>JALGAY010000006.1:9260002-19260002 GCA_029207805.1 Tribolium confusum
AATGACAGTGCTTTGAATTTTTGCGGATTTTTGACTTTTCCACCCCATAACTATTTTTTTTATAAGTTTATTTTTGAATTTATTGCATGTCTGACTGTCAAAATAGAAGCCCATCTTGATCGTTTTGATAACACGCATATGTTGTCAGATTTCTGTATACCATTGTTCTCTGTGATACAGGCGCAACTCAAAATCAAACGTTTATAATATCAGGATAGCAGAAATTTAGTGCGGTGTATAACATTGGCAGACTGCTGTCCTGTCCTCCTGCCCTCTTTTGGTAAAAAGATCAACTAGTAAAACTAAGTCGTGGTTGAGGGACTTGTTTTTCTTTAAAAAAAATCGTTAAATAGGCGAAAAATTATTAAAATATAATGGCAAAAATCTGTCCCTTATGATTTGTTCAGCTTTTCATATTCTTTGATTTTAAACTCAAAAGTCCTTAATTTAGTTAAAATATAAACAACTTTATGACTGCTGGAACATTTAAACAATTAATTATGTTAAATATTAGAATTTCACATCTTCGAGCTTCGAACTCTAGGGTTGGTTGCCTAAAAAAAACGCTGCGAAAATAAAAACAACAAATTACAACACGACATAAATAAACAATCTGCAATTGTAAATAAACAATATTGGTAAACATAGTCAATCAATTAATTAATATCTTCATGTTAAATCAATAATTAATAAGATTATTGTCCACAAAAATTCTAAGAAGTTAGGGGTCTAAATAGATAACCAGATACAAACATCAAAATTTACTAAAAACAATTACTAAATACAAAGTTCAAAAAATGTAGTAAAACTTATTTCTTAATTGTCGCGAATTGTATATAATATCTATATATAAAATTCTCTTATCTATGGTTTGAGCGCTTTTTTAAAGTTTGAAGGTTACTATTTGCAATTTAGCTTTGTTTTGTTGTTTATTAAAGTTATTTTGTATTGTTTATTCGTTTGTTGTAAATTTGTTTTGCTAATTGTCAGACCTGTGTCACGCCACTTGTATTATAGTTATGACACACCTTACACTCGGCCCTTGTCTTTTTCTGATTTGCATTATCCTATAATAGACTACAATTTTTGGTATATTTCTATATAACGTTTAAATCTTGTTTGGTTATACATATTTTACTACCGTCTATTACGGCTTCTGCAACAAGTAAAGATCTCCAAGACTTTTAAATGGTAAAACAGTTAAAGAAGTGGGAAAAAAATATTTGTTAGAAAGGAAGCTACTGTGTCTCCTGGAAAGGCAGAAACGGCAGAATCTTACTGATTTAATATCTTTATTTGATTAAAAGACAATAATATATTTACAAAACATAAAATGCATTAATTGAACTTGTCATTGTTGGTGTCTTTCTGAGCATCATATGGAATACCTAGTGAACTTAAAATTTGAGCATGGTGTTTCTTGTACATCTTGCGACTTACTTAATTTCGTATTGATTATAACTTTTTTAACTGGACTTGAATTAGAAAACAAATTTTTAATTAAATTTGTGGGTAAACTCAATCTACTGTTTCTTAAGCTTTTTTCAAGCTCATCAGTTGTGTGATTATTGGAATTCTCCCATTTATTTTTGGGAAATACTATATTTCGTTTCTTACCTGACACTTTCTTTTCTTTATTCTTAGAAACCTCCCGTTTGTTTTTAGGGCATATTTTATTTGGTGTCTTGCACGTCACTTTTTCTTTTTCATTATTTTTGTCTAAGATCTTTTCTTCATTTATTTTCTTAAATTCTCGTTGAACTGCTTTAATAACTAACCAAGTCCCTGAAGTCCTATTAATAATAAATTCAACTTGTAATTTTAGCTCATTCTTCGTTGCTTTTCTGGAGGGCTCTCAGATGTGTCATCAATAAACTTGCGTTTCTTTTTTACAACTCTAACCAGGTCATCTTGAAGCATCTCACGCAATTTTTCGATAATTTTTGTGACACTTCTAAGACCTGGCCTGTTCTAAAATTAGATTTTTGTAAGATCGTCTAATATTTTTGTTATTTGGACTATACGTTGTGTTTTGTATTTATTTGTTCGTTGTTTAAGCACTGTGTATCAAGTAAGAGTAAAACAGCTGAAATCGAATAAATACATTTATTCAAAAATTTGTACAAGTGGATTTTGTTAGCCTAAGATTAAGCAACCCGTTATACAAATCAAATTCTTAGCCCTAGTTATACAACACAGAATACGTTGCACCCCTTGAAGGGTTACAACACCTATTCCGGTATCTAAACCACTGCAGGCCAAAAAGAGTTAATGGCAGAACTGATTAAACACCTCCAACTCAAAAAATTAATAGATAAGAGTGCGTAGAAGCCTCCCCAAAGAACCAACTACCGCGTACTCTCTTTCCCTAATATGTCCCATTTTCGGGAGTCTTTTTGTTTATAATAAATAAATAGCTACGCAGTCTTTTTATGTACTTTGTACATTTCACCATGTTTTGATTAAGTGTACCACAGTATTACACCCGGGCTGGCTTTGTTTTTTCCCTGTCGGTGTGGTAGCGGTCCCCGGCTTGGCCACGAGAATAGTAAAAAGATTGCAATTAAAGTGCAAGTAATGAGTCAGATGAGTCTAATCAACTATTAGTTAATTACAGCAAAAGGCCGTTAGTAGTTAGACACGTACAGGTCATACGCAGAGCTAACTTAATCAGTAAAATAATAAATAAATAAATAAATAAAAGAATGAGCAAAATAACAATTAAATGATTTGATCATAACCATCAGGGACTCCCCTGTGATTATAAGTTGTTGAATAAAGTGATCAAATTAGTCTTTACTCCCTTGATACCGACCTCCGAGAATCTGGTCACCTTCAGGAGATGATAGCCCTGACATCGTGGACAGCTGCGAGGGTCTGGTCACCTTCAAGAGCTGATGATTGTTCGCGAACCGTGAAAGAGTGGTCCTCTGGTTGTTAGGGGCCTCACGGTCTGCTAACAAAAGAAATTAAGTATTAATCTACGAGTTTATACCCTAGTGGAGGTTAGGGAAAGGACTTCCCTATCGATGACCGATTTCTCGTCGAAAATAACGAAAATAATCGGTTAAGAGAGTTCAAAGAGTTATCTGTAGCGTTCTCACTCGTCACAGACTGATGGACTCCACCTTGGACAACAGCTGACCAATTTCTCGTCGAAAATAAAGAAAATAATTGGTGTAGTGCGTTCAAAGAGTTATCCTCGACGCGCTCACTCGTTACTGACTAAGAAGCTACACTCTGGACAACCGTTGCGATAAACAGTCTTTTCCAATAAAAGAAAAAAATAAGTTTATCAAAAAAGAAAATTGTTAATAAGGCTCGACTCGTTACAAACTGAGAAGCTCTCATCAACATGGAGAATGGCAAAGCACTCTCTAACGATGGCTTTTCTGGGGGTTTCTTTTATATAAAATTTTTTTAGTGACGTCAAGGGTGCCTACGTGACTGCTCGCAGGGGTTGCTTGTACGTCTCTACAGTTTCTTGGAATTTTTGGTTAATTCTTAGCGATTTCGGACCAAAGAAGGGTTTGTTTTTATAGCTTTTCTTAGATTAAAAACTTGATGATTTTCGACCCAAAAGACTTTGTGGCTAGCTGTCCCCTATCCGTCGCTAATCCCTTAATGGGTGAGTTCCACGCCCCTGCTTCAGTCGTACCGCGATTCATTCTGCCTTACAAAATTTTCGATTTTCGACTCCAATATTCTTAATTTAGCTAAAATATAAACAATTATTTGGTTCCTGGAATATCTGGATAAACAACAATATTAATTATTCTGGTTTTATGAAGTCCATCTTGCCAAATAAGCCATTACGAGATTGAATGACTGAAAAAGAGGCTGTGGAAGTAAAGACAACAAATTATAACACTCGGGTCCGAGATAAATAAACAATTTATGATTAGAAATAAATAGACAATAATACTGAGCATCGTTCACCTCATGTTTAACCTGTTAAAACGATAATTGGTATAATTATTGTTCACAAAAACTGCTGAAAAATTAAGAGGCTAAATAAATAACGGTTATATACATTAAATTTGAGTAAAAACAATTACCAAATAAAAAGCGCAAAAATGTAGCACAACCCTTTCCCAATTCTGTGTACCATAACCAACCCTTTCCTGTAATAAAACAATAAAATAATGTGACTGTATTGTTGGATGCATATATTAAAAGACCAGCCAAACCTGGATGGTCTCAATTTTATTCTCTTTCCGCCTTTCAACTGCATTTCATTTTCAGCTTTTCTTTTACGATTTCTTGTACCTTTTATCTACTTATCAAATTTAACTAATCTATTCACAGCTTTTCTGATATTTGTATCATAATCATCAGTAGCTAATTTAACTTTCTTAACACCTAATGGGTATGTACCAGATCCCAATTTCCTAAAACTGAGACAAGTTTTAATAAATTTGTTTTATGCCAAGATCTCAATACTTACTGTTTAGCCAATTCAGTGAGACATTTCCTTGATTTCGAATTTGTTTCTTTGGCAAATCTACACTGTAATAAAACTTTAGATACAGCTTTTGCATGAAATTTTAATTGGAGTAAATTCACATTCACTTTTCCTGCTCTTGAATCATAAATTTGTTCTTGTTCTTCCGCTTCAGCTTCTTCATCATCTGAAACTTCCACTTTCTGCATAGCATCAATACTTCCAGGGAATCTTAAAGCACGCCAAGCTTTGTATTTTTCATCACATCTACACCTACATATTTTTCCACACCTACGTCTGATTGACGTATTAAATAAATGAAAATGTGTTTTCTAATATGGACTATAACTTGAAGTTCATCACTAAATGCCAACAATTTTGGTTTTTTATTACGAAAAAAGCATGTTTGAGAAGACGTCGTACAAACTAAAATATATAATACAAGGTTTTGTGCAATTTGTAAAATTCTCACCATTAGAAATTTGTCAAGTCTGAGTTGATCAATTCCAAACCATTCATTTATTTAAATCGTCATTCCACTTTTGTAAAATAGCAATGCCCCTTCCAATAGTAAAACGTGAATTAAATTAGATATATTTTCAAAGCATTCTTCCTAATTTCCAACACTGTTACAAACATATCTTACTTTATCTGGTTCGCAAGAGAATCAATCTTTTTCTCTGTTTTAAATAAATCTTCTTTTAAATGTTTGATAAAAAGGCTTCTGCTTAACAAAATTTTATCAGAAAAATTCAACGCTATTTTGAGGTTATGGTACTTTTGATAGACAACTGATAATTTTCAAGAGCAGAGACAAAAAGTAGTAGAAAGAATACTGATGGAGTGTGCGCTTCAATAGAAAATGAAAAATGAGTCATCGCTATTGTTACACGTCGTGTTACACTTACAAATGAGGGAAATTCAAATTAAAGTAATATTATATGATCTGAAAGACTATATAATGTTTGATATAATCTGCGTTCAAAAAATGGGATCATCCAATTTTTCGTCACTGACAAGGAGTAGGAAAAGTGTGACGTCAAAAATACGCGAAAATTCAAACTCTGTCATTCTAAAAACATATTTTAAAAAAGTCGCCCTTGTTACACTAGTACATAAAATTTTAATTTTCGTATAATTATAGGTTAAAATTATAATAGCTAAACTTTAACCGAATAAAAATTACATATGGAAACGCAAATAAGACATAAAACACTCTATCTTAATACTCTAGTCATTCTTGTTTTAATCCAGTTACAAGTTACACATACTTCTGGCATAATTAAGAAATTAATCGAAAATGGGTTGCAGAAGCCCTTACGTCAAAACAACTCAAAATTTTGAAACTCTGTCATTCGATAAAAATACCTTGAAAAAGTCGAGCTTATTGCACATGTAAATAAGGTTAAATTTACAAAGATCGAATTACAAGAGATGAATAAATACATTAATTAAAATAAAAAATGCCGACATTTGATACCTTAAACATTTCATTTATTGGTAACAACAAACTTACATTTAATGAAAAAATTAATAGAAAATAAATCGGTCGATGCACAAATTTCCTTCAGTTCTAAGATTCAACGCATGTCAAGTATGAGCGAATTCTAGCAAACCATGCCGAATGTGAAAGAAGTCCCTCCCATTTGTAAGCACAGATTGCTAATTTTTAGTACTCGGCCATCCTAGATAGTTGGTTTACAGCTCTTTGGCTGACTTTGACTTTGACATCACGAAGCTTGTATTTTGTATTGTAATATCCATTTTCGATTAATTTCTCAATTATGCGAGAATTATTTGTAATTTGTGATTGGATTAAAACTCTAGAGAATGTCTAGAGTATTGGAGAATGTAGAGTGTTTTTATGCCTTATTTGTGTTTCTATATGTGATTTTTATTCGGTCAAACTTTATCTACTATAATTTTAACCTGATGTACTAATGCAATAAGGGTGACTTTTTATGATAGGTATGTTTTTAGAATGACAGTGCTTTGAATTTTTGCGGATTTTTGACTTTTCCACCCCATAACTATTTTTTTTATAAGTTTATTTTTGAATTTATTGCATGTCTGACTGTCAAAATAGAAGCCCATCTTGATCGTTTTGATAACACGCATATGTTGTCAGATTTCTGTATACCATTGTTCTCTGTGATACAGGCGCAACTCAAAATCAAACGTTTATAATATCAGGATAGCAGAAATTTAGTGCGGTGTATAACATTGGCAGACTGCTGTCCTGTCCTCCTGCCCTCTTTTGGTAAAAAGATCAACTAGTAAAACTAAGTCGTGGTTGAGGGACTTGTTTTTCTTTAAAAAAAATCGTTAAATAGGCGAAAAATTATTAAAATATAATGGCAAAAATCTGTCCCTTATGATTTGTTCAGCTTTTCATATTCTTTGATTTTAAACTCAAAAGTCCTTAATTTAGTTAAAATATAAACAACTTTATGACTGCTGGAACATTTAAACAATTAATTATGTTAAATATTAGAATTTCACATCTTCGAGCTTCGAACTCTAGGGTTGGTTGCCTAAAAAAAACGCTGCGAAAATAAAAACAACAAATTACAACACGACATAAATAAACAATCTGCAATTGTAAATAAACAATATTGGTAAACATAGTCAATCAATTAATTAATATCTTCATGTTAAATCAATAATTAATAAGATTATTGTCCACAAAAATTCTAAGAAGTTAGGGGTCTAAATAGATAACCAGATACAAACATCAAAATTTACTAAAAACAATTACTAAATACAAAGTTCAAAAAATGTAGTAAAACTTATTTCTTAATTGTCGCGAATTGTATATAATATCTATATATAAAATTCTCTTATCTATGGTTTGAGCGCTTTTTTAAAGTTTGAAGGTTACTATTTGCAATTTAGCTTTGTTTTGTTGTTTATTAAAGTTATTTTGTATTGTTTATTCGTTTGTTGTAAATTTGTTTTGCTAATTGTCAGACCTGTGTCACGCCACTTGTATTATAGTTATGACACACCTTACACTCGGCCCTTGTCTTTTTCTGATTTGCATTATCCTATAATAGACTACAATTTTTGGTATATTTCTATATAACGTTTAAATCTTGTTTGGTTATACATATTTTACTACCGTCTATTACGGCTTCTGCAACAAGTAAAGATCTCCAAGACTTTTAAATGGTAAAACAGTTAAAGAAGTGGGAAAAAAATATTTGTTAGAAAGGAAGCTACTGTGTCTCCTGGAAAGGCAGAAACGGCAGAATCTTACTGATTTAATATCTTTATTTGATTAAAAGACAATAATATATTTACAAAACATAAAATGCATTAATTGAACTTGTCATTGTTGGTGTCTTTCTGAGCATCATATGGAATACCTAGTGAACTTAAAATTTGAGCATGGTGTTTCTTGTACATCTTGCGACTTACTTAATTTCGTATTGATTATAACTTTTTTAACTGGACTTGAATTAGAAAACAAATTTTTAATTAAATTTGTGGGTAAACTCAATCTACTGTTTCTTAAGCTTTTTTCAAGCTCATCAGTTGTGTGATTATTGGAATTCTCCCATTTATTTTTGGGAAATACTATATTTCGTTTCTTACCTGACACTTTCTTTTCTTTATTCTTAGAAACCTCCCGTTTGTTTTTAGGGCATATTTTATTTGGTGTCTTGCACGTCACTTTTTCTTTTTCATTATTTTTGTCTAAGATCTTTTCTTCATTTATTTTCTTAAATTCTCGTTGAACTGCTTTAATAACTAACCAAGTCCCTGAAGTCCTATTAATAATAAATTCAACTTGTAATTTTAGCTCATTCTTCGTTGCTTTTCTGGAGGGCTCTCAGATGTGTCATCAATAAACTTGCGTTTCTTTTTTACAACTCTAACCAGGTCATCTTGAAGCATCTCACGCAATTTTTCGATAATTTTTGTGACACTTCTAAGACCTGGCCTGTTCTAAAATTAGATTTTTGTAAGATCGTCTAATATTTTTGTTATTTGGACTATACGTTGTGTTTTGTATTTATTTGTTCGTTGTTTAAGCACTGTGTATCAAGTAAGAGTAAAACAGCTGAAATCGAATAAATACATTTATTCAAAAATTTGTACAAGTGGATTTTGTTAGCCTAAGATTAAGCAACCCGTTATACAAATCAAATTCTTAGCCCTAGTTATACAACACAGAATACGTTGCACCCCTTGAAGGGTTACAACACCTATTCCGGTATCTAAACCACTGCAGACCAAAAAGAGTTAATGGCAGAACTGATTAAACACCTCCAACTCAAAAAATTAATAGATAAGAGTGCGTAGAAGCCTCCCCAAAGAACCAACTACCGCGTACTCTCTTTCCCTAATATGTCCCATTTTCGGGAGTCTTTTTGTTTATAATAAATAAATAGCTACGCAGTCTTTTTATGTACTTTGTACATTTCACCATGTTTTGATTAAGTGTACCACAGTATTACACCCGGGCTGGCTTTGTTTTTTCCCTGTCGGTGTGGTAGCGGTCCCCGGCTTGGCCACGAGAATAGTAAAAAGATTGCAATTAAAGTGCAAGTAATGAGTCAGATGAGTCTAATCAACTATTAGTTAATTACAGCAAAAGGCCGTTAGTAGTTAGACACGTACAGGTCATACGCAGAGCTAACTTAATCAGTAAAATAATAAATAAATAAATAAATAAAAGAATGAGCAAAATAACAATTAAATGATTTGATCATAACCATCAGGGACTCCCCTGTGATTATAAGTTGTTGAATAAAGTGATCAAATTAGTCTTTACTCCCTTGATACCGACCTCCGAGAATCTGGTCACCTTCAGGAGATGATAGCCCTGACATCGTGGACAGCTGCGAGGGTCTGGTCACCTTCAAGAGCTGATGATTGTTCGCGAACCGTGAAAGAGTGGTCCTCTGGTTGTTAGGGGCCTCACGGTCTGCTAACAAAAGAAATTAAGTATTAATCTACGAGTTTATACCCTAGTGGAGGTTAGGGAAAGGACTTCCCTATCGATGACCGATTTCTCGTCGAAAATAACGAAAATAATCGGTTAAGAGAGTTCAAAGAGTTATCTGTAGCGTTCTCACTCGTCACAGACTGATGGACTCCACCTTGGACAACAGCTGACCAATTTCTCGTCGAAAATAAAGAAAATAATTGGTGTAGTGCGTTCAAAGAGTTATCCTCGACGCGCTCACTCGTTACTGACTAAGAAGCTACACTCTGGACAACCGTTGCGATAAACAGTCTTTTCCAATAAAAGAAAAAAATAAGTTTATCAAAAAAGAAAATTGTTAATAAGGCTCGACTCGTTACAAACTGAGAAGCTCTCATCAACATGGAGAATGGCAAAGCACTCTCTAACGATGGCTTTTCTGGGGGTTTCTTTTATATAAAATTTTTTTAGTGACGTCAAGGGTGCCTACGTGACTGCTCGCAGGGGTTGCTTGTACGTCTCTACAGTTTCTTGGAATTTTTGGTTAATTCTTAGCGATTTCGGACCAAAGAAGGGTTTGTTTTTATAGCTTTTCTTAGATTAAAAACTTGATGATTTTCGACCCAAAAGACTTTGTGGCTAGCTGTCCCCTATCCGTCGCTAATCCCTTAATGGGTGAGTTCCACGCCCCTGCTTCAGTCGTACCGCGATTCATTCTGCCTTACAAAATTTTCGATTTTCGACTCCAATATTCTTAATTTAGCTAAAATATAAACAATTATTTGGTTCCTGGAATATCTGGATAAACAACAATATTAATTATTCTGGTTTTATGAAGTCCATCTTGCCAAATAAGCCATTACGAGATTGAATGACTGAAAAAGAGGCTGTGGAAGTAAAGACAACAAATTATAACACTCGGGTCCGAGATAAATAAACAATTTATGATTAGAAATAAATAGACAATAATACTGAGCATCGTTCACCTCATGTTTAACCTGTTAAAACGATAATTGGTATAATTATTGTTCACAAAAACTGCTGAAAAATTAAGAGGCTAAATAAATAACGGTTATATACATTAAATTTGAGTAAAAACAATTACCAAATAAAAAGCGCAAAAATGTAGCACAACCCTTTCCCAATTCTGTGTACCATAACCAACCCTTTCCTGTAATAAAACAATAAAATAATGTGACTGTATTGTTGGATGCATATATTAAAAGACCAGCCAAACCTGGATGGTCTCAATTTTATTCTCTTTCCGCCTTTCAACTGCATTTCATTTTCAGCTTTTCTTTTACGATTTCTTGTACCTTTTATCTACTTATCAAATTTAACTAATCTATTCACAGCTTTTCTGATATTTGTATCATAATCATCAGTAGCTAATTTAACTTTCTTAACACCTAATGGGTATGTACCAGATCCCAATTTCCTAAAACTGAGACAAGTTTTAATAAATTTGTTTTATGCCAAGATCTCAATACTTACTGTTTAGCCAATTCAGTGAGACATTTCCTTGATTTCGAATTTGTTTCTTTGGCAAATCTACACTGTAATAAAACTTTAGATACAGCTTTTGCATGAAATTTTAATTGGAGTAAATTCACATTCACTTTTCCTGCTCTTGAATCATAAATTTGTTCTTGTTCTTCCGCTTCAGCTTCTTCATCATCTGAAACTTCCACTTTCTGCATAGCATCAATACTTCCAGGGAATCTTAAAGCACGCCAAGCTTTGTATTTTTCATCACATCTACACCTACATATTTTTCCACACCTACGTCTGATTGACGTATTAAATAAATGAAAATGTGTTTTCTAATATGGACTATAACTTGAAGTTCATCACTAAATGCCAACAATTTTGGTTTTTTATTACGAAAAAAGCATGTTTGAGAAGACGTCGTACAAACTAAAATATATAATACAAGGTTTTGTGCAATTTGTAAAATTCTCACCATTAGAAATTTGTCAAGTCTGAGTTGATCAATTCCAAACCATTCATTTATTTAAATCGTCATTCCACTTTTGTAAAATAGCAATGCCCCTTCCAATAGTAAAACGTGAATTAAATTAGATATATTTTCAAAGCATTCTTCCTAATTTCCAACACTGTTACAAACATATCTTACTTTATCTGGTTCGCAAGAGAATCAATCTTTTTCTCTGTTTTAAATAAATCTTCTTTTAAATGTTTGATAAAAAGGCTTCTGCTTAACAAAATTTTATCAGAAAAATTCAACGCTATTTTGAGGTTATGGTACTTTTGATAGACAACTGATAATTTTCAAGAGCAGAGACAAAAAGTAGTAGAAAGAATACTGATGGAGTGTGCGCTTCAATAGAAAATGAAAAATGAGTCATCGCTATTGTTACACGTCGTGTTACACTTACAAATGAGGGAAATTCAAATTAAAGTAATATTATATGATCTGAAAGACTATATAATGTTTGATATAATCTGCGTTCAAAAAATGGGATCATCCAATTTTTCGTCACTGACAAGGAGTAGGAAAAGTGTGACGTCAAAAATACGCGAAAATTCAAACTCTGTCATTCTAAAAACATATTTTAAAAAAGTCGCCCTTGTTACACTAGTACATAAAATTTTAATTTTCGTATAATTATAGGTTAAAATTATAATAGCTAAACTTTAACCGAATAAAAATTACATATGGAAACGCAAATAAGACATAAAACACTCTATCTTAATACTCTAGTCATTCTTGTTTTAATCCAGTTACAAGTTACACATACTTCTGGCATAATTAAGAAATTAATCGAAAATGGGTTGCAGAAGCCCTTACGTCAAAACAACTCAAAATTTTGAAACTCTGTCATTCGATAAAAATACCTTGAAAAAGTCGAGCTTATTGCACATGTAAATAAGGTTAAATTTACAAAGATCGAATTACAAGAGATGAATAAATACATTAATTAAAATAAAAAATGCCGACATTTGATACCTTAAACATTTCATTTATTGGTAACAACAAACTTACATTTAATGAAAAAATTAATAGAAAATAAATCGGTCGATGCACAAATTTCCTTCAGTTCTAAGATTCAACGCATGTCAAGTATGAGCGAATTCTAGCAAACCATGCCGAATGTGAAAGAAGTCCCTCCCATTTGTAAGCACAGATTGCTAATTTTTAGTACTCGGCCATCCTAGATAGTTGGTTTACAGCTCTTTGGCTGACTTTGACTTTGACATCACGAAGCTTGTATTTTGTATTGTAATATCCATTTTCGATTAATTTCTCAATTATGCGAGAATTATTTGTAATTTGTGATTGGATTAAAACTCTAGAGAATGTCTAGAGTATTGGAGAATGTAGAGTGTTTTTATGCCTTATTTGTGTTTCTATATGTGATTTTTATTCGGTCAAACTTTATCTACTATAATTTTAACCTGATGTACTAATGCAATAAGGGTGACTTTTTATGATAGGTATGTTTTTAGAATGACAGTGCTTTGAATTTTTGCGGATTTTTGACTTTTCCACCCCATAACTATTTTTTTTATAAGTTTATTTTTGAATTTATTGCATGTCTGACTGTCAAAATAGAAGCCCATCTTGATCGTTTTGATAACACGCATATGTTGTCAGATTTCTGTATACCATTGTTCTCTGTGATACAGGCGCAACTCAAAATCAAACGTTTATAATATCAGGATAGCAGAAATTTAGTGCGGTGTATAACATTGGCAGACTGCTGTCCTGTCCTCCTGCCCTCTTTTGGTAAAAAGATCAACTAGTAAAACTAAGTCGTGGTTGAGGGACTTGTTTTTCTTTAAAAAAAATCGTTAAATAGGCGAAAAATTATTAAAATATAATGGCAAAAATCTGTCCCTTATGATTTGTTCAGCTTTTCATATTCTTTGATTTTAAACTCAAAAGTCCTTAATTTAGTTAAAATATAAACAACTTTATGACTGCTGGAACATTTAAACAATTAATTATGTTAAATATTAGAATTTCACATCTTCGAGCTTCGAACTCTAGGGTTGGTTGCCTAAAAAAAACGCTGCGAAAATAAAAACAACAAATTACAACACGACATAAATAAACAATCTGCAATTGTAAATAAACAATATTGGTAAACATAGTCAATCAATTAATTAATATCTTCATGTTAAATCAATAATTAATAAGATTATTGTCCACAAAAATTCTAAGAAGTTAGGGGTCTAAATAGATAACCAGATACAAACATCAAAATTTACTAAAAACAATTACTAAATACAAAGTTCAAAAAATGTAGTAAAACTTATTTCTTAATTGTCGCGAATTGTATATAATATCTATATATAAAATTCTCTTATCTATGCTTTGAGCGCTTTTTTAAAGTTTGAAGGTTACTATTTGCAATTTAGCTTTGTTTTGTTGTTTATTAAAGTTATTTTGTATTGTTTATTCGTTTGTTGTAAATTTGTTTTGCTAATTGTCAGACCTGTGTCACGCCACTTGTATTATAGTTATGACACACCTTACACTCGGCGTCTTTTTCTGATTTGCATTATCCTATAATAGACTACAATTTTTGGTATATTTCTATATAACGTTTAAATCTTGTTTGGTTATACATATTTTACTACCGTCTATTACGGCTTCTGCAACAAGTAAAGATCTCGAAGACTTTTAAATGGTAAAACAGTTAAAGAAGTGGGAAAAAAATATTTGTTAGAAAGGAAGCTACTGTGTCTCCTGGAAAGGCAGAAACGGCAGAATCTTACTGATTTAATATCTTTATTTGATTAAAAGACAATAATATATTTACAAAACATAAAATGCATTAATTGAACTTGTCATTGTTGGTGTCTTTCTGAGCATCATATGGAATACCTAGTGAACTTAAAATTTGAGCATGGTGTTTTTTGTACATCTTGCGACTTACTTAATTTCGTATTGATTATAACTTTTTTAACTGGACTTGAATTAGAAAACAAATTTTTAATTAAATTTGTGGGTAAACTCAATCTACTGTTTCTTAAGCTTTTTTCAAGCTCATCAGTTGTGTGATTATTGGAATTCTCCCATTTATTTTTGGGAAATACTATATTTCGTTTCTTACCTGACACTTTCTTTTCTTTATTCTTAGAAACCTCCCGTTTGTTTTTAGGGCATATTTTATTTGGTGTCTTGCACGTCACTTTTTCTTTTTCATTATTTTTGTCTAAGATCTTTTCTTCATTTATTTTCTTAAATTCTCGTTGAACTGCTTTAATAACTAACCAAGTTCCTGAAGTCCTATTAATAATAAATTCAACTTGTAATTTTAGCTCATTCTTCGTTGCTTTTCTGGAGGGCTCTCAGATGTGTCATCAATAAACTTGCGTTTCTTTTTTACAACTCTAACCAGGTCATCTTGAAGCATCTCACGCAATTTTTCGATAATTTTTGTGACACTTCTAAGACCTGGCCTGTTCAAAAATTAGATTTTTGTAAGGTCGTCTAATATTTTTGTTATTTGGACTATACGTTGTGTTTTGTATTTATTTGTTCGTTGTTTAAGCACTGTGTATCAAGTAAGAGTAAAACAGCTGAAATCGAATAAATACATTTATTCAAAAATTTGTACAAGTGGATTTTGTTAGCCTAAGATTAAGCAACCCGTTATACAAATCAAATTCTTAGCCCTAGTTATACAACACAGAATACGTTGCACCCCTTGAAGGGTTACAACACCTATTCCGGTATCTAAACCAGTGCAGGCCAAAAAGAGTTGATGGCAGAGCTGATTAAACACCTCCAACTCAAAAAATTAATAGATAAGAGTGCGTAGAAGCCTCCCCAAAGAACCAACTACCGCGTACTCTCTTTCCCTAATATGTACCATTTTCGGGAGTCTTTTTGTTTATAATAAATAAATAGCTACGCAGTCTTTTTATGTACTTTGTACATTTCACCATGTTTTGATTAAG
The DNA here is from genome assembly GCA_029207805.1 of Tribolium confusum. Lineage (NCBI taxonomy): Eukaryota > Metazoa > Arthropoda > Insecta > Coleoptera > Tenebrionidae > Tribolium > Tribolium confusum. Next base: position 9,275,314 of record JALGAY010000006.1, read on the forward strand.
TGTACCACAGTATTACACCCGGGCTGGCTTTGTTTTTTCCCTGTCGGTGTGGTAGCGGTCCCCGGCTTGGCCACGAGAATAGTAAAAAGATTGCAATTAAAGTGCAAGTAATGAGTCAGATGAGTCTAATCAACTATTAGTTAATTACAGCAAAAGGCCGTTAGTAGTTAGACACGTACAGGTCATACGCAGAGCTAACTTAATCGGTAAAATAATAAATAAATAAATAAATAAAAGAATGAGCAAAATAACAATTAAATGATTTGATCATAACCATCAGGGACTCCCCTGTGATTATAAGTTGTTGAATAAAGTGATCAAATTAGTCTTTACCCCCTTGATACCGACCTCCGAGAATCTGGTCACCTTCAGGAGATGATAGCCCTGACATCGTGGACAGCTGCGAGGGTCTGGTCACCTTCAAGAGCTGATGATTGTTTGCGAACCGTGAAAGGGTGGTCCTCTGGTTGTTAGGGGCCTCACGGTCTGCTAACAAAAGAAATTAAGTATTAATCTACGAGTTTATCCCCTAGTGGAGGTTAGGGAAAGGACTTCCCTATCGATGACCGATTTCTCGTCGAAAATAACGAAAATAATCGGTTAAGAGAGTTCAAAGAGTTATCCGTAGCGTTCTCACTCGTCACAGACTGATGGACTCCACCTTGGACAACAGCTGACCAATTTCTCGTCGAAAATAAAGAAAATAATTGGTGTAGTGCGTTCAAAGAGTTATCCTCGACGCGCTCACTCGTTACTGACTAAGAAGCTACACTCTGGACAACCGTTGCGATAAACAGTCTTTTCCAATAAAAGAAAAAAATAAGTTTATCAAAAAAGAAAATTGTTAATAAGGCTCGACTCGTTACAAACTGAGAAGCTCTCATCAACATGGAGAATGGCAAAGCACTCTCTAACGATGGCTTTTCTGGGGGTTTCTTTTATATAAAATTTTTTTAGTGACGTCAAGGGTGCCTACGTGACTGCTCGCAGGGGTTGCTTGTACGTCTCTACAGTTTCTTGGAATTTTTGGTTAATTCTTAGCGATTTCGGACCAAAGAAGGGTTTGTTTTTATAGCTTTTCTTAGATTAAAAACTTGATGATTTTCGACCCAAAAGACTTTGTGGCTAGCTGTCCCCTATCCGTCGCTAATCCCTTAATGGGTGAGTTCCACGCCCCTGCTTCAGTCGTACCGCGATTCATTCTGCCTTACAAAATTTTCGATTTTCGACTCCAATATTCTTAATTTAGCTAAAATATAAACAATTATTTGGTTCCTGGAATATCTGGATAAACAACAATATTAATTATTCTGGTTTTATGAAGTCCATCTTGCCAAATAAGCCATTACGAGATTGAATGACTGAAAAAGAGGCTGTGGAAGTAAAGACAACAAATTATAACACTCGGGTCCGAGATAAATAAACAATTTATGATTAGAAATAAATAGACAATAATACTGAGCATCGTTCACCTCATGTTTAACCTGTTAAAACGATAATTGGTATAATTATTGTTCACAAAAACTGCTGAAAAATTAAGAGGCTAAATAAATAACGGTTATATACATTAAATTTGAGTAAAAACAATTACCAAATAAAAAGCGCAAAAATGTAGCACAACCCTTTCCCAATTCTGTGTACCATAACCAACCCTTTCCTGTAATAAAACAATAAAATAATGTGACTGTATTGTTGGATGCATATATTAAAAGACCAGCCAAACCTGGATGGTCTCAATTTTATTCTCTTTCCGCCTTTCAACTGCATTTCATTTTCAGCTTTTCTTTTACGATTTCTTGTACCTTTTATCTACTTATCAAATTTAACTAATCTATTCACAGCTTTTCTGATATTTGTATCATAATCATCAGTAGCTAATTTAACTTTCTTAACACCTAATGGGTATGTACCAGATCCCAATTTCCTAAAACTGAGACAAGTTTTAATAAATTTGTTTTATGCCAAGATCTCAATACTTACTGTTTAGCCAATTCAGTGAGACATTTCCTTGATTTCGAATTTGTTTCTTTGGCAAATCTACACTGTAATAAAACTTTAGATACAGCTTTTGCATGAAATTTTAATTGGAGTAAATTCACATTCACTTTTCCTGCTCTTGAATCATAAATTTGTTCTTGTTCTTCCGCTTCAGCTTCTTCATCATCTGAAACTTCCACTTTCTGCATAGCATCAATACTTCCAGGGAATCTTAAAGCACGCCAAGCTTTGTATTTTTCATCACATCTACACCTACATATTTTTCCACACCTACGTCTGATTGACGTATTAAATAAATGAAAATGTGTTTTCTAATATGGTCTATAACTTGAGGTTCATCACTAAATGCCAACAATTTTGGTTTTTTATTACGAAAAAAGCATGTTTGAGAAGACGTCGTACAAACTAAAATATATAATACAAGGTTTTGTGCAATTTGTAAAATTCTCACCATTAGAAACTTGTCAAGTCTGAGTTGATCAATTCCAAACCATTCATTTATTTAAATCGTCATTCCACTTTTGTAAAATAACAATGCCCCTTCCAATAGTAAAACGTGAATTAAATTAGATATATTTTCAAAGCATTCTTCCTAATTTCCAACACTGTTACAAACATATCTTACTTTATCTGGTTCGCAAGAGAATCAATCTTTTTCTCTGTTTTAGATAAATCTTCTTTTAAATGTTTGATAAAACGGCTTCTGCTTAACAAAATTTTATCAGAAAAATTCAACGCTATTTTGAGGTTATGGTACTTTTGATAGACAACTGATAATTTTCAAGAGCAGAGACAAAAAGTAGTAGAAAGAATACTGATGGAGTGTGCGCTTCAATAGAAAATGAAAAATGAGTCATCGCTATTGTTACACGTCGTGTTACACTTACAAATGAGGGAAATTCAAATTAAAGTAATATTATATGATCTGAAAGACTATATAATGTTTGATATAATCTGCGTTCAAAAAATGGGATCATCCAATTTTTCGTCACTGACAAGGAGTAGGAAAAGTGTGACGTCAAAAATACGCGAAAATTCAAACTCTGTCATTCTAAAAACATATTTTAAAAAAGTCGCCCTTGTTACACTAGTACATAAAATTATAATTTTCGTATAATTATAGGTTAAAATTATAATAGCTAAACTATAACCGAATAAAAATTACATATGGAAACGCAAATAAGACATAAAACACTCTATCTTAATACTCTAGTCATTCTTGTTTTAATCCAGTTACAAGTTACACATACTTCTGGCATAATTGAGAAATTAATCGAAAATGGGTTGCAGAAGCCCTTACGTCAAAACAACTCAAAATTTTGAAACTCTGTCATTCGATAAAAATACCTTGAAAAAGTCGAGCTTATTGCACATGTAAATAAGGTTAAATTTACAAAGATCGAATTACAAGAGATGAATAAATACATTAATTAAAATAAAAAATGCCGACATTTGATACCTTAAACATTTCATTTATTGGTAACAACAAACTTACATTTAATGAAAAAATTAATAGAAAATAAATCGTTCGATGCACAAATTTCCTTCAGTTCTAAGCTTCAACGCATGTCAAGTATGAGCGAATTCTAGCAAACCATGCCGAATGTGAAAGAAGTCCCTCCCATTTGTAAGCACAGATTGCTAATTTTTAGTACTCGGCCATCCTAGATAGTTGGTTTACAGCTCTTTGGCTGACTTTGACTTTGACATCACGAAGCTTGTATTTTGTATTGTAATATCCATTTTCGATTAATTTCTCAATTATGCGAGAATTATTTGTAATTTGTGATTGGATTAAAACTCTAGAGAATGTCTAGAGTATTGGAGAATGTAGAGTGTTTTTATGCCTTATTTGTGTTTCTATATGTGATTTTTATTCGGTCAAACTTTATCTACTATAATTTTAACCTGATGTACTAATGCAATAAGGGTGACTTTTTATGATAGGTATGTTTTTAGAATGACAGTGCTTTGAATTTTTGCGGATTTTTGACTTTTCCACCCCATAACTATTTTTTTTATAAGTTTATTTTTGAATTTATTGCATGTCTGACTGTCAAAATAGAAGCCCATCTTGATCGTTTTGATAACACGCATATGTTGTCAGATTTCTGTATACCATTGTTCTCTGTGATACAGGCGCAACTCAAAATCAAACGTTTCTAGTATCAGGATAGCAGAAATTTAGTGCGGTGTATAACGCTGTCCTGTCCTCCTGCCCTCTTTTGGTAAAAAGATCAACTAGTAAAACTAAGTCGTGGTTGAGGGACTTGTTTTTCTTTAAAAAAAATCGTTAAATAGGCGAAAAATTATTAAAATATAATGGCAAAAATCTGTCCCTTATGATTTGTTCAGCTTTTGATATTCTTTGATTTTAAACTCAAAAGTCCTTAATTTAGTTAAAATATAAACAACTTTATGACTGTTGGAAGCTGGAACATTTAAACAATTAATTATGTTAAATATTAGAATTTCACATCTTCGAGCTTCGAACTCTAGGGTTGGTTGCCTAAAAAAACGCTGCGAAAATAAAAACAACAAATTACAACACGACATAAATAAACAATCTGCAATTGTAAATAAACAATATTGGTAAACATAGTCAATCAATTAATTAATATCTTCCTGTTAAATCAATAATTAATAAGATTATTGTCCACAAAAATTCTAAGAAGTTAGGGTTCTAAATAGATAACCAGATACAAACATCAAAATTTACTAAAAACAATTACTAAATACAAAGTTCAAAAAATGTAGTAAAACTTATTTCTTAATTGTCGCGAATTGTATATAATATCTATATATAAAATTCTCTTATCTATGGTTTAAGCGCTTTTTTAAAGTTTGAAGGTTACTATTTGCAATTTAGCTTTGTTTTGTTGTTTATTAAAGTTATTTTGTATTGTTTATTCGTTTGTTGTAAATTTGTTTTGCTAATTGTCAGACCTGTGTCACGCCACTTGTATTATAGTTATGACACACCTTACACTCGGCCCTTGTCTTTTTCTGATTTGCATTATCCTATAATAGACTACAATTTTTGGTATATTTCTATATAACGTTTAAATCTTGTTTGGTTATACATATTTTACTACCGTCTATTACGGCTTCTGCAACAAGTAAAGATCTCGAAGACTTTTAAATGGTAAAACAGTTAAAGAAGTGGGAAAAAAATATTTGTTAGAAAGGAAGCTACTGTGTCTCCTGGAAAGGCAGAAACGGCAGAATCTTACTGATTTAATATCTTTATTTGATTAAAAGATAATAATATATTTACAAAACATAAAATGCATTAATTGAACTTGTCATTGTTGGTGTTTTTCTGAGCATCATATGGAATACCTAGTGAACTTAAAATTTGAGCATGGTGTTTTTTGTACATCTTGCGACTTACTTAATTTCGTATTGATTATAACTTTTTTAACTGGACTTGAATTAGAAAACAAATTTTTAATTAAATTTGTGGGTAAACTCAATCTACTGTTTCTTAAGCTTTTTTCAAGCTCATCAGTTGTGTGATTATTGGAATTCTCCCATTTATTTTTGGGAAATACTATATTTCGTTTCTTACCTGACACTTTCTTTTCTTTATTCTTAGAAACCTCCCGTTTGTTTTTAGGGCATATTTTATTTGGTGTCTTGCACGTCACTTTTTCTTTTTCATTATTTTTGTCTAAGATCTTTTCTTCATTTATTTTCTTAAATTCTCGTTGAACTGCTTTAATAACTAACCAAGTCCCTGAAGTCGTATTAATAATAAATTCAACTTGTAATTTTAGCTCATTCTTCGTTGCTTTCCTGGAGGGCTCTCAGATGTGTCATCAATAAACTTGCGTTTCTTTTTTACAACTCTAACAAGGTCATCTTGAAGCATCTCACGCAATTTTTCGATAATTTTTGTGACACTTCTAAGACCTGGCCTGTTCAAAAATTAGATTTTTGTATGATCGTCTAATATTTTTGTTATTTGGACTATACGTTGTGTTTTGTATTTATTTGTTCGTTGTTTAAGCACTGTGTATCAAGTAAGAGTAAAACAGCTGAAATCGAATAAATACATTTATTCAAAAATTTGTACAAGTGGATTTTGTTAGCCTAAGATTAAGCAACCCGTTATACAAATCAAATTCTTAGCCCTAGTTATACAACACAGAATACGTTGCACCCCTTGAAGGGTTACAACACCTATTCCGGTATCTAAACCAGTGCAGGCCAAAAAGAGTTGATGGCAGAGCTGATTAAACACCTCCAACTCAAAAAATTAATAGATAAGAGTGCGTAGAAGCCTCCCCAAAGAACCAACTACCGCGTACTCTCTTTCCCTAATATGTCCCATTTTCGGGAGTCTTTTTGTTTATAATAAATAAATAGCTACGCAGTCTTTTTATGTACTTTGTACATTTCACCATGTTTTGATTAAGTGTACCACAGTATTACACCCGGGCTGGCTTTGTTTTTTCCCTGTCGGTGTGGTAGCGGTCCCCGGCTTGGCCACGAGAATAGTAAAAAGATTGCAATTAAAGTGCAAGTAATGAGTCAGATGAGTCTAATCAACTATTAGTTAATTACAGCAAAAGGCCGTTAGTAGTTAGACACTTACAGGTCATACGCAGAGCTAACTTAATCGGTAAAATAATAAATAAATAAATAAAAGAATGAGCAAAATAACAATTAAATGATTTGATCATAACCATCAGGGACTCCCCTGTGATTATAAGTTGTTGAATAAAGTGATCAAATTAGTCTTTACTCCCTTGATACCGACCTCCGAGAATCTGGTCACCTTCAGGAGATGATAGCCCTGACATCGTGGACAGCTGCGAGGGTCTGGTCACCTTCAAGAGCTGATGATTGTTCGCGAACCGTGAAAGAGTGGTCCTCTGGTTGTTAGGGGCCTCACGGTCTGCTAACAAAAGAAATTAAGTATTAATCTACGAGTTTATACCCTAGTGGAGGTTAGGGAAAGGACTTCCCTATCGATGACCGATTTCTCGTCGAAAATAACGAAAATAATCGGTTAAGAGAGTTCAAAGAGTTATCTGTAGCGTTCTCACTCGTCACAGACTGATGGACTCCACCTTGGACAACAGCTGACCAATTTCTCGTCGAAAATAAAGAAAATAATTGGTGTAGTGCGTTCAAAGAGTTATCCTCGACGCGCTCACTCGTTACTGACTAAGAAGCTACACTCTGGACAACCGTTGCGATAAACAGTCTTTTCCAATAAAAGAAAAAAATAAGTTTATCAAAAAAGAAAATTGTTAATAAGGCTCGACTCGTTACAAACTGAGAAGCTCTCATCAACATGGAGAATGGCAAAGCACTCTCTAACGATGGCTTTTCTGGGGGTTTCTTTTATATAAAATTTTTTTAGTGACGTCAAGGGTGCCTACGTGACTGCTCGCAGGGGTTGCTTGTACGTCTCTACAGTTTCTTGGAATTTTTGGTTAATTCTTAGCGATTTCGGACCAAAGAAGGGTTTGTTTTTATAGCTTTTCTTAGATTAAAAACTTGATGATTTTCGACCCAAAAGACTTTGTGGCTAGCTGTCCCCTATCCGTCGCTAATCCCTTAATGGGTGAGTTCCACGCCCCTGCTTCAGTCGTACCGCGATTCATTCTGCCTTACAAAATTTTCGATTTTCGACTCCAATATTCTTAATTTAGCTAAAATATAAACAATTATTTGGTTCCTGGAATATCTGGATAAACAACAATATTAATTATTCTGGTTTTATGAAGTCCATCTTGCCAAATAAGCCATTACGAGATTGAATGACTGAAAAAGAGGCTGTGGAAGTAAAGACAACAAATTATAACACTCGGGTCCGAGATAAATAAACAATTTATGATTAGAAATAAATAGACAATAATACTGAGCATCGTTCACCTCATGTTTAACCTGTTAAAACGATAATTGGTATAATTATTGTTCACAAAAACTGCTGAAAAATTAAGAGGCTAAATAAATAACGGTTATATACATTAAATTTGAGTAAAAACAATTACCAAATAAAAAGCGCAAAAATGTAGCACAACCCTTTCCCAATTCTGTGTACCATAACCAACCCTTTCCTGTAATAAAACAATAAAATAATGTGACTGTATTGTTGGATGCATATATTAAAAGACCAGCCAAACCTGGATGGTCTCAATTTTATTCTCTTTCCGCCTTTCAACTGCATTTCATTTTCAGCTTTTCTTTTACGATTTCTTGTACCTTTTATCTACTTATCAAATTTAACTAATCTATTCACAGCTTTTCTGATATTTGTATCATAATCATCAGTAGCTAATTTAACTTTCTTAACACCTAATGGGTATGTACCAGATCCCAATTTCCTAAAACTGAGACAAGTTTTAATAAATTTGTTTTATGCCAAGATCTCAATACTTACTGTTTAGCCAATTCAGTGAGACATTTCCTTGATTTCGAATTTGTTTCTTTGGCAAATCTACACTGTAATAAAACTTTAGATACAGCTTTTGCGTGAAATTTTAATTGGAGTAAATTCACATTCACTTTTCCTGCTCTTGAATCATAAATTTGTTCTTGTTCTTCCGCTTCAGCTTCTTCATCATCTGAAACTTCCACTTTCTGCATAGCATCAATACTTCCAGGGAATCTTAAAGCACGCCAAGCTTTGTATTTTTCATCACATCTACACCTACATATTTTTCCACACCTACGTCTGATTGACGTATTAAATAAATGAAAATGTGTTTTCTAATATGGACTATAACTTGAAGTTCATCACTAAATGCCAACAATTTTGGTTTTTTATTACGAAAAAAGCATGTTTGAGAAGACGTCGTACAAACTAAAATATATAATACAAGGTTTTGTGCAATTTGTAAAATTCTCACCATTAGAAATTTGTCAAGTCTGAGTTGATCAATTCCAAACCATTCATTTATTTAAATCGTCATTCCACTTTTGTAAAATAGCAATGCCCCTTCCAATAGTAAAACGTGAATTAAATTAGATATATTTTCAAAGCATTCTTCCTAATTTCCAACACTGTTACAAACATATCTTACTTTATCTGGTTCGCAAGAGAATCAATCTTTTTCTCTGTTTTAGATAAATCTTCTTTTAAATGTTTGATAAAAAGGCTTCTGCTTAACAAAATTTTATCAGAAAAATTCAACGCTATTTTGAGGTTATGGTACTTTTGATAGACAACTGATAATTTTCAAGAGCAGAGACAAAAAGTAGTAGAAAGAATACTGATGGAGTGTGCGCTTCAATAGAAAATGAAAAATGAGTCATCGCTATTGTTACACGTCGTGTTACACTTACAAATGAGGGAAATTCAAATTAAAGTAATATTATATGATCTGAAAGACTATATAATGTTTGATATAATCTGCGTTCAAAAAATGGGATCATCCAATTTTTCGTCACTGACAAGGAGTAGGAAAAGTGTGACGTCAAAAATACGCGAAAATTCAAACTCTGTCATTCTAAAAACATATTTTAAAAAAGTCGCCCTTGTTACACTAGTACATAAAATTATAATTTTCGTATAATTATAGGTTAAAATTATAATAGCTAAACTTTAACCGAATAAAAATTACATATGGAAACGCAAATAAGACATAAAACACTCTATCTTAATACTCTAGTCATTCTTGTTTTAATCCAGTTACAAGTTACACATACTTCTGGCATAATTAAGAAATTAATCGAAAATGGGTTGCAGAAGCCCTTACGTCAAAACAACTCAAAATTTTGAAACTCTGTCATTCGATAAAAATACCTTGAAAAAGTCGAGCTTATTGCACATGTAAATAAGGTTAAATTTACAAAGATCGAATTACAAGAGATGAATAAATACATTAATTAAAATAAAAAATGCCGACATTTGATACCTTAAACATTTCATTTATTGGTAACAACAAACTTACATTTAATGAAAAAATTAATAGAAAATAAATCGGTCGATGCACAAATTTCCTTCAGTTCTAAGATTCAACGCATGTCAAGTATGAGCGAATTCTAGCAAACCATGCCGAATGTGAAAGAAGTCCCTCCCATTTGTAAGCACAGATTGCTAATTTTTAGTACTCGGCCATCCTAGATAGTTGGTTTACAGCTCTTTGGCTGACTTTGACTTTGACATCACGAAGCTTGTATTTTGTATTGTAATATCCATTTTCGATTAATTTCTCAATTATGCGAGAATTATTTGTAATTTGTGATTGGATTAAAACTCTAGAGAATGTCTAGAGTATTGGAGAATGTAGAGTGTTTTTATGCCTTATTTGTGTTTCTATATGTGATTTTTATTCGGTCAAACTTTATCTACTATAATTTTAACCTGATGTACTAATGCAATAAGGGTGACTTTTTATGATAGGTATGTTTTTAGAATGACAGTGCTTTGAATTTTTGCGGATTTTTGACTTTTCCACCCCATAACTATTTTTTTTATAAGTTTATTTTTGAATTTATTGCATGTCTGACTGTCAAAATAGAAGCCCATCTTGATCGTTTTGATAACACGCATATGTTGTCAGATTTCTGTATACCATTGTTCTCTGTGATACAGGCGCAACTCAAAATCAAACGTTTATAATATCAGGATAGCAGAAATTTAGTGCGGTGTATAACATTGGCAGACTGCTGTCCTGTCCTCCTGCCCTCTTTTGGTAAAAAGATCAACTAGTAAAACTAAGTCGTGGTTGAGGGACTTGTTTTTCTTTAAAAAAAATCGTTAAATAGGCGAAAAATTATTAAAATATAATGGCAAAAATCTGTCCCTTATGATTTGTTCAGCTTTTCATATTCTTTGATTTTAAACTCAAAAGTCCTTAATTTAGTTAAAATATAAACAACTTTATGACTGCTGGAACATTTAAACAATTAATTATGTTAAATATTAGAATTTCACATCTTCGAGCTTCGAACTCTAGGGTTGGTTGCCTAAAAAAAACGCTGCGAAAATAAAAACAACAAATTACAACACGACATAAATAAACAATCTGCAATTGTAAATAAACAATATTGGTAAACATAGTCAATCAATTAATTAATATCTTCATGTTAAATCAATAATTAATAAGATTATTGTCCACAAAAATTCTAAGAAGTTAGGGGTCTAAATAGATAACCAGATACAAACATCAAAATTTACTAAAAACAATTACTAAATACAAAGTTCAAAAAATGTAGTAAAACTTATTTCTTAATTGTCGCGAATTGTATATAATATCTATATATAAAATTCTCTTATCTATGCTTTGAGCGCTTTTTTAAAGTTTGAAGGTTACTATTTGCAATTTAGCTTTGTTTTGTTGTTTATTAAAGTTATTTTGTATTGTTTATTCGTTTGTTGTAAATTTGTTTTGCTAATTGTCAGACCTGTGTCACGCCACTTGTATTATAGTTATGACACACCTTACACTCGGCGTCTTTTTCTGATTTGCATTATCCTATAATAGACTACAATTTTTGGTATATTTCTATATAACGTTTAAATCTTGTTTGGTTATACATATTTTACTACCGTCTATTACGGCTTCTGCAACAAGTAAAGATCTCGAAGACTTTTAAATGGTAAAACAGTTAAAGAAGTGGGAAAAAAATATTTGTTAGAAAGGAAGCTACTGTGTCTCCTGGAAAGGCAGAAACGGCAGAATCTTACTGATTTAATATCTTTATTTGATTAAAAGACAATAATATATTTACAAAACATAAAATGCATTAATTGAACTTGTCATTGTTGGTGTCTTTCTGAGCATCATATGGAATACCTAGTGAACTTAAAATTTGAGCATGGTGTTTTTTGTACATCTTGCGACTTACTTAATTTCGTATTGATTATAACTTTTTTAACTGGACTTGAATTAGAAAACAAATTTTTAATTAAATTTGTGGGTAAACTCAATCTACTGTTTCTTAAGCTTTTTTCAAGCTCATCAGTTGTGTGATTATTGGAATTCTCCCATTTATTTTTGGGAAATACTATATTTCGTTTCTTACCTGACACTTTCTTTTCTTTATTCTTAGAAACCTCCCGTTTGTTTTTAGGGCATATTTTATTTGGTGTCTTGCACGTCACTTTTTCTTTTTCATTATTTTTGTCTAAGATCTTTTCTTCATTTATTTTCTTAAATTCTCGTTGAACTGCTTTAATAACTAACCAAGTTCCTGAAGTCCTATTAATAATAAATTCAACTTGTAATTTTAGCTCATTCTTCGTTGCTTTTCTGGAGGGCTCTCAGATGTGTCATCAATAAACTTGCGTTTCTTTTTTACAACTCTAACCAGGTCATCTTGAAGCATCTCACGCAATTTTTCGATAATTTTTGTGACACTTCTAAGACCTGGCCTGTTCAAAAATTAGATTTTTGTAAGGTCGTCTAATATTTTTGTTATTTGGACTATACGTTGTGTTTTGTATTTATTTGTTCGTTGTTTAAGCACTGTGTATCAAGTAAGAGTAAAACAGCTGAAATCGAATAAATACATTTATTCAAAAATTTGTACAAGTGGATTTTGTTAGCCTAAGATTAAGCAACCCGTTATACAAATCAAATTCTTAGCCCTAGTTATACAACACAGAATACGTTGCACCCCTTGAAGGGTTACAACACCTATTCCGGTATCTAAACCAGTGCAGGCCAAAAAGAGTTGATGGCAGAGCTGATTAAACACCTCCAACTCAAAAAATTAATAGATAAGAGTGCGTAGAAGCCTCCCCAAAGAACCAACTACCGCGTACTCTCTTTCCCTAATATGTACCATTTTCGGGAGTCTTTTTGTTTATAATAAATAAATAGCTACGCAGTCTTTTTATGTACTTTGTACATTTCACCGTGTTTTGATTAAGTGTACCACAGTATTACACCCGGGCTGGCTTTGTTTTTTCCCTGTCGGTGTGGTAGCGGTCCCCGGCTTGGCCACGAGAATAGTAAAAAGATTGCAATTAAAGTGCAAGTAATGAGTCAGATGAGTCTAATCAACTATTAGTTAATTACAGCAAAAGGCCGTTAGTAGTTAGACACGTACAGGTCATACGCAGAGCTAACTTAATCGGTAAAATAATAAATAAATAAATAAATAAAAGAATGAGCAAAATAACAATTAAATGATTTGATCATAACCATCAGGGACTCCCCTGTGATTATAAGTTGTTGAATAAAGTGATCAAATTAGTCTTTACCCCCTTGATACCGACCTCCGAGAATCTGGTCACCTTCAGGAGATGATAGCCCTGACATCGTGGACAGCTGCGAGGGTCTGGTCACCTTCAAGAGCTGATGATTGTTTGCGAACCGTGAAAGGGTGGTCCTCTGGTTGTTAGGGGCCTCACGGTCTGCTAACAAAAGAAATTAAGTATTAATCTACGAGTTTATCCCCTAGTGGAGGTTAGGGAAAGGACTTCCCTATCGATGACCGATTTCTCGTCGAAAATAACGAAAATAATCGGTTAAGAGAGTTCAAAGAGTTATCCGTAGCGTTCTCACTCGTCACAGACTGATGGACTCCACCTTGGACAACAGCTGACCAATTTCTCGTCGAAAATAAAGAAAATAATTGGTGTAGTGCGTTCAAAGAGTTATCCTCGACGCGCTCACTCGTTACTGACTAAGAAGCTACACTCTGGACAACCGTTGCGATAAACAGTCTTTTCCAATAAAAGAAAAAAATAAGTTTATCAAAAAAGAAAATTGTTAATAAGGCTCGACTCGTTACAAACTGAGAAGCTCTCATCAACATGGAGAATGGCAAAGCACTCTCTAACGATGGCTTTTCTGGGGGTTTCTTTTATATAAAATTTTTTTAGTGACGTCAAGGGTGCCTACGTGACTGCTCGCAGGGGTTGCTTGTACGTCTCTACAGTTTCTTGGAATTTTTGGTTAATTCTTAGCGATTTCGGACCAAAGAAGGGTTTGTTTTTATAGCTTTTCTTAGATTAAAAACTTGATGATTTTCGACCCAAAAGACTTTGTGGCTAGCTGTCCCCTATCCGTCGCTAATCCCTTAATGGGTGAGTTCCACGCCCCTGCTTCAGTCGTACCGCGATTCATTCTGCCTTACAAAATTTTCGATTTTCGACTCCAATATTCTTAATTTAGCTAAAATATAAACAATTATTTGGTTCCTGGAATATCTGGATAAACAACAATATTAATTATTCTGGTTTTATGAAGTCCATCTTGCCAAATAAGCCATTACGAGATTGAATGACTGAAAAAGAGGCTGTGGAAGTAAAGACAACAAATTATAACACTCGGGTCCGAGATAAATAAACAATTTATGATTAGAAATAAATAGACAATAATACTGAGCATCGTTCACCTCATGTTTAACCTGTTAAAACGATAATTGGTATAATTATTGTTCACAAAAACTGCTGAAAAATTAAGAGGCTAAATAAATAACGGTTATATACATTAAATTTGAGTAAAAACAATTACCAAATAAAAAGCGCAAAAATGTAGCACAACCCTTTCCCAATTCTGTGTACCATAACCAACCCTTTCCTGTAATAAAACAATAAAATAATGTGACTGTATTGTTGGATGCATATATTAAAAGACCAGCCAAACCTGGATGGTCTCAATTTTATTCTCTTTCCGCCTTTCAACTGCATTTCATTTTCAGCTTTTCTTTTACGATTTCTTGTACCTTTTATCTACTTATCAAATTTAACTAATCTATTCACAGCTTTTCTGATATTTGTATCATAATCATCAGTAGCTAATTTAACTTTCTTAACACCTAATGGGTATGTACCAGATCCCAATTTCCTAAAACTGAGACAAGTTTTAATAAATTTGTTTTATGCCAAGATCTCAATACTTACTGTTTAGCCAATTCAGTGAGACATTTCCTTGATTTCGAATTTGTTTCTTTGGCAAATCTACACTGTAATAAAACTTTAGATACAGCTTTTGCATGAAATTTTAATTGGAGTAAATTCACATTCACTTTTCCTGCTCTTGAATCATAAATTTGTTCTTGTTCTTCCGCTTCAGCTTCTTCATCATCTGAAACTTCCACTTTCTGCATAGCATCAATACTTCCAGGGAATCTTAAAGCACGCCAAGCTTTGTATTTTTCATCACATCTACACCTACATATTTTTCCACACCTACGTCTGATTGACGTATTAAATAAATGAAAATGTGTTTTCTAATATGGTCTATAACTTGAGGTTCATCACTAAATGCCAACAATTTTGGTTTTTTATTACGAAAAAAGCATGTTTGAGAAGACGTCGTACAAACTAAAATATATAATACAAGGTTTTGTGCAATTTGTAAAATTCTCACCATTAGAAACTTGTCAAGTCTGAGTTGATCAATTCCAAACCATTCATTTATTTAAATCGTCATTCCACTTTTGTAAAATAACAATGCCCCTTCCAATAGTAAAACGTGAATTAAATTAGATATATTTTCAAAGCATTCTTCCTAATTTCCAACACTGTTACAAACATATCTTACTTTATCTGGTTCGCAAGAGAATCAATCTTTTTCTCTGTTTTAGATAAATCTTCTTTTAAATGTTTGATAAAACGGCTTCTGCTTAACAAAATTTTATCAGAAAAATTCAACGCTATTTTGAGGTTATGGTACTTTTGATAGACAACTGATAATTTTCAAGAGCAGAGACAAAAAGTAGTAGAAAGAATACTGATGGAGTGTGCGCTTCAATAGAAAATGAAAAATGAGTCATCGCTATTGTTACACGTCGTGTTACACTTACAAATGAGGGAAATTCAAATTAAAGTAATATTATATGATCTGAAAGACTATATAATGTTTGATATAATCTGCGTTCAAAAAATGGGATCATCCAATTTTTCGTCACTGACAAGGAGTAGGAAAAGTGTGACGTCAAAAATACGCGAAAATTCAAACTCTGTCATTCTAAAAACATATTTTAAAAAAGTCGCCCTTGTTACACTAGTACATAAAATTATAATTTTCGTATAATTATAGGTTAAAATTATAATAGCTAAACTATAACCGAATAAAAATTACATATGGAAACGCAAATAAGACATAAAACACTCTATCTTAATACTCTAGTCATTCTTGTTTTAATCCAGTTACAAGTTACACATACTTCTGGCATAATTGAGAAATTAATCGAAAATGGGTTGCAGAAGCCCTTACGTCAAAACAACCCAAAATTTTGAAACTCTGTCATTCGATAAAAATACCTTGAAAAAGTCGAGCTTATTGCACATGTAAATAAGGTTAAATTTACAAAGATCGAATTACAAGAGATGAATAAATACATTAATTAAAATAAAAAATGCCGACATTTGATACCTTAAACATTTCATTTATTGGTAACAACAAACTTACATTTAATGAAAAAATTAATAGAAAATAAATCGTTCGATGCACAAATTTCCTTCAGTTCTAAGCTTCAACGCATGTCAAGTATGAGCGAATTCTAGCAAACCATGCCGAATGTGAAAGAAGTCCCTCCCATTTGTAAGCACAGATTGCTAATTTTTAGTACTCGGCCATCCTAGATAGTTGGTTTACAGCTCTTTGGCTGACTTTGACTTTGACATCACGAAGCTTGTATTTTGTATTGTAATATCCATTTTCGATTAATTTCTCAATTATGCGAGAATTATTTGTAATTTGTGATTGGATTAAAACTCTAGAGAATGTCTAGAGTATTGGAGAATGTAGAGTGTTTTTATGCCTTATTTGTGTTTCTATATGTGATTTTTATTCGGTCAAACTTTATCTACTATAATTTTAACCTGATGTACTAATGCAATAAGGGTGACTTTTTATGATAGGTATGTTTTTAGAATGACAGTGCTTTGAATTTTTGCGGATTTTTGACTTTTCCACCCCATAACTATTTTTTTTATAAGTTTATTTTTGAATTTATTGCATGTCTGACTGTCAAAATAGAAGCCCATCTTGATCGTTTTGATAACACGCATATGTTGTCAGATTTCTGTATACCATTGTTCTCTGTGATACAGGCGCAACTCAAAATCAAACGTTTCTAGTATCAGGATAGCAGAAATTTAGTGCGGTGTATAACGCTGTCCTGTCCTCCTGCCCTCTTTTGGTAAAAAGATCAACTAGTAAAACTAAGTCGTGGTTGAGGGACTTGTTTTTCTTTAAAAAAAATCGTTAAATAGGCGAAAAATTATTAAAATATAATGGCAAAAATCTGTCCCTTATGATTTGTTCAGCTTTTGATATTCTTTGATTTTAAACTCAAAAGTCCTTAATTTAGTTAAAATATAAACAACTTTATGACTGTTGGAAGCTGGAACATTTAAACAATTAATTATGTTAAATATTAGAATTTCACATCTTCGAGCTTCGAACTCTAGGGTTGGTTGCCTAAAAAAACGCTGCGAAAATAAAAACAACAAATTACAACACGACATAAATAAACAATCTGCAATTGTAAATAAACAATATTGGTAAACATAGTCAATCAATTAATTAATATCTTCCTGTTAAATCAATAATTAATAAGATTATTGTCCACAAAAATTCTAAGAAGTTAGGGTTCTAAATAGATAACCAGATACAAACATCAAAATTTACTAAAAACAATTACTAAATACAAAGTTCAAAAAATGTAGTAAAACTTATTTCTTAATTGTCGCGAATTGTATATAATATCTATATATAAAATTCTCTTATCTATGGTTTAAGCGCTTTTTTAAAGTTTGAAGGTTACTATTTGCAATTTAGCTTTGTTTTGTTGTTTATTAAAGTTATTTTGTATTGTTTATTCGTTTGTTGTAAATTTGTTTTGCTAATTGTCAGACCTGTGTCACGCCACTTGTATTATAGTTATGACACACCTTACACTCGGCCCTTGTCTTTTTCTGATTTGCATTATCCTATAATAGACTACAATTTTTGGTATATTTCTATATAACGTTTAAATCTTGTTTGGTTATACATATTTTACTACCGTCTATTACGGCTTCTGCAACAAGTAAAGATCTCGAAGACTTTTAAATGGTAAAACAGTTAAAGAAGTGGGAAAAAAATATTTGTTAGAAAGGAAGCTACTGTGTCTCCTGGAAAGGCAGAAACGGCAGAATCTTACTGATTTAATATCTTTATTTGATTAAAAGATAATAATATATTTACAAAACATAAAATGCATTAATTGAACTTGTCATTGTTGGTGTTTTTCTGAGCATCATATGGAATACCTAGTGAACTTAAAATTTGAGCATGGTGTTTTTTGTACATCTTGCGACTTACTTAATTTCGTATTGATTATAACTTTTTTAACTGGACTTGAATTAGAAAACAAATTTTTAATTAAATTTGTGGGTAAACTCAATCTACTGTTTCTTAAGCTTTTTTCAAGCTCATCAGTTGTGTGATTATTGGAATTCTCCCATTTATTTTTGGGAAATACTATATTTCGTTTCTTACCTGACACTTTCTTTTCTTTATTCTTAGAAACCTCCCGTTTGTTTTTAGGGCATATTTTATTTGGTGTCTTGCACGTCACTTTTTCTTTTTCATTATTTTTGTCTAAGATCTTTTCTTCATTTATTTTCTTAAATTCTCGTTGAACTGCTTTAATAACTAACCAAGTCCCTGAAGTCGTATTAATAATAAATTCAACTTGTAATTTTAGCTCATTCTTCGTTGCTTTCCTGGAGGGCTCTCAGATGTGTCATCAATAAACTTGCGTTTCTTTTTTACAACTCTAACAAGGTCATCTTGAAGCATCTCACGCAATTTTTCGATAATTTTTGTGACACTTCTAAGACCTGGCCTGTTCAAAAATTAGATTTTTGTATGATCGTCTAATATTTTTGTTATTTGGACTATACGTTGTGTTTTGTATTTATTTGTTCGTTGTTTAAGCACTGTGTATCAAGTAAGAGTAAAACAGCTGAAATCGAATAAATACATTTATTCAAAAATTTGTACAAGTGGATTTTGTTAGCCTAAGATTAAGCAACCCGTTATACAAATCAAATTCTTAGCCCTAGTTATACAACACAGAATACGTTGCACCCCTTGAAGGGTTACAACACCTATTCCGGTATCTAAACCAGTGCAGGCCAAAAAGAGTTGATGGCAGAGCTGATTAAACACCTCCAACTCAAAAAATTAATAGATAAGAGTGCGTAGAAGCCTCCCCAAAGAACCAACTACCGCGTACTCTCTTTCCCTAATATGTCCCATTTTCGGGAGTCTTTTTGTTTATAATAAATAAATAGCTACGCAGTCTTTTTATGTACTTTGTACATTTCACCATGTTTTGATTAAGTGTACCACAGTATTACACCCGGGCTGGCTTTGTTTTTTCCCTGTCGGTGTGGTAGCGGTCCCCGGCTTGGCCACGAGAATAGTAAAAAGATTGCAATTAAAGTGCAAGTAATGAGTCAGATGAGTCTAATCAACTATTAGTTAATTACAGCAAAAGGCCGTTAGTAGTTAGACACTTACAGGTCATACGCAGAGCTAACTTAATCGGTAAAATAATAAATAAATAAATAAAAGAATGAGCAAAATAACAATTAAATGATTTGATCATAACCATCAGGGACTCCCCTATGATTATAAGTTGTTGAATAAAGTGATCAAATTAGTCTTTACCCCCTTGATACCGACCTCCGAGAATCTGGTCACCTTCAGGAGATGATAGCCCTGACATCGTGGACAGCTGCGAGGGTCTGGTCACCTTCAAGAGCTGATGATTGTTTGCGAACCGTGAAAGGGTGGTCCTCTGGTTGTTAGGGGCCTCACGGTCTGCTAACAAAAGAAATTAAGTATTAATCTACGAGTTTATCCCCTAGTGGAGGTTAGGGAAAGGACTTCCCTATCGATGACCGATTTCTCGTCGAAAATAACGAAAATAATCGGTTAAGAGAGTTCAAAGAGTTATCCGTAGCGTTCTCACTCGTCACAGACTGATGGACTCCACCTTGGACAACAGCTGACCAATTTCTCGTCGAAAATAAAGAAAATAATTGGTGTAGTGCGTTCAAAGAGTTATCCTCGACGCGCTCACTCGTTACTGACTAAGAAGCTACACTCTGGACAACCGTTGCGATAAACAGTCTTTTCCAATAAAAGAAAAAAATAAGTTTATCAAAAAAGAAAATTGTTAATAAGGCTCGACTCGTTACAAACTGAGAAGCTCTCATCAACATGGAGAATGGCAAAGCACTCTCTAACGATGGCTTTTCTGGGGGTTTCTTTTATATAAAATTTTTTTAGTGACGTCAAGGGTGCCTACGTGACTGCTCGCAGGGGTTGCTTGTACGTCTCTACAGTTTCTTGGAATTTTTGGTTAATTCTTAGCGATTTCGGACTAAAGAAGGGTTTGTTTTTATAGCTTTTCTTAGATTAAAAACTTGATGATTTTCGACCCAAAAGACTTTGTGGCTAGCTGTCCCCTATCCGTCGCTAATCCCTTAATGGGTGAGTTCCACGCCCCTGCTTCAGTCGTACCGCGATTCATTCTGCCTTACAAAATTTTCGATTTTCGACTCCAATATTCTTAATTTAGCTAAAATATAAACAATTATTTGGTTCCTGGAATATCTGGATAAACAACAATATTAATTATTCTGGTTTTATGAAGTCCATCTTGCCAAATAAGCCATTACGAGATTGAATGACTGAAAAAGAGGCTGTGGAAGTAAAGACAACAAATTATAACACTCGGGTCCGAGATAAATAAACAATTTATGATTAGAAATAAATAGACAATAATACTGAGCATCGTTCACCTCATGTTTAACCTGTTAAAACGATAATTGGTATAATTATTGTTCACAAAAACTGCTGAAAAATTAAGAGGCTAAATAAATAACGGTTATATACATTAAATTTGAGTAAAAACAATTACCAAATAAAAAGCGCAAAAATGTAGCACAACCCTTTCCCAATTCTGTGTACCATAACCAACCCTTTCCTGTAATAAAACAATAAAATAATGTGACTGTATTGTTGGATGCATATATTAAAAGACCAGCCAAACCTGGATGGTCTCAATTTTATTCTCTTTCCGCCTTTCAACTGCATTTCATTTTCAGCTTTTCTTTTACGATTTCTTGTACCTTTTATCTACTTATCAAATTTAACTAATCTATTCACAGCTTTTCTGATATTTGTATCATAATCATCAGTAGCTAATTTAACTTTCTTAACACCTAATGGGTATGTACCAGATCCCAATTTCCTAAAACTGAGACAAGTTTTAATAAATTTGTTTTATGCCAAGATCTCAATACTTACTGTTTAGCCAATTCAGTGAGACATTTCCTTGATTTCGAATTTGTTTCTTTGGCAAATCTACACTGTAATAAAACTTTAGATACAGCTTTTGCATGAAATTTTAATTGGAGTAAATTCACATTCACTTTTCCTGCTCTTGAATCATAAATTTGTTCTTGTTCTTCCGCTTCAGCTTCTTCATCATCTGAAACTTCCACTTTCTGCATAGCATCAATACTTCCAGGGAATCTTAAAGCACGCCAAGCTTTGTATTTTTCATCACATCTACACCTACATATTTTTCCACACCTACGTCTGATTGACGTATTAAATAAATGAAAATGTGTTTTCTAATATGGTCTATAACTTGAGGTTCATCACTAAATGCCAACAATTTTGGTTTTTTATTACGAAAAAAGCATGTTTGAGAAGACGTCGTACAAACTAAAATATATAATACAAGGTTTTGTGCAATTTGTAAAATTCTCACCATTAGAAATTTGTCAAGTCTGAGTTGATCAATTCCAAACCATTCATTTATTTAAATCGTCATTCCACTTTTGTAAAATAGCAATGCCCCTTCCAATAGTAAAACGTGAATTAAATTAGATATATTTTCAAAGCATTCTTCCTAATTTCCAACACTGTTACAAACATATCTTACTTTATCTGGTTCGCAAGAGAATCAATCTTTTTCTCTGTTTTAAATAAATCTTCTTTTAAATGTTTGATAAAAAGGCTTCTGCTTAACAAAATTTTATCAGAAAAATTCAACGCTATTTTGAGGTTATGGTACTTTTGATAGACAACTGATAATTTTCAAGAGCAGAGACAAAAAGTAGTAGAAAGAATACTGATGGAGTGTGCGCTTCAATAGAAAATGAAAAATGAGTCATCGCTATTGTTACACGTCGTGTTACACTTACAAATGAGGGAAATTCAAATTAAAGTAATATTATATGATCTGAAAGACTATATAATGTTTGATATAATCTGCGTTCAAAAAATGGGATCATCCAATTTTTCGTCACTGACAAGGAGTAGGAAAAGTGTGACGTCAAAAATACGCGAAAATTCAAACTCTGTCATTCTAAAAACATATTTTAAAAAAGTCGCCCTTGTTACACTAGTACATAAAATTTTAATTTTCGTATAATTATAGGTTAAAATTATAATAGCTAAACTTTAACCGAATAAAAATTACATATGGAAACGCAAATAAGACATAAAACACTCTATCTTAATACTCTAGTCATTCTTGTTTTAATCCAGTTACAAGTTACACATACTTCTGGCATAATTAAGAAATTAATCGAAAATGGGTTGCAGAAGCCCTTACGTCAAAACAACTCAAAATTTTGAAACTCTGTCATTCGATAAAAATACCTTGAAAAAGTCGAGCTTATTGCACATGTAAATAAGGTTAAATTTACAAAGATCGAATTACAAGAGATGAATAAATACATTAATTAAAATAAAAAATGCCGACATTTGATACCTTAAACATTTCATTTATTGGTAACAACAAACTTACATTTAATGAAAAAATTAATAGAAAATAAATCGGTCGATGCACAAATTTCCTTCAGTTCTAAGATTCAACGCATGTCAAGTATGAGCGAATTCTAGCAAACCATGCCGAATGTGAAAGAAGTCCCTCCCATTTGTAAGCACAGATTGCTAATTTTTAGTACTCGGCCATCCTAGATAGTTGGTTTACAGCTCTTTGGCTGACTTTGACTTTGACATCACGAAGCTTGTATTTTGTATTGTAATATCCATTTTCGATTAATTTCTCAATTATGCGAGAATTATTTGTAATTTGTGATTGGATTAAAACTCTAGAGAATGTCTAGAGTATTGGAGAATGTAGAGTGTTTTTATGCCTTATTTGTGTTTCTATATGTGATTTTTATTCGGTCAAACTTTATCTACTATAATTTCAACCTGATGTACTAATGCAATAAGAGTGACTTTTTATGATAGGTATGTTTTTAGAATGACAGTGCTTTGAATTTTTGCGGATTTTTGACTTTTCCACCCCATAACTATTTTTTTATAAGTTTATTTTTGAATTTATTGCATGTCTGACTGTCAAAATAGAAGCCCATCTTGATCGTTTTTATAACACGCATATGTTGTCAGATTTCTGTATACCATTGTTCTCTGTGATACAGGCGCAACTCAAAATCAAACGTTTAATATCAGGATAGCAGAAATTTAGTGCGGTGTATAACATTGGTCGACTGCTGTCCTGTCCTCCTGCCCTCTTTTGGTAAAAAGATCAACTAGTAAAACTAAGTCGTGGTTGAGGGACTTGTTTTTCTTTAAAAAAAATCGTTAAATAGGCGAAAAATTATTAAAATATAATGGCAAAAATCTGTCCCTTATGATTTGTTCAGCTTTTGATATTCTTTGATTTTAAACTCAAAAGTCCTTAATTTAGTTAAAATATAAACAACTTTATGACTGCTGGAACATTTAAACAATTAATTATGTTAAATATTAGAATTTCACATCTTCGAGCTTCGAACTCTAGGGTTGGTTGCCTAAAAAAAAAACGCTGCGAAAATAAAAACAACAAATTACAACACGACATAAATAAACAATCTGCAATTGTAAGTAAACAATATTGGTAAACATAGTCAATCAATTAATTAATATCTTCCTGTTAAATCAATAATTAATAAGATTATTGTCCACAACAATTCTAAGAAGTTAGGGGTCTAAATAGATAACCAGATACAAACATCAAAATTTACTAAAAACAATTACTAAATACAAAGTTCAAAAAATGTAGTAAAACTTATGTCTTAATTGTCGCGAATTGTATATAATATCTATATATAAAATTCTCTTATCTATGGTTTGAGCGCTTTTTTAAAGTTTGAAGGTTACTATTTGCAATTTAGCTTTGTTTTGTTGTTTATTAAAGTTATTTTGTATTGTTTATTCGTTTGTTGTAAATTTGTTTTGCTAATTGTCAGACCTGTGTCACGCCACTTGTATTATAGTTATGACACACCTTATACTCGGCCCTTGTCTTTTTCTGATTTGAATTATCCTATAATAGACTATAATTTTTGGTATATTTTTATATAACGTTTAAATCTTGTTTGGTTATATTTTACTACCGTCTATTACGGCTTCTGCAACAAGTAAAGATCTCGAAGACTTTTAAATGGTAAAACAGTTAAAGAAGTGGGAAAAAAAATATTTGTTAGAGAGGAAGCTACTGTGTCACCTGGAAAGGCAGAAACGGCAGAATCTTACTGATTTAATATCTTTATTTGATTAAATGATAATAATATATTTACAAAACATAAAATGCATTAATTGAACTTGTCATTGTTGGTGTTTTTCTGAGCATCATATGGAATACCTAGTGAACTTAAAATTTGAGCATGGTGTTTTTTGTACATCTTGCGACTTACTTAATTTCGTATTGACTATAACTTTTTTAACTGGACTTGAATTAGAAAACAAATTTTTAATTAAATTTGTGGGTAAACTCAATCTACTGTTTCTTAAGCTTTTTTCAAGCTCATCAGTTGTGTGATTATTGGATTTCTCCCATTTATTTTTGGGAAATACTATATTTCATTTCTTACCTGACACTTTTTTTTCTTTATTCTTAGAAACCTCCCGTTTGTTTTTAGGACATATTTTATTTACTTACGTATTACACCAGTATAATTTTTATCTTTTTATCTCTACTAATAGCTGAGATAAATTTAAAAATTTTTGTTCAGAGTGATAGAAAATATAATATATTAAATTTTGAACAGAGCTATAAAATGAAAATTAAATTACGTATACGTAGTTCTGGAAACTTACGTTTAACACCAGTAAAATTTTTTATTCCTTTATCTCTACTAATAGCTGAGATAAATTTAAAAATTTTTGTTCAGAGTGATAGAAAATTCAATATATTAAATTTCGAAGAGAGCTATAAAATGAAAAATAAATTATGTATACGTAGTTTTGGAGACTTACGTATAACACCAATAAAATTTTTATTTTTTTATCTCTACTTATAGCTAAGATAAATTTAAAAATTTTTGTTCAGAGTGATAGAAAATTTAATATATTAAATTTCAAACAGAGCTATATAATAAAAAATACATTATGTATACGTAGTTTTGGAGACTTACGTATTACACCAGTAAAATTTTTATCTTTTTATCTTTACTAATAGCTGAGATAAATTTAGAAATTTTTGTTCAGAGTGATTTATTAATATATTAAATTTCGAACAGAGCTATAAAATGAAAAATACATTACGTATACGTAGTTCTGGAAATTTACGTATTACACCAGTAAAATTTTTATTTTTTTATTTCTACTAAAAGCTGAGATAAATTTAAAAATTTTTGTTCAGAGTGATAGAAAATTCAATATATTAAATTTTGAAGAGAGCTATAAAGTGAAAAATAAATTATGTATACGTAGTTCTGAAGACTTACGTATAACACCAGTAAAATTTTTATATTTTTAACTCTACTAATAGCTGAGATAAATTTAAAAATTTTTGTTCAAAGTTATAGAAAATTCAATATATTAAATTTCGAACAGAGCTATAAAATAAAAAATAAATTATATATACGTAGTTTTGAAGACTTACGTATAACACTAGTAAAATTTTTATCTTTTTATCTCTACTAATAGCTAAGATAAATTTAAAAATTTTTGTTCAGAGTGATAGAAAATTTAATATATTAAATTTCGAACAGAGCTATAAAATGAAAAATACATTATGTATACGTAGTTCTGAAGACGTACGTATAACACCAGTAAAATTTTTATCTTTTTATCTCTACTAATAGCTGAGATAAATTTAAAAGTTTTTGTTCAAAATGATAGAAAATTCATTATATTAAATTTCGAACAAAGCTATAAAATAAAAAATTAATTTTGTATACGTAGTTCTAGAGACTTAAGTATAACACCAGTAAATTTTTTATCTTTTTATCTCTACTAATAGCTGAGATAAATTTAAAAATTTTTGTTTAGAATGATAGAAAATTTGACATATTAAATTTCGAACAATGCTATAATATGAGAAATAAATTATGTACTCGAAGTTCTGAAGATTTACGTATAACACCAGTAAAATTTTATCCGTTTATCTCTACTGGTAGCTGAGATAAATTTAAAAGTTTTTGTTCAGAGTGATAGAAAACTCAATATATTAAATTTCGAACATAGCTGTAAAATGAAATATAAATTATGTAGACGTAATTTTGGAAACTTACGTATAACACCAGTAAAATTTTTATTTTTTTATTTCTAATAATAGCTGAAATAAATTTAAAAATTTTGTTCAAAGTAATAGAAAATTCAATATATTAAATTTCGAACAGAGCTATAAAATAAAAAATAATCTATGTATACGTACCTTTAAAGTCTTACGTATAACACCAATAAAACTTTATCTTTTTAACTCTACTAATAGCTGAGATAAATTTAAAAATTTTTGTTCAGAGTGATAGAAAATTTAATATATTAAATTTCGAACACAGTAATAAAATAAAAATTAATTATGTATGCGTAGTTCTCGAGACTTACGTATAACACCAGTAAAATTTTTATCTTTTTATCTCTACTAATAGCTGAGACAAATTTAAAAATTTTTGTTTAGAGTGATAGAAAATATAATATATTAAATTTCAAACAAAGCTATAAAATGAAAAATACATTTTATATACGTAGTTCTGAAAACTTACGTATTACACCAGTAAAATTTTAATTTTTTTATCTCTACTAATAGCTGAAATAAATTTAAAAATTTTTGTTCAGAGTTATAGAAATTTCAATATATTAAATTTCGAAGAGAGCTATAAAATGATAAATAAATTATGTATTTGTAGTACTGAAGGTTTACGTATGACACCAGTAAAATTTTTATCTTTTTATCTCTACTAATAACTGAGATAAATTTAAAAATTTTTGTTCAGAGTTATAGAAAATTCAATATATTAAATTTTGAACAGAGCTATAAAATAAAAATTAAATTACGTATACGTAGTTCTAAACACTTACGTATAACACCAGTAAAATTTTTATCTTTTTATCTCTACTAATAGCTGAGACAAATTTAAAAATTTTTGTTTAGAGTAATAGAAAATATAATATATTAAATTTCAAACAAAGCTATAAAATGAAAAATACATTTTATATACGTAGTTCTGAAAACTTACGTATTACACCAGTAAAATTTTAATTTTTTTATCTCTACTAATAGCTGAAATAAATTTAAAAGTTTTTGTTCAGAGTTATAGAAATTTTAATATATTAAATTTCGAAGAGAGCTATAAAATGATAAATAAATTATGTATTTGTAGTACTGAATAATTATAATTTAATTTATAATTAATAATAATAAATTTATAATTATATAATTTATATTATTATAATTATAATTTATATAAAATAAATTATATATACGTAGTTCTGGAAACTTACGTATAACACTAATAAAATTTTTATTTTTTTATCTCTACTAATAGCTGAGATAAATTTAAAAATTTTGTTCAGAGTGATAGAAAATTCAATATATTAAATTTCGAAGAAAGCTATAAAATGAAAAATAATATATGTATAGGTAGTTCTGGAGACTTACGTATAACACCAATAAAATTTTTATTTTTTTATCTCTACTAATAGCTGAGATAAATTTAAAAATTTTTGTTCAGAGTTATAGAAAATTCAATATATTAAATTTTGAAGAGAGCTATAAAATAAAAATTAAATTACGTATACGTAGTTCTGAAGACTTACGTATAACACCAGTAAAATTTTTACCCATTTATCTCTACTAATAATTGAGATAAATTTAAAAATTTTTGTTCAAAGTGATAGAAAATTAAATATATTAAATTTCGAACAGAGCTATAAAATGAAAAATACATTATGTATTTTTAAGTTCTGAAGACTTACGTATTACACCAGTAAAATTTTATCCGTTTATCTCTACTAATAGCTGAGATAAATTTAAAAATTTTTGTTCAGAGTGATAGAAGATTCAATATATTAAATTTCGAACAAAGCTATAAAATGAAAAATAAATTATGTATACGTAGTTCTAGAGACTTACGTATAACACCAGTACAATTTTTATCCTTTTATCTTTACTAATAGCTGAGATAAATTAAAAATTTTTGTTCAGAGTGATAGAAAATTCAATATATTAAATTTCGAACACAGCAATAAAATAAAAAATAAATTATGTATACGTAGTTCTGGAGACTTACGTATAACACCAGTAAAATTTTTATCCTTTTGTCTCTACTAATAGCTGAGATAAATTTAAAAATTTTTGTTCAGAGTGATAGAAAATTCAATATATTAAATTTCGAAGAGAGCTATAAAATGAAAAATAAATTATGTATACGTAGTTTAGGAGACTTACGTATAACACCAGTAAAATTTTTATCTTTTTGTCTCTACTAATAGCTGAGATAAATTTAAAAGTTTTTGTTCAAAGTGATAGAAAATTCAATATATTAAATTTCGAACAGAGCTATAAAATAAAAAATTAATTATGTATACGTAGTTCTAGAGACTTAAGTATAACACCAGTAAATTGTATTTCGCGCCTCTTCCTCGAGATCAAATTGAAGTTCCTCTACTCTACGTCATTGTCGCCACATATTTCAAAGTATAATAAAAAAAGGGATTGCGTCTGCGCTCATCACGCGACGCCCAGCCACGTCATTCTTCTTCTTTGTGTCATAGTTGTCACATGCCATTAAATAAAAATTTTAATTTTCATATTCTACTGTGCATTAATTAATTTATTATTATGGGAAAAGGAAAGAAACGCACCAGAGAATATTTATTGGACGAGGAGAATAGTAGGAATTTAGAGAAAAGACTTGATCGTATGGAAAGTCTTTTTTTAGATTTTATCAATGGTAAGATGCAATTATTTTTATAAATAACTCAAAATCAGCTATAATGTAAGATTCGGTCGCTGGTCTGCAACTAGTGAATTGCATTGGGTTACATTTAGCTACGTACTAACCTCGTCGGTTCAAAGGCGTGGGTGTCGAGTACACAATGTAATGTTGACAAGTTCTCGCAAGGTCTGTCAGAAAAATTACGTTGTGGCTATAAAACATGAGTCATTTTTAAACGACATATATAATTATTTAACAGTCAAAGGCAAGAACAATACCTTGCAAGGATTGTTTGAAATTACGACTGTTTATGTGAATGGTATAACCTCTGCTAGGTTATGTCTATTGCTACGGTTGGAAGCAAATTTAATTACGTTCTTCCAGCAGGTGACTATCGTGGACGACACAGTCGTCACAGTAGGCCGAACGACCGAGATTACAAACGTCACTACAGGTCCTACAGAAGCCGTTTTCCTAGACGTTACTATGATTCATATGCTAGGTAGTGGTCTAGTGATTCCACTGAGTATGGCTCAGACCGATCAGTTTCGGTAGAATCTATTGGGGCTCCATCAGGAGTAGGTCAGCCAACACCAGCAGCGCCTGCAAATGGTATTGGTACGCCAGCAGCAGCTCAGCAAACTACCACTGTTATTAATGTAAGTCCTGGTGGCACAGGATACGAGACCGTCTTCGACTCCAGGTGCTACAGCATCGACCATCCCTCCGGGTGCGTCAGATGATCCTCTGAATCCGGCTGTGCTTGAAAAGCTTGGAGAAAGATTAAAGCCTCATAGAGTTCTTTTACCGGCCATTCATAAGGATTTGGCTGTTAGAGTAGAGGAGATAATATGTAAAGGTCTTCCAGCTGCGGAGAGAAAGACACTGTTACAGAAGTTTCCACCTCTAAAAAATGGCCTTTTTATGGACCCTCCAAAGCTAAACTTTGAAATTAAAACCAACGTCCTAGAGAGTGTCGCAAGAGGGACGGCCGTATCGTCGAGAAGCAAGAGCGTCTATCAGCAAGTTT
This sequence comes from Tribolium confusum, assembly GCA_029207805.1. Taxonomy (NCBI): domain Eukaryota; kingdom Metazoa; phylum Arthropoda; class Insecta; order Coleoptera; family Tenebrionidae; genus Tribolium; species Tribolium confusum. The sequence goes on from JALGAY010000006.1 coordinate 9,305,454, forward strand.
ATCTGGTATAACTAAACTGATGTCTATGACATTACGGCTTCCGCAAGATCAGAAATTGGACATGCTTGAGATACTGGGTGGTGTGTCTAGAATCTTAGCGGATCTACAACATGAAGAGTCAGAAATTAGGAGGAGTTTGATTCTCAAGAATATCGACTTTTCTAAGCGTGGCATTTTGAAATCTACAGCATCAAGTGAACTCCTGTTTGGTGGAGAACTTGAGAAGAAATTCAAGGCTGCTCGTCTTTTAGAGTCATCCTCCAAAAAGTTTAAACCAATGGCTCAATCTAATCCTAACAGCGAGTCAAAAAACTTGAAGGGCCCGCTTCGTCGCCCATCATACAGGTTCTAGCAAAATTCGTCGACGAGCGGGCTGAAATTGACACCAACATCGACCCAGAAGCCTTACCGGAACCAGCCTTATCAGAAATCGGCGAGGAAGAATTACTCACGAACCAGGAAACTCTAGAGAGCGATGTAAGTTGTCCAGCAGGTCGGTTAAAGTTTTTTTCTGAGTCATGGAAGGAAATCAATTCTGACACAACTATCTTGAGCTGGGTCCGTGGGTTTAAAATTCCCTTTACTAGGAGAGTTGTGCAAACTCATCCTTCGTCAGAGTCTAATTGGTCTGCCCAGGAAAGATTAGCGATAAGTCAGCAGATTAAGGAGCTTTTAGAAAAAGGGGCTATCAAAGAAACCAATGCCTCCACGGGACAATTTCTTTCCACTATTTTTTTAGTTAATAAGCCGGACGGAGGCTATCGCCTAATTTTAAATCTTAAAAAATTTAATGAATTTATTGATAATGATCACTTTAAACTCGAAGACAGCAAAGTGGTTAAAAAATTGCTCACGCAGGATGGTTTCATGATATCAATTGATTTGAAAGATGCCTATTATTTAATCCCGGTGGCGGAGTCTGATAGGAAATATCTTAGATTTTCATTTTTCGGAAGAATTTTTGAATTTACCTGCTTACCTTTCGGGCTGAATATCGCACCGTACATCTTTATAAAAATTATGAAGCTGGTGGTATTTTACTTGAGATCCCTGGGAATTTTACTAGTTATATACTTAGATGATATTCTAATTGTTGGAATGCCCCGAGAGACATGCTCTAAAAACGCTAGAGTCGCTTTAAAATTATTACAGAAGTTAGGTTTTATTATCAATTTCCAGAAGAACCAATTTACGCCGTCTACGCGATGTAAATTCCTGGGCTTAATTTATGATTCTAACGAGATGGTTGTTGAGCTTCCAATAGACAAGAAAAACAGAGTTACCGAACTGGTCAAAAAGTTCAGCCAGTGGAGTAAATGTAGAATTAGGGAGTTTGCTGCTTTTATTGGTACTTTAGAATTATGTAGTCCAACGCTGAAGTACGGAAGAGTTCATATGCGTAGATTTGAGAGAGAAAGATTTTTAGCTTTACGTCAAAACGACGATAATTACGATCGGTTCATGTTCATTTCGTCTAGTTTAAAGAGTGATTTATGTTGGTGGAAAGACAAAGTTTTAACAGCAAAAAATTCCATAAAATCATTTAATCCATTAGTAGAAATTTTCTCAGACGCGTCTACTTTAGGTTGGGGAGCGGTTCACGAGAGTAATAGAGTTCACGGACATTGGAAAGAGTCTGAACGTTCCCTTCACATAAATATTTTGGAGTTAAAAGCAGTTTTCTTCGGTTTACGGTGTTTTTGTAAAGACTTAAGGTCTTGTAATATAGTATTAAGGGTAGATAATACCACTGCTATTGCATATATCAATAAGAAAGGAGGTATTCGGGTTCCTCAGTTGTGCAGGCTGGCTAAGAAAATCTGGACTTGGTGTGAAGAGAGGGACTTGTGGATATTTACATCTTATATCCGCTCTAAGAACAACTCGTTCGCTGATTTGAGTCTAGAAGGTTGGAACCGGAGACTGAGTACAGTCTAGCAGACTATGCTTTTAATGAAATTGTGGTTGAGTTTGGGAAACCCGAGTGGACTTGTTCGCTACAAGATCCAACACTAAGTGTACACGTTATGTATTGTGGAAGAAAGACCCCGGGTCATTTGCAGTTGATGCCTTCACGATTAATTGGGAAAAATATTTCTTTTATGCCTTTCCGCCATTTGCTACAATTTTACGTGTGCTAGAGAAGATTCGAGTCGATAATGCTAAAGGTATTTTGGTAGTACCCCACTGGCCCGCTCAAGCTGGGTTTCCAGTTTTTCTATCCATGCTTTGCTCAAAATCTCTTTACTTTAAACCTGATATTAATCTTCTTCTTACATTTAACAGACAACCCCATCCATTGTGACAAAGGATTACCCTGGTATCAGGAATTGTATCGGAAAGGCGTACGCACTAAAGTCTGTACCAGAAGAGTCTATGGAAGTTATGATAGCGTCGCTAAGCCAAGGATCCTTGAAACAATACGACACTGGGTTGAAAAAGTGGTGGGGATTTTTTATCGACAGGGGTTTAGACCCTTTTTCTAGTACATTTCAAGAGGTGCTGAGTTTTCTAACATCTGAATACAATCAGGGCGCTACGCATGGTACGTTGAATAGTCTACGCTCAGCTATCGCTCTTATTCATGGTCCTGATCTGGGAGAGAATGCAGAAATAAAAAAATTTTTTAAAGGCGCATCAAAATTACGGCCGCCTAAAGCTAAGTATGATTCTACGTGGGATCCAGGGCTGGTTTTGGACTGCTTAAAGAAATGGGGAAGTAATGATAAATTAAGTCTTAAAAAGTTATCATTGAAGTTGGTTTCCTTTGATTGATATCAGGAATATTTACACAAATGGTGATACTATTGAAATTAAGATACCAGAACAATTTAAAACATCGGGTCTTAATAAAAATCAGTCTTTGCTGTCGATCCCGGTCTATTCAAAAGTAATGGTAATTTGTCCAGCCACTGAACGTGTATCTAGGAAAAACTAAAGATATAAGAAAGTCTGAAAATAAGCTTTTTGTCTCGTTTCGTTCACCATACAAGGCTGTATCTACGCAGACATTGAGCCGTTGGATTAAGGAAGTGTTGAAGAACAGCTGAGTTGATACGTCTATCTTCGGTGCGTACAGTACGCGACACGCTTCAACATCAGGAGCTAGTAGGAGTGGAATCTCTATTGACTGTATTTTAAAAGCAGCGGGTTGGTCATCAAAATCAAAAACGTTTGCAAAATTTTATAAAATGGAGCTGGTCAAAGATAAAAATGTTTTTGCTTTAAGCGTTTTAAATTCTTAAGGCATGTACCCTTAAGTTTTAATAAATATTTTATTTACTGGCTGAATTAATTGAGTAATTATAATAGTATAGCCGTAACAACTTTAAACAACTACAATTTGATCTCGAGGAAGAGGCGCGAAATACAATTAAACGATTAAACGAACTTACCTTAAGTGAAGTTCAATCATAATTGTATGAAGCGCCTCTTCCGAAGAGATCAAAGTCCCTCCCAATATTTATCCCCTTGGTTTTTACCTATTTTACCAATAAGTAAGAAACCCCCTGTTTGTTACGGCAGGACTTGGAATAAATGACGTGGCAGGGCGTCGCGTGATGAGCGCAGACGCAATCCCTTTTTTTATTATACTTTGAAATATGTGGCGACAATGACGTAGAGTAGAGGTACCACAATTTGATCTCTTCGGAAGAGGCGCTTCATACAATTATGATTGAACTTCACTTAAGGTAAGTTCGTTTAATCATTTAATTTTTTATATTTTTATCTCTACTAATAGCTGAGATAAATTTAAAAATTTTTGTTCAGAGTGATAGAACATTTAACATATTAAATTTTGAACAATGCTATAAAATGAAAAATAAATTATGTACTTGCAGTTCTGGAAATTTACGTATAACACCAGTAAAATTTTATCCGTTTATCTCTACTAATAGCTGAGATAAATTTAAAAGTTTTTGTTCAGAGTGATGGAAAACTCAATATATTAAATTTCGAACAAAGCTGTAAAATGAAATATAAATTATGTAGACGTAGTTTTGGAAACTTACGTATAACACCAGTAAAATTTTTATCCTTTTATTTCTAATAATAGCTGAGATAAATTTAAAAAAATTTGTTCAAAGTAATAGAAAATTCAATATATTAAATTTCGAACAGAGCTATAAAATAAAAAATAAATTATGTATACGTAGTTTTGGAGACTTACGTATAACACTAATAAAATTTTTATCCTTTTATCTTTACTAATAGCTGAGATAAATTTAAAAATTTTTGTTCAGAGTGATAGAAAATTCAATATATTAAATTTTGAACAAAGCTATAAAATGAAAAATAAATTATGTATACGTAGTTCTGAAGACTTACGTATAACACCAGTAAATTTTTTATCTTTATATCTCTACTAATATCTAAGATAAATTTAAAAATTTTTGTTCAGAGTGATAGAAAATTCAATATATTAAATTTCGAACAGAGCTATAAAATGAAAAATAAATTATGTATACGTAGTTTTGGAGACTTACACTAGTAAAACACTAGTAAAATTTTTATCTTCTTATTTCTACTAATAGCTGAGATAAATTTAAAAATTTTTGTTCAAAGTAATAGAAAATTCAACATATTAAATTTCGAACAAAGCTATAAAATGAAAAATAAATTATGTATACGTAGCTCTGAAAACTTACGTATAACACTAGTAAAATTTTTATCTTTTTATTTCTAATAATAGCTGAGATAAATTTAAAAATTTTTGTTCAAAGTAATAGAAAATTCAATATATTAAATTTTGAACAGAGCAATAAAATAAAAAATAAATTATGTATACGTACTTTTAGAGACTTACGTATCACACTAGTAAAATTTTTATCCTTTTATCTCTACTAATAGCTGAGATAAATTTAAAAAATTTTGTTTAAAGTAATAGAAAATTCAATATATTAAATTTCGAACAGAGCTATAAAATAAAAAATAAATTATGTATACGTAGCTCTAGAAACTTACATATAACACTAGTAAAATTTTTATTTTTTTATTTCTAATAATAGCTGAGATAAATTTAAAAATTTTTGTTCAAAGTAATAGAAAATTCAATATATTAAATTTCGAACAGAGCTATAAAATAAAAAATAAATTATGTATACGTAGTTTTAAAGACTTACGTATAACACTAGTAAAATTTTTATCCTTTTATCTCTACTAATAGCTGAGATAAATTTAAAAATTTTTGTTCGGAGTGATAGAAAATTCAATATATTAAATTTCGAACAGAGCTATAAAATAAAAAATAAATTATGTATACGTAGTTTTGGAAACTTACGTATAACACCAGTAAATTTTTTATCCTTTTATCTCTACTAATAGCTGAGATAAATTTAAAAATTTTTGTTCAGAGTGGTATAAAATTCAATATATTAAATTTCGAACAGAGCTATAAAATGAAAAATAAATTATGTATACGTAGTTTTGGAAATTTACGTATAACACCAATAAATTTTTTATCTTTTTATCTCTACTAATAGCTGAAATAAATTTAAAAATTTTTGTTCAGAGTGATAGAAAATTCTATATATTAAATTTCGAACAAAGCTACCCTAGTAGCACATTATTTCGGTTATATAACCGCTATATACGAACCTAACCATGGTTATATTAGATTTAGGTTATATAACGGTTATCTAACTTTGGTTAGATGTGGCGTATATAACAGTGGTTATATAATAGATATATAACCGTTAGATTCAATATACAATATGGCCGAGGTTAGACTAAAGTTATATAACGGTTATCTAACCCTGGTTATGTTGGGCTTATATAGCGAAGGTTATATAACGGTTTTTTAACCCTGGTTATGTTTGGCTTATATAGCGAATATTATATAACAGATATATAACTATTATGTTTGTTGTGTCATATAGAATATGTTAGAGGCAGTTTATATATCGGTTAACTAATTACGGTTATATCTGGATTATATAACAAAAGTTATATAAAGAAAATATAACCGATATTATATATTTGTGCAATATGGTGTATGTTAGATGCAGTTTACATATCGGTTATACAAGATAATCTTTTTTTTTTCAAAACTGTAGTATGTTTATTTATTGTCTGATTTTAAGTTACGTATTAAAAAATGCTTTTAAAAAAATATATGCAGTTAGAAAATTGTCCTTGAGACTGTTTAAAAAACAAAATTTAAGTGGTTAATAAATAAAGTGCTACGGCATTTATTTTTTTAACACATCGCTTGTATAATCATGACTGTATTTTATAATATTATTAGAAACTAACTAAAAATGCAGTTTTTTTATTTTAATTAATATGTTTGTGTTCTTACTCTAGTGCAAATAGCTGTGAATAGTGCTTAGTTTATTGTATATCATGTAAGTATACAAGATTTTATTTATTAATTATGCACATTTAGCTAAGTCAAACGTAATCTTTTGTGAGTAATTGTATTTTCTACGAATATAAAGACAAAAGTAGAATCTAAAAATTTTTGGGCAATAATTCCATATTCAAAATTTACATAAAATCTTTAAAATAAAAAGTTTGACATTACATCATTATTAAGTTTTCAAGAATAAATAATTGTCTTTCTTAATCATCTATCAACAGTTATATTTTAAACCACTAAAAGAGAATGTTTAGGTATAAATGCCAGATCGGCTTTGCATTTCCAAGAAGGTAATAATCGCCAAATACCTAACAGGTAGCTGGATTATTTCAAATGTATTGTGCTCGTAGAGATAAGTGGGCCGACTTCTTAAAACCCTTCTATAAACCGAACAATACCCATTGTCCACTATATTGACAAGGATAATCACCGTAAGGATGGATCTTGATTTATGACAGGTCCCTCTGCCAGATGTCCCCCAATACACTCAAATACCTACCAAGATTATTTTAATTCTAACTATGATTCTGTTTATTTTATTTAGAGTCGGTTTACAGAAGACGAATTAAATATCCAATTGTAATTAACTTTTAATTCGCTGTTAACTTGGCTTTTCTGATATCTGAGTGGTCAAAACTGCATTGCGAATAAACTATTTGATTGCTATTAAAGTTAATGTTAGTTTTGTAAACCGACTCTTAGGGCTAGTTTACAGAAAGTGACATTGACTTTAATTGCGATTAAACATTTAATTCGCAATCAAGTATCTATTATACAGAAAGTTCAATTTATTAATCACAAATTTAAAATTAAAATTTTAAATTTTTGAATTTTAAAATTTGTACTAACAAATATTACTCAAGGAAGTCAACACTCTGTAAGCAAAATCCAGATTGATTTCTTAGATATTTACAAATCTCAAAATATTTTTACAACCCATAGGTAAATAACCCATTTGTTGTAATAAAGTAAACGAAAATAGTCTTTCCTTATAACCTTATTAGGGGTCTATCTTATAAAGTTTAGAGAAGAATTAAAAACCAATGCCAGGTAAAATAGCAGGTACTGAGGTGAAATAAACTTTGCAAGTTTAGCTTATCATTCCTGCATATTAATTAAGCTTCTCGACACTTCATGTTAAAACAGTTTTTCTTCACATGTTTCTAAACTATTTTACATGTATGTACTTTAAATTAATTGCAATACCTTAAAAGTAAAAACAAACGTTACATTAAAGGTCAGATTACTAAAACTGAATCAAATATTCATTTGCGATTAATTTTTAATTTGTGAATAATAAATTGAACTTTCTGTATAATAGATACTTGATTGCGAATTAAATGTTTAATCGCAATTAAAGTCAATGTCACTTTCTGTAAACTAGCCCTAAGAGTCGGTTTACAAAGCTAACATTAACTTTAATAGCAATCAAATAGTTTATTCGCAATGCAGTTTTGACCACTCAGATATCAGAAAAGCCAAGTTAACAGCGAATTAAAAGTTAATTACAATTGGATATTTAATTCGTCTTCTGTAAACCGACTCTAAATAAAATAAACAGAGTCATAGTTAGAATTAAAATAATCTTGGTAGGTATTTGAGTGTATTGGGGGACATCTGGCAGAGGGACCTGTCATAAATCAAGATCCATCCTTACGGTGATTATCCTTGTCAATATAGTGGACATTGGGTATTGTTCGGTTTATAGAAGGGTTTTAAGAAGTCGGCCCACTTATCTCTACGAGCACTGTATTTTAAAATGCCAAAAACAAACTATTAATGTTAACACAAACATGTACGTAAATTATAATTTTTTCTTTTAGGGGTAGTATGAAATGTCATAAGAAATCTTATTTTTGTTATTTGTTATTAAAAATTATCTATGTCAGTGTTTCCCAACTGCCCATTAGTTCAATAGAACAGTTTGATAATTTGAATAAAGTTTTGTGTTAAAATATGCAGGGTTTCGATAAGAGGGTAGGAAAGTGTTCTACCTGGGGTACCTGGTATCTAACAAACACAACCACCCCGAGACTTAGGACATTATTATCACGGTACAGCTCGAGACATCAAGTCTTACTCTCTCTCGCACAATCACGTAAATAGTGTAAATAGACATTAATTAAGAAACTCCAGAGTTTTATTTTACTTCACAATCCAATGAAAATATAGTGCCCAACATTTAGAAAATGAAGAAAACAGTAAAAAATTGGTTAGTTAATTTTCTAAATCATCTTTTCTAATTTCTAATTGTAATTTGTTTACAGATTGATCAGCTTTTGTTTTATAAAAGGATCAATTAACACAAAAGTATTTATCTCCAACTGAATAAGCTAATAACATATGAAGTTCCATTACAATTTTCCGTATGTGGAAAAACAAACAAGAAACATTTTCCAATATATCTTTTTATAAATGCATAGTTGGTGAGTACCAAATGTTTATTTAAAAAATTTGCAGTTAAGATTTACAAATTATAATCAATAAAATTATATATTATAAAATTTCGTATTTATAGATTTTATTTTTTTTATAGTAGGTCAAAACTTAACTAAATTGTCATTAATTTATCACTTGTAACTAATGTATATTTACTTTTTTCATTATTTAAAAACTTTATTTTTGTTTGATGATAATATTGTTTTATTTTTTTTTATAGGAGCCGCTACCAAAAAATTTCCTAAAACACTACTCAAAGAAATTAATAAGAGCATTAGTCAATAATTAACGTGCAGCCCAGAAAAGTTAAAGAAAAAGTTAAAAAAATTAAAAACAAACTAAATTAATTATAAATATAATATGTGTAAATATTTTGTTACTTTTAATAAATATCATAACGTATGCATTTATGCAATGTGTATTATTTAATAAATTACAAAAAATATGTGAAAAAAGCAATATATAATCGCAATATAAGCGAGATATAATGGCTGTTATATAACCACAATATAACTACGGACATATATCGGTTATATAATGATATATAACCTCAATATAAGCGAGATATAAAATCTGATATATAACCACAAATTATATAACGAAATATAACTTTAATATATGCGTGATATAACGGCTGTTATATAACCACAGATATATATCGGTTATATAACAAAATATAACTTCAATATAAGCGCGATATAACGGCTGTTATATAACCACAATATAACCACAGATATATATCGGTTATATAACATTTCTATTTAAATCTAACCCGGGTTATATAACGGTTAGCTAAAAAAAGCGTCACATCTTGGACCCAGCGGTTATATTGAATGGTTATATAGCCGTTATATAAGTGTGCTACTAGAGTATAAAATGAAAAATAAATTATGTATACGTAGTTCTTGAGACCTACGCTTGAGACCTACGTATAACACCAGTAAAATTTTTATCGCTATATCTTTACTAATAGCTGAGATAATTTTCAAAAATTTTGTTCAGAGTGAAAGAATATTCAATATATTAATTTCGAAGAGAGCTATAAAATAAAAAATAAATTATGTATACGTAGTTTTGGAGACTTACGTATAACACCAGTAAAATTTTTATCTTTTTATCTCTACTAATAGCTGAGATAAAATTAAAAATTTTTGTTAAGAGTGATAAAAAATTCAATATATTAAATTTCGAACCGAGCTATAAAATAAAAAATAAATTATGTATACGTAGTTTTGAAGACTTACGTATAACACCAGTAAAATTTTTATTTTTTTATCTCTACTAATAGCTGACATAAATTTAAAAATTTTTGTTCAGATGAGTGATAGAAAATTCAATATATTAAATTTCGAACAAAGATATAAAATGAAAAATAAATTATGTATACGTAGTTCTGAAAACTTACGTATAATACCAGTAAAATTTTTATCTTTTTATCTCTACTAATAGTTGAGATAAATTTAAAAATTTTTGTTCAGAGTGATAGAAAATTCAATATATTAAATTTCGAACAAAGATATAAAATGAAAAATAAATTATGTATACGTAGTTTTGGAAACTTACGTATAACACCAGTAAAATTTTTATCTTTTTATCTCTACTAATAGCTAACATAAATTTAAAAATTTTTGTTCAGAGTGATAGAAAATTCAATATATTAAATTTCGAACAAAGCTATAAAATAAAAAATAAATTATGTATACGTAGTTTTTGAGATTTGCGTATAACACTAATAAAATTTTTATCCTTTTATCTCTACTAATAGCTGAGATAAATTTAAAAATTTTTGTTCAGAGTGATAGAAAATTCAATATATCAAATTTCGAACAGAGCTATAAAATGAAAAATAAATTATGTATACGTAGTTTTGGAGATTTACGTATAACATCAATAAATTTTTTATTTTTTTATCTCTACTAATAGCTGAGATAAATTTAAAAATTTTTTTTCAGAGTGATAGAAAATTCAATATATTAAATTTCAAACAAAGCTATAAAATAAAAAATAAATTATGTATACGTAGTTTTGAAAACTTACGTATAACACCAGTAAATTTTTTATCTTTTTATTTCTACTAATAGCTGAGATAAATTTAAAAATTTTTGTTCAGAGTGATAGAAAATTCAATATATTATATTTTAAACAGAGCTATAAAATGAAAAATAAATTATGTATACTTAGTTTTGGAAACTTACTTATAACACCAGTAAATTTTTTATCCTTTTATCTCTACTAATAGCTGTGATAAATTTAAAAATTTTTGTTCAGAGTGATAGAAAATTCAATATATTAAATTTCGAACAGAGCTATAAAACAAGAAATAAATTATGTATAAGTAGTTTTAGAGACTTACGTATAACACCAGTAAAATTTTTATCTTTTGATCTCTACTAATAGCTGAGATAAATTTAAAAATTTTTGTTAAGAGTGATAAAAAATTCAATATATTCAATTTCGAACAGAGCTATAAAATAAAAAATAAATTATGTATTCGTAGTTCTGGAGACCTTCGTATAACACCAATAAAATTTTAATCCTTTTATCTCTACTAATAGCTGAGATAAATTTAAAAATTTTTGTTCAAAGTGATAGAAAATTCAATATATTAAATTTCGAACAGAGATATAAAATGAAAAATAAATTATGTTTACGTAGTTCTGAAGACCTTCGTATAACAACAATAAAATTTTAATTTTTTTATCTCTACTAATAGCTGAGATAAATTTAAAAATTTTTGTTTAGAGTGATAGAAAATTCAATATATTAAATTTCGAACGGAGCCATAAAATGAAAAATAAATTATGTATACGTAGTTTTGGAGACTTACGTATAACACCAGTAAAATTTTAATTTTTTTATCTCTACTAATAGCTGACATAAATTTAAAAATTTTTGTTCAGATGAGTGATAGAAAGTTCAATATATTAAATTTCGAACAAAGATATAAAATGAAAAATTAATTATGTATACGTAGTTTTGGAAACTTACGTATAACACCAGTAAAATTTTTATTTTTTTATCTCTACTGATAGCTAACATAAATTTAAAAATTTTTGTTGAGCGTGATAGAAAATTCAATATATTAAATTTCGAACAAAGCTATAAAATATAAAATAAATTATGTATACGTAGTTTTTGAAATTTGCGTATAACACTAATAAAATTTTTATCCTTTTATCTCTACTAATAGCTGAGATAAATTTAAAAATTTTTGTTCAGAGTGATAGAAAATTCAATATATTAAATTTCGAACAGAACGATAAAATAAAAAAAAATATGTATACGTAGTTTTGGAAACTTACGTATAACACCAGTAAAATTTTTATCTTTTTATCTCTACTAATAGTTGAGATAAATTTAAAAATTTTTGTTCAGAGTGATAGAAAATTCAATATAATAAATTTCAAACAAAGCTATAAAATAAAAAATAAATTATGTATACGTAGTTTTGGAAATTTAGTAAATTTTTTATCCTTTTGTCTCTACTAATAGCTGAGATAAATTTAAAAATTTTTGTTCAGAGTGATAGAAAATTCAATATATCAAATTTCGAACAGAGCTATAAAATGAAAAATAAATTATGTATACGTAGTTTTGAAGATTTACGTATAACATCAATAAATTTTTTATTTTTTTATCTCTACTAATAGCTGAGATAAATTTAAAAATTTTTTTTCAGAGTGATAAAAAATTCAATATATTAAATTTCGAACCGAGCTATAAAATAAAAAATAAATTATGTATACGTAGTTTTGAAGACTTACGTATAACACCAGTAAATTTTTTATCCTTTTATCTCTACTAATAGCTGAGATAAATTTAAATAGTTTTGTTCAGAGTGATAGAAAATTCAATATATTAAATTACGAACATAGCTATAAAATAAAAAATAAATTATGTATACGTAGTTTTGGAGACTTACGTATAACGCCAGTAAAATTTTTATCTTTTTATCTCCACTAATAGTTGAGATAAATTTAAAAATTTTTGTTCAGAGTGATAGAAAATTCAATATATTAAATTTCAAACAGAGCTATAAAATGAAAAATTAATAATGTATACGTAATTTTGGAGACTTACGTATAACACCAGTAAAATTTTATTTTTTTTATCTCTACTAATAGCTGACATAAATTTAAAAATTTTTGTTCAGATGAGTGATAGAAAGTTCAATATATTAAATTTCGAACAAAGATATAAAATGAAAAATTAATTATGTATACGTAGTTTTGGAAACTTACGTATAACACCAGTAAAATTTTTATTTTTTTATCTCTACTAATAGCTAACATAAATTTAAAAATTTTTGTTGATAGTGATAGAAAATTCAATATATTAAATTTCGAACAAAGCTATAAAATAAAAAATAAATTATGTATACGTAGTTTTTGAAATTTGCGTATAACACTTATAAAATTTTTATCCTTTTATCTCTACTAATAGCTGAGATAAATTTAAAAATTTTTGTTCAGAGTGATAGAAAATTCAATATATTAAATTTCGAACAGAACGATAAAATAAAAAAAAATTATGTATACGTAGTTTTGGAAACTTACGTATAACACCAATAAAATTTTTATTCTTTTATCTCTACTAATAGCTGAGATAAATTTAAAAATTTCTGTTTAGTGTGATAGAAAATTCAATATATTAAATTTCAAACAAAGCTATAAAATAAAAAATAAATTATGTATACGTAGTTCTGGAGACTTACGTATAACACCAGTAATATTTTTATCTTTTTATCTCTACTAATAGCTGAGATAAATTTAAAAATTTTTGTTCAGAGTGATAGAAAATTCAATATATTGAATCTCGAACAGAGCTACAAAATGAAAAATAAATTATGTATACGTAGTTCTGGAAATTTACGTATAACACCAGTAAAATTTTTATTTTATTATCTCTACTAATAGCTGACATAAATTTAAAAATTTTTGTTCAGAGTGATAGAAAATTCAATATATTAAATCTCGAAAAAAGCTATAAAATAAAAAATAAATTATGTATACGTAGTTTTTGAGATTTGCGTATAATACTAATAAAATTTTTATCTTTTTATCTCTACTAATAGCTGAGATAAATTTAAAAATTTTTGTTCAGAGTGATAGAAAATTCAATATATCAAATTTCGAACAGAGCTATAAAATGAAAAATAAATTATGTATACGTAGTTTTGGAGATTTACGTATAACATCAATAAATTTTTTATTTTTTTATCTTTACTAATAGCTGAGATAAATTTAAAAATTTTTTTTCAGAGTGATGGAAAATTCAATATATTAAATTTCAAACAAAGCTATAAAATGAAAAATAAATTATGTATACGTAGTTTTGAAAACTTACGTATAACACCAGTAAATTTTTTATCTTTTTATCTCTACTAATAGCTGAGATAAATTTAAAAATTTTTGTTCAGGGTGATAGAAAATTCAATATATTATATTTTAAACAGAGCTATAAAATGAAAAATAAATTATGTATACGTAGTTTTGGAAACTTACGTATAACACCAGTAAATTTTTTATCCTTTTATCTCTACTAATAGCTGACATAAATTTAAAAATTTTTGTTAAGAGTGATAGAAAATTCAATATATTAAATTTCGAACAGAGCTATAAAATGAAAAATAAATTATGTATTCGTAGTTCTGGAGACCTTGGTATAACACCAATAAAATTTTAATCCTTTTATCTCTACTAATAGCTGAGATAAATTTAAAAATTTTTGTTCAAAGTGATAGAAAATTCAATATAATAAATTTCAAACAAAGCTATAAAATAAAAAATAAATTATGTATACGTAGTTTTGAAAATTTACGTATAACACCAGTAAATTTTTTATCTTTTTGTCTCTACTAATAGTTGAGATAAATTTAAAAATTTTTGTTCAGAGTGATAGAAAATTCAATATAATAAATTTCAAACAAAGCTATAAAATAAAAAATAAATTATGTATACGTAGTTTTGAAAATTTACGTATAACACCAGTAAAATTTTTATTATTTTTTCTCTACTAATAGCTGAGATAAATTTAAAAGTTTTTGTTCAGAGTGATAGAAAATTCAATATATTAAATTTTGAACAAAGCTGTAAAATGACATATAAATTATGTAGACGTAGTTTTGGAGACTTACGTATAACACCAGTAAAATTTTTATCTTTATCTTTTTATCTCTATTAATAGCTGAGATAAATTTAAAAATTTTTGTTCAAAGTGATAGAAAATTCAATATATATAATTTCGAACAGAGCTATAAAATAAAAAATAAATTATGTATACGTAGTTTTGAAAATTTACGTATAACACCAGTAAATTTTTTATCTTTTTGTCTCTACTAATAGCTGAGATAAATTTAAAAATTTTTGTTCAGAGTGATAGAAAATTCAATATATTATATTTTGAACAGAGCTATAAAATGAAAAATAAAATATGTATACGTAGTTTTGGAGACTAACGTATAACACCAGTAAATTTTTTATTCTTTTATCTCTACTAATAGCTGAGATAAATTTAAAAATTTTTGTTCAGAGTGATAGAAAATTATATATCAAATTTCGAACAGAGCTATAAAATGAAAAATAAATTATGTATACGTGGTTTTGGAGATTTACGTATAACATCAATAAATTTTTTATTTTTTTATCTCTACTAATAGCTGAGATAAATTTAAAAATTTTTGTTCAAAGTGATAGAAAATTCAATATATATAATTTCGAACAGAGCTATAAAATAAAAAATAAATTATGTATACGTAGTTTTGAAAATTTACGTATAACACCAGTAAATTTTTTATCTTTTTGTCTCTACTAATAGCTGACATAAATTTAAAAATTTTTGTTCAGATGAGTGATAGAAAATTCAATATATTAAATTTTGAACAAAGATATAAAATAAAAAATAAAGTATGTATACGGAGTTCTGGAGACCTTCGTATAACACCAATAAAATTTTTATTCTTTTATCTCTACTAATAGCTGAGATAAATTTAAAAATTTTTGTTCAGAGTGATAGAAAATTCAATATATTAAATTTCGAACAGAGATATAAAATGAAAAATAAATTATGTATACGTAGTTCTGGAGACCTTCAAATAACAATAAAAAAATTTTAATCTTTTTATCTCTACTAATAGCTGAGATAAATTTAAAAATTTTTGTTTAGAGTAATAGAAAATTCAATATATTAAATTTCAAACAGAGCTATATAATGAAAAATAAATTATGTATACGTAGTTTTGGAGACTTACGTATAACACTAATAAAATTTTTACCTTTTTATCTCTACTAATAGCTGAGATAAATTTAAAAATTTTTGTTCAGAGTGATAGAAAATTCAATATATCAAATTTCGAACAGAGCTATAAAATGAAAAATAAATTATGTATACGTAGTTTTGGAGATTTACGTATAACATCAATAAATTTTTTATTTTTTTATCTTTGCTAATAGCTGAGATAAATTTAAAAATTTTTTTTCAGAGTGATGGAAAATTCAATATATTAAATTTCAAACAAAGCTATAAAATGAAAAATAAATTATGTATACGTAGTTTTGAAATTTTACGTATAACACCAGTGAATTTTTTATCTTTTTATCTCTACTAATAGCTGAGATAAATTTAAAAATTTTTGTTCAGAGTGATAGAAAATTCAATATATTATATTTTAAACAGAGCTATAAAATGAAAAATAAATTATGTATACGTAGTTTTGGAAACTTACGTATAACACCAGTAAATTTTTTATCCTTTTATCTCTACTAATAGCTGACATAAATTTAAAAATTTTTGTTAAGAGTGATAGAAAATTCAATATATTAAATTTCGAACAGAGCTATAAAATGAAAAATAAATTATGTATTCGTAGTTCTGGAGACCTTCGTATAACACCAATAAAATTTTAATCCTTTTATCTCTACTAATAGCTGAGATAAATTTAAAAATTTTTGTTCAGAGTGATAGAAAATTCAATATAATAAATTTCAAACAAAGCTATAAAATAAAAAATAAATTATGTATACGTAGTTTTGAAGATTTACGTATAACATCAATAAATTTTTTATTTTTTTATCTCTACTAATAGCTGAGATAAATTTAAAAATTTTTTTTCAGAGTGATAAAAAGTTCAATATATTAAATTTCGAACCGAGCTATAAAATAAAAAATAAATTATGTATACGTAGTTTTGGAGAATTACGTATAACGCCAGTAAAAGTTTTATCTTTTTATCTCCACTAATAGTTGAGATAAATTTAAAAATTTTTGTTCAGAGTGATAGAAAATTCAATATATTAAATTTCAAACAGAGCTATAAAATGAAAAATAAATTATGTATACGTAATTTTGGAGACTTACGTATAACACCAGTAAAATTTTATTTTTTTTATCTCTACTAATAGCTGACATAAATTTAAAAATTTTTGTTCAGATGAGTGATAGAAAGTTCAATATATTAAATTTCGAACAAAGATATAAAATAAAAAATTAATTATGTATACGTAGTTTTGGAAACTTACGTATAACACCAGTAAAATTTTTATTTTTTATCTCTACTAATAGCTAACATAAATTTAAAAATTTTTGTTGAGAGTGATAGAAAATTCAATATATTAAATTTCGAACAAAGCTATAAAATAAAAAATAAATTATGTATACGTAGTTTTTGAAATTTGCGTATAACACTTATAAAATTTTTATCCTTTTATCTCTACTAATAGCTGAGATAAATTTAAAAATTTTTGTTCAGAGTGATAGAAAATTCAATATATTAAATTTCGAACAGAACGATAAAATAAAAAAAAATTATGTATACGTAGTTTTGGAAACTTACGTATAACACCAATAAAATTTTTATTCTTTTATCTCTACTAATAGCTGAAATAAATTTAAAAATTTTTGTTAAGAGTGATAAAAAATTCAATATATTAAATTTCGAACAGAGCTATAAAATAAAAAATAAATTATGTATTCGTAGTTCTGGAGACCTTCGTATAACACCAATAAAATTTTAATCCTTTTATCTCTACTAATAGCTGAAATAAATTTAAAAATTTTTGTTCAAAGTGATAGAAAATTCAATATATTAAATTTCGAACAGAGATATAAAATGAAAAATAAATTATGTTTACGTAGTTCTGAAGACCTTCGTATAACAACAATAAAATTTTAATTTTTTTATCTCTACTAATAGCTGAGATAAATTTAAAAATTTTTGTTTAGAGTGATAGAAAATTCAATATATTAAATTTCAAACAAAGCTATAAAATAAAAAATAAATTATGTATACGTAGTTCTGGAGACTTACGTATAACACCAGTAATATTTTTATCTTTTTATCTCTACTAATAGCTGAGATAAATTTAAAAATTTTTGTTCAGAGTGATAGAAAATTCAATATATTGAATCTCGAACAGAGCTACAAAATGAAAAATAAATTATGTATACGTAGTTCTGGAAATTTACGTATAACACCAGTAAAATTTTTATTTTATTATCGCTACTAATAGTTGAGATAAATTTAAAAATTTTTGTTCAGAGTGATAGAAAATTCAATATATTAAATTTCGAACAAAGCTATAAAATAAAAAATAAATTATGTATACGTAGTTTTCGAGACTTGCGTATAACGCCAGTAAAATTTTAATTTTTTTATCTCTACTAATAGCTGAGATAAATTTAAAAATTTTTGTTCAGAATGATAGAAAATTCAATATATTAAATTTCGAACAGAGATATAAAATGAAAAATAAATTATGTATACGTAGTTCTAGAGACCTTCAAATAACAATAAAAAAATTTTAATCTTTTTATCTCTACTAATAGCTGAGATAAATTTAAAAATTTTTGTTTAAAGTAATAGAAAATTCAATATATTAAATTTCAAACAGAGCTATATAATGAAAAATAAATTATGTATACGTAGTTTTGGAGACTTACGTATAACACCAGTAAAATTTTTATTTTTTTATCTATACTAATAGCTGACATAAATTTAAAAATTTTTGTTCAGAGTGATAGAAAATTCAATATATTAAATTTCGAAAAAAGCTATAAAATAAAACATAAATTATGTATACGTAGTTTTTGAGATTTGCGTATAACACTAATAAAATTTTTATCTTTTTATCTCTACTAATAGCTGAGATAAATTTAAAAATTTTTGTTCAGAGTGATAGAAAATTCAATATATCAAATTTCGAACAGAGCTATAAAATGAAAAATAAATTATGTATACGTAGTTTTGGAGATTTACGTATAACATCAATAAATTTTTTATTTTTTTATCTTTACTAATAGCTGAGATAAATTTAAAAATTTTTTTTCAGAGTGATGGAAAATTCAATATATTAAATTTCAAACAAAGCTATAAAATGAAAAATAAATTATGTATACGTAGTTTTGAAAACTTACGTATAACACCAGTAAATTTTTTATCTTTTTATCTCTACTAATAGCTGAGATAAATTTAAAAATTTTTGTTCAGAGTGATAGAAAATTCAATATATTATATTTTAAACAGAGCTATAAAATGAAAAATAAATTATGTATACGTAGTTTTGGAAACTTACGTATAACACCAGTAAATTTTTTATCCTTTTATCTCTACTAATAGCTGACATAAATTTAAAAATTTTTGTTAAGAGTGATAGAAAATTCAATATATTAAATTTCGAACAGAGCTATAAAATGAAAAATAAATTATGTATTCGTAGTTCTGGAGACCTTCGTATAACACCAATAAAATTTTAATCCTTTTATCTTTACTAATAGCTGAGATAAATTTAAAAATTTTTGTTCAAAGTGATAGAAAATTCAATATATTAAATTTCGAACAGAGATATAAAATGAAAAATAAATTATGTTTACGTAGTTCTGAAGACCTTCTAAAATTTTAATTTTTTTATCTCTACTAATAGCTGAGATAAATTTAAAAATTTTTGTTCAGAGTGATAGAAAATTCAATATAATAAATTTCAAACAAAGCTATAAAATAAAAAATAAATTATGTATACGTAGTTTTGAAAATTTACGTATAACACCAGTAAATTTTTTATCTTTTTGTCTCTACTAATAGTTGAGATAAATTTAAAAATTTTTGTTCAGAGTGATAGAAAATTCAATATAATAAATTTCAAACAAAGCTATAAAATAAAAAATAAATTATGTATACGTAGTTTTGAAAATTTACGTATAACACCAGTAAAATTTTTATTATTTTTTCTCTACTAATAGCTGAGATAAATTTAAAAGTTTTTGTTCAGAGTGATAGAAAATTCAATATATTAAATTTTGAACAAAGCTGGAAATGACATATAAATTATGTAGACGTAGTTTTGGAGACTTACGTATAACACCAGTAAAATTTTTATCTTTATCTTTTTATCTCTATTAATAGCTGAGATAAATTTAAAAATTTTTGTTCAAAGTGATAGAAAATTCAATATATATAATTTCGAACAGAGCTATAAAATAAAAAATAAATTATGTATACGTAGTTTTGGAAACTTACTTATAACACCAGTAAATTTTTTATCCTTTTATCTCTACTAATAGCTGTGATAAATTTAAAAATTTTTGTTAAGAGTGATAGAAAATTCAATATATTAAATTTCGAACAGAGCTATAAAATGAAAAATAAATTATGTATTCGTAGTTCTGGAGACCTTCGTATAACACCAATAAAATTTTAATCCTTTTATCTCTACTAATAGCTGAGATAAATTTAAAAATTTTTGTTCAAAGTGATAGAAAATTCAATATATTAAATTTCGAACAGAGATATAAAATGAAAAATAAATTATGTTTACGTAGTTCTGAAGACCTTCTAAAATTTTAATTTTTTTATCTCTACTAATAGCTGAGATAAATTTAAAAATTTTTGTTCAGGGTGATAGAAAATTCAATATAATAAATTTCAAACAAAGCTATAAAATAAAAAATAAATTATGTATACGTAGTTTTGAAAATTTACGTATAACACCAGTAAATTTTTTATCTTTTTGTCTCTACTAATAGTTGAGATAAATTTAAAAATTTTTGTTCAGAGTGATAGAAAATTCAATATAATAAATTTCAAACAAAGCTATAAAATAAAAAATAAATTATGTATACGTAGTTTTGAAAATTTACGTATAACACCAGTAAAATTTTTATTATTTTTTCTCTACTAATAGCTGAGATAAATTTAAAAGTTTTTGTTCAGAGTGATAGAAAATTCAATATATTAAATTTTGAACAAAGCTGGAAATGACATATAAATTATGTAGACGTAGTTTTGGAGACTTACGTATAACACCAGTAAAATTTTTATCTTTATCTTTTTATCTCTATTAATAGCTGAGATAAATTTAAAAATTTTTGTTCAAAGTGATAGAAAATTCAATATATATAATTTCGAACAGAGCTATAAAATAAAAAATAAATTATGTATACGTAGTTTTGAAAATTTACGTATAACACCAGTAAATTTTTTATCTTTTTGTCTCTACTAATAGCTGAGATAAATTTAAAAATTTTTGTTCAGAGTGATAGAAAATTCAATATATTATATTTTGAACAGAGCTATAAAATGAAAAATAAAATATGTATACGTAGTTTTGGAGACTAACGTATAACACCAGTAAATTTTTTATTCTTTTATCTCTACTAATAGCTGAGATAAATTTAAAAATTTTTGTTCAGAGTGATAGAAAATTATATATCAAATTTCGAACAGAGCTATAAAATGAAAAATAAATTATGTATACGTGGTTTTGGAGATTTATGTATAACATCAATAAATTTTTTATTTTTTTATCTCTACTAATAGCTGAGATAAATTTAAAAATTTTTTTTCAGAGTGATAGAAAATTCAATATATTAAATTTCGAACAGAGATATAAAATGAAAAATAAATTATGTATACGTAGTTCTGGAGACCTTTGTATACCACCAATAAAATTTTAATCCTTTTATTTCTACTAATAGCTGACATAAATTTAAAAATTTTTGTTCAGATGAGTGATAGAAAATTCAATATATTAAATTTTGAACAAAGATATAAAATAAAAAATAAAGTATGTATACGGAGTTCTGGAGACCTTCGTATAACACCAATAAAATTTTTATTCTTTTATCTCTACTAATAGCTGAGGTAAATTTAAAAATTTTTGTTCAGAGTGATAGAAAATTCAATATATTAAATTTCGAACAGAGATATAAAATGAAAAATAAATTATGTATACGTAGTTCTGGAGACCTTCAAATAACAATAAAAAAATTTTAATCTTTTTATCTCTACTAATAGCTGAGATAAATTTAAAAATTTTTGTTTAGAGTAATAGAAAATTCAATATATTAAATTTCAAACAGAGCTATATAATGAAAAATAAATTATGTATACGTAGTTTTGGAGACTTACGTATAACACTAATAAAATTTTTACCTTTTTATCTCTACTAATAGCTGAGATAAATTTAAAAATTTTTGTTCAGAGTGATAGAAAATTCAATATATCAAATTTCGAACAGAGCTATAAAATGAAAAATAAATTATGTATACGTAGTTTTGGAGATTTACGTATAACATCAATAAAATTTTAATCCTTTTATCTCTACTAATAGCTGAGATAAATTTAAAAATTTTTGTTCAGAGTGATAGAAAATTATATATCAAATTTCGAACAGAGCTATAAAATGAAAAATAAATTATGTATACGTGGTTTTGGAGATTTACGTATAACATCAATAAATTTTTTATTTTTTTATCTCTACTAATAGCTGAGATAAATTTAAAAATTTTTGTTTAGAGTAATAGAAAATTCAATATATTAAATTTCAAACAGAGCTATATAATGAAAAATAAATTATGTATACGTAGTTTTGGAGACTTACGTATAACACTAATAAAATTTTTACCTTTTTATCTCTACTAATAGCTGAGATAAATTTAAAAATTTGTGTTCAGAGTGATAGAAAATTCAATATATCAAATTTTGAACAGAGCTATAAAATGAAAAATAAAATATGTATACGTAGTTTTGGAGACTAACGTATAACACCAGTAAATTTTTTATTTTTTTATCTCTACTAATAGCTGAGATAAATTTAAAAATTTTTGTTCAGAGTGATAGAAAATTATATATCAAATTTCGAACAGAGCTATAAAATGAAAAATAAATTATGTATACGTGGTTTTGGAGATTTACGTATAACATCAATAAATTTTTTATTTTTTTATCTCTACTAATAGCTGAGATAAATTTAAAAATTTTTTTTCAGAGTGATGGAAAATTCAATATATTAAATTTCAAACAAAGCTATAAAATGAAAAATAAATTATGTATACGTAGTTTTGAAATTTTACGTATAACACCAGTGAATTTTTTATCTTTTTATCTCTACTAATAGCTGAGATAAATTTAAAAATTTTTGTTCAGAGTGATAGAAAATTCAATATATTATATTTTAAACAGAGCTATAAAATGAAAAATAAATTATGTATACGTAGTTTTGGAAACTTACGTATAACACCAGTAAATTTTTTATCCTTTTATCTCTACTAATAGCTGACATAAATTTAAAAATTTTTGTTAAGAGTGATAGAAAATTCAATATATTAAATTTCAAACAGAGCTATATAATGAAAAATAAATTATGTATACGTAGTTTTGGAGACTTACGTATAACACTAATAAAATTTTTACCTTTTTATCTCTACTAATAGCTGAGATAAATTTAAAATTTTTTTTTCAGAGTGATAAAAAATTCAATATATTAAATTTCGAACCGAGCTATAAAATAAAAAATAAATTATTGTGACGTTTATTATATGTGGGTTTCTGATTTAAAGAGCTGGAGATAATTTCTCGGCAAGTTTATTTACAAATCAAATTAATTACAACTAATTAACACAGCTAATATTCTAAATCACTAACGGAACACAAAACACTTTAATTTATCGCTTTCTAAATTCGCTGGATATCGCCGGAGTTCGCCTTTATGTCGCTCTCCCAAAACCAGACTGACTGACTGACTCGCTGTCTCGCATATATATAGGGGTATGGACTCTTTCCAGAACTTTCGAGTATTTTCTCGCGTTTCTCCTGAATTATTTCAATTCGGCAAGATGATTGGAATTCAATCACAATAGCGACAAACAATGCCGACGTAAACAAGAATAAATAAACCCATTCAAAACGTAAATAATACTCGAAGTTCTATTCAGTTCCTAGAAGTGAGCGGTCCACAACACAATACTCGATACTCTGATTCACCGCTTCTTAGAATTGAGTCGTTCGCGTCACACTACCCCCCTCTTAAGAATTGTTCGTCTCGAACAATCATTCATCGTCATTTGAACCCGCATAGGGGGCTAAACGGTCTAAATGCACTACCTTCATCTTAGCCCTGGGGTTCTTTTGGATTCTATACACCACGTCGTTAAGTCGGGTCAGTACGGTATAAGGGCCTTCCCATTTCGGCTGAAGCTTCGGACATCGCCCTTTCTTCCGTTGAGGGTTAAATAGCCAGACCAAATCTCCCTCTTGAAACCCTACCGAATTCGCCCTCAAATCGTACCGCGTCTTCATCCTGTCACTGGCAATCTCAATTCGGTCTCGAGCCAAGTCGTGGATATGGGACATCGTCTCTTGAAGCTCTTCTACATAGCTTCTAACTTCCTTGGGTTCTTGAGTGGGTGTCCCAAACACAAGGTCACAAGGCAAGCGGAGTTCCCGTCCAAACAAAATCTTGGCTGGAGTTTGATTTGTAGTTTCATGGATCGCCGCTCTGTAAGCCAACAAAAACAACGGTAAATGGCGATCCCAATCTCTTTGATGGGCCTCTACAACTTTCGATAGGTGCTCTTCCATGGTGCTGTTAAAGCGCTCGACCATTCCGTCGGACTGAGGATGCAGCGGTGTAGTCCTGGTTTTCCGAATACCCAAGAGATCACAAATTCCTTGGAAAACCCCTGACTCAAAGTTTCGCCCTTGGTCCGAATGCATTTCCATGGGAAGCCCATAACGAGAAATCCAATTATCCACCAAAGCACGAGACACAGTAATAGCTTCTTGGTTTGGTAACGCGTATGCCTCAGGCCATTTACTGAAATAGTCGGCAACAACCATAATGTATTTGTTGCCCGAGTCGGTGACTGGAAATGGACCCGCAATATCAAACGCAATCCTCTCAAACGGAGCCCCAACGTTGTATTGCTTCATGGCTCCCCGGCTACGAGTTTTCGGGCCTTTACTCGCAGCACATGTTGTACATTTCCGGCACCAATTAGCGACATCTTCTCGGCTATTGACCCAATAAAAGCGTTCGCGAACCTTCCCCAAGGTTTTGTTGACGCCGAAGTGAGCTCCAGATCTTCCATCATGGATTTCCCTTAAGACTTCCTTTACACGACTCTTCGGTAGGACTAGCTGCATTGTTACCGTCTTTCCATCCGCGCTTTCCCAAGCCCTTTTGAGCAGCCCATTTTCGACTTTCAGGGAGTCCCATTGTGCCCACAACGCCTTCAGAGCAGGACTCTTATTTGAAATGTCATGCCATTGCGGTCTTACATTTCCGTTCTCCTTGCTTTGTAAAATCGGTCCGATCTCATCGTCTTGCAGTTGCTCTGTTCTTATTTCTTCAGCTGTCCATCCGTCAGTAGGTTGCAAAACTAGCCTTCTAAGGTTGCACAGGTGGTCAGCTTGTTCTCGTTGGCTACAATGTTTGCAGTCGGCTCTGCACGGTCTTCTGGACAAGGCGTCTGCATTTTGATGAGACCTTCCCGAGCGATGCTTGATTTCAAAATCATACTGCTGAAGTCTCTCAATCCATCTCGCTGTTTGACCTTCAGCATTCTTCAAATTTAACAGCCACTTTAAAGCGGCATGATCTGTCCTTATTGTAAAATGTTGGCCGTATAAATATTTGTGGAAATGGCTTACCGCGTTCACGATAGCCAACAGTTCTCTTCGGGTGACACAGTAATTCCTTTCAGGTTTAGAAAGAACCTTACTATAATATTCGATAACCCTCTCTTCGCCATCCTGTACTTGAGTTAATACTGCGCCAACTCCATTATTACTGGCGTCCGTATCTAAAATAAACTGACCTTTTGCCCTTGGGTAAGCAAGTATTGGTCCCGTACAGAGTGTAACTTTTAATGTTTTGAAGGCCGATTCACACTCTTTGTCCCAAATAAAAGGCGTCTTCTTTTCGGTCAGTTTATGAAGAGGTTTGGCAATATCGGCGAATCCTTTGACAAAACGGCGATAGTAGGTGCAAAGACCCAAAAAGCTTCGTAGTTGGTGCTTATCATTAGGTCGGGGCCATTCCCGTACGGCTGCAGTCTTCTCAGGGTCAGTTTGTATCCCATTCGATGAAACAACGTGTCCCAAAAACTTGACTTTTCTTTGGAAAAGGCAACACTTTTTAGGGTTAAGTTGAAGACGAGCGTTTCGCAATCGGCTGAAAATTTCTTGCAGGTTACTTTGATGTTCTTCGAAAGTTTTCCCAATAACCATCACATCATCAAGGTACACAAGGCAAGTTCTCCAAGTCAACCCTCGAAGGACAAGTTCCATTAGCCGCTCGAACGTAGCTGGCGCATTACAAAGTCCAAAAGGCATAACATTAAACTGGTAGAGCCCAGTTCCAGTCGAGAAGGCAGTTTTCTCCTTATCCTCAGGGTGAATTCCAACCTGCCAATACCCACTCTTCAAGTCTAAAGTAGAAAACCATTGGGAACCAGCTAACATGCTCAGTGTATCGTCGATGCGTGGAAGTGGGTAACTATCTTTCTTCGTTACTTCGTTGAGCCGTCTATAGTCAACGCAGAAACGAGTTGACCCATCTTTCTTTGTTACTAGTACAACTGGTGAAGACCAGGGACTTGACGAATCTTCAATGACGCCATCTTCTTTCATTTTTTCGATCATTCGAGCCACTTCTTCCTGTTTCGCAAAGGGGAGTCTTCTCGGGGGCTGACGAATAGGTTGTACTGATCCCGTATTAATTCGATGCTGTACCAAATTAGTTCTTCCCGTAATCTTGTCCCCTATTGCAAAAATGTCTTGTTCCTTTCGAATAAAAGCAGTGGCTGCTTTCCTCTGATCTTCTGATAAGTGTTGCCATTCTTCCAGAAAATAATTTTCCAATTCCGGGTTATTTTTACCTTCTCCTTCCTGGTAACTCTTGTTGTCCTTTTCTTCACAACGAACAACTCGTAATGCAGGCTGAAAGAAGCCAATCTGTTCCCCTTTCTGCAACGTAACTCGATTTTCGCTGAGATTGGCTATGCGAATAGGAATCTTTCCACCAGCCTCAACGAGTGCTCTAGCTACCAAGATCTGTTTATTGTGTGTCGCATTCGTGAATTTCGTCATGTCCGGTTCAACAACTCCCGTTCGGTATCCCCCAGGATCTTTTTCCAACTCTGCCAGCACAATTTTCTCAGAATTGCCGGGGACACGAACTGATTCTGAGACGATGATGTTTACATGGTCAGATGAAGCGGTCGCAGAATGTAACAAGATTTCTTCGTTTCCCATTTGTAACATCCTGTTCTTAATATCCAGCACAAATCCATATTTGTCCATAATGTCCAAACCCAAGATCACTTCATCAACTATCTCAGCTACAACCATTCGGTGTACAATATTGAATGGTCCTATCTCAAGTTTGACATTAGCTTCTCCATGTACTTGTGCTGTTTCACCAGTAGCGGTTTTCAAAACGAAGTTACATCTTGTCATGTAGATATTTTGAGATGTTTCCAGCATGTCCCGTCTCACTAGAGAAAGTGTTGCTCCCGTGTCAACCGTCATCTTGGTGTCTCGACCGTTGATTCGTCCATCCAGCAACAGACTATCATTTCCTTTTCCTAGCTGCGAGACGGAGATGATCCTAGGGGCTTTGGGCGTATCAGCTAGCACACGCCCCAAAGTGCTAGCTGAAATTAGTTTTCCTGATGCCGGGAAATTGAGGGGCCTGTGACATCTTCCTGACCCCTCCTTACATCCTCAGACCTTCCCCGTTGGCGGCAATCCCTTCTTATATGGCCTATCTTACCACAACCATAACACTTAGGCCGTCCTCCAGTGCGTGCTGGTGTCTGCTGCATCTTTTCCAACATACTCTTCAGTTCTTCGCAGCAGCAATTATTTGTTGGAGTTTCCTCTGCGGACATCAATCGCACGCGTTGAGCTGGTCGTCGTGAAAAGTCTTCATTTGCCGCCTCATATTCTAACGCGTGGATAAGCGCGTCAGCACAGGTTTTATATCTATGTAGACGTAGATAACGTCGTAAATCGCCATCTCTTAAACCATCAATAAATGCGCTGGCTTCCATCTCATGGCGAAGGTCTGCAGGTGCGGAAGGATAACCTAAATTAACCAATCTTTCTATTTCCGCGGCATATTCTTGCAAACTTTCGTTGTTTTTCTGATGTCGGGACTTAAGCATCATTTGGTATACTCTGTCCATGTGCTGGTCTCCGTAGCGCAATTCCAAGGCGTTGACCACTGCGTGATAGTTTTTCTGATCACGATCAGATACATTCTGAAGCAGCTGGAGAGCTGGTCCTCGCAGTGCTAACACCAGAGCTGTGGCTTTTTCTTCATCATTCCAGCAATTTATCTCCGCCGCTGCTTCAAACTGCCTCCTATACATTGACCACGAAGACTGACCATCGAAAGTTGGGGGTTTTACTCGTTGCGATG
Source organism: Tribolium confusum (assembly GCA_029207805.1). Taxonomy (NCBI): domain Eukaryota; kingdom Metazoa; phylum Arthropoda; class Insecta; order Coleoptera; family Tenebrionidae; genus Tribolium; species Tribolium confusum. The sequence goes on from JALGAY010000006.1 coordinate 9,333,951, forward strand.
TTACTTCGCTTCCTAAAATTTGTCCTGTTCCAAGTTTCTTCATTTTACTTTCCAATTCTAAAACTTTCTTTTCTAATTCTTCCCTAACTTCTTTTATCTCTTCTTTTACTTCTTCTTTTACTTCGAAAACTTTTTCCTCAAATTCCTTTTTTACTTCTTCGACATCTTTCTTAAGAGCATCTTGTAAGGTATCGAATTTTTCGAAAATTCTTTCTTGCTCTTCCATTCGACGTTTTTCTTCTTCTTCTTTTTCTTGCAGTCGTCGTTTTTCTTCTTCTTCTTTTTCTTGCATTCTTCGTTTTTCTTGATCTTCCAGAAATTTCTTCTGTTCTTCTTTATCTTCCAAGCGTTGTTTTTCTAGTTTCTCGAAGAATACACGAAGTTGTTCCTCCATGGTTCTTGTCTGACTTCTTGTTGTTCTTCCAGAAGGTTCCAGAGACATAAACTTTTCTTTGTCCACCAAGCTTCTTTAAATCCCACTTCTGACACCAGTGTGACGTTTATTATATGTGGGTTTCTGATTTAAAGAGCTGGAGATAATTTCTCGGCAAGTTTATTTACAAATCAAATTAATTACAACTAATTAACACAGCTAATATTCTAAATCACTAACGGAACACAAAACACTTTAATTTATCGCTTTCTAAATTCGCTGGATATCGCCGGAGTTCGCCTTTATGTCGCTCTCCCAAAACCAGACTGACTGACTGACTCGCTGTCTCGCATATATATAGGGGTATGGACTCTTTCCAGAACTTTCGAGTATTTTCTCGCGTTTCTCCTGAATTATTTCAATTCGGCAAGATGATTGGAATTCAATCACAATAGCGACAAACAATGCCGACGTAAACAAGAATAAATAAACCCATTCAAAACGTAAATAATACTCGAAGTTCTATTCAGTTCCTAGAAGTGAGCGGTCCACAACACAATACTCGATACTCTGATTCACCGCTTCTTAGAATTGAGTCGTTCGCGTCACATTATGTATACGTAGTTTTGGAGAATTACGTATAACGCCAGTAAAAGTTTTATCTTTTTATCTCCACTAATAGTTGAGATAAATTTAAAAATTTTTGTTCAGAGTGATAGAAAATTCAATATATTAAATTTCAAACAGAGCTATAAAATGAAAAATAAATTATGTATACGTAATTTTGGAGACTTACGTATAACACCAGTAAAATTTTATTTTTTTTATCTCTACTAATAGCTGACATAAATTTAAAAATTTTTGTTCAGATGAGTGATAGAAAGTTCAATATATTAAATTTCGAACAAAGATATAAAATGAAAAATTAATTATGTATACGTAGTTTTGGAAACTTACGTATAACACCAGTAAAATTTTTATTTTTTTATCTCTACTAATAGCTAACATAAATTTAAAAATTTTTGTTGAGAGTGATAGAAAATTCAATATATTAAATTTCGAACAAAGCTATAAAATAAAAAATAAATTATGTATACGTAGTTTTGAAAATTTACGTATAACACCAGTAAATTTTTTATCTTTTTGTCTCTACTAATAGCTGAGATAAATTTAAAAATTTTTGTTCAGAGTGATAGAAAATTCAATATATTATATTTTGAACAGAGCTATAAAATGAAAAATAAAATATGTATACGTAGTTTTGGAGACTAACGTATAACACCAGTAAATTTTTTATTCTTTTATCTCTACTAATAGCTGAGATAAATTTAAAAATTTTTGTTCAGAGTGATAGAAAATTATATATCAAATTTCGAACAGAGCTATAAAATGAAAAATAAATTATGTATACGTGGTTTTGGAGATTTACGTATAACATCAATAAATTTTTTATTTTTTTATCTCTACTAATAGCAGAGATAAATTTAAAAATTTTTTTTCAGAGTGATAGAAAATTCAATATATTAAATTTCGAACAGAGATATAAAATAAAAAATAAATTATGTATACGTAGTTCTGGAGACCTTTGTATACCACCAATAAAATTTTAATCCTTTTATTTCTACTAATAGCTGACATAAATTTAAAAATTTTTGTTCAGATGAGTGATAGAAAATTCAATATATTAAATTTTGAACAAAGATATAAAATAAAAAATAAAGTATGTATACGGAGTTCTGGAGACCTTCGTATAACACCAATAAAATTTTTATTCTTTTATCTCTACTAATAGCTGAGGTAAATTTAAAAATTTTTGTTCAGAGTGATAGAAAATTCAATATATTAAATTTCGAACAGAGATATAAAATGAAAAATAAATTATGTATACGTAGTTCTGGAGACCTTCAAATAACAATAAAAAAATTTTAATCTTTTTATCTCTACTAATAGCTGAGATAAATTTAAAAATTTTTGTTTAGAGTAATAGAAAATTCAATATATTAAATTTCAAACAGAGCTATATAATGAAAAATAAATTATGTATACGTAGTTTTGGAGACTTACGTATAACACTAATAAAAATTTTACCTTTTTATCTCTACTAATAGCTGAGATAAATTTAAAAATTTTTGTTCAGAGTGATAGAAAATTCAATATATCAAATTTCGAACAGAGCTATAAAATGAAAAATAAATTATGTATACGTAGTTTTGGAGATTTACGTATAACATCAATAAATTTTTTATTTTTTTATCTTTACTAATAGCTGAGATAAATTTAAAAATTTTTTTTCAGAGTGATGGAAAATTCAATATATTAAATTTCAAACAAAGCTATAAAATGAAAAATAAATTTTGTATACGTAGTTTTGAAATTTTACGTATAACACCAGTGAATTTTTTATCTTTTTATCTCTACTAATAGCTGAGATAAATTTAAAAATTTTTGTTCAGAGTGATAGAAAATTCAATATATTATATTTTAAACAGAGCTATAAAATGAAAAATAAATTATGTATACGTAGTTTTGGAAACTTACGTATAACACCAGTAAATTTTTTATCCTTTTATCTCTACTAATAGCTGACATAAATTTAAAAATTTTTGTTAAGAGTGATAGAAAATTCAATATATTAAATTTTGAACAGAGCTATAAAATGAAAAATAAATTATGTATTCGTAGTTCTGGAGACCTTCGTATAACACCAATAAAATTTTAATCCTTTTATCTCTACTAATAGCTGAGATAAATTTAAAAATTTTTGTTCAGAGTGATAGAAAATTCAATATAATAAATTTCAAACAAAGCTATAAAATAAAAAATAAATTATGTATACGTAGTTTTGAAGATTTACGTATAACATCAATAATTTTTTTATTTTTTTATCTCTACTAATAGCTGAGATAAATTTAAAAATTTTTTTTCATAGTGATAAAAAATTCAATATATTAAATTTCGAACCGAGCTATAAAATAAAAAATAAATTATGTATACGTAGTTTTGGAGAATTACGTATAACGCCAGTAAGAGTTTTATCTTTTTATCTCCACTAATAGTTGAGATAAATTTAAAAATTTTTGTTCAGAGTGATAGAAAATTCAATATATTAAATTTCAAACAGAGCTATAAAATGAAAAATAAATTATGTGTACGTAATTTTGGAGACTTACGTATAACACCAGTAAAATTTTATTTTTTTTATCTCTACTAATAGCTGACATAAATTTAAAAATTTTTGTTCAGATGAGTGATAGAAAGTTCAATATATTAAATTTCGAACAAAGATATAAAATGAAAAATTAATTATGTATACGTAGTTTTGGAAACTTACGTATAACACCAGTAAAATTTTTATTTTTTTATCTCTACTAATAGCTAACATAAATTTAAAAATTTTTGTTGAGAGTGATAGAAAATTCAATATATTAAATTTCGAACAAAGCTATAAAATAAAAAATAAATTATGTATACGTAGTTTTTGAAATTTGCGTATAACACTTATAAAATTTTTATCCTTTTATCTCTACTAATAGCTGAGATAAATTTAAAAATTTTTGTTCAGAGTGATAGAAAATTCAATATATTAAATTTCGAACAGAACGATAAAATAAAAAAAATTATGTATACGTAGTTTTGGAAACTTACGTATAACACCAATAAAATTTTTATTCTTTTATCTCTACTAATAGCTGAGATAAATTTAAAAATTTTTGTTAAGAGTGATAAAAAATTCAATATATTAAATTTCGAACAGAGCTATAAAATAAAAAATAAATTATGTATTCGTAGTTCTGGAGACCTTCGTATAACACCAATAAAATTTTAATCCTTTTATCTCTACTAATAGCTGAAATAAATTTAAAAATTTTTGTTCAAAGTGATAGAAAATTCAATATATTAAATTTCGAACAGAGATATAAAATGAAAAATAAATTATGTTTACGTAGTTTTGAAGACCTTCGTATAACAACAATAAAATTTTAATTTTTTTATCTCTACTAATAGCTGAGATAAATTTAAAAATTTTTGTTTAGAGTGATAGAAAATTCAATATATTAAATTTCGAACAGAGCCATAAAATGAAAAATAAATTATGTATACGTAGTTTTGGAGACTTACGTATAACACCAGTAAAATTTTAATTTTTTTATCTCTACTAATAGCTGACATAAATTTAAAAATTTTTGTTCAGATGAGTGATAGAAAGTTCAATATATTAAATTTCGAACAAAGATATAAAATGAAAAATTAATTATGTATACGTAGTTTTGGAAACTTACGTATAACACCAGTAAAATTTTTATTTTTTTATCTCTACTGATAACTAACATAAATTTAAAAATTTTTGTTGCGCGTGATAGAAAATTCAATATATTAAATTTCGAACAAAGCTATAAAATAAAAAATAAATTATGTATACGTAGTTTTTGAAATTTGCGTATAACACTGATAAAATTTTTATCCTTTTATCTCTACTAATAGCTGAGATAAATTTAAAAATTTTTGTTCAGAGTGATAGAAAATTCAATATATTAAATTTCGAACAGAACGATAAAATAAAAAAAAATATGTATACGTAGTTTTGGAAACTTACGTATAACACCAGTAAAATTTTTATCTTTTTATCTCCACTAATAGTTGAGATAAATTTAAAAATTTTTGTTCAGAGTGATAGAAAATTCAATATAATAAATTTCAAACAAAGCTATAAAATAAAAAATAAATTATGTATACGTAGTTTTGGAAATTTACGTATAACACCAGTAAATTTTTTATCCTTTTGTCTCTACTAATAGCTGAGATAAATTTAAAAATTTTTGTTCAGAGTGATAGAAAATTCAATATATCAAATTTCGATCAGAGCTATAAAATGAAAAATAAATTATGTATACTTAGTTTTGAAGATATACGTATAACATCAATAAATTTTTTATTTTTTTATCTCTACTAATAGCTGAGATAAATTTAAAAATTTTTTTTCAGAGTGATAAAAAATTCAATATATTAAATTTCGAACCGAGCTATAAAATAACAAATAAATTATGTATACGGAGTTTTGAAGACTTACGTATAACACCAGTAAATTTTTCATCCTTTTATCTTTACTAATAGCTGAGATAAATTTAAATAGTTTTGTTCAGAGTGATAGAAAATTCAATATATTAAATTACGAACATAGCTATAAAATAAAAAATAAATTATGTATACGTAGTTTTGGAGACTTACGTATAACGCCAGTAAAATTTTTATCTTTTTGTCTCCACTAATAGTTGAGATAAATTTAAAAATTTTTGTTCAGAGTGATAGAAAATTCAATATATTAAATTTCAAACAGAGCTATAAAATGAAAAATAAATTATGTATACGTAATTTTGGAGAATTACGTATAACACCAGTAAAATTTTATTTTTTTATCTCTACTAATAGCTGACATAAATTTAAAATTTTTTGTTCAGATGAGTGATAGAAAGTTCCATATATTAAATTTCGAACAAAGATATAAAATAAAAAATTAATTATGTATACGCAGTTTTGGAAACTTACGTATAACACCAGTAAAATTTTTATTTTTTTATCTCTACTAATAGCTAACATAAATTTAAAAATTTTTGTTGAGCGTGATAGAAAATTCAATATATTAAATTTCGAACAAAGCTATAAAATAAAAAATAAATTATGTATACGTAGTTTTTGAAATTTGCGTATAACACTGATAAAATTTTTATCCTTTTATCTCTACTAATAGCTGAGATAAATTTAAAAATTTTTGTTCAGAGTGATAGAAAATTCAATATATTAAATTTCGAACAGAACGATAAAATAAAAAAAAATATGTATACGTAGTTTTGGAAACTTACGTATAACACCAGTAAAATTTTTATCTTTTTATCTCCACTAATAGTTGAGATAAATTTAAAAATTTTTGTTCAGAGTGATAGAAAATTCAATATAATAAATTTCAAACAAAGCTATAAAATAAAAAATAAATTATGTATACGTAGTTTTGGAAATTTACGTATAACACCAGTAAATTTTTTATCCTTTTGTCTCTACTAATAGCTGAGATAAATTTAAAAATTTTTGTTCAGAGTGATAGAAAATTCAATATATCAAATTTCGAACAGAGCTATAAAATGAAAAATAAATTATGTATACTTAGTTTTGAAGATTTACGTATAACATCAATAAATTTTTTATTTTTTTATCTCTACTAATAGCTGAGATAAATTTAAAAATTTTTTTTCAGAGTGATAAAAAATTCAATATATTAAATTTCGAACCGAGCTATAAAATAGAAAATAAATTATGTATACGGAGTTTTGAAGACTTACGTATAACACCAGTAAATTTTTCATCCTTTTATCTTTACTAATAGCTGAGATAAATTTAAATAGTTTTGTTCAGAGTGATAGAAAATTCAATATATTAAATTTCAAACAGAGCTATAAAATGAAAAATAAATTATGTGTACGTAATTTTGGAGACTTACGTATAACACCAGTAAAATTTTATTTTTTTTATCTCTACTAATAGCTGACATAAATTTAAAAATTTTTGTTCAGATGAGTGATAGAAAGTTCAATATATTAAATTTCGAACAAAGATATAAAATGAAAAATTAATTATGTATACGTAATTTTTGGAAACTTACGTATAACACCAGTAAAATTTTTATTTTTTTATCTCTACTAATAGCTAACATAAATTTAAAAATTTTTGTTGAGAGTGATAGAAAATTCAATATATTAAATTTCGAACAAAGCTATAAAATAAAAAATAAATTATGTATACGTAGTTTTTGAAATTTGCGTATAACACTTATAAAATTTTTATCCTTTTATCTCTACTAATAGCTGAGATAAATTTAAAAATTTTTGTTCAGAGTGATAGAAAATTCAATATATTAAATTTCGAACAGAACGATAAAATAAAAAAAATTATGTATACGTAGTTTTGGAAACTTACGTATAACACCAATAAAATTTTTATTCTTTTATCTCTACTAATAGCTGAGATAAATTTAAAAATTTTTGTTAAGAGTGATAAAAAATTCAATATATTAAATTTCGAACAGAGCTATAAAATAAAAAATAAATTATGTATTCGTAGTTCTGGAGACCTTCGTATAACACCAATAAAATTTTAATCCTTTTATCTCTACTAATAGCTGAAATAAATTTAAAAATTTTTGTTCAAAGTGATAGAAAATTCAATATATTAAATTTCGAACAGAGATATAAAATGAAAAATAAATTATGTTTACGTAGTTCTGAAGACCTTCGTATAACAACAATAAAATTTTAATTTTTTTATCTCTACTAATAGCTGAGATAAATTTAAAAATTTTTGTTTAGAGTGATAGAAAATTCAATATATTAAATTTCGAACAGAGCCATAAAATGAAAAATAAATTATGTATACGTAGTTTTGGAGACTTACGTATAACACCAGTAAAATTTTAATTTTTTTATCTCTACTAATAGCTGACATAAATTTAAAAATTTTTGTTCAGATGAGTGATAGAAAGTTCAATATATTAAATTTCGAACAAAGATATAAAATGAAAAATTAATTATGTATACGTAGTTTTGGAAACTTACGTATAACACCAGTAAAATTTTTATTTTTTTATCTCTACTGATAACTAACATAAATTTAAAAATTTTTGTTGCGCGTGATAGAAAATTCAATATATTAAATTTCGAACAAAGCTATAAAATAAAAAATAAATTATGTATACGTAGTTTTTGAAATTTGCGTATAACACTGATAAAATTTTTATCCTTTTATCTCTACTAATAGCTGAGATAAATTTAAAAATTTTTGTTCAGAGTGATAGAAAATTCAATATATTAAATTTCGAACAGAACGATAAAATAAAAAAAAATATGTATACGTAGTTTTGGAAACTTACGTATAACACCAGTAAAATTTTTATCTTTTTATCTCCACTAATAGTTGAGATAAATTTAAAAATTTTTGTTCAGAGTGATAGAAAATTCAATATAATAAATTTCAAACAAAGCTATAAAATAAAAAATAAATTATGTATACGTAGTTTTGGAAATTTACGTATAACACCAGTAAATTTTTTATCCTTTTGTCTCTACTAATAGCTGAGATAAATTTAAAAATTTTTGTTCAGAGTGATAGAAAATTCAATATATCAAATTTCGATCAGAGCTATAAAATGAAAAATAAATTATGTATACTTAGTTTTGAAGATTTACGTATAACATCAATAAATTTTTTATTTTTTTATCTCTACTAATAGCTGAGATAAATTTAAAAATTTTTTTTCAGAGTGATAAAAAATTCAATATATTAAATTTCGAACCGAGCTATAAAATAACAAATAAATTATGTATACGGAGTTTTGAAGACTTACGTATAACACCAGTAAATTTTTCATCCTTTTATCTTTACTAATAGCTGAGATAAATTTAAATAGTTTTGTTCAGAGTGATAGAAAATTCAATATATTAAATTACGAACATAGCTATAAAATAAAAAATAAATTATGTATACGTAGTTTTGGAGACTTACGTATAACGCCAGTAAAATTTTTATCTTTTTGTCTCCACTAATAGTTGAGATAAATTTAAAAATTTTTGTTCAGAGTGATAGAAAATTCAATATATTAAATTTCAAACAGAGCTATAAAATGAAAAATAAATTATGTATACGTAATTTTGGAGAATTACGTATAACACCAGTAAAATTTTATTTTTTTTATCTCTACTAATAGCTGACATAAATTTAAAATTTTTTGTTCAGATGAGTGATAGAAAGTTCCATATATTAAATTTCGAACAAAGATATAAAATAAAAAATTAATTATGTATACGCAGTTTTGGAAACTTACGTATAACACCAGTAAAATTTTTATTTTTTTATCTCTACTAATAGCTAACATAAATTTAAAAATTTTTGTTGAGCGTGATAGAAAATTCAATATATTAAATTTCGAACAAAGCTATAAAATAAAAAATAAATTATGTATACGTAGTTTTTGAAATTTGCGTATAACACTGATAAAACTTTTATCCTTTTATCTCTACTAATAGCTGAGATAAATTTAAAAATTTTTGTTCAGAGTGATAGAAAATTCAATATATTAAATTTCGAACAGAACGATAAAATAAAAAAAATATGTATACGTAGTTTTGGAAACTTACGTATAACACCAGTAAAATTTTTATCTTTTTATCTCCACTAATAGTTGAGATAAATTTAAAAATTTTTGTTCAGAGTGATAGAAAATTCAATATAATAAATTTCAAACAAAGCTATAAAATAAAAAATAAATTATGTATACGTAGTTTTGGAAATTTACGTATAACACCAGTAAATTTTTTATCCTTTTGTCTCTACTAATAGCTGAGATAAATTTAAAAATTTTTGTTCAGAGTGATAGAAAATTCAATATATCAAATTTCGAACAGAGCTATAAAATGAAAAATAAATTATGTATACTTAGTTTTGAAGATTTACGTATAACATCAATAAATTTTTTATTTTTTTATCTCTACTAATAGCTGAGATAAATTTAAAAATTTTTTTTCAGAGTGATAAAAAATTCAATATATTAAATTTCGAACCGAGCTATAAAATAGAAAATAAATTATGTATACGTAGTTCTGGAGACCTTCAAATAACAATAAAAAAATTTTAATCTTTTTATCTCTACTAATAGCTGAGATAAATTTAAAAATTTTTGTTTAGAGTAATAGAAAATTCAATATATTAAATTTCAAACAGAGCTATATAATGAAAAATAAATTATGTATACGTAGTTTTGGAGACTTACGTATAACACTAATAAAATTTTTACCTTTTTATCTCTACTAATAGCTGAGATAAATTTAAAAATTTTTGTTCAGAGTGATAGAAAATTCAATATATTAAATTTCGAACAGAACGATAAAATAAAAAAAATATGTATACGTAGTTTTGGAAACTTACGTATAACACCAGTAAAATTTTTATTTTTTTATCTCTACTAATAGCTAACATAAATTTAAAAATTTTTGTTGAGAGTGATAGAAAATTCAATATATTAAATTTCGAACAAAGCTATAAAATAAAAAATAAATTATGTATACGTAGTTTTGAAAATTTACGTATAACACCAGTAAATTTTTTATCTTTTTGTCTCTACTAATAGCTGAGATAAATTTAAAAATTTTTGTTCAGAGTGATAGAAAATTCAATATATTATATTTTGAACAGAGCTATAAAATGAAAAATAAAATATGTATACGTAGTTTTGGAGACTAACGTATAACACCAGTAAATTTTTTATTCTTTTATCTCTACTAATAGCTGAGATAAATTTAAAAATTTTTGTTCAGAGTGATAGAAAATTATATATCAAATTTCGAACAGAGCTATAAAATGAAAAATAAATTATGTATACGTGGTTTTGGAGATTTACGTATAACATCAATAAATTTTTTATTTTTTTATCTCTACTAATAGCAGAGATAAATTTAAAAATTTTTTTTCAGAGTGATAGAAAATTCAATATATTAAATTTCGAACAGAGATATAAAATAAAAAATAAATTATGTATACGTAGTTCTGGAGACCTTTGTATACCACCAATAAAATTTTAATCCTTTTATTTCTACTAATAGCTGACATAAATTTAAAAATTTTTGTTCAGATGAGTGATAGAAAATTCAATATATTAAATTTTGAACAAAGATATAAAATAAAAAATAAAGTATGTATACGGAGTTCTGGAGACCTTCGTATAACACCAATAAAATTTTTATTCTTTTATCTCTACTAATAGCTGAGGTAAATTTAAAAATTTTTGTTCAGAGTGATAGAAAATTCAATATATTAAATTTCGAACAGAGATATAAAATGAAAAATAAATTATGTATACGTAGTTCTGGAGACCTTCAAATAACAATAAAAAAATTTTAATCTTTTTATCTCTACTAATAGCTGAGATAAATTTAAAAATTTTTGTTTAGAGTAATAGAAAATTCAATATATTAAATTTCAAACAGAGCTATATAATGAAAAATAAATTATGTATACGTAGTTTTGGAGACTTACGTATAACACTAATAAAATTTTTACCTTTTTATCTCTACTAATAGCTGAGATAAATTTAAAAATTTTTGTTCAGAGTGATAGAAAATTCAATATATCAAATTTCGAACAGAGCTATAAAATGAAAAATAAATTATGTATACGTAGTTTTGGAGATTTACGTATAACATCAATAAATTTTTTATTTTTTTATCTTTACTAATAGCTGAGATAAATTTAAAAATTTTTTTTCAGAGTGATGGAAAATTCAATATATTAAATTTCAAACAAAGCTATAAAATGAAAAATAAATTTTGTATACGTAGTTTTGAAATTTTACGTATAACACCAGTGAATTTTTTATCTTTTTATCTCTACTAATAGCTGAGATAAATTTAAAAATTTTTGTTCAGAGTGATAGAAAATTCAATATATTATATTTTAAACAGAGCTATAAAATGAAAAATAAATTATGTATACGTAGTTTTGGAAACTTACGTATAACACCAGTAAATTTTTTATCCTTTTATCTCTACTAATAGCTGACATAAATTTAAAAATTTTTGTTAAGAGTGATAGAAAATTCAATATATTAAATTTTGAACAGAGCTATAAAATGAAAAATAAATTATGTATTCGTAGTTCTGGAGACCTTCGTATAACACCAATAAAATTTTAATCCTTTTATCTCTACTAATAGCTGAGATAAATTTAAAAATTTTTGTTCAGAGTGATAGAAAATTCAATATAATAAATTTCAAACAAAGCTATAAAATAAAAAATAAATTATGTATACGTAGTTTTGAAGATTTACGTATAACATCAATAATTTTTTTATTTTTTTATCTCTACTAATAGCTGAGATAAATTTAAAAATTTTTTTTCATAGTGATAAAAAATTCAATATATTAAATTTCGAACCGAGCTATAAAATAAAAAATAAATTATGTATACGTAGTTTTGGAGAATTACGTATAACGCCAGTAAGAGTTTTATCTTTTTATCTCCACTAATAGTTGAGATAAATTTAAAAATTTTTGTTCAGAGTGATAGAAAATTCAATATATTAAATTTCAAACAGAGCTATAAAATGAAAAATAAATTATGTGTACGTAATTTTGGAGACTTACGTATAACACCAGTAAAATTTTATTTTTTTTATCTCTACTAATAGCTGACATAAATTTAAAAATTTTTGTTCAGATGAGTGATAGAAAGTTCAATATATTAAATTTCGAACAAAGATATAAAATGAAAAATTAATTATGTATACGTAGTTTTGGAAACTTACGTATAACACCAGTAAAATTTTTATTTTTTTATCTCTACTAATAGCTAACATAAATTTAAAAATTTTTGTTGAGAGTGATAGAAAATTCAATATATTAAATTTCGAACAAAGCTATAAAATAAAAAATAAATTATGTATACGTAGTTTTTGAAATTTGCGTATAACACTTATAAAATTTTTATCCTTTTATCTCTACTAATAGCTGAGATAAATTTAAAAATTTTTGTTCAGAGTGATAGAAAATTCAATATATTAAATTTCGAACAGAACGATAAAATAAAAAAAATTATGTATACGTAGTTTTGGAAACTTACGTATAACACCAATAAAATTTTTATTCTTTTATCTCTACTAATAGCTGAGATAAATTTAAAAATTTTTGTTAAGAGTGATAAAAAATTCAATATATTAAATTTCGAACAGAGCTATAAAATAAAAAATAAATTATGTATTCGTAGTTCTGGAGACCTTCGTATAACACCAATAAAATTTTAATCCTTTTATCTCTACTAATAGCTGAAATAAATTTAAAAATTTTTGTTCAAAGTGATAGAAAATTCAATATATTAAATTTCGAACAGAGATATAAAATGAAAAATAAATTATGTTTACGTAGTTTTGAAGACCTTCGTATAACAACAATAAAATTTTAATTTTTTTATCTCTACTAATAGCTGAGATAAATTTAAAAATTTTTGTTTAGAGTGATAGAAAATTCAATATATTAAATTTCGAACAGAGCCATAAAATGAAAAATAAATTATGTATACGTAGTTTTGGAGACTTACGTATAACACCAGTAAAATTTTAATTTTTTTATCTCTACTAATAGCTGACATAAATTTAAAAATTTTTGTTCAGATGAGTGATAGAAAGTTCAATATATTAAATTTCGAACAAAGATATAAAATGAAAAATTAATTATGTATACGTAGTTTTGGAAACTTACGTATAACACCAGTAAAATTTTTATTTTTTTATCTCTACTGATAACTAACATAAATTTAAAAATTTTTGTTGCGCGTGATAGAAAATTCAATATATTAAATTTCGAACAAAGCTATAAAATAAAAAATAAATTATGTATACGTAGTTTTTGAAATTTGCGTATAACACTGATAAAATTTTTATCCTTTTATCTCTACTAATAGCTGAGATAAATTTAAAAATTTTTGTTCAGAGTGATAGAAAATTCAATATATTAAATTTCGAACAGAACGATAAAATAAAAAAAAATATGTATACGTAGTTTTGGAAACTTACGTATAACACCAGTAAAATTTTTATCTTTTTATCTCCACTAATAGTTGAGATAAATTTAAAAATTTTTGTTCAGAGTGATAGAAAATTCAATATAATAAATTTCAAACAAAGCTATAAAATAAAAAATAAATTATGTATACGTAGTTTTGGAAATTTACGTATAACACCAGTAAATTTTTTATCCTTTTGTCTCTACTAATAGCTGAGATAAATTTAAAAATTTTTGTTCAGAGTGATAGAAAATTCAATATATCAAATTTCGATCAGAGCTATAAAATGAAAAATAAATTATGTATACTTAGTTTTGAAGATATACGTATAACATCAATAAATTTTTTATTTTTTTATCTCTACTAATAGCTGAGATAAATTTAAAAATTTTTTTTCAGAGTGATAAAAAATTCAATATATTAAATTTCGAACCGAGCTATAAAATAACAAATAAATTATGTATACGGAGTTTTGAAGACTTACGTATAACACCAGTAAATTTTTCATCCTTTTATCTTTACTAATAGCTGAGATAAATTTAAATAGTTTTGTTCAGAGTGATAGAAAATTCAATATATTAAATTACGAACATAGCTATAAAATAAAAAATAAATTATGTATACGTAGTTTTGGAGACTTACGTATAACGCCAGTAAAATTTTTATCTTTTTGTCTCCACTAATAGTTGAGATAAATTTAAAAATTTTTGTTCAGAGTGATAGAAAATTCAATATATTAAATTTCAAACAGAGCTATAAAATGAAAAATAAATTATGTATACGTAATTTTGGAGAATTACGTATAACACCAGTAAAATTTTATTTTTTTTATCTCTACTAATAGCTGACATAAATTTAAAATTTTTTGTTCAGATGAGTGATAGAAAGTTCCATATATTAAATTTCGAACAAAGATATAAAATAAAAAATTAATTATGTATACGCAGTTTTGGAAACTTACGTATAACACCAGTAAAATTTTTATTTTTTTATCTCTACTAATAGCTAACATAAATTTAAAAATTTTTGTTGAGTGTGATAGAAAATTCAATATATTAAATTTCGAACAAAGCTATAAAATAAAAAATAAATTATGTATACGTAGTTTTTGAAATTTGCGTATAACACTGATAAAATTTTTATCCTTTTATCTCTACTAATAGCTGAGATAAATTTAAAAATTTTTGTTCAGAGTGATAGAAAATTCAATATATTAAATTTCGAACAGAACGATAAAATAAAAAAAAATATGTATACGTAGTTTTGGAAACTTACGTATAACACCAGTAAAATTTTTATCTTTTTATCTCCACTAATAGTTGAGATAAATTTAAAAATTTTTGTTCAGAGTGATAGAAAATTCAATATAATAAATTTCAAACAAAGCTATAAAATAAAAAATAAATTATGTATACGTAGTTTTGGAAATTTACGTATAACACCAGTAAATTTTTTATCCTTTTGTCTCTACTAATAGCTGAGATAAATTTAAAAATTTTTGTTCAGAGTGATAGAAAATTCAATATATCAAATTTCGAACAGAGCTATAAAATGAAAAATAAATTATGTATACTTAGTTTTGAAGATTTACGTATAACATCAATAAATTTTTTATTTTTTTATCTCTACTAATAGCTGAGATAAATTTAAAAATTTTTTTTCAGAGTGATAAAAAATTCAATATATTCAATTTCGAACCGAGCTATAAAATAGAAAATAAATTATGTATACGGAGTTTTGAAGACTTACGTATAACACCAGTAAATTTTTCATCCTTTTATCTTTACTAATAGCTGAGATAAATTTAAATAGTTTTGTTCAGAGTGATAGAAAATTCAATATATTAAATTTCAAACAGAGCTATAAAATGAAAAATAAATTATGTGTACGTAATTTTGGAGACTTACGTATAACACCAGTAAAATTTTATTTTTTTTATCTCTACTAATAGCTGACATAAATTTAAAAATTTTTGTTCAGATGAGTGATAGAAAGTTCAATATATTAAATTTCGAACAAAGATATAAAATGAAAAATTAATTATGTATACGTAATTTTTGGAAACTTACGTATAACACCAGTAAAATTTTTATTTTTTTATCTCTACTAATAGCTAACATAAATTTAAAAATTTTTGTTGAGAGTGATAGAAAATTCAATATATTAAATTTCGAACAAAGCTATAAAATAAAAAATAAATTATGTATACGTAGTTTTTGAAATTTGCGTATAACACTTATAAAATTTTTATCCTTTTATCTCTACTAATAGCTGAGATAAATTTAAAAATTTTTGTTCAGAGTGATAGAAAATTCAATATATTAAATTTCGAACAGAACGATAAAATAAAAAAAATTATGTATACGTAGTTTTGGAAACTTACGTATAACACCAATAAAATTTTTATTCTTTTATCTCTACTAATAGCTGAGATAAATTTAAAAATTTTTGTTAAGAGTGATAAAAAATTCAATATATTAAATTTCGAACAGAGCTATAAAATAAAAAATAAATTATGTATTCGTAGTTCTGGAGACCTTCGTATAACACCAATAAAATTTTAATCCTTTTATCTCTACTAATAGCTGAAATAAATTTAAAAATTTTTGTTCAAAGTGATAGAAAATTCAATATATTAAATTTCGAACAGAGATATAAAATGAAAAATAAATTATGTTTACGTAGTTCTGAAGACCTTCGTATAACAACAATAAAATTTTAATTTTTTTATCTCTACTAATAGCTGAGATAAATTTAAAAATTTTTGTTTAGAGTGATAGAAAATTCAATATATTAAATTTCGAACAGAGCCATAAAATGAAAAATAAATTATGTATACGTAGTTTTGGAGACTTACGTATAACACCAGTAAAATTTTAATTTTTTTATCTCTACTAATAGCTGACATAAATTTAAAAATTTTTGTTCAGATGAGTGATAGAAAGTTCAATATATTAAATTTCGAACAAAGATATAAAATGAAAAATTAATTATGTATACGTAGTTTTGGAAACTTACGTATAACACCAGTAAAATTTTTATTTTTTTATCTCTACTGATAACTAACATAAATTTAAAAATTTTTGTTGCGCGTGATAGAAAATTCAATATATTAAATTTCGAACAAAGCTATAAAATAAAAAATAAATTATGTATACGTAGTTTTTGAAATTTGCGTATAACACTGATAAAATTTTTATCCTTTTATCTCTACTAATAGCTGAGATAAATTTAAAAATTTTTGTTCAGAGTGATAGAAAATTCAATATATTAAATTTCGAACAGAACGATAAAATAAAAAAAAATATGTATACGTAGTTTTGGAAACTTACGTATAACACCAGTAAAATTTTTATCTTTTTATCTCCACTAATAGTTGAGATAAATTTAAAAATTTTTGTTCAGAGTGATAGAAAATTCAATATAATAAATTTCAAACAAAGCTATAAAATAAAAAATAAATTATGTATACGTAGTTTTGGAAATTTACGTATAACACCAGTAAATTTTTTATCCTTTTGTCTCTACTAATAGCTGAGATAAATTTAAAAATTTTTGTTCAGAGTGATAGAAAATTCAATATATCAAATTTCGATCAGAGCTATAAAATGAAAAATAAATTATGTATACTTAGTTTTGAAGATTTACGTATAACATCAATAAATTTTTTATTTTTTTATCTCTACTAATAGCTGAGATAAATTTAAAAATTTTTTTTCAGAGTGATAAAAAATTCAATATATTAAATTTCGAACCGAGCTATAAAATAACAAATAAATTATGTATACGGAGTTTTGAAGACTTACGTATAACACCAGTAAATTTTTCATCCTTTTATCTTTACTAATAGCTGAGATAAATTTAAATAGTTTTGTTCAGAGTGATAGAAAATTCAATATATTAAATTACGAACATAGCTATAAAATAAAAAATAAATTATGTATACTTAGTTTTGGAGACTTACGTATAACGCCAGTAAAATTTTTATCTTTTTGTCTCCACTAATAGTTGAGATAAATTTAAAAATTTTTGTTCAGAGTGATAGAAAATTCAATATATTAAATTTCAAACAGAGCTATAAAATGAAAAATAAATTATGTATACGTAATTTTGGAGAATTACGTATAACACCAGTAAAATTTTATTTTTTTTATCTCTACTAATAGCTGACATAAATTTAAAATTTTTTGTTCAGATGAGTGATAGAAAGTTCCATATATTAAATTTCGAACAAAGATATAAAATAAAAAATTAATTATGTATACGCAGTTTTGGAAACTTACGTATAACACCAGTAAAATTTTTATTTTTTTATCTCTACTAATAGCTAACATAAATTTAAAAATTTTTGTTGAGCGTGATAGAAAATTCAATATATTAAATTTCGAACAAAGCTATAAAATAAAAAATAAATTATGTATACGTAGTTTTTGAAATTTGCGTATAACACTGATAAAACTTTTATCCTTTTATCTCTACTAATAGCTGAGATAAATTTAAAAATTTTTGTTCAGAGTGATAGAAAATTCAATATATTAAATTTCGAACAGAACGATAAAATAAAAAAAATATGTATACGTAGTTTTGGAAACTTACGTATAACACCAGTAAAATTTTTATCTTTTTATCTCCACTAATAGTTGAGATAAATTTAAAAATTTTTGTTCAGAGTGATAGAAAATTCAATATAATAAATTTCAAACAAAGCTATAAAATAAAAAATAAATTATGTATACGTAGTTTTGGAAATTTACGTATAACACCAGTAAATTTTTTATCCTTTTGTCTCTACTAATAGCTGAGATAAATTTAAAAATTTTTGTTCAGAGTGATAGAAAATTCAATATATCAAATTTCGAACAGAGCTATAAAATGAAAAATAAATTATGTATACTTAGTTTTGAAGATTTACGTATAACATCAATAAATTTTTTATTTTTTTATCTCTACTAATAGCTGAGATAAATTTAAAAATTTTTTTTCAGAGTGATAAAAAATTCAATATATTAAATTTCGAACCGAGCTATAAAATAGAAAATAAATTATGTATACGGAGTTTTGAAGACTTACGTATAACACCAGTAAATTTTTCATCCTTTTATCTTTACTAATAGCTGAGATAAATTTAAATAGTTTTGTTCAGAGTGATAGAAAATTCAATATATTAAATTACGAACATAGCTATAAAATAAAAAATAAATTATGTATACGTAGTTTTGGAGACTTACGTATAACGCCAGTAAAATTTTTATCTTTTTATCTCCACTAATAGTTGAGATAAATTTAAAAATTTTTGTTCAGAGTGATAGAAAATTCAATATATTAAATTTCAAACAGAGCTATAAAATGAAAAATAAATTATGTATACGTAATTTTGGAGACTTACGTATAACACCAGTAAAATTTTATTTTTTTTATCTCTACTAATAGCTGACATAAATTTAAAATTTTTTGTTCAGATGAGTGATAGAAAGTTCCATATATTAAATTTCGAACAAAGATATAAAATAAAAAATTAATTATGTATACGCAGTTTTGGAAACTTACGTATAACACCAGTAAAATTTTTATTTTTTTATCTCTACTAATAGCTAACATAAATTTAAAAATTTTTGTTGAGAGTGATAGAAAATTCAATATATTAAATTTCGAACAAAGCTATAAAATAAAAAATAAATTATGTATACGTAGTTTTTGAAATTTGCGTATAACACTTATAAAATTTTTATCCTTTTATCTCTACTAATAGCTGAGATAAATTTAAAAATTTTTGTTCAGAGTGATAGAAAATTCAATATATTAAATTTCGAACAGAACGATAAAATAAAAAAAAATTATGTATACGTAGTTTTGGAAACTTACGTATAACACCAATAAAAATTTTATTCTTTTATCTCTACTAATAGCTGAGATAAATTTAAAAATTTCTGTTTAGTGTGATAGAAAATTCAATATATTAAATTTCAAACAAAGCTATAAAATAAAAAATAAATTATGTATACGTAGTTTTGGAGACTTACGTATAACACCAGTAATATTTTTATCTTTTTATCTCTACTAATAGCTGAGATAAATTTAAAAATTTTTGTTCAGAGTGATAGAAAATTCAATATATTGAATTTCGAACAGAGCTACAAAATGAAAAATAAATTATGTATACGTAGTTCTGGAGACTTACGTATAACACCAGTAAAATTTTTTTCCTATTATCTCTACTAATAGCTGAGATAAATTTAAATAGTTTTGTTCAGAGTGATAGAAAATTCAATATATTAAATTTCGAACAGAACGATAAAATAAAAAAAAATTATGTATACGTAGTTTTGGAAACTTACGTATAACACCAATAAAAATTTTATTCTTTTATCTCTACTAATAGCTGAGATAAATTTAAAAATTTCTGTTTAGTGTGATAGAAAATTCAATATATTAAATTTCAAACAAAGCTATAAAATAAAAAATAAATTATGTATACGTAGTTTTGGAGACTTACGTATAACACCAGTAATATTTTTATCTTTTTATCTCTACTAATAGCTGAGATAAATTTAAAAATTTTTGTTCAGAGTGATAGAAAATTCAATATATTAAATTTCAAACAAAGCTATAAAATAAAAAATAAATTATGTATACGTAGTTCTGGAGACTTACGTATAACACCAGTAATATTTTTATCTTTTTATCTCTACTAATAGCTGAGATAAATTTAAAAATTTTTGTTCAGACTGATGGAAAATTCAATATATTGAATCTCGAACAGAGCTACAAAATGAAAAATAAATTATGTATACGTAGTTCTGGAAACTTACGTATAACACCAGTAAAATTTTTATCTTATTATCTCTACTAATAGTTAAGATAAATTTAAAAACTTTTGTTCAGAGTGATAGAAAATTCAATATATTAAATTTCGAACAGAGATATAAAATGAAAAATAAATTGTGTATACGTAGTTCTGGAGACCTTCAAATAACAATAAAAAAATTTTAATCTTTTTATCTCTACTAATAGCTGAGATAAATTTAAAAATTTTTGTTTAGAGTAATAGAAAATTCAATATATTAAATTTCAAACAGAGCTATATAATGAAAAATAAATTATGTATACGTAGTTTTGGAGACTTACGTATAACACTAATAAAATTTTTACCTTTTTATCTCTACTAATAGCTGAGATAAATTTAAAAATTTTTGTTCAGAGTGATAGAAAATTCAATATATCAAATTTCGAACAGAGCTATAAAATGAAAAATAAATTATGTATACGTAGTTTTGGAGATTTACGTATAACATCAATAAATTTTTTATTTTTTTATCTTTACTAATAGCTGAGATAAATTTAAAAATTTTTTTTCAGAGTGATGGAAAATTCAATATATTAAATTTCAAACAAAGCTATAAAATGAAAAATAAATTTTGTATACGTAGTTTTGAAATTTTACGTATAACACCAGTGAATTTTTTATCTTTTTATCTCTACTAATAGCTGAGATAAATTTAAAAATTTTTGTTCAGAGTGATAGAAAATTCAATATATTATATTTTAAACAGAGCTATAAAATGAAAAATAAATTATGTATACGTAGTTTTGGAAACTTACGTATAACACCAGTAAATTTTTTATCCTTTTATCTCTACTAATAGCTGACATAAATTTAAAAATTTTTGTTAAGAGTGATAGAAAATTCAATATATTAAATTTCGAACAGAGCTATAAAATGAAAAATAAATTATGTATTCGTAGTTCTGGAGACCTTCGTATAACACCAATAAAATTTTAATCCTTTTATCTCTACTAATAGCTGAGATAAATTTAAAAATTTTTGTTCAGAGTGATAGAAAATTCAATATAATAAATTTCAAACAAAGCTATAAAATAAAAAATAAATTATGTATACGTAGTTTTGAAGATTTACGTATAACATCAATAAATTTTTTATTTTTTTATCTCTACTAATAGCTGAGATAAATTTAAAAATTTTTTTTCAGAGTGATAAAAAATTCAATATCTTAAATTTCGAACCGAGCTATAAAATAAAAAATAAATTATGTATACGTAGTTTTGGAGAATTACGTATAACGCCAGTAAGAGTTTTATCTTTTTATCTCCACTAATAGTTGAGATAAATTTAAAAATTTTTGTTCAGAGTGATAGAAAATTCAATATATTAAATTTCAAACAGAGCTATAAAATGAAAAATAAATTATGTGTACGTAATTTTGGAGACTTACGTATAACACCAGTAAAATTTTATTTTTTTTATCTCTACTAATAGCTGACATAAATTTAAAAATTTTTGTTCAGATGAGTGATAGAAAGTTCAATATATTAAATTTCGAACAAAGATATAAAATGAAAAATTAATTATGTATACGTAGTTTTGGAAACTTACGTATAACACCAGTAAAATTTTTATTTTTTTATCTCTACTAATAGCTAACATAAATTTAAAAATTTTTGTTGAGAGTGATAGAAAATTCAATATATTAAATTTCGAACAAAGCTATAAAATAAAAAATAAATTATGTATACGTAGTTTTTGAAATTTGCGTATAACACTTATAAAATTTTTATCCTTTTATCTCTACTAATAGCTGAGATAAATTTAAAAATTTTTGTTCAGAGTGATAGAAAATTCAATATATTAAATTTCGAACAGAACGATAAAATAAAAAAATTATGTATACGTAGTTTTGGAAACTTACGTATAACACCAATAAAATTTTTATTCTTTTATGTCTACTAATAGCTGAGATAAATTTAAAAATTTTTGTTAAGAGTGATAAAAAATTCAATATATTAAATTTCGAACAGAGCTATAAAATAAAAAATAAATTATGTATTCGTAGTTCTGGAGACCTTCGTATAACACCAATAAAATTTTAATCCTTTTATCTCTACTAATAGCTGAAATAAATTTAAAAATTTTTGTTCAAAGTGATAGAAAATTCAATATATTAAATTTCGAACAGAGATATAAAATGAAAAATAAATTATGTTTACGTAGTTCTGAAGACCTTCGTATAACAACAATAAAATTTTAATTTTTTTATCTCTACTAATAGCTGAGATAAATTTAAGAATTTTTGTTTAGAGTGATAGAAAATTCAATATATTAAATTTCGAACAGAGCCATAAAATGAAAAATAAATTATGTATACGTAGTTTTGGAGACTTACGTATAACACCAGTAAAATTTTAATTTTTTTATCTCTACTAATAGCTGACATAAATTTAAAAATTTTTGTTCAGATGAGTGATAGAAAGTTCAATATATTAAATTTCGAACAAAGATATAAAATGAAAAATTAATTATGTATACGTAGTTTTGGAAACTTACGTATAACACCAGTAAAATTTTTATTTTTTTATCTCTACTGATAACTAACATAAATTTAAAAATTTTTGTTGCGCGTGATAGAAAATTCAATATATTAAATTTCGAACAAAGCTATAAAATAAAAAATAAATTATGTATACGTAGTTTTTGAAATTTGCGTATAACACTGATAAAATTTTTATCCTTTTATCTCTACTAATAGCTGAGATAAATTTAAAAATTTTTGTTCAGAGTGATAGAAAATTCAATATATTAAATTTCGAACAGAACGATAAAATAAAAAAAAATATGTATACGTAGTTTTGGAAACTTACGTATAACACCAGTAAAATTTTTATCTTTTTATCTCCACTAATAGTTGAGATAAATTTAAAAATTTTTGTTCAGAGTGATAGAAAATTCAATATAATAAATTTCAAACAAAGCTATAAAATAAAAAATAAATTATGTATACGTAGTTTTGGAAATTTACGTATAACACCAGTAAATTTTTTATCCTTTTGTCTCTACTAATAGCTGAGATAAATTTAAAAATTTTTGTTCAGAGTGATAGAAAATTCAATATATCAAATTTCGATCAGAGCTATAAAATGAAAAATAAATTATGTATACTTAGTTTTGAAGATTTACGTATAACATCAATAAATTTTTTATTTTTTTATCTCTACTAATAGCTGAGATAAATTTAAAAATTTTTTTTCAGAGTGATAAAAAATTCAATATATTAAATTTCGAACCGAGCTATAAAATAACAAATAAATTATGTATACGGAGTTTTGAAGACTTACGTATAACACCAGTAAATTTTTCATCCTTTTATCTTTACTAATAGCTGAGATAAATTTAAATAGTTTTGTTCAGAGTGATAGAAAATTCAATATATTAAATTACGAACATAGCTATAAAATAAAAAATAAATTATGTATACGTAGTTTTGGAGACTTACGTATAACGCCAGTAAAATTTTTATCTTTTTGTCTCCACTAATAGTTGAGATAAATTTAAAAATTTTTGTTCAGAGTGATAGAAAATTCAATATATTAAATTTCAAACAGAGCTATAAAATGAAAAATAAATTATGTATACGTAATTTTGGAGAATTACGTATAACACCAGTAAAATTTTATTTTTTTTATCTCTACTAATAGCTGACATAAATTTAAAATTTTTTGTTCAGATGAGTGATAGAAAGTTCCATATATTAAATTTCGAACAAAGATATAAAATAAAAAATTAATTATGTATACGCAGTTTTGGAAACTTACGTATAACACCAGTAAAATTTTTATTTTTTTATCTCTACTAATAGCTAACATAAATTTAAAAATTTTTGTTGAGCGTGATAGAAAATTCAATATATTAAATTTCGAACAAAGCTATAAAATAAAAAATAAATTATGTATACGTAGTTTTTGAAATTTGCGTATAACACTGATAAAATTTTTATCCTTTTATCTCTACTAATAGCTGAGATAAATTTAAAAATTTTTGTTCAGAGTGATAGAAAATTCAATATATTAAATTTCGAACAGAACGATAAAATAAAAAAAAATATGTATACGTAGTTTTGGAAACTTACGTATAACACCAGTAAAATTTTTATCTTTTTATCTCCACTAATAGTTGAGATAAATTTAAAAATTTTTGTTCAGAGTGATAGAAAATTCAATATAATAAATTTCAAACAAAGCTATAAAATAAAAAATAAATTATGTATACGTAGTTTTGGAAATTTACGTATAACACCAGTAAATTTTTTATCCTTTTGTCTCTACTAATAGCTGAGATAAATTTAAAAATTTTTGTTCAGAGTGATAGAAAATTCAATATATCAAATTTCGAACAGAGCTATAAAATGAAAAATAAATTATGTATACTTAGTTTTGAAGATTTACGTATAACATCAATAAATTTTTTATTTTTTTATCTCTACTAATAGCTGAGATAAATTTAAAAATTTTTTTTCAGAGTGATAAAAAATTCAATATATTAAATTTCGAACCGAGCTATAAAATAGAAAATAAATTATGTATACGGAGTTTTGAAGACTTACGTATAACACCAGTAAATTTTTCATCCTTTTATCTTTACTAATAGCTGAGATAAATTTAAATAGTTTTGTTCAGAGTGATAGAAAATTCAATATATTAAATTACGAACATAGCTATAAAATAAAAAATAAATTATGTATACGTAGTTTTGGAGACTTACGTATAACGCCAGTAAAATTTTTATCTTTTTATCTCTACTAATAGTTGAGATAAATTTAAAAATTTTTGTTCAGAGTGATAGAAAATTCAATATATTAAATTTCAAACAGAGCTATAAAATGAAAAATAAATTATGTATACGTAATTTTGGAGACTTACGTATAACACCAGTAAAATTTTATTTTTTTTATCTCTACTAATAGCTGACATAAATTTAAAATTTTTTGTTCAGATGAGTGATAGAAAGTTCCATATATTAAATTTCGAACAAAGATATAAAATAAAAAATTAATTATGTATACGCAGTTTTGGAAACTTACGTATAACACCAGTAAAATTTTTATTTTTTTATCTCTACTAATAGCTAACATAAATTTAAAAATTTTTGTTGAGAGTGATAGAAAATTCAATATATTAAATTTCGAACAAAGCTCTAAAATAAAAAATAAATTATGTATACGTAGTTTTTGAAATTTGCGTATAACACTTATAAAATTTTTATCCTTTTATCTCTACTAATAGCTGAGATAAATTTAAAAATTTTTGTTCAGAGTGATAGAAAATTCAATATATTAAATTTCGAACAGAACGATAAAATAAAAAAAAATTATGTATACGTAGTTTTGGAAACTTACGTATAACACCAATAAAAATTTTATTCTTTTATCTCTACTAATAGCTGAGATAAATTTAAAAATTTCTGTTTAGTGTGATAGAAAATTCAATATATTAAATTTCAAACAAAGCTATAAAATAAAAAATAAATTATGTATACGTAGTTTTGGAGACTTACGTATAACACCAGTAATATTTTTATCTTTTTATCTCTACTAATAGCTGAGATAAATTTAAAAATTTTTGTTCAGAGTGATAGAAAATTCAATATATTGAATTTCGAACAGAGCTACAAAATGAAAAATAAATTATGTATACGTAGTTCTGGAGACTTACGTATATCACCAGTAAAATTTTTTTCCTATTATCTCTACTAATAGCTGAGATAAATTTAAATAGTTTTGTTCAGAGTGATAGAAAATTCAATATATTAAATTACGAACAAAGCTATAAAATAAAAAATAAATTATGTATACGTAGTTTTGGAGACTTACGTACAACGCCAGTAAAATTTTTATCTTTTTATCTCCACTAATAGTTGAGATAAATTTAAAAATTTTTGTTCAGAGTGATAGAAAATTCAATATATTAAATTTCAAACAGAGCTATAAAATGAAAAATAAATTATGTATACGTAATTTTGGAGACTTACGTATAACACCAGTAAAATTTTATTTTTTTTATCTCTACTAATAGCTGACATAAATTTAAAAATTTTTGTTCAGATGAGTGATAGAAAGTTCAGTATATTAAATTTCGAACAAAGATATAAAATGAAAAATTAATTATGTATACGTAGTTTTTTAAACTTACGTATAACACCAGTAAAATTTTTATTTTTTTATCTCTACTAATAGCTAACATAAATTTAAAAATTTTTGTTGAGAGTGATAGAAAATTCAATATATTAAATTTCGAACAAAGCTATAAAATAAAAAATAAATTATGTATACGTAGTTTTTGAAATTTGCGTATAACACTTATAAAATTTTTATTCTTTTATCTCTACTAATAGCTGAGATAAATTTAAAAATTTTTGTTCAGAGTGATAGAAAATTCAATATATTAAATTTCGAACAGAACGATAAAATAAAAAAAATTATGTATACGTAGTTTTGGAAACTTACGTATACCACCAATAAAATTTTTATTCTTTTATCTCTACTAATAGCTGAAATAAATTTAAAAATTTCTGTTTAGTGTGATAGAAAATTCAATATATTAAATTTCAAACAAAGCTATAAAATAAAAAATAAATTATGTATACGTAGTTCTGGAGACTTACGTATAACACCAGTAATATTTTTATCTTTTTATCTCTACTAATAGCTGAGATAAATTTAAAAATTTTTGTTCAGACTGATGGAAAATTCAATATATTGAATCTCGAACAGAGCTACAAAATGAAAAATAAATTATGTATACGTAGTTCTGGAAACTTACGTATAACACCAGTAAAATTTTTATCTTATTATCTCTACTAATAGTTAAGATAAATTTAAAAACTTTTGTTCAGAGTGATAGAAAATTCAATATATTAAATTTCGAACAGAGATATAAAATGAAAAATAAATTGTGTATACGTAGTTCTGGAGACCTTCAAATAACAATAAAAAAATTTTAATCTTTTTATCTCTACTAATAGCTGAGATAAATTTAAAAATTTTTGTTTAGAGTAATAGAAAATTCAATATATTAAATTTCAAACAGAGCTATATAATGAAAGATAAATTATGTATTCGTAGTTCTGGAGACCTTCGTATAACACCAATAAAATTTTAATCCTTTTATCTCTACTAATAGCTGAGATAAATTTAAAAATTTTTGTTAAAAGTGATAGAAAATTCAATGTATTAAATTTCAAACAGAGATATAAAATGAAAAATAAATTATGTTTACGTAGTTCTGAAGACCTTCGTATAACACCAATAAAATTTTAATTTTTTTATCTCTACTAATAGCTGAGATAAATTTAAAAATTTTTGTTCAGAGTGATAGAAAATTCAATATAATAAATTTCAAACAAAGCTATAAAATAAAAAATAAATTATGTATACGTAGTTTTGAAGATTTACGTATAACATCAATAAATTTTTTATTTTTTTATCTCTACTAATAGCTGAGATAAATTTAAAAATTTTTTTTCAGAGTGATAAAAAATTCAATATATTAAATTTCGAACCGAGCTATAAAATAAAAAATAAATTATGTATACGTAGTTTTGAAGACTTACGTATAACACCAGTAAATTTTTTATCCTTTTATCTCTACTAATAGCTGAGATAAATTTAAATAGTTTTGTTCAGAGTGATAGAAAATTCAATATATTTAATTACGAACAAAGCTATAAAATAAAAAATAAATTATGTATACGTAGTTTTGGAGAATTACGTATAACGCCAGTAAAATTTTTATCTTTTTATCTCCACTAATAGTTGAGATAAAATTAAAAATTTTTGTTCAGAGTGATAGAAAATTCAATATATTAAATTCCAAACAGAGCTATAAAATGAAAAATAAATTATGTATACGTAATTCTGGAGACTTACGTATAACACCAGTAAAATTTTATTTTTTTTATCTCTACTAATAGCTGACATAAATTTAAAAATTTTTGTTCAGATGAGTGATAGAAAGTTCAATATATTAAATTTCGAACAAAGATATAAAATGAAAAATTAATTATGTATACGTAGTTTTGGAAACTTACGTATAACACCAGTAAAATTTTTATTTTTTTATCTCTACTAATAGCTAACATAAATTTAAAAATTTTTGTTGAGGGTGATAGAAAATTCAATATATTAAATTTCGAACAAAGCTATAAAATAAAAAATAAATTATGTATACGTAGTTTTTGAAATTTGCGTATAACACTTATAAAATTTTTATCCTTTTATCTCTACTAATAGCTGAGATAAATTTAAAAATTTTTGTTCAGGGTGATAGAAAATTCAATATATTAAATTTCGAACAGAACGATAAAATAAAAAAAAATTATGTATACGTAGTTTTGGAAACTTACGTATAACACCAATAAAATTTTTATTCTTTTATCTCTACCAATAGCTGAGATAAATTTAAAAATTTCTGTTTAGTGTGATAGAAAATTCAATATATTAAATTTCAAACAAAGCTATAAAATAAAAAATAAATTATGTATACGTAGTTCTGGAGACTTACGTATAACACCAGTAATATTTTTATCTTTTTATCTCTACTAATAGCTGAGATAAATTTAAAAATTTTTGTTCAGAGTGATAGAAAATTCAATATATTGAATCTCGAACAGAGCTACAAAATGAAAAATAAATTATGTATACGTAGTTTTCGAGACTTGCGTATAACGCCAGTAAAATTTTAATTTTTTTATCTCTACTAATAGCTGAGGTAAATTTAAATATTTTTGTTCAGAGTGATAGAAAATTCAATATATTAAATTTCGAACAGAGATATAAAATGAAAAATAAATTATGTATACGTAGTTCTGGAGACCTTCAAATAACAATAAAAAAATTTTAATCTTTTTATCTCTACTAATAGCTGAGATAAATTTAAAAATTTTTGTTTAGAGTAATAGAAAATTCAATATATTAAATTTCAAACAGAGCTATATAATGAAAAATAAATTATGTATACGTAGTTTTGGAGACTTACGTATAACACCAGTAAAATTTTTATTTTTTTATCTCTACTAATAGCTGACATAAATTTAAAAATTTTTGTTCAGAGTGATAGAAAATTCAATATATTAAATTTCGAACAAAGCTATAAAATAAAAAATAAATTATGTATACGTAGTTTTTGAGATTTGCGTATAACACTAATAAAATTTTTATCTTTTTATCTCTACTAATAGCTGAGATAAATTTAAAAATTTTTGTTCAGAGTGATAGAAAATTCAATATATCAAATTTCGAACAGAGCTATAAAATAAAAAATAAATTATGTATACGTAGCTTTGGAGATTTACGTATAACATCAATAAATTTTTTATTTTTTTATCTTTACTAATAGCTGAGATAAATTTAAAAATTTTTTTTCAGAGTGATGGAAAATTCAATATATTAAATTTCAAACAAAGCTATAAAATGAAAAATAAATTATGTATACGTAGTTTTGAAAACTTACGTATAACACCAGTAAATTTTTTATCTTTTTATCTCTACTAATAGCTGAGATAAATTTAAAAATTTTTGTTCAGAGTGATAGAAAATTCAATATATTATATTTTAAACAGAGCTATAAAATGAAAAATAAATTATGTATAGGTAGTTTTGGAAACTTACGTATAACACCAGTAAATTTTTTATCCTTTTATCTCTACTAATAGCTGACATAAATTTAAAAATTTTTGTTAAGAGTGATGGAAAATTCAATATATTAAATTTCGAACAGAGCTATAAAATGAAAAATAAATTATGTATTCGTAGTTCTGGAGACCTTCGTATAACACCAATAAAATTTTAATCCTTTTATCTCTACTAATAGCTGAGATAAATTTAAAAATTTTTGTTCAAAGTGATAGAAAATTCAATATATTAAATTTCGAACAGAGATATAAAATGAAAAATAAATTATGTTTACGTAGTTCTGAAGACCTTCGTATAACACCAATAAAATTTTAATTTTTTTATCTCTACTAATAGCTGAGATAAATTTAAAAATTTTTGTTCAGAGTGATAGAAAATTCAATATAATAAATTTCAAACAAAGCTATAAAATAAAAAATAAATTATGTATACGTAGTTTTGAAAATTTACGTATAACACCAGTAAATTTTTTATCTTTTTGTCTCTACTAATAGTTGAGATAAATTTAAAAATTTTTGTTCAGAGTGATAGAAAATTCAATATAATAAATTTCAAACAAAGCTATAAAATAAAAAATAAATTATGTATACGTAGTTTTGAAAATTTACGTATAACACCAGTAAAATTTTTATTATTTTTTCTCTACTAATAGCTGAGATAAATTTAAAAGTTTTTGTTCAGAGTGATAGAAAATTCAATATATTAAATTTTGAACAAAGCTGTAAAATGACATATAAATTATGTAGACGTAGTTTTGGAGACTTACGTATAACTCCAGTAAAATTTTTATCTTTTTATCTCTATTAATAGCTGAGATAAATTTAAAAATTTTTGTTCAAAGTGATAGAAAATTCAATATATATAATTTCGAACAGAGCTATAAAATAAAAAATAAATTATGTATACGTAGTTTTGGAGACTTACGTATAACACCAGTAAAATTTTTATCTTTTTATCTCTACTAATAGTTGAGATAAATTTAAAAATTTTTGTTCAGAGTGATAGAAAATTCAATATAATAAATTTCAAACAAAGCTATAAAATAAAAAATAAATTATGTATACGTAGTTTTGAAAATTTACGTATAACACCAGTAAATTTTTTATCTTTTTGTCTCTACTAATAGCTGAGATAAATTTAAAAATTTTTGTTCAGAGTGATAGAAAATTCAATATATTATATTTTGAACAGAGCTATAAAATGAAAAATAAAATATGTATACGTAGTTTTGGAGACTAACGTATAACACCAGTAAATTTTTTATTCTTTTATCTCTACTAATAGCTGAGATAAATTTAAAAATTTTTGTTCAGAGTGATAGAAAATTCAATATATCAAATTTCGAACAGAGCTATAAAATGAAAAATAAATTATGTATACGTAGTTTTGGAGATTTACGTATAACATCAATAATTTTTTTATTTTTTTATCTCTACTAATAGCTGAGATAAATTTAAAAATTTTTTTTCAAAGTGATAGAAAATTCAATATATTAAATTTCGAACAGAGATATAAAATGAAAAATAAATTATGTATACGTAGTTCTGAAGATCTTTGTATACCACCAATAAAATTTTAATCCTTTTATTTCTACTAATAGCTGACATAAATTTAAAAATTTTTGTTCAGATGAATGATAGAAAATTCAATATATTAAATTTTGAACAAAGATATAAAATAAAAAATAAATTATGTATACGGAGTTCTGGAGACCTTCGTATAACACCAATAAAATTTTAATCCTTTTATCTCTACTAATAGCTGAGATAAATTTAAAAATTTTTGTTCAGAGTGATAGAAAATTCAATATATTAAATTTCGAACATAGATATAAAATGAAAAATAAATTATGTATACGTAGTTCTGGAGACCTTTGTATACCACCAATAAGATTTTAATTTTTTTATCTCTACTAATAGCTGAGATAAATTTAAAAAATTTTGTTTAGGGTGATAGAAAATTTAATATATTAAATTTCGAACAGAGCTATAAAATAAAAAAAAATTATGTATACGTAGTTTTGGAAATTTACGTGTAACACCAACAAAATTTTTATTCTTTTATCTCTACTAATAGCTGAGATAAATTTAAAAATTTCTGTTCAGAGTGATAGAAAATTCAATATATTAAATTTCGAACAAAGCTATAAAATAAAAAATAAATTATGTATACGTAATTTTCGAGACTTGCTTATAACACCAGTAAAATTTTTATCCTTTTATCTCTACTAATAGCTGAGATAAATTTAAAAATTTTTGTTCAGAGTGATAGAAAATTCAATATATTAAATTTCGAACAGAGCTATAAAATGAAAAAAAAAATATATGTATACGTAGTTCTGGAAACTTACGTATAACACCATTAAAATTTTTATTTTTTTATCTCTACTAATTGCTGAGATAAATTTAAAAATTTCTGTTTAGAGTGATAGAAAATTCAATATATTAAATTTCAAACAAAGTTATAAAATAAAAAATAAATTAAGTATACGTAGTTCTGGAGACTTACGTATAACACCAGTAAAATTTATATCTTTTTATCTCTACTAATAGCTGAGATAAATTTAAAAATTTTTTTCAGAGTGATAGAAAATTCAATTTATTAAATTTCGAACAAAGCTATAAAATAAAAAATAAATTATGTATACGTAGTTTTGAAAATTTACGTATAACACCAGTAAAATTTTTATTATTTTATCTCTACTAATAGCTGAGATAAATTTAAAAGTTTTTGTTCAGAGTGATAGAAAATTCAATATATTAAATTTTGAACAAAGCTGTAAAATGACAAATAAATTATGTAGACGTAGTTTTGGAGACTTACGTATAACACCAGTAAAATTTTTATTTTTTTATCTCTACTAATAGATGACATAAATTTAAAAATTTTTGTTCAGAGTGATAGAAAATTCAATATATTAAATTTCAAACAAAGCTATAAAATAAAAAATAAATTATGTAGACGTAGTTTTGAAAACTTACGTATAACACCAATTAATTTTTTATTATTTTATCTCTACTAATAGCTGAGATAAGTTTAAAAATTTTTGTTCAGAGTGATAGAAAATTTAATATATTAAATTTCAAACAAAGCTACCCTAGTAGCACATTATTCCAGAATTATATCGCGGTTATATAACTGCTATATACAAACCTAACTATGGTTATATTAGACTCAGGTTATATAACGGTTATCTAACCTTGGTTAGATGTGGCGTATATAACAGTTGTTATATAATAGATATATAACCGTTAGATTCAATGTACAATATGGCCTAGGTTAGACTAAAGTTATATAACGGTTATCTAACCCTGGTTATGTTGGGCTTATATAGCGAAGGTTATATAACGGTTTTTTAACCCTGGTTATGTTTGGCTTATATAGCGAATAATATTTAACAAATATATAACTATTATGTTTGTTGTGTCATATAGAATATGTTAGAGGCAGTTTATATATCGGTTAACTAATCACGGTTATATCTGGCTTATATAACAAAAGCTATATAAAGAAAATATAACTGCTATATTATATATTTGTGCAATATGGTGTATGTTAGATGCAGTTTACATGTCGGTTATACAAGATAATGTTTTTTTTTCAAAACTGTAGTATGTTTATTTATTGTCTGATTTTAAATTACGTATTAGAAAATGCCTTTAAAAAAATATATGCAGTTAGAAAGTTGTCCTTGAGACTGTTTAAAAAACAAAATTTAAATGGTTAATAAATAAAGTGCTACGGCATTTATTTTTTAAACACATCGCTTGTATAATCATGACTGCATTTTATAATATTATTAGAAACTAACTAAAAATGCAGTTTTTTTATTTTAATTAATATGCTTGTGTTCTTACTCTAGTGCAAATAGCTGTGAATAGTGCTTAGTTTATTGTATATCATGTAAGTATACAAGATTTTATTTATTAATTATGCACATTTAGCTTAGTCAAACGTAATTTTTTGTGAGTAATTGTATTTTCTACGAATATAAAGACAAAAGTAAAATCTAAAAATTTTTGGGCAATAATTCCATATTCAAAATTTACATAAAATCTTTAAAGTAAAAAGTTTAACATTACATCATTATTAAGTTTTCAAGAATAAATAATTGTCTTTCTTAATCATCTATCAACAGTTATATTATGCCAGATCGGCTTTGCATTTCCAAGAAGGTAATAATCCCCAAATACCTAACAGGTAGCTGGATTATTTCAAATGTATTTTAAAATGCCAAAAACAAACTATTAATGTTAACACAAACATGTATGTAAATTAAAATTTTTTCTGTTAGGGGTAGTATGAAATGTCATAAGAAATCCTAATTTTGTTATTTGTTATTAAAAATCATCTATGTCAGTGTTTCCCAACTGCCCATTAGTTCAATAAAACAGTTTGATAATTTGAATCAAGTTTTGTGTTAAAATATGCAGGGTTTTGATAAGAGGGTATGAAAGTGTTCTACCTGGGGTACCTGGTATCTAACAAACACAACCACCCCGAGACTTGGGACATTATTATCACGGTAAAACTCAAGACATCAAGTCTTACTCTCTCTCGCACAATCACATAAATAGTGTAAATAGACGTTAATTAAAAAACTCCAGAGTTTTATTTTACTGCACAATCCAATGAAGATACAGTGCCCAACATTTGGAAAATGAAGAAAACAGTAAAAAATTGGTTAGTTAATTTTCTAAATCATCTTTTCTAATTTCTAATTGTAATTTGTTTACAGATTGATCAGCTTTTGTTTTATAAAAGGATCAATTAACACAAAAGTATTTATCTCCAACTGAATAAGCTAATAACATATGAAGTTCCATTACAATTTTCCCTATGTGGAAAAACAAACAAGAAACATTTTCCAATATATCTTTTTATAAATGCATAGTTGGTGTATACCAAATGTCTATTTAAAAAATTTGCAGTTAAGATTTACAAATTATAATCAATAAAATTATATATTATAAAATTTTGTATTTATAAATTTTATTTTTTTTTATAGTAGGTCAGAACTTAACTAAATTGTCATTAATTTATCACTTGTAACTGATGTATACTTACTGTTTTCATTATTTAAAAACTTTATTTTTGTTTGATGATAATATTGTTTTTTTTTTTATAGGGGCCGCTACCAAAAAATTTCCTAAAACACTACTCAAAGAAATTAATAAGAGCATTAGACAATAATTAACGTGCAGCCCAGAAAAGTTAAAGAAAAAGTTAAAAAAATTAAAAACAAACTAAATTAATTATAAATATAATATGTGTAAATATTTTGTTACTTTTAATAAATATCATAACGTATGCATTTATGCAATGTGTATTATTTAATAAATTACAAAAAATATGTGAAAAAAGCAATATATAATCGCAATATAAGCGAGATATAATGGCTGTTATATAACCACAATATAACTACGGACATATATCGGTTATATAATGATATATAACCTCAATATAAGCGAGATATAAAATCTGATATATAACCACAAATTATATAACGAAATATAACTTTAATATATGCGTGATATAACGGCTGTTATTTAACCACAGATATATATCTGTTTTATAACAAAATATAACTTCAATATAAGCGCGATATAACGGCTGTTATACAACCACAACATAACCACAGATACATATCGGTTATATAACATTTCCATTTGAATCTAATCCGGGTTATATAACGGTTAGCTAAAAAAAGCGTCACATCTTGAACCCAGCGGTTATATTGAATGGTTATATAGCCGTTATATAAGTGTGCTACTAGGGTATAAAATGAAAAATAAATTATGTATACGTAGTTCTGGAGACATACGTATAACACCAGTAAAATTTTTATCGCTTTATCTCTACTAATAGCTGAGATAATTTTCAAAAATTTTGATCAGAGTGATAGAAAAT
This sequence comes from Tribolium confusum, assembly GCA_029207805.1. Taxonomy (NCBI): domain Eukaryota; kingdom Metazoa; phylum Arthropoda; class Insecta; order Coleoptera; family Tenebrionidae; genus Tribolium; species Tribolium confusum. The sequence continues at coordinate 9,370,305 of JALGAY010000006.1, forward strand.
TCAATATATTAATTTTCGAACAGAGCTATAAAATGAAAAATAAATTATGTATACGTAGTTCTGAAGACTTACGTATAACACCAATAAAATTTTTATCTTTTTATCTCTACTAATAGCTGAGATAAATTTAAAAATTTTTGTTCAGATGAGTGATAGAAAATTCAATATATTAAATTTCGAACAGAGCTATAAAATAAAAAATAAATTATGTATACGTAGTTTTGGAGATTTACGTATAACACCAGTAAAACTTTTATCCTTTTATCTCTACTAATAGCTGAGATAAATTTAAAAATTTTTGTTAAGAGTGATAGAAAATTCAATATATTAAATTTCGAACAGAGCTATAAAATGAAAAATAAATTATGTATACGTAGTTTTCGAAACTTGCGTATAACACCAGTAAAAATTTTATTTATTTATCTCTACTAATAGCTGAGATAAATTTAAAAATTTTTGTTCAGAGTGATAGAAAATTCAATATATTAAATTTCAAACAGAGATATAAAATGAAAAATAAATTATGTATACGTAGTTCTAAAGACTTACGTATAACACCAATAAAATTTTTATTTTTTTATCTCTACTAATAGCTGAGATAAATTTAAAAATTTTTGTTCAAAGTGATAGAAAAATCAATATATTAAATTTCGAACAAAGCTATAAAATGAAAAATAAATTATGTATACGTAGTTCTGAAAACCTACGTATAACACCAGTAAAATTTTTATTATTTTATCTCTACTAATAGCTGAGATAAATTTAAAAGTTTTTGTTCAGAGTGATAGAATATTCAATATATTAAATTACGAACAAACTGTAAAATGAAATATAAATTATGTAGACGTAGTTTTGGAGATTTACGTATAACACCAGTAAAATTTTTATCCTTTTATCTCTACTAATAGCTGAGATAAATTTAAAAATTTTTGTTCAAAGTGATAGAAAATTCAATATATATAATTTCGAACAGAGTTATAAAATAAAAAATAAATTATGTGTACGTAGTTCTGGAGACTCACGTATAACACCAGTAAAACTTTTATCCTTTTATCTCTACTAATAGCTGAGATAAATTTAAAAATTTTTGTTCAGAGTGATAGAAAATTCAATATATTAAATTTCGAACAGAGCTATAAAATAAAAAATACATTATGTATACGTAGTTCTAAAGACTTACGTATAACACCAGTAAAATTTTTATCCTTTTATCTCTACTAATAGCTGAGATAAATTTAAAAATTTTTGTTCAAAGTGATAGAAAATGCAATATATATAATTTCGAACAGAGCTATAAAATAAAAAGTAAATTATGTATACGTAGTTCTGGAGATTTACGTATAACACCAGTAAAATTTTTATTTTTTTATCTCTACTAATAACTGACATAAATTTAAAAATTTTTGTTTAGAGTGATAGAAAATTCAATATATTAAATTTCGAACAGAGATATAAAATAAAAAATAAATTATGTATACGTAGTTTTGGAGACTTACGTATAACACCAACAAAATTTTTATCTTTTTATCTCTACTAATAGCTGAGATAAATTTAAAAATTTTTGTTCAGAGTGATAGAAAATTCAATATATTGAATTTAGAACAGAGCTACAAAATGAAAAATAAATTAAGTATACGTAGTTCTGGAGACTTACGTATAACACCAGTTAAATTTTTATTTTTTTATCTCTACTAATAGCTGAGATAAATTTAAATGTTTTTGTTCAGAGTGATAGAAAATTCAATATATTAAATTTTGAACAAAGCTGTAAAATGAAATATAAATTATGTAGACGTAGTTTTGGTAACTTACCTATAACACCAGTAAAATTTTTATCTTTTTATCTCTACTAATAGCTGAGATAAATTTAAAAATTTTTGTTAAGAGTGATAGAAAATGCAATATATTAAATTTCGAACAGAGCTATAAAATGAAAAATAAATTATGTATACGTAGTTTTGGAGACTTACGTATAACACCAGCAAATTTTTTATTCTTTTATTCATACTAATAGCTGAGATAAATTTAAAAATTTCTGTTTAGAGTGATGGAAAATTCAATATATTAAATTTCGAACAGAGCTATAAAATAAAATATAAATTATATTTACGTAGTTTTGGAGACTTACGTATAACATTAGTAAAATTTTTATCCTTTTATCTCTACTAATAGCTGAGATAAATTTAAAAATTTTTGTTCAAAGTGATAGAAAATTCAATATATATAATTTCGAACAGAACTATAAAATAAAAAATAAATTATGTATACGTAGTTTTAGAGACTTACGTATAACACCAGTAAAATTTGATCCTTGTATCTCTACTAATAGCTGAGATAAATTTAAAAATTTTTGTTCAGAGTGATAGAAAATTTAATATATTAAATTTCGAACAGAGCTATAAAATGAAAAATAAATTATGTATACGTAGTTTTGAAGACTTACGTATAACATTAGTAAAAATTTATTTTTTTATCTCTACTTATAGCTGAGATAAATTTACAAATTTTTGTTCAGAGTGATAGAAAATTCAATATATTAAATTTCGAACAGAGCTATAAAATAAAAAATAAATTATGTATACGTAGTTCTGGAGACTTACGTATAACACCAGTAAAATTTTTATCTTTTTATCTCTACTAATAGTTGAGACAAATTTAAAAATTTTTGTTCAGAGTGATAGAAAATTCAGTATATTTAATTTCAAACAGAGCTATAAAATGAAAAATAAATTATGTATACGTAGTTTTGGAGACTTACGTATACCAGTAAAATTTTTATTTTTTTATCTCTACTAATAGCTGAAATAAATTTAAAAATTTTTGTTAAGAGTGATATAAAATTCAATATATTAAATTTCGAACAGATCTATAAAATGAAAAATAAATTATGTATACGTAGTTCTGGAAACTTACGTATAACACTAGTGAAGTTTTCATCTTTTTATCTCTACTGATAGCTGAGATAAATTTAAAAATTTTTGTTAAGAGTGATAGAAAATTCAATATTATAAATTTCGAACAGAGCTATAAAAAGAAAAATATACTATGTATACGTAGTTTTGGAGACTTACGTATAACATCAGTAAAAATTTTATCTTTTTATCTCTACTAATAGCTGAGATAAATTTAAAATTTTTTGTTCAGAGTGATAGAAAATTCAATATATTAAATTTCAAACAGAGCTATAAAATGAAAAAGATACTATGTATACGTAGTTCTAGAGACTTACGTATAACACCAATAAAATTTTTAATTTTTTATCTCTACTAATAGCTGACATAAATTTAAAAATTTTTGTTCATAGTGATAGAAAATTCAATATATTAACTTTCGAACAGAGCTATAAAATGAAAAATAAATTATGTATACGTAGTTCTGAAGACTTACGTATAACACCAATAAAATTTTTATCTTTTTATCTCTACTAATAGTTGAGATAAATTTAAAAATTTTTGTTCAGAGTGATAGAAAATTCAATATATTAAATTTCAAACAGAGCTATAAAATAAAAAATAATTTATGTATACGTAGTTCTGGAGACTTACGTATAACAATAGTAAAATTTTTATTTTTTTATCTCTATTTATAGTTGAGATAAATTTACAAATTTTTGTTGAGAGTGATAAAAAATTCAATATATTAAATTTAAAACAGAGCTATAAAATAAAAAATAAATTATGTAGACGTAGTTCTAGAGACTTACGTATAACACTAGTAAAATTTTTATTCTTTTATCTCTACTAATAGCTGAGATAAATTTACAAATTTTTGTTGAGAGTGATAAAAAATTCAATATATTAAATTTCGAACAGAGCTATAAAATGAAAAATAAATTATGTATACGTAGTTCTGGAGACTTACGTATAACACTAGTAAAATTTTTATTCTTTTATCTCTACTAATAGCTGAGATAAATTTACAAATTTTTGTTTAGAGTGATAGAAAATTCAGAATATTAAATTTCGAACAGAGCTATAAAATGCAAAATAAAGTATGTATGCGTAGTTCTGGAGATTTACGTATAACACTAGTAAAATTTTTATTCTTTTATCTCTACTTATAGCTGAGATAAATTTACAAATTTTTGTTCAGAGTGATAGAAAATTCAATATATTAAATTTTGAGCAGAGCTATAAAATGAAAAATAAATTATGTATACGTAGTTTTGGAAATTTACGTATAAAACTAGCAAATTTTTTATTTTTTTATTTATACTAATAGCTGAGATAAATTTAAAAATTTCTGTTTAGAGTGATAGAAAATTCAATATATTAAATTTCGAACAGAGCTATAAAATAAAAAATAAATTATGTATACGTAGTTTTGGAGACTTACGTATAACATTAGTAAAATTTTTATCTTTTATCTCTACTAATAGCTGAGATAAATTTAAAAATTTTTGTTCAAAGTGATAGAAAATTCAATATATATAATTTCGAACAGAACTATAAAATAAAAAAGAAATTATGTATACGTAGTTTTAGAGACTTACGTATGACACCAGTAAAATTTTATCCTTGTATCTCTACTAATAGCTGAGATAAATTTAAAAATTTTTTTTCAGAGTGATAGAAAATTTAATATAACAGAGTTATAAAATGAAAAATAAACTATGTATACGTAGTTTTGGAGACTTACGTATAACACCAGCAAATTTTTTATTCTTTTATTTATACTAATAGCTGAGATAAATTTAAAAATTTCTGTTCAGAGTGATAGAAAATTCAATATATTAAATTTCGAACAGAACTATAAAATAAAAAATAAATTATGTATACGTAGTTTTGGAGACTTACGTATAACATTAGTAAAATTTTTATCTTTTATCTCTACTAATAGCTGAGATAAATTTACAAATTTTTGTTCAGAGTAATAGAAAATTCAATATATTAAATTTCGAACAGAGCTATAAAATGAAAAATAAATTATGTATACGTAGTTCTGGAGATTTACGTATAACACCAGTAAAATTTTTATCTTTTTATCTCTACTAATAGTTGAGACAAATTTAAAAATTTTTGTTCAGAGTGATAGAAAATTCAATATATTAAATTTCAAACAGAGCTTTAAAATGAAAAATAAATTATGTATACGTAGTTTTGGAGACTTACGTATACCAGTAAAATTTTTATTTTTTTATCTCTACTAATATCTGAAATAAATTTAAAAATTTTTGTTAAGAGTGATATAAAATTCAATATATTAAATTTCAAACAGATTTATAAAATGAAAAATAAATTATGTATACGTAGTTCTGGAAACTTACGTATAACACTAGTGAAGTTTTCACCTTTTTATCTCTACTGATAGCTGAGATAAATTTAAAATTTTTTGTTAAGAGTGAAGAAAAATTCAATATATTAAATTTCGAACAAAGCTATAAAATGAAAATTAAATTATGTATACGTAGTTTTAAAAACTTACGTATAACACCAGTAAAATTTTTATTCTTTTATCTCTACTAATAGCTGAGATAAATTGAAAATTTTTTGTTAAGAGTGATAGAAAATTCAATATATTAAATTTCAAACAGAGCTATAAAATAAAAAATAAATTATGTATACGTAGTTCTGGACACTTACGTATAACACTAGTAAAATTTTTATCTTTTTATCTCTACTAATAGATGAGATAAATTTAAAAATTTTTGTTAAGAGTGATAGAAAATTCAATATAATAAATTTCGAACAGAGCTATAAAATAAAAAATAAATTATGTATACGTAATTCTAAAAAATTACGTATAACGCTAATAAAATTTTTATCCTTTTATCTCTACTAATAGCTGAGATACATTTGAAAATTTTTGTTCAGAGTGATAGAAAATTCAATATATTGAATTTTGAACAGAGCTATAAAATGAAAAATAAATTATGTATACGTAATTTTGAAGACTTACGTATAACACTAGTAAAATTTTTATTCTTTTATTTTTACTAATAGCTGATATAAATTTAAAAATTTTTGTTAAGGGTGATAGGAAATTCAATATTATAAATTTCGAACAGAGCTATAAAATGAAAAATATACTATGTATACGTAGTTCTGGAGACTTACGTATAACACCAGTAAAAATTTTATCTTTTTATCTCTACTAATAGTTGAGATAAATTTAAAAATTTTTGTTCAGAGTGATAGAAAATTCAATATATTAAAATTCAAACAAAGCTATAAAATAAAAATAAATTATGTATACGTAGTTTTCGAGACTTGCGTATAACACCAGTAAAATTTTTATCCTTTTACCTCTACTAATAGCTGAGATAACTTTAAAAATTTTTGTTCAGAGTGATAGAAAATTCAATATATTAAATTTCGAACAGAGATATAAAATAAAAAATAAATTATGTATACGTAGTTCTGGAGACTTACGTATAACACCAACAAAATTTTTATCTTTTTATCTCTACTACTAGCTGAGATAAATTTAAAAATTCTTGTTCAGAGTGATAGAAAATTTAATATATTGAATTTAGAACAGAGCTACAAAATGAAAAATAAATTAAGTATACGTAGTTCTGGAGACTTACGTATAACACCAGTTAAATTTTTATTTTTTTATCTCTACTAATAGCTGAGATAAATTTAAATGTTTTTGTTCAGAGTGATAGAAAATTCAATATATTAAATTTTGAACAAAGCTGTAAAATGAAATATAAATTATGTAGACGTAGTTTTGGTAACTTACCTATAACACCAGTAAAAATTTTATCTTTTTATCTCTACTAATAGCTGAGATAAATTTAAAAATTTTTGTTAAGAGTGATAGAAAATGCAATATATTAAATTTCGAACAGAGCTATAAAATGAAAAATAAATTATGTATACGTAGTTTTGGAGACTTACGTATAACACCAGCAAATTTTTTATTCTTTTATTCATACTAATAGCTGAGATAAATTTAAAAATTTCTGTTTAGAGTGATAGAAAATTCAATATATTAAATTTCGAACAGAGCTATAAAATAAAATATAAATTATGTTTACGTAGTTTTGGAGACTTACGTATAACATTAGTAAAATTTTTATCCTTTTATCTCTACTAATAGCTGAGATAAATTTAAAAACTTTTGTTCAAAGTGATAGAAAATTCAATATATATAATTTCGAACAGAACTATAAAATAAAAAATAAATTATGTATACGTAGTTTTAGAGACTTACGTATAACACCAGTAAAATTTGATCCTTGTATCTCTACTAATAGTTGAGATAAATTTAAAAATTTTTGTTCAGAGTGATAGAAAATTTAATATATTAAATTTCGAACAGAGCTATAAAATGAAAAATAAATTATGTATACGTAGTTTTGAAGACTTACGTATAACATTAGTAAAATTTTTATTTTTTTATCTCTACTTATAGCTCAGATAAATTTACAAATTTTTGTTCAGAGTGATAGAAAATTCAATATATTAAATTTCGAACAGAGCTATAAAATAAAAAATAAATTATGTACACGTAGTTCTGGAGACTTACGTATAACACCATTAAAATTTTTATCTTTTTATCTCTACTAATAGTTGAGACAAATTTAAAAATTTTTGTTCAGAGTGATAGAAAATTCAGTATATTTAATTTCAAACAGAGCTATAAAATGAAAAATAAATTATGTATACGTAGTTCTGGAAACTTACGTATAACACTAGTGAAGTTTTCATCTTTTTATCTCTACTGATAGCTGAGATAAATTTAAAAATTTTTGTTAAGAGTGATAGAAAATTCAATATTATAAATTTCGAACAGAGCTATAAAAAGAAAAATATACTATGTATACGTAGTTCTGGAGACTTACGTATAACATCAGTAAAAATTTTATCTTTTTATCTCTACTAATAGCTAAGATAAATTTAAAATTTTTTGATCAGAGTGATAGAAAATTCAATATATTAAATTTCAAACAGAGCTATAAAATGAAAAAGATACTATGTATACGTAGTACTAGAGACTTACGTATAACACCAATAAAATTTTTAATTTTTTATCTCTACTAATAGCTGACATAAATTTAAAAATTTTTGTTCATAGTGATAGAAAATTCAATATATTAACTTTCGAACAGAGCTATAAAATGAAAAATAAATTATGTATACGTAGTTCTGAAGACTTACGTATAACACCAATAAAATTTTTATCTTTTTATCTCTACTAATAGTTGAGATAAATTTAAAAATTTTTGTTCAGAGTGATAGAAAATTCAATATATTAAATTTCGAACAGATCTATAAAATGAAAAATAAATTATGTATACGTAGTTCTGGAAACTTACGTATAACACTAGTGAAGTTTTCATCTTTTTATCTCTACTGATAGCTGAGATAAATTTAAAAATTTTTGTTAAGAGTGATAGAAAATTCAATATTATAAATTTCGAACAGATCTATAAAATGAAAAATAAATTATGTATACGTAGTTCTGGAAACTTACGTATAACACTAGTGAAGTTTTCATCTTTTTATCTCTACTGATAGCTGAGATAAATTTAAAAATTTTTGTTAAGAGTGATAGAAAATTCAATATTATAAATTTCGAACAGAGCTATAAAAAGAAAAATATACTATGTATACGTAGTTCTGGAGACTTACGTATAACATCAGTAAAAATTTTATCTTTTTATCTCTACTAATAGCTGAGATAAATTTAAAATTTTTTGTTCAGAGTGATAGAAAATTCAATATATTAAATTTCAAACAGAGCTATAAAATGAAAAAGATACTATGTATACGTAGTACTAGAGACTTACGTATAACACCAATAAAATTTTTAATTTTTTATCTCTACTAATAGCTGACATAAATTTAAAAATTTTTGTTCATAGTGATAGAAAATTCAATATATTAACTTTCGAACAGAGCTATAAAATGAAAAATAAATTATGTATACGTAGTTCTGAAGACTTACGTATAACACCAATAAAATTTTTATCTTTTTATCTCTACTAATAGTTGAGATAAATTTAAAAATTTTTGTTCAGAGTGATAGAAAATTCAATATATTAAATTTCAAACAGAGCTATAAAATAAAAAATAATTTATGTATACGTAGTTCTGGAGACTTACGTATAACACTAGTAAAATTTTTATTCTTTTATCTCTATTTATAGTTGAGATAAATTTACAAATTTTTGTTGAGAGTGATAAAAAATTCAATATATTAAATTTAAAACAGAGCTATAAAATAAAAAATAAATTATGTAGACGTAGTTCTAGAGACTTACGTATAACACTAGTAAAATTTTTATTCTTTTTTCTCTACTAATAGCTGAGATAAATTTACAAACTTTTGTTTAGAGTGATAGAAAATTCAGAATATTAAATTTCGAACAGAGCTATAAAATGCAAAATAAAGTATGTATGCGTAGTTCTGGAGACTTACGTATAACACCAGTAAAATTTTTATCTTTTTATCTCTACTAATAGTTGAGACAAATTTACAAATTTTTGTTCAGAGTGATAGAAGATTCAATATATTAAATTTTGAGCAGAGCTATAAAATGAAAAATAAATTATGTATACGTAGTTTTGGAAATTTACGTATAACACCAGCAAATTTTTTATTTTTTCATTTATACTAATAGCTGAGATAAATTTAAAAATTTCTGTTTAGAGTGATAGAAAATTCAATATATTAAATTTCGAACAGAGCTATAAAATAAAAAATAAATTATGTATACGTACTTTTGGAGACTTACGTATAACACCAGCAAATTTTTTATTTTTTTATTTATACTAATACCTGAGATAAATTTAAAAATTTCTGTTCAGAGTGATAGAAAATTCAATATATTAAATTTCGAACAGAACTATAAAATAAAAAATAAATTATGTATACGTAGTTTTGGAGACTTACGTATAACATTAGTAAAATTTTTATCCTTTTATCTCTACTAATAGCTGAGATAAATTTAAAAACTTTTGTTCAAAGTGATAGAAAATTCAATATTGTCACCGACCCGGCTATCGGTGCAATTTTGTTTGAGTGTGAATTGGGGATGTGGTGAATTATGAATGGAAAGGACATTAAATTTAATTAAAGGGGAATAATTAAATTATTAAAGCAAAGAAAATAAAACACAGGTGTAAATTTTAGAGACGGCACTGTCAGGCGAACGAGGGTTGAAAGGGTTGAATGGGTGAGCGAGAGGTGGCGCTGTGATGCGAGTGAGTAACGCGCTGTTACTCCGCAAGGTGGCGCGCGCGAACGAGCAGAGAGAGAGAAAGAGAGCGAGGTGAGAGAGTGAAAGAAGAACGGATGAAGGTAAACTTCATGAACTTGCAATCGACTGCGGACTCACGGTTACGACTGACGAGTCACGACTCACCTCCGAAGAGCCGAAACGGCAGTTAAAGCGAGATATTTGCCACCTTTGAAAGGTTCGGCAAAGATCGAGGGGTTCCGATTGTTTGTCTGCGCGAATCAAGATCGCGAGATAATTGAATCGCGAGAATGAGATAAAGCGTGCGAGGAGCGGAATTGAAAAAGGAGTTGAACAGCGTTTGAATCATAATTTTACGACAACCCGTTCATAAGATATGAACGAAAGAAGCTTAATTAACACAATTAACCGTTTAATAATTAGTCCGCAACATGCGAGAGGGCTGCGTGATGCGAGGTAGGTCGCGAGAAGCCTACCTGACGAAATGAGAGCGAGATTGAGCATGTCGCGGTTCTAATTATCGAGAAATGCGTGAGATGAGTTAATTGGTTAATTAATTGCGGTTTTTGATAGGGTTGCCGTAGGAATTACGGAATGAAATTTATACGAAAAGACTCGGATTAAAAAGAGCTTTTCATTGTGTGGAACCACACGTGGATACCTGTGCAGGTGAGCACGGGAGCCGAGATTTCTCGCTTTCTTTTGTTTGACGGCTGGCAGGTAGAAAATGCATCCGGTCGAGGGATGACCTTGCAGCGAAAGTTAGCAAAGAAAGCGACTTTTAACGTTGGAATTTTTCTGAAATACTGTTCAATTCTAATATTACCGATTTGATGGAATTTGTTAATTCAGGCAACACAGAGAATTTGTGAAAACCTAATTAAATAAAAATCGGATTACGATGGTGGTAACAAACTCCCCCACTTTCGAAGGTTTGAACTAATGTCTGGAGTTGCCTGTGACAGCGCCGCCCGGTGTATTTAAAAAAAAAAGAAAAAAAAATGCGCAACAAGTTCCCGAAGGGAAAAAAATGCAAAACAAACCTAACGGAGCTACTATGGCAGTTTCTTTGCTAGGCATTGGCCGAGCCTTCTGAAGGAAGACTCATTCCTGAGGAAAACCATAGAAAACCTCAGCTGTAGCAACCCTAATAAGCTAAAGTTAATGTGAAATTGTGAATTGAAAGAACAAAAAAAATGAAACAAAATCTTAACCTATGCACCACAACGAATTGAACAGTCACTCCGCGCACAATTGTTTTTGGGCCTGTTGTTTGCGGTTCTGTCAAGGGCTTCGGGACGGAGGTGCAGTGGCGGCGACACTAGGTCGTCCTTGGGACACAATCACTCACAAGACGTTTTGGTGATCATGGCCTTGCTAGTGGAGCGGGACGGATGGCATCGACATGGTAGCGGATTCGGCGATCTCGCACCTGGACCACGTAGGTTACATCTCCCACTGGTCGGACGATTGTGTGTGGACCATCCCATCGACGATCGAATGGTGTGCGTCGATGATGTCTGATAAGCACCTGTTGACCAGGTTGATATCTTGGCGGCTCAGGGTCTGGAGCGGGGCGATAACGACGCCGGACGTAGGCAGCTTGTTGTTGTTGTGCCTGTGCTTGTCTTTCTTCAGCAGCAAGAGCTGGTGGTGGCTGGTCTTGTGCGGCCCAGTCTCCTGGGTGAGGAAGTGTGAACCCGAACAGCAGCTGACTTGGGGCTTGGCCGGTGGCAGCGTTGGCTCGGCGACGAAGACTGAAGAGTACTTCGGGCAGGAATCGGTCCCATGTCTCTGGGCGAAGATTGTGAAGTCGCACCTTCAGGCCTTTTTTCAGCTCCTGGTTTCGTCGTTCTGTTGGGTTCGCTCGGGGATGGTAAACGGCAGTCATCCAGTGCAGCACCTGGACTTGATGACAGAAACGAGCCCAACGGTTGTTGGTAAATTGCGTTCCGTTATCTGAAATCAGAGTTCTAGGATAACCGTAACGTGAAAATACCTCTTTTTCCAGTGTTTCAGCGATGTGAACTGAGGTTGCTCGACGCATTGGAAATGCTTCTATCCAGCGTGTGAACAAATCCGTGACAACCAGAATGAAGCGATTTCCTGTCTGAGTTGTTGGATAAGGGCCCATGATGTCGCATGCGATTGCCTCCCAGGGACGCTGAGGAAGACGTGGACGAAGCTGAGCCGTTGGATGTCGTGGTCGGCGTTTGTACTGTGCACATAACAGACAGCTTCGAATGTACGCAGTGACATCATGGCGAAGAGAAGGCCAATGAAACAGCTCTTTGATGGAGCGAATTGTTTCGTCAATTCCTGGGTGACCTGCACGAACCGAATCATGGTATTCGTGGTAAACCCTTGGTCGGATGTCCTTTGGAACGTAGAGACGCCGTTGATCATCTTCCAGATGATACAAAATCTCATTCTCCAAACGGTAAGATCCGGCAGCGTTTCTACGCCTTCCCCGTGGATTGAGATTTTCATTGGCGCGCTGGACTAACCGAACCAAATTTTGGGTGTCTCGATCATGGCGTTGAGCTTCGGCAATTTCATCTGGCAACGTCGTGACGTCCAACACACAGGCGAGAGCCTCGGGAGCTTCGTGATTGGCCAGTGGAAGCGGGCGTTCCGGCGGTAAGAGTTGCTCGAGGTCGTCGGTGTGGTTTGACGCAGGCGATGACGGGTTGCGAGATAAAATGTCTGGCAGTTCGTTTTCGGAACCTCGACAGTGTTCAATGTCGAAGGTGAACTGTTGCAACAAAAGAGCCCACCGAGTGAGTTTGGCGCGGCTGTCTTTTGTTTTCTGTAGCCAAGTGAGAGCTTTGTTATCTGTCCTGATCGTGAATCTAGTGTCTTCTAGATAGGGTCTCCATCTCTTGATGGCCCATATTATTGCGAGGCATTCTTGCTCGTTAATATGGTAGTGTCTCTCTGTGGCATTGAATCTGGCACTTTGGTAAGCTACGATGTTACGTCCACCGTCCTCTCTGGGCTGAAACAAAACTGCTGCCATTCCGACACCGCTGGCATCGGTCTGGAGAATGAATGGTTTTGTTGGATCTGGCCTGCGAAGAGGTGCAGGGCTTGAGAGGGCTTCCTTCACGTTTTCGAAAGCCTGGTCGTGAAGAGGGGTCTACTGAAAACGTTTAGCTGTGGACAGAAGATCGGTTAGTGGAGCCGCAATGTCGGCAAATTTGGGGACATAGTCACGTAACCAATTACAGAGACCAAGAAACTGTCGAAGTTGTTTTCGATTTGCAGGTGGAGTGGCATGACGAATCTGCTGCAAATGAATTTCCTGGGGTCGATTTCCTTCTGCTGAAATCGTGTGGCCGAGATACTGAATTTCTTTCAGTCCGATCTGGCACTTCTTCGGAGAGATTTTCAACCCATGGAGTTGAAGACGTTCCATCACCAACCTAAGATGACGCAGGTGTTCTTCGTAGGTGTTGGAATACACTACGATGTCATCAAGGTAGACCATCACGAACTGGCGGAGATAACCCGTGAGAACTTCCTGGGCCATCAAACGCTGAAAAGTGGCTGGAGCGTTTTTCAAGCCGAAAGGCATCACTCGAAACTGAAACAGAGCGCCATCGGGGGTGGCAAAGGCAGTTAAAGGTTTTGTGGCCTCGTCCAAGGGCACTTGCCAATAACCAGATTTCAGGTCGAGGGATGTGAACACTGTGGCGGTACCTAGGTCTCGCAGTGTTTCGTGGATGACAGGAAGAGGGGCTGGTTCGTCAGCTGTGATGGAATTTAGGCGGCGGTAGTCTACACAGAAACGTGGCTCGCCATTCTTTTTGTTGACAATGACAATGGGCGAGCAGTAATTGGAAATCGATGGTTCGATGACCCCATCGGCGAGCATGGATTCTAATTGCTCGTAGATGACTTTTTTCTTTTCGTCAGAATAACGATAGGGACGTAAGCGAAAGGGTGTGGAGTCTGTTAAGCGAATAGAATGCTTAATGGTCTTGGTTGTGGTTGACAGGGGTTCGTCGCTGAAAATTGAGGCAAAATCGTTGACTAGACACTGGAACGCATCTTCATGCTCGGAAGGAAATCCGTGAGCAATGTCAGAGAGGTTCTCAGGAGAGCGAGGTGTCGACGGTTTGGCATGCCAGTGGATGGTATGACGATCCACAACGCCGAAATGGACACACTTGCGATGAATGTCTAGCGTAGCCTCTTCTTTGTCTAACCAAGGGTAACCTAGAATTACGGTTTCCCGAAGACCATCGACAACGTAGAACTCGGCTGTTTGGCAAGAGTTGCCTAAAGAGAATTTGACGGTTTGACTCCCGATGATTTGGAGAGTCAAATTATGTGCAGCCAGAGTTAGAGAGTGGGGACGACAAGAAATAATTGGGACAGACGAAGCGTTATGGCGAATGAAATTGCCATTGGCACCGGTATCAATCAGAGCGTCGCAGTTTTGGCCGTCGAGAGTTACTGCGACTCGTGGTAGCCCTGAAAAAGATCCGATGGCGTTGGAGATAACCGGTGGGCAGGACCGCTTGGCCTCTAATTTTTCGTTGTCGATCCTGCCCGTCGCTCGTTTCCCGAACGATTGAAACGAGAATTCGAGACGGGGCAGTCTTTGTGCCAGTGTCGCTCGGGGCAATGGCGACACTGCGGGATTTGGTTTTGCGGAGCAGATGAAGACGACTGCTTCTGTTTGTTTGAAAACCACTTCGCGTTCGCATTCACTTCACCACGCGAGATGGGGTAGGTCTTGTTAACCGCTGTTAACAAAGGCCTAAACGTTGGGCGCCATAAATTGTCACCGACCCGGCTATCGGTGCAATTTTGTTTGAGTGTGAATTGGGGATGTGGTGAATTATGAATGGAAAGGACATTAAATTTAATTAAAGGGGAATAATTAAATTATTAAAGCAAAGAAAATAAAACACAGGTGTAAATTTTAGAGACGGCACTGTCAGGCGAACGAGGGTTGAAAGGGTTGAATGGGTGAGCGAGAGGTGGCGCTGTGATGCGAGTGAGTAACGCGCTGTTACTCCGCAAGGTGGCGCGCGCGAACGAGCAGAGAGAGAAAGAGAGCGAGGTGAGAGAGTGAAAGAAGAACGGATGAAGGTAAACTTCATGAACTTGCAATCGACTGCGGACTCACGGTTACGACTGACGAGTCACGACTCACCTCCGAAGAGCCGAAACGGCAGTTAAAGCGAGATATTTGCCACCTTTGAAAGGTTCGGCAAAGATCGAGGGGTTCCGATTGTTTGTCTGCGCGAATCAAGATCGCGAGATAATTGAATCGCGAGAATGAGATAAAGCGTGCGAGGAGCGGAATTGAAAAAGGAGTTGAACAGCGTTTGAATCATAATTTTACGACAACCCGTTCATAAGATATGAACGAAAGAAGCTTAATTAACACAATTAACCGTTTAATAATTAGTCCGCAACATGCGAGAGGGCTGCGTGATGCGAGGTAGGTCGCGAGAAGCCTACCTGACGAAATGAGAGCGAGATTGAGCATGTCGCGGTTCTAATTATCGAGAAATGCGTGAGATGAGTTAATTGGTTAATTAATTGCGGTTTTTGATAGGGTTGCCGTAGGAATTACGGAATGAAATTTATACGAAAAGACTCGGATTAAAAAGAGCTTTTCATTGTGTGGAACCACACGTGGATACCTGTGCAGGTGAGCACGGGAGCCGAGATTTCTCGCTTTCTTTTGTTTGACGGCTGGCAGGTAGAAAATGCATCCGGTCGAGGGATGACCTTGCAGCTAAAGTTAGCAAAGAAAGCGACTTTTAACGTTGGAATTTTTCTGAAATACTGTTCAATTCTAATATTACCGATTTGATGGAATTTGTTAATTCAGGCAACACAGAGAATTTGTGAAAACCTAATTAAATAAAAATCGGATTACGATGGTGGTAACAATATATATAATTTCGAACAGAACTATAAAATAAAAAATAAATTATGTATACGTAGTTTTAGAGACTTACGTATAACACCAGTAAAATTTTATCCTTGTATCTCTACTAATAGCTGAGATAAATTTAAAAATTGTTTTTTCAGAGTGATAGAAAATTTAATATATTAAATTTCGAACAGAGTTATAAAATGAAAAATAAATTATGTATACGTAGTTTTGAAGACTTACGTATAACATTAGTAAAATTTTTATTTTTTTATCTCTACTTATAGCTGAGATAAATTTACAAATTTTTGTTCAGAGTAATAGAAAATTCAATATATTAAATTTCGAACAGAGCTATAAAATGAAAAATAAATTATGTATACGTAGTTCTGGAGATTTACGTATAACACCAGTAAAATTTTTATCTTTTTATCTCTACTAATAGTTGAGACAAATTTAAAAATTTTTGTTCAGAGTGATAGAAAATTCAATGTATTAAATTTCAAACAGAGCTATAAAATGAAAAATAAATTATGTATACGTAGATTTGGAGACTTACGTATACCAGTAAAATTTTTATTTTTTTATCTCTACTAATATCTGAAATAAATTTAAAAATTTTTGTTAAAAGTGATATAAAAATTCAATATATTAAATTTCAAACAGATTTATAAAATGAAAAATAAATTATGTATACGTAGTTCTGGAAACTTACGTATAACACTAGTAAAGTTTTCATCTTTTTATCTCTACTGATAGCTGAGATAAATTTAAAATTTTTTGTTAAGAGTGAAGAAAAATTCAATATATTAAATTTCGAACAAAGCTATAAAATGAAAATTAAATTATGTATACGTAGTTCTAAAAACTTACGTATAACACCAGTAAAATTTTTATTCTTTTATCTCTACTAATAGCTGAGATAAATTTAAAAATTTTTGTTAAGAGTGATAGAAAATTCAATATATTAAATTTCAAACAGAGCTATAAAATAAAAAATAAATTATGTATACGTAGTTCTGGACACTTACGTATAACACTAGTAAAATTTTTATCTTTTTATCTCTACTAATAGCTGAGATAAATTTAAAAATTTTTGTTAAGAGTGATAGAAAATTCAATATAATAAATTTCGAACAGAGCTATAAAATAAAAAATAAATTATGTATACGTAATTCTAAAGAATTACGTATAACGCTAATAAAATTTTTATCCTTTTATCTCTACTAATAGCTGAGATACATTTCAAAATTTTTGTTCAGAGTGATAGAAAATTCAATATATTAAATTTTGAACAGAGCTATAAAATGAAAAATAAATTATGTATACGTAATTTTGAAGACTTACGTATAACACTAGTAAAATTTTTATTCTTTTATTTTTACTAATAGCTGATATAAATTTAAAAATTTTTGTTAAGGGTGATAGGAAATTCAATATTATAAATTTCGAACAGAGCTATAAAATGAAAAATATACTATGTATACGTAGTTCTGGAGACTTACGTATAACACCAGTAAAAATTTTATCTTTTTATCTCTACTAATAGTTGAGATAAATTTAAAAATTTTTGTTCAGAGTGATAGAAAATTCAATATATTAAAATTCAAACAAAGCTATAAAATAAAAAATAAATTATGTATACGTAGTTTTCGAGACTTGCGTATAACACCAGTAAAATTTTTATCCTTTTACCTCTACTAATAGCTGAGATAACTTTAAAAATTTTTGTTCAGAGTGATAGAAAATTCAATATATTAAAATTCAAACAAAGCTATAAAATAAAAAATAAATTATGTATACGTAGTTCTGGAGACCTACGTATAACACCAGTAAAATTTTTATTTTTTTATCTCTACTAATAGCTGTGATAAGTTTCAAAATTTTTGTTCAGAGTGATAGAAAATTCAATATATTAAATTTCGAACAGAGATATAAAATAAAAAATAAATTATGTATACGTAGTTCTGGAGACTTACGTATAACACCAACAAAATTTTTATCTTTTTATCTCTACTAATAGATAAGATAAATTTAAAAATTTTTGTTCAGAGTGATAGAAAATTCAATATATTGAATTTAGAACAGAGCTACAAAATGAAAAATAAATTAAGTATACGTAGTTCTGGAGACTTACGTATAACACCAGTAAAAATTTTATCTTTTTATCTCTACTAATAGTTGAGATAAATTTAAAAATTTTTGTTCAGAGTGATAGAAAATTCAATATATTAAATTTCAAACAGAGCTATAAAATGAAAAATATACTATGTATACGTAGTTCTAGAGACCTACGTATAACACCAATAAAATTTTTATTTTTTTACCTCTACTAATAGCTGACATAAATTTAAAAATTTTTGTTCAAAGTGATAGAAAATTCAATATATTAAATTTCGAACAAAGCTATAAAATAAAAAATAAATTATGTATACGTAGTTTTCGAGACTTGCGTATAACACCAGTAAAATTTTTATCTTTTTATCTCTACTAATAGCTGAGATAAATTTAAAAATTTTAGAAAATGCAATATATTAAATTTCGAACAGAGTTATAAAATGAAAAATAAATTATGTATACGTAGTTTTGGAGACTTACGTATAACACCAGCAAATTTTTTATTCTTTTATTCATACTAATAGCTGAGATAAATTTAAAAATTTCTGTTTAGAGTGATAGAAAATTCAATATATTAAATTTCGAACAGAGCTATAAAATAAAAAATAAATTATGTATACGTAGTTTTGGAGACTTACGTATAACATTAGTAAAATTTTTATCCTTTTATCTCTACTAATAGCTGAGATAAATTTAAAAATTTTTGTTCAAAGTGATAGAAAATTCAATATATATAATTTCGAACAGAACTATAAAATAAAAAATAAATTATGTATACGTAGTTTTAGAGACTTACGTATAACACCAGTAAAATTTGATCCTTGTATCTCTACTAATAGCTGAGATAAATTTAAAAATTTTTGTTCAGAGTGATAGAAAATTTAATATATTAAATTTCGAACAGAGCTATAAAATGAAAAATGAATTATGTATACGTAGTTTTGAAGACTTACGTATAACATTAGTAAAATTTTTATTATTTTATCTCTACTTATAGCTGAGATAAATTTACAAATTTTTGTTCAGAGTGATAGAAAATTCAATATATTAAATTTCGAACAGAGCTATAAAATGAAAAATAAATTATGTATACGTAGTTCTGAAAACTTACGTATAACACCAGTAAAATTTTTATCTTTTTATCTCTACTAATAGTTGAGACAAATTTAAAAATTTTTGTTCAGAGTGATAGAAAATTCAATATATTTAATTTCAAACATGCTATAAAATGAAAAATAAATTATGTATACGTAGTTTTGGAGACTTACGTATACCAGTAAAATTTTTATTTTTTTATCTCTACTAATAGCTGAAATAAATTTAAAAATTTTTGTTAAGAGTGATATAAAATTCAATATATTAAATTTCGAACAGATCTATAAAATGAAAAATAAATTATGTATACGTAGTTCTGGAAACTTACGTATAACACTAGTGAAGTTTTCATCTTTTTATCTCTACTGATAGCTGAGATAAATTTAAAAATTTTTGTTAAGAGTGTAGGAAAATTCAATATATTAAATTTCAAACAAAGCTATAAAATGAAAAATAAATTATGTATATGTAGTTGTAAAAACTTACGTATAACACCAATAAAATTTTTATTCTTTTATCTCTACTAATAGCTGAGATAAATTTAAAAATTTTTGTTAAGAGTGATAGAAAATTCAATATTATAAATTTCGAACAGAGCTATAAAAAGAAAAATATACTATGTATGCGTAGTTCTGGAGACTTACGTATAACACCAATAAAATTTTTAATTTTTTATCTCTACTAGTAGCTGACATAAATTTAAAAATTTTTGTTCAGAGTGATAGAAAATTCAATATATTAACTTTCGAACAGAGCTATAAAATGAAAAATAAATTATGTATACGTAGTTTTGGAGACTTACGTATAACACCAATAAAATTTTTATCTTTTTATCTCTACTAATAGTTGAGATAAATTTAAAAATTTTTGTTCAGAGTGATAGAAAATTCAATATATTAAATTTCAAACAGAGCTATAAAATAAAAAATAATTTATGTATACGTAGTTCTGGAGACTTACGTATAACACTAGTAAAATTTTTATTCATTTATCTCTATTTATAGTTGAGATAAATTTACAAATTTTTGTTGAGAGTGATAAAAAATTCAATATATTAAATTTAAAACAGAGCTATAAAATAAAAAATAAATTATGTAGACGTAGTTCTAGAGACTTACGTATAACAATAGTAAAATTTTTATTCTTTTATCTCTACTAATAGCTGAGATAAATTTACAAATTTTTGTTGAGGGTGATAAAAAATTCAATATATTAAATTTAGAACAGAGCTATAGAATAAAAAATAAATTATGTATACGTAGTTCTGGAGACTTATAACACTGGTAAAATTTTTATTCTTTTATCTCTACTTATAGCTGAGATAAATTTACAAATTTTTGTTCAGAGTGATAGAAAATTCAATATATTAAATTTCAAACAGAGCTATAAAATGAAAAATAAATTATGTATACGTAGTTCTGGAGACTTACGTATAACACTAGTAAAATTTTTATTCTTTTATCTCTACTAATAGCTGAGATAAATTTACAAATTTTTGTTTAGAGTGATAGAAAATTCAGAATATTAAATTTCGAACAGAGCTATAAAATGCAAAATAAAGTATGTATACGTAGTTCTGGAAATTTACGTATAACACTAGTAAAATTTTTGTTCTTTTATCTCTACTTATAGCTGAGATAAATTTACAAATTTTTGTTCAGAGTGATAGAAAATTCAATATATTAAATTTCGAACAGAGCTATAAAATGAAAAATAAATTATGTATACGTAGTTTTGGAAATTTACGTATAACACCAGCAAATTTTTTATTTTTTTATTTATACTAATAGCTGAGATAAATTTAAAAATTTCTGTTTAGAGTGATAGAAAATTGAATATATTAAATTTCGAACAGAGCTATAAAATAAAAAATAAAATATGTATACGTAGTTTTGGAGACTTACGTATAACACCAGTAAAATTTTATCCTTGTATCTCTACTAATAGCTGAGATAAATTTAAAATTTTTTTTCCAGAGTGATAGAAAATTTAATATATTAAATTTCGAACAGAGCTATAAAATGAAAAATGAATTATGTATACGTAGTTCTGAAGACTTACGTATAACACCAGTAAAATTTTTATCTTTTTATCTCTACTAATAGTTGAGACAAATTTAAAAATTTTTGTTCAGAGTGATAGAAAATTCAATATATTTAATTTCAAACATGCTATAAAATGAAAAATAAATTATGTATACGTAGTTTTGGAGACTTACGTATACCAGTAAAATTTTTATTTTTTTATCTCTACTAATAGCTGAAATAAATTTAAAAATTTTTGTTAAGAGTGATATAAAATTCAATATATTAAATTTCGAACAGATCTATAAAATGAAAAATAAATTATGTATACGTAGTTCTGGAAACTTACGTATAACACTAGTGAAGTTTTCATCTTTTTATCTCTACTGATAGCTGAGATAAATTTAAAAATTTTTGTTAAGAGTGTAGGAAAATTCAATATATTAAATTTCAAACAAAGCTATAAAATAAAAAATAAATTATGTATATGTAGTTGTAAAAACTTACGTATAACACCAATAAAATTTTTATTCTTTTATCTCTACTAATAGCTGAGATAAATTTAAAAATTTTTGTTAAGAGTGATAGAAAATTCAATATTATAAATTTCGAACAGAGCTATAAAAAGAAAAATATACTATGTATGCGTAGTTCTGGAGACTTACGTATAACACCAATAAAATTTTTAATTTTTTATCTCTACTAATAGCTGACATAAATTTAAAAATTTTTGTTCAGAGTGATAGAAAATTCAATATATTAACTTTCGAACAGAGCTATAAAATGAAAAATAAATTATGTATACGTAGTTTTGGAGACTTACGTATAACACCAATAAAATTTTTATCTTTTTATCTCTACTAATAGTTGAGATAAATTTAAAAATTTTTGTTCAGAGTGATAGAAAATTCAATATATTAAATTTCAAACAGAGCTATAAAATAAAAAATAATTTATGTATACGTAGTTCTGGAGACTTACGTATAACACTAGTAAAATTTTTATTCATTTATCTCTATTTATAGTTGAGGTAAATTTACAAATTTTTGTTGAGAGTGATAAAAAATTCAATATATTAAATTTAAAACAGAGCTATAAAATAAAAAATAAATTATGTAGACGTAGTTCTAGAGACTTACGTATAACAATAGTAAAATTTTTATTCTTTTATCTCTACTAATAGCTGAGATAAATTTACAAATTTTTGTTGAGGGTGATAAAAAATTCAATATATTAAATTTAGAACAGAGCTATAAAATAAAAAATAAATTATGTATACGTAGTTCTGGAGACTTATAACACTGGTAAAATTTTTATTCTTTTATCTCTACTTATAGCTGAGATAAATTTACAAATTTTTGTTCAGAGTGATAGAAAATTCAATATATTAAATTTCAAACAGAGCTATAAAATGAAAAATAAATTATGTATACGTAGTTCTGGAGACTTACGTATAACACTAGTAAAATTTTTATTCTTTTATCTCTACTAATAGCTGAGATAAATTTACAAATTTTTGTTTAGAGTGATAGAAAATTCAGAATATTAAATTTCGAACAGAGCTATAAAATGCAAAATAAAGTATGTATACGTAGTTCTGGAAATTTACGTATAACACTAGTAAAATTTTTATTCTTTTATCTCTACTTATAGCTGAGATAAATTTACAAATTTTTGTTCAGAGTGATAGAAAATTCAATATATTAAATTTCGAACAGAGCTATAAAATGAAAAATAAATTATGTATACGTAGTTTTGGAAATTTACGTATAACACCAGCAAATTTTTTATTTTTTTATTTATACTAATAGCTGAGATAAATTTAAAAATTTCTGTTTAGAGTGATAGAAAATTGAATATATTAAATTTCGAACAGAGCTATAAAATAAAAAATAAAATATGTATACGTAGTTTTGGAGACTTACGTATAACACCAGTAAAATTTTTATTTTCTTATCTTTACTAATAGCTGAGATAAATTTAAAAATTTTTGTTCAAAGTGATAGAAAATTCAATATATTAAATTTCGAACAGAGCTATAAAATAAAGAATAAATTATGTATACGTAGTTTTGGAGACTTACGTATAACACCAGCAAATTTTTTATTCTTTTATTTATACTAATAGCTGAGATAAATTTAAAAATTTCTGTTCAGAGTGATAGGAAATTCAATATATTAAATTTCGAACAGAACTATAAAATAAAAAATAAATTATGTATACGTAGTTTTGGAGACTTACGTATAACATTAGTAAAATTTTTATCCTTTTATTTCTACTAATAGCTGAGATAAATTTAAAAACTTTTGTTCAAAGTGATAGAAAATTCAATATATATAATTTCGAACAGAACTATAAAATAAAAAATAAATTATGTATACGTAGTTTTAGAGACTTACGTATAACACCAGTAAAATTTTATCCTTGTATCTCTACTAATAGCTGAGATAAATTTAAAAATTTTTTTCCAGAGTGATAGAAAATTTAATATATTAAATTTCGAACAGAGCTATAAAATGAAAAATAAATTATGTATACGTAGTTTTGAAGACTTACGTATAACATTAGTAAAATTTTTATTTTTTTATCTCTACTTATAGCTGAGATAAATTTACAAATTTTTGTTCAGAGTAATAGAAAATTCAATATATTAAATTTCAAACAGAGCTATAAAATGAAAAATATACTATGTATACGTAGTTCTAGAGACCTACGTATAACACCAATAAAATTTTTATTTTTTTATCTCTACTAATAGCTGACATAAATTTAAAAATTTTTGTTCAAAGTGATAGAAAATTCAATATATTAAATTTCGAACAAAGCTATAAAATAAAGTATACGTAGTTTTCGAGACTTGCGTATAACACCAGTAAAATTTTTATCCTTTTACCTCTACTAATAGCTGAGATAACTTTAAAAATTTTTGTTCAGAGTGATAGAAAATTCAATATATTAAATTTCAAACAAAGCTATAAAATAAAAAATAAATTATGTATACGTAGTTCTGGAGACCTACGTATAACACCAGTAAAATTTTTATTTTTTTATCTCTACTAATAGCTGAGATAAGTTTAAAAAATTTTGTTCGGTGTGACAGAAAATTCAATATATTAAATTTCAAACAAAGCTATAAAATAAAAAATAAATTATGTATACGTAGTTCTGGAGACTTACGTATAACACCAACAAAATTTTTATCCTTTTATCTCTACTAATAGATAAGATAAATTTAAAAATTTTTGTTCAGAGTGATAGAAAATTCAATATATTGAATTTAGAACAGAGCTACAAAATGAAAAATAAATTAAGTATACGTAGTTCTGGAGACTTACGTATAACACCAGTTAAATTTTTATTTTTTTATCTCTATTAATAGCTGAGATAAATTTAAAAGTTTTTGTTCAGAGTGATAGAAAATTCAATATATTAAATTTTGAACAAAGCTGTAAAATAAAATATAAATTATGTAGACGTAGTTTTGGTAACTTACCTATAACACCAGTAAAATTTTTATCTTTTTATCTCTACTAATAGCTGAGATAAATTTAAAAATTTTTGTTAAGAGTGATAGAAAATGCAATATATTAAATTTCGAACAGAACTATAAAATGAAAAATAAATTATGTATACGTAGTTTTGGAGACTTACGTATAACACCAGCAAATTTTTTATTCTTTTATTCATACTAATAGCTGAGATAAATTTAAAAATTTCTGTTTAGAGTGATAGAAAATTCAATATATTAAATATCGAACAGAGCTATAAAATAAAAAATAAATTATGTATACGTAGTTTTGGAGACTTACGTATAACATTAGTTAAATTTTTATCCTTTTATCTCTACTAATAGCTGAGATAAATTTAAAAATTTTTGTTCAAAGTGATAGAAAATTCAATATATATAATTTCGAACAGAGCTATAAAATAAAAAATAAATTATGTATACGTAGTTTTGGAGACTTACGTATAACATTAGTTAAATTTTTATCCTTTTGTCTCTACTAATAGCTGAGATAAATTTAAAAATTTTTGTTCAAAGTGATAGAAAATTCAATATATATAATTTCGAACAGAACTATAAAATAAAAAATAAATTATGTATACGTAGTTTTAGAGACTTACGTATAACACCAGTGAAATTTTATCCTTGTATCTCTACTAATAGCTGAGATAAATTTAAAAATTTTTTTTCAGAGTGATAGAAAATTTAATATATTAAATTTCGAACACAGCTATAAAATGAAAAATAAATTATGTATACGTAGTTTTGAAGACTTACGTATAACATTAGTAAAATTTTTATTTTTTTATCTCTACTTATAGCTGAGATAAATTTAAAAATTTTTGTTCAAAGTGATAGAAAATTCAATATATATAATTTCGAACAGAGCTATAAAATAAAAAATAAATTATGTATACGTAGTTTTGGAGACTTACGTATAACATTAGTTAAATTTTTATCCTTTTATCTCTACTAATAGCTGAGATAAATTTAAAAATTTTTGTTCAAAGTGATAGAAAATTCAATATATATAATTTCGAACAGAGCTATAAAATGAAAAATAAATTATGTATACGTAGTTCTAGAGACTTACGTATAACACCAGTAAAATTTTTATCTTTTTATATCTACTAATAGTTGAGACAAATTTAAAAATTTTTGTTCAGGGTGATAGAAAATTCAATATATTTAATTTCAAACAGAGCTATAAAATGAAAAATAAATTATGTATACGTAGTTTTGGAGACTTACGTATACCAGTAAAATTTTTATTTTTTTATCTCTACTAATATCTGAAATAAATTTAAAAATTTTTGTTAAGAGTGTAGGAAAATTCAATATATTAAATTTCAAACAAAGCTATAAAGTGAAAAATAAATTATGTATACGTAGTTTTAAAAACTTACGTATAACACCAATAAAATTTTTATTTTTTTATCTCTACTAATAGCTGAGATAAATTTAAAAATTTTTGTTAAGAGTGATAGAAAATTCAATATTATAAATTTCGAACAGAGCTATAAAAAGAAAAATATACTATGCATACGTAGTTCTGGAGACTTACTTATAACATCAGTAAAAATTTTAACTTTTTATCTCTACTAATAGCTGAGATAAATTTAAAAATTTTTGTTCAGAATGATAAAAAATTCAATATATTAAATTTCAAACAGAGCTATAAAATGAAAAAGATACTATGTATACGTAGTTCTAGAGACTTACGTATAACACCAATAAAATTTTTAATTTTTTATCTCTACTAATAGCTGACATAAATTTAAAAGTTTTTGTTCAGGGTGATAAAAAATTCAATATATTAAATTTCGAACAGAGCTATAAAATAAAAAATAAATTATGTATACTTAGTTCTGAAGATTTACGTATAACACCAATAAAATTTTTATTTTTTTATCTCTACTAATAGTTGAGATAAATTTAAAAATTTTTGTTCAGAGTGATAGAAAATTCAATATAATAAATTTCAAACAGAGCTATAAAATAAAAAATAATTTATGTATACGTAGTTCTGGAAACTTACGTATAACACTAGTAAAATTTTTATTCTTTTATCTCTACTTATAGTTGAGATAAATTTACAAATTTTTGTTGAGAGTGATAAAAAATTCAATATATTAAATTTAAAACAGAGCTATAAAATAAAAAATAAATTATGTAGACGTAGTTCTAGAGACTTACGTATAACACTAGTAAAATTTTTATTCTTTTATCTCCACTAATAGCCGAGATAAATTTACAAATTTTTGTTGAGAGTGATAAAAAATTTAATATATTAAATTGAGAACAGAGCTATAAAATAAAAAATAAATTATGTATACGTAGTTCTGGAGACTTATAGCACTAGTAAAATTTTTATTCTTTTATCTCTACTTATAGCTGAGATAAATTTACAAATTTTTGTTCAGAGTAATAGAAAATTCAATATATTAAATTTCGAACAGAGCTATAAAATGAAAAATAAATTATGTATACGTAGTTCTGGAGACTTACGTATAACACTAGTAAAATTTTTATTCTTTTATCTCTACTAATACCTGAGATAAATTTACAAATTTTTGTTTAGAGTGATAGAAAATTCAATATATTAAATTTTGAACAGAGCTATAAAATGCAAAATAAAGTATGTATACGTAGTTCTGGAGATTTACGTATAACACTAGTAAAATTTTTATTCTTTTATCTCTACTTATAGCTGAGATAAATTTACAAATTTTTGTTCAGAGTGATAGAAAATTCAATATATTAAATTTCGAACAGAGCTATAAAATGAAAAATAAATTATGTATACGTAGTTTTGGAAATTTACGTATAACACCAGCAAATTTTTTATTTTTTTATTTATACTAATAGCTGAGATAAATTTAAAAATTTCTGTTCAGAGTGATAGAAAATTCAATATATTAAATTTCGAACAGAACTATAAAATAAAAAATAAATTATGTATACGTAGTTTTGGAGACTTACGTATAACATTAGTTAAATTTTTATCCTTTTGTCTCTACTAATAGCTGAGATAAATTTAAAAATTTTTGTTCAAAGTGATAGAAAATTCAATATATATAATTTCGAACAGAACTATAAAATAAAAAATAAATTATGTATACGTAGTTTTAGAGACTTACGTATAACACCAGTAAAATTTTATCCTTGTATCTCTACTAATAGCTGAGATAAATTTAAAAATTTTTTTTCAGAGTGATAGAAAATTTAATATATTAAATTTCGAACAGAGCTATAAAATGAAAAATAAATTATGTATACGTAGTTTTGAAGACTTACGTATAACATTAGTAAAATTTTTATTTTTTTATCTCTACTAATAGTTGAGATAAATTTAAAAATTTTTGTTCAGAGTGATAGAAAATTCAATATATTAAATTTCGAACAGAGCTATAAAATAAAAAATAAATTATGTATACGTAGTTTTGGAGACTTACGTATACCAGTAAAATTTTTATTTTTTTATCTCTACTAATATCTGAAATAAATTTAAAAGTTTTTGTTAAGAGTGATATAAAATTCAATATATTAAATTTCGAACAGATCTATAAAATGAAAAATAAATTATGTATACGTAGTTCTGGAAACTTACGTATAACACTAGTGAAGTTTTCATCTTTTTATCTCTGCTGATAGCTGAGATAAATTTAAAAATTTTTGTTAAGAGTGTAGGAAAATTCAATATATTAAATTTCAAACAAAGCTATAAAATGAAAAATAAATTATGTATACGTAGTTTTAAAAACTTACGTATAACACCAATAAAATTTTTATTTTTTTATCTTTACTAATAGCTGAGATAAATTTAAAAATTTTTGTTAAGAGTGATAGAAAATTCAATATATTAAATTTCGAACAGAGCTATAAAATAAAAAATAAATTATGTATACGTAGTTTTGGAAAATTACGTATAACACCAGCAAATTTTTTATTTTTTTATTTATACTAATAGCTGAGATAAATTTAAAAATTTCTGTTTAGAGTGATAGAAAATTCAATATATTAAATTTCGAACAAAGCTATAAAATAAAAAATAAATTATGTTTACGTAGTTTTAGAGACTTACGTATAACACCAGTAAAATTTTTATTTTCTTATCTCTACTAATAGCTGAGATAAATTTAAAAAGTTTTGTTCAAAGTGATAGAAAGATCAATATATTAAATTTTGAACAGAGCTATAAAATAAAAAATAAATTATGTATACGTAGTTTTAGAGACTTACGTATAACACCAGCAAATTTTTTATTCTTTTATTTATACTAATAGCTGAGATAAATTTAAAAATTTCTGTTTAGAGTGATAGAAAATTCAATATATTAAATTTCGAACAGAACTATAAAATAAAAAATAAATTATGTATACGTAGTTTTGGAGACTTACGTATAACACCAGCAAATTTTTTATCCTTTTATTTATACTAATAGCTGAGATAAATTTAAAAATTTTTGTTCAGAGTGATAGAAAATTTAATATATTAAATTTCGAACAGAGCTATAAAATGAAAAATAAATTATGTATACGTAGTTTTGAAGACTTACGTATAACATTAGTAAAATTTTTATCTTTTTATCTCTACTAATAGTTGAGACAAATTTAAAAATTTTTGTTCAGAGTGATAGAAAATTCAATATATTAAATTTTAAACAGAGTTATAAAATGAAAAAGAAATTATGTATACGTAGTTTTGGAGACTTACGTATACCAGTAAAATTTTTATTTTTTTATTTCTACTAATAGCTGAAATAAATTTAAAAATTTTTGTTAAGAGTGATATAAAATTCAATATATTAAATTTCGAACAGATCTATATAATGAAAAATAAATTATGTATACGTAGTTCTGGAAACTTACGTATAACACTAGTGAAGTTTTCATCTTTTTATCTCTACTGATAGCTGAGATAAATTTAAAATTTTTTGTTAAGAGTGAAGGAAAATTCAATAAATTAAATTTCGAACAAAGCTATAAAATGAAAATTAAATTATGTATACGTAGTTTTAAAAACTTACGTATAACAATAGTAAAATTTTTATTTTTTTATCTCTACTAATAGCTGAGATAAATTTAAAAATTTTTGTTAAGAGTGATAGAAAATTCAATATATTAAATTTCAAACAGAGCTATAAAATAAAAAATAAAATAAGGATACGTAGTTCTGGAGACTTACGTATAACACTAGTAAAATTTTTATCTTTTTATCTCTACTAATAGCTGAGATAAATTTAAAAATTTTTGTTAAGAGTGATAGAAAATTCAATATTATAAATTTCGAACACAGCTATAAAAAGAAAAATATACTATGTATACGTAGTTCTGGAGACTTACGTATAACACTAGTAAAATTTTTATTCTTTTATCTCTACTAATAGCTGAGATAAATTTACAAATTTTTGTTCAGAGTGATAGAAAATTCAATATATTAAATTTCGAACAGAGCTATAAAATGAAAAATAAATTATGTATACGTAGTTCTGAAGACTTACGTATAACACCAATAAAATTTTTATCTTTTTATTTCTAATAATAGTTGAGATAAATTTAAAAATTTTTGTTCAGAGTGATAGAAAATTCAATATATTAAAATTCAAACAAAGCTATAAAATAAAAAATAAATTATGTATACGTAGTTTTCGAGACTTGCGTATAACACCAGTAAAATTTTTATCCTTTTACCTCTACTAATAGCTGAGATAACTTTAAAAATTTTTGTTCAGAGTGATAGAAAATTCAATATATTAAAATTCAAACAAAGCTATAAAATAAAAAATAAATTATGTATACGTAGTTCTGGAGACCTACGTATAACACCAGTAAAATTTTTATTTTTTTATCTCTACTAATAGCTGTGATAAGTTTCAAAATTTTTGTTCAGAGTGATAGAAAATTCAATATATTAAATTTCGAACAGAGATATAAAATAAAAAATAAATTATGTATACGTAGTTCTGGAGACTTACGTATAACACCAACAAAATTTTTATCTTTTTATCTCTACTAATAGATAAGATAAATTTAAAAATTTTTGTTCAGAGTGATAGAAAATTCAATATATTGAATTTAGAACAGAGCTACAAAATGAAAAATAAATTAAGTATACGTAGTTCTGGAGACTTACGTATAACACCAGTAAAAATTTTATCTTTTTATCTCTACTAATAGTTGAGATAAATTTAAAAATTTTTGTTCAGAGTGATAGAAAATTCAATATATTAAATTTCAAACAGAGCTATAAAATGAAAAATATACTATGTATACGTAGTTCTAGAGACCTACGTATAACACCAATAAAATTTTTATTTTTTTACCTCTACTAATAGCTGACATAAATTTAAAAATTTTTGTTCAAAGTGATAGAAAATTCAATATATTAAATTTCGAACAAAGCTATAAAATAAAAAATAAATTATGTATACGTAGCTTTCGAGACTTGCGTATAACACCAGTAAAATTTTTATCTTTTTATCTCTACTAATAGCTGAGATAAATTTAAAAATTTTAGAAAATGCAATATATTAAATTTCGAACAGAGCTATAAAATGAAAAATAAATTATGTATACGTAGTTTTGGAGACTTACGTATAACACCAGCAAATTTTTTATTCTTTTATTCATACTAATAGCTGAGATAAATTTAAAAATTTCTGTTTAGAGTGATAGAAAATTCAATATATTAAATTTCGAACAGAGCTATAAAATAAAAAATAAATTATGTATACGTAGTTTTGGAGACTTACGTATAACATTAGTAAAATTTTTATCCTTTTATCTCTACTAATAGCTGAGATAAATTTAAAAATTTTTGTTCAAAGTGATAGAAAATTCAATATATATAATTTCGAACAGAACTATAAAATAAAAAATAAATTATGTATACGTAGTTTTAGAGACTTACGTATAACACCAGTAAAATTTGATCCTTGTATCTCTACTAATAGCTGAGATAAATTTAAAAATTTTTGTTCAGAGTGATAGAAAATTTAATATATTAAATTTCGAACAGAGCTATAAAATGAAAAATGAATTATGTATACGTAGTTTTGAAGACTTACGTATAACATTAGTAAAATTTTTATTATTTTATCTCTACTTATAGCTGAGATAAATTTACAAATTTTTGTTCAGAGTGATAGAAAATTCAATATATTAAATTTCGAACAGAGCTATAAAATGAAAAATAAATTATGTATACGTAGTTCTGAAAACTTACGTATAGCACCAGTAAAATTTTTATCTTTTTATCTCTACTAATAGTTGAGATAAATTTAAAAATTTTTGTTAAGAGTGTAGGAAAATTCAATATATTAAATTTCAAACAAAGCTATAAAATGAAAAATAAATTATGTATATGTAGTTGTAAAAACTTACGTATAACACCAATAAAATTTTTATTCTTTTATCTCTACTAATAGCTGAGATAAATTTAAAAATTTTTGTTAAGAGTGATAGAAAATTCAATATTATAAATTTCGAACAGAGCTATAAAAAGAAAAATATACTATGTATGCGTAGTTCTGGAGACTTACGTATAACACCAATAAAATTTTTAATTTTTTATCTCTACTAATAGCTGACATAAATTTAAAAATTTTTGTTCAGAGTGATAGAAAATTCAATATATTAACTTTCGAACAGAGCTATAAAATGAAAAATAAATTATGTATACGTAGTTTTGGAGACTTACGTATAACACCAATAAAATTTTTATCTTTTTATCTCTACTAATAGTTGAGATAAATTTAAAAATTTTTGTTCAGAGTGATAGAAAATTCAATATATTAAATTTCAAACAGAGCTATAAAATAAAAAATAATTTATGTATACGTAGTTCTGGAGACTTACGTATAACACTAGTAAAATTTTTATTCATTTATCTCTATTTATAGTTGAGATAAATTTACAAATTTTTGTTGAGAGTGATAAAAAATTCAATATATTAAATTTAAAACAGAGCTATAAAATAAAAAATAAATTATGTAGACGTAGTTCTAGAGACTTACGTATAACAATAGTAAAATTTTTATTCTTTTATCTCTACTAATAGCTGAGATAAATTTACAAATTTTTGTTGAGGGTGATAAAAAATTCAATATATTAAATTTAGAACAGAGCTATAAAATAAAAAATAAATTATGTAGACGTAGTTCTAGAGACTTACGTATAACACCAGTAAAATTTTATCCTTGTATCTCTACTAATAGCTGAGATAAATTTAAAATTTTTTTTCCAGAGTGATAGAAAATTTAATATATTAAATTTCGAACAGAGCTATAAAATGAAAAATAAATTATGTATACGTAGTTTTGAAGACTTACGTATAACATTAGTAAAATTTTTATTTTTTTATCTCTACTTATAGCTGAGATAAATTTACAAATTTTTGTTCAGAGTAATAGAAAATTCAATATATTAAATTTCAAACAGAGCTATAAAATGAAAAATATACTATGTATACGTAGTTCTAGAGACCTACGTATAACACCAATAAAATTTTTATTTTTTTATCTCTACTAATAGCTGACATAAATTTAAAAATTTTTGTTCAAAGTGATAGAAAATTCAATATATTAAATTTCGAACAAAGCTATAAAATAAAGTATACGTAGTTTTCGAGACTTGCGTATAACACCAGTAAAATTTTTATCCTTTTACCTCTACTAATAGCTGAGATAACTTTAAAAATTTTTGTTCAGAGTGATAGAAAATTCAATATATTAAATTTCAAACAAAGCTATAAAATAAAAAATAAATTATGTATACGTAGTTCTGGAGACCTACGTATAACACCAGTAAAATTTTTATTTTTTTATCTCTACTAATAGCTGAGATAAGTTTAAAAAATTTTGTTCGGAGTGACAAAAAATTCAATATATTAAATTTCGAACAGAGATATAAAATAAAAAATAAATTATGTATACGTTGTTCTGGAGACTTACGTATAACACCAACAAAATTTTTATCCTTTTATCTCTACTAATAGATAAGATAAATTTAAAAATTTTTGTTCAGAGTGATAGAAAATTCAATATATTGAATTTAGAACAGAGCTACAAAATGAAAAATAAATTAAGTATACGTAGTTCTGGAGACTTACGTATAACACCAGTTAAATTTTTATTTTTTTATCTCTATTAATAGCTGAGATAAATTTAAAAGTTTTTGTTCAGAGTGATAGAAAATTCAATATATTAAATTTTGAACAAAGCTGTAAAATAAAATATAAATTATGTAGACGTAGTTTTGGTAACTTACCTATAACACCAGTAAAATTTTTATCTTTTTATCTCTACTAATAGCTGAGATAAATTTAAAAATTTTTGTTAAGAGTGATAGAAAATGCAATATATTAAATTTCGAACAGAACTATAAAATGAAAAATAAATTATGTATACGTAGTTTTGGAGACTTACGTATAACACCAGCAAATTTTTTATTTTTTTATTCATACTAATAGCTGAGATAAATTTAAAAATTTCTGTTTAGAGTGATAGAAAATTCAATATATTAAATATCGAACAGAGCTATAAAATGAAAAATAAATTATGTATACGTAGTTTTGAAGACTTACGTATAACATTAGTAAAATTTTTATTTTTTTATCTCTACTTATAGCTGAGATAAATTTAAAAATTTTTGTTCAAAGTGATAGAAAATTCAATATATATAATTTCGAACAGAGCTATAAAATAAAAAATAAATTATGTATACGTAGTTTTGGAGACTTACGTATAACATTAGTTAAATTTTTATCCTTTTATCTCTACTAATAGCTGAGATAAATTTAAAAATTTTTGTTCAAAGTGATAGAAAATTCAATATATATAATTTCGAACAGAGCTATAAAATGAAAAATAAATTATGTATACGTAGTTCTAGAGACTTACGTATAACACCAGTAAAATTTTTATCTTTTTATATCTACTAATAGTTGAGACAAATTTAAAAATTTTTGTTCAGAGTGATAGAAAATTCAATATATTTAATTTCAAACAGAGCTATAAAATGAAAAATAAATTATGTATACGTAGTTTTGGAGACTTACGTATACCAGTAAAATTTTTATTTTTTTATCTCTACTAATATCTGAAATAAATTTAAAAATTTTTGTTAAGAGTGTAGGAAAATTCAATATATTAAATTTCAAACAAAGCTATAAAGTGAAAAATAAATTATGTATACGTAGTTTTAAAAACTTACGTATAACACCAATAAAATTTTTATTTTTTTATCTCTACTAATAGCTGAGATAAATTTAAAAATTTTTGTTAAGAGTGATAGAAAATTCAATATTATAAATTTCGAAGAGAGCTATAAAAAGAAAAATATACTATGCATACGTAGTTCTGGAGACTTACTTATAACATCAGTAAAAATTTTAACTTTTTATCTCTACTAATAGCTGAGATAAATTTAAAAATTTTTGTTCAGAATGATAAAAAATTCAATATATTAAATTTCAAACAGAGCTATAAAATGAAAAAGATACTATGTATACGTAGTTCTAGAGACTTACGTATAACACCAATAAAATTTTTAATTTTTTATCTCTACTAATAGCTGACATAAATTTAAAAGTTTTTGTTCAGGGTGATAAAAAATTCAATATATTAAATTTCGAACAGAGCTATAAAATAAAAAATAAATTATGTATACTTAGTTCTGAAGACTTACGTATAACACCAATAAAATTTTTATTTTTTTATCTCTACTAATAGTTGAGATAAATTTAAAAATTTTTGTTCAGAGTGATAGAAAATTCAATATAATAAATTTCAAACAGAGCTATAAAATAAAAAATAATTTATGTATACGTAGTTCTGGAGACTTACGTATAACACTAGTAAAATTTTTATTCTTTTATCTCTACTTATAGTTGAGATAAATTTACAAATTTTTGTTGAGAGTGATAAAAAATTCAATATATTAAATTTAAAACAGAGCTATAAAATAAAAAATAAATTATGTAGACGTAGTTCTAGAGACTTACGTATAACACTAGTAAAATTTTTATTCTTTTATCTCCACTAATAGCTGAGATAAATTTACAAATTTTTGTTGAGAGTGATAAAAAATTTAATATATTAAATTGAGAACAGAGCTATAAAATAAAAAGTAAATTATGTATACGTAGTTCTGGAGACTTATAGCACTAGTAAAATTTTTATTCTTTTATCTCTACTTATAGCTGAGATAAATTTACAAATTTTTGTTCAGAGTAATAGAAAATTCAATATATTAAATTTCGAACAGAGATATAAAATAAAAAATAAATTATGTATACGTAGTTCTGGAGACTTACGTATAACACCAACAAAATTTTTATCCTTTTATCTCTACTAATAGCTGGGATAAATTTAAAAATTTTTGTTAAGAGTGATAGAAAATTTAATATATTAAATTTCAAACAGAACTATAAAATGAAAAATAAATTATGTATACGTAGTACTGAAGACTTACGTATAACACTAGTAAAATTTTTATCCTTTTATTTCTACTAATAGCTGAAATAAATTTAAAAATGTTTGTGTAGAGTGATAGAAAATTCAATATAATAAATTTCAAACAGAGCTATAAAATGAAAAATAAATTATGTATACGTAGTATTAAAGATTTACGTATAACACTAGTAAAAAATTTATCCTTTTATCTATACTAATAGTTAAGATAAATTTAAAAATTTTTGTTCAGAGTGACAGAAAATTCAATATATTAAATTCCGAAGAAAGCTATAAAATGAAAAATAAATTATGTATACGTAATTTTGAAGACTTACGTATAACACCAGTAAAATTTTTATTTTTTTATCTCTACTAAAAGCTGAGATATATTTAAAAAATTTTGTTCAGAGTGATAGAAAATTCAATGTATTAAATTTCGAACAGAGCTATAAAATGAAAAATAAATTATGTATACGTAGTTCTGGAGACCTACGTATAACACCAGTAAAATTTTTATCTTTTTATCTCCACTAATAGCTGAGATAAGTTTGAAACTTTTTGTTCAGAGTGATAGAAAATTCAATATATTAAATTTCGAACAGAGATCTAAAATAAAAAATAAATTATGTATACGTAGTTCTGAAGACCTACGTATAACACCAGTGAAATTTTTATCTTTTTATCTGTACTAATAGATGAGATAAGTTTAAAAATTTTTGTTCAGAGTGATAGAAAATTCAATATATTAAATTTCGAACAGAGATATAAAATAAAAAATAAATTATGTATACGTAGTTCTGGAGACTTACGTATAACACCAACAAAATTTTTATCCTTTTATCTCTACTAATAGCTGAGATAAATTTAAAAGTTTTTGTTGAGAGTGATAGTAAATTCAATATATTAAATTTCGAACAAAGCTGTAAAATGAAATATAAATTATGTAGACGTAGTTTTGGAGACTTACGTATAACACCAGTAAAATTTTTATCCTTTTATCTCTACTAATAACTGAGATAAATTTAAAAATTTTTGTTCAAAGTGATAGAAAATTCAATATATATAATTTTGAACAGAGCTATTAAATAAAAAATAAATTATGTGTACGTAGTTCTGGAGACTTACGTATAACACCTATAAAATTTTTATCTTTTTATCTCTACTAATAGCTGATATATATTTAAAAATTTTTGTCCAGAGTGATAGAAAATTCAATATATTAAATTTCGAACAAAGCTATAAAATAAAAAATAAATTATGTATACCTAGTTCTGGAGACTTACGTATAACACCAGTAAAATTTTTATTCTTTTATTCATACTAATAGCTGAGATAAATTTAAAAATTTCTGTTTAGAGTGATAGAAAATTCAATATATTAAATTTCGAACAGAGCTATAAAATAAAAAATAAATTATGTATACGTAGTTTTGGAGACTTACGTATAACATTAGTAAAATTTTTATCCTTTTATCTCTACTAATAGCTGAGATAAATTTAAAAATTTTTGTTCAAAGTGATAGAAAATTCAATATATATAATTTCGAACAGAACTATAAAATAAAAAATAAATTATGTATACGTAGTTTTAGAGACTTACGTATAACACCAGTAAAATTTGATCCTTGTATCTCTACTAATAGCTGAGATAAATTTAAAAATTTTTGTTCAGAGTGATAGAAAATTTAATATATTAAATTTCGAACAGAGCTATAAAATGAAAAATGAATTATGTATACGTAGTTTTGAAGACTTACGTATAACATTAGTAAAATTTTTATTATTTTATCTCTACTTATAGCTGAGATAAATTTACAAATTTTTGTTCAGAGTGATAGAAAATTCAATATATTAAATTTCGAACAGAGCTATAAAATGAAAAATAAATTATGTATACGTAGTTCTGAAAACTTACGTATAGCACCAGTAAAATTTTTATCTTTTTATCTCTACTAATAGTTGAGATAAATTTAAAAATTTTTGTTAAGAGTGTAGGAAAATTCAATATATTAAATTTCAAACAAAGCTATAAAATGAAAAATAAATTATGTATATGTAGTTGTAAAAACTTACGTATAACACCAATAAAATTTTTATTCTTTTATCTCTACTAATAGCTGAGATAAATTTAAAAATTTTTGTTAAGAGTGATAGAAAATTCAATATTATAAATTTCGAACAGAGCTATAAAAAGAAAAATATACTATGTATGCGTAGTTCTGGAGACTTACGTATAACACCAATAAAATTTTTAATTTTTTATCTCTACTAATAGCTGACATAAATTTAAAAATTTTTGTTCAGAGTGATAGAAAATTCAATATATTAACTTTCGAACAGAGCTATAAAATGAAAAATAAATTATGTATACGTAGTTTTGGAGACTTACGTATAACACCAATAAAATTTTTATCTTTTTATCTCTACTAATAGTTGAGATAAATTTAAAAATTTTTGTTCAGAGTGATAGAAAATTCAATATATTAAATTTCAAACAGAGCTATAAAATAAAAAATAATTTATGTATACGTAGTTCTGGAGACTTACGTATAACACTAGTAAAATTTTTATTCATTTATCTCTATTTATAGTTGAGATAAATTTACAAATTTTTGTTGAGAGTGATAAAAAATTCAATATATTAAATTTAAAACAGAGCTATAAAATAAAAAATAAATTATGTAGACGTAGTTCTAGAGACTTACGTATAACAATAGTAAAATTTTTATTCTTTTATCTCTACTAATAGCTGAGATAAATTTACAAATTTTTGTTGAGGGTGATAAAAAATTCAATATATTAAATTTAGAACAGAGCTATAAAATAAAAAATAAATTATGTAGACGTAGTTCTAGAGACTTACGTATAACACCAGTAAAATTTTATCCTTGTATCTCTACTAATAGCTGAGATAAATTTAAAATTTTTTTTCCAGAGTGATAGAAAATTTAATATATTAAATTTCGAACAGAGCTATAAAATGAAAAATAAATTATGTATACGTAGTTTTGAAGACTTACGTATAACATTAGTAAAATTTTTATTTTTTTATCTCTACTTATAGCTGAGATAAATTTACAAATTTTTGTTCAGAGTAATAGAAAATTCAATATATTAAATTTCAAACAGAGCTATAAAATGAAAAATATACTATGTATACGTAGTTCTAGAGACCTACGTATAACACCAATAAAATTTTTATTTTTTTATCTCTACTAATAGCTGACATAAATTTAAAAATTTTTGTTCAAAGTGATAGAAAATTCAATATATTAAATTTCGAACAAAGCTATAAAATAAAGTATACGTAGTTTTCGAGACTTGCGTATAACACCAGTAAAATTTTTATCCTTTTACCTCTACTAATAGCTGAGATAACTTTAAAAATTTTTGTTCAGAGTGATAGAAAATTCAATATATTAAATTTCAAACAAAGCTATAAAATAAAAAATAAATTATGTATACGTAGTTCTGGAGACCTACGTATAACACCAGTAAAATTTTTATTTTTTTATCTCTACTAATAGCTGAGATAAGTTTAAAAAATTTTGTTCGGAGTGACAAAAAATTCAATATATTAAATTTCGAACAGAGATATAAAATAAAAAATAAATTATGTATACGTTGTTCTGGAGACTTACGTATAACACCAACAAAATTTTTATCCTTTTATCTCTACTAATAGATAAGATAAATTTAAAAATTTTTGTTCAGAGTGATAGAAAATTCAATATATTGAATTTAGAACAGAGCTACAAAATGAAAAATAAATTAAGTATACGTAGTTCTGGAGACTTACGTATAACACCAGTTAAATTTTTATTTTTTTATCTCTATTAATAGCTGAGATAAATTTAAAAGTTTTTGTTCAGAGTGATAGAAAATTCAATATATTAAATTTTGAACAAAGCTGTAAAATAAAATATAAATTATGTAGACGTAGTTTTGGTAACTTACCTATAACACCAGTAAAATTTTTATCTTTTTATCTCTACTAATAGCTGAGATAAATTTAAAAATTTTTGTTAAGAGTGATAGAAAATGCAATATATTAAATTTCGAACAGAACTATAAAATGAAAAATAAATTATGTATACGTAGTTTTGGAGACTTACGTATAACACCAGCAAATTTTTTATTTTTTTATTCATACTAATAGCTGAGATAAATTTAAAAATTTCTGTTTAGAGTGATAGAAAATTCAATATATTAAATATCGAACAGAGCTATAAAATGAAAAATAAATTATGTATACGTAGTTTTGAAGACTTACGTATAACATTAGTAAAATTTTTATTTTTTTATCTCTACTTATAGCTGAGATAAATTTAAAAATTTTTGTTCAAAGTGATAGAAAATTCAATATATATAATTTCGAACAGAGCTATAAAATAAAAAATAAATTATGTATACGTAGTTTTGGAGACTTACGTATAACATTAGTTAAATTTTTATCCTTTTATCTCTACTAATAGCTGAGATAAATTTAAAAATTTTTGTTCAAAGTGATAGAAAATTCAATATATATAATTTCGAACAGAGCTATAAAATGAAAAATAAATTATGTATACGTAGTTCTAGAGACTTACGTATAACACCAGTAAAATTTTTATCTTTTTATATCTACTAATAGTTGAGACAAATTTAAAAATTTTTGTTCAGAGTGATAGAAAATTCAATATATTTAATTTCAAACAGAGCTATAAAATGAAAAATAAATTATGTATACGTAGTTTTGGAGACTTACGTATACCAGTAAAATTTTTATTTTTTTATCTCTACTAATATCTGAAATAAATTTAAAAATTTTTGTTAAGAGTGTAGGAAAATTCAATATATTAAATTTCAAACAAAGCTATAAAGTGAAAAATAAATTATGTATACGTAGTTTTAAAAACTTACGTATAACACCAATAAAATTTTTATTTTTTTATCTCTACTAATAGCTGAGATAAATTTAAAAATTTTTGTTAAGAGTGATAGAAAATTCAATATTATAAATTTCGAACAGAGCTATAAAAAGAAAAATATACTATGCATACGTAGTTCTGGAGACTTACTTATAACATCAGTAAAAATTTTAACTTTTTATCTCTACTAATAGCTGAGATAAATTTAAAAATTTTTGTTCAGAATGATAAAAAATTCAATATATTAAATTTCAAACAGAGCTATAAAATGAAAAAGATACTATGTATACGTAGTTCTAGAGACTTACGTATAACACCAATAAAATTTTTAATTTTTTATCTCTACTAATAGCTGACATAAATTTAAAAGTTTTTGTTCAGGGTGATAAAAAATTCAATATATTAAATTTCGAACAGAGCTATAAAATAAAAAATAAATTATGTATACTTAGTTCTGAAGACTTACGTATAACACCAATAAAATTTTTATTTTTTTATCTCTACTAATAGTTGAGATAAATTTAAAAATTTTTGTTCAGAGTGATAGAAAATTCAATATAATAAATTTCAAACAGAGCTATAAAATAAAAAATAATTTATGTATACGTAGTTCTGGAGACTTACGTATAACACTAGTAAAATTTTTATTCTTTTATCTCTACTTATAGTTGAGATAAATTTACAAATTTTTGTTGAGAGTGATAAAAAATTCAATATATTAAATTTAAAACAGAGCTATAAAATAAAAAATAAATTATGTAGACGTAGTTCTAGAGACTTACGTATAACACTAGTAAAATTTTTATTCTTTTATCTCCACTAATAGCTGAGATAAATTTACAAATTTTTGTTGAGAGTGATAAAAAATTTAATATATTAAATTGAGAACAGAGCTATAAAATAAAAAGTAAATTATGTATACGTAGTTCTGGAGACTTATAGCACTAGTAAAATTTTTATTCTTTTATCTCTACTTATAGCTGAGATAAATTTACAAATTTTTGTTCAGAGTAATAGAAAATTCAATATATTAAATTTCGAACAGAGATATAAAATAAAAAATAAATTATGTATACGTAGTTCTGGAGACTTACGTATAACACCAACAAAATTTTTATCCTTTTATCTCTACTAATAGCTGGGATAAATTTAAAAATTTTTGTTAAGAGTGATAGAAAATTTAATATATTAAATTTCAAACAGAACTATAAAATGAAAAATAAATTATGTATACGTAGTACTGAAGACTTACGTATAACACTAGTAAAATTTTTATCCTTTTATTTCTACTAATAGCTGAAATAAATTTAAAAATGTTTGTGTAGAGTGATAGAAAATTCAATATAATAAATTTCAAACAGAGCTATAAAATGAAAAATAAATTATGTATACGTAGTATTAAAGATTTACGTATAACACTAGTAAAAAATTTATCCTTTTATCTATACTAATAGTTAAGATAAATTTAAAAATTTTTGTTCAGAGTGACAGAAAATTCAATATATTAAATTCCGAAGAAAGCTATAAAATGAAAAATAAATTATGTATACGTAATTTTGAAGACTTACGTATAACACCAGTAAAATTTTTATTTTTTTATCTCTACTAAAAGCTGAGATATATTTAAAAAATTTTGTTCAGAGTGATAGAAAATTCAATGTATTAAATTTCGAACAGAGCTATAAAATGAAAAATAAATTATGTATACGTAGTTCTGGAGACCTACGTATAACACCAGTAAAATTTTTATCTTTTTATCTCCACTAATAGCTGAGATAAGTTTGAAACTTTTTGTTCAGAGTGATAGAAAATTCAATATATTAAATTTCGAACAGAGATCTAAAATAAAAAATAAATTATGTATACGTAGTTCTGAAGACCTACGTATAACACCAGTGAAATTTTTATCTTTTTATCTGTACTAATAGATGAGATAAGTTTAAAAATTTTTGTTCAGAGTGATAGAAAATTCAATATATTAAATTTCGAACAGAGATATAAAATAAAAAATAAATTATGTATACGTAGTTCTGGAGACTTACGTATAACACCAACAAAATTTTTATCCTTTTATCTCTACTAATAGCTGAGATAAATTTAAAAGTTTTTGTTGAGAGTGATAGTAAATTCAATATATTAAATTTCGAACAAAGCTGTAAAATGAAATATAAATTATGTAGACGTAGTTTTGGAGACTTACGTATAACACCAGTAAAATTTTTATCCTTTTATCTCTACTAATAACTGAGATAAATTTAAAAATTTTTGTTCAAAGTGATAGAAAATTCAATATATATAATTTTGAACAGAGCTATTAAATAAAAAATAAATTATGTGTACGTAGTTCTGGAGACTTACGTATAACACCTATAAAATTTTTATCTTTTTATCTCTACTAATAGCTGATATATATTTAAAAATTTTTGTCCAGAGTGATAGAAAATTCAATATATTAAATTTCGAACAAAGCTATAAAATAAAAAATAAATTATGTATACCTAGTTCTGGAGACTTACGTATAACACCAGTAAAATTTTTATCTTTTTATCTCTACTAATAGCTGAGATAAATTTAAAAATTTTTGTTCAGAGTGATAGAAAATTCAATATATTGAATTTAGAACAGAGCTACAAAATGAAAAATAAATTATGTATACGTAGTTCTGGAGACTTACGTATAATACCAGTAAAATTTTTATTATTTTATCTCTACTAATAGCTGAAATAAATTTGAAAATTTTTGTTCAGAGTGATAGAAAATTCAATATATTAAATTTCGAAGAGAGATATAAAATAAAAAATAAATTATGTATACGTAGTTTTGGAGACTTACGTATAACACCAATAAAATTTTTATTATTTTATCTCTACTAATAGCTAAGATAAATTTAAAAGTTTTTGTTCAGAGTGATAGAAAATTCAATATATTAAATTTTGAACAAAGCTGAAAAATGAAATATAAACTATGTAGACGTAGTTTTGGAAGCTTACGTATAACACCAGTA
This sequence comes from Tribolium confusum, assembly GCA_029207805.1. Lineage (NCBI taxonomy): Eukaryota > Metazoa > Arthropoda > Insecta > Coleoptera > Tenebrionidae > Tribolium > Tribolium confusum. Next base: position 9,414,467 of record JALGAY010000006.1, read on the forward strand.
AAATTTTTATCCATTTATCTCTACTAATAGCTGAGATAAATTTAAAAATTTTTGTTCAGAGTGATAGAAAATTCAATATATTAAATTTCGAACAAAGCTATAAAATAAAAAATAAATTATGTATACGTAGTTCTGGAAACCTACGTATAACACCAGTAAAATTTTTATCTTTTTATCTCTAGTAATAGCTGAGATAAGTTTAAAAATTTTTGTTCAGAGTGATAGAAAATTCAATATATTAAATTTTGAACAGAGATATAAAATAAAAAATAAATTATGTATACGTAGTTCTGGAGACCTACGTATAACACCAGTAAAATTTTTATCTTTTTATCTCTACTAATAGCTGAGATAAGTTTAAAAATTTTTGTTCAGAGTGATAAAAAATTCAATATATTAAATTTCGAACAGAGATATAAAATAAAAAATAAATTATGTATACGTAGTTCTGGAGACCTACGTATAACACCAGTAAAATTTTTATCTTTTTATCTCTACTAATAGCTGAGATAAGTTTAAAAATTTTTGTTCAGGGTGATAGAAAATTCAATATATTAAATTTCGAACAGAGATATAAAATAAAAAATAAATTATGTATACGTAGTTCTGGAGACTTACGTATAACACCAACAAAATTTTTATCCTTTTATCTCTACTAATAGCTGAGATAAATTTAAAAATTTTTGTTCAGAGTGATAGAATATTCAATATATTGAATTTAGAACAAAGCTACAAAATGAAAAATAAATTATGTATACGTAGTTCTAGAGACTTACGCATAACACCAGTAAAATTTTTATTGTTTCATCTCTACTAATTGCTGAGATAAATTTGAAAATTTTTGTTCAGAGTGATAGAAAATTCAATATATTAAATTTAGAACAAAGCTATAAAATGAAAAATAAATTATGTATACGTAGTTCTGGAAACTTACGTATAACACTAATAAAATTTTTATTTTTTTAATCTCTGCTAATAGCTGAGATAAGTTTAAAAATTTTTGTTCAGAGTGATAGAAAATTCAATATATTAAATTTTGAACAAAGCTGAAAAATGAAATATAAACTATGTAGACGTAGTTTTGGAAACATACGTATAACATCAGTAAAATTTTTATTCTTTTATCTCTACTAATAGCTGAGATAATTTTAAAAATTTTTGTTAAGAGTGATAGAAAATTCAATATATTAAATTTCGAACAGAGCTATAAAATGAAAAATAAATTATGTATACGTAGTTTTGAAAACTTACGTATAACACTAATAAAATTTTTATTTTTTTATCTCTACTAATAGCTGAGATAAATTTAAAAATTTTTGTTAAGAGTGATAGAAAATTCAATATATTAAATTTCGAACAGAGATATAAAATAAAAAATAAATTATGTATACGTAGTTCAGGAGACTTACGTATAACACCAGTAAAATTTTTATCTTTTTATCTCTACTAATAGCTGAGATAAATTTAAAAATTTTTGTTCAGAGTGATAGAAAATTCAATATATTGAATTTAGAACAGAGCTACAAAATGAAAAATAAATTATGTATACGTAGTTCTGGAGACTTACGTATAACACCAGTAAAATTTTTATTCTTTTATCTCTACTAATAGCTGAAATAAATTTGAAAATTTTTGTTCAGAGTGATAGAAAATTCAATATATTAAATTTCAAACAGAGCTATAAAATAAAAAATAATTTATGTATACGTAGTTCTGGAGACTTACGTATAACACTAGTAAAATTTTTATTCTTTTATCTCTATTTATAGTTGAGATAAATTTACAAATTTTTGTTGAGGGTGATAAAAAATTCAATATATTAAATTTAAAACAGAGCTATAAAATGAAAAATAAATTATGTATACGTAGTTTTGAAGACTTACGTATAACATTAGTAAAATTTTTATTCTTTTATCTCTACTTATAGCTGAGATAAATTTACAAATTTTTGTTCAGAGTGATAGAAAATTCAATATATTAAATTTCGAACAGAGCTATAAAATGAAAAATAAATTATGTATGCGTAGTTTTAGAGACTTACGTATACCAGTAAAATTTTTATTTTTTTATTTCTACTAATAGCTGAAATAAATTTAAAAATTTTTGTTAAGAGTGATATAAAATTCAATATATTAAATTTCGAACAGATCTATAAAATGAAAAGTAAATTATGTATACGTAGTTCTGGAAACTTACGTATAACACTAGTGAAGTTTTCATCTTTTTATCTCTACTGATAGCTGAGATAAATTTAAAAATTTTTGTTAAGAGTGATAGAAAATTCAATATTATAAATTTCGAACAGAGCTATAAAAAGAAAAATATACTATGTATACGTAGTTCTGGAGACTTACGTATAACATCAGTAAAAATTTTATCTTTTTATCTCTAATAATAGCTGAGATAAATTTAAAATTTTTTGTTCAGAGTGATATAAAATTCAATATATTAAATTTCAAACAGAGCTATAAAATGAAAAAGATACTATGTATACGTAGTTCTAGAGACTTACGTATAACACCAATAAAATTTTTAATTTTTTATCTCTACTAATAGCTGATATAAATTTAAAAATTTTTGTTCAGAGTGATAGAAAATTCAATATATTAACTTTCGAACAGAGCTATAAAATGAAAAATAATTTATGTATACGTAGTTCTGGAGACTTACGTATAACACTAGTAAAATTTTTATTTATTTATCTCTATTTATAGTTGAGATAAATTTACAAATTTTTGTTGAGAGTGATAAAAAATTTAATATATTAAATTTAAAACAAGAGCTATAAAACAAAAAGTAAATTATGTAGACGTAGTTCTAGAGACTTACGTATAACACTAGTAAAATTTTTATTTTTTTATCTCTACTAATAGCTGAGATAAATTTACAAATTTTTGTTGAGGGTGATAAAAAATTCAATATATTAAATTTAGAACAGAGCTATAAAATAAAAAATAAATTATGTATACGTAGTTCTGGAGACATATAACACTGGTAAAATTTTTATTCTTTTATCTCTACTTATAGCTGAGATAAATTTACAAATTTTTGTTCAGAGTGATAGAAAATTCAATATATTAAATTTCGAACAGAGCTATAAAATGAAAAATAAATTATGTAAACGTAGTTCTGGAGACTTACGTATAACACTAGTAAAATTTTTATTCTTTTATCTCTACTTATAGCTGAGATAAATTTACAAATTTTTGTTCAGAGTGATAGAAAATTCAATATATTAAATTTCGAACAGAGCTATAAAATGAAAAATAAATTATGTATACGTAGTTTTGGAAATTTACGTATAACACCAGCAAATTTTTTATTTTTTTATTTATACTAATAGCTGAGATAAATTTAAAAATTTCTGTTCAGAGTGATAGAAAATTCAATATATTAAATTTCGAACAGAACTATAAAATAAAAAATAAATTATGTATACGTAGTTTTGGAGACTTACGCATAACATTAGTAAAATTTTTATCTTTTTATCTCTACTAATAGCTGAGATAAATTTAAAAACTTTTGTTCAAAGTGATAGAAAATTCAATATATATAATTTCGAACAGAACTATAAAATAAAAAATAAATTATGTATACGTAGTTTTAGAGACTTACGTATAACACCAGTAAAATTTTATCCTTGTATCTCTACTAATAGCTGAGATAAATTTAAAAATTTTTTTTCAGAGTGATAGAAAATTTAATATATTAAATTTCGAACAGAGCTATAAAATGAAAAATAAATTATGTATACGTAGTTTTGAAGACTTACGTATAACATTAGTAAAATTTTTATTTTTTTATCTCTACTTATAGTTGAGATAAATTTAAAAATTTTTGTTCAAAGTGATAGAAAATTCAATATATATAACTTCGAACAGAGCTATAAAATAAAAAATAAATTATGTATACGTAGTTTTGGAGACTTACGTATAACATTAGTTAAATTTTTATCCTTTTATCTCTACTAGAAGCTGAGATAAATTTAAAAATTTTTGTTCAAAGTGATAAAAAATTCAATATATATAATTTCGAACAGAACTATAAAATAAAAAATAAATTATGTATACGTAGTTTTAGAGACTTGCGTATAACACCAGTAAATTTGATCCTTGTATCTCTACTAATAGTTGAGATAAATTTAAAAATTTTTGTTCAGAGTGATAGAAAATTTAATATATTAAATTTCGAACAGAGTTATAAAATGAAAAATAAATTATGTATACGTAGTTTTGAAGACTTACGTATAACATTAGTAAAATTTTTATTCTTTTATCTCTACTTATAGCTGAGATAAATTTACAAATTTTTGTTCAGAGTGATAGAAAATTCAATATATTAAATTTCGAACAGAGCTATAAAATGAAAAATAAATTATGTATACGTAGTTCTAGAGACTTACGTATAACACCAGTAAAATTTTTATCTTTTTATCACTACTAATAGTTGAGACAAATTTAAAAATTTTTGTTCAGAGTGATAGAAAATTCAATATATTTAATTTCAAACAGAACTATAAAATGAAAAATAAATTATGTATACGTAGTTTTGGAGACTTACGTATACCAGTAAAATTTTTATTTTTTTATCTCTACTAATATCTGAAATAAATTTAAAAATTTTTGTTAAGAGTGATATAAAATTCAATATATTAAATTTCGAACAGATCTATAAAATGAAAAATAAATTATGTATACGTAGTTCTGGAAACTTACGTATAACACTAGTAAAGTTTTCATCTTTTTATCTCTACTGATAGCTGAGATAAATTTAAAAATTTTTGTTAAGAGTGTAGGAAAATTCAATATATTAAATTTCAAACAAAGCTATAAAATGAAAAATAAATTATGTATACGTAGTTTTAAAAACTTACGTATAACACCAATAAAATTTTTATTTTTTTATCTTTACTAATAGCTGAGATAAATTTAAAAATTTTTGTTAAGAGTGATAGAAAATTCAATATTATAAATTTCGAACAGAGCTATAAAATAAAAAATAAATTATGTATACGTAGTTCTGAAGACTTACGTATAACACCAATAAAATTTTTATTTTTTTATCTCTACTAATAGTTGAGATAAATTTAAAAATTTTTGTTCAGAGTGATAAAAAATTCAATATATTAAATTTAAAACAGAGCTATAAAATAAAAAATAAATTATGTATACGTAGTTCTGGAGACTTATAACACTAGTAAAATTTTTATTCTTTTATCTCTACTTATAGCTGAGATAAATTTACAAATTTTTGTTCAGAGTAATAGAAAATTCAATATATTAAATTTCGAACAGAGCTATAAAATGAAAAATAAATTATGTATACGTAGTTCTGGAGACTTACGTATAACACTAGTAAAATTTTTATTCTTTTATCTCTACTAATACCTGAGATAAATTTACAAATTTTTGTTTAGAGTGATAGAAAATTCAATATATTAAATTTCGAACAGAGCTATAAAATGCAAATAAAGTATGTATACGTAGTTCTGGAAATTTACGTATAACACTAGTAAAGTTTTTATTCTTTTATCTCTACTTATAGCTGAGATAAATTTACAAATTTTTGTTCAGAGTGATAGAAAATTCAATATATTAAATTTCGAACAGAGCTATAAAATAAAAAATAAATTATGTATACGTAGTTTTGGAAATTTACGTATAACACCAGCAAATTTTTTATTTTTTTATTTATACTAATAGCTGAGATAAATTTAAAAATTTCTGTTTAGAGTGATAGAAAATTCAATATATTAAATTTCGAACAGAGCTATAAAATAAAAAATAAATTATGTTTACGTAGTTTTAGAGACTTACGTATAACACCAGTAAAATTTTTATTTTCTTATCTCTACTAATAGCTGAGATAAATTTAAAAAGTTTTGTTCAAAGTGATAGAAAGATCAATATATTAAATTTTGAACAGAGCTATAAAATAAAAAATAAATTATGTATACGTAGTTTTGGAGACTTACGTATAACATTAGTAAAATTTTTATCTTTTTATCTCTACTAATAGCTGAGATAAATTTAAAAACTTTTGTTTAAAGTGATAGAAAATTCAATATATATAATTTCGAACAGAACTATAAAATAAAAAATAAATTATGTATACGTAGTTTTAGAGACTTACGTATAACACCAGCAAATTTTTTATCCTTTTATTTATACTAATAGCTGAGATAAATTTAAAAATTTTTGTTCAGAGTGATAGAAAATTTAATATATTAAATTTCGAACAGAGCTATAAAATGAAAAATAAATTATGTATACCTAGTTTTGAAGACTTACGTATAACATTAGTAAAATTTTTATCTTTTTATCTCTACTAATAGTTGAGACAAATTTAAAAATTTTTGTTCAGAGTGATAGAAAATTCAATATATTAAATTTTAAACAGAGTTATAAAATGAAAAAGAAATTATGTATACGTAGTTTTGGAGACTTACGTATACCAGTAAAATTTTTATTTTTTTATTTCTACTAATAGCTGAAATAAATTTAAAAATTTTTGTTAAGAGTGATATAAAATTCAATATATTAAATTTCGAACAGATCTATATAATGAAAAATAAATTATGTATACGTAGTTCTGGAAACTTACGTATAACACTAGTGAAGTTTTCATCTTTTTATCTCTACTGATAGCTGAGATAAATTTAAAATTTTTTGTTAAGAGTGAAGGAAAATTCAATAAATTAAATTTCGAACAAAGCTATAAAATGAAAATTAAATTATGTATACGTAGTTTTAAAAACTTACGTATAACAATAGTAAAATTTTTATTTTTTTATCTCTACTAATAGCTGAGATAAATTTAAAAATTTTTGTTAAGAGTGATAGAAAATTCAATATATTAAATTTCAAACAGAGCTATAAAATATAAAATAAAATAAGGATACGTAGTTCTGGAGACTTACGTATAACACTAGTAAAATTTTTATCTTTTTATCTCTACTAATAGCTGAGATAAATTTAAAAATTTTTGTTAAGAGTGATAGAAAATTCAATATTATAAATTTCGAACACAGCTATAAAAAGAAAAATATACTATGTATACGTAGTTCTGGAGACTTACGTATAACACCAGTAAAAATTTTATCTTTTTATCTCTACTAATAGCTGAGATAAATTTAAAAATTTTTGTTTAGAGTGATAGAAAATTCAATATATTAAATTTCAAACAGAGCTATAAAATGAAAAAGATACTATGTATACGTAGTTCTGGAGACTTACGTATAACACTAGTAAAATTTTTATTCTTTTATCTCTACTAATAGCTGAGATAAATTTACAAATTTTTGTTCAGAGTGATAGAAAATTCAATATATTAAATTTCGAACAGAGCTATAAAATGAAAAATAAATTATGTATACGTAGTTCTGAAGACTTACGTATAACACCAATAAAATTTTTATCTTTTTATTTCTAATAATAGTTGAGATAAATTTAAAAATTTTTGTTCAGAGTGATAGAAAATTCAATATATTAAATTTCAAACAGAGCTATAAAATGAAAAAAATACTATGTATACGTAGTTCTAGAGACTTACGTATAAAACTAGTAAAGTTTTTATCTTTTTATCTCTACTGATAGCTGAGATAAATTTAAAAATTTTTGTTAAGAGTGATAGAAAATTCAATATATTAAATTTCGAACAGAGATATAAAATAAAAAATAAATTATGTATACGTTGTTCTGGAGACCTACGTATAACACCAGTAAAATTTTTATTTTTTTATTTGTACTAATAGTTGAGATAAGTTTAAAAATTTTTGTTCAGAGTGATAGAAAATTCAATATATTAAATTTCGAACAGAGCTATAAAATGAAAAATAAATTATGTATACGTAGTTGTGAAAACTTACGTATAACACTAATAAAATTTTTATTTTTTTATCTCTACTAATAGCTGAGATAAGTTTAAAAATTTTTGTTCAGAGTGATAGAAAATTCAATATATTAAATTTTGAACAAAGCTGAAAAATGAAATATAAACTATGTAGACGTAGTTTTGGAAACTTACGTATAACACCAGTAAAATTTTCATCCTATTATCTCTACTAATAGCTGAGATAAATTTAAAAATTTTTGTTAAGAGTGATAAAAAATTCAATATATTAAATTCCGAACAGAACTATAAAATGAAAAATAAATTATGTATACGTAGTTTTGAAGACTTACGTATAACACCAGTAAAATTTTTATTCTTTTATCTCTACTAATAGCTGAGATAAATTTAAAAATTTTTGTTAAGACTGATAGAAAATTCAATACATTAAATTTCGAACAGAGCTATAAAATGAAAAATATATTATGTATACGTAGTTTTGAAAACTTACGTATAACACTAATAAAATTTTTATTTTTTTATCTCTACTAATAGCTGAGATAAATTTAAAAATTTTTGTTAAGAGTGATAGAAAATACAATATATTAAATTTCGAACAGAGATATAAAATAAAAAATAAATTATTTATACGTAGTTCTAGAGACTTACGTATAACACCAATAAAATTTTTATCTTTTTTTCTCTACTAATAGCTGAGATAAATTTGAAAATTTTTGTTCAGAGTGATAGAAAATTCAATATATTAAATTTCGAACAAAGCTATAAAATGAAAAATAAATTATGTATACGTAGTTCTGGAGACTTACGTATAACACCAGTAAAATTTTTATCTTTTTATCTCTACTAATAGCTGAGATAAATTTGAAAATTTTTGTTCAGAGTGATAGAAAATTCAATATATTAAATTTCGAACAAAGCTATAAAATGAAAAATAAATTATGTATACGTAGTTCTGGGAACTCACGTATAACACCAGTAAAATTTTTATTATTTTATCTCTAGTAATAGCTGAGATAAATTTAAAAGTTTTTGTTCAGAGTGATAGAAAATTCAATATATTAAATTTCGAACAAAGCTATAAAATAAAAAATAAAATATGTATACGTAGTTCTGGAGACTTACGTATAACACCAGTAAAATTTTTATTCTTTTATCTCTACTAATTGCTGAGATAAATTTGAAAATTTTTGTTCAGAGTGATAGAAAATTCAATATATTAAATTTAGAACAAAGCTATAAAATGAAAAATAAATTATGTATACGTAGTTCTGGAAACTTACGTATAACACCAGTAAAATTTTTATTCTTTTATCTCTACTAATAGCGGAGATAAATTTAAAAGTTTTTGTTCAGAGTGATAGAAAATTCAATATATTAAATTTTGAACAAAGCTGTAAAATGAAATATAAATTATGTAGACGTAGTTTTGGTAATTTACCTATAACACCAGTAAAATTTTTATCTTTTATCTCTACCAATAGCTGAGATAAATTTAAAAATTTTTGTTAAGAGTGATAGAAAATTCAATATATTAAATTCCGAACAGAGCTATAAAATGAAAAATAAAATATGTATACGTAGTTTTGGAGACTTACGTATAACACCAGTAAAATTTTTATTCTTTTATCTCTACTAATAGCTGAGATAAATTTTAAAATTTTTGTTAAGAGTGATAGAAAATTCAATGTATTAAATTTCGAACATAGCTATAAAATGAAAAATAAATTATGTATACGTAGTTCTGAAGACCTACGTATAACACCAGTAAAATTTTTATCTTTTTATCTCTACTAATAGCTGAGATAAATTTAAAAATTTTTGTTCAGAGTGATAGAAAATTCAATATATTAAATTTCGAACAGAGATATAAAATAAAAAATAAATTATGTATACGTTGTTCTGGAGACCTACGTATAACACCAGTAAAATTTTTATTTTTTTATTTGTACTAATAGCTGAGATAAGTTTAAAAATTTTTGTTCAGTGTGATAGAAAATTCAATATATTAAATTTCGAACAGAGATATAAAATAAAAAATAAATTATGTATACGTAGTTCTGGAGACTTACGTATAACACCAACAAAATTTTTATCCTTTTATCTCTACTAATAGCGGAGATAAATTTAAAAGTTTTTGTTCAAAGTGATAGAAAATTCAATATATATAATTTCGAAGAGAGCTATAAAATAAAAAATAAATTATGTGTACGTAGTTCTGGAGACTTACGTATAACACCAGTAAAATTTTTATCTTTTTATCTCTACTAATAGCTGAGATAAATTTGAAAATTTTTGTTCAGAGTGATAGAAAATTCAATATATTAAATTTCGAACAAAGCTATAAAATGAAAAATAAATTATGTATACGTAGTTCTGGGAACTCACGTATAACACCAGTAAAATTTTTATTATTTTATCTCTAGTAATAGCTGAGATAAATTTAAAAGTTTTTGTTCAGAGTGATAGAAAATTCAATATATTAAATTTCGAACAAAGCTATAAAATAAAAAATAAAATATGTATACGTAGTTCTGGAGACTTACGTATAACACCAGTAAAATTTTTATTCTTTTATCTCTACTAATAGCTGAAATAAATTTGAAAATTTTTGTTCAGAGTGATAGAAAATTCAATATATTAAATTTCGAAGAGAAATATAAAATAAAAAATAAATTATGTATACGTAGTTTTGGAGACTTACGTATAACACCAGTAAAATTTTTATTATTTTATCTCTACTAAGAGCTGAGATAAATTTAAAAGTTTTTGTTCAGAGTGATAGAAAATTCAAAATATTAAATTTTGAACAAAGCTGAAAAATGAAATATAAACTATGTAGACGTAGTTTTGGAAACTTACGTATAACTTCAGTAAAATTTTTATCCTTTTATCTCTACTAATAGCTGAGAAAAATTTAAAAATTTTTGTTCAGAGTGATAGAAAATTCAATATATTGAATTTAGAACAAAGCTACAAAATGAAAAATAAATTATGTATACGTAGTTCTGGAGACTTACGTATAACACCAGTAAAATTTTTGTTCTTTTATCTCTACTAATTGCTGAGATAAATTTGAAAATTTTTGTTCAGAGTGATAGAAAATTCAATATATTAAATTTAGAACAAAGCTATAAAATGAAAAATAAATTATGTATACGTAGTTCTGGAAACTTACGTATAACACCAGTAAAATTTTTATTATTTTACCTTTACTAATAGCGGAGATAAATTTAAAAGTTTTTGTTCAGAGTGATAGAAAATTCAATATATTAAATTTTGAACAAAGCTGTAAAATGAAATATAAATTATGTAGACGTAGTTTTGGTAATTTACCTATAACACCAGTAAAATTTTTATCTTTTATCTCTACCAATAGCTGAGATAAATTTAAAAATTTTTGTTAAGAGTGATAGAAAATTCAATATATTAAATTCCAAACAGAGCTATAAAATGAAAAATAAAATATGTATACGTAGTTTTGGAGACTTACGTATAACACCAGTAAAATTTTTATTCTTTTATCTCTACTAATTGCTGAGATAAATTTGAAAATTTTTGTTCAGAGTGATAGAAAATTCAATATATTAAATTTAGAACAAAGCTATAAAATGAAAAATAAATTATGTATACGTAGTTCTGGAAACTTACGTATAACACCAGTAAAATTTTTATTATTTTACCTTTACTAATAGCGGAGATAAATTTAAAAGTTTTTGTTCAGAGTGATAGAAAATTCAATATATTAAATTTTGAACAAAGCTGTAAAATGAAATATAAATTATGTAGACGTAGTTTTGGTAATTTACCTATAACACCAGTAAAATTTTTATCTTTTATCTCTACCAATAGCTGAGATAAATTTAAAAACTTTTGTTAAGAGTGATAGAAAATTCAATATATTAAATTCCGAACAGAGCTATAAAATGAAAAATAAAATATGTATACGTAGTTTTGGAGACTTACGTATAACACCAGTAAAATTTTTATTCTTTTATCTCTACTAATAGCTGAGATAAATTTTAAAATTTTTGTTAAGAGTGATAGAAAATTCAATGTATTAAATTTCGAACATAGCTATAAAATGAAAAATAAATTATGTATACGTAGTTCTGAAGACCTACGTATAACACCAGTAAAATTTTTATCTTTTTATCTCTACCAATAGCTGAGATAAGTTTAAAAATTTTTGTTCAGAGTGATAGAAAATTCAATATATTAAATTTCGAACAGAGATATAAAATAAAAAATAAATTATGTATACGTTGTTCTGGAGACCTACGTATAACACCAGTAAAATTTTTATTTTTTTATTTGTACTAATAGCTGAGATAAGTTTAAAAATTTTTGTTCAGTGTGATAGAAAATTCAATATATTAAATTTCGAACAGAGATATAAAATAAAAAATAAATTATGTATACGTAGTTCTGGAGACTTACGAATAACACCAACAAAATTTTTATCCTTTTATCTCTACTAATAGCGGAGATAAATTTAAAAGTTTTTGTTCAAAGTGATAGAAAATTTAATATATATAATTTCGAAGAGAGCTATAAAATAAAAAATAAATTATGTGTACGTAGTTCTGGAGACTTACGTATAACACCAGTAAAATTTTTATCTTTTTATCTCTACTAATAGCTGACATAAATTTAAAAATTTTTGTTCAGGGTGATAGAAAATTCAATATATTAAATTTCGAACAAAGCTATAAAATAAAAAATAAATTATGTATACCTAGTTCTGGAGACTTACGTATAACACCAGTAAAATTTTTATCTTTTTATCTCTACTAATAGCTGAAATAAATTTGAAAATTTTTGTTCAGAGTGACAGAAAATTCAATATATTAAATTTCGAAGAGAGATATAAAATAAAAAATAAATTATGTATACGTAGTTTTCAAGACTTACGTATAACACCAGTAAAATTTTTATTATTTTATCTCTACTAAGAGCTGAGATAAATTTAAAAGTTTTTGTTCAGAGTGATAGAAAATTCAATATATTAAATTTTGAACAAAGCTGAAAAATGAAATATAAACTATGTAGACGTAGTTTTGGAAACTTACGTATTACTTCAGTAAGATTTTTATCGTTTTATCTCTACTAATAGCTGAGATAAATTTAAAAATTTTTGTTCAGAGTGATAAAAAATTCAATATATTAAATTTCGAAAAGAGATATAAAATGAAAAATAAATTATGTATACGTAGTTTTGAAGACTTACGTATAACACCAAACAACAAAACTAAAAAATGAAATATAAACTATGTAGACGTAGTTTTGGAAACTTACGTATAACACCAGTAAAATTTTCATCCTATTATCTCTACTAATAGCTGAGATAAATTTAAAAATTTTTGTTAAGAGTGATAAAAAATTCAATATATTAAATTCCGAACAGAGCTATAAAATGAAAAATAAATTATGTATACGTAGTTTTGAAGACTTACGTATAACACCAGTAAAATTTTTATTCTTTTATCTCTACTAATAGCTGAGATAAATTTAAAAATTTTTGTTAAGAGTGATAGAAAATTCAATACATTAAATTTCGAACAGAGCTATAAAATGAAAAATAAATTATGTATACGTAGTTGTGAAAACTTACGTATAACACTAATAAAATTTTTATTCTTTTATCTCTACTAATAGCTGAGATAAGTTTAAAAATTTTTGTTCAGAGTGATAGAAAATTCAATATATTAAATTTCGAACAAAGCTATAAAATGAAAAATAAATTATGTATACGTAGTTCTGGAGACTTACTTATAACACCAGTAAAATTTTTATCTTTTTATCTCTACTAATAGCTGAGATAAATTTGAAAATTTTTGTTCAGAGTGATAGAAAATTCAATATATTAAATTTCGAACAAAGCTATAAAATGAAAAATAAATTATGTATACGTATTTCTGGAAACTCACGTATAACACCAGTAAAATTTTTATTATTTTATCTCTAGTAATAGCTGAGATAAATTTAAAAGTTTTTGTTCAAAGTGATAGAAAATTCAATATATTAAATTTTGAAGAAAGCTGCAAAATAAAATATAAATTATGTAGACGTAGTTTTGAAAACTTACGTATAACACCAGTAAAATTTTTATCCTTTTATCTCTACTAATAGCTGAGATAAATTTAAAAATTTTTGTTAAGAGTGATAGAAAATTCAATATATTAAATTCCAAACAAAGCAATAAAATGAAAAATAAAATATGTATACGTAGTTTTGGAGACTTACGTATAACACCAGTAAAATTTTTATTCTTTTATCTCTACTAATAGCTGAGATAAATTTAAAAATTTTTGTTAAGAGTGATAGAAAATTCAATATACTAAATTTCGAACAGATCTATAAAATGAAAAATAAATTATGTATATGTAGTTCTGGAGACTTACGTATAACACTAGTAAAGTTTTTATCTTTTTATCTCTACTGATAGCTGAGATAAATTTAAAAATTTTTGTTAAGAGTGATAGAAAATTCAATATACTAAATTTCGAACAGATCTATAAAATGAAAAATAAATTATGTATACGTAGTTCTGGAGACTTACGTATAACACTAGTAAAGTTTTTATCTTTTTATCTCTACTGATAGCTGAGATAAATTTAAAAATTTTTGTTAAGAGTGATAGAAAATTCAATATACTAAATTTCGAACAGAGCTATAAAATAAAAAATATACTATGTATACGTAGTTCTAGAGATTTACGTATAACACTAGTAAAATTTTTATCTTTTTATTTCTACTAACAGCTGAAATAAATTTAAAAATTTTTGTTCAAAGTGATAGAAAATTCAATATATTAAATTTCGAACAGAGCTATAAAATGAAAAATAAATTATGTATACGTAGTTTTGAAGACTTACGTATAACACCAGTAAAATTTTTATCTTTTTATTTCTACTAATAGCTGAAATAAATTTAAAAATTTTTGTTCAGAGTGATAGAAATTTCAAAATATTAAATTTCGAACAGAGCTATAAAATGAAAAATAAATTATGTATACGTAGTTCTGAAGACTTACGTATAACACCAGTAAATTTTTATCTTTTTATCTCTACTAATAGTTGAGATAAATTTAAAAATTTTTGTTCAGAGTGATAGAAAATTCAATATATTAAATTTCGAACAAAGCTATAAAATGAAAAACAAATTATGTATACGTAGTTCTGGAGACTTACGTATAACACTAGTAAAATTTTTATCTTTTTATCTCTACTAATAGCTGAGATAAATTTAAAAATTTTTGTTAAGAGTGATAGAAAATTCAATATAATAAATTTCGAACAGAGCTATAAAATGAAAAATAAATTATGTATACGTAGTTCTGGAGAATTGTAGTAAAATCTAGTAAAATTTTTATTCTTTTATCTCTACTAATAGCTGAGATACATTTAAAAATTTTTGTTCAGAGTGATAGAAAATTCAATATATTAAATTTCGAACAGAGCTATAAAATGAAAAATAAATTATGTATACGTAGTTTTGAAGACTTACGTATAACACAAGTAAAATTTTTATTATTTTATCTCTACTTATAGCTGAGATAAATTTACAAATTTTTGTTCAGAGTGATAGAAAATTCAATACATTAAATTTCGAACAGAGCTATAAAATGAAAAATAAATTATGTAGACGTAGTTCTGGAGATTTACGTATAACACTAGTAAAATTTTTATTCTTTTATCTCTACTAATAGCTGAGATAAATTTACAAATTTTTGTTGAGAGTAATAAAAAATTCAATATATTAAATTTAGAACAGAGCTATAAAATAAAAAATAAATTATGTATACGTAGTTCTGGAGACTTACCTATAACACTAATAAAATTTTTTTTCTTTTATCTCTACTTATAGCTGAGATAAATTTACAAATTTTTGTTCAGAGTTATAGAAAATTCAATATATTATATTTCGAACAGAACTATAAAATGAAAAATAAATTATGTATACGTAGTTCTGGAGACTTATAACACTAGTAAAATTTTTATTGTTTTATTTCTTCTAATAGCTGAGGTAAATTTACAAATTTTTGTTCAGAGTGATAAAAAATTCAATATATTAAATTTCGAACAGAGCTATAAAATGAAAAATATATTATGTATACGTAGTTCTGGAGACTTTCGTATAACACTAGTAAAATTTTTATTCTTTTATCTGTACTTATAGCTGAGATAAATTTACAAATTTTTGTTCAGAGTGATAGAAAATTCAATATATTAAATTTTGAACAGAGTTATAAAATGCAAAATAAAGTATGCATACGTAGTTCTGGAGACTTACGTATAACACTAGTAAAATTTTTATTCTTTTATCTCTAATTATAGCTGAGATAAATTTACAAATTTTTGTTCAGAGTGATAAAAAATTCAATATATTAAATTTCGAACAGAGCTATAAAATGAAAAATAAATTATGTATACGTAGTTTTGGAGATTTACGTATAACACCAACAAATTTTTTATTTTTTTATTTATACTAATAGCTGAGATAAATTTAAAAATTTTTGTTCAGAGTGATAGAAAATTCAATATATTAAATTTCGAACAGAGCTATAAAATAAAAAATAAATTATGTATACGTAGTTTTGGAGACTTACGTATAACACCAATAAAATTTTTATTTTTTTATCTCTACTAATAGCTGAGATAAATTTAAAAATTTTTGTTCAAAGTGATAGAAAATTCAATATATTAAATTTCGAACAGAGCTATAAAATGAAAAATAAATTATGTATACGTAGTTTTGAAGACTTAAGTATAACATTAGTAAAACTTTTATTTTTTTATCTCTACTTATAGCTGAGATAAATTTACAAATTTTTGTTCAGAGTGATTGAAAATTTAATATATTAAATTTCGAACAGAGCTATAAAATAAAAAATAAATTATGTATACGTAGTTCTGGAGACTTACGTTTAACACTAGTGAAGTTTTCATCTTTTTATCTCTACTGATAGCTGAGATAAATTTAAAAATTTTTGTTAAGAGTGATAGAAAATATAACATATTAAATTTCGAACAAAGCTATAAAATAAAAAATAAACTATGTATACGTAGTTCTGGAGACTTACGTATAACACCAGTAAAATTTTTATTATTTTATCTCTACTAATAGCTGAGATAAATTTAAAAATTTTTGTTTAGAGTGATAGAAAATATAACATATTAAATTTCGAACAAAGCTATAAAATAAAAAATAAATTATGTATACGTAGTTCTGGAGACTTACGTATAACACCAGTAAAATTTTTATTCTTTTATCTCTACTAATAGCTGAGATAAATTTGAAAATTTTTGTTCAGAGTGATAGAAAATTCAATATATTAAATTTCGAACAAAACTATAAAATGAAAATATAAATTATGTATACGTAGTTTTGGAGACTTACGTATAACACCAGTAAAATTTTTATTATTTTATCTCTACTAATAGCTGAGACACATTTAAAAATTTTTGTTCAAAGTGATAGAAAATTCAATATATTAAATTTCGAACAGAGCTATAAAATAAAAAATAAATTATGTATACGTAGTTTTGAAGACTTACGTATAACACTAGTAAAATTTTTATTATTTTATCTCTACTTATAGCTGAGATAAATTTAAAAATTTTTGTTAAGAGTGATAGAAAATTTAATATATTAAATTTCGAACAGAGCTATAAAATAAAAAATAAATTATGTATACGTAGTTTTGAAGACTTACGTATAACACCAGTAAAATTTTTATTATTTTATCTCTACTTATAGCTGAGATAAATTTACAAATTTTTGTTCAGAGTGATAGAAAATGTAATATACTAAATTTCGAACAGAGCTATAAAATGAAAAATAAATTATGTATACGTAGTTCTAAAGACTTACGTATAACACGAGTAAAATTTTTATCTTTTTATCTCTACTAATAGTTGAGATAAATTAAAAAATTTTTGTTCATAGTGATAGAAAATTCAAAATATTAAATTTCAAACAGAGCTATAAAATGAAAAATAAATTATGTATACGTACTTTTGGAGACTTACGTATACCAGTAAAATTATTATTTTTTTATCTCTACTAATAGCTGAGATAAATTTACAAATTTTTGTTCAAAGTGATAGAAAATTCAATATTTTAAATTTCGAACAGATCTATAAAATGAAAAATAAATTATGTATACATAGTTCTGAAGACTTACGTATAACACCAGTAAAATTTTTATCTTTTTATCTCTACTAATAGTTGAGATAAATTTAAAAATTTTTGTTCAGAGTGATAGAAAATTCAATATATTAAATTTCAAACAGAGCTATAAAATGAAAAATAAATAATGTATACGTAGTTCTAGAAACTTACGTATAACACTAGTAAAATTTTTATCTTTTTATCTCTACTAATTGCTGAAATAAATTTAAAAATTTTTGTTAAGGGTGATAGAAAATTCAATATAATAAATTTTGAACAGAGCTATAAAATGCAAAATAAATTATGTATACGTAGTTCTGGAGACTTACGTATAACACTAGTAATATTTTTATTCTTTTATCTCTACTTATAGCTGAGATAAATTTACAAATTTTTGTTCAGAGTGATAGAAAATTCAATATATTAAATTTCGAACAGAGCTATAAAATAAAAAACAAATTATGTATACGTAGTTCTGGAGACCTACGTATAACACTAATAAAATTTTTATTTTTTTATCTGTACTTATAGCTGAGATAAATTTACAAATTTTTGTTCAGAGTGATAGAAAATTCAATATTTTAAATTTCGAACAGATCTATAAAATGAAAAATAAATTATGTATACGTAGTTCTGGAGACTTACGTATAACACTAGTAAAGTTTTTATCTTTTTATCTCTACTGATAGCTGAGATAAATTTAAAAATTTTTGTTAAGAGTGAAGGAAAATTCAATATATTAAATTTCGAACAGAGCTATAAAATGAAAAATAAATTATGTATACTTAGTTTTGAAAACTTACGTATAACACTAGTAAAATTTTTATTCTTTTATCTCTACTAATAGCTGAGGTAAATTTAAAAATTTTTGTTTAGAGTGATAGAAAATTCAATATATTAAATTTCGAACAGAGCTATAAAATGAAAAATAAATTATGTATACTTAGTTTTGAAAACTTACGTATAACACTAGTAAAATTTTTATTCTTTTATCTCTACTAATAGCTGACATAAATTTAAAAATTTTTGTTCAGAGTTATAGAAAATTCAATATATTAAATTTCGAACAGAGCTATAAAATAAAAAATAAATTATGTATACGTAGTTCTGAAGACTTACGTATAACACCAGTAAAATTTTTATCTTTTTATCTCTACTAATAGTTGAGATAAATTTAAAAAATTTTGTTCAGAGTGATAGAAAATTCAATATATTAAATTTCAAACAAAGCTATAAAATGAAAAATAAATTATGTATACGTAGTTTTAGAAACTTACGTATAACACTAGTAAAATTTTTATCTTTTTATCTCTACTAATTGCTGAGATAAATTTAAAAATTTTTGTTAAGGGTGATAGAAAATTTAATATAATAAATTTCGAACAGAGCTATAAAATGAAAAATAAATTATGTATACGTAGTTCTGGAGAATTAGGTATAACGCTAGTAAAATTTTTATCCTTTTATCTCTACTAATAGCTGAGATACATTTAAAAATTTTTGTTTAGAGTGATAGAAAATTCAATATATTAAATTTCGAACAGAGCTATAAAATGAAAAATAAATTATGTATACGTAGTTTTGAAGACTTACGTATTACACTAGTAAAATTTTTATTAATTTATCTCTACTTATAGCTGAGATAAATTTACAAATTTTTGTTCAGAGTGATAGAAAATTCAATATATTAAATTTCGAACAGAGCTATAAAATGAAAAATAAATTGAGTATACGTAGTTCTGGAGACTTACACTAGTAAAATTTTTATTCTTTTATCTCTACTTAGGAGATAAATTTACAATTTTTGTTAAAAGTGATAGAAAATTCAATATTTTAAATTTCGAACAGATCTATAAAATGTAAAATAAATTATGTATACGTAGTTCTGGAGACTTACGTATAACACTAGTGAAGTTTTTATCTTTTTATCTCTATTGATAGCTGAGATAAATTTAAAAATTTTTGTTAAGAGTGAAGGAAAATTCAATATATTAAATTTCGAACAGAGCTATAAAATGAAAAATAAATTATGTATACGTAGTTCTGGAGACTTACGTATAACACTAGTAATATTTTTATTCTTTTATCTCTACTTATAGCTGAGATAAATTTACAAATTTTTGTTAAAAGTGATAGAAAATTCAATATTTTAAATTTCGAACAGATCTATAAAATGAAAAATAAATTATGTATACGTAGTTCTGGAGACTTACGTATAACACTAGTGAAGTTTTTATCTTTTTATCTCTACTGATAGCTGAGATAAATTTAAAAATTTTTGTTAAGAGTGAAGGAAAATTCAATATATTAAATTTCGAACAGAGCTATAAAATAAAAAATAAATTATGTATACATAGTTCTGAAGACTTACGTATAACACCAGTAAAATTTTTATCTTTTTATCTCTACTAATAGTTGAGATAAATTTAAAAATTTTTGTTCAGAGTGATAGAAAATTTAATATATTAAATTTCGAACAGAGCTATAACATAAAAAATAAATTATGTATACGTAGTTTTGAAGACTTACGTATAACACTAGTAAAATTTTTATTATTTTATCTCTACTTATAGCTGAGATAAATTTACAAATTTTTGTTCAGAGTGATAGAAAATTTAATATATTAAATTTCGAACAGAGCTATAAAATGAAAAATAAATTATGTATACGTAGTTCTAAAGATTTACGTATAACACGAGTAAAATTTTTATCTTTTTATCTCTACTAATAGTTGAGATAAATTTAAAAATTTTTGTTCAGAGTGATAGAAAATTCATAATATTAAATTTCAAACAGAGCTATAAAATGAAAAATAAATTATGTATACGTACTTTTGGAGACTTACGTATACCAGTAAAATTATTATTTTTTTATCTCTACTAATAGCTGAAATAAATTTAAAAATTTTTGTTAAAAGTGATAGAATATTCAATATTTTAAATTTCGAACAGATCTATAAAATGAAAAATAAATTATGTATACGTAGTTCTAGAGACTTACGTATAACACCAATAAAATTTTTAAGTTTTTTATCTCTACTAATAGCTGACATAAATTTAAAAATTTTTGTTCAGAGTGATAGAAAATTCAATATATTAAATTTCGAACAGAGCTATAAAATGAAAAATAAATTATGTAGACTTAGTTTTGGAGACTTACGTATAACACTAGTAAAATTTTCATTCTTTTATTTCTACTAATAGCTGAGATAAATTTACAAATTTTTGTTGAAAGTGATAAAAAATTCAATATATTAAATTTCGAATAGAGCTATAAAATGAAAAATAAATTATGTATACGTAGTTCTGGAGACTTACGTATAACACTAATAAATTTTTTTTCTTTTATCTCTACTCATAGCTGAGATAAATTTACAAATTTTTGTTCAGAGTGATAGAAAATTCAATATATTAAATTTCGAACAGAGCTATAAAATGAAAAATAAATTATTTATACGTTGTTCTGGAGACTTATAACACTAGTAAAATTTTTATTCTTTTATCTCTACTAATAGCTGAGATAAATTTACAAATTTTTGTTCAAAGTGATAGAAAATTCAATATATTAAATTTCGAACAGAGCTATAAAATGAAAAATAAATTATGTATACTGAGTTCTGGAGACTTACGTATAACACTAGTAAAGTTTTTATCTTTTTATCTCTACTGATAGCTGAGATAAATTTAAAAATTTTTGTTAAGAGTGAAGGAAAATTCAATATATTAAATTTCGAACAGAGCTATGAAATGAAAAATAAATTATGTATTCTTAGTTTTGAAAACTTACGTATAACACTAGTAAAATTTTTATTCTTTTATCTCTACTAATAGCTGAGATAAATTTAAAAAATTTTGTTTAGAGTGATAGAAAATTCAATATATTAAATTTCAAACAGAGCTATAAAATGACAAAAATATACTATGTATACGTAGTTCTAGAGACTTACGTATAACACCAATAAAATTGTTAATTTTTTATCTCTACTAATAGCTGACATAAATTTAAAAATTTTTGTTCAGAGTGATAGAAAATTCAATATATTAAATTTCGAACAGAACTATAAAATGAAAACTAAATAATGTATACGTAGTTCTGAAGACTTACGTATAACACTAGTAAAATTTTCATCTTTTTATCTCTACTAATAGTTGAGATAAATTTAAAAATTTTTGTTCAGAGTGATAGAAAATTCAATATATTAAATTTCAAACAGAGCTATAAAATGAAAAATATACTATGTATACGTAGTTCTAGAGACTTACGTATAACACTAGTAAAATTTTTATTATTTTATCTCTACTTATAGCTGAGATAAATTTACAAATTTTTGTTCAGAGTGATAGAAAATTCAATATATTAAATTTCGAACAGAGCTATAAAATGAAAAATAAATTGAGTATACCTAGTTCTGGAGACTTACGTATAACACTAGTAAAATTATTATTTTTTTATTTCTACTTATAGTTGAGATAAATTTACAAATTTTTGTTCAGAGTGATAGAAAATTCAATATATTAAATTTCGAACAAAGCTATAAAATGAAAAATAAATTATGTAGACGTAGTTTTGGAGACTTACGTATAACACTAGTAAAATTTTTATTCTTTTATTTCTACTAATAGCTGAGATAAATTTACAAATTTTTGTTGAAAGTGATAAAAAATTCAATATATTAAATTTCGAATAGAGCTATAAAATAAAAAATAAATTATGTATACGTAGTTCTGGAGACTTACGTATAACACTAATAATTTTTTTTTCTTTTATCTCTACTTATAGCTGAGATAAATTTACAAATTTTTGTTCAGAGTGATAGAAAATTCAATATATTAAATTTCGAACAGAGCTATAAAATGAAAAATAAATTATTTATACGTAGTTCTGGAGACTTATAACACTAGTAAATTTTTATTCTTTTATCTCTACTAATAGCTGAGATAAATTTACAAATTTTTGTTCAAAGTGATATAAAATTCAATATATTAAATTTCGAACAGAGCTATAAAATGAAAAATAAATTATGTATACATAGTTCTGGAGACTTACGTATAACACTAGTAATATTTTTATTCTTTTATCTCTACTTATAGCTGAGATAAATTTACAAATTTTTGTTCAGAGTGATAGAAAATTCAATATATTAAATTTCGAACAGAGCTATAAAATAAAAAATAAATTATGTATACGTAGTTCTGGAGACCTACGTATAACACTAATAAAATTTTTATTTTTTTATCTGTACTTATAGCTGAGATAAATTTACAAATTTTTGTTCAGAGTGATAGAAAATTCAATATTTTAAATTTCGAACAGATCTATAAAATGAAAAATAAATTATGTATACGTAGTTCTGGAGACTTACGTATAACACTAGTAAAGTTTTTATCTTTTTATCTCTACTGATAGCTGAGATAAATTTAAAAATTTTTGTTAAGAGTGAAGGAAAATTCAATATATTAAATTTCGAACAGAGCTATAAAATGAAAAATAAATTATGTATACGTACTTTTGGAGACTTACGTATACCAGTAAAATTATTATTTTTTTATCTCTACTAATAGCTGAGATAAATTTACAAATTTTTGTTCAAAGTGATAGAAAATTCAATATTTTAAATTTCGAACAGATCTATAAAATGAAAAATAAATTATGTATACATAGTTCTGAAGACTTACGTATAACACCAGTAAAATTTTTATCTTTTTATCTCTACTAATAGTTGAGATAAATTTAAAAATTTTTGTTCAGAGTGATAGAAAATTCAATATATTAAATTTCAAACAGAGCTATAAAATGAAAAATAAATAATGTATACGTAGTTCTAGAAACTTACGTATAACACTAGTAAAATTTTTATCTTTTTATCTCTACTAATTGCTGAAATAAATTTAAAAATTTTTGTTAAGGGTGATAGAAAATTCAATATAATAAATTTTGAACAGAGCTATAAAATGCAAAATAAATTATGTATACATAGTTCTGGAGACTTACGTATAACACTAGTAATATTTTTATTCTTTTATCTCTACTTATAGCTGAGATAAATTTACAAATTTTTGTTCAGAGTGATAGAAAATTCAATATATTAAATTTCGAACAGAGCTATAAAATAAAAAATAAATTATGTATACGTAGTTCTGGAGACCTACGTATAACACTAATAAAATTTTTATTTTTTTATCTGTACTTATAGCTGAGATAAATTTACAAATTTTTGTTCAGAGTGATAGAAAATTCAATATTTTAAATTTCGAACAGATCTATAAAATGAAAAATAAATTATGTATACGTAGTTCTGGAGACTTACGTATAACACTAGTAAAGTTTTTATCATTTTATCTCTACTGATAGCTGAGATAAATTTAAAAATTTTTGTTAAGAGTGAAGGAAAATTCAATATATTAAATTTCGAACAGAGCTATAAAATGAAAAATAAATTATGTATACTTAGTTTTGAAAACTTACGTATAACACTAGTAAAATTTTTATTCTTTTATCTCTACTAATAGCTGAGGTAAATTTAAAAATTTTTGTTTAGAGTGATAGAAAATTCAATATATTAAATTTCGAACAGAGCTATAAAATGAAAAATAAATTATGTATACTTAGTTTTGAAAACTTACGTATAACACTAGTAAAATTTTTATTCTTTTATCTCTACTAATAGCTGACATAAATTTAAAAATTTTTGTTCAGAGTTATAGAAAATTCAATATATTAAATTTCGAACAGAGCTATAAAATAAAAAATAAATTATGTATACGTAGTTCTGAAGACTTACGTATAACACCAGTAAAATTTTTATCTTTTTATCTCTACTAATAGTTGAGATAAATTTAAAAAATTTTGTTCAGAGTGATAGAAAATTCAATATATTAAATTTCAAACAAAGCTATAAAATGAAAAATAAATTATGTATACGTAGCTTTAGAAACTTACGTATAACACTAGTAAAATTTTTATCTTTTTATCTCTACTAATTGCTGAGATAAATTTAAAAATTTTTGTTCAGAGTTATAGAAAATTCAATATATTAAATTTCGAATAGAGCTATAAAATAAAAAATAAATTATGTATACGTAGTTCTGGAGACTTACGTATAACACTAATAATTTTTTTTTCTTTTATCTCTACTTATAGCTGAGATAAATTTACAAATTTTTGTTCAGAGTGATAGAAAATTCAATATATTAAATTTCGAACAGAGCTATAAAATGAAAAATAAATTATTTATACGTAGTTCTGGAGACTTATAATACTAGTAAATTTTTATTCTTTTATCTCTACTAATAGCTGAGATAAATTTACAAATTTTTGTTCAAAGTGATATAAAATTCAATATATTAAATTTCGAACAGAGCTATAAAATGAAAAATAAATTATGTATACATAGTTCTGGAGACTTACGTATAACATTAGTAAAATTTTTATTCTTTTATCTCTACTATTAGCTGAGATAAATCTACAAATTTTTGTTCAGAGTGATAGAAAATTCAATATATTAAATTTCAAACAGAGCTATAAAATGAAAAATAAATTATGTATACGTAGTTCTGGAGACTTACGTATAACACTACTAAAATTTTTAAGTTTTTTATCTCTACTAATAGCTGACATAAATTTAAAAATTTTTGTTCAGAGTGATAGAAAATTCAATATATTAAATTTCGAACAGAGCTATAAAATGAAAAATAAATTATGTAGACTTAGTTTTGGAGACTTACGTATAACACTAGTAAAATTTTCATTCTTTTATTTCTACTAATAGCTGAGATAAATTTACAAATTTTTGTTGAAAGTGATAAAAAATTCAATATATTAAATTTCGAATAGAGCTATAAAATGAAAAATAAATTATGTATACGTAGTTCTGGAGACTTACGTATAACACTAATAAATTTTTTTTCTTTTATCTCTACTCATAGCTGAGATAAATTTACAAATTTTTGTTCAGAGTGATAGAAAATTCAATATATTAAATTTCGAACAGAGCTATAAAATGAAAAATAAATTATTTATACGTTGTTCTGGAGACTTATAACACTAGTAAAATTTTTATTCTTTTATCTCTACTAATAGCTGAGATAAATTTACAAATTTTTGTTCAAAGTGATAGAAAATTCAATATATTAAATTTCGAACAGAGCTATAAAATGAAAAATAAATTATGTATACTGAGTTCTGGAGACTTACGTATAACACTAGTAAAGTTTTTATCTTTTTATCTCTACTGATAGCTGAGATAAATTTAAAAATTTTTGTTAAGAGTGAAGGAAAATTCAATATATTAAATTTCGAACAGAGCTATGAAATGAAAAATAAATTATGTATACTTAGTTTTGAAAACTTACGTATAACACTAGTAAAATTTTTATTCTTTTATCTCTACTAATAGCTGAGGTAAATTTAAAAATTTTTGTTTAGAGTGATAGAAAATTCAATATATTAAATTTCGAACAGAGCTATAAAATGAAAAATAAATTATGTATACTTAGTTTTGAAAACTTACGTATAACACTAGTAAAATTTTTATTCTTTTATCTCTACTAATAGCTGACATAAATTTAAAAATTTTTGTTCAGAGTTATAGAAAATTCAATATATTAAATTTCGAACAGAGCTATAAAATAAAAAATAAATTATGTATACGTAGTTCTGAAGACTTACGTATAACACCAGTAAAATTTTTATCTTTTTATCTCTACTAATAGTTGAGATAAATTTAAAAAATTTTGTTCAGAGTGATAGAAAATTCAATATATTAAATTTCAAACAAAGCTATAAAATGAAAAATAAATTATGTATACGTAGCTTTAGAAACTTACGTATAACACTAGTAAAATTTTTATCTTTTTATCTCTACTAATTGCTGAGATAAATTTAAAAATTTTTGTTCAGAGTTATAGAAAATTCAATATATTAAATTTCAATAGAGCTATAAAATAAAAAATAAATTATGTATACGTAGTTCTGGAGACTTACGTATAACACTAATAATTTTTTTTTCTTTTATCTCTACTTATAGCTGAGATAAATTTACAAATTTTTGTTCAGAGTGATAGAAAATTCAATATATTAAATTTCGAACAGAGCTATAAAATGAAAAATAAATTATTTATACGTAGTTCTGGAGACTTATAACACTAGTAAATTTTTATTCTTTTATCTCTACTAATAGCTGAGATAAATTTACAAATTTTTGTTCAAAGTGATATAAAATTCAATATATTAAATTTCGAACAGAGCTATAAAATGAAAAATAAATTATGTATACATAGTTCTGGAGACTTACGTATAACATTAGTAAAATTTTTATTCTTTTATCTCTACTATTAGCTGAGATAAATCTACAAATTTTTGTTCAGAGTGATAGAAAATTCAATATATTAAATTTCAAACAGAGCTATAAAATGAAAAATAAATTATGTATACGTAGTTCTGGAGACTTACGTATAACACTACTAAAATTTTTATTCTTTTATCTCTACTAATAGCTGAGATAAATTTACAAATTTTTGTTCAGAGTGATAGAAAATTCAATATATTAAATTTCGAACAGAGCTATAAAATGAAAAATAAATTATGTATACGTAGTTCTGTAGACTTACGTATAACACTAGTAAAGTTTTTATTCTTTTATCTCTACTTATAGCTGAGATAGATTTACAAATTTTTGTTCAGAGTGATAGAAAATTTAATATATTAAATTTCGAACAGAGCTATAAAATGAAAAATAAATTATGTATACGTAGATTTGGAAACTTACGTATAAAACTAGTAAAATTTTTGGTCTTTTATCTGTACTTATAGCTGAGATAAATTTACAAATTTTTGATCAGAGTGATAGAAAATTTAATATATTAAATTTCGAACAGAGCTATAAAATGAAAAATAAATTATGTATACGTAGTTCTTGAGACTTACGTATCACACTAGTAAAATTTTTATTCTTTTATCTCTACTAATAGCTGAGATAAATTTACAAATTTTTGTTCAGAGTGATAGAAAATTCAATATATTAAATTTCGAACAGAGCTATAAAATAAAAAATAAATTATGTATACGTAGTTCTGGAGACTTAGGTATAACACTAGTAAAATTTTAATTCCTTTATCTCTACTAATAGCTGAGATAAATTTACAAATTTTTGTTCAGAGTGATAGAAAATTCAATATATTAAATTTCGAACAGAGCTATAAAATGAAAAATAAATTATGTATAAGTAGATTTGGAGACTTACGTATAACACTAGTAAAATTTTTATTCTTTTATCTGTACTTACAGCTGAGATAAATTTACAAATTTTTGTTCAGAGTGATAGAAAATTCAATATATTAAATTTCAAAAAGAGCTATAAAATGAAAAATAAATTATGTATACGTAGTTCTGGAGACTTACGTATAACACTAGTAAAATTTTTATTCTTTTATCTCTACTAATAGCTGAGATAAATTTACAAATTTTTGTTCAGAGTGATAGAAAATTCAATATATTAAATTTCGAACAGAGCTATAAAATAAAAAATAAATTATGTATACGTAGTTCTGGAGACTTAGGTATAACACTAGTAAAATTTTAATTCCTTTATCTCTACTAATAGCTGAGATAAATTTACAAATTTTTGTTCAGAGTGATAGAAAATTCAATATATTAAATTTCGAACAGAGCTATAAAATGAAAAATAAATTATGTATACGTAGATTTGGAGACTTACGTATAACACTAGTAAAATTTTTATTCTTTTATCTGTACTTACAGCTGAGATAAATTTACAAATTTTTGTTCAGAGTGATAGAAAATTCAATATATTAAATTTCGAACAAAGCTATAAAATGAAAAATAAACTATGTATACGTAGTTCTTTAGACTTACTTATAACACTAGTAAAATTTTTGTTCTTTTATCTCTACTAATAGCTGAGATAAATTTACAAATTTTTGTTCAGAGTGATAGAAAATTCAATATATTAAATTTCGAACGGAGCTACAAAATAAAAAATAAATTATGTATACGTAGTTCTGAAGACTTACGTATAACACTAGTAAAGTTTTTATTCTTTTATCTCTACTTATAGCTGAGATAAATTTACAAATTTTTGTTCAGAATGATAGAAAATTCAATATATTAAATTTCGAACAGAGCTATAAAATGAAAAATAAATTATGTATACGTAGTTTTGTAAATTTACGTATAACACCAGCAAATTTTTTATTTTTTTATTTATACTAATAGCTGAGATAATTTAAAAATTTCTGTTTAGAGTGATAGAAAATTCAATATATTAAATTTCAAACAGAGCTATAAAATAAGAAATTAATTATGTATACGTAGTTTTGGAGACTTACATATAACACCAGTAAAATTTTTATTTTTTTATCTTTACTAATAGCTGAGATAAATTTAAAAATTTTTGTTCAAAGTGATAGAAAATTCAATATATTAAATTTCGAACAGAGCTATAAAATGAAAAATAAATTATGTATACGTAGTTTTGGAGATTTACGTATAACACCAGCAAATTTTTTATTCTTTTATTTACACTAATAGCTGAGATAAATTTAAAAATTTCTGTTTAGAGTGATAGAAAATTCAATATATTAAATTTCGAACAGAGCTATAAAATAAAAAATAAATTATGTATAAGTAGTTTTGGAGACTTACGTATAACATTAGTAAAATTTTTATCCTTTTATCTCTACTAATAGCTGAGATAAATTTAAAAATTTTTGTTCAAAGTGATAGAAAATTCAATATATATAATTTCGAACAGAACTATAAAATAAAAAATAAATTATGTATACGTAGTTTTAGAGACTTACGTATAACACCAGTAAAATTTTATCCTTGTATCTCTACTAATAGCTGAGATAAATTTAAAAATCTTTGTTCGAGTGATAGAAAATTTAATATATTAAATTTCGAACAGAGCTATAGAATGAAAAATAAATTATGTATACGTAGTTTTGAAGACATACGTATAACAATAGTAAAATTTTTATTCTTTTATCTCTACTTATAGCTGAGATAAATTTACAAATTTTTGTTCAGAGTGATAGAAAATTCAATATATTAAATTTCGAACAGAGCTATAAAATGAAAAATAAATTATGTATACGTAATTTTGGAGACTTACGTATAACACCAGTAAAATTTTTATCTTTTTATCTCTACTAATAGTTGAGACAAATTTAAAAATTTTTGTTCAGAGTGATAGAAAATACAATATATTAATTTTCAAACAGAGCTATAAAATGAAAAATAAATTATGTATACGTAGTTTTAAAAACTTACGTATAACACCAGTAAAATTCTTATTCTTTTATCTCTACTAATAGCTGAGATAAATTTAAACATTTTTGTTAAGAGTGATAGAAAATTCAATATTATAAATTTCGAACAGAGTTATAAAATGAAAAATATACTATGTTTACGTAGTTTTGGAAACTTACGAATAACACCAGTAAAATTTTTATCTTTTTATCTCTACTAATAGCTGAGATAAATTTAAAAATTTTTGTTCAGAGTGATAGAAAAATCAATATATTAAATTTCAAACAGAGGTATAAAATGAAAATTATACTATGTATAGGTAGTTCTAAAAACTTACGTATAACACCAATAAAATTTTTATTTTTTTATCTGTACTAATAGCTGACATAAATTTAAAAATTTTTGTTCAGAGTGATAGAAAATTCAATATATTAAATTTCGAACAGAGCTATAAAATGAAAAATAAATTATGTATACTTAGATCTGTAGACTTACGTATAACACTAGTAAAATTTTTATTCTTTTATCTCTACTTATAGCTGAGATAAATTTACAAATTTTTGTTCAGAGTGATAGAAAATTTAATATATTAAATTTCGAACAGAGTTATAAAATGAAAAATAAATTATGTATACGTAGTTTTGGAGACTTACGTATCACACTAGTAAAATTTTTATTCTTTTATCTCTACTAATAGCTGAGATAAATTTACAAATTTTTGTTCAGAGTGATAGAAAATTCAATATATTAAATTTCGAACAGAGCTATAAAATGAAAAATAAATTATGTATACGTAGATTTGGAGACTTACGTATAACACTAGTAAAATTTTTATTCTTTTATCTGTACTTAAAGCTGAGATAAATTTACAAATTTTTGTTCAGAGTGATAGAAAATTCAATATATTAAATTTCAAAAAAAGCTATAAAATGAAAAATAAATTATGTATACGTAGTTCTGGAGACTTACGTATAACACTAGTAAAATTTTTATTCTTTTATCTCTACTAATAGCTAAGATAAATTTACAAATTTTTGTTCAGAGTGATAGAAAATTCAATATATTAAATTTCGAACAGAGCTATAAAATGAAAAATAAATTATGTATACGTAGTTCTGGAGACTTACGTATAACACTAGTAAAGTTTTTATTCTTTTATCTCTACCTATAGCTGAGATAAATTTACAAATTTTTGTTCAGAGTGATAGAAAATTTAATATATTAAATTTCGAACAGAGCTATAAAATGAAAAATAAATTATGTATGCGTAGTTCTGGGGACTTACGTATAACACTAGTAAAATTTTTTTTCTTTTATCTCTACTTATAGCTGAGATAAATTTACAAATTTTTGTTCAGAGTGATAGAAAATTCAATATATTAAATTTCGAACAGAGCTATAAAATGAAAAATAAATTATGTATGCGTAGTTCTGGGGACTTACGTATAACACTAGTAAAATTTTTTTTCTTTTATCTCTACTTATAGCTGAGATAAATTTACAAATTTTTGTTCCGAGTGATAGAAAATTCAATATATTAAATTTCGAGCAGACCTATAAAATGAAAAATAAATTATGTATACGTAGTTCTGGAGAGTTACTTATAACACTAGTAAAATTTTAATTCTTTTATCTCTACTAATAGCTGAGATAAATTTACAAATTTTTGTTCAGAGTGATAGAAAATTCAATATATTAAATTTCGAACAGAGCTATAAAATAAAAAATAAATTATGTATACGTAATTCTGAAGACTTACGTATAACACTAGTAAAGTTTTTATTCTTTTATCTCTACTTATAGCTGAGATAAATTTACAAATTTTTGTTCAGAGTGATAGAAAATTCAATATATTAAATTTCGAACAGAGCTATAAAATGAAAAATAAATTATGTATACGTAGTTTTGTAAATTTACGTATAACACCAGCAAATTTTTTATTTTTTTATTTATACTAATAGCTGAGATAATTTAAAAATTTCTGTTTAGAGTGATAGAAAATTCAATATATTAAATTTCGAACAGAGCTATAAAATAAAAAATTAATTATGTATACGTAGTTTTGGAGACTTACGTATAACACCAGTAAAATTTTTATTTTTTTATCTTTACTAATAGCTGAGATAAATTTAAAAATTTTTGTTCAAACTGATAGAAAATTTAATATATTAAATTTCGAACAGAGCTATAAAACGAAAAATAAATTATGTGTACGTAGTTTTGGAGATTTACGTATAACACCAGCAAATTTTTTATTCTTTTATTTATACTAATAGCTGAGATAAATTTAAAAATTTCTGTTTAGAGTGATAGAAAATTCAATATATTAAATTTCGAACAGAGCTATAAAATAAAAAATAAATTATGTATAAGTAGTTTTGGAGACTTACGTATAACATTAGTAGAATTTTTATCCTTTTATCTCTACTAATAGCTGAGATAAATTTAAAAATCTTTGTTCGAGTGATAGAAAATTCAATATATTAAATTTCGAACAGAGCTATAAAATGAAAAATAAATTATGTATACGTAGTTTTGAAGACTTACGTATAACAATAGTAAAATTTTTATTCTTTTATCTCTAATTATAGCTGAGATAAATTTACAAATTTTTGTTCAGAGTGATAGAAAATTCAATATATTAAATTTCGAACAGAGCTATAAAATGAAAAATAAATTATTTATACGTAGTTTTGAAAACTTACGTATAACACCAGTAAAATTTTTATTTTTTTATCTCTACTAATAGTTGAGATAAATTTAAAAATTTTTGTTCAGAGTGATAGAAAATTCAATATATTAAATTTCAAACAGAGCTATAAAATAAAAAATAAATTATGTATACGTAGTTCTAGAGACTTACGTATAACACTAGTAAAATTTTTATCCTTTTATTTCTACTAATAGCTGAAATAAATTAAAAAATTTTTGTTAAGAGTGATAGAAAATTCAATATAATAAATTTCAAACAGAGCTATAAAATGAAAAATAAATTATGTATACGTAGTTCTGGAGACTTACGTATCACACTAGTAAAATTTTTATTATTTTATCTCTACTAATAGCTGAGATAAATTTACAAATTTTTGTTCAGAGTGATAGAAAATTCAATATATTAAATTTCGAACAGAGCTATAAAATAAAAAATAAATTATGTATACGTAGTTCTGGAAACTTACGTATAACACTAGTAAAATTTTTA
Source organism: Tribolium confusum (assembly GCA_029207805.1). Taxonomy (NCBI): domain Eukaryota; kingdom Metazoa; phylum Arthropoda; class Insecta; order Coleoptera; family Tenebrionidae; genus Tribolium; species Tribolium confusum. The sequence continues at coordinate 9,447,963 of JALGAY010000006.1, forward strand.
TTCTTTTATCTCTACTTATAGCTGAGATAAATTTACAAATTTTTGTTCAGAGTGATAGAAAATTCAATATATTAAATTTCAAACAGAGCTATAAAATAAAAAATAAATTATGTATACGTAGTTCTGGAGACTTACGTATAACACTAGTAAAATCTTTTTTCTTTTATCTCTACTTATAGCTGAGATAAATTTACAAATTTTTGTTCAGAGTGATAGAAAATTCAATATATTAAATTTTGAGCAGAGCTATAAAATGAAAAATAAATTATGTATACGTAGTTCTGGAGACTTATAACACTAGTAAAATTTTTATTCTTTTATCTCTACTAATAGCTGAGATAAATTTACAAATTTTTGTACAGAGTGATAGAAAATTCAATATATTAAATTTCGAACAGAGCTATAAAATGAAAAATAAATTATGTATACGTAGTTCTGGAGACTTACGTATAACACTAGTAAAATTTTTATTCTTTTATCTCTACTAATAGCTGAGATAAATTTACAAACTTTTGTTCAGAGTGATAGAAAATTCAATATATTAAATTTGGAACAGAGCTATAAAATGAAAGATAAATTATGTATGCGTAGTTCTGAAGACTTACGTATAACACCAGTAAAATTTTTATCTTTTTATCTCTACTAATAGTTGAGATAAATTTAAAAATTTTTGTTCAGAGTGATAGAAAATTCAATATATTAAATTTCAAACAGAGCTATAAAATGAAAAATAAATTATGTATACGTAGTTCTGAAGACTTACTTATAACACTAGTAAAAATTTTATCCTTTTATTTCTACTAATTGCTGAAATAAATTAAAAAATTTTTGTTAAGAGTGATAGAAAATTCAATATAATAAATTTCAGACAGAGCTATAAAATGAAAAATAAATTATGTATACGTAGTTCTGAAGACTTACGTATAACACTAGTAAAATTTTTATTCTTTTATCTCTACTTATAGCTGAGATAAATTTACAAATTTTTGTTCAGAGTGATAGAAAATTTAATATATTAAATTTCGAACAGAGCTATAAAATAAAAAATAAATTATGTATACGTAGTTCTGGGGACTTACGTATAACACTAGTAAAATTTTTTTCTTTTATCTCTACTTATAGCTGAGATAAATTTACAAATTTTTGTTCAGAGTGATAGAAAATTTAATATATTAAATTTCGAACAGAGCTATAAAATGAAAAATAAACTATGTATACGTAGTTCTGGAGATTTACGTATAACACTAGTAAAATTTTTATTCTTTTATCTCTACTAATAGCTGAGATAAATTTACAAATTTTTGTTCAGAGTGATAGAAAATTCAATATATTAAATTTCGAACAGAGCTATAAAATGCAAAATAAATTATGTATACGTAGTTCTGAAAATTTACGTATAACACCAGCAAATTTTTTATTTTTTTATTTATACTAATAGCTGAGATAAATTTAAAAATTTCTGTTTAGAGTGATAGAAAATTCAATATATTAAATTTCGAACAGAGCTATAAAATAAAAAAAAATTATGTATACGTAGTTCTGGGGATTTACGTATAACACTAGTAAAATTTTTATTCTTTTATCTCTACTAATAGCTGAGATAAATTTACAAATTTTTGTTCAGAGTGATAGAAAATTCAATATATTAAATTTAGAACAGAGCTATAAAATGCAAAATAAATTATGTATACGTAGTTCTGGAAACTTACGTATAACACTAGTAAAAATTTTATCTTTTTATTTCTACTAATAGCTGAAATAAATTAAAAAATTTTTGTTAAGAGTGATAGAAAATTCAATATATTAAATTTCGAACAGAGCTATAAAATAAAAAATAAATTATGTATACGTAGTTCTGGGGACTTACGTATAACACTAGTAAAATTTCTTTTCTTTTATCTCTACCTGTAGCTGAGATAAATTTACAAATTTTTGTTCAGAGTGATAGAAAATTCAATATATTAAATTTCGAGCAGAGCTATAAAATAAAAAATAAATTATGTATACGTAGTTCTGGAGACTTATAACACTAGTAAAATTTTTATTCTTTTATCTCTACTAATAGCAGAGATAAATTTACAAATTTTTGTTCAGAGTGATAGAAAATTCAATATATTAAATTTCGAACAGAGCTATAAAATGAAAAATAAATTATGTATACGTAGTTCTGGAGACTTACGTATAACACTAGTAAAATTTTTATTCTTTTATCTCTACTAATAGCTGAGATAAATTTACAAATTTTTTTTCAGAGTGATAGAAAATTCAATATATTAAATTTCGAACAGAGCTATAAAATGAAAAATAAACTATGTATACGTAGTTCTGAAGACTTACGTATAACACTAGTAAAATTTTTATTTTTTTATCTCTACTAATAGCTGAGATAAATTTACAAATTTTTGTTCAGAGTGATAGAAAATTCAATATATTAAATTTCGAACAGAGCTATAAAATAAAAAATAAATTATGTATACGTAGTTCTGGGGACTTACGTATAACACTAGTAAAATTTTTTTTCTTTTATCTCTACTTATAGCTGAGATAAATTTACAAATTTTTGTTCAGAGTGATAGAAAATTCTATATATTAAATTTCGAGCAGAGCTATAAAATGAAAAATAAATTATGTATACGTAGTTCTGGAGACTTACGTATAACACTAGTAAAATTTTTGTTCTTTTATCTCTACTAATAGCTGAGATAAATTTACAAATTCTTGTTCAGAGTTATAGAATATTCAATATATTAAATTTCGAACAGAGCTATAAAATGAAAAATAAACTATGTATACGTAGTTCTGGAGATTTACGTATAACACTAGTAAAATTTTTATTCTTTTATCTCTACTAATAGCTGAGATAAATTTACAAATTTTTGTTCAGAGTGATAGAAAATTCAATATATTAACTTTCGAACAGAGCTATAAAATAAAAAAAAAATTATGTATACGTAGTTCTGGGGATTTACGTATAACACTAGTAAAATTTTTATTCTTTTATCTCTACTAATAGCTGAGATAAATTTACAAATTTTTGTTCAGAGTGATAGAAAATTCAATATATTAAATTTAGAACAGAGCTATAAAATGCAAAATAAATTATGTATACGTAGTTCTGGAAATTTACGTATAACACCAGCAAATTTTTTATTTTTTTATTTATACTAATAGGTGAAATAAATTTAAAAATTTCTGTTTAGAGTGATAGAAAATTCAATATATTAAATTTCGAACAGAGCTATAAAATAAAAAATTAATTATGTATACGTAGTTTTAGAGACTTACGTATAACACCAGTAAAATTTTATCCTTGTATCTATACTAATAGCTGAGATAAATTTAAAAATTTTTGTTAAGGGTGATAGAAAATTCAATATATTAAATTCCGAACAGAGCTATAAAATGAAAAATAAAATATGTATAGGTAGTTTTGGAGACTTACGTATAACACCAGTAAAATTTTTATTTTTTTATTTATACTAATAGCTGAGATAAATTTAAAAATTTCTGTTTAGAGTGATAAAAAATTCAATATATTAAATTTCGAACAGAGCTATAAAATAAAAAATTAATTATGTATACGTAGTTTTGGAGACTTACGTATAACACCAGTAAAATTTTTATTTTTTTATCTTTACTAATAGCTGAGATAAATTTAAAAATTTTTGTTCAAAGTGATAGAAAATTCAATATATTAAATTTCGAACAGAGCTATAAAATGAAAAATAAATTATGTATACGTAGTTCTGGAAATTCACGTATAACACCAGCAAATTTTTTATTTTTTTATTTATACTAATAGCTGAGATAAATTTAAAAATTTTTGTTTAGAGTGATAGAAAATTCAATATATTAAATTTCGAACAGAGCAATAAAATAAAAAATAAATTATGTATAAGTAGTTTTGGAGACTTACGTATAACATTAGTAAAATTTTTATCCTTTTATCTCTACTAATAGCTGAGATAAATTTAAAATTTTTTGTTCAAAGTGATAGAAAATTCAATATATATAATTTCGAACAAAACTATAAAATAAAAAATAAATTATGTATACGTAGTTTTAGAGACTTACGTATAACACCAGTAAAATTTTATCCTTGTATCTCTACTAATAGCTGAGATAAATTTAAAAATCTTTGTTCGAGTGATTGAAAATTCAATATTTTAAATTTCGAACAGAGCTATAAAATGAAAAATAAATTATGTATACGTAGTTTTGAAGACTTACGTATAACAATAATAAAATTTTTATTCTTTTATCTCTACCTATAGCTGAGATAAATTTACAAATTTTTGTTCAGAGTGATAGAAAATTCAATATATATAATTTCGAACAGAGCTATAAAATAAAAAATAAATTATGTATACGTAATTCTGGAGACTTACGTATAACACCAGTAAAATTTTTATCATTTTATCTCTACTAATAGTTGAGACAAATTTAAAAATTTTTGTTCAGAGTGATAGAAAATACAATATATGAAATTTCAAACAGAGCTATAAAATGAAAAATAAATTATGTATACTTAGTTTTGAAGACTTACGTATACCAGTAAAATTTTTATTTTTTTATCTCTTCTAATAGCTGAAATAAATTTAAAAATTTTTGTTAAGAGTGAAGGAAAATTTAATATATTAAATTTCGAACAGAGCTATAAAATGAAAAATAAATTATGTATACGTAGTTTTAAAAACTTACGTATAACACCAGTAAAATTTTTATTCTTTTATCTCTACTAATAGCTGAGATAAATTTAAACATTTTTGTTAAGAGTGATAGAAAATTCAATATTATAAATTTCGAACAGAGTTATAAAATGAAAAATATACTATGTTTACGTAGTTTTGGAAACTTACGTATAACACCAGTAAAATTTTTATCTTTTTATCTCTACTAATAGCTGAGATAAATTTAAAAATTTTTGTTCAAAGTGATAGAAAAATCAATATATTAAATTTCAAACAGAGCTATAAAATGAAAATTATACTATGTATACGTAGTTCTAAAGACTTACGTATAACACCAATAAAATTTATATTTTTTTATCTCTACTAATAGCTGACATAAATTTAAAAATTTTTGTTCAGAGTGATAGAAAATTCAATATATTAAATTTCGAACAGAGCTATAAAATGAAAAATAAATTATGTATACGTAGTTCTGGAGACTTACGTATAACACTAGTAAAATTTTTATCCTTTTATTTCTACTAATAGCTGAAATAAATTAAAAATTTTTTGTTAGGAGTGATAGAAAATTCAATATAATAAATTTCAAACAGAGCTATAAAATGAAAAATAAATTATGTATATGTAGTTCTGGAGACTTACGTATCACACTAGTAAAATTTTTATTCTTTTATCTCTACTAATAGCTGAAATAAATTTACAAATTTTTGTTCAGAGTGATAGAAAATTCAATATATTAAATTTCGAACAGAGCTATAAAATAAAAAATAAATTATGTATACGTAGTTCTGGGGACTTACGTATAACACTAGTAAAATTTTTATTTTTTTATCTCTACTAATAGCTGAGATAAATTTACAAATTTTTGTTCAGAGTGATAGAAAATTCAATATATTAAATTTCGAACAGAGCTATAAAATAAATATAAATTATGTGTACGTAGTTCTGGAGACTTACGTATAACACTAGTAAAATTTTTATTCTTTTATCTCTACTTATAGTTGAGATAAATTTACAAATTTTTGTTCAGAGTGATAGAAAATTTAATATATTAAGTTTCGAACAGAGCTATAAAATGAAAAATAAATTATGTATACTTAGATCTGTAGACTTACGTATAACACTAGTAAAATTTTTATTCTTTTATCTCTACTTATAGCTGAGATAAGTTTACAAATTTTTGTTCAGAGTGATAGAAAATTTAATATATTAAATTTCAAACAGAGCTATAAAATGAAAAATAAATTATGTATACGTAGTTCTGGAGACTTACGTATAACACTAGTAAAATTTTTATCCTTTTATTTCTACTAATAGCTGAAATAAATTAAAAAATTTTTGTTAAGAGTGATAGAAAATTCAATATAATAAATTTTAAACAGAGCTATAAAATGAAAAATAAATTATGTATACGTAGTTCTGGAGACTTACGTATAACACTAGTAAAATTTTTATTCTTTTATCTCTACTAATAGCTGAGATAAATTTACAAATTTTTGTTCAGAGTGATAGAAAATTCAATATATTAAATTTCGAACAGAGCTATAAAATGAAAAATAAATTATGTATACGTAGTTCTGGAGACTTACATATAACACTAGTAAAATTTTTATTCTTTTATCTCTACTAATAGCTGAGATAAATTTACAAATTTTTGTTCAGAGTGATAGAAAATTCAATATATTAAATTTCGAACAGAGCTATAAAATGAAAAATAAATTATGTATACGTAGTTCTGAAGACTTACCTATAACACCAGTAAAATTTTTATCTTTTTATCTCTACTAATAGTTGAGATAAATTTAAAAATTTTTGTTCAGAGTGATAGAAAATTCAATATATTAAATTTCAAACAGAGCTATAAAATGAAAAATAAATTATGTATACGTAGTTCTGGAGACTTACGTATAACACTAGTAAAAATTTTATCCTTTTATTTCTACTAATAGCTGAAATAAATTAAAAAATTTTTGTTAAGAGTGATAGAAAATTCAATATAATAAATTTCAAACAGAGCTATAAAATGAAAAATAAATTATGTATACGTAGTTCTGGGGACTTACGTATAACACTAGTAAAATTTTTATTCTTTTATCTCTACTAATAGCTGAGATAAATTTACAAATTTTTGTTCAGAATGATAGAAAATTCAATATATTAAATTTCGAGCAGAGCTATAAAATAAAAAATAAATTATGTATACGTAGTTCTGGAGACTTATAACACTAGTAAAATTTTTATTCTTTTATCTCTACTAATAGCAGAGATAAATTTACAAATTTTTGTTCAGAGTGATAGAAAATTCAATATATTAAATTTCGAACAGAGCTATAAAATAAAAAATAAATTATGTATACGTAGTTCTGGAGACTTACGTATAACACTAGTAAAATTTTTATTCTTTTATCTCTACTAATAGCTGAGATAAATTTACAAATTTTTGTTCAGAATGATAGAAAATTCAATATATTAAATTTCGAACAGAGCTATAAAATGAAAAATAAACTATGTATACGTAGTTCTGAAGACTTACGTATAACACTAGTAAAATTTTTATTTTTTTATCTCTACTAATAGCTGAGATAAATTTACAAATTTTTGTTCAGAGTGATAGAAAATTCAATATATTAAATTTCGAACAGAGCTATAAAATAAAAAATAAATTATGTATACGTAGTTCTGGGGACTTACGTATAACACTAGTAAAATTTTTTTTCTTTTATCTCTACTTATAGCTGAGATAAATTTACAAATTTTTGTTCAGAGTGATAGAAAATTCAATATATTAAATTTCGAGCAGAGCTATAAAATGACAAATAAATTATGTATACGTAGTTCTGGAGACTTACGTATAACACTAGTAAAATTTTTATTCTTTTATCTCTACCAATAGCTGAGATAAATTTACAAATTTTTGTTCAGAGTGATAGAAAATTCAATATATTAAATTTCGAACAGAGATATAAAATAAAAAATAAATTATGTATACGTAGTTCTGGGGACTTACGTATAACACTAGTAAAATTTTTATTCTTTTATCTCTACTAATAGCTGAGATAAATTTACAAATTTTTGTTCAGAGTGATAGAAAATTCAATATATTAAATTTTGAACAGAGCTATAAAATAAAGAATAAATTATGTATACGTAGTTCTGGAGACTTACGTATAACACTAGTAAAAATTTTTTTCTTTTATCTCTACTTATAGCTGAGATAAATTTACAAATTTTTGTTCAGAGTGATAGAAAATTCAATATATTAAATTTCGAGCAGAGCTATAAAATGAAAAATAAATTATGTATACGTAGTTCTGGAGACTTACGTATAACACTAGTAAAATTTTTATTCTTTTATCTCTACTAATAGCTGAGATAAATTTACAAATTTCTGTTCAGAGCGATAGAAAATTCAATATATTAAATTTCGAACAAAGCTATAAAATAAAAAATAAACTATGTATACGTAGTTCTGGAGACTTACGTATAACACTAAAAAGAATATACTGATAAAATACAGATAAAATACAGATAAAAGAATAAAATTTTTATTCTTTTATCTCTACTAATAGCTGAGATAAATTTACAAATTTTTGTTCAGAGTGATAGAAAATTCAATATATTAAGTTTCGAACAGAGCTATAAAATAAAAAATAAACTATGTATACGTAGTTCCGAAGACTTACGTATAACACTAGTAAAATTTTTATTTTTTTATCTGTACTTATAGCTGAGATAAATTTACAAATTTTTGTTCAGAGTGATAGAAAATTCAATATATTAAATTTCGAACAGAGCTATAAAATAAAAAATAAATTATGTATACGTAGTTTTGAAGACTTACGTATAACACTAGTAAAATTTTTATTTTTTTATCTTTACTTATAGCTGAGATAAATTTACAAATTTTTGTTCAGAGTGATAGAAAATTCAATATATTAAATTTCGAACAGAGCTATAAAATGCAAAATAAATTATGTATACGTAGTTCTGGAAATTTACGTATAACACCAGCAAGTTTTTTATTTTTTTATTTATACTAATAGCTGAGATAAATTTAAAAATTTCTGTTTAGAGTGATAGAAAATTCAATATATTAAATTTTGAACAGAGCTATAAAATAAAAAATTAATTATGTATACGTAGTTTTGAAGACTTACGTATAACACTAGTAAAATTTTTATTTTTTTATCTTTACTTATAGCTGAGATAAATTTACAAATTTTTGTTCAGAGTGATAGAAAATTCAATATATTAAATTTCAAACAGAGCTATAAAATAAAAAATAAATTATGTATACGTAGTTCTGGGGACTTACGTATAACACTAGTAAAATTTTTTTTCTTTTATCTCTACTTATAGCTGAGATAAATTTACAAATTTTTGTTCAGAGTGATAGAAAATTCAATATATTAAATTTCGAGCAGAGCTATAAAATGAAAAATAAATTATGTATACGTAGTTCTGGAGACTTACGTATAACACTAGTAAAATTTTTATTCTTTTATCTCTACTAATAGCTGAGATAAATTTACAAATTTTTGTTCAGAGTGATAGAAAATTCAATATATTAAATTTCGAACAGAGCTATAAAATAAAAAATAAATTATGTATACGTAGTTCTGAAGACTTACGTATAACACTAATAAAATTTTTATTTTTTTATCTGTACTTGTAGCTGAGATAAATTTACAAATTTTTGTTCAGAGTGATAGAAAATTTAATATATTAAATTTCGAACAGAGCTATAAAATAAAAAATAAATTATGTATACGTAGTTTTGAAGACTTACGTATAACACCAGTAAAATTTTTATTTTTTTATCTTTACTAATAGCTGAGATAAATTTAAAAATTTTTGTTCAAAGTGATAGAAAATTCAATATATTAAATTTCGAACAGAGCTATAATATGAAAAATAAATTATGTATACGTAGTTTTAGAGATTTACGTATAACACCAGCAAATTTTTTATTCTTTTATTTATACTAATAGCTGAGATAAATTTAAAAATTTCTGTTTAGAGTGATAGAAAATTCAATATATTAAATTTCGAACAGAGCTATTAAAATAAAATAAAAAATAAATTATGTATAAGTAGTTTTGGAGACTTACGTATAACATTAGTAAAATTTTATCCTTTTATCTCTACTAATAGCTGAGATAAATTTAAAAATTTTTGTTCAAAGTGATAGAAAATTCAATATATATAATTTCGAACAGAACTATAAAATAAAAAATAAATTATGTATACGTAGTTTTAGAGACTTACGTATAACACCAGTAAAATTTTATCCTTGTATCTCTACTAATAGCTGAGATAAATTTAAAAATCTTTGTTCGAGTGATAGAAAATTCAATATATTAAATTTCGAACAGAGCTATAAAATGAAAAATAAATTATGTATACGTAGTTTTGAAGACTTACGTATAACAATAGTAAAATTTTTATTTTTTTATCTCTACTTATAGCTGAGATAAATTTACAAATTTTTGTTCAGAGTGATAGAAAATTCAATATATTAAATTTCGAACAGAGCTATAAAATGAAAAATAAATTATGTATACGTAATTCTGGAGACTTACGTATAACACCAGTAAAATTTTTATCTTTTTATCTCTACTAATAGTTGAGACAAATTTAAAAATTTTTGTTCAGAGTGATAGAAAATACAATATATTAAATTTCAAACAGAGCTATAAAATGAAAAATAAATTATGTATACGTAGTTTTGAAGACTTACGTATACCAGTAAAATTTTTATTTTTTTATCTCTACTAATAGCTGAAATAAATTTAAAAATTTTTGTTAAGGGTGATACAAAATTCAATATATTAAATTTCGAACAGATCTATAAAATGAAAATTAAATTATGTATACGTAATTCTGGAAACTTACGTATAACACTAGTAAAGTTTTCATCTTTTTATCTCTACTGATAGCTGAGATAAATTTAAAAATTTTTGTTAAGGGTGAAGGAAAATTTAATATATTAAATTTCGAACAGAGCTATAAAATGAAAAATAAATCATGTATACGTAGTTTTAAAAACTTACGTATAACACCAGTAAAATTTTTGTTCTTTTATCTCTACTAATAGCTGAGATAAATTTAAACATTTTTGTTTATTCAATTTTCAAGAAAATTCAATATTATAAATTTCGAACAGAGTTATAAAGTGAAAAATATACTATGTTTACGTAGTTTTGGAAACTTACGTATAACACCAGTAAAATTTTTATTTTTTTATCTCTACTAATAGCTGAGATAAATTTAAAAATTTTTGTTCAGAGTGATAGAAAAATCAATATATTAAATTTCAAACAGAGCTATAAAATGAAAATTATACTATGTATACGTAGTTCTAAAGACTTACGTATAACACCAATAAAATTTTTATTTTTTTATCTCTACTAATAGCTGACATAAATTTAAAAATTTTTGTTCAGAGTGATAGAAAATTCAATATATTAAATTTCGAACAGAGCTATAAAATGAAAAATAAATTATGTATACGTAGTTCTGAAAACTTACGTATAACACCAGTAAAATTTTTATCTTTTTATCTCTACTAATAGTTGAGATAAATTTAAAAATTTTTGTTCAGAGTGATAGAAAATTCAATATATTAAATTTCAAACAGAGCTATAAAATGAAAAATAAATTATGTATACGTAGTTCTGAAGACTTACGTATAACACTAGTAAAATTTTTGTCCTTTTATTTCTACTAATAGCTGAGATAAATTTAAAAATTTTTGTTAAGGGTGATAGAAAATTCAATATAATAAATTTCAAACAGAGCTATAAAATGAAAAATAAATTATGTATACGTAGTTCTGGAGACTTACGTATCACACTATGTTAGTATATTAACTATTATTCATTGTTAATTGATTTGAAATGATTTATTTTTCAATTACTTTATTTTGTTATAGGACTTGTAGGTGAAAAACTCACCTCGTAGAAGTAAAATGTTTGCACAGCGTTTTTAAACAGAACGTGGCATTAGAAGAGGCTGCCGAAAAAAATAATATTTGTCTGGAAAAATATGAGAAAAAATTAAGATTAAAACGAAACCATACTTATTGGTATCAAATCCAAGGCCAGTTAAATATTGCCCAGCGAGAAGCATGCTACTTTGTAGTTTATACTGGAGATGCAAACCCACTTTTTGTTGAAGAAATTAAAATTGACATGAATTTTTGGAAAAATAAAATGTTACCAATTTTAATAAAATTTTACAATGACTGTGTCTTACAAGAAATTGTAAGACGCAGAATTCCTAAAGGAGAAAAATGTTTAGATCCACAACATATATTGTTCAAGCTCAAGAAAAAAAAAACATTAAAAAAAATAAAGTGTAACTTAAATTTTCTATGTGATGCTTTACTATTAACCTGTCATTTTTCCTTTATGCTTAGTTTTTATTTTGTAAAAGTCTTTATTGAGGCATAAACTATGCAATTTTTGATATTTATTTTTAACTTCTATAATTTCAATATATTACGAGTATAATCAATGAGTGTAAATAAATATTTATTTAATTTATTAATCAACAGTAAATTGTTGAAATGTGCTACTACGAAATAAATACATTGTTAATAATAAAAAATAAAAATACGTATTAAATTCATTGTTTTAAATCTTAATCTGCCTTTTGCATAACTCCACAAAAGAAATTGAAACCATTATTGTTAAAAATTTTATGTTAAATTCGTACTTAATTTTTTCATTTCTTACCGTATTAATTCTCTTTTGCATATTGTTTTAAATGATATCATAATTTAATGGTTGCGCCATCTATTCGAAACACGCTGAAGTTTTGTCTGACTTTCACATAGATAGGCAACCCATATTTCTTATTGAAAGTGTTAGATTGTTATAAAAATTTTATGGCGAAAATATCTAAGCTATAACACAAACATTTTGAAGATTTTTTTATGGTTATTTTTATTGGATAATAGTGTATTGATTCGTCTTTTTTTAAGCACGAAGGCATTAATATTTAATTGTTATTAAAGCAATTTTCACTTCTACTAGCTACAACACTTTTAATATTTTTTATTAATTAATGACCAGCTTTTTTTAACAAAAAAACCTACTGATGCAATTAAGTAGATGTTGGTCTAAAAGAATCTACAAAAAAACAACTCTAAGTTATTTCATATATGAAAAATTTTCGACAAAAGTTAGTGCTGTTTTACACGCAATTAGGGCTATGTATCTCTCATCTTAAGGAAAAGTCCCTAAAATTTGTGTTTGATGTCTAAAATACTCGAGTGATTTAAGGGTTGCATATAACAAAAATTGGAAACAATAAAATGGGGCGTTTTCAGACTTTTATGCAGCCCGCCTAAAACCTCAGCTTCAGGACAGCTCCTACATGGTGGGTAATGTGAAATAAACTTTGGGAATTTTTTTCACGTATTTAGCGAACGATATTCAAATTATTACTCAAGGTGGCATAAACAATAGAATTTAGCCTATTTAATAATGTAGTTAAAACTAAATTTCTTTCAACTGTTTTTTTTAAATTAATTATTTTATTACAATAAATTCGCGGGCAAATCTTAAATTTTTCACAGTGATCTGTGACCAATCAGAAGTGTTCTGTGCCAATAATGAGTCTTAACAGTTGACGAGTTGTTGACATAATAAACAACTTTAAGTTAACATTTTGTGGATTTTTAGGTGCCTTAAAGTGTTTTTATTGCTGTTTTTTTATTTTTAAGACTATTTCAAAGGTAGGTAGAATTCTTCCAATCATCAGTGGTGACGATGTTTATTAAAAGTGTAAAATTTTACAGGAAATCTCTTTCAACTTAATATTCCAAAATTACCCTCTACACATTACATGTTAATTTATAAATTGTTTGTAGCAACTCCTAGAAGTCCGGAAGAAACCACCCTTGACCGAAGGGTACCGACAACACTAAATAAAAAGCATTCACCCACAGCGTTCGTCTCTTGCATTAACCGGTGACTCTGGGGGTCTCAACTGAGGTCTTGTGAGCTACTCACACTCTTCTACATCGTCAAGGAGTCGCTTTCTTGCATCAACAGGGCATCCTGGGGGTCCCTATCTGGTCAGAATCTCGGTTCGTCCGCGTTCGAAAATAACACCACGATCTCGACTTAAGTGCGAAACAATCTCAAGCCATTTATTGTGAATAAACTAATTATTACTATTATTAGTGTAATTTTTATTATTGTAAATAAACTATTCTAAATAAAACTGATTACAGTACCTATTTATGATTCAAAAACACGAGTGTTTTAAAAACCAAATATCTTGTAGAATTTATGCGAAATAGTTGTGGGACTTCTATGTAACAAAGTACAGGATATTTTCGGAGGTATTTCCAGTATTCCTTTCAAAGAAAAAAACATAGACTATCTGTGTGAGATCAAATGCTTACTGTTTGTTCCGTTTTAGTAAATTTTTGTCCACCAGTATGTATTTAACTAAGAGAACCCATATCAAATAAAAATTGGATATTTATAATCAATCATAAGGTTGTAGGTAATTATGCTTTTGTGATAGGTTGTTTTTGTTAGGCTTAAGAAAAATGTAATTTTTCTTATCTTAGATGTAACAGTTAATAAGGCCGTGAACGGTTTCCTATCCAACAGATCCAATTAAATTTATATTTTTGAACATAGGTCTTCCCTGCGATTTAACAATAAAAGGAATATAAAAAAAATATTCAAATTGTTAAACCGGAGATCGGGAATCAAATGCTTGGCACTTTTAAAAAATGCTTTTTTAAGATGAGCACTTAATTTTAATATGAAATCTCATATCTCGTTACTACTTGATCGTACAGAAAAAGTTTATTTACATTTTTTGTAGGAAATGTAACTCTTTAAAAAAGGTATCATACAATTTTTTTATAACTCTTACTGTTTAGTAGATATCAGAGGTCAAAGTTTGAAGAATTTAGCAAAAATTTCTTTTTCACTTCTAAATTTTATAACTCGTAGATAAATAAATATTATAATGTGCGCAACATACGGTTTTGTAGAAAATTAAACGCTCTACAAAAAAAGTCGTTTGTGGTTAATTGATTACTTCAACCATTTAAAAAAATTGGAGATTTATTGTCAAATTTTGGTTTTTAAAATGCGAATATCTTCTAAGTGGTTAGAGTAATCGATTAACTACAAGAGACTTTTTTATAGAGGATTTAATTTTCTACAAGGCCATATGTTGTGCCTTTTATAATATTCATTTATCTCTGAGTTATAAAATTTAGAAGTAGAAAAGGAATTTTTGTTAAATGCTTTAAACTTTGATCTCTGATATTTTCTAAATGGTAAGAGATATAAAAAAATTGTAAGATACCTTTTTTAGGGCGTTCAATTTTAAACAAAAAATGTAAATACAAATTTTCTGTACAATTAAGCAATAACGAGATATAGAATTTAACATATGGAACTGAAAAAAAAAATAAAAAACTGCGATGAGGGAGTCTTTCCTATTAAAATTAAGAGCACATTTTAAAAAAACATGCTTTAAAAGTGCCTAGGAATCAATTTTTCAGTGTCGGAAGTTAAAAAAAAAATAATCGATTTTTTTGGCCCATCCTAGTGCACACTCTATTTAAACACATTTATCTAGTTACAAATATTCTTTAATTTATCATCCGATTTTTATAATAAAATTGACTAAAAATAAAAATTAAAACGTAATTAAATTTCAATTGATGTTCAAGGCAATTTTTTATTATGTTATTGAAATATAAAATTTTGCAAGAAATAAACATTACTGCAAGAGGTTACTGTAATGAAAGTGTTTGAGTCAGAAACGGTAAGATGTTAATTCATGAAAGGTAATAATCATAGTCTCTAAAAGTTTGGTTTCTTAGTTTATAGGTTTAATTTTTATTTTAAGTTTTTATTAGTTTGTTTTTATAAATATATATTTGCACAGTGTTGGCCTGTTTTAAATATTGCAATATGTTATAAATAGTTTAATGTAAACTTACCGTTATTAACTTGTTACAGTGAAAGCAGGGTTTTATAAAAACAATGAATTTAGAACAAAGTGATAATATTTTTATATATTTTATTAAATGTTTTATTTTTAACAATTAATACCACTCTATTATACAAATTTAATTTTTTTAAAACAAGAGATTTTAATAATTTATTTGTTTGTAAAAATCAATAATGATTATATTATTTTAAAAAAATTACTAGTAATTTTTAAACAGTTTTTTTGCAATTCACTTAATATAAAGTAACAATAATTTTTTAATTTATCACCCGACTTTTATAATAATTAAAATGACTAAAAATAAGAATTAAAACATAATTAAATTTCAATTGATGTTCAAAGCAATTTTTAAGCATTCTCCTCTAAATTATTAGTCTAAATTAAAATTTAATTTATTTTATATTTTCACAAATGCAACTTTTCAATGAATTGAGTCGAAACCGTGTTGGATTATCGGCCTGGGTCTAAACACAAGTATTAGAATGGGAGCGTATTAGCGGCCTGACTACCTGACCTGTGCATTTGCTTTGACCCTGGCTGTACTATCAAAGACAATAAAAATTTGTCAAACCAAATTTCATAGCAAGAGTTGATCTCAATAAATAATGAACGGTCTGTACTATTTAGAGCGCATTTCAGTACGAAAGTACACAGGCAATAAAAATGTGCAAACACGGTTTTGGAAAAAATTGTTACTGCGCACGCGTGAAGGAACCCACGCTGGATAGCAGTGGCGACGTAAAAGTTTCCTTTTATTTCTTGTGTCACTTTGTTACGCACTTTGCTGTTTTTTGTTTTGTTAATGTGCTCCCCCAACTATTAAAAAAATTGTATTTTTTAATTATCTTGCTTTGAAAATTCTTTTCTTTTAAAATTTCTAAGTTTCACTCTCCTGAGGTGGCATTAAAATCTACGCCACTGGCTTGGCTCCGCCTAAACGCGCAACTTTCTGTACCAGCCCATGTACTTTCGTACTGAATTTCTTTATGTGATCGCTAGAATGCGCTGTTATCGGCATCGTTCTCTCCGCTTTTAGAGTCGGCTTTTCTGTGGTTGATCAGCTGTTATTTCATTTCCGTTGAGTCGCGAAAGGGTGATCCTTACGCTGGCATTGCAATGTATTTCGGTTCGAATTTAATTTAAAATTTTGTGTTCTAATAATGTTAATACACATTGAAGTGATGTTTGTATTCTTTGTTGAACGTTATCAGTGTTGAAATTTAAAAACAACTATTTTTGTTTGTGTAAACCAAATGTGATGAATCTTGCAGTAACTTTTTCGGAGAAAAGGTAAGTTCAGTATTTATCAATGATTTATTCCTGTTTTGAACGTAAACAAACATTGGGTCATTTTAATTATCGGGGTTTGTTCATTTCATCCCTTCTTGCCGGCTATGAGAATAGTCCAATCGTGGCGTTCAGGCACAGAATATCGAGACCAGAAGTTTCACTTGGTGTCAAGGCTATGTCAGAAAAAAATGCAACCAGTAATACAACAAATATTCAAATTCAGTTAAAGGGCTTAATTTACTCTGAAAAAGTTGCTGTAACTATTTACATAGTTTTATTACCTGTAAAATTAAAAACGATTAGTATAAAGCCCTTTTCACTAAAATGTACCATTATCTGGGGCAGATTTTCCTGCTGTAGAAGAAAAGTTGAGTTTACTCAATGGTCGTTGCATTAAATAGATTGCTCATTACGTCAAAAAAAAATAAAGTAATTTGGCCACGTTCTTATTTGTGGAAATACTTTTGTAATAAAAAAGTTTTAAACTTTATTTTATATATATAAATTTTTTTTTTGCAACAACGAGAACGTGGCCAAATTCATTAATTTATTTTAGAATTTTTCATGTAATGCGCAGCTTATATAATGCAACAACAATTAAAAAACTCAGTTTTTCGTTATAAAAATTAATTGTGTCTGTCACCTAGCGCACTCTGGCGGCAGCGGTTCAACCTAAACTCAAAGAAGGAGAGTAGAGGAGTACCACGTTTGGTGGGGAAGTAACGTTATTATTGTGGAAAATAAGTAGTGAAGTAAAATCGCCGCGCCGCGCCGTCCTACGAGGCATTCTTCTTGCAAAAAAATTTTTTAAGGTATAACCAGACGGGACCTTTACAGTCTTGTAAAGTATTATTTTGGCCATTTGAAGTCGCTATCTACAACTTTTTTTAGTAGGACCGAACTTTGTAAAATGATTTTTTTTATGTCGGAGCAACAATTTTCAACCGTGTATTTTAAAACGTACATCGCGCTTATAAATTAACTATTTAAGATAAAATTTTGAAATTTTGTCCACTTATAGAAAAAACCAGAGCGCTTCTAACAGTAATAAAAGATTTTAGATAGAATTTTTTGTTTTTTTAGAAAGGGCTTTCTAAAGTCACTAGTTGCCATATTGTGCATTGACAATTTCACCCTGTGAGAAGCTATAAGAATTAGAAATTTGACAATATAATGTACATTTCCGGATTCACAAAACTTTAAATACGTTTTTGAAAAAAAAAATTTGGATTATAAACATAATGGTTTCCGAAATATAAATTTTTTAAAACAAGGCTGTGCCGCGCTGCTCCGCGCAAAACGCGTTCAATCTACGTTTTCGCACAATAGTTCTTCGTTTTTACTCGTAACATTATAACTATACGAGTATTATGAGTTACGACTTACTTAAAGGTAATTTGATAGCTTTAATTATAAACCACAAATGATAAAAAAATTTTAAAAACAAAAATATTTTGAGGTAAAAAAAATAAAGTCTAAATTTTTTCTTTGTCTTCATCTGATTTGTCGTTGGTCTCTTCAACATTGTTGCAATGCTGGCAGTATCAGAACATTTTAGTCCTTCTTTCAAACAGATACATTTTAAAGTATTACATAATTTATCACAGCAATTTATAACGAGCGTCTAGAAATGAATGACGTCGTAGTGTTCTGTGGACCTGTAAACGTAGGATTTAGCTTGGCGCACATAGTGACATTATTAGTTCGTGAATTTACCTGTTTATATTTTTTTTAAATTTAACTAGAAATATGTTCACAAATTCTCAAAACATTTATGATTAAATCATATTTCCTTAATGGACAGAGAGGAGGGCGAATGGCAATATTCTATTCCCCTATCTTTGAAAAATTTTCGCCATAAATTTCCAGACATGGCATTTTTAATTTATTAATTATTTAGGAGTTTTCTAAGCTATACAT
Source organism: Tribolium confusum (assembly GCA_029207805.1). Taxonomy (NCBI): domain Eukaryota; kingdom Metazoa; phylum Arthropoda; class Insecta; order Coleoptera; family Tenebrionidae; genus Tribolium; species Tribolium confusum. Next base: position 9,466,862 of record JALGAY010000006.1, read on the forward strand.
TTTCAGACGGTTGTATACTGTAAGTCGAATTAAAATCGCCACTGTCATTATTGACCAGCAATATTATGGCGTCTAATTTCGGCATATTTTGCATATGGCTTGCCATAGAAATTTTTAATTGATATATACTTTTATAATATTAAACACTCGGTAAAGATTCAACTATTATATATTTTTTATACATATGTATAATAGGGTGGGCCAAAAAAATCGACTATGTTTTTTTTTAACTTCCGACACTGAAAAATTGGTTCCTAGACACCTTTAAAAATGCTTTTTCAAGATGAGCATTTAATTTTAATAGGAAAGACTTTCTCATCGCAGTTTTCCATTTTTTTTTCAGTTCCATATGGTAAAATCCATATCTCGTCACTACTTGATCGTACAGAAAATTTTATTTACATTTTTTGTAGGAAATTGAACGCTCTAAAAAAGATATTTTACAATTTTTTTTATAACTCTTACCGTTTATAAAATATCAGAGGTCAAAGTTTAAAGAATTTAGCAAAAATTTTTTTTTTACTTCTAAATTTTATAACTCGTGGATAAATAAATATTATAAAGTGCGCAACATACAGTTTTGTAGGAAATCCACTACAAAACAGTCGTTTGTGGGTGATCGATTACTTCAACCACTTAAAAAAAATTTGGGAATTTAGTATCAAATTTTGGTTTTTTAAAAATGCGAATATCTTTTAAATAGTTAGAATAATCAATTAATCACAAGAGACCTTTTTTATATAGCGTTTAATTTCTTACAAGATTATATGTTACGCATTTTATAATATTAATTTATCTCTGAGTTATAAAATTTAAAATAGAAAAGACATTTTTGTTAAATTTTTTAAACTTTGACCTCCGATATCTTCTAAACGGTAAGAGATATAAAAAATTGTAAGATAACTTTTTTAAGATAAACTTCGATGATGAAGTCTTTCCTATTAAAATTAAGTGATTTATACTTATTATTTAATTATTGTGATACCTTTGTTACATCATTATAATTAGTGATATATATTGAATGAAAATACATGTTTGGGCCTTTTGTCCAGGTTTCTGAGAGGTTTTGCCTTGGCATGTGTACTTGTCCAGATTAACAGGTTTTAAATAAAATATCTATTTCAGTTACTTGTTCTCTTAAACCTGTCCTTTTTTTCAATTCTAATTTTATATTTTATTTTTTTTAATATAATTTTATTATTTAAAAAGTACTGAATATCAAATAAAAAGCTAATATAAAAATTAAAAAATAATATATATTTAAATAAAATAAGAATATAAAAATATTATTATTTCTTATAAATAGGCTTTTACCAATCTTGAGTGGCGATTAATTTTCGATTTACTTACAGAATAGATTAATTTTTCTAATCCTTTGTAGGTACAACTATATTAAATTACTCTCATTCTCATTAGTAACAAATATCATAATAATGAAAAAAGTGCTATTACATTACAATTAAAAAGCAGTGGCGCCGGTGATTTTTTTAAAACTCTGTATTTTGAAAATGGGGCATGAGATCCAAATTCTGTTATAAAGCGTTACTACTGAAACCAGACTAAGAACAACTGTTACAAAAAAATTTAATCAAAATTTGCAAAATTTAATTTTTAAAAATGGGAGGCGTCACCTGGTTATTTTTGAAACGGCTTATGTTAGGCCAGTGCCGACTTTTTTCAGCATTATGAAATAAATTAATGACTAGTTTATTTAATAGTTGTGTAATTAGCAGGAAGTTGGACTTCCTGCTAATTACACAACTATACCAACAACATGGATGCAAATACAGACATTATTAGTTTATTTAAGTTTTGTTCAAAATTTTAAATTTATGAAAAAGAGATAAGGTAATGAAATTTCAAAGAAAAAATATTTTTCGAAAATTAAATTTCAAATGCTCATAACTTTTTCTATAATCAAAATTTTGGAAAAAACTAAAAAAAAAAACCTAGTCCTTAATTTGTCTCATAATGCTGAAACAAAAAATCGCCACCGCTCCAATATAAGCCGTTTCGGAAATATTAAGTGAGGCCCACCATTATTAAAAATCAAATTTCGCAAATTTCGATCATTTTTTTTTTCAGCAGTTGCCCTCAGTGTGGTCTCAATAATAATCCTTTATAAAAGAATTTGGATCCTATGCTCCATTTTCAAACTACATAGTTTTAAAAAATCACCGGTCGCCACTGTTAAAAAGACTGCCAGAAGCGCATTCAAACATGATACTATTATTCTGTATAGTTTCTAATTTGCAATTTTTTTCAAACTCAACGAGAAAGAAATTTGTTCTAGCTAGCTGAGTTCCCCCACTATCCCCACTCATTCCGATCACGGTCCTTCCACTTCCACATGCATCGACAATGACATCGTTGTTGCTCGCACAATTGATCGGCATAACTCGAATTTACCTCGTAACACACCGTCGCCCCGCAGGTGATAGTATAGTATTTCTGTCCAAGTTTTGCCCACCATAAACATTATTGTTATTGGAGTTAATTAGGGTCCAACCCCAAACATTTACAGTCGGTGATTCTTTTCAACAGCAGATGGTCCATTGCCCTAGGCTTAAGATGCTTTTAAGGGTTATATTTCTCCAAAAGATAATACTTTTCATCATATACATTTACCTAAACATTCCAACAGTTTGAAAGAAATAACGAACTTAAGCAGGCACGTGGTTTATTTGTGAATTAAAAAATCTGCCGTCGCATTGATCATTAATGAACTAATCAATAAATCGTTATTCAAATGTTCAATGGCGATCCGAAATCAAAAAAAGGAATGAAATAATGAACTTTCCTGTTGCAAAATTCGTCGTACACAGTAATTAATGTTACCTAGAAAACAGATTAAAGTTTAGTACCTACTTTCCAAATATTCTAAGAAGGTACAAAATTACCTACCAGATATTCTTAATAGGTATTTGTTTAGAATTGTTTACACATGGCTAGGGATGGAAATCATAGAATGAGGGTGAATTTTAAAAATTTTAAGTACTAATTAGGTATTAATGCTTACGTAAAGAAAAAACTATAACTAAAAACACACATAAAGTATATTATACTGTAATAGTATTACAAATATACATGAAATACTAGTTTTAAACTACAAGTTTTACACTACATAAAATAAGTAATATATAATGAATAGCCATCATTAATACAAATATAATAATAATTAACTAAATATTTAAAGTAGCAACAGAACATAATATTCTAATAATATTTTTAATAAATGCTAATGAAAATTAAACACATTTTTTGTGCCATAATATCCATTCATTTATAAAAATCATTTAAATCATAGTAGTAAAAATTTAAATTTTGTAAGCGGTATAAAAATATTAAATAAACAAGGAATTCTTAATAGTAATGAATGGATCAAGCGGCGAAGAATACAATTTACCCAAAGATTCTATATTTCCGCGAGGGAGGAGAATAAAAACAATATTTATTTAGATGAAACCCACTGTGACACCTATGATTTTATAACAAGGAAAGAAAAATAAATCCTTTTTTTAAATATTGTTGAACTATCAAATTTAACAAAAAATATATCAAACCTTATTGGTTTGACCACCGACCTGATATTAACCACGTCGTGTTCAAAACTAGTATTAAAAACTGCTTTTATAAAAAAAGTGGTCATATTATTGGACATTTATTGCATCTTATCATTCACATCTCGATAAAAAAAATCCTAAACAATACACCGGAAAACTGAAATAGTTAACCTAGATAATAATAGTTATAAATGAAACTGCAGTATAAAAATATATATTATAGTCGATAATATTGCTGTCATATCAAAAAATTCAACTCGATATTATGTGACATATGTAAAAAAATGATGATAGATAAACTTAAAGATACCTTCAAATTTTTGAGGATTCGTTTAATGTGTACTGGAAAAAGTACTAAGATAAAAGTAAATTTTCTTTTGAATAATATTTGTGTAATTGTAATTATTTTTTTTTATTTTATTATGTAAAGTACTTTCTAGAAAAATTAATAAAAAATAAAAATAAATTAATGAAAATGATATATTTCATTAAAACTCGTCATCACTTTCATCGTCGCTGTCGTCATTAATGTTAACTATGAACTCAGGTATTTCTGTATTTGTTAAATAGCTGTTTTCTATATCAATAACATGCCGGACACAATTTTGCCATAAAACTGAATCAATTTTTTCAACTTTTTTTTTTATTAAATCGATTACCGACGCGTGTAAATTCGGTGTATTATTTGACTTTCTAATTGAATGTTTCAGTTGGCTCCACACTAGTTCAATGGGATTTAAGATACAATAATACGGTGGTAATCGTAAAACATCATGTCCATTCTCTTTTGCTAATTTGTCTATATTAAATTTATTTGTTTTATCAATTTCCACCGAGTCTTTTATGATTTCAAGAAGAATTTTTTTTGTAGATTTTGGTGGAATTTCTAACCCATTTTCTACCATAAAGTTTATAATTTCCTGCTTTTTTGTGCTTATTGTTGGAACTTTTTTATCAATTTTAGAATGGTAAGATGCATTGTCTAAAACTATGACCGAATTTTCTTTTAAATTCGGTAAAAGCTGGTTTCTAAACCAAAATTCAAACAAAACATGGTCCATATCTTGATGGTAATCAGCTGACGAATTTTTTATATTTTTTGCTGAAATTAGAAGACACCCCGGTACCCAACCACTTTCACCACCAGCATGTAAAATAATAATCCTTTTCCCGCGAGATACCGGAGTATTTAAACAGCACAATCCCGAGTCATCAACCCAACCACGTGTTATAACATCATGAGTATCGTACCACGTCTCATCTAAATAAATAATGTTTCTACCTTGCTCCCGAAATTTCCGAATTTTTGAAATAAATTCTGTTCTCCATGATACTACTCTTGGGGAATTCATTATTGCAGACCGCTTGTTAATTATTTTATGTTTAAAACCTATTAAATTTAAACATTTACTTAAACTATCTTTTTTTAATTTTAAAGGAAAATGCATTTCTTCCAATCTTGTTAAAATTTCCGCCAATGTTGGCACTTGCCTATTTTTATAAAAAGTATAGACTACGTTTCGCAATTCGTCCTTTAAGGTGTCGTCCAATTGAGCAATAACACCCCTTCCGGTTTTTGTCGATTTTTTAAGAATGTCCTCCTCAGAAGTTCTTAAAATAAGTTTTACCGTGGAGTACGACACACCCATAAATTCGGAGGTGATCTTCACAGGGGCGTGTTCATTTCTTTCCATGAATTTTTGATGCACTCTTTTAATCATGAGTTTGCATCGTGGACACAATCGTTTTCTCTCAAAAGAATTGGCACTTGCTGCAAATAATTTTTTGTTAAAAATGATTTTAAAAATAAAAATATAAGTCAACACACCTTGATTGCCGTCACCATCACCAGTTGGGAGATTTGGGGCTTGTTGGTCCACCAGCACATCCACATTTCTTTCTGCTATATATGTATTCGTAAAATTATTATTTGAAACAAATTAATTAATATACATTTAAGAGGTGATTCTAAACTTTTTAAGCCTACATTCTTTAAAATTTTAAATATAGCGGTTAAATTTAAAAATTAACCATTTTTTTAGTCATGGTTATAACATTTTAAACGATTTGTAAATTTTAACACAGTGGTCCAGAATCACCATTATTTTATTACAAAATTATATATTACACTAAATAATAAAAATTAAATTTATGTACTAACCAATTTCTTCCTGAATGGGGTAATCATGTTCAAGCTGTTGTTCATTATTTTCATGAGTGTCTTGCCAAGGACGCCACATATTTTAACAGAACTTTAACGCACAAAAGGCAAAATTCAAATGACAACCTGTAAGTTATTATCGAAATTTTTGAAATTTACCCCCATCCCGTCATTTTCATCCCTATCTCCATTTATGTGTCAGCAATTCTAAACAAATACCTAATAAGAATATCTGGTAGGTAATTCTGTACCTTCTTAGAATATTTGGAAAGTAGGTACTAAACTTTAATCTGTTTTCTAGGTAACATTAATTACTGTGTATGACGAACTTTGCAACAGGTAAGTTCATTATTTTATTCCTTTTTTTTGATTTCGGATCGCCATTGAACATTTGAATAACGATTTATTGATTAGTTCATTAATGATCAATGCGACGGCAGATTTTTCAATTCACAAATAAACCACGTGCCTGCTTAAGTTCGTTATTTCTTTCAAACTGTTGGAATGTTTAGGTAAATGTATATGATGAAAAGTATTATCTTTTGGAGAAATATAACCCTTAAAAGCATCTTAAGCCTAGGGCAATGGACCATCTGCTGTTGAAAAGAATCACCGATTGTAAATGTTTGGGGTTGGACCCTAATTAACTCCAATAACAATAATGTTTATGGTGGGCAAAACTTGGACAGAAATACTATACCCAACCTGCTGACATAGCCTCTTAATGGTAAGGTTTGCTGTTCTCACGGGCGGAACTACGTCATAAAGTTCTCCACAGCCAACTCCTAGCGCGCTAAATTTAAAATATATCCGCGATACCTGGCACTTTATTTCCGCATCAGCCCAGTGATGGACTAAATCAGCTGTTGGTGCAAAGTCACGGTAGTACCTTTTGTAGTAAGGGGAAATTATGCTTTACAATGAAAATTACAAAAATACAATCATTTTTTTATTAACGTTTTCAATTTACGTAATATTTTTTTTAATTTTTGAATTTTGTACAACTTTTTTTTTACACTCTTTGAGTTTATTATTTAAAAAATTTATTTTGATGAATACTCTTTGTCTGAAAAAGCCGCGGACAATTTCCTTAGGAATATTCACAATACTTTTATATTTTTTCGTTAAAGTGGCCACAATTCTTTTCTTCACAAAAAAATTGTTTTTGTTTGTTTTTTTGAATTTATGGTTTAAAAGTTTTATAGCGGTTTTTAATTTCTCAGTTGGTTCCGTCAAACCTCCATATGACACATGATGCACCCGTGGTGGAAGTGCATATGCGTATTCTTGCTGCAGCATGTATGTGTATTGTCCAAGGTATGAATATTCTTAAATTTTTTGACCAGCCATCCAGCGATGTATTCTAACCCATCATTCTCAACATTGGGTTTTGTTTTATTTTGAGATGATTTTGTAGAAACACTGCCAATAGAGTCCCCTTCACTGAAATCTTCCACTATTTCTGGTACAGTCGGTTGAACATCTGCACGCTTCAATATATCACAAATGACATATTCTCTTTGACATCACCTACTACTGTGTTTATTTTGTTTGCCACAGCCCCCGGACATTTGCCTGTAAGTGGTATTCTTAATACATCTACTCTCTCTCTATATATATATACAGTGTGTCAATTTTAAAAGTTGCAATCGGCAATATCTCTAGAATTGAAAAAGTTATTGAGAATCACTTAAAACCGTTTCGGTGGTTGCTAGGGGGAATCAAAATGACATGGTAAGTGACACATTCCCACCCACCCTTTAAGCCAGAGCCACCCCAACTTAAAAATTTTAAATGGCACTACCCTACTTGTGATACATCGTTGGATGTATAAGCCCTGCTACTGAAATACCTACAAGAGAACAATTATTTGAACACACGAGATGGTATAAAAGTGAGTTGTTGAAACAAAAATTACCTCAGTGTAAACGCTTGAGCCAATTCTTGGTTTGTCTAAACAACTCGTTTTTTTTGTTTTTCTTATCAGATCAATTTGATTTGGAGAAAATGTACCAGACAACGCTTTTTTATAGCAGCATCCAATTGTACTTCTTTTTTGGTTGATGCTTCCTTTAGATCAGCAAGCTCTCCTTACGAGTCATTTATTTTTAACTTCAGTTGGTCGATTAATTTGATGGCCTCATCATATTTTTTTTCTTAGTTCTTCATAAGGTGGAGAAATTTCCATATCCATCGGAAACGTTTTTAAAACACTTTCAATATAGTGTTGGTCACGATTCCTTGCAAAAATATTGATATTTTTTTTATCTTCGTTAGTAGAAATTGTTGGGACAACTATAAAAGAATTGAACAGTGATGTTAACTTGAAACTTTCGATAATATTTTATTACATACCATCAGGCTTTAACTTTCGTTTGGTAGAGCAATTCAACAATTCTTTCTTAAAATTTAGTTCAAAATCATCTGCTCTGAAATGTTCAGAGCAAATAGTGTTGTGCTTTTTTGGTTCCCAATTTTCGCCTCGCTGACAAAAAGTGATCCATAGCTTTCTGATAGTAGCGGTTTTGGGAAAAAGATGGAACGAGTATGCACTTTCCACACTTGATTTGTTTTTACAAAGTGAAACTGCACACGTGTGATCAACCATTTACACAAAATTGTCCACTGGTTTTGATAAAATTTCGCGAGACGCGGAAGTCTGATGGGTCAAAATAAAACAAATAACAGAAATAACAATAATAAACTTCCAAACTTAACCTAACTATATTGAAAAAAGAATTAATGTAAATAAATCAAAACTACCTATCCGCTAAACTTATTATTAAAAATCTACTAAATTAAAAAACCTTAATTCAAAATTAACAGCAAAACTAGATAACACAAAATGAATTAAATGCAAAAACGAACCGTATACGAAACCAGCAGACAAAGCAGAGTGACTTACTGACTTATGGCAATGACAATGGCGCGACCAGTTGATGCAGTTATCATGCTGTCAGCCAACCGGTTTTAGTTCGAAATCTGTGATGCACGTTGACCAACACCTGATACTATAATTCTCCAGAGAATTGAGAACTTTATGACGTCACATCCGGAACAACAGCAAACCTTACTATTAAGTAACCTTGACTTGGTGTCGGCGCCAGTGTCGCCACAAGCGTTTTGTTTTGGGGGGTAGACTGGGTTTATCAAGCGGGACAGTTTGAAAAAGAGCGGGGTATTTTTTTTTTTGATGGTTTTACTATTTTCAGCTTTATAGTTATTCAAAAACCAATTTTTTAACGAAAATATATAATACAGTATTGCTGATGCTTTCGCATGTATTGATAAAGTGAGAAAATGTATGTTATAAGTTTTATATTTATATAGGATGTGGCTATTTATACATACAGTATGTATACGCAATTGGCTATTTATACATACAGTATGTATACGCAATTGGCTATTTATACATACAGTATGTATACGCAATTGGCTATTTATACATACAATATGTATAAGAAATTGGCTATTTATAGTTACGTATAACGTACTAACTAACCAAAAAGTTTATTGATATTAATATTTTAATAAAAACTACATAATTATAGAAAAATATTGTTTTATTTATTGTTTATTGTTACAATATACTTGGGTATTTATTTTATTTTTTATTTCGTGTTTTAATTTGCTTCTTGTAAAACTGAATCTGTTTAGTTTTTCTCTTCGGACGTCCTTTAGACTTAATTTTTGTTTTAAATTTTAGGTTTTCATTTGACTGATGATTTGTATCGGATTCGTTCTGACTTTCAGTACCAACTAAGCTATTCTGGCAACTTCCAGCTTCAACTAAGTTACTTGTCTCAAATTCTATTGAACTAATTGTAGGTTCACTATACTCATTCTCAAACAGAGAAACCCCATTTCTAGCATTTTTTTCAATTAATTTTAGTTCGTTCATATATTTGTTAAAGGTTGTAGTTCCATAATTTGATAAAATATCTGCGATATTTTTTGTTACTGTCAGTGCTGTATTGAATTTTTCTCGATCCGATAATACTTTTTGACAACCATCGAATTCATCCTTGTCTATATCATCAATGTCTACGTCATTCGTGTCTTCATCATCGATATCCATATTCATAATACTTTCTGTATTTCCAACTGAAGTAATGTATCTTGGATGGAAACATGTTTTTGAAAAAATATCTAAGTTATTGTATTTTCTTAACATAAAAATATGCCTACATGGTGCACTGAAAGAGTTCCAAAATGTACATGAACATGCTTCCAGCGACGTATTATAAATCTTCGATATTCCAGTCTCAAGATTTTCCTCAATGCCATTAGCCATTACTTTTATTTTAGATTCTAAAGTTTTAAACAATTTTAATTGTTTATGAAATAATTTCATTCCAGTCTCTGTGAGAACTTCGGAACATACTTCCAGCAATTTTCTTATTTCATTATCGTTATCCATAATTTTAAAAACTTTTTGTTTATTTTTGGCTAATTTGTTCTTTATTCTTGAATCAATAAAGTCTATAAGCTCTTTAATACATAAATAAATTGTCGGCAAACTATGATATTTAGTTTGTATGTATTGCTTAAGAGTCCAAAATGATCGTTCAATTCTGTTTGTTGTCGTATCTCCCATTAGTGGCAAATGTTTTCTAAAATAATGTACCCACATTTCTTTACAGCTGTCCCAATTTTTAAGAAATTGCTCTTCAAGAGTCACGTATTTATCTTTTGTTCCTGCAAAAACTTTTACAGACTTGCAAATGTCCAGGAATTTCTTTTTCTGCTCTTCGTATTCTTTATATGATTGAGCATATAAACATTTCTTGAACGCATCCAATATTTTGTTTTTTTCATCAATTTGTTTATTGTAGGCAGTAGAAACTAGCCTTTTAATGTATTTAATGACATGAAATTTACAAAGTAAAACGATTGCACTAGAAAAAATATCTCTGATAGCTTTTATTTCGATGAAATCTTTGTCAATTAAAAAAACGGATGGGTGGGTCTTACAAATTTTTTTAAATTCATTCATACAATGTATGAATGCGTAATATGTTTCTTTAGCAATAAATCCTATAGCTGCAAATTCTGATTTGTCGGTTATGCTAGAATAGTAGCAAAATCCCAAAACTTTATAATTTTCGACATTAAATCCAAAGGAAACATCTATTTGTATCACTGGACACTGAGATTTATTATAATTTAGAACCATCGCCGAAGAGGCTACAAATAATGATTCTACTTCTTCTTCTGCATCTTTTTGTATAGCGTATATACCACCATTTTCTTCGATTTCCGCTAAGAATTCCATTAAATGATTTTGGTCCACTTCGGTACATGAAGGAAAAAGTTTGTTTCGAAAATTTTGTATATCCTTTCTTATAAACTGTTTCCCACTTTTTTTACTTAAAACTGCAGCAACTGACGCTAGACAATATTAAATCTGTTGCTGTTTCGTAATCATTTTCATTCATAATTTTGGCTTTGCCGTAATTACTATATTCTTCTTTGCCAACGGTATGATTGTGATTTAGTAATAGTTTTGTTAATTTCCATTTTTCATTTTTGCTTTTATAAAAATTAATTTGAGCTTTACAATTCTTGTAGTAGTAATGTTGATTCGGACGTTTTCCCAGGCATTTTGAATTTTGCTTAATACCATGACAACATTTGTACAGCACTTGTTTCTGAGACCGTGTTCTAATAACAAATGGATGATAATGCTCTTTACAAAATACATTAACAGTCTTTGATAACTGTTCATAATCATTAAAATGTTGACCAACATTTAAAGTATGTTCACTAACATTGTTGTCATTAACGGACATTTGTTCTGTCATCTAAAAGTGAGGTTAGAATATTAAAAATATAATTAATTTAAAAAAATCAGCTAATACCTTGCAACACTTTTATAGAATAAGTCATTCACAATTTAGCACTTCGATTATCTATTCAATGTACATATGTATAAAATGGTAATTATCTTGACTTGAATCACTTGAATGGTTTCAATTATTAGTACCGGTGCACACGGGCGTCAAAAGTAAGCTAACCGCGCGCGTCGATTTGCAGCAGATAGGTAGAGAGACATTGGCGCTTATGGTGCGATGCACACGGTAAGCTGCTTACTTTTGACGCGCCGATAGGTATCGAAATCAACGCGTGTTTCTGTGGAACGCAGCTTCCTACCTTGCCTATCCCGATACCCACAGAGGCATTGCTGGCTATTGTGCGATGCACACGAGACGCAGCTTACTATCGCCTATCTCCATTAAAAATTATTTATGAGCTTCGTGATGGCTTGAAAATCGGAATATGTGCACTGTGAGTAAACTAGCTCACCACGATATGCAAAATTAACGCAGATTACTTTTGACGCCCGTGTATGTTAAACAGAAGTATTAACAAGAAGAAGGGGCACTTTAATGGATATAGTGGAGGCAAACATTTTAGTTGAGGATGGCATTCATAGATGGTCACAATCAATATTCTACTTTTCTATCTGCGTTATACGTAACTATAAATAGCCAATTTCTTATACATATTGTATGTATAAATAGCCAATTGCGTATACATACTGTATGTATAAATAGCCAATTGCGTATACATACTGTATGTATAAATAGCCAATTGCGTATACATACTGTATGTATAAATAGCCACATCCATTTATATAAGTAAATAAACTTTATGAACAAAATTCAAATCTTTGTAACACAAACAAAAACAAAACAAAACATTAAATTCGAATAAATATGTAACATAACATTGCACAAAAAGTTGATTAGGAGCAAAGCAACTAACATTGAGTAAGTACAATAAAGAAAAACAAAAATATATTTCCAATATAAATCAGTCTCTTAGTTTTCTTTGGAGTAATTGTTTAGAAGGTACCCATGTGTAGCACTATTCTTTACTAACTAATTCTTTGGTGTGTATAACACTGGAGCAAGTATCTACATCCAATCTATTTCGGGTTTTTGTTTTTAATAAAAACAACTGTGAAAAGACCCTCTCAGCCGCTGCGGAAGAATGAGGCAAAGATATTATGCCTTTGACTAAAATTTCCAAATTTGGAAATATTGGCTCATTCAATTCATTTTTATATTTAAAAACCATGTTCCAGAACTCTAAAAAAGGCTTTTTCACATGATTTTTTAGCTCACTTATATCAGCCAGTAGTCGCCATTCAGTATTCAATTCTTCCAGTGCTTCTGTCTTAACAAGGTTGGGAAAAAACTTAAGACTGTCTGGAACAATGCTTCCAATATCTCCCGATACCACAATTTTAGGATACAAAATTGCAATGTAATTTAAAACAGGATCGTCCATATCAAATCTTTTTCTTATCTGATTAGTCAATTCAATGTAAAAATCTAAACTCCTAAGTCTAAAATTATGGACTTCCACTGGATCAATTCCACGTGACAGCAATAATTCAACTTTTACCCCACAATATATTTGATTTAAATTAACAAATAGTCTGGGATTTTTAGGGTCAATATTTTTTAGTGATGCTATGTGATCAAGATGTTCTTTTTTTATAAAATTTCTCAACAGAGTTTTATACAAATCTCTAACTCTTTTCTGAACCACATGTATTTTAATTTGTTCAGATTGAAACTCTAAATTTAACTTATTTACAATTTCCAGAACATATGATAAAAAAAACAAAATAAACTTTATAAATGGGCTTCTTCAAATTCTCTAATATTTTATTGCATGAATGTAAGTTCTCTTGAAACGATTCATTTGTAAAAAAAAGTATCAGTGCATCCCAGTTTTCCAGTACTCTATCAATAGCAGCCTAAAAATTAAATAAGATGACATAAAAGGTCATAAAAAAGTACCATTTATTACCTGCAACGACAACCACCTGGTTTGTGCTGGGTGAAGCATTTTATGAGGTTTCAAATTAACAAATATTTGATACTGCTTCAACTTTTCCAGCCGTTTGCTACTGTTTGAAAAATAATTATAGATGTCCCTTATAAATTCTTCAAGCCTCCGGGGCAACTTATTTGCGGCAGCTGATCTGCAGCCAAACCTATTAAATTGTTTATAGGTAGGGTTCCTGCTCCAGTAATGGACACCTTTTAGAAAATTGGGAATGTAACAAATCGTAAATTAAGAACCCATTTACCTAAAGTGATAATAAAGACTTATTTAAAAGAACTTTTCATGTAGATTATAACTGCTAATTCAAAACATTAATAATGTGTAAGATTTTTTTGTTACCTAACAATTTTCAAAAACAGTGCAAAAGAGCCAGTAATGGACACGCAAACATGGATAATGGTCATAGTGTGAGAGAGTAATGGACACTTTCATAAAATGTATTTATTGAAAATTTTCCATTTCGGGCACAGTAAAATAACATCTATTATTTTTCTTTTGCGGTTCTGAGATAGAACAAATAATATCATCTTTGAAATAATAAAGAATATCTTTTTTTTCTGGCCATTTCCATGATCCCATTCCTGCACTCTTCATAGTTTGAATATCTGCTCCTTCAGCGTCTTGCTTTAATATTTCACCTGCAAGGAATGCCGTTTTAGAAAGTGTTATCAGTTAAAACTATGTAGCGCTTACCTGGATAAAATCTGTTTTTATATGCAACAATTACATACTGACCAACATCTAAATCGAGATATTCTGGTTCACTAACTTCAAGATCTTCATCTTGATACTGTATGTCGACATCTGATTCTGAAGTACTTGTTTCGTTGTCATCCTTAAGATTGGCACGTTTTTTGGATTTTTGTTTGTTTTCTTTGTTAGGTTTTTTTTCAAGCTCTTCTTCCTGATTTTCTATAACTGTATCTGATCTTGAATTACTCTCTTCATTTACGTGTTTTATACATGTTCGTTTTTTTGTTTTCGATATTTTCTTTTCCTTAGCATTAGCATAAAACTCTCTGTATTTGCCGCTGGACACAACCGCTGGAAAGATTTTTCTTTTTCGTTTTGGCGTTTTAGCATTTTTGTCTGGTGTTTTGGGAAACACTAAACATTTTTTAAACGGACTAGGAACGGTAAATCCTTGCTCTTCTTTTTGTTCGTATAAACACTCAAATTTGTTAATAGGTGTAATCCATGTGGCGTTAGAACTAACAGGGGAATTGTGCAGAGATTTTGATGGAGGTGTATATGTTTGGTTTAACAATTTAACATTTGAAGTGCTAGCAATGGGAGAGTTGTGTCGGCTTTTTGGTAAAGGTGAAGGTGTAGATGTTCTATTTAACGATTCGGCTTGAAGTACTAACAGAAAAGCTGTGTTGGCTTTTTGGCGAAGGTGTAGATATTGGGTTTAGCCATTCTTCTCGCGAAGTATTAGCAGTAGGAAACTCGTGTAGACTTTTTGAAAGAATTTCATTTTCAAATATTTCTGTGGTCTCTTGAGTGTTATTTTTTATAGTAATGACTTGCTTCTCAGTGTCAGATTTAATTGCTGCCCACACTTCATACAATTTTAAAAACGTAGTATCTCCACTCCAATTTTCTTTTTGCGAATAAGTACTTCGAAATTTTTGAATATCCTTTTTTTCAATTTTGCTCTCTAGTATATCTAGTAACTGCGTGCAATTATTTCCAACGTTGTCTATGATTTTTTGTGTAGTAAAAGATTTTCTATTCGGTATACATTTTGAGTAGTCTACATTATTTTTCTCAAATGGATATAATCCACTTTTTCTAAAGCCATTTACAACAATTTGTTTAGATGCGTACTTTTCAAACACAGTTGTAAGAATTGTTCCAAAAGTGTAACGTGTAACATCTTTTGGAAAATTCTTAAATTTCCAATCTCTAACTTCACTGGCCCAACCAACTTTAAGAGGTCTGAATATCGAAACGTCAGCTGGTTGCATAATATGTGTAGTATTTGGAAACAATGCAATTAAAATAACACCATTTTCATCACATAATTGACTTACGTGTTTCGTTAAATGGGAACGGTGACCATCTACAAATAAAATGACAGGCTTTTGAATGTTTTTAGATTGCAGGTATGGTAGAAAATGATTTGATATGTATTCATAAAATACTTCTGAATTCATCCACCCTGAATCTGATCTGCCCAAAGCCCAATCTGTTGGCACAGATTCGGCTATCGTTTGGGGAATTCTCTTATACGGAAAGATCAACATCGGTGGAACATAGTTACCATCTGCCGAAAAGGTGGCCATTACAGTTATCTGCTCTTTTTCAGAAGTAACTCGCACATAAAAATCTTCATTATTTGTTACAGGACCTAAAACCTTCCCGGTTTTAGGGCATAAACAAAATCCTGTTTCGTCTCCATTAAATATTCGTTTAGGGTCTTTTAAAATATCATCTTGTTTCTCTTCTTGTAGGAAAGTTAATATTTCGTCAAACCAAGCCTCAATTTTATCTTGGGTTACGGCCGCCCGTGCTTTACTAACTGATTCCGCATGTTTCTGTTTAATTTTTTTGTGCCGTTTTAAAAAGCCCTCAAACCAAGAGCGACCTGGTGTGTTATTCAGTATATATTTAGTTTCTCTTCCAGTTTCTTCTATAATTTTTTTTACGGTCATAATTAAGTTTTGTTTATGAACTGGAAAACCCTTTCTTGCCATTGCTAATATCCAGTCTTCAAGCAATTTTTCTTCTGCATCAGACAATTCCGTTTTTGGTCCCATTTTTCGGTAAGGAGTAAGCAAAGACAGTTTTCTAATCAAAGTAGACCGGGGTATATTAAATTCACGAGCTGCCGCTTTTTTGCTTTTACCATCATTTGTGACAGCTTCAATAGCTTTATTTAAGTTTTCCTCCGAATATGCAAAGAATTTCCGAGAAGCAACTCTTTTCGGGGTTTGAGCCATATCTGTTTAAAAAAGGTTTTAGCCATCACAAATGCTTTTAACTTGCCAAATTGCAGATATGGGTATGAGTGGCCATTATTGAACACTGACTTATCCAGTAATGGACACTCTCATGTCCACTACTGACGCTTTTACTAATTTGGTGTGTTAGTAGTGGACACCCCCCAAAAATCTGTTTATATTTAAATAGGGTATCAAACGATAATGCGTGGCGTATAGATAATCTTTTGTAATTGCTTAAACATACCTGAGAAGTTTCAAATAATTGATAGGTTGCACTTTATCCGCTATTACACACACTCCAGTACGTTGACTATAACGCGTTTCACAGCTAACATTTGAAACGACGTTTTTGAAATAACGATTATTTTGACAGACATGTAATGTTAGTTACCTATATTCATAGTACATATTACTGCAAAAGGCCTACGAAACGTTTGACCTACTAAATATGTGTGAGTTCTACAATATTTTTCTTGTTTTGACAGTTTTTGTCTAAAAAGTGTCCATTACTGGAGCAGTGTCCATTACTGGAACAGACACCCTATATCATTTTTTGTAATATAGTTGCAAATTGCATTAAATATAGCTTCAGCTGTATAATCTTCCAATTTTACTAACCCAAAGAATCGATCTCTAACTGACATAGTCTTCTCATCATAATATCTTACCACTAATGCCAATGATTTTTCAGTACTGATGTCTGTGGTTTCATCAACAATTAGAGAAAGTTTGGTAGATTCTAAAACTGCTCTCATATTATTCATTTTCTCACTTGCCAGACACTCTTTTGTAACATAAGTAGCTTTAGTTCTGCTACATGCCAATGATTTTGCAATTTCTGAGTCTGGACATATATGTGCAATAAACTTATGTAAATGATCTGCCAACAAAAACGGTAAATTATGTTCTTGTAAGAAAACACATAAACCTAGTTCTGCCTTTTTTACTAATGTATCATGTTGTTGAGCTTCATTCATGGGCATTATTTTATCAAGTTTCGGAGTATTTGCAACTTTTTTCATATTTAACTTATGTGTCTCACTTACTTCATGTCTCTTTATATTGTACAAATTGCAGTGGATCATAATATTACAAACACTGCATGTAGGCTTGCTGCCATCACTACATTTTAACCATTTAAACTGTTGAATCCACTCTCTTTTAAAATTTTGCATGTATTTCCTTTTTTTTTCTGAGGCTGAGGCGAAGTTTCTAAATGTTCATCTTCCTCTTCCTCCATGATTTTTCTTCTACATGGATTTACCAATAATGCAGGTTCAATTGTAGTTTTTGTTGGGGGCACTGGGGGTGGGAGCATTGGAGGCGGAACAACATTTACTACCAACCGGGTTACAAATCTGTAATTATGATTTATAATTTTCATCTCAAAATATAATAAATATATAATTTTATAATTACCTGTCCATCTTGGTCCATTAACAAAATCACGAGCTGGAACAAAATAAAATGACTAAGCAAAGCAAAAATCACAGGGATTTACCAGGATTTCCTTCACTTAGTGTCCCTGTATATTAAAAAGAGAGTACCGCAATAGTCGCCATTTTGTCTCCAACAAAAAGCGCCAAATTTAAAATATTAAGTCAATAAAAAAAATTGTTTTCTACAGTTGCCTAAGAAACGGGTGTTTACACATCAATTTCAGGGCGTAGAGCACGCGTTTTTTCACGGTTAAAAAAAGACTTTGACGCAAGTTGAAAGCAAATTCTCCCTAAAAGTTCAATAATTCTCAATAAGTCACAAATTTTATTGAAAAAATTATAACAGGTAATTACAACTTAATAACAATTATTTAGCTATGAATATAGATATGACAACCTTTGCTTTCTAATTTCCTCATGTCCTTTTGTTTCACAAGCCATGTAGAGTTTAAGTCCTTTATTTATTGTGTCATCCTCATCAGACCATTCTTCTCCCCTATGAGTTCCGTATTTCAAAAATTTTAACTAATCCTCATTAAATATGTGATTGTGTTTTTTCTCCATTTGCTTAATTTGACTTTCAAGGAAAGAAAACTTTTGCAAAGCATTTTTTAATTTGTTTTTAAATTGTTGAAACTGTACCTAGATTTTGTACCAAAGCATTTTCATTTTCAGCAGAAGATTTCCTAACAACATCTAAAATCATAAATAGTACAATATTGTTCAAACTACTTTATATATTGCTAGAATTACATGCAAATCCTGCAAGTTTCAAGGATGAGTCTGCTTCATGTGTAAAATTACAGTTGTCTGAAAAAGACAAATTTAACACCACCAACACACCAAGTAAATATTTTTTCTACCTACCAATTGCTTTTCTTTTAGGAGGAGGACTTTGATGTTGAAGAACACCAATACTTGGCACAGCATTCCATTTTAAGAGTTTTCTCTTGTCTGCTCTACCTGATTCAAATTGGTTTTCCTCGAAATGTGTCTAATAACAGTAAAGTGAGGTTAGGACACGTGGACAATTTTCTCAAACAAGATTTTTACATATTGAATTCAGGCCAATACTTACTTCACATATGCTTGCCCTCAATGGTAATTCGTAATTCACCTCGGTTCACAAATTTTGTCCATGCTTTAGTGTTTTCTACGTTGTTCTTGCCACGGGGTATTGGAAAAAGTCGAAATCCTTGTACCGAACGATTTTTGCAATTAGGGACACAACAACCAGACATTTTTTTGCTTTCAAGGAACAGTGTAAAATTGCATAAATCGACACAGCAATCTTAGTAATTATTAATAAGTGACACTAATAACACGTCAACACATAAACATCAACACGTGTATCACATCACTCCACCCTCCAATCCGCCATTTTGTCTCCAAGTAGTCAAGATTACTTAATTTAATAAGGTTGCCTACAAACTGTAATCAATGCGCATGCGCAACTTCTAACGCGTCATCATGTCCTCCCGACCTGTTTGTTTACATGGAGTGTAAACTTGTTTGCTTTTATTTTGTGAATTGTTGTGTGAAAATATTCAATTGGGAATAAAATTTGTGCTAAAACAGACTGTTCTTACTTAAATTGGCAGTTATTTGAGTGGGTTAAAGGCATGTATGCATAATTTACGAGTATTTGCCTAATGAACAAAGATGGAGCGTACAAATTGTACTTCTTCAACCCAGTTCAATTTCCAGTAATTGTGTGTTACTAACAGGGCAGAGTTTTGTTTTAAGGTTTGCTCTTACTGTTTAGAATGTGTGCAGACGTTTGCTGCAAACAGAAAACAAAAAACAAAACTATTCTTTGTGAAAATGTAACACCATAATTTGTTACAATCCATGAAATTTGTTTATTACAAATTAATTTATTGGTAATGTTTACAGATATCTGGGGCAAAAAGTTATATTGTTGCAATATGTAAAAGCAACTCAAAAAAAAACTGGCGTCAGGTTTTTCTCATTTCCAAAGGATTTCATCCTGCGAAAAACTTGGGTGCAAAAGTTCAATGGAAAGGAAAAATTTGCAGTTGGTCATGGACGAATAATATGTAGCAAGCACATTAAACCTGAAGGGATGCTAGCTTTTGACAAGTCTTTATCAGCTGTCCATACTGATTTATTTCTATACTGTGGTTTTACTATAACCTTTTTCACATATGACATATTAGACACCCCATTTTAAAAAATTTTTATTTTCTTGAGCCGTTGTCTTCTATTTGGTTACAACAATTACCCTTTACACCAAAATTTAAATCCCATGCCCCGTTTCGAAAATACAGACATTTCTATCTCTGCTATCCACCACTGTATTTGTCCTAATTTCTTGAGATAATGCATCAATTTAAACAATTTTTTATTTTTATCCTAATAATAATGAGTAGTGGGGGTCTCTACATACATTTTTTGTTTTTTCTTTGTTTAATTATATATTATTTCAATTAAAATACAGACGGACTTTGAAAAGGGAGGACAGAATGACGTTTACGCGCCAAACGCTGTGATTGGTCCAAAGTTTGTAGGCAACCTTATTAAATTAAGTAATCTTGCCAAGTAGTGGCATAACCAATTGCGGTACTCTCTTTTTTAATACAGGGACACTACCTTCACTCATAGCACAGAGTACTCTGTGCTCATATCATAAAACAACTCTACTTTCCGGAGTATGCAGTTTCCTAAATTACCAACAGGTAACAGTTGCAGTTAATTGTCAGAAGATGGCACTTTTTACTTGACCATTTATAATATAACACTCTTGACAGAACTGCAATATTGCAATTAATGATATAGCCTTTAAAAAGGTATAGCCAAGAGAGCCCAACGGGGTAGATTTATTGCAGAGGAGGTAGAGAGCGAAATTGGCTTTAAAAGGGGTAGATCTACCCCGAACGGGGTAGCTGTGGCAACACTGGTCGGCGCCGTTGAACTGTGTGAGCGAGAAAATCTGACGTTGACGCCATTTTGTTAGAATAGACGCCAGAGACGTATTCAGGAAAATGTTAAAATCGGACAGGCCCGTATTACGAATTTATAATAAATTGTGAGAAATTTTTCGTTACAATTTCATGTAGATATAAACGTAAAACAACAACACGTTTAAAAAACATGTAATTTATTGATTTCTCCATATAATTAGTTTGTTAGCATTACCTCGACTTTTAAAATTTCTATTTATAAATTTTAAACTATAAAAAACGCGCATTCTTATGTATAAACAAATTAAATATTCATTTGGGAAATTTTCACAAGAATGTTCAAATATAACACTGTTGTAATCGCGAATTCGGAAAAAGGGTTCTGCAGAAACACACCAGTTATACTTATGCCTGGTTTATTATCGACTCTACATGTTCTCTGCTCGGTGGCTGAATCGGGACCAGTGTTGCCAGTTGCTTTTCTCTCGGTGTACAAGCTGATTGTCAAAAAGGTACTAGATTTCTGTAAAATGTACTAGACTGTATTGCGCCATCTGACGTCAGTATCTTAAATAAAATACAAACACATTTTCTAAAGCACGTTTTAATATATGAAATCAAACAGATTACAAAACTACATAAAGACTAGCAAAAAAAAAGTTACAATTACAATTATTACAAGGTACAATTACTATTATTAAATAGAAATCTATTTGTATGTTGCATTCTTTTTCAACAAAGAAGCGCTTGGGCTCCATGAATAACATGGATTAGATTTTAACATTTGTTTGGCATGCAAAATACTGTCACATGTATCTACGTTAAGTCTATTTCGTACTTTAGATCTTAATAGATTCAGTTGTGAGAATATACGCTCCGCAGCCGCAGATGAATGCGGTAAAGACAATAAAGCTTTAACAAATTTACTTAAATGTGGAAACATTTCAAAATTCATATCATTTTTAGCTTTAAAAACTATGACCCAGAAGTCCTCTACACTCTCTTCTTTAAATTTCTTTAATTCTGAAACGTCAGACAATAAACGCCATTCGGTATTTAATTTTTCTATATCTTCAACAAGATGGGGAAAATAACATAAACTTTCAGTGGCAATGGAATTTACAGTACCAGATAACGCTACATTTGGAGCAAAGTTACCAATAAATTCTAATACTGGGTCATTGAAATTGAATCGGCTTTTAATTTGTCTTGCAAGTTCAATATAATAGTCTAAAGCTCTTAATCTAAAATTGTGGAGTTCACCTGAATCTAAATTTTTATTGTTACATAGAATTTCTGTTTTTGCTCCAAAATAAATGTAATTCCAAAAAATATCTTGGGTCGCTTGCGTCAAATTTATTGAAATCAATATTATCAAAACATTCCTTTTTTATGAAATTTCTTAGGATTGTCTTGTATAAGTCTCGAACCTTTGTTAATAAGAGAGGAAGTTTGGGTTTTTCAGCCTGGAATTGTAAATTTAATTTATTTACAAGGTCCAATATGTACGAGAGGAATGTAAAATATATTTTGTAAATTGGATTTTTTAACGACGTTAAGATGGTTTGAGTTGAATGTAAATTTTCTTCAAGGCACTCATTACTAAAATACAAGATAAGAACATCCCACTTATCCAAAATTCTGTCCACAGCAAGCTGAAAAGTTTAAAGCTATTAGAATATCATTCATGCTTATATAGTAAATACGTACTTGAAGGGAAAGCCACCTTGTTTGACTGGGATGAAGTAATTTATGTGGCTTCAGATTTGCAAACTGCTGAAATTCTTGAAATGTACTCAATCTTTTGCTACTATGTGAAAAATAATTGTATACACTTCTAATAAAGCCTTCAATACTTCTAGGCAGTTTCTTTGCAGCCGCTGACGCGCACAGGCGACAAGAATGACAAACACATCCCATCACAAACACTTTTTCGTTTATTTCTTTAAACTTAGATTGCACTCCTGAATGCTGTCCCATCATTACTGCAACGTTATCTGCAGCGAATCCTATTAAATTATTAATAGGTATTTTGCACTTTTCCAAATAGTTTTTAATGGTGTTAAACAATTCTTCCGCCGTACTATTTTTGACTTTTATCAGACCTAGAAATTGATCTTCCCATCTTAATCGTTCTGATTCAAAAAATCTAACAACAATAGCTAAAGATTTTTCAACAGCTATATCGGTGGTCTCATCCACAATAATAGAATACTTGCTTCCTTGCAATTTTTTGCATAAAATTGACAATTGTTCTTCTGCAATGCATGTTTTTGTTATAGCCGTAGCTTTAGTACGGTTGCATTTTATTTCTTTTGCAATTTGCGAGTCTGGACAAACAGAAGGTAAAAGTCTTGTTAAATGATCCATTAACAAAAATGGCAAGTTGTGTTCATGAAGAAACATCACAAGCTTCAATTCTGTCTCCTTGACTTGATTTTGCTTTTGTGTTTCTTTATTACAATAAGTCTATATTTTTATTGTATTTTCAGACTTGATTACAGCCTTTTTGTGATTAAGTTTTGTTTCATGCCTCATGAGATGGGATAATCCACCACTAATTAGTTTCTGGCAAGGCTTACAAAAAGGCTTTCCACTTTTTTCTTCTAACCAGCTGAATTTCTTAACCCAATCACTCTTAAATTTTTGTGCATACCACTTTTTCGTTGTGCTACTTATTTTTAGTTTTTTGCTAACACTTTCCCTTTCCTCATTACGTTCCTCGGTATCCTGTTCATTTTCCTCATCCGAGTCAATAACATGTTCAAAATCAGAAACTTTTTCGATGCTATTGCTGCTGCTGCTTGCGGTTGCGGTTAGTTTTCTTTATCAGGAACCTAAAAGCAAATAACAATAAATTTACGCAAACTTCAACTATTTCATAGTGCTAACATACCTATCCATTATGCCGGTCAGACAGGACAGAAGGCACAACTCACAAATACCTTTTAAAAAATATTATATTTGATAAGTAACACTAACACGTGGATCTTGATAGGACTAACACGTGGAGCTTGATGAGACTAACACGTTGATCTGGATAAGACTAACACGTGGAACTTGATAACACTAACACGTGGATCTTGATAAGCCTAGCACGTGGATCTTGATAACACTAGCACGTGGATCTTGATAACACTAACACGTGGATATTGATAAGACTAATACGTGAAGCTTGATGAGACTAACACGTTGATCTGGATAAGACTAACACGTGGAACTTGATAACACTAACACGTGGATCTTGATAAGCCTAGCACGTGGATCTTGATAACACTAGCACGTGGATCTTGATAACACTAACACGTGGATATTGATAAGACTAACACGTGAAGCTTGATGAGACTAACACGTTGATCTGGATAAGACTAACACGTGGAACTTGATAACACTAACACGTGGATCTTGATAAGCCTAGCACGTGGATCTTGATAACACTAGCACGTGGATCTTGATAACACTAACACGTGGATATTGATAAGACTAACACGTGAAGCTTGATGAGACTAACACGTTGATCTGGATAAGACTAACACGTGGAACTTGATAACACTAACACGTGGATCTTGATAAGCCTAGCACGTGGATCTTGATAACACTAGCACGTGGATCTTGATAAGCCTAGCAATAACACTAACTCGTGGATATTGATAAGACTAACACGTGAAGCTTGATGAGACTAACACGTTGATCTGGATAAGACTAACACGTGGAACTTGATAACACTAACACGTGGATCTTGAAAAGCCTAGCACGTGGATCTTGATAAGCCTAGCACGTGGATCTTGATAACACTAACACGTGGATCTTGATAAGACTAACACGTGGAGCTTGATGCGACTAACACGTTAATCTGGATAAGACTAACACGTGGAACTTGATAACACTAACACGTGGATCTTGATAAGCCTAGCACGTGGATCTTGATAACACTAGCACGTGGATCTTGATAAAACTAGCACGTGGATCTCTATATACTAATACGTGGGCCTTGAGAACACTAACACGTAGATCTTGATTAGACTAACAAGTGGATCTTGTCAACACTAACACGTGGATAATACGTCTTCCTTGTTGGACGGAACCCGGCACAATGAATCATGTCGAATTTTTTTCGCCGCGTGCCACGTTATCTGTGTTTCTGCGCACATTTCAGCCATTTTGTAGTTCTACCAACTACCAACGTTTAGGTATATCGGGTATATCACCAAATTTTTGTCAAGGCGGTAAATATGAATTAAAAAATGTGAAAAATAAAATAAATGTGTATATAAAGAGTATTTTAACACGTTGAAAATTGTCGCTAATTTTATTTTTTGTGAAATTTATATAAAAAAAGAGATGTTTAGGAAATGTCGAGGGAAATGTATTAGATTTAAATAGCATGTACTAGTGTACTAGACTGAACAAAAAAGTACAAGATCTAGTACATATGTACTAGACTGGCAACACTGATCGGGACTGCCTCAAGAAACGGAGCTTAGATACCAATAATAACCATGATACTAAGACTAAACAAGATATGATCACGCGCAGGTTTTTTCCCTCTCTCTCTTTCGACTCTGACGTCATTGTGTGACAAATCTGAAATCTGGTGACAAACGTGGCGTTATTAATGTGGCTATTAGCGTCTAAATTCTCTCTGTTTTGAGTGATTTACTAGTTTTTGTAATTGAATATTGTTTGTTTGATTTTGTGAACGATGGTTTATTGTGCAGTGATGGGTTGTACCAGCAATAATAATAAGAAAAGCAAGAACTGTTCGTCCGATTGTCGATACTTTAGTTTTTTGACCAATACCAAACTTTGTAATTTATGGAAGCAAGAAATGCTCTCAAAAGCATGGTTTTAATATAAAAAATGCTGAAATATGTTTAAAACATTTTTCTCATGATGATTTTTTTGTTAAAGAAAAACTATTGCCTGTGTCCTAAAGTAAGTGAAAGTTAAAACGAGACGCGTGCCTTCACTTAATTTACAAAAATCACCAAAAGTGCAAACATCTGTCCAGAAAGATCGTGAGGAAAGAATAAAAAAGATAGAATTTGTTATAAACATACATTCCATGTAAGTACTTATTTCATTAATTGTATTTGGGATATTTTTTTATTGAATACTTATACTTTGTTAGCTTACAAGAAGAATCGGAAATGTGTAAGAAAATAAAGAATCTCCAAGCGGAAAACTTACGTTTAAAAAACTTTTGGAAAAAGAAGAGAAAAAACAAATTGATAAGATATTTAGTGTAGGACAGCTTCGTAAGCTAAAAACTCAGAAACAAATTCAGTGGTCTATTCAAAATATTACTTCTGCAATATCCTTGTATGCTTGTGGGCCCAGGTCTTAACCGTTTACTAGAAGAAGAGGTTATCCATTGCCAGCAGTTTCGAACTAATTTATGTTTTAATTTATTAATATTTTGACCTAAGTATGTTCTAATTTATTAATCATTAATTTAAAGAACAAGTTGCGTTACTTGTTGCTGGGAAAAAGTTAAAAAATATTATAGTGAGTTTTTGCTTTTTAAATTTGTTTATTGAAGTTATGTGATCGCCATACACTTAAAATGCATTAACTTCCCTTTTATTTAAGTATATTTTTTTAATTGTTAAAATAGTTTAGTAATCAATTTAAGGTAGAAATATTTTAGTATAATTATTTTTTTTGATTTCATTATTCAATATTTGTCAGACTAAATGCAAAATTGATTAATCGTTTTTTTGGCAACTTCTAAACTTACAGTTTTTTCTATGTAACCGCTTTAAATTTAAAAAGTGTTATATGACGCTTTAGTAAACTTATGATTATTTAAAATTCACATGCAAGTGAATTTTAATTTGTTTATTAGCTTTTAAGATTTTTATATTTAATCACATATTTTATTATCTTATTATATCAATTTATATTTAATTAATATACGTGTTAATTTAATTTTAAAACTGATTTTACTTTCGAAATTAATTTTAGGGATTTCAGACTGCAACCTTTTACTCCAAAAGATTATTTCATCCCAGAATTCCGCTCGCAGGAAAAGCCTTTGCTTAAACTAATCTATTTTTTGTGGTTTGTACCACTCTACCCACAATTCCACCCTACAAATTAACCATTAATAAAAAAAATATTTTTAAATAACCCGCCCTATTTTGAACTGTAAAAATAAACCTAATAAGGTTCTAAAATGTCTTTTTATTAAGTATTATTAAATAATATTCATCTGAGACATTAGAATCAACAAAAGTTTTAGTAATTTTCCGAGTAATTCTCTAATAATACTATTAAATGCATGTTTTTTCTAATACCGCAGTACATTTTTGTCACGCGATGACGTCATGCGCAAACTAGTTTAAAATTCGTACGGCAAGTGATCATATCTTGTTAATCTTAGTATCATGAATAATAACAGACCAAAACTACCTACCCCCTCCTTCTATATCAAGGACATTACAACAACACTCTTCATTATCTGGAACAGGTTAAATATTATTTTTGAACCAACAGCAAAACGTTCAAAATTATTTTGAAATAACTCTTCCATCATGGCAACATAATAGACAAAATTATCAGGAGTCATTCTCAAAGCACCAAAAGGGACCTCGCTTGTTTCGTAAGCTTTTAGATAGCAAAAGAGGGATGAATTGTCCAATTCTTGATAACTCTTCGAATATTCGTCACAAATTTGACAAGAATGGCGATTCAAACATTTTTTAATTAAAAAGCCGCAAACATATCTTCCAAAATTTTGTTCTAGGATGTCACTTCTTCGGTAATCTGTGTCTTCAACTCCAAGTGAGGGTAATGCTGGTGTAGTTGACACAGATATTTCAATTCTTTGCTCTTCAACGTTTGTTGCTGATGTAACTTTCAGTAAAAACTCATCAGTATTTCATCAGCATGGTGAAACTCTATGCAACAATATCAGTAAAACCATTTTTCTTCTACGAAATCTATCCAAGTTTGTCTCTCAGGAAACTCTTAAAATTGCCTATTATGGTTTAATTCAAAGTCAACTAATGTATGGAATCTTAATCTGGGGCCATGCTTCCTGTCGTCACCAAGTATTTTCTCTACAAAGGCGGGCTATTCGCATTATTTATGGACTAGACTATCGCGACGATTGCAGACAAGCATTTAAAGATTTAAAAATTCTGACTTTTCCTTGTTTGTATTTACTTCAATGTTGTACGTATGTTAAGGACAATTTATCTATGTTTAATACACACAAAAATATTCACAGTTATAACACTCGTAACAATGAAAATCTAGTTACTAAATATGCACGAGTCTCTAGAACGCAAAGTGGCACAGGATTCCATGCAATAAAATATTATAATTGTTTACCTAATGCTATAAAAAATATGCCGCTCAAACGGTTCAGAACCGAACTTAAGGAAATTCTGTGTAATGAAGCGTTTTATGATTTCCATGAGTTTTGTCTGTATTTTAGAAATGTGTAACTATTTTATATTTATCTTGATGACTGTATATTCTTTCTGTTCAATTTCATACTTATTGTTTTACTGACGTGTGTAAAATACTAATGTATTCTAAACACCAAATAAAATTATTATTATTATTATAGTATCACCTTCACAATTTTCATTTCCGGAATTGAATAATCTTGTGCAACAAATTTTTCGAAACGTCCTCTCAAATTGAATAGAAGTGGGATTTATACAATTTCTGTTTTGTTGCCTTATAGATCCAAATAAATTTTCTAAAGTGTCCTGGTCCAGTCTTCTTGTAAATATATATTCAATGGCTGCGTCTTCTTTTTTCAACAAAGTCCACAACTCCAGCAAGCCATTTATTGTTACTTGAAAACCTTTAAAACATTTAATCTGTGATGTACAGTCTTCATGACCACTTACTGCTCTAACATTTTTAAAAAATTGGCAACAATCTTAAAAAAATCTATTTGGTATGTTTCACCTCTGAATGCCACATTAAACTTTGTGTGGTGGTTTGAGCTATTTGAATTTAAAATGTCAAATAAATTATCCATTCGCTCTACAAAACTAGCAGTCCAAACTGCTTCTGCATCTAAATATCCAAACCGTACATATAAATTTAAATTATGTGCCACTGTTGCGCTAAAAACTTGAGACGACAATTTGACTTTCATTTTCTCAAAATTATTTGGAAATAGATGAGAATCTGTAAGTTTAGGGGCACCTTGCAGTGGATATTTTTTATCGTGGTTATAAATTAACAATATGTTGCCACGAAATGACCTTGCCTTCATATAAAAAGTTATATTTAATAAGGTTATTCCTGACTGCTTTTAATAAGTGTGGAGTGTCATACATAAAAATAATCATTACGCTTTCAACAAAAAAATAAGGCCTATCTATAGAATCTATATTATTAGAGCCCATCTCGCAAATTAAAGCACATATAGTAATGCCAATTTTTTTCAAATTCTGAACAGTACTTTTAACTAGCTTTTCGAGACTTTCACTGTGACAATTCGAGTGGGAAAAGTAGTATACACGTGGTTGGCTCCATTTTGAAAAAAATCCTTTCACCAGTAAAACAGTAGCATTCTTGACTGCTTCAGGACGTCCTTGATTATTACTCACAACTCCAACAATTTCATCTTGACCCACTTTATAAAATAAGTTAACTTTCAGAGCCATCTCATCCATGCACAAAACACAAAGTCTATCTCTTTCAGAAAAATTTCTACTTTTCATTGACAGCCTTTCAAAAAGTTGATTATTTTCAGTTTCCGGAACAACTTGTATGTTCTTTATGAAGCGAAACAATGTTGATGGTGATGGTAAACAAAATTTGTGCATCAATTAATTGCTTTTTGTACAGTTTTGGACTTGTGAAATAAAGTTGTAAACATTCCAACTTGAATTCTTGGCTGTATCGACGTCCGTGTGGCACTTTGTTAATTAACTCTAATTGAATGTTTATAAATTTGGCTAAATCTTTGGGACACATTTTGTAGCACAATTCATGAAATTGTTCTTTACTGCAGACAGCTGATTGTTCACGCAATTTCATGTTTTCCTGTTCTAATCGTTCATTCTCTCTTCTTAGCTGCTGCAGCTCCGATCTCAAGTTTTTCTTTCTGGGAGTTGAAGAGGTCAAACTCATAGGAGTCTGAGTAATCCCAGGAGGGGATAATGGCGCTTCCGTTGACGAGTCTAATTCTGATAACGTGGGAATATATATTACCTGCTCTAAAATGACAAACTTATAAACTCAAATAACAAAAATCACTTCTACATTTACCTCTGTCACATTGTAAATTTGCTTCAGCAATTGGCTCAACTTGAAATGGTTCAGTTTCTGCTTCTTCTGCAGGAACAGGCAGCTGTACCACCTGTTCATTTTGTTCTTCACCTAATTGACCTTTTTCCTTATTCTTAATTCCCTACCGCATGCGCGAACGAGCCATTTCTTTGACAGAACATATGACATTTTTTTCCATTGACCTTACAATATTTATAGATGGCTTGTTGGCAGAAAAGTTCTAGACAGATCGTCAGGTGGGCGTTTTGATTTATTTACTATTATTGTTAAAGAATAGTGGCTGAGGTAACTCTTAGGTTGATTCAATTTATATTATGATTAATATTACTTTATTTCTTAAGTTGGATGGGCTCTCTATACTTTTTATACTTCAGTGAACTTAATGCCGCATGCGCATGCGGTAACGAAAATGACTTTAATAAGGAAAAAGGTTAATAACAGGGCTTGCTGTACAAGTGGTAATGCAGAATAGCTATGTTCGAAAGGCATCGATGAACTTCCTTCCAATGTTGGAAACAGTGTAGGAACAGCATGCTTGTGAAGCTTATTTTTCAAGTCGTTTAAAAACATTTTTTCTTCAAAATGCGCCCCACAAAGCCGGTGACTCATATTTAGACTGTCAATACTTCCCAGTAAGTCTTCACGGCCAGCTGCCATCGCCCAAATTCTTGCCCTAGCATTTTACAAATTACTATTTAATTTAATTATTGTCCCTTTTACATACCTTTCACCTGTCGGGAACGAAAAAAAAAAAAAAAAAACTCAGGTGAGGTGATGAATATTTTTTATATTTATATTGTTTTAGTCCAAATTGCACAAATAGTCACTAACTCTACACGAAACTATTCAAATTTTCGCTCAACAACAACACAAGTCAATCGACAGAAATCGTCAAATAGCATTTTTCGTTCAGAGAACATGGCGGCCACGATGCGTAATGGGAGATGCTCATAATCGTCCCCACCACCGAAGTGAAACTTCTGGTCTCGATATTCTGTGGTTCAGGGTTGCCAGCATGGAGGAATAAATAAATAAGACTGGAGGTAAGGTCGCCTATGTTCACCATGTAAAATTCTTGCCTGAAATTTAAGCACCTTTTACGACCTTTTTGACTAACGCGCACACACAGGCGCATCGAACTGTGCCGATGAATGACGAATGTTCGAACTCTGTTATTCGTCAGTGGCGTTTCGTCTTGAGAAAAGCATCAAAGTAGCGTCATTTTTAAAGTTTTGTTTTATTTTATTATAATCGTTTTTGCGAAGTGTTTTTTTGGATAGTGTTAGTGTTAGTGTAAGTTAAAAACATTAAAATGGTGAGCTGCAATTTTCTTTTAACTTATTTTTTAACTTATCTTGCCCCCAGAAAAAGATTTGATGCTACGCCTCTGGAATCCGGCACCATATTGAAACACCTTTTACGACTTTGCCGCTTGGCGCGAAATCTCAACTTTTTAAACATTCTTCCCTCCAGTCTTATTTATTTATTCCTCCATGGTTGCCAGATTCAAAACTGTTTAAGTCGCCATCTGGTGGACTTAAAGTAGCCCAAAGTAGCCGGGTTGGTTTTTAAATAAGTTTTATAATATTTTATATATTTATTTGCATTACAAAAAAAATACTGAAAATAAAATCAATAATAACAAAAAATAAATTCTAATACAGTAGTAAGAATAACATAAAACATATGTATGTAAATATAAATTTTTACATAAATTTATTTATAAGTTCAAGTTCAGCATTATCACATACATCAGTCTCACCATTATTTGCACTTAGGTTTAGGTATATTTGGAATGTAAATGGGCCTTTCTCTACTAACTGGAAACTTGTCTATTGACAGTTGTCCCAACCCTATTTTTCTAAAAAATTAAAAATATAATATGTTAAGTCGATGATATTTATAATATAAATACATATAAACAAGAAACCATTGTAATTTCCCCTTATTTTTCGAATTATAGGCAAATTTGTAAAAAAATGCGGCAGAGGACTGTTTTGCCACCCAGAGGACTGTTTGTTCCACCCAGAAAACAGTTTATGTCAATGTTATATGAAGAAAAACACAATATTAATTATTAAATGTAATCAAATAAATTCTCTTCTTTATTGAATACTGTGTCACATACAGAATTTAAATACTTATTAGTATTGTTGATAAATCAGGAACAAATTTTGAGCTTAGCTCTCTAATTAACGAATTAAAATAATTACAATCAAAATTAAGCTTAAGTACTAAGAATCAGCCTTGTTTCCTTATCAATGCAGACTTATTTCTCAAAAACAGGTACAGGTTTATTAAAATAATAAAATATTCGTTTCCCTTTTAGGGCAATATCTGGGTTTGGCAACTTCTTTAATACTTGGTCAAAGGACACATCAGAAACATCATTTTCATTGATTCTGAATGTGTGTCCTTTGTCATCACAAATTTTTAAGAAGGTTACTGTTAGTTCGCCTTCTTCAGTGTCTATCTTATTGATTACTGCAGCATAACAATATTCAATATTTTTTACTATAAATTTAACCAAGACGTAATCACCGATGGTGTAATTCTGTTGTTTGATTGAACTAGGTCCAGCTAGTGCAGCGTCGTCGTCGGTTTCCATTGTGGAATCCTGTGAGTTGTTCATGTTTTCACTTTCAGAGTTTGTGTAAATATCATCTATGTTAAGTTTTGTCTTGTTTTTGTACTCTAACACTCCTAAATTGAAATGCTGGCACTCGTCTTCACAAGTGCAACTTAAACTTTTCATTATGAGTTTAGCGGCACTTGGAGCTGATTCCAGAGGACTTCTTAATATTTCAGCCTTTACTTGATGTATTTTTAGAGTGCCATTAAAGCTTTTTAAATTAACTGTTTCATTTTGAAGGTCATCTGTCAATTTTTGGATGGCTTTATCATCGATTGTAAACAAGGTAATTGCGGAACAACTTCGTTGAATGGCCTCTACAAATGATTCCAAGTTATCAATATCACCTCCTGTAGCGACGACGGCATCAGCGGTTCTTTTGCAGGTCGCTCCAATGCCATCAGGGGCCCCTTTGCCATGGCCACTCTCTGAATAGTTCCAGGTAAACTTCCTCACATTTAAAACCTCTTGTTGAAGCCTTGTATTGTTTTGTTTTTGTATTGAGTTACGGGTCCATCGCTGACGAAGTGGATGATCTTTATGTTAGGTGGGAGAGTTTTAAATATTGGCCGCAAATGTGCCCATATAGCAGCTGGTGAATGTGTGAGATTTATGGAAACAGTACAATAAGACTTGATAGAGTTTTTGGTATACACTACCACAGTATGAAGACTTAGCTGAAGTCTCGACCCTCCAAAATGAAATGCTTGTATTTCTTGACCGTATTTGGAACAATAATTTTCTGAAAAATCCATATGTATGATAGCGTCTTCGTCGGTAAGGTTTTGTTTGTATTTCTTGATAGCATTGTATTGATGGGTAATGTTTCTCTCGTGTTGATAATAGGCTTCCAAATCCTCGTGCAGCTCTTCTATTAGTTCTCGAGGGCGAACTGTGAACGTTTTCTTTAGGTATTTGGTAACTGTTCGAGCATTCTTGGTCTTGGGGTCGTTGTAAGTTTGTTTCTCAGATATCCATTGTTTAAATTCAATAGGCTTGCTGTCATCAAACTCCCTGTAGTCAGGGTTCTTGTCAATACAGCGTTGGCAGGTTCGTGACAAACATAGCTCGTCATAGCGATTACAACATGTATTTTCAAGCAGTGCAGTGTGACTATTGTAAGTCAAAATTCTTCTTCTGTGCAATGCTGACAGTTTCAGATCAATGTTCGCGTGCTTTATGCACAGGCACGTGTCACGTTCGTTTATATTTGGTGTTATGACCCAGAAAGGACGTAGACGACAAAACGTTGTGTAGCTTATTTTAAAATGTTCAGCTTGAAACTTCTTGTACAAATTTGCGATGCTATCCAATAGATATCTTTTCTGTTTTTTAACCCCTTTTCTGGTCAGGCATTCTCGTTTTCCTGCGCCAAGTCTGCTGTTGTCATCATTTTCGTAGAAGGTTCGTACAGTGTTTATCCAATCAGATGAAATTTTGTCTTTACGAGTTCGAAGCTTGGGTACTAAACCTGATTGATGCGCTGACTTCTGAATTGTTTTATAAGATATAGAACTATCTTTGCTTCGCCATAACTTGTACTTGTGTATTAGTTTACCGGACACGACTTTTCCGAATATTTGTTTTTCTTTGCACGTTTTTAAATTAGCGTAGTTTTCTTTCAACTGGGCATTCAACACTTCACCGAATAGCGCCTTTTTGACTAATTCTCTGCGAGCTTCTGGCGAATCACACATTTCGATAAGTTTAGTGTTAGGTGTGTCTACATTTTCCTTTGTCTTAGCTTTTTCCAAACGTTCTAATCTCTTCCTATATTTCTCGGATTTTTTTCTGTAGTACTCGATCTTTTTGTCTTTATCCTTTATAATTTTGTCACGTTTCTTTCTAGCATTACGCTTTCTCGCATTATTTGCATCACTTCGTGGAGTGGTCATATGTATTATTGATGGAGAGACAGAACTTTGAGGAGAAAGTGAACCCTCGGATTCGGGCGTATTTTGTCGTACAAAATTGTTTGTAATTTCTTTCAAAGCTTTTTTTTTTGCGCGATAGGTAGCACAGTGCTTTCTCCATTCTTTAGTAACAGCTTTGTGTTCACGTCGACTCATATCTTTAACTGACTTTCTTGTACCTTTTTCCTTCTTTCTTTGGTAGTTACGTCGTTCTTTTTCCTTCAATTGCTCTCTTTTTACAGGATCATTTTTTAGCCGTTGATATCTTAATCTTTCTGCAATTCGTTTCTGCTCTTTTATTTCTTCTTTGGTTTTAGGTTTCTTCTTTGGTGGCATTGCGGCAATACTAAAACAATAAAACATACTTTCAATATTTAAAAAAAAACCGTAAGGGTTTAAAAACTCGTAGTTCTAGGTACGTATTATTTTTTATTCCAAAATCCATAATAATAGAAAACAAAAGACCTGAATTAGCGTGACAGGCCAATGTAAGAAAGAAAGAGACTATCGGCAAGCAGTACTGGCAGTAGGTTAGTGCAGACTATAAAGAATATTAACACGGACGTCAAATAAAACAGTCCTCTGTCACATTGAACACTCCTCTGTGTTATAAATTTCCAGAGGACTGTTGCACAGAGGACTGTTATTTTTACGTAAAAAATGTCTTACCACGTATCAGTTTAAATATTACTTCATAACACAGGAACAACTATAAATTATCACACTGAGCAATTTTTTTGTTAAATAAATATAATTATAACACATAAAACAGAGTAAAATAGACTTACCAGAGGAATGTTCACTCAACACTACAGAGACGTGGCTCCCCCACAGACGCGGAGTTGTCACTGCGCAAAATGGCGGCGACTTGTTTAGCATGGCGACCGAGTAAACTTCACATTGTTAACGTTCCGTTTCACGCGAAATGTAGTCACAATAGTGTTTAATATTTTTGTGGCGCGATATTCAAATTGTGCCAGAGGACTGTTCAAAAATGTATCGGACAAAATTTGAACACTAGTTTTTAGTATAAAAAAAATTTCTAAAATTAGAATTGTTTTTTTGTTCACATGCATTCAATATTCTTTATCTTCATAGAGTTATAAGATTTTACATTTTTAAATACAACTAATAAAAACCGAACCGAATCATACTCGATCCGGAATTAGGACATAACAGAGGACTGTTTTTAGTGGCTTTTAGACCGAATTTATGAAATGATTATGATTCTAAATATTGATTAAGCTTGGCTCCTTAAATAACAGGTTATATATTATGTATTTTAATAAATAAAACTATGCATTAATATAGCCAAAGTAAAAAAAAATGCTTGGACCATGATTTTCCTGTTAGTAGAGAAAGGCCCAAATAAATTCAACATATCTTTGGTAACAGCAAAATTTTTACAACGTATGTTACGTGAATAACAGTATAATCCCAGTCTTAAAATTGCATCTAATGTTTTTAAACTCATCTTGTTTCTAGATTTTACCTTAATTGCATTTATCACTGAGAACACTCTTTCCACAGTAGCATTGCTGAAAGGCAACGATAGTGAGTTTAAAACTTGATTGGCAAGTTTTTTAAAACATTTTTCACCAATTGCATTTTTATAGTTCAATACTAAAGACCAGAATTCTATTGTATCTTCTGGGATGGTGCCACTTGGATAAATACTGAACCAGTTAATAGTTAATAAATTTCGCCACTGATTTTCAAGATCACTAACATTACTAGTATAATTAAATAATAGCTCGTTTATTTTAGGCCTAACTTGACTTAAACATAAATTAGGGGAATAAAATCTCAGATTTTGCAATGACTTTACATTCGTTGGCAATCTTTGAACCAGTTCTTTTGCTAAACGTTTTAAAAAATTAAAACATTGAGTTTTAATAGTAACTATTTCTGTGTGTTTTATGTTAAAGTCGCGAAGTTTACATTCGAAATTTGAGCCATAATCAACTTGATCAATTTGGACAAAAGCTAAATTGTTGTTTAACGTGTTTTCTAACGTGTTAGTATTCCAGTTGCTTTCTGCTAAAAATTTTCGCCACAGTGGAGAGAGAATTCTCGAACAAACTGAAATAATTAAAGACTTCAAATTATCATGTATTTTTACTATTTCAGCCTTTTCACTCTGGAATAAAACATTGGGTTCATTTAATTCGTTAAGAATGGGCTGCAAAAAAACAAAATACACATAATTTGTATTATCTCTGAACATGTCTCAAAGTAATTGTGCAGTATGGCATTTTTCTTTACTCTTAACTATTTCAAAATGTTTTTGTAATTCAATCCATTGATTTATTATTCTGTTAACACATTCTCCAAAAGAGAGCCAACGTGTTCTTGCTGGCGCAATAATTTTTAGAGGTTTTACACCGTCATTTATTAATGAAGATATTGCTTGATAATTAATTTGGCGCAAAGAACTATGTGAGAACCAGTTGTAAGTTTCCCTAACTAGGAAATCCAAATTACCTGGTAGTTCTTCAATGGATTTTTCACTGCATAAGTGGATTGAATGACAAACATACTTAACTAATTGTAGTGTTGGTACATCTCTCTTTAGCAACGTGAATAATGAATTATGTGCACCCACCATATTATTTGCTCCATCAGCCCCTATTCCTATCATTTTA
The DNA here is from genome assembly GCA_029207805.1 of Tribolium confusum. NCBI lineage: Eukaryota > Metazoa > Arthropoda > Insecta > Coleoptera > Tenebrionidae > Tribolium > Tribolium confusum. The sequence goes on from JALGAY010000006.1 coordinate 9,504,214, forward strand.
GTTACACCAATTAAATTTAAAAAATTTATGAGACCTTCATACAAATCTTGAGAAGTTGTTCTTGTTACCTCAAACATACCCAAATAATCAGTTCTCATTGTACAACATTTTTGACTATAAAATTTTATGCACACAGCCATATATTTGTGTGTAGCAACATCTGTAGATTCATCTAAAATCAATGAATATCCCGCAGTACCAAGTTCATTAATAATTTCTTATTGCAAAGCCGGGGAAATAACATTCTTTAACAACGCTGAACATTTGGTACGATGTAATTTTACATTCTTTTTTAAAATATTTTCATTTAATAAATCGGTCAGATGGTCAATTCCTCGAATACTTGAGTGGAAGGCGACATAAGTACTTAATTTTAGTTCCACTTCCTTCATGTCAGTGGTAATTGTAGCTCTAGGCATGGCCGACTGAGATTTAATGATCACTGATTTTTTCTAAACTAAAATTTCCTCTTTAACTAGCGACATCTATTTATAATCATTGCAAGGAAAGTTAAAACAAAAGATAGTTTTATCCAATTAGGTATTTTTGTCCGAAATTTTGTACAACACAAATTGTCATGTTGACATTTTGGTCATAGGTAACATATAACATTAATATACAGGGTGATTTTTTTATCATTATACTTTGTATATTTATACTTTTGTATATTTATACTTTGTATAATGTATCATTATACATTATACTTTGAAAAATTTATTTTCAAAATTAACGCTTAAAGAGTTATGAATTAATGTCAATATTGTTGATAATACCTTAACAGTGCTTCCAAAGTCAATTCATTTAGATCATTTGTTGCCACATTATTTAATTAATTAACTAACTTTTCGTTTGTATAACGTGTTGCCTATTTCTTAGAGTTTCAGGGGGGAACAGATAAAAAAATCACCCTGTATATACGTCAGTATTGATGGAGTTGACTATGATTTATCCATTAACTACAGCGATCCTAGCGGCGAAAAAATCGATATTGGGCTCAATTGGCGATCATCATTTGTTCGTGTCGCTACTTTATTACATCAACTGGCTTTGATCGGAACCCTGCAGGTCGCGCAATCTAGTAACATAATATGGCTCCTATTAGCCAAGAAAACAACCTTTTAAAGTAATAGGCAATTTGCTGATAATTTTGTATAATTTTATCACGAACTTACCTATATCACGAATATACCTTACTTCACCCTAATCCAAATCGGGTAATTTGACTTTTTTTTGGAGGTGGCTGATATTCTGAATTAATTGTAAATTCTAAGCGTTTTCTCTTTCTTTACTTAGTTGTGGATTCAATCCGTTCATGTACTTTTTCAAATGCTGGCTTGGCCTTGATCCCATAAACTTTTTCCAAGGACTACCATGCCATTGACTACCTTTATTATAACGTAAAACTGCAGCGTATGCCCTAGTTTTAAATAATCTCCTCTGTGTTAATTTTGCATTGAATTTTGCTAAAATTGACATATACAACTCAGCTCTGTTATTTGTTTCATTGTCAATAACATGTCAATAAGATTATAACTTTCTGTATTAATCTGTTTAGTGCTCCTAAAAAATATCAAATTTATTTATTTTGTTTTTATTTACCTGTATGAAATACTAACTATTCACGTAAAATAAAATTCGTGATAAGCCGCTTCCAATATCAAGGACCGGATTTCCTCATAGTTCGCATTTTGGCTTTCCAATCGGAAATTAATGAAGTCAGAGAATTTAGGCCAATCAGCAGATCGGGTTCTAAAACAAGGATAAACATGGGTTTGCATAGCGGTAGGCGATCTAGATGGAATATCAATGGTAATAAGAATTGGAAAATGATCACTATTTCTATTGTGGAAAAGTGTTTGCCAGGTCGTTAAAGTTTCGAATTCCTGAGTGTCGAACGCCAAGTCCTGGCATCTAGTACTTTGGTCAGGCGTAGTTATCCGGGTGGGAGAGCCGTCATTCAGAAGATATAAATCGATATCCATAAGGAAGTTGTATAGAAGATAATCATTTTTTTTCACTTTTTTTTATTTATTAATTAATTACAATTCCTGAATCACTAGATGGGTTGGACCTAGATCCGGAACTTTTACTTTCATCGGAACTCGACTGATTTGGTGTTAAAATGAGGAATCCAATGAAACACCATTTATCTTCTTCACTTTTGAACACCAATGTTACTCTTAATCTTGAATGCAGGACGATATAAAGACTTCTCAGTTGGGTCAGGTCAAATTGTTGGTCTGGTACTTCACAACCATAAAGACCAAACGGAAGACATGGGAAGGGTCGTATAGATAGTACGCCATTCTCTGCTTTCACCTGAACCTCCATAGGGTTAGAGTTAACGTATAGAATGCACTCTCTAGTAAACGTCATCTTCACTTGCAGACTACCGATTTGCAATTGTTTTTGCAATTACCATTTCTGTTAGACGTCCCGGAGCCCTATAACGGGTGTTGGGAGTTTAAATCGTCTATGCAAAGTACGGGCTTAGTATTGAAATCAGAAAACAGTTGACCTAATACATCAACCATAAGTAATGAATTAAAGAGAAAGAAGGATTTTAGCTCAAGGAAAATAGTCTGAAAGGGAGGGGGAGTGTTGTAGTTGTCCAGAGATATTTTTTTCTCAGGGATACTCCTACTTGTTAATATTGCAACTCCTCCACGGCCGTTCTCTATATCCTTACTAATGGCGAGATTTTTAAATTTAAAGTTCCGGCGACAGCCAGTTGTCATTTAAGGCAATAATGTCAGGATTATGTCAATTATAAAGGTATATAAGGTCGTCAATATTGTAGCGTACGCTACGAATGGTCCATAGCACAAGATTTATTATCTGGTAAATCTTAGTAAAATGGTAGAAAGTACTTTTTGGTCGGAATCAGAAAGGAAAAAACGAGTCGCCAACAGGGACAATTTTACTGTAATTTGGTTGGGACTATATCAGAAATGTCAAAGTTACTGTGAAGATTTTTTGATAGATTTTTCTACCTAGAGTAGGTGCTGAAGGGTCCTGCCGTCCACTATCGGTCAAATGGTCAAGCTGTTTCACAGCTATTATAGGGTCCTCACCACTTTCTCTTGTAATGAGAGTAAGAGGGCTTATGGGTGGCATGAAGCTACAAAGAAAATTTTTGCAGTTGAAATATTTTCATAGTTAGAATGGTGGAATAAAATTGGTCTTTTGGATATAGTTTAATGGCTTCTTGGAAAGATAGTTCTCTAGCTCCTATAGATTCGTTTATTAGTCTTTATCTTGTGAACTCTTTGCATTCTCTATCTAACGTCGAGTGGGGTCTTCTGCAATATAGGCAAGAGGGGGACGGTTCCTGGCAGTCTGATTCAGGATGATATTCGGCACATATTGGGCAGCGATGACGACTAGAACGATAGGTACGAATGTGATGCCCGAACCTCAGGCATTTGCCACACATAACAACCGGGTTGATGTAGGGTTCCACCCTGCATTCTGTTTTAAACATTGAAAGGGAGGTGGGCAAAGAAAGTAACTTGAACAGAAGACGTTTGTATTACATTCGTTACGTTATTTACAGTCACTCTGCGGTTTAATCTACGAGCATCCAAAATTTCAGCCTTGTGCATCTCCACAGAAGCAACTACTTCTTTCATGATATCCTTCATCGTTGTGCCCTAACTGACATACCTAATAATTCCTCTGCAAGTAATTAGTCGTTAAGGGGGTTCAGTACCAAAAATTAATAACAACTTTTTTCCAAAATAATCAAAGCGTTTGCTTCATTAGTGTTCATAGAATGTTGAAAAAATAATTAAAAATTTTTTTTTTTAAATAACAAGCTGTAAAAATTTTTTTTATTAATAAAACAAGGCTTCATTATTTCACACCTACACGTATTATTCATTTACCCATAAAATTCTGCTTTTGCAATTGTAAAGTAAACATTTGATCTTCTGATTCAACATTAGATTTTTTGTTTTAAACTTTCAACTTTTGGTAATAAAAGGCTTGAAATTTGCCGTAAAACACGAACTTTTCTCTTACTCCTGTAAGACACATTTTTTTATAATGACACAAAAATCGTAAGTTAAAGCATCTAGTACTTTATTTTTTATAATTTAGCAACAAAAAAAATTTTTTTTTAGATATATTAACAAAATTGGAACTGAAAAACTGTGGATAATGCTTTAGGTTACCGCCCAATATTTGGTAACGCCTTGTTCTGTTGTTAGATCAAGGCCATGACCGCCCTACTTGCTAAATGTTTTGAAAACAAAACATAACAATTCTGGGAAAAAGAAAATGGAGTTAGAAGTTTATATTCAATAATACTTGAATTTAACAAAATGTATTTTATCACAAACGGAACACTGATTTTTAACTTTTATTACAAATTGGTGATTAGGTAATTTTCCAAACTCTTGCACTCTGTAATTTTATTACACTCAACCAAACTGTAGCATGAATATAAAAAAGTGTACACTGATCCAATAATTATGTTATTACGATTGGTCTAAAGAACTAAGGTACATATTGTTTAACTTTAACTGAATTTATAAACATCGATTTAATGCACAGCAGGATTGGTTTTTAGAGCTTCCATTCTTTATTTTTATAATCTTACACGTATTTATATTTACCAAATAAATAAATAATAACTACTATAAATTATAAATAACTACTATAATTCTTTATAAATTATAAATCAGAAAATGTAAAATGGAAAGAACTAAATTAATAAATTATGACCACATTGTTTAATGTAAAGAATAAAGATAAAATTTGTTTTTTTAATCAAACGGACAATTAATTGATAAAACATTGTCAAAGTTTTTAGGAAAACATTACAGAAATTTTCGTAATATTTTCTAATAAATTTTACCCCAAAAAGAGCAAGTTCTTTTATGTAGAGTAAACCAAAATTAGTGTTATTTCTTGTCAAATTTTACATCGATTCTTACCTATAGGGGTATTACAAAACAAAAGAAACATCGCTTTTAAAAATATAAGCTACAAAATATAAGTAAAAACATAGTTGGTAGATATATGGTTTATAATGTTTTATTAAATATAGTAGTTACAATTAAATTAAATTACGGTAATTGAAAACTAACGTAATAACAAAAATTCATAATAATCGGTTTTTTTTTCTGTAAAACATCCAATTTTTACTGAAACTGTTTACAGTAACTCATATTAATTAATTTGTCAACTTTTTTGTACGGTTGGGATAAATAGGTTGGGAAAAACTGACTTTTTCTTAAAAATTAGAGTGAGAGTGAGCATGGGAAAAAAACTGAATACATAATCTTACATTCAATATATGCAATTTTTAATAATAAAACTTTATAGCAATATATAATAACATAATAGGAAGAGAAAAAATAACAAATAGGAATATTGAATAGAAAATTTGAATGCAATATTGTGAATGCATTTCTGTGTTTTATATGAATAAAAGTGGCAAAGTGCATTGTTTTATTATAAACTTGGGCTTTGATACAATAATCTAATTTTAAACCGTTAAAAAAAAATACGGATGTGTCGCTATTACAATTTTTTTCGCATGAATCGCAGTAAAAATTCAAGAAAAAACAAAGTCCTTGTCTTTTTTCATAAACTAATTGCATTTTGCCCATAGTACATTTGTGGGAATGATTTATGATTTTTTCATACTGACTAAGTACATGAGCTAAATCTACAATTCTTCTTCCAACGATTATGTCCGAAAGAGTACGTACTTTTGTCTCTTTGTCCACTTCTATTTCTAAAGAAGATAAATCTTCTGCATCACCATCAATAAGCCAATTGAATTTTTGGTTGGCTCTAATAAATAGTGTCGGTTATTAAACAAAAAATACTAACATTTTATTATTCTTCAATACAACATACAACTCCATTTATACGAAGATAACATCATTTGTTTACGGACAACTGAATCAAAATTATGTATTTACACCTATAGTTTGGTGGAAAGAATGATATTGCGTCCATTGTCAACGATGTCTGACGTCACTCAGAGATGGGATTTTGTTTTTTTTATTGGTAAATATAAAAAATGTCACTTAGAGACGAAAAAGAGCGGCTTTGTCAATGTGCACAATATTATATTCAAATGTAACTCAAAAGTTACAAGAAAAGATGGTTTACGCTTTTTTAGTTATCAGTCAAGATCTGACGTCGGTTTTTTCAAATTGTAGTTGCTGCAACAGTAGCTAATGGAGTAACATGTATTATGTTGATCATAATTACTCATTGAAATAATTGGGTTCAACTGTATTTCGGTGATTTTACAAAATACCTGGGTGCAGGTGAGTGTGTCCTTTTTGAAGAAGTACTTGCTCTTTTTAAATTTAAAGAAGTACTAAATTGAAGAAACGCAAGTTTCCTGCATTTTAAAGTCACTAAAATAAGAATTAATTTAAGAATTTATATTTTTAATAGTTGTTACTTTATTAAATTATAAACAGTGGCCAAGCTTGCATGTTACTAACGAATGGCGTTTCTCATGAACAGGTACAAATATTTTAACCTTTTTGATCTAAAAAACTTTGATTTGAATTAGAATTTAATATTTCTTAAACATAAACTTAAAACAAAACATTTTTTTTTATTTCTCTAAAAATTACTTCATTTAGAAATATTTTAGTCTTTTAAATGGGGTAATTCAAAAAACTGGAGCAAAATTTTAATCTGATATACAACACCACCTATGATAAAAATGTGCAATAAATTTTTTGCCTTATCTCGAATAATAACAAAATAACGGACATGTTTCCCTTTCAAAGTGACCTTATCGGTCATTTGTATACATAGAAAATTTAAAACCTTTCAATTGAAGGGACACTCTACTCCTCTTGCTATCTAGCATTTTTGAGTTGGGGGTTGCTGAGGCTAGGAGGTTAGGGCGACAAGATTGAGTTTAGTCTTACAATTTGGGGGGGGGGCGCTCTTTTAATTGAAAATTAACTTATCTCAAATTTTGCAACAAATTATCAACAACAAGGTTATATAGGGTGCTTTATTTAAATGCGACATACTGTATCTAATATATATAATATATACGTAAATAATTTTAAAAAATTACTGCACCAACGCCTAACCAGTAACCACTGGATATAATTAACAAAATGACTGTGAGCTGTGAGAGCAATATACTCATTGCTGACATTGCTAATAGTCAGGTACAGAAAGTCCTGGTGTTATAGTAGCTGATGCACTTTCAATAAATTCTCTGTTTTCATTTCTATTAATTGATTAAAAAATGTAAACAATAAAAATGATCAAATAATATGTAGCTTGTCTTATTCTTTTTTTTTTTTAATTTTGAATCTGAGAAGTTCGTTTCGAATTCTTTCTTAATCGTGAAAAGCATTTTCTGGCTTTCGGCATGATTATTACCTCACACCTTAGACGCAAGCACAATAAATGCCTAAAATGTTTTTATACAATTTCATCGAAATTCGCTTGGTTTAGATTCTAAGTAAAAGAGTTTTTAGAGTGGGGTAGTCAAAACAATCGCAAATGTGGGACGAATCCGCTCAGCTAAGTGTTGCTAATATTTCACGCGATTAATGTCGAGTTCTTTATGTGACTCTCTCTATCGTCCAACCGGTAGGCGGTACAAGCAAAAATATTCTATTTGAAACTACTAGCGCCCCTATAGCGGATTTAGTTTGCGTAACTAACTACCGAACTTCCTTAAGGGATTAAAGCTTTCAGTCCCATATCCTTCATTCTCAGATTGGTTAGTAGTTCGTTTGCAGGTTTGGGAGTGCAACACTCCACCGCCACCTGTTTGGGATCGCGTCTACTAATATTTTTGACAGTGTTGGCAGGAATAATATTAGATACCAAAAAGTAATTTACCCAGACTCATGGGTAAATAATTCCTCTGCAAGTAATTAGTCGTTAAGGGATTAAAGCTTTCAGTCCCATATCCTTCATTCTCAGATTGGTTAGTAGTTCGTTTGCAGGTTTGGGAGTGCAACACTCCACCGCCACCTGTTTGGGATCGCGTCTACTAATATTTTTGACAGTGTTGGCAGGAATAATATTAGATACCAAAAAGTAATTTACCCAGACTCATGGGGTGAAGATTGCTCGAAGATTTCAAAATTACGAGGAAAGGACCTTTATCAGAGATAACATTATATGCCAGTTTTTTTTGTAAAATGCTTAGTGTATCAGCCAGTTTTTTTGCCTCACACACGATTTCGTCGTCCGAAATTTGCATCTTGAGGCAGTTTAGAAATTTCCTCGAAAAGAAAGTAAAGATTACTTTGTTGTTTTGAGGTTAAATTGTTATTTTTACCGATGTTATTAATTAAGGATTTAGATAGGGGAGAGAGTAGAGCATAAGTTATCATTGATGGAAAGGGTACGGAAATTGGTGAAATTGTGAATTGGAAATACCTCTTTTTAATGGCGCTGTTTTTAGAACGTATAGTTTTGAAAGTGCCAAAAAATAGCGTATATGCCTCAATCCCAATAAGACTTTTGATTTCTTAGGTAATTATTGCTTTCGGTCGATAACCTTTACCTGCGGGATTAAAAAATCATTTTAGTCCTTTGATATATAATCCTATGCTATTAACAAATTTACAGATAAGCAAGGCGAGCGAAACTACAGATTTTCATTAACCCGCGAGCACTATCGTTAACATTCGTTAACCCTCCTGGGTGCGCCACTGATTCTCACCCTTGTTATTGAGTGCCGTACACAGAAGCAAAACAAGTAAGGAAAGCATATATAAAATTAGAGAGCTCTAATTACTAAAAGAAAAAAATTCAAAACAAAAACACAAAGCAGAACAAGAAACTAAACATTAAAATGTGTTTAAAATTTGTTCACAATTGCAAAGGGCTCGATATGTCACTTACAACACAAAACATACACAACCTTGAAAATCCAACTGCATTTCTCAAACCACTGATGGAAAGGGGTTGCAAGGTTGCAAGGCGTTTTCTAAAAATGTCATGAGTGTTGATCGACTGTTTCCTAAAAAAAATTGTTACAATAAATAATGTACAAAAATTTGTAGTAGTTGTGTTTTTACCTACTGATACGAACCCAAAATTTCTTTTATCCATTTCCTTTGAGGAAGGAAATTTATATTGTTTGGGAGGCACTGGTGGAAAATTTAAAGGGTTGTGGTTTAAGTTCTTTAGATCCTTTTTTTCCTGTCTCCATTTTTGCTTAACGTCAGTACAACTGACATAATCTAGTTCAGGAAATCTGCAAATAATAGCAAACTGTTGGAAATGGGATATATCAATTTCACAAACCTATTTATATAAATTAACATCGCGATAATATGTTTGAAGCAGCTAGATTGTCCTGTTTTGCATGAACAAATTATAATATTATATAATTTTGCGTATTTTTTATGTAACACATACAAGCATGTAACATGAACAGCATGTAACACATACTATGTAGAATATCCGTTGTTTTTGAAAAAAAAAGACGTGATCTATTTGAAATAAATAAATTCCATAAAAATTCATGGATTTATACGTAGAATTTAGATATGCTAAAAAATTTGGGGTTCTCAATTGAAATTTTAAGGTTGAGGGTAGCATCTTGATTTTGGGACACTCTATATCTATTTTTTTTTATCAACAAATGCACGTTGAGAAGTCACAGGATACGACTCTAAGCGTTTTCCTGAAAAACATCTCCCTGAATTTTTATCGAGTTCATTTATTTCAAATGGTTTACGTCTTTTTTTCAAAAACAACTGAAAATCGACATAGTGTGCGCTACATAAAAATACGTAAAATTTAGATGTGCTAAAAAAATGGAGTTTCCATTTGAAATTTCAAAGTTGAAGGTCGTATCTTGATGTTGGGACACCTTGTATATCTAATTTTTTTGGCAAAAAATGCGCTTTGAAAGATAGCTAACAATAGACGGAGAGTTTTTTTCACAGTTTTTTCCGTTGTTTTTCACGAAACAAAAAACTACCGGTTTTGCGTATCGCGTGGAATTTCGGACCATATAAACATAAAAATTGGCGCGTCGGTTTTGCCTGACATTTTAAGAGACTTACTTAATTGATTCCAAATTCATTGTGTGCAGTTATACTATTTATAATCTTATTTTGTCTATCTACCTGACTATCTAAAACACGTTTACGATTTTTATTTGATGAAATATGTGTTTCTTGTGTTTCATCTTCTGTGTTACTCAATGTCTCAATATCGTTTGTACTTCCTACTACTTCTTCTGACAATGTTGTAGTAGATAAATTTGATATGGTGGTAGCAGGTTGTTCATGATCTTTTGCAAACATCAGCATATCAAAATAAGACGACATACAAATACTGTAAGTCGGAATAAAATCGCAACTGTCATTTATTGACCAGCCATATTATGGCGTCTAATTTCGGCATATTTTGCATATGGCTTGCCATCCAAATTTTTAATTGATACATACTTCTAGAATATTAAACACTCGGTAAAAATTCAAATATTATATATTTTTTATATGTATAATTACCTCAAAACATGCTGTTAGTTAGTCAATCGTTAGTTGATAGTATTGTAATTCTGAAGCTGATTTTTGTGATTTCAGGCTTAAATGGTACAAACCTCATATTATTTAACGTTTTGACATCTTTATTTTTATTTCTAAATAATGTTAAAAATTATTTGTGGCTACCTTAATGCTTTTGTTTACTTCAGGTAATGTAGCTATCTCGTGCAAATTAAAAGCGTCTACACTTTTAACAAAAATATCGACTGTTTTTTTGCTGTGACGTAATCGATATTTTTTTAAATAGCAACCTCTATTTTTGGTGTTTAATATTGAAACTAGTTTTTTTTCTGCGTATAACAGTATACCTAACATTTGTAGGGTCTAAAATAAAATCTTTAAGTACCTAGTTTAATCAATTTAATTGTTTTATTAAATTTTTTAAAATAGACGGAATTTTTAACAGAATTACTGAACTAAATGTTCACCCGTTTTTCGGCAATAATTCAACTAATTTTCGACCTCCGTTAGTACATTATTTTCTATTTTTTTCACTAATTAAGCGGTACTTATTTGTAATTCTTTCTGTTGAATCCTTCATTTTGTTGATAATATTTTAATTTTAAGTAGCCTTTTAAAAAACGGTCAAAACATTATCTAAATAATCTCTGACACCACAACCGTAGTGTGGAGGTGCACAGTCTTGTTTAAACCATACATTAGCTGCTGGTATGTTTATATCCTTTTTATCGGGAAAAGTTCCGCTAATGCTGGTACTATCATGTCGCAAAGGTCATCCAAATAAATTTGTCTAGTCAGCAAAAGGTCAAAAAAATACGGTTCTAAAATGTGATTAGCTCAAAAAAGACTCAACTGCCATATGGGTCGATAGAAAATTCGTCCTGTATGAGAGAAATCACTACTTGTTACAACATCCACAAATATTGAATGTTTAGTGTGGTTTTGTCAAACCACATTTTAAGATTTTGGGACATCAATAATGTAAGAGAAAGAATTATAAATTAGTACCGCTTAATTAGTCAAAAAACGATAAATAATGTGCTAACGGAGTTCGAAAATTAGTTGTATTATTTCCAAAAAACAGACGGACGTCAATTTGAACATTTATGTAGTTCAGTAATTCTGTTAAAAATTGCGTATATTTTGATAAATTTAATAAAACATTTAAATTGGTTAAATTACTTAAAGTTTTTATTTTAGACCGTACAAATATTATACTGTTATACGCAGAAAAAAAGTAGTTTTAATATTCAACAACAAAAAGAAGGGTTGCTGTTTAAAAAAAAATATCGATTACGTCACAACAGAAAAACAGTTGGCCAAAAAATTTGGAAACAAGTGAAAAATGTGAGCAATAAAAAATAAAATGGACCTGTCTTGGCGTTTTTCTAAAAAAAAAACATTAAGTTAGAAAATGTGAATTTTATCTCATACTTTTATGTCACTCTGTATGTATAGTAAAAATTTGACCAAAATTTTATATTGGCAAACACTCGTTGCAAGTGATGATTGATAGTGATAATGGTTTGCAAGTATTTATCAATTATTTATTTTATTAACTTTTGAATACTTTTTTCTGTGTTACTGTGTTGGATAGTGCGAATAGTCTTTAAAGAAAAATATTTTTTAAACTATTGGGTCTAATATGCTGATTTTTCTTTTAAAAACTTACTTAGAGGTTGGTGAACACGAAAATGTACATTATATGATCAAATTTTTAATAGTACACATATTTTCTCGCTGGGTGAAATTGTCAATGCACAATTTCGCAACTAGTGTCTTTGGACACCTCTTTTTTAAAAAACAAAAAACTTTTTCTAAAATTTCTTATCACTGTTAGATGCACTCTGGTTTTTTCTATAAGTGGACAAAATTTCAAAATTTAAGCGTAAGTAGTTAATTTATAAGCGCGATGTATGTTTTAAAAAACACGATTTTGAAAATTGTTGCTCTGACATAAAAAAAAACATTTTAGAAAGTTCGATGCTACTAAAAAAAGTTGTAGATAGCGATTTCAGATAGCCAAAATGATACTTTACAAGATTGTAATGGTCTCGTCTAGTTATACCTTCAAAATTTCTTTTGCAAGAATGAAGCCTCGTAGGACGGCGATTTTACCCCACTATAAATTCCTGCAGCGAAATGCTCTGATCTTTACATGCAGTAAAGTCAAAACGGCAAATTAGACACGATCGCGCTGTCTGTGGAGCAGTTTAATTTTTTATTTGAAAATAGGTGCGTTTTTCATAACTTTATCACGAGTTTCCTCTCTTATTATTCAACAAAATTAAGTGAAATTTTCCCAATACATTAACTTGTACATTATCTAAGTTTTCACGGTTTCAATTTTACAATTTTTATTTTTTTTTGAGAATTCAATTTATTGCTATTGTTTTAAAACAGCTAGCAAAAAAAATCTATTCATACAAACCTAGATAATATAAAAATAAATGTGTTCCAAAAATTTCAGTTAATTCCATTGGATTGTAACGGGTTTCCGGTTTCTCGTATTAAAACCTTATACTAGATACAAATATGGACGGCTATTGTGAGGCTGGCAGCAGCACCAGGATCTCCGTATCCGAGTCCGCGGTGCCCGTCGGAGTCAATACCTCGGACGGGACTTGAGCGCCGGCAACGACAGGTTCCAGGTCCCGGATGCTTCGGAGTCAACTCCTCCGAAGTGTCGCCTGGAGTCAACATCTCCAGGCCAGGGAAAATAAGAGTCAACTCGTCCGTCTCCCTGCGAGCTCAGTGTCAACACCACCGAAGCTCTGCGATCGGTGTCAACACCACGTCAACACCACCTATGCTGCTGCTGCTTCGCCAGGTCCGCTTTTATTGATGATCCCCTCCAAGCTGAAACGCCGCAGTGCGTGAAGTCACTAGATAAAAGAAAGTAACGCGAACTGGTAGCCATTTTGGCTCCATTTACGCGGTAATTTTAAAATCAGAATATGGATTGACGCTGACAATAAAGATTGCAAAAATCGCGAATAAGTACAATTACTAGGAATAAATAAAAACAAACATAAAAAATTATTTTATATTTTTAACAGCAATTCGCATCGCAATGCTTCTGCTGCTTTTAAATGCAGCCTTTACAATATTTGTCTTATTCTTTAAAGAAAAATGTATTCTTGATTTGACAAATATTTCTAAAATTTTACGTATCATATTGTGACAACTTGGCACATTAAGACTTTTATTTGTTGTCTTTAAAAACCCCTCAATGAAGTTTTGATAAGATAAAGTATTATTGATAATTTGTGAGACATTCACTCGAAAACACAATTCACAATCTAGAATAAAATTGAATAATTCTATAGTAGGGAATTTTAACACATTTTCCTTGTATTCTTTTAGTTTTGTAAAGAAGCTGATGCTTTGAATAGATGGATCATCAGCCACTCTTACTAAGGAGTTAAAACACTTATCGCAGTGGGTTGTATTTTTCTGTACTTTATGCACAATTGAACCTAACAAATAATAAAGAGAAGCCTGAAACTTATCATCTATCCCTGCAGATTCAAAAAAGTCTTCATGGGCTTCCACCAATTGATCAATTATGTTAGGTCCAGGCGTCGAATCTTTAAGTGTTCTACAATATCGAACTAAATATTCGCAGTCAGAGTAATCGTAACTTCCATGGTGAACCTGCGTTTCAAACTGTGACAACGTTATTAAACGCAACGCTACTTTGAAATCTCGAGCATCTGGAACAGGTCTTCTACGTCGGACAACAGAAAATACATTTTCCAAAGCATCCTGAGTCAGTCGCCCTAATAAAATATAACTAAACTTATATTTTTCCAAATATTCTGCTTGAAAGTCAAGAGCAGTTTGGGTAGCTAGCAGTAAACCAGTTTGAAATGATTTCCAACCACCTGCATTAATATTTGCAGCAATATACATAAAATTTTGCATGAAAGTAACAGCGTCCCTGTAAGCCTCCTCGTTAAAATGAGATAAACCCAACTTATAATGTCTAGCTGTCATCAATTTAAACCACTTATCCATTTTGTTTAAAAACCATGCAGTGGTCTCATGTTTTTTTTCTATGTTGTTGTGTAGAATATGAAAGAGTATAGCAGCCGATACATCATGGCTTAACAAACTCACACTTAAGCTGACATTCATTTTTTCAAAATGGCTTGGGTTTATGACATTTGCTTTTAAGTGCGGGCACAGTTTCAGTTCATCACCTTGGTCTAATTCAAATGTTTTCTTAATTGGATCCATCGAAACGATATTAGCCGGCAGGCCATATTTCTCTACAACTGATTGGTCTAAAATAAAGCTTCCTCCTGATGTTAAGTTGATGCAATATTTTTGAAAATATGTATTGGATCAGGCATTACAAATAACTTTTCATTCTCAGAACATGGATGCTTACAAACATTGACTATTTTACCATGCTTGCTGGCTGTAATATTCCACAATCGCCAAAGAGCACGATTCTGACCACCTATATCAGTAGTAATAAAGCGCATTTAGCTCAATATGACCTCAATTAACCCCAGGGCACTTCGGGGTGTAGCTGCATCGTTGGGGGCACTTTCGGATCATAGACGCTGAAGGGGACGATGGTGCTTTTAATTTATATAAAGGGGTTGAAAGATATAGAGATATATTCAATGTTATTTCGTATACCCGCATTCTAGGAAGTTTACGATGATTTACAATTAGCAGTAGCTTTGAAAAAATGAGGAAGTCGTAATTTATTTGATGTTTTTTTTTGAAATAATTTTGTAAGAGATTAACTTAGGGAAGGGTGTTTATTATTCAATTAGATAAATTGATTATCGCACATATTTGTTTGTCAAATTTATAAATACATAGTTAAAGTTTTAAGAAAAAGTTTGTGTCTATTTTCTAGAAATTAAAATACAAAAAGTAAAATTTCTGTTTGCTGAAATATTCAACTAACATGAGTAGTTGATTCAATTTGATGAAATCGTTTTGTAATACAAATATGTATTTTACTAAAGTTAGAAAAAACTTGTTTTTTTTTTAAATTGCATTTACTTTCTAGCAGTTAAAATACAAAAAACTACAGTTTATAGTTTGCTGATTTAGTCAACAAATATGTGTGATTTATTCAAGTAGATAAAATTCGGTAATAGCGCATTTCTTTTCATTTGACAAATTTAGTAAAAGCGTAATCAAGGTTGTTACAAAAAATTTTTCATTTTTTCTATCAACTAAAATATGTACAAAAGACTAAAATTTATAATCAACAAACACTTGTAATTAGTAATAACAAGTAAACTTTATTTTCTGTTATTTCTAATTATATTTTCTCAAAATTTAAAAGTCAGCAACACTTTGACAGTTGTTTTTTAATTTTAAATCAATAATATATTATTTTTACAAAACTAAGGAAGTTGTAACTATAATTCAATTCAAAGTTATTGTCATCTCAGAAGGCCATAATGATTGTATCAACTGTATATAGCATTGCAAACATAATATTAATAATTAGATTAATTTGACAAAACCCAAAAAAATACTTCCTAGAAATTAAAACACAAATGGAACAAATTTACAATAAAATCAATTATAAATAAATTGGAAGAATTTGTTATTTATTCAATATGTATGAATTTTTTTTACCTGATATACGCACGCTATTAAAAATATTTTCGCTCCTTTAAATAGTAGAGCAGGTAACAAAAAAGAAGTATTCATGTCTGATGTTAAAGAAGTAGATAAGTCTATTGCATTTAAATGGACTAACGTTTTAAATCACCGAACACTGTCGTTGTGGTTGGCGACAACATGCGATAAATCATACTTTATTATAAAATTCTTGAAATAATAAACATGTGTGATTCATTCAAATAGATATAATTATAAACTAAAACATTTTTTAATTTGTCAAATTTAGGAAAAAAACGCGTAATTAAAGTCGTAAAAAAATTTTTATTTACTTTTTGGCAACTAAATTATGTACAGAAAACTAAAATTTATGGTTAACAAAGACATGTAATTAAAAATAACAAATAAACATTATTTTCTGTTATTTATAATTATATTTATTTTCGAAATTAACAACTCAACAGCCCTTTAATTTTGACTTATATTTGTTTTACAAAATTTTAGAAGTTGTAACTATAATTAATTTCAAAGTTATTGTCATCTCAGTAAGCTGTCATGATTGTGCTAACGGAACGTAGCGTAGCAAACATAACATTAGTAATTAGACTATTTTGTCAGAATCAAAAATTATTTTTTTTTTCTTAGAAATTAAAATACAAAAGAAACAAATTTATATTTTGCTTGTGTAATCAGCAAAGATTTGTTTGTAATAATTCATTTAGTTACATAAATCGGTTGTGATATATTTTTTAGTTGTCAAATTTATAAAAACGTAATTAAAGTTTTAAGAAAAACATTACATTTACTTTCTAGCAATTAACTTATAAAAGCTACAATTTATAGTTTCTTTATGTAGACAATAAACATGTGTAATTTATTCAATTAGATAAAATTTGGTAATGACACATTTTTCTAGTTTGTCAAATTTAAAAAAGTGTAATTAAAGTTGTAAGAAATTTTTTTTATTTATTTTCTAGAAGCTAAAATACCTATGAATGTACAAAAGTCGTCAACAGACGCATGTAATTAATAATAACAAGTAAACTTTATTTTCTGTTATTTATAATTATATTTTCAAAATTAACAACTCAACGACACTTTGATAACTGTTTTTAATGTAAAATCAACAATATACAAGTTTTACAAAATTTAGGAAAGTTGTAACTATAGTTCATTTTCAAAGTTATTGTCATCTCAGTAGACCATCATGATTGTGTCAACGGCACGTAACATCGCAAATGTAACATTAGTAATTAGACTAATTTCTCAAAATCAAAATCAAATTTTACTTCCTAGAAGGTAAAATACGAAAAAACTAATTTATACTTTGTTACCGTAATTAGCAGAGATTTGTAATTTATTCAATTAGATAAACCGATGACACATTTTTGCTTGACAAATTAAAAACATTGTTAAAGTTTTTAGAAAAAAAAAAATTGCGTTTACTTTCTAGAAATACAAGAAGAATACAAGAAGTAAAATTTCTATTTGTTGAGGTATTCAACAAACATGTATAATTTATTCAATAAAATAAAATATTTTATAATACAAATCTTTTTACTAAAGTTAGAAAATCATTTAGTTAGATTTATCTATTATGACATAATTTTGTTTGTCAAATTATAACAAGATATTTAAAGTTTTAAAAATAATATTTGCATTTAGGTATTTTCTGAAGATTCAAATACAAAAAAAGTTAAATTTCTATTTTGCTATTGCATTCAACAAATATGTGTAATTTATTCATTTAGATAAAATCGGTAATGCTACATTTCTTTAGTTTGCTTAATTTAGAAAAAGGGTAATTAAAGTTGTAAGAATTTTTTTTTTATTTACTTTCTAGAAGCTAAAATACCTATGTATGTACAAAAGTCTTAAATTTATATTTTGCTGTTGTGCTCAATAAACAGGTAATTAATAATGACAAGTGCTTACATTTTATTTTTCTGTCATTCATAAATATAATTTTTAAACTAATTTTTAAATTTTCTAATTTTTAAATTTAAATTTTTGTCATTGGGCACATATAAACTACCAATTTCTATGCAATGCAGGGTTAAATATTACGCAATAATTTTTAAAAGTCATACTAAATTCCAAAAAATTAGTAACGAATAATTGCATGTACCTAGAAATTTTTGTTAAAACTGTTTTGGTTGTTTGTCAAAAGTAGAAAAACATAAACAAAAATTTTATAAAAATTAAAATACATTAGACTAAAATATGTGTTTTGCTGATTTCAACAATCAGTTTTATTTAAGTTTGTTCATAATTATGTCAGTCACTTTTTGGAAACTGTTTTCAAATTTACATTTTTGTAATTTTATTTTAAACAAGTATAAATATTTCTAAGCTTTAATTTTTAGGTATAAATTTTACAGAAATTGTCAGCATAAATATGTAAATACTTTTATAATTATAACTGTAATTTAGAAAATGTTTGTGTTAAGTAACCGTTTAAATGTGATTAATAAATTATTTTATTACTAATATGCAGTATATTTCAATCTTTTCCTATTAGATAAATTATCGAATTCAGATTGCGTGACGCAAATTAAAAACTTTACTTTAAGATGAAAAATACTTTTTATTCCAAAACAAAAACATTTGGCAACGTCAAAATTAAGAAAATGATCAGACTGTAGTACTCTAAATGTTCCTCTTTCTGACCAGCTGTATAAAACTTTTAATTTCTGCGACAAAAATTTAAGTTAGGGTAAGTATTAACCAAAATGTCAATTTGTTAATATCTAAGCTTTATACTATAAAGAGGTATTCAGTTTTATATAATAATTATTGTAGTAATATCTTGAATAGTTAAGTCACTAATAAATAATTAATAAAAAATAATTAACATATATAAAATTCCAAAATTAGTGCGCTAATGGTACACAACATTAATAAGCAAATTCACTGAAGGCTGAATTACCAAGCAACGAAACTTTGACATTTGATTTTAATTTGTAATCAATAATATATTATTTTTACAAAATTTAGGAAGTTGTTACTATTATTTATTTTAAAGTTATTGTCATCTCAGTAGATTATCACGAATGTGTCAACGGCACATAGCATTGCAAACGAGATATTAGTAAATACATTAATTTGTCAAAATTAAAAAACAAATTTAGGATTATACGAAGCGTTGAGATAGTTACTTCATTCTTCAAGATACTTTGTAAAGAATTTATTTCAATTCTTGACAAACTACTTACTAAAATTAAAAAGTAATATTTAAGAAAAAAAAGTTTATTACCTCAAATAATTTTCAAAAAATTTTCAGAACTTTTTATCGTTCTAAATAAACAACAAAACTTAAAAATATTTTAAGTAAGTACGTTTATTTTTGGAGACAAAAACACTGTCCATACTTCAAATTTTTAAATAATTATAAATCCAATGACTAAGAGTAATATAATTTACATAAAATATTTTTAATTATGTAGAGAATGGTGAGTTTATAATAAGTGATAAGAATTTCATTAAATTTTAAGAGAAATGGTTAACTTTAAATTATTATTTATTTAAAGAGTACAAAGTTGACATGTTAGATTAAAACCTAATATTTTTGTGAGCTTTTCAAAACAACTATTTTAACAAATTGCCATTTAGAAGAGAATTTGTAATTAGGTTTATTGTTTACATAAAACAAAATAACGTATTATTTAGCGACTTTAGTTTCAATTTAAAATATTTTAAGTTCATGTTTTGACAAACTGTTTATAATGCAAAGATTTCAAAATTCTAAAAATATTTTTAGAAATTTGTAAATTCAAAATAAAATTATCAATAATTTGAATTTAAAAATATTTTATAACAAGTGTAATTGGTTTGTGTTTAATAAGTAAATTAGATTTATTAAGTTAACAATATTATTTTTTATTAAAATGATTAAATATAAAAATTGAAAAGTTTAATAATCATTTTATTAAAACAGGTATGTGTAGTAAAACATTTTTGTATTAGTACATCATATATGTATCATCAGATACATAATTATAATCTCCAGTCCATTCTAACATCATACAACTTGCTTAAAAGTTAATATAACAAATAACAAAGTAATTACATTTTCATAATGTTAATGCAAATAAGCGATCTCGTCTAGACCCTAGACCTCTCCGCGCTCTCCGCTCTCCGCGCCGTTCACCGTCAGCGCCTCCCGCTTTCCGCGCCACCGCCGTTTGCCCCGTCCGCGCCGACGTCTCCGCGCCGCCCGTCTCCGGAGAGGTCTAGGGTCTAGACACCCAGACACCCTTTAGTCTTAGAGTATCACATGATACTAAGACTAAACAAGATATGATCACGCGCAGGTTTTCTCTCTCTCTCTCTCTCTTTCGACTCTGACGTCATTGTGTGACAAATCTGAAATCTGGTGACAAACGTGGCGTTATTAGTGTGGCTATTAGCGTCTAAATTCTCTCTGTTTTGAGTGATTTACTGGTTTTTGTAATTGAATATTGTTTGTTTGATTTTGTGAACGATGGTTTATTGTGCAGTGATGGGTTGTACCAACAATAATAATAAGAAAAGCAAAAACTGTTCGTCCGATTGTCGATACTTTAGTTTTTTGACCAATACCAAACTTTGTAATCTATGGGAGCAAGAAATGCTCTCAAAAGCATGGTTTTAATATAAAAAATGCTGGAATATGTTTAAAACATTTTTCTCATGATGATTTTTGTGTTAAAAAAAAACTATTGCCTGTGCCCAAAAATAAGTGAAAGTTAAATCGAGACGCGTGCCTTCACTTAATTTACAAAAATCACTAAAAGTGCAAACATCTGTCCAGAAAGATCGTGAGGAAAGAATAAAAAAGATAGAATTTGTTATAAACATACATTCCATGTAAGTACTTATTTCATTAATTTTATTTGGGAAATTTTTTTTAGAATACTTTATAGAAGAAGAGTCGAAAATGTGTAAGAAAATGAAGAATCTCCAAGCGGAAATTTTACATTTAAAAAAACTTTTGGAAAAAGAAAAAGAAGAGAATAAACAAATTGATAGGATATTTACTGTAGGACAGCTTCGTAAGCTAAAAACTCAGAAACAAATTCAGTGGTCTATTCAAAATATTACTTCTGCAATATCTTTGTATGCTGGTGGCACCAGGTCTTACCGTTTACTAGAAGAAGAGGTTATCCATTGCCAGCAGTTTCAAACTAATTTATGTTCTGATTTATTAATATTTTGACCGAAGTATGCTCTAATTTATTAATCATTAATTTAAAGAGCGAGTTGTGTTACTTGTTGCTGGGAAAAAGTTAAAAGATATATATAGTTAGTTTTTGCTTTTTAAATTTGTGTATTGAAGTTATGTGATCGACATACACTTAAAATGCATTATCCTCCCCTTCACTTAAGTATATATTTTTTTAATTGTTAAAATAGTTTAGTAATCAATTGTAATAATAAAATGATTAATTTAAGGTAGAAATATTTTAGTGTAATTATTTTTTTTTGATTTTATTATTTAATATTTGTCAGATTAATTTAATTTTAAAATTGATTTTACTTTCGAAATAAATTTTAGGGATTTCAGACTGCAACCTTTTACTCCAAAAGATTATTTCATCTCAGATTTCCGCTCGCAGGAAAAGCCTATGCTTAAACAAATCTATTTTTTGTGGTTTTTACCACTCTACCCACAATTCCGTCCTACAAATGAACCATTAATAAAAAATTTTTTTTTAGATAACCCGCCCTATTTTGAACTGTAAAAATAAACCTAATAAGGTTCTAAAATGTCTTTTTATTAAGTATTATTAAATAATATTTATCTGAGACATTGAATCAACAAAAGTTTTAGTAATTTTCCGAGTAATTCTCTAATAATACTTTTAAATGCACGTTTTTTTTAATACCGCAGTACATTTTTGTCACGCGATGACGTCATGCGCAAACTAGTCTAAAATTCGTACGGCAAGTGATCATATCTTGTTAGTCTTATTTATAGAGTATCATGTATCCGGCCTATCACATTTGTAGTTCCAGGTCTTTTTTTTTTGTTTCTTAGAGGGAGCTACAGTACTCCTAACCTATAAATTGAATTGCGACAAATTAGTGTCACTTGTCAGTGTCACATGTGTCAAACTGTCGTGATTAAAAATTGGAACCACAGTTCGAGTTGAGTTTGGGGTATTCCAACGAATACTAAGTATTAAAATATTTAAAATAATATAAAGGTAGCAAAATGCGGCAAATTTCAAGTTCGATTTTGTTGCGTCGCTGATATGTGACGTTTCTAAGGCGCGTTTTGCATTTTCGAAGAAAAACGGTCTTATGGCAAAATTTGGGTGGATATATCAGTTAAAACAAAAATCACAATAATGAAAGCACCGATACAGCTAAGGAAGATTTATTGTTTTCACGTGTAGATCACTGGTGCTCTTTGTGAAGTTTTAACGCGACGGCGACGTGGTTGTAGCAGCTTGGTGTCTGTCTGCGGGAATTTTGCTCCGTTTTTTTTTTGTAAAAAGCTCTAGAAAGGGACGTTATGAACATTTAACAACATTGGCTGGCTTGCGACTTAACCCGTTACGAAGATCTCGGGCAAGGAGGAAAGGTAACAGCTTGTTATGAGGATAGTATTACATAATAATATTTTTTGGATAGAAAAGAGACTAGAAGAACGTTTATGCCTTTGTAAAAACCAATAAATTGCATACAAAAATGTGTGTTGTGTTTTTGGGGAAGGAACGCATAAAATAAAACGTAAGACACCAAGAGCAAAATGGCCAAAGTATAGAAACATCGTGCACCGTCATTCTTCTGAACTACAAGCAGCTGATTTCTAATTTATCGCTAAATTAAACTAATACAGTTTTAGTTTTTAGTTTAATTTAATAATAGTTTAGTAATTTTTTAGTAATAGTTTAGTTTAATAATTTAGTTTAGTTTTTAGTTTAATTTATCGCTAAATTAAACTAATACAGTAAGAAGGAACAACATTTAACATGAGAGAAAGCTGGAATATTTTCTGTAGTATCTATCTATTGGAAATAAAACAAAAGGTGAAGAAATTAATTTAATTTAAGAAGTTTTCGTTTTTTTGTATAAATGTTATAACTTTTTTTTCTTGCATTTTCAGTTTGTATATGACAAAAATGTGTAAAAACTGGAGGTATCAAATTTTCTAATATTATTTTACAAGAAGTACAGGCATGCTCCTTGCAGATAAATAATGGATTTTCTATGACATGTGAAGCAATTATTCTGTATAGCACTGTACTTACTTTGTCTTTAGGTAGGCTGGGTATTATTTCAATAATGACTTGTATTATATAATATATCAAACCCACCAAGTTTTCAGATGGGTACACTAATTTTCCTCTATCCTGGTGATAAATCAATTCTAAAAGGGGGCTTCTTTTTTGGGGAGACTTATCTTCTAAAACGGATAAGCAAATCTCACATTTATAACAATCTTTTATTTTCATTAGCAAGTAGCCAGTGAGAAATGCTATTGCTCCTGACTCGATTGGAAGAAATCCTTCATATTTTCTTTCAAAGCTCCTGATTTGTTCAATTTTATTAATAGTGCTATCACTTAATGTGACAGTGATTTCATTCTCAAAGTTCTCCTGGTCAGTACTTATGAGATCTACAGTGCTGTCATGCTGAATATGCCCTTTTACGTTGCTCGTAGAAACGTTTTTAATAAATCCACTTTTTAAAATTTGGCGGAGGGCATATTCAGCGGCTCTGCAATCGGTGAAATCATTGGATCCTCCCCGAAGCCTAATATTCGCAAAAACTGACTCAACTGCATCGGAACTAAAGCTTCTTGTTAAAACATAATAGAAGTTTAAGTCTCTAATCAGGTACTGCACACAAAGTGATGTACTTTTAGCGGTAAAAACCAAAGCTTCTGCAGTTTCTTTCGTTAGTCCGGTTAGACCTGCTTCAGTTGAACAGGACTGAATGTCTGCAATGTATTGTGGAAATTGAGAGTCCAGCCAGGAAAGTCGTTCATCTTGAATTCGTGTATATGGAGCAGTATTGGGGTCATTTTGATGAACATGTTGGGTCTTGTTGCTCACATCATGAATTTGGAAATATTTGTACATGTTTTCCATGTATTCAATTGTTGCAGAGCATTGTTGAAATTGTACATATTCTGCACCGCCATAATGTAAAAGATACTTTAGAGGTGCCGTTACTTTTGGAGAAAATAATTGGACAGCTAAATTTACTTTCATTTTCTCCAAATTAGAAGGATGGAGGTGTTTTTTTGTTAGGTACCTAACAGGTTTAATGACTAAATGATTTTGAATTTCAGCAAGATCTTTTAAATATTGTCCAGAAATTACACCATCTTTTGAAGCCATATCGTTGTCAAGAAACAGGTTCCTCGCATTTTTTATGGCGTGACAATAATCAAAACTAAGAAAAAGTTGAAGACCCGGATTATACGGATGTGGAACAAAATTCTGTAATTTTCCATTGCCAAAATGTTTGAAAAGGGCTACATGGTATTTGTGGTTGTCTGCCACTATCCTAATTACTTTAAAGCCGCATGCGGCAAGCTGTTTTAAAACATCTAAAGTTATTTTGTGCAGATTTTTACTATTTAGTTGTCTATGGAAATAGTAACTGGCTGGAATCACGTATTTTGTAGACATACCATGAACCACGTAACACAACAATTGATTCGCGACTATTGGTTTGTCTCCTATTGTGCTTGATAAATGGGAAATTGTTTCCAATCCAAACACCCGATCTTCTGTTTTGGAATATGAAACTGATTCTTTGACAGTCATATAATCGAGAATCAGGGAACATACTCTTTCTGGAGCACTTAATACATTAATTTCCGATAACAGGCGGTCTTTTATTAAATTTTTATTTGCTGTTCCTAAGTATTTTTGCAAAGTTGTTTTGCATGGTAATTTCATAAATGAATTTCTAGGAAATTCGTAGCCTTTGGCAGAGCAAAATCTCCAAGCAATACAATGTCGAATCGTATTCTCCGACCATCTAGGAATTTTTTTTTGTAATTTCTAATTTGATCTATTATAAACGTTGCTTGAGGGTTCATTTCAGTTGCCTCACTTTTTATTTGTTGTAAGGCTTTCCAGTCTGCATCTTTCTTAGATTTTTCTTTTTCCTCTGTTAAGTCTTGTTTTATACGATTATATTGCACACGTAAACGTTTTAATTTTTGTGTTAAAAATTTATTTGTATAAATAAGATTTTGGATATCTTTGTTTAAAAGTTTTGTTTGGGTACCAATACAGGAAATTTGAAGAACTTCATCGTCGCAAAAGTCTAATTTTTCTTGATCAACAGACTACAAATAAATAAGTATTACATTCATAAATTTAAATATTATATTTATTTCTAAAAGGGAATAATTCAGTAATGTGAAAATTTGTATATGACCATAATAAACTACTTTGTTCAAGTTCATCACGAATTACACTATATGATTTTAAGTGTAGATACCTCAAATATGGTAGGTAAAGCTCCAGCAATTAATATCTTGCGCTTGTCAGTATACAAAAAACTGTCATTTGTAAAGTGTTTACTACAAACTAATGCATGCTCAGATAGACTTGAAACATCTAATTGGAAAAAAACAATTTAGTAAAAAAGTTTATTATATTAAAGGCCGTACCAGTATGTGTTTCTAAAATATTTTTCCACTTTAAGTTTAATTCAAATGTTGCAGGAAAATTATGGTAGCTAATATTGTCCTCAGGATGGCAATCAGTAACACAACACTTTCTTTTAAAAGGCATTTTAATAAATGTAATTAACACGAACAAGACAAAAAAACAACAACAATAAAAAACAGCAAAGAGAAACTGAAAACTACAACAACACGATACCAAAAACACGAGATAATTCAATTTGAAGTATGTTTGAAGTTTTGAAGAAAATCAACAATAATTATTGCCTAGAATAATTATTAAAACAATTTAAGTTTCCCGCAGCAACGGCAAACGTTTCGTTAATCGGTGTGTAGATGTCGCTACAGTACTCCCGCTTGTCAGAAACAGTTTTTCTTTAGATGTGACTAGCCGGTTACGTTCAAACTTCAACTTCAAATCTAGGAAGCTGTGATATCGTGATACTGTAGTGCAGATTACTGTCGTTGCTACTTACCGTGTTTAGGATACTGTAATGTTACCATTACAGGATAATAACGAAGAAAATTCGTGATAAATGTGGCAATACGCATAAAACCTCCACTTAAGTGCTGCGGCTTTGACCTCTGTTGTAAAGCGTCTGGTCTCTACCAGGTCTACAAGCAACTGATCTTCTTCATCTGTAAATACTGTAGATCTCTTTGACTCTGGCTGTCGTTGAGTACCTACTACTAGTTTT
The DNA here is from genome assembly GCA_029207805.1 of Tribolium confusum. Classification (NCBI taxonomy): domain Eukaryota; kingdom Metazoa; phylum Arthropoda; class Insecta; order Coleoptera; family Tenebrionidae; genus Tribolium; species Tribolium confusum. Next base: position 9,530,631 of record JALGAY010000006.1, read on the forward strand.
ATTCCATCTTTTAAACCCTCCATTAGTCGCGTCGATTAGTGAGACGTTGTTAAGCGCGTGGGGGACAGGTGTCACCCATTTTTTTGTTAGCTTGATTTTGCAAATTATGTTTGTTATATCAGGTAACTAGGGAAGATAGACTTTTACTAAGCTTCTAAACAAACTTTTATTTATAAAATCTAAATAAAGGCTAACTTTTAATTCAAAATAAAATTAAATCAAAAATGCACATAAATGTCAGTTTTCCACACATTCGGCGCATATATTTTTGAGGTGATCTATGCACATCCACTTGCAGCACTTTACGCACCATTTCCTTGTAGTTCTATCTCGTTTTCGTCCACATGCATAGCATCTCCCTCGTGATGATGGTCCTGGTGGTTCCTGCAGCTCAGGTTCTGGAATATGCACCAAAAGTCTTGCGCGCCTGCGAATTTCGCTTGGAAGAGTTTCTATTGTAGACCGGTGTGCAATCTGGGGCTTTATTAGCTCCCAGCTTAGAGTTTTTAGAAAGTCAACACTTCTAACATGTTTTCCGGTAGCTGCAGAATGATAACTGTATACACACAGAGAATTAATGGCAGCGATATTCAAAATGTCGTAGAAAAGCAGAATAGGCCATCTTCTTGTACTGCGGGCGGTATTGTTTCTCTCACACAACTGGTCTACAAGATTCACGCCAACTTTCGTTGCATTGTAAAATGTAACAATTGCGGGTTTTTGTTATTCACCAGTTGAAGTATCTATTGTGTCATCTAAATGCATACTTGATATTAGTAAAACAGCTGCTGATGGCTTAGTACAGTACGAAACTATTGTACAGTCTTTCTGATATCCAAATATTGATGAATGCAGTGTTCTTTGTTTAGATGGCAACAATTCAATCGGTATTTCTTTTCTGTTTTTTCGAATAGTTCCAACATATGTTAGCTTTTTTTCTTTCAGCTTGTTTACTAATGATAAGCTTGTGAACCAGTTGTCACCTGTGATATTTCTGTTTGAGCCCTGTACTGGTTTTACCAAGCGCAAAAGTACTTCTTCTGCCGAGTTTCCGACCTGATAGGGCCCATCAGGTTGTGTTCCAACATACGGTTCCATATTGATTGTGTAAGCAGTCTTGCTGTCAACTAATGCAAAAACCTTCAAGCTGTATTTAGCAGGTTTGCTAGGAATGCATTGGCGGAAGGAACATCTGCCTCTAAAGCCCACTAACTGCTCATCAACTGTAAGGAATTCTCCCGGAGTGTAATATTTTTGACAATTATTTATAAATATTGTCATCACTTCCCTGAATGGAGCTAATTTATCGGTCTCTCGTCTCGATCATTTACGTTATCAAACCTCAAACAATGAAGCAAAAATCTGAATCTCTCACTCATAGACAAATAACAAGACTCGAGGCCATTTCCAGTTGAATTATTCCACAGGTCACTCTTTTTGGAACACCGCAACGCGCCAATCAGAAAAAGCAATCCAACAAAGGCTTTTAATTCTAAAATATCTGTATATCTGGCATCCCTTTCACGTGTGAACTCCTCACGAATTTTGTCTATGAATATGTTTGTAGAATTCATAATAATCTCAAAAATTGTGTCGTCAAAAAACAGATTAAAAATATCTATTTCATTTTGTGTTTCGCGGGCTTTACTTTTTGGTCCTGGTAAATCAGTAATAATATTGCACGACTCTGGTCCTAACATTTACTGGGCGCTGAGGATGTTTCATCCATTTTGTAGTTCCATTTTTGGCTAAAAAACAAAGCCTTTCTTTGTCTTCTTCGTGTTTTTGGAGTTGTTCGTCTGTATCACTACCTTCCTGTTCAGAATTAGAGTCGTCTATTTCTTCTTCGATGTGATCTTCTTCGTCACGGTCACTTTCATCATCACCCTCACTTTCATTGCTGCTGAGGAGGTTATACCACTCCATCCACTTATTTGGGTCCGAGCTATACTCAATTTTTCTCTTTTTTTGACCGGACATATGTTTTTCTAGAAAACTACAATGTAAAAGACATGTAAATGAGCAAGAATCATAAAAAAATAAAATGTATTACCCGCAAAAAATTGTCGCGTGTTTAGGCGCGCGGGTGACGGACGTCAACCAGACAGATTTAATGGAACAAAAATAGTCCCCGTCGACAGATGAAACGCAACTGACTAGTGGAATGTACTTGAACATCGGTATTAAGAAGGTACATACATGGAAGGGCAGCTAGTCAAATGGCGCCAGTAGAATACAATTCAAACAAATATAGGTGTGGTTGACCCCTGTCACCCGCGCGACTAACGGAGGGTTAATATAGATGTTACTGTACTCTTATTAGAAACATTTAATCTGGCAGCAATTTGGCGATGTGACAAACCACCTGTAGCCAAAGTAATAGTTTTGAATTCCGTTGTGTGGTAACTGATTTAGGGAACAGTTAATTTGTTTTACCGAGAACAGCATTGTAACCGCTTTGTCACTATTTAGTTTTAATCTATTTGAGTTGAAGTATTGCTCTGCTTGATTTAGTTATTTAGATTATTGTTATGGATAGCATTCCGAATACAGGAGTCCAATACTCCGAAGGCGGTATCGTCAGCAAATAAATTTGAATAACAGTCTGTTAAAAGAAATGACAAATTAGTTATATACACTAAGAAATGAATGGGACTCAAAATTCTCTCTAGTTGCAAATATTTTCATTGGTAGTGGAGACAAAACCCACAAAATTTCGAGAACTTTAAACTCTTTTTTAGCATGTACCCTTCAGGGATTGTTATCAACGAATTAATATTGAATTGGCGATGTGCACTTTCGCACACACATTTGCAAAACTCCATCATAAAATCTACAAAAAGCGTTTTTGTAAAAATAATATTTTACAAAATGTGTTGTGCGTGTTTTTTGCAAATGCTGTGTATTTTTCTTTTCTGGTTTTTAAATTACGAAATTCTGGAAAGCATTCTGCTTCAAATTCATACACAAAGCTTCTGATATTGAGAGGATTTACGTGTCTCATGTATTCTCAATTTGGTAACTTTGTTTGACTATTATATTTTTCTATCTTAATAAATAACAGAGATAAATTTGAAAATGGATAAATTTCAGTGAGATTTCCCAAACTCAATAATACCTAAAGTGTGAACGTCAATTTTATGTTCATGTTGTCTTTTTTTAAATTCCATGTTTTTATGCTTGCCTTCTATCACTTGGCGTTTCAATGTGATAATTTTTTTATTATCTATGATGATAGATCTAGTGTAATTCGTGCGGACCAGACGGACAAGATGTAAGATCGTGGGCAAGATGGTTATTGTATACTTTTTGCTTTATCTACAGACAATCCGGGTTTATCAATCTTTTGTTTCAGTTTCAGATTTCTGATAGATTTTTCTCTTTTAATTAAACTAATGCATATTTTCATAATTTTTTGACGTATTATTATTACGATAGGTTGTGTGTGTCAAAATGTTGACTTCTTGTACTCTATAGTTGTAATTTTTTTATATAGTTTACTCTCCAGTTTTCTCCGAACTGAATATTTCTCCGAATTTTTGGTAAATTACCAGATAATCAGAAGGAGGAATTATTTGCTTGTGTATACATTTAAATATTTGCTTCCCATTTTTGGAAATTTGACCTTTCTCAAAGTACACTGTTTGCTTGGTGCTAAAGAATGGCTTACTATTAATCCTTAACTTTTTTGATGGAACAAATTTTTGATTCCCTTTATACTTTTTTGATACAGCTGTGACACTTAATACCTCTCTGGAGCTTTTCTAAAATTCTTGCTTTTTGGGATAGAGATAAACACTTCTTAACTTTGGACATTTTGCACAATGTTGCACAATACAAATATATACTTCGATGCACGTGCTAAACTAATATAAAAGTGCTTGAGAAACAAGTGAACGCGAGTTTGCTCTACACAATGTTAAAAAATGGATGTGTTTATACCAGAGCGTCTCTCACATGAACGCATGTTCACATCATTGCAATTGTACTGTATTTCGATTGGATGTAAAGGTGTGTTTACATTATATGAGTTTTCTTATGAGTCTCTTAAGTAAAATCATATGAGTTTTGTTAGGATTTTATACCAGAGCGTCTCTCACATGAACGCATGTTCACATCATTGCAATTGTACTGTATTTCGATTGGATGTAAAGGTGTGTTTACATTATATGAGTTTTCTTATGACTCTTAAGTAAAATCATATGAGTTTTGTTAGGATTTTGTTAAGAGATGAGAGCACACTCATTTACGTTTACATTGTTATGAGAAAGTTTGTGAGTGGCTTATGTGTTTCGTTAAGAGTGCATTGACCTTTTGCTTTTCTGCTTTCTGTTTAGTGTCCACCATCCTCTTTCGCTACTAATATAATACAAATAACTTATACAAATCGTACAGCTCAAAGATAACACGTGAAAACACCGTCTACTCACGGCAATTTAAAATTTAACCGTTAGCAACATAACCTCAATAACGAAACGTCAAAAATCACACAACGTTTCTCATAACGAATAGGTGCGGACGTATTCCTTATGAGTCCTTATGTTTGCTTAAGATTTCGTTATGAGTTTTCTTATGAGTGCTTATCTTAAGAAAAATCATAAGGTGTAAACACGAAAAGAGTTTTCTTATGAGTACTTATAAGGAAATCTTAACAAAACTCATATAGTGTAAACACACCTTAACGGGTTATTTTCGCGTTAAAACAAAAGTCACCGGCCATCTGTGATTAATAAATCAAATAATGAAGATCCCTAGATTTGAAGTAGTAGGTTATGAAGAATTAGCACGTGTAATAGTACCGGGGACGGAGACCGCAACTATATGGTGTATTCAAGATAGCGCTATCTCGTTACGCCTGTTTGGCCGAAACTAATTGTTAGCTGCTGAAGGTATTGTTGTTAATTCGTTTTCTTTTTGTGTACGGCTGTAGTCGCCTGATTAAGGTTAATTATTAGTCAACTCGATAGAAACCTATTTGGGATTCTCTTTTGTTGTTGTTTTGTTTTATGCTGGTAGTATAATTAGATTTGTTTGAGACATATTGTGTTTTCTTTTTTTTTTTGTGCTACTCCTTCACTAGAGCCTTTCGCACTTGAGGTTCACCGCAATCGCCTAGATGTATAACAATTGCGTGGCGCCCTGTCTTACCATGTTTAACGAACTCCGCCGCCCACTGACAAGCCGGCAACACCAGGTGGCCTACGGCGGTATACTTTTAGGTGTAAGGAGTTGCCAAAGGGAAAAATAAGCGTCACATGGATTAATTTTTAATTGAGTTTTCAAAAACTGATTTTGCTTTTCAACGTTTCAAAAAGCTTTTGTGACAAGTAATTTATCTAATGTTTTAAGATGTAACTCTTTAGTGGTAGGGAGATCTGGTCTCAAAAGCCTAGATATAAAACCAGAAATAGCATAAGCTGTTGCTGCTGTGTCTTTTTTTATAAAACATTTTTCAGCTGTCTTGGGCTTGTTCTGTGTAGGAGCTTTCCTTTTTTTCTATGTGTAAATTTGGTCAGTGCAGCTTATAATAGGCGTACATTACATGGTGACATAGCCTTAGCCCTCGCGGGCAATCGCAAATAAGGGAAACAATTGTACAATTGTAACAATTGTAGTCATTTATTAAAATTTATAAATTAAGTTGAATAAATAATGTAAAAAAACACATATGTTAAAAACTATTTATTATTATAAATAAAAATGCGGATATTCAAACCACAAGTTTTATTATAAATAAAAGTCCAAGTGATATTGACTGAACAATAATCGACAAAGCTTAAAACAGTTCGAAAGCTTGAAACCGAATGCCCGAGGCCACCAAACTCCAGACGTTCCTCGTCACGGCAATTCCCAGCCTCCGGCGTTTCCGCGTCCCTTGCCTAGAACCTTTTGGGTCCATGACATCATCGCTCAAGTACCGCCGCCGAGATCAGGGCAGGAATTCGAAAAATGTTAACACATATTTTACTTACTTCTTTACTATAGATTTTATTTTTTTATTAAAGTTTGTATTTTATCACTCATAGTAGAGAGGGATGCATCAAAAGATGCCCTAACCACATGACTTGCTTTCTCATTGGCATTCTCACTTTTTCTTATTATATTCTTTTGTTGAAAATAACTTTATATCGCAGAAAAGGGAATCACATATTTACTAGCCATGGCTTTCAAACGAACACTATAAGTCATTTTAAAGTTAGCACCAACTTTAACCGTAGACTGCGAGAGTTTGTATTTCATAGCTCTGCATCATACAGGCTCGGCGGCGGCGTATAGTAGGGGAATGTGTTTTACCTTTGACCAGTTTTTCCATTCATTAAACTTGTAAATAAAATGTCACCTTAATGCATCATCTGGGGGTACTAGCTAATGCCTCAAATTATTTCGCAAGATATATAGCTTTACCAGCTCCTACAACAACTACCCGTAGTTTCTATACTTGATCAAATCATGGAATGTGCAGTGGTCAAAAGTACAACTCGGTGTTGTACCCCTGACCAGGGGTGTTTGTACCTTTGACCTTGTTATATATTAGAATAAAATATGGAAATCAAACTCATTTATTAATGAAAAACATAAGATTTATGCAACAACGTTAATACAAGTATTGCAATATTAGGTCAACTAAAAAGTTATTGATTTACTCAACTTTATATTCTGATAATTCTACCGCAAACTTCAAATATTTTTCCAAACCAGCTAAGCCTCTTATGCGATCTGGATTCGGTAATTTTACTATTACATCTTCCTTATCTACGTCATAAATCTTGTCATCTTCTAAAATAAATTTCTGAATTTCTCCGCCTACCTTCTTTAAATATTTTACTTTCATCACAACATCTTCAATATAAACAATTTCTGCTACAAAGTATTTTACTGATTTTTTACCAGCTAATTTCATCAGAACATATTTTCCCCTTTGGACATCTTCTTTCTCAAACTGCTCATCTTTATTGTGATCCCTAAATTCTGCAAAAGGATCACCATCACTATCAGATTCTTCACAAAATTCTGTTTCGGACTCGGAAGATTCTTAAGTAAAATTTTTTTCACAGATTCTTTCTTTTTTGTTGCATATCTTCTTTTGTTATGTGAATTTTTCTGGGCCTCTTCGATAGCATTCTTTTCAGGTGTATCCGTTAATATGCGTGATGCACCTTTGCGTCTTCCTGTTCTGGTTGCTTTTCTAGCTTGAGCCTTTGGATGCGGTCTTATCATTTCAGGTGAAACAAAAGTCAATGATGACTGCCTTGGGCTTTCTGCTTCACTTTGGTGGATCTCAAGTGGTGGTTGACCGATCAAATTTTCTTCCCCGTTTTTAAGTAGAGGTCGATCAGTGACATTAGCTGCCAAGAATTCGAAGTCTTTGAAAATGTTTTCATTAAATGGTACGAATCCAGATACATTAAACCCTTTCGTGATATTACTAGGGGTGAAAGCCCGTGGGTAAGCTTGTCCCGCTAAGGATGCTATATCATAAATTGACACTGGCTTACCAGCATTGCCAGGTGACACCATCCAATTATTAACCGCCTCGTTATAGTATGTTTTGAATGGACCAAAAACGCTTCTGTTCAGGGGATGCATTTTATGACTTGTGTGGGGGTGGAATGTCAGCAGAATAATACCTGAATTCTTAGCCAACTCAATCGCATTTAATGAGACATGGCTTTCATGATTATCCATAAGAAGTAAAGCAGGCTTCTCAATACTTCGTCGGACGTGTTTGATAAAATGCTGTAAAAAAATGAAAAGTATCTTGAAAACACTGCGATGCAACACACAATATCTTAAATGATATCTTTATTTCAAGCACAGTAAACATTCACCACTCATTTACTTAAATTTCAGCAAGTTTTGAAACTTCACTAGCTTACTGCAGGTGACATCTATGGTTAGAGCTTGTCAACTGTGTAAATTATCTCTAATAAACTCTGCAATTTCTCTACCGTGACAGGTGGTCAAAGGTATAACTGGTCAAAGGTGCAACACATTCCCCTACTATTGAAATTGCAGTTGTTGCTAAAACCAGGCAATTGTCGCTTTTTGGATCGCTACCATTTGGCGTTATCCTAGCCAGGGTTGCTGATCTTTGTGTAGGTCTTCGTTACATGTGTGGTTATTCGTAGGTTATGGTTCAAGTAAACTCCCATGTACTTTAAGGCAAGTTGATGTTATATTTTAGTTCTCTCCACCTCTATTTCCATCTGATTTGGTATGCGGCTTCCGGCTAGTATAAGCACTTCTGTTTTTTTGTTCCGCCAGGGAAATGCTAGGAAAATTCTGGAATCGATGTACGTATTGTGAAGATCATATTCTAATACCAACTTGAAGGAGGAAAATCTATAATAAAAATAATAAGTACCTTGCAGTGGGTTTTGTTGATGTAACCTTCAATCAGTTCCACTTAACTTTTACTTAACTATTTAACTTTATTTTACTTTTACTTAACTTAAATGAAAACTAATAGCAACCAAAAAAGCTGCTTGATTTACTCTAAGTTACACTTGTCTTTGAAAATCGAGCTTTAAAAGACAACAAATCTGAGTATGATAGTTTGCAGAATACTTTGATAAAAAGGTATAAGAATAATTAGAATGGACTAAATTGATACTGAACTGTATTATCTTTGTGACAAGATTCCCGATTTTTCGATGAAAAGTTTGGTGATATTGATAAACTTTTTAACTACTTTTTATAGAATATCAACTGTCAATTTTTAAATAAAATGTTAATTTTCACGACTTTCTGAAACTATAGAAATTTGTCTTTACGACTACACAAGTCCCAGAATTTTTCAGCAAAGGACAGAAAGAATCGGAAGCTGATACAAACCATAAACATTTCAAACATATCAGCAATCACTTTTAAGCAGAACACAAAGAAAACTGTTGCACTAGCGACAAAGGTCAAAGTCAGTGTCAAAGGTAATTTTTTAATTATTTTTCTAGTAACGGTTACAAATGACCGCTCAATGACACTTTATCTTCGAACTATGCGAATTTTTATATATTAATGTATCAAGATGCTTTGTTGAACAATTATTCTAATTACTTAAATTACTGGGATTTCACCCAATGGGGAATGGTAATGTTATAGCCATTTCGATATCCCGGCATTAGTATTTTGTGCCTTCTAGTTTATTTGTCATAATTTTATTACAAAGACATATAACAGAATGCTTTTTAAAGCTGTGAGTCAGTGAATTTCATTCAATTGAAGTACATGGTTTTTAACTCTAATAAGTGAATTACGTGAGTTATGTTCAAGATTAACATTATTAACAATATCACTAATGAGTTTAAACTAGCAGAAGGAGCCTAAAATGTGGGTGAAATTAAAGAAATTATTGATCTGTTGTAGATAAATCAATAGAAAAACAATAGAAATATTTTTATTTGCGACCATAGTTGACAAGGTTCTGCGTGCAACGGGCTTCCTTACTGAGGAACAGTAAGCATTCACAGTAGTTTGTCTCTTGTTTTTTTATCCAAATATTTTTCTGATCTTCGAATGTTTTTTAGGATTTTTGAACTTTTTTTTTCAGTTCATTTGTCATGTTTGTTGTTGGGCCAATATCAACAGATAAAACCTGTGTGATTTTTTTTCTATGCGCCACTCTTTATACTTATTTTTATATTGAATTTTTTACAGGTAAGCTGAAGGATCCTGCATACGTATTACTGTTCTTTTTTAAACACTGGATATTATTTTTTTTTTCTATTTTTATTTGAACTTGGTAAATAGGTAGGTATAAAATAATAATACAAGATAACAAATGTTCAATAATTGTTCTGGTCATGGTTTGTTGTGCTTTTCTCTTTCTAGCATGAACGTAGGTTGACGTGATAAGTTCATATGGTTTGCTGTCAATTGTCTAAATGTTGTCTTATTTTTGCATTTAGGTGTTTTTGATAAAAATCACATTGTAAATCATTATAATTGTATGCAGACGTTCAAGAATTTACTCCTCAGTTGTACGCCTAAATTTTTATCCGCATTTTCGTATGAGGCTTGCACCTAACCTTTCGTGCCTGTTTTAAAACTCAAAATCACGACCGTCTAAATAAATTGACGTTTATATACGGCCTGGTCACAGGCCTGGTCAAGACCTCGATTTGACACAATTTTTTAATGTGAAAGATGTCGCTAGTTGCCCGGCGAATTCCCGCCCTTATTTGAATTCAAACATTTTTTATATTTTTGACATCTAACTGTCACCTAACTCAAAAAATCTGTAACAAACTACAGTGAGATCGAAATTCAACTAATCAGAGCAAGCGGTGCCAGCGTAACCTTAGTCACACTGTCATTTTAAAAAGTGACAGGTTTTTGATAATTGTTTTATTTTTCAATAATAAATTCTTGTTTTGAGATTGTGTTTGCGACGCAACAAAAAGCCTACTTTGTCGAAAGTTACTTTCGGACGTCCCAAAAAGTAGATGGGGAGTGGAAATATTCAGTTGTTGAGTGTTTGGCGGAATTTTGGGAGAAATATCTCAACTTAGTGTTTAATTATCACACATTTTACTGCGCTTTGAAAGATTGTGTAAAAACCTTTAGAGAAGAAGTAGTTGTGGTAGCAAAAGAGAGTCGTGGTCCTACTAAAAGAACTGAAGAAAATATTGGTGCAATCTAAGAAATCGTAACTCAGTCACCTAAAACGCCTTTAAGAAGAATTGCACAACAAACGGGCCTGTTATATGAAACATGCCAGTTAGTAATTAAAAAAAGACCTATAAATGCACGCATAAAAAATTCAAGCGATGCACGAAATCAAGTCGTTAGATTATGCCCACAGAACAAATTTTTGTCAGTGGTTTATTGAAAACATTAATGACAATGACCATAAACTAACTACCTTTAGATGTGAATCTGCCATAGTAATGTGAAGGACTGAAAAAAGCGCCTCAAGCGGGTGTAGGGAAAATTAAATTGTGTGGCGGTAAATTTAAACCATATTTTATGGTCTCAAATTTAGCTGTGCAAAGTTGAGATCAGTTAAAAAGACCACTCACAAACATGAAAGTCTAGCTTCCTTGCGTATTGTGCAATGGAAGCTGATCCACAAGTTTGTGAATGGTTTTTCTGCTTGATCTCATACTTACAATGCAATAAATTAAAGGTGTGATGACTGAACTGCGTTTTTTTTTTTAATTTTTAAAAACTGTACAGTAAATAGTTAGTAAATAATAATTTCCAAAAAAACTTTGCAATTAATTTTATTTCCTTTTCGAAATCACATACTTGTATTTCTCTTCCCACAAAGTTGATAGTTATTGAAAATGAAATAATCAAGTTATTATAGGGTTGTTAGTATAAAAGTCCTGTTAATATTATATTAACAACTTGTATTACAACAGTATTGACGTAGACATTTTTCTTTAGTATCCTCCAGCAAAGTATTAAGAGCGGCTCTCTTCGTGCTTCCTTGATCGCAAATCGATGTCACAACTTTAAAACCCGCTTTTTGGCATGCCTTGATTACTTTTACAATCATTGTTTTTAGTTTTTGTTTTATAGGACCTTTACTAAAAGTAAATACAAGTGGCTGTTTGCATTGTCGGCAAATGCTTTTTAAAATAAAAACGTTAGCATGGTTTGCTATTTGTTTCATGTGTGTATCCTCATAATCTTTTAAACCGTCAACAAATTTCAGCATTTGATTATGTGTAAGGCAAGTGGTAATCGAGTCTTTGTCAAATGCTTAATGTTTGTCCACAGATTTGACCATTTCCGCGCATTTTTTCAAATTGTTAAAGATTTGCTTGTTTTATCCCAGGCGAAGAAAAATTTGATTTAACATATTCGTTAAAGTCCTCATCGATGGTAAAGAAAAAATCTTGGATAAAAGTTTATAGCGCCTGCTTTCACAAGTGTTAAAAACAAGATTCTTTCTTCTACTGAGAATCGCCTGGTCTTGGGTTTCATATTCTGGTTCTTCACATGCTGTATGATAAATGTATATTTAGCTGCATTCACATGTTCCATTAAATTTTGAAATCGCGTTTGCAAATTGTTTATTCTATTACTAAGTCTTGCAGTTTTACGGCAACACTTAACCGCCATGGCGCAAAACTTTTTACGTCGTGGCGATAAACATTTTTCACGTGTTACATTTACACGGTGTAGAATGCCTTGTCTGGTCGCCCTGTGCACAATGCTTGTTGCTTGTGTTTTGTGTTGAAACAAAGTACATAGGCTTCTTGTTGTGAGGAAGTAGATGAGCTAATGTGTCGTGTAGCAATGCACCAAATGAGACTGATGTTTCTTGTAACGAAGAACATGTGTTTAAAGTTTCTTGTTGAAACAAATCAGAAGAGGCTGATGTCTCGTGTTGTGACGCAATGAATCTGATTTTCTCATCAATGAGTGTTGAAGCAGCAGAAACAACGGTTTCCGGCAAAGACACAGGTACTTCAACAGTCTGTGCCCTGGATTCTACCACCTCTTCAGAAATCTCTACAAATTATGTACGTGTTAATTAGAACAAAATATAAATTTAAAAAAATATAAATATAAACGGAACTAAAAGCCCAATTACATGTTAAGATAAGTTCGGTAATATCACTTTAATATCAATTAACGGTAATATCAATTTTAAGAAATTTCTATAGCAATAACCAACCACAGCACCGCCGAAGTCTTTTCGTGGCAACAAAGATGAGACCGGATTTAACCTAACTTTAATTAGCCCCTTAGGGGCTCATTATATGGAGGTTAAAAAACAACTTACTTGAAAGATGTAATGTTGGAACAGCATCTATTGTAAGTCCTCGTCTAGTACCTGGTACGTGGCAGTTTTCAGAAAAATGTCTAGCACAAACAAAACAGGTACGATAAATTGCATTTGGTTTCAAATATTTTAGTTTTTGATTTTATATTTTTTTAATCCACTTTTGCATCATATCTGGATCTTTTGGGAAACGATGCCGTTTGCTTATTTTGTCATCACATCCAGGAACAATGCACATATTTTTATACTTGATATTTAAGTCCATAGTGAAAACTAAAATGAAGACCACAAGTAGTGAAAACGAAAATCAAGACCACAAAAATCAAATTTACGTTTCCTACTAGAACTAGGACTAGGTATGTACTTACCGGTTCTGTAGGAAAAAAACAGTAACTCCAAAGAAAGTTGTTTAGTAGTTATAAAACTTCAGTTTAATCACAACACGACTTAAAGAAAACACGGAACGAAAAGACATTAACTTGAGTCTTCTGCTGAGAGTCAAGAAAAAATGTTCCTTGCTGCTGCAAAACTTACGTTGTCAACAAAAATAAATAATCGGTTAAGCAGATTACTGCAACCCATTTTTGTTTTATTTTTTATATATTGCGTCATTTGTTGTACGTAGGGACAATTTTAGCCACGCTCAGAACCAAACTAAAACATATCCTGCCATCTTCCATAAGACTTTCGCATCTAAAGGTAGTTAGTTTATGGACAATGACACTTTAGATAAAACTTTCTATTCAGATCAGGCGTGGTTCCATCTTTCCGGATACATAAACTCCCAAAATATGCGCATGTGGTTAGCCATCGCAGATTAATAGGACCCATATAGCAAGATATGAAGAAATTCTTGATCCGTTTATTAATCAATTGCACGACGATGGAAGAAACCTTGCCGAAGTTCGTCATCATGCACCTCTTGGAAAAATAGTTGCAGGAATATCTTTCTGATAACGAAGTGCATTGATGTTTCCTTAAAATTATCACACTTTGTTATGAGATTCAATAAAAATTTTAAACAAATTAGTTACCATTAAAAATTATGGGTTCAATTATTCTCCTTGCACCAATTGCTGCCCACACACCTATTTTCTCAGGGTGCAAAGGTGTTTCAATTATCGTATGGGGATGTTCTGCGCTCCGTATCCTCATATTTTAAGAATTTATGTAACCAGTATAACATGATTCGTCAATAAAAAACGTTAATTCGAGAAGATGTATATTATCGTACAGATGTTTCATGAATCATTGGCAATACCGAGTGAACATGGGAAGATTCGGGGGTTGCAACTCTTGCACTGCTGTTATCTTTATAGGCATGAAGGTGAAGGTCTTTTTTTAAAATGGTGTGGCATGTCTTCGAGGATACTTCCGAAGGGAAAGATCCCGAACTGATGTTTTTTGTTGATTTTCCATCACCTTCCCAACTCGCTCAATGTTTTCTGGAGTTTGAGCTGATGATGGACGACCACTACCCTTTTTAGATGCCACGCTTTTCGTTTCACGGAACAACTGCATACATCTCTGAAGAGTGTCTCGAAAATTTTTGCGGTTTACAGCTTGTATGGGAATAAAGGGAGTCTTTGATTTTATTCTATTTATTTACACTATTTACATCAAGGTTCGTTTTGGTACTGACTAACTTGCTAACAAATTGACCCGCTTGGGGTGGTGCCCCACCCATGTGAGGGAGTGGGGTGAATGAGAGGGTGTAGCCCGAACACAACTTCATCCGGGAATTGCTCTAGATGGTGGCGATTTTATGGCCACAATAATAGAAAGTCAATTAAAAGTCTCTTGATAAACGGATAACTTTATTTACATCATTACAAAATAACTTGGTCAATAATACTGCACATAAGTAATAAAATAAAAATAAGCAGTCTTGACGGCGTAATAGTTCTCGCGACCGTGACAGTGGCTTGGTGACGCCGGAATTGGCGCCTAAAAATGTTGACTTGATTTTATTTATGTCAATTTATGTTGAATTTATGTCAAGTGTAGAATTAGATTTTAGGGCAGTCATTTTTTTTATGAGTAACATTAGTCGCTTCAGTGTCTTTGGAGATGGGTGATACCTCCATAAATTACTCTTCTGTAAACTTTGCAATAGGCTTCATTATCTTCTGATCGAGTTAACCAAAATTTCGTTAATCATGAATCTTTAAACTTTTGTTTGTAAATTTTTTTTGCTTGAACACGCTTAAGTAGAATTATTATTTTCAGATTCGGTAACTTCCTCTTTATCATCAGATTTTATAGTGTCTGTTCTTCCAGACCTAATTGTAGAACAAGATAAATATTTAATATTTTAGTGTCTTTCACTGTGTTCATGTGGTGGTTCATATTCAAGGTTATGTTTATGTTGGTCTGTGTCTGTCTCTAAATTCTTCGCATGTTTGAATTTACTTTGGGATTTTTTTACTTCCAAGCGGATTAAGAATCTGAAGATATCAAAGTATTATTTTAATTATTGAAGATGTGGTAGTTGTATATAGGTACTTACTTGTCCATTGTTGTAAAGCAGAAAAATTATGTCACAAAATTATGAGGACAAATGACAACCAAGAAGCAACAAACCAACACGCACCAAAACACAAACGACAAAACCATAAACATAAACGAAACGCGAAACGACAAATGAGTAACGACAATTGACGAGACAAAACGAAACGACTAGATACGAATCTTTATGCGCAGGCGCGTAGTTTTAAATTATTGTCATCATAGGCAACCTTTATTACACCTTGTTAGTGCAAGTTGTAGAACCATCAAATTTAATGGGACACTGTTATAACAGAGGCGTAATAGATTTTATCTTTGCGTAATAGCGTAACAAAGATTTTAAAACGTAATAGATCTATTACGCCTGTAATGAAAGGAACAACACTGATTGGCGCACAAAAATGTTGACTTGACATTGTCGAAAATACAGTTCTCTCGATCGATTACAGATGCTACATTCTTCCCCCCACCAGGACGACTGTTACGTTGAAATTGAAAATTTGACTCTTTTCTTCTTTTTTGAGATGTCATTTTCTTCGCGGATTTGCAGGTCATAGCAATGATCATGAAGTACTGCATCCAAGGGTGACTTCTGTAGCATGTACGCCGGTTTTACGCCGTCTTTGCTTACTGTCATTTCTGTATCTTTATACTTTATAGTGAAAGTTTTTTTGTTTCTGCCAAGATACCTATAAGACTGGTACATCAACTTCCGCGATTTTCATTGTTTTTTCTGAACAAATTCAGGGTGCAAGATTATAGTCTATTTTAAAAGCGATAGATGACGCCACCGTATCTGGGACTGTCATTTCTGTCACTTTTTGTGGTTTTAAAGGTTATGCACATGTCGTGATATTACAAATTAATATATTTTTTTGTTTAACAATGTTTTTTATATGCCAGTAATGACAGTAATTAAAAACTCTTTTTTGAACGTACTGGTCAATGGCATTTTTTTACAATTTGGTTTTGATCGACGTCCTAGAACTACAATTTCAGTTTAAAAATAATTGCCAAGTACCGACTTTAAGAACGCCAGTTATTTTGGTAAATAAAACACTTAAGAAAACAGAACACTTTACTTTTTATTGCAGTATATACTACATCGGTATTTTGGATAAATACCACAATAAAATTAACAAAAAAATATATATCTGACAGTGAAACAATGAGTTAGCAATTAAAGTTTAAGATCAAATTTATCTGAATAATTAGCTAAATTAACTACTAACTTATACACAGTAAGTATCTATTTAAGTCAATATTGTACTTCTCTGTGATTTGCCGGATTTATTAATTTTATGAAAGTACCCAAAATGTGTAATCTGTTCTTTGATTTTAGTAGGACTAGTTTTACACATAAAGATGGCAAACATTAAATTTCTTTGTACTCATAGGGTCATACTACACTACAATTTTCGTTACAATTTCCATTTTCGTAAATAAAATGTTCATTTCAGAAAAATGGCTCTCAGTCAGATCAAAATATATGGTATTTAAAGGAGACCCAAAAGATAAAAATAACAACAAAAAAATAAATAGCAAATGATTTATTAGTATTGAAAAGTCATATTTAATCCACTTATAATAATTATTATTAATGATAATGTGTGATTTACACAGATTCAGACGAACTTTGTGCCTGAAGTCACTTTGCTTTTTGCTTAAGACAAAATGTTGCTAAAAATATTGTTGTACCTTTAAAAACTTAAATTATATTACCAGGAGAACGATTTAAGTAGGTAATATAAGGCATTACATTAATATTTAAAATAAAAATTGAAAATAGTGTTATAATTATTAACATTAAGTTGGCAACAACAAATAGTGTTTTTTTACAATTTTTTTTGGTAAATTGGTAGTTATTCAATGTTATTTTCGACAAATATTAACATTACAATTAAAATGAGTGAAAAAATGCATCACATTAATATAAGTTTTAAACAAAAATTTTTACTAACTTTATTGAGAAAAAATTTCAGTGTTTTTTTCGATCACATTTTAGATAAGCATGGTGCTATTTTAATGTATTAATGATATTTTTTTCCAAAAAAATTATCATTATTAGATTGAGTTGTCATAGTTGTCAAGTTTTACTTCTCTGTCTAGGCTGTCAATGAAAATTAGCTCATGTTAAAATTCATTTTATGCCGGGACTGCAAAAATTAAATTTAAATTAATTTAAAATCAAAAAACAATAATTAAATAAAATTTGCTATTGCTGTAGCTGTTTGTTGGTAATTGTAGGTACAATCTTGTAAATTAAAATGTAAATTATTATTACAGAGAATAGCGTAAAGTTACACCGGCGTAAATCTGATTTAGAATTAGGCCAATGGTGTTTATTTTTAACTCCTATGATTAAAGGGTAAAGTTACAACAGGGAATTTTAGCGTGGACTTTTGGCGGATTGAAATCGTACATTTGAGAAAAAATTCCATTTTTTATGCAGCAGCGAAGTCACTGTTTGTACTTTATCTGTATTCGCTCATCACACCAAAACTGCTACAGATTCAAGACAAAAAATATAACTTCTCTGCCTGAAAAAAAAGGCTAAGTTTACGTCTTATTATTATATACTCTACGCCATCATAAATTGTTAATAAAATTGAGCTATACAAGTTTTGATAATTTTTTAAAAATTTTTGATTTTGTTTGCTCTGTAGATCTTTGTCTTGATTCCTTTTGACATGAAAAAGACAACCTTATAATTATAAATGAAAATAAAACTTTTTTAGTTAATTGTGATTGGTGCTGTGGACAGCCTACGTAATAATGAATTTTTTGTCTTGCAATTTTATCTAAAATATCTATTAAAGTATTTTTTTGAATTTCTTCTTGAAGGTTTTTTGGTATAATGGATTCCACTTCTTGGAGTAGTGTAATGAGCTGCAATGATTGAAATGTTAAATGTCCTTTGCTTCTCAAAATTATAAATGTATTGAAGGACTCCAATCCGTCACCCACAAGTGTTTGAATGCAAGATTGACACTTTTCATTCTTATGGCGTCGAGCAATAAAACCACATACATAAGCAAATGCTTCAACGTTATCTTCAAAATTAACAGATACAGCATGTGAAACATCCTCTTCTAGAGCTAGATCCAATTTTAAATCAATTTCTTTTTTAGTTGTATTTATGGTTTTATTATCTGAAGTAGATGCTAAAACTTTCGAGTCACTAACCAAATTTTCCAGCATATTTCCACCTGTTACATTACTGCCCTTTGGAGGTTTAATCAACGAATATAGAGACATCAATCGAAATATTTGAGCCACTTGTGCTGATTCAGGACTAGTGTTATCTCCACAACATGACCTTAATAAACCGAAGAAGTGCTCAATTAGGTCCTGGTTAATACGGATGGTCATTAAATATGTAAAACCCAGCTTTTCTGAACAGTAATGTAACAAATCTAGTGTGGTATTAATAGTAGCCCTTAGTCCATCCGATGTTGACTTTGTTAAAAAAAAGTCTGGTTCCGCACTTGACTCCCATAAATCTAAATATATTAAAAAGTCTTTCAGTTGATGATGTTGGGTAGAATTTGATTTTAAGCCATCAAAACAATTATTTGAATTTAAAATGTCTGCCAGTTGGTTGATCCGCCTACAGAATTGAATTGTTGGTTCACAATTCTTAAATTTATCAACCCCTTTAAATTTTAAAGCAGATAAAGCGTCAGCCACTGTGCCACTAAATAATTACATGCGCCCCTCCGGTACATGTAATTCTTTTTGGCAACAAGACGATTTCTGACACATTTAAGCAGATGCGGAAAATCAGAACACATTCGCAGCTTTCTTTCAGGGTCGCATGGATGTACACACCACGGCCTATCCGAATCGTCCACTTTGAATGCTTTCCACATCGCTCTATTCCATGTGGCACCGTCTGATGTAACAACATCGATATACAACCCAGCTGCTTCGCACAAAAGAATCGCCTCCAAAACTATTTTTGCCAGAATACTGCCGGGGACATTGCCTTTCGAGAGAAAACATCCAAGCGCCTGCATATTTTTTCCCGCAAAAGACTGGAACATACAAACGAGAACATGATCGCCAAGTTGGTTTTCTTGTCTTTCTGGAGTATGTTCTCCTAAATCCACAAAGCCTAAAATTTTCATGTTGTTTTTGTCAAAATGTTTTGATGGTGTTATCTTGCACTCATCCACCATTAGTGTGCCGTGACGTTCACACTCTGGGATATATTTTATTTTTTCTTTTAAAAGATCAAACATTTTTTTTTTTTTGGAATCCGTATGTGCTATCTATATTTTTTATATATTTAGACAGAGTGTTTGGTGCAGGCAATGGTAATAATTTTCTTGTCCTTAGATGTCTGTATAATTTTGGACTCTTAATTTTTAACAAAATGCATGTGTATATCCAGTCTTTTGTGTATCTTTTTCCATGTAGAGGTTTATTTGCTGATTCAAAACATGTGCGGACTGCCATTTGTTGGTTTTCTGGCAATTTCAAAATTAATTTATCAACATCTTCTACTGCACTCATTGATTTTCTTAAATTCTCAATAATTTTTGATAAATGTTTTTCTTTTTTTTCTAAATGTAAGCGTATTTTTTTGGTCTGTTTCTTATAAATGTATGTTTTGTATGACGTATCGCATTTTTTTTTCAAATTTAATTTTGACTTTGATAATAAATAATGCCTTAAACTAGCACATGACTGACATCTTTGGGTTCTTTTAAATTTATGAATTTCTCCATGACATAAGCGGCTTTTTTTGTTATCGACTCCAGATCCCGGACATAATTTCATTTCACACATTTGATTAATTGTAAACAACAAATCCTCAAAGTTACTGATGGAACATGACCTGTGATGATTTCCATTCAAAATCACTTTTATTTCAGAGTTGTTAATTATGAGAGCTTTATCAATTTCGAAGGTCGTTTCATTAATGTGACTTACAATCACAGTATTATCGGAACCTGTATGAATTCCCCACTTGGGTGGCAAAATTTTAAATAATTCTGATAAATTGGTCTTGAGATATTCTAAAAATGAGGGAGATTGATCTGGAAGAGGTGTTTGGGTGGAGACAGGGCATATTGTGGTTTCTGGATAAATTGGGGATCTAAAACAAGAAGGGAAAATAAATTAAGGAACCCTTTATGCTAGTAAATTTAGCATAATTGTTTACTGCAGAAATCACGTGAGTCACATAGTTGCAGTTGTGAGATAAGAAAAATTATGGTTTAATATGGTTTTTCAGTACCATCTGATTAGGTTGAAACTGAATTATTATTAAAAAGATCCAAATACTATTAAATTTTCAAAGAAAAAAGCTCAAAATGATTCGTATGGACTTTTGGTTGTTTTTGCATCAAATGAAAAATTACATTAAAATAACCAAAATGAAGTATTATTTGGATAAGAAAGTTTAAATTAAAAAGTTAATCAAAACACAGTTGTTTATTTACTGACTTTTCACTTAAAAATTAAAATGTATTGGTTTTGGTTGTTTTTTGGTACCAAAATAGTTAGAATTCAATATTTCAATTTCAACATTGACTAAACGTGTACTTGTATATATAGTATCTCTAAACGATTCAAATACTAATTAATTATTAGTTGGATCATTAATGTAGAAAAAAATATATATACAAACCTTTCTTGTTGATCTGTAATGCATTCTGAAGATGAAGTTTCATTTGGGTTAGATATTTGAATGGAGTTAGGACAAAATTCAGTTTGAGGTCTAAAATAAGGGAAAGTAAGTTAAAAGATTATGAGGATGAGTTTGGAATACAGGTAAATTATTCGTAATTGGTTGAATCTGGCTGATCCATTAACTTTAACTCTTCTGTGACCGTGCTACCGAAACATACGTCACGAGCCATCTGAGGGAACTAGGTAAACCCGATGATGTTATTATTTATTTATTTTTCATATTAATTAAATCTTATAAAAGTTATAATAATGCAAATGGTTTTTAAACAAAATTTACAATTTTAAAAATATTAATTACTCCGTCCCCATTAATATTTATTAAGACAACAAAAGTTTTAAACTATAAAACTGATGCTATTTTCAACAATACCAACAATAATATTCTACACTGTTTTTAAATGGTCGTTAATATCTATAAAATACCTCGGCAAAAACACGGTATTTTATAAGTTCGTGTAAGATGTTACCGAAATATTAGTGTTTGTCTAAAAAAAGAAGGTAATTAAAAAAATTAGCTCTTGGGAAAACATAGTTATATTTATACATCGGTGTCGGGCCACTTGCGCCTGGGTCATATGCGCCTTTTACCTGAAGTGGGTTACTTGCGCCTAGACCTGGAATCAACGGTGGGTCCGTTACCATCTACAGATTATGGGGGAAAATGGCGGTTTACAGCGGCAGCCCTAGGTCGGTTATAAAGTGGAGTATGTTTTTTCGCCGCCCCCTACTATAGTAGGTCAGGTAAGGGCTGTGGAGCCCATAACGGTATTCAAAAACAATTAGATTCTGGAAGGGATCAAAACAGAGATTTCTGGTAAATCGGAGTTTGAAGAGGAAGGTGATAAAGTAGGGACTGCATCGGGAGTTAATGTTCTCCTTAACACTTTTTGGTGTTCATTAAAAATTTCCCATACAAATTTTTTATCAAAATGTGTACAGATAAAATTATTTTCATGCAGTGTAACTCCAAGAGATACACTCCACTGATTAATTTTCTTTCTATTCTATAAAAGAAATTACAATATATAAACAAATATTTTTTCAAATTTATTTGAGTTAGCAGCAATTAAAAGACAAAAATCTAGGTGTTTTATTTTTTTACAAAAACATGTTACGAATCTTTGGTACTTGGGAAAGAGACACATCATTATTCAGTACTTTTATTGAACCACAAATTCTGCACTTTTTCATATTCTGACAATTGAAAATAACAACAAATTTTTCGAAAATATTCAGTGAATATTTGCCGTTTACTATCAAAATTCAAAATTTGACAATTGACAGCTTTATGACAGTCCCTCGTACTATGCTGCCATCTATCACTATTCTTTGTAACTAAAATCTTGCACCCTACTTTTGATTCAAAAATGGCGGCGAGCTGATCTACCAGTCTTATAGGTATCTTGGTTTCTGCTAACATTTTCATGTGGTTTTGTCACTGACCTCTATAACATGGACTCTGCAAGAGTATGCCTCAACGCAGGGACCAGTGAAGCAATAGCATAGAATAACACCTAGTAGCGACGAACGAGTGTATATTCACTGTATTAAAGTCGATTTTCGCTTCCAACCATAGAGATCTTATAAAATTAGAGACGCTATTACATGTAAAATCGGTGTCTGCAAGATAACCTCTCTTTTATTATTTTGATTGGAAGCAAAGCAGAGTCGTATCGTCTTTGAACTATAAAAGGGGGCAGCTTGTGTGGGTGACTGTTGCATACTGATTGATTTAACTCTAGGAATATATTGTAATATTTAAAATTTACATTAAAATCAATGAAAGTCATTGTGATTTAAAATAACAAAATAAAATTTTATTTATTTTTATTAGCCTTCAGTGTTATAAAATTAAATTCGTGCCTTCAAACGAGTCTCATATGAAACTAATTCTTTAATAAATTATTTTAGAAGCCAAAAATATTCATAAAAAGTGACCAATAAGGTAAAAGAAAAACAACTTGTAAAAGAAATTCTATATTTAAAATACTAAAAAAAAACATTAATTGTGGTTAAATAAAATTAGTTTTGTTAGGCCATGGCCGACTGAGATTTAATGATCGCTGCGCTCTATTATAATGGAGAGCAGCGATCATTAAATCTCAGTCGGCCATGGTTAGGCGTTTTCTAATAGTGACATCTGTACAAACTTTCGATGCTTCATAATCATAATACATTCTAATATTTAAGTATTTATGTAAAAGAAACTTCGGCAGTTCTCCAGAATGATTGCTTCACACCTCTCCATCAAGCACATGATCTTGAAAAGGCTCAAAAATGGGTGGAGGTAAATTCCGAATAATCTTTAAAATAAGTTGTTCAATTTTATTTTTATTCAAGTGAAACACCTGCGACTGGGTTTGCAAAAAACGAATACATTTTTCGCCTTTACTGCAGATGGAAATTGCAAATTGGGAAGGTTGACATAAACCGCCATATGTTTGGCGCACTTGTAACCGTGAATAAACTTCATCACTGCTTAATATTAGCAAGCACTGATCACACGTTATGAATTTTTTAATGGATTTGACTACAAATTTTGTAATGTAGATGACAATATCTTTTGTGACATCTGTTAAATTCCAACAGGTAGATCGTAAATAATCGTGATCTTCCAAATACATGTATAAACTGTGTACACTGTCATCCGTCAACTCTGTGGAATAGCCACCTTCCTTAAGTGAAGTGAGACTGCTTGAACTAGTACAGTGTAAGATAGAAGTTGAGTCCAATGCAACAACATTGCCATTTCGCGAGGGTGCAATTTCAGAATGAACCAATAGACGTTTAAAACAACGTTCAAATTCAAGCGCCGTGGGATTATTGTTCATACCAAGGCGACTTCTAAGTGCCTCGAAAAACAGTTCAATGTGGTCTTGCGAAAACTTGTAAGTCAGAATATACTTTAAGAATTTTTGGTTCTCCACGTATTCTGCAAACAAACCTTGCAAGCTTTCTATACAAACGAGGAAACCTAAAAATCCTGTTTTTCCCCGACAATTTAAAACTGATTGTCCATTCACTAAACAAAGATCGAGAGAATATTGCCGAATCTCGTTGAGCCGGGCAAATACTATTTCTTTGTTGTCGTGTGATAGACACCTTCGCAATGCCACTTTACAAAATTTATTCCTACTATTAAAAATGTCAAAGAGGTTATTTACATTTCGAATAAATTCTGTTGTAGCAGTAGCGCCTTCAAACTGTGGTAGGTGAAAATCTAATTCTAACGTTGTCAATGCATCCGCGACACTGCGGCCTAATGTCTCTGCCGCCAAGTTAACCTTCATTGGTTGATCACTCCAGTTTAAATGGCGTCTGCGAAGTTTTGTCGCCATAGAGAGTCCTTCTGCCTCTTGTAATCCTACTAAACGTTCAATATACTCCCAGTCAATTATTGCACCGTCTTTATTTACAAGTTGCCTATATATGCCCAGGCAATTACGTAGTAACTTCAACATATGGCAAGGATCCAAAATAAAAATAAAAATCTTGCTATTATATGTAAAGGATGTTTGTAGGTTATATACACTACTGATGTTGGCTTGCAAATGATTAATCATTGCTATGTTAGTGGCTGGACCATCAAAGGTGAGTGAGGTAACGATAACCCCTGACTCTGCCAAAAAATCTAATGCCTTATACACCAAATTGGCTTTTTCTTTAGCCGAAAGGGCTATCAATCAGAAAATATCCTATAGGAATTTTCCATCTACCATTTACTGCCACCAACATAAATGTTAAGGCTTCCTTAGCATATTTTAGATCGTCACTATCTTGTATATCTGTTCCTAAATTAATGTATTCCACAAATTTTTTTCCATCCCATGTTTCTTGATGGCAATTTCATCCAGAAGAAAATTGCAATGTACCTGTTCCTTGCGCTTTTTTTCATCTGCTACTTTCATTTTTATTGCTGCCAGTGCTTCCTCGGACAATCCTGGAGTTCCATCCACTGTTTGATACCATCGGGCTATAGTCCGTGAGCTTGGCAGGGATTTATTAAATTTGTTCCTTACAAATTCATATGCTTTCGCGGAGTAAAAATGTAAGGTCAATGCGAACGACCGCAATACAGGTGAATACTTTGCTTTTGAGGGCCCTTGTAAGAATCTCCTAATAATTTTCCCTGAATCGTCAGGTTGAGTTGCCTATAACAGTGGAGAAATAATATATAATATTATATGTCATTGAATATTACCATCAAAACATTGCGTGCATTTTCAGAAATAGAATATTTATCTGTTAAATACTGTAGCAATGATTTCATGCAAACAACTTTGTCTCTTTATCTTTTGTTCGCTTTTTGTAATGCTAAAATTTTCTTTTTCTTAGCTTGCACTGTACATTTTAACATCTTTATTGTTCTTTTTCCTTTTCTTGGCGTTAATGTACTATCGCTTGACCAATCACCAGAATATCTTGGGTTTTTAAATTTCCGTCTAAAACAAAAATGTAAAAGATTATAAAATTATCTATAAACTACAACTACATAAATGTAAACAAATTGTAGTTTTAGGTCTGCGTGTACCAGGTAATTCATTTTTTGTTACCTTTTTGGTGGTGTTCTACATATCGCATCTGAAGGTGTTTTTTATAACCCTAACCCTGTACCATTTTCTGATTCAGTTGCTGTAAGTGTAGAAGAACTATGCTTCCGCTTTCTAGATTCCACAACTATGTCTTCGGCAATGATTTTGCTTCTTAAAGTTTCCTGCTTTTCCCTGTACATAATGACATATAGAAATGTATTTTCAAGCAAACAAACAGACTTACGATGCATCTTTAATCTGCATTTGTACATCTTCAGTACCCTGACAAATTGCGGTGTCTTTTTGAGACGTTGATGGCTTATTGAACTTACTAAAACCAATTGAGTATTGTTGAGCACAGTTTTAATCACAATTAGGAACTTACACTTCACGTGTTTTCTCTATTTGTAGATCTTCAATACCTTGAGGAATTTCCAAAACATTTTGTGATGTTGATGGTTTATTGTGCTCACTAGAAGACACAGCTAAGTATCGTTGACGACTTTATTACTTAATGACTTCCTACCTTACAGAACTATATGCTGTTGGTTATAATCTCGGAACAGCTCCTTTTTTCAAATAACGCTTTCCAGTAAATGGAGACACCATAAACCAGTTTGTACCAAAATGTCTGGAGCAAACATACGGTGTCTTTGGTAGTTCACAATTATATAAATTTAAAGCTTGAACCCATTCTCTACGCAACTTTTCATTAACCGGTAACCTAAAAAAATTATAAATATAAAAACACTATAAAAACTAATTTGTTGTTGTTTATGATAACAACATAAAGACAAAGGCATATTAATCTAAACTTGTTTGGGCTTGTAGCGTTATGAAATTATGACCCCTACGTATGAACCATAAACTTTGAATTACTTTTAACACTAGTGTTAAAATAACTGGTTGCTACGAAAATTTTGGTTCAAAAACATTGCGATCTGTGTGGTATTATTTTTTGATTTCTTATTTTTATTGAGTTTAAAGTTCTTCCGATTGTTTTGTAGAAAAAATAGTGTATGATATACGTGTTAAAAGTGATATTATTTTGTTCGTGGAGTTAAAAAACTCGCTACGCTCATTTTTTAATCATCTACACTCCTAAAATAAAATCTTCCTTTTAACACTAATATCATAAATAACTATTTATTGATAACAATGAACAATCTGGCTATCTATGGATTGCTATAAATAAATCTTTGTTTACTCCGTTGCCAACACAATCAATATTTATTTATACCGTTGCCAGCCCAACCATTTTCTAACATCCAATCAAATCCAATCAAAGTTTGTTATTATTGGTAGAAAGCGAAAACGCTCGAGAGCAATTTTTATTCATTTTTGCAATCGATAATTAACTTCATAATGTTGTAGACCAATGAGACATTAAAAAAAGTGTCACATGCACCAATCACAAGTTAGAAATAATTTCTTTAACTGAAAAGAATGTATACTACTTTTCTTGCCGCTACCTCATTGTTTTAGCATTATCTTAGCAACCATTAATATTTAAAAAATCAAATGTCATTTTGACAAAAGTAAAAATGTCGCGCTTCGTTTACTAATTGTACTTTTAATTATAATTGTTCTCATAAATAAAGTTGTTAAAAATTTTATGTATTTAACGCTTCATTCAGTTAATTCTCCAACCGAAGATCATTCGTTCTCAACTCTTGTCAGCCAAGATTTTATTTTTTTTTATTCGCACTGATTGCTAAAAGGCAATTAAACTCAATCAAATTCTTGGGAAAAAGACTTGGGAAAAAATTTTTCGTCAATTTGATCTCGTTTAATTGCCAAGCAACCAGTGCTCATACAAAATAAAAATCTTGCCGACAAGAATTGAGCACTTATGATCTTACTGTTGGCAAATTCAGAAAAAAAAAATTGACAACAAGTATTTCCATAGCAACTATGCACAGTTAACTAAGCAAATCGTCCACAAAATTCCACTTATTCACAAAAAATACGTTAATAAATAACATTAATACAATTTATAAATTAATAAGAATAAGTAAGAAATAAAATTATTTATGAATAACGGCTCTCTGGACAGTTGGTGCCCTCGGTAGTTAACATCTTTATAATTCCCTTGATACATTAACAGTGTGTAAAAGCCAAATGGAATAAATTTATTATTTCGGCTACTGTACATATTTATAAAAAATCTTAAAACTTAATCTCGTGTTTGGAGATTTTTTATAAATATGCACAGTAACTGAGATAATGAATTTATTCCATTTGGCTTTTACACACTGAATAACTATTAATTTCCGACAGATCCGACAGAATCATTAGTCTACGATTTCGTCTAGGTTAGGATAAACACATTTTATTAGAATATTTTAAAGAATAAAATATTCTTAACCGAATAAATAGACAGACAACATACTCTTTAGGGAACTCTGTACATGGATGCTCGAAGTTGATATTAATCAATATTTCTTTTATTTTACTGCCTATAAAAGGTTCAACATTATGTTTTTTAAAAAAATTTGGAATTCTTTATCCATTTGTGCTATGTAAAATACAAAACTTTCATGAGTCATCATCAAATTTTCAAATATTTTTTCTTCATTATATGCTTTGAAATGACAGAGGGTGGTATCTGATGAAAATATGTCGCAATCTTTTGCAAAGGCTAAACAAGTGGCACATTCATGTTTTCTAAGAGCTTTCCTAATTAAATAACCGCATACATATCTAAGACAATTTTGCTCTTCTACAAATAATTCTCTATAATCAGTTTCACTCACGGAGATTGTTGAAGAAGCAACATGAGATGGCTGTGCAACAATAGAGTCTTCTTGTGGTGGCAAATTTTTAAATTCTAATAATATTTGACTAAAATCATCTAAACAATTACCACCAGGACTGTGTTTGAAATAATTTGTGGTAAATAATTTTTTAAAAACCCTTTGAAATTGTATTGGCGTAGGATTGATACAATTTCCACTTTGTCGTCGAACTACACTAAAACAATTTTCTATACAGTCCTGATCTAAATAACGAGTAAATAAGTTGGTTTGTACATCGCTATGCAGTTGCAACAGACTGTTAATTGTTATTATCCAACAGGTGAAAAATTTTACCTTGTTAGTGCAGTCAACGTTCTGAGAATTAAATAATTTTACGTTTTTGAAAAAAGTTAACATTTTCTTTAAAAAAATTATTTGATAATCAGCTTCAGAAAATGGATGCTGATATTTTTTAGCGGATGTAATGTCTTTTGGTTGGGAATTTAAAATATCAAACAATTTGTCAATATTGCCAATGAATTCAACCGTTGTTTTTGCTGAAGCCGGCAAAGCATTGGCTGACATATAAAGAGACATGCCTGAAGGGACATGTTCACTGAAAATCTGAGCCGCCAAATATACCCTCATTTTTTGAAAATTATTAGGATTAGGATGTGCGTCTGTTAACTTAGGTGCTGCCCTAAATTCTAGTTGTTTCTCTTTTTTGTAAAAATCAACTAGATATGTTTTTTTAATTGATCCATCACTTGAAGGGCCTACACTAAGTGGATCGTATAATTTGTATTTGAAAAATACATTTCTTAGTGATTTTAATAAGTGACAAGCGTCAAACCCTTAATATTTTTTTTATTTTCACACGTAAAATATGGGCGATCAGGGCATACACCTAACTGTTTAGAAAATGTATAAAAATTAGAACCCATATCGGAAACTAACTGTCTCACATTTAACCCAGCTGATTGCAAATTAGAAATTGTCTTAAAAATTATCTGTTTTAAATTATCCCCTGAGCATGTGGTGTACAAACACATAGGCTACAGGTTGTTTCCAGTTGACATGGATTCCCCTTACCATTAGAACCGCTACATTATTTGCAAGAGTGGGATTTTTTTTTTAAATTATTAAATTGTTCGAATCCTATAATTTCATCCTTTTTTAAATCATAGAACAAATGCGATTTTAGAGTCATTTCATCAATGACTAAAGTACAGTCTTGTGCTTTAGGAGTCATTTTGTCAATTTTTAATTTTATTGCGTCAAAAATAAATTTGTTTATTCCAGGATTTATAATCCATTTTCCGCACATTCTCTGTAGTGTCCTGACGCTAGGCAAAAGAAATGTACTCTTTAAAAATTTGTATGTAGCCGGTGAAGAAAAAAAGAGTTTTAAGATGAGAGATACATAGCCCTCATTGCGTGTAAAACAGCACTAACTTTTGTCGAAAATTTTTCATTTATGAAATAACTTAGAGTAGTTTTTTTTGTAGATTCTTTTAGACCAACATCTAATTAATTGCATCAGTAGGTTTTTTTGTTAAAAAAAGCTGGTCATTAATTAATAAAAAATATTAAAAGTGTCGTATCTAGTAGAAGTGAAAATTGCTTTAATAACAATTAAATATTAATGCCTTTGTGCTTAAAAAAAGACGAATCAATACACTATTATCCAATAAAAATAACTATAAAAAAAATCTTCAAAATATTTGTGTTATAGCTTAGATATTTTCGCCATAAAATTTTTATAACAATCTGACACTTTCAATAAGAAATATGGGTTGCCTATCTATGTGAAAGTCAGACAAAACTTCAGCGTGTTTCGAATAGATGGCGCAACCATTTTCAAATTATGATATTTAAAACAATATGCAAAAGAGAATTAATAAGGTAAGAAATGAAAAAATAAAGTACGAACTTAACATAAAATTTTTAACAGTAATGGTTTCAATTTCTTTTGTGGAGTTATGCAAAAGGCAGATTAAGATTTGAAACAATGAGTTTAATACGTAATTTCATTTTTTATTATTAACAATGTATTTATTTCGTAGTAGCACATTTCAACAATTTACTGTTGATTAATAAATTAAATAAATATTTATTTACACTTATTGATTTTACTCGTAATATATTGAAATTATTGAAGTTAAAAATAAATAACAAAAATTGCATAGTTTATGCCTCAATAAAAACTTTTACAAAATAAAAACCAAGCATAAAGGAAAAATGACAGGTTAATAGTAAAGCATCACATAGAAAATTAAAGTTACACTTTATTTTTTTTTATGTTTTTTTTTTCTTGAGCTTGAACAATATATGGTGGATCTAAACATTTTTCTCCTTTAGGAATTCTGCGTCTTACAATTTCTTGTAAGACACAGTCATTGTAAAATTTTATTAAAATTGGTAACATTTTATTTTTCCAAAAATTCATGTCAATTTTAATTTCTTCAACAAAAAGTGGGTTTGCATCTCCAGTATAAACTACAAAGTAGCATGCTTCTCGCTGGGTAATATTTAACTGGCCTTGGATTTGATACCAATAAGTATGGTTTCGTTTTAATCTTAATTTTTTCTCATATTTTTCCAGACAAATATTATTTTTTTCGGCAGCCTCTTCTAATGCCACGTTCTGTTTAAAAACGCTGTGCAAACATTTTACTTCCACGAGGTGGGTTTCACCTACAAGTCCTATAACAAAATAAAGTAATGGAAAAATAAATCATTTCAAATCAATTAACAAAGAATAATAGTTAATATACTAACCATCTGGAGACGCACCAAGATACCCATAATTAAGATCAATGAAAAAACCAGCCTTTTTTACAACGAAACCATATTCTGTTTCAAATTTTTTTATGGCGACTGTTTCCATTGTCTTTCCATATTCAAGACTTGGCGTAGAGAGACTGTTCCCATATAAAATTTCTTTAACCAAATTATGGCAAGGAGTTGACGCTCTTCGCTTTATAACGTTGCCAAAAAAAGAGGCTGTCAACCTATCTGCCCTCTCTGTTTTAAACAATTCACTGCCAAACTGTTCTTTAGTGTTTTGTTCGATAAAAGCTTGTTCTTCTTTACTAACCTAAAATCAGTACAATTAAAAAAAAAGTTATTATGGATAATTTATATCTAGTTTGTTTGTTTTTCTTTTTAGTGCGCTAGTCTGTCTCTTTTTAACACATTGTTGTATACGTTGTTATGTCATATACATAATGTATTGAAGAAAAACAGACAAGCCCACTAACAAGAAAAACGAACTACATATTAATTTACAAAAAGACAATAAGTTGCCACAGGTGACAGTAAGGCTTATACTAAATGTATTTACCTGTAATTTTGCAATTATTCTTGCACATTCTTCTTTTAGATACTCTTCTGTCGGTTCAGGCTGTTGGGCATTTAAACCGTAATCTATATTTTTTATAGTTGGTAACTTTTGTCCGCTTGTTTTAAATTCCAATTTTTTTCTTCTTGGTTTAACTTTTGCCCTGTGACTTTGAGTGTCAATGTATTGTTTGAAATATTTTCCCGGGCTTTTTTTTGTTAAAGATTTCCATGGACTTGAATGCCACATAATGCCTTTGTTATACCTCATTCCACTCATTGTGCATCTTGCTTGAAATGAGCCCCTTGTAGTCAAATTTAAACGTTTTCCGGCATTAAATCTAGCTAGTATATTCATGAATATTTCTGCCCGGTTGTTGTTCTGATTTTCTAGTAATAAATGAGATTTTTTCAAAATAATTTCTAAGGCACCTGCAAAAATGTATACGGTACATGCAAAAAAATTACAACTAAAAAAAAAGCAAATACTTACTATATAAATGATTGTACAGACCGCATTTTTTTATAGCTTCAATTTTTTTAATATTATGAAGCACGGTAGGTGTCTCACAGTAACGATCTTTACATGAGCGATGGTCACCAAAAGTATGTAAAGGACCATTTCTTAAATCTTCTTTTAACTGATCAAGATTTTTGTTGCAATTATAAATTGCTTTTTGAGCGACCTTTTGTAAATCTTTTATAATTTTGTTTGTTAATAATTTTCTGGCCGCTAAATCAATTTTTGCGTCTTTGCTTAATTGGAAGAGTGTTTTTCCATAATTTTTGAGAACATGATTGACGCACTCAATTTTTTTTACTGTTCTTCCATACGGGACTCGCTCAATTATTTTAGTGTAGACACTGGAGTCCCCATCGCCAACAAAAGATTTAAATCGTAAATTGGAAACTTTCTCTGCAAAACAAAAGCCTTCTACAATTATATCAGCTTCCATCGCAGAAGAACTGCCGCTCCAATTGCGGAAGCATTTATGTTCCTTTGGTGTTTCTTTTTTATTTGCGGCCCTTGCACAAATAATGCAGTATTTATTTCTTACACTCACATATAAAACTTTCAAAGTTTTTTGACCAATAATGACTCCCTAAAATAACATTAACGTAGATATATTAAATAAAAGAATGATAATTATCTCTTACAACTCCAGATGCAGCGTTGTAATTATGGCCGTAGCTTCTATGACTCCATCCACCGTCTAAGTAAACCGTTATATATGGTACCCCGTCAGGATCTACATGCCCATTTTCTACGGCAATTTTAGCTTCTTCTAAAGCAGCAGCTTCCATATCTTTACAAAGTTGATCTTTCCAAACCTAATAAGCACGTTTCTAAATAAAGATAAATACACAAAATGCTTCTAATATATTTTTTTTGTAAAAGTGATATAGAAAGCTAAAAATGCGTTTTTTTACTCACATCTCCCAATGTATTTTCTATTTCATTAAATTTTCTTTGATTTATGGGTGGTATATTCATAGTTGATAATAATTCCTCTAAGTGGCCAAAACTACTGCCAGTCGCCAAAGTGCCCCATACAGCTCCATAATTAATTTCCGAATTTTTTTTATTGGGATCTTCAGTACTTCGAATTATGTTCCCAATGTCACACTCTGAACATTTAAATTCTATGTGGCGTACCAGTCCTAATCCTCTGTCATATTCCTTAGAAGGATATAATATTCCTGAACATAATTTGGAGTGGCTGTGCTGCATGCTAAAAGCCCATTTTAGTATGTAACCCAAATCAACAATTCTGTTGCCAGGAAGTGCTTTGGAATAGACATCATCTTTTTCGATGCAAAGTTCATGATCCATTATTCTAAAAATTACGCATACAAAAATTAAAACCATAACATGTATTCAACAGGTCGTACTCATTAAATGTGGTTTCATTCATGCATATGGGATCTTTCATCAAAGGTGTATCGCATTTCATATTTTCACAATTATTGTCTGTTTCATGTTCTTCAGACGTAGAAGGTTTAACCTCACTAAAATATTTTAATATAAAACTTACGTAAAGTGTCAATTGATATAAAAAATAATGTACATTATGATAAAGTATTGAATGCGTTTTAGACATCGCTTTTAATTTTTTTTATAACTTATAACTGAAATAAAATTTATACATAGCTTCAAATTTGTGGTGTAACCTTTTAGATAAAGTTTTAATCGTAAAACACACTTTTTCACAATTTACACAATTACACGCTTGAATACAAACCTAGAAAATGTTATTTTTTCATCCAGTCTTCTTTGTTTTTCTGAACAGATATCATAATTTGTGTCTCCTATAACATTTCTTGTTTCGTCAGTACAATCTGCATTCTTAGTAATAGCTAAAACTGTAATTAAATATTCTGTATAGTTATAAATTTTAAAAATATGTTTGTATTTTATTTACCTTTTTTAGCAATTAGATATTTTCTTCGAGAAATAGAAGCTTTATTTCTTTTACAAATCTTTGAAGGTCTTGTACGCGAAGTTTGTCCCATCGTAAAAAAAGCAAATCAGAAACACTTCACTCACAAGTAGCACCACCAATAATAATGAATAATTTGTAAAATTGAAGGAGCTTATGTTTCCCACCCTAATTTAAAATGAAACAATTCCGGGAAAAACAAATAGTTGCCGACAACAAATTTCAAGAATTCTT
This sequence comes from Tribolium confusum, assembly GCA_029207805.1. Taxonomy (NCBI): domain Eukaryota; kingdom Metazoa; phylum Arthropoda; class Insecta; order Coleoptera; family Tenebrionidae; genus Tribolium; species Tribolium confusum. The sequence goes on from JALGAY010000006.1 coordinate 9,564,862, forward strand.
GGCGGTACCGGTAAAAGAAAATTCCTGGTAATGAATGATGAAATTCAGCTAACTGCTGAATTCAAGTACGCAAATATATAATAACTTTGTAAGATTTTCTTATTTCTGTTATTTCAAAAATTATAATTAAAGCAGCCTCTCATAAAAGTTTAAAATTTTTTGAATAAATGTTGAAATCTCACATTTCAAAATCATGTTATTGAATAACATTTTCTTCTCAATTTTTAAATATTAAAATTGTTTATAAAAATATTACTTAATATTCTTGTTTCTTTTATAACTATAACTTCCACAATAACTTACAAACGTATGGTTCCAGCCTGATAATCTATTGTTTCTATTTTAAAATAATAAGACCCACTTTAGACAGTTTTGAAAAACTACATTATTTTAATTTTTGGATTTTTTTAACACCTGACAAGCACCAAAAGTTTTACTTAATCCCAATAAATGCGGTAATATAAATTAGAATATAAACAATCATTTTATTTCAAATTCGAGTTCAAAGTAAAACATAATAATAAATTTATTTAATTTTCCTTTAATAGTTTTTACACTATTTGACATAATGCTGATTAAATTATTATAGCTGCAGTGTTTTAAATAAAAGCCACATATTGTCATAACAAAAAAATCCTTTTCACTTTTTTTTACAAAATATACGATTATTTGGAATATCTTGTAAAGCGGCTAAAGTTCGGGAAGTACCGTGTCCTTTCGAGCTTACTCGAAGACACAAGTCCAAACTTTCTCTAATATTTGGAAGGCTTGGATGGTTGTATTACTAAAAAGTGAATGCCTGCGCCATCTGAACGGGTTTTGTAAACATCCCCAATGTATCTCGGGTCTTAAGGCAAACTAGTTATATTGAGAAGAGTATCTGACACTTTTTGATGATTTACTCTGTAGTTTAGCGTGAGTTTTTTTACCAACATTGCTAAATCTTTAGACAAAAACGTGTCACAAAGTTCAGAAAAAACACTTAATTTTGTGTGGGACTAACTGATCTCCGTAGTCGTTTTTGCTGCTTTTTTAGTTTGTAACGCAATTTTCGCTTTTGCGGTGTGTTCGATGATGTTTGTGTTTGGACACTAGAGGGTTCTGGAGTAGAAGACGTTGTTGGCTCCTGAACAGAGGTTAAGTCCACATTAGCCATTTCCAATGTTGCAGTAATTTCCGTTTCCAATAAACCTGTTGCGGCTAAAATTTTTATTAAACGAGTTTAAAAGTAAATATTGTGGCAATAGTTTTATATTTATTTTCGTGCAATGGAATTATTATATTTCTCGAAATTGCCACTTTTGTCATGATATTTTTCATTACAATTTTTGAAAATTTGGGTGTTTGCTTTAAATTTTTATGCATAAAACTTGTATTAATATGTATACCGGGCATAATCGTCACTAGAATGTATGATGGCCCTCGAGAAATTAAGGCCCTCATTTGCACGTCGCGCTCGTGCCTTAGTCTCTTTTACAAATAATTACACCAAGATAAACAAATACAGATTGGTTTGGCAACAAAAAATTATTACTATATACATTTCAATCATGGTTTCAGTCAAGGACACCAAACTAGCTTATAGGATTGCTCAGTGGCTTGATTTTGTCTGCAAGGTCAAGCTAGCGCGTGACGTAAGCTAGAGACCATGATCCAGAGTCGCGTAGCAATATTGTGCAAGAGAAAATAAAATAACAAAATAAATAATAAAATAATAATATAATATTAATAATAAAATAAATTACAAAATGACAAAGCATTATTTAAAAAAAAATTGGATAACTGTATTGCTTTTTTAATTATATAATTAATTTAACAAAATGTAAAGCTCGGAAAGTTATGTGAACATCTTATGCTAAAAAAAGTCTCATTTTTATTACAATCCATTATCCTAAAATAAAATAATAAAAAAAACAAATATCTACTAGTTTTAGAAATAATTAGTTTACAATTTTTTTTAAATTTTCTAATCTTAGTTCGCGGCGTGTCTTTTTCTAGATCCGACTTGCGGTTTCTTGTAGACTTGATTAAGTCGTTTTGTATATTTTCGTAGTTAATCCGAATAATTGTTTTTAATTTACAAAACGACTTTATCAAATTAAACGGTACTGTCGGATCTTTTTATAAATCTTGTTCGCTAAGCGAAGTACAACCCGTGGTCCTTTTTTATGATTTTCTCCATGAAAATGTTGAAAATATTTATTCCATTTCAACACCTTTTCTAACCATTCACGTTGCGGTTTTATAAGTCCACCATACGATAGTTGTTGTACCTATGTCGGAAGATTATAACTATGTTCCGAACTCAATTTATAGGTATAATCTCCCAACGACGGCATCGTCGTTTTATATTTTTTGGCTAAATAACCAGCAATATACTCCAGGGCATCTGCAGTTACTTCAGGCATGTTGTTGTTTAGAGATACATTAGTCTCAGATGCCGTGGAAGAAGAAAAACTACTTCCTGATAAACTCGGTCTTATTTCTTCACTTTCTCTATTTTCGAGCTGAATATGAGCTTCCTCCAAGACTTTCGCTGCTGCATAATCTTCTGGTGCTTGATCTACTGTATTAACGGAAGATTTAAGAATTCCTGGGTTTTTTCCTAAGATTATTAATCTGATTTTTTTAATGGCTATCAACGGACTTGGATGTTCGTTAGGTCCTCGACTTTGTATTTGGAAAAAAAAAATTTCTAAACAATCCTGGTTTAGTTTGTGAGTACACAAATATTTAATTTGAAATTTGTTTTTCATATCATGAAACAAAAGTTTCAATGATGTTATTGACATTAGCATCCCTTTTTGAAAAGTTTGCAATGTATTTTTACCAGAAGCACGCATTGTACGCACAATGTTAGAAACTTTTTCTAAATGGTTATCTTGTTCTTGTAAATATATACCATAAGCACTTTTTGAAGGAATTTTAGAATCTTTTGTGTAGCTATTAAATATATCAAACCACTTACTTATATTGCAAATAAACTCTCCAGTTTCTTCTACCCGTTTTTTATCTTCTCCTGGTTTGTAACGTATCAATGCCGTTCCAACTGTGTTAGAAAGAAGTTCGGCGGCCATTCGTACATTTTGTCTTTTTATTTTTTCACATTGTATATGATTCTCAGTTATCTTATAGCAAACATTTACCTCATTTCCTGTGAGTTTAACTAAACTTTGTAAAGGATTTTTATTTACAATTACATTATTTTCTAATTGAAATCCAGTGTCCAGTAACCAATTGCGTAGTAACTTCGAAAGGTGTGGTGCATCGGCAAACATGTATATGTTATCTTCAGTTTGGGGATGCTTAAAATAACATATATTTTCATTTATTCCAAGTTCTTTCCATAAACCAACATTGCTTCCACCGCAGTCGCTAACACATCCGACAACATTATATCCAATACTATGTAATACACGAATAATTTGGAACAACATTTCTTTAGTCATTTTCTTGTCGAAAGCAATATACACTGGCTGCTTTCAATTTGAAAATAAACCACGAGCCATACATACTTGCATTTGGTTATATGGTCCAATTATTTCATCATTACCTAAATCATATTCCAGTACAGATTTTATTTTCACTTCGTCAAATGAAAGAATGACTGTTTTTTCAAAATTTGTCTGGTTTTCTCCTGCCAACTTTAGTAAAGTGAAAATATCTTTCAGTATGCCTTGACTTAAATTAATTTTTGATGCCCATCTACGCAAAGAAGATAAACCTGGTAAAGGGTAGTGTAGCTTATTTCGTAAGTATAGATAACATTTTTTACTATAATATCGAATTGTAAAAGCAGTAGCAATTTCTTCACTATTCTAAATAACTTTTTTCTTTTTCTTTAATAGTAAATCTATTTGATATTTGCTTAAAATTTGTTCTAGTCCTCGTAAAGAAGGATCTTCTTTTTTAGTCTGTTTTAATTTTTTTTTATAGTAATTCAACTGGTTATTTAATAACTTTTGTTTTTTTAAAGAAATCTGTTTTAATTCAACATATTTTTTTTCTAAATCGTTGTATTTTTTCAATAATGTATTATATTTTTTATCACTGCTTGGAGATAATGTAGTTTTTTCAAGAAGTTCATCTTTTAGAGGTTCATGAGAAACAGCTTGAACAGATGAATCTTCTAAATTTTCATCACTTTTATTTAAAATTTGAAATACTTCTTCTTTTCTTATTTTTTCTGTCAGTCTTTTTTGCCTTGGGGTTTCTGTTAAATTAATTTCATATTTACGATCGTACAATTGTCGAGTAGGGACTGCTGTTTTTTTCAGTATTCTTTTTAAAGGCAGGCCTAATAGTTCATTTTATAAATCTCTTTTATAATCAGAAGGAACAAAGTGAACAGAACAAACTCGACTTGTATTAGGATTAAATTTGTGAGCCCTTTTACAGCGTCGAATCCATTCATTTCGTAATGTAGTAGAAACCATATTTAGGAGCCTTTAGGAAAATTATGAAAAATTATATCTTCATCTTTAGCTTTTGCTGCAATTTTTTTGTTATTACAGCCAAAAACTGCACACCTCACACCTGGCATTTTTTAAAATTTTAACTGCAAAATTTTTAAATCAGTAAACAAATAAATATCAAAATTACTGCAAACCTGTATTTATTTTAATATAAAATAACTCAGGAAATGAGTGCAACAAAGCAATCCTTAGTGTAATCCGAATACTTTTTGTATCGAAGTTATCGACTGCAATAATTTTAAATTAATATTAATAAACAAATAAAAATTAATCAAAATTACAAACCTGTCACGATTTTGAACTGAAGCACTTAACAAAGCAATGAAGGTAACTTTCAGAAATAACTGTACACACCAGTCAGACTACCACCTTTAGGTTTATTAGATTATATGCATTAAAACGAAAAAATGTCCTTAATAATTTATTTTAAACAAACAAATTTAATTAATGATAACGTCTGATTGATACAAAGTCTCGAATCAGTGTGCCGTTCTTCAAAGGGTGGCCCTCGTCACAAGTGTTTTCTTTCATCGTCCCCGTGTGTCCTTGATCGCGGTTCCCGAAATACTACAATTTTTAACACATAATAAAAATCGTCTAGACATGAGGTGGCTTAAAGGGTAAGCAATCCAAATTCCTTAAAAAGTGGTGCAATGCTCACACGGCCAATTCTGACAACAAATTCGTTCTCAAATTTTCCAAAGACGAAGGACACCAGGAACCAGAGTTGGGCGTTAGTCGAACGACTAAAATTTTATCCGACTAAAAATACAACTAAAAAAGTCGGTTAAATATTTAGTCGGATTAAAATTTTATTCGAATAAGTTTTTAATCCGATAACAATTATCTTTTACCCAGAGTGGGACAAAAATTATCCGATTGAGGTTGATAACTAAAATTTTAGTCGCAAATAATAATTGTACGACTAATTTTTTTGTCGCTAGTCGCAATTAAAATAAAACGACGAACTGAAAAGTAATCGTTTTTTAAAACACTAGTTAATGACTAACTACTAAAAATTGTTTTTTTTTTGTACTTTGAAATAAAATAGAATACATTTTAATGCTTTTTTAGTTCAATAGCCTGTGTTTGTGTTAACACTGTTAATTTTAAATTTCTGTGTTTAAAGTTAAATATTAGATACTAATTTTCTATTGCCGGGCAGCTTAACATTTATTAAAAATTTATTGATTAATTTGTTCTTTTTTTTTCAAATGAAAATTGATCACAATGCATTAATAATTTTAGATCCTTATTATTTTATGATGTGATGTTATAGCAGATATTATTAACATGGAAGTTGTATTTTGCTTTTTTCTATCAGACTAAATTTGTATAGGTATTAATAATTTATTGAGAATTTTTAATTTTTAATTTTTAAAGTTATATTTTTAGTCGGATAAAATTTTAGTCGTTTTCAATTTGGTCGTTTATACGATTAAAAATTCCGACTAATTTTTTAGTCGTTTTTTCAATCGGATAAATTTTTATTCGACTAATGCCCAACTCTGCCAGAAACCACCTGCAAATGACAGTAATCTCACAAATCAATCTTATGCCTTCAATGGCAACTCAACATTCATTTAATCATTATAGCACTAATTTAACACAAACTAATAACATTCTCAAGTTTAACAATTATCATCTTTCATAATATTTAATTTAAGCTTTAATTTATACTATTTATAGGCTGATACTCAACCGCTTGAGGGTGGTAGGAGTGCGGTACACATAACAATTAATTTCTGTAAATTATTAAAACCTTAGAACTCTGCCTAGAATTAGATTAGAATATTTTAATTATTTGTACTAAATACCCTTGAAAGTAAAGATTATTTACGTTATCAATTTGTTTATTTGCAAAAATCTCTCGTTGTTCTCGTTATTAATGCATTTAGCCTGACGGTGAAGATCGTTTTAGGTCTCTGGCTGACGTCACGGAAGCGAGTGGAGTCAGGGGAAGTACGCTTACATTGCAGCATAGGGAATGAGCAATCCTATAAGCTAGTTTAGTATCCTTGGGTTTCAGTAACATTTGTAAGAAATATTCTTATTACAATTAATGTCAGTGAGAAAATCTATCCCTGTAATGACAACTACTTATTCAGTATTTGTTGATCACGGTGTATTATGTAGCATTTACTGAACGTTAGTACCAATCGTCTGCTTACTTGTAAAACAAGCTTATTTCATCTTTTATTATTGAGTTTAATACTTATTTAAAAAAAATAAAAAATGGAGTTATCTTGGTTTGGCAGTAAGTAGACGAAGTGATGTTGAAAGAAAAACTTACACAGTTGTTGTTGTGGACTTTGCACAGATGTTGGTTTACCTACTTCTTCTACTCGTTCACCTATAAAAAGTTGTACTTAAATTAATGTTAAAACGATACTAAACATACAGTATGTGTAAAAAGAACTGAAACCAATTAATAATAATTAAATAAAAATATACATTCGGTCAAAATCCTAAAACACGTCGATTTTTATTTAAGCTAATGCACAATTTAAAACGTTCAATGTTTTTAAAACTTTTATTTATTGGTTTCAGTTTTTTTACACACGCTGTATGTTTTTTGTTTAAGAAAATATTCTTTATACGTATGTACCTTACTTAATTACTAAGCGCATATAGTGTAAACTTACACATTTGTTGTTGGGGATGTTGTTGGTTTATCTTCTATTTCTTTAGCTATAAAGAATTTGACTTTACTTTTTTATATAAAGTTAATATGGTAATACCTTGGAAGAAAACCGTAGGATTTGCATTTCGTTCTAATCGATTTCTTTGAGGGCTGGTAAACATTTCGGGTTTAAAATGTATAGAACATAATAAATAATTTGTGTGGGACTTAATTATTTTGTCTACTAAATCATGTCTACCACTGGCTATTGCCCAAATCCGAAATCTGTGAAATAAATATAACAATTTGTTGGAAGCATCTTTCTTCAATTGAGCTTAATGAAGAGATAAAAAAATTAAATCACAGTTAATCTCATACAACTTTAAAGATTATGTATAAATATTGTAAAAAAAAAACAGATTATTTTTGCCAACTTAAGTTTAACACGGTGTATTTAGCACTAATTCATATTATGTGGGGTCTACTTTGATTTTGTTTTTTCACCTGTTTATTAAATACTTATATACTGATAGAATTTTTAGTATAAGGTATTCTTGATTTACTTGAGACAAATTTAACTACAATAAAAATGGTATTTGTAAAATTTTTGCCAAATAATTTTGGAACACCTTTAAATAATTCTCTTAAGAGTTCGCTCTTATCAATAACAGAAATAATGAGAACTATTATTTTTTGTGTTTACTGCACTTACCTGTCAGGTTGTTTAGGAAATGTGAAAAAACTCAATTCACAATTGTCTCTATTGTTCTTACAAAATTTTGCAGAACAGTATTTATGGATCTTCATTGTTCAAAATATGCTAATTAATTTAAAACTAACAATTTACCCATAAATTTCACTACACTACAAGTTTTTATTTATTTACAAAGCTTGTAAATAAAAATTTTGTGGATTTTTACGCAAATTAACAACAGCGCTGAAAGACCGTCTTGCAAGACCAATTTGCGAAAACTGAAGCTGGATTTTAAGGGTGGTAAAATTTGATAACAACATTCTGAAGAATTCACAGAATTATTAAAATTATATACTGGCGATGCCGATTATTGTCGGTGCATTTCTGTAAGGGAACTAATTTAGATTGTAAATAAATATTTTTGTTTTATGGCGGGCCGCTTGCTTAGGGAGATTTGACTCTTAGAGCGGTCCGCCACTATAGTTTATATAATAATCACAATAGTTAGGATTATCCTTTTTTGTTATGTTTATATACAATTCACCACAACCGTCTGAATGACATTATTTGGAAATTGACGTTTATAACAGCCTGTTTATTTGCTCACTTAGAGAGATCTCTGCGTGGCGCTGCTAACATCGGCTTTCCTTCAACCTTCAATATCTGATATCTGTCAAAAGCAAAATGCAAATCTGTCAAAAGCGAAAATTGTGTCAAAAAGTGACCAAATAAAAGATTAAAAAAGTTTATTTTCCGGACGTTTTGATATGCGTTACTAGTTTGGTTTACGAGTATTAGGTAAATTTAATGTTTTTTTACACCTCGCATTACTGATACCTGAAATAGGGTGCGTACAAGTGATGTTATATTCTCTTGCCACTTTTAAAACAATCACTTTCAAAATGTTAATTGCAAATCTTGGCATTTTCAGAGAAATGTTGATGCGATAGAAAAACCTTACCACGAAAATATAGATGTTTTTTACCAATTTACTTCTCACTATTGAATCACCCGGTAACTCATGAAAGGTTTTTTGAAGAGCAAAGCTCTTACAGTGAAGCACGGTGCATTGCTGTTTACGTGATATAATGCCGTAATAATAAAAGAATTTATAATAGTTAATTAAGTTAAAAATACTTACAATTAAAACAATGAACAAATAAGCAAACGTTCAACAGAAACATTAAAGAACTGGACCTAAGTAAACGTAGCTAGTCATAACTAGAATAATAAAACAACTACATAAAACAACGAATTACTGAGTAAAACCTGTGAATACTGCAAAGTGATCAGCAGAAACACTAAAGCAAATGTGAATAAGAAAAACTCAATCTAGAACAATAAGCAAACTAAAACTACGAACAAATAATCAAAACAATTAACACAAACACTTAAGTAAACGTGACAGAGGCAAAGGTTTTAAAATATTTTAGTACAGTAATCGGACACAATTTTTAGTTTTGACAGATTTGATGTTTGACTTTTGAGAGATTTGAAGGAAAGCCGATGTTAGCAGCGCCTTGCGGAGATCTCTCTAAGTGAGCAAATGAACAGGCTGTTATAAACGTCAATTCTAAAAAAATATCATTCAGACGGTTGTGCAATTTACAAATGTTTACTACAATTTAAAATTGTAATTTTGATAAAGTTATAATAGAATTTGCTTCTATGAAGTGTCGGAGAATTAAATTTTAGTGTTTATATTTGTAATTTTCTAAAAACTTGTGTTTCCTTCTTTTACTCGAAAACAATTAAGTGTAAATTATATAAAACATATATAAGTATAAATCATCCGACACAACCGCTCAGGAGGTCTGAGACCTTTTTCAGAGTCGCCCGTTCTCGGAGACATGTTTGATTTCGCTACAATCATGCCTCCGAGAAGATGCAGGTCATGTGGACGATTTTTGGAAAACCTGAAAATCTGTCCGGCATTCGCCTATTGTACGAATGAGGTAAACTTAGAAAAAAAACCTCAAGACAGAACCGGCACTGGGGATCGAACCCGGTACCTCCCGAATGGCAAGTGAACGCTCTAAGAGCTTGGCCACAAGCACAGAATATGGATTTTCTGTGCCACAAGCCTAGGTTGTGTTCGTCTTTGTTCGTCGTTCTCGGCAATAAAGGGGGTAAGAGTGGGATGTAAGCGCCGCCTACTCATAATACAATAATGAGCTGGCTGTCGCTAGGTGTTATTATACCTTCTACTAGGTGTTATTATACTATGGCAATAGTTTTGACTAGAGAGGCTTTAGCTAAACACAGAGGCGACACACGATACAATGACTAGTCATTACTACTCACTGAACTCGAATGTCTAGAACTGGCATTCTGTACAAATTTGATGGGCCCGACATAACCTATTTAGATTTGTTTACATCTCCCACAGCACCAGTGGCGGTTCGTTCTTGAAGGAGGAAAATATAAATAAAAAATTAAATGTATAAAAGCGACTACAATTTATTAATTAATACAATTTATTACAATAAACCATTATTCATGGCGAAACAAAATCAGTTTTTTTAATTTTTTTTAATGACCTATTTTCACTCAATTTTAGAGGCTTCATAATAAAATCTGACATGTATATATTTTTTTTAAATTAAATGGATTAATTCACCGGAATGGTTACTCCAAATTTCGCCATCAAAAACGTGGTTTCCAAAAGGAGCAAAAATATTCGGTGGAAGATCTCGAATTGTTCTGTTGACTAATTTAGAGAGTGTCCGCTCATCTTGTGAAAAAAGTTCATGTTGAGCTTTTAAATATCGCACAATCAGTTCACCTTCACGACATACACTTATTGTAAACTGTGATGCTTTTTGCAAATTGCCGTAGGTTTTGCGTATTTGCAATTGTGATGTCACTTCATCACCACTTAATATCTGAAGACATGTCTGGCATGTTATAATTTTTTTTATCGATTTGACGACAAATCCTGCAATATAAGCAACCACATCTTTGCAGTAATCTGTTAAATGCCATGCCTCTGAACTAAGATAGTCGTGGTCATCTAAAAATTGTCTTTGTTGCAATAAATTTTCTTCTTCTTGGGCAACATTCTCGCCATTATTATTTCGAGTAAAACTAGTTGCACTCGAACAATGTAAAATTGATGTTGAATCCAACGCTATAACATTAGCGGAACTAGATGGTCCAATTTCGGAATGAACAATTAATCTTTTGTAGCATCTTTCAAATTCAATTGTCGTGGGGTTATTATTCATCCCTAATCGACCTCTTAAAGCGCTAAAAAAAAGTTCTATATGGTCTTGAGATAGTTTATATGTAAGCATGAAATCCAAATAATTTTTATCTTTTATAAATTCTTGAAAATATTCCATGATACTTTGTATGGAAACTGCAAATCCCACAAACCCGGTTTTTCTTCTGCAGTTAAAAACAGAAACATTAATAGGAAGTTTTATATCATAAAGATATGATTTAATTTGGCATAAACGTTGAAATACTTGTTCTTTATTTTCGCAAGAAATCCCTTTGCGCAAAGCTACTTTGCAAAATTTATTTTTCGAATTTAAAATAAAAGATCGTTCATCATTGTTATAAATTCTGCTGTAGCAGAGGCTCCTTGAAAATTAGGATAATTGAAATCTTGTTGTAGACATAGTAAAGCGTCTGCAGTCTGCAACACTCTGCAACGCTTTTACTGAAAGTCAGACTTGCAAGGTTTACTTTCATAACCTGATCTTTCCAGTCTAGGTGACGTTGTCGAATTTTAGTCCCCATGGCAAGACCTTCATCTTCTTGTAATATCACCAGTCTCTCAATGAACACCCAATCAATAATTTTTCCTCTACCATTAACAAGTTGTCTGTAGGTGCCAAGACAATTTCTAACTAACTTCAGCATGTGACATGCATCGAGAAGTATAAATAGTTTATTATGTGTGACAGGGTGTTCAAACCAAGTTTTCATAGATAAACGATTATTTATATCAGCATTAAGGTGTTCTATCATAGCTATATTGACTGGTGCACCGTCAAAAGTAATAGAAGTTACGATAACTCCAGTCTCATGTATAAATTCCATTGCCTTCAAAACAAGATTTCCTTTCTCAGAAGCACTTAAACCATCTAACAAAAAATACCCAATAGGTATTTTCCACCTGTCATTCACTGCTACCAGCATGAAAACAAGAGCTTCTTTTGCCAAAGCCAACGATCGCTATCTAAACCCGTTCCCAAGCTAATGTAGCCTGTAAATTTTTTCCCATTCCATGCGGTATGCTTTTTAATTGATATTTCATCCAATACAAAGTTGCATAGCACTTGTTTGCCTTTATTGTAAGCTTCTTGAACTTTTGTTTTTAGGGCTGTCTTAGCTTCTTCTGTGAATCCCGGTGAACCATCTACCGTAGAATACCATTTGGTTATTGTTCTTGGATGAGGCAATGTTTTATTAAATTTCTGCCTCACAAAATTATAAGCTTTAAAATCCAAATTTCTTACCTTTTTTGAGGTGTTTGAAAGGAATCAATTATTTCTGATGCTGTTACAGTTGATGAACTTTGTCGTGCAGTTATTGTAGAGGAGTGTTTTCTCTTCGCTGAAGTTGTTGAAGATGAGCTATCATTGAACCTACATAATCACCAATGCATAAAAAAGTTAAATGAAAACAACCGCACTTTTAACTAACTTTTTATGAGACACAGCACTTTGTTCTTTACTGCAAGATGCAACAGAATTATCTTCTTTACTCAACTGAGCCTTCGTTGTTCCTTGGACGTTGAAAGGAACAGGGGGTATAGGGACGTTGAAAGGAACAGGGGGTATAGGGTATAATCGTGGCACAGCCCTTTTTTTCCTGTTGAGGGAGACACGGTAAACCAGCTTTCACTGAAATGTTTTGAACAAACATATGTCCACTTCGACAATTGATCTCTCTTTAAATTGAGAGCTTCAATCCATTCTTGCCGAAGTATCACATTTGCTGGCAACCTTAAAGAAAACATTTTTATTCATTCTGGTGCATAAAAAATGTTATAAGAAAATCGAGACGGTCAAAAGCAAAGAGATATTATGTTTAATTTCAGCCCTTAAAAAATGCGAACCGTCTATTTGCATTTTTTGAAGTACTAGATTAGTGAGATTTTTGAAGTTATACCCATACAAATTGGTATTCAGACTTTTAGTTAAAAACAAATATGCAAAAAATGCTAATAACAGCAACATTTATCTTAACCCGAAACCGTTGACGAACCCTTAAACAAATACTAGAAGGGTGGTTTGTTTACTCCTTGGTTTGTTTACTCCTTGAAGAAAACAATGCTACATTTACGTACCTATGGAAAGATACACCTGATTTTCATCACCTGTAGTCTAGTCATTGTCAGTGTTGCGATTGCCAGAAAAAAAATTGTACTAAAATACGGACTAAAATTGTACTAAATTTGACAGAATTGTACTAAATTGGCGGTATTTTTAAAATAAACATTTTTTACTTTCAGTGTTAAAATTTTTGTAAAAGGGAAAGGTTTAAATGATTAAAGATTAGAAAAAAAAATATTATAAAATAAATAAATAAACATTCTAATATATATATATATATATATATATATATATATATATATATATATATACATCCCGCTATCATTAGCACGTCCGTCCGAAAAACATTATTAGAGCGTCCGGGTCTGAAACTCACTGAAGTAAGCTGTTTTTTAAAAGTTTTCCACCAGTATACATCGTCTATTCCCTTACAGGTGGCGTTGCCTAAATATGAAGCAAATCTAAAGTTTTGAAATCCAATGTACCACCATTGCAGCGTCCTTTTACGGAACAATCAATAAAGCGTCCGTATATTGGTGCATAGAGCGTCCCTTGGTGTATATAGACCGGCATACAGCGTCATGCGGTGTTGCCAGTTGTAATTCTCATTTTGTGTCTATAAATAGAATATACACAGAAGGACGCTTTATGCATGCAAATATATGGACGTTCCAATGATGGTTTAAAAGTCAATTTTTTAACGACCAGTGCAATCTTACTAACAATAAGCCGCAATCTGTGTACGCAGATTTAGTTAAAATATCTTCTAATAATAATTATTAATTTATATTATAAAAATATTATTTCTGTTTGAAATAGTTATTACTTGGACATAAAATGTAGGCTATATACCAAAAAAGTTCTCTATCTCTCTGTTAACATTTGAGACATGGGAACATTGAAAAAAGAAAATAAAAAATACCAAATCGTCGAAAAGTTTTAACAATAACAATTTAAAACAACATGAACGTTACTAAGAAAACTAGTCTTACTCAAAGTTCGATAAAAAATAAATGTAAGTTTGATTTTGCCATAGAAAACTATTAATTTCAATTGCTATTTATTATTAGTTATTTAAAAAAAATATTTTAAATTATTAGTTTAAATGTTACTAATTTAAAATTAGTAACATGTAACAAGTTTCCGGTGGTATTTTATGGTAACCAGAAAATAAAAGTACTTTGATGTAGCATTTTAAATTCATTAATTTCTAGAGCAAAATTAGCTTTATTTTTGATACAATTAGCATAACGTAAAACCTCTTTTCTAATATTTTTTAAAATGTCAGTAGTTAAAAATCTTTAAAGGAGTTGTAAAGGTGTGAGGAAGCTTAGATCTTTTTTTCAACTGTCCATTTTTGTTATTTTTAATTGTTGAAAAATGATTGTCTAAAAAACCATAGATTAGTACACACTTTTTCCAATTTGGTAATGCATTGCACAATCGCTTTTATTTTTGCTTGAAAATTTTGTCTTCTGATCTTTCTTTAATCTCGGGAATATTGCATTCTACTTTCATCTTCGTCAATCCAAAAATTTAGATCATTAACTACATCTTTCTTTCCTCAAATGTAAAGGCCTTTTTGAAATTAATTTTTTACTGTAAATAATAAAAAATAAAGCTTTTATATAAACAAAAGATACAAAAGTTACTAATGTAAATTAACATTGATTTTTTATGTAACATAAGAAACGTTATTTTTTGAGAAAATCAAAGAAAAACCCGGACTTAAATAATACTTTATTTTTCAAATTTGTTTTAATTGTTGTCCTATTCATATGACACTAGGTGTTAACGGGTTAATTAGAGATAAAAAGTTTAATTTTATTAAGTGAATGTTTAACTAAAATTCTGACAATAAGTCAAAAAATTTGCCAAATGTGTGCTGTTTATTCGTTTTCCAACCAATAAGCATTCTATGAAAATTTAAAAAAAATTGTGCAAAAAAAGTAATTTTTTAATTTGAAAACGTCGCGTTTATGCTCTTAACATTATATTTAAGCAGATTATAAACATAATTTAACAAAATTTAACAAAAAATGAAGAATGATTTTCAGAATTTGTCATTTAAATAAAATTTCAATAAAAAGCAAATTGTTTAAAAAAGAGAAATGAAGGAAGTTACAACTTAGTAAATAGTAGATTGTTTGACAAATTAAGAAAACTGATTTTTTTTCAGTGAGTGTTAATGTTTCATTATAATGAAATTTGCATTTTTAGAACCTTCTTTTGTTCTTCTTTTTCTTTTGTAAAACTTAGTAAACACCACATTTCAATGACCATTTAAGGGCACTAAACTATCACATTTAATGACTAGGCAATACGTCAGCATCTTTATAGACTAAGCAGTTAAGCAAACACTTTAAAGCCGCCGTTTTATAGTTGTCACAAAATTTTGAGGCTAATTGTCAAACATCAAATTGTTCAAAAAAAAAAAGAACTGAAAATATCCAAAAAATATTATATGTGGTAAATAAAGCTCATTGCCTTACCAGACTGCCAATGACGGCATTAAATTACAAGTTTTATTGCTTAATTAAACAAATAATTATTTATTATATTATTTTTGTATGTCGTAATAATATTACAATAAAAGATTTTTGTAAAATTTTATTAATATACTAAAATAATATTTAGAAAATATTAATAAAAATATCTTAAAAAATATAGACAAGATTTCGAAAAATTTAAACAAAAATTAAAAAATTCAAAACAAAAAGGAGGTAATGTATATCTGATACATAGAAAAAATTGGGAAGAGCAGAATAAATATGCTAAAACTCAAAAGAATAATTAGAAATCTAGCAGAATTAAGAACTTTTCACAGAAAAAAAAAGAAATAAAAATTTTATTAGAAAAATCGAAATAAAAAAAGAGGAAGATAAGATGAAGAAAAAAACTAACAATAAAGGATAAAATACTGAATTCGAAAATTGGGACAATGACAAACGACAACTAGTCGTAATTGAAAAAAAACTCATTTATAAAACAAAGAAAACGGAAAATAAGAAAAGATAATCAAGTTGACGAATTGACAATAAAAAAGTATAATAAAAAAAAATAGTAGAAATAGAAAATAGGGAAAAAGTTAAAGACAAAAATAATACAACAGCATTGACAGTAGACAACAGGAATCAAAAACCGAAATGAAATATTAGGAAAAATCAGAAATAAAAAAAAGATAAAAAAATGACAATATAATTTTGTAAACAATACAAAAATATAAAAAATACAAAAAAAATACAAAGAAAAAACAAAAATGCCCTAAAATATTTTTAATAAATTAGTTCTAGAAATATGTAGAGTAAACAAAACAACAAATACGAAAATGCTAAAACACTGGTGAAACAATGAAATTAAACAAAAAGTAATTAAAAAAAAACTGTTATCGAAAAAGTACTTAGAGAACAACAAAAACCTAGATGACTACTAACTGTATAAAGAACAAGAAGAGAACATAAAAATTATAGTAAAAACGGTAAAGCAAAGTTATGAAAAGAGTTTGAAATAAAGATAGAAAACAGCTTTAGGCTATGCAAAAATAGTGTACAATATTGTAAATAATTTAAGAAAATAGAACTTAAAAAAAACAAAGAAAAGATATTATTAGAAATAAACTCAAAATTATTAAGTAAATAGTAGATTGTTTGACAAGTTAAAAAATCTGATTGTTTTCCAGTGAGTGTTAATGTTTCATTATAATGAAATTTACACAAACCTAGAAAACTCACTTTTTTAACGTGTTGAACTGTTATTTTTTCGTATACTTCATAAAATTCACTGTAATTTAAAAAATTAAAATTTATAAAATGAGTCTAAGCGCTGTAGATTGCTTATCAAACGACAACTTTATAAAATTTTATGGCCGAAATGTTATTAAAAGTCAATATTTATAATTATTACACTGACAGTAGGAGAGAAGTTACATTATGTTGGAAATAAAATTTTTTGTTATAACAAATTAAAGAAACCATTTATTGCAACATTTTTACCTATAATTTATGTATAAATTATTATAAATACCTTAACTTTAATAATTTAAAAAAATTAAAATATGTTTTTTTTAATTTTTCTAATTTTAAAATTAGATTTTACTACATTTTTATTAAATAAATAATCAGTAGCATTAAAAAGCAAAACAAAATTACTTAAAGCAAAAAAATGGTATTAGTAAAATTTTGACTAATAATTTAAAATATTTTTTTAGGCCTCCGTTTAGAAACACTAAATTTCTAGTCGTATAGATCGTCCGAAAGGTGACTGTTTGCATTTGTCACTATTTTGCACTGTCTAGACATTAAAAGTAAAATCTAAGGATTTTCTATTGCTAAATTGTATTTATTCCAATACCTGTTATATGATTTTTCAGACAGCAAATTTTCAACTGTTTTTCTGGCTGTTTTTCTTGTTATGGGTTATTATCGTCTTCCACTTTTTGATTTATTGAAATTTTTTTTATTTATTTTAGCACAAAAGCACGATTTGACAAAATATATAATTGTTTATTATCAATTATATTTTAAATTTAAAATAGTTATCATAATAATAAAAATATATTTTTTTTAGTTTAGGCAACTTTTCGGCCTTAAAACGTTGTTTATCACACGGTCAGAAACTTCTTTACGACTATTCGCACTTGTGATACTCGGCTTTGCCTCAGACCACAATCCGTGCTCATACTCGCAAAACGACATTTTCTGGCCTTGTCATAGAAATAACTATTTCTGTATAATTAATAATAAATAGCAATTGGAATTAATAGTTTTCGATAGGAAAATAAAACTTGGATTTTTTTATCAAACTTTAAATAATATTAGTTTTCTTAGTAACGTTCATGTTGTTTTAAATTATTACTACTTTTCGACGTTTCAGTATTTTTTTAGCATCCTCGAAATGTAGACAAATAGATCCAAATTTTTTTTGATATACAGTAAGCGGCAAAAGTATGGGACATCTAAAATAACTTTAAAACTATTTATTTAAAAAACAATGCTCGGGTATTATCTGTTAACTGACAATACCAGTTCATTAAAAAAAAACAAATAATTTATAATAAAAGCTTTATTTTAAAAAATTAAAGTGTTGATTATTGTATCCAACAAATTTTTAACTGCCAGTATTTTTTAAACTGTCAAAAAGTCATAGGGTGGTAGATTTTAACAATGAGTTCAATAAGGACAAATTTCAGTTTTTTAATTTTTATTTTATTTCAACTTTTAATAACTTAAGAATTTCACAAAAAATTTAGTAAAGATTTTACAGACATCTTACTGTCAAATTGGGGGAGTAATTTGAACAATTAACTCAAGAAAAAATTTAATAATTAATTTTTTTTGGTTTTTCTTCAACTGTCAATATTTCGAGATAGGTATAGGTCCAAAATTGTCATAGAATCTAAAAATGCAGTATAAATTATAAAGTGCTCTTTAAAAAAACAAAGTTGATGTCGGTATCTTATTTTTGGACCACACTGAATAAAAAAGATAGTATAATTAATTAACAAATTATTAATGAAATGCGTAATTTAAAAATACAATTGACCTGTTCAAGCGATTTTTTTTAAATAAATACTTTTAAAGTTTTTTTAAATATTCTAAAATTTTACCTCTTACTGTATTTTAACACATTTAGATTTGAAGCATTAGCGCGTCCAACTCAAGTCAGGAACCGCTTATTAAATTTCATTCGTATCGTTACAGTGTTGCCGAACTGACGGACGCTCTAATACACCGAGGTTGAATATACGTATATTACGCCAGCGCCACCATCCTATATACGCCGGAACTAAAAATTATACGAATTTTTCATCCAGAAATCATTAAAGCGTCCAAATCGATTTTTGCCATTCGCTTCCTTATGGTGTAGGAAGGCTCCAAAAAATTTTTTACATGGGGTTGCAGCAGAGCGTCCATATACGGGCGCTCTATGCACAAGGACGTCCTAATGATAGGGATCGGGCAATGTATGGCCGTGCTAATGATAGCAGGATATATATATATATATATATATATATATATTTATATATATAGCGCTTTAGTACAAACCTGAGCCAGAAATGTGTTTGCGAGCGGTAGATCCTGAGCCACTCTGACGGACCTGAGCCAAATATATGGCTCAGGATGGCGGACCCTTATAAACCGCATATTTAAGGCCCCCACAGTGCACTGGCAAATTTTTTTTTTGGCTCAGAATTGTATGAATCTCCAATTTGTAGTTCCGGCTTTTGCCGTTCTGTAAAATGGTGGCGCTGCAGTCGCGTATTTTGTATATATGTGTATATACATTCCTGAGCCAGCAATTTCTTAGAATTAATAAAATAAACAAACTGGCTCAGGATTGTATTATACAAATAAAACAAATTGCGCACTACATTATTTCAGTCAGCAATGGAGTATGGAGAAACACGATAATTCATGGTGTTTAGTCGAAATTAATACGTCGAAACTAAATCGTTCAAACCAATTTGACGTCAATTGAACGTCAAAGTTATAAGTAACTTTTATAATTTTAACAATGCTTGCGTTGCTAAGACAACAAATCTTTTGTATCAGAAACGTAGGATACAAAAAAACGTAGGAAATTCTAAAAATTTGGGTTTTTTTATTCTTCAGCGCCTAGAAAAATAAAGCTGCATTTTTCCAGCTGTTTAAAACCTAAAGATACCTTCTTTTTTTTGTTACCATATTTAACAAACACTTGTATTGTAGAACGCTACTATAAACCCTATGTGTCAGTATAACTTTTTTTTTACTAAAAAAGCCAAATAAGTTTGCAATGACATAACATTGACACTTTGATCAACTGCAAATATAATTATAAATTTGAAATATAAAATTAGTATTTTTTGGATTGTAAAATTATCTCACTTGCTGTTAAAGTAGCTCTTATATTTCTTGTTGTAAAATGTACTATTATTTACAGAATTATTGAACTAAATGTATAAATTGACGTTCTTTTGTTTCTTGGCAATAATACAATCTATTTTTTCGAAATTAGTTAGCACATAATTTATTCTTTTTTGACTAATTGAGCGGCATTTATTTGTGATTCTTATTCGTAAATCCTCTAAATCTCTTGGTTCTGTTGCAAATACTTTTGATTTTTAAATCCCCATAATAAAGTCAAATAGATTTAGCTTAAAAAAAAGCTTACTTGATGCTCATATAGGTCGATAGAAAATCCGCACTGGATGAAAAAAACCCATACTCAACATCTACAAAAATTGAATGTTTCATGTGGTTCTCTCAGATACATTCTAGAACCGTATTTTTTTGAAGACATTGATTGGACAAGTGAATGTCCAAATTCTTTGCTTAAGATGTTTAATAGAGCGTTTCTTATAAACTTGTAGTTTAAGTCATATAAGTCAAGAGACAGGTTCTGCAAAAAACGAAAAGTTTATACTGCTCCCATTTTGACAAAAAAAATTTTTTTATATTTTTTTAATGGGACCTGGGAGAGCGCTGGATTAAGTCCTTAATACAGTTTTACAGATTTTAAGTTACACTTATAAATTAAAGCAATCATCCATAAAAACTGTTTTTTTGCGCATTCAGCAATAATTTTGTTAACTAAAGCAAAATTTTACCTCTTTTTAGATTATTCTAATGATAAATGTTTAAACTTAAATTTCAAAAGGCAACGGTAGACATACTGTTAAACATTTAGTGTCGAAAAAAAACTTTTGAAAATGGCCAAATTTTTAAACAGCTCTGAATTTTAGTTTGGTAAAACAATGACAAAAATTTAAACGTGTGTTTAAAGTCAAGACCCTTGTAGCATTAGTTTACACAGTTTAAATAGGTGTTTAAATGCAATCTTTGAAGCCATGTTTTTAGAAAAAAATTAAAACTTTTGCTCATCTAAATGGCTTGTTTCTAGTGAAATAACTGTGGATAGCTAACAGTAGCGTCCGTAGTAACGAGCTGTTTAAGTTAGAAAAAGCTCATTTTTCTACATAATAATTTCAAGTTTGAACTTTTATCTTTAGAAAAATCTAAAAAGAGGTAAAATTTTACATGAATTAAAATAATTATTGCTTAATGCGCAAAAAACAGTTTTTATTAATGCTTTAATTTATAAGTGTAGCTCAAAATCTGTAAAACTGTGTTGAGGAATTAATCCAGCGCTGTTCAGAGACCCATTAAAATAATCCAAAAATCTTTTTTTGTTAAAATAGGAGCAGTCTAAACTTTTCGTTTTTTGCACTGCCAGTTGTTGATACCTTGTTAAACTTAAACTACAAGTTTGCAAAAAACGCTCTATTAAACATCTTAAAGTATAAGAAATAAACTACCCGGAAAAAGAAAGATTATCTCAATTAATAAATTTTTGTAGGAGTTACAAGACTTTAAACTTTGTTAAAATTTTAGAGTGTTCCATTTCAATCAGAGTTGGGCGTTAGTCAAATAAAAATTTATCCGATTGAAAAAACGACTAACAAATCAGTTGGAATTTTTAATCGTAGAAACGACTAAATTGAAAACGACTAAAATTTTATCCGACTAAAAATCCAACTAAAAAATCGGTTAAATATTTAGTCGTACGACTAATTTTTTTGTCGCTAGTCGCAACTAAAAAAAAACGACTAGCTGAAAAGCAAATTCAAGTTGTATTTATTAAGATTATTTCCTGAACCAAACTCCTTTACTTTAGATTATGCAGTTTTCCCTGTTGATCGATTTTTTTCCTTATAACAGTTTTGAATGGTCGATGAAATCAGTTTCTGACTGGTTAAACAAAACATTTTAAATTTAGTCATTTAGATGAAATTTCGATAATTTTTTAGTGGTTTCTTAAATCAGAAAAATTTTGCCCTTCTAACACTGCGGACTATTACACTAGGCAAATTATTATTATTAATATCTGTACAAATTTAGTATGATAGAAAAAAGCAAAACACAACTTCCATAATAATATCTCCTATAACATTACATCATGGATTGTAAGGACCAAAAATTATCACCGCATTGTAATCAATTTTTATTTGAAAAAGAAAATGATTAAATTAATCAATAAATTTTTAATAAATGTTGAGCTGCCCGGCAATAAAAAATTGGTATCTAATATTTAACTTTAAACACAGAAATTTAAAATTAACAGTGTTAACACAATCATAGGCTATTGAACTAGAAAAGCATTAAAATCTATTCAATCTTTCTTCAAAGTACAAAAAAAACAATTTTTAAATGTTAGTCATTAACTAGTATTTTAAAAGAACGATTGCTTTTCAGCTAGTCGTTTTTTTAGTTGCGACTAGCGACAAAAAAATAAGTCGTACCAATATTTTTGGCGACTAAAATTTTAGTTATCAACCTTAATCGGACTTTGGGTAAATGATAATTGTTATTCGATGAAAAATTTATTCGAATAAATTTTTAACCGACTGTTTTATTATTTGTATTTTTGGTCGGATAAAATTTTAGTCGTTTTTTCAATCGGATAAATTTTTATTCGACTAACGCCCAACTCTGATTTCAATTGTTGAGCACTGTATTTGTAACAAATTTAAGAGATTTAGAGAATTTAAGAAAAAGAAATATAAATCAGTATTGCTTAATTACTATGAGAAATAATGTGCTAACGGTGTTTGAAAATTAGTTGTATTATTGCCAAGAAACAGAAGGACGTCAATTTGATAATTTAGTTCAGTAATTCTGTTGAAAATTGCGTTTATTTTAGAAAATTTAAAAGAATATTTAAATTGGTTAAATTATTACTTAAAGTTTTCATTTTAGATCGTATAAATCTTATACTGTTATATTCTGAAGAAAAAAAAATAGTATCAATTTTTGTTACGGAAAATTGAGGTTGCTAGTTAAAAGAATCATCGATTAGGTAGGTCACAGCAAAAGACAGGTTAGATTTTTTTGATATAAATGAGAAACGTGAGGAACAATAAAATAAAATCGACTTGTCGTAGAGTTTTTTTAAATTAACTTAAAAAATATAAAATATACTTTTATTTTACCTGGTATATAATATTCTTTGCTCTAAACCGACTTTATAGTTTTTTTTTTTTTTTGATAGACTAACTAGTAATCGCTGGAAATTCCAAATATTCATTTGTGATTGGTGGATTTCGATAATTATATATGCAATTATAAATGAGTATTTTGAATTTCCAGTATTTACTAGTTTGCCTATTATAAAAAAGAACTGTATCAAAACCAGCAAACAAAAAAAAAAAAAATTAAAGCCAGTAGAACAGTCTTCAAAACTTTTATAGTTAGTAGTTGGCAAAACTTTTTTTTATCTACAATTTTTTGTAATCTCAAAAAAAAGCAGAAATACATAATCGACTGTCATCTATTTATTGACACACATTCTACAAGTCTTTCAATTATCTTATTTTGGGTGTTTACATCGACACTTGTTAATTAAGTTGTCAATTTATCTATACAGTTAAGATAAAGAAAAAACACAAAAAATACAGCTGAAAACAGTCGAGATTTTTGCTCAAAAACAACACCAACTGTGTGACCATCAAGAAAACATATCTAAGTAAATAATAAAAAAATACTACTTTTTTTTACTATTAAATGAATAAAAATTACCCTCTTTAAAGTATATTTTTTTTAACTGTTAATATATTTTTATCTTTTTAGAAAATCCTCACTTTATTTATTAAACAATGGCTTTTTGTTGTTATTTACATTATTTAAGTAAACTAGATTTTAGTCCTGCCTAACATAATACACTCCGTAAGTGAAATAGAGTTCAGCCGATATTACTGTTGCTATGGGGCAGGATTGTCGGTAAAAATTTAACTTTTGATTATTATGGTATATACATACGGCTTAGTCATTGCTGTTGCTATGGAGCAGGATTGTCGGTATATTATATATATGGCTCAGGTTTGTCAAAAGTGTTGGCTCAAGATAGTCTTGTATATGTAAACATATACAAGTCTGGCTCAGGTTTGCTGTATTTTCAATAGGCTCAGGATAGTACGAAATATTTCGTATAAAATTCGTAAAAATTTTTTTTAAGAGTTAGCCGTGTATATATTGCAGAATTAAGCACCAATGATCACAACAAATGAATATACGCCTGACTTTGGTTCAAATCTACGCTATTTCTTGGTGGAGCGGGATTGTATGGAATTCCAATTGGTCTGAGTTTGTACTAAAGATCTATATATATATATATATATATATATAGTATATATATATATATATATATATATATATATATATATATATACATCCCGCTATCATTAGCACGTCCGTCCGAAAAACATTATTAGAGCGTCCGGGTCTAAAACTCACTGAAGTAAGCTGTTTTTTTAAAGTTTTCCACCAGTATACATCGTCTATTTCCTTTCAGGTGGCGTTGCCTAAATATGAAGCAAATCTAAAGTTTTCAAATCCGTTGTACCACCATTGCAGCGTCCTTTTACGGAACAATCAATGAAGCGTCCGTATATTGGTGCATTGAGCGTCCTTTGGTGTATATAGACCGTCATAGAGCGTCATGCGGTGTTGCCAGTTGTAATTCTCATTTTGTGTCTATAAATAGAATATACACAAAAGGACGCTTTATGCATGCAAATATATGGACGTTCCAATGGTGGTTTAAAAGTCAATTTTTTAACGACCAGTGCAATCTTACTAACAATAAGCCGCAATCTGTGTACGCGGATTTGGTTAAAATATCTTCTATTAATAATTATTAATTTAATTATGAAAATATTATTTCTGTTTGAAATAGTTATTACTTGGACATAAAAGGTAGGCTGTATACCAAAAAAGTTCTCTATCTCTCTGTTAACATTTGAGGCATGGGAACATTGAAAAAAGAAAATAAAAATTACTGAAACGTCGAAAAGTTTCAACAACAACAATTTAAAACAACATGAACGCTACTAAGAAAACTAGTCTTACTCAAGGTTCGATAAAAAATAAATGTAAGTTTGATTTTGTCATAGAAAACTATTAATTCCAATTGCTATTTATTATTAGTTATTCAAAAAAAAATTAAATTATTAGTTTAAATGTTACAAATAGCATTTTTTTGCTTTAAGTAATTTTATTTTGCTTTTCAATGCTACCGATTATGTATTTATAAAATTGTAGTAGAATCTGATAAGATTCCCATCTTAATTTATTTACTATTAAACTATTAATATACTATATTAATAGTTATTAATAAACTAAAATACTATTAACTTAATTTTAAAAAAATACTTATAACTAAAAGAAGATACAAAAACTTCAAAAAAATTTACTAAAAAAACGACATACACTTACAAGTAAAACCTACCAATTTAAATACAAACTAAAAATTTGAAAACCTGCCTTATATTTTCTACAATTAATATTTGATTTAAAGATTTTTATTTTTAACAACCTTCTCCAAACTTTTTAGTTTTAGATACTTTTCTGTTTGAATTTTTTTTTAAATATTTAAGAAAACAAATAACGATAGATGAGTTTTATAAAAACTTTCATTAAAAATTGAATGAATTGATGGGTAGCTATTAGTTTTCCTACTAATACTATCGGTACAACTAGCTCACATATTTGGGAGAAAAGTCGCATCTTCGGCTATGTAATTTTCTACCAAATAATTAGAAAATTCAGTTAATTGTAAATCATCAAGTTAAATACTAATAAGATTTATGACAAAACTTTTAAACAAACAGAGGAAAGAAACAGAGCGAATACTACAGGAAAATATAAAAGCTACAGACAAAAGAGTTTAATTAAAGAATGGGATTTCAACGCGAAAATGGAGACAAAAGGAGCAAAAACCGAAGAAAATAAAAAAATAAAAACAACAAATGATTAAATAGAAAATAAAAAAGACTCATTACTAATCGGGATGATAGAAGGAAGGTGTTCGAAAATTCTAAATAGAAACAAAGAAGGTGACCGTAAAGCAGAACTTACATATATTTGACAGAATGGAACGACCACAATAGATTATGTAATTATGAAGACTGAGAAAATATAATCAAATTCCATATATGTAATATGGTCGAAGCTGACTACATATCTCTAAAAATAACGATAAAAAAACCTGAGAAAGAGAGAAAACCAAGAAAAAAAAAGAGAAAAATAAATTTTAAGTTAGAACAAAATGGAACAAATATACAATTGAAAAGTACAAACAACAAATAAATACAGAAAACTTACGAGGTTTAGTTATTGATAGTATGTATAAAGACCTGGTTAGTAAAATAAAAGCAGCAGTGGCCAAAAAAATATAAAAACAAGAAGAAATAAATGGTGGAATAAGAATTGCGGCAAACTAAAGAAAGAAGCTTGCAGTAAACTTAAAAAATGTAAAAAAAGCTACAAAAGTAGAGTATCTAGAACCAAGAAAAATCAAGAATGATTTTCAGAATTTGTCATTTGTTTAAAAAAAAAGAAGGAAGTTACAACGTAGTAAATAGTAGATTGTTTGACAAATTAAAAAAACTGATTTTTTTTTCAGTGAGTGATAATGTTTCATTATAATGAAATTTGCATTTTTAGAACCTTCTTTTGTTCTTCTTTTTCTATTGTAAAACTTAGTAAACACCACATTTCAATGACCATTTAAGGGTACTAAACTATCACATTTAATGACTAGGCAATACGTCAGCATCTTTATAGACTAAGCAGTAAAGCAAACACTTTAAAACCGCCGTTTTATAATTGTCACAATATTTTGAGGCTAATTGTCAAACATCAAGTTGTTCTAAAAAAAATGAATTGATAATATTCAAAAAAATTATATATGGCCAATAAAGCTCATTGCCTTAACAGACTGCCAATGACGGCATTAAATTACATGTTTTATTGCTTAATTAAACAAATAACTATCTATTATATTATTTTTGTATGTCGTAATAATATTACAATAAAAGATTTTTTAAAATTTTATTAATATACTAAAATAATATTTAGAAAATATTAATAAAAATATTTTGAAAAATATAGACAAAATTTCGAAAAATTTAAACCAAAATTAAAAAATTCAAAACAAAATGGAAGTAATGTATATCTGATACATAGAAAAAATTGAGAAGAACAGATAAATATGCTAAAACTCAAAAGAATAATTAGAAATCTAGCAGAATTAAGAACTTTTCACAGAAAAAAAAGAAAAAAAAAACTTTTATTAGAGAAATCGAAATAAAAAAAGAGAAAGATAAGAAGAAAAAAAAAACAAACAATAAACGATAAAATACTGAATTCGAGAATTGGTACAATAACAAACGACAACTAGTCGTAATCAAAAAAAAAACTCATTTATAAAACAAAAAAAACGGAAAGTAAGGAAAGATAATCAAGTTGACGAATTGACAATAAAAGCGTATAATAAAAAAATAGTAGAAATAGAAAATAGGGAAAAAGTTAAAGACAAAAATAATGCAACAGCATTGACAGTAGACAACAGGAACCAAAAACCGAAATGAAATATTAGGAAAGTTACTAAAATCAAAAATAAAAAAAAGATAAAAAAATAACAATATAATTTTGTAAACAATACAAAAATATAAAAAATACAAAAAAAATACAAAGAAAAAACAAAAATGCCCTAAAATATTTTTGATAAATTAGTTCTAGAAATATGTAGAGTAAACAAAACAACATACACGAAAAAGCTAAAACACTGGTAAAACAATGAAATTAAACAAAAAGTAATTAAGAAAAAACTGTTATCGAAAAAGTACTTAGAGAACAACAAAAAACTAGATGACTACCAACTGTATAAAGTACAAGAAGAGAACATAAACATTCTAGTAAAAACGGTAAAACAAAGTTATGAAAAGAGTTTAAAATAAAGATAAAAAAAACGCTTTAGGCTATGCAAAAATAGTGTACAATATTGTAAACAATTTAAAAAAGTAGAACTTAAAAAAACAAAGAGAAGATATTATTAGAAATAAACTCAAAATTATTAAGTAAATAGTAGATTATTTGATAAGTTAAAAAATCTGATTGTTTTCCAGTGAGTGTTAATGTTTCATTATAATGAAATTTACACAAACCTAGAAAACTCACTTTTTTAACGTGTTGAACATGTTATTTTTTCGTATACTTCATAAAATTCACTGTAATTTAAAAAATTAAAATTTATAAAATGAGTCAAAGCGCTGTAAATTGCCTATCAAACAACAACTTTGTGAGGTTTTATGGCTAAAAAAGTTATTAAAAGTCAATATTTATAATTATTACACTGACAGTAGGAGAAAAGTTACTTTATGTTGGAAATAAAATTTTTTGTTATAACAAATTAAAGAAACTATTTATTGCAACATTTTTACCTATAATTTATGTATGAATAGCTTAACTTTAATAATTTAAAAATCTTTAAATTTATTTTTTTATATTTATCTAATTTTAAAATTAGATTTTACTACATTTTTATTAAATAAATAATCAGTAGCATTGAAAACGAAACCAAATTACCTAAAGCAAAAAAATAGTATTAGTAAAATTTTGACTAACAATTTAAAATATTTTTTTAGGCCTCGGTTTAGAAACACTAAATTTCTAGTCGTATAAATCGTCCGAAAGGTAATTGTTTGCATTTGTTACTATTTTGCACTGTGTAGACATTAAAAGTAAAATTTTAGAATTTTTTATTTATAAATTGTATTTATTCCAATACCTGTTATATAATTTTTCAGACAGCAAATTTTTAACTGCTTTTCTGGCTGCGTTTTTTAGATGTTCTGGGTTATTATCGTTTTCCACTTTTTGATTTATTGAAATTTTTTTTATTTATTTTAGCACAAAAGCACGATTTGACCGAATATATAATTGTTTATTGTCAATTATATTTTAAATCTAAAATAGTTATCATAATAATGAAAATAGTTTTTTTTAGTTTAAGCAACTTTTCGGCGTTAAAAAGGTTGTTTATCACACGGCCAGAAACTTTTTTTCGACTATTCGCACTTGTAAGACTCGGCTTCGCCTCAGACTACAATCCGTGCTTATATTCGCAAAACGACAGTTTCTGGCTTTGTCATAGAAATAACTATTTCTGTATAATTAATATTAACTAGCAATTGGAATTAATAGTTTTCGATAGGAAAATAGAACTTGCATTTATTTTTTATCAAACTTTAAGTAATATTAGTTTTCTTAGTAACGTTCATGTTGTTTTAAATTATTATTACTTTTCGACGTTTCAGTAATTTTTTTACCATCCCCGAAATGTAGGCAAAAAGATACAAAACTTTTTTGATATAGAGTAAGCGGCAAAAATATAAAACATCTAAAATAACTTCTAAACTATTTATTTAAAAAAAATCGCTCGGGTATTATCTGTTAACTGACAATACCAGTTCATTGAAAAAAAAAACAAATAATTTATAATTAAAGCTTTATTTTAAAAAATTAAAGTGTTAATTATTGTATCCAACAAATTTTTAACTGCCAGTATTTTTTAAATTGTCAAGAAGTCATAGAGTGCTAGATTTTAACAATAAGTTCAATAATAATAAATTTCAGTTTTTTAATTTTTGTTTTATTCTAACTTTTAATAATTTAAGAATGTCACAAAAATTTTAGTAAAGTTAAGTATAGCACATTATACATAAAATATGTTCAAAATTTGTTATAAAATTTAAAAATGTAATAAAAAGTATAGAATGTCCGTTAAAAAAAACAAAGTTGAAGTCGGTATCTTACTTTTGGTCACACTGAATAAAAATGATATTAAAATTAATTAACAAATTATTATTAAAATGCGCAATTTAATAATAAAATTGACCTGTACGAACAATTTTTTAAAAAATAAATACTTTTAAAGTTATTTTACATGTTTCACAATATTACCGCTTACTAGTAGATTCAAATTTGAAGCATTAGCGCGCGCGTCTATCTTTTCATTCCTCACAACTCAGGTCAGAAATCGTTTATTTAATTTCATTCGTATCGTTACAGTGTTGCCGAACTGACGGACGCTCTAATACACCGAGGTTGAATATACGTATATTACGCCAGCGCCACTACCCTATATACGCCGGAACTAAAAATTATACGAATTTTTCATCCAGAAATCATTAAAGCGTCCAAATCGATTTTTGCCATTCGCTTCGTCTCGGTGTAGGAAGGCTCCCAATTTTTTTTTACATGGGGTTGCAGCAGAGCGTCCATATACGGGCGCTCTATGCACTTGGACGTCCTAATGATAGGGATCGGGCAATGTATGGCCGTGCTAATGATAGCAGGATATATATATATATATATATATATATATATATATATATATATAGATCTTTAGTACAAAGTCAGACCAATTGGAATTCCATACAATCCCGCTCCACCAAGAAATAGCGTAGATTCGAACCAAAGTCAGGCGTATATTCTTTTGTTGTGATCATTTGTGCTTAATTCTGCAATATATACACGGCTAACTCTTAAAAAAAATTTGAATTTTATACGAAATATTTCGTACTATCCTGAGCCTATTGAAAATGCAGCAAACCTGAGCCAGACTTGTATATGTTTACATATACAAGACTTTCTTGAGCCAACTGATTTGACAAACCTGAGCCATATATATAATATACCGACAATCCTGCTCCATAGCAACAGCAATGACTAAGCCATATGTATATACCATAATAATCAAAAGTTAAATTTTTACCGACAATCCTGCTCCATAGCAACAGTAATAACAGCTGAACTTTATTTAACTTACGGAATGTTTTATTATATATCGACAGTCATGATGCATGTCGATGTTCAAGCAACAGGAAGGACTAAAATCTAGTTTACTTAAGTAATGTAAATATTATAAAAAGCTATTGTCTAACAAATAAAGTAAGGATTTTCTAACTAGATAAAAATATATTCATAGTTAGAAAATCTTATACTTTGAACGTGGTAATTTTTTTTCACTTAATAGTAAAAAAAAATGAAATAGCAACATTTTTTCATTATTTACTTAGATATGTTTTCTTGATGTTCAGACAGTTGGTGTCGTTTTTGAGCAAAAATCTCGATTGTTTTAAGCTATATCTTTTGTGTTTTGTCTTAGCTGTACAGATAAATTAACAACTTAATTAACGAATGTCGATGTAAACACTCAATATAAGACAATTTTGACACTGGTAGAGTGTATGTCAATAAATAGATGACAGTCGATTATGTATTTGTTTCTTTTTTTGAGATTACAAAAAATTGCACAGATAATAAAAGTTTTGCCAACTACTAACTATAAAAGTTTTGGAGTTTTGTAAAACTATAAAAGTTTTACTGGCTTTGATACTTGTTTGTTTTGCTGGTTTTGATACAGTTTTTTTTATAATAGGCAAACTAGTAAGCACTAGAAATTTGAAATGCTCATTTATAATTGGATAATTATTGAAATCCACTAATTACAAATAAATATTTAGAATTTCCAGCGATCACTAGATTGTCTATAAAAAAAAACCAAACTATAGAGTCGGTTTAGTGCAACAAATGCAAAATATGATATGCAGGGTGAAATAAAAGTATATTTCATATTTTCTAAGTTAATAAATAAACGTCAAGACAAGTCAATTTCATTTTTTATGGCGCACGTTTCTCACTTATATCAAAAAAAAATTTAACTTGTTTTTTGCTGTGACGTACCTAATCGATGATTTTTTTAAAGAACTTTTTCTTGGTGAAAATTGCTACAATTTTTTTCAGAGTATAACAGTATAAGATTTATAGGATCTAAAATAAAAGCTGAGTGATTTATCCAATTTAAATGTTTTATTAAATTTTCTAAAATAAACGCAATTTTTATCAGAATTACTGAACTAAACGTTTAAATTGACGTCCTCCTGTTTCTTGGCAATAACACAACTAATTTTCGAACACCGTTAGCACATTATTCCTCATTTCTTAACTAATTAAGCAATATTGATTTGTAGATCTTTTTCTTAAATTTTCTAAATCTCCTAATTTTGTTGCAAATACAATGCTCAACAATTCAAATAAAACATCCTAAAATTTTAACAAAGTCTAATGTCATGTAACTTCTGGAAAAAATTATTAATTAAGATGATCTTTTTTTTCTTTGTTGCTCATTTCTTATACTTTAAGATGCTTAATATAGCGTTTTTCGCAAGTTTGTAGTTTGAGTTATACAAGGTTTCAAAGACATTCTTTGCAAAAAACGAAAACTTAAAACTGCTCCCATTAAAAAAAAATTGGATTGTTTTAATGGGTCCCAGAATAGCGCTGGATTAATCCCTCAACTCAGTTTTACAGATTTTGAGCTACACTTATAAATTAAAGCAATAATTCCAGAAAAACTGTTTTTTGCGCAAAAAGCAATAATTTTTTTAATTGATGTACAATTTTACCTCTTTCTAGATTATTCTAAAAATAAAAGTTTAAACTTGAAATTCGATAAGCAACGGCAGACATACTGTTTACATTTTGTTTAGAAAAACACCTCGAAAAATGACCAACTTTTTAAATAGCTTCGAATTTTAGTTTGATAAAACAATAATAAAAATTTAAACGTGTATTAAGACACTTAACTGGTTTTTGTATCTCAACATCCTTGTAGCATTAGTTTATTTAGTATTGGTCGGTGATTGGATCTGATTATTAAAAACATATTTTTAGGAAAATATTGAAGTTTTTTCTAACTTAAACAACTCGTTACAACAATACGGACGCTACTGTTAGCTATCTACAATAATTATTGTTTCATTAAAGACAAGCCGCTTAGATAAACAAAAATTTTAATAATTGATTTTGTCGCAGGAATTTGGACTTAGAAATAAAACGCTGTTTACCTGGCTTTTAGCCTGGCTTTTAGGATAGCCAGGTAAACAGCGTTTTATTTCTAAGTCCAAATTCCTGCGACAAAATCAATTATTATCATCACCATGGATGCAAATACTGATATTTAAAAATTTTAATTTTCTTCTAAAAACATGGCATTAAAAATTGTATTTAAACACTAATTTAAACCGAGTAAACTAATGTTACAAAGGTCTTCAGATTTAAACCCAAGTCATGTTTTGAAATACACGTTTAAATTTTTATTATTTTTATACCAAACTAAAATTCAGAGCTGTTTAAAAAATTAATCATTTTTGGAAGCCTTTTATTACACGAAATGTTAACCGTATGACTACCACTCTTTCCAGAATTCCAGTTTGAACTTTTACAGATTTTTTTACAGAATTCCAGTTTATTAAATGTAAATATGTAAATATTTGTAAATATGTAAATTATTTTACACCTATTAACAAAATTATTGCTTATAGTGTAAAAATTTTTTTTTTTGGATTTTGGCTTTAACTTATAAACGTGTATTTAGACACTTAACTTGTTTTTTGTCTCTCAACATTCTTGTAGCATTAGTTCATTTAGTATTAGTCGGTGAATATCCGATTCCTAAAAGCACATTTTTAGGAAAAAATTGAAGCTTTTTTTAACTTAAACAGCTCGTTACTACGATACGGACGCTACTGTTAGCTATCCACAACTGTTTCATTAGAAACAAGCAATTTAGATGAGCAAAAGTTTCAATTTTTTTCTAAAAACATGGCTTCAAAAATCGTACTTAACCACCAATTTAAACTGAGTAAATTAATGCTACAAAAGTCTTAAGATTTAAAACACAAGTCACGTTTCTAAATACACGTTTAAATTTTTATGATTGACTTACCAAACTAAAATTCGGAGCTTTTTAAAAATTTGGTCATCTAAGGAAGTTTTATTTTCTACAAAAAATGTTAACAGTATGTCAAACAAAATTATTGCTTATTGCGCAAAAAACAGCTTTTTTGGATTATTGCTTTAATTTATAAATGTAACTTAAAATCTGTAAAACTGTATTAAGGGCTTAATCCAGCGCTCTTCCAGGACCCATTAAAAAAATAAAAAAAATTTTTTGTTAAAGTGGGAGCAGTCTAAACTTTACGTTTTTTGCAGAGCCTGTCTTTGACACCCTGTATGATGACTTAAATTACAAGTTTACAATAAACGCTCTATTAAACATCTTAAGCAAAGGATTTGGACATACCTTGTCCAATGAATATATCTTCAAAAAATACGGTCTTAAAATGTATCTGAGAAAACCACTTCAAACATTCAATTTTTGTGGATGTTGAGTTTGGGTTTTTCTCATTCAGTGCGGATCTTCTATCGACCTATTTGGGCATTAAGTATGTCTTTTTTAAGATAAATCTATTTGACTTTATTATAGAGCTACATAAAATCAAAAGTATTTGTAACAAAACCAAAATATTTGAAAGATTTACAAAATAGAATCACAATTTGATGTCGCTTAATTAGGCAAAAAATAATAAATTATGTGTTAATAGAGTTCGAAAAAATTGATTGGATTATTGCCAGAAAACAAAAAAACGTTAATTTAAACATTTGGTTAAATAATTCAGTAAATAATAATACAATTTAGAACAAGAGATAAAGGAACTGCTTCAAAAGCAAATGAGATAATTTTACAATCTAAAAAAAAACTAATTTTATATTTCAAAAAAAAAAAATAATAATAAAAAAAATTATACAGCACATAAGGTTTATAGTAGCGTTTTACAGTACAAGTGTTTGTTAAAAACGGTAACAAAAAAAAAGGTTTTATACACCTGGAAAAAAACAGTTTTAATTTTATAGGCGCTGAAGGATAAAAACTTCCAAATTTACAGATTTTTCTAAGTCTCTGATACAAAAAATTTGTTGTCTTAGCAAAGCAAGCATTGTTAAAATTATAAAAATTACTTATAGCTTTGACGTTTAATTAACGTCAAGTTGGTTTGAACGATTTAGTTTCGACGTATTAATTTCGTGATCGTGATCTCAATGTCTACGAGTATTTCATTGCTGATTGAAATAATGTAGTGCGCAATTTGTTTTATTTGTATAATACAATCCTGAGCCAGTTTGTTTAATTTTATTAATTCTAAGAAACTGCTGGCTCAGGATTGTATATACAAATATATACAAAATACGCGACTGCAGCGCCACCATTTTACAGCGCGGCAAAAGCCGGAACTACAAATTGGAGATTCATACAATCCTGAGCCAAAAAAAAAATTTGCCAGTGCACTGTTGGGGCCTTAAATATGCGGTTTCAGTTTATTAATAGAGGACTCATTGACATCCGGTGTATTTAGCGGTCCAGTTGGCATCCCACTGTATATTTTATACACATTTAGTACACTTTGGCTTCTGTATATCACACATTGGCATCCGTGCGCTGTTGCCATGTATATCTTAACAAGTACTCTCTATTAAATACTAAATTTACAGTGCGTAGATTTAATTTCAGGCTCGAGCCGAAGGCGAAGTCTAAGCACTGTAAATTACCTAACGTACGACAACTGTATTAAATTTTTTGTCCGAAGAAAGTTTTAATCTTTTTGATATTTATAATCATAATTTATAGTAAGTACTGTTTATATCTGTAGCAGTAAGGGAGAATTAACTTCAGAATCACCAAAATGACATTTTGAGTATTTTTAGTTAATTTTAGTGCTGCCAACCTTGACGACTTGATTCTTTTTACTTCATTACAATTTTTCGATATTAAAAATTAAAGAAAGTATTTATTGCAAAATTTATACCTGTAAATTAATTTTTTTGAACCAAATTAAATTCATATATGAATACATTAATTTTAAAGTAACTCGTAAACGTAAAAATTTCCAGTACATAAAACTGTCAATTTACAATACCGGTATTGTAAATTGACGTTTAACTGACAAGTAATAATATAACTAACGTTCACGAAGACAAAACATATTTTTGTTGATTTCTTATTTTATCGCTACCATATCAAACTATAAAAATGTGAAAAATTGGTTTTTATAGATTTTTATTTGGTGACATAATCGAGAAAAAAGCATCAATAATGCTTTTCCAAATAATTATTTGTGCCTAATAATTAATTGGAGAATATTAGAGAAACATTAGACTTATTAAAAATATAATTTAGCCAAGTTTTAAAAATCTGTATTTATGATAATTATAATAATGGTTTATTACTACTAGACTAGAAATACATTATTTTACAAAAGTAAAAAAAAATTAAAATAGAAAAATAGAAAATTAAATAAAAACATAAAATTAAATAATATAAAACTCAACATACACTTTTAATATCATTAAAATTTTTCGGTGAATATTTTCCAATAGAGTAGAATGTCTTGTATAAATTAAGTATTTTATACTTTTTGTAAAAACAGCTTGAAGAACAAATTCCTAAATTCTATAGGTGAGATATTGTAAAATTCTTTCTCGTATAAAATAGTCTCAGTAAAATTATTTCCACTAAATGTAAGATATGCATGTTTGCGTTTTGACTAAATTTTTCAAAATTTTTAAATATTTATGTTTGAAAATTCAAGACATTTATAAATAAACTTGAGATTGTAAAAATATCTCATCTTGTAATGAATTCTACAATTATTTCTATATTTAACATTTAGCATTTCGAAAGTTTTATTTTTATACAATTTTTGATTTATATAATTTAATATCAATAAGTAACCTATTTTCTATTCTACTAAAAGGTGCTCTTATCTTATGATTCAGTAAAATTATATTAAAAACTTTACAAACCAGAGTGGTATCATCTGCATAAAAAACTACATCTGCTGCTGGTATAAATAAATTCAAATTACTTATTCACGAGTATATCAAAAATACAAATACCGACTATAGAATCTTATGGTACCCTACAAAAAACATTACGTCTTTCGGAAAGCTTATCTTTTAGTTAAACTGAGGCTAAAGTATTTTTAAAAAACTTTGCAAGTAGCTACAAATATTTCTAGATAATACATGAATGAAACTGTGGATAAAAACTAGTTGAAAAAATAAAAACTTTAGTCTTAACGAAATAGAAAAGTTACTGTCTGAGAAAAAAATACATAGATAACAAATATATATCTAAAATTAAAAAAAAGAAAAATGCTAAAGTAATGAGTTGTAAAGCAAGATTGGTGGTAAATGTTTATCTACGACAATAAACAACCAAATTTTGACTTTATTTTAACCTACTTTTTTGTTGCTTGACGTTTGTACATAATAGAAAATATTTTTTTATTTTTCTTTGACTTTTTTTATTAAATGATAAATTAATAGCAGCAAGTCACTAAGTGATACTAAAAACACAAAATTACTTATAAAGATTAATTTAGATTTATTAAATTGCCCAACTAAAAATAAAAAAAAACAAAAATTATAGTTCGTTTTTTTGTTAGCAAAAATACGTTGAAGAAAAATTACAAAGTTTTAAAATAATAGTTATTTACAATAAGAGTGAGAAATGTGAAGCTTTCTTCACGCAAATTTGCTGAGTGTACGATGAAATTCAAGTGAACGAAAGCGACCTTACTTTCGAGTGCTGTACTTGGTTTTGATCGATATTTCCTTAGAAAATCTATAACATTCGAAAAAAGTTTGAAATTATTTGCAAAAAAATATGTCAATTTATACCTACAATAAATACCTACAAATCAAGGTTGAAGGAATGTGTTGTCACGGAAACAAACAATAAACAAATTAAACAAATTTTACAATTTTATTGAACTGATTGCGACTGTGAGTAACTTTTGTGCTATTATTCTATTGAAAATGGATAATGAAGATGAATTATTTGTCCCTAAGGACACCCTGGAAAAAGCTAAAGCTAAAATTTAATTATGCGTGAGTGAAAATGCGTGAGCAAAAGTGAAACCTTCACATGCTGGTAACTATGGTTACAGAGCTACTTTCTAAGGAGGTATCGAACAGAAAAGTTTTTCTCAATGATTGCTACTAGATATTGACAAAAAATACGAAATTGTTGATCATGTTTTATATTTTTGATGCTTAACACAAAACCCGACATAGGACCAACAATCGTTTTTAAAACCGAACCTGTTGGAATGGAAATGGTTTTAGTTATTTTTTTTTATTGGTTTTTATTTTGTTATTTTTAATATAAATTAAAAAAAAGTACTTAGAAGTTTCGCGTTTTTATATTATACAAGAAGCTTTCTCATCGACCAAATTATATTGTCATAACTTGTACATGTACTATTACATACTTGGAGAGTAAAAGCGTCATTACAGTATTTGACTGTGTCGATTGAATGTAACAAATGTCTAGATCGGGTGTAAGTAAACGAACTTCTAATATAATTTTTTATTGACTGTGCATTAAGTGTGGTGACGTCGCTGTTTTAAATTGTCATTTTTAGGCACTTTGTAAATATTTAATTGTATAATTGACCTATACAGCAACACTAAATCTTTTCTAAATAAAACAAAAATTGAAGCATGTTTTTAAAATTATAAATTTTTATTTTAAATTTACTCTATTATTAAGAAGAAATGATAATCAACAAAATAAATAACCTGATTTAATTATTTAGATTATTAAAAAAACAACACAACTAAATACTTTCTATCTCATGGTAAAGTGATTTTTCTTCAAATAATTGGACAATAAATGTCCACGTCAAATTTACAAGTTTATATAAACGCTGCACTTCTTACTTCAAACGCTGTACTTCGTAAAAAATATTATTTTTTTTATTTAACTTGAAAATATTTTCTACATCACTTCTTGTATATACACAATGCTTTAGATTTGCATATGGACTCTAAAAATAATTTTTACAATTTCAATCGCCGTACTTCTTAGTTTAAATCAAAACGCTGCACTTCTTACTTCAAACGCTGTACTTCGTAAAAAATATTATTTTCTTTCATTTATACTTCAAAATATTTTCTACATAACTTCTTGTATATACACAATGCTTTACATTTGCATTTGGACTCTAAAAATAATTTTTAAAATTCTAATCGCCGTACTTCTTAGTTTTTGTTTGAAAAAATCAAACAAATTTCTTATATAACAGTGGCAAAGCTTTTCCGAGACCAAAATTATCACCAGTGCATGATTAATAATTTATAAAGAAAC
The DNA here is from genome assembly GCA_029207805.1 of Tribolium confusum. NCBI lineage: Eukaryota > Metazoa > Arthropoda > Insecta > Coleoptera > Tenebrionidae > Tribolium > Tribolium confusum. The sequence goes on from JALGAY010000006.1 coordinate 9,603,817, forward strand.
TTTAAATAAAAATGTAAAAAATTACTTGTTAGTATTATACCTACCTTATAAATAAATTTTAAAGAGTTTAACTAAAAGATAAGCTTTCCGAAAGACGTAATGTTTTTTGTAGGGTACCATAAGATTCTATAGTCGGTATTTGTATTTTTGATATACTCGTGAATAAGTAATTTGAATTTATTTATACCAGCAGCAGATGTAGTTTTTTATGCAGATGATACCACTCTGGTTTGTAAAGTTTTTAATATAATTTTACTGAATCATAAGATAAGAGCACCTTTTAGTAGAATAGAAAATAGGTTACTTATTGATATTAAATGATATAAATCAAAAATTGTATAAAAATAAAACTTTCGAAATGCTAAATGTTAAATATAGAAATAATTGTAGAATTCATTACAAGATGAGATATTTTTACAATCTCAAGTTTATTTATAAATGTCTTGAATTTTCAAACATAAATATTTAAAAATTTTGAAAAATTTAGTCAAAACGCAAACATGCATATCTTACATTTAGTGGAAATAATTTTACTGAGACTATTTTATACGAGAAAGAATTTTACAATATCTCACCTATAGAATTTAGGAATTTGTTCTTCAAGCTGTTTTTACAAAAAGTATAAAATACTTAATTTATACAAGACATTCTACTCTATTGGAAAATATTCACCGAAAAATTTTAATGATATTAAAAGTGTATGTTGAGTTTTATATTATTTAATTTTATGTTTTTATTTAATTTTCTATTTTTCTATTTTAATTTTTTTTTACTTTTGTAAAATAATGTATTTCTAGTCTAGTAGTAATAAACCATTATTATAATTATCATAAATACAGATTTTTAAAACTTGGCTAAATTATATTTTTAATAAGTCTAATGTTTCTCTAATATTCTCCAATTAATTATTAGGCACAAATAATTATTTGGAAAAGCATTATTGATGCTTTTTTCTCGATTATGTCACCAAATAAAAATCTATAAAAACCAATTTTTCACATTTTTATAGTTTGATATGGTAGCGATAAAATAAGAAATCAACAAAAATATGTTTTGTCTTCGTGAACGTTAGTTATATTATTACTTGTCAGTTAAACGTCAATTTACAATACCGGTATTGTAAATTGACAGTTTTATGTACTGGAAATTTTTACGTTTACGAGTTACTTTAAAATTAATGTATTCATATATGAATTTAATTTGGTTCAAAAAAATTAATTTACAGGTATAAATTTTGCAATAAATACTTTCTTTAATTTTTAATATCGAAAAATTGTAATGAAGTAAAAAGAATCAAGTCGTCAAGGTTGGCAGCACTAAAATTAACTAAAAATACTCAAAATGTCATTTTGGTGATTCTGAAGTTAATTCTCCCTTACTGCTACAGATATAAACAGTACTTACTATAAATTATGATTATAAATATCAAAAAGATTAAAACTTTCTTCGGACAAAAAATTTAATACAGTTGTCGTACGTTAGGTAATTTACAGTGCTTAGACTTCGCCTTCGGCTCGAGCCTGAAATTAAATCTACGCACTGTAAATTTAGTATTTAATAGAGAGTACTTGTTAAGATATACATGGCAACAGCGCACGGATGCCAATGTGTGATATACAGAAGCCAAAGTGTACTAAATGTGTATAAAATATACAGTGGGATGCCAACTGGACCGCTAAATACACCGGATGTCAATGAGTCCTCTATTAATAAACTGAATATACACCGTGTATACTGCTGGATGCCAATTAGTGTCTTGTTTGAATAGATGCCACCTTGTGCGCCAACTATATATATATATATATATATATATATATATATATATATATATATATATATTTATCCTTAGCATGTTGCTGCGTCCGTACATTGCAAAATCACATACAATGCTGCGTCCACGACCTTACTGCGTCCGTATACGGACGCAGTAAATCTTTTCCACACTAATCGATTTTAAATAAAGAGAAAAAGATAAAACCAAAGTTTCAGAGGGACGCCATAAGGTGCATATGATGAAAAAGAACTGAATAATTTAGTTCTCTCAATTTAGCCTAGATGGCGCTGCGAATTTTTTTAATATACACCAGATGAATATATTTCTTTCATTATTCAGATGATGCTGCGTCTGTTCTGTATATTTGTTTTTACCATATGCACCTTACCGCGTCCTGTTCACGTGGCAACACTGTTCGTGTGCAGTGCGCGTGTGCACTAAAGATTCGCAAAAAGAATTAACTGACTGGTTTATCTTTCGGTGTTGGAAATATTTTAGGAATTACGAGATCAAAGAATTGACTTTAATTGACTGAAACATTAATTGGAATATTTTTTAAAATTAATAAGGGTGTTAAAGATATATAAATAATTAAAATTTTTTGTTTATAATTATAATGACTACAATTTTCTGCCTATAATTATAATTTTTTGCAAACTTGCAAAAAACAGATTTCTTTAGAAGTTGGAATTTTGAAGGCACTGTAATTAAGATATTAATTAAAATTTATCAAAGTTTTGTTATAAAAGTTAGTGTATTAGACAAAAGACAAAATAACAGTAATTTTTATGTGTACAAACTTTTGAAACACAAGATCGACAGTATTATTTAGATGTCAACCAACGTTTTCATAATTTAAAACTAGTTTAATAAAAAAGTTATTAAGGTGACTAAAAACAAAATTTATAAAAAATTGTAACAACAGCACTTATTGGTAATTTTTTAATTATAAAAATACCTACTGCTTGTGTGCTACAGCATTTTGAATAAATTTTAAGTCGTTTTTTAAATTTTTTTTTAAAGATATTTGTTGCTTACATTTTTAACAAAACAATTTAAAAAATAGTGTTGCCATTTCTTATAAAATCGTAACCCAGATATGGTAAGTTTCGCTGTTTTCTAACAAAAAGTTTGCGTTTTATACAAAAAACTTTAATACAAGTTTTCTAAATTATATTTAATCAATAAATTAACAAATTAAAAAATAAAAAAAATTTAATATAATTATCTCTGGATATGTTTGTTTTCATGTAAACCAATTTCCTTAATGCCACAATTAAGTCGTCGAAAATTGTTGTACTTATGCAAAATAAGTGAAGTTGAACCTAATACACATTCATATTTATTATTGCTTCTTTTTCACAGCAAAAGTAAGATTAGAACACTGGACCCTTAATTTTTAAGGTATGGCATGCAAGTTACCAGACAATAAAATTATTGCACTTTTTTTTAATTTTAAAAGACTACTTTCTTGGTCTTTTACTTCCAAAAGTACATTTACCAAACTTTTCATTTATTAAAACTTACTTCTCCCAATGAGATATTTTTTGCTAAAATAATAATTTGTGCAAATTTTTGAAAAATTAAAAATAATTTACTGCAAAGTTGCTATAGACACTTTAAATACTAATAAATCTGTGAAACGATATTTTGCTGAAATTTTAATTTCTTAAAATAGTTATTTTGGAAAGTGTGTACTAAAGAAGTTGTTTGTGTATCAAAGCCGAATAGTAGATTTTTCAGTTCAGTGGGATTTTAATGACTGAAGCGAAGACAAAGCCTAAAAACAGACAAGACAAAAAATAAAACGTTTTTTGATTTACATGGCGTACATATTTTTTTTATTGTACTTTACAAAAAATTCAAGCCTTGAGTAGGTTAACATTTTAACAATAGTCATTTTTCGACCGCATCTAAATTTAATTTTTGTAAAGACCAACTAAAAATGTTTATTGAAAATGAAATTTTACTAAACTACTGTTTTTTTTACAAAAATATTACAATAGGCTTGTTTCAACAACACTTTAGTTAAAAACAAAACGGAGCATGCGTAATAAAAATTTGAAACGAAAAATTGCTATTGTTCATGCGCAATACAATAATTCTGAACTGTTCTAAATTATTGCTGTTGGAATCATCTAATTACTTAAAAAATCAAAAAAACTTTACCTTCAAGCAGTCGAATATTGTGTTTATGTGTATCTCTCTAAAAACGGTTAAATTTGCTTTGCTTAAAAGTAGAGTTAAGTTTAAAAGTGTATGTACAAATGAGTAATTACAAGAATTATTTAAAACTAAAAATATTAAAAAAAAAGAAATAATCAAATTATTATACAATATTTAAGGTGACAGTTTAACTTCAATTTAAAGTTATAAACTACACAGTTGTAAATTGTAATATGTCGCTATTTAAAGATAAAAGGCAAATTGATGAAAATTGGAATCATTTTATATACTATTAAAAACGAAATGCATGGTACTCTCAAAAATTGACACAGATCGCAGGCAACATCTGAAAGGATCTAATTTTTTAAAAAGCAATGCATAATTTGAAATTTGTAAGTTGTAATTTTACTCTAAATGCGGTTAAAAAAAATAGAAGACTTTATGCCTAATTTTCTTTTTTTTAGAATTTGCGTGAAGATAAAGCAGTATCTTCACTTAAATAAGTTTACTTAAATAAGCTTTTAACTGATTTTATGAGAGATGTTAACAGATGTTAGGAGATTTTTGATAGAAAAAAATTTAGAGGAAAATGGATATTGGAACTGGATACACTGTAACTATAGATAATATTACAAAAAAATAAATTATTTAAATTTTTTTTGAGTTTGTGTTTACAATATTTTGAGTTATTTTTATTGCAAATAATTTTTGTGTTTTACGTAATTTTCAGTTTCATTTTGTTCCTTGGTTTTCGTGTTCAGTTTTTGTTTGTTCTTTACATAATGTAACAATTATAACATTTCTGACAACCAGCACTAACATAAATAACTAGCCTTATTGAAAGAAAAGTTTTCTGAATGCTTTTTAGGCATCAAGAAACAGGATAGTCGTTTTATTCAGTTTTAATTAAACATCACAATGAACAAAATATATCTTAGAAATTTGAAGAAAAAAGTAATAATTCAAAATTATTATGTGTATTTTTGGTTGTTCTATATTTTATAAACGTAATATTTTATACATTTGTATTTTATACGACCTAAAGTTACTACAAAATTGACTTTAGTTGTAATAATAATTTTATAAATTTTACTTATTTTGCACAAAACGCAGTAATTATTACTGATTTGATTGCTACGTAAAAAAGTAGTTTCTATAAAAACAAATTGCAGAGTAGTGTTTACATCGATAAAATTTATATTAAAATTATTTTAACCAATTTTTTAATCAATTTCATGTTTTAGAAAGCTCTTGCTAAAAATACTCCGACTATACGTATACCGGGTGATTCAAGTTTTACCCGCACTCCAAAAACAGATATTTTTGATTAAGCAAAAATTCTCAAAATAATTGTAGCTAATATTTTCAAATAGAAGAAGATTTTGCCCAAGTTTCAAATTGTTTACTTGTATGGTTTCTTTTTTTACTTTTCTTTATTTGATTATGAATTAACGTTAACGATTTTTCGTACGATTTCTTTTTTACTTTTTCTTATTATATAATATAAATTAGCGTTAACGATTTTTGTGTACACGTGTATTTTTTTGATGTAATGCACAAAGTGGTTAATTGAATTTTTGTGTACTTGTCTTTAATTAATATTTTAATATTAAAGCACTAACTTTCTCATAATTTATAAAAATGTCGTTAATTTTATTAAAAAAAGAATCTAAGAAAAAAAAAGGATGTTTCTTGAATTTATGGCATTCGTCATAAAAATGGAACACGTCTATTGTAAAGATTGAAAAGCTAAGTTAGCTGGTAACTAATTTTCAGATTATAAATCTATTCCAATTCCTAGGATGTGTCGCTATCGGATATATTACTACTCCAACTTATCAAGTCATAAATTAGACTAAAATATTTGATACATAATATAAAAATGGGTTTTAATCAAAGTCTAACATTTTTTTCAATAATAAATTTTGCAGATTGATTTTGTTAGACATTTTTGATCAAAATATGTAAAAAACAGGACATAAGATTTTTGCCCGAAATCATTTTTCTTCAGTTTTATAGGTCAAATAAATTGCTAGAACAATCAACATATAAGTATACAATTACGGGCTATCTTTAAAATATCATTAATTTTCTAATTTTGACTTAAAAATATGATTAGCAACTTCTAAAACATTGTAATACTTATTTTGAAACAATTACGTCATATATTTTTTGATATTTTAATTTTAGAAATAAATTGTTTATGGCAATTTTGTTAACAACAAATTGCACAAAAATATAGCGGTTGGATATTTTATGTCAGTTTTAACCTCTAGAACTTATGGAACGTTAAAAAGCTTCAAGTAAATCTGTCTAACTCGGAACAAGTATTAAGATAAACGCAAAATTGACTCAACTAACAAAAATGCATTTGTATTTTAGTTTTCATTATTTTGACAACTATAAAATTTACTGGAAATATGGCAACGTTGCGGACGCAACATGTGTTATAAAATGAAAGTAAATATACACGAGGACGCAGTATAGTGCCCACTATGAAAGTCTATATACACGGACGCAATGTCATGCTGATGATGAAAGGACGCAGTATTATACCAATAATGAAAACTTTTAATCTATAAGGTCTATTTTAAAACGGAACCGATATCTGAGATCGCAATTAAAATATTCACCAGGATCTATTTTTAAACTGCGATATATATGGCTCCTTCTGGTGGACGCAGTAACGTGTGTTTTATGAAAGGACGCAGCATTGTGCGAGGGATGTATATATATATATATATATATATATATATATATATATATCCTGCTATCATTAGCACGGCCATACATTGCCCGATCCCTATCATTAGGACGTCCAAGTGCATAGAGCGCCCGTATATGGACGCTCTGCTGCAACCCCATGTAAAAAAAAATTGGGAGCTTTCCTACACCAAGACGAAGCGTATGGCAAAAATCGATTTGGACGCTTTAATGATTTCTGGATGAAAAATTCGTATAATTTTTAGTTCCGGCGTATATAGGGGTGGTGGCGCTGGCGTAATATACGTATATTCAACCTCGGTGTAATAGAGCGTCCGTCAGTTTGGCAACACTGTAACGATATGAATGAAATTAAATAAACGATTCCTGACCTGAGTTGTGAGGAATGAAATGATAGACGCGCGCGCTAATGCTTCAAATTTAAATCTACTAGTAAGCGGTAATATTGTGAAACATTTAAAATAACTTTAAAAGTATTTATTTTTTAAAAAATTGTTCGGACAGGTCAATTTTATTTTTAAATTGCGCATTTTAATAATAATTTGTTAATTAAATTTAATATCTATTTTATTTAGTGTGACCAAAAATAAGATACCGACATCAACTTTGTTTTTTCAAAGAACACTCTATAATTTTAATTACATTTTTAAAATTTATGACAAATTTTGAACATATTTTGTGTATAATGTGCTATACCTATCTTTACTAAAATTTTTGTGACATTCTGAAATTATTAAAAGTTGAAATAAAATAAAAATTAAAAAACTGAAAAACTGAAATTTATTATTATTGAACTTATTTAAAATCTAGCAACTTATAACTTTTTAACAGTTTAAAAAATACTGGCAGTTAAAAATTTGTTGGAAACAGTAATTAACACTTTAATTTTTTAAAATAAAGTTTTAATTATAAATTATTTGTTTTTTTTAAATGAACTGGTATTGTCAGATAACAGATAGTGCCCGAGCAATTTTTTTTAAATAAATAGTTTTAAAGTTATTTTAGATGTTCCATATTTTTGCCGGTTACTGTATATGAAAAAAGTTTTGTATCTTTTTGCCTACATTTCGGGGATGGTAAAAAAATTACTGAAACGTCGAAAAGTAATAATAATTTAAAACATCATAAACGTTACTAAGAAAACTAAAATTACTTAAAGTTTGATAAAAAATAAATGTAAGTTTTATTTTCCTATAGAAAACTATTAATTCTAGTTCCTATTTATTATTAATTATACAGAAATAGTTATTTCTATGACAAAGCCAGAAACTGTCGTTTTGTGAATATGAGCACGGATTGTGGGCTGAGGCAAAGCCGAGTCTCACAAGTGCGAATACTTGCGAAAAGGTTTCTGGCCTTGTGATAAGCGACGTTTTTTAGGCCGAAAAGTTGTCTAAACTAAAAAAGAAACTATTTTGATTATTATGATAACTTTTTTAATTGACAATAAACAATTATAAATTGTGTCAAGTCGTGCATTTGTGCGAAAATAAATAAAACTTCTTCCAATAAATTAGAAAATGGAAGACGATAATAACCCAAAACATCTAAAAAACGCAGTCAGAAAAGCAACTGAAAATTCTTAGATTTTACTTTCAATGTCTAGACAGTGCAAAATAGTGGCAAACGCAAACAATCATCTTTCCGACAATTTCTACGACTAGAAATTTAGTGTTTCTAAACGGAGGCCTAAAAAAATATTTTAAATTATTAGTTCAAATTTTACTAATAGCATTTTTTTGCTTCAAGTAATTATATTTTGATTTTCAATGCTTCTGATCATTTATTTATAAAAATGTAGTAAAATCTAATTTTGAAATTAAAAAAATAAAAAAAAATAATTTAAATTTTTTTAAATTATTAGGATTAAAGTATTTATACATAAATATAAATTGGTTAAAAATAATAAAATTATAGGTAAAAATGTTGCAATAAATGGTTTCTTTAATTTGCAATAACAAAAAATTTTATTTCTAACATAAAAGAACTTCTCTCCTACTGTCAGTGTAATAATTATAAATATTGACCTTTAATAACTTTTTCGGCCATATAATAATCTTATAAAGTTGTCGTTCGATAAATAATTTACAGTGCTTAGACTTATTTCATAATTTTTAATTCTTTAAATTACAGTGAATTTTATCAAGTATACGAAAATATAACATGTCCAACACGTTAAAAAAAGTGAGTTTCTTAGGATCGTGTAAATTTCATTATAATGAAACATTAACACTCACTGGAAAACAATCAGGTTTTTTTTAACTTGTCAAACAATCTCTATCACTTAATAATTTTGAGTTTATTTTCAATAATATCTTCTCTTGGTTTTTTTAAGATCTATTTTCTTAAATTGTTTACAATATTGTACACTATTTTTGCATTGCTTAAAGCGGTTTTTTTATCTTTATTTCAAACTTTTTTCATAACTTTGCTTTACCGTTTTTACTATAATTTTTATGTTCTCTTTTTGTTCTTTATACAGTTGGTAGTCATCTAGGTTTTGTTGTTCTCTAAGTACTTTTTCGATAACAGTTTTTTCTTAACTACTTCTTGTTTAATTTTATTGTTCTACTAGTGTTTTAGCTTTTACGTATTTGTTGTTTTGTTTACTCCACATATTTCTAAAACTGATTTTTTTAAAATATTTTAGGAAATTTTGTTTTTTTTTTAATTTTTTTTGTATTTTTTATATTCTTGTATTTTTTTATGAAATTCTTTGTTTAGTCTCTATTCTATTAGTATAACATTTTTTTATCTTTTTTTAATTTCTGATCTTAGTAACTTTCCTAATATTTCATTTCGGTTTTTGGTTCCTGTTGTCTACTGTCAAAGCTGTTGTATTATTTTTGTATTTTATTTTTTTCTAATTTTCTATTTCTACTATTTTTTTATTATACTCTTTCATTGTCAATTCGTCAACTCGATGGTTATCTTTCCTTACTTTCCGTTTTTTTGTTTTATAGATAAGTTTTTTTCAATTACGACTAGTTGTCGTTTGTCATTGTCCTAATTCTTGAATTCAGTATTTTATTGTTTATTTTTAGTTTTTTTCTTCTTCTTATTTTTTTCTTACTTTTATTTCGATTTCTCTGATAAATGTTTATATTTTTTTTACTGTGAAAAGTTCTTAATTCTGCTAGATTTCTAATTATTCTTTTAAGTTTTAGCATATTTATCTGCTTTTCCCAGTTTTTTTATGTATTAGATATACATTATCTCCTGTTTGTTTTGCATTTTTAATTTTTGTTTAAATTTTTAGAAATTTTGTCTATATTTTTCAAGATATTTTTATTAATATGTTCTAAATATTATTTTAGTATATTAATAAAATATTAAATAATCTTTTATTTTAATATTATAACGACATCTAAAAATAATGTAATAGATAGTTATTTTTGAATTAAGCAATAAAGCATGTGATTTAAAAAACAGTTTTTTTTAAGAGAAACTTGATGTTTGACATCTAGTCTCAAAATTTTGTGACAAATGAAAAACGGCTTTAAAGTGTTTGCTTTACTGCTTAGTCTATAAAAATGCTGTATTGCCTAGTCATTAAATGTGATAGTTTAGACCGCTTAAATTGTCATTAAAATGTTGTGTTTACTAAGTTTTACAGAAGAAAAAGTAGAACAAAAAAAAGGTTCTAAAAATGCAAATTTCATTATAATAAAACAATTACTTTTTTTACACAATTTTTTTTAAATTTTCATAAAATGTTCATTGGTTGGAAAACAAAAAACAGCACAGATTTGGCAAATTCTTTGACTTATTGTCAGAATTTTAGTTAAACATTCACTTAATAAAATTAAACTTTTTATCTTTAATTAACCCGTTAACACCCAGTGTCATACAAACAGGACAGCAATTAAAACAAATTTGAAAAATAAAGTATTATTTAAGTCCGGGTTTTTCTTTAATTTTCTCAAAAAATAACGTTTCTTATATGTTACCTAAAAAATCAATGTTAATTTACATTAGTAACTGTTGTATTTTTTGTTGATATAAAAACTTTATTTTTTATGATTTACAGTAAAAAATTAATTTTAAAAAAGCATTTACATTTGTGGAAATGGAAGATATAGTTAATAATCTAAATTTTTGGATTGACGAAGATGAAAATGGAATTCCCGAAATTAAAGAAAAATCAGAAGCCGAAACTTCCAAGCCAAAATAAGAGCGATTGTGCAATACATTACCAAATTGGAAAAAGTGTGTACCAATCTATAGTTTTTTAGACAATCATTTTTCAACTATTAAAAAAACAAAAATAGACAGTTGAAAAAAAGGTCTAAGCTTTCTCACATCTTCACAACTCTTTTAAAGATTTTTAACTACTGACATTTTGAAAAATATTAGAAAAGAGGCTTTACGTTATGCTAATTGTATCAAAAATGAAACTAATTTTGCTCTAGAAATTAAGAAACTTAAAACGCTACATCGAAGTGCTTTTATTTTCTGGTTACCATAAAGTACCATCGGAAACTTGTTACATGTTACTAATTTTAAATTAATAACATTTGAACTAATAATTTAAAATATTTTTTTTGAATAACTTATAATAAATAGCAATTGGAATTGATAGTTTTCTATGGCAAAATTAAACTTACATTTATTTTTTATTGAACCTTGAGTAAAACTAGTTTTCTTAGTAACGTTCATGTTGTTTTAAATTGTTATTGTTGAAACTTTTCGACGTTTCAGTAATTTTAATTTTTTTTTTCAACGTTCCTATGCCTCAAATGTTAACAGAGAGATAGAGAACTTTTTTGGTATATAGCCTACCTTTTATGTCCAAGTAATAACTATTTCAAACAGAAATAATATTTTCATAATTAAATTAATAATTATTAATAGAAGATATTTTAACCAAATCCGCGCACACAGATTGCGGCTTATTGTCAGTAAGATTGCACTGGTCGTTAAAAAATTGACTTTTAAACCACTATTGGAACGTCCATATATTTGCATGCATAAAGCGTCCTTTTGTGTATATTCTATTTATAGACACAAAATGAGAATTACAACTGGCAACACCGCATGACGCTCTATGACGGTCTATATACACCAAGGGACGCTCTATGCACCTATATACGGACGCTTCATTGATTGTTTCGTAAAAGGACGCTGCAATGGTGGTACAACGGATTTGAAAACTTTAGATTTGCTTTATATTTAGGCATCGCCACCTGTAAGGGAATAGACGATGTATACTGGTGGAAAACTTTTAAAAAACAGCTTACTTCTGTGAGTTTTAGACCCGGACGCTCTAATAATGTTTTTCGGACGGACGTGCTAATGATAGCGGGATGTATATATATATATATATATATATATATATATATATATATATATACTATATATATATATATATATAAATATATATATATATGGCCAGCTATCAAAGTGAGGTCCAACCGTAGCGTGTATCAAGTGAGGACCACTAAAAGGACCAGATATACAGCGGCGCGCTAGGTTGATTACAGTTTCCTACATCAAAGTTCATAGATTTCTCGCAAATATACACTTAAAAAATTACAGATAGCGGATATAATTTTTCGGTGTATATCGTGTCAAAGTGAGGTCCCTATCGTCTTGTTACCCAAGTGAGGTCCGTATATTTACATTACAGTCTCTGATTCTTGTGAGGACCGATTTGTGTGTATATGTTTATCAAATGATTAAAGTGAGGTCCATGCGATGTTGCCAAGTTTTGCTTGGCGTCTGGGCCGTATGCTGGCCGTATACAAAGTGTTACTTTAAGGGTATCAAGTTTTCCTAATATTATATAGAAAAATAGTAAGAAGTAAATATAGTAAGAAGTAAAATAATAGAAAAATACTAAAAAATAAATAAATTCGACTGAATAAAGAATTAGAATAAAATTTTAAACAAAATAACAAATACATATTTTTATACTATTAGTAACAATTAAATAAATAATAAAAAATGTCTCCAAAAATTAGTAAATATACTAGGTGTTTCTGCAATTAGTTTAGAAATTTTAACAAGTGATCGTCCTTGTAGAAGAAATGCGAAATAATAAAAATAAAAAAGTTGTTTTTGTACAAAACTCAACGTATTATCTCAGTTTCTTGAAACCCGAGGTATGATTCAAATATGTGCATAAATTTTGCCTGGTGTTAATCGTTGTTGCTGTTATTTTTTTAAATACACAGCGTATTACAACGAAGTTTTTAACGAAAAACTTTAACACTATTTCTCAAAAGTAAACAAATTTATACGGGATGATTTAAAATTACGTGCCAAAATTTTAGTTTGAAATATAGCATTACAAATGATAAAAATTGGCAAACATTTTTTTGTGTTATATTTACAGATTAGATGTTTTAAGACAGTCCCATTTTCAAGCATAAAATCAATGCAATTTTTGAATTGTAAACAAATAGAAATTTCTAATTGCGGTTTTAACTATATGAAAGCACATGCTTTCCTGTGTGGGCAAAATTTATCAGAAATTATAAAATTTATTTAAAAAATAAGTTTAAAAAATAATAAATATTCAGTCAAAATTTCAATTTATTTATTGCATATAAACTAAATGGTCAAATTTATACCAAAGATTATTATGAATTGTTGTTATTACGTTAGTTTTTAATTACAATAATAACTATTTACTATCTTTAATAAAACATAATGAACCATATATTAAACAGCTTTTACTTAAATTTTCTAGCTTTTATTTTTAAAAGCAGCACTTTATTCTTCGTTTTCTAAAACTTTTTTTTATAAGTAAGAAAAAATAAATGTAAAATTTGACAAAAAATTACACTTAAACAGGTTAAAACTTTTAATTTCAGTTTGCGCTGCATGAAAGAACTTGCTATTTTTTGACTAAAATTTATTAAAAATTATGAAAATTTCCATAATGTTTTTCTAAAAACTAACACAATGTTTTATAAATTAATTTTGTGTTTGATCGGAAAAACAAAATTTTACCTTAATTCCATACATTAAACAATATGAGCATACTTTGGTAATTTAGTTTTTTATCGTTTTACATTTTCCGATGCATTCTCTAATAGTTATTATTTATTTATTTGATAAAAATTAAAGTAAAGACTGAAAGGTCTCTAAAAATTCCAGCAGAAGGTGATGCCTGGCCGAGCGGTTACCTACTTTTATTACTTTATACCTGCATTGTTTGTCTAAGACCTACAAGACACTCACACTGCAAAGCAAAATACAAATGTACCGCTAACTTTTAGATATTTCTTCCTAAGAGTTTATTTATTATATTATTTATATTTGCAAAAACGACAAAAAATATAAATGTAACGCCATTCTAATTACAAATAATGTGACATTTTTTTTCTAAGAACATAGTATTTAAATTAAGGTTTAGTTGTTGAAATACCTAATTGTTGAAAAGTGACAAAAAACGATAAAGTCACTTAAATTTTCTTTAATGTTGAACGGATATATTGGATTTTAAAGTTTCGAATGCTCACAAAAGCCAATATATTTTTAAATATAATTTTTATTTTGACAAAACGGTCACAACGACGGAATTGAGCTTTTGCCAGAAAGAATCTTTGTTTTAAAGCGATTTGTTTTTTTATTAGTAATAAAACGATTTTAAATAAACCGTTATTATAATTTAATAAATTATCAATAATAATAATACTAATAATACTATTATTGGTATTAAGTTGACTTACAGGCTATCCCAATTAGGAGCCAACTAGGGAAAAAAACATATACCGGGTGTAAACGAAATTAGGCTCACCCTAATTGTTAGTAGTATTTTTTTAAATAAACCAATGATATTTAGTAAACATATGATGTTAGAAAATTTCCATTAAGTATATGAAAAATAAACTTTTATCACTTCCGGTTTTACCGAAAACGACCGTAACATTGGATTTTTAAATAAAACACTGTGTATGTTTTTATATTTTTAAAATCTACAGTAAATTTCGAATCTAATACACTACTCTTTATAACTTTTTGTAAGATGAAAGATTTTTTTTGTAAATTTTATTGTGCTATCTAGAAGACTGTGATGGTTAAAAAATTATTCTAAATAACTTAGACAACAACTAAAAAATAAAACCGGTGCCAAAAATAATTTAATTTGAAAAATACAGGAGCTTAAGCTGAAATAAATTAGTTTTTCTCGTCTTACTCAATTTTTTTAAATGGAACAATAGTGGCTCCTCGACATTTTAAATACATTTTTTCTGCTAATAAAAAAACCAAAAATTTAAAAATCTGTTTAGTAATTTTTGTAATATTTACAAAAATATTTGGAAAAATTTCTAAAAGTTAATTTAAATTTAAGCAAGCTGTAAAACAGAAAAAAAGTAACAAATTATGTTTAATAACTGTCAATTTTATTTTGTTGTTAAAATGCTAACTTATTTAAACTAATTTTTAAATTTATGTTTTTATTTAACATATTTTTTTTTTCAAATTTTAAACAAATTGACAAATAAAACGTTAATTTCAAAAACCAAGCGAGCCACTATTGTTCCATCTGAAAAAAAAATGAATTAAACCGAAAAAACTAATTTATTCTAAATTAAATTCATGTTTTTTCTAAACTAGATCATTTGTGGAATAGGTTTTATTTTTTAATGACTGCTTATATTATTTAATATTTTTTTATAATCACAGCTTTCTAAATAAAAAAACAAAAATTAAAAAAAAATATCACATTTTTTTTTAAATTAGTGTATGAGACTCAGAATTTAACGTAGATTCTAAGTATAAAAATATAATAGTATTATATTTAAAAATCCAAAGTTACGGTTGTTTCCGTTAAAACCGGAAGTGATCAAAAGTTTATTTTTTACACAATTAATGAAGATATTTTAACATAATCATTTTTCCAAGTCTCGTTTTTTTATTTAAAAAGGTACCATTAGAAAAAGTGATTTTTTTTTACACTCGGTACAAACAAGTTTTCAAAAAGCGGCAAAATTATGAAACATCTAAAATAACTTCAAAACTATTTATTTAAAAAAAATTTTTATACAGGTCAATTTTATTTTTACATTTTACATTTTTTTTTATTGTTTTTAACAAATTTTTACCTGTCACTATTTTTTAAACTGCCAAAAAGTCCTAGGATACTATAGATTTTTAAAATGAGTTTAATAATAATAAATTTTCTTTAAGACAGACAAACATCTGACTACAAAAAGATCTGTGAGTAATTATTTAAACATTTAACTAAACAAAAAATTAAATATTAATTTTTTTGTTTATATTTAACTGTCAATATTTCGAAAACAGTTGAAGATAGGTATAAAACATTATTTATAAGATATGTCCAGAATTTGTCATAGTATTTAAAATGCAATAAATAATATACGATTTTATTTAAAAAAACAAAGTTGATGTCTGTATTTCATTTTTAAAATACCTTGTATAAAGATTGTTATTTTAAAAAATGCCTAATTTTAAAAAAAATTGACCTGTCTTAGCGATTTTTAAATAAATAAAGAGTTTTAAGGTTATCTTGGATGTTCCATACTTTTGCCGCTTGCTGTATAAGAAACAAAAGAAAGAGAAACAATTACTTAAACTCTTGAACATTCTGTTCTCCATCATGAAAATATAGAGATTACAAAATCCGCCAGCCACCACAAGTCTAAATGTGACCTTGCAATGCTTTGGAATGTTTGATAATTGTATTTAGAAATGCACCGTTAAGTGAAACCCTCAGATATATACTATGCGGAAAGTGAGGCCCTTGCGCGGTTGCCGTATCATGGGTCCTCACTAGGTAATAGCCACGATCTGCAAAGTATAAGTCTAGAATTTATACACCGTGGAAAGCGCCACCACTCACATAACTGTTGAACTAAAATATACAACTTGGACCATAGTGTGATGAAAGTGAGGTCCAGCTAAATTTAACAGATATGCCTATGTAGTGGTAGGGGAAGGTGCTGGAATGAATTGTACAGGATTGTCAAAGTGAGGTCCGTATATTGGACCTCACTTTGTACCGGACCTCACTTCAAACGCAGTTTTTCCACAGCCGGGGCTCACTTTATACACGTGGAATATATATATATATATATATATATATATATATATATATATATATAGTTGGCGCACAAGGTGGCATCTATTCAAACAAGACACTAATTGGCATCCAGCAGTATACACGGTGTATATTATTGTATATTCAGTTTATTAATAAAGGACTCATTGACATCCGGTGTATTTAGCGGTCCAGTTGGCATCCCACTGTATATTTTATACACATTTAGTACACTTTGGCTTCTGTATATTACACATTGGCATCCGTGCGCTGTTGCCATGTATATCTTAACAAGTACTCTCTATTAAATACTAAAATTTACAGTGCGTAGATTTAATTTCAGGCTCGAGCCGAAGGCGAAGTCTAAGCACTGTAAATTACCTAACGTACGACAACTGTATTAAATTTTTTGTCCGAAGAAAGTTTTAATCTTTTTGATATTTATAATCATAATTTATAGTAAGTACTGTTTATATCTGTAGCAGTAAGGGAGAATTAACTTCAGAATCACCCAAATGACATTTTGAGTATTTTTAGTTAATTTTAGTGCTGCCAACCTTGACGACTTGGTTCTTTTTACTTCATTACAATTTTTCGATGTTAAAAATTAAAGAAAGCATTTATTGCAAAATTTATACCTGTAAATTAATTTTTTTGAACCAAATTAAATTCATATATGAATACATTAATTTTAAAGTAACTCGTAAACGTAAAAATTTCCAGTACATAAAACTGTCAATTTACAATACCGGTATTGTAAATTGACGTTTAACTGACAAGTAATAATATAACTAACGTTCACGAGGACAAAACATATTTTTGTTGATTTCTTATTTTATCGCTACCATATCAAACTAGTGAATGTGAAAAATTGGTTTTTATAGATTTTTGGTTGGTGACATAATCGAGAAAAAAGCATCAATAATGCTTTTGCAAATAATTATTTGTTCCTAATAATTAATTGGAGAATATTAGAAAAACATTAGACTTATTAAAAATATAATTCAGCCAAGTTTTAAAAATTTGTATTTATGATAATTATAATAATGGTTTATTACTACTAGACTAGAAATACATTATTTTACAAAAGTAAAAAAAAAATTAAAATAGAAAAATAGAAAATTAAATAAAAACATAAAATTAAATAATATAAAACTCAACATACACTTTTAAGATCATTAAAATTGTTCGGTGAATATTTTCCAATAGAGTAGAATGTCTTGTATAAATTAAGTATTTTATACTTTTTGTAAAAACAGCTTGAAGACCAAATTCCTAAATTCTATAGGTGAGATATTGTAAAATTCTTTCTAGTATAAAATAGTTTCAGTAAAATTATTTCCACTAAATGTAAGATATGCATGTTTGCGTTTTGACTAAATTTTTCAAAATTTTTAAATATTTATGTTTGAAAATTCAAGACATTTATAAATAAACTTGAGATTGTAAAAATATCTCATCTTGTAATAAATTCTACAATTATTTCTATATTTAACATTTCGAAAGTTTTATTTTTATACAATTTTTGATTTATATAATTTAATATCAATAAGTAACCTATTTTCTATTTTACTAAAAGGTGCTCTTATCTTATGATTCAGTAAAATTATATTAAAAACTTTACAACCCTGAGTGGTATCATCTGCATGAAAAACTACATCTGCTGCTGGTATAAATAAATTCAAATTATTTATTCACGAATATATCAAAAATACAAATACCGACTATAGAATCTTATGGTACCCTACAAAAAACATTACGTCTTTCGGAAAGCTTATCTTTTAGTTAAACTCTTTAAAATTTATTTATAAGGTAGGTATAATACTAACAAGTAATTTTTTAAATTTTTATTTAAAGTTTCTTTATAAATTATTAATCAGGCACTGGTGATAATTTTGGTCTCGCAAAAGCTTTGCTACTGTTATATAAAAATTTTGTTTGATTTTTTCAAACAAAAACTGAGAAGTACGGCGATTAGAATTTTAAAAATTATTTTTAGAGTCCAAATGCAAATGTAAAGCATTGTGTATATACAAGAAGTTATGTAGAAAATATTTTCAAGTATAAATGAAAGAAAATAATATTTTTTACGAAGTACAGCGTTTGAAGTAAGAAGTGCAGCGTTTTGATTTAAACTAAGAAGTACGGCGATTAAAATTTTAAAAATTATTTTTAGAGTCCAGATGCAAATCTAAAGCATTGTGTATATACAAGAAGTGATGTAGAAAATATTTTCAAGTTAAATGAAAGAAAATAATATTTTTTACGAAGTACAGCGTTTGAAGTAAGAAGTGCAGTGTTTATATAAACTTGTAAATTTGATGTGGACATTTATTGTCCAATTATTTGAAGAAAAATCACTTTACCATGAGATAGAAAGTATTTAGTTGTGTTGTTTTTCTAATAATCTAAATAATTAAATCAGGTTATTTATTTTGTTGATTATCATTTCTTCTTAACAATAGAGTAAATTTAAAATAAAAATTTATAATTTTAAAAACATGCTTCAATTTTTGTTTTATTTTGAAAAGATTTAGTGTTGCTGTATAGGTTAATTATACAATTAAATATTTACAAAGTGCCTAAAAATGACAATTTAAAACAGCGACGTCACCACACTTAATGCACAGTCAATAAAAAATTATATTAGAAGTTCGTTTACTTACACTCGATCTAGACATTTGTTACATTCAATCGACACAGTCGAATACTGTAATGACGCTTTTACTCTCCAAGTTATGTAATAGTACATGTACAAGTTATGACAATATAATTTGGTCGATGAGAAAGCTTCTTGTATAATATAAAAACGCGAAACTTCTAAGTACTTTTTTTTATTTATATTACAAACAACAAAATAAAAACCAATAAAAAAAATAACTAAAACTATTCCATTAGGTTCAGTTTTAAAAACGATTGTAGGTCCTATGTCGGGTTTTGTGTTAAGCATCAAAAATATAAAACATGATCAAAAATTTCGTATTTTTTGTCAATATCTAGTAGCAATCATTGAGAAAAACTTTTCTGTTCGATACCTCCTTAGAAAGTAGCTCTGTAGCCATAGTTACCAGCATGTGAAGGTTTCACTTTTGCTCACGCATTTTCACTCACGCATAATTAAATTTTCATTTTTTTGACAACATTTAAGGGTGTCCTTAGAGACAAATAATTCATCTTCATTATCCATTTTCAATAGAATAACAGCACAAAAGTTACTCACAGTCGCAATCAGTTCAATAAAATTGTTTAATTTGTTTATTGTTTGTTTCCTTGACAACACATTCCTTCAACCTTGGTTTGTAGGTATTTATTGTAGGTATGAATTGACATATTTTTTTGCAAATAATTTCAAACTTTTTTCGAAAGTTATAGATTTTCTAAGGAGATATCGATCAAAACCAAGTACAGCACTCGAAAGTAAGGTCGCTTTCGTTCACTTGAATTTCATCGTACACTCAGCAAATTTGCGTGAAGAAAGCTTCACATTCCTCACTCTTACTGTAAATAACTATTAATTTAAAACTTTGTAATTTTTCTTCAACGTATTTTTGCTAACAAAAAACAAACTATAATTTTTGTTTTTTTTTTATTTTTAGTTGGGCAATTTAATAAATCTAAATTAATATTTATAAGTAATTTTGTGTTTTTAGTATCACTTTTAGTATCATTTAATAAAAAAAGTCAAAGAAAAATAAAAAAATATTTTCTTTTATGTACAAACGTCAAGCAACAAAAAAGTAGGTTAAAATAAAGTCAAAATTTGGTTGTTTATTGTCGTAGATAAACATTTACCACCAATCTTGCTTTACAACTCATTACTTTAGCATTTTTCTTTTTTTTAATTTTAAATATATATTTGTTATCTATGTATTTTTTTCTCAGACAGTAACTTGTTAATTTTTCTATTTCGTTAAGATTAAAGTTTTTATTTTTTCAACTAGTTTTTATCCACAGTTTCATTCATGTGTTTTCTAGAAATATTTGTAGCTACTTGCAAAGTTTTTTAAAAATACTTTAGCCTCAAGCGCAAATGATCAGAAATGTTTATATTATATATTTATTTATAATAAAGATTATACATTTAATACGTCAATTTTTCAAAAAAAACTTTAACTTTAAAAATAATAATTTATAAACTTTTAATATTGAATTTTTAGAATTATAACTTGTTTTATTTTCTCCTTTTTCTCAATACTAATAAGAAAATATTTTAAGTAAAACATTTGATTTTATCAAAAATTGTTTTTCTTCTGTTTAGAATTTATTGTTTTCTCGGCTTTTAAAAATCTTTTATACCCGTTACTGCGTATTGCAGTGCCCAACCATGCACCTTCATTGTTAAATTTTTTGAATCAATATGATATTTTCGTTTGGTGCATATATTTAAAAAAAAATCATTGGTCAACAAACTTTGGCTTATACACGAACTTGAACTTAAAAAGATGCTTCTTATTTTTTTATTAACGTATCTAATGTTTATTTTTTTGCAACTACGATTTGTTGAAACGTTTATCTTATTATACCAAATTAATACTAAATTCTTTCTTGTCAACAAGGTATAATAATTTTAATTATTAAACATGTAAAAACTAACTGTTTGCTATTATTATATCTGAGACGACTAAGTTACTATTAAACAGAGCAATTGACATTCTAACACATACCGTGAAATGATGTTGAAATATATTCATTAAATTTTGATTGTAGCAAGTAAATTTGCAACTGTAAATCGATTAAATTTCATAAATTTTATTTCGTAATTTATTTGGTTTTCACTTTATTGTCTTATTAAAAATATATACAAAGTGACATAAAAGTATGAAATAAAATTCATATTTTCTAAGTTACTGTTTTTTTTAGAAAAACTTTAAAACAGATCGATTTTATTTTTTTACTGCGCACGTTTTTTACTTATTTTCAAATTTTTTTAGACAACTGGTTTTTTGCTGTGACGTAATCGAAATTTTTTTAAAATAGCATCGCCTATTTTTGATGTTGAATATTGAAACTACTTTTTTTTCTGCTTATAACAATATAACATTTTATGGGATCTAAAACAAAAACTTTATGCAATTTAACCAATTTAAATGTTTTATTAAAATTTATTTTATTTTATTTTAAATTTTTTAAAATTGACGCAATTTTAACAGAATTACTGAACTAAATGTTCAAATTGACGTACTTCGGTTTCTTAGTAACAATACAACCAATTTTCAAACTCCATTAGCACATTTTTGACCAATTAAGCGGTACTGATTTGTAATTCTTTCTCTTAAATCCTTGATTTTGTTGCAAATACTTTTGATTTTAAGTAGCTCTTTAAAAAAATGTTAATAATCAAAACATCATCTAAATAATCTTTGACACAACGAGGGTAGTGTGGAGATGCACCGTCTTGTTTAAGCCATACATTAGCTGCTGGCGTGTCTAGATCCTTTTTATTGGAAAAAGTTCCGCTAATGCTGGTACTAACGTGTCGCAAAAGACATACAAATAAACTTGTCTAATTAATTTGACGTCAAAAAAATACGGTACTAAATTGTGATTAAGTCAAAAAAGACACAACAGCCATATGGGACAATAGAAAACTTGCAAAGTACGAGAGAAACCAATACTTGTTACAACATCCACAAAAATTGAATGTTTAGTGTGGTTTTGTCAATCAATACCTTTTAATTAGTCAAAAAATAAAAAATAATATGCTACTAGATTACGAAAATTAGTTGTATTATTACCAGGCGGCGAAAAAACTTCAATTTGGACATTTAGTTTAGTAATTCTGTTAAAAATTACGTCTGTTTTGAAAAATTTAATAAAACATTTAATTTGGTTAAACTACTTAAAGCTTTCGCCTTAGACTCTATAAATGTTATACTGCTGTACTCAGAAAAAAGAGTAGTTCCAATATTTAACATCAAAGATAAGGGTTTCTATTTAAAAAAAAATATTGATTACGTCACAGCAAAAAACAGTTGGCAAAAAAATTAAGAACAAGTGAAAAACGTGCGCAATAAAAAAATATGATCGACCTGTCTTGACGTTTTTCTAAAAAAACAGTAACTTAGAAAATATGAATTTTATTCCATACTTTTATGTCACTCTGTATAAAATTGATGACAGACGTTTTTTGTTGTAGATTACTTTGCCTGTTAATCGAATGAGTCGTTATATAAGTCGTTTTAGTACGAATTTAGATGCAACGTTGCCACTTTGATGCGGATGCCAATCTCACCGTGATTCCAATGCCATCTAGATATACACGAATCGATTGCAGCGCCTCAGTACGACTCCTTGCTGAACTCAAGAGAATATTATTATACTTTTGGCGGTCAATTTGACGTCCACCACTTTTTTACGCCATCTGATAGAATGTGTGCTAAGTAAGCTTATGTCGATATTTTACGCTTATGTCAAATTGGCATCCGTATATTGGATGCCACCTTACCTCGGATGCCACCTTTACCGCAATTTTTACATGGGCGGATGCCACCTTAGCCTCTGTAAGTATATATATATATATAGTATATATATATATATATATATATATATATATATATGGCCAGCTATCAAAGTGAGGTCCAACCGTAGCGTGTATCAAGTGAGGACCACTAAAAGGACCAGATATACAGCGACGCGCTAGGTAGATTACAGTTTCCTACATCAAAGTTCATAGATTCCTCGCAAATATACACTTAAAAAATTACAGATGGCGGATATAATTTTTCGGTGTATATCGTGTCAAAGTGAGGTCCCTATCGTCTTGTTATCAAAGTGAGGTCCGTATATTTACGTTACAGTCTCTGATTCTTGTGAGGACCGATTTGTGTGTATATGTCTATCAAATGATTAAAGTGAGGTCCATGCGATGTTGCCAAGTTTTGCTTGGCATCTGAGCCGTGTGCTGGCCGAATACAAAGTGTTACTTTAGGGGTATCAAGTTTTCCTAATATTATATAGAAAAATACTAAGAAGTAAAATAATAGAAAAATAATAAAAAATAAATAAATTCGACTAAATAAAAAATTAGAATAAAATTTTAAACAAAATACGAAATACATATTTTTATACTATTAGTAACACTTAAATAAATAATAAAAAGTTTCTCCAAAAATTAGTAAATATACTAGATGTTTCTGCAATTAGTTTAGAAATTTTAACGAGTGATCGTCCTTGTAGAAGAAATGCGAAATAATAAAAATAAAAAAGTTGTTTTTGTACAAAACCCAATGTATTATCTCAGTTTCGTGAAATACGAGGTATGATTCAAATATGTGCATAAATTTTGCCTGGTGTTAGTCGTTGTTGCTGTTATTTTTTTAAATACACAGCGTATTACAACTAAGTTTTTGACAAAAAACTTTAACACTATTTCTCAAAAGTAAACAAATTTATACGGGGTGATTTAAAATTATGTGCCAAAATTATAGTTTGAAATATAGCATTACAAATGATAAAAATTAGCAAATATTTTTTTGTGTTATATCTACAGATTAGATGTTTTAAGACAGTCTCATTTTCAAGCATAAAATCAATGCAATTTTTGAATTGTAAACAAATAAAAATTTCTATAGCACATGCTTTCCTGTGTGGGCAAAATTTATCAGAAATTATAAAATACATTTAAAAAATAAGTTTTTCCAATTTTTTTTCAAAAAATATTGAGATAATCAATAATAAATATTCAGTCAAAATTTCAATTTATTTATTGCATATAAACTAAATGTTCAAATTTATACCAAAGACATTATAAATTTTTGTTATTACGTTAATTTTTAATTACAATAATATCTATTTACAATATTTAATAAAACATAATGAACCATATATTAAGCAGCTTTTACTTAAATTTTCTAGCTGCTATTTTTAAAAGCAGCACTTTATTCTTCGTTTTCTAATACTTCTTTCTATAAGTAAGAAAAAATTAATCTAAAATTTGACAAAAAATAACACTTAAACAGATTAAAACTTTTAATTTCAGTTTGCGCTGCATGATGGAACTTGCTATTTTTTGACAAAAATTTTTTAAAAATTATGAAAATTTCCATAATGTTTTTCTAAAAACTAACACGATGTTTTATAAATCAATTTTGTGTTTGATCGGAAAAACATAATTTTACCTTAATTCCATACATTAAACAATATGAGCATACTTTGGTAATTTAGTTTTTTATCGTTTTACATTTTCCGATGCATTATTTAAGAGTTATTATTTATTTATTTGATAAAAATGAAAATAAAGAATCGAAGGTCTCTAAAAATTCCAGCAGAAGGGGATGCCTGGCCGAGCGGTTACCTACTTTTATTACTTTATACCTGCATTGTTTGTCTAAGACCTACAAGACACTTTCACTGCAAAGCATTTTGTTCTGTTGGCTCTAGTTTTGCTACACCTCAGCTCCAAATTCGGAATTTACCGCTAACTTTTAGATATTTTTTCCTAAGAGTTTATTTATTATATTATTTATATTTGCAAAAACGACAAAAAATATAAATGTAACGCCATTCTAATCACAAATAATGTTACAAATTTTTTTCTAAAAACATAGTTTTTAAATTAAGGTTTAGTTGTTGAGATACCTAATTGTTGAAAAGTGACAAAAAACGATAAAGTCGCTTAAATTTTGTTCAATGTTGAACGGATATATTGGATTTTAAAGTTTCAAACGCTCACAAAAGCCAATACATTTTTAAATATAATGTTTATTTTGACAAAACGGTCACAACGACGGAATTGAGCTTTTTCCAGAAAAAATCTTTGTTTTAAAGAGATTTGTTTTTTTCTTAATTAGTAATAAAACGATTTTAAATATACCGTTTTTATAATTTAATAAATTATCAATAATAATAATAATACTATTATTGGTATAGTTGACTTACAGGCTATCCCAATTAGGAGCCAACTAGGGAAAAAACATATACCGGATGTAAACGAAATTAGGCTCACCCTATTTGTTAATAGTATTTTTTTAAATAAAACAATGATATTTAGTAAACATATGATGTTAGAAAATATCCATTAAGTAAATGAAAAATAAACTTTTATCACTTCCGGTTTTACCGAAAACGACCGTAACATTGGATTTTTAAATAAAACACTGTGTATGTTTTTATATTTTTCAAATCTACAGTAAATTCCGAATCTAATACACTACTCTTTATAACTTTTTGTAAAATAAAAAATTTTTTGTAATTTATATTGTGTTATCTAGAAGGCTGTGATGGTTAAAAAATATTTCTAAATAACTTATTAGACAACAACCAAAAAATAAAACCGGTGCCATAAATAATTTAATTTAAAAAGTACAGGAGTTTAAGCTGAAATAAATTAGTTTTTTTCGTCTTACTCATTTTTTTCAAATGGAACAATAGTGGCTCCTCGACATTTTTTCTGCTAATAAAAAAACCAAAAATTTAAAAATCTGTTTAGTAATTTTTGTAATATTTACAAAAATATTTGGAAAAATTTCTAAAAGTTAATTTAAATTTAAGCAGGCTGTAAAACAGAAAAAAGTAATAAATTATGTTAAATAACTGTCAATTTTATTTTGTTGTTAAAATGCTAACTTGTTTAAAATAATTCTTAAATTTATGTTTTTATTTAACATATTTTTTTTTTAATTTTAAACAAATTGACAAATAAAACGTTAATTTTAAAAACCAAGCGAGCCACTATTGTTCCATCTGAAAAAATGAATTAAACCGAAAAAGCTAATTTATTCTAATTTAAGTTCGTGTTTTTTCTAAATTAGATCATTTGTGGGATAGGTTTTATTTTTTAATGATTGCCTATATTATTTAATATTTTTTTATAATTACAGCTTTCAATATAAAAAAACAAAAATTAAAAAAATCACATTTTTGTTTTAATTAGTGTATGAGACTGAATTTAACGTAGTTTCTAAAAGTATAAAAATATAATAGTATTTTATTTAAAAATACAAAGTTACGGTTGTTTCCGTAAAACCGGAAGTGATCAAAAGTTTATTTTTTAATCAATTAATGAAGATTTTTTAACATAATAATTTCTCCAAGTTTCGTTTTTTTATTTAAAAAGGTACTATTTAAAAAAGGGGATTTTTTTACACTCGGTACAAACAAATTTTCAAAAAGCCGCAAAATTATGAAACATCTAAAATAACTTCAAAACTATTTATTTAAAAAAAAATGTATATACAGGTCAATTTTATTTTTACATTTTACATTTTTTTTATTGTTTTTAACAAATTTTTACCTGTCACTATTTTTTAAATTGCCAAAAAGTCCTAGGATGCTATAGATTTTTAAAATGAGCTCAATAATAATAAATCTCCTTTTTTTTAAATTTTTATATTATTTCAAACTTTAATAAGTTAAAGACAGACAGACATCTGACTACAGAAAGATCTGTGAGTAGTTATTTAAACAATTAACTGAAGAAAAAATGAAACATTAATTTTTTTGTTTTTATTTAACTGTCAATATTTCGAAAACAGTTGAAGATACTTATAAAACATTATTTATAAGATATGTCCGGAATTTGTCATAGTATTTAAAATGCAATAATTAATACAAGATTCCATTTAAAAAAAAAACAAAGTTGATGTGTATTTCATTTTTAAAATACCTTGTATAAAAATTGTTATTTTAAAAAATGCCCAATTTAAAAATAAAATTGACCTGTTTTAACGATTTTTAAATAAATAAAGAGTTTTCTTGGATTTTATTGGATGTTCTATACTTTTGCCGCTTACTGTATAAGAAACGAAAAAAAAAAAAGAAACAATTACTTAAACATTCTGTCTTCCGTTTGAAAATACAGAAAGGACAAAATCCGCCAGCCACTACAAGTCTAAATGTGACCTTGCAATGCTTTGGAATGTTTGATAATTGTATTTAGAAATGCACCGTTAAGTGAAACCCTCAAATATATACTATGCGGTAAGTGAGGACCACGCGCGGTTGCCGCATCATCGGTCCTCACTAGGTAATGGCCACGATCTGCAAAGTATACGTCTAGAATTTATACACCATGGAGAGCGCCACCACTCACATAACTGTTGAACTAAAATATACAACTTGAACCATAGTATGATGAAAGTGAGGTCCAGCTAAATTTAACAGATATGCCTATATAGTGGTAGGGGAAGGTGCTGGAGTGAATTGTACAGGATTGTCAAAGTGAGGTCCGTATATCGGACCTCACTTTGTAGCGGACCTCACTTCAAACGCAGTTTTTCCACAGCCGGGGCTCACTTTATACACGTGGAATATATATATATATATATATATATATATATATATATATATATACATCCCGCTATCATTAGCACGTCCGTCCGAAAAACATTATTAGAGCGTCCGGGTTTAAAACTCACTGAAGTAAGCTGTTTTTTTAAAGTTTTCCACCAGTATACATCGTCTATTCCCTTACAGGTGGCGTTGCCTAAATATGAAGCAAATCTAAAGTTTTCAAATCCGTTGTACCACCATTGCAGCGTCCTTTTACGGAACAATCAATAAAGCGTCCGTATATTGGTGCATAGAGCGTCCCTTGGTGTATATAGACCGTCATAGAGCGTCATGCGGTGTTGCCAGTTGTAATTCTCATTTTGTGTCTATAAATAGAATATACACAAAAGGACGCTTTATGCATGCAAATATATGGACGTTCCAATGGTGGTTTAAAAGTCAATTTTTTAACGACCAGTGCAATCTTACTAACAATAAGCCGCAATCTGTGTACGCGGATTTGGTTAAAATATCTTCTATTAATAATTATTAATTTAATTATGAAAATATTATTTCTGTTTGAAATAGTTATTACTTGGACATAAAAGGTAGGCTATATACCAAAAAAGTTCTCTATCTCTCTGTTAACATTTGAGACATGGGAACATTGAAAAAAGAAAATAAAAATTACTGAAACTTCAAAAAGTTTCAACAATAACAATTTAAAACAACATGAACGTTACTAAGAAAACTAGTCTTACTCAAGGTTCGATAAAAAATAAATGTAAGTTTGATTTTGCCATAGAAAACTATTAATTCCAATTGCTATTTATTATTAGTTATTCAAAAAAAAATATTTTAAATTATTAGTTCAAATGTTACTAATTTAAAATTAGTAACATCTAACAAGTTTACGATTGTACTTTATGGTAACTAGAAAATAAAAGTATTTCGATGAAGCGTTTTAACTTCATTAATTTTTAGAGCAAAATTTGCTTCGTTTTTGATACAATTAGCATAACGTAAAGCCTCTTTTCTAATATGTTTCAAAATGTCAGTAGTTAAAAATCTTTAAAGGAGTTGTAAAGATGTGTGTAAGCTTAGATCTTTTTTTCAACTGCCCATTTTTGTTTTTCTAATAGTAGAAAAATGATTGTCTAAAAAACCATAGATTTGTACACTTTTTTCATTTTTCATTATTGCACAATCGATCTTATTTTTGCTTAGAAGTTTCGTCTTCTGATCTTTCTTTAATTTTGGGAATTCTACTTTCATCTTCGTCAATCCAAAAATTTAGATTATTAACTATATTTTGCATATCCTCAAATGTAAATGCTTTTTTGAAATTAATTTTTTACTGTAAATAATAAAAAATAAAGTTTTTATATAAACAAAAGGTACAACAGTTACTAATGTAAGTTAACACTGATTTTTTATGTAACATATATAAGAAACGTTATTTTTTGAGAAAATCAAAGAAAAACCCGGACTTAAATAATACTTTATTTTTGAAATTTGTTTTAATTGCTGTCCTGTTCATATGACACTGGGTGTTAACGGGTTAATTAGAGATAAAAAGCTTGATTTTACTAAGTAAATGTTTAACTAAAATTCTGACAATAAGTCAAAAAATTTGACAAATGTGTGCTGTTTTTTTTTTGTTTGCTAACCAATAAACATTTTATAAAAATTTAGAAAAATTCGTGTAAAAAGAGTAATGAAGTTACAACTTAGTAAATAGTAGATTGTTTGACAAGTTAAGAAAACTGAATTTTTTTTCGAGTGAGTGTTAATGTTTTATTATAACGAAATTTACATTTTTAGAACCTTATTTTGTTCTTCTTTTTCTTTTGTAAAACTTAGTAAACACCAACCACATTTCAATGACCATTTAAGGGCACTAAACTATCACATTTAATGACTAGGCAATACGTCAGCATCTTTATAGACTAAGCAGTAAAGCAAACATTTTAAAGCCGTTTTTGAGTTGTCACAAACTTTTATGACTAATTGTCAAACATTAAGTTGTTCTAAAAAAAATGAACTTACAATATCCAAAAAATTATATATGGATAATAAAGCTCATTGCCCTACCAGACTGCCAATGACAGCATTAAATCACATGTTTTATTGCTTAATTAAACAAAGAACTATTTATTATATTATTTTTGTATGGCGTAATAATGTTACAATAGAAGATTTTTGTAAAATTTTATTAATATACTAAAATAATATTTAGAAAATATTAATAAAAATATCTTGAAAAATATAGACAAAAATTTGAAAAATATAAACAAAAATTAAAAATGCAAAACAAACAGGAGATAATGTATATCTGATACATAGAAAAAATTGGGAAGAACAGATAAATATGTTAAAACTAATAAAAATAATTAGAAATCTAGCAGAATAAAAAACTTTTCACAGAAAAAAAAGAAATAAAAACTTTTATCAAAAAAATCGGAATAAAAGAAAGAGGAAGATAAGAAGAAAAAAGAAACTGACAATAAACGATAAAATACTGAATTCGAAAATTGGGACAATGACAAACGACAACTAGTCGTAATTGAAAAAACTCATCTACAAAACAAAGAAACGGAAAGTAAGAAAAGATAATCAAGTTGACGAATTGACAATAAAAGAGTATAATAAAAAAATAGTAGAATTAGAAAATAGGGAAAAAGTTAAAGACAAAAATAATACAACAGCATTGACAGTAGACAACAGGAACCAAAAACCGAAATGAAATATTAGGAAAGTTACTAAGATCAGAAATTAAAAAAAAGATAAAAAAAATGTTATACTAATAGAATAGAGACTAAACAAAGGTATAACAAAATTTAATGTAAACAATACAAAAATATAAAAAATACAAAAAAAATACAAAGAAAAAACAAAAATGCCCTAAAATATTTATAATAAATCAGTTCTAGAAATATGTGGAGTAAACAAAACAACAAATACGAAAAAGCTAAAACACTGGTATAATAATGAAATTAAACAAGAAGTAATTAAGAAAAAACTGTTATGTCTCTAAGTACAAAAATGTACTTAGAGAACAACAAAAACCTAGATGACTACCAACTGTATAAAGAACAAGAAGAGAACATAAAAATTATAGTAAAAACGGTAAAGCAAAGTTATGAAAAAAGTCTGAAATAAAGATTAAAAAAACCGCTTTAGGCAATGCAAAAATAGTGTCCAATATTGTAAACAATTTAAGAAAATATAGCTTAAAAAAACAAAAAAATGATATTATTAAAAATAAACTCAAAAATTATTAAGTAAATAGTAGATTGTTTGATTAAGTTAAAATAACTGATTGTTTTCCAGTGAGTGTTAATGTTTCATTATAATGAAATTTACACAAACCCAGAAAACTTACTTTTTGAACGTGATGAACATGTTATATTTTCGTATACTTTATAAAATTCTCTGTGATTTAAAGATTTAAAAATTATAAAGAATTAATTATCAAATTATGAATCTAGGCGCTGTAAATCGCCTATCAAACGACAATTTGGTAAGATTTTATGGCCAAAAAAGTTATTAAAAATCAATATTTATAATTATTACACTGACAGTAGGAGAGAAGTTACTTTATGTTGGAAATAAAAATTTTTGTTATTACAAATTAGAGATTACAATAGAGAAACCATTTATTGCAACACTCTTACCCATTATTTTATTATTTTTTACTAATTTATATTTATGTATAAATATTTTAACTTTAATAATTTAAAAACTTTTTTTTAATATTTCTAATTTTAAAATTAAATTTTATTACATTTTTATCAAATGAATAATTAGCAGCATTGAAAAGCAAAACAAAATTAATTAAAGCAAGAAAATGGTATTAGTAAAATTTAAACTAATAATTTAAAATATCTTTTTAGGCCTCCGTTCAGAAACATTAAATTTCTCGTCGTATAAATCGTTCGAAAGGTAATTGTTTGCGTTTGTCACTATTTTACACTGTCTAGACATTAAACGTAAAATCTAGAGATTTTCTGTTTTTAAATTGTATTTATTCCTATACCGGTTATATGATTTTTCAGACAGGAAATTTTCAATTGCTTTTCTGGCTGCGTTTTTTTAAATGTTCAGGGTTATTATCATCTTTTATTTTTTGATTTATTGGAAGAAGTTTTATTTATTTTAGCACAAAAGCACGATTTAACAGAATATATAATTTTTTATTGTCAATTATATTTTAAATCTTAAATAGTTATCATAATAATGAAAATAGTTTTTTTTAGTTTAAGCAACTTTTCGGCGTTAAAATGGTTGTTTATCACAAGACCAGAAACTTTTTCACGACTATTTGCACTTGTAAGACTCGGCTTCGCCTCAGACCACAATCCGTGCTTATATTCGCAAAACGACAGTTTCTGGCCTTGTCATAGAAATAACTATTTCTGTATAATTAATATTAACTAGCAATTGGAATTAATAGTTTTCGATAGGAAAATAAAACTTGCATTTATTTTTTATCAAATTTTAAGTAATATTAGTTTTCTTAGTAACGTTTATGTTGTTTTAAATTATTATTACTTTTCGACGTTTCAGTAATTTTTTTACCATTGCCGAAATGTAGGCAAAAAGATACAAAACTTTTTTGATATAGAGTAAGCGGCAAAAATATAAAACATCTAAAATAACTTTTAAACTATTTATTTAAAAAAAATCGCTCGGGTATTATCTGTTAACTGACAATACCAGTTCATTGAAAAAAAAAACCAAATAATTTATAATTAAAGCTTTATTTTAAAAAATTAAAGTGTTAATTATTGTATCCAACAAATTTTTAACTGCCAGTATTTTTTAAATTGTCAAAAAGTCATAGAGTGCTAGATTTTAACAATAAGTTCAATAATAATAAATTTCAGTTTTTTAATTTTTGTTTTATTCCAACTTTTAATAATTTAATTAGAATGTCACAAAAATTTTAGTAAAGATAGCTATAGCACATTATACATAAAATATGTTCAAAATTTGTTATAAAATTTAAAAATGTAATAAAAAGTATAGAATGTCCTTTAAAAAAAACAAAGTTGAAGTCGGTATCTTATTTTTGGTCACACTGAATAAAAATGATATTAAAATTAATTAACAAATTATTATTAAAATGCGCAATTTAATAATAAAATTGACCTGTACAAACAATTTTTTAAAAAATAAATACTTTTAAATTTATTTTAAATGATTCACACTATTACCGCTTACTAAGAGATTCAAATTTGAAGCATTAGCGCGCGCGTTTATCTTTTCATTCCTCCCAACTCAGGTCAGGAATCGTTTATTTAATTTCATTCGTATCGTTACAGTGTTGCCGAACTGACGGACGCTCTAATACACCGAGGTTGAATATACGTATATTACGCCAGCGCCACCACCCTATATACGCCGGAACTAAAAATTATACGAATTTTTCATCCAGAAATCATTAAAGCGTCCAAATCGATTTTTGCCATTCGCTTCCTTATGGTGTAGGAATGCTCCAAAAAATTTTTTACATGGGGTTGCAGCAGAGCGTCCATATACGGGCGCTCTATGCACAAGGACGTCCTAATGATAGGGATCGGGCAATGTATGGCCGTGCTAATGATAGCAGGATATATATATATATATATATATATATATATATATATATATATATCCTGCTATCATTAGCACGGCCATACATTCGGCCATACAGGATATATATATATATATATATATATATATATATATATATCCTGCTATCATTAGCACGGCCATACATTGCCCGATCCCTATCATTAGGACGTCCATGTGCATAGAGCGCCCGTATATGGACGCTCTGCTGCAACCCCATGTAAAAAATTTTTTGGAGCCTTCCTACACCACAAGGAAGCGAATGGCAAAAATCGATTTGGACGCTTTAATGATTTCTGGATGAAAAATTCGTATAATTTTTAGTTCCGGCGTATATAGGGGTGGTGGCGCTGGCGTAATATACGTATATTCAACCTCGGTGTATTAGAGCGTCCGTCAGTTCGGCAACACTGTAACGATACAAATAACATTCTCTCGTATCTGAGTTGTGAGGAATAAAAAGATAGACGCGCTGCGCTAATGTTTCAAATTGAAATCTGTTAAAATACAGTAAGCGGTAAAATTGTGAAATATTTAAAATAAATTTAAAAGTATTTATTTTTTAAAAAATCGCTTGAACAGGTCAATTTTATTTTTAAATTGCGCATTTTAATAATAATTTGTTAATAAATCTTAATATATATTTTTTAATCAGTGTGACCCAAAAATAAGATACCGAGATCAACTTTGTTTTTTAAAGGGCACTTTATACTTTTTATTGCATTTTTAGATTTTATAACAAATTTTCGACATATTTTATGTATAATGTCGTATGCCTATCTTTAACTGTATTCGAAATATTGACAGAAAAAAAAAACAAAGAAAATTAAATATTTATTTTTTTTCTTAAGTTAGTTGTTTAAATTACTTCTATAATCTTTTGATCGTAAGACGTCTGGCTTTAAATTATAAAAAGTTAAAATAAAATAAAAGTTAAAAATCTGTAATTTATTACTATTGAACTCATTGCTAAAATCTAGCACTCTATAACTTTTTGACAGTTTAAAAAATTATGACAGTTAAAAATTTGTTGGAAACAATAACCAACATTTTAATTTTTTAATTATGTGTAATTATAAATTATTTTGTTTTTTTTAATAAACTGATATTGTCAGAAAATAGATAGATAATGCCCGATCAATTTATTTTTTTTAATAAATAGTTTTAAAGTTATTTTAGATGTTTTGATGTTTTTATTGCCCAATTGGCTTGACGGTCCTACGTGAAGATAACAAAAAAAAAATAAACACAAATTAACAAAACAAAATATGTTTTTTAAATTTTTTTCTATTCTTCTTCTAGCACACATAGCTTTTTTCATCCATTCTATCCCTTCTCCATTTTTATTTAAAATTTTTATCCTTTTATACTCGCACATTTTTAACTTTACACACTCTGACAAACAATGCTCTATTGTCTCCTTTTCTACTCTACATAATTCACACATTTTTTCCCAATCTTTTCTCCAAAGTTTATTTTCCTTTTCACCACTACCACATCTGTATCTTCCAACTATTTTTTTTATTATCGACACATCGACAATTATCGACAATCTTTTCTTCAAAATTTATTTTTCCTTTTTTCATTCCCAGATCTGTATCTTGCAACCATTTTTACATTTTTATTTTTTATTTGATCTAAATATTTTGGAAGTTTCGTGGTTATAACCAGGGCATATTTTGAATTGCACCTTGATTTTTTTATACTTGCAATTATTTCCTGTTTATCTACGTCGCAATCTCTTTGTTTTAGTTTTTCTTCCATTGTTCTTCCTACATCTCTCATTCTTTTAATTTTTGCACACGCTTACCTCTTTTTCTCATAGTAGTCATCTTCATCATCATCACCTAACATTTCCATTTGTTTTAATTTTAGCTCAGCACTGTTGTAGTATTCTGCATTCATGTCGCATTCTTAGATTTTTCTCGATTTTTCCGCTCTTTTTTGTGTTTCTACTCTCACCTTTTTCTTGCACACACTCAATTTTTTCATTTTCTTTCTATCCCTATACTTCTGCTCTATACATTACAATACTTTTCACTACCAAACGGTTAAACATCATCATCCTTTTTTTTTTAATTTTTTACCAAATTTACGCTTTCCCAAACTCCAGACACTTTCCATTACTTTGTTTGCTTTCTATGTTTGTTTTTTGTCTGTCATACTACTATTTAATACATATCTCAAATATTTTAACTCTCACTTGTTCTATTTTTTTTCCATTTTCATTCATCTTCTTTTTCGATTCTTACTTTCTTTCCAAACACCATAATTTTTGGTTTATCTACATTAACTTAAAGTTTTTTTGTTTCTTACATATCTTTCCATAACTTTTAATTTTACCCTCCTACTTGCGCTCTACTTAAAATTTCATTCACATCTTCCATAAATGCTAAGAATAATGCAAAACTTAATTGACAGCTTTGTCTGACACCTTTATTTGTCTAAAAACTTTCACTCACTTCTTCGCCTACTTTTACTTGGTTAATAATTTGCTCGTAGATTTCTTCTATCTTGCTGCTTACCAACCACTTACATACTTCTTCCTTTCTAAGATACTGTCAAAATTTTTTTTCTATTTACACTGTCAAAAGCTTTTTTAAATCCATGAACAATGTATACATCGTCCTCTCGCCTTGTCTTTTTATTCGTTGCTAGATGTCTCAAAATGCATTGATAGCTCCCTTTCCTTTTCTGAATCCTGCCTGTTCGTCTGGTAAAATACTTTTTTTGTCTATTTCCTTTCTCAATCTTTTCTCTAAAACCATTGCAATTGCATATATTTTGTACGTCGTATTATATCACGGTAATTTTCAGTTTGGTTTTTACTCCCTTTTTTATGTCTTAGTACAATTAACCCTTTTCTTCACTCCATAGGAAAGCCTCCTCCCATCCACACTGTATTTAGCACTTTCCATACCCTATCCCATAGCTTTTTTGTACTAACAGCGCTTCATTTGAAATTCTTTCTTTTCCGGGTGCTTTCTTTTTTTAACCTAAGCATATGTTTTTCAATTTCTACTTTAAAAAAATTGTTTATTTTTACTTGAAATTTCTCATGTCTTGACAAGATACTTTAAATTGTTACTTTCACCTAAAACCTCCATAAGGTCTTTCTTTTATTTATTTATACTTATATTCTCACTTATATTTTTTTTTCTTTCTTCGTTTATAAATTTTTATATATTTGCTTTTTTTTATTTCTGTTATTTTTCTTTTTTCTTTTTTTCCTTGTTGTGTTTTTTCTATTCACACTTTGTTTTGCAGTTTTTTCTTGTTTCTAGATTTTTTACATTTTTTAAGTTTACTGCAAACTTTTTTCTTTAATTTGCCGCATTTCTTATTCCACCATTTATTTCTTCTTGTTTTTAGATATATTTTTTTTGGTAACTGCTGCTTTGATTTTACTAACCAGGCCTTTATACATACTAGCAATAACTAAACCTCGTAAGTTTTCTGTATTTATTTGTTGTTTCTATTTTTCAATTGTATCTTTGTTCCATTTTGTCCTTACTTGAAATTTTTTTTTCTATTTTTTTTCTTGGATTTATCTCTTTCTTAGGTTCTTTTATCGTCATTTTTAGAGTTATGTGGTCAGCTTCGACCCTATTACCTACATGGAATTTTATTATATTTTCTCAGGCTTCATTATTTGTAATTATATAATCTATTGTGGTCGTTCTATTCTGTCCAGTATATGTAAATTCTCCTTTACGGTCACCTTCTTTGTTTCCATTTAGAATTTCCCAACACCTTTCTTCTATCATCCCGATTAGTAATGAGTCTTCTTTATTTTCTCTTTTATTTTTTTGCTGTTTTTATTTTTTTATTTTCCTCCGTTTTTGCTTCGTTTGTCTCCATTTTCGCGTTGAAATCCCTCCCTATCATTAAACACTTTTCTTCTGTAGCTTCTATATTTTCCTCTAGTATTCGCTCTGTTCCCTTTATCTGTTTGTTCAATAGTTTTGTCATAAATCTTTTAAGTATTCAGCCTGATGATTTACAACTAACTGAATTTTCTAATTATTTGGTAGAAAATTACATAGCCGAAGATGCGACTTTTCTCCCAAATATGTGAGCTAGTTGTACCGATAGTATTAGTAGGAAAACTAATAGCTGCCAATCAATTCATTCAAATATTAATAAATGTTTTTATAAAACCCATCTATAGTTATTTATTTTCTTAAATATCCTAAATAATTTTCAAACAGAAAAGTACCTAAAACTAAAAAGTTTGGAGGAGTTTGTTAGAAATAAAGATCTTAAACTAAATTTTAATTGTAGAAAATATAGTGCAGGTTTTTAAATTTTTAATTTGTATTTAAATTGGTAGGTTTTTCTTGTAAGTGTATGTCGTTTTTTCAGTAATTTTTTTTTAAGTTCTTGTATCTTCTTTTAGTTATAAGTATTTTTTTTTTTAATTAATTTAATAGTATAGTTTTTTAATAACTATTAATATAGTATATTAATAGTTTAATAGTAAATAAATTTTAAGATAGGAATCTTATCAGATTCTACTACAATTTTATAAATAAATAATCGGTAGCATTGAAAAGCAAAATAAAATTTCTTAAAGCAAAAAAATGCTATGTGTAACATTTGAACTAATAATTTAAAATATTTTTTTTGAATAACTAATAATAAATAGCAATTGAAATTAATAGTTTTCTTTGGCAAAATCAAACTTACATTTATGTTTTGTCAAACCTTGAGTAAGACTAGTTTTCTTAGTAACGTTCATGTTGTTTTAAATTGTTATTGTTGAAACTT
Organism: Tribolium confusum; assembly: GCA_029207805.1. NCBI lineage: Eukaryota > Metazoa > Arthropoda > Insecta > Coleoptera > Tenebrionidae > Tribolium > Tribolium confusum. The sequence continues at coordinate 9,642,090 of JALGAY010000006.1, forward strand.
TTCGACTTTCAGTAATTTTTATTTTCTTTTTTCAATGTCTCCATTTCCAAAATGTTAACAGAAAGATAGAGAACTTTTTTGATATACAGACTTACTTTTATGTCCAAGTAATAACTATTTCAACCAGAAATAATATTTTTATAATTAAATTAATAATTATTAATAGAAAATATTTTATTGCGGCTTATTGTTAGTAAGGTTGCACTGGTCGTTAAAAAATTGACTTTCAAACCACCATTAGAACGTCCGTATATTTGCATGCATAAAGCGTCCTTATGTGTATATTCTATTTATAGACACAAAATGAGAATTACAACTGGCAACACCGCATGACGCTCTATGACGGTCTATATACGCCAAGGGACGCCGTATGCACCAATATACGGACGCTTCAATGATTGTTCCGTAAAAGGACGCTGCAATGGTGGTAAAACGGATTTGAAAACTTTAGATTTGCTTCATATTTAGGCAACGCCACCTGTAAGGTAATAGACGATGTATACTGATGAAAAACTTTTAAAAAACAGCTTACTTCTGTGAGTTTTAGACCCGGACGCTCTAATAATGTTTTTCGGACGGACGTGCTAATGATAGCGGGATGTATATATATATATATATATATATATATATATATATATATATATCCTGCTATCATTAGCACGGCCATACATTTCCCGATCCCTATCATTAGGACGTCCTTGTGCATAGAGCGCCCGTATATGGACGCTCTGCTGCAACCCCATGTAAAAAAAAATTGGGAGCCTTCCTACACCAAGAGGAAGCGAATGGCAAAAATCGATTTGGACGCTTTAATGATTTCTGGATGAAAAATTCGTATAATTTTTAGTTCCGGCGTATATAGGGGTGATGGCGCTGGCGTAATATACGTATATTCAACCTCGGTGTAATAGAGCGTCCGTCAGTTCGGCAACACTGTAACGATACGAATGAAATTAAACAAACGGTTCCTGGCCTGAGTTGTGAGGAATGAAAAGCTAGACGCGCTGCGCTAATGCTTCAAGTTGAAACCTGTTAAAATAGGGTAAGCGGTAAAATTGTAGAATATTTAGTTTAATACTTAATTAAAATAACTTTAAAAATATTTATTTTTTAAAAAAATCGTCTGGACAGGTCAATTTCATTATTAAATTGCGCATTTTAATAATTATTTGTTAATTAATTTAATTTTTTTTTATTTAGTGTGGCCCCAAAATAAGATAGCGACATCAACTTTGTTTTTCTAAAAGGCACTTTATACTTTTTATTGCATTTTTAGATTCTATGACAAATTTTGGACATATTTAGCAGAATAGAGTAATACAAACTCAGTTAAACTGAGTTTGCATTATTCACTCATATTTTTGTATTAAACTGAGTTTGGATTATTAAACTCATATTTTATGTATATTGTCCTATCTTTAACTGTTTTTGAAATATTAGAAAAAACAAAGAAAAATAAATATTCAATTTATTGTAGAGTTAATTGTTTAAATTAGTACCAAAATAATCTTTTGACAGTAAGATGTCTGTATTTAAGTTATCAAAAGTTAAAATAAAATAAAAATTAAAAAACTAAAATTTATTATTATTAAACTCGTTGTCAAAATCTAGCACTCTATAACTTTTTGACAGTTTAATAAAAACTGGCAGTTAAAAATTTGTTGGAAACAATAATCAATACTTATTTTTTAAAATAAAGTGTCAATTATAAATTATGTATTTGTTTTTTTTTAATGAACTGTTTTAAAATAATTTTAGATGTTCCATAATTTTGCCGCTTACTGTACATCAAAAAAGCTTTGTACTTCTCTTCAAAAAAAACTAAAACATCAAAAAGTAGTCATAATAATTTAAAACAACATGAACGTTACTAAGAAAACTGATATTACTTAAAGTTTAATAAAAAACAAATGCAAATTTTATTTTGCTATACAAAACTATTAATTCTAATTGGTACTTTATTATTAATTATACAAAAAAATATTTTAAATTATTAGTCTACAGATTTCTAGTAGCATTTTTTTGCTTTAAGTAATTTTATTTTGCTTTACAATGCTACTGATTATCTATTTACAATAATGTAGTAAAATCTAATTTTGAAATTGAAAAATTAAAAAAAAATATGTTTTTTTAAATAATTAAAGTTAATAACTAAAGTTCATACATGATTTTAAAATGGTTAAAAATAATAAGTTTATAGGTAAAAATTTTGCAATTAATGGTTTCTTTAATTTTTGATTACAAAATATTCTATTGCCAACATAAAGTAACTTCTCTCTTACTTTTAGTGTAATAATTATAAATGTTGACTTTTAATAATTTCTTCTGGCAAAAAATCAAATAACGTTGTCGTAGAATAGGTAATATACGGTGCTTAGACTCATCCTCGCCTTCAGCTCGGGCCTGAAATCGAGTCCAATAATTTTTAGTTTTTTATATTACAGTAAATTTTATCAAGAACACGAAAAAATAACATGTTTAACGCGCTAAGAAAATGAAGTTTTCCAAATTCGTGTAAATTTTATTATAATGAAACATTAACATTCACTGGAAAACAATCAGTTTTTTTTAACTTGTCAAACAATCTGCTATTCACTTAATAATTTTGAGTTTATTTCTAATAATTGTTATTTTTAATTCTATTTTTTTTTAAATTGCTTACAACATTGTACAATACTTGTGCATTGCGTTGAAGTTTTTTTTATTTTTATTTTAAATGGTTTTCATAACTTTGCTTTACCGTTTTTACTATTATTTTTATCTTCTCTTATTGTTCTTTATACAGTTGGTAGTTATCTAGGTTTCTGTTACTCTAGGTACTTTTTCGATAAAAGTTTTTTCTTAATTACTTTTTGTTCAATTTCATTGTTCCACTAGTGCATTAGCTTCTTCGTGTTTATTGTTTTGTTTACTCCACATATTTCTAGAACTGATTTATTAAAAGTATTTTAGAGCATTTCTGTTTCTTCTTTGATCTTTTTGTAATTTATACATTCTATATTTGTCTTCTGTTACTTTTTTGTGTTGTTTTATTTTTCACCAAAAAATTGTCATTTCCTATGTCAAAAACGTTTTTAACGCGCATGTCTTTAATTCTTTTTAAAATAATTTGTCTATCACCAATAGGAAGATTATAGATCTTTTATTTCTGCTTAGCATCTCACCTGTATACATATATGTAAATATTTTTGTGTTGGTAGAAGTTGTTTCCTATTACCAAATTTGTTTATTGTATAAAAATCTATGATCTTTTAGCCATTAATAACATTTTTTTTTTTTTAATTTTGCTATTTACTTTTTCTCTATTAATTTTTACCTTTTCTTTTATATTATTTGTTAGTATTTGGATTTTTTTTGTTGTTATCTCTTATTCTGGGAAGCTATTTCTACTTAGAAACTGTTCTAAGATTTGTTTACAGTGAATTTTGTTATACCTTCGTTTAGTCTCTATTCTATTAGTATAGTATTTTTTTATCTTTTTTTATTTCTGATCTTAGTAGCTTTCCTAATATTTCTTTTTGGTTCTTGATTCCTGTTGTCTACTGTCAACGCTGTTGTATTATTTTTGTCTATAGCTTTCTCCCTATTTTCTATTTTTACTATTTTCTTTATTATACTCTCTTATTGTCAATTCATCAACTTATCTGTCTTTACTTTCCGATTTCTTCGTTTTATAGATGACTTTTTTCAAATACGACTAGTTTTTGATTGTCATTGTCCCAGTTTAGTTTTTTTGTCGTTTGTTGTTAGTTTCTTTAAAGTTTTTAATTCTGCTATATTTCCAATTATTTTTTTAAGTTTTAGCATATTTATCTACTCTTTTCAATTTTTTCTATGTATCAGATATACATTATCTCCGGTTTGTTTTGCATTTTTAATTTTTATTTAGATTTTTTGAAATTTTGTCTATATTTTTCAAGATATTTTTATTAATATTTTCTAAATATTATTTTAGGATATTAATAAAATATTAAAAAATCTTTCATTGTAATATTATTACGACATACAAAAATGATATAATAAATAGTTATTTTTTTAATTAAGCAATAAAACATGAGATTTAATGCCGTAATTGGCAGTCTGGTAAGGCAATGAGCTTTTTGGCCATATATAATTTTTTTGGATATTATCAGTTCATTTTTTTTTAGAACAACTTGATGTTTGACAATTAGCCTCAAAATTTTGTGACTAAACTAAAAACGGTTTTAAAGTGTTTGCTTTACTGCTTAGTCTATAAAGATGCTGACGTATTACCTAATCATTAAATGCGATAGTTTAGTGCCCTTAAATGGTCATTGAAATGTAGTGTTTACTAAGTTTTACAGAAGAAAAAAAAGAACAAAAGAAGGTTCTAAAAATGCAAATTTCATTATTATGAAACATTAACACTCACTGGAAAAAAATCAATTTTCTCAACTTGTTAAACAATCTACTATTTACTAATAAGTTGTAACTTCCTTCATTTTTCTTTTTCTAAACAATTTGCTTCCTATCAAAATTTTATTTAAATGACGAATTTTGAAAAGCATTCTTGATATTTTTTTTGTTAAATAACCTAGTTTTTCTTGTTTTAAATTATACTTATAATCTGCTTGAATATAATGTTTAGAGCATAAACGCGATGTTTTCAAATTAAAAGAATTACTCTTTTTGCACGAATTTTTCTAAATTTTTATAAAATACGTTATTGGTTGGAAAACGAAAAAACAGCACAGATTTGTCAATTTTTTTTACTTATTGCCTTTATATGTATATCTTATATATGTTACATAAAAAAATTAATGTTAATTTACATTAGTAACTGTTGTAACTTTTTTTTTTATAAAAACTTTATTTTTTATTATTTAGAGTAAAAAATTAATTGCAAAAAAATCTTTACATTTGAGGAAATTGAAGATATACTTAATGATTTCAATTTTTGGATTGACAAAGATGAAAGTAGAATTCCCGAGATTAAAGAAAGATCAGAAGGCGAAACTTTTAAGCAAAAATAAGAGCGATTGTGCAATACATTATCAAATTGGAAAAAGTATGTACTAATCATAGTTTTTTAGACAATTATTTTTGAACTATTAAAAAAACAAAAATGGACAGTTCAAAAAAAGATTTAAGCTTCCTAACACCTTTACAACAGTTTGAAAAATTTTTAACTACTGACATTTTAAAACATATTAGAAAAGAGTCTTAACGCTATGCTAATTGTATCAAAAATAAAGCAAATTTTGCTTTAGAAATTAATGAATTTAAAATGCTTCATCGAAATACTTTTATTTTCTGGTTACCATAAAGTACCATCGGAAACTTTACATGCTACTGTTACATGTTACTAATTTTAAATTAGTAACATTTGAACTAATAATTTTAATTTTTTTTTGAATTACTAATAATAAATAGCAATTGGAATTAATAGTTTTCTATAGCAAAATCAAACTTACATTTATTTTATATCAAACCTTGAGTAAGACCAGTTTTCTTAGTAACGTTCATGTTGTTTTAAATTGTTATTGTTAAAACTTTTCGACGTTTCAGTAATTTTTATTTTCTTTTTTCAATGTCCCCATGCCCGAAATGTTGGCAGAGATGTAGAGAACTTTTTTGGTATACAGCCTACCTTTTATGTCCAAGTAATAACTATTTCAGCCAGAAATAATATTTTTATAATTAAATTGATAATTATTAATAGAAGATATTCTAACCAAGTCTGCGTACACAGATTGCGGCTTATTGTTAGTAAGATTGCACTGGTCGTTTGAAACCACCATTGAGACGTCCATATATTTGCATGCATAAAGCGTCCTTTTGTGTATATTCTATTTATAGACACAAAATGAGAATTACAACTGGCAACACCGCATGACGCTCTATGACGGTCTATATACACCAAGGGACGCTGTATGCACCTATATACGGACGCTTCAATGATTGTTCCGTAAAAGGACGCTGCAATGGTGGTAGATTGAATTTGAAAACTTTAGATTTGCTTCATATTTAGGCAACGCCACCTGTAAGGAAATAGACGATGTATACTGGTGGAAAACTTTTAAAAAACAGCTTACTTCTGTGAGTTTTAGACCCGGACGCTCTAATAATGTTTTTCGGACGGACGTGCTTATGATAGCGGGATGTATATATATATATAGTTGGCGCACAAGGTGGCATCTATTCAAACAAGACACTAATTGGCATCCAGCAGTATACACGGTGTATATTCAGTTTATTAATAGAGGACTCATTGACATCCGGTGTATTTAGCGGTCCAGTTGGCATCCCACTGTATATTTTATACACATTTAGTACACTTTGGCTTCTGTATATCACACATTGGCATCCGTGCGCTGTTGCCATGTATATCTTAACAAGTACTCTCTATTAAATACTAAATTTACAGTGCGTAGATTTAATTTCAGGCTCGAGCCGAAGGCGAAGTCTAAGCACTGTAAATTACCTAACGTACGACAACTGTATTAAATTTTTTGTCCGAAGAAAGTTTTAATCTTTTTGATATTTATAATCATAATTTATAGTAAGTACTGTTTATATCTGTAGCAGTAAGGGAGAATTAACTTCAGAATCACCAAAATGACATTTTGAGTATTTTTAGTTAATTTTAGTGCTGCCAACCTTGACGACTTGATTCTTTTTACTTCATTACAATTTTTCGATATTAAAAATTAAAGAAAGTATTTATTGCAAAATTTATACCTGTAAATTAATTTTTTTGAACCAAATTAAATTCATATATGAATACATTAATTTTAAAGTAACTCGTAAACGTAAAAATTTCCAGTACATAAAACTGTCAATTTACAATACCGGTATTGTAAATTGACGTTTAACTGACAAGTAATAATATAACTAACGTTCACGAAGACAAAACATATTTTTGTTGATTTCTTATTTTATCGCTACCATATCAAACTATAAAAATGTGAAAAATTGGTTTTTATAGATTTTTATTTGGTGACATAATCGAGAAAAAAGCATCAATAATGCTTTTCCAAATAATTATTTGTGCCTAATAATTAATTGGAGAATATTAGAGAAACATTAGACTTATTAAAAATATAATTTAGCCAAGTTTTAAAAATCTGTATTTATGATAATTATAATAATGGTTTATTACTACTAGACTAGAAATACATTATTTTACAAAAGTAAAAAAAAATTAAAATAGAAAAATAGAAAATTAAATAAAAACATAAAATTAAATAATATAAAACTCAACATACACTTTTAATATCATTAAAATTTTTCGGTGAATATTTTCCAATAGAGTAGAATGTCTTGTATAAATTAAGTATTTTATACTTTTTGTAAAAACAGCTTGAAGAACAAATTCCTAAATTCTATAGGTGAGATATTGTAAAATTCTTTCTCGTATAAAATAGTCTCAGTAAAATTATTTCCACTAAATGTAAGATATGCATGTTTGCGTTTTGACTAAATTTTTCAAAATTTTTAAATATTTATGTTTGAAAATTCAAGACATTTATAAATAAACTTGAGATTGTAAAAATATCTCATCTTGTAATGAATTCTACAATTATTTCTATATTTAACATTTAGCATTTCGAAAGTTTTATTTTTATACAATTTTTGATTTATATAATTTAATATCAATAAGTAACCTATTTTCTATTCTACTAAAAGGTGCTCTTATCTTATGATTCAGTAAAATTATATTAAAAACTTTACAAACCAGAGTGGTATCATCTGCATAAAAAACTACATCTGCTGCTGGTATAAATAAATTCAAATTACTTATTCACGAGTATATCAAAAATACAAATACCGACTATAGAATCTTATGGTACCCTACAAAAAACATTACGTCTTTCGGAAAGCTTATCTTTTAGTTAAACTCTTTAAAATTTATTTATAAGGTAGGTATAATACTAACAAGTAATTTTTTACATTTTTATTTAAAGTTTCTTTATAAATTATTAATCATGCACTGGTGATAATTTTGGTCTCGGAAAAGCTTTGCCACTGTTATATAAGAAATTTGTTTGATTTTTTCAAACAAAAACTAAGAAGTACGGCGATTAGAATTTTAAAAATTATTTTTAGAGTCCAAATGCAAATGTAAAGCATTGTGTATATACAAGAAGTTATGTAGAAAATATTTTCAAGTATAAATGAAAGAAAATAATATTTTTTACGAAGTACAGCGTTTGAAGTAAGAAGTGCAGCGTTTTGATTTAAACTAAGAAGTACGGCGATTGAAATTGTAAAAATTATTTTTAGAGTCCATATGCAAATCTAAAGCATTGTGTATATACAAGAAGTGATGTAGAAAATATTTTCAAGTTAAATAAAAAAAATAATATTTTTTACGAAGTACAGCGTTTGAAGTAAGAAGTGCAGCGTTTATATAAACTTGTAAATTTGACGTGGACATTTATTGTCCAATTATTTGAAGAAAAATCACTTTACCATGAGATAGAAAGTATTTAGTTGTGTTGTTTTTTTAATAATCTAAATAATTAAATCAGGTTATTTATTTTGTTGATTATCATTTCTTCTTAATAATAGAGTAAATTTAAAATAAAAATTTATAATTTTAAAAACATGCTTCAATTTTTGTTTTATTTAGAAAAGATTTAGTGTTGCTGTATAGGTCAATTATACAATTAAATATTTACAAAGTGCCTAAAAATGACAATTTAAAACAGCGACGTCACCACACTTAATGCACAGTCAATAAAAAATTATATTAGAAGTTCGTTTACTTACACCCGATCTAGACATTTGTTACATTCAATCGACACAGTCAAATACTGTAATGACGCTTTTACTCTCCAAGTATGTAATAGTACATGTACAAGTTATGACAATATAATTTGGTCGATGAGAAAGCTTCTTGTATAATATAAAAACGCGAAACTTCTAAGTACTTTTTTTTAATTTATATTAAAAATAACAAAATAAAAACCAATAAAAAAAAATAACTAAAACCATTTCCATTCCAACAGGTTCGGTTTTAAAAACGATTGTTGGTCCTATGTCGGGTTTTGTGTTAAGCATCAAAAATATAAAACATGATCAACAATTTCGTATTTTTTGTCAATATCTAGTAGCAATCATTGAGAAAAACTTTTCTGTTCGATACCTCCTTAGAAAGTAGCTCTGTAACCATAGTTACCAGCATGTGAAGGTTTCACTTTTGCTCACGCATTTTCACTCACGCATAATTAAATTTTAGCTTTAGCTTTTTCCAGGGTGTCCTTAGGGACAAATAATTCATCTTCATTATCCATTTTCAATAGAATAATAGCACAAAAGTTACTCACAGTCGCAATCAGTTCAATAAAATTGTAAAATTTGTTTAATTTGTTTATTGTTTGTTTCCGTGACAACACATTCCTTCAACCTTGATTTGTAGGTATTTATTGTAGGTATAAATTGACATATTTTTTTGCAAATAATTTCAAACTTTTTTCGAATGTTATAGATTTTCTAAGGAAATATCGATCAAAACCAAGTACAGCACTCGAAAGTAAGGTCGCTTTCGTTCACTTGAATTTCATCGTACACTCAGCAAATTTGCGTGAAGAAAGCTTCACATTTCTCACTCTTATTGTAAATAACTATTATTTTAAAACTTTGTAATTTTTCTTCAACGTATTTTTGCTAACAAAAAAACGAACTATAATTTTTGTTTTTTTTATTTTTAGTTGGGCAATTTAATAAATCTAAATTAATCTTTATAAGTAATTTTGTGTTTTTAGTATCACTTAGTGACTTGCTGCTATTAATTTATCATTTAATAAAAAAAGTCAAAGAAAAATAAAAAAATATTTTCTATTATGTACAAACGTCAAGCAACAAAAAAGTAGGTTAAAATAAAGTCAAAATTTGGTTGTTTATTGTCGTAGATAAACATTTACCACCAATCTTGCTTTACAACTCATTACATTAGCATTTTTCTTTTTTTTAATTTTAGATATATATTTGTTATCTATGTATTTTTTTCTCAGACAGTAACTTTTCTATTTCGTTAAGACTAAAGTTTTTATTTTTTCAACTAGTTTTTATCCACAGTTTCATTCATGTATTATCTAGAAATATTTGTAGCTACTTGCAAAGTTTTTTAAAAATACTTTAGCCTCAAGCGCAAATGATCAGAAATGTTTATATTATATATTTATTTATAATAAAGATTATACATTTAATACGTCAATTTTTCAAAAAAAACTTTAAGTTTAAAAATAATAAATTATAAACTTTTAATATTGAATTTTTAGAATTATAACTTGTTTTATTTTCTCCTTTTTCTCAATACTAATAAGAAAATATTTTAAGTTTTAGTAAAACATTTGATTTTATCAAAAATTGTTTTTCCTCTGTTTAGAATGTATTGTTTTCTCGGCTTTTAAAAGTCTTTTATACTCGTTACTGCGTATTGCAGTGCCCAACCATGCACCTTCATTGTTAAATTTTTTGAATCAATATGATACTTTCGTTTGGTGCATATATTTAAAAAAAAATCGCATTGGTCAACAAACTTTGGCTTATACACGAACTTGAACTTAAAAAGATGCTTCTTATTTTTTTATTAACGTATCTAATGTTTATTTTTTTGCAACTACGATTTGTTGAAACGTTTATCTTATTATACCAAATTAATACTAAATTCTTTCTTGTCAACAAGGTTTAATAATTTTAATTATTAAACATGAAAAAACTAACTGTCTGCTATTATTACATCTGAGACGACTAAGTTACTTACTATTAAACAGAGCAATTGACATTCTAACACATACCGTGAAATGATGTTGAAATATATTCATTAAATTTTGATTGTAGCAAGTAAATTTGCAACTGTAAATCGATTAAATTTCATAAATTTTATTTCGTAATTTATTTGGTTTTCACTTTATTGTCTTATTAAAAATATCTACAAAGTGACATAAAAGTATGAAATAAAATTCATATTTTCTAAGTTATTGTTTTTTTTTTAGAAAAACCTTAAGACAGATCGATTTTATTTTTTTACTGCGCACGTTTTTTACTTATTTTCAAATTTTTTTAGACAACTGGTTTTTTGCTGTGACGTAATCGAAGTTTTTTTAAAATAGCATCGCCTATTTTTGATGTTGAATATTGAAACTACTTTTTTTTCTGCTTATAACAATATAACATTTTATGGGATCTAAAACAAAAACTTTATGTAATTTAACCAATTTAAATGTTTTATTAAAATTTATTTTATTTTATTTTAAATTTTTTTAAATTTACGCAATTTTAACAGAATTACTGAACTAAATGTTTAAATTGACGTACTTCGGTTTCTTAGTAATAATACAACCAATTTTCAAACTCCATTAGCACATTTTTGACCAATTAAGCGGTACTGATTTGTAATTCTTTCTCTTAAATCCTTGATTTTGTTGCAAATACTTTTGATTTTAAGTAGCTCTTTAGAAAAACGTTAATAATCAAAACATCATCTAAATAATCTTTGACACCACGAGGGTAGTGTGGAGATGCACCGTCTTGTTTAAGCCATACATTAGCTGCTGGTGTGTCTAGATCCTTTTTATTGGAAAAAGTTCCGCTAATGCTGGTACTAACGTGTCGCAAAAGACATACAAATAAACTTGTCTAATTAATTTGACGTCAAAAAAATACGGTACTAAATTGTGATTAAGTCAAAAAAAACACAACAGCCATATGGGACAATAGAAAACTTGCAAAGTACGAGAGAAACCAATACTTGTTACAACATCCAAAAAAATTGAATGTCTAGTGTGGTTTTGTCAATCAATACCTTTTAATTAGTCAAAAAATGAAAAATAAAATGCTACTAGATTACGAAAATTAGTTGTATTATTACCAGGCGGCGAAAAAACTTCAATTTGGACATTTAGTTTAGTAATTCTGTTAAAAATTACGTCTATTTTGAAAAATTTAATAAAACATTTAATTTGGTTAAACTACTTAAAGCTTTCGCCTTAGACTCTATAAATGTTATACTGCTGTACTCAGAAAACAGAGTAGTTCCAATATTTAACATCAAAGATAAGAGTTTCTATTTAAAAAAAATATCGATTACGTCACAGCAAAAATCAGTTGGCAAAAAAAATTGAGAACAAGTAAAAAACGTGCGCAATAAAAAATAAAATCCACCTGTCTTGGCATTTTTCTAAAAAAACAGTAACTTAGAAAATATAAATTTTATTCCATACTTTTATGTCACTCTGTATAAAATTGATGACAGACGTTTTTTTTGTAGATTACATTGTCTGTTAATCGAATGAGTCGTTATATAAGTTGTTTTAGTACGAATTTAGGTGCAACGTTGCCAATTTGATGCGGATGCCAATCTCACCGTGATTCCAATGGCATCTAGATATACACGAATCGATTGCAGCGCCTCAGTACGACTCCTTGCTGAACTCAAGAGAATATTATTATACTTTTGGCGGTCAATTTGACGTCCAGCAGTTTTTTACGCCATCTGATAGAATGTGTGCTAAGTAAGCTTATATCGATATTTTACGCTTATGTCAAATTGGCATCCGTATATTGGATGCCACCTTACCTCGGATGCCACCTTTACCGCAATTTTTACATGGGCGGATGCCACCTTAGCCTCTGTAAGTATATATATATATATATATATATATATATATATATATCCTGCTATCATTAGCACGGCCATACGTTGCCCGATCCCTATCATTAGGACGTCCTTGTGCATAGAGCGCCCGTATATGGACGCTCTGCTGCAACCCCATGTAAAAAAAATTTGGGAGCCTTCCTACACCAAGAGGAAGCGAATGGCAAAAATCGATTTGGACGCTTTAATGATTTCTGGATGAAAAATTCGTATAATTTTTAGTTCCGGCGTATATAGGGTGGTGGCGCTGGCGTAATATACGTATATTCAACCTCGGTGTATTAGAGCGTCCGTCAGTTCGGCAACACTGTAACGATACGAATGAAATTAAATAAACGATTCCTCACCTGAGTTGTGAGGAATGAAAAGATAGACGCGCGCGCTAATACTTCAAATTTGAATCTACTAGTAAGCGGTAATATTGTGAATCATTTAAAACAGCTTTAAAAGTATTTATTTTTTAAAAAATTGTTCGTACAGGTCAATTTTATTATTAAATTGCGCATTTTAATAATAATTTGTTAATTAATTTTAATATCATTTTTATTCAGTGTGACCAAAAATAAGATACCGACTTCAACTTTGTTTTTTTTAAAGGACATTCTATACTTTTTATTACATTTTTACATTTTATAACAAATTTTGAACATATTTTATGTATAATATGCTATACCTATCTTTACTAAAATTTTTGTGACATTCTTAAATTATTAAAAGTTGGAATAAAACAAAAATTAAAAAACTGAAATTTATTATTATTGAACTTATTGTTAAAATCTAGCACTCTATGACTATTTGACAATTTAAAAAATACTGGCAGTTAAAAATTTGTTGGATACAATAATTAACACTTTAATTTTTTAAAATAAAGCTTTAATTATAAATTATTTGTTTTTTTTTAATGAACTGGTATTGTCAGTTAACAGATAATACCCGAGCGATTTTTTTTAAATAAATAGTTTAAAAGTTATTTTAGATGTTTTATGTTTTTGCCGCTTACTCTATATCAAAAAAGTTTTGTATCTTTTTGCCTACATTTCGGGGATGGTAAAAAAATTACTGAAACGTCTTAAAGTAATAATAATTTAAAACAACATGAACGTTACTAAGAAAACTAATATTACTTAAAGTTTGATAAAAAATAAATGCAAGTTTTATTTTCCTATCGAAAACTATTAATTCCAATTGCTATTTATTATTAATTATACAGAAATATTATTTCTATGACAAGGCCAGAAAATTTCGTTTTGCGAATATAAGTACGGATTGTGATCTGAGGCGAAGCCGAGTCTTACAAGTGCGAATAGTCGTGAAAAAGTTTCTGGCCGTGTGATAAACAACCTTTTTAACGCCGAAAAGTTGCTTAAACTAAAAAAAACTATTTTCATTATTATGATACCTATTTTAGATTTAAAATATAATTGACAATAAAAAATTATATATTCTGTTAAATCGTGCTTTTGTGCTAAAATAAATAAAACTTTTTCCAATAAATCAAAAAATGAAAGATGATAATAACCCAGAACATTTAAAAAAACGCAAGCCAAAAAGCAATTGAAAATTTTCTGTCTGAAAAATCATATAACCGGTATAGGAATAAATACAATTTAAAAACAGAAAATTTCTAGATTTTACGTTTAATGTCTAGACAGTGTAAAATAGTGACAAACGCAAACAATTACCTTTCGAACGATTTATACGACGAGAAATTTAATGTTTCTGAACGGAGGCCTAAAAAGATATTTTAAATTATTAGTTTAAACTTTACTAATACCATTTTCTTGCTTTAATTAATTTTGTTTTGCTTTTCAATGCTGCTGATTATTCATTTGATAAAAATGTAATAAAATTTAATTTTAAAATTAGAAATATTAAAAAAAAGTTTTTAAATAATTAAAGTTAAAATATTTAAACATAAATATAAATTAGTAAAAAATAATAAAATTATAGGTAAGTGTGTTGCAATAAATGGTTTCTTTAATTTGTAATAACAAAAAATTTTATTTCCAACATAAAGTAACTTCTCTCCTACTGTCAGTGTAATAATTATAAATATTGATTTTTAATAACTTTTTTGGCTATCAGACATCATTTTTCTACTATTAAAAAAACAAAAATGGGCAGTTGAAAAAATGATCTAAGCTTTCTCACATCTTTACAACTCCTTTAAAGATTTTTAACTACTGACATTTTGAAACATTTACGTTATGCTAATTGTATCAAAAACGAAGCAAATTTTGCTCTAAAAATTAATGAATTTAAAATGCTTCATCGAAATACTTTTATTTTCTGGGTACCATAAAGTACCATCGAAAACTTGTTACATGTTACTAATTTTAAATTAGTAACATTTGAACTAATAATTTAAAATTTTTTTTTTTTGAATAACTAATAATAAATAGCAATTGAAATTAATAGTTTTCTATAGCAAAATCAAACTTACATTTATTTTTTATCGAACCTTGAGTAAGACTAGTTTTCTTAGTAACGTTCATGTTGTTTTAAATTGTTATTGTTGAAATTTTTCAACGTTTCAGTAATTTTTATTTTCTTCTTTCAATGTTCCCATGCCTCAAATGTTAACAGAGAGATAGAAAACTTTTTTGGTATATAGCCTACCTTTTATGTCCAAGTAGGCAAGTAATAACTTTTCAAACAGAAATAATATTTTCATAATTAAATTAATAATTATTAATTAAAGATATTTTAACTAAATCTGGGTACACAGATTGCGGCTTATTGTTAGTAAGATTGCACTGGTCGTTAAAAAATTGACTTTTAAACCACCATTAGAACGTCCATATATTTGCATGCATAAAGCGTCCTTATGTGTATATTCTATTTATAGACACAAAATGAGAATTACAACTGGCAACACCGCATGACGCTCTATGACGGTCTATATACACCAAGGGACGCTCTATGCACCAATATACGGACGCTTCATTGATTGTTCCGTAAAAGGACGCTGCAATGGTGGTACATTGAATTTGAAAACTTTAGATTTGCTTCATATTTAGGCAACGCCACCTGTAAGGGAATAGACGATGTATACTGATGAAAAACTTTAAAAAAACAGCTTACTTCAGTGAGTTTTAGACCCGGACGCTCTAATAATGTTTTTCCGACGGACGTGCTAATGATAGCCGGATGTATATATATATATATATATATATATATATATATACTTACAGAGGCTAAGGTGGCATCCGCCCATGTAAAAATCGCGGTAAAGGTGGCATCCGAGGTAAGGTGGCATCCAATATACGGATGCCAATTTGACATAAGCGTAAAATATCGACATAAGCTTACTTAGCACACATTCTATCAGATGGCGTAAAAAAGTGGTGGACGTCAAATTGACCGCCAAAAGTATAATAATATTCTCTTGAGTTCAGCAAGGAGTCGTACTGAGGCGCTGCAATCGATTCGTGTATATCTAGATGCCATTGGAATCACGGTGAGATTGGCATCCGCATTAAATTGGCAACGTTGCATCTAAATTTGTACTAAAACGACTTATATAACGACTCATTCGATTAACAGGCAAAGTAATCTACAACAAAAAACGTCTGTCATCAATTTTATACAGAGTGACATAAAAGTATGGAATAAAATTCATATTTTCTAAGTTACTGTTTTTTTAGAAAAACGCCAAAACAGGTCGATCTTATTTTTTTATTGCGCACGTTTTTCACTTGTTCTTAATTTTTTGTCAACTGTTTTTTGCTGTGACGTAATGAATATTTTTTTTTAAATAGAAACCCTTATCTTTGATGTTAAATATTGGAACTACTTTTTTTTCTGAGTTCAACAGTATAACATTTATATAGTCTAAGGCGAAAACTTTAAGTAGTTTAACCAAATTAAATGTTTTAATAAATTTTTCAAAATAGACGTAATTTTTAACAGAATTACTAAACTAAATGTCCAAATTGAAGTTTTTTCGCCTCCTGGTAATAATACAACTAATTTTCGTAATCTAGTAGCATATTATTTTTCATTTTTTGACTAATTAAAAGGTATTGATTGACAAAACCACACTAAACATTCAATTTTTGTGGATGTTGTAACAAGTATTGGTTTCTCTCGTACTTTGCAAGTTTTCTATCGTCCCATATGGCTGTTGTGTCTTTTTTGACTTAATCACATTTTGGAACCGTATTTTTTTGACGTCAAATTAATTAGGCAAATTTATTTGGATGTCTTTTGCGACACGTTAGTACCAGCATTAGCGGAACTTTTTCCAATAAAAAGGATCTAGACACACCAGCAGCTAATGTATGGCTTAAACAAGCCGGTGCATCTCCACACTACCCTCGTGGTGTCAAAGATTATTTAGATGATGTTTTGATCATTAACGTTTTTCTAAAGAGCTACTTAAAATCAAAAGTATTTGCAACAAAATCAAGGATTTAAGAGAAAGAATTACAAATCAGTACCGCTTAATTGGTCAAAAATGTGCTAATGGAGTTTGAAAATTGGTTGTATTATTACTAAGAAACCGAAGTACGTCAATTTGAACATTTAGTTCAGTAATTCTGTTAAAATTGCGTCAATTTTAAAAAATTTAAAATAAAATAAAATAAATTTTAATAAAACATTTAAATTGGTTAAATTGCATAAAGTTTTTGTTTTAGATCCCATAAAATGTTATATTGTTATAAGCAGAAAAAAAAGTAGTTTTAATATTCAACATCAAAAATAGGCGATGCTATTTTAAAAAAATTTTGATTACGTCACAGCAAAAAACCAGTTGTCTAAAAAAATTTGAAAATAAGTAAAAAACGTGCGCAGTAAAAAAATAAAATCGATCTGTCTTAAAGTTTTTCTAAAAAAAACAGTAACTTAGAAAATATGAATTTTATTTCATACTTTTATGTCACTTTGTATATATTTTTAATAAGACAATAAAGTGAAAACCAAATAAATTACGAAATAAAATTTATGAAATTTAATCGATTTACAGTTGCAAATTTACTTGCTACAATCAAAATTTAATGAATATATTTCAACATCATT
Source organism: Tribolium confusum (assembly GCA_029207805.1). Lineage (NCBI taxonomy): Eukaryota > Metazoa > Arthropoda > Insecta > Coleoptera > Tenebrionidae > Tribolium > Tribolium confusum. Next base: position 9,659,737 of record JALGAY010000006.1, read on the forward strand.
TCACGGTATGTGTTAGAATGTCAATTGCTCTGTTTAATAGTAACTTAGTCGTCTCAGATATAATAAATAGCAGACAGTTAGTTTTTACATGTTTAATAATTAAAATTATTAAACCTTGTTGACAAGAAAGAATTTAGTATTAATTTGGTATAATAAGATAAACGTTTCAACAAATCGTAGTTGCAAAAAAATAAACATTAGATACGTTAATAAAAAAATAAGAAGCATCTTTTTAAGTTCAAGTTCGTGTATAAGCCAAAGTTTGTTGACCAATGCGATTTTTTTTTTAAATATATGCACCAAACGAAAATATTATATTGATTCAACAAATTTAACAATGAAGGTGCATGGTTGGGCACTGCAATACGCAGTAACGGGTATAAAAAACTTTTAAAAGCCGAGAAAACAATAAATTCTAAACAGGAGAAAAACAATTTTTGATAAAATCAAATGTTTTACTGAAACTTAAAATATTTTCTTAATAGTATTGAGAAAAAGGAGAAAATAAAACAAGTTATAATTCTAAAAATTCAATATTAAAAGTTTATAAATTATTATTTTTAAAGTTAAAGTTTTTTTTTGAAAAATTGACGTATTAAATGTATAATCTTTATTATAAATAAATATATAATATAAACATTTCTGATCATTTGCGCTTGAGGCTAAAGTATTTTTAAAAAACTTTGCAAGTAGCTACAAATATTTCTAGAAAATACATGAATGAAACTGTGGATAAAAACTGGTTGAAAAAATAAAAACTTTAATCTTAACGAAATAGAAAAATTAACAAGTTACTGTCTGAGAAAAAAATACGTAGATAACAAATATATATCTAAAATTAAAAAAAAAGAAAAATGCTAAAGTAATGAGTTGTAAAGCAAGATTGGTGGTAAATGTTTATCTACGACAATAAACAACTAAATTTTGACTTTATTTTAACCTACTTTTTTGTTGCTTGACGTTTGTACATAAAAGAAAATATTTTTTTATTTTTCTTTGATTTTTTTTATTAAATGATAAATTAATAGCAGCAAGTCACTATGTGATACTAAAAACACAAAATTACTTATAAATATTAATTTAGATTTATTAAATTGCCCAACTAAAAATAAAAAAAAACAAAAATTATAGTTCGTTTTTTTGTTAGCAAAAATACGTTGAAGAAAAATTACAAAGTTTTAAAATAATAGTTATTTACAGTAAGAGTGAGGAATGTGAAGCTTTCTTCACGCAAATTTGCTGAGTGTACGATGAAATTCAAGTGAACGAAAGCGACCTTACTTTCGAGTGCTGTACTTTTGATCGATACCTCCTTAGAAAATCTATAACTTTCGAAAAAAGTTTGAAATTATTTGCAAAAAAATATGTCAATTCATACCTACAATAAATACCTACAAATTAAGGTTGAAGGAATGTGTTGTCAAGGAAACAAACAATAAACAAATTAAACAAATTCTACAATTTTATTGAACTGATTGCGACTGTGAGTAACTTTTGTGCTATTATTCTATTGAAAATGGATAATGAAGATGAATTATTTGTCCCTAAGGACACCCTGGAATAAGCTAATGCGGCTAAATATCAAATGTTGTCAAAAAAATGAAAATTTAATTATGCGTGAGTGAAAATGCGTGAGCAAAAATGAAATCTTCACATGCTGGTAACTATGGCTACAGAGCTACTTTTTAAGGAGGTATCGAACAGAAAAGTTTTTTTCAATGATTGCTACTAGATATTGACAAAAAATACGAAATTGTTGATCATGTTTTATATTTTTGATGCTTAACACAAAACCCGACATAGGACCTACAATCGTTTTTAAAACTAAACCTGTTGGAATAGAAATGGTTTTAGTTATTTTTTTTATTGGTCTTTATTTTGTTGTTTATAATATAAATAAAAAAAGTACTTAGAAGTTTCGCGTTTTTATATTATACAAGAAGCTTTCTCATCGACCAAATTATATTGTCATAACTTGTACATGTACTATTACATAACTTGGAGAGTAAAAGCGTCATTACAGTATTCGACTGTGTCGATTGAATGTAACAAATGTCTAGATCGAGTGTAAGTAAACGAACTTCTAATATAATTTTTTATTGACTGTGCATTAAGTGTGGTGACGTCGCTGTTTTAAATTGTCATTTTTAGGCACTTTGTAAATATTTAATTGTATAATTGACCTATACAGCAACACTAAATCTTTTCTAAATAAAACAAAAATTGAAGCATGTTTTTAAAATTATAAATTTTTATTTTAAATTTACTCTATTGTTAAGAAGAAATGATAATCAACAAAATAAATAACCTGATTTAATTATTTAGATTATTAGAAAAACAACACAACTAAATACTTTCTATCTCATGGTAAAGTGATTTTTCTTCAAATAATTGGACAATAAATGTCCACGTCAAATTTACAAGTTTATATAAACGCTGCACTTCTTACTTCAAACGCTGTACTTCGTAAAAAATATTATTTTTTTTCATTTAACTTCAAAATATTTTCAACATCACTTCTTGTATATACACAATGCTTTAGATTTGCATATGGACTCTAAAAATAATTTTTACAATTTCAATCGCCGTACTTCTTAGTTTAAATCAAAACGCTACACTTCTCACTTCAAACGCTGTACTTCGTAAAAAATATTATTTTCTTTCATTTATACTTGAAAATATTTTCTACATAACTTCTTGTATATACACAATGCTTTACATTTGCATTTGGACTCTAAAAATAATTTTTAAAATTCTAATCGCCGTACTTCTTAGTTTTTGTTTGAAAAAATCAAACAAAATTCTTATATAACAGTGGCAAAGCTTTTGCGAGACCAAAATTATTACCAGTGCCTGATTAATAATTAATAAAGAAACTTTAAATAAAAATTTAAAAAATTACTTGTTAGTATTATACCTACCTTATAAATAAATTTTAAAGAGTTTAACTAAAAGATAAGCTTTCCGAAAGACGTAATGTTTTTTGTAGGGTACCATAAGATTCTATTGTCGGTATTTGTATTTTTGATATACTCGTGAATAAATAATTTGAATTTATTTATACTAGCAGCAGGTGTAGTTTTTTATGCAGATGATACCACTCTGGGTTGTAAAGTTTTTAATATAATTTTACTGAATCATAAGATAAGAGCACCTTTTAGTAGAATAGAAAATAGGTTACTTATTGATATTAAATTATATAAATCAAAAATTGTATAAAAATAAAACTTTCGAAATGCTAAATGTTAAATATAAAAATAATTGTAGAATTTATTACAAGATGAGATATTTTTCAATCTCAAGTTTATCTATAAATGTCTTGAATTTTCAAACATAAATATTTAAAAATTTTGAAAAATTTAGTCAAAACGCAAACATGCATATCTTACATTTAGTGGAAATAATTTTACTGAGACTATTTTATACTAGAAAGAATTTTACAATATCTCACCTATAGAATTTAGGAATTTGTTCTTCAAGCTGTTTTTACAAAGAGTATAAAATACTTAATTTATACAAGACATTCTACTCTATTGGAAAATATTCACCGAACAATTTTAATGATCGTAAAAGTGTATGTTGAGTTTTATATTATTTAATTTTAGGAACAAATAATTATTTGGAAAAGCATTATTGATGCTTTTTTCTCGATTATGTCACCAACCAAAAATCTATAAAAACCTATTTTTCACATTCACTAGTTTGATATGGTAGCAATAAAATAAGAAATCAACAAAAATATGTTTTGTCCTCATGAACGTTAGTTATATTATTACTTGTCAGTTAAACGTCAATTTACAATAAGGGTATTGTAAATTGACAGTTTTATGTACTGGAAATTTTTACGTTTACGAGTTACTTTAAAATTAATGTATTCATATATGAATTTAATTTGGTTTAAAAAAAATAATTTACAGGAATAAATTTTGCGATAAATGCTTTCTTTAATTTTTAATATCGAAAAATTGTAATGAAGTAAAAAGAACCAAGTCGTCAAGGTTGGCAACACTAAAATTAACTAAAAATACTCAAAATGTCATTTGGGTGATTCTGAAGTTAATTCTCCCTTACTGCTACAGATATAAACAATACTTACTATAAATTATGATTATAAATATCAAAAAGATTAAAACTTTCTTCGGATAAAAAATTTAATACAGTTGTCGTACGTTAGGTAATTTACAGTGCTTAGACTTCGCCTTCGGCTCGAGCCTGAAATTAAATCTACGCACTGTACTTGTTAAGATATACATGGCAACAGCGCACGGATGCCAATGTGTGATATACAGAAGCCAAAGTGTACTAAATGTGTATAAAATATACAGTGGGATGCCAACTAGACCGCTAAATACACCGGATGTCAATGAGTCCTTTATTAATAAACTGAATATACAATAATATACACCGTGTATACTGCTGGATGCCAATTAGTGTCTTGTTTGAATAGATGCCACCTTGTGCGCCAACTATATATATATATATATATACATCCCGCTATCATTAGCACGTCCGTCCGAAAAACATTATTAGAGCGTCCGGGTCTAGAACTCACTGAAGTAAGCTGTTTTTTAAAAGTTTTTCGCCAGTATACATCGTCTATTCCCTTACAGGTGGCGTTGTCTAAATATGAAGCAAATCTAAGGTTTTCAAATCCAATCTACCATCATTGCAGCGTCCTTTTACGGAACAATCATTGAAGCGTCCGTATATTGGTGCATAGAGCGTCCCTTGGTGTATATAGACCGTCATAGAGCGTCATGCGGTGTTGCCAGTTGTAATTCTCATTTTGTGTCTATAAATAGAATATACACAAAAGGACGCTTTATGCATGCAAATATATGGACGTTCCAATGGTGGTTTAAAAATCAATTTTCTAACGACCAGTGCAATCTTACTAACAATAAGCCGCAATCTGTGTACGCGGATTTGGTTAAAATATCTTCTATTAATAATTATTAATTTAACTATGAAAATATTATTTCTGTTTGAAATAGTTATTACTTGGACATAAAAGGTAGGCTATATACCAAAAAAGTTCTCTATCTCTCTGTTAACATTTGAGGCATAGGAACGTTGACAAAAGAAAATAAAAATTACTGAAACGTCGAAAAGTTTCAACAATAACAATTTAAAACAACATGAACGTTACTAAGAAAACTAGTTTTACTCAAGGTTCAATAAAAAATAAATGTAAGTTTGATTTTGCCATAGAAAACTATCAATTCCAATTGCTATTTATTATAAGTTATTCAAAAAAAATATTTTAAATTATTAGTTCAAATGTTATTAATTTAAAATTAGTAACATGTAACAAGTTTCCTATGGTATTTTATGGACACAAGAAAATAAAAGTATTTCGATGAAGCACTTTAAATTCATTAATTTCTAGAGCAAAATTTGCTTTATTTTTTATACAATTAGCATAACGTAAAGCCTCTTTTCTAATATATTTCAAAATGTCAGTAGTTAAAAATCTTTAAAGGAATTGTAAAGATGTGAAAAAGCTTAGACCTTTTTTTCAACTGTCTATTTTTGTTTTTTTAATAGTTGAAAAATGATTGTCTAAAAAACTATAGATTGGGACACACTTTTTCCAATTTGGTAATGTATTGCACAATCGCTCTTATTTTGGCTTGGAAGTTTCGGCTTCTGATTTTTCTTTAATTTCGGGAATTCTATTTTCATCTTCGTCAATCCAAAAATTTTGATTATTAACTATATCTTCCATTTCCTCAAATGTAAATGCTTTTTTAAAATTAATTTTTTACTGTAAATCATAAAAAATAAAGTTTTTATATCAACAAAAAATACAACAGTTACTAATGTAAATTAACATTGATTTTTTAGGTAACATATAAGAAACGTTATTTTTTGAGAAAATTAAAGAAAAACCCGGACTTTATTTTTCAAATTTGTTTTAATTGCTGTCTTGTTCATATGACACTGGGTGTTAACGGGTTAATTAGAGATAAAAAGTTTAATTTTATTAAGTGAATGTTTAACTAAAATTCTGACAATAAGTCAAAAAATTTGCCAAATCTGTGCTGTTTTTTGTTTTCCAACCAATGAACATTTTGTGAAAATTTAGAAAAATTTGTCTAAAAAGAGTAATTGTTTCATTATAATGAAATTTGCATTTTTAGAACCTTTTTTTGTTCTACTTTTTCTTATGTAAAACTTAGTAAACACAACATTTTAATGACAATTTAAGCGGTCTAAACTATCACATTTAATGACTAGGCAATACAGCATTTTTATAGACTAAGCAGTAAAGCAAACACTTTAAAGCCGTTTTTCATTTGTCACAAAATTTTGAGACTAGATGTCAAACATCAAGTTTCTCTTAAAAAAAGCTGTTTTTTAAATCACATGTTTTATTGCTTAATTCAAAAATAATTATCTATTACATTATTTTTGGATGTCGTTATTATATTAAAATAAAAGATTATTTAATATTTTATTAATATACTAAAATAATATTTAGAACATATTAATAAAAATATCTTGAAAAATATAGACAAAATTTCTAAAAATTTAAACAAAAATTAAAAATGCAAAACAAACAAGAGATAATGTATATCTAATACATAAAAAAAACTGGGAAAAGCAGATAAATATGCTAAAACTTAAAAGAATAATTAGAAATCTAGCAGAATTAAGATCTTTTCACAGTAAAAAAAATATAAACATTTATCAGAGAAATCGAAATAAAAGTAAGAAAAATATAAGAAGAAGAAAAAAACTAACAATAAACAATAAAATACTGAATTCAAGAATTAGGACAATGACAAACGACAACTAGTCGTAATTGAAAAAAAACTTATCTATAAAACAAAAAAACGGAAAGTAAGGAAAGATAACCATCGAGTTGACGAATTGACAATAAAAGAGTATAATAAAAAAATAGTAGAAATAGAAAATTAGAAAAAAATAAAATACAAAAATAATACAACAGCTTTGACAGTAGACAACAGGAACCAAAAACCGAAATAAAATATTAGGAAAGTTACTAAGATCAGAAATAAAAAAAAGATAAAAAAATGTTATACTAATAGAATAGAGGCTAAACAAAGGTATAACAAAATTTCATAAAAAAAATACAAGAATATAAAAAATACAAAAAAAAATTAAAAAAAAACAAAATTTCCTAAAATATTTTAAAAAAATCAGTTTTAGAGATATGTGGAGTAAACAAAACAACAAATACGAAAAAGCTAAAACACTGGTAGAACAATAAAATTAAACAAGAAGTAATTAAGAAAAAACTGTTATCGAAAAAGTACTTAGAGAACAACAAAACCTAGATGACTACCAACTGTATAAAGAACAAAAAGAGAACATAAAAATTATAGTAAAAACGGTAAAGCAAAGTTATGAAAAAAGTTTGAAATAAAGATAAAAAAACCGCTTTAAGCAATGCAAAAATAGTGTACAATATTGTAAACAATTTAAGAAAATAGATCTTAAAAAAACCAAGAGAAGATATTATTGAAAATAAACTCAAAATTATTAAGTGATAGAGATTGTTTGACAAGTTAAAAAAAACCTGAGTGTTTCCCAGTGGGTGTTAATGTTTCATTATAATGAAATTTACACCATCCTAAGAAACTCACTTTTTTTAACGTGTTGAACATGTTATTTTTTCGTATACTTGATAAAATTCACTGTAATTTAAAGAATTAAAAATTATGAAATAAGTCTAAGCACTGTAAATTACTCAACGAACGACAACTTTGTAAGATTATTATATAGCCGAAAAAGTTATTAAAAGTCAATATTTATAATTATTACACTGACAGTAGGAGAAAAGTTACTTTAGGTTAGAAATAAAATTTTTTGTTATTGCAAATTAAAGAAACCATTTATTGCAACATTTTTACCTATAATTTTATTATTTTTAACCAATTTATATTTATGTATGAATACTTTAACCCTAATAATTTAAAAAAAATTAAATTATTTTTTTTTATTTTTTTAATTTCAAAATTAGATTTTATTACATTTTTATAAATAAATGATCAGAAGCATTAAAAAGCAAAATATAATTACTTGAAGCAAAAAAATGCTATTAGTAAAATTTGGACTAATAATTTAAAATATTTTTTTAGGCCTCCGTTTAGAAACACTAAATTTCTAGTCGTAGGAATCGTCGAAAAGATGATTGTTTGCGTTTGCCACTATTTTGCACTGTCTAAACATTGAAAGTAAAATCTAAGAATTTTCTGTTTTTGAATTGTATTTATTCCAATACCTGTTATGTGATTTTTCAGACAGCAAATTTTCAGTTGCTTTTCTGACTGCGTTTTTTAGATGTTCTGGGTTATTATTGTCTTTCATTTTTTAATTTATTGGAAGAAGTTTTATTTATTTTAGCACAAAAGCACGACTTGACACAATTTATAATTGTTTAATGTCAATTAAAATAGTTATCATAATAATCAAAATAGTTTTTTTTTAGTTTAGACAACTTTTCGGCTTAAAAAACGTCGCTTATCACACGGCCAGAAACCTTTTTGCAAGTATTCGCACTTGTGAGACTCGGCTTCGCCTCAGCCCACAATCCGTGCTCATATTCACAAAACGACAGTTTCTGGCTTTGTCATAGAAATAACTATTTCTGTATAATTAATAATAAATAGCAACTAGAATTAATAGTTTTCTATAGGAAAATAAAACTTACATTTATTTTTTATCAAACTTTAAGTAATTTTAGTTTTCTTAGTAACGTTCATGATGTTTTAAATTATTATTACTTTTCGACGTTTCAGTAATTTTTTTACCATCCCCGAAATGTAGGCAAAAAGATACAAAACTTTTTTTATATACAGCAACCGGCAAAAGTATGGAACATCTAAAATAACTTTAAAACTATTTATTTCAAAAAAATTGCTCGGGCACTATCTGTTATCTGACAATAACAGTTCATTAAAAAAAAAAACAAATAATTTATAATTAAAACTTTATTTTAAAAAATTAAAGTGTTAATTATTGTTTCCAACAAATTTTTAACTGCCAGTATTTTTTAAATTGTTAAAAAGTTATAAGGTGCTAGATTTTAACAATAAGTTCAATAATAATAAATTTCAGTTTTTCGGTTTTATAATTTTTATTTTATTTCAACTTTTAAAAATTTAAGAATGTCACAAAGATTTTAGTAAAGATAGGTACAGCACATTATACACAAAATATGTTCAAAATTTGTCATAAATTTTAAAAATGTAATTAAAATTATAGAGTGTTCTTTGAAAAAACAAAGTTGATGTCGGTATCTTATTTTTGGTCACACTAAATAAAATAGATATTAAATTTAATTAACAAATTATTATTAAAATGCGCAATTTAAAAATAGAATTGACCTGTCCGAACAATTTTAAAAAAAAATAAATACTTTTAAAGTTATTTTAAATGTTTCACAATATTACCGCTTACTAGTAGATTTAAATTTGAAGCATTAGCGCGCGCGTCTATCTTTTCATTCCTCACAACTCAGGTCAGGAATCGTTTATTTAATTTCATTCATATCGTTACAGTGTTGCCAAACTGACGGACGCTCTATTACACCGAGGTTGAATATACGTATATTACGCCAGCGCCACCACCCCTATATACGCCGGAACTAAAAATTATACGAATTTTTCATCCAGAAATCATTAAAGCGTCCAAATCGATTTTTGCCATTCGCTTCGTCTTGGTGTAGGAAGGCTCCCAAATTTTTTTTACATGGGGTTGCAGCAGAGCGTCCATATACGGGCGCTCTATGCACTTGGACGTCCTAATGATAGGGATCGGGCAATGTATGGCCGTGCTAATGATAGCAGGATACATATATATATATATCCTGCTATCATTAGCACGGCCATACATTGCCCGATTCCTATCATTAGGACGTCCTTGTGCATAGAGCGCCCGTATATGGACGCTCTGCTGCAACCCCATGTAAAAAAAATTTGGGAGCCTTCCTACACCAAGACGAAGCGAATGGCAAAAATCGATTTGGACGCTTTAATGATTTCTGGATGAAAAATTCGTATAATTTTTAGTTCCGGCGTATATAGGGGTGGTGGCGCTGGCGTAATATACGTATATTCAACCTCGGTGTAATAGAGCGTCCGTCAGTTCGGCAACACTGTAACGATACGAATAACATTCTCTCGTATCTGAGTTGTGAGGAATGAAGCGATAGACGCGCTGCGCTAATGTTTCAAATTGAAATCTGTTAAAATACAGTAAGCGGTAAAATTGTGGAATATTTAAAATAACTTTAAAAGTATTTATTTTTTAAAAAATTGCTTGAACAGGTCAATTTTATTTTTAAATTGGGTATTTTAATAATAATTTGTTAATAAATTTTAATATATTTTTTTTATTCAGTGAGGTGTGACCCAAAAATAAGATACCGAAATCAACTTTGTTTTTTTAAAGGGCATTTTTAGATTTTATGACAAATTTTTGACATATTTCATGTATAATGTCGTATGACTATCTTTAACTGTTTTCGAAATATTGACAGATAGAGAAAAAACAAAAAAATTAAATATTTTTTTTTCTTAAGTTAGTTGTTTAAATTACTTCTCAAATAATCTTTTGACCGTAAGACGTCTGGCTTTAAGTTATAAAAAGTTAAAATAAAATAAAAATTAAAATTCTTAAATTTATTATTATTATTGAACTCATTGCTAAAATCTAGCACCCTATAACTTTTTGACAGTTTAAAAAATACTGACAGTTAAAAATTTGTTGGAAACAATAACCAACATTTTAATTTTTTAAAATAAAGTGTTAATTATAGATTATTTTGTTTTTTTTAATAAACTCTTATTGTCAGATAACAGATAAAACCCGATCAATTTTTTTTTTAAATAAATAGTTTTAAAGTTATTTTAGATGTCCCATACTTTTGCCGCTTACTGCATATCAAAAAATTTTTGTATCTTTTTGCCTACATTTCGAGGATGCTAAAAAAATACTGAAACGTCGAAAAGTAATAATAATTTAAAACAACATGAACGTTACTAAGAAAACTAATATTACTTAAAGTTTGATAAAAAATAAATGCAAGTTTTATTTTCCTATCGAAAACTACTAATGCCAATTGCTATTTATTATTAATTATACAGAAATAGTTATTTCTATGACAAGGCCAGAAAATGTCGTTTTGCGAGTATGAGCACGGATTGTGGTCTGAGGCGAAGTCGACTCTCACAAGTGCGAATAGTCGTAAAGAAGTTTCTGACCGTGTGATAAACAACGTTTTTAAGGCCGAAAAATTGCCTAAACTAAAAAAGACTATTTTTATTATTATGATAACTATTTTAAATTTAAAATATAATTGATAATAAACAATTATATATTCGGTCAAATCGTGCTTTTGTGCTAAAATAAATAAAAAAAATTTCAATAAATCAAAAAGTGGAAAACGATAATAACCCAGAACATCTAAAAAACGCAGCCAGAAAAACAGTTAAAAATTTGCTGTCTGAAAAATCATATAACAGGTATTGGAATAAATACAATTTAGCAATAAAAAATCCTTAGATTTTAGTTTTAATGTCTAGACAGTGCAAAATAGTGACAAATGCAAACAATCACCTTTCGGACGATCTATACGACTAGAAATTTAGTGTTTCTAAACGGAGGTCTAAAAAAATATTTTAAATAATTAGTCAAAATTTTACTTATACTATTTTTTTATTTTAAGTATTTTTGTTTTGTTTTTTAATGCTACTGATTATTTATTTAATAAAAATGTAGTAAAATCTAATTTTAAAATTAGAAAAATTAAAAAAAAATTGTTTCAATTTTTTTAAATTATTAAAGTTAAGGTATTTATACATAAATTATAGGTAAAAATGTTGCAATAAATGGTTTCTTTAATTTGTTATAACAAAAAATTTTATTTCTAACATAAAGTAACTTCTCTCCTACTGTCAGTGTAATAATTATAAATATTGACTTTTAATAACATTTCGGCCATAAAATTTTATAAAGTTGTCGTTTGATAAGCAATTTACAGCGCTTAGACTCTATTAATAAATTTTAATTTTTTAAATTACAGTGAATTTTATGAAGTATACGAAAAAATAACATGTTCAACACGTTAAAAAGTGAGTTTTCTAGGTTTGTGTAAATTTCATTATAATGAAACATTAACACTCACTGGAAAACAATCAGATTTTTTAACTTGTCAAACAATCTACTATTTACTTAATAATTTTGAGTTTATTTCTAATAATTTTTTCTTTTGTTTGTTTTTTAAGTTTTATTTTCTTAAATTATTTACAATATTGTACACTATTTTTGCATAGCCTAAAACTGTTTTTTTATCTTTATTTCAAACTCTTTTCATAACTTTGCTTTACCGTTTTTACTATAATTTTTATGTTCTCTTCTTGTTCTTTATACAGTTGGTAGTCATCTAGGTTTTTGTTGTTCTCTAAGTACTTTTTCGATAACAGTTTTTTCTTAATTACTTTTTGTTTAATTTCATTGTTTCACCAGTGTTTTAGCATTTTCGTATTTGTTGTTTTGTTTACTCTACATATTTCTAGAACTAATTTATTGTATTATTTTTTGTATTTTTTATATTTTTGTATTGTTTACAAAATTATATTGTTATTTTTTTATCTTTTTTTTATTTCTGATCTTTCCTAATATTTCATTTCGGTTTTTGGTTTCTGTTGTCTACTGTCAATGCTGTTGTATTATTTTTGTCTTTAACTTTTTTCCTATTTTTTATTTCTACTATTTTTTTTATTATACTTTTTTATTGTCAATTCGTCAACTTGGTTATCTTTCCTTACTTTCCGTTTTCTTTGTTTTATAAATGAGTTTTTTTTTAATTATGACTAGTTGTCGTTTGTCATTGTCCCAATTCTCAAATTCAGTATTTTATCCTTTATTGTTAGTTTTTTTCTTCTTCTTATCTTCCTCTTTTTTTATTTCGATTTTTCTAATAAAAGTTTTTATTTCTTTTTTTTTTCTGTGAAAAGTTCTTAATTCTGCTAGATTTCTAATTATTCTTTTGAGTTTTAGCATATTTATCTGCTCTTCCCAATTTTTTCTATGTATCAGATATACATTACCTCCTTTTTGTTTTGAATTTTTTAATTTTTGTTTAAATTTTTCGAAATTTTGTCTATATTTTCAAGATATTTTTATTAATATTTTCTAAATATTATTTTAGTATATTAATAAAATTTTACAAAAATCTTTTATTGTAATATTATTACGACATACAAAAATAATATAATAAATAGTTATTTGTTTAATTAAGCAATAAAACTTGTAATTTAATTCATTGATAGTCTGTTAAGGCAATGAGCTTTATTGGCCATATATAATTTTTTTGGATATTATTAGTTCATTTTTTTTAGAACAACTTGATGTTTGACAATTAGCCTCAAAATTTTGTAACAACTATAAAACGGCGGCTTTAAAATGTTTGCTTAACTGCTTAGTCTATAAAGATGCTGACGTATTGCCTAGTCATTAAATGTAATAGTTTAGTGCCCTTAAATAGTCATTGAAATGTGGTGTTTACTAAGTTTTACAAAAGAAAAAGAAGAACAAAAGAAGGTTCTAAAAATGCAAATTTCATTATAATGAAACATTAACACTCACTGAAAAAAAATCAGTTTTCTTAATTTGTCAAACAATCTACTATTTACTAAGTTGTAACTTCCTCCATTTTTCTTTTTTAAACAATTTGCTTTTTATTGAAATTTTATTTAAATGACAAATTCTGAAAATCATTCTTCATTTTTTGTTAAATTACGCTTATAATCTGCTTAAATATAATGTTAAGAGCATAAACACGACGTTTTCAAATTAAAAAATTACTCTTTTTGCACAAATTTTTCTAAATTTTCATAAAATGTTTATTGCTTGGAAAACGAATAAACAGCACACATTTGTCAAATTTTTTGACTTATTGTCAGAATTCTAGTTAAACATTCACTTAATAAAATCAATCTCTAATTAACCCGTTAACACCTAGTGTCATATGAACAGGACAGCAATTAAAACAAATTTCAAAAATAAAGTATTATTTAAGTCCGGGTTTTTCTTTGATTTCCTTAAAAAATAACGTTTCTTATATGTTACATAAAAAATCAATGTTAATTTACATTAGTAACTTTTGTATCTTTTGTTTATATAAAAACTTTATTCTTTATTATTTACAGTAAAAAATTAATTTCAAAAAAACCTTTACATTTGAGGAAAGAAAGATGTAGTTAATGATCTAAATTTTTGGATTGACGAAGATGAAAGTAGAATGCAATATTCCCGAGATTAAAGAAAGATCAGAAGACAAAATTTTCAAGCAAAAATAAAAGCGATTGTGCAATGCATTACCAAATTGGAAAAAGTGTGTACTAATCTATGGTTTTTTAGACAATCATTTTTCAACAATTAAAAAAAAACAAAAATGGACAATTGAAAAAAAGATCTGAGCTTCCTCACACCTTTACAACTCCTTTAAAGATTTTTAACTACTGACATTTTGAAAAATATTAGAAAAGAGGCTTTACGTTATGCTAATTGTATCAAAAATAAAGCTAATTTTGCTCTAGAAATTAATAAATTTAAAATGCTACATCGAAGTACTTTTATTTTCTGGTTACCATAAAGTACCACCGGAAACTTGTTACATGTTACTAATTTTAAATTAGTAACATTTGAACTAATAATTTAAAATATTTTTTTTGAATAACTAATAATAAATAGCAATTGGAATTAATAGTTTTCTATGGCAAAATCAAACTTACATTTATTTTTTATCGAACCTTGAGTAAGGCTAGTTTTCTTAGTAACGTTCATGTTGTTTTAATTTGTTATTGTTAAAACCTTTCGACGATTTGGTATTTTTTAATTTCTTTTTTTAATGTTCCCATGTCTCAAATGTTAACAGAGAGATAGAGAACTTTTTTGGTATTTAGCCTACCTTTTATGTCCAAGTAATAACTATTTCAAACAGAAATAATATTTTTATAATATAAATTAATAATTATTATTAGAAGATATTTTAACTAAATCTGCGTACACAGATTGCGGCTTATTGTTAGTAAGATTGCACTGGTCGTTAAAAAATTGACTTTTAAACCACCATTGGAACGTCCATATATTTGCATGCATAAAGCGTCCTTCTGTGTATATTCTATTTATAGACACAAAATGAGAATTACAACTGGCAACACTGCATGACGCTCTATGACGGTCTATATACACCAAGGGACGCTCTATGCACCAATATACGGACGCTTCATTGATTGTTCCGTAAAAGGACGCTGCAATGGTGGTACATTGGATTTGAAAACTTTAGATTTGTTTCATATTTAGGCAACGCCACCTGTAAAGGAATAGACGATGTATACTGGTGGAAAACTTTTAAAAAACAGTTTACTTCAGTGAGTTTCAGACCCGGACGCTCTAATAATGTTTTTTCGACGGACGTGCTAATGATAGCGGGATGTATATATATATCCCGCTATCATTAGCACGTCCGTCGAAAAAACATTATTAGAGCGTCCGGGTCTGAAACTCACTGAAGTAAGCTGTTTTTTAAAAGTTTTCCACCAGTATACATCGTCTATTCCCTTACAGGTGGCGTTGCCTAAATATGAAGCAAATCTAAAGTTTTCAAATCCGATCTACTACCATTGCAGCGTCCGTTTACGGAACAATCATTAAAGCGTCCGTATATTGGTGCATAAAGCGTCCCTTGGTGTATATAGACCGTCATAGAGCGTCATGCGGTGTTGCCAGTTGTAATTCTCATTTTGTGTCTATAAATAGAATATACACAAAAGGACGCTTTATGCATGCAAATATATGGACGTTTCAATGGTGGTTTAAAACTCAATCTTTTAACGACCAGTGCAACCTTACTAACAATAAGCCGCAATCTGTGTACGCAGATTTAGTTCAAATATCTTCTAATAATAATTATTAATTTATATTATAATATTATTATATGTAATATAAATTATTAACATAAAAATATTACTTGTAGTGGAAATACTTATTACTTGGACCTAAAAGGTAGGCTATATGCCAAAAAAGTTTTTTATTTCTCTGTCAAAATTTCGGGCATGGGGACATTGAAAAAAGAAAATAGAAATTACCGAAACGTCGAAAAGTTTCAACAATAACAATTTAAAACAACATGAACTTTGCTAAGAAAACTAATCTTACTTAAGGTTTGATAAAAAATAAATGTAAGTTTCATTTTGCCATAGAAAACTATTAATTCCAATTAATATGTTACTAATAGCACTTTTTTGTTTTAAGTAATTTTGTTTTGCTTTTTAATGCTACTGATTATTTATTTATAAAATTGTAGTAATATCTGATTTTAAAACATAAGGTTATTTTGCAAAAAATATAAGTAAAAAACTAATATATAAACTAATGGTAAGTATAATATAATAAATATTACCATATGATCAAAAAAAATTATAAATTACTTTATTTCTAATCATTTCGCATGTGAAATGTAGTAGTATTAACGAAAAATTTTTTTAATGTAGACAATTATGTGTAAAGAAAAGGACCATTTCTAGAAAAACATAAATGAGAAACTAGTGTTATAGAAATATTAAGTAAACTACAATACGAACGATAATAATGTGAATAAGGGTGGACTTTGGTTTGTCAGTTTTTTATCATTTTGTCTGATTTTAGTCAACCTCATTAAGTGTAAAGGCTTTATTGGAATTTACTTTTTACTGTAAATAATAAAAAATAAAGTTTTTTAAAACTGTTAAAACGTGCAAATTGTGGCAAAGACAATGGATCCGCCCAACGTCTTATACATATGAAAGCAATTTATTTTATTTATAATTTGCCAAACAATAATAAATTGATAAGTTACATTATAATATGTTTTAATTAAGTATTTTGGTAATCGAAAATACCCTACACGAATAAAAACAGAAATTTTCATATCCAAAAAATACCACATAATTTACCAAGGTGCAGAAAGTTACACAATATAATATCGTCAAATAAATAAATAGATTATTTAGATTGTTTTTAAATTGTATACTAACATTAATTTTATATGTAACATATATGTATAAAAAACGTTAGTTAAATTAATTCATTTTTAACATAGGTTTTTAATAACATAAAATTGCTACATTGTTTTTGCGAATGCATTGACTCTTATGACAATAATGACTATTATTTTCTTTTTAATAAACTTTATTTAAAATACGAAATGAAAAACTTCTTTTAATATAATCGTAAAAATAGATTAATGTCTGCTTTCGAATTCGGTTTTAAGTTTTAACTAAATTAATTGATTCTTTTAACAATTATAAGGTTTGAGACAATCTAATAATTGAATCAGTGAGTGACTCACAGATTGGGTTGTCAGAAAGTAGGTGAATTATAAAAGGTTCATTTGCAAATCAAGTATTGATTCTTTTGAGTCAGTACAATTATTCGTTCATTTCGAACGAATTATTTGCTCTAATCTGACAATAAGTCAAAAAATTTGCAAAATCTGTGCTGTTTTTTCGTTTTCCAAATAATGAACATTTTATGAAAATTTACAAAAATGTGTGCAAAAAGAGCAATTCTTCTAATTTGTAAAAATCGCGTTTATGCTCTAAATATTATATTGGAGCAGATTATAAGCATAATTTAAAACAAAAATTACTAGGCTATTTAACAAAAAAATTAAGAATGATTTTCAGAATTCCTCATTTAAATAAAAATTTGATAGAAAGCAAATTGTTCAGAAAAAGAAAAATAAAAAAAGTTACAACTTATTAAATAGTAGATTATTTGTCAAGATAAAAAAACAGATTGGTTTCCAGTGAGTGTTAATATTTCATTATAATGAAATTTGCATTTTTAGAACCTTTTTTTGTTCCCTTTTTTTTTCTGTAAAACTTAGTGAACACAACATTTCAATGACAATTTAAGCGTCCTAAACTCTCACATTTAATGACTAGGCAATACAGCATTTTTATAGACTAAGCAGTAAAGCAAACACTTTAAAGACGTTTTTCATTTGTCACAAAATTTTGAGACTAAATGTCAAACATCAATTTCTCTTAATAAAAAGCTGAACTGATAATATCGGCAAAATATTATGTATGGCAATAAAGCACGTTGTTATACTTGACTACCAATTACGGTATTAAATAACATGTTTTATTGCTTAATTAAAAAAAGAACTATCTATTACCTATATCATTTTTGTATGTCGTAATAATATTAAAATAAAAGATTATTTAGTATTTTATTAATATACTAGAATAATATTTAGAATATGTTAATAAAAATATCTTGAAAAATATAGACAAAATTTCAAAATAAAAAAAAATTAAAAATGCAAAACAATCAATAGATAATGTACATCTGATACATAGAAAAAATTAAGAAGAGCAGATAAATATGCTAAAACTCAAAAGAATAATTAGAAATCTAGCAAAATTAAGAACTTTTCACAGAAAAAAGAGAAATAAAAACTTTTATCAGAGAAATCGAAATAAAAGAAAGAGGAAGATAAGAAAAAGAAAGGAACTAACAATAAACGATAAAATACTGAATTCGAGAATTGGGACAATGACAAACGACAACTAGTCGTAATTGAAAAAAACTCATCTATAAAACAAAAAAACAGAAAGTAAGGAAAGATAGCCAAGTTGACGAATTGACAGTAAAATAGTATAATAAAAAAAAGTAGAAATAAAAAATAGGAAAAAAGTAAAATACAAAAATAATACAACAGCATTGACAGTAGACAACAGGAACCAAAAACCGAAATGAAATATTAGGAAAGTTACTAAAATCAGAAATAAAAAAATGCTATACTAATAGAATAGAGACTAAACAAACATATAACAAAATTTAATGTAAAAAATACAAAAATATAAAAAATACAAAAAAAAATATGAAGAAAAAACAAAAATACCCAAAAATATTTTTAATAAATCAGTTCTAGAAATATGTGGAGTAAACAAAACAACAAATACGAAGAAGCTAAAACTCTGATAGAACAATAAAATTAAACAAGAAGTAATTAGAAAAAAACTGTTATCGAAAAATTACTTAGAGAACAACAAAATTCTAGATGACTACCAACTGTATAAAGAACAAGAAGAGAACATAAAAATTTTAGTAAAACCGGTAAAGCAAAGTTATAAAAAGAGTTTGAAATAAAGATAAAAAAACCGCTTTTGGCAATGCAAAAATAGTGTACAATATTGTAACCAATTTAAAAAAATAGAACATAAAAAACAAAGAAAAAAAATTTATTATATTATATTTTTAAATTAATATATTTATTGGAAATAAACTCAAAATTATTAAGTAATAGAAATTGTTTGACAAGTTAAAAAATCTGATTGTTTTAAAGTGACAGTTAATGTTTCATTATAATAAAATTTACATGAACCTAAAAAACTCACTTTTTTAATGTGTTGAACATGTTATTTTTTCGTATACTTGATAAAATTCACTGTAATTTAAAGAATTAAAAATTATGAAATCAATCTAAGCACTGTAAATTACCTATCAAACAAGAACTTTATAAGATTTTATGGCCAAAAAAGTTATTAAAAGTCAATATTTATAATTATGTATTACACTAACAGTAGGAGAAAAGTTACTTTATGTTAGAAATAAAATTTTTTGTTATTGCAAATTAAAGAAACCATTTATTACAACATTTTTACCTATAATTTTATTATTTTTAATCAATTTATATTTATGTATGAATACTTTAACTCTAGTAATTTAAAAAAATTTAAATATTTTTAAATGTTTAAATGATCAGTAACATTAAAAAGCAAAATAAAATTACTTGAAGCAAAAAAATGCTATTAGTAAAATTTGGACTAATAATTTAAAATATTTTTTTAGGCCTCTGTTTAGAAACACTAAATTTCTAGTCGTAGAAATCGTCGGAAAGATGATTGTTTGCGTTTGCCACTATAGACATTAAAAGTAAAATTTAAGAATTTTCTGTTTTTAAATTGTATTTATTCCAATACCTGTTATGTGATTTTTCAGACAGCAAATTTTTAGTTGCTTTTCTGACTGCGTTTTTTAGATGTTCTGGGTTATTATCGTCTTCTGTCTTCTGACTTATTAGAAGAAGTTTTATTTATTTTAACACAAAAGCACGACTTGACACAGTTTACAATTGTTTATTGTCAATAACATTTTAAATTGAAAATAGTTATCATAATAATCAAAATAGTTTTTTTTAGTTTAGACTACTTTTAGGCTTAAAAAACGTCGTTTATCACACGGCCAGAAACCTTTTCGTGAGTATTCGCACTTGTGAGACTCGGCTTCGCCTCAGACCACAATCCGTGCTCATATTCACAAAACGACAGTTTCTGGCTTTGTCATAGAAATAACTATTTCTGTATAATTAATAATAAATAGCAATTGAAATTAATAGTTTTCTATAGGAAAATAAAACTTACATTTATTTTTTTATCAAACTTTAAGTAATTTTAGTATTCTTAGTAACGTTCATGTTGTTTTAAACTATTATTACTTTTCGACGTTTCAGTAATTTATTACCATCCCCGAAATGTAGGCAAAAAGATACAAATTTTTTTTATATACAGTAAGCGGCAAAAGTATGGAACATCTAAAATAACTTTAAAACTATTTATTTAAAAAAAATTGCTCGGGCACTATCTGTTATCTGCATTTAAAAAAAAAACAAATAATTTATAATTAAAACTTTATTTTAAAAAATTAAAGTGTTAATTATAGTTTCCAACAAATTTTTAACTGCCAGTATTTTTTAAACTGTCAAAAAGTCATAAAGTGCTAGATTTTAACAATGAGTTTAATAATAATAAATTTCAGTTTTTTAATTTTTATTTTATTTCAACTTTTAATAATTTAAGAATGACACAAAAATTTTAGTAAAGATAGGTATAGCACATTATACACAAAATATGTTCAAAATTTGTCATAAAATTTAAAAATGTATTAAAAAGTATAGAGTGTCCTTTAAAAAAACAAAGTTGATGTCGGTATCTTATTTTTGGTCACACTGAACAATATAGATATTAAAATTAATTAACAAATTATTATTAAAATGCGCAATTAAAAAATAAAATTAACCTGTCCAAACATTTTTTTAAAAAATAAATACTTTTAAAGTTATTTTAAATGTTTCACAATATTACCGCTTACTAGTAGATTTAAATTTGAAGCATTAGCGCGCGCGTCTATCTTTTTATTCCTCACAACTCAGGTCAGGAATCGTTTATTTAATTTCATTCGTATCGTTACAGTGTTGCCGAACTGACGGACGCTCTAATACACCGAGGTTGAATATACGTATATTACGCCAGCGCCACTACCCTATATACGCCGGAACTAAAAATTATACGAATTTTTCATCCAGAAATCATTAAAGCGTCCAAATCAAGTTAAGTGAAACCCCCAGATATATACTATGCGGAAAGTGAGGACCATGCGCGGTTGCCGCATCATCGGTCCTCACTAGGTAATGGCCACGATCTGCAAAGTATACGTCTAGAATTTATACACCGTGGAGAGCGCCACCACTCACATAACTGTTGAACTAAAATATACAACTTGGACCATATTGTGATGAAAGTGAGGTCCAGCTAAATTTAACAGATATGCCTATGTAGTGGTAGGGGAAGGTGCTGGAATGAATTGTACAGGATTGTCAAAGTGAGGTCCGTATATCGGACCTCACTTTGTACCGGACCTCACTTCAAACGCAGTTTTTCCACAGCCGGGGCTCACTTTATACACGTCGAATATATATATATATATATATATAGATCTTTAGTACAAAGTCAGACCAATTGGAATTCCATACAATCCCGCTCCACCAAGAAATAGCGTAGATTCGAACCAAAGTCAGGCGTATATTCTTTTTTTGTAATTTTTTATGCTTAATTCTGCAATATATACACGGCTAACTCTTAAAAAAAATTTGAATTTTATACGAAATATTTCGTACTATCCTGAGCCTATTGAAAATGCAGCAAACCTGAGCCAGACTTGTATATGTTTACATATACAAGACTATCTTGAGCCAACACTTTTGACAAACCTGAGCCATATATATAATATACCGACAATCCTGCTCCATAGCAACAGCAATGACTAAGCCGTATGTATATACCATAATAATCAAAAGTTAAATTTTTACCGACAATCCTGCCCCATAGCAACAGTAATAACACCTGAACTTTATTTCACTTACGGAGTGTTTTATTTTATATCGAGAGTCATGATGCATGTCGATGTTCAAGCAACAGGAAAGACTAAAATCTAGTTTACTTAAGTAATGTAAATATTAAAAAAAGCTATTGTTTAACAAATAAAGTAAGGATTTTCTAACAAGATAAAAATATATTAATAGTTAGAAAATTTTATACTTTGAGCGTGGTAATATTTTTCACTTAATAGTAAAAAAGAAAATAAGAAAAGCAAAATTTTTTCATTATTTACTTAGATATGTTTTCTTGATGTTCACACAGTTGGTGTCGTTTTTGAGCAAAAATCTCGATTGTTTTAAGCTATATCTTTTGTGTTTTGTCTTAGCTGTACAGATAAATTGACAACTTAATTAACGAATGTCGATGTAAACACTCAAAATAAGATAATTTTGGCACTGGTAGAGTGTATGTCAATAAATAGATGACAGTCGATTATGTATTTCTGTTTCTTTTTTTGAGATTACAAAAAATTGCACAGATAAAAAAAAAGTTTTGCCAACTACTAACTGTAAAAGTTTTGGAGACAGTTTTACTGGCTTTGATCCTTTCTTGTTTTGCTGGTTTTGATACAGTTTTTTTTATAATAGGCAAACTAGTAAGCACTAGAAATTTGAAATGCTTATTTATAATTGGATAATTATTGAAATCCACTAATTACAAATAAATATTTAGAATTTACAGCGATCACTAGATTGCCTAGCAAAAAAAAACAAACTATAGACTCGGTTTAGTGCAAAAAATATTATATGCAGGGTGAAATAAAAGTATATTTCATATTTTTTAAGATAATAAAAAAACGCCAAGACAAATCGGTTCTATTTTTTTATTGCGCACGTTTCTCTCTTATATTAGAACAAATTCTAACCAGTCTTTTGCTGTGACGTACCTAATCGATGATTCTTTTAAATAGCAACCTCTATTTTTCTTGGTGAAAATTGTTACTATTTTTTTTTCAGAGT
Source organism: Tribolium confusum (assembly GCA_029207805.1). Lineage (NCBI taxonomy): Eukaryota > Metazoa > Arthropoda > Insecta > Coleoptera > Tenebrionidae > Tribolium > Tribolium confusum. Next base: position 9,682,940 of record JALGAY010000006.1, read on the forward strand.
ATAACAGTATAATTTATTTTATTTTAGATCCTATACAGAGTATAAGGTGTATAGGATCTAAAATAAAAATTTTAAGTAATTTAACCAATTTAAATGTTTCATTAAATTTTCTAAAATAAACGCAATTTTTATTAGAATTACTGAACTAAACGTTTAAATTGCCGTCCTTCTGTTTCTTGGCAATAACACAACTAATTTTCGAACACCGTTAGCACATTATTCTTCATTTCTTAACTAATTAAGCAATACTGATTTGTAGATCTTTTTTTTAAATTTTCTAAATCTCTTAATTTTGTTGCAAATACAGTGCTCAACAATTGAAATAAAACACCTTAAAATTTTAACAAAGTTTAATGTCTTGTAACTTTTGAAAAAATTATCAATTGAGATGATTTTTTTTTTCTTGGTAGCTAATTTCTTATACTTTAAAATGCTTAATAGAGGGATTTTCGCAAATTTGTAGTTTAAGTTATACAAGGTTTCAAAGACATTCTTTGCAAAAAACGAAAACTTTAGACTGCTCCCATTTAAAAAAAAATTTGGATTGTTTTAATGGGTCCCAGAATAGCGCAGGATTAATCCTTCAACACAGTTTTACAGATTTTGAGCTACACTTATAAATTAGAGCAATAATTCCAAAAAAACTGTTTTTTGCGCATTAAGTAATAATTTTTTTAATTGATGTACAATTTTACCTCTTTTTAGATTATTCTAAAAATAAAAGTTTAAACTTAAAATTCGAAAAGCAACGGCAGACATACTGTTTACATTTTGTTTAAAAAAACACCTCGAAAGATGACCAACTTTTTAAATAGCTTCGAATTTTAGTTTACTAAAACAATAATAAAAATTTAAATGTGTATTAAGACACTTAACTTATTTTTGTATCTCAACATCCTTGTAGCATTAGTTCATTTAGTATTGGTTGGTGATTGCATCTGATTTTTAAAAACATATTTTTAGAAAAATATTGAAGTTTTTTCTAACTTAAACAACTCGTTACAACAATACGGACGCTACTGTTAGCTATCTACAATAATTATTGTTTCATTAAAAACAAGCCGTTTAGATAAACAAAAATTTTAATAATTGATTTTGTTGCAGGAATTTGGACTTAGAAATAAAACGCTGTTTACCTGGCTTTTAGGATAGCCAGGTAAACAGCGTTTTATTTCTAAGTCCAAATTTCTGCGACAAAATTAATTATTATTATCACCATGGATGCAAATACTGATATTTAAAAGTTTTAATTTTCTTCTAACAACATGGCATTAAAAATTGTATTTAAACACTAATTTATACCGAGTAAACTAATGCTACAAAGGTCTTCAGATTTAAACCCAAGTCATGTTTTGAAATACACGTTTAAATTTTTATTATTGTTATACCAGACTAAAATTCAGAGCTGTTTGAAAAATTAATCATTTTTGGAAGCCTTTTATTACACGAAATGTTAACCGTATGACTAGCACTCTTTCCAGAATTCCAGTTTGAACTTTTACAGATTTTTTTACAGAATTCCAGTTTAGGTGTAAAAAAATTTACATCTATTAACAAAATTATTGCTTATAGTGTAAAATTTTTTTTTTTGGATTTTGGCTTTAATTTATAAACGTGTATTTAGACAATTAACTTGTTTTTTGTCTCTCAACATTTTTGTAGCACTAGTTTATTTAGTATTGGTCGGTGATTAGATCTGATTCTTAAAAGCACATTTTTAGGAAAAAATTGAAGCTTTTTTTAACTTAAACAGCTCGTGACTACGATACGGTCGCTACTGTTAGCTATCCACAACTGTTTCATTAGAAACAAGCAATTTAGATGAGCAAAAGTTTCAATTTTTTTCTAAAAACATGGCTTCAAAGATCGTATTTAACCACCAATTTAAAATGAGTAAATTAATGCTACAAAAGTCTTAAGATTTAAAACACAAGTCACATTTCTAAATACACGTTTAAATTTTTATGATTGACTTACCAAACTAAAATTCGGAGCTTTTTAAAAAATTTGGTCATCTAGGGAAGTTTTATTTTCTACAAAAAATGTTAACAGTATGTCTACCGTTGCCTTTCCAATTTTAAGTTTAAACTTTTATTTTTAGAATAATCTAAAAAGAGGTAAAATTTTACATCAATTAACAAAATTATTGCTTAATGCGCAAAAAACAGTATTTTTGGATTATTGCTTTAATTTATAAGTGTAGCTTAAAATTTGTAAAACTGTATTAAGAGCTTAATCCAGCGCTCTTCCAGGACACATTAAAAAAAATATTTTTTTTGTTAAAGTGGGAGCAGTCCAAACTTTTCATTTTTTGCAGAGCCTGTCTTTGACACCTTGTTTATTAATGACTTAAATTACAAGTTTACAATAAACGCTCTATTAAACATCTTAAGCAAAGGATTTGGACATACCATATCCAATAAATATGTCTTCAAAAAATACGGTCCTAAAATGTATCTGACAAAACCACTTCAAACACTCAATTTTTGTGGATGTTGAATTTGGGTTTTTCTCATCCAGTGCGGATCTTCTATCGACCTATTTGGGCATTAAGTATCTTTTTTTTAAGTTAAATCTATTTGATTTTATTATAGAGCTACATAAAATCAAAAGTATTTGCAACAAAACCAAGAGATTTGGAGGATTTACGAAAAAGAATCACAATTCAGTGCCGCTTAATTAATCAAAAAATAATAAATTATGTATTAACAGAGTTCGAAAAAATTGATTGTATTATTGCCAGGAAACAAAAAGACGTCAATTTAAATATTTAGTTCAATAATTCTGTAAATAATAATACAATTTAGAACAAGAGATAAAGGAGCTGCTTCAACAGCAAATGAGATAATTTTACAATCTAAAAAAACTAATTTTATATTTCAAATTTATGATTATATTTGCAGTTGAACAAATTGTGAATGTTATGGCATTGCAAATTTATTTAGCTTTTTTAATTAAAAAAAAAATTATACAGCACATAAGGTTTATAGTAGCATTCTACAATACAAGAGTTTGTTAAAAACGGTAACAAAAAAAAGGTTTTAAACAGCTGGAAAAAAACAGTTTTAATTTTATAGGGGCTGAAGGATAAAAATTTTCAAATTTACAGATTTTCCCACGTCTCTGATACAAAAAATTCGTTGTCTTAGCAACGCAAGCATTGTTAAAATTATAAAAATTACTTATAGCTTTGACGTTCAATTAACGTCAAGTTGGTTTGTACGATTTAGTTTTGACGTATTAATTTCGACTAAACATCATGAATTATCGTGTTTCTCCATACTCCATTGCTGACTGAAATAATGTAGTGCGCAATTTGTTTTATTTGTATAATACAATCCTGAGCCAGTTTGTTTTATTTTATTAATTCTAAGAAACTGCTGGCTCAGGATTGTATATACAAATATATACAAAATACGCGACTGCAGCGCCACCATTTTACAGCGCGGCAAAAGCCGGAACTACAAATTGGAGATTCATACAATTCTGAGCCAAAAAAAAAATTTGCCAGTGCACTGTGGGGGCCTTAAATATGCGGTTTATAAGGGTCCGCCATCCTGAGCCATATATTTGGCTCAGGTCCGTCAGAGTGGCTCAGGATGTACCGCCCGCAAACATATTTCTGGCTCAGGTTTGTACTAAAGCGCTATATATATATATATATATATATATATATATATATATATATATATACATCCCGCTATCATTAGCACGTCCGTCCGAAAAACATTATTAGAGCGTCCGGGTCTAAAACTCACAGAAGTAAGCTGTTTTTTAAAAGTTTTCCACCAGTATACATCGTCTATTCCCTTACAGGTGGCGTTGCCTAAATATGAAGCAAATCTAAAGTTTTCAAATCCGTTGTACCAGCATTGCAGCGTCCTTTTACGGAACAATCAATGTAGCGTCCGTATATTGGTGCATAGAGCGTCCCTTGGTGTATATAGACCGTCATAGAGCGTCATGCGGTGTTGCCAGTTGTAATTCTCATTTTGTGTCTATAAATAGAATATACACAAAAGGACGCTTTATGCATGCAAATATATGGACGTTCCAATGGTGGTTTAAAAGTCAATTTTTTAACGACCAGTGCAATCTTACTAACAATAAGCCGCAATCTGTGTACGCGGATTTGGTTAAAATATCTTCTATTAATAATTATTAATTTAATTATGAAAATATTATTTCTGTTTGAAATAGTTATTACTTGGACATAAAAGGTAGGCTATATACCATAAAAGTTCTTTATCTCTCTGTTAACATTTGAGGCATGGGAACATCAAAAAAAGAAAATAAAAATTACTGAAACGTCAAAAAATTTCAACAATAACAATTTAAAACAACATGAACGTTAACTAAGAAAACTAGTCTTACTCAAGGTTCGATAAAAAATAAATGTAAGTTTGATTTTGCCATAGAAAACTATTAATTCCAATTGCTATTTATTATTAGTTATTCAAAAAAATTATTTTAAATTATTAGTTCAAATGTTACTAATTTAAAATTAACATGTAACAAGTTTCCGATGGTACTTTATGGTAACCAGAAAATAAAAGTATTTCGATGAAGCATTTTAAATTCATTAATTTCTAAAGCAAAATTTGCTTTATTTTTGATACAATTAGCATAGCGTAAAGACTCTTTTCTAATATGTTTTAAAATGTCAGTAGTTAAAAATTTTTCAAACTGTTGTAAAGGTGTGAAGAAACTTAGATCTTTTTTTGAACTGTCCATTTTTGTTTTTTTTAATAGTTCAAAAATAATTGTTTAAAAAACTATAATTGGTACATACTTTTTCCAATTTGATAATGTATTGCACAATCGCTCTTATTTTTGCTTAAAAGTTTCGCCTTCTGATCTTTCTTTAATCTCGGGAATTCTACTTTCATCTTTGTCAATCCAAAAATTGAGATCATTAAGTATATCTTCAATTTCCTCAAATGTAAAGATTTTTTTGCAATTAATTTTTTACTCTAAATAATAAAAAATAAAGTTTTTATAAAAAAAAAGTTACAACAGTTACTAATGTAAATTAACATTGATTTTTTATGTAACATATATAAGAAATACATATAAAGGCAATAAGTAAAAAAATTTGACAAATCTGTGCTGTTTTTTCGTTTTCTAACCAATAACATATTTTATAAAAATTTAGAAAAATTCGTGCAAAAAGAGTAATTCTTTTAATTTGAAAACATCGCGTTTATGCTCTAAACATTATATTCAAGCAGATTGTAAGTATAATTTAAAACAAGAAAAACTAGGCTATTTAACAAAAAAAATATCAAGAATGCTTTTCAAAATTCGTCATTTAAATAAAATTTTAATAGGAAGCAAATTGTTTAGAAAAAGAAAAATGAAGGAAGTTACAACTTATTAGTAAATAGTAGATTGTTTGACAAGTTAGGAAAACTGATTTTTTTCCAGTGAGTGTTAATGTTTCATAATAATGAAATTTGCATTTTTAAAACCTTTTTTTGTTCTTTTTTTTCTTCTGTAAAACTTAGTAAACACTACATTTCAATGACCATTTAAGGGCACTAAACTATCGCATTTAATAATTAGGTAATACGTCAGCATCTTTATAGACTAAGCAGTAAAGCAAACACTTTAAAACCGTTTTTAGTTTAGTCACAAAATTTTGAGGCTAATTGTCAAACATCAAGTTGTTCTAAAAAAAAATGAACTGATAATATCCAAAAAAATTATATATGGCCAAAAAGCTCATTGCTTTACCAGACTGCCAATTACGGCATTCAATCTTATGTTTTATTGCTTAATTAAAAAAATAACTATTTATTATATCATTTTTGTATGTCGTAATAATATTACAATAAAAGATTTTTTAATATTTTATTAATATACTAAAATAATATTTAGAAAATATTAATAAAAATATCTTGAAAAATATAGACAAAATTTCGAAAAATCTAAACAAAATTTAAAAATGCAAAACAAACAGGAGATAATGTATGTCTGATACATAGAAAAAATTGCAAAAAGTAGATAAATATGCTAAAACTTAAAAGAATAATTGGAAACATAGCAGAATTAAAAACTTTAAAGAAACTAACAACAAACGACAAAAAGAAATGAATTGGAACAGTGACAATCAACAACTAGTCGTATTTGAAAAAAGTTGTCTATAAAACGAAGAAATCGGAAAGTAAAGAAAGATAAGTTGATGAATTGACAATAAGAGAGTATAATAAAGAAAATAGTAAAAATAGAAAATAGGGAGAAATCTAAAGACAAAAATAATACAACAGCGTTGACAGTAGGCAACAGGAATCAAGAACCAAAAAGAAATACTAGGAAAGCTACTAAGATCAGAAATAAAAAAAGATAAAAAAATACTATACTAATAGAATAGAGACTAAACGAAGGTATAACAAAATTCACTGTAAACAAATTTTAGAACAGTTTCTAAGTAGAAATAGCTTCTCAGAATAAGAGATAACAACAAAAAAAATCCTAATACTAACAAATGATATAAAAGAAAAGGTAAAAATTAATAGAGAAAAAGTAAATAGCAAAAATTTTTTTAAAAAAAATGTTATTAATGGCTAAAAGATCATAGATTTTTATACAATAAACAAATTTGGTAATAGGAAACAACTTCTACCAACACAAAAATATTTACATATATGTATACAGGTGAGATGCTAAGCAGAAATAAAAGATCTATAATCTTCCTATTGGTGATAGACAAATTATTTTAAAAAGAATTAAAGACATGCGCGTTAAAAACGTTTTTGACATAGGAAATAACAATTTTTTGGTGAAAAATAAAACAACACAAAAAAGTAACAGAAGACAAAAATAGAATGTATAAATTACAAAAAGATCAAAGAAGAAACAGAAATGCTTTAAAATATTTTTAATAAATCAGTTCTAGAAATATGTGGAGTAAACAAAACAACAAACACGAAGAAGCTAATACACTAGTGGAACAATGAAATTGAACAAAAAGTAATTAAGAAAAAACTTTTATCGAAAAAGTACCTAGAGTAACAGAAACCTAGATAACTACCAACTGTATAAAGAACAATAAGAGAAGATAAAAATAATAGTAAAAACGGTAAAGCAAAGTTATGAAAACCATTTGAAATAAAAATAAAAAAAACTTCAACGCAATGCACAAGTATTGTACAATGTTGTAAGCAATTTAAAAAAAATAGAATTAAAAATAAAAATTATTAGAAATAAACTCAAAATTATTAAGTGAATAGCAGATTGTTTGACAAGTTAAAAAAACTGATTGTTTTCCAGTGAATGTTAATGTTTCATTATAATAAAATTTACACGAATTTGGAAAACTTCATTTTCTTAGCGCGTTAAACATGTTATTTTTTCGTGTTCTTGATAAAATTTACTGTAATATAAAAAACTAAAAATTATTGGACTCGATTTCAGGCCCGAGCTGAAGGCGAGGATGAGTCTAAGCACCGTATATTACCTATTGTACGACAACGTTATTTGATTTTTTGCCAGAAGAAATTATTAAAAGTCAACATTTATAATTATTACACTAAAAGTAAGAGAGAAGTTGCTTTATGTTGGCAATAGAATTTTTTGTAATCAAAAATTAAAGAAACCATTAATTGCAAAATTTTTACCTATAAACTTATTATTTTTAACCATTTTAAAATCATGTATGAACTTTAGTTATTAACTTTAATTATTTAAAAAAATATATATTTTTTTAATTTTTCAATTTCAAAATTAGATTTTACTACATTATTGTAAATAGATAATCAGTAGCATTGTAAAGCAAAATAAAATTACTTAAAGCAAAAAAAATGCTACTAGAAACCTTTAGACCAATAATTTAAAATATTTTTTTGTATAATTAATAATAAAATACCAATTAGAATTAATAGTTTTGTATAGCAAAATAAAATTTGCATTTGTTTTTTATTAAACTTTAAGTAATATCAGTTTTCTTAGTAACGTTCATGTTGTTTAAATTATTATGATTACTTTTTGACGTTTCAGTATTTTTTTTTGCAAAAATGTAGGCAGAGAAGTACAAAGCTTTTTTGATGTACAGTAAGCGGCAAAATTATGGGACATTTAAAATTATTTTAAAACTGTTCATTAAATAAAACAAATACATAATTTATAATTGACACTTTATTTTAAAAAATAAGTATTGATTATTGTTTCCAACAAATTTTTAATTGCTAGTTTTTATTAAACTGTCAAAAAGTTATAGAGTGCTAGATTTTGACAACGAGTTTAATAATAATAAATTTTAGTTTTTTAATTTTTATTTTATTTTAACTTTTGATAACTTAATACTGTCAAAAGATTATTTTGGTACTAATTTAAACAATTAACTCTACAATAAATTGAATATTAATTTTTCTTTGTTTTTTCTAATATTTCGAAAACAGTTAAAGATAGGTATAGGACATTATACATAAAATATGAGTTTAATAATCCAAACTCAGTTTAATACAAAAATATGAGTGAGTAATGCAAACTCAGTTTAACTGAGTTCGTATTACTCTATTCTGCTAAATATGTCCAAAATTTGTCATAGAATCTAAAAATGCAATAAAAAGTATAAAGTGCCTTTTAGAAAAACAAAATTGATGTCGCTATCTTATTTTGGGGCCACACTAAATAAAAAAAATTAAATTAATTAACAAATAATTATTAAAATGCGCAATTTAATAATAAAATTGACCTGTCCAAACGATTTTTTTAAAAAATAAATATTTTTAAAGTTATTTTAATTAAGTATTAAATTAAATATTCTACAATTTTACCGCCTACCCTATTTTAACAGGTTTCAATTTGAAGCATTAGCGCATCGCGTCTAGCTTTTCATTCCTCACAACTCAGGCCAGGAACCGTTTGTTTGATTTCATTCGTATCGTTACAGTGTTGCCGAACTGACGGACGCTCTATTACACCGAGGTTGAATATACGTATATTACGCCAGCGCCACCACCCCTATATACGCCGGAACTAAAAATTATACGAATTTTTCATCCAGAAATCATTAAAGCGTCCAAATCGATTTTTGCCATTCGCTTCCTCTTGGTGTAGGAAGGCTCCCAAATTTTTTTTACATGGGGTTGCAGCAGAGCGTCCATATACGGGCGCTCTATGCACAAGGACGTCCTAATGATAGGGATCGGGCAATGTATGGCCGTGCTAATGATAGCAGGATATATATATATATATATATATATATATATATATATATATATAAAATAAACAATATTCTGAAAAACATAACTAACATTAATAGGGCTATTCTGTACTTTTACTGTAACAGAACTCTATAAAAATCTTGTTGCTATGCCATTGACTAACTATACTATAGAGTTATATATAGGTATATAGTTAGTCAATGACAGTGCCGATGATCTACCAATCAAATCAAATATTTAGGTTTGCCATTTTTATAGAATGTAACGAACTTACAGAGCTATTAAAAATTACAAAATACTGTTGTATAATGTTATTATTCTGTAATTTTTTGATAGCTCTGTAATTTCGTGGCATTTTATAAAAATGGCAATAAATAAAAATAAATATTTGATTGGTATATCATCAGCAGTATCATTGCAACAATATTTTTATAGAATTCTATTCTTACAGTGAAGATGCCAAATAGCCCTATAAGTTACATATTCTATAAGTCTTAAGTTTCCATTACAGTCTTTAAACCCCCTCATTCACGAAGCTCGATAAGCGATTGCAAATCCATGGTAATGTATTGTTAATAACAATGCGTTATATGTAGTGAATTTGTAAATTGCAACTGCTTATCGACCTTCGCGAATCACCCCCTTTTTGGCATTTTAAAACCAGTTCTAATATTTTCTTTAAGTGCCAATATATGTGCACATGTATCAATTTGGAACCTATTACGTAATTTATTTTTAATTACATTTAACTGAGAGAAGATACGTTCAGCAGCAGCTGACGAATGAGGTATGCACAATACATGTTTAACAACGACCATTAAGTTGGGAAACATTAATTCCCCTAATTCGTTCTTTGTTTTGGCTACTGTGGCCCAAAAATTATTTAAATCTAAGTCTTTTTCCTTTAGTTCTTTATATTCACTGATTAACTGCCACTCACTATTCACTAAATCGGGGTCTACTTTAATGTTTGGAAATAAATAAGCAAATTCAGAAATTGATATTATTTTGCCTGAAAGCACAGTAGTTGGTTTAAATAAACCGGCAAATTGCAAATGTTTGTTAGAGAAATCAAATCTTTTTTTCAATTGTTTGCACATTTCCACATAAAAATCTAAACATCTAACTTTGAAATTGTGTAAATCTGCAGACGAGATCTTACCCACTTCAGACGGATTTTTCAAGAACATGTCTACTTTAGCACCTAAATATATATCATTAATATCTTTATACAACCTAGGGTTACTCACAACTACGTTATTAATTGATTCAGAATTAATAATATCTTTTTTAACAAAATATTTCAAAAAAGTTTTATACAACGTTACTATTTTATCGAGAAGAATTGGAGTTTTCGGTTTTTCACCTTGAAATTCAACATTGAGTTTAGTAATCGTATCTAAATTAAACGCCATAAACTGTAAGTATAGTTTAAAAAGTGGGTTGCTAAGAGCATTTAAAATAGATTTAGCCATCGGCAGGTCATCCTCTAAAGCAGCTTTTTGGAAGAACAGAGTAAGAGATTGCCAGTGTTCTAAAATTCTATCACATACATTCTGCAAAAACATAGAACATTTCTGTGTAATAGGCTATTATTAATTGATATTTTTATACATAACTTTAATGATAACCACCTTGTTTGGCTAGGATACACAATCTTTGACGGGTTTTCTTCAACAAATAATTGACATTCCTTCAATTCATCATATCGCTTACTGCTGTATGCAAAATAAGAATAAACATCTCTTACAAACTGTTTGACTGTAGTCGGTAACTTTTTACAAGCGTATGAAGAACATAAATGGAGAGAATGACAACTGCAACCTTGCACAATAATATAAGGACAGATTTGTTTAAGTTTTTGTTGTAATCCTTTTATATGACCCATCATCACGGTTGCATTATCTGCTCCTAGTCCAATTACGTTTTCATAAGGAATGTTATTTGTATCTAATACTAATTTAATGGCATGGAACAATGCATCTGCTGTAGCATCTTCTAATTGTATTAAATCAAGGAAATGATCTCTTACCTGATTTAATTCATTATTAAATGTTCTTGCTACGACCACAAGACTTTTGGTGGTGGTAATGTCTGTGGTTTCATCCACTATAAATGAAAATTTTTCTTGTCTTAGCATAGCACAAATCAGTTCTTTGTTAAATGGGCCCAAAACATTATTTACCAATGATGTAGCTTTATCCCGTTTCATTCTAATGCTTTTAATTACCTCATCATTGGGTGAAAGATCTTTAATTAATTTAACTAAATCATTAACCAGGTTAAATGATAAATTTTGTGCGCAAAGAAATGCAACAATTTTCATCTCAGCTACGTTAACCTGTTCTTGAAAATTATTTTTTTTATTACGTTTAAATGTGTCTTCTATTTTAGCAGACGTTGCAGATGCTTTATATTTTTGTATATGATTACCAGATACTGCATGACGTTTTATATGAAAAGTTCCTCCATTAATTACCATATTACAAGCTTTACAATAAGCTTTCCCTCGTTTGTTTGTTATAAAATTAAACTCTTCTGCCCATTCTTGCCTAAATTTTTGACAGTATTTTTTGCGTTTCTCAATATGCCGCTCTGTTATTTCACTTATTTCTTCTCTTTCTCTATCACCACTGTTCCTGTCCAATGTGCTTGTGTCACTAGCATTAGTGCCATTCCTTGAATTGCTGTTTGTATCTGTACATGTATCTGTGGCATTTCCTAAATTTATTGTTACAGCTTTAGGCGACTGAGATAGACTAAACGCCACTACGCGGTACAAATACGAACTAACCAAAGGGAGTCGTTAACTGAATTCATGCGATCGATTACTGAAAAAACGTTTAATTTGTGACTTTATTTGAGGATTTTGATGGTTTTATTATAATAAAAACGAAGTAAGATGATTGTTAAACAATATGTTACGAGCATTTGACCAGCTATTCAACCGTTGAATAATAAAACGGCTATAGTTTACTTTAGCTGACCACACTAAAAATGCATGAAAAAAATCGGGGTTTTCGCTAAACTTACGTAAAATGATCCCTAGAACACGAATCCGGTGGCGGAGGTTTGATTTTTTAAATATTTTTTACAAAAAGTCCATTTTTTGGTGAAAAAATTGTTCGGTTTTTACAATGAAAAAAAATAGCAAATTGAATACTTCACTTTTATTCAAACCACCCATTGGCTTCATTCATTTTTAGTTCATCAAATTCTTGTTAAAAAAAAGATCAAATTCTTCAATTTTCCAAAATTTGTTAATATTACATTTGTTTTTTATTTTGTGGATGAGTTGATAAAGCACCTGCGATTACTCAACTAATTTACTTTGTTGTATAACTGGATCTTTACATTTGATTTAAACTTTTCCATTGCAAATTATCTCCCAAATATGTTCGTTTCCAATTTGAAGGTAGATAGCGACAGGTATATCAAATTCTGGGTCTGCTAATGCTATATTTTTTAGAATTTTTAAATTTCACGTATCAAATGTAACCGAAGGTATATTTTGAGTTTTGGATGCAATTACCAGACAAGTTAAGTTTAACTGAAAAGAGTTATGACATGATTTGATATTGACTTTAGTTGATTTGGTTATAGTTGTTGTGTTTTGATTAATAGCAATAACAGACACATTATTATTATTATGACATAAAAGTCCTAACATTTTACACGCGTTATTTGAAATAAAATTCGATTGTGAATCGTTATCAAGTAATGCGCTTAAGTGGTGCATTTTTTCGTCTGTATCAATGACCTTAACAAAGGCTGTTGTTATATTATTTTCACTGTTTAATTGCGCGCAGTTTCTCGATGTACGTTGAACGTCTTGATTTGCGTTTAGAATCATACTTATCGATATTTAACAAGGAGTGGTGCCTTTTATTGCACTTGAGACAATTTCCTGATGAATAACTCTCAAATTTATGATTTCCGCTTAAGCAATTGGTACTAATTTGCGTTTATTTTTGCTCATTTAACCGTTGCAATGCTTTTAATGCGATATAATCTTTACAATGAATGTAACAAATGTGATCGATTACACAACTGATACGATATCGATGGTTGATTTGTTATGAAATGCTACGTTGGATGACAAGTGTTATCAAACTGTGTCTGTTTATAATATTTTTAATTTTGGGTTGGATGTTTTTTAATATTCGTGGAAGTTCCCTTATTTAAAGATTCTAATAACTGTATGTTCACAATATTGACTTGATCGCTTCGAATCAAAGCTCCTTCTCCACATGAGCAAACATAAACAAACGCACGTGCTTAGCCCATCGACCGCTTGCTGATTGGTGACTGTGCCAACCAATTAAAAGTGATACACTCGTGTGTCGCCTCTGTGATTTCAAGCCTCTGTAGTTTCGACTATCTTGGTAGTCAACAGGTTAAGTAACCTTGCGTATACCCAGGGAAATTTCAGTGACAGTTTAATGACAGAGAGCCGCCATCTTTTTGCGTTGGCATAGACGCGCGAAATTTGAACGGACTTCAGCTTATTGGAATTTTGCTTTTTTTATTTCAAATTGATCAATTTGCTCAAATTGTATTTTTTTTATTTCTGTTTGAAAAAAATACATCATTTTTCTTTAAACAGAAATAAAAAAAATGCAATTTGAACAAAATTATCAACTTATTTAGGTAAAAAAATAAGTTGAGCATTAAAACAACAAATGTCCTTAATCCTATATAATAAAAAAATTTGTTTAAAAGTTACAAAGTATTAATAATAATAATAAACTTTATTGTTCAACAGAAAATTCCATTTACAGGACAAAATAATGTCAAATACAATAGTAACATAATATAAACATAATACTATATCAAATAATAAATAAAAATTTATACAATTAATAAAACAACTAAAGAGAAAAAATTTTGTGTGTAAAAACCTAAATACCAAATAGTACAACAGGGAAAACTTAAGCATAGTTCTAGAAAATATAGCTCCGCTCTACATAATACTAACAATTTGGTACTAATGCTAAGTAATCTCTTTATTGATATTAATTCTAATTGGAATTAATGTATTAATTATTTATTACATTATTGCAAATTTGCTTAAATTCTTTTAGATTTTTATGTTTTGATTAAATGTTTTGTGATTTTTTTGTGTTTTTGATTTATATGTTTTGATTAAAAATGTCAAAATTACAAATTTTGGATATTTCATTTACTATTTTACACATATTAAAGTATTAAATTAAATACAGTTTAATTAGAAAATAACAATTCTTCTATTTATTCTATTGATATAGATTGAAAATTAACAAAACCATTAACTAAAATAAACAAAACATACTTTCAACACCTTGTAAAAAATGGTTCAAATTAAATTAAAACAGCAAAGATAAAAATTAACAAATATTCTATAAATGAAACAAAATTACACAGTAATAACAAAAAACAAAAAATATTTTATAAACAAAATCATGTAACTTCTTGAAAACTGCCCAAAAATAAATAAAAAAATTTCAACAAAATAAACAACCTATTTTAAGAGTAATTAATAACAAAATATATACAAAACTGTCAACAAATATTCTATAAAAAAATATAACTTCTTGAAAACTGCCTAAAAAAATATCAACAAAATACACATCCTATTATTCTATGAATAATAAATAATAACAAAATATATACAAAACAGGAAAAGCAGTAAAAGCTGCAAATTGCAGTCTTTGCGATGTCATAGCCAGTTAGAAATTGTCGCAGCCAGTTAGAATCTTCACAGCCAGTTACAATGATGTCATATTCAGGTTTCCAGAGGATGTCTATTCATATGAAACAATTGGAAAATACAATTTAATGTCGCACACAAATAGAAAAAAAAACATTAACAAAAGTAAAGACATTTTTCTCGACATTTTTAAAACAATGGATTTACTTCGCTTGTTTAAATTGCTTCATTTTTTTAAATGACTAGCAGAAACAGATATTTTGCTGTCTTTTTTGTCACGCAAATATTTATAAATGGTCAGCCGAACACATTTATCAATAATTGCACTGTGACAATTGTGCAAACTGCAAAATGAAAAAAAGTTGAGCAAAGTAGAAAACTTGGTTTTAAAAGCATCTTACAGCTTTATATCCTCGTGACCATGATAATCCAGGAACTCATACAACTTGATATGAATCGAGTCAACGAGTTCCGTCACTTGATCACTCGGTTATAGCAAACAATCAAAGTCCTTATTCCTCTCTTTATGGGAAATGAAATAATGACTTCGAGTTTTGTCACTGGCAAAGAGATTTTGTCTGCAAGTGTCACATTCTGGAATAGTTATTTTTTAAATACATATCTAGCGACATATGCACTTCCCTCATTATCTTCGTTAAGATTTACAATAATTTCTGCCTCATCATCTAAGGTTTCTGGACTTAAATCAGAATCAATTTCTGAAAATTCGTTTTCTGCCAAATACTAAAAGCCTTGCAATTATCTTCCTTACAGTTGCTACCTCTAGAAAGAGGAGAACCAAAGCTGTTGATAATTACAGTTTTTAAGGCAGCGATAAACTGATGACATGTTGGGTTTGTGTTAAGCACCCCATGTTGCCTGATTTGGCAAAATAAATTTTCAATTGGATCCTGATCCAAGTTTCTCAATGAGAGGTATTTTAAACCTCGTTCTTTTAAATTTTGCCAGAGAAACATAATTGCCCTAATAATAGTTATTTGCCAACCGTCAACAAATTTAAAATTTGTGCGGAGCTTACCACTTTTAGAGTCAATTATTTTCAGATCCCTTAATTTGGGTAAAAGTTGTTGCCAAAACTCCAAATGTCCAGAATCCTCAGATAAAGCGCATTTCAGCTTTTTACCACCAGAAGGATGCAATTGCGTTCCATTTAATGGATCAAACAATGAGTCAAAAAGTGACACAAACTCCGCAGTTTGCATAGCTTCTGCTGGTAAAAGGCCTTTGTCAACAAATGTTTCAATTGCTGCTGCAACAGATTGACTCAGCTGTTGAGCAGCCACTTTAACTTTCATTTAATTTGGGAATCCTTAAAATTAAAATGTTCAGCTCGCAATTTAGGTAACATTTTATATGTGCACACCTGCTGATCCAAATTAAAAGCCGATTGAATATGCTCAAATTTTGCAATCTTTTTGTCATCGTACTCCACAACATAATCGATGAGAGCATTGCGAGTATTTTTGAGCCAATGTGGCACATCAAAAATTGTACATATTTTTTTGTCATTCACTACAAAGTAATATGGACTCGGTCGATTTTTGTTTTCTTCACAAAGATCCCTAATAGCAGCCCTATTAGTAGAACCCTGATCGCAAACAGTAGCAACAACATCGAGTCCTATTGCTTGAAGTTCTGAAATGACCGACACGATAATTTTTTTCAGCTGGTGCGTCTTAACTGTGTCTCTAGTAAAATAGTACGCAACGGTCTGTTTGAAACTTTTTTTAACTCCTCTTACCATAAAAATTAGAGCATGATTGGCGTAACTGTCACTTCGTCCCAACGGCTCTAAATCTTCGAATCCGCAGATCTTTTGCTTAGAAGTATCATAATGAAACTCTTTGCTAAGAGCCACTTCATCAAACATTAGGGTGCAGCAACGATCGAGTTCGTCCATATCCTCCACCTGCATTCTTAAATTTTCCACAACTGGCTTAATCATCCTACATTCAAATGGTACTTTTGATAAAAGACCTTTCAAAGTTCTAATGGAAGGCAACTGAAAATGTGCTTGGAGATACCTATATAACCTGTGACTCCTTTTGTACATGGAGAGGCCAAAAGCTTTGTCTTGCATCGTCTATCTACGACCACTACGACCACTGGGTTTTCGATTGACGTTGCGCAACTGGGCATTGATAAAGTCCTTAGTGACTTTGTTGAGATTTTGTTTCATATACTCAAAGCATCCGTCATTATATAAATTTCTCAAAGCATTTAAATGAGCTCTTTCATTTTTGAGCATATTTTTAAGTTTACTAACTTTGGATCTAACGCGACAGTGTCTATTATACATTTGCAGCTCTTGCGGTAATAAATCTTTCTTTGAAAGACCTAATTTGTAAAGGAAACCATCCTTCTTTTCTAACAAAAAAGAATATTTGTCTGAATGATCGACAGTCATGGAAAATTCAGAAGTGCCGTGACACTCGTTTTCACAGCAATCGTGGTCAAAATGTTTTTCATTGTCTGTCGAGGTCGAGGTATTTGGAATATCTATTTGATGAGAAGATTTAGAAAGAACTGAATAGGTGAGATCAGACACTGGAATAAATTTACTCTCTGGTGAAGAATCAAAAGACTGGTTTGAGAAGGATGGTATATCTGCGGATGTAGAAGCAGCAACAGCTAATGTTGCTGATGAAGTTGGGAGAGAAGTGCTGTAGGTGTGATCATGAGTTTCGGTATTACTTAATAAAGGTAAAGGGAAAGGAAATTGGTTTGTATTACTAGTAGAAGGAGGTGGAGTAAGAGGAGATTTAGGTATAGTTTGAAACTTTAGGGAGGCACTGACATAATCGGACTCTCTAAAATGCTTTTCACAGATGTAAAAATGTAAGCAATTTGCTGTTTTAGCGATATTGCAAGCATTTTTCCATCTCACAAGAATTTCAGGATCCCTGGGAAATCGGTGAAACTTTGGATTCGATGGTTTTGGATCAATTGGACTGTAAGAGTACGCATTACGACATGTAGGGTATTTGCAGTATCTGGTCTTGTTTGGAGAAGCGCGGATTATGTTCGACATGATGATGTAGGTATTTATATGTTACTTAAGTCGATATGTAAGTATATAGTCACTGATGGTATAGTTCAAGAATCGATAAAATGTTACTTAAATTGCGAGCTGGGAAATCGAATAAAAACCTTAATTTCTCGTTATTTCTGCTTAACTTGGTAAAATATGTGACGATTCAAAAATGTAGTGGCCGGTGGACACAAGTTAGACGGGCACTTGGACGGGTACAATCTAATAAAAGAACGGTTCTAAAAAATTAATTTCTTAAAGTCAATTTCAAAACACTTACCACGAAAGTTACGTTCTTATACAGTTAATATCACACAGGTTTCAGATTTACCAAAAATTGCGTTGTAACTTCTACAAAATCAAGACCAAAACGCTAAAAGCCCGCCGAAATAGAACAAGACGCTAAATGACAAGTCAAGTGACACTTTCGCGCGTGCGCAGTGTTGTCAGGCGTCTTCCTTCTCCTTACCTCAGCCCAATTTTTAAAAATTAATTTTTAAATGAATACATTTTTGTATTGTAATGCTCAAAATGTTGGTTATTGAATTTATAATTATAACAACATAATTTGCTATAATGTAAATCTAATTTTATACGTAAAACCGCTTCAAGTACTGACGTTGAAAGTTTATTTCTTTTTTTTTGTTTTAATGTCAGCTATATTTGAAAATATTCTTTCAACGTCTGCATTTCCATGCGGAATACACAAAATTGTAAGTGCCAATTCGGAAATATTTTTGAATATAAATTCATCGTTAAAATTTTGGATAGTGCTTAAATATTTCCAAAATTCAATACAACTTTTTGGAAAATTTACTTTTTCGTCGTCGGAAAAGTAAATTTTAAGCATATTATATTCCTTTAAACACTCGTCAATATCATTAGGACAAATTTTCGTAGCCACACATTTAACATCACATACTGTTGATTTGTTAAGAGCCCTCTCTATTTCAACAAAATTTAAATTTTTAAAAAAATTGGTTAATGGAAATATGTTTAAACATTCCTGAAAAACCTTTTGGTAAAATTGGAGACATTTTATCAGAAACTGTTCTTTTAGTTGCTTTTCAAATGATTCTATAACTCGAGATGTTTCCGCTCCTACCTGAATTTCTGTGAGTTGTAAAAAAAAGTCTGGATGATTGATATTTACATTTATTATTTCATCCGTAATGTACTGTTTTTTTATAAAGTTTGTACCTAATGTTTCCAAAAATCTTAAACATTCTGCGTATATATATGGTGTTAATAATTTTTCAGACTGAAAAAATGCATTAAATTGATTAAAAACAGGAAGTATGTATTTGAGGAATAACAAGTACGCCTTTATTAAAGGGTTACTCAAATCATTAAATATTATTTTTGCTACTTCAGATTCATTCTCAAAATCAGCTAAACGGAACAGTTCCGTTAAAATGTCCCATAATTCAAGAATTCTTTCGATGCATTTATATAACACTAACCAACGTGTTTTACTTGGTTTTAAAACCTTTAGTTTTTCGTTATGCAAATATTCTTGAAAGGATTCAAGTACAGACTGACGCTTAGGACTTCTAGAAAAATATGTGCTGATATTTTGAAGCAAATTTTCTACTTTTTCTGGTAAACATGCGGCTGCGGAAACTGCTACTAAATGTATTGAGTGGCAAATACAACCACTAGAAATTAAATTTGGGTTGGAGTTTAACAAATACTGTTTGACACTCTCTTTTGATCCCATCATCACACTGGCATTGTCGGCACAATAACCAATTACATTTTTTTTTTGCTATATCGAATTCTGCTAGAGATTCTTCCAGCAGACCGTACAGACCCTTTGCAGTTCCGTGATCGCTGTCAACTTCTTTTAATGCAAGAATTTGAGTTTTAATTTGAGAATTAAGAATAAATTTTACCAAAATGCATAGAAGTTTTTTATTGCTGATGTCACTAGCTTCGTCTAGTAAAACAGATACTTTTTTGTTTTTAATCTGCTCACTTAATTGTTCTTTAGCAGTAAGGCCCAATACATTTTGAACAATCATGGTACATTTTGTTCGTCCTAACTGTACAGATTCAGCTACTTTGGAGTCCTTAAAATTTACCTTGTTAACTTTGGTGATATGATCTATAACACTAAAACTCAAATTATGTTCAGCCACTAATAAGGCACTTCTGAGATTAGCACATATCACATCAACATGTTCTTGATTTTTACTAACATTTTGTCTTTTAACATTAAGTCTATTTTTTTTGAACTTTTCACTTTTTGAACAGCACTTTTATGTCTATTTGATTCTGCATGATTTAAAAGATCACTATACTTTGCTTTTAAATACACAACACAAGCATTGCATTTAGCATATAAATTGTCATGTTCAGCAATTTCTATCCATCCTTTCAGTTTAGGGTCCAATAACCATTTATTTGAAAAACGTTGGACAGGCGAAGATTTTCCTCTGGTCCCACTAGTGCCGCTGGTGCTTGGAAGAACTGAACGCTCATCAACATTTAGGTTTTGCCAAACTTTTCTTTTTTTAATGAGCCTCGCTTCATTACTATCGCTTAAATCTTCATCAGAAGAATTCTGAAACTTTAGAAAACAGATTTTGTTAAAATTTTGTTATAATGGTATTGTTAATTTTACCTTGTCCATCTTCAAATAAAAGAAAAAAAAACACTAGTATTTTTTTTACAACATGCAACATAGCTATACGTCAAGATGATATTAAGACCGACGCTGTAAAGAGTGCGTTTTCAAAATAAAATTGAAATGCAAGAAGAAAATTTTTAAGGAATCAGCAGTCGAATAAATAATAAGAAAAGGAAAATGGGACGAAGTAGGGACACTTGCGTCTGGGTTAACGGTCCAAAGACGGTTAGGAAACGGACCAATCACCGCTGCAGAAAATGACGCGATCATTCCTAGCAATAGCAACCGTCTAAAGAAAGTCGTTAGGAAAGCGCGCTAAACACCTCTGATTGCAGTCACGTGTATACATTGTAATCAATTTTTAATTAGTATAGTAAAGATCCAGTTAAATTTATTGCATTTGCATTAATTAAAAGAAAAATGTTTAAAAATCATACTTTTTTATTATATGTATATAGTACCTAGCTTAATACATTATAATCTGCTTAAAATAAAGATACGATTGTTTAACGCAGTTTCGTTGTTTCAAATAAATTCCGCTATTTTTGTAAGTAACTCATCTTGCCGCCGCTACGCCACTACAAAGATTAAAAATCCGCTACAGTAGCGGAATTCCGGCAACACTGGGACTGCGTAAGGGTATGCCTAAACGCAGGGGCCAGTGAAGCAATAATTTCGGCCATCTTGATAGTCAGATAGTAGATCCTTTTTTTTACACCAACTGTGTATTGGCAATAATGCCCAACACATTTGTCATTTGTCACCTGTCATTTTGTTAACATAACATCATAGATGAGCATAACATAACCTTACAAAAACTGAACCGCATTATCTGAGTGTTTAACGAAAAAGCGTAGTGAAGCGTTAATTAGTAAGTATTAATAATTAAAAAACGTTATTTTATTATTTAATATTTACATTTATGTAATGTCAGATGTCAAATTATCAATGCTAAGCAAGGTTTGCAAACTTGACGATTTCAATAAACAAAAGTTACTAGAAATACTGACTATCAATATGGCCGAATTATTTGCTTCACTTGAAAACCATCAATCCGCAGTCCATGTTATAGAGGTCAGTGCTCAGCCCGCACTTGTAGTGTCCCTGTATTAAAAAAGAGAGTACCGCAATTGGTTATGCCACTACTTGGAGACAAAATGGCGGATTGGAGGGTGGAGTGATGTGATACACGTGTTGATGTTGATGTGTTGACGTGTTATTAGTGTCACTTATTAATAATTACTAAGATTGCTGTGTCGATTTATGCAATTTTACACTGTTCTTTGAGAGCAAAAAAATGTCTGGTTGTTGTGTCCCTAATTGCAAAAATCGTTCGGTACAAGGATTTCGACTTTTTCCAATACCCCGTGGCAAGAACAACGTAGAAAACACTAAAGCATGGACAAAATTTGTGAACCGAGGTGAATTACCATTGAGGGCAAGCATATGTGAAGTAAGTATTGGCCTGAATTCAATATGTAAAAATCTTGTTTGAGAAAATTGTCCACGTGTCCTAACCTCACTTTACTGTTATTAGACACATTTCGAGAAAAACCAATTTGAATCAGGTAGAGCAGACAAGAGAAAACTCTTAAAATGGAATGCTGTGCCAAGTATTGGTGTTCTTCAACATCAAAGTCCTCCTCCTAAAAGAAAAGCAATTGGTAGGTAGAAAAAATATTTACTTGGTGTGTTGGGGGTGTTAAATTTGTCTTTTTCAGACAACTGTAATTTTACACATGAAGCAGACTCATCCTTGAAACTTGCAGGATTTGCATGTAATTCTAGCAATATATAAAGTAGTTTGAACAATATTGTACTATTTATGATTTTAGATGATGTTAGGAAATCTTCTGCTGAAAATGAAAATGCTTTGGTACAAAATCTAGGTACAGTTTGAACAATTTAAAAACAAATTAAAAAATGCTTTGCAAAAGTTTTCTTTCCTTGAAAGTCAAATTAAGCAAATGGAGAAAAAACACAATCACATATTTAATGAGGATTAGTTAAAATTTTTGAAATACGGAACTCATAGGGGAGAAGAATGGTCTGATGAGGATGACACAATAAATAAAGGACTTAAACTCTACATGGCTTGTGAAACAAAAGGACATGAGGAAATTAGAAAGCAAAGGTTGTCATATCTATATTCATAGCTAAATAATTGTTATTAAGTTGTAATTGCCTGTTATAATTTTTTCAATAAAATTTATTATACTTATTGAGAATTATTGAACTTTTAGGGAGAATCTGCTTTCAACTTGCGTCAAAGTCTTTTTTTAACCGTGAAAAAGCGCGTGCTCTACGCCCTGAAATTGATGTGTAAACACCCGTTTCTTAGGCAACTGTAGAAAACAATTTTTTTTATTGACTTAATATTTTAAATTTGCCGCTTTTTGTTGGAGACAAAATGGCGACTATTGCGGTACTCTCTTTTTAATATACAGGGACACTACGCACTTGCGTTATCAGCTCCCAACAAACTAAACGTCATCTGTCGACGAAGATCGGCAATACATCTTTCATCCCCGTGGGTTAAATAGGCTTTCACCATAAATTGTTTTTGTTCCAAGGTAAAAACCTTTGCGGAGTTTACGTGAAAAGTCTAGAAAAGGAGAGCGGGTTCAAGCCGGGCGAAAACAAAGTCGCCAACAAAAAAAAACCGCACGTGGGGTAAAAAAACCAGCGAAAACACTTGCAAGTTTTGAAAAGAACTGATTTTAATTTAGAGGAAGACCCAGAAACTCTAAAATTGTGCAAGAGGTTAAAAAACGGAGTAATGACAGCTGTCAGATGTCATCGTTTTGTAATGTTAACCGAGACTACGACCTTTTTTATGAAATAATAAAGAAATGAAATTAATAGCGGCCTGCCAATTTCGATAAATTTCCATTGTTGTGATTCCGGAGAAACGCCAGCCACTGTCAAAATCTGAGGTTAAAACAATGTGGTTATGACGAAGTTGAAGCATTGGTCTAAGCAAAAAAAAATGAGTATTTTGGTATACACCAGAGAGAAATAGTAAACGAGAGGCGCAACTCCCTTGTAAAATTTTGGTCTCGATAGCGCCTCTACCGTTGAGAACTTCAACTCAAATAAAAACATTACCGACCCTACGACTAGGGAGAAATCACTGAGAGCGAGCAGCGAGCCATGCCAAAGCGAAAGGCGCGGCAGAAGTCGGTTCGAATAAAGCGACCAGAATTTCAGCACAATTGCACAATGTTTGAAATTTTATAGATATTATTTATACCTACCTACTATTTTAACACTAGTCGATGTTAAAGTTCTTAATAAAGCAACAAGAGATAGGAAAAAAATGTATTTAAATACTAAACACACGAAACGCCTTAATGATTTGCTATTATATGAGGACCACATTTTTATAAAAAAATTTTCAACAACATAATTGTATCTTAAGTCGCGCTTTGCTATTTGTTTATTTACCAATTTTATAAAGTGCTTGGTCATAATTGCAATTAAAGTAAATTTAGTATATTTCTCTAAAATAACTTTGTGCTTCAGGCAATTCAAAAATTCCAAATTTATTTGAACAGGCATTTCAATTAAATTTTTATCCACATATTTTGGAATATTTTTAAAAACTCTTTTTTTTGTATAAAATCTCTGCTATAAGAGGTTCTGACGGATACATGAGTTTGTTTCCCCAATCCTTTAGAGAAATAAAAGAATGTAATTGAGTAACCTCTTTCGTAAGAAGTGCATTCTTACAAGAAATGCACTCTTTGCACAGTACTTTTTTGCATATAAACCCTGCAATATAAGCAGCTGGGTTTAAAAGAATTTTAACTAATTCTTTTATATTTGGTGTAGGCAAAATTAGACCTGGAACTACATCCCTAGATGATGATGGTACCTAAGACAGTAACGGTAAATCAGATTGATCTATATTAGATTTATTTTTCGCAAAAGAACGCTGTAAAATACGCTCGGAATCTTTATTGTTAATTGTAATTAACCGTCTAGCATCTTCAAATTCCCAATTTCCGGATACAGTATTGACCTCGGTATTGACCGATAAATTCCCAATAATATGCGACTTGTACGCAGCCATGAATTGCATAACTGTTGGTCTACTGTTATCCCCGCATAAATTTCGAATTTGACCAAACAATTTCTCCAAAAAATCTTGAACTAAACGACGAGTTTCTAAATAATAAAATCCACACTTTCGAAGAGTATTCCATAATTTCTCAATATTAGTCAACGTAATAATGAAATTTTTTATACTGGGTGGGGCAGAAACTTCAACTTCATTTTTAAAAAAATTCAAATTTCTTAATTTAACTTTTGCTTCGCTCCAAAATTCTAAATGACCTGATCTATCAGTCAATGGTTTGCGTAATGGCTTTCCTTCTCTACATATGCCATTTAGAGAATCAAACAGTTTATCGCCAAATTTAATAAAAATGGCTGTACCTTGCCAATCCACGCAACCAAAACTTTGTACCAAAGACATAGCCGAATAAACTGAATTGCTGAAAACTTGAGTGGCAAGAGAAACCTTCAGTTTTATTTTTCCTTCGGGTTTATTGTGCTGTTCAGTTAATTTAGTAAGTTTTGAATCAACGCTTAAACTATCTTTTTGATAAAGCAGTTCAACATCCGACCACTTTGCAGTGCCATCAGCGTGGACTATATTTTTCTCCATGAAAGCATTTCTCAAACATTTTATTAGATGGCATGCATCATAATTATGTACAATTATGTTATTGCCAATTTGGTATTTACTGTCATCTGGATGAAAACCCGACTTTACCGTAAGTTGTTTGATAGCTGCTCGGTTTGGTTCACCTTGGTCAGATGTCGTGGCCATTATTCGAAACTGGGTTTTTTCATGAACTGTTGTTATGACTAAATTAATTATTGACACTAATTGAGATGATTTAACGCCAGATTTGGAGAAAAAACATGCAATAGGCTGGTTTCATTTTAAATTTAATCCACATAGCTTAAACACTAAAGCCTTATCAGCAATATTCTTATTGCAATGTAACAAATTTCCAAAATTTTCTAGACCAGTTATTTTAATTTCATCTGATTTTATAATTGTGTCTAAATGTGGAGCTAACGCCATTTGGTCGAATACTAAATGACAGTATTTTCTTAATGGCCTATTTTTAAATTGCATTTGTGACAAGCACTCTATAATCTATTCGTGTATTCCTGGCTTTATGTTTATACGGGAAAGAACATTTCCCAAAGTTCTAATACAAGGCATCACAAAAAAATTTTGTAAAAATTTGTAAGCCGTGGTCTTTTTTTATATAAGTTTAAAAAAAAAACTTTTTCTTTTTTGTTCCACTTCCGCCCTTTAGACGCTACGTTAAGATTTTTTGCTTGCGACTTAAAGAATAGTTCAGTAGTTTTCGACATTTTTTCGAGTTTAAAATAGTTTTTATCTTGAAGTAATTGAATCATATCCGTTTTTTTTTAGAATACTGTTCATTTTGGTTAATTTGTTCTTAGTACGGGAAATCTTTGCAGATTTTTTACAATTTTCTTTACCCGGACCACTTCTGCACTTTGGATTTTTAATTTTCTAGGAAAAGCCGGACGCACAGGTGGGATAGGACTAGCGGGTCTTGGATCTTTGAGTTGTGAATCTGTATTTTAGAAACAATTTCAAATTGATTAGTATAAAGTCACACGGAAATAATAAAGTAAATTGTTTACCAAATGTAACTACTTCATTTTCTTCTGATGCTTGATATGATGATTTTAAATTTAAAGTAGGAACCATGCCACGGTTTAATTTTAGTTTGTCTGAAGTTTGAAACTGCCAATCTTCAAAATGTTTACTGCATACTGTGTAGCAATACATCACTTCATTTTGTTTCATTCCAAAAAGGATAAGATTGTTTAAGCATTGCAACCATTTGTCAAATAAATCTTTATTTCTTGGAAATGTAAAATATTTCACTTTAGAATTTTCACGAAAAGTGTTGCCGCACTCATGTGCTGCACACTTTTTTCGGTATTGATAAGTTTCTTCTTTTTCCTTAATAAAACAAATAAAGAAATCTGTTAATAGTCATCTGCTCATTTGAAACCAATTGCGATAGTACATAGCAGGATAGTCTGGTATGCAAAAATGAATTGTTTGCTGTAAAAATAAAACTGTGGGTACCTTTTAAAAAGTTTATGTTATTATTTAAAAAAGATAGAGGCACTTAATTTTCAGATCATTATTTAGAAACACAGATATTTAAAGTTGCATTTAATTAACTCCTGTATCAGTTAACAGTAATAAAAATAATTTTAAAATTTGTTGAAGGGGAAGATCGGAGTATGAGTCCGTGTCGTAACCATCTACTATCAAAATTACAATTTATAATTACTTTTGAGCCTACCTGTGCCATTATTAAAAGATTTCTTCCGTAAACACTAGACTTTTTTCAAAATATCTCACAAATTAGACCTGGGGTGGGATTGTAAAAGATGTGAAAGTATTATTTTGTGCAAAAAATATTTAAATTTTTTTTTAGATAACTCGAAAAAACAATAAAATTTCTTTGTTTTGTAAGATCTATTTTGGTGCAGCATTGCCAAGCCGAACTTGCCGTAACTCGACAATACCTTCCCCTAGCGTCTTGGTACCATCAAGATCCCACCCACTCTCTTAGAAAAAAATGGTGTATTTAAATTTGAAATGTATGGGTTCAGTGGTGGCTCTCAACTATTATAATAGGGGGACCGATGTATCACAGACATTAACAAATACATAATTAATTAACTTTAATTAATATTCAAGGTAAAACAAACACCCTCAGTAACATTCTGGTCATTGTTTAAACAAAAAATGAGTTTTCAAAGAAAAGTAAAGCACTCTTAGTTTATACAATGAAATGAATAAAGCAGGATAGGAGGATAGTTTTCACTAATGAGTTTAAAGCTGTATGGGGTACTGTTGGATTTGCCGCATTCTATGAAACCGACCGATTTATCAATTTCCTGTGTTTAAGTACCTGCCGAAAAGAAAAGAAATTCTAAATATTACAACCTCCTTCTCCATTCAAAGATTTTACTATTTCTTGAATGAATTGTTACTGTCAGTTTTATTTTGGAAATTTACCAAATCACACTGCTACAACAATGTTATTTTCCGTGCAAGAAATGGTTCAAATTGTGTTCACTTATGGTGAATGTTATAGGTGTATGGCTGCAACAGCTAGAAGTTTACGAAACAAGTTTCCAGAAAATGCGATGAAGTTTTCTCCCGAAAATTTAAAAAAAGTTATTTATCGTTTCGAAGATAGCGGAAGTGTACGACCGCTACCGCGAGTGCGAAAAAACATTTGTAAGAATGAAGTGATACGTAACAATGTTATGAATGAAATTGAGGCAGATCTCCACACCTCGACAAGAGCCATTGCAATAAACATTAGCAATACTTTAATAAACATTTTTTTAAGATTTACCCGTGTAATTTCGTATTTGTTAATGTCTGTGAATTATCGGTCCCCCTATCATAACAGTTAAGAGCCACCACTGAATCGATACATTTCAAATTTAAATACGCCATTTTTTCTAAGAGAGTGGTTGCGATCTTGATGGTACCAAGACGCTAGGGGTAGGTATTGTCGAGTTACGGCAAGTTCGGCTTGGCAATGCTGCACCAAAATAGATCTTACAAAACAAAGAAATTTTATTGTTTTTTCGAGTTACCTAAAAAAATTTTAAAATATTTTTTGCTCAAAATAATACTTTCACATCTTTTCTTTTAGAATAATGTTAAAAATTGGAAATATTTTAGATTTTTTTGAGCAAATTAATTAATATTTATTAGAAGAAATATTAGAAAAATTCTGAAAAATTCACCTGTAGTGCACAAAAAATAATGTTTTTAATGACAAACTTTGAAGTTGATGTGATCACTAGTTTTTGAGAAAAGTTGAGAAACATTTTAACAGACTCACCCTGTATATAGGGTTAAAATTTTATGCTAAGAGCCTCTCTTCTTAAGTAAAAACAATGTGTTTGTTTATTTTTCACTTTTAGTACATATTTAGTAATAAAATTTTGCATAAATAACATAAAAATTAAAAAAAACATACTTTGTGAGGTTAGAAACCCTTCTCTCGATACCTAAGTATGTGTCGAGTGAAAATGACATTTGCGCTCGACATATGTCGACTCGCTTTAAAGATGAGAATCGCAAAAAGTTGTTACTCGATACGTGACGTATCGTTTTGAGAGATGAGAATCCCTAGGCAGGTATTTTAAAATTTCAACAAATGTCAATGTCAGAAGTGTCTGCCGCTGCCAACATAAAGCAGTTGAAGTATCCAAATGGAAATAAAATAATTTCTGTGCAATTAACGGTGTATTAAGATTTTTATTTTTAACACATTGTTACTATTATTATTTTTTATAAATTTTAGTACAAATATAATGCAAGTATTTTATTAATATAAAGCTTTTTATTCGAAAATTAAACGACGTCTGCCACTAGCGCTACCTAGCGACGAGAACAGTCGACGGGTCCAATGCCTACCACATAGATAAAGAAGGAAATGGCCTACCTACAGTAACTAAAAGAATACAGTATCGCAAGGTTATGTTCCAATGAGTCAGAGAGAGAGAGAATGATTTTTACTCCAAATATGGCGACCTAACTAGTTACTTTTTATTTTTCCCTAGTTTTCTCCCCAAAAATGACAATTTTGAATTAACCTCACTTTTTAGTTACGACTTTTTCACGGGAGGCAACACGTGTTTTGCGTTTTGTTTGGCGTAGCCGCGTGTAAAATTTTCGTGGGCCTGTTCCTGTTTTTTTGTGCTCTTCGTAAGAGTTTCGACCAGTGTTGTTGATTTGATTAAATTGTGATAAAAGTGAAAATTCCGCATAATTGCTGTGTTAATTCGTGTAAAAACAATGTCGCAAAAGGTTATAGACTATTTAAGATTCCTACCAATGCGGAAAGGAAACAAATTTGGCTTGATTTAATTGCTCGTCCAAATTTACATAATGAAGCCCGAATTTGTGAGGTATATATATTAGAGTTGGAGTTGGAAGCATTTAAGATAATTATGGATATGATAATAGGTGCACTTTTCGGAGGAACAATTTGAAAGTGCAAGGTTAGATGGCAAGAAATTGCTGAAGCCCTTTGCTGTCCCTGATGTGTTACATAGCACAAGTTCCGGGATCAAGAGAAAATGCGAGAAAGTTGTCATGTGTGCGAAACTAGTAAGGACAAACGAGAATGAGGGGGCTGCGGCAGAAAGTTCAACTTTAAAAGATTCTTCAAATGGTAATCTTACATTATAAAAACTACTAATTATTAAAAAATGACTTGTCTCCGTAGATGTTTCTTTTGATGTGTCTTAGGAAAATACTGAATATTCTAACAATGATGCGAGCCATGAAGAGTCCCTTTTGAATTGTTTGAATGATGATGACGAATTAGATAATGAGCTATTAACGTCGACGTCGTTGGAAAATACCGAAGATCTGGTGGCTTCTTTGAGAAAAATCGTGAAATCATTATCCCGAAAATGCCGCTATTATGAAAAAAAGTTAAAACAGAGGGAACCTACTAACCTTGAAAAAATTTTCAATTTGGATCAACTAGAGTTTTTAGAAACGGACAAACGTAGAGGAACAATGTGGTCAGATGACACAATAACTAGGGGGTTGAAGTTATATATGGCTTGTGGAACTGAAGGGTACAAGGAACTTCTAAATCAGAAGTTGCCTTATCCAAGCATCAGGACGCTTCAACATCGTTTGAGGAATTTGAAATTCAAATCAGGTATCCTGGATGATGTATTACAAATTTTAAAGCTAAGAGTTAGTATTTTCTTGGTGTTGGCAAGTTGTTATAGTTAATCTGTTTATTTCTTGTTCATTGGTCATATAAATTCTTAGTGGCTAGTCAGTAGTTTAACTATTTCAATTTCTTTAAGCAAAGACTAAATGTAAATCATGTTCACAATAAGTTCACTCATTTTCAACATTTTTTGCAGATGGAAAATCTTAAACCTGAAGAAAGACACGCAGTATTAATATTCGACGAAATGGCCATCAAAAGTGGATTGCAGTATGATAATTCTTTATCAATGGTAGTTGGCAGACCTACAATTGGCACATCTGATAGCAAGGATTTATCGAATCAGCTGGCCACACATGGATTAGTCTTTATGTTAGCAGGAGTATCATCAAGATGGAAACAAATTATAGGCTATGAATTCTCTGGAAACTCAATCAGTGCTGATGAATTATATAGTATTATAATTACAATTATCCAAAAATGCCATGAAATAAATATTACAATTAGAGCAGTAACTTCAGACATGGGTCCTCAAAATCGGTGTTTGTGGAAGAAATTAGGTTTGGCTGCTGGAAAACTCACTGAAATCAGGAACTTCATCCAACATCCGTGTTTACCTAATGATAAATTATTTTTTACACCGGATTCAGTACATGTATTTAAGAATATAGCTGGTGCCCTCACAAAAGGTCATAAATTCATTTTACATGATGCAATTGTAGAAAGATACGGTTTACCTTCCAACCTTGTGAGTATTGAACCAATCAAACATATATTTGAGATTGAAAAGGGTGATGTAATAAAGTTATGCCCACGA
Organism: Tribolium confusum; assembly: GCA_029207805.1. Classification (NCBI taxonomy): domain Eukaryota; kingdom Metazoa; phylum Arthropoda; class Insecta; order Coleoptera; family Tenebrionidae; genus Tribolium; species Tribolium confusum. Next base: position 9,714,094 of record JALGAY010000006.1, read on the forward strand.
TTAAAAGAAAGTGTTCTTAACCCCTCTCATTTTGATAAGATGAACGTTAGTTTAAGTGTGGCATTAATAAGCCATGATGTAGCAGCAGCTATATCCTATTATATAATCAGAAATAAGTTAAATCCAGAACATCAGACAACAGCCTGGTTCTTAACTCAAATGGAAAAATGGTTCAAATTCATGACGGGAAGGTATCACGCCTTCGCATTCGATCCGACTAATGAAGAAAAACACACGGAAGCGATAAATTTTTTAATATCTATACAAGAATTGTTTTACTGCATTACAGTGAATGGCACTTGGAAACCATATCAAACAGGTGTAATTATGGCCACACAAACAGCTTTAGATTTTCAGAAAACTTATTTGGAAGAATATAATTACAAATATGTCATGATCGGCAGATTAGTCCAGGATCCGATTGAAAATTCTTTTTCGATGATTAGAAAGCGACAACCAATTCCAGATGCTCGACTATTTAAAGTGTCACTGAGACTAGTATGCTTATCACAGTTTCAATCATCATTGAAGAAAACTAGTTATAGTGATAGTGAATCCAATGACTTAATAAGTTACTGTAATGATTTAAATAATCTTTTAAGTAAACCTCATGAGCAGATTGAAGACGAAATAATGTATGAAATGGATAAAATTATAAATGAAAATAATTTTGTAGCTGAAACTAAATCTGATATCCAGTCATCAATCTATTATCTTTTGGGTTCAATTATATTAAAAATTAAGAAAAATTTTACTCACTGCGATCATTGCTACAAAACAGTACAAACGGATCCCAAGGAAATAAATAGTTTAAATTTATTTACAAAATTAAAAGAATTTAAGGAGAATGCGCTAGTTTTCGCTACTTTAGATTTATTCCACTATATTTGTAAGGTTGAGACAGAATATAGAATATTTGAAAATCAAATAATAAGCAATAGGCTAACATTAGATAACTTTTTATCTCATGTATATAATATGCACACTGCGCCGACTATTCCAAATTGTCATGAAATATTAAAGAAAATTGTAAAATTGTATGTAAGATCACGCATATATTTTCATCTCAAATCTAGAATAGATCCCACTACATCAACTGGAAAAGATAGTCGGAGCATGGCAATGAGGATTAATTTAAAATAGTTTTTGGTATATTGTAAAAAATATATGTATAATTGCGGTCACAATTAAATACAAGTGTATATTGTATGTTTTGTTAATTGAAAAATATAATATATAAATTTTAATAATTTTTTTCCACTACTAGTCATAAAAGGTACCATTATTTAGTTTGTTAAGAGGTTGTGAAGTTGTTTTTCTCTACTTTGGTCAATAATGAGTTTTCACTATTGACCTTGGACAATAAGAGGTTAAAAAATCCCTGAATTTTTAAAGAATTTATTTATTTCAAATAGATCACGCCTTAAAAAAAACTTAAAATCGACATAGTGTGTGCTACATAAAAAATACGCAAAATTATACGTAGAGTTCAGATATGCTAAAAAAAATTGGGGTTTCCATTAAAAATTTCAAAGTAGAAGGCTGTATCCCGATGTTGGGACAGCCTGTATATCCAAGTTATTCGATACAAATGGATCACACTGCATAAAACACAGTAGAGCGTATTTTTATAGTGTCAACTTGTTCGATTCCGGATTCCAATCTGAGTAAAATTAGCATTTAGAAATTTGAATGTTCCCGCCAGAACTTTTACTCCAAATATGGCGGACGTTGCGTTACTGTATGCATATAGTTACTGTAGGCCTACCATTCCTGTTGCAACTCTCTATTTCTCTCTGGTATACACAACTCTTGTTTGTATCTAGATTAAAAATTAATCAGACACCTGTGATTCGTGATTTACTCGCAGTGCATGGTCAGAACAAGGTGAGGTGCAGATGTCTTTAATAATTTGGTATTGCCTTAGGATGTTATACATACTTTTTTGCACTTTCGGGACTAAAGTAAGGTTACTTTACTGTTTAGAGGGACTAAAGTGAGTCATGTGTTACCTAGGGAAAACATATTTGTTCCCTTACCATAATTACTTTGGTTCGAAATCTGTGATGCACGTTGACCAACACCTGATACTATAATTCTTCAGAGAATTGAGAACTTTGTGACCTCGAGGCGTTAGAAATTGACCTCAAGGCGTTAGACATAATACCAAACGGTATACCTCGTCAAATTTACGAACGGCAAACCTTTTTTGAAACTCTAGATGGTACCACTTTTCGGAAAAGTTTGTGATTAAAGAAGAAATGCCGCTTGCCCATATTAGTTATGCTCGAACCACAACTAGAATATGCTACCAACTTGTAAGTTAGTTTATTGATTTTCAACTTTTATAATACATATCTTTTAACAGAAACTATTGTGGCTTTCTAATATACCAGTTGTTAACATTTTGCAATTGTATTCAACTGATGAACATTTAGATCAAATTGATGTTTACATGGGGATGCATCTAGCAACAATCTATCTCGAATAGTAGTTCGAGTTTCTGAAGCAATGGTTTCGAACTACCAGAATTTTGTAACTTTACCATTCACTGAAGATGGTATACGTTAAACCTTATTATTATTATTAAATGCTTATGGGCATTCATACCAAAAAAAGAGAGAAAATTATTTGTTAACAATAAATTAGCAAACAGCCACGAGACAGACACTGTCACTGAATTAAACTAATGTCATTTTATGTTAAAGTGAGCGCTGGTTTTGATTTAAACGCCGCCGCCGGTTATAGTTATTAACGTCATTAGGCCGACATGACTTGGTTGATTATAAACCTCGGCTGGCGCCTCGGTTTACAACATTCAACTGCGTCCGTTATTTGCGTATCGGCCGTGTGTCGTTCAATACTTGTCGTGATATCAAAGCGTTATTTAAAGACAAATTATTAAAAATAAATACCAAAACATACAATATTATTTATTTTCATACGATTGTTTATAAATCCTTTAAGCAACTACCTACCCTACCTTTTTATTTTAATTGTTTTTTGATTGTTGATTGTTCGTGTCTTAGCAACTTAACGGCCGGAGTCCGTTAAAACCGGCTTTTCATTTGTCATAAATTTTACCAAAAGATAACTCGATTTTATTATTCTTACCGTATTTAACTTCATAATTGTAATGGCACTTGCCAGCCCGACTGTCATAAATCAATAACCTTCTTTGACGGCTTCGTTCAGGGTCGTATAGTATTTCTGTCCAAGTTTTATCCACCATAAACTTTATAAGGTTATTGAAGTTAATTAGGGTCCAACCCCAAACATTTACAATCTGTAGAAATCTTCAACGCCAGATGATACGATGCTCGAGGCTTAAGATGCTTTTAAGGGTAGTATTTCTCTAAAAGATAAAACTTTTCATTATAGGTATATACTTACCTAAACATTCCGACCGTTTGAAAGAAATAACGAACTTACCAAGGCACGTGCTTTATTTGTGCATTAAAAAATCTGCCGTCGCATTGATCATTATTGAACTAATCAATAAATTGTTATTCAAATGTTCAATAGTGATCCGAAATCAAAAAAGAAATGAAATAATGAATTTACCTGTTGCTTAAACCTGTTTAAAATAATTAATATTACCTAGAAAACAGATTAAAGTTTATTACCTACTTTCCAAATATTCTAAGAAGGTATAGAATTGCCTTCATTCTTTAAAATTTTAAATATTGCGGTTAAATTTAAAAATTAACCATTTCTTTGGTTTTAGTCATGGTTAGATTTTAGATTTTAAACGATTTGTAAATTTTAACACAGTGGTCCAGAATCACCATTATTTTATTACAAAATTATATATTACACTACATAATAAAAATTAAATTTATGTACTAACCAATTTCTTCCTGAATGGGTTGAATATGTTCAAGCTGTTGTTCATTATTTTCATGAGTGTCTTGCCAAGGAGGCCACATATTTTAACAGAACTTTAACGCACAAAAGGTAAAATTAAAATGACAACCTGTAAGCTATTATTGAAGTTTCTGTAATTTACCCTCATCTTGTCATTTTCATCCCTATCCCCATTCATTTGTCAACAATTCTAAACAAACAGCCATTAGGAATATTTGGTGGGTAATTCTATACCTTCTTAGAATATTTGGAACGTAGGTAATAAACTTTAATCTGTTTTCTAGGTAATATTAATTACTGTGTACGACAAATTTTGCAACAGGTAAGTTTATTATTTGATTCCTTTTTTTGATTTGGGATCGCTATTGAACATTTGAATAACGATTTATTGATTAGTTCAATAATGATCAATGCGACGGCAGATTTCTTAATTCACAAATAGAACACGTGCCTTGCTAAGTTTGTTATTTCTTTCAAACGGTCGGAAAGTTTAGGTAAATATATATGATGAAAAGTATAATCTTTTAGAGAAATATTACTCTTAAAAGCATCTTAAGCCTCGGGCATCGTACCATCTGGCGTTGAAGATTTCTACCGATTGTAAATGTTTGGAGTTGGACCCTAATTAACTTCAATAACAATAAAGTTTATGGTGGGTAAAACTTGGACAGAAATACTATACTACAAGATGTTCGATAAATCAGCATGACCATCGCTAATCTGTGTTCTGGTGCCCAGTTTATGCATCGGTCAAAACGCTCAGGTAGCTAAACTACAGTGGTGAGAAGTCCCTCACAAAAATTTGCGTCCGGCCCAGACGTTCACAAACCGCCATCTGTTTACAATTTTTGCCTGCTTTCAACGGATTTACTCACCTAAAAATTTTACTCTATTGTTAAATATATGATGGGTCATTATGAGGGTAAAGTAATAAAATCGAGTTTGCTTTACTATATCACGTCTGTTAAACCAAAATAACTATATGGTATTACGAAATAAATTTAATCGGCCGATATTCTACCGATTAAGTTAATCACGCTTTAACCCTGGTTAGAAAGACGGTGCAACACTGTTACTGCTTTAATCATGGTTTTAGTTTTAACCGTGCTTGGTGCAAATAGCCTTTAGTCTGATGAATTAACTGATCTCTTATCTTTGACATCTGGAAATACTAATTTTATAGAACTTCCTGTTTTTTTTTTCTTAAAAATGAAATCTTTACTTTAGTTAAACTATAACGTACAATGATTTGTCCAATGTAATATAAAACAGACTTTTTTTTTTCAAATTTGACTAGTACAAAAGCACCATCTTTTAAATGTTCAGGCTCGACAGGTAGTAGGAAGTCTTCGAATTCGTTTTCTTGAATGTCTTTAAACGGTGATGCAGAACTTTCTCTTAAACTAATTTTTGTTTCACTGCTACAAATATCATTTTCCTCGACTTTTTTTTCTTATTTTTCGTTTGTTTTGAAATAACTTTATTAACCAAATTCAAAGCACGCTTCTCTTCGTTCGCTCTACTTTTCCGTTCTTTTTCTCTTTTTTTTTTCTTCTCTGTTTTTCTCTGGTTCTTCGATTCTATGTTTTTCGGGTGTATCCGTGTAAATTCTGGATTGTCCTAAGGATCGACTTTTTTAATTTGTGTAGTTCTTTGAATTTTTGGCCTTATAACTTCTGATGTTTTTAATACTTTGGAAGTTGAAAATGAATAATCATCATTAACAGTCCACGTTTTTGTAAGTTGCTGTGAAAGTAATGAAGGGGACATTTTTCTCGAAGAAGTTGGTAGAGTAGATGCAGAAACTTCAACATCAGGGATGTAAATATATATATATATATATATATATATATATATATATATATATATATATATATATATATATATATATATATAGATCTTTAGTACAAACTCAGACCAATTGGAATTCCATACAATCCCGCTCCACCAAGAAATAGCGTAGATTCGAACCAAAGTCAGGCGTATATTCTTTTTTTGTAAATTTTTTATGCTTAATTCTGCAATATATACACGGCTAACTCATAAAAAAATTTGAATTTTATACGAAATATTTCGTACTATCCTGAGCCTATTGAAAATGCAGCAAACCTGAGCCAGACTTGTATATGTTTACATATACAAGACTTTCTTGAGCCAACAGTTTTGACAAACCTGAGCCATATATATAATATACCGACAATCTTGCTCCATAGCAACAGCAATGACTAAGCCGTATGTATATACCACAATAATCACAAGTTAAATTTTTACCGACAATCCTGCCCCATAGCAACAGTAATAACAGCTGAACTTTATTTCTCTTACGGAGTGTTTTATTTTATATCGACAGTCGTGATGCATGTAGATGTTCACGCAACAGGAAAGACTAAAATTTAGTTTACTTAAGTAATGTAAATATTAAAAAAAGCTATTGTTTAACAAATAAAGTAAGAATTTTCTAACAAGATAAAAATATATTAATAGTTAGAAAATTTTATACTTTGAACGTGGTAATTTTTTTCACTTAATAGTAAAAAAGAAAATAAGAAGAGCAACATTTTTTTCATGTTTTTTTTTTCTTGTTTTATGGTTAGTTTATTATAAATTAAATGTTGATTGTTTTATATTATTTCCTTTGAAAATGCTCAAAATGGAGCGAAACTAGTCAGGTTTTTGAAAGAATAAAAAACGTTAAGGTTAATAAGACAATTATTTCTAATAACAAAAAATATTATATGCAGGGTGAAATAAAAGTATATTTCATATTTTTTAAGTTAATAAAAAAAACGCCAAAACAAGTCGGTTTAATTTTTTGATCGCGCAGGTTTCTCTCTTATATTAGAAAAAATTCTTACCAGTCTTTTGCTGTGGCATACCCAATCGATGATTCTTTTAAATAGCAACCTCTATTTTTTGTGGTGAAAATTTTTACTATTTTTTTTTTAGAGTATAACAGTATAAGATTTATAGGATCTAAAATAAATACTTTAAGTAATTTAACCAATTTAAATGTTTTATTAAATTTTCTAAAATAAACGCAATTTTTATTAGAATTACTGAACTAAACGTTTAAATGGACGTCATTCTGTTTTTTGGCAATAACACAACTAATTTTCGAACTCCGTTAGCACATTATTCCTCATTTCTCAACTAATTAAGCAATACTGATTTGTAGATCTTTTTCTTAAATTTTCTAAATCTCTTAATTTTGTTGCAAATACAGTGCTCAACAATTGAAATAAAACACACTAAAATTTTAACAAAGTTTAATGTCTTGTAACTTCTGGAAAAAAATATTATTTGAGATGATCTTTTTTTTTGGTAGCTAATTTCTTATACTTTAAGATGCTTAATAGGGCGTTTTTCGCAAATTTGTAGTTTAAGTTATACAAGGTTTCAAAGACATTCTTTGCAAAAAACGAAAACTTTAGACTGCTCCCATTTAAAAAAAAAATTGGATTGTTTTAATGGATCCCAGAATAGCGCTGGATTAATCCTTCAACACAGTTTTACAGATTTTGAGCTACATTTATAAATTAAAGCAATAATTCCAAAAAAACTGTTTTTTGCGCATTAAGCAATAATTTTTTTAATTGATGTAAAATTTTACCTCTTTTTAGATTATTCTAAAAATAAAAGTTTAAACTTAAAATTCGAAAAGCAACGGCAGACATACTGTTTACATTTTGTTTAGAAAAACACCTCGAAAGATGACCAACTTTTTAAATAGCTTCGAATTTTAGTTTACTAAAACAATAATAAAAATTTAAATGTGTATTAAGACACTTAACTTATTTTTGTATCTCAACATCCTTGTAGCATTAGTTCATTTAGTATTGGTCGGTGATTGCATCTGATTTTTAAAAACATATTTTTAGAAAAATATTGAAGTTTTTTCTAACTTAAACAACTCGTTACAACAATACGGACGCTACTGTTAGCTATCTACAATAATTATTGTTTCATTAAAAACAAGCCGTTTAGATAAACAAAAATTTTAATAATTGATTTTGTCGCAGGAATTTGGACTTAGAAATAAAACGCTGTTTACCTGGCTTTTAGGATAGCCAGGTAAACAGCGTTTTATTTCTAAGTCTAAATTCCTGCGACAAAATCAATTATTATCATCACCATAGATGCAAATACTGATATTTAAAAATTTTAATTTTCTTCTAAAAATAGGGCATTAAAAATTGTATTTAAACACTAATTTATACCGAGTAAACTAATGTTACAAAGGTCTTCAGATTTAAACCCAAGTCATGTTTTGAAATACACGTTTAAATTTTTATTATTGTTATACCAGACTAAAATTCAGAGCTGTTTAGAAAATTAATCATTTTTGGAAGCCTTTTATTACACGAAATGTTAACCGTATGACTACCACTCTTTTCAGAATTCTAGTTTGAACTTTTACAGAATTTTTTACAGAATTCTAGTTTAAGCGTAAAAAAAATTTACACCTATTAACAAAATTATTGTTTATAGTGTAAAAAATTTTTTTTAGATTTTGGCTTTAACTTATAAACGTGTTTTTAGACACATAACTTATTTTTTGTTTCTCAACATTCTTGTAGCATTAGTTTATTTGGTATTGGTCGGTGATTAGATCCGATTCTTAAAAGCACATTTTTAGGTAAAAATTGAAGCTTTTTTTAACTTAAACAGCTCGTTACTACGATACGGACGCTACTGTTAGCTATCCACAACTGTTTTATTAGAAACAAGCAATTTAGATGAGCAAAAATTTTAATTTTTTTTCTAAAAACATAGCTTCAAAGATCGTATTTAACCACCAATTTAAACTGAGTAAATTAATGCTACAAAAGTTTTAAGATTTAAAACACAATCACGTTTCTAAATACACGTTTAAGTTTTTATGATTGCCTTACCAAACTAAAATTCGGAGCTGTTAAAAAATTTGGTCATTTAGAGAAGTTTTTTTTTACACAAAATGTTAACAGTATGTTTACCGTTGCTTTTTCAATTTTAATTTTAAGTTTAAACTTTTATTTTTAGAATAATCTTAAAAGAGGTAAAATTTTACATCAATTAACAAAATTATTGCTTAATGCGCAAAAAACAGTTTTATTTAGATTATTGCTTTAATTTATAAGTGTAACTTAAAATCTGTAAAACTGTATTAAGGGCTTAATCCAGTGCGCTTCCAGGACCCATCAAAAAAATAAAAAAAATTTTTTTTGTTAAAGTGGGAGCAGTCTAAACTTTTCGTTTTTTGCAGAGCCTGTCTTTCACACTCTGTATGATGACTTAAATTACAAGTTTACAATAAACGCTCTATTAAACATTTTGAACAAAGGATTTGGACATACCTTGTCCAATGAATATGTCTTTAAAAAAAAGACGACCTTAAAATGTATCTGAGAAAACCACTTCAAACACTCAATTTTTGTGGATGTTCAGTTTGGGTTTTTCTCATCCAGTGCGGCATTAAGTATGTTTTTTTTAAGTTAAATCTATTTGACTTTATTATAGAGCTAAATAAAATCAAAAGTATTTGCAACAAAACAAAGAGATTTGGAGAATTTACAAAAAAAAATCACAATTTAGTGCCGCTTAATTAGTCAAAAATAATAAATTATGTGCTAACAGACTTCGAAAAAATTGATTGTATTATTGCCAGGAAACAAAAAGACGTCAATTTAAATATTTAGTTTAATAATTCTGTAAATAATAATACAATTTAGAACAAGAGATAAAGGAGCTGCATCAAAAGCAAATGAGATAATCTTACAATATAAAAAAAAATAATTTTATATTTCAAATTTATGATTATATTTGCAGTTGAACAAACTGTGAATGTTATGGTATTGCAAATTTATTTAGCTTTTTATTTAAAAAAAAAATTATACTGCACATAGGGTTTATAGTAGCGTTCCACAGTACAAGTGTTTGTTAAAAACGGAAACAAAAAAAAGGTTTTCAACAGCTGAAAAAAAAACAGTTTTAATTTTATAGGCGCTAAAGAATAAAAACTTCCAAATTTACAGATTTTCCTACGTCTCTGATACAAAAAATTCGTTGTCTTAGCAACGCAAGCATTGTTAAAATTATAAAAATTACGTTTAATTAACGTCAAGTTGGTTTGGACGATTTAGTTTCGACGTATTAATTTTGACTAAATACTATGAATTATCGCAATCTCAATGTCTACGAGTATTCCATTGCTGACTGAAATAATGTAGTGCGCAATTTGTTTTATTTGTATAATACAATCCTGAGCCAGTTTGTTTTATTTTATTAATTCTAAGAAACTGCTGGCTCAGGATTGTATATACAAATATATACAAAATACGCGACTGCAGCGCCACCATTTTACAGCGCGGCAAAAGCCGGAACTACAAATTGGAGATTCATACAATTCTGAGCCAAAAAAAAAATTTGCCAGTGCACTGTGGGGGCCTTAAATATGCGGTTTATAAGGGTCCGCCATCCTGAGCCATATATTTGGCTCAGGTCCGTCAGAGTCGCTCAGGATGTACCGCCCGCAAACACATTTCTGGCTCAGGTTTGTAGTACTAAAGCGCTATATATATATATAGCGCTTTAGTTTAGGACGGACGTGCTAATGATAGCGGGATGTATATATATATATATATATATATATATATATATATATACATCCCGCTATCATTAGCACGTCCGTCCGAAAAACATTATTAGAGCGTCCGGGTCTAAAAGTCACTGAAGTAAGCTGTTTTTTAAAAGTTTTCTACCAGTATACATCGTCTATACCCTTACAGGTGGCGTTGCCTAAATATGAAGCAAATCTAAAGTTTTCAAATCCATTGTACCACCATTGCAGCGTCCTTTTACGGAACAATCAATAAAGCGTCCGTATATTGGTGCATAGAGCGTCCCTTGGTGTATATAGACCGTCATAGAGCGTCATGCGGTGTTGCCAGTTGTAATTCTCATTTTGTGTCTATAAATAGAATATACACAGAAGGACGCTTTATGCATGCAAATATATGGACGTTTCAATGGTGGTTTCAAACGACCAGTGCAATCTTACTAACAATAAGCTGCAATCTGTGTACGCAGATTTAGTTAAAATATCTTCTAATAATAATTATTATTTTATATTATAAAAATATTATTTCTGTTTGAAATAGTTATTATTTGGACATAAAAGGTAGGCTATATACCAAAAAAGTTCTCTATCTCCCTGTTAACATTTGAGACATAGGAACATTGAAAAAAGAAAATAAAAAATACCAAATCGTCGAAAAGTTTTAACAATAACAATTTAAAACAACATGAACGTTACTAAGAAAACTAGTCTTACTCAAGATTCAATAAAAAATAAATGTAAGTTTGATTTTGCCATAGAAAACTATTAATTCCAATTGCTATTTATTATTAGTTATTCAAAAAAAAATATTTTAAATTATTAGTTCAAATGTTACTAATTTAAAATTAGTAACATGTAACAAGTTTCCGGTGGTACTTTATGGTAACCAGAAAATAAAAGTACTTCGATGTAGCATTTTAAATTCATTAATTTCTAGAGCAAAATTAGCTTTATTTTTGATACAATTAGCATAACGTAAAGCCTCTTTTCTAATATTTTTAAAAATGTCAGTAGTTAAAAATCTTTATAAGAGTTGTAAAGGTGTGAGGAAGCTTAGATCTTTTTTTCAACTGTCCATTTTTTTTTAATTGTTGAAAAATGATTGTCTAAAAAACCATAGATTAGTACACACTTTTTCCAATTTGGTAATGCATTGCACAATCGCTTTTATTTTTGCTTGAAAATTTTGTCTTCTGATCTTTCTTTAATCTCGGGAATATTGCATTCTACTTTCATCTTCGTCAATCCAAAAATTTAGATCATTAACTACATTTTTCTTTCCTCAAATGTAAAGGTTTCTTTGAAATTAATTTTTTACTGTAAGTAATAAAGAATAAAGTTTTTATATAAACAAAAGATACAAAGGTTACTAATGTAAATTAACATTGATTTTTTATGTAACATAAGAAACGTTATTTTTTTGAGAAAATCAAAGAAAAACCCGGACTTAAATAATACTTTATTTTTGAAATTTGTTTTAATTGCTGTTCTGTTCATATGACACTGGGTGTTAACGGGTTAATTAGAGATTGATTTTATTAAGTAAATGTTTAACTAAAATTCTGACAATAAGTCAAAAAATTTGACAAATGTGTGCTGTTTATTCGTTTTCCAACCAATAAACATTTTATGAAAATTTAGAAAAATTTGTGCAAAAAGAGTAATTTTTTAATTTTAAAACGTCGCGTTTATGCTCTTAACATTATATTTAAGCAGATTATAAGCATAATTTAACAAAATTTAACAAAAAATGAAGAATGATTTTCAGAATTTGTCATTTAAATAAAATTTCAATAAAAAGCAAATTGTTTAAAAAAGAAAAATGAAGGAAGTTACAACTTAGTAAATAGTAGATTGTTTGACAAATTAAGAAAACTGATTTTTTTTAGTGAGTGTTAATGTTTCATTGTAATGAAATTTGCATTTGTAGAACCTTCTTTTGTTCTTCTTTTGTAAAACTTAGTAAACACCACATTTCAATGACCATTTAAGAGCACTAAACTGTCACATTTAATGTGACACTTTAAAGCCGCCGTTTTATAGTTGTCACAAAATTTTGAGGCTAATTGTCAAACATCAAGTTGTTCTAAAAAAAAAATAAACTGATAATATCCAAAAAAATTATATATGGCCAATAAAGCTCATTGCCTTACCAGACTGCCAATGACGGCATTAAATTACAAGTTTTATTGCTTAATTAAACAAATAATTATTTATTATATTATTTTTGTATGTCGTAATAATATTACAATAAAAGATTTTTGTAAAATTTTATTAATATACTAAAATAATATTTAGAAAATATTAATAAAAATATCTTAAAAAATATAGACAAGATTTCGAAAAATTTAAACAAAAATTAAAAAATTCAAAACAAAAAGGAGGTAATGTATATCTGATACATCATAGAAAAAATTGGGAAGAGCAGATAAATATGCTAAAACTCAAAAGAATAATTAGAAATCTAGCAGAATTAAGAACTTTTCACAGAAAAAAAAAGAAATAAAAACTTTTATTAGAGAAATCGAAATAAAAAAAGAGGAAGATAAGAAGAAGTAAAAAACTAACAATAAAGGATAAAATACTGAATTCGAGAATTGGTACAATGACAAGCAACAACTAGTCGTAATTGAAAAAAAACTCATTTATAAAACAAAGAAAACGGAAAGTAAGAAAAGATAATCAAGATGACGAATTGACAATAAAAAAGTATAATTAAAAAATAGTAGAAATAGAAAATAGGGAAAAAGTTAAAGACAAAAATAATACAACAGCATTGACAGTAGACAACAGGAACCAAAAACCGAAATGAAATATTAGGAAAGATTAGAAATAAAAAAAAGATAAAAAAATAACAATATAATTTTGTAAACAATACAAAAATATAAAAAATACAAATAAAAAATACAAAGAAAAAACAAAAATGCCCTAAAATATTTTTAATATGATAGTTCTTGAAATATGTAGAGTAAACAAAACAACAAATATGAAAATGCTAAAACACTGGTGAAACAATGAAATTAAACAAAAAGTAATTAAGAAAAAACTGTTATCGAAAAAGTACTTAGAGAACAACAAAAACCTAGATGACTACCAACTGTATAAAGAACAAGAAGAGAACATAAAAATTATAGTAGAAACGGTAAAGCAAAGTTACGAAAAGAGTTTGAAATAAAGATAAAAAATAGGCAATGCAAAAATAGTGTACAATATTGTAAGCAATTTAAGAAAATAGAACTTAAAAAAACAAAGAAAGGATATTATTAGAAATAAACTTAAAATTATTAAGTAAATAGTAGATTGTTTGACAAGTTGAAAAATCTGATTGTTTTCCATTGAGTGTTAATGTTTCATTATAATGGAATTTACACATACCTAGAAAATTCACTTTTTTAACGTGTTGAACATGTTATTTTTTCGTATACTTTATACAATTTACTGTAATTTAAAAAATTAAAATTTATAAAATGAGTCTAAGCGCTGTAAGTTGCTTATCGAACGACAACTTTATAAAATTTTATGGTCAAAATGTTATTAAAAGTCAATATTTATAATTATTACACTGACAGTAGGAGAGAAGTTACTTTATGTTGGAAATAAATTTTTTTGTTATAACAAATTAAAGAAACCATTTATTGCAACATTTTTACCTATAATTTATGTATAAATACCTTAACTTTAATAATTTAAAAAAATTGAAATAATTTTTTTTTAATTTTTGTAATTTTAAAATTAGATTTTACTACATTTTTATTAAATAAATAATCAGTAGCATTAAAAAGCAAAACAAAATTACTTAAAGCAAAAAAATGGTATAAGTAAAATTTTGACTAATAATTTAAAATATTTTTTTAGGCCTCCGTTTAGAAACACTAAATTTCTAGTCGTATAGATCGTCCAAAAGGTGATTGTTTGCATTTGTCACTATTTTGCACTGTCTAGACATTAAAAGTAAAATCTAAAGATTTTCTATTGCTAAATTGTATTTATTCTAATACCTGTTATATGATTTTTCAGACAGCAAATTTTCAACTGTTTTTGGCTGCGTTTTTTAGATGTTCTGGATTATTATCGTCTTCCACTTTTTGATTTATTAGAAATTTTTTTATTTATTTTAGCACAAAAGCACGATTTGACAGAATATATAATTGTTTATTATCAATTATATTTTAAATTTAAAATAGTTATCATAATAATAAAAATAGTTTTTTTTTAGTTTAGGCAACTTTTCGGCCTTAAAATCGTTGTTTATCACACGGTCAGAAACTTCTTTACGACTATTCGCACTTGTGAGACTCGGCTTCGCCTCAGACCACAATCCGTGCTCATACTCGCAAAACGACATTTTCTGGCCTTGTCATAGAAATAACTATTTCTGTATAATTAATAATAAATAGCAATTGGAATTAATAGTTTTCGATAGGAAAATAAAACTTGGATTTTTTTTTATCAAACTTTAAGTAATATTAGTTTTCTTAGTAACCTTCATGTTGTTTTAAATTATTATTACTTGTTGACGTTTCAGTATTTTTTTAGCATCCCCGAAATGTTGGCAAAAAAATCCAAATTTTTTTTTGATATACAGTAAGCGGCAAAAGTATGGGACATCTAAAATAACTTTAAAACTATTTATTTAAAAAAAATCGCTCGGGTATTATCTGTTAACTGACAATACCAGTTCATTTAAAAAAAAAACAAATAATTTATAATTAAAGCTTTATTTCAAAAAATCAAAGTGTTGATTATTGTATCCAACAAATTTTGAACTGCGAGTATTTTTTAAACTGTCAAAAAGTCATAGGGTGGTAGATTTTAACAATGGGTTCTATAAGGACAAATTTCAGTTTTTTAATTTTTATTTTATTTCAATTTTTAATATCTTAAAAATTTCACAAAAATTTTAGTAAAGATTTTACAGACATTTTACTGTCAAATATTATTGAGGGAGTAATTTGAACAATTAACTCAAGAAAAAATTTAATAATTATTTTTTTTTGTCTTTTTTTTAACTGTCAATATTTCGAAAACAGTTAAAGATAGGTATAGGTCCAATATTTGTCATTGAATCTAAAAATGCTGTAAAAGGTATAGAGTGCTTTTAAAAAAAACAAAGTTGATGTCGGTATCTCATTTTTAGGCTACACTGAATAAAAAAGATATTAAAATTAATTAACAAAATATTATTGAAATGCGTAATTTAAAAATAAAATTTGACCCGTTCCAGCGATTTTTTTTTAAATAAATACTTTTAAAGTTTTTTAAAATATTTCACAATTTTACCGCTTACTGTATTTTAACAGATTTAGATTTGAAGCATTAGCGCGTCCAACTCAAGTCAGGAACCGCTTATTAAATTTCATTCGTATCGTTACAGTGTTGCCGAACTGACGGACGCTCTAATACACCGAGGTTGAATATACGTATATTACGCCAGCGCCACTACCCTATATACGCCGGAACTAAAAATTATACGAATTTTTCATCCAGAAATCATTAAAGCGTCCAAATCGATTTTTGCCATTCGCTTCCTCTTGGTGTAGGAAGGCTCCCAAATTTTTTTTACATGGGGTTGCAGCAGAGCGTCCATATACGGGCGCTCTATGCACAGGACGTCCTAATGATAGGGATCGGGCAATGTATGGCCGTGCTAATGATAGCAGGATATATATATATATATATATATATATATATATATATATATATATATATAGATCTTTAGTACAAAGTCAGACCAATTGGAATTCCATACAATCCCGCTCCACCAAGAAATAGCGTAGATTCGAACCAAAGTCAGGCGTATATTCTTTTGTTGTGATCATTGGTGCTTAATTCTGCAATATATACACGGCTAACTCTTAAAAAAAATTTGAATTTTATACGAAATATTTCGTACTATCCTGAGCCTATTGAAAATGCAGCAAACCTGAGCCAGACTTGTTTATGTTTACATATACAAGACTATCTTGAGCCAACAGTTTTGACAAACCTGAGCCATATATATGATATACCGACAATCCTGCTCCATAGCAACAGCAATGACTAAGCCGTATGTATATACCACAATAATCAAAAGTTAAATTTTTACCGACAATCCTGCCCCATAGCAACAGTAATAACGGCTGAACTCTATTTCACTTACGGAGTGAATTATTTTAAGCAGGACTAAAATCTAGTTTACTTAAATAATGTAAATAACAACAAAAAGCCATTGATTAATAAATAAAGTAAGGATTTTCTAAAAAGATAAAAATATATTAACAGTTAAAAAAATTTATACTTTGAACATGGTAATTTTTATTCACTTAATAAAGTAATCGTACGGCTAATTTTTTTGTCGCTAGTCGCAACTAAAAAAACGACTAACTGAAAAGCAATCGTTTTTTAAAACACAAGTTAATGACTAACAACTAAGAATTGTTTTTTTTTTTGTACTTTGAAGTAAAAGTGAATAGATTTTAATGCTTTAATTTAGGTTCAATAGCCTATGTTTGTGTTAACACTGTTAATTTTAAATTTCTGTGTTTAAAGTTAAATATTATGATACTAATTTGCTATTGCCGGGCAGCTCAACATTTATTAAAAATTTATTGATTAATTTATTCATTATTATTATTTCTTTTTTTCAAATAAAAATTGATCACAATTTAGTGATAATTCTTGGTCCTTACTATCCATGATATGATGTTATAGAAGATATTATTATAATGGAAGTTGTGTTTTGCTTTTTTCTATCAGACTAAATTTGTATAGATATTAATAATAATAATTTGCCTAGTGTAATAGTCCGCAGTGTTAGAAAGGCAAAAATTTATCTGATTTAAGAAACGACTAAAAAATTATTCAAAATTTCATCTAAATGACTAAATTTAAAATGTTTTGTTTAACCAGTCAGAAACTGATTTCATCTATTATTCAAAACTGTTATAAGGAAACAAAATCGTTAAACAGGGAAAACTGCATAATCTAAAGTAAAGCAAAAGCTTTCGAGTTTGGTTCAGGAAATCATCTTAATAAACTTGCTTTTCAGCTAGTCGTTTTTTTTTAGTTGTGACTAACGACAAAAAAATTAGTCATACGATTAGTCATCAACTTCAATCGGATAATTTTTGTCTAACTTTGGGTAAAAGATAATAATTGTTATCCGATAAAAAATTTATTTGAATAAATTTTTATCCGACTATTTTTTTATCCGATTGAAATCTTAGTCATTATTCATTAGTAACGACTAAATATTTAACCGATTTTTTTAGTTGAATTTTTAGTCGGACAAAATTTTAGTCATTTCTACAATTAAAAATTCCGACTAATTTTTTAGTCGTTTTTTTATCCAATTCTTAAAAGCATATTCTTAGGAAAAAACTGAAGCTTTTTCTAACATAAACAGCTCGTTACTACGGATGCTAGCTACTGTTAGCTATCCACAATTGTTTCACTAGAAACAAGCCATTTAGATAAGCAAAAGTTTTAATTTTTTTCTAAAAACATGGCTTCAAAGATCGTATTTAAGCACCTATTTGAACTGAGTAAACTAATGCTACAAGGGTTTTGATTGAGATTTAAAACGCAAATCAAGTTTCTAAATACACGTTTAAATTTTTATCATTGTTTTACCAAACTATAATTCAGAGCTGTTTAAAAATTTGCTCATTTTCAAAAAAAAAATTTCTACACAAAATGTTAACAGTATGTCTACCGTTGCTTTTTGAAATGTAAGTTTATACATTTATCATTAGAATAATCTCAAAATAGGTAAAATTTTACTTCAATTAACAAAATTATTGCTGAATGCGCAAAAAAAAACAGTTTTTATGAATTATTGCTTTAATTTATAAGTGTAACTTAAAATCTGTAAAACTGTATTAAGGACTTAATCTAGGGCTCTTCCAGATCCCATTAAAAAAATAAAAAAAATTTTTTTTTGTTAAAATGGGAGCAGTATAGACTTTTCGTTTTTTGTAGAACCTGTCTTTCGACTTATATGACTTAAACTACAAGTTTATAAGAAACGCAGTATTAAACATCTTAAGCAAAGAATTTGGACATACACTTGTCCAATCAATATGTCTTCAAAAAAATATCGTCCTAGAATGTATCTGAGAAAACCACATCAAACATTCAATTTTTGTGGATGTTGTGTATGGGTTTTTCCCGTCCAGTGCGAATTTCCTGTCGACCCATATGGGCATTAAGTGTGTCTTTTTTAAGCTAAATCCATTTAACTTTATTATAGGGCCACATAAAATCAAAAATATTTACAACAAAACCAAGAGATTTGGAGGATTTACGAAAAAGTATCACAATTTAGTGCCGCTTAATTAGTCAAAAAATAATAAATTATGTGCTAACAGAGTTCGAAAAAATTGATTGTATTATTGCCAGGAAACAAATAGACGTCAATCTAAACATTTAGTTTAATAACTCTGTAAATAATAATACAATTTAGAACAAGAGATAAAGGAGCTGCTTTAACAGCAAATGAGATAATTTTACAATCTAAAAAAAACTAATTTTATATTTTAAATTTGTGATTATATTTGCAGTTAAACAAACTGTGAATGTTATGGTATTGCAAATAGATTTAGCTTTTTCATTTAAAAAAAAATATTTATACAGCACATAGGGTTTATAGTAGCGTTCTACAATACAAGTGTTTGTTAAAAACGATAACAAAAAAAAAAGGTTTTCAACAGCTGTAAAAAACAGTTTTAATTTTATAGGCGCTGAAGGATAAAAACTTTTAAATTTGCAGATTTTCATACGCCTCTGATACAAAAAATTCGTTGTCCTAGCAACGCAAGCATTGTTAAAATTATAAAAACCACTTATAACTTTGACGTTCAATTGACGTCAAGATGGTTTGAACGATTTAGTTTCCCGTATTAATTTCGACTAAACATCATGAATCATCGTGATCTCATTGTCAACGAAAACCCCATTGCTGACTGTAATAATGTAGTGCGCAATTTGTTTTATTTGTATAATACAATCCTGAGCCAGTTTGTTTTATTTTATTAATTCTAGGAATCTGCTGGCTCAGGATTGTATATACAAATATATACAAAATACGCGACTGCAGCGCCACCATTTCACAGCACGGCAAAAGCCGGAACTACAAATTGGAGATTCATACAATTCTGAGCCGAAAAAAAAATTTGCCAGTGCACTGTGGGGGCCCTAAATATGCGGTTTATAAGGGTCCGCCATCCTGAGCCATATATTTGGCTCAGGTATGTCAGAGTGGCTCAGGATGTACCGCCCGCAAACATATTTCTGGCTCAGGTTTGTACTAAAGCGCTATATATATATATATATATATATATATATATATATATCCTGCTATCATTAGCACGGCCATACATTGCCCGATCCCTATCATTAGGACGTCCATGTGCATAGAGCGCCCGTATATGGACGCTCTGCTGCAACCCCATGTAAAAATTTTTTTGGAGCCTTCCTACACCAAGACGAAGCGAATGGCAAAAATCGATTTGGACGCTTTAATGATTTCTGGATGAAAAATTCGTATAATTTTTAGTTCCGGCGTATATAGAGGTGGTGGCGCTGGCGTAATATACGTATATTCAACCTCGGTGTAATAGAGCGTCCGTCAGTTCGGCAACACTGTAACGATATGAATGAAATTAAATAAACGATTCCTGACCTGAGTTGTGAGGAATGAAAAGATAGACGCGCGCGCTAATGCTTCAAATTTAAATCTACTAGTAAGCGGTAATATTGTGAAACATTTAAAATAACTTTAAAAGTATTTATTTTTTTAAAAAATGTTCGGACAAGTCAATTCTATTTTTAAATTGCGCATTTTAATAATAATTTTTTAATTAAATTTAATATCTATTTTATTTAGTGTGACCAAAAATAAGAAACCGACATCAACTTTGTTTTTTCAAAAAACACTCTATAATTTTAATTACATTTTTAAAATTTATGACAAATTTTGAACATATTTTGTGTATAATGTGCTATACCTATCTTTACTAAAATTTTTGTGACATTCTTAAATTATTAAAAGTTGAAATAAAATAAAAATTAAAAAACTGAAAAACTGAAATTTATTATTATTGAACTTATTGTTAAAATCTAGCACCTTATAACTTTTTAACAGTTTAAAAAATACTGGCAGTTAAAAATTTGTTGGAAACAGTAATTAACACTTTAATTTTTTAAAATAAAGTTTTAATTATAAATTATTTGTTTTTTTTTTAAATGAACTGGTATTGTCAGATAACAGATAGTGCCCGAGCAATTTTTTTAAATAAATAGTTTTAAAGTTATTTTAGATGTTCCATACTTTTGCCGGTTAATGGATATAAAAAAAGTTTTGTATCTTTTTGCCTACATTTCTGGGATGGTAAAAAAATTACTGAAACGTCGAAAAGTAATAATAATTTAAAACAACATGAACGTTACTAAAAAAACTAAAATTATTTAAAGTTTGATAAAAAATAAATGTAAGTTTTATTTTCCTATAGAAAACTATTAATTCTAGTTGCTATTTATTATTAATTATACAGAAATAGTTATTTCTATGACAAAGCCAGAAACTGTCGTTTTGTGAATATGAGCACGGATTGTGGGCTGAGGCGAAGCCGAGTCTCACAAGCGCGAATACTTGCGAAAAGGTTTCTGACCGTGTGATAAACGACGTTTTTTATGCCGAAAAGTTGTCAAAACTAAAAAAAAATACTATTTTGATTATTATGATAACTATTTTTTTAATTGACAATAAACAATTATAAATTGTGTCAAATCGTGCTTTTGTGCTAAAATAAATAAAACTTCTTCCAATAAATTAGAAAATGAAAGACGATAATAACCCAGAACATCTAAAAAACGCAGTCAGAAAAGCAACTGAAAATTTGCTGTCTGAAAAATCACATAACAGGTATTGGAATAAATACAATTCAAAAACAGAAAACTCTTAGATTTTACTTTCAATGTCTAGACAGTGCAAAATAGTGGCAAACGCAAACAATCATCTTTCCGACGATTTGTACGACTAGAAATTTAGTGTTTCTAAACGGAGGCCTAAAAAAATATTTTAAATTATTAGTCCAAATTTTACTAATAGCATTTTTTGCTTCAAGTATTTATACATATTTTGCTTTTCAATGCTTCTAATCAATTATTTATAAAAATGTAGTAAAATCTAATTTTGAAATTAAAAAAATAAAAAAAAATAATTTAAATTTTTTTAAATTATTAGGATTAAAGTATTCATACATAAATATAAATTGGTTAAAAATAATAAAATTATAGGTAAAAATGTTGCAATAAATGGTTTCTTTAATTTGCAATAACAAAAAAATTTATTTCCAACATAAAGTAACTTCTCTCCTACTGTCAGTGTAATAATTATAAATATTGACTTTTAATAACTTTTTCGGCCATATAATAATCTTATAAAGTTGTCGTTCGATAAGTAATTTACAGTGCTTAGATTTATTTCATAATTTTTAATTCTTTAAATTACAGTGAATTTTATCAAGTATACGAAAAAATAACATGTTCAACACGTTAAAAAACGTGAGTTTCTTAGGAACGTGTAAATTTCATTATAATGAAACATTAACACTCACTGGAAAACAATCAGGTTTTTTTAACTTGTCAAACAATCTCTATCACTTAATAATTTTGAGTTTATTTTCAATAATATCTTCTCTTGGTTTTTTTAAGATCTATTTTCTTAAATTGTTTACAATATTGTACACTATTTTTGCATTGCTTAAAGCGGTTTTTTTATCTTTATTTCAAACTTTTTTCATAACATTGCTTTACCGTTTTTACTATAATTTTTATGTTCTCTTTTTGTTCTTTATACAGTTGGTAGTCATCTAGGTTTTGTTGTTCTCTAAGTACTTTTTCGATAACAGTTTTTTCTTAATTACTTTATGTTTAATTTTATTGTTCTACCAGTGTTTCAGCTTTTTTGTATTTGTTGTTTTGTTTACTCCACATATTTCTAAAACTGATTTTTTAAAAATATTTTAGGAAATTTTGGTTTTTTTTAAATTTTTTTTGTATTTATTATATTCTTGTATTTTTTTATGAAATTTTGTTATACCTTTGTTTAGTCTCTATTCTATTAGTATAACATTTTTTTATCTTTTTTTTATTTCTGATCTTAGTAACTTTCCTAATATTTCATTTCGGTTTTTGGTTCCTGTTGTCTACTGTCAAAGCTGTATTATTTTTGTATTTTACTTTTTTCTAATTTTCTATTTCTACTATTTTTTTATTGTCAATTCGTCAACTCGATGGTTATCTTTCCTTACTTTCCGTTTTTTTGTTTTATAGATGAGTTTTTTTTCAATTAAACTAGTTGTCGTTTGTCATTGTCCTAATTCTTGAATTCAGTATTTTATTGTTTATTGTTAGTTTTTTTCTTCTTCTTATTTTTTTCTTACTTTTATTTCGATTTCTCTGATAAATGTTTATATTTTTTTTACTGTGAAAAGTTCTTAATTCTGCTAGATTTCTAATTATTCTTTTAAGTTTTAGCATATTTATCTGCTTTTCCCAATTTTTTTATGTATTAGATAAACATTATCTCCTGTTTGTTTTGCATTTTTAATTTTTGTTTAAATTTTTAGAAATTTTGTCTATATTTTTTAAGATATTTTTATTAATATGTTCTAAATATTATTTTAGTATATTAATAAAATATTAAATAATCTTTTATTTTAATATTATAACGACATCCAAAAATAATGTAATAGATAGTTATTTTTGAATTAAGCACTAAAACATGTGATTTAAAAAACAGCTTTTTTTAAGAGAAACTTGATGTTTGACATCTAGTCTCAAAATTTTGTGACAAATGAAAAACGGCTTTGCTTTACTGCTTAGTCTATAAAAATGCTGTATTGCCTAGTCATTAAATGTGATAGTTTAGACCGCTTAAATTGTCATTAAAATGTTGTGTTTACTAAGTTTTACAGAAGAAAAAGTAGAACAAAAAAAGGTTCTAAAAATGCAAATTTCATTATAATGAAACAATTACTTTTTTTACACAAATTTTTCTAAATTTTTATAAAATGTTCATTGGTTGGAAAACAAAAAAACAGCACAGATTTGGCAAGTTTTTAGACTTTTTATCAGAATTTTAGTTAAACATTCACTTAATAAAATTAAACTTTTTATCTCTAACCAGTTAACACCCAGTGTCATATAAACAGGACAGCAATTAAAACAAATTTGAAAAATAAAGTATTATTTAAGTCCGGGTTTTTCTTTAATTTTCTCAAAAAATAACGTTTCTTATATGTTACCTAAAAAATCAATGTTAATTTACATTAGTAACTGTTGTATTTTTTGTTGATATAAAAACTTTATTTTTTATGATTTACAGTAAAAAATTAATTTTAAAAAAGCATTTACATTTGAGGAAATGGAAGATATAGTTAATAACCAAAATTTTTGGATTGACGAAGATAAAAATAGAATTCCCGAAATTAAAGAAAAATCAGAAGCCGAAACTTCCAAGACAAAATAAGAGCGATTGTGCAATACATTACCAAATTGGAAAAAGTGTGTACCAATCTATAGTTTTTTAGACAATCATTTTTCAACTATTAAAAAAACAAAAATAGACAGTTGAAAAAAAGGTCTAAGCTTTTTCACATCTTTACAATTCCTTTAAAGATTTTTAACTACTGACATTTTGAAATATATTAGAAAAGTGGCTTTACGTTATGCTAATTGTATAAAAAATAAGGCAAATTTTGCTCTAGAAATTAATGAATTTAAAGTGCTTCATCGAAATACTTTTATTTTCTTGTGACCATAAAATACCATAGGAAACTTGTTACATGTTACTAATTTTAAATTAATAACATTTGAACTAATAATTTAAAATATTTTTTTTGAATAACTTATAATAAATAGCAATTGGAATTGATAGTTTTCTATGGCAAAATCAAACTTACATTTATTTTTTATTGAACCTTAAGTAAAACTAGTTTTCTTAGTAACGTTCATGTTGTTTTAAATTGTTATTGTTGAAACTTTTCGACGTTTCAGTAATTTTTATTTTCTTTTTTCAACGTTCCTATGCCTCAAATGTTAACAGAGAGATAGAGAACTTTTTTGGTATATAGCCTACCTTTTATGTCCAAGTAATAACTATTTCAAACAGAAATAATATTTTCATAATTAAATTAATAATTATTAATAAAAGATATTTTAACCAAATCCGCGTACACAGATTGCGGCTTATTGTTAGTAAGATTGCACTGGTCGTTAAAAAATTGATTTTTAAACCACCATTGGAACGTCCATATATTTGCATGCATAAAGCGTCCTTTTGTGTATATTCTATTTATAGACACAAAATGAGAATTACAACTGGCAACACCGCATGACGCTCTATGACGGTCTATATACACCAAGGGACGCTCTATGCACCAATATACGGACGCTACATTGATTGTTCCGTAAAAGGACGCTGCAATGGTGGTACAACGGATTTGAAAACTTTAGATTTGCTTCATATTTAGGCAACGCCACCTGTAAGGGAATAGACGATGTATACTGGTGGAAAACTTTTAAAAAACAGCTTACTTCTGTGAATTTCAGACCCGGACGCTCTAATAATGTTTTTCGGACGGACGTGCTAATGATAGCGGGATGTATATATATATATATATATATATATATATATATATATATATATATTTGGATCTTTCTGAAAATTGACAAAACATATTGTTTGTCGTAATATATATTTACGACATATTAGTATTCCGGACTTATTTTTTTTTGATATTTTTGTATCGTTTAATAGATGTTGTAAGCTTCTTAAATAACTTGTGTCCTTTGTTATTTGCATTTAAATTTCTAGTTATTTTACTTATCATTTATTGTCACCCAAATCTTCTAAATCTTTTCCTTATGTTACCTTTTCAAGCCTTAATTTTTTGCTAACCTTTTAAGTTTTCTAATCGCTTCTATTAATATGTTTTATTTTTGGTCAATATCACGAAATCATAATTGTTTAAAACTGTCTTCCTACATTAGATTTCTGTTCTACTGATGACTATTTAAAAACGACATTGAATAAATTCGCTGATAAATTCCTTTGCCCTTCAGTTTTTTTCTTATATTAAAAATTATCTGTTTTCTACTCATTTGTTCTAGTTTTGAAATCTGCAAGATTATTTTTACCAAACGAACTAATTTTTTGAGATTTTAAATTGCTTTAGTGTTTGGTATAACTTATTCTTTATAACTGTGTCGTAAACTTTCTTAAAATTAATAAGTAGAATATGCAATAGTAATTTTTATTTTGACTATTATCATTATCGATGATTTATTTGATATGAGTAATCTTCTACTATCATAAAATACTAGATTTGTGACTGATTTGTAATTTCTAAATCCACATGAACATTTCTTCACCTTTCTTACCAATCTTCTTTTTTGTTGTTATAATCAATATTTTGTAAGCCGTATCTATTTGTAAATGTATAGTATATATGTACTCTGTAATTTTTATATTTTACATTGATATAGAATCAAATATACATAATTAATATTATTTTACGCAATTGTTGCCAATTTACTATAAAACCAGTTTACTATAAAAGTATTAATATTGTTGTAAAAATAATAACTGTTAAGAAATAAGGTGCCAACCCTAATTCATAGACACTAGAAAAATAGATGAACCAAAAGTGCTATTATTTTTATAAAACCCGTGGTGTTTTCATCATTTAATGTTTGATTTTGGTTTATTAAAAAAAAAAGGAAAAATCAAGTGATCCCTGTTATGAAGTATTTTTTATAATACATGCCAAATTGTTATTCAGTTGGCAGTACCATTTTTGAAGTAACAGTAAATTTGATTGTTTAATGTTTTACGTTCTATTACCTGTCTCATTTACAAGTGGTAAATAAATTTGTTTGATATTAACCATGATTTGAGGAAAAGACGTAACTCAAGCGGTTCTAAGGTGTAAACATAAATTTATTATCTTGAAATCAGATTTCTCAAAACAAGAACTGCTGAATCAGTTTTGTACGACATTTAATATGGTATTTCAAAAAAGTTTTTATAAATATTCAAATAATACTACAGGTTTCAAAAACGGTTATTTACAACATATATCGCAATAAAAAAATACAAGAGGCTCTAACCGGTAGAAAAAAGAGGAAAAAGTAGTTTAATAACTTTTATTTAAGAGAAGAAATCGGGGCCCAAATTTTTGAAAATTTAAAAACGAGAAAACGTTTTGGAATAAATAAATTGTTTTATTTTTTGGTTCGCGGTGTTTATGATATGCAATAGTTTGAGACATGGATTTTATTTACAAAAAGTTAATAATCAAAAAATTTTAATAAAAAAAATGTAATAACAGCAAAAATTAAACTTTTTGAGGCTCTACATTAATTAAAATATTCCGGAAAAGAAGTTAATTTTACATTTTTGGGTGAAACTTAGATTTGCAAAAACGGTTCTGATCTTTGTATATAGATAAAAGAAGATGACAAAAGAATTAGAAATGTAAGAGTAAAAAGTAAATGAGATTGTTCTACCGTCTTTTACTGGTTATAGAAGTAGCTTTTTAAAAAGTTGCGATTTACTTTTTATTAGTAAGATCAGTTATAAAAATTATCACAAAAATATAAACTCTGAAATCTTTTAAAATTGAGTCAAATGTAATAATTACAACAGTCAAAAATTTACCAGGCAAAAGTGTCCTTATAACGCTTCTTAACATTTCTCTCTGAAAAAAATAATAATAACCCAGTCATCACAAAAAATAGAATTACGGCGCTATTTACCGGTACAAAATATTAAATTTTGCAAAAGTGAAACAAAAGCTGCACTTTGACAATAAATTAAGCCACTTTTGCAGAACGTTGTAAAAAATATGTTGTTGATGATTTGCTGCTTTATAACAATATTAAAGTATTACGACTTGCTCCATATCATTGCCAACATTATATATATTATGTTGGCAATGACATTATATTATATATAAATAACATTATATCAGTGGCGGCTGGTGATTTTTTTAAAACTCTGTATTTTGAAAATGGGCCATGGGATCCAAATTCTGTTATAAAGCATTACTACTGAAACCAAATTAAGAAGAACTGCTACAAAAAAAAATTGATCGAAATTTGCGAAATTTGATTTTTAAAATATGGTGGGCCTCACCTGGTATGTCCAAAACGGCTTATATTACAGCGGTGGCGATTTTTTTTCAGCATTATGAGACAAATGTATGACTAGGTATTTTGTTTTTTTCTAAAATTTTAATTATTGAAAAAGATATAAGGTAATGAAATTTTAGAGAAGAAATATTTTTCGAAAATTAAATTTTAAATGCTCATAACTTTTTCTATCATTAAAATTTTGGAAAAAACCAAAAAAACCTAGTCATTAATTTGTTTCATAATGCTGAAAAAAAATCGCCACCGCTCTAATATAAGCCGTTTCGGAGATCCCAGGTGAGGCCCACCATTTTTAAAAATCAAATTTCGCAAATTTCGATAATTTTTTTTTTGTAGCAGTTGCCCTCAGTGTGGTCTCAGTAATAATCCTTTATAACAGAATTTGGATCCCATGCTCCATTTTCAAAATACAGAGTATTAAAAAATCACCAGCCGCCACTGCATTATATATATTATATATATTGCCAACATTATATTATTATTAATTATTATTATAATAAATGTATTAACGATTTAACCGTTTGTTTCAAAAACAAAAACCATGTTAGCAATATCTTGTAGGTAAAGTAGTATGGCCAAACTATTATAGAAAAAAAATATTCTCTACAACTTGAAACCAACCAACAACAATAGATCTGAATAAAATAAAAATTAGAATTAAGAAACATCTTTAACATTAAAGTAAGATATAAAGAATAAAATAATCAAAATTCAAATACAGTCAAACTCGTTTAGTACGTCATCGGATAGAGAGTTAACCCGGTTAGTACGCAACATTTAAGAGGTCCCTTTTAGACATTAGACATTTAATTTTACCTCAAATTTTGCGTCAGTCCGCTTAGAACGTCAAAATTCTGCTGGTCCGGTGACCGACGTTATGTCCGAGTATGACAGTATTTTTTGCATTTTAAAACTTTTCATTCAATAGTTATAATAAAAATAAAATTCTTCACTTAAAAAAACACTTATTATCTAAAGAATGAAATAATCACAAGTACATTGCGTGCACAAAAAAAATTATAACTTAAAATTTAAATTCAAATAAAGGGTAAAGGTAATACTAATTTAAATTTGAGCGTAAAACCAATCGCATTTAAAACATTTAATATCATTTAATAACTATTGATTAGCGTTATTCGAATATTAAAATAAATCGAACACGCTGTTAGGTGTTCTAAAGACGTTTAAAAGAATTATTATTTAAGATGTGTAAGTCAAGAGAGGTTGATGCGACGTTGCCAGTTGTCGGAGGTCACAACATGCTATGCTTATCTCAAAATTTCTGTATATATGCTGGAAGCGACGACGTACCCTGAGTTACCGCAAAAAAGCTACACTAGCGCCAACGGTCAACCCCTGAACTAAAATTTGTAGATGAAGATACTGGGGTAGCTTTGTCACCTCCACAAAAACTTTCGTTTTTTCGCGTTTTCAGCCACCTAGATGCTGAAACCGTTGAAAACAAGGAAAAACGTTGTCACCTCCGCAATCGGAGGTCCCGAGCTTATATATGAGGTGACAACGTTCTTTAAGTGACCCGGTGCGGAGGCCACATGATACCCTTTATCAATATATATATATATATATATATATATATATATATATCCTGCTATCATTAGCACGGCCATACATTGCCCGATCCCTATCATTAGGACGTCCAAGTGCATAGAGCGCCCGTATATGGACGCTCTGCTGCAACCCCATGTAAAAAAAATTTGGGAGCCTTCCTACACCAAGACGAAGCGAATGGCAAAAATCGATTTGGACGCTTTAATGATTTCTGGATGAAAAATTCGTATAATTTTTAGTTCCGGCGTATATAGGGGTGGTGGCGCTGGCGTAATATACGTATATTCAACCTCGGTGTATTAGAGCGTCCGTCAGTTCGGCAACACTGTAACGATACGAATGAAATTAAATAAACGATTCCTGACCTGAGTTGTGAGGAATGAAAAGATAGACGCGCGCGCTAATGTTTCAAATTTGAATCTACTAGTAAGCGGTAATATTGTGAAACATTTAAAATAACTTTAAAAGTATTTATTTTTTAAAAAATTGTTTGTACAGGTCAATTTTATTATTAAATTGCGCATTTTAATAATAATTTGTTAATTAATTTTAATATCATTTTTATTCAGTGTGACCAAAAATAAGATACCGACATCAACTTTGTTTTTTCAAAGAACACTCTATAATTTTAATTACATTTTTAAAATTTATGACAAATTTTGAACATATTTTGTGTATAATGTGCTATACCTATCTTTACTAAAAATTTTGTGACATTCTTAAATTATTAAAAGTTGAAATAAAATAAAAATTAAAAAACTGAAAAACTAAAATTTATTATTATTGAACTTATTGTTAAAATCTAGCACTCTATGACTTTTTGACAATTTAAAAAATACTGACAGTTAAAAATTTGTTGGATACAATAATTAACACTTTAATTTTTTAAAATAAAGCTTTAATTATAAATTATTTGTTTTTTTTTCAATGAACTGGTATTGTCAGTTAACAGATAATACCCGAGCGATTTTTTTTAAATAAATAGTTTAAAAGTTATTTTAGATGTTTTATATTTTTGCCGCTTACTCTATATCAAAAAAGTTTTGTATCTTTTTGCCTACATTTCGGGAATGGTAAAAAAATTACTGAAACGTCGAAAAGTAATAATAATTTAAAACAACATAAATGTTACTAAGAAAACTAATATTACTTAAAGTTTGATAAAAAATAAATGCAAGTTTTATTTTCTTATCAAAAACTATTAATTCCAATTGCTAGTTATTATTAATTATACAGAAATAGTTATTTCTATGACAAGGCCAGAAACTGTCGTTTTGCGAATATAAGCACGGATTGTGGTCTGAGACGAAGCCGAGTCTTACAAGTGCGAATAGTCGTGAAAAAGTTTCTGGCCGTGTGATAAACAATCTTTTTAACGCCGAAAAGTTGCTTAAACTATAAAGAACTATTTTCATTATTATGATAACTATTTTAGATTTAAAATATAATTGACAATAAAAAATTATATATTTTGTTAAATCGTGCTTTTGTGCTAAAATAAATAAAACTTTTTCCAATAAATCAAAAAATAAAAGATGATAATAACCCAGAACATTTAAAAAAACGCAGACAGAAAAGCAATTGAAAATTTTCTGTCTGAAAAATCATATAACCGGTGTAGGAATAAATACAATTTAAAAACAGAAAATTTCTAGATTTTACGTTTAATGTCTGGACAGTGTAAAATAGTGACAATGGCAAACAATTACCTTTCGAACGATTTATACGACGAGAAATTTAATGTTTCTGAACGGAGGCCTAAAAAGATATTTTAAATTATTAGTTTAAATTTTACTAATACCATTTTCTTGCTTTAATTAATTTTGTTTTGCTTTTCAATGCTGCTGATTATTCATTTGATAAAAATGTAATAAAATTTAATTTTAAAATTAGAAATATTAAAAAAAAGTTTTTAAATTATTAAAGTTAAAATATTTATACATAAATATATATTAGTAAAAAATAATAAAATTATAGGTAAGAGTGTTGCAATAAATGGTTTCTTTAATTTGTAATAACAAAAAATTTTATTTCCAACATAAATAAGTAACTTTTCTCCTACACTGTCAGTGTATTAATTATAAATATTGATTTTTAATAACTTTTTTGGCCATAAAATTTTACCAAATTGTCGTTTGATAGGCGATTTACAGCGCCTAGATTCATAATTTGATTATTAATTTTTTATAATTTTTAAATCCTTAAATCACAGAGAATTTTATAAAGTATACGAAAATATAACATGTTCATCACGTTAAAAAAGTAAGTTTTCTGGGTTTGTAAATTTCATTATAATTAAACATTAACATTCACTGGAAAACAATCAGTTTTTTTAACTTGTCAAACAATCTACTATTTACTTAATAATTTTTGAGTTTATTTTCAATAATATCTTTTTTTTGTTTTTTTAAGCTATATTTTCTTAAATTGTTTACAATATTGGACACTATTTTTGCATTGCCTAAAGCGGTTTTTTTAATCATTATTTCAGACCTTTTTCATAACTTTGCTTTACCGTTTTTACTATATTTTTTATGTTCTCTTCTTGTTCTTTATACAGTTGGTAGTCATCTAGGTTTTTGTTGTTCTCTAAGTACTTTTTTGATAACAGTTTTTCTTGTTTAATTTCATTGTTCTACCAGTGTTTTAGCTTTTTCGTATTTGTTGTTTTGTTTACTCCACATATTTCTAGAACTGATTTATTAAAAATATTTTAGGGCATTTTTGTTTTTTTTTTGTATTTTTTTCTTTGTTTTTTTTATATTTTTGTATTGTTTACATTAAATTTCGTTATATCTTTGTTTAGTCTCTATTCTATTAGTATAGCATTTTTTTTATCTTATTTTAATTTTTGATCTTAGTAACTTTCCTAATATTTCATTTCGGTTTTTGGTTCCTGTTGTCTACTGTCAATGCTGTTGTATTATTTTTGTCTTTAACTTTTTCCCTATTTTCTAATTCTACTATTTTTTTATTATACTCTTTTACTGTCAATTCGTCAACTTGATTATCTTTTCTTACTTTCCGTTTTCTTTGTTTTGTAGATGAGTTTTTTTCAATTACGACTAGTTGTCGTTTGTCATTGTCCCAATTCTCGAATTCAGTATTTTATTGTTTATTGTTAGTTTCTTTTTTCTTCTTTTTTTTATTCCGATTTTTTTGATAAAAGTTTTTATTTCTTTTTTTTCTGTGAAAAGTTTTTTATTCTGCTAGATTTCTAATTATTTTTTTTTAGTTTTAGCATATTTATCTGTTCTTCCCAATTTTTTCTATGTATCAGATATACATTATCTCCTGTTTATTTTGCATTTTTAATTTTTGTTTATATTTTTCAAAATTTTGTCTATATTTTTCAAGATATATTTATTAATATTTTCTAAATATTATTTTAGTATATTAATAAAACATTAAAAAATCTTTTATTGTAATATTATTACGACATACAAAAATGATATAATAAATAATTCTTTGTTTAATTAAGCAATAAAACATGTGATTTAATGCTGTCATTGGCAGTCTGGTAGGGCAATGAGCTTTATTATCCATATATAATTTTTTGGATATTATCAGTTCATTTTTTTTTAGAACAACTTGATGTTTGACAATTAGCCTCAAAATTTTATGACAACTAAAAAACGGCTTTAAAGTGTTTGCTTTACTGCTTAGTCTATAAAGATGCTAACGTATTGCCTAGTCATTAAATGTGATAGTTTAGTGCCCTTAAATGGTCATTGAAATGTGGTTGGTGTTTACTAAGTTTTACAAAAGAAAAAGAAGAACAAAAGAAGGTTCTAAAAATGTAAATTTCGTTATAATAAAACATTAACATTTACTCGAAAAAAAATTCAGTTTTCTTAACTTGTCAAACAATCTACTATTTACTAAGTTGTAACTTCCTTCATTCTCCTTTTTTTAAACAATTTGCTTTCTATTAAAATTTTACTTAAATGACGAATTCTGAAAATCATTCTTGATTTTTTTGTTAAATAGCCTAGTTTTTCTTGTTTTAAATTACGCTTGTAATCTGCTTGAATTTAATCTTTAGAGCATAAACGCGATGTTTTCAAATTAGAACAATTACTCTTTTTACACGAATTTTTCTAAATTTTCATAAAATGTTCATTGGTTAGAAAACAAAAAAAAACAGCACACATTTGTCAAATTTTTAGATTTATTGTCAGAATTTTAGTTAACATTTACTTAGTAAAATCAAGCTTTTTATCTATAAAACCCGTTAACACCCAGTGTCAAATGAACAGGACAGCAATAAAAACAAATTTCAAAAATAAAGTATTATTTAAATCCGGGTTTCTCTTTGATTTTCTCAAAAAATAACGTTTCTTATATATGTTACATAAAAAATTAATGTTAATTTACATTAGTAACTGTTGTATCTTTTGTTTATATAAAAACTTTATTTTTTATTATTTACAGTAAAAAATTAATTTCAAAAAAGTTATAGTTATATAGTTAATATAGTTAATAATCTAAATTTTTGGATTGACGAAGATGAAAGTAGAATTCTCAAAATTAAAGAAAGATCAGAAGACGAAACTTCTAAGCAAAAATAAGATCGATTGTTCAATACATTACCAAAATGAAAAAAGTGTACAAATCTATGGTTTTTTAGACAATCATTTTTCTACTATTAGAAAAACAAAAATGGGCAGTTGAAAAAAAGATCTAAGCTTACTCACATCTTTACAACTCCTTTAAAGATTTTTAACTACTGACATTTTGAAACATATTAGAAAAGAGGCTTTACGTTATGCTAATTGTATCAAAAACGAAGCAAATTTTGCTCTAGAAATTAATGAATTTAAAATGCTTCATCGAAATACTTTTATTTTCTGGTTACCATAAAGTACCATCGGAAACTTGTTACATGTTACTCATTTTAAATTAGTAGCATTTGAACTAATAATTTAAAATATTTTTTTTTTGAATAACTAATAATAAATAGCAATTGGAATTAATAGTTTTCTATGGCAAAATCAAACTTACATTTATTTTTTATCGAACCTTGAGTAAGACTAGTTTTCTTAGTAACGTTCATGTTGTTTTAAATTGTTATTGTTGAAACTTTTTGACGTTTCAGTAATTTTTATTTTCTTTTTTCAATGTTCCCATGCCTCAAATGTTAACAGAAAGGTAGAGAACTTTTTTGGTATATAGCCTACCTTTTATGTCCAAGTAATAACTATTTCAAACAGAAATAATATTTTCATAATTAAATTAATAATTATTAATAGAAGATATTTTAACCAAATCCGCGTACACAGATTGCGGCTTATTGTTAGTAAGATTGCACTGGTCGTTAAAAAATTGACTTTTAAACCACCATTGAAACGTCCATATATTTGCATGCATAAAGCGTCCTTTTGTGTATATTCTATTTATAGACACAAAATGAGAATTACAACTGGCAACACCGCATGACGCTCTATGACGGTCTATATACACCAAGGGACGCTCTATGCACCAATATACGGACGCTTCATTGATTGTTCCGTAAAAGGACGCTGCAATGGTGGTACAACGGATTTGAAAACTTTAGATTTGCTTCATATTTAGGCAACGCCACCTGTAAGGGAATAGACGATGTATACTGGTGGAAAACTTTTAAAAAACAGCTTACTTCAGTGAGTTTTAGACCCGGACGCTCTAATAATGTTTTTTCGACGGACGTGCTAATGATAGCGGGATGTATATATATATATATATATATATATATATATATATATATATATATATGGTTTTCCCAGGATTGGAAACATGCCAATCATTAAATGATATTTTCAATTTTGATTTTAGTGGGCCGAATACACCAGCATCTAACGGTTGAAAGCGGTGAGTCGTATGTGGTGGGAAAGAGAGGTACACAATACTATTGTCCCGACAATAGTTAATTGCATTGATAGATATGTGACTTTCATGATTGTCGCATAGAATTAATATGGGGTTTGTCTTCGAACAGAGAGTAAACTTTTGGATATGCTTCCGAACTTCGACAAAAATATCCAAATTTATCCTACCGGTTCTATTGGCTACACCTAATGATCTTTCTGGGAGCACCTTCTATAAAATAATTCTTAAAGCGTACACGAGGGAAGACAGATAATGGTGCTATTTTATTTCCATTTGCTGCTATGATAGCGCCAAATGTAATTAACTCTCTTCTCTCTGCCGATACTATTTGACCAACCTGTTTTTGACTTTTGTCAGCTATGACTTTGAGCAGTGGTGCTGTGCTATTTTTTTTTATCGGTACGCGTATATATAATTACGTAGATAGGGCCGATCCTTGGTAGGCGGCCGCTCTGTGCGGTCTCATGTCCCAAATTTAACGACGAGGGGTGATTTTCCATGATAATTCTGGCGGCGACGTTTTTTTTAGGTCTTATGTCCCAAATTTGACGACGGGGGGAGATTTCTCCCAATTTTCGCCCGTCGCCAGGATCGGCCCTCTATATAGTATAAAAAGGAAAGGAAACGAAAATCATTACGAAACCCATTTTGAATATATGTTTATTACAATAATAGGAACGTTTAATAAAAATTAGTTAACAAATTATAAAATACGCATAGTAGATACTCAAACAATATTGCATAAGTATTTTTAACAATACATGAAAACACTAATGGTTTTTATAAAATATTCCAAATATGATTATGTTTAGGATCTTGTGGTTAAATTTTCCTTGTTTTGTTGACATTCGCTGAACGATGAGACCTTAACCAAGTTTTTACATAATCATCTGGTTTAAATAATTGTTGTGGTGGACCATTCATTTTTATAAATAAAAGATTTGCTAGATTTTCAATTAATATTCTATTTCTTTGTTCATTTAAAATAATATTCATATTACTGAATCCGCTCTCACACTCCGCCGAACTGCAAGATACAATATTTATGTATCGAATTAAGATTTCTACATCTTCAGGAATTACTTTGCCTCCAGTATCAATATAATCTCTAAACGCATTGATACATCGCATCGGTGATGTTAAATTAAATCTGGTGCATAATGACTGGATTTCATTTTCTCCATAGCCAATTTCAATATCTGCTGGCCACTCCGTTGGATCTAATACTCGAAATAATATTCACTTATCAAATCATTTTCTGTATGTAGTCTTCTAGTCATATTATTAATGAGACTTACAAAGAATTGATTTCTGTTAATAATAGTAATTTTTTTATTATCTGTTAAAGTTAATGTTCTTAATTTCATCACTTGAACAGCCTCTGATGCTTCTATGAGTTTGTTTCCTTTTTTAACGTCTTTTAGTGATTCAAAATAGCGAATAGTTCGACGGATTAGTTTGTCCGCATATACTATCGTTACACTTCTGTTCTGTAACGCTTCAGACAAGATGGAAAGTTCATGCAAAACGTCATTCATTAATGCCAAGTTAATTATAAACTGTTTAGACATGATATATTTTTTTAGACCAATGTATACACTCTGATCAGTTTTTGAACGAGTTTCATCAGTTGCGGCTTGATGAAAATGTTCAGCAAGAGATTTTAAATTTTGCCAAACTGCATTAACAGTTCTGAATGAACTAGCTATCCACCTTATTCCTAAAACACGTCCTATTTTTTTAATTTCTTCTCCCAAATCTTCCTCGCATGATTCTAGTTTGCGTTGATTTTTAGGAGATTGATGATAAATGGTATATAATTTATAAATATATGAAAATGGTTAATACCATTTACTTCCGCGACAGCATCGTTAACAGAGAGCTCCAAACGATGATTTAAACAGTGCCACGTGATTATTTTTGGAAATTTGGTCAATAATCTTGTAGCCACTCCTGACCTTTTTGCTAACATTACACTTGCTCCGTCACTGGTAAATGCAATTAAATTTTGTTTCAAATAATTCTCGTCGAAGCCATATTTTTCCAAATTATTTAAAAGGTATTCTGTAATGGTGGATGCTGTTTGATCGGACAATTCTATTAAATCAAAAAAGAGGAATCGTGGTTCGCTGATTTTATTTATTTCGAATTTTAAAAATATAATTAGAGTAGATTTTTTACTTAATGTTGTAGATTCATCAATGAGAATCGAAATCTTTCCATTTGTTTTAATAATTTCTGAGCAAATTCTTAATTTCATATTTTTGGATATGTGATTAATTATATTTGTGCAGGTATATCTGGACCGTAAACCGGGTGCCAAAATTGCTCCATTTAATTCTTGCATTTGCAATAAATTATAATAATCCGAATATGGTCGGTCGTGTTTGGCTAAATAATAAGCAGTTCTAAATACTAAAGACGTGCTCTTAATAGACGCTTTATTTAAATTGTCTATTATATTTTCTATTGGCTGATGCTGTTCGCTGTTTAAAATTTTTTCTGAATTAATGTGCGCTGTTGTTTTCGCGTGTTCAAAAAAAGAAACGGATGCGGAACTCCAAACCTTTGAAATATTTACACCACGGGTTTTAGATACCCCTAAGTGCTGTATTTTGTTACAAAAAGAGCAACCTAATTTTCCGGATTCGGAAAGTAACCAAGGAAACTTTTCTTTTTCAACCACATTTCTGCACTCCAAATATTAGGCCACGAGACTTTGTCAGAATCGTTATCATTATAAGTACTTGTTGACGTTGATGCTATGGCTGCAAGTTCAACAGATTCCAGTTGATCTGCGTTGAAGTTGGTGTTGGATACTTGGCTCAATGTTGCATTTTCCTGGGTCATTGACTCATCTTTGCTGCTAGTTTTTAGTTTCTTTTTAAAAAATTCGGTGATACTACTATTTTTTCTATTTTCACTCATGTTGAAATTACTAATAAAATAAATACTATTATTTAATAAGAAAATAACCGACTTTTTTTTTGTTAATAATGAAAATGAAATATACTTACACTTTAAGTTTATTCAATTAAAGATTATAGAAAAAGGCAAATACTACATACATATATGTAGCCCGCACGTAATCCTGTAGCGAGAGGTTCTTAGAAATATGCGAAATTGACACTTTTTAATCGACACTTTTGACTTAAGCTACGGTTTGTTAGGTTAGAACTTAGAACTGTGCGTTGCGCAAAGTGTGTGCGTCGTCGAACCTAACCAATGTGAGTGGTTTGTTAGAACTTAGAATCTGTTGAGCGCGGCGTCAATTTAACTCACAAGATGGCCGCCTGCGTCGGTAGCAACGCATTCAGGTGTCAACGCAGTCGCTGATAAATTCACATTTATTAATCTAAAGTTATTAACAAAAATCAAAATTAACAAAATCAGCAAATCTTTTTAATTTTTTTTCAATATGTCAGCCAATTCTCGTTATCAGAAAGAAATCATCTTTAGTTCCGGAACGCGTTCCTGTTCAAAAAGGAAGTACCGGAACGACGTTCCGGTGCGTTCCGGCTCGACAACACCACTGACTTTGAGTGTGCTGAGAACAGTTGAGATGCCAGATTCGTCAAAATTAAAGGTACGGTCTGCAGTAAAATTGTGTTTGCTATAAACAGTTTCAAGATTTTGAAAGAATTCATTAACCGCCGTTTTATTAAAACCGAATGATCTGGCAGCACTTATATTTTCAGGTTTTCGCAAACTGAAATTATTATTACCTTTTCGGAAACTTGCTAGCCAGTCAACTCTCACCATTTTATTTGTGACCCAACTCGAAGGATGTTTAATATTGTTGGCTCTAGCAAATTTATAGGCGAGTCTTCTAACTTGAGTACATGCCAATCTAAAGTGCATTTTAGAACTACCTATATATCTATACTTATTTAAAAGACTCTCTTCTTCAGCCGTAAACACTTGGCATGAAGAAAATTTTGAGTAAAAAGTACGACTCTCACTTCCAGATTCTCTTAATTTGCGAAGTTTAGTTATTCGGCTCTTTAGTGTTTTGGTGTTAGCATTGACTCCCCACTTGGCTGCTGTTTTCCGAAAAGAGAGATTGTGTTCCAAAACATCAGAAATAGCTGACGACATTGCCTCTTTATTAACTTCCCCACTTCTCGTCCCCTTCTTCTTATAATTTCTAACCATGACCGTTCTGTATAACACAAAATACTAGATATAATTGCGAAAAAACACGTGCAAGGGGCACATTTACACAGTAGGAATGTGCCCCTTGTACTTGTGTATGAATTTACCCCGTTACACGTTAATTAATAAGAAAAATATCTAAAAAAAAAACTGGTTTCATGTACGGTAATTGACAAATCAAATCATAAACCATATGATATTATGATTAATATTAAACAGCAGTGATTAATCCAAACAACATTAACTAGACTCAAAATACGTCCAAAGTAAGGTTATGAAATTATTTACGCGAGGCAAAAACACGTTTCCTGTTGCACACATGGGCTTTCTACGACAACTGCTGTTAAACTTCACTAAACAATAGACATACATAAAGACTTATGCAGACACGCTAACTTCATTCTTTTCCTCCTTGTCTAGCTTCAGATAAACTAAGTAGGATCACTTGATAACTAAGTGTATGTAGGTGCCCTCTGTGTGAATCCGCCTCACTCTCCCCTACAATCCGAGGCAACATTAGGAAATGTCGATGTTTGTACTAAACAGACTGGATAATTTTTTTAATGGCGTAATGAGCTTCCCGAGCATCGGTTGTATCTTGTGATCCACCTTTCAAACGTACTTCACTAAACATGGATTCAATGCTGTCGGAGCTGAAAGACCTTGTTAATTCAAAATAAAAGCCACATTGATGTAACAAATATTTTATACAAGCAGCACTGCTTTTTGCAGTGAATTTTACAGCCTCAGCGGTTTTTCTGGATAATCCTTATGATATCTTTTTTTTTGACAATTTTTGTATAGAATTGATGTACTTTAGCAAACTTTCTATCATCCAGTTTAATCTTTTATTATTGATATCTATATGTGACGTGGCTTTGTTATCTAATTGTCTTAAATATTGGGTCCTATCACTCACATAGTGGATTTTGAAAAATGTGTACATATTTTCTACAAATCTTACTGAAGCGTCAGATTCCAAAAAGCGAGGCTGTTTGTTTTTATGCAAATATTTTATGGCTGCGGTGACTTGAGAAGAAAATAGTTGAACAGCTCTTTTAACATTCATCTTTTTGAAATTGCTTGGAAAAATATGTTTTTTAGTTGAAAATTTTACTGGTTTGATTACCAGTTTTTTTTTGAGGAGTATATAATTTTTTTCATATAGGAGGACGATATAATTCTATCAATAGAATGTATGCATGATCCAAAAATTGTGATCTTAAATTTTTAATTACATGGCAATAATCAAAACTCAAAAAAGAGGTATTGAGGATTTTATTGGGTGAGTAATTTTAACTGATAAGGATTTTTTATTACCTTTATTTAAGAGTTTAAATAGTCCAACATTTGACTTATGGTTATCTATTGTAATCCTCAAAACAGAAAACCCACACTGATGCAACAAGTGTAAAATTTTTAATGTTAAATCCAGGAAAGTGTTAGTATTCAACGTCTTGTGGAAAAAATATGCAGCCGGAATTGTGAATTTTGTTGTTATTTCGTGAACAACATAGCATAACATTTTATTTGCCAAGAATCCTATTTCCTCCGATTCTGACACAGTTTCTAATCCATAAATTTTATTCTCTGTTTATCTTTTCCTTTATGGCTATGTCATCTATAATTAAGCTGCATATTTTTTCTATTGACTTTAAGGAATTTGCTTTAGCTTTTTCAGTTTTTTTTCAATCAGTTTCGTTACGTCTTGCCCACTGCCAATATATTTTTGAAGAGTAGTTTGGCATGGTAACTTAAAAATTGTGTTGTGACAATTCATGTACCTTTTTGGAGAAGCCATACCATACAAAATCGAATGGTTATTTGTGACCATCTTGGTTTTTTTTTTGTAGTTGGAGACTTTATCAAAAAGGACACTGCTTTCGGTTTATTGTTGACTGCGTCTTTATGAACTTTTTTAAATAATTGTGTATAAAAGCGATGGTTATCTATTTCCTCTTGCATATCTTGCATTTTTTTGTTTTTTGATTTATTTTGTTTGGTTAAACGAGTTATATACTTAATTTTTTTAGTTTTTTTTTGTAGTCTTCAATTTGTTTTGCTGTAAGGATCTCTACTGGAACAACTGATTTTTGCATTTTTGCAAATCGGTGATAATAAAACAAAATGTAGCCCCATTCTAACCCCACTAAATTAAGTATTAAAATTAAGATTAAAATGCACCGTTACAAGATTTTTATTTTTGTGCTGGCTTTCTTGGTTAAAACTTAGGTTTTTATTAATTTACATACATTTTTGATTAAAAAAAATAAATAAGCAGTTTTAATCTATGTTGTTTATTACAAGACAGCGAGCAAAATATTTTATTTGGTTGTTATTTATCTCAAATCCAAGCGCCTAAAAATTTTTTTTAGGGTGTCTTCCTTTGTTACTCATTTTTGATCACAATATAAGCTCTCACACAACATTAATAAATAGCAACCTAACAAGTATCAGATTGACATACGTCATATCAACTATCAAAGTTGTCGTGGAGACGCCCATCTCTGGTTATAGATAGTTACTTTATTGTTGCGGCTTTTTATTCTTGATATTTTTTGTACATGGTATTCTTTACTTTTTAAGTCATCTTCTATTTATTTTGTCTTAAACTCTTAGGGTAAGTTTTTTATTACCACTCTCAGGGGTTTTTCTTCTTCCAGTTGATAAGTGTAAAATTCGATTTTGGATTCAAGTAGCTTTTGGATTCCTTTAGCTTTATTTCTTCTTTGCAAGCAGTTGCTCGATTAACTTGAATTTTGCAAGCATTTAGTTCTTTTCTTAATTGAGGCAAGATTTTTGAATTTTTGATTACAATCGGCGTTTTGTTTTTATATCTTAATGTAAATTTAACATTGGAAGATGTGAATTGGTTTCTGGATGATTTTGTCGTGTTTACTGGCTATTTTGCTGTCTACAGCTTTCACGGTTACAGTCGTCGCTTATTTTATTTAGATTGGCAAAATAATTTTGTGTATTTCTGTTTGATTTTGGGATTGTATGGTACTGACTTTTTTGGTTTAATAAAGTCTTTATATGTGATGTCTTTATTCGTTTGTTTTAAGCATGATTCAGGGCCGATTTCGGTA
The DNA here is from genome assembly GCA_029207805.1 of Tribolium confusum. NCBI lineage: Eukaryota > Metazoa > Arthropoda > Insecta > Coleoptera > Tenebrionidae > Tribolium > Tribolium confusum. The sequence goes on from JALGAY010000006.1 coordinate 9,756,436, forward strand.
TAATTCAGAGAGGCGCGAAGTTTGAAATAGTAATAAGATAACGTTCCTTTTTTAAAATATGATTTTAGTAATTTTGAATTAAGTAAAAATACAAAGTATATAAGTAATAAAGAAAAAGAAAATTTGTATAAGATTTAGGGTATTTATTGTTTTTAAAAATTGTTAAATTTTGTTCAAGCACCTCTTCTTTAGGGCTAAGTCTGAAGTTTGTGATTTTAAGTACAAATCAAAGTTAGGAACGCAACAAATATTACCATATTTAAAAAAACAGAATATGGCGATTAACTATCAAATTATGGACCTAATTTAAGTGTCGTCTAAGCAAGTATTCAAAACCATTATTGCTTCAAGGTGTTCCAAACACGAATAAAATTTTTAACGGTAAAATATTTTTATTGAATTTAAAAATGGAATATCTTTCTTTTGCCAAAACTTGATAAAGCCATTGAAATTGCTTATTCCACAGCTTTTCTTGAGACTGTTTAAATTTTATGTTTTATTAATAAAATTGTTTAAAATCAATGATAGGAAATATTTTTAAATTATTTACTTTAAAATATTTCTCTTTATAATCTTTATGTTCTATTTGTCAATTAGTTTTGGTTTCTTTTATTAAAGTATTTAAAACTTTCACATTTGTGGTTTCTTGTTCACAAATCGTTGCTATCGGCTTTAGCGAAATTTTTATTAATGTCTCTATACTTTCGGTGAGTAGGCTTTTGATTTCGTGTTCTTGCACCTCCTCTTGATGAAAAGACGTATTCAGTTGGTTCGTTGATTTTACCTTTTAAGCCACACATAAATACTAACACATGGTTTGCCATTTCATTTTTGTAGTTCTACCTTTAAAATCGTGAAATCCGTCTAAGCATCCTTTTCTTTCATTAAAAGTTAAACTTGGGAGTATGGACATTTCATTCTACTTGATCTTTTTCTCTAAGGCGTTTAAAGATTTTTATATCTATACCAGCTTCTATCTCTATCTTGTGTAAAAAATCTCTTAATGTTTTTGCGCTAGACGAAATAAAATTTTTTGGTAACAATCTAGATGATTTGGGGCTTTGTTTAAATAATATCAACGTCAAATTTTTTTTGTCGGCACAAAAACGTGTATAACGACTGCTTCGGCTTTTTTTTTGAGAAACCATTCTGTCTGATGAATCTTTAAAGATAATTTCACTATTTTTATAAAAATGGGAAAATCTAGAAATTATTCTTGTTATCAATATTGAACATGATTGTTAAAATATTTAAATATTGTTAAGAACTTCTATAAATGATGTTAAAGTGTACACTAGATTATTGTTCCAATATTAAAAAAAAATGTTACAATTACAATCTTCTATACAACAATGCTTTTATTTCAATTTGTTTGTTTTTTATTTATTTTATTATTTTATATGTTACACAGTAATTAAGACATTGATCAATTTAAAGTTGACACTGCTTTTAAATGCACTCCTTGAACGCCAACCCTGAAAGATTTTTCTTAAAAATGGCAGTAACAATTTTTTGTCAAATTGTAGACAATCAGGGGTCAATTTTAAGTAAATTCTGGTTGTTAATAACTTTAATAAGCCATTGCTGGAATCCCTCATAATATTTGTTCGACTTTGGAAATCTGTGTTGAGGTTGTACTTTTTTTAACAAAAGGGGCTGGAAGTGCGAGCCGAGGCCTACGCTCATTGTGTGCAACCTCTCGAAATAGCACTACTGCAGTAACCCTGTGCCTTTGATGAAGCTCAGTACCTTGTCTGCAGGAGCTTTCTCGATAGCACTGGGCTTCAGATATCGGGAGCCCAGGTGCAAATATCTGATGCCTGCAAATGCAGGACAGTAACAGAGAATGTGAAGAGGAGTTTCCTCATCTTCAGCACAACCTCTGCAAATCTCGTTCTCGCTGAGACCGATGCAGGTGTCTGTTTAGTAGGCAATGTCCTGTATACATGCCCACCACTAACTGAAAGTCTCTACTGTTTAAACGCATCAGGTCTTCACTGCGTGTCTTGTCCGGCCCTCTAATAAAAAGCCTGGATTGCTGCATGCCTTGTTGAAACTGCCATTCAGAGAGATGGCGAAACTTCATCCACTTATGAGGTGTGTCTTTCTGTTGTATTTCGGTAACGCCAAGAGCCGGTTCCGCCCCGATAAAGTCCATTTGTGAACTCTCTCGAGTCAGAACGTTAGCCCGCTCGTTACCCTTTAGACCACAGTTTCCTGGTACCTAGCAAAGTACAGTATTGGTATCTGCAAGTGGGCCGACTTTTTAAGACCCTTCTATAAACGGAACAATACCCATTGTACACTTTATTGACAGGGATAATCATCGTAAGGATGGATCTTGATTTATGACAGTTCTCTCTGCCACATATCTCGCACTCAAATACCTACTAAGATTATTTTAATTCTAACTATGACCCTGTTTATTTTATTTAGAGCCTGGTTTACAGAAGACGAATTAAATATCTAATTGTATATAACTTTTAATTCGCTGTTAACTTGGCTTTTCTGATATCTGATTGGTCAAAACTACGTTGCGAATAAACTATTTGATTGCTATTAAAGTTAATGTTATGTTTTGTAAACCGACTCTTAGGGCCAGTTTACAGAAAGTGACATTGACTTTAATTGCGATTAAACATTTAATTCGCAATTAAGTATCTATTTTGACCAATCAATTGTCATAAAGTTCAATTTAATCGCGAATTAAAAGTTAATCGCAATTAAATATTTAATTAACTTTTTGCAATCTGACCTTTAATGTAACGTTTTGTTTTTACTTTTGAGGTATTGCAATTAATTTAAAGTACATACATGTAAAATAATTTAGAAACATGTGAAAAAAAACTGTTTTAACATGAAGTGTCAGAAAGCTTCATTAATATTCAGGAATAATAATCTAAACTTCAAAATTTATTTCACCTCAGTACCTGCTTATTTTACCTTGCATTGGTTTTTAATTCTTCTCCAAACTTAATAAGATAGACCGATAATGCGGTTAAAATCAAAGACTGATTTATATTAACAGTACTGACTTTAGACGTGCATTAACATAAGAATACTGACAATTTCAATTAATTTTATAAGTAGGGTGTTCTATTGCCATCATAAAGTGTTTGATACAATTTTCTAGATAGATAACAGATAAATATTTATCAATAAAGAGCATTTAACAATTAGTTTATTATGCAACTAGCATTTAATGATGACACGATTATGAGAATTATGAATACGAGTGTCTTTAATAGCCCGTTAAATGCAAGTAGCATACGCTATTTTTTTTTATTTAGTTTTTAGTTTCTTTATTGTGGGTCCTAGTAGAAAAAATAACATATGCTACTTATATTGCGACAGCTATATTCCTTTGATTATATATATGCTAACGTGGATACCTATTTCAATGTGTTAGAAGAGTATAATGTTTGAGATGCTTTGTGAAACAAAGAAAGGTATGACAAATTTTGTAAGATAGAAAGAGTTGAAGAGTAATGCAGATTTGAGTATTTTGCGCATGTGCGGACTGTCTATAGTTCCTACATTTTTGTTTGGGTTACCACAGGTTACGTACTTACGCTTTGGTGTTTTGTGTACGAGAACACGTGGACAGGACCGCGCCGTGAGTTGAGGCCGCTTGTGTTCAAAATTAATTTGGCCGCCCCTTACAATTAACAAAAATAAAAAATATTTGATAAGCTTAGTAAAGTATGATTTATTTTTTGCACGAATGTTTGTTTGATTGCAATACTCAGAATTCATGAAAATTTGCAAGAGCTTTCAAAGTCGGTGCTGACTTAAATTGCCGCCTCTTTGGAGTGCCGCCTGTGTTCATTGCACACACTTGCCTATAGGACGGCGCGGCCCTGCACGTGGAGAAGCGTTTCTATAAATCCACGTGTTTATTTTTCCTTAATTTTGAATCCTTTTATTAAGCAAGAAATATTCTCTGTAATCAAGGTTGTAATAACACATCATTAAAATAAAATTTCGAAGAGATATCTGTTAAAGTGAAAAAATGAAGATCTAATAGTACCAATGATCATCCGACTACAAATTCAAGATCTGCGTCGGGAAGTAAAACCAAACGTTGATGTATATTCTGCTTCTGTGGCATTTCTTGCGGGCTACATCATGAAAAAAAATTAAGGTTAAATTTATTTGTGATGCATGTTTGGCACATTTGTGTGCACAACCATTTCAGGTCCCCTTTTTAAACTGATTATGCAACAAAACGTGGTACTTTAAAATATTCAAATCCAAAATTACTCTCTTTTCTAAATTATTCAAAAACCTGTAATAAATTAGTGGACCTTACTTCGTCCAAGTTTGGAAAAAAATTCTATATTTAAATGTAAAACTCATAAAGTAGAAGCAACTGGTAATTAAAATGACCATAAAGCCAGTTGTGGACAACTTTTGTAGACAAAGAACAGATTTGCTAAAACAACAAGCTCTACAATTCAAGCCTACAAGTAGACACGTTTTAAAATTATCTTGATATGTATATACTTTCAAAAAATATTAATTATACGCATCTACTTACGTTAATACTTCGTATTAAATTTTTTTTGCTATTTTGTTACACATTATAATTTAGAAGGTAGAACAAGTTTAACAAACAAGGTTTGTCAATGTCACCATAACAAATAGTAAAACAAACAAACTTTATGGTCGATTAACCTAACAGATGTCGCTACCTGACGGGAAAAACAAAAGCTTCCGATAACCTCAAATATAGCTTGAGTGAAGCGGCCATATATAGCGTCAGCTACATTCAATCTTAGTAGGCCATGGTAAAGGGTTAAATGGAGGTTGCTTTGTTAGAATATATAGCATAATCGTTTTTAGTGTTTATTATTCATATACTTATTAGAAAATTACAAGTATAAAAATATGGACAATAATACAGGGTGAGTATTTTAACGGGATATATTCTATAAACCCATCTCCCATAAGTTAGAACAAAAAAATAAATAAATTGTTTTTATAGTTTTTAATTTGTCACATTATTGTTGCACTGTCATACATTTTTCTCCCCATCTGGGAGAGAAACCACCCTCAACTTTTTTTATGCAAAAGTATCCATAGCGATAGCTCGTTTGAAAGGTCTTTAAACTGTAACTGTTGGTTCCGTGTCGGGTTCTGGGTATCGTAGAGAGAGAGAAGAGCGGCTTTGATGGGGTTTTATGTACAGTATAAAACTATGTACAGAATAAATAAAAATAAAAATAATACTTCTGAACAAAACAAATCGAATCTTTTACTAATCTGTCCACAACCTCGTCCTCAGCGGTCCCTCCTCTTCGGCGGTCCCTCGTCCTCCACGTGTCGGTGGTTCGCACTTGTGGTGGAGGGTAGGTAGGATTCTACCAAAGGGTTAATGCGCTGTGGGTAGCGGTTTCGGAGAGGACTCTACCAACGGGTTAGTGCACCGTGGGTACCGGTATCTTAGAGGAAGCCCCTAGGTTAATGCTCCAGGGGTGGACGGGTTTGGGGGTGGTTACTTACAAGGTTAATGCTCCTGCAAGTATGCAAATATCGTTGGCGGTAGGCGCAATATATAGCCTTTGCTTGTGGGCGAGGGGTATGAGAGGAGTATCGTAGCGAAGCGTTGGTGGTGGTTCTCGGTGTGGTGGGAATTATACCACCACTACTGCTCTGACGTATACGTATGACGTCGCGGTCACGCGGTCCGAATCAGCTGCTGGGCGTTATCTTGTTTTGTTTACTGAATTATTAGAACGCTTCGTTACAAAACAAGGAATATAGCTCACTAAAAATTTTTAGAATTTGACAATTTAAAAAAAAAATTATAAAAAAATAAATCGCAAAAAAATTGTGTTAAAATTGTTGAAAATGTTTAAAATGAAATAAATTTTGGATTAATGTTCCGGCAGGAAATAATATAAAACATTTTCAAACAACTTTAACACTAAGAAACGAACAAAATTTTTTTCAATTTTTTTATTATTCTTATCTTTATGTTATATTATTCCTTGTTTTAAGATCTTTTAAATGAACTATCGCAATAGGTGGCAACAAAATTATGGCAAGTTACAAACTGTAGAAGCTTTTTTTATTTAACTTTTGAGAGTCGAACTTTAGAATTAATTCCAGTTAAAATACTAAGGGCCCGATTTCAACTTGCTAAGTTGCGTTGACGCAAGGTTGCGTGTTTACGCAACTTTACGTTACTCTTTTGCGATTGTCGTAAGTTCATAGTTACGCGTCATTTCAAGTCAGTTTTAGAGATTCACGCAAGGAGCACGCAAATAGGGTGTAGGCACCTGTATTATCGGCAAGTTTTAGGCACCAGTTCCGGCGTCACCAACACACACACACGCTCTCACGGTCGCGTCGCGAGAATTACCACGCTAAAACTGACTATTCATTATTTTTGCTTATATGTAATATTCTGTAGAATTGTGAATAAATCGTTTAATTTAATTGACTTTTATTATTGTGGGGATAAAATCCGCCACAAATTGGTGCCGAAACCGTGTAAAGACTACGTGCAATTGTGATTTTCGTGAAACCACGTGCCCCGAAAAATGCCCAACACCAATCTCACCGACAGCCTAATCTCATTCGATGGTGAACAAGGAAGTACAATAATGACCGACCGACCAGAAACAACTGAAGAAAGAACAGGACCAGCGGTTAGTTCAATTTCACTTAAATTGTCGGCATTTTGGCCCTACAATCCAAGAGCGTGGTTCGGCAGAGTAGAGACACAATTTCGATTAGCAAAAATTAGCCAGTCATCAACAAAATTCGACCACGTGGCGGCGATCTTAAACGAAGAACAAAGCGTCCTAGTGCAAGACCTGTTAGCAAATCCGCCACAAACAGACCCGTATGAGAGACTCAAGACAACTTTAATTAAAGAATACCAAGACAGCGACGTGAAAAGGTATAAGAAATACTTTAATGAATTAACTTTAGGGGATAAGCGTCCCTCGCAGTTGTTAAGAGAGATGAAACAGTTGATACCGGAAATGAACGAAGGCATGCTACGCACTCAGTGGTTGGAGCGCCTTCCGCAAACCATGCGCGCGATTCTCAGTGCGACAAAAGGAAATTTGGAAGATTTGGGGGCAACAGCGGACGCTATCGCAGATAATGCCCCAAGCCATGCAATTAACGCCATCCAACAGAAACCATCACCCGATCTACAACAAATTTTGCAAAGATTAGAGCAATTGGAAACAAAACTTTCAGCTACCCGGTTGGGAACTCGTACACGTTCTCGCTCCAGGCAGCGCGATCCTCAAAAACACCCGATGTGCCGATTTCATTTTAAATTCGGCAACCAGGCACGAAAATGCGAAAAACCATGCTCATTTACGACCCCAAAAAACGAGTAACGACGCCGTCTGTCAACACATCACAGACAGTCGGCGAAGTAACATCAGCACGGTTATTTATACTGGACCACAAAAATCAGATAAAATTTCTCGTGGATACTGGAGCCGACGTCTCCGTCATACCTAAGCAACTTATAAAAAGGTCAAGTAGTTTACGCCCGTGTGAATATCAACTGTACACCGCTAATGGGGGAAGCATCTCCACATATGGTAGACGCACACTTCAGCTCGATTTGGGACTACGTCGCCAATTTACATGGAACTTCCTCATCAGCGACATAACAAAACCAATCTTAGGAGCCGATTTTTTAAAAAAACATCGCTTATTAGTCGACCTTGCCAACCAAAAACTTATCGATCAAACTACACAACTTGAGGTAAGCGTTTGTTGTCTCAATGAGTCTATCACCGTTCAAGCTTTCAGCACAATACCACCAACTGCTGGTTCGCCGTGGACGAGCGTGCTATCTGAATTCCCTGCGGTCACTCAGCCATTAGAAACGAAATGCGTAACGCATTCAGTGAAGCATTTTATTGAAACAGACCCAAACTCAGCACCTGTGTTTTCACGAGCACGACGATTACCGCCAAACAAATTTGCCGTTGCAAAGCGTGAATTCGAAGATCTATGTTCAAAAGGTATATGTCAACCTTCCAAATCCCCGTGGGCATCCCCACTGCACATGGTCCCTAAGAAAAATGGAGAATGGCGCCCATGCGGGGATTATAGACGATTAAATGCGCTTATTGTGCCCGATAGATACCCTGTTCCAAACATCCACCATTTTACATATATTTTGCATAAAAAAAGAATTTTTAGCACTCTGGATCTGGTTCGTGCTTACAATCAAATTCCCGTCTCCCCCGAGGCAATTCCAAAGACGGCTGTTATTACGCCATTTGGATTGTTTGAATTCTTACGCATGCCATACGGGCTCAGGAACGCAGCCCAGACATTCCAAAGATTTGTCGACCAAGTCCTGCAAAATCTGGAGTTTGTTTTCGTGTATATCGACGACATCCTTATCGCATCAAACACACCAGAAGAACATGAACAACATTTACGTGAGATGTTAAGCAGATTAGAGAAGCACGGACTTACAATAAACCCACAAAAATGCTCTTTTGGTCGAAGCGAAGTCGAATTTTTGGGTTTTCACGTCTCCAAGGAAGGATTAAAACCGCTACCTGCGAGAATAAACACGATCCAAAATTATAGTAAACCAAAAACTATAAAAGAGCTGAGACGATTCCTTGGAATCTTAAATTTTTATAGAAGCCACGTCAAAAATGCAGCAGCACATCAAGCACCGTTGACATTACTCTTGCACAACAAAACAAAAAAGAACGATAACACCATAATTGAATGGTCCCAAGAAACCGAACAAGCATTTGAAAACTGCAAAGAAAGTTTGGTTGAATCTTGTACCTTAGCATTCCCAGCAGCTAACGCCACGTTAATTTTAACTTGTGATGCTTCGAACGACTGTATGGGCGCAGTCTTATACCAAAATACCGACAATAATCACCAACCCTTGGGATTTTTTTTCAAAAAAATTATCAGAGTCACAGAAAAAATATAGCACATATGACCGCGAACTTCTTGCAATATATGCTGCTGTACAACATTTCCGACCCCTGGTTGAAGGAAGACAATTAATTATCATGACCGACCATAAACCGTTAATTTTCGCATACTCAACGAAGTCTACAGGTAATAAAAAAGAATCGCCTAGGAGAACAAGGTACTTGGACTTTATTTCACAATTCACAACGAATATCCAGTATGTGAAAGGAAACGAAAATACAGTCGCCGATGCATTATCCAGACTAGAGGTCGTTGACTGTGGTCCAAGTATCGATTATTCACTGGTAGCAAAAGCCCAAGAGAAAGACCTTGACCTTAAGGAGTTGCAATCCAAACAAGATCTACAATTCCAAAATTTGCAACTGCCAGCGATGAATCTAATACTGTCATGTGAGACCTCTACAGGACGTTTTCGGCCATATATTCCTGTAGAATTTCGTCAAATTGCTTTCAATTCTGTTCACCAGCTCTCCCACCCCGGAATTAAAGCATCAAAACGACTCATGGTTGAACGTTTCTTTTGGCCCTCCATTCGAAAGGACGTGGGTGAATGGGCGAAAACTTGTATTCAATGTCAACGAGCAAAAGTTCACCGCCACACAAAATCACCGCTGCAACCGTTCCCAGTCCCAAATACCCGGTTTACACATGTACATTTAGACCTCATTGGACCGATACCACCATCAAGAAATTATAAATACTGTCTCACTCTAATTGACAGATATTCCCACTGGCCTGAAGCTATTCCGATTGCAGATATTAGAGCGGAGACCGTCGCTGAAGCCATTTTCACGCACTGGATAGCGAGGTACGGAGTGCCAGAAACTATCGTGACAGACCGAGGAATACAATTCGAGAGCTCACTCTTCGCATCATTTGATAAAATATTGGGCATTAAAAGATTTCGAACTACAGCATACCACCCACAGGCAAACGGTAAAATCGAACGTCTTCACCGCACGATCAAAGCAGCATTAATCGCCCACAAATCACCGAACTGGACCATTAAGCTGCCAGCAGTTTTGCTTGGATTGAGAACGGCCTTAAGAGACGACGCAAAATTTTGCGCCGCAGAAATAATATACGACCAATTAATTCGTTTGCCGGCGGATTTGATTGTTCCTACTGCGACCGAAAATCAGCCTCCTGTTGAAATTTTTATACAAAACTTGAAAGAGTTTATGAATAGCGTAAGCTCTACACCAACAAGTTGGCACAGCACTCAGAGACCTTGTGTGAGCCCTGAACTTGAGAACTGCAGCCATGTATTTTTACGAGTAGATGGAGTTAGAAGACCATTAGTAGCACCGTACACAGGACCACATGAAGTTGTTAGCAGAAACGAAAAAACTTTCACTATAAGGTATAAAGAGACAGAAATGACAGTAAGCAAAGACCGAGTGAAACCGGCGTACATGCTACAAAAGTCACCCTTGGATGCAGTACTGCATGATCATTGCTATGACCTGCAAATTCCCGAAAAAGACATCTCAAAAAAGAAAAAAGTCAAATTTTCAATTTCAACGTGACAGTCGTCACTGGTGGGGGGGACTGTAGGCACCTGTATTATCGGCAAGTTTTAGGCACCAGTTCCGGCGTCACCAACACACACACACGCTCTCACGGTCGCGTCGCGAGAATTACCACGCTAAAACTGACTATTCATTATTTTTGCTTATATGTAATATTCTGTAGAATTGTGAATAAATCGTTTAATTTAATTGACTTTTATTATTGTGGGGATAAAATCCGCCACAAGTGCTTGTAGATTTGCGTGCATCACGTGACCACAAATCACTTACTCTAGATAGGAAAGCAAATGTTAAAAAGTGGGGATAAAAACTACAGCGCCGCAGGTGGCTGCAGGCTCGAACTAATAAAATTAATACTTTAATTTTATTAAGGGCCGGTTTACAGAAAGTGAAATTAACTTTAATTGCGATTAAATAGTTAATTCGCGATTAAATGCCGATTTTGACCAATCAAACCTGAGGAAAGCCGATTTAATCGCGAATTAAAAGTTAATCGCAATTAAATATTTAATTCACCTTCTGTAAACCGACCCTAAGTATTTTATTTTATTAATTTTATTTAATTTTATAAATCTTTTTTTTTAATTTATTTAACTAGGTAGGCTTGTACAATTTATTAAAAAAGTATATATTTACATAAATTTATATTTTTTAATACAAATAGTTACATATGGCGGTTTTTGTGTCTCCTTTTTAAATAAACATTGTGAGCATGAACTTTAATTGGGTCTATAAACCTGGCGTCAGGGTTTTTATTATAATGTTTCACAAATTTCGAGTCTTTTTTTTCGACAAAGCTAGTACTTTCTCATTGATTGTGTAGCGTCGAGCTCGAGCAGATTGTTTCTGTGTTCGTATTTGCTGCTGAATAAAAGTCAATGTTGTTTCATTTACACTTTCTATAAGATGTGAGAAATTTGATGAACTAGCAAGCGCTTCAGCATTCCTTAATCTTGTCTTTAAATTTTTTATTTTAAGTTGAGATGAAGCCGTTTTCCTTGCCCAGTTACTCATTACTTTGTAAAACTTCTTGCATTTGGGGGTTAGATCTTTCTGTCGAGTGACATTTACATGTTGGAGAATGCCAAGTCGCTTCTTTGTCAGGACTAAAATACACAAATTATAGTTACGGCTATTAAATTTTTTATAACATTTACTTGTAGTAGGTGCAATGGCTCCTGAAGTAGTGGCTCCTGAAGTAGATGGGACTTCTTCAGAGATTGGGTCATCCTGTGAACAAGCAATTCACCTATCCCATATTACCTGTAGAGTCAAGGCTTTTAGACCAACCTATGCGTGCGCACATACACTGTGATTGTCTGATTGGTCAAAGTGGTCAGGTAAATTTCTGTCAATGTTTGGCATGAACCGCAAAGAATGGGGGTCATACCGATCAGGGAGAACCGGTAGTTCTCTAGACTGGCAGATTGGCGAAAAATTCCGCAATTTTGGAGTACTACTAACGTAAGAAATTTACAAGTTTTGTTGGTGGCCTATAAGAAAAGTTAAAAATTTTATAACAATGATTAATTAACTTAACGAAAAGGTAGTGTTATTTTAAATTTTTTATAATAAAAAATACTGTTTATGTACATTCACATTTTTTAATTCTTACTTCTTACCTTGCCAAAAATTTGGTGATATAACTAAACGTTGGTAGTACTCCAAATGGGTAAAAACATAACCTCACTCTGTGATACATGTGCTTTTGGGAGTTGTTTTTTTGAGTTTTGTTACTACCATGCCACAAGTGTGGTGTGTTCCAATGTGTCGAAGCAAGAGTAGTAGTAAGGCGGAAATACCGTTTTTTTCTTTACCGAAAAACGAGGTTATTTGCCAACAGTGGTGTAGTGCCATTAGAAGTCACATGAATTTGTTGAGAAAGACAAGTAAAGTAATGTTTTCATTGTTTATCTGTGTGTAACAACTATACAAAACGTTATTTGTAGATTTGCTCCAACCATTTCAATAATGATGGTTTTCTGGTGGGTACTCTGATAAAAAAAACTAAAAAAGGGGGCCGGACCGTCTAGAGAGGTGAGAACACCATGTGTAATCACAAAGGGGCCCAAACGCAAGATATAACTCTATGTTACATTTGTAGTATTATTATTATAATAGAATGAGCCACTGAACAAATGTGTTATTTTGTAGAAAAGTAGTGTAGAACTTGTCAGTACGTCAGACGTCAATAACGCTACGCCAAGTCAAGTTGAAAAGGAAGCGGAAGAGATAAATATAAATATAATACATAAAGAAACATAAATATCCTGAACGACTGGGAGTAAAACTAAAAAGAAAGAGCATTAAATAGTTATGTTTTAGGAAACATTACAGTGGTGGTAGACGACCTCGTAATAATGCACCATGTCAGTGATAAATCTCAAATAAAATATGTTGTTATTTATTATATTATTTTATTATTATAAAATAAATAAAGTCTCAATAATCTAAAAACTTAAAGCACTTAAATCACAAAACACAACGCAACCACACACAAAGACGAGAAAATACAAAATAGCCACACCACAACGGCACAACGAATGTTTATTTATCGAATCGGTTTATTAGTTGGTTTCTAGCGTAAGGCCCTGTCATCCATAGCTGTCATCTGTCACTGTAAAGTGTGAAGTTAGCGCCACCGCTTAGCCGTCTTTCCATGAATTTTAAAAACCGTTTGCGAAAAAAAATTCTAATAATAGTGCGGAACATTTATTTTACTCGATTAACATGTTACCTTTTATTCTTGTTATTTTTGGATGGTTTTTAAAATTTGCTCATCTGGCAACCAAATTCATACCAAAGACCAACCTATGCGCGCGCCGCATCGTTTTGTCTCGCTTGTTCTCACCTAATTTTCTATTTTCCTCTCGTTAATTGGTTTGGTGGCTTATATGGGATAGGTCAATTGTTTCATGTTCTTCTTCTCTGATTACTGTTGAAGACTCCCCCACCGTTTTTTCTGGAACTTCCATCTTGTGCCCCAGCTCTGCATGCAAACGCAACAAAATGTAATAAATAAATCATGCAAATTGTGCATCTACTTACGAGATAAATGCAAACTTGGTACAGCATCCGCTCGAAGACCTCTCTTTGCACTTGGCACAATGTACTGTTCCTCAAAGTGAATTTCACACACATAAAACTTGTTCAGTTCTATTGGTCATAATCCTTCAAATTGTTGGACGCCAATACTTTTCACCCACATTCCACACAGTTCGGGTTCTTTTGGAAAACGATGTCTTGGGCTTATCTTATCCTCACAACAAGGCACACAACACTTATTTTTTGTTTTTCTGCTACGTTTTTCCATGACTTGTTTGTGAACGCGAAAAGACAAGTTTGCATGCACGAAATTTTTAAACAGAAAAATTACTCAAAAAGTAAAAGAATAGTTTAATAAAATGCAAAATTATAATCTAAAAATTAACACTAACTAATAAGAAAAAAGAAAGTAAAATCAACTATAACTAACCATCACCAAAAATTCTATAACTAAATTCTAAAATGTAAAAGAAGAAATAAAAATTGAAAACCTAACTAACCTAATTTACTAACTAAATTAAAAACGAAATGGAAAAAATAGAAGTAAAGTAAATCTTAAAATAAAGCCTAAATAAACTAATATAAAAACTAATAAAGCAATAATAAAATATATGAAAAGCACTAAAAGAAAAAACACGATACGCACACGAAGCCAGCCAAATTGGAAAAGAATCGTTAAACCGTTGACAACTTTTAAATGCTTGTTGGTCTGTCAGTTGTCGTTTAATATGACAGATTGTTACCGACAAGTCGCTATCAGCGCACTACCGTGGCTGCAGGCTCTAAGTTATATCTAAGACGCAAACCAAAACTTTGTTCAAGGTCCCTCCATTTAACTTTCCTATCTAGAGTAAGTGATTTGTGCACGTGACAACTGTCAAATTTTCAATTTGAATTTTAGGTTAGTGCAGTTTTATTGTTGTAAACAATGGAAAATGAAAACAAGTAGTCCCATTTTATAATATATTTTGATAACAAATCCCACAAAATTAATTGAAATAATTTTATTTTTGGGCAAATAATTTCACACCAGGAGATGTAGCAGTTTTGATGGTGGAGATAGAACAACGAAGTGTCTTGTTTGGGCTCCTAAAGGGAGCTAATAGGAATCAATTTCATCGGGACCTTGCTTGGCAACGAGTCAATACGACTGCTTGTAGTCGACGAGGTCTGAAAGATTTAAAAAAAATCAGGACCTCAAATCACAAACTAACCTTTTTCAGGCCCATGAATAAGAATCTTATGAATAGTTGGTGGCATAGGATACCAACCATATTTCCTAAGCAAATTCTTGGCCGTTTCCACACAAAAATCTTTAAATTTGCCACTATTTATCTCATATCCTGAAGCAATAGTTTGCATAATTATATAAAATCTGTCAGTTATGTCGAAATCTAGCCCGGTAATTTCACTGCAAATATTGGCATTTCTAAAAAACATCTCGCTTTGTTGCCATCATTAGAACTTCTAAATCCTGGCTTTGGTTTATCGATCAACAAACCTAATCTTTCTTTAAATTGATTTTGGATTACTTTCTTTTGAGAAGCAACAATTTTTTTTTCTCTTCACAACTTCGAGCCTGCCATTGTTTTATTGGTATTTTATATGACAAATGTACCAAAAATTCAAAACTACGAATCCATTCATGAAAAATTGATATACCAAATTCATATGTTGAAATCACTGAGTTTGTTTTAAACACTTTTTCTAAATTATTAAAATCTTTGGAGGAAAACCTACAAATATAACAGCGTTGTGTAGATGTTGTCCCTGTAACTGCATTACATATTTTTCCATCAACCATGATAAAAAGAAGTTTGTGTTTAATTTCAATGTTGGTATCACAAACATTTACTTTTGACGGCACTAATTCTTGTATTTGTTTTCGAATTGAATTGTGTTTATGCATGGTTAATGTGTTGTTTAGCTTGTGAAGGGGACATGTTAATACGACCGTGATCTAGACTATTTTATTCACAGCTATATACAAGAGTGGGGGTATATCATCACATCTCCCTTCTTTTAAAATAAAAAGTAAATTATAGTACAAAAATTAAATAACACAAGAATAGTTAAAGTACATGCATATAAACTTATTCTAATTTCTAAATCTAACAGGAGTTTTAATTTGTCTACCAAATCTTGTACATTTACCTTTATCTCCTCTTTTTTCATAAATTTTAGGTTGACAATTATTATTATAATATTATAAAATTAATATTAAAATGATTGTTTTCTTGACTTTTAAAAGTATTGCAGTTATTGGAAGGTTTATTCAGAAATTTGGAGTTTTTTTGAATAATTATGTCACGTCCATTACGATTTATGGTTTGGCCTGTGTCATCATTTGAATCGGTCATTTCAAAAACCGCATAAGTCACGGAATTAGAATTGTTCAGGAATTAATAAAAACTGTTTAATTCACAAATAAACGAGTTTTAAAGGACTTTTTTGGGCTCAATATATGAACTATATTGTACTATATGGACCAAGTTTTATGTGGAGTGGTGGTAAAATTATATTTTTAGGGTCTACGTTAGGGTGTATTTTTAGGGTGTATGTTTTACATTAGCTTTTCCGCAAACAAACTCTGACCTTTCGGACCATACTTTTGTAGAGTCCGTACACTTTCAGAACAGCATGTTAGGTCATCAAAATCTGTCAGCAAACGACACTAAACAGAATGACCAAGAATGACGAAAGCCGCTGACCTTTCGCTGACCACGTGCCGCTTGGCTTCCTCCCCTTCAATTTGCAAATGGGACTGGCCCGACACTATATTGTCATCTGCACACTTTTATTGGTGTGCTGTTCTGAAAGTGTACGGACTCTAGTCTAGTGCTTTTCGGCTGTGTAGCTCGGCTGTCCCACAAACAAAGAAACAACAGTATTTAGTAAAGCCACCCTGTAGTCCGAGTAAAATAGCTATAACTTTGAGATCAGCGCATACTTTCCACCTAAAATCTTTGTATTTTATCAAATCTAGTATTGGTTTAATATTTTCATACAGTTGAATATGCTATTGGTACTGACGCGTATTTGTTAGTCTTGTTACCATTGTGCAACAATACCGCCTTCAGACTTGTTTTTGAACCATCAATGAATAAACGTCAGTCTTGTGTTACGTAAGGAATGTTCAACTCACTTATTAATGTTTCTATATCGTTACAGTAACATATGTTATCAAAATTTGAATAAAATGAATCTATTTGTTTATTACGTTTATGTTGGACAGATATTTTTATGGTAGGAGCCAATAACTTCCACTCTTTTAATCTAGATTCTAGTAATTCAGCTTGCCGAATTGATAAATCTAAGTCTCGTATCAAATCATTCAATTCATTTTGATTTATCAGATGTTGACGGCTAAGAGAACTTGTAGAAGGTAAAAACTCAGGATCTTTGCCGGTTTCGTCATTATATTCTACATTTGGCGAATCTGGCTCTTCCGAAATCTTAATTTCATTTTTGGTAGGAGGTAAAGGAGGAAGCATTACTTCACTGTGAGGTACTGCTTTCGACATTGAAGGAACGTCAGGAACGTCAGGATACTGAATGTTGTGCTTGATTTTCTTTGTAAAGCCACGTATGTCAGTCATGCAAAAGTAGCAATCATTAAAATGATTACTAGGTTCACCCCATAAAGCTGGTACGGCAAATGGCATTGACGTCTTGTTTCCATTAAACCAAGATATGAGAGTAGCATAGCACGAAACACAAAAAAACTGTGGTATTCATGGTTTATCTTGATTAATAGCACGTCCAAAATAAAGTAAATATGTACTTCTCATTTTTTCAGAAACGTAACAAAACTTATTTGGTGCATTTTTGCAGTTGCGACGGCCACTTAGTTCAGTAGTCATGTTGGATTTTCAAATAAATATTTTCAGAGATATCGAATAGAAACGATTTATAAATAAAACAAAACAATACAAAAGAATAATAACATCGAAAACCTCATCTATATTTTATACGCCTAAAGTAAAGGTAGTTAAAATAATGATTGACATGTACCTCGAAAACTCGACGTGATGGATACCACATTGTTTGGAACTTTTTATCTATGACTTTTCATTCTATCATATCTTTTATCATTTCAGCTATCAGTTTAACGGGTACCAAAATCGTGTAACGCAGTGTTATGAACTGACGAATTTTTTTTGTAAAATTTTTTGGAACGTCTTTTGTAAATCATTAACTCAGCTACTAACGAACGTTTTGCATTTTCTGGTAAGTGTGATTGTTTTATTTTTGTTGTTAGTTCTTCGCAAATTATACTTATGTCGACATGTGTGTCTAAATTACTCTAAATCGATTTAGTAGTGTACGTAAAAACCATTTAACTCACTGACTTAAGTTGTTTATGCACTGACCGTCTATAACGCGGTATTATTTTAAAGAGGAAGGAATTTATTAACTGACGTGGTTTTTAGTCAGAATACGCATCTACCTTTAAGGAAGCGTTTACAGCAAAAAAGCATGTTCGAAAAAAATGTGACTTACGTAGTTTTTGAAATGACCTATTTATTTGTATGTCATATGCGAAGTTTGTTGGTTCTAACATTGACAACTTTACTAAACTGTTTTGTTAAAGTTAACTGACCTGACCTGATCTTTTTTTTTTCTCTCCCGAGGATGAGAGAAACGGCGTAAATGCCGTTTACGCACACCCTACAGTTGTGTGTGGGGTAGTGTGTGACTCTCTCTTTCTACTGGGCATACTCACTAAAACCGCCTCCTCGCTTACATCTGTAGGGGTTCCCGCCGTTCTGGCCTTGTCCTCTACAGACGAGTCTTTTCATTTCTCTCTTTATTCCTCCTTTTGCTCTTCCAGTTCGTCCTTGCTTTTTTTCTCTCCATTTTTCCCAATTTTTTTTTGTGTATGAGCAGAACGCTCCATGTCCCGTAAGACATTGTGTTAGGTAAAAGGAGACATATCCGTGTTTTCTTTCTACTCACTTTTCGATTTTTGGGAGGATTTTGTATGTCCATCTTCCTGATCCGGATTCGTCCCATTCTTTCTGCCATATTGTCACGACCCGGGGTAGAGACTTTTATTTATTCGGGTCGGACTTTTAATTTTTTAGGAGCAGTAAAAATATGAATATCGGTAAAAAAAGACTTTAATGAAAACCTTGTATAAATAACAGATAAACAAAAATTGGTACTTACATGCTTATACCAATGAGAGGGAAGCTGTCACACTCGTACACCAACTCGTATCACTTACTAGGTATTGACTTGACTTGTCAATCTCGCGATCAAGCCCCGACTGTCCAATAACCCTCTTGACCGGTTCGATGTTGTTACATACCATCAGAAAAAATCCCCGTACAATGATTGGAAGTCAATCTGTTAAGCTAAGATTTTTGCTGAGGCTTTTCCGGCGGACGTGAAGCGTCGACTTATACTGGGTTATTGGACTTGTTGGACTTTTCCGATATGTGACACCTTCCCCCCCCTGGTCAAAAAGCACTGGACCACCAGTGCTTAAATTTTAATTCTACCACCTTAAATCTAAACCTATATTGTACAAAAACAAATAAACTAGACTGAGAGTAAAACAAGAGTGAATAAAAATAAAAACAAAAGCAACCTAAAAGAATATAAAAACTATAATAAGCTGATAGTCCTATAATATAATTTTGAGACATAAAAATTAATATAAAAATTAATGTTTTTCTTACTATTAGTTTGTTTTAGTCTTTCGCACTGTTATTTCACTATTAGTGTTTTGAGAGCACACTGTATATTGTCACTGACGCTAGCACTTTTTAGTTTTTTGAGAACAGCTTGTATATAATTGCGTTTTATAAAGTATTTGTTTTACACATAGTTCAAAGAAGTTGCTGGTTTGCATTACTCTTATTTTTTGATAAGACCTTTTTCGTTTCTTTCTGACGCTTAGGGAACTGGGTGAGTTGCGATGTTGGCAAGAGGTGAGGTTGCGGGGAAAGAATTTTCACGTTTCTGCAGTTTTGTTCTTTGTTTCTTGCCATGGTCACTTGTGTTTTATACTTTGGTGAAATAATTATTGTTGTGGTTTGTGTTCTATCATGTTAAGTTTCTGGTGCTGTTGAGTTCACCTTCAAGAACTTGTTGTTTTGTTTTTCGGGTATGGGGTACGTCACATTGTCTTTTTCTCAGATATTGTCTTATTTGACTGTTTCCTGGTTTGTGGTATATATGAGGTGTCCCAAGTGCCGGTCATCTTTCAGTTTTATGGCTCTTGTTTGTGGTTAAAAGGTACATGTAAAGAAACAACAGTATCAATTAAGGTAAACAAAATATACATATAAACTTATTCCTAATTTATAATTCTAATATTAGGGTTGCTACATCCTACATTTACGATAATAATTAAAAATCAATCTTATGTCGATAATTGTATAGTTACTTTTTCTCCGTGATCAAAATTAATTATATTTCCATTTCTGATTTCGTTATTTCCAATATTTTGCTTGTTTTTCTTACATTTTTTATAGTTAATTAATTTTTTGATAATTAGATAAATTAAAAAAAAGCAAAATAGTGCTGACGCTGTGCATAATATATAGAAAAACGCGGTATGATGGGACGGTATATTGTATTTTTGGCCTTGCGCTGCCGTTGGTAGCATTGCTAATACGGGGGGAGTATTTCGAAATTTCAAAATTACGTAGATTAGTCCAATCGATAGTGTTACGTTCCATATGAACATAATTGAATGGCTGTGAATGCCGTAATTATCTGTATAGGATGGTTTTGAAAAATTTTCATCAATTTTGTTTAGAACATTTTTCAAAAATTTATCCGACGTGGTCAAATTTATGTGGGGTATGGTTAGTGTTCAATTTTGGTTAATGCATTCTGAGAAATTCTTGTAAGTTGGTAGTAGATTAGTTTTGTGGATAGGATTGAGGACAAATGTTTTTAAATTTGACCATGTCGCAGGAATTATGTGATTAAGTTTTGCCTCTTTTGGATAATCGTCTGGACATGGAAATCTAGTTGGTATTAGTATATCACGTTCTATGTTAAGGGTACAATGACATGGTAAATTAATTTTTTGGGCTCCAATATTCTGATTTAGGATTTTAATAGGAGTGGTTAAATTGTTACAATTGATATTTGTTCCTACCTTTGCATGTGTTATGATATATAGCTCTTCATGTATTTCCGATATAGTCATGGCTGTTGATGAATGACATTTTAATGGACAGTGATTACTTATTTCTTCTACTGTGGCCCCATCGTATAATTTTCTCGCACAAGCTTGTCCTTGAAACATGTCTTCCGAAAATCGGGGGAGGTAGCATAATTTGTCCGTATATGGTTTGCATTGATGAAGACCGAGTCCTGAAATTTGTTTGGTGGTTTTCGAGGTACCGTGGGTGATGTTGATTGGGACAGCCACATAGAGGGTGTCGTGTTCTATTGTATAAGTCTTATTGTGC
Source organism: Tribolium confusum (assembly GCA_029207805.1). Taxonomy (NCBI): domain Eukaryota; kingdom Metazoa; phylum Arthropoda; class Insecta; order Coleoptera; family Tenebrionidae; genus Tribolium; species Tribolium confusum. The sequence continues at coordinate 9,777,401 of JALGAY010000006.1, forward strand.
CATGCAAAAGGTGTTGTTATCATTTCAAGAAGATTCCATTTGATATGCTTTTGTGTTGTAGGTACTCTCACAGTAATTCTTATTTTGTTATCTAAAATAGAACAATCTGAAATAGGAAGTTGGTAATACCTGAAAATGTCTGAAGTTGGAATGGCTAGCCCTTGTCCTGATTGGATAAGTTCTTTTTCTAATTTTTGTAGATCGTGTTGGAGCGTTTCTGGATGGAGGATTGATGCTGGAATTTGATGTTGTTTACACGAATTGATGATGCTTTGATTTTTTATTGTTCGTAATAGTAAAGTAATTCTTTTTGTATTTTGAAATTGTTGATTTATGAAGCTTTTTAAATACTTCTTCTAAATGTGTTGTTTCGTTTTCCATGTTTGCGAAGTATAGTTCTAATTGTCGAATTTTTTTTATCTGTTTTCTTAAAAGCTTTTTCTACGTAAATTTCTTGTTCTTCAAATTTCTTGGATCTTCGTCCTATATTCACAATTGCTTTCGGTAATCCTTTATGTAATGCGTTTATTTGGTTCTTCAACTTGTTTTCATTCATGCTTAGCGCGTCTAATTTGTGTTGTGTTGCTACCCCGCAGCACCAGGCAAGACCTTCTCCCAAAAAATCTAAGCTTCTTTTTGTTTTCAAGTAGCTTTTTTGTTCTTCTTCATTTTTAAACGGTTTTATTTTTCAACCGTGCATTAAACTTCTAAATTCTTCATCAAATGCTTCCACAACCCTGTGTAGCTTATTAGGAATTTCACAGTCTTCCTTGATTTTCTCATTGCAACTGTACGTTTCTTTCTTTAGTGATTCTATTTTGTACCATTTACTGATATATGTTAGGGGTACTGAGGCTTCATAACTCAATGTTTCTGGAAAAGGCTTCCAAAAAGCCTCTGCCGTAATCTCTACTTCTTCTTTTACTTGTATAAACATTAAAAATAGTGGGAAATACCTATAGCAGAAAGGTGTTAGTTATTTTGAAAAAATTAGTGAGTTTACTTAATTTATGTATGTAACGTGCTTTAAAATTTTAATTTAATTTACATATTGTTATATTTATATTAGTATTTGCGAAGATTGATTTTATCATAGCTTTGACTTTGTTCCAATCTTGACCGTCGAGACCGCAAGCAATTTTTGGAAGGTCTAATTTTGTAACATTGTTATTTAATGCGTGTTTTCTCATATACGTTAATGACGCAAATAAGGCTGAATATTCGGGTTTTTCGTGCGCAAATTTTTTTGTAACTAAATAATATATAAAACTGTCGTTTTCTTTTAGAATCGCGACGTTTCTCGTTTTTACATTTTGATTTTTTAATTCATTCACCCTTTTAAATTGTTGTTTAAATATTTTCGCTATTTCCTGATTCATTTTAAAATCTTTAGATACGCAATGACCTAAAGAAAAATCGTTGGGCAAATTAAATAAATCTTCAATAATTTCTTTTACGTTTTGATTTTCAAAATTTTTCTTTTTATTAAAATCACTTTCAAATTGTTTAAATTTTTCTTTTATACTTTGTTCTATTATTTTATTTTTCTCTATTTCTCCGGTAGGATATGGAGTCCATGGATCGTTATATGGCAGAATTCTGCTGACATGAACAATTTCTTTTGATGACCTATTTGTTGGTCCTTTAAGGACTTCGTAGTCGACTTCACCAATTTTTCTTGTTATTGTGTAGGGTCCAAACCATCTTAGTAATAATTTCTCGCTTTTTCCTACTTTTCTTATGGGCGTAAATACTTTTACTCTTTCTCCGATTTGAAATTCTAGATGTCTATGTTTGCTGTCATATCTTTCCTTGTCGATTTTTTGTTTGTTTATTATGTTTTCTACTGCCATGTTTCTTACTGCCAATGCTTTTTCTCTAATTTTTTCTATTTCTGTTGTTTTAAGTTTTTTCTTTAAATTTGTTTCAGTAGGCAAGACTGGTTCTCTTACGTAGACTAACATGAAATGCGACATTTTTCTTGTCTCCTGTCGTGATGTGTTATAGGCAAATGTCACATGAGGCAAAAATTCATCCCAATCGGTTTGACTTGTATTTGTATACATTGATAACATATCAGCTAGAGTTTTGTTAAATCGCTCTGTTAAGCCGTTACAACTTGGGTGGTATGCTGTTGTAAATTGTCGTGCGGAACCCATGATTCGTAATAATTCTCCTACCAATTCTGACCGAAAATTCGTTCCTCGATCGCTTAAGAAATGCCGTGGTGCCCCATGTCTTGTAATGATGTTTTCCAACATAAATTTGGCAATTTGTTCTGCCTTTGCATTTGTTAATGCTCGTGTTTCTGCCCATCTTGTCGCATAGTCGGTTGCCACGACTATGACAGTTTTTCCATTTCTACTTCGATGAAATGGTCCTAAAATATCTATTCCAATTTTTTCAAATGGTGTTTCGATTGCTATTGGTTGTAATAAGCCTATTGGTTTTTTGTTTTGTTGACCTTTGCGAGCTTGGCAGTCAGGACAGTCTTTTACGAATTTTTCGACGTCCTTCTGTAAATTGTCCCAGTAATATCTATTTTTTATTTTATGATAAGTTTTAGCTATGCCCAAATGTCCTGCAAGTGGTTCGGAGTGATGTGCGAATAGTATTTCATGAATTAATTGTTTTGGGATTACTGTTAAATTTTCTTCTCCATTAAGGGATGCATTTTTCTTATATAAGACATCGTTGATAATTACACAATTTTTTGCTCTTTTTCGTAAACCTATGGGGATTAGTTCATCTTTATCATCCTTTATTGCTTTCCGTAATTTTTCTAATTCTTTATCTTTTTTCTGTTATATTGCAATATCATCTGTTGTTAATAAATATGTTGGAATCTCAAATAAGTCTTCATCCGTTTCAGCTTGGATTACTGGGTTTCTAGATAAGCAATCAACGTCCTTATGGGCTTTTCCGTTTTTGAAAACTACCTCATAGTCAAAGTCTTGTAATTTAATTGCCCATCTTGTCAATCTTCCTGTCGATTGATTTGTATTTTTTAAATGGTATAACGCATGATGATCTGTTTTAATTGTTACTGGTCGCCCGTGAATAAAATGACGAAATTGCGAGAGCCCGTAAATTACTCCAAGTGCTTCTAGTTCGGTGATACCGTAATTTCTTTCAGCTTTTGACAATGTTCTACTTGCGTAAGCAATTGGGTGGAGTTGTTCGTCTTCTCCTTTTTGTAATAAAATTACTCCTAATCCTTCTTTGCATGCGTCTGTTCTTAATTCGCAACCGATTTTTGGGTTGAAATGAGCTAATACTGGCTCACTGGTTAATTTTTATTTCAATTGTTTTAACGCATTTTCTTGTTCTTCATTCCACTTGTATTTAATATCGCTTTTAAGTAATTTATAAAGGGGTTGCGCAATTTTTGAAAAATTGTCAATAAATTTTCTGTAGTAATTTGCTAGTCCTAGGAAACTTTGTAATTGTCGAACTGTTTTTGGTGTAGGAAATTCCTTTATGGCGCATAATTTTTCTGGGTCGGGGTAAATGTGATTTTTGTTTATTATGTGTCCTAATACCTTAACTTCCTGTGCGCCAAAAGTACATTTTTCTGTTTTCAGAGTTGAATTAGCGCTTCTGAGCCTATTGAAAACTTCTCGAAGTGTATTTAAGTGGTCCTCGAAGGTATCCGAGAAAACTATGACGTCATCTATGTATACTAAAACTTTTGACCATTTTAGACCTCGAAAAACTCTATCTGTTAAATCTTGAAAAGTCGAGGGTGCGTTACATAAACCAATAGGTAATTTATTAAATTCGAAAAGGCCAAATCCTGGTGTTATAAATGCTGTATATTCTTTTTCATTTTCGTCAATGCCGACTTGCCAAAAACCGCTAAATAAATCGAGGGTGCTATAAAATTTGTAATTCCCGAAATATGTTAAGATTTCATCGATATTACTTAATGGGTAATTTGATTTTTTTGTAATTTTATTTAATTTTCTATAATCGACGCAAAAACGGGTTTTTTCTTTTTCTCCTTTCTTTTTAACTAACACAATTGGGGATGAGTACGGCGATTGAGATTCTCTAATTATTCCTTCTTCTAACATTTTTTCTATCTGTTGTCCTATAATTTCGCGTTCTCTCGGTGATACTTTATATGGTTTGCTTTTAATTGGAGTATTGTCTGTTATTTCGATTTTATGTTTTATAACTTTTGTGAATCCGATTTCTTTTAAATTGTCCGCAAATATGTCATTGTATTCTGTAAGTAAATTTTTCAAAGCATTGTGTTGAAAATTAGTAAAATTTGAATCCAGATTAAAGTGTCTTTTGCCCTCTTTCATACGATTATTGAAGTCCATTTGTATTGAATTAATTAAGTAGAATTTATCTATATTATTTTCAATTTCGTTGTTTTCTATATAACCCACAGCCGTACCTTTGAATATAACTACTGGGCAATGATTTTTTGATATTAGTTCTCCCGTACTTAAGTCATCGTTTATTGTTAATATTAAACCGTTTTTATTTAAGAATTTTTCATTATTTTTAATTACCAAATTATTAATTTTGTCTATTATTAGATTGGTTTTAAGGTTGATTATAATTTTTTCGTTAGGATTAGTTTTGTAATGGTGATCCACAAATTTTAATTTTTTGCGTTTTATTTGTTTTAATTTCCAAAAAAAATTCGTCTATGTTAAAGTCGTTGTCGGTTTCTGTGCTAATGTCTGATTTTAATAAAATGATGTGGATTTCTATGTCTTTAAAAATGTATTGAATCATTTCTAATATTTCGGAAAATTTTATTTCGGTGTTATTCAAATTGATTTGTTGTAAGTATAAGGTTTGTATTTTTTTCATAGTGACTTTATCTTTTAAATTTTTTCTAATTTATTTATGAATAAATAAAAATTTGTGATTTTGTCATCTTCCTCCGTCAGAATTTTATTTCGTTTGATTTCATGGGCTTTTATGTACCATTGACCTCGCGCACTATTGTCAGTTGGTGTTATGTTGCTTATGTCAGCAGTTTGTTATAAGATTTTACATTTTGTTATTAGGTTATCGAAATCAACTTTTAAGGTTTTAAATTTTTTAAATGATAATTTTGGATCTGGTACCATTTCTAATGCGTTGTTAATTATTGGTTTTAAATTGTTTATTACTTTTTCGTCTGTTAATACCGACTCATTGATTTTATTTGAATATATAACGTTGAATCTCGAAAATGGATTCCAAATTCATTGTATATATACTGATATGTCAAAAGCTTTTGATCGCATTTCTATTGAGTTATTAATTTCAAAACTGGATAATTTAGGTTTTGGTGATCCAGTCCTTAGTTGGATTCATTCCTTTTTATCAAATCGTGTACAGTATGTAACTATAAATGGTGTTAAGTCTCGCGAAATTCGGCCATCCACAGGTGTACCTCAGGGGTCACATCTAGGACCAATTCTTTTTTCACTATATATAAATGATGTTAAAGCAGCTATTCAAAGTTCTGAAATCCTTCTTTTTGCCGATGACTTAAAGATCTTTAAAGTTATTAATAATCAAAACGACTGTGATATATTACAACGTGATTTAAATAGTCTTTGTATGTGGTGTAAAAAAATAATTTAGAACTAAACATAAATAAATGTAAAGCACTGAGATTTTCTAGGAAATTACATTACAGTTCACCATCTTACTCTATATCAGATAATCGACTTGAATGTGTCACACATATTCGCAATTTAGGTGTTATTGTAGACAACCAGTTAAGTTTTGATTATCATATAAACCATATTTTGTCTAAAGCAAATAAAACATTAGGATTTATAAAAAGACAGTGTTCTGATTTTTCAAGTTTGCGTGTTGTAATGTTACTATATAATTGTTATGTTCGTCTAATCTTAGAATATTGTACAATTATTTGGCAACCCTGCTATAATGTTCATATCAATCGAATTGAAAATGTTCAGAAAAAATTTGTTAAGTTTGTATGCTACAAGTTTAACATATTTTATGACAAAAATAATTATATAAACATTTTAAGTTATTTAGGATTATCCTCATTATCTTCTCGTAGAGTATTTTATGACGCATCTTTTGTGTATCATATATTGTCTGGTAACGTGAATTGTAGCTCTATTCTATCGCTGTTTTTAATACATACACCTGTTTGTAATACTAGAGAACCTAGAATGCTTGTAGTGCCGTACCACCGTACTAATTATGGGAAAAATTCTGTAATTTCTAGGCTATCAAAAACATGTAACGAACTTTCAAATAAGGTTGATTTCATAGGTTTAACTAAAAACAAATTTCTAAAAGACTTAAGAACTGTGATTGAAAATAGTGAATTAGTGTCTTTTAATAATTATTAACACTTTATTTTATATTATTAATTGTATTGTACTTATTTATGTTTGTATTTTATATATTAAATGTAATTGGCGTGGCCGTTAATAAACACATTATTATTATTGTTTGGTTTTTCGGTGACGACCAATATATTTTGAGCTTGTGTATTGTTCCGTTTGTTATATTTGAGAATGTTAATAAATTCTTTTAAGCATCGCTGTCTGTAACTATGATTAAAAGGATTTTTTGATTGCGGAAGTTCTTGAATGACCGAGATCGTATCTTTATGCGTAACCCTTGAGTTCACTCCGAGTTCGAATTTTTGTCCATTTAGCAAAATCATATTGCGCGGTAAGTCAATGACAGCATGATTTTCCTGTAAGAATTCCATTCCCAATATTACCGGATGTGGAAGATTTTTACTAATGTATGCGTTGCAGTTTGTTTTAAAATTATTGATTTTGAATTTAAAATTTAGTTCTCCTAGTATGGGAATTCTTACATTTCCGGCGGCCATTAGACTTTTAGGTTTGTTTAATTTGAATCTACTAAAATTTTGTGCAACTTCCTGTGTAATGATGTTTTTTTCCGCGCCCGTGTCTACTATTGCAATTATTGGTCTATTATTTACGGTAATTGTTAGAGTTAAAATTTTTGTATTATAGAAATGTTTATTTACCCCGCTTGAAGTTAGGACGACGCGGGATTTTAATTGCGGCGCCCTTGGTCGTTTGGGTGCCCTTGATTATACCAGCATGCGCTTGCAAAGTGCCCAATTTTGTTACAATGATAACACTTAGGCCTTCCGTTTGTCGTTCTTGTGTTTGGCATATAATTTTGGTTATTCTTGGTATTTGCTTTGTTACTTGAACCGATGTTCTGATAGCGGTTAGTACTGAAATTTGATGGGCGGTAAAAATTGTTGTTTCTGTTAAATGGTCTGAAATTATTAAATTGTCGGTTTGGAGAATACTGGTTTTGGTTTGTTTGCTGAATTTGGATATTTTGATTTGTTTCGACACGCGGTTTTTCTGTTTCGGTAAGCGTTTTTTGCTCGATGCTATCGAGTTTTTCAATTATAATTTTGAGGTCTTCTACTTTTACATTTTCCGGTTTCCAAATGTTGTAATTACTATAAAATTTTGGTAATAAACCTTTTTCGAAATTTTTAATAACTTTTTTATCAGGCATATCGGGGTCTAAATCAAAAGCTAAAAGTTTTAAGTCGTAAAAATAAGATTTTACGGTTTCATGTGAGTTTTGTTTTCTGTTTTCGAATTTATATTCAATGTCTGTTTCTGAATCGTCTAATTTAAATTCTTCAATAAATTTCAAAAATTCTTTATTTTCTTTTATAATTTCAATTTTTAAGCCTTGACGCGTTTTTGGTTTTCTTATTATTTCCTGGTTTTTTGTTAATTTTTTGTCGTTCATTTATATTAATCGTATAAGTTTTGATTTTTTAAATTTATCGCAGTTCGGCGCTTTTTTATCACCGACCGATCAAACATTGCAATTTACTATTCTAATAATTGGGAGTTTTTACAACTAGTTTTTTGAAAACTTGATTTAATTTGGCGCCTCCACCACTTGTCACGACTCGGGGTAGAGACTTATATTTATTCGGGTCGGACTTTTAATTTTTTAGGAGCAGTAAAAATATGAATATCGGTAAAAAATAAAGACTTTAATGAAAACCTTGTATAAATAACAGATAAACAAAAATTGGTACTTACATGCTTATACCAACGAGAGGGAAGCTGTCACACCCGTACACCAACTCGTATCACTTACTAGGTATTGACTTGACTTGTCAATCTCGCGATCAAGCCCCGACTGTCTAATAACCCTCTTGACCGGTTCGATGTTTTTACATACCATCAGCAAAAATCCCCGTACAATGATTGGAAGTCAATCTGTTAAGCTAAGATTTTTGCTGAGGCTTTTCCGGCGGACGTGAAGCGTCGACTTATACTGGGTTATTGGACTTGTTGGACTTTTCCGATATGTGACAATATTTGGTATGACTTTTTTCTTTCTTTTCTTCTATCTTCTAAAGTTATCTGTCTACGAAGATTATAAAGACGTTGCTTTTCGCCCGCCAGAATGTGTAGTGGTACCAGGCCGGCTACCACTACTGCAGCGTCTGTAGATACCGTGCGGTAGGCACTGCACGTCCGTAGTGCTATAGTTCTTTGTGCTGTCCTCAGTTTGTTTTGATTTTTGTACGTTCGAGTCGCATCCGCCCATGCTGGTGCCCCGTACAAGATGGCAGATTGCATTGTCATGGCTAGTATGTTTCTCTTGTTTGGTTTTGGTCCTCGTACGTTAGGTAATATGGCATTCAGCGTCTTTATCGTGCATTTTGCATTTTCACATGCGGCGTCGATATGTTTGCTGAAATTTAAGCGTCTGTCTATTTTTATTCCTAGGTTCCTAGGTATTGTCACCGAAGGAGTCGGTTTGACAATAGTTCCGTCGATTGTAAAGTTTATGTTTGTTATTTTTTTACAACCGAATATGATGGCTTCAGTTTTTTCCGGAGCTATTTTTAACTCGTTTTGAGTCATCCATCCATTGACAGCGGACAGAGTAGCATTAGTTTTCAGCATCAGTTCTTCTTTGTCCTTAGCTGTAATTGAGATAGCTAAGTCATCGGCATAACAGATGTACTGGATATTGTCACGAAGCGGAAGTTCGTTAGCCTGCTAGGTCGAAAACCTGCGGATGCGGATGAGCTATTGCTGATATCGACTAAATGACTGTCGGTTGAGGCAACAGCTGGGTCAGCATTAAGGGGGTTGGCCGACTAGTGGGCTGCGTTAATCGTGGAGTCCGGTGGTAGCGGTAGACGAGGCGGGTCGAATAAGGTAACGAGTGAGGTGTGCCCAGACCCTTCAAGTGTGAAAGATGTCGATGTAAGTAGCCTTATTGTACCATGTACCATACTTTGCGATCATCATTAAATTACCTTTTGTTATAAAACCCTGTTTTTAATCTCAAGCTCACCTCACGAGGCAGAGCCCGTGACAATATCTTCCTTCGTTTTGATGTTCATGACGTCGTGGTATATAACCTTCCATAGTGTTGGACCGAGAATCGATCCCTGGGGAACCCCACCGCCTATATTCTTCTTTTTATCATTCGACACTCGTATAGTTCTATTGGTAAAGTAAGACTTGACTAGGTTAATTAGGTATTCCTGAACGCCTATATCTTTAAGTTTCTTTATGATGATCGGCCAAGTTGAAAGCATTTCGGACATCTATTAGTACTAACGCATTAAACTTCTTACTTACATTCGCCTCTTTTGCGATTTGAATAATTTTTTCAATGGCGTGCATCGTCGTCCTGCCTTTCCTAAAGCCGTATTGGTTTTTGTGTAGACCGCCTTTTGCTTCAATTTCTTCGTACAGTCTCTGATTTATTAGGTTTTCGTACACTTTGTCTAAAACATTTATAAGGCAGATGGGTCTGTATTTTATTTCGTCTGTATGATTCTTTTTTGGTTTCTCAATTAATATTAATTTCGCTGACTTCCACTCATCGGGAAAACGGTTACCAGTGAGTAAGTTACTGTAACATATAAGTTTCTAAAGTATTGTATATTGTTTTTTATTACTATTTTAACAACTTCAGGAGGTAGGCCGTCAGGCCTAGGTGCTCTGCCTGATTTGATCCTTTTACATGCATTTTCTACTTCTGCTTCGGTAAAGGTGCTGCTTATCTCTGCCGGTATAATTTCTTCTGCTCATGACTCACAAACCATAGGTATAGTTGTGATAAAGAGTCCATCTATAATATCTTCCCGTTGTTGTTGGAGTAAAGTTGTTTTCGGATTTTGTACTGCAAGTTGTGATTTCACGATTCTGTATGCATCCCCGAAGATAACCTGACCTGACCTAATCTGACCTGACCTGACCTGACCTGACCCGTGCCAAACTCTTTTTGGTCCGGGACGCACTTTATATGGTCCACCAGACAAGGGAGCCGTACGTGATCATTGGTGTGACAACATAGTTGTAGAGCCAAAGCATAACGCGGGGTGTAATACCCCAGGTTCTGCCAACAGCTCTTCTGCAAGCCTAGAGCATGCTCGTAGCTGTTCGCATCTTTTCTTCTACGTGTGATCTCCAGGTCAAACTGGAGTCTAAAATAACCTCCAAATATTTAACCTTATGGTCTACACGTAGCTGTTCGTCGAAATGCAGAGGGGCTACATAATGGTTCCACCGTTTTCGGGTAAAAATAACATGGCTTGTTTTCTTCGGATTTACCGATAAGCCATGAGAATTACACCACTTTTCAACGAGCCTGAGTTCTCCACCTGTGAGCTCTCCGACCATATTGAGAAACTTGCCTTTCACCAGAATAGCTATGTCATCGGCATAGCCCTGGCAATATATGCCAAGTTCGTTTAACTTGTGAATAAGATCGTCTACTGTGAGGTCTCATAACAAAGAAGATAGTACACCCTCTTAGGGAAAACCCTTTAGTAGCAATCACTGTAGCAGAGAATGAGCCTATGCTCGCTCTGATAAATGTATTAGACAGCATTGTGCGAACCCATTTGACCAAGGTACCAAGGTTGGGTCCGCATTTCGCTTCTCTAATGCGTTACACGTAGACTCAAAAGAAACATTGTCGAATGCTTCTTCAATGTCTAAAGTTTCTGAGACATACAGTCCATTGTCCAGCCCGCCTTCAATTTTAGATACAGTCTCATGCAGAGCCGTTTCGGTAGACCGTCCCGGGATATACGCATGTTGGTTGTAGTGCAGCGGATTACTTCCGAGCACTTTCTCCCGTATGTGTTTGTCAATTAGTCTTTCCATCGTCTTTAATTAAAACGATCTTAAACTTATTGATCTAAAACTCTTAGCCTCGGCGTACGTGGCACGTCCTGGCTTAGGAATAAACACTACCTTGATCTTTTTCCAGGCTGCTGGTATGAGGCCCAGTGTAAGGCAGGCTCTGAACAGTCGGGTCATTGTGCCAACAAGATGCTCCCGTCCCTTTTGTAAGAGAGCAGGAACAATCCCTTGCCGACTTATACGGTGCAAATGAGTCCATTGCCCATTTGATTCCATCTGGCGTGATCACCTGAGTTTCAAATCTCCAGGCGCTGCTAGGTGCAGTCTTTAGACTTACTTCTAACTCAGGATCCTCTTCGACTTATAATGTGTCGGGAAAGTGCGTCTGCAATAAGTGCCCAAGAGTGTCGCCCTCCGTTATCGTAAAGGTCCCAGACGGCAAACGTCTTGAGCCCAAATTTGTAGACGAATTTTTTGATAAGAACTTTTTAGTCTTGTTGCCTGCGAGAGTTAAACTCTCACAGTGAGCTTTCCAAGATCTCTCTTTGTGGGAGTGTTAACAAGTCTAGCTCTGTTACAGAGCTTCCTCGAATTTCTCCGCAGATTTTCGAGATTCGCGTCCCACCAAGGGGCACATTTGTGCTTACGCGGGCTGCGCAAAGGACAGCTCTCTCCGTAAGATTCCATAATGGCTTATTATAATTTTTCTGACGCTAGTTTAGCGTCAGCGGAGCATTTAATCTTCAGCGGAATCTGAGACTCCCGACCTCCGAGTGCTTTACTATATAAGGCCCAGCCGGTGGTTCTAGGGTCTCGGTATTGTTCGCATCCTTTTGGACGTAGAAGCGTATGTATCAATGATCCGATGCACTCAGCTCTGTCGATACATGCCACCCCTGGGCATCACGGGTCACGTTCATTGTTGCCACTGTGATGTCAATAACTTCTTGTCTCACCGAAGTGACGAAGGTTGGTTCTTGCCCGACATTTAGGATATCTAGGCCTGATGCTGCAATGTGTCCTAAAAGTTCTTTTTCTCGGGCATTGACGTCTGAATTCCCCCACACAGTGTGGTGCGAGTTCGCGTCGCAGCCCATAATGAGGGGCCAACCTTTGGACCTGCAGAATTCAACGACATCCACCATCTCACGTGATGGTGGAGGTGTTGGAGAGTCATAGGGAAGGTAGGTTGAGCACACAACAACTGTCCTCAGACGTTTCTTCTCCTTGTAGGTGACCTTGGCTGCTACGACATCTCTAGAGCAGAGTTTCCTTAATGGCAGAGCCTCCACTCTGTTTGAGATGAAAAGACAAGCTCTCGGTTTGCAACCCGAGGGGCCCGATAAAATTGAGTCCCCTCGGGCATGTAGACACTTTACCCGCTCTCCTGAGAGCCAGGGTTCCTGGAGGAGACAAATATCAATACACCACGCATCTGCCCTCCTGGTAAAACAACTGGAGGCCTTGATGCTATGGTGCAAGTTGATTTGAACGATGGAGAGACGGTCACTAGGCATGCCTAGTTTTTTCTTCTTCATCTGTCCCTTCTTCTATCTTACCTTCCGTTCCTAGCAACTTTACAGTCGCTCGGCCCAGAAGATAATATCTGAAATTGCGGAGCCTTCAGAGGCTCAAGTGAGCGCTCCCAGAGCCCTACAACGATGCGGGTTGTCGTGAACCCTATCCGCTCTGACCCGTAGACAAGCCAAGATTGGCTGCCCAGGCTAGACGAGCCAATGCCACTTTCGGAGTCATTTCTGATCCCGAAATGTAGACGATAGCCCGTCTTGGTCTAGGAATGTCTCCTGCCGGTGTGATCCGGAGGGACACTCCCTCGAGCTGAAAGTAGGAAATCAGTTCGTACAACCAGTTGCTGGAGCCCTCGTCGAGACAATTTACGAAAAGTGCCCTTTGCCGAAACTGGAAACCCTGGAACCTTGGAATGTGCCCGTTTTCTACGAGCTCTTCCATGGCTTATCCGACCCTATCATGGATCGCGTTAACCTCTGCACCTGTGAGGAGCCTCTGTGGAAAGTCCTCTGCATAGATGCAGATGCGAAGATGCGGGGCCACTTCTGGCAAAATATTGCCAGAGTGTCTCGGCTTCTTCGCCTTGTGTTTGACGCTAGGAGGCGTCCGGTCGGGCACGCGGCCACGCTTACGTGAGCCCGCGCCCTTACCGGAACACCCCGCAGCGTCCGTTGCTGCGCTACCCGCAGCTCCAAGTCCCCGTGAGGGAGCTCCGCGGGCAGGCTCCGTGTTTGAGGCCGAGTCCGTGGAGCTGACCTCCGTGCCAGGCCTCTGTGATGAGGTGCCGGCCGCAGAGAATCGAGCCCGGCGATACCTCCTCCTTTCAGCTCCGCTTCGGTTTTTCCGCTTGGGGAGCTTTTGCACGGTCTCAGCGACTGAGCCCGTGGGTTTTTCTGGTGGTTTTTCTTGGTTATCCATAAGAGTCCCACGAGTAGCGGGGAAATAAAAGTCGCTATGTGCATAGCCCTATACACATAGAAGGCTACATACAAAGGGGTGCGCCAGGTGCCCCGAGGTTTGTCGCTAGTGGTCAGACTTCCCTCTGGTCATGCATCCCTTCAGCGCGCACAATACCTTCGGAAGGTTTTTATAGTGGTACCTCATCCACGCGATCCAGACAGTTAAGCCAAGATCCCCGTGTCCCTGTAGGTCACTACCCAATATTTCTTGGGGTTTTTGCATCCTACAGCGATTTATGGTTTGGGCCACGAGTTGGTCCGCGGCAACGACTTTAGTTGGGAAACGCGCGGGTTTTATGCCGCAATCCTCCCATATGGTCGTCACTAACCAGTAGTCGTTAAACCACTGGCCACCCTCCTATCCGCCACCTAGAGACGCCTCCGATAAGTACTCATCCCACGGGTTCACGTTCTTACTCATATCTCTTTCTACATCATGGCCTAAAATGCAATGAACACGAAACGTATTGTATTAATCATGTCACACTTTTCATCTTTTTTCAGCTCAACGCGACGACAAAAACAGCTTCTGGCTTCTATTCGAAACTTGAATGCAAATCAGATGGTAGCGCAGTCTATGACCTCAGCGTAATTCAGCATCTAAGAAATTAAAATTTTGGGTATAAGAGTATAATTCCTTGTATTCAATTCTGTTGCAGCAACAAAGATTTCTGCAATGTAGTTTCCAAAATTACAACATTTTTGTTATTTAAATGTTTTGTTTGTGTTTTGTCAAATGTCAATTCCACACAAAGCTATACGTCGTAGATTGAGGCATACTCTAATAATTTTATTACAGATGGTGATAAGCCGGTGAGACGAACTATATTCACTTTGACCGCTCGATCTGATATTCAAATGAAATGAATAAATTCGATAAAAATTCAGGGATTTATTTTTTTGCGCATAGTGCGCATTTTTTGAGAAAAGAATTGGATATACAGGCGTCCTAAAATCGAGACACGACCCTCAACTTTGAAATTTCAAATGAGAACTCTAATTTTTTTAGCATATCTGTATTTTACGTATAATAATAATAATAATAAAGTTTATTGCACATTAAAACAAAAATGTACAAAAGGTTAAATGACAGACACAAATCTGATTTTATAATTTAACATGGAGAAATAGTTAAAACATATTAAAATACTTATAAATATACCTACATTAAACATAACACAAAATAATACAACAGATTAAAATTTATTAATTATTGTAAGTTTAATTGCTGAAAGTTTTTGTCACAAAATTAGTTTTTTACATTTTTTTTTAAATATTCAGAAGTGTCAACTGTTAGAAGATCAGAGCAGTTACATAATATATATGGTACAATATATGAAAAGGACGTCTAAAATAAAGTAGTCTTGTGTGCTGGAAAGTGAAAAGGCTTTTTAACAAAATGTAAATTTCTAAAGTGTGTTTCTCAGCGTTTGATTAATTTAACATACAAATAATCAGGAATTTTTAACTTTAGTAACTTGAAACAAAAACATAAATCTTGAACGAAGCATTGCTCATTCAATTTAAGCAACCCTAAAGATGTTAGGTAAGGAGTAACATGTGCAAAGTGAGGTATACTAATCACAAATCGTAAACTGTAGTTTTGAATTTTTTGAAGTTTTTGTTTATTACTTTCAGTTAGGCTCGGGCCATAAACAATATCACAGTAATGCAGATTGGATAAAACTAGTGAGTTAATTAAAATTAGTTTAGTCTTTTGATTAAAAATCTTTTTAAACTGTGTAAGTTGCTTTAATTTAAAATAACAATGTTTAGATAACTGGGAAACATGATTAGTAAAATTGAGTTGTGAATTCGTAGCGACACCAAGATTTTTGACTGTACTTTCGGAAGGAATTTCTACATTACTAATTCGAACGGTGTGTTTTAAATTTTCTGCTTTATTTGCTGTTTTAAAAAGTATGTTCTTACATTTAGTTGCATTTAAATATAGTGAATTACATTGGGTCCAATTATACATACAGACTGGTCCAATGAAAAGTTTGCACCTAGCCTTACCTTTATTTGTAAAATTTATTGCAGAAATGCTCGGACGGGTCGATTTTCTTAATAAAATTAAACAGGTAATGTAAAAACGCCTAAGGAACTTGTATTCCATATAATCCATGTACTTTTAGTATTATTAAAAAATGTATCTAAATTTTACTTTTGAAGATTACTTTTGTAATCCTGAATAGACAATACATTTAATAGCAAAGGTGTTCCAATCGAACAACAACGTCGAGAAACTGTATACCGGTTTCGGGGTTTTTGCCCCTCATCAGTACAGTGTATCTCGGAGCGTTGTGCTCGATTGGAACAGGTGGGAGAACTCCGCCAACATTATTATACCAATTCTCGCACCTTCCAGTACTCTTCGTTAGATGGCACACTGTGTCTGTCTACACGACTACTAAATACATTTAATAGTTATTTACATTAGAGTGTGGTAAAGTCATATTTTACAGCGCGACAGCTTCGTTTGGGAAACGAGCCCGAAGGGCGAGTTTCTCATTAGCTAGAGTTCCGTAAAATGACTTAACACACGAAATTTGTATAACATTTTGTGTATGACAGTTTTTTTAATTTTAATAAATATAATAAACATACATAACCTCAAATTTTAGAGCAAAATGGGAAAGAAATCTTTCATAATTTTTTAAAAATTATCAAAGTACTAGAAAGAAAAATGGGTAAATTATCAATACAACTGATTCAGTCTCCAGAAAAATTACCACTTTTGTAAAATTGAAAAATCACGATCAGGTCCTCGTCACGTCATTTTAAATTGAGAAGTAATAAGACATCATTGATTCATGCTGGGTGGATTTGGAAGCAATAGAATGAAACGGTTTTAAGTTTTTCTTGAATGTCTTAGATTTATAAACTGGTCATTACTATAATTTAAAACAGTCTTACAAAATAAACAGCAACTTTTAAGGTTAGGTAGGTACCTAAAAACCACAAGCACAAACCAAGTCCCAGTCATTGTAAATTGTTTTTCTTTATACAGCAGTGTTTCTTATAACTATAACTATTATAATTAATAAACTGAATAAACTAAAAGTTATTTTTAGTGGCTATGACACCTAATAACTAAAAGGTACATGCCTTTTTCACTAATAACAAAACTACGTGATTGAAGATTCTTAGGCGTTTTTACATTCCCTGTTCAAGTAAAATACAACAAATGGGGCACCATTATAAAGATAATTTTGTGCTCTTTAAAACGATGTGTCACTTGACCCCACTTGCTCTTTAAAATTTTAGGGTTGTGTTTTACCTCCGTCAGGGGCTTAAAGATATGGGTTGCAAAATATTCTTAAAATGTGTCCCCCTTCAAAAGAAAGTCGACCTGTCCGAGCATTTCTGCATTAAATTTTACAAACAAAGGTAAGGCTAGGTGCAAACTTTTCATTGGACCAGTCTGTATGTATATTTTATTAAGGTCACCGTTAATTATATTTTTAATATTTCGTATTTCTAGAGGATTAAAGCTTAGGTACAGTTGAATATCATCTGCAAATATATTCTGCAAAATTTATACAACTCAACCTACCTCTTTGGAAGAATTACGGTAGCGGATAGTGAACGAATGTCATCAAATTACTCCACAAATGGTCCAAAATGTTCGACAGTGTTTTGAGCACAACCTGTACTATTGGAGGCATGTGGGAGTCTCTTTGAACATTTAATAAATTAATGTGTCACTTCATTATAATTTTTTTAATTTTACATTGCACAAAATTTTAATAATAATAATAATAATTTATTTACCATCAAAGTAGTTTACATGGTATGTCACAATATATATATATATAAATATATATGATAATATAATGTAGTATAAACATTAATGTACAATAAACATAAAAAACTTATAAAAAAGGACAGTTTAAAAATTCCTCCACTGAATAGAAGGCCTCCTTTAGAAGAATTTCTTTAACTTTTATTTCAAATTTTGTTTTATTAAGTTGTTTTATCTTCTGTGGAACTTTTGGATAAAGTACGGTTTCCCAATACCCTATGTTTTGTACAGTCTGTGTCGTGGTATTTTAGGTTCTTTTTTGTTTCTGGTGTTGTACTTGTGAAACTCATTGTTTTTCTTGAATATACTTATATTAGAGTAGACATATTTGAGGCAGGTAATTATAAATACAGATGGTATAGTAAGTATTTTTTTCTCCTTTATCTTTTCTCTACATGTTTCATTGTATTTTAGGTCACACAAAATTCTCAAAGCTTTCTTCTGAAGAATAAAATTTTTTTGAATATTTGAAGAGCTACCCCATAATATTATGCCGTACGTTGCAATACTATGAAAATTTGCATAATATGTCATCTTCGCACATTAAAACGTAGAAAGCTTTTTCAATCTTCTTATTGCATATAGTGATGAAGATAGTTTTTTGCAAGTTTCTGCGACGTGTTCGGACCAGTTCAAATTATTATCAATGTGTATGCCCAAAAATTTGATTGATGATGTTTTTTTTTGTTATACTTGAGATGGATAATATTTGAGTCTTTTCAGTGTTAATTTTCATTCTGTTGGTCTCAAACCATGTGTGAGCTTTACTCATGGCAACATTACTTTTTATTTGCATTTCATCTATATCTTTTGCTTTAAGAACCAGAGTTGTATCATCCGCATACTGGCAACTACACAAAACTTTGTCTTTCAAATTATGAGAAAAGTCATTTACATATATGATAAATAAAATTGGACCTATAATAGATCCTTGTGGTACGCCACTTTTAATTTCTCGTTTCTCGGATTTTTTAAAGTTCCATTCTACAAGTTGATGTCGGTTGGTCAAGTAAGATTTGAATAATTTGTTTTGTGAAAAATTTTATGTGGAATAGTGTCGAATGCTTTGCTTAAATCGCACATTACAATTTCAGTTATCTCTTTATTGTCTATTGCTTGGAAAACTTGCTCAAGCGCTCTTATGACTGTTGTGGTAGTTGAGTAACCTTTTCGATATCCGTGTTGACTACTGTCAAATATGCCTTTTCTTTTAAAAAAAGATACGATTCTATTTTTAAGCAACGATTCAAAAATTTTTGATACTGCAGGAAGAATGGAGATTGGCATGTAATTGCTGCAAGTGTTAATGTCATTTTTTTTATAATTTTTTTTTATATTGGTATAACTTTAGCTATTTATAGTTCATCCGGAAAGATTCCTTCTGCAATACATTTACTAAAAATAGTTGTGATCGGACTGCAAATTTCTTGAGCAGTATGTTGAAGGAGATTGGTTGTATATCCATAGACGTTATTGGCTTTAGAAGATTTTAAAGATTTTAATATCTTCATGACTTCAATTGTGTTTGTCGGTTCAAGAAAAATTGAATCTTGATTGTTCTTGATGTGCTGTAGTAACTCTAAAAGATCTTTTATTTGTTGTGTATTTTTATTGACTGTCTCTTTAATTTCTGAAAAGAATTTGTTTAAATCTTTTGCAGTTAATATACATTCAGTGTCTGTAGTTCTTCTTGGACCCCCTTTTTCTTTGTTTATAATATTCCATATGGCACGTCGTTTGTTAGTTGCTCTGCTGATGGTTTGCATGTTTAGTTGTTGCTTTGTTTCTGTGATTTTCTGTTGATACTTTTGCTTAAGTTCGTTGTATGCTTTTTTTATTCTTGGATTTTTTGTTACTAACCACATCGTGTGTAGAGCTTTTATAAGTTTTCAATATTTTGAACTTCAGGTGTTGTTATTATTATTTTTTGAGATGTTGTTAAGTTTATGCGTTTCTCTGTTTCTGGAAAATGCTGATTTAAATGTTGCAGTAGCAGTTTGTGAAAACTACTATATGCTTCGGCGGCGGATTGATAGACTAAGAAGTCCCATGAAATGGTACTCAAAGTTGTTTTGAATGTTGTTATATGTGGAGCGTCAATTCTTTTAACTTTAATTATAACTGACTTGTTTTTAATTTGTTCTTGTTCTAATCGAACTTGTATAAACTGAGCCCAATGATCTGAAACATGTAAATTTTTTGTAATCTTTTGTAAGATTCGGTTATGGTTAATATTTGTGAATATATTATCAATACAAGTTGAAGTTGTATCTGTGGTTTTCGATGGAGTTTTCATTACAGGACTTAATCCAAATGATCCCATTACTTCTAGAAAAACATTTTTTTATCAGACTTTTCTAATAAATTTACGTTAAAATCACCAGATACATACAGCTGACATTTTGGGAACTTTTTATTAATTACTCTTAACGCTTCATCCAATATACTTATAAAAAGATTAAAATCAGAATCAGGGGGTCGATAAACTCCTACTATAAACATATTTCTAGCGGGTATGAAATTTGCCACCATTTCTATTACTTTTTCTTTTGATAGTTGCATAATTTCGATTATATGTCTGTATGTGATATTGTTCCGAACAGCTATTATTACACGTTCATGCCTTATTTGTGGTCTACAGTATGTTTCTATGTTGAAATTGGAAATTTTTATTTTGGATTGATTATTTAGTTGTTGTATATTGTGTTGCATATACACAGAGAACACACACTACCCCGCGAACCTACGTAAGTGATTACTCATTAAAGTGTTAATTAATAAAAGTGCCTATTTATTACCACCTTCCAACCAAATATATAACATGGTGACAGCGGTGATGACAGCGGTAGTGACAGCGGTATACCTAAAGTGCTAACTCTGATTGAAAAGAAGTAATATAGAAAAAATCAGCGAAATTAACGAAAGCACGTGGCAACATAACCTCAAAATGGCGGATTATTACAATAAACCGAGCAAGTTAACGATAAAAGGCATTACAAAAATTGACTGGGACACCTGGAAACAAGGTTTTGAGAATTATTTACTGGCGTCTGGATTAAATTCTGTCGAAGACAAAAGAAAAATTGCTATTTTAATCAATCTTATCGGAGAAGATGGGCAAGAGCTTTACAATAATTTCACGTTTACAGAACCTGATCAGAAAAACGATTATAAGATAGTGTTGGGAAAGTTTGAAGAATTCTGCAAACCAAGAATTAACGTAGCAGTAGAACGGTTTAATTTTTTTAACACAGTTCAAAGTGAAGGGGAACCGTTTGAATCTTTTTTGACCAATTTACGAAGCAAATCATCTTCATGTGATTTTGGAGATCAAAGAGATAGCCTAATTAGAGACAAAATTGTGTGTGGTATCAGTGACAAGGCACTTCAGAAACGTCTTCTGCGAGTACAAGAACTTACATTGGATAAAGTGATCCAACATTGTTTAGCCAATGAGATGAGTGAGAGACAGGCCAAGGCGATCCAGGATCAATTCAAAGTGGATGTGATTCAAAACAAGAAATCGACATCGATGGACTCGAGGACCAGAAGCAAATCGAAAACTAGAGCTTCAGTAAATAGTGTAGTGCAGTGTTCTAAGTGCAATAGAAGCCATGAAATTAGAAAATGTCCTGCGTTTGGAAAAGAATGTTATAAGTGTAAGGGTCGTAATCATTTTGCTTCAGCTTGTAAGAAAACATCACAAGGTAACAGTAGTAATCGACAGAATAATAGTCATAATAATAAATACCAAAGTTCAAGACGGGTACAGTCACTTCAATGTAATGAAAATCATGATGAATTTTTTATTTCTGAATTGCATGTTAATCAAAACAATCACGAAGATGCTTGGTATGCTCATATTAATGTTGAAAACAATTTAGTAAAATTTAAGCTTGATTGTGGAGCAGATTGTAATATTATACCTACAAATATTTTTTACAATTTAACATTAAAAGATAAGGATAAGAGAATTTCAAAATGTAATGTCACATTTTTAACGTTTGGTGGTTTCAAAATAAAAGCATCTGGTAAAATTAATTTAATTTGTGTGGTTAACAATAAATCTGTAGAAATATTTTATATTGCAAATGTTAAATCAAATTGTATATTAGGGTTAAAGGCTTGTACTATTTTAAACCTGATTCAAAGAGTTAATGTCATTACAAATCCATCTATTGAAAATAAACAAGGGATCATTAATATGTTTCCCGAAGTTTTCAATGGTTTGGGATATATACAAGGTGAGCATCATATTGAAATTGATAAAAATGTAAAACCTGTTGTACATCCTCCTAGAAAAATCCCTCTTTCCCTCCAAGCTAAACTTAAAGATACTCTAGATATTTTAGAAAAGAAAGAAGTCATAGAGAAGGTAGAACATCCAACGGAATGGGTGAATAGTTTAGTCATCGTAGAAAAGAGAGATGGATCTTTAAGATTGTGTCTGGATCCGAAGGAATTGAACAAGGCCATTAAAAGAGAGCATTATGGGTTTCCTAGTGTAGAAGATGTATTAGCAAGATTAAATGGAAAGAAAATATTTTCAGTGATTGACATGAGTGAAGGTTTTTGGCATATTAAACTGGACAAGCAGAGTTCAGATTTGTGTTGTTTCAATACTTCCTTTGGTAGATACAAATTTTTGAGAATGCCTTTCGGCATAAAGTCCGCTCCAGAAGTTTTTCAAAAGAGAGTGGTGGAAATTTTTTGGAAACATTGAAGGTGTTCAAGTTATATTTGATGATATAATAATCGCTGGAAAGGATGTGGAAGAGCATGACAAGATTTTGTTGAAAGTTTTGCAAAGAGCATTAGAGCACAATGTGGTTTTTAATAAGAATAAACTACAATTTAGAGTTAAATCAGTTAAATTTATGGGTCATATTGTTCAAGAAAATGGAATAGCTGCAGACCCTGATAAAATAAAGGCGATTCTGGAAATGGAAACTCCTAAATCAAAAGATGAATTGAAACGATTTTTGGGGATGGTTAATTATTTATCCCAATTTATTCCAAATTTGTCAGAAATAAACAGTCCATTAAGAGCACTTTTAAAGCAAGATGTTATGTGGCAATGAAATGAAAATCATGAAAAACATTTCGAAATATTAAAACAGCTATTATGTCGAACTCCTATTTTAAAATATTTTAATCCAAAAGAAACGGTGTGTATACAAACTGATGCATCAAAAGATGGTCTAGGCGCATGTTTGCTACAAGGAAAAAATCCTATCGCCTACGCTTCACGTTCGCTAACAGAAAGTGAGAAAAATTACGCACAAATCGAAAAGGAGCTTCTAGCTATTGTGTTCGCATTAGAGAAATTTCATCATTACACTTATGGAAGAACTGTCACAGTTTTCAGTGATCATAAACCGTTAGAGACAATTTTAAAGAAAGAAATCAACAAAATAAGTCATCGCTTAAAGAATGGTTTTGAAATTATTAAGATATGACTTTAAAGTTACTTACATGCCAGGAAAGAACATGTTTTTAGCTGATACATTATCGAGAGCTTATTTAAAGGATTCCGTGAAAGATGATCCTGAGTTAGAAATGATAGTTCACTCACTTTCGAAGCATTTAGCTATCACACCTGAGAAACGCAAAGAAATACAGCAAGCTACACATGAGGATTCACAACTGCAATCGATTATAAAATACCACATGGAAGGTTGGCCAAAACAGAAAAATGAACTAGAATTAGAGATAAGAGAATTCTGGAAATTTAAGGATGTCATTGATGTTTACGAAGGATTAGTCTTCATAGGGGATAAACTACTAATTCCTAAGAAACTTAGAAAAGATATTTTGATAAAATTACATGAAGGTCACTTAGGTGTTGATAAATGTAAAGCGCGAGCTAGGTCAATTGTATTTTGGCCAAGAATTACATCGGAAATAGAACAAATGGTTTTAAAATGCAAGATATGTGAAAAATATCAAAATAAAAATAGAAAAGAAACATTACTGCCACATTCAGTACCTAATAGAGCATGGGAAAAAATTGCTTCGGACATTTTGACGTTCGCAGGAATTGATTATTTAGTAGTTATGGATTACTACTCAAACTGGTTAGAGCTAGTTAGACTGAACGGAAAGACAGCAATACACATAATTCTGAAATTAAAAGAAATATTTTCTCGATATGGAATACCCGAAGTTATGATTTCAGACAATATGCCCTATAACAGTTATTTTTTCAAAAAGTTTGCAAAGGAATGGGATCTCAGAAGTGTAACGTCAAGTCCAAAGTATCCACAATCGAATGGATTAGCGGAACGTGCAGTTCAAATTGCAAAAAATATGTTGAGAAAAGCATACGAGGAGAAAATTGATGTATATACATTTTTAATGGAATACAGAAACACACCTATCAAGAAATTGAACCTATCACCAGCACAATTAATGTTAAATAGAAGACTTCGTACCAAATTACCTACATTGACAAGACTATTAAATCCAAAGATTGAAGAAAATGTAAAAGAAAAAAGAGAAGAGATGAAAGAAATGGAATCTAGGTATTATAACAGAAATGCCAAAGTTTTGAAACCTTTTCTATTAGGAGATAGTGTAACAGTAAGAAAAGGAAGAGAATGGGAACCAGCACAAGTAACAAAAATAGAGGAAACGCCAAGATCTTATGTGGTCAGAACAGCTGACAACGAATATAGAAGAAATCGCAGACACCTGAGAAAGTCTTATAATAAACCGCCCACCTACAGACCAGAAACAGAAATTGAGATTGCTAAACCAAGTTCCTTAAAACAAGACATTCCAAGATCCCCACCAAGTGAACCAATTTCATCAAGTTCTAACCTCTCAGAACCTCAGTTACAAATGACTCAACCTGTAGATCCGCAACCTAATCCTAAATCCCAGCCCAATATTAAACCTCAGAGACAGAGGAAACTTCCTGTAAGATTTAAGGATTACGTGCTCACCCATAAGTAAGGAACATCTTAATTTTGTTTAATTGTAAACCTATATATTTGTTTTTTGTATATATTAAAAAAAGGGGAGATGTTGTATATTGTGTTGCATATACACAGAGAACACACACTACCCCGCGAACCTATGTAAGTGATTACTCATTAAAGTGTTAATTAATAAAAGTGCCTATTTATTACCACCTTCCAACCAAATATATAACATTAGTTGCAGCCAGTGTTCTGTGATTACAGCAATGTCAACCTTATTCTGATTTAATAGGTGTCCCAAAATATCAATTTTATTTTGTACTGACTGGATGTTGAGGTTCATTAAAGTAGTTGTTTTTTTGTTTAGAGTGTGCATATTTTGTGTTTCCCCGAAAAAACTTTAGTCTTTCAATAACCACTTTTTCGAGCCATATTTCCGGTTTTTTCATTTCATCTAAAATTTTGTAGTTCATTCCAATTTTAAATGATTTATTTTTACTTTTGTTTGAGGGTCGTTTTTCTATTTCTTCAATAACAAATTTGTCATTAGGTCTCTCTTTTTGTAGATAATCCCTTACATCATCTACAGTTGTGTCTTCACTTGCTCTACCATGTGACGTCCCCGAGATGTGCAGCAGAAGGTAGCCACAAACCAAGCCCAAAAAGGGAAAGGCGAAGAACAAATTGAGAGAATGTGTTTGTAGGCAGGCTAGTACCCCAGTGTTTCCGACTAGACCAACGGCGACGGGGTGGGTCAGGACTTTACAGATGTTCGGGGCGCCACGACCTTGTTGGGGGTCTATTACCAACCTGATACCTACGCTCAATACCCAAGGTCGAAGATAATGATCTTGTGTATGCTCTTCACTACCTGAGTCGATAAAGATGGAAAGGGGAAGGAATAAGGAGGTGTGAGACACCAATGATAACCACTATGTGCAAAATAAGTAGTATACTAAGAAATGTAACAAGTAAATATATATATAATATGTGTAAAAAATGATAGGTACTAGTAATAGTACAACAAATAAATATTGTAACAAGAAATATAACAATTAGATGTATAAATGACAATACAAGGTGAAACGTCTAAGTAAAACTAAGAAATCAACTATATCAGGGTCGAATTGGTACTCGTCTCACGATTATTAAATAGGCTATTACGTCGACTACTTGCTCCGGACCGATCGTTAGGTCCTTCTCAATCCATAACTGAGAATATTATTTGCATGCGCTCGTAAACCACTTTGGCCTCTACCCGATAAGATCGTTACAACTCCGCACTCCTCACGCTAAAGAAACCAGCTGATCTCGTTCACGGTCGCGAGCCGGGTTCAAATCGCTAAGCTAATAACGAAGCCAGAAGGGCGCAGAAACGACAGCAAAATATTCTTAATGAAACCCGAATATTGCGAGCAAGAAAGACTAATCGACAACGATGGTCAAAAAAGAGAGATAAGTCTCGCCTGAAGGGCTTGAACTATCGTGGTCCCAATTCGCTCCGTCACTCTTAGACAATGACTAACTACGTTAGCGACTAGTAGTCGCGATTCAATTCAGTTATAATACGTATTGATAGAACGCTCTTAAAACTTGCTACCAGGGATGGGCGGCGACGCGTCGACTTTAGTTGTCGACCTCGACATGTCGACAAAGCGTCAACAACGTAAACAATGTCGACAATGTCGACAAATGTCAACAAATGTCAATTATTTAAAATGTAAGGTTATGTTGTATACTGTTCACGTGTTAACTTCTTTTAGCATGTATAATTTTTAACATTAACAGTTATTTAGGTACATTTTACATTAAAAATTCGTACAAAAAACCTAATCTTGATAAACGTTTTTATTATACAAAAGTAAAGAAAAAATTAACAGGCAAAAGACCATTAAAACGGCTTTAAAACCTGGGTGCGTGCGCAACAGTGAGCTAATTTAAACATTCTGATTGTCGTTGAGTCAGACACAGCAGTAGCAGCCTTGCCAAACTTAAAAAAAAGATAACCTCTTAAGGTTATATTAAAAGTCGACATTGTTGACTTTGTCGACATTGTTGACATCGTTTTTTAAATCGACATTTACCTAATTGTCGACGCGTCAACAATGTCAAGGTTGACACAAATTGTTGACATCGCCCATCCCTGCTTGCTACCGAAAATCAAACAACAAGATGACTTATCTGCACCACTTTCTCGATGATGGTCTGGAAGCATGGGCCTCCAATGATACTGGGAGTCCACGGCTGGGTCCCAAATCTAGGTCTCCACTTGTGACTTTATCCTGACTCCGTCCACTTATGACGCAACTCGGCATACAACTTCGAGTTGGCGGAAGTCACAACTCGGGTGCCTTGGTGATCTCGAAAATCCCGAATCGAATCTTGGCTATAACTCTGGTGACTGAAGGTCCACTCCACCAGGAGGGAATATAAAAACCAGAGGTCCAAATTGTACAATGGAGTGTACGTCGAACGCAGTAATTCGTCAAATGAAAGACGTAAAAAGTAAAAAACGAAAATGAGAGAAAAGTAAAAGAAAGCCTGAAAAGAAAAAAACGTATGAGGACTTGCTAAGATGGCGTCACCACGAGGACGGCGATTTCGGCCTTTCTGCGATGGCAGCGAATTCATCGACGACAATAATTGACAAATATTCATGGCCAAACTGAATTTAGATAATACCTTTGAAGTTGGGCGGCTTTTTTGGTGTCCGTTGTCGGTGAAAGGGTTTTTGATCCGACTTGTAGTCGAAGGTTATTTTTGCTCAACCTATCTTCCCGTAGGGCTTTATTCCAAAAAATCCGACATTGGTCGTGTGGGAGCGTGATTCACTATTGATACTCAAATCCAAAATACACACTCGCACCAGTGGTTTGCCACTACGCTTCTTTTACACCACAATGGCGACAATACCTTTTTCCCAATGAAAAATGGCCGTGCGTCTTCTCCGTTGATAGAAAAATATTATTACGCCGACGCGCTGACAAGCCGGTCGAAAAGAGATTTCCTGATGGGGGTCCACTACTCGGTAGGAGATGGCGCGTCAATTCAACTTGACGTTAATTAAAATTTGCACGTTACAAACCCCACCTCTTCCTCAATGAGAAATTTTCGAAGAAAATTTCGACCTCAACGTCTAAACTCTCTGGAAGGTCTTGGAAATTGGACGACACTTCCTTGAGGTTAAAAGCTCAATTTTGGCCCTCAAAAACCATCTTATCATTGCTAACTTACAACTAAATGACCAAAACAAAACAAATCAAATGGACTGTATAGCCGTGCCTCGCTAAAATTGGAAGTCCGGAACCGAAGATGACGGATCAGAAACTACTGCCGAAGACCACTACACTCCCGAATCTCCAACTCAACAACATGAGGCACCACGAGACGACCTCCCGCGCTAGATGAAAAAGGCGCGTCGTGGCACAGTCATCCCGTTGGCGGTACCACATGCGATCGGATCAGAAATCCGGTTGTACAGCATCCTGACAACAGCGTCCGAAACAACCATCAACTGAACCTCGCTACCAAAAAAGACTCTACTTAAAATAATATCACGATTGGGATACTACACAGCGGATTGTTCGACCAAGTCCACAGGTGCTCTGTTAGTGGAGGAAAAAGCAGTCACCAAACCCTCGAGAGTGGTGCCACAGTCTCCATCTCGATTCACAGGCCATGACAGACCGAAAGAAGAAGAAACATATAGGAGATCACATATAACATCACTAACTTGAGTCCACATCCCGCTCCTGCACCACCTCAACCGCCTCCACCAGGTAGAGGATTAGTCCAATCGAGAAAACAAAAAGAACTATGTCGAAATGATGATGACCGTAGCAATCACGCGGTCTGGATTAAACTACAAAAACACAGAAATCTTTGCACGAAAACATCACCATTTAGACATCCTACCATGTCAAATCTGAGAAAAAAAATACAAAGTCATATCCGAGAAAACATAAATATCACTCAAGCTTCCATACAACAAATGACTTACTCAACAGCTCGAAGCACCACGGAGAGACAAAACCATCCAGGCGTAAACCTCAACAACCTGAAGTAAGGATCTTACGGTCGATAACCAGACAACAACAGAACTACGTCAGAGATGGTCCCAAAAAAAAAAATACCAAAATCCATGGACGAAGTGTACTCTATCTCCACGAGAGCAACACCTCACAACATGACCACACTCTTCCGAACATCTAAAAACGACCTAATCTCACAATTCAAAACAGATAAGTTCTTCTCCGAGTTCTCAAAAGCTATAACTTCCATCTAATCAGAAACATCCACAAGACACGATGATAGAAGATGGATCGCCTCACTGAGAACAGACATCTATCTTCCACATTCAACCACAAGACCAATCGATCGCTCCTCTGGAGTCAGACATCGACGGTTTGGACGATCACACCGCCCCAACTATGGAAACAGACATATGACCACCCCACATTAGAAGTCACGGGCTGTACGGTTTACCTCAAATTACCGTAGCATTATGCCTCAAATCAACAAATGGCCCGACATGCGACCATGTCCAATACAAAACAGAAAACAACTAGCGTGAAAACGTCGAACGATCATCTCGATCATCATTATCCAATCTCTCATCAGTTCCGTTAAACTCTCGTAGATCCTTTGCATGCCAACCTCCTTTCTCTCGCCCTTCCTCATCCCGCATTTCATATACCCATGGGGATAATCGACGATGTATTATAAATGGACCGAGAAATCGAGGAGTCCATTTAGCAATGCGATAGTCAGCAGCATTGGGCAATGCGTGATTCTTTCGCCATACGTACTCACCAGGTAAAAATTGTTTAGGACGACGACGTAAATCATAATGTTTCTTATTCCTTTCGTAGGCTCTATCTAATCGCTTACGAACATCTTCGTATACCTGTTGAAAACCTGTTGCGCGAGTAATAATCTCATCTTCTCCAGGTAGTTTGTCTTCTTCCATGTCAGGAGTATCCCCACAGAGTCTTATTTCTCGGCCAAACTGAACAAAATAGGGTGTAATATTCGTGGAATGATGCTTAGAAGTACGGATAGCACACGCTATCTTCTGAAGAAGGTCTTCCCATGTTCGTTGGTTGTCAGATACATATGACCGAATCATCGTATTCATGGTGCCATGTACACGTTCAACTGCATTACTCTGAGGGTGATATAGTGGTGTATGAGATAACTTCACTTTGTATGAGCTAACCAATCGTCTAAGTTCTTTGCTGATTAATTGGGTACCATTATCACACACTATTGTCTTCGGAACTCCAAATAAACAAAATATATGATCCTCTAGAAGACGTACAATAGTTTGTGCATTAGCCGTTCGAATCGGAAAAAGCATTATAAACTTGGAAAAATAATCAAGACAAGTAAAAATGTAACGATTTCCATGTTTCGACTTCGGTACAGGACCTACCAAATCGATACAAATAAGTTCCCATGGACGTGTGACGTTTGGACGTCCGCACATCAATCCAGCTGGTGCTTTACGCTCTGGTTTAGAAGTCGCACAAACTCTGCATCGACGAACATATCGAGCTACATCATCTCGCATCCTTGGCCACCAGAATCCTTCTACAAGTCGATGGTACGTTTTAAACACGCCTCCATGACCAGCTAATGGTTCGTCATGTAGACTGCGAATCACATCCTGACGTCTGTCTTTTGCCACTACAATTTTCCACTGAGCCGATTGACCTCGTAGGTCTGGATAGGGCTCTCTTACTCGACGATACAAAACTCCATTCTCTTGTCTCCATAACAAGTACGACAAGGGATTATCTTTCACTTGGTGAATCATTTTAGAGTACCATTTGTCTCTCGAGTCAGTATTATCCACTGTTATTTCGTCTAAGATCGGTACAGACCGGCACAACGCATCTGGGACAACATGATCTTTCCCTGGACGATGTATAATCTCAAAATCATATTGTTGCAGTTTGACACTCCACCGTGCTAAGCGACCAGATGGATCCTTTAGGTTATTTAACCACTTTAAACTATAATGATTCGTAATCACCGTAAATTTCGTTCCTTCCACATATGGTCTAAACTTTTCAATCGAAAATAAAACTGCCAAACATTCCTTTTCCGTCGTAGAATATGCTCTTTCGGTTCTTGTCAAAGATCGACTAGCGTAGGCGATAACATGTTCTCCATCTGCGAGATTTTGAGTCAACACTCCACCAAGTCCAAAATCACTCGCATCTGTTTGAATCGTGAACGGGGAATCAAAATCTGGACAACTAAGAATAGGAGCCGTGATAAGTAGTTGTTTAATCTTATCAAAAGCCGCATCGCATTCAGCGGACCAGACAAATTTGCGATTCTTCCTCAACAACGCAGTAATCGGAGAAGTGATCGTAGAAAAATTTGGTATGAACCGACGATACCAAGAAGCGATACCTATAACTCTTCTAACTTCAGAAACCGTTTTCGGAGTCGGTAGCTTCAAAATAGCTTCCACCTTTTCCGGATCTACATGAAGACCACTTCGATTAACAATATAACCTAAATATTTTAACTCTGACTTTCCTAATTGACACTTTTCTCGACTGACAGTTAGGCCTGCTTCGGTAAGGCGACGTAAGACTTTCCTCAGAATCTCTAAGTGCAACTCAATTGTTGGTGTGGTAATAATAATGTCATCCAAATACACGAAGACGTAGGGTTCCAAATCTGCACCCAAAACTCTGTCAATTAACCGTTGCCATGTGGCTGGCGCATTATGTAATCCAAAAGGTAAACGTCTAAATTGAAATAACCCACGATTAGGTACTGTAAATGCCGTTATTGGGCGAGATGCCTCAGCGACTGGCACTTGCCAATATGCGCTCTTCAAATCTAAAGATGACAAATAATTACTATTGTCACGAAGCGGAAGTTCGTTAGCCTGCTAGGTCAAAAACCTGCAGATGCGGATGAGCTATTGCTGATATCGACTAAATGACTGTCGGTTGAGGCAATAGCTGGGTCAGCATGAAGGGGGTTGGCGAACTAGTGGGCTGCGTTAATCAGGGAGTTCGGTGGTAGCAGTGAAAGAGGCGAGTCGACTAGGTAACGAGTGACGTGTGCCCAGACCCTTCAAGTGTGAACGATGTCGATGTAAGTAGCATTATTGGATCATGTACCATTTTTTGCGATCACCATTAAATTATCTTTTGTAATAAAACCCTGTTTTAATCTCAACCCCATCTCACGAGGTAGAGCCCGTGACATATGGTGGAGGCGCCCTTAAGTTTTCGGTGAGGTAAATCGTCACATTTACCTCAGTAACAGAGTAAAATGCGAGCACAGAAAATAAGTAAGGGGGTTGAGGCTAAAAACATGGTATAAGATAAATAAAAACGCGGCGTGAATGTCTGGGTCAAAACAGTACGTAACTAGGAAAAAACAAAAAGAAATTGAAGAGGAATATAAGCAGTTCAAACCGCAGCATAGAAGTACGGAAATCGGGTCTGGTTCAAGTGATAGTCGGGTGCAAATTACAGTCGAGCCAAAAAGTCAGGTTTCTAAAGAAACGAGGCAGGAGATAGAGAGGATTTTAGAAAAAAAAATTTCCGAAAAAGAACAGACAGAGAAAAACGACGGCGACTACGAAATTGCTGATGACAGCGGTTCAATAAGAAATCTCGTCGACGGTTTTGAAAAAGCTGACACAACAAAAAACGACGGAAGTAACGACGACCGAAAAGTTACAAAAATAACAACAAAGATGGCAAATACGACGTTACAAGAGGCCCTTACTGCGACAAAAACCCCGGCAGTGCCAAAGTTTTTGGCACCCCCACGTTCAATCCTGCTACGGTAGATCCAGCGTCATTTATCGGAACATACAACAGAGTGGCTTTAACGAACTCATGGGGTGATAAATTGAAAATTGCATATCTACCGATATTTTTAGAAAAAGCCGCTTTACATTGGTACAATAGTTATGTAGGAAACGGATTAAACCAAAATAAGACGTGGGATGAAATGAAAGAGGATTTCCTCAACGAATTTGGAGGAAGTAACTCGAAGCAAGGAGCAAGGGTAAATTTTGAAACGAGACGCCAAGGGGTCAATGAGGACATTAAGTCCTATTACTATGAGTTACTTGCTCTGCAACAAGAGTTCGACCCAAATATGAGTAATGAGACATTCCGTTCGTATTTTGAGAGGGGGCTACTGCCGTCGTTGGCGGAAACATTTCGTATGTTCAGTACACCAAACATGGAAAAAATCGACATAATAAATCTTGTCTTTAAAATAAGCGATGTCAGAAAAATGACGCTGATGAATAATATCGCGATGGACAGCGCTTCGTTCTTTGCATCGCACGGGAGCAATAGTACACCAGCGCAGGACCAACAAAAAGAAAGAGTCAAAAAAGAGGAGGAAAGACCCGTGAGTAATAACCTTCCAACAACCAGAACCAGAGACGGACGACCAAAGTGTTTCATTTGCCAAAAACCGGGTCACTTCGCAGCTGCATGTTGGTTCAAGGAGGCTAAAGCAAATAGTACCAAAAAATGTTTTTCCTGCGGCAAAGTGGGGCACATTGCGGCAGCCTGTAAAAGCAAACCGAACAAACAGGACCAAGCGAAAACAGAGAAGAATAACCCAAACGAGTAAGGACAGCATCAAGGGAGCGTCCGGATGTTGTCCTAACAAGTAACGCAATCAATTTCGGGACGCCACATAAGGTAGTAAATATAGAGGGTAAGGTAAATGGTAAAAAAGTTAATATAATTATAGATACAGGGTGTAGTAATAATTTAGTGAGTAAGGATCTCGTGAAAAAAATTCAGGAGAATAGCTCGGTATTTTTAAGAACTGTAGATAATCACAGAGTGCCGACTTTAGGTAAGACGGAAATAACTATGGAATTAGGTTATGGTAAGTTAACGGCTGAAGCAATTGTCGTGGAAAAACTACCGGGTCCACTAATTTTGGGAGTGGAATTTCTAAAAAATCATAACGCCAACATAGACTTCGGGAAAGGAACGATTTCTTTACCACGAGAAGACATTGAACTAGACATCACCTTAGAAACTGGGTCAAGCGAACGTAACAAGTCAACGATACTGCACACGACGACAAAAGACGCTGACAACGTAAATTCCATCAAGTTAGTGACATCAAAAGATTACATTATTCGACCAGGTGATGAACTGGAAGTGAATCTGGAGATGAGAGAATTACCCAAAAATTTTGAAAATTTGGAAGTTGTGAATAATGAAAAATTTTTAGTTTCGAGGGGGTTGATGTTAGATGTGTTTGAGGGTTACGACGAGAATTCTTTTCGCGGTCGAATAAGTTCCAAAGCAAACAGCCCGACAAAAATTTTTAAAGGAACAACTTTAGGATGGTTGGAACAGGAAACTGATTGTATCTTCGCAGGGGTAGTGTTACATACAACAGAGGAAAGGAAAAGTAAAAACCCAATACATCAAATCGAAACAAATGCTCCGAAATACAGTGAAACAAAATTGCTAGAGTTGCTAAATGAATTTTCGGACGTCTTTGCACAATCGATGAAACAAATTGGACGTACGGATTTGGTAAAACACGAGATAAATGTTCAAAGTGCGCAACCTATAAAATGTAAACCTTATCGGGTGTCACACAAAGAAAGAGAAATCATAAATGAGCAAATAGAGGAGATGCTGCAACATCAAATTATCGAGGAAAGTACGAGTCCTTGGGGATTTCCAGTGGTCCTAGCCAAGAAAAAAAACGGAAAGCCTAGGTTTTGTGTAGATTACCGCAAATTGAACGCAGTGACAAAGAAAAGTAATTCCAAATATTGATGACATACTCACGTATCTAGGTCACGACACCAAGTGGTTTACCACCCTCGACTTAAAAAGCGGATATTGGCAAGTAGCTATGGAAGAAGAAAGCAAAGAATTCACAGCGTTTATAGCACAGGGTCACGGACAATATCAATTCAGAGTGATGCCTTTTGGTCTTTGTAACGCGCCAAGCACATTTCAGGCTTTAATGGACAAATTATTCGCCGATATGAAATGGAAAGAAATTTTGGTGTACCTAGATGACATAATAATTTTTTCTAGGACTATTGAGGAACATTTGGAAAAATTAAGGAAAGTTTTGGAACGATTAAAAAACGCGGGACTCACGTTACAACCGGATAAATGCGTGTATATGCAACAAGAAGTAGAAATGCTGGGATTTAAAGTAGGCGCTAATGGGATCAAGGTGGATGAGAAGAAAATAGATGGTATTTTAAAATTCCCTGAACCTCGAACCGTTAAAGATATACAGAGTTTCCTCGGAATGTGTAATTACTATAGAAAATTTATAAAAAATTATTCCGTAATCACCCGACCTCTTCATGAAGCCACTAAAAAAGATAAACCATTTGTTTGGAGCAGCGAACAAGACATGGCGTTCAAAACACTAAAAGAAAAAATGACATCAACACCAGTTCTACAGAAATTTGATCCGAGCAAAGATTGTGAACTTCGAGTTGATGCAAGTCTTAAAGGTTTGGGTGCTGTGTTACTACAATTGGGCAAGGACCAACAAATGCATTCAGTAGCATATATCAGCAGAAGTGTAACGAAAAATGAGCGCAACTTAGGGATAACAGAATTAAAGTGTTTAGGTTGTGTGTGGGCACTCACATATCTACGTCACTTAGTGTACGGACGACATGTAAAGATTGTAACGGATCACAATGCGATTAAATGGCTGAAAACTATTAAAGATCCGACTGGAAATCTGGCTAGATGGGCAATTAAGCTTAGTGAGTTTGATTATACGGTGGTACATCGAAGTGGTACTCAATACAAGGATGCTGATTGTCTTTCTAGAAACCCAGTGTTGCAAGGAAAAGAACAGGACGAGTGCAACGCCGAAGAAATACCAACCTATACAATAAACAAAGAAGACTTAAGAAAATTTCAGCTTGAGGACGAAGAATGGAAAGAAATTGTAGGCAATATAGAGGAGCCCGAAAAAGCTCAAGGGTCGGTAGGGACAAGAAAAAGGTCAAAAAATTTTATGATAATAGACGGAGTCTTGTATAAAAAGAATACAGGAACGAGAGGTCTGGAAAATTTACTAGTAATACCAAAATCGTTGATAGGAGAAATTTTATTCACTCATCACAGTGATCCGTTAAGTGGCCACCTTGGTACTACTAAGACACTTAACAAAATTAAAGAGAGATATTATTGGACCAAGCTTGAAAAGGATGTAATAAAATTTGTAAAAGGATGTCCGGATTGCCAATCCAAAAAAGGAGAAAACTTCAGGAAACCGGCAGGACTATTACAACCGATTCCAGTAGGACGGATATGGTCCATGGTCAGTCGATTTAATGGGACCATTTCCAAGGTCAAGGACCGGAAATACGATGGTAATCGTGTGTACAGAGTACGTGTCAAGATACGCGATAGCAGGGGCATTAAGAGATGGTACGGCAAAAAACGTCGCTAAATTCATTTTCGAGAATGTGATAACGATATTTGGAGCCCCACATTGTTTTCTCAGCGATCGAGGAACGGTATTTAAAAGCCAAATAGTAACAGAACTTTTAAAACTAATGGGAGTGTCTAAGGATCTATTTACGACGGCTTATCATCCACAGACTAACGGTCTCGTGGAAAAATACAATAAGACTTTGGGTGGGATGTTAGCGGTATTTACGGCAACCGACCAAAAGGACTGGGATTTATATGTGAAACCCACAACGTTTGCTTATAACACCAGTGTGCAAGCAACAACAGGATTCCCACCGTATCTAGTAATTTTTGGACACTTACCACCGTTACCCAGCCAGACCAGCTTGATGGAACCGCAGCTAGAGAACGAAACCATTATCCAGCTCCGAGAAAGACTAATGGCTATACAAAGTCAAGCGGCAGCCAATATAACGAAAAGACAGGAATACGACAAACATCGCTACGACGCGATGCATCGGGACGTGACTTTCCAAGCGGGAGACAAAGTAAAAGTTTTTGTACCTGTAGGGAAGAAAGGCAAAAGCCCGAAACTAATGTGTAGGTGGTTTGGCCCTTACGTAATAACTAAAAAAGTGGGAGAAGTAGATTACGAAATAAAAACAGGTGCGAAAGGGAGCAAAACAGAAGTAGTACACGTAAGTAGAATTTTAAGATATAATGATCCCTGGACTTCGCCAGTGGAAGATTAATAGGTAAAATTTAAGTTAACCATTAAGTAGCTTAGTCATTAATTAGTTCTATAGGGAAAAATAGAATAAAAGGTTTAAAATAAAAAATTGTGGAAAGAAACTAACTTTGGTATGTTTCAGATTATGCACGTTTATGTACGTCGTACATTTAACAGGTATGCTGACGTAAAAGAACAAAATGGGCGAACAAAATTGAAGTAATAAGAAAAAATTTGGGTCTTGAAGGAAAAATTTGCTGTATCAATGAATGACTAGAAGTGGGACACGAAGCTGAGCCTAGTAGGGGACGGAGGAAACTTAGTGAATATTGGGGGTAAATAAAAAATAGAGACGTGGTAAAGAGACCACGGGAGAAGACGGATCACATGAGGTGGTCACAAATTAAGGGTTTCATGCCAAGAGGGCATGATGTATTGAAGAAAATTCCTGCTTAAAGTGAGGGAAAACTGAGACCCCAATGAAAATGAGTTTGAAGAAAAAAACAAGTTGATGTGCTGCGTGGTAACTAAATTTTTGTGTTTGTTTAAGTTTGCTTTCAGGTAAAAAAGAAAAAAAAAAGTCAGTTAAGAACCAGGACCCAGGAGATACAAATAGAAAAAAAAATAAATGCAGATTGAGAAATGTCAAGGAGTAAAGGAAAACGCATAGGTTAGTTAATTTTTTTATTTTTAATTTTTTTAATTTAAGTTTATCATGAAAAAATGAAAAGATAATCGCGAACGCGGTCAAGGTCATGTCGTATGTGGTTGCTGGCAAAATGTAAACAACCACATACCAATCAAGGTTGCTCGACAGAACGAATGACGTGTCGAGAAAAATTCATTCTGTCAGCAACATAGTAAAGTAAGTAGTAAAAAAGTGTAATGGAATGAAAGAGCGTAGAGCTCTTATTTCATAATTGTTGTTAGATTAAGTTAGGTTAGTTACTAATGAATGTTTGTTTTATTTGACGCCCAACGCCCACACGAAGAGAAAAACTAGGAAAACCAAAAAGCTGAAAAAGAGACCAACCAGGAATTAACAACTGTCCTAGTGGTAGACTGAAGGATGTGCAAAGAAAGCAGGCCGAAGGAAAAGTTATTATCCACAAGCAAAAGTTTTGAGATACAATCAAGAACAAGTTGCATGAGTCTTGAGTCATCAGAGCAAGCTGGCTTCAGTAGCCGAACATGGGCATATGTCCGACTACCGGTGGCAATACCGGTATACAACAAGTATCGAACCTCGACCAAGAAAAGAACATAGAAGTTAGGAGTACCGTTCAATGAGGATAATTGTACAAACAAAGCAGTACTAACAAGAGAAGTTCTGGAAGCATTCTTCGGATCGAAGCTAGTGACAGTGGACAGGAGTGCAGTGAAAAACATGTGTTTTCCTAGTGTAGACAATAGATGAGTGGCAGCGTTGGACAAAAATTTAGAATTGTAATTAGTTAGGTTAGGTTAAGAACAGATTGTCGGGTCGACAATCTTGAAGGGCCGGGCATATGTCACGAAGCGGAAGTTCGTTAGCCTGCTAGGTCAAAAACCTGCAGATGCGGATGAGCTATTGCTGATATCGACTAAATGACTGTCGGTTGAGGCAATAGCTGGGTCAGCATGAAGGGGGTTGGCGAACTAGTGGGCTGCGTTAATCAGGGAGTTCGGTGGTAGCAGTGAAAGAGGCGAGTCGACTAGGTAACGAGTGACGTGTGCCCAGACCCTTCAAGTGTGAACGATGTCGATGTAAGTAGCATTATTGGATCATGTACCATTTTTTGCGATCACCATTAAATTATCTTTTGTAATAAAACCCTGTTTTAATCTCAACCCCACCTCACGAGGTAGAGCCCGTGACACTATTACGTAACTTATCTAACGTGGCTGAGATGTATGGTATCGGGTAAGCGTCACGTTCAGTTACCTTATTTACTTTCCGATAATCCACGCAAAAGCGATAACTACCATCTTTCTTCTTAACCATTACAATCGGTGAACTCCATGGAGAAGTCGAAGTCTCCACAATTCCGTCTGCTAACATTTTATCAAGTTCGGTGTTAACATGTTTTTGCAACGCTGGGGATATTGGATAATAACGCTGCTTAATGGGCTCGGCGTCGGTTTTAATCACATGCTCGACCATATCAGTACATCCGATCCCTTCTGTCCCTAGTGGAAGTTCTTCTTCCAATACTTTATCGAGTAACTGTCTCTGATCTGCCGATAACTCTTCTGAATCAATCAACGCAATCTCTGCTGTCTCACTAAAGAACCATTCTCCGTGTCGGAGGTCTGGAACTATGCCCATCTTTTTCCAAAAGTCTGTGCCCAGTATTAATCCATGTGGTATTGCTCGTACTACTAAAACTTCAATGACGCGAACACGTCCTCTCAAACAAAATGGTACGGTAATTATGCCTTTTACAGTGCAACTCCCTCCATTCGCTACTCTACAACTCGTTATCTCGGAACGCTTGCAACTTAACCCTAGACTGTTTAACAATTTAAGACCTGCTTGGCCCACGATCGTACGAGTCGCTCCTGAATCTAATAAACCTTTCACTGGTTGACCAAAAATTTCTAATTGTAAATATGGACGTTCGTCTCCTACAGTGTTCGATAGAATGAAATCAAGATGACAAAGCATATTTGTAAACGAACTAGCCGCTTCTACCTCTTTTTGCGAGCTTACCTTTCATGGCGGGGCCGACGCTCGGTATTTTAACGGTCCGCCTGCGCGTTTCCCGACCGACGTCGTTTATCCTTACATTTGGTGCACGTATTTATCGTCACGTCTGGAGCACCACACCCAAAGCATTTGATTTTCCTCGGCTTTGTACAGGTTGCGCGTTTGTGGCCTTTGCCACCGCAATTAAAGCAAACAATTTCATCAGACAATCTTAATGATTTCCGCGACTGCTCGGTTGAACTCGACGGTACATCAACAAAAGCTAAGTCCGGCTCCAAAAATTTATTACCTCGACGAGAAGGAGGAGGAGCAAAGTTTTCTAGGTGCTGACGCTTTACTTCCAACTTGCGACCGTATTGTAAAAGTTCTTCTTTACTCGAAATATCAATCAGTGCCAGATGATCCTGATAAAAAGGTGAAATATTCCGTAGGATAATACGTAACTGTTGTGCCTCGGAGAAAGGAATAGTTAATCTCCGGAACATCGTCTCCATAACTGAAAGATACATTCCCATAGACTCAGTAGTTCCCTGCGTCCGTTTTTGAATCTCTACGATCAACCGCTCATTATAATCAACTGGTTGGAATTCATCCCGCAATAATCGTGTCAAAGTGTTCCAATCGCGTGCCTTCGCTCGGTTCGCTCGATACCATAGCAAAGCTTTTCCCGTAAACAAATCGATTGCCGACGCATACAGCTCAAAATCCGAAACATTTCATGCAATTTGAAGTTCGCTAACCCGCTCTAAAAATGCACTCAGCGACATATCGCCTTCTCCTGAGAA
This sequence comes from Tribolium confusum, assembly GCA_029207805.1. Lineage (NCBI taxonomy): Eukaryota > Metazoa > Arthropoda > Insecta > Coleoptera > Tenebrionidae > Tribolium > Tribolium confusum. Next base: position 9,817,389 of record JALGAY010000006.1, read on the forward strand.
TTTTAAGTCCCATTTGCTCACTGGTACTGACTTAGGTGCCATCGGTGGTAAACAACTCGTCAATGGAGGATTATGCCAACGACCCGGGGCAAGATTTGGATCCATAACCGAATCACCTCCGTCACTCTCTTCTTCACTACTCTCGGACTCGCTAACAGCTCCACTGCCGGTTCCGCGAACAACGCTCTGATGAGGAGTACTCGTAAGACCTATTGTGACAGGTAAAACTGTAGCCTCAGTGCTACGACGATTAAATTTCCGTACTAAACTTTCGCATTTGCTTTTAGCCTCGTGTAAACGTACTAACTCGGTGTTCTTGAGCTTAATAATTTCCTCTTCCGACGGTTTTATTAACGCAATAAGTCGAAGGTTCTGTGACATCAACGCGGAGATTCGTCCAAAATCTGAACTAGATGTATTCCCATCAAAAGTAGTAAGCAAAGTTCCCAAAGCATCGGTATTTTTTGAAATTGTACCCAAAGCTACTCGTGTATCCTCTGATGAAGCAATATCGACAATCTCACCGGACCGTACGAGCTCCAAAACGCTTCACAAAGTCTTGCGCATTTGTTGGACATCTCCCGAAGGAAGTCCCCAAAATTTCAACTCAAATTCCAGCTCCGCAGCAACCAACCTATTAACTTCCGTTCTCCAAATACTTGAACGTGCCATAATTCAAAAAAAAAAAAATTCCCTAAACCGTATCTAACTTTAAACCTAAATATTGAACAAAACGTTCCGTTCTACCACTGTTTGGTGTCTCACAGGGAAAGGGTAAATATCTAGAAACGTAGGAAATAAATAAGAAAAAAAACAACGAAGACTTTATTTATTCCTACAGGCCTTTTTTTTTCCCACGACCTTTTCTAGTGTAGACTCTATTTTCTTGTGCTGCAACGACCGATGTTATGGACTGGCGTCAAGCCTAATTTTTCAGCAGCCTCATTTTTCAGCAGCCTAATTTTTCAGCGGCCTACATTTTCAGCGGCCTAATTTTTCAGCAGCCTAATTTTTCACCAGCCTAATTTTTCAGCAGCCTAATTTTTCAGCAGCCTAATTTTTCAGCAGCCTCACGTTGGGCGCCAAAAATGTGACGTCCCCGAGATGTGCAGCAGAAGGTAGCCACAAACCAAGCCCAAAAAGGGAAAGGCGAAGAACAAATTGAGAGAATGTGTTTGTAGGCAGGCTAGTACCCCAGTGTTTCCGACTAGACCAACGGCGACGGGGTGGGTCAGGACTTTACAGATGTTCGGGGCGCCACGACCTTGTTGGGGGTCTATAGACCTATCCCACATAAGCCGCCAAGCCAATTAGCGAGAGGAAAATAGAAAATTAGATGGAAGCAAGCGAGACAAAACAATGCGGCGCGCGCATAGGTTGGTCTTTGCCATAAAGTTAGTCGTAACCCATAGTTGCCAGATGAGTAAATTTTAATAACCATCAAAAAATAACAAGAAGAAAAGGTAACATGTTATTCGAGCAAAATAAATGTTCCACACTATTATTATAATTTTTTTTTCGTAAAATGATTTTAAAATGCTTCGAAAGCCGGCTAAGCGGATAGCGCTGGCAACAGTGGCGCTAACTTCACACTTCGCAGTGACAGATGAACGGATGAACCAATGAGAACCGATACGATAAATACGGATACCTTCGTTGTGGCCATTTTGTATTTTCTCGTGTTTGTGATTGCGGTTTGTTGTTTTTTGTGATTTAAGTGCTTTTTAGACTTTTTAGACACGCAGGCAAAGGGGGCGCGGTTACCTTTTTTTCAAAGAAGGATATATCCATAATGTGTCCACAAGTGGGTTGACTATTAAAGCCCAATGCTTTAAAAGTCAAAAAAAAAATGAACGACCTCATAAGTTGAATCTTACAATGTCCTCAGATATGCAAATTATATCCGCACATTGCACTTGTGAAGCAGGGTAAGCGTAAAAGAGATTAATGTAATACTACAAAAAAGTTCCATTTTAGTCTTTCAGAATCGTGTAATCACGTGGTTGCATTGGCGTATTATGTCAATGACCTGAGTTTATTGGGCGTGACCGAACTACCCGAGGACTTGTCATGCACCTCAAAAGAGTGCCAATGGGTTAAACCACGGGGTAAAAAAATTGAGGCGGAAAAAGTAGCAGACATAATTTTTACCAAGCCAATAAAGAAAGAGTTGTCTAAAAAACCAATTATGTCGACACTGCAGAGCCCGTTGCGAAGTCACAAATTAGCAGAAATAACAAAAAGCAGTGTTAAACGCTTGAAGCAGATATTGGAGGCTATAAATCCTGCTATACCAGTGGTGACGCATGTTTCTACTGGGGACAAAGACGAAGCAAGTCTACACTTAAAAAATAGTAGGGCAAAGGTTATGCTAATATAATAGTGTTAATGATATTTCTATTTCTAGATATTTATGTACCAGCAGCCTCTGCTCTAGGGCACGTTGCTCGTGCAGAAGGGGAGGGAACCAAAGGGCTGTCAGTTGCGTCTGTAGACCTGGTTATTACGCTACCACTCTATGACGGCGAAATAACAAATATTTTGTTGAGCCAGCCTCCCACAAAAAATATGGGGTTGGAAGATCTTACTATGGAGGATGCAGGGCAGATTGAAAGGGCGACGCGCGACAATAAAACCTTATGGATAGCTTACAGGCAATATCGGTTTACAGCCTCAAACTTTGGACTGGTGTGCAGGAGGAGGGTGTATAACGAGGCCTTTTACACTCAATTTATTAGTGCTTCCGACATTAGCCATGTGCCGGCTGTAAAGCATGGGTTGAAATTTGAAAGTGTGGCCATTCAGTTGTTTTTACAACAACAATCCAACCTACGATACAGTAAATGTGGTTTGGTTATCCACCCATATGCCAAGCATCTCGCTGCAACGCCAGATGGCATTCTGTTTGATGGAAGCAGCTATGGTGTGTTGGAAGTGAAGTGTCCATGTTCGGGTAAAGCAAGAACATTGGAAGACTACGTAAAAGTAGTGAAAACATTTTGCTTAAAAAAAAACGAAAATGAACAATTAACATTAAAGACCGACCATGCTTATTATTTTCAGGTGCAGGGACAAATGTTAATATGTGGGGTACGGTGGGCAAAATTTGTTTTATACTTGGAACAAAGTGGTGAATTACATGTTGAAGACATTCTGTTTGATGCTTTGTTTTGTTCAAACATGTATTCCAAATTATGTACTGTGTATGAAAACTATTTCTTAAAATATATTACTGATCATTGATCACTTCTTTACTTTTACCTTAATAAAACCAGTTGGTAGGAACAGTATTTCACCTTTAGTTCTTTCCCACCCTTACTCGTTTTGTGATTGGTCAACCTACAAACAGTCTTAAGAGGAAGAATGAAATATATATGAGTAAACAGAACTCTCTATTGTAAAAAGTTGTAACATTAATATGGACAAAAAAGGTATCCCTTTGTACTCTTGTTACCAGTGCCTACTCGGTTCCTGTCTCATTGCGAAGGGGAAAGCGAAAATTCGTCAACCAACAACACACATGGTAAATTTGATCAATTGACCCTAGCAAAGCTACAGGGAGTCGGTGAGACAATATTTGAAATTGCTTCAAACGACCTATAGCCCGTTCCACGTGAATTCGTTCTTGAGCAATTTTTCTCGTTTCTTCAACTTCTTCTGGTGTAAACTGTGTTCCAGTTATTCGAAACACGGGTATGTTCAATTCCAACTCCAGGTTGCTGAACACATCGTGTACATTGAATCCTTTGTCCGCTAATATAGTATCACCTGGCAACAGTTCACCTCCTTTTACTTTTTCTTCTAAAATCGATAGAATTCCACTTTTTTTTATAATAGCCTTGTCTGAAATTGACCCGCAATACAATGGGGATGAGTAGATAATTCCTCCATTGGGGCTAGTCAGTATCAAGGATTTTAGTGTGGTACTACCTTTATAATGGGAGTAGCACTGGCTTTGTCTTACTAATGATGAAGGTTTTTGTATAAAAAATTCGGTACAGTCCATACTCCCAATCACGTTCGGATACTCTTCTTGTACACCCTGTGGAGCTTCCTTGAGCAACACATTCCGGTGCGGCCAAATATTTAAACACCCTAAGCGTAAATACAGCAGGTTTATCCACTGTAAAAACACCCTCCCTGCTGATGATGTAGAAATATTAAACATATCGCCTAAAACTTCCAACGAAAATCCTTTTCTTAATCTCATGAGTGTAAGAAAAAATTGGTCTTCCGGTAATAACCTACTCTTCTTGTATTTGTGTACCTGTGTAGGACTGAATCCCAGTTCACTGGTTAGTCCTGACGGAAGAACGAACTCTAATATTGCCTTTAAAATTGTATATTGCTGAATTCCTGTATAAAACAATATTTTTTCGTCATCCTCAGCAAATCTGTTTAAAGCAAATACTGCCCGAGGTGTGGCCAATGCTTGCAAACGTAAATTTTCTCTCCTTAAATAGTTTATTTCCGCCACTAGAACCTCTACAGGTTGCGAATCGATATTGCTCTCCATTTCGTTGTTGTTACTCTCCTCGACTGTACCCTGCATTCAAGAACATAGTACACTATTCCTTACGTATTCTTTTATAATTACCTCGCTATCATTACTGGCATAGTGCATTATTACGGGATAGTCTACCACCATTGTAATAGTTTCCTAAAACATAACTATTCAATGCTCTGTCTTTTTACTCCCAGTCTCCCAGGATATTTATGTTTCTCTATGCATCATAATTACCTCTTCCGCCTCCTTTTCAACTTGACTTGGCGCAGTGTTACTGACGTCTGATGCACTGTGAAGTTCTACACAACTTTCCTACAAAATAACACATTTGTTCAATGGCTCTTATAGAGAATAGTTACCTTTCTATCAGCATATTCATGATGCATTCTTAATGAGTTATCTACATCGGATGTACTCGGACTATCATAAGGTGGTACTGTAGGTGTACATGCCTTTTTCTTAAAACCAGTTTTTTTACCGTTGGCCGGTTTTGCCCAAGGTTTACTGCATGGTTTAGAGGAACTGCTGCTAGCTACAGATTCCTCTGCACTCCACTTCATAAAAACTTCAGTCGCAGTGTCAGATACTTTTTTCGGTACACTCTCAGCAAAAAATAGCTAAACTTTAAAAAATTATAATAATACTAATGTAACATAGAGTTATACCTTGCGTTTGGGCCCTTTTGACTTTACACATGGTGTTCCCAACTCCCTAGACGGTACGGCCCCCTTTTTTAGTTTTTTTATCAGGGTACCCACCAGAAAATCCTCATTATCGAAATGGTTGGAGCAAATCTACAAATACACGTTCTGTATAGTTGTTACATACAGATACACAATGAAAACATTACTTTACTTGTCTTTCCCAACAAATTCATGTGAGTTCTAATGGCACTACACCACTGTTGGCAAATAACCTCGTTTTTCGGAAAAGAAAAAAACGATATTGCCGCCTTACTACTACTCTTGCTTCGACACATTGGGACACAACACACTTGTGGCATGGTGGTACACACAACAAAAACAAAATTCCCACAGGCACTCAACCACATGTATAACAAAATGAGGTTATGTTTTTACCCATCATTCTTTGCGGTTCATGACAAAAATTGACAGTAATGTACCTATCACAATTTCACGAATCAGGCAACCACAGTATATGTGCGCACGCATAGGTTGGTCTAAAAACCTTGAATCTACAGGTAATATGGGATAGGTGAATTACCAACCTGATACCTACGCTCAATACCCAAGGTCGAAGATAATGATCTTGTGTATGCTCTTCACTACCTGAGTCGATAAAGATGGAAAGGGGAAGGAATAAGGAGGTGTGAGACACCAATGATAACCACTATGTGCAAAATAAGTAGTATACTAAGAAATGTAACAAGTAAATATATATATAATATGTGTAAAAAATGATAGGTACTAGTAATAGTACAACAAATAAATATTGTAACAAGAAATATAACAATTAGATGTATAAATGACAATACAAGGTGAAACGTCTAAGTAAAACTAAGAAATCAACTATATCAGGGTCGAATTGGTACTCGTCTCACGATTATTAAATAGGCTATTACGTCGACTACTTGCTCCGGACCGATCGTTAGGTCCTTCTCAATCCTTAACTGAGAATATTATTTGCATGCGCTCGTAAACCACTTTGGCCTCTACCCGATAAGATCGTTACAACTCCGCACTCCTCACGCTAAAGAAACCAGCTGATCTCGTTCACGGTCGCGAGCCGGGTTCAAATCGCTAAGCTAATAACGAAGCCAGAAGGGCGCAGAAACGACAGCAAAATATTCTTAATGAAACCCGAATATTGCGAGCAAGAAAGACTAATCGACAACGATGGTCAAAAAAGAGAGATAAGTCTCGCCTGAAGGGCTTGAACTATCGTGGTCCCAATTCGCTCCGTCACTCTTAGACAATGACTAACTACGTTAGCGACTAGTAGTCGCGATTCAATTCAGTTATAATACGTATTGGTAGAACGCTCTTAAAGCTTGCTACCGAAAATCAAACAACAAGATGACTTATCTGCACCACTTCCTCGATGATGGTCTGGAAGCATGGGCCTCCAATGATACTGGGAGTCCACGGCTGGGTCCCAAATCTAGGTCTCCACTTGTGACTTTATCCTGACTCCGTCCACTTATGACGCAACTCGGCATACAACTTCGAGTTGGCGCAAGTCACAACTCGGGTGCCTTGGTGATCTCGAAAATCCCGAATCGAACCTTGGCTATAACTCTGGTGACTGAAGGTCCACTCCACCAGGAGGGAATATAAGAACCAGAGGTCCAAATTGTACAATGGAGTGTACGTCGAACGCAGTAATTCGTCAAATGAAAGACGTAAAAAGTAAAAAACGAAAATGAGAGAAAAGTAAAAGAAAGCCTGAAAAGAAAAAAACGTATGAGGACTTGCTAAGATGGCGTCACCACGAGGACGGCGATTTCGGCCTTCCTGCGATGGCAGCGAATTCATCGACGACAATAATTGACAAATATTCATGGCCAAACTGAATTTAGATAATACCTGTGAAGTTGGGCGGCTTTTTTGGTGTCCGTTGTCGGTGAAAGGGTTTTTGATCCGACTTGTAGTCGAAGGTTATTTTTGCTCAACCTATCTTCCCGTAGGGCTTTATTCCAAAAAATCCGACATTGGTCGTGTGGGAGCGTGATTCACTATTGATACTCAAATCCAAAATACACACTCGCACCAGTGGTTTGCCACTACGCTTCCTTTACACCACAATGGCGACAATACCTTTTTCCCAATGAAAAATGGCCGTGCGTCTTCTCCGTTGATAGAAAAATATTATTACGCCGACGCGCTGACAAGCCGGTCGAAAAGAAATTTCCTGATGGGGGTCCACTACTCGCTAGGAGATGGCGCGTCAATTCAACTTGACGTTAATTAAAATTTGCACGTTACAACCAACGAACAGCCATGCCTTTCTTTCAGCTGCTCTAAAAGAGTTTTGTGTTGTTTTTGTTCCAATAATTTTTGTTTTATCAGACTTTTCAACGTCAGAGTTCTTTATTTCATTATTACCCTTTTGGTACAATTTAATTGCATTTTTGCCTTTGTTTCGGCCGCTAATTGAATATTATTTATTTTATCCATGTTTTTATTGCTTTGTGTTGTGTAAGGTTGAAGAACTCTGTTTTTGTGTTCAGTGATAGTAGCGATAGTAGCGGGACGTTTTTCCTTGTTATTTGCTGATAGCGCGTTTGAATGCAAATCCGATTTAAAAAGGTTTACAATTATTTCTTGATCTGTTATTCTACATTCTAAATAGTTAATTAGTTTAGTCAATGTGACTTTTTCTTCTTGCATGCATATTAGTTGGGTAGCTTGCCTGATGCAATTGATGCGAAACATCATCTTCGTTAGTGTCACTTTCGTCAGAATCCAAATTTTCGAGTTTAAACAAAGCCAATATATAACTTTTTACACCGTCGTGCACCGTCACTGTGTCATTAACTTTTTTATTAATTAATATATCAACTAAGTCGTTTTTTTGAAGTTTTAATAGCTCTTTTTTCAGGAGCGTTGGATTTGTGATGTTCGCTATTATACAGTAGAGCTACTCTCACTGTATATAATGTAAATACTCACCACTGTATACAGAATTGAAAGGGCTTTTCAACGACGTGCAGCTCTACCCCCCTTCTCATTTAAAATTTTTAAAGGGATGCATTCTCCACTCAGGGATGTGCATACAAAATTTTTAAATTCATGCTAAAAGCTGTCCCCCTTCCAAACAAAAGAGACCTGTTTTTGCGTTTTTTCGAGAAATTATTTTTCTGAGAGTTATAGTCTCTGTTTCGTTTTCGTTTGGCCACCCTGTATAGATATCCCTGAGCCTGCCTCATTGCACTGCCTCAGTGAATCGACCCGTCAGTATCTGCTAAAATTTAACATCCTAGTGAATATTGTTCGATGATCCTTTCCGGTTGCTGTTTTCCACCGATTTGTACCGCGATGCCGTAGGAAACCCATTGCAGCAGACTCTTCCACAACAAGGTGAAGTGGCCGAATCTCCACAATGAGCTTCATGGCTGCGGTCGGTGTGGTTCGGAAGGCTCCTGTAATTGTCAGACAGGTCAAACGCTGGATACGTGTCAATTTTTTTTTTGGCCCAAGACGCACTCGATATGCTCTACCAGACAAGGGAGCTGTACGTGATCATTGGTCTAACAACATAGTTGTAGAGCCAAAACATGCGGCGTGCAAGACCTAGGTTCTACCAACAGCTCTTCTGCATGCCCAGAGCGTGCAGTCTAAAACGGGAGTCTAAAATAACCTCTAACTATTAAACCTTACGATCTATACCCGTAGCCCCCGAAAAGCAGGGGGGGGGGGGGTTGCACATACTGGTTCCACCGTTTTCTGGCAAAAATAACATGGCCTGTTTTCTTTGGATTTACCGATAGGTCATGGGAATTACACCAGTTTTCAACGAGCCTGAGTGCCTCACCCGTAAGCTTTCTGACCACATTGAGAAACTTGCCTTTCACCAGGATGGCTATGTCATCAGCATAGTTCTGGCAATATATGACAAGCTCGTTCAGCTCTACTGTAAAGTCCTACAACAAAAGAGATAGTACACCTTCTTGGGGACACCTTTTAGTAGCAATCACCCTAGCAGAGAATGAGTTTATGCTCGCTTTGATCAATCTATTAGACAGCATTGTGCGAACTTAATTAGTCAAGGTTGGGTCTGCATTTCGCTTTTACGCGTTACACATAGACTCGAAAGAAGCATTGTCGAATGCTCCTTCAATGTCTAAGAAAGTTTTCGAGACATACAGTCTACTGTCCAGCCCGCTTTCAATTGTAGATACAATCTTATGCAGAGCCGTTTTGGTAGACATCTTTAACAGAAACGATGTTAGGCTAATTGGTCTGAAACTCTTAGCCTCGGCGTACGTGGCACGTCCTGGCTTAGGAATAAACACTACCTTGATCTTTTTCCAGTCTGCTGGTATGTGGCCCAGTGCAAGGCAGGCTCTGAACAGTCGGGTCATTGGGCCAACAAGATGATCCCGTCCCTTGTGGAAGAGAGCAGGAACAATACTATCTACCTCCGCCGACTTATATAATGCAAATGAGTCTATTGCCCATTTGATCCCATCTGGCGTGGTCACCTGAGTGGCAAATTTCTAGGCGCTACTGGGAGCAGTCCTCAGACTTCCAACCCAGAAACATCCTCGGCTTGTAATGAGTCGGTTTTTCCGCGTGGGGAGCTTTTTCACGGTTTCAGCGACTGGGGAGTAGCGGGGAAATAAATGTCGCTATATGCAAAGCCCCATACACATGGAATCCTACATACAACGGGGTGCGCCTGGTGCTCCGAGGTTTGTCGCTAGTGGCCAGACTTCCCTCTGGTCTTCAGCGCGCACAATATCTTGGGATTCGAAAGGTTTTTATAGTGGTGCCTCATCCACGGGATCCAGACAATTGAGCCAAGATCCCCGTGTACTATTATTATTCATATTACCCTAACACCAAAATTCCACAAAAAGGAAAAGAAAAATATCTAAAAGTTGTTACAAAACTAAGAAAAAGTTGATATGTATTTTACATACATTTTTAAAAGTAGCTATAAAAAAGTCGTAGCTATTCAATTTTTAACCTCCCGATTTCATTACCGTCTTCTAAAGGAACATTAAATTTTAGTAGCAGTTTTAGACGTGAAATTTGTATCTCCTTTTCTTTCAATTCCACAAGTTTTTTCAGATTGTAGTTTATTTGACTCAGTATGTTATATTACTTTGAATTCTCTTAGTTTGCCTGATTTGCTTCGCAGTCTTTCTAATCACTGCTGTTTTATTCTCTTTTTTCTTCGCTTCCACAGCAGCTGTTTCAATTTGAATATTATTGTCAATTTTAATTTCTGGTATACCACTTATTCCTTCTATAGCAATCTCTGCTGTTAACTAAATTAACTTTTTCTCTATTTCTGTTTATTCTTTTTCCGGTTTCCTATTGTTAACGCTCTCTTTATGAGCGTTTGCAATTTTTCTCGGTCTTGCCCTTACTTTGTTTTTCCAGTCAGTAAAAACTCTTTGCCATTCAGCAAGAGTTTTTTTTTTTGGGGGGGGGGGGGGGGTCAGCACAAGCATTCAAAGAGTGAACAAGTTGTTCCCAAGCATCGTGTAATGCATTTGGGATATCCGGCTCTACGAAATTTTTACGAAAGTTGATGTTAGACTCTAACATCTCAACATAAATCTGATACTGCTTTGGTGTTGTTCGTGATTGTCTCTTTTTTTTTGCTGGAGATTTTTTTTCTAAACACCATAAGTAAATACCACATCATTAGAATAATTATTCCTCGGCCATGTTCAAAACTCAAAAGATATGTTGCTAACAAAACACAAAATCAACACAAAATATTGGGGAACTGTAAATATTTGTAAAATTGTAGGTTATTGTTAAGGGGTGAGTAAAGAACAAGACAAGGCTTCGATCAATACTAATTTTATTAAAACAAAAACATAACAATACAATCCTAACCTACAGTGAATATAAAACAAAACTAGAACTTATATTAAGTTGATACTCTGTACATTTAAATGATATAATAAATTACATTGTGTCGGTCGCTGGAAAACCGTGCAACTGTCATAGTACTTTGCCCCCGCTGAAGTAAGCAAAACTGTGCTTACACACATTTTGTTTAAATTGTTTCAACATGCGGAAATATTTGTTGCAATTTCCTTAAGCAATAGGTCCCAGTTAATGACCTATTGCATCTTGACATACATTTGTGTTTTACAGAAAAAAAGGAAATAATCTGTTTAACGATGGTTAAACATTATTTTTTAGTTAAATTGTCTGATGCTGGGTTTACACATGCATAAATTTCAGAGCGCCAGTTAAAACTGGCGCGCCAGTAAAATGAAATTGCATGTGTAAACCGTATAAAATTGCATGTAAGTTAAAGTTTACACATGCAATTTCATTTTACTTTTCAACTGGCGCTATGAAATTTAGGCATGTGTACACGCTCCTTTAGTTCAAATGATTTACTGTAGTACTATCTGCTTTAAAAACATTCGCTTTTGTCGCTTAGCTCAAAACTCGTAGCTACCTTGTTATAGAATACGATTTGCCTGAAAAATATGTAGCACTGTAGGTCGCTTTTAAGCTACATCGCTAATGTGCAACACTTTATAGAATAAGCGTGTTAGTTGGCTTTTACTCGTATAAATGTTACAACCAAAAAAAATTGATATTTTGCTGTCGGACGTAAAAATTTACTGTGAATTATAATATTTATTATACTTGTTTTATTTTAGCTTTAAAAATAATACTTCATCAATTTTGACACTAAAAAGATATAACAATAGAATATAATAATAGGTACATTTATTAAAAACAAAAAAATAATTGGTGCTTTAATCAATTTATATTAAAGCATATAAAATATAACTTTTTATAAATATGTCGTTTTTCTTCAGTTAGAAAAAGTTATTTTACTACTTTTGTTTTTGTTATCTTCTTTCTAAGATGCGGATCGCAACAATATTTTCACAATATTTGATTTGCAACCCATTGTTAATTTTTGTTACCTAATTACAATGCAGCCAATCAGCAACAGCTACGATTTTTAATTTTTCTAACACTTCCAGATTGGGTCTTTTTAACATTTTAATTTTTTTGTCTTTGTTAAGTTTTAGTTGGAAAAATCTGTTTTTTGCTAATCAGTTGGAATTTTTGTGGCATATGGCGGCCATTTTGATGATACGATACCATCGCTCTATCATACCATTACTCTGTGGCCTGTAGGCTGTTGTTCTGCGTTATTTAATGCCGAAGAGGTTGTTTAGGGCTTGTAGAAGAAGGTATTCAAACTGTCTCTCTTGGTCGGTGGTTATTCGCAGAGGGCACCCAAATCGTGCGATCTATGTGGAATAATACATATGTCTCAGCGACGGTTTCATTAGAAAATTTGTTGTTGTGTTTGAAGCACTTACATGTGGACACGAGCTTGATGCAAATTTATTTCAAAATGTGCCATTGAGTCAGCAAAATTTCTCGTGGTTCTATATGCCTGTTACCGTCTATAAAATCCTAGTGTATGATTCTGCGGTTTTCTTTGTTGTTTATAGGGCAATTATGAGAAGAATTTTAGGAATCGAAAAGAAATACTTTAAATCTTATTCTGAACACCAGCTACAACTAAGTTTTTAAACAGTTTTTTCATTTGATGTGATCTGTTAATTTCTTTATTAAGAAAACTTTCACAAAAGAGATGAAATAAATTACTCTAAAATATCAGTGCATGTGTCAGTCTACTCTGAACTAATTTAAAATACAACAACCAAATATTTGAATATGACACAGAAATAGTCGTTAATTTACTAATAATACTATTTATGAGGTTCTCAAGTTAATTTTTGATCTAAGATTTTTTCTAAAAACTTTGTATCAGTGCTTAGTTGTACTGATTTACTATTTAGTAAAATAAATTCTTTATAATTTAGTGAGATATTTTTTAGTAAGATTCTCATATAAATTATTTTATAATTGCTTTATATCTACATTTATTATTAATTCATTATCTTGACACTATGAAAGGAATTATTTAAAAATAATCTAGACTGCAGTTAATGATTCTATTGTTTTAAAACGTATCAACGCGTTGGTATCATCAGCAAATAAAACTAATTTACTTTGATTATTGGCAACACTTACAATGTTGTTAACGAAAACAATAAAAAAGAATGATTTTAAGATTGACTCTACTGGAAATTTTTCAGTGCTCTATTTTCATCAACTTCAAAATTTTTTCTTATACTCTGCATGTATTCCGATAAAGAGGCATACAACACTGATACTGTTGATAGGTCGATTTCTGGTGGTTGCCGTTTTTTACTCGTTATGTTAAATCTAGATAACAAATCTCCTCACAGAATTAACAAAAAAGCCGTTTCTAACCTTTAAAGCTGGCGCAGGTGGCTGGATGCTTCACTTTGTGTAATTGTCTTTTTTTGTCAAGACATCTCATAAATACTTCCCACCTTCTGGTGGAGCAAGAGAAGAAATTATAAAGATTATTAAGAAGCAAATTCAGCGAATGAAAATACACTGCTGTCCGTGTTGTTTCTCTTATCCTGGCTTGTAGTCTAGTATACTCTCCAGGCATGTTGGAAGCATTGTTAAACAACTGTCTCCTGCAATTTTTAATGCCAATACCATTCTTATCGAGAAAATCTATAACAACATTAGAGCTCCCTTGATTTATGTCCCACATTAAGTAGAAAATAGAGAAATCTTTCTACTGAATTTTTTTTAAGAAACGTATCTAATTGTCACGGCCAGTTGGTTAACATGGAAAATGTCTGGCGTAGAGTCGACTACCAAAGAAAAATACTTTGCTGCTTTTATTTCTGCTATTACTTCTTCCATAACTTTTGAAGAACGAAAATGCTAATGGTTTCCAAAGCATTTGAAAAGAATATTGTGATTAAATTGAAAATTTCAGATGAGGATAATCAAGTGACGCGGAGTGTATATTGTTGTTTTCTATAAAAACATTATTATCCGCCAATTGAAACTCATTTCTACAAAACAGTTTTTGTAAAGTTCTATTTTTTATCCCTAATTTGTAAAATTCATTATTAACTGCTTGGACAACAGCCATTACGTTTTGTGGAGCTAATCTTCCGCGATCTACGTCTGGTATTAGTACGAGAACATTGTCACCTTCTATGGCTGGTTTAAATTTTCTATTTGACTGAGCGAGCATCAAATTAGTTTGGATAGAATTAGTTTGGACTTTTAAACCTCTTTTAGCAATTCTGGTTCACAGTCATTAGTTGTTTTCAAAATACCACAGAAACTATGAATTTTTCCTTTGCAACCTGAACAATTTTCCTCTTTGTCTATAGGTTTTTGACATAATACATAACGAAATTTTATGTTCGTTCATTGTTGAGCTGCTAATATTTTCGTTATAATTTTTATAAAGTTATAGTCTGCATTACACTATTTGCAAGATTTTCAATTTTATCATTTATAATAAACGTAGGCTGAAAAATAATTAGTCATGTGTATTATGTGTATTAGAAGCATGTGTATTACAAAGTGTACTGGAGTCCGTAAACTTTCAGAATAGCATGTTGGGTTATCAAAATATGAACGACACTAAACAGAATGACCAAGAATGAAGAACACCGCTGACATTTCGCTGACCACGTGCCACTTGGCTTCCTTCCCTTCAATTTGCAAATGGGACTGACCCGACACTATTTCGTCATCTGCACACTTTAATTGGTGTGCTGTTCTCAAAGTGTATGGACTCTACTAGAGCATGTTCTTGCTCAAAAAAAAAATGTTATTTGTTATTCTAGATGTCATTATTTAATATTAATTAAAGGAACACGGCAGTAGGAAGAATTTAAATCAAACAACAACAATTTGTTGGCTTCATCAGGAGCTAAAATTTGAAACAGTTACAATTACATTAGTGTACATTTATAATAACTTACATTATATTGAAAAAAAACTTATATATTTAAACATTACTGCAAAAATTATGCACACAGAGCAGCCATTGACTTAGAACTGAGTTGATATGTTGATAATAACACGCAATGACATTACAGTAGATGTTATTTGTTCGAATTGTCATTGGTACTAATTCTAATTAGTGTGAAACATTATACGTCTCTATTATAGAAAATAGAATAAATTAGTGTTACTTAAAATTCTTAAACATTATAAAACACTACTTATTTACTAACTACATTTAACAATACTTTGCCATTAAAAATATTCAACAACACATTGTATAAAATATTATAAGTAGACTATTAAAACTCTAATTTATCTATGAGATTTTTATATAACAAATTAAGATTACCAACATCTGTTTTAAAATTTAAACTATTATTTTTGGTAATATATACCATTTCACTAAACTCTCGTTTAAATTTGTTAATTTCAAAATCAAGAATACTAGTTTTATTAAAATTCAAATGATGCCCGCCATTAAAGTGGTGAGTTGCTAAGGCCGTTTTATCTTTTTTATTTAAATTTGCAATTTTACAGTCATATTTATGTTGATTGATTCTACTTGTTAAAGCTTGAGAGGTTTGGCCAATATAGACTAGATCACAATTTTGTCACGGGATTTTGTATACTAAATTAGACTGGTTTAAGTCGTTTTCTTTACTTTTTAATTTTGTGTATATTTGAGAAATACATTGGGTGTTATATAGTGCTAGTTTAATGTGGGGACACTCCTTACGGAAAATATTATCCACAGCTTCCGATAAACCTTGAATATATGGAAATTTGTAATAATGTATGTCTTTTATTTCATTATTGTGGCGTGTTGTATTATTCTCTTTCTCAAAAAACTGTTTTATTACTGCTTTAACAAATTTCTTAGGATATTGATTCTTTTTTAGGATTGTTTCGATTCTATTGACGTTAGTACTTAAGAACTCTGGACTGCTTAATGTGGTTGCTTTAAAAAGTAAGTTTTTAATTATTGCTTTTTTTTGTTTTATAGGGTGGTAAGAATTATAATTTAGAATCCTGTCGCTACTGGTGGGTTTTCTATACCAATTGGTCTTTAAAGCTCCATTTGGAGTTCTTATTAATAGAACATCCAAAAATGGGATTTGTTGTTCATTATTTTCAAGTTCATATGTAAACTGCAATTTGTTGTGGAAATTATTAAATTGTTCTAAGAGAATGTCTAATTTATTTCTGTGTACTGCTGTGAGTGTGTCATCCACATAAACATATACGAAAGGTAATGAAAAAGGAAGTTTGTTTAGGGTTTGTGTAATTAGTTCATCCATAACAAACGATGCTAGGACAGGACTAGCCGGACTACCCATCGCTGTTCTATCTTTCTGTATATAAAATTTGTCATTAATGGTGAAGTAACTGTTATTGAAATAAAGATCTAACAATTCTAGAAAAATATCTTTTGGTCAATTTGTGTAATTAGATATATAGGGCCATCTCTTATTTATTATTTCAACAACTAGATTTTTGGGGATGTTAGTGAATAATGACTTAACATCTAGGGACACAAGAATGTAGTCCTCTGGTAACTGTATATTGTTTATTAATTTTACGAACTGATAAGAGTTTTGTATATTATAGGTGAAGGTTGTAGTTACTGGATGTAGAATATCGTTGATAAGTTTAGAGATGTTGTATGTTGGGGCATCTATACAACTAACTATAGGTCTTAGACTTAGGTTTACCTTATGGGTTTTAATCTATAAGCTGATGTCTTTGTGATGTAGTTGTCTTCTTCTAATTTCTTGATAAATTTATTGATCTTGGTTTGTATGTTAGTTGTCGCATCTTTATTTAAACGTTCATATGTGTTTCCATCTTGTAACATATTTTTTACTTCTTTGTCATATTCCTGTTTATACATAACTACCGTATTATTTTCTTTATCGGATTTGCAGACTATTATGTCTTTATTGTGTTTTAGAAAATTCTTGGTCTTTTTAATTGCTGTTTTTTACCATTTGTTGGGTGTTACTGAGTTTTATGGGCTTGTTAGTAAAGTTTGTCACGATATTGAGGGTTTTGTTCCTTATGTGTTTTTTTTGTTCATTTGTCGTTGGAATTTGGGAAATGCAGAGTTATTATTATTATAATTATTATTAATAATATTATCGTTAATTTTTGTCAAACCTACAAGATGTTTGATTAATTCAAGTTATGCACGTTAAAAAGATAATAACAGTTTTTTAAAAAAGTTACAAAAAAATAATTTATTTAAATAATTAATAATTTAACAATAAAAATTAATGTGTTTTTCTTAATTTTTTATTATTTTGTAGTGCATATTACGAGTATGTTGTAGTACTAGATATAAATAAATAAAATGTAAATAATAAATATCTAGAACACCCGAATTTTAATTTAAGCAAATTGTTAAAATGTTATCAAAATGTAATAATTTTATTAAATGTAGTAATTTTATGTAAATAAAATGTTTTAGTTGGGACAACAATAGCAATAGAATAGCTCGGGGGTGTGTAAAAACGCCTACTTGATTTTTTTTATCGGTGTTTCAAAAGTGGAAGACAGTTTTGTAAACATTTTGCTTTTAACACTTTATTTAAATAAAAATTCGGTATTTTTGATACTTACTATTTACATTTTATTTACTTATACCTAGTACTACAACATACTCGTAATGTGCACTACAAAATAATAAAAAATTAAGAAAAAAACATTAATTATGCTTGTTAAATTATTAATTATTTAAATAAATTATTTTTTGTAACTTTTTTAAAAAACTGTTATTAGCTTTTTAACATGCATAACTTGAATTAACCAAACATTTTTTAGATTTGATAAAAATTAGGAATAATATTCAGTAATGTTAAATTTTTTTATTGAAAATTTATAAAGTTAAGGCTAGTCTGACCCTAGCTGCGATTTCTAATCTGCGCCGCTGAATTTTATCGTTTCGACAACCCGAAATACATTTGTTTGACCTGATGAATGTCATATTGTATAGTGAAGCGAAATCAGAATAAATATTGTCCATTTTAACTTTTCAAAATAGTACCAGCTGAAACGTTATATATTTTATTAATTAGATTATCCTCTATCAAAATGACCAACTACAACAATTTTTTTATGTTTCAGAGTATGGGAATTTGAAAAAAAAACTTAAAATTTGGACTTTTTTAATATTAGTGCTTTTTATCTTTACACCGAGCTATCTCAGGAACCATAATAGCCATCAAGTTGATTTTTGTTGCGTTCGAATGTAAAGACATGAACGATTTTGGTCGTTTGATCCAAAGAAATTTTTTCTATATTTAATATTTCTTTTTGATAACCAAAATTCGAACTTCCGGTATCACGGTAATCAATTATAGACGATGCGAACAAAATTTTTATTATTAGAGATAGACCCTTACATTAAGCGAACGAAATGTAGAGAAATAATCCGGGAGGTTTTTGGTAAAACCAAAATTAAATTATTTTTTGTCGATTTCGAGATATGATTTTTTTTAAAACGATGACGCCTGCATTACTTGCGCGTTGAGAGTTAGTAGCTTATTTAGACTCTTACGAATCGTATATGCCGGAAAAAGCTAATATTTTTATAATAATAATATTAGTAATATAATAATAATAATAAAAAGAAGAAGAAGAAAAAGTCGAAGAAGAAAAATAATAATAATTGACGATCAACGAAATAATTCTTATTGTCACACTTTAGTAATAATTTGTTTTCGAACATTATTTAACAGGAAGTGGTTTTTAAAAATAGCAAGACCACTACATTTGAGAAAGGACATTATTTCAAAAATATTGAAGAGATTTAGGGACAGAAAATCTATTAGTACTAGACCTAAAACTGAAAACACGATTCGTCAAAATGAAATATTCTCAGAAAAAATTGCCCATTTCAAACTTTTGTATTTTTCTTATCTATTTTATGTGCTCTTTTAAAAACTGTAAAACTTAAAATATGTTATCGACAGCTTTTTGTGTAAATCGGTGTTAAAAATTTAACTAATGAATGTATAGAATATTTTATTTTAAAGCACAAAAAACTTTAATAAAACATTATTTTATTAACAAACTACAAATGACTTGAATTATAAAAACAAAAAACAAAGAGTATTAAATAATATTTTGCCATATGTTTGATATCTTATACCTTATCCAAACAATTTTTTTTAAATCTGCTTGTACAGATTCAGAGACCTGCTAGGAAAAGTTTACTGTCGGTACCATTAAACACGGAGGCGGTAACACAATTAGTACAAATGAAACTATGGATAAATTTAAGTATTTAGAAATAATAAAAAATACAATGCTACCTTATGCTGACGACAATTTGCCTCTGAGACGGATATTTCAGCATGATAACTACCCAAAGCACACGGCAAAGATTGTGAAAAAAAATTTTCACGCACAATTTTATGCAAGTTTTGAACGAAGTCTGGCGTTCCATTTTATAAGAAACCATTATTGATGAATTAATTAATACAATATATCGCGGTGATCGCAAATAAAGGGTATACAACAAAATCAAAACATTTTATAAATATTAATAAAACTTTTTTCAATATCAGTTGCTTTACTTTTGCTTCCCCTAAATTTAATGTTTTCATTTTTCTATCCATAGATTCAAAGATATTACCTAGTAACAATTATAATGCAATTCTATTTTTTATTAAGGGTGTTAGTATTATACATTAAATACTATGCAAGTAAGTATTATATAAAACACAATTGTTAAATTGAAAAGTTGTTTTATTTTTGCTCGGTACATTATGTACCAATTTTTCTAATGTCTTTTCCTAATAGCTGTACAGCTTTCATTAAATTTCATTTCACTACATTATCAAAAATGTGTTTGTGTGTAGAAATTTAAAATGTTGTGACGATTGTAAATATCAAGATTTTGACAATCGGCTCAATTTTGTAAAAGATATAGAAGATGTTAAATTTTGAATATAATCTATTAATTTTTTTCTAATTAAAAATTTATGATAATATACATTTTTTCTAATTTTACTTATTTTATTTAATAGTACAAAACATAAAAAATCTTGATTGCTTATTATGGCAGGGTGATGAATTTATCAATTTAATTATTTGTCAGGTGAGGAAAATGGTCGTAAAACCACATATAGAAAATTATCAGAATTCAGTATAATTTTTATTATCACCATTATAATTATGAAAATCTTTGTTTTTTCTGGCATATACCTACGATCAAAAGTCCAAACAAGCCTCCATCTCACAGCGCGCTAATAAAGCGAATGGTCACCATTTTAAAAAAATTATATCGCGTAATCCCCAAAAAATAATTCAATTCTGGTTTTACTAAAAACTTCCTGGATCATTTCTCTACATTTCGTTTGCTTACTGTAGGGGTTTATCTCTAATAATAAAAATTTTGTTCGCATTGTCTATAATTGATTACCATGACACCGGAAGTTCGAATTTAGCTTATCAAAAAATATATAAAAAAGGGAAGTAAAATACTTTCAATCAAACAACCAAAAGCGCTCAAGTCTTTACATTCGAACGCAACAAAAATTAACTCAATAGCTACTATAGCTTCTGAGATAGCTCGGTGTAAAGATAACAAAATATAAATATTAAAAAAGTCTGAATTTTCATTTTTTTTACAAGTTTCTATAATCTGAACCATGAAAAAATGTCTTAATTGGTCATTTAAGATAATCTAATTATAATTTCAGCTGGTCCTAGGTCCTACACCAAAAAGTTAAAATAGACGATTTTTGTCCTGATATCTGAGATGATTTCCCTCCACTATACTTTCAAAGCGTGCGCGATCTGGCGGCAAATCCTATGAACTCAGCGCTAATTTTAACGTAAATACACATTAAAAAAACTTAAAACTGAAAAGATTTTTTTAAATTATTAAATGGTGATAATATTTGGCATATTTTTCTAGACAAGTAAGTCTAATTTGATGTTTTAAGATTTTGTAAATTATGACATATTGATTTGTTTATATTGGCAACAATATTTAAATAAATTATTGATTAATAAAGTTGAAAATAGTTAAGCGCCATTTACTTTTATATTATCTATTTACAAAAAAAAAATTACAGTATTTTCTCAAAATTTAGACCTAAAAGAATGTCATAGAAAAAATTAAAACATGTTTTTTTTAAACAAAACAATGGTACTTTTTTTTTTATTTATGGCAATAGTTAAGCGCCCTAGGCATTTAAAAAACACGTCTTTTGATGTATAATATATTAAAAAAATACATATTTAAAGACCAAAAAAATGTCATAGAAAAGTTTCTAGGGGGGTCTGACTAGCCTTAATATTAAAACAACTAACACAGCAACATTTCTTTTAAAAAGCTTATTTTTAAAAAAATCAAGAATAAATTTCACAGAAAAAAACAAAAATATTGCCATAGTTATCTTAAAAGTTTAAACAAATTAAAAAAATTTAAACATTGTTTCAGGCTTCCTAGATATTTAATGCCGATATTTTGTTTTTTTTTTAATTCTTTATAGTTATAGTTACCCAAAAAACGGCCCGTTCTATACATTTGGTCCACCCTGTATAGTTGAGCATTATACTATCATACATTATGCTTTGTTAAAGACATTTCTTTCGGAGTAATGTATTTTTTCTACATCTGGTTACTTCAATAAATTTCGATTTTTATATGAATTAATATAGGAAAAAGGAAATGTGAGGAAATTTTTATTTGAGTTAATCATATAATAAATGAAGGTTGATACAAAGTTTATGTTTAATTTCAGTTTATTTATTAAAAATCATCTGCAACATTATCATCAAAATTATATTTTTTTCCTTTTTTTGATTTTGACCTTCTTCTTCTTCATTTTGTTGAAAACTTAGAGTTTCTTCAACTTTCAACGGTGTCGATAGGCCAGTATACTACAATGGTTTGAGTTTACTGGATTTATTTAATTGCCATCCACATTCCGTTGGTTCGTATAAAGTACAAATATCTTCCGTAGTATTTTGCCACATTGTAGTTACAACAATGCTGCGTAAAATTTTTTGCGTTAATGTTTTCTAACATGGAGGAGTATTACTTGAATTAAAATTGATCATACCTTTGTAAAATTCTTCCTTGTCGCATGTGTACTTGCAAAAATTTTTTAAAAATAACTCAAATTTCGCAACATTAACGTTATTATTTGTTATGCTATACATTTATTTCGTAAATTTTTGTACTAAATCTGTTGTTTGTTCATTATTTATGTCTTCTGGATTTGTCAATTGCTCGAACATATTCTGATATTCTTCATTTTGTAATAGGAGGTTGTAAGCTTTAATTTTTTCTTTACCAACAAAAGCTACTGTATAATCACAACCTGCAAAAGCATGGAACCCCGGTAGAGCTCGACAAACTGATAGACTTAGCTTTTCTGCCAGTTGTGTGCAATTGATATAATTTATTTGTTTATTTTTTCTTTTTTTTGTTGTGATCCATATTTTTTGTTCTTTGAACGTATGTATATTTCCGTGACAAATAGTTAAGACGTCAGTGTCTACTGATTTTATAAGAAGTTTTTGTTGAGGCAAACATTTATTTACGTGAAAAAAATTCTCGTTTTCCCCCTTCATGGTAACATTTATAATGTTCATTTAGTGTTCGAGTTATTATCCCATTACTAGAACTGTAGACAAAACACTGCTCTCCGACTGTTAAATTTTTTTTTGTTATTAGTAATTGAGCTCAATGTATTATCTGCCCAATGATTATATAAAAATATATTATATAAAAGGTTGCTAATGCTTCTTTGAATTTTGGATTATAAAGACTTTTATTAAAATTTGTAGATCTACTTTGTAGCGGCTCCGTGATAGCAAACGGTATTTCTTCTTCTTTACGAGTTGGTCTTTCTGAATCTTTGATAGACGGAGATAGCTATCTAAGAAAAATCAAATGGATTTCTGAAGCAGTGGTATTACAATTCATATTTTCTTCAAAATAAATTTTGCGATCTTTGCCGAATGCTTAGGGTACAGATGGTCCTAAATTATGTAATAAATGAAAACCGTCGATAATTTCAAGATCAACGTGGCTTGGAGCTGAAGATTCTATTGAAGAAATTATTTTTTTGGTCAATGTTGATTTGTTGGTTTTGAATATTTCTCCTGTAGGGTACGTTAATGACGGTAGAAATGGTAATAGTGGATATTTTAAACATGTTTCCATATCAATTTTTTTTTTTTCGAAGCGATATTTCTAATAATTCCAAAATTGTTGTTTGTTTGCCATCACTCGTACGGTGAGATTTTTTCAAAGAATTGCTTGCAAAATTTAATTTTTTTTTTGGTGATTTTCTTGAATCTAATTTCATCAATGGCACATTTTTCAATAAATTTACGTTTTTGTTCTTTACCTTTTTCTCTCACATTCAATAAAAATTCACTAGTTTCATCAAAATCGACTTTACTCGTTACAGCATTAAATTATTTATTTATTAGCCTGATTTATTGTTGAGCTAAAGGGATCGATGTATTTTTCGACAGCATTAGAAAAATCAGTGAATGCCTTGCGATCTTTTGCTATTCTGTTAACTTTCAGTTCATGAGTAATGTCGCCGGTTTTTCATATTGGGATTGTAATAACAAAACGCTGAGATTCGATGTAGTTCTTTAAAAATGGTTTATTATAAAGCAACAGTACACAGAACTAGTCGTTACTAAATCACAAAAAAATAAAACAATATTAGTTGAAAATATTGAAAAACGCACAAGTATCAGACAGTTTTATAATAATAAAACAAAAAAATTTCTTGTTGAACTATTAAACAGCGAATTTTATTAAATCACTATAATGCTGATGCGTAGTAAGCTATCCAAAATAACGACACTTTCGACAGCTTGGAAAATAGCAGAATGAAATGTTAAAATGATTTAAACCCCCAAAATGCTGTAGAACAAGGTTTTTTTTAATTTTTATCTCTCTCAAAGGGATCATAAAAGATTTTTATGGGGTCTTAGGTATACTTTTTAATTGGTAAATAAGCTAACTATAGCTTTTGCTAAATCTGGGGGAACACCAAGATGTTCTAGTTTAGCTTCTAAGATGTTAAAATCTACTGCATTATATGCATCTTTAATATTTACAAAAAAGGCTGCCATTACATGAGTTACGGTTAGGGCTTTTTGTGCGGTAGTGACTATTTGTTCCAAAACGTTATTTGTCTCTCTGGTCTACCAGAAACCAAACTGGCTTTCCGAAAGTAATTGATTTCCTTCTATATAATGTTCTGAACGTTTCAAAAGTTTTGATTATGCAAGATCAGATAACTATCTGAGAGTTTTCGTGTTTTTGAGGTTTTCAATATTAAGCATACTACCATTTTTTTATGGAATCAATGTAACGACTGTGTCAATCGTTGAAAATTTGTAGCAATTACATTTTTAGAATTAGTGGGAGGTGGTTAATCATATTATAAGTTATCCTGTCAAGTTAATCATATTATAATACCTGTCACATCCAGGACAGGTATTAGCAGTAGATTTTTAAGCTTTGTCTAGTTCGAAGTGCGTGAAAGGCTCTTCTAAAAATTGACACGTATAGAAAAATTTATCAAATGAGGCCGGTATGTTGTAAACCATCTACAGCCGAATTTTCGAAATGGTGCCGGTAAGTTGTAAATCGTTTAAGTCATAAATTTTTCTTAACAAAGACGGATAATTGACACCAAACCACACTATTTGAAAGCTAAAGAGGGTGTCTTTTGTTGGGAGATATCAGGATAGGTAGATGAGTTTTATGCCCACAAAGCAAGATGTTTACGTCCAACAAGTGTGTTGAGCAAAGACACAAACAGTGGCTAGTAAGAAAAATATTTGCATAGTGAAAGCGCATTTATTTTTCCAGCGTACCCAAAAATGTAGTTGATTGATGGCAAATGGTTACAAATAATACATGGTGTTTATAAATGGTTGTAAGGTCGTAGGAGGCTGTGGAAACAATAAAAATGTTCTGCTTTTTAAATACAATGATTTTTAGCTATTATTATACCTTATCAATTTCTGTTGGGCTAGTATTAGAGAACTGTTTGAGAAGCGCTGAACTATGCCTGAACCTGTCACTTCAACCGCTCGGTCCGTACCCGAGCAATAAAGTTTTATGGCTTACCGGCACCAATTCGAAAATTCGGCTGTAAGTCGTATATAATAGGTTTGTTCCAACCACCCTGAGGACCGTACAGTGTACGATCCCGCTCAAGCGCAATGAATAAACGGCGTTCCAACCCAAAAGTGACGGTACACTGTACGATCCCTACCTGCGTTCCAACCAACCTTTGGATCGTACATGGGACGATTTCGTGGCGGTCATTTTGATACATGGTTTTAGAGTAGGTACTGGTTGGACTATCATGCGCACTGTGAATTTTCGTTGACTTTGGTCAAATAAGTTTGAATTTTTTTTATTAAATTTTTAATATGGGCGATAATTGATAAAGGAGACAGTGATATTTCGTCCTCAATATCTGATTTGAGTAGTGATGATAAAATGTTGATAAATAAACCCCGCATAAAAAATCTAAATTATTTAGAAATATTTGTTGTTCTAAAGATTTTTAACGTAGTTTTTACATTATTTTTAAATGGTTAGTGATAGTAGGTTTCCATTAAAAGCAAACTTGAGCAAGTTTTCCAAGCAATAGACAATAAAGAGATAACTGAAATTGTAATGTGCGATTTGAGCAAAGCATTCGACACTATTCCACATAAAATTTTAACTCACAAATTACACGTTTATGGTATAAGAGGCGAAGCAAACAAATTATTCAAATCTTACTTGACCAACCGACTTCAACTTGTAGAATGGAACTTTAAAAAATCCGAGAAACGAGAAATTAAAAGTGGCGTACCGCAGGGATCTATTTTGGGTCCAATTTTATTTATCATATATGTAAATGACTTTTCTCATAATTTGAAAGACAAAGTTTTGTGTAGTTGCCAGTATGCGGATGATACAACTCTGGTTCTTAAAGCAAAAGATATAGAAGAAATGCAAATAAAAAGGAATGTTGCCATGCGTGAAGCTCACACTTGGTTTGAGACCAACAGAATGAAAATTAACACCGAAAAGACTCAAATATTATCCATTTCAAGTATAGCAAAAAAACCATCATCAATTAAATTTTTGGGCATACACATTGATAATAACTTGAACTGGTCAGTACACGTCGCAGAAACTTGCAAAAAACTATCTTCATCTTTATATGCAATAAGAAGAATAAAAAATCTTTCTACGTTTCAATGTGCGAAGATGACATATTATGCAAATTTTCATAGTATTGCAACGTACGGCATATTATTATGGGGTAGCTCCTCATATATTCAAAAAATTTTTATCCTTCAGAAGAAAGCTTTGAGAATTTTGTGTGACCTTAAATACAATGAAACATGTAGAGAAAAGTTTAAGGAGAAAAAAATACTTACTATACCATCTGTATTTATAATGGCCTGCCTCAAATATGTCTACTCTAATATAAGTATTTTCAAGAAAAACAATGAGTTTCACAAGTACAACACCAGAAACAAAGAAGAACCTAAAATACCACGACACAGACTTAAACAGACTCAACAAAACATAGGATATTGGGGAGCCGTACTTTATCAAAAAGTTCCACAGAAGATAAAACAACTTAATAAAACAAAATTTGAAATTAAAGTTAAAGAAATTCTTCTGAAGGAGGCCTTCTATTCAGTAGAGGAATTTTTAAACTGTCCTTTTTTATAAGTTTTTTATGTTTATTGTACATTAATGTTTATACTACATTATATTATCATATACATTTATATATATATATATACATCCCGCTATCATTAGCACGTCCGTCCGAAAAACATTATTAGAGCGTCCGGGTCTAAAACTCAGAGAAGTAAGCTGTTTTTTAAAAGTTTTCCACCAGTATACATCGTCTATTCCCTTACAGGTGGCGTTGCCTAAATATGAAGCAAATCTAAAGTTTTCAAATCCGTTGTACCACCATTGCAGCGTCCTTTTACGGAACAATCAATGAAGCGTCCGTATATTGGTGCATAGAGCGTCCCTTGGTGTATATAGACCGTCATAGAGCGTCATGCGGTGTTGCCAGTTGTAATTCTCATTTTGTGTGTATAAATAGAATATACACAAAAGGACGCTTTATGCATGCAAATATATGGACATTCTAATGGTGGTTTAAAAGTCAATTTTTTAACGACCAGTGCAATCTTACTAACAATAAGCCGCAATCTGTGTGCGCGGATTTGGTTAAAATATCTTCTATTAATAATTATTAATTTAATTATAAAAATATTATTTCTGTTTGAAATAGTTATTACTTGGACATAAAAGGTAGGCTATATACCAAAAAATTGTCTATCTCTCTGTTAACATTTGAGGCATAAGAACGTTGAAAAAAAAAATAAAAATTACTGAAACGTCGAAACAACATGAACGTTACTAAGATAAATAGTTTTACTCAAGGTTCAATAAAAAATAAATGTAAGTTTGATTTTGCCATAGAAAACTATCAATTCCAATTGCTATTTATTATAAGTTATTCAAAAAAAATATTTTAAATTATTATTTCAAATGTTATTAATTTAAAATTAGTAACATGTAACAAGTTTCCGATGGTACTTTATGGTAACCAGAAAATAAAAGTACTTCGATGTAGCGTTTTAAGTTTCTTAATTTCTAGAGCAAAATTAGCTTCATTTTTGATACAATTAGCATAACGTAAAGCCTCTTTTCTAATATTTTTTAAAATGTCAGTAGTTAAAAATCTTTAAAGGAGTTGTGAAGATGTGAGAAAGCTTAGACCTTTGTTTCAACTGTCTATTTTTGTTTTTTTAATAGTTGAAAAATGATTGTCTAAAAAACTATAGATTGGTACACACTTTTTCCAATTTGGTAATGTATTGCACAATCGCTCTTATTTTGGCTTGGAAGTTTCGGCTTCTGATTTTTCTTTAATTTCGGGAATTCTATTTTCATCTTCGTCAATCCAAAAATTTAGATTATTAACTATATCTTCCATTTCCTCAAATGTAAATGCTTTTTTAAAATTAATTTTTTACTGTAAATCATAAAAAATAAAGTTTTTATATCAACAAAAAATACAACAGTTACTAATGTAAATTAACATTGATTTTTTAGGTAACATATAAGAAACGTTATTTTTTGAAAAAATTAAAGAAAAACCCGGACTTAAATAATACTTTATTTTTCAAATTTGTTTTAATTGCTGTCCTGTTTGTATGACACTGGGTGTTAACGGGTTAATTAAAGATAAAAAGTTTAATTTTATTAAGTGAATGTTTAACTAAAATTCTGACAATAAGTCAAAAAATTTGCCATATCTGTGCTGTTTTTTGTTTTCCAACCAATGAACATTTTATGAAAATTTAGAAAAATTTGTGTAAAAAAAGTAATTGTTTCATTATAATGAAATTTGCATTTTTAGAACCTTTTTTTGTTCTACTTTTTCTTCTCTAAAACTTAGTAAACACAACATTTTAATGACAATTTAAGCGGTCTAAACTATCATATTTAATGACTAGGCAATACAGCATTTTTATAGACTAAGCAGTAAAGCAAACACTTTAAAGCCGTTTTTCATTTGTCACAAAATTTTGAGACTAGATGTCAAACATCAAGTTTCTCTTAAAAAAAGCTGTTTTTTAAATCACATGTTTTATTGCTTAATTCAAAAATAACTATCTATTACATTATTTTTGGATGTCGTTATAATATTAAAATAAAAGATTATTTAATATTTTATTAATATACTAACACAATATTTAGAACATATTAATAAAAATATCTTGAAAAATATAGACCAAATTTCTAAAAATTTAAACAAAAATTAAAAATGCAAAACAAACAGGAGATAATGTATATCTAATACATAAAAAAAAACTGGGAAAAGCAGATAAATATGCTAAAACTTAAAAGAATAATTAGAAATCTAGCAGAATTAAGAACTTTTCACAGTAAAAAAATATAAACATTTATCAGAGAAATCGAAATAAAAGTAAGAAAAAGATAAGAAGAAGAAAAACACTAACAATAAACAATAAAATACTGAATTCAAGAATTAGGACAATGACAAACGACAACTAGTCGTAATTGAAAAAAAACTTATCTATAAAACAAAAAAACGGAAAGTAAGGAAAGATAACCATCGAGTTGACGAATTGACAATAAAAGAGTATAATAAAAAAATAGTAGAAATAGAAAATTAGAAAAAAATAAAATACAAAAATAATACAACAGCTTTGACAGTAGACAACAGGAACCAAAAACCGAAATGAAATATTAGGAAAGTTACTAAGATCAGAAATTAAAAAAAGATAAAAAAATGTTATACTAATAGAATAGAGACTAAACAAAGGTATAACAAAATTTCATAAAAAAATACAAGAATATAAAAAATACAAAAAAAAATTAAAAAAAACAAAATTTCCTAAAATATTTTTAAAAAATCAGTTTTAGAAATATGTGGAGTAAACAAAACAACAAATACGAAAAAGCTAAAACACTGGTAGAACAATAAAATTAAACAAGAAGTAATTAAGAAAAAACTGTTATCGAAAAATTACTTAGAGAACAACAAAACCTAGATGACTACCAACTGTATAAAGAACAAAAAGAGAACATAAAAATTATAGTAAAAACGGTAAAGCAAAGTTATGAAAAAAGTTTGAAATAAAGATAAAAAAACCGCTTTAAGCAATGCAAAAATAGTGTACAATATTGTAAACAATTTAAGAAAATAGATCTTAAAAAAACCAAGAGAGGATATTATTGAAAATAAACTCAAAATTATTAAGTGATAGAGATTGTTTGACAAGTTAAAAAAAACCTGATTGTTTTCCAGTGAGTGTTAATGTTTCATTATAATGAAATTTACACGATCCTAAGAAACTCACTTTTTTTAACGTGTTGGACATGTTATATTTTCGTATACTTGATAAAATTCACTGTAATTTAAAGAATTAAAAATTATGAAATAAGTCTAAGCACTGTAAATTATTTATCGAACGACAACTTTATAAGATTATTATATGGCCGAAAAAGTTATTAAAAGTCAATATTTATAATTATTACACTGACAGTAGGAGAAAAGTTCTTTTATGTTAGAAATAAAATTTTTTGTTATTTCAAATTAAAGAAACCATTTATTGCAACATTTTTACCTATAATTTTGTTATTTTTAACCAATTTATATTTATGTATAAATACTTTAATCCTAATAATTTAAAAAAATTTAAATTATTTTTTTTTATTTTTTTAATTTTAAAATTAGATTTTACTACATTTTTATAAATAAATGATCAGAAGCATTGAAAATCAAAATATACTTACTTGAAGCAAAAAAATGCTATTAGTAAAATTAGGACTAATAATTTAAAATATTTTTTTAGGCCTCCGTTTAGAAACACTAAATTTCTAGTCGTAGAAATTGTCGGAAAGATGATTGTTTGCGTTTGCCACTATTTTGCACTGTCTAGACATTGAAAGTAAAATCTAAGAATTTTCAGTTGCTTTTCTGACTGCGTTTTTTAGATGTTCTGGGTTATTATCGTCTTCCATTTTCTAATTTATTGGAAGAAGTTTTATTTATTTTAGCACAAAAGCACGACTTGACACAATTTATAATTGTTTATTGTCAATTAAAATAGTTATCATAATAATCAAAATACTTTTTTTTTAGTTTAGACAACTTTTCGGCCTAAAAAACGTCGCTTATCACACGGCCAGAAACCTTTTCGCAAGTATTCGCACTTGTGAGACTCGGCTTCGCCTCAGCCCACAATCCGTGCTCATATTCACAAAACGACACATTCTGGCTTTGTCATAGAAATAACTATTTCTGTATAATTAATAATAAATAGCAACTAGAATTAATAGTTTTCTATAGGAAAATAAAACTTACATTTATTTTTTATCAAACTTTAGTAATTTTAGTTTTCTTAGTAACGTTTATAATGTTTTAAATTATTATTACTTTTCGACGTTTCAGTAATTTTTTTACCATCCCCGAAATGTAGGCAAAAAGATACAAAACTTTTTTTATATACAGTAACCGGCAAAAGTATGGAACATCTAAAATAACTTTAAAACTATTTATTTAAAAAAAATTGCTCGGGCACTATCTGTTATCTGACAATACCAGTTCATTTAAAAAAAAAACAAATAATTTATAATTAAAACTTTATTTTAAAAAATTAAAGTGTTAATTATTGTTTCCAACAAATTTTTAACTGCCAGTATTTTTTAAACTGTTAAAAAGTTATAAGGTGCTAGATTTTAACAATAAGTTCAATAATAATAAATTTCAGTTTTTCAGTTTTTTAATTTTTATTTTATTTCAACTTTTAATAATTTAAGAATGTCACAAAAATTTTTAGTAAAGATAGGTATAGCACATTATACACAAAATATGTTCAAAATTTGTCATAAATTTTAAAAATGTAATTAAAATTATAGAGTGTTCTTTGAAAAAACAAAGTTGATGTCGGTATCTTATTTTTGGTCACACTAAATAAAATAGATATTAGATTTAATTAACAAATTATTATTAAAATGCGTAATTTAAAAATAGAATTGACCTGTCCAAACAATTTTTAAAAAAATAAATACTTTTAAAGTTATTTTAAATGTTTCACAATATTAGTTAGCTTACTAGTAGATTTAAATTTGAAGCATTAGCGCGCGCGTCTATCTTTTCATTCCTCACAACTCAGGTCAGGAATCGTTTATTTAATTTCATTCATATCGTTACAGTGTTGCCAAACTGACGGACGCTCTATTACACCGAGGTTGAATATACGTATATTACGCCAACGCCACCACCCCTATATACGCCGGAACTAAAAATTATACGAATTTTTCATCCAGAAATCATTAAAGCGTCCAAATCGATTTTTGCCATTCGCTTCGTCTTGGTGTAGGAAAGCTCCCAATTTTTTTTTACATGGGGTTGCAGCAGAGCGTCCATATACGGGCGCTCTATGCACTTGGACGTCCTAATGATAGGGATCGGGCAATGTATGGCCGTGCTAATGATAGCAGGATATATATATATATATATATATATATATATATATATTTATCCTTAGCATGTTGCTGCGTCCGTACATTGCAAAATCACATACAATGCTGCGTCCACGACCTTACTGCGTCCGTATACGGACGCAGTAAATCTTTTCCACACTAATCGATTCTAAATAAAGAGAGAAAGATAAAACCAAAGTTTCAGAGGGACGCCATAAGGTGCATATGATGAAAAAGAACTGAATAATTTAGTTCTCTCAATTTAGCCCAGATGGCGCTGCGAATTTTTTAAATATACACCAGATGAATATATTTCTTTCATTATTCAGATGATGCTGCGTCTGTTCTGTATATTTGTTTTCACCATATGCACCTTACCGCGTCCTGTTCACGTGGCAACACTGTTCGTGTGCAGTGCGCGTGTGCACTAACGATTCGCAAAAAGAATTGACTGACTGGTTTATCTTTCGGTGTTGGAAATATTTTAGGAAATACGAGATCAAAGAATTGACTTCAATTGACTGAAACATTAATTGGAAATCTTTTAAAATTAATAAGGGTGTTAAAGATATATAAATAATTAAATTTTTTTGTTTATAATTATAATAACTATAATTTTCTGCCTATAATTATAATTTTGTGCAAACTTGCAAAAAACAGATAGAAGTTGGAATTTTAAAGGCACTGTAATTAAGATAATAATTAAAATTTATCAAAGTTTTGTTATAAAAGTTAGTGTATTAGACAAAAGACAAAATAACAGTAATTTTTATGTGTACAAACTTTTGAAAAACAAGATCGACAGTATTATTTAGATGTCAACCAACGTTTTCTTAATTAAAAACTAGTTTAATGAGAAAGTTATTGGGGTGACTAAAAGCAAAATTTATAAAAAATTGTAACAACAGCACTTATTGGTAATTTTTTAATTATTAAAATACCTACTGCTTGTGTGCTACAGCATTTTGAATAAATTTTGAGTCGTTTTTAAAATTTTTTTTAAAGATATTGTTATAAAATAGTGTTGTCATTTCTTATAAAATCGTAACCCAGATATGGTCAGTTTCGCTGTTTTCCAACAAAAAGGTCGCGTTTTATACAAAAAATTTTAATACAAGTTTTCTAAATTATATTTAATCAATAAATTAACAAATTAAAAAATAAAAAAAATTCAATATAATTATCTCTGGATATGTTTGTTTTCATGTAAACCAATTTTCTTAATGTCACAAATAAGTCGTCGAAAATTGTTGTACTTATGCAAAATAAGTGACGTTAGACCTAATACACATTCATATTATTATTGCTTCTTTTTCACAGAAAAAATAAGATTAGAACACTGGACCTTTAATTTTTAAGGTATGGCATGCAAATTACCAGACAATAAAATTATTTCACTTTTTTTTTAATTTTAAGAGACAACTTTCTTGGTCTTTTACTTCCAAAAGTACATTTACCAAACTTTTCTTTTATTAAAACTCACTTCTCCTAATGGGATATTTTATGCTAAAATAATAATTTGTGGAAATCTTTGAAAAATTAAAAAAAATTTACTGCAAAGTTGCTATAGACACTTTAAATACTAATAAATCTGTGAAACGATATTTTGCTGAAAATTTTCATTTCTTAAAATAGTTATTTTGGAAAGTGTGTACTAAAAAAGTTGTTTGTGTATCAAAGCCAAAAAGTAGATTTTTCAGTAAAGTGTGATTTTAATCACTGAAGCGAAGGCAAAGCCTAAAAACAGACAAGACGAAAAATAAAACATTTTTGGTTTACATGGCGTACATATTTTTTTCATTGTAATTTACAAAAAATTTAAGTCTTGAGTAGGTTAACATTTTAACAATGGTCATTTTTCGACCGAATCTAAATTTAATTTTTGTAAAGACCAACTAATAATGTTTATTGAAAATGAAATATTACTAAATTACTGTTTTTTTTTTACAAAAATATTACA
The DNA here is from genome assembly GCA_029207805.1 of Tribolium confusum. NCBI lineage: Eukaryota > Metazoa > Arthropoda > Insecta > Coleoptera > Tenebrionidae > Tribolium > Tribolium confusum. The sequence continues at coordinate 9,851,444 of JALGAY010000006.1, forward strand.
ATAGGCTTGTTTTAACAACACTTTAGTTAAAAACAAAACGGAGCATGCGTAATAAAAATTTGAAACCAAAAATTGCTATTGTTCATGCGCAATACAATAATTCTGAACTGTTCTAAATTATTGCTGTTGGAGTCATCTTATTACATAAAAAATTAACAAAACATTACCTCCAAGCAGTCGAATATTGTGTTTATGTGTATCTCTCAAAAACGGTTAAATTTGCTTTGCTTAAAAGTAGAGTTAAGTCTAAAAGTGTACAAATGAGTAGTTACACAAATTATTTAAAACTAAAAATAATAAAAAAAAACAAAATACTCAAATTATTATACAATATTTAAGGTGACAGTTTAACTTTAATTTAAAGTTATAAACTAAAAGGCAAATTGATGAAAATTGGAATCATTTTATATACTAATTAAAACGAAATGCATGGTACTCTCAAAAATTGATACAGATTGCAGGCAACTTTTGAAACAATCTAATTTCTTAAAAAGCAATGCATAATTTGAAATTTGTAAATTGTAAATTTACTTTAAATGCGGTTAAAAAAATAGAAGACTTTATGCCTGATTTTTCTTTTTTTTGTAGTTTGCGTGAAGATAAAGCAGTATCTTCACTTAATAAGTTTACTTAAATAAGCTATTAACTAATTTTATAAGAGATGTTAAAAGATGAGATTTTTGATAAAAAAAATTTAAAAGAAAATGGATATTGGAACTTGATACACTGTAACTATAGATAATATTACAAAAAAATAAATCATTTTAATTTTTTTTTGAGTTTGTGTTTACAAGATTTTGAGTCATTTTCATTGCGAATAATTTTTTTGTTGTACGTAATTTTCAGTTTCATTTTGTTCCTTGGTTTTCGTGATCAGTTTTTGTTTGTTCTTTACATAATGTGACAATTATAACATTTCTGAAAACCAGCACTAACATAAATAACTAGAATTATTGAAAGAAAAGTTTTCTGAATGCTTTTTAGGCATCAAGAATCCGGATAGTCGTTTTATTCAGTTTTAATTAAATATCACTATAAACAAAATGTATCTCAGAAATTTGAAGAAAAAAGTAATAATTCAAAATTATTATGTGCATTTTTGGTTGTTCCATATTTCAAAAATGTACTATTTTATACATTTGTATTTTATACGACCCAAACTTACCACAAAATTGACTTTAGTTGTAATAATAATTTGATAAATTGTACTTATTTTGCACGAAACGCAGTAATTATTACTCATTTGATTGCTACATAAAAAAGTAGTTTCTATAAAAACAAATTGCAGAGTAGTGTTTAAATCGATAAAATTTTTATTAAAAATATTTTAATTAATTTGATGTTTTAGAGTGCTCTTGCTAAAAATACCCCGACTATACATATACCGGGTGACTCAAATTTTACCCGCTCTCTAAAAACAGATATTTTTGATTAAGCAAAAATTCTCAAAATAATTGTAGCTAATATTTTCAAATAGAAGAAGTTTTGCCTTAGTTTCAAATTGTTTACTTGTACGGTTTCTTTTTTTACTTTTCTTTATTTGATTATAAATTAACGTTAACGATTTTTTGTACGGTTTCTTTTTTACTTTTTCTCATTATATAATATAAATTAGCGTTAACGATTTTTGTGTACATGTGTATTTTTTTGATGTAATGCACAAAGCGGTTAATTGAATTTTTGTGTCGCTTGTTTTTAATTAATATTTTAATATTGAAGTACTAACTTTTTCATAATTTTTAAAAGTGTCGCAAATTTTACTAAAAAGAACTACATCAAGAGAAGAAAAAGTGTTTCTTGAAATTTATGGCATTCGTCATAAAAACGGAACAAGTCTATTGTGAAGATTGAAAAGCTAAGTTAGCTGGTAACTAATTCTCTGATCATAAATCTATTTCAATTCTTAGGATGTCGCTATTGGATATATTACTACTCCAACTTATCAAGTTATAAATTAGACTAAAATATTTAATACATAATATAAAAATGGGTTTTAATCAAAGTCTAACATTTTTTTCAATAATAAATTTTGCAGATTGATTTTGTTAGATATTTTTGATCAAAATATGTAAAAAACAGGACATAAGATTTTTGCCCGAAATCATTTTTCTTCAGTTTTATAGGTCAAATAAATTGCTAGAACAATCAACAAATAAGTATACAATTACGGGCGATTTTTAAAATATTATTAATTTTCTAATTTTTGACTTAAAAAATATGATTAGCAACTTCTAAAACTTTGTAATACTTATTTTGAAACAATTACGTCATATATTTTTTGATATTTTAATTTTAGAAATAAATTTTTCGTATGGTAATTTTGTTAATAACAAATTGCACAAAAATATTGCAGTCGGATAATTTATGTAACTTTTAACCTCTAGAACTTATGGAATGTTAAAATGCTTTAAGTAAATCGGTCTAAGTCGGAAAAAGTTTTAAGATAAACGCAAAATTGACTCAACTAACAAAAATGCATTTGTATTTTAGTTTTCATTATTGTGACAACTATAAAATTTACTGGAAATATGGCAACGTTGCGGACGCAACATGTGTTATAAAATGAAAGTAAATATACACGAGGACGCAGTATAGTGCCCACTATGAAAGTCTATATACACGGACGCAATGTCATGCTGATGATGAAAGGACGCAGTATTATACCAATAATGAAAACTTTTGATCTATAAGGTCTATTTTAAAACGGAACCGATATCTGAGATCGCAATTAAAATATTCACCAGGATCTATTTTTAAACTGCGATATATATGGCTCCTTCTGGTGGACGCAGTAACGTGTGTTTCATGAAAGGACGCAGCATTGTGCGAAGGATGTAAATATATATATATATATATATATATACATATATTGTGACATACCATGTAAAGTACTTTGATGGTAAATAAATTATTATTATTATTATTATTATTATTATTATTATTATTATTATTAAAAACTTCATACGTTATACAAAACCAGAGGAAATTTAACTAGAAGGCAGCAAAATTATAATTTACAATTAGCAAAAAATCGTTATGTCTTAGAACACTGTTTTGGAATATTAAAACAAAATTTTCGTCAGTTATATTATATTAAATTGCAAAATATTAGGGTATTGATACACTTTATCAGGGCAGCATGTGTATTGCACAATATAGTGATTGATGATTAAATTCCATTTAGGTTACAACCTAATGAAATAGATGTACCAGTTCCTCGACATGAAAATGATGACAAAGATAAAGATGAGGATGAAGATATTTTAATAAGAAATACAGAATTTTAGAATTTTGTTAACACTTCAACCAACGCTTTCTCATTTCAAATTTCGTGCGAAACTGTACCACCACAAGACGGTCATCAATCCGTTCCAACCCCTTGCAAAAACATGGCAAAAACCTCGGCAGTGCCATGTAACCACATGCGCACTAAAACGGTACAAACAGTACACGGTATCGTTCCGTGTATCATACACAAACCTAATGGTTGGAACAAACCTAATGTTAACAAAGCTCAATTATGGAACCAAAGTATTAGAGTTTATGATGGGACGTTCAAGTGCAGGTAGAAAGATGTTGTATATACGTAAAAGACGCTGTAAGACACGTAGTGAATTGAAAAGAGATAGCTTGAACATCTGTTTCCAAAAATTTTAGGTGAGGATAAGCTACTTGATTCCTCCAGTGAATACAAACATGTTAAAATAAAGAATGAGTTTAAACAATTTTTTTAAGAGCCAAAATTTATTTTAGTGTTTTATTTACATTACATATACATCAAAATCAAGTATTTACAAATTAGCAAGAACAATTATTATCCGAAATTTTTCCAGATTCGCTACTATTGTCACTGTCACTGCTATCACCACCGACGTGAATTATAATTGGGTCAATTTCGTCCAATAAATGTTCCTTTTCCTACCAAACTTTTAAAATTCCCTTCTCTACATGGGTGCAGCAATTTTTCCATATTTCTGAAGTTTTTAAACCTTCGTCCCATAGTTTTAACACATTTTCTTCGCTATAACTCGGCTCCCCAATGTATCTGTTGTAATAATTTTTCGCTATGCCCCATACCAATTCTATTGGGTTAAATTGGTAATGGTACGGGGGCAAGCGAAGTACCATATGTCCTGCTTCGTTGGCCATTTGATCAATTTCGTAAATGATTTCTTCTTTATTAGCTTTCGCTATCATTAATAATTCTTTTTTAAAGAGATTTGGTAAAAAACTAATGTTACGCTGTTTCAACCATTTAATTATATCATCTTTTTTTCAGTTCGTGTTGGGTTGTTTATTTAAAATTAGTGAGTGAAATGGCGCATTATCAAGAACTATTACTGATGGTTCCTTGAGGTTGCGTAACAATTCTTCAAATCATTCCCTAAAATATACGTAGTTCATGCTATCATGATAATCGGAGCTTTTGGATTTTGACGCAAAGATCCGTCTACTTCCTTGAATAAAACCGTTTGAAGTTCCAGCATGAAGAATAATATATCGTTTTCCTTCAGAACCACCTCGATTTTTAATGCTTTTTACGGAAGCGTCCTCCCATGTTTTAATTGAATGATTTCCTCTTTGAAAGATCTATGTTTCGTCTAAATAGACGAAATTGGTATATGTCGATTTTTCTTTTAGTTTGATAAATTTTCTTAAAAATTGTGTGCGCAATTTTACAACAGAATATTTTTCACAAAGAAATTTTCGGTTATCACATTTTTTGTATTTAAAACCCATGGATTTTAAAAGTCGATACAAACTGCTTAGACTGATATCTATTTTTTTTCTTATTTTATCTAAAAGAGTTTCTGTTGAAATATGTTTTTTATTAGCACACATATCGTAAAATATATTTCTGATTTCAAATTTGATGTTTTCCTCAATGTTTTTGGTTTTGTAGCATTTTCTTTTTTTATATTTTCTTTTTTTGCATCCAGTCCTAGCTGTTGGCGTAGACGAGGAAGCTTCTAAATTAGTTGACTGATCGACAATTTCTTCTTGATTTCGTTTTATAATGTTTCTCAATGTGCGTTCACATACTCCCACTGCTTTGGACACTCGTTTTTGCACTGATAAAAAATATGTATTGGTAACACCATACTTTTCTTTTTCCATTTTAAAATAATCTAACACATTTTAAATCACTTGTTCAGTATTTGCATCAACAGATTTAATCAAATATTTGGGACTGTAATCTTCCATTTTAAAAATGCTTCTAATAATGCTTAAAATTTTCACTTGTTCAGGTTTGTTACCAACTAGCAACTGACAAGAAGTGTAAATATTCACCCTTATAATAACTAAAATAATAAAATTTCAAAACTTTCTAAACCTTTTGTAAACAATAGTGAGTTATCGGAGGATGAGTATCCAACTTCTTGTTGAGGTAATCCGTATACCTGTCTAATAATATAAGTCGTTTAACCAGAGATAAATAAAAAGATTATTGGAATGCAGTAATAATGTTAAATTTAGAAAATGAGCTTTCTAAATACATTATTGAGAAGTAGACCTAACATCTAATATTGTTTAATTTAGAAATTAATTTAATTTATTATTTATATTTTTTTTTATTTTTTACATTTTTTTATTTATATTAATTATATTTATATTAATTTAATTTAAATTAAATAATAAGGTAAATTTAAAAAACAATACAAGATACTCAGTTATCTTAAAACTCAGTCAGAAATTTGAAAAAGCGTTTGAGAAGCGCTGGTTTCTGTCACTTAAACTTGGAGGGTAAGTGTATTTTATGGCTTACCGGCACCATTTCATGAATTCTTCTGTATTATTATTTGTTAGTGATAAGGTCTGACTTAACTCTTGATGCATCATTGGAGGAGCTAATTTATTTATGATTTTCGTCACAAGCTTCTCTGATATAGGAGTTTGTTTTGCACTACCTATACTATTGAAGATATTGTCGTTTTTTTTATAATCAATTGTCCAATTGTTGTTACGTTGGTAACAATGGAAAACAGTATTTTTCTCAACATACGTTGATAAAGACTGAGTTCAATTCTTCAACATCAATTTTTCAACGTTTGGTTAGTTTAGTACACAATCATTGAGATCTTCTATTTTATTTTCTGTAGTTTCTGTTGATTGTTTGTGTTGTAAGAATGCTTCGTTGTAGTTTGATGAACTAGAAGCGCTCTGAAAGTGGTCAGCTAGAATGTCACTCACTAGTTTATCATCTTGAGTAAGTTTACCATCTTTGTTGCGAATTTCAATACTCATATTTGTATAATTGCCTTTTATCGACCAATTTTTTTTCTAAATTTTACGTGAAGAAGTTGTAGGTGTAATATTTAAAACAAATTTAACTCAAGATTCTTTTTTGCTTTGTTTTATTATGTATATTGTTTAGCACGAGCTTTTTTGAATTCTACGATGTTTTTCATAGTTGGGAATCTTTTGATTTTACTAAAAACTGTCTTGCAGGCCCGAGTTGCTTGCGGACATTTGTCATTTCACCAGGAAAAATTCTTTGCAGATGAGTGTGATTTAGGACGGATTTTCCTAACGTGTCCATGTGCTGCTGATAGGATAGTAATTGTAAGTTTTTCCAGCAGAATTTTTATATTTTCCGATTGGGTGTCGTTTTCTAGAGCAAGTTCTCTGTCTTGTGCATAAGCATCCCAGTTTGCCGTTTCCACCTTCCACTTTGAAGGAGAATATCAGTTTTTTTTTCCCAGGTGTGAATGATTTAGTTTTATGAGAAAATGATCTCTGCCGTGTAATGCGGAGTCAACTGACTATAAAAAAAGGGAATTAATGTGTGACTGCTAAGTGTTAAGTCTTGCTGAACGTAACCTATTGTTTGCGTTAAATTGTGTGTTTTCTTCTGTGTTTAGCAGAAATAAATTGGCAGTTTCTAAAAACTGTTCTATCTCTTCTCCTCTCTTGTCAATGTGTTTTGATTCCCATATTGTATTATGGGCATTAAAGTCACCTAGAATGAATATATAATTTTGTAAGTCAATTTTGAATGTCAAGAACATGGGCAGTGAATGTTGGTGGAAGACATATGCAGCAAATAGCTATTTTTTTTATTTTATTTGTGTGGCATCAGCTTCTAGTGGAGTGTCTGTTGCATCTCTTCTCGTGTATAAATTGCAACTTCCCCAGCAGCTTTGGTAATTTGTATCTATTTTTAAAGAAACAGTTGTAGTTTTTGAGGTTTCGATGTTTGTTGTCTTTAAAATGAGTTTATTGCAGAGTGATGACAAGAGGTTGTGATTCCGTTATTAGAACTTGTTGTTTTTTTATAGTGTGAGCTAAGACCATTTATGTTCCATTGTAAGAGAAAATTGCTGCCAAAATCAAATTTTATAAATAATTATGAAAATGTTGTTGATTATAGTGTTTTAAGGTTTTTCGCTTTGCTATAAACAGTCAGTATCACTGCTGTTAGTCGGAAAAGTGCGATCAGGGTTTTTAAGATGACGTTTTAATTTTCTGTGGGCTTTTGTACATCTCTGCTTAATTTGCTTATTCCCCACCTTTGGATGTTTAAGTCTCTAAGAAATTCAATCAGTTTTAGGACGCCATTTGTTGTCGGGCCAGTGATAAGGAGTCTAGACATCCTGATATGTTCTCAAAAAAATAGATAATTTGTTCAAAAGAAAAATTTTGAGGGGTAGATAATGTCTTTAGAAGACCTTCAGCTGGTGCTAGTTGTGCTGATAGTGAAAGTGAAGTGTTTTCAACTGTAGATTTAGCTGTTTCGTGAGCTTTTCCTTATACTGCCTCAACTTTGTGATCGATTATCTCAGTTTAGTATAAAGATGACTTACACCACTATATGTTTCAACTCGGCGAAAGAAGCAAGAAGTGGCTTTTGCTGCTTTAATAGATAATAATATTACCCTACAACTCTTCAATGGACTAGTAATAAAATTGTGGCGACAATGCGAAATGTGATCGTGCATAAGGATGACTCTCTTATTCGAGAAAAAAATACCAAAAGTTTCCGTTGATTTATGAACCATGGACTCACAGAAATTAACAATTTAACACATAGGATAAAATGGCCAATATTGGAAGAATATGTCGTAATTAGTACACAGATTATTGAAAAACGATATATGTAGATTCTCAGGTAATATTAGGAATGAGAGAACATGCAATAAAAAACCTACATTTATGAGCAGTGGCCCTAAAAGTCATATTTTTCAGGTAGCGTGAAATTTTCTAAGAAGTACACACCAATAAAAAGACGCAACGGCAAAGTTTGTTTGAACACTACTCACCACTCAGTGGCGTCGGGTGATCATGAATTGCGAAATAGTCAGGGTTAGAATAAATTGTTTTCCTTAGTTGCAGTAAGGGATTTTTAATCACACCGGTCGGTTTAAATCTTTTGTCTGAATTGCGGTAAACGATTTTTAGATTTGTCAGATCGTTTGATGCCCAAGACATAAGTTGCTTTTAAATGCAGACGAAAATAAGGATCGCATTTTCCGCCACTGGTGCCCGGTTTTCGCTCCCTGGTTTTAACTTTGGCGCAGGTTTTTAGTCTCGGCTATGTACTTCTTAGAAAATTTCAATCTATTATAGGGCAGGGAGGAAATATTGCACTCACACCAAATGAAAAGTACCCAAGTAGCAACGTCTAGTTATCAATATTGAAAATTGAAACATTTAACAACAGTGTAGGGGGTTGTTACATATAAAAGACTTTCCACATTTCTGGGGGGTACTTAGATACTATTCTTTATGTAGAAATTTCAATGATCTGGACGCAGAAGTAGATAATGATGAGGATAGCGACAATGTTGAGCTAGAGAAGAGGACAGAGAAGGGTTGAGTAACGAGAGAGGATTTGTAACAATTTAGGATAGGAAAATGTGTGCTGTGTATTTCACATGTAACACAAATCTTTTTGCATGTATTCTCAAACGTATATACAACTTGTAGCACTGGTGGACTAGTCAGGAGGATGTATCGTGGCTTGATGCTGGTACAGTGCAGGACACGGAATGCGGACAAGACTTAATTCAAAAATTGCGGGATAAAATACCTTCTATTATACTTTAAACTGTTGTCATCAGAACAGTACGCATAGAAAACAATAGAGAAGCGTCGTAAACCCCAATATGTAAACGCAAGTTTTACCGATCTTTTGTGGCGCTAAATTCAAAATTATTGCAAACTGATTTAGAAATCTTTGAACCACCGAATCACCTAATAGTATGAAATAACGCTTACTAGGTATTATTGATTTATATTCATTGTAAGCTTATTAGTTTACGCATATTATTGTTTATATAATTTATTAAACAGGGTTATTATAAATAATTTTTATCGACTGTTTTTTTATATCTTGTTTAGCATTTTATTTTTATTAAAGCTATTATAAATTCTTTTACTAACATCCTTAACTCTCATTTAGTGGTCATATACTTTATATTAAAGAGAGTATACTTGGTTAAATTCTAACCGCAGTTCAGATGTCCCCAATTTCATTTTCAAACTGACTTTTGTTACATCAAAGTAGAAATACTTAAAAATATTAAAAGCGATTTTTGTTTATAAATAATTTGTTGTAAGTGTTTTAGAAACCAATTTGGCGATTAATTGGTATAAATTGATTTCTACGAATCTAATTAACGCTAACAAATTTTGATAATTATTACTGGCTCTCTAATTAGTCTATTATCAAGAAAACAAAATTTCGCAAAAAATAAACTTCCAATTATCTCTTATTTACTTAAATGAGAAACATCTGGGATCTACCTGGGACACAATAGTAAAAAACCCCAGCCCAACTAAAGTACATGATAACTGCAATTGGCACCGCAGCAGGAGATCTATTATGTAAAGATTTACGATTTAAGTCAGAGTGGCCATTCGACCCTGGACCGACAGTACTATTTAAGAAAAGAGGTTTTCTTTTTAAAAATAATCTACGGCTATAATCTACTTATGGGATTAAACATTTCTTCTTAATCCCCAACCGGCGGGCAAGGATCTCGTGGCCGATTTGGGTATTAGGACGCCCAGCAGGGATTAAACTAACCGCGCTACTGGTCAACACCCGATCATCTTGGACTTTTTTTTAATTAATTGTTAACAATAAGGTAAACAGGTACATGACCAAGTAACAATAAAAATAATATAGGAACAATTTAATTGATATGTTTTATATAAATTTATATAAAAATGTAAACTTTGTTTGCATATTTTATATAAACATTAATTTTTAATTTCTTTATTTGAAGATGATGAAGAAGACAAACCGTTCTTGTTTTCTTTATTTTTTAAGTCAACATCATCTTCTGTCACATTTTGACCTCTTGTATTTAGTATATCCTCTTGATTTTCGATTATTAAATGGTATTGAAGAAACTTTACTTTTCCTGCACGTTAGTTTGTCAAACTAACTGTGTGTGTAAATCTTTCCGTAAATTGAAAAGGATCTCTCAGTTGATGCAGTTGTTGGGTGGCAATTCAAAGTTTAGTTGGAGCAGATGCTGATTAGCACTAAACAATAGCATCAAGCCAATTATCCTTTAAACTGGACCAAACATAATCTTTGGCAAAAAAAAAAACGATTTGGCTTTGAATAGAACTAAGTCTTGTACAATTGATTTACTTTCTTCTTTTAAATATTTCTTGTCTATTTTATATAGATATTATTATATAGATTTTTTGTGTATAGTGTTATTCACGAGAGAGTTACTTCTAAAAAAATTTGAGCTGCAACCCAAAATACTATTGGCATAAATTACTGGATACCATTTTTAATTTTATTTAAATCAGTGATCAAAGTAAGTTGAATGTTGGATGACAGTGACATAAAGACATCAAAACTGACAAGAATAGAGATAATCTTGTAAATGTGTTATTAAAGAAATATTAACACAGCAAATTAGCACTGCAATTTTATTATTTGGACCAGTTATGTATCCTATGTATGGGGTCCAGTGTAGACATAACTTGGCTTCCAATTTTCTAAAGGTTTCAGGAACTGGATGTAAACGGTTCGAGTACCGCTGAAAATACAGAGCAGCTGCATTTTTTGGCATTCTTCATAGACAAGAATTATATCTACTTTTTCTTCATTTGTGTAATAAATAAGACATTATGATGTTCAATACTTTTCAAGTTCAAAATTAGCAAAGGTGTTCCAATCGAACAACAACGTCGAGAAACTGTATACCGGTTTCGGGGTTTTTGCCCCTCATCAGTACAGTGTATCTCGGAGCGTTGTGCTCGATTGGAACAGGTGGGAGAACTCGCTTATATCAAGCGAAGTTCGGCTAGTAGTCGTGTAGACAGACACAGTGTGCCATCTAACGAAGAGTACTGGAAGGTGCGACAATTGGTATAATAATGTTGGCGGATAACAACGTTATCTCTTTGGCTCTCGCTCGGCCACCAACATAACCAACCTCCACGATTAGGCAAAAACAACTACTTCGCGGACTAATGCCCCGACCGACATTGATTACATAACCTAATCGCCCAACCAGCAACACACTGAAAGGCAGTGTAACCAGAACTAGCAAAGGTGTTCCAATCGAACAACAACGTCGAGAAACTGTATACCGGTTTCGGGGTTTTTGCCCCTCATCAGTACAGTGTATCTCGGAGCGTTGTGCTCGATTGGAACAGGTGGGAGAACTCGCTTATATCAAGCGAAGTTCGGCTAGTAGTCGTGTAGACAGACACAGTGTGCTATCTAACGAAGAGTACTGGAAGGTGCGACAATTGGTATAATAATGTTGGCGGATAACAACGTTATCTCTTTGGCTCTCGCTCGGCCACCAACATAACCAACCTCCACGATTAGGCAAAAACAACTACTTCGCGGACTAATGCCCCGACCGACATTGAATTACATCACCTAATCGCCCAACCAGCAACACACTGAAAGGCAGTGTAACCAGAACTAGCAAAGGTGTTCCAATCGAACAACAACGTCGAGAAACTGTATACCGGTTTCGGGGTTTTTGCCCCTCATCAGTACAGTGTATCTCGGAGCGTTGTGCTCGATTGGAACAGGTGGGAGAACTCGCTTATATCAAGCGAAGTTCGGCTAGTAGTCGTTTAGACAGACACAGTGTGCCATCTAACGAAGAGTACTGGAAGGTGCGACAATTGGTATAATAATGTTGGCGGATAACAACGTTATCTCTTTGGCTCTCGCTCGGCCACCAACATAACCAACCTCCACGATTAGGCAAAAACAACTACTTCGCGGACTAATGCCCCAACCGACATTGAATTACATCACCTAATCGCCCAACCAGCAACACACTGAAAGGCAGTGTAACCAGAACTAGCAAAGGTGTTCCAATCGAAAAACAACGTCGAGAAACTGTATACCGGTTTCGGGGTTTTTGCCCCTCATCAGTACAGTGTATCTCGGAGCGTTGTGCTCGATTGGAACAGGTGGGAGAACTCGCTTATATCAAGCGAAGTTCGGCTAGTAGTCGTGTAGACAGACACAGTGTGCCATCTAACGAAGAGTACTGGAAGGTGCGACAATTGGTATAATAATGTTGGCGGATAACAACGTTATCTCTTTGGCTCTCGCTCGGCCACCAACATAACCAACCTCCACGATTAGGCAAAAACAACTACTTCGCGGACTAATGCCCCGACCGACATTGAATTACATCACCTAATCGCCCTAATCGTGGAGGTTGGTTATGTTGGTGGCCGAGCGAGAGCCAAAGAGATAACGTTGTTATCCGCCAACATTATTATACCAATTGTCGCACCTTCCAGTACTCTTCGTTAGATGGCACACTGTGTCTGTCTACACGACTACAAGTTCAAAATTGTTCAAAATACAAATTGACATAATATTTATGTGACAACAAATATTCAAAGTTTTCTTGGTTTTAAATTGAATATTTTTTTAATTAGGAAGCTAGAAACTTTTGTAAGTTCTATTATAAGTTGCGGCTTAAATTTTTTCAAAAATAACTCTCTCGTGAATAACACTGTATATTATATAGATTCTTATTACACTCACTTTCATATGAAATGCACCACTAAGAAAAAATAATGCTACAAATGTAAAACTTTGGAAAATTTTTGATTTATTATTAGGTAAAAAACGATAAAAATATGAATAACAAAAATCAACAAATTTAACAAAAAAAAAATAATAATGGGTCACATCACCATACATTGTAATGCAAGCATTTACCCTTCGTGGCATGCTTTCCAAAAGGTGGTCTACGTTCTCTTGTGGAATCTCATTTCATGCAACCTGAACTTGGTGTCTCAAGTCGTCTAAATTGTTGAGAGAGCTCTGGCAAATTTTGCAGTCGTCGACCAATCATGTCCTACACGTCCTCGATCGTCGATAAATCCGGCGAACGTGCAGGCCACGGTAAAATTTGCAACTCTGCTTTTCTCCAGAAGTCTTCGAGTAATGTTGGCGGTATATACAGGATTAGTCAAAAGTATGGAATGGACAGTTTATCTCCGTAAATATGAACTTTATGACAAAATGTCATCGATAAAAGTTTTTTTACTAATTATTCTTTATCTCTTGGCCTGCTTGTCAGGGGTGTGAAACTTGACTAAAAACTGCTGGAAACGAGTTGAAGTCCACTCCACTGTTGATTGATGCTTTTCGAATCACTAAATACCACAGCTATTTTATAAATACCAACATGATTTTAGTTATCTTTGGTAACTTTTTATCAGTGTTGGCAACGCTGTCATAGATAAAGAAGAACACTGTATGACACGTCATTTGACATGTCATTTTGCGCATTTTTCGTGAATGAATTTTTATTAGGTATTTCGTATAACTTTTTATTTGTATAGTGCTATTATTTACTAGAAAATGAGACATTGTAATATTTTCGGATGTAATAACACGTCTAGTCGCAAGAAGAAATATTAAATTGCAAATAAAAATATAATTATAACCACACCCAAATGTATCATGGCTATAGCATGACTATAAAACATAGAGTTTTCTTTCACGTCTAATGTACTGTGTCCCTACAGGTATAAGTTTCCAACAGATTTACGGATTAGACGTCTTTGGATTGAAAGAACGGGTGATGAATCCCTAGCCAAACTAGTTAGTAAAGAAAAAGTGGGGTGGGTTTGTGCTATACACATTGAGAAAAGATATCTGAAGCCAAATGTGAAGCTGATACGGTTTGCGGTCCCCACATTACATTTACCAGGTACAAATTTATTAGTTTATTTTATGTGTCTATATTTTGGTTGTTTCAAGATTTTCACCAGCCTTCAATCTTCAGTGGGCTGGCACGTTATCCGCAAAAGCTCCAGAGGAACTAGTAATAAAGCTATCCAACAAAGTTTATGCGGCAAAAAAGAGCAAACAAAATTTAGTTGCTGGTGGGCCTGGGGAGACGAGTAACAATGTACTGATTGATGACCAACCATCAACCTCAGTTGCCTCTCCAGTTGAACATTCTGTTTATGTTAATATGCCTGTATTTTCTAATGTGCCAAATTTGCCATCTGCTCCTCAGTTTGTTACAGGTACGTTTAGATAGTGTAATGAGTTAAAATTTTGCTGTATACTTGTGAATTACCCCCTATTTCAAGAGTAAAGTACATCATTAGTTCTTGAAACTAAAAGTAATCCCCAATCACTTGAGGGATTAAGACACTTTAGTTCTGTGCTCATATCATTTGCATGTTTTACATTTTTGAGTCAGAATATCGTTTTATTTTCTACTTTTGAGAAGTTTAACTTAAGGATTTTATTACTGTTTCAGAGTTGAAATTAAAAGCGAAAGAGAAAACCAGTCTCTTGCGTTCTGTTGGCATAACACGTGTAAACCACTTTGGTGCTGAGAGGAAATCTTTATATAAAAGGGCGAGATATTTACAACAAGCTGTAAGTAAATTAAAATGTCGTCAAATATCATTGAAACATAAAATTAATTATTTACAAAGCAAAGACTTTTTATTAGTTCAACTCAATGATGTGAATGACGTTACAGCTCAATTCATCTGGTCGCAATTAAAAAACCAAAAATACAAACCAAAGGGCCGAAGATTTACAGTTAAAGATAAAACTTTTGCTTTAGCTTTATATAAACAAAGTGGTAAAGCATATCGTTATTTATCAAAATTCTTTAGCTTGCCATCAAATAAAAGTTTTGACCGCAATATTAAATAAAGTGCCATATAATACTGGCATCAATTAATCAATTTTTAATCATTTAAAAGAACGTGTTGCGAAAAAGCGAATGCAAGATAAATTGTGTGTACTTATGTTTGATGAGATAAAACTATAAACTCATCTTAACGTTTATCTTATTAGCACTGGATTATATGCTGGTGTTACACATGCCTTTACATACTTAAAATTTATAAAATAGTAGCTTACCGATTGTTGTATTTTTAAAGTTGGTTTTACAATCTAATGTCATTAATTGTATTACAATTTTCCTAAATGTAGGTTTTTCGTAATAAAACGTTTTAAACATATTTGGTGTTTTATTAATTTATACTACATCATATTATTTTTTATAAACGAGTGCAAACTAGCAAATCGTTATATATAAAATACAGCATTTAAACTAAGACTTAGCACTCTTTCGTGATCGAGTTTAAAACTTGGTCACTATACAGTGCTAAGTTTTAGTTTAAAGCGAAAATAATTTCGAAAACATAAGTAATGTGATATTTTAAATATGGCGCATAATTTTTAAGAATTTTTTTTTTATTTTTTTCTTAGAAATTGAATCCACTGTTCAGAGATGGAGCAAGAAGCGCGCGTTTCCAATGAGAAAGCGAGAGAGTGGTATCTATTTCCTTCTTTATCTATGCTGCTTGTTGCTTTTTTATGTCAGCGCATTTCCATGGAAACGTAACTTTTTTTTCTTTTTTAAATAGCAACTTAGTAATTTTCTTGGTGATTCTTGTTCCTCTTTTTTTTTAAATGACCTGGTATTTTTTTAACATCTTTTAATAACAAAATTTTTGTGTAAAATCATAATTTCTAATGAACGACAAAAAATGGTATCAAATCATATTTTCTGCTTTTTACTAATTTTTTAAATTTATTTGATGATAATTTTACAAATATAGTGGCCTTTGTTTCTTTAATGATATTTTTTATGTCAGTGTGACGTACGTTTTAATAAGTTAACAAATTAATTTAATAAAGATAGTTTTATTTTAATTTGTAAACACGGTGAAACTCAGTGAAACTGAAAGAATTGAAATTCTCATGATGGTTGGTTATGGAGATATTTGGTTTCAGCAAGACGGCGCTCCACCCCATTATGGGATTGATGTTTGCTTATTTTTGGATAACATTTTTCCACGTCGTTGGATAGGACGTCGGGGTTCTATTAAATGGCCTGCTAGGTCCCCCGATTTAAGCCTCTTAGATTTTTTTCTCTGGGGTCATTTAAAAACTACAATTTACAATGAAACACCTCAAAATTTGGAAGATTTCGAAGTCAGAATAAGGCACGGAATTACAGAAATACCACCTAACTGGCTGCAAAATTCGTTACGCAATTTTTATGACAGATTAGGTTACTGTCAAGCTGTAGGGGGTCTTCAGTTTGAACATTTCATTTGAGTTAAAGATTATTTGATTGAATAAAGTATTATGGCTATTTTCTCTAAAATTTTGTTATTATTAGATATTATATATTTAATTTAATATATTTTAAGGATATTAAAAAAATACCAGGTCATTTCAAGAAAAAAAAGAGGAACAAGAATCACCAAGAAAATTGCTAGGTTGCTATTTAAAAATGAAAAAAAAGTTACGTTTCCATGGAAATACGTTGACATAAAAAAACAACAAGCAGGCTAAAAGATAAAGAATAACACTAGTCAACAAAATTCAACTTTTTTTTTATTGAATGAAATATATTTTTCTTGCATAAGCTACTAAGGGTAGTTAATAAACAATTTTTTGATTTCTGCTAGCACGTCACAATTCTTAGAAACAACGTTTTTTTTTTTCACTTTTTCATAAAAGATGTCATTATTTGACTGATGATGACGACTATACTACTAGACCAATTTTGAGTATAAGATAGGAATTGGTCGCAGGATTACATGGTCTTTAAATTGCTGTAAAAGTTTTTGCTCTAAGAAACGCGGTTTAAAAGTTATAGCCAAAAAAAAAAATGTAAACTTTCAACAGTTCTGTTGTTCGCAAAATGTCATTTTTTCTGGAGTATACTTCTAAAATTATTCAAAAAAAAAGTTATTTGTTTAATAAATGGCGTTACTATTTTTTCATACATTTTTTTATCATTTCATCAAGATCTGCAAGTAATTGCCAAAAATATCAAGGTTTTTGGGATCAGAACATGCTAGGCGATTACACTAGAGAACGAATTTTAATTTTTTTTAAATAAATTATACACAGATTAGAATTATTTTATCTATCAGATGATTTAAACACAAACATTTTTTTCTAACACGTCAGGTTTTTCAGAAAAAAAAAAATAAGTAAATTAAAAATTTTTACTCTATGCTAACTAAATATATACATATTGTGGCGCTTACACTGGTCAACATGATATTTTTTTGCTGTCTAATACGTGTCTCTCATGAACATTTTTATTAAGATTTTAAAAATGTATTCAAAAATTGGCGATCACGTCAGGTTTCTGAAAAAACTTATAAAATATTTTTCTATACAGTGTGAACCATTAGTAATGAATAAATTCAATAAAAATTCAGTGAGTTGTCTTTTAGGAAAACGCTCGGACACGTGTCCTGTTATTTTTTAACGCATATTTTTTGACAAAAAAATTATATATACAGGATGTCCCAAAATCGAGATATTACCCTCAACTTTGAAATTTTAAATGAGAACCCTAATATTTTTTAGCATATTTGGATTCTACGTATAACTTTGCATATTTTATATATAGCACACGTTATGTCGATTTTGAATTGTTTTTGAAGAAAAAAGTGTTAGAAAAAAAACTATTAACATAAATTGAATTGTACAAGAACAAATTTATAGTAAATGTCAAAAAATAACAGAATACGTGTCCAAGCGTTTTCCTAAAAGGCAAATCTCTGAATTTTTATCAAATTTATTCATTACAAATGGTTCACGCTTTTTTTTCAAAAACAACTGATAGTCGACATTGAGTGTGCTTCATAAAAAGTACGCAAAATTATACGTAGAATTGAAATATGCTGAGAAACATTGAGGTTCTCATTTAAAATTTCAAAGTTGAGAGTCGTAACTCGATTTTGGAACATTCTGTGAATGATGAAAAAACTACAACGGCTTAATGATACATGACAGAAATTCTCATTGTTTTTTACTTAAATACTTAATAATAAATCAACATCTTACTAAAGTTTTACATTTGTAGCATTTTTTTTGTAGTGCATTTTATACGAAAGTGGGTGTATATTACACTCCTTGGCCTGTTTATACTTATCACCAGTTAAAAATTTACCAGTAAAATACGGATTTAAAAGATTGTCCGCTAAATGGATAGGATGAATGGCTATTGTTCTACTTTTTGTAAAGACTCTAGTATAGACAGTTTCCATGTTCTAAAAAAGTCATTTTTAATGTAAATATTTAATTTTTCTAAATTTTTTACAACATGTGACAGATATGGCTTTGTTGTTTGAATTCGTTTTAAATGGACTGCACTTGGCGTCAACAAATCGGATAGTGCGTCCAAAACTAACATTGCTAAAACGCATGCGCGGTCACAGATGGTATGAAGCAGAATTTCAATAGGGTGATAAGTTAAATATTTTAAAATAATGTTACAAATAAAAATGGAAAGTTGAAAAGGACAACCTTTAACTATAGTAAAGGTCGCATACTTGTTGGCTCCGGCGGTCAGATTTTAATCCTTGATGGTAAAAGGGTCGTAGGTAAGTTGGCCCCCGATGCTGTTTCTAGAAATTAAGTAATCGAGGTAGGTATTACTGAAAACAGGTACATGTAAATCTCTCCGCGGTCAAAATAAGGTTTTAGTACTTATCTCCGGCAGTTAGCAGCTGTGAAGATAGTTTTTGGAAAATTTAAAAAAATTTCAAAGTGATATATGTATTAAAATACGTAGTGTCAACCAGCAAAAAGAGATATACCGTTAAGTTGTTCATTTATGTGAGCAGTTTGTTGATGAAAAATTGACAATGCTAAAAAACAAAATGTAATAACTCAATTTCAATTTCTAAAATTTATGTGTAATAAATTTTTGCCTAACATGTAAAAATATTATAACTATTAATGTCTGTATATAAAAATAATAATATATTTGTGAATAAATATAATGTTTTTTCTTTTCCATTAGTATTTTTCAGTTCTAAGTCAAAAGGTAGTAATGGTAGTATTTTAATAACAGAGAGATCAATAGAAATTTTTGACTAATAGTTACATAAACAAGTCGCTATGCAGCAAAAAATAAAATTGTAATTTAATCAAATTGAAACTGCAGAGACGATTTTTTAACTTAGGTCAGCAGTTTTCTAGAAGTAGGTAAATAAGTATTTAATCCCGTCAGATAGCGGGAGCGAATTAGTATACGCACATGGGAGCCAACTAGTATACAATTAAAAGGGTTTTTTGACTGCGGGAGCGAACTAGTGTGCACCGATAGTAAAATTGTCTATTATTCATACTAACATTTAGGATTGTCAGAAATAACCAGGAAATTTTAGTATCAAACTGGTCTACAAAATATAAAATTCAGCATTAATTATCGGTGATCTAGGTTAAATAAAAACTAATAATTTACGGTAATGTACGCGGTAATAAATTTGGTAAATTACAATTTTATATCACGGGTTGTTTAACTGAATAATATAGTAACGATTTCGTTTGTGATGAACGTTGAAGGATGTCGGTTCGGAATCAAACACCAGTACCAGTTGAAAAGAATTTATTCACTTACCTATGTATCACACTTACATCTTACCTATACTGATAATTTACTTAGACTTACTTGTGACTAATTGTACAACGTTTTATATCATTTGGTCACTAAGACCACTTTTCGTGTTGCCAACCTACTTACTCTAATTGTTACAATAATACTTCCTAAGCTATAACGAAATAATAATACTAAACTATTATTAAGGTCAGAGTTGCAATGGACCTAAATAAATTGTTATATTTCTAATTATGACAAAACTAACTTATTGGTCCATCACACATTAATATTCTATGGATCGATCGACAATATCTAAAATTGCTTTCAGTATATAAATTGTCATTTCGTCTTTGGTTAAATAACGACATTGTTAAAAGTTACAAAATGAAAGCATTAAATCGTTGTGGTCGAAAAGATATTTAGTTATTCTAATAGAATTTACAAACTTATTAATTGCATCTGAAGCTGAAGAACATTATCTGAAACCAACATTCTCAAAACATAAAATCTTATTTTTGTCAAAAATTATAAATTGCAGACTACAAAATTCTTGTAAAATTGGTGAACACACTATTGATCTGTAATTTTTGGGCATAATTGTTCCACTTTTTTTTATACAGAGGCAGTTTTTGGCAATTTTAAATAAATTGGCTAAATAATAATTCTAGAATAAAGTTCTACCTCCATTTTGCGCCAATATCGCTTATTAAGGGGGAGCGAGAAAGGCAGTTTATCTGGTTTATCCCACCACAAGGGTTGCTTGTGTTGAGAAAGTGCCCCTTCCTCCTCTTCCAACCGAGGATTTAAAAATTCGAAATGCAGAGGACAGCAACAGTTTCCACGAGGTAGTCAATGCGTTTAACTGGTTTTCTGATCTCAAACCGAAAGTTTATTACCTCAATTTAAATTTATTTGTTATAGAGTGTTCTTTTTTATATAAAAGTGCAAGTGAAAGAAATTTGATTTGACACCAAAAAACTGGGAATTAAGGTAGGAAGTTTTAGTTATTTTTGTTATATATTGGGTAATGTGAATAGAAATTAAGATAGAGCTTTTATCTAAAATTTCTAAAAATGTTTTTAAAGGTTTGTGGTGATAAAACATTATGGCCATCATGACTATCCTAAAAACTACAGTGATTAGCTTACTATTATTGAGTGTTTGTTTAAGACGATGACTTACCCCCGGTTGCATAAACGTCAATCAAATTTAACAGGCGATTATGCTGATATAGTCCGTCTCACCGTTTTATCCTTAATCTACGACGTATAACAATTGACATTAGACAAAACATAACGAGACATTTAAATAAAAAAAATATTGTAATTTTGGAAACTACATTGCAGAAACTTTTGTTGCTGCAACAGAACTGAATACAAGACACCTTCAAAAAAAATTGTCATTGAAAATTATGTATAGTTTTGAAATCTGCATTTATTTCTTAGTCAAACACACTACTTTTTGTATTTTTCAAATAAGAGTATGTATAAGACTTTTTGATTATTGTCTAGATTGTATCGAAATATATTTTTTCTACTTTACGTCGGAAACAGAGTCCGATTTGGGTGCGGATATGGTCAATTCCTTACCCAAATTTTGTGCGGTAACAACTAGTGCAATTTACTGTTTTCGGATTGGTAACACTGGATAACGCAACGCTGTCGCTGGAATGCTGAATGAAACGTCACGTTTATTTATGTCAGCTTGAGGATAATAATTAATTGTAATCGAATAAATTTTGTTGTATTTGATGATCAATATACCTCACCAAGGTGTTTGTATGTGTGTGTCGCAATTAACCTATAAAATATTTGAAAACAGGGTGGAAATGAAATGAAAAGAGTCGTGATAACCGCAAATGGAGTGGGAATTTAGGGATAAATGAAGAATTTACTTACTACTTACTGTGTTAATGCCAATTGGATTATTCAATCAATAACCAATACGGTAGGTAAAAAAGAACCATTTGTGAGTTACTTACACAGAATTTTAGACAAATTTGAAAACATTTCAAAGTTCAATGACTTCATTGACACTTTAGTGACATTTTTATTACCAACTATCTCGTATTAACGCAAAAATCCTTAAAGATTAAATAATTAACTTTTTTACTTAGAAATCTCGTAAAACCCGCAAAGTAGAAAAAATAGCATAAAGAACTTATTTTTTAAAGTCATTGAGGCACTCATTTTTTATAAAAACGAGCGCTCGTGCTCGTTTTATAAACTTGAATTCGTGCCACAAAGTTGACTTTTCAAAACGCGTTCTTTAATATACTATTAATTATCACAGATTAAAAAAAAACAACAAAAACTACTACCTATTATACTTAGAATTTAATGCGGATTTGAAAATTATAAAAATGAAAATGTACATAGTGTTTTATTTAAAAGTAAAGAGTTATTGTCGTTTCGATAAAACCGGATGCAAGTTAATGGTGATTTTCTAAGATAATATGTTTCCAAAGTTTCGTTGTTCTATTTTGAAAAATACTATTAAAAAAAAGTTGAGCCTAATATTGTTTACACTAGATATAATTAGCAATTTAATATAACCGCTAAGTCCAAGATGTGACGCTTTTTTTAGCTAACCGTTATATAACCCGGGTTAGATTCAAACGGAAATGTTTGTAACCAATATATATATATATATATATATATATCCGTGGTTACATTGTTTTATTGTTTATATTATATATATCTTGTTATCTAACCTCTATATAAGCGTGGTTATAATGAGGTTACATATCTGCCGTTATATCTCGTTTATATTGCGGTTATGTTTTGTTAACTAATCTTAATATAAGCATGGTGTCGTTATATAGCTGCCAATCTATCTCTCTTCTATATATGTTAAATTTATTTACCTAACCTCTGTATACACGTGGTTTTATTCAAGATAAATAACCATCCTTTTTTAATTTGGCTATATTGCGGTTATTTTTTGTTATCTATTTTCTACATAAGCATGGTTATATTGTAGTTGCTTTTTTTACATATTTTTTTGTAATTTATTTATTTTGTAATGTAAATAATACACATTACATAAATGCATACGTTATGATATTTATTAAAAGTAACAAAATATTTACACATATTACATATATTTACAATTAATTTAGTTTGTTTTTAATTTTATTAACTTTTTCTTTAATCTTTCTGGGCTGCACGTTAAATATTGTCCAATGTTCTTATTAATTTCTTGGAGTAGTGTTTCAGGAAATTTTCTGGTAACGATTCCTATAAAAAATAAAATAATATTATCATCAAACAACAAGTTTTTAATTGTAAAAATTGTAATGAAAAAAGTAGGTATGCATTAGTTATAAGTGATAAATTAATGACAGTTTAGTTAAGTTATGACCTACTGCAAACAAATTTTAAATCTATAAAGACGAATTTTTTTTTGAGGCAAAACTTAATTATTTTCGTCTTTATCCGTGTTACATCCGTCTTCAGATACATCGGGAACTACCGAAGTGTTAAAAGTCTTCCTCTTTCTGGTCCTTCTGCTTTCATTTTTATCCGAAGTTCTCTTCCTTCGGGTTTCGTAATCTCGAAGTTCGAATGATTCAGAGCTTTGGCACACTATTTGCGCGCTCTGATTAAATTTAAATTCAGTGCTTTTACACGAGCCGGCTAATATTCAAACTGTCTTGGCAGACGATCTTTTCCTTCTAATATTAAGCGTTTTTTTATGGTATCGGTCATTCGAGGTCCAACAGACAATACAAGACACCACCTGTCTCTACTATTGCTTCAAAACGTGTCAGTAAAATTGTTAATTTGTAATAAGATAAAAAGCAAAGTAAATAGAGTTACGGAAATATAAATTCATAGTTGTTTTTTACATTTTGGTATAGGACAGAAATACACAAAAGAAATTACAAAATAAACAAGCACCATAAAACATTTATTTACGAAAGTTTATCATCGGTATCACTGTCATCAACATCATTTAGATTTATCATAATTGTAGGAAGATCTCTATGTGAAAAAAAATAACTTTTTTGCAGTTATAACGTGTTTAAAACAGTTTTCAAAAAGTTTTCTATTCAAGTTTTCGACGACATCACGAATTATGTTTATCACTGTAGAATCTAAGGCAGGATTTTTTTTCGAACATTATGCTTTAACTGACTTCATACCATTTCTATAGGGTCTATTACACAATAATATGGCAGAAGTTTTTCTACGATGTGTCCCATACTATTTGCCATATTATCTAACGCATATGATTTTGATTTATCAATATCACTTTCATTGATTAATTCCAGTAATATATTTTATATGGTTTTGGATAGTACTTCTAAGCCTTTTTCTTTCTTACATTGGGTAGGTATTTTGATCTTGTCAGGAATGATATGATGCATTGTGTATTACAATTTGTAATGAGCTGATTCTTATACCAATTTTCAAAAAATTTATAAATCATTTCTTTATGATAATTAAGCATGTAAAATAATGACTCGTTTTCCTCTTGTACGTGGCGTAAGTAACCGACACTTGCCTGAACCATCTATTCACCCTTTTTTATAACTAACTAACTTAAGTCATTTTCCTGACAGAAATACACGGACTATATGTAAATATGTTGTGCACTTGTTTTTCACTAAACAAAGTACCAAAGGAATATTATGTCTGTTTACAATTCCATGAACACTAAAAAACTATTAAAAATTCTTGGACAGTATTTGAATGTTTCATCTACGTAGATTGTGGAAATGTTTTTCCGCATCATTAAGGAGCACAAATTTTTCTTGGAGGTTTGTTTTTACAGCGATTGCAGTGATTGCTTTCTGGGTTTTTCTGTTATTTTACCACTATTCTGTGGCCATCTTCAGGCTAAAATATTAGTTATACCGCTTGCGTTATTGTACAAATTCACCAAGTGGTGAATATTTCTCCAAAAATTATACTTTTCATCATATACATTTACATAAAAATTCACAAGTTTAATGAAAATTCTAATATTACAGTGGCAAAGCGCTTGCGGAATCTAAAGTACGATCTTCAGTGCCTAACAATAACAATGTCTGTAGAGTTTTTTATTCATTGGAAAACTGTTGGTTAATGAGTCGGCTATTAGGTTTGTTTGCTTTATATGATATTTATTAATTGTCTTTCTGAGCGTCAGTTTATCTACTTCGCCCTCTTGTTTTTATCAATGTGTTTTTGCAAAGTTATTTTTTCTGGACTGAAGAACAATATGGTGTAGTTTGTCGCATTTAGTGACCTTGGTAAGAAGAAATGGCTAAATATTATTTTTATTGTTTGAACATTTTTTTAAATATAGGGTGTTATTTGCGTTGTAACCAATCCAGTATGTCTTGTTTCTACAAAACTATTGTACATTTTTCCCGATTTTTTTTTAAATTTTTTGGGCTTGGGTATTAACGATTCAAAAAAATTGGTAGAAAACCAATGACTGCTTTTATTTTTTTTTTGTAATGAGTATTACATTTTGTGTCTTGTAATGAGCTTCAGTTGTTTTATAAGCTGATGTATTATAATCTGTAATACCATATCGTTAAATCAATGTTTAAATCACTCTTCAGACATACAGTGTTAACTGAATTGTTTTATAATTGCACCCACGTTTTAGTGCAATTAAGACTTAATTGGTTTTTAATATTTTAAAACTTTTTATTACTTTGCTCAATAAGTCATCGTTAAACGATGTGGTGCTCGTTTTTCTTCAACATCTAGAGAGGAAGAAAAGGTTTCACGAGCAAAGAATTTTTAATTTTTTTGGTTGATCTTTTTGCTCTTTGAGCCTATTGCAGTGGCGCAATTTAGGGTCAAGCCTGGTAAAAAAACCTTTAACAATGGCTCTCTAAAAATTTAAAAACACAATTAAAATATTTTTAACCTTTTATTCTTTACATTTTAAGAAACTTTTGCTCAGAAGGCACAGTTGACCGAAGGATAGCTCAACTCTGACAACCAAAATGCAAATATCATAAAATAGGAATAGTAAAAAAATACATACAATATGTATCAATTTGCAAAATTAAGTATCTACAATACTGTCTATTTTTATTTATAAAACCACCACCTGTTGCATTATGTTGGTATTAAATTAATTTCCCTACAATAGTAATTTTTGTTTGTTGGGTTTGTAATACATCTGTGTCAATTTATGTCAGATGTCAGATTATTTTGAACATTTTGCCACAATGCCACGAAAACGGCGAAATTTACTTGATTTCAATCGGTAATACGGTGCTATCACGAAATAAAAGAGTTAGGACCACATCTAAGTTGTTGTCAATTGGAAGACAAACTAGCAAAGATTTTTTCGGTAGGTATCCTCAACTTTTCCTTTTAAGTAGAGCAAAATCCATCCTATCTCCAATTTAGTCTGAATCACACATCTTTCTTTTTTCCAAACACTAGGTCTCCCGCTCCCATATCCACAAATTATTAAATGTCGATAAGAGAGGAAAAGCACTTACATCTTCAAAAGGAAAGTCAGGAAGAAAAAAATTTTAAGTTTTTGAGTATGAAGACCACTTTTTAAAAGAAGATTTAAGTTGAGAAATTTACAGGCTGAAAACAAATGGAACTTACTTCACTGTAAACACGTTGTATAAATACGCCAAAGAAGAGCTTGAATTTACAGGCAGTAGAAGTGTTTTCTATAAGTATCTAAAATTGATGGGCTATAAATATAAATTTGAGGATACCCGAAAAGTTTTAAGACAAAAACCAGTGATTGTTGCAAAAAAATCAATGCGTCTTGAAAAACCTCCAACGCGTTTGTCAAAAAAGGTCGACATGCAAAATTTTTGAAAAAAATGCATGTCACTTACAACAAACAATACACAAAACAGCTGTTATGGGAGTTGATCAAACCTACATTGGCAAATGTAGAGACTAAATATGAAATTGATGAAATCTTTTTGAGTCATGAAGTAGGTGTACTCCAATTACCACCTTATCACTGCAAATACAATCCTATTGAGGTAGCTTGAGCACTGATGTCCGAAATATTTGGAACGATGCTTTAGCCAACTTTTCAACAGATATGTGGTCTAACAGTATAAGACACTGTGAAAATTTGATTTTGGAAAATTGGAGAAAAGAAATGGGAGACTTTAGTGTAAATGATATTCTTTTTGTAATAATTAACTTGGCTGACTCGGACACGGACACAGAAAATGAAAGCCTTTACGATTCCAGCAGTGATGATGACAGTGATGATGGTGGTAATCAAAGTGCTCCTTACAATGCAATAGAAGTTTTTGATGCAAAATCTTCTTCTTCAGAAAACTAACTTTCTAAACTTGTTTTTTATTTAATACTTTATTTTATTTCTTTTAAATTTGTTAACCTATAAATAAAATATGTTCTTGATCTCTGTTTTGTG
Organism: Tribolium confusum; assembly: GCA_029207805.1. Taxonomy (NCBI): domain Eukaryota; kingdom Metazoa; phylum Arthropoda; class Insecta; order Coleoptera; family Tenebrionidae; genus Tribolium; species Tribolium confusum. Next base: position 9,878,665 of record JALGAY010000006.1, read on the forward strand.
ATGTGAAAGCAAATATCTGTAGCAAGCCAGACTAGTTTTCCAAATAGCTATGGCACAATTTCGTGGTGAAGTTTTTAAGGACATAGCTTTTTCACAGTCGATTCTCTAGGTAAAGACAACATTGGCCCTGAGAATTAGCATCAATAATCCATAAAAACCAAATAACATAACAACGCAAATGAAAAATCGCAACTTTCTTACAATAAACTGCATACCTACTGCAGGAAGCCCCAAGACATCTGTCGTTGAGGCACGGCGAAGCCCAAGGAAAAAACAAGTCTATGGCGTTCCATTCGAATTGAGTTGAGACCCCTTGAATTTGACACACTGCTAACATAACCTGTTTTCGTGTCTGTCACAGATCACGCCTTGTCATTACCCATATTTTACCCCATGTCAGATAAATGCTAGATTGCCAAATCTCTTTTGAGAGAAAATGCAATGTTGGTGGTTTTATAAAAAAAAATAGACAGTACATACTTAAACTACTTTTACAGATGGTAATAGTACACCTAATTATTTAAATATTTGTTAAGTAAAAATATTAATTATGATGCCTATCATAAAATTACTTTTATTGGGACTGTCTCGTAACATTTTAATTAGGTGTGGAACTAACATCTTTTGGTATTTATCATCATCTTTTATTGCAAGTTGCACAAATGTTTCTTTTTTTAGCAATTTTTTTTGCTTTTAAGACGTCCAAAGTTTTTGTTGATTGATTATTATTCTTCAAAATATAGCCTTTTTGCAGTTATGGGTTTTCTTTTTATTTATGTGAGCCGAATTATACCTTACATTTTCTGTGAAAATATCAGAATTTTTTAACTATTTTCTTAACAGTTTTGACGTAAACTAAACCATTCTTTAAAAATTTTAGCTGTTGTTTTGTCGTGTTAGTTTACTTTTGATTTTGCAATGATTTTTGCAGATAAAAGAGGATCGTTTTTTACCCAAGTTTCTTGAAATGCCGCATGCAATACTATACGTATTGCTCACAATTTCTTTAAACCATTTAAGATTATGGGTCAAGTCAAGTCAAATAACATGTATTTTTTCGAATTTTTTTACAATTTCGTAAAGCTAATTTACAAGGGGGTTCGTCAGTGATTTCACACTCGTCGGTGATGTAAATTTTTGGCAAATTCGGATGGAGGGTCGAGAATGATTGTTGGAATTTTTTCGTTTTTGGATATTAGACTATCTTTTAAAATGGGGCATTGGCGGGACACCATGCTGAATGAGGGTCTTTTCAGAAGGGGCATTGGGGTTTTGTTGCAGTGCATTTGCTGGGGTGGTGGCTTTGGGGGCATTTAGGACAGATCGGTTTGTTGGAGGTAATCAGAGGGGTTGTGACATTGAGTGGAGTTTGGGGGTGGTGAATAGGAAACTTCGCAGTCGTAAAGTCGTGATTTTGTGAGAGAGCATGGAGTCGATGGTTACTTTGTGATGTGAAGTTACTGGGATTTGCGGGATGGGCTGATTTGCTTTACGAAAAATGATTTGGAAAATTTTGTAAAATTGGAGACAGGGGTTCTGATTTATAATGTCAGCTTCTGAGACATCATGATCGACGTTTCGAATTAGAACAGAAATTATGGGGGTTTTTGGGGCAGAATTAGAAGAGACTTTTTTGTTGATGTGGTCAATGGATAGGTTGTGACCATTATATGTATTTTGGGCTTTTTGGGTAAAAGTTTGGTCGAGAGGGGTGGCAGTTATGAGAAGAGCGATTTTATTGGCATTCATCTTTAGGGTTAGGATATGTTTTAGATTCATGGTTACGATGGGGAATGAATAAAAAGGTTTCCTGGGTGGAAATATTTGAGGGATTGTTTCTTACAATCTATTTATATTCTGTGTCTGGGATTGACATGGGGCTGACTGGACGTAAATGGTGAACTGGGAAAGTGGGGAGAAGGATCTTGATTGGGATTTGTTAGTATCTATTAAATTAGAGTTGGACTCATTGGATAACCTGAGTCGCTTCGTTGGCGAAATTCGCCGGAGACAGAATCTGCAAAGTTAGTGCGTTTTGATGATGAGACATCTTCACGCTTCAGACACACGATTCAAAATGTTGGTGATTCTTGTTACATAAATCTCTAGTAAAAATTCTGTGGAGCTTCAAAAGGTGAAGTTTTAATGTTTTTTTGGATTATCTTTCTCAAAATTAATTTACTTTTTAATAATTTCTTGCTTACTTTAGGCATATTCAAGCAATTTGTAAGATTTTTAAGAATAGTGTTTGGGGTTGTTATTTGTAATAAAACTCCCCGGATGCTTGTTTCAGTTTATTTTGTATTTGTTTACATAGTCTTGGCTGCTTACTTGCTACTGTCTGACTTGAGAGCTTGAGACTATTCAATTATTCAACCACCCACCTCGGCGACTCATCCCGGGTGGGTGCCTCTACCTCCTTACTAATTATAATATTATGATTATAATATTAACATTGCTCCCCCCTTGAAGTTATCAAACTTCAACAAATTATTTACGTTTATGGACTAGACAATATTTAATCCATTACATAGAACTAAAAATTATAACATAATAAAAAAAGAGAGAAAGAAAAAAAAATTGTATAAATTAGACATAATTAGGTAAAATGCACTTAACCTAAATTAACTTAAGCTTTTTAAATGTAGGCACTTGTTTTTATTTCACTATTCACTTTTAATCCACATTAACTGGCAACACACACAGTCCCCGCACTGATCGCTTACAGAGCCCTTGGGCCGTGCGGAGAGTCACCACTCGGACGATGCCGTCACTTCCGGGATGAACATCGATTATCCTACCAGTTTTCCAATACAATGGTGACGTATTTTCGTCACTAATAATCACTAGGGTGCCGACTTTGATTTCATCCTTAGAGCCTTGTTTCCATTTGCTTCTTCGTTATAAAGAAGTTAAATATTCCCGGGACCATCGTTTCCAAAAATGCCCCCGCAATCTTTAGACATGTTCCCATCTGGAGAGTCGATTAATGGCAACATCACTGACGTCTGGTTCTGGAAGTGCTGTCAATGGTTGCCTGATAAGGAAGTGGGCCGGGGTTAAAGGTTGGAGATCGTTAGGGTCTGACGATATGGGTGTAATTGGCCGTGAGTTTAAGCAGGCTTCAATACTTATTAACAAGGTATTCATCTCCGGAAAAGTTAAACGCGCATTTCCAATTACCCTTTTTAAATGATTTTTAACTTGTTTTATATTTGCCTCCCATAAGCCACCCATATGGGGCGACTTTGTGGGAATAAAGTGCCATTCAATAGAAAATTTGGTTAACTCAGTCTCCAAGAAATTATTAAGTTTTGCCTTTTTTATTAATTGTTTCAAATCATTATTAGCTCCAGTAAAGGTTGTAGCGTTGTCTGAAAAAATGTCAGTGGGGTTTCCACGTCTACCAATAAAACGTTTTAGACCGGCCTGAAATTCTTGAGTCGTAAGTCATCTACCAATTAGATATGAATTGCCTTTGTAATTAAACAAATAAATAAAGCGACGTATGCTTTGACGAGCTTTTTTTCGCGACCACGATTTTCCTTAACTAAAAATGGGCCAGCATAATCAATCCCAGTTTTTGCAAAAGGAGGTGATACAATTATTCTGTGATAAGGTAAATCGCCCATTTTATATTCCGATCGCCTAGGTTGAACCTTAAAACATATAATACATTTATGGATGACATTTTTGACATTATTTTTTGCTGAGATTATCCAAAATCGTTGGCGGAGTGCCGCTAATGTAGCTTGATGATTCGCATGTAACTGTCTCTCATGTTCGCCTTTGATAATTAGGTCGACTACGTTATGATTTTTCGGTAATATTATTGGATGTTTAACGTCGCAACGCATCAGTGATTTATTTATTCTCCCCCCAACCCGAATTAACCCATTATGATCAATAAATGGATCCCACTGTAATAATTTTGAGTTTGAGGGAAGCGGCAATTTTTTGTTGAGCAATTCATATTCTTCAATGCTTTCTGTCTGTACTATGCGTGCGATTTTATATAAAGCATTATTTAATTCGAATACACTTAATGCGTTAGTTAATTTTAAGCTGTTTTTACGTGAATTATGACCAAAACGTAAGATCCAAGCTACAACTCTTTGCAATTTTGTAAAATTGGAAAATGAATTAAAGACATCAAGTTGTGGTTTACTTTTATTGAGAGTTGAAAAGGTTGTTTTGGATTCCGGAATTTCTTTTAAAATATTAATTGTCTACCGGCCAATTTTCTTCAGGTAACTTTAAAAATTGAGGACCATTTAGCCAAGATTGATCTTTAATTAATTCAGAAGGCATGCAACCTCTACTAATTAAATCGGCAGCGTTGATTTCAGATTTAACATGATGCCAACACTTTTTATCGCTTAGCGAGATTATTTTGGTGACTTTATTAGATATAAACGTTTGTAATGACGAAGGTGGTGTATGTATCCACGCTAACACAATAGTACCTAAAAGAAGTATATAGACGTACTAAAAGATTATTCTGCCTTTCACTGTAAATGCTTCAGAAATTTGGAAATTTTCATAATTATGTCGACAAAGAGAGCAACTAACTTCTTAAAAAGAGAGGTTTTTCTCTTGAAAATAATCTAGGGCTACAATTTATTTATCGGATTAAACATTTCCGCTTAATTCTCAACCGGCGCGCAAGTGTCCTGTTGCCGATTTGGGTATTAGGTAATCAGCAGGGGTTAACCTGACCGCGGCGCGCTACTGACCAACACCCCAATAGTGGAATCTGTCCATAAATATTCTTTGCAGATGTTAATATTTAAAGTATCGCGAATTTTTTTTATTAATTCGGCAAGGAGAAGCGCACCGCACAATTCTAAACGCGGGATGGTTGTTGGTTTTAACGCCGCCGCCGCCACGCGAGATTGTGAACAAAGCATGCGTGATTCGAAATGTCCTGCAGAATTTGCAGTTCTTCTTCAGTTCTACACGCATCGCAAAATCCGTGTATTTCTAACTTATTGATCGGTAAATACGGTATGGTTTTTCTTGAAAATTTTAAATTTTCTACCTGATGAAGCTGATTAACAAATGACATCCACATTGAAAAGATGTGTTGGTGCACCGATTCATTCCAACCTAACTTTAATTGCCAATGTTGCTGCAACAAAATTTTCGCTTTCATTATAAGTGGGCTGATCAAACCTAACGGATCAAATATTTACGCAATAACACTTAATATAGTCCTTTTTGTTACCTTTTTAGACAAATCTCTAAGATTGAATTTAAAGTTTAATGTGTCCTCGAGAGAATTCCAATATAATCCTAAAGTTTTAGACAATTCGTTTTTGTTTAGATCAATAGTCGTAGCTAAATTATTATCCCTTTCATTAAATGCAATTTCTTTGTTATTTGACTGAATTTTTCTCAATTCAAATTTTGCTTTATCTAATATATGCATTATATCTCGTTTTAATTGCATTAATTTTTCGACTGTGTCCGCGCCCGTTAATAAATCGTTCATATAAAAGTCGTTTTCAATTATTTGACATGCTTCGGGAAATTCTGATTTATGTAAAATAGCTAATTCTTTCAAACATCTGGTAGCCAGAAAGCTTGCGGGTTTTGTGCCGTAGGTTAAAGTTTTTAGTTTGTAGGTTTGTACAGGCTCGTTATCATTTTCTCGCCAGAGAATTAATTGATAATTAGTGTCTTCAGGATGCACTACTATCTGACGATACATTTTGGCTATATCACCATTTAATACAAGTTGATGAATTCGGAAACGAATTATGAAGTTAAATAAATCCTGTTGAAAAAACTACTCTCAATTTTGTTGTTGTGCTGGACTCTTTAATAACTGCGTGCTGATGAGGTAAATACACGTATGAATTACTATTAAATGAGGTATGAAAAAAAGGTTCCATATGATTAAGTTGCATGTATTCACGCATAAAATTTGTGTATTATAATTTTAAGGATTGTTTTTTTTTTAATCTTCTTTCCATACTAAAAAGTCTTTTTAACGCAATTTGTCGAGTGTTACCAATATTGATTTTGTTATTTTTAACAGGCAATTTGACAATAAAACGTCCATCAAAATCGCGTTTAACGATTTCTTTAAAATGGGTTTCAGCGGCGATTTCTTCAATTGAGTGATGTTTATGGTCGGGGGTGTAATTTAGGTTATTTTTCAAATCCCAAAATCTTTTAACCTGATCGTGTAATACCGTCTGGAGAAGTGTCGGAATATTCGGAAGTTGTCACAGCGAAATTACAGGACGTACGTGACAGTGACAATGAGTGACCAACAGTTCCACCAGCTATAAACCCCAGTTGGGTCTTTTGGAATATAAGCCCGTTTTCAAGTTTTATTTGACCTACGCATAAAAATTTCCAAAATACGGCGGCACCCAACAATAAATCAACCTTGTTGCTTTTGAAGAAATTCGGGTCAGCCAATTGCGAATTTCCCGGAATTTTGAAATTTTCAGTATTAATCGAAACGAGTGGCAAATTATCGGTTATTTTATCAACGACTAAGGCATCTAAATTAGCGGAATATTCATCACAGGATTTGATTTGGAAATTGGTTCGTTTATTTGTTTGCGATGACATACCTTCAAGACAGGTAATGGATACGTTTGCGGGTATATGTACCAATTTCAATTTTTTGGATAATTCGTGTGTTATGTAATTAGACATAGAGCCCTGATCTAAGAAAGCGCGACACGTATGAAATTGATTTTTAGAGTCTTCAATCAAGATTATTGCTGTAGATAACAATACATGTTTTTGATCAATAATATGGTTAAGATTTGTGGAATGATTATTCAAAGTTACTAGAGAGCTACGTGAATTATTAATTGCATTGCTAGGATTATTACCTGAATTCGTTACCTGAGTCGACATTTGGGCGGAACGGCGCACACTAGTTGGCTCCCGCGGTCAAAAAACCCTTTTAATTGTATACTAGTTGGCCCCCATGTCTATATACTAATTGGCTCCCGCTACCTGATGGGATTAAATACTTATTTGCCTACTTCTAGGAAACTGCTATCCCAAGTTAAAAGATCGTCTCTGCAGTTTCAATTTGATTGAATTACAATTTTATTTTTTACTATAAAGCGACCTGTTTATGTAACTAAAATTTCAATTTCAAAAATTCCTATTGATCTCTCTGTTATTAAAATACTACCTTTTGACGTAGAACTGCAGAATACTAATGGGTATGAAAAAACATTATACATATTCACAAATATATTATTATTGTCATATACAAACATTATCAAATATGTTACATGTTAGGCAAAAATTTATAACACATAAATTTTACAAATTCAAATTGAGATATTACATTTTGCTTTAACATTGTTACTTTTTCATCAACAAACTGCTGACCTAAATGAACAGCGTTGTCTACTGCATACTTTTTTGTTTTATCAATGTTGCTTTCCGAAATTATTTTTATTAAGTCCGTTTTTTTGTTTTCTCAGGTACATCTAAGCCACGGGATTCCATAAAATTAATTATGTCGCTTTTTACACTTCTCATATTTGGAACCTTATCTATTTGTCTGGAGTGGTATGGAGCGTTATCCATGACTATTACTGAATTTGCATCTACATTCGGTAGCAATTGGTTTTCAAACCATTCCTCAAATAATTTCGCATCCATATCTTGGTGATAATCTGCGGAGCAGTTTGCAATATTTCGGGCAGATAATAACAAACTTCCACGTACCCATTCATTTTTACTGCCGGCATGTAAAATAATCAGCCGTTTTCCACGTGAAGGAGGCGTTTTTAATTGGCAATTACCCGAATTATCTATCCAGCCCTTATTTATTGTGTCATGTGTATCGTACCAAGTTTCATCCAGGTAAACTATATTTCTACCTTCTTGGCGATATTTTCTAATTTTTGATATAAATTCTGTTCTTTGTACTTTCAAATGTTTGCTTTCCATAATACTCAGTCTTTTATTAATTTTTTTGTACGAAAATCCAATGCGTTGTAAAATTCTTCTTAATGTTTCTTCTGAATAATTAAATGGAAATTGTTTTTCTAACAGTCTTTTTCAATTGCTTTGGTGGTAGGAACATTATTTTCTCTATAGATTTCGTAAACTGTGTTTTTTATTTCATCAATTTCGTTTTCCGTAAAAGAATCATATAATGAAGCACGAGAGTATTTCTTCCTTTTTAAGTCCTCTTTCTCCTGGTTGATTATTCTGTGTACAGTTGACACGGGCAATTCAAGAAAGTCCGCCGTTAATGTTAAAGGAGCTTTAAACTCTTTTTTCAAAGGATTTTTAAACAAAGTTTGTACTAAAATTTTTGCATCTTCAGACAAAATTTTTTTTGTCTGTGTACTTGAACTTAAATTTGAACTTGATGCGCCTTAAAAGTTTAATAATAATGTTAAAACACAAGTTTAGTTGTAAAATGAATGCTTGCTTACCCTCCTCTTCCAATTCGTTCCTGTCAACTCTATTTGACTCGCCGTCATCATTCAAATTTATAATTTCTTCGTCAATAACATTAATATCAACAAGCTCCATTGATTCGTCATCACCCCAAGATCTCCACATTTTGATGTATACATTAGCAATTGTCTGTAAAAATCTAGTTTTATAGGTTGTAATTTATAAAGTTATAGGTAAAAAACACTTACCTATTACTACTATCAGTTGGTTATTTATGTCTTACAAATAATCTAAACAATAATAACACTAAAAAGTCTTAACACTATAATTACGGAAACTAAACTAAGAACTTAAAAATTACGATTAAATATACAGAAATAAGAAAAAACCAAAACTTGCACGATTACACCAGCTCAGCACTTAACGCAAAATAAACTTTTCAATTTTAAGAAAATGTGTTTATAAGCCTCAGGTACAGAAACTGACCTGAGGGGGAACAATAATGTCCCTGCAAATGATTGTTTAGCTTCTAAGAAATACAAGCAACAGAAACTCATATTTCTTGTTATTATTCTCAATTTAGTTAATCCGATTAAGTTATCATAGGGTCTAAATGTGCAATGAGGTCTACTAATTTTATCCTATCTGCAGTAGCTTTACAGAGTTCGTTAGAATTTGAAGGAAAGAATATTTAATTTTTTCTGGGAAAGAACCAAATTCAGGTCACACATCAATTTAGTCAGAAAATATTAATTGTCAAAATTTGTTAAAAAATGTATGTGTCAATTTTAACATTTTTAGTTTTCTTTTTAAAATCAATTGTTGCCATTATATCGAAAAGGCTTTGTTTAAAATACATAATTATTTAACCGTCAACAATAAAAATTTTATACGCGACGTTTTTGAGTAAAATTATTAAGCCAATTCTACGAATCAACCTCCTGTTTTGAATTCGTACCTAATTATGTTTAGTACCCTTACTTTATACCTGCGGTAGACCGGCAGAGATCAGTTTCTAAACATCTATTTTAATAAACAGGAAAATACCGATTGTGCACTTTATTGGGGGCGATTTAACTTCTAACTGAACTTCTTTATACATCTTGCACTGAACTTGGAATTTTTGGAAGAACTTTTTTTCGACCGTTATAAATGTTTTTCTCACTAAGTGTACGTCATTTACAGTAAGTGTATCCACATTATTCTTATTTAATTCTTTATGTATAAGTTTCATAGGTTTTTCACATATGTCATCCATAGCACGTCTTTTTAAGCAATTACTTAATTTTTGTCTATTTAAACTAGTCCTGGTGGTTGTGGTTGTCGTTAAACTCCAGCACAGTATTAAGTAAAATAGTTTTTGCGTAAGCTTTACAGCCGCGTTTTGCACGCTGCCATCGTTTGATGTTTCCAGAAAGCACTTTGTGGTAATTATATTTATAATTATTAGCAACTAATATTGGCTTGCCTTTTTCACTTAACATTTCTGACACTTCTAACAAATCCATGATTTTTTTGGGAACAAACTACTGTCTATTTTTATTTATAAAACCACCACCTGTTGCATTATGTTGGTATTAAATTAATTTCCCTACAATAGTAATTTTTATTTGTTAGGTTTGTAATACATCTGTTTCAATTTATGTCAGATTATTTTGAACATTGCCACAATGCCACGAAAACGGCGAAATTAGCTTGATTTCAAAGAAAAGCAATCGGTAATACGATGCTATCACGAAATAAAAGAGTTAGGACCACATCTAAGTGATCGTCAATTGGAAGACAAACTAGCGAAGATTTTTTCGGTAGGTATCCTCAACTTTTCCTTTTAAGTAGAGCAAAATCCATCCTATCTCCAATTCAGTATGAATCACACATCCTTCTTTATTCTAAACAATAGGTCTCCCGCTCCCATATCCACAAATTATTAAGTGTCGACAAGAGAGGAAAAACACTTACTTCTTTAAAAAGAAAGTCAGGAAGAAAAAAATTTTAATTTCCTGAGTATAAAGACCACTTTTTAAAAGAAGATTTAAGTCGAGAAATTTACAGGCTGAAAACAAATGAAACTTACTTCACTGAAGACACGTTGTATAAATACGCCAAAGAGCTTGAATTTACAGGCAGTAGAAGTGTTTTCTATAAGTATCTCAAATCGATGGGCTGTAAATATAAATTTGAGGATACCCGAAAAGTGTTAACACAAAAACCAGTGATTGTTGCAAAAAAATCAGATTTCTGAAAAAATACCTGCATTATAAAGAAAATTATACAAATCTTATGCGTTAGTTAATTTTACAGGCTCCAACTAATCAGTAATGATCGGATACAAGGAGGGATTTGAAGGGCACGCTCATAGGCGCCGCACTGATCGCTTTCTGCGGGTGCGATCGACAAGGTTGCAGGATTCTTCTTTTGTTAATTAATTTAATTTAACAATTTAATATTTTATTTAAAAGCGAATTATTAATCAAAAGTTAATGTAAAACACGAATTTACCCTGGTCAAAATAAAAACAATTGTAAGTATTCGAGATCTACGCTTATGACTTGTAAGCACGTCATTACTACCTCAATCGACCAATTCAAGTTTCAAAGTTTTTTCGCTTGGCGAGTGCGACTAGTTAGCTAGACGGCTGCACAGTGTTTTTTGTTCCCTCATTGGATTCGCTCATTACACATGAGTCACATGACCAACAGGCAATGAGATTCGCTCATTACACATGAGTCACATGACCAACAGGCAATGAGAGCGTAGGGAAGAACCGTCACAGCGACACTGATCGGCGCTCTCATTCACATCGACAGTCACGCGCAGTCTGTTTGCCGGTGATTAAACCCCAAAAAAAGTATCTGGCTTTTTGTAATTGATTTTCATTATATTTAATTGAGACGTTATAAAAATGTCAGCGTGAATCAAACACTTCAAATTGTATTTAAAGAAAATCAACTTTGGGGTGGATTTATTTAATATAAACCCCCTCAAAAATGTCTGCTAAACTTAATTGTATTTTTAAAATTATCCAAACTTATTATTTCCACTTGTTGGCCTCTGAATCAAACACTTTTTTTGGATTAAATTTTATTACACCTTTTAGTTATGCGCAGTACCTGGTGTCCCGGGATGGGTCAAGCCAACACAGGTAAATCTACCTATTTATCCAATATAAATACAATATAAAAATTTCAATGTGCATCAAACACTTCATGAAACAGGTGTTACTGGCTCTTGGGCTATTACCTACGACCCTTTTACCATCAAGGATTAAAATCTGACTACCGGAGCCAACTAGTATGCGCCCGGGCGGAAATATGTAGCAATGAATGATGTTTTTTATTACAATGGCGACATTTTGTATTAATTCTACAATTAATCACACGATGATTAGCTCGTAAACAATTTTTACACAGCTTAAAATTATCCACGATAGTAGTTAAAGTGTCACTTCCGACCGATTTTAACGACTTTTTAATTACCACTTTTACTTTCACATTCCAAATGACGTAGGTATTTGTTATAACCTTGACTAAATTCCGATGACGTAAAATGAAATTAATTAAGACATTTTCGATGACTGATCCACATTACGTCACATGTAAGGGAATGCCACCAATTTCTTTCCGAATTATCGCTTCTCGTGAATTGATCTTAATTTTCGCGCTTTGATTACTATTCTCGCGATTTGTTCTCTTTTCTCCCGAGTTGATACTAATTTTCGCGATTTAATTCCTATTTTTGCTGTCTGACTTCGTTTCTTGCAATTTGCTCTCGTTTCTCGCGAATTGATTAAAAATTTTCGCGATTGGATCACTGTTCTCGCGACCCCGATCTTGATTCTCGCGGTTTGCTCTTGTTTGTAGCAAATTGGTCATAATTTTCGCGATTTGAACTAGATTTCTTGCAATCTGACTTTTCGATTTTTGCGATTTAATTTAAATTAGTTAAATTATTGTTTTTAGATGTTTAAATCGTGGTTTGATCTCAACTCTAGCGAATCTATCTCTATTTTTGCGATTTGAACCAGATTCTAATCAATTTGATTTTTGCAGATAAGATCATATGCATAGTATAAAACGAATAAGCGTTATACATTTATCAGAATAAAATAAAAAAAAAAAAAAATATGAGTTTGTTTCTTTGTGTTAGCCGGTGATACGCAAGATTTTCTAGCATTTAATATTTGCAATCGCAAATTGAACCAAATTTCCGAGGATGTGTTTCCGATTCTCGCAATTTGATTTCAAAAACACCAATTTGATCATTTCTTTTTGCAAATCAATCATAGAAAAAGTGACAAATAAAGCTTTAGACAAAAATTTGAAAGAAAAAACCAGACAGACAAAATTTGAAGTTAACGATTTTACTGTCTGCCGCAATAGTAAACTTTTCATTAAGAATGTGTTTTCTAATATGTTTGAAATAGAATTGAAATTGCCGTTTAAGTTCTCGTTAGTTACGTCACAAGATTTTCTGGCTTTTAATCCAGACGATCGCTAATTGAACCAGATTTACAAGATGTGATTTCGATTCTCGCAATTTGATCTCGAAAACACTAAGTTGATCAGCGTTTTTCGCAAATGAAATATAGAAAAGTTACAAATAAACTTTAGACAAAAATTTGAAGTTACCGATTTTACTATTTTCAACTATTGCAAACTGTCTATTAAGAATGTGCTTTCTAATATGTTTAAAATGGAGTTGAATTTGCCATTTAAGTTCTCGTTAGTTATGTTTTTCAATGTATGTAATTTTAAATATTGGTCGCTTGTTAGATAATTTTGCAAGTCTTTTTTTTATTTCATTTTTATATCAAACTGTTTTTAATTAAATTTAATATCAAACTTTTTCTTTTTAATTAATCGTCATATCAAACTTTAATGATTTCGGCGTCTCAAACAATCATTAACTTTTTATTAAAAACACGTTCTCTAATATTTTAAAAAGTTTAGAAACTATTGTTTAAGTTCTCGTAGTTGTGTTTTTTAAAATATGTAATTTTGAATATTGCTTGCTCCTTAGAAATTTTTGTAAGAAATGAAAACATTCTCATTGTACGTAACTATGAACGTAACTATGAACTGATTAATTATGAACTGATTTTAAAAGCGCTTAAATCAGTTGTCTATCAAATCAAATAATAGTAAAATATTAAAAAACAACAACAAATTGTTTAATTTTTGCTTATCGACGTGTATGAGACATGCCTAATAGTACGGAATTTTGTAGAGACTTTGAATTTCTAAAGTAACTTAAGAAAATGGAAATAACGACAGATACTTTTCACATCTAGCTTTCTGATCGACAGATCTCAGATTGTTTGAGACGTTACTTGTGAAAATTTGTAAATAAAGAAAAAACACAAATAACAATATTAATCAAAATTATTTGCAAAAAATTTACAAATATAGAAATATAGCGTTTTCAAAAAAACAAATTTATTTGAGGAAAATTTGAATGTATTAATATTGTAAATAGTTATAATTAATTAAATGGATAATTAAAGAATAGATTTGGAAGTATAAAATTTGTATATATTTTTTTTGTTTCTGTAATTAGTCAGCTATTATTACAGGAACCTTTTATTGCTAATTCATTTCAACTTTTTGTACAAATTTTGTAAACTCTTTACATACTTTGCAAGCAAAATTTGTTGATATGCCTAGTAAGTTTCTGATGTCTAATGTAAAATTATAATATTTTAAAATAATTAATTCAGTTTAACATTAATTAGGAACGCGTCAAACTTTAATCAAAAAATTTCAAAAATTGTATACATAGATTCAAAACCGTTTATCATTTTTATTCTATTTTCAATTATGTTATGAGTTATGTTATGAGGTAAAATTTATGTAATGTTTTGTTTTTGCTAAATTTATTTATTTCTTTTTTTTCTTAAATTTTATTTAAATTTTATCAGTTATGTAGACAATTTGTGTATATATATTCTTATATTTTGTTAAAATAAGAAACATATAATGACCATATAGTATGAAGTGTACGTATCGCAATTGAGCAGTATGTATTTTGTAAACTGTTTACAGGTTGACACTTATTAAAAATTAAAATATCTACCTCTTCATGTTTCGAATAAATTACTACATTTGTTATAGACACATGATAAATAAAAAAATGAGATATGCACAAAAAAAATATTTTAAACCAAACTTTGAATTTTATAAAGTACAAGCATGAACAAAATGTTTTTAAAGTTTACAAAGTATAATTGCTTTAAGTGTATATAACAAATTTTTTTAATTTATTAAATAAAAAATAATAGCATACAATATACACAAATCCTAAAAAATCAACGATTACAATTAATAATGATAAAAAATTGCAACTTAAACTACAAAGACTTTAACACAAAAATATAAAACTACATAGTTTAAATATGGTAGGTTTTTAATTTGATAATAAGTTATATTTATTTTTTATTATTATTTTGCATTCTGTTCTGTTTTAGCAGCCTTTTTATTGTGACAAATATTTTAACAAACTTTATGTATGTTTTATTCGTTGTGCTTATCATATTTGGAAATTTTCGAAGTTTGAAAAACAATTTATTAGTTTCTAAATAATAGTTTTCAAATTTCAACACATTTTTTTAAATTTCTACTTATAATTTAATTTTTATTTTTAATTTATTTTATAAAGTCGTTATTTCATCTTGTTTTAACTTATTTGTAGTTTAGTTAGATATACTCGTAATAATTACTTTTTGTTCTACTATTCTGTGGTTTGGTTTTAATCTTTTAACTAATTTAAAAATTTCTGCTTTGTTTGATTGAAAAATATTTTGTATCGTATTTCTTTACTTTTTGTTTGTTTTAAATGTATAGATGCTTAAAATATTAATTGTCACGTATGTTTTATTTTATTTTCGCTATTACCAATTTCAAAGTTATATATTTAAAACGAAAATTGCTATACAAAATTAGGTAGTACAAAAATTGTTTTTCATTACACGAATCGATTTAAATATTCTTATTACATATTATTTTCTGTGATCTAACCTGTTTTAAGAAAAAACATTAGTATTGTATGTGAGACAGACGCGAAACGGACGCTGGATAGACGCGCTCCTATTAATGCCGAATGATGTACCGGAACCCATAAAGAGCCGTAAGTGGTACTTTTGGATTTACTTTTTAGAAATACAATTTAGAATACAATAGACTATTATTTATAGTTTACTGTTGCAGTCAACAAACATGTGTAATTCATTCAATTGGGTAACATTTCTAGTAATACATTTTTTGTTTGTCAAAGTTACAAAAAAAAAAACGTAATCAAAGTTTTAAGAAATTTTTTTTTTTACATTCTAGAAATTAAAATACTAAAGACTAAAATTTATTTTTTTTTATTGTTGCCAACAAACACGTGTAATTTATTCAATTAGATAGAAATTAATAATAAAATTTCTTTCTGTCTTGCCAAAGTTAGAAAAAAATATAGTCAAAAATTTTAAGAAAAATTTTGTATTTGCTTTCTAGAAATTATATTTTGCTGTTGTAGTCAGCTGCAAAGACGTTTAATTTATTCAATTAGATAAAATCGGTGATGATCAATTTCATTTCATAGTTAAGGTTAGGAAAAACGTAATCAAAGTATTTAAAAAATATTTTGTATTTACTTAACACACCAAAAACTAAAATTTATATTTTGCTGTTGTAGTCAGCAAATTATTCAATCAGATAAAATCGGTAATGATACATTTTTTTTTTTGTTTGTCAAAGTTAGAACAAACGTAACTAAAGTTTTAAGAAAAATTTTACTATCTTTTTTCTACTTTCTATAGAAATTATATAAAAAAAATTATATATTTTTTCATTCATAATTTTATTTTGTCGAAAACTTATTTTTAAATTTCAATTTTTGTCATTTGACAAGTATTACCTACTAAATTTATCGTGCAATTATTTAAATAATATTAAAATCAAAGAAAAATCAGCAACAAATAATTATCGGTACACATTAATTCTTGTAAAAAAACATTTTTGTTCATTTAAATTATAGCTGCTACTTTTTTTTCAAAACTATATTTGTAATTTAGTTTTTTATAATGTATAAACATTTCAAGCTTTGATTTTATCACTACCTCTGCAATATATGTTTTAAAATTTTGTAGAAATATTTCAACTTTTCAAATTTTAGAAACAAAATATTGTCAGCGTATATACGAAAATACTTTTATAATTATAAAAAGCGTTTAAAAGTTACAAGAGTTTAGTAATCATTCAAAAGTGATTAATAATTTACCTTTATTACTTGTATGCAATATAACCTAATCTTTTACGTTTAGATAAATTATTGGATTGGTAATGCATAATATAAATTAAGAATTAGATATACTTTAAAAATGTAAGTACATTATTATTTTTACAAAATTTATAAAGTTGTAACTATAATTCATTTCAAAATCATTGTCATCTCAGTAGATTGTATAAACGGCACATAGCATTGCAAACGTGACATTAGTTTTTTATCAAGTAAATCAATATTGATACCTTATAAATATGACATCTGTATGTTTTAAAATAAAAAGAAATAGTTTATTATGTCAAATAAGTTTTAAAAGTTTATCTGAAGTTATTTGTGTTGGAAATAAACCAATTTTTTTTAATTTGAGTTAAGGACGGAGCTTTTTTAGAAACAAAAAAAGTTGTTTATGCTTGTAAAAAAATTGGCAAATAATTTTAAAAAATTATACAGTGTTTTAAGAAAGGAAGAGTAATACTATACTTAAAACTGTTTTATTTTAATTCCATTGGATAACATAATTTAAAAAAAAATTCAATCATATATATCAGAGGGTAAGCTAGAGCACGTAAGTATAACAATTTCACTAAGTCTTAGAAAAAAAATTAGTTTATTTGAAATTATTATTTATTTAAAAATTATTCAATTGCAAAGAACTGTGCAGACTTTATGTTTAATTTATTTTTTAATTCAAGTTGATACATTGGATTAAATGTAATAATCATTTTTGTTTTTCTGGTTTTTCAATTGACACAACTATTTTAACAAATTGACATTTTCGGAAAAGAATTTGTAATTAGGTATATTGTTTTTAGTAAAACAAACTAACATATTATTTAGCAACTTTAGTTTCAAATTTAGACAAACGTCTTCTTATAATGACAAACGAATCATCATGTAAAATTTCAAAATTCTAAAAAATACTTTTTGCGGATTCTAAATTCAAAAATTAAATTATTAATTGTTTGAATATAAAGATGTTTTTATAAAAGTTGTAATCTACTGGTACTTAGATTTTACTGATTTAACAATATTATAATTATTAAACATAATTTAATATAAAAATTGAAATGGTTATTAATAATTTTAATAAAATAAGTATAAGTAGTAATTTTTTTAAATTAGTACATTATACGTCATTAGATTGATATGACTTCTAAACATATGAATACCATACAATTTACTTACATTTAATAAACAACAAGAGAATTAGACCATTTGAACAAGTGATACAGCTGCACGAGTTACTGTTCTGATATCGTTACATATTAATGTGCATTTTTAGATCATGATGATATTGTACTCTGATTCAAAATCAATCACCGGAATTTAAAAGCAGTACCGGTTACCAACATTTCCATCTTCTGACACCCCAATGACCACATTGCGTCCACATCCGCTCCGCGGAAACAAATGCTATAGGTGGTCATTGGGGTGTCAGAAGATGGAAATGTTGGTAACCGGTACTGCTTTTAAATTCCGGTGATTGATTTTGAATCAGAGTACAATATCATCATGATCTAAAAATGCACATTAATATGTAACGATATCAGAACAGTAACTCGTGCAGCTGTATCACTTGTTCAAATGGTCTAATTCTCTTGTTGTTTATTAAATGTAAGTAAATTGTATGGTATTCATATGTTTAGAAGTCATATCAATCTAATGACGTATAATGTACTAATTTAAAAAAATTACTACTTATACTTATTTTATTAAAATTATTAATAACCATTTCAATTTTTATATTAAATTATGTTTAATAATTATAATATTGTTAAATCAGTAAAATCTAAGTACCAGTAGATTACAACTTTTATAAAAACATCTTTATATTCAAACAATTAATAATTTAATTTTTGAATTTAGAATCCGCAAAAAGTATTTTTTAGAATTTTGAAATTTTACATGATGATTCGTTTGTCATTATAAGAAGACGTTTGTCTAAATTTGAAACTAAAGTTGCTAAATAATATGTTAGTTTGTTTTACTAAAAACAATATACCTAATTACAAATTCTTTTCCGAAAATGTCAATTTGTTAAAATAGTTGTGTCAATTGAAAAACCAGAAAAACAAAAATGATTATTACATTTAATCCAATGTATCAACTTGAATTAAAAAATAAATTAAACATAAAGTCTGCACAGTTCTTTGCAATTGAATAATTTTTAAATAAATAATAATTTCAAATAAACTAATTTTTTTTCTAAGACTTAGTGAAATTGTTATACTTACGTGCTCTAGCTTACCCTCTGATATATATGATTGAATTTTTTTTTAAATTATGTTATCCAATGGAATTAAAATAAAACAGTTTTAAGTATAGTATTACTCTTCCTTTCTTAAAACACTGTATAATTTTTTAAAATTATTTGCCAATTTTTTTACAAGCATAAACAACTTTTTTTGTTTCTAAAAAAGCTCCGTCCTTAACTCAAATTAAAAAAAATTGGTTTATTTCCAACACAAATAACTTCAGATAAACTTTTAAAACTTATTTGACATAATAAACTATTTCTTTTTATTTTAAAACATACAGATGTCATATTTATAAGGTATCAATATTGATTTACTTGATAAAAAACTAATGTCACGTTTGCAATGCTATGTGCCGTTTATACAATCTACTGAGATGACAATGATTTTGAAATGAATTATAGTTACAACTTTATAAATTTTGTAAAAATAATAATGTACTTACATTTTTAAAGTATATCTAATTCTTAATTTATATTATGCATTACCAATCCAATAATTTATCTAAACGTAAAAGATTAGGTTATATTGCATACAAGTAATAAAGGTAAATTATTAATCACTTTTGAATGATTACTAAACTCTTGTAACTTTTAAACGCTTTTTATAATTATAAAAGTATTTTCGTATATACGCTGACAATATTTTGTTTCTAAAATTTGAAAAGTTGAAATATTTCTACAAAATTTTAAAACATATATTGCAGAGGTAGTGATAAAATCAAAGCTTGAAATGTTTATACATTATAAAAAACTAAATTACAAATATAGTTTTGAAAAAAAAGTAGCAGCTATAATTTAAATGAACAAAAATGTTTTTTTACAAGAATTAATGTGTACCGATAATTATTTGTTGCTGATTTTTCTTTGATTTTAATATTATTTAAATAATTGCACGATAAATTTAGTAGGTAATACTTGTCAAATGACAAAAATTGAAATTTAAAAATAAGTTTTCGACAAAATAAAATTATGAATGAAAAAATATATAATTTTTTTTATATAATTTCTATAGAAAGTAGAAAAAAGATAGTAAAATTTTTCTTAAAACTTTAGTTACGTTTGTTCTAACTTTGACAAACAAAAAAAAAATGTATCATTACCGATTTTATCTGATTGAATAATTTGCTGACTACAACAGCAAAATATAAATTTTAGTTTTTGGTATGTTAAGTAAATACAAAATATTTTTTAAATACTTTGATTACGTTTTTCCTAACCTTAACTATGAAATGAAATTGATCATCACCGATTTTATCTAATTGAATAAATTAAACGTCTTTGCAGCTGACTACAACAGCAAAATATAATTTCTAGAAAGCAAATACAAAATTTTTCTTAAAATTTTTGACTATATTTTTTTCTAACTTTGGCAAGACAGAAAGAAATTTTATTATTAATTTCTATCTAATTGAATAAATTACACGTGTTTGTTGGCAACAATAAAAAAAAATAAATTTTAGTCTTTAGTATTTTAATTTCTAGAATGTAAAAAAAAAAATTTCTTAAAACTTTGATTACGTTTTTTTTTTTGTAACTTTGACAAACAAAAAATGTATTACTAGAAATGTTACCCAATTGAATGAATTACACATGTTTGTTGACTGCAACAGTAAACTATAAATAATAGTCTATTGTATTCTAAATTGTATTTCTAAAAAGTAAATCCAAAAGTACCACTTACGGCTCTTTATGGGTTCCGGTACATCATTCGGCATTAATAGGAGCGCGTCTATCCAGCGTCCGTTTCGCGTCTGTCTCACATACAATACTAATGTTTTTTCTTAAAACAGGTTAGATCACAGAAAATAATATGTAATAAGAATATTTAAATCGATTCGTGTAATGAAAAACAATTTTTGTACTACCTAATTTTGTATAGCAATTTTCGTTTTAAATATATAACTTTGAAATTGGTAATAGCGAAAATAAAATAAAACATACGTGACAATTAATATTTTAAGCATCTATACATTTAAAACAAACAAAAAGTAAAGAAATACGATACAAAATATTTTTCAATCAAACAAAGCAGAAATTTTTAAATTAGTTAAAAGATTAAAACCAAACCACAGAATAGTAGAACAAAAAGTAATTATTACGAGTATATCTAACTAAACTACAAATAAGTTAAAACAAGATGAAATAACGACTTTATAAAATAAATTAAAAATAAAAATTAAATTATAAGTAGAAATTTAAAAAAATGTGTTGAAATTTGAAAACTATTATTTAGAAACTAATAAATTGTTTTTCAAACTTCGAAAATTTCCAAATATGATAAGCACAACGAATAAAACATACATAAAGTTTGTTAAAATATTTGTCACAATAAAAAGGCTGCTAAAACAGAACAGAATGCAAAATAATAATAAAAAATAAATATAACTTATTATCAAATTAAAAACCTACCATATTTAAACTATGTAGTTTTATATTTTTGTGTTAAAGTCTTTGTAGTTTAAGTTGCAATTTTTTATCATTATTAATTGTAATCGTTGATTTTTTAGGATTTGTGTATATTGTATGCTATTATTTTTTATTTAATAAATTAAAAAAATTTGTTATATACACTTAAAGCAATTATACTTTGTAAACTTTAAAAACATTTTGTTCATGCTTGTACTTTATAAAATTCAAAGTTTGGTTTAAAATATTTTTTTTGTGCATATCTCATTTTTTTATTTATCATGTGTCTATAACAAATGTAGTAATTTATTCGAAACATGAAGAGGTAGATATTTTAATTTTTAATAAGTGTCAACCTGTAAACAGTTTACAAAATACATACTGCTCAATTGCGATACGTACACTTCATACTATATGGTCATTATATGTTTCTTATTTTAACAAAATATAAGAATATATATACACAAATTGTCTACATAACTGATAAAATTTAAATAAAATTTAAGAAAAAAAAGAAATAAATAAATTTAGCAAAAACAAAACATTACATAAATTTTACCTCATAACATAACTCATAACATAATTGAAAATAGAATAAAAATGATAAACGGTTTTGAATCTATGTATACAATTTTTGAAATTTTTTGATTAAAGTTTGACGCGTTCCTAATTAATGTTAAACTGAATTAATTATTTTAAAATATTATAATTTTACATTAGACATCAGAAACTTACTAGGCATATCAACAAATTTTGCTTGCAAAGTATGTAAAGAGTTTACAAAATTTGTACAAAAAGTTGAAATGAATTAGCAATAAAAGGTTCCTGTAATAATAGCTGACTAATTACAGAAACAAAAAAAATATATACAAATTTTATACTTCCAAATCTATTCTTTAATTATCCATTTAATTAATTATAACTATTTACAATATTAATACATTCAAATTTTCCTCAAATAAATTTGTTTTTTTGAAAACGCTATATTTCTATATTTGTAAATTTTTTGCAAATAATTTTGATTAATATTGTTATTTGTGTTTTTTCTTTATTTACAAATTTTCACAAGTAACGTCTCAAACAATCTGAGATCTGTCGATCAGAAAGCTAGATGTGAAAAGTATCTGTCGTTATTTCCATTTTCTTAAGTTACTTTAGAAATTCAAAGTCTCTACAAAATTCCGTACTATTAGGCATGTCTCATACACGTCGATAAGCAAAAATTAAACAATTTGTTGTTGTTTTTTAATATTTTACTATTATTTGATTTGATAGACAACTGATTTAAGCGCTTTTAAAATCAGTTCATAATTAATCAGTTCATAGTTACGTTCATAGTTACGTACAATGAGAATGTTTTCATTTCTTACAAAAATTTCTAAGGAGCAAGCAATATTCAAAATTACATATTTTAAAAAACACAACTACGAGAACTTAAACAATAGTTTCTAAACTTTTTAAAATATTAGAGAACGTGTTTTTAATAAAAAGTTAATGATTGTTTGAGACGCCGAAATCATTAAAGTTTGATATGACGATTAATTAAAAAGAAAAAGTTTGATATTAAATTTAATTAAAAACAGTTTGATATAAAAATGAAATAAAAAAAAGACTTGCAAAATTATCTAACAAGCGACCAATATTTAAAATTACATACATTGAAAAACATAACTAACGAGAACTTAAATGGCAAATTCAACTCCATTTTAAACATATTAGAAAGCACATTCTTAATAGACAGTTTGCAATAGTTGAAAATAGTAAAATCGGTAACTTCAAATTTTTGTCTAAAGTTTATTTGTAACTTTTCTATATTTCATTTGCGAAAAGCGCTGATCAACTTAGTGTTTTCGAGATCAAATTGCGAGAATCGAAATCACATCTTGTAAATCTGGTTCAATTAGCGATCGTCTGGATTAAAAGCCAGAAAATCTTGTGACGTAACTAACGAGAACTTAAACGGCAATTTCAATTCTATTTCAAACATATTAGAAAACACATTCTTAATGAAAAGTTTACTATTGCGGCAGACAGTAAAATCGTTAACTTCAAATTTTGTCTGTCTGGTTTTTTCTTTCAAATTTTTGTCTAAAGCTTTATTTGTCACTTTTTCTATGATTGATTTGCAAAAAGAAATGATCAAATTGGTGTTTTTGAAATCAAATTGCGAGAATCGGAAACACATCCTCGGAAATTTGGTTCAATTTGCGATTGCAAATATTAAATGCTAGAAAATCTTGCGTATCACCGGCTAACACAAAGAAACAAACTCATATTTTTTTTTTTATTTTATTCTGATAAATGTATAACGCTTATTCGTTTTATACTATGCATATGATCTTATCTGCAAAAATCAAATTGATTAGAATCTGGTTCAAATCGCAAAAATAGAGATAGATTCGCTAGAGTTGAGATCAAACCACGATTTAAACATCTAAAAACAATAATTTAACTAATTTAAATTAAATCGCAAAAATCGAAAAGTCAGATTGCAAGAAATCTAGTTCAAATCGCGAAAATTATGACCAATTTGCTACAAACAAGAGCAAACCGCGAGAATCAAGATCGGGGTCGCGAGAACAGTGATCCAATCGCGAAAATTTTTAATCAATTCGCGAGAAACGAGAGCAAATTGCAAGAAACGAAGTCAGACAGCAAAAATAGGAATTAAATCGCGAAAATTAGTATCAACTCGGGAGAAAAGAGAACAAATCGCGAGAATAGTAATCAAAGCGCGAAAATTAAGATCAATTCACGAGAAGCGATAATTCGGAAAGAAATTGGTGGCATTCCCTTACATGTGACGTAATGTGGATCAGTCATCGAAAATGTCTTAATTAATTTCATTTTACGTCATCGGAATTTAGTCAAGGTTATAACAAATACCTACGTCATTTGGAATGTGAAAGTAAAAGTGGTAATTAAAAAGTCGTTAAAATCGGTCGGAAGTGACACTTTAACTACTCACGATTTTGATTCTTTCTTCGACATTTAGATTATTCAATTCTTCGCATTGAGTTATTTTATGCAAGGAACTTTTGCAAAGATTACACACGACATTAGAATTATTAATTGCAAATGTATGAATCACATTGCGAGTTTTAGGCTTATTAGTATTATTGTAATTAATTTTAGCATTGATTGGATTCGATTTGGTATTTAGCATAGCATTTAAAGATTGCAAAACCTCACATCTTTTATTTAAGAATAATTTGAAGCATTCATAAGTGGGTACATTTTTATCAAGAGTCATCTGCCATTCGCGTTTGGTGTGAAAATCGAGTTTTTCTACTATTAGCGGAACTATTAGCGCATCCCAGCTATTAACTGGCTGATTAAGATTTTTTAATGCTTCTAAATTTGTCTAAATAATTCTCGCAAGGAAGCCAATAGAATGGGCATTAAAGATTGCATAGATATGATCTTGTACAGTAGAGTTGTATTTTTAAAACGATTCTTTGAAATGGTCTATGCCGTGTCATAATTATTTTCTTCAATACTCAAAGATTCAATCGCGCGTAACGCATCATCCCTTAAACAAGATTTTAAATATTGAAGCTTTTGTCTTTTGTTTAGATTTGCGTTTTCATTAATGATAGACTTGAAAGTGTTTTCAAAATTTCAAAAGCAAGGCACTGAACTTTTTTTTTACCATCCAACAAGTCTATACTTTCTAAAACTGGTAAAGCAGATAGCTAAAATAATAAATGTGGGCTCTTACTTTGGAATGGCACGTCTGTTCTCAATGACGTTTCTTTCCGATTTCTTTTAGCAGAACCATTGAGGCTGTCCAAAAAGCAGTCAAAAATTTTAAAAATTCTACAAGGCCATTTCGTCAAACATTAAAATGCAATATTTGTCCGGTTTCTTCATTTTTTTGGCAAGCTGCTTTAGTACATCAAACACAGCGTAGTAAATTATTGGAAATGGAAACATTCTTCAATAATTTTTGTACTGTAGCTCTGAAACGAAGAGCGAAGATTTTGGAAAGCATCTTATATGCAGCAGGACTCTGCTTATAAAGAGCTAATCCTAATATTTTATCTTCAAGATCAAATCTGCGATCTATTGAACTTTTACCAGCAGATTGAATTTGTCTTTTTATAAACTGAAAAACTGTTTTGGATAAAATGTCAGACAAATTCAAAATTGACTTTTGCGTCGACATTTTTTTCAATAGAACATTTTTTTTTGAAAGTTGTACTTCTGCTTTTTATTATAGCATTTCTTTTTTTTAAATTTGAAACATTTTTGATACAATTTGTTTCTTTTCAGTGTTAATTCGTACAATCGTCGGACACCAATAACTTGAAGCAGAATGATAAGAAGTAAAACTGAAAGTACTTTATGCTTTGTTAAATTTATCTAAAACCAGTACTTTAGATACACAATGAAAAAATAGACAGATATTTGTTCAGAAGGAAAAAAAGAGAATAATTTGTATTTGATAACAAACGTGGTACCTATTGTATTAGCCAAAGTGGGGAAGTGGGTTACTAGCGCCTAGACCTGCGATCAAGTCTCTTACTTACCTGGAATTTAGTGGGTAGTAAGTCATTTGCGCCCACTTATATACTTAATGTTTATGATCATAATTTTTACATAAATACTGAACAAGATAGATAAACATACCAAGAAAATTACTTGCATTTTATAGGGGCAAGTATATATGTATGTTATAATTTACTTATTTTTACTTATTTACCTATTTATTTATTTAGTTGGGTTTATATGTATAGTCAAAGCAAAATAAGATAGTGAAAGAGTTGTAAAAAACCCGCTATAGACTAGGGTCACTAATATACGGGTAGCGCCAACTCTCTATCTCTCTCTTGGACCTCTCTTTTAATTTGAACCCAAACCAAATAAACTGCATACTAACGTATGCAACACAATATATTCAAAATTCCTAGAAATGCATTTAAAACTATTTCTATCTTTGTTTCACTCATGCGTGTATATAACTATCTCTTTTAATTTGAACCCACACTTGACCATGACGCCTGTGACGTCACTGCGCCATCTTTGTTGAGGTAGATCAGTAGTCGGTTTCCAAACAATGCATGGTTTCCATTGTGTTTCAATGAAGTGTTAGGATTATTGTCTATCTTTTAACAAATAAAGACATTTTTGTGTGTTTATTGTGTGTTTACATTCAAGGTAAGTAATTTGCGTTATAAACCAGTGGTGCAGTGGTTACGTTATAAAATTAAAAATGTACAACGTCTTGTAACTTACCAAGTTAGTAAAACTTGTATTATCTACACAAAAACAGTAAAAAATCACTTAAATGCACTGGAAAAAATCACATACTAGCACAACTCTCAACAAACGTGTTGGAATCAAAGCAGAAACGAAAATTTGTTTGGAAACCAATCCCTGACCTACCCGACAAAATGGCTGCCGTGACGTCAGGGTTCCAGGGTCGCTTAGTGAACTGCATTGACGCTACCCGTATATTTAGTGACCCTACTATAGACTGGTTCTCTTACTTCCACTCACAGCATTCATAGAGTAGGCAGGGCGAAATCTTTTATCCTCTTCTGTTGCACGTAAAAGTTAGACACGGCTAGACCCAATTCGCTTTTAGAGAAGACACGTGCTTTCCACCAGTTCTATAAGTGACACCAGAGAATCTCAAACAGTTTGCAATAGTTGCTTAAATGCTTAACAAACTTATGAACAATGCACTTAATAAGACTACGTGAAATAAAACAAAATAATCGATTGACTTAAATTAATCTTAAATTAATTAAATAATTTAATTTTATTTCTATTTTATTTACAAATCTTCATCTGAAGAAAAATATTCAAAATCGTTGTCACTATCACTACATTCTAGATTTGTAATTATTTCTTGTACATTATCTTTTTTAATAATTTTAATAATTAAATATCAATGTCAATAATTAAAATTTTTTAATAATTTGATTTAATAATTTGATTTTCAAAATTATTTAAAATAATTTTTTCACAGTGACTGATTTTTCCAGTCTTCTGATGTCACACTGCGTGCTCTCTTGCCAATAATTTAAAAGTGACTTTATGTCCAAATCCATCTGCAACACATTTACCTATATTATTGTTGTAGTATCCTTTAATTTTAGACCACACATATTCAATAGGGTTATAGTGGCAATGGTAAGGCGGAAGTTTCAATACTAAATGGACATTTTTGATTGCCATTTTATCTGCAACATGCACTTTTTTTATGTGTGTATTTTTTACCAACTGCAGCATTTCACTTTTGCAGGCGATTGTTGGAAATGGAAGTTTTTTCTTCTCTAGCCAAGGTTTAATCTGATCTTTGCGCCAAGCTTTTGTCGAAAATTTCTCTACAACAGAAGAATGATAAGAGGCGTTGTCTATTACGATAACGGTGGCTTCTTCTAATGAAGGTATAAGTTTTTCTGTCATCTATTTTTCAAAGAGTTCAACCAGCATTTTGTCACAATAATTATCGCTCTTTTTTTTTGATGAAAATATTAAACCGGCACCATCTACAAAACCGTCTCCAGCAGCATGTAGGATTATATAACGTTTTCCTTCATTGTTATTTGACCGAATTATCCTGCCATGTGTGCTTGTTACCACCTTTAGAAAATACCCACGTTTCGTTCAAAAAAACAAACTTATATATTCCTCCCGATTTTATTTCTTTATTTTTTTCAAAAATTCAAAGCGTTTTCTTACGACTGAGACGCGACGTGAGGTTGTTCGCAAAGTATTTTTCATGATACATGAAATTTTTATTATAAATAAACTTACCCAAAGATCGAATTACTTTTTTTAAAGAATTATTGCTCTCATCATAAATATATCTTTCTTTTAATTTATTAAGTAAGGTTTCAATTGTTATGTGCTCGTTTTTTACACATTTGATATAATGTGTTTTTTATTTCAGTTTTTTGTGTTAATGGAAAATCAGATGTTTTGTTTTTTTTTTTCTGACGTCTAAAGGATGGAGACGCCATAGTACCTTTACTTTCGGCAATGATGTTTCTCACAGAATTTTCTGAAATTTTCAAAGCCATCAATGCCCTTTTACTGTATGATGTCAAAGGCACTAAAGAAGACATGTTCTTTTTACTGTTCACATTTACTGTCCAAATGAAAAGAAGACATTTTGCAAATTCAAACCGAAATTAACACAACCAAAGACAAATTTAAAGTAAATAATATATAGTTGGTTTATTTAAGAATGAGATTTTGACTTTAACCATAAATTACCCTAATAAAAGAATCCAAATTGACCAATTATTAGTCATGCCGATTTATGATGCTTTGAAAAGCCGAAGAAGCAAATAATCTCAGGCAACGGCACCCCAGGCTGGGTTCGATGCCGCGATCCTTTCTACCTGTTTCTTGAAATAGAATACAAAACTCAATGCAAGTGCAATAATTTGTAACTACAGTGTTTCCAATTGTTGCTTTTTATTTCGTTAATGCAAGTAAATATTTTTAAATCTTCTAATATCCTTCTTCATGTAAATTAGGATTCTGAAGTGATTCAGCCGAGTCAATATCAAGCACATTATCAGCATCTTCTGCCATAGCATTACAATCACAATTTCATGGTTGCCACATTGTTAAAATTTGAATTATAGTTTTCTTGCAGAATGCAAATTATAACTAAACGAATTTCAACGTCTGAGGTGAAATTTTTCCATCCCACCCTTTCAGTGTTATCTGGTATTTATTTTTACCAAACTAAAACCAACTTTCTAATGTCATTTTCTTAGTATTAGAGATAACAACATCATTGTAGTTAAGATTATTTCTGCTAATACTTCTGTTCAATATCTTTAAAATTAGTTTTATATTTACTTTGTTTCCAGCAGGTATAAAAGTATTGGTTTTAAGGACTCGGTTTCTATGTCACTGCTTGAGGTTATTAATTAACTCGCGACTAGACAAAGGTGCAACTATTTCCCCAAAAAGGGGAAATTATTAATTTTTATAAAAAAAATGAACTTTCTAGTAAAGGCTGCAAAAGATGTACTGCCAAAAATAATCGCACAGTTCGATCGAAAAATAAAATTATTAAATAATTTTTCTTGTTTTGATAATAAATAATTATTAAAAAAGTTTTTCACAGCATGCTTTAAATAGGAACTAATAGTAACTTTGATTTAAAAAAAAGAAATAAATTATTTGATAAAATATTAAAGTAAACTGTCAGATGTAAAAGTCATTTGAATTATTATAAATCTTAATTGATATAAAATGAAAAGCAATAATTAGGAACATTGTACTTAAAAATTATGGCATTTGTATTGAGTTTTGTATTCTATTTCAAGAAACAGGTAGAAAGGATCCCTGCATCGAATCCCGCCTGGGGTGTCGTTGCTTGAGGTTATTTGCTTCTTCGGCCTTTCAAAGCATCATAAATCGGCATGATTAATAATTGGTCAATTTGGATTCTTTTGTTAGGGTAATTTATGGTTAAAGTCAAAATCTCATTCTTGAATAAACCAACTATAACAAACTTATTTATTGTATATATTATTAGATATTTCCCATATCCATTACCAGTGAATAATGGCGAAGAAAAAACCTCAGCCTCATTACGGTTCATCATAATTAACTCCTTCAATGTATTCGTCTCCATGTAGTGGAAATAACTTTGGGACTGCTTTACTAAAAATGAAGGTGTCAGCTAATCTCTGATACTCAAAGTCCCGTTTTAATCTCATCAATGTGAGAAATATTTCATTTAAAGGTGTTAATCTGTGCAGTTTCTTCCACACTCCTTTTACTTCTGTTTGATGCACACCACCAGTAGCACCTTTTCCAATGTTCCAAAGTACATATCTAAACATGACTAAAACATATGATAGGGTTCAAGGTCGAAGTAATATTATTGTGTCTAAACTGATTTCAGTTCGTTTATTGAGAGTTACAGATCCGGGTTTGTGATCGAGATGTGATCGACTGACGACTGACTTACCTCACAACCCCACTATCTCAGTAGCAGGGTAGCTTTTTAGGCCCATTGGATCCGCATGCACCTGGGATAAATGTTTGTGCCGTTTGTGGTATCATTAGTTTAGTATGATGGTTTTATTGAGCTATAATCTACTGTTACAACACTAGTAATACTACCTTTGCATTAAAAATAACACACTAACCTCAAACCACAACCACAACACAATCAGCTATGTCATGGGGATTTTCACGTTCTTAGGTGCAAGATTACTTAATTTAATAAGGTTGCCTACAAACTGTAATCAATGCGCATGCGCAACTTCTAACGCGTCATCATGTCCTCCCGACCTGTTTGTTTATATGGAGTGTAAACTTGTTTGCTTTTATTTTGTGAATTGTTGCGTGAAAATATTCAATTGGGAATAAAATTTGTGCTAAAATAAACTGTTCTTATTTAAATTGGCAGTTATTTGAGTGGGTTAAAGGTATGTATGCATAATTAACGAATATTTGCCTAATGAACAAAGATGGAGCGTACAAATTGTACTTCTTCAACTCAGTTCAATTTTCAGTAATTGTGTGCTACTAACAGGGCAGAGTTTTGTTTTAAGGTTTGCTCTTACTGTTTAGAATGTGTGCAGACGTTTGCTGCAAACAGAAAACAAGAAACAAAACTATTCTTTGTGAAAATGTAACACCATAATTTGTTACAATCTATGAAATTTGTTTATTACAAATTAACTTATTGGTAATGTTTACAGATGCCTGGGGCAAAAAGTTGTATTGTTGCAATATGTAAAAGCAACTCAAAAAAAACTGGCGTCAGGTTTTTCTCATTTTCAAAGGATTTCATCCTGCGAAAAACTTGGGTGCAAAAGTGCAATAGAAAGGAAAAATTTGCAGTTGATCATGCACGAATATATCGCAAGCACTTTAAACCTGAAGATTTTGAAGACGAAATGAGGGCCAGATTAATGGGAATACAACCAAGAAAATTAAAAAAATCGGTAAGCAACTTGTGTTCAGAAGAGGTTCTTTAAAGGAACTAAGTAGCCTGTAAAGAAGTACTCTTGTAGTCAAAAATATGTACAATATTATGAGAACTTTAGGTTAGGGTATTAAAATAGTTTGAGTATTCAGTTAAACTCACGTGGTTTTGTAACCGCACTAGTGTCCATGTTAATGTAACAGTTTAAGGATAGACAGGATTTTTGCGGTTTAATCAGATCATTGTTACAGTTTGAAACCACAATTTATTGACGCATGTGGTGTTTCAGCAATTCCTTCATTATTTCTACGAGCCGAATGAGCCGAGTGTAAAAGTGAGAGTTCTCAAAGAGAGTTCTCACTCAGAAGTGAAAAAACGGAAAGCTGTTGTAGAGGTGCTTTTACAATCTACAAAAAGTACATCTAGCAATATGTTTTTTGTGTTTTATTTGTAAATTGTTATGGTATTTGTGTAGAAAATAGTCCAGGACCGTCTATTCAATGGGATACTCAAGTACTACGGGAACTTCAACCTGAAAATGTATCGAGAGATAAAGATAAGGACACAATTGCTGCGCTACAGAGAATGCTTATTTAAAATATTCAATTGAAAGCTCAACTTAAGCAGGCTGAAAAAAATGAGAGATTCCTAGAAAACTAGAAAAATGTGAAATGACATTTTTGTCCACTTAAGTCTTCAATTTTATATTAATAGTGTCCTATTTGTATATCATGTATATTTTTTATCCGCTAATGAATATAAACGCATTTTCTTTTTTGGTTTTGAGTTTTATTTTTTTGTACACGTTACAACCTATTCCTTATTAATTGGGGCGGGAGGGGGTTAATTTAGTACTGTAATAATCTGTGGGCATTAAATATTTATGTGGTTTTAATTGCCTATTCAGTCAATTTGTCTCTTAATGTTCAAAAGCAATACATAATTGTTTTACTATAACCTTTTTCACACATGACATATTAGACATCCCATTTTAAAAATTTCTTATTTTCTAGAGCCGTAGTCTTCTATTGGGTTACAACAATTACCCTTTACACCAGAATTACCCTTTACCGTTTTAAAAAAATGAGTAAAACTAATTTCAAGGTTTTTATTCAATAACTTTTTTTTAATCACTTTCATGCTAACGAAAATGTGTCAGGGAACTATAGTTAGATATCAACTAACCATACAAATATCAAGAACATTTTCAAAATTAATTTTTCTAGGCAAAATGAGTAATAATTTTCTACGTATAATAGGCATAGGCGATTCCGTAGAGGTAGTAGAGCCTTAAATCCCATGCCCCGTTTCGAAAAAACAGACCTTTTTATCTCTGCTATCCACCACTGTATTTGTCCTAATTTCT
This sequence comes from Tribolium confusum, assembly GCA_029207805.1. Classification (NCBI taxonomy): domain Eukaryota; kingdom Metazoa; phylum Arthropoda; class Insecta; order Coleoptera; family Tenebrionidae; genus Tribolium; species Tribolium confusum. The sequence continues at coordinate 9,911,269 of JALGAY010000006.1, forward strand.
TGAGATGATGCATCAATTTAAACAATTTTTTATTTTTATCCTAATAATAATAAGTAGTGGGGGTCTCTACATACATTTTTTGTTTTTTCTTTGTTTAATTATATATTATTTCAATTAAAATACAGACGGACTTTGAAAAGGGAGGACAGAATGACGTTTACGCGCCAAACGCTGTGATTGGTCCAAAGTTTGTAGGCAACCTTATTAAATTAAGTAATCTTGGTTGAGGTGTTTCATTTTACACTAGATTTGAAAAAAGTGGGGTTGGCGCTATAGGCGACTGAGATAGACTAAACGCCACTACGCGGTACAAATACGAACTAACCAAAGGGAGTCGTTAACTGAATTCATGCGATCGCTTACTGAAAAAACGTTTAATTTGTGACTTTATTTGACGATTTTGATGGTTTTGTTATAATAAAAACGAAGTAAGATGATTGTTAAACAATATGTTACGAGCATTTGACCAGCTATTCAACCGTTGAATAATAAAACGAACTGAAACTAACCTCAACATACTAGAATATTAATATCGTAATTTAATTTTGCATACGTTTCTTTTTAAAGTTTGTTTGAAAAACAGTGAAAAAAAGTTATATTTTAGGTTCTAAATATTATTTTTTCTTACCTGTAATAAGAATCTTAGAGTTTGATCAATTTTTAAATGATTCCTCCTTGTCAACACTATCCGTGTTGTTTATGTTATTTTATGATTTTCTTTATCATTGATTTAATAAAATATTAGTTGTTAATATAAAATCAAGTCCTTACCTTAATATAAATTCAATTATTGTGGTATTTGCCCTTGTATTTGATCCTTTTTAGCTGCTCTGAAATGTTGTCAAAATCTTCATCATGACGAAGCTCCAAAATTATTATAACAGCTTTTGATTATAGAAAAACTGTGAATTAGAATAAACCACAGACACATTACAGTGTTGTCTTAAAGACATTCTAGATAAAACCTTTAGAATTTGTTGATAAATCATTTTTAATCACAATAATCGCTTTTCAAACAAGTGAAAAACTGACAAAAGTGACTATAAATCGCCGTAAAATCACAAATTTTTATCACAAGATACAGAAAAACAAATTTAGAAGCAGAGACATAACTCTCATTCACTATATTTCAAATAATTATTACAAAAATCGTATTTAAAACATGAACAAAGTATTAACCTTCAACTTGTTTTAGTTTATTTTTTGCACATTACGATAGCACAACTGGTCAAAACACACAAAATTGAGTATTCAATATTATTCTTACTTCCTTTTTATTATTACTAAACACAAAAGCATAAAGGAGAATAAATAATCATGTAAGAAAGTAGTAAATTTGAGAATGAATGACTCTCTTTTAAAACATGTGTTTAATGCGACAGTGGCGGCCTCACCGGTCATCTCATTCGCGAATAGCTGTCCGCGCATTATAAACGTAAATTACCGATTAAAGAGATGGATTAAGGATATTAAATAATAAAAATAAATAAAATAAAAATTAACAAAAACATTAATAGCTCTACAAAAAAAATAATTTAAAAAACATACAGGAACAAAATCAACAAACACTAATCTATCTAAATTTTTGCCACTTAATCTATTTCGCCGGTCATTGCAGATTTGTCTGATTTTGGAAAAAATTCTCTCTGAAGGGACCAAAGTTGCAGGAGGGCACGGATACTTTTGTTGTAATATGTACAACTTAGGAAATTGGATTTTGTGGCCTTGCCAAAATTGGAGAGGGTTAGCTGATCGTGGTATATTTGGTAATACGCTGTACTGTCTTATTGACATGATTGCCGACAGCTTTACATATATACATGGTGAGCCACTTTGTTGTCCAAAAATGCCTACAGGATGTTGACTCTAGTACCAGCTTCCATTTGGGGCATTTCAGTTATTTGGTTATCTGAAGGGGAATTCGCTATTTGAAGTAGGTACCTTCACTTCATCGATTAAGAAATTTTCGAGAGTTATCGTTTGCTTTACTTTAAGAGGCCTCCATAGTTCGCTCGACCTTGAAATTTCTCTAGTTGAGCTGATCTGTCAACCACTGAACTCCTGCAGTAAAGTTGTCGACCACCCTCCGCATGTAATTTATTACCTGTTATTTATGACAGTGACAGGGTCTGCACTTACTTTGAAGTTTGCTTTGATGTATTGGTATGGTAGTTTGAAAATATTTGACATTCTATTCTGTATTTTCAATTTAATTTTATTAAAATAATGTAAAATGAAATAAACATTCAGATTATAAAAATTTACTACAAAATAATAATAATTTATATATATTTTACATTATAACCAGTTCCGGGAACAAACATTTTTTATAAAAATTTTTCAAAAATTTTTTTATTTTATTTTCCCAAAAAGTATCATCTTTTTTTATTTTTTAAATTTTTATTTTCTGTGGGCCAGTCCAAACTCCCAAAATACACACTTGTTTCTGGGCAATATGCAACTGGCCCTGTATTTGGTAATACCAATTATGTCTGCAATTAATTAAAAAATTTCCATTTTTTTCATGCCAAAATGTAATTTTTTTCTGTCGTATTCCCTCTTCTGGTGTAAGTCCTAGTTTGAACGCTGTATACGGATATTTTATTTCTACTAGAATGTTTTGATCGATCACACGTCGGGTGAAGCTCCTAAAAAAAATCATCAACATCTACAAATAAACCGCATGGCTCAATTTTGCATCCTATTATATTTTCTACTTCCTTTCTTGCAATATTTTCAAATTTTTTTTCGTGGTTTAGTCATTCGATTTTTAAATTTATAATTCCATACAATAAATTGTTGACAAGTTTGGCAGAGTTTGAATTTTTCCTCCGTTTACAAATTTTTGCAAAATTCGATGCGGTTAATAGTTTTCGTCGCTCCTCCATCCACTTTCCATTAGAGCATTGAAAACAAGTTTCTTTTTCCAAGATACGTATTTCCTCTCTTGTTCTTTCTAATTTTTTGAAAAATTCCTCTTCATGTTTTCTATAAACATCAATGGGAAGATCTGGTTTCTGGCATGATTCACCGTAATCAGCATTCTCATTACATCTTTTAATTTCCAACGTTTTATTGTATTTTTTTTTTGTTACGCGCTTTATTTTTTGGCGTCTGTTTTTGTAAATACGTTGGATTTTCATTTGGCAAAGAATTCTTGATTTATTCTTGGAAAATTTGGTAGGTCTCATTTTTGTGTTCCAACTTACAACAGCCGCCGCACATCGCATTTCGTATGCATTTGCCAAAGCAAAATTAATTTGCTTACCACCAACAAATTTAGCAACAATTGAGTTATATTGTTCAACAGTGATGCTGTCCATGTCTTAAAGTAAGCTCCGGGAATGATTTGCAAGAACACTGCAAACATTCAAATTTTTTTCAAAAAATTTATTTGATAATGTTTCTATTTCATTTAGTTCTTCGCCTTTAGTGCAAAAGTAGGGTAAACATTTATCATGGTGCCCAAGCACGTGGTATGCAACATTCAGAATGTCGTTCCGTAAAGACTTTGTCGCAGATACTTTATTTTTCTCATTTTTATGGTATTTTATCGCACGCTTGACACCCATACGCATTCGCATAATTTTTGAATCCAAAAGTTTTTGTTCTGGTAGTGAAAAAAAGTATTGGACACCAGAATTTTTAATTTGTTGCAGAAATTTCTTAACAAATGATTACGACATTCCACCTTCTCTACAGTTAAATTGTCGTATGGTCGACCTTTAATAATTTTTTTGTATGTGCTACTGTCACCCTCTCCTATTATAATATTATATTTTTTTCCATGTTGCGTAACACTTAATTGAAAACCCTTTACTAATATGTCCGACTCCATGCCTGTAGAACTTCCAAAATGATTTCTATTACAATTATGAATCTTCTCCTCTCTTTTTCTAGAACAAATTACGCAGTGTTTGTTTCTCACACCATAGTACAATACTTTTTTTGTATGTTGTCCTATTATGGTTGCCACTCTAGATAAAGCACTATAATTAGTGCGATAGCTTTTCAAGGAAAACCTTGCTCATCAACAGAATTTATCGAACGAGCATATTCTGCCTCTTCTTTCGCAGCTTTATTCATAACTTTGTCCGCTGTTTGCTTCCATTGTGGGGCCAGATTAGTTTGACATTTTGAATAAGTGTTTCACGACAGAGGAAATGTTTAAACATGCCAACCATTCTTCTAAATTATAAAATCCTCTTTCAATTGACATGATACCATTCACAGCACATGTGTTTTAATCAATTTCATCATTAACAGCTGGTTTAAGTGGTTTTTGAGAATTAAGTTGAAAAGACATTCCACACATGTCACATTTCAAAGTGAATTTGGAAATCAGCTCTGTACGAAATTCTTTTACTAAATGTAAATTTCGCATTGTACATTGGAAGAGATAATCAATATTACTTCTGCAACTCTTACCAATGTCTTTGAAAACATAAAAACTCGAGTGAGGTTATGTATTGAAGAAAATGGGGGCCACTTTCAGCATTTGCTGTAACGTCCGTGTATTTTGTTTGTTTTCTTTTCATGTTGAGTTTGTGATGTTTTCAAAAAGTTTTGCTAATAATTTATTTGTTTTGAAACGTTGTTTACATTTAATTTACAGACTGGTGAAAAGGTCGACAACAAAACTGTCAATTCTTGGCGCGAAAGTCTAAATTGCAAGGGCGAGCATGCCTGCCGTACCCAATCGCAGTGAATCCTCCAAAATTATCTTAATTCAGATCATATTTATATTTTACCTTTGAGAGTAATAACAGTATTTTATTATTTTATTATTAAGTGAAATAAGTTACGCTCTACGTTTTTAGGATTTTTGTTTTCATAGCAACCTGTGATCAAAAATTATAATAAACATATGGTATTACATGACATCTGGAACGACAAATGCAAAACGCAAAACAATGTTTAAAAAAATTCTTTTTAGAATTTCATAATTTAGAAACCATGCAGGAACGCAAGATGAAAAGGAATTTTATTTTTATAAAGACAATCTGTGCGTTTCTTAACAGGTTTGTGTCCCGTCCCGTTAAAAAAACAGCAATTAACAAAAATTGCCATAGGTGTAGTAAACGCGTTAAAATACATTGCCGTAATAAAGCATTGGAAGAGTTTCTTAACAGTATTGTCAAAAACCCAAGCGTTTTAATGTGACCGCTGTCGCTCATATTATCCGCGGATTTGACGGATGTTTTGTGTTAAGTCAGATGTTTTCATGCTCGTCGAGATAATTGCTAGATGTTGTCAGAAGCGTTACCAAACTGTTAATAATCGGATTAGATTAATCGACAGTCTGAATTTTATCGCGTTAGCCTCTTCACAATTTTCAAACTTTTTTAAATTAAATTAAACAAAAGGTTACTTTTCGCATTTCTTTCACGCAAAATAACCAAAATTGTGTAAGTCCTCTTTCTTACGTAATATTTTATGGTTGTGATTTAATAACAAAAGATGAACGTTTAAAATATTAAAAATGCAAACAGCCGCTGATTATGTCTTTGAAACGGACAAAGAAATAATACAGTTGAGGACGTTGATATTTAACGCCAAGAGTGTTTAAAATTTAGACAGTGTTTTATCAAAACCAATAACATAAACTCTCTTCTCGAATGTATCACAATTGCGTGTGCTTGCAATTTGGTCTTTCGACGTAATTTACAATTGAAATCGTTCCAGTAAGTGGGTACAGTCTTAAAAATAAGCGGTCGCGTATTGCTATCAAGTGGCTTGTAGAAGAGACGAGAAAAAATCGTTTTTATAGAACACGCTGCTAACAGACGCGAAATGCGTTTGGCTAAGGGTATGATCGTTGACGGCTACTATGCCCAAAACCAGACGGTATTTGAATTCTACGATTATTTCTAGCTCAGCAATCTTAAATGTTATTCCAAATAAATAGCAAAGTTAAGTGATAAAAGTGAAAATATATTTATGGGCAGAGAATCAACCGTTCTAAAAATCATGATATAAAATCAACTTAGCAACAATATCGTTGTCATGTGGTAATGTAAATTTGTTAATAGTACCAAAAACAAGCCGGTGTTTAAAAAAATTGTTGAAAAGTTATACGTATTTGAGAGCTGTTTATTTACGTTTGTCAGTGATCGCACAAACGCATGCAAACTGTATCTCGCCAGCAACAAAGCAGAAAACAAACAAATTAAATATTTTGACGTCTGTTATTTATATCATTACATATACGAATACGAAAAATACCTACTTGGTCATAAAGCTCAAATATATGTCGGTGAATGTGGTCACATAGATATAAAAATAAATTGAAAAATTAATTAAATGTTCGGTGCTACCACCAAAAAATTCATACCACTATGTTTTACAGTATTGTTTAAACGGCAAGTTAACATTTCTCTTAGGTCAGGTGTGCGTAGATTCAGTCTGTCAAGAGATCTGTGATCATAGTGAAAACAAGAGAATGTGAGAACATAAGTAGTCGATGAAGTCAAGAAAGCTTTATAGAAAGTTATAAAATTATAGAAATATTTCAAATGTGAAAATATAAAACATTAACCGCAAAAAGGGTACTAACGGTTTGTTTAAAAAGTACGTAAATTTATTTCTAAAAATTAAACAAGAGTGCAGCGGATGGATTGCATATTGTAATATTAAAATGTATAAAAAAAGTACATCAAAATTATTATAAAAAAGTGTAAAATTAAATTTTAATAAAATGAGCAAAAATTATAAAATAAGATTTCCAGCAAAAAATATACTTAACAGTTTTTGGGGAAAGTTTGGATAACGAAAAAGTTTGAAAACCACTGAAATTATAAATACATACATCAGAACGTGTTTAGCTATTTTTCGGTGATCGTCGACCCATGAAAAGACTGCGTTTCCGCACCGGTGTGTTTTTTATTTCCCGCAAGGAAACAATTAAAATATGCTTAAGCCATTAGTCGGTAATGGTAAAGCAACAATTTTGGGTTGGTCTTTTATTTCCAGAATGTTCTAATCAGTCTTACCAACCCATTAATTAATAAACAAAATTCTCGACAAAGTTAGGTTAGGTTATTTATGTTTAATACTAGTTTTATTCGTTACAAAAAATGTTGTACCTAACTATTTCAGGAAGAAATTTCCCTCATTTGCAATTTTCCAATTTATCTTTCCGAATACGTTAGGTAAATAACTATTGTCGATGTGGCAATTCATAAAATCAAGTTTTTAAAAACAAATTCGTATGTAGTTGTAAATTAACTATTTAAGCTAAAAAGGAATTTTGTTTACTTATAAAACAACCAAAGTGCATCCAAGGATACTTGTGGACAAATAAAATTGGTAAATTGCACAAAAATGATAAAACTTAGAAGCAAGCAAAATTTTTATTATGTTTATTTTTATATTCTAAATGTATAGGTACTGAAAAGTACACTTAATTTGAGCCGGGGTTTTTTATTTTACTTTGATACTTTATTTTACTTTGATACAACATGATGAGAAATTTATAGCTTGGTTATAATAATAATAAACTTTATTGTCCAACAGAAAATTCCATTTACAGGACAAAATAGTATCAAATACAATAGTAACATAATATAAACATAATATAATAAATAAAAATTTATACAATTAATAAAAGAACTAAAATGAAAAAAAAATTTTGGGTGTAAAAACCTAAATACCAAATAGTACAACAGGGAAAACTTAAGCATAGTTCTAGAAAATATAGCTCCGCTCTACATAATACTAACAATTTGGTACTAATGCTAAGTAATCTCTTTATTGATATTAATTCCAATTGGTATTAATGTATTAACTATTTATTACATTATTGCAAATCTGCTTAAATTCTTTTAGATTAGTATAAAAATGTCAAAATTACAAATTTTGGATATTTCACTCACTATTTTACACATAATATATAATGGTGAGCTAAGTCCTATATTGGTCCTACAAGCCTGTAACCTAAACAAAACTACATTCCTTGACTCTAACCTAGGGACATTAATGGGTATCAGAGCAAACAGCTCTACACAATCCGCATGATTATTCAGTAACTTAAACAAAAATATAGCATTTAAAGTTTTACGCCTAGATTCCAGTAAAATAAAATTAAACTCTTGAAGTAGATGTATATGTACATAACCTCTAGGAGGATACTGGCTATGAATTTTAAGATAGAGATATTTTAGAAACCGCCGTTGTACGTTTTCTAAGCTGCGTGTTTGATATTTATAAAAAGGAGACCATACAACCGAGGCATACCCAAGCTTTGATCGCACCAGCGCATAGTAAAGACTTGTAAGCGCCTGAATATTGGAAAAAAGTTTTGTATTTCTAATTACAAATCCCAGCGATTTTAAAGCCCTTAATATAATATAGTTTACATGATCTTTAAAATTAAGCTTGGAGTCAAATATTACGCCCAGGTCAGAGAATGAATTTGACCTGGCTAGATTGTCATTTTTAATTGTGTACTCAAAGTTTATGTCATTTGCTTTACGGGAAAATGAAACTACAGAACATTTTTTTACATTTAGAGTTAAACCATTTGTATGACACCATTCACTAATTTTTGTAATATCACTTTGCATAAACTCACAATCTGTAACTGAGTTAATTATTTTATACACTTTAAGATCATCAGCATATAAAAGACAGGAGGAGTTAGAAATAACTTCAACAACATCATTAATATACAAAAGAAATAAAAGAGGTCCCAAATTTGATCCCTGAGGCACTCCTGAAGACTGTGTATACTGTTCAGAATGAAAATGATTATAAACTACAATTAAGTTTCTAGTATGTAAATAGGAAGCAAAAAATGACAAAAGATTATTTGATAGGCCAAATTGGTGTAATTTACTCAAAAGAGTGTTATGATTAATACAATCAAAGGCTTTAGACATATCTGTGTAGATGACATCAACTTGTTTTCTAGCATCTAATTGATCAGACAAGAATTGAGTAATACATGCAAGATTAGTTACTGTTGATCGACCCGACATAAAACCATGCTGTCTTGTTGAAATTACATTTTTTACTAAAGGGTAGATACAACTATAAATGATACTTTCAAATATTTTTGCAAAATTAGACAAGATCGATATAGGCCTGTAGTTTAGCACATTTGATGAATCACCTGATTTAAAAACTGGGGTAATTTTTGATTGTTTCCAAGTATCAGGAAAGGTAGATGTTTTTAGTGACATATTGTATATAAAAGTTAAGGGTTTAACCAGAGCAATAAAACAATTTTTTACAAAGAAGGCTGGAACATAGTCTAAGCCAGAACACATATTTGGTTTTAATTTTTTTTTACGATGAAAACGGTTTTTTTCTTTTATTGCTTGTTTTAGTTTAGTGGAGTACCAAGGTGGATAGGAATTACTTGATGACTTATGTTTAGGAACAAACTGATCAAATAATGTATACAGTTTATTATAAAATGCATCACATATATCATTAACATTGCGCAGGTCATATAAAAATGACCAATCTGTGTGACCTATTTCATCATACAAAAGTAACAGATTTGCCTTTTTAAAATTATATGCTTTAGCATTAGTTGTAAATGGAACATTTGAAGTAGAGGAATGTTTAGTTAATACAGTGATACTTAAAGGTGGATGATATAGATCTATATTAAGCAGAGGTTCAGAGTTGTTATCAACTAAGCATGAAGACAGACCCAAATGCAATACAAGATCCAGAAGACGTCCATTGCAGTTACTAATATTATTTGCTTGTACAAAATTAAGATATGAAATACATTCATCTAACAAGATTTTTTTCCGATCTTTTGACGAAGGGTCACAAAAATAAGGAATATTAAAATCACCGGTTACTACAACATTACTTAGACCAGATATAAATCCTTCCAAAATGTCTATAAATGATCGAAACATTTTATAATTAATGCTTAGAGGAATATATAAATTTATGATTATTAGAAAAATATATAGTGAACAAATTTTGCAGCCAACTATGTCAACCATTGGGGTAACGCTAAAAGCACTGACATCTATGGGGTAAGTTTTATATGCGTTTTTAACAGCTATCAAAGCACCGCCATCTTTACATTGCATACGTCGGTCAGCTCTAAATACAGTGAAAGTATTAGGAAATATTTCACTGGTATAAATAGAATTATCAAGCCAAGTTTCAGTTAGGCATAGCACATCATAATCACTAGCACAAACATTAGGATAAAATATATCAATTTTACTTTTCATTTCACGTACATTTTGGTAATACAAGGACAGAGATAATGATGACAAATTAGATTTAGACAAATTTTCTAAAGAAGAAAATAATAAATTGTTATTAATAGGTAGTCAAAAAGTAGATACAGCAGAAACATCAGCGACAGGAAGCAGTAAATTAGGAGAGACGAGTGTGGTAGTTATGTTAGAACGTCGTTTTTCAATTTAGATAATGCAAGCTTATATGAGAAACACTGATCTATGTCCCATACAGCATGAGTTACTTCGATATCAAGATTTTGTGAAGTACGTAAGTGGGAACAATTACAGCAGCGTCGAGTGTTTTCTTCTTTAGACGTAGGGCAGTTTTTAACATCATGCGGACCAGAGCAGAGTGGGCACACAAATTGTTTTCTGCATTGTTTAGAACCATGATTGTAGCCATTACATTTATAACAGCGGAGTACTGATACAGCATCATAAACAGTGCAGCTTGTAAGACCAATTAATAGATGACCAGCTTCAAGTAGTTTGTTATAAGTATCTAAGTCGACTAAAATTTCGGCCTGATAAATTTTGTTATTTTTTGCAGTAGGGCAAAATTTATGAACATCACAGGTTGAAGAAGAAGAAAATAATGATGTATTTTGTACTCTAGCGTATTTAACAAAATCATTTTTGTCGATACTTTCATCAAAACCAACAATTCTCACACGAGGCAGAATAGAAGAAAGCTTTTTAACATCATAGTTTTGAGATAGATTATCTGCAAGATTTAAGAGTTTGTCGCTGCTTACTTTATCTACACAATCAATTACAAGACCACCATTAGCTACAGATTTAACCTTGCTGATTTCTATTTTTGAAGAAAGTGGTTGTATAGTCTGAAGGACTTCAGCTTTTGTTTGAAGTCGTGACTGCTTAACGTCTTTCGGTTTGATAATAACAGAAGTTTCCGAAGAATTTTTAACTTTCTGAGAATAAGTTTCATGGAGTAAGTTATTAGTATTAGCGCTAATTTTATTATTTAAATGAGATATATCTTCTCGAAGAGATGTAACCTCATGTGTAATTATGGAACGAACATATTTCAGAAACGGATTTTGTTCAAAAGAAGCCAATTTTTCACAGGACACAACTGGAGGAGCTTCAAAAATTTCGACACAGTAGACGCAAAGCAGTTTTAAATGAGACGATCTGTGTTGAATTCGTACCAGAAGGGCCGCTTCTTCCGGCTTAATGTTGACACAAGCATAATGAGAAAATTTTTTACAAATATCGCAACAAATGCCGGCAGAGGAACTAACTAGTTCATTATAACCAGGGCATAGAGAGGTATCCCCCATTATGAAATGGGGAATAATAATTATATAAAATATAATATATATAATTAAAATAAAATATATAAAATATAAAATATAATAATTTTAAATAAAATTAAATAAAAGAATATAAACAAATAAAAAACCAAAATATTATTTGTGATACTAACGGAGATAAGATAAGTAGTAAAAAGATAAGAATGGTAGCGATAAGGTGAGCTGAAAGCACCGCTGCACGCTGCGCGATTCAACAAAACGCAACAAATAGCGTTCGGACAAATAAGAAATAATCTTATTTATTTATGAAAAATTAAAGAAAAAAATGGTGCTATAATAATTACACCATCTCAGTATTGAGAACAGAATTTGAAAAAGTTAAATTAATTGTATAATTACCTTGAAAATAATTAATATTCCGAGAGCACTAAAGAACACATGTTGCATTCAACGAACTTCTCTGGTTATCAGTCAGAATATTTAAATCACCTTCCATATTATTATTTAAAATATTATTAAATTTATTTATGATATAGTTATTTAAGAAAGAGGGTATTTATGGAGTTTGAACAATTTTCTGTAAAAATAATGTGTAAAGTACACATTTAAAACATAACGCTTACATACAGGGTGTAATCTAAATAAAACGCAATAAAAGATTGCTAAAAAACCAAAATTGTTTTATACAAATATTAATAGTTTACAAGATATACCTAAAGTGTTGAAATCTGGAGCATTTTTTTTTATTCTTATCATAAATTTTAAAAAATCCAATGTTCTTAATTTGCCATGTAGCTTTAAAATTATAAACATTTTGATAACGCCATTTCGGTCTTAAACATTTTCGAAAATTTGTTAAAGTATTGCAAAAAAAATTGTAAGTATGAAGCAACTTTGTTTTTTTTTGGCCTCCTTTCGGCTTGTGTTATCATCAGGTAAAGTTACGGCGATGAATTTGATTAAACCCTGTATTTTATTATTTCAAGAGAGTTAGCTAGTTATTTTTCGCCAATCTCAAAATTTACTTTCTTGTTTTTTTCCACATACTTTGTATACTTCTTCTATCAGAAAATAAAAATTTGACTTAAGTAATAACTTATTGTTAACAAAGCAATCATATTGAAGTTGCTACCACCTGCTGATGGGTTTAAGCTCAATGTAGTAGATGTAGTAGTAGACAACGGCATTCTTAAATCAGCCCTTAACTCAAAATCTTTACTTGCTTTTAGTAAAATAGTGTAATAAATTGAAAACTTGTTGACAGAAGTACTGATAGTCTAAGTACGCTTGCTTTGTTAAATAATTTATGACTTAAGTCACATTTTTATTTTGCGATAAAAGAAGTATAGCAGCTAGGACAAAAATAAAAATCACATCCTCAAATTTTTAACATATTTAATAAGAAAAAGTTTGCAACAACATTTTAAATTTATTTGGGAGTTGGACTCCGAATTACCAAATTTTGCGTATGTCTGGGATCAATAAGCTCTGGTAAAAGGAATTTGTAATAAAAGTCAAGAAAATAAGGCTCCATATTCTCGGTCTAAGATAGATCTTCACGTTCAATGATTTCTTGTAAACTACGCAATGGTGTATTCGCTTTGAGGGAAGGCATGGTAGGGGAAATGAAATCGATCGAAGCGCTTGCAGTGGTCACTTGTAGCAATACGGGAGGCTATTATAACCGAAATTGTATCTAAACACACGTTAAAATATTTATTTTGTTTTAATTTCAATAAACTAAATAAAAATGAGACACCAGAGTTGTTGTGTTGTGAATTGTAAAAATACTAGCAGAAAAAATAAATGCAAATTTTATAAATTTCTGTCCGCTGAATGAAAAATAAATCAACGGAATCGGTAGATAGCTGCAGTTAAAAGGCTAAAGTAAGTTTTTGATAACTATAAGATAACCTTATAGTTATCAAAAATAATAATTCAGAGTATTGTAAATCTTTACAAAATTATTCAGTTTAGTAAACGTAGATAATTTTTCTGGAATTTTGTAATGAAAAAGAAAAAATGAAATTTAAATGATTATTTCCCTCATATATTAGTAGCCAACCAAATGTCTCAAAAATTCAAACGTTAGCCAATGACAATCGAGTTTTCTTGATGAAACGGCATATACAGTGGCGAGCAAAACTTTTCGGGCAGCAATTCATATGTCATTAAAAAAAACAATGTACTTTGACCTTTATTGTCATAAATGTCATAATAATTAATTTGGTTTGTCAAAATAATAGTGTCACAATAATAATTATTATGCCTGCAGTCTCATATTTTAATAAAGTAAGAGTTGTAACTTTGTCCCAAAGAGGGATGTCCCATAGACAAATTTCGTAAGACGTGGGCATTCCAAAAAGCACCGTAAACTCGGTATTAAAAAAATGGAGGGAAACGGAAAGTGTGGAGAGGCTGCCAAGCTCTGGAAGGCGGCTAGTTTCAATTCCAGATGAAGACGCCGTTTTAGTAAATACGGTTCAAAACAATCCATTTATAACAGCTGCTGATGTAAAAAACGCGTCAAACTTTCCAGGGTCTGTTGAAGGGCACGCCGGCGTCTGCGAGCAGGTGGCGTCCGATGTTATACCGCAGCAAAAAAAATAGCATTGAAGCCGCATCATAAAGAAGCCAGAATTGGATTTGCTTTGCAACATCTGATTCAAGATGATGCATTCTGGAGCAGAGTCGTTTTTTCGGACGAAAAAGTTTTTCTGTCGTGCCCAAATGGCCGATTAAGGGTATACAGGCCAAGGAACACCCGTTATGAATACGCGATTCATTGAACAAAAAGAGAGAAGTGGACGTTTTTCGGTAAACATGTGGGCGTGGATTTCTGCTGTTCATCCTGGGGTAATGCTGCATGTGGAAGATCGGCTTAATGCGGACGTTTATGTTAGGATTCTTGAAGATGTTATGCTTCCATCGGTGACACAAGTTTTTCCGGATGGCAATTATATTTTTCAGCAAGATAATTGCACTGTGCACCGTGCTGGAAGGGTAACGCGTTGGTTCGAAAATCATAATGTAAACGTTCTAGACTGGCCTAGTCGCAGCCCGGATCTTAATCCAATAGAAAACATGTGGGGATATTTAGTTAACCATTTAAAACGACAGCGTTTAATATTTCGAAATAGGCAGGAGCTGTTAAATGCCATTGTAGATGCATGGCATGCATTACCCCAGGATTTCCGCAAAAATGTATGTCTTTCCATGTGCACCAGATTGACTAAAGTTATAGAAGCTAATGGAGAAATGACGAAATACTAGTTCTATCTTGAGTTTATTTTACATTTTAATTATGGTTTGTTTCGTTTTGAAATATAGTTTTTTCAAAGTGTAATAAAAGGTTATTATAATATGTTTTCACTAAATAATACATGGTTCTGTTTCTTTGATTGCCGTTTATATAATTTTTATAATCTTGACTTGACATTTAAAGTGGCACATTTCAAAACCCGTTGACATCGCAAAGCGTGTTACTTTTTGCAATTATCAATATAATTTGTCAAAATGACATGCGACAGTACTGAATAGTTATTAAATTGAGGTTATTAATATGTCTAACACGTAAAGCTCATTTCACATTTTATATCACTCTTTCAAGTCTGCCCGAAAAGTTTTGCTCGCCACTGTAGCTCAACCTAATGCGAATATTGAAGATGATTAAACAGGATGTAGTTTTTCGCCTGGTTACCATGGCACTCCAAACAATTTTTTCTAAAAACAAATGTCAAAAAATTAATTTGTTTGGTGTTTGTAAATTATTGCGAACTTTTTGTTAATAAATAATAAGTATTTATACTGATAGTTGTTATTTGGGAAATAATCTTGACATTAACCTCTCGAGCTCTTAGTTTTGATCCGTTAATTTTCGAGAATGTGTAGCTTGTCAATTGAGTCGTGCAAATTTGACAAAAATAGCTCTCTAGCTACGCTGTCGGGCTTTTAATATTATCAAATGTGCACTCTTCATTGCCAAGCAACACATTCTCTTAAATTAACCGGCAAAACTTTGAGCTCTTGGGATTTAACTCATAAATAAATTTTAATATTACAAATTTTTATGATTAACAGAAAAATAAAAATTATTCCAGTAAAAAAAAATATATTGCAATAACTTCAATTATTATTGTGCTAAAATTTTGTTAAAATGTAATTTTGTAGCGTTCTCAAGTCGTACGATTGTATTTGTAGTGATCACTTTATTCGGGGTAAAATATCAGAAGAGTCCTGCCTACGTTCCAACAATATTTTCTTCAATTTACAATTCTTCAAAAGTAAATGAATCTTTGGCGATTTTTTTTAAGTTAAGTATAAGACCTTATAACGTACCCCCATAAAAAACCGCATAATTCTAGCTTAATTCTAAGATTTTCAAAATTTTTTTCAAATTTGGAGGCGGCTGGGGGGAGCAGGGTGTGTGGTAGAGAGCAGCTGATATTTTTTGTCTTTATTTGACTTTCATGTCTATATGTTACAAAAAAAATTTAAAAATGTGAAAATTTTTTTCATATCAAACTCCCAAATTTTGGGAGGGTGCGAGAAAAAACTTTTTATTTATAGTCCAAAAATTCTGAAATTTGGGGAATATTAAATATGGATTTCTAAAAAAATTTGGTTTTAACAGAATGTCTATACGACATCTAGTTACTGCTAGGGCTGAGAATTTTTATCGATATATCGATAAAAATATCGATATATCGATATATCGTTAATCGATATAACATTAAAAAAATATCGATATATCGATAATTATCAATATTTATCGATAATATCGTTATATCGATAATTATCGATAATATCGATATATCGATAATTATTGATATAGCTTATATTTATCGATATTTCGATAAATATTGATTTTATAAAGTTATAATTACATTATTAAATATAAATGATACTAAAGTTCTACAATAATAATTTCTATAATTGTAAAAAAAACACAAGGAAAAACCTAAGTATGTCTTTCAATAATTTTTTTTATGTAAATTTATCATCAACCATATATATGAGATTTTATTGTAAATATATTTTATTAGTAAAGTAGGTATTCTTTTGAAAAAAAAAATCGAGAAAAAAATTATTAGAAGTTGTTATATTTCCTATAAGTATTCGTAAACATAATTCTAGCTGTATTATTTACTACAAGGTGTTTATAAATGATTGTAGGGTTGTAGGAGGCTGTAGAAACAATAAAGAATGTTCTGTCTTTTAAAGAAAATGATTTTTGCTAATATTATAATTATTATTAAACAACTGAGTAACTCCAGAAACTATTCTTTAATATTCCGTTGTGGAAATAAGACATTACAATGAATATTCGTGATAACGAAAATTTCCACAGTGTCTTACAACCCTGCAATCATTTATAAACACCTTGTATATATCATTCTATAATCGTATTTGTGAGTCTAGTAAAAATTAAATTTTAGACACGGGCCATTATTTTTGAATCGAACTTCCAGCCCTCTTAGTTCAGATTATACGACATTACGGTTTGTTATAGTTTTAGGGGATATTTATTTTTTTATTCCGTCTTAATATACCGATTGTCGCGACTTAAACTATTATAAAAAATAAACAAAATTCCACTTAAAATATTTCGGATACCCTCTACCCTAAAAGCACGACCACATGCATTTGTGAGTTCAGTGAGTTCACTGGAAATTAGTGCGTAACTACAAGTTTGTTATAAAATAATTTTAAAATGTCGTCAAAAGGTAAAAGTTTGATTTGGAATTATTTCAACAAAACAGAAACTGGGGTTCAGTGTCAGAAGTGTAAAAAAAATATTTCAACCAAAGGAAACACCTCTAATTTGTTTGCACATTTAAAAAGCAGGCATCCTTTCTCTTACTCGGACGTTCTTAGACAAAAGTCTAGAATACAAAAAAAAAGAAAACAACTCTGAAGAAGAAAATGAGTAAGTATAATAAATTCTTTTTTATTTTATACATTACAGAAAAATTTAGTAGCATATGTTATTTTTGCACTTTTCACTATTTTTTTGCATGTTACTTATTCAAATATTTAAGAAATATTTTTTTAATAAAAAAACAAATAGTGCGTATTAATCAAGTCAATGATACCTTTTCTCTATTAATCCTCATGAACAGCTCAATTTGATGTTTTTTTAATTTTATTTTTAATTATTTTTTTTATATGTTATATAAAACCAGAAACTTTTTGGTGACCGCACTTAAATATGCATTTATATAGGGTGTCTCATAAAATATTAGAAGTAGGTATCAAGAAAATAAAAAAAAATATTAAACTGAAATTTTGGACATAAAAAGTCAGTTGGAAACGATTATTTATCTAGTGAAAATGTACTGAAAATGAAGGCACTTTTTGTGGGATTGAAGGAATATTTGTGTTTCTCCTCACCTCATTACCAAATTCAGAAACATTTTTTAAAGGAGGGGGTGTTTTTATTAAATTTGGCGCGATTTTATGAAATAAAATTACGAGAGTCCACGAAAACACTTTTGGTAAGAAATAGTGCATTACTATCACTATCCAATATTTGATGAAGTATGATACAAATTATGCGAATATCAAATGAAACTATAAATATTTGTAGAAAAAAGTCTTTGTCTTGAACGGCAGTCCACTTCCTTTTGCTTCAAATTATTAAAAAAAAACTATCAAAATCGTTCTTGAGGATTAAAAAATTTCAATTATTTTTTCGCTTTAATATAGACTATTTTAATATCTGTCTATTTTTTCCAAAAACCATTGTGCAAATATTAACACCCTAAATTTAATTTCCTATACGTACTAAAAACATTACGTTGTCATAGAAATAAGAACAAAGTGAAATTTATTTACATCACAATAGATTTTTGAAGAAAAGTCATATATTAGCATTAGTTAAAATTTTGCGTTAAAAAAAAGTTGAGAATGATTTCTCCCTTAGATGGAGGAAAAATTATAACAAAATAAAAAATAATGTAGTAAATTAAAAACAATAGCATTTTTTAAATTTTTTTATTCCAACTATAAAAACCGAGTTGTGAATTTACTCTGGTTAAAATACTCACTCTGTATAATCACCAATTGTGTAATTTTCACTTTTTTTTTTAATTAGTAAACTTTGGAACTCTATTAGCGACCATAATGCTTGACTCACTTTTTTTAAAAGATAAAAATGTAGTTTAACGGTTATGAGGAAAAAATCATGATAAAATTTTATGATTTAATAAGATAATTGCTTTTAGTTTAACTTTTTTTGGAATTTTTGTATCTCCAGATCGGAACCTAGATCTTCACCTCGCGGATCAGCAGAACCATTTACATTGGAAGTAACAGAAGAGGAAACAGATAGTTAAACAAGTCAAGTGGAACCAGAGGTGCCTTCTACATCTTCAAAAGAAACAATTGCACCAACTGTTTCTACATCTTTTTCAAGATTTCGACAAACTTCTCTAGCAAGTCACGTATTAAGTGCAAAAGACACTAACAAAATACATCGGTCGATTGCATATTTTATCGCTGTTGATATGATGCCCTATAATATTGTAGAAAAGGCCGGGTTTCGTCATTTTTTGAAAGTCATAAATCCTAGTTATTCTTTGCCCTCAAGAAAAACTTTTAGCGAAATAATTATTCCAAAAATGTTTGTTGAAACAAAAAATCTGGTACAATCAAACATAGTGCAAGCGCAATTTCTTTCTTTTACAACAGATGCTTGGACATCAGTACCAAATAATTCCTACATATCTTTAACCGCACATTTTATAAAAAATTGTGATCTTCAAGCTGTTTGTTTAAATTGTGCCCAAGTAACAGAAGATCACACTGGAAATAATTTAGCAGAAATAATAACTAATTTCTTTGAAGAATGGAAGATAGGTGTAACAAAAATTGTTGCTTTCACTACTGATGCTGGTAGCAACATGATTAAATGTTGCGATGTACTAAATGCTCAACGTATAAACTGTTTTGGACATACGCTTAACAATGCAGTAAATAAAGCATTTCAACTAAACGATCTAACAGACACCATAACAAAAGTAAAAAAAAATCAAAATTTATTTGCTCACAGTTGGAAATTTTGTCGAGATTTAAAACAGCAACAAATAAAATTAAATTATACTCAACATAAAATTCCATCATTTTCCAAAACTTGATGGTGGTCTTTACTTAATTTGATAAAAATCGTATGTGAACAAAACATTCCAATTTCAAGCGTTTTGCACGAATTTGACAAGGGAAAAAATAAAGATTTAATATTGTCTGTAACAGAGGTAGATATGTTAAAAGCCGTAACAGAAATTTTACTGCCTATTAAAGAAATGTCTGATGTTATGGCAGGGGAAAAATATGTAACAGCTTCCGTTATAATACCAATTTGCATTCAAATTAAAAAAACTTTACGTACATTGGATGTTGATGAGACTCAACTAGACGATTACGTAAATGTTATCAAAGTTCATTTTGTTCAAAATATAATTAGTTACCTAGATACGCGGTATGTCACCGATCAAAAAGTAAACTTATGTTTAAAAATATGTACGTTTTTAGATCCGCGCTTTAAAATTGTCGACGAAACAGAAACTGCTAAACTGGATGAAATGCTAACAGCAGAAATAAAAAAATTAATGGAAAATGTAGAGCCACTAACTGTTCAAAGTCCAGCGCCAAAAAAGAAATGTGGACTAGGTGCAATTTTGTCATTTACATCAGGCAAAAAAATGCCTACAGATGAAAGTGAAATACAAAAATATTTGAGTTATCCAAATTTAGATATAGATCAAGATCCACTGCTTTGGTGGGCTCAAAATCATACCTTGTTTCCAAAATTATCTGTATTGGCGCAGAAATATTTGTGTATACAAGCCACCAGTGTGGCATCTGAAAGGGTATTTAGCACTGGAGGTAACATTGTAAGTGACCACAGAGCTGCGTTAACGGGAGAACATATCGAGCAATTAATTTTTTTGTCTTTAAACAAAAATTATATAACAAAATAAAATACTGTAGTGCACAATGTACAAAAGTTAATATTGAATTTATAAATTACAAGCAATAATTATTAGGTAGGTTGGTTGGTAGGTACTTTTATGTAATACGAGTATACATATTTCTATTACTTATTTTTGCATAGTTATGTAAAATCAAATATTTTAATAAAGGATTTTTTCTAAAGGTTTTTTTTTCTTGTAGTATGTATCCAGCAATTCATTCCCATTTTGTTATATATCTCAAGAATTTGTTTAACAAAAAAAGGAGTATTTTTATTTTAACACTTTAAATATTTAACAGTAATAATAATTTATTACTGTCATTTATCAATAAATTTTTATATTTTTATTGATATATCGATAAATATCATTATTTATCGATAATTATACTTATTTCGATATATATCGATATTTCGATAATTATCGATATATATCGATAATTATCGATATATATCGATATTCCGATAAATATCGATATTTCGATAAATATCGATTTTATCGATATATCGATATTTATCGATAATTTTATTATATCGAATATCGATATTTAATTTTCAATATCGACCACCCCTAGTTACTGCGATCTATAGACGTTTATTGGGGAGTTTGAGGGGCCTGAACGGTAATGCGCATGCGCAAAAATTTTTTTTAGGTGTAAATGTAAACTTAAGACATGTTTGGGATTTATTTTGAGAGTCTTTTTTTTCATTTAAATTTTAGGGGTTAAAAAAATTATCAAAGTTAAAAAATGTGATTTTTCCAACTTTCAACTCTATTTTGGGGATGTTTTGGTTTAGTGGACTGTATGTTATTGTGAATAAAACTCAATGGTTTTGTAACAACTCTATTTACTAATATTTACACTTATGAATAAACAAATTGAGTATATGTCTGGTCGCGACAGGAATGAGTTGTTCTCTATCCGTCGGGTAGACCAGTGGTCTTAGAGGGGTTGAGCCTCCCCCTCTCCTGATCCTAATGGCCTGAACAGGGGAGAAGGGGGTAAATTTGAATAGACGAAATTGTGAAATTTGTAATGGCGGGTTTAAAATACGTAAGAATAAGTGTCTCTTTTTTGTATGTGAAATTTCGTTTTCCTTCTAACGTTCCCTGGTTATTGACATACAAATAAAAATATACTCTGACAGCCTCCCGTAGTTCAAATTTTGTCTGGCGCTGCAGTCACGCTCGGAGCGAATACACCGAATTAACAATATCATCTATTTGTAATGTGGAGCTGTCCCTGTATCTGGGAGTAATATGCATGCGTATTTTTTAAACGCTGCAATTCGTTATTTTCCAAAGTCGCAAATTTAATAACTTTTGCCCTTATGGCCTCGACTGGATTCATCTTTGATGCATTTGATGGACATTTTATCTCTATAATGGAGTCTTCACCTATCAAACTATCTGGACTAGACCTAAGAACATAGTGAACCCGATCAATAAAAAGTTCACAGCTTTAAACAGTCACTTTATATTCAGTTTGAAAACGTTTAATTGCTAGTGCTTTATATTCATTATTATATTTTGTGTGCTTATTGTCCTTAAAATTGTTGACTCTTGACATTGTTCGCACTTGAAGTATTTTTTTCTTTTCCTACAAATTCTTTCAAAGTTGCATGCAGTAAGAGGAAGTGATCTCTCTTGCACTCAATCCGGATTTCCTCCTTGTTTTCTTGTCTCCTTTTCAATTAAAGCAATTTGGTCCTCAGATTTTTTTAGGTGATCAAGTAATACTTTTTTTTAACTCGAATTCTTCAAAAAAAATTTAAATCTTTTTTTTGGTCTGAGCGGCATTGGGTTTATAATGTTTGTCAACACTCACAATTTTTTTTTAAACTTTTTCTTAAATAGCTGTTTCTTCAACTTTCTCAATTTTTTAGCGAATAAACGTTTTCTTCTTGTTTTTTTAATAATTTTTTTGTAGGCATTTGGACTCTTTTCCATAAGTGCTTTATGTTATGTTACTCGGTGATAATTTTTGCCATTATTAAAACTTATTGTTATAACTTAAGAGTTGTTTAATGAAAAGTTTACTCTCTTTTCTCTAATATGCATACAAATAATTGCATTGTATTGCTCACCCATGTTGTTCGTCATATTTCGAAGAAGACTTGAAGAGTTATATATTAATCGACTAAAAGCACTTTGGTTATCTTGATATAATCTGAACTCTATTATTTCAGAAACCAAATTAATATTATTAGCTTTTGGTTTGCAATCAAAATACTTTAAATCCTGACAATGCAAATGTTTTCCGAAAATATGTGAAGGAGCATTTTGCAGATGTTTGGCTAATAAATTATTTTTTTCTGTAAAGTTTGTGTTTTCTTCAATCCTATGATTTACTGCTTTCGTTATTGCTGTCCTCATTTTCCTTGTCTCTGACAAAACTTTGTCTCTCAAAGATTTAGCAACAATGTAATTTTTTTAATTGCTTTGTTTTTTACCAACTATTTCTCGTATTTTTTTGAAAAAATTACATAGTAAATGGTTTTTGCATTAAATTTTCTGCACTAACTTATTTCCATATGGTTTTGTTTCTAATAATTTGCTGTGCACACTGTTGTCCCCATCTCCCAGTGGACGAATAAATTTTAACCCAAGCATATTTACGCGTTGTTTGAAACCTTCTGTGATAATTAATATTTTATTTAATAGCAGCTTCCATACCAGTGGATGGACCGTTCCGATTTTTATAGCATAAATGTTTGGGTGTTGCTATATTTTTGCTTTAACCTCTGATGCAAATGTAGCAATACATGTTTAAAATTTGCAAGTACAACAGCAAATTTGTTTCATACCCAATTATGCAGGCGACTCTAGAAGCTACATTATAATTTACATTATACGACTTTTTAGACCAGCGCCGTCTGTAACCACAGTTGTCATTGAAATCCCATCTTGATCCACTTCTCCCAACTCTATTGCTTTTTCTGCTTTTTGGCGTGCAGCTTTTTGCATTGAGTTCCATGCTGCATCATTTTATAATTTTTGACACATTTTCATGGCAAAGCTGGTATGTTTGTGGTGACATAAAAGGCACATTTAATGTTCCCTAAAATTCTTCTGCTATCTTGTTTCTATAGAGATTGCTCCAAGAGTTGCAATATTATTAATACTACCATTATTGTCTACCTTATTCTTAAACAGAAGTTTTTCAACTTTACAATACATTCTGCACTTTAGTAAAAAAGTGGATTGCAGCCCTGCTTTTTTTCACTGCAAACGTACATGTCTGCAATTGTGCAGTCATTGAGTGGATGTTCTTTTATATTAAAAAGCTGACGAAACAAAAGTCCTACGTCAACCATGCGTCTACCTTCTGGAAATATTTCATCATCTAATGGAAGTGATAAATTTTCTTGTAATATGTTCTATCAAATAATCTTCGTTATTACTTTCATAATTAACAGGTGTATTAGAAATTTTCTGTGGTACTGAGAAATTTTGTTGAGTATTATGTTCAGCCAAATTATATTTATGGTCACCTTTCAAATTAACAGAATTATTAGATAATGGTGAAATATGTCTCAAATCATTTGCAGTTAATACATTTACAGGATAGTTTCTGTTTATCTTGCTTTGAGCTATTTTTTTGCAATTTGGTTTCGCCTTCTGCGTCAATAGGAAGGAAAGTTTACTATATTGTTGCATTTGATTTTTTGTTTAGTTCTTCGCATTTTTATAGAATATCTACAAGTCAGGTGTTGCAAATACTGTATTATGGATGATTGGAGTTAATAACTTACCATTAAATTCTACTAAAATGCTGTCGAAATAACACAGTAGAAATTATTTACAACGTTTAATTAACACAAATCAATTAATAATTTACCAAAAATAAAGAATTACGATAAAGATACGTTAAGAACTATCGACTAACGATCGGAAAACGCAAAACTGTACGATCACATAAACAACAGCTGACTGCAGACATACTGGATACTGGCTACTGGCGTACTGTTATCACTGTTATCACTTACCAGGACTGCAACGTTGCCAGATATCTCTAGTTAGTTATAACTTTTGCCGTGGCGCCACTTCTCGCAAACGCGTTTAACAATGGCAATATTGTTAACGCAAAGTAGAAAAATGAAATTTTTTTTTGAATACATAAAATAAATTTGGTGATCTTGGTGACCACTTTTTTGAGCAATAACTTTGACCGGTTTGTTTTCAACATCAAATTTTTGTGAACTTTGTCGTGTGGGGTATGTACGTAGCGATCGTCATAGAAATTGCCGTTACACATGTCTGCAGTGTCTACAAAAACCACCATGTAATAATGTGAATGGTAACAATAAATATCAGTTGCCAAAGAAGTTTTCCTGGTGAAAAATGTTATAGTTAACAAAGTTTGTAAAAAAAATTAAAAAGTGTTCGTTGCAAATAAATTTAGCCACCATAAAATTTAAGAAACGCCTTCAAAATTGCAGTGATTATAGATTTCTATTGTTCAGTTTATGAGGTTTTAACGTTGGGTAGGAAACAGATAACAAACTTGGGAAGGAAGGTAGTCGGAAAGCCAGGGAATACATTAGGACGATTTTAGCATATTGCAGTCTTTTTTTGTTTTCTTTAAACTGTATACAACAGGCACATTTTGTGTAAAGAAAAAAGTCTTATGTCCAAATTTTAAACTCAAGTGAGTAAAAGTTACTGATAGTATTAAATTTAAAAATAATAGCTACAACATTATCTGGGTTGTCAAACTCATTTTAAATGTCTAAAAAATGTAAGAGAAAAAATGGTTTATTAGTAGCTACCTTTAAAAAGTTTTCCGCGGTAAAAACACTTTTCAAGCTACTTATAAAGTAAATAGTTAAATAACATCGCAATTCACAATATCTAAATCTTATGTGCATCTCATAATAGAGAGTTAGCACTGCGGCGTTTATCCTTATCCGTACGACGTATCCGTAGCGAAATACGTTAGACTCCGCCCATTTTACGTATCTTTGTGTGAATACGTATGACCCTGAGAATAAACAGCCGTAAGAAACGATTCGCTACGGAAGGACAGTTGCGTTGAGCGTATCTAGCGTAGCGACAGAAAGTGAGATTAGGAGTGTTTTACAAGGCGTGTATTCTACACTTACTAGCAAGAACTGACTTTTTAATTTTTTTATTCGTTGTTAGCAACACACTGTTAGCGTTAGGTTAGGTTCTCTTATTATTATTGCTATTGTCAGTGTTGTGTCACTTTAACGCACACTCGTTAAACGCAAAACCCTACGTTATACAGTGCTAACTAATTCGGTTTAACTCCCTATCTTCGTATACATATATCCGAATGGTCCAACGGATACGTAATACGTTTACGTTTACGGCGAGTTGGTGCTAACTCTCTATTAGATCATTTTTGGTGGTATAAGATCGGCTAAAAGTCTAGATTATCTTATACAAATGATGTTTAATTTTTATCGCTTGTAAGTCTGTAAAAATATGTAATTCAGTAAGTTTTTATAAAAAAAAATACTGAAACGTTGTGAAACGTTAAATAAACTTTAAGCAGGTATTGTTATGTTTGTTTTGTTTGGATAAATTGCTTTCTTGCTAAAGTACCTGCAAAAAATAATTTTCTTTTGTGTGAAAAGATTAGAATTTGAGGAAAAATTTCAAATAAAAGTTTCTTTCAAAATTTGATAACGTGTTGAGCAAACTACGTCTTCCATTTTGTAGAGGGGTTAAATTTTAAGGAGGTATCTAAATTGAGTATGGTTTTCAGTCATCAAGAGGGGTTTACAAATATTCAACTCGATCAGTTGGATCAAGGATCCGAGCGTTCGTTTATTTAATCTTGCTCACTGACCCATGTTTACTCAGGGTTACTGATCCGGGTTAGTGATCGAAGGATCCAAAACCGCAGCAGGGTAAGTTTTCAAGCAAAATGAAATTGCATGCGCATTTGATAAAAATGTAGACTTCAAAGTTAACAGCATTCGCACGTGTTCACGTTTAATGTTTATAACAGAGGGCATAGATCACATCAAAAAGAAGACGAGTTTGTTAAAAGTGTTTTTAGTTGAAAGTTTTACATTTTGCCTGTTGTGGACTGTTGAGGATGGAGACATCAAATGAAATATTGGCCCGGTGCGAATTTTGCGATGTAATTGGCTACCAAAGTGAAATTAGAAAACATGTGTTGCAAATGCATATCGTCGAAGAAGAGGACGATATCAAGTCTGAGTCACAAAAATTAGCTGAAAATAATTTCGCAGTGTATTATTTTAACGTCAAAAACCCAGAAGAGAAGAAAATGCGGATCCGGACAGGCAGTTACCAAAATAATGAACCTACCCCTTTAGTAGTTCACAATAATTCTGGTAAGGGAAACAAATGTTTTCGTTGTAATTGCTTAACACTAACAGTCTATTGTTTTTATGTTTAAATGATGAGTATAATACGAAGTGGGACGACCAGACCACAAAACTGTTTTTGACTGTCTACGAAGAAAACTATGGAAAATTTGCTTCAGCTAAATATCCTAACAGAACTATTTGGCAGAATATTGCTTAGCAAATGGTTTTGCGAAATTATAATTTTTCTTCCTATCAGGTAGAAAACAAATTTAAAAATTTTAATAAAACATAAAAATATAAAAGATAACCAAAAGATAACTGACAGAGGGAGAGTAACGTGGAAATTTTTCAAATATATGGAAAATAATTTGGGGTCTAAACCTGAAATAGAACCCATTAAATTAGTGAGCTCAAGTACAGAAAATAAAAATATTTTCCAAAGTTTTGCTATACTTCCATTGTCTATAAACAACCATATTATTAGTGATGTACCTTAACCTCAGGAAAATCTAAACCAAGAAACCACGCCACATACTACAAATATAATTAGGAGGGCAAAACGTTCAAGAATACGTTACGACAATGAACCAACTTGGTTTAAAAAATTAGAGAAGACTCTGAGAAGCGCTACACTGAAAGAATGAAGCAACAAGGAAAGTTAGTCAATTTACTAGAAAAAATATAAATGCTTTTTTTTTAATTTTTACCTCATACGTATAGAGTTGAAACTTTATTATGAGAAAGAGGGCATCTATGTAAGCAAAATTAGACGAGTCAACGAAGGATTACTTACGGGCTATTGTTTACAGTTTTTATAAGAAAAAGCATCTAAGATTCTAGATACCCTAAATTCTAGGTTTCCACCAATCGGCAAATGCACATGAAGAAGATGCTTGAAGTCAATTGTATTTAAACATAAATTTATCAATAAAAGATCAGCATCAATGGAATTCCTTTGACCAGTTAGATGGAGGACGGAATATATTTTTAAGATACGAAAGTATAGTACTGAAGGACGGGACATCGTGTTTCTATATGAAACATGGTTTGACACCTACAATGTCAAGAGTATGGGTGGATGAAGCGGGAAGTGTTGTTTGGGTACCCCTGTATCCCAAGGAAAAAGAATCATTATTTTAAATGCTGGAGGATGCAATGGATGGGTGCCTGATTTTCTTCCTATTTCTGCAAAAAATATTCAAGAGTTATCAGCGGACTCTCACGAAGATATGTCATACACTATTTGTGAGAAGTGGTTCTAAAATAATTTAATTCATAATTTACAACCAAATGCCGTTATTGTAATGGACAACGCTTCGTACCAGTCAAGGGTCTCAAGAAAAATTCCGAATAGAAATTTCAGAAAAGCTGAAATTATAATTTTATAAAAGTAAATGAAATAAAATTCCCTGAAAAAAACACAAAAGATTCTCTTCCAGTTAATACAGGAAAATTTTATACACAAAAAAAAAAGAATTTAAAGTGAACAATTTGGCAAAAGAATGAGGACATCAGGTTTTGCGTCTTTCTTCGTATTACTGCATCCTGAATCTCATAGAGCCTATTTGGAGTCAGCTCAAACACTCGGTGCGGAAATCCAATAACACTCCGAATTTAACTGCTTCCGTGATAGAGCTGATAAGGCAAAAATCGAAAAAAAATTCTGGAAAAATTGTATAAAATACGTGGTTGAAATAGAAAATGGGTATTTAGTGAAAGACAATTTTTCAGAAATTATAATAAATGTCAACGATGACAACGATACTGATAGCGATAGTGATAATAAGTGAAATTTTGTACATACAAATAGTTTAGGTATTTAGTTAATATAGTTTATTTTGATCATTTTTTTGAGGTATTAATTTAAGGGAGGAAAAAATTGGTCTTCACAATCTCAAACGTGAAAAATGTAATTATTCCGACCGGTTTCGCCCGCTGCCGGGCATTTTTAAGGAACAGAAAAACAAATTAACAATACATAACGTCATTAACTGTCAAAACATTTTGAATTGTTGAATTTTGAATAAATTTTTTTGCAAAATATTTGGTGTACTTTATTTAACCAGTTATACAAAAATAAATAATTATTAAAGATAATTGCACATTTATTTATTAGTATTATTTTGTTGTAATAACATTTTCAGTAAATTGATTTTTTCCTTTTCAACACGCAGTTTTTCTTGTTCTATAACCAGATTTTCTTTATTTTCTTTTTTGACGTCTAGTGTTTTCTTCTTCTCTGCTTTTTAATAGGTCTTCGAAGTTGGTCTGAGATCTTTTTCTCCTAGTTTTTTTTTGGTCAACTCTTTCTTCTCTAATCTCTCCTACTGTCTCATTTTGGCTAATCTCTTCTAAATGCATGTCCGTCTCATGATCTGTTGTTTTAAAATTTTCAGGCATGTCTAAGTTACTAAATTCTAGTGCATGCAAACATTTATTACAAGGTTTTTCACCCAACAGTTCATCCAGCCGTTTAAAAAATAGAAATCTTGAAAGAGGTTGCCCTGTTTTGTTTTTGTTGTCTTTCGCGGTTTTGTAACTTTGCAACAAACTCTTCCATTTGTTTTGGCATGATGCTACAAGTATAGAAAATCTATTACCTAATAAATCGTTGCTTACATTGGGGAACACAATTTTTTTTGCGAACATGATTTAATTCATCCAAATGTGTGGCCATTGATTCTATAAGAGACAGTGTTTTATAATAAGTCCATGTGTGACGTTCCCCAGCATCTTCCTGGTTCTGTCTTCCATTTTTCATTTCAGTTGCTATACCATCTTCTTCTACCTCGTTTTCAGTAGAGCATTTATAGGAATCTACATTTGCCCCACTTGCTTCATCTTCCTTATATACATTTGATGAAGAAGCAACAATAGTATCATCTTCAATAAGTAACTTTATGTATGTGTCTGCACTTACTGGCACAAGTGCCCCATTTTTTATTTCAATGGTTCCCACTGGTAGTTTAAATTCTTGTTTTTTATCTGAAAATAAGAGTCATAAATATAACTATTTGTTAACTTTTTTCTATTAGGTCAACAAAAATCTGACAAAAAAAAAACTTACCCAAGGATTGCAGAATATAGCACCCATTTCTAACATCAGCAACTACCATTGGAAAAATTTTGATTTGTGAAAACTTGAGTACAATATTAGATGTCGATGCCTTCATTATTGTTCTTAATTTTAAACAATACAACTGCTAGTTAACCTTGTAATTAACTGTACCAAAGAACTTTTCGACTTTAACAATTTTTAAAACATAACCTATATAAGACCGGAGACAAAAGACTCGCATTTCTCGGCATTTTTTGACATTTCTATGAATCGCTTCTACAAAGGGTTTCAAACTCGCTCCGAAAAACAGGTGTTTGAGAGGACAGGGGAAGATAGCGTTTTGATCTACTTCGGAGTATTCGGAGTATATCTACATCGGTAAATGGAACAACATTTCATGACCTTCAACCAGTTGGAGCTACTCCGAGTTACTCATATGTGCAAAAGGCAAACGCCTAAAACTATATACCGATAACTTCCGCTACAAAGTGAAGCTGATCTTTTTTCTCAACTTTTTGTCTTTGTCGACTGCTTAAACTACATACGCATGCCTCAACAACGTTTTGTCTAACCTCAAAACATGCTTTAAAATCAAAAGTTGAAAAATTTATTTATTTGGCTTTTGTGATGCTCGTGTTTATATGAATCTTATTGATTCTGTCTGAATTTTAACGCTTTGATTGAAAATTGCATTCAATGTAATTTTTCTCGAATTAAAATTCTGGCGCAAAACTTTTGAGCATGCATTGTATCATATGTTTATTATAAATTTTGATCACCGGCGGTTGCTATGAAAAACAAAAATCCTAAAAACGTAGGGCGTAACTTATTTCACTTACAATTAATAATAAAATTATTTTATTGTCACTCTCAAAGGTAAAATATAAATCTGATCTGAATTAAGATAATTTGGGAGGATTCACTGCAATTGGGTACGGCAGGCATCTTCTCTGGCAGGCATGCTCGCCCTTGCAATTTAGACTTTCGCGCCAAGAATTGATAATTGACAGTTTTGTTGTCGACCTTCTTTTCACCAGTCTGTAAATTAAATATAAACGTTTCAAAACAAATAATTTATTAGCAAAACTTTTTGAAAACATCACAAACTCAACATGAAAAGAAAACAAACAAAATACACGGACGTTACAGCAAATGCTGAAAGTGGCCCCCATTTTCTTCAATACATAACCTTACTCGAGTTTTCATGTTTTTGAAGACATTGGTAAAAGTTGCAGGAATAATATTGATTATGTCTTCCTGAATACGAATTTTTAGTTGTTGAACATCATTGACTGGCTCTCTAAAAATTGTGTTTTTTAAGTGCGGAAATAAAAAATAATCCGGTGGCGTAAGGTCAGGTGTTCTTAGGGAAAAAATGTGATCAATAAGTCTATCATCATAAAATTCCCGTAAATACTCTCAAGTAATGTAAGCAGTATGAGCCGTGGCACCATCATGCTCAAAGTATCCTCTTCATAATTCATCATCGTCTAGTTGGTTTATAAAATTTTCCAGAATGTTATTTCGATAAACTTCGCCTGTTACATTCCTGTCAAAGAAAACAGGCCCAATAATTCGTCGTCGGGAAATGGCAATCCAAATTCCAACTTTCTGAACATGTAAGGGGGCTTCTGTGTAATAATGAGGGTTATCAACACTCCACATTTATGTTAATTTACAAAAAAAAATATCTAATGAAACTACAAAACTGTCAAATGTTACCACCAACTGTGTCTACATTACTAACTGACTATTGAAATAAAATGAAAAGTTTCTAAAATGATCCGCCCTGTTGGGTCTAAAACATGTTATCTCTGTCTAATTCATTGGGGTTATGAATTGCGTTACTGTAAATTTATCTTGTTACTGTAAAACTGAGTAAAGTCACTATTATATCTCTTTCTCAGTCGAGTCGGCCCTCAATCAATGGCTCTGCAGGAAGATGTGATGATTTTTCCACGCATGGATTGGTATTTATGTTGGCAGGTGTAACCAGTGGGTGGAAGCAAACAGTGGCTTTTGAATTTACAGGAAATTTCATATCTTCTCATGATTTATTATCAAAAATTATGACGATAATCACAAAAGCACATGAAATTGGACTTTCAATTCGTGTCGTATTTCCCATATGGGTCCACAAAATAGAGGGTTTTGGAGACTACTAAACGTAGTGGCTGGTAAACACAGCGAAATTAAGATTTTTACATTACATCTTTGTATTCCTGAAGAGAAATTATTTATAATGCCTGACCCGGTACATATTTTTAAGAACGTTACCGTTGACGAATGGACACAAGTTTTTCCTGACTGAAAAACTTCGTGAAGAATTTCAGTTACCACCAAGAGAAATTTCATTGGATCCGATTAAAAAAGTTATACAACTGGACAAAAATAATGTAATTAAGTTATGTTCTCGTCTGAAAGAAGATGTGATTAATACAAACCATTTTGAAAAAATGAATACTGCCTTAAATGTTGCTTTATTAAACCATGACGTTGCAGCAGCAACTCTTTATTATGTGGGTACTAATAAGTTAGAAGCAAAACATCAGACGACGGCATGGTTTATTATTATTAGGCATAAATGGTTCAAATTAATGAGTAGTAGATGCCAAAAGCTAGTTTTTGCATACGCCAATGAAGAGGAATATGAAAATACATTACGATTTTTTTATTCTTTTATGAATATAATCAGAAATATTAGACTAGGTGACAAGATTTGGAAACTTTTTCAGACGGGACTTCTATTAGCTACGCAAACGGCCCAGGATTTGCAAGAAATATATTTGAATCGCGAAAAATTTAATTATTTTATGTTGGGGCGTTTAACTTAGGATGCGTTAAAAAATGTGTTTTCTTCTATTCGAAGAAGAGAGTACCTGATGCCAGAGAATTTAAGTTTGCTCTCAGAATGGTGTGTCTGTCACAATTTGAAGGGAAAATACACCACGGAAATGACAACATTGCCGATGCCCATCACTTGGTTCACTATTGTGCCTCGATAACAACTCTGAAACCAAGGACGCAAATTTATTGATGAAGACGAAACTATTCACTATAGACTAATAGCACATTTTTGTGAATTGTAAATTATGTGAAAATGTTGAAAATGTCAAAGAAGCTTTATACAACTTTATTAGAGCTTTGTTATTAAAGGTTAAAAAGAACTTTAAAAATTGCCACACGTGCAATTCTTGTCTCCTTTTGAAACACGGTGATAACATCTCGGTAGAGCACTTTACAAAATTGAGAGAATACAAAGAAGAAAAAGAAAATCTGTGTTACGCAAGCCAGCAGTTATTCAATTTTTTATACGAGTGTGAAGCACAGTATAAAAATAAATCAGTATGGAAAGCTGATAAAATCTTGTCAAAAGCTAGCATCCCCTCACGTAAAATGTGTAAGATGGAGCCACTGATTTTTAGGCAACTAATAATACACAATTTAAATTTAAAGGACTATAACTGTAAATAAAATACTATAAAAATTATTTTAATCGTTGTTTTACCTTTGTCTTTTAATTATTTATTATATAATTTACAGTTATAGCCCTTTAGATTAAAATTGTATATTATTAGTTGTCTAAAAATTTGTGGCTCCATCTTACACAGTTTACGTATAAATTTGAATTAAATTGTATATTTAATAATTTTTGTTATTATTTTTTAATTAAGTATTATTTTTAGTTTAAATTATATTTTTTAATCAAATTTGTATTAAATATGTATAAATTAATTAATTCTATATATGTAGAAAATTTTGACGTAAGTAAAATGTTATTAGAGATTAGATATTGCAAGTAAAGTTGTAGGTGGAACTGAAGAAGGGTAATATCACCCGAAACAAATTTTCCAAAAATAAATTAATAAAATATCTGGGAGAAATCGTTTATAATTAGAAATAACATTGACACCCTAGATAGGGAAGGAAAAAGAAAAAATAATAAATAACGCTGCCGTTTATAATTTTCGTTTGATTTACAACTTTATTTTTACCTTCTTTAAATTTCAAAAACTACACACAGACGAATGCAAAAAGTTTTGGTTGTAAATGGCATTTTTTGACTATATTGCATCATTAGTCTAACATTTTAAATTTATCGTTTAATTTTGGATTCAAAATGGCGACCGAATTGCACTACTTTGAAGAGGTAGTGACTTTAAAACTGAGTATGTTGGGTAGATCCAAGTCAGTATGGCGTCAAATTTAAATTTAATCGACTACAATTTGTTTAAAGTTACATTTCTCAATAAATAATAACTAAATATCTAACGAAATACATTACATTTGCAAGAAGAAAATTGTGGTCGTCAAATTGATTTTTGATCACTAAAAGCTGTTCCATTGTGAAATGCACGCTACATTTAAGTATTACAAATTGCGATATCATTATTTTTATAAGTTAGCTGAAAATTTTTCTTACCGTGAAAACCTTCTTAAGGGGTCTTTCCCTAAATCGTAACGGTAAATTTCAACTCGCCTCGGATCAAGAGCTGACGTAAAGAAAAATTCAACCAATGTTTGAGTCGACGTGTTATGAAAATACAATAGGTTTTAAAATGATTGACAAATGCCACAAAAACATCACAACAATGAAGGTCGATGGTCGGTTATCTTAGACCTGGGTCGGTTTATTGGTATGCGTAAAAGTTTTTCTTCTGCTATTAGTTATCTTTCAAAATGCTTTCTCTTAATTTCATTGAATACTTAGTGTTCTTGAAAATTTGTAGAATTAATTTAACAAAAAATTTCAATAAAAATAAGGTTAAATGTTTATTAATCATACATAAAAAATAACGTTTATTATTAAGGGATTAAAGTACTTTTAATTATGAAGTTAGCTATCGCATTAAAATTTAAGAAAACAGTTTTATCGAATAGGTTTTGAATTTTTTTTATTAAAAAAAATTATCTATTTTGTAATGCGATATTTGTAAAAACAGTAATTTAATTTTTGACTTATAGTTAATGAGTGCTATACTTTTAAAATTTACGAATAATGAGGTGTGAAAATGAGTTGTTTTACAGCTGCATTCTCATATAATCGCAATGGAAATGGTTTAGAAATTATAAGTAAGAAAATTAGTAAAGACAAGATTGACTTGTAGGTAAAGACAAAAAATTTTAAACAAGTGTATACAAAACACAAAAAAATATATAAAGAATTTTATATAGAATTTTTTATAAATCTGCTTTTAGACAAATTTTAAAAAATTGTCTAAAAAAACTTTATTAGATACACAATTAAAAAATAGACAGATTTGTTGAGAGAAAAAAAAAAAGAATAATTTGTATTTGATAACAAACTTTGTAATTTATTAGCCACCCTAATCTCGCCGCCTTAGTTTAGTGTCAGGTAGGCTGGCATAACAGATAACAAACAGTCGATAATTATCCACAAAGAGCGGGTTTTTCTAAATTTCTTAGAAGTAAAACTGAAAATACTTTATGCTTTGCTAACTTTATCTAATAATAATAATATGCAGCCATAAATCATACAAAAGAAATAAATACAAAATATATAAATAAATTATAAAAGCAAATAAAAAAGAGGCTACAAAAGGACTAAAAATCAGTTTTGCGAACAACAAAGTTATTTTTAATTTTCTTTAAAAAGTTTTAAAATTATTATTTTTAAATTCATTATTAAAGTCATTGTAAATCCTAGGATATAAATAGGAAAATGATGACTTATAAAATTTTGTGCTATGCTTTGGAATGTGCAAAAATCCGTTGTATCTAGTTATATCCAAAAAAATAGACATAGATTTGTTAGAAATAAAAAAAATAAAAAATTTGTACTTTATAACAAACTTTGTAATTTAGTAGCCACCCCATTCTTGTCGCCTTAGTTTAGTATCAAGTCAACTAGCATAACAGTTAACAAACAGTCGATAATAATCCACAAAAACCGGATTTTTCTAAAATTTTCTAAAAAAAAAAAATAGATTTGTTCGAAAACAAATTATATTTGACAACAAACATGGTACCTAATTTAATTTGTGAAGAATATCTATATTATTTGTAAAATATGTTATTTATGACACCTAATTTATTAGACATCCCATTCGTGTCAATGAATTTTTTTTTATAAAACTAACTGTATTATAAAGTTTTCTGCAATAATTAGAAATAGATACAAATATTCTTATACAGTGTAAACCATTTGTATGGAATAACTTTGATAAAAGTTTAGGGATTTGTTTTTTAGGAAAACGCTTGAAACCGTAATCTGTTATTTTTCAACTCGCATTTTTTGCCAAAAAAAATAATAATAGATATACAGGTGTCGTAAAATCGAGAAACGACCCTCAACTTTAAAATTTCAAATAAAAACTTATTTTTTTTTAATATAGTTGAATTCTTTGTATAATTTTGCGTATTGTATATATAGCACACACTATATCGATTTGCAGATGTTTTTGAAAAAAAAGGCGTTATCTATTTGAAATAAATAAATTCGATACAAATTCAGGGATTTATAACTAGAATTCAGATATGTTAAAAAAAAATGGGGTCGTAATTTGATTTTAGGACACCTTGTATATTTATTTGTGTCAAAAAATGCGCGTTGAAAAATAACAGAATACGACTCCAAGCGTTTTTCTAAAAAACAAATCCCTGAATTTTTATCGAATTTATTCATTTCAAATGGTTCACGCTTTTTTTTTCAAAACAACTGAAGATCGACATAGTGTGTGCTACATAAAAATACCCAAAATTATACGTAGAATCCAGATGTGCTAAAAAAATGGGGTTTCTATTTTAAATTTCAAAGTTGAGGGTCGTCTCTAGATGTTGGGACACCTTGTATATCCAATTTTTTTGTCAAAAAATGCGCGTTGAAAAATAACAAGATACGTATTCAAGCGTTTTCCTGAAAAACAAATTCCTAAATATTTATCGAAATTATTCCATACAAATGGTTCACACTCTATG
The DNA here is from genome assembly GCA_029207805.1 of Tribolium confusum. Lineage (NCBI taxonomy): Eukaryota > Metazoa > Arthropoda > Insecta > Coleoptera > Tenebrionidae > Tribolium > Tribolium confusum. Next base: position 9,948,040 of record JALGAY010000006.1, read on the forward strand.
TACACAATTGTCAACACAAAAGTTGAATAAGTTTAACATTATCACCTCAGTGGAACTTTTACACCATCATGAATCTCGCCAATATTTTTTATTTTTACTTCTCATTTACCAATTGTGAGAGACATTTTATTTATAGCTTTGCCGCAGAGCTCTTTTCAGAAAAGGTCTACTTTCTACTACCTAGATCCACCCTTCAGCCACTATCATGAAGAAAAAGACAAGTTATAGAATATAGAAAATGGATTGAATTTTAAAAGTTGATGACCAAATACTCGTAATTATTATAGACAAAATTTAAATTTCTAGTTTTTTACACATTTCTTAGACCGATATGTAGTCGCAAGATACAACTAAATAAAAATTTATAAAAAAATAATAATAAAAAAATCATAATTTTAACAACAGTAATGCTATTTTTTATTTTTTCTGTTTCACACTGCTTTAGAAATGTAAATAATTTAATATTGTGAAAACCGCATTTACAAATGTGGACGGTTTTTGAGTAATGAGTAATAAACTTTTACATTGATTTCTCTATATACCGAATTTAGGGAAAGGCCCCTTAAAAGGTAAATTTTGAAAAAAAAATTAAACAACATTTTTTTATTATTTTTTTTTGATATTTTAAAATTTGACAACCAAGATAATGTTGTTGCGATTATTTTTTACTTTGTCTATTATTAACTAAATTCAAATAACACATTATAAAATTTTGAGAAAAACTTTCATATATAATTTCTCACCAAATTCTAATCTTTTTAGTTGAAAGAGGATTATCTCTTACAGGTACTGTGATGAACGCGGTATTTATAAATTTTATTTATTAATAATCGTGCAAGAAAGTAATCTCAAATTAGAAATTTGAGAGATAAATTTTTATCACGATCGATTTGTTTCCCTGAAAATTAAAAGAAACAACCAAATTTAGATTTAGTTTAAATTCTCACATGTTTTGTAAATATTGAAATGTTTAGAAAACGACCGTTCCCACGAAATTTTTCCAAGAAATTTAAGTGTTAAGAATTTCAAAGCCATGTTTTTAAAAGACCATATGGTAACGGGGGATGTTTTAAAGCGATAAGAGTGGCTAGCCCATGCCACACAAAAGTCAGTCGTTCAAAGAAATAATTGCACAGCACATAAAAATACAAGTAATTCCATTATTGTTTAAAGTTAATGAATAAATTAGAACTATAATTTTATAATAAATTAATATTCCTATTTTGAAAATACTTATTAATCCGTATCTGAAAGATATTTATAAATTTAATTAAGATTCACAATTTGAGAAATAAATTCAGTCAGAGGCACAAAATTTGTAGTTATTAGATGCATAATAAAACTTTCAATAGTTTAAATTTTAAAAAAGCTACACTCATAGCATGATACTTTAAATTAACGTAAATTTGCTAATTTGTCTAAATTATTATTCTAAATATTCACAAATATATTGACCGATTGTAACAGGAAATCTAGAATTTAAATTTATTAAAGATAAAGCAGGCCGTCAAGTGTTTTCTTAAAAGGTGATACGCCCCTAACACGAAGCGTTGGAAGAATACTGAAATTTACTTGCACATTGCACATGTGTTCATTTAGAAAAGTTTTAGTAAAATTATTAAATTGTAGCTAAATACAGAGGATGCAGTACAAAACGATTATTTTAGAAAAACGCGAGAAATTTTCTGAACATTTTGATATAAAATTTAACCCTAATTTAGGCTGGGGCAACCGTGAAATTGCATGCAAACATTTTAAATTATTTAAACTCATTGTAAACCAATTTGGTACGACACAATGGTTGCCCAATTACTAACGTAGTGGTAGAGAAAAATGAAGATGGAAATTCAATCGAAAAAAGCAAGAAAAGCACAAAATATTGAAAAATCCTACAAAGATTGTACCGGTGGCAACACCAAACGGAGGGTAGTACCGCAAAATTACAGTTTTTTTTTCGAATTTTATTTTGGAGTTTAATTTCTCTTTCAGGTAAACAAGGGTTGATTCGATATTGTGATTGTATTATATTCGGTTATCAAAGAAATTCACAAATTGTATGTTAAATAATATAGGAAAAAATTGAACCAAAAATACCCTTACTATTAAATAATATTTTTTTAGGAGAGTTAAACGAGGGTTGATCTTAATGCCAAAACGTTTAAGAGTCAAATTTGCATAATCTTACATATGTGGAAATAGAATACTAGAAGGGGTTGGTTCAGGAAGCGTCTCTATTTCATAAAAACAGATTTTGCGTGGATTTTCGACAGTCGATTCTTGACGGTCTTCCGAGACAGTTAATTTTCGATTTATTCCCTTTGTCTAAATTTATTCAATTTAACAAAGTCCAGTTTCGACCCTTTGGGTTTATTTTGAATTTAAATTTATTTCATCATTTAATAATTTTTTAATTTTGTGCTAGCAATAGTGAAGAATTAATAATATTTTTTTATTTTATTTTATAATTTAAATTAAATTGTGACAGTTTGTGTTAAAAAGAAAAACCAACCAACTTGCCAATTTAACCACAGGGTTTCCACGGAAAATCAAAGGATTAAATTTCTAGGTAAGCCCACAAAAGGGTTATCTATTTATTATTTGAATTAATAAATATTATACAAAGATTTCATTTGATTTAGTCTGAGTTTCTTCAAATCATGTGATTAAATTTAGACTATTTAACCTTCATCGTGACCACAAATTTATTTAAACCATTGTATTGAAATTTGTTAATTGTATAACTTTTAATTTGGTTTTGGAAGTTTTTTTTTCAAAATATTTTAGATCAATTTGTTTAAAATAAATATTCAGAATTTTGAAAAATTAATTATATATAATATAATTTTGGTGAAAAATGCAACAACTTTCTGTCACTTTTGAAATAAATTTCAACTTTTATTATTATTTTTTATTTGCTCGATCTGGATGTGACTATCAACCCAAATAATTAAAATCTAAAATATCAATCATCAATCTATTACAGAAAGGGTTTTCAACAATTACGTCAAATGGTCACTTCAAATCAGTGCAAAGTTTTGTTGTTACAAAATTTCGGGAGGTTGAATTTGTTGCATATTTTGAAATTAGGGTAGCGTAGGGTTGTTTCTCTCTCGCTTCGTGTTAGGCGAGATTACACCTGAAATTATAGGCTTGTTTGTCGGCCACCTTCATGAGGAAAGTCGTGGTTCTCGGGAACCCTTTCTTCCAACTTTACAGGATCTAATTCGCTGTGTCAGGTCGTAGCTTTCGACAGTCGAACTTAAAATGGGTGTAGTAGACCCGCTCCAACGGCATATACTTGTATATGCAGGCTATTACGAGATAAACGAGAAAAAATAACTATCCCGGTTACCTGTAATATACTGGTATTGCGAAAGGGCGAAGTTCTGAAAAGTCCTTGTCCAAGCTCGTGACCGAAATTTGTGAGAAAAATGATTTCTACAGTAATTCAGTTTATTTTGCAAGGATTTGTATATCCTGGTTTTGCTCGGATTTTGCAAGAGGTGTTTAGGCACCTGACTTTTACTAGGGTCGGTGTTTAGCAATAGGGCGCAATAGTAATTGCGATGCACGTATATAAAGAGAGCCGCGAGCATGTAACCCGCCAACTCAGGTACAAGAGTAGCTTATCAAACGAAATATTAAATTTTGCCTTGAAATTATAAATCTGAGCAAATATAAATTGAAGTTTAGGGTAGATTTACAACACAGAATTAGGACCATTGAAACAGAAAGAGTAAATTCTAAATAATAATGTTAATAATAAATTTATTTATTACTTAGATCCGCGAGTAGAGGTTTATAAAATTATTGTTTCAAATTGGAACAGATTTGTGGTTACAGTGGTTAAAAAAAAAAAATTGACTAAATAATATAAATGGAAATTTGAATAAATGGCAAATTTGGATTAACCTTCATAATTCTTGTATTGTTGTAATAAACATTTTGAAGATATGTAATAAATTTAGTTTTGAGGAAACTGGTTTAAAATTTAAAAGAAAATATTTAATAAATAATTTTGTTATTCTTTATCACAATAATCTGTGCATGATACCTAACCTATAACAGTCTCTGTGTTTTTCACAAATATTTTTTAATTTTCCATTATTTAATGACTTAAACACTACTCAGGTTTAATGTAACGGGTTTTTCTTTAGTTTTATAGTGTAGTTTTATACCTAGATGACCGTAATTGGTGAGTTTTTTGATTTAGGATCCAACCTAACCTAAAAACAAAACTGCAAAACATTGCCCGCTTAAATTTTCGCTTGCCCTAATTCCAGAGGGTACAGTTTAGGCACACATAGTATTATTATAATTTCCTTTGTTCCTTATTTGTTTTCCCGTGGCCTACCAGTCCTCGTCTTAAATAAAAGTCACTACGACAGGCCGCGTAGTGTGAAGCGTGTGTCCTCGTTTGTTTGTCTTTTATGCCAGAACACGAACCCAGATTTTATTCTCAATTTATTCTTAATTAGTATCAATTTTAGTATGAGTCAGTGGCGTCTCGTGAGTTATTAGTTAGGTGGTGCACTCAGAACTAACTATAAAAGGTAGGCACTTTTTTTCACTGGAATTGTTTTCTTTACTCAAGGTTTTTTGGTCTTTGCTATTAAAAAACAATTTTATCACCCCCAAACAAATTCCGATTCTCAGTACACTCAATAACAATAAATAAATAAATTTAAGTTTTACCTTTAGTAGGTGGATGAGTGATGTGAAGTTGTGAACTAACCAACTAACTTAACAAAAGTTAATAGTACTAACGTGATTTAAATCCTTCATAGAGTCCGTACACTTTCAGAACAGCATGTTGGGTCATTAAAATCTGTCAGCGAACGACACTAAACAGAATGACCAAGAATGACGAACGCCGCTGACCTTTCGCTGACCACGTGCCGCTTGGCTTCCTCCCCTTCAATTTACAAATGGGACTGGTCCGACACTATTTTGTCATCTGCACACTTTTATTGGTGTGCTGTTCTGAAAGTGTACGGACTCTACCTGTTTCTGTCCAAGATTTTTCACCACCGAATAATAAACATGGGAAACAAAATAGGGCACAAGCTTTTGGACATCCACACAACCAGTCGTGTTTATTATAAAGATCCGAGTGAAATCTGCGGGTAAATTGTCGACTTTTCGATTGCACAACTTTTGTTATATTTAAATTAGGCACTGGTCTTCCGAGACGTTTAATAGCAAGTTTTTCTTCGTAGCTATGTTGCGAAAATGATTTTTTTAACAAATATCCGACTTGATTCATGTTTTAGATTAAATAATTAATAAACTTATTAAAATTTACAGAACTGTCAAGTTCAGCTGGACCAACCGTCTGTATGGTATCTGTTGGGCGGCACTGAGAACTAACATTGTTTGCACAGTGCTAATGCGCATAACGTTCGCATTTGGCCAGTGCACCAAATTTGCTTAAACGAACCAATCAGAGTGCTGATCTTACAGCGGGGAATTTAAAATTACTGTAAATTTGGATGCGCATTTGTGAAGTGCACCAGTTAAATCACTTTAAAAAAATCCATTACAGATTAGTCATAAATATAAATTTAACAATTTTTTTAACTTGATTACAAAATATTCTGAACGTACAATAATACAAAATGTAATAAATATGGTAAATTTTTTTATAAAATTTTATGTGGTGCACTGCACCAGCGCACCATAGCACAAGACGCCACTGGTATGAGTACTTCTTATAAATGTAAAAACGCCGTTATTAGTTACATAGAATGCTTAAAATGCAATAACACATTTCATCCAAGTTGCTTAAGATCTTTTAAGTATTATAGGTACAACTATTAGCAATGACATTACATCAATAAATGCGTGTCCAGGTTGTGAAAAATGTGAGAAACTGCAGAATCTTCTTTCCCCGACGCACATTTTGCATAATCTTTCCGACATTACCGCGCTAATACTAGAAAACTAATCACTTAAAAAAGAGCTGGAATCAATGAAAAAGGATAAAGAAGTATCTGTTGCGATAATGGAAATCAACAACCTGGAAAAAATTGATCAATATTTGAGAAATTTATTCGACGAATCAAAAAAAGAATTTATCATCTCGCTAAAGGAGTCAATTAAAACCGAATTTGAAAAAAATAAAACTACTATAAATAATAAACTACGTTGTGACGTAACTACTACTTTATCTAACTTAAACGATAATCACCAGTTACTAGCAAAACGTGAAGCTCCAGAAAAAAAATCAAATTTTATGAATAAAGCTCGAACAAATAAGAAAATTGTATTTTTAGCCGACCAAAAAGGACGTAATTGTTTTAATTTGCTGAAGACATACACTCCATCGAACAATTACGATATTTATTCATCAGTAAAACCTAACGCGACGTTACAAGAAATTACTAAGCAACAGGATGTAACACAGGATTTAGGCGACAAAGATTACGTTATTATCTACAGAGGTAACTCGGAGGCCTAGGAGGGAAAAGTTTCTACTAAAGAAGATCTCCGGAAATCTATTGTTGACACTTTCAAAAATACCAACACAATTCTTGTAGGCTGCCCTTACTTTGCCAACAGTCCCATTTTAAATAAATTTGTATTTGAGTTCAACAACAGTTTACACGATTTAGCAGCGCACAATAATCGAATTACTTACTTAGACGCTAATGAATTATTGTTTAAACAATTTTTAACAGACGACATTCCTCTTAATAATGCATCTAAAAGAACAATAATAAAAAATGCTTTAGATATCATTAAAGGAAATAATATTAGAACTTTAAATATTGAGCCAAAAAGATTTACTACAAAGAAGAACCGTTTTTCTCCTGTTGCACCAATAACTATTCCTTCTACATCAAATGTTAATAATTCAGGGTTTTTTCGGAAAGCACAGCAACAACCGCACCATCTGTTCCAGTACCAACGGAGACAGTAGAAAGTGCTTCACCCCCTAATTGTTCTAGAACTACGATTCAATGTCTTTACCAAAACGTAAGGGGTTTAAGGTCAAAAACCTCCGAATTCTCCAACAATTTTTTATCTACTTCTGGAAATTTGATTTGACTATTTTAACAGAAACTTGGTTAGATTCTAGTATTTTTGACAATGAACTATTTCCTAATAACTTTCATATTTATCGCCAGGACCGGAATCATCAAGTTTTAGGCAGCTCTAGAGGCGGTGGCGTTTTAATTGCTGTGAATGGCAATTTTTTTTGTCACAAAATTGATGTGTCTAAGATTATGGAAGCGGTTCCAATAATTGATCTGGTAGCTATTAAATTAAGCACTACTATGTATTAACACTTCTTGCTGTCTATATTTCTCCCGCCACATTGTTCAACGACTACGACACTTTTCTCGATCTTCTTAACGGCTTAATTGAATTGCACCAAGAGAATATCATTTTTATAGGTGACTTTAATACACCCCAGTGTAGTAGTAATCAAAATAACAACTTTGTTTTAAACTTAGAAACTTCGTATCATTTCATGATTTTAAACAATACAATACAATATTTAATAATCACAATAGCATGCTAGATCTTCTGTTTGCTAAGTTTCTTTGTCAGATTGACAAATCAGATATTTCTCTCGTTCCTGAAGATAGTTTTCATCCTACACTTAAATTCTACTTTAAAGCTCAATCCCATAAACCAGATACGTTTTCTTTTAATGACAAGGTAATTTCCTATAATTTCAAAAAGGCAGACTTTCCTCGATTATATGAACTATTACTCAACATTGACTGGTCAGATTTGGAAAATACAAACGACGCACAGTGTTTCGCCGTATGTATTTTAGGTGGAAAAAAGTCATATCAAAAATTTTTAAAAAACGTCAATTTGGCATCAGTGGGGTAGGGTAGAGATTTCAAAATCAATGTTTTTATTGATAAATATTGCTTTTTGTCCTAATGCGATAAGCCTCTAGCAGCTCACAACGAATTAGCAAATATTTTGTAAATGGTGTGGTACTAACTGTTTGCAATAGAATCAATGGAAATCTCATTAGAAGGTAATTATATAACTTACTTTGTGTATTTAATTATTTAGTAAATAAAAATAGTCAATGTAAAAGAGTGGGGGGATGCTAGCAAATTTTGAAAGTTATTAGTCAAAAAAAAAATGTGAGTACCGCGTTATCAAGTCTTAAATTAAAAAACATCTTATGCAAAATTAAATGTTGTTTTCAAATATGTAATCTGTTGTCAGCGCACGATTTTGCAAATATATATTTTTTTAATTCTTAGATGCAGGTTGCGTCATATCTAGAAGAGAATTTTTCGAAGCGTAGAAGAAACATCGTAGGGATGAAAGACCTGAAAAAATTTACCGTTACCTTGTTGTTAATTATAATTTAAGTAATATATTTGATGGTGAAAATATCGAGCTTAAAAACAATAATATTTGTCTGTGGCCGTTCAAAATTGAGGAATAGTGGTCTAAAGCGGATAAGAGGCTAGAACGGTTGATCTCGACATATGAATCTGATTTATCTTTTACTTTAAAAAAAAATAATGATTTTTTTAAAATTTTGAATACAATTATTTTCTACATATTCTTTGTATGACCGTAAAATGTTTTTTTTTATATTTTTATGTAAATATTTTTTTGTTTTAATAAATTTCTGATTATCAATAACTGCAGACTTTTTTTGACCACTTAAAATAAAGCCTTCAAATGTCACGAAGTTAATTAAAAACCTTTGATCAACTCTATCCCTTTAGGTTTTTACCTTAAGATACGAACATTAAAACCACAAATCGCATTACTCTGAGTTTTGACTTTTTTCCACCCGCGCTCATATGTTCGAAACACTGTGCGACGTAAACTTATCCTGCGATATTTTGTACAGCACCCTATAGCAAGTTTTCGATCTGTGTGTTCCAAAAATATCTCTTAGAAATAAGAAAAATTCTAATTTTCCTTCTTGGTACGATATGGAAATCATCAAATGTCTTCGCAAAAAGTCGGCTTTATTAAAAAGATTTCGTAAATTTCATTGTCAGAATTCGTATGAACAATTTAAAATTTTGCGATCAAGAACCAAGCAACTTATTGAAAAAGCATATTTTAATTATATTTCTTCAATGGAATCAACTATCTTTGAAGATCCGAAAAAGTTTTGGACATTTGTTCGATCAAAGAAAAACAAGTCTCGCATCCCAGGCACCATGTTGGTAAATGGGGAAGCAGTTTCTAACCCCAGTAGTATAGTGAATCACTTTGCTGAATTTTTTAAGAGCGTATATATACCAAGTTCATGTTCTAATCATTCCAATGTTCTTGGCGACAAGTTTCTCGAAACAATAAACATCAGAAGTATACCCGAAAGTGAAATTGTAACGGAACTGAAACATGTAAAGCTACCCTAACATCGGGCTGTGATGGTGTTCCAGATTTTTTACTTAAGGACTGTGCGTACGTTTTTGCAAAACCTCTTTATCATATTTTCAATTTAATACTGAAATCTTCTACTTTTCCTACAATTTGGAAGGTGGCGCAAGTTTGCCCAATACTCAAAAATGGTAATCCTAACGTAATACAGAACTATCGACCTATTTCTATTTTGTGTAATTTTTCAAAAGTATTTGAATCGATTATTTACACTCATATTTATTCTTGCGTTAATAATTACAGTTCTCCCTGTCAGCATGGTTTCATGAAAAAACGATCCACGATTACAAATTTAGCCTATTTTACACAGTACATTGCAAATGCTCTTGACAAACAAAAACAAGTAGACGCCATTTATACAGATTTCCAGAAAGCATTCGATCAAATGGATCATCATATACTTTTAAATAAACTTGATAGCTTCAGTTTTTCTGGTTCTTTGCTTTCGTTAATGCAATCATATCTTTTCGACAGGAAACAACAGGTTAAATATCGCAATTACCTTTCTGATATGTAGACTCCAACTTCCGGGGTCCCACAAGGGTCAAATCTTGGTCCCCTTCTGTTTCTTCTTTTCATAAACGATATTATTCTTTCGTTAAACTCTTGTCATAAGTTGTTATTTGCCGACGACCTAAAATTGTACTTGGAAATTAATTCTATCGACGACTGTAGAATTCTGCAAAGTAATCTCGACGCACTGTATAACTGGTGTAAGAGAAATCATCTGCAACTAAATCTGTCTAAATGCAATGTGATATCTTTCACGAAAAAGCACCATCCAATCGAATTCTCTTACAACATAGCATCATGTGATTTAAACCGAGCCCTTACTGTTAAAGACCTGGGCATTATCTTCGACGCAGAACTTACTTTTAACGACCATATTGCTATTATATGTAAAGCTTATAGATTGTATGGTTTCATATATAGAAACTGCAAAAATTTTTCTAACGTTTGGCCATTGACTATTTTATTTTACGCTTTGGTACGGTCTAGATTAGAATACGGATCGTTGATTTGGTATCCTATCTACAATACCAATATCTTACAGATTGAAAAAATACAACAAAAGTTTATAAAGTTCTTATCATTTTTAGTGGACGGCGTCTATCCTGAAAGAGAAATTGATCAAGTTCTTTTATTAATTTAATTCAATTTTACTTCCTTAGAAACTCGAGGGATTTGCTATGCATTAAAATTTCTTTATAATTTAACTCACAACCGGATTGACTGCAGTTATCTCTTAGGTCGTCTATGTTTCAATGTCCCGCAGTTTAATTGTCGTCAGCCGCGTACCTTTTATACAACTGCTAGTCGGTCAAATGTAGGGATTAGGTCTCCCATTTCACTCATGTCTTCGCTATGTAACAAATTGAGTATAGTACCCGTGATCTAAACCATGACTCAATAAAATGTATTTTAAATTGTGCAATTGATTCTTTTTAATTTTTATTAATATTATAGTTTTAGTATTGTATTATAGTATTTAAACTTGTATATGTTTGATTATTATTGTTGGTAACTTTAGCTTTTATTGTATATTTCCTGTAAATGGGTTTTCCTGTTGGAAATAAAGTTATTATTATTATTATTATCACCTTTCCCCAACGACGATCTCATTACGGTACTAACGTTTCACAATTAGGTATTTTTTTTATAAAAACTTACTAAATTACATATTTTTACAGACTTATAAACGGTAAAAATTAATCGCTATCTGAACAAGATAATTTAGACCAGCGTTTCTTAACCTTTTTTGGCCTGCGGACCACTAAAATTTAGCGACTTTTCGTTTGAGATATTTGTATTTTGTAATTTTATAAATTAAACTTTAGTATACTGTGCTTTAGTAATTATTATTTTTTGTTGATAAGTAAATTTTTTTCGCGGATAAATACTTGTTTACGGAATAGTCAAATTTTTTAGCGAACCACTAGTGGTTTGCCGGACCACTGGTTGAAAATAGCTGATGCACATAACATTTTTATATTGTAAATTGTGATTTTATTTAACGGTTTTTTTATAAGTGGCTTGAAAAGTGTTCTTACACGGAAAACTTCTTAAAAGTAGCTAAAAAACATTTTTTTTACTCTTTTTAGACATTTTAAAATGAGTTGCAAATGTTTTCGCGACTATTTTTAAACTTAATAATGTCAGTAGTTTTTGATATTAACTCACTTTGAGTTTAAAATTTGGACATAGGACTACATTTTTAACAGAATTACTGAACTAAATGTTCAAATTGACGTTCTTTTGTTTTTTGACAATAACACAACTAATTTTTGAACTACGTTAGCACATTATTTTCTATTTTTTTGACTAACTAAGCGGTAATATGTAACGAAGCGTTATAATAATTATTTAGAAGAATTTAGTGAACAAAACAAGATCACGCTGTGCAGCTGATATCGGACCGCGTGACCGCGATATCGTTTGTATACGTCATGGCAGTAGTGGTGGTATACATCCCACCACGCCGAGGACCACCACCAACGCTTCGCTACGATACTCCTCTCATTTCCCCCGCCTCCAAATGGAGGCTATATATTGCGCTTACCGCCACCTATATTTGCATACTTATGGGAGCATCAACCCTGTAAGTAGCCACCCCTAGACCCTGTCTCCCTGGTGCATTAACCCAATAATTGAGAATTATTGTTTTATTTTCTTTATTTGGTACTTAATTATTCATTTTAATACCATTGAAAGCCGCTCTTCTCTCTCTCTACGTCACCTAGGACACCCTCACGGAAACAGTCGTTACAAATGCTTGCTTAAAATATGAAAATCTATTATATTTATTTTATTATTAATAATAATAAATAATATAATAATATACAGTGTGAACCATTGGAATGGAATAACTTCGGTAAAAATTTAGAAATTTTTTATTCAGGAAAATGCTTGGACACGTATCTTGTTATTTTTAACTCGTATTTTTTGACAAAAAAATTGGATATACGGGTGTCCCAAAATCGAGATACGACTATCAACTTTGAAATTTCAAATGGAAATCTCACTTTTTTTAGCACATCTGCGTACAATTTTGCGTATTTTTATGTAGCGCACCCTATGGCGATTTTTTGTTGTAATTTTAATTTTTGAAAAAAAGGCATAAATCATTTGAAATGAATAAATTGGATAAAGATTCAGGCATTTGTTTTTCAGAAAAACGTTTGAAATCGTATCCTGTTATTATTTAACACGCATTTTTTTACAAAAAAAAATAGATAAACAGGGTGTCCCAAAATCAAGATACGACCCTCAACTTTAAAATTTTATTAGAGAACCCCAATTTTTGTAGCATATCTGAATTCTACGTATAAATCTCTGGATTTTTATCAAATTAATTTTTTTGAAACATCTGAAAATCGACATAATGTGTGCTAGAATTCAGATATGCTAAAAAAATTAGTTTTTTTTTTTAAATTTTAAAGTTGAGTTTTTCTTTGAAATTTCAAAGTTGAGGGTCGTATCTTGATTTTGGGATACTCTGTATATCTATTCTTTTTGTCAAAAAATGCGCGTTAAAAAAAAACAAAATACGTGTCCAAGCGTTTTCCTGAAAAACAAATTCCTAAATTTTTATCGAAGTTGTTCCATTGAAATGGTTCACACTGTATACCTATTATAATAATAAATTTTATTATTACGTCAGATTTATTAATCATTAATCACATAGAATTTTGATTGGGTTCAAACTTATTTGAGTCACATTACTAACAATTTTGCCTCGTTGCACATGTACCCAAGTAACACCGACGGTCTATGGACGTCCAGGGACCGTCCATAATGGTCCTCTAGCGTACCGACCAAATGTGAATGTTTTATGGATGTACATTTTCGGACGGTTTCTGGACGAACTAAGAATGGCTGTTTTATGGCTGTACTTTCACGGACGGTTCCTGGACGAAACAAGAATAGATGTTTTATGGATGTACTCTGCGGACGGTTTCTGAACGAACTAAAAATGGACGTTTTATGGATGTCCATTTACGAACAGCTTATGGACAAACAAAAACGGACGTTTTATGGATATACATTTTTGGACGGTTTCTGGACGAACTAAAAATGGACGTTTTTTGGCTGTCCAAGTACGAACATCTCATGGACAAACAAAAACGTACGTTTTATGGATATACATTTTTGGAAGGTTTTTGGACGAATTAAAAATGGACGTTTTATGGATGTCTATTTACGAAGAGTTTATGGATAAACAAAAACGTTCGTTTTATGGATATACATTTTTGGACGGTTTTTGGACTAACCAAAAATAAATAGTTTTATAGATGTACTTTATAGACGGTTTTCAGACGAATTAAATACGGACGTTAGTAGTACAAGCGGCAAATTAGTGATTTGACCTTGAAGCAAAAGTGCCGCGGTGGTTAAAAGTGCCGCGCTCGCATATTTTAATTGTAACATAAAATTTTTGATAATTAAATTATTCTTTTTATAATAAATTTTATATTGGATGCATTGCTATACCTGTACCTTATCAGATAACCCTTTGGGAGAGAAAATATGTCTGCTCTCGAAAGTGCCGCGGTTAGACCGCTGCACTTTTAGGGGTTGCCTTATCATTTGTTGTTGTCTAGCGCGGCACTTTTACTGGTGACAGTCTCGTGCTATATAAGATTGTAGAAATTTAAAAACTTATTCAGTGTTATTTACGTGTTTGTCTTTTGAAGAAGACGTCTTGGTATATTTTGTGTATTCGTAAAAAGTATAGCCAAGTGAAATAAATGTAAGTTTCAAATTAATATTTTAATTAAATTTTATTTAACATTGTAAATTTCTGACAGTTGTCTGGAAAACGTGTGTCTCTTTTATCTCTGAAAAAATCATCTTCAAAACGTCTAAAAACACCAGGATGTCGTGAATACAAAAAAGTTAGTGCACTACCCGTAAACTCGTTATCATTACCATCGACAACATCTTCAGCCGCACCAGCTCAACCTTCTCATCCCACTGGGTTCGATGCCGTTTTTGCCGAAGTAGCAAAGATGGAACACCAGCTCGCTCAAGAGTTTTCTGATACTTCCCCCAAGTCGCCGGTGCCTGCTTACACCACGGAAGATGTATTAACTCCAGCAGAATGGTCCGATCTAGGTATCGAGCAATCGCTGATTCAGATAGCCGAGAAGGTTGAAAATGACGAGAATGAGAAAATAGAAAAAATGAAAGTTAATGAGAAATTTCGCTTGGTGCACGAAACAGTGTATCTAATAACGAAGTGTGGTAGTAAATTTATAACAATTGGCGTAAAACCGCTTGCCGATTACGAACCAGTGTTAAAAATACATAACCCGGAACTAACAGCAGCGATTACATTTTCGTTGGAAACATTCGAAGATTTCTTGAGGCAGATGAGTACGGTTAATACAACGGAAGACGGTGCGATTCCGGTAGGGCATACTTTAGCCATCTTGAGTGAATACGCTGTGGTGATGTGTCAACATAATTCAGTACAATTTTCACCTCGTTATCCGACTGTGTACAAAACTTTATTTTTGGCGCTAAAAACTGTTAGAGTCGTCTTAAATATGGGTGAACACCTCCTAAATCTTCTTCATGCAAGAAGAATTCAATACAAAACTTACCCTTGTTACGATACTTTTATAAATAGCGTAGCTCTTGAAATGATGGAAAATAGTGGTTCGAAATTAAATCAAAAACTTTTTGATATTATTAAGAATAGGTATGGAGATAATGGTACATTGTACGAGATAATTTTAAAATTGCCTTTTAATGTAAAATCTGATGTGGAAAGTAGAATAAAATATTATAATCAAAATAATGATTACAACTGTTTGTGATGATAATAATAATAATAAATAATTAAAACATGTAAAACTTGTGTTTCTTTAACAGTTATACCCTAAAATAAATATTGTTTTATTCCTTAAATAGTAGAGCATCTATTAAAACGTCATTATTCCTGTCTGTGATGTTAAAGAATATGTTTAACCATCGTCAAACAGATTATTTCCTTTTTATCTGTAAAACACAAATGTATGGCAAGATGCAATAGGTCATTAACTGGATCTATGGCTCAAGGAAATTGCAACAAAATATTTCCGCATGTTGAAACAATTTAAACAACAAGTGTGTAAGCACAGACTTGCTTACTTCAGCGGGGGCAAGGTACTATGACAGTTGCACGGTTTTCCAGCGACCGACAAAATGTAATTTATTGTACCATTTAAATGTACACAGTATCAATTTATTATAAGTTCTATTTTTGTTTTATATTCACTGTAGGTTAGGTTTATATTGTTATGTTTTTGTTTTAATAAATTAGTATTGATCGAAGCTTTGTCTTGTTCTTTACTCACCCCTTAACATGGTCCTTCGAGCGAAAGAAGTTAAAGTCGTGGACGTGTGAAAATACTTTGCGAAATTCAGAAGGAATTTTGGCAAAAATAGTACGGTGGTTTCGGTAAATTTGAGTGTGGTTTACGCGAAACGGGAACTAAAAAACGTACAGTGGCGTTTTTTTTTTTATTTCTACAAACGAACGTCCGAACAGTGATCGCGACGTGTTCAACATTATTTCGAAAGTGTAGAAAGTATTTAGTGTATCAGCATCATCAGGCATGGATGCTCTAAATGACTTCGCTCTACAGCAGGAAAACGACGGCAAAGAAATTGTCAGACTACTAGGTAACTTACGAAAAGATTCCGCAACGAGAAAAACGAAAAAGTACTTAGAAGAAAGAAAAAACCGAATACAAGAAGTTTACAAACGGATACAAGAAACCCATAATCGTATGGTAGCTATAAAAATTGACACTCACAATTACTTCCAAACAAACTACATTGAACAATTAAACAAAGTTTACCACGATACATTAAAATACATAAACGAATGCGTTGATCAAACTACTGTTGAAGATAAATTAGCAAACAAACCGGAAGAAAACATGGCTAAAGATTATTTGACATACAAAACGGAACAAGAAGTTCGCACTCAAGAATTGGAAGAGATTTTGGACGAAGTGGAGAGTGAACTTGGACTAAACAGTTCAGATAAACACGCATTTTATGTTAAAGAAATACAAGAAAAATGGACGGAAATTAACAAAATCAACATCAAACTTAAAATAATCGAAAAAGAGCAAAAAACCCCATATTCAAATAACAACTATCAACAATTAAGAGCGAGATACATAACAGTAATAGGGGCATTAGAAAACAAAATTCAAGAAAAAACACGCCAGTCCACCAGCTTAAGTAATGTAAAATTACCAAATATTAGAATTCCAGTGTTTGACGGAAAATATGAGGAATGGCCAACGTTCCAAGATATTTTCAGAAAAGTTATTCACGACAATAGATTGATGAGTAATGTCGAAAAACTACACTATTTAAAAACGTATGTACAAGGTGAAGCTCAAAAAACGATCCAACATTTTGAAATAACCGAAAGTAACTACGAGAGTGCGTGGAGAGAGCTAAAAGAACGCTATGAGAATAAAAGACGAACAGTGAACAAATTAATCAATAAAATTTTACAATTACCTACAATGTCAAAGGAGTCGGCAGAAGAACTTAAAAACATTTATAACACTGTAAAAGAGTGTGTGGAAGCAATAAAAATGCAAGGAATCGACACGGGAACCTGGGATCCAATAATTGTGTGTGCAGTGTCGAATAAATGGGACGCCAAGACCAATGAACAGTTTGAGGGTTCCTTGGACAACAATTTCGAAGTGCAGTCATTCGATAGTGTAATGAAGTTTATCCTTCGGAGGTTTCAGGCATTGGAAGCTGCGGCGGACACTCAATGAAAAGTGGGCACATAGCAACAAGAAAGGGAACTGAACAACATCAGCAGGGCAAATCAAACTGTAAGTACTGCAATTTGGCTCATAATATTTATGCGTGTACCGAATTTAAAAAATTATTAGTAGAACAACGCTATAATTTTGCAAAAGAACGGAAATTATGTTTCAATTGCTTAAACCATAGCTATGAAAAGAAATGTTTCTCCCAATATAAATGTAAAATTTGCGGGAGAAACCACAATACCATCCTTCATAATGATGAAAAGAAAACTCCAGCAGTAAGCACCAAAAAACAGGTTCAAAATGTATCTAAAAAGAATAAAAGCCAAGAGAAATCACAAAAATTTGTAAGTCACGCAGCATACCAGGATGGAACAGTATTACTTGCAACAGCGTTAATCAAGGTTAAAAACGCCAGCAATCAAATAGAGTTTTTGAGAGCTTTAATTGACCAGGGTTCTCAAGCATCATTTATAACAGAAGAAGGAGCAAGTTTGCTAAACCTTCCGCGAGAAAAAATTAGAGCTGAAATTACCGGTTTAGGTGACACAAAACCAAAAATGAGCAAGCAAAAGATTCAAGTGTGTTGCAGGCCTCGTACGTCCAGCACTTACCAATTGACAACAAATCTCTTAATCTTACCAAAATTAACAAAAAATACACCAGAGCATCAAATTTGTTATAATGAGAAAGATTGGCAAAATATAGTACTTGCTGATCCCACATATTATAAACCTGGTCCAATTGACTTAATACTTGGAGCACGCGAATATTCAGAAATCCTGGTAGACGGGATGAAAAAATTTGACAATGGGTTAATAGCACAAAACACACAATTTGGATGGATTATATTTGGAGCAAGTCCATTTGTAAAAGTCAATGAGATAAAATTGATTAGTATGATGACGCGTACAGAAGACGAAGAAGAAATTAGCAAGTTTTGGGAAATGGAAGAGGTCACCACGCAGCGAAATCTAAGCAAAGAAGAAGAAGAATGTGAACGATGGTATGAAACCACAACAAAAAAAAACAGTGATGGAACGTACACGGTCAGAATTCCATTTAAAAACGACATTGATCTAGGCCAATCTAGGTCAAGAGCAATGGCAAGGTTGTTACAAACAGAAAACCGACTAAGTAAGCAGAAAAACAATAACACCGAGTACAAAGACTTTATGCAAACATACGCTGATTTAGGTCATATGAAAGAAGTTGCAGCGTCAGATGAAGGTCAAGGCAGATATTATATTCCTCATCAAGCTGTAATTCGAGAAGAGAGTACCACTACGAAATTGAGAGTGGTGTTTGATGCCTCTTGCAAAACTACAAATGGGAAGAGTTTAAACGAAATTATGTGTGTTGGCCCACGTATTCAACAGGAGCTCTGTGATATTTTGCTGAGATGGCGTGAGAACAAAATTGCATTTTCTGCAGATATTGAAAAAATGTATAGACAAATAAAAATTCATGAAGAAGATCAACAATTTCATCGGATTTTGTGGAGATGTTCAACAAGCGATCCAATAAAAGAATATCAACTGCAAACGGTGACGTATGGTACAGCTGCTGCACCATATTTAGCAATAAAAACTATTCAAACGTTGGCAAAGGATGAACAGCATCGATTCCCAGAAGCAGCAAAGATAGCAATGACAAACTGTTATGTAGATGATGTATTGGCAGGAGCCAATACAGTTGATGAGGCAATCAAAATACAAAATGAATTAATCCAAATGTTTAAATCAGGAGGATTTAATCTGCGAAAATGGAGTGCAAACAATGAAACAATACTAGCAAATGTATCTCAAGAAATGCGCGATCAACAAGGAGTAAAACTGAATGAAAGTGATGTAAAAAAATCGTTAGGAATACATTGGACCCCATATGATGATAAAATTCGATTCAAGATAAACATTGTGACTGAAAAGAAATTGACAAAACGAACAATTTTATCAAATGCAGCGAAATTATTCGATCCTTTGGGGTTACTATCACCGATCATAATAACAGCAAAAATTATAATCCAAGAATTATGGTTAAATAAATTGGCTTGGGATGAACCCATACCGAAAAATCTCGCAGATAAATGGACAAAATTTTATGGCCAGTTAAAATCCGTAGAAGACATTACGATTCCACGATGGACAGGCCAAAGGAAAAACACAACAGAAATACATGGATTTTGTGATGCTTCCGAAAAGGCAATCGGCGCGGTTGTATACTTGAAAACCAAAAATGAACACGGAAAAACAATCATAAGATTACTAGCAGCAAAATCTAAAGTAGCACCAATTAAAGCCAAAACTACGTTACCTAGATTAGAATTGTGTGCAGCGGTTCTATTAGCAAAGTTATTAAATAGAATACTAACAGCGTTAGAAATTACAAACACAAGATGTTATGCATGGTCAGATTCAATGATAACATTAGCTTGGATAACAGGTGATGCATCAAGATGGAAAACATTTGTATCAAACCGAGTCATCGAAATTCAACAGTTAATACAACAAACTAAGTGGCAATATGTAAATACAAAAGACAATCCAGCTGATGCCATATCAAGAGGAGTTGAACCTGAAAAATTAAAAAAGGATTCTTTGTGGTGGGAAGGTCCAAACTGGTTGATTAAAAAAGAAAATGAGTGGCCAAATAAACAGAACATTGAAGAAACGAAGATAGAAGCCAAGCGATGTCTTCACACGCAAATAAAGAAACATCAAGAAAAAATATTTGAAAAATTTTCATCGTTAACGAAGGCCACGCGAGTAATAGCATATTGCAAAAGATTCATTCTGAACTGCAAAAAACAAGCCAAATATGGACCATTAACAGTAAAAGAGATAGAAGACGCATTAAATACCATTATCGTCTGCGAACAAAATGATTCATTTCCTGACGAGATAAAGAACCTGTTACACCGAACAAAACAATTACCCAAACAGAATGTACTTGCAAGTTTACACCCCTTTATAGACGATAAGGGTGTCTTACGGGTAGGCGGAAGACTGAAACACGCACTACTGAAATACGATGAAAAACATCCAATAATCATATCAGGAAAAAGTATATTAGCAGAAATGATAATTAGACAAGCTCACGACCGTACCATACATGGAGGAAATCAGCAGACGTTGGCATATATTAGAAGAAAATTTTGGTTAACAAATGGAAAAAAAGCCGTCAAGAGAGTAATAAATCAATGTACAACGTGCATAAGATATAAAGCAAAAACAGCTGAGCAGCTTATGGGTCAATTACCGGCAATACGAGTAACACCAGCGTCAGCATTTGTAAACACAGGACTTGATTATGCAGGACCGATGATGATCAGAACCACAAAAGGAAGAGGACACAAAGCATATAAAGGGTACATAGCATTGTTTGTGTGCTTCACCACAAAGGCAATACATCTAGAGGTAGTGAGTGATATGACCTCAGAAACTTTTATAGCTGCACTTAAAAGGTTCATGGCAAGAAGAGGAACTTGCGCAAATTTGTATTCAGACAATGGTACAACATTTGTAGGTGCAAATAAACTATTACACAATGAAATCAATGAGATGATACGAAAATCTGAGATACAAGATGAATTATCAACATTAGGCACCCAGTGGCATTTTACACCTCCATCAGCTCCTCATTTTGGTGGAATCTGGGAAGCTGGGGTTAAGTCAGCAAAATATCATCTCAAACGAATAATTGGAGACACAACACTAACATTTGAAGAAATCACAACGTTAGTATATCAAGTTGAAGCTTGCTTAAATTCGCGGCCCTTATGCAAATTAACAGAAGAGATTAATGATGTATCGATTCTCACACCTGGGCATTTCTTGGTAGGAAGAGAATTAGTAACACCAACTAGTCCAGTGGTGGCGGATGATAATATGGGACTCACTGGTCGATGGAAACTCATACAAAAAATGAAGAAAGATTTTTGGAACAGTTGGTCAACAGAATATTTAAATCAATTACAACAAATAAACAAGTGGAAATTGGAAAAACAAAATTTAAGTGTAGGAGATGTTGTAATAATAAAAGAAGACAACATTTCTGTAAGCAAATGGCCGTTAGCAAAAATAACTGATGTTCACAAAGATAAGGAAGACTTGGTTCGAGTTGTGTCACTAAGAAAAGCAGAAGGTACAATGTTAAAAAGGCCAATTCATAAACTAATACCGTTAGTGTCAGAAAAAGAAGTTCAAGAAAATGTTCAAAATAAAAAAGTGAATAAGCTTCGCTTTAAGTCTACGCACACAAGAAGAAGTTCATCATCCACATGGAGAAAAGTTATCATTGCATTACTGTTTATCCTTCAGTTAAACAAAAAAGTGTCGGGTCAAAGTTATCACATAGAGCACCCAAAACCAGGTCTTTACATTGAACATTTAGGACAAGCAAGAATTGATAGAGGAAGTTTTAGAATCGAATTGGAATTTAAAAACTCACAATTACAAGCAGACGTCGAGGGAGTGCACAAAGTAATTAATCAAACCGAAGAATTATGCTACAGTACACGAGATTTAGCAGAAGAAATAGAATGGAAATCACTAATTGATCATCTGAAACAAGAAGAAAAGAAACTGGAATGGATCAAGAAAGGAGTTGAAAAAATAGTTCACAAAAGAGAAAAAAGAGGATTATGGGGCACCTTTCTGACATCAGTATTTGGAGTCAATGATGAGGTATACCGACAAATTGACGAATTAGACAAAAATCAACGAGAATTAATACAAGCATCTAGTCATCAAACAAAATTCATGTTACAAGCTATATCGAGATTCAATGATACAGAAATCAGAGTTGTTAACAAACTAAACCAATTTCAAATAAGGTTAAAAGAGGCCACTAGAGTAGTGAACAATATGCAAGCCTGGTACAGCAGAGTGGACAGGAACAAATTGGAAATTCACTTGTTACGCGTGTACGAAATTGCAAAAAATTACATCGAAGAAATCACTCATCAGTACCACACGTTGCTCAATGTCCAGTTAGAAAAAGAAAGCATCTATGAGATCATTTCAGCTGCACATATAGAAGAGATAATAAAAACTGAAGCAACCTCAAGACTGCCACAACATATAGAAGTATTGTCTCGTCCAATCATAAAAACGGAGATTACTCAAAGAAACGGTAGTACATTTATCTATGTGTACTTTGTGATGGCAGAAATTACTCAATTTGAACTAGTCAAAGCCAATCCAGTACCTCTAAAAATTGAAAAAAGTCAATATTGGATCTTTGATGTGGGAACGGATATTATTGCAGTTGATTATAACAATCAACGATATTTCAAATTGAGTGACTGGGACCTTAAGAACAGCGTAAAAATTGAAAAACACGCATATGTATGTTCTCCAACTGTTTTAAGAAGTGTAGAGAACAACCCGAACTGCGTAATTGATGAACTCTATCACCGTTCAGAAAATACATCTTGTCCAGTAGTTGCAAACAAAATGACGGGACTTATCTGGAAGAAACTGTACACAAACAACGCATGGATGTTTATCGCCCAGAAGAAAACAAAAATTGCGATAACATGCAACGGAGTACGCGAAGAGACGACAGTCAATACAACAGGCATTATTGTGATATCACAAAATTGTGTGATATCTACAAAAAGAACAATACTGACTCCAAAGAGATTGCAGAGCCTACCAGTAATGGCAGGGTACGCAAGACCCGTGGCGGTAAACTTGACAATGTCAGAGAAGTCTTCGCCGCGTGGAAACATCCGAGATGAAGTGGAAATCGAACCCTTTGACGATTTAAGAGGAGTATGGAGGTATTTCTCTTATGGGAATTTCCATGTAAACGCGCGAATCTGTAGCACCTTTATTTACAAAAATATTTTAATGAGATTTGGTACAATCATTCTTCTAATTATTAACTACAAAATGACTGGAAGCGATTCTTAAAAAAATTATTGCAAATAATAAAAAAAAAATATTAAAAATTACTTAAACTTAAAATCAACGGAACTAAAAATTTCAAAAAGTCAAAATGTAGTTCATTTTATTACAACACTCGTAGTGAAAACCGTTTTTAAAAATTTTCATAAATAACGCTGCTACAGATTCGCGCAGTTTTCAATCTGAAACCGTACGAGCAACCTCTTGATTTACAACTCGACAATTGACCTCTCACCAATAAAAGGAGTATGGAGGTAAGTTCTCTTATGGGAATTTCCATGTAAACGCGCGAATTTGTAGCATCTTTATTTAGAAAAATATTTTAATAAGATTTGGTACAATCATTCTTCTAATTATTAACTACAAAATGACTGGAAGTGATTTTTAAAAAAATATTTATAAATAATATAAAATAATAATAATAATGTTTTATTGGGGATTCCCAATGGCCATTGACCGAAGTCCTTCAGCCATATAAAATAATTATTAAATAATTGTAAAAATTTAAAACCAACAAAGTTAAAAATTTAAAAAAGTCAAAATGTAGTTCATATTATTACATTACTTCTAACGAAAACAAAAATTATTCGGGAACGTCTACTAGCATGGAGTCTGATATTATTGTTGAGGGGTTCAAATCTAGTGTAACTTTGTATGGAATTAAATATAATATGTTGATAGGGGATGGTGATAGCAACACTTATAAGAAAATTGTTGAGTCCAGACCATACAACAATATATCTGTTGAAAAAATTGAATGTAGCAATCATCTTCTTCGTAATTTTTGCAAAAAATTGAGGTTGCTAGTAACAGATAAAAATTTTAAATTAAAAGATAGAAAATTATTAGAAGGACGAATTTTAAGATTACGGGTAGGTATTAATAAAGCAATGAAATATCATAAAGGCAACGATCAAAAAAATGAAGCAATCAAGCTTTTGCGCAAAGATATTCTAAACAGTGTATATCATGTGTTTGGCGAACACAAAAATTGTGAATCATATTTTTGTAAACGGGAAGAGGAACAACATTTTTTAAAAGAAATTTCAAATGAATTTTTAAACAGAATTATTTATATAACTCGATACATTGCTAATCATGCCAACAGTCTAATAATGAATTTTAATAGCAATATTGTTGAACAATATCACTCAATTGTTGCAAAATTTATAGGGGGCAAAAGAATAAATTATGCTTTAGGCAATTCATATCGTACCAGATGTGCTGCAGCGGTAGTAAGCCATAATACCAAAATGCCCCATTTTATGTTATCCAAAAATAACAAAATCATTAAAAAAGTAGAGCTTGGCAAATTTAATAAAGTTAGGAAACAACAATTATTTAAAAAATGTTTTTATAAACACACAAACAAAGACAACAAAATATCCAATACTGATGAATATTACGGCGAAAACTCTCAAAAAACAGATATGAGTGCTGCAATATACGAAGAAGAAGAGAAAGAATTTTTGCAGAAATTACGAAAAACTGAGGAACAAATTAAAACAATTGAAAAAAGAACAGCCGATCAAAATCAAGATGGAGAATGGATGGAGCAAAGAAGAAAATTACTGACTGCGTCAAATTTTGGAAGAGTGTGAAAATTGAAAAAGAAAACTAATACTGCCAACACCGTCAAGTCCATTTTATATGATATAAAACATAAAAATATTCCGTCCTTAAATCATGGAAAAATTTATGAAGTGGATGCGAAAAAAGAATTGGAAAAAAAAATAAGTATGGAATTTAGAAAAGAAATGAAAATTAATCCATGTGGACTTTTTATCGACAAAGAAGTTTTTTATTTAGGAGCTTCGCCAGATGGCATATTAGAAGAGAATGATTATATAGTAGAAATAAAGTGTCCATACACGGCCTATAAACAAAATTTAACTCCAGACGAAGGAATCAAAAAAAAATTATAACATTTTGGAAACAGTCTATTGATGGAAGTCAGGAAGTTAATTTTAATCATGATTGGTACTACCAAATTCAAGGACAGTTACACATAGCAAACAAAAAGGTTTGCATATTTAGCTGTTTGGACTGGTTATAGAATGGTTATGTCTTGTTTTATTAAAATTAAACATATTTGTTTTTTTAACCTAATGATAAAATTAGCTATACCAACTATCTTATGCAAATGAATTTACGTCATCATTCGAAATTTTTGATTACTGATATTGTGGCATTAATATAGAGTATTTAGTTCTTGATATTTAAAGTAAATTACATAAAAATAACAGTTGTGACACATAAATATGTTTCTAAATAACCTCATACCTTTTCTAATAATAAAATAAAAAAAATTAAAATTTGTCTCATAATAACAAAAATAACATAAAAGTCCATTTCCATAAGAAAATTGGAGGAGTGTGGAGGAATTTCTCTAGTATAATATAAGTGTATTATATAGTATAATATATGTATTATACAGGGTGTTACAAAAAGTTGTGCAAAAAATTTAAGCTGAAATACAGCACCACAAATAATAACAGTCTGCAAAAAAAATTTTGGCTTATCTCAACTGATAACAAAATTATAACCTAAAAATTAATTATTACAAAACCTATAACAATTTTTTTTAACATAAGACAACTATAGGTTTTTCAGGTCAAAATAAAGCAATTTAACACAATTTACCTCTATACCAAGTTGCACAGTTTAGCAGCTAGAGAACGCCAAAGTTAGAGATTAAAAGTCATTTTTATACTTTAAACGTAAATATCTTGAAAACGGTACGTTTTAGCAAAATATTGCGTTCTTGCATTTTTATTCTAAATCTACTTGCATATTCACTGTTGCTATAAAAAGTGGAAATTAATAAGGATAAAATTGGTTAATTACCCAAAATGTGTAACAAAAGTGCTGTAACTTGAAATTGAGATGTGCAGCAAAATTTTGCAACTATAAATAAAAAGAGTACACTCAACTTCATTTGTGTACCAAATTTGGTATTAATCGGTTAAGCGGTTTTCGAGATTTCGAGAATGTTTTTTTATATCCGACTTTGAAGGCCTGTAATCTTATTATTAGTTGAGGTAGGACAAAAATTTTTTGCAGATTGTTATTATTTGTGGTGCTGTATTACAGGTTAAATTTTTTGCACAACCTTTTATAACACCTTGTATATTCCAATGTATATGCGCGAAGTTATAGCATGCTTATTTATAAAAAAAAGGAAAATAGGTTTTCGTTACAAGTATTGTAATAACATGAACTACATTTTGACTTTTTTAAATTTATAATTTCGTTAATTTTAAATTTTAACATTTTTTTAATAATTATTTTATATTATTTATAAATATTTTTTTAAGAATCACTTTAAGACATTTTGTAGCTAATAATTAGAAGAATGATTGTACTAAATCTCATTACAATATTATTGTAAATAAAGGTGTTACAGATTCGCGCGTTTCCTTATTATTTTTCTTATTCCCATAATAGTATGGTACACAGAACGCCTAAAAGTGATTATGTGAATTCAAGACTAAAAGTTGATTTTTCAGAAATGATGGCTTATGGCCTAAATATATTATATCCGAAGTTGTTCAAAAATTGTTTTGTGTCAAAAGGCACTATCCAAAATTTTCTAAATATTTATGTAATGTAATTCTTCAAAACATAGGTTTTCTTTTAGTAAAAGTGCAAAATCATGTAATACTTCAAAATGTATCTGTTTGAAAGAAGGACTAAAGTCTTGTATTGATTGCTCCTACCAGCAGTGAAACAATGTTGAAGAGACCAACGACAAATCAGATGAAGATGAAGAAGAAATTTAGCTTTACTTTTTTAAAAATTTTACATAAAAACATTTTTCTTTTAATAAAATTTGATAAATTTTTTTTGGGGTTTATAATTATAGCTATCAAATTACCTTCAAGTAAGTCATATCATAATATAATTGAGGAGCTCGCGTGCAAAACCGGTTATATCCACTTTTACATATTTTGCAGCAGATGAGAAAAACACTCTACACATCTGTTTTAAAAAATAGTTTTATTTAGTGTTATTATTATTAAAAACAGTTTAAATTTAATGGGGTTGTGCATGTGATTGTCATCTATTTTTTTATAAAAAAAAGAAACAATTTGGCGTTATTAGCAAAAAGAAAATGGAAAAAAAGTCGAACTTTACTTAACGTTTTTAAAAGGAATTACACGGTTTTGGCTGCAAACGAATATATGAGCCTATAGATATCACAACTTAGACCCAAACCACCAAAAAATGATTTTTTGTGAAAAGTGGATATATCCTGTTTTGCACGCGAGCTCCTCAATTAGAATGTTACAAACGAAGAACTACTGTGCGAGTGCGTAGATAAACGCGTGTGGCGTGGAGCAACACGGCAAAGCCTTGTTTTAAAAAAATAATATTTCGGAAACCATTTGAATTATTGTTTTAATTTTTTTTAAAAAAACTTATCTAGAGTTTTGTGAATCCGAAAATGTATGTTATATACACAAATTTTTAATAATTCATATAGCTTCCCGTAGGGTGAAATTGTCAATGCACAATTTTACAACTAGTGACTTTGGATGCCTCTTTCACAAAAACAAAAAACTTTTTTTTAAATCTCTTATTACTGTTAGTTGCGCTCTGGTTTGCTCCATAAGTGGACAAAATTTCAAAATTTTAGGTGAAATAGTTAATTTATAAGCGCGATGTATGTTTTAAAAAACACGATTTTGAACACTGTTGCTCCGATATAAAAAAAAATATTTTACAAAGTTCCTACTAAAAAAAGTTGTAGATAGCGATTTCAGATGGCCAAAATGGTACTTTACAAGACTGTAAAGGTCCCGTCTGGTTATATCTTAAAAAAAAATTTTGCGAGAAAGAAGCCTGATAGAACAGTGATTTTACTCCACTATTAGCAGTGAAGACGGTAGAACAGCGAGAGTGGGGGAACCCGAGAAACAGTAAGAGAGCCTTTGGAACTCTACTATAAGAGAAACAACCTTTGTACTCCGATCTTGGCGTTGTAAATCGTCATTTATTGTTTTCCTCGGTGCTACCGATCAGGATTTCACACTCGAGGGTTCGGACGAGAAATTTCAGGGTCAACCTGACTCCATACTCCTCTTAAAGGATTTGAAACTACAAGAAGAAACGCTACAAGAAGAACTAGATGTGACCCAATGGAGGCACATTACACATCAATCCACACTAACAAGTGGAATAACGACAATCATAATCATTGCCGTAGTAGTATTGGTTGGAATGGTATTGAAGTGGATACTACAACGCTGCAAGCCCAAATCACAGAAAAGACAACGTCCATCAGCACAAGAAACAGAACGGGGCATCGAATTGACTCCACTAAATTGCATTCCGGAAGAGGCAAGCAGCTTCAACATCGAGTGACTTATACAAGCCGCAAGTTAGTTTACATTTTTTTATTTTTTTTTAATTAAGTTTTGGGATTATGGGAATTATAATTATCAATCGGGAATCAAAGTAGATTTATTGTTTTTTTATTTTTTCTGTTGCTTAATTGATAGTATGAAATTAGCTATGTCAGATTGTAGGTCAGGTTACTTTGTTTATTTATGTTTATAAATCACCTGACCTACCACACGCAAACGATGAACGAATTACTGGTGTCAGCAAATTGTTTCAGGAGGTCACAACCAGTCGCTGATACCAGTGAGACACATCCACGACGCTGGTGCCGCCGCTGAAAGATCCACCGAAAACAGAAGCCTATCTTGTTGAGGCGCCAATATGTTTAACCATCGTCAAACAGATTATTTCCTTTTTATCTGTAAAACACAAATGTATGGCAAGATGCAATAGGTCATTAACTGGATCTATGGCTCAAGGAAATTGCAACAAAATATTTCCGCATGTTGAAACAATTTAAACAACAAGTGTGTAAGCACAGACTTGCTTACTTCAGCGGGGGCAAAGTACTATGACAGTTGCACGGTTTTCCAGCGACCGACAAAATGTAATTTATTGTACCATTTAAATGTACACAGTATCAATTTATTATAAGTTCTATTTTTGTTTTATATTCACTGTAGGTTAGGTTTATATTGTTATGTTTTTGTTTTAATAAATTAGTATTGATCGAAGCTTTGTCTTGTTCTTTACTCACCCCTTAACAGAATATAAAGCACAATCGTAATAAACCTCTAATCATTACACAATTGTAATAAACCCCTAATACCTAATAATTGATGGTTTTACTTTTGAAACCGCTACCCTGTTTCTCTCGGGTAAAGCAAACGCCAGGTATGTTCTACGAATTACGCTATCGGGTGTTGGTCAGTAGCGCGCTGCGGTCAGGTTAACCCCTGCTAGGTGTCCTAATACCCAAATAGGCAACAGGACACTTGCGCGCCGGTTGAGGATTAAGCGGAAATGTTTAATCCCATAAATAAATTGTATTCGTAGATTATTTTTAACAGAAAAACCTCGCTTTCAAAAAAGTTAGTTGCTCTCTTTGTCGACATAATTATAAAAATTTCCAAATTTCTGAAGCATTTACAGTGAAAGGCAAAATAATCTTTTTGTACGTCTAAATACTTCCTTTAGGTACCTGTAATTTTTAAAATAAAATCTTCTATAACTTAACCTTTTCTGACTCCTTTTACTCCCATATTGTGCTAATTTTATCAACAAATGCATAAGTTCAAAATTTGGTTCATTATTATAGTAGAAGTTTATTCATCAACATGAAGACCATGTTAAGTGTTAAACGTTACACTAGTGCAATTTCCGATAACTTGCACTAGTTCAGTCTTATTGCTGTCAGAAAGTCAGAAAGAAAATTGAATTTTTAGCCATTTGGTTGAATGTTGCACTTGCATTTGAGATATTAAGATTGAAAATTACTGTCTTCTTTATGGAATATAGTTGGAAATAAGCAATTAAGTGGTTTTACCTGCTTTAATGACCCGGCGCGCAAGTGTCCTGTAAGTGAAGAGTATCCAGCGCGCTACTGTCCTGTTGGATTAGGAGCACCTGCCGATTATATTGACCGCGGCGCGCAAGTGACCCATGCCCACGCTATCAGGTAGTTGCCCACTATTGAGTATTTAACTTTTTTTCAACAAAGATAATGGACTTACGGTTTAAGACGCCGTTCACAGCTGTCATTGCTGGTCCTACAGCCTGCGGCAAATCGCACTTTGTAACTAGATTTTTAAAACATTTAGATTTAATGTGTGATGAAAAACGTATTGTATGGTTCTATGACGAGTGGCAACCGTTGTATGAAAGGAATAATACATCAAATAATTTGAAAATTGAATATTGCTAAGGTATTCCCGACATGAATGATTTTGATTCCCTACAACCCGCATTGATAATTATTGATGATTTGATGAGAGAATCAAATGGTCGTGTAGTTGATATTTTCACTAAAGGAAGTCATCATCGAAATCTTAGTGTTTTTTATATAACGCAAAATTTATTCCACCAAAGAAGAGGTCAACGAGATATATCGTTAAATGCAAATTATATTGTGTACTTTAAAAATCCGCGAGACAAAGCACAAATCAGTTTTTTAGCAAGACAGATTTTTCCTGAAAATACAAAATTTATTCAAGAAGCATACAAAGGCGCCACAGTAAGACCACATGGATATTTACTTTTTGATTTAAAACAAAATACGCTGGATGACTATCGCTTTCGTACAAATATATTACCCGATGAATGGCCTTCTTACGCATACACCCTAAAGAAAAACTATAAATTTAAAAACAAGTAATTTAATTATCATTTCTGTTTGAGATGTCGCGAGCGTTGGAGAGAAATGCAGAGCTTTTAAAATTTTTACATAAAGCAAAACTTGAATATCGTAAATCAATTTTAAATACCGCTGATAGTAATTTGATCCATTGTATTTGCGAGTGTGCTCATAATACTTTATTGGGAAAAGTGCCTCTTAACCGAAACCAGAAAAGTAAATTGAAGAAGCATAAAAAATTATTACGTGATTTAGTTAATCGTCAAACACCTATTTATAAGAAGAAAAAATTGCTTGTGCAAAAGGGAGGGGCTATCTTACCTCTATAGTTGGGTCCTATAATGTCAGGAGTTTTGGGGCATTTATTCAGTAAACGTTCATAATGGAGCATGCGAAAAAAATGATATTAGTCGAGCCATCGGTTCTTGAACGAATGCATAATCAAAGTCAAATTCAGCCTAATGTTATAAATCAGTTAGATGTTGAAATGGAAAAAATCTTAAATTTGAAAAATATTAACGATAACGAGAAATGGACAATGTATAATCAAACGCTTCAAAGATATTTAAATATTATGAATCGTAGTCGTGAACCTATCACGATTCCCTTGATTAAAAGTGGAGAAGGGAAAAACATTGGCGAATTTACTAAAAATATTTTAGGACCTCTCCCAAAAACAGTACAAACTAAAGCTATTGCATTGCTTAACATTTTAACAAGTAATGGGGTTACATGGAATGAAATGGGTAACGTTATTCATAATGGTGACTTAATTTCTGGATCAAATATAATTGATTTGGTCACGGATATGATGAAGAGTAGTAAATCGGCAGCCGAACCTGTCGCGTGGCAGTCTTTTGCCGATATTTTGTGTAAAATAAATGTCCCACGAACGTTCATAGTTAATCAGAAACGTTTAAAATATATAAACAAAAAAAGTGGTTTAAAAGTAGAAAAACAAGAAACTAAAGAAGAGCAAACAATTCCATCTTATCGTAAAACTCGTCAGTCTGTAGCAGGTGGTAGAACGAAGAGACACCAACGCAGTAAATTTAGCTGGACTCCATACGATAGAAATTCATCAAGTGAATAAAATGGATGAAGTAAAAAAGCGATATTCTTCAATATCTGATCCTCTTAGTTTTTCGGGTCTAAATAAAATATCTAGGTTTACGGGTACCTCTAAGAAAAAAATTAAGGAATGGTTAGAAAGTGAAAATTCTTATACTTTACATAAACAAGCTCGTCGAAAATTTCCCAGAAATCGTTATCACGTAACCAATATTGTTGATCTTTTTCAAGCGGATCTAATTGATATGCGAAATTTAACAAAACACAACAATGGTGTAAATTATCTTTTAACCGTGATTGACGTTTTTTCAAAGTACGCATGGGTGAAACCTTTACAAACAAAAACTGGTAAAGAAGTTGCTGCGGCATTTAAAGAAATTTTTGAAGAACGTGTACCTGTTAATCTTCAAACGGATAATAGAAAAGAATTTTTAGCAACAAATGTTCAAAATATTTTTAAACATTATAATATTAATTATTAAGTAACAAATAATCCTGATGTAAAAGCATCTGTTGTAGAAAGATTTAATAAAACATTAAAATCTAAAATGTATAAATACTTTACTCATTTTAACACTTTAGAATACATAAAAGTTTTACCTGATTTTGTAAAATCTTACAACAGTTCTTATCACAGTACGATTAAAATGACGCCAAACGAAGTAAATCCAGACAATGTATTATCTGTTTACAATAACATTATGAATGGACGTTTAAAAATGAAAGATAAAAAAAACAAAAGTAAAAACTTGTACCAGGTAGGTGATTATGTTAGAATAAACAAATATAAACATGTATTTGAGAAAGGCTACATGAATAATTGGAGTGAAGAAATTTTTAAAATAACCGATGTTATAAAGAGCGATCCCGTTGTGTATAAAATATCTGATTTAATGAATGAACCTATTGAAGGGGTATTTTATGAACCAGAAGTGCAAGGCGTGACGTACGATGTTGAGAATAAATTTTAAATTGAGAAAGTATTAAAGAAAAGATATAAGAGTGGAAAATGTGAAGTTTTTGTTCAGTGGAAAGGTTACCCTCCCAAGTTCAACTCGTGGATTCCGTGTAATTTTTTAACTACAATATGAACAACTATAACGACTTTTATTTAACATTAATGTCTAACAGTTCAATAAATTATTTTCCCAAAAACACATCAGCGCATTTTTACAATCAATTACCAAAAACTATCCACTTAAATGGTGAATGGTGTGTAGGGCTTTCTGAAATACAATATCCATGTTTGTTTGTAACAGTTAATGATGATAGAAATATAATTTATTGTACTTATGAATATGACTTAAAAGAAATTAACAAGCAAGGACCAGATGCAATAATCAATTTCCTACAAAATGTACGTGTCAGTGATTGGACAGAATACCAGGCCCGCAAAAAGGGGTATGCTACTCTCGGAAAGTTTATTGTTGCTGTTTCGTCAGGATTAACTAAACTTGAAGATAGTACAATAGTTATCAGTTACAAGACTAAAATAGAAGCAGGAAACTATGATACAATCGTATCCGTTTTAAGTACTTTAAACGAAAATGAAATTTTAAAAAATGATGGTGTACGTTTTTTGTTAAATACTGATTCAAAAAAAGTCACAATCCAAAGCTCCAGCACATCACTATTTGCTTTATCGTTTTCACCAGCACTAAGTCTCCAATTAGGTTTTGAACCTAATACAAATGTGCTTAATAAGACATCACCTTTTCCTGCTAACCTTATGTTGGGGACGCCTTCACAACTTTTTGTCTATGCCGACATAATTGAACCTCAATTAATTGGCGATATCATGGCTAAAGTGGTTTGAGTTGTTGTAATTGATAATAAACGTAACGTTTTTGGTACTTATCACAATGTTGAATTTCCTCAACTTCATTATGTACCTGTATTAAAAAGAGAATTTGAAAATATTGAAATTGATTTAAGGACTGCAACTGGTGAAAAAGTGCCATTCCTGTTTGGGACTGTGTGTGTTAAACTACACTTTAAAAAAATTTCATAATGCATACTTGCCATTTCCACGATTATTATGTTAACCAGGCTGGTACAGGTGTGCGAGCGATTTACAAGGGTGTTGGTTATCAGAAAGGACACGGTTTTGATGGCTTTTTAAGAGGACTTTTTCGTTCAGTTATGCCTCTGTTGAAAAGCGGTGCTAAAACTATTGGTAAAGAGGCACTACGTAGTGGAGCGAGTTTTATTGGTGATATAACGAAGTACCCGTAAAAGCAGCTTTTAATTCACGTGTAAACGAATCAGTTGTTAATTTAAAACGTAAAGCTGAAAACAAAATAGATAATTTGGTTGGATCTGGTGCTATAAAAATACAACGTGTTCAAAATAAAAATCATATTCGGCGCAAAAGTCGAACTGTAAAGAAGTCTGCTCTTCATAAACATCAAGATATATTTTCTTAAAATGTCATTTTTACATCCTAATAGCTGCGAGTGTGCTAAAAGTGAACTAGATCTTTTTGCTTTACCACCGACACAGACTAGTATTGAAAATGGTCAATGGGTTCATTACAAAACCGTATCAACTATATCTGAAAATAGTTCTCTCGAGTTTGTTGTACCTGCAGGCGAGGATTACTTAGACCTTTCTTAAACTTTATTAGCACTCACTGTGAAAATATGTAAAGAAGACGGTACTAACTGCGCAGCTGATGATAAAATAGCCCCTGTTAATAATATTTTGCACTCAATGTTTAGTCAAATCGACGTTAAGTTTAATCAAACACTTATATCTTCGCCAAATAATACTTATGCGTACAAGAGTTATTTAGACACAATTTTAAACTATGATGCAGCTTAGAACTTGCGGCTTATGGTACGCCGACACAACTGGGAAAATGAGTGTTGTTGGGGATGAAAATTCTGGATATAGAGCAAGATACAAACTTACGTCTGGTAGTAAAGCAATCGATCTTATTGGCCACTTAAATTGCGAAATGTTTAATCAAGAAAAATTTTTAATTAATAGTGTTGGAGTGACAATTAAACTTATACGCTCTCGTGATAGTTTTGCTCTTATGTCTGATAATGTTAATGGTAAAATAAAAATTACTGATGCAACTTTAATGATTAGAAGAAATAAAATAAATCCAACTGTAATGCTAGCTCATGCACAAGCTATAAAGATTTCAACAGTAAAATATCCGATAACTCGTACCGAATTAAAAGTGTTAACGATACCTCGAGGAACGAGAGGTGAATCGCTAGATAATGTATATTTAGGTCAATTACCAAAAAGATGCACTATATGTTTTGTAACAAATAGAGCGTTTAATGGTGATTATGGACTAAATCCATTTGACTTCCAACACTTCGAATTAAATTATCTGTCCTTGTATGTAGATGGTAAGCAAATACCAAGTAAAGCTTTGCAACCGGTCTTTGTTGAAACAAGTAAAAAATATGTTTCAATGTATCATACTTTATTCTCCGGAACTGGTATACACTTTTTAAACACCGGGAATGCTATTTTAAGGGATGCTTATGAGCATGGATATACAATTGCTGTTTTTGATTTAACACCTGATTTGTCAGCTAATAATAACACATTTGCATGGAATTTAATTAAAAATGGTAGTTTAAGTATAGAAGTTGGTTTTAATCAACTTCTTGATGAAACTATTAATTGTTTAGTATATGGTGAATTTGATAGTGTAATAGAAGTTGATATGCAACGTAATGTAATCGTAGATTATAAGAGTTAATTTAGTTGTAAAACATATTATATAAATAAAATAATATAAAATACTTGTTCATTTTTACTTCAATCCTTATTCAGTATGGTTGTGTTTATTGATTACCAAGCATTTTACTTTGATAGTAAAAATTATACCGTGAAAGAATTAGCAATTTTCGATACAACCAAACAATCATTAGACATTTTTTTATTTAAACCGCCAGAAGATCTTTCACCCTTACCACATCGATACCAAAAACAGGCAAATTGGTTAACAAATAATTTTCACGAAATTTCTTGGACCTCTGGTACAACAGCTTATGAAAATTTGTCCGAAATAATAAATAAATATACAAAAAATATAAACTGCATTTATGTCAAAGGGGAGGAAAAGAAACGTTGGTTATCTAATTATTTACCCGAATGTTCAGTAATAAACGTTGAAGAATTAGATTGTCCGTCATTTAAAAAACTGCGTAAACATTTTAAATCATCTGTGTCGTGTAAAAATCATTTGATACAGGACGCTGTCTGTGCTTTAGAAAACGTACAAAACTTGGCCGACTGGTATAATGAATACTATACAACTCAAGAAATGTCTAGAATTAATGTCGAATGTGAAGAAACATCATGTTCTTGTTTGTGCGTATAACGCATTGCCAGTGTATATTAGTAAACCCGCTTTACTTATTGTTAACAAGGACCCTGATCTCATGCCGGGAAGTCATTGGATGGCTGTCTATATTGACAAATTTGGATATGGGTATTTTTTTGATAGTTTTGGAAATAAGCCGCCAGAAAATATTTTAAATTTTATTAGAAGGAACTCGTTTATTTGGTCGTACAATACTCGTCAAATTCAAGACTTCACATCAACTTATTGCGGCCAATACTGTGTACTATTTCTCGTAAACTATGTCATGGGAAACTGCATAGGAATTTTTTTAAATTTATTTGATGGAAACTTTAAAAATAACGATTTAATTTGTAATAAATTGTTCAAAATATATTTTCCAAAATAAATAAGTAAAACAAATTTGTTTTATTTTCTAGCTGAGGGTCGATCGGCGCGGCGTGGACGGGAACGGGCGCGGACGGGGGCGGGCGCGGACGGCGCGGAACCAACGGCGCGGAACCAACGGCTCGGTCACAATACGCACGCGCTATGCACACGACTCATTCGCTGTTTGGGATAAGTTTAAAACCAAATTACATAAAACAGTATTGAAAAGCATTTATTTATTTATCAAAAAAAAAATAATAATAAATAAAATAAAATATTACAGTAAAGTATATCTCCTTAAAATATTTAACAAAATAAAATTTAAACTTTATAACCATATGGTAATGTGTCAAAAGAATCAACTAAGCGACGTCGCTTTGTATAATTTATACGATACGTCTTAGTTGTTTCTTTTATCAGCACATCGTACTTTGCATTTCTGATTATAGAGCGGTCATTCAATTTAACGATTTGTTCGAGGTTATTTTCATTACGCAACATGTCTTTAATTTTATCAAAATTAACTAGTTGAGCATTTTGATAATGTAAACTTAAACCTTTTACTTTACATACAGTTTGAATTTTGTTATCACTTTGGTTCCAAAATTTATAGGCGTAATTCTTAGGTCCCCCGCTGACAAACTCTGAAATATAGCTACCGTTGCCGTATTCACTCATTTCATCAGTAAGGTCTCCTAAGAAATCGCCTGTAGGAGGTTCATATTCACCTTCTTTTTTAACGAAAATAATACTGTCTGTATCAAAATATAAAACGCGTTCACCCAGTGGCTTTAAATATTTATATAATTCTAAGCGTGCGCCGGCCGTTGTGTAACACGCAAGAGCAACATTCACTGTTCTCAAGGGGGCTACATCTTCCTCTACACTACCCCATGTCACCAGAATTACCTTAGAATTTATAAACACCATACTATCAACAACTATTGAATGATCTGTTAATAATTTAAACAGCTCGTGAGGATCATTAATTATACCTGTTTTTTAAGGTTTTCTTTTTGCCCGAATTTTCCCCAGAAACTGTTTAACATTATTTTAGCCAAAAACCTTAAACCCGGATTTTTCACAACCTTATTTTGATCTAATTTAATTCCTTCTCGTTCTTCGTATTGTTGAATAAATTTATTTATATCGTCATCGTTTTTAACCCACGCAGGCCACCCAGATCATTCTACTTTTAATTTTAAAAAGTCATTTATATACGCTGTAAAAAGGCCACCTGATTTATTAGTTCGGTCGTAAATTTCTATATCATATTCCCAAATTTCTATAATTTTTATTATGCTATACCTCTCTTCAATGGCTACACGTAATTCGTCAGCTACATATGTTCCGGTAAACTGTCGATCAATATCATCATGAATGCATGCGTTTTGATAATTTGTTTCAACACAGGTTCGACATAATGGAAATGTTAATTTACCATTACAACGAAACGGTAACACGGGGTGATAAAGTTTCGTAGTAGGTAATACTACGCATTTGGTTAAACCCTCCACTGCGGATATATCAACATTAGAACATTCCTCTTGACCAACATAAATTTTTTTCGGGTGTCCAATAGGATATTTTCCATATTTATTTATGAAGGGATATAAAAAACAAACATCCTGATATGATATTTTCTCGTTTTCCTTACATTTATAATACAATTTACAAGCATTAGTTCTTCCACCAAAAAATCTATCCCGTGGATTTAAAGGAGTATACTTATCTAAAGCATTGCGGTTTTCAATAAATTTTTTCAGTTCAACATCATTTTCAATTTGATTTTTAAAACTGCATTCGCGCATCACGACTAAATTATACCCGAAAGATTTAATTCGTTCATGTTTAGTTAAAGTGTTTTCACGACGTAAAAATAATGTATCATTTTTATCTGATAATTTTACGGTCTGGTTATAATAACATAATTCACACCCATGCCACCAGCATCCATTAAACTCGTAAACAGTGTTTGTTTCTTGACAATATCTGTCATCAAGTAACCTCTCTTTTAAAAGTACTTCCCTGGCATTACCGGCATGAATAATTTGAATATTATTTTTACGGCTCTCCCAAAGAAGCCAATTTATTGCTATTTTAGATTGTTTATCACCAGCCCTGTATCCTGAACTTGGTATTATACCAATTAAATTCTCTTTTAAATAATTACGTCTGAAAACTAAATTACAAGCCGATGCTATCGTTATGCATTCTAAAAAAGGGTCTACATTATTTGTTTCTAAAAAACAATCTCTAAATTTAATACAACTTTTTCTTAATATATCGACGTCTGAAATGCAATATTTAACAAACTCTGATTGAAAATTAAAAAGAAAATTGTTTCTAACTTGATCAGAATGCCATTTTAAAAAAATTTCTCGATTTTTTTCTTTCATTGTATTGCAACTGAAATATTCAGGGTCTGGAATTTTACCTACGTAATTTTGATTGGCTTCTGTATTAAATAAATGTGGAAAATACCCTTTTGTTTCTTCTATTTTAAATGCTTTGGGTAACTGAGCAAGTGGTAATTGTAAAAAATTTAAACTATCGATAAATCGAATTGATGTGCCACAAGTTATCACTAACAATTTTGCTCCCGAACGAATTACTTTAGGATTCCATCTACTAGAATTTTTAAATACTTCACGTAGAATAAAACAACCATCAAAACCTTTCATATTATGAGCAATGGCTGTCACTTTAAAAATTTTTGACTGCTTCGCGATGTGCTCTAATAAATTACGAACCGGTTGATTGTGATAAATGTGTTGTCTTACACCACAAAAATCACAAGCTACTGAAATGTTATCGTTTTTAATACAACGAGCACAAACCTGTTGTACAACACAAAGATTTGGTTCGTGAAGATATGCGTCACCAATGTTTTTTTTGTTTAGTTTCAAAATCATAAAAATAAACATAAAATGGTTCTGACGTTTTAATTCTTTAATTTCGGAAATGATATTTTGTTTCATAAAACATAAGTGCCTTATGGGCTTATCACCACCGCATATTTGACAATATTTTACACCGCATTCATGTTTCTTTTTAGACCCCGTAATTACATAAGTTAAACATGAAATACATTTTCTAATTTTTTTACAGACTTTGTTAACTATATGATTTTGGAAGCATTTTTCACCACGGAAAATTCTTTGACAATTTTGACATTTATTGTTATCATTTACATTATTACACCGCGGCTTTTGTAGACACTGCGGACATGTGTAACGGCAATTTCTATGACGATCGCTACGTGAATACCCCACACGACAAAGTTCACAGAAATATGATGTTGAAAACGCACCGGTTAAGCTTAAAATTACATTGAAGTGATTATTTTCAAACAGCAAATTTAGACAAGGCTTTTCTTGTGCTCTCGGACCTTCATAATATACAGATTTACCCTTTC
Organism: Tribolium confusum; assembly: GCA_029207805.1. Taxonomy (NCBI): domain Eukaryota; kingdom Metazoa; phylum Arthropoda; class Insecta; order Coleoptera; family Tenebrionidae; genus Tribolium; species Tribolium confusum. The sequence goes on from JALGAY010000006.1 coordinate 9,988,019, forward strand.
TATCATTATACACAACAATAGTATAATTTGACAAATAATTTTGAAATTTTTTAACATGTGTGTAATTTCCACCGTTCGTTAAATCGACATCAGCCTCTTCACATAGACGATTACTTAAATCTTGTAAAATAGTTTTACCTTGCTGACTTTTAAATTTTACTATTGCCTTACGATTACAATTATTATCGCAATACTCTTTTGCTACTACTAAAGCAGAGGCTAGACATTTGTTATTATCACTTTCTATTGCGAAAATACTATTCTTACTAACACAATGTTCACTAAAACTTACAGCTTTGCCGTCGACAATAGAACGTATACGACCTTTTCCTACGGGTAGCGCTACCCGATCGACTCGTATTGTTAAACGATCATTTATGAAGAAATCACGATTACTCTGGTAGATTCGCGCTATAATATCCATTACCATTGGGACGCTGTATTGAGATAATTTACGGAAAGAAATGTAAACAGGTCTCTCAGCAAATTGATCATTTTCTAACACTAATCCAACGTAGTCTTCTTGGGAAAAACCTCTAAACATGTGCGATAATAATTCCTGGATTATTATCGGGATAGGCATCCTGTTTCAAAGTGTATTATTAGTACAACTTATTTTTAAATACACTTACTTGTAACTTACTTGTAACCACTCAAGTGGATTGTCTGATACATTGTTTTCTTTGAAAGAAAACCTTATGCGTCTTCCTAAAGCGTTGAATTTTTTTATGTGTGATTCGCATTCATCGAATTTATTAATGTAACTAAAGTCTGTAACTATAAATTAAATTAAATTGTTAAAACACCTTTAAATTAGTACTTAGTTCACGTTGAAGACCAACATCAATTTCATCGGATCGAATAATTCCGTTCTGACCTGCACCAATTTGACTCACATCTACGAGTAACTTTTATTAATTTATTTATTTTATCAAATATGTAAAACGCAAACCTAAATATTCTTCATTGAAATCAATATTATCATCATTATCGAAATTAGGACATTGTCTTTTTAAATTTTTTGCTGCAATTAAATAATATGATTCATTTTTAATGATGGTTTATAAATTTTATTTTTTGTATTTACCTGGTTCCGATACCCTAGATGTTGAAGGACGATGCTCTTCAATGATTGATACTATGTGGAAATTTTATTAATATTATTATTAATATTATTAAGTAGAAACTTACCCGTTGCTGGAGGTTGTTTATTAAAACTTTCAATGCTTCCATGAACTATTGTGGGGTGGGGGGAGTTAGCTAATGTAGAAAATAGCAATATTAAATAAAATAAAAATTATAACTATTTACTTACAAGATATTTTGTGTTCCTCGTAGACTGAATTTAAAAACTCAGAGAGCCATGATTCATCAATTTCGTTACACTCTTTTTCATTTGTTAAATTTTCAGCTAAAATAAATAAATAAATAAAGAAAATATAATAATATTAATAGTAATATAAATTTTAAACTAATAACTCACTACCTCCTACAGAAACACGTACCCATTAGTATCGGCTGATTATTAAAACAGTCGGTGCTCTCATTATTGACAACAGGGTACAAATAATTAACTAAACGTAAACGTGTAATTATTAAATAAAATTCTCATAACTAATTACAATTTACTTACAGGAAGGGTTTTGTGTGACAGGAATCACTTCTTCACCGTGCGAACTCACTTAATAAAGTATATTTTATAATTATATATAAATATTTTATTAATATTACTTACCATTATTATAAAGCTTATCATATATCAGCTTATACACTATCTTTTTCTGTGCTTCCAAATAATAATTATTACACACCATTTGAATATTTATATAATTAAAGGCGTGTTGTAACATATCCCGCGATTTAAAAAAACCACATTTATACAGATATAACACATTGTCAATACTTTGGTTTTTTAAAAAAGATATAAAATCATCCATTTTCAGCAGTCTAACTGCCAGCAACTTATAGAAGAGTGACAAATGACAAAAAAATAGCCACGTTTTTAGTTTGGAATCTTTTACCTGAACCCCTACTTTCTCCCAAATTTACCCTACGGGTACATTTAGAGATGGGAGTGTTTCAAAATGTAACAACAAATCATGTTTTAAAGAAAAAACCAGTGTTTATTTATATATATATTTATATATATATTTATTTATTATTTATTTAAAATTATATTTCTACATTTTCTAATAAATCAACAAGGTCATCCCGCCATAGAGGATCGTCCTCTGGTTCTGGAGCCAGGTCGTGCCCGTCCTCGCCTTCCCAAGCGCTGTCGGGATCCCATGGATCCTGATCACTGGCCTCGCGGTATCGGATGCCCTCGGGCTCTGGGCGATCGGAGGGCATTATGGGACGGGATACATGGCTCCAGTCAGGAAGCTCGTGGATCCCCCATGGATAGAGATACGGCTCATGTAGGGTGCCGTACAAGAAATCTTCCTCGTACGGCTCTATGATTCGTTCACATCCACCACACACATAAGGATCGTGTGAATGCGTGTGTGACATAAGAAGGGGGTATCGCTTAGTTGCCTCAGCACACAAATGGCACAGAATTTGAAGATACCCCCTCTGTTGTCGCTTAAAAAAGAGGAAGTAGCAATTTCTATCTTCTGTTGACAGAAAAATAATAATAATTATTATAGTTCACCAACGTAAGAAACAACTCACCATTTTCTTCCTCTTCTACCCCATCATCCAATTGCTCCTCCTCTACCTCTTGCTCGTCAAAATCATCATCTGAAAATTCAACAATGTTTAATTAATACTAATACTCAACCGTTTGAAAATAACTTACCATTTAATTCAAAAACTTCGTTATTGTTCATGGTACAAACAGGATATAAACACTTCGAAAAACAAAATTTTAAAGTGTACAAACCTCAACTTTCTCTGTATTTATATCCTTTAAGTCTTAAACCTCCCTTTCTGTTCTACACCCTCTACATTTTATATTATAGAGAAAACATGATTTATTTATTAAAAAATAAATAATTTTATTTATTCATTTTAGATACCAAAGTTACACAGCTTGCTAGTATTTATAGAGTCCAACTTGTTAGTATTTTAATTATGATTAATTAAGATTAAGCGTAAATAAGATCTTATTCATATAATGTAAAAACATCTTCAATAATTTAGTACATGGAAACATTCAGATTTATCCCATAAAGATTGTTTCTTAATTGTCAAAATTATATTATATTTTATAGGTTAACAATTAAAAGTAATTTTAGCTGATATCAGGTACCAAGAAAGGTAAGGGACAAATCAAAACAAAGAGTTCACCGGAAATATCAGGTAAAATTCCAATACCAATCTTACCCACTTTGCTAATATCTGTAAATCGGATTTAATTTGAATCAAGTTTCTTTCACATATGCATAAACCTCCTTAAATAAACATTACAAATAGATGAAATAAATACATGTTTGTGAGAATTTATTATTGTATTTAGTAGTTATCAATTTAAAACGATTTTACCTAGGGCTTTGTACAAATATGACAAAAGTACAGACACTACGACGGCTACTTATCACTTATACATTGTCATCCACTTAAAAGCTTTTACTTAAAAGTAAGGAATGCAAAATATTGAAAGAGCCTGACTAAAACAAGCGGATGTAAACAAGCAGATAGCACCAGCTTGGAACCACTGCTTTCAACGATAGTGCAGCCCCTAAAAGTGCAGCGGTCTAACCGCGGCACTTTTGAGAGCAAGTGTATTTTCTCTCTCGACAAGGTACAGGTATAGCAATGCATCCAATATAAAATTTATTATCAAAAGAATAATTTAATTATCAAAAATTTTATGTTACAATTAAAATATGCGAGCGCGGCACTTTTAACCACCGCGGCACTTTTGCTTCAAGGTCAAATCACTAATTTGCCGCTTATACTACTGACGTTTTGTAGATGTTTATTTATGAACGGTTTATAGACAAATAAAAAGGTGCCTTTTATAGATGTACCCAAGTAACACAAGTATGCCTAGTGGACGTTCATTGTACGTCTTTTTTGATCCGAACCATTGTCCAGGGACCGTCCATTCGGCGTACATAGGTTTTAGAACGTCTCGAGTTTACTAATTTGGACCATTTCTGGACCATCTAGTGCCGGACGGTCCCTGGACGTCTTATGGACAACTTATGTACGGTTTATGGACGTAATTGGACTAAATCATACTCTCGGACGTAAAACGGACGGTTTATGGACCATTAATGTACGGGCATGGGTCACTTGCGCGCCGCGGTCAATAAAATCCGCAGGTACTCCTAATCCAACAGGACAGTAGCGCGCCGGTTATTTTTTGCTTACAGGACACTTGCGCGCCGGGTCATTAAAGCAGGTAATACCACATAATGGCTTGTTCCCGACTATTTTCCACAATGAAGATAGTTATTTTCAATATTAGTATCCCAAGTACAAGTGTAACATTCAATTTCTTTGCATTTTCTTACTTATGTCACGTTTCATGACGCTTTCTGACAGCGATAATACTAAAGTTTTTAGTGTAGTATTTTTGATGAATTCGGATGTGATGTTGTGATTGAATCGTATTTTTGAAATGGGCTTAAAACTGAGGGAGAATGGAACTTTTAACACTAGTTCTAGTTTGGAAGAATTTGCCCAAAAAATTTCTTAACCTTTATTTTTAAAAATACGTTTCAAATTTCATAGCAAGCGTTGATCTATACAAATAATGTCAACAATAATTTAAAAAAGGTGGGGTTTATCCAATCACAGGAACAATGGAAACAAAATCACTTTAGTCAAGACTAAAGTTTAGACTAAAGTGATTTTGTTTCCATTGTTCCTGTGATTGGATAAACCCCACCTTTTTTCAAAAATCGTCAAGGAAGTCAACATATTTATGTCAACAAAGGCTACAATCTACTTCTGGGATTAAATCATTTTCATCTAATCCTTAACCGGCGCGCAAGTGTCCTGTTGCCGATTTGGGTATTAGGACACCCAGCAAGGGTTAATCTGACCGTGGCGCGCTACTGACCAACACCCACCAAAATGGTAATAATGCCCAGGTTCCATTACTTTTTTTTTGCACAGAACAGGGAGTTTTTAATAGACTCCTACAGTCTAACGGTAAATTTGGAAAAAATGGTTCTAAAAGTTTTAGTAAAGCGGTTGCAGCATTACATTTAATCTTATATTTAAAAATCCACTCTTTTAAATTGGTCTTTAACTTATCAAGATCGGATAATGTGTTTTGAATATCAAATTTATTTTTTAAATTACTTTCATTTTCAAGTTTAAAATTTAAATTAAAATTTGAATTTAATTCGAATGAGGTAGAGTTATTTGGCAAATCAGGCAAAATATCTTTACAAGTACTTTGTAGTGGTTCTACTTGATGACTAGTGCTTGCATCAGAATTTATTTTGCAAGCAACAGAAGTTGTATTAAACTTAGTTGTTTTTGCATCACACATTTCAACTAAGTTTAGACATAGCTACAAAAAACACTTAAGTAACATAACTTTTAAAAGTGTGGAAAATGTTTACTTACCAAACCAAAAACGCAAACTACTTTATCACACTAACGACAATTTCTTCGACTGCTTTCACGAAGACAACAAAATCGAAAAGAACCAGCATGATCATTGATCAACCAGTTTATTTTATAACTTTAGCATCCCCTTCTCTCATAAGGGAAAGTTTACCTTGCGCCCCTGCGCGAGTGCGCATTCAAACTCTTGACGCACAACGTTGCTTAAATTACAGTTATAAAAATTCCAAGAAAAGGCTAACAATAGGTTGTCAACCAAAAAAAAATTATAAACATAATATTATTTTGTACAGGCGGCGGTTAATAAATACATTCACAGGACTCACAAAAGATCTATAAAATTGAAATCATTTAGTGATCGGTTTGTAGGTATTTGTTAAAGAAGATAATGTAATAAGGTATATCTCTAGTGCTTAAGTTTTGCACATTTATGTTTAGTGTGTTAATATACAGGGGTGTTTGGTAAACAAACGGCAATATTTGAGATATAAGTTAGTAAAATACAAAAATTGTAATTCTAAAACGTTTGCGTTTCGAAAATAACCTCCTGATAAAGGGCGATGGTTTAAAAGTGACCAATAGAAAATGAAATTACTGATAATTTTCTAGATAAAATGCTATTACAAACAAGAAATAACACATGGTATGTACATGCAATACGGGGCACCTTATCACTGTCAGCACAATGATATTAATTTTTTGGGTGTTGGTCAGTAGCGCGCCGCGGTTAGGTTAACCCCTGCTGGGTGTCCTAATACTCAAATCGGCAACAGGACACTTGCGCGCCGGTTGAGTATTAAGCGGAAAAATAAATAAATTGTAGTCGTACATTATTTTTAAGAGAAAAGCTCTCTTTTTAAGAAGTTAGTTTCTCTATTTGTCGACATAATTATTTATGAAAATTTTTAAATTTCTAAAGTATTTACATTGAAAGGCAGAATAATTTTTTAGTACGTCTAAATACTACCTTTAGGTACCTGTAATTTTGAAAATAAAATCTTCTATAACTTAACCTTTCTAGCTTCTTTTACTCCCATATTGTGCCAATTTTATCAATAAATGCATAAGTCCAAAATTTGGTTCATTATTATAGTAAAAGTTCATTCATTAACATGGAAACCATGTTAAGTGTTCAGCGTTACACTAGTGCAATTTCTGATAACTTACACTAGTTCAGTATTATCGCTGTCAGAAAACGTCATGAAATGTCATAAGAGTAAGAAAATGGAAGAAAATTGAATTTTTTAGCTATTTGGTTGGATGTTGCACTTGCACTTGAGATATTAATATTAAAAATTACTGTCTTCAATATGGAAAATAGTTGGAAATAAGCAGTTAGGTGGTTTTACCTGCTTTAATGACCCTGCGCGCAAGTGTCCTGTAAGTAAAGAGTAACCGGCGCGCTACTGTCCTGTTGGATTAGGAATACCTGAAGATTTTATTGACCGCAGCGCGCAACTGACCCATGCCCATTTTGGTTTGTACAGCACCGTTGAAAAATTAATTCCATATTGTAATATAAATTTAATTTCTCAAATTGAGCTTTTCATAAATATAGACGGTCTTTCTTTATCGAAAAGTTCTGGCAGCCAGTTTTACCCAATTTTGTGTAGTGTTTTTGGAAAACGTAGTCCAGTAGAAATTATTGGTATTTATCACGACCATGAGAAGCAACAAGCTAATTTCTTATCAGAATAATTTGTTGATAAGTATAATTACTTAAAAACGTATGGCTATTTTTACAACAATCAAAATTATTCATTGAATATAAAGTGTCTAATTTGTGATGTTCCCGCAAGAAGTTTTATTACATATACAAAGGGTCATGCGGGTTACAGTTCTTGCTCAAAATGTGAAATAGAAGGCACTCGTGTTGATGGTGTTTTATGCTTTCCTCAAACCATTAATTTAAAATTAAGAACTGACAGTGATTTTAGATCAAAAACCGACGAAGAACGTCACACTGGAAATTCAGTCCTAGAATCAATTCCCGATTTTGATATGGTTAGTGTTATTCCACTAGATTACATGCATTTAATTTGTTTAGGAGTTATGAAAAAACTTATTAATTTATGGGTAGGAGCATCAAAACCAACAAGTAAAATTACATCTAAACGGTGTTTAAAATTATCAGAACGTCTGAAAATTCAAGAAAAAAATATACCCTCAGAATTTGCTAGAAAATGTAGATCAATAAATGAATTTAAAAGATGGAAAGCTACCGAGCTTCGCCACACAATATTCATAACCTATTACATCTCTGTGCCGATGTGAAACGGTTTGGAGTTTTAGACAATTTTAGTGCTTTTAGTTTTGAAAATTATTTGCAAAATATTAAATCATACGTTGTAAATCATGCAAGACCGCTAGAACAATTTATTTGCAGAAAATTAGAGAGAGAATCTTCAATAAGAAACATTCCCGATTCAACTAATAACAAATTTCTTTGTTTAGCAGAACATAACAATGGTCCCACACTTACCAATTTCAAATTAATAAAACAATTCAATAGTATTAAGTTTTCTAATTTTTTGCTTTCCACATTGCATCCTAATAATTGTTGTTATTTAACAAATAATGACATTATTGTAATTGACAATTTTGGTTATTAGACAACGATGAGATTGTTATAATTGGTAAAAAATATAGTACAACATCATTTTATCTTAAACCGTGTGATTCATCACATCTGGCTACTTATGTGGTAGAAAACTTAAGTTGTACTCGCCAAATGTGGTCCGTTACTCAAGTATGCAATAAGTGTATTATACTAACTTTTGAATCTAATAAACAAGTTGTAATGCCCTTACTACATTCTGAAGCATTGTAGTAACTTTCTGTAAATTTTAGTAAAACCACAATAAATTATTAATAAAAACCACAGTAAATTTTAATTAACTACGTGTAGATATAAATATATGCTAAAATTATTATGAAGGTGCTGCAATAAACAAAAATAAAAATTAATAAATAAAAAATAAAAATTTTACTATACACTTATTGTTTTGGTTCAGTGGACTGTATGTTATTGTGAATAAAACTCAATGGTTTTGTAACAACTCTATTTACTAATATTTACACTTATGAATAAACAAATTGAGTATATGTCTGGTCGCGACGGGAATGAGTTGTTCTCTGTCCGTCGGGTGAACCAGTGGTCTTGGTTGAGCCACCCCCTCTCCTGGTCCTAATGGCTTGAACACTTATTTACATCACTTGGAAGTCGACGGTAAGAAATAAAGTTAACTATGTACATATGTAAATTATTGCTGCAGTTTATTTTGAATTGTGATGGCATTGCAAAGAAAATGGATCCTCGTCAAATTTGTAGAGCAAAACATGATAGAGGTTGTCCCCAACAATTGGATTAGAAATAATAAGTGTTACTGGCCCCCATTTAAAACAAATGCAAGAATTCGGAATGCCATCATTAACTGCGAAAAACCAGCTGCAGACTGGGCAACGGTTGAAGTGGGATTTTTTGAAAATGCGACGTATTGTAAGTACATATACAATGCCAAAAAAGATTTTTTTTTCATATACACACACATTAAATTTGTATATGTTTATAATATATTTTATTGTAGCTAGTTACAATTTAGCATCTGAAAAATGTAAAAAAGCTGTATAGACATCAGACTTAAATTCTGATTCTGAAAATACCAATAATCAAGTGAAAAATAAAAGGCCTCTTGTGAGTTCTACATCAATGTCATCTGATGAAGAAGACTTGGCTACTAACAAATTTCCGAAACCTCCATTAATTAAAGGTAAAAGACATACCATTTTTGTTATTATTTTTTTTTTTGATACATGTGTTTAGATCCTCTACCCAAGAAAAAACCAACAAATACACAAGAACAAGAAAATCTTGTTGATGACGTCTTTGCTGAGGTTGACGATGTTTTTAATAATGAACAAGAAACTGATTGTGGCAGTTTAGCTTCAAACTCACAGACTTTGTCTTGCCACAATTGTGAAAAGTCAACTGGTAAGAAATTAAAATAAATCATTTTATTAGACCTTAAACTTAAAAAAAAAATCAGATTTGTTAAAACAAATCTTGAGGAAAGTGACGATCTTGCAAACAACACAAATAGAAGTGTTAAGCAGAATGGACGAGATTACACAACAAATTGACAAAGAAAATGAGAATACATTAGATTTAGAACTAGAATCAATTTTTAAAAATGATTTTTTACCTGCGAAAACAGAAGAAGAGTTTGCGGCGCTTGAAAAATTTTTGGAGTCAGAAGAAAATTTTTCTCATGGGGTAAGAAATGTAAAAGTAAAATACATTTGTAAAATATTTTTTATTACAGGTCAAAAATTTGTCGATTCTGGGAGGTGACTCTCTTTATGGGAGTACGAAAAGTATGCTAATGCGCCTCATGACCGACGATTTGGCTCAAAATTTCAATTTTACTGGAAAAGGATTAAAGAAGCTATTTCGGGATACGAACACTTTTAAGTTGGCTAGATATAAGTAATTTTATCTTTCATTTGCTTATATTAAATTTTGGCTTCAAAAGTCTTGCACCCAATATCACAAAATTACATCTTTTTATAAAATACTTAAACTTATCTAATTTATATTTGCATTATAAAAAAATATTTATTTAAGGAATATTTTTATGTGTACTTTATACCAATTACAATTTTATTACAAAGTATGTTATTGGCAAAAACAACAGTGGCACTAGTTTATAGATTTTTTTTAACGCTGAAGTCTATTTAATTCTTAAAATTTATTGTATAAAAATAAACACTAAATAATTAAAAATAATTTATTTTTTCTAATTTTCAGCTTCTCTTCACAAAAGTAGTCGCCCAGCTACAGAAAAAGATGTCGAAAAAGCCGTAGGAGCGTGGTTACGCAAGTCAAAAGAGAAAAAATTTACAAAATTAAAACAAAATGTATATATTTTTTTAAATTTATATTTGTATATATGTGTGAATAGACGATTTAATTGAATCAAATTGAGTATTATTATGATTTTTTTAATCGTTCAGAAACGGTTCTTTTTTATACCAGCAGGACGTTTTCAAAACATCCATAGATTGACCAATAACTGTCCCTTAACCGTCCATAAAACTTACATATGTTCTCCATAAAACGCCCGTTTTTATCTCGGCTGGACGCTTTAAAGACATCCATAAATTGTCCATTAACGGTCCATAAACAGTCCGTTTTACGTCCAATTTTGTCCTAGTACATCCATAAAACATACATAAATTGTCCATAAAACGTCCGTCGCTAGATAGTAATAGTCCGTTTTTATCTCGGCTGGACGTTTTAAGAATGACCATAAGTTGTCCATTGATGGTCTATAAACCGTCCATTATACGTCCGCATAGTACGACTTTGTCTAAGTACATCCATAAAACATACATAAATTGTCCATAAAACGTCCGAAGTTGCATAGTGAAAGTGCTTTTTTTTATCGCGGCTGGACGTTCTAAAGACATCCATAAGTTGTCCATAAACCGTCCGAGAGTACGATTTGGTCCAATTACGTCCATAAACCGTACATAAGTTGTCCATAAGACGACCAGGGACCGTCCGGCACTGGATGGTCCAGAAATGGTCCAAATTAGTGAACTCGAGACGTTCTAAAACAGTCCATCGGACGTCCCATGTACGCCGAATGGACGGTCCCTGGACAATCGTTTGGACCAAAAAAGACGTACAATGGACGTCCACTGGACGTACTTGTGTTACTTGGGTATGTTCACCAAAATTTCATCATTTTCAATTTCCACCGTCATTACCATTTCATGATCCAGTTTACAATCAAAGTCGTAAATTATCAGTTAGAATCAGTGCTTGCAATAGTACAATCAATTTTTCCCACGTACTTCTCAAAATCTTTCTTTTATTTTTAATAACTTTTCTCGCCATTTTTTTTTTAAAGGGTTTAATGTGATAGTGACATGACACACACACAGTGAAGTTTAAAATGTCAAGTTGACAAAAATGTAACACTTATACCAACGCCCTAGTAATTGTTTAAAATTATAAAATTCCAAGATTTTCCGGGTGACAACAGAAGGGTTATAAAGTCCCAGTTGGTTACTCACAACAACAGTAAATGGAAACTATGTCAACAGCAATGTTTTATAGTTTTTTTAATTTTATTATATACTTTAAACTTTTTTATAAACATGATTGATAATTGCATAAATACACACTAATAACACAAACATTCTATTTCATGTGTAATCTGCTTGGTAACGTACAAGATTCTCATTTTGTCAGCAAATCCCGAACCTTGAACTAAGCTGGTTATGATTACAACAGCATCTCCTGGTTTAATGAAGCCTGTAACAGTAACAAAAGTTATTTTGTATATTTAGTCAAGAAATTTAGCACTTTTCTTTTCAAAAAGTATTAACAATTTAAGGCTCTAATTGGTTATTGCTACAAAAAGTATTAAAAATTGCAATAATACTAGTAGGTACTGTATTATTTAATATTAGCATGAACTCATATTATAACATAATAAACTTTAAAACAGCATACTATTTAGTCTTTCAAGATCAGTTGACGAGTTCTTTTATTAGCCGTCTCAAGCACATTGGAAGCATTTCTCTATTAAATTATCAGACTAATGTTTTGTACTGAAAACATTTACAAGTGCGTTGATCTCCACTCACCACGTACAAAAAGTTTCTACCTAAAACCAACAAATTCATAATTTTTTTTTATAACGCCACGTATTTCGTGTGCTTGAGGGACTCCTTAGAAGCAGCTGCTGAAGCATCATTAGAACATGGGCTCCGGCGACAGTGTCAACACAGTGCCCACACCACAAAACTACTATTATTCAGGTCGTCAGGTGGATTAACATACACAAAATACCGGCCACTGAAAACGCACGCTTTAAGATTACTTATTTCGTTGTGCCTAAAAAATTTTCTGGTGCTTTTGATACAAGATAATTTAACAAAAATGCATAAGCAAACAAAAATTTGTAGTATATGCTCGTCCAAAAGTGTGCCCCGTTGAGAGTCTAAAGCTACTAACCGTGCACCGGTGTAATTTGTGTTAAAAGCAGCTAATAAATTTGCTAGTAATCGCGGCTGTAACAATTTTAACAAAACTTTAAATTTTTTTCTCATTTTCAAAACGTGACAATTACGTTCAAGTTCTCCATTTACAGGTGTAGAAAAATGTTCTGTCTATAAAACTAATGCTGCTCTATTATGCATTCTTAGAGATATCAACAATTAACGACGAAAGAAACATTGGGCCTACAAGGTCTAAAATGCAAAATATCCTAGCCAAAAAAGATGGCAATAACACATCTGCAACAAAACTAACACTTAGAATACCCAAAACCACATGAAGTAAAGCTTGAAACTAAGAAATTTTGAAAAGACCAGTATTTTAAAGTTTTTGTACTATGGTTTTAATTTAGTTATCAGAAATTTTGAGAAATTAATTTTAGAGAAAGGGAAGTAAAACTGCTTTAAAAAGAAGGTAACAATTTTATCCAAACAAGCTCTAGAAAAAAGACCACATTTGAAAAAGTTGAGTTATAATCTATGAGGTTTATAGTTATTAATTGTATAAGTGTTTTAGACAGCGTTTTATGCACGCAAGAATGTTTAAGCGCAAGACGCTGTCGAGCGTTTAATATTCTTAAGTGGATAAAACGCCACTTAAACACGAATCCAATATAACGTTGTATCTACAATTACAGCGATTTAATAAAATTTCATGTCGTCATCAAAAAATGATTTAACATTACACTCTGACAGCGGATATCACCTCAAAAATCATTGAAATTAACTAAAAAACATGGGAGGTGTTGAATCATTGCTATTTATTTTCATTTGTTTATCGACTCCATTTGTACAAAACGCTGTGGAAGTTGGTGAAAATGGAAGAAAGTGAAAAGAAGAAAGGAAGTTACTGTTCCTGAGACAATTCTTGAGGAAGCTGAAGAAACGACTCGCCAGTTATTGCCTGCGAAGTTCAGGGAACATTATGAAAAAAGTATTTTCAAAAGTTCTGATATCGTATTTCTTAAATTTGAAGAAAAAGTATGCAATTTCATCTATGTGGTCGAGGTACTCCATGCTGAAGGCTGCTATAAAGGTCTATAAAAAGATAGACATTGGAAAATATAGTAAGTTCATGACCTATTTGAAGAATCAGTCAAGACGATACAGGTTAGAGAAAGCTGCAGTAGGGGAAAAAGCACACGTAGAAGAGTTTTTGACAAGGGCTTGCGATAAAGAATATTTGATGATTAAAGTAATTTCTGTCATTTTATAGACATTGTAGATAATAAATTTTGGAATATTTTAGGTTGCATTAATAATGGGGGTGTCTGGAAGCTGTCGATGCTGTGAGCTGACAAAGTTGAAAATCAGTGATGTAGAAGACAGGGGCGCATACCTGATTGTTTCGATAACAGATACCAAGACAGACGATTCACGAAAATTTACAATTATAGAAGAAAGATTTTTTATCAACACTGGAGAAGTGTAGGAAATACATGTCTTTACGTCCAAAGAAGTTATCTATTGAGAGATTCTTTTTACGATACGCTAATCAAAAATGTTGGAATTAACACTTTATCGAAAGTTCCTTCTAAAGTTTTTTTGTTTTTGAATCTGGCGAACTCAGAAGCTTATACCGGCCATTGTATGAGGCGCACTTTAACAACTTTATTTGCCAATGGAGGTGCTAATCTTACAACAATTAAACGACATGGTGGGTGGAGAAGCTCCGCAATAACAGAAACTTATATCCAAGATTCTGCATCTAATAAGCTTGGTATCGCAAGAAAATTTCAAGGTTCTCCTGGTACTAATCGTTCCTTACTAGAGGAGACGTCCGTTGTTCCTACAACTACTATTCGTTCTGGAACCGATAACAACTACAAACTTGTTATTAATGGAAACGAAGTGAAATATGATAAAACAAAAAACGAAATGTCTATTATGTAAATGTTAATGTCAATATAAATAATAAATAGAATGCGATTGATTTAAGATTGTATTTTTTTATTTTTTCACTAGTGGAATAAAGTGATTTTGTTATTCCACTAGTAGATAAAGTGTTGCTTTATACGGTTCGTAAGTGTGGATAAAACTTTAATTATAAGATAATTGTAAATAAAACTTATTGATGAGTGTTTAATAAATTTCAAAAACTTTATTTAAAAAAAACCAGCAAGGGTGTCATCAACCAAATACCAAAAATGTTAAGTTTGTTAATGATGGACTGAATCCAGAGATTGAACATTTCTGGATCAAGCAAATTATGTAATTGACAACAAAGCAAAATAAGGGGAAATAAAAAAAATAATTTCAAAATTATATTCTTAACATTTTGGAGAAGCACATTTCTGTCAACTGTGTTAAAAGTATCTTTAATGACAACTTTATAGCTTTATTTGTAAAAATATTTTAGGTACGTACATTTTGATACATAAACTTTATTACTGCAGTGGTAGTTTCTTTTCCAAGCATCTCTTGTAGTAATTTGAAGCGTAAAATGTAAAACTAGGTGTTTTTATTTTTTTTATTTTAGCCGCACAGTTTGTGATAAGTTTGTAAACCCAACGACTGTGATAACACATTTACAAAAAAAGTGTTTGCGGTTGTTGTGTCGCCAACTACTTGCTTTAAGGGTAACAAAATGCCCCCACTTTAAAAAAAAAACAAAATTCCTTAACGATATTACCATTTTAGCAATTTGGAGAGAGGTAAATTTGTTACCTCTCGACAAGTTGGTTTTTCCTACTACGAAATTGCTGGTTGTGTTAATTCTATTGCAATGACGGTAATGCGTGCGTTTCAAGTATGAACAAAAGGAGGTAGAGAAACACGAACCAGACCAACAGGTTAACCGAAGCGTAGCACAGAGAGTCGAAAACAGGCGCTTCAGACTACTAGCTTTCTTCGAGACCGTTTTGTTACTACGCGACAACTCGGTAACTAATGGTTTGAAAAAAAAGTCGACTAGTTGGTGTGCAAACGTAAATTGCCACATTTAAGTTTTTGGTGTTTCTTCTTACCGTTTAGTTTAGTGCTTTCTTTACCTGCAGAACATTATTGTCAAAATTTGGACTAGTGATGGTGGAGAGAACAGTAACATAATGTAAAGTTCAGCTACGTATTGCATTTCTGTCTAGACAAGCATAAAGACCGTCGGAGGGTAAGACGTTCGCGTAGAGAGCGAGGTGATATTAGATTTGCTGTTGAAAATCATGTGCAGAAGACTGTTGGAGTAAAGGTTTTGAGGGGCTATTGCTTATAGAAGACAATTACTTTTAGTGTTTATTCAAGACAATGAAAGCTGTACGTTATGTTGGTGACCGAATTTACATCTCATCGAGTGTGTGTGGTTATTCTTATTAAAAAAAGTCTCTAAAAACCAAAATAACTAAATTATGTGTAATGTATGTAACACGAGTAGACCATGTGCATGGATGATAAGTGTCAAAATATAAAATTACAAGATAACAGTTTAACTTTAATTCAACGTTAAGTAGTACATAGTTTTAAATTGTAATATATAATTATCCAGAAATATAAAGCAAATTATTGAAAATTGTATTTCTTTTTATAATTTTTGTTATATTTGTCAAATAATTAAGGTACATACTAAAGTCCGATACTAGAGAAGAAAGTAGTAGTGTAAGCCCTGCATGGAATATGAACCCCCTCAAAAATTCAGTGATACATTAAGCAGTATCTACATATATAAACTAGATGAAAAAACACTTATGAGATAGGCAATTGCTTTACCAATAGTATGCTATGAAAATAGTATTTTGTTGGCTTTAGTTGGTGGTAAATGCGTTTATAAAAATCTGAATGTTTTTTTAGAGGTAAATTGTGTAAAAATATTTTGTATGTTATTAGCTGACTAAGTTTCAAATATTCGCATTGGTGGATTCTATTAAGATTAAGGTTTGTAATGGTCGAAACATGGTCAAGGATCACACACAACAGCTAGATAGTACCAACATAAACACAGTAATTACAAAAATTACGTGTCACTAGAAAACTCTAAAAACATTAGAGAAAATTAAAGTTTAAACTTGAAGCAAACCCTTGTTTCACCAGCACATGCTATACCCTTGATTACTCAGTACCTGTATGTTAACATTAGTTGTCTAGTTGAACAATATTTAAGGCCCATTTATTTGATTCTGTCCGATAGAATTGTAAAAAAGGTGAGACCGTTTAACACGTGTTGGGTAAAAGTACGAAACATAATTTCATGTAAGCGGAAAAGTACTGTTCGAAGAAATGTGCTTTCAAGTAACATACTGCGAAAATTGTAAGCTGCTCTTCAAAAAACATGTTCTATCGTCTGTTGGTTGTGTTGTTTCCATGACCTCTAATGCACTTATATATAAGGTACGTACATTTTTAACTCGGTTGAGTGGGTGGGATTTTCAGGTTCAAATGCAGTCTGGGAAAAACCAATTGCCCCAAACTGTTTTGTTTATGCATGGTAAAAGACCTAGCCGAGTTTAAACGTTTACTTCGAGACACCATCTACACAGACTGATTTAAGAACGACCCTTACTTACAAGTGCGTTAGAGGTCTTGAAACAACACAACCAAGAGACGACCAATACCAGTGGGGTACGTATTTTGACAGAACACGTGTTAAACGGTACCACCCCTTTTACGATCCCACCGGACAGTGTCATTATAAAAATAAGTTATAGTTATTTTACGCTTTGTTACATTGAAAACAAAGCTAGTCGACTGTATCGAGTCGACGTGTTACTTAATTTTACAACTTTTATGTTTTACGACTTAATAACAAAAAAGGTCTCCGGAAAATCGCCGAAAGCGAACCTTATAAATGATGCACCAACATACTCAGTGACATTAGAAAAGTTACACTTAGAAGAAATAATTTTTTAGACTTGATTTTTTGGCAATTTGGTACAGTTACATCACGAATGAAATTATAAAGTTTGAAAGAAATTTCAGGAACATTAACTTAAAATAACTGTAATGTGTTTGGCGACTTCGGAACTGAGTACATTCTTATACACGTCCATTCATCAACAAAAGAAGATGTCTGCTTCTGGCAAGTCTTTCCAAACAACTTGGACCTCATGGAATAATTTTTTTCCTGTGGTACATTCGTAAACCAAACGACGCCTACCAACTTATAGGTTTCTTCGCTGAAAGCGTTTAGTAGAATTGTCTTATTTTATCTTTCTTCGTTATTACTCTGGCGATCAAAACTTTTCTAGTC
Organism: Tribolium confusum; assembly: GCA_029207805.1. NCBI lineage: Eukaryota > Metazoa > Arthropoda > Insecta > Coleoptera > Tenebrionidae > Tribolium > Tribolium confusum. The sequence goes on from JALGAY010000006.1 coordinate 10,005,795, forward strand.
GTTTGTTGAAAATATTAAAATTTGACCGAGCTTGGTTATAAACTCAGACATTATTACGTGTTTTATAATAAAGCAACCCGTTCCAAGATGATACTAAAGGAAGTACCCATAGAACAGGTATTACATTTTAGTTTTCTAGGATGGGACATAAGCTACGATTATAAAAAAGACATTACAAACAAAATACATAAATACCAAATGATATGTGGCATCATACAAAGGACATTACAAAATAAGACAAGCAAAAAAACAAAAAACAGCACCAATATTAACCTACGGAAGTAAAACTTGGGCTCTGTGAAAACAAGACAGACAACGCATACAAGCTGCTGAAATGAAATTTTTAAGAAGAACAAAAGGTTGCACAATAAGAGATCAAATAAGGAATAAGGGCTGAATTAAACATATTCTTGATGAATGATAAAGTACATCAGAACGCAATAGAATGGAAACATCATATTGAAAGAATGAACGATGATAGGATAGTAAAACGAGTAGTACGTTATAGAGCAAGAGAAAAAAGAGACGTAGATGGACCCAGAAGAAGATGGCAAACATGAAGAAGGAACAGGCTGCAAGCACGGACTTAGATATAAAGATTTATATCTAAGATTTAAATTTAAGATTAAAATTTTAAATTTAAGATTTATCTTTATATCTAAGTCCGTGGCTGCAAGCTTAATCCTTGAAGTGCAGAAGAAGAAGATACGTGTTACACTTTATTTCACACTTAAAACTCGCTGATAAACTTTGTCACTATTGGCTGTTGTAGGCAAATATAGGTTCGAAAAATCTTCGTCGCCAATGTTCTGTCTTTGTCTGAAATCGATAATTTTATGGGAGCGATAAAGTACGCTTGAGTCCTAACTTAAGAGTGACTTATTTTTGAATGCTTTTTAAGAATCAAGAAACAAAATAGCTGCTTTATTCAGTTTAATATTACTGTAGACAAAACGTTACTTTAAAATTTAAAAAAAAGTAATAATTTTAAACTGTGTTGTGCGTCTTTTGTTGTGTGTGACTTTAAAAACAAAATATTCTATACTTTTGCGATTGTATACGACCCAAAGTTACCACAAAATTGGCTTAGTTTTAATAATTTTAGAAATTTTACTGATTTTGCACAAGTCGCAATAATCATAACTGATATGAATATTACATAATTTTTTTTTATATAAAAACAGAGTAAAAATGTATTAGATCAAAAATATTTAAACCAATTTTTTAATTATCTTGGTGCTTTAAAAAATTGGTGACAAAAATTTTGTATGCACTACAAATGCAATTAGTTTTAAAAAACTTATTTAAATAAGCTTTAACTCCTAACATCACTCTTTCCTAAATTGCGATTTGTTTCCTAAAACTTTATTTTGCGTATTTGATTCTTATTAATATTGGTCAGGTAAAATTAACCGCTAAAACTGCAAAATTGCAAACTTTTTGCAAAAAAAAACATTTCTTAGAGTCGAAAAAACAACAATGACTTTGGCCGCTAAAACTTGTTTTAATTTTTTATTATCCAAACTAGGAAGTCTCATGAATAATTTATTTATAAGATTAATATTTCTTAAATATTATACAAAATTGCTTTAAAATGAATACTCTGGAGTTTTTGAGATAGCTGGTTATATTTTTTATGTCAAAATTGAAAAATTTATTTTGGCAAAGTTAATATGGCTGACCAATGAAATAAATTACATTTCAAAAAATATTTCACAAAATCGCACTAAATTGTACAATTGATGGATTTCTACAGTTGATGGAATGACTGATCTGAATAACTGGTTATAATAAATATTAAAATATTTAAGATGGGAGACCTAATATGGCCGATTATAAAGACACCATTATTAATATTTCGGACAATTTTAGTCAAAATGACGTAGAACCTTGTATTTGAGTTTCTTTTAATTTACTGGTAAGTAACGATAATAGATAAAAAGTAATGTAATATTAAATTAATGTAAACATCAAAATAGCAAAATTAATATTGCCGATTTTAAAGATACATTTAGATAAATTGTAAGTCTAATTCTAAATGTTGTCTCAAAGATCACATACCTTTCTTTCTCCCAAAGTTTATTCCGTAATGTGTTCTTAAATCCAAGTCTTTGTTCCAGTTACTTGCTCTTTGCTCTGCAAATCAAGTAATGAGTGTTTGTAAGTAAACGGCACTCTCTGAGACACTGACTGCTAGGAACCCAAGAAATGTTATTCAAAAAGTTTATCTTTCAAAAGTTTGTAGTCAGCATTTAAGGTAAACCAGAGAGTAACTAATATTTTCTAGAATCACACGTTATAAAGTGAGTTATGGCGTAACATCGTATTTCCGGAAAATTGTCGAGTAATTGGGCGGTATATTTTTTTATAATAGTTCGTTACAATACTTCAACAGAATGCCACTGTGTGTTTAATCGTTAGTCTTGCCATTTTTTTTACGTATCTGACTGCTACAACTTAATTTATTAACGCTAATTAATTTATAAAGAACTGCTGGTTCGTCAACTCTAAACAGGCACAGTTGTCTTAAAATTAATATAAGAAATAAATAAGCTTATAGATCATTTTTTATTTAAATACCGTTGTCTGTCTTTTTTCAATACATTATCAATACATAGCAACATATACTACAATGTGTTGAAAAGAGACAGACAACAGCATGTGTATAAAAAATGGAGTGTATTTCAAGTTGAGATAATGTCGGTAGTATCTTTGTTTTTATGAAAAATTACAAAAATGGAAAAGTATTAAAATTTACAATACTACGGATAGAATCTTAACTTGAAATTTGCCTATAAAACTCTTGAAACCTATAATTCTTGGACCAGTCGGTATCTAAGAGATTGCCGCTCTTATAAAATATTTTGTATTTCAGTATTTTGTATGTTTTGTATCAATATTGTATATTTTGCATAAGATGTCCCAAATTTCGCAGACCAACGAGATGGTACACTTATTTCTGATGTTAAAAATGCTTCAGAGAATTTCCAAAAAAATCAAACTTTTTTAGTTTTTAAGACACAAGTTCTGAAACATAAATTCTTACTTTACTTCTATTCTTACATTTAAAGAAACTGTTTACTATAAAATGTTGGCATTAAATCTCTGAATAATTTAATAATTATAAATTTTTTCGAAGCATTTTGTCTACAGTATATCACATTTTTAGAAATATAGTTGTTGTTATTACTTTTTTAAATTATTTGACAATGTAATCTTTTAAACTTTACTGTTTTAGTTATACTAATTAAGATTTCTATTATGCCAAACATTATCATTATGTTAAATGTCAAAATGAAGATAAATTTTTAAAATATTTTTTCGTATTTCTTAGATCTTAATTGTCAACCTATAAACAAGTTGGTCTGCGAATTGTGTGACAATTTTAACTATACAAATATATAAATTTAACCAAACTAACGTTTATATACGAGTGGCAAAATTCCTCTGAATAAATGAGCTTGTCTAGCTCTTCCTGCATTACGAGTAACAGCAATAACTGGACACTTAGGTTTATACTTTGTTAAAAGTTGAGCTGACTTCATAGATGATGATACTACGATGATTGCAGAAGCTGAAAGCTGAAGCGAAATTCGAACCGCAGCAATGCTTATTGCAGTAACAGCGATAACAGGTGCTGAAATCTGTAAAACAGTTATAGAAATAAAAAAAGAAAATAAACATTTACTAAAAAAAAATAGTTTGTTATTTAATTGTGCATTATATCTGATTAATTGCAGTAATAAATAATATAATTTTTTTTTACAAATCTTTTAATTTAACAATTTTTTAGAAAATTGTTTGCAGTTTGACATTTAGGGTCAAACTTTTGGGGATAAATGATTATACAGCCCGTTTTTAACTACTGATTTTGAGGTAGTACAGTCTCATATTTTTCAGTGTTTTGACACTGACAATTGTTTGTAAAAAAATGTAACTATATATGGCCGTACTACGTTAGGGTAGAAGCTTCTAATTTGAAGTTATGGTAAGTTAGGCTAACTCTGATATTTAAAGCTATTCCAAAAGCTAAAAAAATACCTTTGGGATACTTAATTGACGTTCCGTTATTTACTGCAATCTAATAGACGTCTTACAAATTAAACTTTAAATTTATTTATTAAAAGTTTAAAATAGCACATAAATCAAAAATAACATTGTACTTGTCAATAAACTGTATTTTATTAAATTCTACAACATTAATACCTTCTTATTGGTAAATTTGTAAGTAAGAAAAACTTGCTTTGATAAATCCATTGTTTCTAAAGAGATATTGTTTACATTGGTTTCACTGTTGTTAAAATACAGGTTGACTTAATTACGAACTGCTTCTGAAATTTTTTTAGATGCAACCGAAAATACAACCTCCAGCATTCACTAGATTTCTCTTTTCTTTAAATTTAGGAAAGGAATCCACGATTGTGTTGTACCGTATCTTGTTCATGTAATCTTGTCAGTTTTCATAAACACAGGATTGCACAAATTTGTCTCATGAATTATTCCTACACGAGCAATGAGAAAGTAGACATGCTACTTATCTATGACGAGTATAGTGAAAATTATGTACCAGCTGCGAATCTTGATTTAGAGAGATATCCTAATCGTAGGTATCTTGTCTCTAGCACATTTAGGAAACTCAAAATTAAGTTACGAAAAAATTGGTTTGAAACGGAAAAAACCGTAGAAAAACAGCCACTGATCCATAGAGCGAAATCGTTGTCCTACAAGCAGAAAAAAAATTCTTATGTAAGTCAAAGAATCATAGCTCGACAAACTGAGATCAGCTATAGCCATTAGTAGAGCGCATCCTTCGAAGAAATAAATTCCACCCATACCATGTTATCTTGGTGCAGAAACGAGGACCAGTCGATTTCCCAAAAAAGTACAGTTTTGTCACTTTATTCAACAAAAACTACATGAAGGTGCAAACTTTGTTAAAATTTATAATTCTGACACTGTCATTTTGCGTTTGTAGTTGTGTTTTACTATATGCATCACTTATTTTCAGTCACACAGACTGTGATCATGTTTCTGTAAGTGTTTATTGTCTGTGAAAAGTGTAATTACTTGATATTATTACAATGAGTGCCAAAAAAATTGATTTACATAGTTTAAAAGATATTAAAGAAATTTAGATACACAAGATTTATCTAAGTAAATCTAATAAATTCTTTAAGCAATATGTCTTTTTTTAACCAATAATATTCAGTGAGCTAAAGTACGATAATATATACAAAATTTTTGTAAAGTTGTTTTAAAAAACATGAATTAAAAATTAAATAGACTTAGCCCCACTCTTTATGCCACCTTGAGTAATAATTTGAATATCATTCGCTAAATACGTGAAAAAAATTTCCAAAATTTATTTCACATAAGGACACCATGTAAAGGTTGACCTGAAGCTGATGTGTCAGGCGGGTTGCATAAAAGTCTGAAAACGCCTAATTTATAAGATACATTAGACTAAATTAACAATACAATACACGGAACAACGCAATCCAAGATTTATTTTCTAAATTTTAAAAACTGGGAAATCTAGTGACTACCATTCAGTATTTTTGGTTGTATCTAAAAAAAAAAATAGAAGTTGGCCTTAATTGACCCTCTATACTCGTATTAGTCGCCAATTTTTAAAATATTATTACCAAAATATTTTACTTTGTATCTACATATCATTGTATCTACATTATTTATACCTGTTTAAGGTATTCCTAATAGAAATAAACACCAGTTATGCTTGTATTTTTATCGTATTTTTTTATGTTAGTTAAGTAGATTGCAATATTTAATTTGTTCAAATTAGATCTGTGCATGTACGGAATAAAAGCTAATAGATAAAAATAATTTTCGCTCAAATTGCATTGTGTAGTGGTTTTTAGATAAAAACTGCTTGTTAAAAAAACAACCATTATTTTGAGGTTAGATCCATTTTACAGAAAAATAAAACTGTCGATTAATTAGTTGATTGTAGGTAGATTTACATAAAAAGTATTTGTTGGTTGTTTTATTGCATAAGAATTACACGTTTCAAGCATAAGTTTAGAGAATTTTTTTATTTTAGATTTACCTTAAATATCATCATAATCTAGTTTCTACAGTACTATCAACCTTGATCACTTGTTTTTTTACTTTATTACAATTATTCTTTGTTATTAAAAATTAAAGAATGCATTTATTGCAAAATTTATATTTGATAATTTAGTTATTTAACTAAATTAAATTTATGTACCAATGGGGTGGAGAAGTGTGTCGTAATTTTAGCGCGAATGTTTGAAGCACTGTCATTCTAAAAATATACCTTAAAAATGTCGCCCTTATTGCACTAGTGCATAAGGTTGAAATTATAACAGCTAAACTTTGACCGAGTGAAAATCACCTATGGAAACACAAATAAGGCATAAAAACACTCAACTCCATTACTCTAAGCATTCTAGTTTTAATCCAGTCAGAAGTTACAAATAATTCGCGCATAATTGATAAATTAATCGAAAATAGATAGAGTCCGTACACTTTCAGAACAGCATGTTAGGTCATCAAAATTTGTCAGCAAACGACACTAAACAGAATGACCAAGAACGACGAACGCCGCTAACCTTTCGCTGACCACGTGCCGCTTGGCTTCCTCTCCTTCAATTTGCAAATGGGACTGGCCCGACACAATTTTGTCATCTGCAGACTTTTATTGGTGTGCTGTTCTAAAAGTGTACGGACTCTATTACCGTGTAAGCTTCGTGCTCTCAAAGTCACCCGAACAGCTGTAAAGCAACTACCGAAGATGGCCGAGTAGCGAAGTAGCGCGCAAACGCGCAAACAAATGAAGAAAATCGTTCACATTCGGCATGGTTCGCTGGAATTCGCTCATGTTGGACCTGCGTTTAGAATTGAATGAAATCTGTGCATCGAACGTTTTATTTTCCATTAAATTCTTTATTATATGTAAATTTGTTGTAATTCGTGACTTATCAATAAATGAAATGTTTAGGGTATCGAATGTCGAAATTTTTAGGTCTTATTTATTTTATTTAGTGTATTTATTCATCGCTTGAAATTTGATCTTTGTAAATTCAACCTTATTTACATGTGCAATAAGGTCGACTTTTTCAAGGTATTTTTATGGAATGACAGTGTTTTAAAATTTCGCGCATTTTTGACGTCACGGCTTCTGGAGCCCATACCTACTTCAGTTTTAAAATATGTAACTCGTAAACGAAAAAATTACCTGTAGCGTTGAATGAGTTATACCAGTTGTGTATTCATTCAACGCCTGTAGATAAAACTATAATTTTACAGTATCGGTATCTAAATTGGCATTTAACTGACATTAGCTGACATGTAATAATATAGTTAATAATAAAGTAATAATTATTAACTTTTACAAGTCAACAAAATGCATTTTAAGATTTAAAAAGCAACAAGAAGTATCCGAATCAGCAGTACTTATTAGGTCAGTTTAATTCATTTTTTTTCCTCGATTAATTTTCGAATTCTTGTTATTAGATTATTAGAGGTTATTAGATTCTTGTTCATTGCATACATGGAATTTTAATAATATTACGTAAGAATACGTTTATACATTAGTTATCTTAATAGTAATATTAAGTTTATCCAGACCTTTCAAAATAAATTGATACGTAACATGATCCACGTCCAGTGGTAAATATGTAGTAAGAATTTGCACAAAGACTTGAACATTCTAACAGTAAAGAACGAAATTAAAATATTTGTCAGCAAACATAAAACCAGAAACTAGACTGTATCTACATATCAATGCAGGAGCTGGTCAACTGGTGGACAACCATTAACGAGTCTGAAGATTAAAGAGACAAGCGTCTACAGACAGAAATTCCACTTTGCGTTGAGGGCTGAGCATGTGCATTAAAATGAAAATGCCACTTGTAAAAATCACAATACAATATATTATATTCTTTAAAACAAAGCTTTTATTCACAAAAATATACTGAAATTGAAAGCCAATTTTTTTCATCAAAAAAGAACATTTTTGATTATAACTTAAGATTTTAAAAAAGCTTTGGGAGGGGTCATACGGTAATAATACCTACGAGTACCTATTATTGCACAATTACAATTCTCAATTGATACAATAAATTTTCTATAAAAAATAATGCAGTTTTTGTTTTATAGAAGATCAGGGCGATAATGAATAATTTCTTAGACGAGTTTACAAAAATATTTTTTATTTGTATACATTATGTACTTTATTTATACATATTATATGTATTATTATTTAAGAATTCCCACTTGCCAGACTATTTATGTGAATGTCAAGAGGGTCTTACGACTCTTACCTGGCATAAGCCGATGAATCAAAAAGTAAGTAATTCGATAAATTAACGAAAATGACGAAATGTAATTAATTAACCATGAAATAATAGGATTCATTATTTACCTCAAACTAGACCAAATGAGTAAAGTAACGATAAAATAATAGCAAAGAAATTGTAATAAAACATTATCTAACATTCATTAACATGAGTCTTAAGACCCATTTGACATCCACAAAATAGGCTGGCAACTGGGAATTCTTAAATAATAATACACATAATATGTATTAATAAAGTATGTACATAATGTATTATTTCACTGTATATAAATAAAAAATATTTTTGTAAACCGGTCTAAGAAATTATTCATTATCACCCTGATCTTCTATAAAACAAAAACTGCATTATTTTTTATAGAAAATTTATTGTATCAACTGAAAATTGTAATTTTGTAATAATACTCGTATTGTTACCGTATGAGCCCTCCCAAAGCTTTTTTAAAATTTTAAGTTATAATCAAAAATGTTCTTCTCTAACGGAAAAATTGATTTTTTAATTTTAGTACATTTTTGTGAATAAAAGCTTTGTTTTAAAAAATATAATATAGTGTCTTGTGATTTTCATAAGTGGCATTTTTATTTTAATCCGCATGCTCAGCCCTCAACGCATAGTGGAATTTCTGTCTGTAGACGCTTGTAAGAGGCCCAAGTCTTTTGAGCTTGTGTAAAAGCAGAACATAGTGCGCAAGTAAACAGCGTGGTGACAGAACCAACTAGAGAATGTCAGTATAGCCGCCTCGGAAATCTAAGATCCCTGACTTCTAAAGTCCGCAATAAACCAAATAATGGCCAATGTAAAATCTAGTTGTAAGCTAACATCTGGACGGAGTAATTCTTTACCTGAGGCATCGACAAGGTTCGTAAAACTTAAGAATAAGTAAAATTTGCATAAATATCTGATCACTGAAGATTAGTTTACCATTAAAATCAACAATGGCTATTATTTGGTTTATTACGGGCTTTAGAAGTCAGGGACCTTAGATTTCCGAAGCGGCTATAAGTATATGTACTTTAAATATTTAAGTGTATTAGTCTTAAGCATCGTTATAATAGTTATAATAGTTGGTTCCTAAGAACCGGTATCAATATGATTAAAGAACAGGGGCGCACCCAGAAAGAAGTCAGGGGGCTTCGATTTTCTGCAAACCTAAATTTTATTTGAAATACTTAATTAAATAAAACAAATTACATACTTTATTTACCCTTTATATTTATCGCAACATAAATCCAGCTAAATTTTTTCAGTTTTTGCTTGAGTAGTTTTGTCGTATATATTTAGTAATTACTTAATTTTTTGCGTTATCAACTCAATTTTTTATTACAAAACATATATTAGATAATAAATTCTGAATACAAAAATAAAAATGCAAAATTCTACTAAAACAAAGCACTGTTTTATTAGAATTTTAATTAAACTTGTGGGTTCGACATTAATTTTTATTTTCATTATTTATATAAAACCGAACAGTCTCGAAATATTTACGTTTAAAATATAAAAATAAATAATGCCAGTAAAAATCAATGTTGAATCCACAAGTTAATCAAAATTCTAATACAACAATAGCAAAGCGTTTTTGGAAACTAAAGTTCTATTACCAGTATATTGAATTTACATTGAATAACAATGTAAAAAGAAAAGTTATCTTAAAAATTTTACAGGGTGTATCAAAAATGATGGTCAAAATTTAACCACTTCCAAAAAAAAAACAACTATTGTATATACCATTTTTGCGACCAGATGCTGAAAATTTTGTATTTTGTTCTTTCTGTAAAATCATGATACGCTTATGATCACTTCTCAAATGGGTCATATTTAAAAATCACATTAACATTTTCTAATTGCCTAACTGCAAAGGTCAGTGGCGGGTATGGTGTTTGGTTCTAAATTTTCATATAATTTTATATTAATAAAAGTTGAGATTTTGAAAAATGGAATCTAGAAAAACATTTTTTTAAGAGAGACCTATATCACTGGCTAAATATTTGATCATCACTTCTGATACACTCAGTATAAAGATTTGTAAAAAGCAAATTAGGTCTTTTAGCAAGATCTATTTTTTAGCATTTTTTCAACAAGAGCTATCACCTGTTAAAATTTTTAACGTTTTTTAAAAAACATCTTGTATATACTATTTTTGAGCAAAAATTTCTACATCGTATATCCCAAAATCTATAAATATTGGTATAAAGCAAATTAGGTTTTTTTAGGGTTCTTTTACAGGGGCTACCCCTGTTAAAATTTTTATTGGGTTTGAAAATTTAAATAAAAACTACTTTTATGTTGTCGACAAGTTTCGTGGTTTAATTTCTTAACCGTTTTATTAAAACGTGACATAATTCAAATATTTATACAGTATGAACTAATATGTAATGGATAAATTCGATAAAAATTCAGGGATTTGCCTTCCAGGAAAACGCTCGGACACGTATCCTGTTTTTATTTCAATGCGCATATTTTGACAAAAAAGGGTATCTCAAAATCGAGATACGACCCTTAACTTTAAAATTTCAAAAAAGAACTCCAATGATTTTCAGCATACTTATATGCTACGTATAATTTTGCGTATTTTTTACATAGCGCACACTACGTCTATTTTAAGTTGTTTTTTTAAAAAAATGTTTTATTTATTTTTAATAATAAAACTACACTGCTCAATAATTAAAATGGAACACTTTAAAATTTTAACAAAGATGAACTTGTAACTCCTACAAAAATCTATTAATCGGAATCGTTATTTTTTTTGGGGTAGACCATTTCGTATAATTTAAGATATTTAATAAAGTGTTTCTTGTAGATTTGTTGTTTAAGTTATACGGGGTGTCAAAGACAGGCTCTGCAAAAAACGAAAAGTTTGAATATATTTTAGTTTAATAAAAAAAAATTGGATTTTTTTTAATGGGTTCCGGAAGAGCGCTGGATTAAGTTTTCGATACAGTTTTACAGATTTTAAGCTACACTTATAAATTAAAGCAGTAATCCAAAAAAGCTGTTGTTTGAGTCTACCATTCTTTTCAGAATTCAAGTTCAAACTTTTACCTTTAGAATAAGCTAAAAAAAATTTTTTAGTGGAAACAGTCTAAACTTTTTGTTTTTTGCAGAGTCTGTCTTTGACACCTGTATAACTTAAACTACAAATTTACAAAAAACGTTCTATTAAACATCTTAAAGTATAATCATCTCAATTAATAAATTTTTACAGGAGTTCCAAGACTTTAATTTGTCAAAAATTTTTATTTTAATTGTTGAGCACTGTATTAACATTAATAAAATTGTAGAAAAAAAAATTTATAGTAAATGCTCAAAATGTAAATCATTTACTTCCTGACAATATGCAAGCCGACGGTGACGTTTACTCTTTAAACGCATTTTGAGGACTTATTCTTTTAACTTTTTGCCGTATTTTACGTATCAGATCTTCTACATTATCTAGCCTGTTAACGTATATTTTCGACTTCAGGTAGCCTCACGAAGAGAAGTCTATTACACTCAGGTCAGGTGAATGGGCTGGCCACTCTATTGCACCACGTCTACTTATCCATCTACCGGAAAAAGCAGTATTCAAATAAGTCCTATCATGATGTGCAAAATGTGGTGGCGCTCTGTCTTGCTGAAATCAAAGACTCCGATTGATTTCATTCGGCTTGCTATCCGCAGGGTCTTTTCAATGTTAGCAATAAAAAAGTTTTCAAAAACTGTTGATAGATTTCTGCGTTTAAGGAATCTTCGAAAAAATAAAGACTAATTATCCGAAGTGTACGTCAACAGGCCAAATAATATAGATTATTTTAAGCGTAAAATACAGGAAGAAGTTGAATATGTTCTCAAATCATACAAAATGTGTTTGAGGTGTTTGAACGTCGGCTTGCATTTTGATAGAAAGTGAATGGTTTATATTTTGAGTATTTACTATAAATTTATTCTTCTACAATGCTATTTATGTTAATAACCTGAGATCAAAATGTAACTAAATGAGAGCAGGCTGTGCCAGCGTAAGTGTAATGATTAGACACATCATTACAGTTACGCTGGCACAGCCTGCTCTGATTCAATTATATTTTGATTTTACTTTAGTTTTATTATTACGCCTTTTTTAAAAAACAACTGAAAATTGACATAGTGTGTGCTACAGAAAAAAATGCGCAAAATTATACGTACAATTCAAATTCTTTACAATTTTAAAGTTAAAAGTCTTATCTTAATTTTGAGACATCCTGTAAATACAATTTTTGTCAAAACATGCGCATTGAAAAAAACAGAAAACGTGTTTTAAGCGTTTTCCTAAAAGTCAAATCTCTGAATTTTTATCGAATTTATTCATTACAAATGATTCACACTGTACAGTGTGGTGATAAAGTAAGGAACAAAATTCATAATTCTCTTATTGAATGTTTTTGAGCAAAACACTCGGACAGGTCATTTTTATTTTTTAATTTACCACTTTATAACAAAAATTTGACTTATGACGTTATGTATTATTGCGCAATGAGAGAGTAAAAATTAGAATTCTGTGCTGAGACTTTTAATTTTCAGAAACAATGACCTTATTTCGTAATTAAATTATTATCAATTGTTGAACAATTGTTGTTAATTTTTACCGTCATTGTGACAATTTTTGTAAAAAAAGTGTGTACAGTCTTGCGTGTCAGATTTGAGTATAAAAAAATAGTTTTTGTAAATTTAGGTAACCAACATAAACGGATTATTTTCTCAAAAAATTGTTATATAAGGTACCAATTTTTTTACACCATCATTTAAGTAGTTGGACCGCCTACAAAAAACACCAAAAAAATGGGGTTGACATTTAAAAAAACTTATGATGACGTCATTGCGCAATAATACATGACGTCATAAGTCAAATGTTATGTCATAAAGTAGCAAATTAAAAAATGAAAATGACCTGTCCGAGTGTTTTGCTCAAAAATATTCAATAAGAGAATTATGAATTTTGTTTCTTACTTTACCACCACACTGTATATAAAACAAATTAGTGATCAACTTTTGCCTGTTTTTTTGTTTTATATTGTTCTATATCATTTATCGTGCTGTATTTTTTGTTAAAATATTGCTTCATACTTTTGAATAACCCAACATATTACAATTATTATTTTCTATTGGTTTATACCATATGTTTATTATAATTTTTGATCAGAGGCTGTCATGAGAAACAAAATTTTAAAAACGTAGGGCGTAACTTATTTTACTTGATAATAATAGTATATTAAAGAACGCGTTTTGAAAAGTCAACTTTGTGGCACGAATTCAAGTTTATAAAACGAGCGCGAGCGCGAGTTTTTATAAAGAATGAGTGCCACAATGACTTTGAAAAACAAGTTCTTTATGCTATTTTTTCTACTTTACGTGTTTTACGTAATTTTTAAATAAAAAAGTTAATTATTTAATCTTTAGGGACTTTTGCGTTAATACGAGACAGTTGGTAATAAAAATGTCACTAAAGTGTCAATGAAGTCATTGAACTTTGAAATGTTTTCAAATTTGTCTAAAATTCTGTGTAAGTCACTCACAAATGGTTCATTTTTACCTACCGTTTCGGTTATTGATTGAATAATCCAATTGGCATTAACACAGTAAGGAAAATCTCCATTTATCTCTAAATTCCCACTCCATTTGCGGTTCTCGGCGACTCCTTTCATTTTATCGTTATTCCAATCAAGCAGATTTATACACTCATCTAGCAAATAACTTGTAAATTATCGAATGCTATGAGGGCTGTAAATAGTGAAAACAAAGGCTAAAAGCTCCATTTTAGTTTCAAGTTTCACTTTAACGCTGTTCTAACCTCAAAAGCTGAAGTTTGTCGCGTCCACCGTCGTTTGTTCCGCCCCACTTTCGAATATTTTATAGATTAATTGCGACACGCACACACAAAAACACTTTGTTGAGGAATACTGCTGGTCATCAAGTGCAACAAAATTTATTCGAATATAATTACTGTAATCGCAACGGCGACAGAAACATAACCTTTCATTTTAGCGATAGCGTGTTACACGGTGTTACCAATCTGAAAACACTAAATTGCACTAGCTGTTACCGCACGCAATTTGGGTCTATTACCGCACCCAAATCGGACTCTGTTACCGACGTAAAGTAGAAAAAATTATTTTACTGTCACTCACAAAGGGATTTGTTTTTGATTTTCCAGTACCTTTCTTCCGATTGACACTGCCGGTCTCTCGAAAGGACGTGATAGTGTTTTTCAAACTGGTTTAACAATTTGACTCTGTTATTTATTCTTCTGGAAATTTCTCCCGAAACTCGTCGAAACAAAGCCTGGATGAGTAGGTAAACCCGTTCTCCGTTTGCTAAGTGTCCATTACGAAAATATGATTCTACTACAAAAATCTTCTGTTCTGCAGTAAACACCATAATTCAAATCAAATCTAAATTTTACTTTTGACAGTGACAGCAAAATGACATTTATCAAGTGAATTAATCTAGGCGGTACGTTTTTAGAATTTTTGTTTTTCATGACAGCCTCTGATCAAAAATTATAATAAACATATGGTATAAATTCCATGTAATTATCGTAATTAATACCACAAGAGAGTGAGAATAAATTGAAAATAATTTGACAGATTTTCGAAAACGTGTTGCCAGGCAATAGACGCGAGAGCGCGAAGCGCTCTCGTGTCTATTGCCAAATGGCAACACGTTTGAGAAATTCTGGAGAATTATTTTCGAATTTATCGAACTCTTGTGTGGTATTCGATGGATTATTTTTTGACGATAACAATAAGGTTTTTCTTATGGGACATACTCAAACCAGTTTTAACCAAAGTCGGACTTACGTTATTTATCTGGGTGGTTACTTACCTGGGGGTTATTTATTCTATGTGGGTTTAAACATTTCAAACATTTAAAAGCAGACATGTCAAAAACTCAAAAAGTAAGGTTATGTTTATCGTTCTAAAAGAAAATATGTATATAAGAAGTTGCTGTTATTAATGATTAAAGCGATAAATATACCTGTTAACTAACATGTGTTAATTCTATATAAGCCTGATATAAGCTGTGTGCAGCACACAGAAACGATGGGGGCATTGCACTGTGCACCCCCTGCATTGTTCAGGCTTCAAGCACACACCACGCGGGCACACCACAAATCGTTATGGTATTCTTCATCTTCTTAGAAGCACTTTCTGCGATTTTATTGTTAATTTCCTCTAATGATGGCCGACTGAATCTGTTTTAATTCATTTTATCACTTAAATTAATGATAGATGACAAATAACCAAAAAAATCGTTGCCACAATAAAAAAAAACAAACGAAGGTAAGGCAAATTATTCCAGCGGGAATAAGCTAGGTAGAAAATTCCCACTATAATAATGCGTTGATTGGCTGAAAAGTGCACATGTGACAAAAATTAAATTTTTTCATTGGTTTAGAGAAACGTCAAAAAATAATCGGCAAAATTCACAATAGTTACACACGGAAAAGCGGGAATTTAATAAAGAATGTGTGTGTGTACCCGCAATGACCAAAAAAATTCTTTATACTACTCTTATAATTTGTGCATTTTACTATTTTATGCATTTTAAATAAAAAAGTTAAATTTCTTTAATCTTTTATTTTAGCACTTGATGTTATAATAGCGATAACAGCATTCAAATAAGTGCAATTATACGTTGCTTATAGATCCAAATTGAAAAAACACGTTTTTTAATATTTGACACATTAAGAAAATTTGATACAATATAAAAACAAAAAGTATCTACAAAAATGATTTCAGTAGAATCAAATAACCTTTACATCTATTTCTGTTAAATGTACTAAAATTGTAATTAAAATATGGCGAGACGAGTCAAAATTAATATATCTATATTTCGTTGTTAGTTTTTCTCACTCAAATTAAAATTTAATAAAAAACAGTAACTTAACCTTAATTATTAAATGTTTATGTTAGAGCTTTTACCAAAATTATAAAAAAATACTTACATTTTTGCAAAGATCAATAAGTAATTGTTTTTGCCAAAAAGCTGCTTCTGCTTGTTTACAGATATCAGCAGCTCTTCGAATAGATGTAACAGGATAATCTCCTCTTGAAGTTTCATGATTGAGTAAGACACAATCAACTCCATCTAATACCGCATTAGCTATATCACAACTTTCTGCTCTTGTTGGTTTAGGCTTTTTTATCATAGATTCTAACATGTGTGTTGCACATACCACGGGTTTACCAAATGCATTACATTTGCTTATGATAGATTTCTGTGCCAGAAATAATTTTTCGTCGTTTATTATACTGCATAGGTCTCGTCTCGCAACAATAATTCCGTCAGATGCTTCGATAATTTCATCTATGTTTTGTAGGCCCTGTTGGTTTTCAATTTGTGATAATACTAATATACCTTCTCCTTTACTTCCAAGGTTTTCCCGAATTTCTCGAACAGAAGCACCGCTACCAATACGAGAAGCAAATATCATATCTACTTGATGTTTAATAGCAAACTGCAAAATATCTGTATTTCTTTTGTTTAAAGCTGGTAAGTCAATAGGCTTGTCCGGTAAATGAACACGTTGTCTACTAGTTATGTTCCCACCTTTTATTACTCTGCAGAATATTACAGAATTTTCTATATCAATACAAATTAGTATAATATTTCCATCGTTTAAAAAAATTCTATTTCCTTTTTGAATTTCATTGTGTAGGTTTTCGTAGTCTAAATATACACATTGTTTTTTGCCTTCATTGATTATATAATCAATATCTCCACTTAACATTATTACTTCATCTTTTGTAACATTCATTTCGACCAGGTGGCCCTAAAATATATAAATTACTGTTACGTACCTATCTACAATTAGAAATGTAATACAAAATTATCATTTAACGGTACCTTATAAAAAATTAAAATAGATTTAAAGAATTAAACATTAATAATTTTTAAAACTTAATAAGATTTTTTTTATTTACAATTGTGTGTTCTAAGCAAATTTTATAGTAATTTGAAGCGAAGAATAGTGGACAATAAAGCGGAGGATGGTGGTTATTAGAACGGAGAATAAGGAACTAAACTCATAAGTCGTTTATTGGTTATACACAACAATTACGGATAGACCCCATTTAAAAATAAAGAAATGATTAACTCCCATTTCATCAAATTCAAACTGATCAAAACTCATCTCGTCAACCAATAATTTAAATACCCAATTGCAACCTATTTATTTTGTGAATAAAAAAATTTATGTATAGCTTGCTTCAAAATTAATGACACACTCGAACGATTGCACATGCTTAAAAATTGCCAATTGGCAACAGTGTATTAAACGCTAGGTCGTAGTAAAAGTCTGTTGCTGTTTTCTCATTAATAGAGAGAAGCTAAATGGCTTACTATTCAAAACAAAACTATTCGATCGATAATATAAATTTAATAGCAATTAAACAATTCTGATTAATTAAAAATTATATTAAAATGTTTAAACAAACGCAAAGTCGCAAACGTTTGACAAAAATTTTTAACAAGCGCAATTTATTTTTTACTTATGATTGCTCTCATTTAAAAAAAAATTGTTTTAAAGACTTTAAATTTAATATAAATAAAATAAAAATAGAAATCTTTTAGAAAACGCATTGTTAGTCTTAGCAAAGCGAAAAAAATTAAAAACTAGTGGGCGATCTATTTCTTCAAGTAAAAAAATGCGTTTTTTTACCAGAACTTAATTTTATAGTTTAAGGGTTTTGGTCATTTTTAGAGAAAAATGTTACATTAACGGTAAGTCTACCACTGCTTTCAAAAATTCAAGTTTTAACTTTTATATTTAGAATAAGGCAAAAAAAAAAATTTACATCAATTAACAATATTATTGGTGCTAGCGAAAAAACAGTTTGTTTAAATATTTGCTTTAATTTATAAATTTGGCACTAAGTCTGCAAAACTGTTTTGAAGACTTAGTCTAGCACTCTTCTGAAACCTATTAAAAAATATCCAATTTTTTTTTGTTAAAATAGGAGTAGTCTAAACTTTTCGATTTTTACAGAGCCTGTCTTTGACATCCTGTATAACTTAAACAACAAATTTAGAAGTAACGCTGTATTAAACATCTTAAAGTATAAAAAATAAACTGCCCAGAAAAAAATATCATCTTAATTAATAAATTTTTGCAGGAGTTACAAGACTAAACTTTGCCAAAATTTTAGGGTTATCTATTTCAAGTGTTGACCACTGTATTGTGTAAAGTAGCAGTTATTTTGAAATAAAAATAAAGTAGTTGAATGATGAGTACTAATAATTTTAATTTTTTTATTAAGTTTTATAACGAGAATTGCAAGTTGCAAAGTAAACGAGTTTTACTAATTATGCTAGGTAAACCATGATTAACCATTCTTATTTAATTTTTAAAATTTTATTTGTAACTACCCATATGTTTATTATAATTTTTGATCAGAGGCTGTCATGAGAAACAAAAATTCTAAAACCGTAGGGCGTAACTTATTTCACTTGATAATAAAATCATTTTACTGTCACTCACAAAGGGATTTGTTTTTGATTTTCCAGCACCTTTCTTTCGATTGACGCTGCCGGTCTCTTGAAAGGACGTGATAGTGTTTTTCAAACTGGTATTAAAATTTGATTCTGTTATGATTTTTTCTGGAAATTTCTCACGAAACTTGTCAAAACAAAGTCTGGATAAACCTATTCTCCGTTCGCTAAATGCCCATTACGAAAATATGATTCTACTAAAAAACCCTATAATTCAAATCAAATCTAAATTTTACTTTTGACAGTGACAGCAAATGACATTTACAAAGTGAATTAATCTAGGCGCTACGTTTTTAGAATTTTTGTTTCTCATGACAGCTTCTGATCAAAAATTATAATAAACATATGGTATTAGGCATTCAGTCTTGTAGTGAGTGAACTTCAAAATCTAGTATGTCATGTTTGGCTGTGTGAGTCACCTTACGTACTTTAAATTTCACCAAAAAATTATTCAGAATATAGTGTAAATTCGGTTTTTTTATTGCGGTTATGTTATGTTTTGACAGTTGTTGGCAGATTTGCATTTTGCAAGCTAAAAAACTATAAAAACATTAAAAACAAACGTAACAGTAACTTTCTTTTTCTAAATTTGTTTTCCTAATACAAGTTATTAAGGTCTCTTTTATTTATTGAGGATCGTGTTTTGTAATTGTAATTTTCAGTCGCAAAATCTAATATTTTGGCATCCTGCAATATAAGCTTTGCAGTAGGGCCCCTACTCCTGTTCAGAATAGTTTTCTAAATTATTGCCACTGTAACACTGTGTTTCAATATTGTTATTATAAACTAATTGATGTACTCCTGGAATACTTCCTACACTTTAACATGCAAAATCAGCTGTTATCTTTTGAAATTGAGTGTTTTGTGATTTTCTAATCATTTTTAATCATGTAGGTATGTTAAAGTTTACTTAATGTGTAAAATCGGTAATTTTTTCAAAAGAGTATGAATGCAGAGTTGTGCTTCAGAAGAGTTGTGCCTCCCCGAAAAGTGCCTTGCATCACTTCAGAATCAATCTTGTTTATCCCACTGAAGATATGATTTTGTTATTGATTTATTACTGCAGTATTAATTTGTAGGTAGAAAAATAGAAAGTACGACGGCTCAGTTTGATAATTTTATTAAGTTTGTTCTTCTACATTTGTTCCAACTGCTATACAAATTAGTTTGTATTTTAAGATTATGACGCTAAGTTGAGGAATAAGTTATCAGTTTGCATTTACACTCAAATATGTTTTTTTGTAGATATGAGTGGGATGACTAGTAATTGGTAAGAACACAGAGATCTCTGGACCACTTGCCTGGTCAAAATAACATAAAATTTACTTTTTAAAACTTTTCAAAATTAAATTGAGAAACTGCATGGAATCTTGTAAGTCAATTTTACTAATGTAATTTTTGTAGTCCTTATAAAAATTTATTTTTATCTATTAGGTCTTGGAAGGCCGAACACACTAATACACAAATAAAGTGAAGAATGGTTGCGATATTTTTTTTTCGTTCAAGTAGAGCAACGAAGTGGTATTTGCAACACAACACTTTTACACTCTTAGACAGTCATTTATCTAAGATTGTTTAATCAAACATCATAAAGAGTGAGATCTATTTACACCTCTGCCGTACGTTCGGCATAAAAAAACAAAGTACAAACACTAAAATTTTGACTTTCGTGAGATTTAATCACATAGTATTTTGATTGGGTTACGATCTAACTTATTTGAGTCACATTACTAACAATTTTACCCTGTTGTACATACATGTTCAATAAAGTTTCCTTATTCTCTCATCATCATTTTCACTTTCCACCGTCATTACCATTTCATGATCCAGTTTGCAATCAAAGTCAGAAATTATCTTATCATCTAATTTTGAATCAAAATTACTGCTTGCAATAGTAGTTTTCGATCAATTTTTTCTCCATACATCTAAAAAAATTTTTGAAGCAGTTCAAAATTTCGTTCTTTTGATCTTTTTTAATAACTTTGTTCTGCATTTTTTTCAAAAAAAAAAGATTTAACGAGACACACACTATGAAGTTTAAAATGTCAAGTTGACAAGAATGTACCACTGATACCAACGCCATAGTAATTGTTTAAAATTATAAAATCCTAAAATTTTCCGGGTGATAACAGAAGGATTATAAAGTTCCAGTTGGTAACTTAAAACAACAATTGTGAATGAAAACTAATGATGCAATAACACATAAAACGTAACTTGTAATGTAATAAAATTTGTTATTATTTATTGCGAAACTAATGGTGTAATGTGTGCCATTACATAACGTTAAATATTGACAAGAAACTTAACATTTTGTAACGAAAGAAGTAAAAACAATTACTTACTCCGATAGGAAATCCTGTACGAATTATAGGTCCTTTGGTAACAACAGCTACAGCTAAAGGACATGTCATTCCTATTTTCTTGTTATAGTTACATGAAGCTAATTTTATGTTCTCAATTACTTCTTCATAATAGTTTAAAGAACCATGTTCAAAATTTAAACATGCAATATTCATGCCACCTTCAATCATTGCTTCTAATTTTTCAGGATTATTGCTTGCTGTTCCTAAAGTTAGCAAAATAAGATAAAGTAATAAAAAGATAAATAAAGCAATATAAGATAAAAAACTCATTGTTTAATACTTGTATCTTTACCTATTATACAAGCGATTCCTGAAAGACGCACCATACATGCTTTCGAACGAACGTTAAGTTCACATAAATAATTCAACTTGGTGCTTTTTGCCGCAGATCTTAATTGTTGTGCTGGAACGCAACGTCCGAGAATCTATTTTATTTTGATATAATTAAACAATTAGTAGATTTTTTAAGTCACCTTATCTTCTTCTTCTTTATCAAATGGTGTAGTCCAAACCATTCTAGCAATCGAATTTTCAAAAAAAAAATTGATATTGACAAAAATGTCACATTTATAAAAATAAGTAAGCTAGTTTCTAAGGTAACATTATTTTGTTTATTTAACAAAGCTAAGGACATGCGGTGCCCACTCCGCACTTTTTTCTCATTACGGCATTTAGTTACGGTTTGAAATAAAAAATATTAAATGCCGTTTGCACCTTTTAGTTTTTAAGTTGTCCTTTATTAAATGAGACTTAAAATTTAAGTCAAAGGTTTCTTTTTTCGGTTTTTTCAGTTTGCACCGATGCAATTTTTTTTTAATAAAGTGTTGTTTATGATTAGGCAACAATTAAACAAAATGATAGGTTTGTTTAACAGTGAGAACTGTAATTTAAACTAGCATTTTAGCAAAAATTTTCAATTAAACGTAATATTTCCAATAAAGAAAAAGCACAAAGATATAAATACAAAGTCAAAAGATTTTCTTTTTAAAGAGCTAAGTTTTTAGTTTAGGTTTTTTTTCTTAGATTACAAACGTATTACAAACACTTGAACCTACATTTTAGAGACAAATGGAAAGTGTAATAAAAAAGATTGTTGCAAATAATGAATGTCGGAACTTGATGCTCTGTAACTATGCAAAACATTACAAATAAATAAATTATTTTCATTATTTTTCTCATATATTAGTAGCCAACTAAATGTCTCAAAAATTTAAACATCAGCCAATGACAATCGAATTTTCTTGATAAAACGGCATGTAGCTCAATCTAATGCGAATATTGAAAATGATTAAACAGCATGTAGCTTTTCGCCTGGTTACCATGGCACTCCAAACAATTTTTTCTAAAAACAAATGTCAATAATAAATGTTTATACTGATAGTTTTGTTATTTGGAAAATAATCTTGACATAAACCCTTCGAGCTTCAAGTTTTGATCCGTTAATTTTTGAAAATGTGTAGCTTGTCAATTGAATCGTGCAAATTTGACAAAAAATTTAATATTATCAAATTTGCACTCTTCGTTGCCAAGCAACACATTCTCTTAAATTAACCGGCAAAACTTTAAGCACTTGGGATTTAACCTCTTGAGTATTCACCTGGTGTCAGTTTAGCCAATGAAATTGCTTCATTTTTTAAAATTTAACCAATCATGTTAGAATTACGTGGTATTTTTTTTTATCAAAAAATTATCGCTATTAATACCACGAGTCGGTACGAAATTACCGATAACTTTCGATTTATAATTATACGAGTATTTGTTTCGACGACAATTTACTAATTGTCTTATTTTCTTAGACAAATTGTCTAAGAAACAAATACGATTAAAATTAAGAGAAAATTTGCGGCAATTTCTTACCGACGAGTCGTATTCGACAGACAATTCTACTCAGAAAATTTTAACCAATCAGGTTGTAAGATTTTGAATCATTGGACCAATTAGGAACAAATTACAACAATAATTCAGCATAGTTCTCGAATTATCGCAGTAATTCAGTATAGATCGTGAAATTGTTGCCAGTAATACCACGAGTCGGTACGAAATGGCCGATAATTTTTGATTCACAATTATATGAGTATTTGTTTCGACGAAAATTGTGGAAATTGTCTAAGAAACAAATATGAGTAAAATTAAGTGAAAATTTACGGCAATTTCTTACCGACGTGTCGTATTCGAGAGACAATTTCACGAAAAATTGTCTAAGAAACAAATACGAGTAAAATTAAGAGAAAATGTGCAGCAATTTCTTACCCACGAGTCGTATCCGACAAACAATTTTACAATCCATACTGAATTACAGCGATAATTTGAGGACCATGGTGGATTATTGCTGTAATTCGCTCCTAATTGGTCCAATAATTCAAAATCCTACAACCTGATTGGTTAAAATTTTCAGAGTGGAGTTGTCATATATAATATCACAGCTTCCTAGATTTGAAGTGGAAGTTTGAACGTAACCGGCTAGTCACATTTAAAGAAAAACTGTTTCTGACAAGCGGGAGTACTGTAGCGACATCTACACACCGATTAACGAAACGTTTGCCGTTCTGCGGGAAATTTAAATTATTTTAATAATTATCCTTGACAATAATTATTGTTGATTTTCTTCAAAACTTCAAATCATTTCAAATTGAATTATTTCGTGCTTTTGGTATCGTGTTGTTGTATTTTTCAGTTTGTCTTTGCTGTTTTTATTGTTGTTTTTTTGTCTTGTCTGTGTTAATTACGTTTATTAAAATGCCTTTTTAAAAGAAAGTGTTGTGTTACTGATTGCCATCTTGAGGACAATATTATTTACCATAATTTTCCTGCAACATTTGAATTAAACTTAAAGTGAAAAAATATTTTAGAAACACATACTGGTACGGTTTTGAATATAATAAACTTTTTTATTAAATTGTTTTTTTTTAATTAGATGTTTCAAGTCTATCTGAGCATGCGTTAGTTTGTAGTAAACACTTTACAAAAGACAGCTTTTGTATACTGACAAGCGCAAGATATTAATTGCTCGAGCTTTGCCTACCATATTTAAGGTATCTACACTTAAAAATATGTAGTGTAATTTAGTACTGCATGAACTTAAACAAAGTAGTTTATTATAGTCATGTACAAATTTTCAGATTACTGAATTATTTCCTTTTAGAAATAAATATAATATTTAAATTTATGAATGTAATACTTATTTATTTATAGTCTGCTGATTAAGAAAAATTAGATTTTTGCGACAATAAAGTTCTTCAAATTTTCTTTCCAATTTATACAAAATAACGAAAACTTCTTAAATTAAATTAACTTCTTCACCTTTTGTTTTATTTCCAGTAGATAGATACTACAAAAAATATTCCAGCTTTCTCTCATGTTAAATGTTGTTCCTTCTTCTGTATTAGTTCAATTTAGCCATAAATTAAAAATCAGCTGTTTGTAGTCTAGGAGGATGAGGATGCACAATGTCTCTAGACTTTGTCCATTTTGTTCTTAGTGTCTTACGTTTCATTTTATGCGTTTCTTCCCCAAAAACACAACACACACTTTTCTATTTATTGGTTTTTACATAGGTATAAACGTTCTTCTAGTCTCTTCTCTATCCAGAAATATTATTATGTAATATTATCTTCATAACATGCTGTTACCTTTCCACCTTGCCCAAGATCTTCGTAACGGGTTAAGTCGCAAGCCAGCCAATGTTGTTAAATGTTTATAACGTCCCTTTCTAGAACTTTTTACAAAAAAAAACGGAGTAAAATTCCCGCTGACAGTCACCAAGCTGCTTCAACCACGTCGCCGTCGTGTTAAAACTTTACAAATAGCAACAGTGATCTACTCGTGAAAACAAATCTTCCTTAGCTGTATCGGTACTTTCATTATTGTGATTTTTGTTTTAACCGATATATCCACACAAATTTTGCCATAAGACTGTTTTTCTTCGAAAATGCAAAACAAGCATTAGAAACGTTACATGTCAGCGACGCGACAAAATCAAACTTGAAATTTGCCGCATTTTGCTACCTTTATAGTATTTTGAATACTCCAATACTTAGTATACGTTGGGATACCCCAAACTCAACTCAAATTGTGGTTCCAATTTTTAATCACGACAGTTTGACACATGTGACACTGACACTAATTTGTCGCAATTCAATTTATAGGTTAGGAGTACTGTAGCTCCCTCTAAGAAACAAAAAAAAGGCCTGGAACTACAAATGTGATAGGCCGGATATCACCACTCTTATACAATAATCTAGGAGGCTGTGTATAATATCATTGAGTTTATTATATAGATAGAGGCGCATTGCTATGTTCTCATTTATGGCGAGCTTCTGGACGACAATACCAGGGGGAGCTATAGGCTATAGTAAAATATTTTTACGAACGCTGCGACAAACTTTACGCTTCGAACGATGTTTTAAACGTAAGTCTTTTCTTGTACCCACACTACCGCTGTATTGCGCATGCGCGGCCCATCGCCATGTTGGAGCACTCAACTTGACATATTGAAAGGTGATAGAAAACAAGATTGTTTCTGTTGTTTTTCGTGTTTAAATGGTGTTTTGTGGCGTTTATAATATTGTATATTAAAGTGTATGTTCAGACAAGAAATAAGTGATAAACAATAGTGAGGAAACATGGTTTGTTGCGCTGCTCATGGGTGTTCAAATCAAACAGACAGATCTTGTGACACGACAGAAAATCCAAAAATATTTTTTTATTGGTAAGTTTTTAAAATTTTACTGGCAGATGCTACCTATGCACGTTACAAAACACTGAATAAATAAAATTTAAGAACTATAAAGAATGTAAAATTAAGAGCCTGAAAGAGAAACATTTTTTGTTCGAAGAAAATGTAAACATTTAAAGAATTTGTCCGTTCCAAGTAAGGAACTTGTAAGAAGACAGTTACAATATACATATAAGTTACAAATTACAATTAATAATTATTATTGTTAAAATGGAAATAAATGTTATATTTATTTCAGTTGTATGTTGTCTTTTTCATTTCTTTTCTTGCGTCAAGCATTAACTTTGTTGAGATTATAATTATACGACATGAAAATAATGTTTATCCCTATGTTTCTGATTAAGAAGCTTATTTTGTCGTTTTTGCAAAAATGGGATGAGTTGTTTGACTATCTTTAATAAATTTGGTTAGCTTAGTAGGTCTTGAACATGAAAGCATCATTGTTTTCATTCCATCACGACAAATCTGTCAATTGATGACAATTATATTTTGCCAGTTATTTTCTGATCTCTGACTAAGGTGCATTTCTCAGTTTTGCGTCCAAATGTCTGTGCGAGGAAATATTTGTTCTTACCACAATTGTGGTGCTTCGAAAAGAACAGATAGTAGTATAAAAATATTTTCGTTTCCGGTTAAAGATAAAGAACGATGTGAAAAGTGGATTTTGAATAGTGGTAAGAAAAAAATTATTGCATTAAAAATAATGTATATTTATATTTATTTTATATATAGGTAACCAAGCACTTATAGAATTGGATGAATCACATCTAAAGAACAAAACCATTTGTGAAAAACATTTTTCCAATGAAAGTTTTGTTGATGCTAAAATAAAACACAGACTGATAAAATCTGCTGTTCCTTTTCCTTGTGGTAAAAATTGTTTGGAGACAACCGTTAATCACAGCTTTAACGAGCCACTAAATGTATCATCTAGTAGGAAACATAAAACAGTCTTAGATGAACCCGAATGTTTAATTGTGAAAAAATCTAAAGAGACTTATTCATCAAATTCATCAATAAAATTTCAAAATCCTAGTTGTAATAGCATTACTTTTGATGAAGAAAGATGTACTAATACTACTGTAATGGACAAAAGGTAACATTGCGTAAATTAGAGTTCAAACACATTTCCTGATTTGGTAATGCTGACCCATCGATTGCACCTCAACCGAGTTAGGAAACATAGCTAAGTAAGCATAAGGATAGATATAAGTATACTTACATGTAGAATGGGGATTATTATTGATTATTCAATTATATATTAATCATTATTAATTATGAATTGTTAGAGTGTAATGTTTGTAGGATGTAGTGAATATATGTTTAAGAAAAGTAAAGGGTTTGATCTTACAATTCTTCACCCCAGCAATCCGTACATAAATCATTACATGGCGATCCTGCCAACTAAGTTTTTTTTTAAAGTGAGTGAAAAGTGAAAAAAATGGGAACTGGCCATCGAAGGAAAAAGTTGTGTAGAGTTGTGGTGCTGCAGTAAATTAAAATGAAGCTAAATTTACAATCACAGAAGTTTTGGAATAAATGGTTTATGGTGTAGTAGTGATGTGTGAAAAAAGGCCTGTCTAGTGTTTAAGTGCATGAACTAAACAACTTCGGGAAATTCAAGGAGCAACAATGCGTTACGGTATTTTTGAAAATTTTTTTTTGTGAGGTTAGAATCAGATTAACTAATGTCTAAACTTGAATCTTTTAAAGAAATTTACGAAGAAGTTAGAGTGTTTAAACGCAACTTAAATAAAGATAATGCAGATAGAAGATTTGATTTAGATGTAATTAAGAAAAAATTTGAGAAATTAGCTAGGATAGAGAGTGAATTTTTAACTGTTAGAACTGAATTTAATCAAACTTCCAATGATGCTGAAGTAATTAAACAAGCTAAGCAATATGTTCAGGCAATAGAAAATATTATTAGTGACATACGTAAAACTTTAGAAGATAGGAAGAGTAAATTAAGTATTAAAGTTAAGATTGTTGAAACTGTAGAAAATAAGGTTTTAAAAATGAGTGAAAAATTTGATTTAAGAACCGCGTCAAATTTAATTCCGGTAATGGATGGTACCGACAATACCACCAAACAATTGATAGATGCAATTGAGTTATACGATAGCTTATTAGACGACAATGGTAAAAAATTGTTAACAACTTATGTTTTGAAAACTAGGTTATCTCAAAGTGCGAAATTACGGTTGGAGGCTTCGTACGCAACAAATGTTAGTTTAATTGCAGATATAAGAACTAAATTATTACCTAAACCATCTGCGGCGGCTTTGTCAATAGAATTGCATGGTGCTAGGCAAAATGATAAATCCGTGGAGGAGTTCGGGCGGCAGATTGAGGATTTGCTAGTAAATTTGACATTATCTCAATCCGATGGTGACAACAATGCTGCTAAAATTTTAAGCGTTACAAATGAAAAAATCGCAATCAATGCTTTTGCAAACGGTTTACGTAATCACGAATTGCGTACTATAGTAAAATCGCGAAATTACTCTAAACTAAAAGATGCTATAAGTGGTGCCAAAGATGAGGATAATTCTAAGAAAAGCTCTCAAGTTTTCTTTATGAACAAAAGAGGTAACTTTAAAAATAAATTTCATGGAAATAGACAAAATTATCACAAAAATTTTAATCAAAATTCTAGTAACTCAGAAAAATCTAATAACTATAACAATTATAACCGTAATAACAACAATTATTCCAATAACAGTTCAAGTCGTGGTCAATTTTTCAGTCAAAATCGAGGAAATAATTCGTACAGAGGACAAAACAGAGGTCGAGGAATACACAGAGGAAATGCTCAGTCTAACAATGTAAACCATAGAACTTATTACATGAATAACACTGAAAATAATACTGTAAACAACACTGAAAATTCAGTAACTAATGCTCCTCAAACAAAATTTTTTCGAGACCCTCAATGAAAATGTACAAGTACAAGATACGTTAGTTTTAAGTATGAATAGTTTAAATTTTATTCAAGGATTTTGGAAGCGATATGCAAGGAGTTTTAGGGTCAGACTTTTTTCTAAAACATTCTGCAGTAATAAATTACGAGAAGTTTATATTTACATTTTGGAATAATAAGCAAAAAATTTCGCTGCCTCTGCAGTCTAAATATTCAAATGATATTACAATACCTCCGCGATGCGAAATAATAAAATACTTTGGGATTAACAACTCGGAAGACTGTATTGTTGGAGCAGAAGAAATTTGCGAAGGAGTTTTTAGTGCGGGAATAGTTGCTAAACCATGTGGAAACAAAATACCGGTCAAAATTTTAAACGTTAATGACAGAGAAGTAAAATTTAGAAATTTTAAACCGCGGTTAGAAAAACTTTCAGATTTTGAAATGTATAACTTTGAAAACGTATCTTTATCGGTAGAACGGGTTGATAAATTGTTAGATATAATTAATACTGAAGGTTTAAATAAAGAAGAAAAACTGTCAATTCAGAAAATTTGCGCGAAATATGCTGATGTATTCCATATGGAAAATGACCCACTGACCGTTACAAATGTTTACAAACAGAGGATTCAATTACAGAAAGGAGTAACACCTGTTTATGTTAAACCGTATCGTTTACCTCAATCGCAAAAACTAGAGGTTCACAAACAAATTGATAAAATGCTGCATGATAGAATTATAGAAAAAACCGTTTCTGAGTGGTCCTCACCAATTTTAATAGTACCAAAAAAAGCAGACAATAATGGTCAAAAAAGATGGAGAGTTGTTATCGATTACAGACTATTAAACAAACAAATCGAAGATGACAAATTTCCCTTACCATGTATAGACGAGATTTTAGATTCCTTATCAGGAGCTATGTATTTTTCACATTTAGATTTAACCCAAGGTTATTATCAAATCGAATTAGATCCCTCTTCACGTAAGTGCACAGCATTTACCACAGATAGAGGACAGTATCAATTGACAAGATTACCAATGGGGTTGAAAATTAGTCCGAGTGCTTTTTCTAGAGCTATGACGATAGCAATGTCGGGTCTAAATTATGAAAGCTGTTTTGTTTATTTGGATGATTTAATTGTATTTGGAAATAATTTAGAAAATCATAATAAACATTTAGTAAAAGTTTTACATCGTTTAAGGCAAGTAAATTTAAAGTTAAATCCTAATAAATGTACGTTTTTAAAGAAAGAAATTTTATATCTTGGGCATGTAATTTCATCTAATGGAATATCACCTGATCCTGAAAAAATTCAAACTCTTCAAAATTATCCATGTCCTACAAATGCTGTTGAAACAAAACGCTTTGTAGCCTTTGCAAACTATTACAGAAAATTTATTAAAGATTTTGCTGACATCGTGTCACCTTTAAATCATTTAACCAAGAAAGGTGTTCCATTTCAGTGGAGTCGTCAATGTCAACAAGCGTTTGAAACCATTAAAGAAAAATTAGTAAAACCACCCGTTTTAGAGTATCCAAATTTTTCTGAAAATAATCATTTTATTTTAAGAACAGATGCTTCCGGCTATGCCGTGGGGGCTGTACTTTCAAATTCAAATGATAAACCTATCGCATACGCTAGCAGAAGTCTAAATAAAGCGGAAAAGAACTATTGTACAATTGAAAAAGAATTACTAGCTATTTGTTGGGCTGTGAAAAAATTTAGACCTTATCTTTTCGGTAAAAAATTTCACATTTTCACAGATCACAGACCCTTAGTTTATCTATTCGGTATGACAAACCCGTCTAGTAGATTAACTAAATTTAGATTGACCCTAGAGGAATACGATTTTACAATTAATTATGTCAAAGGAAAAGATAACGTAACGGCTGATGCCTTGTCGCGTATACAAATTGAATCGAGTGAGTTGAAAGAACTATGTGATCGTAAACTTGCAACTATGTGCGTTTTAACACGTGCACAAACGCGAAAAATTATCGAAGATTCTGCAGGTAATTTCAATAAAAATCCATCTGACGATAGGCTTGATCACCCAGGAGTCGTGGAATTATTGAGAAAACCTAAGGATTCTGTCGAGTTATGTCCAATAGCAGAAGTTGATTTCGAAAAATTACTTAATAATAAAGATGAAAAGTATTGTATGGGGGACTTTATTTTCTGTAAAAATAAAAATATAATTTATTTAAAACAGGCTACTCGATCGGCGTCTGTATTGCCTACGACGTTGAGAGACCTGAAAATAATAAACGATAAGTTTAATATTCCGGAATTAGTAATTATAACAAATAAAAATAAAGAGCGCTTGTCATCGTCAATAATAACAGAAATATTAAAAGTTTCTTCCGAAATTAGAGCCGCCGGCATAAAATTATCAATTATAAAAAGTGCACAAAATATAACTAATAAAGAAACTCAACAATTAATTCTAAATGATTTTCATATCCTACCCACAGGAGGACACGCAGGTATTAATCGCATGTACAATAACATCAAAAAATATTATTTTTGGCAAAATTTAAGAAAAGACGTAGAACACTTTGTAAAACGCTGTGACGATTGTCAAAGATATAAATATTCCCAACCTAACAAGCAACCCTTGTGTATTACGACCACTGCTTCCTCTGCATTCCAAAAAATTTTTCTTGATTTGGTAGGGCCCCTAGATCCAGATCTCGAAAACAATAAATACATTTTGACAATACAATGCGAGCTAAGCAAATTTGTTGAAGCTTATCCAATAGAAAACAAAGAAGCGTCTATTGTTGCAAAATCTTTTGTAGAAAATTTTATTTTGCGATACGGAATTCCTGAAGAAATTGTAACAGACCAAGGTACAGAATTTTTATCCAAAATATTTAAAGAAACTTGTAAGTTATTAAAAATTAAACAACTAAACTCTACCGCGTATCATCATGAAACTCTTGGATCACTTGAAAATTCTCATAAAAATTTAGGTGCGTACTTGCGAATTTATGCCTCAAAACATCCTAATCTTTGGAGTGCATGGGTACCTTTTTGGTGTTTTGCGTACAACAACACAATTCATACGGAAACCCGCTACACACCGTACGAATTAGTCTTTGGAAAAGCAAGTTGCCTGCCATCGAATTTAATAAGGAGAATCGATCCTGTATATAATTTTGACAATTACCCAACAGAACTAAAATTCCGCCTACAAACCGCATGCAGAGATGCTAGGAATAATTTAGTTCAGTCAAAAATTAAAAGAAAAGAGATATACGACTCAACTTCTAGTTACAATAATTTTAAAGTAAGTGATCTTATTTTAGTTAGGAATAGCGGTAGCACTAATAAAAAAGAAGCTATCTTTAAGGGTCCTTTTAAGGTTACTAAAGATAAGGGACCAAATGTTGAAATTAGAATAGATCGTAAATTAGTAGATGTACATAAGAATAGAGTTAAGCTATATCATAAGTAAAAATATATATGTAAATATATTTTTTTCTTTTTTCACGGGGGAGGTGTAATGGACAAAAGGTAACATTGCGTAAATTAGAGTTCAAACACATTTCCTGATTTGGTAATGCTGACCCATCGATTGCACCTCAACCGAGTTAGGAAACATAGCTAAGTAAGCATAAGGATAGATATAAGTATACTTACATGTAGAATGGGGATTATTATTGATTATTCAATTATATATTAATCATTATTAATTATGAATTGTTAGAGTGTAATGTTTGTAGGATGTAGTGAATATATGTTTAAGAAAAGTAAAGGGTTTGATCTTACAATTCTTCACCCCAGCAATCCGTACATAAATCATTACACTACTACAAATTTTGGTATGAGCTCCCCCCAAAAAAAAGAAAAAAATTTGGTGGAAAACCACAACAGGTTTGAGTCTGAAGTCTCAAAACTCAGAAAAGATAATGAAAAAAAGAAGAAAACTATTTGCGCATTAAGAAAACGCCTAAACACAAAAAAATTACAATTAAGAAAAATTAACAAGCAATTGAGCAACAGTAATAAGGACACATCACCTTTTGGGTTAAAAATTAGAAAAAAACAAAAATGGGAAGAGAACGTAAGAAGTCTTGCTACGTCAGTTTATTATTCTTCACCAGCAGCATACAGAAATTTAAGAAGACATGGAGTAGCATTACCCGGTGTAAGAACTATACAAAAGTGGTTGGAAGCAGTAAATATATTTCCAGGATTTGAAAAACAAATTTTTGCAAATTTAAAAAAGAAGGCATCGACGATGACTCCGACGGCGAAAAAATGTGTTCTAATTTTTGACGAAATGTCAATAAAAAAAGGCTTAGAATACAATAAAGGAAAAGATTTTATTGAAGGTTTTGAAGACTTAGGGTTCTTAGGAAGAAACGAAAAATTAGCTAACCAGGTTTTGCTTTTTACGCTGCGCGGTCTCCATAAAAAATGGAAAATCCCAATAGCATATTTTGCGACTTGTGGAGGAATAAAAGGCGAAAATTTAAAAGAACTCCTAGAACACTGTATCAAGCATGTTTTAGACAGTGGTTATGATTTAAAGGCGGTGGTATGTGACCAAGGATCTAATAACCGTAAATGTTTTAAATTGTTCGGTGCAGTAATTAATAAGCCATATTTAATTGTTGAAGGAAGGAAAATTTATTGTATTTATGATATTCCTCATATTATAAAAAGTTTAAGAAACCAGCTTATTAAAAAAAATTTCTTTTTGGAAGGGCAAAAAATTTGTTGGGCGGATATTAAAACTGTTTGTGAAGTTGACATGAAAAATTCTCTTTCAAGACAATTGCCTCGCATAACAAAAATTCACGTAAATCCAAATCCTTTTCAAAAAATGAAATGTAAATATGCTTTACAAATATTCAGTAAAAGTGTTTCAATTGCTTTAAAAATAGCACACTCAAAAAAACTTTTTATTTCAGAGACCATATTAAATACCGCAGAATTTTGTGAAAAAATTAACGATTTATTTGATGCTCTAAACAGCATTTCTTTACATCACAAAAACAAAAATCGCCGGGCGTTATCTGAAAAAAATAATCATGTTTTAAACTTATTGTTAGAATCATTAAATTTATTTCAAAATTTACATGTTGATGGAAAGAAAGATCCTCCCTGTTTTGAAGG
The DNA here is from genome assembly GCA_029207805.1 of Tribolium confusum. Taxonomy (NCBI): domain Eukaryota; kingdom Metazoa; phylum Arthropoda; class Insecta; order Coleoptera; family Tenebrionidae; genus Tribolium; species Tribolium confusum. The sequence continues at coordinate 10,039,787 of JALGAY010000006.1, forward strand.
TCTTCTTTTTTCATTAACATCTATTATTAATTTATACAATGATTTAAAATTTGAACAGCCAAACACTTTTTTAATGACAAATAGGTTAAATCAAGATGTTATTGAAAATATTTTTTCAATTATTCGAAGACGCGGTGGTTATAATAAAAATCCTACTTTACGCAATTTTAGGACTAATGTTCGACACATTATTAATTTCAATTTGAATAGTGTAATTTCTAGAAACGCTAATTGCGAAGAAGATAAAGACCAATGTCTAAATATAACGTTAGATCTGCATAAAGAAAAAAATGTTTATTTACCCACTATAAATAAAATCGAAGCTTTTCAAAGTTGTGCTATAAGCTATATGACGGGGTATTTCCTAAAAAAATTTAAAGAAAGACATGATTGTGTAGATTGTAATGCATTTCTTCTGTCAAAAGAAAATAATTTACGTCACCATGACCTAATAAATCAAAAAAACTTTAAAGACGGTTTGCTCTACCGCCCAACAATAATTGTTGAAAATGTGGTGACTGCAGTTATATTATTATTTGAAAATGAATACAAAAAACAACAACATTTAAAAAATTTACGTGATAATTTATTTCGAAAAATAAAACCGATTATAAGAAACAAATTTCCAAATTTTTTTATAAATTGTGAGGAGCATAGAGATTTTTTATTAAATTTTATAATTACGGTAAAAATTTATAAGGAAACTTTATTTACAAGTAGACAAATCAGAGGTGATACAACAGCAAAATTTAAAAAATTATGCAATATTTAGTGTTTACTTCCATAAATTACACTTATCAACAAAAAGTCACTTTTTTGTATAAAGGTAGTATAAATATTTAACATAGAAAATAGACTTGTTTTATTTTATAAATTTTATTTTGCATAATTACTTTGTAATAAAAAAATATTTTGTTATGTAATTACTTCATATGAATTTTCTAGATTTAACTGTATTTTTGTATTTGTATTTATATACATTAATACAAAATATTTCCATCTTTCTGTGTATTTTTTGTTAGTTTTTATTTTTCATGTAATACTGATTAGAAATTACATTTAATATTTGTATATAACCACAATTATATATTATTAATATATAACTATAATATAGTATGTATATTATGTATTTTTTGTAGATTTTTATATAAGTTACATTATATGTATGTTATATTTATAATTATTTTTATTAAACTTTTATTTTTTTGTAATAAATGTTGCTGGTACATTGGTGTATCTTATTTGTTGTTATTTTTGTTTTCCTTCATTAATTTTTAGAGATTATTTACAGCGAAAGTAGCGAAAATCCGATATTTTTAGTTACTTAAAAATTCTTTACTTGAATTACGTTACTTAAAAATCTATTAAAAATAAAATATTGCAATGTTTTTTTTTTATTTCATACTTCACACATTTACTGAACCTCCAATCCTGTGACAAAGGTACCAAGGAAATGTTCCAGAAATTTGTTCAACAGCAAAATAGCGACCAAAAGCCCTCAATCAGCACAAAATGAAATGCTATGTAAATGATCATAGCATAGAAATTGTAAGATCTAATCAAGTTGTCAGTGAATATCCTCTAGTTGAGTGGGGGAAGTGATACTGAGCGACGGCGACGTGCGGTCCCATAATACGAATAAAACAGTACAGCTGTCCAGAAGATTTGAGCTACTTACTAATATTACCAACTTTTCTGGTCGAATGGAATTTTTACTGTAAACCAAATTATACTAATGTTGCGACATCTGGTGTAGTCGTCCAAAACTAAATAACTCTGTTATTTCCAGGCATTTGCGTTGCGTCTCTATCTATATAATAAACTCAATGATAATATCCTGAGTGCATGTTGAATAGTCAATAATTTGCTTAAGTGCACGTTGTGCACGAAAGCAAATTAAACAATGAGACTTGCACAAGGGATATTCGGACGACTATTTCCTGAACAATACTTAAGCCTCAAATCTGGTGAATATCTTTGCTTTGCTAGCAATTTAAAAAAAATAAGAATTTGTAGATTTGGTTTGAATCGAGGTTTAAGTAATCACGGCGGCATATAGTTTCTAAGATATTTTCAATAGCAACAGAGACAAGTTAGTTTTAGAAAGACGAATAGAATCATAGGAATCGGAATGTACTCTTCTAGATGCGCCGTCGGTACATTATCTGTTATGTAAACTGAGATTTGCGCATTTGTAAATATTCGGTATCCGGGACACGAACGTGAATGACGTCTTCATTTTTCAAATTGCAGTGTTCTGTCAATGCCACAGAAGTCATTTAAAATGTCTTCAAAACGTTTATTACCGAATTATAAGTGTCGATTTTCTTTTTGAAAAAATTCCTACTATTATCACGGCGAAAATAAAAAATTAACACAAGTAACACAGAAATAAAAAGTAACACAAAAGAGAAGATTTAAATTTCCCGCCTGCCTACCAACCTGTTGATGGCTTTAGTTCTTGCAGATGCCAAGGGTGCGCTGCATACATTATCCAAACAACTACCACTACATCTAGCAGTCTTTCTAAAACTAACTTGTCTCTGAATAGCAACGAGTAAATAATCAAAAAATAACAAAATGTGTGAGCGTTTTAGTAAAAATTTTGCTGCGGAAATCGACAGAAATATAACAAAACTTACTTTTATTAATACCCTAAAAGCAAAATGTTTTGCATAGAAACAGTTTGAACAATTCTATGGTGAGAAAATTATATCTTAAGGGGATGGCACCTGTGTTTCTTTTATGGGAAATGCAATGTAAAGTCTATACAAAATATCTTCCGAATTAGTGCAAATTTTTCGATGATTTTTTTTTAATAAAAGGTATAGGTATTCTAAATAGGCTAAATTTAAAAAAAAGTCATAAAACTGTTGATAGTATTTTTTAAACTATTTTTGGTTATAGTTTACTTTAGCTGACCACACTAAAAATGCATGAAAAAAATCGGGGTTTTCGCTAAACTTACGTAAATTGATCTTTAGAACACGAATCCGGTGGCGGAGGTGTGATTTTTTAAAAAATATTTTTTACAAAAAGTCCTTTTTTTGGTGAAAAAATTGTTCGGATTATACAACGAAAAAAAATAGCAAATTGAAAGTGATGTACATATCTCGTTACTTTTTTACGTTTTCATCCTCTTTCACAATTTTTCAAATAACTAAATCAATCTTAATTACTTTTTTTGCATTTATTTTAAAACACTAGTAAATGTCAACTATCAATTATAATTTACAAACACACAATCGACAAAATATTCAAAACAAATATATTTTGACAGTTCCTGTAAACTTCAAAACTACAGCGGCCCAGCTACCATAGATGCTTTAGAAACACCGTTACGCACAACTTTTATTTGACAAAATAAATTGACCTTATAAATAAATAAAAGCGAATGTTATGTCTAAACCTGAATATAAACTGAATAAAATAAAATTTAATAAAAATGCGGTCAGCAGTAATAGCTCGAGGATTGACTGGCAGGTATAGAGGGCGAAGCCCTCTACTACCGAAAAAAGGACCTTATAAAAAAGGCGATCAATAGCGTCAGCCCGAGGATTGGCTTACTTCGAGGATGTTTTTGATAGGTATAGAGGGCGAAGCCCTCTACTACCGAAAAAAGAATCTTATAAAAAAGGCGGTCAATAGCGTCAGACCTAGGAATGGCTTACTTCGAGGATGTTTTTGATAGGTATAGAGGGCGAAGCCCTCTACTACCGAAAAAAGAAACTTATAAAAAAAGGCGGTTAATAGCGTCAGCCCGAGGATTGGCTTTCTTCGAGGATGTTTCTGATAGGTTTAGAGGGCGAAGCCCTCTACTACCGAAAAATAAAACTTATAAAAGAGGCAGTCAATAGCGTCAGCCCGAGGATTGGCTTACTTTGAGGATGTTTTTGATAGGTTTAGAGGGCGAAGCCCTCTACTACCGAAAAATGGAACTTATAAAAGAGGCAGTCAATAGCGTCAGCCCGAGGATTGGCTTACTTTAAAGATGTTTTTGATAGGTTTAGAGGGCGAAGCCCTCTACTACCAAAAAAAGAAACTTATAAAAAGGCGGTCAATAGCGTCAGCCCAAAGATATAACACTTCGAGGATGTTTTTGATAGGTTTAGAGGACGAAGCTCTCTACCACGCGAAAAAGGTACATGTAAAAAAAGCGGTCAATAGCGTCACCCCAAGGATTGGCTTATTTAGAGGATGTTTATAATAGGTCTAGAAGCTACCGCGCGAAAAAGATACTTATAAAAAAAGCGGTCAGCAGCATTAGCACGAGGATTGACTTAAAATCGGCGATGATTTTGGCAGGTATAGAGAGCGAAGGTTGTTCATTACCCGGTATTTTTATCAACGTTATTGCATTCCGACCCATCTAGCTGGGCGGCTGTAGTTTTGAAGTTTACAGGAACTGTCAAAAGTTTTTCACTAAAAAATGGATTTTTTTAAAAAATATTATAAAAACTAAACCTCCGCCACCGGATTCGTGTTCTAGGGATTATTCTACGTAAGTTTAGTAAAAACCCCGATTTTTTTCATGCATTTTCAGTGTGGTCAGCTAAAGTAAACTTTTACCCTATTTTTAAAAAAAACCTTTTTATTTTTATTTTTTTAAAATTTATTACTTAACTCATACTTTAAGCTACTCTCATGCAAAAAATCAGTGCATAATTTTGAAAATTGTTAAAATGGTAGTGTATAGAAATAATAATTTTTAAATCTTCCGTCTCTCCTAGTTCGGTCTCGCATAAAGTCTCTCTCGTACGAACATTTGCTGGAATCGGCTGAGGCTAGACCACCCGACCCTATCATAAAACTAGTAAATGACACTAAACCTTTCCCTCAACTGACGAGTATTTTAGTAATGATTAGTTTATTGTTGACATGTTGGGTTCGTATCGTATCGACAATTTTATATTTATAATACCCACTTTAGAAAAAGTATCTGTAGGTAGGTAGCTAAAATAGTTATCACAACAGACTGTACAATTTATCTGAGACCTTTCACGTCTATAGGTAGATTAATAAATCATAATATGTTGTATACTTGTATTATTAACAAAAAAAGGAATTTTATTAAATGTACATACCTTTATCAACATTGTGGTGTACGTTAAAGTAATACAAAAAAAAAATAAAAAATATACACAAGGAAACGAGTATTCAATTAAAAAGTTTTTTTTAAGAGCAAAAGTAACACTTATCAACATAACATTATAACAATGCTAAAGAATTGTGCAAAACTTACTAACAGAACACCTTTACAAAACATATAGGTATATATAATACAATAATATGGTACCAAAACATATAAGTGAATTCAAAAACACATTAAAAAACATACATGCACAATAAGTACAACATCGTTTAGCTTTCGTCTTTTAAAATTGCAGGTAACAACAAATCATTATAAAAAGTTGTTAATTTTGGCAATTTTTTTTTCCAAAAATTAACATTTTTATAAATTTTTTCGTACAATACTCCTTTAGGTGTTCAAATTACAAAATAACAGTAGTCCCGGCCCGTTACAAATAATTGTCCCTGAACTTGATAATAATAATTATCGTTTCTTTTTAATTTTAATTACTCATTTTTAAATGCAGCAAATTTAATTTTTTTATTGTGGATTGCCTCAACTCAACTAGTGTAAGATCTTTAGAGTTAAAAGGACATTTAATTTCTACAAGCCTATTATTGTCTATAATACCGTCAGAACTTGCCGCTAAAAAAGGAAATTCTTTCGAAATAAATAATCTACAAGAAAATATATTTTTTTGTAATCATTTCAAAGCATGATAAAGCATTTTTTTCAATTTTTATTTCATATTCAATATATTTATTTCCCGAAAATGAATGTAATATTGATTCAACAGCTTTTTTTCTGTTTGTGGTTGATCGCAGTTTACAAACCTTACCAAAATTAGATGCAGTTAATCTTTTTAATCGCTCTTGTTTCCATACTATACAAGATCTTTGATTAATTGTTAGTGTACTTAAATTAATAATTTCCTCCCGGTTTTTTACTAAGCTTTGTAAAAAAGATTTTTTTATTTTAAATGTTCTATTGGTTCTTCGTCGGCTTGTGAACCATAATCTAAATCTAAATAAACTAAATTTTACAAATTTTGCTAATTTTTTATATACTTGATTTTTGAATTTTGTAGTTTTTTTCAAAACCCAAATTCCTGTAAACTTTTGTCAATTTTTGGCAAAAGGATCAAAAAAATGCGGTATTTCCCACTTTCATTATTTTCCAAGAATAATTATAAATCCTTTACACAAGAAAAGATCTCTGAAGTTACCAATCTGATAAAATTTAAATAATCTTTTACTTCCAATAATGTGCAAATTGTCATAGGCTATTTAATCCTCAATAATGGCCACCCTTTCTAGACCTGGTCGCGACACCTAAATTCGGCACCGAACCTTATCAAGTCAAAATAGATTATTACTTGATCCTTGGATAATTCTTAGAACATTTGCATTTATGTGACCGAAGCTTGAAAGAACTATGGATACTTTAACAGATATAAATTGCATTAGGAATAATGTAGCATAATAAAGGACGAAAAATTCAGCCTACGTTACCAAAAATTAAATAATTAAATCAAATTAAATAATTTGAGTCTGATTTAAAAAAAATTACCCAGTTTTTAATAAAAATTCAACTTTGACAATCAATGTATGAAAAGTCAAAGGCACATGAAAAATTCTCTATATTATATCGGCTCATTAGACTTTAACCGTTCCACGTGGTCTGTTTGCTACTTCGAATAATTTTTATACAGGTCATTGGTAGATTTTAGATCCAACGCGCCAGTTCAATGCGCCACATCAACAAAACTGACATTTTGTCAAAAGTTTTCTTTTTTTGCAGCTAACATTATTTGCAAACAATTCATAGTACACTAAACTACCGACAAGGGCTAATTTTCTTCTTTTAGCATTAATCGTTAACATTTTAAATTACACTCTTCAAATCAAAAACTTGAAACATTGATCTGTCAGTGGTATCTGGATAGAGTCATTATAGCTATTTGACAAAAAAAAGTGGTGCCAGGATCAATGTCACGTGACCACAGGCACTGTCACTTACTAGAATTTGTAGGTTAGAAAAATTTGACATATAAGCAGAGAACTTGATTTATGACTAAATACAAACAAATTGACAAAAAATATTAAAAATCAGAAAACATTATATAAAGCCCTTTATTTATACAGTAAAACAATTAATACTAATTAAGTAACTGAGCAAAAAACATTTAACGAGTTACTAAAAAAATGATTGAATTAAATGTCAGTACCTTCAAAAATAATCTCAACTTACATATACAATTAATATTATTTAACGCAAATAGTACTAAAAAAGAAGTAATTTTAAACAAAATGTTTAAAAACCTGTTAGAAATAGATTCTACAGTTACTAGTTGTAGTATTTTCTTACTAGACTGTGTTGCTGAAGGCGTTTGAGATCCTTCAATTTGTCATTTCAAAGAAGTTAAAATGCACAACTAGAAAAACAGAAAAAGATTAAAGTACGCATCTTAAGTCATTTAGCGTACATGGTTGACGAATTTGTAAGTTTAAGGTGTCTCTGTTTAATTACCAGATTCTCCTCTGAATCAAAAATAGACGGAACTACGTTAGTAATCAGTTGAGTTCTAACAAAATGCGAAATATACTAGTCTTCGTTTTAAAATGTTTGCCGCATAATTTGGAAGCAGAAGATGACACAGAACCTTTCCTCTTTACAGCGGTTACCGATTTCTCTCTCAAAATTGGATCCTTAGACAACCTAAATTTAATCTGAGCTATCAAAATTCATAACAAACTCATAATCAATTTCTAAAAAATGAAACTTTTGGTAAAATCAATTAATTTACTTTGTTGGCTGGTTACGAATGAAACGAAATCTCGCCTTTCCTTTGGCGTTTTGTATACCCAACTGCACTACACGAAGATATCATTTTTTCTGTTTCAAAAAGGAACTTACACTTTAGTTGACACTGACAATACTCAACAATGTTTTTTAAATTTTACCCCCGTCAAATTTGACATTGCCTGTGGTCAGCTGACCATTATATCTCGGCATCACTAATAATCTCCCATCACTCTATCCAGATACCATTGACAGATCAATGACTTGAAATTACAATGACAATTTTTAAAATGTCAGGCAAAACCGACGCGCCAATTTTTATGTTTATATGGTCTGACATTCCACGCGACACGCCAACCGACAGATTTTTCTTTCGTGAAAAACTGCAGAAAAACTCTGGGAAAAACTCTCCATCTATTTCCACCTATTATTTCCTCCCTTTTTTAAATTATTTAACTCTCAAAACTAATTGATCAAAGAGAACCAAAAAGTGAACTCAAAAAAAATTGAGTTTGCTAAATTAAAATAAATAGAAAAGACTAGACTTTTTTTTTCTCTGGTTTCCCACATTACTCTAGAGAGAATCGAAGTAGAGCACGGCGTTCTCGTTGAGATCTGCGAGGAACCCTTGGAGTGGACGATATTCCGAGTGCGAGGGTTGCTGGAACCGGAGATGCCGGAAGTAGAGGAGCCAGTGGTAGGGTGGCTACACGATGAGGTTCAGGAGTTCGTCTGGGTGTTTGCGGCTGCTCGGGCTAAACTTGTGCTTGGCCGTAGAAACGTGTTTTGCGTGGTACATCATAGTAAGTTCTGCCACTGATGACACGATCAGGTTCTGCAGTTTCTGTTGCACTGTTTCTGTTATCAAATTCGTTCTGAGCACATGACTGCGAATTTGATCGATATGTCTCTTGAATCGTTTACCGTAAAATTCAATTTCGTAGTGCAGGTCTCCCAAGCAGAATACGATTTTACCCACAATCCATTTGTCCATGCGCGGATTTTCCGAACGGAAATACACCAAGTCTCCCTGACGAAATGTGCGAAAGGTTGCATCAAAATTGGCCTTTTGTTTTTCCGAAACTTTGGTGTGCAAGTCATCTGGAAGGGCGAGATTAAGCCTTGTGCGCAGGTCACGTCCGAGGAGAAGTTGAGCAGAAGATGCACCGGTGGTAGCGTGAGGGGCTTTTCGATATTTCCGCAGGAATCGTTGATGTTGCTTTGAAGGGTGCTTTCTGTTGTTGACATCGCACACAGAGCATCTTTCACCGTCCGTACGTATCTTTCAGCTTGATCATTTGTCGAGAGATGATACGGTGCTATCAGCTTATGATACTTCACGCCGGACATTACCAGAAAGTTTTTGAACTTCTCGGATGTAAATTGAGGCGCGTTGTCCGAGACCAATGTGAGTGGTGCTCCAAATGTTGCAAAAAGGTTGTCGAGGATTCGGCTCGTAGCAGCTGATGTTGTTGACTTGGTAACTCGGACTTCCAACCACTTGCTATAGGCGTCCACAATAATGAGCAGCATGTTCCCAGCAACTGGTCCCGCGTAAGGGTCGAAACAGAAAGAAAGCAGGTTGCCCGCTTTCTGCTTTAAGCGCCGAAAAAACTTCTATAATAATAGAATTAATAAAAATAATTTTCAATCTGCTTATTTATCTGATTGTGTCTAGCTCTCATACAAAAAATATAAAAAAAATATAAACAAATAGCTCTCAGTAATATAGAAGTTTTTTCGGCGCTTAAAGCCGAAAGCGGGCAACCTGCTTTCTTTCTGTTTTGACCCTAATCTATGTGGATTTTCTGCCAAGGGGCTGTCGGGTACTCCCAGTTATGCTTTCGAAATTGCATAGCTGCGTGCGCATGTCTTGCGCATTCAGAACAGGATTTCGCAACGAGCTCAATTGCAGCATCGATGCCGGGCCAGAAAACTAACGAGCGAGCAAGCCCTTTCATTTTGACGATTCCGATATGAGCGGAGTGCAGATCCTGCAGCATGGCGTTTCTGAGTGAAAGCGGAATTACAACTCTATTCTCAAACAGTAAACAATTAGCGGCTGCAGTGTAGTTGGCTTCAGGCGGCTTAAAGCCATGACGAGAGAGGTCTTGGCCTGACTCCAAAAATTTCAAAATGTTTCCAAGATGGTTGTCTTTCCTTGTTACTCTTGCGATTGCTTTTGCTCGAACCGGTAATTGTTTGATCTGGTGCAGAACAAAATGGTCGAACTTGTTCATTTGTTCTTCCTCATCTTCCTTCTCCTCACCCGGTGATTGAATTAAAACTTGGTCGATTATGGTAGGTAACGGTGCTTTCGAACTGTAGTCTGCGTTGGCGTTTACCTTTGAGTCCTTGAAAATTACCTCAAAGTCAAAATGAACCAAGTAGTCGGCGTAGTCCGCCATCCGGCTAATGCAAAACACTGGAAGTGATTTTTCTGGGTGCAAGATTTGTGTTAACGGTTTGTGATCCGTGATGAGAACGAAATGTCGTGCGTAGAGGTAGACAAAAATTTTTTGCACAGCCTACACAATCGCAAGAGCCTTTTTGCCAATTTGAGGGTAACGCTGCTTCGTGGTGCTCATCGTGCGGCTTGCATACCGTTCCAGACCGTTGCTCAGGCGGTGTGAGAGAACAGCTCTCAACCCGGTTTTACTGGCGTCAGTTGCTAGTAAAAGCAGTAACGAGGGGTCATACTGCATGAGAACTTGAGGTGATACGAGAGTTTCTTTGATGTCGAGATATGCTTTTTCACCAGATGGAGTCCAGTTAAACGGTTCTTTGCACAACATATCACGCAAAAACCGATCTCGCTTTGACAAATCGGGGATAAATGCGCTATAATATGTAGCCTTGCCGAGAAAAAGTTGATGCTCTTTTGGTGTCGAAGGTTTCGGTGCGTCGCGGATAGCTTTGATATGACAGTTAGATTTGTGGATTCCTTGTGCATCTAGCTTGTGTTCCAAGCAGTGTAGAAAAGTTTCTGCAAATTTACATTTGGCTCGTTAAGTTTCAGCCCATGATAACGCATCCTTTTCAGTACGGCACACAGAGCCTAAAGCAAGTTGTCATACGAGTTTGAAAAGACGATAATATTATCAACAAAATTGACGACGCAAGTCAGGAGACCGAGTACAAACTTATTTCGACTCGCCAACCTTTTCGAGTCAAAATTGTGATGACGTCAAGCGACTAGAACAGTGGCGATTGTAAAATCTCTGGCGACATGTTGAAAACTAGGGAATTTGTTATGCTGCTGTTGCGGTAACAAAGTTAAGTTGGCAGTAGTGAGATCAGCTGTGGTTATGTATGTTTTTGGTTAGCAGTGAAACAACAAAAAAGTACAAAATAGCAACGTGATAAGATTCAACATGTGACATTCAACATTCATAAAGCTTCGGTGTACAGGTATGTGTCTACATTTTGTTTTTTCTAATATTTTGCACTGTTTTTAGTTATCGTTTTTTAGAGTGAAAGGTTGTGTGATAGAATACGCATTCATGACCAAACAATTACAGAAGAACAGAAGGAAGTGCTCCTGGCATTCATGAAGAACCACCCCGATTTCGCTAGTATGAAATGTGTGTATTTTTGTGAAATTTATTTGTAGTTTTTTGTTTTTAAATAAAGCTCTGATTTACGATTTTTATGTTCTTTTATTTTTAAAAATACATTTGAATATATTCGCCTATAGCACCTCCATTTGGTGTAATATTAAGAGTTGCCCCACATACTGAGCCATCTTCCAAGGTTTTGTTCTCACAAACAACACTTTTAAACCCTAAGGTACGCACAACACCGCAAACCAAACTTTTAAACCTTATAGCACGCACAACAACACAAACATAATCTAACCTGTCAAACAAACTTTGACTTGACTTGAAAATTTCAACGAGTCGGGAGCAGTTGACCACTTGTCGACGGTGAAAGGGCTAAGTCGAAATTCGATGACGTCAAATACGCATTTGCAGAGAATGCTACTAGGTGGCGTCGAGCAAATATGGAGTCTGTCGAAACCCTTTTCGAGTCGAAATTTCGTTTATAATCAACCTCCAGATCTTGCAGAACTTCCTCCATTCTACGTTGCCAAATTGCTGGAATGTTGGCTGCGGCGTAGATGCGCGTGTTGGCCGGATCAGGCCATGAGTAGCCGTGTTAAAAGTCATCGCATGAGCGCATTTATCGTCGATTGTGAGATGCGTATACGCATCTGTGACGTCAAGATAACAGAACCATTTTGCGCCTTTCACCTTGTTGAAAATGTAGTCCACTCGTGAAATAGGGTAATCAGCTGAGGGTTCAAGGTAAGCTTATAATTTCCTGTGATACGTAGTTTCCCGTTCTTCTTTGCCACCACATGGGTAGTCGAAGCCCATTCTGAGTATTCGACGCGTTTGTACACTCCTGAACTCAGCTTGACATCGATTTCGTGCGCGTAAGCGTCCCGTAAAGCGTAGGGAATGTTTCGAGGTTTGGAAAACACAGGTGTGTATCCAGGTTTAAAGTGTAGTTTGACGGGAGGTCTTATAAGTTTGCCAGGTTTGTCGTCAAACAAATTCTCAAACTGCTTCAGAATGCCGTTTAGTTGAGCCTGCTGTTGAAGTGATGGTCATGGGGATACCGAATTGACAGCGTGGACTGAAGTTGCACTTCCAAAAAAGGATGAGAAACTAATCTCATTTGCAAAGGTCACGGTCCACTCGCGACCCAGAAGCGAGTCCACTGTGCCATCCACTACATAGAGGTCGAGTTTCCGAACTGAGGATCCGATTTGAATGTTGACGGATAAGCGGCCGAAGCAGGCGATTCGGTGACCGGAAAGACTCGCAAATTGTTGGTTGGCTTTTAGCAATTTATATTTAATTTTAGCACTGTCAAGCGTTTGTTTACTCACTAAGGCGCACGGCGCCCCAGTGTCAATTTCCATTTTGACGTTGCGTTTGTTAATGAGAACATCAAGCATGGCCTTTCCAGGGAATTTTACTGTGTTGACGTCGAATCTGATCGACTTTTTCGGCCGGATATTCCTCTTCAATTTCGTAACTTGTGTAACTTTTCCAGATTTACAAACTCGAGCGATGTGGCCTTTTTTCTCGCAGCTATAACAGGTGAAGTCGCGATACGGGCATAGAGATCGGGCATGTTGACCTTCGCAACCTTAGCAGATCCATCGATTAACCTGGTTTCGACGAGGTTGATAAGATGAACCGGCGGGTTTGTGTGCTCTTTCGAGATGTGGAGGAGGTTTGTTTTGAATTGGGCGTTTTGGGTACTTCAGCTTGGGAGATGCAAACCATAGATAATATAATACTACGTAGAACGCCAACTACCGTATACTTATGATGAAACAGGAACAACAGCGCCCCCTTACAGACTGGGAGAAAATTTTTTGACGTGGAGAGGGAATTTTAAAATTAATGAATTCAAAAATCAGAACCAAATTTGTGTTAACTGCATTTTTAAGCTGGTTTTTTGAGCTTTCAACTATATTTTTTTTCGTGACCTAACGGTCTTAAAAAAACCTACAGTCTCTAGCCTCCCTTCCAAACCTTTGATGTGAGCATTTAAATTATAAATAACTGTTTTACAGCTTAGTTATGAGGATACAGTTTCCGTCAAAATATACAATCAACACAAAAACATTCTTTCCTTACTTTAGGTAGATTCAAAATAAAAAGCTTTTTGTAAAAATATATTATGAATATTTATTGATATGAATCCTTTAATTCTACTAAAATTTATTAAACGTTATACTCTTGTTACAAGTAAATAATAAAAGTAGATGAAGAACATCAAACAATGGTATAATTTTTTCATCATCAATGTCAAAAGTGTAATTGTTTGTTTCTGTTTTTTTTTTGGTTTCCTCGACTAATTCATTAATGGCGCTAACATTATTAGCTCGCTGGTCACATACTGTAGCCACCACTGTAAGACGAGCTTTACGTGTTTCCCGAATAATGGCATTAATGTTGTTTTGAATTTGAAAATTTTTCATTCCACCATTCACAAAAAAATATGCCACCGGTTGCTTCCAATTAGCTGTAATGCCGCTTAACATAAAGACCTAAACAATCTTTTGTCTAAAGACGTGTAACAAGTAACAATTAATTATACCTGAACATGATTTGCAATTTGGTTAGTTATTTTATTTCCAAAATTTTCAAAACCTTCCGTCTAATCAATATGCTGGTTATAATGTAAATTTGGATCCAAAGCCATTTCGTCAAACATTAAAACACAATTTTTGTCCGGTTTTTTCATTTTTTTGGCAAGCTGCTTTAATACATTAAACACAGCGTAGTGAATTCCTTTACAAATAGGAACATTCCTCAATAATTTTTGTATTGTAGATCTGGAAAGAAGAGCGAAGATTTTCTGTTTGTAAAGAGCTAATTCTAATATTTTATCTTCAAGACCAAATCTGCGACCTCTTGAATTTTTACCAGGAGATTCAATTTGCCTTTTAATAAAATGAAAAACTGTCTTGGCTAAAATGCCAGACAAATTCAAAATTGACTTTTGCAATGACATTTTTTTCAATAAAGCAATTTTCTTTTTGAAAGTGGTACTTCTGCTTCTTATCACAGCATTCCTCTTGTTTAGTTTGGAACATTCTTGATACAATTTCCTTTTTCTCGGTGATAATTCGGACAATGTTCGGACACCAATACTTTGAAGCAGACCATTTCTTTCTGTTTCTGAAATACACGAAAAAAATTAGCGAGTTTCAAACAAGAGATGTTTCGTTACAAAGTTATTATCTTATAGTTGTTATATTAAGTTAATGAAAATTTTGAAGAATACTTACGCGGGGTTGAAGTCAATATGAGATCAAAAGAATTCTTAGAATTTAATGGGGTATGACATCTTTCGTGCCCTGCAATAAATACATAAATTAGAGATTCTTGAATAAACAATTTAAAATACGTACCACCACCACTGCTGTTTGAAGCTCCAACAGTTGTACAATATGTGGCATTCTCAGTTAAAACATTCAGTCCTTTTACTAAAAAAATACATACGTGTACATATAATTCAAGTTTACAAGTTTATAAAAATACTTACACGGAATTAAGGGAGTGAAATAATTATTTCCAAGTTCTTCGTCATGATTTATTTGCAGCTCTTGTTTTGCAGTGAATAATATTTTATAAAATTACGATTTTTTATGATCTAACGATAAACACATACCATTACAATTACCACTGTCAACTTGTCCAGTAACTTTACAATATATATGATCTTCATTTAGAGAAGTCAATTCTAAGGAAAAATAAACAAAAACTATTATAACAAAAATAAAAACAAATAAGTTTTTTAATTTTTTTTCCAGGTAAATTTTCCACGTAAAACCCAACAAGTTCAGCTTGGCGTGTGAGGGTCAGAGGCGCAATAGACTGGGTGTTGTCGTGGTGGAAAAATTTAGTTGAAACTCAGTATTCGAAGTGTAATGTAGAAGAAGCACGTAGTATGTCTTTCCTTTTCCGCTTCTTCGCATCTCACACGCCAAGCTGGATTTGTATATCTATAGCATTCTTTACATCTTCTAAATTTCATATGCACTTGGGATATTATTAGTTATTACTTATTACTGATTAATTACCACAATGGATTAAAGAGACAAAAGTAAAATACTTACGTTCCGTCGTCAACGATGTAGGTAAAAACAGCTTAGGTAAAACTCCTATTTTAGGCAATGATTTGTTCCTTCATCGTCTATTGCAAAATGTTTATCACATACACGATGATTGTTGTACACAACTTTGGAATCCAGTGTCTTCAGTTTCAAGTTTCCCACAAGATTCAAACATAAAATGAAAAGTTCTGGAAATCTCGTTGGATTAGGAAACCTATGACGCGGATTCCAATTATTTGGTTGGCAGTTTGATACAGCACATCCTGCTTTACCCATTTTGCACAATTAGTTAAAATGCACTTGATAAGTATTTACTGTGACGACACTACCACACTACACAAATAATAAGTAAATAAAATACACGTGTGTGACGCATGAATTCCTACTAAAATTGCGTTGCGCACTAAATTTGACAATTGACATCGCAAGCTGGTAATTTAAAAGTTACTTGATTCATGAATTGAGATTCATGAATCTAGTAACTTTTGGTAATTTTATGCAGCTTAGCCATCTGTTGGTTTGGGAGAAAAGCAATTCGGCGGCCATGACAGTTTCAAAGTTGCCTATGTGAGTAAACATTCTACGTAGTTCTACGTGGGTTGCCTATGATGCAAACTCTAACTTGTTTGCTGGTTTCACCTTGTTTTTCACTGTGTCCGATGTTAAACGAGTTGCTTCGAGCAAGTTTGCGATTTCGAATGCTTTCGCAAAAGATGTTGGCTTTTTTGCAATAATTTTATCACAGGTCACTTGTGATTTAAGTCCAAACAACAGTTGTTCGATAAGCATTCTGTCCAAAAAAGCATCGAATGGGTCGTTTTCAGACTTTTATGCAACCCGCCTGACACCTCAGCTTCAGGACACCTTTTACATGGTGGCTTATGGTGAAATAAATTTTGGAAATTTTTTTCACGTGTTTAGCGAACGATATTCAAATTATTACTCAAGGTGGCATAAACAATGGGATTAAGTCTATTTAATAATGTAGTTAAAACTAAATTTCTTTCAACTGTTTTTTGTAAATTAATTATTTTATTAAAATAAATTCGCGGGCAAAATTTTAAATTTTTCAGTGATCTGTGACCAATGAGAAGTGTTCGTGCCAATAATGAGTTTTGACAGTTGTTGACATAAACAACTTTTTGATTCTTTAAGTTAACATTTTGTGGATTTTTAGGTGTCTTAAAGTGTTTTTATTACTGTTTTTTTTAATTTTTAGACTATTTCAAAGGTAGGTAGAATTCTTCCAATCATCAGTGGTGACGATGTTTATTAAAAGTGTAAAATTTTACAGGAAATCTCTTTCAACTTAATATTCCAAAATTACCCTCTACACATTACCTTGCCTTGACCGAAGGGTACTGACAATACTAAGTAAAAAGAATCCACCCCACAGCCAAGCAGTTGCACTCTTGCATTAACCGATCATTCTGGGGGTCCCAACTGGTCTTGTGAGTTACTCATATGCTTCTGCATCGTCAAGGAGCCGCTTTCTTGCATCAACAGGGCATCCTGGGGGTCCCTATCTGGTCAGAATCTCGGTTCGCCCGCGTTCGAAATTAACACCTCGGTCTCAAGCCATTTATTGTGAACAAACTAATTATTAGTGTAATCATAAATTACTGTAAATAAACTATTCTAAATAAAACCGATTACAGTACCTATTTATGATTCATAAACACGAGTGTTTTAAAAACCAAATATCTTGTAGAATTATGCGAAATAGTTGTGGGACTTCTACGTAACAAAGTACAGGATATTTTCGGAGGTATTTCTAATATTCCTTTTAAAGAAAAAAACATGGACTATCTGTGAGAGATCAAATGCTTACTGTTTGTTCCGTTTTAGTAAATTTTTGTTCACCAGTATTTAACTAAAAAAACCGTATCAAATAAAAATTGGATATTTATAATAATCAATCATAAGGTAATTATGTTTTATTATAATATTACAGCATATCATTCATTGCATGATCTATAACAAAAAAAATACTAACATAAATTGGCTGTATGACACTGACAATATAATACTAATATTAAAAAGATGGAAAAAATAAAGTTGAATAAGGCATTTAATTTTTAGGTTTTCACTTTGGACAGAACTATTTCTTAGGTATTCTTTGAAGATTTAGGCGAGTTTTATGGTACCAAACTCTCTTGCAATTTGTATTGTTGCATTTCACCAGTTCCTTTTGATTATCGAACGTTTCACAAAGGCATGTAGGCACAACATTGTCTATCTACAAGAATAAATCAGTATTTGTAATTAAAAAGGTTTAATAAAACGTACCTTCTGTGAAGTTTGTGCTGTTTCAATAATATACACATCTTCAGTAGCTGGTGCTTTAAAATAAAATAATTCGTAATAATTTGACAATTGGATTTTCATCAATACATTTTCTGGAGAATTTTTGCAAACTTGGCTTCACATTCCTGGAGAAAGCATAAGTGGGGTTGTCACTTAATTGTGACTTTTCATCTTTAATGACTTCAGTAAACAGTCACCGTTTTTGCGAAAATATAAACTCACATTTGGAATAGCCCTAACAAAGCATCTATGTTCACGCCACTCATGACTGTAAACAGCCTTAACCCCCGAAATGAGGTAAACATCCCTACCCTTGGTGTCTGGAGCTAAGTCTGTAAAATCTTGTACACCAGAGATCGATTTCATCATTAAACCAGTAAACAACGAAAAGTCTTTTTGTTCGAATCCGTGACTCCTTCGATCCTCCCTCACATTTTGGTCCAAAGGAGCCGGATCAACCAACATCATCACGATCGAACACTCAGTGGAAATCGTCTTCAAGGGAAGATATCACGTCAAGTCGTCCACTTTGAAGTGAGGAAATTTATCGCTGAACTACCAATAGAATGACAAGAGATTATGATTCCACTTGTCTCTAAAATGTGAACACGGAAACATCATTCACATCACATGTAGGGTTGAATGACGTTGTACTTACAATGCTTTACAAATTAATTACTTTAAAAAATATAAAAAGGTCACTCAAAAGTCCAAAAAATACGATAAAAACACAAAAATAACAAACGTCATTAAAGTTCACTGACTTCTGTCAAAAGCAATCTTCACAAGCAACACAAGCAATCAAAAGTTACTAAAAAAATGCGGGCAAATTTGAAAATTATCAAATTTTTATAATTAATTTAAAAAAAACAGTTGAAAGAAATTTAGTTTTAACCACATTATTAAATAGACTTAATCCCATTGTTTATGCCACCTTGAGTAATAATTTGAATATCGTTCGCTAAATACGTGAAAAAAATTCCCAAAATTTATTTCACCATAAGCCACCATGTAAAAGGTGTCCTGAAGCTGATGAATGACGTCATTTGAAAAAGGTCTATTCACAATCCACTACGTCTTGTTTAAGTCTAAGAGCAAAGTCTGCGACTGATTCATCCGAATTTCGTGTAAGTTTACGGAACTTGATACTCTCAGCAAACTTGTTTTTTGCGTGGTCAAAATGTTTTATAAGAGTTTCCTGAATTTCGGCATACCCTAATTTTTGAGGTTGACGAGGGTTACTCAAGAACTTAAGTGTGTCGTTGAGGTCTCTACCCATGTAAACACGGGCGTAGTTCGCGTGCTGTTCAACTGGAATTTCACTCAGTTCCAGAGCCCAGGAGAACCGCGTGAAATAATCCTTGACGCAGGTGTTCTCTGTCGGGTGGTATTCAGCCATAGTGAAGCGAGGTGCACGAAGCTGACTGTTATTGCCTATTGCCTGCGTTGGCAATGGGCTCCAGAAGCCGTGACGTAAAAAATGCGCGAAATTTTGAAACACTGTCATTCGATAAAAATACCATGAAAAAGTCGACCTTATTGCACATGTAAATAAGGTTGAATTTATAAAGATCAAATTTTATGCGATGAATAAATACACTAAATAAAATAAATAAGACCTAAAAATGTCGACATTCGATAGCCTAAACATTTCATTTATTGATAAGTCACGAATTACAACATATTTACACTTAATAAAGAATTTAATGGAAAATAAAATGTTCGATGCACAGATTTCCTTCATTTCTAAGCTTTAACGCAGGTCCAACATGAGCGAATGCCGGCGAACCATGCCGAATGCGAGCAAATCCCCTCCGATTTGCCCGCGCCACTTGTTATTTGTATGTACTCGGCCATCTTCGGTAGTTGGTATACAGCTGTTCGGGTGAGTTTGACAACACGAAGCATGTACAGTAATTTCTATTTTCGATTAATTTCTCAAATATGCGAGAATTGTTTGTAACTTGTGTCTGGATTAAAACTAGAATGTCTAGAGTATTGGAGTTGAGTGTTTTTATGCCTTATTTGTGTTTCCATATGTGATTTTTATTCGGTCAAAGTTTAGCTGTTATAATTTCAACCTTATGTATTAGTGCAATAAGGGCGACTTTTTTAAGGTATGTTTTCAGAATGACAGTGCTTCAAACGTTCGCGCTAAAATTACGACACACTTCTCCAGCCCATGTCGATACTTGCGGAGGCGGCGGCGGCCGGTAACGAATCTCGAAATGCTTGAGGCAAAATGGCGGCCATGAATGCCATTATTTCCGGTGATACTTGGGTTGAATCGGTCATTACGAATTAGATTTAGGGTAACACTAAATCCTATTGAAGTAATGATGCGTAGGCGATCCTGTAATAATTTGTTCCACTTCGAACATTAATACCCGGTTATAAAAAAATTTCCAGTGTGATAATCCTACTCCTGACACCACTTTTGTGTTTGTGGGTAACACTGGAAATAATAGAAAGTTCAGTTTCGATAACTAACTGTTTATTTATTATCAAATGAGGTACAATGTTCACTTGAAACGATTGACTGTGTTTTCGAAAAAAAACTAAAAAACTAATGTCAAAGTTCGTCACAGCTAACTCGTGACTCTAGCCTAATACACAACATGTTCAAAAAATTAACTGATTAAAAAAAAGGTAAAGTTTTCTTGTTTTGAACTTTTTATTGATTTAATCTTGAATAGTTTAAGACATACATAGACCAGACTTGTACTATTTAAAAGAGCAAAAAAATGTCTAGTAAATCTTCTAATTTTAAGAAAAATATGCTTTTATTAAAAAAAGATACATTTGATATCTATGTAAAGAAAAAGAAATTTTTGACTAATGTTTGGCAAAATATTAGATCTTTTTCTTTAAAATTATTTGAAATTTTTTGTTTTTAAAAATAATGCCTCATTTTACTTTTTAGTTATTCTCTAAAATAGAGCATTATTTTTAAAAACAAAAAATTCTAAATAATTTTAAAGAAAAAGATCTAATATTTTGCCAAACAACAACCAAAAATTTCTTTTTCTTTACATAGATCTCAAATGTATTTTTTTAAATTAAAGCATTTTTTCTTGAAATTTGAAGATTTACTAGACATTTTCTAGCTCTTTTATATAGTACAAGTCTGGTCGATGTATGTATTAAACTATTCAAGATTAATTCAATAAAGTGTTCAAAACAAGAAAACTTTATTTTTTTTTTAATCATTTAAAATGTTTACGCAAACATATAAAACTTAGTAAATAACTACTGCACTGTTATGTTTAATATATAAAAAATTCAAAAGCTTTATATTATGTCTGTTATCTGGACCCAAAGTTCACACCGAGAATACCGATTTTTCGAAGAGCGCCACCTTAAATGAAGAGACAACGGTAGAACAATTGGCTGTCATTATGAAGGATTTTGTCTTTAATATGAAAGAGACTAATGGAACTAACTATAAAGAGCAAGTAGTGAAAACACTATGGAATACTGTTGCAAAAGTTTTATAAGAAAAGTACCACACTGAAGATAAGGTAACTTTTAACCCCTTCAACGATGTCATATTTGCAACGGCTAGACAAGCTTGTGACGCAAAACGGAAACAGCTTTAGTGCGACAGTTCCAAAAAGAAGGTTAGTGCTGCTACGTTCAGTTTAAAAGAATATAATAAAATAGTTGACCTATGGGATGAGGACACTCCTGATGGTTTGCAGAGGAAGTTTCACCATAGGTATATTTAGTTGCATGTGAACTTGCTTGGCGTGGCGGTGAAACAACGAATTGATTAATAACGTTTTTCAAAGAAGAAAAAAATAATATTGGTGAAACAACAGGGCAGGTAATTTATGATCCGGTTTTTGGTAAAACCGCTCAAAGAGGAGTTGGAAGACTAAGTGAGAAGAAATGGTTAATAAAAAATCTAAAGAATCCAGACCAATATTCAGTTAGGTATACTTCAGTTTTATTGAATTAATAAATTTTTAAGACTTTTTTTAACAGATTGTTTCGAAAACTAATAGATAAAAGAAGCAAGAACATTACGACTGACAGGCTGTTTTTGACACCAAATCTAATATGGAAGAAAGTAAATTCTGTTGGATTTTTCAAGAATTGTCCAGTTGGGAAAAATGGAATTACAAAATGTATAAAGGCAGCGACCCAACAAGTAGGATTAGATACAGTGCAGAACAAGATTACCAATCATTCAAATTGCTCGACTGCAGTGTCGTGTTTAGCAAAGAGTGGTGTAGGACAACATCAGATAACTAAAATGACTACTCACCAAAGTACTTCATCGATAAAATCATTTTTACAATTAGATGTGGTTCACCATAGAGGTGATTAGTGGACCAGTGAAGGACAAAAACGTTTAAATGCTGCAGAAGAAAATGCAAATACTATTGTTAACTATAAAAATTGTACTATTAATTATATTCAATGTAGACATTAGAATTTCGTTTATTAAATATACCTTTAAAAATTAAATGTAGCTTCTTTGATAATTTGCACTAATGCAATATTTTTGATAATTTGCACTAGTGCAGAATTATCGCATAATTCGATTATGATAGGCTTGATTTCAAACTTTTGAGTGATTTGATTGGCTTAACTGTTGTGAGAGAAATAGTCAAAGGTTAAATCTCAAGAGCTCAAAGTTTTGCCGGTTAATTTAAGAGAATGTGTTGCTTGGCAATGAAGAGTGCAAATTTGATAATATTAAAAGCCCGACAGCGTAGCTGGAGGGCTTTTTTTGTCAAATTTGCACGATTCAATTGACAAGCTACACATTCTCGAAAATTAACGGATCAAAACTTGGAGCTCGAGGGGTTTATGTCAAAATTATTTCTCAAATAACAAAACTATCAGTATAAACATTTATTATTTATTAACAAATAATAATGACAATATATGAAACGAGAATAATAATAACCTAAAACAACGAACTTACTACTTTGAATTATTATTACAATTTGAACAATTCCAATGTTGCGGTTTCATTGAAGCAATACGATTTTTTCTTGCAAAATGCAATAAACTGAGCCCATATCGAGTCATGAGTTTTTTTATATTTTTTGGTGTACAATTTTCAATGGCTTGGTGGATATTCTCTACGTTTGTTGTTCCAAACCGTTTCATTTGTATTTTGACACCGACACGGCTTTAAGTTCGCAATAATTTACAAACACCAAACAAAAAATTTCTTGACATTTGTTTTTAGAAAAAATTGTTTGGAGTGCCATGGTATCTAACTACAACTATCAATTGACCATTTTCCTTATTCTTAATTTCCTACCGCATGCGCGAACGAGCCATTTCTTTGACAGAACATATGACATTTTTCTCCATTGACCTTACAATATTTATAGATGGCTTGTTGGCAGAAAAGTTCGAGACAGATCGTCAGGTGGGCGTTTTGATTTCTTTACTATTATTGTTAAAGAATAGTGGCTGAGGTAACTCTTAGGTTGATTCAATTTATATTATAATTAATATTACTTTATTTCTTAAGTTGGATGGGCTCTCTATACTTTTTATAATTCAGTGAACTTAATGCCGTGGCGCATGCGGTAACGAAAATGACTTTAATAAGGAAAAAGGTTAATGGAACAACACGTCGAGAAACCATATATCGGTTTTGGGATATTTGCACGTCATCAGTTCAGTACAGCTTATCTCGGAGCGTTAGGCTCGATTGTAACCGGTGAGACCATTCTCTTATATAAAATTTATCTTTTTTGTCAATTTTATATATAACATTCATTTGTTTATATTAGATGTCTTCAGATTAATAAAAAAAAATTGCTAAAAATAACATTTTATTCTACATATATTTAGTACACATTTTTATTTTTTTATGTTTTTAATTTTTTTTGACAAAAGTTTGATAAGCTTTTTTAACATTTTTTTTACTTTTTTATATATTTTTTTACATTATAATTTACGCACTGGTAGTAAAGCATTTGTGGCATTCAATAAAGTAAGCGATTAGCGATTACCGATTGCGATGCGATTTGAATCGATTCTGTAACATTGAACGTCCAATTTTCGCTGTCAAATCGCAACTGCGTGTGTTTGTCATTTGACTCAGTTTTAAACGTCAAACAAAATTGTAATTATCGACAAAAATAATATTGAGACATATATAAAAATGAATGAGATTATACGTAAAGTATTTATAGGGGAAATATGCGAAAGCCATTCTTTCTTAAACTAACTTGTCTCGCATGCGCATGCGTTGTACTGCGAAACTGCCATTATCCGATTGCAATCGTCGAAAAAGAACGATTGCAATCTTTGCAATCGATTCAAATTGGATTACTCCCACTGAACACCGCTAGCTGTCAAATACTACAATCGCTTACAATCGCTTACTCTATTGAATGCCCCTATTGTTCTCTAAAGCGCTTTGCCGCTATTTTAATTTTTTCTTGACTTGTATGAAAACCATCGCATTTTGAGAAAAAGGATAGGATAGGAAAAGACAGGATGTATAGGGTGATGCAAATTAGATGTTACTTTAGAAAAAAACAAGTTGAAGCTCGCTTTTTGAGAAAATAATTTTCTCAAGAGCATTTTAGCATCCTGCTACCGTTTTTGTTTCAAAGATAGAAGCAAAAGTTGTTGACATTTTGCTAAAAATATTATACAGGCACTTTTTCAAGTGGAATTTAATGAACTAGTAGCTAGCAGTTTAATCACAATAACAATAAGTTGTATTTTTTAAATATAAGTTGTAGTTGGCTTTGACATTTTGAAAAGCTTATTTATTTCTGATACGAAAATGTGAATATTTTTGTATATTTAACAGTTAAATTTAAAAAAAAACTTAATTAAAAATTCTATTAGTTGTCTTTGAAATAAAAAACACGTTTTTATAGCTTCGTAATGACCATTCTTCATAAAAACCACTTACATTCTTTATAAAGTAAATAATTATTTTTACAATTACTTAAGAAACGCTTATTTATGAATGGTAAATGGAAAATAGAGGAAATGGAGAATGGTGAGTAGAATATGATATAAAATCTGGAAATTGTTTATTAATTGCACAAATATTAAGACCTGTTTTAAAAGTTTATTAAAAAAAATTGTCAGCATGTTTTACCAAAAATAATTTAACATAAAATTTCAAGAAGTGCTAGAATAATAATTTTATTAGGAGCCTATTCAGCCGCATACCTAGTATATTAAAAATGACGGGTAGGTTAAAAATTTTTTTTGGCAATTCTGTTAAGAAATTAACGAAATTTGCTAAAATTAACAATGCAGGACAACTTACTATCTAACAGAAGTCTACTAAAATAACATTTTAAAAAATAACAACTTTGGTTAAAAAAAATACAGAAACCGTTAGTTTTTAATTTTAACAGAATGCGGTACAAAACAGCCTTCTTAGAAAATTATCTCAATTCAAAGTTCTACCACGTCAAAAAGAATAATAATAAATAAATAAAATGGTAAAGTCATTACTGCGTAACTTTTTATTTTTTCTATACCTATTACGTGAATGTAATAATGTTCAACATTCTTTGCTTCAAATTACCATATAAATTCACTTATAATAACACACGATTATGAATAAAAATTATTACTATTATTTTTAACTTACAGTGTTTTTTAATTGATTTTTACTTTATTTCAATTAAGATTCACAATATTTCAAATCACTTTCACTCTTGTCACGAGCTTTCAAATTTTGTTAGATATATTTTTTTATTTGAGAAATGATTTTCACTATTTATCAAATAATTTTCCTTTTGAATAAAAACTATTAAAACATCTTTTATATCGTTGCTGATAGTTATATTACGTTTTGCTTTTCTTTCAGCCATAAAGTAGACAAGTAACAAAGATAGTCTCAAGAACCAATTAAAAAACAGCAAAATCTATTTAAAAAATGAAAATGTCTGCGTGACTTTAATTAGTGATTTTATTTTGATTATTTTTTGACGTTTCTCTAAACCAATGAAAAAATTTAATTTTTGTCACATGTGCACTTTTCAGCCAATCAACGCATTATTATAGTGGGAATTTTCTACCTAGCTTATTTCCGCTGGAATAATTTGCCTTACTTGCGTTTGTTTTTTTTATTGTGGCAACGATTTTTTTTGTTAATTGTCATCAATCATTAATTTAAGTGATAAAATGAATTAAAACAGATTCAGTTGGTCGTCATTAGAGGAAATTAACAATAAAATCGCAGAAATTGCTTCTAAGAAAATGAAGAATACCATAACGATTTGTGGTGTGCCCGCGTGGTGTGCTTGAAGCCTGAGCAATGCAGGGGGTGCACAGTGCAATGCCCCCATCGTTTCTGTGTGCTGCACACATATTATATCAGGCTTATATAGAATTAACATTTGTTAACAGGTATATTTATCGTTTTAATTATTAATAACAGAAACTTCTTATATATTTTCTTTTAGAATGATAAACATAACCTTACTTTTTGAGTTTTTGACATGTCTGCTTTGAAATGTTCGAAATGTTTAAACCCAAGGTTCCTTAAATTCTCAGGTTGTCTGGTAACTATGTAAACAAAAGAGAGAGACAGATATAGTCGCCATGTTTATACGTCATCAAGCGTGCCCAAACTTTTGGGGTTTGTGGTCAAAAATTTTTTTAGCTGTGTTGATTGATTTTAAATTTATTTTGTAAGTGTGGTGTTGCAGTTTTGGTATCAAGCATTAAACTGTATTGTTTATTAAAAAAAAACTGTGACTAAATGATCGCGAACTGTTCTTTTTAGACAATATTTTTGGGTTTAATGTGAAGCATTATTTCAGTTACTTCTGGGGCTGTATTAGGGCCTTAAAGGTGAGTAATAACAATAGTTTGTTAATAGACGTCAGTTTTCATTTGATATCAATTTGATTTAGAAAATTAAATAAATAAACCAAAATTTTGAACCTAACTTCAAAACTATTTTATATGAGTTTTCTTAATAATTATATTTTAGAAGATGCCGGGTGGAAGTAATGGTTGCAATTTGCAAGAAAATTTCAAAAGGAGCTAAAGAAATCGGCGAAAATCTTTTATTTTTTACCTTTCCAAAGGATCCAGACGTACCGTTGGCACACAAAGGGTTAATTAAATTATACTTTTTTCTCTTTGGTTGTATTTTTTATTTTAATATAATAAAATGGTTTGTAATAGGCAAAAATTTTAGGTTTTTAATAAATCATACAATTAATTTAAATTATTTGATTGTCACAATCCCAGATATATTTTTGTGAACCAAAGTTCACTCTCTTCTAAAACTTTAGGACAACGAATCAAATACAGAGTAGGACAAAAAAAAAAAGGTTCGTACAAAACTTTTATTAATTTTTTGACATAAACGATTTACCTCCTAATTACAAAAACCAAGGTTTAAATTACCAGAAACTTGAAATTAAACAAAAACAACTACATTGTATATAATTTCTTAATTAATAAATATTTATACAGTAAAAATAAACTAAAATTTGTCTTACGTGTGGTTTAATTTTTAAAAAGGCACGCTGAGTGACGTCACTTTCGCGGGCTTTTATCTGACTTCTGATTGGCTTAAAGTTACCAGACAACCTATAAATTTACGAACCTTGGTTTAAACCCACCTAGAATAAATAACCCCCAGATAAATAACCACCCAGATAAATAACGTAAGTCCGACTTTGGTTAAAACTGGTTTGAGTATGTCCCATAAGAAAAACCTTATTGTTATCGTCAAAAAATAATCCATCGAATACCACACGAGAGTTACGAGAGCTTCGCGCTCTCGTGTCTATTGCCTGGCAATACGTTTTCGAAAATCTGTCAAATTATTTTCAATTTATTCTCACTCTCTTGTGGTATTAATTACGATAAAAACTGACTTTGTTTTTAAATATCAAAAAGTGATTTGAAATATAGTGAACCTCAATTGATATAAAGTAAAAATCAATTAAAAACACTGTAATTTGTATTTTTTTTGAATCACTAAATTAGTAAATCTTTCAATAAGAAGATTTGACCTTTTCAATGACCTTAATTTCTACTGTCATTTAAAACTTTGAAGGTTTCTAGACGTCTTCGCTAAAAAATGAAAGATCTGTGTTTACCACACCATCGGTACCTATTTTGTCCCCCTTTTAAACAAAATTGTCTTGTCTAAGCCTTTTACAAATAAATAAATAAAATCACTTTTTGGTTCGTTTTTAAATACCTACTCCGAATCTGAATCTGAAGTTATACTTAATTATTTTTGTCAATACCACCCTCAAACAAAAATAATAAATTGTTAAAGTTCGTGATATTAATTTATAATATTAACAAGAAAAAAATAAAAGCTAATAAGCATTTAGAGCTACTTAGTATTATTTTGTAACCGTCTTTTACACATAGATTACCATTATATGGTAGTTAGAATCTAGAGTGCTTGGGCCTAGACCAATATTTTCTTCTATTCTGCTATATCAGTGTAATTGTACAAGTTATAACCATAAAATTGACTGCATCTAAATTACCATTACCTGTGATAATATGTATTAAATGCTATGGGAAAATCCGGGAATGAGGACGCTTTGGTACAGTAGTTGCGCAAGCGTATCCCACAGGAGATATTCCCGGGAAACGTCAGCTTCACTCGTCGGGAATTGTAGCAGTGCATCGTCGTGCTGATCTGGGTATGAAATTCGCGAGTGAAAAGTCCGATTTTAACATCAAACGTTAAATAAAATACCACGTAGCGCAAGTATGTTAAACATAATATCGTTGCAAACCTGGGACGTTCTTTTAGATATTAATCTTACAATAAATCTTATTTAATTAGCAATTAATTGCTTCTGTTAAAAAGTTTTTAGTGTGATGTAGATAGTTTATTGTGGAAAGGTAATTAATTGTAAGTATGTGTGCAGAAGATCGTTTTACCTCAACATTGTTGCGTATACCTGTTGCGCCAGACTGTTGCGATTGCAGACATGCACGAATTTGATTTTAAACAATTTTCACTTCACGTAACGCTTACAAGTAAAAGTGATTCTCTAAGATTTTTATAAACTATTTTATAATATCATTGTGGTATTTTGTTCTAAAGAACACTGCATAAGATAGATTTGTCTATGAACGAGTATTTAGTAGTTAGATTCTAACTCCTTTTTACTTTTTTATTTAGCGATAAAAATGTATTGATACAGCACGTCACGATCACTATTATCTACATTATGTATTATGCATATGTTCGAAAATTAGGCTTTGAAAATCGTAGTGCGACATTTAACTGGAAGCATAAAGAGAGCAATCATTAAGGACTTGGGTAATTTGTATAATTGACTAAATTTGTCTGTAAACATCTATTAAAGCAATCAAAACCGTATATTGAAGCTTTCTAAAACTTGTTGCTTGGTGCGCATTATTAAAAAAAATTAAAATTAAGCATGAAGTTTCTGTTAACATTTTTATTAACCATTTATTTTTTTGCCATACGCGCTGTCACTATTAATTTTCACAAAATTTTTGCGTAGATCTGCTCTATTTCATATTATCAGTATATTTACTCTTTTGTTAAATAATTTGTCAAGTTTTTTTATACATTTATGCTAAAACACGTGGGAAATAAGTAAAAAAGTTTTGAGATTATTTTTTGATGTTGATTTTTTCAACTCTTACTTTTTTAACAAAATGCTACAATAATTTACAATAAATAATTAATTATCAAATTATTGATAGTAAGACCTTTTTTTATTGTCTCTTTTTTTTTGACTTGTGTCATTTTCATGTGGACAAAAGCAGAAATCATTTTCCTAACTTTAAAAAATGTTTATTTAAAGGCTAATTTTAAGTTGAGATAAAATAAGTGTTATCGGAAAACTTAATACTTTTCTGTAGCAACATCCATTTATAGTTCTATATTCTTTTAAATTACTATGTAAAGAAAGATGCTGCAAGTATTAACTCAACTTGAAATTAGTCGCTTTAATTAATGCCGTGGAAATCAAACTAGTCGGCAACTTTAGAATGTAATTTTTTAAGTAAGTTTCAGTAGTTTTTAGTAAGTTTCCGAAGTGCGACATTTACAATTTTAAAGATTTTTTTAGTGTTTATAAACGTCTCTTAATCAAGAGTGCAATAAAATTGCCCATATTTTTACATTTCTCATCTCTTTAAAATATGATGTAATTTTTTTAGAATTATTCAATTTTATATCTCTACTTTTTCTTGCGGATGTTTTTTCTACATTTTATAATGAATGTAAAATAGTCATAAAATCGATAGCAAATTCAATAATTCTCAGCAAAAAAAGCTGTATGAATTGTTGTTACCCAGATTTGAGACCCAAGTTAGTTTATAATTTTACTAGTTAGCACTACTAATTTTATTTGAATTGTTTAGTGATTTAGGTTATATATAAAAATTCTTTAGTTACTTAAAAAAATAAAAGTTTTTAATTAACAATTTCTGATCCAGTAGAAAATAGGATATTTCTTGTTTTAGAAAAAGTTTTTTATATAGTTTTTTCCTACGTAGCATCCAACCCGATGAGTTAAGGCAAAATAAATATTTTTACAAAATTGCTATTTCTGAAAGATGGATGACAAAGCAATGACAGTTTTCGATAAAGCAGCACATTAGTCTGTTTTTATAGCTAACTCTGGCAAGTTTTATCTAAATTAGTGATGAAATTTTATATTAAATATTGGGCTATTTTGTTTTTCGCTAATTTTTTTAAGGTTTTCTTTGTTTAGATAAACCTGGAGGTATTATTGCGAAGCAGTCAAAATTTTAAGTTTATTTCCTCCATGGTTTAAAATACCTTTTAGGGAGAGACTACTGTTAGGTATAAATTTTAAATAAATAAATATCTAACTTGACCAAAACAGATGTATAAACAGTTTGTATCTGATCTAGTTAACATTAGCTAAAAAAAGATAAAAGATACATCTGGAATAAAAATACAAACAAACCACCGTAGACTACATTCTGGTTTAAAACAAACCACATGTGACTACAGCATACTACAATAAATTACTTGGTGTTCGTATTTTCTTGCTCTTGACTGTATGTATGTACCTCCTGACTAAAAAGTGTACAACAAATTAAGCCGCAAATAAAAAACAATTACATTTTTTTAAGCTCAGAGATATTGATTTTTTTCTTGTTCAGAAGAGAATAAGACAAGACTCAAAAAAAATGTTCACTATCATATTTTCAATAATATGATTATCAAATGTTTTATTGTTGTATTTCTTCTTAATGGATATTACATCTATTTTAACTCTCTCGTGATCGTGCGGGATAACTGAGTTACCCCAATCGCTAATTTTTCTTAAGAACTTTTTAATACTTTTTCTGACTGTTGTCTTTTTTGTATGCGCCTAGAAAATTTTATGGTATGTTAATGAGTTACAACTTATTTGCTTACATTTTTTTAATAAGAGTGATTAAGCAATTTTTATTGCTAAAGGCTTTTTATGAAAAAATAAGAATTTGACTTAAGTAATAAATCATTGTTAACAAAGCAGTGGTATTTAAGCTGTTACCACTTCCTGATGGGTTTAAATTCTAAGTGATAAATAGCCACAGGCAATCCTATTTAAAAATTAGTTTCTAACCCAATTTTTTTACTTTCTCTTTTTTAAAATATTGTCATAATATTTAAAACAAACACACACACAACAAAAGTATTGATTGTTTAAGTTCGCTTGTTTTGTTAATAAGTAACTTATGACTTACTTTACGTTTTCGTTTTTCGATAAAAGAAGTAGAAGTAAATTAAAAGAAAGACAACCGAAGCTTTTATTAAAAGTTTGTTCTTTTATTATTTTTTAAAACTAAATTTAGCGTTTGCTTTGTTTGTCTAACCGCACTCTGACGTTATTGCCTACTTTTGTCACTACTTATGGAAATAACTATCTTGAATTTTTTAATAGGTTCTGGAAAAGCAATGAACCAAGCTTTGGAAACGGTTTTGCACACTGCGAACTATGTTCGTAAATTAAAATAAAGGTACAAAAGCTTTTTTTCTACGTAGCGCATTATTAAAGAGGCAATCAAATCCTTGTTTTAAAAGTGTTATTGTTTAAAAAATCCGATTGTTATTTTTGGAAACAAATTATTCAAAATTGCAAAAATAATAACAATAAATAAATATGTGGACAACTATAAGATGATTTTATTAGGCGTTTTACATGAGTTATATATAGAGTAGGTAGTAGTTATATGTATAGTATGTCTACTTTAAATATCAATCACCGGAAAAACATTTTACCGATAACAATTGTTTGGAGGCGGAGCGAAACGACGACTCCACTTATTTTCTATAATCAGTCAAAGGTTCTTACAACGTTCATGATGCTTATGACATTTCCTTTGATTAATATACAAGGTCAATTACGAATAATGGCAAATCCATATGCAACTAAATTTACATATTAAACAACTTTCTTGATATAATTTTTATTTCAGTAAAAATATTGAATCAGAATTACCCAAAAATTATCAATTTCTGTCAGATTTTTAATAACTCGTCAAATTGGTAGATATGGAATTTATTAGCACGAATTATTCTAGAAACAGAATTTGAGTTAATTTCTAAATTTTGTTCTACAGCATTTTGTCCAATATGTGGATTTTCTGTAATCGCAGTAATCTCATTATTTATGACGATTGCTTTGACGCATTTTGCTTCAAGTCTTCTAAAAATTTTGTCAGTTTAAACCACT
The DNA here is from genome assembly GCA_029207805.1 of Tribolium confusum. Taxonomy (NCBI): domain Eukaryota; kingdom Metazoa; phylum Arthropoda; class Insecta; order Coleoptera; family Tenebrionidae; genus Tribolium; species Tribolium confusum. The sequence continues at coordinate 10,072,278 of JALGAY010000006.1, forward strand.
CGATGGGGATATCTTTCTGCATAAAGTCTTACTGCAGCTGAAGCGTTTTTTTGACATTCTCCATTTATCAGGATTATGTTACTCTTCTTGTTATCAGTGATTATTTTGACTAAATTTGCTCAAAAACAGTCAAATTAACATAAAATGATATACAGTAACTATGATCGCAAAAACATATTTTTAAATTAAATTTCATCAGAGTCTCATGCGAAAACGTAAGATTCGTTGCATAAATTTTTTAGCATCATTTGTGAATACGCTTGTAAATACAAGGTGTTTTTAAAGTAATGTAAAAAATTTTAACAAGTAGTAGCTCTTGTCGAAAAAATGCTAAAAAACCCAATTCGCCTAACTTTACAAATTTTAACGATTGATAGACCTTGTTAAAAAATGCTAAATATCGAAATTTGTTTTTTGAAATGTTACTGGTTTTTGACATATACATTGTAAAAAAATTTTTTCAAAAAAAAAAGAATTATTTTTGCAATACACGATGTATGACAAGAATACTGTTTTTGAGCAAAAAGTTTTACATTATATATCTCAAATCTGTAAACATTTGAATAAGGCAAATTTGATTTTTCAGCATTCTTTCATGGACTAGGTATCACCGTTTTAGAACGGTAAGTACTGCTTACCGTTAAGTTTTTGTTGGCAGCAACAAAATAATATGTTTACTGACGATTTTGTGTTAGCAACAAGTTAATAACCCTTACTATCTTAGGAACAGATGCATTTAACAATTAAGTTTGTTCAATACCACAAAAAAGTTATCATAATGGCGATATAAAGTGAACCATATCCCCAGTTAATGTTTCTAAAAGAAGACAAATACTTCAAATTTTTTTCAGAAATAAAAATAAACCAAAAAAAATAAAAAATAAAATGTGCGAGTGATCTAAAGATGAATTATTGTATAAATTGTAGCAACGATTGTATAAAATACTAAATATTTTATTTGTTTCTTACTTGTTAAATTTAAAATTTATTAAGTATTTGTATTTACTTTTAAAATTTTTTATAAGTAACAGCCTAGTTACTAAAGTAATTTCTTTACTTGCTAGCCCGTTATTAAGTGCCTTTTTAAGGTAATAATAGCAAAACTCAAATGAGAATTTACTAACAATTAATGTAGATTTTTAGTTTGTTTTTTTTTAGTTTTTATTGGCTTAAGGATATAACAGGCTTGTGACTTATCGTCCAAACTGCTTAAGCAACTAAGACTGCAGATTCGTTTTCGTATATTTTTTGACTTTTATTTAATTTTTAAACAATATTTATAAAAACTAATTAATAAAAATCTGATTAAAATCGACTTTGTAGATATCGCAGTCAAGTATTGTTAATCTAAGACCGTCTACCGCTTTATTGCTTTTGATTCCAAACTAAATTAGACTAGGTTACTCGACGAGAAATTAAACTGTTCTAATTAAACGGATAGGTTTATTATATAGATATCTGTAGGTAAATCATCTGTTAAATTTAACGGAAATAGATAAGCTACATACCCTCAAGATTATTACGAGGTTTTAGATTCTAAATACAATCTCTCCACTGGTATTTCATATTTTATACCTCATGACATTTACAGTAAATAAGTGATAAACAATAAATTCTGGTTTTATGAACGACAAACATGCAAATGTATGTTTGAAATAAAATAAAATGGGTAGTAAATGGAAATATTACTACATTCTCAGCTTTATTCTGTATACAGGTGTCTGTAAAATGTCTGTACTGTACAAGCTACCATATATTTCTGACGTTAAAATAAAACGTTTAAATCAAACGTACTTTAGTACAAAAGTGTACTGTTTTAGCGATCTGAAGCGCCACAAATTTCAAAAATTTTTTAATAAATTGTTTAAAATAAAAAACCACACACACGCACAGTTGCAGAGACAATAAACGCAGCTTCAAAATAATGTGCCACTCGACATCTTTTGCTATTTTTTTTTTGAACTTTTTTAAGGGGAGTATGGAAGTAATTTCTCTTATGGGAATTCCAATGTAGCACTTTTATTTATAAGAATAATTTAATCAGATTTAATACAATTATAATCTAATTATTAATTACAAAATGACTGGAAGCGATTTTTAAAAAAATGTTTTATAAATAATATAAAATAATTATTAAAGAACTATTAAAATTTAAAATCATCGAAATTAAAAATTTAAAAAAGTCAAAATGTAGTTAATGTTATTACAATACTCATAGCAAAAACCGTTTTTAATATTTTTGATAAATAAACGAGCTACATATTCGCGCATTTACATTGGAATCCTTATACTAAAGAAATTCGTCCATAGTCCTCTTAAGGGGTGGCTCTGGGCGCTAAAGGAATGAAGCAATAAAACACAATTAATTAATTATTGAGGCAAAAATTTGACATTGAAACTTGTAAAAATAAAAGATCAAAATGTCACAAACAGTTAAAAATTTCTTAAATCATCAACTGCAGTTACCTAGTTTAATCAAACTGTTTCGCTCTAATAAAAAAACAAGATGCAAATAAAATTATAGGTTAACTCTACGTCAAATATTAGGTCAAAACTTATTAAAAGAAATTAAGGCATACTTTAAGTTATTGTCAATTTGTTTTAATTATATTATACTTATAAAAATAACTATAAACATATGTACTTTACGAATAAGACTAAATCTTATTTATAAAATTACTAAAATTAATGGTTAGATTATAAAAACTTTTATTTGTTCAAACAATTTGCTTAATCGTTTACTAAATGGTTGTGTTGTCTATTTTATACAAATGCTAAAAATTATAATGTAGCACTGATAAAGACGCATTATGTCGACAGATTTATATACTAAATGTTTCAGAAATTATGGTCAAAAATTTAACTACTGATACATCACATTAAAAAAAACTACTTTTCTATGTACTATTTTTATGACAGATGCTAAAAATTTTGAATTTTGTTTCCCCCATAAAATCACGATACGCTTATGTTCAATAGGTATATAAAAATAGGTCAGCTTTAAAAAATTTCATAGAAATCAAAAATGTATTATTAGATTTGTCATTAAAAAACAAATTAGCAGCAAATTGTCATTCAATAACCTTGCAACTTGAGCTAAATTAATTGTGCTTTTAATAATACTACATAGGTCAGTGGCAGGTATGGTATTTTGTACTTTTTTAAATAATTTTATTGTAATAACGGTTGAGATTCGGAAAAAATAGAATCTAGAAAAAATCTTCTTTTTACCGACACTTATCACTGGCTAAATTTTTGATCATTATTTTTAATACACCCTCTATATATAATGACTCTAATAAGTGTACTCGACAAAACTATACTTTAAGTAAGTTGACAAAAGATGTATTATTCGTAGTGTTTTTAGTGAAGTCTAACAAGTTCTGCATTTTATGTCAAAAATCTTTTACTACGATAGACGTGTATTAGTGTTTCAAACCTAATTTTGTTAGACGTCTTCCACTTTAACTCATCTGCTTTTAGAAATGTGCAAAGAGAACGAGTCATTCAAACGTCAGTGCCTAGTTAAGACCAGAGACAAGTTAATATTAGAAACTAACTTGTCTCTTGTTTAAATTAACTTTATTTACCTTAACATTTTTAAATGCCTGTTTTTTGTCGAAAAGAATAGTTTAACTGCTGCCTTTTAAGCTGGCCTAAACAAAAAAAAAATTTCTTTTTTATATTAGTACACTATGCGAAAGAAAGGCTCTGAGCACCTGATTATTTTACGGGCTACATTCAGAACCATTCAGTTGGTAATCACCATAAACTTAAAAGTCCACCTTCCGGTTGCACAAACGTCAATCACATTTGACGGATGATTAAACTCTGATTAAATAAAAATATCGTGCTCTGATTGGCTAAAAATACGTTAATGAGAAATCTTTCAACAAGCCATCAATTTTGACGAACGTTTGTGCAACCGGGCATTAGTCTTTCAAACTGCCGGAAAAAATTGCTCCAAAAAAGTATGCTTGCTGTTCCGATCTTGCGATACTCCTTTAGAGCAGCGTTTCCCAAATTGGGCTTCGCGGAACCCTGGGGTTTCGCGAAATGAAAGCAGGGGTTCCGCGAAAAGACAAAACCACGATAAAAAAACACACGAATAGAAAATATAAAATAAATAAATGTACAAATTAAATTATTCCGTGACGAGGGCCAACGTTTGGTCAGGATTGTAATGTAACTTGATTTTTTGTATTTTATTTTTATACCGGGTTCCGTCTTGATGTTTAAAATCTAAAAGGGTTTCGCGGCTAAAATTAATTGGGAAACGCTGTTTTAGAGTACTACAAACTCGAAGTAAAGATCCGTGAAATGTTGAGTCTAAAAAAGTTATTACCTTAAATCGTCCGTTTCTCGATTTTTCTGATCTATATTAACAGAGAAGTTTGTTTGCTAATTAAACAAATGGAAGAGTTACCGTCCGCATATGGTATATACTCGCAAAATAGCATAATTACTAATAATTGTCAAATAGTTTTTTATATAAAATAAAACCAGTATTAGACAAAACGTCGTCTTACATCTATTGACAAAAGTTCTACCAGGGTTCCAGAGGCTTGATTTAAAAAAAATCTATTTAGAAATCTGTACAGACACAATAAATTAATTAATTATAATTTTTAAATAAGACTATGCTTTTTTTCTTTCAAAAAATACTTTATAATTTATTTTCACAAATAGATAAGAGCTAGAGAAAACTTTTTCGACAAAGTTTATACAATTTTTTGTAGAATTTATAAAAAATATTAAAGGTATATAATTTTTTGCGCGGTCGGTTGTTTTTATCAGTTTACTGTGCCTGTTTCCACGACGGTAGGTTGCTGTTACTGGTTGCTACGTGTAACAAAACGGTAAGTAATTCACTTACCGTTCAGTGAACGGTAAACAATTAAATCTAAAAAAAAAAACAATTTTGCGATTTATTTATTAAAATTAAATGTACAATTATTATAATTAATAGTAGTAATACCACTCGCATTTGAGTTTCTAGTGTTAATAGACAAACTTTCCGACGTAGAAGTCCCAGGTTTTTGTAATAGTCTACCAACATCGCTGTGTAAAATTTTATGAGCAAATTCAATTTTGTTTTGGAGGGAATCTTCCACGTAACTCTCGGCCACCGTTGATGAACGCCACCCACCATGTCTTTTTAGTCCCAACACATCAACTCCGTTATTCGCCAAAAGTGTAGCCCCTGTGCGTTGAAACGAGTGTCAAGTAAAACCTTCAGGGACTTGCAACTTTAAATACTTTGCAATTTTTGACGGCCAGCCTCCAATTGTGCCTTTTCCTGTGACTTGCCTAGTGCATTTGCCATTTCGATAGTCCAGAAATAAATGATCTGACGTTGGGTTGCTTGGTCTAATTCTTATGTATTTTCGAAGTATTTCCAAATAATGAACTGCTTCATTTTATTTATTAATAACTGTGAACGTTCGCTCGATATTCGTTTTTGTATTTGGAATATTTACTATAAACATTTCTTCACGTTTTTCTATGTCACTCATTTTAATATTGTACAATTCCTCTCGTCTACAAGCGCCCGATACTCCCAATATCATTGCTACTTGCAAATATATTGTTTTCTTAGAACTCAGATGTACCACCTCAGCATCTACAACATACCTTTTGAATTAAAAATTGTTCGTCTGGTGCTTCATTCAAGAATTTTTCCATGTTTTCTCTGGTAAAAATTTTAGCCTGCTTAGGCCGATATTCAATATTTTTTCTCTTAAGATAAGCAATTGATGTAGCAAACTTAGAAATATCGGTAGCATCATGGAAAAAAATTGTACTCTTCAGCATAGAATACTCCGGCCATAAACTGCCTGCGGCCTTCAAGTGTCCACTTCTCACCACAAAATACGCTAACAAGCTCTTTTCATTTACAGAAATCTTCTTTGCTTTACGCCATTCCTTAAACAACTTGTATGTCTGTACATATCGGGCTTTAGATTTTTCTGGAATTATTGCCGAACATCCTTCTTGCCAAGCGTCTTCTAAATCATCCGGTAGATCATCACTATCGCTTATATTTGCTTCAAAAACGGAACCACAAAACAGAACTATATATGTAGGAATGATTGTATCATAAAGATAATTTTACTTGTTTGGAACAAAACCATAGCAACCATGGAACAGCCACCCAAAGTTTTCAGTTTTAATCTTCCCGATTAGCACAAATGTATTGATATAAATTATTATTATTATTATCACAACCGTCTGGATGACATTTTTTTGAAATTGACGTATATAACAGCCTGTTTATTTGCTAACTTAGAGAGATCTCCGCATAGCGCTGCTAACATCGGCTTTACTTCAACCTTTAATATCTGAAATTTGTCAAAAACAAAATTTAAATCTGTCAAAACTGATCATACCAAATATGGTTTTTGTTTCAAACGAAATTTAGAATATTAAATTTCGTTTAAAATTTTTTTTTTAGATTTTCTTAATTACTTATCACTATAATACATAACAAGTGTATAACAAGTGTTTACTTAAAAAGGGTGTAAAGAGTGCTATGGCAAAACGAAAACATTTTGAAGTATTTTTTCGTTAAATTTATACTGTCGTACTGTCAGCGACAGTTGTCAGAAATGTCAGAATTGTCACATTATGAAAAGAACTAATAAAAAAAGAAGGAACAAAATGAAACTGGATATTACAGCAACCAAACTATTTGCAGTGAAAGTGATTCGAAATCTTGTAAACACGCAAATCAATATGATTTATTTATTTATAATGTTTTTTACAGTTACAGTGTACCAAGTTTTGACATACATTTTCGTTACATTTGCTTTCATCAACATCTTACAGCATTTTTGACAACTTCAGTAGCATCTTTTCAACGAGAATTATTACCTGTTAAAAATTTTACACATGATTTGATTAAACCCTGTATGTTAACAGTTATTCTTTGTGATAGCTAACGTTTACTAGTAAATCTGACATTCGTTTAACGACAGAGGATTACGAATCATTTTTAAGAAGACTAGAAACATATTTTTCTTATAAAAATTCTAACGTAAACGCGCAAGTCTGTAGAGCATTTTTGTTTATATTCTTATAAAAAGTGGAACCTTTTAACAATGAGCTTGTTAAAAGTGAACCACACTCTCTTTTATAAACTTGTACCGCATTAAATTCTCAGCTAATCCACGATCTTTAATGCATTTATAAATAAGTATTTTTAAATTCCGATGTTGGAGGTTGGGTCGTGATTTTCTCTAAACTAGCAATCGTAAAACTGTTGAGTTAAGGTGCATTATAGTTTCTGTTTATCTAAAAAGATGTTTTCTACTTTTTACAAACACGGTTTAAACAGCTTCATCTTTTTTATTGCTTTACCGATCAGTCATTTAAATGGACTTTAAACGTATAAAATTTGGTGCGAGCTGTCTTCTTTGAGTATCTAAGTTTGGCCGGCGCACAGTAGGGATGCCTAAGCTGGTGTTCAAGTTGGGCTGGGTAATTTATACAAATTTCCACAGTTTTATCAGTAGGTCAGATCAGCCGATAAAGTCGGTGGGTCTTTCCCACCCGTTCAATTTATATCATATTTATATTATTACATTTATTTATTTAAAGTAAAGTCACATCTTCGGCTTAGAGTGACAACCTGCTAGCTCTATTTTCATAAACTTTTTAAGAAAGCCGACAAACCTTACTATTATTGTTCTACGCAAATTAAATAAATACTAAAATACCACTTGTCAAAACTGTGGATACAGTAAACGGTCGAACTAACAAAATAATGAGAAATGCAACCAAGAGAAAATAATAACGAATTGTGTTCTCTCCAGATTTCAGAAATAAGCGAATCAAATGATGCTAAAGAAAACAGAAATAAATATCTAAAATATTTTAATAGGGAAGCAAAAGTATAATGGCAAGATTAATTAGAAGAGAGCTTAATTTATACAAATTAAATATTTTAAAATACACTAAATATAAATATTATTAAATTAAATTATCAAAAAATTTTTATTGTGTTTACTTATCTGACTATCTAAAACACGTTTACGATCTTGATTTGACTAGACGTCTGTTTCTTGTACTTTATCTTCTGCATTACTTATTTTGTCTATATCGTACTTTCACTTTGTACTACGTTCTCTGATACTGTTGTAGTAAATAAATTTGATGTGCTGGAAGCAGGCCTAATTTCTAGTGAACATCAACATATCAAAATACCATAAAGTTAGAGTGTAGATGTTATCAACCTCTTGTTCACTTCTAATTGACCTTTCAATTTTTTAAATTTTTTTTCGAAAAGTGCCTCTTATATTTTGATTGTTTTTACAAAGATAGATATATTTTTTTAAGTTTTGTGCAGATATTGAGGGCTTTTGATTTGCCTTAATGCTAGAGTAATGGTTGGCATTCACTACGAATTGTTAGCATTTCTCGAATTTTTGTCTTTTGTGATAAATACCATATGTTTATTATAATTTTTGATCAGAGGCTGTCATGAAAAACAAAAATTCTAAAAACGTACCGCCTAGATTAATTCACTTGATAAATGTCATTTTGCTGTCACTGTCAAAAGTAAAATTTAGATTTGATTTGAATTATGGGGTTTACTGCAGAACAGAAGATTTTTTTAGTAGAATCATATTTTCGTAATGGGCACTTAGTAAACGGAGAACGGGTTTACTCATGCAGGCTTTGTTTGGAGGAGTTTCGGGAGAAATTTCTAGAAGAAATCATAACAGAGTCAAATTGTTATACCAGTTTGAAAAACACTATCACGTCCTTTTGAGAGACCGGCAGTGTCAATCGGAAGAAAGGTACTGGAAAATCAAAAACAAATCCTTTTCTGAGTGACAGTAAAATGATTTTATTATCAAGTGAAATAAGTTACGCCCTACGTTTTTAGAATTTTTGTTTCTCATGACAGCCTCATCAAAAATTATAATAAACATATGGTACAATTTTTGGTAAATAAAAAGTTTGCTTGTTGACAATTGATTAAAAAATAGATCATTATTTTATTACACAACTTATCCGTGAATAATTTTTATCACTCCTTGGTGCACACTGCCAGGGATCAGAGTTTGATCCGTCTAAAGTTAATTAGGTCTTTTTAATTCATTCAGTTTTAATTTAAACAAAACAGAAAAATGTTATTTTTAAATCTGTTTTAAACCTTTGAAAATTGTAAGTTGAATTTTATAACAAATCTTAATACAAAGATAATTTAGAGTGTTAAATCTAATAATAGCCATACACCTGGTTTCGTTTTAATAGTAATTTGTGTTTTTAGTTTTTATCTTTTTTTCTTACTACATAATTACATAAACAAATTAAATAAATATTTTTGTTGACCGTTTATTAATAACAATAATGATATCTTGAAAAAGATTTTCGTCCCAAGACAAAATGATTTACGGTCAACGAAAAAACATTGTAATCAACTTGTATGTCAATGGGCGGCTAGTAATTTAGACAATTAAAACCATTTGCTTACAAACCCTTTTTCTTATTTTAAATAGTCTTAATTATTAAACGCATTCAATAATATAAGTATTTATTTATTAGTTATTTTGATCTTTTTTTTTCACAAATATGTATTATTAGTTATTTAAAGATTATTATAAATTTATGTTTACTCTTACAGATTAAAATCTATAATGAAAGAGCTTAAGGCTACTGACTTAGTCGAATCAATATCATGAAAGCGGCAGTGTGATTAACTACAGCAAATTACATGACACGATGTATTAAGAGAGGTTTCAGTTAAAATAATGTCATCTCTGCCACTTACAAGTAAGTATTCTTTGCACCAACACAATCTTACAATTAAAAACTTAACTTAAAAATTTTAGTAATTATAACAATCAAGCATTGCTTACACTAAAATTTTTGTTGATGCAAAGAGTCAAGAAGCCTTAAGTCAAGTAAGTTATGGCAGTAGCGGTCGGTGATTTTTTAAAACTTTGTATTTTAAAAATGGAGCATGGGATCCAAATTCTGTTATAAAGGATTATTATTGAGACCACACTGAGGGCAACTGCCAAAAAAAAAATTGAGCGAAATTTGCAAAATTTCATTTTTAAAAATGGTGGGCCTTACCTGGTAATTCCGAAACGACTTATATTAGAGCGGTGGCGATTTTTTCGGCATTATAAGACAAATTAGTGACTAGTTTTATTTTGTTTTTTTTTTTTTTTTTCAAAATTTGAATGATAGAAAAAGTTATGAGCATTTGAAATTTAATTTTCGAAAAATATTTTTTCTCTAAAATTTCATTACCTTATATCTTTTTCTTAAATAAAAAATTTTAAACAAAATTTAAATAAACTAGTCATTAATTTGTTTCATAATGCTGAAAAAAATTGGCACTGGCCTAACATAACCCGTTTCGGAAATAACCAGGTGGGGCCCACCATTTTTTAAAATCAAATTTCGCAAATTTTTATCAATTTTTTTTGTAGCAGTTGTTCTTAGTCTGGTCTCAGTAATAATGCTTTATAACAAAATTTGGATCCCATGCCCCATTTTCGAAATACAGTGTTTTAAAAAATCATCGTCCGCCACTGAGTTATGGTTTAGTTTAAATAAACTTGTTATATGATATATTTAGCGAAACTGTTTGTCGTTAAGTAAAAGACAAAAATAAATAATGTAGAAAAAAAATCGTTGTAGTATCACAGGGCAGTTTCCAGTTTGGATCAAAACATAATTTACCCAAAAATTAATTGCAATATTTTTTAAACAATAAAAGGGTTTGGTCTAGTGGTGTTTAAACAATGTCACAAAAATATCAAAAAAAATTGTTTATTAAGCTTACAAAAAAAAAAATGTTGAAAACAGGGTGTTAGTATAAATTTCTTTAATTGTTTTTTTTTAACATTCTACGAACACTATTAAATCAGACTTATTTTTAAATTATATTAAATATTATATAATTAATTATTAATATTATTATATAATTAATAATTATATTTAAATAAATATTATATTTAAAAAATATTTGGATTAATTTTTGACCGAATTATAGTAGCAAACCGCCCTAAATTGTATATGATGTAGACAACTGCCTCTATTGGCAAGTAGTACATTAGAATTTAAGTAATAATTAAAATTGAATATTAACTGTCATTTTAACCAGGTAGGTACTAAAACGACACGTCGACACAAGCATTAACAACATTAAATCTACATGAAAGTAGTTAAATAACTTAAGAGTAGATTTACTAGGATAGTAATACTAATTTATACCTGTAGTTAGTTTCAATTAAAATTGCAAAGTTTCAACAACAATGACAATTTTTAATGTGGGATGAGAGAGTCAGTCTCATTAAATCACTGTTGGATGAAAACACAAATAACGCGAATAATTTTGTGGAAGACAGCATTTAGATAATCGCTACTTGCACATAGCGATAAATCAATTAGTGACGTTAAAAAAATATTTGTAAAATGTACGATGAAAAAAATTTAAATTGTTTTAAATATTTTTTAAACCGTACAAAAAATTTAATTTTAAATATGTTTATACTTTTAAAATCAAAAATATTTTTATTTTGGTACGCGCTTCCCAAAATGATATTTTCGAGATTACTTTAACAAGGCAAAACGTTTCTTTAGCAATCTCAAATGTCATAGCAACATAAAACGCCGTTAAAACTCTTTTAAAAAACTAGTATTTAAAGTTGCCATGGCAACACTTTGGGGATTTTTCAATTAAAATATGGATAATAAATACAAATATGAAATTCAACAGTTATAAAACGAAATATAAATTTTTATTCAAAACATAAAACGCAAAATTACAGTTATACAAACTATTTCCTGTACAAGAAAAGCTACTTTTATGCTGATCCATCTATAGTTTTAACAGTATATGAGGTAGCAACTCGAATTATATCTGAAAAAGCATAAGTTTTATTTGAAGAAGTTAACGTTAGTAAAATATCACCGAGTGATATTTAAGAAAGTTGAGCTTAATGTACCAGCAGCATAAGTTGTGTTCTCAATTGTGTCTAAAGGAGTTGACATATACATTTCTCTTTTTTCCACAATTAATCTTGCAACCTTTTTCTTTTGCTCGACTGGGTTCTCAATTTACCTTTCCACGACTGATGTTGATCTTCATCCACCCAATTGTTTTAATGTTACCTCTGCTCTTGCATCTGCAACTAACGTAGCAAAGGTACGCCGAAAACAGTGTTCCGTATACAATTGAGGATCAAGAAGCTTTAGGTACTGCGCCACAACTGATGGAATTTTTCCAAATATGTGTATTCCAACACGCTGGACTGTACACTTTTTGTTCCGGTAATTTACAAAGAAATAATTGTAGTACAAATTGTGTACTCGAATTGTAAATAACAAGCTAAAAATAATAGCCGATGCACTAATATTAGAAGAACAAAACGGATTTCGTAAGGGAAGATCCTGCAGCGACAATATCACCATAGTACGACAAATAATAGAAATAAGGAAAGAATATAACCTAGAAACTTATATCGCTTGTATTGACTATAAAAAAGCCTTTGATCGGGTAAACAGAACCACTCTTTGGAAAATTATGAATAGACGGGGTTATCCCAAACACCTAATAGAGGTGATAAAAGGTTTGTATTATAATACAGAAATATTAATAAACATTGGAAAAGCCAGATCAGAGCTAATAACAATCAACAGAAATGTCAGACAAGGGTGCAGTTTCTCACCAACCCTATTTAACATATATATCAACGATGCTATACGACAATGGAAACAACAAACTAGTCCTGGAATAAGACTGACACTTGCTAATAATTATATAAACACTATACTGTTTACGGATGACCAAATACTTTAACAAAAAACAGAGGATGAACTTCAGAACGCAATTTACCGCCTAAATCAAAAATGTAAGAATTACAACTTAAAAATATAAAAAAAAGACGAAAGTTATAGCTTTTATAGGGAAGCAACCCATACGTTCTAAGATAATACTAAACAAAGTGCCCATAGAACAGGTATCACATTTTAATTTTTTAGGATGCGACATAAGCTACGATTATAAAAACGACATTACAAACAAAATACATAAACACCAAATGATATGTGGCACCATACAAAGGACACTGCAAAATAAGACAAGCAAAGAAACAAAGATGAAATTCTATAAACTAATGGCAGCACCAGTATTAACCTACGGTAGTGAAATTTAGGCTCTACAAAAACAAGACAGACAACGCATACAAGCTGCTAAAATGAAATATTTAAGAAGAACAAAATATATACGCACAATAAGAGACTAAATAAGAAATAAAAAAATAAGGGCTAAATTTAACATATTCTAGATAAATAATAAAATACATCAGAACGCAATAGAATGGAAACAACTTATTGAAAGAATGATCGATAATAGGATGGTAAAACAATTAGTACGTTATAGAGCAAGAAGAAAAAGAGACGTAGGTAAACCCAGAAGAAGATGCAGAGACAAACATGAAGACGAAACAGACTGCAAGCCTAATCCTTGAAGTGCAGAAGAAGAAGATATTTGTGGTTTATTAAAGGTGGACGTAGACGAGCATCTTTATGATATGATTCTAAAGGGTTGATACCTTCGCTGTCAGCAGTCACAGAAAACATTTGTTTTTTGTTTGTCTTCGTATCAGCAAGAGTTACAATTAAAGAATTACCCTTATCGACAATATCAGGAACTTCTAGAGAATGCAAATCATTTCGTCTAGATGCTCTGCAAATACTAATCACAACAACTACCTTTGTCATTATATAGGGTGTGTCAAAAGTCGCGAATTTTTTTTGGAGGGATACATGGGAGATTCTTAAAGAACACAAAAATTTATTTAAAAAAATTCGATACTTTTTTTTTGTTTTTGCTTAATTTTGTATTTTCTTGAGATTTTGATATTTTCTTAAAATTTATGAATACGTAATTCATTTCAATTGCTTTATTGTTTCTTTTTTTTCGTTTTTTTAATTTTTTTTTAACTATATCAAGACAATTTAATTTTTTTTTGCAAATTTAGATACTCATAACTTTTCAAATTTTGAAGTTAAAAATTTTTTTTCTTTATGGTTTGGATTGTTTTAATGGTGGGAATCAGCCCACTAAAGGAAATTTACGACTTTTGACACACTCCATATATATGTCATTGTTTGCTTTTTTTAAAAATTTATTTATCTCTTTCTTTAAAAGCACTTTAGACTTTTTTGATTTATATCTCACAGTTTTATGTTTTAAAAATGCGAACTTATTTAAATACTTTTCCAGTTTAACATCTTCTTTTACAGGTAGAGCTGCTTTAAGCATAACAAGTACGCAAAATGTTTAAGGTTTTTTTAAGGACTCCGCTGATGCCTTGTTCTTAATTTTGACTTGTCCGTTAAATGTACATTTTGTAAACTTGTCACATAAGTAGCTATTATTATCTTTAAATTATAATCGCCGATTAAAGTCAGTTTAATTGCATAAGTCAAGAAAATATACGTTGAAATTCAAAATTACGTGGCACAATTTAAACCTAAAAGTCAACTCAATTGATAAAAATATGTAAAAAAAATTTTTGTCTATGGTTGTTGAAGTAATAAGAATACAAAAAACTTATTACTTAATACAAATGTTAGTGTAAATGTATTTGGTAAAAACCATTATCTTTTGGAAAAATATCACTTTTAAAGCCTGCTTGCCGTCTTGGGCATTGGTTTATCTGAATTTTAACAAAGCCACCGCTTGTAAATGTTTATGGTTAAGTCCGATTTGACTTCAATGACAATAAAGTTTATGGTGGCCAAAAGTTTTGCAGATATACTATAAGCTTTGTTGTCCAAAAGGCCAAAAGCTTTGTCGAGACTAATTTGCAACATTATCTTTAAAAACATCTATTTTTGGTGAATTTTGCGGTTTAAATGAGATATCTAACTGAAAAATGTTTGGAGGCAAAAATTTTAAAGTTAACAGTTTCTATAAAACGAATTTGCTTTCTTATTGTAAATAATATATCGACAAAAGAAAAAATGGCTTACAGGAAGAAAAACGTTTTTAACGAAATGTACGATATTGTGAGGATATTTCTTTTATGAGACAATAACGACAGTAGAAGATTTATTAATTTGACGATCAAAATTTTAAATTTAGTTACGAATAAGAGATTCATTGTACAACTATTCTGTTTAGTTACAGCTAGGTAATCATTCTTTAATGTAGATTTTTGTAATTAAAAATTTGGGAATTTTGTTTTTGCATCATGACATGATTATGACGGCATTATTTTTTTATCTTAAAAAATTGTATTATCTTTAAAAAAATTGCTATTAGATCCGTAAAATATTTTACAAAAAAGCATCTTTATCCAAGCAATTAAAAAACAATGAATGTGTTAATAGCGTTCCAATTATTTTCTCCAACTGTTTATTTAAAAAAGCTGTAGGTATATCGCGATTATTTGAAAATTGGCCCCACTCTAGTTTTTATGGACAACATAAATAATTATTTTTAAGTTTACATTTTGTCTAGCAAAACATAATACATTTGCTCTCTTAATAGTAATATAGCTCTGTATATCGATATTTCTGATGAACCATAATTCTGATTACATGTTACTTTGCCAAATTAATAGTATTCAGAACGCCTCCAGTAAGTCAACTGTAGAAGCAACGTTTTCTCGTTAGACTGAAGGGTAAATCCAATAACGACATAACGAACGCAAGAACTGCTAAAAATACTTTACCTCAAATTTTGGGATGCTTTAATTTTTCGAATGTTAAACAGGTTACTAATTTTATGAGTAGTGGCATCCTTGCCTTGGTTTAAATTTTAGAAATCTAATTGTAAGTAAATTTTTTTTGGTTGGCCACATTATAAAAAAAAATAATTTAGTTTTGAGTGTCTTACGTCATTAGTGTCAAGAGATCATTTTAGGCCCTTAAAACCGATAGCACTGCAGGATCGTAGAGGGTTAACGTGTACAGAGTGTCCGACAAAGAAATGCAAATATTTTAACGCTTGATTTGATCAGCTCTTAAAGATAGTCCCAAAAAACGTTTATATTTTTTTGCATTACTCTACTAAAAATCAAAGGATCACGCACTAAGTGAACGATCGGGACCGTCAATTTTACAAGCAAGGAGCACATGGATTTTTCTCGTTTAAAAAACGATTTAAAATTAGATTATCATATTAGAGCTTAAGTTTATAATAAAACAATGCACTTTACCACTTGTATTCAGATAAAACAACAGAAATGCATTTACAATATTGCATTTAATGTTTAAGTTTGAGCAGCGCTATTTGTGAGAAATTGAGTAAGACATTAAAATCTCAAATTTTGTGACCGTTAGTTACCTACAATATCGACAGCAACGCACTTGTTTTTTTCCTCCAAATTAAAGATAAATTTTAAATTTATCGTTTTTGGTCTTGTGGAAGATCTGTGCAAAAAATTATATACAAAAGGCGTGCGAGAACAGTTTTGCTTTATTCGTGCGACATGCTTTATTTCTGAAATATATGTTCTCGCACTTATTGTGTAAATAACTATTATCTGTGGAAATACTCTACCAATTTTAACGAAGTTTACTGTACGGTTATTTCTTTACCTTACCATTTAACAGAGTAAATTGCATTTATGTAGAGACCCTTTAAAGAAGGCTGTGGAAATTCCGAAAAATGTTTTGAAAAACTGTTTCTTGCATGTGCTGAAACCCACTGCATTGTTTTACATTTTGCCCGTTTACTCAAAAATGGTACATTTTACGAAAAAATTGCAAAAGGCAAAAAAGTTTCTAAATTGAACAAGCTTTTAAACTTTAACAACAGGCAGTACAAACTAATTTGTGCTAAAAAATTATAAAACAATTAGTGACAAAGGGACTCTTGCACGGTTTTGAGGGCGGTAGGCCTGTGTTTAGAGTACTAAGCGCGAATCGTAAGCACATTGTTCTTTGTTTTTTGAAATGATTGTAAAAATAATATATAAACCTCTACACCGTAAGCAATTTTCATGGTCTACAACGCCTCAAAAACCTTGGGCTTTGTTCTCATTTGGTGTACATTTATCTAGTACAGTTATTTGTTTGTTATTGTTGTGTAGCAACTTTAAAAAATTTAGCGATATAAAAATAAAGTTTACGCTCTGATTTGCGAGCGTATAAAGTAGATTATGGTCCTAAAATAAAATAAAATAAGAAATGTCTTTACAAATTAGTAAATAATCTATAATTATACGCAAACTAAAATGCATCACTTTAAAATGAAAACGTTCAATTCTTATTCACTCCGTGCAAGTATCTAGAGAGGGTAACTAAATTTATCAAAGCGCACAAAACGGTAAAAAAACGAAACAACGGCAACAGTTATAATACTCGTATGTGTTCAATAATTGTTTTGGTAGTGGCTTGCAGTGCTTTTCTCTTTCTAGCATAAACGTAGGATGACGTGATAAGTTCATATGGTTTGCTGTCTGTCAACTGTCTAAATGTTGTCTTATTTTTGCATTTAAGAGTTTTTGATAAAAATCACTTTTCAAATTATGATAATTGTATGCAGACGTTTAGGAATTTACTCTGCAAGCGTTATATCAGTTAACGAATTGATTTTAATTTAAAGGAAGACACAGAAACCCGAAAAGTATGCAAGAGGTTAAAGAACGGAGCACTGACAGCTGTCAGGTGTCATTGTTTTGTAATGTGAGTCGAGACATGTTATTTGTGACAATTGTCACACATAGGCGATCTGACTAGAACAATTATTAAACACATATTAGTTAAACCAGTTAAATATTATGATTATTTTGAATTACAATACTTAATTAATACAATAGTTTATTACTTAAATTCGATGAAAGCATTCTTTTTCTCAAAGTGGGGTTTAAAATATTTTAGTTTTTTATTTCACCGGTCTTAAATAAACCATTTTCCACCTACTAACTCTTTTTTAATGATAATAAAAACTAGGAAATAATTTAGCAATAATTTTCTTTATGAAATAGTGTTTTCAGTTTGGAATGACATCTAATTATATCTTTGATATAATTTTTATCTGTCTCTCCAATATTGTTGACGATACTTTTTGGATAATCAAATTCTTTTACTCTTTTTACAATCTTGTTGTAAAGGTATAAAAGCTTTTTAATTAGGTATATTTGGGCGCATATTCTTTGATTTTTGATGTTTACGTTCAGTCCTACTACTCACTTTTTTTTCTAGGATTTTGATCTTCTACTGCGACAAGTAGACAGATGCCGTTTGTTTAATCGTTTTCTTTGAGATATCTCAACAGTGCTCATTTTATTAGTATCTAATAAACAAAATAATCTTAAATTTTCTTAAATATTGATTTTTGTGAAAAATTGGCTTTAATTTGTTATAAAAATTGTAGTGCCTAACTACAATATAGTGCAGAAAGAAATTTCTCGCGTTTGCATTGATAAAGCGCTTTCGCCGCTTTATAACTTTCCGAATACTTTAGGTTAATCACTAGCAAACTTATATTATTGTCTAGTGCAGAAGTAAAAATGTATTTGTTTTCATTTTCTATACCTGTTTTATCCAGTTGACTTTTTTAATAGAAAACATATTAAAGGTTTCTGGTCACCGAAAAAAACAACATGTAATCTAATCTTTTGTATCAAATATTAGTTTTTGTTATTGTGGTTGTGACAGTGCTTAATAGAATATAAGCAAGAACTAAAGATTTTCTTACCTCAGTTTTATGTGTCAATGTCAATATTTGTTGATAAAAATGAATTGTTATTGGTGCACATAATTTTATGCCTAAATAAAGTTTGAAATAGTAAATTTACTAACCCAAATCTCGGTTACAATTTAGCTTCAAACATTTAAATAAAAATATTTAATATTGTTTAACTCATGAATTTTGTATGCCGAGATAATACTTGATATTATTATTTCTAAATTGGTAATACATATATTTCGATATTATAATAAAGTAAAAAATGCAAACAGGTCTTTAGTAAACAACAATTTTTATGACTTAATCAGTGTTTATCTACGAAATTAATAGAGGTTGCTTGCCACTTCCATCTAAGAAACACTGCCCTATACTTTTCTTCGCTAAGTAGTGCACTACCCATAACTTTCAATGTATGTTTACTATTTTTATAAATTAATAGAAAATAGAAATATATAAATAAATATTAGCATTAGCCATTGATCAATTATTTTGGTGTCTAGTAAAAGTTAACTATTTTTACAATATGCCAGCCCCATGTTGTTATTCAAGACATGCAATTTACACGTGTAATAATATTTACATTAAAATACATTATTTGAACTAGCAGTAGTTATCAATACTAGGTCAGGTAATGTGGATGTTAAATCTAAAGTTTTTCCGGTGTTTTAGGGCCTTCCTTCGGTGTTGTTGTCGAGGTCCGATGCCGGCACGAAAGGGGCTTCTAGCGCCCCAAAACACCTTTTTAGATACCATCGCAACACGATTTGACGGAACACGTAAGTTATATTATTTTTATTTACAACCTTTTTTAAATATGATTTATATAATTTCAAAAAGTTTGAATACTTAATGAATGTTGATACAGCTATTAAAAAAAAGAATACCATTCACTTTGAATCTTGAAACATTATTATCTTACACCTGTTGCTTTCACATTGAATCGAATTCGCGTATAAACGTAACATCGTTTTTAGTTTACTTTCAGAATCAGTCTTCAAGAGGAAAGCATAATTCTGATACGTTTCTTGTTAGTGATGGCTGAATAATTTCTTAAAATGATTTTATTGCAAATTTATTAGTTAAATACATAATATGTGATGTTATCATTAATATCAATATTAGTTCTACCAAAAATATCTTTAGCCTGGTAAGCAGGTTAAGATGTGTAAAATAAACAAAAACATTTATTACATTTTTCTTTAAACATAGTGCCACAACCCACAACTTAATGACATTAGCCAGCTAGTAAAATTAAAGGTTAGAGTTTTCTCCGATTTTAAGTCAACATGAATATACACTGGGATATCACATACCCCAAATGTTTTTTTGCAAAATATTGCATTTGGATTCAAAACGGATATTGTTTATCTTACATTTTATATATTAGACATTTTATATAAGTATAACAGTCTAAACATTTTATAATACCAAGAATAGCTGATTTATGCAAAATATTTTCCAAAAACTCACTTTTAGCTGCCTTAAAAAAATAAAAATATTGTTCTAAAAATAGAACATACGTACTACGTTCTTTAACAACAATATTCTTACTTTTAAAAATAAGTAACATTCAAAAGATCAAAAATTACAGACAAACCTATAAAGAATATATTTTATCTCATAGTCTAATATGTGCTTCAATAAATGGCCCTGCAAAATAAATGTTAGCAAGTGACTCAAGATATTGTTTTAATTTTTTCTAATAATTGATAATTTGTTCACTTATTAAATATTAAATTAAATAATATTCTGATACACTAAAGGGTATCTATTTTGTATGTTCACATAATGTCAAAAGATGTAGGTATATTACGCGTCTTTTGTATTAATTTATGTATTTTGGTCATTATCATTATAAGATTTATAATGTTAATAAAATTTAACAGGGACCATGGAAATTATAAATAAATTGGGATCAGATTTGTCTTTGTTATCTGTCAAATAACATCGGGCGTTCTACCAACGCCGGGTTAAAGAAAATCAACGTCGTCAACTTTGGGACTGATGCATGTACCCACAAGAAAGATACTCGTCGTATGATGAGTACCACAATAATTGGTTTTTCAGAGGAATTTCCATTTTGTTTTGGAGACCACGATGCACTAACCTTAAAATTGTAGACAATCATTTTCCTTGAGTAAAAGTATTAAGTTAGTACAGCAACAGCTTAATCTCAGGCCCGTGCTATGCAATCTATGGTATACAGTGTGGAGTCAAATTGTTTTTCTTATACAGAATAAGCATTAAGTACTGCCTGAGTTGACAGCACTGATTCTTTTAGAAAAATGACAAAACTGTTAGATTTAAATTTCCATTTGCAAAAAAGAAAGAGCTATCTCATTTACCAACTTGTTATTTAAATCAAAACTTTAAACAAAAACGTCAAATTGTTGAAACTTTTTTTTAATTCTAATTTTATAATTTCAATTTAATTTTATAGTTTTAATAAATTAGTTTTCAATTTTATAGATCGTACGAAATGACTTTTACGTTGGAGCTTTTTTTTACATTCTTTGTTATATCGTACTTTGGAACTGGAAATTATAAGACTACTGGCTGGCATTGTATTGTTGAGGCTACTAGTAATCAATTTACCAAAATCTTCAGCAATATAACAGATTAAAAAAATAGTTTTAAATAATACCCAATCAAGCAGTAAATTTGTTTAATTAAGGCGCGTCAAAATATATGTTTTTAGAAACTTTTCGATGTGCTTATTTCTTTTTCTTTTGTTTTCGAAACCCTGGTTAGCTGTGAGGAAAAATTTTCAATTGATTAATAAAAAGTAATAATAATGTAGTGCGTTTTGTGCGCCGAATGCAGTTTGTGAAAGAAAAGATAACAAGTTTTTTGACGTAATTCTGCTACGCGTTAAGAATGAAATGTGGGGTTTAAAGGGAATCTTCTCCAGCCCCACTTCTTCCTTGTAAAGTCAAAGGTTGTTTACAACAGAGAGGGTACAAAAAGAGCGAAATATACAGAAGATAAAAATATTTGATTAAATAGATTTGACGTCGTCTAAGTTCCTCGTTCTCCGTAATAAAGGGGGTAAAGTAAAAAAATAGTTCTAAATCATTTGCTCGCATCTGGCAATTAATAGTTTCTAGCATACATATTATGCAAATTTGATAACCATGTTTTTAGTTTAATAATTAATTAATTTTTGGTTTCGACTTTTTGATATATAAAAATTTATATGATTTGCCCGTCAATCAAATTTACAGGATATGTTAATTATATTATAGATAACTAATAATTGTAAATAACGGAAAACAAAAGTCTACTTTTTGATTTTTACTGCAATAGAGATACACGAATTTTCGAAATTGGAAAATAAATGGTATACTAAATCATAAGCTCGTGCCTGTCTTTTGGTAAAATTGTTCTATTAAATGTTTAAACTACAAATATAAAGTTGTCAGTCATTAGAATTATTGATCTTTTTCAGTCAAAAGATTTTATTCATGATAGCCCAGTAAAAATGAGCATTTATAAAAAAAACATTGCAGGAATCTTAATTTTTTAGTATGTTGTACTATCTCTTCTAGTTATAAATCTAAAGAGATTAATTAAAATGGAGATACAAAACACCCTTAAAACTTATTTGGCAGAAGTGGAAAATGTTTTTTGCAAATAAATTTGGAAAATATATTTTGCTTATAATACATTTTGGTAAATAATAATTGTTTTTACCAATATTAGGAAATAAAATTATCTACAACTTTTGTATAAGCATTTTTCTCTACAATTAATAACTTTTGAATCAATGACCAAATAAACCATTTATTAATATCTTATAAAAGCAAGAGAGTACACGTCTGGAATTTTTCTATGTTGTGGAAACAAAAACAAACAACTTTTAAAAAAAATCGGCAGCGGGCAAATGATTTATTAATTATTACATAGAACATTTTTTTTACAAGTTTACACCTATATAAAAAATAAACGCAGCTACAAAAACGTCTAGCAAATAATTTTTGGTATCTATGTAGTCAAATTAACATAATATATAAATGGTAAATCCGAGCTATTAATTAAAGCAGCGACATCTAACTTTACCACCTCATTTAGTCGGTTCACAAGCATCAAAACTCAATTACTTATCAATCCTAATAACAAGATAGTCATATACCAAAATGGCTATCAGCTCCCTAACTATTAGAATAGATATTTACATTCGTATGCCATAAGTTTAATTTAACAGGCGACAACTTTGTTTCAGATCCGAGCTCAAAGCAAGGGCCCTGATTAGTTATATCCTGTATAATTAAGTAACGCATAAAATTTATATAAGATTTGTTGTTCGAAAGCTTTAAATTCTGTTTTTTTATGTAAATAATTAATAATTTTGAAAAAATATATAACCTAAACATAGTGTGCGTTGACCGTTTGAATTAAAATGTTTCAACAATTTTTTTCATTTTCTATCTTTTTAATTTTTATTTAAATTTCTATTTAAACTGTGAGATCCGGTGTTTTTCTTATTTTTGCTGCACCGTTTTCAAAAATCCGCCTTACTATTGGTGGATGAATAACTGTGATAGCCCATTTAGAATACGGAAGTACAAAAAATTCTTTTAGGCTTTCCAATTTTTCTACATCCGTTTTTTCTTTGACCTTGTCTGTCATTTATACTTTTCCGACTATATAAAGTAAACCGACATATGATTTAATTAGATATTTGTTTCAAATCGATTTACCCATCTTGAATTGCAATCGATATTTTGTCTCCGAACAATCGATTTTTTATTATTGATTTTAATTCTTTAAATACATTCGATCTGTTTTGAATGCCAGCTGAATTAAACTAACTTTTCAAAAATTGGGTTTTGTATTATGTAATTGAGTCAAAAGTAAATCCTTTCAACATTTTAAAATTTTTCTTTATCAAGTTTTATACCTTCACCTTCCACTCTTACTGAAAATGTTGTCAGAGACATTTGCGTTCAAATAGAGCGACATTCGCGAAAATCTGTGAAGAAGCTGTCATTACCAACAGATTTTACTACCTATTAACTCCGAATAGACTAATTACTAAATTTAATACCCTAAAAAGACGAGTTAAATTATAGATTATCGTAAAAATAACGATGCACATTTTGAACTTTATCTTTAAATTTAGTTTCTGTTATTTATTTATTTGGTTTATTTTCTATTGTATTATTTAATAAAATTATTATTGTTGTTGAAAAGATTAAAATATTTTTTTAACAGATGTTACCTAAGGCATAATCTATTTAGGTAATTTTATCATACCGACAACTTGCAAAGAAAATCCAGTAACTTCATTGCCTACTCAAAAAATTTATATCTCAAAAACTTATCTGTATGAAAAACTTCATTATAAACACTTTTGTGTTTGTAGTTATTTCAAAAATGTTGTGAGATATAATGTGCAAAAAACACATGTTTTAGTAAATTTTTCAAATTTTCTAGAAAAACGCGCTGAAAAATTTATGGTTTAAAAAACAATGTTAATTCTAAACATTTTTTTATTGCAAATTTATTGAAAAAGCGGAAAGGTAGCAAGATATAATGTGTTGTTAAAATCTTTCATCATATGTCATAAATTGTTGTCAATTTCTTTATTTTTTTAGTAAAACGCAGGAAAAAAATATTTTAAAAACTTAAACGTTTGCAAAGTTTAATTCTAACATTTTTTATTTTTGTAATTATATATATATATATATATATATATATATATATATATAAACTACTTACATAGTTATAAAAAAAAGGTATAAAAATGCTTTATATCTTGATACCTTTGTGAGTTTTTTCGAAAAAATTACAAAAATAAAAAATGTTAGAATTAAACTTTATTAAATTATTATATATTGCGGGATGTATATATATATATATAGCGGGATGTATATATATATATATATATATATATATATAGATCTTTAGTACAACCTCAGACCAATTGGAATTCCATACAATCCCGCTCCACCAAGAAATAGCGTAGATTCGAACCAAAGTCAGGCGTATATTCTTTTCTTGTGATCATTGATGCTTAATTCTGCAATATATACACGGCTAACTCTTAAAAAAAATTTGAATTTTATACGAAATATTTCGTACTATCCTGAGCCTATTGAAAATGCAGCAAACCTGAGCCAGACTTGTATATGTTTACATATACAAGACTATCTTGAGCCAACACATTTGACAAACCTGAGCCATATATATTATATACCGACAATCCTGCTCCATAGCAACAGCAATGACTAAGCCGTATGTATATACCACAATAATCACAAGTTAAATTTTTACCGACAATCCTGCCCCATAGCAACAGTAATAACGGCTGAACTCTCTTTCACTTACGGAGTGTATTATTTTAGGCAGGACTAAAATGTAGTTTACTTAAATTAAAAAAACTTCTTTTTAAATTTTTAATTGGACAACAACTATCTTTTACCCAAAGTCCGACTAAGGTTGATAACTAAAATTTTAGTCGCCAAAAATAATCGTACGACTAATTTTTTTGTTGCTAGTCGTAACTAAAAAAACGACTAACTGTAAAGCAATCGTTTTTTAAAACACTAATTAATGATTAACAACTAAAAATTGTTTTTTTTTGTACTTTGAAGTAAAATTGAATAGATTTTAATGCATTTCTAGTTCAATAGCCTATGTTTGTGTTAACACTGTAAATTTTAAATTTCTGTGTTTAAAGTTAAATATTAGATACTAATTTTCTACTGCCGGGCAGCTCAACATTTATTAAAAATTTTTTGATTAATTTAATCAATGTTTTTTTCAAATAAAAATTGATCACAATGCAGTGATAATTTTTGGTTTTTACTATCCATGGTGTGATGTTATAGGAGATATTATTATAATGGAAGTTGTGTTTTGCTTTTTTATATCAGACTAAATTTGTATAGATATTATCTAATTTAAGAAACGACTAAAAAATTATCGAAAATTCATGTAAATGACTAAATTTAAAATGTTTTGTTTAACCAGTCAGAAACTGATTTGATCGACTGTTCAAAACTGTTATAAGGAAAAAAAATCGTTAAACAGGGAAAACTGCATAATCTGAAGTAAAGCAAAAGCTTTCGAGTTTGGTTCAGGAAATAATCTTAATAAACTTGCTTTTCAGCTAGTCGTTTTTTTTAGTTGCGACTAACGACAAACAAATTAGTCGTACGATTATTTTTGGCAACTAAAATTTTAGTCAACAACCTCAATCGGATAATTTTTGTCCAACTCTGGGTAAAAGATAATAATTGTTATCCGATAAAAAATTTATTCGAATAAATTTTTATCCGACGATTTTTTTATCCGATTGAAATCTTAGTCATTATTATCGACTAAATATTTAACCGATTTTTTTAGTTGTATTTTAAGTCGGATAAAACTTTAGTCGTTTTCAATTTAGTCGTTTCTACGATTAAAAATTCCGACTAATTTCTTAGTCGTTTTTTCAATCGGATAAATTTTTATTTGACTAACGCCCAACTCTGATTGAAATGAAACACCCTAAAATTTTAACAAAGTTTAAAGTCTTGTAACTCCTACAAATATTTATTAATTGAGATAGTCTTTCATTTTCCGGGTAGTTCATTTCTTATACTTTAAGATGTTTAATAGAGTTTTTTTGAAAATATGTACTTTAAGTTATGGAAGGTTTTAAAAACATTCTTTGCAAAAAACAAAAACTTTAGACTGCTCCCATTTAAAAAAAAAATTGGATTGTTTTAATGGGTCCCAGAATAGCGCTGGATTAATCCCTCAACACAGTTTTACAGATTTTGAGCTACACTTATAAATTAAAGCAATAATTCCAAAAAACTGTTTTTTGCGCATTAAGCAATAATTATTTTAATTCATGTAAAATTTTACCTCTTTTTAGATTATTCTAAGGATAAAAGTTTAAACTTGAAATTCGAAAGGCAACGTAGACATACTGTTAATTTTTTGTGTAGATAAACACTTCTAAAAATGACCAAGTTTTTAAACAGCTCCAAATTTTAGTTTTATAAAAGACAGATATAAACTTGTATTTAGATACTTAACTTGTTTCTTGTCTCTTAACATCCTTGTAGCATTAGTTTATTTAGTATTGGTCGGTCATTAGATCCAATTCTTAAAAGCATATTTTTAAGAATAAACTGAAGCTTTTTTAGGAAAAAACTTAAACAGCTCGTTACTACGGACGCTACTGTTAGCTATCCACAATTGTTTCACTAGAAACAAGCCGTTTAGATGAGCAAAAGTTTTAATTTTTTTCTAAAAACATGGCTTTAGAGATCGTATTTAAGCACCTATTTGAACTGAGTAAACTAATGCTACAAGAGTCTTGATTGAGATTTAAAATACAAGTCAAGTTTCTAAATACACGTTTAAATTTTTATTATTGTTTTACCAAACTAAAATTCAGAGCTGTTTAAAAATTTGGTCATTTTCAAAAAAAAATTTTTACACAAAATGTCAACCGAATGTCTACCGTTGCTTTTTGAAATTTATGTTTAAACATTTATTATTAGAATAATCTAAAAAGAGGTAAAATTTTACTTCAATTAACAAAATTATTGCTGAATGCGCAAAAAAACAGTTTTTATGGATTATTGCTTTAATTTATAAGTGTAACATAAAATCTGTAAAATTATATTAAGGACTTAATCTAGCGCTCTTCCAGGTCCCATTAAAAAAATATAAAAAGTTTTTTTTGTTAAAATAGGAGCAGTATAAACTTGTCATTTTTTGCAGAACCTGTCTTTTGACTTATATGACTTAAACTACAAGTTTATAAGAAACGCTCTATTAAACATCTTAAGCAAAGAATTTGGACATACACTTGTCTAATCAATATGTCTTCAAAAAATACGGTTCTAGAATGTATCTGAGAAAACCACATGAAACATTCAATTTTTGTGGATGTTGAGCATGGGTTTTTCTCATCCAGTGCGGATTTTCTATCGACCTATATGAGCATCAAGTAAGCTTTTTTTAAAGCTAAATCTATTTGACTTTATTATGGAGCTACATAAAATCAAAAGTATTTGCAACAGAACCAAGAGATTTAGAGGATTTACGAAAAAGAGTCACAAATCAATGCCGCTCAATTAGTCAAAAAAGATTAAATTATGTGTTAACTGATTTCAAAAAAATAGATTGTATTATTGCCAGGAAACAAAAAAACGTCAATTTACACATTTAGTTTAATAATTCTGTAAATAATAGTACACTTTACAACAAGAAATATAAGAGCTACTTTAACAGCAAGTGAGATAATTTTACAATCCAAAAAATACTAATTTTATATTTCAAATTTATGATTATATTTGCAGTTGAACAAAGTGTCAATGTTATGTTATTGCAAATTTATTTGGCTTTTTTACTTAAAAAAAAGTTATATTAACACATAGGGTTTATAGTAGCGTTCTACAATACAAGTGTTTGTTAAATATGGGAACAAAAGAAGAAGGTATCTTTAGGTTTTAAACAGCTGAAAAAATGCAGTTTTATTTTTTTAGGCGCTGAAGGATAAAAAAACCCTAATTTTCAGAATTTCTTACGTCTCTGATACAAAAGATTTGTTGTCTTAACAACGCCAGCATTGTTAAAATTATAAAAGTTACTTATAACTTTGACGTTCAATTGACGTCAAATTGGTTTGAACGATTTAGTTTCGACGTATTAATTTCGACTAAACACCATGAATTATCATGTTTCTTCATACTCCATTGCTGACTGAAATAATGTAGTGCGCAATTTGTTTTATTTGTATAATACAATCCTGAGCCAGTTTGTTTTATTTTATTAATTCTAAGAAACTGCTGGCTCAGGATTGTATATACAAATATATACAAAATACGCGACTGCAGCGCCACCATTTCACAGCGCGGCAAAAGCCGGAACTACAAATTGGAGATTCATACAATTCTGAGCCAAAAAAAAAATTTGCCAGTGCACTGTGGGGGCCCTAAATATGCGGTTTATAAGGGTCCGCCATCCTGAGCCATATATTTGGCTCAGGTCCGTCAGAGTGGCTCAGGATGTACCGCCCGCAAACACATTTCTGGCTCAGGTTTGTACTAAAGCGCTATATATATATATATATATATATATATATATATATATATTCCACGTGTATAAAATGAGCCCCGGCTGTGGAAAAACTGCGTTTGAAGTGAGGTCCGCTACAAAGTGAGGTCCGATATACGGACCTCACTTTGACAATCCTATACAATTCACTCCAGCACCTTCCCCTACCACTACATAGGCATATCTGTTAAATTTAGCTGGACCTCACTTTCATCATACTATGGTTCAAGTTGTATATTTTAGTTCAACAGTTATGTGAGTGGTGGCGCTCTCCACGGTGTATAAATTCTAGACGTATACTTTGCAGATCGTGGCCATTACCTAGTGAGGACCGATGATACGGCAACCGCGCAAGGGCCTCACTTTCCGCATAGTATATATCTGAGGGTTTCACTTAACGGTGCATTTCTAAATACAATTATCAAACATTCCAAAGCATTGCAAGGTCACATTTAGACTTGTGGTGGCTGGCGGATTTTGTAATCTCTATATTTTCATGATGGAGAACAGAATGTTCAAGAGTTAACAATCTTTATACAAGGTATTTTAAAAATGAAATACAGACATCAACTTTGTTTTTTTAAATAAAATCGTATATTATTTATTGCATTTTAAATACTATGACAAATTCTGGACATATCTTATAAATAATGTTTTATACCTATCTTCAACTGTTTTCGAAATATTGACAGTTAAATATAAACAAAAAAATTAATATTTAATTTTTTGTTTAGTTAAATGTTTAAATAATTACTCACAGATCTTTTTGTAGTCAGATGTTTGTCTGTCTTAAAGAAAATTTATTATTATTAAACTCATTTTAAAAATCTATAGCATCCTAGGACTTTTTGGCAGTTTAAAAAATAGTGACAGGTAAAAATTTGTTAAAAACAATAAAAAAAATGTAAAATGTAAAAATAAAATTGACCTGTATAAACATTTTTTTTTAAATAAATAGTTTTGAAGTTATTTTAGATGTTTCATAATTTTGCCGCTTTTTGAAAACTTGTTTGTACCGAGTGTAAAAAAAAATCACTTTTTCTAATGGTACCTTTTTAAATAAAAAAACGAGACTTGGAAAAATTATTATGTTAAAATATCTTCATTAATTGTGTAAAAAATAAACTTTTGATCACTTCCGGTTTTAACGGAAACAACCGTAACTTTGGATTTTTAAATATAATACTATTATATTTTTATACTTAGAATCTACGTTAAATTCTGAGTCTCATACACTAATTTAAAAAAAATGTGATATTTTTTTTTAATTTTTGTTTTTTTATTTAGAAAGCTGTGATTATAAAAAAATATTAAATAATATAAGCAGTCATTAAAAAATAAAACCTATTCCACAAATGATCTAGTTTAGAAAAAACATGAATTTCATTTAGAATAAATTAGTTTTTTCGGTTTAATTCATTTTTTTTTCAGATGGAACAATAGTGGCTCGCTTGGTTTTTGAAATTAACGTTTTATTTGTCAATTTGTTTAAAATTTGAAAAAAAAAATATGTTAAATAAAAACATAAATTTAAAAATTAGTTTAAATAAGTTAGCATTTTAACAACAAAATAAAATTGACAGTTATTAAACATAATTTGTTACTTTTTTTCTGTTTTACAGCTTGCTTAAATTTAAATTAACTTTTAGAAATTTTTCCAAATATTTTTGTAAATATTACAAAAATTACTAAACAGATTTTTAAATTTTTGGTTTTTTTTATTAGCAGAAAAAATGTATTTAAAATGTCAAGGAGCCACTATTGTTTCATTTAAAAAAATTGAGTAAGACGAGAAAAACTAATTTATTTCAGCTTAAACTCCTGTATTTTTCAAATTAAATTATTTATGGCACCGGTTTTATTTTTTAGTTGTTGTCTAAGTTATTTAGAAATATTTTTTAACCATCACAGTCTTCTAGATAGCACAATAAAATTTACAAAAAAAATCTTTCATCTTACAAAAAGTTATAAAGAGTAGTGTATTAGATTCGGAATTTACTGTAGATTTTAAAAATATAAAAACATACACAGTGTTTTATTTAAAAATCCAATGTTACGGTCGTTTTCGGTAAAACCGGAAGTGATAAAAGTTTATTTTTCATATACTTAATGGAAATTTTCTAACATCATATGTTTACTAAATATCATTGGTTTATTTAAAAAAATACTACTAACAATTAGGGTGAGCCTAATTTCGTTTACACCCGGTATATGTTTTTTTCCCTAGTTGGCTCCTAATTGGGATAGCCTGTAAGTCAACTTAATACCAATAATAGTATTATTAGTATTATTATTATTGATAATTTATTAAATTATAATAACGGTTTATTTAAAATCGTTTTATTACTAATAAAAAAAACAAATCGCTTTAAAACAAAGATTCTTTCTGGCAAAAGCTCAATTCCGTCGTTGTGACCGTTTTGTCAAAATAAAAATTATATTTAAAAATGTATTGGCTTTTGTGAGCATTCGAAACTTTAAAATCCAATATATCCGTTCAACATTGAAGAAAATTTAAGTGACTTTATCGTTTTTTGTCACTTTTCAACAATTAGGTATCTCAACAACTAAACCTTAATTTAAATACTATGTTTTTAGAAAAAAAATGTCACATTATTTGTAATTAGAATGGCGTTACATTTATATTTTTTGTCGTTTTTGCAAATATAAATAATATAATAAATAAACTCTTAGGAAGAAATATCTAAAAGTTAGCGGTACATTTGTATTTTGCTTTGCAGTGTGAGTGTCTTGTAGGTCTTAGACAAACAATGCAGGTATAAAGTAATAAAAGTAGGTAACCGCTCGGCCAGGCATCCCCTTCTGCTGGAATTTTTAGAGACCTTTCAGTCTTTACTTTAATTTTTATCAAATAAATAAATAATAACTATTAGAGAATGCATCGGAAAATGTAAAACGATAAAAAACTAAATTACCAAAGTATGCTCATATTGTTTAATGTATGGAATTAAGGTAAAATTTTGTTTTTCCGATCAAACACAAAATTAATTTATAAAACATTGTGTTAGTTTTTAGAAAAACATTATGGAAATTTTCATAATTTTTAATAAATTTTAGTCAAAAAATAGCAAGTTCTTTCATGCAGCGCAAACTGAAATTAAAAGTTTTAATCTGTTTAAGTGTAATTTTTTGTCAAATTTTACATTTATTTTTTCTTACTTATAGAAAAAAGTATTAGAAAACGAAGAATAAAGTGCTGCTTTTAAAAATAAAAGCTAAAAAATTTAAGTAAAAGCTGTTTAATATATGGTTCATTATGTTTTATTAAAGATAGTAAATAGTTGTTATTGTAATTAAAAACTAACGTAATAACAACAATTCATAATAACCTTTGATATAAATTTGAACATTTAGTTTATATGCAATAAATAAATTGAAATTTTGACTGAATATTTATTATTTTTTAAACTTATTTTTTAAATGAATTTTATAATTTCTGATAAATTTTGCCCACACAGGAAAGCATGTGCTTTCATATAGTTAAAACCGCAATTAGAAATTTCTATTTGTTTACAATTCAAAAATTGCATTGATTTTATGCTTGAAAATGGGACTGTCTTAAAACATCTAATCTGTAAATATAACACAAAAAAATGTTTGCCAATTTTTATCATTTGTAATGCTATATTTCAAACTAAAATTTTGGCACGTAATTTTAAATCACCCCGTATAAATTTGTTTACTTTTGAGAAATAGTGTTAAAGTTTTTCGTTAAAAACTTCGTTGTAATACGCTGTGTATTTAAAAAAATAACAGCAACAACGATTAACACCAGGCAAAATTTATGCACATATTTGAATTATACCTCGGGTTTCAAGAAACTGAGATAATACGTTGAGTTTTGTACAAAAACAACTTTTTTATTTTTATTATTTCGCATTTCTTCTACAAGGACGATCACTTGTTAAAATTTCTAAACTAATTGCAGAAACACCTAGTATATTTACTAATTTTTGGAGACATTTTTTATTATTTATTTAATTGTTACTAATAGTATAAAAATATGTATTTGTTATTTTGTTTAAAATTTTATTCTAATTCTTTATTCAGTCGAATTTATTTATTTTTTAGTATTTTTCTATTATTTTACTTCTTACTATATTTACTTCTTACTATTTTTATATATAATATTAGGAAAACTTGATACCCTTAAAGTAACACTTTGTATACGGCCAGCACACGGCCCAGACGCCAAGCAAAACTTGGCAACATCGCATGGACCTCACTTTAATCATTTGATAAACATATACACACAAATCGGTCCTCACAAGAATCAGAGACTGTAATGTAAATATACGGACCTCACTTGGGTAACAAGACGATAGGGACCTCACTTTGACACGATATACACCGAAAAATTATATCCGCCATCTGTAATTTTTTAAGTGTATATTTGCGAGGAATCTATGAACTTTGATGTAGGAAACTGTAATCAACCTAGCGCGCCGCTGTATATCTGGTCCTTTTAGTGGTCCTCACTTGATACACGCTACGGTTGGTCCTCACTTTGGTATCTGGCCATATATATATATATATATATATATATATATATATATATATATATATATATATGGCCAGATACCAAAGTGAGGTCCAACCGTAGCGTGTATCAAGTGAGGACCACTAAAAGGACCAGATATACAGCGGCGCGCTAGGTTGATTACAGTTTCCTACATCAAAGTTCATAGATTCCTCGCAAATATACACTTAAAAAATTACAGATGACGGATATAATTTTTCGGTGTATATCGTGTCAAAGTGAGGTCCCTATCGTCTTGTTACCCAAGTGAGGTCCGTATATTTACATTACAGTCTCTGATTTTTGTGAGGACCGATTTGTGTGTATATGTTTATCAAATGATTAAAGTGAGGTCCATGCGATGTTGCCAAGTTTTGCTTGGCGTCTGGGCCGTGTGCTGGCCGTATTCAAAGTGTTACTCTAGGGCAGCGTTTCTCAATTGGGTTTCGCGGAACTCTGGGGTTCCGCGAGATAAAAGCAGGGGTTCCGCGAAAAGACAAAACCACGATTAAAAAAACACACGAATAGAAAAAATAAAATAAATAAATGTACAAATTAAATTACTCCGAGACGAGGACTACGTTTGGTCCAGATATAAAACAGATATAAAAAGAATTTGCCAAAGGAAGAAAAGATCACATTTCTCCCATTAAAATGTAACTTGATTTTTTGTATTTTACTTTTATACCGGGTTCCGTCTTGATGTTCTAAATCTAAAAGGGTTCCGCGGCTAAAATTAATTGGGAAACGCTGCTCTAGGGATATCAAGATTTCCTAATATTATATGAAGTAAATATAGTAAAACATAAAATAATAGAAAAATAATAAGAAGTAAATAATTTCGACTAAATAAAGAATCAGAATGAAATTTTAAACTAAATAACAAATACATATTTTTATACTATTAATAACAATTAAATAAATAATAAAAAGTGTCTCCAAAAATTAGTAAATATACAAGGTGTTTTTGCAATTAGTTTAGAAATTTTAACAAATGATCGTCCTTGTAGAAGAAATGCGAAATAATAAAAATAAAAAGTTGTTTTTGTACTAAACTCAATGTATTATCTCAGTTTCTTATGATTGAAATATGTGCATAAATTTTGCCTAGTGTAAGACTTTGTTGCTGTTTTTTTTTAAATACACAGCGTATTACAACGAAGTTTTTGACGAAAAACTTTAACAATATATCTCAAAAGTAAACCAATTTTTACGGAATGATTTAAAATTAGAAGTCAAAATTTTAGTTTGAAATATAGCATTACAAATGATAAAAATTGGCAAACATTTTTTTTGTGTTATCTCTACAGATTAGATGTCCTAAGACAGTCTCATTTTCAATCATAAAATCAATGCAATTTTTGACTTGTAAACAAATAAAAAAATTTTTATTGCGGTTTTGACTATATAAAAGCACCTGCTTTCCTGTGTGGGCAAAATTTATCAAAAATTATAAAATACATTTAAAAAATAAGTTTTCTAAATTTTTTTCCAAAAAGTATTGAAATAATCAATAATAAATATTCAGTCACAATTTCAATTAATTTATTGCACATAAGCTAAATGTTCGAATTTATACCAAAGACAATTATTATAAATCTTTTTTATTACGTTAGTTTTTAATTACAATAATTACTACTATATTTAATAAAACATAATGAACCATATATTAAGCAGTTTTTACTTAAATTTTCTAGCTTTTATTTTTAAAAGCAGCACTCAATTTTTCGTTTTCTAATACTTTTTTCTATAAGTAAGAAAGAATAAATGAAAAATTTGACCAGAAATAGCAATTAAACAGATTAAAACTTTTAATTTCAATTTGCGCTGCATGAAAAAACTTGCTATTTTTTGACTAAAATCTATTGAAAATTATGAAAATTTTTATAATTGATCGGAAAAACAAAATTTTACCTTAATTCCATACATTAAACAATATGAGCATACTTTGGTAATTTAGTTTTTTTCCGTTTTACATTTTTCGATGCATAATTTAAGAGTTATTATTTATTTATTTGATAAAAATTAAAATAAAGAATTAAAGGTCTCTAAAAATTCCAGCAGAAGGGGATGCCTGATGCCTGGCCGGGCGTCTACCTACTTTTATTACTTTATACCTGCATTGTTTGTCTAAGACCTACAAGACACTTTCATTGCAAAATAAAACACAAATGCATTTATTATAGATAGCATAACTTTTAGATATTTCTTCCTAAGAGTTTATTTATTATATTATTTATATTTGCAAAAACGACAAAAAATATAAATGTAACGCCATTCTAATCACAAATACTGTGACAATTTGTTTTTCTAAAAACATAGTTTTTAAGTTAAGGTTTAGTTGTTGCGATACCTAATTGCTGAAAAGTGACAAAAAACTATAAAGTCACTTAAATTTTGTTCAATGTTGAACGGAAATATTGGTTTTTAAAGTTTGAAACGCCCACAAAAGCCAATACATTTTTAAATATATTTTTTATTTTGGCAAAACAGCCACAACGACTGAATTGAGCTTTTGCCAGAAAAAATCTTTTAAAACGATTTTTTTTATTAATAATAAAACGATTTTAAATTTACCGTTATTATAATTTTATAAATTATCAATAACAATAATACTAATAATACTATTATTCGTATTAAGATGGCTTACAGGCTATCCCAATTAGGAGCCAACTAGGGAAAAAAACATATACCGGGTGTAAACGAAATTAGGCTCACTCTTTTTGTTAGTAGTATTTTCTTTTAAATAAAACAATGATATTTAGTAAACATATGATGTTAGAAAATCCCCATTAAGTAAATAAAAAATAACTTTTATCACTTCCGGTTTTACCGAAAACGACTGTAACATTGGATTTTTAAATAAAATACTGTGCATGTTTTTATATTTTTAAAATCCACAGTAAATTCCGAATTTAATACACTACTCTTTATAACTTTTTGTAAGATAAAAAAATTTTTTGGTAATTTTTATTGCTATCTAGAAGGCTGTGATGGGTAAAAAATATTTCTAAATAAAAAAACAACAACTAAAAAATTAAACCAGTGCCATAAATATTTTAATTTAGAAAATACAGGAGTTTAAACTGAAATAAATTAGTTTTTCTCGTCTTACTCAATTTTTTCAAATAGAATAATAGTGGCTCTTCGACATTTTAAATACATTTTTTCTGATAATAAAAAAAACAAAAATTTAAAATATTTGGAAAAATTCTTAAAAGTTAATCTAAATTTAAGCAGAATGTAAAACAGAAGAAAAGTAACAAATTATGTTTTATAACTGTTAATTTTATTTTATTGTTAAAATGCTAACTTGTTCAAAATATTTTCTTAACATAAAATTTTTTTCAAATTTTAAACAAATTGACAAATAAAACGTTAATTTCAAAAGCAAAGTGAGCCACTATTGTTTCATCTGAAAAAAATGAATTAAACCAGAAAAGCTAATTCATGCTAATTTAAATTCGTGTTTTTTCTAAATTAGATCATTTGTGGGATAGGTTTTATTTTTTAATGATTGCCTACATTATTTAATATTTTTTTATTATCACAGCCTTCTAGATAAAAAAACAAAAATTACAAAAAAAATTATCACATTTTTTTTTAAATTAGTGTATGAGACTCAGAATTTAACGTAGATTCTAAAAGTATAAAAATATAATAGTATTCTATTTAAAAATCCAAAGTTACGGTTGTTTCCGTTAAAACCGGAAGTGATCAAAAGTTTATTTTTTACTTAATTAATGAGGATTTTTTAACATAATAAGTTTTCCAAGTCTCGTTTTTTTATTTAAAAAGGTACTATTAGAAAAAGGGGTAAGCCTAATATTTTTTACACCCGATACAAACAAGTTTTCAAAAAGCGGCAAAATTATGGAACATAAAAAAAAAATGTTTATACAGGTCAATTTTATTTTTAATTTTTTTTATTTTATTGTTTTCATCAAGTTTTTAACTGTCACTATTTTGTAATTTGCCAAAAAGTTCTAGGATGCTATAGATTTTTAAAATGAGTTCAATAATAATAAATATCCTTTTTTCTTAATTTTTATATTATTTCAACCTTTAATAAGTTAAAGACAGACAGACATCT
Organism: Tribolium confusum; assembly: GCA_029207805.1. NCBI lineage: Eukaryota > Metazoa > Arthropoda > Insecta > Coleoptera > Tenebrionidae > Tribolium > Tribolium confusum. The sequence continues at coordinate 10,109,643 of JALGAY010000006.1, forward strand.
AACTACAAAATGATCTGTGAGTAGTTATTTAAACAATTAACTAAAGAAAAAATTAAATATATTTTTTTTTGTTTTTATTTAACTGTCAATATTTATTGTTAAATTTTCTTCTTAAACAGTTGAAGATTGTTTGTCTAAGACCTACAAGACACTTACATTGCAAAACAAAATACAAATGTACCGCTAACTTTTAGATATTTCTTCCTAAGAGTTTATTTATTATATTGTTTATATTTGCAAAAACGACAAAAAATGTAAATGTAACGCCATTCTAATTACAAATAATGTGACAATTTTTTTTCTAAAAACATAGTTTTTAAATTAAGGTTTAGTTGTTGAGATACTCAATTGTTGAAAAGTGACAAAAAACGATAAAGTCACTTAAATTTTGTTCAATGTTGAACGGATATATTGGATTTTAAAATTTCGAATGCTCACAAAAGCCAATACATTTTTAAATATAATTTTTATTTTGACAAAACGGTCACAACGACGGAATTGAGCTTTTGCCAGAAACAATCTTTGTTTTAAAGCGATTTGTTTTTTTATTAGTAATAAAACGATTTTAAATAAACCGTTATTATAATTTAATAAATTATCAATAATAATAATACTAATAATACTATTATTGGTATTAAGTTGACTTACAGGCTATCCCAATTAGGAGCCAACTAGGGAAAAAAACATATACCGGGTGTAAACGAAATTAGGCTCACCCTAATTGTTAGTAGTATTTTTTTAAATAAACCAATGATATTTAGTAAACATATGATGTTAGAAAATTTCCATTAAGTATATGAAAAATAAACTTTTATCACTTCCGGTTTTACCGAAAACGACCGTAACATTGGATTTTTAAATAAAACACTGTGTATGTTTTTATATTTTTAAAATCTACAGTAAATTCCGAATCTAATACACTACTCTTTGTAACTTTTTGTAAGATGAAAGATTTTTTTTGTAAATTTTATTGTGCTATCTAGAAGACTGTGATGGTTAAAAAATATTTCTAAATAATTTAGACAACAACTAAAAAATAAAACCGGTGCCATAAATAATTTAGTTTAAAAAATACAGGAGTTTAAGCTGAAATAAATTAGTTTTTCTCGTCTTACTCAATTTTTTTAAATGGAACAATAGTGGCTCCTTGACATTTTAAATACATTTTTTCTGCTAATAAAAAAAACCAAAAATTTAAAAATCTGTTTAGTAATTTTTGTAATATTTACAAAAATATTTGGAAAAATTTCTAAAAGTTAATTTAAATGTTAAATGTAAGCAGGCTGTAAAACAAAAAAAAGTAACAAATTATGTTTAATAACTGTCAATTTTATTTTGTTGTTAAAATGCTAACTTATTTAAACTAATTTTTAAATTTATGTTTTTATTTAACATATTTTTTTTCAAATTATAAACAAATTGACAAATAAAAAGTTAATTTCAAAAACCAAGCGAGCCACTATTGTTCCATCTGAAAAAAAAATGAATTAAACCGAAAAAACTAATTTATTCTAAATTAAATTCATGTTTTTTCTAAACTAGATCATTTGTGGAATAGGTTTTATTTTTTAATGACTGCTTATATTATTTATTATTTTTTTATAATCACAGCTTTCTAAATAAAAAAACAAAAATTAAAAAAAAAATATCACATTTTTTTTAAATTAGTGTATGAGACTCAGAATTTAACGTAGATTCTAAGTATAAAAATATAATAGTATTATATTTAAAAATCCAAAGTTACGGTTGTTTCCGTTAAAACCGGAAGTGATCAAAAGTTTATTTTTTACACAATTAATGAAGATATTTTAACATAATAATTTTTCCAAGTCTCGTTTTTTTATTTAAAAAGGTAAGTGATTTTTTTTTACACTCGGTACAAACAAGTTTTCAAAAAGCGGCAAAATTATGAAACATCTAAAATAACTTCAAAAGTATTTATTAAAAAAAAATGTTTATACAGGTTAATTTTATTTTTACATAATTTCTTTTTATTGTTTTTAACAAATTTTTTTTGTCACTATTTTTTAAACTGCCAAAAAGTCCTAGGATGCTATAGATTTTTAAAATGAGTTTCATAATAATAAATTTTCTTTTTTTAAAATTTTTATAATATTTCAACCTTTAATAAGTTAAAGACGGACAGACATCTGACTACAAAAAGATTTGTGAGTAATTATTTAAACAATTAACTAAAAAAAAATTAAATATATATTTTTTTGTTTATATTTAACTGTCAATATTTCGAAAACAGTTGAAGATAGGTATAAAACATTATTTATAAGATATGTCCAGAATTTGTCATAGTATTTAAAATGCAATAAATAATACAAGATTCCATTTAAAAAAACAAAGTTGATGTTTGTATTTCATTTTTAAAATACCTTGTATAAAAATTGTTATTTTAAAAAATGCCTAATTTAAAAAAAAATTGACCTGTTTTAGCTATTTTTAAATAAATAAAGAGTCTTAAAATTATCTTGGATGTTCCATACTTTTGCCGCTTGCTGTATAAGAAACAAATGAAAGAGAAACAATTACTTAAACTCTTAAACTTGTCCTCCGTCTTGAAAATACAGAGATTACAAAATCAGCCAGCCCCTACGAGCCTAACTGTGACCTTGCAATGCTTTGGAATGTTTAATAATTGTGTTTAGAAATACACCGTTAAGTGAAACCCTCAAATATATACTATGCGGTAAGTGAGGACCATGCGCGGTTGCCGCATCACCGGGCCTCACTAGGTAATGGCCACGATCTGCAAAGTATACGTCTAGAATTTATACACCGTGGAGAGCGCCACCACTCACATAACTGTTGAACTAAAATATACAACTTGGACCATTGTATGATGAAAGTGAGGTCCAGCTAAATTTAACAGATATGCCTATGTAGTGGTAGGGGAAGGTGCTGGAATGAATTGTACAGGATTGTCAAAGTGAGGTCCGTATATCGGACCTCACTTTGTAGCGGACCTCACTTCAAACGCAGTTTTTCCACAGCCGGGGCTCACTTTATACACGTGGAATATATATATATATATATATATATATTCCACGTGTATAAAGTGAGCCCCGCCTGTGGAAAAACTGCGTTTGAAGTGAGGTCCGCTACAAAGTGAGGTCCGATATACGGACCTCACTTTGACAATCCTGTACAATTCACTCCAGCACCTTCCCCTACCACTACATAGGCATATCTGTTAAATTTAGCTGGACCTCACTTTCATCACACTATGGTCCAAGTTGTATATTTTAGTTCAACAGTTATGTGAGTGGTGGCGCTCTCCACGGTGTATAAATTCTAGACGTATACTTTGCAGATCGTGGCCATTACCTAGTGAGGACCGGTGATGCGGCAACCGCGCGTGGTCCTCACTTACCGCATAGTATATATTTGAGGGTTTTACTTAACGGTGTATTTCTAAACACAATTATTAAACATTCCAAAGCATTGCAAGGTCACAGTTAGGCTCGTAGGGGCTGGCTGATTTTGTAATCTCTGTATTTTCAAGACGGAGGACAAGTTCAAGAGTTTAAGTAATTGTTTCTCTTTTTTTTGTTTCTTATACAGCAAGCGGCAAAAGTATGAAACCTCCAAGATAACTTTAAGACTCTTTATTTATTTAAAAATAGCTAAAACAGGTCAATTTTTTTTTAAATTAGGCGTTTTTTAAAATAACAATTTTTATACAAGGTATTTTAAAAATAAAATACAGACATTAACTTTGTTTTTTTAAATGGAATCTTGTATTATTTATTGCATTTTAAATACTACGACAAATTCTAGACATATCTTATAAATAATGTTTTATACCTATCTTCAACTGTTTTCAAAATATTGACAGTTAAATAGTTAATTAATTTAAGTTAAAAATTAGTTAATTGTTTAAATAATTACTCACAGATCTTTTTGTAGTCAGATGTCTGTCCGTCTTTAACTTATTATAGGTTGAAATAATATAAAAATTTTAAAAAAAGAAAATTTATTATTATTAAACTCATTTTAAAAATCTATAGCATCCTAGGACTTTTTGGCAGTTTAAAAAATAGTGACAAGAAAAATTTTTTTAAAAACAATAAAAAAAAGTAAAATGTAAAAATGAAATTAACCTGTATAAACATTTTTTTTAATAAATTGTTTGAAAAACATGTTTGTACCGAGTGTAAAAAAAATCTTCTTTTTCTATTAGTACCTTTTTAAATAAAATAACGAGACTTGGAGAAATTTCATTAATTGAGTAAAAAATAAACTTTTGGTCACTTCCGGTTTTTACTGAAACAACCGTAACTTTGTATTTTTAAATAGAATACTATTATATTTTTATACTTTTAGAAACTACATTAAATTCTGAGTCTTATACATTAATTAAAAAAAAATCACATTTTTTTTTAATTTTTGTTTTTTTATCTAGAAAGCTGTGATTATAAAAAAATATTAAATAATATAGGCAGTTATTAAAAAATAAAACCTATCCCACAAATGATCTAATTTAGAAAAAATATGAACTGAAATTAGAATAAATTAACTTTGATGGAACAATAGTGGCTCGCTTGGTTTTTAAAATTAACGTTTTATTTGTCTATTTGTTTAAAATTTGAAAATAAAAATATGTTAAATAAAAACATAAATTTAATAATTATTTTAAACAAGTTAGTATTTTAACAACAAAATAAAATTGACAGTTATTTAATATAATTTGTTACTTTTTTTCTGTTTTACAGCCTGCTTACATTTAACATTTAAATTAACTTTTAGAAATTTTTCCAAATATTTTTGTAAATATTACAAAAATTACTAAACAAATTTTTAAATTTTTGGTTTTTTTTATTAACAGAAAAAATGCATTTAAAATTTCGAGGAGCCACTATTGTTTTATTTGAAAAAATTGAGTAAGACGAGAAAAACTAATTTATTTCAGCTTAAACTCCTGTATTTTTCAAATTAAATTATTTATGGCACCGATTTATTTTTTAGTTGTTGTCTAAGTTATTTAGAAATATTTTTTAACTATCACAGCCTTCTAGATAGCACAATAAAATTTACAAAAAATTTTTTATCATACAAAAAGTTATAAAGAGTAGTGTATTAGATTCGGAATTTACTGTAGATTTTAAAAATATAAGAACATACACAGTGTTTTGTTTAAAAATCCAATGTTACGGTTGTTTTCGGTAAAACCGGAAGTAATAAAAGTTTATTTTTCATTTACTTAATGGAAATTTTCTAACATCATATGTTTACTAAATATCATTGTTTTATTTAAAAAAATACTGCTAACAAATAGGGTGAGCCTAATTTTGTTTACACCCAGTATATGTTTTTTTCCCTAGTTGGCTCCTAATTGGGATAGCCTGTAAGTCAACTATACCAATAATAGTATTATTATTATTATTGATAATTTATTAAATTATAAAAACGGTATATTCAAAATCGTTTTATTACTAATAAAAAAAAACAAATCGCTTTAAAACAAAGATTTTTTCTAACAAAAGCTCAATTCCGTCGTTGTGACCGTTTTGTCATAATAAAAATTATATTTAAAAATGTATTGGCTTTTGTGAGCATTCGAAATTTTAAAATCCAATATATCCGTTCAACATTGAACAAAATTTAAGTGACTTTATCGTTTTTTGTCACTTTTTAACAAATGGGTATCTCAACAACTAAGCCTTAATTTAAAAACTATGTTTTTTAAAAAAAAATTGTTACATTATTTGTAATTAGAATGGCGTTACATTTATATTTTTTGTCGTTTTTGCAAATATAAATAATATAATAAATAAACTCTTAGGAAGAAATATCTAAAAGTTAGCGGTACATTTGTATTTTGCTTTGCAATGTAAGTGTCTTGTAGGTCTTAGACAAACAATGCAGGTATAAAGTAATAAAAGTAGGTAACCGCTCGGCCAGGCATCTTCTTCTGCTGGAATTTTTAGAGACCTTTCAGTCTTTATTTTAATTTTTATCAAATAAATAAATAATAACTATTAGTGAATGCATCGGAAAATGTAAAACGATAAAAAACTAAATTACCAAAGTATGCTCATATTGTTTAATGTATGGAATTAAGGTAAAATTTTGTTTTTCCGATCAAACACAAAATTAATTTATAAAACATTGTGTTAGTTTTTAGAAAAACATTATGGAAATTCTCATAATTTTTAATAAATTTTAGTCAAAAAATAGCAAGTTCTTTCACGGAGCGCAAACTGAAATTAAAAGTTTTAATTTGTTTAAGTGTTATCTATAGTCAAATTTTACATTTATTTTTTCTTAGTTATAGACAGAAGTATTAGAAAACGAAGAATAAAGTGCTGCTTTTAAATATAAAAGCTAGAAAATTTAAGTAAAAGCTGCTTAATATATAGTTCATCATGTTTGATTAAATATAGTAAATAGTTATTATTGTGATTAAAAATTAACGTAATAACAAAAATTCATAATAATCGTTTTTGGTATAAATTTGAAAATTTAGTTTACATGCAATAAATAAATTGAAATTGTGACTGAATATTAATTATTGATTATCTCAGTATTTTTTGAAAAAAAAATTTGAAAAACTTATTTTTAAAATGTATTTTATAATTTCTGATAAATTTTGCCCACACAGGAAAGCATGTGCTTTCATATAGTTAAAACCGCAATTAGAAATTTTTATTTGTTGACAAGTCAAAAATTGCATTGATTTTATGCTTGAAAATGGGACTGTCTTAAAACATCTAATCTGTAATATAACACAAAAAAATGTTTGCCAATTTTTATCATTTGTAATGTTATATTTCAAACTAAAATTTTGACACGTAATTTTAAATCATCCCATATAAATTTGTTTACTTTTGTGATTTAGTGTTAAAGTTTTTTGTCAAAAACTTCGTTGTAATACGCTGTGTATTTAAAAAAAAAACAGCAACAAAGACTAACACCAGGCAAAATTTATGCACATATTTCAACCATACCTCGTATTTCAAGAAACTGAAATAATACATTGGGTTTAGTACAAAAACAACTTTTTCATTTTTATTATTTCGCATTTCTCCTATAAAGTAGTGTATTAAATTCGGAATTTACTGTGGATTTTAAAAATATAAAAACATGCACAGTATTTTATTTAAAAATCCAATGTTACAGTCGTTTTCGGTAAAACCGGAAGTGATAAAAGTTATTTTTCATTTACTTAATGGGGATTTTCTAACATCATATGTTTACTAAATATCATTGTTTTATTTAAAAGAAAATACTACTAACAAAAAGAGTGAGCCTAATTTCGTTTACACCCGGTATATGTTTCTATCCCAATTAGGGGATAGCCTGTAAGCCATCTTAATACGAATAATAGTATTATTAGTATTATTGTTATTGATAATTTATAAAATTATAATAACGGTAAATTTAAAATCGTCTTATTATTAATAAAAAAAATCGTTTTAAAAGATTTTTTCTGGCAAAAGCTCAATTCATTCGTTGTGGCTGTTTTGCCAAAATAAAAAATATATTTAAAAATGTATTGGCTTTTGTGGGCGTTTCAAACTTTAAAAACCAATATCTCCGTTCAACATTGAACAAAATTTAAGTGACTTTATAGTTTTTTGTCACTTTTCAGCAATTAGGTATCGCAACAACTAAACCTTAACTTAAAAACTATGTTTTTAGAAAAACAAATTGTCACAGTATTTGTGATTAGAATGGCGTTACATTTATATTTTTTGTCGTTTTTGCAAATATAAATAATATAATAAATAAACTCTTAGGAAGAAATATCTAAAAGTTATGCTATCTATAATAAATGCATTTGTGTTTTATTTTGCAATGAAAGTGTCTTGTAGGTCTTAGACAAACAATGCTGGTATAAAGTAATAAAAGTAGGTAGACGCCCGGCCAGGCATCAGGCATCTCCTTCTGCTGGAATTTTTAGAGCCTTCGATTCTTTATTTTAATTTTTATCAAATAAATAAATAATAACTATTAAATTATGCATCGGAAAATGTAAAACGGAAAAAAATTAAATTACCAAAGTATGCTCATATTGTTTAATGTATGGAATTAAGGTAAAATTTTGTTTTTCCGATCAAACACAAAATTAATTTATAAAATTTTTTAAAAAAACATTATAAAAATTTTCATAATTTTCAATAAATTTTAGTCAAAAAATAGCAAGTTTTTTCATGCAGCGCAAATTGAAATTAAAAGTTTTAATCTGTTTAAGTGCTATTTCTGGTCAAATTTTTCATTTATTTTTTCTTACTTATAGAAGAAAGTATTAGAAAACGAAAAATAAAGTGCTGCTTTTAAATATAAAAGCTAGAAAATTTAAGTAAAAGCTGCTTAATATATGGTTCATTCTGTTTTATTAAATATAGTAGTTATTATTGTAATTAAAAACTAACGTAATAAAAAAGATTTATAATAATTGTCTTTGGTATAAATTCGAACATTTAGCTTATGTGCAATAAATAAATTGAAATTGTGACTGAATATTTATTATTGATTATTTCAATACTTTTTGGAAAAAAATTTAGAAAACTTATTTTTTAAATGTATTTTATAATTTTTGATAAATTTTGCCCACACAGGAAAGCAGGTGCTTTTATATAGTCAAAACCGCAATAAAAAATTTTTATTTGTTTACAAGTCAAAAATTGCATTGATTTTATGATTGAAAATGAGACTGTCTTAAAACATCTAATCTGTAGAGATAACACAAAAAAAATGTTTGCCAATTTTTATCATTTGTAATGCTATATTTCAAACTAAAATTTTGACACCTAATTTTAAATCATCCCGTAAAAATTTGTTTACTTTTGAGATATATTGTTAAAGTTTTTCGTCAAAAACTTCGTTGTAATACGCTGTGTATTTAAAAAAAAAACAGCAACAAAGTCTTACACCAGGCAAAATTTATGCACATATTTCAATCATAAGAAACTGAGATAATACATTGGGTTTAGTACAAAAACAACTTTTTATTTTTATTACTTCGCATTTCTTCTACAAGGACGATCATTTGTTAAAATTTCTAAACTAATTGCAAAAACACCTTGCATATTTACTAATTTTTGGAGACACTTTTTATTATTTATTTAATTGTTACTAATAGTATAAAAATATGTATTTGTTATTTAGTTTAAAATTTTATTCTGATTCTTTATTTAGTCGAAATTATTTACTTCTTATTATTTTTCTATTATTTTACTTTTTACTATATTTACTTCATATAATATTAGGAAATCTTGATATCCCTAGAGCAGCGTTTCCCAATTAATTTTAGCCGCGGAACCCTTTTAGATTTGGAACATCAAGACGAAACCCGGTATAAAAGTAAAATACAAAAAATCAAGTTACATTTTAATGGGAGAAATGTGATCTTTTCTTCCTTTGGCAAATTCTTTTTATATCTGTTTTATATCTGGACCAAACGTTGGCCCTCGTCTCGGAGTAATTTAATTTGTACATTTATTTATTTTATTTTTTCTATTCGTGTGTTTTTTTAATCGTGGTTTTGTCTTTTCGCGGAACCCCTGCTTTTATCTCGCGAAACCCCATGGTTCCGCGAAACCCAATTGAGAAACCCTGCCCTAGAGTAACACTTTGAATACGGCCAGCACACGGCCCAGACGCCAAGCAAAACTTGGCAACATCGCATGGACCTCACTTTAATCATTTGATAAACATATACACACAAATCGGTCCTCACAAGAATCAGAGACTGAAACGTAAATATACGGTCCTCGCTTTGTTAACAAGACGATAAGGACCTCACTTTGACACGATATACACCGAAAAATTATATCCGCCATCTGTAATTCTTTAAGTGTATATTTGCGAGGAATCTATGAACTTTGATGTAGGAAACTGTAATCAACCTAGCGCGCCGCTGTATATCTGGTCCTTTTAGTGGTCCTCACTTGATACACGCTACGGTGTTGGTCCTCACTTTGGTATCTGGCCATATATATATATATATATATATATATATATATATATATATATATATATATATTACTGAAACTATATGTATATATATATACATATAGTTTCAGTAATAGTTAGTTTTACTATACAAGTTACTAAAGAAAACTAGAAGTGTTTAATCCAGGTAATAATTTCAAAAGCGGTCGTGTCCGCCTTAACAGTTTATTGCAATTTTCTGAAATATCCGAATAAAATTTGCTGATGGTAATCAAGGAAAGGAGTTTGACCATGTAGCAAAAAATATTCGAAATATTCAATTTATTCAATTTCAGTTTAAGCGTAAAAATTAGATAAAAAAATGTTGACAAAGAAATTTTATTTATTTTCAAATAGATTATAATAATTTTATTACATTTGACTCTATTTGAGTTAAGTAATGATCTCTACACTAGAGGTGTAATGACTTTGTTTGAGTTTAATAATGAATCCTTTTATGCCACTAGTGATATAATCTAGAGTATATTACAGTAACTCGTGTAATTACAGATAGACTCGGGCTACGTCCTCGTTATCTGCAATACACAGCTCGTTATCTGGCGTATTGCTCTAATAATGCTTCCATCCCTCTAATAGTATAAATAACTAATATACAGATGTCCCAGGACTAAATCGTTACTTATGTCCGCAATAATACATTATTGTTTTAAACAATTATATAATTTTATTTTCGATTAGCACCGCTTCTATCACACTGAACAATTATTTTTAGAACAAAGTTTTAGTAAACAAAAAAGGTTCCAACAATAGATAAATAGTTTTGTATAACATACATACTAAGTAAACATTTATCTACACCTACAAATTTTATTTATGACAAGGTTATAAAAGTGGATTAATTTTGTATTCATTATCAATTAATTAAACAGATGTTTAATGTATGTATGTACATCAGTCAGTGACGATTTATTTATCTTATGAAAGATTAATGTTTGACAAATTTTTTATTGTTGAGTAAAAGGAAGTATTTGAGCAATCGGCACCGGTATCCATTTTATAGCTCAATGAATGCCGGCACTGGTCCTGTTAATTTTATATTCAGTTCTGCTGAACAACCGGCATTTGTTTTTATTTAATTATTATCAAAAATTATTAAGAGTAACAACTATCAGCTTGATCTGGCGTTTGTCTGACAAATCAAATTAATGTAAAAATTGTCATTTTGTCAACTCTTCTACCGTGTTCAAAGTGAATTTTAATTGAAAGCCACCTCTGTAGCTAACACATGTATGTGTGATAGTATTTTAATATATATAATGAAATGTTTTTAAAGCAACTTTACAAATTTTAACAGGTGATAGCTCTTGTTAAAAAAATACTAAATAACTCAAATTGTTTTATACAAATTTTTATAGTTTTTAAGATATACACTGTATAATTTTTTTTAAAAAAAGTTGATTTTGAACGAGGTTAGATATATCAATTTTTTTAATATACAGGGTGTAATTGAAATAAGTGCAAAAAAAATTTTTAGTAACAGTCTTTATTAAAACAATACTAATTATCCAAATTTGCCTTTTCAAACGTTGCTGGCTTTTACAGGCTATACATCTTTTAAAAAAATCTAAAAAATTTAAAAAAAAAACATTTGAATGAGGAAAATTTGGTTTTTTAACATTTTTTTAGCAAAGACTATCAGCTGTTAAAATTTGTAAAGTAACTTTAAAAACACTCTGTATATCTGTGGTTTATTCTAATTTTTATCTCTTTATTTCGTCACGTGGCTTGTGGTTATATTTTAAGATTTACCGTACGTAGTTTTAATTTTTTTGTTGAATGGTCTTTTTTTTGTTCAAGCCGTTTTAATTTTTTGGAACGCTTATTTTTGAAAATAACGACAATTTAAATTTTAGTAAAAATGACAATATTTTACCAACTGGGTTATTTAAGATTCTTCAAAATTGCTCTGGTGGCATCATTTTCAGAAAATTTTGACACTTGTAAATTGAATATGTCTGTTGACACAACATATATGTTGCTTTTTTTTGTATGTCCTATAGTGTTTTCGTTTTTTTTTAACTCGTTGAGGTTTCAAGCGACTGGAATCGTTTCTCTAGGAATGTCATTATTGTTACTAGAGAATGTATTTTAGCAGAGTTTGCCAATAATTGTTTATATAGCTTGTTTGTTTCGCAGTGCTATTTTCGGCTGATTAATTTCCCAATTATCAGACTCTGTGACCTGGTATCAATACATTGTTTTGAGGCACTCATCTACGACACCGTGCAGCTGTTTTTATCAATGTCAAAATTTGTACTGAATTTGAGGTAGATCCACAATTTGATCTGTAAGTTTAATGGCAATTAGACGATTATTTTGATAACTTTTTTTGTTGGAAGTGTCTACACAGTAGGTATCGTAATTTCCGATACGATTTCAAGTACTGCAATTTTTGTGATGTAGTGATGTATAAATCCTTAACTGAATCTGTTATTTTTTGTGTGAAAACACTTGCGAGGATTTTTTTCAATAAACATAGAAGAACGTTTTGTTTAATACTAATTTTATTTTATATAAAAAGTTTCTTTTAAAGTTACTACTAATAAATGTGCTACATTACTCTGGACAGTAATCTTTACACTTGCTTACTTAGCGTCGTGGTCATTATCATCCGCAGTCAACTTTTTTTATATTATTTACACATATTAAACACCTAAAAACGCGCAAAATTAGAAAATGTCAAAAAATAACACTATTAAAATCTACGAAAAGTTTAGAACAAATATTAGCTTTTTTATTTGTTTATGTGTTTATTTAACTTAATTTAATTAAAGGTTAAAATTTCACCGCAATACATATTCGATTTCGTTCCAATTGTGTTCTTCTTTTGTGAAATAAAAATTCGGAGCTTTTTTAAAAAAAAAAATATTTTTAGAATCCATTTTTAACACGAATTTTTAATGGTATATTGATCACGTGCATTTAGTATTCTTAGCTGAACTTTATCTTTAAACTGAACTAAAAAATGTAAAAATTAAAAATCGATTAAAAATCTTATTGAGAAAAAGCGCAAAATACAAAATAGAATTTATTCTAATTTGTAAACGCAGCCAAAACTTCATTTCTTTTTTTTGTAGTAGTTGCTTCTGACGTCTTGTATATATAATTTGTACAAAAGTTAGAAGTCTACAGAAAAATTTTATGGGTCTACTTAAAAGCTCACGAAATTAGCTGTTCAAAAAAAAATCTCTAAAAGTTACAATTTTTTGAGCCATTTAAATTATTGTTAACCACGTTACTAACAATTTTATTTATAATGATCAATCATATTAGACACGTCATTTAAAATTTTTTAATTGACATAAAAACCCTATTTTGTGAGCTTGCAAATTGCCAAGTACTCATTTTGATGCAATTTTAGTAAATATTTTCCGATATATAAATTTTGTAAACAAATTATTGTAATACCTACTAGCCAAAATTTTTAATAATATTTATTTAGTTTATAAAAATTCTATATAAAATACTAAATAAGTTAGATGATGATAAGACACATAAGTCACTTTTGATTTTTAGACTTTATGTAATATTTTCAATATAAAAAAATTGAAGTTAATTGCTCTAACTTAGAAGTTTGCATTTTTAGTACCTAGATTATTAAATTCGATTAAATTTGTTAAAAATTTAAGAATTTTAATTTTCATATTTTTTAAATAAGTAATTACATAATAATTTTTACAAAATAGACTTCTTTATAAGAAACAACAAACATATTGGTTTAAAAAAAACATTCATAAATTTGGCTTTTATCATTTTACTCTCGGTCTCGGATTATTTGGACTAGATTAGTTTTATTGGTTGTCGCTGATATAAAGCAGGAAGCTTTTTGTTTTCCAGCCGTCCGTCTAAGAAGTGCTTATAACCATTTCAATAGCTTTAATGACGACACGACGTACAACTATCCTGTACGATAGTTATTTCTGATTTTTCAAATTTTTCGGATCACTACGTACAAGTGACCTATGTTTTGAAATCTTGATAATTATATAAATGCAAAAATTACACTAAAATTCTTTAAAAGAACAAGACAGTTGCTTCGTCCAACATCTATCAGAGCACTCGAAATTATTACTCTTCAGTATCTTTTCTGTGTTGTAGTGACATAAAAATACATCTTCGTGTCGTTTGGCTTTATTAAATGTTGAGTGAGAGCCATTTTTTAAATACGATTTTCGTTATTTAGGCTTTACTAGCCGAGAAGCTTTATTACTCACAGGTGGGCACCTTAATCCACACGAGATGAAAACGATAACCTTCTCTAAAGACTAATAGATTTTTTAAGAACTGAGTAGTGCGTGAACGCAAGAAAACATTTTGTATAAAAAATGTATAAGAGATAAATGTGAGGTACGTGCAAACGCTTCTATTTTCCAGTCACACCGGACTAAATTATCAAATTCACTTAAAACTGAAACACCATTTATTTCAATCTAGTTAGAACTGAAACCTCATTTATATCTAGTATTTGCTTTTTAGGTTCTAAAGTTGGTAGGACGGAAGGTAGTATAATTTAATGCCGCTACGGGCTTTAGTTTTTAAAGAAGTTATTTACACGTAACCACTGAGGATAGTGTGTTTGTGAGGACACTGTGCATGGTGCAAGTGACACGATAACTACACACTTTTCAAGAATTTTTTTATAATCCTACTATTTATTCTAAAATATGGCACTATTTAGTTGTTTTTACCGTGCTATACCACAGTTGTAAAAACTGTATACATACACAGCGATATTTTTTATAAACGACACGTTTCAGATAAGTCTAGATGGCCAACTCAATGTAAAGTTTTTGACTCTCTTTGGTCCTTGTTCCAAATCGTGTCAAGCTATTTGGCACTACTAAAGATGAGAGTAGATGGTGCTATAGGCTATGGCGAAAAATGTAAGCTAATGTCATTTTATTTTTTCTACACTTTTTGTATTAAAAAATGAAACAAATCAGTATTTGTCAAATTATAATTTATTTTTATTCAAAGTTTACAACTGATTACAAATATATAATTGCAGCATAGATAAACGTGTTAAAATACTCGTATTGCACCATCACTTACTTTAATCATAAACATTTTACTCTGTGAATTGACTTGTTATTATATTTCTCTTCTTTCATTTAAACACTTACTGTAAACACAAAAGATTAACTTTAAAGTAACTTTGATTGTAACAAATTTATGTGATGTCAACCAACTGTTCACTTGCTACTGAATTGTTAAATCTTGCCTGTTTTTGATTTTGGTAAAAAATTTCTCTCTCATAAATTTTAAACTGCTTTTCCTAACCTGTAGATTTAAAATTCATTTACCTTTACAGAAACGGTTAACACTGCACAATATTTACTAAACTGGAGAAAAGTAAACTTGTGTCATTTTTGTAATATTAAACAAAATCACATCAATCTGAAAATTTTGGTATTGTAAATTATGCTTTTATCTCAAATTTGGGGTTTCAAATTCTAGATCATGTTATATTATGACAATGTCAGGTTGACGTCTTATGTCATTAGTTTAAATAAAACTATTCCTCTAAGCTGACATTTCAGATTCTTATTGTTTAACTTTCTTTTTACTGAATTTAAAGAAACATATTTATTTTTCGATTTTAGTTGTACTATTAGGCTTTCAAAAATTAAATTTATGTTGACACTACACGTTTTATTAGTAAATTTGATTTTTATTTTTTTAACTTACCACTTTTGTTTAAACTTTTGGTAACAGTTTACTTTGGCTGACCACAGTAAAAATGCATGAAAAAAATCGGGGTTTTTACTAAACTTACGTAGAATAATCCCTAGATCACGAATCTGGTGGCGGAGGTTTAGTTTTTTAGTTTTAGGTTTAGTCGGAATGAAATAGCTCTGATGAAACTGGCGCGGAATGAAATAGCTTCGCTCTCTATACCTATCAAAAACATCCTCGATTTTAAGTCAATCCTCGGGCTAATGCTGCTGACCGCTTTTTTTATAAGTACTTTTTTCGCGTGGTAGAGGGCTTGGCTCTCTAGACCTACCAAAAACATCTTCGAAGTAAGCCAATCCTCAGGCTGACGCTATTGATCGCTTTTTTTATAGGTGTCTTTTTCACGTAGTAGAGGGCTTCGCTTTCTAGACCTATCAAAAACATCCTCGAAGTAAGCCAATCTTCGGGCTGACGCTATTGACCGCTTTTTTTATAAGTACCTTTTTTGCGTGGTAGAGGGTTTCGCCCTCTAAACCTATCAAAAACATCTTCAAAGTAAGCCAATCATCGGATTGACGCTATTGACCGCCTTTTGTATAAGGGCTTTTTTTGCGTAGTAGGAGAGCTTCGCCCTATATATCTGCCAAAATCATCCTCGATTTTAAGTCAGTTCTCGGGCTAATACTGCTGACAGTCTTTTTATTAAGTTTTATTTTATTCAGTTTTAGATATAATAACATTCGTTTTTATTTATAAGGTATTTGACAAAAGTCATGCCTAACGGTGTTTCTAAAGCATCTATGGTAGCTGGGCCGCCGTAGTTTAGACATGATCAGTTTAGAAGTTTACAGGAACTGTCAGAATATTTTTGTCTTGAATATTTTGTCGGTTGTGTGTTTGTAGATTATAATTGACAGTTGACATTTATTTATTGTTAGTGTTTTAAAATAAATGCAAAAAAAGTAATTAAGATTGATTTAGTTATTTAAAAAATTGTAAAAAAGGTTGAAAACGTAAAAAAATAACGAGATAAGTACATTGCATTCAATTTGCAATTTTTTTTCGGTGTAAAAACCGAATAATTTTTTCACCAATTTTCTTCATTTTTTTAAGCTTGGCGAAAACCCCGATTTTTTTCATACATTTTTAGTGTGGTCAGCTAAAGTAAACTATAACCAAATCTTTAGCTATTATAGCTAAAGATTTGTACAAAAAATGTATGATTTTTTTCATACATTTTTAGTGTGGTCAGCTAAAGTAAACTATAACTAAACTTTTAGCTATAATAGCTAAAGACTTGTTGGTCTAATATTTATTAAATAAATATTAAAACTAAAACCTTCTTATACACATTTATGGTCTACAGACTGTACAGTATTCTTCAAAATTAATGCCACTCTTAAACGTCTAATAAGACTTGTGCTAAACTCCCAAAATCCGCGTTGATAACGCTTGTTAGTTAAAGATTTCTAAAGTACCTATATACAAGGTGTCTCAAAATTGACGCCCGTCCTTTCAGAATATGAATCGGGGGGTAAA
Source organism: Tribolium confusum (assembly GCA_029207805.1). Lineage (NCBI taxonomy): Eukaryota > Metazoa > Arthropoda > Insecta > Coleoptera > Tenebrionidae > Tribolium > Tribolium confusum. Next base: position 10,126,827 of record JALGAY010000006.1, read on the forward strand.
ACAATATAATTGTAAAAATAAAAATTTTGCGTTTTCTCCATGGTTACCGAGTTGTTGATAAAAGAACATAAATGTAAAACTTGAACTTTTTGAGGCCTAAATGGATGTAAGCCATTCCTTGTTAATAATTTATAAATAGTATTTTTTTGAAAATATGTTTGTCTCGATGAAACTCGAAGACTTGTACTTGGTTCAGCTTCAACAAAATCAAGAATTTGCTTTTCTTGGACGACATTGAGCATAGGATGGCGTCCCTCCTTATTTAATCTAAAATTTAAATTACCTGTTTCCAGTAATCTTTGTTTAACCCGTTGTATAGTTTTTGCATCAGGGTGCCGTGGATCTGGAAATTTTACTGCATATGCTCTAGCTGCAGCACTGGCATTATCATTATACGCACCCAATACTTTTAATATATCAACGTTAATCTCGATTGGAATAATAACGTTCCATTTTTAAAACAAATAACCGTATGAAATTTTACTTATAATAATGACAAAACTTTAAAAGTAACTAAAATTAAAAAACTAAAAAGTTAACAAAACTAATAATAAACTTTTAATGTCCGTCGAGCTGCACCCCCCATTGCACAAATTGTAAAAAAACTATGCAGCATTTACGTGCTCTTTATGTGCTAATTATGTGCTGAAATTAAAAATTTTGTGCTCTAATAGAAATACTTTTTTTTTAAATTTTTAAAAAAGGGGGTGCAGCTCGACGCGGAGTCACACCCCCCACAGATAAGATCAATATTTAAAGTAAAACCAACTACATATAAATTTTGTGCTTTTTATGTGCTCCACAAATATATATATAATACATATACATTATTCTTTGAAAACCAACAGATAACGCGATTTTTTTAATCTGGTAGTGCGGGGTCTAGCTCGACATGACTCGATTACACAGAATTTTTTTTTATCTTAAAGGTAGTGCAGAATTACGTGCTATTTAAGTGCTACTGATATTGTTAGGAACAATTTTTGTGATGCCTTTTTAGTCAAAAAACGCGATTTTTTTTGTTAGAAAGTGCGGGGTCTGACTCGATATCACTCGATTTTCCAGAAAAATTGGTTTTTTAACTTTAAATGTAGTGCTGAATTATGTGCTATTTATGTGCTACTGATATTGTTAATAACAATTTTAGTGCTGCATCTTTAGTCCCAAAACTTGATTTTTTTAATTAGGAAGTGCGGGGTCTGGCTTGATATCACTCGATTTTTCCGAGAAAATTGGTTTTTTCAATTCAAAATGTAGTGCAGAATTACGTGCTATTTATGTGCTACTGATATTGTTAATAACAATTTTTGTGCTGCATTTTTAGTCTAAACACTCGGCTTTTCTTATTGGAAAGTGCGGGGTCTGACAAAGTAGTGCAGAATTATGTGAAAATATTTTTTATTTTTTAAAAATTTTGGTTTTCTTAGAACATTGTTTTTATTAATATTTTAATTCAATTAACATATTAATTGAATCAAAGTTGAACATTGTAACACTGTTTTTTGAGAAATCGACATAGTAAATGCGAAATAGAAAAAATATATTGCTACATTTTTATTCATATTTTTATTTATTAACAGAAATCTGTACATACTTAGATTTAAGAAAGTGCAATATGTCTGTAGAATCCTAAGGTTGTTAACAATTTTGAAATGAGGAAATTATATATAAAATATTATATTTGTAATTTAAAAAAAATGTATGTCTGAGCCTAGATTTAGATTTTATTTCTACTTTTATAAGAAAATTACGGGTCATTTTTTATTTATATACCGTTGCCTGTTTATTATATACAATAATATGTTGAAAGAGACAGACAACGGTATATAATTAAAAAATGGCTTATAACTTAATTAACTTAAGGTAGTTCCGCTGTAGCAGTAGTCCTCAACTTTCCGAAAAATTCTCCCTGTGTAAAACAATATAAAAGTAGTTGAGATACAGTACATTTTTGCTTCTCCTGTCACATGCGCAGAATATAAAAATTATCCCATTGCGTTTTTTGGCGGACCTGGCAACGTTGCATCTTTAGGATCATTCGCCCCATGAGACATGCGTTTTAGACAAATGTCATGTTTTGATTGTGAAATGATTTTAAGGTTATAAATAATAACTTTGCGACTAAAAAACGGCAAATTTGTTAAAAAAAGAACAGCTGATAAAGTTAATAATGCCTTAGCAGGTATGTGTGATGCTAAAAAAGCTAAAGTTGAAAATACGCTTCGAAAAACAGATGGAGATAAAATTCTTGATGAAAACGGGATAGTTACGTGGAAAGTGTTTGCAAAAAATTTAAAATGCACCAGCTGCAAAAGTATTTTGGATTTAGAGAAACCACAATCTCCACATCAGCGAGTGCTGTTACTAAACTTCACCATGATCTTGGGGGAAATTTATTCCATGAACACAAGAAGGTACAAACTTTTAAGATTTCGGATGCATTACAATCTTTCAAGCAGTTCTTAAATAAATTATCCAAGGGTAAAAAAATGTTTGTTAGTTGCGCACAATGAGCGCTTTGATGTTCCTCGATTTTTACGTGCAATAAGTAATGTAAACGCTTCTAAAATTTTAGATTTAATTGTAGGTTTTGCGGACACTTTAACCATATTTTGATCTGTCTTGGGTGATAGAAAAGGGATCTGGAAAATTTAAATTAGAGAGTCTCAGTGAAATTTTTTTAACTCATTCAGATGATAAGTCGCAATTATTCCATGATGCTGCTTCTGACGTTTTGATTTTACAGAATTTAGTGGAAATACTAAATTTGAAAAAAAAAATTATTGGCTTCTTACAAAAAATGTGAAGTTTACTTGCAAGAATTATCTGATGCAAAAAAACAAAGGTTAATTTAAAATTATTATCAGAGCTGAAAGATATTATTTCCATAAACATGTGTAAAAAATTGGCTGTAAATGATATTTCAGTTGATAATTTAAGAGAAATATTTAAACAAAAATAGACTTGTGAGACTAGAAGTTTGAAGGAATACATTTTGAAAAAAAATAATAAGATTTTGAAAAAAATGTAATAAGCTGTTTTATTTACATAAGACGCATACTGACAAATTTTAAAAATAATAGTTTTTTACTAAAAAAACCCAAATAATTGCACTGTTCTAAAATACTGTAAATTAAGATACACTCTGATAAAAAAAACAAAAAAAATATGTTTTTTTCCAGTCTATTCAATGCAATCTTCGCACACTGATTGCACATGTTGTAGAAAATAGAATTTGTGGCATTTTTGGCAGAAGTATTTAGTTTTCCGATTTCGGCAAAAATGGATATATCCCCTTTGATTTTTTGCTCTGATGGGCAAAACCGGAAGTTCACCGGATAATTTATTTATAGATAATATATTTATAGTTTAAATAGTGCAATTATAAAAAAATATTTATATTATATACGCAAAGCTGGTTGTTTCAGCTTTCTACTGTATTTAAAAACCCTGCAGTCACCAATTCAAAAAATGTATGCTTAGCGCACTTAATAGGGTTGGGCGATACCTGATTTTAGGAATCGGGTATCGATACCTGCAAAGTATCGTTACTTGCCAAAGTATCGAGGTATCGGAAGTATCGAGGTATCGGGGGTATCGAGGTATCGGGAAGTATCGAAGTATTGGAGGTATCGCGGTATTGAGGTATCGAGAAGTATCGAGATATCGGAGGTATCGCGGTATCGAGGTATTGGAGGTATCGAAGTATCGTGGTGGCGATAAATGAATATAGCATCAAATAGCTTGTGAATTTGTTTGTTTTCATCAAAATAACTTGTGTTTCCAACATCCAAAGCACTCTGAATAGGATATTCATTTATAGCCACTCTTTATCAAGATATTACAGGTATTGAATTATCGGAGGTATCGAAAGTATCGAGGTATCGGAAGTATCGAGATATCGGGGGTATCGAGCTATCGGAGGAAATTTAGATACTACATAAAGTGAAAAAAAAAAATTAAACAAAACACTTTTAATTTGAAATGCTTAAAATCAAAATAAGATAATATTTTAATACAATAAATGTACAAATTAAGCGCCATTAACTCCTTCATAATAGACAAAACGTTGTTCAAAATTTTGAGTACAGTTATTAAATATGTTCGGTGGTACTGTATCATGGTTTTCTTAAATTCTTTGTTGCAAAACATCTAAATTAACTGGTTTGTTTGAATACACTTTGCTCTTTAAATGACTCCACAAAAAAAATTTCAGTGGAACGAAATTACGCAATCGAGGTGGCCATTCTATCCTATCTTTTCGACCAATCCATCTTTCCGCAAATAATAATTTATTAAGATACGCTCATTGAGATACGATAAAAGAAACATTTTCATCATTTATCATTTTAAATATATGTTAAATTCAGTAATAAAACAACCCTCTTTTTTGTCTACAATTTATTTAATTGGGCGTTTGAAATTATTTTGAAGACCCATATCGTACACGACTACACGGGAGCACAATCAAAACTCGATTGCTTAGCTCGACTGCTTGACCCCAAAAGGACTTGTTCCTTTTATAGACCAGGAATGAAGCGTCATCATGAACTCATTGAACATCTGCGTGAAACACGTGTGACCTGATTGAACACTTGGGTGACCTCTTTTAAACACGTGGTGTTGACAAACATCATGACCTCTTTTAACAAGTGGTGTTGACAAACATCATGACCTCAATGCGTTCGGCTATCCTGACGTGTGCGTAAGCAACAAAACTCAAGAGCATCCCTTAAGATTAGCATTCTAAGGGAAACCCCCAACACGGCCATCCTGCAATCGTAGCGCCCACGCTACGCCACTGACCATTCGTCAATCTGCAATTAAACAAATACGAAACAAAATCTTCGTTTCAACACCTTTTTACGTTATCATACAGAGTAACGTGCTACTGGTTTTAAGTGCCAAAATGTATTGCTACTAGCTTTTTTACTGTGGTAGGCATAAGGTGGTTGCGCCACCCCTTAGCTATAGTGGGACTGCCACTACTTGCCTTGCCTACCGTAGACACTAGGTGGTTTTGCCACCCTTGGCTATAGTGGTATCTCACCACTACTCGCCAGGTCTACCCAAGACACTAGGTGGTTTTGCCACTCTTAGCTATAGTGATACCTCACCATTACTCGCCCGGTCTTACTCGCTCTGTCTCTACCATCGACACTAGGTGGTTTAGCCATCTTTTCTAGGCATAGTGGTACTGCCACTATCCACTCTCTTTACTATGCAAATTGCAAATTTTGATGTGTTGTAAAAATTAATTATTAGAAACTTAACTTTTGCTTTATGTCTGTTCAGTGGAGGGCCAACGTCGCAGTTGTTCCAGAGCGGCCACCGTGGACCGATGTTTTTTTCTCGTTAAAGCATAGCGTTCATTCGGTAGAACCTTCCAAACCGTGTAAGGACCCTTGAACTTGGGCTTCAATTTTCCACCACCAGCTAATTGTGAATATTCCACAGCTACAAGGTCGCAGTTTTACGGTCATTTTTCCAGTCGTAATGTGATCCGGTGGTCTAGTTGTAGAACACGCCCATGACTATTCTATTTTTAGCTTAAAGTTGTCGCCATCGATCACTATAAAAGTTACTCCAAAACCGATACGTTCCGGACCATAAACAAATTATTGAAGGTCGTGGTCTAATTCCAGTCTGTCAACATTCTTTTCAATGCGTAAGTAAGAGCGCCTTATAACGTCCCAACCGATAATTAATCGCCAATTTTGACTTAATGATACTTTCGACGACGTGCATCGTACTCACTTAACAATTTTAGCAATTCGCGCTCTGTCTTTGGCTGTTGGATGCGAATAGCTGCTTGCGTTTCGCTATAGTCGAGGCCATATTCAACCACACTTAAAACAATTTTCCACGGTAACTCACTATAAAATCGAGCGATTGCCCGGAGTTTTCAAATCCCATAGTCACTAAGCGAGTCACACTCATTACTTCGCAAAGTTGCGGCAATAAAAAGACGTGCACTAGCTGTTTCAGGATCGGGAAAAGCAATACTTAGATCCTTACAAAATTTTTCCTAAGTACGCTGTACTGGTCGCCAATCGCAATAATAGCGATGTCCGCGTCTTCTCAGAGCTTCACCAGCTTTTGCTATCATTAGTGCATCTCCGATATGCTCTTCTTCCTTGAGCTTTGTTGCAATAGCCAACTATTCTTCGATCGCATGATCACTTTTCTCAAGGTCGAATTCTGCCAGCCGAAAGAAAACAGTGGAAAATGGTGTCGAGTGAAGATATCCAGCAGCATTTATAGACTCATTTGGTGTTGATGTCCGACGAGTCAATTCTACTAACTGTTGCTGCTGAGCGCCCATAAGCGATACCAGCGTATCTTGCCAAACTGTCTTGGCTCTTTTGGATTTAGGACCTTCTGTGTCACTTGACCTATTGCCCTCAGTACTTTCAACATCCGATTCAGGGCCACGCTCTTGCTCCTCCTGCTGTTGTAACGTTGTTTCAGTGGTTTCCATCATAAGGCCTTTTAGGAACAATTCCACTCCTGATGTTAAATTCAGTAATAAAACAACCCTCTTTCTTGTCCACAATTTATTTAATTGGGTGTTTGAAATTATTTTGAAGACCAATATCGTACACGACTACACGGGAGCACAATCAAAGCTCGACTGCTTAGCTCGATTGCTTGACCCCAAAAGGACTTGTTCCTTTTATAGACCACGAATGAAGCGTCATCATGAACTCATTGAACATCTGCGTGAAACACGTGTGACCTGATTGAACACTTGGGTGACCTCTTTTAAACACGTAGTGTTGACAAACATCATGACCTCTTTTAACAGGTGGTGTTGACAAACATCATGACCTCAATGCGTTCGGCTATCCTGACGTGTGCGTAAGCAACCAAACCCAAGAGCATCCCTTAAGATTAGCATTCTAAGGGAAACCCCTAACATATATGTGAATAAGTTTTAGTCATAAATCGATGGTTAAGTCTACCTTGAGAATCTAATATAAGTTGAATTTGATTTATACAAATATTAGTCCTTTGCAAGTAGTTCGGTCTGTTGTTTCTAGAAAACATATAACATTTTCTAAAAATAGTAATAGTTTTAATAGTTTAATTCATGTACTGATTTAAATAAATCTGAGTCGAAACTAAAGTTAATGGTGGCTATTGACGTTCCATTCTTTGTTTTTGTAACTGTACCATTTAAACAAAAAGTGTAAAATTATCTTTAAAGTCTTCGAAAAGCTGACTTAGTGTACAGTAATTATAGTACTAATGTAAATAAAACAGTAGTATATAACGACCAAGTTAGGAAATCTTTTATTACACCGAGGGTTCAGAATATATGAACGAGAAGCGAAGCCTTCGAGGTTAAAAAGAGCGCTAGATATAATGAGATCCCATTGTAATAAAATTGTAAAAATTGTAATAAAATGTTTCTATCTGCATGTAACTAAAAAAGAAAAAAGATTGCGTCTTTTTTTAGTAAAATAATATTTTAAACTTTCTAACAAAATTATATGTTATATTAAACTGTTAAATGTTTCAAAATATCATTATGTATCGTTACGTATTATATGACATCAACATTTGTTTAATTTCTTTATTTGAGAAAAAAAATTTAACCCAACTAGCGTTGGCAATTTTGCATAACCCACTTTCTATCATTTTCCACCCAAGAAAGGGAAGAAACATCTGTCATTTTCTACCCAAGAGAATGCCACTGAATGACGTATTTCCCTACCTCTAAAAATATACAATAGTCATATTAAAATAATGATTGAAAATAAAGTATTTGTAACAGATTGACACTCCCTAACCATATAGAAAATTTACTTCCAAAGTCAAATATTTTATTTGATGTTAGTGCCGTGATATTTAATCTTTAGTTGTAAAATTAGAAACTAATGTTAATTTTTTTTTACCACATCAAACATTTTGTTTATTTAGTAATTACCCAAATAGTTTTAAAAAAGATACCCGGAAAGGTTCTGAAATATACTTGAATAATTTGTTGACTATTAGTTTCTACAGTTAGTCAGAAAACTATTTTTAGAATAGTTTCTTAGAATAAATAGTGTAATGTCTTTAAAGCCCACATAAAAATTTACAATTTAACCTCGTTTTTACAAAAATTCCTAAAGTATGTGAGTGTAATTTTTAAACGCTTGTGCGCTTTAGAACAATTTTGTAATACATATAACTATGGTTATTACTATTATGGCAATTTTCACATGTTTCAACATGCTTAGCTAGACCCGGTTTATTCTTGTATTATTAAACAAAATCGCACCAACCAGAAAACTTTATTATTGTTGAAAACTTTTTTATTAACAATCATAGCACATAGTAACATATAGATTTCCTATCTCTTAAAGATGAGAAAATCTATTATTTATAACTTTAGTGACATTCTTATAGGTGGAAAATGATGTTACTTTTCTCTCTTTAGTAGGAAATAAGAGAAAATAAGTTGTATAAAATTGCTAACATCTAAATTACAAAAATGCGTGTTACAATTTTTTAAATTCCAAAATTTTACGATGTGATTCTATGTACACAATCTATACAAAAACTAATATAGCGACAAGTATTTAAAGTATTTAAAGTTATTTAAAGTCTCACAGATCCATGGCGCACATTTTTAAGTTTATTTCGCAAGTGCATGGCGTTAATTTTTTGTGTTTCCGGGTATCTGTGTATTTTGAGGTTTAGTATACGCACAGTTAGGAATAGTAGTGGTTTTGTTCGATTTGCCGAGATATTGAGTTTTTTTAAGTCTCACAGACTTGGCGCGACCGTTTGTGTTAGAAATTTGTTAATTTCGCATCTGGAAACAATTTTTATTTTTGCAATTCTGATAAGTTATACATTCATGTTTTTGATAAGAATTAGCAACTAAAGAATATCGTTTAAATAAAATGTCGTACGAAGCCGAGCAAAGTCGATTACTTCGTTTATTAGAGGAGGTTGATGCAACTAAAAAATCTTTTGACGATAAGTTCAAAAATGAAGAAGTTTTTGCAGATGCCCATAGCGTTGCCGAAACGGAGCAAGAAAGTGAAAATAATAACGATTTTAACATAGAATCTGCAGCAAATATACGAGAATTGCAAATTTATACGGGTAAAGGTAGCACCATTTTGGGGAAAACACGTAGCTTCGACGAGGAGAAGAACTTTACAGCAGAATATTGCTACACAACAACCCGGTGTAACACCCATCTCTGCAGAAGTAAAATTATTTTTCTTGCTTACAATTCTACTTTAGATTTAGCACGAAAAACTTTCTTAATAAAATTGACAATAAGTTTTACTGAGAATCCCTTGAAAGGAAGAACTTATCAGCATAATCTTCTACCGGAAGTAACAAAGAAGACAAGAAGTATCTGAACTTCAACAGATGTCCCCTTATAGGATGTAAACAATCCCAATATAAAAAACGTTGCTACTTTTGCAAAAAAGACTCAAAAACATGATATCTTTACAAAAAGTGCAAAAAAAAAATATGTTTTTCTCATGCGGAGTTTTTGTGTAATGGGTGTTTGAATATGGAAGACAATAATAACTACAGAAAACTACTATATTTTATTATAATATTTGATACTCAAGAATTTTTTTTGTTTTTTAATAAATTAGGTTTTTTGCAATCTATTTTCTCTTTGTATTAAATTCATGTTTTTTACTTATTTGATTATATTTTTTAAAGAACCATTTTTATGGCCAAATATATGTTAGCCGTAAAAGATTTGATCATACAGAACAACATTATATTAAAAAAGCAACTTTTTTTCTACATTCGAAAATAATGACAGTTAAAAAATGGGTCTGTCAGACTTGACGCGACCATTCGTGTTACAATTGAAGGCGCGACCACTGGAGGGTTAAGAAACTTTAAATACTTGTCGCTATATTAGTTTTTGTATAGATTGTGTACACATAGAATCACATCGTAAAATTCTGGAATTTAAAAAATTGTAACTCGCATTTTTGTAATTTAGATGTTAGCAATTTTATATAACTTATTTTCTCTTATTTCCTACTAAAGAGAGAAAAGTAACATCATTTTCCACCTATGAAAATGTCACTAAAGTTATAAATGATAAATTTTCTCATCTTTAAGAGATAGGAAATCTATATGTTACTATGTGCTATGATTGTTAATAAAAAAGTTTTCAACAATAATAAAGTTTTCTGGTTGGTGCGATTTTGTTTAATATTACAAGAATAATCCGGGTCTAGCTAAGCACGTCGAAACATGTAAAAATTGCCATAATAGTAATAACCATAGTTATATGCATTACAAAATTGTTCTAAAGCGCACAAGCATTTAAAAATTACACTCACATACTTTAGGAATTTTTGTAAAAACGAGGTTAAATTGTAAATATTTATGTGGGCTTTAAAGACATTACACTATTTATTCTAAGATACTATTCTAAAAATAGTTTTCTGACTAACTGTAGAAACTAATAGTCAACAAATTATTCAAGTATATTTCAGGTATTTGGGTAATTACTAAATAAACAAAATGTTTGATGTGGTAAAAAAAAATTAACATTAGTTTCTAATTTTACAACTAAAGATTAAATATCACGGCACTAACATCAAATAAAATATTTGACTTTGGAAGTAAATTTTCTATATGGTTAGGGAGTGTCAATCTGTTACAAATACTTTATTTTCAATCATTATTTTAATATGACTATTGTATATTTTTAGAGGTAGGGAAATACGTCATTCAGTGGCATTCTCTTGGGTAGAAAATGACAGATGTTTCTTTCCTTTCTTGGGTGGAAAATGATAGAAAGTGGGTTATGCAAAATTGCCAACGCTAGTTGGGTTATATTTTTTTTCTCAAATAAAGAAATTAAACAAATGTTGATGTCATATAATACGTAACGATACATAATGATATTTTGAAACATTTAACAGTTTAATATAACATATAATTTTGTTCGAAAGTTTAAAATATTATTTTACTAAAAAAAGACGCGATTTTTTTTTCTTTTTTAGTTACATGCAGATAGAAACATTTTATTACAATTTTTACAATTTTATTACAATTTTATTACAATGGGATCTTATTATATCTAGCGCTTTTTTTAACCTCGAGGCTTCGCTTCTCGAACCCTCGGTGTAATAAAACATTTCCTAACTTGGTCGTTATATACTACTGTTTTATTTACATTAGTACTATAATTACTGTACACTAAGTCAGCTTTTCGAAGACTTTAAAGATAATTTTACACTTTGTTGTTTAAATGGTACAGTTACAATAACAAAGAATGGAACGTTAATAGCCACCATTAACTTTAGTTTCGACTCAGATTTATTTAAATCAGTACATGAATTAAACTATTAAAACAATTACTATTTTTAGAAAATGTTATATGTTTTCTAGAAACAACAGACCGAACTACTTGCAAAGGACTAATATTTGTATAAATCAAATTCTACTTATATTAGATTCTGAAGGTAGACTTAACCATCGATTTATGACTAAAACTTATTCACATATATTTAAAATGATAAATGATAAAAATGTTTCTTTTATCGTATCTCAATGGGCGTATCTTAATAAATTATTATTTGCCGAAAGATGGATTGGTCGAAAAGATAGGATAGAATGGCCACCTCGATTGCGTAATTTCACTCCACTGGATTTTTTTTTTGTGGAGTCATTTAAAGAGCAAAGTGTATTCAAACAAACCAGATAATTTAGATGTTTTGCAACAAAGAATTTAAGAAAACCATGATACAGTACCATCGAACATATTTAGTAACTGTACCCAAAATTTTGAACAACGTTTTGTCTATTATGAAGGAGTTAATGGCGCTTAATTTGTACATTTATTGTATTAAAATATTATCTTATTTTGATTTTAAGCATTTCAGGAAACTAGAAGTGTTTTGTTTAAAGTAGATAAGCAATGCGGGTACGGGACCAAAATCCCATGTATTTTCTTATGGAGGTTCAAGTTAGCGTTTCAAGGTCGGTACCGCTACGGGACCACAGTCGCTACGGGACCACAGTGTCGCTACGGGACCATAGTCGCTACGGGACCAAAGATGTCGGGGATGGCCCTTGTGGCTCATGGCATGCTGAAGACATCTCTCGCGGCCATTTTGTTAAGAATAAAGAGGGGTGTATTAAATGAAGGGATGCGGATGAAGGGATGCGGGGTGTATTATTATAAATGAAGGGATGCGGGGGTGTATTATTATAAATGAAGGGATGCAGGGTGTATTATTATTATTATAAATGAAGGGATGCAGGGTGTATTATTATTATTATTATAAATGAAGGGATGCGGGGTGTATTATTATAAATGAAGGGATGCGGGGTGTTGCGAATTATTAAATGGGTGTATTAAATAAGAATAATAATAATTAAGTCGTATGGCCCTTGTGGCTCATGGTATGCTGAAGACATCTCTCGCGGCCATTTTGTTAAGACTAAAGAGGGGTGTATTATTATTAATTAAGGGATGTAGGAGGGTTGCATAATATTTGTTGGGTGTTTTTTTACGATGATGATGATAGTGTTACTGGGGGGGTGTAATATTTTTGGTGGTTTCGTGTGGTTGTCTTAAGAAGGTGTATCTATTACCTGTAATTAGAGTTAGGTAAAAAACAAAACGTAATAATTAATATTTTATTTTTTGTTTCTTATCATTTTATTAAATAATTTGATACAACAACATGATGAGTAACGCAACCGCAAAATAGGATATGGAACGGAAATGACGCCTACTTGTGTGTGTGTGTAGATAAGAGCTAAATATAAAAGCGATAAGTCTTGTTTATTATGAAAATAAATTCAGTAAGCTTTAAACTCTTTCAAGAAGAAGAAGGTAACGAGCAAAAATAAACAAAGTAAGTTAAAATTTTTGTATGATTTTTTGTTTTTCTTTTTAAACAAATATTTTTTGTTTTAATCAGTAAAATGGATCTTAATCAAATCAATTTGGCAGGAGCCGCTACTTCCATTAGTAAAAAGGCAGTTCATCTAGAAGATTTAATTCTTGGAGTACCATATCCAATCCTTAATGCGAAAGTGATTAAAGGAACCTTTGGAGAAAGCATTCTATTAGAACTGGATGAAGTTAGCGTGTGGTTGCCCAAAAGAAGTGTTCTTGTGTGGAAGCAAAACTTAAAAAATTTTGTACCTCAAAAATACAGTGTAACATATACTGGATCGAAAACTTTTGAAAATTCGAAGCTAAAACCATTGCAATTATTTGAGATCAAAGAAGCTTAAAAATTCTCCATAAAAAATGAGTATAAAATTAGAAGAAGTGGCTGAAGTAAGTACCCAAATTGTTAATAATGTTAGAGATGCTTTTCAAATTTTGCAAAAAAACTTTTGTCATCAGAATGTTTCTGTTTGGTTAAAACATATTAAATCAAATATTAGACTTTTTAAAAAAGCTATAAACAATGTAAAATTAAGTGTTGGTGGTCAAAGAAAATTAATAACAAATTATAGTTATTTAAAACATATACAGATACTGCTTAAACGATTATGTGCAAATAGACAGATAACTATAGGTGAAGGCTTTAAACAAAAACGTAGTGATAGAGTTAAATGGGAAGATTTGCAGTCAGCTTTTAAAACTAGAGTTCGTACAGGTGTCATTTTTAATTTAACTCATATAGATATTTTGCAATTTTTAAATGATGCTTTTTATTTATTTAAAATCCGTATTAACAATATTTTAAAAGAAATGTTAACTATTAAAGTTTATTCATGTTTTTGTGGTGAATTTATAAAAAGAAAAGGAAATAATGAAGAAATTATTGAAAAAAAATATTTTAATACAAAAACTGGTATAATAGATAAAGGTACAAATATTAAAAAATGGTATAAAGATTATATTTTAGATAAAATATTAGCAAAGTTAGAAGAATTTCAACTTAATGAGTCTGGTTGGGCTTTATATAAAATACTTTCATTAGAAATTAATATTAATAAATTTGAAATTGGTAATGGTTCATCTTATATTAAACTACCAGAAAGTATTGCAAGAAAGCAAGCATGTATTAATGTAAAAAATTATGACGATAATGAATGTTTTGCATGGAGTGTGATGTCATGTTTATTTCCCACAGATACACATTCTGATAGAATATCATCCTATCCACATTGGAAAACAGTATTGAAAACTGATAATATTGAGTTTCCTACTAGTATAAATCAAATTTCAAAATTTGAAAAATTGAATAATATTTCTATTAATGTATATATGTTAGAATTAATTCAAAATGAAAAAAATTTTAATACATTTTTTAATGTAGTTCCTGCTCGATTAACAAAACGAAAACTTGATAAGCATGTAAATTTATTGCAAATACAAGATACATATTTTGTAAATTTAAATGATTATGAGGCACCAACTATTGATAACGATAATACAGAAATAAAATATCATTATTGTTGGATTAAAAATATGTCACGTTTAGTTTCAGCACAATTAAGTAAAAGTAAAAGAAAATTACATTTGTGTGATCGCTGTCTAAATTATTTTATGAATGAAGCTGTTTTAACAGAACATATAGAACATTGTCAACAAATAAATAAATGTAAAATTTCTTTTCCAAAATATGATTTTATTGAATTTAAAAATTATGTTCATCAACAAACTGTACCATTTGTTATTTATTCTGATTTTGAGTCTATACTAGTACCTATTGACAATAATGTTTTAGGTAAAACTATGAAATATCAAAAACATGAAACATACAGTGCAGGTTTATATTTTAAATGTTCATACGATAATAGTTTATCATTTTACACTTCATTTCGAGGAAATAATGCTACATTATGGTTTACAGAGAAGCTTAAAGATATTGCAAAATTACTTTATAGGAAAATACAAGAAGGAATTTTAATGCAAACACATGATACTTCCAATAGTAATTTAGCAGGAATATGTCATATATGTAATAAATCTTTAAATCCTAATGATTTAAATACTAAAAACATTGTAGAAGATCATGATTATTTTACAGGAACATTTAGAGGATTTGTACATGCACAATGTAACTTAAATTATAAAAAGAAATTTTTTGTACCAATAGTTTTTCATAATTTGTCTGGATATGATAGTCATTTTCTTATTGAAGACATTTCAAAGATTGGAAAAATAAGTGTATTACCAATCAATCAAGAAAAGTATATATCTTTTACATTAATTGATGATGATACTGATATACAATTTAGATTTATTGATTCTCTTAGATTTATGAATGCTTCTTTAGATGAACTATCTTCTTCTTTAAATGTTGAAAATTTAAATATTTTAAAACAAGAATTTAAACATTTAGATGATGATAGTTTTAAATTATTAACTCGCAAAGGTATTTTTCCATATGACTATATTACTAGCTTTGATAAATTAGAAGAAACAAGTTTGCCATCTCTCGAACAATTTGATAACAAATTAAACGATACTCACATTTCTTTAGAAAATTATCAACATGCTCAAAATGTTTGGTCTAAATTTAATTTACAAACTTTAGGTGAATATTCAGATTTATATATGAAAACAGATATTTTGCTTTTAGCAGATGTTTTTGAAAATTTTCGTCAGGTAATGCATAAAACATATGGTTTAGATCCTGCTTGGTATTATACGTTACCTGGTTATTCATGGGATAGTATGTTGAAATATACCGGATGTAAACTTGGTATTATTAAAGATGTTGATAAATTATTATTTATAGAGCGAGGTATTCGTGGTGGTATAAGTCAATGTTGTAATCGTTATTCTGAAGCAAACAATAAATATTTAAAAAATTATAATCCTTTAGAGCCTAGTAAATTTATAATTTATTTCGATGTTAACAATTTGTATGGCTGGGCTATGATGGAATATTTACCATATGATGATTTTCAATGGGTTGAAAATATAAATGAGTTTGATGTCACCACTATTTCTGATACTTCTGATATTGGTTATATTTTAGAAGTAGATTTGGAATACCCATATAATATTCATGATTGTCATAAAGATTTACCCTTTTGTTGCGAACATAGAAAACCTCCAAATTCAAAAATTTCGAAACTAATGACAACATTACATAATAAAAGTAAATATATTATTCATTATCGTAATTTAAAACAAGCTTTATCTAATGGTTTAGTTTTGACGAAAATTTATAAAATATTAAGTTTTAAACAAGCTCCATGGTTAAGACCCTACATTGAGTTAAATACAAAATTGCGTGCTCAAGCAAAAACAACTTTTGAAAAAGATAAATTTAAATTAGCTAACAATGTTGTATTTGGTAAAACAATGGAAAATATACGAAAACATAGAACAGTAAAATTGGTTCGACAATGGGAAGGTCGTTATGGTGCAAAAAATTTATTAGCAAGTCCTCATTTTCAAAATCGTACAATTTTTAATGAAACTCTTATGGCAATCGAATTATCAAAAAAACAACTTATATTTAACAAACCAATGTATATTGGTATGGCAATATTAGATATTTCAAAACTTTGTGTATATGATTTTCATTATTCATATATGTTAAACAAATTCAATTTAAATGATTGCAAATTGTTGTACACAGATACAGATAGTCTTATATATGAAATTCAGTGTGATGACATATATCAAGATGTGATTAAAACTGATATTCATAAATTTGATACAAGTGACTACCCTTTAGATAATCAATGGAAAATACCTTTGGTTAATAAAAAAGTACCTGGTTTAATGAAAGATGAACTAAACAGTAACTTAATGACTCATTTTGTTGGTTTAAGATCTAAAATGTATTCATATAAAATTCAAGGAGGAAAATGTATTAAGAAATCAAAGGGAATTAAATCCTCTGTAGTTAAAAATCAAATTACTTTTCAAGACTATGTAGATTGTTTAAAGAATCATGCAGTTAAAGAAATTACTCAAAATACAATAAGATCATTTGCACATAAAGTTTACAGTATTAAACAGCATAAAATTGGTTTAACTGATTTTGATGACAAAAGAGTTTTAATAAACAACTCTTTTAATACCTATCCTCATGGCTACTATAAAAACTAATTTTATACTTATTATAATGAAGAATAACAAAGAAGAAAAAGAAGAAGAAGAAAAATTAGCTATCTTTCACAATTTATTATTATCATCAACAACAATAACAACAATAACAACAACAACAACATTTTCATCATCATCATCACCGTCAGAAGACCAAAATGGTACATTATTTTGTTTTTTCTGTTCTAAATTTTTTTGTTTTTGTAAACATTCAATAAAATTACATCTAACAAAACCAGATAAGAACATTGAGGTTTTTCTGTATTGTAAGGAAGAGATTCCTGATAGTGATTAGGACTTAGATAAAACAATTGTGAAAGATGACTAAAATAAAATATTATGTACACTTCATTTTTTGTTTTTATTTTATTAATAAACCTTTTTCCCTTCCCATAAAACAACTAAAATAAGTATGTGTCATTAAGTGATTCATTATTTTTTCTTATCATTTCTTTGAATTCTTTTGTTTCATATTTCCGTTAACTTTTTCTTATCACAAATTGTGGTTTTAGGGACAATAAAACACTTGTTTTTAATAAATATATACATTTTTTTTTTATTGAATTACTTTTGAGAGAAGTGATAAATACATGTAACAGGTGAAAAGAACAGCAAGTATCAAAAATGTTGTAAAATTACTACTTACTATTAATAATTTTACATAAGGATCATCAAAACATGCTTCAAAAAATGTTTTATTAAGTTTATTATTATTATTATCATTTATAACTAATGAATAATTATTTTCTAAATTATTAACATTACTAGAAGTTAAAAGTACTTTCCAATCTGTATCACCTACAGTTCTATCAAAAAACACAAATTTTATCTTATACCATAACATTTTTTGATAGATTGTATCATTTTTTCTCATTAAAACTGATGGTGGTATTTCCGCTTGAAACATCTCCATTTGGTTGTCTTCGATATATTTTAAATTCAATCGATACCATTTATCAGGCCAAGTGTCATTTTCTTTAGTAAAACAAACAAAACTTTCAATAACGTTCTTTGAACGTTGTACATAAAGCACATTATTCACTAATGCAACCAACACAATGTACGATAATTTTAAAAAAGCCATGTTTTTACATATATACATACACACAGATACACACTGATTGTAAGTATTAAAATAATGTAAAACGCATAGTAGATATGGTTTTATATTTCTGCTTATCTTTCCCCTCTCATAAAAAAAAAAACAAAAACATACACACGATAAATAAAGTAATTAAAAGTTTATTTGATAAGTATTAAAATCAACTAAAACTTGTTCACTACAATAAAATAAACATTCTTGCATACAATAATTTTCAATACTATTATTAGAATTACAAACAATTTTAGCAATATCAATTACAGACAAATTATTATAATTATTATAATTACTTTCTATCATTATTTGATTAACACTTTTTAAAACATTGTAATAATACACAAAAAAATCTAGTTTATGTAACATATAAAGTTTTGAAGTCAAAACTGTATTCATTCGTAAAATTTCCAAAACATCTGCATCCATTAATAGTAGATTTATGGAGTTTTTAGTTAACGTAATTCTTCTTATTTTACGATCCATAAGAACATCAACTGGAACAACATTAATTGTAAAATTTTCCCAAAAACTAGTGGTAATTTCTTTTTCTTTGTCTTCTTCCTCGGTAATGCTGATGAGTGTTCTAATAAATTCAGTCCATTCATATAGAGTGAAAGAAATATGTTGATTACAACCAGTATTAATTCGTATAACAGGTTGAAAATTTCTTGCTGGGCTTAGACCACATTCAATAAAGTAGATACAAAAATAAAGCTGGTCAAGGTCGTATCTGGTATTGAGAATAAGTTTTGTTTCTTGTTGTATTGCTTCTTCATATCGATTACATGCACTTATTACTGAAGAATCATATTGAATATTTTCTATTTTTTCTGATTTTTCTTTTTGTATTGCCTCTTCTACTTCTTCTTCATATCGATTAGATGCACTTATTAATTTAGAATCACATTGAATATTTTTTAATTTTTCTGTTTTTTCACTGTTTACAAGGTTAAGATAACGGTCTGCATTCATGAACATTTTAAATAGAACTAAAAATTTTTCAATAAATTTCACTTTTTAACAAATAATTTTTCAAGGCTACACATGTCATAGAATATTTGTTTTATTTATCCAACTGTTATGAGTATTATCAAAACCAAGCCATTTAACAAAAACTTTATTACCACGTCGTTTCAAAATTTTTTCAATAAGATATACATCTGGAGTTTCAGTTTTCTGTAATTCTTCTTTATAAAATGCACCCATTATAGGGTTTCCTTGTAAATCTTCTAAAATATATGTTACAGGATCTGTAATATTTATTTTAACAATTTTAAACAATTCTGTTGTCCAGTTAGGTGTATATCCTTTACTAAAAACATATTTAGCTTTACTTATTCTAACAATATCACCAATAACAAATTTTCTTGGATCGGTTGCTATTTTTATTTGATTATAAGCAGATGCTAAAAGGTGTTTTTCTTTTGTTTTAGTAACATTAATGGGTTTCATTTGTATAGTGCTATGTACTGTATTATTATATATAGATACAATTGAAGGAAGTATATCTATCCATTTATAAGAACCATTTAAACTAAAATATTTAAATAATCGTTCTTTTAATGTTCGAATAAAGCGTTCTGCCATACTAGCTTTTTTAATACTATAAGTATTGTAATGATTTATATTATATTTTTTCATCAAGTTACCAAATTCATTATTAAAGAATTCTTTACCTTGATCTGTTTGCAAATTTTTAGGTTGTCTTTTTTCTTTTACTAAAATTGATTTAAATGCTTCTGTTACTTCATGAGAAGTTTTAGTTTTTAGTGCTCTAGCCCAAGCATACTTTGAAAAACAATCAACAACAACTAATATAAATTTATAATTTTTATTAGACGATGAATATAAATCCATTTGTGCTAAATCGGCTTGCCATAAATCATCTAAACCTTTAATTATTGTTGAACGTCTTTTAAAATTTCTACGAATAGGTTTATGAAGCTCATTAACAAGCTGAACTTTTTCTTTAGAATGTTGCTTATTCATAATCTTGAAATCTTTCTTTGTAAACCTGATCTCTATGCTTAGAATTTAATACTTTTTCTAAGATGTCTTGACATCTACTAATTCTATCTGTAAATCGTAAGCGATCTAAATACTGTTGTTCCCAGTTACTTTTACGTGCTTTCCGATAAGCAAAATTCCATGTATATATATAATATGTTTTAGTTTTTTCTTTTGCAAAACGTACTTTTTTACAATACATTTTAGTGTTTTAGATAATACTACTTCATAATATGGTCCACGTTAGTTAGATCATTATTCTTAATTTGTTTCTTGATTGAATCAATTTCAGCATTAATATTTTTTTCTTGGTTTTTTTGTGTCTGGAAATCTTGCAATGTTTTTGTTTTGAACGTTTTCAATTCAAGCACCAAATTGTTAATACTTTTTTCATGTTCTTGTAGTTGTTGAAAATGATTATTTCTTAAAAGTTGTAGTGCTGTTGATGTTTCATCAATTTTGTTTGAAATAGTAGTATCAAGTGATTTTATATCTTCAGCCACTTTTATAGTAAGAGTCTTTACTTGATTTTCTAAATGTTCAATATTTTTTGTATTTTGCTCTATAATTTTATAACAATTGTTTATAGACTTAGTTAATTTTTCTGATATTTTAGTAATAGTTTCTAAAACAGTAGTTGATAATTCTTTTATAGAAGTATCTACATATTTTTTATTTGTCGCATATAATTCTTTTATAGAAGTATCCACATATTTTTTATTTGTCGCATCAGTATCTAAAGTTGGTTCTTTAACGTTTGATATTTTTAAATTTTCTACATCAATATCTCCAGTTTGAGTATGTTTTAAACCAACACCAGAACTAAATTGCACTTTTTGTAAAATCGAATTATAATTAGAATTATCTATAGATTGACCAAATTTGTTGAGGGGCATTTTAAGACTAAAAGGTAATACCGGAATTAGCTTCTTTAATAATACCAGCTTCAATTAATTCTTCAATAATTGATAACATTTCATTAGTAAGTGAGGTATTACCAGCTTGTGTTGATGCCATGAGTAATTTTAACCTATCAACAAGTTCATTTGGATCATC
This sequence comes from Tribolium confusum, assembly GCA_029207805.1. NCBI lineage: Eukaryota > Metazoa > Arthropoda > Insecta > Coleoptera > Tenebrionidae > Tribolium > Tribolium confusum. Next base: position 10,148,018 of record JALGAY010000006.1, read on the forward strand.
CCAATATCTATAATCTATAGCGTTAGAATTATATTCTAACATACTATTCTTGATTCCACTTCCAGCAAATGACTTACTACGTCTTTTTTTAGAAGTTTTAACAACAAGTGGTCTTATTATATTTCGATATTTAGGTAAATTGCTGTATTTTGTATAACCTGTTGGCTCAAAATTTCTTTTATATACATTTGTTAATTTTAATATTTCATCATAATTTTTTTCATCATCTTTAGTATACGAAAGCGGGTCAGGTTCTTTTTTAAATAGTAATTCATATAATCCTTTAGTACCTTTAAAAGTTTTAGTTACTCCTTGAGTACCTCTAGAACTTTTTGTATCAGTACTATCAATAATAAAATCATCACTATCTGTATCAAATTTGATTGATGCATTACCTAATAACCATTGATTTTTTTTAGGATTATATTTTAAACCATACTCCGTATCGTATTTTTCTTTATGTGAATCATTTAGGTATCCTTTTGTGTATTCCTCAACCAATTTTGCAGGTTCTGAAATTTCAGAAGTATCGGACATAGCATCTTCAAACACATTCCCTTCTTCAATATTTTTTTGCGGTGATGATGATGAAATAAACGTTGGAAAACTAAGATTGTTTTCGTTATCAATTTCTTTACTAGAAATATCATCATCATTATCATCTTTTAGATGTAATGGTGATGGTGATGAAGATTTTTTCACTTTTTTATGCTTTGCAGATTTTTTTGATATAGTTTTTGTTAAATTGCTTGATGATGATGATGATGATGAATTACTAATTTTAGTTAACGGTTCTATAATAGGCTTAAAAAACTTATTTAATGCAATATCTTCTTCTGCTCTGCCTAATTTAAGAGCTTTATACTTTTTTCTAATATCTTGCGATAATTTATAGAATCCATTTTGAATACTGATTATAAAAGAATAAAACTATATTTTTATATATTTATCAAACTTTTTACGATAACGCCCATAATTTATTGAGAAATCTTTAGCAATTACTAAGCATCCATAATTTTCACTCCAACAACTTACACATACTTCTTTAAATTGATCATAAGACATATCAGGTGAAACATGTTCATTATAAATATATTTCAAATTTTTTTCATCCTGTCTAAATAATACAATAAAATTACAATTATCACGTATTAATTGTTTAGGTATTTTAGAATAGGTTTGACATAAATATGCTACATCAATAGATTTATGTCTGCACATTGAATAGTATTCTCTAATTTTATTTTGTTTATCACATGCTACATCATCAAATATAAAAAGAGAATTATTACGGGCTTCTCTAGGATCAATTACATCATCATTATTTGCAAATGGAAAATATTTAATACCTTTTACACGTTTTAATACTAATTTTAGTAATTCATATTTAGGTTGAAAAAGTGATTTTGAATAAACATAAACATTTTCAAATTTAAGACCATTAGGACTAAATATTAAACTTAACAATGCATTTGTTTTTCCGCAACCACTAGGACCACAAAAAATTGCTCGAAATGAATTTGGTAATAACTTGCCATGTTTACTATCATAAGTTGTATTTTCAAAAAAATCAAAATTGATTATAGATAATATCTCTTGTTGTTGTTGATGTTTATTGCTATGCATCTTTACATAAACTAAAAATTAAAACATGTTTTAATAAAATATGTATGTGCTTTTTAAAAAGTAATTTTATTATACTCATGTTCTTTACATTAATACACAACAATTAATTTTTACATTAGTATGTGTAAAGTCTGAATCTGGTAATTCTCCTTCTTTTTCTTCTTCTTCTTCTTCTTCTTCTTGTCTTATTTCTGTTAATTTTTCTAACATGCATCGACAAGTATCAGGGCCAGACGTTGCTTTAGGATTTGACCAGACACATGAACTATAATGCCATCCATATTTTTTATTATATATTTTTTTCTTCTCTTTTACAGAAGTACTAGGTAGCACTTGATCTTTCTGTTCACTATTACTATTAGTTAACATTTTATAAAATTTACTATTGAGATGGTGAAAGTTAGAAAACAACTAAAATAAATTTGTAAAAGAACATTATTAAATATAAAAATATTTTAGGTTTATTCACCTTCTAAACCATATTTATGAGTAGAAAAGAAAGAAAGGATAAGAATTAAAACACTATTATTAAATTTATTTATTTATTTATTTTTCATTTTTACAATATTTTTCATTCACCCAATTATATAAATCTATACAATTAGTTGTACTACATTTAGCAAAATTTTTGGAATGATAAAAACATGATACCAACTGCTTCTCGAATTTGGGTGCATCTTCCAACTCTTCAACATTAATTATTTCAATCTCCTTTATTATATTGTGGATTACATTATACTTCTGATGACCTTTGACATATATTCGATCATATCTGTTTAACACTGATAATATCTCTTTAATAGCGTAGCAGTCGGTGTAACCCTGGGAATATCTCAAATTGTGAATTTTTCCTTCTTCCAGTTTAACTTGTTGTTTATTTATGTCAGATAGACACCGAAAACGTAAAGATGGTTTAAATAAATGATGTGTTAAAAGGCGACCATCGTAAATGGTGAGTTCTTTAGGATAAAATTCCCATTTATAATGAGCGTTCTTCAAATTAAATCCTTGAATATCTACACACACTATTTTCATCTTGCACTTGTTGATAGTTTGAAGTACTTCTAAAGAACTGACTAGATAGGATTTTTTGCTTTGCTTTTATGTAAATACTTTTAACACCTTCCATTTTCACTAGATATCTTTGTTTATGATATAGTGCTTACTTTTTCACTAAACGGTAACTGCTCAACAAGTCGATCATGAATAACAATACAATATGCTTTAGTTTTAGCAGGAAAACCTTTGTCAGATTCAATAACAATTTGAAGATCTATATTATCAGATTTTAGCAACTCATTTTGTTGAGAGCAATCTATTACAAATAATGTATGATTTTTAAATGATACATAATCTAGTAGAAGCTGTTTATTATGTTGACGATTATCTTTATAACTCTTATGAAATTCGGTATAATTATGATGTGCTTCAATGTAATTATGATTCTCAAAATTTAGTTGCATTTGTTCTTTAGGATAATAGTCTTGATCAAACATAATCTGAATGTTTCTTATATAAACATGATCGAAATATGTTATATCTTTTTCTTTTGTATTTCTAGCAGTTTGAAAACCTATAATCACAAATCTTGGACATTCTAAGGTCTTATGTTTACCAATTCTCCAAATTTCTTTAAATGCTCCAGGTGTTAATTCAGGATTTTCATGATATGTCCATTGTCGGAAAGGTATAAGTATTGGTGTATCTTTTTTTATTGCTCGATATAACTGAAGTTTTGGTATATCATTAGGAGTAACAATTCCAACTTTTAAATAAATTTTTTCAATTATTAATTCAGCTGTTGTCGCAGCTTGCGGTTTGTTATCAACTTCCGTTATTTTCATACAATTTTGATCATTATTTGCTCTAACAAGACGTAGTTTTTGTGTACCAAAAGATGCTAATTGATAACTATTAAAAACTCCAAATATATGTTTTAATGGAACGCGATAAACAAAGGATCCATCATCATTTATAATTTGTTTATGTGGAAAATTCCATCCACCAATTTGTAAATGTTTAGAATCTTCAGCACTATAGCAAAGATAACCTCTTATAGTGCTTACAATTCCAGGATTGCGAACACTTTCCACTACTTGCTCATGTATGGAATATTCCATTGAATCAAAGAAAAAAGCAGGAGCATTATTTACTAATTCAACATTTCCAGTACCCGTTTTTTTCACTAATTTACCTTTTATAATTAATGCACTATCATACATTAAGTAAAATAAATCAGACTTAGTTATTTCAATGTTTATAACATCAGTAGCCTTAAATGATTGTATAAAAGGATGGTACGATCGAATTTCTACTTTTTTGATTGTTTCATCTAACCGAGGTCTTTTAAAAATACGAATTGCTTGACTTAATGACATCGTAGCCTAAAGATTTAAGAAATAAACAATTTGCTTTCGTTAAAGCTTTCAGCTTTGGTAATTGTCTTTTAAAGACTGAAGTATGAATGTTACCGCCAACCTTTTTATAATCAGCGGTAATTTGATGAATTGATTTTTCATTACTATCATTTGAATCATTCTCATCATTATCATCTGTAAATACTAAACCCATTATTATACTAATTTCTTAAGTTCTAATCGAACAATAACTTTTTCTCCACGAAAATTCACCGGCTTAAAATCTTGATCTACAATATTTAAAGTTATATTCGGAATTTGATGTTTATTAATTACAGGTAAGTAATATAAATTTTTTGGTACTTCGTCTATAGCAAAACCTGGATTAACACCTATAGCAAATTCGTAAATACTATGAGAAGGCTTATGATTATAAAATGCACCACTAGTTATATTACAATTAATTTGAATAGTTCTAACTTTTACTATATCTACCGGAAGGTCAGATTCATGCAATTTCTTTGGTTCTAAAATACGGGTTTTTGAAAATCCTAGTAGTCTACCAATACTATCTGTTGATGTAAAATCTATAGAATAAAATTCACTTTCAATTTCACACTTTAGTGTATTGTTATTTGGTTTCAATGAAAAATATCTATTATACTCTTCTTTGTTTTTAACTGATTTAGGAATAATTTGGCGTCTTAAATATGTTTCTAAATCAACAATTTCGTAAGATCCTGTGGGTATTGTAACTACTTTTGATTGATTTTGCTGCTTATCAGTAAAATAAAACTTATTTTCACCTTCTTCAATATTTGGAATACTATTGAATGAATGAAAACCAATTAATGCTAAACCGTAATCAAAATTCGGATCAAGTTCAATAGGATGTATAAAATCACTAGAAAGCACGTTATTATTACTTATTAACGTAAAAATATTAGACATCCTTCATGTGTCATACCATTAAGTTAACTGATGCATTTTATGAATTTTATTTATTTTTATACAAAAATTTTAAACATAAATGTCCACAATTAATTTGATTATAGTTTTGAAACTTTCCATAATTATAATAAATTTTTATTTTTTGACCTAAATAATTAATAAGCTCTTGAGGTGGTTTAAGAGCTCCAAAACTATCAAAGTAAGTAACAACATTATTTCTTTTAATATAAGCTACCCAATGTGTACCGCGATGTTCATTACTATCTAAATTAAGTATTGCACATTCATTTTTATTTGATTTTTTTGGTAATGTGTCACGCATAAAAACACCTCTAAAATTTGGTATTTTTAATATTTTTACATACTTATTTAAATCTACATTAGAAAGTGCTTTATTAGGTAGCTTTATTGGTAGTTTTTTGATACTGGTTTTTTTAAAAACAATCCATAACCTCCATGACCATTTTTTCTCATGTATAATCCAGATCCTTTTTTACCAATTTCTTCCATTGCTTTATTATGACGACTTAATTCTTCTAATTTCTTTTTTGCATTTTTTGCATCTATGATTGTTTTTGCTACTGCACTAGCGCCACCTGCTAGTGAGCCTAGACTTCCTAGTCCTGCTAGTATAGGTAATAAAGGTAAAAATCCTCCTTCTTTTGTCGCATCAAATGGAATTATTCTAGGGACACGTATATTTTTTCGACCTCCTGCTTTTTTAACAGCAATACGAGCTGCTTTAAGAGCTGCTGCTGAAGCTTTTTTTAAATCCGTTCGATTTTTGATATTATAATTATCGGTTGCAACATTATTTTTAACATAATCAAGAACATTACGCTTAAAAGACATACTATGAGTACCATTAATTTTTCTCTTCTTTTGTTGCATACGTTTACGGTTACAACCGCCTTTTCTTGTTTTTTTAATACCCATTCCAAGTTTTCTTTTTGCTTTCATAGTTGTTGTAACAAACCAAGCAGCTGCTTTTTCTCCAAGTTTAGCGTCTTTTGATTTTACTCTTTCCCAAGCTTTATTTTCTAAAATTTGATCTGCCTTATGTCGTTCTTCTAAAGATTTATTTTGTGAATAACTAATATCATGTTCTTTACAATAAGAATCAAGTTTATTAATTCCAGGATCCCCTCTCTGTAATCTTTTTTCTAGTTTTGTTCCTGGTCCACAATATTGATATGTAGGAAGATGTAATTCAAAAGGTAATTTATTAATCAAAGAATTGATAATTCCTTCACCTTTATGCTCTGACACTAACATAACAAATGAGTAATATTAAAAAATTACACTCTTATTTATATCATAAATTTTTGTTTTAGAGAAATCCATTCAAATTATAAATAGATAATATATATAAATAACAATTACTCATTATTCACAGATTTCTTCCTTATCATCGTTATATTCTATTTTTAATATGTATTACGTAATCAATCATCACTTTAGGAGGGGGAAAAAGGGTTTATTAAAATAAAACATAAAATAAAGCGTACATAATATTTTTATTTTAGACATAATTCACAATTGTTTCATTAATTAGTTTGTACGTGAACTAAGTGCTACATTATTTTTTCTCTCTATAATCTTATACAATGGAATTTGTGAGCGAAATTAAATCAGCAGTGTTCAGTGCTAATCTAGATGTTACATCCAGATTGAAAAAGTGCTATCAAGCACACCGTACACTTAACGATTTACTACTGAAAGCTACTACTATCGGTGAAAAAATGAAAATTACTGCGGCAATTGGACAAATAAAAAGTTTTAAAGAAATATTCCGATCCATGTAAATTACTGGTGAAGGTCATTATTCTGGGAAAAAACGCCTCAGCTTAAGACAATGTGAAATGGAGCGATGTTGAATCAGCATTCAAAGGACGCATTCGAACTGGAGTAATAACAAATCTTCACCATACTGACCCAAAATTATTCTTAGAAGACACCTTCCATCACCTTTGCGCGCAGTGCAACAACTGAGCAACATTAAATAATTACAATCCTATTTATATCGATAAGTATTGACAAGTATTGTATTTTCTTGTTTTGCGGTTTCTTAATCATCATGTAAAATTATTATTAATAAATTATTAATAAACAAGACTTATCGCTTTTATATTTAGCTCTTATCTACACACACACACACACACACACAAGTAGGCGTCATTTCCGTTCCATATCATATTTTGCGGTTTCGTTTCTTATCACGTTGTATCAAATAAATTGTTTTTTAAATCAATAATTATTATTCATGAAGTTTTTTTACCTAACTCTAATTACAGGTAATAGATACACCTTCTTAAGACAACCACACGAAACCACCAAAAATATTACACCCCCCCAGTAACACTATCATCATCATCGTAAAAAAACACCCAACAAATATTATGCAACCCTCCTACATCCCTTAATTAATAATAATACACCCCTCTTTAGTCTTAACAAAATGGCCGCGAGAGATGTCTTCAGCATACCATGAGCCACAAGGGCCATACGACTTAATTATTATTATTCTTATTTAATACACCCATTTAATAATTCGCAACACCCCGCATCCCTTCATTTATAATAATACACCCCGCATCCCTTCATTTATAATAATAATAATAATACACCCTGCATCCCTTCATTTATAATAATAATAATACACCCTGCATCCCTTCATTTATAATAATACACCCCCGCATCCCTTCATTTATAATAATACACCCCGCATCCCTTCATCCGCATCCCTTCATTTAATACACCCCTCTTTATTCTTAACAAAATGGCCGCGAGAGATGTCTTCAGCATGCCATGAGCCACAAGGGCCATCCCCGACATCTTTGGTCCCGTAGCGACTATGGTCCCGTAGCGACACTGTGGTCCCGTAGCGACTGTGGTCCCGTAGCGGTACCGACCTTGAAACGCTAACTTGAACCTCCATAAGAAAATACATGGGATTTTGGTCCCGTACCCGCATTGCTTATCTACTGTTTAAGTTTTTATTTTACTTTATGTAGTATCTAAATTTCCAAAATATTACTTACATATTTGATTGTTTATTACATTCGTTTTCTTTACAATAAAATATTATTGTTTGAAAAGGTTAAAAAACAAGTAAAATTTTGTGTTATAATTAAAAAAACTAGTCAATGCTTTTTTTAACTTTTTAAAAAATGTGGTTTTATTTCTTTTGTGAAAACTATTTATTCAATTTTAAAACTAATTACATCAACGAGTTGCTTACTGAATAGGCTTTCATTTGAGCTAGAAAAACAGGTGTGGTGCTATTTAAAAAAATTTGGAGATGGCTGTGAAGGAAAAAGATTTTTTAAAAAAATCTGAACGTCTAAATTTGTGCATTTCCTTAAATAAAAATTGACGTGTTTTAGGATTTTTACCAAATATAATTTTTTTTAAGTTATTGTTTGGTTTCAGTTCTTTTCACGCACGCTATGTAATAAAACAATAATCTCTTTTTATTATTTTTGTTGTAATATTGTAATACGTATTTAAATTGTTTTCAAATGCAGAACTTTATTCTGTTTGATGATCAAAGTTAAGATAAGAAAGAATATTTTGAGTTTAATGGCATGTGGTGCCTCATTATATCTTGTTTTCAACAAGTAAGTTGATATTACAGTATCCGTGTATTCTTGATTAATCCATCAAAGATAGGAAATTGTTTCACCCCAACCACTCTTCTTATTATAACTTTGTTTTACCTGTTCGACCAGTTTAGATAAACAACTACATTACGAAAGTTTTTTATTGGAGAAACTTATTCAGATGCACTTAAAAGTAACGAACATAAAAGATTTGCAAATTAAGTAACTTTTAAAAAATTGAATTTGAAACTTGCTTTAAAAAATAAAAGGATTTAAATTAAATTTGTTGTATTTTCATAGAGAAATCAGTAATTTATAGAGCTTTGCCATATGCCGAAAAACTTTTAGATTTTTAAATAATTTTGGTATTAGTAATTGTTAAGTATTTTCATATTCTTGTATGTCAAATTACATAACATATTACATAATATAAAACATACTCATTACAGCAATTGGTCTGTATAAATGATGTGTGTTTTATCATATCTTTTAATATTTCATTATTATGTAGACATTCTAGAGTAATAGGCCATTAGATAGACTGACGACTGACTAAAAGTTGTATGAGAAAAATGTAATTAGGTTATAAAGTTGGAGTAAACTTTAAGTATATTTTATTTGATTAGAGAAGGACAGTGGGTGATTTTCTACTTCGACAAAGTTTATAAAAATTTTGGGACGGTTTTGCTCCTAAAGTATTCTTAAGCCATTCTACACTAATTTAGTTAGTAGTTTTTAGGGTTCATACACATAGACGTACCATTTTTTACGACTACAGCGCTCTTGCAGAAATTTTTATTTTTCATCACTTTTAGAGTGATGTAGGTATAGTTGTTTCAATAAAATGCACGTTTCGACAACAAAGTTGCCATCCTTCAGGTATGCATTAAAACAGTGATTTTGTTGTCAAAATACGCGTTGTATTAAATAACGTGTTTGGTGTTAGCAGGTTTTTTGTTTTGTTTTAAGTATCATTCTATTTTGCCGTACGATTTTTTTTTTAATTTATCATTTAATAAATGCGCTCAATGACATTAGAAGTGTTACACACAAATAAAAAAAATTTAGAACTGATTTTTTGGCAACAGAATGAGTAAATCTAAAGTTAGTTACAGTACCTATTGCAAGGGTTTATTTTTGAAAGTGTTTGCAAAAAATGTTAATCTCTTAGTTTTTTTTAGAAAAAAATTTATCAGAGCTGATAAATAGAAGTATTTGCAGTTGTTGTTGTCCGGCTACTTGTTTTAAAGGTAACAAAATGCCTCCAGTCCAAAGGCATCAATGATATCATCATCTTGGCGATATTGATAGAGGTAAAATTTGTATAATTTTTCATAGAAGTCTACGACATTGCCAAAAAAACACGATCAAAAAAATATTTCTTCTGGGTGTAACTTTTCTAATGTCACTGGGTATGTATAGCCAATATCAATAACGCAATAATCTAATTTATGTTTCACCGTGTACCTAACACGCATAAATTAATTCAAACAATTGGTGGAATTGGTTTTTATTTTTGGAAGTACCAAGTTTAGGATTGTTGGGGTTTAGTCCTACACACATGACAATCCAAAATTAAGTGTACTGATTAAAACATTTAATGCCGACCTTGTTCTACACGGGTTTACAATGGTATAAACTAAAGCAAAAAATATAACAAAATTAACTGAAAATAAAATGTCTGACCAATTTGACAAAATGAGTTTTTTAGGCTTTGCTAACTTGAATATCCAATTGCAGAATAAAAACGTAAGATTAAAATTTGGTGGAAAAGTTTGGCAAATATAGGGACTAACAACAAATGATTACAATTTGAAGCAATCAAATATTCTCTTAGAAAGTTATCTTCTTATTTTTATCTGAAGCTATCTTTACTATAAATTTATTTAGCGCAACAATTCGTAGTATTTCCGTTGTAATTTAAGTTATCAGTTAATTATAAAATGTTGAGGCTTAGAAAATGTTTTAATTTCTAGTAGTTACCTATGTCTTTTGAATGAGGACGAATTATTGGAATGCTTAAAGCAAGTTTTATTAGTTTTCGTAAAGTTGAAAGATGTATGGGTCAACCTTATGTCACCATGTGTCGAATTTTAAAAGACTTACAGTAAAACACCTGCAAGCTTGTTGTAGAGTCAAATGACTTCCTAGAGCTACACAAAAACGTAAAGATCGGTTATTGAGGCAAAGTGTAATTTAAAACCCTGTAAAACTATTACAAGCAGTAGGAATAAGCTGGATCAAAGCAGTTGTTGTAGAATCTCTATAATTATTTTGCTCTTTTGGATTGCGTTTATATCTCCTTATTTTCATATCCTTCTCGTAAGACTACAGATGAATACTAGGTTGCAGTAGAATTAAGTCTGACAGCGCTGGAAACGGAAATAGTAAGAAATCATCTTTAATGGCAAATCCTGATACTGTTTACGTATCCACCACGGTTTTCGGTTTTGAATCTAATTGAAAATATCTGAAAACATCTCAAAATATCTGATGAATCAAACACTGCGTCGTCTATCCCACCCTCTAAACACAGTGGTGAAAATGCGTCATCAGCTCCTGATATCTTGGAATACTCTGCTATAAACGCAATTAAACACTTAAATCTTCAACATTCCTATAAAAAATTTTTTAGTGTATAAGTGTCGTGGAGATGTTACTCATGTTTTTTTAACAAAAATCGTTTTTTTTTTTGAAAACGTAGTCATTACTTTGTCTTTATTAAACTTATTCAATTACTAAATTTTACAATCTTACGTTTTATTTTCGGTGTAATACATTTTTTTGCAACTCAATGTATTTGAAACATGCCTAAGGTAAATTTTAAAATTTTTACTTGAACACCGTGAGCAACAAATGCTTACTGAATCTGCTAGTATTAAAGTTATTATTTTTTTTTTGTTTAAATAGATTAAATTGATTGATTTTTTTACTGAAATTAATTAGAATGAAGATATTTGTTAAAAATATGATTGAAAACCGTGATTAAAACAAATGAAGTACCAAAATTAAACTGAACAGACATAAATTCTGTGTTGCTAACCAAATTAGTATTTTTTGATCGAGGTGTACCTATTAAGACCTAAAAATTTAAAGACAATCGGGTCGATTCTGTTCGTACATGGCTTTGTGTCTTGCTAAAATAACAATCTTGCTTTAAGCAAAAGGTTAGCAAGATTGCTTCGTCAAACATTATTCTGTTTTGAGTTATATTAACAAGATTGCTAAAAATTTAAAAAATAACAATCTTGTTATCAAAAATTTTGTGCGCATGCGTGGGATTGGGACCATTAGCTATGGTTGAATATTGTAGTGCTTTACAATGTAAAAACAATTCAAAAAATTGCAAGTTGAGCTTTTTTTGATTTCCAAATGACATGAAAAGGTAAGAACTTTGATATTTATTTCAAATTGTAAACTAACATTTTATGTAGAGTTCACAATAATTAGAAAATTTACAATAATATTTGCGATTTACAGATTTAAAACGTGGGCACTAGCTTGTGGTCGACGAGATTTAATAAATAAACCAAATTTAAATTCGGCCAACTATCGACTTTGTTGTGCTCATTTTAATGTAAAAATATTTTCAAATCCTGCTCATTCTAGACTTCCTTTTATCTCCTGGATATCTCGCATTGACGTTTATAATTCTTTATATTGAATCAAATATAGCTTGCACATTTATACTATAAAGTCCTTTTCTATTTAAATATGATACTGCTGGAAATATTGGGTCATTTACTTTTGGAGGGACATTTGCGATGTGTGTACAATCATTAATCAATTGTGCCGATTACATCAAAAAATTGAAAACCTTCATTTGCAAAATCATCTTTAATTTTTCTTCTTTCCTCGTTTGTTGTTGGAAATGTTACATATCTTAGCATGAGATGGTCAGTAATTAATCTGCTTATTTTATTTAAAATTTTACTGACAGCTGGCTGACTGAGCCCTATACTGTACTCTTCACCTACTGTTGTTTGATATCCTCCGTGTGCGTAAAATAATGAACTCATAAAAACTTGTATGTGAAATGGAACAACATCTCTTCTAGCAGGATCGTTTACAAACAATTCTAAAGTTCTAATCAACTCAAGCGCAGCAGGTTTATTTAAGCGAAATAATTTTATAAATTTTTCATTTGGAATTTCAAATGGGTTGCTTGTGTCACCAATATTTCTGAAATGTAATCTTAACTGTTGTCGACGTAAAAGATGCTCAAATTCGTCAAGAAACACTAAATACAAATCGACAAAAACAGGATTTTCTGCCATTTTTATTAATTACGAACTATCTGTCAATTTAGCAAGTGCTAAAACATACTTGCCAAGAAAGCAAGGTTCAGATAACCAGATCTTGTTAAACTGACAGTTCATCTTGTTAAGTTTTACAAAACAGAATAAGTGTTTTTTAAACCTTGTTGTTTATAGCAATATCCTTGTGATAATAACAAGAACTTGCATTGCTATCTACAAACAGAATAGACTCAAATGTGTGTATTTAGGTATAGATTATAGAGTCTCTGAGTGATAAGTATTACAAAAAGTATTCAACGGTCGATAAGGAAATCATAGCCTAGGCTGATTATAAACTTTGCCTAACATCTGGATTTACAAACTCCAGCCATGGCGGTTATTTGCTCTATATCAGTCTAAAAACGTTAATATTTATAAAAACTACGTTTGATAGTATTTCATAAATATTTATTTACCGGACTCAAATTAGTCCAAAAAATAGGTTGCAGAAATACATACACTATAAAATAATTTGTTTTATTTAACGCCTTTGTGTAAAGAGCTCATAATTATGCTTATTTTAGATAAATAGAAATACCTTATAAGTCACTAGTAAGATAAAAAAACCGTTTAAGTTAGGTCAGGTTAGGTCACGTTAATTAGATAAAAGTTTTGTAAGTCACTACTGGCATGACAACACAACTCACTTAAATTTGTCTTTAAAAATTTATCAAAAAAATACTAAAATATAAACACTTTGAAGATTTACATTTAGTTAGTTGCTGTCTTTAATTGGTTCAAGAAACGTCTTTTTATATTTTGTTTTGTTTGACTAAATAAAAATTGACACAGTTTTTATTTTGACATTGTCGCCTGAGATGTCATCAGAACGTGGCAAAATGCTTAATTATTAATAAAATTAATTTAAAACAAATTTATTTTGAATTTTTTAAGGATGTAGTGGCTGTTTGGAGTTGTTGTATAAGGTTTTGTTTGCAGCTTGTGTTTTATAGCCTTAAGTCATTTAAAAAACAATAATCTGCTCGCTACTCAGTGGCTCTTAGCTTTTCTCGTGGCTTATTTGACCAACAACATACTTGTAACATAAACTAAATATTACCAACTATGATACTCTATTTGTGATTAAACTGTGTCAAGTAGTTATAAAACAGCTCATACAAACACAAAAAAACTATAACTTACGTGCTCATTATAAATATTTGAAGGCGCTTTTGACATAAAAACAGAATAAAGTAGAAAACAATTTATTTCTTACACTTGGTGGACACTGAGATGAAAGTGATAGATTATAGTCTTCAAATGCGGCAAACTTTATGAAATATGCATGTTCATATTTTGATGCAGTGTGATATCTGGATATTTTCGTTATATGTACAAATTATTACATTAATAGTTTTACTATCTTTATGTATAATCACATTTATAATTTTGACACGATACGATCAGAAATATTGTCAGTAATTTATATTTTTAACAGAAAGTAATAATTTATGTTAAGCTATTGATTTTCAGTTTTATTTTCTATTTTATTACAAATTATCTGAAAAACTTATATTTTTAGTATAATACAATGAACTGAAATAAACACAAAAATAAAGTTTTTTTTTTGAATATGTAAGACTAAAATTATATTTACAGTTTTATATTGTACTTATATATTTTTTACATTGTGTTCATTAAGTAAATTGAATGGTTGGTCATGCTATTCAAATACATTAGTTTTTACAAACTACAACAACGTTAATCAGAACAGGTGTGTCTTTTGGTGCAAATAGAATGTTGAGTAACGTTTCGTTACAGTTTTTAAGGGTCTATTTTTTTTAGAGTCTATTTTAGAAAAAAATAGATTATGTACTATTGACAGTCTTTAAGTATCAGGTTGCTGTTTATAAGACTTTAAATATGACAATTGAAAATTGCAGATAAAGCAAATTTTTGATAGCAAAATCTGGCAAAAAAACGCCCAATTTTGCTTACAGCTATCCAGAAATAACCTTTGCAAGCTGATGATTATTTGGACTGAGCATCTTTGACTAAATATAATAGATTTCGTCAAGAGCGAATTTTCTTAATCTATTAATGAGAAAAAAACATTCATGATGAGTTCGGTAGATTTTTGTCGTTTTAGGCTACTGCACTGATCTATTGCAGAGTAAAACGTGGCAAAAATCTCTTCAACACTTTGAAAATGTATAAAAAAATATTTTTCATTTATATTTAAATTTAAATAATAACCATGTATATACCAAAAAAAAAATTGTAAAATAAAAAATATTTGATAATTACCGAGCAAAAATTATTTTTTTGAAATTAGAATTTACAACAATATTTATGATTAATCTATTGGTGAATAAAGTTTAAGTACAACCAGAAATATAGTGTCAATTTTACTTCACAAGTAAAAGCTATTTTTGGCACTACATTTCTTGTTGGATCACAAACAGTGTTTTTTTTTATGGGTATGAAGGTTTATGAGGACGGCATAATGACAAGTGAATGCTTATAATGTAGTTATTAAGGTTATAAATAAATTGCCTCTTAGCTTGGTGTATTGAGATACTTACAAAATCAAAAAATTCTCGATATGTAATTAATATTTTCATTGTTTTTTGATATATTAGCTACATTTATACCTAAATAAAAATAATATATTACATTAAAAAAATCCAACGAACGTAACTGTGTTTTCTTGGTAAACGAATTCACGTTTTCAACTTTTTTTGTAAATATTATTTTGGAACCAAATGAGCAGATGATTCACCATAAATACAATTTGTTTAAATTAATTAGAAGAGGTTGTTTTTTCACTAAGCATATACGATGAGACACCTTGTACATAACCAAATAAAAAGCCAAAATTAGCTTTTTTTTCTGTCGCCATCTCCTGGACGGCAGAATACTCACCAAGAAAGTTATTAAATTGCAAATAAACAAAAGGTGTATAAAACAATTATTTTTTAAAATAAATAAATAAGAATAATAAGTCAACATTTTATAAAAGTTTAAAATTTAAAATAAAAAAAAAATATTTTAAATTGTTTACAGTTTTGTTCGTTTTTTGTCAAACCCTGTATATTAATTATTCTTTTTTTTGGATATTTGTCTATTTTTATTTATTTAAGATAAAGAAAAATTTTTTATGGAAGCATCTTTTCTTTTGTGAAGTAAGGTGATTTTCCTGTAAATAATGACAATAAATATCAATGTCAAACCCACAAGTTCAATTAATATTTTAATACAACAGTAGCAATGCGCTTTCGGAAACTAGAGTTTTATAATCTGTGTCTGAAAATTAATGTAAAAAAGAAAGTTATTCAAAAGTTAAAAATGTTGAGAAAACGTAAAATTTTTTGTCAAAACAAAATAAAACATTAAACAATAAAAATGTATATTAAAAATAAAAAAAACTTTATTTTTAGTTCAAAACTTTTTAATTGACTCAAAGAAAAAAATACAAATAAAGAAATTGTTGCTTATATCTAAATAATAAGGAAATAAAGCAGGAAATAATACGATGTGAAAATGACGATGTTTGGAATAAGGAGAAATTACAGTATTAGTAGATGTCGGAATTCTATAAATTTTAAAAACAAAACATAAATTGTCTTTTCTAATAATATTAAGATTTAAAAATGGAATGGAAAGGTTTGTCTTTCTTTCTACAGTAAATTTAGTATTTTTGTGGAGTGAGTTGATAGTTAAAAAAAAATATCTAATTTTGTTTTGATTTCTTTAAACGAAGGGATAACATTATTAACATAATCTAAATTAGAAATATATATGCTTTGAGAAAAGGAAAGTTTAAAAAAAAAATTCTAGGTTGATTATAAATAATTCTGCTAAAAGTGGACTAAAGGCAAAGCACATGGCTAAACCTGTATTTTGTTTATACTGGGTGTATCACAAATGATGGTCAAAAATTTAACCAAAGATTCACATCAAACATCTCATCAAAAGAAACAACTTTTCTACAGACCATTTTTGCGACAAATGCTAAAAAATTTGAATCAAATAGGTCAGGTTTAAAAAATTCTATAAAAAATAAAAATGCATTTTTAGAATAATCATTAAAATTCAAATTAGCATTTTCTAATTGCATAGTTACCATTACAATACTACATAGGTCAATGGCGGGTATTTTATTTTGTTCTAAATTTTTAAATAATTTTATCTTAATAACTGTTAAAATTCGGAAAAAATGGAATCTAGAAAAAAAACTCTTTTAAACAAGACCTGTCACTGGCTACATTTTTAACTATTATTTTTGATTCACCCAGTATGTTATTAGTGAAAAAAAAAAACAAATCTTTATCTAAAACCAATTTAACTGAAGAAATTACATCAGTGGGGAAGTAAATCAAAAAAAGAATTACTAGGAATAGAAAGAGCTTTATTAGTAGGAATAGAAGAAAATAGGTTAGTGACGTCAAAAAAAAAACAAAGAAAAACTTAAGGGGTTATTAAAAATTTTTATTTGCTTAGTAAGGTTTAAATAGTTTTTTACAGAAAATCTATTGGTCAAGTTTATAGATTTTCTAATAACTTGTTTTAGTCACTTTGCTAATTTATTGCAAGGTAATTTAATATAAGAAACTAGTAGTATTAGTGAAGTATTGTCTTGTGAATTTTAGAAATTTAAAAAGTGTACTTTTCAGCATTGGGAAAACAACTATCAGTAAGATAAAGTGAAGTAGTTCTTTGTTCAGGAAATTTTAAGGTCTACTCGTAAGAGTACATGACCGAGATTTCACCAATATTTTTATATTTTCACCAATAACAATCAATATGCAAACATAACAGGGTATTTATCAGTATCAATAATTTGCTTCATGGAAATAAGCTACATGTAATTTATAGCAAGCCCTAATCGGATCACCTTTAAACATATCTCGATGATTAAATGGAGTTATTGATTAAACGTTGCAGTTTTGTGTAATGATTTTTGTACGTAGCGATTAAAAGTCAATTATAATATTATTATTTTTTTACAATCTACCTAATAAATTTTACTTTACGTTACAAATTTCTTACCAATAGAAATTAACTCAAACTTTATAATCTCTCCGTTACTAATTATTATTAACCGAGAAGGTAAGTCGGTTACAGACTAATTTCGCCACTTCGTTTCACTTGAAGATGAGGTGTATATTTAATCGACGCCGACGCGTCGAAAATCTACTCGTATTAAAGCCAAAACGAAGAATATTGTGCTAAAAATCATGTTGTACCTCAAGTTTGCTATTCTTATATAATAATTATAGTCCGAAAGTCCGTGACGAAAAAGTGCAAGAAATTTATGAACGTTTAAAATTTAATAATAACTTGAGTTTAATGTAGAAGTAAATATACTGGAGTCAGTTGTTTGGATTGTAAGACACCTAACAATAGCACACCTGGAAGCGCAAAATTTAAGAATATTATCAAAGTGTTTTAACAATGTTTAAATTTTTATTAGTTATTGCTGTTATCTTAATAAATATAAAAAAATAGTCAGATCGCACAATAACAGAACCCACTCTGTCAGCTAACTATTCACTATCAACAAGTGGCAAAAATTAAGTTATTTTTAAACGTTTTTTTTTTTAACTAGATTAAACTTTTTTTGACATTAAAGACATCAACTCACTATCGGTCGTTTTTGTTTTAAACGCTATTCATTTACAGTATCAATTATTGAACGCTTTTATTAATTCCTGATTACTTTATAAATAAAAAACTCCTCATTTATTATTTATTAAAGTTTTACCTCAATGTTAATAAACTCTTTTAAAGTTATTTTTTTCTGTTTCAGATAGCAACTTCGTTTTAGGAAATGCGCAAGTTCCTACTCTCTACCCAATTGTGTATTGTTCTGATGGCTTCTGCGAACTCACAGGCTTCACTAGAGCTCAAATTATGCAAAAAGGATGCGCGTGTAAATTTTTGTACGGACCGGAAACTAAGGACGAACACAAAGCTCAAATAGACAAAGCTCTTGAATCAAAAAACGAACTTAAATTAGAAGTTATATTTTACAAGAAAAACGGTATGTTCATTGATTGGATCAAACGTGGCGCTTTATAAGCAACTTTTAAATATGATTTATACGTTTATAGGAACACCATTTTGGTGCTTACTGGATATAGTACCCATAAAAAATGAGAAAAGAGAAGTAGTTCTCTTTTTGGCATCTCATAAAGACATCACGAACACGAAGATGGCTGAAATGTCAGAATGTGAACTATATGATAGTGGTAAGGATAATCTCATGAATTATTTACATGTATTTTATTTATTTCATATGAAAGATAGCTTCTTTTTTTTAAATAAAGTATCACGTGATATTTTTTTTTATTACCGGTATCTACAAAAGTAGATAATTATACCTTGCGGCGATTTTGTTTCAACAGTTTTATTTAAGAATCTTTAAAATATAAACATCAGTTAACATTATTTGAAAACTAAGTTCTAAATATTTATTATAAAGAAATTTGTCTTGCAATTATAAATACGTCAACATAATAATAAATGAAAGTTCAATGATGATGCAAATTTAATTATACAACAGGTGTCTTTTAATTGGATGATTAGGCTTGTATAAAAAATATTAATATGTTACTGTTATAATTTAATTTTAATTCATAATGTTTATTGTTTACTTAAACACAGATTTAAACACAAACCAAACACATGTCTCCGAAAGGTTGTGACTGAGGAGCACATATCTGACACTTTTTCGACATTAACTTAAAGGAACAATTCGGGTTATATTTCGATTTATTAAAACATATCTAATCAGATTTACTAACTAAATTTAAAAAGTTTAATTTTTGTTAGACATGAATCGAGTAAATGGATTCAAAGTTATTTTTGTTTTTTGATTTGACTGCGCCGTTATTTCGAGTTTAGCAAAAATTATTGAAGCAGTAGTCGGCGCGGCGAGAGCCTATATTAAAAAATTAATTTTTCAGAAATCATTTTAATGATATAATAATCTTCTATTTTAGATTGTAGATAAAAATAATAACAATTGCATGAAACCAAGTAGTACTTTCCAAATTATAGTGTTTAAATTGACACCGTTAGATCAGTTAGATTTAATTTTTTGTGGAGGAAAATTATTTGACGTTTTGGACAAATAATTAATTACCCAATTTTTTGGCACTTTTTTTATTTTATTATTTTTGATACTATTTGAAAGCTCTTTATATTATTGTGTCATACCTTTGTCAGTAATCATGTTTCATTTTTGGCTTTGTGTAAAAATTTCGTCACATCTTGTTTAGTTAAAATATTTAATTTCTTCGGTTTATATCTTTCAGATATTCTCTTGAAAAATGCCACGAGCTGAATATATTTACTGATGTCAACATTTTTCCTCATAGATATAGTTGCTCGTATCATAGAATAATACGCCCAAAGACTTGAAGGCTTGCAGCGTTTGGACAAATTCTCGAAATAAGCTAACAGTATTTTCTCATTCGCCTCGTTTTACTATTCTTCCCATCACATCATTCGCATAAACGTGCATAAACTTGTACATATTTAATTCTTGATTTTTTTGGTAAAAGTGACGAAATTACGTTTGTTGCAGCTTCTTCCACGTCTGATGGAAGACTTTCACACTCACTCATTATGATAAAACAAAGAGAAATTACAAATTTGCAAAATTGTTTACTTACGTACAAATTTTCTGGTTTCGCGCTCCTTCGATGTTTGGTTTTCGACATGCTCCTTCGATTCAAATAAAAAAGATTTATTTTATAACGGCCATTATCATATTCATGCTCTTACGATAACTCGGGCTAATGCCCTCGTATGCGCAAGCGCCGCATTCGTATGTTAATGATGCCGTTAATTTAATAGTTGTAGTTAATTCTTTTTTAAATGATGGAATGCTAGACGGCATATAAGCATATTCTCAATTTTTACTTATACTCTCTAATAAGTAAAAATATCTCTAATACCTGAAAGTTTTTGTCATTTTTGTGTTGCAAGATAAAAAGTCAGTCGTTTTGCCTACATGGTTTTTTCTAAGTAAAAATTAAAATAATACTTGTAAAAACGTTCTGTTCGATCACATTTTTTAATCTCATGAGTAGGGTTGTCAACCGTCCTTTATTACCAAGAATATCCTTTAATTGTATAAACTGTTTTTTAGTCCTTAAAATGAACTTAAAGCCCACAATTCGTTCTTTTATCTAGTTTTTTTTTCTAAAGAAGAAAATTGACATACCGACTTGATATTGGTTGATTTCAAAAATAAATTAGTTGTCTAGACACTCTTTTAAGTCACCAAAAATAATTTTAATTACGTATAAACAAACAAGAGTTCTATACAGACTTGAGTTATGAAACCTACATAAATAGGGTATTTACTGGTAGAGAGAAAAGAACATGGAGAATTACAACTAGTGGAAAAAGGAGAACAGCAGTAGATTTTAAAAGAATTTGAAAAAGTAGATTAAATAAAAATTTGTAGAAAAGATGACCTAAAACAAAAAAAAAACTCGGAAGATTAATATGTATGTTTTACAAGAAAAATTTTAAAAACGTAGTTTAGACAATTCTAAAAAAACTGCAATTTTAAGTCTATAGAAAAATAAAGAATCATAAAACCAACGACTGGAAAAGAAAAAGAAGAAAAAACTACTAAAACAAACTATAAAGGAAGATTTAAGAACTTGAAAACATCAATTGGGAGGTTCCTGGAGGAACAAAATTCTAGGCAAATTTGAAAAACAATATTTGGCAAAAAATAAAAATAAGAAAAACTACTAAAGTAAAAAAAAGTTAAGAATAGTAAAAAACCCAGAAAAATTCTAGGTTAATAAACGAATAATGGTTCGGACCGGATACTAAAAAAAGTCTTGGTAGTGTAATGTTCTACTGCTTATATGATTAAACTGATGGTCTCCAGCTCGAAATTTCTGATAACCCTACGTTGTGTTTTGTTTTTGGGGAAACAGAAAAAAAAAATACAGCAGTAAAATAAAATAAAATTGAATCAAACTCAGTTGTATAGTGAGACTGGGTTGCAAGACAAATAAAAAAATTAGTGAAGTAAAAATGAATTCACACTACACTTAAATTTATTAACAAAAATTTGTTTTTAACAAATAAACAATTTTAAAACTAATCAACCCAGAACTTGGTTTTGAAATTAGTTAATATACGTTTAAAATTTAAATACAGAAAGAACAAGTCATGCAAAGAAGAAAGTGTTAAGTTTGCACTAAAGAGTGAAACTCCCCCCCCAAAAAAAAAACTAACTATTGTAATAAAACTTTTAAGTTAAATAATAAAAAATTAGCTTATAAAAATTTAAAATGCATAATTTAAAGTAAAAAAGAAAAAAAAACTAGTAAAAATTTAAAATAAAAAATAAAAAAATTGAAAAAAAAATTTATTTATTTATTAAATTTATTAATTAAATTAATTAATTAATTAATTAAACATTTTTTTTAATTGCAAATTTAAATTAAACTATTGCAGTTTAAATTAAGTACTTTAGAAACAATCGAATTTTGTTGGAGAGATGGAAAAGGTCGTTGCACCTCTTTCACTGATGCAGGAAGGTAAAGAGTTAAAGGTGAATAAACTAATTTGTAATTAGTGATGCATCGACTGTATTAAGGACGTTTGCTTCTCTGAAGGGAGTGGGTGGCCGCTGTGGCTCTGCCCTGTCTAGTCGAAATTCAAATTAATTAGGTTAATTTTTGGGAATGTGGCCAAAATTCTTTAATTTATAGTTTTAGAGTTAAATCAATTAATTAACCAACTTGTCTGTTAACCCAGATTAAAATCGTTAAATGGATTCACGATTAACTCCAAATCACGAAACAATTAAATTATCAACTGGATCCATATTACCAAATTTAAATTAATCAAATAATAATAATAGTAATAATAATAATTAGTTACAAGTTGAAAAATCAAAAAAAAAACGTAGTAAAATATTTTGATAAACTTTTCCGAAATAAAACAAAGTGCTAATTATTCAAATAAATTAAAGTTATTAAATTTAAATAAATCAAAGAATCAAAAAACTAGTTTAGTAAAAACCCCGTAAATAAGTAGTCAAATAAATTGTTAATCTTAAATGCAGGCAAACAAACGAATTAGCTGAAATTAATTAGCTTTTTGCTAATTAGGAAAAGAAAGTTACTTATCTAGCCTGGTTCCTGAATAAAAGCACTGGACACAAAATTTAATTTAAACTCAATTGAATTTAAATTTACTCTGGTAACTTTAAACAATATCAAATCAAATTAAAAGATTTTAATAAAAATTACAGATTCTTAAATTTTAAGCAAAAGCTTGGAAAAAACACGTCTATTCCCGAACAAGACTCAGGTCGTACTCTCTTCTAGTTTCCAATTTTTTCTACACAAGAATTTCTACCCCTAATTTATGCCCCCCTACTACATGGGTTTTTTTTGATTGGTTAGAGTCTAAATTACTGTTTGTTTGTTTGTAAAGTTTTCTAAATTGTTGCTAAATAAACTAATAAGAAAAGAAGCCCAAGATCTGAGAATAATCAAACCTAAAGGAATAAAAAAAATAAAATAAATAAATTTTATAATTAAATAGAAACCAGACATTGCTCTCTTGTTATAACAATTTAATTGCAATAAATTAATACCAATCTGGTGTACAAATAATCTCACTAAATCCAAAATTACCTAAACAAATCCTAACAAAATGATTTTTGGGCCTAGCTATTTAAGAGCAAGTAGAAAATGGTTAGAAGTTCAGGCAATAAAAAAAAGAGTTAATCTTGTCAAATAATTTATGCATCTGAATTGTTTTTGTGCTTAATGTGTTATAAACTTTATTTACGAAATTGTTAACTTTATGCCGGTATAAAAAATAAAAAAATTTTTTTCGACAAAAAGATACTAGATGTCTGTTTGTGAACAAAGTCAGTTGATGTAGTAAAGTAGCGACACGAACAAATGACGATCGCCAATAGAGCTCAATATCGATTTTTTCACCGCTAGGATCGCTGTAGTTAATGGATCGTCATCGCCAATTTAATCAGGAGCGACTTCTGACGGGAGAAATATCTTTATTATTTCTTATTGAGTTCATTTTATTGCAAATCATGGCGAATTTATTTGTTCTGTCGGTACTTTCACTCATCAACTGGCTTTGGTTTGTGAAAACCAAATTTTTAATAACGTTATTTTTTTAATTAATGAATGACTTCTATAGCCGCAATTTGCAAGTCACATGCAACAAAATAAGTAGAAAATAATTTGCAACAGAATTAATAAAATTGTTAAATCAATGATGGGTTAAAGAGTTTTCGCCCAAAAATATATAACGCTTTACCATTTGATAATAACAATTTAATAAAAAAATTCTTTTGCACGAGCGGTACATTTTTTTCAGTTTTCGGACATCTGGCAGACAATTTTTTTTTACAAGACGTACATTTAAATCTTTCGTAAAAACTTTCTAAATGGCAATAAAACGGTTTTTTTGTGAGTTAAGTCAGCATTTTAAGTTAAACAATTACAATACTTTTCGCATCAAACACCCAAAAATTTCTATTGTAGTTATCTATATTAAAGTTTTTAATAGGATTTAAGAGCTGGAAAAGACAGTTTTACCCTTTTTTATAAAAATTGCAGTAAATATTTATTTTTGTAATAATCGTCGTCTTTGGCTCCTATAAAGAGTATATATTTTATGGTCGTTTGACCCAGATGAGGAGAAACGTTTTATTGTTAGTATAAAAAAGACAATTTTTCGCGAGTCTTTAATTTTATTTTTTTATAAACACTGCAGAAACAGTTTTTTTATATTAGTTTTTCTTCGGCTCACAAAAAGTGTTAAAACTGTATGGTTCTTCGAGCGGGGTGTAGAAAAAAGTCTGACAATGAATATAGACGAGTCATTTTGCAATAGTCCTATTTATAGTACTCTTCTTTTATACTTTTATTTTTGTTTTTGTTATTTTATTACTAAGATTTCAGGGCTTATTAGCCCTCATAAATCTTGAAACATATTAAAAAGACATAAGCTTTCATAAACAAATAAACGAAAAATCAAAATAAACATAAAACGTAGAATTTTGGAATATTTTATATTTTTATATTTTTCTATTTTAATATAAAAATTGTATAAAAAATTGATGGTTCTTTGAGCAATATATTAAAAAATGTCTGAAATTAGAGGAGGTAATTTACAATAATTCTCGTTTCCGTCATTCTAAAATGTATATTTTAAAATTTTTAATAGAATTCAGGAACCAGAGATAACAGTTTTTATTTTTTTATAATAAACCTTGTAGAAACATTTGTTTTTAGAATTATTATTGCCTTCGACTCTTAAATTGTTGCTTGAAAAGCCGGAAGTAAAAAAAAAGTCCAAGAACCTACCCAAGAGAAGAGTTCTAAAGACTATAGTAATATGGCAAAAAATGCAAATTTAATCCTCCTCGACTGTCCTATCCCCACTTCCTAAAAACAATCCTAAATACGCCCTCAACAATGTCCTTTATTTCGATATCGAAAAGTTGGCAACCTTACTCATGAGAGGCAAATTTTATTGGTATAATTCTGAACTACCAGGATTTTCTTTATTTAACATCGACTGCCGAATTCATGCCTTTAGGGTAAATAGCAAGTAGATAACATCTACTAGATATGCCGTCAATGCTACCTTTATATCTTGATTTTTTAATCTTTTTAAATGTCTTGTTTGGCCGATAGAAACCAACTCAACCCTGACCGGGAACCAATTCGGCTATTATTAAAGAGAATTTGCAAATTCAGAAACCAACTTATCTATTGCAAATGGGTCAACTTTACAGATCGGACGTCAACGTTACCTAGTATATCAATTTTATAAAACGTAACTTCTACTCAATCAACACAAACAGATAAAATCTTGCACATACCGCGGATGTAATATGTGTCATATCAGCCTTAGATGTCTTAAAATGCTCATTTCATTTGCAAGTTGATAGTAATTAAATTAACTTCTACGGTTGTTATGACATTTTTGATTAAATATCCTGGATTTGTCAATTACTTTACTTAATTTTTTGACTAAATTTTTAAAAATTAAATTATTGCTTTTACTTGTGAAGAAAACCTCTGATAAAACGTTGCACGTACCTCAAGCAGAAAGAAAGATTACATCTGATTATTAAAATTACATTATTACCGGTGAATAAAAGCTCTCAACTGTAACCTTATTCTTTCAGCTTTTTGTACGTAAATAACTATTACATTGCGCAAATGAACTATGTTTGTATACAGCGGCCGTTCTTGGAGCTCGCTTCCGAGGTGCTGACTCTTGCCTCCTTGCAGACGCTAACGGCAATCTTGATCCAGAGGCTCCTCCTGCAAATTACGGACGAAGACGTTCGAGAGCCGTGTTGTATCAGCTTTCAGGTCATTACAAACCTGACAAGACGAAAGGCAAACTCAAATTAAATAATGTATTTAAAATGATTTTTGAATAAAATTGAAACATTGTAATTGTGTATGATTTCAGAACTTATTAAGCTCCACGCCAGCACCTTTGCCTGAGTATAAAACTTCCGCAATAAAAAAAAGTAGATTTATAATATCTCATTACGGTATGTTTAAGAATGGATGGGACTGGCTCATATTGATGGCGACGTTCTATGTCGCAGTTGTCGTTCCTTACAATGCTAGTTTTCTCAATTCTGAAAGGCCATCCGTAATAATGGATGTCTTCGTTGAAGCCCTCTTCTTTATAGGTAAATTTCTTTAGCTGTATGAATGAATACAAAAAATGAACTAAAAAAAATCAAGTAAATTATAAAGATTTAATGCAAATTTTAACGTGTGCCAGATATAAGTAATGTTGACCCATTTATAAGTTTTTAACCTACATTATAAATTATAACATTGTAATTATGAGTATTATGACCAAGAAATTAATTTACAGCTTACTTGATTTTTTTTATTTGAACATATGCACAGTAGCGACTCTTGAACTTGGACATAAAATCTGGCAACGATCTCTCAAAATTTTTAAATTTTTATAATTTAAACGGATCTAGACAAATGGTAGGCCGTACAGTACGTAAAAATACTGCAGTGTAAAAATAAATCCACAAATCCAAATATTTTTTCTGTCAAAGAAAGGGTCTTAGTTTTTAACTGCCGCAGCTGTACATATTAATACTAAAAATTTGCATGATTGTCTTACATTGTTGTATTTTTTCATATATTTAGATTGCAATTACATTTTTTCTAAAATTGTTTATTTTGTTAATAAAACATTTAAACATGGTGCAGAGATTGTTACGTCTAACTTTTTAGTCTAAAACGTTGAAAAAAAATAAGTTATCAATCTAATGAGCTAAAAGTATACTTACAATTTTTTTTATTTTTATAAGCTAATTTGACACGATTACCACCAACAATAAACAGAGAATGAAATGCTTTGTTGAGCGTTTTTCGATATTATGTATATTTCCGCCACTATCACCAGTAAAAGGATTTTTTGATTATTTACACAAGTTGTCTCAAAGTTAATGAGCTAATTTAAAGTTAAGATACTATCGGCATTATCGCAAATTTTAATACTTTGCCGTAGCAAAAACCAATCACAATCCCAAATTCTTTTAATTTTTCGTGAAAACTACCGGTACTATCTCAACTTGAAATTAGCTTATAAGGCTTTTAGAGTTCAAAGCATTGTAGGGGATGCCCTTTAAAGTAACTAAAAATTTACATTCTTTATAAATTATTTTCTAAAAGGTATTCGTTATTTAAGTTTGTTTAATGCAGCAACATTGTGCAAAATATATTTCGAGCCTCAGGTTAGTTGAAAATTTATTTGTTGGCGGCGTTCTCTTAAGTGACAAAATAATATTATAACTTTACCGTCGCCACAACAAGAAAATAGTATTCTAGCCTCGTTAGCGTTTTTTTTTAATTTTTTTTACTTTACATTAAAGCTAGATATTCAAGACTTTTTTTGGATTATTGTCTACATATCGTCGGCTTAGAGTGTTAACCTGCTAACTCCACTTTGTACCGAAAATGAGATATTGATAAAATTGGATAGATAAATAAACGTCTTAACGTCTACAAAAATTAGAGAATTCAAAACTTAATAGAAATGGGTTAAAGCACTGGCACGAAAACCTGCTAAATGCAAAAAGTTAAAATTTTTCTGCTAAATCTACAATTATTTTCTACACAACAGTACTCGCATGCTGTAAAAAATGTACTTGTTAAAAATCTGCTTAATTTCTATTTGTATTATTTAGTTTAAATTTTAGAAAATCTGCTAACTGTAAATTACGATTTCAATAATATTACAAAAAACCTGCTAAGTCCAAAAAATTAGTTTAAAAACTCTATTAGAACTTGCGAAGATATTTTGCTTTTATTAGTGTTAACACACATATAAAAACTAAAATAAGAATTGAGATTTTTGTTTTTTATTAGATTTGCATATAATTAGACCATTTTTTGCTCTCATGAAAAATTTGGGAAAGTGGACTTGGGACTTGGACAGGTTAACACTCTAAGCCAACTATAATTAATGCCCATAATAAATAAAAATATACACTAACATTTAAAGCTTTTATTTTTTATTAACAATTCTTAACTCTCTAATTTTTATATTGAAAAGAATTACAAATCTGGTATACTAAAGTTACGAGAAGAGAAAAAAATGCTATTAAACAACAATTTTTAAACGCCAATAATATCGTTTCGTTTATATTATTGCTTCCCTATCTGATATTTGTTCTTGCACATTCCTTCTGATGTTACGGGCACTAAAACAGGGGAAAAATAAGTAAATATACATACCATATCTTAAAAATATGCCAGTAATATTATTTCATTTACATTTCTGCTGCCAGTATGGTTCTTTTTTAGCCATTCTTGAAATCGGTCGTATTCTTTCTTGTACACTATTTGAGATTTTTTGGTACTAATGCAGCATGAGCTTTCTTAGCTTTTTTTAATACTTCTCCTGAAATATTTGATGTTTTTCACGTTTTCAGTCATTTTTAAAAATTCATAAATTTTTGTTGACGCAATTGTCAAGAAATAAATCCGTAGAAACCAAGCCTAGTTAACTAACAACAAATTTGTTTTTTGGATTTATTTAGTAGAAAATTAAATTGAAATTTGTTTTTTGGATTTGTTTAGTAGGAAATAAAATTAATTATGTATCACGTGAATTACTGGGTGTCAATAACCTCGGGCAATTTACAATCCCTCAGGACTAACGGCCCTCTGAATTGTAATCTGTTGCCCTCTGTAATTAACTCCCTCATAATTTCTTTGATACATAAATAGCTATTATTTAAAGATAACTTCTACTTTTTTACTATTTCGAAAATTTTATACGACGCTTTAAACACGAAATGCCTAAATTTTAAGAGTTTCTGTATAGAAAATGCATGATTCTTGCTAAGAAAACTTTTATTAATATATGATTTTAGGTTAATGAAAAAACCTTAGACCTTATATTTTAATGGGCCACTAATACATCTAGACAATTAAAGACATTTGGGTCTTTCTTGCTTTAAGTTTTAATTGTTTTTCGTCTTTTTTAATATTCTTGTTTTTCAAAATCTACTAATAACCCTTTCTTATACAAGGTTTTTTTTGCCATTGAATAAAATTTTCAAAAACTTACAAAGCAAAATTTGGCCTTCTGCATATATGTATTTAACAATGATTATTATTCGAGTTTTTACAGCCTTATATAAAGTCAGCTCACTTAAAGGTGTTTCAAGTATAACTAATTATGCCAGGTTTACTAGACCTAGCTGTGAGCAGACTACAAAAACAGTACAAGAATTTGATGCCGACTTTAAACGATTATTTCTCTGAACAATTTGTAGTTGAGAAGAAAAATAAAAGATAAAACTATGAGAGCTACAGAAGCAGTAATGAGAAAATTATGCAAGGTAAAAAATGAAAAAAAGTTGTAAGCAATAGGTACTATTTGCTATTTTGATCAAAGAAAGTGAACGAAAAAGGCTTAGCTTAGTAAAAAACTACTCGGAAAAAGCTATAAACTGAGAATAGTTTTATTACCAACGTAAAATTTATGATTTATGATTCAGTCTCTAAAGAATTTGTAGATGAAGAAAAAATAATATTTAAAACTACAAGAGCAACTGAGGCAGTAATAAAAAAATTATGCAAAATAAAAAATTTAAAAAAGTTATAAGCAATAGCTATTATTAGCTACTTCGATCAAAGAAAGTGATGTGAAGTGTAAAGAATTTGTAGATGAAGAGCAAAATAATATTTAAAACTATAAGAGTTACTGAGGCAGTAATAAAAAAAATATGCAAAGTAAAAAATTTAAAAAAGTTGTAAGCAATAGCTACTATTAGCTACTTCGATCAAAGAAAATGCACGAAAGAGGCTTAGCTTAAGAGAAAACTGCTTGGAAACAGCTACAAACTGAAGATACTTTTATTCCGAACGTAAAATTTATGATGGTTTTATATAGATTGCACATGAAAGTTTTTACTTGTTTTATACAAATGTTTATAGATTTTAAAATATACGGTGTAGAAGTTTTTGCTTAAAAACAATATTGTCATACATCAAGTATCTCAAAAACCAACAACATTTGAATTTTGTTTTAAATATTTAGCATTCTTTTTTTAACAAGGGCTACTACGTGTTAAAATTTGTAAAGTTACCTTAAAATTATGCTGTATATCTGATTTTAACAATAAAACTAGGACTATTACCAGGAACAATTTCTGCATATATTTTAATCACACACTGTATACCACAAAAATTGCTATAGTACATCGTATCTCGTTTAAAAACGAATTTATAAAAAAAGTTCTACAGTGTATATTTCGAAAACTATAGACATTTATATAAATCAATTTTGGTTATTTCGCATCCTTTTACCAAGAGTTATCACCTGTTAGAATTTGTAATTATCAAAATCACCTTGTATAAGTAGATTCGATTGTAGGCAAGAGTTTGTTAATCAGTTGCTGTAATAACAAATCGTAGAAAACAGTAAAAAAATGAAACAGCTAACAAACTTGCTTTAGTTTACCTCTGCTTGTGTATAAATAAATTAAATAAATTATTACTCAGCTCAGTATAATACAATTGTACTGAAAAAAGGGACAACTAAAGCAGATGAATATATTGGTAAAAGAGAATTGACAGGTCAGAATTTTGTCACTCGTTATTTATATATAAATAAAAATAAGTAAATTTATTAATTTTTGTTAAAACAAATTTAAAAAAAAGAAAATCTTAGGCTATTCTTGGCATAAATAAACTATACGAACAGCACTTTACTTCCACTGTCCAGGCACTCAAAATTAGACTTAAGATTCAAGCCTAAATTTTGAAGTGTTCATTTTCCTACATACGAAAGTAATCATTCAAAGCAATAAATGTTTTATTACTTAAAATTAAAAATATACCTACAACTTTAGCCAATGACTTACAAATATTTTTATATTTAAATATCTTATTTAATTATAGATAATAGATAACATACATTTTACTTATATATTTACAATACATCATATCTACTTTCAGTGAATAGTTCCATTGAAAGTGGTTGTTGCTGTTTAGACAACAGGTGCGACAAAATGATATGACCTACCTCCGAGTTAATAATAACATATCGAATATATATTCGAATAACCACATGTTGGACCTGCACCCGATTTCAATCGATATTGCGCAAAATATAACGTCGGAACTCATTTCCTAAATTTCAGTAAATACAAAACACGTGCCAAATAAAACAAATATCACTAATTTTATCTGGCGATTTGTAGTTATGTTTATTTAAAAAACTTAAAAATTTATGGGTTTCTTGTACGATTTTGCTTACGGCTTGTAAATACAACAGCACACTATTCCTTTGAACTACATTCGCGGTAATTACATTTTAGTCTATTTAAATAAAATGCTTGTATAACATCTTACACAAAAAAAAACTAAAAATACTTTAAAGAATGATAAGAATTTATATTTGAATAACTATTCATTCAAATCGAAACGTATTCAAACATTTAATTTTTCTTTTTCCGTTAGATAAATGAACGATTGATTACATATTCAGACATTCTAAATTAACAGTAGGGAGTCACAATCAATTCGCAATTTATCTTCGAAATCTCAACCAGACACTTGCGATTGAAAAGAAAAATATCCTACTGACATTTATAACAAAGAATTCTTTTATCCATTTTGTACAATTTGTAGCCAAGATAAAACCATTCTACGTTCAATTCTTACCAAGAATCTGAAATAATCCAATTTTATATTGAATTTTCTACCTACAGCATTTTCTGGATATAAGATTGTAAATTGGTGGATGCAATGAAGACTAATTAACTTTAATATTATATAATAATTTAACAGTGTTTTAGACAATTCTACAAAAAGAGTATTTTCTTAAATTAGATTAAGATTAAATGCTGTTACTGTTGTCTATTAAACTTCTTAATCTAAATTAAAAAATTATTGTTTTAGATATTTTATTAAATTTTCGAACAACTTACGTTAATAGAAAAGGAGAAGTCGTGTCCAACTGGAAAGCAATATCTCTTAACTATTTGAGGACTTGGTTTATCGTCGATATGCTTGCAGCACTGCCATTCGATTTACTTTATGCACTTTACGGTGAAGAGGTAATTTGTACTCAAGTTGTTTGCTTTTAAATAATTCTTTCCGTCATTACAAGATTTCATAAAGACACACAAGAACTACTTTCCCATTTCCAATAAACGTTTGCCTCTTTATTAAATTATTAACTCTCAAGTTACAAATTGTTGATAAAAGTCTCTTGTGAGTCTAATATAGTCAATTTTCGTTTATACATGTGGCTTACCATGCTTACAGAAATCCAGCCCATTTCAACCTCATCTTATCAAATTAACTCGATTGCTTCGCTTGGCTCGACTTCTTCAGAAAATGGACCGCTACTCCCAATACAGCGCCATGATTTTAACTTTACTTATGCTTTCTTTTACTTTGGTGGCACATTGGTTGGCTTGTATATGGTATGTGATAGCGGAAAAGGAATTGGAAACTGAATTAGGTAAGTGGAGTGTTATGTTCATCAAGCATTAATTTTTGGGTTTTTTTTGTTCGCCTTTTCTCATTTACGAGCTTTTGATTAGATTTTTTAAGAACAAGAAAATCAGTAAGGAAACTGATGATCTTTAATTACTAAATAAATTAGTTAAATTAATTTGACTACAAACTGTCGTTTTTAACTCTTACTATGTTCAATAAATCATAAATTTGGTTTTATGATTGCGGATTTAGTAAAAATAAGTACAGTTTGCCAAAAAAAAATTTGACTTGTCAAGGTTACGTGCGCAGTAAAT
The DNA here is from genome assembly GCA_029207805.1 of Tribolium confusum. Taxonomy (NCBI): domain Eukaryota; kingdom Metazoa; phylum Arthropoda; class Insecta; order Coleoptera; family Tenebrionidae; genus Tribolium; species Tribolium confusum. Next base: position 10,181,145 of record JALGAY010000006.1, read on the forward strand.
AGGGGGTACTAAGGTGCCTAAATGGTGAAAAATTTATTTCACACAAAATGAGAGGACTGACCCTAGCTGAAAGTTTGTGTAGCAGGTTTTTAATTTCGAAAATGACAATTTAGGCACGAGCACGATCTGCCACTACATTGAATAAAATTTATTTGTTTCGTAGGAACAACCCTTTGAGATGTTGGAATTGAGGAACAGCAAAAATTGGGAATGTGAGCAGTTATTAAAACTCGAATTAGACATTATTATAAAATTTAATTAAGCAAAATAAGAATAAAAGTAATAAAAGTTATACAAATACAAAATAAGCTAATTTAACAAAATTTGGAGTAAAATTTAACATACCAAAAATAAAAAGGAAAAATGTGTGGATACAAACAGTATGACTACAGCGGAATTTTCGAAATGGTGCCGGTAAGTTGTAAATCGTTTAAGTCATAAATTTTTCTTAACAAAGACGGATAATTGACACCAAACCACACTATTTGGAAGCTAAAGAGGGTGTCTTTTGTTGGAAGATTTCAGGGTAGGTAGATGAGTTTTATGACCACAAAGCAAGATGTTTACATCCAACAAGTGTGTTGAACAAAGATACAAACAGTGGCTGTTAAGTAAAATATTTGCATAGTGAAAGCGTATTTATTTTTCCAGCGCACCCAAAAATGTAGTTGATTGATGGTAAATAGTTACAAGTAAATACAAGGTGTTTATAAATGATTGTAGGGTAGTAAGAGGCTGTGGAAACAATAAAAATGTTCTGCTTTTTAAATACAATGATTTTTAGCTAATATTATACCTTATCAATATCTGTAGCGCTATTTTATTATGCTGTTCAAAATTATTAGAGGACTGTTTGAGAAGGGCTGAACTATGCTTGAACCTGTCACTTCAACCGCTCGGTCCTTACCCGAGCAATAAAGTTTTATGGCTTACCGGCACCAATTCGAAAATTCGGCTGTAATTATCAAATTACAAATTATTACATTACAAGAATTATATGGTGCGAGGAAAACTAAATTACATGGGAAATCACCCCTATCGTGTTAAACTGATGGTGGGTACGGTATTTTAATATAAAGAAAATTTATGACAGTTAATTTTTCAATAATTTTAAGCTCATTAATCCCTTGGTCGAGCTTACAATGTTTACATTTCCGACTCCCGGGATTAGCATTGAAATTTAAACGTGCAGATAACAGACGGAGTTGGTTCATAAACAAAATATTATACTTGTACTGAGAGTTGCCTTAATCTAGAAGGAGGGTAGGAAAACCAAAACTAATTTTAAAAACGGTTCAAAAATGACTTACTTAAAAACAACAAAAATTATAAAAGCAATAGGTCCATCCCCGTGCAGTTTACATTATTAATTTAGATCTATTATGCCAAACCGTAACATTTTGCACCCTTTTGGCAATTGAAAATTACCAAACGAAACCTCAAAAAGGCTGTCATAGTTGTTAAAAACACCGAGAAGAATTAAATCAAAAAGGACTTACTTTGCAATATCTCTTCACAAACACTTTTACTTTTTAACTTCCAAACTCAAAAGGGGAAACTTCAATTACTACTTCGCTGGTAACTTGTCGTATACTGATTCTCCCGATTAATCGGACGAGCTTATATATATGCTTCAGTTCCTTTGTCTCCACGAGAGTGTGGGTCACAACTCCACAAGATTTGTTTATATTATAAGCTAAAAGCTTTTCATGGCTAATTGGTGTCAAATCTCATGGGAAACTGTCCAGTAACCTTACATTGACTTTGCTTTGTCTGAACGCTTAAAAATTGAATTGCGAAATGAATTCCTTTAGATTTGATTTTCCTTTACAATATTTTTAGATGACCAAGAGGGCATCAGTGGCCCTTCACATTTGTACCCATCCTAGGTAGAATGAGCATGTAGTATGTCTTTTTTTATTCTTCGTCTACGCATCTCATACGCTAAGACAATTTTAACAAGCTATACATACGAGTATTGTTTAATTTTATACAAAAACCGCAATTTTTTAAACTGGAGATAAATAAATTGACCTTGCACAATTTCTTAAAAAAAAAATTGAAGACAAGGTGAGGAGATCTAGCAACCATCTAGAGTGGCCACTTTTTTATAAATTTTATAAATCAGTATATATAGGTTTTACCAACAACAGATAAAGGATAGAGATCATTTTTTTACATTTATTTATAGCATAATATGTAACTCAATAGAGACAAATATAAGTTAAACTTTTGGTGTTTACAGTTATATAATTAAGCAACAAGTTTGTAAAATAGAGTTTTAGCAGACCAATTGCCGAGGCGCCAGTCGAGTCTTTTGCTCTCAGTTACTTTAACTGTAGACGTTAAAAGCTATTGCAATACTTTTCTCTAGGGTAATCAAAACTTTTATTGTACTGTACACAAGCAGTATATAACGAAAAAACTGTCCAACTTTATTACATCCTGATGTTGATCAAAAAAAGTAATTTAGCACACTATTTCTTTTTTGAGTCTCCTTAGTTTACCCTAATGCTTAGGCTTTTGCATTCGCCCATCGGTAACCAACCCTAAATATACCTATAAATTAAACAATTCTTACATTTTCCGTTTCTTTTACATTTAGTTGAGCGATCCAATCGTGACTTTGTTGTTCTTTAATATATGTAAAGAGGTCAAAAACTTTTCTTCCAAAAGACTAATGGCTTTTCTTCTTATAACTCTAACCTAAAGTCTAATTCTTATTTTTTGTTAACTAAACTCAAAATGTTTTCTACGGGAAGGTCGTCAAAAACAAACAAAAAAACTTATTACTTAACAAATGCTTTCTGGTTTTGTTAAAACGAAAAACATATTGTTAATTCCAAGCAATGCAGAAATAACTTTACGTCTTTTGTCACAAAATCTTTCTTGGGGTTCTGCTTAATAGAAGCTATAATGGCCATTCGCCAAATCAAGAGATGCCAAAAGCACTGTCTGGTCTTCAACCTCTTCTGCTAATTTTCAGTCTGTTCTTGATACAAAGAAATTTGATCATATATTATATATATTTTTTTAGACAACGATCTAATATTTTTAGGCACGCACAAATGCCTAGACATTTTTTGTGTTTTTTATTTTGTATAAATATATTCATAAAATAAATAACTTAGCATCAAGTAATGTAATCTAACCCAAATCTGGGCTGTTGATCATATAAATTCAGTTAGAATAATCTAGTAAGATGTTCTCTACAAGATAAAATTTTTTGTTCTAGTTGATAGCTTTTGTACGATTATTTGCTGTTAAAAAAAAGACACAAACAGCCAGTGTTTGGGAGGCTGCTGGGTCTGTCATAGTGTGCATCTCGGTTGATTTACTACTGTTGATAAATTTGTGCAGTTCTCTGGTGAGACTTTCCGTTTGATTATAAACCTAAAACCTATAACATATAGATTTGGAGATATACGATGTAAAAGTTTTTGCTCAAAAGCAGTGTTGTTATACACCGTGTATCTCAAAAAATTTTGATAAAAATTGTCTACATTTTAAAAAATATAAACATTTGTATAAATCCAATTATTTTTTTAACATCTTTTTAACAAGGGCTATTACCTGATAACATTTTGAAAACACCCTATATAGCTGATTTTAATATTAATACTAGAATTATCATCAGGAAAAATTGTTGCATATGTTGCAATCACACACTGTATATTTAAAAAATGGCTATAATAAATCGTACCTTCTTCAAAAAAATTAAAAAAAAAATTTTACAAAGTGTATCTCAAAAGCTATAAACATTTGTATAAAACTATTTTGATTTTTACCATCTTTATAACGTCAACCTGTTAAAATCTTGAACATTACTTCAAAAATACTATGTACCTATATTTTGTTGTCAGGTTTTAATAGATTTCAGACAGCTTTTTTGGTTTGGAAGTTCTTGCAGTTTTTCCAAGATCGTTATCATTTTGGATAGTTTTGTTTGATAACTTTCTACCAAGTTTTACTCCTCTTGTCCCAAGGGTCTACATTTTCAGCTCTTGTGGCTTTAATGAATCAACTTTCAAGAAATTGACTATGACTACTTACATTAATTTTATTTTTAGACAAGAATTCTATTAGGTTGTTGTTCTTTAGTCTGTAGAAACTGTATTGTTTTCGCATTTGCTTGTTCTTAATTTTGTTTTGATGTCTTGACATGAGCTCTACTAAATGAAAAAGTTGGTCTAGTATAATAAATAATGTGAGATTGAAATGTAACTGAATCAGAACAGTTTAAAACATTAGAAAATGTTGCCATACAGAATCAAACAGTCTTAAAGGGTCTTTCTAATACTGTTTTTTTAGATTTTTTACAAGCTTCTTATTAGTATTACATTGGTATTATAGGAGTAGGAATTATACCTTCTAGTTTGTAAATATTTTCTCATTTTTGGATAAACCTTATATTTATATTTCTATTTCTAGTTCAATGTATGTTATCTAAAATATGAAAAAAAAAACTACAACCTTCTAGAAGATAATCTTTTTGGATCATACAAATGTTCGACTCGTGTGGTGCACCACTGTGTACAAATAAATATATACATATATATATATATTATAAATATTATTTATTTGTACACAGTGGTGCACCACACGAGTCGAACATTTGTATGTAATATATATATATATATATATATATATGGCCAGATACCAAAGTGAGGACCAACCGTAGCGTGTATCAAGTGAGGACCACTAAAAGGACCAGATATACAGCGGCGCGCTAGGTTGATTACAGTTTCCTACATCAAAGTTCATAGATTCCTCGCAAATATACACTTAAAGAATTACAGGTGGCGGATATAATTTTTCGCTGTATATCGTGTCAAAGTGAGGTCCTTATCGTCTTGTTAACAAAGCGAGGACCGTATATTTACGTTTCAGTCTCTGATTCTTGTGAGGACCGATTTGTGTGTATATGTTTATCAAATGATTATAGTGAGGTCCATGCGATGTTGCCAAGTTTTGGTTGGCGTCTGGGCCGTGTGCTGGCCGTATTCAAAGTGTTACTCTAGGGCAGCGTTTCTCAATTGGGTTTCGCGGAACCCTGGGGTTCCGCGAGATAAAAGCAGGGGTTCCGCGAGAAGACAAAACCTCGATTAAAATAACACACGAATAGAAAAAATAAAATAAATAAATGTACAAATTAAATTACTCCGAGACGAGGGCCAATGTTTGGTCCAGATATAAAACAGATATAAAAAGAATTTTCCAAAGGAAGAAAAGATCACATTTCTCCCATTAAAATGTAACTTGATTTTTTGTATTTTACTTTTATACCGGGTTCCGTCTTGATGTTCCAAATCTAAAAGGGTTCCGCGGCTAAAATTAATTGGGAAACGCTGCTCTAGGGATATCAAGATTTCCTAATATTATATGAAGTAAATATAGTAAAAAGTAAAATAATAGAAAAATAATAAGAAGTAAATAATTTCGACTAAATAAAGAATCAGAATGAAATTTTAAACTAAATAACAAATACATATTTTTATACTATTAGTAACAATTAAATAAATAATAAAAAGTGTCTCCAAAAATTAGTAAATATACAAGGTGTTTTTGCAATTAGTTTAGAAATTTTAACAAATAATCGTCCTTGTAGAAGAAATGCAAAATAATAAAAATAAAAAGTTGTTTTTGTACTAAACCCAATGTATTATCTCAGTTTCTTATGATTGAAATATGTGCATAAATTTTGCCTGGTGTAAGACTTTGTTGCTTTTTTTTTAAATACACAGCGTATTACAACGAAGTTTTTGACAAAAAACTTTAACAATATATCTCAAAAGTAAACAAATTTTTACGGGATGATTTAAAATTAGGTGTCAAAATTTTAGTTTGAAATATAGCATTACAAATGATAAAAATTGGCAAACATTTTTTTTGTTATTATCTCTACAGATTAGATGTCTTAAGACAGTCTCATTTTCAATCATAAAATCAATGCAATTTTTGACTTGTAAACAAATAAAAATTTTTTATTGCGGTTTTGACTATATAAAAGCACCTGCTTTCCTGTGTGGGCAAAATTTATCAAAAATTATAAAATACATTTAAAAAATAAGTTTTCTAAATTTTTTTCCGAAAAGTATTGAAATAATCAATAATAAATATTCAGTCACAATTTCAATTTATTTATTGCACATAAGCTAAATGTTCGAATTTATACCAAAGACAATTATAAATCTTTTTTATTACGTTAGTTTTTAATTACAATAATAACTACTATATTTAATAAAACATAATGAACCATATATTAAGCAGCTTTTACTTAAATTTTCTAGCTTTTATTTTTAAAAGCAGCACTCTATTTTTCGTTTTCTAATACTTTCTTCTATAAGTAAGAAAGAATAAATGAAAATTTTGACCAGAAATAGCACTTAAACAGATTAAAACTTTTAATTTCAATTTGCGCTGCATGAAAAAACATGCTATTTTTTGACTAAAATTTATTGAAAATTATGAAAATTTTTATAATGTTTTTTTAAAAACTAATTCCATGTTTTATAAATTAATTTTGTGTTTGATCGGAAAAACAAAATTTTACCTTAATTCCATACATTAAACAATATGAGCATACTTTGGTAATTTAGTTTTTTTCCGTTTTACATTTTCCGATGCATTATTTAAGAGTTATTATTTATTTATTTGATAAAAATTAAAATAAAGAATCGAAGGTCTCTAAAAATTCCAGCAGAAGGGGATGCCTGATGCCTGGCCGGGCGTCTACCTACTTTTATTACTTTATACCTGCATTGTTTGTCTAAGACCTACAAGACACTTTCATTGCAAAATAAAACACAAATGCATTTATTATAGATAGCATAACTTTTAGATATTTCTTCCTAAGAGTTTATTTATTATATTATTTATATTTGCAAAAACGACAAAAAATATAAATGTAACGCCATTCTAATCACAAATACTGTGACAATTTGTTTTTCTAAAAACATAGTTTTTAAGTTAAGGTTTAGTTGTTGCGATACCTAATTACTGAAAAGTGACAAAAAACTATAAAGTCACTTAAATTTTGTTCAATGTTGAACGGAGATATTGGTTTTTAAAGTTTGAAACGCCCACAAAAGCCAATACATTTTTAAATATATTTTTTATTTTGGCAAAACAGCCACAACGACTGAATTGAGCTTTTGCCAGAAAAAATCTTTTAAAACGATTTTTTTTATTAATAATAAAACGATTTTAAATTTACCGTTATTATAATTTTATAAATTATCAATAATAATAATACTAATAATACTATTATTGGTATTAAGTTGACTTACAGGCTATCCCAATTAGGAGCCAACTAGGGAAAAAAACATATACCGGGTGTAAACGAAATTAGGCTCACTCTTTTTGTTAGTAGTATTTTCTTTTAAAAAAAAACAATGATATTTAGTAAACATATGATGTTAGAAAATCCTTATTAAGTAAATAAAAAATAACTTTTATCACTTCCGGTTTTACCGAAAACGACTGTAACATTGGATTTTTAAATAATATACTGTGCATGTTTTTATATTTTTAAAATCCACAGTAAATTCCGAATTTAATACACTACTCTTTATAACTTTTTGTAAGATAAAAAATTTTTTGGTAATTTTTATTGTTATCTAGAAGGCTGTGATGGTTAAAAAATATTTCTAAATAAAAAGACAACAACTAAAAAATAAAACCAGTGCCATAAATATTTTAATTTAGAAAATACAGGAGTTTAAACTGAAATAAATTAGTTTTTCTCGTCTTACTCAATTTTTTCAAATAGAATAATAGTGGCTCTTCGACATTTTAAATACATTTTTTCTGATAATAATAAAAAACAAAAATTTAAAATATTTGGAAAAATTCTTAAAAGTTAATCTAAATTTAAGCAGAATGTAAAACAGAAGAAAAGTAACAAATTATGTTTTATAACTGTTAATTTTATTTTATTGTTAAAATGCTAACTTGTTTAAAATATTTTCTTAACATAATTTTTTTTTCAAATTTTAAACAAATTGACAAATAAAACGTTAATTTCAAAAGCAAAGTGAGCCACTATTGTTTCATCTGAAAAAAATGAATTAAACCAGAAAAGCTAATTCATGCTAATTTAAATTCGTGTTTTTTCTAAATTAGATCATTTGTGGGATAGGTTTTATTTTTTAATGATTGCCTACATTATTTAATATTTTTTTATTATCACAGCCTTCTAGCTAAAAAAACAAAAATTACAAAAAAAATTATCAATTTTTTTTTAAATTAGTGTATGAGACTCAGAATTTAACGTAGATTCTAAAAGTATAAAAATATAATAGTATTCTATTTAAAAATCCAAAGTTACGGTTGTTTCCGTTAAAACCGGAAGTGATCGAAAGTTTATTTTTTACTTAATTAATGAGGATTTTTTAACATAATAAGTTCTCCAAGTCTTGTTTTTTTATTTAAAAAGGTACTATTAGAAAAAGGGGTAAGCCTAATATTTTTTACACCCGATACAAACAAGTTTTCAAAAAGCGGCAAAATTATGGAACATAAAAAAAATGTTTATACAGGTCAGTTTTATTTTTAAATTTTTTTATTTTATTGTTTTCAACAAGTTTTTAACTGTCACTATTTTGTAATTTGGCAAAAAGTTCTAGGATGCTATAGATTTTTAAAATGAGTTCAATAATAATAAATATCCTTTTTTCTTAATTTTTATATTATTTCAACCTTTAATAAGTTAAAGACAGACAGACATCTAACTACAAAATGATCTGTGAGTAGTTATTTAAACAATTAACTGAAGAAAAAATTAAATATATATTTTTTTGTTTTTATTTAACTGTCAATATTTCGAAAACAGTTGAAGATAGGTATAAAACATTATTTATAAGATATGTCCAGAATTGGTTATAGTATTTAAAATGCAATAAATAATACAAGATTCTATTTAAAAAAACAAAGTTGATGTGTATATCATTTTTAAAATACCTTGTATAAAAATTGTTATTTTAAAAAATGCCCAATTTAAAAATAAAATTGACCTGTCTTAGCGATTTTTAAATAAATAAATAGTTTTAAAGTTATCTTGGATATTCCATACTTTTGCCGCTTATTGTATAAGAAACGAAAAAGAAAGAAAGAATTACATTCTGTCCTCCGTTTGATAATACAGAAAGGACAAAATCCGCCAGCCACTACAAGTCTAAATGTGACCTTGCAATGCTTTGGAATGTTTGATAATTGTATTTAGAAATGCACCGTTAAGTGAAACCCTCAAACATATACTATGCGGAAAGTGAGGACCTTGCGCGGTTGCCGCATCATCGGTCCTCACTAGGTAATGGCCACGATCTGCAAAGTATACGTCTAGAATTTATACACCGTCGAGAGCGCCACCACTCACATAACTGTTGAACTAAAATATACAACTTGGACCATAGTGTGATGAAAGTGAGGTCCAGCTAAATTTAACAGATATGCCTATGTAGTGGTAGGGGAAGGTGCTGGAATGAATTGTACAGGATTGTCAAAGTGAGGTCCGTATATTGGACCTCACTTTGTACCGGACCTCACTTCAAACGCAGTTTTTCCACAGCCGGGGCTCACTTTATACACGTGGAATATATATATATATATATATATATATATATATAGGGAATTAAATTTAGGTTGTTTTATTTAATTGATATGTATCTAATAATAAATGTCATACGAATGTCGAGAATCAGCTCTTGTGCATGTTTCGTTAGGAAAAAATATATAGATGAATCACTCTAAAACAAAAATAAAGTATATTTTATTGACTCCACTTTGTCATTTGTTTGGTGGATTCTAGAACCTCGCTAGTTTTCTTTAAAAATTATTTAAAAAAATAATGTAATTACAATGATTGTTACAGAAATAAACTGTTAATTTTGTAACTTTATGTAAGTATTTTTTGAGTACTTTCACCTATTTTTTTACACTTTCTGCATTTTGGCACATGGGTAAAGAATTTATCCGTGTATTTTCCGTAGAGTTACGATTGCACAATTGCACTGAACAATAACCATACAAAGATGTTGTTATTTTTGTTGATTTATCTCAATTTATTTATAGATAAACAATTCCTTGCCTGTAATGACAACAGAACGAACGATTTGTTTTATGCGTAACTACCTCACACGACATATGTACTGTGATACGACCAACGCCATCACGAGATCATAAGCGTTTTGGCTGGTTTTGAAATTTAAAAAGTTGTTAAATACTCTGTTGTTTGGAGGAGCGAAGCAGCCTAATTTTTGTCTGAGCTTGATAAAATGTTCTTCACATGTATGATGACATTATCGGTGCATTTAAATTTTATTCAAAAAACAAGTATTTAATTAATTTTAAATATAAACTGACAAGTTTCGTTGGCCGCAAAATACTTAGCGACAAGTTTGCATTAACAACCAGTAAATGATCTTTAATGTCTAGGAAACAGACGGGGTAAACAAGCAAATAGAGTTCAATCGCACAAAAAATTGTAATTATTTTTTGTTACAACTGTTAACAGCTCAAACGTTTTCAATAACACACAATATAAAAACAAGACCATTATATTTATCATTTTCTTTAATTATGGACAACTAAAATGCTCTATAGTTTCTGGGCTTTATCGAAATAATTGGATGTAAATAAAAAATTATTTTTTTGTAAAAAATCGTACGAAACAATATTAATATACACAATAAAATAACTACAATAGTAGTTTTTTATTATTAAATACGTATAATAAACATAATAAAAAAAAGATATTTAAAAGATAAAGTTAATACATATAACAATAACGATTTCAAAATTAAAACCTATTGCAGCTTCTTTTGTATTATTACAATTATAACATTTGTGCTGTTAATGAAACGATGTTATAAACACTGTTTAGGTGTTGTATAGAACTGTACATTAGGGTCAAAATAAGCTTGTAAAAATTTTGTAAAAGACGCGCTAGATATTGCTGTTTTATTTACTCTTAAAGGAGTGGATGGAAAGCTCATAGTTTGAGTAGGAATTGCTATTTTTTTTCTTCGTTGGACGTTCGTTAAAAGATATCTAAACAAGAAAGAGTCCGTTACTTTCTTAGCCATGTGCTTCTTGAACACTGTAACGCCCTATCCAAAAATTCCCAAGATGTTTTTCACAAAATGCTTGATAGGTACTTCAAGAAGATTAGGCTTATCGTAATGATTGCAAACTGTTTGAGATTTTCTGGTGTTACTTATAGAGCTTGTGGAAAGCACGTGTCTCTTTAAAAGCGATTGGGTCTAACCTTGTCTCACCTTTACGTGCAACAGAAGAGGATAAAATAAGATTTCGCTCTGCCTACTCTGTGAATGCTGTGAGTGGAAGTAAGAGAACCAGTCTATGGCAAGTCTTTCACAACACTTTCACAATCTTCTTTTGCTTTGACTATATAAAGCATTTATTATACAGCATTATTGGAGCAGCAATTATAGTATTTCTGTCCAAGTTTTGTCCACCATAAACTTTACTGTTATTGAAGTTAATTAGGGTCCAACCCAAACAATTACAAACGGTGGGTTTTTTCACCAACAGATGGTTCGATACCTGAGGCTTAAAATGCTTTTAAGGGTAATATTTCTCCAAAAGATAATACTTTTCATCATATACATTTACCTATACATTCTAATAGTTTGAAAGAATTAACGAACTTAGCATGGCACGTGCTCTATTTGTGAATTAAAAAATCTGCCGTCGCATTCACCATCATTGAACTAATCAATAAATCGTTATTCAAATGTTCAATAGCGATCCGAAATCAAAAAAAGGAATCAAATAATAAACTTACCTGTTACAAAATTTTAACACAGTAATTAATATTACCTAGAAAACAGATTAAAGTTTGTTACCTACTTTCCAAATATTCGAAGAAGGTATAGAATTACCTACCAGATATTCTTAATAGGTAGTTGATATATTTTTTGTTAAATTTGATAGTGGGTTTTATCTAAATAAATATTGCTTTTATTCTCCTCGCGAAAATAAGAAATCTTTGGGTAAATTGTGTTCTTCACCGCTTGGTTCATTCATTATTATTGACAACTCTTTGTTTATTTGATATTTTTATACCGCTTACATGATTTAAATTTTTACTACTATGATTTAAATGATTTTTATAAAGGTATAGATATTATCGCACAAAAAATGTTTTTAATTATCCGAGAGTCATTAGCGATAATTAAAACTGTGGTATATACATACAATAATTGTTCTTATAATTCTCTAATTTTAGTAACCAATAGATAATTCTTCTAGCCATTCTAACTAGCCATTTCTAGTGATTTTGTATGTTATTGCTTCTTAATCATGTATTTTGATTTAACACTTATATGTATTTATATGTCATTGTTGCTTAGTAACAGTGCTATAGAAACAAAGATTTTACCTTAATATGGGTTATTATAAACAAGATTATTGTTCCAGAATGACACAAAAAAATATTATTAGAATATTATGTGCTGTTGCTACTTTAAATATTTAGATGGCTATTATGTGGTGTAAAACTTGTAGTTTAAAACTAGTATTAAATGTATATTGTAATATTATTAGACTATACTCAATCAGGTAATATGTACTATTAGAGACACATCAAACAATAAATTTTTGTGTGTGTTTTTAGTTACAGTCTATTATTTACGTAAGCATTAATACCTAATTAGTACTTAAAATTTACCTTTATTCTATGATTTCCATCCCTAACCATGTATAAACAATTCTAAACAAATACCTATTAAGAATATCTGGTAGGTAATTCTATACCTTCTTAGAATAATTGAAAAGTAGGTAACAAATTTTAATCTGTTTTCTAGGTTGTATTAATTACTGTGTACGACGAATTTTGCAACAGATAACAACGTCAACAACAACGTCGAGAAACTGTATACCGGTTTCGGGGTTTTTGCCCCTCATCAGTACAGTGTATCCCGGAGCGTTGTGCTAATCGTGGAGGTTGGTTATGTTGGTGGCCGAGTGAGAGCCTAAGAGATAACTTTGTTATCCGCCAACATTATTATATCAACTCTCGCACCTTCCAGCACTCTTCGTTAGATGGCACACTGTGTCTGTCTGTACGACTACTAGCCGGACTTCGCTTGATATAAGCGAGTTCTCCCACCTGTTCCAATCGAATACAACGCTCCGGGATACACTGTACTGATGAGGGGCAAAAACCCCGAAACCGGTATACAGTTTCTCGACGTTGTTGTTCGATTGGAACACCTTTGCTATTGAACATTTTAATAACGATTTATTGATTAGTTGAATAATGGTCAATGCGACGGCAGACTTTTTAATTCACAAATAAAGCACGTGCCTTGTTAAGTTCGTTATTTCTTTCAAACTCTCGGAATGTTTAGGTAAATGTATATAATAAAAAGTATTATCTTTTGGAAAAATATTACCCTTAAAAGCATCTTAAGCCTCAGGCATCAAACCATCTGTCGGTAAAAACAGCCACCGATTGTAAATGTTTGGGGTTGGACCCTAATTAACTTCAATAACTATAAAGTTTATGGTGGATAAAACTTAGACAGTAATACTATACCCTACGAGCAATGAAAAAGATTTGGTCAACAAACTATAAAGAACATCTATATATAAGCAGAAAGAAGAGAAGGTGCAAAAGAAAAATTATAAGATATATTGAAGCTTAATTTGAATTTGTTCTTAAACTTGCAAAAAAAGTTTGAATAAATTATCTTATAATATTAATTCATAATTATTAATATAATTATTATAATTAATATAATTATAATATTAATTAACTTCTAATATAATATTATAATATTATATTAAATAATTATATTTAGTTATTTTATTTAATAATTTATAATATTTAATATAATTATTTAGAGGAAAAGAATTATTCTCAACAAATTGCTTGATAATACGCCATTCTTTATCTAATTTAAATAAATAATGTTTTATTACTTATACAAATATAAGAATGGAACACCACCAATAATAATAATAATAATAATAATAATAATACTTATTATTAAAATGTCTAAATATAAGTTAGATTTGTACAACTGTAACTTGTCTTTCTAGAGGCAGAACTTTGAAAGTCTATGTTTACTCTCTCTAGGGATTGGAAGATATAATATTATTTGCAGAGAGACAAGACGCATTCAATTTTGCTTTTAAAATACCTAATTGCGAAAGCGTTCGCAACCGTATACAGAGTATAATTTCAAGGAAAACCTAATTTGTAAATCTCCCTCGTGCACCAATCTTCACAAATTTCTTGTACTCACCGAGACGCCTTAGTATAATTATTTTAGTTTAAAGTCGGTTGAATTTGCTGCTTGTAAATTATATAAATCAATTTTCTGATTCCAATATTTCTTGGCAAACTTAAAAACTTATTTTATAATTCTTTTAAGAATGCAGTTAATCTAACTAATTAGATGTTAAAGTTGTGCAAAAGCTCAATTTTGATTGTGGATTATAAATGCGATTAATTGTGATTACTGTGGTTATTTAATATGACAAATACAAAATGACACACATCGGTTGAGCATAGAGTACTGTTAGATTTAATAATATTTAAATAAAATTGCATTTGATTATTTTAAGGTGACAAACGTATCGTTTGACTGATGATTTGATAACTAAAAGTTTTCTATTTTTTATCATATATATTATAAGCATAATAAATTAAATTTATAAGTTAAAAAAATACTACAAAGAAGGAACAATACAAAAAAGATACGATTGCTGTCAGCAATCTATAAAATTTATAACCTTTAAGTGGATTTAAATAAGGTCGTAAAGCAAATCAATTTCTAATGAAAAAAAATGTTGTAATTTTAAAAAAGAAAGGTGTGAATAAATTAAAAAATTTTAAATTTTTTTTTGTTAAAATGGGAGCAATCTAAACTTTTCGTTTTTTGCAGAGTCTGTTTTTAACACCCTCTATAACTTAAACAACAAATTTACAAGAAACGCTTTATTAAACATCTTAAAGTAGAAGAAATAGGGTTTCCAGAAAAAATGTCATAGTTACAAAAGTTTAAACTTTGTTAAAAATTTAGGGTGTTCCGTTTCAATTGTTGACCACTGTATTTCAAAATAAGTACTATTTCAAAAATGTATTAAATAGAAGATGCATAAAAGAACAAAAGTCGTTTGAAATAAGAAACTTATTTTTAATTTTTTATTACACTCAATAACATATAACAACTAAACTAAATAAACATATTACTCATAGATAAGAAAACTCATACAACCCCACGACCGCTCGTGTGTTTTAGCTATTCGCACATTAAATATTTATTTTAACCGTCTGTATAATAAGTAACTATTAAACCTAAAAGCAATTAAATCGTAGTGTTAAAGTTGATTAAACAGGCTTTTGCTCAATTAGGTAAACGGATAACTCTGGCAAATATTCGTTGATTATTAAGCACCAAAGAACACAAGTTTCATTTTAACTTATTTAGTTAACAACCAGTTTTGTTAATTAAAGTTATAGGAACTCTTAATTGTAAAGCTTGTTTAAAACATTGTTATAACCGTCACTTGCTTTGATACCAGCTGTGATAAAACATGTCAGTTAGGTTTAATTTTTGTCAAAGTAGCGTCAGTCCTGCTAATTACTAAAAACCGGATTTTTATTTTATCTAAAAACCGTGTAAATAAATTTTAATTATGCGTTTATAAATAACAAAATATGTATAAAAAATATTAGAATATGGTGTTCAAATAAAAAGTACGTATATATACTTGTAAAAACATATATTTAATTTCAAAAAAGAGTACAAAACATTTTTTTACATTTAATTACACTTTACTGCAAATAAGAACTATATATTAATGTTGTTGACCAAAAGACTGTGTCGCTTATCAGTTAAAATATTTTTATATGAAGAGAAAAATCGCTCTATATCATGCAATACCAAATTTCATGTTGGTAACATTTGCTGAACTAAAATTTGACGATTGTCTTGTTAATGGATAACACACTTACATTACCAAAATTCAACAATAAATTAGTCAGTTTTAAATAAAAAATGCGTAATTATCGAAAACTTCTAGATAAGCTTCTCATAATCAAAAATAAGTATCTTAAAAAGATAAAAATTGTATTTTCCAGCAAACAAAGTATGTAAATAAAACAGAAATTCGGTCTCTACTAATTACATTTATTACATCTATTACTAATTACATCTACATTCTAGAAAACTAATTAAGGTTACAGACTTATATAAAAATGTCAATTACATTTTCATTGTGCATTCAAGGAATTTTTATTTTAAATATAATACAAACAATTCTTATTTTTTGGCATGTTTAAAAGATTTACTTAGTTTCTATCACAAAAAAAAAATATTATTAGAACCACAATGATTCAGTTATAATATTACGGGCGCATAAAAAATAATCGATTATACTACCGACTAATGAGATTTATCTTGCAAATCATAACAAGAGAGTAGCTTGACAAGTGTATAGAAACAAGGTTATATGATTCTAAAGGCTTCATTACACATCGTTTTTGTTGTGCAATGGCATAAAATAAGTAATGTAAATGTAAATTTTATATTCTTTACTCGAAACTTTTTGTTTAAATTTCTTTATATGGTAATGCATTGTGTATTTCTCAGGAGTTACCCATATTTGAAATTGCTACTACTTACAAATAATCTTGCATATATGTTTTTCGTCAGTAAATATTGAATAGATAAGTCACAATTTTTTGACTAAAAACCCACAAATTCCGGTTTATTTATGATTGTGTAAAAATTTGCTTAATATTTTAGCGTATTAAGGCTCAACTTCAAATTGAATTTACACCTGATGCTATTTTAAATATTTTGCACACTCCAAAGCTCTACAATAAATAAAATTTCTAGAAGTCAATAAAACTGCTTGTTACTTGCTAGTTTGTTGATTTCAGTTAGGTTAGGTCAGGTCTGATTCTGAAACAATTTTCTGCGGCTTGCTTTCTTTTTTTTTTAAGTTGTCACATTTATTAGAATTTGCATATTTTTCCGGTTTCATAAAATATTTATGTTCAATATTTTAGGTTGGATACACACTTTGGCAGATCGATTAAAACTGTCTGACGTTGCAAACGTATCTAAAACGGATGCTTATGTCACAGCCCTCTACTTTACCTGTACAAGTCTGACTAGCGTCGGTTTTGGTAATGTGAGTGCTAACACTACCAATGAAAAAATTTTTAGCATATGCGTCATGTTGATTGGCGGTAAGTACCCTTAAGTTTAAATTGAGTCAATTCTCACTTGAGTGAATAGCCCTAATGCACGCTGTCGTGTTTGGAAATGTAACGGCTATTATTCAGAGAATGTACTCAAGACGATCTCTCTATCAAACCAAGTGGAGAGATCTGAAGGACTTCTTCACCTTGCATCAAATTCCAAAGGAACTAAAGCAACGAATGCAAGACTATTTTCAAACAATTTGGTCTCTCAACCATGGCATAGACATACACGAGGTAAGTTATCTTGTCGCAAAGTGTATCTGATTTATTTACATTTTTGTCAATAAACATAAATAACAACACATCAAGAACTTATTTTTTATATGTAATAAATTAGGTGACTACTAGCTGTTTACTTCACATAAGCACTGTTAATGTTATTTAAAAAATCTCGGCTGTTCTAAGCGGCTTCACATGTGTTTTACCTGAACTGACTATAAAAATTTGTAAAAAAAGCATCGAAAACACTGTTGGTAAGAAATAGTGCACTACAATATTAAAGTTAGGTAAAAAATGACAATAAAAATACGTTTATCAAATAAAAACATAATGGGTACAATTTTTTTTTAATTTTTGGTTTAAAAAGTATTTTACATTCGTTAAAACGTAATTAAGATGTTACCTACAAGCAATGGAAAAATGTAAAAAAAAATTAAAAGCACAAGTCACAGACTGTATGTAAAGCTTATTTTTTCTTTAAATCAATTGTCAGTGTCAAAAATTCTGAAATTATGTTGGAACCCTGTTAGATTGCCATGCAAACGAAACTAAAAAGGCTAATTTTGAATGGAGTTATCAACCTTAAAATACTTTGACAATTGATTTTAATTTCGAATGGACTGTAAATAGTGATATAGGTAAATACTTTTCTTTTACGTAAAGATCTTTATAACTATCCAGTTTGTTAAAATCAATTTTTTTATTACAATGTTTTATTATAACAGAATGAGACGCCGCTGAAAACAACTCATTCATCCGCTTATCATACAAAAAAATTAGTTCGAACTAATAGTGAATCGAGCGTATTGCTTTCGCATGGCCCTTCACCACGCTAATTGATTCTTAAATCGTATGCGGCTCTGCTTTTGGAGCATAAATAAATCCTAACTCTAATCATAACGAAACCAATTTTAAAACAATTGACAACACTGGCAAATTTATCCGACGCATAAACTTAACAAGTTTTTATATTTTATCATGTTACCAGAGACACGCATGTACCTATTTGACAAAAAAAGTGCTGCATTGTTGTCCAGTTTATTGTGTATCCACCATACGTTAAAAAATTGAGTACAACAATTGTACAAAATTGCAATCTAACCTATCTAATTGCAAGTACAAAAATTGTATCTAACCTTTTACTGTTATTCTTGCAATGCTTAAGAAACAATCTTAGTACAATATTGGCTTTAAATGTGATAATTTTAGAGATTTCTTAATTTTACATTCTTATTTATTTATTTATTTATTTATTTATTTTAATTATTATTTATTTATTATTACGTATCTCTTAATTTTGCATAATACACAACAGTTCACATAAACTTGATTGTCGCAATAAAAAAATTGGTTTTATTGAAAAACAAACAAGTCGCAGGTCTTTATATAATTTTTTACCTTTTTAGTTGTAATTTGAAAAAGTTGTCTCAAAAAATATTGTATGCAAACGAATAGGTATGCAACATTTACACATTTTTTTTAATAGACTGAGGTAGCATCACAATTAAACTGCTAAAAGATAATTCTAATTTTTTAGTTTGTTCTTTACGAATAGTGGCAGATACTCTTCATCTACCACATCAAATGGCTTGTCCACCTTTTTAATTAAATGTGTCTACCATAAATAATTTTCTTTGCTGAAAGTGCTCTAGGTCTCAGAACGAATCATCTTACTTATGAACACCAGTAAGTTTATTTTTATTAATTTAATTTGTCATACACGAGTTGTCCCACATTTTCATCAGGTGAATTTTTGGCCATTTTTGGTAGGTACCAGTGTCACTCATCAAAATTTGTCTATACACCCTTTGACCTTAAATTTGCCTGTATGTGGGTCGGTACTCTAGAAGTACAAGTCTGACTCCTATACTGCCGGCCAATACTAGCCACCTTGGGTTTTAAACCTTTTCAAGAAAATTGCTCGTAGAATTCTAAAATCAGTCACTAATCTGAAAGGCACACCTCTGGATAATCTGACCTGACCTGACCTGACAGCTAACAAAGTCTCTAATCCGTAAATGTAATATATAATTATGCTCTACAACAGTGCTCTATCTGCTCTAATCGTTCATCGTTGTCAATTTACTACTACTCTATTTCAGTTTCTTTATTGCTATTTTTTATTTGTTACTCCAGTCAAATACCCCAGGTTTTTTTGTTAGATCAGTCAGAGGTCTCATCTGTCGCACCTATGCAAGTCTTGAATTTTTTTTTTTAACTTTTGTTTTTCTTCTATCGAGATGTGAGTTTTTTAATACTAAAATAAATTCTCCAGAAAAAAGCATTTTCCTAAATTCGACTTAAACTCAGCATAACTTTTCAACATTTCGGCTAATAACCGCAGTCTCTCCTCTATCATTACCGACGAAATCAAAAGAATATTACGTATGCTAGCACTTTGTTACCCTTTAGACGCCAGGATATTGTATTATTAATCTTTGCAGTGCATGTATTTATGCCGTCATGTGTACCAATTTAGTGCTCCTGGTCAAAACCCTACATCAAATCTATTATTGTATGGAAACAGTTCCCCACTAATTTATTCATATTCTACTAGTGACAGTGATTATCAATTTTAACCATAATGAAATTTAACATCTCGTAACCTTATCCGTTCTCTCACACAAAACCGTAATTACAATATTACAATATTATTCTTTACAATACATAAACATATTTTTTTCGGTGATAGTGTTTGCAACCGCTCACTACGAGGAAAGACTAGAAAGAAAAGAAAAAGTTTAACAAGCAGTAGTGCTAACAGGGACTAGGTTTAAATTCAGTTTAAGGCAGGTCATTACGTGGAAATCAAAAATGATTCTAGTCTACTACACTCTAATCACTCTTTAATCTGCTAGGCAAACTCTAAATTCCTTTTTTATTTTTTGTCATACTCTGAGTCATCTGTCGACTGATGCGAGTAAAGATAAGATTTTCTTAAGGCGGGTGGAGAACGTGGAACGTGGCCAGAGAAATTGATCGAAAAAGTTTAAATGTTTTTGCTCCAACTTTGTTTTATTGAAATAATGTGGTAGTGTCACTTCAGCAAGCTGCGCTACGAACGCGGACGGTGTATTGTAATTTTTTGCACTACTTGCCTCCATGGGATGCGTCTATACAATTTTTCCAAAATACGAACAGCGTTAGTACAGGAGGGAAAGAAAAAACTTTGGAACGGGACTTTATTTGACGGTGCCTGCTACACCACTATTACAATTGATCAAGTCAAGTAAAATACATTTATTTTTACAAAAAGCAATGCGTGTGAAGAATAGTATTGGTTGTTTAGAGTGAGTTTTAATGTAATTTTTTGTGTAAGGTACTGACCAGGGAAACTAAGTGGAAGGGCGCTAAGTTTATAAAAAAATAGGTGTAAGCTGGACATAACATGTATTAAACAATTTTTTATGTCTTCAATAAATTTAATTTTTCAGGTGACATTGATAAAGCAATCATAAAATTGTTTCAGTTTCTATTTGAAGTTTCCATTTTATAAAATTGCAAAACAGAAAATAACAACATACCGTATTCTAGCAACAACAAGATGTCTACTAGTTAATCTGGATTTTTTCACAGTTTAAAAAAAATACCGTAAATGGACGTAATCGTCACTAATAGTCCTCAGAAAATTAAGAGCCCTTCTACGTCGGGCTTTAAACATTCCCTCATGCCATAATTGCTTTGATTACGCCCTTAATACATAAATAACTATTATTGATGATATAAGTATAGTTTTTTGATATTTTACTATAGACATCAATTTATTTTGTAGTAAACGCTATGCATTACTTAAATATAACAGTAGGGTGTGCCAAAAAAATCGACTATGTTTTTTTTAACTTCCGACACTGAAAAATTGGTATCTAGGCACTTTGAAAAAATGCATTTTTAAGATGAGCTCTTAATTTTAATAGGAAAGACTCCCTCATCGCAGTTTTCCATTGTTGTTTTCATTTCCATATGGCAAAATCTATATCTCGTTACTATTTGATTGTACAGAAAATTGTATTTACATTTTTTGTAGGAAATTGGACGCTGTAAAAAGGGTATCTTACAATTTTTTTATAACTCTTAGCGTTTAGAAGATATCAGAGGTCAAAGTTTGAAGAATTTAGCGAAAATTTCTTTTTCACTTCTAAATTTTATAACTCGTAGATAAATAAATATTATAAAGAGCGCAACATACAGTTTTGTAGGAAATTAAACGCTCTACAAAAAAATTGGTTGGGGTTAATTGATTAGTTCAACCATTTAAAAATAATTGGGGATTTAGTATCAAATTTTGGTTTTTAAAACGCGAATGTCTTCTAAATGGTTACAATAATAAATTAACCACGAGAAACCTTTTTTATAGAGCGTTTAATTTCCTACAGCACTATATGTTGCGCATTCTATAATATTTATCTAACTTTGAGTTATAAAATTTAGAAGTAGAAAAGGAATTTTTGTTAAATTTTTTAAACTTTGATTTCCGAAATCTTCTAAACGGTAAGAGATATAAAAATTGTAAGATAACTTTTTTGTAGAGCGTTCAATTTTTTACAAAAAATGTAAATAGAAATTTTCTGTACAATTAAATAATAACGAGATACGGATTTTGCCATATGGAACTGAAAAAATGGAAAACTGGGATGAGAGAGTCTTTCCTATTAAAATTAAGTGCTCATCTTAAAAAAGCGTTATTCAAAAGTGCCTAGAAAAAAAAAATTTCAGTGTCGGAAGTTAAAAAAAATTGTCGATTTGTTTGGCGCACCTTAATATACAGGCTGTTTTATGAGTGATAATGAGCCTGCAAAACTGAAAATACAACCAGCAATATAACTCCAAAATTAGCGTAGTTATTTTTTTTTGTTTACAAATACATTAAACATAGTTATTATTTTTTTAAGTAATTAGTGAATTAGTTTTAGAGCTTGCATCAACTGAATATGATAGGAATGAAATCTATTTCTTTTAATCATTCGCTTAACGCTTAACTCAAAACAAACTAATGCCACTTGCTTGTGAGATCATTCATAATACGGTTATTTCATTTTCAGAACCTGTAGCTGTTCTTGCTCTTGGCTTTTTCAAAGGTGACCAATTTTTTATGGTTTGAATACATTTTCATTTTTACATTGGTGACAGATTTGACAAATAAAATTTGAAAGCAATATCATCCACGTTAACTCTGAAATTGTATTGCTGGTTCTATCTTCAGTTTCGCAGGCTCATTATCACTCATAATACAGCCTGTATAATGGGTGTGTCAAAAGTCGCAGATTTCCTTTAGTAGGCTGATTCCCACCATTAAAACAATCCAAACCTTAAAGAAAAAAAATTTTTAACTTCAAAATTTGGAAAGTTATGAGTATCTAAAATTGCAAAAAAAATTTAAATTGTCCTAATATAGTTAAAAAAAATTAGAAAAACGAAAAAAAAGTAACAGTAAAGCATTTGAAATAAATTACGTATTCATAAATCTCAAAAAAAATACAAAATAAAAACAAAAGAGTATTGAATTTTTTTAAATAAATTTTTGTGTTCCTTGAGGGTCTCCAATGTATCCCTGTAAAGGAAACTTGCGACTTTTGACACACCCTATATATAAATTGGTTATGACAAATTTTATTTCTTACAAGTTTTTTTAATGTTCTTTATTGTAGACATTGAAAGAATTTCCCGAAGAATTACGGGGCGACGTATCCATGCACCTGCATAGAGAGATTTTACAATTACCAATTTTTGAGGAAGCCTCTCAAGGATGTCTCAAACTCCTTTCATTACATATCAGAAACAATTTCTGCGCCCCAGGCGAATACTTAATCCACAAAGGGGACGCATTAAGTTACATCTATTACATTTGCAACGGGTCCATGGAAGTTGTTCAGAACGACATGGTTGTGGCCATTCTTGGTAAGTGTATTTGTATAAAAAAATTATCAAAGCTAATAGAACAATTTTACAAGTAATAAGAAATATGGTACTTGCATAATGCGGCAAATTTTTTTCAACTAGGATTTATTGGAAGCATTATAGATTAGAAAATTTTTAGAAAATATTGGAAATTAAAAATGAAAATTTTAAAGATTTAAAATGTAGGCTAAATGTCTAATGAGGTCATAGTTAAGTAATTTATCTTGTAGTTCCTACGAGCAATAAAATGACCCTTTTTAATTTTATTTTAGTAAAGATCTGAGTGTTAATTTCTTGTTGTTTGATACTTATCTTTTCGTTTATTCTTAATTGAAATTACTTTCAACATTTCTGAGTAAACTGTAAACAATCGGTAAACATTTTATCTGAATTAAAAAACATCAACTGACAATTTGACAAAAATTTGTTAACACCCATACTGTTTTACTGATCTTACAAGAAAATTGCCGCAAACTTTAAATAGTAAATTTTACTATTGTTATATTAATTTTGTGCTACAATGACCTCGATTACCAAATAAAAATTGGATTAACGTTATTTTAAGGTTAGACAGAATCTGTTTTAATTAATTGTCGAAATAATGCTACATCTTTATTGTCTTTTTATTCGAGTAAATATAACATTTCTAGTCAACGAATGTTTGAATATTATAGGTACATATCGGTAAATAACAAATTTTCTAACATAATCTAAAGGTCTGTTTTTTCATTAAAAAGAGTTTAAATTTGAAATAGACATTTGTGATTTTTTTATTTCTAATATTAACGAATTACAAACATTTCAGTGGTTGGTTAATTTCGAATTAAACCAACCACAAATGAGTATTTAAAATTTTCAACGCTTATTGTTTTCAGTCTGGAAAAAAACAACAGACTATAAGTTATAATTTTTTATTTTAAAATAATATCCTGTAGGAAAAGGTGATCTTGTGGGAAGTGACATCAACCTCCATCTTCAACACCCTTCCAACTGTCCTCCTACAGACACTTCCCGAATTGGTACTTCAGCAGACATGATAATCAAATCAAGCAGCGACGTACGAGCTCTCACTTATTGCGATCTCAAATGCATCCATACGCAAGGACTAGTTGATGTCCTGCGATTGTATCCCGAATATCAAAAGCAATTTGCAAACGACATCCAACATGATTTAACTTTTAACGTTAGAGAAGGCTATGAAGCTGAGGTGAGGATATGGATCTTTAATACGCACTTTTCCAAATATATTCAAGTAAATTCTTTCGTCAATATTTGCTTAAGCAAATTTATTTGCCAAGCACAGAGGCAATAAACTAAAAACTCTTTTGTAACATTTTAATTGCTTTATTTGTAGCAAGAATCGGACGCCAATGGCATGCCCTCCTTAACGCTACCGAGTATAAGCGAAGATGATGAAAATTTACAGGAAGATGGAGAATCATCGCCTTTATCCCCTAACAGATCGCCTTTACACGCTTCTAGTAATAGTCCTCGACATGCAAAGTACAATTTGAGGTAAATATTTTAACAAGCATAATAAACTTATAATTACCTAATGTGAAAAGTTGTTTTGTTTGAAAGGGAAATGAAAAATTGTTGGATAACAATGTTTTGTTTTATTTTTTAAGCAACAACTTTTTACATTATTGGAATAAACTGAGCAGAATGTTTTTAAACAAATTTAGTAAACTCAATCATTTCATAAAAGTTACTAAAGGAGATGATCTTTAAAGAGACCCTTAAACAGATTTTTTTTATTTCTTTTTTTACAAAAAAATTGTTTTATGGTATATTTGTTCTAAAAACAAAGACTTTTAAATAGAACAAATGTTTCAGGCCGACTGATTTCGTTCTTTATTAGAACATCATCGGGGCTACAAGATCAAACATTAGTATTACATTTCCTGAACGGTGATAGCTTACCGGTGAAACTTGATCAAATTTATTAAACAAAAGCAAACCACATTTATTCTATTAGGCAAGGCAAGACTGAGGGTTCGAATAAATGAGCTAGAACGTAAATGAGTTGAAACCCGCACCCTTGCTGACCCACCATTCGAAAACTGCAATGAGTTCAAACAATAAAATACAGACTGTTTCACAAGTAATAATGAGCCTGCGAAGCTGAAAATACAACCAGCAATACAATTCCAGAGTTAATGTATATGATATTGATTTCAAATTTTATTTGTCAAATCGGTCACCGATAGAAAAAAATGTATTCAAACGGTGAAAAAACCGACATGATGATATATGGGAAAAAATGCCTCTGCCGCGATGAGTTTGTACAGACGTTTTCCGGGTAGAGAAGAACTCTTGCTGACACCATATTCAAACGACTTGAAACTACCTTAAGTAAAAATTAATCACCTTTAAAACAGCCAAAAGCAAGAACTGGTCCTGTTCACATGTAAGTCAAAGAATAATTTCACAAGCAAGTGGCATTAGTTTATCTTCAATAAACCGAAACATTAAATGTTTTTTTTATTATTTAATGTATATGTAAACAAAAAAAAATAACTACATTACCTTTGGAATTGTATTGCTGGTTGCATTTTCAGTTTCGCAGACTCATTATCACTTGTGAAACACCCTGTATAAAATAAAAATAGGCAAAATCAAAACAATAAATTAGTACAGTCAAAATAACAATATTACAGAAACACAACACAAAAAAACAAATCACAAATTATAGTTAGAGTTAAATAAATAAATTAATAAATAGTAGTCTTATAGACAAACACATTGTGTTATCTGACAAAGATTGCTGGAACCAGCACCACACTGAACGGCACCGGCAGTGTAGCCAGAACTAGCATAAGGTGTTCCAATCGAACAACAACGAACAGCTAGTATACAGCTTTACGCCGTTGTTGTAATTTCATATAATATTAATTATTAATTTATATTGAATGATTTAAATACACTTTTTTTGTATCTAATAATATTCTAAGATATAGAGTGCTATTAAAAAAATAAGTTATGATCATTTTTATGTTGTCAAAATTTTAAAAAATAACATAGTACTCACTGATTGAAATGGATCACTCTAAAATTTTAACAAAGTTTACAGTTTTGAAACTCCTACAAAAATTTATTAATCAGAACCATCTTTTTTTTCTGGGTAAATCATTTCTTATACTTTAAGATATTTAATAAAGTGTTTCTTGTAGATTTGTTGTTTAAATGATATAGGGTGTCAAAGACAGACTCTGTAAAAAACGAAAAGTTTAGACATCTCCTATTTTAACCAAAAAAAATTTTGGATTTTTTTTAATAGATCCCGAAAAAGCGCTGAATTAAGCCCTCAATGTAGTTTTACAGATTTTGAGCTACACTTATAAATTAATGAAACTGTTTTTTGCGCATTAAGCAATAATTTTGTTAATTTATGTAAAATTTTTCTTCTTTTTGGATTATTCTAAAGACAAAAGTTAAAACTTGCATTTTGGAAGGCAACGGTAGACATACTGTTAACATTTTGTGTAGAAAATAACTTCCGAAGATGACCAAATTTTTAAACAGCTCCAAATA
Organism: Tribolium confusum; assembly: GCA_029207805.1. Classification (NCBI taxonomy): domain Eukaryota; kingdom Metazoa; phylum Arthropoda; class Insecta; order Coleoptera; family Tenebrionidae; genus Tribolium; species Tribolium confusum. The sequence continues at coordinate 10,208,038 of JALGAY010000006.1, forward strand.
TTAGTTTGATAAAAGAAGGATAAAAATTTAAACGTGTATTTAGACACATAACTTATTTTTTGTAAAAGTTTTAATTTTTTTCTAAAAACATAGCTTCAAAATAGTATAGGTATTAAAGAACGCGTTTTGAAAAGTCAACGTTGTGGCACAAATTCAAATTTATAAAACGAGCACAAAGCCCGAGTTTTTATAAAGAATGAGTGCCACAATGATTTGAAAAACGAGTTCTTTATGCTATTTTTTCTACTTTGCGCGTTTTACGTAATTTTTAAGTAAAAAAGTTAATTATTTAATCTTTAGGGACTTTTACTTTAACACGAAATAGTTTTATATATAGGTAATTTATAGGTAATATATATGTCATAATATATAGTGTCAAATGTTTTTTGTACTTTGAAGTGTTTTTTGTCCAAAATTCTCTGTAATTAACTCACAAATGTTTTTTTTTACCTACCGTATCGGTTATTGCTTGAATACTCCAATTGGCATAAACACAATAAGGAAAATCTCCAAAAACATTGCAAAATTTCTTAAATTACCAATTTGCGATTTTCAGTGATTCCTCTCCTTGTTATTTCTGACCAAGTAATGCTATATACTCATCTAGCAAATAATTTGTTAATTAACAAACGCTATGGGAATTATAAATCGTCAAACTATTGGCTAAAAGCTGTTTCATTTTAAAGCCGTTCTAACCTCAAAAAGAAAGCTCAAATTTCCACCCCATTTTCCAATGTTTTATAAGTTAATTGCGACACACAAACAAAAACACCTTGGTGAGGAATACTGGTCACCAAGTGCAACAAAATTTATTCGAATAAAATCATTATAATCTTAACGCTGACATAAACGCTGAAACGTGACAAATGACGTTTTATTTCAGCGACAGCGTGTTATCAATCCCAAAAAGTAAATTGCACTAGTACTTTACGCACGCAATTTGGGTGCTGTATTGGCTAATACGACACCCAAATCGGTCTCTGTTAACGACGCAAAATAGAAAAATCTTATATAAACACCAACTTATACCAAGTAAACTAATACTACAAAGGTCTTGAGATTTAAAACACAAGTCATGTTTCTAAATACACGTTTAAAGGAGATCTCCTTTAAATCTAATTAAGATCTCCTTTCCCATCTTATGGAAATCTAATGACCACCCAAATCGGATTTTTTTTATATCAATCGATAGCTCTTGAAATAAGGAGCAATTGGTATCACTGCGTCAATTTTGTATTTCCTCAAATAAAGGGGCTAGATTAATTTAAAGTTTAAATGGCTTCTGTCACTAAGTTCATAAAACTCTCACTTGTTATTTATAGGAATTAAGTCGGAACTTGGGCCTCAGGTCAGGAACCGGCTAAATAGATATTTCTTAGTATTTACATTCTTTTCTCAATATTATCTGAAATGTCCCAAACCATAATGCACCCTCCCATGGCGTTAAGCTTCTTGTTAAATGTACGATATTATTAGGGCCCAAACCAAGCTTTGATGATTTTATAGACTTCCAAACATTCCTAGCTCTGAAATTGTCCGACCTCACTGACTCTCACTCTTGCCAATGCATTTTGTATTGCCGTTTTTAATTTTTTAATCTTCAACAGGGACTTTATTTGATGACCAACAAAGTTGGCGCAATGCTAAAAATTGCTCCTTATTTCAAGAGCTATCGATTGACATAAAAAAATCTCGATTTGAGTGGTTATTAGATTTCCATAAGATGGGAACGATCTCCTTTTTATCATTGTTTTACCAAACTAAAATTCAGAGCTGTTTAAAAAATTGATCATTTTTGGGAGCTTTTTTTCACACGAAATGTTGACGGTATGTCTATCACTCTTTCCAGAATTCAAGTTTGAACTTCTACTTTTAGAATAAGCTAAAAAAAATACACCAATTAACAAAATTATTGCGTTTTTTTGAATTTTGCCTTAATTTATAAACTTAGCTCAAAATCTGCAAAACTGTTTTGAGGGTTTGGTTCAGCGCTCTTTAAAAACTTATTGACATAATTCAATTATTTATTTATTTTTTTGTTAAAATGGGAGCAGTCTAAAGTTTTCATTTTTTGCAGGGTTTGTCTTTGACACCCTGTATAACTTAAACTACAAATTTACAAAAAACGCTCTATTAAGCATCTTAAAGTATAAGAAATGAGCTACCTAGAAAAAGAAGATCATATTAATTAATAAATTTTTGCAAGAGTTACAAGACTTTAAACTTTGTTAAAATTCTAGGGTGTTCCATTTCAATTGTTGAGCATTGTAGTTTTTTTTATTCATAAAACAAGAACTAGATTTAGTAGTGCTACAAGTCAATTTGTTATTTAAATAATTGTTTTTTAAACAAATTATATTTTTCTCTAAAAAATTAATTGAATATATCCACAAAAACGGCAAATGCTGGTGAAAAGTTTTTTTACTCGTACAATTATTTGTAGAATTTGTAAAATATTTTAAAATTATGTCACTCTAATTTCAAATAACATATGTAGTTTTAAACTACTTCCGGTGTAACCGGAAGTGTTCCCATTTAAAAAATATATTGGTTAGGTAGATCGTATTAAATTTGGTTTATGTTCAAAATTTTATCTTTTTAGTTCTTCAAATACTTCTAATGACCCATAACCGTTAGACAACAGTATATATTTCTAAATATAAAAAACAATGATTTTTTGAAATCAAAAAGTAACATTATTTAATATTTCAAAAACTAAATTAAAAGAAAATAAGTTTTACGTAAAAATCTGTAGTAGCAAAAATTTGAACCTCTTGGGTTGGTTAAAAAAAAATACGAAATTTAAAAAATAAAGAAAATATTTAAAAATGTATTCAATCATACTACAATAGTATTTTCAATATACAAAAACCATTTATTTTCTAGATTACAAGAATTTCATGAAAACGCAGCAAGAAGTCGTCCCCGTTTAGGCGGAGTTGCAACGAATCATTTAGCGATGCTTCGTGAACGTGTCGAAAGACAAAGAAGTGTTGTTTTGCCGCATCATACAAAAAATAACTCTCTGGAAGATGTTAACAGCGAATTAAAGAGCGATGTTGAAAACACCAGAAACAGCGTTGATCGCCTGGATACCCAAATTACGACCCTTCATCAAGACGTGGCTACTCTCAGTATGGAGGTTTTTACTGCCATCATTATAAATTATTTTAGAATTAAAAAATATGTGTTTTACAGGTGCGCAATGCCATACAGGCTCTACAAGAAATGACTACACCATCTTCTTGTGGTGGATCAGTTCACTACTCAGTTCATTCTAATCCCAACTTGCACCATAGCGGTTCCGGAAACGGAATTCTAGCTAGAAGTACTTCACATCCTCCTGAAATGTTTTATTGGGAAGACTCGTCTTCCCCACCTTTAACGTTTCGGCCGTTTCTAAACTACGTTGATAAGGAAACACAAACAGACAATGAACTTTTACGAAAATTTGTGATACAAAATCAAAAAGAAGTTCTCAAAATATTAGGGTTAGATACAAAAAAAATTCTAAACAGAAGTAGTATTCGGAAGAGTTATAGTATTCCAGACGATAAAGGACAAGTGTACCTTGATGTACAAAAAAATTCTGTGAATCCTTTAGACGATATTGTTGTTGACATAAGTGAAGAAAGTGATGAAGCAAAAGGCGAGGAGTGTCCTTTCCTTTGGGATCAAAATCAAGCTGAAACTAGAAACTATCAACTTTTTGAAACAATCAATCCTCAAGCACCTTTACTTAAATTTAAAAAATCGAATCATTCTAATATTTAATCAAAAAATCCACCCTAACAAAAGAAAATTATCTACAAATCTAAAAATTAAAATTTGCAGACATTGAAGGAAAAGGAAAATCAGTATCTCAAAAATGAACTAAGTAGGTAGAATTGTCAATTACCGTGTAGAACCTATACATTTATTTTCAAATATTTTTATTTGTTTGTGTTAGCTTTGTTAAATGTTTGTGAATTTTGCTATCAAGACCTACGTATTTCTTTGTGTTACATGGCGGGTGAAAAATAACCAAAACGTTAAGCAAGCATATCATGTGATCTACAGGTAGTGCCTCTATTGTGATGAATCTTTTCTCATAAATTACGTCTAAAATATTGAATACAATCAATCTATTTGCTACATGTTTTCAGTGTTAATTCTAGCAATAGTTGTTTAAAACTTTTGTAAATAATCATTAATATTTATGTAAAACATTCCATTTTTGTAAATATTGTCTTGTGATACAAGTTAAGAATTATATATATTTGTACATTTTACTAGGTTAAAAAACAATTTATTACATAACTTTAATCTATTCTTTAGATCTTTAATAAAGATTTCATTTTTGAATGTGGTGTTTTTTTTTTTGAGGAAAATGGGTTAATAAAGGTTATTAGCTTAAGACATTCTGACTTTTTATTTTACCCAAATCATAATTGCCGGTTAAAACAGACTGTAGCGTGCGAAGTTACATTTTTTTTTGTACTTTCGGGTCTAAAGTTGATATTTTAGTCTCTATTGAGAGGAAGTAATTTACCATTTTTAATCCGAAGAAGTGACTTATAAAAAGGTATTTAAAATATTATTTAAATCTCTTAAAGTTTTAAATATAAAAAAATTTTAATCGCAGACTAACAGATTACCGATACGAATGCAGTACGTACTTTTATCGAACACGTGTTAAACGGCACCACCTTTTATATGATCCTACCGGTCAAAGTTATATAAATAAAGTTTATATATCTATTGTATAAAGTATTAATATACTTCTTTTTTATTTTTATAACAAAAATTCAGGATTTAAAATAAAAATATCGGCACAAACTTCAACTTTAAAAAATTAAGAAGAATACTCCTCTTCAAATAAAGCTTTATTATTAAAGCAAAACAGACTTGTGTACCCACAGAAAAAGACGTTGAATGAGTACAGCCAGGGTCAAAGCAAATGCACAGGTCAGGTAGTCAGGCCGCTAATACGCTCCCATTCTAATACTTGTGTTTAGACCCAGGCCGATAATCCAACACGGTTTTGACTCAATTCATTGAAAATTTGCATTTGTGAAAATATAAAATAAATTAAATTTTAATTTAGACTAATTCAATTTAGAGGAGAATGCTTAAAAATTGCCTTGAACATCAATTGAAATTTAATTATGTTTTAATTCTTATTTTTAGTCATTTTAATTATTATAAAAGTCGGGTGATAAATTAAAAAATTATTGTGACTTTATATTAAGAGGAATCCGTACGGCAACATTATAGGTGCTGTGCAGAGGTGCCGAATTCCTCATAAAATTGGGCTTAAATATTAACTTAAAAAAATAATAAATATATCATCGGAAAGCTCATTTAATACTCTATGCTCCTCTAGTGTTAGATTTTTAAAAATTTATCTCATTTTTAACTACTGAGGTAAGAACTTTGCTGTTTTTTGGTCATTTGCAACAGCAATTCTAATAGGTAAATATATAAAAAAAATAAAAAAACAACACTAGAGAGGCATAGCCTGATCTTTTTTCTTTAAAAAACTGCAAAAATTTTTTAAAAAAAGTTAATTTTACGTTTAATTTTAAGGGGAATTCGAGACCCTTGCAAAGCATTATTTTGTAGTAGTAAAGTGCTGCCTCTGGTGAAAATTTGTTAAAAACCTGAGTCTCCTCCTACCGGTACACTCAAGTAAAAAACATTCAAAAATTAGGTACTAGTAGAAATAATTTTAACGAATTTTTGCTTCACATTCGTTTAAGATCCATAACGTATACTGAAAAAGCAACCTCTCAAACTGAAATAAAAATTTAAGAAACGTAAAATGTTTTATACGATTTCATTAAAAACTTCTAAAACAAATTATATTTAAATTAATTATATCTCTGTAATTTATTATTAATACTTTAATTTATTATTAAAATATTACGCGAAAATAACATGCTAGATAAACCTTTTAATTTTTCTATGACACTTCATAATTTACTCCCTAATATGAACAAAATATAAATCCTTACACTAGATGACTCCTATTTTTTTAAGAAAAGGTGTAACAAATGGTAATAATATTTTATAAAATGCCGCCAAAATGATATTTACGTTTGTTTTTCCTGGAAATACTCGGTCTATTATGTCTTAGATACGTTCCAGATGTGGCCAGCGACCCTTATATGGTAGTGTTTTCTGAAGAGGCAAATATTGGTAATAAGGTTTACTGGACAAAGTAACATTTTTCTATTTAGTAAATAAACAATTTGTTACACTGAATTAGTTTATAGTTGTGGTTAATAGAAGTTATTATTAGTTTAGTTTTACGTGTGATTTGTTGCAAAAACTACATTAAAATAAGTGAATTCTCATTAACTTTATACAATAAATAAAACATGGCAAAAAGAAAAAGCAAAACAAGATTACATCTTTCAACGAAACGTCGAAGAAATAATAATTTGTTAGAATACAACAGGTAAGTTTTATAAATTAAAACACATTTTATTTTTAATTGTCACAAAATTTGTGGATTGAAAACGACATAAATATATGTACAGTGTGGAAACTACTTATCGAATAAATTCAGTAATTTCAAAACCAATGACATTTGTCGAAAACGCTATAACAAGTCAATTTTTATATTTCATAATGCTTAAAAACAATCAGTAAACTTTGACGTTTTTCTAATTGTTTTTGATGTCGTGGTGGAAACGTAAAAATCTAAAAATCTCAAGATGTGTTGAAATTAGAGTTGTTCTAACTAGTGTGAGTTTATTGAAAATGGATTAATAGTGATACCTTCAAATTGATAAAAATATGTAGCATGCTATTTAAAAAAATGCGTGTGACGTCATAGCTCTGAAGGAGGTGACGTCACAAATGAGTTAAATAATTTAAAACCAGCGCAATTTAAAATAAAAGTTGACCTGTCTTAACGTTTTACAAAAATATCATTCATTTTGAAAATGATGAATTTATTCTATAAGTAATTTCCATACTGTATAAGTGTATAATATATGTATTAAAAAATCGTTTCTAAACTAAATATAATTAAATAAAATTAAAACTTTTTTTTAGATGTAAAAAAGCTGATTTGCCTTTTAAACTTGCTGTTGAAAAAAATAACGAGACTTATGAAGGGTATGTACAACCTAACCACTCCTTTAACATTTAAATTAATAGCCTAACTTCTAGTTCATCACAACAAAGTTCAGATAATGTTGAACAAGATATGAATGTAGAAATCAACAACTCTGTGGTTGGTTACACTAAACCTGCAATTCCTCAACAAAACAAAGAAGAGAATAATTCGTCAAAAAATAGTAATTCAGATTATAGTGTTGTGGGAAGACGTATTATTCAGTTCCAACATTTTTTTGAATTTTTACAAAAAATCAGTGATCACAATAGAAACCTGGGTTGTAATTTAATTAATATGGAAATAATAGACGAAGTTAAATATGGCATTAATTCCATATTTACAATAAGTTGCAGAATGTGTAATACCACCTTTAAAATCTCTACAAACGAAACTTCAAGCGACAATATGGAAACAATGGAAGTAAACACTTCGTCAATCGAAGGAATAATGTCTATAGGAGGTGGTTATTACAATTTAGAAGAATTTTTATCATGTATGGAAATACCATGTATGAGCGAAAAAACTTACACTAAGTATCATACCATAGTTTGTGATACGTGGGAAAAAGCTGCTGCAAAACATATGCAAGAGTCTGCCAAAAAAGAAGCTGCTATCGCAATACAAAATCAAGATGTTGATGAAAATGGTATTCCTTGCATTACTGTTGTGGTTGATGGATGTTGGTCTAAACGCAGTTACAAAACAAAATATAATGCACTTTCCGGAGCCGGTGCCATTGTTGGTTTTCGGACAGGCGAAGTTTTATATTTAGCTGTTAAAAATAAGTTTTGTTTAAAATGTTTGAATACAAAAGAAGATGAACAACCAAGTGAACATTTATGCTGAAAGAATTTTAACGGAAGCTCAACAAGCATGGAATCTACTATTATTGTAGAAGGTTTTAAACAAAGCTTAGAATTATATGGGTTAAAGTACGTTAGGCTTGTAGCGGATGGAGACAGCAGCACCTATAAAAAAATTTTAGATGCCAGACCCTATAAAGACACAACAGTTGAGAAGATAGAATGCAGAAATCATCTTCTGAGAAATTATTGCAATAAAATAAAAGCTCTTGGAACCGACACAAAATTTCCACTAGTTCTAAGGAAGTTATTAAATGAAAGAATAATTAGGCTAAGAACAGCAGTCACAAGTGCCTTAAAACATAGGAAAAATGAAACAAATGCAACTGTCTTTGAGAAAATAAAAAAATTAAAAGAGGATATAGATAACAGCATATATCACGTTTTTGGCTGTCACACTAATTGTGACAAGTATTTTTGTAAAAGTGCGGAAGAAATAAATTACATAAATACACTAAAAACAACAGATTCCAACTTTTTTAATAAATTGAGTTTAATCGTAAAGAGTTTATCTCAACATTCGAGAAGCTTACTGTATGATTTAGACAGTAATATTGTAGAACAGTTTCATGCTATAGTTGCTAAGTTTGTTGGGGGCAAAAGAATCAACTATGCAAAAGGACGATCTTATCAGTCAAGGTGTCATGCAGCAGTAGTTTCATTTAATTCCAAAAGTCCACATTATATCTTGCATAAAACATTAACCGGAAAAAGTCCTTCGAAAGTAAAAACCAAATTTGAAATTAGAAGAAAAATGAAATGCCAACGTAGATTAAATTTTTCTAAAAAATATAGAAAAGTAACAAGAAAAGAAAATGATAAAGATTATGGCATTTATTGTCAACGCCCCGACATGGATCCGCAAATTTATGAAGATGAAAAAATATCTTTTCTGAAAGCAATTGAAAAAAATGAACAAGAAAGAAGATTATTTGAAAAAAATACAATTTTGCAATCGGGTAGCAGTCTTTGGATGGAGGAAAGGCGAAAGATTTTAACAGCTTCAAACTTTCATCGCGTTTGCAGACGTCGCAAAAATAAAAGCTGTGTTAACATTATTAAACATGTAATATATCCAAAACAATTAAAAAACATTATAGCCATAGATCATGGCAAAACTTTTGAAGAAAAAGCACGGCAACAATTAGAAGAACAATTGTCTGTAAATATATCTAAATGTGGCATATTTATTGACGAAGAGTTTAGTTTTCTCGGAGCATCTCCAGACGGCTTGGTGGACGAAGACAAATTAGTAGAAATTAAATGCCCTTTTTCTGCTTATAATATGCCTCTAGAAGAAGCAATTAGAAAACGAAAAATAACTTTTTGGAAGAAGGACGGAACTATAAATAAAAATCATCAATGGTTCTATCAAGTTCAAGGTCAATTAAGGATAACAAAAAGAACAACAGGGATATTAGCAGTTTGGACTTCTGACACTGAACCATTAAAAATTGAAATTATAAAAAATGATCCCATATTTTGGAAAAACAATATGGAATCAGAACTTATAAACTTTTACATGAAGGGCATGCTACCAGAACTTATTGACCCAAGACATATTCGTAACATGCAAATAAGAGATTTCCAAGAGGACGTGTAAATTACACTGTGCGATAAAAAAGTGTTAACTAATTTTCTGGTATTTCTCGTTTCTATTAGTCAAAAAAATATCAGTTCACGGATTTGTCTTAGGTACTAGTTTTTTTGTATGTACCTATTTTTTTTATCTGTAAGATTTTAAAAACTAGTGTTTTTTTCATCATTTACAGCAGGGGTCGGCAACCTTTTTCGAACGGCGGGCCATTTCCAAAATAAATTTTTTTATGCGGGCCACACATTCAAATGTAACTTAAATATTTTCTTTAAATAGTGCTTTTATATCATATACGGGTATAAATATTATTAAAAATAAATTATATTGATGCTGTGACGAGCTGCATAAAAAGTTGCAAAGGGCCGCATGCGGCCCACGGGCCGCAGGTTGCCGACCCCTGATTTACAGTGTTATAATCTAGTAATCTAATAAATCTTTTGTTTTATTTTTAAATGCTTATTACTCTGTATATCTACTCAAGTATTCTTTTTTTTTAATTGTAAGTAACTTATATTTTATTTTAAAATTACTTACGTATACATATTATGGTGGGCCAAAAAAATCGACTATTTTTTTTAACTTCCGACACTGAAAAATTGATTTCTAGGTACCTTTAAAAAATGCTTTTTCAAGATAAGCTCTTAATTTTGATAGGAAAGACTCCCTCATCGCTGTTTTCCATTTTTTTTTTTGCAGTACCATATAATAAAATCCATATCTCGTTATTGCTTGATTGTACAGAAAATTTGTATATACATTTTTTTGTACAAAATTAAGCGCTATACAAAAAAGTTATCTTACATTTTTTTATATCTCTTACCGTTTAGGAGATATCGGAGGTCAAAGTTTAAAGAATTTAACAAAAAATTCTTTTCTACTTCTAAATTTTATAACTCAAAGATAAATAAATATTATAAAATGCGCAACATATAAACTTGTAGAAAATTAAACGCTCTATAAAAAAGGTCTCTTGTAGTTAATTCATTATTCTAACCATTTAAAAGATATTCGCATTTTAAAAACCAAAATTTGATACTAAATCCCCATATTTCTTTTAAATGGTTGAAGTAATCGATTAACCACAATCGACTTTTTTATAGAGCGTTTAATTTCCTACAAAACCGTATGTTGCACACTTTATAATATTTACTTATCCACGAGTTATAAAATTTAGAAGTAAAAAAAAATTTTTCGCTGAATTCTTCAAACTTTGACCTCTGATACCTATCTTCTAAACGGTAAGAGTTATAAAAAAATTGTAAGATACCTTTTTTAGAGCGTTCAATTTCCTACAAAAAATGTAAATAAAGTTTTTCAGTGTCGGAAGTTAAAAAAACCATATTTGATTTTTTGGCCCACCCTAATAAATATACAAAAATTGTTGTGTTAATAAATTAATAAATATATTACTCATCCATAAAGAAAAATCGTATTTATTATTACCTATTTTTTTTTTTTCTAAATACCTAATCTTTGTTTTTGCCTTAAATACGAAATAAGCATTTAACTTGGCGAAATTTAATTTGACGAGGGTTGCTGGAAGACAATACTTCTTTCTGCACGCATACTAGCTCCTCCAGTCTTTGACATGTGTTTCGGACTGTACCTGATTTCGATTGATGTACGACCAAGTGACTCCACCTCCAGCATTTCCCCTCTCACACCCGACACGTCCCGCAAAATTTGGACACATACGTACGAATTCCTCTTAAGTGAATTGCAAAAAAACTGTTTAAAAATTACTAGTATGTAATTCTTTTAAAATAATATATTAAATATTGATTTTTACAAACAAATAAATTATTAAAAACTCTTGTTTTAAAAAAATTAAATTTGTAAAATAGAGTGGTATTAATTGTTAAAAATAAAACATTTAATAAAATATATAAAAATATTATCACTTTGTTCTAAATTCATTGTTTTTATAAAACCCTGCTTTCACTGTAACAAGTTAATAACGGTAAGTTTACATTAAACTTTTTATAACATATTGCAATATTTAAAACAGGCCAACACTGTGCAAATATATATTTATAAAAACAAACTAATGAACACTTAAAATAAAAATTAAACCTATAAATTAAGAAACCATACTTTTAGAGACTATGATTATTACCTTTTCATGAATTAACATCTTATCGTTTCTGACTCAAACACTTTCATTACAGTAACCTCTTGCAGTAATATTTATTTCTTGCAAAATTTTATATTTCAATAACATAATGAAAAATTGCTTTGAACATCAATTGAAATTTAATTATGTTTTAATTTTTATTTTTAGTCAATTTTATTATAAAAATCGGATGATAAATTAAAGAATATTTGTAACTAGATAAATGTGTTTAAATAGAGTGTGCACTAGAGTGGGCCAAAAAAATCGATTATTTTTTTTTAACTTCCGACACCGAAAAATTGATTCCTAGGCACTTTTAGAAAATGCTTTTTCAAGATGTGCTCTTAATTTTAATAGGAAAGACTCCCTCATCGTAGTTTTTTATATATATATTTTTTTTCAGTTCCATATGGTAAATTCCATATCTCGTTATTGCTTAATTGTACAGAAAATTTGTTTTACATTTTTTGTATATAATTGAACGCTCTAAAAAGTATCTTACAATTTTTTTATATCTCTTACCACTTAGAAAATATCGGAGGTCAAAGTTTAAAGAATTTAACAAAAATTCCTTTTCTATTTCTAAATTTTATAACTCAGAGATAAATGAATATTATAAAATGCACAACATATGGCCTTGTAGAAAATTAAATCCTCTATAAAAAAGTCTTTTGTAGTATTTGTAGTGGTTAGTATTACTCTAACCACTTAGAAGATATTCGCATTTTAAAAACCAAAATTTGATACTAAATCTCCAATTTTTTTAAATGGTTGATGTAATCAATTAACCACAAACGACTTTTTTTGTAGAGCGTTTAATTTTCTACAAAACCGTATGTGGCGCACATTATAATATTTATTTATCTACGAGTTATAAAATTTAGAAGTGAAAAAGAAATTTTTGCTAAATTCTTCAAACTTTGACCTCTGATATCTTCTAAACAGTAAGAGTTATAAAAAAATTGTATGATACCTTTTTTAAAGAGTTACATTTCCTATAAAAAATGTAAATAAACTTTTTCTGTACGATCAAGTAGTGACGAGATATGACATTTCATATTAAAATTAAGAGCTCATCTTGAAAAAGCATTTTTTAAAAATGCCAAGGAACAAATTTTTTTAACTTCCGACATTTTAGTGTCGGAAGTTAAAAAAAAATAGTTGATTTTTTTGGCCAATCCTAGTGTGCACACTACATAATACACATTAATATTTAACGAGCACACTCTATTTAAACACATTTTTTAAAATTGAAAACCATTTTTTTAAGAGCTAAAACAGTGGTTAAAAAATATAACTTTAATAATAACACATTATATATTAATACACACATTAATATGTAATGTGCACACTCTGTTTAAACACATTTATGTAGTCACAAATATTCTTTAATTTATCACCCGATTTTTATAATAAAATTGACTAAAAATAAAAATTAAAACATAATTAAATTCCAATTGATGCTCAAGGGAATTTTTAAGCATTATGTTATTGAAATATAAAATTTTGCAAAAAAGAAATATTACTGCAAGAGGTTACTGTAATGAAAATGTTTGAGCCAGAAACGATAAGATGTTAATTCATAGAAAGGTAATAATCCCTTTACTACCTGACGGACACCCAAGCGATCATAGTCTCTGAAAGTTTGATTTCTTAATTTATAGGTTTAATTTTTATTTTAAGTATTCATTACTTTGTTTTTATAAATATTGCAATATGTTTTAAATATTGCAATATGTTATAAACAGTTTAATGTAAACTTACCGTTATTAACTTGTTACAGTGAAAGCAGGGTTTTATAAAAACAATAAATTTAGAACAAAGTGATAATATTTTTATATATTTTATCAAATGTTTTATTTTTAACAATTAATACCACTCTATTTTACAAATTTATTTTTTTTAAACAAAAGTTTTTAATAATTTATTTGTTTGTAAAAATCAATATTTAATATATTATTTTAAAAGAATTACATACTAGTAATTTTTAAACAGTTTTTTTGCAATTCACTTAATATAAAGTCACAATAATTTTTTAATTTATCACCCGACTTTTATAATAATTAAAATGACTAAAAATAAAAATTAAAACATAATCAAATTTCAATTAATGTTCAAGACAATTTTTAAGCATTCTCCTCTAAATTGAATTAGTTTAAATTAAAATTTAATTTATTTTATATTTTTACAAATGCAACTTTTCAATGAATTGAGTCGAAACCGTGTTGGGTTATTGGCCTGGGTCTAAACATAAGTATTAGAATGGGAGCGTATTAGCGGCCTGACTACCTGACCTGTGCATTTTCTTTGACCCTGGCTGTACTAACGTGTCGCAAAGGACATTTATAAATAAACTTGTCTAGTCAATGAAACGTCAAAAAAAAAGAAACAACTGAGAGACATCTAAATCGGTCTCTGTTACAGACGCAGAGTAGAAAAAACTTTTTAAAGGTAGGTAGGGGAGAACGGGGTTGTTTTTAAAGGAGGTAAGAATTAACAAACTTATTCCTGCCAAACGTAAAGTGTTAAAAATATGAGACTCAGTTTAGAATAACTATATACACAACCAAACATGTCCTGTTAGTTATCGATGGGCCGTTGCTAGCGATAGTTGTGAATAGTAACCTCAGATTGACAGGTAAACAAACTTTTTGTAATACCTAGTTGTTAAGAGTTGCTTTAAGCAAAGAGTAGGGATTTACAAAGAGGCGACAGTCAGACAAGAAAGCAAATTTTAGAGAGAGATACCCTAACAACCCAATTTAATGGGACAGTCGTTTCTGTTAGGTTCAACTCGGTTAGAGTCGTCGCAGCTTCACTTCTGATTTGTCGAGAAGCACGTGACGAGGATAAAGTGGTTGGTGTATCGTGTTTCTTGTTAATTTTCACTTGAGTATTTCAAATTTCGTGCGCATGCACCAACCCAATTTAAAGGGACGAACGTTTGAAGGTCATAGAATTGTGTTTAAAAAGATCAAAGGAGCCGCTCGAAGTGTCGCCTCTTTATAAATCCCTACTCTTTGCTTTAAGGATTGTTTGTTACTAAGTAAACAACCTCTTAACGACCACGGTTTGTTGTCAAGATGTAAAAGGCACCTCGACTGTTAAGAGGCCTTTTACATCTTGACAACTAACTCGTCTGTTAAAAGGCCTTTTACATCTTGACAACTAAGTGTGAAGGGCCACTGATGCCCTCTTGGTCATCTAAAAATATTGTAAAAGAAAATCAAATCTAAGGAATTCATTTCGCGATTCAATTTTTAAGCGTTTAAACATAGCAAAGTCAATTTAAGGTCACTGGACAGTTTCCCATGAGATTTGACTCCAATTAGCCATGAAAATCTTTTAGCTTATAATATAAACAAATCTTGTGGAGTTTAGAATTGAACTCTTATAGAATATACCGTAAATCATCGAACAGACAAAGGAACTGAAGCATATATAAGCTCGTCCGATTAATTGGGAGAGAACCAGTATATGACAAGTTACCAGCGAAGTAGTAATTGAAGTATCCCCTTTTTGAATTTTGAAGTTAAAAAGTAAAAGTGTTTGTTAAGAGAGCCGATCGTCTCCACAAGATGTTGCTCAGTAAGTCTCTTTTGATTTAATTCTTCTTAATGTTTTTAACACCATGGCAGCCTTTTTGAGGTTTCGTTTGGTAATTTATAATTGCCAAAAGGGTTCAAAATGTTATGGTTTGGCACAATAGAACTAAATTAAAAATGTGAACTGTTCGGGGATAGAACTATTGCTTTTATAATTTTTTGTTGTTTTAAGTAAGTCATTTTTGTACCGTTTTTAAAATTAGTTTTGGTTTTCTGTCCTCTTTCTAGATAAGCGTGGCTTTGAAATGTATAAGATTTCTATTTGTTATTTTATTCTGTCTACTATCTGCACGTTAAAATTACATTGAAAATTAGTCAAACTGTTGTAACCACATATTTCTTCTTGTCATTTTTGGTACGCTAAATTTTACTTAAATTTTGATAAATTAGTTCATTTTGTAAATGTGTAACTTTTATTACTTTTTTTTATTTTTGCTTTTATTAAATTTTATAATAATCTAATTCGAGTTTTAATAACTGCTCACATTCCCAATTTTTGCTGTCCCTCAATTCCAACATCTCAAAGGGTTGTTCCTACGAAACAAATAAATTTTATTTAATGTAGTGGCAGATCGTGCTCGTGCCTAAATTGCCATTTTCGAAATGAAAAACCTGCCACATGAGGTTGTTTACTTAGTAACAAACAATTCTTAAAGCAATTCTAGAATTATTAATTAATTATAGAGATATTACAAAAAATATTTTACAATACACGTCCGTTAGGGCCTTTACTGCCTCGCCAATTTATTCGACTCGCTCTTCGAGCTCGCGTCACAAATTTTCTGACTCGGTCGTAAAGACTACCGTAACGGACTTGTACTGTAATAGTATGTTACAGTAGAAGTCTGTTGTTAGGGTAGCCTTTACGGCTGAGCCAGAAATTTTGTGAGACGAGCTCGAAGAGCGAGTCGAATAATATACTGGCGAGGCCGTAAAGGCCCTAACAGACGTGTACTGCACAGTAGTTTTTGTAATAGGTCAATAATTGGGCGCATTTATTTTTTTGATTTTATTAATTTTAATTAAAAAAGAGGTGATTTAGAGTGCGTTGTCAATGTCAACCGTTGTTTACATGAAAATTGTTGGTATGTTTTTTTATTTGTATTTCCATAGTGATTTAGTCCTTACGGCCGCTCTTTACGGATCCTTTGTTGTTAAGGTATTGTTTTTATTGTAACAAACAATTCTTAAAGCTACCTTTAACAATGAGGTATTACAAAAAAATTAATCACTTCGTGATAAATTGATTTAAGATTTATTTTTTCGCTAAATTGAATCAAAGTTTATCCTAATTGAAATTATATTTTATTGACTTTCAAACTATTGTACTTGTTTGTAATTATTTTGACTAGATTATTTTCTATAATTGATGAAATATAAAAAGTGACCTTGGGGCTAAAATAACAAATTAAGTGGGGTAAGTATTACCATGTTAATACTTACCCTATATGTAGGTATGTAATGTTAAACGAGTGTTTTTTGCAATAACAAAACAGATAAAAACTACTCTGACTGAAACTAAAAAGAAGGGTAAAGGCAAAAGACAAGCGAAAGGTAAAAAAAACCGGAGAGTAAAAGTAGAAAAGGTTAAGAAGCATATTCTGCAGGATGTTACTAAAAAAGATACCTGGTTCTGTTTAGTTTGCGCCGAGTCTTATAATGAAGACACATCTGAACTTGACTGGATACAATGTATTTTATGCAAAGGATGTGCTCATATCATCTGTATTAGAGGTGGTACCAGAAAATACATATGCCTCAACTGGTTCTCAAATGATAAGAAATCGTATTCTGATTAATTATTGTCTGATATGGAGTACCTATTTTCTGTCTAGTTTTAAGGACAAATTAGATAAAGATTGATTAAACTAGTTACCCTATTAATATATCTAAAGACTGTCTGATACTAAAAAGTATTAACACTGTGACAATTGTTGATAAATCCTAAGTAGATTTAAAATAATGTATTGTTTAAATTAACTCATTGAGATTCTTTAAGACTGTTGATACTAGAAAGTTTATGTAACTTATTACTTATTATTAAGTTTAAACTATTTAAACAAATCTTTGTAGGCTAAAAAACCTTAATACTCAATTGTTTGTTAATTAGTGCAGATTTATAAGATAATACTATTTTCTGTACCTCATTAAGAAACTTAAAGACTGTTGAACCTAAAAAGTTTAAGTAACTTTAAAACATTAATTTTAAATTGTTTGTTTAATTTTTTTAGGCTTAAAAATATTCAAACTGTAGCAATGATTGTTATTAAGTGTAGATTTAAAAGAATTTTGTATATTCTTTCAATTCCTATCATAAAAAGTACTGATTTGTTTTACATTAAAGACAATAAAACATTTTCAATAATGTAAATGACATTTTATTTAAGTATTTCATGAAATTTTAGTCTCTGTTAATAATTGCCCCTTACGTTAATACTTACCCCAGCTCTGTTAATATTTGCCCCAGATGCGGGGTATGTACTAACAATGACTTTTATGGTTTTCATGGCTCTCTTTCTGAAAGCACTTACTTACCTGATAGTTTTTGTTACTAATATCATAGCCGAATAACCAAAGCATGTTTTCAATAAAAAATAAAACGAAAAAGTTGATTATCAATAAAAATATAAAGCATACCTAATACAAAATTTGTTAGTACCAGCCCCGTCCTCCTTTACTAAAAAAGTTTTTTTCCCTTATTTTTTTCAGACATTTAAAATAAGTTTAACAACCAAGATAATGTTGTCGTGATTATACTTAACTGTCATATCTGTAATTTTTGATATTAACTCACTTTGAGTTTAAAATTTAAACATAGGACTGCATTTTCTTTACACCAAACATGCTTATTATATGGGTAATTCTACAGTAAATGTGTCTTC
This sequence comes from Tribolium confusum, assembly GCA_029207805.1. NCBI lineage: Eukaryota > Metazoa > Arthropoda > Insecta > Coleoptera > Tenebrionidae > Tribolium > Tribolium confusum. The sequence goes on from JALGAY010000006.1 coordinate 10,226,206, forward strand.
GGTGTCCCCAAAAAAAAGTAATCAGTTTAATTTAATATTTATTATTTCACACGTTGGCAATATTTATGTATGTGTAATGACAAGGGCCAGAAAATATTACTATTTTTTTTAGCCTTTCTTCTCTGTTTTGTTTTTTTTTTTGACATTTACCATAATAACGTCTTGTGTTTATTGTAAACAAGTAAAATAAAGCATTAAAATGTAAAATATTATAAATTTAAAGTTTTTTGTTATTTTTCTTGATATGTATGTAAGTTCTGAGAGTACATACTTACTCTGGCATAAAAATACGAGGGGAGTGACGCCAGGAAAGTGACGAAATTGCACATAATCTCGAAATACAACTAAACTCGTACTTGTTGCTAAAATTAAATCTAATTCATGGTTTCTAATGTGGCGACCTCTCGTAGCCACCGGCAAGTGGCGACCTCGCACCGCCGTTGTTCCAGCTCCGAGGTCATAGCTCGCTCTTGTGGCTCGCTCTCTTCTCTCGTGGCCGTCGACGCGATTAGACCTCTCCTCACTAGGCTGCCAACGCGACAACATGTTCCGCGTTTGTTCGATTCTTTTGTGTGTTATTGTAAATAGTTATATGTTATGTAATGTTAGGATCTTCTGGTGTCAATAAATTGTTTATCCAAAGCAAATCTCATTCAACTACAACCCAAATTCCACACTAATCTCAATTACTATTGTGTTTAACCAACTATGGCTACTAGCACAAGCAAGTTCTAAACACCGCAATGGCCACTGACGCCATTCTAGTTTAATTAAGCTAAATGTCTTTTGCTTATTGGTAAATTTACTTTATTTACTACGAGTTGCTCAAATCACGCATTTGCATCTGTAGTTCTAATCCGATATTTCGATCATTTCATTTTGCCCGGTAAGAATGGCCACGTCAAAACTTGAGGTTTGTTCCAACCAGCGGTTTGTGTACGATACACGGGACGATACCGTGTATTGTATGTACCGTTTTAATGCGCATGTGGTTACATGGCACTGCCGAGGTTTTTGCAAGGGGTTGGAACGGATTGATGACCGTCTTGTGGTGATACAGTTTCGCACGAAATTTGAAATGAGAAAGCGTTGGTTGAAGTGTTAACAAAATTCTAAAATTCTGTATTTCTTATTAAAATATCTTCATCCTTATCTTTATCTTTGTCATCATTTTCATGTTGAGGAACTGGTACATCTATTTCATTAGGTTGTAACCTATTGAATGGAATTTAATCATTAATCGCTATCTTGTGCAATACACATGCTGCCCTGATAAAGTGTACTAATACCCTACTATTTTGCAATTTAATATAATATAACTCTGACGAAATTTTTGTTTTAATATTCCAAAACAGTGTTCTAAGACATAACGATTATTTGCTAATTGTAAATTATAATTTGTTAAATTTCCTCTGGTTTTGTATGACGTATGTAAGTTTGCTTTTAATGGAAACCCACTACCACTAACCATTTAAAAATAATGTAAAAACTACATTAAAAATTTTGATTTTTTATGCGGGATTTATTTATCAACATTTCATCATCACTACTCAAATCAGATATTGATAAAATATCACTGTCTTCTTTATCAATATCGCCCATATTAAGAATTTAATAAAAAAAATTTAAACTTATTTGATCTTCGTCCACGAAAATTCACAGTGCGCATGATAATCCAACCAGTACCTACTCTAGAACCCTGTATCAAAAGGTTTGTTCCAAGGACGTTGTATGACCAGGACGGAGGGTCGCCTATACTGCCAATGCTAAAATGTTGAAGGCATTCGCTCACTCTAAAGTAACCTTTTACGACTCTATTACTCTCTCTCTCCTATGCAAGGCAGAGGCGTAGTATGGCGTGGACGTAAGGTATCTCTAACGTACAACTTGAAAAACGTTTCTGTTAGTTGCTTTAACTGTTAAATTTAAGCAGCTGGGCTCAAAATAAAGTGTGTTTGAGTATAAATAAATATAAAATTAACATTTTAGATTGGAAGCTTCTCGTGGCGTGCACCAATTTGTAAATCTAACGAGACGCTACTGGTTAGACATGCGTAGAATGGTCTACTTTAGTGACCTTTTATTGCTTAACGTGCATTGGCGCCGTTTTCACTTTTTTGAATTGACCCTCCGTCCTGATCATTCAACGTCCTTGGTTTGTTCCAACCACCCTGAGGACCGTACAGTGTACGATCCCGCTCAAGCGCAATGAATAAACGGCGTTTCAACCCAAAAGTGATGGTACACTGTACGATCCCTACCTGCGTTCCAACCAACCTTTGGATCGTACATGGGACGATCTCGTGGCGGTCATTTCGATACATGGTTCTAGAGTAGGTACTGGTTGGACTATCATGCGCACTGTGAATTTTCGTTGACTTAGATCAAATAAGTTTGAATTTTTTTTATTAAATTCTTAATATGGGCGACATTGATAAAGAAGACAGTGATATTTTATCAATATCTGAATTGAGTAGTGATGATGAAATGTTGATAAATAAACCCCGCATAAAAAATCAAAATTATTTAGAAATATTTGTTGTTTTAAAGATTTTTAATGTAGTTTTTACATTATTTTTAAATGGTTAGTGATAGTGGGTTTCTATTAAAAGCACACTTACGTACGTCATACAAAACCAGAGGAAATTTAACTAGAAGGCAGCAAAATTATAATTTACAATTAGCAAAAAATCATTATGTCTTAGAATACTGTTCAGGAATATTAAAACAAAAATTTTGTCAGTTATATTATATTAAATTGCAAAATATTAGGGTATTGCTACATTTTCTCAGGGTAGCATGTGTATTGCACAATATAGCGATTGATGATTAAATTCCATTTAATAGGTTACCACCTAATGAAATAGATGAACCAGCTCCTCAACATGAAAATGATGACAAAGATAAAGATGAGGATGAAGATATTTCAATAAGAAAAACAGAATTTTAGAATTTTGTTATCATTTCAACCAACGCTTTCTTATTTGAAATTTCGTGCGAAACTGTACCACCACAAGACGGTCATCAATCCGTTCCAACCCCTTGCAAAAACCCCGGCAGTGCCATGTAACCACATGCGCACTAAAACGGTACAAACAGTACACGGTATCGTCCCGTGTATCGTACAGAAACCGCTGGTTGGAACAAACCTAAAATGACCGCCACGAGATCGTCCCATGTACGATCCAAAGCTTGGTTGGAACGCAGGTAAGGAGCGTACAGTGTACCGTCACTTTTGGTTGGAACGCCGTTTATTCATTGCGCTTGAGCGGGATCGTACACTGTACGGTTCTCAGGGTGGTTGGAACAAACCTTTGGTAATATTTTTATGTTAATAATTATTTTTATAATTAAATTTGCAAAAAAGTATATCCACGTTTACTTAGTTACATGTTACAAAGATATGTTAAAAGTTCTAGTATAAAGTTAGTAAAGAGACAAGCCAGGGAATTATACATTTATCACTATTTTAACATATAAGTGTTTAAAATGAAATAGTTATGATAATTTGAATATGTGGTCTAAATAAAAGACCATATTATTTATCACATCAATGATACAGACATTAAATTAATTTTTTCATAAGATTTATGAATGAGCCGTTTGATTCGAATAGCGTATGTTCACTATCGTCCTAATGTATTCTCTGGGTCTCCAAATAGGAACACCCGGCCAAGGTAAAAATGACGCGTCCATAAAGGAACCCCTGCTGTCGATCCCAACCCACTAGCCGCAACCATGCACAAATTATCTCCTGGTTTATCTCAAACTCGTAAACTCTGGTCTAGGGCAGATTCTTTACATCGCCTTAGTTTTCAGATAAATTTAATTTTGTAAATAATTTGGTAATTTACGGATAAAAAATAAATAATTCAAAATTTGTGTTATAATTTAATTCTGCCGTACCTAAACCTTTACTAAATAAAAGCAAAAGTAGCAAATAATAAAATTAAAAAATTAATAAATTTGTTTCGTTAATTTGTGAGTTTTGTTAAAAAATATATTACCACAATTTTTTCTTAACAAAATTGGCATAATAAATTTTTATTGTTATTACATATTATTTTGAGTGCTATAATTGTAACTGACTCTTACATTCTAAATTAGATCTTGTTTTAGATAAAAATTCTAAACTGTTTGGTTTTGTTTAACTAATAAATTATTAAATATATTTTTTGCATTTTGCAATTTCTTACTTACAACATATGCAATAAAGATTATGCAAATTATCGTTTTTCTATTATTTAAAGCTTAATAATGCAGATGGGATACGGAACCAACATAGGATCTCTAATAATAATTCTTTGATAATATTTATATCAAGTATAAACGAAATTAGGCTCACCCCGTTTTTAATTGTTTTTTCTTAAATAGAAAAACAAAACTTGAGAAACTTACTATGTTAGCAAATTCCGTTAATTGAGTAAAAAATAAACTTTGTATTACTTCCGGTTTTACCGGAAACGTCTATAATTTTGGATTTATAAATAAAACACTATTGCCCGGTTACACCAACGTTCAACAAAATTGATGGCTTGTTAATCTCTCATTAACGTATTTTTAGCCAATTAGAGCACGATATTTTCATTTAATAAGAGTTTAATCGTTCGTCAAATTTGATTGACGTTTGTGCAACTGGGGGTATGTATATTTTTAAAATTATATTTTATAATTTATAATTTATATTGCCTTTATATAATATTTTATAATTTATAAAATATTATTTTATAATTTACATTAAATACTGAATCGAATATTATAACTTTTTGTAAAATATTTTTTTTTATAATTTTTTTTTTTTAATATAAAAATCTGTGATAATAAAACGATATTTCTAAATAATGTATACAACCATTAAAAATTAAATACAGACTCATAAATATTCTAATTTAGAAAATACACGAGTTTAAATTAAAATAAATTAGTTTTTCTGGTTTAACTAATTTTTTTCAAATAGTGCCTCAATAAACTTTTTAAATTAACGTTTTTTTGTTAAACTAAAAATACCAAAATTTAGGAAATCTACTTAGTAGATTTTGTATTATTTACAAATATATTTTTTTTAATATATGAAGAATTTTTATATTGAAGAAAAATTTCAAGCAAACTAGCATTTTAACAGAAAAATAAAATAGAGAGATATTAAACATAATATGTCCCTTTGTTTTCAAAAAATGTTAATTTTTAATGTCGAGTGAGCCATTATTGTTCTATTTGAAAAATTGGCTTAGACCAGAAAAAATAAGTTATTGTAGTTTAAACTATTGTATTTTTTAAATTATAGCATTTGTAAGACTGGTTTGATATTTTAATTGTTGCTTACATTATTTAAAAGTATTTTTTAATCATCACAGTCTTCTAGATAAAAAATAAACAAAAATTGCAAAAAAATATTGTTTACAAAAAATTATAAAAAGTAGTGTATTAGACTGAGAATTTATTGTAGATTCCAAAAATATAAAAAATGCATAATATTCAATTAAAAAATTCAAAGTTGCGGTAGGTCATTTTCGGTAAAACCAGAAGTGACAAAAAGTTTATTTTTTATTTAATGAATAGAGATTTTGTAACATAATATGTTTTCTAATATTCGTTTTTCTATTTAAAAAAAATATCATTAAAAAAAGGGTGAACCTAATTTCGTTTACACTCGGTATATTTACAATAAATAATCATATTAATTTTTCGTATTTTTCATTAAAATGCTTTTTTTACTTGTGATCTTTTTGTTTCGTTATGACTTTTGTTATAATTGCTGTAGTTTTTATAACAAATTTTTATTTTTTGGGGGGGTTTTTGTTGATGTCTTGTATCACCACATAAGCGGTGGTCCCATCCTTTTAAGTCATTGACTCAGCCTGTATTTTAAATACTAAAAGATATGGTTTTTTCTCGTGCTATTTGGATTTTAATTCACAATGTAAAAATTTAGCGCATCTGATCTGGAATACTTAAAAAACTAGACTTTTTGTTTTAAGAAATCTAACCTGCCACATATAGATTTTTTTTTCATCTTATACTTAAATTAAGGTAAAGATTTAAAAAATGTTCTATAGTAACGTTTCTGTAAAATATGATCTCTGGGCGTAGCACAAAAGGACTTCATGTCTATTCTTGAAATTAAAAAGTTTACTTGAAATTGTATGATGTAAGCTCTAAAAACCAATTGAAAGCATAAGTTTTTTAAAGAAAACATTGACTATTTTAGGTAACATTAAAATAATTTTATTATACAACTTATAAAATGCTTGCTAGAGTATTTTAATAAACAATAATTTATGCAATAATTAATTTTAATGCAGTTTAGTAAATATTTTTTTTGTAAATAAATAGATTTTAAAAACTGGTAAAGTATTTTTTTTCTATAATATGAATCCAATGCCAAAACTTTTAAAGTTTCTGTTGGTAATATTTATGATTCTTACATAGTTTATGTTGATTGCTTGGTTTTTGGAAATTTTTATAGTGATTAAATTGCTGAGGTTAAGTAATTAACAATCCACGACATATTAAAAGATGATTCAAAAAAAACGAAAAATAAAACACAATATGTATTACAAATTAGAAAGCTTAGTTTTGTAGTGAAATAATAAATAAAAGATTTTTGTTTATTACATATTTTTATTGTAATAATTTACCTACTTCTTTTTTTTTAATAGTGTAGAGATTTAATAAAACAATTTTTGGTATATTTTAGTAACTGTATTTTTAAAATAGTGTCAAATTTACGATACTGGTGGAGTACCAAATTTCGGTTATAGTGTTTACAGGACTTTGCAAAAAAATATAACAATAATTTTATTCTCACTTTTAAACAAGTCGGTTTAGTTTTATAGTATAGTATAAAATGTATAAACAAAAACGTGTGTTTATTATTAATTGTTACTTAAAGCTCGTGAGTTAGTAGTTATTTCTTAGTCATTACCTGAAAACGGTGTTTCGAAATCAGGGTTTTTTTTATTTTTGACGAAGAAACAGTAGATATTTGCTTGAGCCACTGGGCGGTAATTGTAACGCAATCACTTTGGATTAGATTCCTGATATCGTGAAACTAAAATCTTTCAGTCATACCAACACATTAATAAATAATAGACATAAAGTTTTTTTGTGCTAAGCCCAGAAATAATATTTTACAGAACGTTGGTGTAGATCATTTTTTAAATATTTTCCTTAATTTATGCATAAGATTAAAAACACCCCAATGTGACAGGTTGAAATTCTTAAAACAAAAACATAGTTTTTTAAGTATTCCAGAACAGACGCGCCAAATTTTTGATACATTGTGAATTAAAATCCAAGTAGCGTGAGAAAAAATTATATCTTTTAGTGTTTAAAATACAGGCTGAGTCAATGATTTAAAAGGGTCGGACCACTGTTTGTGTAGGGATAGAAAACGTCAACAAAAGCCAAAAAAAAATTAAAAGTCGTTATTAAAACTATAGCAATTATAAGAGCAAAAAACAAAATTCGTAACGAAACAAAAAGGTCACAAGTAAAAAAAATCGTTTTAAAGAAAAACACGATAAATTAATATGCTTATTTATTGTAATTATATAAATATTATCAAAGAATTTTTATTAGAAATCCTATGTTGGTTCCGTATCCCATCTGCATAATTAACCTTTTAATAATAGAAAAACGATAATTCGCATAGTCTTTATTGTAACTGTTGTAAGTAACAAATTGCAAAATGCAAAAAATACATTTAATAATTCATTAGTTAAACAAAACCAAACAGTTTAGAATTTTTTTTTAAAACAAGACCTAATTTAAAATGGAAGACAGTTACAACTGTAGTGCTCTAAATAATATGTAATAACAATAAAAATTTATTATGCAAATTTTGTTTGGAAAAAATTGTAGTAATATATTTTTTAACAAAACTCACAAATTAACGAAACAAATTTATTAATTTTAGAATTTTATTATTTGCGAATTTTGGTTTCATTTGGTAAAGGCATAAAACGGTTTACGGCAGAATTAAATTATAACACAAATTTCAATTTATTTATTTTTTAACCGTAAATTATCAAATCATTTACAAAATTAAATTTATCTGAAAATCTAAGGCGATGTAAAGAATTTGCTCTAGACCAGAGTTTACAAGTTTGAGATAATAGATGTTTGAGATCAACCAGTGGATAATTTATGCATGGTTGCGGCTAGTGGGCTGGCATTAATAACAGGGGTTCTTTTATGGACGAGTCATTTTCACCTTGGCTGATAGTACCTGCCTTCTCAAGTTTATTATATGTCTCCCACTCAAAGTTAAAACCTCATAAGTAAACTGGACAATAGGGATACTTTATCATTGCAGTTTTCAAGACGTTTCTTGAATTTTATGGTGACTAAATTTGTTTGCAATGGACTATATGTGCCATTACCAATCTGTAATGGGCTGGAGAAGTGTGTCGTAATTTTAGCGCAAACGTTTGAAGCACTGTCATTCTAAAAACATACCTTAAAAAAGTCACCCTTATTGCACTAGTGCATAAGGTTGAAATTATAACAGCTAATCTATGACCGAATGAAAATCACATATGGAAACACAAATAAGGCATAAAAACACTCAACTCCATTACTCTAAACATTCTAGTTTTAATCCAGTCAGAAGTTACAAACAATTCTCGCATAATTCATAAATTAATCGAAAATAGAAATTACCGTGTAAGCTTCGTGCTCTCAAAATCACCCGAACACCCGAACGGCTGTAAAGCAACTACCGAAGATGGCCGAGTAGCGAAATAGCGCGCAAACGCGCGCACAAACGAAAAAAATCGTTCACCTTTGGCATGGTTCGCTGGAATTCGCTCATGTTGGACCTGCGATAAACCTTAGAAATGAATGAAATCTGTGCATCGAACGTTTTATTTTCCATTAAATTCTATATTAAGTGTAAATTTGTTGTAATTCGTGACTTATTAATAAATAAAATGTTTAGGCTATCGAATGTCGACATTTTTAGGTCTTATTTATTTTATTTAGTGTATTTATTCATCGCTTGAAACTTGATCTTTGTAAATCTAACCTTATTTACATGTGCAATAAGGTAAACTTTTTCAAGGTATTTTTATCGAATGACAGTGTTTCAAAATTTCGCGCATTTTTGACGTCACGGCTTCTGGAGCCCATAAAATATTAAAATAATATCGTTGTATTGTTAGTTGCCTATAATAAAAGTCCAACCAAACCTAGATGGTCTCAATTTTTAATCTTTATCAGAATGCGTTATAAAGTCCTCATTTTTTGAATAAGTGTATTTATTCAATTACAGTTGTTTTACCCTTCCTTGATACCCACTACTTAAACCACGATACAGCGAACAAATAAATACAAAACGCAACGTAGAGTCCAAATAACACAATTCCTAAACAATCTTTAAAAAAATATTTTTTGAAAAGGCTAGTTCTTAAAAACGTTACATAGTTATTTGTGGTTATTTATTTGTTTACCATCATCACAATATAATTTATCCCCTTGTAGGTTATGCAACATATTATACTTCCTTACAGATGGCACTACCTGTGACAGTTGCAGAGTCGTCATGTCAAAATTCGATTGGATGACGTTTTGAATGGCTGCTGCTTTTAGTGGATTTGTTTGTAAAGTCGTAATTTTAAACACAGAATAGTCAATTAATTTTTAAAATGATGTATACCGCATGGACGTTAAACAGTTTTAAATTTACATTTTTTACATGTCTAATGGTAAGTCTTTCTAAAACCAATTCTTATTAACCTGCCACGAATCGAAAATTTTACGGTTTTTTTCCCAAATATATCATTTCCCGTTTCCGTTTTTTTACAAGAACAAACTAGTTGTTATATTTTTTAAGCTATTTTCTCCGTTTCACCTGTTTAAAATCTATTGCATGAAATATAACCTTATTTGGGAAACAAATTAAGCCGCTTTAATTTTCAGGTAATTTACATATTTTATAATCCAACAGACAGTGGAGCAGTGCAACTAACACAAGATAATCTGGATATGACTTTAGGTAATCAAAAAGAGACATTTTCTAACACACCCTTCTACTTGTATGTTTTTAGCTTCCAATGAATTAGTTTTTATAAATTTTTATGCAGAATGGTGTAGGTTTAGTAACATATTAATGCCGGTTTTTGATGAGGCTGCAGATAAAATTGCCCAAGAATTTCCTGAACCTGGTAAAGTTGTGATGGGTAAAGTGGATTGTGATAAAGAAGGATCAGTAGCAACTAGATTTCATATTACAAAGTATCCTACACTTAAAGTAATACGTAATGGGCAGCCAGCAAAACGAGAATATCGCGGAGAACGTTCAATTGAAGCTTTTCTCAAATTTGTTAAAAAACAGCTTGAAGATCCTGTAAAGGAATTTAAAGAGTTGAGGGAACTTAATGAAGTCGAGTCTAATAAAAGGATAGTTATTGGTACGCAACACATTTACATAAAAAGGAATATAAAATTTGTGATAAAATGCTATTCTTATCAACACTTTACTTTATCATTAAAACATTTCAGGTTACTTTGATAGGCGTGATCAACCTGAGTACAGTATATTCAGGCGGGTAGCAACTAATGTTAAGGATGATTGTCAGTTTCATGTTGGTTTTGGGGAAGCTTCTCAGATGATGCATCCACCTGGACAACCGATAATTGTTTTCAGACCCGATAGAGAGCGTTCTAATGATTTAGACGAAACTTATACAGGAAGTCTAACAAATTTTGATGAATTGCACATTTGGGTCTCGGAAAAATGTGTACCTTTAGTACGTGAAATTACTTTTGAAAATGCTGAAGAATTGACAGAGGAAGGATTGCCATTTTTAATTTTATTCCATACACCTGATGATAAAGAAAGTATTAAGAGATTTACTGAAATAGTACAATCAGATTTGTTATCTGAAAAACGTAATCTACTTTTGTTAAATGTAGTCCCGTAATAATATTTTTATTTTTTAGAGAGCATAAATTTTTTGACTGCTGATGGAAAAAAATTTGCACACCCGTTACATCATTTAGGAAAGAGTGATAAGGATTTACCACTTATTGCCATTGATAGTTTTAGACATATGTATCTATTTCCTAATTATAAAGATATGGAAATCCCTGGGAAGCTAAAACAGTTCATTCAAGATCTCTATTCCGGCAAGTTACATAGAGAATTTCATTACGGTCCTGATACTGATGAAGTTAGTTCATCGCAAAAAGCACCAACAACTCCACCTGAAAGTACTTTCAAAAAATTAGCGCCGTCAAAAAATAGATACACTTTACTTAAAGATGAATTATAAATTAATTGTTATTTTTGTAAATAAATTATTTGAAAACGAATTTATTGTTTTGGAACAGCTTCAATGTATTGTGCATCAACTTTTTTTCTAATTGATTCTGTTAAAAATTTGTAAGGTATATTCTGTGAATATATCCGTAAACAATTTTGAATTATGATTTTGTAAAAATTGTATATATACTCATTGAGTTTTTTAAATAAACTTGTCATAATTATGCACCTCTTTTATTTATGTAAAAAAGGTTAACAAAACAATTGCTTTTAACGAGATTTTCGTCTAAAATTTAGAGTGTTTGCTGTTTATAATGTTTAAAATTTCGCCAAAGGTATACCTATTGCTTAGGTTGGAAAACACGATTTCAAGGGGATTTTTGAAATAATTATTGTGTTGCCAACTTTCAAGTGTTCCAAAAGTCACGGAGTAAAATAATAGGAGACGAATACAAGCTAAAGCGAAGTAGTAAATTAAAAAAATTGAAAATTTTCTGTTACAGAGTAGTTACAAAACGAATAAAAATACTTCTGTTATCTAAAAGATTAAGTTTGTAATATTTGTATTGAAAAAATTTACAAAAAATTAATTAAACATCCTAAAAAAATTTGCACACACTTTAAACATTAAAACAATATATTTTTTAATACGTTTGCATAAAATATTTGATATTCTTTAATTAATTAACATTTAATTCTTTATATGACAGTATTTTTATTACATAAATACAAGGACATACATATTTTCATTGAGAATTTTCACATTTAATGTTTCACCACTGAGCAACAGAAACTTCTTATTGCAGGTATTTTTAATGCAACCTGCAAGCCACACCGATGTGCGATCGCCTGTATTGTGTTGTGTTTCTTTTTTTCGCAGTTTATTCTATCCATAAGTTTTCTTTAAAAAAGTTTTTTTTATTATACCAATTTTCTAGTCTTACGAAATCTTTTCAAGTTTTATTTTTTTAAACAATCAGCAGGTGACAGAGATTCCTCTTTGTCTAATGGTAAGATAATCTTCAGTGAAACGGCCATATTATCGGCGATTCTGTACCCATGATTCGGTCAAAAATAAAGCGAGATACATTTTTTTAAAATAGTGAAAAGGTCTGATCTAGTAATGTTCATAGAATATTATAAAAATAATAAAAAAATATTTAAAATATTAAGCCGATAAAGAATTTTTTTTGTTGAAAAAAGGACTTCAGTATTACACACAGGATCTGTTATTTAAATAACGCACAATTATGTACCAAAATTTTTTTTGTTTATGATATTGTAAATTAAATACTTTTCCGCATGTCTTGCCTAGTTGCTTTGTATTATGAACTTTTAATTTTTAATAAAAAAAAGTCTTTGAATTTACCCTAAAATCAAAACCGAATTCAAACCTTTTTTTTTAAAAAAAATTGAAATTAAACTAAATAACGTAATCAGCTAGGTATATCCTAATTTTTTGGGGAAGTTTTTAATTTTAATTTTTAATTAAGTATTTTGTTTAATTTTTTGACAAATTTTATTTTACCAATAAACTGAATACAACTAAAATGTGTAACAACAAAGCTGAATATAAATTTATGGTCGATATGTTTTTGTTGCACCCACTTTCCTTGCAGCAAAAAATACAAAAATATTCATCACGACTTCTATCACATTTATCAAATCCTAAACCTTTTGTAACCATAGCATCGTCGAAACCACACGGACCCAATCCACATTCTCTTTTTATAGAAAAACCATTTTCGGCTAAAATAAAATATATTAGTGAAAACAATTTTGGAAAAAGGAGAATAACCATTTTTTGAAATGTGTGTAACACATCTATCAGAAACCGCCGGACAGGGCAAAAGTTCATAAGGTTCACATTCGGTATTTGAGTTTCTGATGCATTGATAACATGTTAAGTTGTTGGAGGTTTTACCTGTAAATAAAAACAGACTACATATATAATTCAAAAAAATATCGTATGTAAAAAACTAATAGTTTCTTTCAATCAAAGGTTTCAGATTTCATATGAGACAAAGTTGAGTTATAAACGTCTTAGTTTTCCAGACGTTATTTTTTTATAGAATTTTTCTTAGCAGTTCAAACAAATCTGCACTGATAAGGATTTTCCGGACGGAAAATGACGCTAGTCGGTAATTTCATCAAGCGGTACAGTATGCTACCGTTTGCCGGGAGCTATGAAAAGCGTTTTGTACGGGCCGAAGGGCGCAGGAATCGATACCTATTCTAAACAAAAGCAAACACTGTCCCTAGATGCTGCATGTTACATTTTTAATTCATTAATAAAGTGCATTGATTTAGAGAGAATTTAAATCCTGAAATTATTTTTTTGTATTTTTAATTGTAGTTTTATATTTTTATATCTAAACTTAAAGGTATTCATTAAATTCCTAGTATTTCAACAAACATTTTAATATTGAAAAATTTATATACTTACCATAAACAATTGACAGCGGCATTAAAGCCAGAAATGTAAATAAGTAATTAATTAAAAACTTCATTTCATGCACATCACACGGGAGTTGTATTGCAAATGTGATGAAATTGCAGGATTCAGGATGCTGCGTATCCGTATATATTCACACTGCAAATGACCGCCCGGGTTTCGCGGCACTGATACTGCGCAAGCTTTTACATTTTACACATTGAACATATTTACGTAAAAAAAAATTATTCTTGAAATACTATTCATCACTAGTGGTGTAAAGTCGCACTTTACGTATCTTACGTAATAACATAGGCTTGAGATACTTTTAAAAATAAAGAGTTAACAACCCAGATTGTTTAACTTTTTTTCATTTCTAGTGTCTAACTTACAGAAATTTTTTTGTTTTTGTTTTTTAAATATCGATGCCATAAGAGCAATATCCCGTACCTGAAAAAAGTTAATTTTACAGGAAAGCCAAACTATTTCAATTTAAATTGTTACAGACAGAATTATTTATCTAAAACTAAATAACTATATACAAGAAAAAATAAAATTTCTCAACATTTTGCACTAATTATGCAGATATGAGGTATTACAAAACAAACTTTAATAAGAATTTCAGATACGGGTTTTTATTAGATGTAAAAAGGACTGGTTTATTTAAAAACTAACCATAATTTAAATCAAACGTTATTTATTCATTAATAAACAATAATATTAATAAATTAATATTACTATTAAAGTAATAACACGAGTATTAATAAATAATAAATGATTAATAATGATTCATCACTCTTAAAACATAAACAAATAAAAATTCTATAAAATAATAAAATATTATTTATTAAAATATTCTTCTATCAAAAATTAGACTCACAAAATTTTTAGGTAAAAATCATCAGCCGGTAGAAATGATTTTAGTTCTTGCAAATTGTTGTAGGTATTTATCTGTATTGCTATTTAATTTCTGTTTATGGAAGTTGCGGAAGTTTACCACGTCTAGCTCTTCTTGGTTAACACCAGTTTTAAAATCGTCTTTAAAATTAATAATTCAAAAAATAAATATGAATAAGTAAGTGAGTCCTAAACGAAATGGTTTTGAATGCGCCTCTTCAGTAGTTCTTATGTAATTATGTGGAAGTTCTTAGTTTCATTTTTTTTCTTCACCCTGTGATAACATTTTTCTGTGTATGTCACCTACTATGTAATTTTTTTCTCCCCAATCCATTGTTTCCCAAAATATCTCAAACATAAGTTTTAGTTCTTCTTCTAGAAAGAAGCCGCAAAAGTGCTTCTATGATTGCCTACATGCTGAAGAAGTGCATACATCTATTCTCTAACTTTCTACTGGGTCGCGTAATTTCGCAAGTTATTTTCTTCTCTTTATTCCTCTGAAAACCCGCATATTTCTTCCTCTGCATTTTTTAGATTTGTTCGTTAACCTGCACTAATTTTCTTTATCTGTTTATTTTTAAATTTTTTATTTTTGTCTCCTCATTTTTTACAAACCTTTTTTTGAGTTAATCATATTTTGTGTTTTATTTTCTTGATGTATTGTCCTTTTCATTTTCGATAAAATTTAAACTAGTTTTTACGGCTTTATTTTTACCATCATCACTTAAGAGAAAATTTTGATTTTCATCTGCAAAATTAGTAAAAATAATAGTATCTAAAAATTAATGTTCGGCTAGTAGTGACAATCTCGTAGCGATTATTATTGCCAAATATAACATGTTTTTTTGTAATTCTTGTGCTGCATTATTTTGAAACTCTTTTTCTGAGATATTCTCTTAAAAACAAAAGCCAATGTAAATAAAATTACAATAATTAAATGCAGAATTTTCTGCTACTGGTGTTAGGATTCCGGTGGCACTAACTTCATAATTTCCATTAACTGTATTGGCTGTAGTTTCAGAAATGCTGTTGTCATCTGTATTACTAGTGGTATGTACCTGTTACCGTGAAAGACCGAAATTTGGAGAATGTCGACTTACACCGGTGAATGTCAACATTCACATTGTCGTTTGGTGTATGTCCAAAATATTTGCTAAATACTCATTTCTGACTTACACCGGTAAATGTCGACATTCACCATACACTAATGGTGAATGTTGAATTCAGTCGTTATAAAACGTCACAAGAGTGACGTAACTTTTTCGCCTCGCTTTTTAAGAGGAGTGACTTAGAATTTAACACAGTACATTCTAAGTGAGATAAAAAAGTAATAAAAAAATTACTTAATTTGTGATTCAAATCTTATTTATTGCAACAACTTGGACTACTATGACACTTTGAATTGCACAAGAGTCCCTTGCTTTTACAACTGCATTTACTTGTGGAACACTTCCTTTTGCAATGACAGCGTGTATAGCCTTGGCCCCCGCTCCTCAAATTAGCTGCAGCTGCTTCTCTCAGCGACATTTTTTGACTAGAAATCTCATCTATGGAAAGTAACTTTTCTTTACAAATTACGAACTGATTACGTGTGTAAAGCTGCTTGAGAGTACCATTTTTATTTGCTAGTTTATAGAAGTCAGAGTCTTCTATTCCAACAACAATCGCTAACACATTTCGGCTATCTGTACGACCACGGTCGACATCAGGAACTTGTATTCGTACAGTGTCACCAATTTGAGCAGGAGGAAATTGTTTTTGTGAGGTTCGTAACATTTTTGTTGCTTGCAGTAGAAGATTCTCTTTCGCGGCTGCTCCTTTCATAGAAATTAACTCGTGTTTTTCAGTCAAAACTTGATGTGAAGACGTTGTAGATTGCAGGTTCTCTTCACTATTTTTCTTTGGAATATGATTTTCGGTATGACCACCGCTCAAATTTTTTTCAGAAGTATTAAAATTTTCTTCAAGCTGTTCTTCGGTTTTAAAAGTATTGGCAATTTCTTCGAGCTGTTCTTCAGATTTAATATTTGCGATTTGTTCGCTAGGCAAAAAAGACGATGCTATGCCTCTTTTTGCTTTACCGTCAAACATGGCTTCGTAAGGACTTTGGCGTATTCCTTCGTGGTATGTAGTGTTCTTAGCAAATTGAACAAAGCATAAACCATCTGACCATTTATTTGTATCGTTATCGTTCATCCATGCAGTTAGCATGTTCTGTATATCCTGATTGGCTCTTTCAACTGAGCCTTGTGTCTGACTATGGCGAGGCTTTCCATGCACTATTTTAACATCTTTCCACATAGCGCATATTTCGGATATAACATGATTACTGAATTCTTTACCATTATCTGATTGCAATATTGCTGGTGCACCAAATGTTAAAAATATTGAAAGAACGTGATACGCTACTTCTTCAGCTCTTTTAGTTTTCAAAGGTCATAGCTGAACAAACTTAGTTAAATGATCTTGATACACCATTATGAACTTATACTCGCCATCTCTGTTTGTAGTAAATTAATCAGATCAACTTGACATCTTGAGTTTAACTCAGAACTGACCATTGGTTTCACAACAATACCTTTCTTAGGTGCACTGTGTTTCATTTGGCACTGTTTGCATAAATTTAAATACAACATTATGTAATATTAATCATATGTAATATTTTTGTATTTAACTTGCAACTCTTTAAGCATACGCGTTCTTCCTCCGTGGCCTATTCTGGTGTGAGTTTCATATAGTATACTGAACAACTCATCATTGGTAACATAATACTGTATATTCGTTTCTCCTGGTTTTAATGGTACAATTAATTTCTCTTCATCATTAATTTTTAAAACGTCAAAACGTTTTAATCGTCTGTAATCCAAAGGTGTGTTGCACTTAGTTTTAGCAGAAACCACTTCAGAAAGTATTTTAGAGTACTTTTCTTGAGAAAAATAAAAACAATTGTCTTCTCGTTTACCCGCAATTAATGCATTTAACTTTTCAAGAAAAAGATCACGATTTACTGGGTATAAATTACGGTATCCGAAAAAAAATTGTTAAAAAAACGTTGCTTACACCATCAAAGCATGTATGAAACTAATAAAACTGACTCACTTCGATCAGAACAAAGGATTTGGCGGGAAAGAGCTAGTGGCCTCTTTGTCACTTTGTCATGTCTTTGTCGGCTCCTCCCTTTTGGACCTCCACCAAAGCATATCTGTGGTTGTCGACATGCACCGGTGAAAGTTCGAATGTACAAGAATGTAATGAAATATTCGATCTTTCACTGACGTATTTGGTATATGTTGACATTCACCGGCGAAAGTCGACATTCTTCAATTTCGGTCTTTCACGGTAACATACCTACTACCTATATTGATTATGTTCTGCTTTACTTAATGCCATAGACAAAATCGTTTGTATCCGAGTGAAAAGTAAACCCAAAATCTACGTTTTCAAGTAAAATTTTCGTTTTTTTAGAATTTTTGAACCGTACAAACCATTCCAAAATAATATAAAGTTTTATTTTGTTGTTTACTAATAAATCATGTAAAACGTACCTATAAAATTCTAGTTAAAAAAATAAAATAAATGAAAATTTCAAAACTATTTATATTAAATATCTTATAAAATAATATCTCATATCTACTTAAATGAAGTTACAATACAGGGATATTAATTATTAAGAGCTTATTTTGTAAGACTAAATTTTCGTGTATTGATAATTCTTGGTAACTAAATGAAGTTTTATCATAACTGGAACACGTATTTTTAAATGAGCAAAACTGCTTATAATTCAAAACAATTTGAGGTAAAAAAACAAAGTGTCAAAAGATACGTAGGTTACAATAACGCTATAGTCCACTGATACTGATACGGGCTATTTTATGCAGATGTTTTTAAACAATCATTACTGGCTTTTACTTAAAATTGATTTTTAAAGATTTTCTCAAAAAATTACTTTGCGGTAAATAGTTTATTGTTGGGTAATTAACCTTTGGCATCAACGAAATGGCATTGTTGTTAAATTATGACTTAAGTCAAAATTCACTAAAGTCGTTGCCCAACTATAGTTATCAGATCAGAATGCATAGTCCAATCATATCATATTATGTTTCATAAATCAAATCATCAAATGGTATATTAATCGTCCGACTTTTTATTAATAGCAGTTGACCGACTCTTCTTAATGAAAATAAATGTCTAATAAACAATGTATTTTTCCTTCTCATGGCCAGTTGCGAGTTTTTTTTATTAATTGACAGTCTGTACAGGTGTTCCAGAATTATTTGTAACATAGTTAACCAAAATTAACCTAGACCAGTAGAAGATAAAATCCGGTAAAATTATTGTTCTGTGGTTCTTCTGTAAAAATTTACAGCGGACCAAAATTGACGATTTTGAGATTTTTTTTATATTTCAAAAAGTTTTTAAGTTATCAAAATTAAATTTGGTAGGCATGTTTATATCACTAAACAGATGTTTAAGCCAAATTTGATTAAATTTTCTTAACTGCAATATTTACTTTTGCTAATACCTATAAAGAATTTCTTTCAGAATTTTGTCAGATGTTATCCGAAAAACATGGTTTCACTATTTTCCGATAAAAAAATAATTTAAAACGTTTTTGGCTTTTGTAAAGTTTTTTTTGAAAATCGTGCGTTTTATCAATATGTTACAAAAGTCAAAAAAGTCATCAAATTCTATCAAAAGTAGTAAAACCAAGTTTTTCAGATAACATCTAAGTAGCAAAGATCCGAAAAATTTTATGAAATGTGAGTCAAATGTCTGTTTTAATAATGTAAAACTTTTTGAGATAGGTATTAAAAAAAAATAAAATCGTCAACTTTAGCCAACTGTAACTTTTTACAAAAGCATTTAAACAATAGTTTTACTAGTTTTCATCTTCTATTGGTCGAGGGTAATAGTGGTTAACTAATTCTGAATATGTAGGTACTGTGCCCCAAAAATTTTTGGAAGTTTATTGAATTTCCGTATGTTAAATAACCATAATCACAGGTTTTTCTAAGAAATTGTTTTCTGTTTTTATAATATGTCACCGGATCGACTTTAAAACAAGAAAAAATTTCTTATTTATGATTTCTCAGAAAATTTCACTCTTGTTGATTTGGCCTGCTTGTTTTCAAACTCTCAAAACACAAATTACTTTTTATTTAACTCTAACGGTTTTATTAATTTTTAGAAACTAGTTAGTAATTTTTAGAAATAACTCTAGTAAGCGGATTTTATTGAAACATACCACTGACAGCAGATGGAAAATCTGCTGTCAGTGGTATGTTCTAAGTTCTAAACTAATATTATATAAACTAATATATAATCTACAGTTCTAAACTAATAAGTTTAGAACTGTAAATTAAATCTATGTTAATTTGAACAGTATTATGCTATAATGTCGACTTTACAACAAAGAATTTATCTAGTTCAATGTTACGGAACTAGAGAAAAACGCTACCGAGTTGTTATCTGAAAATTCAACCAATAATATACTCGGAAGTTACCATTTCAAATTCCGGCGCAAAAAAACTTGGTGACCAAATGTCATTCTCTTTTAAACATTACGAAGTCAAAGAAGTTGTTCAATGAAGACGATGCTGCTTCAGTTCTTGCCGTTCATTCCGCAAGAGAAGCTCCAGGGTTGTTTTTAAAACGGAGGACAATACAAACTGGGCTAAGTAAATCTCATTTACAAAGAATCTTCAAAGAGAACAAAATTTTCCTATTTAAACCGCAATTTAGGCAAACTTTAGAAACTGATGATGAAGCCAAACGTCTGAATTTTTGTTTGGAAATGACCTACAGAGTTTTGAAAGATTCAAACTTCCATAAACGAATTATGTTCTCCGATAAATCAATCTTTTCAACTAGCGAAGTCGTTTCATATCAACATTGCCGGTACTGGAGTGAGACGAATCCAAACTTCAGGATTTCTTGTCGCAGACAAATATTTAAAAAAAAGTTATGTGTGGTGTGCGGTTTCGTACTATGGCTTTATTAGCCCAGATTTTTTTTAATTAATATTTAAACCGTAATTCATATTTGGATTTTTTTAGCTGATAAACTGGATGAATTGCCGTTAAACTACCGAATGGGAACGTTTTTTTTGTACGACGGATGCCCTGCTCATTATACCGGCATCGTTCGTCAGTGGCTCAATGCAGAGTTCAGTAATAACTGGATAGGGAGAGATGTAGCATTTTATGGCCACCGAGAAGTCCTGATCTCACAATAATAGACTTTTATCTGTAGGGTCGTTTAAAAAAATGTGTACAGTGAGCCACTAGGCAATGATGTAGAGCAATTTAAAAATAGAATACAAGATGCAATCCAGTCCTTACCAATCTTAGAAATAAGAGACAGTTTCAATGAATTTAGAGCTCGCATTAAAATCTGTGCAGAAAAAAGAGCATTATTTAAATAGAAAATTAATAGTTTAGCTTTTTGAGAATTTTATTTCATTTCACCATTTCTTAAATAAAACTTCAGCCCAATTTGAATATTTTCTAGAAATAAAATTTGTATTTTGGGGGTTTGAAAACAAGCAGGCAAATCAACAAGAGTGAAATTTTCTGAGAAATCAAAAATAAGAAATTTTTTCCTCTTTTAAAGTCGATTCGGGGGCATACAGTATAACTTGTTTAGTGATTACAATAATGAAAATTTATTAGTGTTAAGTCAATGAAATCAACGAAAATTTTTGAAAAAAAAATTAAAGTCTCCTACTTCTACATACATTTTTATTTATGTACTAGATTTTAGTTTCAAGAATTTTCGTCGATACATAAAACCTTGTTCTCTCAAAATGAATCTAATCTACTTAAATAAAATCATCTGGAAGGTCTTTTTCTATTGTTTTATTATAAACCTAAAGTTATAGCTGTATAAAAGAGTTAACAATAAAAAATGGACGGATTTGTGTCATGATAAAAACGAATAAAACTTGGTATGTAAAAAATTATAAAAATGTATATACATTTAGTATATACAATATACTAAAAAGTACGGTTGTATAACACATCGTATAAGCCGACATCCTGCTTGCTCCAGACTAAAATGGAAAATAAATAAATAGATAAATAAAATAAATTATTAAATACTTACAATAATGTAATAATTACACCTGTCACCTTTACAACACTCAGAACATTTCCAGTCTTGATACCAAATATGTGTGCATAGTGGCATATTCATCCTTCTATAATTTTCACATTTTTCTTTTGTAGAACATTTCTTAGATACATAATACTGCTTTAAAGCTCCCTGTTGCCAATAAGGAGTACTTCCCCATTTTATTTCCGTTAAACATACATTTTCACCATACTCGCATGTTTTAATTGTTGTTAAGCATTTGCCACTATTATCCTCCTGGTTATCACAAACATAACATTCTAAAGAAAAAGCTAAAAAACATTGATATTTTTGTACAAAAGATAATTTTAACTATGCGATAGCATACCAAAATCTAAAGATAATAATAAGATAAGAGAAGGTAATAATCTTGTCATGTTTGTGTAAATCTTATGTAAATTAATTGAGAATCTTAACTTATATTTGTTTGTGTCAACATAACCACACCTACCACTTTGACTCATATGACCTTGAGATGCTGCTTGTGACAAACAGAATAGGCAACCTTATGGAACAAAATAAACTTTTATGTTAAAAGAATAGATTAGTTTTGATTCTTAGTATGCACTACAAAATTAGATTTAAAATTTTATTTCAAAAGGAGTTAATTTATACGCAACTGTTGCCAATAAATTGCTCTACGCCTTTAACATGTTTTCAAAATTATAAACTATACCTTATTTTTTTTAAGAACACAGTAGCTGGCAGCACAATCGGCCGTCAGATTTACACAGAAACATTCGGAGAATGAACAATGAACTACCATGGTGGGCGTCAAAACTTTTTAGCCAGTCAACGCCGAACTGCAAATATTCTTTGTCGTGCCTTTCTTATTATAATTCTAATATAATGCATACAGTTTATACGGTATGGTATAATTGGTTGCATAGTATCGAATGCAGTTTGTTTTTCCAATTTTACATAGTTGATAAATACGACCACCGTGGTAACTCTTTTCACCGTAATTTTTAATCGTTGCGATGTATGTATATACTTATCTAAATTCAAAGTGGTTTTTATGACACTGTAATTGTCTTTAGGACGGTCATAATTACTCTATTAAATGGGTTGTAAATCGTTTGCCAGAGTCGAGGTTCGGCTAGTACTAGTAAAAAGATTTATGCTTATAGTTTTCATGCCTAACGACACCTTTCTTTTGTTACTACATATTATTATCTTTTTTCCAATAAGAGCCTGTCATAAAAACCACTATGTATTTGGGTAAGAATACTTTCAAGCCGTTTTTAATATATTGGGTGTGTCAAAAATCGTACATATCTTGATAATAAAAAATGTAATTTGGGAATACCGGCAAAATTGTAAGATTTGCTCCTTTATTACACTTTTTATTTTTTATAGAGTTAGCTGCACTAACAACATACGTCTAAAATCTAATGAAAATCAAACACATTTCAAACACAATAAAACCAAATGTTTACATTTTAACTGGTCTATTTGAAAAACAAAACTATTTCTTAGTTTCGTATTTGATAATCCCCGAAACTAATTGATTGCAAACTGTACCTACTTAATAAAATCCAACTTAAAGTTTGGTATAACGATTAATTTTTAAACAAAACGTTACAACATAACTGAAGTATGTAAGTACTTTAAAATACATGATGGTTTGCAAAGTGCAAGTGATGTTCTTGAACTTTTTCAGTTGTATAAACGAGCACAAGCGTCAATTTTATTTGGGCAGAATATGAAATTTTGCGGTCGGTTGAGTATGTTTTGGATGTATGACTTATAAAGCGTCAAACAAAATTAATTTATTAACATTAAACTTATATTTTCGACTTAAAAAATGTAAACATTAATAAAAATAAAGACAAAAATCTTATACAATTTATTATAAGTAAAAAAAAAATTGATAAGATTTTAGTAAAACAATTTTCAATTTTTAATTGAATAATAATAACAATTATGTTAATTAAAAATTTCATTATTTGTAAATAGTGATTTGTTTGTTCAAGAAATTTTTTTCAAAAAAATTTCTTTTTGTAAGTAACTAGTTTGAAAAATGTATTATACATCTAAAATCTCTTGAATACAATTTTTAAATTTTAATCAAATGATATGGGTGTGATTCTTCATCACGTATTTCTCTCTTTACTGTTTTAAAAGGAATATTTAAATTTGTTTCTACTCGACGTACACTTATTCTGGGATTGTCTATAACACAGTATACAATAACTTCTTCATTGGCGACAGTTCGCTTTGTCCGGCGTTTCCCTGGGATAATTCTTGCAAGTTTAAAAACCGATGCTCCAAAGTCTGTAGTTAGTGGCCTGCCTTTTGAGTAACTTTCGTTATATAGCTAGACCACTAATAATCGGTTGTTTTGAGCGGCCCCAAGAGCAAGGTACATATCACAATACTCATTTGAAAAATACATTTTTGCTAATTTTTTTTTTTAACTTTTATTAATTCTTTGCGTAACAGATCAATTTTAAAATTTTTGACGTAATTTGTTAAAATTTTGAATTAACAGAAATTTGAATGTTCTTAACAATGAAAAAATTCCGTTTTCATAGAATTAATTTCGATGTTGCCAAACGTTGTTTTTACTACAATCAGATGTAATAACAGTACTGAAGAAATCGTTTTTGAACATTTTCTTTTAGTAAACTTGTTAATGTCAAAAATTAAATAAGGCATGATTTGTTTTCAAACATGTTTTTTATAATATTACTATAAAATAATAAAATAATTGCAAAGTTTTTGTAAAATTTTCAGAAGCTCTTACAGAGTAATAAAAAAAGTTTTGTAAAATGTTTTTTTTTATTGATGCTTATTGCCTAGAAAAAACGCTACTATTAGTGCTTTTAAAAATATGCGCGATTTTTGACACACCCGATTTACCTAACCGCTAACGCAACGAAGATGCTGAACTATATTAAATACAATAATTGCAAAATTAGGTCTAACAATAAGCTGTCAAATTAACTTTTTTCCTTGTTCCTAATCCCTTACCGCATGCGCGAACAAACCATTTCTTTGACAGAACATATGACATTTCTCTCTATTGACCTTACAATATTTATTGATGGCTTGTTGGCAGAAAAGCTCGAGACAGATCGTCAGGTGGGTGTTTTGATTTGTTTATTGTTATTGTTAAAGAATAATGGCTGAGGTAACTCTTAGGTTGTTTCAATTTACATTATAATTATTATTACCTTATTTCTTAAGTTGGATGAGCTCTCTATATTTTTTTATGATTCAGACTTTTTAATAAGGAAAAAAGTTAATACTATGCAAAAGAGCATTTCTTTCTAAAATTGCGTAAAAATTTGGAAATAAATAAATTATGATTTAAAAATACGCAGAAAAAACTTCTCTTGTGCTCTCTAGATGATGTCAGCAATGGTGGTATAGTTCCAAGGATATAAACTAGCTTATAGGATTGCCCAATCCCTATGCTGCAATGTTAGCGTACTTTCCCTCACTGCACTCGCTTTCGTGACGTCAGGCAGAGACCTACAACGATTTTCACCGTCTGGCTAAATGCATTAATAACGAGAACAACGAGAGATTTTTGCAAATAAACAAATTGACAAAGTAAATAATCTTTACCTTCGAGGGTATTTAGTACAAATACCTACACCATCTTTTAGACTTTAGAGAAATGTTTAGACTAACATGTTTCTTTTTTACGACCTTATGCTTTGATTACGACCAAAGTTATGAGTTTGAAATCAGATATATGCAAAGTTTTTTTCTACTGCGCTTTTAATGATAAGCACATGTTACTCGTAAACTTTAAGCGTGAGTTACAAATTTTTTTGCTAAGTAGAATACAATGTGTACAACAATTTCATATTGAAAAAATTTTGAAAATTAAACTTAATTATTATGAAAAAATATTTATTGACAAATTATCGACTAAAATTGTAATGTACTAACTTTGAATAAGCATAACTTTTTATTTCACGACACGAATTTTAAATTTTTTATACCAGGCAAATCCTTGATGCTTTGGCAACATTTTCATTCGTATAATCTATTGCGGCAGTTGTAAAAAAACTACTAAAGCCGAAATATTAGTAATAATAAATTCAACCTCTCGTAAAAATAATATTTTTATTGCAATAATGCCACAATTAACATTGCTGAAATCAAAGAAAAAAATTATAGATACTATAAAACATGTTGTTTTATGTACAATTAATTAAAATATTCAAAGCTCTAAGAAACAAGATATTACTACTACTAGTTACTAAGCAAAAAGATAAATTTAATACTAAAAAGATGCGTTTTGTTTGCAATAAGTCAGAAACAAATAAAAAAAAGAAATTAATAAATTAAAATAAGCACGAAAACAAGTGAGAGTATCAAACAAAAAATCTTAAAAACTGCTAACATTAGAAAAAAAATTGAGATGATAAAATGTTAAAAAATCATTATATAAGCTCTCAAAACCTTATCAAATTTACAAGTCCTGACAGGCTAACATTACGAGTATATTAGTTACGCAAATTTCGTTACATAGGTACCAATGAATCTACAAATGCACCTGAAGATTCAAATTTTATGTTTCAGAGATAATTTTAAATGCACAATCGCCTGCAAATGTAAAGATTATTAAAATATTCGGTCATGACAGAAGATGTCAAAGAAGAATTTATTATATAATTTATTTTAAATGGAGTTTATTTATTTTATATACTATGCTAAATTTAGAGAAAAGTTGTTACTAAATAAATTTCATAAATAGTATATTCATTTTCTATTTTTTAGCCCTAAAATTCAACAAAAATTTAAGCATATTTAATTATCTTTTAATTCTACGTTATTTAAATAAATAAAATATACAGCTTGTGTAAAAAAAACTGAAACCAATTAGTAACTTTAAAAAAATATATATGTATTGGGTAAAAATCGTCGTTTTTTTTTAAAAAAAGCACTATTTGAGGCATTTTTTTTTAAACAATCTTCTTCTTTTCTCCACAGATAACTTTGAAATTTTTTTATGTGGCATTTTACTCTTTTTATAACTCAAATAAAAGCTTATTTAATAACTCTTTTTAGTATAAAATGTTTACATAACTTCCAGAGCTTTACATTTCGTTTTTTGTTACATTATTTATGTAATTAAAAAAGCAATACAGTTATCCAATTTTTTTTAGATTATGCTTTGTCATTAATAATTTATTTTATTATTAGTATTATATTATTATTTATTTTGTTATTTTATTTTCCCTTGCACAATATTGTCAGAAATATTGCTATGCGACTCCGGATCATGGACTCTAGCTTACGTCACGCGCTCACTTTACCTTGCAGACAAAATCAAACCACTGAGCAATCCTGTAAGCTAGTTTAGTATCCTTGGCATATAGTTCGAGACTTTACGTATAGATTTGGTAACTTTTAGAGTTTTTTGAGAGTTTAAGGTGTGTACCAACACTACCAACTTATACGGGGGGACACCAAATGAGTCCTAACCTCTGAAAAACCATGGAGGAAAAACCACTCTTGATCATGTAATTTTAATTCTAACATTAAATGATTATATTCGGTATGATTTCTTTGCCGATTTTGATTGGTAGGTATAACCCAACAGCGTCTTCTTTTGAATAATACTCATTTCTATTTTTACGTAATTTTCTCACGGAGAAAGATACAAAATTTATTTTTTATATAATTTTTTAATAATTTTTTGTTCAACATTTTTATATTTCGACAAAACAGGAAATAGTTAAGTTAGGATCAATCACAGGTGACAGGATTATCAAATAAAATTATGTTATGTACATTGTAAATACTACGTGTAAAAATGGTGCTTACGATCACTTTATGCTAATGTATTTCTTATGATTTATGTTCACTGTGAATGAGCTATAAAGCCAGTAGTGGTTTATTTAGTTGGTATTTTTTAGTTGTTTTGTAACAAATTAAAACTTTTTTTAGTGATGTTTTTAACCACTAAGCCAATTTGACAATGATTGCTTATTTTTGTCGTTTTGATCTGCAACAAAGTATGTAAAATCTCCGATACCAACGCTGACTCGAGAATGATGGTTTGCTCAGGTGTGAACCGCTCTTGCTACATGACACAAAATGCACCAATGAAACTCGCTTACAGGAGGCGCGTTCTTAAAAGAAAACGTACTTTATATTTAGTAACAGCCGGGGTAACGGGGGGGTTGGCACAGTTGGTGCCACTGTTCCCATTGATTTCTCATTTGTCAAAAGTTGAAAACGTAAACAGCGATGTGTGTTGTGATTTTCAGGTAAACGTCAAATATGTTGTATTAACAAAATTCTGATATATTTTGGTAAGTCGCGAAATATTATTGCTAGAAGTGGTGCAGTCCAGGTTTAATCTATTTTTTCGTTATAGAAGCCATGGACGGTGTTCTTTGGAAATGGACAAATTATTGGAATGGTAAATGTTAGTTATGCAAATAAAAAATTATTATTTTTTTCCAGGGTGGCAAACTCGCTGGTTTATTCTTGAAAATGGGGTATTAACGTATTATAAATCTCAAGAGGAAGTGAATCAAGGCTGTAAGGGTTCCATTAAAGTACAGGCATGTGAAATAAATGGTAACATATTGGTTTTTTTTTCTTCTCTAAATAGATAGTTAAAACCACAATTTTCAGTGAATCCTATTGATAACACACGATTAGACCTCGTAATTCCTGGTGAGCAACACATGTATCTTCGAGCTGCCACGTCTCAGGAGAGACAGCAATGGTTGGTGGCCCTTGGAAGTGCCAAGGCTTGTGTTCATAAAAGAACTCGAAATAATCCTAGTGAGTTCAAAAATAAGAACAATTGTAGGTTTATTTTTTGTTTCAAATATTATTTTTAATTTTTGTTACTTTGAATTATAACAGACTAATTGAGGTGTTGTAGGTGACCCCAATATGGATGCCTTAAAAACCAAGAAATCTGAATTAAGGCTCTATTGTGATTTATTGATGCAACAAGCTCATGTCATAAAAAATTCGGCTAATCACGAAAATGGACCCGAAATAGAAGTAAATGTCCTATTAAGTGATTAAAAAAAATGAATCCAAGTAGGCAAAAGTTATTTAAACTATTCTCAAATACAAATTCGATAGAACAATCCAAGTGATTTATGATTTGTGTTGTGAAGTTGGTGCCTCTGTACCAGTACTTGACAACTGCTCTGGGCTACTGGCAGACAATTTGTCAAATAAAATTGGTGCAATTTTTGTAATATAGGTTTTTATGAATTTAGATGAAAGAAATTAATTTAAACAACCAACTACAACCTTATAAAAAATTTAAAAACATATTTTTTATAGCAAATCTTGTTCAATTTAGTTATTAAGGCAGAATATGCTCCTATATTCTATTTTTTTGCCATACATAATGTCATCGTCATTTTATCCAATTTTTGAGCAATTTAAAACAATCGAGATATTTTCTCAAAAATGGCACTGACTGCGTATACCCGGATCACTTTTGTAATAATAAATTTCAAAATTCAACCCAAAATTTTGGCTTTATGAATTATGTTATAGGACAACGTCAACGTGACATTGTCATATAACATGACCTACATTTTAAAAACCCGAATTTTCGGTAAAAAACATAATTCACAAAGCCAAAATTTTGGGTTGAATTTTGAAATCTATTATTATAAAAGTGATCCGGGTTTATGTCAAAACTGAGATGATAATATATAGGCTGACTTTGAAGTATGTTTGCAAATTTATCCAGCTATAGTACATAATAAAAGAAGTCGAAATAGCCCAACCTCATGCCCTATACAAATGTTTATAGTTTTTGGGGTATACCTTGTAGAGCTTTTTTAAGAAATTTTTTTTTTAACGAGGTGCAATGTATTACGCCAATTGTTTTAATATACAGTGTGTGATTGCAATATATGCAACAATTTTTTTTTGGCGATTGTTGTAGTTTAATGTTAAAATCAGATATACAGGTTGTTTTTCAAAAAATTTCTACAAACGTTACCAGGTGATAGCCCTTGTTGAAACGATGCTAAAAAACCCAATTTGCTTTATACAACTGTTTATAGTTTTTGAGATATACGCTGAAGACATTTTTTTTCAAAAAAGACTGTTTTTGAGACACGATGGATGACAACACTGTTTTTGAACAAAAACTTTTACATCGTAAATCTCTGAATTTATATGCTCGAAAACAGTGTTGTCATACATCGTTTATCTTAAAAATAATGTTATTCGAAAAAACAAGTTCTACAGGTGTTCCTCAAAAACTGTTAACATCACTATAAGGCAAGTTGGGTTAATTTTTCTTCTTTTATTATGTACTACAGCTGGTTAAATTTTCCAAACATACTTCAAAGTCACATTGTATTAATCAAAAAAATTAGTACGTATTGAGTTTTAACATTAACAATTGTTCAAATGCTTCCAAATTTGCGCCTAAAAATTAATCGCTTGACTGTTCTATTGCTCTCGCGATATATGTTTTCAGATGTTATTCTTATGTTCATCTCATTCTTTCAGAGCCACTTAGATTTTTTTTAATCACTCGTTAGTTTTACTGGATTTTTAATAAAGTGAATTTCAGAAAATGGATGACGCTACAAGATTGTTGGGAGCAACTTGTGATACTTTCATAAAAACTTTAGAAGAATGTATGAAATTATCGAATGCAAATGTTGTTTATGAAATGTTACCAAGTAACGATGTTATTTTGCCACCAACAACTTTAAATCCATCCACTAAAAAAGTATAAAGCATATTTACTTAATTCTAATAGTATTAATGTTGTATTTTAGAAGCATTTGATGAGAAATAATTCCACTGATTCTTAGTACCTATATTTTTGTTTTATCAGTTTTGTTATTCAAGATTATATATTATATACACTCAGAGCTACTATTGGTAGTTGACATAAATAGTATATAGTTATGTTTAATGACTCAATAATAAGTAGATCTCTATTTTATGTTTTTATTTTTGTGTTCATTTTTTTTTTTTTGTATTCTACTATTATAACCAAAGTATTTGTATATTTTCTTCCAAGAGGTGAATAAATGTGATATTTTTACTTGAGCTGATAATATTAAGAAAATTACAAATTATACCCGTTTGAAAAAACTTCCATAACCATAAATTCTTCGAATATTAAAGATGTATGCAGCTTGCTACATCTTCATAAGAAATTTTATTTAGTTTGCAGTATACAAATTTTAAGCTTTAATTGGAGTGTGTGATATATTTTTTATTGTATTTTAATAAAAGCACAGAGGTGATTTCAAGATATTGTATTAGGACCAATGAGAGGTAAATATTATATTATGACTAGAGCTCGGACAAAATAAGGGAACAAAAAACGCTGTGCAGTTGTCTAGTTAACTACTCGCACCCGCCACGCAATAAAATATTGAAACTTGAATTGGTCGATAATAGTACCGAACTTTATACCGCTATCGACCAATTCGCGACAAATTTATCGCGTGAGGGGTGCGAGTAGTTAGCTAGACGACTGCACAGCGTTTTTGTTCCCTTATTTCGTCCGAGCTCTGATTATGACATGTTTCTATAATTATTTTTTCACGTTTCTAAAATCCAAAAGTAACTTTTAATTTCAGTAATTTTTTGGACAATTAAAATATTATTATAATAGGAATTACTTTACTGAGATTTTGCTGCGAGCATAATTTTAAGGTATTTTGTCTTCATGAATGATAACAAACCTTTATTTTTTTTATTTGACATCTGTGTTCAATTTGCTTAAAAACTAAAAATGAATCAAAAAAGGTTTAGTACATTATCTATTGACGAAATCAATAATAAAATCAATGTCAAAAAATAACCCGTCGAATACCACACGAGAGTTTGGTTTGATAAATTAGAATAGTTATTTACATTCGCGTGTGGTAATTTCAATTTTACAGCGCGAAATTAATTTGAAACACGAGGCGCCAGCGATGAACTTTAATATTTGAGCGCTGCAAAACTGTTAACTCAAGATTTGTATTAAAATTTTTGGGCGATACATTTTAATAAAAATTCGTAAAATATTAGATAACCTAACTTTTTTCATTATACGTCAATAATATTAATATTGATTGATCTGATTGCTGTTATAGTAACTAAATAAAAAAGTAGGGTAGACATCTGTAATAAGCAATACGCTTTCGCGCCAAGAGATGGCGCCATTCTAATTAAAGTTAAAGATGTAAAAAAATATATAATGGTGTGCAGAAGCCTGACGTCAAAACAGCGCGAACATTTGAAACAGTGTCATTCGATAAAAGTACCTTGAAAAATCGACCTTATCATGTAAATAAGGTTGAATTTACAAAGAGATGAATAAATACACCAATGAGCTAATTTCAAGTTGATATACTACCAGTATCGCAAATGTTAACTCTTTTTCATGCACAGCTTTGAATTCTTTTAATTTTGCATAGAAACGAAGATACTAGGTATCGGTATTATTTCGACTTGAAATTAGCCCATAAATATAGTAAATAAGACCTTAAAATGCCGACATTCGATATGCTCAACATTTCATTTATAAATAAGTCACGAGTCACAAAAAACTTATTAAGAAATTAATGGAAAATAAAACGTTCGATGCACAGCTGATTTTCTACATTTCTAAGCATTAACGCAGGTCTAACATGAGCGAATTCCAGCGAACCATGCTGAACGTAAACGAAGTCCCTTTCATTTATATGCACAGATTGCTAATTTTATGTACTCGGTCATCCTCGGTAGTTGGTTTACAGCCGTTAGGGTGACTTTGACAGCACGGAGCTGCTACGATAATTTCTATTTTCGATTAATTTCTCAATTATTTGTAACTTGTGACTGGATTAAAACTAGAATGTCTAGAGTATTGAAATAGTGTTTTTATGCCCTATATGTGTTTCCATATGTGATTTTTAGTCGGGCAAAGTTTAGTTATTATAATTTCAATCTTATATACGAGTGCAATAAGGTCCACTTTTTTGAGGTATGCTTTTAGAATGACAGTGCTTCGAATTTTTGCGGAACTTTGACGTCACACTTTTCCACACCATTTCAGTATTCAACAATTTAAAAGTTGTGTATCTGGAGTTTCAGTAAAGATACTATCATTGTACAAAACCATTTATGTTTATAAGCGTATATTGTGATAAACTTTTTTAGGAGGAATTTTAAAGTTTGCTCAGCAAATAACCATTTACTAGTAATATCTAGAGTATGAGGGGAATTTTGGCACATTATTTCGTGAAAACAAATAAAATTGCTAAAATTTTAAATTTAAACTGTTTAATAACCAAATTACATAGAGTTAGTGCATTTACTGATTTATATATCGAGGATCGTAGAATGCTGGAAGGTTTTTTCTACAATTAAGCGTTAAAAACTTGTTTATAAACAATTTTTTTTTACATGTTACCACATAGAATAAAGTCTTTTTGGGTAAAAAATATCTCGCTTACAAAATATTTTGTAACAAATTACGAAAATTAAGTATATATGTAATCCAAAGGGCCCAGTTCTGTAACGAGATGGCATACGCTTTCAGTAGGGTTAACTATAGTTAATACGGTACCATATTTATGTTGGTTTTTATTTCACGGTAATTTCGACTTAAGCTTTTTTTTATTAAAAATTAAAAGTTGATAACAAAAAGCAGTATAGTAAGCCCTAAGATAAAGTGTTTAATTTACAATACGAAACACAAAATTTTTTTGGTAAACAAATGACAGATTTTTGTGTATAATACCGTTGAATGAGGATACTATTATTAGTAACAAAAAAATATTTGTCTAGTTGTTTATTATTATTTTGACATTCTATCAACGACACTACTAAGTAAAATCCTCCCCATTATTTTGAAAAAATATTTCGATTAATTACCATACTTAATGCCTACCGCCTTAACAAAAAAAGTGTATTTTTTAAGAAATTTTTCTGACGTAGTGCGCTGTTTTTATTTTTAAGCCACTTCTTTTTTGGCAGACCTTTAATAGGTAGTGCTTTTCATGTTTCTGTTCACCGAACATTAACTCACTGGTGTGGTCACTTTTTAAGCAAATGCTAATTGCATAGGTTTGTCTTGTTTTAATCAAGCAAAAGCATTTGCTAAATTTTTATGCATTTTATCCAATAGCTTCATAACATGTTTGAGTTTTTTTTTATTTTTAAGACTTTTTTGTTAACTTTGGTTGTATTTAGCTTTAACAATTAGCTTCGACATCGTTTGAAAGTGAATCTATCTCAGAAATAGCATTATTTAGCATTAGACAATAGGTTGGTAAATTTATATTCAAAAAAGGGAATGGCTTACATAAATTGGTGAAATTCTGGAATTTGTTTGAATTAATTAAGCTGACCTCTGACATGATAAATCTGAATTTGACCCAATTTCCCTAGTGGAGCTTCAGTCGTGATGTCAAAAAGACTTTAAGGTTTTTCGACTTTTGACGATTTTTTTAAAATTTCTTTAAAATTAAGCGCATAATTAAAATGTGTACTAATCAAGATTGTAGAATTCTGCAAGAATTCTGAATTGATTAATTACTAATTTCTTGCAATTTGATTAAGTGGCCTAGAGAAAAGTTACATAAAAAAATGTTAATTTTGTTCACTTGTTCAAAAACACTCATGTCGTCTCCATAAAACAGCAATATTTATGAAGAGACTAATGCAACTCAATATATTAGAAAATCAGAGTTGTAAAGCATCAAATTTCGTCTTTAGAAAAATAAAAAAGTCCTAAAAAGCCTAGCCAGTAAGCAGATCAAAATTATTTTTAATAATTCTTAAAAGTCCTCATAGAGGTGTAGGTATCTACTTATTTTAGACAAAATGAGCTGAATATTGATTTTTTCCTATTTATGTTTACATTCACGACTTCAATCAATATATTCCTAACCAACTTAATTTAGTTTTCAAATGAAATATTAAGTGAACATGTCGCTGTTTAAAATACGAACATTTTGGAACACTCATTGTGAAGATGGAGAGTTTTTTGATCAAAATTCTTTGTTATTAACAAAATTAAACAGTGAATCAGACTTTATTATAACTGGAAGTCACAGTGGGATTTTAAGAATTTTCAAACCTTCATGTGAATTAGATGACAGTAATAATTTAACAGAATATAAGCCTTCGGATTTATTGATTGAATCAATTTTGAAAGATCCAATCTTGCAACTAAGTTGCGGTAGACTGATATCGTAAGTAAGTTATTCTAAGCAATTTAAATTAGTAAAACATTAATCTTCATCTAGAGGATCGTCTAAAATTCAACTAGCTCTTTTACATCCCAGGTCATTACAGGTTTATGCATTAATTACAAAAGAAGGGGCCACAGACCACGGTAAGTAAACTTTTGGGTGTGTGATATTCTAAAATCATCGAACTTTACAGGGGTACAAAATATTTTAGAATTACAGTATGAGCACAAGTTGCGCAGATCAGCTTATAATTTATGTATTGGTTCTTTTGGAGGAACTCAGAATCGGGATTTTGTATGTGTACAATCACTGGATGGATTATTAACGTTTTTTGAACAAGAGAGTTTTTCATTTTGTTGTTTTTTATCAGATTTTTTACTACCAGGACCACTAGTTTTTATTAAAAAATCTGATAGTTTTGTTACGTGTAACTCAAACTGGCACGTAATCAGTTATAGGTAGGTATCAGTTTTTATTTAGACTGATAGTGATGGTTGTAGGTTGTTTAAAAATTTGGCAAACAGTCACTATTAAGTATTATAATTTGTTGACGTCATTATTCAAAATTTTGGATTGCTATATTGTACATAGTATGAACCAATGGTAAACCATACAGGGTGACATAAAAGTATGGAATCAAATTCAGATTTTCTAAGTAATTTTTTTTTTTAGAAAAACGCGTAGACAGTTTGATTTTATTTTATTATTGCGCACGTTTTTTACTTGTTTTCATATTTTTTTGTGCCAACCAATTTTTTGCTGTGACGTAATCGCATTTTTGTTAAATAGCAACTCTTATTTTTTATGTTGAAAAGTGCAACTACTTTTTTTTTTCAATGTTTTATTGGATTTTTCAAAATAGACGCAATTTTTAACTGAATTACTGAACTAAATGTTCAAATTGACGTTATTCCGTTTCTTGGCAATAATACAACTAATTTTCAAACTCTGTTGGCACATTATTTCTCACTAAGTATTTGACTAATTAAGCGGTACTGATTTGTAATTCTTTCTCTTAAATCTTTGATTTTTTGTTGCAAATACCTTTGATTTTAAGTAACTTCTTAGAAAAGCGGAGGTGCACCGTCTTGTTTTAATTATACATTAGCTGCTGGTTTGTCTGGATCCTTTTTATTGCGAAAAGTTTTGCTAATGCTGATACTAACCTGTTGCAAAGGACATTTAAATAAATTTGTCTAGTCAATGAGACGTCAAAGAAAGACGGTTCTAAAACGTGATTAGCTCAAAAAAGACATAATTGCTATATGAGTCGATAGAAAAACCGCACTGGATGAGAGAAACCCATGCTCGTCACAACATTCACAAAAATTGAATGTGTAGTGTGGTTCAAATTTTAGGGCAGTATTTTTTTAACATCTCATTGACTAGACAAATTTATTATATCTTTTGTGACACCAGCATTAGTGAATTTTTTTCTGAATAAAAAGGATCCAGACATACTAGCAGCTAATACAAGGTTTAAACAAGACGGTGCACCTTCACACTACGCTCGTGGTGTCAGAGATTATTTAGATGATGTTTTGCCCGCTTTTCTGAGAGGCTACTTAAAATCAAAAGTATTTGCAACAAAATCAAGGATGTAATAGGAAGAATTATAAATCAGTATCGCTTAATTAGTCAAAAAAAATGAGAAATAATGTGCTAACCGAATTTTAAAATTAGTTGTATTATTAAGGACGACAATTTAAACATTTACTTTAGTATTTCTGTTAAAAATTGTCTATTTTGAGGTCTATTTTGAAAAATTTAGTAAAACATTTAAATTGGTTAAATTATTTAAAGTTTTTATTTTAAATTTTATAAATGTTATACTGTTATACTAAGTAAAAAAAGTAGTTTTAAATTTCAACATTTAAAATAGGAATTGCTATTTAAAAAAAATATCGATTACGTCACAGCAAAAAGCCGGTTGACAAAAAAATTTGAAAATAAGTGAAAAACGTGCGCAATAAAAAAAATTAATCGACCTGTTTTAGCGTTTTACTAAAAAAGATTAATTTGGAAAATATGAATTTTATTCCAGACTTTTATGTCACCATGTATAAAAAATAGTTGTAATATAAACATTATAGTTTTCATGAAGTTGGTTATTCAATCGTTTGGTAACGCGGCTAGTACATGAATTTGCAAAAAACAAATTAAATAAATGTATCTCAGCAAACACTATCCTATTCTAACGCAATAGTTGAATGACGCGAAGCAACTGAACTGATAATTAGGTAGATAGCAAATCCAAACGCTTTAATTAACACATGTGTATTTTTTGTGGTACATTTCTAATGCTTTAGAGTTTGGGTTGACATTATTTTAATATAAATTGATACACGTATTTTTGAGAAAATATTTGCGAAACTTTAGGTTTAATTTGGGACTTTTTTTAAACTGAATTATCTTTTGTTGAAAAGTCTTTTTGAAGATTAAAAATTTTAAGGTTTAGAATAGAAAATACGTCAACCTGGTCACAAGAGTGTTGGCTTTTATATGTGTATAAGTTTATTTAATTTGATCTTGGTAAAATGAAGTCCGTACATTATTCGTATAAAGTTTTCTTATAGACGATAGCACACCTAAACGCCGGTCTTAAATGCAACGCTTTTTAAACATTGTTTATATTATTATTACTGAGCGGAAGGAAATATTTTCTTTTAGCAGAGCGGCACACGACTTAGCAATGAGTTATCGTGATAAAACAGTGAACGCTTGAGTCGATGATAACACGAAATTACTCTTGCTGTCTGAGATTGGCTAAACACTCGGACGTTTTTTGCTACGTGTGCTCGCTAGAACGATATCAATGGCGTAACATACAAGTTTTATTAATAAAATGTATTAAATTGTTTTTTCAATTTAAGTAATCAATAAAAATAATTATAGATGCATAAAATGATTGAAAATTATAAATAAATAAACTTAATCGCTATGAAATTCTTCTTTTCAATGTGTAGTAAATCACTTGCCAAATTACGCCAATGAATCGTCGTGCTTCCCATTCCCACCGAAAAAAATATTTGATTTCGCTTATTAATTATTATCAATTTTTTGTTGATGACGTCAACGCTCTTTTATGCGACAGTTACTATATGACTGTTTTTTATAAATGTTTACTTAACCCAAAGTTACTTAAATACCTACAGAAATTGAAAAAGTTGTGTATACCCTTTAAAAACATGCTTTTCTATTTTTATAAACATTTTTTATTTGGGATTTTTTTTTAAAAAATCGTAGTAGGTGTTAAAAGTAGGTTAATTCCAAAAGTAGTCACTCGCAAAAATCACAGTCAGAATTATATTATAATTTTAAATCCAAACAAAGTCTCTTAAAAAGAAATTTCAATAAAAAACTACAAAAAATGCAAGAAAAAATTACTTTTGATGGAAGCATCTTTTCTTTCTTAAAGTTGGGTGATTTTTATTTAATAATGAAGAAATAGAAATAAAGTTAAACCTACAAGTTTAATTTAAACAAAATAATTAAATAACAGTGGCATAGCTCGCTTTCGAGAACTAACTGTCTCATCATCAGTGCCCAGTAAATACCCGAAAGCGCGCTCTGCCACTATTACTTAAGAATTTTGTTTTGAGTTTAGTTTTTATTATTTTTTATTAATATACCGGGTGTTTTAGAAACGAATACTAAAATTTTAACCAGTAATAGATCTCATCAAAACAAACAAGTTTTCTAGATAACATTTTTGCGAAAAATGTAGGGCGTGTCAAATTTTTTTACTTCTATATCTTCCCTATAAAAGTACGATACGCTCATAAAATTTTGTAAATTCAAAAAACTATAGAAATCAAAAATGCATTGCTGCAATAACAGTTTATTAAAGGAAAATTGTCAAATTTTGTTCTCTTGTTCTTGTTTCGTTGTTGTTTATGTTTGTTTCTTTCATCGTTGGTGTTCTTGTTCTTGTTTTATCGGCGTTACTTTACCACGATGCCTGACTTTACCAACAGTGAGGACACAGATATGGTTCTTACCTATGGAGAAGCCCAAGGCAATGCTCCTAGAGCTCAGAGAATTTATGCGCAAAAATTCCCTAATCGCGCAGTTGCTAATTCCCGAACCTTTACAAACATTATCCAGCATCTTCGAGATCATGGAACGTACTAAGCTGCAGCTCGTGATCGACGTAAACAACATCCGGAAGCGATTGCGAATGTTGAAGAGGCCGTGTTAGAGGACGTCGCTGCAAGACCTGGGTGCAATACTCGCAGACTTGCTCTTTGTCACGGTATTTCTTCTACAACAGTTTTGAGATTATTGAAAGAACAACTATTGTATCCATACCACATAAACAAGGTACAGTTCTGAAAACCAGAAGATATACTTTTAAGGCGTGCCTTTTGTGAATGGATGCTTACGCAAATTGAACATTCAACGCAAATTTAACGAAATTTCCTAAACTTTGTGATGACAACAGTCGAAGCTGGTTTTACACAAGAAGGCATTTTTAACATGCACAATACTCATATCTGGGCTGATGAAAATCCGCACGCCATTAGGGAGCATTGTTTTCAGCAGCAATTTTTAATAAATGTTTGGTTGGCATTGTAAATGGCCAATTAATTGGGCCACGAGTAAACGCGGTGAAGTATTTAAATTTTTTGAACAACATTCTGTACCAGTTATGTGAAGATATGCCGTTGGACAATAGAGCTAGCATGTGGTACCTTCATGATGGGGCATAATGTCACATTGCCCACATTGTGAGACGATGGTTAGACAACAACTTCCCAGAAAGATGGATTGGTCGCAATGATCCCATTGCATGGCCAGCAAGGTCACCCGACTTAAATCCTTGCGATTTTTTTTTTTATGGGAAAAACGTAGTGTAGTCTTCGCCAATTGCCACAATTGAGAAATCACGACAACGAGTAGAAAATGCGGCTGAAAATAATAGGGATATGTTAAATAGGGTGAAAAATTTTTTTGCCAGACGTCTCCAGTGTTATTTGGAGAACAATGGTGGCCACTTTGAGCATTTGTTATAATTTGTGTTAAGTTTGAGGTTAAGTTCTTTCTAGTTATTAAGATTATTTTTCAATTATTTTTATTTTTACTTTCGTTGTTGTTTTATTGCGTTTGTATTTATCTATACAAGACAATTAGTTGGGCCACTAAATTACATTGAATTTTAAGCTAAACATCATGAATTAAACTTAAAAACTTAAACTTTTAAGTTTAATGTCACGCGGGATCGATATTCAAGAATTCAAGTTCAAGTACAAGAACTGTTGCTGTTGTTCTTTTGCGCTTGCGCGGCTTTATGCTGGTAATTTTTTTTATTCTGGAGGATTATTTAAATTTTTAAAGAAAGGCGTACCGCGATATTTTTCACAACTTAACAAATTAGATGATAAAATTTTTAATTCATTAAAATCTAATTTTTCAATAAAATGCGATAGTTTTAATCATTGATCTACTAATCACTTTTTCTAATAATTTATTATTAGAAGAATGCTTTTTAATGTTTCTAATTACCTAATATTTAATCATAAAATTAATTTGATGTCATAATGACAAGTAATAATTTTTGAATTTTTTATAGTTATCATGGTGACCATTATAATGGTGCATTCTACTGTTTTGATCAGTGGCGCATATGAAATTTCTTGTCAAGACTTTTTTATCTTATAACTGAGATTCAGAAAAAAAATATCTAGAAAAAACTCTTCTTTAAACGGGATCTACAAGTGGTTACAATTTTTGTATACATGTCTGGAACTCTCTGTATAAAAAATAACTTTTAATTTAAGTACTTAAATTTGTAGTTATGTGCGTTAGTTTAAAAAAAAAACTTAAATGTAAACTGAAACATTATCGTGAATAAATCTACCGTGATTAAACAAACCACCGACGAGTTTTAAGTACACAAAATTTTTGTTTATGTTTTTTATATGTATGTAATTATAATTTTAGATATTTGTGATCTGATATTCAGTTTGCTTATTTTTGTGAATCATTTAATATTTGGTTGAAATAATAGCAAAAGCACAAATTTTCTGTATAATATTAACAGATGTTATTTGTAAGATATAAACTGCTGTCTGAAGCCGGACAAAATTCAATGGAAGATGGAGATGTAGGGAATAAAGTCAACAGTGACTGGAAATTTAATCTCGGTGAAGGAATTATAGATCTAGACGTGGTTGAAGATTCCACTTCCAAAGAAAACTATATTATAGTGTTGGGTGAACGAAATATTTTCTGTTTGAATGACATCGGAAGACTGAAATATATGAAAAGACTTGAATTTGCTCCAATTTGTTTCTCGAATTATTTTCTAAGTAAAATTTTTAACAAAGAATAACGACTAAAAACTTATTAAATATGGTTTTAGATGACAGAGTTATGTCATTAGTAGTTTCCGAAACTAATAACCTACTCATTTATCAGAACACTTCTCTGAAATGGTGTGCCCAACTACAAATTTTGCCTATTTCACTTAAACGTGGTTTACTTTGTGAAATTAATGGTGTTCTCGTGTTGTTATCAGAGGAAGGCATTCTTGTATGCTCTTACTTAGGAACTGAACCCAGCATATTTGTGGCACCTCCCTTAGCTGTTCAAGAATTAGATTTCGAAAAAGCGGGTCAAGAATTGACCAACTTGCATAAAATTATTAAAAATACCTATTCTAACGGTATCTGACTTTACTGAAAAGTGTTAAGTTTATGTTATATTTACATTATTATTACAGATATAAAAGTAACCAACGCTTCAGCTGAACGTGAACTTGTATTAAATGTTTCAGTAGATCCACATTTAGAAACCTGCACGTTTAACACTTCTT
Organism: Tribolium confusum; assembly: GCA_029207805.1. NCBI lineage: Eukaryota > Metazoa > Arthropoda > Insecta > Coleoptera > Tenebrionidae > Tribolium > Tribolium confusum. The sequence continues at coordinate 10,267,902 of JALGAY010000006.1, forward strand.
TAAAAAATGATATAAAAAATCAAATGTGTTCAATCTTAATCGACATTCTCCCTCAAACTTTATTTGAAGAAGTCCAAATAACAGTTTTCGTTCAATATCCTTTAAAAGTGGAACCGCAAATAGCATTTTTTAATAACTTATCTGATAAAACGTCGATGAATTGTCACGTTTTTATGGAGAATGCTGGAGAAGTTGCAAGTTTGAATCTACAAGTTGTGGCTTCGTTTATATCGAACTTGGGAGTTCCTAGGAGTGTGATGAGATGTGCAATGTTGCCTTTAAATTTAGTAGTTGAGACGTGCCCTCCGCTTAAAGATAGCGACTGCAAAGTAACTTTAAACATTAATCAAAGTCCTGTGGGTTTATCTGTTCTTTTCCCAGGTAAAACCTCAATCTGTGTTTCCTTACTATAAAATATATCTTTTTTAGAATATACTCTCTCTACGACTAATAACGCAATAGGGTTTAAAAATATCGGAGAAGAAGGAAAAGTAGTCACTGTACTCCTTGCGAAATCGTCGGAAAGGTATAGACTTCAATCGGACTCATTCGCATCATTAAATCTTTTAATAGAAGAAATGATAAACCGTCTTAAAAAGCATTTTTTAAATATAAGCGATTTTGCTATTAGTTTTAATTCTCCTCTACCAACAAATCTAATACTTGAATACATTAAGGAACATTTTTATTCACGAAAGGCATTCACTTCAATACAAGTACGAACATCTCTAAGAATTATTTTAGGGGAGTAAGTAAATGATTTTAGGACAAGATTACTCAACTTAGTGCACAATTTCGACTGATCCAAAAACGTTTAATTGCCAAGTTTAAAGTCAAAAATCCAACACCACTTTCAAACCTAGAATTTCTTCTTGAAGACACTTATTCTGAAATTATAAAACTTACTAATGATTTGGATGAAGAAAAAATAAAATTAATTACAAGCCAAAATAAACTGTCTTGTGTCCTACACCTTTTAATAAATCTAACAAAATTAATGGATATTAATAATAACGTGAGAGATTTGATTGAATCTACTTTTATTCCAATTATTTATGATCTTGATGGACAGGTGAGTAAAATATTAATAAAAACACGTTATTTTGTGTCACTTACAGAGTATTGACTTTGTTTTAAATGATAACGTATATTTTTCTTAGATTTTTTACTCACAATATTTTAATATATATTTTAGTTTTTTTAATCATTTATTCATAATATGTTACGTGTATTTTGAAATATGTTAAAAAAAATACGTCCTAAGTTTTGGCAATGTAACTGGCAATGTTGCCTGAGAAGAGGTCTTAGAATACGAATAAACTTTATTGCTTTTGCGGTTATTTACAATTTTTTAAAATATTTTTTACAAAACAATATTTCAATATCTCTTCATTGAAAACGACATTTAAAAAAAATGTAAATTTTATATTTTTTTTAAAGAATTATTTAATAAATTGATATTCATTAGAAGAAATATTAGAAAGATTCTGGAAAAATTCACCTGCGTAGCGCAAAAAACAAAGTTTTTAATGGCAAACTTTAAAAATGTGATAACTAGTTTTTGAGAAAAGATGAGATAAATTCTTAGCAGATTCACCCTGTATACAAGATACTATCCGCGACAAAATAAACTGAACACCAAATTCTGACCTTGACAGAAAAAAATGTGTCAAGCAACCTTTATGATGATTTGGCTTTCCTAACCTCACATTTCCCAACGTTACATTACTGAAGAACTGTCAAAAAAATATGTGATGGTCAGTTTACACAATTCTTCTCGTCAATGTCAAAATTTGGTGTTCAGTTTATTTTGTCGCGGATGGTATATAGTATGTTTTTGAAATAATGTACAAAATTTTAACACGTGATAAACCTTGTTTATTGTCTTATACAAATGTTTATAGTTTCTATTATAAATGCTGTAGAAATGTTTTTTTTTCTTCAAAAAACATTATGTTTGGGATATGTATGACGACACTGTTTTTGAGCATATAGATTTGTAGAAATACAATATAAAAGATTTTTTTTTGCGTATTGTAAACACTTAAACAACAACACTACAGGTGAATTTTCACGATGTTACCGGTAACATAATTTAGTTAATAAATTTTTTCAATTACTATATTCACATGTAGTGAAATTTAATAGAGTGACTATTAACATACAAAATGTCTTTAAAATCATGTACAAACAATGCACGATCATATATTGTAAAACCTAAAAAATGTTAAAAAATTCATTCTTTTGGGTAAGAAGAACTTGTAGGACTTGGGTAAATTGCTAAGAACATTTAATTACTAATAAAATAATTACCAGTTGACGATGAACAAAACTAAAATTTTGAAGCGTTAGATAAAACAAAACTATACAACAAGTTTATCTGAAAAATAAAAGTAAAATTGATTGCACATTAAAAATGCATAATATAACGTGTCTGACGTTTTCAAAATTAGATTAATCAAAATTGTTATGTTAAGAATCTATCCAAGCCCTATGTTTTGACAGGCAAAAGTAACTTGGCGAAAAATGAAAAATTTAGTCCACTCGTTTTGTACGAAGAAGTGACAAATGTAAAGTTGTCTTAATTAAAAAAAATAATAATAATAATAAATAAATAGTAGTAAATATCTAATATGACACATGTTTTTCATGCACTATAACGGAAATAATGTAATACAGTTTTTGTTCTTAATTAAATTTTAACAAATTTAGAACAGTTATTCATGCTGACAAGGCAACCATCTCTAAGCTTAGAGCACTCTTTTTGTGTTACTATCTTGTTTTTCTTTGTATTTAAGATAGTTGAACTTTTATATTTACAATAATATACAAAGTAAATCAACCTCATGTAAATTTTGAATTACTGCAATTTAGAAATAATTATGTACTAAAAATAAATAAATATTTTTAATCGTAATATTTAAAATATTTATTATTTTAAATTTTTATTTATGTTAAATAAATATTTTGCATCGTTTGGTACAGATATGTAAGTACATTTTTGTAATACATATTTGTTTTTACCAAAAATTTGATTATAATTTTGCTACCAAATTTTGTAACAAAATTTTGTACCTGTAAAATAGTTTTTATAATTGATTTTGTAAACAAATATTTTTCAAATAAGTTAATTTTGCAGTAAACATTTTCTAAATTTTTTTCTGACCAAGTAGGTTAGATTTATTTTAACATATTTTTTGGGTATACATACATATATTACAGTATTCTTTATGTAAGTGCATTTTTGTAAAGAATTTTATGGACACTCATATATATATTCAGTAAATAAGACCATTAAAATTATTGCCTTCACTAGTGTGAAAAATACGAAAAGTAACTAAAATCTGTTAGCGGCACTGAGTCAACTAGCAAAAATTTACCTTACATTTTGTTCACTAGATTAATTTTAGAATTGGGAAGACGTCACTGATGCCTCATTGTGTTATTTACTCCGTACAGTAATGGCAAAATCTGAAAAAGATAAATTACGTGCAGCTCATACCAGTTTTGATGAAATTAAAGATCTATCAAAAATCGAAAAACATTTTACTCTAGTTTTGGAAAGAATTCCAAAAGGAACTTTACTTGAAACGCATTTTCCCATTAAAGAAGGTACTTTTACGAGTATAAAAAATAATGTTTTTAATTCAAAATATTGCTTTTTTATTTTTTCAGTTGAAGACAAAATCGAAGAAAGAGAAGTCATTGTTGAAGAAACTATTCCTATTGGATCTAAAATTGGTGAATCAAGTTCTCGATTGCTTTCGGCAAGGAGAGGACTTTTACGAAATCGTCATAAAGTTGACGGCGATTAAAATGTAAAGGTTTAACAATAAAAACGTATATATACCTTTAGGTGCAAAGTTTCTCTCACCAATACCTACTTATTGTTCAATAAAACTTTCAATTTTCTGATTGTATAGCAAGTCTCGCTTTCTAGTGTAAGAGTAAACAGTGCCATTTTAACAAATAAGTACGTTCTAAGTAGGTAGCAGAAAATAGAAAACTTTCATTTTGTATGTTGTTACAAGAAACAGTTACCATTTTAATTTTACTTTCGCGATTTTATTGTGATTAAATCTAGTTAAATCTATTACTTCATAATAATTTTTATTATTTTAATTATGTTTACTAATGATCTAATTGTAATATGTTAAACCACAGGTAAGATACCAGTGTGCTAAAATGTATAATTTGAAACATCACACATTAAAGACATTTGATGTGCAATGTATACATTTATCTTCTACAGTAGTAAGTAGGTACAAACGTATCTACAATTTATTGTTAAGTCGATTGTGTACAATTTCTCTGTGCAAGTGTGCACAGTACAGTAAACAGAAAACAATGAAAAACCTCTCTTACTAAAACATGTACTCTTTAGATTTATGAACGGTGGAAATTAAATTATTAGTTAACAAGCATAATTAAAAAATAGTTTTCTTTATTGTACATACTTTTTAAACAATGTCAGAAACAATTAAAACTTTTATTTAACTTTTTTTTACAAATTCTATCAAATTAAATTCAACCACTGTAAATTTAAGCGTAGGTTTTCAAGAAAACTTTTTAAACTAAGAAATTATTTAATTTATATTTGAGTGTTTAATCTTAATTTTTATTTCCACTTTCAGAAAGATATATTAACCTCACAGGCTCAGAAGTTGTTTCAAGTTTTTTTTATATTCCATTTGCTCGTTGCTTTTTATCACATTAACAAAACTCTTGTACGTACAATTTGCGCAATCATGCATTTTTAAACAAGTTGTTGCAATGCAAGCAAGGTTTTATCCGGTAATTACCTTGAAATGTTAGTAGACATTAATGCAGCAAATCGAAAATTAAGTAATTTATTTCGAAATTTTTCATGTCTGAAAGATCAAAAGATGAAAACAAGTGTAGTTACGGTTTAGTGAAATACATAAACACAGGAGTGTTTTACATTAGACGAGTGTACAAACTTGCTTAAAAAAGGTGGTTTAAAAAATGTAAAGCTTGTGAAAATCGAAATTTAAAACACGTTACTCGGAAAAAATCTTTGACATTCAAATACTCAAGATGATACATCTGCACCATACTCTAAAAGAAGTCGGACCAAATTTGTGTACCTTTTTTAATCCAATTTTGTATTAAAATTATAATGTTTATTTTGTTTTAATCAAAAGTGGTTTTAAAATTTTTTCTTGTTAAAAGATCAAGGGTAAAATTATTACATGCCAGATAAACATATTCTTTTCAAGAACATATTTTACTTAATCAAGGAGTAAAAATTTAAAAGTTTTTATTTCATAGTTAGATATAATGTGGAGTTGAAAAAGTATACAAAAAAATTGTCACTATTTCTACCTATAAGCACATTCACAGAAATACAGTGTCATGAACTGTAAAGAAACCGAGTTCGAAGATCGTTTTACTTTCACTTCTTCATTTCCTTCATGTTTTAAGTGGGAATATCTGTGATAGTTTGCAATAAGAAAACAGTTTCATTGCTACACCTGCACCTTGCAGGTGGTGCTTTTGTTTATGTTTTTGTTATCTCAATGTCTGTTATAATTGGCCTTCATTATTTCAAACCTTAGTATTGTGATATCAGTTGTCAGTAATAACATTTTGGAGCAAGGGGCATTATTATTGTTGTTTTGTGTTTAGTGAAAAATTACTGTTATGTCGTGTTGTGAAAGATCTAATTATAAAATGTCAAAAACGCAAAATGTGATATTAAGGGTGACCATTGTAATGGGTATGATGGTGGCAGTTGTAGCGGTTTTATACCTTACTCCTTTGCCAGGTAAACATATTTTCATTAAATATAATTTGAATATAGGTACCTATATGAATAAATTAAGTTTCGCAAATTCATAAAATTAATTATTCTTCCATAATATGATTAGAAGGTTTGTAATATATCATATTTAGTGTCTGTAAGAGTTGATGAAATATTAATTAATTATCTTCCATAAAGTATAACTTGATTTTGAATTATATCTTCATGACTTAATTAAATTAAGCGCTGTGATATGGCTACTTATTTTTATAAAAATAAAAAATTGACTTTATAGAAATTTACTTTATAATAAAAATGCACTGTTTCTTTCTATTCAAAAAGAAAAATGAGTAACATGACAACATTTTAATTCTTTACAAAGATACTCGTAAGTATATTTAAAAATGGAGTTATAGGTAAAAATTTTTGAAAAGTAAAGAGGTAATCAACCTATTTTAGTTTTATTTAAAAATATTTATTTAAAGAAATGCTAATTATTATCCAATGATTAGAAAGTTGAACACTAATTTAAGAGTTGACGAGGTTATTATACTTTAATAACATTCAACATTTAATAACCATGTAATAGTCAATAGATTTACGGAATTATGAATTACTTAGTCATGTCATAATGTCTTAGACTGAAACTAATAAAACACCATTTTTAGTTAAATCAATCAGCATGAAATGAATAATTCTTTGACAAAAATAGTAACAGAAAACCGACAAAATAGGGGAAATTGTTGTTAATACTCAAAATCAACAAATCGTTTTGTTTAAGATTTTTGATTATAAAATTAAAACTAATTAAGCAATCTTAATTTTCTAAAGACATGAATTTAGAGAATTAAAGCGCGAATTTCTAATTTCGCCAGTTTTTAAGTTGTAGGGCTGATTTTTTGCGAAAAAGAAGTGACTTATATTTTATAGTTATATTTTTGTTACTTATACTTTATGTGCCTGCAAAAACAAGTATCATCAGACTGTTAGTTTTGAGCAATTTTATTTTTTTAAGGCAGCATCTTCCAGAGATTCTGTATGCTCCATAGAAGACCTGATTTTAGTTTTTAAACACATTTTGATAGTACAGGTACAGTCCAATAAAATCTTTATTTTTATTTTGTTCTGTAATTTTGCGAAATAAGTAAAAAATGATTGCAAATATGTATGAGTAAAAACAGAAAGTGGTCAATTAGTGGGAAAAAAAAAATGAAATAAGGGAGACATTATATTTTGTATTTGTTGTTCTGTTATATTTCTTGTATTTGCACTGTATTTATTAGTATTGTTGTATTTATTAGTTTCGCTCCCAAAGTAGGACTTGTCAGAAGTTTTGACTACCTACTTAATTTAATTTCTTTTCTCCACTTTTCTCGAAAATTCTATTACATTTGTAAGTTTTTTGACTTTCATTATTACTGTTTACAGCACATCTGTTTTTGTATAGAACAAACTATCAGCAAATTTAAGTAATTTTCATCAAATGGCAGATCATCAATTCACTCAAGTTTTCACAAAATATTCTCTGATTTTTCTTGAATATCTTTTTTTGAGTTTGTGTGTATTTTTTTGTTTTTGTGCAGATTTTTGGAAGTTTTAGAATACTACAGCTAGATTTATCTAAATTGAAATTTTGACAGCAGAAAATTGGTTCCAAATCAATTTGAACTGGAAGATCTTGACCGGCATTCAAGTGTCTGCTTTGCTGTTTAATAAATTAATAAAACATACAGTGTGTCAATTTTAAAAGTTGCAATTGGCAATAACTCTAGAATTGAAAAAGTTATTGAGAATCACTTAAAACCGTTTTGGTGGTTGCTAGGGAGAATTAAAATGACATAGTAAATGACGCACTCCCAGCCACCCTTTAAGCCACAGCTACCTCAACTTGAAAATTTTTAATGGCACTACCCTACTTGTGATATTGCCGGTGCATTTCTGTAAGAGAACTGATCTAGATTGTAAATTAACATTTTTGGTTTATGGCGGACCGCTCGCTTAGGGAGAATCGACAATTAGAGCGGTCTGCCATAAACTCATCACAATAAATCACAATAGTTAGGATTATCCTAAGTAATACTATTGTTATGTTTATATACAATTTAAGTAAATTTCCTTACAGAAATGCACCGACTATACATCGTCGGAAAGCTCATAACAAGCGCTTTTCAAAGATGTTATGCAAAAGCCTATTTGAAAAAGTCGTTTTCCAAATAGGCGACAAGGAAGACTTTAAATTTTTATTTTTGTTATTCGCTGTAGTAAATGAACTCTAATTGAAACTAAAATAAAACATTGCCTAAGTGATTAATTTTTATTAAATGCTATAATAGATGTTGAAAATGATTTCCGTTGTTCGCTAAACAAAAATAGAGCCTATTTTGAAATTCTTCACGAACTTAGTTTCTCTGCGAATAGCTCGACACTCTTGAATGATTCATTGTCTCAATTGTTTAAGTGAGTTTACTTTTGTTTTCTAAACCACAAACTTTAAATGACCCCATAAAAAATCCAGTGGTGTAAGATCCGGTGACCTAGGAGGCCATTCAATAGGTTCTCTTCTCCCAATCCATTGATCTGGGTAGTGGTTATCCAACCATTGCCTAACTGGAAGTACATAGTGTAGAGGTGCTCCATCTTGTTGAAAATGCAGTAGATGTTCATTTAATGATTTTCAAGCTCTTGAACTATAAGAGGCTCAATGGTTGTGTCCAGCATATTAGCGTATGGTTCGTTGTTCAAATTCCTCACTGAGTACTCTTGGTTGACTTCTTTTTTTATTCTTAACAGATCCTGTTTCTTCAAATTTGGTGACTAACTTCTAAACGTACGCATGACTGACATGTTTTTCTGGATATTTATTATTGAACACTGCCGCTGTTCAAAGAGCACAACGATTTTCAGAATCGTAAATAAATATCAATTCAACACGCTCTGCCATACTATAAACTATTGTTAATTTTTGATAATTTACAATATTGTTAACAGGTACAATTAATAAATGAAATGTATGAATCTACAAAAACAGATGCATTATAATCTAATCCCAATAAACATAGGGGTGCAAAAACCATAATGTATTGCCATTTTGATAAGATTCAAAACACAAAAAAATCACACAAAAAACATGAAACGTAGTCTTTAGGGTTTAAATCATCTTTTTGGTTGTGTATTTTGTAAATAACGTCAATTTTTCCTTTAGGACATCGCATAAAAAATGAAAATTTAAAGTCTTTCTTTTCGAGTATTTGGAAAACGACTTTGTCAAATAGGCTTTTGCATAACATTTTTGAAAAACGCTTGTTATGAGCTTCCCAACGATGTCTCACAAGTAGGGTAGTGCCATTTAAAATTTTCAAGTTGGGGTGGCTGTGGCTTAAAGGGTGGGTGGAGGTGCGTCACTTACATGTCATTTTAATTTCTCCTAGCAACCACCAAAATGGTTTTAAGTAATTCTCAATAACTTTTTCAATTCTAGAGATATTGCCGATTGCTACTTTTAAAATTGACACACTGTATAGATTACTAACATTACATGTCAAAAAAAAATGTAAATGACAAAAACGCGCCTTCTGTTACATTTTTGGGCTGCTGCGAATCATTTTTGTTTAAGGTAGGCGAAAATATTAGTATATTAAATATGTTGCAAAAGCAATAATTAAACGCAAAATATAAAACGGAGACATAATGAGAGACCACGTTGTTAAAAATATGACTTGTTTGTTTGAAGAAAACTAAGTAAACTTTCTTGCTTTTTGGCTCTTATTTTAGTAATTAATTTGGAAAATATATTAAATACATTATAGCAATAGCCTCTTTACTCATCAGTTAACAAAGCTTCAAAAATATTAAACATTAATATCAAAACTTAATAAAATAAACAGTTTTTTCTATATTGTAACTTAAAAACTGAAATTTTTGATAAGTCTTTGATGTCAAGAAACCGTATTGTACTTACCTACTTGATAATTTGACCACAACATGCCAACATTACAAATTATTCGTTAATCAACGATTTTAGTGAGATTTGTACAAACAACAATGTTTGATTTTAATTTTCGTTTAATTTGAATTTAATTAATTACGCGCCGACTTTGTTAAACTTTAATAAACATTAAATTAAAATTCCAAAACATAATTTGTCATAGTTTATTAGTTTACTGTTTTATTTTTGACCTCACATTTTTTAATTTGCACAATATTTAAACAGTGAGTTGTATTTGTGTCACTAGTCTTTTGTTGGAAAAAGTAATTTTAATGATTTTTAATTTTTTTAAGTAGTACTAGGGAAATGTGGAAGCTACACTGCCATTATTACTGTATCTATTTTACATATAATTTCAAAAAAATATTTAAGTAATATTTGGATTTTTTAAAGAATGGACAAAGATTTTCACATAAATAATAAAATACATGTAAATGAACAGTTAATTCGACAACAAAACGAAATATAGGTGGCGTTTATCAATTTTAATATGACCGGTTTTTTTGGGGCTAGAAACTAGAAGTACAATGTGTTTTTGTGTTTTTTAATAAATTGTTAAAAGTTTTGTTGTGTTTTTCTTAAAAAGCTTTCGTGGTGTTGTTGTTTACTTATTTGGTGTTCTTTCGCAAGTTCGAGTTTTGTTGCCGCTGTTTCTTAAGTGATTAGAAAACCCTCTTAATTAGCATTTGGATTACAATTAAGTAAATTGGTCAGGGAAAAAAGGCGATTAATATTGTTAGTTTGAATTCGGTTAGACTGTAGGGTATGTTTCTAACAACTCTAGATAGAGCGCTCTGCATCATGGGGACACTGCCTACAAAAAATACTATTTGTGCAGATACTGCACATTTTTGAATTTACATATTTTTTATTATTTATTAATTTTTACTGCCCTTTTATAGTTATAATGCGGAACATAGAAATACTGGTCAAATAGTTTTCTTTACTGCTCTAAAATATCATTTTTACTTATCAAATTTTATAAATATACTGAGTCTTTTACAACATTTTGCTGACTGTGTATAAAATCATACTGCACAAAATAAAATAAATACTGCTCATTTTGTTATGACTTTTTTTTAAATAAATTTTAAATAATATTAAAAAGAAATGGTTTTATTATTTAATTCTTTTGAAAACATTGGTTGCTTCACTACCAACGGATTATCACTTACACGCTAATTTGTACAACCTTAAAACTAACCGTGAGAACTTACGTCGATTAAAAAAAAGTTTTCTTTGAAAGTGTTTGTTTTACACATCGACATATAAGGGTTCTTCTATTTTTAAGCTATTTATCTAAAATTAGGCAATGGAAAATTTATAAAGGCTCGTTCTTTGTTGTGCGTTGGTATACACAACAACCGTACACGACCCTTGATGGATCTGTTTAAACTCGTTATAACAACAAACGAAGCTTACAAAAGCACAAGTAAACCATTGGAACTTAAAATCTTGCCCATTTATGTGTGAATTATTTTTTTGCTGTAAAGTGTTGCCACGTTATGAATATTATGAATATTAGTATATTTTTGACGACAATTGACCAGTAAGCAAGCAGCCTGCCTTCTTCAAATTTACTTAATTTAAATGTGTTTTACCTCTTTTCAAAGCATGCCACTAATGCTGCAGTAACAGCAACCTAAGTCTTTTTGTTGGATCTTTTTGGTGTGTTGAAGTAGATGAAAAGTTACCATTTTTAGACACTTTAGTAATTAAATCTAATGATAGATTAGAACTTGATTTTTATAGAAAAATTACCAGTACGCTTCGCTACATTACTGCAAACTCTCATCATTGTTCTTAACACAAAATGGCAAATTTTAATTTTTTAATTTATCGGTTCATTAATTTTTTTTTGAGTAATGATTTGTTTAAAAAAGGGCTCAAAATTGTAAAAGATACAGCCAATATAATGGTTTTGAGACTGTAATTATTGATAAAATAATTCAAAACATTAGATATAAGAAAATGGTTTCTAAATCAACAACTTTTGTGAAGAAACCAGAGAACACAACTTTTAAATCAATATTTTATGCTCTTTCAATTACAAGAGGTTTGAAAAAATTTTAAAAAATTTTGGGTTCCAAGTTGGTTACAACTTTAGCACAAGTTTTCAAAGTTTTTTGCTAACCCTAAAGACAAAACACGGTCTTTAGAAAAGTCGAGAATTTATGAAATTAATTGTAAATACTGTAATCAAAAGTATGTATGTACATACCTATATTGGGCAATCGCGTAAATCAATTCACACTAGATTTAAAGAATAGGTACATGGTTTATCTTAAATTCAACAGAATAAAAAATCTAATGTTGCCCAACATATTTTTGATAAAAACTACAGAATTTACAAAAATAATATTAGAATTATTAGGGCAGTCAATAATTGTGAATTTCTTGATTTTCTTGAGAGTCTAGAAATACAGAGAAACAAAGAACGTCTAATCAACACTGATTTTGGACCTATCCCTATTTCTTTTCTTTTCTCATTGAAAGGAGGTGAAAGTGAAAGTTGGCGCGATTAGTATACAAGCTAAGAATTCTTGAAAAGTGTGGATGTTTTACGTTTCAGCAACAGCAAAATTACTGCCCATTTAATGATCGCGACAGACATGATTATCCTTAGGGTCCCTAGTGCCGCTAAGTGCGGGCCTAAGTAAGCAGATTTAACGTTCTCTGAAAGCGGCTTCGCTCTTGATTTTTCCAAAAGTTATTACTTAACAGTATTAACTAGAACTTTTGATATCTAATGTACTATTTTTATCTATTTGAAAAGAACGTTTATCTGGCTTTAATTTTTATTGATCTTTAAATTGTTTCTTAATGTCTGAAATAGTGAATATTAGGGCCGGATACCTAAATATTTTTCTCAGGTGGTTGAAAAAATAGTATATGAACCTTTAGGTCGTAAGCACTTTCCGTCTTCTCGAACGCTTGCAAACCTTTGGTTTCGCTCTCAATATGCCAATTTGCGTTGTCAGCTATAAAAAGTTATGCTCACGGTTGAGGTCTAATGTCGATGCCAAGAACAGTACAATATACAAATAGAATCCTGGTATCAGGCCGGATTCAGCTTATGCTCTTGACTGGAACATTACAAACGTTGATGAAGTGGTGAAAAGTTGAAAGTATTAGATTTCAATAAAAATAGTGTGAAAGCAAATTAAAAAATAGTGTCATATAGATCATTACACATATACCATGTTATCAAAAATTATCGAGATAAAGGATCATTGAGGAAAACAAAAAATAGCTATTATTACAACTAGGAAAATATGAATTATATTCATATTTCCCGTGGTGGAATCAATAGTTTTTTTCTGATTGAAACAATATTGTTGTCAAAATAGCAAAATATTAGATTATAAATTCTGGAATTTAGCAATTAGTAACGTTAATTGCTAAGGATAAGAGACAGTGTTTGTAAATAGGTATCATAGTTGATAGGTTTGATTTTCGCGTCCTGTCATAAAAATATTTTGATAAAATGTCGGACTATGTGCTCGCACAGGCAGCGAAGGGCAGCCAGGGAATGTTTGATTCCAGTAAAATCGAATATTGCGTATAGTAAAATGTACGAAGACTTTCAACAATGGAGAGCAACAAATACAGTGAATGGTGCCGACGAAAATATTTTGCTAACGTTTTTTGAAGACTTGGTAATTTGCTATGATTTTTGTTATTTTTGAACGTATGACTAATTTATTCTATCCGTAGTCGCAGAAATATTCACCACGTTGTGGTCAAAATTATCCATGCTAAAGATAATGTTGTATTTAAAAGAAAAAAATTAATGTTAAAATGTTTGATGAAGTAGAAGCATTTGTAAAGAATAAAAATAAAGGATTCGTTTCAAAAAAATCAGAGGTGTTGCCCCGAGAACAGCTCAAAAAATTCTTGCGAGAAGCTCTTACTGACATTTTTTTAATGTATAAGGTAAAATTTCATTGTGATTCTCCTCTGTTGAATAGACTGTTACACCTGTAATTTAAATTTTAAAGTTCATTTTAATTATGGAAATTTTTGGCGTCTGCAGAACGCACATTAAATAAAACATTTTCATAGTAAAATATGACATTTCAGATTTTCCTTTATATGACGTTTTATATTTCCCTTGGGACATATGAGCGTTTTATATTTCCCTAGGGAAATATGAGTGTGTTATTACATATTGTAACTAAGGCAATATTAGTTAATATTGTATCAATCAAAAAAAAAACTTTAATTGCTTCAATATATGATTGACTTGTCAAAACTTTTCACAAAATTTGATTTGTTAGATTCTAACCATAATTCTGACAGAAGAATATAAAATGGTTTTAAATACTATTTCCGATAAAAAATTCCGTACACCAAATTCTGACAATGACAGAAAAAAATGTGTAAAGCAACCTTTTTGATGATTTGGTTTCTAACCTTAAATTTCCCAACGTCACAATTACTGAATAACTCAAATACCTTATAATATAAATATACGGCTAAATAACTGAAGTGAAGCAAACATTTCTATGAGTGGGAGAGTGAAAAGAAGATGATTTTTTGTTGTATTGTGTCCAGTTGTACAAAATACGCATGCGCAGTTAAGAAGGGAAGGAGATATAGCATCGTTTCGAGTTATATCATATGTCTCTCTCTTTATAAAGTATATAGAGAGAGACATATATCTCTTCTAAATGTTTGCTTCAAACTCAGACCTCTTAAAAACCGTATATATTATTTATAAGGTACTCATAAACCTACTATTAGGTATTTGGAATAACTGTCAAAAAAATATGTAATGGTCAGTTTACACAATTCTTCTTGTCAATGTCAAAATTTGGTGTCCGGATTTTTTTGCCGCGAATAGTGTCACTCATAAAACTTTCATGATTAGAAGCGTACTTTCGTTCTGGTCAGGTAATGATGAAGAACGGCAATATAATTTACGTTCGTGTTTGTAGGCTTTTCGGGATAAATTCCCAAATTTTGTAGTAGCGTCAGATGTTTTTTACATAACCCTTACAAGAACTGTAAAAATATTTAGAAAGACGAGTTTAATTGCTCATAAAGAAGGAGCCAGACGACCAAGTATTTGTACAGAGAAAGTGGTTGCCGATGTTTGGAACCACATGCAAGATGAACCTTTAAAATCTATTCAGACTGCACCAAGAAACAGGTATAGCCTATGGAACTTGCAGATCTATCTTAAAAAAAGATTTAGGGATGTTCTCGTACAAGATGCAGTTGTTTCAAGAAATTTTACCACAGGATTATAACCGGTGTTTGACTCACTGTCAGTGGTTTTCCGAAAATCTAATAAACGACAATTTGTTAGATTTAAGTTTTATCTCAGATGAAGCTTGGTTTTATTTATCAGGCTACGTAACTTCGAAAATATGCACATGTGGAGTTCTTAAAATCTTCACATTTTTGTAGAATTACCGTTACATTTTCAGAAAATTGGCAATTGCTTGGCGATGTCTCGTAGAAGAATTGTTAAGCCAATTTTTTTTGATTTTATGCGAATGCTGAAAGATACTGAAACAACATTTTATTTTAAATGTTTTTGTGAAACAGTTAGATGATTTTCAGCTACGGTATGGTTTCTTCCAAGAAGACGGAGCAACCGCACACACAACAGCAGAAACTGTTGCATATTTAAGAGAATTTTTTGATGAACGTTTAATTAGTATTCATACCGACATAGAGTTTCCACCTCAATCGTCCTGCCTCACAATTATGAATTATTTTGTGTTTTTTTATTTAAAAAATAAAATATTCAGAACACCGGTAGCTAATTTACAACAACTGCAAGAAAAGATAATTGAAAAATGTGCAGGAATAACTCTAGAGATGCCTGCAAATGCATACGAAAGTATGAAAAAAGTTCAGTTGTGTATACAAGCTGGGGCTGGGTATATTCAATAGTTTCTTTACAAAGCTAGAAATTTAAGCTTACATAATGATCGTGTTTTAGTTGTTCAGTGGGTTCATTATTTAGATTATTAATTTTTTTTTTAGACAACAAGTGTTAAAATTGCAACTTTTTTACTAGTGTGGTATGTTTTGCCTTCAATACGAATTTTTTGGTTTTCTTTTGAACGTTCCTTTACTTGACTTTGACCAGCGCGACTTTAACCATAAGTTTGACAGGATAAATTGTAAGGTTAGGAGTCTGTTAGGGTCAAATTCGCACATCAATCAAAGGTGTTTCTTTATTATTTTTTTTGTTTTCCACAACCACTCTTGTTTTCGATAATGTTTGATAACCCGGTATTATATTCTTAATATTTTTTAACAAAAAATTAGTGGAACTTATTTTATAAGAATATTGCAAGTTTAGGTATAATTTGTGTAGTGTTGGTTTTATTGGAAAACGATGCGTATGTAATCACTGATCAGTGCCAAAAAAAAATAAATTAAAGGAATCATGCACTGAGAGAAAAGATTTGCTAAAATACGTCTACCAATAAACAACTTGGCAAAGAAAACTAAAACTGATGATTTAAAAATTATTTGTCCGCGGCAGAAAAATATTTGTTTCTTTTTTACCAAATTTGTTATAGCTGGACGTATTTAAACAAGTCTTTTCTCCCTCCTAAATGTTTATGTAGGCAAGTAAGTTCAGTAGAGTCGTATTACTGGGACAGATGGATCTCTAAAGTTAGGTATTTGTTAAAATATTAATCTAATGGCACTCAAATTTCTGAGATGATGGAATAAAGTCACTTGGAATTACTTATAAGAGAATAGTATTTTAACGAACGCATTTTGTAAAATCAGCTTTATGGCACAAATTCAAATTTATAAAACGAACGCAAAGCGCTGGTTTTATGAAAAATTAGTGCCTAAAATTTTTTAGATTTTTTTTTTTTTTGGAAAAAACCTGTTTACGTAAAATTGAAATGTTGCGTGTGTAGTAGGCTTATAAGAGCACTCTGGTACTCTTAAAGCTATAAACGCACGCAAAATAAGTTTTCTAATAGGTTCTTTAGAGACGTAACTTACAAAGAAAAACATTAAACAATTTGCAATTGTTTGTAATTGATTTAAGTTTCACGGTATATACAAAATTTCTTATGCATTTTATTGTACCAATGCAAAGTGATGTTGGTATCGAATAATTATTTATAATATGAAATACAAGGTCTATGCAGATTAAACTAACGTGAAAACTAGTAATCTCAACATTTAACTAAATAGGCTTTTCAAAACTAAGAGTGTTGGACCATATAACAGTCAAACCTACATAAGATTCTAATTCTTGAATTTTGTTTTTAGTTTTTCGCTATACAATTATTTTGAGACTGATGTTTTTTAATTTGGTTATTGCCAAATGTTATTAATTTTTATAATAAGTATTTTTGCAAATAGACAAACTTGTATGAAAATTAAAAGAAACTACAAAGCATTAAAAAAAATATTCTAGATTTATTTGTAATTTTTTTACTGATGAAAGAGAAATTTATAGTTTAGTATCATTTGGGTTAAAAAACAGATTCCAATTTACTGTGTGTTTGATTCTCTGTGCAGATTACGGTCACATCAATTGAGAGTATTTTTGAAGTCTCTGTGATACAGTTATTGCAAGATGTAGAAATTAGTAAAATACTAATGTCTGTGTTGTATATTTATTAAGGAAGAGCAACAATAACCTTTCACTGTTTTAAATGGTACCTGTTTAACAGCTTTCTTTATGGTGAAATGCAAGATGTTATTTTACAAAGCTCACAAGTTGTATATGTTTATAAATATATAATTACTAAAAAAAATTGTTTTTAGAGGGACAATTTTTAAGCTGTGATAGACCTTGCCATGACTTAGACTGGCCAATGATATGCCGTGTAAAGATTCAAATTGAAACTGTAGGAAATATAGGGTAAAATTATAAAAGCATTATGGTAAACAACCACAAATTTTTTTTTTAGATTTTGTGAAAATTGTTCTTTTAACAACACTCTCAACAATGTTATTACAATTAATAGGCAAAGCCCAGGACCTTCTATTCAAATATGCCAAAACGATATTTTAGTAGTTGATGTTGTCAATAAACTTTCCGGTCACAGTGTAACAGTTCATTGGCGAGGGCAGCCAAATAACGAAGCACCTTTTATGGACGGAGTGCCTCTAGTGACTCAATGCCCTATTCTTAGCTATACTACATTCCAGTACAAATTTCGAGTAACTGCTCCAGGAACACACCTATATCAGGCATTTTCTGACAACGACCTTTCCCGAGGGATGTTCGGCGCTCTTATTGTAAGACAACCAGAGAAAATTGACCCTCAACGAAAATACTACGATATCGACTCAAGAAGTCACATAATCTTAATTTCTGAAAGTGATAAAAAGGTGCTGGTTAACGGCAAAGGACCGTCTGAAACAGGAGCGGTTTTATCGATTTTCACCGTGAAAAGAAACAAACGATACCGATTTAGGGTAGCTTTTGCAGGAAGTGACTCTGGATGTCCTGTGACTTTCAGTATCGATAATCACTTAATTAAAATAATCGCACTGGATGGAAATCCTGTTTATCCTAATGAAGTTGAGTCGATAGTTATGAGTAAAGGGGAAAGGGTTGATTTTGTCCTGAAAACGAGTCAGGATATAAACGGGTATTTTTTGAGGGTGAAGTCGTGCGAAGGTGATGGATTAGCCCTTCTAAATTATGAAGGCGGGGGAAAAGAACAGAACAATCAAGAACAGAAAAAAGAGAAAGAAGGGAGGAGTTTTGATACGGCACTTTGTGAAAGCAAAATCGGGAGGGTATGTTTAAAAGATGTAAAATCCTTACAAAAAATGCCGGAGCAACTTAACAAGAATACAAAGGTCATGTACTTGTCCTTCGGATCCAGAATCGTAAATGTCAATGGTGAGACAACGCTTTAGTAGGTTAAGAGAGAAAGTATCGTGATATAAGTGCGAGCATATCTAGTGAAAGCGATGTTATGTAACACAATAATAATTTTTTTAGGCAAATTTAGTTCAAGAGTTTTTGGTGTCAACAATTTGACGTTCACTTATCCTTCTTCTCCTTTGTTAACTCAACTAAATCGAGTCTCTCTGAATACGATCTGTGACGAGTTAAATGTCCCCGAAAAATGCACAGGAAAGGAAATTTGTGAGTGTGTTCACGTCGAGCACATTTCTTTAGGATCGTCAGCCGAAATCGTTCTTATTAATCAAGGTCCGATTTATATTCATGACGTTAATTAAAATAAATTAAATATGTTGCAGATGAGAATCAAGACGAACATATTTTCCATTTACATGGATATCATTTTTATTTGGTTGGATTTCGACAGTTCGACAGCGTTCCTTCAACAGACGAAATAAAATTGTTGGATCGGCAAAATGTCTTATTTAAAAGGAATTTCAATAATCCAATTCAGAAGGATACGGTTCGGGTCCCAAAGAATGGAGTTGTTGCTCTAAGGTTCTTGGCAAACAATCCTGGTGGGTTTTTAAGTAGTTTTACCTGCAACTGTCATTAAAGTTGTAACTTTTAGGTTTTTGGATGTTAAGGGATGAAAAGTCGAAAGGGTGGACGAGAGGAATGGATATCGTTTTTCAGGTGGGTGAACTTGCTGATTTAGCTTCCACCCCATCGGATTTCCCGACATGCGGAAATTACATTGGTCCTGATTTTTTTCTGATGTAAGGCTGTTAGTTGTATAAAACGTGATAATAAATTGTACAAAAAAAATCCTAATTTTTACATCACTCTATTGTAAATTAGTTTATTATTTTTATTTGTATAGTAGAAAATAAATTGTTACTATTTTATACGACTTATACACTTATATACCACATATTATGATCAATTGGTAAACGATGTTCTCGACGATATCACAATTTGTTAAAAAAGTACAGAAAAAGAAACCTTTTAAAATGGGTCACTTTAAAAACTAAAGTAGTTTAAACACTTTGGCAAAAATTCTAGACCTTGGTCCACATTGTCGACTTATTAAAATTCAGGCTGTTAATCTTTAATTAACACTTTTTTATAACATTTGAGAAGAATTGGTGTAGTAAATTTTTGTCAGAATTTGTGCAGTCCAGGGTAAGTTAAGTTTATTTAAGCAGAATAAGATTAGATACCAGTGGCACAACATCGAAACAAAAATTTTGAAAATTTACTCAAAGCTGCTTTTTATGGTTTGAAAACAGCCTGCACTAACTGGAAATATTTAAGAGGAGTATGGAGGAATTTCTCTAGTATAGGGATTCCAATGTAAATGTGCGAATCTGAACCTCGTTTATTTATCAAAAAATTAAAAATAGTTTTTGCTATGAGTATTGTACTAACATAAACTTCATTTTGACTTTTTTAAATTTTTAATTTCGAAGATTTTAAATTTTAATAATTATTTTATATTAATTAGTGAATTTTAATACCTTAATTGCAATTTATGTTACAAAACATCTTAATTCTGATGAATGAATAATATCACATTTTTTTTATGATATGGAAAAAACTTTCTCCTCAGCCGGGATTCGAACCTGGAAAATTATATTCGAAATATAATTATTTTATATATTATTTATACAAAAAATTTTAAAAATCGCTTTCAGTCATTTTGTAGTTAATAATTAGAAGAATCACTGTACTAAATCTTATTAAATCATTGTTATAAATAAAAGTGCTACTAAAGAGAAATTACTTTCATACTCCCCTTAAGCATGGACAACTTACGATTCATAAGATAATGCTTACATGAACATTTTCATTAATAAGAGTTTCTTTTACTCGAATATTCGAAAAATATTTTTTGAAAGTGACTAACAAGTGAATCAAAAGCTTACCTTATCACTTTATTCTTTAAAAAAACATAGGCGCTAACAATACAGAAAATTAAAATAGAAAACTATAAGAAACATATGGAAAACAGCACATCGTATAAAAAGCTTTATGATGAGAAGTGATAAAACTAGAAACTAGAAGACTGAAGAAACATGTTTGAGTTCAACCAAATGTAACTTTAAAAAATAATAATAAGTTTTTTATTAATATAAGCAAAACTATAAAAAAGGGTTATATTAGAAGAGATATTCCAAAATCTCAGGAATCACCAAAGCAATGAATGCGTCACACGTCGCAACAAAAATCTTACTTTGTACCAGAAGTAGATGTATCTAAAAAAATTTTTACATTCCAAACAATATAGATACCAACAAAGCAAATTATTTATAACCGTATCAATTTTTGCTGTGAAAACTATTATAACCAAAATTAACATCAGAGTATTGAGATCGTCACATGTAATTTAAGTAAAACTTTCGAGAGCATATCTCACTCAATTTTTATTGAAAACCGTTTTCCAGGTCTCAAATAGAGCTATAAAAACAAAACTTGTAAATTTCTTTGGAATATGATTAGTATGATACTAAGCTGGAACCAAATAATGGAGTCCTTAACAGATCTTCTTGTTGGATCTTTTCGGTGTGTTTAAATGAAAAATAGAAATGAAACACTCACTAACACCAAACTTCTTTACTTGGTACGCCGCACGTTTCGACAACAATGTTGTCGTCCTCAGGTAGGAATTAAAACTGATTAAAACTGTCAGTTAGGCTTTACATTGCTTTACAGTCATGGCTTTACATTCCTACATAAGATAACAACAAACAAACATAAAAGCAAAAATTTACACAAATTATCAAACAAAAAAAAATCTTCTCCAATCTTCTTCTGGCACACGTAACTTCTTTCATCTATTCTTTCTCTTCTCCATTTTCTTTTAGAACTTTTATCCTTTCATACTTACACATTCTTAACTCTACAAACTCTGACAAACAATGCTCTATCGTCTCCCTTTCTTCTATACATAATCTGCACATTCTTTCCTAATCTTCTCTTAAAAATTTATTTTCTTTTTCTTCATTCCCGCATCTGAATCTTGCAACCATTTTTTCATTTTTACTTTTCATTTTATGTAGATATTTTGGTAGTTTGGTGGTAAAAATTAGGGCATATTTAGAATTGTACCTTGATTCTTTTATACCCGCCAATCTTTCCTGTTTATCTATGTGAGCATATCTTTGTTTTAGTTGTTCCATAGTTCTTCTTCTTTCTCTCATTCTTTCAATTTCCGCACACGCATACCCCTTTTTCTCGTAGTAGTCATCTTGTTTTATCCACTTAACATTACCATTTGCTCATGTAATTTTAGCCCAGCATTGTCGCAGTATTCTGCATTCTTGTCGCATTCTTAAATTTTCTTCGAATCTTACCGCTCTTTTTCCTGTTTCTACTCTCAACTTTTCTCTCTTATTTTTTACTCTCTCTTACACCAGTAATCATTATAATCTAAAAAAATTCATACCTCGCTTAAAATCATCAACGCTAAACAATGGGAACTAATTTAATAGCAAGATCTGTATAATACACTATATGATGGTCCAGTAAAATTATATCAAATAAACGCAAAATTTTAGAAAAACTGACCAATAAATAATAATTATAATAATAGCTAAAATTATTGCCTTTTAAAGGCAAAACATTTTTTATTTTTTCCACAGCCACTTACGATCATTCATAAAAACCCTGTATAATTTTTTTAAATATTTTGAAAACTATCATAACTTGTTTATTATTATGATTAAAATTACAGTTTCTAAAATTCTACACAAAGAAGATTGCTGAACTTTTTTTTGCAGAATCCAACTTTTTAGTAATGTACAGGGTCTATTTTAGTAGGTCATTAAAAATATATATAGGAAACTAAAAGATATTTTGATTTGACTTTTTGAACATAAATTTTACATTTTAAGATCTATTGCTGTTTATTATTTTAATTTTTGTGGTGCTTTTAGTTATACCGGAAATATCTACTAACTGCGTCCTTTTAAAAAATAACATATTTTTTTCACAT
The DNA here is from genome assembly GCA_029207805.1 of Tribolium confusum. Taxonomy (NCBI): domain Eukaryota; kingdom Metazoa; phylum Arthropoda; class Insecta; order Coleoptera; family Tenebrionidae; genus Tribolium; species Tribolium confusum. The sequence goes on from JALGAY010000006.1 coordinate 10,290,505, forward strand.
ATAATGCTTTGAAAAGTCATGTTATCAAAAGCTCCTTTAATGTATGTACATACTTGCAGTGTAGGTATTTTATTCTTCCGCAATCTTTTGCTTCAGCTAACAAGAGCTTGTAGTGTCTACTTGCTTGATCTTTTCGAGATGTAGGTATGCATGTTAATGTCGATGAAGCAGATCAACGCCGCATGCCTTGAAGCAGAAAATTGTATGGAAGAAAAGTTTTGATCAAAAAATCTGTTTTGATTTTTACCAACCGGGCTTCGATGGCCTAGTTTTTTTCTGAGGGACATAATAAAAAAACCTACTTTAGAGTTGTCGATATAGCACATTTTAGGAACTAAATACTTTTTGTTAAAATTTCGTCAAATTTGTAAAATTTCTTTAAAATATTCGCACTTTTTACGGGGGTAGTTTTAAACGAACTATCTTGCTGCTAACCTTTATTAGTGGGCACATCAAACTGGTAGATTAAATGCCGCTGCAATATTTTCTCTAAGTCTTTTTTGTTTTACACGAATTTCTTTATTGTACATTTGCCGTTCTTTGCCGAGCTTTATAAGCTTTCTAGTCAGATGCACCTTGCTCTTCCAAATAACATGCTGAGCGTTATAATCACAATCTATGATGAGGTGCTTCTTTTTCTTCTCACAAAACTTAATTTGGGCCACCATATCTTTGCATCGCGGCAAGTTTAAGGAGAGGTAAGCACATTCTATTAAAACATCTTTTTAACTATTTACGGTGTCGCAGTTTATGCATACGACCGTAAGATTTCTAGTGCAAAATTGCGTTATTAGGTTGGACTCTATTCTCACAGGAACACTTACACATGTAATTCCCCGCCGTCACGCTGAGAATTGCAGTAGCTGTTAGGTAGGTGCCGCTCTCGGTACTGTGAGTACTGTGAAAAACACTCTTTGTAGCCATACAACCAGGTGGCTGTGGCAACACTGTAAAAAAATCGCCAAATTTTGCCTATGGCGTGGAGTTTGTGTTTAGGAGACGTGATGCAATGAGACCAACCGTGACATCTAAGCGCTAGAGTAAATTTAGCTCTTCACTCTTCATACTGACTTCAGAATTCAGAATTAAAATTGTAAAAGTGGTTATGCTAGCAATAATAAAAAAAAATTATTAAATATTTGCAATATCATGAAATAAAATTAGTGAATATGTAAACCTGCGGTTTTCAGACAAAACAGCCGATAAAAAATACAGTGCGTGTGTGAAAAAATATACACCCATAATGTATAATTTGTGATTAATTACCGATTGTTATAATAATGAGACTAATTTTTAATGATTTGTGTTTCTATTTAAATATTTTGACACGAGAAACTCTTTTTTCTTGTTATGTGAACACACGAAGATAATAACAAATAATAATATGTAAGTGTTAAGCTTTTGGTTTGGATTTATTTATTATTATTCGGGGTTTCCAAGACAAAGCGCGAAAATCCGGGTCATATTTCGTTTCTAATACGTGAGTGGTTTGACGACACATCGTGTGGTTTTATAAGCTTGCCGTTGTACCATCTAAAATTCTTACACCGTTTTTTTACGTAGATGGGGGGGCTAATTCTAATAAGTCAAAGATAGTAGAGTTACTCTGGAGTAAAAATACTTTATTAATAATTATCTCGGTCGCGGAGTGAAGTAAACACAGAAAGCGGTCAGCTGTTTGCATTTTCGGACGATTTTGATGACAGTGCAGCATATGAACATTAACAGCAAATTGTTATACCTAAAACCTGTAACTCTACTCCGGAGTATCTTTACTACCGAAGTATCTGACTTAGAATTAACCCGGAAGTCAGTATAAACATGTTTCAGCCAATGTTATTTTGATAGATCTAGAACGCATTGCACCTAAACAGATCCTTGATTCTTAATAAATTTGGTTAATTTTTTAACACATACACAAAACTTCTATAATTTACTAAAAATAAGATCTAAGTTTGAATTTAATGATAATAAATAAGTTTAGTCTACAAAACCTTTTTATCTAGAATAATCTCAAGATATTTATATTTATGAACTAGTGGAAAAATTAAGTTGCAAAGCTGAATTGGAGGTTTGATATTTATTTTGTGAGTGCTAAATACTACTAAACACAAAAGATTTCTTTGGAGAAAGTTATAAAATAAGATCTTTAAGCAATATACAATATATCGCAAGTCTCGTATGCAACACGATTCAGAATCATGTAGTTGAATGAGCTAGTTTGAAGTTGAAACATTACAGTTAATATCGCAAACTTTAAATACGTTTCTGTAGCAACAACCAATTACAAATTCACTATTTTCAATTTTTCATGGAAACGAAGATACTACCGGTATTATCTCAACTTTAAATTAAGCCTGAAGTCGATCGCAAACTGAACCACTGTAATACCATTATCCTAGATATGTAGGTTCTTGCAAGTTTGCAGTATAAAGAATAAACAGCAAGAGACGCAAAACTGATTCCTGAGGTAGAACTTGGTGCTCCGGTTCAAAATTTTATTAAACGACTCTCTAATAAAAAATATTTTGTCTTATATCTTACAAATTAAAGCTGTTAGGCCTTAATGAAAAAACAAGGTGCAAATAACAACAAAGGTAAGCTCTACGTCAGATATTCGGCCATGTTGCCGGTTGTACTTTAGGGGTAAATTGTAATGTTGGTGGTCAATTAATAATAAGTTCGATGTCAAGTTAACTCAATGTGGATAAGTTTGTATATTTTTTTTTATTGTTTGTAACTAGAATACATTGGGTCCGATTTTATACAGATTGGTTAAGCTAATCACGTTATTATCACTAAAGAAGCGCCAATAATAAATGCCGTATCATAAATAGTAATAGCTGAATTACTATTTAAGCACTTCTTGTAGATTCAGAGGGTATAAATTATAATAAACGCTTTGATGAAGAAGAAAAGGAAAAGTTTTCAAAAGTTTGGCTTATGACAGAAGAGTTTTTCTTTAATTTAACCTAGCTCCAAATTCTTTTAAGAAGAAATAAAAAATAAATGTCTTTTATTTTATTAGCAAAGAACATGTTAAGAAAAACATACGTACTCGTAAAGAGCGATTAAAATATTCTGGAATCTCAGTTAGTCATGAAAGAAAGAGGTAGATAAAGTGGTTGTCTAAAATTTGTGCATCTTTTAAAATGTCTAAAGTGTCAAAATTAAATTTCATTTTTTTTTACATTTGGTTTGCTTTTGAAAAACTAATATTAAATTGTTCTTACTGTAACTATTGCTGACTACATTTCTGGCACAAAACACAAAACTGTTAGCTTACTTTATATCAGAATTTCGCTGTTTTTCTGACAGTTTAAGTAACAGTAATGATTAATTTTAAATGAACAAACCTCATTTTTGTCTAAACTTGCTTTGATTCCACGTCTTTTAGATTGCATTGTTTAGTATGTAATCAACAATTCATCAGTTAATTAGATTAGTTTACTATGCATTTGAAATTGCTTATAATAGGTGCGTTCTATTCAATTCACATCTAAAGAGAAATCATCAGCTCACAACAGTAGTGAGCTAGTCAGTTAGTGATATACTATCCATTCGACGTTGTTATGATAGATCTACAAAATGTACAGAATGATGCAAATTAGATATCTATATAGGGCATCTCCGAAATTATTTCCGAAAGTATCTCCAAAAGTATTTTCTAAAAAAACAAGCTTAAAAATGTACAAACCGTTTTTTCCTCAACCTTATAGTTTCAAAGATACTCTATATGAACATCTAATTTGTTTAGACGCAGCTTTTTACGTTTATGTTGTTTTTTGGTTGAGAAATGAAAGGAAGAGTTACTTATTTAAAATCTATTTTCGAACTGTACAAGAAGACTCTTACCAATACTAACCGACAAAACTGACTAGGGTGTTTCTATTCCCAGCCACAAGTGGTGGAAATCTCGTAGGTGGGGGTTGGACAAACCCAACATACTCCCCGCTTTGGAAGTACCAAAGCTTACAATAAACAATGGAAATTATCAAACTTGAAAAATAAAAAAATTAAAAATAAAAATGACGTAATAATGATGCATAATGAAAGAATAATTAAAATTAAAACACAAATACACAAGTACCCGTTGCTTTGAACGATTCACTCAAACATTTTTTAGCAACACACACACTTTCACCACTGGTCGCTTGATGAGCCCGTTTGTGGTTTTGACCGTGACCACTCTGATTCGGCCGTCGCTGCCTGGATGCAGTTGTGTTATCCTGCCAATTATCCACGCGAGCGGAGGAGTTGAGTCTTCTTTGAGAATCACGAGATCCCCTACGTCCACAGAATGTTGGATTTTATTCCCTGGACCACCTTTTCCAAAACTGCTGTTGCATTTGACACACTCATTGCCAACGAGTTAAACAGTTGGTGGCGACGTCGGATATATCGTGAGTGGTCACGGTCAAAACCACAAACGGGCTCATCAAGCGACCAGTGGAAATTAAATGGCCCACTTACCAATTAACTTTGATGAGTCGTCTTTTCTGCGTTTATGAAATGCATCAACTTCTCCTGGCATCCACAATTTGATGGGGAATTTAGTCACTGCCACCAAACGGACCTCGAGACGTTGACTTCTTCTGGTGTTCACAACTTGATGGGAAATTTTATCACTGCCACCAAACAGACGTCGAGACGGGGAATTATATCAGTGCCATCAAACCGACGTCGAGACGCTTGATTTTTTTTATTAATCCGGCTCGAAGGACCATCTTTAGACGCAGCTTTTTACGTCTATGTTGTTGTTTGGTTGAGAAATGAAAGGAAGAGTTACTTATTTAAAATCTTTTTTCGAACTGTACAAGAAGGCTCTTACTGACTAACGGACAAAACTGACTAGGGTGTTTCTATTCTCAGCCACAAGTGGCGGGAATCTCGTAGGTGGGGGTTGGACAAACCCAACATAAGCTGTTTTCCTTTTGCACCTAATCTCAGATATTCTCAGCTCAGTTCGTGTAGCTCACTTATTTGCTCGTTCCATTTGTCTTTACTCAGATGAATTGATCTGAGATTCTCACTTCCCCCCTTACCGCCGAAGCATCACCCTCAGCGGTGATGCAGTTTAATGAGATTGTCTCAGTTGGGTGGTGGGGGTAAAAATAAACGCGGTAAAGTTCAAAAATTCTACAATTTTAGTTTATAGTTATAGTCTTGTAATAAATTTCGGTATATTAATGAGACCCTTTTGGATGTAGTACTGTATTTTCACATGAAAATCATTTAGTCTATTTTAAGTTTGTCTATATCAAACGAATAGGTGTTGCATTCAAAATTTGTTGTGTGTTTTATAACGGCGCTTGAAAACTACAACATAATCGCATAATACAGTAAGATTCACGTATAACAATAGGCAAAAAAGAATTAGGTGTGTATTTTTTTTTAATTTAAGGAATTGATCGGTAATTTAAGCAAAATAAATAAAAGACATTCATTAGAGGAATAGTGTTCTCAATATCATTCATTTTATGTATAGGCACTCTACTAAACACAAGTCTTTTATAAAATTAGATTTTACTAAGTTAAATAGATCACGATATAGCCTTTCATACTTCTGCACCAAATTTTACATTACACTGCCTATATGGATAAAAAACTATAATTTCAAAGTGTTCAAAAAAACTATTAAGAAGTTCCTAGTTAATAAAGCCTTCTACAGTTTTTAGGTATATATTGAATCTGTATCAAATTATTTTAGAGGAGTGTAAATTTATTTTGTAAATTCTAACACAATAAATTATTATTATTATAGTAACAAATAGCTAAATACTTCACTGACAGTTGAATCGTTGAATTGAGGTTAACTGAGACGAGAAACTCAGATGTGAGTTTCTTTTAACCACTGTACTGAGATGATTTAAAGTGAGCTGATCATTGGCGATTATTCGAGAGCCGCGAGAGGGCGCCTAAACTAACAAGATGGCGGTTATAGCTGTGAACAACAAATGCTGTTTACATGCGTAGCGTGTTGATCTCGCCTGTTTTGTGCATATTTTAGATTTTGATTTTAGTGTCGTAGGCTCGGTGATAATTATTTCAATAATTTATATTAGTGCAGTTGGTGAACTACCACAGCAACCATGCAACAGGTCCATAAAAAAATTCCCACGAAGTCTAGAAGATTTTGTTCTGTCTCACAGTGTTCTTCATATTGCACAAGACATTTCCCTGCACACATTTCCGGTCAGTGATCCAAAACTTTGTAAGCAATGGCAACACCAGTTAAAAATTGGAAAAAATATAACCAAATACATGCTTGTTTGCAGCAAGCACTTTCAATCATCCGATTTCTTCTTTGATAGTTACCGTAAGTTTGCACTCTTCTGATAAAATATTATACTACAAGGAACTCATCTTTTTTTCAACAAATGTTGTAACACAAAGGAGACGACTGAAAAAAGGTGAAGTGTCTTCCCAAAATTTGCCAGTTTTGTCATTACACAAGACTTTGAAAAAAGAAATTACCGCTCGTAAATCTAAATGGTAAACGCGTTTGTTGGAAAAACATGCATATTTGTAAATAATTTGCTTATTTTAGGATCGATAAAAAAAGAGAAAATGAAATGAGAAATGAGAAAATTATTTTGAATTTCTCAGAGCAACAAAATCAAGATGTATTTGAAGAAAATGTAGGTGTTAGAAATCAAAAGGCAACTAACTTGTGTTAGAGTTGTTTAGTATTGGTGGGGCTTGTTGGCCACTTTTCTCTTTTGCGGCTTGCAGTTTTTTATTATTCTAGAAGGTCTCATACAGATGTTCGTAGCTATGGCAGCCTCGCTGCAAAAATTTATGAGATTAAAAGTAAGTATTAGAAACTTGTTGTTTTGAAACCTTCTAATTGAAATTAGGTTATAATGAAATCAATTAATAAATTTTTGTCTTTTATTATAAAAAAAAAGAAAATTTAGATATACTTGTAATGTAGTAATGTGACTTAGCCATTTTCAGTGTGGAAGACTTTAACCCTCGACTTCAGTTCTGCTGCGGTGTTTTTAGAGGTTTTCTTATTTGCTGCAGTTTTTTCATGAGGTTTAGGTACTATATCTGTACACCGTGGAAGTTTTTGATTCTATCCTATCTAACAATATGATAGTTTGAAAGACAATCCTAACCTCAGAGTAACTGAACGCTATGTTTCTTCGAGAAAGTTATAATCCAAGTATAATTGTACAAGGGGGCATTGCTTATGGAGTCTTCAAAAGTTTGCGATATTGTGAGGCGCTGCAATTTGCCCGGCTATTACGAGTCCTACGCCAAACTGTCAAGTTTGTTGAGATTAGGCTCTAAAATTATTTAATTATTTTTTTTTAACAAATATCTTTATCAATGATATCAATGAGTTTTTTTAATTTTATTTGATTTAAAATTAGTTATGTAAGTATAAAGTAGGTAACTGTAATAACAAAACATACAAAATTTATTTCTATGATACTAGTGTTATGTTGCGGTAATTATAAAACGTAAATAATTAATGTAATTTCTTTTATTCGATTTAATTAAAAGATAAAATTAGGAAAGAAGGAAAGGCGCGGCTTTTTTCCTCTTTTGGGTGCGTCACTGTAGACCACTGAGCGACAATATGTATGACCCTGTATATATAGGTAATTAGTATACAATTACATGAAATACTACACATGTTTTTAAGCTCCACGTGCTTTTAAATTGATTTACTAACCTTAACCCACATTTTTCAATAATCCTTAACACATCATTCTACTCTTTAGAATCCTTATAGCATTTTGCTGAAGCTGTGCTTTTGTCACTTGAGCAACAGTTTGTTTAATTTTATCAAAGCTACAACAGGTTTAAATAAATTGGTGCAAAATCATACTTTTTAACTCTAATTAAAAATAATTATTTTATAAAAGCTATAGCTTCTAATTTATTTTAAGAATCGACGCTCTTCATAATGGTGGTTAAGATAACGAACCCATTTATTATTTTTCTATATTTAAATTTGGCTTATTTGAAACCAAAGTAAGGGAGGATCGTATTCTGCATGCTTTTTTGTTGCCTAAATAATACTGAACTTTTGCATTGTAGATATAAGGTCAAACCATGGTACCTTTCGTATTAGTATTTATAGAAATTGAACGAACTGAACGGTTAGATGGCGGTTTAATAGCGTTCTTATACAGTTAGTTCACCAGCAAATCGTATTGTGCGAATAAAGCGCTAGAAGACGCCACAAAAGCCACTAGTCCCCGCCAGAATTTATTAGTTTGATTTAAATCGGCGATATCTCAACACTATTCTTAGGTAACAAATTTTTTATTTAATTTTAATTAATAACTAATATTTTACTAACATTTATTTTATTTATTTATTTATTTATTTATTTATTTATTTATTTATTTATTTATTTATTTATTTATTTATTTATTTATTTATTTATTTATTTATTTATTTATTTATTTATTTATTTATTTATTTATTTATTTATTTATTTATTTATTTATTTATTTATTTATTTATTTAACATTTTTTAACTGGTTTGGTTATAGAAACATAAGATAGGTACTTAGATATATAATATAAAAATAATAAATTTTTAAACCTAAATATATTAAAGCAATGCAGTCATACCTACATTTTTTATCAAAAAAATGAAACAATAGTCTTGATCATCATTATAAAAATTATTGCATCAGCTGTTAAAAATTTTTTCGTAAAGTCACGTTACAATTTGTTGCTAGATTTATATATTTTCAAATTAGAGCCAATGCATTTAAAAAAAATTAATGCAATTTTTTTTGGCTTTGTTCCATTTAAATCTATTTTTCTATTATATTTAAAGTCCATTAAAACACGTGCCAATTTAAAAAAAAACGCAAACATTGACCTACACGAGTATCTAAAATAGGATTTATCAAAGTTAAAATCTAGGAAAAAGTTGTGTGAAGGGATAATTTTTTTTCTTGGCTTAACTGGTTGTTGAAATACAATGTAAACTACTAAATGATGCATGCCCTTTAAGAGTAAAATATTGCTTTTTTAATATTTCGGATGACCTTTGTCGTGGACATGTGTTTCCATTCAAAACAGCGAAATTGTTTAAATCGATTTTAATTGACAGACTAGTTATTTATGAAACATAATCACATGTTGATTCTTAACTATTATTCCAATAATTGAATCTTGTTGCATGCTGTTACCAGCAGCAAATTGTAGACTTAGGTGGTTATAACTGTATTAAAAAGAACAAAATTAAAATATTTGCAAAAACCAGCAACGTGCACTAAATGTCAAGAAACTTTTATTAAATTTTTATCGAAAAAAGTATAGAAGGTTTAATAACACAGCACAACCCCTCATTAAATATTTATTATCAGTTTGGAAACTTGTTCTTTGGCACTCCTCTTTACAGAGGTGTTTCACATTCATATACATTTTTTCTATTGTAAGAGGAATATTAATTGGATGGTGACTTATATTATAAAAGGTATCTTTATGCTTGTTTTGGCAGAAATAGGTGGGTCTAATATTTGAAAGTCGATTTGTCATTCTTCTTGCTTTTGAGCAACTTTAATTTATTTTCTTTTGACGCTCGCCTACCTAAGTTTTTTTCTTTAAAATTTACCACTCATTAATTTTATTAGATTTTGCGACTATCAAATAGCTTGTTTTTAAAAATAACAATCAGTTTCAATCCAAAAGTAAATTTCTTAACATGTTTGGATTGCCAAATATAAAAATAATTTTGAAAAAACCTCTTGTCCTAGAACTACTAATTTATTTACATGCTATATATTTTTCTTGTTCTTTTTTTAAGTTTACTTTATTATATCTTGTCAAAGCCGTGACTGCATAATTAAAATAGCTGAAATATTTGTTGTCATAACCATGCTTATTTTTTAAACAAAAAAATTGCTTTACAATTCATTGTACTACAAAATGAATAAATAATTTACAACTCGTATAATGGTTCAGATATTCGTTGCGTGTTTAAAATAGGACCACGCTTATAAAGATACATTGAGTAATCTAAAAATACGGAACCTGACCTAACTCAAATAAAACCATGAACTTGTCTTTTGCAGTAATGTCAAATGTGTGGGATAGACCAACTGAATCGAAGACATTCGAAAAAGAATCATTTATAAAATTCAAGATGCCACCAGATAACATTCAGAAGGACAGCAAGTTGGTCACCTATAAACCAGCTCAAGACGACGAACGAGGTGGCTGGGGAAATAAACTTGACTTCCTTTTTTCTTGTATTAGCTTGTCTGTCGGTTTGGGGAATGTCTGGAGATTTCCTTATTTGTGTTACAAAAACGGCGGAGGTAAAAATATATCAAAAAATTGGTATACTTTCTACATACATTTCGCGTTTTTAGGAGCTTTTATAGTTACGTATACAATCGCAATGATTATATGCGGAATTCCAATGTTTTTTCAAGAAGTAGCTATCGGACAATATTTAGGATCAGGTGGAATGACTTTTGTAGGACAATTGTGTCCTATATTGAAGGGAGTAGGTTATGCGGCTATGACTTTAGTATTTCTACTAGATGTATACTATTGTATTATTATATCTTGGACAATATTTTACTTGATGAGTACTTTCTCTTATTTACCAACTTTGCCATGGTCTGGTTGTGGTAATATTTTATTAAAATCTTATTGCAAGACCAATTTTTTTTTGTTTTTAGATAATTGGTGGAACACCGAAAATTGTTTTTCTTCAGTAAATAATTTAACGACAAATTTAACTCTTAATACAAGCAAATTTTCAACGCCAGTAGAGGAATATTTTGAGTAAGTATTTTTCCATTGCATTTTATTTTTGTTGAAATGTATGATGATGTTCCAAGCCACTTTTTTTCTAAACAAAACATCTGTGTAGCAATGTAGCGGCTTTTTTTAAACATCTGTACATTTTATTTATACTGAATGAATTTATAGACGTCGCGTTCTTGGAATTTCTTCTGGCATAGAAGACATTGGTGGTTTGCAGTGGAGTTTATTTGTCTGTCTAGTCTTTGGTTGGTTGATTGTTTACATGATCATCAGAAAAGGATTGCACCAAAGTGGAAAGGTAATTAAAGAATAAAATTTATTACATTTTGTATAATAAATATAATGAAAGATAAATTTTGATATAAAATTTAATAACTATTATACCATATGATTAAAAAAGATTACTCTTTAGAAGGTTTTGACTTTGTTTTTTTCATTTAATTTCAATTAATAAAAAGCATTTTACAGTTCTTTTATAAAATAATCTTTTTTTATAATATTGTAATATATGTGGAACTCTAAATTAAAATAAGTCACCAATTAATTAACTTTTGTTCAAAAATCTATTTTATTCAAAAAATTAGTTTTTGCCAAAATTATGCAAATAATTTAAGCTTATCATTACTGTGGGTGTTTCTCACAAAGAGTTTTTCTCTACATTTGGATTATTTTTTCAAACCTGGCTAGCTGTTTATCAATAACAACACATACTGGGTGTTAAAACAGAGTGTAAAATAGTTAGAAAGTTAAAAGTATGAACCAAAATAAACAAAAAAGTTTTAATAATCATGGGTCTGTAAAGCAACGGTTTTTGGATATGTGGAAGATTATTCTTTTTCAAAACATTTATTTTGCTATTATTTATTACTTATTTATTATGCCCAAACAAACAAAAGGAGCTTCTAAAAAACACAAAAAAGAGAGTTACAAAAGATGTTTGAGATGGCCTCTGGCTATGTCCAAGCAGGCATGACATATTTTTCTGATATATATTTAAACTTTTTCTAAAACCCCCGCATTGTTTTGAATTTGTTGGTATTTTTGATTAATTTTTTACTGCAGCTATTCGAGGCTATTCACAGGAGTACCTTAGACGAATGTTTTCAAGTATCTTCAAAGAAAGGAGTCTAGGTGGAAGCGTGTGGTTAAATGCTCTCTAACGGCAATCGAAAAATGAGTTAGGGACTATCATGCTGGAACCACATTTGTTGCTTTTGATCCAAAGGAATGTCGTTTAAAAAAACATACATTGTGTTCTGCATAAAGTTTAAGTAAGCACCGTCTGTTAATCGGTTTGGTAAAACAACAGGATCTAGAAGTACAATGCCCATCCAAATGTTTATTAAAAACGTACATGATGTCCAGATTCTATTAAAGCATGAGAATTTTTGTTGGCACAAACATGGGTATTGTGAAAATTACCAACTCCAATTCGTGTAAATTCGGCTTTACTCTTTAAAAAAATATTGTCAAAAAATTGCTGGTCTTCAGCATTTTTGCCCCACAGCTGGCAAAAAATCAAACGTGCTTTATAATTATTTAAGGTCTCTACTTGTACATGGTACGGATAAAGCTGCAACTCGTTCAAGATTTTCTTAACAATAAGAACACTAATTCCTATCTTGGCTGATATTCTCAGATGCTCTTCTAGCCGTGCTAGAATTGCTTCTTCTGTCCCAGGAGTAGATACCAATTTTGGTTTTCTGAGTCATGAAACATGAGCTATACCAAACAAAAACTTGTGCACTGACATCAAACGTCAAATTTTGAATATTTACTTATTTTTAGTTTATCGTCAGTTTACTATGATAATAAATACAATTTTTTGCAAAATGAAAAATGTTAACGAAAATAAATAAAATTCTGTATCTCTTAAACCGTTGCTTTGCGGATCCATGTTTTTTAAAAATTTTTTGTTTATTTTGGTTCATACTATTATCTCTTTAAAATATTTTCCCACTTTTTTTTAACACCTAGTATAGTGTTGGCTTTTAAGACATCACCGTCAAGTCGCTTGTTGCGTAGCATACTACATACATAGTCCTACAGGAAATAATTTAACAATGTTAAATCACTTAATCTTACAGAACAATAAACGGGTTCATTTCCTAAAATCATCTTATCACCAAATTTTGCCTACAATAAATACATATATGATTTTATTTGCGTCTTATGCTTTCACTAACTGGTTTTTATATAAATGCAGGTCGAGATATTTGTAGAACAAATGTATGTAACAAATCCCAATTTCTGAGATTGAAGACGAATTGATAAATTTGGATATTCTTTTATTTATATTTATAGCGGCAATATATTTTCTAGTATGCATTTTATTCCACATATTGTTGTTTTGCATTATTTATTTTTTCCGCATTTTAGAGACTAAAGTTGATGCTTTAGTCCCTACCGAAAGTGAGAGAAACACCATTTTTAGTCAAAAGATACTTAAAATGAGGTTCAAAATCTCTTAGGATTCAAAATATTTATAAATGCTAAAAATAGCGTATATACTTCAAGATTTAAATGATTACAAACTATAGGGTCTTTTTGGCTCTTCGGGCTTCAAACATTCACTCTTGGGATTAAATCATGCATTTTAGTCTTTTACTATTTTGCACTCCCGGGAGTAAAGGAACTAATTTAGGCGACCGTTTAAGGAAGTAAAGTGGCATATTAATCCCAAGAGATTAAAATTTATTTTTATTCTGACAGGGTTCAAATGTGAATAAAATAAAATTCACGAAGTTATTTAATTTTTAATTTTGAACAAAATTAATACTTTTTATGTTGTGTGTTATGTACATTACTTAAATTTAGAAAAAATCACTGAAAAATGAACTGGGCCAATAAAAAACTTTGCTATACAGTCAACGTTTCAAATCTTTTGTGAGCCTTTTTCAGAGCTTATAACTATTGTCCAAAAGAGTTAGACGTGGTATCAAACTGAGGTCAGTGGTCGCCGGAAACTTTTTGAACAATAGTTATAAGCCTTGATAACGAGTCAAAAAAAGCTCGAAACGTTGGCTGTGCAGCAAAGTTTTTTATTGCCCCAGTCTACTTTTACGTGATTTTTTCAAAAATTAGTACTTTTGTTTGAATTAGTATCTTCTGATAACATGTAAGTAATTATTACATTTCATTTTAAAAAAAATGAAATATTTGACATGAGTGCGAGTAATAAATATGTAATGTAATAAAAATGGAATATTTAATATATAATGTATATACCATAGAGTTAAAGTGCTTTCTAATACCTCGGGTAATTAGTGCTTCACCTGCAAGTTTATAAAATATACTTCTGTTTTTTAGCATATTATATACCAGCGTTTCTCAACCTTTTTTGGCCTGCGAACCACTAAAGTTTAGCGGCTTAAGTATCTGTCGCTAAAATTAGTTTGAGATATTTGTAATTTGTTAAATTAAAATGTAGTTATAATTATTTTTTTAATTTTTTTCGCGTATAAATAGTTGTTCACAGAATAGTAAAATTTCTTAGCGGACCACTAGTGGTCCGCCGGACCACCGCCAGTTAAGTATATACTATTATAAAATTTTATTATCTTTTTTAGAGATGCTGCTAAGCCCAATGACGAATATAGTAAAATAGCGAAAAGATTAAGGATATTATGTGGGTAATACCATGCAAACTGTTCGGTTAGTCGAATAAATTGAAAGAAGCTGTTACCTAGGAAAAGATCCAGAACGCTTTAATCTCAAGTCCGAAAGCAAAGCTTGTTGACCCTCAAAAGGCAGGAGGTGTTTTTACGGCCTTACAAATTTATTCAACTAAATGAATACTTCGCATGGTATTCGGAGGATTAATTTATAAAACCATTTACATATCTATACAGCGTTATATCAGCTTGGTTTCTATTCAATGTATATCGATTGGTGTTGGTCAAAATTTAAAATTTTAGAACTTTTAATTGATTGTATGTATTAATTTCTATTAAATGCACTTTTGTTCTCTAAAATTGTAACAATTTTTTGCATCTTTTAGACTATACTAAACTGTACATTTTCAGATGTACTGAAAAATTTGTAGGTTGTTATAAAAGAATTTTCGCATTACGGTTTTTAGAACAACGTATTCGTTAAACCTATGGTGAAATGTTGGGCAATGTTGTAAAAGATACCGAGATTTCATAAATGATTGTAAGGTCGTAAATGGCTGTGGAAATTTTTGATATCACGAATATTTATTGTAATGTCCTATTTCTACAACGGAATATTAGAGAATGGTTCCTGGAGTTACTCAATTGTCTAATAATAATAATTATAATTATAGCGAAAATTATTGCCTTTTAAAGGCAAAACATTTTTTATTTTTTCCACAGCCACCTACGATGTTACAATCATTTATGAAAACCCTGTAGATAACGGATTACTTATTTGAATAATGGAATACATTCCAAAACATTTACTTTAATTGCATTTCTTAACAAAAATTTCAAATCAAGGTATTGTTGTGTCACTGTATTTGTCGCCACTAACTGGCAAAAATGCAAACAAGTTAAAAAATCGGTTACATTTTAAACTGAAAAATATTTTTCATTGTCGTGCTGTTTTTCAAAATATTGTAGGGTTCAATTCTTTTGAAACACCTGCCAGATGAAAGGTGCTTACTAAAAATTTATTTAAACACAAGTTATATTAGTTAAAATTACCTCTTTTACTACAACTCGCCAAAAACTTTTAACAGATTTTATATAAATTTATTTGTCAAAAACTGTCTCATCAACCGGTAACGCGAAATCTCTTAAATATGTAATTATTGCCGCTACACGAATAAGTGTTTTAGGTTATGAGATTTAAGCATAATAGTTATTTATGTACCAAAAGTACAATAATGATGCTTATATTGGAAAGCAATAGTTTACAAAGTTGAGGGCCTCCGGCACAGATTTTTCTAAATTGTCCGATATTAAAAAACATCAAGTTATGCTAGAGGTTTATACAATGTTTTATTTTTCGTTCTAAAACGTTTTATTTTTTACTTTAAATTTAATTATGGTTGAAAAAAAGCAGTCTAGTTTGTATTTGTATGTACGTTATTTTGTTTTTAAATCTATGGTGATAAAGTGATTTGCTTATTTGACTATAGAAACAAACATTCCGTCAAAATTGTCAATGAAACAATTTTACTGGATTGTTTTCATGAAGCAATACCTACTATTGCTTTTGTGGTCAGTTTCTTGCTTTTTTGCCCATTTTATTACTAATAAAGGCTCAGATACATTAAATAAGCATTGTTCGCAAGCACGTTTGCGTTTGTCCTGGTATTAATAATAAGCGAGCGTTATGATAAGGCTCGCTTATTATGCCCTAGGGCAAAATGAATAAGGTTAGATATTGTGTATCAGATGTAAACATCCAATTATAGACAAGTGAAAAATAAACGTTGTTTTAACCGAACGTAACGCAAAAACTCTATAAACAATTCTTTGTTACGGTAATATTATTTTTGTCTGAAATTGTCTAATCAAACTATAAATAACTTAAATGGGTTTTTTGAGTATTAAATAATTTTTTTATAAGGTTTTATAAAGTTGCGAAAGGTATTCACTGAGAAATTAGCGATAACACATTAGCGGTTAGACAAAAAGAAATAGAAATTTTTTTTTATCTATGAGAGTAAAACACCAGCTTCAAAATAAATTAGTCTCTACCTTTAGGCAAATACTTTCCTTTGCGCTGGAGATTGGCAGGGTTCATTATCGTAACAATGACTGAAAGATCGTTCATGCAGATTCTACCTTATTATACATAGTTGATCGGTTCCCAACATTATTCAATTATACCGTTCCATGTGTGTGACTGACTAAAAAGTCAAGTTATAACAAAATTTGTTTAGGATATGTTTAAAATCTTTTTTATTTTTATTGACAGTGTTCATAAAATATTGCAGGTAATTTGGTTTACGGCGCTATTTCCATACGTCGTTTTGTTGATTCTTCTGGGCCGTGCTGTGACTTTAAAAGGGGCTGTTGACGGGCTTTTGTATTTTGTTATCCCTAGATGGGAGGAACTTTTAACACCTGGACCCTGGATGGATGGCGCTACACAAATATTTTTTGCTTATAGTATAGGATGCGGAGCTTTACCGGCTTTGGGATCGTACAATAAGTTTCACCATAATTGCTACAAGTAAGTGCTCATAATGTACTGCTTACCTACTCTCATAATAAAAGTATACTCGGATTATTTAGCAACAAGTAGGGCAATTTTTTCAATTGTAGTAAATAGTACAATCTTTTTTAAATACAAATGTATTTTACATTTCAATTGTATATAATAAATTTAAATAAATAAAGCTATAAAAATTAATTTTAATAGGTGTTTGTATGACAATAATAAGGTACTATTAAATGATAAATATAGTTAACAGTTACAAAGCTGAGACCAGACAAATATATCAGCAAACAAGCCTTAATCTATTATGTTTTTATCAGAAAATAATAATGTGAATAAAGTAATAAATCACTGTTAAGAAAGCAGCCTACCTACTGATTTGTTTAAACTCCAAGTAATAAATAACCTCAGGCAAGGACATTTAAAAATCAGCTCCTAACCCAAGATTTTTACGTACTCTTACTGAAATAGTATCATAAATTGAAAATGTATAATTAATAATACACATTATCATTTTCTGATAAAAGAAGTATGTACATGTTATTTTGCTTATTGCTGTATTCAATATAGATAAATCACTGAGTTGTATTCAAAACAACAGAAATTAAAATAGATAGTGACAATGAATACTCTACAAGTCTACAGTCTACAGATAAGAGAGAAAGAAAGAAATGTACAGAAAAATTTTCTGAAAATTTCAGTAAAAGTAAAAAAGCAAACAAAACACCAAAAAAAAATTGAAAAGGTTGCTGCAAATATTAACACAAAAATTTAATGGTATTAAATTGAAACAAAAAAAAGAGTACAATGTTTAATAAACAAAAAATATATAAAAAATATTTGTATGGTGGAAAGCTTGATCAGACAGAATATTAGAATGTATCTCAATTAAAATGTTTAATAAAAAAAAGTTTACTATAATAGGTGTTATCATTTGGCAATTAATTGAAGCAGATTCTAACCTTAAAAAGGTTTTTGTACAACTTTTATTTGACAAAAAAATCTTTAGAGAACGAAATTTATGTTTAAAAGTGACTGTTTAAATTTTTGTCAAACTATCAGTTGGTGTTTTTTAATTATAATAATGTTGAGCATAATACTAACAAACAATAAACAAAAAATTAACATTAAACAATAAAAAATTAACATTGCAATCGTTGCTAAAAGAATATGCAATTTTGTCATTTTATTGGTCGTATGAACTATAAGCTAAATTACTCTTTTATGAAGTCGTTAGATATTGAGCTTACAATTTAAATCTTAAAAAGTTTTGATTTTTAAATTGCAGTATTTTCTAAAAGACGCATTATTTTCCAAATTCAAAAGTTGCGTTAATTCTTCAATCTATAAAATTTCTAATAAAGCCTAATTTAAAGAAATTGCCGGTTACAATTTAAATCTTTGTAATAAGCATAAAGCACTAAAAACCAAAACCAGAATTCAAGTTAAATACTTAGTAGACCTTTCTATGTAGATACTCAAAATTACAACAAAATTAGAGACTGTTTTAGTAATGATATAGGTGATAATGATATGCAAGTGCAATTTGCCACTTGGAATTGGGTCTTGAGGAATATATCCTTTATAACAACTATGCAACATTAAACATTGTAATTTAAGACTAATAAAAGTAATGATGTTCTCGTAAATTACATGATCATTTATATATTTGGCTCTAGCCGAAATTGCAGTGCTCAGAGTCAAAGTTTTAAAAATGTTTAACCTTCTTAGAATAATAAAACAAATATTTTTTTTAATGTGCTTCCATGTTATATATCATTTAGTTGCTTCTTTATACAGGCTGTTTTTGGTGAAATTGAAATATGTACAGAAATTTTGCCTTATGATAGTCTTTATTAAGACCATTCTAAAAGTAAGTCATTTTTGATTTATATACCGTTGTTTGTCACTTTTCAACATAATCTATATTACATAGCAACATATACAACAATGTGTTTAAAAGAAACAGACAACGGTATCTAAATAAAAAACGCAGTATATCTAATTTTTATTTTTATTTTTGCAAATGCTGCTGATCTCTGAGATAAACACTGCAAAAATTTGTTCTAAAAAATATTATTTTGAGAAACACCATGTATGGCAACATTGTTTTAAAGCAAAAACTTTTACATTGTATGTTTATCACAAAAACTATAAATATTTGTATAAAGCAGATTTAATTTTTTAGCATCTTTAGAACAAGAGCTAAAATTTTCAAGGTAATTTTAAAAACACTTGTATATATTGTATATATAAAAACAGACCAGTGAAAACGCTCTGTATAATGTATGTGCACTTAAAGCATTTAAGAATTTATACTTAATTTTATTTACTAGAAATATTTGTTGATTTTGTTGCCCAATCTTTCTAAAATAAAAAAAAGTATTTTTATTACAACTGGAAATCCGAGTGAGTTTTAATTTTAAACATTTTATTCCTCCGTTATAATGATAAAATATCACTAAATTTGTTATTACTAGTAACAGTGTTTTGATAACTCTATTCTAAATATTTGCTAATTTTAAAATAATGTAATTAGTTTGTATGCAAACCTACATTAATTCAATCGCAGCAGGTTTTTGATTTAAATTATCCTGGAAACTTTCAGGGACTCGTTGATTACGTGCGTCATAAACACCTTAACTTCGTTATTAGCCGGAGTCGTAACATTTTCGATTCTTGGTTACATTGCAGCCGAGCAGAACACAGACGTAGGACATGTTGTTAAAAGTGGTCCTGGATTAGTTTTCCTAACGTATCCCGAAGTGGTACTCAAACTTCCTGGAGCGCCGTTCTGGGCCGCTACATTTTTCGTTATGCTCGTGGTAAGACTTTTCACTTTTCAAAAAAATGAGTTTCAATTTGTGAATAGCATTTGTTAAATGCAAGTTTGCAGCTTTTGGGTATCGACAGTGAATTCTGTTTAGTCGAAGCTTTTATCACTGGGATCGTGGATAATTGGTCAGAGGAATTACGACCGCATCGAAGCAAGTTGACGGTGGCTGTTTGCTTATTAATGTTCCTTTTGGGAATCCCGATGGTTACAAACGTAATATACCTGCTTGTAAAAATAACTTGAAGTAATTTGTGCGTGCTTTAGGGAGGAATGTACATTTTTCAGCTAATGGATTATTATTCAGCAAGTGGAATGTCTTTATTGTGGATATGCTTTTTCCAAACAATCGGAATTTCGTGGATTTTTGGAGTTGACAAGATTAATGATTGTATAGAACAGATGATGGGAATTCGACCTAATAAATATTGGACCATCTGTTGGAAATATTGCGGTCCTTTAATCATGATTGTAAGAACTATATCAATCTGATAAGAATTTCAGAAGGTTATTTTTTACAATTTAGGCTATATTTATTGGACATTGTATTGAATACGTGAACGTGACTTACGACACCTATAAATATCCAGAATGGGCGGAAATTATTGGATTCGCGTTAAGCGTATCTTCAATGATTTGGATTCCTTTATATGCTGTGTATTATGCGTGGTCAGGTCCAGGAACCCTACTTGAGGTAAGAAAACCAATTTACAAGACATTGACTTATTGATTCCTTTACAGAATTTAAAAACTGGTTTAAAACCAAAGATTAAACAAAGGAAAATTGCTATTTGTGATAAGAGAACTGGACTTCCAATTACCGAGAGCAACATAGGGTTGATTTCACCTAGTCAGTCGTTTATATAGGCCTACTTGTATTTTTATTAGTGCTTTTATGACTTAAGCTGTGGACAATTAAATAAATATAATCCAGTTAAGAGATGCTCTGACCGTACTTAAAAGAATTAAAACAATAACAGTGAAACGGATGTTCCTTTACTCTGGTTAGAGCTTTTTCGTTGTAACGGACAATGTAATTGTGAGAAAATATTTAAATACTATTTTAATTGCATCAGTATTTTAATACCAAACTGTATTCTAAATATTTAATTTTTTTAATAAGTTTTTCAACATGTAGTAACTAGCATTGTAGTAAAATCATCAGTATATCACACGTTGTAGCATTTTTGAAACAAATAAATGAAGCCATCAGAATTATTTTATTTAGCAATTTAACTAAGTAATTATTACTAACGTCAACTTATGATGCAGCAGGTGTAAAAGTTTTCGATATCTCGATTTAGAGATTGGTTTTTGATGCCATTGCCTGAGGTTATTTATTTACTACTTCAGACTTTCATCATAAGTCGGCATTAGTAATAATTGTATAACTAGGGTTAGTGCTGCAGTTATTCACGATTTAAATTGCATTTTTATTGTTTTGTAATTAGAAATTGTTACTATTAATTTTTTTTTTTGATTTCTTATAGTTACGCATTGAACATTGAACAAGCCAGCCGACATCTGAGATACTTAATACGATATACCCCAAAAGACTTCAGTTTTGCAATTTTGTTATAATAGCTATCAGCTATGTATGTTTTATGTGGATTATGATAATGTAAGAGAGATGCAGTTAGCTATATAAATCGTATTTTGGGTTGCATTTTTACCTGGTCGGGCTCGTCATTTTACGTGAATAACCCTGTATACATACCCTACAAAAATTATCGCATAATGTAAAATTTTAAACAAAATTTTAATTCCTTGGCTCAAAAAAACTTTAAAATGTTATTTTACTTTTATCTTAAGACTTATAAATGTTATCTTTAACTTGGGAAGTTTTCTTGGTTCGATTTATTCAAAAATTATAGATATGAAGTAAGTCTGTTTTTAATCCTATTATTTTGTGCGCGATTTTTGTTGTTCTCTGGACTTTTATCGCTGCACTTTTAAAATGCGTTGTTTGTCCATAGGCGATGAATACGGTCGACTCTTGATTTTCTCATAGGTTTCTAATTTTGTCTTCAGCTGCCTCAAGTTTGTTGCCTCATATAGAAATGTTTTATTAGACATTTCGTCTGGAATTCCGTCAACAATGTATTGAATTACGGCTTCTTCTTCAATTTGGCCTCTGGCTGCAATCTCTTTCATATTGAAATAATACTCTAACACTGACTCATTTCTTTGTTTTTTCCTTTCAGACAAAAGTCTATAAATATCTGCACTGTTTATTTTCTTGCCAAATTCATCTTGAAGTATTTCTTTTAGCTTGGACCAGTTATTCAGTCCTCGTTCACACTGAACACACTGTTTTGCCAATCCAATTAGGGACTTTTTTGCATACACCAATTTCTGCAATTCTGAAAATTGCATAATTTCTGCAATTTCTTCAAAGCCCTGTATCCAGTTTGCAACTTGGTATGATCCTTCCCCACTGAAAGGACGAATTAAGTCTTCGATGTCTTTAAAGTTCATCACGAATCTTGGTGTTTGCTCTTGTCGCATTGCTAATCTTTCATTTTCTGATGATGGTGTACTTCGAGATGTGCTTCCATTAGCTTCCTCTTCGTTATCTTCTTGTTCTTCTTCTTTTTCAGGATCTCCCATCGGTCTCAACGAGTTTAAATCTGTAAGTTTGGTGCATATGCGGTCCGCCACCTCTCTAGCTGACCCCTCGTAGTCGATATTCAAAATAGCACACACGGACGTCAAATCTCCCAACGTTAAATTTGTGGCTGCCCATTCTACCTTTTCATTTAACGCGGCGGCATCAGCAAATACAAAACCTGCAAAATCACGCACGTGTTGTCTATTCCGTCGGCCATTATCTACTCCATCGTACAGAAGTTTGTGAAAAGCACGAACTGCCGCAACGGACGATTTTTTAATATTTTCAGACAATCCGGGTACATCACTAAGCTTCTCCATTGTTTCCACTTTTCGCTAATTTACACAAAGTACACTTGTTCTTATCCCACTTCTGATATCTGTGGTGGCGGGTGCTTATTAATGATACACAACAGTTTTTTTTTAATAAATTTAATGAAAACAAAAAAAAATAAATTTTAACAATGAACTGACCGCACCACTCGGAGTACGTCCGTTCACCGTCAGAATCGTACTGCTTGTCGGGGTGGAGTGGCTACATGAGACTTTATGAATTGAGGGGAAGGTCTGGTCTGTCGAGGACCGGAAACCCAAACTTTCTAAATTTAGAGCAGGTAGTTGGACAAATACACTACATTATTTAAAATGAATCGTTCTCAACGTTTGACTCGTTATGTGCTCAACGAAGAAGTTGCTAGAGTAGTGCCATTAATTAAAGATGAACGAAATCAAACTTATGCCGCTAACATCATGGGTGTACAGCAAAGCACTATTTTCCAAATTATTAGGATAGGGAAACGGAACAGTACTCAAGGAGGAAAAGACACGATCGTCACCGCATTACAAACCAAGTAGATGATAGGTTTGTTCCAACCAGCGTTTTCTGTACGATACACGGGACGATACCGTGTACTGTTTGTACCGTTTTAGTGCGCATGTGGTTACATGGCACTGCCGGGGTTTTTGCAAAGGGTTGGAACGGATTGATGACCGTCTTGTGGTGGTACAGTTTCGCACAAAATTTTAAATGATAAAGCGTTGGTTGAAGTGTTAACAAAATTCTTTATTTTTTATTAAAATATTTTTATCCTCATCTCTATCTTTGTCATCATTTTCATGTTGAGGAACTGCTACATCTATTTCATTAGGTTGTAACCTATTAAATGGAAATTAATCATCAATTGCTATATTGTGCAATACACATGCTGCCCTAATAAAGTGTACCAACACCCTAATATTTCGCAGTTTAATATGATATAACTGACGAAATTTTTGTTTTAATAGTCCAAAATAGTATTCTATGACATAACGATTTTTTGCTAATTGTAAATGATAATTTTGCTGCCTTCTAGTTAAATTTCCTCTGTTTTTGAATGACGTATGTAAGTTTGCTTTTAATGGAAACCCACTATCACTAACCATTTAAAAATAATGTAAAAACTACATTAAAAATCTTTAAAACAACAAATGTTTCTAAATAATTTTGATTTTTTATGCGGGATTTATTTATCAACATTTCATCATTACTACTCAAATCAGATATTGATGAAATATTATTGTCTTCTTTACCAATATCGCCCATATTAAGAATTTAATAAAAAAAATTCAAACTTATTTGATCTAAGTCCACGAAAATTCACAGTGCGCATGATAGTCCAACCAGTACCTAGTCTAGAACCATGTATCGAAATGACCGTCACGACACCGTCCCATGTACGATCCACAGGTTGGTTGGAACGCAGGTAGGGATCGTACAGTGTACCGTCACTTTTGGGTTGGAACGCCGTTTATTCATTGCGCTTGAGCGGGATCGTACAATGTACGGTCATCAGGGTGGTTGGAACAAACCTGATAGATTTCTGCGAATTATTGCTCACAGTCAATGACATGTTACTGCTCGACTACTTCAAAATAAACTTTTGGCGACTCGAAATGTACATTTGTCTCTAGAGACTATTATAGATAGACTGAAAAAACACGCAATTTGACCTTATGTTCTAGCAAGAGGTCCACGCCTAATCAGGGAACACCGGGTTGCGCGCCTTCAATTTACGCGAGATCATGCACATTAGAGAGTAGAAGAACGGTCTAATGTTCTCTTTACAGATGAGAGTAGATATTGTTTATGTGCATCAAATAAATGAATGCCGGTTTATAGACGTTCGGGTGAACGCCTTGTGCCGTACAATTTTTTACAAACTGTATCATGTAAATCTAATGTGGTACCATATGCCTCTTTTATTGATAACGATTTTCTTTTAATGGATAATAACTAAGCTTCGGTGATGGAGAGTCTTGATTAAACGACCAGGTAATTAACCAGTGTAATCCAGCGGGTTGCATGCTATATATTCAACTGGTCTACACCAGTTGACCAGTAGACCAGTTGAGTGAATAACATGCAACCCACTGGATTACACCGGTTAATTACCTGGTTGTTTAATCAAGACTCTCCAGCACCAAAGCTTAATAATAACGCGTGGCCGTATATTGCTCATGTTGTTCAAAATTATCTTAAAGAGACAGAAATTGTCACAATTAATTGGCCTGCGTGTAGTCCAGACCTCAATTCTATTGAGCTCGTTTGGAACTATTTGGGGTAAAAAATTCAACAGCGTAGAGTGTTTTTAGACAGATAGCTCAAATTTTTCTTCTGTTGAATAAAATTTTGAAAGAATTACCGCAAGATTATTTACGAAGCCTTCTTACATCAATGTAATAAGATCTAGAGACAAAAACACCCTTCATTAGCTATTTTATAGCATCTAATTAAAAAAAAATTTTTTTCAAAAATTGTCAGAATTGTTTTTCTTCAGTTTTTTGTTTTGGATTAAAATATTTTTTTTAGTTTACTTACAATTTATTGCCTTTGTTTAATGCATGATTACTAATTAAAATTTTTTTTGTTGAGTTGTTTTTTTTGAAATATTAATAATTTTTATAATTTAATAAATTTTTGGGCCTAAAAAAGTTTAGTTGCTGAAAGGTATGTAGAGCATTTAATTGACGGCAAGAAATCAGTAGCACCAGAAAAAAAGTTTGACCATACAAATAAATAATTCTTATCGCCGTCCGCAGAGCTTCAGATGACTTTCTTATTCTAACGAATCTTGTTCTCTCATTTTCTCTCTCATAGTTGAAATGGTACGAGATTTGTCTACATTTTAAAACGTGTTGGGTAGTTTTATGAATTGAATAAGCACGAGATAGTTTGTAATATAGCCATTTACGACTTCTAAACCGTCATGCAACTGAGACTAAATATACAAAATTGCCGTCTAAGTTTGCTTTCTTCTCGCAAAAAAAACCATCAAAACTTTTGCTGTTTTATAAAGTATTAGGACTACAAAATCAGCAATATTTACAGCAGAACTATACGTCAAGAAACCGAACAAAAAAATTTTTCAGAGGTTCAAAGAGGTTATATCACTTATAGTTAAAATGAGTACCAAAACTTGTTTATTTTATTTTAATCTAAATGTGGACAAGATAGAGTAAAATCACTTGAATATCAGTGCTGTAAAACATCGACAAACTCACAGAGGACTGCTACAAGACGAACACATCTCGAACAGTCCTCAGAAGAAGATGAGAATCAAACAGTACCCGGTGAGAAACATACAAGTCCACAAGTCTATCTGCGCATTTTGGAAGTTTGTTGTAAGTAGTAACAATTTTATGCCTTTGATATATTTTATCAGAGTTTTAATGTGTGTTTTGTGTGGGTGTTTGATAATACAAAGTCTTAACTGCCGTGGCTTTCTTGAAACAATTATTTGTATTAATAATAAAATATTAACAACTTTTGAAGTATACTTTATGTTGTACTTGATCTATTTTTTTAGCCTTAGAAGTAAGTTAAAAGACTTCACATTGACCCCTCGAGAAGCTTTTGTCTTCAGTTTTGTCGAAGCGGCCCCAAGACAAAAAGTTTTCGTTTCGCTAAAGGGGTCTCAAAAATAAAAAGTCTTTACTTACTAAGAAGAGCCCCAGAAGCAAGATTTAAGGTCTCATTGACAGGTCTCTCAAAAAATTGTTACGTTCTTATAAAGTTTCCAACATAAATAAAATGGCTCTTTTTTTCAAACGTTTTAGATTTTTGCATGGGTTTTCGATAACAAACTTTAATTGCCACAGTCTTCTTAAATCGGCTATTTGGATTATTAAAGAAATTTATACAATTTTTGAAGTATACTTTATGTTGCATTCAGCCTATTTTTTAATCTTAGAAGAAGTTAAAAGAGTCTATATTTGTGAAAAAAAAGTTGGACATTAGTGCTTTGTTATACAAATAACTGTTTTCGCCGTTCGGTAGTAAACACCACATTTTAGTGGCAACTGAACTGCGCTAAAATATTATAATTTATTGACTAGTAAACATGTCATCAATTTTATTAACTAGGCAGTAAAGCCATAGTAAAGCCGACACTTTGAAGTTGGACAAAGTGTTTCAGCTGTCACAAAGATTTGACGTTTAATGTCAAACAGCATTTATTATGTGAATGATAAAATATTAACCTGGAAATTCAGTTGATCATTTAATGTTTGTAAAAAAAGATTGTGAGCCGATTTAAGAACTTTTGAAGCTTCTAACAAATTTAAAAAATTTTTTTATTGTAAATGTAAAGGATTTTGAAACTATCAGTAAGAGAATAGGAATGACCGGAAGAAAGAATATGAAAAGTATGAGAAGCAAAAGCAGATGAAGGGTTAGTTATATCTGTATTTTTATATTTTTTAATTGTTCTTACATATTTTCGGAACCTAGTTTCAATTCTTTGTACATTTTAACCTATATAAACTGCATTGTAGTCATTACAAGATAACTTGTAGACGTCTGAATGATGAAAAGCAGAGATTTGATCTTTGTTATGTACGAGATATGTTAATAGACTTATTTTAGAGTTAAAAGCGTTTATATTATAAATTTTTAAAATATGAGAGATAAAAAAAGAAACTTTGCTAGTAAGTAGTATAGAAGAATAGAAAGGTTTTATAAAAAGAGATACAGAAAAAAAAAGTGTAATATTTTAAAGCTTAGAAAGTATTTGTTTCTGAATTTATGGATAAGTTTAATTAAATCTTTTAAACTTTTAAATTTTTTTACTGCTATTTGTTTAATGATAAGCCATTCTTTTTCAAAAACATTATGCTTTAAAAAAATTAATAAGTTTAAATAATAAAGAATTAAACACAGCTACGATGTGAAAATGCCAATGTTTGAATAAGGAAAAATTACAGTATCAGTAGATGTAGGTTTTCTATAAATTTCAAAAGCAAAACATGAGTTGTCTTTTCTAATTATATTAAGATTTAAAAATGGAACAGAACTGTTTCTTTTTGTTTCTACATTAAATTTAATGTTTTTGTGTAATGAGTTAATAATTAAAAGAAAATTATTTAATTTTGCTTTGATGCTTTTAAACGGAGAGTTGACATCAACATATCTAAACCAGAAACATGTATGCTTTGATAAAATGGGATTTTTTTTCAAGGTTGGTTATAAATATTTCTGCTAAAAGTGGACTAAAGGCAGAGTTCATACCTAATTATTTTTTTTATTGTATAATCTTGACTCTTTTCTCTCTTTATCAGTATTTATACTTTTTCAATAATTTTTTAAATCACATGTCAATTGATGTCAAATTTTAACACACTATATTTAAAACAACTATAATTTACCTTTCTTTTGTCAATTTACCAAAAGAACAATTAGTTTATTTATATTCTTTATTTTGAATTAGTCAAAAAATATTGAACTAAAAATAACATTATATTCTATTTTGAATATATCTATATTTTTATTGTTTAATGTTATAAATCGTTTTATAAAAAAGTTTGGTAACTTTTTGTATAATTTTTCTTTTTACATGGTTAGGCACTGTTTAACACTGTTGTTCAGGCACTGATTTATTAGAATTTTGATTAAACTTGTGGGTTCGACATTAGTTTTTATTGTCATTATTTAACTTTACAATATTTAAATTAATTTAAAATTTATGAGTAAAGATTTTTATGTACTAAACTTTTATGCGTAGGTAGGTATGTAGGTAAGACTACGAATAACCGCGTAAATAAGTAGCGATACACTCTTCTCTCATAGAAGAGTGTAATCCTAGAAGACTAGTAGCTGAAATAAAAAACTTTTTTTGTGCAGGTTGTAATATTATATTATAATTTTATTTGTCCCTGTCATTGGATCAAACTCACTTTCATTATAATATTAGTACATGGTAAAATCTAATTTTTTTTAAATACAGGTTGCATTGCTTTTTACTACGCAATGGTACCCACATATTCCATTTTTTAATCTGATTTGATCAGATTAGTTTCATTATATATATACAAAACTTTTTGATATTAAGTTGTTTTTAATGACAAGAACAAAACGATAAGACATAAAAGAAGATCAAAAATAATCGAGAATTTAAACCTGGTCTTTGAGCAAGCTTTACCTACAAAACAATTTTTGCGGTTCAATTAAAACGTAACAGAAATACCGTTGTACGTTCATTTGCCTATAAAGAATCGAATGTTTGCCTGTTTAATCATGCATTTAACCTAACAGACGTCACTCGTTTTAACTCGAATCAATAAAAAGTCGTAGCCTTCCTGGCAACACATCCTGGGTAAAATCGCACCTGCCTGATGGAAATTTCTATATTTTTATTACAATTTCACACCTTATCAAAATAAAAAGAACAGAACTCCCTAGAGGGAACTTCAGAAACGTTATTATGTGAAAGTGCAAGAGTGTTCTGTGGTCTCACAAAGTTTAATAAATGATTTAATTTGCTATAGCAGGAAAGGATGTGTTTTATTTCGTGACCTGAACTTTGATGATCGAGATCAACAAAAAATTGAGAAAAAAATATTTAATTTATAAAGACCACAGAGAAAATACTGACCGCTAAAAGTTGTTCATTTACAAACATTTAAAGGCCTGGCGGATATAACAAAATTAAGTAATTTTAATTCTAAAAGTTAGGCTATTAAAACTTTCTAAAAGTTTTACAATGAGTATAGAATTAGAATAGTTTTTCTATAATGTACGGGCTCGTGGTGGTAAGAAATTTAAGTCTGCAACAAGTTTAATTTAATTAACGTTGACACGGACTGTCATAGTGCTAATTAACTAGCTGGTTAGCGGACTTCATGCTCTGTTTCAGAGGAATTAATGTATAAACTTGCATATAACTTCGACACTCGATCCTTTTTAACAACCCCTGTGTCCTCCGTAATTCCTTTTTGAATACATATGGAAATTGCTGGGTATTACCGCACCCACGTCGTCTGAATTTATAATATTTTTGGTAATAAATTCTTAGTAACACACCTTCTAACGGTACCTACAAAATAATTTTGTTACTTTTATTTGTGAATAACATTTTATGTAAATAGTTAGATATGTTTTATATTGTCTAAACTAATAACTGTTAAAATCGTACATTGTAGATATAAACTAAATAGTATTAAAAAAAAATTTCAAATGTGTTCAGATGTACGAAGATTTTTTAAAATTGTATTTTTTATTAATTGTCATTAATATTGGTTGACTTCGTGTTGCATTCACCTAGCATTCGCATTCGGCAGTTAGCGGTTTCGAATCTCGTTGCCGACTGTTCTATATGAGTCGGTAAAAACCAGAAGAAAGACTGCGAATGCGAAGTGACGAACGAGATGTTTTAGCCGAAACATAAAAGTCTAGAGGACATAAAACACATTTCGCAGGCGAGGTGTACATATATAATGTTTTTATTTTTTGTACATACAACCTTAACAATATTAAATAACAATTAAGAAAATTTAATTTTGATTGAAACATACTTTTTTTCTCTAAGTGGGGTAATTTTCACTAATAATATCCCGAGTGCATATAAAATTATCGAAAATTCCATAATGCACGAAAGGTATTTTGGAAGACTATTTCCCGAGAAAAATGTAATACAAATAAACTTAATTATGTGTTTAAAATACTTAAAAATAATATGTGTTCAATAATTGTTCTGGTTGTGATTTGTTGTGCTTTTTTCTTTCTAGCATGAACGTAGGTTGACGTGATAAGTTCATATGGTTTGCTGTCAACTGTCTAAATGTTGTCTTATTTTTGCTTTTAGGCGTTTTTGATAAATATCACATTACAAATCATCATAATTGTATCTACACGTTGAAGAATTTACTCTGTAAGCGTTATCTCAGTTAAAAAACTGATTTTAATTTAGAGGAAGACACAGAAACTCGAAAAGTATGCAAGGCGTTAAAAAGCAGAGCACTGACAGCTGTCATGTGTCATTGTTTTGTAATGTTAACCGAGTCATACGTTTTTTATGACAACTGCCACACATAGGTGATCTGACCAGAACAATTATTGAACACATTTTAGTTTTTTTTTTATTTTTACACGTGGTTTCACGGTTATCACAATTGCATTGAATTGGTATCTAAAGTAATTTATTGACAACAGTTTTGTTCGGAAAAAAATAATTATCAAATGAGTTCACGTTTAGGGAGGAATTTCAAAGAAATAATAGAGCTGCAGTTAACTTAGTTAACAGTTAATTTAACTTCATTAAACACAAAAAAGGTTAGAGATTCTGCGTGAAGGAATTTTCAACACTTTTGTGGAGAAAGAAACCAAATAATATTTTTTTGTTAGGTTAGGTGAAAATTGCAGTTTGGAAATACCACATGTGGTATTTTTGCTGTAGTTTGATTGTGATTGGCTAAATTTAAATTTTTTAAGCAATTTCATTGGTTAAAATTTTTTAAGGAAAATAGTCATATAAATAATGGCAATAAAAATCAATGTTGAATTCACAAGTTTAATAAAAAAACTGTTTATTTGTATTTTTTTCTTTTAGTCAATCAAAAAGTATTGAACTAAAAATAAAGTTTTATTCTATTTTTAATATACATTTTTATTGTTTAATGTTTCAAATATAAATAAGTTTTTCTTTTACTCCTAGGCTGTAAGGTAAGTGATAATATAGCGACATAAAATACTATATTACCTTGCAAGGGTAGAAAGTAGGTATTAGCAGTCTGAAACTCGCTACGCTCGGACATCAAATCAAGCTGGAAATAATTTAATAATACTTTATATCGCCGCTCTGCTTCAATAGTAAATTTTACTCTGAATTTATTTGTTCTGTTATCGTCTTCTCCTCACTTTATATTTAGTAAAGCGGCCTTCCAGATAATTTTCGTACAATCGAGCTCGATGTTTTAGAGCTGCAAGAAATTCAAGCAATGGCTTGACGTCATATTACGCAAACAGGCTGCGTCACAAAATTTTTCAGAACAGTTCGTTACAATATATACAAAGTTTTTTATATATCTTAACAAGCTTTAACTGGTAACACTGTTTATTGAAACGATGCAAAAAACCCAGACTTGGTTTATATACATTTTTATAGTTTCTGAGATACACTACATATGTATCCATTTTGATTGAGAACCGCTGGTAATTGTTAAATTTGGCGCGCGGCAACTTCAAACAAAAAACGGTGTTAAGCAATACTGTTGTAATAATGTACTTACGTATTTTATGTTTTATGTACATTATTATTAGTTAATGACCTCAGACTTTTATAATTATTGGCTAAAAACTGCAATAAACTTAACACTTTTTACTGTAACTTTTTACAGAAACAGATTTAAAAAATGCACAAGTTTGCAGTTTTACTATTCTTTCAATATTTAACAAGTGGTGAAATATTGGAAGTCGATTCGATGGCTCTAGCAATCAGCTGTTCGACAGAGCCGTTAAGTTGTTATTTTCCACAATGCTTAATGCTAATTTAGTAGATATTAGTATTTTTATAAAAAACTTTTTTCTAAGCCAACTAATTAAATTTTCATAAGTAATTACCCTAGGGAACAAGAAATTACCGATAATTTTGGGTTGGAAATCAGAAGTGCCTGCTGTCTTAATTATTTTTGACTGCGAAGCAGGAGGGAATTAACAGCAGGGACGAATGATTTCCAACGCAAAATTAAAGTAATTTCTGGTTCCGGAGGGTAATTTTACAAAAGTATTCACCGAGTGAACGCCAAAATTAAAAAAATTTTTTTTTAATTAAGACGCTAATAACAAGTACGTATCGATAGCAACGTAACAAACACATTTGTTTGTAAAAAACCTGCAATTTTTTTTGTGTTTTTTGAAAATAAATGCTACAAAACGCGAGTATTCACCTGGTGTTAGTTTAGCCAATGAAATTGCATTATTTTTTAAAATTCAACCAATCATGTTAGAATTACGTGGTAATTTTTCTGTCAAAAAAATTATCGCGGTAATTTTTCGATAATTTTTTAACAGTTTTTTTACAATTTAATTTGCAACAAATAAACAATTTAATTAAATATAAACGTACAATTATTGTAATTATTTGTTACGTTTGATGTTTGCGGTTTTTTTTTTAACGTCACGAGCTTTTCAGGCTTCTTTCAACGTCGAATCCGAAAATGGATTGAATTTTACATTATAGCTTTGTTTGTAATATTCTTGAATTTTCTTAGCTGTTACATTTCACATCGTCTTCACAACACAATCTTTATATTCTTGACCATTCTTCCTTTTCATGTTAAATCCCCAATCTTTTAACATAATGGCAATTGCTTCCACAGATTTTCTGTTTAACGTACAATTGCGAGCTTTGCATAACTCCATGAACTGTCTCCATATACGTATATTCTTTACTCTTTCTTGTATTTTCAGGCACACACTTTGCTATAGCCTCATCTATAGCCCCCAAAGCTGTAGTACCGAACCGTTGTGTAGCATTTATTTTCAGAAAACACCAAAAAAATTTGCAGGTTTTTTAGAAACAAATATGTTTGTTACGTTGCTATCGATACTTGTTATTAGCGTCTTGATTAAAATTTTTTATTTTTGAATTTTGGCGTTCACTCGGTGAATACTCTTGTAAGATTACCCTCGTGAACCAGAAATTACATTAATTTTGCGTTGGAAATCACTCGTGCCCTCTGTTAATTCCCTCCTACTTCGGAGTCGGGAATTATTAAGACAGCAGGCACTCGTGATTTCCAACCCAAAATTATCCGTAATTTCTTGTTCCCTAGGGTAATTACTTATGATAATTTTTTGATAGAAAAATTACCACGTAATTCTAACATGATTGGTTGAATTTTAAAAAATGAAGCAATTTTATTGGCTAAACTAACACCAGGTGAATACTCTAATTACTTTTTTTTAAATTTAAATTCAGAAACAATTAGGTACTTAAGGCTCTCCAAATTAGGTGCCTAACGAAAAAAATGTGCTAAGCTCTTACTAAACAACAAATAATTCTTTTCTACTTTGCGTTAACAATCTTGTCATTGTTAAACGCAAACGCGTTTAACAATAATGACACTAAATTTTCATTGTAGCACGCAAAACAGTAACTTTTTCATTGGTTATGTTGGCACCGTAAGCGTAAAAATTACGTCTACCGCCTATGCAATAGGGATGATATGGAATAGTTGATAAAATCATAAGCGAGCGTGGAAAATATTGAAGCAAAATATTAGTTAATTAGTAAATCAGTTGAAAACCTTAATAAACTTGACAAATGTCATTACTTCATTAGTGCCAACCAAATTTGTCAAAAATTCCAAGTTGTGATAATTCTTCAAAAGAGACTATTTGAATGCTTTTTATGCAACGCAAAGTAAAAAAATAATATATTACACTCGTATCATAAGACGACTTGTGGACACTCATTCTATTTAAGTACTCCTCGCTTCGCTCGTCGTGCTCAAAACTCATTCGTGTCACAATAATCGTCTTATGAAACACGTTTAAAAATGTACTATTTTTTACCTAATACTAAAGACTTAAAACTAAGTATTTTCGTCAATTTTTTATTATTATTAGGTTTTTAAAAAATTTGTATCAACAAATTAAGGAATGTTTCGATAATAATAACCTAGTTTTAAGAATTTTACGACAAAAAACGTAAAATGATTGCAAATTTAAGTTAGCAAATTGGAGTCGAGTTTCATTTTTTCGTCAAAATGCCAGAATGACTGTGTACAACCGCACAATAGTCGGCAGCATAGATTGTATACGTATATTCGTATTATAACCCATACAATACATATTTTTGAAAAATTTTGTTTTAAATTATATAAAACGAACAAAAATAATTACGTTCGGGAGGGAGCTTCAACCCCAATAGCCTCCTCTCACTTGGATACGCGCTTAGAACAGTGTATTGTTTTAAGAGGGGTATTTACCAATTTCTCTAGTATAGGGATTCCAATGTAAACGTGCGAATCTGTAGCTTGTTTATTTATAAAAAAAAATAAAAACGGTTTTTGCTACGAGTAGGTATTGTAATAATATAAACTACATTTTGACTTTTTTAAATTTTTAATTTCGTTGATTTTCAATTTTAATGTTTTTTTAATAATTATTTTATATTATTTATAAACATTTTTTTAAAATTACTTTTAGTCATTTTGCAGTTAATAATTAGAAAAATGACTGTGCAATATTTCGTTAAAATATTTTTATAAATAAAAGTGCTACAGATTCGCGCGTTTACATTGGAATTCCCATAAGACAAATCACCTCCATACTCCTCTTAAATAGGTATGTATTATAGTATTAGATAATGTTAGATAAAGTACAAAACTTAAAGAAAACGTTTTTGCTACTTTTGGAAAGTTTTATTTCTAATTTTTAGTAAAACTTAAAACTCTCAAAAATATTTTTGTTTGATTTCTAGGACCTTTTTTATCTTTGAAATGATCTATGACCGGGCCTATGACACTAGTAGGCGAAATCTAGAAACTTCTTCAATAAAATTTTATTTTCAATATTAGAGAAAAAATGACGAGAACATTTGACTCAACCTAAGAAGATAATTCGTTTATTTAAAAAAAATGTTTTTAAATCTTTGTATGAAATATCATACGTGATTTGTTGTACAAATACCTAACTTCCAATAAAAAAAATTAAAAGAAATCTGCTGTCTAAGCAAGTCGTTTTGATTTAATCGTTATTGGCAAAAATTTTATCTGCTTCGTGCTCAGCATATAGAACTAAAAATATCTCCCTCTTTTGCATTGGCAACAAGTTTTGTTTAAGTTACTTATTATAAAATCATTTAAAGCGAATTGCAAGTTTCGGTACACTGAGCTCAATTTTAAATTGATATAGAATACCTAATTTGGGCCTGCGTATTTCTTTTTTATTATTCTGATTTGTACAAATTGAAATTTCTGAAGGGTGAGAGAATATAGAAAGGTCATGCATGACCTATTTTGCGTGTGTTTTTCAATCTCTTATGAGATTTCTCAGCCGTATCTCGCTTAGATATTCGGGTGTATTGGATCCCAGCGATTACGTGGCTGGAAATATTTTCTGATATTATGAGAATACAAAAAAATGAATTCTTTTAGTACGGATAAATGCCCTAAATTAGGATTTGATACAGATGGGTCTACATGAGCCAGGTTTATTAATAATTTTATGTAAGAAGGCTTGGAGTTGCCAGTACGGTTGTAGAAGTATAAAAAATAATAAAAGGTACTACAGCATACCATATACATCAAAAGAAACATAAAAGTAAATAATAAGCCATCACAAAATTTACCTGTGGGTCGTCAAGTAAATATTAGTTCTACTGATTTTACTTAAAGAAAGATCAAAATTCTAAACGTTTGTAGGTAATTGTAAATATACCAATTATTTTTAAAGATACAAATTATGTAACTAGTCAGATTTTTCACATATATAAGAGCGGATATGGTAGCAATTCAAAAAATGTAAATGGAGGAAACGTGCCGCTCTGTTGAATTCCACAAGGCGAAGACCTGAGCATCTCCCATTATGTCTTGAATGGAGACGAATGCTTACACACAACAAAAGAAGGTCTCGACTTGCCTGTCTCGTTTAGTTCAAATTTAAATTCTCATAAAGAGGAAGCTTTAGTACAACATATTTGTTTTACTTTTTTCACACTTAGAAATTAGTTTTAGCAAAGAGCTTTGAAGGTAGTAAAATGAGAAATTTAGCCGTTATACCTTTGTTAGTCATTACAGTAACTGAACTTTTCAGTTGCTTTCTTTTCAATGAAAAGAAAGCTTTATAAATTAAAGATTAGAGCAGATTCAAAAGATTATACATCTAATGAGCTGCTATGCAACGGGGAGATAAACCAATCGTTAGCATTGTTTAAAAATATTCTTCATGAACTAAAGCTAAATCGTTAATAAAATGATTAGTACACGTAATCTTATTTTACTTTGTAGAGTTACTGACCTGACCTGATCTGACCTGAAAGGATACTTGAACAACGCACGAAATAGAAAGAATACTGTTGTAAATGCACAAAATTACCCCACATTTTTTACTTTTGCCATTGTATTGTTTTTTTCCAAGTTTTTCTTTTTTCTTGTTAATATTTTTTGTACAACATTATTCCAAATTTTTTAAGGTTTTTTTCTTTTTTGTTTACTTTAAAACATCGCTTCTCATACCTTGTACACCATTCTGTCATTTCTCATTCAAATCAAATACTCGTATACCCACCAGATAAACAAACTCTTTTTTATAAAATTTGTCACCTGATTGATTCTTTAAACCCTTCATAAGTATCTATTTTCCGTTGCTTCAAGTTTTGTTTTTATTCGTTTTCTTAATGACTATAACTGACAACCATAAGTAGCTCCGTAAATGTTTATCTATACTTTTTTAAATGCGTGCATGTTTATAAAAGCCATGCTCATTGATTAATAAAGTTTGTTACTTTTTTTTGTTGCGCTAAATTTATTTCTGCTTTTCAGTGTTTTCAATTCTTCTTGTTGTTTATATTTCATCTTGTTTATATTTATTTTCATGACAAATTCAATCAAATCTTTATTCCATAGATATAGGTTATGCTGCAACTAGTCAATTTTCAATTTTCTCTATCGTAGCAACACATATTATCCAACGAATGTACATTCCGATATAAACAATGCTTGTAAGTTCCTGTAGCCTACATTTACTTTTTTTAGTTTTGTTTAGCATATTATCAAAACTTTCTCTAATCTATGAAGTTAAGCAACGCAGTCAACGGTCATCATTTAGATGAATAACCCAAATAATGTATGTACAGACTAACTGTAGCTCTTTCGTCTTTCGGAGGAGATAATAAGCTGTCAATCCCGGCTATCAGTGATCGTTAGGTCATA
Organism: Tribolium confusum; assembly: GCA_029207805.1. Lineage (NCBI taxonomy): Eukaryota > Metazoa > Arthropoda > Insecta > Coleoptera > Tenebrionidae > Tribolium > Tribolium confusum. The sequence goes on from JALGAY010000006.1 coordinate 10,328,024, forward strand.
TCAGAGGCTGTCGATGCGACCTGTAAACTTCTGGTACTTGCGTGAAGCATTACCACTATAAGATTATTTGTTTATTTATTTTTATTTATACAACAGAGCACAAAGACAACACAGAATCACAACGTCACAGCCTTACCAGTGTTGTGTTTTATTGAAACATTGTTTAAAACAATCACAATAAAGACTTACTCTTTATTATTATGAAAAAATAACTAGTTTAAAAAAGTAATTCATTATAGTACAGTTATTTCAGTCGATAAATAAACTAGATGGAAGTTTAAATTTACCTTTATTGAAGTTTTACGTAAGTTTATTTAACGAGCGTAACTTTCTTAAAGTTAATTTTCTACTAAAACAATTTTAAAAGTCGGAACTAATAATTTGGTTTCGTGTTTAGATGTCTAATAGTTCAAATGAACTAAAAATTGTTCCTAACACACTTAGATAGGTACATACATACATTTATCCTAATAAAACAATGTAAATTGTCAGCTTAAGTTGTCTTAGCTTGTCACAAAATTCACTAAATTTTATCTTACGTGTGCTGTCTAAATGATCCCTTTGCGATGTCGCGCTTTGATATCCGAGCAGCTCTCATCGTTTGCTTTGTAACTTGTTCACTACTCAACACATCTCCCCGTAATTCAATGTTGGCAAATTGTGAAACTACCGAACAAAATGAGAGCAAACCCAAATTTAATTTACAAATTTGGTGTGTATTGTAATGATAATAAAAATTATGGTATGTACGCATGTTTCCTAAAAAAATCAACTCAAGTTTGTACCTACATCATTTGATAAACCATTGTTTTAATATGACAAAAGTTCAAATTTTTAATATCAATTTCGGTTACATGTAATCATGTAAAATAATAGATTAATTTCAGAAAATTTTTATTTAAAATATAGAAATCTAGGTATTATTTACTAATATTTTTAACTTCATTTCAAATTCTTACAACATGTTTTTTCAGTCAACGTTAATCTTAAGTTGAAAACATGTTATTTATTTTATATTCGGAAAGCCAAATTTGGCTAATATAAAATATCAATCAAATATTTGACAACTTATTAAATTTTAAATTACCCGCTGCAGTCATCTTAACTTTAGTGTAACATAGTTTAGTACAAAACAAACTGTTCGTTTTATGCCATTACATGTAGGCACGATATGCAGGAGTTTGTTTATTTATAAATAATAATCAACAAAAACTACATCTTCAAATCGTTATTGTCCGGTGTAAAAAATATACTCAGTGACATTAAAAGTGTTACACCCAGAAGAAATAAATTTTTAGAAGTGATTTTTCGGAAGAATAAGTAAATTTACAGCAAGTTATAGTAACTATTGCAACGGTTTATCTTTGACAGTTTTTGCAAAAAAATGTAAGCCCTTAGTTTTTGTTAAGGAAAACTGTTAGAGCTGATAAGTAGAAGTATTTGCTGTGATTGTGTCTCTGACCACTTGTTTTAAGAGTAACACAATGTCTTCAGTCCGAAGGCATCAACGATGTTACTATTTTAGCGATTTCGACAGAGGTAGAATTGTTTCGAGAAGTTGGTTTGTCTTATTGCAAAATTGCTTGCCGTGATCATTCTATTGCAATAACGCTAATGCGTGTATTTTGGGTGTGGTCAAAAAAAATATAGAAAAACAGGAGATAGACCAACAGGTTAACCAAAACGTCTCACAGAGCGTCAAGACAGACACTTCAGACAACTAGCTCTTTGAGGACGTTTTGCTACTACACGACAACAGTGACCAAGGTTTGGAGAAAAAGGTTTCTTAGCATGCAAACATTGCAAACGTTATACAGCCGCATTTGAGCTTCTGAACTTTTCTATTACCTTCCACAGTTAGTGTTTCATTTAACCGCGGAACACCGTTGTCAACGTTGGGACTGGTGCAGATAACGGCAGATTTAAGAAGCAGAATAGCATTTATGATAACCGTCAGAATGTAAAACGCCGTCGTGGAAAGCGACGTGATATTGAATTTGCTGTTGAGAGGCATGTGCACAGCACCTCTTCTGTTTATTCAAGACAGTATGACAGCTGTGAATTATGTTGATGACGTCTTACAAACTATTTTACTGCCTTATCTAGATGGCCGTCAACATGTCCTTTTTCAGCAAGACAACGCACGTCCGCATATTCTTCGTCAAACTATAGACTTCCGTCAAGAAGCTGGCATTAATGTTGTGCCGTGGCCACCTCGTTCACCCAGCAAGCATGTATAAGAGATATAATGGAGAGAAGACTGTCCCTTTCGCACCGTCCTCCACAGACTTTTCACAGACTCTCAAGAATAGTTAGTGTTTACACACACAATTTAGAAATTATTTCTTTTGAGAATAACACATTTAGGGTCGGTTTACAGAAGGTGAATTAAATATCTAATTGCAACCCTTTTAATTGGTGATTAAATTGAGGTTCTGACATTTGATAGGACAAAATAGACACTTAGTTGCGAATTAAGTATTTAATTGTAATCATTGTAAAAGTTATCAATGTCCCTTTCTGTAAACCGGCCCTTAATGTCACTGAGTTATTTACGAGTAGTACACAGAAAAAAAGCGACTTTTTGTGTCGACTTCTTTGATCTTCATCTTTTTTATTTTTATAACCTCAAGCAAGCAATGCGTATGACCACTAACCAAAGGTTGTAGAGTAACAGTGATCCTTGTCGCATGCAGACTGGGTTTGAGCAGTATTTAAGAAAAATAAATAATATAAATTATTTTTTTTTGAATTCCTTTTACGAAATTAAAAATTAAGTACTTAGACCCTTACATTTTTTATTTATTAAAATAATCTACTTTACTTAAATATTAGCAAAATATTAAAAAAAAAATGTTTATTATATTTGCAACTACCTAATAGTTTTATAAATTTAATATACAGTATGCCTTCGAATCGAGTTAAAAAAAAATTTCAATTTTGTTGATTTATTCTGCTTGTTTTCAAATTTCCAAAACACAAATTACTTTTTATTTAACTCGAGCAGTTTTCGAGATAATATCATTTTTCTTCAAAATTTTAACTTTTGTTTTGTTTTTTAACTTTTCGTAATTTTAGAAGTAACTTTAGTAGACGGATCTGTGGAGTCGTTTAAAACAAATTGTAAGGTGAGATCAAAATGTAACTGAATCAGAGCAGGCTATGACAGCGTAACCGTCATGATGTGTCTACTCATTACAGTTACGGCTGGCACAGCGTGCTCTGATTCAGTTACATTTTGATCTCATGTTATATGGTGAGCCACTAGACAATAATGTAAAGCATTAAAAAAATAAGTTTATACAGGGTGACGTAAAAGTATGGAATAAAATTTATATTTTCTAACTTAATTTTTTTTATGAAAACGGCAAGACAGCTTGATTTTATTTTTTTATTATACATATAAATAAATTATTGACGTAATCGATTTTTTTTAAATAGCAACAGTTATTTTTGGTGTTGAAAATTGAAACTATTTTTTTTTAAGTATAGCAGCATAACATTTATAAGGTCTAAAATAAACACTTTAAGTAATTTAACTAATTTTTTATTGAATTTTTTAAATAAACGAAATTTTTAACAGACTTACTGTAGTGAATGTTTAAATTGACGTTCTTCTGTTTCCTGACAATAATACAACCAATTTTCGAACTCCGTTAGCACATTATTTATCATTTTTTAACTACTTAAGCGGCACTGGTTTGTAATTTTTTCTCTTAAATCCTCTAAATCTTTTGGTTTTGTTGCAAATATTTTTGATTTTAAGTAACTCTATAAAAAAAAGTCAAATAAATTTAGCTCAAAAAAGACAATTGTCTATATGGGTCGATAGAAAAATTTGCACTAGATGAGAGAAACCCATATTTAACATCCACAAAAATTAAATGTTTGGTGTGGTTTTGTCAGATCACATTTTAGGACCGTATTTTTTGACGTTTTATTGACCGAAGAAGAAAAAGTTATCAAAATATCACTGTGTATATATACAGGGAGAGTACAAAATAGCGAAAACCTATACGCTAAGTTGTAGAAGACTGTCAATAGATCCACGAAAAAAAAAAAAATTAAAACATTTTGCACCTTATTTTTTTTAATCAAAAATATAATTTTGACCATTTGCAACATTGCTGGCCAGTGGTTATAAATCGCGTAAGTACGTTGTTAAAAATTTAATAACAAATGAACACTTTTAAGAGTTAAATATGAAAGTTATTAAGCATTTTAAGAAAATTATTCGCCATAACATGATCTAGAAGGTATAATAGATTATTAAAGATTTTGCAAATTTTAAAATTTTGAAATAACAAAAACTTAAATTCTTAATCAACCTCTTCATATCTGGAAGAATAGGCAAGTGGAAATATTTTTACTATCGTTCTGGCAAATACAATAACTTATTAAAAAAATTCCCACAAATTTACCAATTATGAAATGTCAAGAAAATTATGATTTGTAATTGCAGTGAAGGTTATTTTCAAAACCTTGAATTTTGGGAAATCGCAACTTGCATTTTCCTAACTCAATCCAAGATTCTCGAATGTAGTTATGGCAGAAAATCTTTTACATTAAATTATATTTTTTTATTTATTAGTAAATCATGGTAAAACAAACAATTTAAAGAAACATAAAGATTAAGACATATACATACATCTGATTAAATAAATAATAAGCTAATCACTACTCGATACACCCTACCAATGATTAAATATTTGTAATCTTAAAATCTTAGGTAATGTATCAAATAACACTATAACAGTAATAAAACAAGATTTATTACTGTTATATTAAATAATAATAATATTAAATTGCTCAGTGATAACTGAAAACAAACTTACCATTTACCGCTCACCCTTAATTATTCTTACAAGTTATAAGAAATGTTACTACATTGCTAAGATTATTCTTTATTCACTAATATCTTTATTATTTATTGAATAATTAAAGTTCCTTTATTATTTCACATTCAAAAATTTTCTATATTCACAGTCATAAGTAGTGTATGCGATTTGTTTTAAGCATTGTAGTGCTTTTAGCTAATCGCTTTAGTTTAAAACAAGAATGCAAGTATCTAACTACATTGAATTTATTTAAGAAACTTTAAGTTTAGAAAACTTGCCGCTGTTGTAAAATTATTATACATATTTCAAAAAAATTTGTTTTTTTTTATGATGTTAAACAAATATTGTAATTATTGTTATATTTACTACTAAATTTATTTTTTTATTATTATATTAACAAACTTATATGTATAACATAAGCACAAGTTTTGTCAAAAGAGTTACCTATTTACTCTACCTTACAGCTTAAACATTGAAGTTGAGGATTTTCAATCATCAATTCGTATTCACTGAATTTTCCACTTTTCTAAGAATGTGTCATTTCCCTAAGGGGTTAGTCGAATTTTAAATTTTCAGTTGATTTGCAAGTAATGGTCAAATAGAAGACACCCTCTTTCTCTTTTACGTATTATTTGAAATAAGCTTTTTAAAATTTTTAAAGCACAACTTTATATGAAAAGTATTTTACTTTATTGATAAAATCCACACAAATAAAAATTACTCTAAAGTAAGTAATTGACTTAAAATTGAACTCATATAGCTTTTATGTACTATATTGTTAATATTCTGGGTGCTGGTTTGACATCATCTGTTCCAACAGTTAATAAAATTGTACGCTTCAAATATCAAATAACGTAATTCAATTTCCACTCATATTGAAACGTTAATATAATAACAAATTGCTGCTACCTATGTAACTAAAATGTAAAATGAGAAACTGGTATCACAAAGTCTTAATTTAAAAATAATAACTTTTGTTAAAGCAACCCAACAATATTCTATTTCCATTTGCTCCTCTTCAAAATGTTATCAGATATGTTTTGAAGCCATTTGAATATACTTACGTCTTACTTTTCAACACTAATTACGGTTGGGGTGAAACGTAATTAAAATTCCAGTTAATTAAATACTGCACTTTTAGTGAAATAACTTTGTACATCATAGTTTATGAACTTTGAAAATTTTTATTGTGAATATAAATCGACGATTCTCTATCTGACAGCTACCAAAGGAATTATTTTGAAGCTAAAGCTGAAATTGAAATTACGTGTAAATCTGCTGTAATGCCAGATATTTAATGAGAATATAACATTACTAAACATTGGGAATAAACATGTAGATACTCAAAATGTACGTCAATAATTTGAAGCTATATTCGCACTTTTGCAGGGTGTGTTAAAATTTATGACGCGCTTACAACATTACTGCCTAATTTAAAGTGTTAATTATACATTATAATATACATTACGTACTAGTGACCTACATGTAAGTTAGAAGTTTATTTCTTTGTTTTTTCTACTTTTTTATTTATGGATTTATTTTTGATTAGGTCTCCCATTCAATTCCATCCTAATAAAAATGTTTCCACAGATTAAACTTGCCGGAAACAGAAAAGTCTACAGATCTAAAGAACATGGATTTAATTAGACTCTAAAAGTTTAATTATAAGACAAATTAATATTTGTTTTCTTTATCTACATTTTTGTTGTCTTTATTCTCGTGACAAGTTGCAGTCTTGCCCGGAGGAGTCCTTTGTTTGATTAACCGGTTCAAATTGCTATTTATCTTGATTAGATAGTCAGGTTCGAATGTGACCCTTTGAAATTGTGTTATCGTGTTTGTTTTAGCAATTCTCTTCCTCTATTGATTACTGGATTCTATTTCAATTCATATATTGAATGTAGTTCAGGTTGACTATTTCCTGATAGCATAGACATGTTGTACTTTGTTAATATACTCTTTGACTAATATGTATTTATCACATAATGTTAACTGCTAACTGCTTTAGCTTACTTAACTATAAATACAAAGTAATGTTAGTATATTTTTACTTAAAAATCTAAATTAAAATTTGCGATGCTACCGGTAGTATCTCAACTTGAAATTAGGCCATTTTTTAAAAATATTCTACCTAAAGACACCGGCAACATTTTAAACTTTTTTGTTAAAAACACATATTTAGGTTGATGGGACGAATAAGTTTTTTCACCAACGCAACGCTTCGTTGTCAATAACAGCATTGGCACTTTATTTTGGTCGAATTTACGGCCGGATCACACTTATATATGTACAATGTGCATGTAATTTTCTAAACTTTTGGTAATTATATTTATTAAAACTACCTTGTACAAGTATTTTTTGTATTCAATTTATGTTATGTACGGGCATTATTGCCCTTGAAAATATTGACATTTGCAATTTTTTTGAAATTGTTTGTTGTTTTAGAACCTATTAAAAAAAAATTCTGTTATAATATTACAAACACTACATTTTTATTCAAAATTTGTTTGAGTGCATAAAAAACGTTTTTAAAATGCACGAGAAAATTCTTAGGAATGAATCAAAGTTTCTGTGGTATTCAGCAAAAGAATCGCATAACCAGTAATTAAGTTTGTACTAAAAAGTATGTTTTTGAGAAGATTTTGTAAAGTTTTGTGTCTACATTGACACTAAAAGAAATATGAAATTATTTATTTAAACGTAGTTTTTCTTTAATTTAAAAATACTTCAAGTTAAGTATTGTCTTAATTGGGTAACATAAATAAACTTTTAGAAACATTTTGAATTTCTATGTAAACATGTCGTAATATTTGTTTGTTATTTGTTCTAATTTTAAAAACGTCTTTATTAATTAACCCAAGTGGAACGTGGGAGCTAATTAAACGTCTTTAGAATGCACAAGAAAAAAATTCCTGAAAAGTTCGTGTAGTGTTCAACAAGATAGTTGCATGACAAATAATTTTTTGCTAAAATATATGTTTCTGATATGATATTGTGTCTAATTATTATATTTCTTAATCAATAAACTTTTTTAACACTAAAAGAAATATAGTAGTACATTATACACCAAGGTAGAGAAAACACTTTTTATAGCCGAGCGGGTTTAGTGCACAAGATGCGTAGCATCGAAGGCAATAATAGATGCGAGGCTATAATAGTTTTCTCTACCGTGGTTTATATGATCACTACTAGCACATTAATTTATTATATGTCATATAAAAATATAACCTCATTTAACCAGCACACATCCAGACTAAACATAACGTGTCATTATTTATTGTCGAAAAGTAAATTTGATGAAAATATAAACAACTGATATTTAACTACTTACGTTTTTCTACTTCGGAAATTTAGCTTCACAGATAAAAACCGACAAAGATGTTATTGTAAGCATCTTTTATGTAAGCAACTATTTATGTACTGGAAAACAAAATAGCCTAGATTTTCCATCAACTGAAATCTTCAGAACTTCTAGTTCAGGATTTAAGTTGACAGTCCCCGCTTTCCTGGTCGGAAACTTGAACAATGGAATTTGCAACAAAACATATGGTCAAATTAACCGGGCTCCACACTTTACGTGTAACCTAATAAAAACCCATTTTCATTATTTACAGCTTTAATAGCAGTTATTTTTATTAATTCTGCATGAATTAAAAGTAAAATTTTTGTTTTGTGTTTTAGGTTATGTTATTTACAACTTTATTTACCTACCAATTTTCAAAGAATTTTCCATTTCGTCACACTACAAAGTGTTTTTTTAAAATAAGACAAGACCAAAGTACACACTTAGATGTATAAAGCTGTAAAAAATTACATTTTTTTAAATGCAATCAACGGATTTCATCACTGGTTGGTTGAAGCATGACTACCTACCTTTCTCCATTTTCTTGGATTAAAAATATTTTATTATTAAAACAGCGTTTATTTTGCTTTATAACTGCTTAATTTCTTGCATAGATTTTATCAAGTTGACATTTGACAAGATATTTCGCACAAGCGCACGATTTTGTTTTGGCAGATTAGAGATGAGGTGCGGTATTAAACAAACTTGCCTTGAAATCACAAATATTAAATAAACTGTTTATTAGGTATTTCTAGTGCACCTAATTTCGGACATTATTTTTTCCGTCAACATTTATATCTATCGTTCATAAAAATTGCAAATATATTCGTATCAGGCAACACAGTTAAATGTCGGTATCCACTCAACTCTAGCTCTTTATCTCCCTTGGTTTATAATCATTATTGACTACTAGGAGAGAAAAACAAATTCACACCCTCTCGACAAACTAAATAATGTTGTCTTCTGAGACTAGTAGTAAAAAAATATTTATTTAAGTTAGTTTTTCTCTAATTTGAAAATACTTCTAGTTATTAGTATTGCTTTGGTTGGGTAAAATAAAAACACTTACAGGAAAATTTTGAATTTCCATTGAAAGAAGTCGTAAAATCTGTTTTTTAATTAAAAAAACACCAACACCGCAATTTTTCACAAAATACAACCCACAACACTGGAGGAAAAATGACTGGGGAAAAATGGGTGAACATGTTTTTTGAGGTTATGTTGTAAAAACGTGAGCTAACAAACGTTATTATGTTAAATAAAAGGGTTTTTAATAGTATATTAAGTATGGAGAACGGTAAGGAATGCTTACCGTTCGAAGACAATTGTTTGGAGGACGAGCGAAGCGACGACTCCAGTTATTGTCTGAGAACGGTAATCCTTAACGTCCGACATGCTTATAACGTTTTTTGCGCGATTGGAATTTCTAGAATAATAATAATAATAATTTATATCAAAACATTTGTGATAATCGAGAAAATTGAAACTGAAAACTTTGAGTGACTGTTCCATGGTTGCTATGGTTTTGTTCCAAACAAGTAAAATTGTCTTTTTGATACAATCATTCCTACATAGTTCTGTTTTGTGGTTCCGTTTTCGAAGCAAATATGAGCGATAGTGATGATCTACCGGATGATTTAGAAGACGCTTGGCAAGAAGGATGTTCTGCAATAACTCCAGAAAAATCCAAAGCCCGATATGAACAGACATACAAGTTGTTTAAGGAATGGCGTGAAGCAAAGAAGATTTCTGTAAATGAAAAGAGCTTGTTAGCGTATTTTGCGGTGAGAAGTTGACACTTGAAGGCCCCAGGCAGTTTATGGGCGGAGTATTCTATGCTGAAGAGTACAATTTTTCTCCACGATGCTATCGATATTTCTAAGTTTGCTACATTAATTGCTTATCTTAAGAGAAAAATTATTGGATATCGGCTTAAGAAAGCTAAAATTTTCACCAAAGAAGACATGGAAAAATTCTTGAATGAAGCACCAGACGAACAATTTTTAATTCAAAAGGTATGTTGTAGATGATGAGGTGGTACATCTGAGTTCTAAGGAAACAATATATTTGCAGGTAGCAATGATATTGGGAGTATCGGGCGCTTGTAGACGAGAGGAATTGTACAATATTAAAATGAGTGACATAGAAGAACATGAAGAAATGTTTATAGTAAATATTCCAAATACAAAAACAAATATTCAGCGAACGTTCACAGTTATTAATAAAGAAAATGAAGCAGTTCATTATTTGGAAATACTTCGAAAAATACATAAGAATTCGACCAAGCAACCCAACGTCAGATCATTTATTACTGAACTATCGAAATGGCAAATGCACTAGGCAAGTCACAGAAAAAAGCACAATTGGAGGCTGGCCGTCAAAAATTGCAAAGTATTTAAAGTTGCAAGCCCCTGAAGGTTTTACTGGACACTCGTTTCGACGCACATCGGCTACACTTTTGGCGAATAACGTAGTTGATGTGTTGGGACTAAAAAGACATGGTGGGTGGCGTTCATCAACGGTGGCCGAGGATTCGTCACCAATGGTGGAAGATTCCCTCCAAAACAAAATTGAATTTGCTCTTAAAATTTTACACAGCGATGTTGGTGGACTATTACAACAACCTGGGACTTCTACGTCGGAAAGTTTGTCTATTAACACTAGAAACTCAAATGCGAGTGGTATTACTACTATTAAATTTAATAATTGTACATTTAATTTTAATAAATAAATCGCAAAATTGTTTTTTTTTAGATTTAATTGCTTACCGTTCACTGAACGGTAAGTGAATTACTTACCATTTTGTTACACGTAGCAACCAGTAACGGCAACCTACCGTCGTGGAAACAGGCACAGTAAACTGATAAAAACAACCAATCGCGCAAAAAGATATTTTTTATGTTGACTTGATACAAATATGCATTAAGCAGCCGATTCGACAATGACACAAAGCGGAAATTGACCTAGGAGAAGGCAAAAACTGTTGGTTGTCAAAATTAGTTGTAAACTCTAATTGAAGCTTTACTATTTGTATCTAGAATAATGAGAACTATATAACTTGATATTAAGTGTAAATTGGGCACAATGTTTGATGGCACGGTTGGCCCCCAAGATTGGTTTTCAAGTTTGGTTCAAAATCCTCAAGGTTTTAACGATCATACAACACTTGGATAAGTACATACATTTGTAAAATTGGTATTTTTTTATTTGACTGATGAACATAGATTTATTGACCTTAACATTTCAGTATCCTTGGAGTTTGCTGTTTCATAAAATTTTACTATGTATTTTTTTTAAAAACAAGAGTTTAATAATGGTTTAAAGTTGAACTAAAAAAGATTAAAAACATTAAACTACCGATAAAACAAGAAAGCAATTTACGCAAAACAAATAACAGAAACAGAAATAGAATAAGCAAAACAACAAAATGAAAGACAATATTCGGGACTGAACTATAGTTATTGGTAGTGTTGGTATTCTCTGCCTCGTTCTGTTCTTCATTTTCTAGATCTGAATAGGAGCCTTCACTCTCACTTTCGGAGTCCGCTCCAATCCTCTGCTATTAAATTTTCGCAGTGTTTGATACTATTGGACCACATGTTTGACGAAAAGTGATTCAGGGCTTTTGCTACTCTACCTTTGTCAGTGCTATTTTGCTGTATAAACTTATTGCAATAAGATTTACAAGAAGCCCATGCCACCTCAATAGGGTTGTACTGATAATGGTAGGGAGGCAATCTTAATACATCTATACCATTCTGTGCAAGTAAATTATCTATTTTACAACTTTATGTCTCTCAAGGGTAGGTTCAATCATAGCCCATAATTGTTTGTTTGTTGCTTTATTGTTGTATTCTATGTTTTTAGTTTTTAAGTAATTTCTAGAATAGATTTTTTTATGATTTTGTCGGGGGCTATTGTAGTCGCACAGAATGGTATGGAGCGTTGTCCATTATAATGACAACTTTTGCGTTTTTAAAGGGTACAAGTGCAGGCAATAGTTATTGAGTCACCCATTTCCTAAATACGTCTGAGTTCATTGTTTTATGGTAATCCCGATCTTCGATGAAAATAGGAGACTGCACCCATCAAGAAATCCAGCTGAACATCCTGCATGCAATACAGTAAAGCGTTCACCTTCAGACATTTTTAATTTAATATTTTTTTTATTTACAAACACACTAGAACCATGTGAGAAATGTCACCTCTGTTTAATTAAATTAAAATTTAAACAAATATGTAAGGACTGTGTTCGCCCAAAATATTTCGTGTTTTTGGACGAACACAGCCCACCCAATTGTTTATAACATAAATATTAATACGGACCAAGATTTAAATAACTAATTTCAAAGAATCAATAAACCTGATGATGAGGGCGGCCGCCCTCGAAACGTCGTAAAAAAATTTTTCGTCTTATCATTCATAATAAACTTCTCCAAACTCCAAGAAACTTCATCATCATATATATATATTAATATTTTTTGTTGGTGTCTTATCATTAACCCAAGTTTTACGTTAAGATCCGTGTTTATATACCCACGACGTTTCATCCAAGTAAATGAACATTACATTTGCATAGTCGTTTTTATACTGCATATATTTTTGCAAAAATTTTACTCTCTTAGCAGCAACATAAGGTCTCTCGCTCACAATTTTTTTGTTGTTTTCAAGTTTGTATTTGAATCTCATTTTTTCTAAAATTTTATGTAGGGTACTTCTTGACCCTGTAAATTCTAATTCTTTTTTAGCGATTTTAAGCAATTCATTTAGATTAAAATAGGTACCAGTTTTTTTTAAAGTCAACGATTTTTTTATACAATTCCTCTTTAAAAAAGTGGTCAGGTAATGAATGGTTTTTTATTCTTCCACCATTACTTTTTGAAGATTTAAGTACCTCTCCAGTCTTGTTAGTATGCAGAATATTATTAATCGTTGAACAAGACACCTATGTGATTAGTAAAAGTATCAAGATTTAAATTTTTTAATACAAAAGTACCTACCGCAAAGACTTCCGAAAGTTTATAGTGAATTTGACGTTGACTGAAATCAGGGAAGATTTCCTCAATCAACTTGTAACATCGTATTACTGCCTCCTTCATAGCGGCGTTTAGTAAATGCCTGGTTCTACGCGGCATTTTGTTACAAATTTTGAAAAATCTGGCGCTTAAATTTTAAATTAATTTAAATTGTCAAAATTAACAAATCGTCAGCATTTTATGGACAGCTAACTACTTAGAACCAAAATTTATGTAGTAAAATTTTGTTACTACCAACATAATTCAACAGGTGGTGTTTTTTTAATTAAAAAACAGATTATAGTATTCGTTTCTCTTTAGTTCTAATATAAATGTCATAAGTAAAAAACGAATTTTATGCATTTTATATATTTCATACATATTTTCATATTATTTCATTTTTATTTTATCAAACATTACTTTTGATTATGTATTGAATTTTATAACTTATCGGTTTTTAAGATATACAATAAAAATGTTTTTTTACCCAACTGGAAAGCTTGTAATTTTGTTTTCACTTGAGATAAGACAAAAAAAAATTTGCAGTTTTTTTTATTTGTGATGCTGTATGTCAGATAAAAATTTTGCTTTAAACTTTTAAATTACTCTATACAATTAAAAGTGACGATTATGAAAACAATTAAAAGTTCCATTTCTTGAAAAGTTTCTTCTTTTTTAAAAAAAGATTATTGTTAATTTTATAAATTAAAATAACATAGAACGAATCAATTTGGTACTTATGATAAACTTCGCTTTAACTAAAGAATATATAATAGTATTTGTTAAAAAAATTATAATATACAGAATGATATTAGAAGAGCAATATCTTAAAAAATGTTTATTAATTCATAAAATTTGGTAAACATATTATTTTTAAGTTAATAAATAAATGATTAAAAATTTTAAGAAAAAATATTACAAATAAAAGAAAAAAATTAATAATGGATCTAACGTCCTCTATTGCAAATACACTTAAAGACGTCTCGGCATGAAAGAAATCAGGTGATTGATGTTTTCTTGGGGTAATTGATGCCAAGCGTACTGATTTTCTTGTTGCAACCTGGCTAAAGTTTGAGTTGGTTAGGCTAAATTGCTTATTCTTTTTCCAATCATATCTCACACATGTTCGATTGGGTTTAGATTCGGCGATCTAGGAAGCCAAGGTAAAACTTCAATTTCAGCTTCTTCTAAGAAGTTTATTGTTTGTCGTGAAATATGTGGACGCGCGTTGTCTTGTTAAAATAACGCATTGGAAAAGGTTTCTATAAAGGGCAATAAAAAGATCGTAAAACGGTATCGATGTAACATTGCACTGTGATATTTCTCCGACTAAACACAAGAGGTGATCGGTTACCATTAGCAATTGCCCTTCAAACCATTATACTCCTACGGTATGGAGTACATGCTATTCAACCAAAAAATCAATATTAAATCTTTCTTCGCGACGCCTTCTGACTTTTCTTCGATATCGTGCATACTCAAACAAAATCAGGATTTGTCGCTGAACACCTCATGACTTTATTCTGCGTTCCAATGTTGATCATGCATGCACCATTTTAGCTTTTGGTGTCGGTGATTAGTAGTTAGTAAAAGAACTAAGTGCGTTCGGAAAGAAATTAGACCAAAAGATCTAATTCAACGGTACAAAGTTTTCAAGCTAACTGATCTATCTTTTTCTTTAAATCACTGATTACCAATTTGCCGGCTAGAAGAAAAGCGGTTTCGAAGAGCCAAGACATTTAAGCGGCGATCTTAGCGCTCTGTTGTTCGCCTCGGTTTTCCAGTTGGTCTTCTCACTCCTCTTCCTTTTTCAACCCATGTGTTACACACACGCATAATGGTTGTAGGATTTCGATTTAAACGAACAGCTATTTGCTGATAAAAAATCCAGCTTCGCGCAATTCCAGAATTCCATCTCTTTCAAAATCATTTAAATGATGATATAAATTTGGTCTTCTACCTCTAGGCATTTTATCTTGTAATTTCTTAATTTCATTTTACTTTGTAATTTCTGTAGCGATAAGTAGATAGAAAACAGTAAAAAGTATATAAGAACGAAAGCTCCAAAAAAGCTAAAAATTTAATCAAAGCATCCTTCTAGATAACCAAACACACATAAAATTTCGTGTGTTAAAAACATTTTTTGCAGGTGTTGCACTTCTAATGTCATTCAGTATAATGATAAATTCATTGACTTATACAGTATAAAAAACTAAATTTATTTTTTAAGTTTTTTTAAAATATTTATTATACGAGTCGATGATATTTTTTCATAAAATACATTCAAAAACATAAATTTAAAAAAATGTAATTGCTCAGTTTTTGGCTAAGTTTTTACATTCACCTAAAAAAAGTAATTTTTTATAAATAAAATTATTTAAAGTCTAAAAAATTATAATAAAACTTCTTTCAATAAGCATTAAAAAATTAAAAAAGTCGCAAATGTTAAAATGATTTGTAGGCCAATTTAGAAGAAAATGTCCTATATTTAATTTAACATTTAATAACCTAGTCATCTAGTTAATCACATTGTAGCATTCTGATATAAAGTCGCATACAGCATTCTGATTTTCAATTTTTACTTCATATACGTTTTACTAATAATTATAACCATCCAATGTTTTATTTCGTGGTCTGTAATTTAAATGAAAGAGCAAAAAGAAATGTAAGAAATCACTTTAAAGTAATTTGAGAACAAAAACTAAAATTTTCTTTTGTTTGATACGATTTGAGTCGTTTGTACAGTTGTATACTATCAGAGACACGACCATACTCATGTAAGAATAGCGTACAAATTCCTCCAATGATTTCTGCTTACTTAAATTTTATGCTTCTAAAGACAATAACACATTTTATTAGGTTCTTTTACTATAATACAAACATATAATAAAGACGGGAATAGGTAGTAATGTTAATGATGTGTAAAATCTAGTCTTAGGGGGCTCAGTTTGCTTAAAGCTTACAGAAAATCTCCCAACAAAATCTTAAGAGAAACACCTTTCTGTAAACATTAGAAGAGCTTTTCTCTAATTAGAAGTTTAATATTTAAGGTCTTAATTTGATATTGCTTTAGCTATGAGGTGAGCTTAATATTAAATAGTTATCTGTGAAATTTTCACAGTAGAATAAACATGATTTATTATAATAGTCGTATGTCATTGTTTTTATTGATTGACATTTAATACAGTATTAGATATTGTTTTTAGATATTTTTCGTTATAAAAACAATTGCTGTCTAATAAAAACTAACTATAAACATTGTTTAAAGTTGTTCACTACTTTTAATCTAGCAAAGTATAGTAACAAATATAGATTTATCGCAAAAAATATGCACAATTATGTTGAATGATATAACAAATAATTATATATTTAATTAGCCTTACATTAGATGTAAGTAGACCTAATTGGACAGAAGATGAAATTACAAACAGTACATCGCATTGATTTTCTAACCTAAAGTTCATTAGGTTATAGGTATTCACTTATAGATAATGTCACTCGTTTTTTTATATTAAAACAGGACTTTACTTTTGTCATTTTTTACTTCTCTAAAATAGTTATTGAATTAACTGTTAATAAAAGTGATTAATAAATAATTCAGACGTTTTAAAGTTTAGCATAGCGAGCACATTAATGCGAAGCCGAGATTTTCAATTCCTAATTAATAAGATTTTGTTCAAGTATTTCACGCAAATTGTTTACAACAAAATTTGTATATTTATCGTGAACTTTTTTTATTATATTTTAAAACCAATTTTTCGTATGTACAATTAAATGAAGTTCTACGTAGAAAGACCATTTTTCGCGTATAATTTGCATGAAAACACTCAGTCCACCATCTTGATTTTTTGCTTATTAAGATTTTTTTTGTTTATTAAGTCTTTTTTCTTCTTTTTTATGTGCATTTAGTAGCCTAATTGGAGATCAAAAATGCTAGAAATAACGCTGTCTGTCCAGCCTAGAGTTTTGGAATTTTAGAAGAGCCCTTTAGTAAGTACTATATAAAATAATACTAAATAAATACAACACGCAGTGAAGACCTGATGTAAAAATTTAAAAATAAAAAATTTAAAAATAGAAGTTAGTCGAGTTATTCATTACCTTTTCATCCTGAGAAACTTTTTATACAAAAGTTCTAGTAAACATTTGTTTAAATGGTATTTCAGAAGTCTTGATATTTTGCTATTCTTGCTAGACCCGAAATTATCTAGACAAATTACAAATATTTTGGTAATAAAAAAGAGTAAAAAATTTAAGCATTCAAAGGGATAATATTGTTAAATAATACGAGCATCTTAATACGTGCATCTATCTCTTTTTCGACTTATCTTTGGACAGTAACAATTTATTATTTATGCAGTTAACTTTTAATATTAATAAATAAATGTCGTAAATACTAGTCAGCATTGTCAATTCCAAATTTTTAGTGAAAATGTCAACACACTGAATAGCTAATATTTTTCTAATTAATTTCATTTTATAATCATAAAATATTTGTTATTCGTATTTCTTGTTTATTTAAAGAAAATAACAACAAACTTGTTGCATATTTGCTGCAGGGTTAAGCACGTTATTTTACGGTTGTCAGTAAAATAAATCGAAATTCGATTGTTATCCGCTATTTTACTGTGAGTATTGTGTAAAAATATTTTCGTTTGAGTGTATGTCCATTTCTTCCAAACATTTATCACTTTCTCAATTTCTCACGATCGAGTAATCCTACACAACACAAAGAGCTTTGTAGTTGAGAACATTAAAAAAACCTACACCTGCAAATCAATTTCGATAAACTGTTTTGTGCATTATATAAAAGTATTTTTTGTAATAATTTATATGTCATATTTAATAGGGTGAGCCAAAAAAATCAACTATTTTTTTTAACTTCCGACACTAAAAAATTAGTATCTAGGCACTTTTAAAAAATACTTTTTTAAGATGAGCTCTTAATTTTAATAGGAAAGCCTCCCTCATCGCAGTTTTCTATTTTTTTTTTTTCAGTTCCATATGGCAAAATCCATATCTCGTCACTATTTAATCGTACAGAAAACACTTATTTATATTCTTTTTAAAAATTAAACGCTCTAAAAACAGTATTTTACAATTTTTTTATAACTCTTACCGTTTAGAAGATATCGGAGGTCAAAGTTTAAAGAATTTAGCAAAAATTTCTTTTTCACTTCTAAATTTTATAACTCGTGGATAAATAAATATTATAAAGTGCGCAACATACGGTTTTGTTGGAAATTAAACGCTTTGCAAAAAAAGTCGTTTGTGGTTAATCGATTACTTCAATCATTTTAAAAAAATTGGGGATTTAGTATCAAATTTTAGTTTTTAAAATGCGAATATCTTCTAAATGGTTAGAATAATCAATTAACCATAAGAGACTTTTTTATAGAGCGTTTAATTTCCTACAAAGTTATATAATAAACATCTTATAATATTTATTTATCTTTGCGTTATAAAATTTAGAAGTAGAAAAAAAATTTTTGTTAAATTCTTTAAACTTTGACCTCCGATGACTTCTAAACGGTAAAAGATATGAAAAATTGTAAAATAACTTTTTTGTAGAGTGATTGATTTCCTACAAAAAATGTAAATACAAATTTTCTGTACAATTAAGTAATAACGAGATAAGGATTTTGCCGTATGGAACTGAAAAAAAAAATTGAAAACTGTAATGAGAGAGTCTTTCCTATTAAAATTAAGAGCTCATCTTCAAAAAGCATTTTTTAAAAGTGCCTAGAAACCAATTTTTCAGTGTCGGAAGTCAAAAAAAATAGTTGATTTTTTTGGCCCACCCTAGTATGTAAACTTAGGTAATAAAGGTAAGATTATAACTTGATACTTATGTAGTGCTGAAAATAATCTCAACACATGTGACAAATTTGTAAATAAAATCAAGCATATACATATATATAAAATTATGTATATATTCAAGGTAAATGTTACTAAGCTATTACTAGTACTAATTAAACGATTAGGTTTTTTGCTTTTAACAGTGGTATAATTTTAGAAAAATATTTACGGTAGACAATTACAGTTTATTAGGACTTTTATCAGCTACAACCAAATACTGCAACAAAAATAGCAGAAACCTAATATTTAAATTTAATTTTTAATTTAATAATATAATTTTATTTATTGCCAAAAAATTTATTTAGTTTCAATAACAGCCGTTCAAAGGTGTTGGAATAGGTTTTCAAAGTTTATCATCGTATTATTTGTACTGGGGCTTCTTTCTTATGCCTAACTATTTTAGAAAGTTAATAGTTTAGTCTATTTTAATAAAAATTATAGAAAAAAGTAGAGTTCTGCATATACCTTTCTTTTAATGTTTTGACAAACATATTAAAAGTCCCCATCTCTATCGATATCGTGCAGGCTTCGCGTGAAAAAAATGCCAAAAATTGTATTTTCGGAAATATTTTTTGTCCTAGAAATTTTCGCTTGATATAATTTGTGTAATAATATTAAAAATGTACAAACATAAAAAAAGGAAACTTCTGGAAAACACTTTTTAGATCAGAAATATTAGACTCTTTATTAAAAATTCGAAATGTAATGTCTACTGTAGTAGATCGAATAAGGATTATCGTATATCGTAAGGGTTAAACAAGAGCCATCACCTGTTAAAATTTGTAGTTACTTCAAAAATACCCTGTATAACACAATAACAATACTCAAACTGTTCTCAAAAATTCTAGACGTCAAATGCTATTAAAAAAGTTTTCTTAAAATAAAAAATTATACATATAATTCCCAAACATGCTAGAAGCGTAAATCATCCGCTAAAGGTAGCTGAAATATTTGCGTGCTAACCTTAGCTCCAATAAGCAAGTGGTAGGATGCTATGACATTAGGTCAATAATCAAAGTATAGCGATTAGATCGTGCAAGTTTTAAAAAGACATAAAGATATTGCAAAGAAAATTGAAAAACAATTGGTAAAAGGAAAGAAAACAAAATACGACTCTTAAAAGACAGAAGAATATACTATTTAAAATTGAAAAACAACAGTAGAAAGAACAAAAAAACAAGTGAAAGTATTGTGGGATAAATAAGCTAATAAAATAAAAACAGATGTCAAAAAAACTAACAAAATATTAAATAAATTAAAGCAAAAGTAAAAAAAATCTCGAGAAAAAGATTATTAAGAAAAAAAATTGACGAAATTTGGATAAGGGTAAATATTAGAAATAGAATCAATTTTACAATTATATTTTTTTAATAAGAAATAGAGATAGTGCCATAAATAGTAAATATTACTAAGAAACACTCTTTACTGAGACGGTTAGCGTTAATACAATTTACGACATATCTAATATTGCATTGGCAAAAACAAAAAAACAGCTTGCCAAAAAAACAAGCCCTAGAGTACGAGGCAGTTTGTAACAAGTTACGACAATGAATTCAACGTGTGTGTTTCAGCACAGTAGACCCAAGGAAAAAATAGTGACCTTTAAAGTCAAATTCAAACCATGTTTGAGAAAATACGGCAAAGGTCAACCTGCACTAAGAAAAGAATTATTACTACAGTTTATTAGGAATAGATTGCCACCAACGAGGCGAGTCCGAATAAGAAGCAAATAAAACGCGTCGGGCTTCACAATTTCGTATCAGAAAAATTAAAACTAACTGGCACATTAAGGCATGTGCTAGTTGATTTTTCAAAAACTTTAAAAAATATTTTTTTGTCGTAGTTAAGAGAAGAAAACACGACAGTTTGCTGTTGAGAGGTCGAATCAACACAACAGAGTGACAACGGAATCGACACTAGAGCGGCTGTCGATAATGAGACCGAACATTCTTTAATCAGCTAGAAGTGCCCAACTGCTAAATTGTAATTATGTTTTAATTATGTTGTTAAAAACTTTTTAACATTATCGACCGAACAGTTGTGGCAAATACTGTAAACAACGTGATTTTGGGTTCTCGACATAGTATTTTTAGCACTCCAAGAAAATTGTACCGGAAAAACTAGACTAGGACAGTAAAAAACTTTGTTATAGAACCAACGTTTTAAGTCAATTGTTTTAAGAGTAAAATGTTTATTTAAGACTTTAAAAATACATAACTGTATGTCTAAAAAGTATAATGATTCATGAGACTCGTACCAGAGTGTCGAGTGGTCAATTGTCACTGGAAGAATTTTCGTCACTTTTTCGTCACTTAACATTGGACGTAAAAACTAACATTAATTTTAGCAAATGTTAATTTGTAATAATCTAACCGGGTACATTAACAACAATTAATCTTAATATGACAAAAATAAACCGATTGTGTTGGAAAAGTGATCAAGAATTTGGAATATGTTTTCGAGACACAAAATACAAAAAACGTGACATTTCGCTACGTTTATTCTGCTGTGAAGCAAAACAAACCTTCTATAACACCAAATAAATACTGTCAATGTGTAGAAAAGAAAATTTTTTCTGCGAAGCAGAAAAAAATAGCTTAAATGGTATAGAAAATAAAATAAATAGTTTTATCGGAAATTCCATAAGTCTATGGTTGGTTTTAACACTAGACTTGCTAGCAATAGTAATAAATGCAGCAGGTAATTTTTCTAAACACTTTTACATCTACCATTTACAGAAAAATAAAAATACAAAAAGCTAAACATTCAAATATATTGAGACACTTTAGCATTATAATTACCTGAGGAAATTTCATCAAAACGCAGATGCGTTGTGTAAAAGAGTGTATTGGGTTAATTTAAATACTTTAGTCAACAAAAAAGATTAGAGGATTTTGGAGAATTTAGAGGGTTGGTTCTGTATAGTCAAGACAGATGCTCAAAAGTCGAAGTAAAAGCAGAACAGTTAAAAACTAGCGACTTGGCCTAATTTTCAAAAATAAAACAAATGTAAATTAGAGTTAAAGTTAAATAGTACTACGATTAAATTTACGTAACTTTCTTGCTGTTTACGTTATTCAAAAATTTAAAAGAACTTGCCTCTGTGCTGCTTGTAATGTAAACTACATTGTAGCATTACTTTTTTACCATAATTCGTATTAACTATAATAGTAATTAAGTTTATTTAAAACAACAAAAAAAGTGTATTATAGTATCTGAGGGAAGATAGTTACTTAAATTATCATATATTGTTGTTTTGAGAAAAAAACGTAATGTAGTTGTTCTATGCTCTAGTTTCAATCTAGTCTATGTTCCAATTGTTCAATTGCTCATTTAGGTTGTTTTTCTACTAAATATTTTATTGCATAATGATACTGTTAAACTTTTATAATTTGTTTTCTAACTTCTAGAAAATTTATGTAAGCCAACATATTTTGATAAGTTTTCATAATAGATGAGTTTCGATACCAAAAACTGTCAATTCAAAAAAATTAATATTTTTAAATTAATATAATTAAATAACAGTAATTCCCAATTTTTGCGACTTAAAAATATGTATAAAAATGCAATTGTAATTTTCTACAATAAATAAAGAAAACGCAATGGTCACTAGACGCAATCCTTGAACTAAGTGTATGCAAGCTACCATACGATCAAATTATATTATCTTTTAGATAAATGTAAAGTGTTTTATCTCATTGTAAATTATATAAAAAAAAGTAAAGTCACTGTCTTTAAGAGGATATTTTTCTAGCGTAATTCAGCTTTCAGAGATAAATCATTATCAATATTAAATTAGAATAACTTATCTCTGAGAACTGTATCCCGGAAACTTGTACATTTATACATCATGCGTCTTAAAAGCTTACTTATAAACTAAACTATCATAAAACTATTTTTGGCAACTGATCAAAAAAGCTTGTTTTACGGCCTATACGTCGGTCACAATTTTGGCTTCTTAGACACGGCCTTCACAAACATATTTATTAGTAACAAACAGAAAAAGCATAATAAATTGTCATTTTTTTATTAATTATACAGGGTGTTATTAATGTAACATTAATGTTTCCCTTGTTGGAAGTATAATCGTATTCACAGCTATTTTTACACCACCTGTTGATTTCAGTTGGAAGCCAAAAATCCCTTATGTAGTAATGTTTAAAAACAAAGTTGGTTATATGCGAAATAATTGCAAAGTGTCAAATATTAAATTATTATTTGAATGTTGAAATTTGATCTTAATTTAAATTTGATCTTTAAATAGATTTTTGCGCTTTTGTTAAAAAATGGAGAAAAAGCAAAAAAAAAACAAAAGTTCTTCTCTCAGCCCAAATAATGATAGCACTAATAAAGTTGTTTGAAAAGTTTTCCAAAAGTCATCCTGAGTGTTCAAAGCGTAAATAGTATAAAAACCTGCAGTTTGTTTAAGAGCCAAAATACATCATGTAACAAATTTTATTTGAACATGGCACTTACGTTTATCACGAGCTGCGTATACTCATTATTTGGTATAAATATCTGTATAATATCTGGTATATAAATATGCGGTAATTGATACCTCAGAATATGAGGCAGATATAACACTATTTTGATATTGTCACTTTATTTTCACTAACTGCACCAGAGAACAGGAAATTGTATCTATGCATATCCTACTCATAACCCCTGTTTGTAGAGATTAGAATAAAATATGTCAAAAAATGACATCAGATTTGTAACTAGAATTTAGAAACTTCACCAAAAGGCTAGTTCACACCAAACAAAGTTATCTGTACAATGCCGAATTTTCAGAAAAATTAACAGGTGGTGTAAAAATAGCTGTGAATTCGATTATATGCTAAAAAACCAAATTTGCTTTACATAAATGGTTATAAATTTTTTGGTATACAGTGCGTGTTTAAAATATATGCAAAAAAATTTTTTGGTTATAGTTTTAGTTTTAATATTAATTTCAGAGATACGGAGAATTTTTGAAAAATTCTCACAAACTTTAACAGGTGATGCCCTTGTTAAAAGAATTGAAAAAACCAAATTTACTTTACACAAATATTAGATAATAGTTTTTGAGATATACGCTGTAATTTTTTTTTCAAAAGTATTATTTTTGAGATTTACAACACTGTTTTTAAGCAAAAACTTTTACATCGTATATCTCAAAATCTATATGGTCTTTACCCGGCGCATCCACCAAAACTTAATTAAAATTATTTTTATTTAATTATATTAATTAAATCCATTAAATGCATTAATTAGTATAATTTAATTTTATTTATTTATTATTTTTTTAACACCAAAAATTGTAACAGCTATAATAGCTGTTAAATTGATATATGCAATGTCAAAATTATTTTTAGGAAAAAATCTGAACAGTTTTATGTTCTCATGTGTTTTACTATAGTTTGTTTTTCCTGTTAATGCGCTTGTCTCACTGTTTTCAACACATTGTAGTACACATTGCTGTGTCATATACATAATGTGTTGAACAGAAACAAGCGCATAAAAAAACGAACTGTATCCATTTTACCTTAACTGAATAGAAAATTAGCAAATCAATTAACGAGATTTAGTGTAAACACGTTTGCAAGAAACAGAGCTGTTTTACTTTAAAAATAATAAAGAAATAACTAATATATTTTTGTACAGATAACTATTTAATTACAGTAGTAACAGGTTTAAAACGAAATTATTATTAATAATTAAATTAATTATTTTCCAAACTAAAAAGTGTTTATAAATAATTATAAGTTTGTAAAAAACTGTAAAAATAATAGAAAATGTTTTGCTTTTTAAAGACAACGATTTTAGCTATTATTATAATTATTGTTTTACAATTGAGTAACAGAAAACATTTTCTAATATTTAGTTGCGCAAATAATAAATATTTGTGATATCAAACATTTTCACAGCTTTCTACGACCCTGCAATTATTTATAAACACCTTGTATTAGAGAGGCCTAAGTTAAAAGTTATTTGTCATTGTACCGACAGCTTTAGGTAAGATAAATATTTGTAAAAGGTGGTCCTACACTCGTTCCACTTTGCGCACTAAATAGTCTACAAGTATCTCATTAATTATAAAGAAAGTTCTTTCAAAACAACGCAGTAATATATTTACATTATAATTTTTTTAAGAGAATAAAATGTGATGTAATCAAAACACATTTAAAATTTAAATTTGTATATTTTGAATAGTCATACTTATTTTCTGATAATTATAATAAAATGTTATAATGATTTTTTTATAATTAGAAACAAAAGATAAACATCGTCCAGGCGTCGTGAAGCTTGCTCTTTCATTATTAAACACAAGTGTTATGACGCCCGCCGAATCTACGGTCTAAAGCCCTTAAGTAAATAACGCACGTTAGTTCTTACTTAAATCGTAGGAGGACACCTATGGCGCACGTCTAGTATGAAAAGCTCACAGGTGAATCTAAATTCTGGTATTGACCCAGCCGCATTTGCAAGCGTCTCCGCACCCGGATCGGGCGCTACCGTCGCTCGACGTCGGTCTGGCGTCGAGCTTTAGTTAGCGCCCGCCGTGAGTGGAGACATGTCTTTGTTTGAGTGTGCTTCTGATACGGAATTTAATTGGTAAGTCAATACAACTGTCCAATTTTGTGCAAATTTTAAGAGTCAGTATATAAAAATTTCAATTTTCTTTAAAAAATTTACCAAAAAAGCTGTATAGCTTTCTACAAAACTTTTCAACTAATATCGTTTTCCCGCGAAAATGCTTCCGTGTAAAAAATACGTTCTAGAGTAGAAAGATAATGGAAAAATCGTTAATCGAAATTTTCTATTATTAAATTGACAATATGTAAAAAAACACGGAAAAACGTTTTTGTAAGATCAATGAGAAGTTCTAAATTCTTATATAAAAATTTATAAAAAGGTAATAATATAGTTTATAGATCCATAACATGACAAAGACATAAGGGTAAGAATACGCAATGAAAAGTTGCGTGTGACCTATATTTAAACAAAATTACATTTTTATATACAAGATTAGTATCTGGGATATTTTTGTTTTAGCTAAGACTTTTAAGATAATTGCTACTGCCATATTCTTTTATTTTTGTTTCTTTTAGATTATTATAACTTTTTTTTGCTGTAAATATTTATTTCTAAATGATTTTTGCTGTTCTATCTCACATTTATATGAAGTTTGAAGTTAGCTGTGTTTTACATGCTTTTAATTAAAAATTTAATTTTAGTAAATAAAAACAAAATGTATTTTAAACAATTAAAATAAAACCTAAAATGTCAACTGTGTTATCCACAACATTTAATTTAAATTAATTGTTAAAATTGTTTCAATAGCTTGCTTCGTTTTTTGATAATTTTGATGCACTGTAAGTTGTATTTTTTGTTTTTATTTATATCAAAATGTCATTTAAATATTTTTAATAATGACAAATGACATTTAATAATTTTAAAAATGTTGTGGCCATAACTTATTGAAACATATTTTACCAGATTTTATAAAAATGTGTTACATTTTAATTGACGCTAACAAAAGTCATTACAAGCAATGCATTTTGTCGGTAAGTAGAATGAGTTTGACTTCATTTATTTCTTTGCGTGTTTTTGACTTCTGAACCTATAAACATTTGTTAGATGTGCCGCAAGACACGTTCTGCTTTGCGGTTCACGTAATTTGAAACGTACAAGTTAAACCATCACGAATTAAACTTTACCCAAAAATAATATTTATTTAGTGCAGTAATGAGCTAATTTTTTATTTTTAATTCAAAAATATTTTTATATAATTCTGCAAAACCTTTTGCGTTGCACAAAATAATTTAAAATAAATTTTAAAAAGCTAAAAGCAGTTGCTTGTAAATAAAATTTTAATTTCCTGTTTTTAAAGAAGCAATTTGTTTCAGGCTTCAAAATTCAAAGCGTTTGTAGTAATATACTTTAATTTTGTATTGAGTAGTTCTATAGTTCTATATCATGCTTATTAAACAATACGCACCACCTGTTAATGTTTAAGTGGATTTTACAGAGTGTCTATCAAACAATTTCTATTAAGAGTGCTATAAAATTAGTATCACTTTTCCATTTGCTATCTCTTTGAAATAGTGTTTGGTTTTCAGAAACAAAAGTGCCTAATCTTATCGCGTTACATATTCGTATAAACAGGCTGTTGCAAATTGAATGTCCATACAAGGTACCGCCGAAACTAGGTTTTGAAAGAAAACGGTCTGCACATATTTGAGCTTTTTTTTAAAAAAAAAATAATTCTCGTACAAACATCATCCCGCTTTCGTTTTTTTGGTTTGAAGATAGGTATATAAAATAAGGAAAAAATTATTAATATATTTTTTGTAGAGAATTTTACGATCTACAATTTTGGTGTGAGGTAATTTTGCGATAAAACTCACCGTTTTGTTGAAAATCGCGAAAAACTAATTTCTTTGACCTTTGACCTCGTGCCAATTTTTTAGCACACACCGGATCGATCAGGACTATTGAGATTTTTTTTATAATCATGTTTTGAACAAATTTACCGAGTTTTAGCTTGTTATGAATTTTTGTAACCTTTCTACTAATTTTAGGCTTAAATTGATCGGACTAAACAAGCAAGTTTTTGGGTATTTTTAGTTATTTTTCACAAAACGCTTAAATAGATTATTTTTAATAAATTGGATCCGTATGTCAAGGTACAAAAGTTATAACAAAACATATTTTTTGTTGAGATTAAAATTTACTTGTATATAAGATTCTATATTTAATGTTGTTTTTGTTAAAGTTATATATTCTGTTAGTCTACAGCCAAAATTATCAGCCTTAAACTAGTATCGTAAAGCAAAAATTTAAAGATAAAAATCACGTAAAATGTTTTATGTCCGACTGTTTACTAAATTATTCTTTATAATACAAGGTTTCGCTACAAAGTACCACTTTTTTATACTACTACTAAAATAAAGTAACTTTATTTACAGAACTGTCAAAATACAAAATCACTGTTGAAATCCTTACTAGAACACCACTTCCGATAAGCACGGTAGGTTTCTTCATATAGGGACTTAGATTTTATTGGTAATAGTGAATCCTCAGCAGCAGCAGCAGCAGCAAAATTTATGATTTCTTTCTCATTAGAACTCTTAAAATTTTAGAACTACACGCTTGCGTTTTGCATCGGACAAATTTTTCACAAATAAAATAACAAACTCTCCATAACTAAGGTGACAACATGCACACTTAGTTAAGTTATTTTATTAGATTTATGATTTTTTTATTAATTTTTATTTTTATATTGGTTTTGCAGTCAGACATAAAGCTTTGTATGCAATTCGTATATAATTAGGTCTTTTTGTACGCGCCCGTTTCTCGTATTTCGTTTCACTCGCTCGTAGATAACCTGTAGGACTTGTACAATAAAGACCAAAATTATATACTAATTACATAAATAGCTATTTTTATAAATTAGTTAAAATTATGTTACAACATCTTGTTTGAATTTTAGTATAACGTAAAATGTAATATAGTTTTATCTAATTTATTGTCAAAAAACTTTTTGCGCAAATTTAATCTCTAATTGTTGTTACACTACTAGCTTCAGAAAATTCCGTACCTTTCCTGCCAACTGCACCTTACCAATAGAAAATAATGCTTTGCAAAAGTTTCGAAGTCTCCATAAAATAAAAAATAAAATCAATTTTTTTTATTAAATTTTTGCAGTTTCTTATTGGAAAAAGATCAGGCTATGCTTTTCTAGTGTTACGTTTTATTCATTTAAATTTTACTTTTAACTGTTGAAGTACCAACATTGTCTTTTTTAGTCAGTTTAATATCAGTTTTAAAAATTTTAATTAAAAAACAATAATTACAAAACATTATTAAAGAAGCGTAGTTTGACTTTTTCTATTAGAAACTGCAAAATCATATTTAAGAAAATAAAATTTACTTCTTATTTTATAGAAACTTTGACACTCTTAAAAAGCGCTATTTCCTATAGGTAAGGTGCAGTCGGCACAAAAAGTACGGATTCCTCTTAAGGTTGATGATGTTGGCTTTAGACCAACAAAACCTTTATCTTTATAGAATGACATCTTGTATTTAATAAACTGACAACTCAGTATAAAAACAGAAAAATTTTGTTTTTGTCCTCGTGAACGTTAATCACATTATTACTTGTCAATTAAACGTCACTTAAATGGCAATTTACAATACCGGTGTTGTAAATTCACAGTTTTATGTACTAAAAAATTTTACGTTTACGAGTTACTTCAAAATTGAAGTATTTATATACAAATTTAATATGGTTTAGAAAAATTAATTTACAAGTACCTACAAATGTTGCAATAAATGTTTTTTTTTTATTTTTTAATATCAAAAAATTCTAATGAAGTAAAAAAACTAAGTTGTCAAGGTTGGCAGCACAAAAAATACTAAATCTAAACTATGACAAACGTGAATCTAAAATAAACAAAATTTTTTCAAAATATATGTTAAAAACGTGCGATTTGGTTGCAATAAAGCAACAGCAAATGTTTTTCTTGTGGAATTACTTAGAAACAACTAGTTAATTAAGAGTTTTATGTTTTTTGTGTTTATGTTAGGTGAACTTCATTTCAAACTCACCTTTCAAGTTCTTATCTAAAAATTACTAATAAAAACAGCGCAATTTGACAGAAAATTACTCTTCGTAGTCAGTTTCCTAAATCAATAAATTTAATTTGATCAAATTTAATATTGCAACTCCACTTAAATATCAAAAAATACGATAAAAACACAAGTATAATTGGTGTTTATTTTTGATAGAGGTACATTAAACAGGTACAAATAATACTCAGCACAAGTAAACACAAAAAAAATTTTTGGTTATTTTAAAAACCGCTAACGTGCCTCCTTATCTTAAAGTCAAAATTACAATTAACTAACAGGTGTGAGGACATTACTAGCTCAGCTACAATAAAAATTTGATGTAATTAGTGCAACTTAAAAAATACTCACTTTTTCTTAAATTCCTATTAATTATCACCTTATAAAAACTGATAGTAGTGCTTAAAAATCTGGTACAAATTTCACCTTTTATACCTTCTTTTTTATAAATAATATTATGAAGGTCAATAAATTTAATATTAATTTCATTATTATACTTTAAAACACAATAATAAGCAATACGTTATAAAAAGAATGAAACATAAAGAATGATTATCTTCGACCTCTGACAATGTCACTTGTCAAAATTCATACTGTCAAAATGTAAAGTTACCAACATAAAATAAATTCTCCCCTACTGCTGCAAATATAAATAACGGGTCATTTTTTAAATTATTAATTGGAGTAGGCGACGCTTTAAATAAGTTGGTTGGCAAAACTGAATAAACAAATAAAACATTTATGTCATAAAAGTGTCACATACTTAGAACTTCTTCCTTTACAAGAAAGAATAGAAGAGTAGCGCGCTGCGCGTCTTCTGAGGAAGGAGGGAGCCTGTGGAGGGAGCATTTGATAACAGCTTATAAGTAGACCTCGGTGGGAATATGGGAACAAAAACCCTTTACAGTCGTCTAGCTAACTACTCGTACCCGCCACGCGATAAAACATTGAAACTTGAATTCGTCGATAGTAGTACCGAATTGGTACCGCTATCGACCAATTTAAGTTTCAATGTTTTATCGCGTGGCGGGTACGAGTAGTTAGCCAGACGACTGTAAAGGGTTTTTGTTCCCATATTCCCACCGAGGTCTACTTATAAGTAACAGGTAAAAAGGCGCGTATTGTTCCCATATTCCCACCGAGGTCTACTTATAAGTAACAGGTAAAAAGGCGCGTATCGCTTCGCCGTCTCGTTTTCTCTGTACTCAATTTTGATTTTGGCGCTTTATGTCACTGTCACGAATTCAGTACTGCCAACTACAAAAATACTCCATAGCACACTCTAATTAATAATTTTAAAAATGACTCAGTATTATAAATTATGACTATAAATATTGACGTTTAATAATTTCTTTGAACAAAAAAATCGTAATACTATTTGTATTCTAATGTAAATAACTACTAACAGTGGGTTACGCTAAAAACTATGTTGAAATAGCACAACAGATTTTGTTTTTATACCTAAAACTGTTTTAACACAAAATTTAAAGAAAAGGTGTATGCTTATTAAGTTGAAATTTTGTCTAACTCAAAATATAATTTCTGCCACAGTAAAAAAAAATATCATAAGAAATCTCTGTTGCAAAAGTGCTCATTAAAGCAAAAAATTATAAAAAGTGTATAAAATCAGTTTAACTCTGAATTGACGAGAAACGTCAAAAAATGACACTTCAAAAATTTTTATAATTTTTTTTTAAGCCACAGTTATGTCACTCTGGTGTATATAAATGTCTTATTATTGTTGTTTCTATAACAACCTAAAGCTTTTAATATGGAAAATTGTTTTATTTTATGAGATCTAATTACAATTTCACTCTTGTACAGTACGCCTTAAATTAAATTTTTTAGCAGAATTTGTGAAAAATTTGGAGGTTTCTTACTGGGTACTAAATATGTATTTAAATTTTACACCGAATTTGGCTTTTAACTTCGAGTTAGCAAATTTTAAATGCACGAATTCCGCACCACAAGCATAATTAAATTTTTTATCCACAATTACCTTATAATTGAAGTTTTATCTATACTTACAAACCATATAAAGTAACACTTTATCTACTAGTAGAATAATAAAATCACTTTATTCCACTAGTATAATATTGAAAAAATACAATCTTAAATCAATCGCATTCTATTTATTATTAATATTGACATTAACATTTACATTAATAGACATTTCCTTCTTGTTTTATCATATTTCACTTTGATCCCATTAATAAGAAGCTTGTAGTTGTTATCGGTTCCAGAACGAATAGTAGTTGTAGGAAGAATAGACGCGTCCTCCAGTAAAGAACGACTAGTACCAGGAGGTCTTGGTATTTGTATCTGGTATCGAAACAATCAAGTATGCGCCCCTGTCTTCTAGATCACTGATTATCAAATTTGTCAGTTCACAGCATCGACAGCCACCAGACAACTTCATTATTAGTGCAACCTAAAATATTCCAAAATTTATTATCTTCAATGTCTATGTAATGACAGAGATTACCGTGATCATCAAATATTCTTTATCGCAAGCCCTTGTCAAAAACTCTTCCACGTGTGCTCTTTCCAATATTGCAGCTTTCTTCGGCCTGTAACAAATTGCGCCGGTTTAAAATTGACTAACTAGGGAAATGTTGGAAAATCGATTACCTAAGTATATTAATGTTAATGAATTAAATTATTAGGTCAACTGAGTAAAAAAATATATATTGCAAAACTAGTTTATTCTTACATCTACATACAACAAATATACATCTAGCTTACAGAGAAGACCGTGGAATAAGTTTGACAGCAATTTCTTATACACTTTTACTCTTAAAATACATACATTAAATTAGTTACACTTTAAAGTACATTAAAAATTGAAACTTTTCAAAATTATATTTTTTGGGTTTTTAGCAATCAGTGTTCAAAAGATTACCGTTTACGTATACTCAGTAACACTTAAAGTGTTACACCCTAAAGAAATAATTTTTTGGACGTGATTTTTTGGCAATGTGGTAGACTTTCATGAACAATAAAGCGAAAAAAGTTATAAGTATGTCACGTTCACTCCTAGTCACTTTATTTTATACATTACAGTACCTACTAGTAATTTGCTTTAACGGCTATTACTGTTCTGTCAGATTTTGGTCAATTTTTATTATTCTGTAATTATGACACTATTTGACAGTTTCAGGAAAAAGTAATTACAAAGTTATTAAACTTCCTTGAAAGCCTGGATCGCCCTGTATATTGTAGAGTTTATAGTTACTCTGCAGTTTCTCATTACACATAAATTACACTATGATAAATTATTGTAAACCCAGCGCACACAGTAATATTAAGCAAACTTGCTTTAGCCATAGAATAAGAAGAATAAACACTAGTTATCTATTCTAATGTTTGCTTATGTTGCCGTTGCATCACTATATTGTTACTAATTCGTCTAAAATAAGTAAATGTGACCCAATTAGAAATGTGGTATATAATACATATAAGTATGTTTTATACCCCGTTTTTTATCTAATTTTTTGCTATACCATCTAGAGTTGCACAATTTCAATTTAATAGAAAACTAGAACATTATATTTTCCCTCCTAACGTCTTGATTTAGTTTGGAGGCGGACCTTTCTTGTCCTTAGAAAATTACGACCTCCTACAAGTGGTTTATGACTCTCAGCTCAGTCTAAACTCAATTTCAGCTCTCAACGTGCAGTTGAACTTCATTCTTACTCGTATAAATGGATAGAATCATGCAATATGTTAACGTTGTTTCATCGATTACCCTTGCTGAAAGTAAACCCACAGCACCAAGAATTTGATTTAATTTAGACAATTTATTTGAGATTAACCCATAAATCATCTTTATAACCCATCAAACTAAAATAATTAAGAACACAAAAACAGACTATAATTTTCTCACCGACATAGATTAAATTTCTTGATGTGAGCAGTTTCTATGTTCAAGCAAACCTGTGGGAAATCTTGAATATAAATTAGATTAGAGGCTGTAACGTAGCTAAGCAGTCATTAAAAAAATTTTTGCTTCAAGAAAATCAATAGCGACAACTTATAGTTACATATTTTCTAGTAGAAAATTTAAACACTACTTCAGCACTCAAGAAACAAAGAGGATTTTCTTTTTTATGTCTAAAGAAACAAGAATACTTAAAGTTTACGATAAGTGAAGTGTCTTGTTTTAAACTACGACCTACATTTTTTCTTGTAAATATTTACATTATAGTTGTAGTTATTTTAAAAAGTAAAATTTTAAAATGTGGATATACTATTTTAAATTATAAGTACACAATTTTCTTCTTGTCTGATTACATATAACTTTGCCAACCTTTGATAGAAAGATCAACAAGTTATATTTCTCTGATTTATGTCTGGAGGTTTTTCACCAAAATTTCGCTTCTGAAATAAACATCGACTTTCTTAATGGTCCCTAAAGACAACTTACATTTGGAATACATTTGTGAAAAATTAAACTCAGTGATTGACATATTTTTACAAAGAAATTTTGCATTTCCCAAAGTGATATTTACAAATATTTTTTTTTAGAAAACGTTAAGGTGCAGTTTATTACATTTTATAAGTAAAACTAACAATTTTTAGAAAAAAAAGTACTTTTACAACAAAACAAAATGATAGTTTGTTGCTGTTCTAAAAAAATGTCATTTGTTTCACTGAACTGTAAGACCATGGCTTAAGGTTAATTGAAGAAGCTATTTTGTTTGAGTAGTAACGTCTCCTATAAACTGGATAAAGTTGTAATTATGTCGTAATATACGGTTTAATGATATAATTATCCTCAATTTATATTTTATGAGTATATGACATGTTTACTTTCTAACTAATTTATCATGGTACTTTATTGTTAGTGCACTAATTAACTAAGAACATTGCAAGTAATTCAAATAACCTTTATTAACAAAAATAAAGCAAATGCTTAAGTTTTTTATTTTTGAAACAATAATTAAAAATGTAAGTAAGGTTCACATTTTAAGAAACATCCTAAAAAGTAATGACTGAGCAATCGATGGAAAACTCTAAGCAATTGCTTTTATATTTTTTTCACACAGGTTTCGACTTGATATGAAACCAAGTTATCACTGGCGTTGATAAACTTAAAATGAGAAAATTAACCATTATTTTAAAGTGACAATAGAAGGATTAGAAAGTTCTAGTTGGTAAATCACAACAATTTGGAACGAAAAGTAAAAAACTATTACATGGTTGGCACAAAGTTTTTGTTAATACGTGTTATTAACGCATTGTTTTAAATATTTTAATAAACTTTATAAACAAATAAACGCCGTAAAATCTTATTTACATTATGTGACAAAAAAACAGATTCACCATTTTTGTGAAAAATACTATTGATTTATATAACAAATGGCACAGCAGTAGAGGAATGAGGAATGTTGAAAACCGCAGGGAATATCCATCAGTTTGTTGAAAAATGTTGTTTATATGCTGTAAAACACCGCTTGAGATGAAAATTCCGGCTATTGTGTTGGACAACAAACTAAATTTCGTTTGATCCGATATCTTAAAATACACGTATGTATTTTAAAATAAATTTTTATATTTGTCATTTTTATGATAAAAAAAAAGTTTAAAGTATGAAATGAAACTGCACGAAAGCTTCGTACTTTTTCAACGTACTCGTATTTATTTACTTACCTCACAAAATTTTTCAACTAATAAAATTTTATTTATTTATACCAACATAACTTTATAGATATTTCAGAAACCTTAATAAATAACTATGCACTTACATACTTTTTCTACATTACTAGCCCGGCGCATCCACCATTTTTAACTTAAAAAGAGATCTTATTTACATTGTTGGTAATAGGTACTTTTTCAACATACTGTATTTATTTATTTACCACACAAAATTTTTGAACTAATAAAATTTTATTTATTTATAACAACATAACTTTATAGATATTTTAGAGACCTTAATAAATAACTATGTACTTACATACTTTTTCTACACTACTATCCCGGTGCATCCACCATATTTAACTTAAGTAATAATATCTTATTTACATTGTCGCTAATAGATAATATTTTTTTTATTATTAGGGACTAAACAATTACTTACTCAATCTATAAACAATATAAATTACCTTACATCCACTGTTTATTCAAAGACAAATTGTCAGGGTGAAAAGAAGACATCGCATAAATTTTAAGGTAACCTTTAGTAAACCCTATAAAGTGGAATTTGAACAAATGTTAGTGTGATATGTACTTTCTACCTTAAAAAAGCGTAAACATTATTTTGTTTTCTTGAATTAAAAATCAGGAAATATTGGGTAATACAAAATGATGTCACATTATCAAAAACCCTTGACTAAAATAAATTCTAAATTACATACATAAAAATCAATCATTTCTAAAAAAAATAATTTTTGAAAAAAAGCGTAAAAAAAGTTAACGTCTGAAATCAGTCAACTCATTCAACACATTAATTCCTCTAAAAGCCATTTTTCTAGAATAATTATATTAACAAACTGGTTTTTAAATTTAACATTTGGTACTTGGATAATCGCACCCTTGTTGGTTTTTTTTTGATAATGTTTCTGCACCATTTCAACATTCATCAATGAATTTAAAATTGTTAAATTATCTCTGAATTTTTCTATATGTGAAATTGGTTTCTCTATAACCTGTTCAGATCAGATTGTTAACTTTTTTTTAATTAATTAACATAATTTATTTTAAATTTAATAATTTGCATCTTTTAGTTTCTTTATTACACAAAAATATATTTTCTCTTTTTGCTACTAAATCTGAAAAATTTTCGATTTTATCAAAAAAAAATTACAAAATAAATTTTCATTGTCTTTATTTTTTTTTTGAAATGGCTTATAAATGCCCAAACTTAATTATTATTTAAGATCATATCCATTCTGAAGACACAGAAATATATGCGAGGCTTTTGATAACGTAACTAAAAGGACACTAAAACAACTTCTAAACATTGGTTTTCCTAAACCATTTTGGTCTTAGGTTTTACTTTTTGTAATTTTTAAGGTTTAGTGTTTTTTTAGGGTCTAAGTGTTTGTCTAGTATAGATATGTTATTTCCAGCTTTACTTAACTAAAGAAATTAATTCAGTGACATGTAAACAAGAAGTAAATAAAAAAAAATTACTAAGAATAGAAAAAGCTTTATTGGCAAGAATAGAACAAAATAGGTTAGTGACGTCAAAAGAAACAAGAAAAGAACCTAAACGGTTAAAATTTTTGTATTTTTTTAGTAAAATTTTTTTTGCTTTACTAAGAACTAAATTGATATAACAAACAAAAAAAAGTTTTTGACTATTTTTTAAATTAAAAATGGTAATTTTGCAATTAACAGTTAAATTATCATAGAATATCATCTATGTTTGTAGGAGGAAAAGAGAGAACATATTTGAAACCTTTATTTAACATACCCAACTCTAAAATAGAAAAATTAACATGAAATAGATTTTTGACTTTTGGGTGAAAATTCTGTTCAGAAAATTTATTATTATTATAGAATATTATGTTATATTTATATTTAATTATATTTATATTATATTTTATTAATTCTTTATTAAATATTTTTGTCTTTCAGAATTATTGATGTGAACTTGTTTTCTCAGTTTTTTTATAAAATACTGAATAATAACTGTTTAAACTTTTGCGACGTGTTATGATATTCCCATAAACACCATACAGTAAACAGGAGTCTTTCCATAAGATTTCCTTGGACGTCACGCACTTCCCCTGGTGCTGACCACCACAGAAATTCTTGTAAACAAGGATAAGCTACCCTATAAAAGCAATGTCTTGTTAACATCAAATCAGTCCTGAACCAAGTTCTGATTCATTATAATAATTATATAATTATAAACTTATTTTTCTAAAAGTGCGTTGAAATCCTTTTTACAACAATTTAGTACAACAAGTTTATTGAAAAAACTTTATAATTAATGACTCAATTTCAGCAAATTAATTTAACTTATTAATTTAACTATAAGATGGAAAAACGTAGAACAGGTAAAAGAAGAACCATAAAAGTAATTTATAGCCATACAACACAACACCACGAATACGAATAGAAAAAAAGATAAAAGAAGGAAACAAAATCACATAATACTACAGATATAGAACAATAAAACGCCGCCGACGCTTACCTGAAAAATCTAGCTACAACTAAAAATAGTATATTAGACCTCAAGAAGTGTAAGCATAAATTTTCATAGTCAAAAACGCGGTTTGAAAATGTGAGAGCTAAGCCCGACAGGTAATTTTAATATCAACTTATTTTATCGGACAAACTACAAAAAGAATAAAAAACAACAAACATTTAATAATAATGTACTATTACGTCGCATTTAAAAAGAACACTTTATTATTAAACATTAGTAAGTTAATTTAATTAATAAAACACAAATATATAACGCCCATATCGTTGTTATTACATACATTTATTATCTGTTTAAGTACTAAAATTTTATGCTCCATTTGTTATGTTATAATAAAAACAATTAACGGAAAATGTTAATAATCGATAACAGCACGATATACTCAACTTAAAGGTAATGTTTAAGCAAAGCGAATGTGAAAGTCAAAGACAATGGTTGTTAAAGTGTTTTTTTTACTCTTTAAACACAAACATTTGCTAAACCATTTTCTATAAAAAAACTAACGCTACTCGTTTGTGAGTTCGGTTAGTTTGTGAAAACGTCATTAAAGAGAAAATTGAAAACAACAACCTCAAGTACAACAAATATAAAACTACATATAAACTAAGGTACAGCCGAAGCTCTGTAATTTTAGTTTCTTGGTCAAGTATTTTTAAAATTAGGTAAATTACAAAATGTTGAAAAAGTTAAAAATTCTTTCCTTTCCCTGACATAAGGTTGAAGTTTTCCTCGGTCTGATTACAGGAAACATCACTCACCCCATCGATTTCCGAACGCTGTCGAGGTCATAAAAGCAACACGATAATAATTGTAATTTTCCATTTAGACAGTGCTTCGTATAAGTGAGAGTTTATTTAAATCCAGCAATGGCAGCAATGTTCAAAAATCACATAATTTAATCATTACAAATCGATTTAATTCTCTTGTCGTTTTACGCTTCATTCGGTATTACCTGCAACTGAAAGGATTTAATTTGAGTGAAAGAAAACAATTTTCTGCATTTTGTAGGGCTTACCAAAACTTGATGTTTTCATCAATTTAAGGGTAGAATACGTGCGTGTGAAACTCAACGTGAGATAAGAGTAACGCACATAAAAAAGATTTATACTAAATGAAAAAGACTATATCTGTTCAACTACAAAAACACAAATTGCACACGAAAATATTTCCAAAAACCAACACGCAAATTACGTAGTTGAATCAATTTCAAATTTCCTTCATGTGTTTGTTGCAAACCACAAATCTAAATCTACGTCAGTGGTAATATGACACGCATATCAATTTCAAGTCAGCTCTTTCATGTACTCAAATACCTTTAAAGTGAACACACTCAACAGCTTTTTCCAAATTGATTCGTAAGATATTAATACAGCGATTTATGGATTTCCTGCTACTAGACCTGTTGCAAACGAATTAAAAAAGGTTTATGGTTACCGCTTTGTTCCTAACAGAA
Source organism: Tribolium confusum (assembly GCA_029207805.1). NCBI lineage: Eukaryota > Metazoa > Arthropoda > Insecta > Coleoptera > Tenebrionidae > Tribolium > Tribolium confusum. The sequence continues at coordinate 10,367,301 of JALGAY010000006.1, forward strand.
ATTCATAAATCTGAGGCTTTTTATGTATCGGCAGGAACTGGACACAAAAGATAAAATGTGTCCTGCATGTTTGCTATCATGGGTTTGATTGAAGTTGTAAATAATGAATCAACATCAATTACGTTAAGTACAACATACGTTGGTTTAATGTATCTAGAGGATCCGTATACTGGCACGTTCCGTTTCACTAGAAAAACATTATCAAACATTTATATCTACCGATGGCGCACCTGATAAATGAATATCACGAAAAATAAACATTAGAAAATTGCTTTAAAATAAAATGATTTAGAGAACGCATATAGTTTTAAAATACTGGGTAATTACGTTATTGATTACCTTGAATGGCTTAATAATTGCAACGCTTCTAGTCTCTTATAGCGCAACATTTCAAATAAAATAAAATCAGACATAACTACCTCTGGTTAATGTAATTTTATGTTTTAAATAAGAGTTTATGTGTAGAAAAATGAAAATATATGTCATATTATGTTTAATCACGCAGTTCAAAATAGGAATAAACTGCAATTTTCACTCGAAATACATTATGACGTCTAATTTATAACAAGATTTATACTGCTATTAAAAACTGTTTAGCCCCTTCTTTTCCATTCAGTATTTGCATTTTAATCGAGGATTAATATTTATAGCTTTGCTTTTACATTTTGTTTATTTATGCGCTTCTAGAAAACATTATTTCTGAAATTTACAATACCGATTACACTTTTTAATTTCTTTTACATGTTTTATTTAAGGAAAGATTATTTTACGTATTGATAACTCTACTGCAAACATCACACGAAATCTAAAATACTTAACACGCACATAATGTAATATTTGATATTGTAAGTTGGTTGTACAAAGTAAAGTAAATTTTGCTAAAAAAACCGTTTTCGAAATTTTTACGTTTAATGTATAACACTGAATTTTAATCTTCAACTTCGGTGCCCTCTATCTCCAAAATGGTGCAAATTGATGTAGAGGTAACTTGTCTTAAATCGCTTTATTTTGACCTAAAAAAGTTGTAGTTGTGTTATATTTAAATTTTAAACGTTTTATAATAATTAATTGTTAGATCATAACTTTGTTCAGTTGAAATAAGTCAAAAAAATTTTAAAGCTTTTTATCATTTGTTCTCTTTTTTAGGTTAAAATTATGTCACGTAATTTTGAATTACCCTATAAATATATAATGATTTTAAAGTCAGTTTACAAGCTTTAACAAGTGACAGGCCTTATAGAAAAGATGCAAAAAAACCAAATTTGTTGTATTCAAATGTTTGTAGTTTTGGAAATATACGACTTTAACGTTTCTGTTCAAAAACAGTTTTGTCATATACCGTGTATTTCAAAAATAATGTATTTTGAAATGAACTTTTTTTAACGTGTATTTTTCAAAAACTACCAACATTTGAAAAAGCAAATTTGAATACATTGTTTTAATAAGAACTATAACTAAACAAAATTTTTTGCACATATTTCAATCTCATCCTGTACATAAAAAAATATGTTATAATACTTACTTCATGTTCAAAAACAACTTTATAAAGAAAGTCTTATAGCGAATATCTCAAAAACTATAAACATTCATATAAGACAATTTGGGTTATTTAACATCTTTTAACAAAGCATATGATAACTTTTAACAGATTATTAGTAATAGTTAAAATATATATTACTACTTTTATTTTTGAAAAAAAGAATACAGTGTTACTCGTAAAACATAAGTTATACCACAGCCATAGATATATACAAGCCAGGCTGAGAAAAAGGCAACGTCGCAATTGCCGATGTCAGCGGACCGATCCGATTATGGAATAAGTTTCAAAATCTTAATATTCAATAGGTCGCGTGCATAGGATTTTACCCCCCCTACACTGGAGGACCAACAAAGTCAGCTGATCCATTTGATTAGCATTGAGTTTAGTGTTGTTGAAGTGATTTTTGTTGTTTTTTAACGTTTTTTGAACATTTTGGTGTCAGTTTTGTTATTATATATTTAATAGAAGGTTTAGTGAGCATTTTAAATATAAAAAATCTATTTTAATATATTTTTTTAGTGGACTTTTCGGTGTGTTTAATTGGACTTGTTTTTTATCTGGGTGATTTATACAGAATGAGTGTGTTGCATTAGTTTTAAGGTTTAGTAATTGTTTTAAAATTAATACCTAATTAAAAATATAACTATTTTTTAGTTAAATAAATACATAAAATATTAGGTTAAGGATTTTTTGTTGGTGATTATTAGAGGTTACCAATATGTAATTATACTTTTAGGATTTCCTAATAGCTAGTAAGTAGTAAGCACATGGTTTTTAAATAAATACCTGATTTAATATAAAACAATTTTTCAGTTTGGTAAATTAGATAATCCAATCTATTTTTTAGATTTTTTATTTTTCTGAATTTCTGTTTAAATTCTTAGGTTAGGTAGGTAAGTAATATATAATTATCATGATAGAATAAATTTATTCTCTACAAAGTGGATGAAATACATTTAAAGTTTATTTAAAGTTTTATACAAACGTGTTTCTTCTGTAACAAATAAGTTTGTTATTAATTTTGAATAAAAACCGTGATTGTACCAGTTCTTGTTGTCATTTCTTTACTCCTCACAATTTCATTAATATTAAACAAAACAGCACACACATGGGTACAGACTTCCCCTAACCCCGCAACACAATCACAGTGATCTGATTGAATATATCCATTTTTTTACAAATAATCCAAGGATTTAAAAGTTTTTCGTTTAGTCTTTGTGAATGCAATACCTACAATTTTATAAAGTCAATAAAATTTAATGACATTTTACCTTTCCAATTATTATCAGACAATTATCACCAAATAATTTTACCCCAATTTTCTTCACCCACCCACAAACAGCTTGGTTATAAGCTTCCATGGCCTTGTATGCACACATTTCTTCCTTGGTGTAAGCACTTTTTGTGTTCACCAAGTAATTGACAATATCAGAATATAAGACGTTGGAAAAATCTTTGATTAGTTGACAAACAGTTAATATCCAACATATAGGGGTCTACACCCCCAATAGCATTTATCTTAAAAAGATATCTTTGTTTACTATCTTCATTCAACTGCATAAAGTAATCGCTCATTAAACCGGACATTGTTGTCTATCTGCAATAATTAAAAATTTAGTTACACAAAATAATTAAAATATTTACATACCTTCAAACCTATATGGAAATCCATAAAAAAACTTGAAAGTATAACTTAATAACCAACAAATAATCCTTAATCTAATATTCTATTTATTAGTATTTATTTACTCAACTGAAAAATAGTTATATTTTTAATTAGGTATTAATTTTAAAACAATTACTAAACCTTAAAACTAATGCAACACACTCATCCTGGATAATAAAACACAAGTCCAATTAAATACACCGAAAACTCCACTAAAAAAATTTATTAAAATAGATTTTTTATATTTAAAATGCTCACTAAACCTTCTGTTAAATATATAATAACAAAACTGACACCAAAATGTTCAAAAAACGTTAAAAAACAACGAAAATCACTTCAACAACAGTAAACTCAATGCTAATCAAATGGATCAGCTGACTTTGTTGGTCCTCCAGTGTGGGGGGGATAAAATCCTATGCACGCGACCTATTAAGAAAATCAACGAATTAAACAAATTATTGTTGAAAATAAATCTTATATAATCAGAAAATTAAATTTCTTACCTTTTGCAGCAATACAATCTATTATTAATCCTATCAATTAGTATATTTATAGATTTTGAGATTGTATTTTAACGTAGTTGGTAAAGGTAAAGTACTAAATGTTTAGACATAATATTGGTGAAAATAGAACGCACTATTCCCTATAATTCTAATTTTACAACTATATAAATAAACTTAATGCGATTTCATTTGTTAAGCATTGATTTTGAGATACTTTGCTAATACTTTATCTTGTCCTTTAAAAACGATCTATCACCTGGAATATAAATGAGTCCTTTGATTGACTGCTTGTCTTGACAAATACAAATGTATAGCGGAAAAGATTTGAGGCAAAACATCAACCTTTAAGAGAGATTTGTCTAAAGGAAGTACTTCAGTAGTTTAGACAGCAAATGTTTAGTATAAATAACAATATCACTAAGATTTAAGTATAATTGAGAATCCACAATGAAGATAATTTTCGTGAGGTTGTTTATATTCACACTTGTCTTCTTAGCTGATTTTTCAAACATTTAATGACACTGATGCCGTAATTGTTAGGAGTGGTTTTAAAGAGGAAATCTAATTTACTAATAAAAATCTAATAATGCACTCAAACTCACAACATCTATTAAATGTCAATCGAACAATAAGATGCAAACATTAGAAACCCCAAAAAATTAAAGCAAAAGAATTAATTAAAAACTTTTCAAATTTTGAAGTTACGTTAGTAACTTAGAATATTTTTTTTTAATTAAACTCACATGTTACGTGTTAGTCTAATCCATTTAGCATAACAACTCACACAACTTAGAATCAATTAAACATAAATAGTACACAAAAAAAACTGCATAATTAGAACAAATTTAAGAAATGACAAACTGTTGTTTATATTTCATCGGTCCGCTGACAGTGTTGCCGCTGTTTACCTCAGCGTGGCTAGTATGTATTGGTGGCTGTGGTTATACAAAGCACTAAAGCAAATCAGAATTCCAAACTAATTAGTACACTTGTTAAAAATGTTCTGTAGAAGATACAATACAAATACAAAAACAGGTAGTCATCAGATAAATTTACTATACAAAGAGATCTGATAAATCACAAAATGATTTATCAGCAAATTTATATAAGTTTGTTTTAAAAGAGTCATCATAAAACCAAAAATCGAAACTAAGAAGACAATTTTATACAATTTAGTCTAAATAATGGCTTACGTTGATAACTATGTTAATATGTTAACCAAATGTAATAAAACAAACTGATAAAAGTGCTACGAAAACTTAAAATAACAACAAACAACAAAAAATAAACAAAGCAAAGATTTCGAAAATTTATCTTTACTTTTAGTTCAAATTTGGTAACATTAGAACATTAGCAACTTACCATACGTGATAATTTTTTAGTTAAGTTCATGTCTGTTAATAAATTTAACAAGATTTTATAAGAATAAATAAATTTCATAAGAAAATGTAATGAATAAAAAAGAAACAAATCAGGTTAATATAAAATTGCAGTAGGTAAGTGTTCAAATTAATTTCTTTAATCTGAATAAAAAAAAATGTTTTTACAAAGTCGCTTATATTATTATACATTCTACGTTCTTATGACTGGTCTTCAAAATCAGGCGTCATGTTTAGCTATGTTTTTAAACATTTTAAACATTTTATAAATTCGAGTTTAAACACATTAATTTCAAGTTGATTTAATACTACAGAGTTGTTATCGGTCGCATCGTATCGAAAATTTTTAGTTACGACGGTACTATTCTAGAATTTTAAGTTTTCCGTCTTAAAAGTTTGATACTGTCAAGAGTGACATTTCAATCAAAAGCAGAAACGAGATAATTCCAAATGTAAATTTGTAATTTTGATGCTTTTTGGCAGGCCCCAACCAAATAGTTTTTGTGATGAACAGTTTGATCTAAAAAACTAGTGCGAACGAGTGAAAACTATTGAAAGTAATAAGTAATAGTAACATATAGTTCTCTTTACTAGAAAAGAGATTTTAAAAAACCTGCTGTAACACTATCAGCGATAAGGGAGATTTTGGAAAACGGTTAGATCTTTTGGTTTCAATTAAAGGTTGTATGTTTTGTCACAAACCAAAAACACTAGAACATAATCTCATTCATTGTAGAAACTGTATACCAGTAGTCCGTCAGAAACGTAAACTTTCCACGAATACAAGCAAAGCTATAGAGTGAAGTCACAAATGCCTGCTAATGAACTATGCAACTAGTTATTATATGACAATAATAATTATTATAAACTTATGACTGTATTGATCACATAGTTATAACATGTTAAATAAATACAAGTGATGTCCTTTATAGACAAAGAAAGAAAGTGTTTTCACTCATCTCAATTCTCAAAAAGTTTGTCAGCATAACTTAATACATCATTATTAAATAAGACAGTTTTCGAAAATTATTTAACTTTTAGTCACATTTTTACCGCGCGCAAATCCAAGACGATGCTCTTTTATTTAGAAATTATAAAAAAAATTTAAAACATTTTTTTTTTAGAATAATCGCATCGGCAAATTGATAATTTGTGTGCTTGTAAAAAAGTTTTCTAAGGTGATCCATTTTCAAAATATAGTATGGTACTCTCCTAATTGGTGCTGCTGTTCTCTCTAGCGCAAGGGCTGGACAGTCACAAAATAAATGCTCTACGGTTACAGTAGTTACAAGGCGGTCAATCTGTGCAGTTTAAAATCCATAAGTGCGTAAGAGTTGTATGTCGTAAACAAAGCCTTGTTGGAACAACTAGAGATTTGCAATTAGCTAGGAGATGGCTTTCTTTGATATTTTCTTGAATCACTTTCAGATGATTTCTGCTCTGTTCCCAAGTTGTCTGCCATTGTTTCTAAAAACGTGCTTTGATACTTACTAAAATGTGGGGTATCAAATTACTAGTGGAAGATCTATGTCGATTGCAGTGGTTTTGCAAGTGAGTCGGCTCTTTCGTTGCCATAAATTCCCATGTGTATGTATATGAAGCGGATTTTCTTGGAGATGGATGCAGTGTTGCAGTTTGGTTATGTGCTGTGGTAATGCTTTGTGGGTAAAGAGTACAAAGAGGTTGTAATGCAATCATGAAATCTGCGCATAGTATAAATTCTAGTTTACGGCTATTTAGTAACCATACACAATGCTTTTAGTATAGCTAGCAGTTCCGCATAAAAAATGCTGCAGTAGTAAGAAAGGCGTAACTTCTCTGTTTACTCTTGAGAGTAGATGGCAGCTTCAACTGAATTTTTAGTTTTGAATTCATCGGTGTATATTATTGTCGCTTTTGGATATTTAAAGCAAAGCTCTTTGAACACATTGTTTAGAACACTTGAGGATGTGTCTGCTTTTTTGTAATCGGCCAATGTAGAGAGAATTATTAACGAGGCTAATGTCCAAAGTAGACTTGGCTTAGTTGGATTGCTTTAGAGAAGAGAGAATGTTAAAAAGTGTTTTTCTTGTAGTTGGAGCACTCTTTCTGAAAGTGGAAAGTTTTCGCAAAGACTTGCATTAACTGTCATGGAATGCGTTTTAGTTAATAAACGATAGTTGAAATGTATGGGAAATTTTTGCACCATATGCCAGAGTGAGCTGTTCAAGTCTGAGCTTTATGAGTAGTTCTTGGACAAAAACTTGCATTCTTTCTGTAGGTAAGGTGCGAAATGCTCCTAGGAAAAGTCCCTATGCCGCATTCTAAATTATTTCTAGTTGCTTAAATATTGTACTGGAGCATATCTCGTATACTACTAATCCATATTTGATTTCTGATCGAATTAAGCTACGACAGATTGACAAGAGGGTTTTGGTGTCTGCTCTCCAATTCTGATTTGTTAAACAACGTAGCAAGCTTAAAACTTTGTTGCAAGCCTTTTTTACAGATAAAACATAAGCTTTCCAGTAAAGCTAAGAGTCAAATATTATTCCCAAAAATTTGATTATAGATATATAAATTAGCGTGAGTCTATACAGTGTTAATTTGAATTGATAGTCTAATTTTCGTTTGCTGAATAACATACTTCTACTCTTTTCATGTGAGAGTTTAAATCCTGTTTTGAAAGACCAAGATTGTAGCTTTTGGATGGCTTGTTGTATATTGTTTTCCAGAGAACTTAGATTCCGTTCACTTGTATAAATTATGAGATCATCGGCGTACAAAGAGAAGAAGACAGGGTACAAAACCTATTGCTTGATTAAAACATTTATTTGATAAAACAGAAAAATTTGTGCGTACTTTTCGTTTTACAATGTTTTAATTTATAATAACTTTGCAATCGATTTTTATATGACCCTTGTAAATTTTTCAATAATCTGATACAATGTTTTTCATTTTTTTACACAAAATTTTATATATTTCACTAAGACAGTGATTAAAATCGATTTTAATTAGGAAATAGAAATATTACTTTGCAACAACATCTACTCCGAAAAACATTTTAACATAAAATTTTGGATTTCGAACATTCGAGCTCGACGTGACATTAAGGTGGCGCTCTTCGAAAAATCGGTGTTCTCGATGTAAACTTTGGTTTTTTTGTACATGTTCACTTTATGAAAATATAAAGAGTATGTTTTTGAATTTTTTGTATATTAAACATAACACAGTGCAATAGTTATTTACTAAAATTCATATTTATGCGCAAACATTTTAACTGATTAAAAGAAGATAAAGTTTTCTTGTTTTGAACACTTTATTGAGTTAATCTTGAATAGTTTAATATATAACATAGACCAGACTTGTATTATATAAGAGAGCAAGAAAATGTCTAGTAAATCTTCTAATTTCAAGAAAAAAATGTTTTTATTAAAAAAAAAATACATTTGATATCTGCTATGTAAAAAAAAATTTTTGATTGTTGTTTGGCAAAATATTAGATTTTTTAAGACCACAGATTAGTCTTTCATCTCTTTTTAACTAGTGATAACTGGATGATATAATAAATCTCCAGATATTTGAATGCCACTGTTTTAAAACCTTAAATGTGTCTATAACTATAAGTTAATTTATAAGTTTTTATCGCATTTACAGCTTGAGGCAAATGAAAAAGTCACTTCTTTCTTACTTCTATTACAAATTTTATTGTTTGATTGTGCTTGTTTTTTGCTTACAGTGCGATATTAAAGTCACATTATAAGGTCACTGACTAGCCCTATTGCCATCACTTTACCAGTTAGTTAGACACAACCATGGCCGACTGAGATTTAATGATCGCTACGCTCCATTATGGCCGTAACAATTCGCTATTTTGACAGTTTTTTCCTAACCTAAAAATTGCTCCTTAACTAGCGACATCTATAAACCTTTTCTAATAATAAAAAACAATTGTTTGTAAATTTGGCATTGGCAAATTTCTTTCAAAGCTTTAAAAAAAACGATAATTATGGGGAAAAAATGTTTTGTCTGCGGCGAAACAAGTAATCAACTTTCCAAATTCCGAGCAATCAACTGCTTCTTGGATGGCATACAATTCTGCGCTGAAGATGCTACACTGGAGAGGAAGCTTAAGTTGCTTAGTGGACTCTAAGTAAATCGCTGCCTTCACACCTTTTGTGGATTTGAAGCCATCGGTGAAAATAAACTGGTAGTGGGAGTACTAATCACTTTGTTGACGATACATTTGTACATACCTGTTGGGGTGGGTGTCGTGTTTGCTAAACTGGGCCAGGGTTAAGTCAACAACTGGTTTGGATATGGTCAAGGTTAGGGTATTGCTGATTGATAAAGGAAGCACAGAGAGAAGATCTACAGATAACGAAGTAGAAGCTTGAATACCGCGCAGATATATTGGTGGAGAAAGATTTAGATTGATTGCAAAGAGATTTAAATAATGGCTTGTATCTATTATATTTCTGTTGGGATGATTAAAAATTGCTCTGGTTTTGTTAATATAACAGAGAGTGAGTTGTTGCGTTCGAAGATTAGGTAGAGTTTCCTGTGCTACGGATATTCATGGGTTTTTATTTTATATTTTTTATTAAATATCTTGGATATGCTTTAAAATTGCTTTTTTATTGACAAAAATGTCAACATGACAACTTGTGTTCAAAATTTCAAAGAAAAATAATTGGATAAAACTATATTTTGTTTTAATTTTTTTTGAAATGATTATAAATAGATGTCGCTAGTTAAGGAGCAATTTTTAGGTTAGGAAAAAACTGTCAAAATAGCGAATTGTTACGGCCATAATGAAGCGCAGCGCAGTCGGCCATTAATTAAAATTAATTATCTCTATGTCATGGTAAGAGTTTAGGTTATAAAATGATTAGATTTTTATTTGGTCATTTTTTAAATTCTAATTTATTATTTAAAAGGTTAAGGCTATTTTGGGTAATTTGTCATTATCCGATCTTCTTTTACAAATAAGTGATGCTTTAATAACCTGAAACTAAGCCTGAATATTAAAATTTTTATTATAAATACATAATCCCTTCAAATCATTCAATAGTATTGTGCTTAAAATAAAGTTTCATTTTATTTTTAGTATATATTTTAATTTTTTTGTGTGTTTTTAATGCGTTTCTGACAAAATTTGGCACTAACGATAAGATAGTTTTCGAAAGCGCTCTGTTTGTGTTATATGTATAAGAAGTTTGTTTTGATTAAACTTGCGGATTTGACTTTAATTTTTTTATTCTTTTATTATTCATATAAAAACCACCCCACTTTAAAAAAAGAATGCTTCCATCAAGATTGAAAAAAAAAAACTTTTATTTTAAAATGCCTCTTTACACCTTCCACTCCCAAAAACAATCTCTTGTGATAAGGATATAAGATCAAAATTTTTGGCGTGCGTTTCTGATTTGATTTCTGATTTGATAAAAATTGGAACAATTTTATAGCTTTATGATAAAAAAATTAAACAAATAGATTGCAAAATAAATTTTCAGGCAACATAACATAAACTAACCAATTTAGGCAATAACACATAGACATTCAATAAACTTTTTTTTTTGTTTGTAATAAATTGTTACCCAGTTTTATTAAAACGTCTACAAAATTAAAAATAGTCAAAAATTCTAAAATACTTTAAAGCCAGGTGGAGAAAATTCCTCTTTTCTGGTTCTCATAAACCTGAATTTGTGCCACAAAACTGTATAAAATGCGTTTTTTAATGTAAAACTTTATAATCTTTTATTTTTAATTATTACGTCGACTTTTTATCTCTAATTTCAAAACCTCATAAATAATATTTAAAAGAGCATTTTTATCAGAGTCTTGTAAATAACAATCTCTTTGTATCGCAAGTGAAGCACTCTTTACCCCCATTCACATAAAATTAAACCCTAGATTAATTACGTGTTAATTACACGGATTCCCGTATAACGTCGCAAGCATACATTTGACGTTAATGAGACGTCGTAAGGACACTTTCTGCCCTGTTGCTGAGTGAAGGAGCCCCTAGCTGTATAATGAGGTCGACCGGAGTTTCTGTCCGGATTACACGCTTCACCTTGCATGCTCTCATTCTTGATTTATCGCACACTGTTTTCTTCAACAATTACGCTCTACTCGTTTTATTTCTTCTTCCTTATGCAATTTTTTACTCAACGTTAAATCACATTATCTGGATATGATCTCCACCTGCTGAACGTACTGCTCCAGGAAAGTTCATATAAGTTTTTCCGTAAAACAGAACAGAAGAAAAATGCCAAGAGTTAATGCGCGTTGAGATTGCAATTTCTTGTGGAATTTATTCCAACAATAAATTTTGCTTTGCGGAGTAGCTTCATAGTTGAAGTAATTTAATTATTTCATTTGTGCATGTTAATGCTTATAAGCTTCTCGTGTTCGTGCAAAATGACATTATTATTTTCTTAAAAATAGACAAAAGAAAACTTATACAGTCAAGAAATAAAAGTATAAGAATAACAAGTCACAAACCTATATTTCAGATAACCGAACTTTAGAGTTCACACACTTTTCACTCACTATTTCAGTTCTAAATTTAAGCGAGAAGTGGTTTTCATTGTCAATTTACTACATTATCGAAATTGAAAAACTTTTATGGGTTTTGTAAGTGTGGTTCCAAAGTTGAGCTAGGACACAAAATTGTGGAAATCGAAATTACATAACACACAACAAACTTCTAACATATTTTAAATTTTATTTGGTTTGTCCTTCTTACATAGACTTAGTAGATTTGGCATTATAACTTAAATTATAATAATGTCAAAATTATTTACAGTTTTTAGTATACAGAGGGAGATCGAAAAAAAACACGCAAGTTTTTAAGTATTAAACATTGTTTTTTGAAAATGCTTGAACAGATCGATTTTGTTTTAAAGAAAAACATGTTTCTTCGATAATGTTAACGCTGGTTTTTACCACCAGTAGCGGTATTTTTGGACAAAAAATTAGATTAAATTTGCAAAAACAATAAAACGTTGATGTATTTTATACATAGTATATAGTATATAGAGTGTGTTTCAAAACTATTGTCACCAAAGCAGGCTTTGGTTTTTAGGACGATTCTCTGGGTAATTTGAACTATTTATTTGGGTTTTAAGCCTACTGCTAAAAAAATCTAATGTTGAATGTTTGCGCCTACTATCCAAAGAATACTTTTTGCATTCTAACCCCACTAACCTAGAAACTAATAATTACCATTAAAAATCAAATAAAACACAGAATCCGTTAATTTTTTATTATTTGAAAACACAAGGTAGGAATAAAATTAGGCAGGTAAGATAAAACTTGCCTGGCGAAAGCAAAACATTAGAAACAATACCAAAAGCATAGAAAAAAACCGTTGCAACACATCAATCAAGATGTGCTACATGAGCTCCATTCTGTTCGCCGCACACTCTTGCTCGTGTTTTCACAGAAGCGATCGCGTTCTCTAACAGACTGGGTGAACTGTTTATCTCCTCTAACTTGAGGGTTATCCTTTCCCGTAGGTCGTCCAAGTCCACAACAAGAGTATTGAAAAATGAGTTTTTCACAAATAGCCACAAGAAAAAGTCACATGGAGTCAAATCACATGACTTCGGTGACCATATCACTGGCGCATTCAAACTGATCACTCTGTTATCGAAGAATTCACAAATAAAATTGAGATTATCCCGAGTGGTGTGAATACGGGCACTATCCTGCTGGAAATATCTCTGCTGCAGTTTGTCACCCAGCAGCTGCTCCAAAAAGGGAGTGAGGATTTCAAGACGGTATCTCTGAGATGTTAATATCCCTACAACATTTTTATTCTTATAGATGTTTTCTTTAAAAAATGTAACAATAATTACCTTCCAAAAATATGGATCCAATAAGACGACGTTTGCTTATTGCAGCCCACACTCCAATTTTCTGCGGGTGTAACGAAACCTCAACGTTATAATAAGGATTCTCGCCGCTCCACATCCTCATGTTCTGTGAGTTAACATAGCAAAGATGAAACCAAGCCTCGTGGGTGAAAAATGTGTTTTCCAGTGCTTCGTTATTGTTGGCAAGGTTCTGCATATACCACTGGCTATATGCCTGTCTCTGTAAAATTATTCGACAGCAATTCTTGATGGGCGTGCAGCCTATACGGATGCATATCGAGGTCCGTTTTCAAGATCCACCAACAAGTGCTATGAGACAGATTGACCTGCTGCCGCAGATGACGAACCGAAGCTCCTCGTTTATAATATTTCTTACGGCTTCCACATTTACTTCGGTTCTTACTCGTGGTCTGTCTTCACCTGCCTTGCGATTCACACTCCTTGTTTCCCTGTACAAATCTACAACACGGCGCAGATTTAGACTGAAATGGTCGAAGTGGACAGCCAATCCAAGAAACTCTTCCCAAAAATCCTCAAATGCGGCGTTTATCGCGTAAACCCACTGTTCGTCGACTCTCTTACCATTTCTGAAGTATGTTGAAAGCCATCTTGTTTTTTGAAACCACTAATTTTCCACTTAACAGAAAATCAACCAAAAATGTAGCGAAGTATAAAATTAGCAGGTTGTCAACACAAACAAAACATAACCTCACGTCACATAATTTATTTTAACTACTGTCATAAAAATTTCAGAATTAGACTCAAATCCAACCTAAGACATAACTTTTCTTGCATGTCACTTTTCAATAACACTCTGGATAACAATAGTTTTAAAAGACGTAATATGTATAAATATAACAGATAAATGTATTTGTTTTTGGTATACATTTTTAAGCTAAATTAATTGTGTTTTAATTTTAATATTATATTGTTATTAAACTTGTTGAGCTGTTTTCCTGAGGCAAATAAATTATCTTTAATGTTGATATTTTATATTTAAAATATTATATTTTATATTACATTAAAATATTTAAAAAAAATTACATAATATATCTTTAAAAAATGTATAAACATTTTTTTTGTTAAAAAAAAACATTTTATACAACAGTTATAGTTTTTATTTAAAGACAACTTAATGCAAAGTCTGCATTTTTAGAATATTATGTTATAAAAAGAGATCTTTAGAATTTCTTAACATTTTTTTAACGTTTGTTAAGATCTACTACAACGCTTTGAACTTATAATGCCTTAAGTTTGAGACACCTGTATAACAATAAAAATATTTAATTATTAAATTTAAAATAAAATATTGGATCTTCTGGGTGTGTCAAATAAAATTCAAAATGCACCCACTAACACCAAACACTACACTTAACACAAAGCGCGTTTTAACCAGAAAATTGCCATTTTCAGGTAGAATAGTTAGTTATTTAACCATCAATTTTATTAATAAAGGTCATAAATAATTGAGACATTTTAACAATAGAAGTTGAGATTATTAATCGTACATTAAACGAAAGAGTTAACTACAATGTTTTTCTGTTGCTTATATCACAATAAACTTGAAAAACTTTATTCCAAAATCTTTCAACTTGCCGCTCTTTCTACTAACACATCTCTGGTAACACATCTAGATTGCTTTTTGTTACCTGGCTACAAAACACAAACTAATTTTTCAGTTGTCACTAATATTAATCAGACCTCACATTTTTCTATAAGCAGGTATTTACTAAAACAAACTAACAATATAAATTATGACAATTTCAAGTTTTTTTAATAAAACATTTATCTTCAAACATACCGTTTTTATTAATTTTTTATGATTATGACAGTATTTGAATGTCAAAATCTTGATTTATATGGTTGATATTAACAGGTCGTTAATAGGAGTGTTTAACCAACTCCTTTGAATGGCTTGGAGTGCATCATATGTCAACAAACAACAGAAAATTAAGTTAAACGTTTTGTTTGCAGTTTGGGAATGGCAACTTTGTTGTCGAAAGTCGCTTTGTGTTAAGTGCAGTATATGATTTTAGTGGGTGCTTCTTACGTTTTTATAAATATGACTTTGCAAGTATTTCCTGATTTTATTACTAGTAGTCTAATTTTATAATAAAAAAGATTGTTTCAACTTTATTTTGTTTAAACACAAAATGAACGTTCTTATACAGTAATGACTATAAACTTTCTTATTTACAACACTGTTATTAACTGACACACCAAACATCCAGCTAATTTCTAGACCCACTCTGTTGAAGGTTATGTTCAGAGGATAAAAAGTCTTAATGCATCTTTAAATTAGAAAAAAACTAAATTTTGCTCAGATTTTTTACGTCATACAATATAGGCATAATTTCATAATCGTATTAAGCAATTTTTAGAAAAATACAATTTTAAAACCCTATTTTAAAAATATAAATAACAATTTTTGACAAATTTAACTTAGATGAAGAAAAGCAAATGCTTTTATTTGGTCAAAATTACAATTAAAAATTGAATAATAATTAATTCAAAAATAATTAAAAATTGTAATTTGTTTCTGAGTGTTTTTTTTGTAAAAATTGTATTGAATTTTTTTATGTGTAAAAATGAAAGTGTCGGTTTTAAGATACAAATCAGTAAAATAAAAAATTATTAAATAGTATAACTGTCGTTCTACTAAACAAAATGGAACTGGTACATTTAAGTCTCAGGTGTGCTATGTAGCTTTACAAATCTTATAAAATGAGTCCTTTAGGAATCGAATTTCAGGCAACAAAAATAAAAACGTACATTCCAGAAAACTAAACCATTTCATAAAATCTCTATCAAAATCGGCAATATACCAAATGGCTTTTTAGAATTTCAACTTGTGTTTGACCCAAAAAACATTTTGCTAACAAAGCATATTTTTAGGTTAATTAAAATGTTACTTTTATGTCATATTTTCCAGGTTTTTATAGCGTCATCTCACTTTTATAAAGCAGTAAATGTTATAATAACTCGAATTTACGATCAACAGCTTGATATTTTTATCATTAAGGTTTAGCCATGTCGTCGTATATTTGTATCTGGAAAAAACGAAGAAAATTGAACTTTGGAAATTGTGCTAAAAATAATAAAAAAGTTCGTAATCGTGACCTGTATTTATATAAGTTTTATATTTTGCTGCATGACGTATCGTATAGCCAGTCAATCCCAAGATTATAACGATATCCTATGAATATTCATTGTTATTGTAGCAGGTTGAAAGTAGCAAGCTTGCCTACATAAATCAAGTTTTCTCAAATACTTGGTTTGTGCTTTGTTTAGGTTTAGGATTTATTACAGCTACACAAACTTGTAAAAATTCAATAAAACGTATCGCTTTGAATTTTTTCTAATTAAACAATTATTATGTTATGTTATAATAAAAAAAAACAGTAACAATAACGGTAACAGGGTGTGAGCGTTCATCGGAATATTATTCACGAGGATACAGTTATGGTTTGCTTACATAAGCCGTATATGCTGATTAAAAAATATTTTAAAAAAATTAACAATTTATAACTACGATTTTACCTTTCAAAGAAGCGTACTTAATATTATGAGCGTTTTTCGAATTTTTAACTAATTTAAAACTAATTTCTCAAGTGTTAAATAACCTACAAACAGAGTTATAAAAATTTATTTTAAAAAAACTTGTAGAATTTAGACATTTAATTCTTTTATATGTGTGTATTTTTGAGTACATACCCTTGTTATACTTATAAAAAATTTAATAATACTTTACGCAATTTACGTTTCTTTAATAGCTTCGTTCTGTTTTAGAACTCCTCATCTAATCAGCCTCTCAGCGAAACATTGATTTAAGCTGTTTATATAACAGTTTAATAGTTATCACCATAAATCCGTCATTACCTCTTTTGTCTTCGGATAGTGTTATACATAAGCTTTATTAAATAATCTTAAGGCATATTCCTTAAAAAAAAATTGTTAATATACTCTGTAGGTGTTTATTTACCGACAATAATTTTCTTTTTAACTAAATTACTTATTAGCATATTATTTATTATACATCAAGTACCCTAAGCAAAACTTTTGTTAGTCGAAAACTAATTTGGAAAGCGAAAGTCGAGTTTTCCTAAGCGTTCAAGACTACGAAATGTGCTTATATGGCTTTGGAATTTATATACTATTTTTTGAACAATCTCAAAGAACAAGTTGACAATAATCTGCTTCAGCCCGCGCTTATCACCCTAGGATTCGAAAGCGACATTGTTTCCAGGGTAATCATTCTTTAGGCAGCAACTGTTGCTTTTAGTGCAACATTAATGACATCCTTACGATAGAGATGATTGAAAAATTTTCTTTAAACATTTTTTAACATCTTTAGAGAAAGTCCAATTCAACTGACCTAGCAAAATGGGTGGCTCTGTAAATTCAAATTTTTGTTGACAGCATTAAATTTATATAGTGTTTTTTATTTTCAGAATTTGTTTTTGGTAATACAAAGTAGTTTTTATTAAATGTCAACATTTTTCAACGTTTGAAAAGTAACTGCGGCTTTTTTCGAATTTCTGTTTACTTTGGAAGGATTAGAACGATATAACGATATAGCAAAAGCTATAGTGCTTTTTCAAAATGTGAGATACATTAAGTTTGAAGCAAAATCGAGTTTTCAAATTTCCTTGGTGATGTCTCTGGAACGTCGCGTCGGAATAAGAAAGTTTGTTGGGAATGGTTTGAGAATATATTAATAATGTATTAAGTACTTGATTGTTTAAATAAAGTAAATAATAGTGATTCAAAACAAAGCTTCTATTTATTTTGAAAATCTAAATAAAAATATCAAAATGATTTCTTAAGGATTATAATTAAATTACGTGCCAAATAATTTTTACCTCGCCTCTAAAAAAAAAACTCAAATTTTGTTTCTAACATCTAGAATGTTGATTTAATTTTTTGTTAATTTTGTTGATACAAATGAGAATCGTTGGAACAAATCTTTCACATTTAAAAGTGCAATTTTAATGAACTTAATTTAGTAAGCAATTTTTGTTTAATAAATTTAAAACTTTAACAACTCGACGGTATTTATTATTTTTTGTGCTACTTCATTTAGCTAGTATTCTGTTTCCCACAGGTAGTTCGAGCGTGATTTTTAATTTTGTTCATTTAAATTGTATTTCCATTTGACTAAATTTCTAAACTTCTGAATAATAATTTAATTATCGTACAATCACTTAGATTTAATTAGGTATTTTTATTTAGACCTAACGTAGGTTTTAATTTATTAACTTTTTTATCATTTTTTGATAAAAAAGTATCTTTTTTGAAACTTTACAAAGAACAGTAATTAGTATTTCACTTCAGCATTCATCTAAGATTGTTTGAAAGCAAACACTATTGACAGTTTCAATAAAATTACATAAATCATTACTTTACGTTTAACGGAAATAATGTTATAAACAATTATATACAATTAAAACCAAATTAGGTAATTGATACCGACCAAGCTCTAATAATTTTGTTAACTTAACAGTGCCAAGATTTTTTTTCTTTTCCTGGATTAGTTCAAAAGAGGTGACATATTAAGTATTGAGTAGCAGTCATTGTTTGACAATTTTGCGTCCGTCAGTTCAAAATCTAATTTAAAATCCGTTTTATATTTAATTCTCCAACAAAAATAAAAAGTTTAAAAACGATTTTTAAAGACAATATTAGTTAAATTAAGATTGTTAACGCAACAAATTTATATTTAATCCTAAAAAAATCAAAAAAATTGTTAGAATCAGTTTTTTTATTTATTTAACTCTAAGAAGAAAAACGATAGTACTAAGATTAATAAAGAAGTATCTAACGAGTAACCCAATTCTTTCGTTATCAAGTTACCTTTGCCGGTAATAATGTAGGATTTGAATTGATTGCTACAAACATTTCAATTACTAAAAAAATCATTTTTAATATTTTAAAAATGCCCAGATGTAGATTCAACAATACCAAAAATTTTGAAGCATTGAATAAAACACAGATATACAACAAGTCCACTTGAAAAGTAAATGAAAAACTGTGTTGAAATTAAAAAACGTAATTTATTAAAGTTTCTAAAATTAAATTATTCAAAAATGTTAAGTTAAAATTCTATTCAAGCCCTACTTTTTAACAGGCAAAGATAACTCAATATCGAAAGATTTAAGTCACTCATTATAACATACAATTATTATAGAAAACAAGTAAATAACTACTTATAAGAAACATTATGTATTGTCATAGAATATTATTTATTTATAGTCACGAAATTATAAAACACCATACAAGGTGTATGCACATGTTTCTTGATTAAATTATCTATAAAAACATATTTTACTGGTATTTAGCTAACTAGACACTAGAGCCCTAAATTTGCATATCCAAAAGCCTTTTGCTAGAAATTGTAGAATTTGTATTTTTTTAGCTTTTTTACACTCGTAATTTTATAACAAATACTATTCGCGACAAAATAAACCATCCATCAAATTTTGACACTGTCATAAAAAAGGGTGTAAATCAACCTTTAATTTTTGTATCATATATCCACAAACACAATGTTTGTCGCGACGATATTAATTAACTCTAAAATTGACAAGAAAGTGTCATTCACACGATTTTAGTTGTCAATGTCAAAATTTGATATTCTGTTTATTTTGTCGCAAATGGTATTGTGAAAACTCCCACCCTTTCATTGCCTAATCTGGCTCCAGACTGGCACCCTAACACGGGGAGATTTTAATTTTAAGTTAGTATGTAAGAAACTCTTGAGAAGAGATGTACTAAGTTTATGTTGATGAATAAATGTATAATAGAATTGAAGTTTATTTACATAAATCTAACAGGTATAAAAGAAGATACTAAACAAAAGAAAAACTAAAAAATTAATATTATTTGTATCGCGATAAGTAGGTAGGTATTAAATAATTTTAAACGATCACTATTTCAAGGAAATGGCAAATGCAAGAATACATGTAATTGCAAATGTCCTGCGCTATGTTAGGAACTTTCCATCCAAACATTTCCACTTCTTAGGTAAAGATTTTTGCAAACAACAAATAAATGGTATGCAATAATTTTTCAAGTACAGGTTTTATTCCACTCTGGTCTACCTCTTCGCACCAGCATACAAAATTGGTAAAAAATTGTTTACCTCATCGTTTATTTCATATTCTTTTTGAATTTGAATTTGAATTTGCATATTAAAACTATAGACCAGGCAAATAAAAGTTCTGCCTTTCAACAACTGGTGGAGTTCTATAATCTGTTTTCTTTACTCAGCTAGACCTCTGATATAAATAATCTGAGTTTACCCTTATTTCCGGTAGAGTTTTAGCCGTTATATTGAAAAGACCTCGAAGATTTCAGACTTTTGTCGGCTTATTCTAAATACCTCCAAATTAAAGACTTTATGTATTCAGTTGAATTCTAATTTTATACAATCTGATTAAGTGGTCTCGCAAAAAGGCTACTTCAAAAAATGTCAATTTTTTTCACTTTTTTACTAAAACTTATTTTATTTTCTTAGAACACACAACATCTTTTAAAAGACTAATTTAGCTCAATATATTAGAGAATCAGAGTTCTGGAGCATCAATTTTCTATTTATAAAGTTTAAAATGATGTTAAAAACATAATACAGTAAGCAGATATTAGCGTTCTTAAATATTTTGGCAATAACATAATTATTGATTAGTATCTATTTTTGACTTTCTAACTTATCTACTTAGTAAAATTAGATTCGTAAATTATATTAAATCTACAAAGTTAAGCAACTGGGTCAGCCGTTAAATGAGTAACCCGCATAAAGTAATGCATAAACTAACGACAGCTTAACGTCTTTCGGAGGAGACGTTAACCAGTCGGTCTCGGCCACCAATAAACGTTAGGTCATGTCAGAGGCTGTAGATGCGATCTAAACATCCTGGCACTTAGGTACTGCATACCACCATATTAACTTCTTTATTTTCTAAACAAATTTTATGTAGTAATAAAGTTCTGAAAAGTTTTCTAATAGCTGAAGTTGGCCCAAGACATATAATTTGAATTTATTTCAATCTCTAAGTGAATCTTCAACACTGACCTTTAAAAAATTTTGAAGATTTAATTTTGTATTTCTTTATTTTTTCTAGCTTTTCTACGTTTTTGGGTTGGTTAAATACAAATTTTTTGCAATTCCATTAAGTGATTTTGTAAAAAAAATGCAGAAAAAATATGCCAACTTTTTAGACTTGTTTACAAAAACTTATTTTGTGTTTTAAAAACATCCAATGTCTATCAAAAAGTAATTTAACTCAATATATTAGAAATTCATGGTTATAAAACATTCAATTTCGTCATTAACATGTGACAAAAAAAGCATTAGAAAAAATTTACGATTTTTCTAAATAAAATTGTAGTACTATTATTTATTATATTCTACCCTACTACCCATACCATCATCGACAAATAATACTGTTCCTTCTCTAAAAATTATTTTTTTATTCATTATTCTGTCAATTTTATTGTATTCAAAAGTATTTTCAGGCTAAACACACTATCGCTTTCCTCAACATTTTAAAGACAAAATTTTATGCTCTGCACCTCTTTTAATTTTTTAGTTTATTGAGTTAAATTAGTCTCTTAATATAAATAAATAATGCATGTTTTATAAAGAAGAAATGAGTGTTTGTAGAAAAATTGTGAGAAATTGGCATATTTTATTGGCTTTTTTACAAAACCGCGTAATCCAATTGTAAAGAATTAGTATTTTTATTTAATGCTTTAATATTTTTGCTCAGTATACTTTTTGGTTGAATGCTTAATTTAAAAAAAATAAAAATAAAATAACTAAAGTACGAAACTTTGAAGTCTTTTTCTCTCAGATTATTCATGTCAGAGTCCTATTTGAGTAACTAAAATAGTTTTCAGAGCTACACCAGTATATAAGATTTATTAATAAAACCAAAAATAAATATTGGTCATTAAGTTTTTAATAAATTTTTCGTATTTTATAGAAACGAAGTAAGTCTTTGTAAACAAGTGTAAAAGATTGCCATTTTTGCAAAGCAGCTTTTCTATTGACTAATTTGCTCTAAAATCTTGATTAGTAAACTTTCCAATAATTTTTTTTCTCTCAATTTAAGAGAAATTTTAGAAAAATCGAAAAAAGTACAAAAACCTCGAAATCTATTTAATACTACCTTTAAACCTCACTCAGAAAACAAAATTAAGATTAACTATTTATGCCGAAAAGAATTATTTTCATTATAGCTTTCTCAAATGTAACATGCTAAACCGAGAATAATTAAATTCTATTAACAAACTATCGACAAGTAGGTAACAGTGCATAAAACAATTAAAAATTTTACAAATCGCCTAGTTGATTAGGGTAGACCGGATACTTTTAATCTCACCCTCGTACATACATATACAATAGTAAGTACTAGGGAATTCTACACATGCATAAATCTAAAATTAAACTAGGGCCATGTAAAAAACGTTAGCGTGATTTCATTCAAACTTTGTAATTTCAAATATCGGAATTAACAAGAGAGAGCAATATGCTAATAGAGGTCGGTCAACGATTTAATGATCAAGAGTTAAAGCTGACTAATCACTGATTGACCTTTGCCGCATTTAACAACCTTCCTGCCGCATCTAATTATTTGATAGCTACAACAAAAATTACTACCACGAGACCATCCATTAAAATTAATTAATTAGTTTAAAAAATATATAAGAACCTGCTAAAAATATATGTAGCAACCAAAGTGTAAATGCAATCTGATTTGAATTTGATAAAAACACAGAAAATTGAGATTTGCTTTGCTTCAGAAAAAGTACATTTTCAACCCTCGTAATCCCTCCCTTTTACGTTTTATAAGGAAGTAATTATTGCTTGTATCCTGTCAAAGCACCCTTCTTGTTCAAAACAGATAATCTAACTATGGGACTCTAGAACAACTCTACCAACTAATTTGGAATTCAAGCTTCTTCAGCTAATGATATTTTATTATTGTTATACGATTGTGTCAATATTTCATCCTTAACTGTAATAAACCTACCCGCCTGATGAAAAGCAGCAGTTGAACAAATACAAATTTACCTAAAAAAATATAATTTATCTTTGAGCATTATTTAAAATGAACACGTATAATGTTAAGACTAGTTAAAATAATTCTCTCTTTCATTACAAAAACACCTGATAAACGCAAAATTAAGAAATCGTTTGCATGTCAAACCTCCATCTAAAAGAAATTTATTTTTTGCCATAAAAGATTAAATAAAGTCAATTGACAAGTAAAATGCACTTTGCTTAATTCAAAGCTGAACTAAAAAGCTCAAGGTGAATAATTTAAAGACAAAAGGCATTGTGATATAAGATTTCGTACAGAAAATGTTTAACTAAATATATATTTTATTTTTTCTATTTGCATATTACTTATGCAAATTGATTATGTCAACAACTTAGTGGCACGCTCTTCAACCAATGTGTGCTCGTACCTATATAAGAAAAGAGTAAAAAGCATAAACCTACTCGTGTAAACAAAATATGTTTTGCTTGCGGTGTTTGCTTCGGTTTCTATTTATCTTTTTAAAATTGCGTACACAACGCATTCTCAAGCAAAAACACAATCACGAGCAAATTAATTTTTTGCTTTGATTAATATACGTATATACAGGGCGTTTAAATAAAAACGTTGTCGTAAAATGCCATTGATTGTAGTAGTAGGACTTGATATTATACATCTGTCATTATTTGATATTTACCTATCTGTTAAAATTAAACTAAACATGTTTTTACAGCGGCATAAAACATTTATTATTAAATTAATATACTATTCTAAACGCCAAAAAGGAAGTAGAAAAACGATAGTACTCCATTAGAGACTGTCTAGTTACGCCCTACATTTTCAAATCTATAGCACACTACAACGTCGTTTTTAGTTACATGCTCAGTGTTGGAATAGAAAGAATATTTAAATCTATTTAAAAATTGTAACAAAAACAATACTAATGTAGTAGCATATTATATATCAAGAAACTAAAGTGCATCATTTAATCCTGACAATAAGAGTTCGAAGCCTGATGGCTCAAATCACTTGGCACTTTAGTCCTGAGATATATAAGATTTTGTTGCATTTTTAATATCTAAATAAGAAAAGTTATTCGTAATTTGAATTTGTCTATATTTTAAATCCCAAAAAATTTTTAATATCACTTGATGTGCCTTGGAACTTAAAACTAAAAGTGGTAGTTTAGTCCTTCTCAGTAGAGACAAAATTATCAACTTAAGCCTCAGAAGTGCAAAAAACAAATGTAATCACTAAATATCTACACATACATACCTACTACTTACGTTGAATAAAATAATATTTTAGAAAGTTGGAAGTCATTAATGTCATTATATTGCAATCTATTTAACTCTCTGTTAATCTCACTCTGTTACTAACCTACAATTCTTGTTCGGTCATAAGATGGTATTATGTTTAAATCACTTTTACTTTATACACAGCGGTAACATTGCATTATACAAAAACTGAAGGTAGAATGTTGCGCACCTTGGCACCCTGGCTTGACGTCTCTTAAAGATTTATTTTCGTGTTGCTTATTGGTGTAAATCTGAACAGAGTCACCCAGTGAGTAGTGTTGCCAAGTGTTACTTACCATGAGACCTGGTCAGTATTTTTAGCGAGGTAAGTTTGTACTATAGGTCTTTTCAATGACTTTGAAGTGCCGAGCAATAAACCGTTTATATTCAATTATTAACCGAAGGCACCGCAAATACAGTTGGAGATGCCGACCGTTTAATTCTAAATTTACATATAAAACGTCTTAACATTTTTGCCTGAATCGCCATTCTTGTCACATCTGCGGTAGAAACCCTGAACTCAGTTCCTCCTATATTCAATCTTTTATTTCCAGTTAGCTTTCTTAGTAAATTGGGCTTTAAGTTTAACATTTAGAAAAATGCAACCACAAAATGCTGCATTTCGTCAATATTATAATTTTATTAGTTAGGGCCTCAGACTCAGTGAAATCCACAATACCTCAGACTATTTCAAAGCAGTTGTAACGGATTGACATAGATCTAATAATAATACTGGATGGAGCCTTGCGTATACGTCTCCGATACGAGCTGCGGTGACCACATAGGAGAGAAATAGTATGAAACACAGATTATAGTGAGTGAGAGAGAAAGATCACTTGCTGGTAAGCAAGAACTTTGAATTTTTAAAAATAAAGGAATAATAAGGCAAGAATTTTTTTTAAATTTTAATTTAGTAAACATATGAGCGCCAGGTCTTTATTGTGCATGCATACAACACTCATATTTTACAAGTTAATATTTATTTTATCTCGACTCATAATTATCTAAAATTGTTTAAAACACTTCTTATAAACAAAATTATTTAAAAATATGCAAATTTTAGCGATTTTAACACTTGTTTAAATGCAAATACCACCTTTGACTAAACGGTAAATACACCACTAATCCTGCCAGTCAATGTTTTGCCTAACAATAGCTCTGTCTCTCTGGATACATGTATCTATCACCATACCTTTTTTGTCTTCGCTCCCCCAAGTCCTATTATTAATATATTCGCAAAAAACCGATTTTTGCGACCTTTGACCCTAAATATCTTAAGACGCGGACACAATATTATATGAGACTTTTAAGACAACATATAGAACGCCAAAACAAAGGTTTATATCAATTTACAGCTTATTATCTTTCCTTCCGAGGTAAAATCTTAATATGACTGGGCTATATACTAAAATAGTGTAAACTCAAGCTCCAAAAACTTATAAATGTACTATCAAAAGGAAAAATGTATTTACTAATACGCTGAGATTTGCGAAAATTTTGTTTTAGTCGCGCCATTCTACCCAGGTTTTCAAACAGGAAAAACTAAAATGTATTTATTTAATTTGGTTTTCGTAAAGAAAACACTTACTTTTTCCATAAGCGCTAGAACATTTAAACCCCAGCCTTAAAAGTTATCTTCTATCACAAATAGTACCGATTGGTGAAGTAAAAAGAAGTTTTAATAAAAATTTGAATTTTTCACTGTTTAAACAACTAGTAGCTGTTGAACTAGTTTCAGAAATAGTTATTTTTGTACATCCAAAATTAAAGTTAATGCTTTAGTTTCTGCTGAAAAGAGTAAACTACCACTTTAAGTCTCTTAGTCCTAAGTTAGTCCAAATAATGCACTTTAGTCTTTTGATATAAAATAAATATTTGCATATACAACAAGTTTAGAAAATACAGCTTGTTTTCTTAAAATTAACATTTGAAAAACTCGAAGCTGCTCTCTTGTGAAAAAAAACCGAATTTTTTAAGATTCAATCTATTCAAGTTTTATACTAACTTAAAGTACATAAAAAACTTTACAATTTAAAGAACATTTTTTATAATAAATTTCCCAAATATGCAACAGTTTTCAATAAAATGTTATTACAAAAAATCAAAATTATAGAATATGTACTTTTATTTTTAAGAAATTTTCAAATTTATGTTTATATTTATTTAAATTAAAATTTTTATTTGAATTATGGCGTTTTATATAACAAAAAATCTATCTCGCATGTTTATAAATTTACTACGCAATTTGTAACATCAGCATAACTTTAAATATTAGAAGAAATTATTATCCCTAATTCCTTCGGTTAAAAATTAGTAAATTTATAATCACTTCAGTTCATAAGTATGACGCTTAAGAAGTCTTAATTTTTATTCCGCATCTTTATAATTAGGGAAAATTATGTTACAGACCTTTATAACTTGATATAGGTATTTAGGAATTAACTGAATTCAGTAAACATCAATTTTAATTTTTCAATTCTTGTACTACTAATACAATTGATAACTAATGCCCGGTTGCACAAACGTTCATCAAAATTGATGACTTGTTAATCTCTCATTACCGTATTTTTAACCAATCAGAGCATGATATTTTCATTTAATCAGAGTTTAGTAGTTTGTCAATTTTGATTGACGTTTGTGCAACCGGGGGTATGTCTTATTTAAGTTTTCATATATGTACATCTATGTTAGACTCAATACCGGAATTCGGGTAATGCCCGAAAAAAATATGCAAAACTAGTTTTGAGCAAAAAAAAAAAATGCTCTGTAAATAACCAGAACTAGTTTTGCGTATTTTACAATAAGCAATATTAGTTCTGTGCAGTAGGGTTGTTAGACTTAATATTCGAATACGGACAATGTCCGAAAAAATACGCAAAACTAGTTTTAAGCAAATAAAATCGTACCCGAAATTTCATTTTTAAACGGCTATTGAGCCTGATAAAATGAGGAGAACTAGTTTTGTAAAAAAATTTAAATCTATATTCTTAAATAATTATAAAATGAGTTAGTCACACATAACATTATTATTATAAACAGAACAAAAAAAACTTTATTCTTGGGAACCTATAAAACTCTACATAATTGTCATTTTTTTATTTGTTGGAACATGAACTTGAATAATGACATCTAGAACTAGAATTACAGATAACATTTTTTTTCGGCAAGAACATGCTCTGGTAGTACACTTTTTAATACACATGCAACTAATAAATCCCTGCGCAGATTCAAAATTTTCAGCAGAAGCAGTTCGCAGCGATATTTCCTTGTTGTTACATATATTGTTGTTTTCTATAAAAACATTATTATCTATCAATTGAAACTCTAGGACAACAGCCATTACGTTTCGTGGTGCTAATCTTCTGCAATCTAAGCCTGGTATTCGTACAAAAACGTTGTCACCTTCTATGGCTGGTTTAAATTTTTTATTTGACTGAGCGAGTATCAAATTAACTTGGACTTCCAAACAACCTCTTTTAGCATTTTCGCGATTAGTAGTTATGTCAAAAGTACGTTGGCAAAGAAAACCTTGAAATTCTGGTTTACAGTCGTTACTTGTTTTCAAAATACCACAGAAACCATAAATTTTTCCTTAGCACACTGAACAATTTTCCTCTTTGTCCATAGGTTTTTGACACATAATACATAACGAATTTTCATGTTCGTTCATTGTTGAGCTGCTATTATATTCTTTATGTTCAGTTATAATCTGCTTTACACTATTTGCAAGATTTCCAATTTTATAATTTATAATAAACGTAGGCTGAAAAATATTAAGTCATGTGTATTATGTGTAAAAAGTGTACTACCAGAGTACGTTCTTGCCGAAAAAAAATATTATCTGTAATTCTAGATGTCATTATTCAAGTTCATGTTCAAACAAATAAAATAATGAAGTGCAATTATGTAGAGTTTTATAGGTTTTTAAGAATAAAGTTTTTTTGTTCTGTTTATAATAATAATGTTATGTGTGACTAACTCGTTTTATAATTATTTAGGAATATAGATTTCAATTTTTTCACAAAACTAATTCTCCTTATTTTATCAGGCTCAATAGCGGTTTAAAAATAAAATTTCAAGTACAAAACATTTTATTTCCACGCAAAACTGTATTTTTTTCGGACATTGTCCGAATTCGAATATTGAGTCTAACAATCCTGCTACACAGAACTAATTTTGCTTATTGGAAGATACACAAAACTAGATCTGCTCATGTTTTCATGCGCAATACCCGTTTAAAAATAAAAGTTCGGGTACGAGATATTTTCCTTTCCCAAAACTAGTTTTGCATATTTTTTTCGGGCATTACCCAAATTCGGGTATTGAGTTTAACATATAAGTACATATAAAAGTACGCATTTCTGCTACTATAAACATAAACTCTGTAAAAGTAAAACTTTTTTGACTAGAAATAAAAATTTGTGTTACTAAAGAAACGAGTACCAAATTAAATAATTTTACAGTAACATGGCATGAACAGTTTGATTAATTGCATATATAACTAGGAATTCTGAAAATATTTCAATATTGCAGAAAAAATTAATAGCATTTACTACTCCACATGAAGTTGGGTTTTTTGTTCGTGAGATTGTTTGTTAACGTAACTCGTAAATAAATCATAATCTCATGAAAAAATCATACTTTTATGTCTTGTTGTAAAATGTACTATTCTCTACAATTGTTCAAAAATCAAGATTTTTTTACTGATTTCAGTACATAAAATTTGTTTTTTTATAGTAAGAGAAAACTTCTTTTTATCTACTACCTACTACACTAGACTGTTTTTGTCACCGTGCGTAAAGTATAGATACCTAACAGGTGTTCATTTAAAAAAGTTGTCAAGTGTGTTATGAAAAAACATTTTGAAGTATATCTTAGTTTAATTCGACTGCCGTACTGTCTGTTACGACGACAAATTACGACTGGGCGCGCACTGTGTGTATGTATCAAGTTCCGACATTCCTTCTTCGCTACATTTTCTTTTATCAAAATCTCATAGCACACTTGACAACTTTTTTAAATAAACAGTTGTTACTTCGCACACTTGCAAATTTAATAACAGAAAAAACATTTTTTACATTAAGAAACAGTTAGAAACATCAGAAATGTGAAATTAAACTTTTTTTATTTGCCATAAAATTACATTTATATTTTAGGTGAACTTATTGTATACAGTGCTATTCACGAGAGAGTTACTTCTGAAAAAATTTGAGCCGCAACCCAAAATACTATTGGTATAGATTACTGGATACCACTTTTAAGTTCATTTAAATCAGTGATCAAAGTTAGTTAAACGTTGGAAGACAGTGACATGAAAGCACAAAAAGTGACAAGAATAGAGTTAATCTCGTAAATGTGTAATAAAAGAAAAACTAACACCAAATTATCGAAATAATTTTAACAAAATTTATTTTGACGAAGGATTTAAACAAACCGATGACAGGCTAATACCAATTTGTCTAGCTAATACGGTTTGACTTATGTGAGAGTTTTCATCAACTACTTGAAGCACTGTAATTTCATTATTTAGACCAGGAGCAGTTCTTTGACGGATCCTATGTATTGGGGGCTAGTGTTGACGTACCTTGGTTTCCAATTTTCTTCAAAATTCTTCAAAATATAGAGCAGCAGCAGCCGATGCATTTTCTGATATTCTTTATACATAAGAATTAGATCTACTTTCTCTTCATTTGTCTGATATAGCATTATAAGGTTCAATACTTTTCAAGTTCAAAATTGTTCAATATACAAATTGACATAATGTGTGACATAATAAATATTCAAAGTACTCTTGGTTTTAAATTAAATATCTTTACAATCAAAAAGCTAGAGACCTTTGTAAGTTGTATTAACTATAGGTTGCGGCTCAATTTTTTTCTGAAGTAACTCTCTCGTAAATAACACTGTATCTGTGTTTTATTTATTGCTTTTAAGTTTTAATATTAATTTAGTCATTTTGTGCAATTTCGTAACGATTTTATTAGTAATTTAAATCTTTGTAGCAATCTATTCAAGCAGTACGTTTTTACCAGCAAAGGTAACTTAGTTATAACATTTATAGTACCTTATTTTTATTATAATTTTTGATCAAAGACTGTCATGAGAAACAAAAATTCTAAAAACGTAGGGCGTAAAATATTTCACTTGATATTAAAATCATTTTGCTATCACTCACAAAGAGATTTGTTTTTATTTTTCCAGTACCTTTCTTCCGATTGAAGCTGCCGGTCTCTCAAAAGTACGTGATAGTGTTTTTCATATTGGTATAAAAATTTCAGTCATTTATGATGTCTTCTGGAAATTTCTCCCGAAACTCGTCAAAACAAAGTCTGGATGAGTAAACCCATTTTCCGTTTGCTAAGTGTCAATTACGAAAATATGATTCTACTACAAAAATCTTCTGTTCTGCAGTAAACACCATAATTCAAATCAAATCTAAATTTTTCTTTTGACAGTGACAGCAAAATGACATTTACCAAATGAATTAATCTAGGAGCTACATTTTTTGAATTTTTGTTTCTCATGACAGCCTCTGATCAAAAATTATAATAAACATATGGTATATGATAAATATATTTTGAATCACCTAGAAACTATAAACACAAACGTTCCAATATTTTTTGGTAGTATATTTATAAAAAGTAAATGTAGAAAGCTAAAAAAAGTACTTCAAATTTTGAGCTAAAATTATTACGTTTATCTTTTACAATTTCTTCAATTTACTAAAAAAAAATTATATATGTGGCAGTCTTGAACTACTCTAACTACGTATTATCTATTTAACCATTTGGTTTCCCTAAGAGACTCACACTAGATCACGCTAAGATATATTACACGTACTTCATTAAAGTAATGCAGTAATTATATTGTGTACACATACATATCATCAACATTAGTCAAAATGGTGGTAAAAGTCAAAACCTGAAGGGACGCTATACCCCTGATGACTGTACTAATATAATTAAGCGATGTAGACACAATTCCAACAAGTGTTTGTATTTCGGCCAACTAAATTGAAGTAAGTACAACATAAAAAATTAACTACATATTTCCGAAACACAGAAACTACTTTTTATGGTAAAAATGTCATATCTAAAAGTAGAGAAATTGATTCTATGTCGATAAATGTAAGGAATTATACAAATGGGTTTTTAGTTAGTTAACAGTATTAAAAAGCGTTAGAATGGCAAATTTCTAAAATTGAAGAAACCGAGTTAAATGTGACCATTAGTTATACAACTTCGCTGGGCTTTTGTCAAACAACAAAAAGACACACCCACACTGCAGTGAAACATAATTGCGGATCTAGAAACACTTCACCATTTTGCCATTAATTTCTAGTTAACGTCCGAACTCTCCGTATTTGTTGCAGCAATTTAATTAAAAAGAAAAAAAATCAACTTTCCGAGAAAACTTTTATGAATGGTCCCTAGTCAGGTGATTCATAACGATCCACCACAACTTAATTAAATTTCGTTCTATCTGCTATTATTTTACAAGTTTCAAAAAGAACAAGATTATAATTTTGGTTTAAATGCCAATATGTCATCCAAAAGGGTAATGTTATTTATCAACTTTTCCTGGTCGCTTCACAAGGCGGTAAGCGGAAAATGAAAGAAAATCAATAATGGAAGGTCATGGAGTATGAGACTAAATTATTAATTTTCATCGTATTCATAATTAAGTGACGTAGAAGACACGCCCCAAAATCCACAAAGAGCAGCGCATGGTTGACAAAATTATTTATTGCATTAGAGAAATTAACGCATTTCTCAAATTATTTAGTTCGAAGAAATTTTGCTCGTTTTTTACGAGCATTTCCTAGCACAAACGAAAACGCTTTGTATTATTTATCTCACTAAAAAATAAACGCGTCCGATTCCTGAAGAATATTTTACATGCCAGCAAACAAAAATAAAGTCCCGACCTTTGATAAATATTATATTTTCATTGATTCTGATAGAAACAGCACGGCATTGGTGCACATTGTTGGTATTTATATAACCCCTACAGTTTAGCACAATATACAATATTGGAAAAATATCAAACCTTCATTAATTAAATTTATAAAAAAGAAATATGGATAAAATGCTTAGACTAATGGAATTAGAACCTTGCAGTAAACAACTGGTAAAGCATCTCATTAATCTTTCTTAATTTTTTAATGTGCAGGTATTATTTAGAAAAAATGTTAAAAAATTAAAAAATCGTACCTTAAAATAAATATTAGACATACAATATAAAAAAATTATTTCCGGTAGAATTCTATTTTACCTTCTTAAATACATGATAATTATAAGCAGGTCTAAGTAAACAATCATTATAGTAGCCCCCTTGTAAAGACGTTAATTTGATCAAACTACTGGGCATAAGCAAAACAGAGTTTTACAACAAATAGTTCACTAAGAATCTTGTTTAGTATCACAACTTTTGTATGTATAGTCACATGCGTAAGGGATGCCCCCATACATCGAATACTGAGCTGAAGCCACAAACACAACTTTTTTAACTTATAATCATAAACTTTAACGAACAACATTAATGCATTCGTATGTGGCCGCTATTATAGCATTTACAGGTAATAGTCAGGTTTTAGGTAAAATAATTAATAAACCAGAAAGTTCAATATTACCTAACCAAATCTAAAATTGGACTGACGCTATTGAGCATTTTTTTCCTCAGTTTCTGTTTATTTTGGGTTCCCAAAACTCAATAAATAGAATAGAGATTACTTACAAGTACCTACAACACATTCCGGGGGTATTAAGATAGACATTTTAAAATGAGCAAGTATCGATATAATACGACATGATCAAGAAAATTTATTCTTTACAAGCTGTTAAATGCTTTTTTGCTATGTAAATTATATAGAAAAAAACAGTCAAAGCTTTCTGAAAATATAAAAAATAAAGAAAATAGTTTTTTAACTTTGTTTGATGTTAACAATACCGACGAGATTATCAAATTAACTAGGATTTTTGGCGGTTTTCCAAACCTAAGATCATGCCACTGAAAGATCATTTTTCTTGTATTAGTAATTAGTAACTAATTAGTTTAGACAGTAAAATAAATAAAAGCAGACAAATCCTATTTGTACAAGTAACCTGATCAAATGAAAAAATGTTAACTTGTCAAGTTTTTAATAAACAAGTCGTAAAAAATTAAAACACAGTAAATACGTATTTTATGTAAAGTCGTTAAATAATTGTATTACATTTTTGATTTAAAAAATTTGTATTTCACCCAGATAAAATCAAACAGTAACGCATCTTCAATAAAAAATTAATAAAAATTAATGAGATGACATAAATTACTCCTTCAGTGTTGAAATTTTATACACATATTAAATATCGCCAATTTTCCACAATTTCACAGCAGGGTCAAAATGAATTTAAAAAATATGATCTCTAATATGACGACCTTGCAAAGTTAATATCTCGATAAACAAACTTGGGAATAATGACATTTTTGTTTGACCTACTAAACATTACAGGATGAAGTATAAGGTACGATATTTGTATTGACAAAAGCTTCAATTTCTTAATGTGTGTGTTTTCGCCGATGAGATTGAAAATGACATCTTTCCGTAGTGGAAAACCATTATAAGTCATTTTAAAATAGACGGTGCTGAAAATGACATATGACATACAAAATTTGTGATTTTAAATTAAAAAACATTTTAGCAATTACTCTGTATAAAATATTTTTTTTCTAACAGTTAAATTGTTTAGAAATAAACTAATATCTTCCAAATAGTTTGAAACAAAATACCAGTTTGCTTTTTTAACAAAGCAGACATTTGATTTTTTTTACTCAATACTAAAAATGTAAACCCAAAATTACGTTTTCATTTGAAATAGCTCAGTTACTTAGTTATTGTTCCTGGTAGGGATAAACCAAAGAGTATAAGTCATAATAAATGGATTTTATTGACAAATCATTGCTAATGTATGGTTATATGGCTTGACTATGTATTGATATTGCCGAAATGCTTAAATTGTCTTTTTTATATTCAAGAAGTTAACGGCTATGATAGTCGTAAATAAAAAAAGAAGCTTTTGTTAAAATATTTTTCGTATTCTTATTTAAACTATGAAATCTACCTATACCTCGTTTATAAAAGGTAAAACACTAACATAATATGTCACTTCACTTAAGATTTTCATAGTATACTAAAGGCAGTATTTTTCTATTTGATTAATTTGTTTTTGATATTTGCTTCAAATTAGGTATTACATCTAAACGAAGGTTAGTAATTTCATGTTCTGTTGTAAAATGTAATACTTTTAAGATTTCCTTCAAATAATTCACAATTGAAAAAAATGTATTGAAAAGAAAGATTGGCAACATGTTTAAGCATATTGAAATTTTGTTATTTTACAATTTGTTAGATAAATGATCTTTGTTATATTTTTTCTCATATACCATTTTCAAAAATCTTGAATAAAGAATAGACCGTGACGATATTTTTCCTATTATGGTTGTATTAGTTTATTCTTTAATATATTTGTTAGAATAAATTATAAGTATAGTTACTTACCAAATTTTTAATATCACATTAAACAATACCAAAATTTAATTACATTAGAAAAAAATTATTCGTGTGGTAGAAATGAGGTCACGTTTTAAAACCCAATTTGCAAAATTACAACGGTCCTGATGATCTGTGGATTTATGCTCTTGAATTGTGTAATATTTATAAACATGCAGATTTTCGCTTAAAATTAGCTGCAACAAGCTTTTAAAAACCCCGGTTGCAATGTGTGACAAATGTAGATTTTTGGGTTTTCAGGCACATTATTGTATACAGGGTGATTTTTTTATCTGTTCTCGCCCGATACTCCAAAAATAGGCAACACGTTATACTTTGAAAATTTTATTTTCAAAATTAAGGCCTAAAGAGTTGTGAATTAATGTCAACATTGTTGGTAATACCTTTAACAGTGCTTCCAGAGTCAATTTATTTGGATCATTTGTTGCCACATTATTTAATTAATTAACTTACCTTTCGTTTGTATATATGTTGTCTATTTTAAGAGTTTCGGGCGGGAACAAATAAAAAATCACCCTGTATATGTACAGTATCCAAACAAAAAATAATGTGCTCTAAGTAAAAGCAGTTGCTAAGAAAATAATGAAATAGTAGATTTCTGTGTTAAATATATATCTAAGGGCAAAAATCTCATTTTCTTGCTGGATTAAAATTTTAAAATTAAAACTAAAATTGCGAAATGCTTTTAAATAAAAAAACATTTTTTTGAATACGTGTGCTTTATCTAGCGATATTTGTTGCAAAACATCTATAATAATTCCAAAATTGTTACGAGGATGTGGACAAGGCAGAAAAAAACTATCTTATAAGGCCAACGTTTCGAATCATTTATTGATTTTTTTCAAGGCTTATAATAAATGTTAAAATTTGTTTAGCATGGTACCAACTTGGCCCGGTCAGTAGTCGCCGGAAGAATTATCTATAATAATTTAAAACGCAATTCAAAAATTTAATGCGTTTTTGAGATATTAGATATAAAAATATTTCTTAGAAAATTTTATATTTCCATTATATTTGTAAAAAATCTTATATACAGTGTGTTTTTGAAGTACTGTTCGAAATTTAAACAAGCGATAGACCTTGTTGAAAGAATGCTAAAAAACCAAATTTGCCTTATACAAATGTTTATAGATTTTGAAATGTACGGTGTAGAGGTTTTTGCTCAAAAACAGTGTTGTCATACAACAGTGTGTATCACAAAAACAATGTTATGAAATCTCAAGCAGCATTTCAAAAGAAAAATTTAGACATTTAGCATCTTTTCATCTTTAGCATCATTACTTTAACAACTATTAAACTTTGTAAAGTTACTTTAAAACTATTCTGTATATCTAATTTTAACATTAAAACTAAGATTATTGCCCGAAAAAAATTCGGCATATTTTAATCATATTGCATAGTAAAAAATTGCTATAAAGGATGCATTTTAGCAAATTTTTAGTATGCAATATGATTGAAATATATACAGAATTTTTTGTATCTATTTTGTAATCTTGTAATGTAGCGAGTAATGGATGTCAGAACTTGATACACTGTAACGATGGAAAACATTATAAATAAATAAATAAATAAATCATTTTGATTATTTTTGAGTGTTTAAAAGATTCCAAGTCATTTTCCAAAATTCAGTTTTAGTTTTGTTTGTTATTGGGTCTAGTTAATTGATATTTTGTCGCGATGGCTAATTACACTTTAGAGTACAAAAAGTTTTTAGTTGAAGGTTACTTTCAAAGTGGCGAAAAGGTTGAAGACGAGTGGATCTATTCGATGGAATGCAAAACAAGGTCATTTAAGAAAAGTCAGATGATAAAAAAATTCACAGAATTTGAACACTTTGAAATTGGTAAATATTGCATTGAGAATCTTTTCCCATACAAGTTAATGAATAATTATTTACAAAAAGCTTTAGAGATTTATAATTTTATAAAATATATCGTAAAATAGAACATTTCTGACAACTAGCACTGACAGTACGGCAGCCGAATTTAACTAAAAAGTAATTCAAAATGTTTTTGTTTTGTCATGGCACTTTTATCAACTGTTTTAAATAAACACTTGTTATAAGAGAATTTTGGTTATTTAGCATCTTTTTAATGAAAGCTATCACCTATTAAAGGTTCTAACATTACTTCAATAACATCATGTAGATACATTATTTGGCGATTATTTATATACTTTCTACCGAAATAGGGTAATTTATGTGTAAAATGTGTAAATGGTAATATGATGTGCGTGAACTTGTTTTTAGTGCATTTTTTCTTTTTTTTTTAACCACGTGTCTTGTAAGCATGTTATTAATGTAACACTAACAGAAACAGTAAGCAACAATTATTGCTTATTGGAATTATTACCACACAGGCGCTACATACGGTTTCTAAGTCGGTAAGCACACGTCTTAGGGCGGTAAGAACGGGTTCTAAAGTGGTAAGCGCGAGTCGTAAGCAGATGTACGCTCTTTTGACTCTTGTTCTTTAAGGTGGTTAAAAAATGAGTATATAAACTTCCGTGGTGTAAGCCGAAAGCACTTTTTGTAGTCTCGAACGCTTAGCAGCTGCGTTCTCGACGAATGGTTAATTTTAAATTTAGTGCTATAAATCATTTCAATTTATTGCCATACATTTCATTAGATTGTCATGAATCATTAAATAAATAATTTTCAAGTTTTATTCTTCCAACAATTATTAAAATTTATTTTTCTGTTAAAAGAAAGTATTTTTGAAATCATAACATCAGTAAAATAAAAAAAATTAATGCCATTCGAAAGCTTTTAAAAAAATGATAATTTTATATCAAGTATTATATCAAGTTGCTAGCTTAAAAAAAAGTTACAAAATATGTAGATATTTTGTGCGATTGACTTCTATTTGATAGTTTATTGCATTATTCACTGGATGCTAATGCAAACTCGTCGGTTGGCATTTTGTTTACTTGTG
The DNA here is from genome assembly GCA_029207805.1 of Tribolium confusum. Lineage (NCBI taxonomy): Eukaryota > Metazoa > Arthropoda > Insecta > Coleoptera > Tenebrionidae > Tribolium > Tribolium confusum. The sequence goes on from JALGAY010000006.1 coordinate 10,405,080, forward strand.
ATTTCAACAAAAATCAATTGGGCAAAAAGTGCTATAACTATCACGAACATAAAGAACATTCTACCAATCTCAAACAATAATTTATTAAAGCTGTCGTTTCGCACATCTTTAAAATAACTATCTTCGATCGGTACAATGTTCTTACCGTTTTGGTACTTAATATACTATAAAGTTTAATTGACTTATGACTGTCAAGTCTATAAAAAATATGCCGCTTCACTTTGTGTTGCAGTTACTCTGCATAGAACACTTGAATACGCAGATACCAAAATAGAAATTTGCATCTGTTGTTTGCAAAATGCAAATAATTTTTATTACACATTCTGTAGAGTCACTATTTTTTAATTGATGGACTACGAAAATAGCAAAAACTACCCTGAAACAAGGTTTGCACTCATTCTTTTTTTTTTGTAATGAGAATTACACTTACTGTCTCACATAATTTAAGAAGTAACTTGAATTATAAACAAAAAAAATTTAATCAAAGTTCGAAAATCGTAAGACCAGTTAAGTTGGTATTAAAAATTTAAAATTTGATCAATCTTACAATTTCTATGAAACTAAAACACTCTTCTCTACAATTTAAAAAGAAAACGTTAATTGTAACTTTTTGCCTAGCATCCTGTATGTATAAATACATAGTTAGAAAATATCAAAAAATATAATTTTTTTACATTTTTGGGTACAATCTTTGGTCATGCTCTACAGTTTTATATTATAGGAGTTGTTTTATTATGTACTCGTATATCTAACAAATAATGATATCTTTCCACATGCATCATATATTATTGTAGCTTACTGCTGTCTCCAAACCCTACTCGTAAATCCTGAAATGTCATGTAAATTGAAAAAGAAATTATTTATGCTGTCTAAGTTAAACCATATTCGTTTTGTTTTTGGTATAAAAAATATTTATTTAATTTTGAGAGATAATTTGGTAAATTATTGCATTTGCTATCTTCATCTAAGATAAAAAAAATTCTATAAAATAGCATGAGAACGAGAAGAAGCTGAATTAAAGTTGACTGTGCATATTTTGTTCGATCGAGTATACAAAAATGCCATACCAGAGCATGCTCCAATTTAGTCTATTTTCGTTCTGACGGCATAACCGACAACATAGACAAATATTAAAAGTGGAAAAATAGTCTGTTATAAGTTGTAGTTGTCAGTCAAATTCAAGCAAGATTTAACTGATTGTACCTAATTCAACTGTGTTATATTTAGGTACAAGTGTTAAGACAACTTAAAGAATTTTTTTCTTGGGTCCTTATGTAAAAAATCGATACAAAATTTACTCGGTTTTAACTCAGAATCTAGTTACTATTTAGTTGAGTTGGGAGCAGAAAAAAGAAAAAAGCTTTATTCTGCATGACGTGGGTTAAAGCGGTTTAATTCATTGTGACAAACTGTTAGATAACAAATGCCTATTAAAGTGAAATGTTAACAATTAGGCGGATAAAACAAATCCAGTCGTAATTACCACAAAACCACTGCGTATTATCACCGTCAAGACGTGCCCTTCAAGATGACCACCAATAGAATAATAAACAAGCTTGTCGGTGCAGTTTTATTCAAGCACAGTGGCAGGAAGCTTCCTATTATCAAAACCATTCATGACTGATACACAAAATTATTTGAGTAACCCGTTCAAACGTCAAGGTTACTTCTATCTTTGACTACGAATATCGCGGTTTAAAAAATTGTTTAAAAAAGTATACAACAAAATGCTGAAGTAGAAGTAATGTGTCGCGTTTTAACCGTGTACCTGTTAATTAAATCCTACGTGTGCTTTCGACGTTGTTAACCCGCAATAAAAGAAGACTAAAAAACCTATTGTGCTTTGTAAATCGGTTTTTGTTTAAAAAGTTTATGAAAAAGCGTCTGCAGGAGTTGTTTATTTCTGTTAATGTTCTGTTTGTGCCTTTGTGTGTAGCTGATTTTGTTGTTTGTTTCCGAAGCGTATACAAAGAAAATTGTTATCGTAAGTTTTAATCACCCACATTTTCATTTTTCATATTAGCCGCAAAATTTAACCAACACAAATTAATAAACGGAAATGACGTGGAAATTAGTCTTTTATATTTCATTAAGAGCGCTACTAAAATCAATCATTTATTGGAGGACCTAAAAAATCCTTTGTGAAAAAGCCACGTGTAATCAGTCCATGACAATCATCACACCAATTAATTTTTGTTAGCGGTACAAAGAAAGCGTTTTACAATTCTAATATAATAGAATATGAAATTATTGTAACAAGCTTTTCAGAATTTCCAGCCGTTCCAATGGAATTTACACAAAGAATAATTATTAAGTATCAAAATCAAACACAACTGATACAAACATTTCAAACGTTTTATTACGCAATACTTTTTGTTTTATTAAATATGTATGTATTATAACTTGATAATAATTAAAAAGTCTAAGATCAACTGTTATTTAACTGCCAAAAATGACTGTTCAAAATTCTCATAACTTATAACATATTACAGCATAGGTAGACATCCACTTTTTATTTTATGCTAAAAATATAGTTAGCATGGTTAGCAACAGTCATACTGTAAAAACAATTTAATGTTAGTTTGCAAGTAGCGAGTTAAACGTAAAAAAATATAATTTAACTTTAACAGTTCAAACATTTTTAAACATCTAATCTAATGTATATTATTTCAAATATCTAACGTAACACAAAATTCTTAGATGTGTACCGCTGTATCACTTTCTTCTAATGTTTGCTAAAATTTTACTAGTTTTGGATCACTGAATATAAAGTGATAAATCATGTTGTTTAGCTCTATACATATTTCAAGATTGGTACAATCTAGTTGAACCTTAACCTTTATCATTTACGGGTTTTAATTTTTAAAATGTTGTGTTGTTTCTATTCAGTATACTTATATGATTCACGTTCGAGAAGTGATCAAAATTAACGATTTTGATTTTTATGTTGTTTAAACAATCTTTTCACTACTATTTCCTAGTTTAAAAAATACCTCAAAATTTGTTTGTAGTCCATAGAAATTTAAAATATATCATAACGGCAAGAGAAAACGTAAGTACTTTTTGTAAATGGTGATGTTTGTACGTTTTTTTCGGTACATTTAACACTTATACAGGGTGTTTTTGAAATAATGTTAAAGATTTTAACAGATGATAGCCCTTTTGAAAAAATGCTAAAAATCAAATTTGCATTTTACAAATGTTTATAGTTTTTGAGATATACACTATAAATATTTTTTTACAAAAAACATTATTTTTAAAATACACGATGTATGACAACATGAATTAAACAATGTAAAAATGTTTGGTCAAAAACAGTGTTGTCATACATCGTGTATCTCAAAAATAATGTTTTTCAAAAACAATTGCCTACGGCGTATATCTCAAAAACTATAAACATTTGTATAAAACAAATTAGGTTTTTTAGCATTTCTTCAACAAGAGCTATCATCTGGTAACATTTGTAAAAAAATTCAAAAACATTATGTAGGGTATATTTTAACAAAAACGATTTTAACATTAAAACTAAAACTATCACCTGGAAAATTTTTTGCATATATCGCAAACACACACTGTATACCAAAAAATTGCTATAATTGTATCTTGTTCAAAAAAATTAAAAATAAAAAGTTCTACAGAGATTGTATCTCAAAAACTATAAACATTTGTATAAATAATTTTGTTTCTTTGGATAAAGCAATCTTGGACTTTGGTAAGTCCTACAAAGACTGCATCTCAAAAACTATAAACATCTGTATAAAGCAATTTTATAGCAATCTAGCATTTAACGATTTCAAAATCTGCCAGTTTAAATCTTTGGTATACCAACGGTTTGCTAATAGAATCTGTAACGGCTTCCTTTAATATTGACCACAAATGGACTTTTATTTGCGTAAAGTTCTAATAAACTTTTAAAAAGTAAACTATTAATTAAGTCTTATTAGATAGAAACTGCTTGTGTAGAGTTTATAAAACTAATAATATCACAAATGTTTATCTAATAATAAGCATATTCTAAGGGGTGCTGGTATGAGGCCAGAGCCGCCCGAGAGTAATTGTTCTGGTTCTTATGAGTCACTAATAAAGTTAAGATAGAATTAAGAAGAGTGATGAAAAGTTTATTGTTGTAACAGAGTTTCTTACTTTTTCTATAATACCCAATTAGATATGTTATTTTAAAGATAATAGAAATGTTACGATATTTTGTTAAAAGAAAAAGTCTGAGATATAACATTCTTCATTTCCGACGTGTCTTAGAAAGGGATTTTTTTATTTATCTATTACCTATTCTCGTGACGTAAGCTAGATTACAGTAAATAATTTTGCACACAATTTTTAGGTTAATCTTTACTATTTCTCACTTAAGGTATTTTTATTGAGTCTTATTAATTAATTTAATAAGTTTTCTGTAAATTTACGGTAAAACGTATAGGAAATATTTATTTTAACGCAGTCAAGATTTTTTCATAAAAATGACACCTACACCTAGTATGTCATATGAATAACCTATATGTACTATAACAATATTATTACGACAATTATTATATATTTTTATAACAAGTTTCTGTAACATTTTAAAGTTTATAGAAATGAAAATAAGTGATTTGAAACTTAAACAAAGACACGTCGTAAAATTTCTATAGAAAGAAGGCAGCAGCCATAAAAATGTTCGTAAGTGAATGCTGGCACTGTATAGAGACCATACCTATCTCCTGTGGTCCTGTAAAAAACTTAAAATAGTTATTTACGAACCAAGTGCGAAGAGATCATGTTTCTGCACTAACACATATTTTTAAAACACGGTACAAAACGGACAGTCTTCTCCCCATCATATCCCACACATACTCGATAAAATTTAAATCAGGTGAACGAGGTGGCCACAACAAAACATTAACGCCACCTTTTTGGAGAAAGTTCATAGTCTGACGAACAATATGTGGATTGCTGATAAAGGACATATTGACGGCCATCTAGTTAAAACGGTAAAGTAGTTCGTAAGATGTCGTCAACATAACGCATAGCTGTCATACTGCCTCGAATAAACACAACTGGTGATTGGCAATAGCCTCTCAAACCACTACTTTGACAGTCCTGTGCAGATGCCTCTTAACAGCAAAACCAATATCACGTCGCTTTTCACAACGACGTCTTACCCACTGACGGCCATCATGTATGCCTAAACAGAATAGCGATTAGTCGCTAAATATAACGCTATTCTTTCATAATTAAAAATACACTAACCGTGGACAGTAAAAAAAGTCTAGAAGCTCAAATGCAGCGATATAACGGTTGCATACTAACAAGTCGACCATTTTCTCTAAACCATTGATCAAGAAGTTGTCGCGTAGTAGCATAACGGTCTCGAAAAGCTAGTTATGTGTAACGCTTGTCTTGACACTTTGTGGTATGCCTCGGTTGACCTGTTGGTCTATTTTGTATTTCTCTACCTTCTTCTGTCTACACCCAAAACACACGCATTACCAATATTACAGTGGAATCAACACGACGGACAATTTTGTGATAGGACAGACCAACTTCTATAAAAGCCACAATTCTAGCTCTGTCGAAATCGTTAAAATGGTAATTAATGCCTTGATTCCTTCAGACCGCAAGCATTTTGTTACCCTTAAAACAAGTAGTCGAAGACACAACAACTGCAAATACTTTTACTTATCAGCACTGGTAAGTCTTTTTCTTAACAAAAACTAAGTACTAAAAACATTCTCATTTCTAAAAAATTATTTATTTTGGGTGTAACATTTCTAATGACACTGAGTATATATTTTTAAAATCTGTTTAAGAACAAACACCTTCTTTTTTATAAAATTTTTCTTACGATATGCGCGACAGAAATAAGCGTACGTAAAACCACATCTTCTTAAATTAAAATTACCTAATTATTATTAGAAACCGATTAGGCTGATATCCTGTAACAAATTTTGGTAATTATTATGTAATAAATACGTTGCAACTTTAACCATCATTATAAAAATATCAGACTGACATTTAAGACAAAATAAATTGTAAAAGCTAATGTATCCTGTACATGAAACATGATAATCAATATTCTTTTTATTACGATCTAATCTATTGGAAACAAGATAAACTTTTATGAGCTTAGTGAGAATGAATTCAGATTTGGATTATGTCTTGTTTAAAAGTTTTGATTTCAATTATTTATGTAGTAAAAAATGTTTATTTAAATTAAAAAAGTTGTCAAGAGTGCTATGAGATTTTGATAAAAAAAATGTAGTGAAAAATGAATGTTGAAACTTGATACACTGTAACTATTGAAAAAATTATAAATAAATAAAAAATTTTGAATATGCAACTCACCTGTAATTTTTGAAAATTGAACCAATAAAAATAAGATATTGTTTGGTTAACAACCATTCACAACGAATTTTAGCAACGTAATCAAGCGTGGTGAAGTGTACTGACAATTCCACTCAGAAAATTTCAACCAATCAGGTTGTAGGATTTTAAATCATTGGACCAATTAGGAACGAATTACAGCGATAATTCAGTATAGTTCTCGAATTATCGCTGTAATTCAGTATGGATCGTGGAATTGTCTGTCGAATACGACTCGTCGGTAAGATATTGCCGCAAATTTTCTCTTAATTTTACTCGTATTTGTTTCTTACACAATTTCGTAAATTGTCATCAAAACAAATACTAGTAAAATTATGATTCGAAAATTTTCGGCAATTTCGTAGACTCGTGGTATTACTAGCGACACTACCACTAGTAAAAATGGTGAATATTTTTAGCAAATGAATAACACACACTTTTCGCCAAATTTTTGAGGTAACCATTACGAGTAACAAAAATTTGTTTGCTGGTTGCGATGGAAATCATGTGTAACTCAGTTTTGAGAATCTGTATTTTTAATATTATTTGGTTCATTGAATAGTCTTCCGAATATAACTCGAGTCAAAGTTGAGTAAAATATTTTTCCGGTGGTATCACTTATGGTCATTTCACTTGGGAACACCATTCGTGCTTCGCATTCATGGTGTTCATACCAAGAAAATGACCATTTGTGATACCACCACAAAAATATTCAACATATGTAACTTTGACTACTCGAGGTATTATAACTGAGAATACCTCTAGTGAAAATGATGAATATTTTAAACAAATAAAAAACACACAATTTTTATCAAATTTTTGAAGTAACAATTACAAGTAACAAAAATTTGTTTACTGATTGTGATGGAAATTTTGTGTAACTCAATTTTGAAAATCTGTATTTTTATTCATTGAATAATATTTCGAATACAACTCGAGTCAAAGTTGAGTAGAATATTTTTCCAATAGTATTGATGGTCATTACGCTTGAGAATACTATTCGTGCCTCGCATTTATGGTGTTCTGACCAAGCAAATGATCATTCATAATCATAACACCACCACAAAAATATTCGACATAACTTTGACTACTCGATATATATAAGTGATTATTTTTGAGTGCGTTTTTACAAGATTGCGAGTCATTTTTATTTCCAATTTTTTTTGTTCCTTTTTTTGCGTGTTCAGTTTTTGTTCGTTCTAAGTTTCAGTTTTGTTTATTACTGGATTTAGTTTATTATTATTTTGTCGAGATTGCTAATTACACTTTAGAGCATCAAAGTGATTTTAGTCGACAGTTACTTTCGATGTGGTAGGAAGGTTAAAGGTGAGTGGATTTATTTGATGGAATGCAAAACAAGGTCATTTAAGAAAACTCAGTGATTTTGTTCAACAAATGTTAACACTTTAAAATTGGCAAATATTGCCCGGATTGTTACCCCGTACCATTTAATAAATAATTATTTACAGAAAGCTTTAGAGGTTACTGATTTTATAAAATATTCTGTGAAATAGACTTCAGGTTACTAATCCGGCATAATGTAACAATTCCGACATTTCGGACAACTATCGCTGACAGTACGACAGCCCAATTTAACTAAGAAACAGTTCAAAATGTTTTTGTTTTATCATGCCACTCTTTAAATGAATACTTGTTTTAAATGTACATTGAGCTCTTAATAATCTCTTAATTTATAAAACTTCTCTTGTTTTATATTCTATCTATAATCATTTGACATGTCTTAAAAAATTTTTATTAGTTATTTCCATAGTTTATAAAAAAGATTTTTTTTAAGAACTACAGTTATTATATAGTTTTAATATATAATTTTTTCCGTCCGCACAGATTTTCTTCGTCAAATGTCATATCTCAAGACGGCTTGACTCTACTACGTGTTTATAGTAACTATAATTTGTTGATGTGCTTTTGCCGACTTAACCTTTTAAAAAAGGTAATATTTGATTAAGTATTTTTATAAGATTTACTTATTAATAAAATTGCAAGATTACATAGTTTGTTTAAAAAAGAAGTTAAGTTTAAAGCAGCATCTTTAGAGAGCTGTTGAAAAACAGTTGGAAAAAATTGTTTGCTTTTTTGAAAATAACAATGATTCTACAAATTATGCGAGTGATAGTTCAACTCTTTTGAATCATCTTGTCCTGTGACCTTTTGTATAGCTATCCTTAAACTGTGCTAAATTTAAATCAATTTTACTGTAATTCTTTTACTTATTTATACATAAAAACTCTACATTCTTTGTTACATTCTCTTATTGGATGGAATTCCCAAAGCAATGTAGGGAAATAAACTTAATAGGAAGTATAATAATATCAAATAGCTATATATTTTATGTGAAAAGTAGTACATAAATCTAGTAGAAAAAAGCCCATATTATTATTACAAGTATAATATTAATCCCTTAAAAAGCTGATAAAATGTTTGATCCAAAAACATAAACTTATAAATAAAACAAATTTTTTAGAGCGACTAATTTCCTGTTCTCGGATCAAAAACTTCATCAGCTCTTTTATTAATTTACAAAATAATTTACCAATCTACTATCAATTAGTGCCTTAATATCAAAATTTTAAAAAACAAAAATATTTAAAAAATGTACATAAAGAAATAAATATTTTGGCAAAAATTTAACAACAATTACCCTAATCCAGTCAAATATAAAAGAAGAAAGCCGTTAAACTTATTGCTCTGCAGGGACTCTGTTACAAGTTGCAGTTGATTAAAAGTGCCGATTTTAAGATGTTTTCATATTTTACTAGTCTAGTGTAATTATGGTTGAGTTTGTGCCAAATAATTGTGAAACATTCTGTACACAGAAAAACAAGAAAATTGATTAATATTATATTTATAACAACCAATTAAAGACTGAATATTTAAAAATACAAAAATTATGAAGTAACTACATTTATCGGAGACTGATTTTCCACTTATTCTAGTGTTTACATTGTGTAATGCAGTCACCCAACAATAAACTGTTGTTACCTTTTATTATAATATGAATGTGTATTCAACTCATAAATTAAAATATTTACTTTGTATATTTATTATTAATTTAACCTATTCAGGTATATTAAATTTATTATTTAGCTAAATTTTAGATAAAATAATGCATGATTCAAACGGTCATAAATGGTTCAACTGTAAAAAAATTTATTGTTTTTTTTTAAACAATTGTCAATATTAAAGGTTGGTAAAGACCCGATACTGTATCATCTTAAAATTTGCACTTGTAGACCAGATGAATATATCACAAAATCCTATTAGATCAGGTTTGAGGAGATGAATGTCAGTACAAGTTAAAAGTCTACAATTATAATCGTCATAGAGAGACATTATACGAAAAACCGCAGTTAAAAAAAAACAAAACTACTAAAAAAAAAATTTATTCATTTTCACAATCCATATGGGTTGAAAGTGTATAATTAGTTCGTGAAATTTTTAGATGACCCAGAATATAAAGCTCACGAAAAACAACTGTTGGATAAACCTAAGAAAGGATATTTTGATATATCTAAGTTTGAAATCTAAGGAAAGATATGGAAAAAATACATCAAATACACGCACAGCTTTACAATAAATTTCTTTCATTATCACTGGTAGTTATCATATTGTTTTGATATCTACACAATAACTGACTTTTTAAAATTGCTCACGTTCTTCCTGAACAGTCCTCTTCTTTCTTTATGACGTTTTGTTTCTTATTTAATTAGATGTATAAAGTACATTTTCTACTTCACAATTTACAATTACACAAGTGTCTTTGCATTTTGCACAGACGTTAGCAGTATTAACACTCAGTGCTGTCAACCCAATAACTGCAAATAACTAATGGTTTATACCAACATGCCAATACTTTAAGAATTGTTTTGTATTCAATCAACTTCACCAACAATTGAATCACTTTATTGCTCAAAATTGTCATTTTTGATTTCTTTAAATTTAATATTTATGATTCAAATTTTTGAAAATTTATCAATTTTACATAAAACCTTGTATGTATTACAAGCATAGTCGTCACTACTGCTCCTTCGGACATTATTAAAAGCAGTTCTACGTCGGGCCTTAATAAACATTATTACCTCGTGCTCTTTTTTATTATGCATTTAATAATACATAAAAATAACGATTACAAGCAAAGCACGCAAACTAGGGCATAACTATATAGTTTTTATGGCAGTGAGTTTTTAAAATTACTGTAAAACAATAACAAGTAAATACATAATAATTGTAGAAAATGTCATGAACTAGCAATCAGAACATACAGAACCTATAGCACCGCCAATATCGTCGATTAATTTTATTTTAATTTTTAGATAGTTTGTGCTAAAATGTCCGTAATTCTAATTATTCTTTTACCTTTTAGAATCAAAACAATTCAAAATAAAATTATAGGTTGTACTACGAGCATAATCATTACTAATAATCGTTCACAAAATAAATGAACTTTTTTCGTGTCATAATATTTTTGTTAATCCTCTTAATACATAAAAAGAAATTTTAACCAACGTTCTCTTAAAATACATACTGAAACATGTCATTAGTGCTATACTAACAGCGACAGTAAGCAACAATTCTTGCCCATGTAATGATTACCATAGAAATAACTTTACTTACAATTTTGAGAGCCCTAAGCAAAGTAATAACCTCTATTACCTCTACTCTAAATAAAAATTAAACTAAAAACTTTTTAAATAAATTAAATCCATATTTCAAAGTACAAGTTTAAAAATTTTTGTATTTGTACGAGTAGTTATACAGGATAATTTAATTTACATCTTGTCTTCTGTAGCTCTTTTATGAAGTAAATTAAAATTTTAATATTTTGTAGTATAAATTTTCTTACATATAAACTGAGGCGCTTTTTGGAAAAATATTTTTGTTTATACAAGATGTTCCCAAAATTGTGACATCATAATAATACATTTTTTAAATAGCACGCTATTATTTTTTTGTGACTATTAGAATTCTTTATATGATATATATAAGTGATAATTATATATTATCATTTATATAAACACATAAGTGATGACATATTTATGTTAAACTAAACCATATAGTTTTCAAATCTATGGCGTCGATTCATTTAAAAACTTGATATCTAATCTGATATTATATAACACCAATATTTGTCTCCTTTGAAGCATTGTAAACATATAGAGAACTTTTGGGTACTTTTGGTTATATAGAGGATGTCCGCACTGACTTCGTTGTAATGTAACTTTTTACATTTGCAGATTCGTCTTTGAAAAATGACATAGTTTAATTAATTTAACAAGGTGCTAACGTCATCATTGAATTCACGTTTGAAACAAACATTTTGGAGCATTTGTTTTACATCTATTACCTAACAGTTGCAAAGCAAATAAATAAATACGTTAACTTTACATTAACATAAAAATACTGAATACTATAATAAAATGATAGTTTTATCACTTTTAACGTACGAACGTAAAAAAGGATTTCTACAAATTTTATGTCACATTTGTAGGACCTGTTGCAACAGATTATAAAATATTATATATTGTAAAAAATTGCAGTTGGAAGAAAAATAAAAATTTAAATTAATGCAATTCTTAATTTAAAACTTTCAACCATTTATAACGTGTACCTGTTTAAAAAACGAGTACATTAAGCCATTTTTTATTACGTCAGCAGTATATTTGCCCAATAAGTTACGTCAGTACTTTTTATATTTATTTAAAATAAATTAAAAAGTCTTAAACTAAAGTTTATTAGTGTTAAATTAAAAACACTTTATTAATTTCTAAGTAGGTATCTCTTCTGGTTTGTTTGATTGTTTCCGCTTTATAATAGATATCAATGTTGAATGATATTCGTAATTACCGAACAGTAGGTAAGTTTAGTCTAAAATTATTTGGTTTTGTTACAAGTACCCAATAAGTGCTTTTCACTTGATGAATGTATACGAGAAATGATTGTATACACTGTTGTTAGAATTGTTCAATACATACATATAATATCAAAATCAATGTCCGACTTTTGAAATATTATTCCATAATAATTATTTGTAATTAAGGACACTTTACAAATTTTTTTGCAACATATAAAGATTGTTCTTGAGTAGCCCATTTATTAATGCCCCTACATGCTTCAGAAAAACGAAGAAGGAACAAAGACACTATATCCATTGCATAACCTGTGAAAAAACGAATCCGACGAGATACAACTCCAAATCTAAAAATTTTGCACTTAACGGCTTTTGCAAATGGACTACTCACTTGCTACTTTCTTTATATGTATGTTTATAAATCTAAAGTAATTTACACCTAATTATTAGTATCGCACGACGCACGGTACAATAATATCCATATGAGAGTCCAACTTTTAACTCCGTTCATAACTGAACTGAAGGTTCTTACCTACTGAAATTTTTTATCTACATTTCATTTTATTTGTTTTTATTTATGAAATATGAGTTGAAGGTCTTTATCATAAATATAAGCCAATGTTTTTATTATTTAATACTTTCTTTTTAATAAAAGTTAGTATTAATTAAAAATTAATATTACGGAGAAGTGGACAAGACAGATAAACTATTATATAAAGCCGACGTTTCGAATCTTTATTGGCGACCACATTCTTCCGGCGACCATTGACCGAGACAAGTTTATGGTACCATGCCCAACGAATTTTGACATTACTTATAAGCCTTGATAAAGAATCCAATAAAGATTCGAAACGTCGGCTTTATAAAATAGTTTATCTGCCTTGACCACTTCCCCGTAATAATAATATTTAACTATAAATATAATGGACGTAAAACACCAAAATAAATTAGTATTAATATACCATTTTTTTAATCTCTAGTGTATATATATATACATATATATATATATATATATATATATATATATATATATATATATATATATATATATCTTTGGATTAAATACAAATGGAGGCAACTCCAACTAGCATACAGGCTGTTTCAAAATTAAAGCATTCCGAGCTTAAAGCTTTGTACGAGATCTTAACAAGAGTAAGATTTTTTTAAAATTTAAAGACCTATCCTTACAAAGGTATAGATGATGTAAAAAATCAAGGTAACTTTAAATAAAAGCTATAAATGTTGGCGTTTATTTTTATGCTAACAATCTAAAATAAAACTTGAAAAAGTATTTTCAACGTGAAGTAAAACTATGGCTTCGAAAATGGTAAAAAAAAATTCATGATTTTAAAATGAGAATTGCATTAATTTACATTTTTACTTTTTACTCACTTTTTATAATATGTAGTACCCTATAATCTGTCGCAACTACTATTAGTCCTTATAGGACTTATATTATAAAAAAAATGTGATATTATTCATTCATTTAATTCTGATGTTTAGTAACTTAAAGTGCCATTAAGATATTAAAATTCACTAATTATTTATTATTGTATTCAGTATTTATGTTAATGTAAAGTTAACGCATTTATTTACTTGCCTTGCAGCTGTTAAGTAATTGAAGTAACAATGTCAAAAATAATAACCGTCAGCACTTGTAATAGCTATTTACATTCGTATGCGGTAGGCTTAATTTTACAGGCGACAGCTTTGTTTAAGCGAGGGCCTGATTAGTTGGAACCTGTAAAATTAACTAACGCATAAGTTTTGTATAATTTTTTTGTCCGAAAGAGTCAAATTCTGTTTTTTTTGCGCCATGTCAAAAGTTAGGTTAGGTACAAATAAATTCAAAAAATCAATAAAACGTACCAAAATGCGGCTTAAATACTCTGTCATTGCTTGCATAATTTTCTTTAAAACATGTTCAAAGGTCTTTTCAGTACTTTTATTTACACTTTTTAATTCTAAATTGATAATTACTGAGAGATTCAACATTCAACAATAATGGCCACAGATCCATAGAATAGAATAATGACATTTATTAACTAGACAGAAACACACAGGTTCTGAATAGATGGCGCTGTAGCGGTTTATTTTTAACATTCTGTTCTATATAAAATTGCATATTATTTTTAAAATTATCCTAGATACACACGTTGTCCTTTTTAAAATTTATCAACTGCAACTTTTTCCAAAATATACTTTTATACCTATAATTTCGTATTATTGTTAGTAATGGAGATCCACACTTAAACTACGCTGTGCATTGTCTAAGGTCTCACACAACGTTTGACGTAAGACCTGTGACGTTTCAAGGATTTTTTTAATATATTATTTTTTTATTAAATATAGCTTTATTTGTGGCAATATTTTAGGTACGTACACTTTGATACATAAACTTTATTATTGCCAGGTTAGTTTTTTCCTCAAGCATCCCCTGTGGGATAGTTCTGACCGTACAATGTGAGACCCGGTGTTTTTCTCATTTTTACCGCACAGTTTCCAAAAGTCCGACTTACTATTGGTGGATGCACAACTATGATAGCCTACTTTACAATACGGGAGGACAAAAAATTATTTAAGTCATGTTATTTTTCAAAAACGAATCTAAAACTGTAAAAAGTTACATTACAATGAAGTCAGTGATCGTGTCAGTGATCGTCTCCTATATAACCGCAAATACCCCAAAGCTACATATGTTTATAATGGTTCACAACTACAAACAACTATTGGTGTTGTATGATATCCTAAATAAAGTCTGTTTCACCGTCTTACCTCCATTTATAATAAAACATTCAACGCAAGTAAAGATTCAGGTTCTTCTATCTACATCATGGCCTAAAATGTAATGAACAAAAACATATTGTATTAATAATGTCACACTATCTATCTTTTTTCAATTTAACACGACGACAAAGACAAAGCTTCTAGTGTAGTATTAGAAACTCAAATGCAAACTTTACTCATTCAATACTTAAAATATTAAAATTTTAGGTATAAGAGTATAA
The DNA here is from genome assembly GCA_029207805.1 of Tribolium confusum. Lineage (NCBI taxonomy): Eukaryota > Metazoa > Arthropoda > Insecta > Coleoptera > Tenebrionidae > Tribolium > Tribolium confusum. The sequence continues at coordinate 10,420,308 of JALGAY010000006.1, forward strand.
TTTGTTTCGGTTGTGTTCTGTCAAATGTCAAATTCACACGAAGCTATTCGGCGTAGATTGAGGCATACTTTAATAATTTTAATGTAAATTGCAATAAGACGGTGAGACAGACTTTATCAAGTTTTTAAATAAATCGTCGCCATAGATTTGGAGACGATATGGTTTACTTTAACAGAAGTATGTCGTCATAATGCCACTACTACTGAATAATACATGTTTAAACCCCAGGAGCTGAAATAGCAGTTGGTACCGGAGAGTTCGAATTGGGCATATTCACCGGGGAGCGATTATCCAAGCATTCGAGTTAAGCACAAATTTAAAAAAACGGTAGTAGCATGTTTTAAGAAATATTTAAATGTACATGACAACTTATTTGTCATTTATTCGTTATAATCAGTAATCTGACAACGGATTTAAAAGCGTGAATACTAGAGCTATATTTGCTATAATTACTATATATGTTCTAACATCATTAATAGATTTTAATTACGTTGACCAAAGACAATCAAATAATTTGATTTTGTATGAGTTTTACTCTAAAAAGCATGTTAGTTAAGTTCTTAAAATTTTGTATGAGTTTTTCTTTAAAAAGCATGTTAGTTAAGTTTTTACAATTTTCTAAATCGATTATTCACATTTCATAAATATTTTTTAAATTAGATCCTGTTTCCTCGAAAGCTTCTTTCTCCCTACTTGAAATGGAACTCATATTTTTTTAATACTCAGATACCTACATATCGATAAAACATTTTTTGGAAAGAATATTGGTGGTTGAGAAAATAAAATAAAACTTTTCGCAATATGTGTGTATGTGTATTTTATACAAGTATCAACCTTTGAAATAGACTTTTTTATCGAACGAAAAAACTAGGGATTTAACAGTTTAATAATAAAGAAGCCAACCAGGGCATTGCAGTCATAGGCAAAATTGTGGATAATACTAACAAAACTGCTCTTTCAGTTTATATGGATTTTAGTAAATAAAGTTTAATCAAATATATTATAATTAATTTTTCATTATTAAGTTTTTCAGTAATTTTCTAAATTTTCTTCAAATGTCGCTTTATAATAAATTAAACTTTAAGAACTGTAATCATTAATTTTCGTGATCAAAAACGAAGTCTGAAAACCAAGGATAAAGCCCGAGGTTTTATAAACTTTGAGACTATAAAATGTGCTTACGGTCTCAAGGTGCATACACTATTTTTTTAACCACCTGAAAGAACATATATTATTAGTCTCAAGTCTAAGTTCAGTATCACTAATATTTCTAATTGTACATAATTTTGTGATGATAAACAAAAAATTTTGTTTAATTTTGATTAATAGTTACCTATTATTGTTAAAAAAATACAGAATTTATTAGAGTACAATAATTTGCTTACCGTTTTTGATTGCATTGGAAGCAATACTATTTTTTATATAATTTTCCGAAAGTCGTTAAGATGGTTATGCTCATGGTTTATTCAACGTCTTATTTTATTTTGGATTGTTTTGGTTCTAAAAATCAAAAGAAGATTTAACGGTCAATTTCGCAAAAATTGTGTAAAAATCATGTTAAAAATAGTCAAATGTTTGACATTTTTGACACTTATTTTAAATAGATATTTAGAACAGTGGTGGCCATTGAAAAATGAGACACAAGTCCTCTATGACATAAATGTCAATCAAAATTAATGATTCATCAATCTCTCATTAACGCATGTTTGACCAATCAGGGCACCGTATTTTGAATTAATTATAAGCATTATCTTTATATAATTATAATTGACATTTATGCATTCGAAGGTAAAGTTGGCAACATTCTCTAGAAAGTTTGCAGCATTTGAATAATATTTTTTATTAAAGTCCATTACTATCAATGTGAATGAAATTATTTTTTATATAATTTATAAGTGTAGGAAAAAATGTCGCAGTTTAAAAGCAAATTCACAAAATCAAAATATTTTTTTATGTCAACATGTCAATCTTTTTAATGGCAATTACTGTACAGTTGCAATTGTCCAAAAGTGTTCATTCAAATTTTCTTGTTATTACTTTATTTTTTAATTTTAAGCGTCATAAAAAACATTTTTCTAAAAACGTTTTTGTTTTACATTTAATTAAATTGTAAAAATTGAACCACTATCTACACTTAGAACAAATAGCCAGAAAAATAGTAAATTTTATTAAATTATAATATCTATTATTTTAAAATATTTTAAAAAAAACGTTTCTGACAAAATCCTGGTTTAACAAGACAGATAAGACAGTTAGAGTGACTATAATAAACTGTAGTCGTCTTGAAGCGACATGTGGAAAAGTTTGGCGGTAGCTGAAGATTATGTTGTGGCACTCCATAAATAACAAAAAATTAATAGCAAAAAAGTGGTTTTTCTTCTGTCTTGTAAAACCTGGATTTTGTCAGAAACGTTTCTTTTTTTATATTTTAAAATAATAAATATTATAATTTAATAAAATTTACTATTTTTCTGGCTCTCTGTTCTATAGTGACGCAGATAACAGTAAATTTAAAAAGTAAGCTGTTTTTTGAAGAATATTTTCAAAAATATTTTTGCCCACATATCTACTAAACAGAACATTACATTAACAAAAAATTTAGAATGCAAAGTTTCTGTCTTTTTAAGAACCACATATAATTCGACGTATTTCACAAAATTGCCTTTACAACTTTTAATGCGAAAATTTAACGCTCTGTGTGATTTTTGGTGCTTCTAAAGTTAACTACTATTGCCAATTCGTTAATTCTACAAATTACCACAACATCAAAAATTAGTACAACCTAGAATATTGCTTGTATATAAAATATTTATGAGCATGGAGTATTAAGGTCATAATGTCAAAACTCAAAACATAAACAGATTTGTCATTAAGGTGTACCAATAACAAATTTTTGTTGTATTTTTTTTACATTTTAATAACTACTTCAACGGCCTGATCAATATTAATATTTCAATTATTTTTATCAAAAAAAACCTATATACAAACCTCAATGCTCTCAAGAAGGCCTCTGCAGACAAAGTACTGAGCTATATTAAAGGCACATGTTACCAAACTCTGCGGTTCCTCTTGTAAAGAAAATCAGTATAAACTGTATATAAACATTCCCCCTTTGACAACATCTTGAAGCTAAGAAAATCTGCCTTATTCTTGGTCTATATACTTTGGTTTTACTCCGTCTATAAGCAAAGCTCTACCTTTTGTCATAATTTCGTAAATTTATCTCTTAATATTTTTGATAAATAGTTCCATTGTTGAAAAACGTATTATTGCTTCGACTTTGTGAAGACCTAAAGTTTTTATTATAAACTTATAGATATTTATGTTAATTAAAAGTTGCGTTGCATTTTTTTGATTAATTTGAATTAGGTACCCAATATTATTATTAATTTTTTCTTTAAATTAATGATAGTTATGTTTTGTTCCAGATTGCATGAGAAGCCGGTGGTGATGGCATAGCCGCCACGGGCGAGGGTTGTAGATAGCATGGCCAGAGTGCGGGTGGTCAGATGGACTTGGATTGTGTTGGCTGGACTGTGCGCTCTGGCCACATGCGATGTAAGTGCTCATCATTAAAATTTCATACTAGAATAACCTATCGAATTAAGAATGTACTCCGCAATCGATAATCTCGTTAATTATGAAAACTTGAAGGTAACCCAAGAGCATAAACTTGTGTCGCAGTAAACTTTTTGTTTAAAGAATTATGGGTTCGTTTTTTTGGAAATATCTAAATGTTCTCAAAGTTTGTGTGTCTTCAGTCGTAACTTTTTAGTACAGTTTTGAGGTTTAATTAACATTGTTTCGTGACTATTTCTAAATTCATGTCCCAATTAGTTCTCCGCAAATGTAGTAATTGTGTGACATTAAAAGCCACGCTATTTTTTTTTTTGTACTAAAACTGCACGCCATTTATTGCGCATTCTAAAACATCAATAAGTTGTTTGTGTAGAATACACAACAAAAAACTAATTCATGAAAAATTCAATTTTTAGGGGACAATTCCAGTTTTCCTTTTTTTCAAAGTACGATCACGTTTTTCCATTTTAGAAGGTGTTTATTCGAAACGTTATATCATGATTGTATGTGAAAATTTGATGGAAATGTCGGGTAATGAAACACCCTCGTTAGTACGTTTTGCAGAGCAATTACTAGAGGGTTGCAGGGAATCTACAACGCTGTGCTAGTTAGTTCTCCTTTCAACCGGAAAGCACCTGATCAATACTCGTCAAATTGGTGAATTTGAATTTCCGTCGTCTTATTAATCGATTTGATTTAGGTATTTTAATGGCCTCATTGTGATTAATTAATGTAGCTCTATTATATCAAAATGGTTTCCGATCTTGGTAGGTATATTATTTCCTTCCGTTGAACAATCAATTTATAAATTTTCCCAATGAAAACGATCCACCCCGAATATCTCGAAAACTGTATAAAATTTACAAAAACTTTAAAACAGATCAATTTTTTTTCCGAAGGGGACATTTTCTCGCGCAAATTTTAACACATCTCCAGTAGCCCCTTAACCCTCACAAACCTCACACCACCTTTGAAATGTCAAATAGTACTTACCCACTTGTGACACTCATCTGAAAGTTTTTTTAATATGCTTTTCAAAACTTCTTACCAAAATTGAATAGGACGATCTATTCATCAGATATTCGCAAAAAATAATCTTTCCTACTAGTAACTACTTTTAAGAACTATTACAAGAAGTTTATTAATTTTGTTAATATAAACATATTTCTAACAGATGCTAAATTTTTGAGTCTCATTTGCCTACGCAGTTGTGGACGATTATGTGGCGCAGTTTTTCTAACAAATCTGGTTAAGTTCATAAAGTTTCGACTTCAGGTGTCTCCACAAAAAAAAATCTAAAGAAAACATATTTGAAAATCTTGCCAGCCATTCGATAAGTCCCGTTTTTAAAAAAAGGCGGCGACAAAAGCAATAATATTTCCGAATGATAATTATTATATGCGGTAGAAGTATGACAATGAGTTTTTTAATTATTGACAGTTATTGTGGTGTTATTTGGGTAAATAAATTAGTTGCTAAATACAGGGTGCCCCACCGAAAAGGGCATACCCCCTGTAACTTTTTTATTTATTAGTCGATCTAAATAAAATTTAGAACATAAGCATTAATATGTACGGTCTACATTTTGCTGTTAAAATATTTTTTTTACGATGTACCAATTTTGCACTCGAAAGAATAAAATTATGAAATCGCACAAAATTTCTTCAAAATGCATATTATTATAATGCTATAACTTAAAATACTGTAATGACAAATTTTGTCTTAACACAAATCATTTAGAATTCCTCTAATTGGTTCTTAAAGAACACGGAAAAAATTCGTTTTTTTGTGAGAAATATTGTCATCCATGAAACGGTGTTGTCAGATTGTAAATTGCGAGTTACCTGAAAAAAATATGTAAATTTGTCTCTTTGACAATTATTGAAAAAATCGAAAAATGTCTAATCGCGAAAGACGTGCAATAATTTTAGTGTACGATGAATGCCGCAGAAACCTATTAGCAACCAACAGGATTCTACAAGAGCGCTTTCCAAAAGTAGGCTACACATTGAAAAAAATTCGTAAAGTTGTTCGGTTATTTGAGGACACCAGCTCAGTAGTAAAACCCAAACGGGTCTACTTTCCCGTAAGACATAATCAAGCATTGGTGCAAATTGTAAAAGATGCCGTACAGGAAGATCCTAACATTAGCACTAGAAGTATAGCACGAAGACACAATAATATGAGCAAAAGCTCTGTGCAAAGAATTTTAAAGTGTAATAAATTCCACCCATATAAAATTGCACTGCATCAAGAATTGCGTCCTACTGATTTTGAGTTTAGAATGCTTTTCTGTCAACAAATGATTAATATTTTAGAAGAAAACAATAACTTTACTGATTATGTGCTATTCTCGGACGAAGCAACATTTAAAAGTAATGGGCTTGTTAATAGGCATAATATGCATTATTGGGCAATTGAAAATCCACGATGGTTGCGCCAAGTAGATAATCAAAGAATATGGTCTTTAAATGTTTGGGGCGGTATTTTGGGTCAACATGTAATCGGTCCATTTTTCTTCGATGGAAATTTAAATGGTGACATGTATCTACGTTTTTTAAGAAGAAATCTGTTAGAGTTGTTAGAAAATGTTCCGTTAAACATAATAGTACAACTTGTGTTCATGCATGATGGGGCGCCGCCACATTTCGCAAGACGGGTTCGGCGATATTTAGACCGACACTTGCCTGATAGGTGGATAGGACGTGGAGGACCTGTTCACTGGCCAGCTCGTTCTCCAGACTTAACGCCTTGCGATTTTTTTCTCTGGGGTGTTGTAAAAGAAAAGGTGTACAAAACAGCTCCCACGACAATAGAGGATATGAAAGAGCGAATAAGAGAAGCGTTTGCTGCCATATCACCTGAAACTCTTGTTAGAGTAAAACAAAATTTTAGGCGACGATTATTTTGCTGCTTACAAGAAAATGGAAATGTGTTTGAACATTTAATGTGTAAGTCTAAGACGTTCGTTGTTAAAACGTTATTAACTATTCTTTTTATTTCAGAAATTTTTCGATATTTATAGTTTATGCACCCACCATGAATTTTCTCCTTTCCTACTCAATAATGCAGGCTGTAATTCCTTATGCAATAAAATCTTAAAGAAATTAATTTAATTTGTCTTTAAAACTCTTTGCTCATATTGTGTTAGCATTCGTGCTAAAGTATTGTGTTGCTAATGTTAGGATCTTCGTGTACAACATCTCCTGCAACTTGCACCAATTCTTGATTATGTCTTACGGTAAAGAGGGGCACATTTGGGTTTTACCATGGAAACTGGCATCTTCAAATAGTCCAACAACTTTACCGATCTTTTTCAAGCTGTAGAATACTTCTGTAAAGTGCTCTCTTCTTGAACTCTCTGGTCGTGACTTAAGCTTCTAGAAGTTGTTTCTTGAAATAAATTGTTACGTTGCGTTACAGAAATAAAGTGTTTCCACAAAAAATGTTTTATTGGTGACAACTACAGAAACGTATCAGAAACGTTTAACCTGCCAAAAGTCGTAACAAAAAAGCTGCAGGCATTAGAAATTCTAGGCTAAAATGATTTTACGGTTTTTGGGATTAGACACTTTTCGATTTTTTCAATTGTCAAACTGACAAATTCACTGACGTTTTATTCATATTCAGGTAACTCTCAATTTACAATCTGACAACACCGTTTCATGGATGCCAATATTTCTCACAAAAAAACGAATTTTTTCCGTGTTCTTTAAGAACCAATTAGAGGAATTCTAAATGATTTGTGTTAAAACAAAATTTGTCATTACAGTATTTTAAGTTATAGCATTATAATAATATGCATTTTGAAGAAATTTTGTGCGATTTCATAATTTTTTTCTTTCGAGTGCAAAATTGGTACATCATAAAAAAAATATTTTAACAGCAAAATGTAGACCGTACATATTAATGCTTATGTTCTAAATTTTATTTAGATCGACTAATAAATAAAAAAGTTACAGGGGGTATGCCCTTTTCGGTGGGGCACCCTGTATATTATATGTTTAAAAATTTAAATTTTTAAAACGAAACAAACCCGAATAGCGTTAACTCTATAATATACCGGTTGTATCAGAAAAATCTTTTTTTTATTAAACGACATGCAATATTTTAATCAGTAAATGCGGCAACACACTTGTTTTTTATTTATGACTTTCCATCAGTAGTTGTAGACTATTCTATGTAATAGCGTATTTATTATACCAACTTCTAATACCAATTTATAATAGCAACATTTTCTACTGGCCGAGTCTGAAGTTGTATGTACATTTATTGTACATGCATACATTTATACATACATTTTCTACTGGTATTATCTAATCTAGGAACAAGATCTTTATTGTTTGCATTATACCAGTCTCTATTTATTCTAACATAATAACTAAATAAAGCCAAATCAAGTCAAGACATTATCATCATTGTTTTTAAAAATCATGTATAGTTAAAAACTGTAGTAGTTTATAAAAATATTTTTAAAGCATATTTTTAAATTCAAAGGACCATTATAAAGCGCGAATTTAATATACCAACATTTTGAAACTTATAAATCTGATGTTATCTTCAACATTTTTTTAATACTAATATTCTATACCGTTTCTACCATATGTTTATTATAATTTTTGATCAGAGATTGCCATGAAAAACAAAAATTTTAAAAACGTAGCGCCTAACTTATTTCACTTGATAATACATAACCTCACTCAACGCTTTATGTTTTCGAACACATTTGGTGGGAGTTGCAGGAGTAATATTGTTTCCCTTCTTGAATACGACTTTTTAGTTGTTTAATATCATTGACTGGCTCTCTAGAAATGATTTCTTCTGAAAATTATTCCGAAACTCGTCAAAACGAAGTCTGGATGAGTAAACCCATTCTCCGTTCGCTATATTACGATAATATGATTTTAACAAAAAAATCTTCTGTTCTGCAGCAAACCTCATAATTCGAATCAAATTTAAATTTTACTGTTGACAGTGACAGCAAAATGACATTTATCAAGTGAATTAATTTAGGCGCTATGTTTTTAGAATTTTTATTTTTCATGGCAACCTCTGATCAAAAATTATAATAAATATATGGTATGTTGCTGTAATATTAGTTTTGGAAAATATTAATTTACATTAAAGTAAATAAAATGCAGGTAAAATTTATAATATGTAGATTTGATTTGATAAGTCTAAAGTCAGATAAGTCTAAGCACTGTAAATTAGCTATAGCGCAACAACTGTATTAGATTTTTTGACCGAAGAAATTATTAGTAGTTAATATTTATAAATTTACTCTGAAAGTAAGAAAAAATTTACTTGACGGAATCACTACTTTAATTACTGCATTTTGCGATTACGAATTTTGTAGTTCTTATAACGCAGCTACCAACCTTGATGACTTGGTTCTTTTTAGTTCAATACAGTTTTTCGTTATTAAAAATTAATTAAACCATTTATTGCAAAATTTATACCAGCAAAATTTGAAAGTTATCCACAATTTCGTAAATCATATTAAACCTGTCCGTTAAACGTCAGTTAAATACCAACCTACAATAACGATACTGTAAAATGACAATTTTATGTACGAATAATTTTTTTGTTTTAAAATTTAAAATTTTAAGACTATACGTTATTCAAGCACAATTAATAAAATAATAAAGTGGTCGCCAAAATCTTTCAACCAATTAACGCCCAATTACAAATCTAGTTATTTTTTTCATGGCTCTCATCTTCTACACTTGTTATGTAATATACTATTTATTTCCTCATCTTGTACTGAAGCTTTTATTGCTATTGTGAAGATATTTACTCATCATCGATTTCTGCTTATTTCTATAACAATAAATGAATTCATGCAAATCGAGAGAACATCATCACTTATAATTTCCAAAGTGCATTAATTATTTCCGAAAATTGTTTGAGTGTATTAAATTGTTAATTGTGTCAGTTTTGAGAAAACAATAACTTCAATGCAATAGATAGTGATTACAACATCGTAGATAGTATTTATAACAATATAAAACAATAAAAATATTCGGTTTGAATGATGCATATTAGTTTGCACTATTTCGCAAGGTACATTTTCAATAACTTTCGGTCCCTTTTCCTTTATTAATTTTGTCATGTACAATGGCATATACAAACTAAAATTTCAAAAAAAAATGGTGATAAAGCTGTGCGATTTTAAGATTATAAGTGACAATATACTCCATGTATCACAGAAACATAATTGATCTACATAATAGAAAAGCATAATGTCTTAGTTACATAGCTATCACATCATTCACAGCGAAATTAAAAAACAAAAAAAAAACGTTTATTTGCATTTGTTGCTAGCGATTTTATTAAATCTGTCTCACCAACCCGGTTTCGGCCACACTTAGACCATCATCAGTACGGTCCCACAGATGAGGCCTAAGTGTGGCTGAAACCCGGGTTGGTGATAAATAATAAATATCTTGTGGTTGATAATAGGTATTATTCTAGTAGCAGAACTTTGACTACTTTCTAAATTTTGTGCCACAGCATTTTGCCCAATATACATCAGGTGTTTCTTAAATAAACGGCAATATTTGAGATATACATTGGTAAAAAACCAAGAAGTGTAATTCTAAAAAGTTTGTGTTTCGAATATTTCGAAACGACCGAAGAACGGCGATGGTTTAAAGGTGAACAATTAAAAATCGTTCCTAAATGAATCCTAATTTAATAAATCAAGTTGTAGATTTTAAAAAAAATGCTAAAAAAATTCTCACATATGTGAGATCATTCTGACTGATTAGCTGAATTTTATTAACTAAGTTAGCTAAATTAGCTGGTAAGCTGAATCTCCCAATAAAAAATCATCTTGAAAAAACCCATTCACACCTTTCTCATATAAAGAACACTTTTTAAGCATTCTGGCATCATGCATGTCCCTGCTTCTCCACAGAATATGTCCAAAACAAGGACGTTGTATGACCAGGACGGAGAGTCGCCTATACTGCCAATGCTAAAATGTTGAAGGCATTCGCTCACTCTAAAGTAACCTTTTACGACTCTATTACTCTCTCTCTCCTATACAAGGCAGAGGCGTAGTATGGCGTGGACGTAAGGTATCTGTAACGTACAATTTGAAAAACGTTTCTGTTAGTTGCTTTAACTGTTAAATTTAAGCAGCTGGGTTCAAAATAAAGTGTGTTTGAGTATAAATAAATATAAAATTAACATTTTAGATTGGAAGCTTCTCGTGGCGTGCACCAATTTATAAATCTAACGAGACGCTACTGGTTAGACATGCGTAGAATGGTCTACTTTAGTAACCTTTTATTGCTTAACGTGCATTGGCGCCGTTTTCACTTTTTTGAATTGACCCTCCGTCCTGATCATTTAACGTCCTTGGTCCAAAAACCTCTTTTGATGATCACACACTCTTTGCAGTAATATGCTGTAATCACCTTTTCTGCTGTTATAGACGTAAGCATACTTTGATACTGGTCGCTTTATTTAAATATGTGTTCCATCAATAGCTCCTACAATGCCATAAATACCTTGTTTCTTATATAATTCATTTTTAATTATTTGCTTTCTTTGACCGTCAGGCCACATGATATATTGTGGACTAGATTTCACTAAGTAGTCTACTATCGATACTATACGATGAACCAAACTTTTTGTCACATTAAATCTATCAGCAACTTGTCGAAATGTCTCCGTATTAGCCAAGTACCACAAGGTGATATAAAAGGCCTTCGTCGTTGTGATTTTTTTTCTTCCAAATATATGCTGAAGTATTACTTGAGCTTTTTCAATTTGATCTCCAATAAATTAGTGGGTATATAAAGATTAGTATATACTTACTACTCGTAATGTAAGCTGCATCTTTCAACATACCAATTACATAGCTACAAGTAGTACAAGTAGATCTTTGCATTCGATAATGTTCCTTAAATTCATCCTCATCATAGCGCTCAATGGTATTCATATATCTTTCGATACGTTCGATGGTGTGTACGGCTCGTGGAGGGAGCTCCCTCCACGGTACGGCTTGGTTTACAGCCGGTTGAGCTTTCCGCTACTAAAGTTGTCATCGTTCTCCTGGATCAACATTCTATCTGTCAGAATCACTACTCTGATCATCTATTAACTACTACAAATTTTTCATAAATATTTGTTAATATCACATGTTACTTACTTATTACCTGTATAAGTTGACTGCTATTAGTACTATAATCTATCTTATTATTTTGAAATTTTGAATAATCTCAATCACGATCAACTTGTCAATTGTCAAAAAAACACAGTGAGATAAAAGCGGAGTTCATTCGTTCTTTTTCCGTATAAGTTTAAACTGAGACTAAGTGAAGTGAAGTGCTTACTTCAGTTTACCTAAGCTCTTATCAGTTGCAAAAGGTAAGCTACCATTAACTCATTAGCATCTCGTTAAATTTCTTCACATTTGAGGAATACGCAGACATGCATTTCATATACGGGGAAGAAAGGAGTAAGAGTTTGGCAGTCAAAAGACGTTACCAGCAGTTATTTCCCAATCGAAGAAATCTGCATTTTGTGTATCGTGCGCTGCCACTGTCATTGTCTGACGGATCACTGACAAACCTGACTGATGTGTAAAATTTTTTATTGTTTACAATTACTTACGTGGCTTAATTCTTCACATTTTTGCGTTCAATGTTATTGTTTGTTATTGGTCAAATTTAAACTGCATTTATTTTTAAACCAAGTACAATAGAAACAAAAACTTTTCAAATTAACTTTTTTTGGTTTCTCTCCTAGTTGTACCTTAGAGAGTGCCGTTCTTTTACAAAACAGTCTTTATAAATTTTTTGTAATCGCCTAAGTTACAGCAATCTCATTATTTTTTTCTGTCACAATTTTCTTTCGTGGCTTTTCCAAGAAAGACCAATTTTGACAAAATTTTGCTTCAAGTTTTCAAAAAATTTTGACAATTGGAACCACTTGTTAAGGATATCTTTTTGCGTAAAGACTTACTTAAAGACATACTGCAGCTAAGGCGTTTTCTCAACATTTCTCATATATCATATGTCAGTCTTCTCGTTATCAATGAACATTTTGACTAAATTTCTTCCAAGACAGTCAAATTAACATAAAATGTATACAACAACTGTGATCACAAAAACATTTTTTAAATTAAATTTTATCAGTCTCATAAGAAAATGTAACACTAGTTGCATAAACCTTTCGTCATCATTCGTGAATAAACCTGTATATTTTTTCATTTCGTCTCTCTAAACTAAATTTTTTCGGTAGCTTCTACTAAAAACTTTTCAAACAGTTTAGAGTGGTTAGATTTTGTTGTGGGCGATGAGTTATTCTGCGCAAAATACGAAAACACGTCTTGGTTAAGCGCTATTCACTAACCCAAAAATATTCTCATTTCGTTTCCTTCCTTCTTCTCGAACGGTTGTGGTTAAGCCTGCTTGTATTGACAGATTTGTAATTTTATTTCAACAGTCTTTTTCAAGACTTTGTTTTTTCGTGATTTACAGTTTTGTAAGTATACCTAGTACAATTTAGAAACAAGGATATAAATGTGTTTTTGCAGAACATACTTTGCGACAATATGATGGGCAATAACGGTCGTGTTGTTCATAGTCAAGGGAGGCAGATAATTTATAACGTTTTTTCGTTTATGAAAGAGGAAAGAAAGAAAGGTAAAGTTATAATTCCCTTAAGTCGTTTACAAGAATGTGTTGCTAAAGCCACTGGTGTTGGTTTTAACACGGTAAGGAGTATTATAGAAGAAGGTAGCAAGAAACCTGAAAATAGCGAATTTCAATCTCCGCGTTAAAAAAATCAACAAACCATCGTCAAAAAGCACAATGGATGAATTCGAAGAAGAAATAGTTCGAAAAATAATTTATAATTTTGCCGCAATTCATAAAAGAAGACCGACAATGCAAGTTTTATTTGAGGCAGTAAAACGTGAAGGTGTTAATTTTACTGGGAAAATAGATTCATTTAGACAGTTCATCCGAAAGCTAGGTTTTCGTTGGAAGAAATCGACAGATAATCGAAAAATCTTAATTGAAAAAACGGACATCAAGTTAAAACGAGTTGAATATTTTAAGACAACTTAAAAAGTACAAAGAAGAAGGTCGAAATATTATATACTGTGATGAAACTTACCTTCACAGTTCCCATACTGTACCGATGGCATGGGATGGCACAAATAACATGCTTAAGGCACCGATAGCCAAAGGGCGACGTCTAATTATTTTACACGCTGGAGGCGAGCAAGGTTTTGTGCCTAATGCTTTAAATATATTTAAATCGGGATCGAAAACAAGCGACTATTACGATGAAATGAACAACAACAACTTCACCAAATGGTTGAAAGAAAAATTTATTCCCAACATTTCAAAGAAATCGGTTTTGGTGGTGGATAACGCGTCCTATCATAATGTGGCAATAGAACCTAGTCCGAACTCATCATGGAAAAAAGCAGCAATGCAGCAATGGCTAAACGAAAGAGAAATTTTTTTTGGGACTAAAAAAACAAAGGCAGAATTATATAAAAAAAATTAATTTGAATAAACTACCGTATAAGCAATTTGCGATCGACAAAATTCTGGCAGAATATGATATGCCAGTTTTACGGTTGCCTTCATATCACCCGGAGCTTAACCCCATCGAAAAAATTTGGACATTAGTAAAAAATCATGTGGCCGTTCACAACATAACATTTAAATTAGAAGACGTCTGAAAATTAGCTGAAGACAAATTTGCTACGATTTCAGTGGAACAATGAAGAAATATATGTAACCACGTAGAAAAAACTGAGGAGGAATACATGGCCAGAGAACACATTATGGATGATATAGAGGACTTCATAATTTCTGTCAGAGCTGACGGAAAGTGATAACGATTCGAAATTTTACATTTCTTCCGACGAGGAAAACGATTTAGGTTGCGCAAAATTGCAAGAATAAAGCAAAATGTTTTATGTCAACAGATTAAATTTTTTAAAAAATTTTCACACTCTTTATTTTATCTTTTGTTTTTTAATAATCGCTGTGCAGTCTATTCTATTAAATTTGTCTTTTAGTTTGTATTTTTATTGTATTGTCGTACAAAATACAACAAACAACGAGCCCCTGCCTGCGCATTTCATGCAGACTTTTAAATTTGCCGCAATCTGAAACTAGTCAGATGTTTTTGGGTTTCGCTTATCGCATTTAAGATTTTACTTCTGACATAAAAATATAGAAGAAAATGCATATTTTCCAAGTAAATTTAAAAAGAAACGCCATGACTTGAATTTAATTTTTTACTGCGCACGTTTTTCACTTATTTTTAAACATCTTTTGCCAACCGGTTTTTCACTGTGACGTAATCGATATTTTTTTAAATATTTTTGATGCTGCAAATAGAAGCTACTTTGTTTCTGAGTATAACAGTGTTACATTTATATGGCCTAAAATAAACACTTTAAGTAATTATTGTAATTAAAAATAAGAATTAACCAATTTAAAAGTTTTATTGAATTTTTCAAAATAAACACAATTTTCATCAGAATTACTGAACTAAATGATCAAATGGACGTTCTTGCAATAATACAGTTAATTTTCAAACTCCGTTAGCACATTATTTTTGAATTTTTGTCTAATTAAGCAGTACTGATTTGTAATTCTTTCTGTTAAATCCTCTAGATTTTTTAATTACTTTTGATTTTTAGTAGCCCCTTCAGAAAAGTAAACAAAACATTATTTAAATAATTTCTGACACCACGAGCGTAATGTGGAAGTCTACCGTCTTGTTGAAAGCATACATTAGCTGCTGGTATCTCTAGATCCTCTTCATTGGGAAAAAGTTCCGCTAATGCTAGTACTAATGTGTCGCAAAGAATTTGCAAATGGACTTGTTTAGTTAACGAAACGTCAAAAAATACGATACTAAAATGTAATATGACACAAAACATTTAATTTTTGTGAATGTTGATTATGGGTTTCTCTCATTTAGTGCGGATTTTTTATCGAGCCATATGGACAATTATGTTTTTCTGAGCTAAATCCATTTGATTTTTTTATGAAGCTATGTACTTAAAATCAAGAGTATTTACAAATTTGGTAGAATTAAGAAAACTAATCACAAATCTGTGCCGCTTAATTAGTCAAAAAATAATAAATAATGTGCTAACAGACTTCGAAAACTGGTTATATCATTGCCAGGAAACAGAAGGACGTCAGTTTGAACATTCAGTTCAGTAATTCTGTTAAAAATTGCGTCTATTTAAAAAAAATTAATAAAACATTGGATACATTACTTAAAGTATTTATTTAGGACATAGGACCCTATAAATCAATGGCGGCCGGTGAATTTTTAAAACTCTGTATTTTGAAAATGGAGCATGAGATCCAAATTCTGTTATGGAGGTTTACTATTAAGACCAAACTAAAGGCTACTGCTAAAAATAGAATTAGATCGAAATTTGCGAAATTTGATTTTTTTAATGGTCAGCCTACCCTGGTTATTTCCGAAACGATTTATGCTAGAACGGTGGCGAATTTTTTTTTCAACATTATTAGACAAATTAATGACTAATTATTCCTTGATTTTCTCCGAAATTTTAAACATAGAAAAAGTTATGAGCATTTGAAATTTTAGAAAAAGAATATTTTTCGAAAATTCTTATTTAAAAAAATATCGATTACGTAACAGCAAAAAACCAGTTGGCAAAAAAATTTGAAAATAAGTGCAAAACGTGCGCAGTAAAAAAATACAATCGACCTGTCTTGGCGTTTTTTAAAATGAAATTTATTTTATACTTTTAAGTCACCCTGTATATTTAAGGTAAGCAATTAATTAATTTTGTCAGTACACTATAATCCAGTAATTTTAAGCTCCATCTGCAGAAAATGCTTTAGAAAGATAGATTTTTGCATATAGTTTACTTTCATGTTCAAACAATAATAGTTATTTATGTATCAAAAAAATTATTTGGCCTTTAGTAATTCATGACAATAATCTCATACTATGGTCATTATTTAGACATTTTGTAAATAATAATTGAATACATAGTTGTTTTAGGCAATAATTCGATATTGAAATATATAAAATATCGTGTTAAATTGAAAGAGCACAGCACAACACAACATAAGTTTTCGCGGGTAAATACACCGTACAAATAATTTTCAGAAACTAGATTACAGACATACTAAACCACTTAATAAAAAATAATTTTAAAATACATTAAGGCAAAAGATCAAACGATATTTCTGTAGTCATTCTTCTTGAAAAAACAATTATATTTGAGGTAATTTTGAAATTAAATATTGCTTGTTTTGTCGTTTTTTAATACAACTCCTTTTAATAAAAATCGATTAGGTACTATAGAAACCTGCTTTAATCTTTTCTTTACTTAGAAAAAATTTTAGTATTTTTTTATTGCGTAGAACAACCGTACAATCAATTATCCACGAAGTGTCTAAACATATCTTGAAGCGGCGACATCCACAGCCTTAATATCTATTATTATTTATCATATATCATATTAAAATTTTAAGTTCAATTTTTGATTTTGAAGCTTCATACAACGCTAAAAAACACATACGTGTGTAAAGTAAATCTCAACAATCTTTAAGCGTCAAATATAATTGAAGATTTGAAAATTATATCAAAACTTTTTTAAAGTAGAAAATGAAATAAAACTATAATAAAGCAAAAGAAAGTTCAAAGGTTAACAAATAATAACATTCAGTACCTATATCATGAATTGGGTCTTTTCCTTCCTCTTAAACATGACTTCAGCTTCGAATAATGGAATTGGTCAAGAAATGCAAATAACAACGTTTTTGGTTAGAAACCAAACAAAATAAATACAAACAAAATGAGTTATTGCAAACTTACCTCTCTTCAATAGGCAAGAATTAGCTTTGTTGTTATAAAGTGACTTATAAGGAAGCCTACCTAACAGTAAATTTTGACTTAAATTGTAAATTTAACAACAATATTCTTAAATACAAAAATTTATTACACTGTAGTAATGTATTTAGGCTATTTATTAATTGTTAGACAAAGTAAAACAGATGTCCAAAGATCCAAAGTGCAAAAAACAGGTGACATAAGGCAAGTAAAGACACAGTTTAGCACCATAAAACTGCTTAAAAACTGCAGTGCAGCAGACCTTTGTTTGGAAAACATTGTTTTAAAATTTACAACTTAAGTTAAAATTTACAGTTGGGTTTGTTTTTCTACATTTTCTCTTCAATGACATAACTTTGCCTAAATAGCTTCAAATTTTATAGGCAAAAATTTTTTCTGTTACTATAACAATTTGCCCTATTGTAATTGCTTTATGCTTTATGATGCTTTAAAAGTTTATTTTTGCAACTTGTGAGTAGAACAAAACAACCATAACGCAACATGGGCAAATAATTGAAAAGAGTAGATGAATTTTTTCCACACTTTTATGCGACGTTCTCCGCGACACAAAAAACTGTGAATTTTGCGTGACGCTTTTTTTAAAACATAACAGCTAGTTCGTCGTTTTTGCCTAGCACTGTAAATCTTTTGGTAGAAGTATTAAGGGCTTTTACTTTTTATGACATTTGCACTGTTTTAATTATAACAAATAAGCTACCTGTTTGGATTCATCTGCCTGCTTTTTACGAAAATCAATGATAGCAATTATAATTACAGAATATGTAATTTTCAGCCCTGGGGCACAAAATTTTATATTAGCATGCATTTATCATGTGAGAGCTCTCAATTCAGCAATTAATCTAACAGTTTTAATTTACCGGGTTTACAGATAATAATGAGTTTTTACTTTTATTGAATTCAAGGTAGGCGAAAAATAGTTGTACGTCACAGACACAAAAGCATTAGCAGCCCTTAACCTCAACTGATGACACAATTATAAATACAGCCTCAGATTAATATATATTTTCTTAAATTTGATATAAGCATCATTTTTTTCTCGAAGTTGTGTGATTTTCAGATAAATAATGACAAATGACATTGAAATTAATTTTTATTGTCATTCTTTATATACATATACTTTCTGTCTCTATGACATAATATACTATTGTTACGGATATAACTAGGGAAATTTTAAAAGTGTTTCGTTTTATTACAGCAAATTGATTATAAAATCTGTATGTTGGTTTAATAAAACTTTTGTTGTATCCCAAGCGTAATATTCAAAGCTAGAGATAAAAACAAAACTCATAATCAGATTTAATATTTCTCTAATAAAATGCAAATGAAGGCTTTACTGCGAAAGCCGCTGTCAACCTTTTCATTAAAATTAGTTTCTCAAACAAACCAAATAACAAAAATCTATTCTGAACGTTAATTTTTTTCAATCTAACTGAAATTCAATTTCGTTTAGACGTGAAATGTAAATACATTAAGTGATTGCAGGGCTTTGCAAACGGGATGGTAAATATCTTTGAATAGTAATCCCCTCATTTACATTTCATTCTTGAATTAACTTCAACGTAAAGTCAGGTCTTGTTGTTATTTATAAATATAATTCTATATCTCAAGTTTGTTGTTTCTACGACTTGGAATTCCATCTGATATAAATGTTAATAAAACAGAAAGCACCCTTGGCGGCTCTTTTTAAGGGTGATAGCAATAATGTATATGATGCTGTATCACGAGTGCGCCATATGAAAAATTCCCATGTTGAATATTAAAATATGAGTTATGAGCTGAGTAAGAATTACTCAAAAAAAAAAAATTTAAAAGATTCATCAAAAAGAAAACAAGAATTTTTCTTATTCACTCATTCACGTGTACCAAGAAGTTACTAGGCACAAAATTTTTAAATTTCATAAAGACACTTAACTAATAAAGACAAGTTTACGTTTAAAGCAGTTCCGAAAGTTTTTGTCTCGTCTGTTATAGAGTTTTATATTTTAATCTTCAGTTTAATTAAATTATTTAGTTTAGTGATTTTAATGCTGAGTGTAGAAAAAGTGGGTTTACAAAGTAGGTTTCTACACTCAGCATTAAAATCACTAAACTAAATAATTTAATTAAAATGAAGATTAAAATATAAAACCCTAAAAAACTAAATTGTATATTTTTTTTAGCTGAGAATAATAAAATTTATTAGTTTATTAGAATACTTGGGTATATGCGTTATGAAATTTTTGGTGAGAATTTGCTTATTTTAGGTCGCATACCTTTAAGGTATTGAAAATAGTTTTCTGCAGACTACAATAACGACTTAAAACGTGCTGCTTTTAAAAAACAGTAAAAAGTGAACAAGCTTGAAATCATCAGCAATTTTATTTCTAGAAAATGTCATCTTGTTGAATTATTATTGGTTCAGAATAAACCACCAAGTTACAAAGTCTTATTTTATTTATGATCGCATGTTATGGAACCAAGCAGACATTAATATACAGAATGGACATAACCATAAACATCAATGTAACTTACGTATTTATGATTTAACAAATATTATAATGTAATACAATGAATAGCAAATATTAAAATTTATTCTGAAAGTAATAAATAATTTATAGTTAATTTATAGCTTCTTATAGAGAAAAGTCAATAGGAAATTAATTAACCTTAGAAGAATAACACATTATGACGATAAAATAGTTGTCATTGTATATGCTATTTGCAATATCCGAAATCGCCCACTGCCTGAAATTGTTTTTCAACTGTGATGAAGTTATTACAGTTATTACAATAGATATACCCACGATGCGTTAAGAGTTTGTTTTGCAATCCGTCGCTAAAACAAAATAACCATAACACAACGTTGGTGAATCTATTTGCCCCCACTGATGAGAAATGGGTTGTAGCTCTGTATTGTAAATGTTACTGTTAATGTGCGAAATCCGATTCTATAAATAATACCTAGATTTTAGTTAATATACGTATGAGAAAAAAAGCGTTTACCAGCGTTAGCCCCGAGGTTAGTCTTGAAGTGGAGGATGTTTTTGTGAGATTGGAGAAAAAAGCCTTACTTTGTCAAAAAAGATAGAAGATATGAATGTTTGAAAGTAAGAAAAAGCTGCAGTCGATTTCGCATTGTAGGTAAACAGACTTGCCCACGTTGCATTATGGTTGTACTTTTATACTCAACTTAGACAAAATAATATAAAAATCCAGTCTGCTAAGAATCATTGCAATTTGCTCATTTTTGTGTGTTTTTGAAATGAGTTTCCTGCATATCTAAAAGTCAACTTGGTTTGGTATGTTATTTCTTTTTTTCGCTTTTTTTCAATAAAGGCAAACCAAACGCGTGATTTATGGCTAAGTGGCATAATTTACCAACAAAGGGATCATTTAGTAGTAGTCAACCGCTTTGAAGGGTCTTGTTTACAACTTTGCCATAAAATTGACAAAGACTAACATGCCTGCTCAAATATCCCAACGAATTTTACAGGGCCGCATTACAGGATTTTAGAGTCACAAGAAGAAAATCTTGGTCGTCAAAAAATATCACAAATGATCTTTTTTCTTAATTTTTGAGGATTTAGTTGTAATAAGAAGTTTTGGTAAATTAATAAAAGAAACAGAGACGGTAACTAGGAATTCAATCCCACAAGATCACAACTGAAATCTTTTCTTTGCGTAGAAATCATTTTGGCAACCAATTTTTTTCTCGCGTCTGTACTTGAGTAAATCGTTCCAAGAAATTGTTATACACGGGTAAAATCAAGTGCTCTAAGGATTAAGCCTAATTATTTGTTTCTGAGTATTTACTGATTGTTAACTGGGGGTTGAAAGTTATTTAATCTTCAGGTACAATACTTTAGAATTATCGTGTTCATTTTGAAAACCATCTTCGAGCAGTGCGTTTCTGGTGATTTGAATGTTGTTTTGTTAGTTTTATATTAGTGTGTGTGTGTGTTTGGTTCAATAGACAATTTATTTTTATTAAGTCACTTAAAATTATTTCGAACATTTATAATAAAAATAAATATTTGTTTAAATAATGTTTTTTAATTAAAAAAAGTTATTACGGTCCTGGAAGAATTGGAAGAAGTCACTTGCCATCGGCACTCAACCTTCCAACAGTTGGAAATTTTACAATCTTACCCCAATTACAATCCCCATGGTCACCTAATATTTACGACGGCACAGTAGCAGGTCGTAAATAAAAATCATTTTCAAAGTAAAAATCTAAAATTGCGATTAATTCAAAATCTAATTGATATTTTTGGGCGCTGATTTTGTAAACAATTATTAGAAGTAAATCTGCGTCTATTAAAACAAAAATCAGAATTTAATTTTTTGTTCGAAAATTACTTTTTTTAGATTTTTGACTTTGTTTGTAAGTGAAAAATTACCAAAAAATTCGTAAATGTACCTTAAAAATGTCCAATTAGGTGTGATAAATTTCAATGATTTTATTTAATCAGAAGTCGCTATTTTGGGAGTGCGTGTTTAAGTTGCCGCACCCTGTACATTCACAATTATTAAGTAAAGTGGTCACGTCACGGTCATTGAAATGGCTTACTTAAAAATTTTGTTGATGTGGGAGTTTGAGGATTGATCTGAAATTAGCACCAGACAAAACTACCGCCCTAGAAAGCTTACATTTCAAAGTAAGACAAAATAGTGCAAAAAAGCACTATCGTCAATTTTTATTTTTTTTGTTTTTGTACGTATATTATTCTATTATCTTTACATATCCATATACAATCTCGAATCAATTATTTATTTACACATATCTATACTATCATATACAATATAACAATTTCCATAAACCTACCAGTAAATAGAATACTTATTAAAAAATGCGTTTTGAAAAATCAACTTTGTGGCACAAATTTAATTTTATAAAACAAGCGCGAGCCCAAGTTTTTATAAAGAATGAGTGCCAACAGTGACTTTAGAAACGAGTTTTTTATGTTATTTTTCTACTTTGAATGTTTTTTGAAGTGTTTTTAAATTTGTCCAAATTTCTGTGTTAAGTAACTCACAAATAGTTTTTTTTACCTACTGTATCGGTTATTGATTGAATACTCCAATTGCTGTAAACATAGTAAAAAAACACTCCAAAAGCATTGCAACATTTCCTAAATTACCAAATTGAGAAATTTATACGACATCTCTTATCGTTATTTTAGACCAAGCAGTGCTATATATCTAGCAAATAATTTGTAAATTATTAAATGCTACAGGGATTGTAAATCGTCAAAATAGTAACTGAAAGCTGTTTTCAAGCTGTTTTCAATCTGTAACCTTAAAAAAAAATTGAAGTTACCTCATTGTTTAAGCGGCTTGCCCATTACAGTGTTCAAGTGTTTCATAGGTTAATTGCGACACACACAAAAACACCTTGGTAAGAAATACTGGTCATCAAGTGCAACAAAATAAGTTCGAACAAAATTATTATAACCTCAACGCTGATATATAAACGCTGAGACGTCACAGATGTTTTTGGAGATTTATGACGTTTTATTCGTCTTTTCTGAAGTCCGATACCAACCCCAAAAAAAATTGCACTAGTATTTTTTAGCGCGCAAATAGGTGCTAAATTGGCCAAGACGATACCCAAATCGAAATTGTACTAGGCTTTGTTATAGACGCAAAGTAGAAAAAAATAATTTTTATACGCATTAACCTTAATTTTACTTAATTTACATTCATAAGTAGTCATTCAAATCTTAGTACGTTGACATAAAAATACGTTTATCTTGTTTTGAGATTTGCCTTAATCAACAATTTTTTCGTTTACATCGTCATATCTCGGAAACAAAAAAAGCAAACAAAAAATTAAAAAAATAAAATAAAGTCTTATTGTTATGGATTCCGACGGAGTTAATTTTATATTTTTAAAGACCTATTTGATTTTGTATAGTTATAATTAAGCACATACAGTGTCACAATTTTTACGCTCTCTATTGGATTCCAATCTCGTGTCCCCAGAAGTAAAATTAGTATACAGGGTGTAACACTGAAAACTTCTATCTCTAATAACTTTGAAACAGGTGAAGATAAAAGAATAAGAAAAAACGTTCTGACAGTATTAAGGGAGAAGTAGTATGGATATTATACACCCGCAAATCAAGGCGTAATCTTTATTTTTATAGCACTGATACATACAGGGTGTACCATTGAAAACTTCTACTTTTAAACAGGTGAAGATAAAAAAATAAGGAAAAAACCGTTTTAAGGGGGAAGTAGGATGGGTAATGTTATTTGGTATGTAAGTGTTCAAGTATTAGCACCCCACCTCCAACCCCTACAAACTTTAATAAGAGTATATCATTTGTAATACATCAAATAAAAGGTAAGGACTGGTAGAAAGTGACAAAAAAAAACTGTATCAAAATATCTTTATATTAACTCCGATATAAAGAAAACAAGTGATAGCCAGATATTTTTTACCTCACAATAATTAACGCCCCAACAAGAAAAAAATACTTAAAATTGCTAGATGATATCACAGATCCTCTCATCGTAAATGCAAGTAAAACAAACCCCACGTTAAACCCCGATGGAATATTCTTTCAACAGGATGGCACACCACCTCATTATTTTAGACCCTTGACAAAGAATTTAAACAACAGGTACCCAAACAAAGAGATAGAGCGGAAAAGTAGCAACGAATATCCGGCCAGATCGCCAGATTTTGAACAGTTAATTTAAGTTAATAAATATCACAGCACACATCCGTTTATCAATTTATTTTACTTTTTTTCTCTATTAGTAATGAAAATATTTTGTTAAATTTTTGGTGTCCGCATTCTATTGGTCCTTACCTTTTATTTGATGTACCACAAATAGTATGGTCCTATAAAAGTTTGTAGGGTTGGGGTTGGAGTGCTAATACTCTAACACTTACAGACCAAATAACATTACCCATCCTACTTCCCCCTTAAAACTGTTTTTTCCTTATTTTTTTATCTTCACCTGTTTAAAAGTAGAAGTTTTCAATGGTACACCCTGTATGTATCAGTGCTATAAAAATAAAGATTACGCCTTGATTTGCGGGTGTGTACATTGTTATATGTGTTTCATAAGACAATTATTGTGACACAAATGAGTTTTGAGCACGACGAGCTAAGCGAGGAATGCTCAAATAGAATGAGTGTCACAAGTCGTCTTATAAAACAAGTGTAATATACTATTTTTTCTACTTTGGTTTGCAAAAAAGCAATCAAAAGTCTCTTTTGAAGAAATATCACAACTTGGGATTTTTGACAAATTTGGTTGGCACTAATAAAGTAATGACATTTGTCAAGTTTATTAAGGTTTTCAACTGATTTACTAATTAACTGATATTTTGCTTCACTATTTTCGACAGCTCGCTTATGATTTTATCAACATATCATCTCCATTGCGTAGGCGGTAGACTTAATTTTTACGCTTACGGTGCCAACATAACCAATAAAAAAGTTACTGTTTTGCGTGCTATAATGAAAATTTAGTGTCATTATTGTTAAACGCAAACGCGTTTAACGATAACAGTACTGTTAACGCAAAGTAGAAAAAGTAGATTATGGTTCCAAAATAAAATAAAATTCTTTTATTACCAAAATTATTAACAGAATTACCAAAATATACCGCAACCGTAATTGAGATAATGTAGCAAAATTTTGTTATTATTTAAAGAACAAATTTAACTTTGTGTATCAAATTTTATAATAGTCGGTTCAACGGTTTTTAAGATATACTAATTAACATCGCAATATCTGCGAGCCACAATTTAGAGCAGAAGTTGAAAGAAAAAAATACAAAAATATACGAATCTTTAATTGTAGAAAATTATTTTGATGCATGAACTCTTATTAGATAAACGTTATAAATTAAACAAATTTATAATTTTACCTAGACTTAGTGAAACAAAATAAATAAGTTTTGTAAATGAGAAACAACAAAGAGTCAAATCTTTAATAACATTAAAGAAATTACAGTTAGTTGGCGACTCCAGCTTTTGCACTTTTGGAACACGTATTTTAGCGCTGAAATTTTCGAGTACATTCGAGTACACCTTCTATTTATTTTTTAATTTTAATTTTGCGTCGTTAGTTTAATGTATTCTTTTTAGTAATTTATAATGCTTCAGCAATAACGTTAAATTCGGTGACACATTTTACGGTTCTTTTTTTAATTTACTAATAACTGTTAGAGTAACAAATCAAATTTAACAAGTTTTATTTCTGCAGGTGCAGCAGCAATGTCCAGCTCGTGCGGAAATCTCACCATGCTCGTGTACCTTAAAGAAAAACGGTTTAGACATCCTTTGCGAGTTCACCGACCAGCAACACATCACTAGTGCCATGGACAAATTGAAAGGAAGAGAATTCGTTATATTCTACTTGAAGCTTCGACACAATAACTTACGCAAGTTGACAGGCTATATATTTTTGGGTTTAGATATCCACCATTTAACAATTCACAATAGTAGTTTATCGACTATGGAAGAGATGTCTTTGAGTTCTATTGGTAAAATGCTGACGCAACTTGACGTGTCCCAAAACAGCCTAACGGCCGTTCCATCATCGGCCTTTGCGAGCCTGCACCAGCTCCTTATCTTGAACATGAACCACAATAAGATCAGTGTAGTACATTCAAAGGCTTTCCAGGGACTGGACACACTCGAAATACTCACTCTGTATGAAAACAAAATCTCCACCATTGAGGATGGAGCTTTTGTCGGACTCGAAAAGTAAGTAATTACAATAACTATTTTGTGATTTATCATTTTTTATTATTAATTTATAAATCTATCGATTGTTTGCACGTCCTATAATAGTTATTTATGCTATAAGTACGTTGTTCGCTAACGAGAAAAACTGTTAAGAGCCACGAAGTAGCGAGTGAGTTATTGTTTTTTGAGTGATTTAGGACTACAACAAACGAGTCGGCATACAAAACTTTATTCAACAATTCCTAACAGCTACTATCTTCACAAAAAAAATAAAAATTAAGTTGACTTAAATTAGTTTTATTAAAAATCAAGCATTCTGTCAGGTTCTGATGACATCTTAAGTGACAATGTCAAAATAAAAACTGTGTAAATTTGTATTATTAAAACAAGCCAAAATACAAAAAAAAAGATTTCCCACTAAATCAAAGACAACAATTATAAGTTTATGTCCTCAAAATGTAAAAATTTTAATATTTTGTTTTAATAATTTTTTAAAAACAAATTTGAGTGAGTTGCGTTGTCATGTCAATAGCGACTTAAAAGGCTTTTATGTCACTAGTGGCTTAAACATTTTTTGATTCCACTAGTGACTTATAAGCTATTTTACTTATATAAAATGCGCATAATTATGGTAAAAAAGAATTTAACTCATACCCATTAAAGAAATTGTGTTCATTATTAAGAGTCAAATCTAAAAACAATTACTTTAGTCCTGTTCCTGTTTCAAAAATAGATATGAGGTCAACCTAATTGTACTTATCAAGTATTCATCTTTAATATCAACACCATAAATTATTCAGCAAATTTGCAATAACTCGATCTACCCACCAACTTAATACCTAATAACCAGCGATGTGTACGTGCAACGCTGGTATAACAAATAGCATTTTCTCACGTTTCTTTTATCGATTTTAGAAGAAATCAAAGCATTAACACACCACATTTTAAATTGTATCAAGAATTGTGTAGTTCTTTTAAAATTCTTTCTGCATAATGCTTTATGTGCGGATTTTTCTGAATCTACATTCTTTTAAAATTCATGTTGCAAAATGCAATTTCTCTAAAAGTGTTCCTTCCTCGCAGGAAGCTGAAGAGGTTGAATTTAGGTGGCAACAGTTTAACGGAAGTTCCACAAAAGGCACTCTCGATTTTAGACACGTTGAAAAAGCTGGAGATGCAAGAAAATCGTCTCACGGAAATTAAAGAAGGTGATTTTGAAGGTTCGTAAGCTTTTTATGATTTAGGAAGTTTTCAGAGATTCAATCTGAAAGTTTGTGGAAACATTGTCTTGATATAAGTTATGTATTCTTTACAGGTCTGAAAAATCTTGATTCGTTAGGATTGGCCCACAATAAGCTCAGGCAAGTTCCATCCAGAGTTTTCTCGCATCTCGGGCTTCTAAATTCCTTGGAACTTGATGGGAACAATATAGACACGATCGATCCTGAAGCTTTTGCTGGTCTTGAAGGTAAAATTTTGTTTATAATACAGAAACTAACGCTTTTCATAACACGATTTAATGATAGTACTGAAATAAAGTTTCTAATCACGTTTTCATGCTTAAATCTGCTGTACGTTTTGCAGATTAACGCCGCGTTAACAGTTCTAAAACTTTTATTATAATAATAATACTCGGGTAAATAAATTATAACTACCATAATTTCTTTATGGATTTTTTTGATAATATAATTTTTTTAAATATATTTTTTAAATTTCAAATATCAGCTTTATAATGTGTATAACGTAATACCTACAAAATACAACAAATAAATAATAAAAACAAAATCATAAACAATATACAGAGTGTTTTTTGAAAAAAACTTATACAGCGTATATCTCAAAAACTATTAACATTTTTAAAAAACAAATTTAGTTTTTTAGAATCCTTTCAACAAGGGCTATCACCCATTAAATCACCTGTTAAAATCTGTAACATTACTATAATAACACTCTGTATACTTATAATCCAGTAATTTTAGGTTTTATCTCCCGAAAATGTATTGGAAATCGGAATTTTTGCATATGATATTCTAATAAACATATTAAAGTCCAAATATTAAATATTATAAATTACTCCAAATATTAAAAGTCCTCATCGATATCTGGCTTCGCAAGATATTCCTGGTCAAAGACGACGAAAAATGATTTTGTTGAAATATTTTCATTCCTACAGATATCCGATGGAATAAAATTCAAAAATATTAGAAATACGGAATCTGTAGCCAATGCGACAATTTAAATGGCGAAATGTAATTAAATTTATTAGAAGACGTTATTGATCCCGCTTTGACTAAAATTATCGAAAATTATGAAAGCTATGGTAAAAATTTGTTGATATTCCAACAAGACGGCGCGCCCCCGCATTTTATACTGCCAGTACGGCAGTATCTGGATCAAAGATTTCCAGGACGATGGATTGGAAGGAAAAAACCTATTGAGTGGCCTCTGTGTTCGCCAGACATGTCTCCGTTGGACTTTTTTTTATAGAGTCACTTAAAAAGTAAAATTTATACAACTCAACCTACCTCTTTGGAAGATTTATGGCAGCGAATAGTGAACGAATGTTGTCAAATTACTCCACAATTGAGCACAACCTATACTATTGGAGGCAAGTGAGAGTCACTTTGAACATTTAATAAACTAATGTGTCACTTCATTATCATTTTTTTATTTTACATTGCACAAAATTTAAATATACTTACCACTGTACACAGAATTAAAAGAGCTTTCCAACGATGTGCAACTCAACACCCCTTCTCATTTAAAATTTTTGAAGGAATGCATCCCCCGCTTAGGGATGTGCATACAGAATTGTTAAATTTATGCTAAAAGCTGTCCCCCTTCCAAACAAAATCGACCTGTTTTTGCGTTTTTTCGAGAAATTAATTTTCTGGGAGTTATAGCCTCTGTTTCGTTTTCGTTTGGCCACCCTGTATAAAGCTAGATACAAAAATTCCGCTTTCCAATACATTTTCGATAATTGGCTAATTTTTAATGTAAAATAACTAGACTACTAAGGTATACAACATGCTAATTCAGTATCAGTTTAGGTCAATAGACCTCATTTTTGTCACACTTTGTCGTCCTTATACATACATACAGGTGGTTTTTTGAAAACAGTCCACCCAATTTTTTCGTTTTTATATAAATTTGCCCTATGCTCAAAAGATTAGAAAAATCAACTAACTCAACTCAACGTAATTTTACTATAAAAGATATCTCCCTAGCAATAAAAATCGACCTGTCTTGGTTTTTTTTTTAAATAAAAATTGTTACCGAAAAAATTAAGATAAACTGTTTTTAAAAAATCATCCTGTATATTATATATGTATATGATTTTTTACAGAAAATCTTCAGTATTTGCGTTTAGGAGACAACAACATTCACACCATTCCCACTGAAGCTCTGAAACGTCTTCACAGGTTACGTCATTTAGACCTTAGATCTAACAACATAAGCTACATAGCAGAAGATGCCTTCATTGGATTTGGTGACTCTATCACGTTTCTCAACTTACAGAAAAATTTGTACGTATATCTTATTAAGTAAATTTAAATTATTTGTTAAGCACGCGTTGTATGTTAGCAATCCAATGAAATCAAGCTATGATCAAAACAGATTTAAAGTGAGTTAGACTGAAATTACAGTTGAATACCTTCGAGTCGTGAATGAAAACCATTTCCGTGTTCTAAATTTATCTCTGTGAAAAGAGATTTTCGGTATTCTGTCATGTTTACGAGCATTTTGCTAGTTTCAAGGACAATGTAATGGGAAACTCAGACGATAAAATTAGGATTTGCAATTAACGTGTTGCTTTTATTATTGCCAGTCAGTAATAGTGTTACAAAGTTGAACGCTTTGAAGTTTCAATTAAATGACTTGCATAAAGTAAGCTTTAGAGTTATGTATAAAATTTTAAAGTGTAATTTATAGAAACTAAAAAGTTTAATAAATGTAAAAAAAAAGTTTGAAAAGCCACTTTGCCTAAGATATATATTTATGGCATTATTTGTCTTGGTATTTAACTAAATGTCATATAAAATTTTTGAGATACTAATAGAGTTTTTAAAGGTCGATTTTATAATGGAGAAAGTAATTTTCTATTTTGTTTACATGGGTTTCGATATTTTCTTTTCCCCTTTTAACAAACCATATGAAAACATTAAAAGCTAACGTTTTTTATAAAGTGCTAATCACTACTGGCCACTAGCTGGACAAAAACGTAACACCAGAATTGTTAATTGATCCGTTGCTATCATATTATCAGCGACCTCAAAATTTAAATTCTATAAAAAAATATACTAACATAGCATGTAGTTCATTTATCATTTTGAGGTTTTAACTTTGAAGTGTTAAATAACCTCAAAGCAATAGCATACAAAAACCGTCTTTATTAAAGCAAAAACTTTTATATCTGGTTTTTAATGTCTTACAAATTGGTACTAAAATTTTTTTAAGTTTTAATGTTAACTTGAATAGTATGTACACTCTTGATCATTGGAAATGAGACGGTCTAGCTGACTAGAGATACGCTTGTGTCATTAGCAGTGTTAGGAAATTCGTATGCTACTTAGGTGGGGAGCGTTTCAATGGCGTAGTCCGCACGCTTCGCATTGTTAGAAGTATCGGTCCCTTCATTCTGAGATTGATGATCATATTAAATGTTTAAGTTTCCTGATAGTCGTCCATAATCGAAATAAAAACCGAATTAGGTCCGCTTTTGAACTCCTGGAAACATGTTTTTGTTTCAAAATAAAAATAAATAAATGTTACTATGATTTAAGAAGTTTAGTTGCGACGCAACACCACTGACCATCGCTATGAATGGGCTGGAGAAGTGTGTCGTAATTTTAGCGCGAACGTTTGAAGCACTGTCATTCTAAAAATGTACCTTCAAAAAGTCGCCCTTATTGCGCTAGTGCATAAGGTTGAAATTATAACAGCTAAACTTTGACCGAATAAAAATCACATATGGAAACACAAATAAGGCATAAAAACACTCAACTCCAATACTCTAGACATTCTAGTTTTAATCCAGACACAAGTTACAAACAATTCTCGCATATTTGAGAAATTAATCGAAAATAGAAATTACCGTACAGGCTTCGTGCTCTCAAAGTGACCCGAACCGCTGTAAAGCAACTACCGTAGATAGCCGAGTAGCAAAGTAGCGCGCAAACGCGCTCACGAATAGAGAAAATTGTTCACGTTCGGCATAGTTCGCTGGCATTCGCTCATGTTGGACCTGCGTTAAAGCGTTAAAGCTTAGAAATGAAGGAAATCTGTGCATCGAACATTTTATTTTCCATTAAATTCTTTATTAAGTGTAAATTTGTTGTAATTCGTGACTTATCAATAAATGAAATGTTTAGGCTATCGAATGCCGACATTTTTAGGTCTTATTTATTTTATTTAGTGTATTTATTCATCGCATAAAATTTGATCTTTATAAATTCAACCTTAGTTACATGTGCAATAAGGTCGACTTTTTCAAGGTATTTTTATCGAATGACAGTGTTTGAAAATTTCGCGCATTTTTTACGTCACGGCTTCTGGAGCCCATTAGTTTGGCGCCAAGCGTTCAACCAATCCTGAGCAGACGCAAGTTAGTACGGTCTTCGCTGATCGAGCGTTCAAGTTTTAGATCGTTCTATACCATTATAATCGACTCACAAAACATGTGCCGCTATACTCCTGGCTTCATATATGTTTCCTATCTCTAGTCATTAGCGATAATATCACAAAGGAATATCTCTTAGTGTTTTAAATAAAGTAAATATGTTTCAGTTTGTCAAATTCTTAAAATTACAAAAAAAATGCAGATAGAACCTTGCTATTCCAAGGTAACGACGAGTGCGTTCGATTTGAATGTCTTATTTTCAGTGATGCATACAGAGTATAAGTTAGTATAAAACTAGCGTTCAAAAAAAGACATAAATTAAAAATATCTACTATAAAAAACTTGCTGTTTGTTCTAACATTTGCCTACCGAACAGAGAAAACCTATACTGCTGCAGAGCAAACTCACTTTTGCACTCACACACAGCTTTAAATTTTCTAAAAAATTATAAGATCTCTGCTACTTCTATATTTCGCGATTAAATAAAAATATCGTGCTCTGATTGGCTAAAAAGACGTTAATGAGAGATTAGCAAACCAGGCATAAGTGTGTTCGAAGTGGTTGTTTATAGCACTGTTTCTGTATTATTTTACGTTGCTAATATAACAATTTTGTTATTTTTTGACATTATAATAATATTTAGGTCAAGTAAAACAATAAAATTCTGAACCTTAATAGAGTAACAAACTGATTTTTTAGTATCTACCTAACTGACGTTTTTTTACAGAAAAACAACAATAAAAACACAAAATATAAGTTTAAACAAAATCTTTTTTAAACCTTTAAGTTTATAGAAATTATAAAAATCAATCGATTTTAATCTTGAATAAAGTCATGTTTTTTAACTTAATAGAATAAAGACAAGTTTGTAAACTGGCGCTAATATTTTGGTAATCTTTTATTTAGAATGTTGGAGGCCATCTAGTGGCCTTTGGTGGCATTTTTGAGTTTATAATACAACACTCATTCTGCAAGCTTTGTCTTTGTGTTAAGCTGAAAGAAGATACAAAGTGTAACATTCTTAATGCAACACATTTTGTGTTCGTTGCATTTTAGGCTATGATGTAGAAAAATATAACAAGAAGAACTTGCATTGTAAGGTTTTATTACAAAAAGAGATAAGTCCGTGACAACAAGCTAAACTGTTGTATTTTTGATTCGCGAAAAGTTATGAACACGTTTAGTGTATTCGTGTGTTTTATTCTAAACTGTATTGTGCAAAACTAATAGGCCAATAAATCCAGAGTTTTTCGTGACAAAAACAGCATCAAAAACCAATTTTGCTATCACATTAAAGATAGTCTGTAGTTATATTCTGCTATATTTTTCATTTAAAATTTGTTAATTTATTTTTTATATTTAATTTATTGTTAGCATACAAACCAAAAACTCGTTTATAAATTTATAGTAGAACAAGATGAATATTCCCATTAAGCGTTAAAATGTTGAAAATGAGTGAAAAAACTATACAAACATAAGTCAAAACGGAAAGTGGTCCAATTACGTGGAAAAAAGTGAAATACGTAGAGGCGCTATATTTCATATGTAGTTGTATAGTAACGGAACAAATACGAGTATAAGACAAAAATTTTAAGTGCCACCAGTAGTTTCTGAAGAAATCAAAATTTTGTAATGGCCAGCTTCTATTGCTCCTATTATTAGCAAAGACATGCGTTCTACAGCAGTAGTAACTTTGTGGAACAGAACATCAGGTTACTACTTTTACTCGTACGTTGTTCGCTTGCTACAAAAATTTAATCAAATGCTTGACAAGATATCCTAAAAACGCACATAAAATCTCGCCCCAAAATAACAATTTTTTTAAGTGTTCGGATTTTACTTGGGAGTAGTAGTAAATCCTTATCAATTTCTTACAAAGAAAATAATTGATGTAAACATTGTACACAAACACATAAATTGGTTTTATACTTATATTTCCTTAATCATAATATTAAAGTTGTAAAGTGCTCAGGGCTTCAAAAAGCGCTTAAAAATGGAATTTATGTGATTTTCATCGAAAATGAGCAAAATAGGACAATAAAAAGTGAAATACACACACGGATTTTAAAGGTGGGGACACGAGTCTGGGATAGAATAGACAGTCTACAGATTATGACACTCTTTGTTGTTTACTTATATACAAAACTAAGTAGTGTCCCTAAAAACGTAAAATTGATTTCGTTAGGATCTACAATAATAAGACTTCATTTCTTTTTAATTTTTCGATCATTTTTTTCCGAGTTATAACAATGTGAGCGGAATAGTTGCTAATGCGAACAAACCGAAATAAACGCATTTTTGTGTCCAAAGAATCTATAAGACATGTAATTTTTAATTTTTTTGAATTTTAAAAAAATATATAAAAATAACGAAGATGCGAATTAAGTTCATTTTTACTGGTAGGTAGAGATTGTTTTAGAAATTACGACAATGGAAAAACAAAAAAAAAAATGGACGATAGTGCCTTTTTGCACTATCCGTTTTTGTTTTACTTTGAAGTTTAACCTTTCTAGAGCAGTAGCGTTGTTTGCTGCAAATTTCAGCTTTGAACGTCAAACCCCCACGAACAGCAAAATAAAATGTCCTCAGAATTTTATTAGAATGTTCAGATTTTTAATACTTAACTCTACTAAATTTTCAGCATCCGCACATTAACTGGGCTAACATTCGAAAACCTCAACTCTCTTGAGACCCTAAACTTACAAAACAACAAACTAATGCACATTCCAGAAGACGTGATGGAGCCCATCTTGGACACTTTGCGAGTTGTTGACATAATGGGTAAGTTTTGTATAAGTTATTGTTTTAGGTGTAGAATGTACCTTTGCAGATAATCCATTATTGTGTAACTGCGAGCTTCAGTGGTATAAAAACTGGTTAAGAAGTCTGAAAGATAAAGACGACGAAATGATGCAGAAGAAACGGACGGTGTGTATGATGCAACAAGAACACCGAGAATATAACTTGCAAAATTTGCCTTTGGAAAAGATGAATTGCGTTATAAAGTCGTATGACAATTCACCGAGCGGTTCCAACCAAGTCGGTTATTGCATTACACCGATGGTTATGAGCTTGTGGGCATGCACAGTGAGATTCGTTTAACATTAGTTATACTTAGCAATGTGTTTCATTTGTAGTTATGGAAGTTTATAGTTAGCTGCATTAGCTAGAGTTTTAACGTAAATATTTTATATGTAAAATTAGAATTTATCCTGTTTTGCATCAATATGACATTAGAGCATGTATGTTGCTTATACTGATAGAAAAAAGTATTTAAAAAGAAGCTTCTTGTTATGTATTTCTTAGATTTATGACATCTTGAGGAAGCTGAAGTAGAGACACTCATCGATGTCCGAGTTTCATTGCAATTTCTTTTTGAACATCAGTGAGTGATTGTGTCTCTTTCTCGATGAAGGTCGGAATAGAGTGTCTTTACACGGATTCTATACTATTCATACATATCAGATCGTTCCTTATAAAGGAATAGGACTGAGTATCGTCTGAAATTTACATCCACCATAAACTCGATTGTCCCAATTCTTAACTATATGTCTTTTTCTCTCTCTCTTGATGTTTACGTGATGTCTTAGCTGTAAGTACCACAATTTTGTTTATTTTCAAATCTCTTGGTTGAACGCACACTAACACAAATATCTCAGTTTTTGATTGGGACTAAAATGGCCTACAAACATATCACGGTGGAGTAGATGTTATCATATCAAAGGTGCCGCATTAATTGTATAAAGAAACTTATTTTTTAAATAAATGTTTTCATTAACGTTCAATCATTTTGTGAGACAGAAAAATCTTTACACGGATTTTTTCAAAATGTGATCGTTGTGAAAAAAAACTTTTTATAAGATAAGTGGGAGCCAAAATTGCATGATAGTATGTAATTATTATAAGAGATATTTTAATCTAAAAACTTGTGAGCTTGATTATCCATATCATTATTGTTAAAAAGTATCAATTAAGAGTATATCTTAGAGTATAAATAGAATAGATAAACATTTGTCAATGCACTCATCAGTGTGTTCAGCAAAAAAGCCGTAAATTTTCAGATAAAATAGCCAGATCAAAATCTCTGCTATCACGTACCTAAAACCCTAGACTCTAGCATTTCCAATAGATTTAGAAACCAGAGTACCACTTCCTCTCCCCATCCTAAAGAAAGAAAACTATTTGGAACATATCATAGTACTATCTGCGATATTTTGTAAAATTTGTAGCAATTTAAAAATCGCAATTGTGCAGTTGATAAATGGCAAATATTTTTGTGGCAATGTTTTGTGAGCGCTGCTTTGTGGCGTTGCCAGACCATTTCGAGACATATCCGGTCGAGGTGTTGCAAGACTTCGCGTTCCTATGTAAGCTCAAAGCAAACGTGCAATATTTTTCTAAAAAAATTTCTAGTGTCAGGTCGTTATCGCATAGAAACGCGAAGAGCGAACCCGACCCCACCATTTTTTACAATTTTACCGTATTCAAATATGTGTAATATCGTATTAAGCACTGTAATGGAGTACTTGTCTATTCATCATTGAACATGGCTGTTGTGTTTTGTGTCATAATATATTCAAATTAATATATTCAATGTTTCTAAAGTGTAATATTCTATGTATATGTGAAAGTCAATAAAGAAATTCATGCTGACACTTATACTGACTTTTAATATTTATTTCTACGTCACTTGAATTTGTTAGAAATTAATTATCTTCACTTGTTTATCTCTTTTTGTTTTTTTTTTTCTTTAAAATCCTTTTTTTATGTAACTTTTACATACTTTTTGTTCAACCAACAGAGGATTACAAGGATGAGGCCAACGCATTGTACAAGAGTTAGTCCAATAATAATTGGTTTTTCTATGAGCTTTTAATGGTTGTGTGTTTCAGGTACAAAATTTTAATTAGAAATTAAGAATTTGAAGTAATAAAACATTATTAACAAAACCGCCTCATTTAAGCTATTACCACCTACTGATAAGTTTAAACTCAAAGGGCCTAATTCTAAATCAGATTTACGCCGGTGTAGTTTGAGTTGCTAGAGGCAACGTGGTAACTTTACAATACTCTTTATATTAGATGGCTTAACTTTGCGCTACTCCGATGGAGTAGCATAGTGATTTAGAATTCCAGCAAAAGTAATAAATAACTACAGGTAATGGCATTCAAAAATCAGCCCATAACTCAAAAAAATCCTAAGCTATTTTAAAGTGGTTTATTTAGTGCTTAGTCTATAAAAAGTTTTACATATTGCTTAGTCAATAAATATGATAGTATAGTGCGCTTAAATTATCACTAAAATGTGGTGTTCACTGTCGATCGGCAAAGAAAAATTGCCGCTACAGATTATTACGTATAACCCAATGTTGTTAATGCTGTCATTAAAATTAATTTAAATTTCTTAATGTCTGACATCCATCCCAAGGTCACATTTTTACATTCCAGGAGTTATTATAGTTATTTATGTATTAAGGGCGTAATCAAGAGGATTATGGCACGAGGAAATGTTTAAAGCCCATCGTAGAAAGGCTTTTAATTTCCCGAGGGCCATTAGTGGCGATTACGCCCGTAGTACATTACATACAACGTATTATTTTATTTTCAGTCGTTTTAATTTTTCAAATCAAAAGAATAATATTCAAAATTCCGGTATTTTTTTAACTTTGAAAGAATTCATTGACTAATTGACTACTTTGTCGTTGCCAAGATACGGTATGTTGTTATTTTCCATGATACTAAGGGCCGGTTTACAGAAAGTGAAATTAACTTTAATTGCGATTAAATAGTTAATTCGCGATTAAATGCCGATTTTGACCAATCAAACACGAAGAAAGCCGATTTAATCGCGAATTAACTATTTAATCGCAATTAAAGTTAATTTCACTTACTGTAAACCGGCCCTAGGACTAACAAGATATGATCACGCGCAGGTTTTCTCCCTCTCTCTTTCGACTCTGACGTCATTGTGTGACAAATCTGAAATAGATGACAAACGTGGCGTTATTAGTGTCGCTATTAGCGTCTAAATTCTCTCTGTTTTGAGTGATCTACTGGTTTTTGTAATTGAATATTGTTTGTTTGATTTTGTGAACGATGGCTTATTGTGCAGTGATGAGTTGTACCAGCAATAATAATAAGAAAAGCAAGAACTGTTAGTAGGTAGAGATGGAGAGTGCTTGCACACAACGACCTTCAAATGACCTCTGTTTTTGGCTTCTCACCATTACTTATAGGTTTCTATATTACCGACTCTCTACTAGATGGCGCTAATTACAGGTTTCTACTAGGGTCACTTGATGTAATTAAGGGTAGCGCCTTTGATTATATATACAATATATAATTATATATTTGTATATATAATCAAAGGGTAGCGCCAACTCTCTATCTCTCTCTTGGACCTCTCTTTTAATTTGAACTCAAGCTATACTAAACTAATTACCAATGTAGGCAACATAATAATCCAAAATCCCTAGAAATGCATTAAAAAGTGTTTCTAACTTTGTTTCACTCAAGCTATCTCTTTTAATTTGAACCCATCTAGTGATTTCCATATTCTATACGAAATGATACGAAAAAATCATGTTCCAACTGTTATCTTTTATTATTTCGTATCTGTTGATGGAAGAAGTGAGTGCGATGAGTAATCCATCTGCAGGATGTTGCGGTTAAGATAAAGAGTTCTTATCATAATCATATGACCACCTGCCTACAAAAAAATCGTGTCGTAGACATCTCATTCACAACAGTGTAGTGATATAACAACCTTCACAGTGTAAACATGTCAGACCAACAATATTCTTCAACAAATCTCACCGTAAGTAATTATTTTTATTTTATCTATTGGTCGACCACAGATTGGGATGATGATGCATACCTTTTGTTAGCAGGATTATGTACATACATAAGTGATAAGCATTTATGCCAGTCTGTGGTCAACTATTAACTATCATTCTTTTTTTATATGTTTTTAATAAAATATAAGATGCCTCAATGTGAAGCATGTCTCACAAAATTCACAACGAAAAGATCATATCAGCGTCATATGAGGGAATATTGTCCGGAAACAAAGAAAGCTAAAACAACTGAAACAACTGGTACGAAAAGAAAAAAAAAAGTTTATTATAGTAATATAATTATTTTAATAGTTTTAGAGAATAATTCTGAATACATGTGTACATCGTGTAATCAAATAATCCCATCAAAATATAAAAATGCCCATGAACGAGGTACCAACCATAAAAACAATACTTATATAACCCTTGAAAATGGAGTATTGTTAAGAAATTCGGCATTTAAATCACGTATTGCATCATATAAAATTTTAACTCAACGTGAACATGTTGATTTAGAAACTTTTATGATGGAATTAAAAGAAAAAACCATCAACCTTATTCGTACTAATGTAAAAAAATTTACTTTAGTAAAAGTGAATGTAGAATTATTTGGACTCTATACTATACCAGAAAAAAACATATTCGATATCAAAAGCTTTAATACAAAAAATAAGGTGATTACGTTGAGTACAAATGTTGAAGAGGTGTTAGGAGATTTTCAGGAAGTGATTAAACAAAAAATGGCTGATTTTTTGGAGTGTGATTCTGGTAAGATAATAATTATATTTATTATATTATATTCATATATGGTTTTATATTTCAGGTTGGACTTTAGTTAAAATCTTACACCTGGAAATTAATGTAAACAAATACAATCCGTTGAAAGCATCATCATTTATTGATCTTCCACCTTGGGTGGTTAAAAAGCAAGCAGTGATAAACATTCATAATTATTTAACATTATAATGATTTAATTATAAATAAATTTGGAGATAATCGAGTATTAGTTTGTGAAGAATGTTTTAAAAACGAACAGGAAATAATTATTAGTAAACCAAGTCAGAATGTTAGTGATGATTATCCAAGTCAAAATAGAAGTGATGAGGATGCTGATGATGATTCAAGTGTAGACGGTTATTGACCTAATAGTAATTTTAAAATAGATATAATATGTGATTCCCAATCTGAACTTCATCAAATAATACATATTTATGGAAGAGAGAAATGTAATACATGTAGAAAATTGTGTTGGATAGTCGAAGAAGTGGATTCTATTGCTGCTCAATATAGATGTTTTAGTAATGTATAATATAAATGTATTATAAAATTTATTGTTAAATAATTTCTAATAAATACATATATAAAATATTAGAGTTAATGAATAATTATTAAGTAATCATATGGTAGACGTCACATCTACAACAGTGACATTATCGCGATAGAGCAAGAAATGATTATAATATATAAAAGGCGAAACAAACCATTAAAGTCCACTAGTGTTTCAATTCATTTCAAGAAAGGGAGAGGTGTTGTAAACAAACTAATTAATAAATTACCAATCGAATTACATATTCCTGGATATCAATTCTGTGGACCGGGTACAAAATTAGAAAAAAGACTTATAAAAGGACAAACCGGGATTAACCCACTTGATCAAGCTTGTAGAGAACACGATATAGCATACTCACAAGAAACGAATTTACAAAAACGACACGAAGCTGATAAGGTACTAATTACTAAGGCTGTTAATAGATTAAAGGCGAGTGATTCATCGTTGGGTGAGAAAGCAACTGCTTTAGCAGTTAGTGGTATAATGAAGGGAAAAGTAAAAATGGGAATGGGTTCTACGAAACCCAGAAAAAAACAAAAAAAACCAGCAAAGAATAGAATTGTGGTTCCTCCAAAATATGGTGGTTTTATACCATTACTATTACCACTTTTAGGTGCACTAGGTGCATTGGGTGGTGGAGCAGCAGGCATAGCAACAGCTGTAAATAAAGCACAAGCAGATAAAAGAATGCTAGAAGAAACACAGAGACATAATAAGGTAATGGAGGCAATTGGAAAAGGAATTGGTCGAAAAAAGCAAAGAAAAAAACGTAAAGGACAAGGTCTATATCTTAAACCATATAAATGGAATCAAAAAAACTTCCAATAAAATTACCACGACATGCTCTTAGTAATATTGAGATAAAGAAATTTGCTCACTTACTACAAATACCACATTTTCGAGGAGTTTATATGCGAAATAAATTACCAAAAAATATTTATAAAAATGAAAGTGGTGTTATAAATATAGATGATAAAAATGGTTCGGGAACCCACTGGACTGCATATATAAAAAATAATAAACATATAGTATATTTTGATAGTATAGGAAATTTAAGACCTCCTCTAGAAGTTGTAAAATATTTCAAGAGCGATAATAGTGGTAATAAAATATTATATAATTATGATAAGTATCAGAATGTTGGATCTTTCAATTGTGGACAATTATGTCTAAAGTTTTTATATACACATGGGCAAAGAAAAAGTACTTAGTTGAGACGACGCAAAGCATCATCATCGTCATCAATAATGTTATTTGTTCTAACGGGAAAATCATCTATTTTAAGTTCAGACTATTCTCCACCGATTGATGTGAGTAATGGTAATTATGAATTGGGTCTGACCAATTTTGAAGTTTACAATAGTATACCCAATATCGATGTGGGAAATAATAAATTCTATTTTGGTGGTGAGGAATTTACAATACCAACAGGATGTTACGAAATATCTGACATCAGAATCTACTTACAACACGAGATTGGAAAGAAATTCAGTCAAGATATTCTTCAAATTACTGCAAACCATAATACTTTACATACCCATATAAAAGGAACGCAAGAAATTGATTTCTCTAAACCAAATACCATTGGACCATTGTTAGGATTTAAAAAGGGAATAATTAAAAAAAATATTGGTCAAAATTCTGATAGCATTGCTGATATAATAAAAATTAATTCAATTTTGGTTGAATGTAATATTACAGTGGGTAGTTTTAAAAATGGAAAACCGGTTCATATAATTTATCAGTTTTTTCCTAACGTACCTCCAGGTTTCAAAATAGTACAATCACCAGAACACATTATTTATCTTCCAATCAGTGTTGAATCAATAAGAAATATTACACTTAAAATACTCGATCAGAATGGAAAATTAATCAATTTTCAAGAAGAAACCGTAACAGTTGGACTACACTTACAGAAGAAAGAAGAAAATGTTAGTAACCTTCAATAAAAATTTTCATTATAAAAAAACGAATACATGTAAACGAATCGTTAGTAAGAAGAGAAACGTACAACGACTAAGTGTTAAAAATCGAGTGTTTCTAAAATCATTAGGATTTGAATTACATCCATAATAACAATGATTTTTGATCTAACCGATGAATTAGTATTTGAAGATACTATTCAGAGCTATCAGTTACAATCACATGAAGCATATACATCTCGTTATGATAATTCTGATCAGATTCGAATTAAGTTACCTGAGGACTTGTGCACCCTTCCTGGAGAAAGTGTTATTTTAATTGAGGGAAGACTAGTAAAGACAGATGCAACAAATAAAGTGGTTCCAGCGACGGATACGAAATTTGTGAATAATGGTTTTACATTTTTATTCAGTGAAATACGATATGAAGTAAATACAAAATATATTGATGGAAATGTAAAACCAGGAATTACTACAACAATGAAAAATTTATTATCGTTAAATATGAGTGAAAGCCTTAAATTAAAAAATTCTGGTTATTATCCAAATGAAGGAAAAATTGATCTAGTAGATGGAAACTTTCAAGCATCTATTCCATTGAAAACTCTATTAGGATGGGCTGAAACATACAATCGAGTAATGTTGAATGTCCAACAAGAATTAATATTAATTCGTAGTAATACTGATGATAATGCACTTATTTGTACAACAAATGAAAAGGCTAAAGTTGAGATAAATAAACTTGTGTGGATGGTACCACATATTGGTCCTGGATTAAAAGAAGAAGTTCACTTAACAAAACTAATTGAACAAGATAAAACGATTCAGGTGCCATATAGAAAGTGGGAACTTTATTCTCAACCATTGTTTCCAAATATTACAAAATACGCCTGGCCAGTTAAACCTTTCACTGCTCTTGAAACACCACGCTTTATAATTATTGGTTTTCAAACAGATAGGGAAGGGGACCTTAGTAAAAATACAAGTCACTTTGATAGTTGCGATTTAAGCGAAATAAGAGTATTCATAAATAATGAAAGATTTCCCTATGCAAATTTAAATGTTGCATTTAAAAAATCGCATACTGCTTTACTTTATGAAATGTTTACTACATTTAGAGCAAGTTATTATAACTTACAATTTGATGAAACACACATTAGTCCAAAACAATTTGCAGATAATTATCCATTAATAGTAATTGATTGCTCTCGTCAGAAAACTGGTTTCCAGACCCAAACAGCATCTTTAAGAATAGAATTTGAAATGCTAACACCCGTTACTGATAAAACCACCGTATATGCTTTAGTGATAAGTGATAAAATGTTTCAATATAAACCACTTTCGAAGACTGTAATCGTGTAAAAAAAGGAAGATGTTATTGTAAATTTGTAAAATCTATATTCTGTACTGTATTTTTTTTTTTTTCAATAAATAGAATGTAAAAACATATAAAGTGTTTTAGTTTTAAAACAATAGTCATAGATTTAAATCTTTAGGTTTTTTTCTTTATAATATGTTCGTTATAATATGTAAGAAATAAAAAACATATACTTTAAACAATATATTAATTAAATAAATACAAAAAGTAATATTTCAAATTAGGATATATCCTTTTTATTAATCCAAGAATTATGTTTCTTATCCATTCCACTCCACTTGACAAATAAGTGATTTCCTTTTTTTCTAATTACTTTGTCAATGAGATAGACATGAGGATATTTTACACGTTGCAGTTCATGTTCATAGAAACCACCTTTTATTGCTTCTCCCAAAGTATCTTGTAGTAGATATGTCCTTGGATTAGTGTTTTGTACTTTACTAATTGAAAAGATTTCATTAGTCCAATTCGGTGTATACCCTTTAGCAAAAAGATGTCGATATTTACTAATTCGAACAAAATCTCCAAGTTTAAATTTGGGTTTATGTACATCCATTATCTTTAAATGGTTATAAACTTCAGTTAATACTTGCTGCTCATTTTTCTTATTTATTGAGTTTGGTTTTAATCCAGTTGTACGATGTATGGTGTTATTATATGTATTAACAATGTCTGGTAAGATGTTGATCCACTTGTAATTGCCTTGAACGCTAAACTCCT
Organism: Tribolium confusum; assembly: GCA_029207805.1. NCBI lineage: Eukaryota > Metazoa > Arthropoda > Insecta > Coleoptera > Tenebrionidae > Tribolium > Tribolium confusum. The sequence goes on from JALGAY010000006.1 coordinate 10,464,274, forward strand.
TCCACATTAGAGATTTAATTGTTCGATTGACACGTTCAACTATACTACACTTTAAATTGGAATATGAACTATAGTGGTTAATATTATATTTCTTCATTAAATCTTGAAATGATTTATTGTAAAATTCCTTTCCAAAGTCAGTTTGAATATTTTTGGGTACATTACGTTGAATCTTTAAAATATCACTCATAGCTTCAGTAACACTTTGCCCCATCTTGTTTTTAAGTGGAATTGCCCAAAGAAATTTTGAAAATACATTAATCACCATTAAAATATATTTAAATCCTTTATTAAAGCGAGAATATGGAATCATTTCAACTAAATCCAATTGAAAGAGATCATTTAACCCCTTAACAATTACTCTTCTTCTTTTAAATTTTTTTCTAGCTGGAGCATGTAATTCATTGACAACTTCACGTTTAATATTTGTCGCACTATGCTTCATAATAAATGGGTATTTTCAATACTAACCAAACAAGTAACTGATTGTAGGCTTCTTGATGTTTTCGTTTAAAAACTATTACATCATGTTCATGTAAAGTATATCCCACCAAATTTACTTCTTTATTATTTACAAACACCACAATCTCTGTAGGTACTGCATATACACTCTCTACTGTAGCACTTTTCAATGGAAAAATAAAATTTGTATCATAATTAAATAGAACATAACGATCTTTTACAGGATCAAATATACCAGAAAACATTGGAGTGGTATAAGAATAAAAGCTTGCATTTCGTATATGATGTTGTAGAATATGATTACCGAATTTATCTAATGTCATAATGTCGAGATGTGATACTATACTATTTCAAATTATAGTATACATGTCCAATTTAAATAATTATTTTTGCCTCACGTAATTCATTAATAATGTGAGTTATTTCATTTGTATGATTATTATTACCTGCCACTGTTGAAGAAATTAGTAAACGTAAACGATTTACTAAAGTATTGGGATTTTTCCATGGTATATATTCACTTGTTTATTGTTTAGTTCTAGAGTATGTAAAGAACCACCTTTTTGTTTTATTGTTGTTGTTTGTTTTTTAGGAGTTGAAGTAATTTGTTTTCTAAATTGTTTTAAAGTTGGTGCACTTCCACTACGAGGACGTTGTGTGAGTGGTGATAATGGTTTATTATGAAATGTCTTAATAATTTTCGTATATTTTTTTCCAATATTTCCAGCAAATCGTTCTTCTGCATTATAGTTTTTTCGATCAGCATTTGTTAGTTTAACAAGTTCCTGATAATCTTTTAAATCATTTTTAGTGTAACCGATAGGATCTTTTTTAAATAATAATTCAAATAAGCCAGGTGTTCCTTCATATTTTCGATCTTTTACATAAAATATATTATTATCACGAAAATCAATTTCCGAATCCCCCAAATAAAACTTTCCTTTTTCAAAATCATGGCGTACTCCATACTGATGATCAAATTTATTAGTGGTGTCTGTAATCATTTCTTCAATATATTGGCGTGCTAATCCTGACCATTGCTCGAGAAATTCTTGAAACGCTTGAGTATTTGTTAATTGTTCTATAGTTTCATGTAATGATTCAATAGGAATTTCTTCATCTTCATCATCCTTATCGGGTTCATATTCAGCAACATCCACAACATCGAGAGATACCGGTGTAGTTTGCTGGACAGCTGCTGGTGGTGGTGGATACTTGATTAAGCGAGGAACTAACGAAGAATGAGTCGCTGAATAAGTGGGTGTAGAGGTAGCAGTTGGTTTTCTCTCTTCCTTCGAACTAACTTCTTGTTTCGAAGGTAATGCTAGATTTTCTTGTTTTATTTGTGATAGAAAACTTTGTAATGGTCCTGATAATGGTTGGAATTGTTTTTCAAATTTTTGTTGTGAAGCCGACAAATTAGATGTTAGATTATGTACTTTTTGTTTAACACTTCTTCGTGCTCTAGCCAGTTCCAATGCCAAATGTTTATCCATTTCAACTAATATTTGAGGTGATAGTTTTTACTATTTATAGACTAATAAATTGATCGATATCTTTACGATACCGACCATGAGCGATGTCAGCATCTTTATCAATCGTTAAAAAACCAAATGGTGTTTGCCAACATTCCGAACATACTTCTCGAAATTTTTCCCATGAAAGATCCGTTCCAACGTGATCATTAAAAATATGTTTTAAATTTAATGTATCTTGAGGAAAAACAATTATAAAGTTTGCATTATCTCGAATTAATTGTTTTGGAATAGATGAATACGTTTGACATAGATAAAAACAATCGATATTGAAATGTCTACCATAACAGAAGTAGTCACGAATTATATTTTGATTACAATTTATCACATCATCAAATATAATAATGGAATAAGGCTTAATTAGTTTCGGAGAAGGTATTTCACTACCATCTTCATATTCAAAATAATCAACTTGATGGAGAGGAGTCAAAACAGATTTCAAAAATTGATACTTGGGTTGTTGCAGAGTTTTCGAAAATAAATAAATATCGGTGAAACGTAAACCATTTGGATGTAGTAGTAGACTTAAAAGAACATTAGTTTTACCACATCCTGATCGTCCAACTATTAAACCTCGCTTAACACTTGTATTAAATAAAGAATTATGTTTGGTAAATTGGTTTGGTAAAGAAACTGATGAGTAGTCATGATTATTAATTTTTAATAAGTCTTTTTGTTGTACAACTTTCATAGTTTACACTTTCATATAAACAAAACAAATAACTAAAAATACCTATTAAACCTACTTAATATATACAAGATATAATAATTCAAAGAAAATATTAAAAACTATGAAATACAATTAATATATTCCTCCATACCTAAAATCAATGAATTTAAATTTTGATTGATTTCAATATTTACATGACCCCAAGCCAAAGTATTAACAGAGTTATTCACAATGTAACGTTTATCATCCTGTGTTGATAAGGCTACTTTGTTACGAAGCTCTGTATACATATTATGTAAGTATGATTTAAAAACTTTCATCATACATAACACTTCTAGAGCTAGAAGATCTGTTGCAATCGATTGATAATGAGTAAGTGTTAGGAATTTTTCAGTTTCATGTTTACTAATACCTTTAGCTTTTTTTGTTAAATTATTAAGCGTTTGTACACAATATGCTTTTGCACCAGTCCCATAAAAACTCTTAATTATTTCACCCCCATATTCATCTTTCATTTTACCAATGACTGATTTATTTCGAGGTATACCATAAATGTTTGTTTCTTCAAAATTTGAAGTATCAAACAATTCAATGTTTTCTTTTATATCGGTATAGACATTTTCAGTAAAAATTTCCAAAATTAATGAATCAGTATCGGTATATAAAAGAGACACATTTTGTTGATACTTTACTTTTAAAAAGTTATAATAAAAGTCATATATGAGTGTTTTGGAAATATCTAAGATTGAAAACCCAACATAAATTGGTTTATTATACGTAACTTGAATTTTATTCATTTCGATGGCTACAAAATTTTCATTAAAACATACACAATTTTTATAATTTGGTTTTGCAATATATGTTTCTGCACCAAATTTGCGACCATATGTTTCCCAATGTGTAACAAGTTTAATATCCACCCACTTATCAACATTTTCCATAGTTTTACCAAACACACTATTATTCATCAATTTAAATAAATTTTTTTCGAATTTATTTTGTGCCTTATTGCGTAACATTGTATTCAGCTCGATATATGGTTTTAACCAAGCTGATTGTTTAAATTTAAGCACACGATGAATTTTAGTTACTTTTAAACCATTTGCAATAGCTTGCTTGAGATTTCTATAATGAATAATGTAGTGAGTTTTGTTATATAAATTTGGAATTAATTTAGGATATTTACTATTGGGTGGAGCAATGTTCTCAGGTAAAAAAGGCATATCATTATGTGGGTTATGAAGATGTTTAGGATAATTGATATCAACTTCAAAAACATAACCGTTAGATGATGTATCTGACAATTTCATTATATTGAGTCCATCAATTTCATCTTGTGATAGCCAAGTAAAGTCACTTTCAGCTAACATTTGAGTCATTGCCCAGCCGTACAAATTGGTAGCGTCAAGATATAATAGATAAGATGAGGGTTTTGAAGAATCATAGTTTTGAAGAAATTTATTGTTAGCGGTTGCTGCTCGTTTAGTACACACACTAACTCCTCCCCTAATCCCTTTTTTAATAAAATGTAACATATCAATATCAGTGAATAGTTCCAATTGTACTTTGGTAAATTTAAGCATTGCGTCCCAACTTAATGATGGTGCAGTAACATAATGTGTAGGATCTAGTTTATAATGCCTAAGACATATAGATCTGAAATTCTCAAATACATCAGCCAATAATAGTATATCACTTTTTAAATAAATATCTGAATAGTCTCCTAGTGTTTGACACTCAAAACTATTCCAGACAGTTTGTGCTCGTGTGTAATCAACTTTAGAAATATGTACATCATGTAACTTATCAAAAAAATCGCTTTTTTGTGGTAATCCAGTCATATCTAATTTAGTAAAATCATCAACATATGAATATGGAAACACACCTTTTTGTCGAATTAATTTAAATTGTGCATCATTGGGAAAATATTTCCGAACCTCATTACATTGATTATCTTTCAAATTTGAAGCTAATGTTTCTAAAGAAGTAGCTAAAAATTGAAAACTATCTACGAAACGTAACTGTAAATTATGTTTTATTATCTGACTATCATCGTTTATAGTTTCATCTACCTGAATGGTTTTTGAAAATGTAATATATTTTTCTTTGGTTTTACCTACAAGTTTTATATCACTAAATTTTTCTGCCAATTCTCGTATAAATAAATGACTATCATAATTTGAGAGATTATGGAAAAATATTGGTATAAAATTTGGAACTTTATAATTTAGGTTACATTTAGAATGAGCAGGTCCTCTATAATAACCAGATAAATGACAATGATCTTTTACTTTAGTATCAGTACTCTCGAAAGGTTTTTGACAAATGTGACAGTGTGTTGCAATCAAATATTCATGCTCTTGACATTCATTTAAAGGAAGCATTGGTTTTAAAATTTTCAAATAATTATTATATAGAAATTTTACTTTATTTTCCAAAGAACTAAGAAAATCTACAACACATGATTTACCACGAAATAGTTGTAATTCTGATAAGTTATCATTGTATGCACATTTAATATAATAAGCACAAGAATATGGTTCATGTTGATATGTTTTCATAGTAAATGCTTGTGTAGGATCTGGTGCAACTGTTGGTATTGGTTTTAGTAAACATTCAAAATCAGCATAAATAACAAATGGAATAGAAAGTTGTTTTTCAAAATTTTGAAATTGAAGTATATTACCGGGAACAGTATCTCCAAATTTATTTATAATTAAATCATTAGTTGGAATACGAGTATAAAGTTTTCCACAATCACGTTCTAAATGTCTATGTAATAAAGCAGCCGTACAAAAGTATTGTAGACAACCATCACAAAAAAATTTCTGACCAAAATGTTTAGAAACTTGACTAGAAACTAATCGACTCAAGTCCCTTATTAAGCAATAATGCCAATCTCCTTCATCATTACTTAATAATAATAAATTTACATGAACAGCTTTTTTAGATCTTGTGTAATATAATGGTCCCACTACTTCATATTTTGCTTTATTATTAGAATATATTAATTCTAATCCGTACACATTTACAGAAATATTATTATTTTGTTCAAATATTGGTATCTGATCTAATTTTACTGGAAACTCCAAACCGTCACAATTCAAAACTGTTGACCAATGAGGGTATGATGATGGTAAGTAGTTTGGTCCAGATGGTGTAACGATTTTTGCCATAATAGACCATACAAAGCAGTGATAATCATAATTATGAATGTTTATCACTGCTTGCTTTTTAACCACCCAAGGTGGAAGATCAATAAATGATGATGCTTTCAACGGATTGTATTTGTTTACATTAATTTCCAGGTGTAAGATTTTAACTAAAGTCCAACCTGAAATATAAAACCATATATGAATATAATATAATAAATATAATTATTATCTTACCAGAATCACACTCCAAAAAATCAGCCATTTTTTGTTTAATCACTTCCTGAAAATCTCTTAACACCTCTTCAACATTTGTACTCAACGTAATCACCTTATTTTTTGTATTAAAGCTTTTGATATCGAATATGTTTTTTTCTGGTATAGTATAGAGTCCAAATAATTCTACATTCACTTTTACTAAAGTAAATTTTTTTACATTAGTACGAATAAGGTTGATGGTTTTTTCTTTTAATTCCATCATAAAAGTTTCTAAATCAACATGTTCACGTTGAGTTAAAATTTTATATGATGCAATACGTGATTTAAATGCCGAATTTCTTAACAATACTCCATTTTCAAGGGTTATATAAGTATTGTTTTTATGGTTGGTACCTCGTTCATGGGCATTTTTATATTTTGATGGGATTATTTGATTACACGATGTACACATGTATTCAGAATTATTCTCTAAAACTATTAAAATAATTATATTACTATAATAAACTTTTTTTTTCTTTTCGTACCAGTTGTTTCAGTTGTTTTAGCTTTCTTTGTTTCCGGACAATATTCCCTCATATGACGCTGATATGATCTTTTCGTTGTGAATTTTTTGAGACATGCTTCACATTGAGGCATCTTATATTTTATTAAAAACATATAAAAAAAGAATGATAGTTAATAGTTGACCACAGACTGGCATAAATGCTTATCACTTATGTATGTACATAATCCTGCTAACAAAAGGTATGCATCATCATCCCAATCTGTGGTCGACCAATAGATAAAATAAAAATAATTACTTACGGTGAGATTTGTTGAAGAATATTGTTGGTCTGACATGTTTACACTGTGAAGGTTGTTATATCACTACACTGTTGTGAATGAGATGTCTACGACACGATTTTTTGTAGGCAGGTGGTCATATGATTATGATAAGAACTCTTTATCTTAACCGCAACATCCTGCAGATGGATTACTCATCGCACTCACTTCTTCCATCAACAAATACGAAATAATAAAAAATAACAGTTGGAACATGATTTTTTCGTATCATTTCGTATAGAATAAGTTGTGTATCTACTTTAAACTGATGTCTACCAATATAGCTAATACACTAAATTATATTGGTATCCACTCCTTTAAATATATGACTAATAAACAAATTATATTAAAATTGATGCTTTTTCTCATCTTCATTTAATACAAACAAGTGACATTAAATAAATAAAAATTTATATATAATAATTATCAATTATTATCTACAAACACATTTCGCTATGCAGCTTCTTGTTCATCATCATTCATCATTAACATTGTCATATCCTTTTGGTGTTAAAAAAATGTTATTTTATACTCATATCTTTGATTTTTTACCCTTTCACCCGTTTATGTTTATATATTTATAGTTATTAACATAACATAAATGTAGAAACTTATAATTAACTTAAATGTAGAAACTAGGATCACTTGATATACGGGTAACGCCAATGGAAATCACTAGACGGGTTCAAATTAAAAGAGATAGCTATATACACGCATGAGTGAAACAAAGTTAGAAACACTTTTAAATGCATTTCTAGGGATTTTGGATTATTATGTTGCCTACATTGGTAATTAGTTTAGTATAGCTTGAGTTCAAATTAAAAGAGAGGTCCAAGAGAGAGATAGAGAGTTGGCGCTACCCTTAATTACATCAAGTGACCCTAGTAGAAACCTGTAATTAGCGCCATCTAGTAGAGAGTCGGTAATATAGAAACCTATAAGTAATGGTGATAAGCCAAAAACAGAGGTCATTTGAAGGTCGTTGTGTGCAAGCACTCTCCATCTCTACCTACTACTACTACCTACTACCGTTCGATTGTCGATACTTTAGTTTTTTGACCAATACCAAATTTTGTAATTTGTGGGAGCAAGAAATGCTCTCAAAAGCATGGTTTTAATATAAAAAATGCTGTAATATGTTTGAAACATTTTTCTCATGATGATTTTTGTGTTAAAGAAAAACTATTGCCTGTGTGCAAAAATAAGTGAAAGTTAAACGAGACGCCTGCCTTCACTTAATTTACAAAAATCACTAAAAGTGCAAAATCTGTTCAGAAAAATCGTGAGGAAAGGATAAAAATGATAAAATTTGTTATAAACATACATTCCATGTAAGTACTTATTTCATTTATTTTATTTGGGATAATTTTTTATATAATACTTATACTATGTTAGCTTACAAGAAGAATCGGAAATGTGTAAGAAAATGAAAAATCTCCACGCGGAAAACTTACGTTTAAAAAAACTTTTGGAAAAAGAAAAAGAAGAGAAAAAACAAATTGATATGATATTTACTGTAGGACAGCTTCGTAAGCTAAAAACTCAGTGAAACAAATTCAGTGGTCTATTCAAAATATTACTTTTGCAATATCTTTGTATGCTGGTGAGCCCAGGTCTTACCGTTTACAAGAAGAAGAGGTTATCCACTCCAGCAGTTTCGAACTAATTTATGTTCTAATTTATTAATATTTTGATCTAAGTATGTTCTAATTTATTAATCATTAATTTAAAGAACGAGTTGTGTTACTTGTTGCTGGCAAAAAGTTAAAAGATATTATAGTGAGTTTTTGCTTTTTAAAGTTGTGTATTGAAGTTATGAGATCGTCATACACTTAAAATGCATTATCTTCCCCTTCACTTAAGTATATTTTTTTAATTGATAAAATAGTTTAGTAATCAATTGTAATAATAGAATTATTAATTTAAGGTAGAAATATTTTAGTATAATTATTTTTTTGATTTCATTATTCAATATTTGTCAGATTAAATGCAGAATTGATTAATCGTTTTTTTTGAAAACTTCTAAACTTACAGTTTTTTTTATGTAACCGCTTTAAATTTAAAAAGTGTTATATGGCGCTTTAGTAAACTTATGATTATTTAAAATTCGCATGCAAGTGAATTTTAATTTGTTTATTAGCTTTTAAGATTTTTATATTTAATCACATATTTTATTGTCTTATTATATCAAAGTATATTTAATTAATATACGTGTTAATTTAATTTTAAAACTGATTTTACTTTCGAAATTAATTTTAGGGATTTCAGACTGCAACCTTTTACTACAAAAGATTATTTTATCCCAGATTTCCCCTCGCAGAAAAAGCCTATGCTTAAACAAAACTATTTTTTGTGGTTTGTACCACTCTACCCACAATTCCACCCTACAAATTAACCATTAATAAAAAAAAAATTTAAAAACCCGCCCTATTTTGAACTGTAAAAATAAACTTAATAAGGTTCTAAAATGTTTTTTTAATAAGTATTATTAAATAATAATCATCTGAGACATTAGAATCAACAAAAGTTTTAGTAATTTTCCGAGTAATTCACTAATAATACTATTAAATGCATGTTTTTTCTAATACCGCAGTACATTTTTGTCACGCGATGACGTCATGCGCAAACTAGTCTAAAATTCGTACGGCAAGTGATCATATCTTGTTAGTCTTAGTATCATGGTTATTTTCTGTTTAGCGATTTTCCAAACTCAAAACTGGTTAAAATCGTGTGTGAAAACGTGTATTCTAGAGAAATGTTACAACAGGTAACAGCCCAAAATTCAAGAAAAAGTTGTGTCCGCTCCGTGTGTTTGTAGTGACAAACAGTTTTTTAAATAAATGATGTTTTTTACGATAATTGTTATTCAATATAAAAAGTGACGCTTAGAAAATTGAAGACGTTTATTTGACAGCTAGACGAATGTACAGTTACTTATGTGTAATTGTTGCGTAGCAACATTAAAAAATTCAGTGCTATAAAAATAAAGATTTGCGGACGTATAAAATAGATTAAGGTTCCAAAATAAAATAAAGTATAGAAAAGTCACAAATCGCGATTTCTTCTCTTTGTTTTGTTTAGAAAGTTGTAGTCAGAAAGCATGTTGCTACCCGAAAAAATGCTAGGTTTAAATTTAGAGAGAAGTTAGGGTAAGTAGCACTCTTTTGTAGCACCTTTGATTTACTGCTTATAACTGGACCATCAAGGGTTTTATAGCCTCAAATTTCTCTATGAATGTTTGTTCAGCGTTTTTTGTATATTAGTTTCTTCTGTAGCTTTTGCTATTTTTTAAATTTTTTAAAGAGTGCAAAAAATAAACCATTTTATGTCCAACTGCTTAATAAATTATTCTTGATAATACAATGTTTCGTCTATAAAATACTTCTTTTGTGTACAAGTAAAATAAAGTAACTTTATTTACAAAACTGTCAGAATTCAAAATCACTGTTGAAATCCTTACTAGAACACCACTTCCGATAAGCACGGTACGTTTCTTCATATACAGGCCTAGATTTTATTGGTAAAGGTTATCTATATTTGGATGAATTTTATTATTTTGACTTACAAACTAGTTTATGACGGGTGGTTTTAAAGATAAGTGAACCCTATTGTTACCTAAGCGGTCGGCTAAACCCTCGAAGGAAACAAACAACAGCCACGCGCCAAATCTTTACACTCCACTTAAAATTCAAGGGCTGGGGTTTCTTTATCGATAAGGAACCCTAAAGTTAATTCCTCTATTGGGCCATAAAATTCATCCAAATATAGACACACTTTAATAGTAAATCTTCAGCAGCAGCAGCAATATTTATAATTTATTTCTCATTAGAAGTATTAGAAGAACTCTTATAGAACTGCACGCTTACATTTTGCATCGGACAGATTTTTCACAAATAAAATAACAAACTCTCCGTAATTAAAAAGACATCATGCACACTTAGTTGAGTTATTTCATTAGATTTATGATTTTTTTATTAATTTTTATTCTTTTCTTGTTTTTGCAGTCAGACATAAAGCTTTGTATGCAATTTTTATATAATTAGGTCTTTTTGTACGCGCCCTACTTATCTATACCTGTAGGGCATGTACAATAAAGACCTAAATTATATACTTATTACACAAATAACTATTATTTAATAAGATGCATTTGTTGCCTTTAGATAAAACTCTGAAGTGATAATTATTGTTAAGAGCATTAACTAAAAAAATATTTCTATATAAGGTAAGGTAAAATAAAATAAAAAACGCTTTTTGTCTTAACTGTTGTTTTTAGAGGTATACGTTAATCTCATTTTATCATGATTAAAAAAAAGATGTCAACAATTTGGAATTTTTTTATTTGAGAAAATAAGAAATCTGAAGCCAAATGAAATTTACGAGTATGTAAAGAGTTACTGTCGAACAAATCAGGTATAACAAACAGGTATAAAGAAGGAATATGATATGAAAACGTCCTACCATTAAATTAAAAGAAAATATAAACTAATATAAACTAAAGCAAAATACTATAAATTATGTTATATTTTAATATTTTATTTAATTTTTCATTTTTTTAATACAATAATTTATTTTATTGTAAGTTTTATTCTGTATTTTTATAATTTATATTTAATATTTTATTTATTTTTGGATTTTTTTAATACAATAATTTATTTTATTGTAAGTTTAATTCTGTATTTAGTGATACTTTTTTACGGTTCTGCTCCTGGTGCTAACAAATTTGCTGCATGAACTCCCTGAGAATGACCATTGAGCAGTTCTTTAAAAAGCAGTGACCAGAGCCAGAGCCACTCCACTTACACAGCTACCAAAGAAGCTGCGATTCATCAACTGCTCCAGACCGCTCTAAGAAGGTGATCAGTGTCACTGCTACTCCATAAACGGTCTGAGCAGCGACTTGATACTGCCTCTGCGGAGCTGCTACTTTAAAAAATTAGTCACTGCTCCGAACTGTTCCGAACAATTAGAACAACTTTCAAAGTTTTTCTCAAACACTATAAGTAACTCCTTCAAACATTAATAAGATAGACTCAAAACTAGCTTTGAGATTAAAAAATTGATCTGCCAATTCCAGATCCCACTCCCACAAACCGGATTTAAACCAAACTCTCGAGCATGTTTAAAACCACGACAAACATAAACCTGGTCTAACCAGGTAGTTGACCAAAAATCGACCAAGATTTCTATGGTCGATGGTAGTTTTTTGGATAAAAATGTGATGATTTCTTCTAGTTGGTGGAGGACTGTAACTTCGTAAAAATTTCTTTCGTTAATTTGAATGTCCATCAATTTGGAGCAATGATAAATCACTTTATTTAAAAAACTTTAAATCACTTTATTTATAAAATTGTTTGCTATGTGATATGTCGCAAGCACACGAATGCTTTGTCTACTGTAGCATATCATCTTGACAGAGTTAACAACTTAAATTCCTATATTGATCTTGTCTTGAAAGTGTTGCAATTTTTTGTAAAAAAAGTTTTTCAGTTTCGTTAACTGCTGATAACGTTAATAATATAAGATTTGTTTAGTAACGTTTTGATTAGTTCTTGTTCATTTTTATTCAAATTTTTAATGTCTTTGTATACTTTATTGTTGACTCCAAATACTGATGTTAGAAATTCTCCAAGCAATGTTTTATCTCGTGTAGTAAAACCAGTAATCCCATTTTGGATCCAAGTTGTTGTTTTTAAATGTTTTTCGCACAGAGTGTTATTTGTTAAAATTTCATATTTTAATTTTAACTCTAATGGTTTTAAATGTAACATATTTCAATTTTATAATACTAAGTTTAAACTAGAAAGATGAATATTTAGTTAAAATCACACTTACTTTCCGACCACTCAATGTATAAGAGTAACCTTATACCAGATTAGCAACACTGTGATTGGAACCAAATTCCAGATAGCTGACTCCTCTAATAATTTTTATCAAATTAATGTTTTGTTTTATTAATGCAAACTTTATCTTTTGAATTATTTTTTTTAAAATCTGGTCTATTAACAACGGATTTTCAGCCTGTTAACTTATTAAGTAACTCTTGAAAATATCTGACACAACACCATGGATACCAGCATTTTTCATAATAAATTTTCGTGAATTTCGGTGTCAAATGTTTAGGGCGATTTCATAATCAATTTAAAAACTCCTCTAATTTAAATGACGTTTAGACTGTAACTGTCATTATGACAAAATGCATCAAAAAATCATGGACAGTACGTCGTTTAAATTAATTTTTAAGTTAATTAATATTTTAGTTTTTAAGTTGATTATGAAATCGGCCCTTAGCAAAATCCAGACATACGGCCAGACATTTTATTTTATTGAAGTGTACTATAAGAGAACTTAGAACCTGAGATCGAAATATAACTAAATCAGAGCAAGCTGTGAAAGTGGGTGCGTAACATTAGACACATCATTACAGGCACCACCGGCGTTCAACAAAGTTTTTATTTATAAGAATCATAACAAGTGCTGAAAGTATTGCCCATTAACTTCTAAACACTTCTGGACTCTTCTTTTCAAACCGTCAACTGGCAAATTCGATTGGTAAGTTGATCTAAATTGGCTATTGGTGTCTTAAAAATTGAATTTTTCAAGTAAGACCACAGAAAGAAGTCCAAAGCGGTTAAATCACAAGACCGTGGCGGAAACAGAATTGCTGTGTTTCTGCTTATTACACGATCATCAAAAAATTCCCTAAAAAATTCAATGGTTTCTGGAGTGGTATGGGATGTCGCACCATCTTGCTCAAAAAATCCTTCTTGCAGTTCATCGTCGTGCAATTGATTAATAAACGGATCAAAAATTTCTTCACGATACCTTGCTGTATTAAGAGTTCCTTGGAAAAATATGGGGCCTATATATCTGTCACGGCTCATCCCAATCCAGACGCCAATTTTTTTGCGGATATTGTGGAGTTTCAGTGAAATAATAGGGATTTTTTCCTGACCATATGCGCATTTTTGGAAGTTTATGTATTCGGAAAGATGGAACCACGCCTCATCTAAATAGAAAGTTTTATGTAAAGTGTCATTGTCATTAATGTTTTCAATAAACCACTGACAAAAATTTTGTATGCGTGCATTTGTAGTTTTTTTTTTTAATTACTAACTGACATGTTCCATATGACAGCCCCGTTTGTTGTGCAATTCTTTTTAGAGGCGTTTTAGGTGACTGAGTTACGATTTCTTGGATTGCACCAATATTTTCTTCAGTTCTTTTAGTAGGACCATGACTCTTTTTTGCTACCACAACTCCTTCTTCTCTAAAGGTTTCTACACAACTTTTCAAAGCGCAGTAAAATGTGTGATAATTAAACACTAAGTTGAGATATTTCTCCCGTAATTCCGCCAAACACTCAACAATTGAATATTTCCACTCCCCATCTACTTTTTGACCGTCCGAAAGTAACTTTCGACAATGTAGGCTTTTTGTTGCGTCGTAAACACCATCTCGAAACAAGAATTTATTGAAAAATAAAACAATTATCAAACACCTGTCAATTTTTAAAATGTCAGTGTGACTAAGATTACGCTGGCACAGCTTGCTCTGATTCAGTTGAATTTCGATCTCACTCTAGTAAGTGCATAGCGGTATCTTTTATTGACACAAACTTTACCTAATAAAATATTTTGGATTGAATTTAACCACATGTATTTACACATATTGTGGTTATTGTGGTTTATCCTTAGTAAATAAAATCGTCTTAAAATAGCTACAATTTGGTAAGTAAACAAAATTTACATATACTTATTATATACTGAAAACAGCTAATTGAAAAATGTACTATCAGAAAATTTGCGATACAGGATTAATTTCTGATAAATATTAACTAATTAACATCTGCCAATAAATGTAAATAGTTACTTTATCTCTATGAGTTTGCTGGTATACATGTTCCTTTTATTCTTTGCTAAAAAGTATAATGCAAGCATAAAAAATGGCAAGTTTTAAAAAAAACCTGGATGTTCAAATTTTCGAAAAAACATCTTTTAGGTAAGTGCTTTTCACTATACAATAATTGTTTTATAAAACGGCAAATACTGTATTACAGAAAGCACAACATCTCGCAATGGCTTTCAAAATGGGATAGAACCATTGCTGCTTTTACAGCAATTATCATATTTTTCGCGTTGTTTGGATTAGTCATACTAAATATTAAATATTTTAATGAGAACACAAGTAGTAACAAACCAGAAATTGGTTTCCAAAAAAATAAATTATTTACTTATGGTACGTTACGGAATTTTCGTACAACAAAATGCCAAATTTCCGGTGAATTACTATCTTGTGCAAATCTTAACGGCGAAGAACTTGTAAATGAAATCAACAATATCTTAGGGGAAAGTACTATGGCAAGTATTATTTAAATAAAATACAAATACAGGATTAATATATACATAAAAAAAATTAGAAAATAATAGATATTTACTAAATCAGTTAATCCCACAAATTATCTTATCAACTTTGAAATCACATATTTTACATAAAATATTTTTATTGATAGTGATAATGATGATATTCATCAAAAGCATTTCGATAAAAAACATATATTACATCAAATTATCGATTAATCCAAAAAACTTTGTTTTTTCAGGGCATTACAAGATTACAATTAACAGAAATCCAATTCAAAGACAATAAAATTGAAAAAGGTTGGTTAGATGGCATTAACTTAAGTATTAACGAATTAAATATTGCATCTGCAAATCTTAATAAATTAGGGAAAGAATCATTCAGTGGAGATACTTTTAAAAATTTAGATATTTTAACATTAAGTGATACAAAAATTTATACGTTTAGAAAAAACATCTTTGAAAACTCAACAATTGCAACTTTACAAATAAATTTTAAAGACACTTTTACAGTAGACTTTGAAAAAAATGCATTTGGGGCATTAGCAAAAACGCTTTCTACATTACAATTACAAAGATGTTTAAGTGATGATGTACTATTTAATATAACTGGACCCAATGCGGAAAGAATGAAGAATTTAAATTTCCTAGATTTACGATATAATAATTTAGTAATCTTAAAAGATAATAGTTTTATAAATGTACCTAGTTTAAAATCTTTATTTTTATCATATTCAAGCATACATAACATAGAACCAAACGTTTTTAATTTCTACCAGTCAATAATTCGCTTAGACATAACTAACAATAACCTGAAAACTTTACAACAAAGCGTTTTTAAAAACGTTGACAGTGGGATTAGTATTGATAATAATAACTGGACTTGCAACTGTGAATTGTTGTGGTTAAGAGATTTGTACATCAGTGAGCCAAATTTGTTTGTGGATAAGTTTTACTGTACTGTCGCTAATAGAACAACCGTACCTTATGACAAAGTAGATTTCTGTCCTAACAATCAAACAACTGAAGAAACTACAAAATTAACATCTACATCTACAAAACCAACAACAAGTAATCCTACGCAAACAACAGACACGACAAAATCTTCTGTTTTAACAACTATACCAACAACAATTAGTCCTACGCAAACAACAGATACAACAAAATTTTCCATAGTAACAACTACTTCTATTAAAACAACGACAACCAATCCTACTCAAACAACAAAAACAACAAAATCTTCTTCAGGAACAACTTCCCATTCTACGGTAACAACTTTAGATCCTACTGTAACAACACCTTCACAACCTATTTCAACGCCAACTCCGCCTCACTCAATAAATGTAAATTGTAATACCACCGTGGTTTCTCCTTTGCTACATCGACAACTTTTCGATAGTTATAATATCACTGTTCGTAATGAAAGTGTCGTAATACAATTTATACCCATTTCGGACGACGATCAAAAATACATTTTGAGCATAGATGGTGAAATAAACAGTGATACATTACTTTGGACCAAAAATCAACAACCTGTCAGCTGTATTAAAAACGCAGAGACAAATGTACTATACGAAACATATTTGGACTATGAACAAACTTATGTCTTTTGCTTGTTACAATTTGAGCATGAAGTAACCTCTCCTTTTGATTGTGCTGCAATAACTACTCCGCCTTCATTTGACAAACAAACTTGGCTTCCTAACAGTTTTAAATTTCCTATAATTCTTGGTATAACTGGATCCTTAATAGCTGCCATTTTAATAAGTGCTTTGACGATGTTTTTTTGCGTTCGTCAGCATCCTAGTCTAATTAAAGGAAATAAACGTGTCATAATTGTTGAGAGTGAAGCGGCTGACGCTATAGTCATGCCGAAAACATACTATGATGAAGTTAATTATACACCACCTTCTTTGCATAGCCACAGCAATGGATACTTAACACCTAAATATAATGGAGTTTACAGTCAAAGAAGTATTCCTGGTCATTTGAGAACAATTTCTGAACATACTACTTACGTATTACCAAAAAGAAATGGACGCTTAAGAAAAGGACATTATAGACGAGAAACGACAGTACAACATGTGATGCAAGGATATGATGATCATTTGTACGAACCACCACCGTTACCACCCAATCATCCATCTGAATTAAGAAAAACTACCCGCATAAGTCTAAATTCTACGAAAGTGTAAAAATTAATAATATTTATATATGTATATATTTACTTCTATAATTAGTATTTACCCGTACCTTCAAGTAAATAGATAATCTTGATAAAATCTAAAAAAAATTATAAATATATTTAATCAAAGTTAATAACGTTAAATTTACCTGAAACTATCATATGTATTATAAAGTTTATTTGATTTTGAACTGGTATTATTCAACATATGTGCACTGCTGATTAAATAATTTCCAATAATTTCCTTTGTTTTATTAGATTAGTTGATAAAAGAATCATGTGTAAAAATGGTGATCAATTTTAAAATAAAGTTGTATTTGTTAACCCTTTTTTATCTCTTTATTTTATCCTATATCGTTACCATGTTAATAATAATGATAGCTAATAACATGGAGACGAGTTGCGTTAAGAACCCGATAACAGTACCATCAGTGTCGTTATAGTTATTTATAATATGTTACAAGTATGTTGTTGGCCAAATACAGTGTTAACAATTGAAACAGAATACTATCAAATTTGGACAATCCAAATTCAATGTTTTAAGTAGATATATTAAAAAAATTAAAAATAAGTTTTATTTTTATCTTAGTTTTATCTTATTCAATAAGTTAAAAATTAAATATAAGTTATATATATTATAAATGAAAGCTTGAAAAAATACAAATAGAGTACAAAATGTCGCCAAAAATTCTAATAGTTTTATTCATTAGTCTTAAAAAACAAAAAAAAATAACATCTTATTAATAATTCCTAAAAACAAGAAAATTTAATTAAAAAAGCAAAAACTTGACATCAGTTAACTGACATTAAATAATTGCCATCTGTTAGGTTATTGCTCATAGAGCAAAATAGTTATTTGCTTAATTATTCAATAAAGTATGCGATTTAATGCCGTGACTAGCAATCCAAAAGCAAGGTGCAGATGACCTTATAAAGCCTGGCAAAGTATTAAATTTGCTTTATTGCCGCATTAAATATATATATTATTCTTGATTCTACCAGTTTGCCAGAAAAATTTGCTGTTTGACATTTAAACTTAAAGTTTTGTGACAGCTGAACAAAAACTGTCTGCTTGACTGCTTATTTATTAATAATGCTGACTTGTAGCCTAGTCAATAAATGTGGTAATTTAGTCACTTAAATTGTCACTAAAATGTGGTGTTTACTGTTGATCGGCAGTAAGTGTTTTTATAAACCTTCGTTTTAAGACATGTATTTAGCTTAAAATCTGCAAAACCATTTCGAGACTTTGATTCAATGTTTTTTTAAAACCCATTAAATATTACATTTTTTTTTCGATTTCTTTTTTTTCCGATTTTTTTGGTAAAATAGGAGCAAGGTAAACATTCTGTTTTTTGCAGTGGCTGTCTATGACGCTCTGTAGGTATAACTAAACAAAGAATATAAATATGAATATAAACAAATAAAAAATCATCCAAATTGAAAAAAATCTAAAAATTCCAAGATTTTAAACTTTGTTAAAACTAGAGTATTCCATTTTAATTGTTGACCACTGTACAATACCGCCCGCAAAAATCCTGAAAAGGTCAATTTTTGATCAGAGAAAGACAACTATTGAGCTAAACTCAACCTAGTCGCAGCAAAATCCTAGCCCCACCAGCCCCCATCTCAAGAATCTTAAAAATTTTCAAAAAATACATTATATTCTTAGTTTTTAAAAACAAAAAAATTAATTTTAATTAAACAAAATGCATAAAATAAATTTCACAATATCAAAATACTGATTATACTGACGTCCCTATATAAATAAGCAGGACGTACCTACTCGTAGATTATGGATGCTAATCATAAACGTTGACGTTCGCCTAACATTAACGTGACGAGATATCGTTCAGTCCAAATATTATTAGTCTTCTAACTTAATATGGCATTTTATCATTTTTCGAATGTAATAGTTATTTATATTATTAGTGGAATAGAAACATCATTACACAACAAGTGTGTAGATTAGAGATAACAAGGGCGTCAGCCCGAATATCTGTAACACACGCGTTACTGTAGTCCACGTATGATATAGCTCCAAAACTTTATGTATGACTGCAAAAAATTAAGAAAATTGAAAATTTAATGCTGCCGATAACTCCTATTTTTTTACATCAACAATAAGGTGATATGTTCAATAAGCACTAAGGCAATAACTTATAATTTTTTAAACAATAATCAGTAAAAATTGTGCTTTGTGGCAAAATTAAAAAAAAAATGTAAACATGAGTGACTCAGAAAGTTTACCTTCTGATATGTTTGCTGCTTGATGCCAGAAAAGTCCAAAAAACAGTACGAGATGCCTTTTTAACGGTTCAGTTCATGGTGCGACAACAAAAATGTTGAAAATATTACACATGAAAAAGTTTCTACTTGCATATTTTGATCATTTATCAAAACAGTATAAATCATCGAGCCTCTGGGCTTTTTATTCTACCGGGACATTTTTTAACTCTGAACATAGGTGGACCTTATGTTCACTTTTAAAAGAAACAGATCAACTGTATTAAAAGTTTTTGCTATGCAATTAGATATACTTGCCTACCGCAAACTGTTAAAAAACAAAATGACAACTGACAAGTGCGGATTTGACGATGACGAAGCAAAACGCGTTAATTTTAGAGAAATATATTAATCAACTAACAGAAACATGTAAGAAATCTTATTACTACTTTAACAAATATTCGAAGTGGCCAACTTCCTGTTCGAGACAATACCCCAATCTATGGCGAAAACAGAGTTTTTAATAAAATTCTGATTCTAATTGTCAAACTATTTTGACGTAAGATACCTACTTGATTTTTGTTAGTACTACATTATATTTACTGTTGATCTGTTTCTTTTAAAACTGAACATAGAGACTATGTTCAGACTTAAAAAAATATCCCGGTATGATTAGAACAATAATGAAAATAAAAAAAAAATGTTGACATCAGGAAATCGTGCATTTAATCGCGTTTTTGAAAGGAAAGTCTGAAAAATATCGTGCTAAAAAAATGCAAATTTTCAGTAAACAAAATATTAGCAAATTTTTACAAAATGCAAATGATGATACTTTTTGTTAATGAAAGTACTGTACCCTTTTTATGCTTAAATTATTCTTACTATGTAATGTTAATTTCCCGGTTGCTTTAATTATTAGAGTTGGTGAAGCTTTTAAGATCCAAAAACTTACCAACATGCTTTTGGAAGATGTCAAAGATCAGAGACAATGCTTCTAAGTTCTAATACCAAACACTAAAACAAAAATATCCAGAGAATTTTTTATTACGTCAAGTGGATTTGATGGAGTCAGCATGTTAGAATTAATTCGAAAACATGCTGTACTTAGCTCTAATAACGCCAGTAGTAGACACTTGATAAGGAGAGGGTGATCCTTGGTGTGTTTGGACATCGCGATCAACTTACAAAAGAAATTATTAATATACGGGTTTATAACCTAGTGGCGATTTAACCCGTTAGTAGAAAGACTTCCCTACCGATAACCGATTTCTCAAAATAACAAAAATAATTGGTCCAGAGTGTTCAAAGAGTTAAAAACTCCACTTTAGACAACTGGTGACCAATTTCTCGTCAAAATAACGAAAATAATCAGTCGAGAGAGTTCAAAGAGTTATACGAGGTGGGCTCAAACTCGTCACAGACAGAGAAGCTCCACTTTAGACAACTGGTGCAATAAACAGTCTTTTCCAATAAAAGAAAAACATAAGTTTATCGAAAAATTGTTAATAAAGCTCGACTCATCACAGACAAAAAAGATCTCATCAACATAGAGAATGGTAAAACATTCTCTGAAGGTGGCTTTCCACGGGGTCTCTTTTATATCCTACGCTCACAGAGGTTGCTTGTGTGTTCCCACAGTTTCTTGGAATTTTGGTTGATTTTTAGCGATTTCGAACCAAAGAAGAGTTTGTTCTTATGGCCTTCCTTCTATTAAAAACTTGGTAGGTAATTCTCGACCAGAAAGAGTGTGTGGAAAACTTTCCCCTATGCGTAACTAATTCTTTAATGGGTGACCCGGTGACCCTTTTTTCGTCGAACAGCGATTCGTTCTGCCTTCTAAAATCTTCGATTTTCGCCTCCAAAATTCTTAATTTAACTAAAATATAAACAATTTTTTGTTTCTTAAAATAATTGAATGAACAATAATGTTAATTATTGTTCTCATAAAGTCCACCTTGATAAATAACCCATTCTGGAGTTGGCTAAGTAAAAAAGAAGCTATGGAAGTAAAACAACAAATTACAACACACGAGCCCGATATATAAATAAACAAATTGCAGTTGTACATAAATAAAAAGTATTAATAAATATTGTTCGCTTAATGCCCCCCTGTTAAATCGGTGATAGATAATAGTTATGTCATCAAATTTGACTAAAAGCAATTACCAAATAAAAAGCGCAAAAAATGTAGCATAACCTTTACTCATTTGTATGTGCCATTACCAACCCTTTCCTGTAATAAAAAAATTAAAATAATCTCGTTGTATTGTTGATTGCCTATATTAGAAAACCAACCAGATTTAGATAGTCTCAAAACATCAAATTATGTTTTAAAATTAGTAAATAAATTATTTCGTTGTGTCATTTATTAATTTTTTTCCAATTTAATACGAATTTTTTTAAAAACCTAACTTTTTGTGCACAGTAGCACAGTGTATTATAGGTTGGCACCAACGCCACAACTTCTTTGTCTATGCGCCACAACAGATTGATTTTAGACACGGAGCACGTTAGATACCTAGCATTTTAGAAGTTGCGCAGTAGACTCACCGCCATGTCAAAACAAAATTCAGCCATTTATATGACGTAACCAAAGAACCCAACCAATCAAACATCTATTTTGGTTTGCTAATGTAACGGATAAATAAACGTGTGGACGAACATTGGACGAGCCCGAGCAATCAAACAAAAGAATTGTGAAATTGAAACGTCAGTCAAATTCCTAAGCTTAAAAATTGATGAATCGACAAAATTAATTAAAATGGCTGATCAGGTAATTAAATTTCGCTAACAGTAACCCTAACATTTTCCTACCTTTAAAGGATGGCGACAATAATAAATATACGCACGATTTACAAACTGCCCCCCCCTTAGAAAAGCGAGAGTACAAATTTACTTACCCCTCAGTTATGGTATCAAATGACATTATTTGAACTTATGTAACGATTTGTTTTCCAGGAAGCTCAAATAAGAAAGTTAAAGTATGGATTGGAAAACTGGAAGGAAATCGTTTTAGGGGCGAAAAAAGTATTTATATGGGAAAAACAATGGCATCCCACTGCAATAGTTGGCGGTAAAGAAGCTTCAATATTGTTAACATTGAGATTTACTATTGTCTTTTAGGGAGCACAATTCTTTTTACTTTTTTGTGGCTGCTAGACCCAAGTATTTTGACAATATTTTCAGTTTTTGGTTTAGTTTTGACCATTTGTGACTATGTGATACCAACAATTGCGAGTTCTGTATTCAAACCGCAGCAGTGGACTGGGAAGAAAGAACAGGAGTTTGAAGAATTGTGCATGAATGTTATTCTGTATAAGGCTAGATTAGAATTGTTTTGGGCCAAGTATTACAAAATGAAGGCTACCAATAAGAAAATGGTATTGTGTTGACATATTTTAATAATTCTGTTAATGGTCTTGGTTTTAGTACTTTGTGCTGACTTTACTTTGTTTGGGTTTACTTGCTTGGATTGGATGCACTTTTAATAATTTGTTCTTGTCTTATTTATTGACGACCTTTCTGCTGCTTTATCCAGGAATGGAACACAATGGAATAATTAGCAAATGGAGAAATTATGTTGTTTCTTTTATAATGGAGTTAATGAGACAATCAAAGGCAAATGGACAAGAAAAGAAAGATTAGATCTGCTCAAAATGTTTTTTACGGTTTTGTTGTGTGATATTTTTGACTGACTGTAATATAAAAGTGTAGTTTTATACATAATAAAATAACTTTTTTAAAGAAATAAAAAACGCACACTAAATTCTTATTTATTCCTATCAATACAATTTACATTTAACAAGAGAAAACAGCCTAACACTAAGTTTAGTTGATGAAAAAGAAAACGATCCGCAAAACGTAATACTAGTGATTTATAAAATTTAAGGCTTGATGTTACAATCAAAAGACAAACTGAAAAAAAAAAAAACTAAAAAACAACACAATTTCACAAAAAAGGACCGCGCAAAAAGCGTCTTTGATCGTTAATAATAGCACTTATTTCATTTCCTTGGTGTAGGCGTCTAATTCGGCGTCGAGTTCTTCAGCTGTTGGTTGTTTCTTTTGATTCCTGAAATTTCGTCCACCCCCACGACCTGACAAACAAATATGTTTTAGTTGAAAAATCCATTTTGGTAGTTTGAGGCGTCGCCGCCGCTGGTCAAGTAAATGTACCTCTGTTAGGTCGTCCTTTGGCTCCTCCTCGGGGACTTCTGTTTTGAAACTTTCTCTCTGCAGGTGCTCGCCTCACCGGGGAAGGTATTTCAGATGTGATGATTTGGATGTTCATAGCTCGTCCATCAAGGGGCACTCCGTTGTACTGCTTCATGGCTTTGATAGCGTCACTGCGCCTCTCAAAAATAACATCAGCGGTCCCAAGTGATCGACCTGAACGATCATAATGTACGGAAGCGCTTTTCAGCGGTCCGAATTCAGCAAAAAGCTCCTGAATATCAGAGTCAGAAACTCCAAAATCTAAATTACCGACCATGAGTTTTGTGGGGCCAATATTGGACTGAACTACGGCTCTGGCCGCAGCCACTTTACGCGGGCCGTAGCCCTCGAACAGATCGTGCTTCCAAGCACTGTTCACATCTCCCTAAAGAAACAAGTGGTGGAGGTCAGATTCATCGCTCTCCGGCTATTTATGCTATGAAGATGCACACTTTTGGCCGCTTCCAAAACACGGGGCAGCTTAAGTATAAACATAGTTATAAACAATTACCCGGGTGTACTGGCGCGTTATTCCTCCGCGTCCTCGACCACGTTGAACGCCGCCTGATCTTCGGAATGAGCCGCGTCTAGGTGCGCCGCCCCCACGGGGGCCTCCACGCCCGCCCCGTCGGCCACCCCGACGAGGTTTACTTGACTTTATTATTTCATCTAAACTCATCTCGATTGTATCAACCATTTTTGATGGGATTTTTCGTTGTTTTACTGAGAAATTCACTTTTTCTACACCCGGCGTCGTTACGCACTACCAACAACAAAATGGCGCACAAAATGAGAGAACAAAACAACGCGCATGTGCGTTGACATTGCTATGTCGATAATGCAGAAACTAATGGAAAAAGAAAACGATCCTTCACAGATGGCGCTGTCAAAAATAGTTAGTAATTTTTTTACAACCACTAAATATTAAAATTAATATCCGTTTTTTTTTTCAATCAGTGTGGCGCAAATAATAACACCCTAAATTTAATTTCCCATAAAAATGCTGTTAAAATTTGTAACAAAACAAGAATAAAGTGAAATTTGCATCACAAAAAACCAGATCAAGTTTAGGATTAAGATAATCGGCCAGTGTAAGACGTTCTTTATACGAGGGCAATTGTTTTTAGTGGGAAATCTGTCAGAATTGACAGGTGTACAAAAATAGGTTAGAATGTATGACAATTTACAATTCTTAATCCTCAGAGCGTATACTGCTTTTCAGAAGATTAAAAAATCCTTCAAAAAGTTGGCCGCGACCTGCATCAACTATTGGCAGGAGCACTCGGTCAAAATGAAAAAGACGCCTCCATAAGCGTACCCCTGCTGTCGATGCCAAGCCACTAGCTGCAATTCTGCATAAATTATCTCTTAGTGAAATCATTCCAAACACGTAAACTCTGGCCTGGGCCTGGGGCAGATTCTTTACAACGTCTTAGATTTTCTAATAAATTTGATTTTGAAAATGATTTGTCAATTTACGGCTAAAAACAATAAATGGATAAATGTGTTAAAATTTAACTCCGTCGTAAACTGTTTTATGCCTCAAGAATTATTGATCTAATTAGATTTCTTCCAGAAGAATCATAAGAATCGCAACATATTTATTTTTAAAAAAAATTAGTTCAAAATAAATTACTAGATTTTTTCTAATGAATGAATCTGGGTTTTTAAACAAAAACTGCATAATAAATTTTTATTATTATTACATATTATTTAGGGTACTACAATTTTATTTGTTTTTTCATTTTAAATTTGATCTTGTTTAAAAATATGCCTAACTGTTTGTTTTTGTTTAATTAATGAATTATTAAATCCATTTTCTGAATTTTACAATTTATTACTCCCAGCAATTACAATAAAGACGATGCGAATTATTGTCTTTCTATCATTAAAAGTTTAATAATGCAAATGGAATAAGGAACCAACATAGGATCTAAAGTAATAACTCTTTAATAATATTTATTTAATTACAATAAATAAGTATATTAATGTATCGTATTTTTTATTAAGATGCATTTCTTTTACTTAAAACATTTTGGCTTGGTTACAAATTTTATTTTCTACTCTTATATTGCCATTTTTTCAATCACGACTTTTATTATAAACGATTTAAAAAAATATTAATAATAAAGAACATTCTTTTTTTGAAATGAGTTTCTATAATTTCTGTAAATAAGAAGCATTGGTTTTATTATTCATTTAATATGTAGTATTGTGTGTTTAATTAAAAAAAGAACTCTAGAGTGCTTTGAAATTAAAAAACAATTGTTTTGTATGTCTGTGATTAATTTTTTACACACTTATCAAAATGAAAGATCTCATAACCTCACTTTTTGACAATTAAAACAAAAATACATTTTAAATAAAATAAAGAATGTTTGAAAAATAATAATACCACGAAGGCAACCACAGAAAAACACACCAAGACCAAGCTCGCTTTGGCGGGACGAGAAGATATTCGTAGGTTATGGTTAAGACACAGTATAGAAATAATTGATTTTTATACTGTGGTTAAGATAATTTGTGAAGGGTAAAATGACATAGGAAACAACCAACAATTTTACATGAATAATTTAAATAATAAAAATGTTGTTGTATAGGGTCATATACGACATACGTAAAAATGTCATGGCTTGCTACGAGTTTTTTTTTTTTTTAACAAACACTCAGTATTTATTAAATAGATATAACCATATACAAAGTCCTCAGAAAGATATTTCGTGTTTACAACTTTTTATGGCATTGATTATTTAATAAGTTTATGGCCACCCTAACACCAGTACAATGTTTAGCACGTGCACAAACCTGGCCCAGCCTTGACAAAATCTGTTTATCTCACTTTATTGGAGTCTAGAAATAATGGTTTGCGGTTAGGCCTTCATAAATGTTAGTGAAAGTTAAATACCGGATTAAGTCGTAAACACGAAATATCTTTCTGAGAACTATATACGTATATGAATAAATCAAATCTACGTAAAAGTGGTGACAAATCTGCATGGCCCGGGCGGTTTTCTCAGATGGTATCGAAGGGTCTAACGACCATAAATTCCTTTCG
Organism: Tribolium confusum; assembly: GCA_029207805.1. NCBI lineage: Eukaryota > Metazoa > Arthropoda > Insecta > Coleoptera > Tenebrionidae > Tribolium > Tribolium confusum. The sequence continues at coordinate 10,491,172 of JALGAY010000006.1, forward strand.
TTTGGTAACAATACAATCTTTATTTTAATAGTAATAAACAGAAGACTTGCCTTTAAAGTCAGCTACAACAAAAATGCATGGTTTAGAATAATATAATTGTTTCCGTTTTCAGAGTCACAAAAAAGTTGTGTTTTCTGCGTTCTCACAAGATGTTTTAATTTTGGTTTCATGCTGAAAATGTCAAGAGTACTTTAGTTTAGTAATTTTAGTACTTTTTGAATGACTCAAAGGAAAAAAAAGAATAAAACGTTATTTTGCTATACATTTTTATTGTTTAATGTTTTAATTCGTTTTGGACAAAAGATTGACACTGAAAATGGAACTTTAGTTTTCGAAAGAGCTGTGTCACTGTAATAAGTATTAGAATTTTAATTAAATTTGTGGATTCGATATTGATTTTTATTATCATTATTTATATAATCAATGTAAGATGATTGCTCTTGGTCAAATTTTAAAAATTCCAAACTGCTTGTTTAATATACGAGTACATTAATCTGTAGTAAATAATTTAAAATTTAAAATTCGACCATATTTATAAAGTGTCCAAACAATCTACCAGACATATACTTTGATTTTCTGACGTGATTAGATACTCACGACTGGACTTGATATTCAAGCAACTTGACTTGTTGTCAAGCCAAGTTCAAGTCAAGTATTTTAGCAGCCGAACATCAAGTCAAGTGGTATTATAAGATGTTAAGTAGTTAAAAATTCAAGTAGTCTTTCAAAACTACTTGATTTTTCATTAGAAAAGCAAAAACCATTATTTCATAAGAAAAATATTTAAACAAAGTTATACAATTTTTTTTTGTAATTTTTTGTATATATATATATACTTTAGTTATAAGATTAGTAGAGGCTGAAACAGTCGAGAAAAAATGCAGTTTGACTAAAAATTACCTACCAAAAAAATCAACTCCGCCAAATACCAGAATTTTTAGAAGTTGGTACGAGATCGGGATATAGAAAACTTTTTACTAAAAATAATAAAATCTCCAATTTAGACTAATTTAAAGGTAATTAGTTAAAACAAAACTAAAGAAATTATTCTATGCACGCCGATAGGATTCTTCCTGATGAAGATTTTGATGGCTTTTTTGTGTGATTACCCAGAATCACTCTGTTCGTTTAGTTTCACCATACGCCCATCAGGTAATGTTAAGTACCCTGAAATTACTTTTGATTTCAAGTCAAAGAGTAACTGCATAAAACCAAGTCAAATCATAAATTTTTAAAAAGCTTGTTATTCAAGTCAAGTCTAGTAATTTATAAAAATATCAAGCTTCTTGCCTTAATGAATCCCTGGACGTAATAATAATTGATAAGTTAATAAACAAATAAACGAGTGTTTGGGTTCGAACAAGCAAACAAAAGCATTGCGAAATTGAAACGTCATCGTCAGTCAAATTTTTAAGCTTAAAATTTATGAAAATGGCTGATCAGGTAATTAAATTTTGCTTAACAGTAAATTTTTAAAGTTTTACCCTTTCTTAAAGACAGACAAGACAAGTTTTTCTTCTAAAAAAATTGAGGGTAGAATTATTAAATAAACTTCAAAAGCTCTAGAAAACAACGATAAAAAATCGCCTCCTTTGTCAACACTACACTACACTCTGATAGTTTTGATGGTTTTATCAGTTTTTCACTGGTTTTGTCATCGTTTGTAGCTCAGAACTGGTGGTTACCCAAATAAGTTCGCGATCTATAAAGTGAGGAGTAAGTGTAAATAAATGTAAAAGAACAAAAAATAAAACAAAATATTCGGGAATATCATTAGATTCTGAATTGTCTAGTTGCAGTTTAAAACTACTACCAATTCGGCATAAAAAAAAACATCTTAATTTTTAATTCGAAAATTGTTGTTACGGGGAAGTGGATAAGGCAGAAAAAAACTATTTTATAAGGCCAACGTTTCGAATCATTTATTGATTCTTTTTCAAGGCTGGAATTGGTTTAATTTAGGTTACGAACCATTAAACCAATTCCAGCCTTGAAAAGAATCAATAAATGATTCGAAACGTTGGCCTTATAAAATATTTTTTTTCTGCCTTGTCCACTTCCCCGTAACAACAATTTTCGAATATAAAAAAAATGGACGGAATTCACCAAAATAAATTAATTTTTAATTTTTTTTTAATCCATTTAAATTTTAATGTTCCTATTTTCATAGAATATGCAATAACTTTTTTAAATTTGGCAGTCTTTTGAGAGGTTTTCAGTGGTAAGAAGCATTTGTGAGTTAATTGATAAAAGCAGAAGAGACATATAACTGACTTCAAGTGTAGATCAAGGAAGAGATCATGTGTAATGCTCGGACGTTTCTTGTCGATTGAGTTAGGAGTTAGGACACTGATCCTTCCCCCCTTTCTATTTTTAGTCCGGACGAACACTTCATCGATGTAGATACTTTTACATTATTTTACTATTTTTAATATACAAAAAATTAATTTTTGAGTTAGCAAAAAAATGTTAGATTAAAGCATAAGAAGACAACTTTCATCAAGTTGATTGTTGAAATTTACGGTTATAAAAAACAAACTAACACAATCTGCTGTGTTGTAATAAATGTCACTAAAACAAAGTTAAACGTATGTTTTATTTCAACATAGTGATTAGCGTAATATTAAACACCATTAAACAAAATTTCTCTGCCTAGTAGTACTGAGTTTAATTTGTGAGTTCATTCAGTCCAAAAAGTAATTTTTGACAATTTTAAAACAATTTTATAAAGCAGAAAGATTAAAAAATGAAAGAAATGTTACGTTCGTAACCTAACTCTCAAACGATGAGATACGTCAAGAAATTAACAAGAAAAATCTCGAAATCAATGTAATGTTTGAAAAGAAACAACTCTTAAGGGTACGAAATTTTTGTGATGCCCACCATAAACCTGCAATGAATCGATGAAATCACTGAGGAGCTCGACTGCTCGGCTCTGATTGATCTTTTGTATTTTATGTAAACATGTAAACTTAAGTACATGCATGTCAAATCTCACACATCGTCTCTTTCGGTTTCATACTTGTCTCTGCATTTTATGTTTTGATTTTACTACCTCTTTAAGGTCCAACGTTAATCTTGACTTTTTTCTTGTATTTGAGCTGTGAAATTTAGTTTAAATCAGTATTGACAAATGTGTTGTGTTAAAGTAAAAAACATTCAAATTGCCAACTCAATGACCAAATCCTATTTCCACTGAAAAACCCTTGCTGCGTTGATCATCGCCAAGTAGATACCCTTTTTCATGGCTTGTGTGTAAATTTTATATTTATTTTAATTTATGATTTGATCGTTTCGGAAAGTAAATTATAGCAATGTGGTAGGGGTTGTTTTTAAGAAAAATTTACTTTTTCTTTATTTAAGATTTAAAGATAAATCTTAAGGGATGTTATTAATAAGGCCATAAGCGGATTCTAACCCACAAAGCTAATAAATTTATATTTTGAACGTAGGCCTTTCCTGGGGTTTAATATTATAAAAATACAAACCCGGGGATCGGAAATCAAGTTCTTTAGGGGTAAGGGGTGCAGTCTATGATCTTTACCATCATTTAAAAACAAAACTCAGTTTTTAACTTAAATACAAAATATATTGAAAAAGGTTTAGTTAGTACAACAAATTAAAATAATGATATAACTTTTGATAAAATCTTAAATATCAATATAAAACTATAAAACTCAATGAAATCATATAAATGAATATATGTTACAAATTGATTATAAGTTAAAAGATTGTTATGTTGAAAATGATTTCAATACCAATATATTTATAGCTGCTTTTACAACTGCAAACGCAAGCTAAGGTTATACGAAATGTTAGATAAATTAGGAAAAAGCGTAGCATATTATGACAGAGATAGTATTGTATATATAGATAATGGAATAAACACTGTTAAAACAGGCTGTCTATTGGGAGATTGGACAGACGAATTAGGCAAAGGCGTATGGATAATAGACTGGATATCAACAGGTCCAAAAAGTTATTGTTATAAAACCAACACAGGTAAAGTTGTTTGTAAAATAAAAGGATTTACGTTAAATTATGAAACGTCCAAAAAAATTAATTCCGATAGTATAAATAATATTTTAGAAAAGTCCAGCAGAGCTGGTCCAGAGTCAAAGACGAACAAAGACTGTAAAATCGGTACACAATATAATCGAATTACCAGAGATACTAAACTAAAGAACTTTTAAATAAAATAGAAATTAAAGAATTCGGCTTTGTTTATGACAAAAGAGTTATTCTAGAAAACTTTGATACAATACCATTTGGGTATTAATTAGATAAAAAACAGAAATTAAAGTAATGAAGATGGATTATAACGCAAGGTATTTAGCTCCATTTATTACTTCTTTTTTTAATTGTTAAGATAGGTCTTGCCCTTGATGAGCCAAAGAATTTTAATAAATCAGTAATCAATTATTCACAAAATGTCTTGATTGAAGAGGCAATAATGCTGAATCGCCAGGAGCAAAAGCTTTATTTCAACAAAAAAAAAATACATCTGAATTCCTGACATGAAGTAATTAGGTAGTTAACTAATATTAATTAATATTCTTAATGCTATTAAGAGTAATAATACTGCAGTTTCCCTTGAAAATCAGGGTGTTTTCACTATTTTTTTTGCTTTTGAACCACCCTTGAAAATCAGGGTGTTTTCAGGATTTCTTGCGCTTTTCTGTTACCCCTTGAAAATCAGGGTGTTTTACTTTAAAATGTTGGGTGTGCTGAAGGGGCTGCGCTTTTCTGTTGACCCTTGAAAATCAGGGTGTTTTTCCTTAAAAAGTGCTGTGTGATGAAGGGGCCTTTATAGTAGTGTTTTTTTTATTTCAAACTAGAAAAAATTGATTTTACTGTTCAATCAAAACTAAATTTTAAGTGAACAAGTTTTCCTTATTTTTGGCAAAAAATCTTTGAAAAATGTTAATTTTAAAATATACCTTAAAAATCAGTGTTTCACGATTTTTTCTGCTTTTCTGTTTACCTCTTGAAAATGTTGGGTGTGCTGAAGGGGCTGCACTTTTCTGTTGACCCTTGAAAATCAGGGTGTTTTTCCTTAAAAAGTGCTGTGTGATGAAGGGGCCTTTATAGTAGTTACCTTTAATAAAACGTTATGTAACGTTTGTTCATGTTTTGAGTGTTCTCACTAGTGTAATTCGATTGGAGAATAATTCAATTCAATAAATTAATAAAATTGTGCAAATCAATAAGTAGTGTAGTTGTTTTTCACAATTTTATTCAGTTTTATGTTTCCTGATGTTGATTCACTGTTTACAATAATTTACAAACCTTATCTAAATGCTATATCCGAAAATTTATCAAATTTACAATAAAAAGAGGAACAATACATCTACTTAAAGCTCATACGGTAATTGTTTTATTTACTCTTCGATAAGAACTTGTGATAACAAAATTAGAAATTATTTAATAAAACAAATAAAAGATTTCGTTTTTAACTATTCAACTATTATTTTAAATTGATGCTAAAAATACAAAAGTACGCTAAATCAAAAACAGTATCCAGCCATAAAGTACAAAAATTAATTGAATTAAGTGAGCGTGGGTTTGTTTAAACTCATTTATCATTTTGTGTTTACATGGTAAGGATTGAATCAAATTTAATGTTTGCATGGTTTAGAATTTAGTTCGTTCAATAAGCAATAGATGCCTCATACAAACTTGACTTAAGTCTAATTGCTGTACAATGACATGCCTTGAATCGGTTTAATTTTCGTATACGTGAATGGAGTCACGACGAAAATGACGCAAGTTGTGCGCTCACTAATCAATAGAAGGTTGCCGTTTTACACAGACGACGAATCAAAATCTCTTCGTGGTAATTTCTCCCAAAGATAAAAATAATATTTGGCACTTAGCACAATAGAATAATGTGATACAATCGAGTGGAGATGAATGGACGTTTGTTTTAATAATAGCGATTGGCCGGATGAAGACCCCCAGTCCCGTATGTATCCTAATTAAAATCTCTCTTGAGGTCAAATTTTTATCTATAAACCGTCAGATGTAACGATTTCGTGAATTTAATAAACTGATAAAATAATATTTTGAGTACAACACAAACATTATATCGTGTTATGTTTAACATAGTTCAATTCACTCAATCAGTATGTGTTTACATTAGCTCGTAACACGGGTGTATATTAAACCACGAACTTAACTCTATCCACAGAACACTCAAACTCTATCTTAAACTAATCCGCACCTGATAAAATTTTATTTAGTGAGCGCAATGGCCGGCCCTGGATACGTCCTAGGCATTGACATCGGCACCACTTCGGTCAAAGTGTGTGTTTTCAATCCGCAAAATAATGAAATAGTTGCCCAAATGGGAAAAGATACACAATCTAATGTTCCCAGCGATCAAGGTATTGATGGAAACAAACAAGACGTCCCGAAGATCATTTCCGCCCTGAATACCTGCGTTGCTAAGCTACAGAAAAACCAACTACAGCAGGTGAGTCTCACCTTGCTAGCCAATTCGATTATAGCCTACCGTATAATTTATCCTCATAATTTTCATTTAGATAAAAAAAATCGGGATATGTGGTCAGATGCATGGAGTCATGTTCTGGAACCAGGAAAAAGCCTGGGAACGAGTAGAAAAAGACAACAATTTAGTTCGCTTTGACGTAGTTCAGGACCAAGTCTCAGCCCTCTATACTTGGCAAGACAGCCGTTGCGATACTTCCTTCTTGTCCTCCTTACCTGTCCCCCAGTCCCACCTAAGAGTCTATACAGGTTTCGGCAATGCTACTATCTTCTGGATGGCCAAAAATAAGTGAGTAAACAGTTTTTACAACCACATCAAAAGCTGCGTTTATTTACCCACTTGATAATAAAACCACTGTAAACACTTCCAGACCCGAAAAACTAAAACGGTTTAATCGCTGTGGAACGATTCAGGATTTTGCAGTTGCAATACTTTGTAATCTCCAAAAACCGATAATGTCAGATCAGAATGCGGCAAGTTGGGGATACTTTGATTGTGTAAATCACCGATGGAATGAAGAAATTCTGAAAACGGCGGGATTCCCGGTTTCTCTCCTTCCGGAAATTAAAACGAGTGGAGACGTTGCGGGATATTTGGCGGACAACTGGCACAGCATTCCCAAAGGAACTCCAATCGGGATTGCTCTTGGGGATTTGCAATGCTCAGTTTTATCAACAATTGAAACAAATAAAGATGCCGTCTTGAATATTTCTACTTCAGCTCAAATCGCGTTCATTGCCGAAGACTACAAACCAACTACAGGTCCCCCTTCAGTATCCACAGTAGAGTACTTTCCATACTTCAAAAATAAATATTTAGCAGTTGCCGCATCCCTAAATGGTGGCAATTCCTTGGCGACTTTTGTTAAAATGGTCCAACAATGGACAATGACTTTGGGATTTTCAGTACCACAATGTACTACCCCTAAATCAAAGTTGACATGTTTTGTTAATTTTTTTGTTTCAGCTAAAATCTGGGAAAAGGTTCTTAGTTTAGGTTTAGAAGAGAGTAGTGTTTCTGATTTGAAAATCTCTCCCACTTGTTTAGGAGAAAGACATGCTCCTAATGTCACCGCTTCTGTTACCAACATAAATATTGGGAATCTCGAATTGGGGAAAGTTTTTCGGGCATTGTGCAATGGTTTAATTGTTAATTTACACAGTATGATGCCCAGAGATATTTTACAAAATGCCAATATAACCAGAATTGTCGGAAATGGGTCAGGGTTATCCCGAAATAAAGTTTTACAAAATGAAGTTTTGAATCTCTATAAATTGCCGCTAGTTTTTACAACGGGGGGAGATGCGGCGAAAGGAGCTGCCATGGCAATGAATTTGGATAATGTTAGTTTTCAGTAAACGCTTGTCCAAATATTTATATCCAATTAAATTAGGGTGATAAAAATGAGGCTGGTTTATATTATAAATTATATCGTCCTATAGTGGCCTATTTTGTTATGATTGTAAATTTATAGAAAGGCAGTAATAAAATTATGAGATCAGTAATAAGTTTCTTAAAGGGGAGGGAATTAACAATACATAGCTGAGTAATTAGCTCCTACCATATAATTTGATTTATTACACTATTTACCTTTACAAAATTTTAGTCGATATTTTCACGTTTTTTCCACTCAGTTTTTAATTTGTTTAATCTGTCTTTTTTTCTTTCTTTCGCTAAACGATTCTTTTTTTCAATTTCCTTCATTTGTGCTTCAACACTTTGACCTCCGTTTATGTAATTATCAAGTTTGGTAACTAAATAAGTGCGCGCTTTTTTTCTGTTTTGGTCTAAAGATCTAGTTTCATGGCATTTTACTACAATTCCTAAAACCTCATCTATATTAAAGAATAAAAATAAAATGTGTACCTGTAGGAATATGTTTAAGGACAACACAATTTGAAGTTTTATTAGTTGCTTGCCCTCCGGGGCCTGAACCTCTGACATGCTGCTCCTCTAATTCACTTTCTATGAGTTGGGGGACTCTTGAATAATCTATATTTTTACTATGTTTACACCTAATTATACTATAAATAAATCGAACTCGATTAATCATTGGACGGCACGTTTAACTAATAAAACAATTCCTTTCTGAAACATAAACACATATTTTTTTGTTTTTACATGTGAGATTGTGAAAATTAAACCTAACCTCAAAATTGAAATTAATCGCTGATTGCTCAGTCAAGTCGCGATTTTTTCGGAATTCACCCCGTATTCGTTTACAGAAGTAATCTTTGTCAGTTAGTTTTAAATTTTGGCCGTATCGCAATAAATCTTTGTACAATTTTAAAATGGGCTCCAGAAGCCGTGACGTAAAAAATGCGCGAAATTTTGAAACACTGTCATTCGATAAAAATACCTTGAAAAAGTCGACCTTATTGCACATGTAAATAAGGTTGAATTTATAAAGATCAAATTTTATGCGATGAATAAATATACTAAATAAAATAAATAAGACCTAAAAATGTCGACATTCGATACCCCAAACATTTCATTTATTGATAAGTTAAGAATTACAACAAATTTACACTTAATAAAGAATTTAATGGAAAATAAAATGTTCGATGCACAGATTTCCTTCATTTCTAAGCTTTAACGCAGGTCCAATATGAACGAATTCCAGCGAACCATGCCGAATGCGAGCAAATCCCCTCCGATTTGCCCGCGCCACTTGTTATTTGTATGTACTCGGCCATCTTCGGTAGTTGGTTTACAGCTGTTCGGGTGAGTTTGACAGCACGAAGCATGTACAGTAATTTCTATTTTCGATTAATTTCTCAAATATGCGAGAATTGTTTGTAACTTGTGTCTGGATTAAAACTAGAATGTCTAGAGTATTGGAGTTGAGTGTTTTTATGCCTTATTTGTGTTTCCATATGTGATTTTTATTCGGTCAAAGTTTAGCTGTTATAATTTCAACCTTATGTATTAGTGCAATAAGGGCGACTTTTTTAAGGTATGTTTTCAGAATGACAGTGCTTCAAACGTTCGCGCTAAAATTACGACACACTTCTCCAGCCCATTTGGAGTTTGGTTATGACCGACATGTCGATAAAATAGGTATTTAAGTAGATGTTTTCAGATTACTGCAGTTCACAGTTATTACAGATCACGACATTTTCTACATAATGAAGTGTGTATTGTAAGTTGCTTGCTGTCTATACCCTATCCGCCAAACAGAGAGAGAAGTAAAAACGCCCACTTAAACCAGGCTGTTTGAATAACGGCTTTTCATTGGTCAATTTTAAATAGAGCGCTTAAAGTAAAAGCCCTTAACATACTAGAGCATATTTTTAGAAAGTAAGAATTTCCAGGCTCGCGCTTAAAATAAAAGCTAAACGTAGGGTGTGTTTGTTCACCCTTTTCTGTTTTGTTTGTCTGATTGAGTGTTTTTAAAACAAACAATTTCATATTTTAAGCGCCTACATCCACACTTCAAATAATGATACAGTGTAAATCTGACTTCACCGCAGAACGTTCTACGCTGCTTGTCTCCTCCCATTGAGTTTTATTACTCTATCTGTTAGGCGGACACAGTATAGTTGCTTTATTTTATAACGGATGTTTCAAAACTAGTGGAGTGCCGTCAGCTTTATTCGCTCCGAGCGTGACTCCAGCGCCAGGCAAAATATGAACTACGGGAGGCTGTCAGAGTATGTTTTTTATATGTATGTCAATAACTAGAGATGAAAAATGGGTACTAGACCGAACTTCAGGCTGGTAAGTTTGACAGTCCCGACGTATTTTGATCTGGGAATACGAATTTGACAATTTCATTTCTTCAAATTTAATCCTACCCCCTCAAAAAGGGTTAAAAATTGGTAAATTTTACATTCTTAAAATTCCAAATTTTTTTTTTATCTCTAAAATTAAAATGGAAGATCGCAGACCCTCAAATGAAATCCCGGACATATCCTGGCTTTAATATTCTACAAAAATTTTGAGCGTGAGCAATGCCGTTTGGGCTCCCCAGATTCCCCAATAAACGTATATAGATCTCGGTAACTAAATACCGTATAAAAATTCTGATAGAGCCAGAATGTTTAAAAAATCTACGTTTTGTAACCTCAGAATTTCAGATTTTTAAAGTCATAAATAACAAAGTTTTCTTCTCTTTCCCCGATCTAATAGGGATCTTGAGATGGATGTGAGGTCAAAAAATTTCTCAGATTTTTAATTTTTTTTTTGTATCTTATACACCTGAACGTACAATATAGAAGTAAAATATCAGTTGCTTTGTACCACTCCCCCTACTGCCCCCAGCCGCCTCTAAAGTTTTTGAAAATTTTTAAATGAAGCTAGAATGATGCGGTTTTTTTATAAGGGTATTTTATGAGGTCCCATACCTATTACTTAAAAAAATTACTTTATTTATAAAGAAACATAAAAAAAATTAAAAATAAATTTTAACCTCTAAACTTAAAATCGAAGAAAGGAGACCTTTAAATGACATTTCGAACATGTCTTGCCTGTCTTATCTGTACAATTCTAAAAAAAAAAAATGCGCAGTAACGGTAATCCATCAACGTTACAAAACTACATTTTAACTAAATTTTAAAGATTTACAATACTCTAAATTATTATTTTTGATAACTATAAGGTTATGGTACTACTTACTTTAGCCTTTTAACTGCAGCTATCCACCGGTTCCGTTGATTTATTTTCCATTCAGCGGTCAGTAATTTATAAAATTTACGCTTACTTTTTCTGCTAGTATTTGTACAATTAACAACACAACAATTCTGGTGTCTCATTTTTATTTAATTTATTAAAATTAAAACAAAATAAATATTTTCGCGTGTGTTTACATACAGTATCGACTATAATAGCCTCCCGAATTGCTAAATGCTAAACGTGACCACTGCAAGCGCTTCGGTCGATTTCATTTCCCCTACCATGCCTTCGCTCACAGCGAATACCTCGGAACCCGGGTCCACTGAACGGATTTTTATAAAACTTTTTGGAATGTTTTTTTAACAGTAAATACTAAAATGTTTACCCAATTATTTTTACTGATTTAATTTTTTTAATTATTAAAATAAATAATTATTAATTTTTCGGAGATTTAATTTATTTTTTAATAAAATAAATCGGAAAACTATTACAAACCTGTTTTTGGGGCCTTAAGGGACGGACCTCAGGTAAAAAGGAAAGAAAGAAGAAGGGATTATATACAGGATGGACCAAATGTATGGAACGGGCCGTTTTTTGGCTAAACTATGAAGAATTTTGAAAAAACTATATATAGGCATTAAATGGCTAGGAAGATACTACCTGAAACAATGTTTAAAAATTTTTTATTTGTTTAAATTTTTAAGATAACTATAGCAACATTTTTGTTTTTTTGTGAAATTTGTTCTTGATTTTTTTAAGAACATGCTTTTTAAAAGAAATGTTGCTGTGATAATTGTTTTAATATTAACTTTATAAATTTTTAATAAAAAAATTAAATATTACCGAATATTATTGTTATTTTTTGTCAAAACTACAAAATGTTTGGTTAATTCAAATTATGCACGTTAAAAAGATAATAACAGTTCTTTAAAAAAGTTAAAAAAAATTATTTAAATAATTAATAATTTAACAATAAAAATTAATGTTTTTTCTTAATTTTTTATTATTTTGTAGTGCGTATTACGAGTAAGTTGTAGTACTACATACAAATAAATAAAATGTAAACAATACATATCAAGAACACCCGAATATTAATTTAAACAAATAGTTAAAAGAAAAATGTTCACAAAACTGTCTTCCAAAGATTTTATAAAAATCCATTCAGTGGAACCGGATTTCGAGATTTTTACATTTTTGTCTTACGCTACTCCACTAAACGTAAGTTATTATATTTGAAGATAAAGACGTAGCAAAAATTTTAACTGACTGATTAGGCCCATCAATAAAAGATTTTCCTGTGACAAAAATAATCTCAAGATACCGACCAGAATTCCATCACATTAAAGATTGTCTGTAGTTATTTTCTACTATATTTCCTACTCGGAACTATCAAGTGTTCAAGTAAAAACACGCTCTAGAGTGTTTTGGAAATAAAAGCAATTTGTGAAGTATGTCGTTAGTGCGATCAGCTTCTGCAACAGCCAGTGACAGAACTGTCAGACTTTGGGGTTCAATGACCGAATAAACCTCAACCGAATTACTTCAGCTAATATGAAAAATGTGTAGCCGTGAGAACAACTGATTTGTAACTATGAGAAACAGTAAATCTGTAAATCAAATAAAAAAACTTTGATTTGACACACGATCGAGTAAAATATAAAGGTTATGTTTAGTCATAGCAATCATAGCATTCGAGTTACGACCTGCCTTTTTAATACCGTCTTGTTCTAACAAAATTCCAAAGCAATGTAGAGCGGTTTTTTTTTAATTGAACATTTTATATCACTGGTTAATTTTTTATATTTTTTGTTTTTGTTTTATGTTTATAAAATTAAACGTAAAATCACCCATCTCCGCAAGCTCCACAAACTCAGTTTTAACTTCTACCTGAGGATGGCAACTTTGTTGTCGAAACGCGCGTCGTGGTGAGTCAAGTGTTTGGTATTAGTGGGTCAACTGTACCTAGCTGTATTTATTTGTCATTATTGCTTAGTAATTTTTAAAAACTCACTGCCATCAAAATTAAACTATTATGTTCTTATTTGAGTGATTATAATAGTTACTTGCAAATAGAAAAATGAAAGTAAAAGATTACCTTGCACTCCTGCAGTCAAAATTGAGGCCCGACGAAAGGCTAAGGACTTTGTTTTCGGCCCTCTGTACAACGTTTTACGCACAATTGTGAGTAACAAAAACCTAACATTTTTAGAAAAATGACAGTCGATTGTCAAAATTTACAAGTTTGAGCTAATTACCAACGATATTTGTTATGATCCTGATGTGAGACAACGGGCGTAGAACTTTACGGCCCACGAAAGTAAATAAAAATCTAAAAAATTGTAAAAATGAAATGTCAAAAAAATTAGGTGACAGTTGATTAACAAACTTTACAGGTCTGAACCGGCCAATTACAATGATATGTGTTACGCCTGCCTATGTGGGGCAAGGAGTGTGTAACAGTATATTACATAACAAGAGTTGTAAATGGCATATTACGTACAAGTAGAAAAGTTACGTACGAGCGACCGAAGGGAGCGAGTAATGCATTTCTACGCGTACGTAATTGCTTTACAACTTGCCTAATGTACTATACTTTATCTACGACTACAAGAAATTTCTTAAAAATAAGTAATAAGTAATAATCATGAATAACAGCAACTGTCAACGTAAATAAATCGCACAGCCGTGAACCAATCGCAGAGGCAAGCTGTCCCATTACGCACGACCTTTTTGTCGTAGTCGTAGATAATAGTATATTACATAATAAGAGTTGTAAATGGGCGTACAAAAGTTGTTGCATTTCTACGCGTACGTAATTGCTTTACAACGCGCGTAATGTACTATACTTTATCTACGACTACAACAGATTTCTTGAAAATAAGTAATAACTAATAAGTAATAATCATGAATGACAGCAACTGTCAACGTAAAGAAAACGCACAGGCGTGGATTAATCACAGAGACGTAAGTAAATCGCACAGACGTGAACCAATCACAGAAGCAAGCTATCCCATTACGCACTACCTTTTCGTCGTAGTCGTATATAAAGTGCTTTACGGTCTTCAGGGGTAACAACTAACAAGCAATTTTGATTCAGTTGTGCTGTTGTGCATAAGTAAGATTATGGTTTCAAAATAAAATAAACGTGTTTATTGAGTTGCTAATTATTCATGGGACATTAATAGTACAGGGTGGTGCAAATTATGTCCATATAGGGCATTTTTCAAACTATTAAGTTTAGGAAAAAAGGGTTTGCTTATTTTCAAGCTTGTTGGGGAAAATAATTTTGGTACAGACCGCGTCCTGGTACCGCTTTTTGTTTTGATGATATATAGACAAAAGTTACATTTTGCTAAAGACTAGGAAAAATTATATCTTGATCATTATTAAAGATATTGATTTGAATCACAAACATTAAACAAGGTACTTATTCTTACGTAGAATCTAACAGAGTAGAAAAACATTTTTTTAGCTAGTAATTTAACCACAATAATAATAAGTTGTATCTTTTAAATATAAGTCGTAGTTGTCTTTGATATTTTTAAAAAGGTTACTTTCTTTTTTTTTATTAAAAAATATATATTCGTTTGTATATTTAAGTTATTGTTACACAATAAAGAAAACTAAAGTGCATTAAAATTTCACAGTTGTAAGAAAAGTTTTTATTTTATTTAAAATGCAAAGTTACCAACATTTCGAAAAATATTATGATGCTTATATTCAAGGAAACAAAAATGAATTACTAGTAAATTAAAATTATATACCTATACATTGAACGATATCCAGAAAGACGGCAATCAACTCGGAAAATATTTAACCGATTGATGGAAAATTTCAAATCATTCGGTTCTTTTGAAGCATACCGTTCCAATCACTATCAAAAAAATGTCAAAAGTGTTGAAATAGTCATTTTGATAATTTTATTTTTTTATGTTTCTATGTTTGTCACCCTGAGATTGAGAACTGTAGTTAGTAGTAAGTCGGTAACTGTCAATGGATATTGTAATAAGAATATTTCTTTTTTTTGTTTGTTAATAAATCAATAAAGACTGCAATCGCAAAAAGGGCTTTCATTTTTAACAAAAAGAAATCAAATTAATGTATTAGAATGTGTTGCAGCAAATCCTAATATATTTTTAAGACAAATAGAAAATAAAGTAAATGTTAATCGAAAATATCTATTTTGAAAAAACATAGATATCGTCCGTACAAACATTGCAAAACCCACCAATTGCGTGAAATTGATGCTGAAAGATGCTTAGAGTTTTGTCATTTTTACCTTATTGAGATAAAGAAAATCCAAATTTTTATGGCGATGTCATAATATGGACAGAGTTTTGTATCGTAAATCGTCACAATTTACATTGTTGGAGAAATGTCAATCAGCATCATACAATTGACGGTTTATAAAGGAGATGTGGATTTAACATATGGGTAGTTGTTTACTGAGACAATTTACAAGAATTTTAGCGCACCAAATGTTAGAAGAATTTATGAATGGGAAAAGTTATGTCAGAAAATTACGAGAACAATTGAGGAGCTCGCGTGCAAAACCACTTGTCACCCAAAATCATGTTTTTGTGTTTTCTGAGTCTAAGTTGTGATATCTAGAGGCCCACATATTCGTTTGCAACCAAAACCGTATAAATCCTCTTAAAAGCGTTAAGTAAAGTTCGACATTTGAAGCAAAATCGGTTATATCTATCTAAATTTTGCCAACAACAGCGGATATATCCAAATAAGAAGAAAAAAAGCTTAAAATATTTAATGAAAGAACATTTTGGGAAAGATTGACTAAAGAAGGAAGACCTTTTATGCTATAAAAACTTATTAGATTTTAGTTATTACGAGGAAGAGAAACGAGGAACAGAATGAAACCCAAGTAGATACTGAGGAGCTATGCGATTGCCTGAACGAAGAGGCTCCAGTACATATTTAATTTTTTTTGTTTTCTTTGCAAATACTAATTTAAATTTATTTATTTCAAGAATAATAAATAATTTATTTGCTTATTCTATGTCATTTGTGGGCAAAACTGGATATATCCAATCGTTTTTTGCTAATAACGGCAAATTGTTTACTTTTTATAAAAAAATATATATCAATCACTTGCATAACTCTATTAAATTTAAACTGTTTTCGCTAAAAACACTTTTTTTTGAACAAATATGTTGGGTGTTTTTTTCATCTCCTAAAAAATTTGTAAATTTGGATATATCTGGTTTTGCACGCAAGCCAAATACAGCCAGTACTAGAAGATTTATTTCTCCAGGATTATAAAGGTTTAAATTTTCAACAAGATGGAGCACCTAGCCATAGTGCACGAAATACAATTAACTTTTTCAATAATACATTTGGAAATAAGTGAAAATAGTATACTCATGGATCCGTAAGATGGTCAGCTAAATCACCAGATCCTCGACCAGATCTTTTCCTTCTAGACTTTTTCTTGTGGGAATTTTTAAAAAACAACATTTATAAAACAAGATACAACAACCTGCAAGACCTAAGAAATAGCTTTGAAAATGCCATCCACAGTGTAAAGCGTATTCCATGTTATAAACACATTAAGATCCGGTGTTAGAAGAAGGTGTCAGTTGTGCATCGATTCTATGCTGCTGTTGTCTTTGCTGCTGTCTTTGAAAATGTATTATAACTAGATTAATGGTTATTACATTAGTTGCTTGCAATTATTAAATATTAAAATATTATTTCTATAATTTGTTTTTGTCTTCTATTAAATATTTTTGTTAATTTATATTTATTAAATTTAGAAATTTTGTATTAATGCATTTTTATTCAAGAATTTATTCGGAAGTTATTGGCATATTTATTTTTACTTTAAAAACTGAGGGTTTAGAAAGAAAAAATTAAATAATTACAATAATGTGTAACGGAAGTACCGCAACTGAAAATTGAGATGATGTAGCAAAATTTTACTGTTATTAATAAAAAAGGCACATTTAGTTTAGTTTAGTTTGTATACCATATTTTATAATAATCGCTTACGAAGTTTTCGAGATATACAAAAAAAAATGTGTACTTAATTTCGAAGGTCTGTAATTTTGTTGTCAGTTGAAATAAGACAACAAAATTTTAGGTTAAAACTAAGGCATATATTATAAAGCAATGTAAATTAATGTCAACATTGTTGACAAATCTCGTTTATTTAGATCATTTGTAGTTTTCTCAAAGTTGCTTATTGTTTGAATAACGTGTTGCCTAGTTTTGAAATCTCGGCCGGAGCAAATAAAAAATCCGTGTAGTTCTTCCCAAACTCATTGTAACTTCAGGCACTTTCAAACTTTTTTTCTTTGGAGTATAGAACTATTGTGTTCTTTCATCTTCTCGCGCCATCTTAACATCTGATGTCCTTGCAAAATAAAGATCTTTTAAATCTGTCTTTTTATCAATTGATGTTTCTTATAAATCTGCCTTTCTTTTATTTCCCAACGCGCAGCTTTACGTGTTTTTATCATTGTTGCTTCTGGAGCAAAAACTGTCTTCATTTACGCAACTTTCTCACGATGCGAATCACTGAGATGTCGAAGAAAACTTACATGATTTGCATTCAACTTCTCTAAAAATACCTAAGAATCCGCATTCATTTATTTTAGGAATTTAAATTTGCTTTCTGAGGTTTTTTTTGTTAACAGATCAATTTCGGCTTTGAGTAATCTCACTTCTTGTCTCAAGCCGTCTCCGAATAACTTCAACTCACGTTTTTGCTCGCTTCGAATCTTCTTCAACATCGCGCGTAATTCGGCATCTTGGTGTGCTTCGGCTTTCTCAAATTGCATTTTTTGCCAGCTTAACATTTTTAAATCGTGAGTTTTCTCGTGGGTTATTTCAAGAGTCACTTTTTTTGCTTAAACTTCTTTTCTTGTTGTTTAAGAGTCTATTTTTTTAAATGCCAGGTTCTGGAATTATTCTTATTCCTGTTTTTGCAAATACTTAAATTCTTGCAATTCCTGCTTTTTGTCATTACGTAAATTAGCTAAGATGTAGTTATTCTTGTCAGAAAATATCACAATTTTTGTTAATTATAAAAATTTGAGATTCAAATTTCAAAATATGTTTTTCGATACATAATTACAATATTTTTGCAATTTTGAATAAATTTTTTGTCTATAAAGTAATCGTAATTTTCCAAGAAAATGCTTTAATTTATTTATTTTGCTTTCTTACCTGGTTCCTAGTCTACTGCTATTAGTCTATATTCTTAATTTTTTTCCTTTTTTATTATTTATCTACATTAATCTTTAATTTAGAATTTTTCCTTAGAACTGTTTCTTTTCTATTGCTAGTATAATATTAAGTTTTTGTTTTTTAATAACTGCTAATTAGTAACTAAATTACATATATGCATTTTAATTTACTCACTCTTTTGAATTTATTTTTTTGTTATTCTTATTCGTGCGAACGAAAATAAAATTCCGCTTATTCTTATTTTCACAATATAATACATATTTTGTATTTTCTCGGTTTGCTTTCCTTCTGGTCCTATCTATTTAAACTTTTTATATACAACTAAATCCTAGTTTTTTATACTTTGATAGCTGTCTTAAGTATATCTATTTTCTTTTTCATGATTTTGATTCTTTTATTTTTGATGTTATTTTTGTCATTGACTTATTGATATTTTATTTATTAATACATAGTAGTAATAATCCATTTAAACTTTACGTATAATTTTTTAAGTGTGACCACTAATAACAGATATTTTACAACATCGTTACTTTTAGGTACAACCAATTTGATCTACGACAGTTTATCTACTTAAAACATATTTTTGTAAATCTTTGTTTACACCGATAAAATCAACATAATAAAATAAAATGCTAGTGTTTTACATAAAATTACCCGAGAAGTAGGTGAATTTTATTGAAAATGAATCTGAGAGAGTTTATATGACGTTAATTTGCATATATTATATCAACTTTTTTCTGGTGGGTGTAAAATATTCATCATATCCAATCAATTACACAATCAATTTGCTAAACCGGTCATCCATTGTGTACGATTATTTAAAAGGGACAGTTAACTTTTTTAATATTCTGGTTTTAGCACAATTATCGTGTGAAATTTTTTTGATATTGATCTGTAGGTCAATCAGAGTAACGGTTGAGTAACTGCGATAAAAAATTCAATTTTCTAACGTAGTTTTTACTGACTCTCTTATTGGTTTTAATAAAGACAATGGGGTTATAGCAAGTTTTCCGGTTGTCAAAGAATGAAAACAGTGTCTACCATATAGGGTATATAGTCGCAATTCGTGACATACTTTACACTCTTAAAAAGCCTCTAAGTATCTATATCGTATCAATCAATCACCTTTCAGCGAGATTAAATCGTAAAAAAAAACATGGGAATCATTTCTTTTCATGTCAAATCTTGATTGGATGATGGGCTAGGAAAGTTTCGCCAAATAATTACCAAACGGTTTTAATAGGAGAAAAAACCTTTTAGAAATTGCCATTTGCTTGTTTATTGCCTTTTCAACGCTCCTATATTTGGGGCTAAAGTCGTGACCGACTTCTCTAACATTGGCAAAAATTAACACAAAGCCTCATTACAACAAGTTAACGCGCATTTTCAAGCCTGAAAAATTCAAGAGTATTCGAGTTGAGAGCGCTAATTAAACCCCACTTTTGCCCATCAACCGAGATATTAAAGAGATGACGAGCCTTTCATTAAAATACACTTTTTTGACGATGTTTTGTGGCCGTAAAATAAAGTAGTTTTGCTTTCAAGTTATTAACCCACATTTTTACAAAATTGATCTTTCAAAGAAATACACTTGCAGACAGATAATAAAAAGTTCAAGACACGATACACAGACGGACGTCACGCCGACACTTCGCTGAATTCATCCATAAAACGAAAAGATATGATGCGACTAACAATGCAACAAAATCAAGTGGGCTGGAAAAACAATCGCGCAAATATGGCTATTGTAGGGGAAGCACCGGTGATTCACCAGGATATGGGAAGGGATGCACTTGTAAACACACCCAATTGTTGTATATGGCAATTGTAAGAGAGGCAATAACTTTTCTTTTTAATATTTATTAGAAATAAAATAAATCTTAATTAAGCTGGATTAATTGATATGCCTTCTGTTTCCTCATAGATCTAAGCAAACTCAGATTAATTAACGTGCCGATTAGACTTCAGCTTTGCTTCCTATCAACATTTTATGACTCTTTTAATAACACACGATTCCCTGCAGCTGTTGGAATATGTTATAACTTATAAGACAGGTTCAGTGTGGAAGTCGATCCACCAATTCTCATCCTTCTATCTGTAAGTACATGCTTTGTGTACTTCTAATAAGTGGGCCACTGCTTATTACGTTTAAACCACGCTATTTATACTTTCTTACAATACAAATAATTACACAAGAAACAAACAGTATTTTATTTTATTTTCTCAAAAATGTATTTTTTGACTAATTTTAAGTATTTCCGGTAATTTCTAACTAAAAGCGTTTTTATCAAAAAATTGTATTATGTCCATTATTTAGCGTCAACAACCTTACAACCGTTTTCTAACCTCATGTTTAAAACATTGTGGCTCATCGTCAGTGACCCATAGAGAAATAACGAGTCGTTTTTGATAGAAAAATCTTTTATTATTAAAAGCCACGACCTAACTTAACTGTAACTGCTCGACCTGAATCTGTAAAAGCCATTTTTCCAAACGTGTGATACACCTGTCACCTGACGGTGGTTTTCACCTGTTGGGAAAGATCACGTTTCGCGCAAAAAATAGGGCCAAACTATGATACGCAACGGTGGTCATTAAAGAACTAGGACCTAACCTCGAATTTTCAAATTGTAGTTATTCTATGAAATTACTTGGGGTAATAGCCCGTTGATAATTATTTATACCACCAATAATCATTTCGTATAAAATTTAGTTCAATTTCTGATGATAAGTTGCAAATGATTATACTGCTTTAGGGGCAAACTTTCGAAAAATAGGTTTGCTGCTGCGTATAATAGCAATAAATTCAATTGTTCAGGTGCGATAACTGGAGGAGTTAAAAATACAAAACTATTATTACAAGTAGCTGTGCTACTCGTATATGAAAACACCATTATTAAAGCCTCTATTCCCATAATTTGTTTACAACTGTCGATCGTCGTATTTCGGTGAAAGTACCGCGATTTTTAATAACTGAGAAAGCTTACTGTACGAGCGATAATTAAATTGATATTTTGACCATTTATTGTCCTCGAGCAATTTATTAAATTCCACTCCATTAATTAAATTAATATTCCCAATTAAAAGTTTGAACGTCCAATGACCTCTTAACATGATCCAGATTTGGGTAAAAACTGATTGTCTGAGAAATTGGATGTAATTTTAGTATGGAACACGATTTGCTTCCCCTCCGGCGGCCATTACTCTGTTTCAATTATTTTGCAAAAACAATGCTTTAATCAAAATTCTTGGTAAATTCTCTAACCCTCAGGCAAGCCTTTCTACTTTTTGAGACTTAGTTTTAATATTTTTTACAAAAACCTAACTTTATTTACAGTGTAATTGATAAATAAGTGTTTTAATAAACAATGATTCAAATCCTGACGTGTCGTTATCTCTTCTGATTCATTTAAAAAGAAAATTAATGAAACGTTTTTTACTTAGCGGGAAATTGGTTGTTCATTTTTTACATTCCCTCCGGCGGCCATTACAGTAACTAGATTATTGTTATTATCACAATTAACATAAATTTCTTATCTACAATTATCATTTTAACGTGTTGTAAATAAACAACGTCTAGTCGGGGCTTGTTATATAGTTTTCCAATAAGAGAAAAATCTAATTAACTGAGATACGCAACAGTGATAAGATTCTAACCGTTACTTGTCATTTCGATTTTTCTGCACTAGTTTCTAACCAATCGAACGATGAAATCGCGTTATAGAAAAGCTCAATTAAACTTCAACACGTGCTAATGCATAATTCACACTTCCAAGCATTAGATCTTCTATTAATTAATTCACATTTTCCAGAATCGTGAGCATTTTAATCACTTGAAAATCCCGATTCTAGCCAATCAAATGGCGCGATTTTTGCAAATCGTGTCTGGAAGCTGCGTCGGTACTTACAAAGGTCAATATCAACCAGTACTTCGTGACTTTGACTTTAACTCGTTTAATCGACAGCATTTTATGACGTTTTTCCATCTTTAATGGCGTATAATCACGAGGAAATCGAAATTTTTACGCTCATTCGCAATGTTTCTGACCCACAAAAAATTGCCATTATGATCGTTTATCTCGAACCTAGACAATAAAGAGAGGCGTAGAAAGCCTATTTTATATTTAAATTAGATTGGCAGAAGTGTCTAGCTAGATTACGAGTTATTTTAATTAACTTTCAAGGCGATTAAAATCTTTGCAATTGTCAAAGTTGGGCGCCACAGCACGCTGTGACGGTAAAAGTCCCACGTTGGGCGCCAAAAATGGCGTAAATAATGGATTTAGTGCAGTATCGTGTGACAGTGCGAATGTTTAACATTATTGTTTGGAAAGCAAAGCTTTTCGTTTTTTGCTTTTCTAGTTTATTATCAGCCAGTATGCACTGAACTGTGTGGCCTACATCGACTGTAATGATTAGGAGAGCATTGTTTATTTGCCTTAATTGACAATGATATTTACCGTTAAAGCGACAATAAATGCAAACGTGCGAAAAGTTAATACAAAACAGAGAATTGTTCAGATTTATTGATTTTCAAATGCAGCAATGACCTAACAAGTGTTTTAATTGTTTTCAAGTTGTTTAGTATCAAAGTAGAGCACGATAAGGTATCATAACCTTGTGCATAAGTTAAATAATAATAAAAAACGGTAAATATGCACTTAGCTACTTTGAGGTGAATTATCTTGTCTAGCTTAGGTACAACGTCTGTAATTGTGCCAAGTGGGACAACTATTTAATTTTACAGTTATTTCCCGCCTAAAAGGATTCCACTCCTGATGAGTGTCTTGATTCAATTCGTTTCAATTAGTTGAAATAATCCTTTCCTGTTTGTTGGGGACATTTTGTTGAATGGTCGGTAAGGACAATTCTGGGGTGAAGAACACTTTATATTACACAACTTTGATTTAAGTTTAGAATTTGAAAGGCCGGCCTGATGCTATATTCGGCAAGACGTACTATTTTTATCATGGCCATAAGCCAAAAGTCATTCGAACTCAAGAGAAAAAAGTACATTTCTGACTGTTTGCTGCCAAAATTTTCAAATGTTTTGACGCAAATCGTACATATAGAGAGATTCCGGAAATTAAAATTTAACAATCATTTATACATTCGAGGTTGACTAAGGTCAACACGTTTTACATCATAGAACCGATACTTAGAGAGAATTTCCAACAATCGGCTAAATTAGTCATAATTACAGCTTATTGAACTATTTACAGGTGCTTAGTCAACTGGGAATTAACCTTAACTTATCAAAAACCCACCAT
Source organism: Tribolium confusum (assembly GCA_029207805.1). Lineage (NCBI taxonomy): Eukaryota > Metazoa > Arthropoda > Insecta > Coleoptera > Tenebrionidae > Tribolium > Tribolium confusum. The sequence goes on from JALGAY010000006.1 coordinate 10,514,776, forward strand.
CATATGAAAGTTGCAATAAATTAGCGAAAGATGAGACAAAAAGGTCACTAACCCACCAATAAATTAACGACAAATAGAAAATTTTAAGACGAATATAAAACGGAGAAATGCCGTGTGTCGCAATAGACATTAATTAACATCTCGTGTCAAAGAACATCTTTAGAAAGTTGTTGTAACCGATTTGGCGCTGATTTTTTCAAATTTAACACGCCTTATGTTAATATGAAATTACCATAGCAATTTTAAAGGCTGTAGGGAAAAGATGCTCTTACCACGGCAACGCTAAGGGATGTTGCTCCACCCAGCCATGGCCCCAGCAAGAGAAGCAAATTTAATTTTGATACATTTGTGATGATTTAAATTTAGTTGTCATTGACCTTCCCAAAGAAAAATCGGACAATCTTTGAATCATTACCCCCAGGCCGCGCAAAAATAACCCGAGGTGACGAATAGGGCCGCAAGTCAAATTTATTTATTTTTTGTTTTTGTGTATTGTGACGGCGATTTGCGTCGATCTGAGATAGCCAAGAATTTTTATGCACCTGTCATGATGATGGCAAACACTTTATAATAAAAGAAAAAAGTTGTGAAGCATTTAAAGACTTTCACTCATCAGTCACTTGTGATTTATGAATTAATTCCAATCACTTTAATTATCGGTCGTGACTGAAGAATAGTAAAAAAAGAAATCGCATTAGACGATCCCTTTTCAAAAAGAAATACAATAAAAGCGCCGCCACTGAAGCGTGCTTCAGGAAACTAGGAAGAAGTGTATGGAAGACTGACTCGTGTTGAACGCTAACAGCCAACTTTAATTATTTCCTTAAAAGAGCGATTTAATAGCGTACACACCTCTAGTAATCTAGTATACGATTTAATGAATCGTTTAAGTTGACCGTTTTTTGTATTTGTGAGCACACACGTGTTCAGAAATTAACTGTACTTTGTTGTGACGATGACGAAATATTGTAATAATCATTGCTTTGTCTACCGCCGACGCTTTTTCGCGTACACAATATCGCGTATCTTCGAACGGTGGTTTCAAGATACTGCTTCTTTTATATTCGGTCATGCATAAATTGTTTGTTTTGTCGGTTTTGTGGAACAATTCTCGAATTTTATGGAAGCCACAGACGGTTTTATTGGTTCCATTGACATTTTACTTATCTGATTTCAGATAATTTTCTTTTAGAAATTTTTTATTTCTTTTTACTGCTGTTTTGAAAAAAACATAAATTCAAATTTTCTTCTTGAAGTCAAGCATCAATCACAATAGAAAATACATGAGACCGCAGATATGAATCATGATGTTTATTTAAATACAGACATTAGACATTAAACATCTATTACCTTATTACGTTAATTGGTAATCACAGTTTCAGCATCCGAGATAAATAAATGTAAACAAATTCAATGTAATAAATTGTTCCACGGTTCACACTTTTCAACATATTATAAATCATGTGACATTTTAAGTTAGGTTGTTCTCGAGAAATTTAATTTGCGTACCATATACTCGTAAATTCAAATTTCTTTTTTATTGTTTTACTAGATATTATTGCAGTTTTGTTTATAATTCCACGTAAAACAATAACGATAATTTGTTTATTGTCATAGTTTCAGTTTACAGTTAGATTACTCTTGACCTGATATCTATTGCCTTTTTATAATACCAGAGGAGGATTGGGGCCTCGTCGCGACTAAGATAGTATAATTTATATTAAAAAATAATATAAAAAAAAAAACAGAAAAATAATTAAAATTTTGTCTGACAAATATTGGCAGTATTACTCGATTTGACGGTGGTTTTAGCAATTTTATAATAGCAATGGGCGATAGTGGGTAATTAATTTGGAATCATTTATGACACGAAAAAGTAAAAATTTTGCTTAGCGAAGAAAGCGTGAAGTTAGCTCTCGCAATTTGGTTTTCCTCTAGGTTTTCCCGCAGTTTCGTTTTCTAGATAGGTGTTTTTGGGGGGTGGTAATTTAAAATTAATTAGTGGGCAATTTTGGACAATTGACAGACCATTTTCACTAGAAAAATTTATAAAATTATAACTGGCGAACAACAGGTGCAGATAGCGCATGCAGGTTTTTGTTTTATACAATCATTTCTAGAGGTGGGCAATTAAAAGCAATAACTGAGCAATGGTGGGCAATTACTTTCAATTATTCATGAGTAGAAAAAGTGAAAATTATATTTTGGCAAAAAAACGTGAATTTAGCCCTCACAATTTTGTTTTCTAAATATGGCTTTTTACAAAAGTGGACAATCAAAATAATTTTGTGGGCAATGGTGAGCTATCGATGAGCAATTTTGGGCAATTGTTTTTATCGTTTTTTTAACTTTGTGGGGCTACCTTCACACAACTGATTTTTATAACTTGTGGTGTTTTATTTTTGGTTAAAATATTGCTCTATACCTTTGAGACCCCTAATTAGTTAAATTTACGTACGCCTACCGTTATCCCCTAATAAAGAGAACAAAGCCTAAATTAGAGTTAGAGTTTTCTGAAAGATTAGTTTAGTACCGTAATAACCACGATGAAACAAATTACTACAAGCGATTACAATAACAATAAGAGAATGAAAGTTCAAGACAATAACTTCAAAAAGCCGTAAGTGTACCGAAACAAGAAATTCTATGAAATTATTAATAGACCCGCATGTGGACCAATCTAGAAAAATAAGTCATCGCTTCCAATTGAATGTAGAAAAATCATAAACCCTCCAGCATATTCTAGCAAAAACGTTCTATTATATAAGGAGAGAGACTGACCGGAAATTAATCAGTCGGTTAGCGAGAGCTAGACAAGTGAGTAAAGTAAGCGATATTCTTCGAAGAGCAAGCGACATAAGTAATTAAAGCAACGGCGATTGTAGTGTGAATATCGAGTTGTTTATTTATTGTTGCTGTATTACTGTGCATAGTAAAAATAAATTATTATTAATTGTTATTAATCCAAGTCTTTGAATCTAAAGAACCCGTATTCGCAACTACGTGTAATAATATTTACGTGATGCCGCGGCAAGCATATCCGAGCCACCACTATTTTAATAAATAACTGTAAACTAATAGCTAAAACACTTAATTATTGTTATTATTTGTGGTTGTTTTTGTTGTAATGTTTTTATTAAATAAAGGAAAGAAGTTTTTTGTACCACTGAATAGAAACAATCATTTAGGCATTTAACACGATTACTTTCCAAAGGCTATAAATCTAATAAATGTTATTATAAGCAAAAAATAAAAAATAAACATCGTAGATGAACTTAAATTTATTAGGATTGAACCGCAAATCTCTACTAAAGTTTTTGGAATATGCACAAACACGGATCCACTCTTGTTCCAGGAATAGTAATAAATTGTTTTGTTACTTTATCAAATACAACTGATGATTTATTAGACTCTAAGCAAAACCCACTTTTAAATTAAAAATGCCTATTTAAATTAGATTAAATGGTACTCACTAAACTAATCCAATTGCTTATCTGGACTCTTCATTTCAAAATATCTAGAATTGAACCAATTTATTATTTCCTCTTTCGCGATGCATTCGGCAGAAGAAGTTGTAAACTGTGTATGTTCTCCCTTCCTTATAAGGCTCTTTTGTTGATGTAATTCATTTAAATCATTAGGCTTTGTACTACTTTGTATTTAGTGTAATGTAAGGCAAACGTCTGGACATGCTACGAACAACACACATTTGAAGGAATACCAAGAAATTGATTATTTCAGTTTTGCAGGTTTCTGCTAGTACATTTATTTAACATACTTTTTGCGAATCGCTGCGAATAGTTCGCCAAATTCGTTCGCGGTATTGATACATCAAATTGACAAGTTTTACACTATATACCAAGTGTGTACAAAGCCTTAGCTTACTCAAAATTTTTAATTTTTATATATAGAAAAATATTGTCTTTGTATAAAATTCAGCATGTTTCTCAATTAAACTATTACTAACTGCTAAATTACTAATAACTAACGTTTAAAACAGAAGAAATAAAACGCTGCCACTGGCCCTTTCTCGACACAGCTGCCACGTGCAAAATCAGCCAATCAAAAATCTCGAGACAGTATTAAGTACAGTATTACAGTGTACAGTATTGTACACACATTTTGACAGTTTTTTCACAAGCCCCCGAAGTCTTTCCGTCGAAACTCACTGCTTTCTCAGATGGCAACATGTCTTTTCCAAGTCAGTAGGAACGTCTAGACAAGAATTAGGAGAAAAAGCGCGGTTCGTAGTTTATTTATACTCAATTACACACACTTCATGTAATAATGCAATTTTCATGATCCATATCTCAAAAAACGTAAAGTATAAATAAAATTTAATTCCACTATTCAATTCTACGCAATGATCAGTAATACCTGTATACTTTGTTTATTTAAATGGTTGAAAAATAAAAAAGTTAGAAACCTTTAAAGAATCTAAACAAAAAAACAATCAAAAAAGCGCTGTAACTCAAACAGAAATCGATAGCTTAATATTAAATTTATCATTAATTTGTCTCTGAAAACTACAACAGTAATGTAGCATTTGTTTGTTTATCTACATTTACTATACAGGGTGCGGCAACTTAAACGCGCACTCCCAAAATAGCGACTTCTGCTTAAAAAAAATTGACGATATTTTTCACACCTTATTAGTTATTGATTAGGTATACTTGAGATTTTTTTAAAAATTTTTCGTTAATAAATAAAGCCGTTGCAATTTTTTGAGTTTTCTGGCAATAACTGTTAATTTATCGATAAAGTTTTTGCACTAGGTGAATCTCTACCTGCTAGCGCATGAAACTCTGGTATTACAATTATAAATTTTGATTTGGTTGTTTAAATAATCGCTTTTTTTCAATAAAGGCAAGCCAAACGCGTGATTTATGGCTAAGTGGCATAATTTACCAACAAAGGGATCATTTAGTAGTAGTCAACCGCTTTGAAGGGTCTTGTTTACAACTTTGCCATAAAATTGACAAAGACTAACATGCCTGCTCAAATTTTACAGGGCCGCATTACAGGATTTTAGAGTCACAAGAAGAAAATCTTGGTCGTCAAAAAATATCACAAATGATCTTTTTTTCTTAATTTTTGAGGATTTAGCTGTAATAAGAAGTTTTGGTAAATTAATAAAAGAAACAGAGACGGTAACTAGGAATTCAATCCCACAAGATCACAACTGAAATCTTTTCTTTGCGTAGAAATCATTTTGGCAACCATTTTTTTTTCTCGCGTCTGTACTTGAGTAAATCGTTCCAAGAAATTGTTATACACAGGTAAAATCAAGTGCTCTAAGGATTAAGCCTAATTATTTGTTTCTGAGTATTTACTGATTGTTAACTGGGGGGTTGAAAGTTATTTAATCTTCAGGTACAATACTTTAGAATTATCGTGTTCATTTTGAAAACCTTCTTCGAGCAGTGCGTTTCTGGTGATTTGAATGTTGTTTTGTTAGTTTTATATTAGTGTGTGTGTGTTTGGTTCAATAGACAATTTATTTTAATTAAGTCACTTAAAATTATTTCGAACATTTATAATAAAAATAAATATTTGTTTAAATATATGTTTTTTAATTAAAAAAAGTTATTACGGTTCTGGAAGATTTGGAAGAAGTCACTTGCCATCGGCACTCAACCTTCCAACAGTTGGAAATTTTACAATCTTACCCCAATTACAATCCCCATTGTCACCTAATTCGCGAATGAGATGACCGATGAGGCCGCCACTGTCGCATTAAACACATGTTTTAAAAGAGAGTCATTCGTTCTTAAATTTACTAGTTTCTTACATGATTATTTATTCTCCTTTATGCTTTTGTGTTTAGTAATAATAAAAAGGAAGTAAGAATAATATTGAATACTCAGTTTTGTGTGTTTTGACCAGTTGTGCTATCGTAATGTGCAAAAAATAAACTAAAACAAGTTGAAGGTTAATACTTTGTTCATGTTTTAAATACGATTTTTGTAACAACTATTTGAAATATAGTGAATGAGAGTTATGTCTGTGCTTCTAAATTTGTTTTTCTGTAACTTGTGATAAAAATTTGTGATTTTACGGCAATTTATAGTCACTTTTGTCAGTTTTTCACTTGTTTGGAAAGCGATTATTGTGATTAAAAATGATTTATCAACAAATTCTAAAGGTTTTATCTAGAATGTCTTTAAGACAACACTGTAATGTGTCTGTGGTTTATTCTAATTCACAGTTTTTCTATAATCAAAAGCTGTTATAATAATTTTGGAGCTTCGTCATTATGAAGATTTTGACAACATTTCAGAGCAGCTAAAAAGGATCAAATACAAGGGCAAATACCACAATAATTGAATTTATATTAAGATAAGGACTTGATTTTATATTAACAACTAATATTTTATTAAATCAATGATAAAGAAAATCATAAAATAACATAAACAACACGGATAGTGTTGACAAGGAGGAATCATTTAAAAATTGATCAAACTCTAAGATTCTTATTACAGGTAAGAAAAAATGATATTTAGAACCTAAAATATAACTTTTTTTCACTGTTTTTCAAACAAACTTTAAAAAGAAACGTATGCAAAATTTAATTACAATATTAATATTCTAGTAGGTTGAGGTTAGTTTCAGTTCGTTTTATTATTCAACGGTTGAATAGCTGGTCAAATGCTCGTAACATATTGTTTAACAATCATCTTACTTCGTTTTTATTATAATAAAACCATCAAAATCCTCAAATAAAGTCACAAATTAAACGTTTTTTCAGTAAACGATCGCATGAATTCAGTTAACGACTCCCTTTGGTTAGTTCTTATTTGTACCGCGTAGTGGCGTTTAGTCTATCTCAGTCGCCTATATTTACGACGGCACAGTAGCAGGTCGTAAATAAAAATCATTTTCAAAGTAAAAATCTAAAATTGCGATTAATTCAAAATCTAATTGATATTTTTGGGCGCTGATTTTGTAAACAATTATTAGAAGTAAATCTGCGTCTATTAAAACAAAAATCAGAATTTAATTTTTTGTTCGAAAATTACTTTTTTTAGATTTTTGACTTTGTTTGTAAGTGAAAAATTACCAAAAAATTCTTAAATGTACCTTAATAATGTCCAATTAGGTGTGATAAATTTCAATAATTTTATTTAATCAGAAGTCGCTATTTTGGGAGTGCGCGTTTAAGTTGCCGCACCCTGTATAGTGTCGCCTCAAACCCCATGTCTGAACCTACCACATTTGAGAGTGGTAACATGCATTTTTCTTCGTCGGTAACAGAGTCCGATTTGGGTGCGGTAATAGCCAATTCCGCACCCAAATTGCGTGCGCCAAGTACTAGTGCAATTTACTGTTTTCGGATTGGTAACATATTGGTAACACGCTGTCGCTGGAATAAAACGTCACGTTTATGTCAGCGTTAAGATTATAATAATTGTATATATTCGAATAAATTTTGTTGCACTTGATGACCAGCAGTATGTATTCCTCAACAAATTATATATAATAAATTAACCAAAATTATCGATAAGTCACTATAATAATGCTAACATTTATTACATTTTGTCGGATGTCAATCACATTTTAAATAAAACTTTAGGCGGGACAAAATCTTTGGTAGTGAAAAATTTGTTAACTCATTAAATAAAATTCATTATTGAACAGTTTCTACATTGTTTTCAACTAGATTGAAATTTATTAATTGCAACTATTTTCAACAAACGATGAATAAAGTTTTGAGTAAACGTTTTCAATAGACACCGAGAGATGGCTTTTATGATATTGTGTCGTTTTTCGATATCGAAACGAAATAGAATCACTTCCTTTATCTGACATTTCTTTGTCATGTTTCAGTGGCAAATGAAAAAATAGATTATTACTTGTTCTCTGTTATTACAATTCAAGTTTTTGTTCTGTTTAACAAACCATTTAAAAAAAAACAAATTCTTGCAACATTTACTATAATAAGAGACACAATAATATCAATTTTTTCAGTTATAATATCATAAGAGTTCAGATTTTGCCGAAAAAATTTACCGATTGTTATGAGAGTTTGCCTGGTAATTTTACGAATGACATTGTTATAAAAACTACGAGGCGTCAGTCGAGTAGTTTTTGATCAATGTCATGAGCAAAATGGTAGAACTCAAGTTTACAATTGGTAAATTTTTTCTTGAAAAATCTGAACTCAAATGTATTCGTTAAGACTATTTCTCGAAAAAACTTGCGTGACCTTTCTTTTTACAATTTTTGCAAATTAATTTTTATTTGTTTATTATCTAACTAAGGCAACACTACTACTGTCAAAATTTTTTGGTTGAAAAACAAGGTACGTTGTGTTTTTCGGATTGCCTCTTGGCTGAGAACCTTCGAAAGCATTTCAACAGCTCATTTTTTCAATTGTAACTTTTGTTTTCATTGTTGAATAAGAGTGTGTAATTGGTGAAAAAATGCATGAGTGAAATAGTCATAAACAATTTTTTACCAGGTACGTTAAATTAAAAAAAATGTCTTGTTGCTTCCGGTGTTGCCATTATTAGAAGGCATTTGCAAATTTTTTAACAAAACTCATCAGTTTTAAATGGTCACCCTGCTGTTATTTTAAAATATTTTCTAAAGTGTTAGTACACATTTTATTTTGTAACTTTTAATTTTTATAACATCTGTTTTGTTGAATATTCTTAAGGTTCTCAAAATAAAAAAATAAAATTTTAGAGTAAAAGTGGATTTTCGAAAAATCTTTTACAAAAAGAATCAAATATGTTCCAATTAAAGAACCAAAATTTTTTTAAATGTTAAAATGTACTGAATTAAAAATAACTAAAAGTGTCGCCATTGCAGTCACAGACAAAAAAAATAAAATTGACCAGATTCTAACTAGAAATTTAGCATATTTACAATTTTTACCCGATTTTTAAAATACGCAATCTTTATCTCTGTTATTTTTATTTAGCTAGAAATTCTTCTTACCACTGAAAACTCTTTAAACATACTGAAAAAAAAAAATTAAATAATTTTTTACATTGTTAGTTTGTTTTTTAGCGACTATAGATTGGACATCATATAATAGTGAGACGTTAAAAAAACTTAAAATATTTAAAACCCCACCATTAATTTTTTTACTATATAAGCTATGTTTTAACAACAGTATTAGAACCAGTTCAGAACAGTTAAGAACTCTACTGAGCATACACAATAGAACTTTCCGACTGCTTAAACGGTATTACGCATATGCAGTTCCATTCTATCTAAACCGTTCTGAACTGTTGTAAACATATCTTTTAAAAAATGCATTTTTAATGCATAAAAACTTTTCTGAAAAATCACCAAATATATTATGAATCAAAATAACTAGAACTGGTGAAATTTTACCTGACCTGGCAACACTGGAACTGCCAACTCAACATAGTTAAAATGATAGGTTGGTATCTATAAGTATTATATTAATTTGCGTTTTATTTATTGTAGTGTTTTTAGTCATTAAAATAATCAGATAACATTAAATAGATATGTACTATTTATAATGAGATAAAAACAACACCTCAACAACGCTAATTTCAATTGTTATTTACCCTGACCTTAATGCCGAAATCTGATATCACTATATAATAATTAGGCCAAGAAAATTACATAATATAAGTTAAAAAAAAAGAAACAACGAACAACATAATAATAAATTTCACAGTACTACAGAACTAGGGATAAAGCGTGAAAATTTTCAATTTATTTAGGTACTTTATATCGCTTATTAATACTACATGAATTACTTAATTTATCTTTGGAAGTGTAATATATTATTATGTACTTTTAATAAAAACTTTACAAAAAAAATAAATAAATAAATAAATTAAATGGTAACACACACCGTGTAAAACGTATTATTTTATACGAGATGATTTTTTAAAAACAGTCCATCTAATTTTGTCGGTCACGAATTTGATTTAAAAGAAGCTGAAACAAGTAGATTTTGATTTCTACGGGCATATCTTTGTCTGTAGTATGTATAAGTAGAATGAATTCAATATAAGTACGTAGAATCCGTACATTTTCAGAACAGCACACCAATAAAAGTGTGCAGATGACAAAATAGTGTCGGGCTAGTCCCATTTGCAAATTGAAGGGGAGGAAGCCAAGCGGCACGTGGTCAGCGAAAAGTCAGCGGTGTTCGTCATTCTTGGTCATTCTGTTTAGTGTCGTTCGCTGACAGATTTTGATGACCCAACATGCTGTTCTGAAAGTGTACGGACTCTACCTATCATTCGACCATTTTTTTCAATACAAATTCTATGAGTAGAAAACCTTGTGCTCAAGGGGGCGGTGGTATGATCAACGTGATTTTACCACTAAAATTTGTCTAAAAATAAAATTGAGCTATTTTTTAAAATCAAAATCGCGATCGAGAAAATTGAGGTGGACTGTTTTTAATTTTTAAATAAATTTTAAAAAATTAATCACTCTTTATAAAACAAAATCTTTCTTAGACAAATGAAGAAAAACTAAGCAAGTATAACGTAACCAAAAAAAAAACATGGCAAATACAAAATATACAATATTCATTTAATAAAACGTGTAATTTATTGCATTCTGAAAAAAATTCTGAAAATTATACACTTTTACTAAAGACGATCTATTAGACCAGCTAAACGTACTTATAAACTCCGTACTCATTGTCAGTAATATTAATTCATAAATTTGCATGTCCATTACGCTAGACAAACGGAAATCTGTTTTATTTGCAAAGAAACAATAGGGCTTAAGCATCTGCAATAATATGCAATCTGCAACACTGAAGAACAAACAAAGTAAAGATAACTAGATAACTAGAGTTTGAGGCTAGGTTATGTATTAATATCAGATCTAACTTCTTATTTATACCAAACTAAAAACGATACTAGAAACTAGTGGCGGTCGGTGATTCTTTAAAACTCTGTGTTTTGAAAACGGAGTATGGGATCAAATTCTGTTATAAGGGGTTACTATTGAGACCAAACTGAGAACTACTGCTAAAAAAAATTTTATCGAAATTTGCGAAATTTCATTTTTAAAAATGATACGCCGCATTATAAAACTAATCTAGGACCAGTCTTATTTTGTTTTTTTTTTAATTTTAATCATACCGTGATATTATAAATGATTGAAGCAAAAATAGTAGGGTGGTATGCCTGAATAGTTGGTAGCCACATCGAATTTGAGTCTTGTCACATTTTTAGGTTAGGTACAATATAGGATGTTTTATAAATGAATACAAAAATTTTAACTAGAAATAGATCTCACCAAAACAAACAACTTTTCTAGATAACATTTTTGCGAAAAAAATTTTTACCCCTACATCCCTCTTAGAAAAGTACGATACGCTCATAAAATTTTGTAAATTTAAAAAACCATAGAAACCAAAAATGCATTGCTGAAATGACAATTTATTAAAGAAAAATTGTCAAATTGACAAGTTCAATACGTCCGTAATGCAAGCCGAGACTCGTGTATTAATTTGTTGACTATATAGTTCACAATTGTTTATTGTTGCTCTTGTTCTTCTTTTGTTGTTGTTTCTGATCGTTTCTTTCATCCGTGTTGTTTTTGTTCGTTGGTGTTCTTGTTCTTGTTTTGTCGGCATTACTTTACCACGATAAAGATGCCTGGCTTTACCAACAGTGAGTACACAGATATGGTTCTTACCTATGGAGAAGCCCAAGGCAATACTTGTAGAGCTCAGAGAATTTATCTTGCTAACCGTTGAAATTCGGAAAAAAAAATTATGTAGAAAAAACTCTTCTTTAAACGACATCTACAAGTGGTTAAAATTTTTGTATTCATTTCTGAAACACCTTGTTTAATAACAATAAAAACTTTTTGACAAGCTTGTCAAATTTGAATTTTATTTTTAGTACATTTAGTATGTAGTACCAACAGAAAAATTCTAATCTGTTAACAACTCAACAAAAAAAAAAATCACAATCATTAATAGTAACACAGTAGAAAAAGTTATGAGCATTTGAAATTTAATTTTCAAAAAAAAAATTCTCTAATGTTTTATTACCTCAACTTTTTTTTTAAATAAAAATTTTTTACAAAACTAAAACAAACGGGTAATCAATTTATATCATAATGCTGAAAAAAATCGACACTGGTCTAACATAAACCGTTTCGGAGAAATAACCAAGTGGAACACAGCATTTTTTAAAACCAAATTTTGATTTTTTTTTTCAGTAGTAGCCCTCAGTTTAGTCTCAATTGGAACCTTTTATAACAGAATTTGAGGACCATGCTCTATTTTCAAAATACAGAGTTTTAAAAAATCACCGACCGCCACAGCTAGAAACGACACAATTATCATGATACTAAAAATTGGGACATGACAAAACTGCGTCAACTCATATCAACAAAGCCGTTTTGTGGTTGTGTCCATATTATATCATGTTGTAGCTAAAGATCGCTGGTGCAAGTCACATGCTTATACATCTCATATAAAATGCCCGATATCTATTGCATATTCGTTTTCGCGTTCTACAAATCTTATCTATCTAGACAAATTTAACAATGTCTAACCCATTTACACTCAATATTTAAAATGTTTTATACTACCCAAATAAGTGTATTACCACATTTTTCCATTAGGTATTCTGGTGATAATAGTAAATGATAAAAAAATTAGACAAAAAGCACCAAGAAAAATTCTGGATAGGCACTTTCGTCTATCCTGTATAAACCGATGCTTTGCCACTGTGCAGGACCAAAATAGTAAATACATTCAAATCGCCCAACTGTGACAATTTTTCGAAGATTAATATTAAATTACATATACCTAAAAATTGTTGTTTTTGCCAAAAATTTGTACTTGTGTTGTGACATAATTAGGTCTGCAAAAACGGTAACGCTAACTAACACTTGTTGATATTTCTGACATTCTGACGAGAGAAAAACTTATTATTGATTGTAGGTCATTTTTTTTTTAAATAGTAACTACCTACTAATATGTAATAACAATCGCAGCATGAACCAAATGGTATGTAGACTATGCATAGATAGGTATGTGTTAGGAAATCTAAATGAACAAAGAATGTATAGAAATTTTTATTTTACAAAAGAACTAATTGTGACAATGATTGAGAAAGTTGTTTGATAGCCCATTTTTAAAAAATTTATGTCGAAAATAACAATAAATGGGAGAGTGGGCCCAACTTCCACCTTGCCTATCGGTCCATAACAAAATGAAATTAAGTCACATATTGATTATTGATTTACATATAAATAACTGCTCAAACAAGTGGAATATTTCGAGGCATCAACCTGTGACCTCCTAGAGGTCACTACTTCTCAAAATACTCGTATTGTTTAATCGAAATTCTGGAATTTCGCGATCAGTGCCAACTATCTGTAGATAGGCCTCGTATTGATATTGAAAAAAAACCCAAACCACTCGATAACAAAATATCGAACAGCTGGTTGCTGGTCGTATGCGCGTATGTGAGGTTGATACGCCTGCGTCGCCGTTCTCTTGTTATCTCTCCTTCTCCTTTTTGCTTCGTCCTCTCTCTCCTGCGTCAAATATCGGCTTTTGTCCACAAGCTTCGAAGTCGGTTCGTGTGTGTGCGACTGTGCGATCGTTTGGTCATACCGAGCTTGACAAATGTGCATGTGATTTTATAAATTGAGTAAAAGTGTACTTTGTGTGATTATCAAGTGATGGATGTTTGTGCCGCGGATTGAACTGTGATTTTTCTAATTCCTAGGAAAAGTTTTTCCCATCCTGATAAGGTACGTGTTATACGTATAACCCCCTGTGTAAATCACAGCACACTCGCCGATTTTGTCACAAATCGATCGTGTTTTATTTAAATTGTTGCTTTGTCGGTTGGCAACCTTGACGTAACCGTCGCGATCTTTCAAAATTTTCGGTCCAGGAGGCCCAGGTTTATTTTAAGTAAAAAACACCAGGTTGGTGTATTTACGTTCGTATTTATTTTAGAATCATAACTCATTTATATTTTCGTGGGCTATATTTACCCAAAAAATATTTTTTAGACGCAAGCATTGATTTTTTCGAACGTTTCTCGAAATTTTCCACGGGCGTTACGGTCAAGGTCGTTGAGGAAAAGACAGTCTGGGAAATTTGTTTTTGTTAATCTAAAGATCACCCTGATTTTGCTTCAAGGTTGATGATATTCTACCGGTTTTCTGTTGGTACGAGCGTTTTTGCAAAATTTTAAATAAAGGACGTATGATTTAAATAAATTAATTGTATTGTTTGTATTTACTCCTGATGTAGACCCTAAGGATGACGTCAGAAGCATTCGATGCATCTGCCATCCGATGCGTTTTTGTTTAATGGCAAGTAGCCACATCATGTCATACCAACATAAAAGTTATTTTAGACTTGAGGAAATTAGAGAAGTCCACGAGTTCATCACCTGAACAAGGGATTCTTTGAAATGTCAAGATTTGACAACTTACATTTAAAGACTTCCTAAAGAAGACACTGTGGGTGGTTTTTTTCATTGTGAAACGTATAATTAAATGAAAAACGTACTGCCTCAATTTTAAATTTAAATTGATTTTATGTTTACGTGCTTAAATGAAATGACATGTTTTTGATAATTTACATGGCCCAGTTTTACAATCGACGGTTAACTTTAACTACGGGTTATTTACCACGGTTACAATTGTTTTAACATCAATGGCAACTATAGTCAATAAGCTCTATTGATTGTAAAAGTGGCCGTATGACTTACAAACATTTGATGCAATCGGTAATTATTACCGAACATTGCTCAATATTTGAAAGAAAAACTTAATAAGCAAACCAGATTCAAGGCAATTTTTTAAAACTGTGTTTAAAGTATCTATTTAGGTCCTCGAAACCTAACATTGACTTTTCTTACAAATGTCATCACAGTTTTGTAATGTTGGCAACAAATTCGAATAAGTTATTTTTATGCTTGATTTGATCGTTGCTTCCTTAATTTCAAATCTTATTTTTGTAAGCTTGACGTAAAAAAGTCGCAAGTGTCAAATAACACTCTTGACAATAAATTTATGGCAATCAAGTTATGACATGACTTTTATTTCCCACAGCCTTCCCTTTTTCTACAAGAAAACTCGTTTTATAGTCTTGTTGCCACTCCTTCAAACTCATCAACTAATTTGTTTATATCGCAACATGCGATATTTTGTCGTCGGAATCCTCTTTATCTTTGATCATTTTCGGTTCGTTGGAGATATACCGGCTACCGATGAGGAGAAACTGTCTATAGGTGTGGGCTCAAGTGTAGAGTTCATGCCCGGGCCTTGACGAAATTCCGCTGTTTTCCCAAGTGTTTGGTGGTTGTTGCATTGTTCTAACAGACAAAGAAACAAGGAATTCATTGCAGTAATAACTTCCAATTATATTTTCTTCGTTTTTGCGTGGAATAGAACTTTCTTCCATCAAGTGTGAATTATCGAGATTAAATATGGTCGTTAAGTCATTTTGTAATGCTTGTCCAATTAGAATTGCATTTTGCGGGAATTTTAGTTTCACTTTCTGAAGAGAGGGAAGGTGAATCGGGTGAAAAAAACAAACACTTGCATAATATGTGAGAAGAAATGTGGCAAGAATGTGCGTTTGGTTCACATTCGACATTATTTCCACTGCTAGTGAAAAAACAAACGATTGAATTACTTAAGAACAGATGAACAGAGCTCTTTTCCAGTCCCAGAGTATCACTAGGCATGTCCGGTTTACTAATCAATGTTGATTCAGACTGTTGACACTTAACAATGGACTCAGAAATGCTACATTGAACAGATTAGATAGGAAAGTTTTTTATTAGACCTCTTCGTCTTAACTAATTGTAAGCGAAACTAAAAATAATTTCTCAAACACTTTTTAGTGCATTTTGAACACATATTAGTAAATACATATTTGTAGATTGTTAGTCCTAATCCGGAAATGTTATGCAGTCATTGTTTCGACGACGTGCATATATTAGATTGCAACATCCGGTTACTGTTACTTTATGATTTTTTCAACTTATTTATTACCATAAAACCTGTTACCATTTGAAACTTCAGATAGTAACAGGCAAAAATGGACACTCGGCCATTGCGTCTTGAGAAACCATAACCCATATATTATGTATATCAAATTTTATGTTTTTCTTGACTAATATGGAAACTATGGCAACCGTTATTATATCTATATGTATTCATACAAACAAATAGGTAACCATGGTTTTTCCGGTCAAATCTGATTCAAAACCATAGCGACACCTGAAATATGATGTCCTTTTGAAAATTTTTTCTTTAAAAAGCTGTAATTTTGTTTCTTTATAATTTACAATTAGACCGAGAGGCCGTGACAAAAAACTACGTGATCGAAATTCGAGTTGTATTTTTTTGTAGACAGATAGATAGTATATTTCAGAAATAGTGGTCGGTCGCAAGATATCTTGGTATTTACATTTTGGGTAATATCCCAAAACTAGCAATTCATTTCAATTTTTTTCCATTTTGTATATTTTGATTGGTAAAACATAATTAAAACTGGTCGGACACCTAAGATCTTGGAAAATCATAAAATTATTTGGGCTTGAAAATTGAAAATTAACTTGTCAAACTTGTCACACTATAGGGTTTTTTTTTTCAAAAATTATTTTGGTCACATGGTAATCAAAGGGCAATAATTAATTTATCTTCTTTTAGTTTTTTTGTTGATGTTTTTGAAACCGGCCTCTACTTTTTCTACTACTTCTGAAATGTATTATCGATTCACTATCTTATCTATACAAGAAAATTTAGTTCGATACCTATTCGATGATGTAATTTTTTTGTCATCGCCTTCCAGTGTAAATGGCAAAATAGTTTTGTAATTAGGTATTAAGAATTGTTAAGAGGCCATAATGAGCAAGGGAGCTGTTTTAGGTTCACGATCGTTATGGGCCCTTAGCAGTCCGTAGTACGTACATTTTTCGTCATACCGATTCATTGTTAGGCATACAGGGTGCAACGTTAAAAACTTCTACTTCTAATAACTTTTAAACAGGTGAAGATAAAAAAATATGGAAAAGACTCTTTCGACAGTATCAATCGGGAAGTAGGTTGGCATTTGTAATACGTCAAATGAAAAGTAAAGACTGAAAGAATGCGACACAAAAAATTCAACAAAATATTTTCATTATTAACAGAGATACGAAGTAAAATAAATAATTGATAAACGGATGTCTTGCTGTAATATTTATTAACTTAAATTAACTGTTTAAAATCTGACGATCTGGCCGGCTATTTGATGCTTCTTCTCTGATGCTTCTATTTGTTTGGGTATCTGTTGTTTAAATGCTCTCTCAAGGATCTAAAATAATGAGGTGGTGTGCCATCCTGCTGAAAGAATACTTCATTGGGGTTCAACGTGGGGTTTGTTTCACTTACATCTACGATGAGAGGATCTATGACATCATCTAGCAACTCCAACTATCTTTTCCTCGTTAGGGGGTTAATTATTGCGCGGTTGTTTTCTCTATATCTGGGTTAATAATAAAGACATTTTGATGCGCTTTTTTTGCCACACTTTCATTTGATGTGTCACAAATGGTATAGTCCTATTAAAGTTTGTTGGGGTGGGGGTGCTAGTACTTTAACACTTACAGACCAAATAACATACTCATCCAACTTCTCTCTTAATAGTGTCGAACGGTTTTTTTCTTATTTTTCTATCTTCACCTGTTTAAAAGTTATTAGAGGTAAGTTTTCAATGTTACACCCTGTATAAAAAAATCACGACATAAAAAAAATGAAAATGTCTGAATTTGTACAGTTTCCAGGGTGTTATTGACAGCTTAAGGGTTGTCAATTGTCGACCGTTATTGATACGGTATGACGAAATGCATCCTCCTGGAGGATAAATGTTCTTGATCATCTCGTATTTAAAAAATGTGTTGAGAAAAAGAATTGCTTATCTTTGACCCTAAATATGGTATTACCACTGGTATTACTTAGAAAAAGCTTATCAAAGAATTTGAGTAGAATATGATATAAAATTCTTGTAACTGGGTTTATTGATTGGACTTTGATCTGAATATGTATTCCTGAAAATTTGAATCATTTGTGAATTTAATCACATTTTCAAGGATCTCTTCTATAAATTTTTGCAATTAAGCTTATTATCTACTACTGGAAAATGGTTCCTGCAGTGAGTTTTTGCTTGCTGGTATTCGAATCTATTTTTGCTCGAATTGCGGTCAGCCTCTTCGAAGTAATTGTCTGAATAAAATATTTTTAGCCAGTTATAGAGCCAGATTGAAGTCTTTGTTTAGATTATCATGTGTTTTATGTAACTAAAATGGTTGCATGATCTCACGCCTTCTTAAATAAACGAATTTAAGTGAAGAAAACCTGATCGAGGTTAAGGCTGAATTCGATCAAATTTTTTCAAAAATGTTACATTTTGGTTTTTGGTAATTAGCGAGTCGATCCCACGCAAATGGTTGAGTCATGATCGCCACTTTGAGGCAAGAAGGTGTAGTTTTTGGAAACCTGCCGCCATTTTATAGCTAATCGTGTAGGTATTATGAATAATGCAGAAATCATTGGATAACGGATCTTAATGAATAAGCATCTTGCGAAATCTAACGAAACCTAGACAAAAAGCTAGTCATACCGAAATTGAGATAACCGTT
Organism: Tribolium confusum; assembly: GCA_029207805.1. NCBI lineage: Eukaryota > Metazoa > Arthropoda > Insecta > Coleoptera > Tenebrionidae > Tribolium > Tribolium confusum. The sequence continues at coordinate 10,533,399 of JALGAY010000006.1, forward strand.
AGCGTAATGAGAAACACCTTTGACGTGTCGCTTTTGTTTGCTTTAAAGACCATTATCCGCCCATCAACACTGATTTTCTGGTGTTAATTGGACATAAAACAATAAAATCGCCGATCGATGACCTCGTTAAGTCACTGGTCCATTCGTCAAGGTCGAATGGTACGAATTATCATCGTGGGTAGTCTCGAGCTCTCGATTTCGAACTGATGGGACAAAAGTTTTATTAAACGTGACGAAGGACGGCGAGACACCCACTCGGACGACCATAGCTTATGCAATAGGTGCAAAGAATGTTCTAATGGCATTAAGTATTTTGCAATTCATTGCATACTCTAAGCTTCCACGACCATTGTTTTCGTTTCTATGGACAATGGACACGGTAAAGTCGTGATGGGCGAGTCGGCTTTAACTTGATAATAATCCAAATAGATTTATGTTTGTCGACGTGACAAGAATACAACACTTTCGTAATTATTTGAAATTTTTGGGGGAATTGTGGCGCCACTATGGCACTACTGCTATCTTATTTATTACTTGGTAATTCGCAAACGGTACACGACTTGTTGTCATTTACATTCGAGAAGGTCACGGAAATATGACAGATGTTAATTTACAAGTTACATAATTACATTTTTTAATCCTTGAAGAACTTGAAATCTTCTTACAGGATTGCCAATCGTCCTTCAAATTATCCTAACTAGGGTAATTTGTAAGCACGGAAATGACACCAGACTTATTTTTTCCATTTAAATCGTGACTTATCATTTTTTTGCATTAAATCATTATTTAATTTACAGGTATAGTCAGATTATGACGTTAATAATTTGTAAGTTTGTTTGGTTTACTTGAAGGTTAGTACGCCCATGTCGTCGAAAAAACGGTTTATTTTTACCACACTAATGACTCTTTTCTTACTAGAATAATGCCTTGAATGGTAATTAATTTTAGTTCGTTGACCGGTAGGTGGCGCCTTTTTGGTTTAAATAAGAGTGTATGAAGTAGTTTTAAGTCAAGGATTTAAAAACAGTTGATACAACCGAAAGAGAAAGCTCGTTGTGTGATAACTGGCCGTATTTGCATGCAAATAATGCAAGTGAGTCATTAATTATGATATTCAAAATAATCAAACAAGCGAATTCCTATGTGTTTCGACGTCACAGTATCTTCAGGGTCGTGTTCCGTGACAATACTGTTATATAAAATTAATTAGACGTACGAAAACAAGAAACCTTCATCTGTGCGAAATAAACAAAGCAATTTTCGATTGTAATCGTGAAACGTAAATCAGTGTAGTGGAACGGCGTTATGAAATCTCTATTATTACGTTTGATGAAAAAGCGGTCGTTGATTGATTTGGAACGCTCCCATTCGCTTATTTGGTAATTTTCGTCGAGTGTGCTATGGGACAAAATTTTAAGTTGTAAAAAATCAGTCGTTTCGAAACAGCTGTCATAAATTTTTTTACCGAAACTGCTTTTGTGATGTATTGTTTAAACGGTAATCTAATCATATCAGATGATTTAAACGAAAGATAAGAAGATTTGTTGTTGTTTCAGTAATCTTCCGTAAAGCTGGGGCATAAGGACGCTAGTGGCACCAAAATGGTGGACTACTACAAAGTCCTCGAGGTGTCAAAAAACTCAACTACTGCCGAAATTAAAAAAGCGTAAGTCTAGACATTTTTACGTGAAAGAATGATACCAAAAGTTTGATTTACAGTTACCGAAAATTGGCTCTGAAATGGCATCCTGACAAGAACCAAGACAACATCGAGGAAGCCACTAAAAAGTTTAAGGAAATTTCGGAAGCATATGAAGTACTCTCTGATGGTAAGTATATCTGACATTTATTATTATTACAACTTTACGCTATTGCGGGTGTTTTATTTTTTTGATTTTGTTTTCGGGGAAATAGATACGAAACGAAAAATTTACGACAACCGCTCCACTAGGTCCACTAGCACAAGATCATCGAGGTCCCACCGAAGTTACTTTGACACTCATACCCCCTTTCATCGGTTTTTCGGTATATACAAAGTGTGCAATAATCGGGCCGTTTTTTTTTTCATCTCCAAATTAACCTCGCTCTAACCTTCCGGCCTGTACTACTAAACCCTCTAAATCGCATTTTTCCGACTAAAAATTTCGTTTTTTACGAATCTGAAGACTCGTCTGCCTGCTTCTTCCCCACGTCCTATTCTTCCACTTACCATTCTTTTTTTCTTCTAGACAAAAAACGGCGCATGTATGACCAGTACGGCAAAGAGGGGCTCATCAATGGTGGTAGCCGCAGCCGTAGCCGCCATGACGATGATTTCGATTTTGGCGGTTTCGGTTTCTTCACGTTCCGAGACCCGGAAGATGTTTTTAGGGAATTTTTCGGTGGCTCTGCTTTTGCCGATTTGTTTGCAGGTATGTTATGTCAAGTTTTTTCATATTTTGGTACATAATTTGTGAGTTGTAGATTTTCATGATCATGGTCCAAGCCAAAGGAGAAGAAATAGACATTCGCACCCACAAAACGCGCTCAGTTCGAATTTGTTTAGCCCGTTTGGGGTGAGTTTGGGTGGTAGTTTCATGGACGATTTTTTCAATACGGGCCATGGAGGGTTTACATCGTTCAGTACCATTAATAGTACATTTACCAATGGAACGGGAAGTGGCACTGCTAATATTAAAAGGACGTCGACGTCAACGCGGTTTGCCAACGGGAAGAAAATCACCACGAAAAAGTAAGTTAGAATAAATCTGGTTTTATAGGAATTAATTTTTTTGGATTTAGGGTATACGAGAATGGCAGAGAGACGGTAATGACCTACGAGAATGATATCTTAAAATCGAAGACTGTGAATGGGGTTCCTCAGAGTTTGACGTACAGCTAAACACACTGACATCATACAGCAAAATTTAGAAGAATCTAATTCAGAAGTTGCAATTTCATGTGATCTTTTGATGTTAATGGCCACGCAACGTTGCCAAATTGTCAAGTGTGTGTATTAAAGACTTTTTGCAACTGTTTTTTTTTTATTCATTTTTATTCAGTTGTGTAATAAAATATTATAATTCTGTTTTCAGAATTTTTGTAGTATCTTAATTTTTAATAAGATGTTATGATGATGTAAAAATCCGAAGAGATTCTTACGTTATTACAGTTATTAATAATTTTTTTTAGGTTAAGGATAGGAATTGATGACACTCTTAAACAAGAGTTGCTCAGGATGAGAATTTAGTTACTAGGTTAATATTTCTGTCATGTGAGACTATCGTTTTCGTTTTATTTTTGCCAAGACTGCTCATTTTATATTAAGCTTATTTTTGAAATTTGACAAGAAAGTAACGCTAAAAAGATATTTTGTAATATACATTCAAGTTTAATTTTAATTTAAGATTACTTATTTTTTGCTAGATTTTTTTAAACAGCACTTACTATTGCTATTAAGTACACAAATGATCATATTTATTATTAAATGTGTGCTTAGAAATGTACAGTCACAGTGTTAGAAAAAATAAAATATAAACTATTTTTTTGTATTTATTTTTTGTTTTGAACAATAGTTATTTACATTAAAATTTAAAAGTCATGCAAGAGATGATTTTCACGGAATGAAGGCTAACTGAAAAATACGAGAACGCGTAGCGTCTGTAAAGCCTTCAAGGGATACTGACTTTCATGATGTATACAATTTTTCCTGAAACAACATAAATATTAAATAAATTGTCTGAAAAATAGTCAAAAACCTTAACCACCCACCGCACCGTAGTGACTTCGAGTTACGTTGGTACGGATGGGCGGACTGGAAGACCCTTTGAGTTTTTTGTCTCTATTTTTGCTAGTTTCATTATTTTTTAACTTTTTTTAATCAATACCTTCAACAAACTTAACATTCTTAACCAGAAATATTTTTTAAGCTGTTTGTTAAAAATATCTATAATAATATATGTTAATATCTAATATTTATGTTCTTTTTGGACAAAAACAAAACAGCCATTTAGTGACAATAAAATTTGTTTTTAAAAATCATTTTAAGTTTTTAAATGTTTTTAAATATGTATAACATACAAGTGGCTTTTTAATTACTCATAACGTTTATCGGTAGTTCCATATAAAAACAAAGAAAACTACGGAGAAATGTTAAAAAATTCATTAAGTACTCTTTTAAATATATATAAAGGTCAAAATGTAAGTGAATCAGAGCAGGCTGTGCCAGCGTAACTGTAATGATGTTTATTTATTACAGTTACGCTGGTACAGCCTGCTCTGATTCTGTTACATTTTGATCTCAGGTTAGAACTCTTAAAGAAAAATACGAAATATAATTCAGTTTGAAAAGCAGTCCCAAATTGAACCTAAAATTTAGCAATTATTTTCTCCTTTACCTATAACAGAGGTCTGCAAACATTTTTTGTCTTATAGACCACTTGCTTAGCTAATATTATATATTTCAAAATAAAAATTCAAATTGCTATCTCTATATTCATGAGATCTGTTTACCAGATTTTACACACTGCGGAGAAGTAAGTTGTTTTTTGAACGCTAGAGAAATTTGACATTTTTTAATTAAGTTGTCATAGTTGTTATACCCTTATACCTCTAACAAACATTAGACTGCAAGTAGTGAATTGTCATTAGTAATACCACGAGTCGGTACAAAATTGCTGCAAATTTTCTCTTAATTTTCTTAATCTTAATCTTCAATTTCTCACCGACGAGTCGTATTCGACAGACAATTTCACGATCCATACCGAATTACACCGATAATTCGAGGACCATGCTGGATTATCGCTGTAATTTGTTCCTAATTGGTCCAATCCTACAACCTGATTGGTTGAAATTTAATGAGTGGAATTGTCATAGAAAGTACTTTTTTAAAGTCCTTACCTAATATTGAATTTTTGTAAATTCATTAACTTCAAATTGATTGTTGACAATTAGTGAAGTGTTACTTACTTTGAAAGTTTTAAATTTCTAACTGTAATAGAGTGCAGTAAAAAAATATTGAAACTGTGTATGAATGCAAGAGACCTTGCGCTACAGCAGCATACATGCAATCCCCCGGTACACTATCTGCCGAGCTAACACGCCTCCTCTTACACTGAATAAATGATGCAATTCTTCGACATTTATATTTTTGTGAAGCAGACATTATGGGGTTATACAAAATTGTAGAGAAATAAATTAAATTTTTGATGAAGATTGTTGCAACAGTTTGCCGACATACTTATTGCGTTTCCGCGACAGTAACAGGTAAATGAATAGGAAACAGCAATTTTTGTTATCTATTGCATTGGTCCAAAAATAAAGCATTGTGGAACCAAGATCATTCACATTAAAATGTGGAAAGATTTTTTTATCGAATGAAATATTTGTTTTTGCATAAGCTACTAAGGGTAGTTCATACACAATTTTTTGATTTCTACTAACACGTCACAATTCTTAGAAATAACGTTTTCTTTTTCACTTGACGACTATACTACTAGACCAATTTTAAGTGTAAGATGGGTATTGGTCGCAGAATTACATGGTCTTTAAATTGCTGTAAGAGTTTCTGCTCTAAGAAACGCGGTTTAAAAGTTATAGCCAAAAAAAAGATGTTAACTTTGAACAGTTGTGTTGTTCGCAAAATGTCAATTTTTCTGGAGTATACTCCTAGAATTATTTAAAAAACAGTTATTTATTTAATGAGTGGCGTTACTATTTTTTCATTTTTTTTTTTCGGAAAACCTTGGAAGTACGAGTGGAACATGAACGATTTAATCAAGATCTGAAAGTATTTGCCAAAAATATCAAGGTCTTTGGGATCAGAACATACTAGGCGATTATTGTTGGTCTGCTGTGAGAAACACAGGTGCAAGTAGTTATAAAAAATTAGTTTAGACTCTACATTTTTAATTTTTATTTGTTGTTTCTTTTGTAAAATTCTTCTTATTAAATATCTTAAAAGTTTGACGTGCTGAGTTTTTTTTTTAATTCTAAGTTGAGGGGGCCTTATATTACAAAAATATATAGGTCTCATAAAAAAATGTTGTAGGCTAGTGTAATTTAACATTTTCAAACATTAACATACATTAACAAATATAAATAAAAATTACGAAGATAAATGCATGGAAACATCTGAACAAGAGATTCAACAATTGAAGGTTGATCGTATCAAAAATCAAAATCCATAGATAAAATTTTGGATTTTCCACATCAAGATTTTTTCTATAAGATCAAATAGCTTCACTACAGTGAGTTTCTAGTGACAAGTGAGTACATCAAGCATTAAATAATTTAGGTGTCACTACTACAAATGAATAGGGTCCACTTCTTATGACTTTGATTAATAAATATAAATAAAAAAATTAAAATTAAACTTAATTCGGAAATGGGACTTAAAAATAAAAAGACAGTATGTACTAGATGTCTGTGAAGACTGACTGAAGTTAAAACATACAGGTTATACAAGGTGTTGCAAAAATATAGAGTCAATCGAAAGGAGTGGAAAGAGGGGAGAATTCTGAAACAAAACTTTTGTCCATCTTTTTCACTCTTTTCTCACGCACTATTTTTGAGACATCTGGCATAATATTATTAATTATAATTGTGTTTTATAGTACAGTCCTTAACAATTGAAATGGAACACCCTAAAATTTTAACAAAGTTTAGTCTTGTAGATTATTTTTTATACTTTAATAAAGTGTTTTTTGTAGATTTGTGATTTAAGTTATACAGGGTGTCAAAAACAGGCTCTGCAAAAAACGAAAACTTTAGACATCTCCTATCTTCACAAACAAAAATTTTGGATCTTTTAAATGGGTCCTGGAAGAGCGCTGGATCAAGCCCTTGATACAGTTATACAAATTTTGAGCTACACTTATAAATTAAAGCAATTATTCAAAAAAAACTGTTTTTTGCGCATTAAGCAATAATTCTGTAAATTGATGTAAAATTTTACCTGTTTATGGATTATTCTAAAGATAAAAGTTCAAACTTGAATTCCGAAAAGTAACGGTAGACATACGACTGTTAACATTTTGTGTATAAAAAAAACTTTTGAAAATGACCAAATTTTTTAACAGCTCCGAATTTTAGTTTGTTAAAAGAAGGATAAAAATTAAAACGTGTATTTAGACACATAACTTATTCATTTATCTCAACGTCCTTGTAGCATTACTTTACTTAATATTGGTCGGTGATTAGATCCGATTCTTAAAAGCATATTTTTAGGGAAAAATTGAAGCTTTTTCTAACTTGAACAGCTTGTTACCACGTTCAGCCGTTTAGATGAGCAAAAGTTTTAATTTTTTTCTAAAAACATGGCTTCAAAAACGTATTTATAATCATCAACGTATACCGAGTAAACTTATGCTACAAGGGTGTTGAGATTTAAAACACAAGTCATGTTTCTAAATACACGTTTAAATTTTTATCATTGAAATTATCATTTATCTTTAAAAAGTTGATCATTTTTGGGAGTTTTTTATTACACGAAATTTTAACGGTATGTCTATAATTCATTCTAGAATTCAAGTTTGAACTTTTACCTTTAGAATATACTAAAAAAAGAAAATTTTTACTCCAATTAACAAAATTATTGCTTATATTTGCAAAAAACAGTTTTTTTTTATTTTGGCCTTAATTTATAAACTTAGCTCAAAATCTACAAAACTATTTTGAGGGTTTGGTCCAGCGCTCTTCAGAAACCCATTAACAAAGTTTAAATTATTTTTTTTTGTTAAAATGGGAGCAGTCTAAACATTTCGTTTTTTGCAGAGCCTGCCTTTGACACCCTGTATAACCTAAACTACAAATTTAGAAAAAACGCTCTACTAAACATCTTAAAGTAAAAGAAATGAGCTACCCAGAAAAAAAAGATTATCTCAATTAATAAATTTTTGCAGGAGTTACAAGACTTTAAACTTTGTTAAAATTTTAGGGTGTTCCATTTCAATTGTTGAGCACTGTATTTTACCATAACTAAAAAATAATTATAATAAAAATCAATGTCGAACCCACAAGTTTAATTAAAATTTTAATAATCTTTTGTCAAAACGAATTAAAAACATTGAAATTACAACATTAAACAATAAAAATGTACAGTACAAATAGAGTAAAACGTTATTTCTAGTTCAACAATTTCTGAACGACTTAAAGGAAAAAATTCAAAAACAGTTTTTTGCATTTTTCCTGTTTTTAATTTGGTTTGACAAAAGATTGACACTGAATATGGAACTTTAGATTCCGAAAGCGCTTTGCCACTGTGTTATTAAAATTTTAATTAAACTTATGAGTTCGACATTGATTTTTTTATAATTATATATTTATACAAAAATCACCCCACTTCGAGAAAGGATGCTTCCATCAAATTTATAACTAAAAAAATTAAAAAAAAAACAATCATGTTTATTATATTTACATAACAGTACATAGGAAATATACATACATTTATAATAATAATTAAAGCACATTTTTATAATAATAAGTAAGTGAAGATATTTATAAACTGGTACAAAATCACTTACTCATCGCGCAAAAGGTACAAGTATTTGGAATGAATTAAAGAGCGCAATACAGCGAGCACATTTTATTAATTTTATTAAAAACAATTCCAAAACGATTTACTTAAAATGTGATTCAAAAGCGTATCCCCTGTTAAAATTCTTCAAGTAGGAAACCTACTTGTGATTTACAAACACATTTAATTGACAATTGTTCAATCCACACAATAAATACATAACATCATCAAAAAGTTTTAGCTACCACAAGAACTGCGGACCACCGTTCCGTTAGATTTCTTTGTGATTGATTCATTGGAAGTCGTACCCTCGTCACTTAAACTGCGCCCTAACTTGGGTCGCTTTTTAAACATTTCCACAACACGGAATGGACTCCCACCTTTATTTTTCTTTTCATTAAAACCTGAGCTTGTTTCACAATCAGCTAAACTGCAACTTCTTATAAATTGAGGTCTAGTGCAGTTATCTTCAACAAAAAATAAATTGCGGGAGAGTTGAGGCGACGAATTTGACAGAGTTTTAGTACACACAACTTTGACTTCTCGTTTAAGTTTATCAGTTAGATTCATTTCGAGTTCTTCATAATTAAATTCGCTAAAGGGAAACGTGTCATCAATAAAGACATCATCGCATTCTTCGTCATAACCTTGATTGATTAGACTAACATTTTGCGTTTTAGCTCTGTACGGAGTTTCAGGTCTGACGATAGATATCCTTTCGTTGTGTTTTAACGAATCGCTGGAATTTGAATCTGCTTCTGGGATATTCCACATTTCTCGGCCGGGTTCTCCAGTAGTGGCTGCAACGATTGTTGTAAGTTTAGGGATTAGGACTTGATCTATTGATTTTTTCCGATAGTAAATCTGTGATCTATCAAGTCTGCTATTGGTTCTACAATTATTGCACGATGCCAACGAGGCGCGTTTCTGTACTACTTGAGCCTCAGTGTATCCGAATAAATTACAAAAGAAGTTTTTCAAAGCTGCTCGAAAGTCGCGTAAATGGTAGGCATACAAGAGAGGGTTTCCTGCTGAGTTCAAGTGGGAGAGGATGATGCAAGAAAACATAAAAGTCGAATCGACTTGACAGGTGTTACAGAAGGCTAAAATGCAGTTGATGGTGTATAAAGGTATCCAACAAATCATGAAAAATAATACTATAATTGCCAAGTTTTGGGTGGCTTTCACTTCGCGTTTTTGAGCAGCTCCGAGCACTCGGAGCATTGTACCCCCTGATGAGCAATTATTGGTGGAGGAGCCGTTTTCAGGGTTCATCGTCACAATTTGTCTCAACTGAAATTAAATTATTACAACAGATTTTTAAATAAAATTATGGCTTACTTGTTTGAGAACCACTTGGTAAATGTGAGCATAAAAAGCGGCCAGAAGTAGAGCAGGAGTTATAATTGTGCCAAAATACAAAAATACCAAATAATTGTAATCCATAACGCCCAGAAAGAAACATCTTCCATCCGCTGGAGCATTTTTGTGCCAACCCATCAACGGAAGAAAACCAACAATGCTCCCGGTTACCCAGCAAATTGTGATTATTACTAGAAAAAAAATTTGAATTTTAAATTCTGGTGGAGGCGCCGGGTTATAACTTGACACTCCCTACGTGTCATAATTTAAATAACTGTCAAAATTTTTGTGATTGTCTCTTAAATTAAGTGTGAAAATGCGTGAAATCGTTCATATTCAGATTGGCCAAGCTGGTAATAATATCGGTTCTAAAGTAAGTCATTATTTTTAATCACTGGCGAGTGGTTTTGATTTCATTACTTTTTTCATCAATCAAAAGTTTAATTTTCTGATGTAATAAACTTAATTACTAGCACATTATAAATAATGGAAATTACGTGTAATTATGGAAAACTTTCCCGACTGTGTTCATATTAGACCTTCCATTAAGCGTCCCCAAATTATTTTAATTTTTTATACAGGGTGATTTTTTATTTGCTCCCGCCTGAAACTCTTAAAATAGGCACACATTATATTTTGCATAGATTACGTAGTTTTTTAAAATTTAATTTTTAAAGTTAAGACATAGAGGGTTATGAATTAATGTAAACATTGTTGATAATACTTTGGACAGTACTTCCAGAGTCAGTTCATTTGGATCATTTGTAGCCACATTTTGTTAAATAAAACATGGTTTCTAATTCGGAAAAAACAGATATGTTATTAGTACTGGAAGAGTCCCAGACAACCTACAAAGCAGCAGTTCGCCTGTACGCTAGACGTTATAAGTTCAAAAATCAAAGTCAGTTTTAACATTTAATTAAAATACAATGCCTTGATCAGAACTTCATTTAGTAATTGTTATAAAAAGTGTTCAAATTGTCTCTCTTCTTTTTCTTGGCACAATATTATTCTACGTTCATAATTTCTGCTAATTCTGGCTAGCATCTCAGGAGGGGTTATAGCTCTGCAAGACGCCACAATTCTTTTATGTAGCTGATTTTCATTTTCTATGGGGACGCTGTAAACTTCGTTCTTGACTCCCCCCCCCCCAAAAAAAAAAAAAGTCTAGAGGCATCAAGTCAGGACTTCTTGGGGGCCAAGCATGCTGGGCATCTCTAGCAATAACGTTAGGTCCAAAAGCTCGTGTCAAATAATTTCGAATATCTCTTTGATAATGTGGAGGGGCTCCGTCATTTTGAAACCAAATAACTTGTCGTATATTCAACTCGACGTCTAATAGTTCAGGAAGAATATTCCTCAAAAAATTTAAATATATTTAACTATTTAAATTTTGTTCAAAAAAATACGGACCGATAATATGTTTGCCAACTATTCCGCACCATACATTAACTTTAAATACCCTTTGAAATCTCGACTCTTCAAACCAATGAGGATTTTGTTGAGAGTAATAATGTGAATTGTATCTGTTCATGCAACCATTGTTGGTGAAGGTAGCCTCATCAGTAAACAAAACGTAAAATAAAAGTTACGGTACTGTTCTAATTGATTCCTGATAAATCCACAAAATTGAAGACGACGCCCAAAATCATTTTCTCTCAAACCCTGAACTATAGTTACATGGTAAGGAAAAAATTGGTTAGCTTTTTAAATGCTAAATACAGAGGTTTGACTAATCTGTAGCTGCCGTGAAATTTGTCTTTGACTTATCTGGGGGTTATTAGTTACAGCTTCTATTACCGCCGCTTCGGTTACTGCACGACATCTGTTGCTCTTCTTTTTAAACACTCCATTTTCTCTTAAATTCTTTTCAATTTTTCTTAACACATGATTACATGGCGTCTTTCTATCAGGATAACGTCTAGCGTAGAGTCGAACTGCTGCTTCGTAGTTTTTCTGGCACTCTCCCAGTACCAATAACATATCCGTTTTTTCCGAATTAGAAAACATGTTTGTACTTAACAAAATGCGGCTACAAATGACCCGAATAAATTGACTTTGAAAGCACTGTCAACAGTATTGTCAACAATGCTGACAATAATTCACAACCCTCTATGTCTTAATTTTGAAAATTAAATTTTAAAAAACTACATAATCTATGCAATGTATAATCTGTTGCCTATTTTTAAAATTTCGGGAGGAAACAAATAAAAAAATCGCCCTGTATACATATAAAAATGACAAAATTTGATCTACGGCTGCGGTCTGTTTTTTTGCAGACAAAAACTAAAAATGTTGAAAATATACAATACTTATGTACCTATTTGTAATTAGTTGATTTTAAAAATAAACCAATCACAAATGAGTGTTCTAAACCAGTAGACGTTGGAAATTTGAAATCTTCATTTGTGATTGGTTAATTTTCAAAATCAACTGTGGTCTGTGTAGAAATACTGACTATAGTTCTTAAAATATAAAAGGTATTCTATTTAGATATTTTTTTCTTGTTAGTGTTAAAAACTTTCCATCAAGGAAAATGCGTTAAAAAATAATGTCAAATTGTTGGGCTTTTTGTCGAGCTTTTTGTAGTTTTAATCTGCAAAAAGCTCGATGTCTCTAATTGTAAAAAATAGTTTCAGGTAGTACAGAGCTCAACAATTGAAATGGAACACCCTAAAATTTTAATAATAATAATAATAATAATTTATAGAATTTTAACAAAGTCTTGTAACTCCTGCAAAAATTTATTAATTGAGATAATCCTTTTTTTCTGGGTAGCTTGTCTCTTATACTTTAAGATGTTTAATAGAGCGTTCTTTGTAAATTTGTAGTTTAAGTTATACAGGGTGTCCAAGACAGGCCTTGCAAAAAACGAAAAGTTTAGACTGCTCTCATTTGAACAAAAAATATTTTTGGATTTTTTTAATGGGTCTCGGAAGAGCGCTCAATACAGTTTTTAAGCTACACTTATAAGTTAAAGCACTATTCCATAAAAACTGTTTTTTGCGCATTAAGCAATTTTTTTTAATTGATGTAAAATTTTACCTTTTTTGGTTTATTCTAAAGATAAAAGTTCAAACGTGAATTTTGACAGGCAACGATAGACATACTGTTAACATTTTGTATAGAAAAAAACTTCCGAAGATGACCAAATTTTTAAACAGCTCCGAATTTTGGTTTGATAAAACAATAATAAAAATTTTAACGTGTATTTTGAAAATGGACTTGTGTTTTAAATCTCAAGACCCTTGTAGCAATAATTTACTCAGTTTGAGTTGGTGCTTAAATACGATCTTTGAAGCCATGTTTTTAGAAAAAAATTAAAACTTTTGCTCATCTAAATGGCTTGTTTCTAATGAAACAATTGTGGATAGCTAACAACAGCGTCCGTATTGTAGTAACGAACTGTTTAAGTTAGAAAAAGCTTCAATTTTTTCCTAAAAATATGTTTTTAAGAATCGGATCTAATTACCGACCAATACTAAGTAAACTAGTGCTACAAGAATGTTAAGATATAAAAAACAAGTTATGTGTCTAAATACACGATTAAATTTTTATCCTTCTTTTATCAAACTAAAATTCGAAGCTGTTTAAAAATTTGGTTATCTTCGGAAGTTTTTTTCTACTGTTAAAATATTAACAGTATGTCCACCGTTGCCTTTCGAAATTCAAGTTTGAACTTTTAACTTTAGAATAATCCAAAAAGAGGTGAAATTTTACATTAATTAAAAAAAATATTGCTTAATGCGCAATAAACAGTTTTTTGGGATTATTGCTTTAATTTATAAATGTAGCTTAAAATCCGTAAAACTGTATTAAGAGCTTAATCCATCGTCTTCCGAGACTCATTAAAAAAATTCAAAAATATTTTTTGGTAAAATAGGAAATGTCTAAACTTTTCGTTTTTTGCAAAGCCTATCTTTGACACCCTGTATAACTTAAACTACAAATTTACAAAGAACGCTCTATTAAATATCTTAAAGTATAAGAAATGAGCTGCCCAGAAAAAAAAAGATCATCTCAACTAATAAATTTTTGCAGGAGTTACAAGACTTTAAACTTTGTTAAAATTTTTGGGTGTTCCATTTCAATTGTTGAGCACTGTATTTTATACAAAAAATCACGTTATTGTAAAACTTTTGGCTCATTTTTTCCTTAAAACGGTGCAATATTTCACCACAAATCTTATTGTATTACTCGTAAGTACATACATAGGTACGTTACGTATACAACATACAGCATTCTGTTAAATTTTAACATAAGCTGAATACAAAAAAAAACATACCCCAAACATTATTGTTGAAACAAAAATTTTGTGTCTCTTTAATTAATTACAGTTCGAATTCCAAATTATTGACATTCGGTTCCGTATAGTTACATTTTGTTTTCTATTAGCAAACAGTAATAATTACATTAATTATAGTGTGGCATGTAAATGAAATGCGCCAAAAAAGTAGTCGTTATCGGGGAACTCCTAATTATTCGCAGTTAGGTTTATCTGAAAAAAACTAACAACAGGGCTAGGGAGCTAAATTCTGTTGTAAGGGGTGACTATTGGGATTAAATAAAGGATCTGGCCGGTCCTAGTATGTATATACGAAACAATTTACAGTAAAACAGTGCCTAGTTAATTATTATTACTGATTGAGAAAGACATGACGCCGTATTTATGTTTTTTAAAGAAAATTGATTTTACTAAAGGTGTGAGCAATTAAAATAAAATTATCCATTTTTCAAATCTGATTTTCTATTCCTTTTTTAAGAGTTTCAGTATCTCATAACTTTATCAAAAATAAAAGTTGGGAGACAAAAAAAAATGGGGCCATGTATTTGCCTCTTGCTCTTGGTAATAAAAAAATCGGCCCTGCACTTCTGTAAATCGGTTCGAATAGATCAGTGTTGCCAGAATATTTTTTAAAAAAGCAAATTTCAATCAAATTTTTTAACTGCAATATTTTACTTGGTCCTAACATTACCCCTTACAAGTGAATTTTCCATGCTCCGTTTTCACAGATTAGGCCACAAATTGAAATACACCGGGTGACTCAAGTTTTACCCGCACCCCCAAAACAGCCATTAAGCAAAAATTCTCAAAAAAGTGTAGGTGATATTTTCAAATAGAACAAGATTTTCTCCAAGTTTCAAATTGTTTACTTGTACGGTTACTTTTTTCAATTTTACTCATTAGTTTATAAATTAAGGTTAACGATTTTTTGTGTGTAGGTATATTTTTATAAAATAATGCATCAAAGTGATATTATTAGTAAATTTTTGCACAAATGTGTCGTTTGTTTTTAATTAACATTTTCATATTGAAGCACTTACTTTCTTATAATTTATGAGAGTGTCGTAAATGTATTCAACAAAGGGCCCCATCAGAGTGATGGTTTCTTGAAAATGGTATTCATAAAATGGCAAACGACTATTGTGGAGAGTTGAAGGTTAAAGCAGCTGGTAACAAATTCCCAGGTCATAAATCTACTTCAATTGTTAAGGTGTTGAGCCGGGGAATTATTACTACTTCAACTGATCAAGTTATAAATTAGACTAAAATATTTGATAAATAATATAAAAATGGATTTTAATCAAAGTTCAACATTTTTTTTAATAATAGATTTTGAAAATTGATTTTGTTAGAAATTTTTTATCAGTTGATGTAAAAATCGAGACGTAAGATTTTTTCCCGAAATCATTTTTCTTGAATTTATGGGTCAAATAAATTGCTAAAACAATTTTTTTAAGTTATATTAGATATCAATTTAACGTAATACATAAATTTCATAATTTTTTCCGTGTTTTAAGACGTGTTTTTGGGGTGCGGATATAACTTGATACACCCAGTATGTATAAATAAGGTAGAGTAGGGATAAGCTAGTAGGGAGGTAAGAATTTTGAAGAGCTGAAAGAGGAGGCACGAGCTGAATTTTGAAAGACGTCAGACGTCCGTGATTCAAAGCTTATTAATCAATTTTTCATATTATTTTATAATTCGATTATTTTATTACTACTTAAAAGTAATTATTTTGAAAATATTTTCCCATCAGTTAAATTCAGATTAGGAATCAAAATAATAAGATTTCTAACTTCTGAACAGATAGAAGCTGGAGTTCACCTTTCACTTATAAGGTTTTTTTCACATGTAGGATTCGCCAGTCGAAAAAGAAAATTTGAAGTGCCTAATTTTTTCCTAAAATATTTGTTATCCGAAATTTTATTAACAGACTTGAGTTAAGTAATTAAATGCTATTTTATTATTTAAAAATAAGTAAAAGTCATTTCTGTGAAAACATTCTTCCCAAACAGACTCATACCCACCCAAACATTGCGATATTAGTTTCGTGACCTACTTACTACTCCTACTAGATCCCCACATTTGTTTCTATGCATTTTTATTAGAGATTTGTGAATAGCAGGGTGTATAAAAATTTTTGATCCACCCTGTTTTTCAAATCTCTAGGGCAATAACTACTCCCATTAAAAAAATATACTATCATTTTATTTAAAAAAACTGGTTTTCAATTGGTTTCAAAGCTGTTTTCGAATTCATATCTTAAAAAAAAATTGCAAATATACAGAATTGTGGAGCGCTGAACTATTTGCAATCTTAGTAAATCGCTATTTATTTAATTCAAATTATTGAAATACGCATACTGTTCTAATAGAATGCACTCAATGTTATTACTGATAAATTTTTCGAAAATGCGTTCAGTTTTCAAAAATGTTAATGTTTGTTCTTCTGGAAAGTGGAACTAAAAGGCAAGTTTTGCAAAGCCCATTATTCATTTCAAGCTTCTAGCCTCGATTCGTTCTCCTAATAGTAATAACAATGTACTAATAAAGCATTTTTATTTTTGTATTTAAATTTATTAAAACACATCTGGATTAATTAAGGAACAGATTCTAAAATATTTCCTGATAAGAGTAGTTGTAATCAAGAAATTTTTGGAAGTAATTTACACTGTAATCAATATTAAATAAGTTGGTATTGAAGTTACTAACAAATTTTATTTAAAATGTATTTAACCGATAGATTTTCTCACTGAAATTAATAAAAATGAAGATGTTTGTTAAAACCGTGACCGGAACAGATAAAGTACCAAAATTATGCTAAAATTATAAATTTTGAGTTGCCAACACCATCAGTATTTGTTGTTGACGGTGTATAATAATTTTTATTGTTCTTTTTTGTGTAATTGGCAGTTTTATACTTTAAATTATCGAATAAAATTGAAAATATTTAGTGAGAACAGCTTACATAAAAGTTTAGCACAAACTGCCCATTTTAGGTAAATGCGAGAACTTAGTTCCTTTCAATAACCTTTCAATATAAATTTACAAACTAGATTTCTTTGAGTAATTCATATTTGAGAAAATGAAACTCTGAGAAACACAGGCATTAAGATTTTGGAGGCAGGAATTTTTGCGAAAATTTTTAAGATTTAATTTTTTTTAACAAATATAACTTCAAAACATAATCTAAGAAAAAAAATACTGAAATAATTAATTTTTTTAAATGCAACTTTTCCGCAGCCAGGCGTATCAATTTAAAAAAAAAATTTGATCCACTCTAGTGTAGGTTGTACATTGATAGACCGTAAAACGTGAACCATACCAGAATTCAACCTTCCCTGCTTTGTCGAGTGTTTTCATATAAAATTATGTTTAATATTTACACAGAAATGTCTCTCACATGAGCGGCGTTATTTTAAATAATAAAATAGCATACCTTACTCATCTCAGATCTATTAAAAAATGGATAATAAATTTTCCTGCTTATAAAACGATATCTGGAGACAACAGCTGCGGCTGTCAGCATGATAATCTATTATTATTTTCAAATGAAATATCAACATTCATGCTTCAAAGTTTCTGTTTATTTTCCATCAAATTAAATAATAATTAATACCAATTACATTTACATTTTAATTTTGAAAAAATATAACACTTATATACACTACATATCTTCTTTCTTTTTAGTTTTGGGAAGTCATTTCAGATGAACACGGCATCGACCCCTCCGGCAGATTTAACGGCAACACCGACCTCCAACTCGAACGCATCAACGTCTATTTCAATGAAGCCACAGGTGGCCGTTACGTCCCACGTGCCGTCCTCGTCGACTTAGAATCCGGCACGATGGATGCCGTCCGATCTGGCCCTTTCGGTCGTCTTTTCGCCCCCGACAATTTCGTTTTCGGCCGTGAAGGTGCTGGAAATAACTGGGCCAAAGGTCATTACACCGAAGGCGCCGAATTGGCCGATACGGTCCTGGATATCACCCGGAAAGAAGCTGAAGGCTGTGACTGCCTCCAGGGTTTCCAAATTGTGCATTCTCTCGGTGGAGGAACCGGGTCCGGAATGGGGTGTTTGTTACTAGGCAAAATCCGGGAAGAGTATCCGGATCGAATAATTAGCACGTTTTCGATAATACCCAGCCCAAAACTTTCAGATACGGTGGTAGAGCCTTATAATACAGTGATGTCAATTCATCATTTGGTGGAAAATACGGATGAGACTTATATTATTGATAACGAGGCATTACATGATATTTGCTTCAGAACTTTGAAATTGACGGCACCAACCTTGGCAGATTTGAATCACTTGATTTCGGCTGCGATGGCCGGAATTACAGCTTGTATCCGGTTTCCAGGTCAACTAAACGCAGATTTACGGAAAATACAAGTTAATATGGTTCCTTTTCCTCGTTTGCATTTCTTTATGCCCGGGTTTGCGCCTTTGGTTTCCCGAGGGCAGCGTCCGTATCAAGCAGTGACTGTTCCTGATTTAGTCCACCAACTGTTTGATGCGAAAAATATGATGTGTGCTTGTGATCCTAGGCGAGGAAAATATTTGACTGCAGCATCGATTTTTCGAGGGAGAATGTCGACCAAAGAGGTTGATGAACAAATGTATAATATTCAGGATAAGAACAGTAGTTATTTTATTGAGTGGATTCCGAATAATTTGAAAAGTGCTATTTGTGATATTCCGCCTAGAGGGTTAAAGATATGTGGGACGTTTATTGGAAATACGACCGCGATTCAGGAGTTGTTTAAGAGAGTTGGCGAACAGTTTTCGGCGATGTTTCGAAGGAAAGCATTTGTGCATTGGTATACGGGAGAGGGAATGGAAGAAATGGAGTTTACTGAAGCTGAGTCGAATATGAATGATTTGATTTCGGAGTATCAACAGTATCAGGAAGCACCAGCAGAGTATGAAGATCTTGCAATTGAAGAAATTGATGAAGGCGAAGATGAGGAATATTAACTTGAAAATTTGAATTACTTTAAATTGGGAATTTTTAAAACAAATAAAAAACAATAACTTTTAAAAGCAATGTCATTTGTTAATTCATCACTAGACTTATTTATTATTCCCACTCCTAAATAAAATTTCAAGCGTTCGCATTAATTAATTTTCATTTTGTATTTCATGCAAATATTACCTACTTACCACAAATTATGAACTTTTAATTTTTTAGATCTTACATCTTAGACAAAATTACAGAAATAAATTAGAATTAGAAAATTAGAATAAATTCGGAAATAGTATATTAAAGAACGCGTTTTGAAAAGTCAATTTTATGGCACAATTTCAAGTTTGTAAAACGAGCGCGAAGCACGAGTTTTAATAATGAATACTAATTATTAGCAATAGCCCACAATGACTTTAGTAACAAGTTCTTTTTGTGTTATTTTTTCTATTTTGCGTGTTTTACGTGCTTTTTAATCTTCAATCTTTAGGGACTTTTGCGTTAATACGAGATAGTTGATAATAAATATCATGAAAGTGTCAAATATTTTTTGAAAATTTTTCAAATTTCTGTGTAAGTTACTCACAAACGGTTTTTTTTAACCTCCCGTAACGGTCATTACTTTAGTCCAATTGACATAAACACAATAAGGAAAATTTCCAAAAATATTGCAACATTTCTTAAATGACCAAATCGCCTAATTTATACAAATCCACTCATCATTATTTTAGACCAAGTAGAGCGATATACACATTTAGCAAATAATTTGTAAATCAGCAAACGCTATGGAGGTTGCAAGTGGTGGCTGAAAGCTGGTTTAAAATGTCGTTACTCGAAAAGACAGTTAGCTCATTGTTCAGGCGGCTTACCCCACTATTCGAGTGTTTCATAGGTTAATTGTGACACTCACATAAATTTCTTGATTTTGTTTGAATAAAATTACAACCTAACCTGTTAACGCTGACATTTATGACGTTTATGACACAAAAAATAAATTGTACTAGTTACTTTTTAGCATGTAAATGGATGTTGAATTTGTCAAAAAATATTCTCTACATAAAATAGTTACCTACAATTAAATTGTTCTTATTGTAACTACATTTCCAGTACAAAACACAAACGTCTTCGCTTATTTTATGACAGAATTTTGCACAGCAATTTGTAATACTCAAAATAGCAGTAATGATTAATTTCAGATGGGCAAATTTTATTTTTGTCTTAGCCTGCTTTGATTCTACGACTTTTGGATCGCTTTTTTAATGAATTCTACTAAAAGCACAAAACATTCTACTAAAAGCACACGCTATATACTATTGTAAATATTTACAGGTTTTATCAGTTATCATATTTTACTAGAATTTTATTGGAAATAACATCGTAATTTTATATTAAATTTTTTGCCTTAGTTGTTAGAACGTATCTATTGATCATAGTCACCAACAGGTGCTTCAATAGGGTTCTTCTCGATAACTACGTGTTCAATTTCTTACATAAAGCTGCTACGCGACCGTAATAACAACAAGTGGAATCATTTTATAAAAATTCACACTTCATTTTGGTTGCAATATGTATAAAAAACTTCTTAATTAAAAGTTGCAAAATTTAGTTAATATACATAAATTACAGTGTGTCGAATAAATTTAATCTCCCTTGTTAGCACTCAATTAAATCCCTTGTTAGTTGTTAGCTCCCAACATTCACACATTGCCCACATTTATCTAAATCCAGAAAGTGGAGAAATGGCGAAGGGCAAAACGTTTCCTTCATGACTTCAACAAAAACGAAATCTGAAAAAATATTGATCCATCAATAGCTAATGTTTTAGGGTATTATAACTTGAAATCTTAACTGAAATAATTTATCAAGCGGCAAAATCTAAAACTAATTTACTAGGAAGAGTAAAAATTTTTTTTTATTTTCTTTGATCTACTATAAATTATTATTATTGACCATTTATTTATAAGGGCTTAAGGCAAATCCCTCACAGATGGTTAATCTTGAGGTTACTACTGTGTTAGTGTGTACCCTCAGCAGGTGGTCAGAGGAATTATAACTACGATTCCTTTTGCTAAATTCGGGAGTAAGCATCTGTTGGGTATTTGCCTTCAAACTGTCATAAATAAATACTCAATAGTTACTCTAGTGTTCAAGAAGTCCTTAAAATATTTTTTGTTGGACCAAATGAAATAAAGAGAATTTGCAAAGAGACTCACAGTAACGCGTGCAGCCCGGGGTAGGAGACAGCTATTGTTAAGAACATTTCGAAATAACAATAAGAGAGAGTAAATAATTTAAAAAAAAACAGAAAGATATTGCGCCGGGCGTCGCACCGTAAGTAGTCACCCCTATAGACCGATCGAGATGAACGAGTCATCGCTTCGCCTGAGTGGAGAAAATTTACGAAACTTTGGAACACATTCTAGAAGAACGTATAGTTATATGAGGAGCGGAGTCATTGACCGGATAGTTAGTCAAAAAAGCGAGTGAAGAGTAACCGACGAATAAGCCTAATATTTATTTATTTTGTTGTATTCGTGTACACAGTAGAAATAAATTATTTAGTATTAATAAAACACTTTGAATCAAACGAACCCCGAGTATTCGCACATACTTTGCAGTAAACATATCAAATAAGAATAAGACTCGTCTATCGTCAAAGAGACAGTCATTTGCTGAGACTTTCCATGACAAATGTTAATTCATAGTTCCAAGTTGTCGTTAATAATTTTATAATATTCAAATATGTATTTTCTAATTCTGGATTTTCAAAAGGCGTCTTCCGAACAACTTTTTGTTTAATTTAATTTTTGTAGTTACAGTGATAGCACGTTCTCTTACTTGGTGTATTATACGTAAAATACATAGCTATGTGACTGTACATACATAGGTATGTAGTATATTCGAATTGTTATTATTATTTACCTTGTTCTCACATTTAATTAAGTTATTAGTAAAAACTGAAAAAATTTGATTATAAATCCTTTATTGTTTAATTAGTGGCTGGTAGCTCCAAGCAAAAGCGCAGATATAGTTTTAAAGTCAGCCAAGGTATTAAAACTGCTTTAATGCCGAATTGAATACAAAAATTTTTGCCAATCATTTCAATTTACAATTTAAAAAAATATCATTTGACATAAGTGTCAACTTTGCTACCTAGTTATTAATAAAAAGGTTGACACATTGATTAAGCAATAAAGGTGATACAAGTGTGCTTCCATTTTCACTAAAATGTATAACATTTACTGCTGTCAATCGGCGAGAACATGTTTTTGTTCTTTTAGAATTTACCAAAAATTTAAAAAATTGATGATTCGGGTTACACTTAATTATATACATATTTTTTGTTATGAAAAAAATTGACATCTCAGGTAAAAACAGATTTTTATCTATTAATCAAAAGCGTCGTTTGCGTTGATTGAGAGTAGTTATATACATACGGTAATACAGTTATGACTGTCAATCAACACAGACGAAATCAAAAGTATTAAACGTCAAACCGACAGTTCTTACATAAATGACAAATGGGACCTGGTATAAAAATATATGAAATTATTTGCCCCATGGAATTACGCTTTCTGTTACATTTTTAGGGTTGTTGGGATTTATTTTTGTTAAAGATAAGTAAATTACGTATGCTTATTTCTATCTTTTTGTCAGAATATAATTGTTATTTGGTGAGTATCTATCTGTAGTATGTGGTCAGTTCCGTTTTCGATCCTCAAAGGAGATACGAATTGTCCTTCGGGATTAATTTTGTTTCTTTGTCTAAGCTACGCAATAAAACTTTCTATAAAGGAAGTTGCGTGCTGAGAAAACCTTTGGAAAAACAAAATTTTGTCACGTCTACAACCTGAAAACTGACGCTTGGGTGTTGCATTAGAACCATAAGTTTATTTATTTATTTATTTACCTTTATCTAGAATCCATTGGCATATTTATTTATGTACCTCGTCCAGCTTAATTTTTGATGTTTTTGAAATGCACTTAAAAAACTTTGGAAAAGAATCAAAGTACTTGTAATATTACATACAAAAGTTTGTCAAAAGTATGGAAAAAAGTTCTTTTTTTCGTCAAATCTTTTGACCGAATTTTTGAAATGTTGAGTTGTTGCTTTTAATTTTTCGTAAAATGTCGTACGTAGGCATCTTACGCCAAAAGAAAAAAAAATACACCGTCTGACACACCAAGACCCTTGCTATATTTGTAGGTACCTCAAACTTCTACACTGCTTCAATTTTCGACTTTCTGTACTTATAAGACTATAATTAAATAATCTATATTCGAATCTTCTAAAATGGTTTAGACTACGTGACTGCATTAATACATTTATCTAAATCTACATATTATCAGAAATTAGGACACCATAATGTATGTTTGATAGGTAGTTCTAATTTTACATATTTCAGCATAATTTTATTTTATTTGACTTATGAAAAAAGATAAAAGTATTTCAGATGTAAAGAACTCGTAATCTTGATACTAAAAAAAGGATGTTTAATAGAGTCCTTAAAGGGACATGGAAATGGCGCCACCTAAGAAGATGCTTATAAATGGTATAAAAGAGTTCACTATAATATACAGTTCGTGTGTTCATGCACGTACACAAAACCCTGTTACTCACTGTAAAACATTCGTGTTCTTTTGAATGACAGGTGAAAAAATAAAGCCATCACCTACGTTTCACGCATTTTGTATTTTGTCAGGTGACACATGTCTATGCGTATCGGAATTAGTTAAAAATCTGTTTATATGTTTGTTTTTTCATTAGTTTGTTTCGTATTAAAGATTTAAGGGATTTAGAGATTAATGATTCAATTTACAAATCTCTTTAATTCTTCCATTTGAAATTTGTGTATTTATTTATTGTTTTGTTGCGTGGAATATTAAAAAGACTTATATAATAATTATGAAAAAATGTATGTACAATAAATCTACTCTCGCAGTGTACTAAGGTATGGTACAAATGACCTTAACATTAACATTTTGTATTTAACCTATACAACAACGTTACCGAATGTGTATTTGTTTATTCATTTTCTTGTAAAAATTTATATTCAGTTTGTAACTGATTTAAATTTGAATTAAATTTATTCGTAAAATTGAGAAAATTTCCTTTTCAAGTGGAATTAAAAAAAATTATATACACGAGATTTGAATTTTTAAAACAGAACATTTAAGAACATTAGAGAGATATGTAAGGTTGTGGGGGTAGTAGGCGTTAAATAAAAACATAAAACAGATTTTTAATTTTAATCAAAAGTATTAAATTAACAGAATTAATTATTTATTAATAATATTAATTAATAATATTATTTGTAATAATAAAATGGAACCGATTAAATTAAAGTTCTAATCGGCTTTAACGGTTTAATCATGTAACGTAGGATTTAAAAGAAACAAAAGCAAAATAACATTTTAATATACAAGATTGAATAAAAATATGTATTAAAAATTATACAGTGAAATAGTATTTTTTATAAGGCGGAGTAGTATCGTGATCATATCGGATTTTTCTGACCGGAAGCCCAATAAATTCCCGTCTGGGTCTATATTTACGTTTTTGCTTCCAAAAGAGAGCCACTGGACCTTTATTTGAGAATACAAATAATAACGTTTTTTAGGTGCTTCGTTGGTAAATACAGTAGTTTTTATATTAACTTATTTTGAATTAATTTACAGTTTCTGTGTCTTTTTTTGTTGTAAAACATATAACTAAAATATGTAAACTAAATTTTTAAAACAACGTATCACTGTTAAAAAGCCCATGTACTGCATTTTGAATACAAAGTAAAAACAATAAAAAAATCAAAACGAATTACAAGCCCATGGGCTTGCAATAGTACATTTTGTGCCAAATCTGTAGCAGGTTTAGTACGCAGTGGATCCGATATAAAACTGATACGATGATGAGCCATAAACAGTCACCACAGTGCAATTTTATTTCACACATACAATCTACGTATATCAATAAAAAAAATTGTATATTTTACAACATGATACGTAAGTTAAATTTTTTCGTTAAATAATAGATGCTAAAATTAGAAAGAAAATCTTCTAGAACATTATTAACAAAAAAATTTATTTCAATAAAGGAAATTTAATCAAATTTGCCTCACATATGTATCTTAACAAAGCATATGCTGTACCTACATAAATTTAATTAAAATTCATAAAACTTTTTAGATATTTTTTATATTTTGAGATATTTAAAAAAGACACTATAAAATCATAAATTTTGATCAGGTATAACTTTTTTAAGCAGCGTAAGAAAGAAGTATATTTACGCCAAGTCATGAGACTAAGGTTTTTTCCTAAGATGCAAGTTTGTACACGAGCTGCGTAAGTAGCGACTGAGGTAATCTGGAAAAAAAATCGTATTTCACGTCGAATAGTAAACACACTTATTTTTACGATATGGAATATTACATAATATATTAATTTTATTTTAGAAATCCAAAGGATTTCTTACATGATTTGTCAATGCCCGAGTTTTCAGTTACAGTGCAGTGGGCCGCGGACCACACTCTTAGACCAATATTACAGTAAAACCAGCAGTAAGTTTTAATTATGTCTCAGCTTATAAAAATTTTGAGTGACTAGCAAAAGCTTACAAATATTCATTCAGCGCTAGTAAAATACTAGTTTTGTTTATTCTTAGGCAGCTATACAGGGTGACATAAAAGTATAGAATAAAATTCAGATTTTCTAAGTTAATTTTTTTTTTTTAGAAAAACGCCAAGACAAGTTGATTTTATTTTTTTATTGCGCACGTCTTTACGCAAAAGCGGAACTTTTACCTAATAAAGAAGATCCAAACATACTAGCAGCTAATGTATGGTTTGAACAAGACGCAAGGTGCACCTCCTATTACGCTCGTGGTGTCAGAGATTATTTATATGATGTTTTGTACGCTTTTCTGAGGGGCTACTTAAAATCAAAAGTATCTGCAACAAAATCAAGATTTTAAGAGAAAGAATTACAAATTAGTACCGCAAATTATTACTCAAAAAATGAGAAATAACGTACTAGCAGAGTTCGAAAATTAGTTTTATTATTGCCAAGAAAGGGAAGAACGTCAATTTGAACATTTAGTTCAGTAATTCTGTTAAAAATTGCGTCTATTTTGAAAAATTCAATAAATCATTAAATTGGTTAAATTACTTAAAGTTTTCATTTTAGACCCTATAATTGTTACACTTTTATACTCAGAAAAAAAGTAGTTTCAATTTTCAACACCAAAAATGGGGGTTGCTATTTAAAAAACCTAAAGCAAAAAACCGGTTGGCCAAAAAAATTTGAAAATAAGTGAAAAACGTGCGCAATAAAAAAATAAAATCGACCTGTCTTGGCGTTTTTCTAAAAAAATATTAACTTAGAAAGTACGAATTTTAATTCCATACTTTTACTTTTATATCATCATACTTTTATGTCACTCTGTATGTCTAAGTACCTCTGAATCTGAAGGGTTTAAAATTTTATATAACAAAGTAAATCCACATCAAACACTTGTTTGTGTCAAGCTTCAAATAAATTGTCCATTGTCGCTGTATTTCCTTTCATCTCCCTTTCTGCAATCCCTAGTTTATTTACTGAGTAATTAATTACAGCAATTTTTCAAACCAAAATTCATACTAAAAAATCTCTAAAAAAAATATTATTAGTATGAATATTTATTGCTTTTGTATCGTATAACCAAGATCAGAGAGTGAGGTCACTTTAAAACGAAACCGAAATAAATTTCATGAACGTTTCAGTTACTTATTAGAACTCGAGAACTATGAAAAATCATTTATCTTCCCGAAGGATGAAACGTTAAGCTAACAAGAAACGGAAAGTGCACAACTTTGTCGCTTTGACATTCTATTACACGTAATTTGTAGCAGACGTAATTTGAAGCCACAAATAAATATATCAAGTAATCTTCAAGCAATAATTGTGTACTTTAGGCACTTATCATGTTTCCCTTCTCTCATCCACTCATTGACTTTTTGTGTCTTTATCTGTAGAAAGTTAATAACAAAAAAATAAATAAAACTTGAACAAAGTATGGGCAACATATTTTATACAGAATTTTAATTTTGATAATTTTGACTGTTATCAATTACAAATAATAGTTACCTCTAATTTAATAAACAATTAGGAGAATAATTAGAAAATTATCATCCAAGAAAATATTTAAAACCCTCCGTCAAAACCTTTGTTTTCTCGAGAGCCAACAACGTAGCCAAAAGTGACAGTTCTGGGCAATAAAATGACTTTATTGCCCTTGACATCGACAATATATTTGGGGTTTTATTTGATTCAAAGTTGTGCCTAAAAATGTTTTACAGTTAAATTTGTTCACTTTAGACATTTATTATCATTGATCAGTCGTTTTTTCAAACTAAATTCAATCTCCCTCATTTATTAATCATACATTATTGAAATTTGCAATATTTCGATTAAACTCTGTAGCAATAGGTAGGTACAACACGGTAAAATTAATACTCTGAATATGCATCATAACTGTCTGAATCAGATAAGTTTAATCAAGGTAAAATTTCAAGCACTGGAGTATTAATATCGGAGTTTTTGGTTTCACTAATTTTCCAAAGCAACTTCCAATTTACTGAAATAAAAAAAACTGCAAAATGTCCATCTAATTAAGTTTAATTAACAAAATTTTATCTAAACGACTTCCATTAAGTAATTGCCTAAACAAAGTACTCGACAAATAAAATCACTAATAGTTTTGTGTTTACACCCATTTTTATCCCAGTTTCTCACAATTTTGTTTCTAAAATAAACACCAGTAATTTTAATTGAAATCAAGATAATTATTATATCACATTACTGATAATAATCTGTATATAAAAGCTAAAACGTGAGATAAATTCAAAGCGTTTTATAATTCTCTGTTGCTTGTAGGAAAGTTACTTAACCTTTGGGTCATTAAATAAATTTATAATTTTAATTAGAATCAAAGCGCTGTAAATTATTTCTATTGTTCTTAGTTTCAATTTATGATTGTCATAGAACCAGTGGTTTCATTAGATAGTATTTAAATGTAATTTCTTAGATTGTAGTGTCAATGCCATTTAATGAAATTAATTTCACGAAATAATACAATTTGGACGAAATTATTTCTGAAATATACACGAGTATTTATTGGTCACAATTCAAATATAATTTGCAAGAAAAGTTCCTAGCAACCGTGTTAAACTACTTACTTTATTCAATTTTCTAATTTCAAGAGTTTCATTTTATGGCCACTTTAATAAAAATATTTGTATACACCGAAGAGTAAAAATGCATTTAATTAAAAGATAGGAAACCAATCTTCTTGTTGGATCTTGGTGTGTCGAATAAAACGTAAAACACCCATCACATCAAACAATACACTTAACACGACGCGCGTTTCGACAACAAAGTTGTCATCCTTTGGTAGAAATTAAAACTATATAATTTACAAAATTCTTATCTTATATACTAGTCGCATCGACTTTCACTCTCTCATCCAATGAGAAGATAGAAGAAGTGGGAATAGGCCCAAAATCGGCGTTGATTAGACGTCATATTAGACAAAATTCAAATTAATAATTTTTTACACATTTCTTAAACCGATATGTAATAACAGAATTTAACTAAATAAAAATATATAAAAAATTGTAATTTTAACAAAAACGTTTTTTTATTTTGTTGTTTCATATCACTTTAAAAAGGTAAATAATTTAATATCGTAAAAACCGCATTCAAAAATGTGGACGGGTTTGAGTTTGAGTTTTGTGTCATAAACTTTTACATTAATTTCTCCTGAATTTAGAGAAAGGCCTCTTAACACAACGCTCGTTTCGATAACAAAGTTGTCATTCCCAGGTAGGAATTAAAACTAAGTAATTACAGAAATGTTTATCTTATAAGAATATTTACTACTAATCGCACCGACTTTCACCTCCAACTCCTGTCAACCAATTTGTTCCTATGTATTTTTAGACTCTCATAAGCGTCAATAAATTTACAATTATTGACTGTCCTAATAATTTTAATATTATTTTCGTCAATTCTGTTGTCTTTTTTAAACATATGCTGGGCAACACTAGATTTTTCTATTCTATTAAATTTAAGATGAGCTATGTGTTCCTTTAATCTGGTGTAGATTGATCTACATGTTTGCCCAATATATTTTTGATTACCTACTGTCTTTACAATTAATTTCATAAATCCCCGACTGTTCTAAAAAACCCGTTTTATCTTTAGGGTTACCGAGAAGGTAAACTTTTTAGACTTGTGCTAGAGTTGTAAACAACTTGAAAAACAAAATTTTTAAAAATTTTGCTCAAATCTGTTGTTTGAAGGAACATAGGGTATTGATATAAAGGTGTTTGCTTCGGTTTGTTTTTCAAAGTAGTTGATTCAGTGACCGTATTCTAATTTTTAATTCTTTTTTTTTAACTTATAAACACACATTACGTTTCAAAAGATGGGACAATTGTTTATAGTTTAGTTTTTTCTGATTAAATCTGGTATTATTTTGATTTGACTTTTGCAAATGTCTAGATAAAAAGAGAGAAAAATATTATTAAGTTATTTATTGTGCAAGGTTTATTTTTAATTGATTTTTTTAAACAAGATATGCATCTGGTCTTGAAAAAACTTTTATAAAATCGCAAAAATCAGTAAAATAAAAACACCTTTGATGTGCAATGAGTTATGACTTTTTACCCCTTAAAATTTAGTCAACAATATTTCCTCAAAAATTCGAGGAAAAACATTTCCTGCTTATTTACTCGATCGAGAAAATTGTATCTACATATTTTTCAATCAGAAATTTTATTAAATGTCAGTCGTAAATATACAAGTATTATGAGTTCTTGAATGTATATTTTTAAACAATAAAAATATTTGGCAAAAATTTGTGTTCCATATTTTTTTAAGTGCTAATAAAATTAGAATTAAATATTTTTATTGACTATTATCACAGATTAGTCCGTGTTATTATAGACTATTATTAGAAAAATGACACCCAAATCAAACGAAAATTGATTTTGAAAATTATGATTATGAAAAGCTGTAAATAAACCTGGAAATGAGGTAGTCAAATGCAAGCTTTGAGTGCTTAAACTGTTAATGAAATATTTTCTAACTTCATATAATAGACTTAAAATTTATGTATCCTTTTTATAATAAAATAATGTATAAATCAACAAAAAAAAAACAGAATTTACTTACAAATTTTACACCTCATTTTGAAAGAAAGCATGAAAACCCTAAGATAATTAAATCGTTTATCCATCTCACGCAAGGCATCAGTTTGCGTGTTTGAACCTCAAGGACAAAATCATTAATTATCCTTTTCAGAATAAATGCATTTTGTTGATAAACTAAGGAGCGTTAAAAAATACGACGTTACAAAACACATGAGTTTTTAAGCTTATCAAGGAACTGACAATACAGTTTATATTTATAATCTGATTAAAGCTACAGCTTAATACCAAAACTGGTTAACAATTTTGTTCAAGTAATTACAAAATGCTAAAAAAATGAATATTACTATTACTGAAGTCTCTTTTTTCCCTCGATTGTTCTACCTCGATTCACTGCGATGCATTTTGGTTCACTAGTTACAAAACCACCTTCAATATTTTAATGGTAGACGTTTATTTTAGTAATATAAATTAAAATAATTTATTACTAATTAAAAAAAATCAGTACGGCACATATTTTTAAAATTTGAAACCTTTCAGTGAAGAGTCATAGTCGTTTTAGAAGCGACATTTTAAGAACTCTAGATTTTTGATTAACGTGTGCGCGCCCAAAAAAGAGGTGGTTGCCAACGTACCGCCTCTTACAAAATGTTTAATTTATTATAATTAACAATTAATTAATAACTTGTAATAAAAATAAAATAATTTTATTTAAAGTTATCTAAAGTTTTTTTTATAATCAATGATCAAAGTGCCATCAGGTTGTTTCGCCCATTCGTAAATGACAAATGGTAATTTCACCTTATTAGGTTATTACTCGGTTTGCGAGTACTAAATGTCAGGTTTACTACATTTGCGTCGTTAAATATTTATAAATAGTTTAAAAGTAAAAATAATATTTGGATTTATAATTAAAATAACTTCACGACCGAATAGTACAGAACGGTTATGTCAAAGAGGTAAAAAAAATATTGTGCAAAACCTCATCTTTGATGTGGAGAAATTGTTATACAGTTGGTCCGTAAATAAAGGTTTTTGGTGCTACAGTGTTGTTTTAAAGAAATTTTGACATTGACAATTGATTACTTTAGATACAGGACGTTTTTGAAGCAACTAAGTTACAAATTTTGACAGGTGAGAGCCCTCATTAAAAGGATACTAAATAACAAAAATTGTCTTATATAAATGTTTATTATGTTTTGATTATAGCTCTTTTTTTGGTATACAGTGTGTGATTGAAATTCATGAGAAAATTTTTCCTGATAATAGTCCTGATAAATTTGAGATGTTTTTGAGCAACAATTTCTACATCGTATATCCCAAAATCTATATAGATTTGTATAAAATAAATTTGATATTTTAGCATACTTCAATAAAAGCATGTTGTCTGTGTTGGCCCAAATACAATAGTTGCATATGGTTTCCAAGTAGCTTCTCCATTAGATATTTATCAAACTTTATTATAGGTATAATAATGTATAGGGGTACTATTTAATATCCGTAATTTAATAAAATACTGGAGTTGTGTTATCATTTCAAATTTATTTATTCTGCGATAACTAAAATACATACTGTTTTTAAACCATTATGGTGCAAACAAGGACCCCCTAAATTCAATTCCCTATATTAAAAGCAGTACGTTGTCATAGAATCAATAACAGGCTGATATTTATTAACAGATGTAACAAAAAACAGATATTACATGTATGTTTTACATGTAAAAAGTAATATATAATTAACTCTGCTAGAAGAAATAAAGTGAAATAGAGGAATTTTTAAAAATAATTTTTTTTTGTATATCCTATTCCTAGGTAGTGGAAAAAACAAAAAACGTCTCATCATTTCCCAAGGAGAACTAAAAAGTACTATAAGATGACATAGTAGTCTAACAAGTGACACGGTATGCAAGCGAATGATCCTTCGTGATATCAGCTTGTAGATTTTCAAAACCTTGTATTTTGGAAATGAGGCTTAGGACACAAAATCTGTTGTAAGGGGTCACTACTAACACCAAATAAGAGGTTGCTGCATTAAAAAACTTTGATCAAAATTAGCGAAATTCGAATTTTAAAATAGTGCAGAACACCCTGATTTTTCCAAAATATGGTTTATAGTAAAATAGTGCCAAATTTTTTATCATTAAAATACAAATACATAATCCCTTTTTTTGTTTTTGTTTCAATATTTTGATTTTTGTCAAAGATAAAAGGTTGTGAAACTTTAAAACGAAAATCTTCCAAAAAATTTAATTTTAAATGATCATAACATTAATAAAAATTAAAATAAAAAATGATGAAAATATTGGCACTGTTCTGCTATAAACGGTTTCATAGTACCAGGGTGTTCTGCATCAAATTTTTTTAGTGCAGCAACCTTTTACTGGATTTCAATATCTGTTTTGAAAATACAGACATTTCAAAATCTACCAGCCGCCACTGAAAGTAGTTATTTCATTCAGTTTTACTTGTTGTTGCTGGAATTAGGAGTTTACAAGTAAGAGTATACATACTTAATATTTTTTTTAAACATCTGTGGTCCAGACAAAAGTCTCCTTGTTATTATTTCTATGACAACGTAATGTTTTAATACAAAGAATCAAATTTAGGAAGTCATAGATTTGCACGACAGTGGTTTAAAAGACTGATATTACCTGTTTATTAATTTTCTTTCCATGATATTAAATATACAGTATACACTATATATTTTAATAAAGATTTTTATTTTGATGAATACTAATTATAATAATTAATTATATAAAAAGACATTAAAGTTGAAATTTTTTTGTACTCATGAAGTGTAAGCAGCTATTTTTTGGTGATCCTCGACGCATCGGGGAATTTTGTATTTCCCACAAGGAAACAGTTAAAATTTGCTTGAGCAATTAGTCGGTAATAGTAAAGCAACAACTTTGGGTTAGACTTCTGTTGCCAAACTCTTCCAATCGGTCTTACGAACCCATTAATTAATAAACAAAATTCTCGACTAAATTATGTTAAATTATTTTTTATATATATTTTATATATTTTTATTCGTTACAAAAAATGTTGTATATACGAAATATATAACTAAACTGATCAACAAATGAAGTGATCCACCACAAAAATTGTTAATTATACAGGATTTATTCTTGTTTTTTTGTTGCTCTTTTGTACTCTTTTGCCTATCTGAAGTATCTTATGGTCTATCTAGTGGTAGTTTTTATGTGTTAATTTTAAAAACGGGCTTTTTAAAACGGCAGTTTTATCTGACAAAACAAGCAAAATGAGAATTTAACTGAGTGTCTTTTTCAGTAATATTACCACTGACACGTTAAAAGTATCATTGAGGGTGACTTATCGTTAATTTCTAATACTTCAACAGCATTTATCTGACCGAGAATTGCAGCATGTGGTTCACATGGTGCAGGAAGGGTTACGTCATCGCGAGGTGGTGCGAATTTTTAATGTGGCACATGGGGTGATCAATAGAGCCATTAATCGCTTTCAAAAATGTAGAACTCCTCGTTTCAGATATGGTGGAGGTCGTGCACGCAGTCTAACTCCAAGACAAACTCGTTTTTTACAAATTACTCCTCGCCGAAACCCTACCTACAACGCTACTCAGTTAAATAACGCGCTACGACGAGTTCCAGGAGTAGTTATTTCTACTCAAACAGTTCGACGAAGGCTACACGAATATGGCTTAAGGGCTAGAAGATGTGTGCCATGCCCACTGTTAACCCGGCAACATCGAGTACAACGGCGACATTGGAGGGAAGCTCATTTGAACTGGACCCAAGACGAATGGTCCCGTTGTATGTTTGCAGATGAGTATCGATTTACCCTTTATCGTTTGGATGGGCGTATTAGAGTGTGGCGACGCCCGAACAAGACGTACCGTGAAGAAATGCGAGAGCACAGGGTATCTTTCGGAGGAGGTGGTGTTACTCTTTGGGGAGGCATTATTTTTAACGACCGCACAGAGATTGTGGCACTAAGGGTGTTATGCATAAATGCACAACATTATAGGGATATGTGTATTCTATCGATTGTAGTCCCTTTTGCCAATAATTTTGAAAATAAGTTTGTGTTTGTGAATGATAATGCATGACCGCACCGTGTTCGGATTGTGAACAATGTTCTTAGTGCACATGGTATTGAACAAATGGTGTGGCTGGCACGCTCCGCTGATTGCAACCCCATCGAACGTCTACGGTCGTACGTAGAGTATAAGTTATCGGAACAAGATGTCCAACCAGAAACTTTTGAGGAGCTTCAAAACATGTTGGAACAGGAATGGGAAGCACTGGAAGCAGTGCCTCAAGAAGTCATCAATAATTTATTAGAAAGTATGCCTAGGAGATGTATGGCTGTCTATAGGGCTAGAGGTGGTCCTACTAGATATTAATTTATACAATTTGTTTATTAAATAAATATGTAAATACAATATGTGTTTACAATATATTGCTGGGGGTATTTACTGTTTTTGTAAAAAGTTGAATAAATAACCAAATATATTGATTTACGATGTTGCGATGCATGTATACCTTCCTTTTTTTACTCGGCTTATATTTTAATAACGGTTTTTTAAAAAAATATGATGTATATTTACTCCGCTCGTGCTGCAAACAAAATGCTCATACGAGAAACTTAACTTTCCGAATACGTTCTAAAAAAAATGTATAAATAAAAAACTTTAAAAAATAAGTCAGTATGTCTTCTTAATAGATTTTTTGTTGCGTTAAGTTGTTGGAAGATACTTTCCTAAATTGTAAATAAGGTATTCGAAAAGTAAACAAAAATATATCACTTTGGACTCGTGTCGTTTGTTTTTATTTATAGCAAAACTTCAAGGACTATCTAAACAGAATTCGTGTAAAAATTCACAATTTTAGGGAGTGTCAAATTGTATTAATAACTCGTTTCGTGACTCCTAAATCAAATAAAATGCTAACTTACCTATGGCAGTTTTCGTTCTGACATTTCTCGAATATCCCATCGGATGTAAAATAGCCCAATACCTATCGACTGACACCGCCACCAGGCAAAAAATCGAAATAGTGCACAAAACGACAAGTAAAGATACTGTAAATAAACACGCGTGCAGATTTGTCGGTAATCCAATCGAAGACAAAATCGCAAAAGGGATCCCTAAAAGTCCTACCAACAAATCAGCCGCCGCCAAAGATACAATATAATAGTTCGTCCTTCGTCGTAAACGTCGTTCTTTACGAAACACGAATATCACTAAAGCGTTACCGATCACTGCAAACACTGCCACCAAAACTTCACAAATTACGTAATATAAGTTTATTTCATCTTTCTGGTAGTCGAGGAGGGTTGCGTTTGTTGAATTCATTGTTAGTGGAGTTTTCAATCAGGTTAGTTGTAAGTTTTGGAGTTGAAAAACAGATGGATTATCCCACTCCCATTTCTTTCAGAATGCCTCGTTTGCCCTTAGCCATCTCCATCTGAAATAGTTGCGGTTAAAATTGGGTTGCGAGAATAATGAAAAATGTTACAAATTGATTTTTGGAAAAGTTTTTGTTAATTAAAAGCATAGTAATATCTTGGTTTTCAAACTTACTTACCCATCTACAAAAAAAAACTCAGTATTTTAGGATGCGAAAGACAATATGCTGAATTAGAAAAGGTTCTATAGTTTCCTAGTTACTGTGTCTGATTGGAACGCCTTTTTGTGATTAATATACAAATTATGATTACTTTATTAAAAAGCTTGTAAAATTTTACATCACATTTAAATAAACTAAATTTAATCAAACTTTATTATTGAAAACCTATTATTACCTATACTTTTTGACATACGTACTATCAGTGTCAAGTTTGAGAAAAAATCTCGGCTGTTGTAAGCTATTTCCCATGTGTTGTACCACAAAAGTAAAGAAAAGTTAAAAAATTAATTGATAAATTGTCTGAAAACTGACACTAACTAATAAGCCAAAAAACAGATACCTAATAGTATATATCGCGTGTAATAAGTGTCAACTGATTGGTGGTAAAACACAGCCAAAATTGCTTTTTACAAATTATTCTGTGCACTGTTTGAGTGTTTAGGGCACCTGCAAACAGGTAGGATTCCAAATTAGATTTACCATGTATTTCATGCCCTTCTTGATTCATTTAGAAATAATTGTAATTTTAGTTAATCACATTAAGTTAGGTTTTATCCCAAAACCTTAAAAATTCTTCAATAAATTAAGAAAATTGTATTTAAAGCTTAAGACCCAACATTTCTTAACTGTACTTCACATAAAATTTAGTAGAAATCGTCTTAGTATACTTATACTTAATAATTTTAAAAAATATTTGTTTTATCACCAATCCCTTTGACAGCTGATTATTATAGCTGAACCTATTGAGTTGCTAGTTGAGATTTATTTTAGAACTATTTCCGAATAAATTATACGTTTAAAAACTCAACTCTTTAAATGGTAAGAAACTCGAATTGAGCCAATATGTAATGATAACATTAACGTTAAAGTACAGAAAGTACAATTATTCAATTGAACTTTAAGGAATTCTGAATTTTATTTTAGAATAAAATTTTATTTATCTTTGGAATCTTTTATTAGTTTCCTTGAGACAAAAAAAGAACGATAACAACACTGATATAGTTACAGAATTGCAGTTTCGACAAATAAAATAAGGATGTGGTTGACGACTTGTAAGCTTTGTTGTACGTCGATTCGTAAAGTCTTGAATTGCATTAAAACTAGTTTATATAATATTCTAAAACTAATAGTACGAGCAAGATTTATTTTATGTTTACATTAAATAATATGTAAAAAATTTCATAATGGTTGCACTAAATTAATGAGTTGTGAAATTCTGTTAACGTTTGGTGTCGATATTTACAGCTCATTTCACAAAAATATGAACATCATGTAGCAGCAACACTGATAACAAGACCGTACAACGTGAAACGTGATTTCATTTTTTTACTAAAATCAATAGTTTTTTACTTGATAAATTTTGGGCATCTTTACTCCCTTTTCTTCTTCTCTTTCGTAGTTATTTATTTCCTCTCTGTTGCCAGCTCTCACAGTGAGAGTTTCACTGCACTTTTCGTGTCAACCTCAAGACAATCCAAACTTTATTACGATGAGAATTTATTCCTCCTAGCTCCTCAAGTTGAAAATGTTTTCTTTTCATTTTAGTAAAATTAAGAAAAGTTGTTTTTCTCAGTTAATTTTACTTAAATTATGAAAGCATTTTTTATTGGATGTTTTGGGTTTCTCATTATGCAAAATTATAAAGTAGTATTCAAAACGAATGAAAGAAAACTGGAAAACAAGGTGAAAACACTTTTATTTCTGAGATTTTATGACACGAGAATAGCAGTAAAACCACTCGTGCAACAGACGCTAGCTAAGGTGATTGCACGAAGGCTTTCTGTTTCTTACAAATTAAAAAATAAAACAAATGTAAAAAGTTTTCATATATTTTAGATTAGACCAACAATTTAATCACAAGTGCGTTATTCAAGTTACTAAATAGTTATTTTCATATTAGATGCGTGAAACGATTGTTTTCGATGCGTAAAAAGATCTTTTAGGGCAAAACCCAAAACAATTGAATTTTTTGCACGTTTATGTAGAGAAAACTTCAGTCAACTTTAATTTAATTTATTTTTTAAAATATATAGTTATTAAGGGTTGCTTTAAAAATTGTTTGTCACCAAGTAAACCTCTTAACGAACGATAGGCTATTAATAGCCTCTTTACGGCTGACGAGAAATAAGAAGTGTCTACAGTAACACAAACTAAACTTTTCATTATTTTCTTTTTTAAAAACCTTCAGATTTCTAAATTTTTGACTGTAAATAAATTAAAGCAAAATTAATGAAATATAGAGATATTTCAAAAAGTTGTACTGAGTAAATCAAGTTATATCCGCACTCCAAAAACACGTCTTAAAACACGGAAAAAAATTATGAAATTCATATACAAGTATTACGAGTATTACGTTAAATTGATATCTAATCTACCTCCAAAAAAATTTTTGTTCTAGCAATTTATTTGACTCATAAAACTAAAGAAAAATGATTTCGGGAAAAAATCTTACTTCCTGTTTTTTACATCAACTTGACAAAAATGTCTAATAAAATCAAACTGCAAAATTTATTGTTAAAAAAATGGTTAGACTTTAATTAAAATCCATTTTAATATGATTTATCAAAAATATTTTAGTCTAATTTATGATTTGATAAGTTGGAGTAGTAATAAATTATTGGCCCAACACCCTAACAATTGAAATAAATATATGACCAAAAATTTGTTACCAGCTGCCTTAACTTTTAAGTCTCCACAATAGTCTTTATGACGAATATCATAAATTTCAAGAAACCACTCTGATGAGGTCCCTTTTGAATAAAATTTACCACACTTTCATAAATTATTATAAAGTAAGTAAATGATACATTTGCTCAAAAAGCCACTTTGATGCATTGTATCAAAATACACAAAAATCGTTAACGTTAATTTTTAATCAAATGAGCAAAAGTGAAAAAAGAAACAGTACAAGTGAACAATTTGAAACTTGGAAAAAATCTTCTTCTATTTGAATATCTCACCTACAATTTTTTTGAGAATTTTTGCTTAGAATTAGAAATGGCTATTTTTGGGGTGCGGGTAAAACTTGATACACCCGCTACAGTACATGTTCGTTAGAGCCTTGCAAGTTATTTGACTCGCTCTGTGAGCTCGTCTCACAAACTTTCTGACTCGGTCTTAAAGACTACCTACCCTAACGGACTTGTGCTCTATACTATTTGGTAACTAGAAGGGTTTGCTAAATTTTTAAAATATTACAATATAATACGCCATCGTCATTTTGTTTCTATTTATTTGAGGTAAAAAAATAAAATTTTAGGTAATATAAAAGGTAAAAAAATGTCACTAATGGCAATAATCAAAAAAACATTGTTTGAACACAACGGATTTAAACAGAATTTTTAACACCGTGACAAGAAAAACAAATTGGCCGTTTGCATAAAAAATATTTTCTGAGAATGAAGCCACTTTTGTAAATTCTAATTTAAAACATCTCCAAAATTATTGACCTAATTTTCAAAATCAAAAATTATTAATTATCTTTAGAACGATATTATACTTCATCCCATTTGTCATTAGCAACCTGTAACACAGTTGTGTTATATTGGATGATGTTATATTGGATATCTGTTTCTATCTCTTTTCTAATAGTCTACGGTCTAGGCGGTGGGTGTAACTAATTATGCAAAAACAGCAAATCGCAGTTTTTCTTTTGTTTGTTGTCAATATGTCAATATAGATACACGAACAAATAATATACTTGTATTATCCTTGCAGTTTTTAGAGACAACTTTAATGGTTTTAGACTATCGGTTTTTCTTTTTGGAATTACAGAGCACCTTTTTAATTTGTTGGCGCGATGTTCAAAACCTCAAAACTTTATTATTTTTTAACCAACAGAAAAATACTGTTTTTGCAGACTTTTACGTAAAATCATATGATTTAATTATATTTTATCCTAAAGGCCCGACCGCTAACTTTGAAATATCTTGTACTTTTTCACGGGTTCGCGGATTACATGTTCCCAAAATACCATTAGTATGTATGTACAAACAAAAGTGAGAGAAATGATGAAGTTAGAGGCACGTCGAAAAAAATGTACAAAATTGATTTAATTCATGTTAGTTACCTAATACTAGAGTTTGTTTTTGCTGTATTTTATATAATATTTACTTTTATTAGTTCTGTTTGTGCTCTCATTTATTTTTGCTTATGCGTATACGTATAATATGTTTCTTGGTTGTTATAGGACAAATAAAGACAATTAAATAAAATAAAAAATAATAAAGTTTCAACGAGGTTTTTTTTACTATCTGTCAAGAGTAAAAACTAAAGGCAGGAGAAAGTAATGAAAAAAATTCCAAACGTTAACACTTCCAGAAAGAAATTTTGTCTTTGTTTGTCCCAATATATTAAAATATATTTTTTTAATTTTACTATTTTTAACCCTATTTTTATCATTCATTTTTAAGCATTTTTAAAGTTAAAGTTTAAAATTAAGGCATTTATTTGCATGTGTTTATAGTCATTAGAGTATGCAAAATTTTATTTTTTTACATATAAATAGATAACAAACGCTAAATATAATTTTTTTTATTAATAACTTGTATCTTTAGTCATTTTTTTTATAGTTTTATAAAAGAGAATTTGTACCACAAATTTTTATAAACCCTTTTTTAATATACTATTTTATCACCAAAATCATTTCACATTTTATAATAATTTTACGTAATAAATCAATTAAGATTGAAAGAGGAGCGATATCTGTAAACTAATTTTGTGAAAACTGATTTAACTTTAGAATTTCTTTCCCAATATTAATTTATACGATTGTTTCAAAAAACAAAATTTGTTATGTCAAAAACACTATTATAAACAAAACTTACAAAATTCGAATTGACCTCTTATAAAAATGGCTACAAAGCAATAAAACGTTGCTTCACTCCCCTAAAAATACACATCAGAGAGCAGAATTAAGAAAGATGACATTTTTATTGAATTAAAGTTATGAGTCAATGTGCTGAAAAATAAACATTTGAATGACAAAAGACCTGTCTATGAAACACTATTACATTTAATTTTGAAACTTTGATTTAATAGCCTATTATTGCCTTCTTTGGATGAAATTAGTTTTTATAACACAGGATGTTAGCAATATTATGTTTTGTTGTTGACATTAAATCAAAATTTTATTACAGTTTTAATATGTGGACGTCATTATACATACTTAAATAAAACCAATCAAATTATACCCCTTTCTTTCATATTCTAAAAAAGCTCGAAACTGTAATTATAATTACACCATCATTCTCCTGAGCTTTAGAATTTTTTTCCACACATATTGTTGCTACTCAAATTAATCAATCGATGAATAGCCAATTAAAAGAATTAAGTTCGATTCATTTCGCGATATTGTAGTGAGTTCCAAGAAGTCAAAATTTTTTTTAAACTAAAATTAACTTTTCCAAGGGTTAATGAGACATGAAATAAGGAACCTGACAGTCCCTGAAAGCAACCAATTTGCATTTATTTTGCTTCTTTAATTAAGCACCTTCGTTACTAAATTTGCTTTTATGGTAATGATACGTTCTGAAGAATACGATCAACATGATAAACTCCTTATAAATTTACGTAAAAATAAAATTACAGACAAGGGCAGCATAATAGAAAAAATACAAAATAAGTTTAAAAAATATTAGGGTAATAAAAATTTTTGTTAGAAATTATTTTTACTTACGGTTTAAATTTTCTGATTCTTCTTTGATGAAAAATTAATAAATTAGCAAAGCTTCTTAATTATGGCATCATTCTGTAGCTTATTTTGCCGTTTATTTTAATCATTTCATTAACTGATACTATTATCGAATGAAAAAATTCGCGCTCGCGCTATCAAAACGCAAACCACGAGACGTATAACAGAACTGTTGCGTTCAAAATTAGTGGTGTGTTATCCTCGAAAGCGCGATTGCGCAACATAATTGTTAGTTTCGTTACTCCCAAAAACGCAAAAAAAAATTAAAAAAGCTCTCCGAGAGCTTTAACCACATTGCGAAATATAAAAGAGAACATTTTAGTTATCAATCAATTCTTTTTGATGGTGTGCTTAGAAATATGTTAGGGAATTGAGATTGATTTACCCTAAATTAAGAAAGTTTGACACTGGCCAAATTATCAATTAG
This sequence comes from Tribolium confusum, assembly GCA_029207805.1. Taxonomy (NCBI): domain Eukaryota; kingdom Metazoa; phylum Arthropoda; class Insecta; order Coleoptera; family Tenebrionidae; genus Tribolium; species Tribolium confusum. The sequence continues at coordinate 10,575,421 of JALGAY010000006.1, forward strand.
AACAGCTTTGCTACTTCGATAGTAATTTTCTCCCTGCGTATTTACATATTCACTTTCCGGCTTTACAAATTAAAACCATCAATTTCCTTGGGATTAATGGCTGTTTACCACCTTACGTTGTAATTACAAACTATTTCATTAACATTCTTTTCAAATGTTTGAGGTGATGGTAATTCATGTGTTACAGTCTCAATTTATGTATTTAGTGTAATTAGTAGATTTTTATATAAAAAAATAAATAATATAATGTCTTTGCTCTAGATAAAATAATCGAGGATAGTCACGATTATTATATACCTAATATTATATACTTTTCTTTATAATAATAGTTATTAAATTGATTATTACTTAATAATAAACCACTCTCTAAACACATCACGTACAACTTACATTATAAATAAGTAGTGTAATTTTGTTTAATTATATTATAAACTTTATCAAAAACACAAAAAGGCAAGTATGTAAGTATTGTGATATCAAAAATTACCTTAGTTAAAGGTTGCCATAAAATTTTAAATAATAATTGTCCCCATTAATATAGTACATAGTATATATGTTAGTTATTGACATTGTCAAAACTCAAAATTGTTAAGTGGGTATACTTAGGCAACTACCTATAGTCTGTTTACTTATCAAAAAACCACCAACACCACAATTTATCCTCAAAATACATCTGGCAACAGGGCACAACTTTTGAAATTAGATGCCAGCATGCAAATGGTAGTCCCTTGACTAATTTACTAGAAACGACAATGTCAAATTCTAGTAAATTTAATTTTGACAAGCCTAATTTAACAAGTGATGGTTTTTTGATAAGTAAAATATAGTAAATTTTGACTTAAATTGTAAATCTTGTAATAAACCTACTTGGGACCATTGATCTGTCAGTGGTATCTGGATAGAGTGATGGGAGATTATTCGTGATGCCAAGATATAATGGTCAGCTGACCACAGGCAATGTCAAATTTGACGGGGGTAAAATTTAAAAAACATTGTTGAGTATTGTCAGTGTCAACTAAAGTGTAAGTTCCTTTTTGAAACAGAAAAAATGATATCTTCGTGTAGTGCAGTTGGGTATACAAAACGCCAAAGGAAAGGCGAGATTTCGTTTCATTCGTAAGCAGCCAACAAAGTAAATTAATTGATTTTACCAAAAGTTTCATTTTTTTAGATATTGATTATGAGTTTGTTATGGATTTTGATAGCTCAGATTAAATTTAGGTTTTCTAAGGATCCAATTTTGAGAGAGAAATTTGTAACCGCTGTAAAGAGGAAAGGTTTTGTGTCATGTTCTTCTTCTAAATTATGCGGCAAACATTTTAAAAAAGAAGACTAGGTATATTTCGCATTTTGTTAGAACTCAACTGATTACTAACGTAGTCCCGTCTATTTTTGATTCAGAGGTGAATCTGGTAATTAAACAGAGACACCTTAAACTTACCGATTCGTCAACCATGTACGTTAAATGACTTAAGATGCGTACTTTAATCTTTTTCTGTTTTTCTAGTTGTGCATTTTAACTTCTTTGAAAAGACAAGTTGAAGGATCTCAAACGCCTTCAGCAACACAGTCCAGTAAGAAAATATCACAACTAGTAACTGTAGAATCTATTTCTAACAGGTTTTTAAACATATTTTATTTTAAATTACTTGTTTTTTGTACTATTTGCGTTAAATAATATTAATTGTATATGAAAGTTGAGATTATTTTTGAAGGTACTGTACATTTAATTCAATCATTTTTTAGTAACTCGTTAAATGTTTTTTGTTCAGTTACTTAATTAGTATTAATTGTTTTACTGTATAAATAAACGGCTTTATATGATGTTTTCGAATTTTTAATATGTTTTGTCAATTTGTTTGTATTTAGTCATAAATCAAGTTCTCTGCTTATATGTCAAATTTTTCTAACCTACAAATTCTAGTAAGTGACAATGCCTGTGGTCACGTGACATTGATCCTGGCACCACTTTTTTTTTGTCAAATAGCTATAATGACTCCATCCAGATACTGACAGATCAATGCTTGGGACAGAGGTTGAGACGAAGGGACAGATCAAAACAGATATTCAAAAAAGCAGCATAGTATGTACAAAGATTTATTACAAAATTAACTAATTCATGGTATGACCATAGCAGGTAAAGAAATAAATGTAAATAGTTGTAAGGCAGTCAAGCTCTGTCCCAAACGGCATTGTTGTTAAATTTATGACTTAAGTCAAAATTCACTAATATCTTTGTCCATCTATACCTACTTAGTTTTATAATTAAAATTATAACAGAAAAAAAATTCTGTTATAATTTTAGCAAGCAATTATTTCTACGCTTACACAGAACTACTAATACAAATTTATTTTGACGGTGGCATAAATTCGGGATGAGTACAAAATGGCAAAAAATTCTGCAGTACGTTGGAGGGAACTGTTAATAAAGCCTCGAAAAAATAGTACAAAAATTCCCACTCGCACATTTTTCAACTTTTTTGTTTTTACAAAATTTGAAAATTGCAAAGTGTTTTATAATTTGTTCAACGTCCCTGATCATATTATGGAAAAATTGTTTTAAAAAATTGTTTACTAACTGCAATTGTTATTAAATTTTTTTAGAAAAACAGGTGTAAAGTTTTCTTTATTATTTCTTCGATGTTTTATTAACAGTCTTCTACAACGTATAGAGAGCTTTTTCGCCATTTTGTACTCAGCCTGTATATGCTATGGGTATACAAATATAATTTTAAAATAACATGTTTTTATAAGTCAATAACATATTTATTGTTTACTATATCAATGTTATCTCGTGATGATTTAGTAAATATGATTTATTAATAACAAAAATATTAGATATCAATTTGATAATTCATACATTGCCCAATGGATTATTTTTATTTTTAGAATGAATCATTAAATAATATTAAATACCTATTATTAAATATCAATGTTTATTTTTATATTTTAGTAATTAGCCCATTAAGTTATCAAATAATGTAAGGGTCATCTTTAAATTCACACCTTATTATAAATCAATGACATTGAAAACACATACCTACTTAGTTACCGAGAGTTTTGGAGTATTAAGACGCACGCAGCATAATAATACATAATTATTAATTATTTGGTTTATACAATGTCCGCTAGTGAAACGAAAAAATTAGAAATACTCAATTTTTTCACGAAAAATGCATTATCAAAATAATAATTAGAGCTTGAAAAATATGCACTAAAAACAGTAAAATATATTTGCAAATATGCACAAAAACAAAATCTTTATAAACGACGATATATAAATTAAAAACAAAAGTAAAACTTATCGTGAATTATCGATCAAAAAACAGGTTCCTCTGAAAAGACTAAAATACCGCCACATCCTTTAACTTTAAAGAACATAATTTAATAATCATTTTAAGTAAAAAATTAGAATTCATATATTCATTCATAAAATAATCTTTTAAATTAATTTTATTTTTTATCAATTCTATCGATTTGTCAGTTTTATAAAATGTGATTTCGAGAGGTGGATACACCATAAAAAAATGTACACCAGAATACGTCAAAAAAACCCTAGGAAATTCTCTTGGAATTCCTTGAAATATTGAGTTCATAATTAGTTTTTATTATGTTGTACTCGGTAAAAGAATAGAAACTATTTAAATATTTAAACAAATAAATTTTATTCTAAAATTAATTGATAAATTAACCCTCTAACTTTTACACACATGATTATTAAGTTATTATTATTATCATTATTATTAATTATTATGTGTTGTACCCGGTAAAAGAATAAGAATCATTTCAACAATTAATTTTTTTATTCAAAAATTAATTGATAAATAATAATCGCTACGACTTTTACACACCACTGACGCGGCAGTATAAACTTGTAGTCAGTCAAGACATCATTACGGATATAATTATCAAGTAATGATGTTAAAGAGTAAATGAATTATGTAAGGAACGAATTTCCTTACTTGACATCAAGCGGGTGTTTAAAAAATTTCTGGCAATGTTGCATATGTGTTCAAAAGTATTAATTGTTGAATTTCAATTATTAGGTTTGAATTTAATTTTAGTAATTTTAAATTTTTATTAAGAGTTTTTGGTACAATTCCAGTGGCTGACATAATCATCGGAAGTATTTTAACTGCTTGTAGGTTCCATAAATTTTTGATTTCGCCAGCCAGTAATATATATTTTGACATTTTAGTCAATTAAATATGCCTATTTGTCGTTCTTAGAAATTAAGACTATGTCAGGACAGTTAGCAGTTATGTTTAAGTCAGTCAGTATAGTTCTGTCCCAATATAATTTAATATTATTAATTTAATAATTTTTAATTAATATAAAATAATAATTACAGTAATTATTAATGTCATTATTATTTATTATTATTTCGTAACTCCTTGTGAATAATATATTCTAAGAAAGATAGTTTAAGATTTATTAAGAATTACGCTCACCACTTTTTTAATACTATTTGGTTAAATAAAAAACGAAACTTAGTACACTTATTATGTTAGAAAATCCCAATTAATTCAATAAAAAATGAACATTCGATCACCTCCGGTTTTACCGGAAACGGCCTTAACTTTAAATTTTTAAATAAAACACTAAGTATATTTTTATATTTTTGGGAGCTACGTTAAATTCTGAGTCTAATAGACTAGGTACTTTATATAACTTGTTGCGAAATACATTTTTTTTAAATTCTTGTTTTATTATCTAGAAGGCTGTGATGGTAAAAAAATATTTCTAAATAATGTAAGCAATCATTAAAAAATAAAGCCAATCCCATAAATAATCTAATTTAAAAAATACAAGAATTTAAATTAGATTAAATTAGTTTTTCCGGTTTAACTCATTTTTTTCAAATGGAACAATAGTGGCTCACTTGACTTTTTAAAATAACGTTTTCTTTGTCAATCCAAAGATATCAAAATTTTAAAAATCTACTCAGTAGTTTTTGTAATATTGACAAAAATAATTTATTACAAATCTGAAAAAAATTTTATAACAAAGAAAAATTTTAAACTAGCTACCATTTTCACACGAAAATAAAATAGACAGCTATTAAACATAATTTGTTACTTTTCATTGTTTTACAATCTACTTGAATTTCAGTTAACTTTTAGGAATATTTTTAAAATATTTTTGTAAATATTACCAAAACTACTAAATAAATTTTCAAAATATTGGTATTTTTAGATTAACAAAAAAAATGTTAATCTAAAAAGTCCAATGAGCCACTATTATTCCATTTGGAAAAATTGAGTAAAACGAGAAAAACTAATTTATTTTAGTTTGAACTCTTGTATTTTTAAAGTTATGATCATTTATGGCATTGGTTTTATTTTTTAGCTGTTGCCTTCATTATTTAGAAATATTTCTTAAAACTTTCTAAATAAAAAAACAAAAATTACAAAAAATATTTTACAAAAAGTTTTAAAAAGTAGTCTATTAAACTCAGAATTTAAGGTAGATTCCAAAAATGTAAAAATTTGCATAGTATTCCTTTTAAAAATCCAAAGTTACGGTCGTTTCCAGTAAAACCGGAAGTAATAAAAAGTTAATTTTTTACTCCATGAATAGATATTTTTTAGCATAATAAAATTTCTAAGTTTCGTTTTTGTATTCAAAAAAATACCATTAAAAAAAGACACATTTCGTTTACACTTTACATCCGGTATAATAAAAAATCAAATTTTTAAAATTAAGGATTTTTATGACTGGCAACATGTTCGACGTGGTTGGCAACAATAACAACGGTTAACAACTTCAAACACTCTGTATTCTAGTTTGTAGTTCTGCATTTTGCCAAAGATACACTGTACTCTGATGCAATTTTTTCTTATTCGTAGAATCATCTGGCAGAATGTGATGGTTATTTAATTACAACAAAATGTCGCACGATGCAGAACTTAACTGCAATTAAGGATTGTTTTGAAGACCACCTCAAAATAAAATCATTGAAATGAATATACTATGCATGTATACGTATAATGCATTTACAATATAATTATGTCAAAATATGCACATATGCCCATTAAGCATAAGTTAATCCAAGCTCTAATATTAACTAAATATTCAGACAAATATTATGTTATTACTATAAAAAGCAATAGGTAAAAATTTTAATCACAGTGGGCATAGGTTTGTCCATTAGCGCTATTCGAACAAATTCTAGATTAGTTAGTAATTAAGTTAGTTTAGTATGAAACTAATTTCTTATGATTGTTGTACAAAAACGTGTACTTAGTCTATGAAATGTATTGGTAGTCCTGATGCTATGTAGTATCGGCTAAAAACCTTCGTCTATCTCGGCCGCACAATCCTTTCACAGTTTGTCCTTTCTTGGTCGCAATTCGAAAAGCGCCATCAGGAAAAGTTTTTCTCCCTGTATATTAAAGAAATGATTTCACCAAGACAAAACAATCTCAAAGATGTGAGGGATTTCGCGGCCCAAGTACACAATAATGATTTCACCTACTATATTTTGTGCAACCGTAACAGCTAAAGATATTTCAGGTGTTTCAAAAGTATGAAGCAAAATTTTAACCTGAAAAATAACACCAATTTTTTGCCCTCTTGAATGTACTGAACTGTTTTCGAGATACTTATGTTTATGGTATAAAAATAAAATTTATTAATCACTAACTTTGGCATCCTCTAGACCATTCACGAAACCGCTTCGCTGTAATGGACTGCTAATACGGTTCAGAAACACACGTTTCAGAAAACATCTAAAGGACAAGAGTATATCTTGGTCCTTTACTGTGCCGGAACGATTTCAAGTTCTTGCTTTGTAACGTTGCCATATCATGTTTTTAAATTTAAATTTAGTGTAGGAAAAAAATATATAGGTCTGCAGAATAAAATAAATTGTATCAGCTTTAAAAATTTTGCAAATTTTACATGATGTTTTTATTTAAAATTGGCTGTTTGTTTTTTTTAATCCTCAACTTTGAAGCAAAATAAATTTGACAACTGCGTACACCGGCGCACGGTGTTGAAAAGAAAGAAACAAAATATATATCTCTGTCACTTGCATGTTGGCGTGTAACTCACGCACAGGAAGGTTAGGAGATTGGCAGTCCATTACAGCGAAGCGGTATCGTGAATGGTCTAAGGTTAGATCGCTTTATTTTGGACTGAAAAATCTATAGTTGTTCTATGTCCATTTTTTTGTTGTACCTTTTATAAATCAATAATTAATTTTTAAGTCATAATTTTGTTATCAATTGACGTGTAAGACAATTTTTTTACAGATTTTTATGATTAGTGGTGCCATTTACAATATTGTTTTAAACTTTTGAATCGTATGCTATAGCAATTCATAATCGCATATTTAGCGGCTGTCACTAGTGGTACAGTCGGACCAAAGCTTTAGTGCGATTATAACCTTGCCTTTTTAAGTAGTTTACGATAACCTTACCACAATCTGTAGTAAAAGGTAATAAACCATCGTCAAGGGTTTGTTCCATCCTATCTGGTTCGGACATTTTTTTTGAGCGGTTATATTATTTTGACCGGCTAAGCGGCTAAAAATAATGCCCCGATTTAGAGAATAACTAAAAAATAAAATGAGGCATTATTTTTAAAAACAAAAAATTCCAAATAATTTTAAAGAAAAAGGTCTAATATTTTGCCAAACAACAATCAAAAATTTCTTTTTCTTTACATAAATATCAAATGTACCATTTTTTAATAAAAACATTTTTTTCTTGAAATTAGAAGATTTACTAGAGATTTTCTTGCTCTATTATATAGTACTCGTACAAGTCTGGTCTATGTATGTATTAAACTATTCAAGATTAACTCAATAAAGTGTTCAAAACAAGAAAACTTTATCCTTTTTTAATCAGTTAAAAAGTTTGCGCACAAATATGAAACTTAGTAAATAACTACTGCACTGTGTTATGTTTAATATATAAAAACGTAATCTTTATATTTTGTACGTTATCTTGACCCAAAGTTCACTGAGAACACCGATTTTTCGAAGAGTGCCACCTTAAGTATCTATTGTACAGGGTGAGTCAAGTTATATCCGCACCTCAAAACAGCCATTTCTAATTGAGCAAAAATTCACCAAAAATTTGTAGTGATATTTGCAAGTAGAAGAAGATTTTCTCCAAGTTTCAAAATGTTTACTTGTACGGTTACTTTTTTCACTTTTGCTCATTTAATTATAAATTAATGTTAACGATTTTTTGTGTAGAAATGTGTGGTTTGTTTTTAATTAATATTTTGATATAGAAGCACTTTCTGTCTTATAATTTATGAGAGAGTCGTAAATTTTATTCAAAAAAGGACCCCATTAGAGTGGTGGTTCTTGAAATTTATGGTATTTGCAAAGAGTAGGGATTTATATGTATGTAGGGATGTAAATCCCTACTCTTTGGTATTTGTCATAAACCTCGCACGCGTCTATTGTGAAAACTTGAAGGTTAAGACAGCTGCTACAAGTTTCCAGAACCGGATTGTCTATTTATCTATCAGGTAAATTATTGTACCCTTATCAGACAAACACAACAATCATTTCATTTCTGATTACAACTTTGAGTTGTGATTACTTATTTCTTCTTGGTACTTGTTTTTAGTATTTTTCAAATTTTGTTACGCGTTTTTTATTTTCTCTTCCTTGTTTTTAGTTCGTTAGTTTAGTGTTAGTGTTTATTTTAGTATTTCAGACAATTTTATAGTTTTAAGTGTGTGTTGATCAAGTGTTTTTTAAAGTTTTTGAAGAAATAAACGAATTAAATCTGGCGGCAAGAATTCATGATAACTTTAAAAGAAGAATTTGTTTATGCCTTCAAGCAGATGGACACCATTTTGAACATTTGCTGTAATTTTTAACATATAATTTCATAATTTTTTTGTTATTATTTTATCGTACATTCTTTTTTTTATCTTAAAATATTCAGAGCTTTAATTTAAACAAAAATTTTTATTGAAGTTTTGCTTTTATTTGTTAATTTTCTTAAAATTTTTGTTGAAAATTAAACCTAAAAAGCAAAAACAGTTCTAAGATTAAGAAGAACAATTTTATTTACTCCGGCCCTGGATGCAGCCAATCGACGAAACTGGGTAGGTAGTACCTAGGGGTCGGTCATAAATCTACTTCAATAGTGACGGTGATAAGCAGGGCATTTATTACTACTCCAACTTAGCAAGTCATAAATTAGACTAAAATACTTGACAAATAATATAAAAATGGGTTTTATTCAAAATATAACATTTTTTTTAATAATAAATTTTGCAGTTTGATTTTGTTACACATTTTTGATCAGTTGATGTAAAAAACAAGACGTAAAATTTTTGCTCGAAATCATTTTTCTTTAGTTTTATAGGTCAAATAAATTGCTAGAACAACAAATTTTTTTTGAAGGTAGATAAGTTACCACTTTATCGTAATATATAAATTTCGTAATTTTTTTTCGTGTTTTAAGACGTGTTTTTGGGTTGCGGATATAACTTGACTCACCCTGTACTTGGATATTACTCATATTGCTTCAATTTAACTGACATATTGTTGTCTGTTTTTAAAATTTCAGTTATTTTCAGGAGAAGCCCTGTTTTAAGAATTCGTCTAATCATAGATAACTTGTTTTTATTTTCCATCTGTTGAGTTCGTCAATATATTTCTATTCTAAGAGACAGATTTAGATCCCTAGTGTATCATTCCACGATAAATGAATGTAGTTCTCACTTCCAACGATTTCCTCTTCCAAAACTTCTGAATCCGTCAATATTTCGTCTCAATTAATTGTTTTTATGTTGCTACATCATTTTTACGTACCGCGATAGGGCAATAAGCTTTTGTTATCTTTTTTATGTCCTAATTATTCTCTAAATTAGGCCATCAAACTTGTGGTTTTTCTTTCGATAAACTTTAATCTCCCTATTTCCTGTTCATAAAAATCAACGTTAAAATTAGTTAGGATGCTGTGACAAATTGTCAATCCTTGACAATTAAAATGACCACCAAGAACGATCCACCGTTGGAAGATCTGCTTCAAAACGTTGTCTTAATGACCGAAATCGGAATCGATCTTAAAGAACGTTGCTCAACTGCTGAAAAATACGTAAACCACCTGAAACTTCTCTTCTCTCAAGCCAACCGCGCAATTGAGACTCTCCAAACAACCTCGAAATATTCACTTCTTCAAGCCAAGAAATTACTGAGTGCAACTAATCCAATGGTAAATACCAACATCAGACAAGATTACGAAAAATTACTTGGAGTGATTGATCGTCAACTAAGCGATTTTGACGATCTTAAAGACATCGAAATGGAAAGCGAACACAGCAGTTCGTCTTATATCTCTGAGAAGATTAAGTTTCTCGAATCCAAACAGAAAGTGTCCGATAATAACCTACCTCCGAGCGGAAGTAACAAAAGTGTCAAGTGTGATATTGACGAAAAGTATCCGGAAAACTGGTCTAGAGATTCTTCAATTGATTTAAACAACGTTGTGAACTTACCACCAGTACCTGAAGATGTTTTTACCAGCTGTATAAATAAGCCCAAAAAATCGTCAAGTTTGTCATCATTGAAGAGTATGAGGAAAGTGAAATTATTTCTGCAAAGAGCTGAATATTCAGATGATGATGATTTAAGTTCAGATAATGATGATCATGATTTAGCTCAAAAAGGAGACAGTGATGAAGGAGGTTCACCGAAAAAGTTTTTAGGTAACATAAAAGAAGAAACACAATACTAACACTTAATTTATTTTATTAAATGAAAAGTGTTTTAAAAAGAATCATTAAAACTTATATTACCAAAGCCTTCAGTTGGATAACTATGTCTGACTGGATTACTTGCTATAGCTCTTCCACACTTGTACACCAAAGTAATTAAAAACAAAAATATTAAATAAACTGGAAAACTGTATCCTAACGCAACTGCAATTATCCATCCAATTATAAAATACGTCCAAAAATTATAACTGGCAAAATATCTCAAACTAACTCTAGGTGGTAACTCTGCACTGACTCTTGTAGAGCTTGGTTTAGTTTTGTCGAATCTGTAAATAGTGATTGGAGGACATAAAAGTTGACGTGACAATCGGCCCCAGTAACTCGGATCGTAGTACAATTGACAGAACTTTTCTCGGAACTAAAAATAACATTTATTAAAAAATAGTGCAAAAACAAAACAATTATTTACATTTTCGTTTATTTGAACAGAAAGTTGATAAAACATTCGGACTAAAAATGTTATTTCTGTTGATCTTATTGGATGCAAGTCGGGGTCTCCTTCATATTTTATTTTCTTCGCTCTTTCTCGGACTCGCTCAGGACTTAAAAATTTCAAATCATCGGCCCTTTCTAATCCGCTTGAACCAGCGTTTGATATCAGTGATAGGTCCGAATCGGATTCCGGTATCTATTATATTTTACTGTTTTATATTTCACAATTAAATTGGCGTCTTAATTGTTGGTCAATAAACATGGGAACGAACCACTAAATTATAAATTTTATTTGCCATTTGAATGCATTCAAAATTATATACTTCCGATCAAAAAAATTACTATTTTACCAACTCAACAAAAAGATAGAAGCAACTTCTCTATCGGCAACTACCGGTAGTCTAAAACAGAGACCGGCGATTTTAACAACCTCAATTTTCCTTACTGTAAATCATAAATGACATCCAAAAAAGTCAAACGCATTTTGGTTTCCTTTTCTCGTTTTTATTTATTACAATGTTTAGTACTTAGGTTTAGAAGTACGTAAAAATAAACGATAACATTAGTAACATGAAAAACAATTTGTATGATTTAATGACAATTTATTGTTTGTATGGTATAGGTATTGCCTCGAATATCGTTAAATGTTCGGTTTAGTTTTATTAAACTAAACAAGATCTTATGTAAGGTGTGCCACGTTGGTGATAAAAAAAAGGCGGTCAGTGACGTCAGCCAGAGGTTGGACCCAAAGTGGAGCGTTCTTAACCAGAAATTGTTTTACTTAAGAAATTTTATTTGAAAGTTGGTAATGTACTATTAAAAAAGTATTATAAAAAATAATAAAACAACTAATAAGCAATCGCTTGGTTTACTGGTAATGGCAGTTTCTAGACTTGTCGTCGACCCCAGTCATTTGCCTGCCGTTGATTTCAGTTATGAGTTATGCAGATAAAGAATCTTTTAAAATGTAACCCCATTATATTGTCAATTTGTATAAGAAATGCAGTAATTTTTTCAAAAATTTATAGTGTATGAACTTTTTTTAACAGGTATTGTAGCATAAGATAGATAAGGCAGAGGGAGAGAGATAGGAAATACAGACGACCAATTCGATATTTAAATGCAAAAAGATTCCATCATATTTGAATCATGGCTCGTTGACTGTACCGTCCTTGATACATTACAGATACTTTGCAGGATATACTTTAAAAATATTTATATAAAAGACATGGTCAATTTTTTTATAGAACGAAACAAAAAAAAACAAATAAAATGTTCATACAACAACTAGATACCACCAAAATAAACACAATAAACACAAAAATTGCGCTTAACTAGAGAACATTTTACCGTCATCGTCATCAACAAAAGTGAATTAAAACTTAAACTTGAAGTCGACTCTGTTTCAGCCTCACATCTGGACTGTTGATCAATTAGTAACAAAATGTTGACATAGTTGTCCAGTTGGACAATAATTAGTTATTTTATGCTTTGTTACATCGAAAACAAAGCTGGTCGGCTTTATCAAGAACAAGTGTCATTTCATTTTACGACTGTTGACATAGTTTTTACTATTTTACTTTTACGACTTAAGAAGCGAGCCTTATAAATAGTGCAGCGACAATACTAATAGAAGAGAAATTTTCAAATAAATCGCAGTATATATAAAGTGTCCCAAGAAGACGTCCCCATAAGGCAATTTGAGACTCTTGAGGCCAGAACAAATCCATTTAAAAAAACTTACCTCTTTCCCAAGTTGTACCGTTTAAGGGCTAGAGAACGCCCTTAGAGAACGAAAGTTAGAAATTAAAATTGGCATATTAACCACTTCACCGATTTTAATGTGATTTGGTACGAACATACTACTGTTAACACTACATATTCTGATGTTACTTTTTACGTTTAATGGCTGTTTTAAAGTACTAAACTAGTATTAAAACTTTCACAATTTTATGCATAACTTTTTCTATGTGTTATTGAAACTTACACCTTTTTATACGTAAGTTTTTTGATGTTATCTGACTGACTCAATATTTTTTATTGTAAAACCAAGCCAATTATAAATAAATTTAGCCTTTTGTAAAATTTTTATAGAGAGTGATTTTTTATTTGCTCCCGCCCGAGATTTCAAAAATAGGCAACACGTTATACAAACAGTAAACAACTTTGGGAAAACTACAAATGATCCAAATGAACTGACTCTGGAAGCACTGTCAAAGGTATTGTCAATAATGTTGACATTAATTCACAACCCTCTATGCTTTAATTTTAAAAACTAAATTTTAAAAAACTAGTAAAGTATAATGTGTTGCCGATTTTTGGAGGTTCCGGCGGGAGTAAATAAAAAATCACCCTGTAATTGCTCTAGTGTTTGAATAAAAAAATAACTTAGATGACCCTCACAAAATTAAAGCAGACAATTTTAATCTGTTACCATAGTAAATCAGTAATATTTGATGATAATTAATAAATTTTTCAATAAAGAATAAATCAAGCTTCTTACTTTTTTAAATCTCTTACTCGTTCAATTAAATAGAATTAATTCATTCATTTAAAAAACCGACTATAGATGATGTTGGATTATCATGATAACAGACTTAAATTGTTAGCTTTATTTCACCGACATGACCATCTAAATAATTTTTTCGCCAATTTCAGTGACAACTGAAGCGCACTAAAGTGTCACATTTATTACCTAGTCAATATGTCAACATTTTTATTAATTAGACAATTACAAGTATTTGAAAAAAAAATTGAAAATTTGCACAAAAGCTTCTTTCAATGGGTATTAATTAATAGAATAAATAATTTCAAAAATATCGCTAATGGCAAGGTATTTCGTATGTAAATTTGGCATGGAATATACAGTGGCGAGAAAAAAATCTTGACATTTAAAATATCAAAAAAATTTGGGTACTTTTAAGAAGTTTTCGGCGATAAGAAGATCTCTAAGCTAATTAATAAAATAAGCAGAAACAGTAGACGAGGGTTCATTGTCAAAAGATTAATAACAATGCTCACAATTGAGTGGGTTTTTTTTATTTCAAAAAGTCACATTGACGACCAAGATTTTATTCTCGCGACTGAAAATACATACTTTAATAAATTACAGATTGTCCAAAATAGTAGATTTAAAAACACACACAATGAGTTCGAAATATTTTTGTATAATTACTTCGCAGTGTTTTAAAATTTGTGGCACGTTCCCAACCAACCAATTTTGACGCCAAATTAAACAAAAACCACACAATTAAACTCAAAAAATTGTCAAACTAAATAATTCTACTTCATTTAAAAGACGTAACAATGATTTGTTTTTTGATAAATTAGACAAAAAAAAAGAATTTTTTGAGTCCAATTGCATTTTTAAGAGCCACAAACCTCAGAAATTTGAAAAAGTTCTTTCAAATAATCCAACGATTTATCCAAATATTCGGGCACTTTCAAACGTTCGTTTAAACTAAACTCATCCGTAACAGTATGCGTATCCCAAAACAGTTTAAATAAACCAAAAAAACTCTTACTGAATTCTTGTTCCTCCATTTTTTTTAGTTGTGCTAACTCGTGTGCTGCTCGTATAGATCTCTTAATTTGTACAATCAACTCAAAAATCTGAAAAATTAGTTAAAAAATGTGTACAGCTCACTTATTGCTATAGTGTTACTCTACTTACTTCTGGAGCTGGTGGAACTGAAAATAAAGGTTTATAACAAAATGATGGGCCTTCCAATTCATTAATCCGCTGCTTAACAATCGCTGACCATTTTTTATCTCCCAATAAACTATTCATAAATGTTGAAGCATTAACATCTGTCATAAAATTAGATTTTCTCGGCGAACCAAAAGAAATTTCATTGCCAATAATTGTCGAATTTATTGGCCATACATTTGACGCATTTAAAGAAGTATTTGTGCACCAATTACTAGTAGGGTTTAGGGGCGGTAAATTAGATAACCCATGACTATTAAAAGTATGAGACGGTGAACGGTTGTTTTCAATTGATTGCTCAATTTCTCTCAGAAGTATTGACAAATTTGGCTGACTGAAAACCTTAAAAGTTAAGTTTAACCTATATTTTCATTTTAAAATTAAACAAATTTTACTTTACTAATCCTGTAAAGCATGACAGCCATTTTTGGGCTCACGAGGTCCACTCTAGTAAATCTCGGAAGCAACTGTTGAAAAATTACAACATACATTAGTAAGTTTTCAGCAATAAAAGGCAAATATTCTCGATCTACAGTAGGTGCAGCAGATGCAGGATCCTCAGCTTCAAGAATATGTTTTCTCCTGCAAGTCAACATGTTGTACTCAAGTTGTACCGCATATCAAAAATTCATTTATGTAAATGGCTCTGATTAACAAAAGATACGCGACATTTTTAGTTCTTTTGTTGATCACAGCCAACCAAGACTCATTTAATCAACCCACTACAGACGTCTAAATATATTTTTTTGAAATTGACGTTTATAACAGCCTGTTCATTTGCTCACTTAGAGAGATCTCCGCATGGCGCTGCTAACATCGGCTTTCCTTCAATACCTGAAATCTGTCAAGAGCAAAATTCAAATCTGTTAAAACTAAAAATTTTGTCAAAAAATAATCAAATAAAAGTTTAAAATTTTCTTTTTACGGATGTTTTGATATGCGTTACAATTTTCGTCCACGTGAATGAAGTAAATTTATTGTTTTTTTTTACACCTTGCATTACTGAAGTAATATACAACCAGGGTGAGTCACGAAGTATGGTAGAAATTGAAACTGGTAATAGTTCCGCAAATATCAATCACAAATGCTAAATATCACTAGGTCGAGTAGTAAATGTGGTTGCGATATAAAAACCTAAAAACGATAGATGTTTTTCACACTCACATTTACTTCTCACCCTCGGTAACTCATAAAAGGTTTTTTGAAAAGCAAAGCTCTTACAGTGAGACATAGTGCACTTCTGTTTACGTGACATAATACCGTAATAGTTAAAGAATTATTAAAAATTAATTAAGTTAACAAGAGAAAACTCACAATTAAAACAATGAACAAATAGGCAATCGATCAACAGAAGCATTAAAGAACTGTGATGTAACTGAACGTGACTAGTCACAACTAGAATAATAAACCAAATAAAGAATAATACTAAAAAAAACCAAAACAACGAATAACTGAGCAAAACCTGTGAAAACCTCTAAGCCAGGGGTCGGCAACCTTTTTCGAACGGAGGGCCATTTTCAAAATAAAATTTTTTATGCGGGCCATACATTCAAATGTAATTTAAATCTTTTTTTAAATAGTGCTTTTATATCATATACAAGTATAAATATTATTAAAAGTAAATTATATTGATGCTGTGACGGGCCGCATAAAAAGTTGCAAAGGGCCACATGCGGCCCGCGGGCCGCAGGTTGCCGACCCCTGCTCTAAGCGATCAACAGAAACAATTAAGCAAACGTGAATAAGGAAAACTTAATCTAGAACAATAAACAAACTAAAACCACGAACAAATAGTCTAAACGATCAACACAAACATTTAAGTAAACGTGACAGATGCAAAGGTTTTAAAATACTTTAGTACAGTAATCTGACACAATTTGCAGTTTTGACAGATTTGAATTTTGACTTGTAAGAGATTTGAAGGAAAGCCGATGTTAGCAGCGCCATACGGAGATCTCTCTAAGTGAGCAAATAAACAGGCTGTTATAAACGTCAATTTCAAAAAAAAAATCATTTAGTCGGTTGTGCAACTTACATTTCGAATTCTACTGTGTTTGGTGGATACCTCCAAGGCTGTATATACGTAAGCCATAATTCTAGAAGTAACCTAAAAGAGCCATCCAGTGGCCATCTGTGTATTAAATTTCTTAAACATATATAAAATTTTCCTGCGACCATTGGAATTGCAATTTTTTTCAATTCACACATATAAGTATCATCAATTTTGGCACTTGCTGAAAATGCATGCAATTGTTTTATTAAAGCACGAATTATTCTCATGTATTCTGAAGTTGGCAATTCTGTATACTGTAACAATCGCTGTAAAAAACCTATATAGATTATGCTAAACTCACAACATTATTTATATTACCGGAACCGAAGAACAATTAAATGAGCTATTTATCTGATTCGCTGGTTGGCTAATTTGATCGCTATTTAACCACATATCTGTAAAAACGGTTAAAACCGTTTCACTTCTCCAAATTTGGTTCCGAGGATGGCGACCAAAATTCTGTGGAAAACGGTATTCCTCTATTGTTTTATTTAAAAGTCTTGCATTTATTAACTTAGGTCCAACAGGTGGTCTAAAAAAAAGTGTAAAAACCTACGACTTAATTGAACAGTCTTACTTGTGTATTTGTTGTATAATCTGAATTGGATTTTTCCCACTGTAATAAATAGTAGGTAAAACTGTTATTTCAGGATTAGTTGGTAAAAAATGGAGGATATAGTCACAAGATAATACAAAATAGACTGTACTCCATGATTGTTGCTGTGTTGTTGAAACTACACCAGCTCTTTGGTGCCAAGGATTTATCAAATGATATGCAAAATGAAACATGTAATAATCAAAAGGGTCTAAAAAACATAAGTAGAAAAAGAGCAAGCAAAAATTTTAAAAATTACTCAATAATAACGAAATTACATGCCTTGTTTGAGGATTAACATGAACCAAATCTGCATAAAACGGGTGGGTCTGAGCAAATTCAAGCATTTGTTGTATTTTAATCTGAAAAGTTATTAAATTAAAATGGTTCCACATTTTAAAAAAATGAGAACTTACAGGCAAATACATCACTGGAAAATCATATTTTGCTGATGGATCTTTGAGTAACGTATAAATCAGCTTAAAAACCGGCCCACAAGGTGACAAAAAATGTTCGAGTTGTCTGAAATCCCCATTGACGTGCCTTGCTACACGTAAGCCCCAACTAACTGTCCCTTGTGGGCCGAATATATTGTCGATTAATACAGGAAAAAAATTCTGTAAATCTAAAGTGCTTCCACGATCAAACAAGACGGTTAATTCAGCACAGCGGGCTCTTATTGGAAGAGTTAGGGCTCGCCGGGCTCGATTCTAAGGAATGTTTATTTCTAAGCTGGAAAATGTGCTAAATCACTTACCATAAAATTGTCTGTTTCGTTGTTTATCATTTTGGTAATTAATTAAAGACACAATTACAAATTTAAGAGAATTAAACACCATAGATTTGAGTACGGCAGATTTTTCACTCACATAACCACACTTTTTGTTGGCGTTTGTTTACATGTGAGGTTAGGTTGGGAAGTGGGAAAGTGGGGAAAAGTGAACTTTAAATTCAAATTGAAATAACAGGAAATTTCTATTCTTGTTATGCAAAATGGGCTAAAATACAATTTTAGTTTAAATAAATTAAAGAACATATTACAAACATATTTTTTATACAGTGGAGTGGACGCCGGTTAATGCATAGATGAAAAAGAAGTAAGATATTATTTTTAAATTGTACTTACATTATAAGGTGAGATCGAGATGTAACTGAATCAGAGCAGGCTGTGCCAGCGTAACTGTAATGATGTGTCTAATGTTAATACCCACTTCCACGGCTTCCTCAGATTCAGTTACATTTCGATTTCAGGTTATAATGCATTTTTGTTAATAATGTTTTATTTTATATTTTTGTATTTCATATAATACGTAATTTTTGATATACAGTATGTCCCTGGATCGACTTTGAAAAAGGAAACAATTTCTCATTTTTGATTTCTTAGAAACTTTCACTGTTGTTGATTTGCCCTGCTTGTTTTCAAACCTTCAAAAAACAAACTACTTTTTATTTAAGTCGAACGATTATCAAAAAATTATCATTTTTTTTTCAAAATTTGATCTTAGTTTTTTTTGTAATATTTAGAAGTAACTCTAGTAGGTGGATTTCATTGGAAAATACCACTGACAGTAGATGACAATTCTAATAAGTTACAGTCTATTTTTTTATAAAACCACCATCTGTTGCATTATGTTGGTATCAAATTAATTTCCCTACAATAGTAATTTTTATTTGGGTTTGTAATACATCTGTCTCAATTTATGTCCGATGTCAGATTATTTTGAATATTTTGCCACAATGCCACGAAAACGGCGAAGTCCATGGCGTTCCATTCGAATTGAGTTTAGACCCCTGAATTTGACACACTTGTACATTTTGCTAACATAGCCTGTCTTCGTGTCTGTAAACGACCACGTCTTGTCATTACCCTTATTTTACCCCATGTCAGATGCTAGATTGCCAAATCTCTTTTGAGAGAAAATGCAATGTTGGTGGTTTTATAAAAAAAATAGGCTGTAGTAGAACTGCAAATTAAATTTTGTTAATTTGAAAAATATCAATGCTATAATGTTGACTTTACAATAAAGAATTTATCTAATTCAATGTTACGGAACTGAGAAAGAGTGCTACCGAGTTGTTATCAGAAAAGTCAATCAAAAATACCCGGAAGTTACTATTTCAAATGCCGGTACAAAAACTTGGTGACAAAATTTCTTAAAACGGACTCGGTTTTAAACATTAAGAAGTCAAAGTCGTGGTCCAATGAAGACGATGCTGCTTCAGTTCTTGCCGTTCATTCCGCAAGAGAAGCTCCAAGGTTTATTTTAAGAAAAAGGGCAATACAACTTAGGATAAATAAATCTCATTAAAATTTTTTTTTAAAGAGAGCAAAGTTTACCAAATTTTACCAAAATTTAAACCGAAATTTGGGCAAACTTTAGAAAATGGTGATAAAGCTAAACGTCTGGATTTTTGGTTGGACTTTTAGAAGATTCAAATTTTTATAAACAAATTATGTTCTCCGATAAATCAACCTTTTAATTAATTGAGCCGTTTTATCTCAACATTGCCGGTACTGGAGTGAGACCAATCTTAACTTCAGAATTTCTTGTCTCAGACTATATTTAAAAAAGTTAATGCGTGGCATGTGATTTCGTACTATGGCATTATTGACCCATATTTTTTTGATTAAAATTTAAACCGTAATTTATATTTGGAAATGTTGCATTTTTTTAGCTGATAAATTGGATAAATTGCTGTTAAACTACCAAATAGAAATGTTTTCCAGCATGATGGGTGTCCCGCTCATTATGCCGATATTGTTCGCCAGTGGTTCTATACAGAGTTCTATGATAACAACTGGATAGGGAGAGATGGTAGCATTTTATGGCCATCGAGGAGTCCTGATCTCATAATAATGGGCTTTTACTGTGGGGTCGTTTAAAACAAATTGGGTACAGTGAGCCACTAGACATGTAGATTGTAGAGCAATTAAAAAATAGGATACAAAATGCAGCCCAGTCCTCATCAATCTTAGAAATAAGACGCAATTTCAATGAATTTAGAGCTTGTATTGAAATCTGTGCAGAAAAAGGAGGAGCATTATTTGAATAGAAAATTAATAGTTTAGCTTTTTTGAGAATTTCAGTTTATTTTACCATTTGTTAAATTTATTAAACAAACCTTGAGCTCAATTTGAATATCTTTTCGAAAACCGTTCGAGTTAAATTAAAAGTAGGTTATTTGTGTTTTGGGGGTTTGAAAACAAACACAGCAAATCAATAGGCGTAAAAATAACCCTTAATTGAATAAAAAATAATTTTCTACCACTTTCGGTTTTACCGAAAATGACTACAACTTTATATTTTTAGATCGGACATTATGTATATTTTTATATTATTGAAATCTACATTGAATTGTAAGTATAGTACATTACTTTTTATAACTTTTTGTGAAACAATTTTTTTTTTGTATTTTTTGTTATTTACTAAGAAGACTGCGATATCTAAAAAAATTCTAAAATTTCTAAATAATGTAGGCAACTACCGAAAAATAAAACCATTCTTATAAATGCTCTAATTTAGAAAATATAAGAGTTTAAACTAGAATAAGTTAGTTTTTCGGGTCAAACACTATTTTTCTAAATAGAACAATAGTGGCTTACATTTTGAATTAACATTTTTTTGTCAATCTAAAAATAACAACATTTTGAAAATCTATTTTAGTAGATTTTGTAATTTTTACAAAAATATTTTGGAAAAAATCCTTAAAAATTAACTAAAAAATAATTCAAGCAGGCTGTAAAACAAAAGAAAAAGCTACCTATTTTTTTTGTGTGGAAACATTTTTCAAATACTAGCTTGCTTGAATTTTTTCTTCAATATTATTTTTCAGTTTTACAATGCACTTTGTTTTCAATTGGACAAACGTATGTACTTCAATTATTCGCTAAATTAAACAAATTATAAAAAAGACTACAATTTTTATATTTTTTATACACAATTTATTTTAGAAACTTTTTTGCTGTTGTAAAATTTGAATAACACACACCGTTTTAGTGTAAAATAGAAAATGATTCTCAAACGGCACTTCGGAAAACAACATTTAACCAGAGGGTTATAATAATATAAAAATAATAATTATTCATACTTTTTATAATTGTTGATCTTCTGGTTAATAATTAAATAAGTTTTTTCTAGTTTTTAAAACCCTTTAACAAAAACATTTTTTAGTTTGGTAAAAATTCACCAATGATGGTTTTTAAAAAAGCTATATTTTAAGGCATTATCTGTGGATAAAAATAACAGGTTAATATTAAAGCAAATGACAGTCTTCGTAGTTCAACGAAAGATAAGTGAGCTGACTTTTAAGTTCTCCCAATAAACATAAAAAATTATTGCAGTTACCGCAAACCTCGAATAAACCATAAAACCACTCATAAAACTTGATGATTTACGAGAATCCCCATTTTTCGGAACCATTAAAAGATGTAAGGAAACTCTGCCAAAGTCGTTGTTAAATGTGCACCCTCATATATCAAGTTTTATGAGTGGTTTTATGGTTTATTTGAGATTTGCTCTTGCAGTAACTGCAATAATTTTTTTGTTTCTGTTTATTGGGAGGGCTTAAAAAGTCAGCTCACTAAAACTATGTTTTTGAAATAACATCTGTCAAAGTTCTGAAAAAAAAATTTAATTGAATTTGATTCAAATATTTGTCTGTATAATGTAACACATACTGCCCATATATACTAATCTAAAATAGTTGATTAAATTTGTGTCAAAAAACTCTCATATACAAAAAAAACGCAACTTTAGTCGTGGAAAAAATCGATTAATAAGAAATTTCTTACGATGAAGTTTGTTTCCTGTTTATAAGAATGCTTCAGTAAATTAATAAAATTATTACATTTTTGATATTAGTTAAATATTTTTTCATATCATCATTTAAAAATGTAATTTCTACTTTTATACATATGTAAAGATTATAGTCAAAAACACGCAGAAAAAGGTTATTTTAGGTAAATATGGGAGATGCGTCGAGGATATTTTTTGCATTCCCTAAAAAAATATTTTAATATTTTATTATTACAAAATATACAAAAAATTGTCTTTATGTAACAAGGATATTATTATCTAAAGTCCAACTAATTTAGCTCCAACAGAATTCAATGACTCTGAAATTTTCCGACTGATTTGTTTAACAGTTTCCGTGGGTATCTAAAACAGAAAAAAGAATAAATATCTAAAAAACATTATTTTTAAAAATTTTACATCAATAGCAGCATTAATAAGGTTCGAAATTCCTTCAACTCCTCCAACAATAGCTACTCCAACACTCCTAAACTTTTCTCCATCATTTCCATACTTTTCGTGTTCTTGAATCGTATCCACTATAGGTTTGGGATTATAAAAACTTGCCACAAACTCCTGTAAGTGGCCGTACGATGAATCTTTTTTACTGAAAGGAGATTCATATTCGAGGATCGCATGTTTTCGACCTGATTTTGGAAACGGAGTTGTCAGAGTTATGGTCTAAAAAATGTGTTATAAAATATTTTCTTTTTAATAATATAAAATAAAGTTTTACTTTTGATTGAATTATTTGTGCGATTTTATTATTTGTAACTTCTGCAAGATTACTGAAAGGTGCCACAACAATATGAGACGGTGGTAAAACTCCTGTTCCTGTATGTCCTGCAGGCATGGAATTTACTGAGTGAAGAAATGCAGTAGCGATTAATAATGAAAGATGAGTCATTTTACTGAAATTCAGAAGAAGAACTTAATTTATGTGCTAGGTGTCGAATTATTTTGCATATCGATTATGCAAATAACACTTTCTCTAGGAATAGAGAAACCGGTTCATCGAATTTCGTGACATTTATTTTGTATTGTTATTTAAATGACGGATATATACAAGATATCTCAGAAAAATGTTCTTATAAGATAATCTAAAATTTTTGAGAAAAAACAAACCGAGATAAAGCAATTTAATTGTAACTCAAGTAGCACTGTTTAGGAGATAGATGGTGCCACAGTTAGAAGTTAAAAAAATTTTTTAATCCCTTTACCGATTTTAATGAGATTTCGTACAGGTAAAGTGCTGTTAAAACTATATATTCTAACGTTAACGTTTCTTTTAATTTTAATTTTAAAGCACTAAACTAGTATCATACTCAAAACATTTTTAAGCCAAGTTAATTCTAGCTAATTTTTATATCTTGTAAAATTTTCGTATCTGCTCTAACTTTTGAACAAAAAATTATTTAGATAGCCATAACAAAAGTAGACCTAACAACATTATTAACATTATTATTATTATTATTATGTGAGTTGTCCCGTTGTCGAACAGGAATACCCAATAGAACAATCTTTAGCATCAACCTATTACTATGATAATTCAGTAATTTTTGACCACTATTGCTAAATAAAATATTAATTTTTTTAACAAATAGTAAGCTTTTCACTTTTTAAAAAATAAATCGGGCCAATAAAATGACCTACAAAAAAATATAAATAAATATTTGTTGGCTTTACTGTATTGTACATACTTGGGAATAACATAAAAAGAAAATTGGCACTAGGATGTGTATCTCATATATACAGGTGTCCTAGAACTGGCGGATCAGCATTAAACTTACAAGGTACTCTCTTCAATGTAATACCAAATTCCGAAACAATATTGCCTAGCAACACGAATATTACCTTTACAAATAATTAATATTTATTATGTGATTGGTTAATATAAAATTGCTGTAAGTTAAAAACGATAGGGTTTAGAAAAATATTTTTTCGAATTTTGGTATTAAGTTGAAGAGATAAACTTGCAGTTTACGGCTGAACCACCAGTTCTGAAACACCCTCATAAATATCAATAAAGTTGCTAACAAGTTATTAATAAAGAACGAATTTAAATTTCTAACTTTGGCGCCCTCTACCTCCTAAATGGTGCAACTTGGTATGGTATAGTATCGTTTTGTTTTAATCTCAAAAATTTCAGTTTGCTCTATAGGAATGCTTTTCTGGGATATCTTGTATAATTAATTAATTACTTGGTTTTACCGATACCAGGTCATGGATAAGTATTAATAGTTTTCAACTAAGTATTGCAAATTAATTCGATATTTTGCTCAAGTCACCTACCTAAATGTAAAGAAGCCGTTGTATATATTAATTGCATTGAGTTTAATAAGTACTTTTTTAATTTAATTTTTTTATGTTAATGCAACAATAATTTTGCATTTATTTACATTTACAAAATATTTTTATTAGATTTGTTATTAAAAAGAAACTTTTTATTTACACAACGTGCAATTAAAATAATCAATATAAAATTATGTAAGGTTTTAATTAAAACCTCGCGGAAGGAACAAGGAAAATGTAATCAATTTTTTATTACTTACCAATGTTTTGTTTAATTCCTAATTAATTTGATTTGAAGATTCACAGGAATTGTAGAAAATATTTAAAATTTGACACGCAAAGTTCAAAGCTCCACTTTTTTACTTACTGGTACTCTTTGCACGACTTACTGAAGACATGTGTTGACATGCATTTAGTTTTAAAGGAACACGTAACCAAGTATTAACTAATAAACTGGCGTGAGGTGTGTATGGCTATTACTTTCACTTCCAGTTATTCATTCAGAGTTACTCTGTTTTATACGTGTTGTTATTCAGTACTTTCTTTTCCAAAATAATTTTAGTGTGAATCTGTGGTTTGTGGTAGAGAGAAATTTATAATAAAAATGAGATATTAGGTAATGAACTTGTTGTTTTATTTATGCGGTTCAAACTATTAGAACAATATCGATTTCTAGAGAAAATACAAAAGTTAATATTTTTGATTGTTACACTGAAGGAGTATGCCGTATACCCGACAATAATTATCCAATGATAAAGAGTTCAGGGGAATGTTAAAATCAAAATCTGGAACTATTTATGTTTACAAGTGACTTGTAAAAAAAAATCGTATTGTGCGAATTCTTGAGTTTAACATTTATAATGTATCTAGTTTACTAGTTTAAGTCAAGTTTAGCCTGAATAGGAAACAATTTAGCCTTAAAATATGTACAATAATAGATTTTGTTAAAAAAATATATATAAAAATCGATATACACTCAATTGTTCCAAAAAAGATTTCAATAAATCAAAAATTGAATATTATTAAGGTTTCTAATCTTGTACAAATTTGTTTAAAAGTAAATTTAAAACCAATACTTTTGGAAAAAAAAATTGAAACCGTTCAAATTTTCGCAATGTTTCAGACATTCGAAAAAAAAAAGACGTATTTTTTTAATTTCAATAATTCAGTTGACATAGAATGAATTAATTTAGGTCCTAACTCTCCTACTTTATTATTCATTTTATGGCTACCACCATCATCAAGTCTTAGTAAAAATTATTTGTGTCGCACCATGTGCTTTTAGTTTAACGCTTGACCAATGGCATTTTTATTCCTTAATTGGGGTTTTCAACTTTTCATTATTGAATGATTTTTTAATAATTAAAGATAAATTTTTAAATTCCAAATAACCTTCGTAACATAATAAATTGTAATTGGATTTTGACGCTAAATTCTTAATCTAACATTTCACTCGCCTAATATATTTAATACTTTCGTGGATACTGAACCTGACATTTAGAAACCAATAATCCAAAAATTCAAAACTTTTATTTAATTTGTGTACAATAAAAGTTGTACACAATCTAAACATTATTTCAAAAAATCCTAAAAAAATTTTACATTACTTCTTATATACTTTGTCAAGAAATTTGTCAACGTCAATCTTCTTCAACAAGTGTATATTTTTCTCCAGCGCTTTTACTTCAACTTTTTTGTTATTTTCGCTATCCCTACGTCTCCATTTCTCCCCCTGAAAGAAACAATCAAACTTTCCCTTGAGATAACACTCTTTTCATTCTTTAACCTTCTCAGACGACCCGTCCTGAAGATTTCCCATATGCTGATTTTCTTTCTCATCTTTCTTCTTCTTAGGTTTCGATGGAAAATCCAAAACTGTATCTAAAGTCTTTCTTTTAATCTTTGTAATCTCTTCTTTTCTGTTATTCTTAACTGATTTTTCCAGTGGAAGTTTTTTAACTTCTTCTGTAATGAAACCTTCCAAAAATTCCTCTAAGCGCGGCATAAAAATATTTTTCAAAGTTTCTTGTGGTAGAGTATTCTTCACTTCAACTGTGTTTATTATTTTATTAATATTTGAGTTTTCATCAGTCGTTTTACAAGTTATAGTTTTTTTATTACCTCCAGGTTGAAAATCTGAATCCGAATCTAAAAAAAAAAAACGAAAGACTTACTTTGTTCATCATAATGAAAGTCAGTAGTACGAACTTAAAGTTAAATAATCTGTTGATTTTTGATTAGATGAAACTAAATCAACTGGAGTTAACGCAATTTCGGGAGTTATTGGAATTTTTTGAGTAGGTAATGACGTCAAACCAATTCCTGGAAGTTGTTCTCTTACAGAAGATTCTACTGTAGAAGAAGTTTCTTCGTTATTTTCAGGAAAAGAATGAGCAAGAGTTGCATCGACTTCACTGGTAATTCTTGAACTCTTAATAGGACTAACAGGAGTGTCGGGAGTTAATGTTGTCACTGTAGGCACTTCCTTATCCAATAAGTACATAACTCGCTCAACCAATGACGTTCGACTATATGTCTCGTAGTAATTGGTTTCTTCAAGCCGGCTTTGAACTGGAACAAAGTGATTGCTTGATTTGAATCACGTGATAGACACGCCTACTCACCAATTGTATAAATAACAGCATACTCCTTAAGAAAATCAACCAATGTCATTCCAGCAACTCTTGTAGCAAAATATTTTCCAATTTTAATGTTTTGCTTATTTTCAGTTAAATACGGACAAGATTTGAGAAATTCATCAAATACGGAATATAATTTCTCATTTTTGAGATAACCTGAAGCCAAATAAAACAGAAGATAGAAAAAGTACACAAAAAGCATGCCAATAATAACACAAGTCTACAACTCTACAAAGCAGAACTTTATTTTTGTTCATCGAATGAAATATATTTTTTTGAATAAGCTACTAAGGGCAGTTAATATACATTTTTGTTTTCCGCTAGCACGTCACAATTCTCGGAAATAACTTTTTTTTTTCACTTTTTCATATAAGATGTCATTATTTGGCTGACGATCACGACTATACTACCAGATCCATTTCAAGTGTAAGATTGGTGTTGGTCGCAGAATTTCATGGTCTTTAATTCTTTAAATTGCTGTAAGAGTTTTTCTTCTAGGAAGCGCGGTTTAAAAATTATAGCCAAAAAAAGAGTAGCTAATTTTCAACAGTTCTGTTGCTCGTAAAATATCGTCTTTTCTAAAGTATACTCCCAGAATGATTAAAAAAAAGAGTTATTCATTTTATGAGTGGCATTACTATTTTTTATAACTTTTTTCCGGAAAAACTTGGAAGTATGAGTGACAAAAATATTGTAAACTAGTGTAATTGACTCACCTAAAACTAAGGCTGCGATTTGAGCTTCGCTAAATTCCATTATTACAAAATACTTATCAGTTATCACACACTTCCTACTTTAAAATAAACAAAAAAAAACATTTACAAAATAAATAAATTGCTTTTAAAAAAAGCAATACAAATGACGGAAACTTTAACTGTCACAATAGAAAACACTTCATAAATACAATTTTCTTAGTTTTTACTTCTGATTTTGGCACAAAAAACTAAATAAAACGTAGATATTATCAAATTAAACACAGAAATAACGACATTTCAAAACCACGTTTTTTTAATAAACGGCCGCCAAAGTTGTAGCAAACGATAGATATTTACAGAGAATAGATACAGTAAAGGTAGAGCATATTCTGACATTTGACTACAGAGCATTTGACACAAAACTTGCCAACAGTCTAAAGCTTATCTCCACCAAATGACATGTATAAAACCACCAGATTTCCACTAAATTTTCAATTTGAACCTTTTTGCCCATTTTCAACAAATGGAATGTTTTTTTGTAAAATTATTATTTTTTAATTAGCTATATAGGTAATAAATAGTTACAGCTTTAATTAGTTAGCTATATATGTCAAGTTTTTTAAGCGTTCAAAAAATTCTTGGACCAATGGGAGAAAAAAACAGAAGCAATAAAAAGCCACAGAGACATTTATTTAGGTAAACATAAAAATATATATATAATAATAAGAAATAACATTTTTATGATTATATATCCAATAAAAAACCGGTACAAATATCGAGATTGGTGTCATCATCAATATTTAAATTCTGGTAACAAGAAGAAGTACCTATCTTCTTTACTACCTCTTCTGGAACATCGAAGTTGGTACAACATTTATCAAATCTGCTCATTCCTGCCCTTATTGATAAGATTGCGTCTAAAAGTGGTAACTTCATTCTATTTCTCAATTTCGATTTAATGAGATTCATTTGACTAAATAGTCTCTCGACATCGGCATTGGAATGTGGTAAAGTGAGTACGGTTATGGCAATATGAGATAACTCAAGGAACGGATTTTCATTTTCGCTATTTTTATAATTAACCACCTCAATCCAGAACTCTATGGTAGAACCTATGCTTTTCCAATTAATTAAATTGATTTTTCGCCATTGGTCTTCTATTTTTTGAATTTCTTCCTCACCTACTTTTAAAATCATTAATAAGTCTCTTATATCGGCTTTGACTGTTTTTAGTGTATTTTCCACCGACAACATGTCAATGTTTTTTAATATTTCCATATTTTCGGGTAAACGATGTTTAATTTCTTTTATTAATTCAAGAATAAAATGTATACATCTTTGACGTATCATCGGAACATCATTTTCAATATTCTTGATTTCATTTTCAAACTTATAACCAAGATAGCAATTTGCGTCCACATAATCCTCTAATTTTTTATTAGAAAAAAGATCAAATTTATTTCCAGGTAATACAATTTTTTGAATGAGTGATTCAATCAGTAATGACAAATCTTTTAATAATTTTGTTGGGTCAGCTTTATTCGATTCAAAAGCTTTATTTACAGCCTGTACATCACTTAATACAGGCTTCAAAAAACATATGTAAGCATAATTTACCTTATCATTATACATGGTATATAACATTTCGGCTGTATAACATTTTTCTTTGTTTCTAACAACGTCAAAATGTGCTTTCAGTTCATTCCATTGCTCGTATATTCGACTCATTGCTGTTTCAATTGATAACCACCTAGTGTTGCAAATTTGTATAAGTTTTAATGGGTCATGACCGTCATTCATAAGGTTGTAAATTTCTTTATAAGCTGATTGTCTATACGTTGAATTAGAAAACCACAAATATGTTTCTTTTATCAAAAATTCCAAATTTCTTGGCAGGGCAATTTTCGAAGCACTATTAACTGCCAGCTGGAGCGAGTGACAAATGCATTTAATTAGAATTAAATGAGGTACCGTTTGTTTTAGTTTTTGATATACTCCATTGTTAATGCCAGTCATTACAGCCGCATTATCCGTCCCAATACCGCGTAGATTGTTAATATTTAAATTTAGCTCTCGTATGGTGCCTACCACAGCTTCAGTAATACCTTCCGAATCACATGAATGTAAGGGTATAAGTCCCAAATACGAGTTAATAATTTTATTTTTTGAAAAACTAAAATATTTTATTGTAATACCCAAATATTTGAAAACGCTTATGTCGGTAGATTCATCAATCAAAATGCTGTAAGGGCTATTTCCTATATCCTCTACCAATTCACATTTAAAATAAGGTGCTAAAACATTGCATATAATTGCCGTACATTTTGTCCTGTGTATTTGCAAGTTTTCAGCAACATCTCCTTTAAAAATACCTTTACATAGTGAAGAGAGATGATCAATAACCCGAATACTACAATGCGCGGCGATAAATAAAGTTAATTTACATTCAGCAACTTTTGTATCTAACATTTCACTTTGTTTTTTAAAAGGTAAAATCTGTTGTTTACTCGAAATTTCCATGACGACTGTTTCACGCGCTTTATGCTTTTTTGATGTTCCATGAGTTTTAAGATCATTATAATGATTTCTTAAAATCTGTTTGCATAGTTTACATTTTGCAGTTTCTCCAGTTGTCGATTCGATGATTTCTAACCAATTTTTTAGATTGGGATCTCTTAACCATTGTTTTCTAAATTTTTGTGAATACTGAGTTTTAGGCATTTTGGAATGTAGTATCACCTACAATATTAAATGTAAAAATAGATAAATTTAACCACAATCTAACTTATCTAAATTACCTTTATATTTAAAATTTAAAAATAAATGGAAACACTGTGACAGTAAATTTAAAAGTTGAATCCTGCTAGAGATTATTTGATTCGGTTAATAGAATAAAGCCCACTTTGAATATTCCAAAATGTTTACATTTTCTTAACTAAAAGAAATGAAAAACAAGATATTATAATAATTTTACAAAAAATTAAACATTCCTTACCAATACAGCACTAAATTGGTTCACATTGGTTTTAGTTACAAAAACACAAATAAGATGATTCAATTTGTGATTGGATCCCAGTCTGAAATTTTAGGTAAGACCGATATCAGACCATCAAATTTTACAACATACAGCTAATTAACACTGCAAGCACTGTCTGGCGTTCTGAATTTGACGTTTCTACAAATACCAATTATTATTACTACATTGATTATTACTTTAAATTGTTATACCTTCTTGATTACAAACG
Source organism: Tribolium confusum (assembly GCA_029207805.1). Taxonomy (NCBI): domain Eukaryota; kingdom Metazoa; phylum Arthropoda; class Insecta; order Coleoptera; family Tenebrionidae; genus Tribolium; species Tribolium confusum. The sequence goes on from JALGAY010000006.1 coordinate 10,606,626, forward strand.
TATGATCACAGAACTGATAAACAGAAATGCTCACGAGCGGACGTATTAACAACTGAAACGCACCAAAGGCACTGTGAAATACGAAATCGAAAAACGGTCCGTCCATCCAATCATCCAAAAGGGTCTCATTAATATTCCGGAATTTATTGCCAAACTTGCAATGCCATATGTGCGTAACATTCCGAATTTTGAATTGTAGAATTTTTGCTATGCGCAAATACGTCCTCGACATCTTCGCAGGCAAATTATAGTAGAGTACTTGGAGCTAATTTTTGTGTTAACGCCAATATACAACAGATGGCGCATTGACTTCTGTGGCATTGAGTGAATTAGTGAACACCTAATTTGAAAAAATTTAAATAAAATAAATTATTCGTCTGTTAATTTGCTGAAATTATTTGAGTTTGGCAACCGCTATTTGACTAAATAAAACCACCAGAAAAACCACTAACCACCAACTGATATATTTTTTCGCCAAATGACTTGTTAAAACCACCAGTTTTAGTGGAAAATCCACTAAGTTGGCAACACTTGCAAAACAATGCCAAAGAGCATGCGCATGCATGAGCGCCTGCGTAACCACGGGGATGAAAGTTGTATTGCCGATCTTGGTCGACGGATGACGTTTAGTTTGTAGAGAGCTGACAACGCAAGTGCGGGCTGAGGTAAGGGGAAGGAAGACGCCTGACAACACTGCGCACGCGCGAAAGTGTCACTTGTCTTGTCATGTGCTTGTCATTTAGCGTCTTGTTCTATTTCGGCGGGCTTTTAGCGTTTTGGTTTTGATTTTATAGAAGTTACAACGCAATTTTTGGTAAATCTGAAACCTGTGTGATATTAACTGTATATGAACGTAACTTTCGTGGTAAGTGTTTTGAAATTGACTTTAAGAAATTAATTTTTTCTGCAGTTGCTCAAGAAACGACAAAATCTCTTTGCCAGTGACAAAACTCGAAGTCATTATTTCATTTCCCATAAAGAGAGGAATAAGGACTTTGATTGTTTGCTATATCCGAGTGATCAAGTGACGGAACTCGTTGACTCGATTCATATCAAGTTGTATGAGTTTCTGGATGATCATGGTCACGATGATATAAAGCTGGAAGACGCTTTTCAAACCAAGTTTTCTACTTTGCTCAACTTTTTTTCATTTTGCAGTTTGCACAATTGTCACAGTGCAATTATTGATAAATGTGTTCGGCTGACAATTTATAAATATTTGCGTGACAAAAAAGGCAGCAAAATATCTGTTTCTGCTTTCTTTTCTATTTGAGTGCGACATTAAATCGTATTTTCCAATTGTTTCATATGAATGGACATCCTCTGGAAACCTGGATATGACATTGTTGTAACTGGCTGTAAAGATTCTAACTGGCTGCGACAATTTCTAACTGGCTGTGACATCGCAAAGACTGCAATCTGCAGCTTTTGCTGCTTTTCCTGTTTTGTTAATGGTTAATGGTTTTGTTAATTTTCAATTTATATCAATAGAATAAATAGAAAAATTGTTATTTTCTAATTAACCTGTATTTAATTTAATACTTTGTAACTTTTAAACAGTTTTTTTTATTATATAGGATTAAGGACATTTGTTGTTTTAATGCTCAACTTATTTTTTTACCTAAATAAGTTGATCATTTTGTTCAAATTGCATTTTTTTTTATTTCTGTTTAAAGAAAAATGATGTATTTTTTTCAAACAGAAATAAAAAAAATACAATTTGAGCAAATTGATCAATTTGAAATAAAAAAAGCAAAATTCCAATAAGCTGAAGTCCGTTCAAATTTCGCGCGTCTATGCCAACGCAAAAAGATGGCGGCTCTCTGTCATTAAACTGTCACCGAAATTTCCCTGGGTATACGTTGAGCTTGCGCTTCTGATATGTATATGTTTTGTGTGCGTAACCTGAGCACTTGCAAAAATTTTGATATTTTGTTGTACTTTTCGGTTATAGTTTAGTGTGGTCAGCTAAAGTAAACTGTTACCTATTTTTCTATTCTATTTTTTTTAAGAGGATCCGACTGGGCCGTGACGTGCCCGACTTACCATGTCCATGTACCGTGCCCGACCGAGTCCACCACGTGTGGGGAATTCTCGGTGGTCTACGTTGGCGGACTGCTCACTAATAAGACAATAATGTCCATTATAAACTACCTTTCATATATTTACTCTCGACCCAAGTTCTAATGGCCACTCTGACTTAAATTGTAAATCTTTACATAATAGATCTCTTGCTGTGGTGGCAATTCCAACTATCATGTACTTTAGTTGGCCTGGGGGGTTTTACAATTGTGCGCTAGGTAGATTCCAGATAATTGCAATTGGCACCACAGCAGGAGATCTATTATGTAAAGATTTACAAATTTAAGTCAGAGTGGCCATTAGAACTTGGATCGAGAGTATACCAAATCTAAAGTGGTTTTTATAATAGAGTCCTATTGTTTTAAAAGTAATGATAGTAACAAAGAAAAGGTGTCTCTGGCAAATAAAACTATAAACATAAATCTTCTGTCTAATACTAGCTGAACCTCAACTCAGGTAAACGAATTTGATTTACAACCACGAACCTATACTTAATATAATATTAAGTATAAGTTCGTGTTTACAACAGATTTTGACAAACCTTTTATTAACAGCATCATTATTACGGTCCTAATGACAAATGCAGTGTCATAAAAACTACTTTAATTTAAATTTGGATGAGTTATAACAAAAACACCCATAGTTTTCAGTTGGTCTCAAACCGACATCGGTTTGGCTCCAGCAGTTCGGAGTATGCAACCGCGACCACTAGGCTACTGCCGACCCTATTCTACTTTAATACATCTTTTCAGAAGAGAACAGACGATTGTTGTTGTAATAATAATCAAAAGTCGGTAAATTGTTGAGTCGAAGAAAAAATTTTTAAATTTGAAAATGACAGTAAATAATTTCTTTATTAATATTGTAATACTTATTTCACAAGATAAAAACAATTAGGTAGTGCATCCTTTTTGCATTCTGAACTATATACTGCTGGTGTATTTTTCAAATTTGCCACTTCCATGATCTCATATACTTTTAAATAGGTCCTTGTACGTTTGCCAACTTTTTGATATCGAAAGAAAGAACATTGTCAAATTTTTACTTTCTCACTATTATCTGTAGAACTCTTCTTTTGGGTAGGCTTTTGGATTTTTCTTTACGTCTGGTTTTTCAATGCAATGCAATTTGGAAGTCGATGGCGATAATTATTTCAAAAACAAACGTTTTTACAATATGTACTATAAACAAATAGAAACTGTTCTTTAGCTACTAATTTCTATTAAAAATCTTAAAATATACATTTTTGAGGGACAGAAATAAAAATTATTGTAAATTGTCTTTTTTATTTTCAGATTTTTCTCAATATCTTGCTCAAAGGACTATCAATTTTTTAATACAATTTTTATATTTAAAAAAATATGAAGTGTTTCAAAATTTTATATTTTATTATTGATTCAGATAAGTTTGACAGTTTGAAAATATCGTATATCAAGCCGACGTTTCGCTTTTTATTTTTTGTAAAAGCTTCCTCAGGGCAACTTTCTTTAATTTAAATCCTACTGCAAAAAGTATTTAGTGATTTGCTGTCATAAGATTTTCTACCGTACACAACTCAACAGATGGTGCTGAAATCGTGGTAGGTTCTAAAATGTCTACATTCTCTTTTAGAGAATTTGCGTTCTATGTCTTTTGTCTTATGTTATCTATGGTCTATGGTCAAAGCAATGACTGTGGCAATGTGGAGAGGGAAATGTCAAATCAAATTTAAGTTTCACGTGTAGTGAAGTTTGTTGTTTAAAATAAACATTATTAAGGATTTACTACTATTGCTAAAGACTTTTTACATATAATAAGGTAAGCTAAATCTTAAATTTACTATTACATATTAAAATTAACTTGGCATAAACTTTAAGTGAGGTTATGTTGTGGACCTTTAAGTCCATTTGATTTAAATTTACTTTAAATGTTGAAAGACCTGACAAATTATTTAAAAAAATTAAGAAAGCGTATTTCTTGTTTGCTGTATTTCTAATTTTTCACGTAATGTCTTCTTTTAAAGCTTCATAAAATGGGGAAATTCCGGACCAAACTCAAGGGCCAAACCAAAGGCAAGCGTTGGCCGAAAGGTCAAAGCTCTAGTTCAAACCCCGAAACTCACAAACATCGAGATTTGGCAAAATCTCGTTTCTTTCAAGAAAATTTAGGAAGCAGCACTTTAACATCTGAGGCTTTACGTAAACATGATGCAGTTCAAGCTTTTAAACCACGTCCTGACCCTGAACCTATGGGAGTCGAAGATGATGTTGAATCTTCAGTTGGAACATACTCGTCTTATAAAACAATGGAATCTTTTGCTTCAGAATGGTCAAATTACAGTAACATGTCATTTAATCGTTTCTTGAAAGTATTTAGGGCTGATTCAGCTTTACATAAAGAAATGTTGGCAATGCTTGCGGCAATTAGTGAAGTTATTAAAGAAAATGGGGGCAGTGAAACAGCAACTGAATATTACTGTTCATTGGTAAATAAATAAATAATTATTGATTACTAATTTTATAAAAATCATTATAGATAACTGGACTTGAACGTGTATATGACTCAGAAGAACGCAATGAGGATCAGTTAACAGCGTGTTTAGCTCTACTAAATATGGGTATTAAAACAGTACCTGAGGCAGTTTTAAGACGCACTTTTAATAATTTAGCAGCAAAGCTTTTATATATTCTTAATGATTATGTAGATTCAGACAACAATACAATTATTAAATCTATTTTTGGTATATTAGGGACGTTATTAAGAAAACAAGAGTTGATTATGTGGACTAATGAATCAACAGTTAAAATATTTTCATCTATTTTGAATCCTTTTTGTATTCATACAAAACCAAAAGTACTTACTTTACTACAGTTTGGTCTTGATATTTATTAATATTTTTCAGTGGCGAAAAGCAGCTCAACAATCCGTTAATTTAATTGTAAAATCAGATTATTTTACTGCAACAAACACCAATATAGCAGCCGATAAAGTAGCTGAATTTTGTGAGCAAACTTTGGAAACATGTATGGGTGGAAATTCTGGAACTATTTTAGTTTCCTCAATACAAGCTGGTCAAACAACAATTTTACACACTTTGGGATTGTTAAAAGAGACCATTTGTGATTTTTCAAAGTCACACATGAAAGTAATACTATTTTGCACTTGTTTGAACTATTAATTTTTATTTTGTAGAGATGCTGTGAAATAATTTTAAGGTTGATGTCTTTAAATTATCCAATTGTTACATCATGTGGTCTTCAAGTATTACACGCTCTTTTCTCCGCACAAAATGCAGTGGTGCCATCAAAATTAAATGCACAATTAATTTCAGCTTTATATGAATACCAACCTTCAGCTGGTGATGTGCAACCGACATTAGCTTGGTTGGTTGTGATGCAACAAGCACATGTTCATTTAGCCGAGTATGTAATTTAAACTATTTAGATTTTTTGTATAATCAACTTAATTGTTTTAGTGTTGATTTAGCTACATCATGTGCAGCTTTACCAAAAATTTTTTCAACGATGACACAGTTGTGGCTTTCTGAAAAGAGTGAAATTATGACAGCAGTTACGCATGCTTTAGAAAATTTGCTAAAAGATGCACTTGGACCTGCTTGTTCTACTAAAGAACTTGTGGAACAATTTAGTTCGAAATTGAATAAATGTTTCAGTTGTATTGAAGCAGGTCTTGGATATCAGTATCATACTGTATGGCACCAAGTTTTGCATTTGATTGCAGTCATGTTTGAGGTAAAATAAATCGTAATTTGATTTGTGTTGCGTCCTTTCGGAAATAACTAGTCTGATTTTTGAGCTTTAAATAAACCATATAACCAAATAATATTGTTAAGTATATTTAAGATATATTCTAAATTGTGGATAGATTTTGTTTTGTTATAATTTTATCTCTCAATATGTAAATGTTTTGCACCGAAAACCTGAATGCAGCCGCGGTCTAAGTTTCTCTACGGTCAACTCAACAAAACACATTAGGTGTTGTGTTTATTACAAATTGTTAAAAAGATAGTCCAAATATTTTTGAGTCTAGTATACAAAAAGTTTAACCTTTTGAGTCCCAGCCTATCAAAAAAATTAAAACAACTTGGATTTTTTTGTTACGTTTCGCATCCAGTTTCGCCGCAAATTGATTTTTTTTTCAAATTTTTTATAATTCTATTTTTGGGGATGCGGTGTGGGGACCTTAAAGCCCCATCGGCACTAATAATAATAACTTAATTTAATAATAATTGTTAATTGATAATAATTTAATAATGTTGATAGTAATTATTCTTATCAACATTTTCAATCAGTTTTCTCATTTTTGCTGATATTTTCTACGTTAGTATCGCAGCTGTTATCAAGAAGAAAATGCTTCTTCTGTTACAGCTAAACACTTATCGTCGGTAAGAAATTTATCTCTTCTCCAAGACAACAAAATTTATTTGTTTAGGACAAAAATTTTGATATAAATTTTATCGCCTAGCAGACTGATGGGACTTTAGCGTCCGGTGGCAAAAATAACGTCTATTATTAAATTTTACAATAAAATAACAGACATTTATATTTGCATAGGAAGTAGATATCACCAACAATCCGATGTAACAAATCATTCAACAGAAAATCAGATAGTTACTTAGACCATTCACGAATCCGCTTCGCTGTAATGGACTGCTAATACGGTTCAGAAACACACGAAAAGATCTAAAGGACAAAAGTATACCTTGGTCCTTTGCTGTGCCGAAACGATTTCAAGTTCTTGCTTTGCAACGTTGCCATACCATGTTTTTAAATTTAAATTTAGTGTAAGAAAAAAAATATAGATCTGCAGAATAAAATAAATTGTATCAGCTTTAAAAATTTTACAAATGTTACATAATATTTCTATTTAAGAATGGCTGTTTGTTTTTTTTAATCCCCAACTTTGAAGCAAAATAAATTTGACAACTGCGTACACCGGCGCGCGGTGTTGAAAAGAAAGAAACAAAATATATATCTCTGTCACTTGCATGTTGGCGTGTAACTCATGCACAGGAAGGTTAGGAGATTGGCAGTCCATTACAGCGAAGCGGTTTCGTGAATGGTCTAAGGATAGATAGTATTTTTGTCTATAACGTCAACCACTTGAGTTTTCTCCCTCAATAACGCACGTATTCACCAGTTCTAAATTCCACCACCAGGGGGTGTATCGTTTCTTATTTTCAATGCAAAGTAAACTACATAAAAAGTAATGTTTATAATACCCGAGTCTTAATGAAAAAAGATATATATACAATAGCTCTTCAGGCCCTCGGGCCCATGGCTTCAATTTTTTCGATAATTTTTCTCCAGTTTTTTCTGTTCTTGCTCCCTTCCATCCAGTCCCGGACTCCTACTCCCTTTAGATCGTCTTTTACCATCTCCAACCATCTCTTTTTCGGTCTCCCTCTTTTTCTTTTGCTTCCTTTTCCTCCCAGTAGCGCTTTTTTTGTATGCCTATGCGACGCCATCCTCCCTACGTGACCTAACCACCGCACTCTTTGACCCTTTACCTTTTGGGTTATGCTTGGGTATCCATATATGTCCATTACTTCTTTATTTGTTCTTCTTCTCCAGTTGCCTTCCTTATCTTTCAGTCCCCCAAACACCTTTCTTAGTGCTTTTCTCTCCCACCTTTCCAACTTTTCCGAGGTGCTTTGGGTCATGATCCACATTTCACATCCATATAGCACTGCTGGCTGGATTACAGTTCTATATATTCTAATTTTTGTTTTTCTCGACACTATTTTGCTTCTCAACACCGTGTTTAATGCCCCTAACGCTTTCGTTCCTTTAGTTAGTCTCTTTTCTATTTCCATTATTTCATCACTAGTTCCATTTACCGTAACCCCTAGATACTCATATCTGTCTACTCTTTGAAAGCAATACTTTCTGCCATTTTGTCCTATCACTTCCAGGTCTCCTTGTACTTCTCTTTCGTTTGTTCCCATATACTTTGTCTTGCTTTCATTTAGAGTGAAATTTTCTAAGAGGGACATGGGCGGGACTAACAAGCTGCGCCAAAGTTTAAACCGAGGAGCGAAAACCGTGCACCAGTGGCGGAACATGCGATCCGTGTTTTCGTCTGCATTTGATATTTTCATTACATAAAATATGCTCCAAAATTATAAAATATAAATAAAGCTTTTTGTATCACCGTAAATTTAATAAATTTGTAAATAATTGTGATTTTAAGATACTTTTGTAAAGTAATTAATAATACAGTTTTAATTATTAAATTATATTTTATATATTGCAATTCTAAATATCTCTAAATTACAACAACAATTACACTTTTGTGTTTTTATTTCAACCTTTTACTAAAATCATAAAAAAAATGGATTTGAATAGAACAAAAACTTTAGAATAAAATTACGACAAGGACTTTAAGAAATTTACAGGCGTTAGGGCATAATTAAGAATGAAATACAAACCTATAATATTTTCTTGAAAAACTTTGTACAAAATAAAATATTTACACAATAATTTCAAAAATTTTAATTTTCATTGTCGACATCTAGAATTGGAGCAACACTCAAACTATCTTCATCTGAACTGTACTCATCTTCTGAAGATGATCCCGTATTTACAATGAAACAAAAATCCTCAAAAGCAGTGTCAAGAAGATGCTCTTTTTCTATAAACTTTTTTTCAATATCTAAAACTGATTGAAACTGAGTAAAAGTATTATCTTTTGGAGAAATATTATCCTTAAAAGCATCTTAACCCTTGGGCATCAGACGATCTGACAAACCTAAAAATATTTACCGCAATTTAGACAAAAGATTTAAACCGACCGGTGTGATTAAAAATCCCTTACTGCAATTAAGGAAAAGAATTTATTCTAATCCTAGAAATCATCCCATTTCATGAGCACCCGACGCCACTGAGTGGCAAGTAGTATTCGAGCGAACTTGCGCATTACAATATTGGGCTCAAATTCGTCGTTGCGTCTTTTTATTGGTGTGTTCCTCTTAGAAAATTTCACTCTACCTCCAGTCCATACCTTCTCGCACTCTCTTCCAGATTTTTAAACATTTCCTTTATCACCTTTGTGGTTCTTGCGATTATTGCCACATCGTCCGCATACGCAATCACCTGCTGCTTACTGTAATATATTACGTTCTCTATTCTTATTCGGCTTTCCCTCATGATTTTTTCCAATACCAAATTGAACAGAACTGTTGATAGCGGATCGCCCTGTCTTAACCCCTTTCGAACTGGGAACTTTTCTGTCACGCTTCCATCCACTACCACCTTGCCCGTCGAGCCTTCTAAAGTCATTTTTATTAATCTGGTCAGCTTATTTGGTATTCCTAGGTTGTTTATTGCCTGGTACATCATTGTGCGATCGATTGTATCATAGGCCCTTTTAATGTCTATAAACATCATATGTAGAGGCAGCTTTTGTTCATAACTATTTTGCTGTATCATTTTCAGACTAAAAATTTGGTCGATCGTTGATCTCCCTACCTTGAAACCTCCTTGATATTCTCCCACCATTTCTTCAGCATATTCACTTAATCTCTTGCGTATCATCATTGCTAATATTTTATATGTAACGTCGAGTAGGGATATTCCACGATAGTTTTCACACATAGTAGCATCTCCTTTTTTGAGTATTGGACATATAAGGCCAATTTTCCATTTTTCTGGTATTTCTTCTTCCGTCCAACTTCTTATTATTATTTCTGTTATTTTATCTCGTAACCTCTTCCCCCCATTTTTAATTATCTCGCTAGTTATTCCATTTTCCCCTGAACTCTTATAATTCTTCAATTTTTTTATTATTTCTTCTATCTCTTCCTTTCTCGGTTCCTCTACCGCTCCTCTTTCTTTTATGCTTCTTTCATTTTCTAGTCTACTCTCATGCATTTCGTTTCCACCTTCATTCAATAATTCTTGGAAGTACTCCACCCATCTTCCTTTTTTCTCTGTCAACTCCTTCAACATCTCACCTTCCTTACTTCTACAATACCCTGCTCTTTCTTTCTTAATTGCATTTTGCTTTAGTTCTTGGTAAAAATTTCTTATTTCTTTATTAACCATTCGGTCTTCTACCTTTCTTACTCTTCCTTCCCAGTATTCACGTTTTTTCTTTCTGCATACTTGTTTAGCAATCCTCCTTTCCTTCTTATATCTTTCTTTACTTCCTTCTGTATTCTTCATTGCTTCTATTCTTGCTTTATTTCTCTTTCTCAGCGCATTCTCACACTCTTCATCAAACCAGTCTTTGTCTGTTTTTCTTCTTGGCTTCACTTGAAACCATTTGTCTGCACTTTCTGTCAGTGCTTTTTCAATCTTCACCCACTCTACCTCTACACTTTCCGTTTCCCCAAGCTCTCCCAAGCTTTTTTCTACATCCTCTTCAAACTTCTCTTTCAATTCCCTCGTTCTTATTTTCTTTTCATCATATTTTTTCAGTCTGAATGAAAAAAGATAAGTATTGTAAAATTTGTAGTAATCTATGATATTCATTGTTCGTGGCGCAAGGGATAGATCAATGAGTTTTTTATAATTTCTTTTATGTAATTTCAATAATGATTATTGTACTCCTAATTAAAAATATGTTGTTTTTTTAGATTGGTGGTCAAAATTGTAGCCATATGTTACTAGGTTCTTTAAAAACATTAGCTGAATTGAGAGATTCATATAAATTTAGTTATAACAGTGAACTTGAACACGCGGTAGGGGCTGCGGTTAGATCAATGGGCCCTGAAACTGTTTTAAATGTTATCAGTTTAAAGGTAAACAATTTTGGAAATGTTGACAGCAATGCTTATTGCAACTCTAAAACTTCTAGAAAAACAACGGTGACTTAAATTTAGATAGATCTTGGATGTTACCTGTTTTAAAAGAAAACATTAAAGCTTCCACAATTGAATATTTTATGAAAGGAATTCTACCATTGGCTCTTTACTGCCAAAGACGCTCCACACAACTAGCTGAAGCCAATGACGGCATTGGGGCACATAGTTCTGAGCTTTTATACATGCAATTATGGAATTTGTTACCGTGTTTCTGTAATCATCCAACTGACATCAAGGATAGTTTTAAAGTAAGTTCATATTTTATTTGTTACATAATTTTTTAGTGTTTTTTTAGAGTGTAGCTAAAGTTTTGGGTACTGCAATATCAGACCGAAAAGAATTACGATTATCCGTAATGGCATCATTACGTAGGTTGATAGCAAGTGCAAAAGAATCAGAAAATCAAGATGACATTGCTGAATTGGCACGTTTCGATAAAAATTATTTACCGATTTTATTCAATGTTTATACGACCAAACCAATCGGGAGTGATGAGGAGGGACAAAGATTGGCTGCCTTAGACACAATTAAAGTGTATTTAACAATTGCCAAACCAGAGCTTACCCAACAACTCTTAAATCACGCAATTGAAAGACTTAATAGTTCGTCTGAAGATCCCGAAGATTCATTTATTAAAGAAAGCATTTTGGATTTGATACGGGCCTTAGTCCCCTATCAAAATGTCGACAACATTAAAATTTTGTACGAGCAGTGTGTCAAACCTTTACCTGAAATAAAAAGTAATAAGGAACAAAAGAAAGCTTATCGTTTATTGGAAGAAATTTGCGGCAGTCAGTCAGAGAATTGTAAACAATTTATTAAAAATAATCGAAGAGAAGTGCAATCGCTATTGTGGAAATCACTAGAGACTGCTGCTGTGTCTAGTAAAGGAGCAAGATTAAGGTGTTTGAATTATTTAATCAAAGCTCAGCCTCAGCTCGATTCTGATTCTAAATTAATTAAGAGAGTTATACCGGAAGCTGTTTTGTCATGTAGAGATATAAATGAAAAAACAAGATATATTTCTTATGAAGTTTTAAATACAGTTGGAGAAACTTTAAAACAACATAATCAATTGGATCAATTTATTACAATGGTTATTGGAGGTTTGGTCGGAAATGTGAATCTCATGAGTTGTACAGTTTTGGCTCTGGCTTCAATTCTTCATAATTTTTCAGGTTAAAGACACAACGCTTATTAATTTAGCTGCTTAATATATATTTTTTTAATATCTATTGTAGGAAGTCTTGGTCAAAATAATATTCAATGGATTTTGGATAAAGTAACCGAATTAATGTCATCAGCTACAAGAGAATTAGTGGGGACTTGTTTAAGTTTTGTTAAAGTTTATTGTAAGACTATTCCTAGTCCAATGGTTGCGGCATCTCTTCCACAAATCGTAAGTTTTATTTTTTATTATGTGAGGTGAGTTAGAGGGGCGTCAGCTGTCCTTTGGGAATACAATAATCCTAGCTTAGAATTTCAACTACTATACATTAAAAATGAGTGGAGGATAAGACAGTAAAAGAGAAGTTATTTTGGGTTTTTCAAAATTTAATTTTATGCCCAGTTATATTTTTCAATTTTTATTAAGGGGTACCGATTTCGACATCAGTCTTCTTCAAATTTATATAATTGTCCTACTCAACATATCACGTTATCCACATTGCAATTTATATTTAATTAAAACTTGCATTGAACAAATAAAAACAAAACACTGATTCTTTTCTATTCTTGTGTTTAATTCCTTATTGTTTATAGTTGTTATTCTTTTCCGCCAAAATCATGTCAAAGTGTCCGTCTCTTACTTAAGTTTGGAATATATTTCCCATCGTTTTTTCTTTAAACGTCCTACAGTAAAAGCCTGTCTTTGACCCCCCACTATTAAGTCACCCTGATGTAATATTATTATTTTTTTTAGATAAAAGCATTGTGTTCTATGACAGAAGATTGTAGCAGACACTTTAGACTAAAAATCCGCGACATTTTAAACAAATTAGTACGGAAATATGGTAGCGAATCAATTTCGCCATATATTCCAACAACCAACACTGTTATGTATAAAAGACTGAGGAATATTCGAAAACTTCTTGCGAGAAAGAAGAGACAGAAAGAAGGACAAAAAGAAGAAGAGGGTAGTGACGATGAAGACTTTTTGGTTAAAGCCAAACCAAAAAGGTATACTAGAATTTAACATTTTTAACGACTATAATGTGTTTTATTAGTGTTGAAGAAATACTGGCAGACTCTGACTCAGACCCTGAAGACATGGAAACCGATCAACGAAAAATTGTTAAAAGAAAACAACCAAATACTTGGATTGAGGAAGATCCTGAAACTATTGTTGATTTTACTGATCCTAACGTAGTCAGCAAAATAACAGGTGTTTACTTAAATTTCCCTCTTTTTCAATCTATTAAAGAATATTTTTTCAGCTACTAAACCAGGCTCAACACCATTCCAACTCACTACCAAAAAACCCAAACCTGAAAAGGACCGCGGTTTTAAAACCGCCCCAGATGGCCGTCTTATCATCACCGACGATTCTTCCGACAGCGACTCTGACAAGAAAAACAAACTGAATTTCAATTCAGACGACTCAGACTCCGAGGTTGATGACAAAAGCGTTGCTGAAACTTTGGTTTTGAGTGACAGGAAACGTAAAAGAGCTGCAAGTGTTAAAAGCGGAGTCAGTACAATTAGTCAACCCCCAGCAAAATACAAAACGGGTGGTGTGGGTATACATCGGTCCACAAGTGCTTCATCTGTCCGCAGTGGCGCTAGTAACACTGTTGGGGGAGAGTATAGGAGCAAAAAGGCGAAAGGTGATATTAAAAGAAAAGGAAAACCCGATCCTTATGCTTATGTGCCGTTAAGTAGGTCTACAATTAATAAAAGGTGAGTTTCAATAAAAAACAGGCATTTTTTAATTTAAATCTTGTAGAAAAAAATCGAAAGCGGCTGGACAGTTTAAAAATATTATCAAGGGTGCTAAATCTGGCGCTTTGAAAGGAGCCAAAGCAAAGAGAAACAGGAACAAAAATTGAATTTTATTAGATTAACAGTTTCAATGTGTATTGTTTGTGATTTTGCTTAAATATAATAAAAGCTTTGAATTTAAATATTATTTTATTCCAGCTTTAAATTTCTATAACAGACCTTTATTTAGTGTCTCTACTAAATGGTAGCCAATTATTAGAGAATAATAGAAAAATGGGACATATTTTTGGACATTTACGAAGGTATACCAATCCAATTGCTCTTCACAAACTTCCACACTGTATTGTTTTTAAGATTTACCAAGTTTTTATTGCTAAAAATTGATAATTGGGTCTAATTTCGTCTAACAAATTTTAAAAACAGAAACGGATACAGACCATAACAATGGGTAAAGAAAGTATATGCACATATAATTATGACACAACCCTTTCAACTTCTTTTTGGGGGTGAAAATGGGACAAGTTGGAAAAAATAGAGTGAAAGAAAGAATGCAGCTAAACGGCAGGAAAAGAATCTTACTAAAAAACAGGATACTAAGCAATACAACTAAAATAAAAATTACAAAATCTTTAAAAAAGAAGGAACCCAATAATTATTAATTGCGATCTGCTATAGGAACAGTTCTAATATACAGGGTGGACGGTGAGTCTGCTAAGAGTTTACCTCAATTCTCAAAAACTAGTTATCACAACAACTTCAAAGTTTGCCATTAAAAACCTTGTTTTTTGCGCTATGCAGGTGAATTTTTCTAATATTCTTTCTAATGAATATTAATTCTTTAAAAAAATATAAAATTTACATTTTTTTAAATGTCGGTCTAAATGAGGAGACGTTCAAATGTTGTTTTGTGAAAAATATATTTGAATAAAATTGTAGATAACCACAAAAACTAATAAAGTTTATTATTTTCTTTGTGTCACCCACTTTCTTAGAAAAATGGCGTAAAATTTTTTTTAACAAAATACACAGAATAATTCTCACTGATGAGTCTAAAACTGTTGGGAGCACTTTGTGTTTACCACGTTCAATAGAACCGACAGTTATCAATTTCCTGTTTGATAAGAGATTAAGTACTTGCTGAAAAGCAAGTTATGTAAATTATGCTCAAATTGAATATTTCCACAACTCCCTTTACCATTCTTACGTCATTTTTCTAAGAAAATCAAAGAAGCTGGAAGGTAGATATCTAGCGGATTGTAAAGTAAACTGGCAATCTTGCCTTAAAAGAGATCTTATAATACGAATAAACGTTATTAGTTTTTGCGGTTATCTACATTTTTTTTTATGTTTTTCACGAAACAATATTTCAACATCTCTTCATTTAGAACGACTTTTAAAAAAATGTAAATTTTATATTTTTTTCGAAGGATTAATATTCATTAGAAGGAATGTTAGAAAAATTCTGAAAAAATTCACCTGCGTAGCACAAAAAACAAAGTTTTTAATGGCAAACTTTAAAGTTGATGTAATAACTAGTTTTTGACAAAAGATGAGATAAACTCTTAGCAGACTCTCATGTATAAAAAAAAAAAAATTCGTAACAAATATGGCTCTGCCTCTATAATCATGGATTAAGGATGGTGGAAGTAAAACCTACAAGAAACAGGAACAAAAATTGATTTTGTTTTATGAGGTTAAAGGTTTGATTGCGCATTGTATCAGTTTGTGATTTCGCCAAAATATAATAAGTTTTGTAAGTTGTATATTTTTTTATTCCAGACCTAAAATATCTACAATAAAATGAGAAAATAATAGACCTTTATTATTATGGATGTATTTAAATAAAATACACACAAAAATATTTTAAAAAGAAATAAAAACTATGTAAAAAAATCTCACTTTGTACAAATAATAAACAAAAGTGGAAAACATAATAATTAACTTCCACTGGTTCCTTATCTATGAAAGCAATTGAGTCATGAGAGACTAGTAATTGTCGTGTAATCGGCAACGTTCTAACAACGATGAATTTAGTTTTAGAAAAACCAGCGTGTATAACTGTATTTGTAAAGTTATGGGTAACTTACATCTACATTTTCTTTAGCAAGTGATTAACCTATCAATAAAAATTTCTATTTTAGATTTCAAAGAGGATAATCGATCACATAATTTAGTGTTGAAACTTATTTTACGTATAACAAAAAAAAAATTTGGGATAAACAATGGTCCACAGACACTTTGAAATAGAAAATAGAAATTTGTTCATCAAAGTAAACATATTTTTCTAAGATCATTTATCCGATCAGACAATTATTGAGACTGGTGTTTCTGCACAGCCAATAAGGACTAAATTAATAATTGCACATAATAAAATTAATTTTGGCTTGATTCCAAAAATATGATTACTTTGAGAGTACACATAATACAACAGCATTTTCCTTAAATTTAGCGCATGCCAGACTTTGAATGTGCAATCAACCATTGAAGTGTAATGTCAATGTTGTCTTTTTCTTTACAAGAAATGGAATAACAACAGATTTCGCGATCTTGTATAGCAGATAAATTCCTATTAAATGAATAAGTAACTTTCCATATGATAAAAACTTGTTTACTTACATTCTTTCAATAAGGCCATTTTCATCTAATGCCTGAGGCATATCCCTTTTATTACCCAACACTAAAACAGGTATTCCCGCTAATTGGGGCTTGTCAAGTAAATTATGAAGCTCATTTCGTGAAGCTTCAATTTTATCAGGGTCTGCAGCATCTACCATATAACTAAATATAAAATATGTAAGTCATAAAGTGTGTCACTGAATTTCACATACACTATAGCATTGACACCTCGACAATAGCGTTCCCACATCGACCTAAACCTAGGTTGACCACCAATATCCCATACTTTGATTGTGACATTACCCTTTGTTATTTTTCTCATGTTGAAACCAACTGTTGGGATCATGTCTTCACTGAATTGGCCTGACTACAATTCATACACTATAATTTTTGCAATTTACATTAAAAAGATCATAAACATACTGCGATAACATTCACAAAAGTTGTTTTTCCTGAATATTGGAGCCCCACTAATGTTAATTCCATTTCTTCTTTCCAAAACAAACTCCTAAACCAGTCCAATATTCTATTCATTAAAGCTAACATTTTCGCGGTTTTTATTAAATATTTCAAGAGAAATTTAACAAATTAATACTATGTTTAATAAATAAATTAAATGTCATTTACTACCCAACCCGATCTGTCACACAGAATCACGACAGATGGCGCACTAATGACTGGTGGTGACACCTAACGGGCTCGCTAACAATGCTAACATGTATTGTAGACCCAGAGAGATAGAATAAAGAGAATACTCGTGAACGTATGCGTTAGCCACTAACTGTTAATGGACTATACAAGCCGCCATTTTGATGCTTACGCATGTACATTGAAAAGGTCTTAAGCCTCAGCAGCGCAGATGTTAGAAACATTTTAAATTATGTAAATTAATTTTAAGAAACATTGTAAAATAGTCGAAAAAATAAATGATTCATTTAGTCAGTGCTTACGCATGAGTAAAATTTAAAAGTCAACTTTTAATCAAAAATTAGTTGCTCGATTAGGTTTAAAAAATAAAATTCACTAGAATTTGTCACATTAATAAATTATAAAAAATCTTGCATAAATTGAAAAGGATATAGATCTCCAGTGACTATTGTTAAACAAACACCACCCTAAATAAATTGTATAAACAATTACAAATCAAAACAGTATGTGCTAACCCGTAAACGTATCTTTAACTGTCAACTATCACCTCCCAACATCATCAACATCATCCTCCCCCTCACTTAAGTTTCTTTAAAATTTGTTAAATTAGTTAGTAAATACAGTAGAACTCGCTTATAATGAACCTGACGGGACCGTCAACATTAGTCCATTATAACCAGTGTAACTTCAGCTAACTCTTGCTGTTCTCCTCCTTCTTCATCTTCGATGCTGTAATTTTGGCTAAATTTTTACTAATAATCCTCAGTAAATTTCGCTTATAATGGACTTCATCATTTTAAAGGTCTATTATATACAGTCCATAATAAGCGACATTGAATACATTGGTTAAGATAGTAGTTGAGACGGGACCGTGAAAACTGGTCCATCATAACCGGAAGTCCATTACAAGCGGGTCTATTATAATCGAGTTCTACTGTAATTGTAATAAAGGAATGATTAATTTAAGATAAAATTATTTTTGGTTTAATTTATTCAATATTTGCCAGATTTTAATATCAGAATAAGTTTTCAGTTATGAACGGTGAAATGCAAATACTCTAGTCAATTAGTCATTCTTTTGTTAATTTCAAAACATGTAGTTTTTTTATGTAATCCTTTTTAGAGTAAGAAACTGTTTAAATTGTGCTTAGAAAAATTTTATAAATTATTTTATTCAATTCTGACTGTTAAAATTGCATTTTATCTACTCAAAATGTAATGTTAAAAAGCTGTTTTAGCGTCCAGATCATAAAAAAAACAATAGTTGTTTACTGTGCATTTCTATGCCAACATCCATTGTTGTATTAGTTTCTAAGGTTTTATGACATTCTTTTTGATTATTGTGTTTTTTTTTGACATTTATAAATTACCATTATTTTAGAATAAAAACCTGTGAGGATTGAATAAAATTTTATATTATACACGACGATACAATTTTTCATTATCTTCTCGAGTGTTTTAGCGTTGAGGCGGAGCCGATCACTTTCAGAGTGAATTGAATTTCTCTTTTTGAAATCACTCTCAAAAATAAAATTCAATTTATCGTCTTATACAGTGTGTAAACTACTTATGGAATAAATTCAGTAATTTCAAAACGAATAACATTTGTCGAAAACGCTGAAACAGGTCAATTTTTATTTCTCATAATGGTTATTTTAAGTTGCTTCACTTGTTCATGACGTCATCTATTTCTGAGCTATGACATCACAATCATTTTTTTAATGCGATGCAGTAATTTTCGTTTTAGTTTTGGATACTACTCTTAACAGCCTTTGAAATAAATCCTACACGACATTTTTATTTGAAACAATCAAACTACGGTACATAACCCCATTTGAAGAAAATGGGTCTTTTTCAAAAAAAAAAAAAAAGAATAAAAAGAAAAAAAGAATACTGTACGTAAACTCGTAAACATCACTAAAAAGAGCAAAAATTTATTAAATTTATTAAATAAAAAAATTAAAATAATGAATTTATTCCATACCTAAGTAATTTCCACACGGTATAATAAACAACTATTAGAGTCACAATGCAAATAAATTTTGGTTTGTTTACCACCTTTTATGTTTGTTTATGATAATTATAGATATCACAACTTAGATCCAGAAATCACCAAAACATGATTTTTTGTGAAAAGTGGATATATAATAATTATTTTATTAGTTTAATATAACATTACCTTTATCATCCTATCTATAATTAATATATCTGTTAATTATAGATATAAATAAAACTGACTATACATTTAAAATAGTTTTAAAGAGCGACTTTTAGACTGCAACACTTATCCTAAATGATCACTTGATCCCCGATTTCCACTCGCAGGGGAAGTCTATGTTCAAACAAATTTATTTCTATACCGCTGGTACCACTCTAGATTTTATTCACCACCCTTAAGATCAACCCACAATAAAAAAAAAATTCTTACTACATAAGAGTTAAGATTTTTTTTTCTCATTACCGCCACAATTATTTTAAGTGTAAAACGGTTTTGCTGTTTTTTTTGAAGAGTTGTCAGTTTTTAAGAAACAAATATTTTTTTAAAATCGTAAGCGGTACACACAATCCGCATTAAATTTATTAAAAGTAGGTTTACTCCTATGATGATGTGATTAGCTTTTGCACCATTGTGAACCAAATAAAAGTAATTTTGGTATATTAGGGTCATCCCGCAAAATTTTAATTTGCATTTTAGTACATTAAACTGATATTCAAGTTCGAGGGGTAAGTCACAAGCAAAAATAAGGGACACCAGACTACCAGATTGCCAAAGAATACCAAAAATTTTAAGATTAAATCAAAATGCCAAGATTTCCAGAAACTAACAAAGATTTCCACTGAATACCAATGAATAGCAACGAATACCTTCCAAATGCTTTGAATTCCTAGGACTACCAAGGAATACCCATACATTACCTAAGATTACCCAATTTGCCAAAGACTACCAAAAGTTCACTAACTATTAAATAAAAATGTAAATAAAAATAGGTATAAAATTAAAAAGACATTTAGCCTTTTAACAAAAATAAATGAATGAATTGAAAAATAAACTATTATAAAATGCAATAAACTATGTACATATAGAAAAAATACCGCAAAAAGACTTATAGCCACTTAGGTGTTAATTAGCCAAAATACAAAGCTCTTATCCTGAAAATTTACTTTATTTGCAAAAATAAAAGTAATCAAATTTGCATTTTTAAGAATTTGAACCTTAAAAAATAAAAGACGTGGATTATTTAAAAATTTTACTCATGATTCTTGGATCCTAATTGATAATTTGACAATTGATAATTGACAATCGTATTGATAATTTAACACGTGTATTTGCGACACCTGCACATCATGACACTTGAATTACTTTTAAATTTTAACAACAGTATCATACTCGTATTGTTTAACCCTTATTAATGTTATTAAAACAACATTGCAGTAAAAATTTAAGTGTTTCTTTCGAATTGATTCATTTATGAGTTGTTAATTTTTTTGGTTATTGACGAGTGTTTCTACAAAAGCAAGATTTAGGTAAAAACGTAATTGGGTAAAAATTTTGCTTTTTTTTTTTTGAAAGGCGGATGACCGGTTATTATAAAGAAATAAGAATAAACCACGAAGTGGCAGAAACAGACTGCTAACACATGTTTTATTACATTAGCAGCAAAAGGACGTAAAAACGACTGTCCTAAACTTTCCACTTGTAGCATCCAGGTAGTTTTCGAGAAATGAATGATTAATCTGCTTTTTTTGTTTTTTCATAATTTCGTCACGAAAATCTTCAAATTGCCAAAATAGGCCTCAGGATTATTTTAAACGTAATACATATGATAATTAATGCTGAGCGCAAAATGCCTTCAAATGTGTCACCCTATGCGAGTTTCAAGGCTAAAAAGCGATTTTTTCAGAAGTAATGGTTTGTGCTCTAAATGTACTTATTAGTTATTACATTAGAAGTTGACCAAAAATCGATACAAAAGTGTGTTTAATGCATTTTATTTGTTTTAAATCACAGAAGTAGTTGTACAGAGTCTCTCTTTTATACATTTTTAACATTTTCTATTTTTAATCCAGCGGATAGTCTTTATAAAAAATATATGTATATATGGTAACTCTTTGTTATCTTTGACCACGAATATCTCGCGAAGCCAGCACAATCTTTGTAAATACCCCAAATACTTTTCTTTCATTGCTTGAGTTTACAACTTTAACAGCTCAGCACACTTGAAAAATCAACTGGGCTTTGGCAAAAGTGTCAAGGTCGTGTTACATTCCATCCCTGAATACTATAATAGTAAAGGAAAGTTATAAATGAAAGGTCAAAATCCCATTAAAAATATTTAAAACAATTTCTTATTTGTGAGCATACCAGATGCAACCAATTTGTCCGATTTAATTAAAGTATGAATTTTTTTTTAGAGAATTACAAAGAAAATATATCTGCATGCATTACTTTCATTAAAGTTATAATAAGCAGTTATATGATAAAAAAGATGATAAAAGCATATGATAAATTCGTACATAGAACTTTTTATTAAGCCAGCCATGTTTTTTTAAATACAAGCATTTAATTTTTAATTAGAGTACTTAATTAGCTTAAAATTTTGCTGCAAGTAAATATATGTTCTGCTAACTTTATTAACATGCCATAACATTATCGCCAATCCTGAATTGCTTCTAGAACCTACGAAGGGTGAAGACGGCGTAATTCTAGCGCTTTCATAACTCATGTGTTGATTGCGTTTTTTTCTAAATAATTAGAATGTAAAAGAACAAAAATAAGGTAATTAAATATTTTTTTCGTTACAACTTTGATCAAAGCACATTTTTGGGGTGTGTCTTTAGTAGCAGTAAATCCAAATCTTTTTATTATTATTAAAAATACTCGAAAACTAAAAATGGTTTATATAGAGCATATTATCTAAATAATTATAATTCTTAAATATATCTTCAAACAAAAATCAACTGAAAAAATATTTTTTTGATTAGATGGTTTTTATTAAAACTTATAAAGTGGTACATACATAATTATACGGTTTCTTTTTATTTCATGTTTATTTATTTATTTATCTTTATTATTTATTACTGTTGTTTGAATGAATTTTTGCAGTGAGATGAAATTAAATTAGGTATGTATTCATTCACGAACATCAAAGTCTATACAAAGTTTAGAATAAATTTAATGCCCACTCGTAGATAGGTGTAATATTGATGATTACATTTTGGGCTTTTTATTACACTTTAATCGATCTATTAGTGATTAAAATTAAGTACAATTAATAAACGTTATTTTTTAATACTTTTAAGAACCAGAAATAAAACATTAAAATCTTTGGGCGCATGCCCAAAGTAAAGATTACCACAAGATTTCCATTGGAATTTCCGGGACTACCTTTTGAATACCATGACTTCCATCGGATTACTAACATTTTTCAAGATTACCACAAAAAATTCAAGATTACCCAGAGATTACCATTACATTATTCTGATTACCAGCGATTACAAAGATTACCGATGATTACCAAATGACTGCCTAGATTACCAATGCAAAGGGACACCTGATTGCCACAGTGAATTACCCCTCGAGATGCTCGAGCTCAATAATTATTCATTTGTATGAGTAGACTTTTATTTTTCCCAGAGACAACCATTTTTCCCCATGCGTAAGCATCAAAATGGCGGCCATCCATATTAAGGCGTCTATGCAATCGGCATTCTCCGTCCTCGCTTTCTCCGGGCGCTTGTCATTGGTTTTGAAAAAATAACCTCACTTTAGAACCGTTGTAAACATAACGCCTTTTTTATTGTTTGTTTAAGAATAAACAATTTGGAACTTAAAAATGGGTAAGTTTAACTAATTATTGTTTCAACTTTTACTCTGAAGTGCATTTTAGACAATGTGAGCAAAAAAGTGAGAACGCTCCAGAATGATTTGATACAGTTGAGAAAGGCTTCAGTTGCACTTAGTAACCTCAAATTAAAACGAAGAAAAAGGGAAATTTTGGAAAGTTTAGACAGTATCAATTACGAAATGAGTCCAAGCGAATTATTGGAAGTTCCAGTGAATGTGGACTTTGCTGTGGAATGTCCAGTATAAAAACTAACTTTTCTATTTCATTGAAGTAATTATTCATTTCTAGGAAAACGACGCAATAAAGTTGAGGAATGATTTGAAAAAACATTTTAAACTTTTACAAATACTGACGCATAAAGTAGACTGTCCAATATCACAATGTATTGATAAGATCTGACGTGAAAAATTTTTTTCAAAAGACTTGGGTTTTATTTAAAAAAATGGTCACATTGAAAATTTATTATCCAAAAGTTATGAAGAAACATGGATTAATAATATACAATAAATATTCACATATAAAATAACATCAATAAGTAAAATATGGAACATTATTACTAATAATTCTGTAAAGATTTGTCACTGACAAATGGAAGAATAAATATTTTTGTCATAAGAATAATTATAAAGTTAAATTCAATAGGAATGTTATAATAGAAAATTGTAAACATAGTGATACACTGACTTATCCAATTACGTAATAATGAATTTTGCTCATTTTTTAATGATTTAAAATTAAAAAATAACATTCATTATTATATGTATAGGGCTTACATTACTGTCTAACAGTAATTAAACATTACATACTCCTATGTTAAACATTTTCAACCATGACTAAGCCTAAATGGCAAAGTTAAGAAAATGTCTAATCCCTACATCTAATGACTGGATTCTTGTTGCTTTTAAATATATAATCACTACTGAGTTAATCTATTATGATCTATGTCATGAAAATATATATTTCATTTAACATTTATTCGTATTTACAATAATTTTTCTATTGGATAACGATATACAGTTTAACAATGTTGTTGTTAATCCAACAAGGACTTATAGTGTGTCTAATTATGGCAAGATTGTTCCTACATGCATGGAAAAATAAATAAAATATGGCACTAATTTCATCAAAAAATGTTTCTTATACAGGGCGAGACAACAACAGGTACACCTTAGCATATTTGAAATTATTAAAAAGTAACATTCCAACTTAGGCCGTCATTTTTAATAACGCCAAAATTTTAAGATGTTTAAATTTTAAACACCCACTCTGTATATTAAATTTTATGATTTCCGAAACATTTTCATTATAGAGTAATTATTTCTATATTTAAAATACATACATTTTCGATATGCAGTACAATTTGTAAAATCTTAAAATTCTCGTAGTAATAAACAATTAGAAATTGTGCCCATTAATAGCAATTAATATTATTAAGTAGGTATGTCGTATAAAATACAAAAAGTTTATAAATACACATTATATTTTTGCAGGCTGCCCAACAGTCTTTTCTAAGAAAATAAACATTTCCGTTATTATTTCTAGATATTTACAGAACACAACAATATAAACATATTTTAATATAAAAAATAACAGCAACGAAATTTATAGTTAAATCACTTATTATTAAGATTTTTCGCATTTAAATTCTACAACAAATACATTTATGTTGCAGCATATTTCCAATATTTAGTATACGAGGTGCATCAAAAAATTATCCACCAGGTCATACAGAAACAAGTGATAACCGTTTTGTTTCACACAGGCTGACAACTTTTTGAGTGTCCTTCGTAATTTCTGCAAAATAAACTTGTGCTAAATAATACTGAAAAAATCATAATCAATACGACTTTAGCAAAATTACATGTCCATTTTGAACTTAAATTGTGTAGCCATACAAGGATTAAGACACGGATGAATTTCTAAAGGGAGGATGACAGTAACACTACAGGTCTTTGACCCGTTTGGATAACTTAAAAGTGCCACTGAGACCCCCCCTTGTTGTCTCATTCATTGGGTGTGCTTGAAGCCCACCTATCAAACTCAATCCCTGAATCTGGACTGACACCGATTTGTGCCAATGGACTTAAAAAATCCATGTGTTGTCGACATTTGCAGTTTTCTGTAAGTCCGCAATTCTGGCAAGCCCCTCTAGGTCTGGTTTGTTCAGTTTTGTTGCCTCTGTTTTTCTGTTCTTGTTCCAACTTTTCCATAAGGGCGACTGGACTTTGGGAAGACACGTTTAGCTTTAGTTCGCGTTCGAAATTATATAGTTGTTCCATGAAATGGAAATTGGGGGCTATGTTGGATTTACGCGAACGGACAACGTTGAAGGCATCGTTCAAATTCAGGGAACATTTGTACATGAGGTACGCCACGGTGATGGTGACAGAGCGCGACACGCCGGCTAGGCAGTGCACCAGGATGCCCTTTTGGTTGGAACGAGCTTCGTCTAAAAAAACAAAAAAACAAACACAAATTAAAGAACTTTTATTTAAATAATCAAATACAAGAAAACAGTTAAAAATAAGGACATTCTTTATCCTTATCCGTGTCAGCCGCTACCACTTCTTCGTCTTTTCTACCGAATCCCAAATCTCTCATAACCATTCTAACAAACAATTCAATACTCAGACCAAGACCAAGCAATACTAAACCCCAACTCGCTTGGTAAAGTATTTTATCTTTAGAACCACCTTTAAGCCAAATTGGTAGTCCATCATCACAGGCAAACTTTTTTTGAGTTTCTTTAAGTTTAGCAAATCCTGGATTTACCACAATTTTATCAGCTTCTTTGCTATATTGTCTTGCAATTAGGCGAACAATTGGAAAAGCTTTTCTCATTAGGCTCATCTTTGAATTTCGTGAATTTTTTTGACAAATTTTGTTTTGTACTGTCAGAATTGATCAAAACAATTTTTGAACGCCTCCTACTATTAGATTCAAGAAAATTTAGGAGAGTAGACAACCAACAATTTAATATAATTCGATTTTCTTATTTGTTTTATAAAAATATCGGGTGTTTTTTTAAATTTGACGTCAAAGTCGACTGTGCATGATCGTTTGTGAACAAAACAGAAAATGATATCTAACCTCACTTTTGTGATTAAAATTAAAACTGCTCTACTTACGGTTTATAATTACAATTTAATCGAAAAAAATTATAACAAATAATCGAAATGTCCACCACCTTCATCTAGGCACATTTGGATTCGTCGACACATTCCATTAGCAAGGTTCATCAGCATGTTAGGATGTTCATTAATTCTTCCAACAATTCGATGTCGTAACTCGTCCAAGTTATGTATTGGGCGTTCGAAAATGGAGATTTTCAAATTATTCAAACTTTGACTATTGACTTTTGCTACTTTGCAAATAATTACAAAAGTGAGGTTAGATATTATTTTGTGGTGCGTTCACAAACGACAATGCACAGCCAACTTTGACGTCAAATTTAAAAAAACACCCGATATTATGTAACTGTAAATTTTAACACATGCCAAACCTAGACAAAACTTTATATTGAGGCCTGTTTTTTAGTGGATGTAGTTCAGTGCAACCATATAACCCACAAAAATAATTTTTGTTGAAAGTCATAGCACATTATAGGTAATTAATTTATAAGTTGACCAGGACAGGCTATTCAGTTTCACCATATCCTATCGTCCTAAATTTTTTGGATTTTTTTTAGATATTGAGAACTTTTTCAAAACTGAAACGGAAGCTTCCACGGCCAGAGTCAGTATGTGAATTTCTCCTTCTGGATTAGACCGTGTCAATGGAGTTTTTATACTCGACTTTTCGTCAATCATCGCAGGTAAGTTTGGAGTAAAGTGACAACTGGTTGGTGATGTACTCAACTGCAAAGCTTCCTACGATAGTTGGCGAAGCATCGAGTACAAAAACTCCATTGACACGGTTCATTCCCGGAAGAAGAAATTCACAGATTTATCAAAACTCTGAGTACTTTCAAGAGCTCAATGCTAAAAGATTAGGGGCCGTTAAAGCTAAAAGGATACCGATACCGAACGGTACATATCTACGCGCAGGAGTAGGCGAAATGGACAGTACTTTGTTTTAACCCATTGCACTCGACTCCGCCTATCAGTATTTTTTTTGCCTTGGAACGGCCTTTAACAATAATTACAAGTAAGCAATTTTTTTGATATGAAAAGGTTTATGTGACGACCATGATTGTATATACCCTATTTTTTAATTTAATGCCCTTGTCTGTCTCTTTTCAACACATTGTTGTATATATTGCTATGTCATATAGATTATGTATTGAAAAGAGAGAGACAACGGCATACAAATAAAAAACGGAGTATACATACATACAATTCGTCCACATTGATATACTTATACTTAGTGAAATTATGGACAAACGTAATCCACGGTTCAGCAAAATGTACGACCTATTTTATTAAACTAATAAGTATAATAATTAATCAGTTATTCACAATGGTGATATTTTTATATGAAACCGTATAACAGTAAGCTTTGGAAATTTTGTTATAATTGTTAACATTTAAAAAAATAGTGCATAGCTCAACAGAACAGCCTCTTCATTGCCGAGAAATGTATTCATTTTAATTCATTCATAGTCGTTCAAAGGTGTTTTCGGGTTGATTTCATGATTTTCAAATTTTTCAGCATTAGATTACATATTTTCGTTAAGACTGCTTAAAACGTAAGATGTGTCCAAGTAAACTCAGAAAGTTGAGGAAGCTGAAAAATGTGGAAATCACTTCGTAAACAGCTTTGAATGGCTATTATTAAATTAAACTAAATAAATTTTTCGACAAAGCAGATCGCTGTTCTGTTGACCTATGTACCATTTTTATAAATATTAGTAACTGTAATAAGAAAATATTCAAAGCTTACCGTTTCATATATAAAAAAAACTGTCGAGTTAAGTATTAATTAAATAAAACAGGGTAAAGTAAGGGAATAATTTTTGAAAAATTCAATAAAACAAAATATTCAACAAGATCATGTTGTAACAACTGAAAAATATGAAAAGCTTAATTTGATAACAAAAGCAACGAAGAAAATAAATAGTTTTAGATTTAGAGAGTGCTTTGAAAATGTAATAAAATAAGATTCTAAAAACAGGCAATAAATTATTTTCCTTATTTGAGCAGTAGTTTAAACACCAAAGGTTAATCATTTTTCAATTTGCTAAAATATTTTTTTATTTGGTTAGATTACAGCAGTATGGTACGTACAGTGGTGGGCATATAAAAGGTGGGACACTTTGACAAAAAAAAATTGTATGCGTTTCTAATCACTCTCAATTTGTTAAATTATTAGATTAACGTTCATGGGGAATGGACAAAAAATATTACTATTTTGTTTTGCCGACGTTTCGGGGTTTTATTTTCCTTTTTTCAAGGCGACTGCCAAACTCAGCGTGTTACACTACAATAAGTTTTAACAAAATGTAACAGTTGCGAGCTTTGAAAAAAGGGTTTTAGAATATTTAGATTTCCTATTATTAGGGTTTTACAACTATGCTAATTACTCCCTTGATATACCTAGTTAAAACTTAAAAGATTTTTTCTCTTGTTTCGGCTCATCCGTATAAAGAATAATTAGCATTGCTGTAAAGCCGTATTAGTACGGTATCTACTTATAAAAAAAATCATGTGTTAATGTTTTATTTAAAAATATATGTATATTATGAGGGCACCGTCATATTGGTAGCTGCGAGTGATCCAATTACGTCAAAATTTAGTTCCTTTAATATGTCAAGTTAGCTGTGCATTTTTAAAATTTTGAAAAATAAAAGAATTCGTTAATTCAAACTAACCCTGTATATACAAAAAATGTAGCTTTTGTTTTCTACAATATTGATAATATTTTTTTTTACCAAAAATGTAAGGGAAATATTCACAAAAACCCGTTTCAACTCCCAATAATTGATCTCTTTGGATCTATAATAAAGATACAACCCATCAAGACATAAAATCAAGACTTCCCCAAAAGTTGTTTTATCTGTAAATATTTTCTACATTTTTACTGATCTATTCTGCTCATCTATAACTAAAGAAATGTCGTAGACTTATTTACTAATATTCGAGACCATGGGTAAAAATAATTTCCTCATTTGTAACATTTGTACAAAAATACGCCAAAACCTTTCATTGTTGGTTGGACATAGTGAATCATAAAAGTATGAATCACATCAAATTCAAAATAGAATGAATGAATTCCTAGCCAATTCACAAAATTTAGTGTAGGCAACCATATACTTGGTAAAAAAACGGGCTTTAAGTGAAGCAACTTGTGAGAAAAACAGTTTTTCCACCCCCGTAATAAGATAAGACCGTGTGAGGGTCGAGCTGGGATAAAAAGCCCCGATCCAGAGCCACTCGGTCTGAGAGGGATTTGCATAGAAACTAGCTGATCTGGGAGCAACGTGAATGGGAGCGGCGCTCCCTCGCTGACCTAGATCGAAGCGCCATTCATGTCTGTGTTGAATGAAAGGTGGAGGAGGGTGGAAAACGGAGACAGAAACTCGCTTAGTCAGCCGGTCTACCGTCGGCACACAACATAATAATATCTTTGCGTATTGTAGCTATCTCACTTCCTCTGTGCTCCAACCCCTATTGATTTTCGAGAATGTGTGCGTGGGAGTCGTGCTTGCTGCCGCCACCACCATATTGCCGCCGGTGGATTTTCAACACGGCACCGACGCCCACATACACCCGAAATAAATACCCACGTTTATATGGGAAATAAACGACCGGAAGGTATAGGGGGTGGCGGCGGCAGCGACGTTTCGCATGACCTCGACGCGCCAAAGGCACGCTCGGTCAGGGTTGTAGGTCAAAGGTTTCAAAAATTGGCGGGTGGACTACCAGCAATACAAAGACAATAATATTGGGTGTATCTGTGGAAAAGGAGTACTCCGTACAAAGTACACCAAAACACAAAAACGACAACCTGTTTAAAAAAAAAATTTTTTCATCATTTATTTGGTGATTTTCGTCTTTTAGGTTAAAATTTTGCCCCATATTAATCATCTGATATATCAAGTGCTCATACTTTTGAATCATCTGATATACAAGGTGATTAGTATGGAGCATAATTTTAATCTGAAATACATATCACAATGCTGAAAATCTGCAATTTTTTTTGTCTTATTTCAGGTGATAACTAAATTGCAGATCTTCAAAACTGGGTGTAGAATAATAGTTATTTAATCAACAAGTTGTTTAATGCAGGCGACTAATAATCGAGATATTTTTTTTTAATAGAAGTTGAGATTATTAATTGCACATTAACAAAAAAGTTGATTACAATGTTTTTCTGTTGCTCATATCACATTAAACTTAAAAAACTTTGTACCAAAATTTTTCAACTTGCCACTCTCTACTAACACATCTCTAGTATACTTTATGCATTTGGATAAGGGTAAATTTATGGTTTAAGTCTCATTCCATTATCCAAATGCATACAATATAACACATCTAAATTGTTTTCTGTTACCTAGCTACAAAACACCCAAACAAATTTTTCAGTTTTTCAGTCATTAATATTAGTCAGTTTCATAGTTTCATATGTGTCTTATTTGATTGTGATGTCATTGTTAAAAACATGGAAGAAATTTTCAATCTTACTCCATCAGAGATGCGAGAAAGAGCCATCAATCTTCAAACATACCGTTTATATAATTTTCTTATGATTATGACAGTTTATAAATGTCAAAATTTTAGTTTGTATGGTTGGTATTAAGAGGTCGTTAATAGGGGAGTTTAATCAACTCCTTTGAATGGCTTGGAGTGCATTAATAACCTTCATATGTGAACGAGCAACAGATAAATATTTTTTAAATTAATTTTTTTTAAAAATATTTATTTGTTTTACTACCAATCGCTTTGACAGCTGATTACTTGCTCGCAACCTATTGAGAGAAATGTCAGATTTGAAAACGAAATAACCTCGAAAAAGGAATGACATTGGAATTTTTAGTTATTCTGCAGTTGGTAAAAGTTTTACGCACTTATAGCACCACTTTTTTTTGAAAAATTTAGCCAAAACTTGTCTGTCAATCATAGTAAGCTATGAACAATATTACAATAAGGAATAAATAACATTAAATGACATTATTTTGGTGGATTACGTCCATTTTTTATTAAATTCAAAATTTGGTTTTACGGGGAAGTGGACGACAAGGCAAGAAAAAAAACTGTTTTATGAGGCCAACGTTTCGAATCCTTTATTGATTCTTCTTCAAGGCTCCTAATAAATGTCAGATTTGTTTGGCATGGTACCAATTTGTCTCGGCCAGTGGTCGCCGGAAGAATTCTTGTCGTCCACTTCCCCGTAAAACCAAATTTCGAATTAAATGACATGTTTGACAGTTTTGCTATCAATACAATCAACCTCATTGAAACACTAGCAGCTGCGAATAATAGATAATAATAATAATAATACTTGCTACCATTAGATTTTAACAAATACATAACCACAGCTTGTAGCATATTTCAACGAGAACTATTACCAGTTAAAATCTGTATTATAATATTTTTCCTTAATATAATAGATACAAAATAAATAAAATCAAGTAAAATGTAATATAATAAAATAAAATAAAAGTAAGTAAAATCAGCTGATTTTGTTGTTTTTTGCCATTTAATATAACGAAAATCTGAAGTTATATGTTCAATGTCTCGAACAATGGTAGGTGACGAGGCGCGAGCCGAAAAAATTTAAATTGCGAATATTCGACTTATATTCAAAGCTTTATGTTATGTTCAAACAACACCATAATGACATTGCTAAAACATATCGAGTTACTAGAAAAATACCCATTCGTCATTTGAAAGCTGTTAATAAAAAGATTTATAAGGTTATGGTATTTTTTTATTTATAAAATTATTTATTTATCTGTTTTTATTTACATATATATTTCTTATTTATATGTGTATTAATTATTTATTTATTATTTCTGAATTGATTATAATTATTAACAAAAACTGAAGGAAAAGAGATATGTCGAAATAAACATTGAAGCCTGACAAGTCTTTTGAACGATTAATAAAGATCTAATAATTGTTCCACTGGACAACAAAAGATCCAAGCCTGACAAGACACGATGGATAGGAATAAGGATTTCAGATCCCGTTCTGCGTCTTCTAGTAATACATAAATAGTAGTATTTCTATCAGACCAATGTCACAATTTTTAATTATTTGATTTTGTTTAATTATGTTCATTTATTCTCCTTTTCTGTGTTATTTCATACAGCTCTGGCTTAAAAGCTAGCGAAACGTAGAATGGAGGAAACAGTTATAGAATAAAAGCAAGTAAACAACGTCAGACTATCTCCCAGCGAAATTTTCATTCAGAAATGAAAGTGGTGTGTTATGGAAGTTGCATAAACAGTAAACTCGTATTATGTTGGTTTCATTTTTATGTTCACGCCACAATTTAATTCACAAAAAAATATAAAAAAGGAGACATTCTAACGTTTAGGAAGTCGCTTATTAAATCAGCAAAATTTATGATCGTGTTCAAACTTACCTATAAATTCTATAGCCTTTGGAAAATGACTCGCCAAGTTCTGGGACCAATGATCCGTAATAGGAATCTGCATATATTTGTAGTGTCCGACTTTTTCGAATACATTAGGCAAATCAGGAGTGACGTTTAATATGTACTGTAAGAAAATAAAAATGATTTCTTGATCCGGTTGCGTGATTGAATAACTTGCCTGAATGCCGTGTCTTTCCAACGACTGGCTATCTTCGCTATTGGCAGCATTACCAAGAAACAAGTGAGGAAGAATTTCAACAGGAAACTCTCGATCATCTTCCAAACCTGAAAGAGCTTCAAGTCTTTACTCAAAGAATTTGATACCAATAAAAAAGATTTAGGTATTAAATTTATTAAGAAATTATTTCTGTTTGAATCTTACAGTTTGTCTATAGTACGACCAAAGTTATAGTGCCCTTACAACATAAGCCGGTGATTAGTTTTCCCTAATTTTTAAACCAGTTAACCACACAGTTTGCACTAAAACCGTTGACCTGTTAGACCCTTTTCCTAAAGTCAAAGCAAGATTGGCACTATATTTTTGGTTGGACTATATAAATGTTTCAATTTTATGATGCAATAGAGGCAATTAACTTTTTTGACCTTTAGAAATAATGAAACCGCAGCCCTTTCAAGGTTGCTTCAATGGTTCAATGCTTCGTTGACAATAGCGTACACTTCTTTTTGACAACAACCCTTATTAAGTCTCTCATAAACTACAATAGTTTTAAGTCAAAACCATAAAATTCGAGTATTTCTAGACAAATTATACTTCGTGTTGTTTTATCATGTTGGTAGCATATGAAATGTAATGTAAGTTAATAAAAATTTGTAGATTTTACGCTGTTCTACTCTAAATACAAAAAAATATATATGAAGACGTTCATTAAAGTCCAACAAAACTCGTTCTTAAATAATCCTATTATTTTATGACAGCGAGCCCCAACTTATAATAACAATAATTAGTAATTTGACGATAATCATCGCGCTATATTTAGCAATGACTGTGCATCTCTTTTATAAACTCTCAATGAATGAAAGCATCAATGAAATGACCTGTCGAGCATTTAGATAATTCCATTGAGATAATTTCCAGTTTGGTAAAAAAAATTGTCGAACTTTGAGCGGTCTTTTAATAATCACGATTGTTCTTAAGTCTTACCCAATGAACTATCACATCGATCATCGGTATCAGAACTGTCAGTTGAACTGTTGGCAGTAGACGACAAACTGTCGCAGCTTCGATGGGGTCTATGCAAGGGTGGAGCTGATATACGTAAAGATCGCAGTCCCATTAGAGGCAAAGGGTCAGGTCCGGCAGCTGATGGCATTGTCCCACCTGAATTGTCCAACAGTTCGGAGCAACTGTCACACCATTCCGGATAAGAGTTTCGGAATGTTTGGAATTCATCTGAAAAATAATAATTGCATAAAATTTTTCCGTAATAAATTTTTGTTATCGCAAATAATGAATGAGTTTTTTTTTTAATCTAGAATGCCTATCACGTAATGTAAACGCAAGGACGAAATTTTAAATATAGATCGAGTTTACTTTCTTTTTAATAAAAATTGTTAGCGACACGAAACTTTGTAGTATTCTTTGTGGTGTTCTCATACGCTTTAAGACTACTAATTTTGAACATTATGGAAGTGACTTCCTTTACTTAACAAAACGATGGTTGTAAATTTTACGACTACTGATGATTTCGGAGAATTTTTGTA
Source organism: Tribolium confusum (assembly GCA_029207805.1). Classification (NCBI taxonomy): domain Eukaryota; kingdom Metazoa; phylum Arthropoda; class Insecta; order Coleoptera; family Tenebrionidae; genus Tribolium; species Tribolium confusum. The sequence goes on from JALGAY010000006.1 coordinate 10,640,826, forward strand.
CTACCCGGATATTGAGACAATGAATGGGTTGATTACTAAATCGGTGAGTGCGATGGCACATTCCCTCGGAAACGACGCCAAATTTACATTCAACCAATGAATGAAATACAAAGAGTTGCCGAAATTTTATTTTCTATTTTTTGCAAAATATATTACATACTACCATTATATCACTTTATGCAACTTTGAATTCAGTTCAGTTTAAGACTCTTCGACGTCAGCTCTATTTATTTCATATTGTATAAAAATGGCCTTTATTTGGTTTATTGCGAACTTTAGAAGTCAGGGATCTTAGATTTCTGAGGCGGTTATACACGTTCATATGCATTTAAAAAGAACAGTAAAATAGGCACGCAACTACATAAACAGTCAAAATAGTATGGATTAACAACATAAATAAACTTTTTTACTTTATATTTTTTTTATTGTAAAAAATATAAAATAGGATGTCACTTTGTCAATTTTATAAAATGTGACATCTACTCAGTCAAAACAGATAAAATTTTGAACATATCGTAGATGTAACAATGTTATACCAACTGTTAATGTCCTAAAATCCTCGTCCCAAAGTCACTCGGAATTCAAACCGACATCTGCGGCTGTTATGACATTCTTTACATCCTATCATAGATATGCTAATAGCTATGATTAGTTATTCAGTGTCAAGTTTGATAAATGAGCTGTCACAAACGTCATTTCACTCACCAATTAAAAGTTAATGGCAATTACTTAAATGTTTATTTTACATTCTGTAACCGGCCCTTAGACATATTAGACTTCTCTTATTATTGAAAGTTCTGTATAAAATGTACTAATGTAGTTGTCATCATTGATTTTGAAATCAGTAGTATGATTGATTCATTTCTTGAGCAACATGGATTTATGATACTTTGTTTTGGTATTTCCCCAGTTATAATAAACACTTCAGTGATAAAAGATAAGAATAAGAGACAATAAAAACCAAATGCCGATTTTCTCTGGAAATCTTGTTTTTAAATAGGAATGGAAACAATGATTTTATAGACTAAATTAAAGAATTTAACCCCATTCATAAAAACCAAGACACAACTGTAGAAATTTTATTTATATCATTACCAGTAACAAGAATTTCTAATTCTAAAAATATCCGTAATAAATAAGTTATCGGTACAAATTCATAATATTTTAGATGTTTCGCACGCAGATATTGTAAAATACTGGCGGAGAGAACTGTCACAAACGATGATCCATCCTTACGGTAGTTTGCTTTTTCACAAATTGAACAATGGCTATCCTTTGGTCTATAAGAAGGTCTTAAAAAGTCATCCCACTTTTAGATATTTTGAGTATAATAAACTATCTGTTTCAGATACAAGGTGTGTTAAGACGCACCGCACGATGTATATTATTGCTGTTTTTAAAAATTAAAATTTTCAAAAAAAGTGTCCTAGAGAACAAAAGGCAGTAGTATTGACAACAGTGACAGTTCGAAATTTTTTAGTAATCAAGCGCTCTTTCCGTAGTTTATTCTAGAATTAATTGTTTCAACAAGCAGTTGAACTTTTTTAAACTAAAATTATCGTTTATTGTGTGTTTTGGTGTTTAACAGCTACTCTTTTTCCCTGAATTTGTAAATGTTTTTAAAGTTTTTTAAAAACCAGTTTTACACATTTAAAATCTTCAAATTGTTCTATAGACAAAGCATTATTTTTGTAATAAGGATTACATTTAGATACAAATTTTCAAATGTAATGTGTTTCAAATTTTCTCCGCCAGAGGACTCGTTATTTCGCAGGTTGTTCAATATAGTATAGAACTAGATAAAATAACGCCTTACATTGTTTCCAAAGAGCATTTATTGACATTAAAAAAACTTTTCCATAACTATAACTTTTTGTACAATTACAAATCTCTTTTAATTAAACAGCCTATATTTTATTACTCAATTAATTTTCAAATGATACACTTTTCAGATCAATCAAAATAAATCTTTCAATTGAATGCTTTGTAAATAATCTCAACTCAACTTCTTCTGTTACTCCCTAAGGTTTTAGCCCCTCAAATATCATTTACTTTTAACCTTTTCCTTTTACCTCTGTATTCCGCAAAGTAAAACTAAATAAAATTAAAGTGCTAAGGTCACTTTTTTCTGTAAGGTAAATTTGAAATATTATTGATTTCAAATTGCTTACACCAAAAAAATGTTTCTTTTTGGCGATCGACAGTAAACCACATTTTAGTTACAAAAAAAAAACCTAGTAGGATCGGCGAAAAAATTAAATGTAAAGTTGTCCTTATCCTGTAAGGTTATACAACCACCATAAACCTCATTATCCGCAATTAAGACGGTCTATTATAAAAGTGTTTGGACCCACCCGCCCTTGCAATAAATCACTCTTGAAGAGCTGTTGTCTGATGTTCCATCAGTTCGGCTCTGTAATCTGTGAATTTGCTGGTAGGTAAAAATCTGCTTGAGTTATTTACAAATGAGGTTTCTATCAATAGGAATTAGTTACCTCAATAGACAATAGACTCTAATTTCATGACCATCATATAACCTTACTGAGTAAGGACTACTATACAATACGAATGGCAATAAAGCAGATGCCTGGCTTCAAACTTTCGGCTGTGCCTTACTTTTGAACTGCCAGTCACGGCATTAAACCACATGCTTTATTGCCTAATTAAACAAATAACTATTAATGTTTTCAATAATAAAACAACTATTGATCTAAAAATCATACTGTGGAACAGGAAATAAGAGGTTGTTAAGTTGAATGTAATATATTGTAAATAATAAAAAAGTAATAAAAAAATTGAATGCGACTTGAATTATTTTTCAAATAAGTACGTTTTATGATTGTCTTAATTCAGGTAAGCCAACAGTTATAATTATTGTCTTAAATCCAGACGATTCCTTCCATTAATTACAAATAAATATTTCAAATTTCTAACAACGCTTACTGGTTTATCTCTGATAAAAGGAAGAGACCATAGTATGTATAAAATAGTGATTTTTGTTTATTTGGCAATGTATATCTATTTGAAAATACAAATAAAGTCCGAGTGAAATTAAGTGGACTGACTTTATAAGTACCTGCAATAAACCGAATAATGTCCATTGTTGATGCTACTAAAGTCCAAAAAATATATATAATTATGCATAGAACTATCATAAATCAGAATCCATCGTTAGGGTGATATAAAATCCTCGTAACATTAACAATGGGCATTATTCGTTTTATTGCAGCTTCTTATAAAGTCAGCTCACTTAATTCCTCCCGGACTGTACATACATATGTACTTATTTAGAATCAATGTCTGTCTTTTGATACTGACTTTACTATTCGCATCAAATGTAATGAAACTCTCTATTTGGAAAGCTCGTTCACAATGAACCGAAGTTGTTCATTGAGTAAAACCGCTGTATCGATCACATTTACTCCAAGGGGTCACTGGGACAAACCCGAAATTCCCGTCGTCCTCGAGTATATCTCCCTTCGTTTACATTATATTTCGCTATCGAACTCCCATGTGGGCGTGTTGTTTTGAAAATTTCTAATAACGTAAATCCGGGGGCGGCCACCCTTCGTCCCCGGCTCAACATTCGCCTGCAGCAGGACCTAATTTCTCTCTCTAATGCAACCCGTTGCTAGGAAACTGGAATAAACCACGTTTCGGAGTAAGTACCTGTTGGACTCCACCTTACGGGCCCTTTCACAGATATATACAAGTCTAGTTCTTAGAAATATTTAACGGGTCAGACGAGTTTTCTAAGATGGGTAAGATGTAAGATATTTATTTGTGAGACGGGTTCGATTGGTGGGCTAGAAACTAGACTACTGGCAACACCTTAACTTCCATTATGATTATAAAATTGGAAGATCGGAGAAAATTACAATAATGAAGAAGACTAGGAAAAGGGTTAGGTTAGATTACGTGGATATTAATTACCGAGGAGTTTGTTTTGTAACCAGACAGCTCGTTATTGAAATTTCGGTGTTATTAGAGTATTTAATGATAATGACTAGTAATGAGATAAATATTTTTTCAGTAGTGGCAGTCGCTTAAAAATAGTAGAAACATATCGATTTTCATATTTTTAAAATAGATTTATGTCGGTCGATTATGCAAGATAGGATAAGATTACACTGTCGTAAAATAATATAAATGTATAAATTTATGTCACATTTGCGTCATGAAAATTGTTTTTTAGCTACCTACCATCAAGATTATAACAAAAATTCGGCTTTAAATAACAATATTTTAATTAGAAATACCGCCTACAAGGATCTCAGTTTGATGTCAAAAATATGATTTAAAAAATTACCTTTTAGGTGTTTATTATAATGACTGGAAGTCGTTGTTTAATTATGCAATATTATCTTTTACTTTATTAAGGAATTTTCTGTTAGAGTAGAGAAAAATACCTGTAAGGTAGTTATTTAGAATAATTCCACTTTGTGTTTTCTTTAAAAACTTTCCGTAAATTAGCAAGTACTTAAAAATAAAATAGATTTGGCGCCTTAATAATTGATCGAAAATTTGTATGTAATTCTTTTAATAAGAATTTCTGATAATTTAAAAGGCCAAACAAGTTTATTTTAAAATTTGCATCTTTGCAATTTAGGTATACGGATACGGACAGCCACGAGATTAAGGAATTTTTTGAGAGGGCATGGGTCACTTGCGCGCCACGGTTAATAGTCCCACAAGATAGTTGCACACCCGTTACACTAGTGTATAGGATAGTTGTGCAACGAGTTATTAAATATCTGAAAACAGACAGACACTGAAGAAAGTTATTCCTAATAGACCAAGAGCTGTAAAAACAAATTTTTACCCACTAACACTAAAAGGTGGAAAAAGAAAAACTGGATTATAGTTACACAACTTATTTTCAAAAAAGATAACAAATTAAGTACATTAAATGTAAAAATATCTCTCGTATCTAAAAATAAATGAATAACTCCAACCAATAAAATTATCAAACTTGATTTGAGTACAAACGAAACAGAAAATGAAAAAAGACAACAGAACTTATAAAGCAAATAAATACCTCGATAATATAATCCAACAGATATAAAACATATCTTTCTACTTTGTGAATGAAAGTTATAAATAAATTCTCGATGTTTTAGTGTAATATCTGACCACCCACACGTATTACTCAACTATTAATTTTACGATATTGCAGACTACTTCATATCAATCAAAATTTAGTTAGACAACAAAGTCGTCATGGCTCATAAATTTTGCCGTTAAACCTTGTTGGGCTGACTGAGACAAGTAGTAGGTAGTAATCATCGATTATAATTTTTATGACAGATTGCTTAATTTTGGCGATAATATGAGACCTGAGTAAACAATTTGCCCCTTTTTAATGGTTTACGATAAAGATATTTTCGATTTTATTCAAGCACCGGATTTCCTGTTGCTGGATAAATATACACTCTTTAAATACACATACAATTTGCGAAAATTTGTTTGCACCTGAACCGATGTTTTTCAAGTTTTATTTCGCAAGTGTTTTTAATTAAACCAATTAAAAATGTTGACCACAATAATTAAGCTATTAACTCGAGTGAATCATTCATTAGGTATATGGTTTTGTTCTTGTGACATTTCACCTTTTAAGCTGGTCAAGAATGCAACCAGCACATACCAAAAACCTTAATAATAAATGACTCCAGCATTGTGGAGCTCTGAATACACACCTTTATAAGAGGAAATCAATTACTGGTAGACAAAAAGCATGGAATCTGGCCAGATATACTCAAGGGAGGCACCAGACAAACCAAAAAAGTATTGAAGGAGCTAATGGGCTTGTGATATGATAAATTTCCATTAAAACAGAAGCTGATTAGCTCTCCACGGACTTGGAAATCAAACCATGATGCTTTCTGTGATTTATACTACCGGAATAAAAACGCAAATAAGAGCAAAAAATTGGAATAGTTGGATCAAAAAAAATTTGGTTTTGAGACTGAAAACTGAGTTGTTTAGTAGTAATATTTAAAAAGATCTATTTTTATTACTATACTATTAGATTATAAAGGAGAACTTATTGTCTTACTTTACTTTTTTTTAGTACTGTTAAATCATAATAACGTTATAATAAAAATTACAAAAAAATATTATTATGTACTTATGCTATTTACAATGTGTACTTACCTATTTCCATAGTGGTTTTTATGACTGGGTCCTATTGTATTAACACCCGGTTGCACAAACGTCAATCAAATTTGACGAACCATTAAACTCTAATTAAATGAAAATATCGTGCTCTGATTGGCTAAAAATACGTTAATGAGAGATTAACAAGCCATCAATTTTGATGAACGTTTGTGCAACCGGGCATTAATGTAGTGATGTAGTGAAAGGAAATGCGCCGCTGGGCAATAAAACTATAAATATAAATCTTCTTACTATTACTAGTCGGACCTAGACTCAGGCAAACGAATTGGATTTATACTGAGTCTAACGAAATAGTAGAGTGACTAAAGCATTGTTAACTTATCAAAGTGCGGTACTTGAGTTAGGCTGCAGGGATGATGGATGGGCCCGTCGCAATTTTTTTTGTTTCTTGATTGTGTTGTTTTCCTGAAATCCCAAGGCCTCGAGGCAGGTAGGTATAACGAGTCCATCATCTATGCAACCGAACTTGAGTACCACTCTTTGTTAAAAATAGTTATGACTTTATTGCTTTAGTCACTCTACTATTTCGTTAGATCGGCTATGCAACAGACTTCGACAATCCTTTTAATAACATCATTATGATGGTCCTAATGAGAATTGCAGTGTCGTAAAAACCACTTTGAATTTGGATAATTATAATAAAGAATTATTCACGGAAAAAAGCTGTAGTAATTGTTCTAAAAGGATGTAGTTTCAAGATTTCTACATTCTTACGACTTACACAATTATTGGTGTTGGTGACTGATAAAGTGATAAGTACCACTTTAGTCTCAGAATCAACCTGCTTTGATAAGCTGATTTTTCCAAGTTTGTTATAAATTGATAGCGATGGGGGCCATAGCAAGGTAAAGTAAGGTGCAGCGGAAATCGTGATGGATGAATACGACTTCCGGCCGGATGGGCGACATTCACGGGAGACGGAGAAGGCACGGTACGCTGATCGCTTCTTCTATACACCGGCAGAAAATGCGTGGGAAATTTCTTAAGCTAGGCTTTAAAAAAGTATCGTTTTTTACGATCACATAGCTTTCAATCGAATACTATATAAAATAATTACCTTATTAAATGACTTTGTATAATATTTTTTACATGCACCGCTATTATGGACTCTATTAATCGGGACTGATTGCACGGTTTTACATAAACTTGCTAATGGAGACTAATAACGATTATTATGGCAGGTTATGGCCTAGCGGAATATTATAGTTTAGTTGCTGAGAGATTATCAGGAAAGGATAACGGGAATTTTGCAGTATTTCGCAATGTTTTATATTATTTTATTTTGTTTCAAATCCAAACTAAAAATAGGCTTTCAATAAAAAAGGCCAAGGCTAAAAATTAGTTTTTTTCTACCGAGTCTGATTTTAATAGATAAAGAGACGCCGAAGCCACAAAACAGAGGTGACCAAAAAAACATAATTTTTTAGCCGTGACACACACAATTGTTTAAGTCCGGTAAGTAAAATTTTACGCACTGTAAATTTACAGTGCGTAAACTTGATCTCAGGCCCGAGCGGAAGGCGAGAGTTAGATAAGTATAACCACTGTAAAATGAGATTTGTATTAGATTTTTTAGATTTCTTTTTGTGGGGCCACTTAAAGTCCAAGGTTTATGCAACACCATCTGAATCTCTTCAAGTGCTTCGAAAAAAAATCGTCGCATAATGCCGTTTGATTAGCCGCGAAATGTTGCAAAACGTTAGGCAAGCTTTTGAAAATCGTTTGTACAATTGTATGAAAGTTTTGTTTCCAGTCACAGTAATCTAAGCAAAAATCTCAAAAAAGAATCGTTCAAAATTCGTAAAAGATACGTAGTTGCACAGCCAAAGAAAGCAGCTTTAAAATGATGTGTCACTCGATCCCACTTGCTATTTAAATTTTTTGGAGAGGTGGCTTTAGGCGCTAGAGGAATGAGGTAAGAACTTTAAACCTATGATAAAATTTGGTGAAATTGATCTGTTTTCAAATTTTTTTAAAAATTGAACAAAATCGAAGATTTTAGGAGATGCAAATTTTAGTTGGGACACCCGGTACAGATAGGTATGTTATTTTTAAATTTGTTGTTGTTGATAACAGCTAAATTAAGTTGTTATGTTCAGATAAACATCTTAAGTACCTATTGTTTTTTTCCGTTCATAAAATTAACAAAATATCACACTTTTCAATCAGAATATATTTCATTCAAAATTCCGTTAAAAATCTAAAAACATTTTTTTTCTAAAATTAAAAATTATAAATACATAATGTTTTTCACCGTTCCGGTTATAACAAAATTACGTGACATGATTAACTGTTTTTGAAAATAAAACCGGCAATAAAAATCCATCATTGTCATAAAAAATAATCAAATTGTTATTTTTAAAATGTTTAAAATTTGAGTTGAGAGCGTTCAATTCATAACATAATTGTTCACAAAACAGTCCCGGGGGTAAATTTGTGTAAAAATTCCCTATGTATCAAAATCGTTGACAGCGGCCATCGTCGGTGGCGGCGGTCTTCAGCTTGATTCGACGGTGCCGTATCGGCCCACGCGGTTCGCAGGACCGAGGAAGCGTGGGCGTTCGGGTGCGTGGGTCGAGAGCAATGTCGAACACCCACATTCATTCTCACCCTCCTTTAAAACACACACAGCCTCAAGGGCGTCCTTGGAAGGGCCACCACCACCGTCGCAATTTTAACTCTCGTGCTCTGTGTTTCAAACCCACGCTTTTTGATCCGGCCGACGTCGATTTCACTGGGCCACAGCCTATTCCGAAAAATACGCCGCCGCCGGTCCAAGGGCGCACGGCTCTAATAAAACAAAAAACGAGAATTTGCTTTACCTGTTTGTTGCTAAATAAATAACGCAAATACAGACCGGACAAAGCAGGCACAAGAGTCAAAATATTTCTCATTAGGTATAATAAATCTAGTGTTTCTTGATATTTTTATAAAAATATACATGTATCTTTCGGCCAGTTTCCATTCTAACAGATGCTTCATAAAAGCAAATTTTTCAGACTTAGAACAGCAAACAAATTTTGACTACATAACTTCTTATTTTGTCCTTGACTAATTGTTATGGAATGAATTTACTGTATATCACACTATCAGAAACTACGAGTATTTCACGAGAACTCGTGCATTACTACAATACTGCACTCGTACTCGCAAAATGACAGTTTCCGAACTTGTAATATAAATAACTATTTTGTACTCATCGTCTTTCAGAGGGTATTTGCTAGTTGTCCTCGACGCTTGGGAAAACGGTTTTCACGAACAGGGATGTTTTTTGTTTCCCATAAGAATATAGTCAAAATATGCTTAAGCCCACTAGTCAGTTTTGATAAAATTAAACTAAAAAGCAACTTATACTTTGGATTAGACGTCTGTTGACAAAACGTTCCAATCAGTCCTACCAACTAAATAATAAACTAAATTCTCAGCTAAATCATGTTAAATTATTAAATACGTTTTTTTCTGTAAATGTTAACTTTCATTTTTTACAAAAAATGTTGTACCTAACTATTTCGGGAAGAAATATCTCGGATTCCCACTAATTCAGCACTCCCTTCCGTCGTGCTGCAAACAAAGAACTCAGGCGGGAAATTTAGCTTGCCCAAATACGTTAGGTGGTTAAGTAAACAAATATTATTAGTGTTTGTGTTTATCAGAGACTCACTCCGCTCATCGGACTGTAACTACACTGCACATAACTACATGTTTGTTTTAACATTGTTTTCAGTGACCTTTTTGATAAAAAGTATCCACATGTACGGATAAACTCAATGAGAATTCATGTTTCAAACATATAATAAAAATAAACAACCATAATAGTGAAATTTGATTTAAGTTGTAAGTCTAGCAACAAAGATTCTTGAGATAGAAGTTTATTATAACACTAATAAAGTGATTAAGCTGCTTATATTGCTAGTTTCGTCCCTTTAAAACTGATGTTTTAAAGAACCTCAGGGTGGAAAGATGGTATGACTATATATATTGGACTATATTTTATCAGATAATTAAACAAATATAAATAGTCTACTGTAGTGCAATCAATCTCTGTCCCAAACTTGATTGTTGTTAGATTTACAACTTAAGTCAAAAAATTTTATTATCGTTGCTCAACTATACCATTCCAAACCAATATTGGCATACCTGACTTTAAAGGCATGTCATCTGTTTATTACTAGTGCAATTTTATTACTAGTTTATTACTAGTGCAAGATTGTATTATACCAAATGCAAGTAATTTATGGTCGTTAGACCCTTCGATGCCATCTGAGAAAACCACCCGGAGCATGCAGATTTGTCACCACTTTTACCTGGATTTGATCTGCTCCAGGCGGTTTTCTCAAATTGCAGCGAAGGGTTTAACGACCATAAATTACTTGCGTTTGGTAACAATATAATCTTTATTGCACTAGTAATAAACAAATGACTTTCCTTTAAAGTCTGATATGTCAATATTGGTTTGGAACAGTATATACTGCTCGGAGATTCAAAATTCTCCGGTTCTCTGGGTTCAAGACGCTATTCAGTTGATTGTTCTTATTGTGCAAAGTTTGTCTATACATTTCTCAGAGTACAATATAGTTCTCTTACAACATAACCTCGAATATTATTATAACAGATTTATTGCATCTACATAATAGTCATAATACCAAATTAATTAGAAAGGGTTTAAAATATTACTCACAATCAGATTAAAACAAATTTAATTTATTATAGTTTACCTAAAGTGAATAATAAGAACCCATTCATTCAAAAATAGTTTAGACGAAGCGTCTATAATGTAATTAAACACAGAGTTATTTTATCTGAAATTCCTACTCTAAGTCAAACTCCCAAACATTGCCAAACCCACACCATAACATAATTGTTTGAGAAGGGTCAAGTGTCTCAAGTTGATTTGTACAATTTACATAACGGACAAATTGTAGGTGGTATTTATTTAGTTATAATTATAAATAACTTTTCAGCAAGCATGAATGGATTACGATGCCTTACCTATATCTATGTATAGGTATGTAACCAGGATGTGCTCGCCTTTACTGGGTTAGACTTCCTTTTATCAATAATTCACTTTAACGATTATCTCATAAGTCAAATTTACATTAAGCCTACCATGTACGGAAACTAAGTTAACCATGAACCTTATTATAAAATTTAAAAATATTTTTATTTAAACTATAAATATTCAAAAATCAAATTTCTTTAGCCTTTTATTTTGTACGAAATAATATTGACAATATGTTGAAAAATAGTACTCTGAATTTAAATTAGAACCATAGTGATTTTAAAGGACATCAGTTGTGCCAACCGCAATTTCGGAATGTGGATTAGTGATCAACTGAATTTATAATCAAGTAATGTTTGATTGAATTTGTGATGTGCAGTTAGTTGCCTCTGCACCAATTTTTTACAACTGCTAACCCCCAACATTTGCAAATTTATAACTAAACAGATTCGTTCCATTTTTATTTCATTACTATTTTCTAGTAAATTTTGATCAATGTATTAAGTAAATGAATTGACAATGTTCGAGTGCTACCAAATTTGCGTTAGAAGTCATAGATCACTAGAATGAACCAACCGCAACAATGTGAAACAGTTGTACCAACCATAATTTCCGAATTCTGATTAGTTTTAATCAAGAATACAACGTGCATTTCTCGTAATTTAAAAAAGAATTTTATTTATCCATTTACAATATCTTCGAGTTTCGTGCTTGTTTTGCATGTTGTAACAATTCACTGATCAATTTTTTATTGAATTAATAAATAGATTGTTGTTAATTGTTGTCGACAATTCCATGAAGCACTTAGTGGAATACTACCCGGTAGGAAGCCGCAAGAAGTGTACTTTATTTATTTACAATGTTGCAAGACATAATTAGTAAACATTCCATAAAATGTGTCAACAACCCGCCGTGACTCACATTTGATCCTTGTTTAATCTGTTTTGCCGAGAAGTCTGTCACACACGGATCGCTTTGATGACTATTGGGGGTGAATTAGACGGTTGATTCATAAATCCTTCATTCATACTCCCCCTTCCTAACACCTATGTATGAATCACAGGGGTATAAAGCTCCTCAACTTGTTATAAATCCGAATAAAACGTAAATAATTTTCTCGGAAAATTTCACAATGCCTATCACGTTTCCTTTAAATTTGGTAATTTATTCTCAAGCTGAAGAGTGAATAATGTTTCGGCATTGCGAGAAAGGAATTAAGAGGTAATTAAAATAACAAATTAAAATTCAACATAGTATTTAAAGCATCGAATATAAGCGGAGGAAATGCGCGTCTATTGTGTTGATTCTCCATAATAAAAGTAATAATTGTCGCGTAAAGAGGATATCCTTTACAGGATAACATCAGAAAGACGCTGCTGTTTATTACGGCGGATACTATGAATTACGAGCTCCGGAAACAAGAATATCCCTTTTTCAGGTGTCGAACTGAAATAGCAAGGAAGGAACTCGAGACGAAGTAACTTCATAATCAATTCATTAAGGAAGAAACTTCACGATGGTAAAACAACGATTTCACTGTTTAGGTTTATTGCCAAGGCACGAAACGAGCAAATTGATGATGGCAATGTATTTCCGACATGAAGAATAGTATTTTTTTTTTCAAACCAAAAACAAATGATAGAAAAAGCAAAACGCAGCAAAAGCAGTTATAATTACAAAATAAACAGTATTTTCTCTAATATTTTTGAATAAGTAATGGGAGTTATTTACGTAATTAGTTATGAATATTGGTATTGGTTTACGAACATACTACATATATTTCCCATATAGTGGGCAGAGCCAGTGCATTTTTGCAAACAGTATAAGTTAAACAAAATTAGGTCCTTTTTATAACACATGTATTTTGTACAAAAGTTTTTTAGTTTTAATAATTTTACTTCTCAATTGAACATTAACTAAACATAACAATAAATTAGGTACTAGGCACGAGATTGTTCTAGGTTTTTGAAAACTAGAGAATTTGTGCTGACAACTTGCTTGGGCACACTAGCGATCTTGTTATTTAATATTACATTAGCTAAATTCACTCTCAACGAGTCTTGATAAAAGAATACAAAAACCCCAAAACGTAAACCTAACTGAACAAAAAATTGACATAATAAACTGTCCAGATATCCTCTGACTTGCATTTAAACAATTATTATTAATTTCGTGTGTTGGTTATTTTACAGAGCACCTCCTATTAATAAAACGCACGTCTGTGGGCTTATTTTTTTTTTGCCAAAACTGATTGTTAGTCACAGTTGTCCTACTCTGAATCTATCCTAAAACTCTATTGTCATTTCTCTTTTTGTATGTGAGAAATATAGTATACTTTGTTGAGTAAAGAGAATAGTGCATTTTGACTAAAGTCATAAATTTATCAACAATGTCGTTTGAGACAAATCTTTGAATCAGATCTTTACACCAGGCCGCTATTTGAACATCTGTTTTGAAGAGACGAAACCAGCAATAAACAGCTTAAAAGCACTTATGATTTAAGTCAAAATTGACTATCAGCGTTATTCAAGTATATGGGGTTTATTAAGATTGCAAGCAAATTATGACATGAATATGAAGAATTTTTGGGTGCACGAAAGTAAATTGTTTCAGTGGTTTTTCACGTTCTGTAAACCGACTCCAAATCATATCTAATCTATTTCCTGTTAAGAAATATTTGCTAATAAGTACTTATTTTACGTCTTGAACAATTTTTAAAGTGAGAAACAGGTGTTCAACCTTCAATAATTAGTAATTATTCATTTGCAAATGAAAACCTACGCCAAATTATGAAGCAAGTGTATAAACTTTTCTTATAAAATGACAGTTTCTCAACTATATACATAATAATACATAGTTATTATATAGAAATAATATTATAACAAATTTAACAAAAGAAGAAAAATTTGTTGATATTAATATGTTTACTTGAGCCATTGGGAATTATGCGAATTGCTTATTATTACTTAACCCAAAACAATAATTTACTAATCGATGTGGGTTTCTAATGACGTAATTTAATCTAACGAGAATTTTGTTATGTCAATTTTTGAAATTAGCACGCTCTTCCTCCACCTGTTTTGTATATGGATATAGAAAATGTCGATTAACCAGCCTTGCGAAATCAGAAGAAGGTTGAATACTTGCTCGCCCTCAGAATTCTTTGATTACATGAACGCTAGACATATAAGGTGCAAAAAGGTGGGTGGTGGTGCTCTCAATCGTAACAAATGCGTTTCATTCAAACACAATTTCTTCAAAATTTGTTTGGTTCTCCCATGAATATTCAATTGGGTTCAGGTCCAAGGCCTCCAGAGGCCAAATATTTCAAAGATTTGTCTGGTGACGTCTCAAATCTTACGTCATTAAAGTCTTTGCTATGAATAAGAAAATTCATTCTTTACAGCCGCTTGCGTGTCCAATTTAATCAAAGTTCGTGCAAGTTATTGAAGGCAATGCATGAATTAGTCACTCCGCGCTCCCTCGTAATACAAACAATACCGTAATTGATTTTGCGATAATATCAATTGAACTGGCACACAATCTAATTTTATACGAAGCAAACTTCAAAGAAAGATACTTCATTGAAAACGTGACGATTATTTTTACTATAAAGTATTTAGTTCGTTAAAAAATGAGATTAGTAGGAACAAAGTGTAATAACTTTTCTATTTTAAACTCAATGTTTACAACACGTTGTAAATTATTTTATTTTGATATGTTTAAACGAATAAAGGAAATGGTTACATGAATACGTGTTCACATAAATCTGAAAACTGCGATTATCGGACATGTTCAGACATGATTCTAGCATGTCGAGTCTTGGCGTTATCGCTTTATCAGGTTTGATGGTTTTGCACTACAAGAGGTTGTTTACACATAGCTGATTACCGAATCAATGTGTGGACTTTGAAAGTCTTCCAACAAAATAGAAGAGTTTGCTAAGCTTCCTGAAATTTGAACGCTATATTACCGTTTTCCAGTGCATTAGGTAAAGAAATCAAGAAAGCATACTTTCTTAACCATTTTTGTCGATATTTGACACTGCAGTTTTTAGAAAAACCACTATTTTTACTAATAAAATTGTTAATGTAATCTATTCGTACATCTTAAAACTTATATGTCAAATCTCAAATGTCAGCATAAAAAAATTATAAAAGTCGTTTAAACTGTTTAAAGCATGTCCGCCAAAAAGTTTATACAACTCTCGTTAGGTCTTTCCAGTACTCCAACAAATAAGACATAAACCCTGTGGACCTGCCTAATGTAAATAGCTATTTTATAGATACACTATCGGACAATAGTAAAGCAACTACATACTTAGAAACAAAAGTAAAATAATTGGTATGTATTTTAGTACTTCTATAAATTATTCAACCGAATGTATTTTTTCTTATTTTGGTATCTGTGTATAATATATAAAACATTTTCATTAGCGTCTATTATCATTTAAGCTTTTGAATAAATTATTTGTTGAAATGGAGCAAAATTTTACGCGACAAAAGTAAAAGAACTTTTACAAAAAACATTTTTTTTACTAAACAACTATAAATATTAGTAAAGTAATAGAACTAACATTATTATGAAAGTATTAAATTAATTATTGATGAAATATTCATTGTTGGGTGCAACGGACACAACATTGATAAAATTAAATTTTGAATTGCAATAATGGGCAGATTCGACCAGTGGTCGATAATTTAATAAATCAAAGACTATGTTTGGGAAGTTTGTAGTTTGAGTCTGACGTTCAACTTGTTTTCACAAGTTTTTGATGAAGCTAGAATCTGGTAATTGTGCCGGTCACTGCAGAACCTGGACTTTGTTTTGGTGGAATCGCCAACAAACAATAAAGAAATGTGTGCAACTGATAATTGTTGTGTAGAAATTCACGCCGTAGAGACGTCTTCCACTCACTGTAGGGTGCAAACATTGCATTTTGAAGTATGTTTCTATATACCAATCAATTCCTAGTATAATCTATCAAATGTAATAGACCTACTCATTTAAAAAAATTAACTCCATTTAATTGTTCGTGCTTTATTATTGTAATGTTTTTGGGTAAAATCTCGTATTAACTGGAAGTTTTATAAATCTCATTTTGATAGAATTTGAAATTTTGTATTGAGTCTTGTCACTAAATAATATTTTTTTTAGTCTTGAGCCGACCAGTTAAAATATAGATGTGCAGATTTAAGTCCGGAGAAATGATGTTTCTTGACTAAACGTCTTCTATAAAGTTTCGTTTCAACTAGTCTTTGTTTAACTGTACTCAAACTTTTTTCTATTACGAGTATTTTACAATTTTTCTTACCAAGAAGTTATTTGTGAATTTTTTCAAATTTGCCATACAGTAACAAGCATGATCACTAACTTCAGTTCCTATAGATAACTTGTGGAAAAAATTTACCCATCGGAATTGTACCGCAAACTTTATAAACAAAGTTTTTCACTGATCAAATTATTGAAGACTAGTCGAATCTGCCGATTATGACCATTTCAAATTTAATTTTATCAATATTATGTCCGTTGCAGCCAACAATGAATATCCCATCAATAATTAAGTTAATACTTTTATAATAATTATTATTATTTATTGAAATAAATAATGTTAGTTCTATAACTTTCGACTCATATTTGCAGTTTTTAGTGAAAAAAAATAAATTCATTCTTCGTAAAAGTTGCTTTACTTTTGTTGTGTAAAATTTTGCTGCATTTCAAAAATAATTTATTCAACTGCTTAAATACAAATGGACGCTAATAAAAATGTTTTCTTATATTTTACACATGATAACAAAATAAAGAGAAATACATTCGGTTGAATAAAGTGAAAAAGTACTAAAATACATACTCAATTACTTTTTGTTTTTTTTTTTAATAGTTGCTTTACTTTTGTCCGATAGTGTATGTCCTCTTCAAAAAAAAATATAATGTTAATACTACATTTGATTAAAAAAATATTTTTGTCTACCTGGTATCACGATACTATACGCAGTTCAACTTAAAAATTTGGGGCATTTGTAAGTATGTAGGATGTATCAAAAGTCGCGAATTTCCTTTGGAGGGATACATGGGAGACTCTCAAGAAACACAAAAATTTATTTAAAAGAATTCAATACTCTTTTGTTTTTTTCTTGAGATTTTGGAATTTTCTTATGATATTTCAAATGCTTTATTGTTTCTTTTTTTTTTCGTTTTTCTGATTTTTTTAACTATCTGGACCAGCGTTTCCCAATTAATTTTAGCCGCGGAACCCTTTTAGATTTAGAACTTCAAGACGGAACCCGGTATAAAAATAAAATACAAAAATCAAGTTACAGTTTAATGGGAGGAATGTGAATTTTTCTTCCTTTGGCAAATTCTTTTTATATCTGTTTTATATCATGATCAAACATTGGCACTCGTCACTTTTGGTCGTCAAAATGTTAAAAAATGTTAGTCATATTGATATTATATTTAATTTATTGAATACTTTTAAGAGGTTTTGCGCAGTAAAAAGAATTTTGAGCTAATTGTTAACTGACAGCACAATACCAAAAGGGTAAAAACAATGCTCACCATTTAGCATTTTCTTGATAGTAAATGATGACGGCCAAAGAGACGTAGCCACAGCCAGGCTCACCCTGGCCCACCTGAGAATTTGCGTGCACACCCTCACCAATTTCCCAATTATAAAAATTCAAAGTACTGTTATAGTCCATTTTTGCATGAACTACATTTTGTTCAAGATGTATTTTTACAGTATTGAAATGACATACGAATATTAGGTATAATTACATATCTGATGCCCACCCCAAAAATACTTGCCCACCTACAGCCACCTCAATTTTGTATCCTAGCTACGTCCCTGGATTGCCAAGATTTTGTTCTTGCGACTGTATACTGAAAGTTGAAACCTGATCTGAACTGAATAGGTATATCTCTCTGTTTACTACAAATGTGTTCGTATAATATTGAACAACCGGAAGTGCGTACGTCCGTTGCATTTCCAGCTTCCGTTCCGCTATTTATTTCTATTGGTGGTACTAAAACAATCCTAATTGTCTTCGTACATATCAGTCTAGTATTTATCCTATTGTTATTCGACAATAATAAAAAAATCACACGGTGCAAACCAACGCCGTATTCTTAAAGAATAATGAATGAACGAAATCAAACCTTGTTTCACATCATTCCTTGGCTAATTAATTATAAAAATATTCAATGAGTTTAAAAGCAATTGAACCGGTCACGCATGCGAACAGCGGCAACATGGCCACAATTCATTTGACTCACTATACCTGTGGATCAAAACAATGGCAAGAAACGTGTTACCTACGCCCACTGCGATCTGTATGCAAGTCAAGCAATGCCCGGTAGCGTCCCTGAGGCATTTTTTGTAAAATTGAATGAATATTTCGGCGTATTTAGGTTGTTTTTGAAGTCAAAACAATACTAACCTTTAAGACAGACGACACGGCAACCATCTTGCGTCAGCCTTCGCAATAAAACATTAAGTACGGAGTCGGCTTGATGTTGTTGAACTCCGGACAAATCGTTGTAGAGAACGAAAAGATTCTCCTTGTAGGTGCTGCAGATCTTCTGTTTGAGTTCCCTGCATTTGATGGTGGAGGCTAGGTCGATTTTGCCTGCCGCCAACCGCCGTAGCATAATCGAGGGAATGGAGAAATTGACCGCCTCCCGGATGTGGCATTCGCCGTACTCGATGGAACTCCGGCAGTCCAAGATGACGATCTTCTTGGACTCGCTACGCAGCAGCGACAGCAACCCCTCGTTGGAGACGATGTCGTAGTCGCATTCGGGCGTCGTCGGCATTTTGGCGCACTTGAAATCACCAACAAAACACCATCGGCAAACACAAAACACAGTCTCTGTCAAAAACTATAACTAAAAATGCACAGCGTGCGACCCTAACACGGCTGGAACTCAGAATGATCAGTGCACTGTTGCCGTTTCTGTGCTTGATTGTGCGAGGGCGTGCGGGTGAAAATCGACACAACGGAGCATTTTGATTGGTGGATGATCATGTGGGATCCCCACCATCGGCCAATCGGCAGGCAGTTACGTCATTTCATTGATGAAGTCCAACCGATGAATCGAGTTACGCCACACGTTTACTTTCATGAGACGTAAGTCCACTTTCAGTATTGTCTTCCGCGACTTTCGAATGGCGCGTGGGCGGCTGACGGCTCAACAAAAACGAGATATTTTGCGATTAGCAATGACGTCATTGCAGAGCCGTCATTGCAAATTGATTAGGCGCATGATAATACTTTGGCCTTTTGCTTGAAACTATGCCGACACCTCATATAATCGATATTTCGATGACCTTAACACCCCCGCACGCACTCTTTTTTATTTACAGGGACGAAAGGAGGTGATTGGTGGCCGACAGTTTTGTTTTGTTTGCCGACTTTATATTGCATTTCCCTTTTAGACTCGCTCAATCTTTTCGGCTTGCTTCAATGATTACATAAATTCATTACAGTTTAATTAAACAACCATGAAAGATCAACTTATTAACAATTAATCAATCAGCTGCTACTCTTCATTCATACTTGGTTTAATTTAATTAAATATTAGATACAAAAGTTAAATATCAAGCTTCTATTCAACCTCAGAGAACTAGGTAAACACATTATTCATGTGTAGAAAGTTTTGTGTAAAAATAATTTAACAAATAGTACTAACTTGTTGAACGATGAATAATAGCTTTGTAATTACTTCAGTGAATGAAACAAACTTTCAATTAGTTGTGAACAACAAAACTAAAAGTTTAACTAATGAGAATAATATAAAGGGTCTAGTAAACGTATATGTAACCAACAATACACCCTTTCTACCGTTCACTTTCTCCACGCTTGTTCTAGGAAGCGGGCTCCCAGCCAGAGGGAGGTCTGAATGAGTGAGCAATGGTTGGTTACTCTGACAAATTATTGTCTTGGATACTAAAAAAATGCACTTCCAAATAATGTACAATTTTTTCATAAACATAATACAAAAAAATTACAATACAATGTATGGTAATAAAAAGTACCTATTTGTGACTTAATCACAAGTTAAATTCAAATTGACTTACAATTTAGAGCTACGAAAACTTAGTTTTTCCAGCCACTTGCGTTTTTACCACAAAATGTGCGGTAAAAATTACCTAAAGTTATCTTTCATCAGATAAATACGTGTTATTATTCATAAAAGAAAAGAAATACTGTAAAATATCAGTAGATGTCTACAAAATATAAGTCTGCTCTAGAGCATGCTGATGATTATAGGATTTACAATGTTAGGCGTCTCTAGAGCTTGTAAACATTTCAAAACACGACGCAAAATTCATCCTGAAAAAGATTTTGTAAAATTATATAAATTTACACCTAAAAGTGTACAATGAATGGCAGAATATTTTATCGGGCGTAGTAAAGAAACGAAATGTGGTGCGGTTGATTTAGAAACAAAAATGAATTTTTTTAAGTTACTTAAAAATGCACATTGCACGTTTCCGGTTGCATTCATGTCAGTCGTTTTTTTTTTCACCATAGCCTTTAATTTATTAATCTTTTAAAATAATTTTTGAATTTAAATTAATTTTTCAAAATCATCTACAAATTATATACAATTTGTCATTTAAATCAACAGTTTATATTGTTTATAATGGTAATTTCTTTGATATTTTCTATATGTATTTGTGTTTCAAATATTTTTTTTACAAAACTTGTGTCTTTCTACAAAATACTTACATTTATTTGGATGTTTTATTGCAATTAAAGCTCTACAGGAGGTAAAAAAGTAAATTGTTTAGGTAAAAAACCACATTTATAAAAACACTTTATTAAACATTTTATTACTAGTTATAAAATAATGTCACTTTTTAACGCTAGTTATATAATGAAAAAATGTTTAACGACTGAAATGACATATGAGAATGATTGCTTTTCGTAACTGATTTGAAATAAAGCTGTTATTTAACTTGCTTTTATTTGTTGTTTCGATTGCTTAGAATCTTGCAAGTCACATTTAAAGCAGTTTATGTTATAAATGTTGATGTTTTGTTCTTATATACATGTAGATTTTTTTTTATCTAAATTTCAGTTTTACATGTCTTTGTCTTAAAACTACCGAAATATTTATGGGTTTTTGTACCAAGAGACTTTTGCATTAGCACTATTATTACTTATTACTTCATAAATATATTTGTCAGTTTAAAAAAATAATACGTAGGTATGGTATATTAGGGTGGGCAAAAAAAATCAACTATTTTTTTTTAACTTTCGACACTAACAGATTGGTTCGACATAACTTTGACTACTCGTGGTATTATAACTGAATATTTGCCTTTGTCTTTTGTTTTATTGAAATATATCGATCGTAGTCAGAGAAAAACGAGTAATGCAAAAAAATTGTATAATATAGAGTATAACATTAATTGATTTTTTAAAATTAAGTATAATAATAGTAATACAATTAATAAATCTTTATGGTATAAGTGCCTTGTTAGTCAAATAAGTCTTGAGAAAAATACTTTAAGAAAACTGTTAAATTAATTTTATTAAAAACCAAGAATTCTGTTACGTTATAATGACATTTTACATGACAATGTCAAAATAAAACTGTTGCAGATTTCTATTAGTAAAACAAATCAAATTATAAAAGAAAGAGTATTTTCCTGTAAATTAAAGGCAGCAACTGTAAGTTTAGATTCTCAAAATGTTAAAAGTTTACTATGTTTTTGGTAACTTTTTAAAAACAAATTTTTGTGAGTTGTGTTGCCAGTAATGGGTTAAAAACTTTTATCTATGACTGCTTTGATATTTGCATATTTTTAAGCTTCGGTGCAAGAGAGTCTTCCTTAAACGACTAGGTAATTAACCGATGTAATACAGCGGGTTGCATGTGATTCATTCTACTGGTCAACTGGTGTAGAGCAGTTGAATGAATAACATGCAGCTTGCTGGATTACACCGGTTAATTACTTGATCGTTTAAGGACCAAGTTTAAAGATTTTCTTGCACCAAAGCTAACGTATTATATTGAATATTTGAGTGAAGTGATATATTACTATACTAGTAAAGTAATAAAATAAAAATCTACTCTTTAAAATAATTCGTTTTAATTTCAAACTCAATTTTAATTTTATGCTATTTTTGTTAAAAATATTAATAACACAATATCTACACCTACTTATAGTAGGACAAGCCATTTCTAATACATTTTTTTTTGATAACAGCTGTCGATGCAGTAGTTCTGATTGTTATAGTATTTTTGTCACCTAGAATTTTTGAAGCAATTTGTTTTTCATTTTCTTCTGCCGTGTCTATACAGAATGACATAAAATTATGGAATAAAATTTATATTTTGTAAGTTAATGTTTTGTAAGAAAACCGCCAAAACAGCTCG
The DNA here is from genome assembly GCA_029207805.1 of Tribolium confusum. Classification (NCBI taxonomy): domain Eukaryota; kingdom Metazoa; phylum Arthropoda; class Insecta; order Coleoptera; family Tenebrionidae; genus Tribolium; species Tribolium confusum. The sequence goes on from JALGAY010000006.1 coordinate 10,663,393, forward strand.
ATTTTATTTTTTCATTGCGCACGTTTTTTACTTATTTCCAAATTTTTTTGGCCAACTGATTTTTTGCTGTGACGTAATCGATATTTTTTTTAAATAGTAACCTTTATTTTTGGTGTGGAATATTGAAACTTTTTTTTCTGCGTATAACAGTATAACATTTGTAGGGTCTAAAATGAAAACTGTAAGTAATTTAACCAATTTTAATGTTTCATAAAATTTTTTAAAATAGACGCAATTTTTAACTGAATTTTGAACTAAATGTTCAAATTGATGTTCTGCTGTTTTTTTTTTTTGGAAATAACATAACTAATTTTCGTACTCTGTTAGCACATTATTTCCTATTTTTTTTTTTGACTAATTAAGCGGTACTGATTTGTAATTCTTTCTCTAAAATCATTAAAAATTTTAAATAAAATATCAAAAAACGTTTTAAAATTGAAATCTATGACTTTTTAACTGTATTTCAAATAACAATTAGAAGAAATGTATGTTTTTATTGTTTATTTTGAAAAATATTGGTTGTTTCACCAAAACGCTTGTGGTCGCCAGTTTGATGCAACTCTTACAACCCCCACAATTAACTGTCAGTTATCAGGTCCGCCGATTAATTTTTTTTTTCAAGTGTTTACACTAGCGGATACGATTTTTTTTATTTGTACGTTATTTTTTCAAAATTTACGTGCTTCTCGACGAAAATTTTGAAAAAAAATACTTTTTGTTGTGTATTGAGGTATACAACAACATCCACTACACTTGTTTTATCAACAAATTTATAAAACACCAAAAAGAAGCTTTCAAAAGCACAAGTAGAATATTGGGACTTAAAATTTTGCCAATTACGTCATTACGTGTGATTTACTTTTTGCCACTTTTTGACCGTAAGGCGTCGCCACGAGTCGCTACTTTGAGACTACTTTGTGGAATACATATAATAAAAAGTAAAATATTGTTTATAATTTATTCTAAATTTCACTGCAGTTTGTCAGAGGACTACGTTTTTATTTATTTGGTCCTGGACAATCGACTACACATTGAGCTTTACTCCGACTTTTTTCATATAACTCCCCGTAAAATTTTTGGAGATCTCGATAAAGTTCTGCTTTAGATGAAGGATTGGAGTCTTCACAATATTGACACCTGACAATTATTTATAGTAGTATTTATTTAAACCAAAAATTTTACTGTACTTACTCGTATTCATTGTCGTAACATGTCCATTCAATCGATGTTGGAATTGAACTTAGCGTTTTAGTAAGTTTTGCATGCAATTTTTCAGCTAAAGTAGGTTTTTGTTCAGTGTAGCAACAAAATCTTCTTTTATCATTATCCGAAGAGAACGTTTCTATTGTGTCTGACTTTTCATCACTTGTAATCCAAACTCTAGAATGATAGCAGCGGCAATGTTCATTTTTACTATGTTTTGGACATTTTCGATTAGGATCAAATAAATTTGTTCGTGGTGGATGAGCAGGAATATCGGTCTAAAAAATTTAACTCAAACATTGATTTTCGAAAAAAAAAATTATACTTTATCTTGTTCTTCTTCTGACGAGTAACTCAAAGTTTCAAAATAATTTTTGTATTTTGCACAAACCGGACAGGAGTTTTCTTTATGTCCACTACCACAAGGACACATTTTAGCTAAAAATAAAAAGTTTTTAAAATATTTTTTCTATTTGTTATCTCTACATAGCCAGTTTCGTGATAATTTACTTTTCAATTCTGGTTTTTCAATTCTCGCAGGACTTCTTCTTCTACATCTTTCTAAACTTCTAGATTTTTCACACCTATTTAAAAGAAATTAAAACGTTAATATCTATATTTAATACTGACTTACTGACAATATTTACTCTCTGAGTCACATTTTGGTTTACGCAAAATTAAATCATCTTCAGCTTTTCGATAACAAAATGGTGGTTTTGCTTTAACAGATTTGAATGGCCGTTTTTTTCTAAAATAAAAGTAACAACTAGAAATTATTTTTATGCAGTCAAAATCAAAACCTGCTGTATTCTACAGAATGACAAACTTTTCTACACAAATTTCTTTTTGTTTTTTTCTGAGTTGAAGAAATAACTTTTGGATTAACAACAACAGTACTAGGAGTAGGTTTCTTACAAACACATAAAGTTTCCTCAATTGTAGTTCTTGTACTAACTTCAACTTTTGGTGCTATTGTTCCCTAATGAATCAAATAGCAGTAACAAAAAACCTCTTTAATTCATTTTACCGGAAATGTTTTACTTGGTTCCATTAACAAATCTAAATCAACACCCGCAATCGATCCGTTAATTGTCGAAGGGTATAAAAGCTCCTCTAAAGTGGTCTGAAATGAAGCTAAAACGTTACCAAGTTCGCAACTCTGCCATTGTACAAGCTCTATATACAACCACTGGTCGTCTAAAAAGTTTTATGCAACAATTCTGCTATTAAATATTCGAAAAACTTACGCAATTCTTTTTGAAGTTCGTGCAGCTGGTGTTTGGAATAAAAAGTTTTGCTAAAAATAAAAGTTTCTTTGCATTGAATTGGGAAGATTGGTTTATAGCTGGCAGTTTGAACACATGAGTCTAACATATAGATCTGAAGCGATACTTTGCCGTTTGAACACAACCAAACACCAGGACATGTAACCTTAGGAAAAATTCTCAAAGTATTAAAACTAGGTCAACAAATAATTACTTACAGCTTGTAAGTCTAGTTCGACTTGTAATCGAAAAGCTTTCCTTGACATGTTTTAGATGAGGGTACCAATAAAATATCACATTTTTTAAATCTTAATAAATAAAATAGTTTGTAAAATAAAAAAAAATGACAAGTAAATGTCGATAATACGTTAGAAATTTTGAGGAAAAGTTGTTGCAAGTGAGTGTGTTTCGTTGCTTGGATACCATTGATTTACGGAGAAATAATTGGTGGATGCGCCGGGCTAACAATACTTTTTTAATAAAATATTCTTGTAACGATTATTATTTATTTATGAAATAGAATTTGTTTTAATTACGGTTACAAATTACATAACATAACATTATAATTATTTAAGAGCATCTAATAATTAGATAATAATAATAATATCATAGATATAAATAAAAATAGTTGAACAATTTTATGTTGTGTGAAAAAGTTTAAACTGATCTTTATTACAGCAATAAACGTGTTTTTTTAAATTACAGATTTCTTGTTTAGCTTTGTACTGAATAGCACTTATACAAGTTTTCTTTATCTGTTGGAGCAGTACTTTTTTCGGTCGGTAGATGGTCTCTCAGTCCATGATCGACGCTTACTGTGATGCTTACAATCGAATAAGCATAAATGGGTAGGAAATGGAAAATGACCTGATAAGTTTTTAATCAGGCTGAGCCAGTTATTTAGCTCAAGGTCGATCATGTATGGAAAATTTATATCCTTGGAAGTAATGTGAGCTTCAATTACATGTAAAAGCTTTTTGTTTTAATATGCATATCATAATTTTTGCCAGCGTGTGTAATGTATATATTTAATTTAAATTTAGCGTTAATTCGCAAAGTATCATCTATTACTCAAATTAAATTTAAGACAGATTACAGACGTGTACCAATTAAGTATTTAATAATTGAAGCTATCAACAATTGAAGAGATTAGAGAAAATTATCGTGTTTAATCAATCACACAATGACACTCTCATTAACTTAAAATTTTCAATTAAGGCTACCGTCCTAAATTTTGATCAGCACGAGGAACAATTTGGAAAAACAGAGTAAAAATGATATGTGACGTCTAATGGTCTAATAGTTGATAGTGGAATTAAGGTTAAAGCATAGGTTAAAGTATAGAGACTTATCGAAAGAAAAGCAGAGTTGGATGTAAGAAGATGCCATGCGAGTCATTGCCCACAGCCTTTAAGACAAAGTTTTGCCAAAAATATTTTTATTTTAATTTTTTTTTTGAAGAAAACTGAAAATTATTCCACAGGCTAACGATAAATTCAAACGCTTTAATTGACACATTTGTTAATTAACACAGTTGCACTTTTGGTGGTACATTTCTAAGAGTTTGGATTTTGAGTTGTTACTATTTAAATATTTATTAATTTATACTCGCACTATTGAGAAAATAATTTCTAAATTTTACGTTTTATTTTGTTTGATTTTTTTAATTGAATTATTTTTTAATAGTTTAATTACATATTTAAGCACCGTAAAATTAAAACTTTGTAATGTTTATTGTGCATTTAAAAAAAAGTATATATTGATGTATGTTAAATTATGTAAAAAGAGGTGCAGTTTTGTTTTACTACAAACGTGAAAAACGTATTGTTAAAACCCGTTTTCTTAAATAAAAATTAGTAAAAATTATTTACATTTGCAGTAAAGGTCATTTTTTAAATTTGTTAATCTTTGAAAATTTTTAAATCCACTCACAAACTTTTTAAACAAGCTTTAAACAAGCAAATTATATTTGATGTCCTGTTTTATACTTACTTTAGTTTTTATTACTTAATTAAATATTTGTTTATAATTATACAGATTGTTATGGAAGTGTATGCAAAAAGTTTAACCATAGATAGAACTCACAAAAATAAACAAAATATTTATTTAGCATTTTTGTCAAAAACGCACCATTACCGAGTTAAAATTAAAAGTAAGTAGGCTACGAAAAACTATACCCACCTATGTGTTAACGCAGCGATCAAAACACACCAGAAAAAATTCAAGACAAAAACTCATTAAAGAAAAGTGTACCTAAACACAGCTGATTTTAGGTAGGTTAGTAGGGCAAAATAAAACTTTATTTAAAGGTGTTTCTGCCCTTACTGTGTATCGTACCTTTTATGAACAGGCTAAAAATTTTTTTAGCCTGTTTTCACGTATTGTAGCGCTAGTCTACGAATACTTAGATCTGGTTCATCTTCAATCACATAAAGAATTTTCGGCTCCATTTCAAGATTGTGATCGCTTCTTCGGCGTCTTTCTCGATGATTTGAGGTTGTTACAATACTTGTGAACGTTGGCATCATGGCAATTACACTTCCGGAAAACGTTGGGACAAACGCCGAGCTGCAGACGCATTACCGCGACATAGGACCATATCCATATTAGAAAAATACACTATTGATATAAATTTATTGATGCACTACCTCAATTTATTATTAGAATTCTGTTGATCACAACGGCACAATGTGAAATAAGGTTATAGCCGGTTGCCGTTATCAGTGTTTTTTTCTAGAAAAAACGCTCAAGTTTTTACAAGATTAAATTTTTTATCCCTTTGCTTGAACTTGAAAATGCCATCATGAGCACAGTGTTAAATTAGGGGTTACAAAAAGGTAAAATTAAATTTTTGATATCACAAATAAAATTTGTGAAATTTACATCTTCACAACAAATTAAAACACCTGTTAAAATTTTTGCAAAACCTTTTATAACACCCTGTATATACTCGTATTTTTTATATTAGTGTTTATAACATTTTTTTAACTATTTTAATTTTTTAAGCCAAATTATGTCTTCAAAATCATTTGTTTAGGCGATTAAAATGTATTCTTTTTTGTCAGTTTTCTAAATAACAATTATTTATTTTTTTTAATTATTATTAATTTAATTTAATTATTTTTTAATTATTTATTTGATTTATCCAATTTTTAGTGTACAGTTTTATATTTATATGTTAAAATTTATTATTGATAAAATTTGGTAGGTTTTTCTAATTAAAAAAAAATTTTTTTTTTACATTATTATTTAGGCATTGAAGGTATGAGACATAGCTCTGAAAAGCGTTTTACGACTTTTATGTAAGAAATTATTTGATTAAACTTATGGGATTGTTTTAAATTTTTAATTTTTTTATCACTTATATTAATATAGCTTATTTTGAAAAAAGATGCTACCATAGAATTTAAAAGTTTGTAAAATATAAAGAGTAATTTGTTTACTAACAAAAAAGTTGTATAACTTTTAATGAGGTAACAGCTAAAATTAAATTATTTCTGATTTATTAAAATTTTCTAGATTAAAAGTACGATAAGAAAAGTATTTCTTTTTATAAACAAATTTATATGTATAATTTGTTTTGTTAAATTCAAATGCTGTTTGATTCACGATACGCTTTTTTTTCATAAGCGTTTAGAGAACTACCAGCAAAAAAAAAATGAAAGCACTAATATCTCTATTTTGTAATCTAGTTTTCAAATAACTGCATGTTTTAGAACTTTTGAAAAGTTTCTGACCAAGCGACGTTTTTCTACACTTATATGACAGAAGAAACTTGATTACAGAAGTCAAAATTTTGAAGAAAGTTATACCTAATTTATGTTAGTGTTTCCGTTTTTTTGGTGCCTGTTTTTGAAATGAACTAGGTATTTGTACTTTTTTAATTTTTTGATAATTTATGTTACGTTTATAATAATTAAGCAAATATAAAAATTTTGCAAATAATTTTTTTTATTTGGAATTCTAGTACTCGTACTTGAAAATGTTTACAAGGGAAAACGCACTTTAGTCCTAAAAAAAATTAACTGACAACGAACATGTAAACTTACAAATTTTTAAAAATTTTTTTAGACTGTTTTTGTTGTTTTGACAATTGAATCTGTTGGCAATCCTGTAATTAGTATTAAATGATATTAGATATTGTTAAATCTTCTCTTGACTCTCTGTTTTCTAACTTAAGCAACAGATGTCACAGCTTTTGTCGATTTTTAAAGTTAGGTTTTTCAGGGCGATTTTGCCGCATTTGCAAAATCTCGTAAAGAATGCGATTTTAGGAATACAAATGCTATGAGTTTTAAGAATTCAGTTCTTGCTTCTCTTAAGTGTTTACTCTCTTGCAATGATCTTTCTTAATTAAACACCAAAAACATATAAAATATCACCAACAACACTGCATGCTACAAATCTTCGAATTGAATTTTTTTATCAATTTTGTTACCTTGTATAGAGCCATTTCATCTATAAAACCTCTAATAAGCAACGTTTTGAGTAGTGCAGAACGTGAAGATATTTTTGTTATTGACGCTGTTTACTGTTTATTTGAAGTTCTATACAAGCAAATTAATTCTAGTCTAACGGTATAAAACTTGGGGTAAAATGTTACTGCTACATTTTAACTAGTAACTTTATTATCTTCATAATAAATTTATTAGTAAACGTAAACTCATCTTGTAAAATAATAAAATAAGTAAATACGTCAATGTAGCAAAACTGAAACTATTTTAAACATTACGGAGGTACTAAAATTACTGTTAACACTTCGGGGACGAATTTAGTGTAGCTAATTTAAAACGTGAGGAAGATTATAGCTGAGTAAATCGCTAGATTTTACACCACGATTTTTAATTAAAGATTAAATAACGTATATAAGGGTTAATAAATTTAAATGGCTGGATTATTATATTTGCTTTTTATTTCAACAACAAGCAAGTAAAATTTTTTAATTAGTTTGAATAATTGGTAATTAAGTCTTTGTTTACTTTAGTTTACCAACCGGAATTTGCTTTGCTTTAAAACAAAATAATATAAAAAAAGTTGTTTGTCTGCTTTTACAAATTTTGCAATTTATTGTACATACATAGTCGTATCTACCCATATTATTTTATTTAGTTATATTATTATAATATGGTAACTGCAAATTTGTTATTCGCTTAGTGCCATTATCTAGAGAGGCTAACTGAATTTATCGAAGCGCACAAAAGGATAAGGTAGCAAAACGCTAATGGATTGTTTCACTTGTTTAACAGTTATTACTTCTTAGTGTTATATAGGTATTTTTTATTACAAGTAATAAATAAAATAGATCTTTTTTGGTAATATATTTTGTTAACATTACACAATACACTGATATTTATACCAATAGTTTCTATGAAGCTATACTAGACACTTCTAGTTTGGAAGAAAACGATTGATGGTTTTTATACAAATCTTTAGCTCAGCTGCAGTTATAAAGCTGCCGTAATAACTATTGATAAGTTCTATAGCAGTAAGTGTAGGCGAGTTTATAGCTTCGTGTCTTTATCACTCTACATAGCAGATTTAAGTAGGTACTATTCGTCTTGTAGGTTTAGGTGCCTGTCGTAATTGCCTCTAAAACATTTGTGCTGTTGTATTATTTTTTTAGTACTGTCCAGGTTTAATAACAAAATACTTTTAAAGCTTACAATTATTTTAATTGAAAGCAGCAACTATAAAATTCATCTTCGTTTCTAATGGAAAATTAAAAAAATAGATCTGTGACTAGATGAGAAAGTATCTATTAAAATTTGCGATACTACCGTTATTATTTCAACTTGAAATTTAACTAATGCATCTAATTACTTTGTGCTTACACACAAATTTTCTTTGATTGTTTAGTACGTTTCTTTCCAAGAGACAATTTTATATAATTGTTGCTAACGCAAAACTTATTATTAAATATTTGTTTACTTGTCGTTGCTTTGCCCTTTATTCAGTTATCTTTTATTGGTAAAATCTTTCTAGCGTTTTTAGTACTTAATGTGCTGTAATGATCCAAAATGGTATACTTACCGCTTGACCCAAAATTGTGCGCTAAATTCAAATTTATACAAAGTGGTTGAAAGTCGTTAACCTTATTTGGAAGTTGTGTTTGACAAGATGGTGGCGAAGTTTGTTGAAATGTGACTGCATGGGGGTGAACAGTGCCAGAGTACAATAATATTAAAATGCAAAAGAAAATATACAGCCTTATTCACAAATGATGACGAATCCATATGCAACCAATTTTACGTACTAAGCGACCTACTTGACAAATTATTTGTTTCAGTAGAAAAATTGAATCAAAATTACTCAAAGATTATTGATTTCTGTCAGTTTTTTCGTAACTTGTCAATTGAATAAAAATCTTTTCGGATAATCCGTTATTTTTAGTTTATAAACCAGTGTAACATAGAGAGGGATAATATTTATTAGCGCGTATTATTCTCGAAACAGAACTTTATAACAGAATCGTATGAATTACAGCAATCTCAATTACATTATTTTTTCCTGTCGCCAGTTTTGGTTTGTGGTTTTTTCAAAGGAGGCCAGCTTTAACGCAATTTTGCTTTAAGTCTTCGAAAAATATTGTCAGTTGGAACCACTCGATAAGCATATCTTTCTGGATAAAGTGTTACTGCGGTTTTCTACATTTTTCATACATTAAGATCATGTCAGTTTTCTCGTCGTTATGAGAGAATATTTTTAATAAATTTTCTCAAAGATTTGTCAAATTGTTAAATTAATATAAACTGATATACAGTATTTTTTAATTAAATTGTACCAGTGTCTTATGCAAAAATGTAAAATTGGTTGCATAAACCTTTCGTCATCATTTGTGAATAATCTTGTATAAACCGGGTGTCTCAGGTTGCCGTTGCACTATTATAACCTCGTTATTTCAAATAATATGTTTTATAAAATACATATTGTCTGTTTCACGAAAGAAGCGACTTTCGTCATAGCCATTAATGGTCCGAACTATGATATGTACGTACCGCGTTGATTGAATGAGCGCGGAGCGCCTGCCCCGTTTTCCCGAAAGACGAGAACTATAATAAGTAGCCTAAACTAATAATCAACGATTGCAATTATATAGCCATCTTCCTCGTTATCACGTTTTTCACCTTTGGCTTCTAGTAGACACTACTTTGAATATTGATTCTTTTCAGTATATCGGAAATGTGAATAACATGTGTCGTAACTTGAAAATAAATTGATGACGAAAGTCGCTTCTTTTGTGAAACAGACAGTATATGTCTTTGTAAATTGCACAGCAAACTACGTTAAATGCCGCTGTCAAACTGGCGTAAAAATGACATGTGTCAAAATAACGATTGTCAACCCTTTATTTTTAGGACGGTATATGTTTGATTACATATTTTAATTGAACATGTATTTCTAAATATGTGCATGTACAAATTTTTAATTTTTTGTGACAAAATTTGTTTTTAATTAAATAAATACGCTGTCACTTGTAAAAGTAATTAAAAAGGAAAATTAATGATTAAAAGTACTTTTTTCATCATACTTGTATGAAAAAAGTGACATTTAGGGCACCCGTGAAAGCCTTGTTTTTCTAATACAATAAAAAAATATAAATCAAAATAATTACAAAATAAACACAACATTTTGATTTATGTTTTTTTTAAGTAATTGCCTTAAAAAAACAAGGTTATTGTTTACAAATGGCAGTACTTTAAGTGTCATTTTTTTATATTATAAAAAAAGTAATACTATTTATTAAATTTTTTTATTGTTTATTTTTAAGACACAGCATAATTATTTACGAAAAAAAAATTATCACATACAATCAAATATTTGCTACAAATGTTACCAGGTGATAGTCTTTGTTGAAAAAATGCTAAAAAATCTAATTTGCTTTATACAAATGTTTAAAATTTTTGAAATATACGCTGTAAAAATTTTTTTTGAAAAAACATTATTTTTGAGATACATGATGTATGACAACACAGTTTTTAAGCAAAACCTTTTGCATCGTATATCTCAAAATTTATAAACATTTGTTATCACCTGTAAAAATTTCTAACATTACTTCAAAAACATCTTGTATAAATGGTTTCTTTATTTAAAGGTCCTGACAGTAGAAGATATTACTATTTTTTTATCATACAAATACAAATACTTAATAGAAATCTAAATATTGACTAAATGTTGAAATATGTGTTTTTAGCGTTATTTTCAATAAAATATGGTCGTCTACTTAACAGAGCAATAATAATTTTTTTTTGAGAAGTTTTACTGTATTTTATTTTTTTTATTGGTAGTAGGACAAAATTAGCAAATTAACGTTAGTTTTCACCTTCACCATATGTCACGGGTCTTATGAGATGGGGTGTAGATCAAAAAGTAGATTTTATATCATATAATCTTCAATTATATACATTTTTTTAAAGAATATTTGGACATAAGATTATTTACAGCATGAAAAACTTGGTCCTTGCAATTCCATTTAAATTTAAACTCCACCAGTTCTTTGGAGCACAGGTCACTCTCGAGTCTTACAATTCAAAAAACTTAATTAAAATAATATTTTCTTTTGTTTTTTATATATTTTTAATAAGTTTTGCAATGCCTATAAGGTATTTTGCTTAACGAACGCTAGATAACCGACTTTTATGTAATTATATGCTTATTTATTGATCAACGGTAATTAATTTATCAAAGATATTCTTAAAATCAATTTTTAAATTAGTACAATACCTTTAAAATTAAATCTTTTAAAATAACATTTGTTATAATTCTAACAGTCTGTGCTTTAAAAATATTGTTTTTTTATAAAAATATTTGTATAGACATTGTTGTTCTAATAGATTTATTTGTTATTAAATTAAACATGATTATTAAAATAAACATGATTACAGAAAACGTTCCTTGACTAATAAATTTTAAATTTTCTGTTAGCAGAAGGCGCAGTGAGACTTAATTATTAAGAGTTGTTTTGTTATTTATCCCAGATTTTGTTTACAAAAATGTAGGTACACATAAAAACGTTAATAAAAGCATTTTTTTGCATGTTTATTTAATAAAAAAATTTTTGCAAAAGGGTTGTTACAATAAGTAAAAACAACAAAAGGTTATAGCTTTTTGCTTGTAAATAACATTTAAGACGATTTTTAATTTAAAGGGACAAATATTTGTTTTACTCAAAGTCAAAATATTTTTGTACCGTATTTTTAAAGAAACTTTAATATAAACCTATGTAAAATAATAATTTTTATAAATATAAGATATTTTTATTTTCTAGTAAAGAATAAAATGGAGCACAAAAAATTATGTGGTTTTCAGAGTTGAATATTTAAAAGGTTTTAAGCAAGTATTATTTATTTGACTAAAGAAAAGAATAAGAACTTGTACGTCGCTCTTTGTATTAATTAACTTGTAATGAAGGTGCTAATATTCTATTCTAATTTGCACCAACAAAATAGACGTTGACCACAACAATCACAACTTGACGTTTGCGGAAGGTACAGTCGCAGCTACAATTGAAAATAAGGAGTTGAAATGTTGACATTAAAATATTGTAATTACAAATTATATAATATATAATTATACAATATAAATTATATAATATATTGTAATTACAAAATAAAAATTACAATTTAAACATTGTAATAACCACTATATTAACAAAAAACAAGCAAAACATTAGTGCCTAATTTATTCAGATAAAATAAGATAGACATCATTATGCAACTTTTAATTCTTTGGTAAAAAGCTCATTAAAAAAAAGCAAAATGTTGTTGGCGGAAATTATAAAACACCGTGTCGTAGATTTCAAAAGAAACTGAAAGAGCACACTTTATCTCAGTTATGAAAGAGTCAATGTTCTTTTAACAAGGTCTGCGATCTTATATCGAACTTTTTATTTTTTTGCCAAGCGAACTTGATATGGAAATTTCTCGAAAATAAGTTTAACACGCGAAAAGCACTTGCAGTAGAAAAACAGAAAATAGTTCCGCAAATGAAAAATTCTCCACCTCGCTTCAGATCTTATCCTATACACTTTTCTTTTGGATTGTTTACAAGTTAAATGTATTTTTTTGATGATAACATCACACAAACTTATTTGAATTTATCTTCAACAGTGATTACTTTATGTTAAAACTTTACCGAACAGATTTAAACAATAATGGAGGGAAATCAAATTAAAGATTTGACGAAATATTACATTGAAAATCGGTAATGACTTTTACTTTACTTAACATATTACAAAATAAATCTTTTTTGAATTTACATTTTTAATAATACGTAGAAAACTATTAAAGTACTCAAAAAATTGTCAAAAAGCACAAATTAGAAAAGACTTTCGTATGAAAATTGCTTTTATAAGTCATTGTGAATACTAAAAAAAGGTAAAAACTTGTTTTTTTAAGTATTTTAATAACAGTTTTAATAAATAAAAATTAAAGATGGCTTTAAAAAAAATATTGACGTAAATTTTTCAAAGCTACTTTTGACTTCTATTTATTAAAATTTTCATTAAAATAGTTAAAACAACAAGTTTTTGGTTTTTTTATTTTTTATAATCAGCTAAAAAGACAACCTAATGGATACAAAAAATAATAGCATACCTACCATCAAAAAAATGTTATGACGTTACATTTTTTGAGACATCTTGCATCATCAAAAATATTTCTTAAAATGCGCCGTAGACTTTAAATAAAGTTTATAAAATTCGAACTTAAGTAATAACTAAGTTATAGAAGACGGGAGCTGAAATAAAACAATCTGTATACAGTACATAGCTGTGTTTTATTTTGCCTTGTTTTCAACAAAAAAACTAGAAATTGAATTTAAATATTAATGTTTATATTAATTGTACAATTGGTATTATCCTCAACAATTATTATTAAAGGATTGAATTTATTTTAATGAATGCACGCGGTACAATCAACAAATTAAACATATGCGAAATCGCTGTTGCTAATGATGGTCCGCAAACGCAATTAGATTTTGTTACATTATTTTGAAATTCAATTTTAATTTTTCTTTACAACGGAATTTGCCACAGGATAAAATAAAATACATAAGACATTAGTCTGTGAACTCTTTTTTACAGTACTCGTTTTGATGTTACAGGCTTCTTCGTCGCCTCGTTCTTAAAATACGATATAAAATACAATGTAAAATACGAGTCCTCAGACTTATAACGCTAATTACTACTGGCGTTCCAGCAACGCTTAATTCGGTTCTAAATTATTAGCTTGCGCATGTGTGCATTTGAGTTTTAAAGTAAGTTTTAAACTGTTTAAAATTCTTTGTTGGAACAAAGCTGATGTTTTTCTGATGTGGTAATGTAAATGTCTGGATCAAAATTTTTAGGATAGTGCTAGAACTAAAAGTTGAGTTATGAACTAGTTCTCAATTCAGTACGTTGTTTATTGTAACGCTTAATTTGTATTACGCGTGCATACAGGGACGTCGCCAGGATAATTTTTTAGGGTGGGCACAAGTTGGTTCCCACTTTTTTTCAGGTGGGCACAATAAAACGTAAGAATATATAAGGTGTATATAAGTTTTAAAAGTAACAGAACATTATAACTTACATATAATTGATACATATAATTCATACATATTTATATAATAAAATTAAATAAAAATAAATAAGCTTATACTCTTCCTTTAGTGTAGTATTAAACGTCTTAAATTTTTTGCAGCAAAAAAATTACTATTTTATCCAAATTTATTTTTTTTACTAATTGTCTTTCTATATTAACTACTGCCAAACTGGACAGACGCTCGTCACTCATTTTGTTGCCTAAATATGTTTTTATTTGTCTTACAGAAGAGAAGAACTTTCTCTCGCATTCTGAGCTACAAAGTTTGTAAAATTCTAAAAATACAATTTTGTAGGTTTCTATTTCTAACAGATCTAAAAATTGCATAATACTTTTAATTTTATATTTATCTTCATATATTTTTGTTTCAGTAAAATTTTTATTTTGCTTTGCAGCAAATCAACTTCTATTCTTACTGTAATGTTCAGCAAACGGTTGCAGATTATCTAATTTAAAAAAAAACTTGATTTGGGGTATAAGAGAATTAAGTCCTATTAAAATATTTTTATTAGCAATGAAATGGCAGTTTATTTTGTTTATAATTCTGCTAATGTTAAAGTGTTATAAAAAAAAATGGGTTTTTAGAAAAATCATTTCGGTTTTCGTTTTCAACGGAGTCTTCTATCAAATATTTTTTTTATCTTTATTGGCCGTTTTTCTTTTATTTTGATTGTTATATTAGTTTCATTACAAATTGTTACTGCCTCTTTGTCTATAACATCAAAATGAGTTTCTACACTTCCATTTTTTTAAAAATTGCTTCTGCTTACACAAAGGTCTTTAAAGTTTTCAATAAAAATTAAAGCCCCTGAAAACTCAGCGGTTACTCTTTGTGAACAGTCAGTATTTTTTTTTTAATGAGATAACATGTCACTAAAATAACAAATGTTGAAAACAAATTCAAAATCAATTTGATTCGAAAGCTCTACAGCATCAATTTTTAGATGCTTCTATTATTAGTTGTATTATTTAATAAAGCTAATACATATATTATTTTAAAAAAGTTTTTATATTTTACTTCTAACTTTTTGTGTTAAATCTAGGTGGGCACTGGGTGGGCACATCAAATTTTAGGGTGGGCACGTGTTCACCCAGGCCCATCCTTAACGACGTTCCTGCGTGCGTAGCACAGTTCTTAACCGTTCTGAACTTGTTCTGATTCTAATGTGTTGTTGGAACAAACCTAAAATTTGTTAATTTTATAAAATGTAACTTTCGGTCATTTATCGGAAACAGATAAAACCTTGAACAAACAATCTCAAAGTACCTTTAGATGCCTTAAATTGTTTTGTTCGCAAAATTATTCCGAATTTAAACCGACATCTGCCTATGACAGTATTTATACTCTAGGTATGTTAATAGCTATAATTGTTAAAAAAATCTATAACTTATCAATTTAAAATTCAAGAAAATGCAATTTTGTTCTAGGTTATCGCCATTTCAGCATCTTATTTGAATTTATCTCCACGAATGATTATTTTAAGTTAAAACCTGAAAAGATTTATGGTTGTAATAAAAATTCTACTAGGTGCGATCAAAACCTTTATGGGGACGTAAAAACATATTGGCCGATTTGTCTAATCGGTAAAAATTCGATTTTTTGATCTTGTGATAGCAGTAGAGAAGTTGTGAGCGCATAGATGCAGTGACGACATTCCTCAAGTTGCGCCTTCACCAATGACGTCACTTCACCCACGCACAAAATTTTACGCTGTCGAATCAATAACCCATTCTAGCTCTTTGTTCTTACTCAGCTGGTACATGTTGAACAACTGCAAAACGCCCACGTTTCGTCTCGATCTATTCAAATAAGTCTATATCAAAACCCTTGTTAAATTAATCTCTTAAAAAAGAGTCTTCCGTTTTTCTGCGTGTTCAATTTTTGCAAGTTAAATTAAACAAATTGCGTGTCGGGGAATTATGAAATATATCGCGGAGGAAGAATTTAATATGTACCTTACAAGCTGATCTATTAGCTCTCTAATAACTTGCCATAATAGTAAACGACGCCGATTTACGGCTTTTGTTAAAATAACACTTTTTTCTATCGATTGATGTAATAACAATTTTAGCTTTTATATCCGCGATGCTGAAATGCGAATAACAAGGGTTTATGTTTGCGTTTAAAGCAATGGAAATAAAAGGTTTTGTAATTACGCCACAACACACACAATCAAAAACCTAAATCGCATTAGCTGCATAAACAGTTCGTGACAAAAAATCTTAAAATTAATTTACAAGGACTTAAATAAATTTTCAGGAAGTAAATTTTTAGCTGAAATAACACATTCCTTAACTAGAAGAAATTTATCAAAATGAAAGAAAGTTTAACAACCTTGAGTTTATGTTAAATTTTGGGTCGAAGAGTAGCTAAAACTGTTTTAATCTTGATAAAGAAAAATATTATTTTGATAATAAAATGTACTAAAATAAGCTTATATTTCAAACAAGTATATTCGTATAGATTTAAGATGAGAGATACATAGCCCTCATTGCGTGTAAAACAGCACTAACTTTTGTCGAAAATTTTTCATTTATGAAATAACTTAGAGTAGTTTTTTTTGTAGATTCTTTTAGACCAACATCTAATTAATTGCATCAGTAGGTTTTTTTGTTAAAAAAAGCTGGTCATTAATTAATAAAAAATATTAAAAGTGTCGTATCTAGTAGAAGTGAAAATTGCTTTAATAACAATTAAATATTAATGCCTTTGTGCTTAAAAAAAGACGAATCAATACACTATTATCCAATAAAAATAACTATAAAAAAAATCTTCAAAATATTTGTGTTATAGCTTAGATATTTTCGCCATAAAATTTTTATAACAATCTGACACTTTCAATAAGAAATATGGGTTGCCTATCTATGTGAAAGTCAGACAAAACTTCAGCGTGTTTCGAATAGATGGCGCAACCATTTTCAAATTATGATATTTAAAACAATATGCAAAAGAGAATTAATAAGGTAAGAAATGAAAAAATAAAGTACGAACTTAACATAAAATTTTTAACAGTAATGGTTTCAATTTCTTTTGTGGAGTTATGCAAAAGGCAGATTAAGATTTGAAACAATGAGTTTAATACGTAATTTCATTTTTTATTATTAACAATGTATTTATTTCGTAGTAGCACATTTCAACAATTTACTGTTGATTAATAAATTAAATAAATATTTATTTACACTTATTGATTTTACTCGTAATATATTGAAATTATTGAAGTTAAAAATAAATAACAAAAATTGCATAGTTTATGCCTCAATAAAAACTTTTACAAAATAAAAACCAAGCATAAAGGAAAAATGACAGGTTAATAGTAAAGCATCACATAGAAAATTAAAGTTACACTTTATTTTTTTTTATGTTTTTTTTTTTCTTGAGCTTGAACAATATATGGTGGATCTAAACATTTTTCTCCTTTAGGAATTCTGCGTCTTACAATTTCTTGTAAGACACAGTCATTGTAAAATTTTATTAAAATTGGTAACATTTTATTTTTCCAAAAATTCATGTCAATTTTAATTTCTTCAACAAAAAGTGGGTTTGCATCTCCAGTATAAACTACAAAGTAGCATGCTTCTCGCTGGGTAATATTTAACTGGCCTTGGATTTGATACCAATAAGTATGGTTTCGTTTTAATCTTAATTTTTTCTCATATTTTTCCAGACAAATATTATTTTTTTCGGCAGCCTCTTCTAATGCCACGTTCTGTTTAAAAACGCTGTGCAAACATTTTACTTCCACGAGGTGGGTTTCACCTACAAGTCCTATAACAAAATAAAGTAATGGAAAAATAAATCATTTCAAATCAATTAACAAAGAATAATAGTTAATATACTAACCATCTGGAGACGCACCAAGATACCCATAATTAAGATCAATGAAAAAACCAGCCTTTTTTACAACGAAACCATATTCTGTTTCAAATTTTTTTATGGCGACTGTTTCCATTGTCTTTCCATATTCAAGACTTGGCGTAGAGAGACTGTTCCCATATAAAATTTCTTTAACCAAATTATGGCAAGGAGTTGACGCTCTTCGCTTTATAACGTTGCCAAAAAAAGAGGCTGTCAACCTATCTGCCCTCTCTGTTTTAAACAATTCACTGCCAAACTGTTCTTTAGTGTTTTGTTCGATAAAAGCTTGTTCTTCTTTACTAACCTAAAATCAGTACAATTAAAAAAAAAGTTATTATGGATAATTTATATCTAGTTTGTTTGTTTTTCTTTTTAGTGCGCTAGTCTGTCTCTTTTTAACACATTGTTGTATACGTTGTTATGTCATATACATAATGTATTGAAGAAAAACAGACAAGCCCACTAACAAGAAAAACGAACTACATATTAATTTACAAAAAGACAATAAGTTGCCACAGGTGACAGTAAGGCTTATACTAAATGTATTTACCTGTAATTTTGCAATTATTCTTGCACATTCTTCTTTTAGATACTCTTCTGTCGGTTCAGGCTGTTGGGCATTTAAACCGTAATCTATATTTTTTATAGTTGGTAACTTTTGTCCGCTTGTTTTAAATTCCAATTTTTTTCTTCTTGGTTTAACTTTTGCCCTGTGACTTTGAGTGTCAATGTATTGTTTGAAATATTTTCCCGGGCTTTTTTTTGTTAAAGATTTCCATGGACTTGAATGCCACATAATGCCTTTGTTATACCTCATTCCACTCATTGTGCATCTTGCTTGAAATGAGCCCCTTGTAGTCAAATTTAAACGTTTTCCGGCATTAAATCTAGCTAGTATATTCATGAATATTTCTGCCCGGTTGTTGTTCTGATTTTCTAGTAATAAATGAGATTTTTTCAAAATAATTTCTAAGGCACCTGCAAAAATGTATACGGTACATGCAAAAAAATTACAACTAAAAAAAAAGCAAATACTTACTATATAAATGATTGTACAGACCGCATTTTTTTATAGCTTCAATTTTTTTAATATTATGAAGCACGGTAGGTGTCTCACAGTAACGATCTTTACATGAGCGATGGTCACCAAAAGTATGTAAAGGACCATTTCTTAAATCTTCTTTTAACTGATCAAGATTTTTGTTGCAATTATAAATTGCTTTTTGAGCGACCTTTTGTAAATCTTTTATAATTTTGTTTGTTAATAATTTTCTGGCCGCTAAATCAATTTTTGCGTCTTTGCTTAATTGGAAGAGTGTTTTTCCATAATTTTTGAGAACATGATTGACGCACTCAATTTTTTTTACTGTTCTTCCATACGGGACTCGCTCAATTATTTTAGTGTAGACACTGGAGTCCCCATCGCCAACAAAAGATTTAAATCGTAAATTGGAAACTTTCTCTGCAAAACAAAAGCCTTCTACAATTATATCAGCTTCCATCGCAGAAGAACTGCCGCTCCAATTGCGGAAGCATTTATGTTCCTTTGGTGTTTCTTTTTTATTTGCGGCCCTTGCACAAATAATGCAGTATTTATTTCTTACACTCACATATAAAACTTTCAAAGTTTTTTGACCAATAATGACTCCCTAAAATAACATTAACGTAGATATATTAAATAAAAGAATGATAATTATCTCTTACAACTCCAGATGCAGCGTTGTAATTATGGCCGTAGCTTCTATGACTCCATCCACCGTCTAAGTAAACCGTTATATATGGTACCCCGTCAGGATCTACATGCCCATTTTCTACGGCAATTTTAGCTTCTTCTAAAGCAGCAGCTTCCATATCTTTACAAAGTTGATCTTTCCAAACCTAATAAGCACGTTTCTAAATAAAGATAAATACACAAAATGCTTCTAATATATTTTTTTTGTAAAAGTGATATAGAAAGCTAAAAATGCGTTTTTTTACTCACATCTCCCAATGTATTTTCTATTTCATTAAATTTTCTTTGATTTATGGGTGGTATATTCATAGTTGATAATAATTCCTCTAAGTGGCCAAAACTACTGCCAGTCGCCAAAGTGCCCCATACAGCTCCATAATTAATTTCCGAATTTTTTTTATTGGGATCTTCAGTACTTCGAATTATGTTCCCAATGTCACACTCTGAACATTTAAATTCTATGTGGCGTACCAGTCCTAATCCTCTGTCATATTCCTTAGAAGGATATAATATTCCTGAACATAATTTGGAGTGGCTGTGCTGCATGCTAAAAGCCCATTTTAGTATGTAACCCAAATCAACAATTCTGTTGCCAGGAAGTGCTTTGGAATAGACATCATCTTTTTCGATGCAAAGTTCATGATCCATTATTCTAAAAATTACGCATACAAAAATTAAAACCATAACATGTATTCAACAGGTCGTACTCATTAAATGTGGTTTCATTCATGCATATGGGATCTTTCATCAAAGGTGTATCGCATTTCATATTTTCACAATTATTGTCTGTTTCATGTTCTTCAGACGTAGAAGGTTTAACCTCACTAAAATATTTTAATATAAAACTTACGTAAAGTGTCAATTGATATAAAAAATAATGTACATTATGATAAAGTATTGAATGCGTTTTAGACATCGCTTTTAATTTTTTTTATAACTTATAACTGAAATAAAATTTATACATAGCTTCAAATTTGTGGTGTAACCTTTTAGATAAAGTTTTAATCGTAAAACACACTTTTTCACAATTTACACAATTACACGCTTGAATACAAACCTAGAAAATGTTATTTTTTCATCCAGTCTTCTTTGTTTTTCTGAACAGATATCATAATTTGTGTCTCCTATAACATTTCTTGTTTCGTCAGTACAATCTGCATTCTTAGTAATAGCTAAAACTGTAATTAAATATTCTGTATAGTTATATATTTTAAAAATATGTTTGTATTTTATTTACCTTTTTTAGCAATTAGATATTTTCTTCGAGAAATAGAAGCTTTATTTCTTTTACAAATCTTTGAAGGTCTTGTACGCGAAGTTTGTCCCATCGTAAAAAAAGCAAATCAGAAACACTTCACTCACAAGTAGCACCACCAATAATAATGAATAATTTGTAAAATTGAAGGAGCTTATGTTTCCCACCCTAATTTAAAATGAAACAATTCCGGGAAAAACAAATAGTTGCCGACAACAAATTTCAAGAATTCTTGGCGGTACCGGTAAAAGAAAATTCCTGGTAATGAATGATGAAATTCAGCTAACTGCTGAATTCAAGTACGCAAATATATAATAACTTTGTAAGATTTTCTTATTTCTGTTATTTCAAAAATTATAATTAAAGCAGCCTCTCATAAAAGTTTAAAATTTTTTGAATAAATGTTGAAATCTCACATTTCAAAATCATGTTATTGAATAACATTTTCTTCTCAATTTTTAAATATTAAAATTGTTTATAAAAATATTACTTAATATTCTTGTTTCTTTTATAACTATAACTTCCACAATAACTTACAAACGTATGGTTCCAGCCTGATAATCTATTGTTTCTATTTTAAAATAATAAGACCCACTTTAGACAGTTTTGAAAAACTACATTATTTTAATTTTTGGATTTTTTTAACACCTGACAAGCACCAAAAGTTTTACTTAATCCCAATAAATGCGGTAATATAAATTAGAATATAAACAATCATTTTATTTCAAATTCGAGTTCAAAGTAAAACATAATAATAAATTTATTTAATTTTCCTTTAATAGTTTTTACACTATTTGACATAATGCTGATTAAATTATTATAGCTGCAGTGTTTTAAATAAAAGCCACATATTGTCATAACAAAAAAATCCTTTTCACTTTTTTTTACAAAATATACGATTATTTGGAATATCTTGTAAAGCGGCTAAAGTTCGGGAAGTACCGTGTCCTTTCGAGCTTACTCGAAGACACAAGTCCAAACTTTCTCTAATATTTGGAAGGCTTGGATGGTTGTATTACTAAAAAGTGAATGCCTGCGCCATCTGAACGGGTTTTGTAAACATCCCCAATGTATCTCGGGTCTTAAGATAATTCACTACAGTTTTAGTGGCTATTTTATAAAAAGATGTAAACACAAATAATTAAATCTATTTTAGCAAAAAAATATTAACACTTAATAATTTTTTATTTTAATTAAAACTTACTATTTTTTAAATTTAAATACAGTGGTCAACAATTGAAATGAAACACTCTAAAATTGTACCTTAATTTAATGTTTGGGACTCCTAAAAATGTATTAATTGAGATGGTCATTTTTTTAGTATATAGCTTATTTTTTATACTTTATTGTGTTTAATAGAGCGTTTTCCATAAGTTTGTTGTTTAAGTTACAGAGGATGTCACAAGCGGGCACTGCGAAAAATGAAAAGATTAGAATGCTCTTATTTTACCAAGGCTGGATTAGCACCCGAGCTTACCAAAAACTTTTGATACTGAAGCCTCTTAGCTTCAACAATAAGTTTATTTATTTTGAAATATTTTTTTATACAACAAGTAATTTTTTTAGATTTTTGCCGTCTTTTTTCTTTGTTATGTTTTTCAATCATTTTCAGGGCTTAAATTCACAATTCTTATTATACATTTTACAAAACATTCTAGGTGTAACAAAAGTCATTTTATAAAAACTAAACTTGTAGACGAGAATTTATAAAATTAAAACTGTAAGAAGTTTTTTAATATACTAGAAATTGTAGAGCACATTTTATATATAAAAAAATTAAATATAGAAATCCAAATCAACAAAAAAGATTTTATTTAAAGCTTTTTTTAAAAAAAATCATAAAAATAAAACCTGTAATAAATTGACCTATAACAATTGCTATAAAAAATAGCTTATTGTAAAAATCATAAATCGGAAGTTGTAAGGTTCATTTTATTAATAATATTGGTCTGCACAAGCAGCATCTTATAAAAATCGGAATGGACAAAAGACATTTTATTTATACTCTTGGTTCTTGTATAAAGCAAATTTAGTTTTTTAGCATCCTAATTGGTAGACCTTTCTAAAAACATTTTTTTAAAATTGTTGTAATAATACAAACATTGTTATATTGTTAGGTATACAAGGTGATTTTTTTATTTGTTCCCGCCCGAAACTCCAAAAATTGGCAACACATTATACTTTGAAAATATTATTTTCAAAATTACGGACTAAAGAGTTGTGAATTAATGTCAACATTGTTGATAATACAATACAAATACAATGTAATAATACAAATATTTTAAAATACAAAAAAGAGTTCTGTTTTTAAACATGTGTTTAAATTTTTAGTTTTTTTACATCGTGTCAAAATTTGGTTGTTCTGGTAGCGTTTTGTTGCACAAATATGTTTAGTTTTATGATATGTTTAGATTTACTTTTCAGATTTTAAGCTTGAACGCTTGCTTTTAGAATAAACCAAAAACGAGGAAAATTTGACATCAATTAAAAAAGTTATTGCTTTTAAAAATAGTTATTTACAATAAGAGTGAGGAAGGTGAAGCTTTCGTTCACGCGAATTGTGAGTTTGTCCACGAAGATGCAATTCAAGTGAACGAAAGCGACCTTACTCTCGAGTGCTGTATTTGGTTTTGTTCGATACCTCTTTAGAAAATGAATCTATAACTTTCGAAAAAAGTTTGAAATTATTTGCGAAAAAATTGTCATTCTTAATATAAATTTTATTAGTACACATTAGTTACACATTAGGTAGTTACACATTAAAGATTGAAAGAATTTGTTGTCAAGGAAACAAACAAATTAAACAAATTTTACAATTTCATTGAACTGATTGTGACTGTGAGTAACTTTTGTGCTATTATTCTATTGAAAATAGATAATGAAGATGAATTATTTGTTTCTGAAGAGGTCTTGGAACAAGTTAATGCTGCTAAATATTAAATGTTGCCTGAAAAATGGAAATTCAATTATGCGTGAGTGAAAACGCGTGAGCAAAAGTAGACGTGAGCGCAAGTGAAACCTTCACATGCTGGTAACTATGGCTACATATCTACTTTCTAAGGAGGTATCAAACAAAACATTTTTTTTAACTTTTGTTTTAAATTATAAACTTAGTTTAAAATCTGCAAAATCTTTTCAAAAACGTAATCCAATCTTTCTGTTAAAACCCATTGAAAAAAAATAAATCAATTTTTTTGTAAAACGAAATTAGTCTAAACTTTTCATTTTTTAGCTCTGCCAGCCTGAGACGCTTTGTACAACTTGAACAACAAACTTACAGAAAACGGTGTATTAAGAATGAGTTATCGACAGAATAAAGATTATTCTAATTAATAAATTTTATTATAGGAATTACAAGACTTTACATTGTTAAAATTTCAAGAAGTCTTTTTCAATTATTGACCACTGTATTTGTTTTAAACACTCACTTTATAAAGATTTCAGTAATGTCTGTCTACCCTATTCATTCAGCTTAATATAAACAGAATGTTTAAAACATTGCGGTTTGACGTAAAAAACTATTTGAAATAATAATGTTTCGTGTACGTTTTAAGTTTTTCTAATCAATAGTTCTTTAAATATTACCACTGACAACGTCACTAACCAATTTTCTAAATTCAGTTGCCAAGTTAGTAAAAATAAAACTTTATTTCGGTACTAATATTTTGTAACCCGACCTCACGTTATTTGTCGATTGTTATCCTTGTTATCTGTGGCAGGGTTTTCATTTTGAAAATGACAATTTAGGCACGAGCGCGATATGCCACTACAATGAATAAAATTTATTTGTTCGTAGGAACAACCCTTTGAGATGTTGGATTTGAGGGACAGCAAAAATTGGGAATGTGAGCAGTTATTAAAACTCAAATTTGGCATGATTATTAAGTTTAATAAAAGCAAAATAAAAATAAAAGTAATAAAGGTTATACAAATACAAAATGAGCTAAGTTAGCAAAATTTAAGTAGAATTTAACATACCAAAAATGAAAGCGAAAATTGTGTGGATACAAACAGCATGACTAATTACCAAATTACACATTATTACATTACAAGCATTATATGGTGCAAGTAAACCAGATTACAATGATGGTTGATACTTTACGGTATTTTACTATAAAGAAAACTTATGACAGTTAATTAATTTTTCAATAATCTTAAGCTCATTAATCCCTTGGTCAGGCTTACAATGTTTACATTTCCGACTCTCGGGATTATCATTGAAATTTAAACGTGCAGATAGCAGACAGAGTTGATTCATAAACAAAAATATTATAATTATATCGAGCATTGCCTTAATCTAGAAGGAGGGTAGGAAAACCAAAACTAATTTCAAAAACGGTACAAAAATGACTTATTAAAACAACAAAAATTACAAAGCAATAGGTCCATCCCCGAACAGTTCACATTTTAACTTGCGTTTCTATCGTACCAAACCATAACCTTTTGGTAATCATAAATTACCAAACGAAACTTTAGAAAAGCTGCCATGGTTGTTAAAAACATCGAGAAGAATTAAATCAAAAGAGACTTACTGAGCAACATCTTGTGGAGACGAACTTTTCTCTTAACAAACACTTTTACTTTTAACTTCACAACTCAAAACGGGGAAACATCAATTACTGCTTCGCTGGTAACTTGTCATATACTGATTCTCCCGATTAATCGAACGAGCTTATATATATGCTTCAGTTCCTTTGTCTGTTCGATGATTCATGGCATATTCCATAAGAGTTCAATTCTCAACTCCACAAGATTTGTTTATATTATAAGCTAAAAGCTTTTTATGGCTAATTGGTGTCAAATCTCACGGGAAACTGTCCAGTGACCTTACATTGACTTTGCTTTGTCTAAATGCTTAAAAATTGAATCGCGAAATGAATTCCTTAGATTTGATTTTCCTTTACAATATTTTTTAGATGACCAAGAGGGCATCAGTGGCCCTTCACAACCACTCCCCCCTTAAAAGAAAAACACGGGTTTTAATAACCCGTGGCTTTTCCTTTTTTTACAACTAACTTACAACCTATAAGTCCTTCACTTTCCTACTGGAATCGTTACTTGATTACCAAAATTCACTTTACTTTTATAGAAAGACTCTCTAATTCCAGTAGCAAAACTTGGACGTAGAGTATAAATTCTTGGTTGGATCGTACATTGGCTGTGTCGCGAAACACCTTTTCACTTCACATTGCGCACTCACTAGCTCTGCTTTTAATTAGCACAACACTTTTAACTTTTACCTGCTGCTGAGTGAACACTGGGTAGATCGATGTTGTTGATGTGGGACATGGACCAAGGAAAATGGATTGTCAGATCCCTGCTTATCTTGTTAACTATCAGTTTGATAGCAGACTTCCTTATGTCGACCAAGATTTGAAACAATGGGCAAAGTTGAGAACTCATTTACTCGGTGACCACCCTGGTCACTCTAGTCTTCTTTCTTCTATTCTTCTTTCAACTTTCTTACTTGCTATAGTAAACAGCTTAACCAGCCCCCTTCTTGTGACATTGAACCACTCTCCAAAGTCCACCTTAATTTAACCCCTCCCTTTTTAATGCTTAAAACAACCATGATTTATACCCTACTTGAATAACCGTTACAAAACTATACTATTAATCCGACTTGTTATATGGTTTGGCACGATATGTCTTTAACTCAAACAAACTAAAATTCAGGGTATATAAAACTTGCTTCTTATTACCTCTACATACTCGTATACCCTGTTACTCCGCGGCAATGATATTCGGGAAATGAACCTACGCATAATCTACGTTACTTTTTTTTTCTTGAATCGCATTATTTGGTTTCTCCTCCTCCTCTCCAGAATTAATAGTTTCTGCTTCCTAATCGAGTATCTCAGTACGGTTTTTCTCAGCTCTTACGTTCTGTATTTCCAAATCTTTCATTACCTCCTTCTTATGTTAAGGTGTAACCTCGATAACCTATCTAATAACCTTTTCTATGACTTAAACTCTTAGGAGTCTAAGGATCAGATCTCTTGTTCAACTAAACTACCCCCCCTCCATTTCTTTCTAAACGGTCGCGTCTACCAAAAAAAAATTATTTTTTTTCTTTACTACATCTTCTTTTAACTTCATCTTCGACTCTTTTTTTTTATTTCTTTATTTTGATCTAATGAAAATCTTCTTCATCTTCAATTTCTTCAAAAGTACTCAAACAAATTCTTGAACTCAAGTTTGAAAACACTATTTTGTTTACAAGGTCACCGTTAATGTTTTGTTCCTGTTTATCTTTCGTGGAATCTAAAAGTTCATTCTTCTCCACTTTTAGGCCTATTTTGGAAAAGAATAGACTTTATGAGGTAGATTGTTCATCTTGTACTTTATTTATCTTCATTTTGTCAGATTATTCTAAGCTTAAATGGTTCTAATCCGTTTTTATTCTTCCTCTCAACCCAATGGCAACTTTAAACTTGCGAACAAAATCTTTTCCTAATAAGATAATTCCCAATAAATGCTAATAACAAGCATCCTTAATGTCGTTATCTTTTGTGTGTCTTTCACCCTGTTTTTCGACCTCCTTTAGTCCAAACCTGTGGTCTCGAATTTTCTTGATGTTATCTTAAGGCATTACAGTCATCTTCCAAGCAAACACAACAATTTGTACACAAATATTCGTCTGACTCCATTGCTGATTTTCTTAACAATTTAAGAACTTTGATGTTCCTTTATCTATCACATCGTAGCTGTTGTTGATGTTTTTATTTACTTCCCTCTTTCGAAGTAGATGGTCATTTTCATCGATGTTGTTGAATTCGGATAATGTTGTTACATACGTTTATGCAACTTTTCTTCTATTTATCCTCTCTAATTGCGATTTTAACTGCTTCTTCAAAATTATTTGCGTTAGCCGAAATGATCCTTTGTTGTTTAGTATCTTTAACCTCCCCAAACTCTTTTTTTTTTCTATATTAGTTTACCATGGGCTAACATCACTTTATTCTCTCCGATTTCTTTTACGCAAAGATTCACTAGCCTCGTCTGTGCAATTGTTTTATATAGATCTTTCCATTTTAGATAGAATTTTGTAGCCAATCTTAATCACCGGAGTGAGCAAGCGAACTCAATTCTCCCTCTTGAAGATCTTACATTTTTTTTTTTATTATTCCCTGTGTTTATGATCTCCCCGTTTACAATTGTACTCTTTTTCCAAAGTATACGCAGATGTTGTAGCGTTTTCATCAATTGTGCTTTTAATTCCTCTGAAGTCTGGACAATGTTTGTCTAAGTCATAACACAATATTAAGAATAGAGTTTAAAGGTAATCTCTCTTCATTGTATCTCTTTGGTTAATTCTGTCAAAGGCTTGGCAATAGTGAAGTAATTCGAAATAAATCCTCTAGAAAAACCGCATAATTCCAAGAATGCTTCAACAGCCTTGGAGTTTTTCTGTATTGGATAAATCTTTATTGCTTTTGTCTTCTCTGGATCTGTTTCAAGAAATTATACTAAGTTGTTTTAAATCTTAATTGGCTTTTCTCATTCTCTTAAACATATCTTTTTTTTTTTCGAAGATGTTGCTTATAATCACTCGTGCTAAAAACCATCACATCATCTAAGTCATCATCACCAGACATTATAGGCCAACTAAGCATAAGAATACTGAGTACATCAGTCGTTACCAATGTTTGAGCATTTCACAACCCCATTGCCATCCTCTTAAATTCATTATGCCCCGATGGTGTGCCAAAGGCAATTATCTGTCTATCATCCAGATTTTGTTCACTTAGAAAACATCCACCAGCCATAGAAAACAAACTTGCTCCCGTTGGTTGATCAATTGTGTCCTGAAGTACGGGTAGGGGGAAGAAATCCGGTTTTGTAATTTTATTTCTAAGTTTTTGATAGACAATCTAAGTTCTGATTCCTTTCCCAAAGGTTTTTTTTTTCTAAGAAAATTACTGGGATAGACTTTCCTTCCCATTTGAAATCGGAGGTACATCTTCAGTAATGCTAGACTACTCTTCGATGCTTGACTGTTGATGTACCCGTCAGTTATTAATCCGGGGTCCGAAACACATCCTGATATTCGTCAATTAATTTTTTTCAAAATCCCGACCATTTATTTTCCTTTGGGGTAGCTTATTGTTGATAATACTTCCTTTAAGGGTACCAAACGCGTAGGGGTGCCACCCCCCATTATCCTGTTTTCAATCATCAGTATATTCAATTAATTGTAACTCGTTAATTGTTTTTCCTTTATTAAGTTTCACGGACCTACTCAATGTGTTCACGACCTGTAATTGTATCTCCTTGCGATACCGATTAAGCGACCTTGCCGTCACTAAACTCAGCCGTTGGTCATCTGATGTCTCAAATAATCACAAGTTCCTCATCACCTTATACATAACTTTTTCTGTGATTCCCAAATAAATGGCTCAATTTCTGGCTGGGATTTCCAATTTCATCTTAAGTTTAATCTTTAACGATTTATTAATTTTATTCAACACCTCATCCGGTGTTATTTCCGTATGTTCTGTTATCTGTGATGATTCCTTCTTCCCGACGTAACCGGTGTATCGAAAAAAATAAATCTTCATTGGCTGTCCGATCATTCCTCTCCTCGTTTGAGATTTCTTTTAATCCCACCCGGGTCGATGCAGCGTCTGTTACCCCCTCATCTGCGACTACTCTGTCACAGACAGTGCAAACGGATGACTTCAAGCTCCTGTCGGATGACTCAAAGCTCCAAACGGGCGTCTTCAGGTCCCTCACCGGCAACCCAAAGCCCCAAACGGATGACTCATGGACCTTATCACGTGGTCCAGAGCTCCAAACGGATGACTCAAGGACCCTATCCGGCATCCCCAAGCTCCAAACGGACTTCCCAAGGACCCTATCCGGCATCCCCAGGTTCCAAATCAGGCGACATAACGTCCCTAGTACATTTTTCTTTTTCCGCCGCGGCAACGTTTACGGGCTTATTTGCCCAACAATTATTTTCCTTTTTATCTGGATACGTATCCCCCATTACATTTTGGTAACAGACCCCATCCTTTTTTTTTTTACCTGTTTTATCACCCTCAACCCGAGGATTAGCGACCTCAGCTCTATCATTTTCTTCTTGCGCTTCGTCTTTTACTATCCTTGCGCTACCTAATTTCTTACGTTCGCTGTCGAGGGCACTTACCGGGCCAAGCCACCCCCTTCTGTTTCTAACCTAAGGGTATCTGGTGCTGACCTATTTTCACCATTCCCTTCGACCAGCAGATATTTACTTTAAATTTTTCCTAGAAATCCAGTCCCAACAACATTTTTCCTCCAAGCTGACTTCAGCCGTGAACTGGTGCAATAAACTCGTATTACACTTGGGCCCTAATTGAATTTTCAACATTACTAACCCCTATTCTTAATTGAAGCCTCCTGGACAGTTTTTTTTTTACATAGCCATTATCGAATATTCTTTTTTGTTGTTTCGAATTTCATTTTGAATATTTTACTACGAGACATCAGTACCAATTGATTATTTTAACGCTTTTTTTTCTGTCAACGTGATTGACCCCATGATCCTATTTTCTTGACCTACACCCTCGGTGGGATCATTTTCTCGGTATCGAATACCTCCCGAATATATATTCATCAAACTTTTCCAAGATGTTGAGCAGGTTTTTAGGGATACACCTTAATGCATTTACAAGCTGAGTATTATTCCTGCTGAGACCGTACATTAGTTGTTATTTTCGTTTCCCAGGACCGTACTGGTTTATTGATACTACGCGAATTTCCTTAACAACCGATTCGTCTTTCGGCGACCAATACCCATAATAAAGCGAGCAAATTGTTATGCGCTTCTATGTTACCTGTGATTTTTACCCTGTGATTGCGCTTTATTATCGTTATTAATTAATTAATTTTTGCTTTTTATGATGGACCTAACTGCAATTATAATTTGTCAAACTATCACCGATTAAAATTTTGAGACCTAGGCACAATTAGCTTTGGTTTTTAATTGGTCAACACGTCTCCCTATTGTTAACGAAAATTTTCTTACAAGAAGGATGAAGTCATCTGCATACCTTCCCCGACTCGCATCAACGCGAGCATTTATTACGAACACATGCGTTATCTCACTGCCCCCAATAATTCCGAGATTATTTAACGTAAAATGACCAAATTTTGTGGAGCCATAATATTTAAGAAAATTCCACATTATATTAAATTTTCCTTTAGTCTTTTTTTTTTTCGAAAACACAAAAATTTAACTTTTACAATATTTATTTTTAAGTTATTTAAGAAAGTTCTCTTCTTTTTTTTTCAATTTACAGAAAGTTAAAGTGTTTCTTAACCCCTTAGTGCGGACCTGTGCTATGTATTAGGTGTTCTTATCGGGAGTCACTCAACTCGAGCTTTGACCTTGTTCCCCTTTACAATAAACTTTTAGAGTAAAATAATTCGTAATTGAAAATATACCAGAAAATTTTGAAAAATATTCCACAATAATAGAGAGATTAACCAAAAATTGTACACACAAAAATTTCAATCCAATTTTTAGTTCACAAACAAAATTAAATAAAACCGTTTGATTAATTTACATTTTTAAGTAATTTCTTTGTTATTCAATTATGATTAATTACTGCACTGATCCAAAGTCATCTTGATTTTCCTAATAATGGAATTTTATTCGACCGCCAGAACTTTATTAATTATAGTTTATTTATCAAAAAAAACGAATTAGAATTTCATTAGATGAATTATCAAATTAGAATTATTGTCTTCAATATTTTACTCCTGACCTTGCCCTTGACTTGTTTAATTATTACAGATCCACATCTAAGCACTGCGTTTAGTCGGGATTCGGTTTTTCGAACATTATTTACATTAATTTTTCCAAGGTTATTAATTAATTTTCCAAATAGAATTTTGAATAAATCCCTATTCACCCGGTATTGTATTAAAACGGAATTTTCCCAGAAAATTTTATTAACTTCCGTTATTTAAACGCATTTTTTTAGGGATCTTTTCCATGAATTCCCCTTTCTTTCTGCCAAAATTACCGATTTAACAACAAAATTTAAAATCATTTACTTTCGTCATCGACTTTTCCGCGCGTTCTCATTTTCTTGAATAAGGTAATTTTTGGAATTCACGTATCCGAGTCATTTGATAGAGTTTGACTGCGGACAAAAGCTCCGAAAATTTTTAAAGTTTATGATAACCGATTTTACGTCATTTTAACGCCAAAAATTTTCCACGATTAATTCTCACGTAAAGGTACTTAACCCAAATTATGACACTAGGCTCCCGAAATTTAATTTTGCATTTTCTTTGTTTCGTGTGGACACAAAGATTCTCACGCCTTACGTTGTGATAACGCATCGGTGGCGGCGTCGTGACCTCGCTGGCTAAAAGCATTAGTCAACGTATCGTATTTCCTTCTGCACGTGCAATCTCACAGATTTTTGTTTATACATCCTAATTGAGGCACCGATTTCTCGCACCAAATAATCAACGCGTTCTCACGGAAATTCATTACCGTTTTAAAGCAAAATTTTGACCCTTTCACAATGTCCATTTTCAGCTCATTTTTGACCATTGTCTTTTACGCAATTTAGTGGTCTCCTACCATAAATTATTACTGAAAAAAAAATTTTAATTTTGACTCATTCAAAAATTTCTTTTTCTGGTCATTTAGGACCTTTTTGACTTTCCCAAAATTTACTGGAATCCTACTGACTGCGCCAATTCAATTGTGTGGCAGGGTTTTCATTTTGAAAATGACAATTTAGGCACGAGCGCGATATGCCACTACAATGAATAAAATTTATTTGTTCGTAGGAACAACCCTTTGAGATGTTGGATTTGAGGGACAGCAAAAATTGGGAATGTGAGCAGTTATTAAAACTCAAATTTGGCATGATTATTAAGTTTAATAAAAGCAAAATAAAAATAAAAGTAATAAAGGTTATACAAATACAAAATGAGCTAAGTTAGCAAAATTTAAGTAGAATTTAACATACCAAAAATGAAAGCGAAAATTGTGTGGATACAAACAGCATGACTAATTACCAAATTACACATTATTACATTACAAGCATTATATGGTGCAAGTAAACCAGATTACAATGATGGTTGATACTTTACGGTATTTTACTATAAAGAAAACTTATGACAGTTAATTAATTTTTCAATAATCTTAAGCTCATTAATCCCTTGGTCAGGCTTACAATGTTTACATTTCCGACTCTCGGGATTATCATTGAAATTTAAACGTGCAGATAGCAGACAGAGTTGATTCATAAACAAAAATATTATAATTATATCGAGCATTGCCTTAATCTAGAAGGAGGGTAGGAAAACCAAAACTAATTTCAAAAACGGTACAAAAATGACTTATTAAAACAACAAAAATTACAAAGCAATAGGTCCATCCCCGAACAGTTCACATTTTAACTTGCGTTTCTATCGTACCAAACCATAACCTTTTGGTAATCATAAATTACCAAACGAAACTTTAGAAAAGCTGCCATGGTTGTTAAAAACATCGAGAAGAATTAAATCAAAAGAGACTTACTGAGCAACATCTTGTGGAGACGAACTTTTCTCTTAACAAACACTTTTACTTTTAACTTCACAACTCAAAACGGGGAAACATCAATTACTGCTTCGCTGGTAACTTGTCATATACTGATTCTCCCGATTAATCGAACGAGCTTATATATATGCTTCAGTTCCTTTGTCTGTTCGATGATTCATGGCATATTCCATAAGAGTTCAATTCTCAACTCCACAAGATATGTTTATATTATAAGCTAAAAGCTTTTTATGGCTAATTGGTGTCAAATCTCACGGGAAACTGTCCAGTGACCTTACATTGACTTTGCTTTGTCTAAATGCTTAAAAATTGAATCGCGAAATGAATTCCTTAGATTTGATTTTCCTTTACAATATTTTTTAGATGACCAAGAGGGCATCAGTGGCCCTTCACATATCGAAACTTTGCGACTGCTGAATCACGTAAGGAGTATTTTAATTTTTAACACTGCGCTTTTTTGTTATTTTGGAACTATAAATTTTATTCATGTTTAGTTAAAAATAGTATTTTTTTTTACAAATACGTAAAGCAGAGAAATCGTACTTTTTGTGCCAAATCTGTAGCAGTTTTAGTTGATAGACGAATGTAGTCCGTTATAAAACTAATACAGACGAGGCACAACAGTGGCTCATAAAAAAATATATAATCTTTTTCTGGAAATTTGAATTTTTAATTCTTTGATTAATTTTTTTCATACATCTACTATATTTCTACTTTTGTTAGAAAAATTTATGATCAAGATCACTTTATTCAAGAATCGGCACCGGTGCAGTAACACGTAGTCGCTTAGCTTGTTGTAGAAATAAAATTTTACGATCACAAAGCTATCATATTTTCCAAGAATTCTGCATCTTGTATATAATAACAAATTTAAAGTAAAATATGTGCGTTTTCTATGGATTGAAGTCGGAATCGAAATAGAAGTGTTTACTTCCATAACAGTCAGAGAGATTTTGCAGATGAACAAAGTTGAAGTTTTTTCGAAGGGGAAATGAACTGTAAATGGATTTATTATTGCTGAAATTTAATGTGTCAGAGTTAGCTGGATTCTCTGAGGCTGAACTCCACCTTATATCCCTTAGAGATGTTTGCGTGGGTAGCACTGGGTAGTGGGAAGATCCTTTTATAATGCCAGTTTCAGCAAACAACATTAACATCTTCCTTGAATAAATTGTCTCCTTAAAAATTTATTAATTTTGTTAACTAACTTTTAATTATAATGCAGTTCTCTAAACCAAAAAAATAGGCAATAACATTTGTAACAATCACAAATATATATTTGCTTGTTTCTTAACAAATATTAAACAGAAATTTAGATGTGCTAACAGCTAAACCAAGATAGTTTATGGGATAGGTTTAGTAGCTGATTACTGACTTGATCGGACCTGACTACTACTATAATTCAGATTGTTATAAATCAGAGTTATGCATTAAATCTCTTTCCAATAATTGCAACAATTTATTTTAAGGCTAAGTTATATAAAAAATGTGTCCACCTAATTAAGGAACTATTAAAAATTAATATTTTTGCATTTTAGAAGCCACTTTTTATTTTGTTAAAAAGAATAAATATAAGTACCTAATGGTTGTAAAATCTCTAGTAAACTTGTTTGCTGTCAACAACTTCTTTACACGATTTATCGATTATTTGAAAGTGTAGCAAGATGCTATTACATCTTCGTGTAAAAATAATCTTTTATAAGTCCCATACTGTGCTTGAAATTATTTTATATCAGACTAAAAACAAAAACTCAGAGAAAATTTCATTCAGTTCAGCCACAAGAGAGTGGACTTGAAGTCTCCCTACAATCAATCCTACTCTGGCTGCATTTCTCTAAATGGATTTTGTTTGCAAAAAGCAATTAAAGCGACTTTGCTCATTCGTTTAATTGTTATTATTTTTAAGAGCGTACATTTATTTAAAGAGACCACGCTAGGAAATGTAAATGAGATAGGTTCAACTAATTTATGCACTATTGCCGCTTGTACTTTGTAATGGCCAACACAATTTATGCACAATTGCTACTTGTAGTTTGTAATGGAGGATATAATTTGTCTTATTTGATTACGATACAAGGAACTGTGATACGAGAGCTTTTACGCTACGAAGCGAAGTGATTATACAATCGGAAAGTAAATTTTATTTGAATTCAATGGAAGCACCCTCACGAAGAGGGAGTTATAATATAAAAGATCAAAAAATTAAAACCAAAATCGATCTTACAAATTTAATATTTAATCTAATATAATATAAAAATTTAATCAAAACCAATTGTAGCATAATAGGGGCAACGCGCTTTCGAGAGCTATGTTTCATTATCAGTACGCAAATAATAATGTAAAAAAGAAAATTATAAAAAATTAGAGAATATGAAAATAACAACTAAACTTTTGTCAATAATAAACTAAAACATAAACATAAAAGTTGGCCAATCTGAAGACACCAAATAAATAAATAAATAATTGCTATTTGGAGAAATAACAAAGTAAAGATAAATTTTAGCTACCTAAACATGTGTGTTTTTTTAAAAGATTTGACATCAATTTGATATCTAATTTGAAAAAAAAATTAAAAAGGTATAAATACTAAAATAGATGGTAAGAAGACAAGATTATAAACAAACATTTAATTAACTAATAAAGATTAAACTAGTGAAGATAAAATAAGAGATTCAAAAGTTACTTGTTTATTTCAAGTTTGTTGAAAAGGTTGATGGGTAGATTTAAAGATTTCTAAAGCTTTTAAAAACTTTTAAAAATTAGCTTTTTTGGTAGATATCTTAAAATCCTCGTTTGTAGGCTCACCTACAATATTAGATTTGAATATTATTCAAATTTAGACAATTTACGTAAATTGTAAAATAAGTAAATTATTATAAAGTTTACAGATTTATGATTTTGAAAGTACAATGAAAACCACTTGAAAAGTAAACTAAAACTTGGTTTGTCACAGATAAATAATTGTGTAAAAAAAGCAATTATTGGTTTCCTTATATAAATTATTTTGTTTGACATGTGTGAGTAGGTTTCTTCCGAGGTTTTTCTTTCATTGAAATTATAAATCTTAATTTTTTAAAAAAATACATTGGTTGAAAAGGGGTTTTGCTAAGTCTTACGTAAGAAATAGTTAACATCTTAAATAAGTTGTTTTATTGTGTTCTTTTTTTTTCTTTTTTTTTCTGCAATTTAAGGATTAGGCTTGCAGCCTATTTCGTTTTCATGTTTGCCATATTCTTCTGAGCTTACCTACTTTTTTTTTTTGGTCTATTACGTACAACTTGTTTTACCATCCTATCATTCTTCATTCTTTCAATATGTTGTTTTCATACTATTGTGTTCTGATATATTTTATTATTCATCGAGAATATGTTCAATTCAAACCTTATTTCTTTATTTTAATTTGGTTTCTTATGGTGCAACTTTTTGTTTTTCATAAAAATTTTCTTTCAGCAGCGTTGTCATACGTTGTCTGTTTTGTTTTCGCAGAGCTCAAGTTTTACAATACCGGTATTGTAAATTGACAGTTTTATGTACTGGAAATTTTTACGTTTACGAATTACTTTAAAATTAAAATATTTATATATGAATTTAATTTGGTTTTAAAAAATATTCACAGGTATAAATTTTACAATAAATGCTTTCTTTAATTTTTAATATCGAAAAATTGTAATGAGGTAAAAAGAACCAAGTCGTCAAGGTTAGCAGCAATGGCAGTACTAAAATTAACTAAAAATACTAAATGTCATTTGGGTGAATCTGATGTTGACGAAGTTTTTTTAAAATTTAAGTTAAAAACTTGTGATTTGTATGCAATAAAGCAACCAGCTAATGTTTTCTTGTGAATTTACCTAAAAATTATGTTAGGTGGGAGTTTTATGTTTGTGTGTTTAGGTAAGGTAATTAGTAAGGCTCATATATGATGAGCTCTTTTTCTTTCATGTTTTTATCTAAAAACCACTAATAAAGATAGCGCAATTTGAGAGAAGTTTAGTCTAGCAGTTGCGTAAGTCAACAAATTTAAAATAGAAAATTATGGTTATAAATATTGTCTTTTAATAATTTCTTTAGATAAAAAATGTAATACAGTTGTCGCACAGTGTTTCCAAATCGCAAATACGCGATCGAAATTCACAGCGTTTTTATTTTACGTTCATTTTTGTTCAAATTTTGTAGATATCTTTTTAAGATGGTATTTTATTGATATGATCAAAAATAATAATAATAATAATATAAACAATAATAAAAAAAATAATAGAAGTTTATGTAAAAAAGTATACATACAATTAAAAAAATATTTTAGCACATTATTTACAATTTATGTACAAAAACAGTTATTCCGTATCATCAGATTAATTTTCATCATCGGATGAAAAAATTATTTCATCTTCATTTGCTGAAATTTGGTGAAATTTGCAATAATTCTCTTACTTCTAAACTCATGTCCTTATAGCTTATATTTTCGTTTAAGCCGAATGAGCTTAAGAAATTTTAAATATTTTAATCGGAAGTCAAAATTAGTCTTTGAAAAAAATCTTCATTTAATTTAGTTCGAGAAAATTTTCTAGTATGATGCTCTAGAAATTTTCTTATATCTTTATTTTTGGATTCTTGAGCCTCTTGGGATAATTCACCAATTGGTATTATTGATTCTTTTATAACATCTACCTTGTGTATTAAAATTTAATGGCATGTAGTACTACTCATAAAGTTCTACAAAATCTTCTGTCGTTTTTAAGCAATAAGCTTTGAATTTTTCGGTATTTATTTCACGTTCACTGTTGAGCACTTTTAAGATGTTTCCAAACCGCTCAATATTATTTTTATCAAGTCCTAAAAAATAAATGTTAATACATCATTTTTGCAATCAAAAGTAAAAACTTTTTTACCCGTAATTTCTGATACTATTTGTGGCTGAGAGAAAAATCTAAATCTCTGTGCAGTATTGCCGGCAATTCCATAGTTGTGTTTAACCACGAATTATATTTTGTTGTAAACGTTTTGTTACTTCTTCCACAAGCAGACCAAAAACAAAAATAGGGTAAAAAAAATTAATTTCTAACATAATTTATTAGTTCTACTGTAACTGCGTGGTCTCCGTTAGTTTGAAAGATTTCTTTCAAAAACTCGAGAATTAATTGCTTTTTTTTCATCACCTACAAGAAGTGCTTTAAAAAAATTTTCGTGAAGCATTCTTCGTGTTATTTTAATATGTGCCATGTTTTGAAACGCCACAGAAAAACTTTTATTTGCATTCACAGTTAAACAGCACAATAAAAAATGATTCTTGAACAGGGCGCGCAGGGCAAATTATGCCTCCCATCCAACCCCGGCGCAGGTAGGCGCAAAATTCGTAGCAAATACTTTGAAGCTAAGAAATCAAGGATTTTAAAAATATTTACTTTATGAGTTCTTGGTAATTCCTACTAAACGAAATTAGAGTTTTATCCCAAAAACCGCTCTTATGCAGGCCTCATTTGCCCTTTCGCTTGAGTGAGTACCTGAGCAATAAATAACAATATAATATTTGGAAGGTAAAGATTAAAGTCCCCTCTTTTAAGTGGTGCCTATATTACTGTACTGACTTTCATATTTTCTCAAAAATTATGTGCTTAAATATGTTGAATTTTCACAGAAAACGGATTTACTAAATGTTTGCTCTAAATGCGATATTTCCAAGCCTGTAACTTTGTAAAAACAAATTTACCAGGTCTAATATTTGTCAAGAAGTTGCTTCATCTTATGGACTTTCAGTATGTAAAATTGGAACTTAAACAAAAAATGATGAAAATTCGATTTTCGATCACGTTTTTGCGGTTTGGAAACACTGTGTGTCGTACGTTAGGTAATTTACAGTGCTTAGAGTTATCTGACCCTCGCCTTTGGTTCTGGCTTGAAACTAAGTCTGCGCACTGTAAATTTTACCTACCGTACTCTAATGTAAATAACTATTTTATAATCGTAGCTTTTGTCGCATCCTAGAAAATTAAAATGTGATACCTGTTCTATGGGCACTTTGTTTAGTATTATCTTGGAACGTATGGATTGCTCTCCTAACTTTCGTCTTTTTTCTAATATTTTTAGGTTGTAATACTTACATATTTAATTCAGGCCGTAAATTGCGTTTTGTAGTTCATCCTCTTTTCTTTGTAGGAGTCATCCGCGAACAGTATTGTGTTTATACATATAATTATTAGTAGGTGTCATTCCAGGACTAGTTTCTTGTTTTCATTCTCGTATGACATTGTCGATATATATGTTAAATAGGGTTGGTGAGAGACTGCTTTATTTATAATCCCAATCACTATAAAAACATTATTATTGTTTTTATTTTTAAGAATTTGTAATATTTACTAAAGTATAATAAACTTTAACATAGAATATAATATTTGAAAAATCGCAGGAATTGGGACAATTAAATGAAAAATGTTATACTTGCTGACGTTTCTGTCTTTATTCTTGAAGCCTTTTTTATAAGCTTATTGTATACAATGTCATATGTATAATGTATATGTATAATGTTAATGTTATACAGGCTTATGAAAAAGGCTTCAAGAATAAAGACCGAAACGGCAGCAAGTACAACATTTTTTATTTAATTGTTCCAATTCCTGAGATTTTTCAAATACTCTCAACGTTCTCTG
This sequence comes from Tribolium confusum, assembly GCA_029207805.1. Lineage (NCBI taxonomy): Eukaryota > Metazoa > Arthropoda > Insecta > Coleoptera > Tenebrionidae > Tribolium > Tribolium confusum. The sequence goes on from JALGAY010000006.1 coordinate 10,703,477, forward strand.
CCGAAATGTGCACTCTTTGTAGAATATTTAGCTTGTAGCAGCGTCTTTTCTACTTTGTTTCTTCTTTTTCTTTTTTCTTTCTTTTGCCTCTTTACTTTTCAGAATGTTGTGCATCATTTTTTTACTTTTTTCTTATTTTTTTTTCTCTTTTTATCATTACGTCTACAAGGTTTCCTTTATGCAGCCACTGATTTATGATTTTTGCAACCTGCAATCTATTTTCATTCCATCTTTCACAATAAAAAACTGTATGACATGCGTCATTATTTTCCTCACAATATCAACACTTATCATCTAGAGTTTTGCCGATTCTTTTGAGATATGATTTAAAACAATCATGTCCAGTAAACGCTTGAGTAATATAATAGTCCACAGCTCCACGCATTCTGTTAACTCAAGGTTTTATCTCCTCGATGAGTTGTCGCGTCCAAGCACTGTTTTCTGTATTACTTCACTGAGTTTGCCACATTTGTATTGTGTCCTCTCTAATTTGCCCTTTCTTGAAGGTGGTGCTTTGCCTTCGTGGGTAACGTTCCTCCGCCAATAGGAATATCGGCGGAATTCTTGCTAGCACTGAAATCGCTTCTGCTGACACTAATAACTCTTATTAACGACCTACGTTTAGTCTCAATTAGAAGTTTTTTGTCTTTTGTCTGTCTACATACTGTTTGATACCACGTTTCTGAACCGTACAATAAGATGTTTGTTACCACCGAGGCAATGACCTGTCTCTGAGCTAGAGGGTCCCTCTGTATTTGGCATAATGTGCTCTATCTTTGTCTAACAAATTTCACGTGGGGCACAAAATTCAGCTGCTTATTAAAGAAAACTCAAAGAAAACAAAGAAAAATATATTATTTCTTTCAATGGCTTTATTGGACACATCTCTATATTAAACTCGACGGGTGGTGGTCTCTTTCCTACCAGCAATACCAACTCCGTTTTGTGCTCCGCCAACTTTAAGTTAGTATTGTCCACATATTTAACTACCTTTTCTAGGGACTCATTTATAACAGCAATAAGCTCTTCCTCTGTGCGTGCCATTGTTAACAGAGCTAGATCGTCTGTAATCACTACTATTTTTGACTCAACCCAAAATTCTATTTTAAGAAGTGGGTCATACAGGATGTTTCACAGGGTTGGTCTTAAAACTGCACCCTGTGGATCATTACATGAAACATGAAACAAACACTTCTAAATTATATTTATTTTATTGTGCCGAGAAAATCTTTCATTTTGTTTTCGATACAAGATAAACCATGGTGATTTAAACCATCGACAATTGCGTTACAAACACAAGAATAAAGCTGATAAATTTTGAAAGGGATTCGAAAGCAAACAAAAAGTAGTAGAACATGTTTGTTCAAAAGTGTGAGAAGTTGTTAGGACAGTAAAGGTTCTAACCATGCACCACATTTCTGTTGAGGGGCAGCTAATAAAGTTGTTTTTTTTTCAGGGCTGTGAGGATTTTAACAAAGCATTAAATATTTTTTACATTGCCAAAGTGTCCCAATTACGTTAAAGTTTCTTACTTACTCGTATAAGTTTAGAAAACGTTCTGTTTATAAAGCCAAAGCTTTGTTTTTCTATTCAAATCTTACAGGCATTTACAGCCTGAGATGGAAGAGAATAAAGCCTACAACATTTCAAGTACAGGAAATCGAAGCTAGAAAATCTGGCAATGACACATTTATTTATAACAAAACGAACATCTTGACTACCAAAAGCAACAGGAAGTGACGCCTGAGACCAAGATGGTTCAGAAAGACTAATTTTTAAGAGTTTTTGTACTGTAATTTTAATTTTGTTATAAAATTTTGTATTTTTAAAATGTAAATATAATTATTATCTTAAATAATAATGACGTTTAGGCATTCACAAACAATTCAAAGATGAAAGAAAACCATATGAGAATTCATTTTCTAAAAATTTTTTGATAAAAATAAAAAGTTTTTTAGAAGTTAAATGGCAAAAAGAAGCAATGAATTTAAAGGTAATAGAAAACCAAAAAATTGCAAATTTTTTTAAAGAAAATTAATGTCAGGGACTATAGATTGAAACTGTTTTAAAAGGAAGGTGACAGTCTTCTCCAAACGAACTTAGAAAAACTAAGTTTACATTAGAAAAAAAAAATAAGAAATAATATAAGAGTTTTAAGTTTATTGATTAGTGTTTAAAAGTCTGCAAATACTTTATTAAAAAATCAGCAAGCGTTGTATCATCTACGAACCAAATATTGAGTGAAGAGGCCAGTTTCTTAATGAAGGGCTAAATCGAAACTTTTCTTTAAATAGGTTTTAAGTAATAAGCTTTTCTGAAGTACGACTACAACCAAGTTTCGAAATCAAACGACAAAAACTATCTACCATTAACAGCAATTGGACATATACTACTGGTCGTTTGGTGCGAGCAAAATAAAACCTACAACACAAGACTTAGAATGTAATAATAGTACAAGACAACAAAATGAAGACTTTTTAATGCACTGTCGGTGTAACATGTAAAATCGTAGGATTAGGGCTATCTGTTACCAACTACTTTACAAATTATCAGTCTTCACCATAAGACCGAAACTAGCTACTTCAAGACGGCTGTAGACTTTCTGTGACAAGCAGAATTGAATTAAAGATTTGAACTTTAATCACGCCAGCTTTTTAAATCAAGGAAACATTAAAGAAAACTGAATGAACAGCATTTATTTGACAAAGTTGTTTATAATTTTGAGTGCCATAAAGATAAAGAATTCGTTTTAATTTGCGGGCGTGTAATAAAGTTTGAGGTTGCAATAGTTATTTATGTATTAAGGGCGGATCAAGGAGATTATGGCAGGAAGGAATGTTTAAAGCCCGACGTAGGAGGGCTTTTAATTTTCCGAGTGCCATTAGTACGATTACGCCCGTGGTACATACAACGTTTTATTTTATTTTGAACTGTTTTAATTTTTCAAATCAAAAGAATAATATTCAAAATTCTGGTATCTTTTTAAACTGTGAAAAAAATCCAGATTAACTAGTTGACTAGTTTGTTGTTGCCAGGATACGGTATGTTGTTATTTTCTGTTTTGCGATTTTTCAAATTGGAAACTGGTGAAAATTGTGTGAAAAAGTGTATTCTAGAGAAATGTTACAATAGGTAAGAGTCCAAAATTCAAGAAAAAGCTGTGTCACGCTTCGTGCGTCTGTAGTGTTTAACAGTTTTTGAAATAAATAATGAGTTTTTCTGATAATTGTTATTTAATGTAAAAAGTGACGTTCCCAAAATTGAAGACGTTTATTTGAGAGGTAGATGAATGTACAGTTATTTCTTTGTTATTGTTGCGTAGCAACTTAAAAAATTCAGTGCTATAAAAATAAAGATTATGCACTGATTTGCGGGCGTATAAAGTAGATTATGGTTCCAAAATATAATAAATTAAACCATTTTATCTACGACTACTACAAAAACGTCGAGCGTAAGGGAACAGCTTGCTTGTGCGATTGGTTCAAGCCTGTGAGACTTGTTTACGCCTCTGCGATTGGTTCGCGCCTGTGCGATTTGTTTACGCTGACACCTACTGTCATTCATGATTATTGATTATTACTTATTTTCAAGAAATCAATTGTAGTCGTAGATAAAGTATAGTACATTACGCGAGTTGTAAGGCAATTACGTACGCGTGCTTCCTTCAGTCGCTCGTACGCAACTTTTCTACTTGTACGTAATATGCCATTTACATCTCTTGTTATGTAATATACTATTACTGCATACATACATATTTGTAAAACATTTTTTTAAATTCTTTAAACCAAAAATATCTACTAAATGTAAACACTTTTCTAGAAAAAGTGATTTACATTGATCTATTTTGTTTGAATTGTCTAGAAATTTTGTTACACACGAATTGTAAAATGTGCAAAATTAATCTCAAACTGGTTTGAAAGTTACACAAGAATTTCAAAAAAATAAAAATTTTAAAATCTAATTATAGTTTTATAAAAAATTGTTATTATAAATGCTTTAGGTACTCACAGTTATCCTCAGTGTTGTAAAAATTATTTTTATTGTATTTTTCTATTGTACTTTATTATTTAAAAAAATCAAATTAATTATTGGTTTTAAATAAAAGATATTTAGATATTTTATTTTTCTTATTTCTAACTAAAGGAAGAAAACAGGAACTCTCTTGTTACGTTTAGTTCTAAAATTACGTTAATCCTCCGGGAACATATCTAGCACAGCTTTAAACAAGAGGAAGATTATCCTACATCGAGAATAGCTACAAGACTTTATTCGACTATTTTTAATTAAGAGGCTAAATTTGAGGTAAACTTATGTAAAAGCAATTTGATCTAAGTTTAAGTATCTGCAACCCATTAGGTGTATTTTAATTATAATAAGTATAGGAAAATCTCAGCAGTAGAATATATTGATCGTATCTATAAAATGCAGAAACTATTAATTGAATTTTAGGAGGATGATGAAAGTTTAGATTCCAATTTCCATGTTTATGTCAGTTGTCTGTCTTCGAGTTGTTTAATCTAAAGTGGTTTAGTAAAATTTGCAGAATCTAGATCTTTTTAGTTTAATTTTTAAAATTTATTATGATTTTCATTAAAAAAAGTTATTGCTAAAGAGTAGTACATTGTTTTTTTGTATCTAAAAATTTATGTAAGATTGTTAGAAAGTAAATCAAAATTTTGAACGTTGTTAAAGTAAAGCAATTTTGCTTGTTTCTCTTTGTGATCAATTTTTTTGAATAAAACACGGAGATGTAATTACTTTTCGGCAAATTTGTGCCAATAATAAACTCCAGAATGGGTCGTGCTCCACCCTCCGGTTGTAAGCGTGTGTTCCGAGGCAATTTCGCCAACATTTATCGTAATTTTCTTACTTTATGTCTTCAATAATCTTTCGCATTGTTGCGATCCCGTGTCTTTTCCCGTAGAAAATAACTTTAAATAAATAAAAAAATACAAGGGTGACCTCACGCACCCTTGTCTTAAACTGTGATTTATTGCGACAGCTGATTCACTTTACACGTTTACTCGCTCAGCTATTTCATGTAAAACAATTCTTTTTCGCCTCAAACTATAAAATTGAAATAATTTTTTTCATGATAAAGCGACGAAAGGTTTCACGATTGATTGATTCAAAGTAAACATTTGATCAAACTCACCCCTGCGTAATAAAACGAAATGAATGTTTTTACGTCATCTCTTATGATGTGAAAAAATATTAATTATTGGGGGTTGAGCACTTCACAAATATTTACTTACTGAAAATGAGAGTTATTAAAAATTCATTAAAATTAGCATAAATTTTAATTTAAAAGTAAAAATAAAGAGATTGGAATAAATTAGAGAAATGTGGTTACATTTTTCCATGAGGCTCTGGAATTATTTGCAAACCCCAGAGACAGGCATTGCAGTTTATTCAAAACTAGAAGTAATATTTTGCAATTTTTATTCTGCAGTTTTTCTGCTTCTTGTTTAAATTGCTGGATTTATAAAAGAAGTAAACGCGAAAATGTATATGCTTGAATATATGTACATAGGCGGATTTTTTTAAAACTGATTGCTAAAAAAGTTATTATACCAAAAGTTTTAAACATAAATCTTAGATAAATAAAAAGTAAAATTAAAATTAATAAATAAATTTACACTGTTTTATGAAAAAATAATGGTCTAATAAATCAGAAGTGAGGAGGACTGCTAATGTTTACACGACTGACCCACTGTGTAATTTTTAGATCTAAATTAAAATCTGATAATTTTAATTTTTAATTGAGGCTTAACTGATGTAAAAATAATTTCAAAATAGTTACTTTTAGAATCGTAATAAAATTACCAATTTTAAGATAATGCAAAATAATTAATAAAATAGTAATCAGAAATAGTTAAGTGCAAATAAAATTATATATTTGATCGGTAAATTTTAATTTAAAAAAACAAATACTTTAATACAAATGGTTATAAGAAGTTAATTAGTTTATTAGTAATTAAACTAAAATTAGTAATTAGTAATTAATTAGTAAAAAAAAAGTTCCAACCAGAGGAACCACTGCACACGTAATTATTAAACCAAAATACCTTTTTAGCCTTGTGAACGTTAATCATACTTATCATTACTTGTCAGTTAAACCTCAGTTAAATGCCAATTTACAGTTTTAACTGTACAGTTTAGGTACAGATTAACAGTTTTATTAACCAAAAATGACAGTTTTATGTACGGGTAACTTTTTCGGTTACAAGTTACGAATACATCAAAATTAAAGTATTTGTGCAAGAATTTCAAATGATTAAAAATGAATTTAGAGGTATAAATTTTGCAATAAATAGTTTCTTAAAATTTATTAACTAAAAATTGTAATGAAACCAAGTTCACTTTGGCGGCACTGTTGTAAAAAATACAAAATTTGTGCTGCCAAAAGGCAGTGTTTTCAATATAAAGTGATTTTTTTATTGTCAGTGTAATGATTATAAACATTAAGTTTTAATAATTTATCTTTCGGTCAAAAAATCTAATACAATTTTCGTGCGATAGGTAACTTACATTGCTTAGACTTATCTGAAATAAAGTCTGTACCCTGTAAATTTTACCTATCTCACTCTGATGTAATAAATAACTATTGTAAATAGGTTATTTGAAACAGTCTAATTTCAATGATTAATGATGATTACACTAATATTAAGTCTATTTTACGATAAAATGGGTTTATTCACCCTCAAATCAAAACCGTGGTAATACTTTTGAACGGGGATGAGCCAAAATTCTAACCAGATAGGGACCCCCAGGATGCCCTGTTGTGCTGAAGGCAATGAGGGACAGCTTTCAAGACCAGTTGGGACCTTTAGGATGCCCGGTTGATGCAAAAAAGCGACTTCTTGATGATGCAGAAGATTATGAGGAGCTTACAATACCAGTTGGAGCTCTTAGGATGTCCGATTGATGCAACAGAGCAACTGACTGCTTGGCTGTGGGTGGGTGCGTTTTGTAAGGGTTGTCGATACTCTTTTAGGTCGAGGGTGGTTTTTTCCGGACTCCTGGGAGTATATAATTAAGTTAATTCAAGTTTACTCTAAGCACACTTTATAGTAAACAAAATCAAATTAAATCAAACTAAAATCAAAAATTGCAGATATAAATCAGCTCTGAATTACGAACTTGTAACTTTTCTCAAATTTCAAGTCGTACATTTTGTTGTAGTTTCTTCTAAGCTTACTCCCGTGCAGATTTACTCCGACTCTACTTTTTCAGGTTTGTAGTTAGAGGGTAAAGTGCCTGCATCTAAAAATAAACAGATGCGCTCTTTTAACATTTTATTTAACTTAGCAATTAAATATACACATAACTACAATAATTTTTACCTGTCTAGTAGAGTAGACAGTTACTTTTAAAAATAAGCGGTGTTAAAACTCTATTTTTTATAAATAATTTTAAAATAACAAAAATAAGCCAAAAAGTAGACTCTAAAATTTACTTCATTAGAAAAATAGCCATGTTTAATACTTATTTATGTGTTAAGGGCATAATGAAAGAGATTACGGCACGAGGAAATGTTTAAAAATATTTTTGAATTAAAATTTTCTATAATTTATGGGTTAGGTTTGGGTTGTCGTAAATTTCGGGACAACAAAATAAGATTTACAGCTTATTCATTATAAGGTGTACTCGCTCTTTATATTTGCTAGGACAGTAACAATTTTTAAACAACAACATGTGCTTAAAATGAACAGATAAATAAAATTTTAATATGGGATCTAATAGCCCTAAAAGATTGTCTAGTACCATATTCTTGATGTGTGTAAATTTTATAAAAAAAGGTTAATTATTAACATTGATAAGGAGGTGGTCATATACGATGACTCTTCCTCTATATAGGTACACCCCTACAAAGTTGATTTCGTAAATTTTTTGTTTTATAAGATAGTTTTTATTTTTTTTACATCACAATTAAAGTGATATCAAAAATCTAATAGCCCTAAAAGATGGTCTAGTACCATATCCTTGTTATGTGCAAATTTTATAAAATTTCTTTAATTTTGATAAAGAGAGGGCCATACACAGGTGATAGTTTCTGTTGAAAGAATTCTAAAAACCACAAATTTTACTAAATTTACAATTATATTACAAAAAATTCACAAATGTTTATAGTTTTATCACCTAGATTATGGCTTCTAAGTTTTAATTTAATCGGCAGTAATCACTAGTTCCACTAATAAATTTCAACATATTACCGGCAAAACCACATAAAATTTATGTAAAATGTAATTTTTCGACTATGATACGGGATGTAGCGCAATTTTCAAATCCTCTCACCTCTCATATTTAACGTCCAAACGCATGGAGGTATTTAACAACTTTAGGTACCAGGTAGGATACCAGTTTTATAAATGCAAAGTTTTACAATAAATTAGTACATTTACTTGATAAGTAAAAGAAAAATGGTTTTTGGCTTTTTATTGCGCTTTGTCACTTTTTTTTATTTGACGTTTTGTATTGTCATTTTTGGCAAGTAGCGCTGTTAGCAGCGCCATGCGGAAATTATTCTAAAGGCCCAAATCTAAGTGAAAAATGGAAATGAAACACCCACTAACACCAAACACCAAAAGAAATTTAATTTTTCATTTAAACACACTAAGAATATCCAACAAGAAGATTGCCCAATTCTAAGTCAAAATTGCCTCATTCGTAGATTTTACTTCGGTCGTAAGTTTTAATATGCAATTTTAAGATCGAGATACTTTATTTATCTACATTGTTGTTAATTTTGACAGCTAATATGGCTGCCGTTTTAGTTTAAATTGTTGATAAAAATTAGGTGATGGTAGTGAAAATGTGCTTCTGTTATCACTGTTGTCAACTGTGCCGTTTTAGCAAATTCGATTAGATCAACGGGTTTTAAAAATTTATAATTTTTAATAAAATAATAGACAATCTTACGACCGAAGTAAATATTTACGCCGGTGTGTAATTTTACGCTACCTGCAGACAAGGTACTGAGCTTTATCAGAGGCACAGAGCTACTGCAGTACTGCTATTTCGAGAGGTTGCACACAATGGGCGTAGGCCTCGGTGTGCGGCTCGCGCTTCGGGCCCCTCTTGTCAAAAAAAATTTTACGTTAATTTTCAAGTTACGACCTCAACTTAGAATTGGGCTCTTAAGTAGACAAATAAACAGGCAGGTTTTAAACGTATGGAAAAACTATACTATACCATCTTAAAACCTAAATTGAAAGATCAACTGTATAAATTTTTTTTATGTTTGAGTTTAGGTTATGCACATTATTGCAGTTTCTTTATTTTTTAACAAATATTGTTTAAGACTTTTTTTTTCAATAATAAAAAATTTTGAACATTTTCTAAACACAATATACCTACTTTTGTTTCAAAAACGGTAACAATCGAAAAATGGTAAAATTATAACAAGAGATTAAAAAATAGTAGAATGTTGTAGAATTTTGTTACAAAATAAACAAAAAACTTTGTGCTTTTTACTAGAAATTTAGTGAGCAGCAGTTTTACAATCATTATTAAGTTTTACCTTCCCTGAGATTTTTATAAATTTAAGTAGTTCACAATATTTTTTTAAAATTTAGCCAAAGCTTTCATCAAGGTTAATTTTTAGTTGTGCTCTTTTATTTTTTACTGAGCTTAACAATTTTCTATTTACAACTTTAAACTTTATCATTTCTCGTCGCTAATGTGATGTTTTCTATTAAGCAATTTATAGTTTTTAATAACATTTTATTACTAATTGTTTTACACCTAAGTATTAGAAAACAACTAATCAATTGACCAATCCTACTTAGTTTATGTCTAAATAGATTTTGATTTACTACTAGGTAATTGATTTTGATAGTAGCATAATTTTTAGTTACAAGTTTGGTTTTAATTTTGTTTAGTGAAAAATAATCTTATCAAATACCATTTGAGTTTTCAATTAATTTTGGATAATTCGGTTTAGTTTTGTACCAAATTAATTTTATTTGTGGACCTGTGGCGCAAGCAACTTATGCACTAGAATAGTAACTCATAAATCAGTCAATTTTAGTAACGCCAAGATAAATTTTTTAGCATTTTTATATTATTATTAAAAACTTTTATATTACAATTATTTAAAAAAACAATGTTGTTTTAAAACACACATGCTCACGCACAACTATTGCTATCTTGTATTCAATTTTTAGATAGAACGGTACTACTTGTCATCAAAAGTGTTTTTACTGCTTCTTCGATAATCTACTTAATATTTTTTTATCTACTTAAAATAACACACATTGGAAATAGCTAAAAACATTTAAGATTTTTTGCTAAAAATTAAACGGACAATGTAAAAGTGAAATATCAAGTAAAAAATAACATTAATATTGGTGGTTTTGTACTCCATCCTAATTTAAATAAACAAGAAGTGACTTTCTTGCAAAACGCTTGAAAAACTTGGCCGAAAACTCGGAATAACGTAATTTAAATATATTTTTAATTTTAATGACTTTTATTTGCTTTTTATTCATTAACTAACTTTCTTACCCAAGTTGGATGCATTTTTTGTCTTAATACGAGATAATTAGAAAATTTGAATACATTTTATTTTTTCTAAAAATAAAACAATGTCAGTAAGAAATGTAAACCTCACCCTAATATTTCTAAGTATGTAATCGTGAAAACAATCTACATGTGGTGTTTTAGTTTTTAATTGTGCGTCACGAAGTTTCCCGCCCTTTTCCAGTCGTTTACTATGAAAATTTACCGCCTCTTCAACTCCTTGTTTTACACAAACACTTTATCTGTTCTTCGTGCGGTTAAATAGTTATTCTTGATGAGCCCACGTAAAAACGCGTTAGCGTAGGATGAGCGAAAAATGTTTCAAGTTTAGTTAATGGAAGTAATTTTTAAAATGTTGTGTGCAAATGGTAAATAGTCAATCATCTGCTTCAATTTAAGTATTGTTGTCCTCTCAAAAACAAACTCTACGTATTACAAAAAATTTATACAGAAAAGCATTATTTACTGTTTTTTTCCTTTTTAATTAATTAATAGGTGTTTTTTAAACTGCAACAGTCAGTTCATTATCTAGGAACGATAATTGCATGAGTACAATGGCAATTAGTAATTTTTTCATTTAATTAGTCACGCTGTTAGCAAGATAGATACAAATAATTGATGGTAACTTAAATGTTATTATAAAATGGTACATTAAACACCAAGATAGAGAAAACATTTTTTATAGGCGAGCGAGTTTATTATTCAAGATGCGTAGCATCGAGGGCAAAAACAGATGCAAAGTTGTAATAGCTTTTTCTACTGTCGTTTATTATATTTTTTAGAACTAGCATCTCTATTGCAGGTCAGAACTTCACTTACTTAGCGAGAACACAATTAGAATAAATATCACGTGTTATAACTGTTGAATAAATTTAATTTAATGATTTGAAGATGAATGTAACCATTGTAAATTCTGCCGACTCAAATTTTAAGTTTGATTTTGCTGCTGCACCCCATCAACGTTTGCATTTACAATTATTTGATAGCTTCTTGTATTTACCGTAAAAAAAAACAATCTAATGGGCTAATTTCAAGTAAATATTCTGAGTGTCATTAGGAACGCAACACCTAAAAATAATAATTTTTTTGTGCTAAATTTTTACTATTTATTCAGTCAAACGTAAGAACAGAAGATTAAATTTTTGAAGGTAACACTAAGAAACTAAGGGTAAAAAAATTATAATGTGTTTGACCACCTCGGTTATGAATGCACTCGTTAATACCCCAAGTAACACAAGTACGTCCAGTGGACGTCCATTGTACGTCTTTTTTGGTCCGAACGATTGTCCAGGGACCGTCCATTCGGCGTACATGGGACATCCGATGGACGGTTTTAGAACGTCCCGAGTTCACTAATTTGGACCATTTCTGGACCATCCAATGCCGGACGGTCCCTGGACGTCTTATGGATAACTTATGTACGGTTTATGGACGTAATTGGACCAAATCGTACTCTCGGACGTAAAACGGACAGTTTATGGACCATTAATGGACAACTTATGGATGTCTTTAGAACGTCCAGCCGGATGCAACTTCGGACGTTTTATGGACAATTTATGTATGTTTTATGGATATACTTAGACAAAGTTGTACGTATAATGGACGGTTTATGGACCATCAATGGACAACTTATGGACGTTCTTAAAACGTCCAGCCGAGATAAAAACGGGCTATTACTATTCAGCGACGGACATTTTATGGACAACTTATGTATGTTTTATGGACGTAATTGGACCAAATCGTACTCTCGGACGTAAAACGTACGGTTTATGGACCATTAATGGACAACTTATGTATGTCTTTAGAACGTCCAGCCTGGATAAATAAGCACTTTTACTATGCAACTTCGGACGTTTTATGGACAATTTATGTATGTTTTATGGATGTACTTGGACAAAGTCGTACTATGCGGACGTATAATGGACGGTTTATGGACCATCAATGGACAACTTATGGACGTTTTTAAAACGTACAGCCGAGATAAAACGGACTATTACTATCCGGCGACGGACGTTTTATGGACAACTTATGTATGTTTTATGGATGTACTAGGACAAAATTGGACCGAAAACGAATTGTTTATGGACCGTTAATGGACAATTTATGGATGTCTTTAAAACGTCCAGCCGAGATAAAAAACGGACGTTTTATGGACAACATATGTACGTTTTATGGACGGTTTAGGGACCGTTATTGGACAACCTATGGATGTTTTGAAAGCGTCCTGCTGGTATAAAAATGAACCGTTTCAGGACGATTAAAAAAATTTTAATAATACTCAATTTGATCAATTAAATCGTCTATTTACACATATATACAAATATGAATTTAAAAAAAATTATACATTTTGTTTTAGTTTTGTAAATTTTCTCTCTTTTGCCCTGCGTAACCACGCTCCTACGGCTTTTTCGACATCTTTCTCTGTAGCTGGGCGACTACTTTTTGAAGAGAAGCTGAAAATTAGAGAAAATAAATTATTTTTAATTTTTTAGTAATTATTTTTATATAATAAATTTTAAGAATTAAATAGACTTCAGCATTAAGAAAAATCTATGAACTAGTGCCACTGTTGTTTTTGCCAATAATATTCTTTGTAATAAAATTGTAATTGGTATAAAGTACACATAAAAATATTCCTTAAATAAAAAAAAACAAATTTATAATGCAAACATAAATTAAACATATGGATTACTGTAGATAAGTTTAAGTATTTTATAAAGAGATGTAATTTTGTGATATTGGGTCCAAAACTTTTGAAGCCCAAATTTAATATGAGCAAATGAAAGATAAAATTACTTACATCTAGCCAACTTAAAAGTGTTCGTATCCCAAAATGGTTTCTTTAATCCTTTTCTAGTAAAATTGAAATTTTGAGTCACATCGTCGGTCATGAGGCGCATTAGCATTTTTTTCGAACTCTCACAAAAAGAATCACCTCCCAGGATCGACAAATTTTTGACCTGTAATAAAAAATGTTTTACAAATGTACAACATTTGTATTTTATTTTTACATTTCTTACCTTTTGAGAAAAATTTTCTTTAGAGTCTAAAAAATTTTCAAGCGCTGTAATCTCATCGACTGCTTTCACGAAGACAACAAAATCGAATAGAACCAGCAACCAGCATGAACAACCAGTTTACTTTATAACTTTAACATCCCCTTCTCTCATAAGGGAAAGTTTACCCTGCGCGTTCAAGCTTCAAGCGCTTATAGAAATTCCAAGAAAAAGCTAATAATCGGTAGTCAACCGTAAAAAAAATTATAAACAAAATATTATTTTGTACAATCGGTTAATAAATAAATTGACAGGACTTACAAAAGACATGTAAAATTAAAATCATTCATTGATCGGTTTGTAGGTATTAATTTTTTAAATCGAGAATTTAGAAATTTTTAATTCACTTCGTGACTCTACGACGACGGGCTCGAAATTGTTTACAATACAAGCAAATGGTCGCCACTTTGAACATTTATTGTAATTTGTTTTTTGAAATCGTTTTGTACTTAAATAAATTTAATTTATGGTTTTTCTCTTGTTTTTGTGTATTGTGCGATGCCATTGTCACAACTATGTGACTTAATTCTTCACAGTTTTGCTTTATGTTATTATTTTTTATTGGTCAAATTTAAGCTGCGTTTCTTTTTAAACTATAAAAATAGGTATGTACTTACAATAGAAACAAAAACTTTTGAAATTAACGTTTTTTTGGATTCTTACCAAGTTTTACGTTAGAGATTCTTTACAAAACACTTTTTAGGTTGATTTTAGTGAGAAACGTAATAAAAAAATTAATATGCAGAAATGTTAAGCCAAACTTGCAGAGTCGACCCATCATCTACCTGCGAGAGTTTCTAATCCCCCTAAGGGTAGTTCGAGGATGGTAACATAAGAAATTCCAGACAATTTTTTCTGAAAAATTTTATTCTAGATAAAGACATAATAAACTTTCAATTTTCATAAATACATATATTTATTAATATTTTTTAAATAAAATAGCTCCAAATTTGAATGTTTTATACCTGGTTAACTACCAATATCTGTATAAAGCAAGTTTGGTTTTTTAGCATCTTTTGACGAGATTTTTATTAACAGATAAAGTTTGATCATGAAGTTTGATTTTAGCTGGTATATTTTTTAAGATTTAATCGTGCGCAACTGGTCGTACTGTCGCCAGCATAAGTATACTTTTTTCATCCCGACTGGACGTTCTAAAAACATCCATAAGTTGTCCATTAAGGGTCCATAAACCGTCCGTTATACGTCCGAGAGTATGATTTGGTCCATGTACGTCCATAAACCGTACATAAGTTGTCCATAAGACGTCCAGGGACCGTCCGGCACTGGATGGTCCAGAAATGGTCCAAATTAGTGAACTCAGGACGTTCTAAAAACGTCCATTGAACGTCCGATGTACGCCGAATGGACGGTCTCTGGACAATCGTTTGGACCAAAAAAGACGTACAATGGACGTCCACTGGACGTACTTGTGTTACTTCGGTACATCTATAAAACGCACATTTTTATTTGTCTATAAACCGTTCATAAATAAACATCTATAAAACGTCCATATTGAATTGTCCTGAATTGTAGTGTATAAAATGTCCATTTTTAGATTGTCCAGAAACCGTTTGAAAATGTATATCCATAAAACGTACGTTTTTGGTTGTCCATAAGCTGTTTGTAAATGAACATCCATAAAACGTCCGTTTTTAGTTTGTCCAGAAACCGTCCAAAAACGTATATTCATAAAACGTACGGTTTTGTTTGTCCATAAACTGTTCGTTAATGGACATCCATAAAATGTCCATTTTTAGTTCGTCCAGAAACCGTCCAAAAATGTATATCCATAAAACGACCGTTTTTGTTTGTCCATAAACTGTTCGTAATGGACATCCATAAAACGTCCATTTTTAGTTCGTCCAGAAACCGTCCAAAAATGTATATTCATAAAACGTCCGTTTTTGTTTGTCCATAAGCTGTTCGTAAATGGACATCCATAAAACGTCCATTTTTAGTTCGTCCAGAAACCGTCCGCAGAATACATCCATAAAACATCCATTCTTGGTTCGTCCAGAAACCATCCGAAAATGTACATCCATAAAACATTCACATTTGGTCGGTACGCTAGTGGACCATTTTGGACGGTCCGTGGACGTCCATAGACCGTCGGTGTTACTTGGGACGCTTAGGCATTGATAAAATTAGGTGATCAATATTTTCTTGGGGTAGTTCGTCCCAAGCAATTTGAATTTGCCTCTGTAACTCAGCCAAAGTCTGTGAAGGATGCTGTAAATTTGTTAGCCGTCTTCCTGTCATATGCCATACATATTCTATAGGGTTTAAGTCAGGGGATCTGGGAGGCCAGGACAAAAGATTTATTCCAGTAGCTTCAAAAAAGTTCAAAGTTCTATGTGTCACATGAGGTGGGGCTGTCGGGCATTATCTTGCTGGAAAAGCACATTTGGGAGATCTTCCAGGTGGGGCTAAAGAACGGGTTGGAGGACATCGTCAATGTAACGGACTGCTGTCATATTACCTCGAATAAAGATTAGAGGTGATCTGCTTCTATAGGCAACACCATCCCAAACCTTATGGATGTTATCACCCACGGTGTGGTGTACGTGGCGTTCGACCGCAAACTCAATTTGTAACCTTTCGCCACGACGTTTTCTTACCCGTACACGGCCATCATGCATCCCTAAACAAAACCTTGATTCATCGCTGAAGACGACTGCGTTCCATTCGTCTCTTCAGCCTAGTCGTTCTCTGCACAGTCCAGTTTGGCGGTGGTGATGAGGAGTTAAAGGCAGGACTAAATGTGGCCGATACGAAAATAGTCCAAAAACCTAATGCGGCGGTACACAGTTCACATACTAACAGGTCTCCCCTGCTCGTTAAATCACTGGTCTCCAATCTGCCTGCTAGTAGAGAAGCGGTCTCTGAGAACCATCAGTCTCAAGCGGCGATCTTGACGCTCTGTGGTACATCTAGGTTGTCCGCGGGGTCTTATTCGGGTTTTTCTTCCTTCTACGTTCCACACTTCATACGATCGTGCAATAGTAGCGACATTTCGATTTAAACGGCGAGCAATTTCTCTATATGAAAAATTCGCCTCACGAAACCTAACAATTCGACCCCTATCAAAATCACTCAGACGGTGAAACGGTCTAGGTCTTCGTGCTATAGGTATTTTGTTAGTACCACCTAAAGTCACAAACAATAAATTAAGTTTCTGGAGTGACAGATAAAACTTCTTCAGTTAAGAGATAAAACGTTTTTTAGAATAAAAATTACAACAGATAAATGGCTGCAATTTTTGTCATAGCATACTTAGACATCTACCAATACACAAAAAAAAAATTGACAAAGTGCATTGCTAAAATCATGCTATGCGCACTCTCTGGATTTTTTTGTCTCTATGGGCCTTTAAACTCAGTAGTTGAACTTCACAACGCAAGTGGCGCTGAACTCAATTTTTTTATTTTAAAATTAAAAACATCAAGTTACTTAAGGTAAATCAATATTATTTTGAACTGTCATTCATAATTATTTGTGTGACTTTGGATTTATTATCTGTGCCTTAGTTCAAAATACACACTTTTTTCGGTTTTGGTTTGTTGTTTGCTGTTCTTGTTGTTGTTCGTTGAGTTATTATTGTGTTTTTAAGTGTTTCTATTTTCTTAAACTTTTTATTAGACATTATGGTTGCGTTGAAGTGTATAGTGCCAAATTGCAAAAACAGCAATAAGCAATGCACTTCACACGTACTACCTAAAGATCCCCTGGTAAGTAAATGCAAATAATTATTAAAATTTGTTAGAATTTGTAATTATAATATTTAATAGCTATTTCAAAAATGGATAACATTGGTGCGTCGCCCAGATATAGAATATTCAAAACGAACAAGTTTTCGCGGTTGTACTGTTCATTTCGGAGATGAAATGAAATTTCCAGCAAACCGAAATAAATCTAATTTAATATGCAATGCCTTTCCAACACTAAATTTGCCTGGTAAATCAAAACAATTTTATTTGATGTTACTTTTATGTTCTTTTAGACAATCATGATATAAATATGGACGAACCAACCTTTTTAACACCTTGTACTTCACCATTATATTTGCCTGGTAAAATTAACATAAAAGCGCTTTCCTAAAATTTTTATTTTTTACTTTTTAGACAATCAAGATGTAAACATGATCCAATCAACTTCTTCATTACCTCATACTTTATCCTTACATTTGTCTGGTAAAACTGCCAAAACTTGCTTCTGTAAGTTTTTTAATTTTTACAAAATTTTAGACAACAATAATAATGTGAATAAACCCTCTGTTTCGCCATTTCATATTCCGAAGTCTCGAAAAGGTATATCTAAAATTTTATTTTTTCCAAAATTTATAAATCATAACTATTGTACAGAAGATTCCATATCAAAAATGTAAAAAAAATACTGCAATTTATACATAAACATATAGAACAATAAACATATAGATCAAGTATTAATACTAATAGTTAGGATTTGTGACACATCCACCATCAGTCTATTGTGGTTTAATATAATTAACATAAGTTTTCTTTACTACATTTTTTTTTAGATTTGAAAAACCGTATAAATTTGTTAAAAACTTGTGGTGTCGTCAAAAAAACCGATCTTTCGCCGAAGGCACAAAAATTGTATTCTATAGCAAGTAATTATATCAACATCTCTAGAAAGCTCAACAAGAAAAATGCGGATAACCGGACCAGAATATAAAATTTGCTGACCATGTTATGGTTTTCATGGCCCGAGGAATTCTTAAAAAATGGAAACAGCCTATTAGTTATTTCTTCACCGAAAGTGGTATGAGTGCAGCAGACATTGCACGAAATTTAAAGCTAACCATAGAAGCCCTTCAAAACATTGGTCTCAAAGTTGTTGCTACAGTTTGTGACCAATTGGCGGTAAATGGAAGTGCGTTAAAATTATTAAAAGAGGAGACTAATCGACGTCATTTTTTGAATAAAGTTGAAGTAGAAAATAGAACTTTTGGTTTTACTGTTAATAATGAAGAAATAGTTCCTTTATTTGATCCTCCACATCTTCTAAAAGGTCTTAGAAATAATCTGCTGCATAATAATGCAAAGTATCAATGGAAAAAAAGTAGAGAACAAATTGCTTCTTGGAAGGATGTAGAAAAGTTTCATGAATTGGATGTTGGCGATTCTGACACTAAAATGGCAAATAAATTAACAGATAGTCATATTTATGAAACTAAAATGAAGAAAATGAAAGTTAAAATAGCGGCTCAAGTATTTTCGCAAAAAGTCTCTTCAATCATGAGAGGAATATCTACGTATGGTATGTAGTATTGCAATCTAATATAAAACGCTCTTTCAAAACGATCTCAATTTTGTTACCAAAGTTGATGCCAATATAAAAAAAAATACAACAGTGGACATTTATAAGTCTTACTCAAAAATGTTATTCTTTTTTTTACCAAATTTGATATATTAAAATAGATATTTTTTTCTCAAAGTTTATGGTTATCAATAATGCGAGTTTATGAATATGCTAAGAGAAAATTGCAATTTTAACATTTTACATTTATATTTTTATCAATATTACCTATGTATTTTATGCAAATAATCTATTCTATGTACCTTTTTATGTAATATTTTTTTATTTATGTATATTTATTGTTAATCATAAATAAATTATATAAAAAATATTTTTATTAATTATTTAATTAAATAACTGCAAGACAAATTGTAAAAGGATGACGGTAGTTGGAAAAAGCATGGGCTATATAGAAGGAAAGATTTTACGTTTTAGCCAAGTACGCATTGTCTCAACTCCCCTTATCGTCATTCTTCTACTATTATCCTTGTTACATAAGAAAAAATAATCAAGAATAAATATTAAATAATTTTAAATTACCCGCTATGCGTGCTCTTGGCGCCTCATGTGTTGTGAAGTAGAACTAAACGTTTTTTTTTGACAGATAAAGTCAGAGTAGGCTATCTATATAATATATTAAATTCTCTTATCTATGGCTAAAATGACAATTTATTAAAGGAAAATTGTCAAATTGATAAGTTCTATACAGACTTTATTGTTTATTGTTGCTCTTGTTCTTGTTTTGTTGTTGTTTCTGTTTCTTTCTTTCATCGTTGTTGTTTTTGTTTGTTGGTGTACTTGTTTTTGTTTTGACGGCATTACTTTACCACGTTTGTCTGACTTTACCAACAGTGAGTACATAGATATGGTTCTTACCTATGGAGAAGCCTAAGGCAATGCTTCTAGAGCTCAGAGAATTTATGCGCAAAACTTCCCTAATCACGCAGTTCTTAATTCTCGAACCTTCACAAACGTTGTCCAGCATTTTCGAGATTATGGAACGTACTAAGCTGCAGCTCGTAATCGAGGTAGACAACGTCCGGAAGCGATCGCTAATGTAGAAGAGGCTGTGTTAGAACATGTCGCTGCAAGATCTGGGCGTCACAGTATGTCCTCTACAACAGTTTGGAGATTACTGAAAAAACAACTGTTGCATCTATACCACATACACAAGATACAATTCTTAAAACAAGAAGATTTAGCTCGGAGATGTGTCTTTTGTGAATGGATGCTTACGTAAATTAAACATCAACGAAACTTCCTAAACTTTTTGAAAACAACAAACGAAGCTGGTTTTACACGAGAGAGTATTTTTAAGATGCACAATACTTATATCTTGGCTGATGAAAACCAGCACGCCTTTAGGGAGCATTGTTATCAGCAGCAATTTTCAATAAATATTTGGGCTGGCATTGTAAATGGTCAATTAAGTGGGCCGTACATTCTACCTCCACGATTAAACGCGGTGGAGTATTTAAATTGTTTAAACAACATTCTGTGCCAGTTATGTGAAAATGTGCTGTTGGAGACTAGAGCTAGCATGTGGTACCTTTATGATGAGGTACTGTCACACTGCTAACATTGTGAGACGATGATTAGACAACAACTTCCCGGAAAGATGGATTGGTCACAATGGTCTCATTGCATGACCAGCGAGCTCACTCGACTTAAATCTTTGCGATTTTTTCTTATAGGGCCACATGAAAAACATTGTGTACTTTTTGCTAATTGCCACAATTAAGGAATTACGGCAACAAGTAGAAAATGCGGCTGAAAGTATTTGGCACAACTGGAACATGTTCAATAGGGTGAAACAATTTTTCGCCAGACGTCTTCAGCGTTGTGTGGAGAATAATGGTGGCTACTTTGACCAATTTTTATAATTTGTGTTATGATTGAGGTTTATAAAAGCAAGAGAAGCGACAACAAAAAGATGAAAAGCGTCAGAAGCAAAGAAAAGAAAATATACCCGGATTACTTTTGTAATATTAAATTTCAAAATTCAACCCAAAATTTTGGCTTTGTCAATTATGTTATATGATAACGTCAACGTGACATTGTCATGTAACAAGACCTACATTTTAAAAACCCGAATTTTTGGTAAAAAACATAATTCTAAAAGCCAAAATTTTGGGTTGAATTTTGAAATTTAGTATTACAAAAGTGATCCGGATTTAAGTGCAAAGACAAATAAAAAATTGACAATGTCAAACAGAAATCAAAGAAAACGTTGGCAGAGTTAAACAGAAATGAAACAATGCTAGACTAAAAGAAAAACTTAAAACTTTTTGGATAATTTATTGTTAATATTATGTTATAATTTTGCTTAAAAAAATATGTAGAGGTTTTTAGTCTGTCTCACTGGATATAGTTTCCAAGACTTAAATAATTACGATAGTTATTTGACAAAACGCAGCTGACATTTGTTAGTTTTTTCTGAGTGAATGTGGTTAGAGTTTTCTAAGAAGTAGTTAGAAAATAGGTACACAGTGGCTGTAAGTGAGTGAGTCTGTTGGCAAACCTACATTATCTCTTTTATTTGCCTTTTCTTGTGTCAGAAAAACGCTCAAACTCTTGTAGTTACTTGTAGTTACAATGTTGAAACAAGATTAACTTTTGCACCTATTGAAAATATTGAAAACGCCTTAAAATTTATTTAATACCAAAATTACTAATTCAGGATTATTGCCAACAGAGAACAGACTCAACTATTTACAACCAAGCAGCCATGAGCGTCGTCAAAAAAATTAAAACGCAGTTTTGATTACAAAGTTGAAACATTATTGTTGAAATATAGAATTTATTATAATTTTTGATCAGAGGCTGTCATGAAAAACAAAAATTCTAAAACCGTCGGGCGTAACTTATTTCACTTGATAATAAAATCATTTTACTGTCACTCACAAAGGGATTTGTTTTTGATTTTCAAGTACCTTTCTTCCAATTGACGCTGCTCGTCTTTCGAAAGGACCTAATAGTGTTTTTCAAACAGGTATAAAAATTTGACTCTGTTATGATTTCTTCTGAAAATTTATCCCGAAACTCGTTAAAACAAAGCCTGGATGAGTAAACCCGTTTTCCGTTTGCTAAGTGCCCATTACGAAAATATGATTCCACTGAAAAAATTTTCTGTTCTGCAATAAACCCCATAATTCAAATCAAATCTAAATTTTACTTTTGACAGTGACTGCAAAATGACATTTAACAAGTGAATTAATCTAGGCGCTACGTTTTTAGAATTTTTGTTTTTCATGACAGCCTCTATCAAAAATTATAATAAACATATGGTATTATTAAACTATTAAAACTAAAATAGAAATATTGTTTATTTTCACAACCATTTTATTTAAGTTTACTTTGAATATTAATGTTTAGGTACTTTAAATTTATAGAACAACTCTGAGGACAATTTTAGCAATGTAAAATTTATTTGTATGATAACGTCAATGCATGCGAATGTGGCCGCTAGTGCGATATATTATTTACTTGTATTTAATTACAAAACTTATTTTCGTACAGAAATAAAAAGTATATAGGTACCTAATCTGTAATTTGGTTTATCGAAATTGATACAGCATTTATTGTAATCTTTTCTATTGACTTAATTTATGTAATTAGAGATAAATACCTTGTTATTGTTCATTTTGAATAAATAGATAATGTCCGCATTATTCCTGAATTTCCGTTATTAATGTTAATTAGTAAGGATAGGACTTATGTTAGCATAATAGTAAACGCATTAGCGATGTATACGATGTAGGTTGCTTTATGGATAATAATTTACGAATTACGAATTGAAAATGACATGTTGGAACAATTTTTGGTTTAACCATTTCATTTTATTTAAACCATGTTTTATTGCATTTTCAAACAAGAAAAAATATTCGGCAGAATGCTACAACACCTACTTTTCTGAAGCAAATGTAAATGTCATAAATTCAAGAATTGTTGGAAGATTTATTATGAACACAATTTAACTCCGAAGACGTATGAGAGAAAGCCTACAAATTTAAAACAGGTGTATGTCAAAGGTTTTATTTTGATTTTTCTTAAAAAATGTATTTTGTATTTTATCTTACTTTGCACGCAATTGGTAAATTTTTAATCTTTTAACTAATTTCCACACATAAGAAATTGATGAAAATAATAGTAATTTATTTTATTAAGGTCAAGTTTGAATGCGTGCGATCACGTATTTTGAATTAGCTGTATAAAAGCAGGAAATGTGATAAAACACGAGACAAACGACGAGATACTTGTTAGAGATAAACACTAGGAGCTGTTGCTTTGTGTCAACTGTTGGATATCCAATTTCTTTCTCTTTTGAGTTAAATAAAAGAGAAATGTTAAGTAATTGAGACATTATTTTTAAAAGTTGGCTATTATTTTTCAATGACTAATTCGATTACTGTAATGTCACTGGAAAAGGATATTTATTTTGTAATAATCTAATTGTTATTGTTTGCTGTGTTTTAATGTAATTAGAAGAGAGAATATTTGAACTGGACATTGTCATTATTATTATTACGGATTGAATATAATAATATTTATTTTAGAATGTATGCATATTTGCGTCCACATAAAGTTAATGAATTGTCAAGACTTTGTAGAATCAACTAAATTAATTTAATTAAATATTTTGCTAATGAGTATTTTTAACTATAATGCACCAACCGAATGTGCAAGTGTATAAAATATTTTGTTGCAGCAACAAGTTTGCGTGCAAGTTGGAAAAACACGTGTGTATATGTTGTACTGCAACGTTTATGTTCGCATTTTGTATTTCTTCAAGGTCATCATAAGCAAATATAAATAATTTTATAAAATTGTTTAATATAATAAAAGGCAAAATTATGTGTTTTATCAAAAATGTTCAATAAGCAAAAAGATTTCTTTTTGGTACTTGTAAGAAAAAAATTAAAAAAATTGTTGTGCACAATGCAGCAGTTTATTTTTAAATGTAAATATTAAAAGTGTTTATTATTTTATTTTCTTTTATCTAAAGCGTTGTGCCATCTGACTGTGACATGAAGTAAAATAAAAATAATAAAATATTTCCTGTAATAATAAAAGTGCATTTTTAGAAATATTAGGTATAACGTAATATAGACTTTGTTTTATTTTAATTTTTTATGCTGGATTAATATTTTTAAAAATAATAATATAATTTATGCATTTTGTTTTTATTAAAATAGTGTTGGGCGATGACTGAAGCATTATTTTTTTTCTTAAATAAATGAAAAATAAGTATACTTTTCTGCATAATATTAAAATTAAATTTTAGATGCAATAAGGTTTTAAATGCTATATGAGGACAAAAATGTATTTTTAATTTTATTTTTTAAATTAATTAATTTCTATGTGAACGTATGATTAGACTACTAATTTTTATGTAATAAAGTTTTTAGAGATTTATTTTTATTTTAAAAAAATCTGCGTTGTTTTTGAAAGATTATGACTATTATTTTTTTACTATTTTATATGGCAACATATCGTCTAAATAATCCATCAATCAATTGTCTTGGAAAAGAGATTTCAAAACCAATAATAAATTAGTATTTTTTTTAACGAGCTTTGCTCTGCCAGTTAACCTGAGACATTTAAGAATGAATTATTTCCTCCGATTTTCTGCATTTGCAGCTTTGGAATTGACGTAAGGTATGTCATCAGGACAACTGGCTTGTCAGCAAACTCGCGCTCTAGACCCGAACTGTCCACCTTCTTCTGCGACATTCTTTGGCAGTTAGCTTTTCAGTAGGCTGTTACTTTAACTAAGCTCACTAGTATCTTTTTAAATTCTATGTCGAATTGTAATTTCTAGAACTATTGCTTCTTAGCATGATCTCTAGGATATTATTTAAATTAACTCTTGTCTGTACGAGTAGTCCTAGTCCTAACCTATGCCGGCTACTGTTCCATCGTCGGCATTTAAAGAAAGTCTGCCCGTCGCTATCTACCAGATGCATTTTAAGCAAGTACCATTGAAAATCATATATTTTGAAAGTATTTGGATTGAAAAGTACTTTACCTGTCCGGCGCACTTTTTCTCTCTATTCACTGTCTAATGTAGGGTATAAGACAATGCCTTTATCTTCTCTTAGTATTCGTTTTCTATCAAGTTTGTTATTCTGTGATAATAATTTGTTTACCTACTTATTAATGTTTATTAGATATTATTTTTTATATTTTTTGTTTTTTTTTTATTTCTGAGATTAATGGGTGTGATTTTACGAAAGCATTTTTCTTTCATCGGTTGTCTAATAATGCTAGACTTTATCTCAACTATTGTTTTGTTAAATTTTAAATATGGTTTTGAATTACTATTACTAACAATGAGTTATGCTGTTAGCAAAGTCATTTTGGAAAACTTTATAGATGTACTAGAATTCTTTCTTATAGGATGTTCTATATGGTCCGTATCAGAAGATTTCACTGCGGGTCTGTTACTTTATATGTATGTATCTATAACTATTTTGTCTTTCATATCTAGGTATATTCCTATCCAATAAGATAAATTATAAATATTTAGAAATGTTTTTTTTTCTAGAGCTTTTTTGGTATAAGTATTAGAGTGGGCCAAAAAAATCAACTATTTTTTTTTTAACTTCAGATACTGAAAAATTGGTTAAATTGGTTAAATTGGCATTTAAAAAATGCTTTTTCAAGATGAGCTCTTAATTTTAATAGGAAAGACTCTCTCATCGCAGTTTTTCATTTTTTTTAAGTTCTATATGGCAAAATCCATATCTCGTCACTACTTGATTGTGGTTACAAATGGTGTTAGGACATTATTATTCTAGGCAGGCGATTAGTGTAATTTTTTTTTAAAGTTTATCTAGGTACATTTTATATTTATACATACAATGCAGAAATTTTGTCGTTTAACAACTTGTCAGCGTATTCTCTTGTACAATAATTCGTTCGTGCATCTATTTCTATTTTTAGCCAAGACAACTGCACTTTTAAATTTGTCTATGTCAGAATCAGGAACAAAAGTCACTTCAACAAAATGCGAAACCTGTAGATATTGATTTTTAAAACTAACTTTTAGAACATAAATTGAAGTTTTTACCTACAATTTATTATATGTTATCCGAAAATAAATATTTATAAAATTAAGTTTTAATAACAAATTGTACATTTAATGAGTTTGCTGTTAAAACATTAATTGGTTTCGTTATATTTGCAAAATTACTCAATTCAGAGTTTAACTAGTTTAAAAAATTAATAATGTAAAATGTCTGCTGGTTATTAGGATGTTATAAAACTAGTCACGTAAATCTCTAAATATTAAAATAAGTATGTAAAATGTTAAATAAGCGACAAAATTCAAGACCATAACATCGATGAATTTATTAGGTCAAAAACACGTCTTTAAATTCAAATTTATAAAAAATCTGAAATATTGGACATATTTACCATTTATTTAATAAATTATATAACTAGCGTTTAAATAATTTTTGAGTAAATTTGTTTAAAAGAAAAAAACTGAAAAATTTTTTGAGAAATAAAATTTTTGTGACAACGCTGTTATTGTGACGGTTTAAATGTGTCTTTGTATTCGACAACTATATTTTTTTAAAAGTTTGTCTTTACACCAAAGTACCTATATACAGTGAGAACCATTTGTATGGAATAACTTTTGAAATAGCATTTGTTTTTCAGGAAAACGCTTAAACACGTATCTTGTTATTTTTCAACGCGTATTTTCTGACAAAAAAAATTGGATTTACAGGGTATCTGCTTAGATAAATTTTTGCCATGTTGCTGGTATCACGTGTTTCAAAACTCTTGTCATCCAGAATGCTATTGAAAAGTGAGATGCAAGAAAAGTTACGTTTTAGGTTGGATTTAAGCCTAATTTTGAAATTTTTATGACAGTAGTTGAAATAAATTATGTGACGTGAGGTTATGTTTTGTTTGTGTTGACAACCTCTTAATTTTGTACTTCGCTGCATCTTCGGTTGATTTTCTCAGTTAAGTTGAAAAATTAGTGGTTTAAAAGAACAATATGGCTTTCAACGAGCAACAAAACCGCTTCATGTTAAAAGCATATTTTAGAAATGGTCAGAGAGTCGACGAACAGTGAGTTTACTCGATAAACGCCGAATTTGTGGATTTTTAGGAAGCGTTTTTTGGATCGACTGTCCACTTTGACCATTTCAGTCGAAATCTACGCCGTGTTGTAGATTTGTAGAGGGAAACAGGGAGTGTGAATCGCAAGGCAGGTGAAGGCAGACAACGAGTAAGAACCGAAGCAAATGTGGAGGCAGTAAGGAATATTATGGACGAGGAACCTAGCACTTCGGTTCGTCATCTGCGACAACAGTTGAACCTGTCTCACAGCACTTGTTGGCGGATCTTGAAAACGGACCTCGATATGTATCCGTATAGGCTGCAGGACCATCAAGAATTGCTACCGAATAATTTGTCACAGAGACAGTCACATAGCCAGTAGTTTATGCAGAATCTTGCCAACAATGACGAAGCACTGGAAAAAACATTTTTCACCGACGAGGCTTGGTTTCATCTTTCCGGCTATGTTAATTCCCAGAACATGAGAATGTAGAGCGGAGAGAATCCTCATTATTACGTTGAGGTTTCGTTGCACCCGCAGAAAATTGGAGTGTGGGCTGCAATAAGCAAACGTCGTCTTATTGGACCTATATTTTTCGAAGGTAGTTATTGTTACATTTAAAAAAAAACAACTATAAGAATAAAAATGTTGTAAGAATATTAACATCTCAGAGATACCGTCTTGAAATCCTCACTCCCTTTTTGGAGCAACTGCTGGATGACAAACTACAGCAGAGATATTTCCAGCAGGATGGTGCCCGTATTTACACCAGTCGGGATAATCTCAATTTTATTTGTGAATTCTTTGATAACAGAGTGATCAGTTTGAATACGCCAGAGATATGGCTACCGAGGTCATGTGATTTGACTCCATGTGACTTTTTCTTGTGGCCTTATGTGAAAAACTCAATTTTCAATACATTTTTGTCGACTTGGACGATCTACGGGAAAGGATAACCCTCAAGTTAGAGGAGATAAACAATTCACTCAATCTGTTAGAGAACGCGATCGCTTCTATGAAAACACGAGCAAGAGTGTGCGGCGAACAGAATGGAGCTCATGTAGAGCATCTTGTTTGATGTGCTGCAACGGTTTTCTTCTATGCTTTTGGTATTGTTTCTAATGTTTTGCTTTCGCCAGGCAAGTTTCATTTTACCTGCCTAATTTTATTCCTACCTTGTGTTTTCAAATAATAAAAATTTAACGGATTTTGTGTTTTATTTGATTTTTAATGGTAATTATTAGTTTCTAGGTTAGTGGGGTTAGAATGCGAAAGTATTCTTTGGATAGTAGACGCAAACATTCAACACTAGGTTTTTTAGCAGTAGGCGTAAAACCCAAATAAACAGTTCAAATTACCCAGACATACGTCCTAAAAACCAAAGCCTGCTTTAATAACAATAGTTTTGAAACACACTTTGTCTTACTGTTCAAAATTTGCAGTAGTTTTTCCACATTTAATTAAATTATTTAACGACAACTTTTTAGACTTTATTGTTTTACACATTTTAATTAAGATTTCTGTTACTTCAAATGTTGTTTTTATTGTAATTGTCAAAACATAGATGAATTTTTTAATTATTTTTTTAAATAGCGTTATTTGAACTCCAATTGACCGCGTATTAATAATTTGGCACAATAAATTGAGACACTTTATATATTATTTACTGCCGCAGCAAAGCAAAAGTTGTTTTATTGTCAGTTTAAACGTACAACATTTTTTTGTTGATTTTGTTAATTTAATCATATTTTAATGATTTTGTAGTGTCTGACATGAAACGTCAAATGTTTATGACAGCTGAAAAATGCTGACTTACGCTAAACTGTTTGTTTTAGTAACAAGTTAGTAAAAGGATTATTAAGGCAATAAAATCCAGACTGAAAAGTGTCGATTTTGTCACTAAAATGTGCTATTTATTGTCGACCGATAAAAAAGTTTCTTTTTTTTAGCTACCATTATCAAAATTTTGTTTAGAGACATTGTCAAAAATTTATTTTTCGGTTACTGCTATGAGTATCTTTTTACCTACTCAATTTTTCTAGAGTTATACGGTGAAAACGAGATTGTGCTGAATTAGAGTTACTGGCTTTGCGCGTCTTATCTGTTTGAGCAAAACTATACAAATACGATAAAACAGAACTTAGTCTAATTCAGCAAATCAACAAGTTTGTTAATGGCTACAATTATGAATTACACATTATTAATAATAAAGAGTTAATTAATTAATTAAGAGTTAATCTTGCGTGCGAAATTTATGTGGTGTTCTGGAAATAAGAAATTACTTTGCAATTTGGGTATACAAATTATTACATTAAGGCTTAGTTAAGACTCTTTATAAGTAAAGGGTAAGTATAAAATAGTGGAGAAGCTTTCTAGTAAGTTACAGGGCTCTGGATAGATCTCTGACAAAATAATAAAACAAAATTGCACCATATTTTTAAAAAAATCAAAATTAAGATTTGACAAATTGGCAATATCTTTGGCCAGTTGTTATAGAGTTAATCGAATAAGTACTTTGTTAAAAATCCAATAAGTATTAGACACTTTTAAAGGTTAAATTTGGCAGTAAGCGATGTTTAAAAATAATTTTGCTATAATATAGTTTAGGAGGTAAAACAGAGTTTAAAACATTTTGCAGTTTGTAAGCTTTCGTAAAAAAAATTAAATTTTTAACTTTACCTCTTCATATCTAGAAAAATGGGCGAGTAAAATCTTTAAACTGTATTAAGGGTCTTCTATTACGTACTAGAGAGTTTTTTTAACTATTTGATAATAATTTTGTTTAATAATGTATTATTAAATTACAGCTTATTTTAGAAATAATGTTTATAACAAAGTATTATTTTAAAACATTTGTCCCGGCGCATCCACCAAAATTTTATTTTAAATTTTCTATCTTTTTTTATAGTTTTTCATTACACTTGGTCAGGTTACAAGTTACAAAATTTTACATTTAAGATGTATTTAAATACTGAGCATCTTAATGTCAACAAGTACTTTGTATAACTTAAAATGTTTTTTTATTAAAAAAATATTTTAGAAAGCTACATGCGTCTCTAAAAAAAATAAAATATTTCTTTCGAGTTATTTTAAGCTATCTGTCTCATTTCGGATTCAATCCCACCGTTTGTTTTTGTTTCATATTCGTCAGAGTAACCCCAAATTCGCCAATATCCATCTTCGGCGATTAGGTCCAGAGCTTTATATCTGTGAAAGATGCGCCAATCTAACCATATCTTGTATTTGGTCTGAGTTTTTGGAGATTCCGGTGCGGGATGCGTGGTGGTGGTATAATATCGATTCGGTTGGCGGCGGCGCGGTCGACTCGTTGAGACGCAGCAGCAGCACTATAGTAGAAAATCGGCGTTATTTGACAGCTTTGAACAGAGTGCGGCGCGACCACCATGGAACTACAACACGGACGGTAGTGAAGTGCTGGATTTCCTTGCTGTAGTTTCAGACGAGGTGGAACAACAGTGTTGTTGGCAGGATTTTCGAACGATAAGCTGACAAGTAAGCTCAATCTTTGTTGTCTTTCACAATGTACAAACCTTTCACTACATGTTTTTATAACCAAAAATAACACAGAAGGTTTTTTTTATACAATAAATAAATTCAAATATTTTCAAATTTACAATAAAATTTTGATAATTCAGAAAAAATATTTTTGGCGGCAAATTATTTTTTAACGACATTGTAACCTTCACATCACCGCAATCGAACCAATTTAAATAATTAAGTATTCAGTTTACGTTTGTGTATAGCACTCACACAACGTTTTATTATTTAAAAATTTGGTACATAACAGAAAGCTTTTGACTCTAAATCTGAGTTTTTTTGTTGTGATAGTATTTTTATTAGAAAAACTTTTAATCTGAGCTGTACAAATTTTGTAAAGGTAAAAATGTCTTAAAATTTCTAAAGTAAACCTTTCATGTTGATGAATGAATTTATAGGTTTTTGAATTTTTTGTTATTTGTATGATTTTATAAATCTTTAACTTAAATGTATTCCAATTTTTGTTTAAATATAACAAGTATGTGTTAAATCCCAAAGCAAATTTGCGAAAGAATGGGTAAAACATCAGGGAAAGCACACGGTTAACCCGGAAACACCAACATAGTCATCTTTCATAATTTTACATAATGGAAGCATTTTGGGGTCTACTAAACATCTTTAACGGTATAGACGGATTTTTGAAATTTCAAAAAATAAAAAATGGTTTTACTTTTATTAAACTTAAATTTAAATAAAAAATTGCTTTTGTTAAAAAAATTTTCTTTTGTGTTTAAAATAAGAATTAAGATCAAAAGAGCACCGTTGTAAAAATTTGAAAAAATAATTTATTTTTTATAATTAAAAATATTTGATGAATTTTGTGCCTCAAGGAACAAATAAATTGCTACTAAAAAATACAATTTTTTCACAAATTAATGAGTACATTGTCGTTACTTTAAGAGCGTAGGTAGCACACCTGTGGCGCATTTGCCTTTACATCAAAGCTTTAAATCTATTACATAACTTTAGTCTTGTTATTTTCAAAGTTAGGTTCACTTTTAGTAAATTAGAAGATTCAAAAACTAATAATATTAAAATATGCTTTTTCTGAAAACTTGTTAACACCAAATGGAATAAATTATGTTGTTTTACGAAAATTACAAAATTTACCCTTAATTATAAAAACTAAATGTTGATAACACAGGACTAACTGAACTTCTCCATAATTAATGGGACTTCTTTGTATATTCACGTTCTGAATTTTGGTTATTTTAAGGGAAAATTTTATTTAGAAGTCGAGTGTTTTTAAAGTAATCTGCATGAGAACTGCGGAAACTAGAAAAGCTAAATTAATTATGTGGTATATACGTTCATACGCTATGCAGAATTTTATTTTGAAAATTTTGTATAAAGTTTGCTTTTAAAGAGACTACTAAAAAGTGATGCTTTTAACGTTTTTAATTATTTCTCTTTAAATTTTTTTGTATTAAAAATATTTGTGTGTTTTGAATCTTATTTTTTATGATAAAAATGATAAAAAAGATGTTGATACTAACCTTCAAATTTAATTCAAGTTTTCCTCGTTAATCTCAATTTAATTCCACCTCTGCCCCAACTCTGACTTGTCGGTAGCTTCGGATTTATTTCTTGAATTATTTATACGTAGCAAAACCAGAGAGTATGTGAACAATTATCGCAACTCAGTTGTCGATGAAATTAATGACTGAATGTCGTAACATAAAACCCACTAAAATTTGATGAGTTTGTCTAATCCTAAAGCTAGAACAAACAAATCTATCAAACTAAGAAAAGAAAAATACAGAATCGGGCAAAATATTTTACCTATTTTGTTTAATTTACAACTGAAAACTTAATCAATTTATTCATCAAGGTGATATTTTTATATTACACAGTAAGCTTTAAAGATTTTGTTAGAATAGGAATAAGAACCTTACTACTGTTACCTACTTACTATTTTGACAATTGATTAGAATCTATTAGAATAGAATCTGATCTTAACATTAAAAAGTTGTTATATAAATCAAAAATATCTGCGATAAGTTTAATAAACTTATTGATAAACAAAAAGATAGAACGTAATTAAATAGTAGTTTAGGTTATAGTTCCTAGGATCAACAAAATCAAAATTTTAGTGTTAATTTTTAATTGTTTGAATACTCGCTTTCTTTTTGTTTATCATTTACTTGGCTATTTTACTCATGGATTTTTGAGCAAATCACACACTATTATTAAATAATAAAAACAAAAGTTACAATTAAATAAATGAGTTGTCAAAATATTTTCGGAGTTCTCAGCCGGTAGACAATCCGAAAAACACAACGTACCTTGTTTTTTTAGCAAAAAAATTGGCAATAGTAGTTAGTGTTGCTTTACTTACATAAAAAGTTGCCTTAGTTACATAATAAATAAACAAAAATTAATTTGCAGAAATTGTAAAGTAAAAAGTCACTAAAATTATTTTGAGAAATAGTCTTGATGAATACCATTCGAGTTCAGATTTTGCCTGAAAAAATTTACCGATTGTAAACTTGAGTTCTACAATTTTGCTCATGACATTGATTAAAAACTACTTGACTAACATGTCGTGGTTTCATGATACTAAGACTAACAAGATATGATCACTTGCCGTACGAATTTGAGACTAGTTTGCGCATGACGTCATCGCGTGACAAAAATGTACTGCGGTATTAGAAAAAACATGCATTTGATAGTATTATTAGAGAATTACTCGGAAAATTACTAACACTTTTGTTGATTCTAATGTCTCAGATGAATTTTATTTAATAATACTTAATAAAAAGACATTTTAGAACCTTATTAGGTTTATTTTTACAGTTCAAAATAAGGCAGGTTATTTAAAAATATTTTTTTATTAATGGTTAATTTGTAGGGTGGAATTGTGGGTAGAGTGGTACAAACCACAAAAAATAGATTTCTTTAAGCATATGCGGAAATCTACGGAAATAATCTTTTGGAGTAAAAGGTTGCAGTCTGAAATCCCTAAAATTAATTTCGAAAGTAAAATCAGTTTTAAAATTAAATTAACACGTATATTAATTAAAAATAAATTGATACAATAAGATAATAAAATATGTGATTAAATATTAAAAAAATATAAATTAGTTCGAAACTGCTGGCAATGGATAACCTCTTCTTCTAGTAAACGGTAAGACCTGGGCTCACAAGCACACAAAGATATTGCAGAAGTAATATTTTGAATAGACCATTGAATTTGTTTCTGAGTTTTTAGCATACGAAGCTGTCCTACAGTAAATTTCTTATCAATTTGTTTTTTCCCTTCTTTTTCTTTTTCCAAAAGTTTTCTTAAACGTGAGTTTTCCGCTTGGAGATTCTTCATTTTCTTACACATTTTCGATTCTTCTTGTAAGCTAACAAAGTATAAGTATTCAATAAAAAATTATTCCAAATAAAATTAATGAGATAAGTACTTACATGGAATGTATGTTTTTTAACAAATTCTATCTTTTTTATTCTTTCCTCACGATCTTTCTGGACAGATGTTTGCACTTTTGGTGATTTTTGTAAATTAAGTGAAGGCACGCGTCTCGTTTTAACTTTCACTTATTTTTGGACACAGGCAATAGTTTTTCTTTAACACAAAAATCATCATGAGAAAAATGTTTTAAACATATTCCAGCATTTTTTATATTAAAACCATGCTTTTGAGAGCATTTCTTGCTCCCATAAATTACAAAGTTTGAAATTGGTCAAAAAACTAAAGTATCGACAATCGGACGAACAGTTCTTGCTTTTTTTATTATTATTGCTGCTACAACCCATCACTGCACAATAAACCATCGTTCACAAAATCAAACAAACAATATTCATTTACAAAAACCAGTAAATCACTCAAAACAGAGAGAATTTAGACGCTAATAGCCACACTAATAACGCCACGTTTGTCACCAGATTTCAGATTTGTCACACAATGACGTCAGAGTCGAAAGAGAGAGAGGGAGAAAACCTGCGCGTGATCATATCTTGTTTAGTCTTAGTATCATGTCGTGGTTTTTATGACAATGTCATTCGCAAAATTGCTAGGCGAACTCTTGTAACAATCGGTAAATTTTTTCGGCAAAATATGAACTCTTATGACATCATAACTGAAAAAATTTAATAAACTATAAATAAAATGATAGTAAGCATCCAAACAATAACAAATGAACACTGAAATTTTTGCTAAAAAATATGCAATGTTGTTATTATATTGGTTTTTTGAACTACAAACTAAACTACTATTTAATAAGGTCATTAGACATTTATTAGCCTACAATTGAAACATTTAATTTTTTTATTTTTAATGCAGTATTTT
Organism: Tribolium confusum; assembly: GCA_029207805.1. Taxonomy (NCBI): domain Eukaryota; kingdom Metazoa; phylum Arthropoda; class Insecta; order Coleoptera; family Tenebrionidae; genus Tribolium; species Tribolium confusum. The sequence continues at coordinate 10,738,308 of JALGAY010000006.1, forward strand.
ATAAAATATGTATTATTTTCAAAATCTAAAGGTTGCGTTATTATTTTTTTTTAATTTATAGCAATTTTAATAAAGCTTAATTTAATAACAAGTGTTTATTTAAAAAAGTTGTTAAGAGTGGCATGACAAAACAAAAACATTTTGACGTATTTTTTAGTTAAATTTATCTGCCGTTAGTGATAGTTGTCAGAAATATAGGAATTGTCACATTATGTCGGATTAGTGATCTGCAATCTATTTCATGAAATATTTTGTAAAATCAGTGAATTTCTAAAACTTTTTGTAAATAATTATTTATTAACTCGTATGTGAAAACATTTCCAGGTCAATATTTGCCGATTTCAAAGTGTTAACATCCTGTGAACAAAATCACTAATTTTTCATCAATGACCTTGTTCAGTTTCATCGAATAGGGCCACTCGCCTTCAACCTTTCTACCACTTTGAAAGTAAATTTAAAATTTAATTTAAATGAATTTAAAATTTACCTATCAGAACCCAAAAAAGATTTCGTTTTAGGCCAATACTCTAAAATGTTAGGTAAGTCAACAGAACAGTGGTTTTCATTGTCAAGAAATTGATTTTCTTTAATTCAATGATAGTTTCCAAATCGTTCAGCACCAATTTATATATTTTTAACCATAAGGTGTTTTTAAATTGATTCAGAAAATCTAAAAAATTTAGAATTAAACTCTTTTGCAGTTTCTATTTAATTAAACAAAATCTATTTATAAACTAAAAGACTTTTGTTGAAAACGTACTATTTTTAAAAATTTTACCATTATAAATAATTAGTTAAACTTGGAGTTATTAGTTAAATGAAAAAGATTATTTGCCGGACCTTGTATTTCTGATATATGCTGATTTTTTTTTCTTGTGTGAGGTTTAGAATTAACTGTTATTTGTTGAAATGAATGAAAATTTATCGTTACAGGGTTTTGTATATTTCGCTATACTTGGTAATCCTCTTGATGTAAAAGTTATGAATGTGCTAACTACGAAGCTGACGTTCATTAGCTGTTATTGCTTGCTGGATGGAGTTTTTTGTTTAGTAGTTACGTATGTTGACAATGAATAATTATACAAATTTCTCTAATTGAATATTACCTACAGTTTATAAATCATTTAAATTGTTTGTCGTAAAATTGAGAGAAAATTTTTATTTAAAATTAACACTCTATTTTCTCATTTAGCTAGAAATCTTGATATACAAATATTTTTTTTAACTATAAGCGAATTAGGAAATTTAAAACGGATCAAAACCGTTAATGCAGACAACAGAATTTAATTTGAGAGCAAATTATAACAGTGATTTAGTCTAAAAGAGGTTTTGATAATAAAATCAATTAAAAATTTTATTAATACAGTTAATAAAATAACATTATTCTTGATAGATTGAATATTTCTATTATAATAAACTCGGAATTTTGAAAGGGTAAGCTTCAATATTCAGAAGGTCAGCTATTGAAAATCCAGGAACTAATAAAGATTTTACATAGAGTTAGTTTTTAAAAGAAACTGTGGAAATAGACGTTTTGTCAATATGTTAGTTAATAATTTTTTAAATTCTTATGTTGTAATTATATATTTATAAAAAACAGTAATTTAAGGCATCAGTTTATACTTTGTCGACAGCTGGTGTTGGTGCTCTTGACATGAGAAATCAAATTTAGTTTTATCTTACAGTTAAGACATTTAGGTCTGGGTTTTTAGTGTTAAATTAAAAATAACTAAATTTAGCTTGTTACTACAATTAACTTTTTTTTAATTAGTATTTCTATGCCAACTAAATCTACGTTTAAGTTAATCTTTTATTGTAACATAAATAATAGACAGCACAACATTTTATCCGTACTCATTAACAAATTATTAACTAATACTATTATTTATGTAGCTATCACACGATCATAAGTAGATGACTCATTTGAAACGCATGATAACTTTTTACTGATTTGCGTCTTTAAAAATACTATTGGAAGACTTTTTTGGGTGTTTTTGTAGTTATCATAGCACTTAACATTGTACTTTTTTAGGTCTATCCCTTACTTTATGAGGTTGCTTCCTGCATGTAATGTACAAATATGTACAATTAACAAGCAAAAACAAAATTGATTTTAAAGAAACTATACAATTACTTCCGCACTGATTAAAAATCTTCTTTAAAATGATGTTTTGTCATTTATTTTGTACTAGTTCTTCATGGTAAGATTTGTCGTAACATAAGTGGTTAAATAAATTCTAATTTTAAGACAAATAAATAGTAGATTAAAAATTTTTAACATTAAGAAGATATTGAAAGACATTTCTTTTATTTTTTTGTTAGATTTTAGCTTGGGAGAACGGTTGGTTATTAAGCTTTTTTTTCCGCTTTATAACGTCAATATTTTAAACTTTAAAATTAATTGTGAAATGAATAAACAAATTTCCTATTAAAAAGACTTTTGACGCGTAAGGGCCATCTTGTAGTAGCAATTTGAATGTGTTTTTATTATAATCACATAGAAAGTTTATACGGAGTATTTATAAATAACGATTATAATAATGACCGTTATAATAAACCAAAAGATTAGTACTACCTGTAAGGCGATCAATAGGTATAATTAATCATTCAAAAAAATCACTACTATAAGCAAATGGCAAATACAAAAATAACAGCAATTTTATTGCACTCTTGACCAAAAAATATTTATAAACACTTTGTACTTTATAACATTTTGTTGTTGATAAATACAGCTACGTATCAAATTTCCGGATGAGTCACACAGATAAGAAAAATTGAAAAAGGAAAGTGTTTGACAGTTTGTGACCGTTTTCTAGGTTTTGCGACAGTTTTTCTGTGTCTATATTGTTGCCAACTCTAACAATATCATAAAAAACGTAGATTTTTAAAAAAGTAGATTTTTAAGTAAGAAAATAGTAAAAAGCGCAAAAACAGTATAAAAAACTTATTTAATAAGAGATTGTAAGCACATATTTTTTATAAAAACGATTTTATAACTTTATGAAAAAAAATTTAATGTTCTATAGTAATACGCTAATACAGCGGTAATAAAATACAAAATTTGTATTTTTTTATCAACTTTCGTTAATACGATTTTAATAAATTTATCAGTTTGACAACTTAATTGTGTAGTGGTTTTTATTTTTTAGACTTGTAGAATCTAAACGTCAATTTTACTCATAGTGTTGGGTGTGTTTGGTTAGACCTCAAGTCCCAAATTAACCTTTTTTAAAAAAATATTAGGAATCAGCTTAATCGGAGTTAACGGAGTCAGCAAACTCTTATTGTTAGTAATATATATCCAACTTTTAAAAAAATTGAAAATTGTTATCAAATTATTTTACTCAGTATTTTTTTCAAAGTGTGTATTCGTATGTTATGTGTCATGAATTAGAAAGTGTGATCGTAAGTTTTTCGTACAAAACAGTAAATATTTGTTTGCAAACTTTGCATTGTGATACAATTTTAATTAAATTGCCATATGGTTTAAACTATAATTAAAAATTGTATAATACACTTTAAAGAAATATAGACATACCCTTATGTGTAGACATACCTTCTCATACTTTACTAGTTAAAATACTAATAATATTTCTATCCAACGTTTCGACCGTGATTTATTTCAGTCTTTATTAAGGATTTCAGTGATAGTTTATAGTTTCAGTTATAGTTAGAAATCCTTGATAAAGATTGAAATAAATCACGATCGAAACGTTGGTTAGAGGTTAAATCGTTTTATTTGTCTTTGAACCCGTTATCTTCAAATTTAAAAAAATAATTTTGTGAACGTTATCTTATAAAAAATTGATATTTAATTTAAAATCAAGAGTACATTGAATAATTATTGTTATGTCACATATTATGTCAATTTGTATTTTGAACAATTTTGAACTTGAAAGTACTGAACCTCGTAATGCCTTGTTACACAAATGAAGAGAAAGTAGATATGATTCTTTTCTATGGAGAATGTTAAAAAAATGCAACCACTGCTGCTGCTCTGTATTTTCAGCGGTACCCAAACCGCTTACATCCGGTTCCTAAAACCTTTAGAAAATTGGAAGCCAATTTACATCAACACTGGCCCCCAATATATAGAATCCGTCAAAGAACTGCTCCTGGTCTAAATAATGAAATTGCAGTGCTTCAAGCAGTTAATGAAAACCCTCACATAAGTCAAACTGCATTAGCTAGGCAAATTAATAGTAGCCAGTCATCGATTTGTCGAATACTTCGTGAAAATAAATTTTTTGAAAATTATTTCGATAATTTGCTGTTATACTTTAATTACTGCTTTAAATAAAATTAAAAATATTATCCAGTAATCTATGCCAATAGTATTTTGGGCTGCTGCCCCAATTTTTCCAGAAGTAACTCTCTCGTGAATAACAGTGTATGTATACAGTAATTAGGATTATAAGTAAAAATACAGCTGGCACAAAAGAAGAACGTTTGTTTAAATTTCAGTCAGTAACTTTCTAGGATTAACTCTTGAGAGTAAGATGTATTGCTACTTATGTGCGAAATGGTATGTATGTACATAAATGTAAATGTTAGTGCAAGTTAAAAGTGTACAATTATATGTAGTTGAATTTACATACTCTCATTGTATAGTCGTCTCCAAATTCTAGTAGAATGACTTTATAATCTGAAAGCAATAACACTTACCCCAACAATACAACCCTATCAGTAGACGGTCATTATAGTTAAGAAATAGTTTATGGCAGGAGGTAGTTTTGCCGAAAAACGAGTTTATCATTGTTTTGACAACTATTTTGACCACCTACTGATAAAAAGTTGTATTGTTGGGGTAAGTATTATTGCTTAGAGATTATGAAGTCATTCTACTAGAATTTGTGGACAACTATACGTAACTGATACCGGTACTTATCGTTTAGCAGTTAAACTGTCAAAGAGTGTGTACCGCTTTTAGATTTTTGGTTGGTTAATTTTACAATTGGCAGCTTTGTCAATAAAAAGTCATTGGCAGAGTTTTATATTTTTGTTTTAAATGATTTTTAAAAATACGGTAAAATGTTATTAAAAAACATAAATAAACATCAAAAACTAATTTATTTTTATTTACTATAATTAATTAATTTTAAAAGTTTTTATTTACTAATATAAAATTTGCTAAATTAAAAAACAAACTTTCGGGTGAACTTAAAAGAAATTATTTTGAATAAAATTTGAAATTTGGGAAAAGATTTAAGTAATAATACATCAAATATACGGGCAGTTTTTTAATAATTTTTTTTTATTATTGTGGGTGGTTTTCTGTTTTGATCTCTACACAGTAACAAAATTTTGTTATTTTTGTACGTTTCGCAAGCAGCCGTCCTAAACCCTTCTTTGTTAATAACATTTTATTTTTTATTTAATTGTTTTTATTGTATTTTTGCATTGACGTTGTCAGACAAAAGTGCACTCTAAAATTTTGTGTTGTAACTTTAAATCTTTGGTGTTCTAAAATTTTTTTAAAAATGTATTTGCGATAATATATAATTGTTGGCTTGTAACTCGGTTGCACAATTAGAACAAACAGCTTGAGTAGTTGCAAATTTTATTTTATTATTGTTCTAAACAAAATAAAAAAGAACGCCACTGACAAAAAACGGATTCAATATAGACAAACAACAAAATTTGAAGGAGAACTATCACCAGGCAAAATTGATGCATCTATTTCAACGACAACCTGTACAAAAGTTGATATAATACACCATATTTTATATTTTATAAAAATATAATTTATAACAGAACAAAAACAAATTTTCGAAAAATAGTTCTACATCGTATATTTCGAAAACCGTAGACATTGTAAGGAAAAATTGGTTTTCTAGTATCCTTTCAACAGCGGCTATCACCTGTTAAAATTTGTAAAGTTACTTTAAAAACACCCTGTGTAACTACGTTGAATATAACTATTTTGAATCAAAATAAAACAATAATTGCACAAAAATTTATGAAATTAAATTATGTAGTCTTAATTATAAAAAAATATTTAGTTTTTAAAATTTCCTTATTTATATCTTATTATTAAAAAAATCTGAACTTATTTCCTGCTCAAAGCGTTCATGTATATTATGCTCTTCCAACTTGAATGTAAATGAACACGATCTCTATAAGTCAAAGGTTACCTATAAAATCTAAAGCTTTTATAGTTTGACTTTTATTAGAACGATAAGACAGGTGTCTTTGTATATTTACTAAAATACGTCTTTTCAATACAATTTGTTTTTTTAATAGTTATATTTTTTTGTATTAAAATATAATTTTTTAGCAAAGGATAAATTGATGATGTTATTGAGCAAACTATTTTAAATTTTGTTTTACAAAAATTTTTGCTAATTTTGTTGCATCAGTAAACCAAATTGCATTCACGTTTTCTTAAGGAAAAACAAACATGCTGTCACAATATCCATACGTACAGTTAATGTATTTGTCGAAGGTTTGTTAAGTATAAATTCTATATGTATTTATTTTCGATTATCAAAAAATAGATTTATTAGAAAATTTAAAGAAACAAATCATTAAACATGAAATATACAATGTGGTCATCACACTCATAACACTCATGCCGTTAGCTTGTTTTACAGTTTTATTGCTATTCTATACCTACCCTTAAAACTTCAAATCGCCACCTGTAAACGTGTTTTTCGTTGATGTTGATGTTCTTTTGCAGATCAAATTTATTTAGTATGTTAGCTAATTCTTGCGTAAAACTGGATGTTTAAAAAGGCAGATTTTTTGATGTTAAAAGTCAGGACAGAGTGATAATTTAAATTGAAGACTTTAGCGACAAGCTCTTTTATTAATTGCCTACTGGGTTCCAGTTGATTAGCGAGTTAAATTGATTAAAACGGTGTCTTTCAATTCATTGTCTTGTAAACCGATTATTTACCATTTCCGTTTTGCTAAAGAAGAAAAAGAGGCAAAATTACGAGCGGGTGATCTCTAACAACGTTAGTCACAAACATAATTACACAAGAGCTAAAAATAAAAAATCCGTTTTCTTTAAATTAAAAATGAAATAATATTTTTTAAAAGCATCTGAATCTATATAATATGTATGTATTAATGCGCAAAATTGATATTTAAATCTGTGGGTGGGATCTGGAAATTTGTTCATAAATACGTGGGCGTTTTAACTGTGGAAGTTTTTCGTGTGAGTTCATTTGTAAGCAAAACTTTGTTTCGTTTATAAATACTGCGGTTTTGTCAAAGAATCGTTTTGTAGAAAGAAAGTTTGTAGGAAAGCATTGAACATAGTCGCTTGTTTTATGTTTCTGTATTATCATAAATCAAGCCAATCGTAGAAAATCGAAACTATAGAAGCATCCCTAAACTTTCAATTGGATATGGATTTGAATAATTTATATAAAATCAAGTTTATATAAAACTTTGAACAAAATTGAAACTAATTTAAATATACATTGAAAATAATACAGATATTAGATGGTGAACACTAATAGGTATTTTTAAGAATATCAGTTTAGTTGATTTTAATATTTGGTATTATTTAAATAATTATTATTGACTAGAAGTTTTGAGAAGTTTTTGTTTCGTCTAACAATATACTAAAATTTAAATTTTATCATTATTATTAACTTTTCCAGCTCACACAGCTGTCCTGCTGTCAATGTCAGTAAGTTGTGAGACGTCCTTTCCTGTTTAATTTAGTCAACACAATTCAACTATTATTTGCATCTAAAACACAATTACAGGTATTTTTTAAAAATGTTTTGTTGCTCCTTTTTTTATTTGTGATCGAACCTCCAAATGCTTAATTTATGAACACTCTTCAAGATTCATCTTCACTCTTTAATCAGAACGTACCGGTGTGTTATGATTTTATGGTGTCTTATAAATATTTAAAATTTTGGAGTTTTTGATGCAGAATATAACATTTTATTTTTAAAGAAAAAATTTTAACTTTATATAAAAAGCTGATTTTAAGTTATTAACAATGAATTATGTTAACATAAATAAATGAATAAATTTTACAAGGTCTTCAGAAAATATTTCAGCTCATGCAATCAATTTGCTTATACCCCCTGGTCTAATGCAAAGTGTGCATCTTGTGTTACTTTTTTTGTAAAATTTAAAGCAGAAATGCTTGGACATGTTAATTTTCTTTTGAAGGGAAGACACATTTTAAGAATATTCTGCAACCCACATTTTTAACTCCCTGACGAGGGGAATCATACCTCTAAAATTTTAACTAAAAAGTGGGGTCGAGTTTAAAGGGTACAAAATAATACCCCATTTGTTGTATTTTACTTGAACGGGTAATGCAAGAACGCCTAACAAATTTTAATCATGTAGTTTAGGTATTAGTAGAAAAAAGCATCTAAATTTTAGTTATTATGTGTCATAGCAACGACAATACTTCATAATTACTTTAAATGTGTAAACTTTTGGTGTAAATGTCAATTAAACTGAGATCTTTTAAAAATCAGTTTTTTACAATTTTAGAAATTGTATTGAAAAAAAGGTTTATTCTATTCCAGAACGCGTTGAAATTGTTAGAGTTTATTTTCAAAATAATATTTGTGCTAGACTTACTGCTCGTTTGTTTAATAACAATGATCTCTATAAAAATGTCACGGATTTATACGTTGCCAAATTAGTCCAAAAGTTTGCCAATACTAGATTTGAACAAAATCTTTATTTTTGTATAGAAGCAAATGGGTCACATTTTCAACATTTGTTAAATTAACGTTTTACTAAATGTTTAAAAAACATAATTTAACAGTTTATTACTTTTGTAATCCTAAATAAACAATACATTTAAACGTTGTTTTTAGTTGCTATGACGCTTAATAACTAAAAGTTACAAGCCTTTTTCACTAACACCAAACTACCTGACTGAAGTTCCTTAGGCGTTTATGCATTACCTCTTCAAGTAAAATGCAACAAATGTTATTCAAAAAAGATCTCACACAAACAAACGAACTAAGGAAATGCCTATTGACGAGCAGATAATAATCAGGTTGATTCTGCTTGCACATGACTTTGTATCTTGCTAAAATAACCATCTTGCTTTAAGCAGAAGTTTAGCAAGATTGCTTCGTAAAACATTATTCTGTTTCGGGTTACATAACAAAAATTGCTAAAAATTTAAAACATAACAATATTTTTATCAAAAAATTTTGCATATGCGTGGCTCTATCTTATTAAATTTAGCAACGTTTTTTGCACAGCTAATTTGAAAAATATAAATGAGATTTGTTAATCGTTTTCTAGGAGTTGCCAAGAAGTTTATAACAATTAAGCGAAAACTTACAACATCTCTTTTTACAAATATACCTTTTATTAAGACATCAATATTATGATTTATATCATCTTCACTTTCAGTATTCTGACTTTTGCCATCTTCTTCGTTGTTATCATCATCCATTTTATCTTCAATCTTGTATTTTCTGCAAATGTTGTGTAAAACTGCACAAAAGTAAATAATTTCACCTGCTGCTGCATGTTTGTAATGAAGAATACGATCTTTACGAAGACACCCAAAAAGTGCCTTCCATGTCTCAAATCCTCTCTCACAACAGTTACGCATTGTGATATGTTTTTTATTGAATGTAGTATCAGAAGTATTTGGGATTGGGGTTATTAGCCATGGTTGAATTGTATACCCAAAATCTCTCAAAAAACAATTCTTTCTATTTTCTTTTTTATATACTTTTTTTACAATATTTTGAATATTACAAGTCTCCAAAATAGCTGCATCATAAACTGCGCTCAGATATCTTGCATTGACGTTAATAATTCTTAATTTTTAATCAAATATAGTTTGCACATTTACACTGTAAAATCGTTTTTTATTTAAATATGATACTGCTAGAAATATAAAATTATTTGCCTTTGAAATATGAAGAAAATTGAAATTTTTTAATTGCAAAATCATCTTTTATTTTTCTTCTTTCCTCGTTTGTTATTGGAAAAATTACATCTATTGGCTAATGTCTAATGATGGTTAGTAATTAATCTGTTGATTTTATTTAAAATCCTACTGACAACTGGCTGACTGAGCCCTATACTGTAGTCCTCACTTTCTGTGGTTTGATATCCTCTATGTGCATAAAAGAATAAACTCATAAAATCTTGTATGTGAAATAGAATATTTCTCCTAGCAGGATCATTTACAAACAATTCAAGTTCCTATCAACTCAAGCGCAGTAGGATTATTTAAGCAAAATAATAAAAAAAAAATATTTGAATTTTAAATGGGTTGCTTGTGCCCGAATATTTCTAAAATGTAATCTTAACTGTTGCCGACGTAGAAAATGCCCAAATTTGTCAAGAAACACTATATACAAATTGACAAAAATAGGATTTACTGGCATTTTGTTAATTATAATACTATTTGTTAATTTAGCAAGTGGTGGGACGTACTTGCCAAGAAAGCAAGATTTAGATAACCAGATCTCGTTAAACCGACAGATCATCTTGTCAAGATGTACAAAACAGTATAATTGTTTTTTAAATCTTGTTGTTTATAACATCATTTTTGTTATAATAACAAAAACTTGCATTGCTATCTACAAAGAGAATCAACTTGAATACCATTTTTCGTCAGGTTAAAATGCGATAATACATCAAAGGAAAACCTAATTCTCTGGGTATAAAAATGTTTGTTTTTACTTCACCATCGATTTTCAAATATACGAAGGCAGAGTCTGCTTTAATTTCAACACTGGTAAAACTGGACATTAGAGGACGGTTTGTTCTAAAAGTTTGCGACACTATACCAAGGTCTTTCAATATATACATTATGAAAGGTATTTCACCTTAGTTGTATTGCTAGACTATCTTTTTGATAGAGGTATTGAAGCAACAGAAACCCTCAAGCAAACAGAATTCTTAAAATGGCTAAAGACCTTACGATGAAAAAGCAAAGTTGTTGAACTTGTAAGAACTAGTAAGACAAGACGGGAGGCTTGCTATCGTAAAGTGGTTTAACCTGTCCATTTACTCTTTTCCGTTTATGGGACACAACCCGAAGGTCAGTGTCAAAGATAGTGTAAACCCAATGATAAAACAACTCGATGTCGTACGGCAATACAATTCTCGAATGGGAGTGATCGATTTGCTAGACAGGGTAATTGCAAAATATCTAATGAGATGAACAAATGAACAATTAAAGCGATTTTTTATTTTTTTGACTTTGCAACCGCTGCATCTTGGTTGGAATACAGGGAAGAGACCAAAAAACCAAAAACCAAACGACCAAAGTAAAAAAAGTTGTGATTATCTGGATTTCAAATTCCTAATTGCAAACAAGCTACTTGATTAATTTCTTAAGGCTGCCATTGACATTCACGAGGAGGAAGAAGACAATGACGCTCTTTAACAAAATATTGACAAACGAAGAAAATCTGAGCCCATAGCCGAGAGCAGATTTTCGAGCGCCAATGTGGCTCATCTTACCCAATTTAGAAATTAAGAACAGAAAAACAGGTCTCGATGCAGATACGCTGGATGCAAAATTCGTGAGATGCACCACTTGAAAAAATTTTTCTCTGCTGTCAGAAGAATTTTTTTTGAAATTTTATACGAAATAATTTTTTGTGTTTAGTGTTGCTAACTAACGAGATTAGGTGCAATGCAGACCTAAGGTATTGTATGTAATACACCCGTTTTTTTAAAAATACAATAGTTCCTCGCGGCTGTAGATAGCTTCTGCGTTTAAGACTGACTTAAACCAACTCACATCTCACGCGTTATTTTTAAACTGGAGAGAGGAAAATGGTAACTGGCGAGCCGCAAAACAAACCTGTTACTACCAGTAACAATAAATTCATCATCAAAATAAATAAATGATAATAATTAATGAGAAACTTTGAAAGTAAATACACTGACTTGATAGACTGACTTTCAAAGTAAGAAACAATAAAAGTTTAAACATAGTGTTGTAAAAACAAAAGATGTAATCGTATTGAGATTGAGGACATACACGTTTTTATTTTATTTAATATTTGTCAAAGTTATAATAAAGCAAAAGTAACGATAATTGCTATTTATTTATTTTATTGACCAAACCGTGGCGAAACACCAAAAAGAAACTTCTGCTTTCTAGAGCACACATACAAGCAGAAAAACATTTTGCGGTGTGTGAATAAGTGACTAGGGAACGAATGCAACAAAGACAATATTGCCAAACATGTTATACGGTCGTAGTCAAAAATTTCTTTTAATTTAATAGAGTAGTACCTTTAAAATTATTTGCAAGCTCGTGCATGTTTACACACTCGTGTTTATTTATAAACTATAAACATAGGTTTTTATATTTCCTCTTCAATAACTATTTAAATTCATTCTTAAATAAATAAAATTACTGTACTTATTAAAACAATAAAAAAATATTAAAATAATACCACTTTTAGTTAATTTTAGCTTTAGAATTAAGTAGAGCATAAAAATGTTTATACAATGTAGAATTTACCAGTGTTTGTAAGAAACTAATTTGTTTAAATTATAAGTATGCATTTTAAAATTAAAATTAGTTGAAACGTAAAAAGAAAACAATTATTTTAGATGTAAAAGATTTACTTAATAATTTCAGACAAATAGTCAAGAATTTTTTTATTCTGTATTTTAAAACCTTTATGTTAACTAAATAATACAAATTTAATACTTTATCTACCTATGTGTTTATGCAACTGTGAAATTCTAAAAGTATTTATAACAAAGTTTCTTTTTTGTACAAAAAGACATACAAATACAAAATTCTCAACTGAGAAATAATAAACACACCAGAACTTTTCGATCAATAATAAATACATTTTCTGAAATTAAGCACAACAGTATTCGTAATATCAGCTATAAACATTATCACTATAAAACGTTTTCATTAAGTGTCCTTGACTGAAATTACATATTAAATAGTTACGAGAGATGCTGTGTTTATCTCAATGAGTCTTTTAACCCTGCCAAATAGTTTATACATCATATCTTATTACTACCAACCAAACATTTCTGTGTTAAATAATTAAAACCCGACTTGAATTAAAGTTGAAAGTTTTTCTGTATTCTCGCATTTCAGTTCTAGTGACCGAACTAAAATACTTGTCGTAAACAAGTCGCAAATAAAACAAAAAGCAAGCGTCTTAAAACTTTTCAAAAGCTAGACTTATTTAAATTTTCTATAAGAATTCTCCCCTTATTATAAAAAATACTTGAAAGAAAAATATGTCGTTGGCAAAAAGCCGAGTTCGATCAATATTCATCGAAACGTCGACAAAGCAAGGATCGACAATATTCTGTTAACACCAGCTTTGAGGACCACTTGAGCTTTCGCACTCTTGTAAGAGTATGTACGTTTCTTTTGCTTTAAAGTCGAGCTATTGATTGTTTGCAGAGGCAGTGCCTGGCTCACAATTAAATTTTGTAATTACGGAAATAAATGTAGAAGGAAATATGAGAAGGAACATATCTCATCTCAGAGTCGAGGCACGTGTAATGCCATATATCAATGGTTAACACGAGGCTTTAATTGTACGTCCAGTAAAAAGTGCTTTTATTTAGAACTCTAGATAATAAAGTTATAAGTGGCCAAGAGAGGTATTTTTCTAGATTATCATCTAAATGTTTTATTTATTATATCAGCTCAATATTGTTTTCTTGTTTCTGGTATGTTCTCGATTTTTGGAAACTCTAGTTGTAACACTGTTTTTATTTTTATAAATGTTGGTATCTAAATCAGCCATCTTGGTAACTTTTGTATGAATATTGTGGCTCAACGTGCACCACCTTGAACTTAACTTGTAAACTCAGCTAAATACTAAACAAAACGTCATTTATCTTTCCTAACGTTTGTTGAAGTATCCGACTTAATTTTTTTCTATTGCGACTAAAGTAAACAGGGATTACCTCCTCACTTTTAAGTAGCCTGCATGAAAGACTCGTCAGTCAATCTTCATAATTTTTTGCACATCTGGGTAGATTAATATACTTCATTACTCCTTGAGGTGCTCATCGACAGATGTTTTTTGAACATTACGACAATAGGTGTTTTTTATAATAATAATAATAAATGTTCGTTATAATTAATAAGAAAGTGTTCAATCTAAACACAGCAACATTTGAAGCAACTTTATTAGACAAAATCTAATAAACCAAGTGTTGTATTTAGCTTGAATGTTTTTTTATTTGTGTTAAGCTGCACTGGTTTTACGTTTTTCAATATCTGGTGGTACAACCAAGATGGAAAGCTTGGAACTTTGCTTAAGCACAATGGTTTGTTGTAATTCAGAAGTTATTATTGAGAAGTTCTAATTTAGAAGTAAATTAGCATTTATATTAAGTTAAGCCTATTTAATTTATAAAAAGAATTACACTGTCGAGCATAAAATTGGGGTCACTTGTCAAATTTTTTAAATATTGAACAATATTTGCAGTAGGGTAGTTATTCTTAGAAATATAAAGCAATTTAAAACAACAAAAATTATGTGTCAATGTGTATTTTACAGAAAAAAGCCGCTTTGTATCGATATCTCTGGAATACTTTATCCGCAAAGTTTTTCTTTTTTTCTCTTTTTATATTATGAATTCTTTAATTGAATTCATTGTGTTTTCATTTGTTATTAAATAAAATGTCCATAAATTCTGTTGTGGCAGCTCGAATTGTGGCGGCTATAGAAGATCTTCGTAGCCAGCGTGAAACCGCAAGGGCCTATGGTACAAGTCGTTCCAGTGTGCAAAGAGTGTTAGATCGGTTTTAAGAGACTCGTTTGCTTACTCGGAGACCAGGATCCGAAAGAAGGAGGGCACAACAGCTAGAGATGACCGCTTTCTTGTTTCTACTGTTTTGAGAAACGAACGGTTACGGCAGTTTTCCTTCGAACTAGTCTACAAGAAGTAAGAAGTGTAAACGTAAACGAGTGGACCATAAGAAGAACACTTTGTGCTGCGGAATTGTTCTCTAGAACTACAGCTACAGGCCCTCCGCTTTTTCGTAAACACCGAGTTGCGAGGTTGAATTTTGCACGAAAACATTGAAATGGACAGTAGAAGATTGGAGTCACATGTTGTTTTCTGACGAATTCCAATTTTGTCTCACAGGTTCAGACAGACGCGTGAGAGTATGGCGACGCCCGGTGAGAGGTATGCCCAAGCTTGTATAGCTGAACGACTTCCTTTTGGTGGAGGCTCACTTATGGTATGGAAAGGAATTTCTTTCGAGGCCCGTACAGAGTTAGTCTTCATTCAAAATGGGATTCTGACTGCACAGAGCTACATT
Organism: Tribolium confusum; assembly: GCA_029207805.1. Taxonomy (NCBI): domain Eukaryota; kingdom Metazoa; phylum Arthropoda; class Insecta; order Coleoptera; family Tenebrionidae; genus Tribolium; species Tribolium confusum. Next base: position 10,753,549 of record JALGAY010000006.1, read on the forward strand.
ACTGAGATTCTAGAAGACTATGTTGTACCGTTCATGGTTATTCTTGAAGAGGTCGCTGCTTAATGCACGGCTCCACACTGTTCGTTTGGTTACAACTTTCCTTGACGAGATTTGAATTACAAGATTTGACTGGCTTGCTCGAAGTCTGGATTTGAATCCTATCGAACATGTTTGGGATGAGATTAAGGGACGTTTACGGAGACATGTACTGGCTCTCAGAAATTTCAGAAAGCTTCGAGAAATGTTAATGGGGAATGGAATAATCTTCCACAGGATGTATTCTAAAACTTGATTCGAAGCATGCCTCGTCTTCTACAAGCTATTGTCACTGCCAGAAGGGGAAATACTTGCTACTGAAGTGTTCGAGAACACAATTATTCAGTATAAATAAATTTGAAATTTTGTACCGAAATTTCATTATTTTAAATAAATTTTACAGCAACAGCAAACATTTCTTTTTATTCGAGCAATCAATGTAAAATAACCAAATAAGTAAAATTGATAATTTATGTTACAGTTAAAAAAACATTGAAGGGACAAAAAATTATTAAATTAAATGGAAATTATGAAGTGACCTTAATTTTATGCTCGGCAGTGTATTTTGGATTAAAAATTTTGTATTCTCAATTACAATTAGTACTAACTTTTTAAAATACATTTGATTAATTTTAATTAGAATCGATAAGTTTGCAAATACAATTAACCAAACTGAATTATTTTCTGGTACTTTCTGAAATATACTTTTGTATATTTCTGAATTGGAAAAAGTATAGTATTAATTAATTAGACAATAAATGACACATAACATGTGTCCTACAAAATAAATTGTTTGTTCTAAAGTTTTTGTTATATGACCTAAATGAATAAACAAATGTTTACAAAATGTGAAAGTGTAATTTGGGGTATTTATCTGAAGACAGCTGTCCGTTCCTGGTGATTTATTCGGGTTTGTTGTATTCTAAGTGGTAAGTTTGATGGTAATAGGCGTTCAGTACCGGCAATAAAGGTGATTATTTAGCCATCGGATCCAATAGAACGAGCCTAGGTCTAATCTAGTTTGAACGTATCTAGTGGTGGCCGTAAAGCAAGAATTGACTGTAAAAGTTCATCGCTCACGCTATTGGGCAAAGATCCCTTTTAGCTTATGGCCCAAGGAACACACCGTTATACAATGGAACTCTCCGGACATTGCGGCGCGTTGATGAGGGAGAAATGGGTTTTCTGGCACAACTTTTTGTCGCTGTTTTTCCTTCGCTTTTCCTCAACTGCGCGCTACCAATTTTGTTTTCCTCGTATTGAGAATCGTATTTTTAAAGGAAACTACAAACATCAAGCTTTGATCAGTTTTCGTCTACCGAATAAATTACATTTTAGAAAAAAAAGCATTACCTACGAAAAACTTACCACAATCCGGAAAATTAACGCGATATGCTGGGCTATTTGATGAGATTATTCGTTTGTTGGAATTCAATCATTTCTCCTATCAACCGAAATTTTCCAATTAATTATTTAGAGAAAACTTATGCCGTACTAAGCGAAAAATCTCATAACTTTTTTACATTCATTTTTTACAACTTTTATAAATAACAACTTAGGTTTGTTTTCAAATTTACATTTGTATATTTACATTTATAATTTATAATTTTATAGAATACACAAATTTAAAATTAGGTTCTATTTAAAATCAATCGTTGCTATGTTTGAATTATTGTAAATATCAAATTAATTAAGCATTGCCTAAACTCAAAGTAATAGATTTGGTAGAAGCATTCTTTCTCCGAAGTAGAGTGATTTTTATTATAATTATTTATAAAAGTAATAGGTTAGTTTTTGCGACGTTACTTGTAGACCTCTATTGGAATTCGGTTACTTCATTTATTTTTGTATTTTTGTAAACTTGTAGACAAACGAAAACAAAAATTTTAGTTATTTAAATGGTTTTATTTACTGATTAACTATTTAGTTTTAATTATTAATTAACTAATACTATTTAAATAGTACTAAATAACCTTTTTAGTTACTTTCATAATTTTTGCTGAAGTAAAACGTCTAACTCTTTATTTTAAGATAGGTAGGAATTCTGTTACTATTTTTTCTTTTTTTTACTTTGAAACTTCGCGAAAATTTACCTAAATACTGGTGCACACGATCTTTAGCTATATCAAGATTAGAGCAAAATTTTAACCTGAAATACAGCACCAGAAATAACGAAAATCTGCGACGAAATTTTTAAATTTTAATAGACTAAGGTCCGGTTTCTGGAAACGAATTTAACTGGTCCGTTAGTTTAACCCGAGGTTTAAAGCAAGAAACAAGTTTCTAAAAACTCGGTTTTAATTTAACTGTGCAAATTTGCACAGTTAAACTAACGCGCCACTTGGGCGAGTTAAATTAAACTGTCAACATTAAAAGCCGAGAAGTGTGGTTATGTTGTGGTTAAGTCTTTGTATTTTCCGTGCTTTCTTAGCTATGGTGGCTTTCTTTTAGAGCTTTGTCTTTTTGTTAATGGGGGGGCCTCTTTAGGCCTTCGCTCTCGTGAATTGGAGTCACATTTTAGAGCCTTGGTTTTTTGAATTTAAAGGCCTCATTTAGGGCTTTGGCTCTTTCGCAATAGCTCATCGCAGCATCGCACGGTCGTAGCTGCATCCCTCACTTAAAATAAGCCCAAATTGCAATCGGTAATAATGAGCAGTCACTTGTACCATACCAAATGAACAAGAGGGCAAAGATTTAAAAGAGAGCTCCTATGGTCAAGAGGGCAAAAGTCAAAATCGGGGCTCTCATACTGAAGGGGACGAAGCCCTAAAAGTAAACCTCAAATATCAATTGTTACAATAAACTATTAATTTAATTGTAAACAGCAATTAAAAATTTAATTGCAATTAATATTTTAATCAATTAATCTGTAAAGTAAAAAATTAACTGATTATTGCTCAACATTGACAAAGGGTTATTAGGGTGTTTAGAAAACAACAATTAGTTAAAAAAATGGGAAATAATGTGCTAACAGAGTTTGAAAATTAGTTGTATTATTGCCAAAAAAATGGAAAGACCTCAATTTGACTATTTAGCTCAGTAATTCTGTTAAAAATTGTGTCTATATTGAAAAATTTAATAAAATATATAAATTGGTTAAATTACTTAAAGTTTTTATTTTAGATTCCACAAATGTTAAACTGTTATGGGCAGAAAAAAAAGTAGTTTTAATATTCAGCGCCAAAAATAGGAGTTGCTATTTCAAAAAATATCGATTACGTCACAGCAAAAATCAGTTGGCCAAAAAAATTTGAAAACAAGTGAAAAACGTGCGTAATAAAAAAATAAAATTGACCTGTTTTGACGTTTTTCTAAAAAAAACATTATCTTAGAAAGTATGAATTTTACTCCATACTTTTATGTCACTCTGTATCTATAGTAAAAACCGAAATTAAAAATTTTGGTTAAACATTTTGTTCAAGTGTTATGACGTGTCAAATATTATATTGATCCCTACGCTTGAAAACGGAAAAGGCTTTTTTAAGCGATTTACAAGATATAACAAAGAAATACTTTTTAAACCAAATTTTTTGAGTGATTGCTTTTAAATAATACAAAAAGTTCTAAAAAATTCTAAAAAATACAAAAATATAATTAGTCTTAAACAATTAGTCTACTTACGATTGGTACAATGTAAAAAAAGTAAGTCTTTACACAAGCTACTTAGTTTAGATTAAAAGACATGTTTAAAATCTCTAATTACAAATATGGACAAATTGCATTTTATGTACGATTGCAGTAGGTACAATTTTGAGGTGATAAAGTACATCTTTGTTGTGCAGTATTTATAACTCTATTTTACTAATACAATAAAAAATTAAAGTCTGGAAAAAATTAAATTTTTCCTCTATGAACTGACTGACATCATCTCAACAGCAGCTTAGAAAGTTTCATTTTGCTTAAGTATATTCAATTTTTAATATGATGTTTTAGTTGTTCTAAGTTATTTTATAAAATTAATGCATTTTATAATTCTCGACCGGTGTACAAAAATAACTTTAAATTTTTATTTTTTTGTACTTTTTAGCAGCAAAACTATACAATAAACGCAATTTTGAATTATAAAATAAATAAAATTTACAACAGGTAAAAAAATTTATCTGAGTATATAATATTATATTAAATAGGCTAAATTATTTCACTGTGATTTTTCTCATTCTATTCGTCTCTTATTACTGTATAGAGTGTGATTAACACAAACTAGACATAGTAAAAAATCTTGTAAAAATAATTATTTTTTCGGTCGTTTCTGCTTATAGCTTCACCTAATCCTAATAAAAAGCTACGTTTTATTATTGCAGTGTTGTTTTTGGTTGGGCTATTGGAACTTTAATGTGAGGTCATTGTATGAAAAAAAAATCGTCTAGTCATTTCAGGAGCAGAGTACTGCTTTGTGACCTTGTGTAATATTGTGAGGTGTGTTATCACCCTCTGCTGTACTTTTAAACGATTCGCCTCTGTTAAATTCCATGTTTATAAAATGTCTCCTTCCATTCTAATGAGATTAACTCGGCAAGTCCTTATTTGGCTCAACTAACTGCTGTGACTACTTTGGCGCCGAGTCAAATTGAAAATTCAAGATCGTTAAAATGTCGAAAAAGACCTTGAGTCAGCAACCGTAACTTTCCTGTTCGAGGCAAGGGAGAAAAGTTGATTCCTGAAGGATCTTTTCTTGATGTGTAAATTTTATTTCAATAAATTCGAAAAAGTAAGTTTGATTGTATAAGAAAAAAGTGGTAATTTATAAAACTAGTGGTCCTGACAGTTTCCAGGTTTTAATGAATGACAATAATTAATATTTTACGCTGGGTAATTTTTAGACTTAATTAAAAAACAATATTGGGTAAAAAGTAGTTGATCAATCATCCGTTTCTCAATAACGATCTAATTATTTGTTTGTATAGTATGAAAATCTTCTGCTTTCTTTTTCGCCAATTCTTCGTTAATTCAACTTGACGTTTTTGTATAATTACGTTGTCTGCATCACCTCTCTAATGAGAAAAGTGTAATAACTCGAGTTTGAGCAGAATTTCATTTGGAGCACATTACGAATTTTAAAAGCAAGTGAAACGAACGACTGATGCTTAAAAACTTGATGTTAGAAATGTTGTAATTCCCTAAGGAGCAAAGATAAGATCTGCTCCAACTTGAAATAATCTCAAAGTTTAGTAAAAACGGCGCGAATTACCTATACATACAACAAACTCTTCTGCAGTTAATATAAGAACAGTTTAAAAAATTTTCGGTGGTTTTTTTCCTTCATGAGTAATTCAAAAGCAGCAGGTGTACTCTAAATTAAAAATATAACCGAATCTGGTCCTGAATTATTAATGTTGCGATTTGTACAGCTTGTGATCTTATCTCAGAGAATAAAAAATCTGATCAAAAGCGACCCCTGAAGACTTATTGTGTTGTAAGTTCTCAAGTGGTGACGCATCCATTTCATTTTTCGTAAAGCGGACGTTTGCAATTACATAAATTTTCGTCCGAATCAATTTATCTAATGCGAAAAATTGCGTCGCGGTTCCGTGTCAAAGTTTACGGCATGAAAGAAGTTATCGCATTTCGAGGACATGCATTTTTAACGAGAGATTTTGCTCGTGTCAAAGTTTCTTAGGCGAGAGCCGTTATCGAGACGAAATCTCGTTCACCTTTCTACCACCGAATTCTGCCCTTACAAATTGTACGTCAAATTTAATTCCTTCACATAAACTACCACCGATTCTATCTACGTTTCGTTTTATAAATAATACGCAAAGATAACGACGAAATCAAAATAATTTATCTGTAAGAGCTTTGCAAAATTAAAAAATAAAGAATGGTTTCGCCTCTCAAAATTTAAATTTGAATTTTAATAAATTAACCTGAAATTAACAAACGTCAAAAAAGAACTACGAAATAAAATGTTTGCAAAAAAAATAGAAACGCTTTAATATTGACATGACGACATGGCAAGACGACGACGCAAGATATGTTTGATCAACATGCGAGACTAAAAAATGGTAGGTATCTCTAATACAAACTTACCTCCAGATTGCAATTTGCAACTAATAAGAACGCTTAGAGTTTTGATGTCACACAGAGAAAATGAGTGGATTTTTGGCATTAATTTTAGATCTCTACGAGTTTATAGGCCTCAACACAAATTTCAAATTGTACTTAAAATTCTTAAACAGTTGTCTAACAAACTTCAACACCGCGATGCGCAAACACATTACAGGTTACCTGAAACAGACGTTGTCTCTATGAAGTGATTTAGGTTTTTAACCACGCCATAGCATACCCTTACATGTTTTGTTTAAAATACTTAGTTTTGAAAGTGATCCAAACAGCTTTGCAGTCATTTTAGTTTACATTGTTTTTTATTATCGCTTTTGTCAATTTTCTTTACTTTTATCAAAGGTTAAATCCCAAGAGCTCAAAGTTTTGCCGGTTAATTTAAGACAATACATTGCTTAGCAATGAAGAGTGCAAATTTGATAATATTAAAAGCCCAACAGCGTAGCTGGAGCGCTTTTTTTGTCAAATTTGCACGATTCAATTGCCATTCTCGAAAATTAACGGATCAAAACTTGAAGCTCGAGAGGTTTATGTCAAGATTATTTCCCAAATAACAAGAATGTCAGTATAAACAATTATTATTTATTAACAAAAAGTTGGCAATAATTTACAAACACCAAACAAATTAATTTTTTGACATTTGTTTTTAAAAAAAAAATTTTTTGGAGTGCCATGGTAACTAGGCGAAAAGCTACATGCTGTCTAATCACCTTCAATATTTGCATTAGGTAGAGCTACATGCCGTTTTATCAAGAAAACTCGATTGTCATTAGCTGACGTTTGAATTTTTGAGACATTTGGTTGGCTACTAATAATACATGAGGAAAATAATTGTGTTTATTCTATTTTGCCAACACTTATCTCTTACTAAAAGATAAACTTCTGTTTGTCTTTTATTTTCTCTACGTTTTTTTGGTGACTACCTTTATAAATACGTATCTTATTTGTCAGCTTCGTTTTGTTGAAACATTTATCTGATCATTATTTTTGTAATACCTAAAACTTTTTGCAAACCAAAAACATCAATAGTTTTTATGTCATGACGTTATTGTTTGCAGTTGTATAACCAGTTGCAATTTTGTTTAGCTGTCATAAAGTTTTAATCACAGAATTACTTTTGTCGCTTTTTGAAGATGTTTTTCTGCTTAGTAGCTGAGATTAATTTGTTAGTTAAGTTTAGTGTGATCAGTTAAAAGCTCTAATTTATAATAAGCTAAAAATAAGCTAATTTATAAACATTGTTCTAAAATAGTTACATCAATTTATTATGATAATTGATTATCATAATATTTTTTCGATTCTGTCACTTTGACGCTGTCATCACTTTTATTTATTATTTACTGAATCCAATAAAATTTGCAATAAACGATACTACTAAACAATATACAATAACATATACAAAAGTTTGTTATAACCCTTATTTGTAATTTTGAACATAGAACTACTAGCAATACTAATTAATTAACTAATGGTTTCCGTTTTTACGACAAAAAAATGCAAAAATTTAACTAATTACACATCAGTGACTTAAATCGTTAGAAAAATATAAAAATTAAAAAAAAACGATTTGCAAAGAGCAGATAGAATATTATAATCCGTTGCAATTTTATTTATCTACCGTAAAATTTTATAAACTTCTTTAAAACCCTAGTTATTATTTTCTTGTTGATTATTTGTAAGTATCCTTGCATTTTTTTAATACCTGTTTTCCCAAAATACCCCCAGACGCTAACTCTTAAATTAATGATCAACAAGAATTATTTTCAAAATGAATAATATTTTTGCAAAACGCTAAAGCAGGTCAACTTTTATTTTAAATTGCGCTGCTTTTAAATTAATAAACTTATTTGTAACGTCATTTCTTTCAAGACTGATGTCACATGTATTTTCTTTAAGCAACATGCTAAATTTTTTTTATACATTTGAAGATAGTACTACTAAATCCCTTTTCAATGAACTTACACTAGTTAACTTTATTTTCAACAGTCTTTATGATTTTTAGATTTGTACGTTTCCACCACAACATCAATAACAATTAGAAAAACGTCCAAGTTTACTGATTGTTTTTAAGCATTGTGAGAAATAAAAATTAACCTGTTTCATCGTTGTCGACAAATGTTATTCGTTTTCAAATTACTGAATTTATTCCATAAGTAATTTCCACACTGTATATTATCTGTATTTTTTTAATTTAATTATTTTATTTTTGCCAAACTGTTTTTTAATGCCGTTTGTTGATGTTACGTTTAGTTTTTTTATTTCTTTAGTTTGTCTATTTTTTCTTACGTAATTTTTAACAGTTTAACTACTTCTTACTTTTGTTTTATTTTTGCTTTTATTTTGATTACTAATCACATTATTTTACTAATTTTTTACAAAATTCTGGGAACAGATACTTATCTTGTTGAACGAAATTTGTCTGACCACTATTTTCTAAACTTTTTTAGTGGGCGAGACAAAAATGCCTGTAATATTATTGACTACAACTACAACTTCATATCTACCGTTTTTAACAATTGATTTTTTTAACACACTAATCATTTGTTTGACTTGCATTGTTAAATTGTTTCTGTTAGAAGTTGGTGATTTTAAAAAGTTTTGGATGGTAGTGCCATTACTGTCTTTTTTTCTCACATCTTTAATTGCTTTTGTTCAAAAAATTTTTACTGTTTGCTCGACTTCTAATATATTTAATAAACTTTTTGCTTAAATTCTTTAACTTATTCTTCAAGTTTGTCAATTTCTTATTTGCGTTGTCTTTATTTGTGTTGTTGCTTCTTTTTTGGGTTTGCGTTGCTGCTTTCTGTCTTCTTCTTGTCATTTTTTTGTAATTTAACTGTTTTGTTTTATATTCTGATGTTATATTTAGGACGTTTTCTGTTTTTTACGGATTTATTAAATTTAATTAAATTAAATAAATTTTTTAAATTCTTTGTTACTCTTTTTTGTCACCTTTTATATGTAGGGGCACTCTGCAAATCAAGTATGTAGAAAAGGTTAGAAGTTTCAAACTCTTACCAATGTTTTTCCTTAATAAGATTTAACAATATTAGTTAGAACAGAAATTTAAAGTGTTTTAGAAAAAGATTAAAATAGTCAAGCAATTAGAAATAAGTGCCCTTTAGTGCTTGAGTTCGTTTTTAGTGGTTTTCGTAAACCCATTTTATTAAGTATACCAATTCTGCAGAAGATGTTTAGAGTACATAAAAACTAAACTTTTTGTGGTTGAATTAGGTAAACAAATTGCTGGCTGGCTTGTTCCATCTCTTTATTGTATCACGATGTGAAAAATGTTCTTGTTCATTATTAAAAGTTGTTGGTAACTAGCTGCCTCCATCAATAAACAACAAAAAACCGGCTTTAATACTAACACTCTCTTGAATATCTTTGTTATCTTAAGTCTGGTAAAGTCGTTTTTCTCAATGCGGGAGAATTTCAATTGCGCCAAGCAACAGTACATGAAATTCGCTTAAAGCCTTGTAATCACAAAGAAGAAAAACGTTAACGGTGCTTTGACACGAAAAACATCAACCTCGCCAGCCATCTTCTATCGATCATGTTTAATAACGATACATGCGAGAAAACAAGAAGTTTTTCAACGTCTGCTGCACCTGCGACCCTTTTTGCAATCTATCTAATTGCTAACGCTAACGAGATAACCTAAACACGACTGCATATTAATTTAGATGTAAGATAAATTCTGAAAGGGGACGTGTGTCGCCATTTGAGTAATTTACTATAAGTGAGATAATTGTTAATTTTGTTAAAAGAATAATCTACACTTGGAAGCGTGTGCATGCAGGAAATTTTATTTACAGAAGGAATTGACGCAATTTGTAAAGTAGTGTTATCCGGAAACAATTTTGATAAAATTTTATTTAATTAAAGATAAAATTTTTAGCTTTCTGTAAAAGTCATTTACGAAACTGAAATATAATTTATTACAATAAAAAATTTACCTTCAGAAATGTTATTAGTGGTTAAAAAAGAGGAGTTATACATTTGTAATGTGAGTTAATATTTAATTACTTTTATTGTAGAGTACCTACCCTTGTTTAGTTAAAATAGGTTTTTGAATTTTTGACTGTAAGGCCATGTTTATTTTGTTCCAGTAATTATCAAATCTGATTAATGAATAATTATTGATCTGTTAGCACTTCATTATTTGGTTCATTTGGTTACCAACTTTCCAATTTCCATTATGTAGTCCCTATAGATATACTTTTGGCGCAGTAAATATTTTCTCTATTTCTACTAAGACATTTATTTTCTTAAAAAGTAACGAGAAAGCTTAATATTTACAAATCTAGTAATGTTAAGTTCATTTTTGATTTCTTATGACTGTTTTAGATGTAAAATGTAATTGACTTAATTTTTAAGTATTTGAGACTCGACTACAAAATTGGCATAATATTTGAATTGACACAAGTGTAATGGCAAAGCGACAGAGTAATATACATACTTCACAACAATTTTTGCAAACTTTTTTATCTTTTGCTATAAATTAATAACAATGTGTATTAAGAAATACATTTATTTTTTAGTCCAGTACTATAATTAGTATAAAACATTCAAAATCTTAATAATATTATGTAAGTAAGTTTCAATACAATGCAAGATAGACAAATCTGATGTTGTCTAGCTTAGTAGTCATACACGAGATTGAACAAAAACAATTAAAATGGTATGGACACATACTTCGTATGGGGGAAGATAGGTTACTAAAACAAGTGCTAGAATAGATACCAGAAGGAAGAAATCGAAGAGGACGTCCAAGGAAAAACTGGATACAGGATATCACCAAGGCCATGAGTGAGCGAAATCTAGCCGAAGCAGATTGGTTGGACAGAAAAAAAATGGAGATTGGGAATTGGAAGGCGACACAAGACGCTATAAACCGAATATAATAAAAAATAATATACAAAAACACCCAAATAATAATACTATCAGTTTCAAAATATGTTGCAAAAATTTGAGTGATTCTTAGCAATTGTTGAGCACTGTATTTTGGTCTCTTTATAATGTATTGGTGTTAATGTATATTTTAAAATTAAATAAATTAATTAAAATTAAATTTATTATTAACTTCTCATTCATTATCTTCAAAAAGAACAAAAGATGTTATAAAATATGGAATTTCTACCAAATATTTCAGAATTACGATCAGTTTTTATAAGCTAATGAAATTGTTAAAGAAATTAATAGAAATGTAAGAAACAGTATTTTTTAAGTTACACTAATTACATCAACTCTTTAGCTGATCTATTAATGTTCTTAAACCTGCTCATTTAGTAATTTGTAACTTTAAGATAAGTTGGCATTAGTTTGGCATTTTTTAAAATAATTAAAATGTTTTACTTTGTATATAGAATTTGTATTGTAAACTATTATTTATTCCTGTTTAAAAATGCAACTCTCAATAATACAGATTAAATATGCTTTATTGTATTTTTTATGTTAGTTTCAGTGTATTTGCATTATTTAATTTATTCAAATTAAACCTGTCGATTTACTGAACAAAAACTAATAGAAACAAATAATTGTTTCTAAAACTGCGTTTTTAAGTGGTTTTAAATAAAAACTGCTTGAAAAAACTCTCCATGATTTTGAGGTTAGGTCCATTTTAAACAAATATAAAACTACCTACCTATTATCTAGTTGTTTTTAGGTAGATTTACAAAAAAACATTTTTTTAATGCATACAAGTCAACTTAACTAACTTAATAAACTTTTTTTTTATTTTAGATTTACGCTAAATGTTATAATCAAGTTTTTAGTCCTGCCAACCTAGACGACTTAGTTCTTATTACTTTATTACAATTTTTCGTTTTTAAAACAATTTTTATTGCAAAGTTTATAACTGTAAATTTATTTTTTATAACTAAATTAAATTCCATGTATGACTACTTTACTTTTAAAGTAACTCGTAAACAAAAAAATTACTTGTACATAAAGCTTTCATTTTACAGTATCGGTATTTTAAACTGACATTTAACTGACGTTTACCGACCAAGTTATAATACTAATAATTTTGACATTTGTAAATTTGTTATTTTTTTTGTTTACATTGTTTTCTGAAAAATGTACAAAAGTGTTACTACTTCAAAAAATTTTAATTTTTTACTTTTGACTACAGATAGTGATGGTTAAAGATAATTACGAAAGATCATCTGAAAATGTTTACATTTGCTATTACAAATGACTTATTATCCAGTCAATAAAGATTATTTTACTTTCACTACTTGACTTGAAATTTTAAAAATTGCAAAGTTCTTAATAAATAAATTTGTAGTTAAGTTCGTTAAACTTACATAAATTAGAGAACTATTTGTTTCTCATTTTTTTAATACAAATTTTGAAAATCACTTAGTTTGATAACTAAATGCTAATTATTAAAATATTCATTGTTATCATGAAAAGTAGGGCTTTAGGGAGGGTTTTCAGTTTTCACATGGGATGCGGCCACGAATTACTTTCGGTAAAGCCGCTGATGATCCTTCAGTAAAGCTTTAGGGGTAACTTCGATTTCACAAATTAGTCCCTAAATGAATAGCTAAGGTGTAAAAGAGGAGCAAAACTGGTACACATAATGTGTCAGTATGATTTATACGATTTTAACAGAATGAAATATAGGGGTAACAATGTACTGCAGTCATAAATTCTCCAGAAAATATATATTCATTTTTCTAATATACGAGGACTTATCACGATGGTGTAGATCTTAAACAAATTCGCCTGAATTGTTATCTATCAAATGCAACTATAAAATCTAAGAAAGGTGTGACAATTTGTAAAGAAAAATAATATATGAATAAAAAAGTTGTTCAAACTTTTTTTGATATCTAATTAAGTTTGTATATTAATGTTATGATTTTTGTAATATAATCAAAGTATGAACAAAAATGTCATTTTTGAGACAATACAGGTGATTTTTCTTTACGTAGATAATTCCCAGTATAGAATTGAACGGATCGATGTTACATTTTACAGCATTGACGCATTTGCTTGTCTGCTGCTTAGCGATAATATCAAGTCTTGAATATTAACTTATTTATTGTTTAAATTAATCTTATATAACTATTAAGAACTAATGTAAATTAATTTGAAAATTTGCTCATTAGCCAAATAAAATGAACAGTGAAAGTTTAAAAATTCGTAAAAATTTGGATCAACGTGAATTTTTGACAAGACCTTTACTTTATATTTTAAATAATCTAAACATATTTTAATGTTGTGTTTAATGAATTTTGTTTTTTAAACTTTGAAAAAGGTTGAATTTTAAGTTTTTTGAAATATCTCAATATTTATTAATTTTTTAAGAAAAATACTCTTCCGGCAGGAAACGACAGTTTCTTGGACACTAATTTATAAAAGTTAAACAAATTTTGTGCTAACATGTTAAATTTTCAATGTATGTACTTTAAGAGTAAAAATAAAGAACAAGTTTAAAGTAATAAAAAATCATAAATAATCAAGTCATTTAGTTACCAAAAACTAAAGGTAAAAACTTATTTCTGACTTGACAACACTGTCGTCACATCATGACCAAGTTAAATAAAACATAAAGCTCTATGTTAAATTATTTTATTTAAACAGAACAAGCGTTTAATAAATTTGTACGTTTTTTTATTTTTTTATATATTGATATAAAATTGAAGTCAATAAAGTTGGGACTTAAAAGTTAATTTATTTAAATATTGAAAGTAAATATTTTAACGTTAAATTAAACAACAGTAAATAACCAATTATCTGTAAGTAATAATAAGTAAAATAACTGAGGCCTTTTCGAACAACAAAAAATACAACAAAAACATAAAATTGTATTACGACTTTGGGTAATTTAAACTTGCGGTTTAAATTTCAAACTCAAAGTATATTTTTCAAGAATAATAACTACACAACAAACATAACTAACTTAATTGTACACAGTAAATGTCAAATCACTACAAATTTCTTTGTTATTTTGTCTACTATCGTACTTCACTATCTAACTTGTCTCGTTCTCACTTTTTTGACTGACTGACTGATAAATTTCCCACTTTAAATAATAGTTAGTGCACATTCCAGTGTTATCTAAAAGAAAACTATTCTAGAAAGTGGCTTTCCACCTGTTCCTATAAATGATGAATCAATCGATAAATCATTCGAAGCGCTTTAAATCTTTTCGAAATTTCTCTCTCAATGATTCATCGTAACAGTATTAACAATATATATAAATAAATAACACAAATGTCAAAAATATTTAATTATATAGAGTTGTATTATTTTTTACAACAAAATTAGCTTTTAAAGTAGCATTTCTAATCACGCTTTACTTACTACTAGAGTTTTTGCTTTTTTTGTTAAGCGTTCAAACTCAGTAAAATATTGAACCTTTTTTGATTTTTTACGATTTTTTTGCCGATCTGCCAACTCCAATTTTAAATAATGCGGCTGCAATTTAAAATTGTTTTTAGATCATACAGCAAAATTAATATGTAGTTTAGTTTTATTTAAGCCGATTTCGGATAACCAGGTCTAGAACGTAAAAATATACAAAACAATTTATAAAGTTAATTTTAAAGAAATTTAATTACCACTGTCGAAAAAAAAAACTCAATATAGAAAAAAAATTAACTAAACGATTTTGGCAAGCATTTATGTACGTACATATAAAATGTTTCTAAAAAAACAAAGGATTAATTTTAGAGTACAGTAGATGTCCAGTTATCCGAAACTGAATTTTGCCGGATTATACAAAAAGAATTGCAAATTGCAGCTAGATTTTTCAAAATTGCACTAAGATAGTGTTTCGGTAAATTATCGAAAAAAAATTTCGGAAAGATTCGAAGCACTTCGGATGACTCTTATTTACAGAACCGGAAACGACGTGTTTCGAAGATAAATCTAAAACGTCGTAGTTTAATAATAATTCTGACAAATGGTAGAGTAACTAATAAATAAAAAGGGAGACTCACCAATAGTTATTTAGTCAGATAGTTAAGAATGAATCAACTCAGTAAATTGCGAACAGCGACAGTGGACGGAAGCACGAAAAAGCGTGAAGTGGTTTGACATTCACTGTACTTAATTAAGTTTTGTCGTAATTATTGGTTTTAAAAAATAAATTTTGTGGTTTAAAATTCAGACCGCAAGAAGTGGTTTAAATTGACCTCGCTGTTACACTAAGGCAGCGTTTCCCAAATTGGGTTCCGCAGAACCCTTGGGTTCCGCGAAAAAACCAAACCACGATAAAAAAACACACGAATATAAAATATAAAATAAATAAATGTACAAATTAAATTACTCCGTGACGAGGGCTAATGTTTGGTCCAGATATAAAACAGATATAAAAAGAATTTGCCAAAGGAAGGAAAGATCACATTCCTTTCATTAAAATGTAAATTGATTTTTTGTATTTTATTTTTATACGTGGTTTTGTCTTGATGTTCCAAATCTAAAAGGGTTCCGCGGCTAAAATTAATTGGGAAACGCTGAGTAAGGAGAGTCTGTATTTATATTTTTTTATGTTTTCTACTCTCAATTATCACAGAATAATTTGTTATTAAAATTGTCTCTTTTTTGAGATTTTCGCTTATAAAATTAAAACTAGTAAAATAATCTTTATGCTATGAAAACAAAAATTGTAGAAAACTAAAGCGCAAACAAAACAAATTTTGAGATAACACGATGAAACTATTATTAATAGAAAAAATTCAAAAAAATTACACAATTAAAATGTAGATTTTTAAATTTATTATTTCGTAATTTTTTAATTTGAAGAGCTTGTTTTCTTTAAATGGTAACTTATATTTGCTTTTCATGTGTGTACAAAATAAGCGCTTTTAGACCATTACTTTATTTAAAGCAGTATGTTCCAGAGAGCCTGCATACCCTACAGGTAGCCTAATCTTAATCTCTCGAACAATTTTGATAGTCGAATTATTGTCCTACGAAACGTTTGTTTTTGTTTGGCTCTAAAGTTTTGCAAAATAAGTGAAAAATATTTGCAAATTTGGATAAAAACAGAAAGTGCTCAAGTAGTGGAGGAGAAGATAAAAATAAAACAAGCGGTATATTTTGTATTTATTACTTTTGCTCTCAGATATCAACTAGTTTCCAAACAGCACACAAAATGTTTTAAAAAAATGTTTTTTAAGTTTACAAACCTAAAAAATAACTTTTTGGTTACTTTTTTTGACATGTGAAAAAAATTTTGAGGTTAAAAAACCAAGAAAAATTAATCAGTTTTATGGAGTAAATTCTACTACTTTAAGATCTAAAGTAATTTTTACATAAAAAATATGTTATTTTTGTTTTAAAAACTTTTGAAGAATATTATAAGTCTACTTAAAGTTCCTAGTTATTTTGCGTTTTAAGAAATGATGGTTTCAGTAAATTTTACATTTTATAGTATTTCTTTTTGTTTATTTTATTTGAAAAAAATATATTACAAAATAAATTTTTAAATTGCGCAATTTTAGCTATTTTGATAAGGATTTTTAATATTTCAAATGTTATCATTATTGTCATTAACAGAAAATCAGAAATAGATTTTTAACTATTTTTGTTGTGTTCCTTCGACTCTAATTGACCGCAAATCAACAACTTGACACGCTTGTTTTGGAAAACTTTGTATATTTTTTATAGAAATATTTAAACAATTTTAACAAAAAATTGTATTTTATTATTTAACACGTCAGTTAATTGTTTTATAACTTTTTGGCACAAATTTGCATAATAATATGTCAACAATGAGTAGGATTAATGCTAAATAATTACAATCACATTATTAATAATTTGCAATAGGAAGTATAACAGTTTGATTTGATTTTGTTTACTGCATCATATCACATACAATTTCACAGCTGATCATCAAAATGGCGCCAAAGTTTCGAAATACTAAAGAATAGTTAAAATTTTCGTCAGTAGGGTGCGTTTTCGCTACGCATTTATTTGTATAATAAAGTTATTATTATTTAAGATTGTATTATTAAATCGCACAGTATAGTTTTTATCACTCGTAAAAATAAATTTAAATTTAAACTTCAAATTTGGTGGAGGCGCCGGGATATCAGTTACAAAATAAAATCGTGACATATAATTTTTGTATACAGTGTATTAATAGCATGCGACCATGACTTCTAGTAAATGTGTTAACGTTTTAAATAGTTATAACTTAAGTAAAAAAGTAATTATAAAGTTATTCTTAGTTTAACAAGTTTGCACTCAAAGGCACCGAAAAACTGGGCCATATAGATGTAGGTCAACAAAATAAATCAAATTTTCAACTTTCTAGATAAATGTAAAAAAAATTGTAAAATTAAAATAGAATTTATATGAATAAACATTAAAATTCTTCAGTTTAACCTATTTATTTCTAAATAAAAAGCGAATGAATACAAATATGCTTAACTTAAGCAATATTTTTCATAATCATATCACAATTTTGCATGTACTTACTATATTCTTGATTTGCTTTTATTGCAAAATAACATGCAACTTTTGCTTTTTAATAACACTTACCATCAATTTCAAGGTAGTCGTTTTGTATTTATTCTTGTAATGTTTTTAAAGACTTCAATTTGAATAGAAAATAAACAAAATTTAAAATCCCTAACAATCTTTATGTCTGCAATGTTTTTTCAATAAAGCTTACAATTTTAACATTGCGTCTAGTCAACACAGATTTTGCTTTTCACAAGAGTTCAGCATAAAACATAAGTGACTAAAACTGAATTGAGTACATCTTTACGTGACAGTAGAGCAAGACGAGTCACAAAAATTAAGAAAAAACTTTATTTCGTTGATGCATTTGAACTTTTATATTAGAGTCTCGAGACATGTAAACGATGAGATATTTCAGACGTTGAAAAAACTTGACGTTCTTAAAATATCCGAGCAATTTTTAAATTCAGAACTTTGAAAGAAATTTATGACAATAAGCACGTAACAGGTATTTTGTCCTTTTTGGTATATCTGAGGCAATTTGAGAGTTGGCTAGGAGTCAAAACAACAGGTTGCGAATTCAGTTAGTGTTATAGACTTTGTCTAAAATTTGAAAAATTTATAGCTCTGAATTATAAAAGTTTTCTTTTAATGTCGAAACAGATTAGAATTCTTTGATTACTAACAACTAAAATAAGAACATAACGTATGTTTTTACAGAGCAATCAAAATCAAATTAAACCAACTTTATGATAATTTTGCTTGAAGATGAAGACCTCGCTTGTTTCTTTGCTTTGACACAACTTCGTGACTGAGCCTTACAAAATAATTTAGTACGTATGCGAGTAAATTGCGGTCTATTTTCGGTAGCTGGCGTTTTTGCTTAATAACATTTTATGGGTGGTAAATAAATCGAATAAAATCCGGGTCCTTAAAACGGCCAAGAAGTCTGCATGATATTCAAATTTCACGCACGCATTCGTCGATTCCAGCACGACAAGACTCACCAAATCTGTTCTGAATTGATGTGCTTGAAAATATTTAAGTGTAGAGCTACTCTAATTCTATAAACAAGAGCAAGGATATAATACGTGTACACACGTTTCATTATACAAATTGTAAATATTGATCCTTGTGCAATATTTGCCAGAGGTACTTCGGGAGACCATTAGAATTACATCCCAAGAATAATCCCAAGAGATATCTGACAATAAACTCTATTACTTTGTCAAAGACGAAAATCAATTTCTAGTTCTCACCGGCAAACGCGTCTTTGATTGAATTTTGCAAAACACATATTTGATATTTATGAATTTTTAATATTTTATTTAGATATATTTATTCTTAAGATAAGACTATTTTATTTTTAATTATATTTATTGACGTTTACATTATAAAACGTTAACATCGTTGTACTCTAATATATGTTGTGAAAGTTGTTTAAATCTAGTCGTCCCACTTTGCGCGGTGTCAATCTGTACGACCACTAACTACAATTTGCTCGTTAGATATACTGGGTATCCCAGAACTGGCGGATCAGTCGTAAACTATAAGTTCACCTCTTGAACCTAATACTAAATTTTGAAAAAAAATTTTTTTAAACTCTATCGTTTTAGAATTACAACAAATTTTATTTTAACCAATCACATAATAAATATTAATCCTTGTATTAATAAAGGTAATATTAATGTTACTAGGCAATGAAATTAATATTTATTATTTAGTATATATTATTTGGTTGACTGTAATAACTAAATTGTCAAAGTGACAAGTGTCAATTTTGTGAAGAAGGTTAGTTAGGCTTAATTTCATTGCCTAGTATTATAAATATTATCTTTAAAAAATTTGCTGTAATTTGAAAACGATAGAGTTTAGAAAAATATTTTTTCGGAATTTGGTATTAAGTTGAAGAGAGGATCTTGTAGTTTACGGCTGATCCGCCAGTTCTGGAACATCCTGTGTATTCTTTTTTAAAAAATGTAAGATTGTAACTTAAAAAATCAATCGATTTTACATATGGTTATACCGCTGGTGTCAATGGGCTTTTATACTATAAAATAAACTAAAGAAAAACGTTATACGCGCAAAATATATACAACAAGAAGCTCTATAACACAAATGGTTATGTCAAAATAGAACTTGATTTTGAATTACGAAAATTAGAAATTTAAATCTAAAATCCATGACGTCAGTATTATCCAATCGCGTTACAAATCTATTGCCTACATAAATTGAATATTTAAGCTGCTTTCTTCGACTTTGCTACTTCGAGTGCACCGCCTCTTTTCTTATCTACTTTATGTCTATGATGATAGTCTTATCATCACTAACTCTATCTGGTGACCAGAACTTGATGCTTTTTGATACTGTATCTAAAACAACACACGTTTTTTGTGCACTCAATTATTACATGGGACAGAAAGAGCGTATGTTATTGTCATGAAAACAGTTTTCAGTAAATCCTGAATTTAAATAATGAGACAAAAAAGACAGAGTAGAGGCACTCGGAGAGGCAAAGTCGAAGACACCTTTAGCGTCATATGCGCATTGGTGCAAACTAATGCAGTAACGCAAATACAAAGAGCTAACGTCACAAGCACAATTTGAAATTAAAGATTTCTTTTGTACATTAGGGCAATAACAACGTCAAGTGTATTAGTATTAAAATTTAAGTTGAGATAAGTACTTTTAAGTTTTGCAATGAAAAAAAATGTATAAAAACCTATTGTACCATCGCGCACATAAGTAAAGTTCTCAAAAAGATATTTCGTATTTACAGCCTTTTGTGGCTTTGATTTTTTAATAAGTTTATGAATACCCTAACACCAGAACATTGCTTGAGAAGTGCATGGACTTGATCCAGCATTTACGAAATTTGTTTACCTCTTTTTATTGGAGTCTAAAAATGATAGTTTGTGGTTAAACTTTTATAAAAATTGGTGAAGGTTAAATACCGGATTATATCGTAAACACAAAATATCTTTTCGAGAACTCTAATACACCCTCTTGTCTTAGCAAATTAGTAATCCTAGAACATTACTGGCCTAATTTTTAAAAAACTTTCTTTTTTTTTGAGAAAGTTGTATTGTTACTAATTACTTTTTACAAATTGGCACTGGTTAAAGTTTAATTTTTTTTTATGAAGAGTGTACTGCTGTTTATGTGCGCTATATTACATTAATTTGACATTTATTTGTTAGAAGACCAAAAACACTATTTGCTTAATTATCAATTCATTTAACTGATAAACTGATTAAGTAACAAGAATTCATGTAAGACTTTTTATTGTTAACAGTGAAAAAATAACCTTTTGTGTGTGGCAGTAAATTTTAATAAGACACTCAATAAGTTAATTTATTGTTAATTATGTGTTACACCTACATAACAGACCTTAACTACTAAGAGTTCTGAATAATTGATGAGGATCTGGGGATTTTGTCAAAGTAAATAAATTTGATCATCGTCTTGTAATTTAAGTAAACTTAAAAAAATCATAATTTTGTTTAAAAAAAGTGATAAGCAATAAACTAAAATTATTCGTAAATTATTTAATAGTAAATATGTAAAAAATATGTATTTGCATTCGTATTTTATTGTACCTATTTTAGGTACTGTTTCCTGTCGTGTTTTATTTTATCATAAAATAGAATATATTTTTTTGTGCACTTGATAATTAATTTGAATATTTGTAATAATTATCAAAATTCACTTTTATTACTTTAATTATTATTTAGTTTTATGTTTGCTATAATAAAATTGCTACCATAAAACTTGATATACTTGAAATACATCACACATATACATAAAAGTATCTAATATTAAATATATTATAGGTAATAATATGTTCATTGCAATTACGTTGATAAAAATATTGATTTCTTATAATACAAACATTTAACAAAAAACCTACAATAAACTATGCTTAATTATATAACATTTTAACAATTCTTTTTTGCAAATACTATTTCCTATTTGTTTTTTTTAATGTGCGCTCTAAATTAACACTTTCATCTTTTGCTCAAAAAATATTTATGTGAAAAAGTTTTGTTTAAGTCTAAGTGTATTCTCTTTAATATTAAACATCTCGTTCATAAAATTACAAACTTCTTTCGTTTTTGAACAAAGTTTAAAATTGTTTAATCCAATTAACATTCTTGCATAAAATTTCTCTCAAGTGAAATAAATATTTAAAATCATATTTTTGTCAAGAAAGCTGCTTATTTGAGTTGACTACCAAATTTATGCGAACAAATTTTATAAACAATACTTTGTTACAGTGATTTACAATTTAAATGGGTTTTTGTTAAGAAAATCTAAAATTAAACTGTTTAAAAATGCAGCATAAATAACTTTGGATAAAAGTTATTGAAGTGATTTACTCAGGAGTATTCAAGCATGTTCACTCTTTGATATATTAGATCGTTAAATACAACAGTGTGGATGACAAAGCTAAAGCAATTAAAAATTTTTGCTGATAACAAAAAAAATTACTTTTATATGTAGGGTGTTTTTTAAAATTTTTTTGATATAAATCCTTGAGATAAACGATAAAGAATTTTTTTTCAAAAATATTGTTACCATACATTGTGTTTATCAAAAAAAGGTTTTTGAGAAAAAGTTTCTACATCATGTTTAATACCATCAACATTAATTTGAATGACGAGGCACGAGGCACTATCTGACATTTGGGTGTACATCTCATAAATCTTTTTACCCAGATCTGAGTTGTCAGTAACACATGGTAAAGTGTACCGGAGTAAAAATCTCTGTCAAGTATGCTGGCTCCTGGTATGCTTCAATCGGCTTGCAGTTGCGAGAGAGTACCCGCAAATCACCCAATGGGCGACTGCCAATTCAGTGCATGCATACTGAACCAAACGGATGGATGATTGAATATATAAATGTAAATAATAAAAGGGGCTTACATACATCCTCTCGCTTGATGCGGTGCTACCGGAAATACGTTTGCGCTTGGAGCGCTGATGCAAAAATGGAGATTTACCCTAAGGTGAAGCTGTCGGATGGAGGGTCAAAAGAGCCATCTTCGGTCTGTTGTGTCGTGAGAAGCCATTTTTGTTATAGTCTATTGATTGACAGGTTTTTTTGAGGAAAAGCAACCATCGGTCTGTTTGAGAAACTTGTTTTGAAAAACTTGCAACTGCCTGAATTGCGTGGATAAGTACAAATTGACTACAAATTTGGGTTTATTACGTTTGCCGTCTGGGGAATTTACGGTAACGAAAAGCTATACTCTTTGGCACTAATTACAGACGCATTTTTCCGACTCATTACAAATCGAGAATGATTCAAAGACAGAGGTAACTTTGAAAATTGCACCTAACAGCGTCTGGAGATTTGCAACTTAAGTAATTACGCCTGATGTAATCAAATAGAGAACTGATTTATGTGCATCATAAAAATCGGTAGGGGTAGATAAGATTTTTCTTGCACTCTTGCAGGAGAAACAGGAGCATCTTGTGCGTTCAATGACCAGGCTTTCGAAAAAAAAAATCTTAAAGAATGACATGCTTTTTGCAAGAATATCTTCTAAAAAAACGCAAAAAAATGTTCTGAAAAGATGTCAAAAAGTAACTTACAAAAAAATTGAGAATCACCTAGTGGGTGATCCTACAACAAAAATTTTCTAAATTTTTTTTAAAAATTGTTTAGAGAGAGTGTTTTCAAAAGATTGTTTTATGAAAGTCCACTAGAAGATGTTCTAGTGAGTGAGAGTTATGCCAATCTGCTCTTTCTGCAAACTGGCACTGCTTTTCTATTCTTGTGTTGAGATTGTTGAAATTATACGTAGTGGAGACATTACCAATTTAATGCGCGAAGTGCTAGCCAAAAATCAATTGTATGGCTTTATAAGAGGTTTTGGGCAAGCGTTAGGATTTTTAGTTTTTTGTTTACTGCGGGTATCTCCAAAATCATTTTTTGTATCTAGCTATTATATCTGAATATACCCCAATACATAGACCGCTCTCATAACTATCACTCTAACAGTTTTCGTGTAAAATGCATTAATTTAATTTTCACAATTGTTTTTATAATCAAAAATAATTACCTGTTTTTTAGTCCCCATATTAGGCATTTGGAAAATATTTTATTAGCAAATAAGAAAGTTTAAGCAACATCTTTATTCTAATAGTATTTTCTAAAGCAGAAATTTGGTATTTTCAGACTGCGGTTGTATTTTTGAGCTAGAAGCGCCTAAAGACTAAAATAGTTATTTACAAGATAAGTGCGGGAACATATTTTGCGACAGCTTTTACTCAACTGCGCTTTGCGCACGAGTGAAAAATGTCGCACGAAGAAAGCAAAACTGTTTTTGCACGTTTTTTTTTTGTATATTATTTTTGCACGGATCCTCCATAAGATCAAAAAACAATAATTTTAGAATTTATTTTTAATTTGTGGAAAAAATCAAGTGCGTTGGTATCAATAATGTAGGTAACTAACTGTGTGAAAATTGGACATTTTAATGTCTTACTCAATTTCTCACAGATGGCGATGCTTAAACTTAAACTTTAGGATCACTTGATATAATTAAGGGTAGCGCCAACTCTCTATCTCTCTCTTGGACCTCTCTTTTAATTTGAACCCAAGCTATACTAAACTAATTACCAATGTAGGCAACATAATAATCCAAAATCCCTAGAAATGCATTCAAAACTATTTCTATCTTTGTTTCACTCATGCATGTAATAGCTATCTCTTTTAATTTGAACCCACGTCTAGTGAATTCCATTGGCGCTACCCGTATATCAAGTGATCCTATTAAACTTTATGCAATATTATGACTGCATTTCTGTTATTTTATCTGAATAAAAGTGATAAAGTGCATTGTTTTATTATAAACGGGGGCTCTAATACGATAATCTAATTTTAAAACGTTTTTTAAACAAGAAAAATTCTTGTGCTTTCTGCAGGTACTAGTGCGGTAAAGAGAAAGACGATTGTAAAATTGACGGTTCCGATTGTTCGCTCAGTGCGTAATTACTTGGTTTTTAGTAGAGTAGTGCAAAAAATTATTTGTTTTAAAATTTGGCCGTTAAGGTAAAAGACAATTTAAACTAAATGGTAATAAAATAATGTATTTGCTTATTATTATAGGTTATAGTTGAATACTTATTTGATTTTTTTAAGAGATGACAAATTTTTTTAAATTATTTGTTTTGAAATTTAGCCGGTAAGGTAGAAAGCTATGCTATTTGACAACACCTATGTTTTTGTTTGTAATTATTTGATAAGATGTGTTTAATTTAAATCTTTGTTTTATTTTTAATGGTATTGTTTTAAATAAATTGTACTGTAAGTATTGCGGCAATGTACCTTTATTGTCATTTATCAGCGGTATTTTGATAGATAATCTTTAAATTGATTTTGTTTTTTCTCTATCTTTAATTTGTTGAAACAAAAAATGTAAGGATTTCTTAGAACATAAAGATTTTTTACATTATAACAGTGATTATGTGCGCATATTCTGACATTAGAGGTCAACAAAGTTGTCACTTGCGACTTGTGACAAAAAATGACAACAAAACAGTTTTGACACAAAGAGCCAACAAAAACGTATTTTCTACCCTCAAAAGCGGTCTTTACTGATACATCATTCGTTTAGGTCGGCGAAAAAATTTATTTGAACAAAAACTACGTTTTATATAATTATGTTTTTACAACTATGTTAAAAAGGCAATTCGATGTTTGCATAAAAATATGAAAATTATTGTGAAAAAGTAGGCAATAATTAGTTTATCAAATGTTTAAAAGATTGGCAAAAATGGGTTTTAAAAATAGTTTTTTAATAACTCAAAATGCATTACTTTATTTAATCAAACATTTATTAGTTTACGTAAAAAAATAGATATGGAAATGTTAACATTAAAAAAGTTGATACTCCAATATTTGATTTAAAAAACTTGTTTTAGAGAAGATAAATCATGAATATTTACACTTTAAAAAAATGTTATATTTATCTCATCATCGAATTTAAACAAATAAAATCACATTAAGATATTAAAAAAAGTTGCATTTTTAAAACTATTTAACGTCTATATCAAATTTTTTTTAAAATGTTTATAGTTCAGTCTAAAATCTCTTGGTTCTATAGCTTTAACCAACTTTGTATATAAATATAACCGTTAGGTTGTTGACTTATTTTTTCCTTTTAAGACAGGTACTAAAAATGAGTTACTCGAACGCATTTTCCTAACTTTTTTTATTATAAAAAAAATCGATGCGACCTTTAACCTTCCGCCAAACTAACCTAACGTGACCTATTGTATATTATCCTAATCTTAATCTTGAGGCAAGCGAGATTGCCTATGGAACCCAAACCGGCAAATTTAATAAAGTAGGTCACACAAACACACTAAAAAAGAATTAACGATTTGTCCGAGAAATATTCGCAGGATGCGTGTTTTCCGTACGAATAATTAACCTTCACGGCAATCAGAGGAAATATTGAGTTATTATCACATTTGGGTAAATCTCAACACAGCAACCTTCTATTACAACGGAATTTTTCGTTTTACCAAATATCGGGGCTGTCCTAAGGACTTTACTATAATTAAAAGTAAATTAAAGATTGCTTTATGATAATTTTTGGACGAGGCTGAGAAAGCTTATCTGATTTGCTTGTCATAACTTCGCAAAATTAGGTAAAACATTAAAGCATGGAAGCATGGTAGAAGCTAAAAATATAAACGTTGAAGCTCATCCGACATAATTAAAGAGATATTAAAGTCAGCTTTATACTTTTTAAAAGTAAATATTAAACATCTGTTTTTACAAATCAATTACCAGTTACTAATAAATAATTTTATAACATACTTACATAATATACTTTTAAACACTTAATTCCACATGTTTTTACATATTTTCTTCTTAGGCATAGTGTGCTTTGTTTAGATAAAAAAACAATGACAACTAGTCAAAAGTAAATTTGTAAATTTTAAAGTAACAATAATAAATCAAATAATTATAAAATTAGGTTTTATTATTGTTTTTACATAAAACTTAATTTGGTCGTTATTTCCATCACTAACAATTTTTATTTTCTGAAAAACAATTGTTTAGGAATTTACTATTTAGGTAGCTATTGTGACATTTGTACACCCATAAATGCTATTTATGTCGAAACTTATGTGTTATAAAAAAACCACGATAGATAGAAGCCCCCTCGAGTCACCTATATGTTTTACTCGAACATAACGCATAGGCTGCACTGAGATAAACCCGAAACCGGTCTACAACATTGTGGTGTTGAACTCAATTAAAATATTTTTTGTAATTTTTTTGCTCTATATTTGACATACTTATTTAACTTATAATTGCTTTCTATTTAAACAATCAAATAAAAGTTACTCTACATCTAACTAAATTAAAACGATCGAATTTCCTTTCATTTCATTTGGCTATAACAAATAAAACTAAATTAATTAATTAAAATAAGTCATCTGAAATCTTGTATAAGACAAAATTAAAAATAGATAAACACACGATTTGGAACATCCTTGCCACAGAAAGTCTCAAATCTTAATTTGTACAAAGCATAATTTATTCCGCAACTTTTAAACTTAATTTAAGGAAATTGCCATTGTTGGGAAGTTTGTGTAAAGCTTGATGGGGAGTTTTAGCGATAAGTATTGTCATTATAAAGTTTAAGCAACATCATCATGTATTCAGGACATAACCTATCATTTTATGATAAAATCGAGCCTAAACAAGTCTAGATGTTGTCATCGATTTCACGTTTGTCGATTAATTATTAATTCCCGCGCAATTTTATGCAAACCAAAATCTCTCAAATTAGTGATTAAGATTCCAATTTAGGTGAAGCCAAAGCGATTTTAATGTCATTCTGCACTGTCTGAAGTCCGTGCATTGCATGGCAGCCGAGGCCGAGGTCAGGTCGATGCCGAAACCTTGACTTACAATAGTCACACCTCTTGCGTCTCGACGCTGTTACGTCATAGAGTTGAATTCCAAACGGATTCGCCAGGAAGCGCCACGCTTTATGACCTATTTTTTTTTCACCTTTCAGTTCTGAAAACGGCTGACACCGGTGATGGACGCCACCGCGCTTTATTATTCATAAAGACAAAATTGGGGGCTCTTTTGCTAAAAAAAACCGATGCAAAACGTAATTTTAAGGCAAGTTCAAGGAGAAAAATTACTTTAATAACGATAATGACTGATAATGGAATTTTGGGATGATGTATGGGAAGGCTTGAGGGTTTAATTCGAATTTTAAACGCAATGTTTAATTTTTGAAATTGTTTTAATAAACGTTTATTAGTATCTAAATTACGTGTTTAAATATTTGCTTATAATTTAGTTCGATCTATTAATCAAAATATTTAATTATAATCACAAGAACATGGAAAAGAATCGATGGTACATCCGAGTCATGAGATATTTTGCAAAACATCTTGAAAGCGTAGCTTGAGTGGTGTTTTAAGATAATATGTCGAAGAAAGAGGTATTTTTTACAATTCTTTAACAAATATTTGTTTTTCACAATTTTGATAATTATTAACAAAAGTCGAAGAAGTATTACTATGACAAATACACTTCGTTGGGAGAGGCAAAACTTCAAAACGCTTATCAATACATTGTAACTACATAAAATTTGTAGTTATTTTTGGCTAAATTTTTGATGTGTTGTATACATAATTTTTGAGATAATTGTATATTATCACTTTTGTCGTGTTTTTGATATAGCTCTCAAACGAGAACTGTTGCTAAAACAGCTTGGTATAAACGATTTTTTTTGTTATTTTGTATTTATTTCTATTTTATTAAATAAAACATTTTGTATTAGAGTTGATTATCAATTATCTAATTTTTCAAATATTTTTAGTAGTGTACCTCAAGGTTTCTTGAGGTACACAATTTCGGTATTTTTTTCTTTGTCTAGCAGACATTATTACAAAAGTTATTCTGTCTTATTCTGAAGATTTATTCTGTCTACTCTAAAATTTCTTGATTTGCTGATTAAAGTGTACGCCAATTCTTTTACCTGAACCCTATCTTAGTCGTACGGTATTTTGAAATACTTTTAGTTGCCTAGTTTTCATACACATAAACCTTTTTCTTGTGTCACTAATTATGAAAAATGTTAGAAAATAAATTTATTTATACATATACACATTTTAACTTAAAATTAATTTATTTTTATTTTTCATGTGATATTTCCACTGATTAATATGACTATTAAATTATTAAATTTTTGACAAACAAATTTAAAGTTTCAAAAATGCAACATTAAAAAACATTGTTTTTTTTATTTCGTCAAAGTATAACTTAGAGTGTTGTTAAGATTATACTGCACTGGCAATATTAAAACATTTAGTAATTCAGTTTGGTTGAAATTTTACTTGCTTTGTGACTTGTTTTGTATAATACTACTTTGTAAAAATGTTTTTATAATCGCACATACACAGTGATATACTTGGCAAAAATTAAGGGTGTGGAGACAAAAAATTGACACAAAAATTTAGTGGTTATAGAATAAATATGCGATGACAATTTTGAGTTGGCTAGTTAGTTGAGTTAGTTTCGTTAAGAATAGTCATTGTTTGACGTTAGTATAATTAACGTTTTATGACTAGTGTTGTAAAAGTAATAGAAATAGTCAGCGCCGGCATGTGATTGGGGAATTTTATAAAATGCATCACAACTTTTAAAACATGTTTAGGCAGCGCGTAACCTTAAAAAGTCAACGTTTCGGGAAGACAAGCAAGAAAAGTGGTTTCTAAATAGAAAGAAGCATCATGTGAGATTGCTTATGGTAAGTTTGGGTTTTTACTTAAAAAGCTTAGTTGTAAGTTCCATATTAATAAAAAATACAATAACAGTTTACCTTAGCTGACCACAATGAAATTGCATAAAAAAATCGAGGTTTTTGCTAAACTTACGTAAAATGATCTTTAAAAGACGAATCCGGCTGCAGAAGTTACGTTTCTTAAATATTTTTCTAAAAATTTTTAAAATATTTCTGGCATTCTTATAAAATTCAAAAATACAGTGGTCTAGCTAGATGCTTTATTTACACTCTATTTATACTCGTATACCTGACCACAACCTAACCAAGATCTAACAAAACTACATTCTTTTTTAATTCAACCTCATCCGACCACGCCCTCACCATGGTTTAACCATGACCTAACCATAATCTGACCATGACTTAACCTGACTATTATCTAACCTGACCATGACCTGACTATGACCTAATCTGACCATGACCATAACCTGACCATGACCTAACTTGACCATGATCTGACTATGACCTTACCAAGACCTGACTACAACCTGACCATAACCTGATTCGACTGTTACTCGACCATGGCATAACCTGACCATGACCTAACCTGACCATAACCTGATTCGACTGTGACTCGACCATGACCTAACCTGATCTGAACTAACCTGAACTATTACCTGACCTGACCATGACCTGACATGATAATTTATAATGACAGGAATTAGGTTTTTTGGTTAACCATGGCAACAGTGTAAAAACAAAAATATGCCAAGCCATTATAGCTCTAATTCTGTAATTTAATGTAAGATCTTTTAGACACAGCACCAAAAAACTGCAAACAAATTTTTGTGTTCTTGTCTTATAGTGCTACCTTGGAGTTTATAGTTTATCTTGCTTTTATTTCAAAATATTTTAAAGCATATCTTTTTTAACTTTTAGCTTTCTTTGATAATTTAAAGTAATGATTGAGAGGTGATACCGTTTCAAAATTGAACTTTATAGTTGAGAATTTTTTTTGGCGATAGTCAGTGATTGAAAAACGTTATGGTGTTAACGCTGTTATGAAACCTTTTTTTACATTTACCGTTTCAATTTTGTTTTAACTTTTTTTTTGTGAACAATCGTTCGAAATTATTAATTCAGTTTACAAAATTTTTACTCAGTTTATTTGTTTTTTTGTCTTTGACAACTTTATCGATTTTGTGCTAACCTTATACTTTAACGGATCAATCTAAAAAATTCTAGAAACGGAGGTTACTATTGTTAAGGTAATCATGTATTGAATGTACATTTATTGAATTGAGTTTACATGTTTAATTCTTTTTTTTTTGCTTGATTTTGTAAATTTGTTCTTTATATCGTCGCTCTTCTTTTTTTACAGCGATGGTTTTTCTGTTTTTTTTCCTGCTTTGCATTACCTCCTTTTTTTGGTTAATCCTTTTTAAATCTTGCAGTATGTTTCTTTTTAAATTTCTATTTTTATATTATTAACATCATTATATTATATCATTATATAATTAAATTATATCATTATATCTTAACATACATACAGTATGTCTTTGTATCGCAAAAAAATAAATTTTTAGTTTATTGCCAAAATACATTCTAATAGGAATTAAAATATTTTGACCAGACATGGCAATTTTACATTTTGCTAGTAATGTTATGGCTGCGTTTGAATGTAGACCTTTTATTGCAAAGTCTACAAATATGCTCAATGTGTCACAATTATGTCTAGTCGAATGTTTTTGGAGAAATTTAAAACAGGACGTAAAAAGTGTCGGTTAAAAAGCGTGAAATAAAAATGAATTAAAATTTAAAAAAAAATTTTTAAAAAAATTACGGCAAACGCAAAATTCTACATTTATCAATTTAATACGCTGTGTAAAAACAAAAATATGTCAAGCCAATCGTTATAGCTCGAATTCTGTGATTTAATGTAAGATTTTTAGTTTTGGTATATTTTAATTTGAACACTAAATAAGTGTAAGAGAATAAACTTGTTTATCTATAATATTTGTTAATTTTTTGTCCCCACACCCTTAGAATCCAACAGATAATGCAGCCTTGACATTATGACTCTCCCTTCAATAAATTACTTTATCTAACACCTCTTTATTATGACGTTATAAAAATGATGTTTTTGATTGAATTATGAGGTCTATAAAGCACAAGTGGTTTTATAAATCAATAATAAAACGGTTTTTATATAATTGAACGGTTTACAGAAAATAGAACAATTTATTGAACATCAAAAAATACAATACATAAAATTACGATTATAAGAAACAGGAATCTGAAATGAAATCATTTGTTGAGATTTACGTTAACATTTATATTAAAAGATATACCTTTATTTGCTTCATTTTTGTCACTTCAATGTTGTTTTCATATTCATTCAATTTTTGCTTCTCAGTATTCACAATAACATTGCTTTCGGTTTCCGAATTTCCACTAAATATCTTCTTAGCAATGTCTATTTTGCTTAAAATTGACTCTTCGACATACGCTTGTGCCATGGTTGTCGACTTCTATCGGCCATGACGTTGGACTATACCAAGATCGGCTCCAGCTTTAGACAATAAACGCGCTGATGTGCGTTTCATACTGTGTCCTGTGTAAGACTCTGATTTTGGTAATTTCAAAAAATTAGCTACTGTTGATGGCATTTTGGATAGACTATTTATTTTTACTGTCTGTATTCTCTATTTCTCAATTCTATAGCACAAAAACAACCTGTTGTGAAAAATATTCTTAGGTCGGAGAGAATATTTTCTACAAATATCTAGCACATTAGTTGCAAATCCTTTTCCCATAATCGTAAAGCTCCGTGAAACATATGTATTTATATCTGGTACAGATACTAACATAGAGAATTCTTTATCTTCTACATTATTGATTGACATATTCAATAATTTACCCACCTGACACCCCAAAAATTAGTGCGACCTGTAATGTAAAAAAATTAGATTTTATTCTCTAATAACAAAATCCATCTACCTTCAACATCAAATATTTTTTATTGATTTTAAATTAATAATTCAAATTTAAATTTTTGATTTTTTGAACTTGTAATTTTTTGATTCGTTTTTCAAAAAGCGATCAACTTGCCATATTGTGAAATATCTGTATTTTCGTGAAGCTTTAATGTTGAACATGCTGTATTTCGTCCACATTAAAGAAGCTGCGAATCTTTTTTTGGCGTTAAAGAAGTAACCTAACAGCACGTCTTCGCTTACTCCACAAACATCGTTTTTTTGTTTCCGGTTATTGGACTCACTCAATTTTTTGTAATAAGCGTCTCTGGATTTCTTAGGTAGCAAACTCAATGTGACTTCTTCAACATTTTTCGAAATTTTTTCAGGAAAAGAACTTTTTTCCATTTCCAATGTTATAAGCAAAACAGTTTGTTTGCAAAATTTTTTTTTCAATTAATAATTTTGTTGTCAATAACAACATGGCAACCAAATCATAGACGACTACTAATCTTTGTAGATATAAATTTTTTTTAAGAACTCTTACAGAGAGAGGTGTTGGGTAAAACTATGTATTGTACTCATACATGACTTAACAGCAAATAAGTCACTTAAGAAAAATTAAGCCACTCGAGCAAGCTCTCGTGGCTAAACAATTCGTGACTTATTTGCCTTATAAGACACTTGTATAATAAATAGCTATTATATTATTGATACAAGATGTTGGTCATTTTGTTGATAAGTATTAAAAAATGTAAAATTTTCATATAAATATGCCATTAAAGAAAGTCTTAATGTTAGAAGCTTGGTTTATTTGGTTAACTTGTTTTGTCTTAAATTACAAGATATTTTTAGATACTCTACCTGAAATTATACAAATAGCGACATCGGCAACTGCCAGTTTACTGCCGGAGAAATCAAAAAGTCAGTACAAACGTGCGTATAAACTTTTTCAAGACTATCGTCAAAAAAACCAAATAAATTCGTTATCTGAGAATGTGCTACTAGCTTATTTTCAAAATCTTGCGCAAAAAATGAAACCGTCTTTTTTATGGGCAATATATTCAATGCTGCGGATGACAATTAATTTAAAAAACAATGTTGACATAAGCAAGTATCCCAAATTGTGTTTTTGAAGCGAAAATCAAACGGTTACAGGCCTAGAAAGTCGAAAATATTGACACCCCAGCAAATTAGAGAATTCTTATTATCTGCTCCAGACAAAGAATTCTTATTTGCAAAGGTAAAGTATAAAACCAAATCAAATAAAAAAAATATTTATATAAATATTTTAGGTAGGATTAATTTTTGGCATAATGGGGGCTTGTCGACGGGAAGAACTAATGAAAATAGAAACAAATCATATTAAAGATCTTAACACCGCTCTTTTAGTTTACATTCTTAATACAAAAACCAAAACGGATCGTCAGTTTATTTTATTATTGGAGGTAATTTCTATCATACTTGCATGGAATACATGGAACTTCGACCTCCAAACCTAACAAGTAATACTATATTTTTCTTAAACTACCAGCGAGGAAAATGCACAAAACAGTCTATTGGAATTAATAAATTTGGGAGCCTTTCTAGCGTAGTGGCAACATTTTTAAAATTGCCTGACCCTGCTGCTTACACTGGCCATTGCCTAAGAAGATCCTCAGCGACAATTTTAGCGGACTCAGGTGCGGACATCACAGCTTTAAAGCGTCATGGAGGATGGTGATCAACAGCTGTTGCAGTAAGTTATATTGACCATTCATTAAACAATAAAATCGAGACAGCTACTAAAATCATGAATACTGTTCAAGATAATACTATGCAAGATAATGCTATGCAAAAGAATGCTGAGAATATAGAGAATATTGATGTTGCAGTTGCTCAAAGTTCAAGCTTTGATGAAAACGAAAGTAGAACAAAACTTATCTTCAGTTCAAATCAAGCAAAGGATACAACACTGTTTAATGAAAAAAATGTTGGGAAATCTATGATTATGTTTAACAATTGCCAAATTGTTTCCAATGTGACTATCAATGTATATAAGTAGAGCAACAAATTTGTACTGTTATGTTTCTTTGTCTATTAATATAATAATAAATAAAATAACAAAATAATTTGCATTTTTTTTCGTTGTAGTCGTAAAAAAGTATAGTATGCAACAAGTTTTATAAACTTCTCTAGACACTCGTTTATTAAACTCTCGCTCCGTTCGTACCTAAAAAAACTCGTGACTAAAATGTCGTTTATAAAACTTGTTGCATAATATACTATTATGTCTATGTTAAATGATTTACAATTTGACATTTTAATTCAGCCACTATGCTGAGTTTATCCAATTATTTTATACTATATGTTACCTAACAACTTCAATTTCTTAATTACTCAATATATTGCCATACGCATCTTAACACATGTTCAAATAAAACATCAACGTATGGATAAGCGGATTCTAAAGTTGTATGCATATAAATAAGAGCGCCTCGTTATACTGCAGTGTTGCATTTATGTGAAAATGTTATTTACATAATAAAATCTTGCACATAATACCTACTAGTTTACATATAGGCACTGTGTCCATGTTAAATATGACACACTGCAATAAACGCTGAACAAATTTTATACAAACTGATCAAATAAAATAAAACATCATGTCCGTTTTCAAATATTTGGCCCAACATGTTTTAACAACAAAAATCTATCTTAAAGCATGTTTTATTTTAATTCTAAAGTTCTGTCAGACTTCAAAGTACCTTTACACTTAGTGCTTTGAGTTTGTTGACTGTTTACCTACAGTTAGAATTCAAGATGAACTATTATCCATTTGAAACGTAGGCAAAAACTTTACTGCTTCACCAGAAAAGAATTCTTTATTTGTCATTTATTATTTGTGTTTTGTATGAAAAATCGGTTTATTGTTTATTATTGTGTGATGTAATAACTCGGTCGAATAAATTTCTCATTGTTACTGATGGATCAGCTATCATATGGATTTTCACGGTAGTTTACATTCGTAGGCATCCGGAACAAAACAGCCAACACAGATAATTCTCCCCTCGAGAGACATCTAAACGAACTTAGACACTACCGTTAGATAAATTGCTATTTGAAACAAAAACGTTGTCCAGTAAAATAGTGAAATTTAAATAGTATTCAAAGCTGCTGAAACGAGAGCAAAATAAATCAGGTTTTGCCGTCACGAACCAGACTAATCCTTTAACACTCTGTAATGTGTTTTATCACTTTGACATGCGAGGATATGGGCTTAAATTAAATAAATAACAGTCAACTTCAGCCTCTTGGATTATTTAGGACATCTATCCTTGACTGGATTTAATTGTCGTTTAATACCAACGTACCTTTTGTTCTAAACTTTAGACGAAAGCTCCAAATAACGACAAGTTTTAATGTCAACGCGCCGCAGACTAATTATATTTTAGTCGCGATGTAAACACTAAATGCCCAACTTGAAGCAATTTATGGACCTGATTTAACATTCTGTAACATACTGAAACGTGGATTGAATTTATTCAAAAAAGATTAAAACAAGATTAAAGTCAAACGCGATTTGAACAAAGCGCATTTAAGTCAATTTTTTGTTCGTTTTATGTATAACTTACAAAAACTATCAAGCATGTCATATAACTCCTTTAATAAAGTTTATTTACAATTATACTAAATTTGCTTAAACACGTGAGTATCTACATATAACTAATATTTATATGTACAAATAATATCTTAAAATTGCTTTCTCTTTGTAATTAAAATTAACAAGAAAAAAACCATTATTTTGTTAGTAATATTATTATTGTAACAAATGAAATCTTTGTTTCACCAAACAGCTATAGTTTCTGAGATCTATATTTGAATAATAGAGAAACTCATAGCAATTTAATTGATTTATTCTAGCACAATAATAAATTTACAACTAACATATCACATTAACCACTAGTTCTCTTAATTGTCATATACCTATGCTTTTTTCTTGTTCTGGTTAATATTGTTGAGTCTTTATCTGATCAACTACATATCCTTTTTTTACGACTAAATCTTTTTAGATGTAAGTTAACTTTTTTTGTTAAATGTTTTATTTAGAAACAATACAATAATTATCTATGTATTAAGGGCATAAATTATAAAATTATAACACGAAGAATTGTTTTTTAAAGAATGACTGTTTCAAGGTCTTACGAAACAAGTTTTTTTATACTATTTTTGGTAAATTGTTTACAAAAAAATGTTGACTAACCCTTAACTATGAAACCAAAATTTGACCAAAACGTTTTTTGTCTTATTTTAATTTTCTTACAACCGTAACAACCCTAACAAGTCACAACAAAAGTTGAATATAATGTTGAACTTACGCCCTCCGATTGTCGACAATGTCGTAATTAAAGTCCTGTTTAAAGCATGATAAAACTAAAATAAAATTTAAAAAACATTTTATTTGGGCAATGTTTCAGATGTTGGCACGACATACCGGTACATTTTTTTAACTCTGAACAAAGGTAGTCCCTATGTTCATTTTTAAAAGAAACAGATTAACTGTATTAGAAGTTTTTGCTATGCAATCAGGTATACTTGCCTACCGCAAACTGTTAAAAAACAAAATTACAAGTGACAAGTGCAGATTTGACGATGACGAAGCAATATACGTTAATTTTAAAAAAATTATTAATTAACTAACAAAAATAGGTAAGATATCTTATTATTACTTTAACAAATATTCGAAGTGACCAACTTCCTGTTTGAGTCAATACGCCAATCTATGGCGAAAAACAGAGGTTCTAATAAAATTCTGATTCTAATTGTCAAACTATTTTACGTAAAATATTTACCTGATTTTTGTTAGTATTACATTATACTGTTGATCTGTTTCTTTCGAAATTGAACATAGGAACTATGTTCAGAGTTTAGAAAATGTCCCTGTATACGAATTCAACACACTACAAATTTTATTGAAACGTGCATCTCAACATTATTCTACAAAAAATGTAGAAAAAAGCTCAAGAAACTTTTAAATTTTTGAGAGCTATTACTGAGGATTAGACCTGTAGGACGTAAACGTTTTATTATTTTGCATTGGTTTGGTTCTTCAAATTAAAAAAAATTTTTTTTAAATCAATTTAGCTAAAACTAAAACAAAAACAAACGTTTTTGAGTATACTATAATTTCACTACTTGTTTAACGTATTTTTTAAATAAAAACTGAAAAAATCATATTTATTTGACAGTGTTGTTTAGTCACTTTAAGTGCGACCGACTTTTTTGTTAGAGCAAACAACTTTGTTTATAATTTTTTATTTTGACTTTATAAGAACTTAGGGTTAGAAAATAAATAAAACGCTTTTTAAGCATTACATCAATTTTTACTTTTTTCTTGTTCCTCAAATGTGGACTACTTTTTGTAACACATTTTACACTTTTTCTTGCACTATTTTGACTATACGACTATTTTGTCTATATGTTTTATACTTGTCTTATTGTCTAAATACAAAAAATTTTTCTATTTTCTAATTTTTTATGTTAATCTGTTTTTTTGTGGGTAATACTACTATGTACTACTTTAAGTTCGTGGTGAAATTACTCGCACATAGTTTTTTTAATATAAAAATTCGAATTAAGAAATAAGCTTTCTGCAATTTTTATGATCATTTAGCAGTGCTGATTAGTGATATAAAATCGTTTAAAATGGGGAACTGCCAAAAATTTTTAAGAATATTGGTATGGGCTCCAGAAGCCATGACGTCAAAAATGCGCGAAATTTTGAAACACTGTCATTCGATAAAAATACCTTGAAAAAGTCGACCTTATTGCACATATAAATAAGGTTGAATTTACAAAGACCAAATTTCAAGCGATGAATAAATACACTAAATAAAATAAATAAGACCTAAAAATGTCGACATTCGATACCCTAAACATTTCATTTATTGATAAGTCATTAATCACAACAAATTTACACTTAATAAAGAAATTAATGGAAAATAAATCCTTCGATGCACGGATTTCATTCATTTCTTAGCTTTAACGCAGGTCCAACATGAGCGAATTCCAGCGAACCATGCCGAATGTGAACGATGCCTCCCCCATTTTGTCGGCGCAGATGCAAATGTTATGTACTCGGCCATCTTCGGTAGTTGGTTTAAAGCTGTTTGGGTGACTTTGACAGCACGAAGCTTGTACGATAATTCCTATTTTCGATTAATTTCTCAAATATGCGAGAATTATTTGCAACTTCTGACTGGATTAAAACTAGAATGACTAGAGTATTGGAGAAGAGTGTTTTTATGCCTTATTTGTGTTTCCATATGTGATTTTTATTCGGTCAAAATTTAGCTGTTATAATTTCAACCTTATGTATTAATGCAATAAGGGCGACTTTTTTAAGATATGTTTTTAGAATGACAGTGCTTCAAACGTTCGCGCTAAAATTACGACACACTTCTCCATTCTATTGGTAAAATATATTAGATGGCAGAGTGACACTTATACTGTACACACCTTAGCGTCTAGAATAAAAGCAACTACACCTTAGACAAATAAATAACATCATCAAACCGCTCTACCGACTGTTACGCTAAACCAACTGTAAGTAAGTGGATCAAATAGAGCACCAGGAAACTGCAAACACGCTTTCGTGTGGTTGCTTCATCTTTAGTTCTACCTTGGAGTTTATAAACAGCAATGAGCAGATTTTTGCGAGTTTTTGTTATTTTGTTTTTCTTTCAGTATATTCTGAAGCATATCCTATTTTTAGTTTTAAAGTTTTTGCCTTTTTTTAAAAAAATTGAACTATTGATTAAAAGATGATGCCGTTGCAAACAGAATTTTATAGTTGAGAAATTTTTTTGACCATAGTCAGTAGTTAAAAAACGTTACAAAGTTAACACTGTTATTAAACCTTTTTTTATATTTATTAATTTATTTGTTTTTGTGACTTTGACAACTTTGTCGACTTTGGGTCAACCTCATACTTTAACGAATCATTCTACAAGATTCTACAAACGGACGTCACTATTTACTTGAAGTTCTTAGAAGCAGATTATTTAGAGCGATAAAAGTGTATTATTAAGTTTATTATAGGAATTCTTGTTGAGGTAATTATGTAAATTTATTGAATTAAGTCTACATGCTTAATGTTTTTTTTTGTTTGATTTTGTTAATTTGTTTTTTATATCTTTTTTTTTACTACGATGGTTTTTCTGTATTTTCCACTTTGCGTCACCTCTCTCTCTACGTTTCTTTATAATTTCTATTTTTGTATCAGTTATGCATGCCGTCGTATCGTAGAATAATTTTTTATTATACAGAGTGAGCAAAATCTATTGATTGAGTTGGCAACACATTTAGCGAAAAACCCTAGAATTGATAGTGAAATTATTTCCAACAAATTTGGCAGTCCTTACTTTAGCGGAAATTACAAATTTTACAGATTGAGACTTTGAGGTTGTGGTTATGTAAAAAGGGGTGTTTATATGTTGAAGTTGTATTTTGTTACTTGTGATAAAAATGAGAAAATTTTATAGTTGGGCGTTTTGAGGCTGAAACATGCTCATTTTCCACAATCCATGTTTGACGTAAACGCTAATTCAAGATTCACTATTTATTTGTACTTTTTAGGCATTAACGCTAGCCTCCACGATTGATTTATTGAATCTGTTATTACTGCAGAAGCAAGTCTTTCGTGTATTGCACCTGTTTGGAGAGATAATTTGCGGCCAGATTTTTTTGGACTTTGCTCTATCCGAGCGCGTATGTCTTCAACCACTTCTTCTGATAACCTTGTTGGCCTACCAGGAGGCTTTTGTTTATTCACATTTCCCGTGTTAAAAAAGCGTTCTACAATTCGCATGCAATGTGTTTGGGATACGAGAAAGGGGACATCATTTTGGGGGGTAGGATTCCCGAAATTGGTTGTATGTTTGCACAACAGAATATTCCCAACCAATTTGATTATTGTAATTACCAGTTCTGAAGTACGCCATCAGAATAAAAGTATTGGTTTTTTGCGTGAAAACCATTGTTTTGAATCAATGAAGTAAACAAATGAAATTCACTTTTTGAATCAAAACTTGACAGAAGTGAATTCGATAAAGAAGAAATCTATTTTCTGTGACAGGCGGAAGTTACATTATTAAGAAATGATACTATTTCTCCGAAAAAATTCAGTGATACCAACTCAATCATTAGTTCTTGCTCACTCTGTATCAACATCACAAAGTTTTAACTTTAAAATTTGCAACAATTTTTGCCTTTAGAAATTGGTTATTTTCTGAGCTGTTTACGCTCTCACTAGTACTGCAGTTGTTTACAATGCTTTAAATGCTTACAATTAAACGATTGAAGCATTTCTGCAGTGTCATCATCCGTAGATATTCTGCTATTCATTACCATCTAATGCATAGCATAAAAGTTTTCAGAAACTTTTTTTTTTCTAGTTTGTTAAGTAACTAGTGCAAGTAAATTATGTTCCAAAATATCTTGCATTCTTCAGTGTCAATCGCTTTAAAAAAAAATGATGAAGACACCACACAATTGTTCTGACTCATTCTACCTTCTAGTTAGTTTATTTTCAGCTAATTATAAAATAAATTAATTAATTAAATTAAATTAATACTTACCACAAATATAGTATACAATAAATTTTTTTTCGTAGTTATACTAGGATTTTTATTTATATACCGTTGTCTGTTTTTTTTTAACACATAATCTAGATTATGTGTTAAAAAGAGACAGACAATGGTATATAAATAAAAAATGACTTATACTGAATAAAATGTTATTTTGTGAGGTGCTTTAACGCCGATACTTTGCTGAAAAAGCTTTAAGCCTTAGCAGCGCACATGTATAAAGCATTAAAAATTGTAAATTTATTTTAAGTATATTGTAAAATAAATTTGAGAAAATAAATAATTCGATTCGATTCGCCGATACTGATGCTAAGTTTATAAAATTGTAAACATTGCAATTACAATAAAGTTACTAATTTTTGAAGACGCAATTTAGATATCAACCAAGAATGATAATGATAGAAGTACATTATATCAAAGAGTGAAAATAAAATGTAACAATAAAAAATGTAGAATGATATAAAAGATTTAAAAAATGTCTATAGTAACATTTTACTGGCAACTAGCATGTAAAGACTTATGAGCTAATTTCAAGTTAAGATACTATCGGTAGTATCAAAAATTTTAATACTTTTCCGTAGTAATAACCATTTACAACCCCAAATTTTTTCTAATTTTCCACAAAAACGAAGATACTACCGGTGTTATCTGAAATTAGCCCGTTATTTAGCAAATTTATTGAAATAAGAGTAAACAAGCAACTAACAAGTTAAGTTAACAAAATAATATTTTGTTGATGATCTGAACTAATCTGTATATACATATACAAAATTGTAAATAAAAAATCTGTTTGAAAAATTTAGAATGTTTTAGACTCTTTGTTTGAAGTAGTTCTCTGGTTCTTCTAGTGCACTTTCAAAATTATACAATGTAGTGTTACAACTACAATTAATAGAATGCAGTTAATTTGGTCTGAACTTTGCACTATAATCAAACTCGCTCGACAATAAGGAAAACAATGACGTGCCTCTAGAGTGACATTTAAACTGTCGTAGAGTGCACAATTAGTACTCTCTTCAGTTTTGGTGATGTTTGCTACTCTCTTCTAAAATATCTAACTTTATCTGTAAAACATTTCTAAAAAAATTCCATTTAGATTTCGCATGTCAGTCGTGGTTTGTACGCAATAGGCAATTACCTCTAACATTTTGAAATAAACCAATCAAGCTCCCGTTAACAATTCATGATTCGTGTTAAGTTCACGTTATCGATATTGTAGTGTAGCAATAAAGGACACAATACAAGTCTCATCTAAACTGACATTTGCTCTGAATTATCATGAATTAATCCCGAAATCAGTTTTTGTTGCTGTGCCATTTTACGCATTTAATCACTTCGCTTTGAGATCGTATCAAAAGTGGCCCAGGTATAATTTCCTGTTTAGAAAATACAATATGCATGAAGCTATTTGTATTATCATATGAATTAACAAAAAGCTTGTAAGCTAAAATGGTCATATCTTGCGCTCTGACTGTACTTTTGCGCTCTTTTACCCTATTTTGAGACTCGACATGAGTGGTAATGTATGAATACATGTGTCACGTTTTGGGCAAATTGCCTCATCCATTTTCTTTTGAATCTATCCTAGCTACACAGAAATAATTTGAAATTAAATAATCAACATTTTTGAAGTTGACAAAAGTTGTTTTTTCCACTTCATAAACTGCCTTTTCCAGTTCGTTGAACAATTGGTAATTTATAACCTGGTAGGAATGACGTCAATTTCAGGGTCGCCAAGCGGCGTCTGTAGTACTCTATTTTATCGATCCATTTTGAAATGATAATCACACACTGCATGACTTCCACCGGGTTATGTAAACGCAGGTAGTTTACCCGATCTTATCAATGCCGTATTCGCTAATCACGCAAAACACAATTCTCAGAAAATTAAATATAGATTTTGGTATTTTGCCCTTGTGTGAAAATTTGCATTAATATTTGAAGCTTTTTACCATGTCCCCCAGCTATTACTTTTTAGGGAAATTTTATGCCCAACTTGAATGGAGGTTTCTTTTAATCTTTAACGATATCTACATTGTAAGAATGAACAGTTGAATTTATGTTTGTACAGTTCTTATCGGTGCCAAATTTGTTTTGTGCCTCTATCAAAAATTGTTGTTTAAAATACCTAAGTTGTTTTTACACTTGAAATCAAATTTTAATTTTAGATAGGGTTCTTTTAAGACAGATTATATAAATATATGTATTTATTATTTGTAGTTATATTTCAGTTTTTAAAGTACAATTTCTAACTACTTCGTACATAAAAACTAAATAAAAAGAGAAAACAAATATAGATAAAAAACTCACATCTTTAAAGAATAACATTTGGTTAAAAAATGTAGAAAAAAAGCAGTTGAAAAAACATTATTCTTTTATAATGGAATGCGTTTCTTTTACGTAATCGACAACTTACATATTTATGACTTGCCCTACCACATTTACTTGTATTTTTTACCATTAAAATTTTGATTAATCTATTTGTAATATACATACATACATTTTAATACTACGTTTTATAATATGCCTATAATTAGAAAAAAATCAATAAATTGTTTTGATAATTGTGTTACTTTTGGTGGATGCGCCGGGATAACAAAGCTATGCATGTCGAAGGTAATATTATGTACCGAGAGAATAAAAAAATGCAATACTCAAAAAACATAATAAAAAATCACTAAAAACAATAAAATTTATAAAAATGCGCAAATAAAATAGCCTTGCCAGTAAAGAAAAAACTTTCTTTATGTCACAGCTGTTCAAAGTGTTAAATCATAAGGAATTAATGGAGTCTTGAAAATGTTAATGAAAATGCAAAATATAAATTAAGTATATTATAAACAAAAAACAGTTTAAAGGACAATCAACCAAAAGATGTCTATAGTTTATTATCAAAATTGTTTAAACAAATTAAAAATTTTGTTTGTTTTTTACTAATAGTAATTAATAACAATAGTCTGGTGAAGTTAGTCCAAAAAATAGGGGTAAGGCTACAATAATTTGCATAAAGCTGAATTTTTGTAATAATGTTGGGAACACCATTATAATTGAAATGTCAAAAGTCCCCATTGATCCCACGTCTGCAAAAAAGTTATTCAAGGTCAAAGTCAGTAAAAATCGTTTTTTTGTATTTTTTAGCAAAACGGTACGTTTTATTGTAAATGTAGGTCACACAAAAGTTGTATACCAACAAATTATCTATAAAAATTGTTCTTATACTTTTTTTTCTAAGAATCATCATTTACGAGATATAGCGATGCAAAAAGTTGAAAAAGATATTTTTTTGATAATATACATAATTTATTGTACCAGTTGTCAAGGTCAATCGTGATCTAATGTTGAATCATCATTTGAAGATTCTTTTGATATCAACGATGAGACATATGATGCATCGCTCTTAGAACAATTCACATACACTTAGCAGAAAAAAAAAGTAGCAGAAGTAAAAAAAGCAGAAGTAGAAGAATCAGAAAAAGAAGATAACATTACAATTTTTTAAAATTGTTCTTAATTAACAACTTCGCTTTTGTCGTTTTCGGGAGTAACATTTTTTATTATATACAATATTTTTTTCTTAAAGAGGACCACAATAGATCGTGAAACAGGCCTGCTAGAAAAACCATGTTAAAAAAACGCATCAAGTACACTACCTCATAGGTGGTGTGGAAACGTGTGAATATTATCAAGAAAATACTTTTTTCAGCTTTGCATCGCTATATCTCGCAAATGGTGACTCTTAGAAAAAAAAGAGTAAGAACAATTTTTATAGATAATTTCATGATGTACAATTTCTGTCTGTCCTGCTTTTATGATAAAACTTACCGTTTCGCTGAAAAATACAAAAAACCGATTTTTGCAGACTTTGACCTTGAATAACTTTTTTTACAGACGTGGAATTAATGGGGACTTCTCACATTTCATTTATAATGGTGGTCCCAACATTTACTGCAAAAATTCAGCTTTAAGCAAATTATTGTAACCTTGAATGTT
Organism: Tribolium confusum; assembly: GCA_029207805.1. Lineage (NCBI taxonomy): Eukaryota > Metazoa > Arthropoda > Insecta > Coleoptera > Tenebrionidae > Tribolium > Tribolium confusum. Next base: position 10,798,434 of record JALGAY010000006.1, read on the forward strand.
TATTTTGACCGGACTACAAATGCTTTAAATGCCTTGTACTACAAAGACTTTGCTGTTCAACCAAAAACCTAATAATGCTGACAGTTTTGAAGCTTTTTATGTTAAAGAATGCAGCAACAATAAACGAAAACAACATGATCATTGTTTAAACTATTATGGCTTTCCTAAATCTTATTGAGTAAATTAATTAGGATTTTGATAAAAAAGAAGAGGTTATTATCACAAACTTTGTTGCGCTTTACAATACAAAATAGACGATATAGAAATCCCAGAGAAAATGTAGAAAAGTGTATCTTAATTTTTATCTAAATTTGTTTTAGTCGTGACGATAAGCGATGAGATCTAGATTTTATTAAGTAGTATTTAATAGTTTTATAAAAGTTTACTCTGACTTATCTATCCTACTGATGAAATCATAACTAGGCAGATTTAATTTGATGTGAAGTAATTAGGAGGTTTATAAATAAATGTTTTTACCTATAGGTAAAAGGAAAAATTTCTAGCTAAAATTTTACATATATTTTTTTGAATAAAGCAAGGAAAACGTATTTTTAACCATTATCTTATATAAAATAAATTTTGTGTACATTAACACTTTTATAAAAAAAGGCAATTATATCATAGCTCTGCTAAATTTAATTGAGTCATGGAAATATTGTCAAAAATCGGACTACAAAGCGTTGTAACATTTTACCTGTCTAGAATAATAGTGTCCTTACTCCATTTGTAACAAATTTTACAGGGGAGACGTTAATGTGCTGGTAATTAAAAAACTAACATATGCATTTATTACCATAATACTAGGTAGTTTATAAAAAGTTAAAACAAGAAATAAATTTGTTATAGCACTCAAAACATGTAAAAGTAGAGTTAGACCGTAATGATATAAAAATCTTAATTTTGAAAAAAAATGGAGTTAGAACATTATTATTCTAAGCATGCGATTAGGCAAAATAAAGGCTAAAATAACTACATACCTAAATATTTATTAATGACGACAAAATATAAGTAACTGAAGTCGCTAAGGAAGTGGATATAATCAGCTAACAAAGTTATTAGCAACTTTAATATTTATTTAATACTTTAAGATTTTTAAAATTACAGTAAATTCTTTGTTTAAAACAATTTTTTTAAACACTTATATGCATTATTGATTTTTTCGGTGTCGTTAGAAGAGAAGTTTTTGCAGTCTCTTCAATTTTCATTTTTTTCTATTATTGTTGAAATTCAAATTTATAAGAAATGTAATTCTTTATACTTTATGTAACTTTTAGAAATAAATTATTTAAACATAAGCGATTATAATAAAACTTTTTTTGGAGTGGAAAACATATTATAAACGATTTTGAATTAATTACGTATTGTGAATACCAGAATCATGATCTTTTCTATTTAATCAACGCTATTTTTTTGTAAAAACGTTAATAAATATTAGTGTTGATTTATATTATTTTACAAATTCCTTACGAAGAATCTGATAATTTTGTGACTCCAACAGGAATCCGTACCTTTTCTGCCAACACAACATTATTCATAGGAAATAATGCTTTGCAAGTGTTGTGAAATCCCCATGAAATACAAAGTAAAATTAATTTTCGTAAATAATTTTTTGCAGTTGCTTATAGAAAAAAAATCAAGTTATGCTTTTTTAGTCACTCATTTTCTAATTATTATTTTTGATTTACTTTTTAAAACTGCTGTTAAAATAGCTAAAAAAAGACAAAGTTTTTACTTCAATAATTAAAAGTAAAATTTAAAAAACGCTAGAAAAGCATATCTTTTTCCTATAAGAAATTAAAAAAGTTTATTAAAAAAAAAATAATTTTATTTCTTATCTTATGGAGACTTTAAAACTCTTGCAAAGCATTATTTTCTATTGGTAAGGTGTAGTCAGCAGAAAAAGTACGGACTCCTCTTAACGTTTCTCGCATTCCGTGAGGAATATTCAACATTCTCTGTTTTAAAAATTGCTATAAAAATTTATTTAATGCACCCGATTTTGTATGATAGTTATTTATTAGACGAGTATAGAATGTGATATATATATATATATAAGCTTCAAAAAACGTAGTGACTAATTTTTGAGTGACTAGAAGCAATTAAAATTATTTCAAAAACTTTCTAAATGATTGAATCATTTTGTGAATTTCTACATCTTACATTATTGTCAAAGTAATAAACAACATTTTTTTTAAATTACTATAGAAATACGCTCATTACTTACAATTTTAGATAAAATTGTTTATTTTACATTTTAGTACCAAAACAACAAAATAAAACAAAATCCTGGTAAGAATATTGTTTTGTTACATAAAATACTGTTTCAGACTAGTCATTCATCACACATACAGAAGTGTTGAATGTTCTATAATTAGATAATGGAAGAAAATTAATTGTTGTATTACGTGTATGAATAGTTATTTATGTACTTTAAAACCGAGTTTTCTTAGAATTCAGTTTTTGCGTTGCTAAAATTTACTTTACAAATTATTTTTAAATATTTTTCAAACGACTTAGTTAGTTAGACAACATTTTTACACAAAACATTTAAAAATTCGTTTCGTATTTCCGCGGTTACTTTTCCATATCCAGCTCTCGAACGAACATTAAAAATATAAATTCGTTTTGGAAGGCAATTTTTCCCTTCAATTCCAACGAACGTGTGATGATTGGCAGTATTCAATTCAACAATTCAATCCTACATTAAAATAAATTCGAAACCCGCGAGGAAACGTAAGTAAAATCGTTTTCAGCGTTTCCACGAGTAATAAATCGTTATTGCAAAAATGTATGTTATAAGTGATCGAGACAAAACAAATGTTATCGGCGATTGTTTTAAATCATTTCCAAGTCACGCAAGAAAAAACTTTTGACAACTTCATTATTTCATAAAAATAATTACAACTTTCCAAAATTTGTTCCAATTAACTTAGAGAAAAAATAAAACATATCTGACATGATTTAAATGAGTCAAGGTGATTTTTTACATCACTTTTTTATTAATCTTGCATAAAAATGAGTTTCTCCATTATTTCTTCCAATTACTGGCGCACACAAATTTATGAAAACAATTTTAAAGTGTCGCTAAAAATCCTCTAGATTAATGTAAAATGTGGGAATTTGCATTTTAACTTTACAAAAAAATTAAATAATGAAGTTAACACAAACAAAAATCTCACACATTTCCTATGCAAAATTAAACATTAAAAGGGTTGCAGAACTTTCCTAAAAAAATGTGGTGCAAGTTAATGACTGCAGTCAAATGTTTTAACACAAACACAATAATTGCATTAAAATATTTATTATTTTATACGAGTTTTTACTTACAAACCTGCTATAAAAAGATAAATGGGTTTTATTGTTACTTTCTTTTTTCAAGAGATCTAAATCATAACGTTACGCTTTTTGGGCAAAATCTAGGTGCCTTTACAATACAGGGATAAAGTATAAAGCCGTACTGAATATTAATATTATTTAAATTTAATTTGTAAAATGGAATGATAAACGTGATGAATTTTGTAAACAAATGTTTCGAATACATAATTTATATTAACAAAAACAAAACCAATTAAAATAATTTAGCTTTTAACAAATGATATTATTTGTACCTACTTACCTACTTATTAATTAAATTATCCATTATCCTATCTGTCCCTGTATATACTTTTGTATTTACACCCTTGTGTATCCTACCCTGTCAGGTATATATGAATTTTAGTCAGATTAAGATATCTTATTTACCATGCCCTATTAATGTTTTCCAATTTCTTTCAACCAAGTTTTTGTTGTTTTCTCTCTTGCTGTTTCTATTTTGCTCTTACTTTCTTAAACTTTACCAAAAGGTACTTCCTTCTTTTTATTATTTATATACTAACTCAATTTATAAATTTTATTTTTTCTTATTTCCAAAACTCTCATTTTATTTGTTTAAATTTGTTTCCTTGTTTTTTTTTTGTTGTTGTCTATTTTTCGGTTACGTAGGTGAATATAAGTAACACTACTTTTTTAAAAATAAAAAAATTAAAAAAACTGAGAAAAGTCTACTACTGTTTGCGGATATAATGCTTTGTAAACTTTTGCACTTTTATAATTGCGTTTGTTTCTTTCTTTTCAAATAGGTATACTATTAAAGCAAAGGTGTTCCAATCAAACAACAACGTCGAAAAATTGTACACCGGTTTCGGGGTTTTTGCCCCTCATCAGTACAGTGTATCCCGGAGCGTTGTGCTCGATTTGAACAGGTGGAAGAAGTCGCTTATGTCAAGCGAAGTCCGGCTAATAGTCGTACAGACAGATACAGTGTGCCATCTAACGAAGAGTGCTGGAAGGTGTGAGAGTTGGTATAATAATGTTGGCGGATAACAAAGTTATCTCTTCGGTTCTCGCTCGGCCACCAACATAACCAACCTCCACGATTATACCAACTCTCGCACCTTCCAGCACTCTTCGTTAGATGTCACACTGTGTCTGTCTGTACGACTACTAAGTATACTATTGTCTAACATTTTAAAATAGTATATTAAAGAACGCGTTTTGAAAAGTCATCTTTGTGGCACGAATTCAAGTTTATAAAACGAGCGCGAGCGCGAGTTTTTATTAAGAATGAGTGCCACAATGACTTTAAAAAACAAGTTATTTATGCTATTTTTTCTACTTTACGTGTTTTACGTAATTTTTAAGTAAAAAATTAATTATTTAATCTTTAGGGACTTTTGCGTTAATACGAGACAGTTGGTGATAAAAATGTCACTAAAGTGTCAATGAAGTCATTGAACTTTGAAATGTTTCCAAATTTGTCTAAAATTTTGTGTAAGTAACTCATAAATGGTTCTTTTTTACCTACCGTATCGGTTATTGATTGAATAATCCAAATGGCATTAATACAGTAAGGAAAATCTCCATTTATCTCTAAATTCCCACTCCATTTGCAGTTCTCAGTGACTCCTTTCATTTCATCGTTATTTCAATCAAGCAGATTTATACACTCATCTAGCAAATAACTTGTAAATTATCGAATGCTATGGGGGTTGTAAATGGTCAAAATAAAGGCCAAAAGCTCCATTTTAGTTTCAAGTTTTACTTTAACGCTGTTCTAATCTCAAAAGAAAAGTTTGTGACGTCTACCACCGTTGTCCAGTGCCCACCTTATTTTCAAATATTTTATAGATTAATTGCGACACACACACACAAAAACACTTTGTTGAGGAATACTGCCGGTCATCAAGTGCAACAAAATTTATTCGAATATAATTACTGTAATCTCACCGCCCACAGAAACGTGATGTTTCATTTCAGCGATAGCCTGTTACAGGGTATTACCAATCCGAATACAGTAAATTGCACTAGCTGTTACTGCACGCAATTTGGGTGCGGAATTGGCTATTACCGCACCCAAATCGGACTCTGTTACCGACGTAAAGTAGAAAAACTACTTAAAAATTGTCTCATCTTAACTAACAGCAGCAGTCACTGTGTTGTCATCATAATCTTTTTTAGATATTTAGGTATTTTTAATTATTTTAGTGTCCCATCTTATAAAGGTTGACTTTGCTGTTTCTTTAACTTTTTTGTAAGGTCTAAAGGGTTTCCTGTATTAGGTAATATTATCTACAAAGATTTTCTATGTTTTGTGTTTTGCCAATATCTGCTTTTTAGTTCTAATCTATAGTTTAAGTTCATGTGTATACTTCTACACTTTCTTTGTTGTTTTCAACCACTTACTGTTTTCTCTTCTTTTAAGTTTCGGTATAAAATGTCCAATCGGATACGTCAAATTTGTTCAAATTTTATTTATTTCAAAAAGTGTTGCGAATAATTATTGTTATAAATAATAAACCGCTGCCGCGGCTGTGCCGAGAAAAATCTATTACTTTTGATCAAAATGTTGATTTTTGTCATGCAGTTATTTTCAAAACAAGCGTTGATTTGCTGTTTTTAATTTAGAGATTGTTTAAGGTGTGGATTTCAAAACATAAGTTTTGAATTTTAAATTTTTTATTTTTTTTTGAAGTTTTGAAGACAAAAACGCATGGTGTCACGTCGCACAAGGAATCATTGATTTGTTAACATAACAAACTTCTCTGTTTGTTTGAGTGATTTTATTATGTTTCAAAAGCTTCAATTTTTAGTTTCCTTAGATAAGTATCTACAACATTATATCTATAAATGTAACAATTATATTTATAAATATAACAATACAATACATAAAAATTTCAGATATAACCACGTCTGTGACAGAAGAAAAACCGAAATATAAAAATGTCTGAAGCCAACAAAATAAACTTTAAAGTTTTCTTTCACCAGTCAGCTCTAAAAGATAACATAATATAGAAAAACAAAAAAACTGCGTGTTAAAAAGATGACTTCTCAAAATTATAAATAATAGAAATATAAAGATATTAAAATTTAATTATAAAATTTTGTTGATTTAGGACAGGGAAATAAAACAATTAAATTTGTGGAGACGTTTTATAAATATATTTTGTCTTCATCAGGCGAAGAATTTTGTTCGCTTGTTTAATGTTGGTGTTTTTATGGGCACCATCAATGAGAAACTCAGCCAAGTCTTATTACTAATAAATTAATTATATTATATATAACTAGTGGGATAAAAGCTTTATTATAGTGGTCGAGTCTAGATTTTATAGTCTAAAATTAAACAGTTTTATTACATTATTCTGTTACGTTGTTAGAAGTTTTTTATTTAACTCAGTTAGGTAATAAATTTCTTAACTCGAATAACATTCTTTACTTCTTAAATATTGTTTTGAACTAATTTATCTATATATTGGATGGTTTCTACAATGCTATTTAACTACACTAACTACAAATTTGAAAGTAATGTATAAAAATAACTACAGAAAGTAATAAAAACAAAATTATAAAAATATAAAGAGTGCAGGTTTTTTATTCGTCTTTCCTAAAAGAAATAGTTACCACACCGTGTCTCCTAAAAGAACTAATGTTGTTTTTAAAGCAATCTGGATTATTCACACTCTTGTAGATAACATTTAGGATTATAAAGTATTGTACCATATATGTTATAATTTTTTATAGAATTAATTAAATAACGTTGCAAGTTCAAAAATTAGTTAAGCAATAAACTGTAATTAATGTTAGATCATTGATTTAAAAAAATTACAAAAATCTCTGCCATTTTGTGGTCTTGTATGCGTTACACATATTGTGTAGATCTTAACACTCGGTTTTGATGCAATTAATTTTTACATTTTTATATTTATTTAATTAATATTATTATTTTATTATATTACATCGCGACTGCGATGTTGGGTCCTTTATTATTACACGGTATACTTACCTCGGACCTCTCAGTCAGACATTCCCACTCCCGTTAAAATTAAAATCTTTAAAATTAGCAAACCCCTATTAGGACCGAATTTTTTGCAGACAACCCTATATCCGCGTGCATGCAATAAAACAGCGCTTGCGCTGGTATAAAAATTTTTCTGTTATCAAATCAGTGAAAGTAACTGGTATCGACATACTTGTCTATACCTGGCAACCCAGTAGTTCGTCCAGGTAAATAATAGAAAACCGAACGGCTGCACATTCTATATGTTTGATACTTTAACTCACGATAATTTTTTTTATTATCTTTATGTTGCAACATTTAATTAAAAAACATTTTTTAAAAAATAATTAAAAATAGTCTGTTCAGGATTTTTTCAGCAAACCCATTTTTAATATATTTTCTAATATACTAAATTTATTATAAAATATATTTTATTCTATTATCAGCTTGGTGAAGGTCGATTTAAGTTCGGATCTTAGACTATAAGTTATGATAGCGGTAATAAATATCAAATAATACAATATTTAATTTTAACTTCTTCAATACAGAATAGTTCTTATTATTAGTAAATACTTGTCTTTATTGAAAATAAAAAATCAAAAAATATTTCCAAAAAATGAAAAAATATCAAAAAATAAAATTTAAAAAAACTGGTTTTCACCTCTCTGATATTACCATCATCGGATCATTGTGTTGTCAAATCATTTTTCTTAACATGTAAGCAATATATTTTTTAGTTTCTTTTTTACCTACGTGGTCTCTTTACTTTAACCAAGATTTAGTATTTATATCCTTTGAACTTTTAGAACATTGGTAAAACATAAAACCGACTTTGTTGGTTTTGGTTGCTGTTCTTACATGATACGTTTAGTAATCTATAACTACTACTTATAATGACAAAATTTTGTTTTGTTAATATTACTAATTTATGACTGTATAGTATGTCTACAAAGTTTTAATTACTTAGCGACTATCTGTCAGAAATATCTTAATGTAGTAATTATTTTTTCAAGAGCAGCACAATTGCAAGACTAACAATTATAATTTTTTTCTATTTTATATTACAATATTACAACATATTTAATTATTTTCCTCAATGTATAAATCTACAATCTCACTCTCTGTGATTTCTTGATAAACTTTGAGACCAAATCTGTACACTAATCAATATTATCGCTTTTCACTTGCACTTGCTTCCTTTATGGAAACTGCTTTAGTTTTCTTGATATTATTTTACTTAGTTTATAAGTAGATAGTGTTTTCCAAGTTTTTTTTGTTTCCTGTTTTTGTTTAATATCTGAGTACTTCTTTAAAGCTTGCAATCAAGCAAAGATTTTTCATGACGTACATATATTCTCTATAAAATTTTTCCTGAAAAATTCGAAAATTTAAAACGTTAAACTGACAAAATTAATATTTCTTTACGGCTATTGCTGCACTGTTTAGAAATTGTTGGTCAATAACCAGGCAAAATACTATTTTTTTTTTAAATTTCGGCAAGTATTTTTTAACAAATTTTATTACTTAATTTCTTACCTTAAGCTTATTCATTACACGTTTTATCTTAAGTCATTTTGGTGATTGTGCTATTCATACGTTTTCTACTTAAAATCTGGAGAAATTTGATCACAATTGTGTTTGATGTGTCACAGTATCCACGGTTTACTTTAGTTACTTTGAAAAATTCAAATTATCTTCTTAAGAATTACATCCGTGACAAACTAAAGACCTCTGAAGCAAAACTTAAAAATTACGAGTGTCGAGTGACTCCTCAAATAAAAGAAAAAAAAACCTCACTTTCAGGGGCAATTAGGAAGTAGCTCTATTCGGAGTTTCTTTTCACGATCACTCTACCGTGGAATGGAAGCAGTTGTTAGTATTTTGAGCGAGTTCAGTCCAATAAATACCAGATTACGTTCGACCAAAAACGTTCGAAATAACTCAACTAGCAGCAAGTTATTAAAGTCAATAAAGGGCTGGAATACCTGTACGATATTTGAATAAAGTTTTTTTGTTGGAGCCATATTATATGTCTAAGCATAAATCTGTTAAAACTTTGCATAGTTCATAGTACTACAATATTAAATTTAATAAACGTTCCCACGTTTTTTTAACAAAAATACACAAACAGCCTTTTTGGTTTAAAATTATGTACAGTTTAAACGTGGTTTCCTGAATGTCAGCTCACGATAGAACAAGTCAGTTGAATAATTTCCTTCACTTTCCCGTCGTGGTTGACCAAACCCTTTGAAGTCATCCAATTCAAATCTAGCGGAAATTAGGGAGAAAATGCTTTTAATTGTGCAAACTTGTTTGATGATCGATTCTATAGGTGTCTAGAAAAGTCAATGGCCTTTTACAAACCTGAAATTTCATTTACTTATTTTTTGAGTAAATAAATATAAAAACAATTAAAACTTTATTAAAATAATTTAGTATAAAACTAAAACTATTTACATACAGTTTTTTTCCATACAAAAATATATACGTGTACAAAATATTTTTTTTGACCTTTAGTTTGATGACATCTATTTTGATTTATTGACCAAACTTAAAAAAGTATTATGAGATTAAAAAAATCCCAGTCTTGACATCTTTCGAGTGATGCACCACTCTCTTAATAAGTTTTCCGATTAGCCAGTCAGCGCTTAATCTTTTCTTAAATCGGATTTTCAATTTAATTAATCCAGGCAAGCTGGAAGATGATAAAAAAGCCACTCTTTCTAGAACTACAAAGAAGCATTAAAAATAAAAAGCATTATCTTATTTAAAATGTAGCCGCACAGTCGCGCAAATTAACGCTTTTAATGTAAAAATTAATCAACCACTAATTACATTTTTTATTTCAGAAAACTCCAAAAATGAAGAATAAAATCGAGCACCTGCAAAAATGAGCCCGTCAAAAACCGATTCAAGAAAATGTGTGCGGCCACCGCACTTCGATATTCTGTAAGTTAATTTTTATTTTATAGAATGCGTGTCTCGAGGATTCGTTAACATGTAATTACACTATTTTTATCAGTTGATTTATCTGAAATTGAAAGTTTTTTTTTGTAGTCAAGCACGTAAGTAAAATTAGTTATTACTTATTAGTAGGAAAATGAGACGAGATAAAAAATATTATCTATTATGTGTAATATTACTACAAATTAGCTATTTGTTACCACTTTTGGTAAAAAAAAATCAGAGAAATTTTAGATAAAAACCAATCAATAATTAATATTTTACGATATAATAAAAAAAATTATTGTAAAAAAGGTTGTGAACTGCTCGTAGCGTCTTAGAAGATAAATTTTCGTGATCATATAGTATTTGTCACTTAGATTTAAGAGAGTCCACAAACTGTTTTTTGTTCGACGAACAAAAAAACAAACGCTAATTATCATTGTCAGAATAAACAAAAAGCTTTCAGGCGGTTTTAGCTATAGAATTGCGACAGAAAAAACTTTTATAATAACGAAAGAAATAATTTTTAAATAAAGACAGCTTTTTTATAATAACCTGTTAAAATAACTTAGACTTAAAATATGAATAGAAATTTAACTACATATTTACATTGTACTATAATCACAAGATCAAACGAACTTACCTAAGTTAAGTTTGATCTCGATTATATGAAGCTCTTTGCTTGAGATAATCAAATATAATGCAGATGTTGCAAGCATATGCAACGAATTGGTAACAAAATTTTTCAACATTTTTCTAAATGTTTCTATAAAAAACCTAAACAAAAATTACTTTGTACGTTTAAATGACCACCAAAACTACAATAAATAACTTAGACTGTAATTCTTAATTACTATGCTACTCCATCGGAGTAGCGCAAAGTTCGAATATCATCGAATTTAAAGAGTAGAGTAAAGTTACGACGTTGTCCCTAGCAACTCAAATTACACCGGCGTAAATCTGATTTCGAATTAGGCCACAGATTATTAAAATTTAGGCAAATTAAATACCAGGTGTTTATAAATGATTGTAGGGTCGTAGGAGGCTGTAGAAACAATAAAAAATGTTCTGTCTTTTAATTGTTTTAGCAATGATTTTAGCTATTATTATAATTATTATTAAACAATTGAGTAACTCCAGGAATTATTCTCTAATAGTTTTTTGCATAAATAAAACAGTACAATGAATATTTGTGATATCAAAAATTTCCACAGCATCCTACAATCCCATAATCATTTTTAAACATTTTACGTAAAATTAACCAATTAGATCAAAGTAAGATAGCCCTTGCAAGCAATTCTACAGAATAATTTTGGTGACAGATGATCCACCACTTCTTCCATGCTTGCCAAATTGCCAGAAAATTGTTTCTGAAAACGATGCTATTAGCATTGGAACTGAAACGCGAGCAATTCTCCATAATTAGAATGCTTTCCTGACTAGTTTGATATCGCGAGAGTAAGGAAGGCAGCTAACAGATGCGTCATTCTTTGAGAAAGTAATAAGCTTAAATCTTTTTATTTTAAAAATTTTTAAAAATAAAAATTTTTGCTTAGTGTTTCTTTAAATCCAGTTCTATTTTTTCAGTTGCCTTTGTTTCCTTTTTGTCTCGAACAATCTTGCATCAAAAGATTGTGCGTCAGGCAATAAAACCATTTTCAATAAAACCAAGCTTTAATTTCTCATATTTTAAAAGATTATCGCCCTCTTTGCACTTGCTTGAAAGTAGTGAATGTTTGAAGTGCGTTAAGAAATTATTACAATGTGCACCTTTGAGCGTTTATAATTATTAATAACTTATAATCGTTTGAACATGTTGAGTTGTGTCTTATGCTGACATCAAATACATAAAGTGTTCAGAAAAACCACGAAAATAGCACGATAATGTACAGAGTACTTTTGAAGTAATGCTAGAAATTTTAACAGGTGATAGTCTTTTTTGAAAAAAAGCTAAAAAATTAAATTTGCTTTATACAAATGTTTACAGATTTTGAGATATACGATGTAGAAGTAGATTTGTTCAGAGTTGAGTTTTTGGTGTCATTAATAAAAGGCAATTATTATTTAAAGGATATTGAATAGTTATATATTAATACTAATAACTCTTGTACGTAAATTTGATTTTAAAACTTATTTAAAAAAAATCTAATATTCTGCAATGCTATCATGAGACCCCCTTCAAGTTTCTGACTTTTATGTCACCAAAATATATAGTGGTGCAAAAGTACCAACGTTTTTTTGTTTAGTTTTTTTTTTTTGAGTTTATAGAGCATGCTGTGTGATTAATTATGGTCATCTTGTGCTTATCTATATAGTTTCTAATTTGACAGCTTTTGACTATTTATATTGAGTAAATAGAAAAGAAATAATGATATACGCTATTATGACATCAATGTCATCAATCTAATTATCGCTAATTTGATGATGATTGAAAAACAAAATTCACAAATTGCTAGAAACAGTTTCGCAAAATTTAATAAATGCTGCAGCTACCTCATCCAACTCAAAAAATTTGCTTGATGAATTTGCTTTGTCGCTATTTATTCAAGCAAAACCTAGTAAATATCAATACGAGGTAATTCAAAACGCATTTAAGAATGTAGGATGTAACTTACTTCCTAGCTACAAAAAAATTACAGCAGCAAAGAAAAAATGCTACCCCAATAATGTCAAAATAATCGACACGCGTGCAGAAGTTCCTCAGCAAGATTTATTAAACCACACGGTCGAAAGAATACTCAACACAAAAAATGAAAACAAACTGGAGAAACTAAATGGTCAAGAACTTGTGTTAACATCAAAATGGGGATTTAATGAATCTTCCGGGCAGAATGAATTTGCCCAGCGTTATTCAACGAGTGACGAAAACAAATCTGATTCCAATTTATTTATGACTTTCATGGTCTCTATAAGACTGACCTATAATGATAATGACCAAGTTTAAGTTATTTGGAAAAATTTTCGGCTTTCGTCTACGCGATATTGTAGAGCAATACGTTTCCGGTATGAAAAGGAAACTTTTGAATTAGCTTGAGAAGAAAAAGAAAGTGTTGAAAATAAGTACAAAAGCTTGCAAATAACAAAATTGAATAACAGTAGGTGTTAAGCATGTTCTGATTTTTACCATGTTAGACGGTAAAGTAGCCCAAGCTGTAACAGGAACTACATCTTCAAGCAACTGTTTTATTTGTAAAGCTCGTCTTTTAGAAATGAACGACCTATCGAAAGTTTAATGTAAACCATCAAATGAAGAAGCTCTTCAACTAGGTATATCACCGATGCATGCACGTATCAAATGTATGGAATATATTCTTTATCTTGCATACAATCTCAGTTTTAAAAGTTGGCGAACGTCAAAAAATTCTTCCGATTAAAGAAGCAGAAAAAAAAAAAACGTATTCAACAAGAATTTGTTCAGAAACTGGGAATCCGCGTTGATTTTGTAAAACAAGGATATGGCTCGTCAAATACTGGAAATATATCTAGGAGGTTTTTTAGTGACCTAGCTCTAACCGCTCAAATCACTAAAATTAATCAGGATTTAATTCACAAATTTTCGGTTATTCTTGAAGTAATAAATAGTCAACATGAAATTGACGCCATCGAATTTGGATCGTACGCTCTGCAGACTGCAGAATTAGCTGTTTATCTATATCCATATGCCCGCAACTGTACATAAAGTTTTGCTTCATGGGGTCGAAATTATAGCTACTGCAGCTCTCCGATCGGACAGCTTTCAGAAGAAGCACAGAAAAGCCGAAATAAAGACTACAAAGTTTTTAGGTTAAGCCACGCAAGAAAAAGTTCTCGTTTATATACAAATGAAGATGTGTTTCATAGAATTTTAGAATCATCTGATTTTTTTATTTCAAGTTTGCGACCTGAACCAAAAAAGAAACATTTTCCAGTAAGTGAGGAAACATTAGAATTATTAAATTAATTTATAAAAAAAATAATGTTAAACACTTATATTTTTAAGTTTTTAAATGAAACATTGTTTTTTGAATAAATCTTGGTCGATTATCATTTTAAATTAAGTCCCATCATTTAGCTATATTTATATTATACCTATTTTTGAATAAAAAAATGTGTTTTTTTAATAAGAATTAATGTTGGTTCTTAGGCGAATCTAAATGCAGTTTTTTATTCTGAATCGAATGAGATCAACCACAACGCCATACAGTCATTAGTTTAGAAAATATCAGGTTTTTTCCACTTATTGAGCGTTTGGTTCCACTGTGGGGCGTGTCGCCGCGCCGGAAGGAATTCTGTCACTTCGGTTGTTGTGACTATACCAGATACTAAAACGAAAGTGCCTCGGACTTTCAGTGTTGTTGGTGAATTCTATTTAAACTTTTTTAGAAAGTATATGGCACTCCGGCCACCTCACGCTGACCCCAGACGACTTTTTCTTAAATATATGAAGAATAAATGTGTGAAGAATCTGGTTGGAATTAACATGTTTGGTAAAGTGCTTGCCGACATTGCAGAGTTCTTAAATCTATCAAATCATCAACTCTACGTCCGACACTGTTTTCGTCGTTCGTCGGAGACATTGCTAGCAGATTCTGATGCAAATGTTACTACCATCAAAAAACATGTAGGATGGAAATCCTCGACAGTAGCCGAGGACTACATTGAAAATTCACTGGAACAGAAGAAGGAAATTGCGTGCCAAATACTTTCTACTGCTGCAACTACTAGCAAGACCACCAGTACTACCAGTAGTATTTCTACAAAAAATAAATGTGTCACACATGTTGACAGTAAACCAGGTTATATATCATGGCTCCGCAGGGAATTGCAATTTTAAATTGTACAAATTTTAGTATAAATGTTAATACTAATAACTGGTTAAAATGTTAGTTTGTACTTATTTAAAATAAAAAGTTGTTCATGTGTTTGTTAAAACGTTTTATAAATTTTCAAAACAAAATTTAAATAAACTTTGAATTACTTTTAACACGCGTGTCAAAAAATGACACTTTTAACATCAAAAATGACAAAAAGCCTACTTTTAACAGTTTTGTAGAGAAAATATATTATAACGTCATAGCGCTATCATATTATAGTTCAGTCATTTTAGTCAAAATTAGGTAAGAATCTCGGAATTTGAGATACCCAGCTATAAAATTGTATTTATTAACTTTTATTTTGACATCCTTAAAGTTGTCTCAAAACCTGCATACGGTATGGTGTCCGCGTCTATTAAAATCAATGGTCAAAAGTCACAAAAATCGATTTTTGAAGATATATCTCGTTTCCTATAGGTTTTTTGCTATTTGTATTTATTATCAATATCGTAGAGGATTAAATTCTCTACAACTTTTGTTTTAAATTTTTTTTATACGTTGAACCGTTTTCGCGTTAGAGGGTGGTTAGAGCATCAAGTTCATCTGGTAGTCACGGTCGAAAACATCACGCAATATAAAGTTTATTAATTATTGATAAATACATAACTATTGATAATCTTTATTAACTATTACATTATATTTAATATCACTTACCTGCCCGTGTAATTAAAAAATTGTTAAGGAAGATATAAAATATTATTCTATACAGTTATAATTTCTGCAGTTGGAGAAATTGATTAAAAATTATTAGAACTATAAGTTATAGTTTTAATTATCTTTTTCTTCTTTATTGTCGTATTTATCTCAAAAAAAAACTTTGTATGGCTGTCTATCTCGAAAACGGTTTAACGCATAAAAAATTTTTTAAAATAAAAGTTGAAGGGAACTTAATCCTCTACAATAATGGTAATAAATACAAAAAGCAAAAACTTATAGAAAACAAGATATTTGCGAAAAATATTCAAAAAATTGATTTTTGTGACTTGACCTTTGATTTTAATAGACGCGGACACCCTACCGTATGCAAGTTTTGAGGCAACTTTAAGGATGTCACAGTAAAAGTTTGTATAAGTTTATAGCTGGGTATCTCAAATTTCGAGGTGAACTTACTAAAATAACTGGACTATTAACCGCTACGAGTGATTCAATTACGTCAAAATAAAACTCCCTTAATACAACTTATCTGTTATCCGCATTTTTTTTATTTAAAGAATTACGAATTTTATGCTTTACTCACTCTGTGTATTATTCTTGCAGCCGGTTTACAGAAGGCAAATTAATTATTTAATTGCAATTAACTTTTAATTCGCGATTAAATCGGCTTTCCTCGCATTTGATTAGTCAAAATCAGCATTTAATCGCGAATTAACTATTTAATCGCAATTAAAGTTAATGTCATCTTCTGTAAACCGGCTCTTATTAATGTATCAAAATAAAATAAAAACGGATTATTATAACTATTAAATAACTGATAACAACGTATATTAATAAATCATCAAAAAAACAAATTTCTTTATTTTTTGTAAAAATTAATTTTTTAACAATATTGTAACATGACAACCTCAATAATTATCAACAGTTTTAAAAATTGCATTTATTATATCATCGACGTTTTGCTAGAAATTGAGGCTCTTTTGAGACCAATATTTCAGTCGTTAGTTCCGAAAAAGCTACAATTACTGGCGAAACGTCGACGTTATAACAAAATTATTTTAACAAAAAATGAGATTGTAATTTTATTAATTTATAATAATAATTATGTAAGTTATAATTTACAATTTTAATATAACAGAATAATTTAAAAAACTAATAAATTATTGTTGATTATTGTAAAAAAAAATGTATAAAATGACCCGTCAAAGTATTCTTATATTCACTTTTCTGCATAAATAAAAAGTTTGTACAGTAATTTGACATTTACAAGATTTTAATAATTTTTACTTTATGTTTTTGTGTTCCATTTCTATTTGTCTAATTGTGTAAATTATTTCTTTACAGAGTGTATACTTTTTGTAATAATTACGTTTTATATTAATTACGTACAGTTTACATTTATTAAATAAAATAGTTTTTATACTTATTATTATTAAAAATCTAATTAAATAAAAAATTTCTACTGTTAACAAGTCATGAGTCGCCTCTGTTTTCATCTAATTTAATCTGGACACGCACCAAATTAAGTACTTAATTAAGGCGTATACAGAATCGCGTGCTAAAATATCTCAGTCCCTTACTAATTGTCGCCACTCATTTGTCCCTTTCTACATAATCTTACCTTACGCTAATTTTCTTGCAGATGGCTGCCTCGTGCAGCAATGAGGTCCGTCGAGGGCGACCCATCCGACTGCGTCCTCGTTGTGGGTGTCTCCCGACCGAAAATGGCTTTAGCCATCCTGACCGTCATGCTAATCTCCCTGTTTCTCACATTTCACATGATCTACGACAGCGCCCTTAACAGTCTCCAGACGAACACACGGGAACATTCCCGGCCGCCTCTGCTACTGCTGTCGAGGAGATTGTATCCAGCAGCGGCTCGCCGGCTCCCACAAGCCATTATAATGGGTGTTAGGAAATGCGGGACTAGAGCATTGCTTGAGATGCTGTATTTGCATCCGATGGTGCAGAAAGCGTCCGGAGAAGTGCATTTCTTTGATAGGGATGAGAATTATAATAGGGGATTGGAGTGGTATAGAATGCAAATGCCGCATTCGTATCATGGACAGATTACGATTGAGAAGAGTCCGAGTTATTTTGTGACTCCGGAAGTAAGTAGATTTTCAAAGTGAAATAGTGTGTTTTTAGAAAAGTTGATTCTAGAAGGTCTACCTAAAATAAACAACTTTTGTATCTTTAAACAGAATTATTTATTAACATTTGGATCATTGGGAAACAGCTTATTATTAAGATCTTGGTCATAGCAGATTAGCAGTTCTATTTAAAATAGAATACCATTTAAACATCTACCAAAATTGTTTCTTTTAACACAAACGTGCTAATACATCATCATCCTACCTATATGAGAAATGTTTTCACATAATTAGGCCTTCATGCATTATTTGTTTATTGCATTTTATAAAGCTACATAAAAAATGAGCATAACTTATTTTTTTATTTTGCTTAATTGCAATATCAACGTCACAAATTATTAATGTTTGTTAAGAAGGGGTTATATGACGTCAGCAGGGGTAATACGTTTGGTTGGTGGTGCGGTAGGGAATGAGAATGTACGCAACCCATTGTTCGGTTATTTATTATTGGTTGTGACGTTTCTAAATTCGAGTATTACTGAAGTAGGTTAGCAACTAGGCGTAGTCGTAGCACTAACGTTTTAAGAAATATAAAAAACTTAATTTCAATTTTTAATCTTTTTCACATTTTTTTCAAGAAAAACAATTACATTTCTTTTTGCTTCAGCCTTAAATATCAGTTAATGTAAATAATGTAAATTAAAATTTTGCGCGATGAATATTGTACGGACATTTGTGATATTTATGGATTTTTTATCTTTGATTTGCTTCCAAGGTTTATACTCTAATTTCACCACCTATTAGTCACCAAACAACTTAAATATAAAACAATAGGAAATCTTCCAGCCAGACACAGGAACCTGTAAACTGTAAATCTGTTACTATCTCTTATCAGCATGTTGTATTTTAGTGTTGTGCCAGCTAGAACAGAGATGCCGTTTATAACTAGCAAATAATTTTTTTTACAAAAGTTATGATAAAGTTAGATAAGAAGTAGTTATTTTTGCCTAAGCCTTAAAGATGGTATTGTTAATCTGCAAGTGTTAACTTATTAGTTCGTCAACAAAATAATTTTTTCTCGTACCTACTTCAAAATTTTATCACCAAAATAAGAATTGAAGCACATTCTTTCATTTAAAAATTTATTTTTAGTTTAAGTAAGTATATAATATACTTACTTATTTAACATCCGCTTTTTTCAGTAAAAATCTGGGGTATTCTAAACTTTTTCCTGTGTTTGACTTTAACTGTAAAATGAAATTACCAAATAAATTAAGTAAAGCTAGCAAATATACCTTAAAAAATTAAAAGGTCAATTGACATCAGTATTTTTTAAAACTATGCAACCAGAAAAATGTTCTAAATAAATCTATTGCTTCTTCTACAACTTGGCGTCATAGAATTTAGTTCTCTAGAGTTTTGTAACTTTTGGAAGTTATGCTAACATACCAATAACAATCTCTAAACTGAAAATAAAAGCTCATTCTAATTTTGCTAAAATTAAATCAATTGTTTTAGCAAAAATCTAAAATGTTATCTAAAGGGTACAAAGCTAACCAAATTTATCCTCCAAAAGGTTACAAATCAATTTAAATTATAATTAAACGTTTTAAAGCTGTTTACAGCAACACAACCTTAAAACTTTATTTAGGTTTAAAAACAAATAAAATTGCTAAAGTTGCTATGTTCTAATAATTGTAACTATAGTACGGTGCACGGAGCGCATAAAACCCTTTAAGAAGTGATTCTGTGGGGATTTATTTATTATATTATTTTTGAGAAAACGACATAAGAAAAAAATTTAAATGTGGTACCATTCTAATCACAAATGATAGAACAAAAACTTCTTAAGAAACATATTTTTTAAATTAAGGCTTAGTTTTTGATATAATCGTTGAGAAGTGGCGAAAAGCCGTAAAATCAATTACATTTTTCGGAATCTTGAACAGAAATATTCAGCTTTGAAGTTGCGAACGCCCATAAGAGTCAATGTATTTTCAAATATATTTTATTTTTTTGTTGCAAAACGGCTACAGAGATTAAACTGAACTTTTAGTAGAAGAAAGCCTATGTTTTAAAGAATTACACTGTATAAATATCGAGAAAATTTTGAATAGTGCCCTTTTGTACAAGAAAATTTTTAGACAACTTCGTATATAGTATATTCAAGGCATAAACTACCATTTCTAAAAAAATCAATCTGTAGTCTTGAAACCCTCACAGGGTGACACATTTTAGGGCATTTGGCACTCTACTACTATCGAATTAACTCTTGCCTAAACTCAAAATAATATTTGTATAAAAAGTTTCTTTTTTTTAATTCACAAATAATAAATAACTACATATTTTTGGTATTCTTGTTATATAGGTATCTTACTACTCTTGCTTTAATAAATTAATCCCCATAAAAGAGGTTTGGAATGAAATTAATTTATTTAAAAATTGGAAAGTCAAGAATAATATCCCACAAAACGAAGAACCATGGAATCATGTTTCACATAATTTGCTGTTTTTTTTTGGGTGCCACATGAAACTATTCAGGCAATTTTTCCCCATAGTTTTAGCTGCCAATCACAACAAGACGCTTTAAGTAGACCTTTTTTGTAAAACGAATTTCTTTACGTAATTCATCGATTAAAACAAAGATTTACGCCTGGTAAAGAAAATATCCAAAAAATATGCTAATTAAGATACCAAAATATGTCTTTTTAATCTTTCTCAGTTCATTCAACGATATATGGCTTCAAACTATATAATTATTCCGACCCAGTGGTATAATTATATAGTTATTCTTATATTAAAATTAAATAAACTATCAGATCTAGCATTGACCTATTTCTCTGGCTTTATGTATCCAAAAAATTTATAAACATTTAATTAAAAATAGACTCCAAATGTGGTTAGAAAATAAAGATTCTTTAACTTTCTTCTAACTTGGTTTTCGTAAAGATAAATCCACTATTGATGCTTTGTCTCATTTGGTTACTGATATCCATTCTGGTTTTTCAGATAAGAAACACACCTCTTCACTTTTTATAGACATCAAAGCGGCTTATGATAACGTAAACTTACATATTCTTTATGAAAAAAATGTGCTCTTAATATCTTAGATCAATTGGTTTTCAGTCTCTATTATGGCCGAAATATATTCTTAAAAATTAACAATAAGATTTGTCTTTTACGTAAAAGTTATTTAGGCCTCTCTCAGGGTAGTGTACTAGTCTTTTACTATGCACCTAATGTGAAAAGTGTTCTGCAGACGACCTATGTTTATATTTCACAGATAAATCGATAGATGTCTCGTATGATAATCTGACATTAATTTAATTTTCTTCAATTTAAATCAGAAAATGAAGCAACAAGTACTTGTATTTTCATTATGTCCAGTAGTCCAGATATCACCCCTCTACCATATCTGGCTAGCCGGTCACAAATAACCAACCCACTCAGAAGTTAAATATTTAAGTCTGTTTCTAGACAAAAAAAACTTAACCGGCGTTCCCATATCAATCATGTGGTAAATAGTTCGGAAAAAACTCTAAATTTATTAAAAGTTTTAAGTTTTTATAAATGGAGTTTCAATTCTCAAATAATGCTGTTAGTATACAAGGCTTTAATAATGCCCATGTTCGATTACGGTTTAGCACTTTTGGGTGACGCTGCTCTATCATTATTAAAAAAAATTTTTAAAGACTTAAAACAAATGTTTTCGCTTGTTTGTTGGTTATTTTAATAGCAAGTAAAAACATATTAATAATTAAAATAAGCCAACTTATAACTGCCACTCTCACTAAAAATATTGGTCAAAAAAATAGATGTGCAGTTCTTATAAGTAGATTTATTAAATTTACTGATTTCTCTTCTTTTATCCATGCAGGTAAATTTCACTACAATATTTTGGAAATAAAGCCAAAAATTTATCTAAATACAGATTATAATTTACGTTCTGAACATGATCAAAATGCCGTGTTTCAACCCAAATAGATTACTGATGAGTCTAGAAACAATGACCAAGTGGGGTTTGCTGTTTACCACGTCAATAACAAATTTGTGACTGCCTTTAAGCACATAGTACTTTTGCTAACTTTTTTAAATAAACACCTTTTGCATGTGTAATTTCTTAAATGTATTCTTTCGCGATCTTTCCTGCTTGTGAAAAGTCGCCATGAATGACCTTTTGACGTAAAAAACCATGTGTGACTCTCTGATCGGTTAAGGTTTTCTACTTTTTTTTGGTTGTACACTTGTTTTATAAGTTTGTTTGACAGATCTAAAGTGACTGATGATAATTAGATTCAGCTAGCTACTTGGCAAAAGCCTTGGCCGTTCCTCCAAAAACCAACCATCTTATATACGTAAATCTTCAAGCACTGCTTTTCTGCAAGTCAAACCATTTTTTTAGTAGCCGTTTGATCTACCAATCTTATGTCACTTACTAGCTATCTAGTAAACACAAATCCTTCAAATTAAAGCTTTTTAATTTTGCCTGTTCTTGCAGCTTTTTTCTGTTTTTGGATGTAAGCCACCATACGCTCATTGTCACTCTTATTCTTTAAGATATCGTCCCAAATCCTTATCGTTTGCGTATCGGCCTTTAAGTGTTTGCAGCTCTTACATAGTTGCGCTTTTATTTGTTAATGACAGTTTTCTACATGACCTACAACACACAGACTCACGGCGTTGACGTTTCTCTTCTTTCTTCAATTTTCTGATATCGTCAGTAAATAGTTGAGTAAATGAAACTAGTTTTTAAAGTAGTACTTTTTCTGACACATATCAAAATCAAAAATTGTCAGAAAAATAAACAAACCACTGGACTGACAGAAACTGCTGTAAATAGATTGCACTATCGGTTGCACATATTACATTTTTACAAATTATTGTCGGAAAATAGAGTAATTGTGCAGATGTCAAACAAATTATTAGAATAGAATAGAATAGAATAGAAATAGATAATTCTGCAGTGTAGTTTTGAATTTGTTAAATGAATAGTCCAACATCTGTATTGGCACCTTATTCAAAAACTTTATGCCCAAATATAAAATGCTTTTCTCAAAAAGTGCGGATGAGTGATGTGGTATTGACAGCAGTTCACGTTCTCTAGTAGCTATGCCTGTATTCAGATCTTTATTTTTTTGAAATAAGTGCCTGTTCTTGAACATAAATAAAATAACTTTAAGTATAAACAAAGCATAAATTGTTAGTATGCCTAATCTTTTAAAGATAGGTCTGCAATGTCCTCGCCAAGAAGCATTATCAATAGTTCTTATTATTCTCTTTTGTATTTTAAACACTTTTGCAAGTTCGTTAGTACTGCCCCAAATTGTCAGACCATACTCGAGCAGTGCTCTAAGTTGAGCATTATAATATACTATTAAGATTTTCACGTCGACAGACTTTTTGAAATTAAAAATTGCAAGATGTGCACTATTTAATTTATTTATTAACGAGTGGTGTGGTTATTGAAAGTGATGTTAGTATCAAAACATACTCCTAAAAGTTTACTTTTATCTACTACTGGAATACTCTTGCCTTTTGATCTAACTAGGACACTTTGGCTTCTTTCTTGTTTTGTGTTGGTAAATTGAATAATACACGACTTTGTTAAATTTAATATTAAACAACTGCTTTCAAACCATTTACTTATTATGTTTACCAAAATTTGGCATAATTTGTTGCACTTATCTAAACTCTCTTTTTTTATAGCAAAGAGCACGTCATCGGCATATTGACACAAACAGAAATTGTTAGGATTAGTGACTTTATTTTGAACCAGATTGTTTAGTTCATTACTAAATAATAGAAATAAGATCGGTGACAAAATTCCTCTTTGTGGAAGACCCGTTTCAATAGTACTTAATTTAGACTTGTATTTATAGTTAATGATATTGCCGCTTTTCCCTGTAATTTCCACGTATTGGTTTCTATTGGATAAGTAAGAATCAAACCAATTTTTTACTATTCCTCGTATTCCGTACTTTTCTAGTTTATATAACAATAATGTGTAATTGACCAAATTGAACGCCTTAGTAAAATCTAAAAACAAACACATCGTTTTGTTCTTTTTGTCAAGAGCATTAACTAAATATGTATAAATGTCAAAAAGTGCAGTTTCTGTATTTTTAGTCTTTCTAAACCCATGGTGTGTTCGTGAGAATAAATTATTTTTTTTAATATATTCTACTAATTTATTATACATTAACCGATCAATAATTTTTGCAAAAACTGATAGATTGGAAACACCCCTATAATTTTTCATCTTTTTTTGAGCCCATTTTTTGTGAAGTACTACAACTCTCGCGGTTTTTAACGCCGTTGGATACACACCAGCAGCAAACGATGCGTTTACAATTTCATCAAGAGGTTTTATAACAAAATGGTGCAATTTCTTTCAAAATAAAACATGGAATTCTATCTGGTCCTTCAGATCTTTTTTGAGAAGACTGTATTATTGCAAAATATACCTCAGCTGGTGTCACCGGAGGAAGAAACATAGTTTTTTCTCATATACCCATACTTTGGCATATGTTTGCAATTTCATTTTTAGGTTGTGATTTGGTAAAAAAGTTATTGAAAGCATTTGCTATTTGATCAAGATCTGATATATTTTTACCTTCTACCTTTATACTTATATCATTTGTTGGGCGTTGTTGATTGGTAGTTTCAGTATTTATAATTTTCCAAATCATTTTTGTTAACTGAATTTAAAATTTTATTTTGATTAAACTCTTTTTTTGTTGCTGCTAACATATTGTAATATTCTTTTTTTTAATAGAATATTCAGTTTTTATTGTTTCGTCCTATATATTTTTTGTGAGTCAATGAAGGTTTAAAAGATCATTTTTTATTTTAAAAATTTTTAGAGATATCCTCTGTTTAGAGCATCTTTTGATTTTTTTACAAGTAATTGGAAAACTAGTGTCAAAATAATAATAAAAATTTTGAGAAAAACATACATACTTTTTATCTACTTTTTCTTCTATGAATTTTTTATACCAATTTTCCTGCTGCAGCATAATCGTAAATTGTTTCATGTTTTCTTGGGAAAATACTTTTTTTTAACCATTTTTGTGGACTTCTCCTCAGAATGTTTAATGTTTTCTTGGGAAAATACTTTTTTTAACCATTTTTGTGGACCTCTCCTCAGAAAAAGCTTGTTTAAAACTGCAAATGAGTGCGTCATGATCCGAAGTAATATTAATAACCAAAGTAATAATATTATCAGTAAAGTAAAATAAATTTAGATTTGTTAAGTTTGAAGTAAATTTAAAACAGCCGCGGTTAACATTCAATGCATTGACGTCATCAAAAAAGCAAAGTAAAACACAAGTTAACAAATAACGCTTTACATGACAACTACCGTTTATTATACGGCTATTACCATAACAATGTTTATCTTCTCATCATTATGTCACGACATTTGAAGTGTCAAATTGTTTGGTTTGTAACACAAAATTAATTTACGTTAAATTTCTTTTTCGTGTTAAGATTTGGTTGCTGGCTGCAAGAAATTCTTGGATAAATTTTTTCAACAGCAATTTAAAATTGATAGAAGCATTCTTTTAGTCTCAAAGTGGAGTTATTTTCATACACATAATAATAAATTAAATGTCAGTGTCGAACCCACAAGTTTAATCAAAATTTTTATACAACAGTAGCAAAACGCTTTTAGAAACTAAAAAACTAAAACTAAATGTCAAATTGATGTCAAATTTTAACATACTTTTTTGGACAACTAAAATTTATCTTTCTTTTGTCAATATTACCATTAGCAATAATTTGTTAATTTATATATATATTTTTTTAGTATACATTTTTATTTTTTAATGTTTTTTTATTTGTTTTTTACAAAAATTTTGAAAAGTTTTTTCAACACTTTTTAACGTTTTGTATAATTTCTTTTAACACTGTTATTCAGGCACTGATGATGGAACTTTAGTTTTCGAAAGCGCTTTGCCACTATTGTATAAGAATTTTGATTAAGCATGTGAGTTCGACATTAATTTTTATAGTCATCATTTATAGCATTTTAAATGTTAGACCAATTAAAAATCTTGATCCAGTCACAGTATAAATATGAAAACAGTATGGACTTCTAGCTCTAACTTTTCTGATCTAATTAGGCTGACGACATCCTTTTAGTAGTGTCCACTAGGTGGAGCAATAGTATGTGTAGGTAATGTTGGTTAACTAAAATTTTTGTAAATATTTTTTAGAATTTGCAGTAAATGAATAAAAAATTATTATATCTATATGATACGTATAACCTTTCACTCAAACATGTTTAAGCTCTTTTAATTTTTATAAAATCTTTCTAAAATTGAACGATTTGAAACACAAACAGATGCATTTTAGAAGAAAAAAATGTATCAATTAGAGATTGTGATTACCAACATCTATAGAACAAAATTTATCGTGTTATAGGTACGTGTGATTATCTTATTAAAAAATGTCTTTTAGTTTATAAATGTAAAATTTAAAGTTTAAAACAATAAAAATACTAATGTTTACACACTTTAGTATTACAACCACATTGCTTAACATTTATTAAAGAGTATATCACAGTAAAATTTAATCATCTCAGTGTCAACTTTCCGAGCACTTATTTACTTGAATTTTATCGAGAATACAATTATTTTTTTGCTTAAAATTTATAAATAAAGGTTTTAAATTTACTAATAAAAAAGGAGAAAAATTTGCAAGAAAGACTATTATATGGTATCATTTTTGATAATTTTCTTGTTTATATTTAGATAATAGCTAAGTACGTTTTTGATTTTCTTGTTTAAATTTTTCTTAAATAGTAGAAGTTGACATGTTTTAGCTCTTAAAACATCTGAGATCTAGAGGCACTGGCAAAACTGCCAAATAAGATGTGAGAACACGGCAGACAGGCAAAAGACACAAGGCACAATAGTGTTTGTAATTAAGATTAAAAAAATTAAATTTAATACAAATTAATTAATTATCTAGGGTAATGGTTATCACTTAGTTTTCATTATAAAAATGTCTCTAAAAACAGAAAAACGTTAATCTAATCTTTGGGCGCGCATAGAACATTTTTAACTTTTAATAAAGGTTGTATTCACGATATACACGATTATTAACCCTCTTATAGTTTATAGCGTTCTTTATTCTCGAATTTGGATATACTCATCTTGTACTCATCACCTTAAGACAATTTTACCTTAAATTAATTTATATAGTTAGTTTATTTGAACAAACTAAAATGTTTTCTATTTTCTAATAAATTTTTACTTTGTATTGTATGTATTTCTATTGTATTTTAAGCATACCTAGCTTTAATCTTTGACTAACGTTTTTTATTTAATTATTTAGTTATCACATTATCAAAAATCTATCTTACATCAAATTTCAATTGAAGTTTTATTAGTTGCTTATAGTAAATCAAAAAATTAGTAGCTCCATCTTACACCTTACATAATCTTACATCTACATAATCAAAAATGAGATTATACAGAATTTATAAAATAAAACACAAATAATTTTCAAATAAGTGGCCGCATTTAAGCTATCACCACCTAATAACAGATTAAGTCATAAATGACAAGCAACAGTATTTAAAAACCAGTTTTTAAATTTATATCTGTTTTTGCTAAAAAAGTGTTACAAAATAAAAACTTATTGGGATTAGTTCTTAAGGTATAGAGCCGGTTTACAGAAAGTGACATTAACTTTAATTGCGATTAAATAGTTAATTCGCAATTAAATCGGCTTTTTTCCGGTTTGATTGGTCGAAATCGTCATTTAATCGCGAATTAACTATTTAATCGTAATTAAAGTTTATGACGCCTTCTGAAAACTGGCCTTTAGGCTTGTTTTGTTGAATAATTTTTACTTTAGTTACATTCTCATTTTTTAATAAAACGATAATACTATAAACTATTTTTTGTAAACACAATCTGAGTCGTTAATGTCTTTTTAACAACTATGTTTGTTTTTTACGCATAAAATTCCTACACAATTAAACACAACCTATAATAAAAGAACAATTACATGTAATTATTTTTTACAATTTATTACCTAAATTTGAATATAATAAATGTATTATTACAAGCCGATAAGATATTTTTACGTATATTGTTTTATATCTATGTTACATTAAAATTCTCATTTCAAAAATTTAACATACCTTTCATATTGACTAAATAATACTTTTTTATTAATATCATTAGACAGTTTTAAGATTAATTTCTTTGTCTTTTACTCTCGTTAAAGGTTAAGATCCCAAAGTTTTTATTGATACCGTAAAAGAAAAAGTTCTTGTTTGACACATTAAAATACCACAATATTTTACTTTGCGTTGTAGTGTCTTGATTTGAATGAAGATTTCAAAATTTTGCTTAAAATTTGAAATAGTTTTGTACCGTAAAGTGATGTACTTAAGTATTTTGCAACCTAAAAACCGTTTAAGAAAAGTTTATTAGCTTGAAGGGTGCAAATACTCATTAGGTACAGACGTAATATCGTGTGTTTTTTTAAAAAAAAACTCTAGAGTGCTTTGAAACTAAAAAACAATTGTTTTGTATGTCTGTGATTAATCTTTACACACTTGTCAAACTGACAGATCTCATAACCTCACTTGTCGACAATTAAAACAAAAATACATTTTTATAAAAATATTCATTTATTACCTACAAAAACTGTTGAAAATGTCTTCCTTGATGCTAAACACATAAAGCATATTGTCTTCGAACATTATTTATCACATTATTCAGTTCAACCAAATTTTCATAAATTTCATCAAGTTGTTGTATGGGGTCACTAACGACATACGTAACAATGTCATGGCTTGCTACGAGTTTTTTTTTTTAACGAACACACATTAGTTACTTACCTAAAGTGTTCGGGAAGATAAATGTACTTACTTTGTTTGCGAAGAATTTGGAATGCGGAAATTTTTTTCCCGAGATAGTTAGGTACAACATTTTTTGTAACAAATAACAACCAATATTTAAAGAAAAAATAATTTAACCTAACTTTTTCGAGAGTTTTGTTTATTAATTAATGGGTTGGTAAAACTGATTGGAAGATTTTGAGAACAGAAGTGTTACCCAAAGTTGTTGCTTTGCCATTACCGACTAATGGCTTAAGCATATTTTAATTGTTTCCTTGCGGGAAATAAAAAACACTCCGGTGCAGGAAAACAGTCTTTTCATACGTCGACGATCACCGAAAAATAGCTGCTCACACTTCATAAGTACAAAAAGTAATTTTTTCATGTTTAAGATCAAAATAGTATTTTACAGTACAAATACGTTAGGGTAGCCTTTACGGCCAAGTTAGAAAATTTGTGAGACAAGCTCCAGGAGCGAGGCAGTAAAAACCTTAACCTTAATTATAAAATATCTTAATAATTAACTAATTTTAGAGTTGCTTTATAAGGATTTTTTGTAATACCTCATTGGTTGTTACAATGAAAATAATACCTTAACAATCAAGGATCCGTAAAGAGCGGCCGTTAAGAGCCGCCGTAAAGACTAAATCACTATGGAAATACAAATGCTTTTCATTTTCAAC
Source organism: Tribolium confusum (assembly GCA_029207805.1). NCBI lineage: Eukaryota > Metazoa > Arthropoda > Insecta > Coleoptera > Tenebrionidae > Tribolium > Tribolium confusum. The sequence continues at coordinate 10,827,833 of JALGAY010000006.1, forward strand.
AATTTTCATGTAAACAACGGTTGACATTGACAGCGTACAACGCACTCTAAATCACCTCTTTTTTAGTTAAAATTAATAAAATCAAAAAAATAAATGCGGCCAAATATTGAGGTATTACAAAACTCTTGTGCAGTACACGTCTGTTAGGGCCTTTACGGCCTCGCCAATATTATTCGACTCGCTCTTCAAGCACGTCTTACAAAATTTTTGGCTCGGCCTTAAAGGCTACCCTAACAGACTTCTACTGTAATATACTAGTTTGTTACTAACAATAAGTAAACAAGTTCGTTGTCACGATGCAAAAGGCCTCTTAACAGTCCATGTGCCGTAAGCAATCTTTATCTTTATAGCATTGAATTTTTTAAAGTTGCTACGCAACAATAACAATGAAATAACTATACATTCGTCTAGCTGTCAAATAAACGTCTTCAATTTTGTAAACGTCACTTTTTACATTAAATAACAATTATCATGAAAAATCATCATTGATTTCAAAAACTGTTAAACACTACAAATACAAACGCACAGGGCGTGACACAACTTTTTTTTGAATTTTGGGCTCTTACCTGTTGTAACATTTGTCTAGAATACACGCTTTTACATAAGTTTTTATCAGAATCTATTTTAGAAAATCGCAAAACAGAAAATCCCAAGTAACACAAGTACGTCCAATAGACGTCCATTGTACGTCTTTTTTGGTCCGAACGACTTTCCAGGGACCGTCTATTTGGCGTACATCGGGCATCTTATGGACTTTTGTAGATCGTTCCGAGTTCACTAATTTGGACCATTCCTGGACCATCCAATGTCGGACGGTTCCTAGACGTTTTATAGATAACTTATGTACGGTTTATAGATAGATGTATGTAGATTTTATAGATAACTTAAGTACGGACGTACTACTTGGACCAAATTATACTTTCGGCCCTAAAATGGACGGTTTATGGACCATTAATGGACAACTTATGATATTTTTAAAACGTTAAAAAAAACACTACTATGCAACGTCGGACGTTTTATGGACAACTTATGTATGTTTTATGGATGTACTTGGACAAAGTCGTGCTATGCGGACGTAAAACGGACGGTTTATGGACCATCAATGAACAACTTATGGACGTTTTTAAAACGTTCAACCAAGATAAAAACAGACTATTACTATTCAGGGACGGACGATTTATGGACAACTTATGTATGGTTTATGGATGTACTAGGACAAAATTGGACGTAAAACGGACTGTTTATGAACCATTAATGGACAATTTTAGGGATGTCTTGAAAACGTCCAGCCGAGATAAACGCCGACGTTTTATGAACAACATATGTACGTTTTATGGACGGTATAGAGACCGTTATTAGACAACCTATAGATGTTTTAAAAACGTCCTGCTGGTATAAAAAAGAACCGTTCCTGGACAATTTAAAAAAATCTTAATGAATACTCAATTTGTTTCAATTCAATTGTCTATTTACACAGATATACAAATATAAATTAAAAAAATATATATACATTTTGTTTTAGTTTTATAAATTTTTTCTCCTTCGCTTTGCGTAACCAGGTTCCTACGGCTTTTTGACATCTTTTTCTGTAGCTGGGCGACCAGTTTTGTAAAGAGAAGCTAAAAATTAGAAAAAATAAATTATTTTTAATTATTTAGTAATTATTTAGAAATCATTTATTGATCAGTTTGTAGGTATTAATTTTTTAAATCGCGAATTTAGAAATTTTTAATTCACTTCGTGACTCTACGACGACGGGCTCGAAACTGTTTACAATACAAGCAAATGATCACCACTTTACACATTTATTGTAATTTGCTTTTTGAAATCGTTTCGTACTTTAATAAATTTAATTCATGGTTTTTCTCTTGTTTTTATTTATCGTGCGATGCCACTGTCATTGTGTGACAAATCACTGACAGACTGATTGCTGTGTAAAATTTTCAATGGTTTACAACTATGTGACTTAATTCTTCACAGTTTTGTTTTTTATTATTATTTTTTATTGGTCAAATTTAAACTGAGTTTATTTTTAAACTATAAAAGTAGGTATGTACTTACAATAGAAACAAAAACTTTTTAAATTAACGTTTTTTTGAATTCCTACCTAGTTTTACCTTAGAGATTCTTTACGAAACACCTTTTAGGTTGATTTCAGTAAAAAACGTAATAAAGAAATTAATATGCAGAAATGTTAAGCCAAACTTGCAGAATAATTCATTTATTCGACCTATCATCTACCTGCGAGAGTTACTAATCCCCCTAAGGGTAGTTTAAAGATAATGACATAAGTAATCCCAGAGAATTTTTTCTGAAAAATTTTATTCTAGATAAAGACATAATAAACTTTCAATTTTAATAAATATATATTTATTAATATTTTTTTAAATAAAATAGCTCCAATTTTGAACGTTTTATACCTTGTTATCTACCAACATCTGTATAAGGCAAGTTCGGTTTTTTAGCATCTTTTTGACGAGTTTTATCAACGTATAAAATTTGATCATGAAGTTAGCTGGTATATTTCTTAAAATTTAAAATTGTGCGCAACGGGTCGTACTGTCGCGAGCATAAGTAAACTTTTTTCATCCCGACTGGACGTTCGAAAAGCATCCATAAGCTGTCCATTAACGGTCCATAAACCGTACATAAGTTGTCCATAAAACGTCTAGAGACCGATCGGCATTGGGGGGTCCAGAAATGGTTCAAATCAGTAAACTCGGGACGTTCTAAAAACGTCCACTGGACGTCCTGTGTACGCCAAATAGACGGCCTCTGGACATCTAGTACATCTATAAAACGCACATTTTTATTTGTCTATAAACCGTTCATAAATAAACATCTATAAAACGTCCATATTTAATTTGTCTGAAAACCGTCTATAAAGTACATCTATAAAACATTCATTTTTGTGTGAGATTTTCTTCTTTTCATTTTTTGTTTGTTTAAAAAATCGACCAAAAATGTATATCCATAAAACGAATGCTTTTGATTGCCCGTAAACTGTTCGCATCAACGTACATTTTTAATTCGTCCAGAAACCGTTCAAAAATGTATACCCATAAAACGCCCGTTTTTGTTTGTCCATAAACTGTTCATGAATGGACATCCATAAAATGTCCATTTTTATTTCGTCCAGAACATACGTTTCTGTTTGTCCATAAGTTGTTTGTTAATCAACATTCATAAAACGTCCATTTTTAGTTCATCCAGAAACCGTCCAAAAATGTATATACATAAAACGTCCGTTTTTGTTTGTCCATAGGCTGTTCGTAAATGAACATCCATAAAACGACCATTTTCAGTTCGTCCAGAAACCGTCTGTAGAGTACATCCATAAAACTTCCATTCTTCGTTCGTCCAGGAACTGTCCGCAGAGTACATCCATTCTTGGTTCGTCCAGAAACCGTCCGAAAATGTACATCCATAAAACATTCACATTTGGTCGGTACGCTAGTGGACCATTTTGGACGGTCCGTGGACGTCCATAGACCGTCGGTGTTACTTGAGTAACAACATACCGTTTCCTGGCAACGACTAGATAGTCAACTAGTTAATACAGATTTTTTTCACAATTAAAAAAATACCAGAATTTTAAATATTAAATATTCTTTTGATTTGAAACATTAATACGATCCAAAATAAAATAAATGTGGTATGTACCACAGGCGTAATCGTTACTAATGGCTCTCGAGAAATTAAAAGCCCTCCTACGTCGGGCTTTAAACATTCCCCCGTGCCATAATTTCCTTGATTACGCTCTTAATACATAAATAACTATATCATTATCCTGTAAACAATGTAACGCCATTATCACGTCATATTTAAATAATTATTGGTCCGTGATATAATGTGACTAAAAATACCATCATATTTAGTTAATCTGATAGACTTGTCTATTTCAGCTCTACATCATTAAAAATTACTCTCTTACTCTCTTTGCTCTTCACAGAATAAATTAAGAGATATTTTATTACTTGATCTTGAAGCAGCTGTAAAAAGTGGCGAAACGTCTATGGTCCAATAAAAATAAAAACAAGTTAAATGACAATTTCCGAATTTCCGAAATAAAAATTCCAACTTAATATACATAATTAATTTATAATAAAAACCTAATTGTCTATTAAAACTAGTTTTATAAATATATTTATTTTATTACAAACATTCTAGCATATAATTACCTACCATATATTCCCTGCTTTAATTAGCAACACTTTGACATTAATTTTGTTATGTTAATAAGATTAATGATGATTTTGAGCGATTCTGTCAGTAATAACAGCATTCAATTAAACAGCAATTAGTTTTAAGAGTGTGAAAATTGCTACGTCGAGTCTCTAAAAGGCGCTCTAATGACTTCAATTAAATTGAATTGTAAAGTTTTGCGCTACTAAATACACTCCTAATTGACATTAATAATTTATTGACTCGTTTGTGTATTTTACTGCATCTCTAATGACATGCTAAACTTTATTTCGGACTTGCTTCAGCTTTTGAGGCTTTAGGTTAAGCTTTTCGCCGAATAAAGTGAAAATGCTTTCACACGAAGCTTAAAAATTCTTTTACGTCGTGTCAAAAATTAGTAATTGAGTTAGAAAAGTCGGTATTGCAAAAGTTTAGATTAATAAAAGGCAAAAGATCAGAATCGAGGAAGATTTTAAGAAATTATCTTCATGAAAAAGAACTTTGGCCATTAATAATAAATGAGCAGTTTGGATATTAACAACTTTCAACGTTTTTTTTTGTACAATTTTGTAATGGTATTTATAATTTAAAACCAAAGCTACCTTGTTTCGGTTTGATTTGAGCGAAAACAAACATGATAAATTAACCTCGACAGTCTAAAAAACTTTTGATCAAATGACAAATTTATTTAGCTGAAAATTATTTGATTACAGTGATGTGTTGTGAAACGAGGACTTTCAAAATACAATTGAATTTTTCATAAATGAAAAAAATCCTTCTCGCAATTAAATTCAATATGATTTAATTCTACAATAATGAAAAAACGCTTTCCTTTGTGTGTGCTATTATGGAATTGAAAATATCCGCCCCCCAGTTTTACTAAAAAATCGCTGAACTCTGTCAGCAGTTATGTAAATACGATACACGCCAACTCACATTCGCCAACGCAAATTATTTTGATTACCTACGTCATTTTTTTATAATGAGGGTAATATGATTTTATCGATTAGATGTTAAAGTGTTTCTTCACTACACAAAATTGATTGGATATGGGTTGTAATTATTTTTAAATGATTAATTAATTTTGGGCATGTAGTAATTAATAGTTTACACTAAGCTTTAAACACCAAAAGCTTTTAACACAATTAAAAATTTAAGATTGTAAAACGTTACAGGTTGTGCAAAGGTAAAACGTTCTGTTTTAGGAGTTAGATGTTTTAAATAAAAATATTATAAGTAAAAAATTTTAAAATAATAAAATTTGTTTAACAAAACATCTCAAACATCTACACGTTTAATGTTAAAAAGTATAAACAACGTTACAAAATTGTGACGAGTAAAAAATATCAAAATGTTTGTATTTCGAAGCAATGATAGTTTGTATAAAACAAAATTGTTTTGATCAATTTTATTTTTTTGTTTGTAAAAATTGTTTGTGAAGTTGTTTGAGTAAATGACTGTTAATTTTCAATGTTCCTTTTAAATTGCGTAACAGAATAAAATTGTATTATTATCATTTTGGATAAACATAATATTAAAACAAATTTATGTAAGTATTTAAAACAATTTCTTCAACTGCTAAAATAATAAAAACTGACTAATAAACACTGTAGGCATAAAAAACAATTGTACGGGTACGAAACTTTTTTATTTAATTATTGACATATTTATTAAATTTTGGAACTAAAATAGAGTATTTCAGTGTTTATGTAAAATTAAAGAAACTAAAAGGTAACATTTACTCAATTTTTAAAAATATTTTTTGACATAAATAACCTCTATGGATTGGCGATGTTACAAAGCTTTCCATATTTAATTTTTAAGTTATAAAATAGTTACTTAAGTTTGTTATTAAAAGCAATTAATAATCGAGACATTTTAACGCGTGAGCGAAGCAAACGCATTAATAGAAGATTATTATTAATCGCACATTAAAAAAAGCGTTGATTACAATGTTTTTCTGTTGCTTATATCACAATAAACTTGAAAAACTTTATTCCAAAATTTTTCATCATGCCTTTTTATATACTTTTCTAGTAACACATCTAGATTGTTTTCTGTTACCTAGCTACAAAACTTCCAAACAAATTTTTCAGTTGTCATTAATATTAATCAGTTTCATACTGCTGTTACTATTATTTGATTGTGGTGTTTTTGTTAAAATATAAAAGAAATTTTAAATCTTACTTTACCAGAGATGCGACAAAAAGTCAATGAATCTTCAAACATATAATTCTTATATCATAATTTTTGTTTTCCTTATGACAGTTTATAAATGTCAATATTTTAGTTTATATAGTTGGTATTAACAGGTCGTTAATAGGGGTGTTTAACCAATCTCTTTAAGTGGCTTGGAGTTCAGTAATAATCCTCATATGTCAACGAGCAATAGAAAATATTATTTATTCTTCTGAATTGTAAAACCTATGTAGAAGTTATCTATAAATAAAAATCTAATATTTACCTAGCAATGTAAAATAACAAGATTGCACTGGACAGTTACCAAAAAAAATTCCAAGAATAATGCTCGTTTTATTAAAAAAATTAAATTGTTATAGCATCATTTATTACAACACCAAAAACTAGACGACGTTAGACGTCTTCTAAAACTATTTGCGTAAATGGTAAACAAAAGATTTTTTGCACGAGTTCTGTAAAGCAGCAAATCAATTCACATATTGGTTTAAATTTTTTTTTTAAAATGTGACAAGTTTGTTTTTATATAAACCAATTTTGTTATTGTTACAATCAAACCAAAAAAATATTCTTATATTTTGTGCAATATTAATAAAAATTTTAAAATTATTACAAGTAAAACTAAAGTACAGTAGAACTCGATTATAATGGACCCACTTGTAATAGATTTCTGGCTATAATAAAACATGTAAATGTAAAAAATAAAGGAGAACGTTTTACCGTCCTTCACGTTGGTTATACAGATAGCTTTTTAAAAAATTGTGATTTAGTTTTTAATTGTAAGATTAGTGATAAAGATTATTACAAAACCATGAACTCTGAAATCTGTCAAAATTGGGTCGAGAATAATTTAATTCCGGCAGTCAAGAATTTACCAGGTAAATGTGTCGTTATTATAGATAACGCCCCTTATCACTTTCTTCTAAAAAAATTATCTGGTCATCACAAAAAATTCAATTGCGGTCTTAGACCATTCAGAGAACCGCTTTTCTGTAATGGATTGCTAATCTCCTATTTTTTCTGTGCGTTAAGTTACACGCCAACATACAAGTGAGGAAAAAATAAATTTTGTTTCTTTCTTTTGAACACCTGTTGGCGGTGTACGCTGTTGTCAAATTTATTTTGCTTCAAAGTTGGGAATTAAGAAATACAGCCAATTTAAAATAAAAGCATTATGTGATATTTGCAAAATTTTTAAAGCTGATTTAACTTACTTTATTCCGCATACCTGTTCTTTCTTCTTACACTAAATTCGAATTTAAAAACATGATATGACAACGTTTCGAAGCAAGAACTTGAAATCGTTTTGTCAATGCAAAAAACCAAGATATATTTATGTCTTTTAGATCTTCTCGTGTGTTTCTAAACTGTATTAGCAGTCCATAACAGCAAATCGGTTCTCTGAATGATCTAAGATTGCGGCGCTATTTAACGGAATAAAATGTTAAATTTTGCAAAAGTGAAACAAAAGCTTCACTGTGGCAAAAAATTAAACAATTTCTGTAGAACGTCGTAAAAAATATGTAGGTAGACATGTAGGTGTAGGTTGACTTCCTGTTTATCGGCAGATTTTTTGATTTCATGTTTTACTACTGGAATGTTTACACCTTTAAAATAAATAAATGCAAAATTGTAACAATTTTAACTAGGACCTGATGATAGGATGTCTGTAACATGGATGGTCGTACTCTAGATGTTTAGTGGGGTTCCTTGAGCTGGAAGTCCTTTTCTACTAGTAATTTTGCTGCAGTTTCTGGTGCTTTTCAAAGCTCACTATTGTCATTGTTGAGGTTAGAATGTTGAATTTATTTATTTCAAGCCTATTAAAATAAATTTAATAAATGCCATTTAAAAACACGTAAATATCAATTGTTTGTGAAAAAAAAAGACATTTTTTCCTAGGGTGTACACTGTACAAGAAGCTTTTGATATTTTGTGTTGACAAACAAGTATGGTAATTGAAATAAAGATTATGGATAGATTTTTTTATTAAAATTTTTGTATAAAAGCATTGTACAATCCACATTTGTAAAAGATATCTTCCGCGCATTTGCGGAAGAAGTGTTCATGTGCGAAAATGGTCTTCCCGCACTTGGTCGGTAAATAACTATTTTTTTAAGTAACATTAAATTGTTTTTACACAGATTACTTACTCTCTATTATAAAAGAGTTTTAAACAATAATTTCTTACAAGATTTTTGTAACAGTGCGTTTTAATATTAATCTAAAAATAAATTTAAAATATTTTTGATAATAACCGTGTTAGTTGGAGAATATGCATAGAAATACTGTTCTCCAAAATAGAAAAATTCAATTATTTATACTACTTCTTTTTTTAAAAAGAACACATTAAATCGTTAACTAGAATTTATTCTTTGAACTCTTATGTTGTAAACTTTTTTGAGTTTTCTATTCAAAGCTTACAAAAACGATAACAATTTTTTATCGAAACGAAACTTGCATAATCAGTTTTCACAATTTCTTCTAAGATTTTAAAACGCTATTTAAAAATATAATAAACTTTAAGCTTCATAATACGTAACAAAATTTTAATTTTAAATAAAACCTCAATACTTTATATCCATAAAGTTTTCAGAAGTACATACAAGATAAAAACGAAAAAACATTCAATGCACATTTACATCTAATTACCATTTGCTCTTGATAACACTTGCAGTGGCACTTGGACATTTTAAAATTTAAATAATAGCATGAAAAGCCAAAGGTAATCCCAACACAGCGATATAATTTAAAGTAAACTATAACAAAATGTTTAATAAAATATAATTAAAATTAAGATAATTATAAAATATTTTATCGAAAAAATATTCAATAAATCAAAACATATCATTTTGTTACTGGAACGTATTATTACAAAATTACTGTTATAATAAATTTTGTTATGTTACCTATACCTATTGGTGTAACAACAACTAAATTATTTAGCAACTAAAAATAACTATTTTTAATATTGGTGATAAACGAGAAGTAAAATAAACTTATTGTTTATTTTACACATTAATAAGACATAAATTAATAAATAATAACTAATAATAGGTAATCCAACAAAAAAAAGAATTCTTCTAATGTAACAAAAATACCAAGCATTGCAAGATAAGAAACAAGAAATTCAATCCACATTTACATCTAATTACCATTTACTATTGTTGATAACACCGGCAGTGCACTTGAATATTTTAAAACGAAAATAATAGGATTAAAATCCCGTGTTAACCCCAACACACCAATAGAATTGAAAATGAGCAAAAGACACAAATTAATAAAACCCCACAAACAAATCGCCTCGTGTTAAAACCACAAAATATATCCATACAAATTATCCCATTGCAAATAAATTGACATGTTCCAGGTACCGGAACGAATCCGTGCGATGAACGCCAGCGTAAAGCTCTTGCTAATAGTTCGTGAACCCGTGACCAGAGCCATATCGGATTACACCCAACTCCGAGCCAACGCAGCGACAGCATCCCCGACGATCGCAACCCCGCCTCCCAAGTCCTTCGAGAGTCTGTCGCTCTTTCCCAACGGCTCCATCAACGAGTCCTACAGGCCGTTGTCCATCTCCGTCTATCACAACTATCTGCACAGGTGGCTGGAGGTGTTCCCTCGGGAGCAAATCCTGGTAGTCAACGGCGACCTTCTCATAGAGGACCCCGTGCCTCAAATACAAAAAATCGAGCGCTTTCTTGGCCTCGAGCCGAGAATCGGCACACATAATTTCTATTTCAACGAGACCAAAGGCTTTTATTGTCTAAGAAATGAAACGTCGGATAGGTGTTTGAGGGAGACTAAAGGCCGAAAACATCCGAGAGTTGATCCGAATGTCATTTCAAAGTTAAGAAAATACTTCGGAGAGCACAATCAAAAGTTCTACGAGCTTATCGGGGAGGATCTCGGATGGCCCGAAGAATAAAATGAGTTTTTATTTTAGTTTAGATCACGCAAATTAAAAAATAATAAAGAAAAATTTAAAGTTCGGTAAGTTTCTTTAGAAACATTTTAATTTACAGGGTGTATCAGAAATAATGGTCAAAAATTTAGCTAGTGATAGGTCTCGCTTAAAGAAGTTTTTTTCTAGATGCTATTATTTCCGAATTTCAACCGTTATCAAGAAAAAAATATTTAAAAATTTAGTACAAATTACCATACTCGGCACTGATCTACGTAGTATTATAATGGTAACTAGGCTGTATTATAATGGTAACTAAGTGATGATCATAAGCGTATCGTGATTTTATGGGGGGGACAAAATTAAAATTTTTTAGCATATGTCGCAAAAATGGTATATAGAAAAGTTGTTTTTTTATGAGAGGTATCACTAGTTAAATTTTTGACCATCATTTCTAATACACCCTGTATATAAACTAAACAAAATGCCGTTTGCAAAATTCTGATTTTAAGAAAAAAGTAGAAAATAATATTTTAGTTACTAACTTATACTCGTAAGTAAAAAAAAAACAGAGCAAAGGGTTTAATTTTCTAGAGTACAATTAAAACCATTATTGTAATTCATGTAAAATAAAAAATATTGTAATAAACAAAAATCTTTATTATTTTTCTAAAAACAAAAATTGAGAAAATATAAGTTTACAGAATACTCAAATTTAGTCAAGTAAAACCATGATTAAGGTATGTACAGTCTTGTTCAATTATAATGTCATTTTCTAGTACCTGAAAATAGCGTTACCATAATTAACTAAATTTTTCTGTTAAAAAACAAATATCAACAACATCTTTCTATATCTAAATTTCGACTATCTTGTCGTTGAATCGTCGAAATCACCGCCAATTTCAAGAGCTTGTTATGACAAAAGAACTGAACATAACTATACGTTTTTGAAAATTGTTAAGAACCAAACCTTAGTTTATTTGATCTGACCTGACACAATTGTATAGAAAATTAAACCTCTACGTTTCTGTTATTTTGAAAAAACAAGTTTTTAAATTCAAAGAATAAATTTTTTATATCCTGTATGAAAAGATTTAATTGAATAATATTGTTGAGTTATTTTCAAGAGCAACATAATGTTAACTCAAAAAATTGTATATCTAAAGAAGCTTTCCTAATTTTAATTTTTGTACATTTTTAGCGATTTTTAATTTGTGCTTGAGACTAGTTTGTTGTAAATAATACTTGTAAGATCGGCCGGGTCGGTTTGGCGGGGTTCAAACTTGTAATACTAGGTGCTCTAGAATATAGTGCGAGAACTAGCAAAAAAAATCCCACTTAATAAGCACAATTGATGAAAGTAAAGTTTATAAGATAAAAACGCGGCCTTAATGTATTTTGAATTATAAATCATGAAGCAAGGTGGAGCTTTTCTCCGCGTTAAAGTTTGTTAGGAAGAGGCTGATAGTGTTTAAAAGTAGTCAACTTCCTGCTGTCTACAAGAGTTAGATAACTTATTGCAACCATTCTCGCTCTAAATTACAAAGGCATTGTCTGGCCGAAGAAGAGCACAAAGTGTGCACAATTTTTGCTCAATTGTTGTACAATTATATTAGTTACGACACTTGAAACAAAACATATCATAAAATACATATCATAATAAATTATATTTTTTTTGAAGGGCGAATGCTTATTGTGGACCCGGTTTTTGAGTTGGATCATATTGATCAGTGCCTTATTTACTTTTACAATTTTGTAGTCCACATTGGAACTTGTTAAAATTGGTATTTTCAGATTTACCCTAGAGTTCAACTTACCGACCTCCTGTATGTTATAACCTTGACGCAATTTATTTAAATTTATACAGCACCAATATTGCCACCAAAATAATATTAACAGTTGCTCTCGCGAGTGTAAATATGAAAATACCAAAACACAAATTTCGTTTCGTTCAATTTTACTCCAAACTGTTTATCCGAAACTCTTCAGTCTTGAAAATTACGTTGGATTCTCATATTTAACTTGTTCTGCAAGGAGCTATGTATCTTTCTTAATTAAATATAGGAAGGCGTTGATTAACCGAACCGGCTGTTGGAACCAACACGCTTGAAATTGCATAATATACCTACGTGCCCTTGTGATGCTTACTCTAAACACAAACTCATAAATTAAGAAAACACCAATGCAGAGACAATGTTTGCAGTTTAATCATCTCTCAAATGCCATTACACCTGTCTGAATAAAAAATATAAAAAATAAAAAAGTTTCTGTAAGTTTTATAATAAATAAAACCCAAATTTTAAGTTTTTATTGTAAATATGTTTCTATATCTTTATATTAATTTTGCCAAGTGTACCAAGTGACATCGAGAAAAAGTCGGAAATTACTGTTTTAGCATTTATCTACCGATCAGAGAAAACATTTCAAAGACTGCGATCAGAACAGTCGGTAACAAGGTTAAACTCACAATCTTACAAATGCTAGTGCGCTTAACTATTTGCTCAATAATAACTTACATAACTTTAAAATGTTTGTGTGTTAAAATTTTAAGTAAAACTTAAAAACTTATTAATTATTAAAAGAATTATTTTTTTAAAGCATTTTTTAAAGAACTGTTTTTAAAATTTAGATTTTTAACATGCATTACTTGAATTCATTCATTGTGTAAATACTTATTCAAAAAAAAAATTACAAAAAAGCAAAATATTGATATAGTTGTCTTAAAAATTTGATCAAATAAAAAAAATTAATCTTAGTTTTTAATTTTGTTTTTTTTTCAAAAAATTTTTGTTATCTAAGTCATAAACGCCTCGATCTATACTTTTAGTCCATTCTGTATATCAGTTAGTTGGAACAATAAAATTTTACAGCGCTTGTGCGGAAAATTTAGTTGTGGATAATTTCCAACTCTGTAGGAACAAATCTATAGATTACTTACTAATAACACTCCCATCAATAAAATAGAAAGCTCAACAAAGGATAATCATCTTAGTTAAATAATTACTTTCTTCTCACACTTCTTGTCACACTATGACATATATTAGAACTTAAATCGCCAGCTTCACTCAAACCAAAACTGTTTAAAAAAATGTCAAAATTATATTGAAAATTATTAAGCAACATCTTAAAAAAACCTTTTAAAAATAATCTTTCAGTTAAATACAAAACATTTAATTATGTAGAATTTTAAAATGTGTTTGTTTGAATACAATGTGTCTGTAAAGTAGTGAGTTTATTGGCAATTCTGAAGTTAATAAATTTGCCCAGTTTGACTTTTTGTGTCAAAAAAAATTCACAAACCCAAAAATGTTTATTGAAAGATATGTCCAATCAAAATTAAAGTTTATAAATATTTACAATACTGAAAACGTTATAAATTAATGTATACCTACTAAAAGTTACTGGCTCAGAATTGACAACAGAGTCAATCATTTACAGACACATTATACTTATATTTAACACAAATTATTTAATAGATAATTTAAAATCTTTACAACTAATCAGAACCTTAAAATTGCTTTTGATTTTTTTATTGGTGGCTAAATCAATTCTTAATGCTCTTTAAAAAACACTGTTTAAAAATAATTTAATTAAACATAAAGGTATAAATAACGTCTCACTGTTTAAAACACATATCAACACGGTAAACAATTAATCCTTTATAAATTTGCTTCAAAACTGAAGTGCAGATATCAAATTGCTATTGTTATGTACCTTTAAACCACTTTCGTCATAATCCAAAATCATGATTAATTGAACTCGCTCCAGGAGATCTCACCTTAGGGTTAAAGTGACACAAACGACATATTAAAAATTCATTTCACATGTATATTCACTTTCAACTGACAAATTTTGATAAATTATTGCAGAGACAAATAGTACATATACAATATATTCTCTAAAGTTAGTTGTGAAATATTATATTAATTTTCTAAGAACTATTTAATCTACAGGATGATCTAAAAAGACCGTATTATTACTCACATGGGTTTTAATATCTTTAAGTTATTTTTAAAAATGCAATAAAAAATTTTATATTAAAAATTATTTATTAAATTTATTTAATAAATTTAATTACATAATTTAAATTTATTTTATATTATAAAATTATTTATATTAAAATTATTTTATAAAATAATTTTTCTAAGGTACATACAAGGTGATTTTTTATTTGCTTCCGCCCGAGATTTCAAAAATGGGCAACACGTTACACAAACGATTAGCAACTTTAGAAAAATTACAAATGACTCTGGAAGCACTGTTAAAGACATTGTCAACTCTATGCCTTAATTTTGAAAATTACATTTTAAAAAACTAGCAAAGTTTAATGTGTTGCTTATTTTATTAAAGATGCTGCTTTAAACATATTTTTTTTTAGGTAATTAATGTAATTTTGCGTTTTTATGACTAAGTAAAACTTAGAAAAAACTGTCAAACTGAAAATGTTTAACAGACAACAGCGCATCAAAAAATGTTGTTACTGTAAATACATGGTAATAAAATATTGTTTCAGATATATTTCTGTTAACGTTATCTATCACCACACCGGCCGTAGTAAGACTTTTTTGAATCATCCAGTATTTTCACTACTAGCGCAATATTTTTTAAAACTAAATAAATTAAGAATAGTTTTATTACCTGTTCAACTGACATTTATATTGTTCGCATCAGTGTCATTATTCTAGAAAAAACCTCAACTGTTGTTAGCTATTTCCTATAAGTGTTAGACTAGCTGTATAGAAAAATTATTAGAATAAACTAACAAGAAATAATTAAAACACTTTAGTGAAAAATTATTGCAATTTTATCCGAAAATAAAAATGACAGAAGTTGTAGGTATGTCAGTTAAACAGCTTTTAGTTAATTAGTGATATTTTTTGATATTTTTATGAGAGCTAATTCAAATCTGAGCACGTTAAGATGCTACTTATATTCAGCATCGTTCGATTGTAAATATATATTTTTGTAATATAGCTGTTGGTCCAACATTTGTTCGGTATAAAAACGCCTAACGCACATAATTTTTTCATATGCCATAATCTTAGGGTACAAATATAGCTTAAAGTTTAAATGAAATGAAAGGAGGCTGCTAAATACATATCAAATACTTATATAAGTTACAACACATATCAAAAATGTGATGAATCGATTTTATGTAAATATTATAAAATGTTATTTTGAGAAAAAACACTCGATAAATTTATTTATTTCTTGAGCGACATTTTTGATGTGGATTATTTGTAGGTGAAATAATATCCCTTATAGTTCTAGTCTAGCAAATTTTTATTGCTTATAAAATCCAAAACCCCTATCATCACGTCCTTGTAATGTTTTCATATCTGTCGGTCTGCTATCTTGTAATGTCCTATATCTAATATTCTATAGTCTGTCACTTTTTAAATGTTGTAGAATTGTAGTGTTAAAGAAAAATTATTTTCCAAAAGGTGTTTAAATATGTATAGAACTTCATGCGGGTAGAATTTTTACAGTTCCATTACCGAAAGGCTAACGGCCTGTTAATACACTAAAATAAACAGTATTTAATAAATTTTATGAAGATGTTGACTTTTAAAATTTCTATATATAAAAAAATTGTATACAAATTTCGAAGACTGTTTAAACGCGCTGGATAGAAGATTTCTAGCGACATCTTCATGAAAAAAATAACCAAAATAGTTTATGCTTTAACTAGGCAATTGTTAATTTCTTTAAATTTTTAAGTGTATTAGGTAAAACACTGTTAAATATACGCACTAACAATGGGGTATAACTGAAAATTTGTTTTGTTTTTATATACGATTGAAATTTTAGCTAATGAAATTTTATATGTGACCCATTCACATACATATTTGAATCGATTCCTTAGTTTTAAGACATCAAATGCAATAATATTTGTATAGTTCAAAAATGTATGTGAATCAATTTTTAAATTATTTCTACCTAAAATCCATGTATTTGTGGGTAAATAAATGTGATGAGAGCATAATTTGGTTTTTATTTTATTTAGACGTTCAAGCGTTTTTATTTACTTACTTATCTACTTATTGACAGAAAGCCATAATATATGTAATGCCATCTGTATTTCTTCATCTTTCAGTTTTAAAAATATGTTCAGAATATCGTTGAGAATCTATGATGTCATAAATAAAAATATTGAGACAATTATCCTTCTTCTGGATAACTCCCAATCAAGCTTTGACGTTTTTAGATAAAGTGGTGTTTCTTCATAAGAATGTATATGTTAAAAACTTAAAATTTTTAAATTTTGCAAATTGACATACATATCTATAAAAATAAATGCAAGCTTTATCAAAAAAAAATCTTAAATTCAACCTCTAGACGTTTATTATTTTACAGTAGAAGTCCCTTAGGGTAAACGTTATTTATTTTCAAATTAAAAGAATTCTGTTATTATTAAATATAAATAAAAAATGTATATAATAAATTGTCAATATTAAAATATTTTATACCATACTGTATAAGCCCTGTATTTTCGGACATGCATTATAATACTTTCCTCATATTAGAGTTTTGGTTATAAGCACTAATAAAAGAAATTTAAATTTTAGCAGTAACAGTCTAGTACTGCTTGGTGGTGAAGTAACTTAAGTTTTAAATCCAAATAGTATTTTTACTGATTTAACTACATAAATATTTACAAATATTTATTGACACTGTGGAATTTGGGTTGTAGTTGAATGAGATTTGCTTTGGGTAAACAATTTATTGACACTAGAAGATCCTAACACTACATAACATATAATTATTTACAATAACACACAAAAGAATCGAACAAACGCGGACCATGTTGTCGCGTTGGCAGCCACGTGAGGAGAGGTCTAATCGCGTCGACGGCCACGAGGGAAGAGAGCGGTGGAGGTGGCTACGAGAGGTCGCCACAACACAAATGCATTGCTACTGAGTCAGTGGCGGCTTGTGGTATTGTAAAGCAGATGTTCTGCATGTCAAATAAACAGTGTAATTTTAACTTACCCATTTTTTGTAGATTAGATCGATCCTGCGGTTTTTTTATTTGCAAATTTATCCATAACTTTTTCATTAAAATTTTTAATTTCCGATATCATTTTTTTCTCAATGGAGAGCATGGACAATGCATTCAAACGGTCTTCAGACATTGTGTTGCGAAGAAAAGTCTTGATTCGTTTTAAAGTTGAGAAACATCTTTTGGCCTCAGATGTTGACATGGGAGTTGTAGCAACAATTTCTAATAATATTTTTGTTTCTTTTAAATTATTTTCAATAATAAATTTCAAAAGAGGTAAAGCGCCATTTAATTCTCTGCAGTCAGTTCAAGAGTAAACCACAGATAACTCTGTTCTTAATCGTTCCTTTTAAAGTGTAGGATAAGCTATGCAAATGGCCGTCAAATTATCCTCAGGACACTTGTCGCAATAGCTGTTAAAACAGTCCGAAAAGAAAAGAGATGCAGCTAGTAAGTGATCTTTAAAAACAAATCGATCTTTTACGGAATTCCTTATAGTATCACACACTTCTATGGCGGCAAGGCGATGATCAAATTTGCTGCTACGTTTTCTTTTTTTTTTTTTTGTTGTGGTTCACTACAGAAATTTGACGATTTATCAACAATTACATCAATTTAATTTCGAATTTGAGCTATGTTTTTTTCAAAATTATCGACAGCAATTTTTACTTCTGTTGAATCCCTCACTCTTTTTTAAAATTGATTAAAGAAAATGTCAACGTGGAGCATAACATGATGGAAAAAAGTCAACCAAAAAACGAAAACTGGATTTTCTAACATACGTCGAATGGCAGAAACAGCACTGCACACAGTTGCATTATTAAAATGTTCTTCTATTTCTTCTATGCACTCAATCAGAGAGTCTCTGTTTTCAAAAACAACGTTAATTGTACGTTTGTTAATGTTCCAACGAGTTGTAGCACCATGAGGAATTTTTCTTCCCATAATTTTATTTAAAACTTCGACACGTTGCGGTGAGTTGTTAAAAAAACCGGGTATGTCTTTCAAATTTTCAAAAAACACACAAATTTGACTATATGCCGAGGAAGCTTTAGACATAATTAAGTTTAACTGGTGGGCATAGCAGTGCACAAAGTGAGCCGATAGATATTTTTGTTTAATTTTTGCTTGCAGACCGGTATGTTGATCACTCATCTTAGCTGCTCCATCGTAACTTTGGGATATTAATTTATTGGAGTAATTCGCTATTAAAGAATCAATGACACTTAAAATGTTTGCACTAAGAGTCTCAACGTCACACTTTGGAGGTGTTAAGTATGTCCAGAAACGTTCAATAGGCTCACTATCACGCGTATATCGAAAAACTACCACTAACTGCGTACATGTTGTTACATCAGTAGTTTCGTCCGCTATTACTGCCAAACATGACGCATCATTAATTTCACGAACAATTTCTTTGTGACAAACCTCAAGTATACAATCTAAAAGATCGTTCTGTATTTAGACGTTTCTTTAAATACAGAAGCATTTTGCAAATGTTCGCCTAAAGCAAGTTCGGCAGAAAAATTTATCAAGCCACGAAATATTCCTGGATTTTGAGAAGCTTCAGTCTCATCATGTCAACTCAAAGGCTCCACAAAATTTAATACAGTCTATAATTTTTGATAGCACATATCTGTTTTTGGTCACATTATCATTACGCTGCTGTATCTGTTTCCAATACGCCGAATTCAGTTGAGATTGAATGTTGACTGTTCCCAAAATTGCTAACTCCATTGAATTCTGCAGATAATTTTTGGAGTTTTCATGATTTTTTATTTTTTCAGTTTGATGTACCAAATCAGTCACTCCTACTTTAGTCCATGCTTTATCACCCCCAAAGAGCAAACAAGGAAAGCAAATTCTAGTTGCAGCTACAAATCCACTCATTCTTTGCATAAACTTCTTTATTGAACTGACGTTTATATGATTTTTCACAACTACTTTCGCTTGTTTTGATAATAATGTCTGGAAGCGGCCGACCCTTATTTTCCAATTCAATTTTTTCTTCAAAAGTGTATTGCGCAAAGCTCTTAACGTTAATCAAACTGTCCACCACATCCATTGTCAAACGCAAATAAGAACACACGAAACCACAAAATAATAGTTGAAAAATAGCACCAAAACAACAAAACTAAACCAAAGCTAACTGATCTCACTAAAAGCGTTCGAAAACCACTGTGCAGCTTTGAGCTGCATGAAATGCAGCTCAAAATTCCATATGGACTTGACAAAGCTTCTGGATATGTGGCGGGTGTAAAGGGGATAGTGGGGGTGCCCGAAGTAGTGCACAAAACTGCTTCGTACAGTGGCCCAGTATAAGAACAACGCTGATGCTAATTCTCCGCTGATATCACTACAAAACGTAATTAGTTTATTGAGCAAAGTTCTTGTATAGTTACGACAAATCATGGAAAAGTTTGGACTTAAAATAGGTGCCGATTATTCAATTTTTCTCATAATATTAAGATTTATAAATTGCATATAAAGTTTTTTTTTTTTTGGTAGTTTCAATTTTTGTGGCAGTTCTGCAGCTGAGCTACACTGTACTGAGTACTGACATTTAGTGCTAGCAACATGAAATCGCGAAATTACCGTTTGTCATTAAAGAATGACATTACCAACCTGACGGTACTTTGTCAATTGATTATAAAAAAAACAAATTATATATAAATTGAGAAAAAAAACCACTTTATTTGAGAATTTGAACTAGAATTTTTTATTGAAAATTGTCTTTGTAAGACTACCAATGTTTCGGAGAGCTAAATCCTCGTTCTTCGGAGCTAAAAAAATTAAATCTGATAAAAAGACTACCAACCATAAAGACAATTTTTAATAAAACATATTTGTTCAAATCCTCAAATAAAGTGTTTTCTTTTCAATATAAACAGTGGATGAAACGATGCCACAATTTATACATAAAAATGTACAGTCGTAGTCATTAAAAAGTGGGACACTTTAATAAAAAAATACATTTTGACTTCGTGAATTTGTCTAGGACATTTTTACGTACGGCAAAGATAATAAAATGTGGCTTTTTTTTAAGTTGTGATAGACAAATTTGTGATAGATTACCAATTTTTTTGGTACATTTTTTAAATGCCGCTATTTATAAAAAAAACATATTATCCATTAAATAATAATAATAACAAATTAATATTTTATTATTTTGTGCCAATTCATTTTTGAATTTAAAAGAACTCTGTTATCAAAATATAATAGTTTTGCTATTCTACAATAGGGGGAAACATGCATTATAGGTTACATAGCAGCTTTTTTAAAGTAAACAAATATGTGTAAACAGCGTTAAACTAGGTTCTTTCTAAGTTTTTATGTAATTTGAACTAGAACGACTTTTTTTTAAGTTTAAGCATGGCTTAAATACTTTTTTATAAATTTATTCAACTAGATTTAAACCCATTGATTATAACCCAATGTTGTTATAGTCCAGTTTTTTTCAGATTTCATATACCGAAAATGTATAAAAAAACTGAATTTTTGCATATAGTCTTATTATGATGTTCTAATATAAATACAGCATATTACATCGCAGGGGCAAAAATAGGCGTTAGTAACCCGAACCTGTGTTTGAAGCTGAGGGCTGCTAATGCCTTTCTGCCTATGTAAAGTTTTTCAACAACTGTTTTTCGACTACCTTCAACTAAATCAAATAAAATCATAAAAACTGAGTTTATCTAAATCAAGAGTTGAAATAAAATTTTCTACCCTAGGATAGAAAATGACACTTTCTATCACATTTTAAGGGCTGCTATAATTTATTTTCGTTAAAGATAGACGAAAAAATATATTTAAAATTCTCATTGATTTCATGTCAGCTTTATAAGATATAAAGATAATGACATGTGGTTTCTTTGTGGATAATGATAATGGTCGATGTTATTATATTTTATTTTAATATGCAAAATATTTCTGAAAATCCAAATTGAATTTGGAGAAATAAAAAATAATAAATAATAACAATTAAACACATAGTTGAAAAGAAGAGTAATATTTGACAAAATTTGACGATTGTTTCTAAGAATTAATTACACAATCTTAGTACAAGAGCAACACAATGACTTGAAAATTTAAAAAAATGTAAATTTAAAACTTTTTGTATGACCTAGCTAGTGGAGTGGCTTAGCCAGTGGTATCTTCAGGGCCGGATTACCCAATAGGCTATCTAGGCTGTAGCCTAGGGGCGCCAGCAAAAAGAGGACGCCAGAAAAATGGAATGCATTTAACAAAAATATATATATATAATAAATAAAAAATAAAATATTTTTTTTTAGAAAAAAAAGTTTCCAAACAAAATCACTCATGCTAATCAGTAAAGTCAGTCTGTCTCACAGTCTCATTTCTTTTTGTAATAAAACCTTTCAACGCAAGTAAAGATTCACGTTCTTATTGCTATCTCTTTCAACATCATGCCTAAAATGCAACGAACATAGAACGTATTGTATTAAGACTGTCACACTTTTCTATCTTCTGTCTTTCGTTCTAACTTCACACTTTTCTTCAATACCAAAGAAATTAAAGTTTTGGGTATAATTCCTTGTACTGAGTTCTGTTGCAGCAACAAAGTTTTCTGAAATTTAATTCCCAAAATTACAATATTTTTGTTATTTAAATGTTTCGTTTGTGTTCTGTTAAATGTCAAATTCACACGATGCTTTACGTCATAGATTAGGCATACTCTAATAATTTTATTACAAAAGGGGATAAGTTCATAAGACAGACTTTAATAAAAATATGATAACAACATTCTGTAGAATTTGAGATGTACTTAATTGTATTATTTACACACAATTCGAGCTGCGCTATAAACCTTCCAAAATAAATCGTAAAAATATAAGTAGAATTCATTTATTAATGCTTACTTACACCTTACACTTATTAGGCATGTATTATCTGTAACAAAGTTCTAAAAAAAATAAGAAATTATATTTGTTTTTTGCTCAGTCCGTATTTAGATTTAATGTGATAAGTGCTTGAAAATTTTGTATTAACTGAAAAACAAATTGCTTAAATTGAATAATATAAATTTTGAGTGAGTCTTTTAATATTTAAAAAAAAATGTTAGGCAAAACTTTTTTCAAATGATGTACATGATATTTTTTTTTTAAGAATGTGTAGGTACAGTTTAAATATTTTTTGAAGAATATTAGTTCAACTAGTCTAAGTGTGGACTAAATGCTTAAATTAATTCGGAACAACAAAGTTATGTCAACATTTCCTACTGTTAATGTGGCGCTGCGAATTTTTTTATGCATTTCTGTTACAAATTGTTCGGGAGAAAAATCATTTTCGACACTTAACCGTATAATTTTTTTTAGAAGTCTATTAAGACAGTAGAAACTGAGATATCCTTCACTTTTGGCTATTGAGTGAGATTTGGTTAAAAGTTGTAATTTTGATGAAGTCAAAAGTTTTGATAAAGAATTTGCTTCTACGAAGTGTCAGAAAATTAAATTTTAGTGTTTATATTTGTAAGTTTCTATTTTTTTAATTTAATAAATACTTGTGTTTACTTTTTTACTTAAAAACAATTAAGTGTAAATTATATAAAATAAAAAAAGCGGCACTTTTTTTTCTTATAAAATATTTTTTAAGAAAAGGGGAAGACGCGGAGTGAGATTAGTCTAGGGGCGCTTACAACTATAAACCGGATCTGGATATCTTTCAACAGCTTTCGGGAGGTAAAGGGTTCGTTTTGCTTTTTCATTGGCGGCAATTAACTTCTTGCAAGTTTCTAAAAAAAAATTACTCAAAATATATTCAAGGGCTTCAGCCTGAGGTTTGCAAAAATAGGCAATTGACCCAACTTGAAAGAACCAACTAAAATGTTATTAAACATTTTTACATACCTTTGGTGAAAGCATTTGGGTAAAAATTTCGTACTTTTGAGAGGCTGCGAAAGCAAGGTACAATCATTTACCCCTCAGACATCAGACCATCTGGATTTGAAGAAAGCCACCGATTGATTTCAAACGAGAAACTGTTACATAATCTGATTCTGTAAAATGTGTCATCTCAATGTAATTATGGCAGTTTTATTTAGACAGTACGCGTTCCCTTAGGTCTATTTCAAACGGTCGCAATATTACATACTACCTTTCATGGTACAAATGACAGAGATAGACTACGACAATGATTATTGACTACTGGTTCTGATCGCAGTTTCCTCTCTTTTTATAAGAATTATAATATCTATAAACAAGTTTTAATATAAGGACTTATAGGGTCTTATAGTCTTATAGGTCTTATAGGTCAAATTTTAATATATAGGTCTTACACTTTCGAATCTTCGTATGTAGTATTTTTTTGTATCAAATATCATTATTATTATAATTGTCAAAGTAAAGATAATTTTTTAAACATTTTTTTCGTATTCCCTGGACCTTCATTGAAAACGTATTATCAAGTTAATTAACAAATTTTAAAAGATCTTGTCTTTATGATGAAAAAAAAAGAACAACTGTCAGGTTCATCCTTTATTATACAACTAGTTTTAAAAACAATTATGGAAATTTAAAAAATACTACAATAAAAAATTGTAACATAAATAAATAAAAAGAATAACATTAAAGTACAATGCGAAATTTCTTACAATTACTGTTAGATCGTTGGGTACTAGGTAAAATAAATATTAGAGGTACGTCTTAATTGAATACAAACTTACATAAATTATTGAAATAGGTACATTATCCTCTTAGAATGCTACTTCTCACCAAACATTTATAAATATGGAGCATTTTACACACGTGGTACACAGCTATATTATTTCTGAAAGTGATTTAAAAAAAGGTGGCAAGTTTAAGCTGAAGTAGGTAAAACATTTAGGAACAATAATAATTTTTACATTACACACTACTTATATTACACAGCGGAGATCTTTTGTCATCTAACTAGAATACTAAAACGTATATACAAATAAATTGTTTAAAGAAAAACAATTTTAAAAAGTGACCTTCAAGCAATACAATAAATTCTCTTTGGTACTGAACATTAATTTGCTAGACGTCTATTGCTCGAGTGGCTCAATTTCCTAAAATCCACTCAAAAATACAAATAATACTCAAAAAAATTATTTACAGTGACATTATTAGCTACAAGCGCCGGCAAATACTGAAGTTGACTAGCTGACTCTTTTCCCAATTTTCTAGTGTATCAAAATGGGACTTTTCATCCTGGTTAAATTCTTCTTCGGTATATACCTTCCAAAATCCTCGTATGCAAAAATAGGCCTTTTGGGTTTCTTCGGTCGCTTGAAACTCTCCTCATGACATAAACTAGTAATCTTCCAATTTTCAGGCACTCTAACTCCTAGTTTTTCACATTCTCGAGCATATGCTATCAAACTATCACAGTAGCATTTACCAGTAGGACATTTGCACATATCCATCGTGCACGTCTTATAATACTTGAAATAGTTCAATTTTGATTCACATTCGCCAAACAATTCAGGACTGTTTAAATATTTGCAACGAATTTTCTGACTTTTCTCGGGTCTATGGTTATTACAAACTGAAGTTCTCGCCAATTGCCTACTATTCCTATTTGTTATAAGACAAGAAGCCTTAGATCCTACACACCAAGCAGCACCAAAATGCATAATCTCGTTATCTTTATACACGTGACCTTTCCGTGTCTTCAACTCGTCTTGGATATTTCCATTGAAGTTACCACAAAGACCTGATAATTTATTTTTATAAATTGCTGGAACTGACACTTCGAGAAAGCTTTTTCCGTTCCAAAATATTTTCATTCCATTTTGGAAAGTGATTTCGACGTTTCCATTTTTTTTCTCAATATGAACTTTGCCTTCTCTCTTGTAAGGGAGCGTTAGTTTCTTTCGGTTAAGTTTGACACGGCCTTTTTGTTGAAGGTTGAAGCGGAGATCTTCGTAGCGTATAGCAACGCGTTTTGTTATTACTGCATTCTTAAAAGTTTTGTTGTAAAATTCATTAGCAACTCTGATTGAAAAGGATTGGGTCTTAGTTTCAGAGACAAGAAGGTATTTTCCAACTCCTTGAAACGTATAAATTTTACCGTCGAAAGTTTTGTAATGAGGGTCTCCAAATACCATACATACGCCCTCCACTAAAAAATTAAAAAAATTAAAAATCATGTGAGATACAAAAGCAAAAACAGAAAAATATATTGTAAAGTTATTAACTAAAAAAGCTTCTTTTCTTTTTTTAAAAACTGTTGTTTTGTAACCGTCAGTAAAATTCGTTTTTGCTGTCGTTGTCATTAAGAACGACCAAGAAATAAAATGAAGAATTACTATTGCACAAAAAACTTTAGCCGAGAAATCATTTAACAATATCTTGTTAAAAAAAAACGCAAAACGGTCTTATCGGCAATTCTCTCTCCGTACATTAAAGAATGATATAGCGGTCCTGATTTACAATAAGGTAGATACTAGGCAAGTTTTTAAATTGCAAATAGTGCGCTGAAAGCAGCTAAAATGCTTAGTCACGTTATGTATTAGTCGCGTGACGTAGTTATATTCAAAATATTTAAATCCATCCTTACGGTGATTTGCCTCTCCATAAACTGAACAATGGCTATTCTTTGGTTTATAGAAGGGTCTTAAAGTCAGCCCACTTTTAGTTATTTTGAGTATACGTACAAAACAAACTATTGCCATTATATGCAGAAGTTTGTTTATTTGCATTTACTAATAAATAAGTTAAAATTTTTAACAAAATATTAAGTTAATATTATCAACAATAATTACTACATCAACAAATCGTTATTGGCTAATGCCATTATGCGATAGTACCTCAATAGACAACACACGGTTACATTTTTACGACAATTTAACACATGGCAAATCCAAAAAATATTATGTTTTATGTCCTTAAACACTCTCCACAAAATGATGTTGGTTATTTTAAATTTTTGTATTTTAAAATTATTTAGGGACCCTCAGCTCTCAAATATACAGATAACCACATAGCTGTTGGTTGCTTATAGAATGCGTCTAACCATCCAACCAATAGAAAACAGTGTAATACATATAGAGATGTGAGCTCACTAAACACAACACTCTGATTGGCGTTTCAGTTCATGTGACCAAAAATATCTGTAGCTGTAGATCAGACCATCATTCGGTATTAACGAAGCTTATTATAAATTACAGGAATATATATACAAAATCAAAAAAGCTAAGAAAGAAAATTTTGAGCAAAATAAGTAGGTACAACTTAACAAGTCTACGACAATTTTTATAAACTTAGGATAGCAAATAAATTTAAAAACATAAGGAATAAAAAAGTTAAAAAAATAATAAAAAACAAAAATCTAATGTGAGGAATTAGACAGATACATAAGAGAAACCAAAATATCAGAAGCATAAAAAATCAAAAACATAAAAAGAGACGGAAAACAAACAGCAAATATAGAGTTAATAGATATACAACGATAGAAAGAATATTATAAAACACTGCTAAATGAAGATAGAATAGAATATAAAACACAGGAGATAAATGTGGAAAATACAGAAGACAGAAAGGTTCCGGAAATAACACTAACAAAAGTGCAGACAGCTTTAAAATCATAAGAATGAAAAAGCCGCCTAAACCTGAAAACATCTTCATAGAGCTAATTAAATATAGACCATATATTCTACATGAAATCATAACAAAAATATACAATACGTGTATATTAGAGAAAAATCACATCCCAAAAGATTAGAGTTAGACCATAACTTATATTAGCTTAATATATAAGAAAGGAAACAAACGATTAGCCAAAATTATAGAGACGTAAGTGTAACTAGCTCAATGGAAAGTTGCATGGCAAAATTTTGAAAAACAGAATCGAAAAAAAAATCGAAAAAGAAATAGAGAAACAAAGTGGATTTGGCGCCGGAAGATCTTGCATTGATAATATATTAGTTCTTCAACAAATATCAGAAAAAAGAAAAGCTAGAAATTTACCCACTCATTTGACTTTTGTTGACATAGAAAAAGGCTATGATACGATACCCTGGAAAAAATTATTTGAATCACTAACGAAATGTGTAATTAGTAAAATCTATAAAAATCTGTGCAATTTTGAAAATTTACCGGAGCTCCAACAATTCGGTTAAATTAAGTAACACAATTTCAGATCCTTTTCGAATTACAAATAGCCTTAGACAAGATTCTTCTTTATCACCTACACTTTTTAAAATATATATTCAAAAAGCACTATATTCCTGGAAAGAACGAATTAAAAGAATGAGGATAAAAATTGAAAACCAATTTCTGACAACGCTGCTATTTGCCGACGCCCAGGTAATTATAACAAGTGATAAAAGTGATATAGATTTTATGTTTAGAAAATTGATAGAAGAATACAACAGTTGGGGATTAAACATAAATTTAACAAAAACTGAATATCTAACAATAGGAGATAAGGAGATAGACTCCGAACTACAAATAAACAAAACAATTGGAAAATGCAACAATTATAAATACTTGGGCAGTATAATATCAAAAAAGAAACAACAAAAAAAAACATAAATAAATACAAGCCCGGAAAAACATTTAAATTCTTAACTAATTATTATGGTCGAAACACATTAAATTAACACTAAAACAAAATTGTACAAACGATTGTAAGGTCAGTATTAACATATAGTTCAGAATGTTGGCAGCTTTCAGATAAAAAAAAAAGAATCGAAACGATAGAAATAGACTACCGAAGAAGATCATGCAAAATATTAAAACAAGCACACATTCCAAATGAAGAAATTAGACGAAACACAAGAAAAGTATACACGACTATAGATCATATAGAAGAACGACAATTATATAGTATAGACACGTAATGAGAATGCCCAGAAACCTAAGGCCAAAAAGACTGATAAAATAAACGCCCCCAAACCGAAGAAGAAAAGGTAGACCCACTATATCCTAGATACAAAGAATTAAAAAAGATCTAAACGATCGAGCAATAAATGAAGAAGATGTAACAGACAGAGAAAAATGGCGAACGAAATGTGGGATGCGGCGAAGGCTGTCTATAATAATAATAAGAGGTACTAAATTCATCTGTATTAACTCTTAAGATACGTTTTTCACTAAATTTTTATCAAATGAAAAAATCAGTCAAATACACTATAGCAATTTATGTTTTAAATTCGCAAAATAGAAGAAAAGCGTCGAAGAAGCCTAGTCTTTAATGCGAGACACTCTCTAAAACAACTTGCAAAATTATTACCCACATTGTTTTTTTAAATTACTTCTTTAAACCACCAAATTAATTTAGAAAAGTGTTTCCTTATTGTAGTAGTTTATGCGATCTGTTTGTTTTCATAAATATCCATATCATCCAATAGGTATGAATTGTCATCTTGTACAAAATTAATATTTCTAAAATTGTATTAATTAGACTCAATACTGTATTAACATTGCTTCCTGTGCAGTCACAAAAGAAACATTAGAAGAGTGGATAGGATGCTTTTAAGATATTGCATACGAAACAGCAATGCTAAGTTGTCGCTTTTTTTAACTTCAAAGTGACATTTGTTCAGTAACATTTAATTAAAGCAGAATAATTTGATCATTGTCTTCTTTGGCCAAAAATTCATTCAGAAATCGTTTCTTTTATTAAAACTCAATTGTAACCATAAAATATTTTTCATATTTAGAGCTCTTTTTATAATTTTGATATAAACAGTTTCGTGTCAATTTTTTCGCCATCAACAAAAAATTTTGGCGAAAAGCCAAACGCGACCAATTTTTTGAAAAAGAAATAATTGCCCAATTAAATGTTCTCATGTTTTCACAATGATTTTAATATTTCGGGCACTTTTGCCAAAAAGTTTTCAAACAGAGCAAAATTTAGTAATAGCTTGCATTAAGTGTGTCTGAAGAGATGTCAAAAGTTGAGAGAAGTATGGAGGTAATTTCTCTTATGGGAATTCCAATGTAAACGCGCGAATCTATAGCACTTTTATTTATAAAAATATCTTAACGCAATTTGGCATAATCATTCTTTTAATTATTAACTACACAATGACTAAAAGTGACTCTAATTTTTTTTATAAATAATATAAAATAATTATTAAAAATCACTAAAATTTAAAATCAAAGAATTTAAAAATTTAAAAAAGTCAAAATGTAGTCCATGTTGATTTAATACTGGTAGCAAAAACCGTTTTTATTTTTTTATAAATAAACAAGCCACAGATTCGCGCGTTTACATTGGAATCGCTATACTAAAGAAATTGGTAAATAACTCCTCTTAAAAATACCGTCAAAGTGTTTTAAGAAAGTAAAAATTTTGTTTAATTATAGTTGTTTTGTTAATAAATATAGAAAAAATAAGTCACAAAAAAAACAAACAAACAAACAAACAAAAAAAACAAAAAAAATCCACATCGTCACCATTATTTGTATTACACATAAATTGCATAAAAATTAGTTATTAAAATAACAATCGAAAATAATTTCTAAAAACTAAAACATAAATATTTTTTATCATAACGTGCTTTTAATATAAACAAAAAACAGTCAAACCCAAATTTAAAAAATACATCTAATCAGCACCCTCCAAAAGTAAGGATTCTTTACTTACAGTTTTTTCTCTTTTAACTTTTTTTATTGTAGCTATTTAATTTTCATTATGATTTTTTGTACTTAAAATAATAAGCGTTTAAATTAAAATATCTTAAACGATTAAATAAGTAAATGTAATAATTAATATCTCGGTCCACCAACTTTTGGCGGCTGCTGACTCGACAAATTGCTTTTGCTGCTTCATCTATCCCATTAAATAACCAAATCACTATTCACTAACACTTGATAATCAACATCTCTGATAGATGTTTATATAGTTTATTTTCATTGTTTAAACTACCACTTCGTAGACATTCTACATTAATAAAAATTTTTTTATTTTTGCAAGTAGACACATATTAGGTCTTACCATTGTTTATTGACAAAAATGCAGTCACTTCGATACCAACAGACCTGCCTAAAACTTGGATGAAAGTGATTGAGTAACCTCTGACATAAATTTGTTAACTTCAATACTGTTTTTTTGATCTCAGCGAATTTTAAACAGTAATTTTTTAAAGTCAATATTGTACCTCAACAATCACTTTGGTCAATAAAAGTCGGATGGAATCTGACTAATCATTTGCTAAAATTGTGCAAAACGTCCACTAATTTTTAAAATCTATTGTTCTATCTTATATTGCAAATTTATGAAATATAGGTGTTAAAATATTTTACCTTCAACACATTTCTTGCAACACTCCCCTTGCAGATGCACCAGTTTGGTTCCCGGCCTACAAGGTATCGTCACATTACACCTTGTCTTCGCACAACTTGGCATCCCCCGATGACACGTACACGAACTACATTCATCAAGTTTCCATGACTGACCATCCTACCTAGCAAATAATAATTTAAAACGTTTCTTTTCTTACACCCTCACCAACTTGCCTCATAGTACTTCCCGTCGTGACTGCACTGCGTCTTGACCTCTTCAGGCATGATGCATTGCTTGCAGCAACTCCCAGGCACTGATTTCTGCAGATCAGGAGCGCAGTCTAGTACTGGACATGCCGCCCGCTTGCAGATGGAAGTTTCATTGCGGCACGTGCAGTTGGTGCATTTGTCGATATATAACTTGTGATTCTCCCACATCAAAGAGTCCTGAAGAAGGCAGCGGTTGGCGACGTTCATAAGGCTGCGAGTGCCACGACATACAGGGCAGCATTCACCTGGTGGGTGATATTGACCGCGGAGCGTGCATTGAAGAACAGGACAGGCTTTTTTTGAGCAGGTCATACGGCCTTTGTTGCAGCGGCATTTCAAGCAAGGGTCGTCGTCGGAAATTACGTCCCGGTCATCAGTAGCTTCTTGACCGTTTATCCTACATTCTGGGTAAACAAAAAATATTGAAAATATTCTGATTTATTAAGGAGAGCAAATTTTAATTTAACTAATTTAATCTAACGAGGAAATGTTTTAAAATCCGAAGTAAAACGATTGTACACAGTCATACTAATTACAAAGACGTCGTTCTGCTATGTTTTTGAAAATTTTTGTAATGAATAAAAGCGAAAAACATAAACTTTTTTAAGCCATTAAAAGCAATTAAATAAATTATAAATTGTTTAAAATAAATTATAAATTGTAAAAAAACTCTTTTAAAAATGTGTTATTTTATAATAATTCAATAAAATAATAATACCTAAATATTTATTTAATATACAAGTGTGGAATCTGACATATTGGGCACGACGCCTAAAAGGCGGAGTTACTAATTTCTAGGTGACTGTAGAAGGATTAGACGCAAGTATTATATGTATAATACAAAATTTCGTTAAAAACGCCCATAATTAAATTAAATAAATATTGAAATAATTATAAAATTTTTACAAAAAAACAAGGATTGTTTGCCAAATGTAAGTCAGTAAAGTGAACGAAACTACTGGAAAGCATAATAGTTATTTATATATCAAGGAATAAAAATGCATGATTATTTCTTTATAGCCCTCTAGAGCGAAGCTCTAGGACTATAAGGCACCGAGAGAATAATCGCACTTCGCTCTTGTGGTATATGTTCTATTTTTTGCACAACCTAAATCAATAATCTTAAGAAATTTGCAGTCATTTTTTAATAAAATTTTAAAAACAAGCATAAATCCAAGAATTCTTTGAAATTACACTATAGCAACATCAACAACAACAAACATTTTTGTTGACAACGAACCTATCAACAAGTCAACGTTGTTAAACTTGGTGCAGAATCTCGTGAGCCGCGACAAAAAGATGCGCAATAGATTCACTGGTAGTGGGAGTTCGTTTTTTTCGTGCTATTGTTTTAACTAAAAATGTCGACTCGCATTTTATCAGTTAGTTCTCGACTTTCGTTGTTTACTAACTGCTTTACTGCGCCTTTTAGTTTTTTCTTTCGTTTAATCGCTCTGCTAATTATTATTTTTAAACCACTTGTTCTTTATTATGAATTAAAAATATAAACCAATGTTTTCAGAAAAGAATTGTGCTTACTCGGCCAAAACGATTGTAACCGAGCTCCTAGGTTTTCAAACTTTAGACTCCTCCTTCGCGCATCTCGCGGCTCATAAGATTCTGTACCATCTCTAGCAACGAGAGCAAATATTTTCTCTTGTCGTTAGGCTCACTTTTATCCTTTGGAAGATAAATTGAACTTCCGTCACGATTTTGACACTCAAAAACTTGATTTCTACTCCCTTTCGTGCAAAAAATTATATTGTCTCAAAAAAATTCATAAAGAAATTATGGCTACTATGGCTAAAACTACTGGAAAACCTATTAGTTATTTATATATCAAGGGAGAGAAATGCATCCTTATTCTTCAGGTGCCGTTTATAGCCCGAGAGCGAAGCACCGAGGGAATAATCGCACTTCGCTCCTTTGGTATATAGTCTGAGTTTCGCACCACCTAAATCAATAATTTTAAACAATTTGCTGTTATTTTTTAACAAAATTTAAAAACAATCATAAATTGATCATTTTTTGACATTACACCATGGCAACTTCAACAATAACAAACATTTTCGTTGACAACAAACCTAGCAATAAGTCAAAATTGTTAGCAACGTTGGTAGCAACGGGAGCAAATAATTGCTCCCGTCGTTAGGCTCACTTCTTTCCCAAGGGAGAGAAGTTGGACTTTGATTTTGACACTCGAAAACTTGATTTCTACTCCCTGTCGTGCAAAAATACTGTTAAAATTATAGGTAGTTTGTTTCTAAAATTATCTTTTACTATAAGTGTTAAGGTTAATATAAATTTAAACTATTTCAAAAAAATTTCAAGTGACTTAATCATTCGCAAAATCGAAGCTGTTAAATAACACTTTTATTAAAAAGTGACAGTTTTGGCAAGTTTTATGTAAATTATTGTAAAATTTTTATAGTAAATTTTTGACTTTCATATTTACTGTCGATTTCTCACATTCCCCGTTAGTTAAATGAAACTCCTGGTAGGTATAATTAAGAGAGAGTTTATTGGATTGACTTCGACTTCTGGAGTCAGCGCGGAGAGAAAGATGAAACTTATAAAATTTTAAGTTTCTTTGATTCAACTGTTTAAAATACCCTTCAGCAGAGTCACTGTTGTAAATTTTAAATAAATAAATTCGCATCTTCAAGGAAGTTGTTCCAATGCTGGTTCAACTGCTGCTTCTGCGGAGTCCCTCAAGCACACGAAATACGTGGAGATTTAAGAGAAGTAAGTATAAACTCGTCGCTTTTGATGTAAAAATCTTTAGTACATAAGAAAACAAGGCCAAAACACTTGTGAATACCATAGGTAACCTCTTACGACAAAAAACAAGTGAGAGAAATGGTCAGAAATTTTTAAGAAAAACATTTGTCTGGCAGTTCAACAAGGCTTCAATGCTTCCAGTGTGCTTAAGACGGCTAATAAAAAAACTGGTCTTGAAGGCTTATATTATATTTTATGTTAAAGTTTATTATGTTTATTACTTGTATTTATAGTATTATCTGAAAGTTTAAATAAATAAATAGGTAGTAATTAAATGTAGACATGACCAATGTACCACAGAAGAAAAACAAAATGTACTCGTATTTAGGTTCAAACAATCGCAAAATATAGTAATTTAAAAAATGAAATAAAATGGCAGATAAGGTATTATAATTTTGTTGCAAAACAGTTTTATAAATAAATAGTATCTCGTCCTCGCCCTGCAGGAAATGTAGAGACTATTAGAGCAATGATAACAAAAATATTGTGTCTCTGGTAAAGCAAAAGCTTAGAAGCGAAATTTCAAGTTGAATTTGCACCTGATCCTGATGCATCATCGTATCTTCAGTAACTATTAAAATAAAAAGCTGTAATTGGTAGTTATAATAATAATTATGCAATTTGCACTTGTATCCTTAACTTGAAATATAGACAAAGATACTGTTAGACCCTTTCACTAGAAAAGTTTGACAAACGTGGATAAGCATAGATTTATTTTTAGGGATTATATAAAAAGTTATTAAAGCTTCTGTTGACGTTTTCTATCACCACAAAATACAAACACAAATCTGCAAGTGAGTACGAAGAAGAGTATGCTAATCTATCTGGATACGACAAACTTGTATCACAGAATTATTTTATAAAAATAATCCACGTCACCGTCGAATACAACGATAATAACTCACTGAAAAAATACCTGCAAATATGTTTAAAACAAGTAGTTTTAAGACTCGAGTTAGTGTAACGGATAAAAGAAATTCTGCTTTGTAGGTAAATAACCAAGTTATGCCAACTAAAAATTTTAAGAAACGACTAGATTGTTGCTTGACTTTCAAAAATTTTCCGGAAAATTTGCTCACAGTTTATAAGCTAAAGCAGTTGCCGACAGAAATTAGCTAATTCATAAGATAAACGCCAAAGATAAGCTAGTATCAAAAGTGTAGTGTTAGTTGTCACATAGAATGTGTAAATACCTATTAGAGCAGGGGTCGGCAACCTTTTTTGAACGGCGGGCCATTTTCAAAATAAATTTTTTTATGCGGGCCACATATTCAAATGTAACTAAATCTTTTTTTTTAAATAGTGCTTTTATATTATGTACGAGTATAAATATTATTAAAAATAAATTATATTGATGATTTGGCGGGCCGCACAAAAAGTTGCAAAGGGCCGCATGCGGCCCGCGGGCCGCAGGTTGCCGACCCCTGTATTAGAGTATGAATTTGAACTTGGAGTTAAATACCGATGCTAAGACAATAAGACTTTTTAAATATTTATATACAAGAAGTTCTTACAGTTGTAAAATGTTCAAAATTTAAGGATCTACTATTTCTACTTGTGTGCAGAAGTACAAGTAAATAAAACTCAAAATTGTCGGGGAAACCAAAACACTAAAAAATTTAGATATTTCCTAAAAACTACAAGGGTGAGTCAAATAATTTGCGGAATAGAGGAGATAGCGTGAAGTGGGGTCACTTGTTAAAATGTTATTCTTACAGAGAAACTCTTTAAGAGCGTATGTACCAAAAATTAACACAGCCGGGTTATTATTCGCTTAGATATTCTTGATTATACAAGTCAATCCGAAGAAAATTGTCAAATATGGAGAAAATCAAGTTCCGGGCGGTTATCAAATTCCTCAGGAAACAAGGAAAAACTCCACAAACCATCGTGCCAGATATGTTTTTGTTGGGAGATGTTTGGGAGGCCGACGGACGTGACCACTGCGGAAAACATTGGAAAAGTGAAAAAACTAATTTTAGAAGATGACCGATTAAAAACAACAATTCGCAGAAATGGTTATGTGTCAACTACAACTATTAAAAAAAAAAGTGTATGCAAGAATGCTCACACGGCATCAAAAACAGCAACGGGTTGCATGCCTTCGTGACTTTTTAAACCTTTGTGCCTAGAATATGGAAGTTTTACACCAGATTGTTACTGGGAACGAAACTTGAGTTCATCACTATGAACTTAAGCTAAACAAGATTCTATGCACTGGCACAAAAAGGGTACAGCACCCCCGAGAAAGTTTAACATGTCGCAGTCAACCGGTAAAATCATGGCCACAGTTTTCTCAGATTCAAAAGAAATCCTGCTTATAGATTACAAAGACAAAGATGTTCGCATAACAGGTGAATACTACGCTGGTCTCTTTGAAAATTAAGGAATGCTATAAAAACGAAAAAGAGGGGAAAAGTGACTCAAAGTGTGCTGCTTTTGAAGGGTAACGCACCCGTGCACAAAGCACACGTTGCGATAGCTGTCACACAAAAAATTGGCTTTGAAATTCACTAGAACACCTTCTCTGTAGTCCAAACTTAGCCCCGAGTGATTATTATTTGTTTCCAAAAATAAAAAAAGAGCTACGAGAGAAGAAATTTGCCAGCGATGATGAAGTGAAAGATGCAATTTTTGCCTATTTTGAAGACAAAGAAGAATCTTTTTTTTTTGATGGAGTAAACAACTTAATTGCGAGGGATGAAAAGTGCGTTAGGGTTAAAAGAAAATATATTGAAAAAGAATAATAATTATTAGTTTCTGTCGGTATTTTATTATTCGCATTCAGCGAATTTACCTTTTAAAAATTTCTATACATTGCACTCACTTAAAAATATGATAATAACCTTCTGCTTAAAATTTATACTCCAAAAATACACTCTGTTTATATTCGTATGTCCCTTTCTACCATTCGGAGTCAGAAGTTACATTATGCCGGAGACACACAATAATATATACAGGGTGTTATGGAAATGAGTGCAAATATTTTAACCTGAAATACAGCACCACAAATAATAAAAATCTGTAAAAAAAATTTTGTCCGATCTCAACTAACAACAAAATTACAGGCCGTCAAAGTTGGGTATAAAAAAACATTTTTTTCTTATATCTCAAATACCGCTTAACCGATTAATACCAAATTTGGTACACAAATGAAGTTGACTGTACTCTTTTTATTTCTTCTAGCAAAATTTTGCTGCACATCTCAATTTCAAGTTACGGCACTTTTTTTCACATTTTGGGTAATTAACCAATTTTCTTCTTATTAATTTCCAATTTTTGTAGCAAAAATGAATATGCCAGTAGATTCTACATAAAACTGCAAGAATGCAATATTTTGCTAAAACGTATCGTTTTCGAGATATTTACGTTTAAAGTATAAAACTGACTTTTCATCTTTAACTTTGGCGTCCTCTAGCTCCTAAACGGTGCAACTTAGTATAGAGGTAAATTGTGTTAAATCGCTTTATTTTGACCTGAAAAACCTATGATTGCCCTATGTTAAAAAAAATGTTATACGTTTTGTAATAATTAATTTTTAGTTTATAATTTTGTTATCAGTTGAGATAAGACAAAAATTTTTTTACGGATTTTTATTATTTGTGGTGCTGTATTTCTGGTTAAAATATTTGCACTCATTTCCATAACACCCTGTATAATACACAATAATTAAAGTATTGAAATCTTCAATTATTTAATGTCATGATACTATAGATTATTTTTTGACGTTTCTCTAAACCAATGAAAAAATCTAATTTTTGTCACATGTGCACTTTTCAGCCAATCAACGCATTATTATAGTGGGAATTTTCTACCTAACTTATTCCCGCTGGAATAATTTGCCTTACTTGCGTTTGTTTTTTTATTGTGGCAACGATTTTTTTCGTTATTTGTCATCTATCATTAATTTAAGTGATAAAATGAATTAAAACAGATTCAGTCGGTCGTGATTAGAGGAAATTAACAATAAAATCGCAGAAAGTGCTTCTAAGAAGATGAAGAATACCATAACGATTTGTGGTGTGCCCGCGTGGTGTGCTTGAAGCCTGAACAATGCAGGGGGTGCACAGTGCAATGCCTCCATCGTTTCTGTTTGCTGCACACAGCTTATATCAGGCTTATATAGAATTAACACTTGTTAACAGGTATATTTATCGCTTTAATCATTAATAACAGGAACTTCTTATATATATTTTTTTTAGAACGATAAACATAACCTTATTTTTTGAGTTTTTGACATGTCTGCTGTGAAATGTTTGAAATGTTTAAACCCACATAGAATAAATAACTCCCAGATAAGTAACCACCCAGATAAATAACGTAAGTCCGACTTTGGTTAAAACTGGTTTGAGTATGTCCCATAAGAAAAACCTTACTGTTATCGTCAAAAAATAATCCATCGAATACCACATGAGAGTTCGATAAATTCGAAAATAATTCTCCAGAATTTCTCAAACGTGTTGCCATTTGGCAATAGCCACTCGAGCGCTTCGCGCTCTCGTGTCTATTGCCTGGCAACACGTTTTCGAAAATCTGTCAAATTATTTTCAATTTATTCTCACTCTCTTGTGGTATTAATTACGAAAATAAAATCATCTACAAAGAATTCCTGTCATTTTGTGATCAGCGTGATACTCGTAGTTTCAAAAAATTTAAATTTACTATAATTTCAGTTTTGGACTCAAATGACTTTTGAAATAGTTAATTTATTGTAAAATAATAAGAGAGCTTTTTGTAGAGCGCTTTATTTAGTATAAAGATGTGGATGATTGTTTCAGTAAACAGATCCATAAACAAATTTAAAAAATTCTGAAGTTTGAAAATAATTTGAGTTACTTAAATAGCAAATAGAAAAACACGATGAACGATTTATTTCATCTTACTGCAGCTAAGTTTTAAAAAAACAATAAATAATCATTTTTTTAATCACCTTAGTAGACAGTATTTTGTACTGTGTAGTTTGATAAAAAGATAAACATTAAAGCAGAAAACAACTTCGTTTGTTTTTAATATGATAAACATTTTAAGGCAGTATTAAAAAGTATACAATACCATAACGCAAAGAAGGGCATTTTTTATTTTGAAAAAATATTACGGTAATAATGAGGGTTATCAACACTTCACATTCTCATGGTTTGTGAGTTTATGTATCTATTGAGATGAAACCAAGCTTTATCGGTAACGAAAGACAAATCCAGCAGTTTATCATTGATTGTTTGTTGAAACCAATGGCAGTAATTAAGTCGTTTTAGCAAATCAAGAGGTAACAATTCTTGATACAGTTGTATTCTGTAAGTATGCATTTACAGATCATTTTTG
The DNA here is from genome assembly GCA_029207805.1 of Tribolium confusum. Classification (NCBI taxonomy): domain Eukaryota; kingdom Metazoa; phylum Arthropoda; class Insecta; order Coleoptera; family Tenebrionidae; genus Tribolium; species Tribolium confusum. Next base: position 10,866,711 of record JALGAY010000006.1, read on the forward strand.
ACAATGTTTCGGCAGCTGGTAAGTGAAATATTCACTTGTTGGGATAGTCTTCTTAACGACGTTTTAGGAGTGTTCTCCATGACTTGCCTTACATTCTCAATATTCTCTGGAGAACGCACCGTTTTTGTTTTTCCAGTACCTTCTTTCCTATTGACGCTGCCGGTTTCTCGAAAGGACGTGATAATGTTTTTCAAATTGGTATAAAAATTTGATTCTGTTATAATTTCTTCGGGAAATTTATCACGAAACTTGTCAAAACAAAGTCTGGATGAGTAAACCCATTCTCCGTTCGCCAAGTGCCCATTACGATAAGATTCTACTAAAAAAATCTTCTGTACTGCAGTGAACCCCATAATTCAAATCAACAAATCTGAATTTTACTTTTGATAGTGACAACAAAGTGAGGTTATTAAGTGAAATAAGTTACGCCCTACGTTTTTAGAATTTTTGTTTTTCATAGCAACCTGTGATCAAAAATTATAACAAACATATGGTACTTAGTATAAGTAGCAACAAAATAATAAAATCTCTTCTTTGTCCATATAATATACAGAACGTCAACGTAAAGAACAATTTTGCCTAAATTATAGCTAATAAATTCAAGTGAAAAGTAAGATTTGATTATAACTTTTAAGTTTTCCCAATTTTGAAAATTTTTACATTTTTTTAAGAGAATTACTTAGAAAAATGTTACAAAAAGCCTGTGAACATAACTACCAAAGTTATGTTATAAGTGCGTAAAAAAAAGTCGTGAAAAACTAATTAATTAAATAATTAATCGAAAAAAGCCTGATAAAACTTCATCTAATCCATTATAATTATTATAGACAAAAAATGTAATCTGTCATATAAATAAATTAAAAAAAGTCTCTAGATCGTTGAAAAAACCTTAATCAGTTACGTACTAACTTAATTAGATATGAAACTAGCATCAAATTTAAATAGATATATTTCTTATTATTGTTCTCTTTATTGTTTTCTTGTCTTAGAATTTGTTTCCTGCCCTCAAATTTATCCAACACAAGACCATTCATTAGAAAGCAATTTCGTAATAAAGTCAACTGTATAGCTTCATTACCGGGACAAGTCCTGCAGCATTTTCCTGGCTCCGGAGGTAAAGGATTAGCACAAGGAGTATAACATTGCAAATCCGATACTGTGATAACCCCTGCTTCACACCGCAAGACTTTACAAGGATTATCAGGATCAGTCCATTCCGTGTGACTTGAATGGTGTACTTGATTGTAGATACAACCTGTAGAAAAATTATTGAAAAATTATAAAATTTAATAAATCTAAGTTACCTTTGCATTTTTGACAACATCCGTCTTTAGTTTTCTCAACTAACATGTGGCAGCCCTCTGTGGGAGGACAATAGTATTGCGACTTACATTCGACAAAACCATTCTGAAAAATAAAAAAATATATGAAAAACAACTGCAATAAAATGTAGATAAGACAAAATCATAATTTCTAAAAGACAATAATTTTGTACATTTGAAATCGAAAAAAGAGTAGTTTTCGACGAATGGAATTCTTCCTAATAACTTTACTCGTGATTTAAAAAAATTTATAGCCTTTAAATGAATAAAACATGACTTTGCAAGGCATTACAAATATTTAATCGTAGCAATAGAATAATAATCAGTAGTGTTTCTACGTAGATTTATTTCAATTTTGATGGTATAATAATACGAGATCAAAAGGTAAATATGTACCTTAATTTCACTAGATACTTGTAAACAATTTATCTACGTGCGTATATATTTTAATCTCGATTTCTTGAAACAGACAATATATCAAGAGTCTTGTTCTTGATGTAGTAGAACAAATAAACACGTGTGAAATATAAAGTGCACCAGGTAAAAATTATACGCGTGCCACCTGGTGTGAGAAGTCGTTAATACACAGCTACTCTTTGATCTTAATTTAAATGTTTAATATTTTCAGACGGCGGATTTGATGGAGTGGGTGTCGTTTTTCCTTGGTTTTATTAGAAGAAAACGATTTCTTCCTATCTGATGGGAATTAATACTAATGACACACTTTGACCGATATTACTTCACCTGTTATAAATATTGACAGTTGTATATTTGGGCTCATTAGGAGGTCGCTTAATAGTTCTAATGAGCTTCTGAATTTGTTAAATGCATTAACAAATGTGAAAAACGCCACTTAGCGACAAAAATATTAAACCCACTTAGTTTTAATAGAAAAAACAAATAGATTTAACTGCATTCAAAGAAAAATCGATGGCTTTTAAAACACATAATTAGAGTTGGTTGTGTCAATAGATGGAACGTCTGGGAAGCTACTTTCGTACAAAATAATATAACTAAATAGTTTTTTTAATACTGGGATAAGAAGAAAAACAGATTGAGATCCCAGAGATAGAAAGGATATTCGCTTGAAACATCTTTCTGTCAGACGAGATAAAATTATGTTCAATCAAGCGACTTGCATGTCATTTTTCGTGTTTCGTTGATAAAATTTTAAAAGTTTTATTATCCAGACAGAAACAATTTAGAGGCTAATTCACGAAATACTTTTGAGGATATTGACCAACAACAAATGGAAAATTTTAATTTACTAGAGAGATATATTGTATTTGTTATTCTCTAGTTCAAAATAAGATATCTGAAAAGAATTGCCTAAAGCTACACATAAATAAATAAATTAATTTCAACAGGCAAAAAAGGATTAATGTTTTACTTTAAGGGTAAGAAAAAATTTACCAAAAGATTTTCAATCTTATCTCTTTAATCTTTAAAGTAAAATTTTGTACTAATGGAATACGGCAACAATTAACTAATGTGTGAAATTCTTTTTAAAATTTATTTTAGCAAAATACAACTATTATAAACTATTATCAAATCTTTAGAAAAAAAAAGCTGTTATTCAATTTTTTTACAAATAAGTTGATATGTGATGATAGACCTAAAACATACATTACTGTAGTAAATTTATAAATTTATAAACTTAAATTTATAAAAGATTTAATACTGACTGTAAAGAAAAGTGTATGCTATTGCGATAGCGTTTTGATAAAAACGATCAATAAGCTGGCCTGTTGAAGTAACCTCAAAAAGCCTGCGTTTTCTTTATCGTTAATAGCTCAAAAAGATGAAATCTCTATCGCATGGTAAAACTCAAAAATTTATAGACAAACCCAAGTGAAGTTAGACTGCCTGTAACCACACACTCTGTGTCATTCACGCTGTATATAAAAAACAAACAATAACTATTATAAACTATGTGCCAATAAAAATGCACCACCCAAAAAGATAAAGGTTAAAGCAATAGTAGGTTTTAAGAATGGACTGACGTTATATGTATTAGATAATGAGTCGTCATTTTGTCTGTGGCAAAATAACGACCTGGTAAGAAAGTTTCCTACAGAAAGATACTATAAAGAGTTTGCGGAATAAAGCCGTGAGCGCTAATGGAAGGCCATGGGAGCGTCATTCCATAGTTATTAAATAATACAGATCTGTGGTCTTTATCAAAGATAGACTAAATGCGCATGGATAAATCGGCAATATTTTTGATAAACAAACATGCTGGAATAATTTTCCAGGAAGGTAATGATGAACTCCATCTTGCACATATTTGTAGGAACTTTTTGCAATAAGAAGTAAAAGTTCTTCTTTGACGAATGCGTTCTCCGTATTTAAATCTTTTAGAATGCCTTTTGGATATAATGAGACAATAAATAAAACGTTTTCCACAATAATCAAACTTTTTTGAAAAGCTGTGTTTTCACGTACAGCAAGCTTGGCAGTGATCAATCTATTCTATTTAAAGCAGGCAATGATAAGTTCGGAAGTGCCTTGTCAACTGTACCTAACGACATGACATATATTTCTACTATATATATATACAGACTGATTATAAAAGATTGTCCGAAAAAGAGTGCTTTCGAATTAGTGTTTTGTTTTATTTTGCCGCTCGCATCGCATTTCCCGACTTAAACCTGTCAAATTGGTGATTTTAGGTTATGTAACAAAATTGCAATTTTAAATAAAGGAAGAATAGATTAAAACTACCGATTTCATTTTATTCAAAAGGTGGATCACTGAAATAAGTTTAATTTTTTCCATTTCAGAGAGTTTTGAACTCATAAGGATACACAAATATCCTAAAAAACTACTTGCAGGTAAACACTTTCAGCACGTATTTCATTTCAAACTTAGAAACATTTATCAATGAAGCCACCACGTAAGTAGAGTTTCTTATGCAATGCACTTTTTTTTTTGAAATCACGTCTTCACGGAGGGCATTGCATTCTGATGCTGCTGCTACAAACACACTTTTATTTTGTATCATCCACAGAGGGCTTTTGCAAAGAAAGTGCTCTCAAAGACTTTTTAGGACTCTGTTCCATCCTTTCTCTGATGTCTTTCACAATTTCACCTGCAACAGTAGGCTGCCTGGAGATTTCCCTTGGTTGACACTTTCAGTAGTTTCGAAGCGATCCACAGTTTTTTGGATATGCCGAATTAGCGAATCTTCGGCGATATCCAAATTAGGAAATCTCTAGAGGTATTCCTCTTTGCAAGTATTGATGTTGTAGCTCCAAGAACCATCTTCTTGCAACCTACCACTTTCGAAGTAGGATGTGACAATGAACACGTTTTTCTTCACAGTGTAAACTATATTTGTCTCTGGTTTGTTTGAAAATCTTGGACAGTCTACATCAGCTGAATAAAACTTTTTAAACTTACCAGAAGTAAAGCGCTAGAATAAATTTTGTTTTAAGAAAGACAGATTTTGTCTTGAAAAAGACTGGTTTTGTCTTCAGAAAGACAGGTTTTGAAGATAACGGTAAATGAATAAGAATTACAGAGTCGCAACAAAGCAAAGTACAATTATAAAAGCAGTAAGAATGAGAGCACAGAGCGAGGCAACGAAACTGACAAAATGTAACGGAGATTGACAGATGACAAAAACTGTCAAATTGACAATCAAAAAATAGTAATGGAATTATTTCAAAAAGACGGCAAATTCCATAGCCTTCTTTTCCGGACAATCTTTTATAATCAGTCGGTATATATTCGGTTTATAGCGTCTTGTGTCGCCTTCCGATTCCCAATCTCCATTTTTTTCTGTCTAACCAATCTGCTTCGGCTAGATTTCTCTCACTCATGGCCTTGGTGATACCCCGTATCCAGTTTTTGCTCGGACGTCCTCTTCGATTTCTTCCTTCTGGTGTCCATTCTGGCACTTGTTTTGGTATTATATATTTATATATATTTCTACTATTAACGATAAAATATCAGTAAAAACTGATAACAGTTCAGAGAAAAGCACAAACGTACAATCTTAAAAAAGTCTTTCCAGATCATATCAAAAAGATAAAAAAATTAAGAACAAAAAGACACAATAAACATGAAGCGCGTGAACAGTCTTATCATAGAATGACAAACAAACTCAATAAGACGCAAGTACCAAAAAAACCGTCTTATACCCCCATAAGACAGTGAATAGTGCGAAAAGTGAATACCGGACAGGAATATAAAGATTTTGGATAGCACTTTCACATAAAGTAAAATAAGATAACGAAAGATGCGTACATTAGAACAAAAAAACACTGCAGAGTGAGTATTCTTTGAATGCCGACGATGCGATAAGACAATATCTGGCAACCACTCTGAGGAGGGTTGACAATCCAGACAATATCGTAAAAATCGTATCAAAAAAACCATGAGAATTTGAGTGGAAATTTAGATAGCCCTCAAGTCACACAGTCGGCAAAAAGTATTTACTAGTAAGAACTCAGTTGAACTGACAATCTTTGGAAAAAGTTGACTGTCGCAGAAGGCGGCAGTTTAGAGCGTGAATTTGGTAGGAGCACTAGACAAGCGTAAGAGACAGTCTTATTAGAGAACAAATAAGAAGCTTGTTTTCCTAACATCATGTCTAACGGCGGTTCCGTGGTGGTAAACAACTAGAAAAAAAAACTTCAAAAATCTATATGACTGAAAAAATGAAGTATCTAGAACAGCAAGCTAAACCTTAGAAGTCATATTAAAAAAACTGCTGCTAAGTCAACTCATGCTCTTTGAGCCGGCAGAAGCATGGTAAGAAAGTCGTAGAGACTTACACCTATAGTGGTCTGCTGTTCTTTATACAGAAGATATAGTACACATATGCATTATTAATCTGATAACATAAAAACAGAGGAGGTCCAAAACAACTAATTATGAAATTTTCGCCATAGATGCTATGCTAGATCTACTTCTTCTTCAACTATTCGTTGAGGCCAAGGCATGAAACAGCTTACAGATTGAACAAGTCCGATCCGTTTGCACTTAAAAGATATACCAAAATATTTAAAAACTTAAAAGAAAGAAGCAAAGTTAAAAATGTAAAAATTAACTTATTTAGTTAAAAATGTCTCAATTCTTTAATGAAACTAGCAAAACACAAAAAAAATCACTTTCAAATGGGTGCCAGAACACCAGAAAATCCAAAAAACAAGCAGACAGACTTTCTAAATAAACAAGACCAAAAAAAAAAAAAACAAAATGTATGAATCTAAATAATAGGTTATAAAGATTGGGTAATACTAAAATCCTATTTTTTTTAAATCGTTGTTTAATCAATCTATCAAAATCTTGCTAAAAAGATTTCAGCCCTACAAGAACTTTATATCCGAGAACTACATGAAGATATCTGTAATGCTTTAAGAGCACTAAGTAAACAAAGTACAGCAACCACGCAACCACCAAAACAGTTCGCTAAAACTTAAAAAAAAAAAATAAAAAATAATAACTATAAAATAGGTAAATAAAAATGTCAGCTAGGTTATGAATTTATCGCTGAAACTCAGAGAGAAAGTGAGAATTCTACTGTTAAAACTCAAAAGTAATGAATTTGTGTCAGGCAAACCCTGACTTTATAAGCAAAATAATTTTTTCTGACGAAGCGATATTCTGTTTAAATGGCACCGTCAAGAGACAAAATTGTCGGTACTGGAACAGAGAAAATTCTCATTGGATGATGGAAGCCAACACTAAATATCCAAAAACTTAACGTGTGGGTTGAAATGATTGAACGTCGAATAATTGGTCCTTATTTTTTCAAAAGTTCCTTAAACGCGAAAATCTATTAAAGGTTCTTAGAAACTTTTCTATTGGCAACATTAAAAAGACCATACCCTGCCAATGGCAAGCCGAATGAAATCGATCGGCGTCTTTGGTTTCAGCAAGACGGAGCACCACCTCATTTTGCACATCACGTTAGGACTTATTTGAATAGTCTTTCGCGGTAGGCTTGGTGTAATAGAGTGTCCAGCCCGTTTACCTGACTTGAGTCCATTGATTTTGGGACACCTATATATTTTTTGTCAAAAAACACGGGATACGTGTTCGAGCGTTTTGCTGAAAGCATATCCCTAAATTTTTAATCGAATTTATTCATTACACCTTATATACTCTCATGTTCAAACTACAAACAATAGAAATAGAGAAAACCTTAGGTAGTAAATGCTGAATATAGCCAACCTCGTACTATCGGTTTCTTGTATTACTTTTAAATTATTTATGTAAAAAGAAAAAATACTTTAGTTAATCCAGGTTAACATTCAAAATTTAGAAGAAAATAGAGACAATATTTGCTTATTACCCTGGCAGTGAGTAATTTCTAATTTATAAAACGGAAATGTTTTATTTTCTTTGCGTGATTATAATATTAACATACATATTCACGTGCAAAGGGTGATTAAGACTTTGATTAATAATGAAACAATAGCTAACTCGTGCTTCCTTAACTTTCACCACAATCAAAAATGTGGTAAACCTCCTTCAATTCCAGTAAACTTCTTGCACTTAAATTCTGTGTTAAATATTTCGAATACAGATCGTCCTTGAATGGTAAACAATTCTCCAATAAATGTATGTACATACATGAAGTGTAGTTTAAATTTCATCTAGAAAATTGAAACCGAAAATGATTAGTTTGAAAACAACACGTCAATATATTTCTCCAAACCGTTTCCTCATTATTATGATTCTGTGAAATTAAACATAATAAATTTAGGTCCTGAAGGCGGCATAAATCACAAAAAGCACTAATAATTTGGCCAGCCTTATAATAAAAATATTTATACTCAGTGAAACTGAGCTGAGTTTCTGTTGAATGTTAAGAACCAGCTGCGGTTGTTGGCGAGGTTATGACGCAACGTGATCGAGTATTTCACCTGGGGCAAGACTGCGTCCAAGTCCACCATAAAGAGGCCTTGCCCCAGGCCGAACTTCTCTCGAAAACTGCCCTATCACTAACAGGCCAACGAATTCCACGCTCTCCAGCGAAAAAGTAAACAAATTCCATATGTGAAAATGTCGAAAGAGGTTTATTGGATTTTGATGCTGGAGGGTCGGATCTTAATTCTTTAAGAAGGTTTTTTTTCTAATTTGTTTTCGTGTTGTTGACCTAACAATACTACTAATACAACTTTATTAATTTTTTTACGGAGAAAAAATAAACAAGTTTTGTTATTGCAGTTGCAATTATATTTAACATTTTTTGTAATCTAATTACACTTGCAATGTAATTACTATTGAAATTTCAGCCCATCCCTATTTAACTACGCAATATTTTTTTTTAATTACATCATTGATGATCTTATCAGAGAATTACAAAAGTTCAAATTTCGACTCTCACAAGGGATCATTTTTGCCAGGGGCGTCCTTACTTTCATTTATCGGTAAACTTGATTGTTTCCGGGTCAATCGCAAAGAAAGTATCTTTTTAACTTGCTTAAAAATTTTAACTTGGAATTCCTAAACATACTGGTCATTTGGAAGCAGCAATAAATTTTGTATTTGTTGATAAATAAAACAGTTTTTTATTTAATGAAGCGGTCATAAAAATTACAATAAATAAACCCGTTTGAAAAATATCTTTCAGGTTAGGTACCTACATACGTCAATTTTGCATTTGCAATGTTTATCCAACTAATTCACAATTGAAAAAAAATTCCAATTCAATTTAAAAAATCTCAAGAATCTCAACCTGTTGTCTAACATGTCATAATGAATTGTGTATAAGCAGTCAAATGATTCCCACTAAATAACTTTAATTCTTATCCGCCTTATCACAAGTGTCAGCTTAAATCCTAACTTTTCCTTAATTTATGAACGAATTTCGTTTTGTTATACTCAATTATAATTTTAAGCAATCAACACCGGGTGAATCCGGTACGATAAAAATGTTATTAGACACGCGAGTGGTTGGCTATCTGATCGTGTTTGCTTCCGGGTATGATAGATTGTCGTTTCCGTTTTACACGCGGTTTATTAGAACCGCGAATTGCGCTTTTCACTTCGGCGAATTAGTTGCGATTCTTAGATATCAAATACGAGAATCCGGTGTTGGTCACATGAAAATTGCGAAGAGGAATTGCGTGACAAAACGCACACAGTGATAAATTATACACACCGACACACCTGCATCTGCAGTACGAAGAAATTTTACAGTAGGACTAGCAATGAAAATGTATATAAATATATAGTTCTCTCCGAAATAAGTTGACTGACTTTTAAGAACTTATAATAAGCCTAATAATCGATAAACAAAAAGGCGTCGGTGATCTTAGTTTGTTCTGCGGTTAATTTAATTAAGTTCATTATTGGGCGTATTGTAAATTATTAATAATCCAGCCCAAATTTTTCTGATCCTATTGTATTCAGATAGTTATTACTGCTCACAACACTAGAATTCTAGAAATAATAGTCGTAAAAAATTGCTTATTGGATTCATAGAAATGCATTATAACTTTATTTGTTTATTTAAGCACTCTGTATATTTTCATCTTGGAATCTAAATATTATCGAAGTTTTTAAACCTGGGTTTACTGGTATTTGTGTTTGTAGGTGCTTTGATTTTTATGATTATCGCTAATATACCTACAGAGTGTAATCAAATGTTGGACAGAAATTTTATCTGGTAATAGTCCTCGTTGAAAGCATCCTAAATACTCAGTCATCCCTTGTACAAATTTTTATGGATTTTGAGATATAAAATGTATAATTGTTGCGCAGAATATCGTGTACCACAAAAAGTATTATACAGTTTGTATCTCAAAAACTACCAACGTTTGATAAGGCAAATTTGGGCATTAAAATTACCAGATAAAATTTCTGTACATATTGCAATTACACCTTGTATGTCAACAAAATTGCTAAATACATAGTGTCTCACAAAAAAAACTAATTTTTGAGAAGAAAATTGTAAGTATTTCTTTTTTTCTTATTTAATCGTTTTTCTCGAAAACCATCAACATTTGTAAAACAAGTTTAAATCTTTAGATAACTAGGTACAAGACAAGTATCTGATTACACCCTATATGTATGTATAATGTACCATATGATCAGAAAAGATTATCCTCCAAAAAGAAGTACAATACTGTCAATGTAAAATATATATAAAAAAAAGTGTAAAGCAACTTTTATGATGATTTGATTCATAACCTCAAATTTCCCAACGTCACAAAAGTCGATTTTTAGCATTGAATTGTATTCACGTATGGTTTTGAACCATATGCGTTGCGTACGTCATGATTTCGTAAGACGCTAAAAACAAAAATACTGAAGAACTGTCAAAAAAAATATGTAATGATCAGTATACACAATTTTTCTTGTCAAGGTCAGAATTTGGTGTTCAGTTTATTTTGTCGCGAATAGTATATACTTACCTTTTCTTTTCGTCTTGTAAAATATTTATTAAAATTATATTATGGCCCGACAAATTTAAAGAATGGAAACTAAAAACTAGGTTCTCAAATGCTTCGTGGTATGTTCAACACTCGTTTTTTTTATGTACTACACACAAATATCCTTTGGTTTTGGCATTGATACCTAAACAATTTGCGCACCCAAACCAAGATGTGTCGTTTAATCTTTTGAGATTATAGTCGTTTTGCAGATTATTCGGATTCTTCTTTAACTTACTTAAATTATTTTTGGTATATCTTGGTTCAAAACCGAACAACATCAAGATTAAAAAATAATGAAAAACTGCAAAGTTTAATGACAGGCGAGATGACAGAACATAAACAATCTCACAACATATCAGACACAGAATATGTCGGTATGACGTCACAGTCAACGTTTTTCACACTTCTGTCCCTAATATTTCCAAAACGTCAAATCGCACGTATCTGCCGTTTGAAGATTTGTTCTTCGACTTTTTTTTGCCATATTTTTGTTTAATATATTTTAACGTTTAACGTATTTTATATTGTTTTTTTATACAACCTCTTTAAGGTATTATTACTGTAAGTAACAAAATATCCACAAGTAGGATATTTTGTTTTGATTTTCAAAGTAGGTTTTTAGCGCCCACCTAAATTGCGTTTTTCGATCACTTTCTGTTAAAAAAAATCAATAATTTTTTAATGTGTAATGTTCTGCTTTTCAATTGTCTAAACTCTCTTTTTTGCATTTACTGTTGAACATCGTCCTCCATCAAAACAGTGCAATCAACCAAACACGACCAAAAATCGGACAGGAATATTTATGCGTACGCTGGGCTGTCCAATAATTTATAATTTTAGCTCTTCAGTTCGAATGACCATTCAAAACAAAGATTTATTATCGAGTTAAAAACATAATTACCATTGCTCTGCATAAATGATCAAGCAATTAAAATTTTGCCCTCACGAGAAACAACCAAAAATCAAAATCAATCAATTATAGAATATTTTATTTATAGATGTCCGTTATTCGCGATAATCTCAAACGGTTTATTTTTTATTATTCGCAGATCGAAAACATAATAGTAAACAAGGATGTTGGGCAAAACTTCCGCGGATGATAACTAGTATTTCCTTAATTTTTATCATATATTCTGACGGCCGCAATAAACAGAAAATTGAAGTAGAGAAAATGAGAAAAAAATTAGATAATTTCTTTGTGTTTCATTGGTATTTCCGGTGCGAATACAATCCTGTAATAAGCATGCCTCGGTGCGTTAGCATTTAAAAGTATCAATAATTTAAAAACCTGTTTCTCATTGTAAACAAGAAAGAATTGAAACTTTGTTAGACAGAGAGACAGTTTACTGCTTTCTGACCAACAATAAGTTGAAATACGTCTTTCCGTTCTGGAATATAAACAAATAAAATATAAGTTTGTAGATTAACATTTTTTTAAAAACAGCCTGTACATTAAAAAACAATTTTATGCAAAAATTAATAAAAGTTGTTAAAGTTGCGTATTTATAGTTTAGCCGAAAAGCTATTGAATCGTCAACAAATCACGTCAACGAAACACTGTCTACAAATCAGGAGGTATCCTGCTTCAAAAAAATAATATTCAGTAATTTTTTTCTATGCAACCCCTGCTTCCTAATAGAAAATTACTTTCTTTACTACCAAAAAAAGTTGATAAAATACACAAAAAAGAACAAAAAAAAGATGAAACTTAACCTTTTTAGTGTATTTTATAATATTTTATTTTATTTGACGATTAGTGAATTTAATGACAGTATTGTGAAATTTATTTTTTATGTAATAAGTAGTAAGATGTGTTCAATAATTGTTATGGTCGTGTTTGCTATGGTTTTCTCTTTCTAGCATAAACGTAGGTTGACGTGATAAGTTCATATGGTTTGATGTCAACTGTTTAAATGTTGTCTTATTTTTGCATTTAGAAGTTTTTGATAAAAATCACATTGCAAATCATGATAATTGTATGCAGATGTTTAAGAACTTACTCTGCAAGGGTTATCTCAGTTGAACGTGTGAACTTTTGACCGCATTGCACTGACAGCTGTCATGTGTCACTGTTTTGTAATGTTAACCGAGACATAAGTTTTTTGAGACAATTGCCACACCCAGGCGATCTGACCACAACAATAATTGAACACATGATAGAACAATTAGTAGAACGAACCCCTTTTTAGCATTTACCTCATATAAAACTTGACAAAAGCGCCTGATAATACCTACATAGGCGAAACCGGTAGCGGCATTTTATAAATAAAGTGTAATAAAAGTACAAAACCCTATTTCTCCAAATTAAAGAAAACAGTGTTATACTAACAGAACTAACGCCATCATAAACTGTTGTTAGACATTGTAAGTTAGACAACCGTTTTTTTATGGTTTTTTTCCTAATTCTTTCGATTGCTAGCAGGGCTACTTTTTCCTTTGTCCTATTAAGGAGGGTTCTAATGATTTCTTCATTATCAAATTTTTTATAATCTTATGATTTCTTCTAATTATGTTGTTGAAGTTTCAAGAGCGGTATTATTTCTAATTTATACCCTTAATTTGCTACTAAAACTAAAAGATAATACCGATTTTTGTTTTAATTTCAAGTTCAGGTCACAACCGAGTTATTTTTTTATTACTGACCCGTAAAAATAAGAAGAGTTAGGAAGTCTTGAGGTAAATATAACTATATCGTCAAAAGTAGACAAAATATGTTTTATTTGGTACACTAGATCTAAAAAGATCACTCTCCAGATAATTTCACCAAAAAAAGCAGTTTATAATTTAAATTTCCAAAATAAAGAGGCTTTTTCCCATTATAAAGATTTTTATTCGCTTCATTTACAATATTATAGAATTTTGGGTGCTTGCTTTATTTCATTCTACACACCAAGGAGATCCAACACAAAGTTATTATGAAATTATAATGGAATTCATAAATTTTAAAGTTTATTTATTGTAAGTACATGCTACCACTTGGGTAGTGCTCGTAACCCAAAATCTTATAACCATATCGATGACGGACATATTTTTGAGAATTAGATAATGTGGCATCGACATTTTGAAACTACTAGTATTAACACAACCCAATCAGCCTACGATTCGCTTTTTTCTATATTTTTAAAAAATACGGTCGCGAGAAAAAACCTTTTGTGATATTTCTTTGCCATTCTAATAATCAAAATTTTCTTCTCGCAACTTCAAAAAATTGCTAAAGATGTCTAGCTTATATTATTTGTACCAGAACAACTTGCATTAATAAATTTACTTCTCCATGGCACTTTTTAACACCCAAAGTATTGCGTACATACTGCGATTTGGTTCAGAGCAAACATTTCTACACAAATCATTGTCTGTCTTAGTTAAAATAGTCTAAATTGAACGAGAATTTTGACTAGTAAAAATAATCTTTATTGTCTTTTTAATTCCAACTATAGAACAATTTAAAAAACATGTTTTAGTTCTATGACTTTAAATTAAGAAACTTTAAATTTTCAAAATTTTCTTTGTTATTTTAAAATTTCTTGTATCGTGATATCAACAATTATCTTGATGGAAAGTGGTCATGCATTTAAAAAATTATGTGTGTTCTTGTTTCGTACATTGATTGTCAAAATCTAACAGGCAGTTCTGGTGAAATCTTCTTGTTTTCTAAGTTTTTTAATCATGTTTTTTTACAGAACACAAGATCTACGTTATTGCTTTGTCTTTACCCCTCATTTTTTGTAAAGAATTTAGTTAAGTGATAACACATTTAATAATGTTTTATGAGTTGTCAAAATGTGATAGCATTATGACAAACCATATAAAGTAAATGAGACGTACGTTTTCCAGTTCATAACCACCCTTCATCAAAATAATTGTTAATATCACGACACATTACTTACATTACATTAATATCACAAATTTTTTGTTGCAATAAAAACAAATAAATCTTAAAGTTGTAATGCAACACCCAAATGGCAAAGTTTTCAGGTCACATCTACAGCTTCTGATATGACCTAACGGCCATTGATAGCCGAGGCAATTTAGAGGCTTAAGTTATCCTCTAAAAGAAATTATAACTGCAGTTAGTATTACCTATTATTATTATCTATTGCAATTGTTATGAGCAATACATTACGACCAACAATGATTAGAGACCTATTGGTTATTTAGTAGTAGATATACAAGGGTAAAATATAACAAGTTTCTAGAAAGAATTTGTCGATTTTATACTATTCAACTAAAATTTTTATGTAAATCACTGTCATAAAGCAATTGGCAACACAGAACCAGGAAGAGAAATTCGGCACTTAATTCGAGATTGTCATTACATAAGCGTGATGCTTAGGTATGCCCAAATAATTGCCGATTTCAGGCACAATGACAGCTAGATGTAACCAGAACTTCTGTGCATGTTTCAATACCTTGCCAGAATTTTAATTAAGTATTTAGTTGTAAAATTGATTTATTAGCGCTATGCACCCTTTACCCTTACAAAAGCATATCTCTTTTAAAACCAAACTGGAACTGACGTTATTAACCGCCTTTTTCACCGTATTCTGTTTATTTATTTAAAGTTTGTATTACATGACTAGACTCTCTTATGCTGAAATCGGCAAAACATAATTAACATAATAAACATAAACAATGTCTTTAAAACAATTAAAAATATGCAAAATGTTTTCGGTCAAACTGGAACTATTGTGGATTTCATTGACTCTGAGGTACCAACTAATAAAATTATAATATTCACCAAATGCAGAGAGCGGCATTCTGTAATTGCGTTTCTCTAAATGTTAAGCTTAAATCTCAATTTACTAAGAAAACTACCTGAAAATGAGGGACTGAATTTGTTCAGGGTTTTTACCGTAGATGTGACAAGAATGGCGATTCAGGCAAAAATGATCTCTATCTCTTTCTTACGTTTCATAGGTAAATTTAGAATTAAACGATCGGCATCTCCAACTGCATTTGCGGTGGCTTCGGTTAATAACTGAATATAAACTATTTATTGCTCGGCACTTCAGACTCATTGAAAAGACCTACAGATATGTATAATCTGTAATAAGCATTGTTATAATAAACAGTCTACTATACAAAACTGGCAAATATGTTATTATACGTGTTATTTGAAAATTTTATACAAAAAAAATGTCTGGCTGTGTATGTGTCGATTGCAAAATCGGTTAATTAGCAATGTTCTGGTCGCAAGATAAAGCGTGATATTTAAATTTAGTAATTAATCAAAAAGAAAGTTCAATGTATCTTTCCCATGGCCATCCACCTGTTAACCTAAAAACAAAAAGGAGCAATCAAGAAATGCCTGTTGTTGGCATCAGCACTTGACGCCGTCAAAATGTCAATCAAATCAACAGGTATGTCAACAATATTGTCATCGAGAGATTTATGTCTTCTGAAATATTTACACAAGAATAGTAAATACTCGATGGAGCGTTTCGGCCCGTAATTATACCGCAACTGAGTTATAGTCTGTTGTTCGTAAAACCAGTTGCAGAATTCGTAAACAAAATTAATAACTCTTATAAAAACGCGCGGTGTAGAATTACAGCGATGATATGTGAGGAATTTCGAGAATGCCTCAGAGAGAATTATAATTTTCCGGAATTACCTTACAATGACAAGAGTAACATTTCAATTTGTCGATGTGATTGACGGCGACCTCTCGACCCTCTTCTTCACATTTGGCTCGTTTACCCTCTGAAACAAAAAAATTTACACCATTATTAACGTTCCGTCATGCAGAAGCTTTATTATCGTGATTGCAAAGAGCAAACTCTTCCTGATAAGGAAATTTATGGTCAAATTGATAGTTATTATGTCTTAATGAAGACCATAACAGTTAAAAGCATCAATCGAGACAACGCTTCTCACTATATCCTGAAAAGTTTGCCGCAGATGACCGCTCAGAGGCCAATGCTTTGTTCACGAAAAAAATTAAACCCCTAAGGAGAGAATAGTTGAGGTTTGAGAAAAAATCTTGACTGCTAATAGCTCTCATTACAATGAACAGAGAGTACCACACACAGCACACAGCTATTCTTTAATTATAATAAAAAGACAAATTAATTTGAAGAATTGTCAGTTTTATAATAGGTTCACAACTTTAAATTTTTATAACGAGGTGCAACAACAAATTTAAAAAATACAGTCTTTATTTTCATGCACTGTTACATCGTACTGATTTAAAATTAGGATAGTAGAATCGCTTATGAACAAGTTCATTTATAAATGATGTTATAGTGTCAAACATTTTGATAATATTTACTTTTGTGATTAATTGATGAATTAATTAATTCTGTAAACTGTTAATGTAATTCACACTTTTGACTATAATTTAGGACAATCAATTGATCTTCCAATAAGTTAATTCTTACATTTTTCAAGTAAAAAAAATATTTTACTTTATAAGTACTAGAACATACTATAAAAATTCTTGCTTATCTTTGTGACATAAATTTCATATAAATAACGTAATGAGTAATTTCAGCACCTAGTCGAAAATTTCCCTGACCTGGTGACGAATAAGTCCGGAATTGAAAAAATTCGTATAGAATTTAAAAAATTTATCCAAATAAGGTTCGTTTTATAAAAGGTGTGAAAAAAGTGTCGAAATTTTTTCCGGATCGTGTCAGTATCAAATTAAGCCAGAAAATGAAACGATTACATGTTCACTAAGCTGAAACTAATTGAACAAGTTATCGATTCGTTCGGAATTTTCAGGACCCATCAATCCGATCTAATTCCGTTCGATTTAAATAAATTAAATGTGGCCGGCTGGCATTATTAATGGCCCGTTTTCGTGATTTTCTGACAGGTTGCATGTGTGACAGCACGAGGTGTTTTCAATGTGGCTAAGAATCTGCGAGGTTAACGGCCCCATGGCAGTTGACCCGCCAGCCGGACAAATGATCTTGAACGTACGCTAGGACCTTGAGAGTAGTGCCAACATTTACACCTACGTTATTACGTAACGCCAATTTGATTGACCCAAATCGGAAAAAAGCACAACATCCGCAAAACACCTGTTAGCATTTTTCGAATACACCTGACTGGTTTGCTAAAACGTTAATGTAGTTTCATTGTTAGAGATTATATTGATAATACAGAGAAAAAAGTTTGACGTAAAGGATTTTGTTTCATGTTTAGTTCGAGATGCTTTCAGTAGTTTAAAACTGTTTGGTTTAATTTGGTAAAAGCTTTCTTTCCATATTATCCGCTTTTATGTTAAATAAGGTGGAGTTCTATTTTACCTAAACCAAAAATGTGTGATCGATGCAAAATAAAAAGAGCACATTATTTAAATTCCTGCTTTCAAAATTTTTAAATATCAGTTCTAATAAAATTGATTTAATATGGTCATATTTATAACAAGTAATAAAGTTATATACGTATAGTATAATGTAGTGCATAAATAATGCAGTAGTGATGAAGTAATGAAATTAAACCATATCTATCGAGATATGTAGTACATAGCTAGCTATCAGAGAGTATCTGGAGATAACAGTTGAACAATCAGAAAATCAAAATTTTAAAAAATTTTAATTTCTACGAAATAACATAAGTAAATTCAAACGATTCAAAGAAATAATAAAAAAAAATTAACAAAATACAAAAGACAAAGTAAAATAAAGAGATGAAACAAGAATAACAATACAAACAATAACAAATAAAAATTAAGTCAAATTTAAAAGTAAAAGATGAAAAACCTTAAAATAGAACTAAAAACTTTTATATTAATACTGAAACAACACGCATAAAAATAAAACAATTTATATTAAAAAAAATAAACAATAAATTTTTTTTTTTACAGATTTTGATTGAGTGAAGTATATAATTATATTATTTAAAAATAACACCGCACAAGTAAAAGCCATTTTTGTGAAAACATTTTTGGCTGAGACAAAGCCAAGGCTAAAATTTTCGGAGACACCAAAAATTTTTTGCAGGCGAGGTGTATCGTTGTCTCAGATTGTAATATCCTAGTAAGTAGTTATTTGGCATTTATAACGTTGGCATATAATAACTGACACTGCTTTTGGAGTCTCCAGTGGTTTGCGATATTGTGGAGCGTCGCATTTTGCCCGGCTCCTCCGCCAAAGTGTCAAGTGTGTTCACAACAGTTTTTTTTTCGTAGGTCTCGTAGATGCAGATGAAAATATTAAAAAAGTTGTGTTGATCACAATCATTTGACAATTAAACTAAATTTGTCAGAAAACATTTGTTTGAAATTACAATTACAAGGTGATCCACTGCAACTTGAGACGCCTTTGGTTAGCGTTTGTTGTGCATCCATAATAAATAATTAATAAAATTAAAATATAATTTAAAAAATTGAATAGGTAAATAATATTAATGGCAAAAACTAAAAAGAACTTTTTTGTACTCATTGCCTTTGAGAGGGTATATCCCAGTCGTCCTCAACGCTCGAAAAAATGTTTTTTCAAAATCAAAGTGTTTCTTATTACCCACACAAAACTAGCCAAAATTTGCTTAAACCATTGGTCGGTAATGGTAAAACAACAACCTAAGGTTCGACTTCAGTTACCAAAATTGTTCAATTAGCCAACCAATCATCCATCCAAGTATGTAATATAAATTTGCCTCATTTGCATTAATGCAACACTCCTTTCGCTCGTGCTGCAAATAAAATGCCCATGCAAAAAAATTTCTTCCCAAATATGTTAATTAAATAACTATTTTAATGTATAGTTATTTATATAACAATTATGCAAAATATGGTACTTGTACTTACACGCTGCAACTATTTTACTTGTGGTTTGCCCCATTTTTATTTATTCTAACTAAAGGCATGCTTATTCTAAAGCCTCAAAATTCTTGATTTGGTTTGTTGCCTCTATAATTAACCACATAGAAACGAGGAATAGATTGCTCACTCACCACAGAGCAAAAAAAAATCAAAAGTGGGACGTGTTTGTTTTATTTTAATGGAAGAAACTACTTTACCGGCAATAATCTAAAAACGCAACATCGACTAACAGCAAATCCGGCATTCCTAGTCAATTTTCTTCTCCAACACTACATTTTAGTCAAACTACATTTTACTTTGCTTTTCTTATGTTTGTTTATTAATATTTTTTGGTATTGAAAACATAATTTGCAGATAGATGTCTATAGATAGATTGTTAATCTTTTTTTAATAATAAATAGTTATTAAAAAAGTTTTTTACTGCGGTATGTTTTGAATAAAAACTAAAAATGATTTTGATTTGAAAAAAGAAATAAATGATTAAAAAATTAAAATAAACTGTAAAATGTAAAAGTTGTTTGAATTATTATGAATCTTAATTCATATAAAATAAAAAGTAATAAGTACAAACTATTACTTTGCTGATCCGAGGATATCAAAGAATCTCGTTTAGAGCCACCTTCGCACATTTGGCATCCGTAGATACTCTCATAGGTGCTTTCGGTTGATTTCGATTCAAGATTGTAGATTGATTCGTAACAATTTGAGACAGTTTCCGGGTTTTGAATTGTACAGTAGCTGTTCCTTGAGGGAGGCCTTGGTGGAAGCGGCTCCTGTTGCTGTCTTCTAGGTAGAAGAGGTGGCGGGAGAGTTTCGTAGATGTTTTCTTTAGATTCTGGTGATGCGCAAATTTCGTAACCGTCATCCCCTTTGCAGTACTCGTAGCTATGACTGACTGTCTTCATCACGACTGACATTCAGTTCTTCGTAGATCTTTTCTTCGGGAGGTTTCTTAAAGATTTTTTTTGGAGAAGTCGGTGGTTTGGTCTGTGCAGTGGAAACACTGTAGTTAAAAATTATCGCATTCGCATTTGTATTGAGTTTTGTACTCTATTTCAAAAATCAGGTAGAAAAGATCTTTGTATCAAACCCCGCCTGAGGAGCCGTTGCCTAAGTTTATTTGCTTCTTCAAGCCTTTAAAGCATCGGCATGACTAATAATAATTATTCAATTTAAATTCTTTTGTTAGGGTAATTTATGGTTAAAGTCAAAATCTTATTCTTGGATAAACCAACTATACACTAAATACTTTCTTTCTCCAGAAAACTAAAAAATCTGTTTCTTTGTGTTGTCTTTTATTAATTTAACATAAGGCAAAAATTTGAACAAAAGCCTGCTTCAAACGGACTATTCTTTAGACCTATTTTAATTCAAAATTTGTTGCTCACTTGCTATAGTATATCTACGAAAGGTGATCGTTCCCATCTTATTGAAATCTAATGACCACTCAAATATACCAACTTTCCTATACGATGAGGGCAATAATAGTTAAGAATTTTTATTTTAATTTATTAATAAAAATAAAAGTAAACAATATCAAGTAGGTTTTTTTTAATTATAAACTTCAATAAAACTCCGTCTTGTCCCACCTAAAATTTTTAATATAAAGATTCGGGTGCTTCTAATATACATAGTATTCGTATATTGTAGTGTGGTTCACACTAAAGTATTTAACTATTAATGTGCTAAAATTTGCACACAATTAAAAATTTTTGGCACAGAATTGTGTCTTCAAGTGATTATTGATTAATTACACTTTTTTAAGAATACCGGGTCTAAACAAAGCTTTTACATCGTTTACCTTAAAATCTATACGTTCAAAAACAGTGTTGTCATACATCGCGTATCTCAAAAATAATGTTTATTAAAAAAAATCTCTACAACGAGAAAAAACTATAAACATTTGTATAAATCAAATTTGGTTTTTTAGCGTTTTTTCAACAAGAGCTATCATTTGTTAAAATCTATAATATTATTTTAAAAACACCCTGTCTATAAATTAATGAGGCACAATAAAGTTGACGCACTATAAAAATCCATGCTAAAATTTTTATTACACTTTTTACGCATACATTTCTTATTAATTTATTAACATCATAGAAGTCAAAGCAACAATGGTACTATATTTCTGGTTAGACTATACCTGATTCTTTCTTGTATTCACTCCTGGGAGTCTTGTGTGTCGTTTTGTGCTTGTTATATGATATACAATCTCTAATAAACCAATAAAATTAAATTTTATTAGGTATAACTTTTAAAGCTCTAACGAGTTATCATTACAACAAGGCAAAATTAAGAAAGTAAAAACAATGTAAAACTAATGAATGATAATGTAATTACGAAATTACTTCTGGGAAGAAATCAAAGTACATTTAAAAGTACTTCAAACTTGTGTAATTTTGCAACAATATAAACTTATTTTAAAACAACATAAACAGTAAATTAGATAAGTGCAATGTATGTATCTACGTCTATTTTAAATCTTTGCCTACGGTGTTTAGCAAGTAGAGAAAGGCGCTCTCAATTATTTTATTTTTACAAAAATGCGATAGAATATCGCAAAAATAATAATAGTATCATAAAATAAATGTTAGTAGGAGTGTACTTGTAATCTAACTGTGAACAAAATGAGTCCATTATGTTGTAGCAAATCAAGGGCGGAACCTATGGATAACCGGTGGGCACTGTGAAGCTGCGTCTGAAGCTATTATTTCCTGCATTAACACGAGATGATGTCATAAGATTTTATCTGAGCAATGCTTCCAGCAACTTTTTGAAAATGCCAAATTTTTCCAGGATATGATTATATAATGGTAGAAGAAGTGTTGAAAGCACATGTTTAAACAATAATTATGACATTGTATGTTGTTAAATTATGTAAATTGCATGTCGGTTGAAAATTTAGTCGAAAATTGATCTTCTTGGGCTTTCCAAATTCCAAATCCTGTACATGGGAATAAATCGCTAAATGGTTTTATTTACATAAAAAACAATAAAAAATCTGAACAAATTTCTCATTTATTTAGATATGAATCTCCGGCATTTGCATCGAGTTTTAATGCCCATGTATTCATTACGTAATATCAATTTGCGATCTGCATAATGATATGCAATATATCATATGTGTCAGCAAGCTACAATAGTCGCCAAGTTGTTCTAGGGAATGTTACATGATTCCCACCTCGGATATCTATCTCCAGGTACTGTTATCAGTAAGAAAAAATCGGATCTCGACAGATTTGCTAATCGCGTTATTTATGACTCGAATTTCATTTTTAATAAACTGCAGACTTGTAGCAAGTCATTTTTTAAATTTGTTGACTTGGAATATGAAACAGCGTCTACTGGGATTTTAATCAGATCCAGAATCGTTAGATGTCTGCTCAAAGAATTAAATCATTGTCTAGATTAATTTCATTTTTTATCGTCTCTCTATAAATTAAACACTCAATTTTGTAATACGATCGGAAAATGAGAAGTAATTGAAGATACCAGTTTATACACAGCAAAAGGATTTCAAGATTATTATCTAAACAAAGCTATCATAAGTAGTAAAATAAAATATGGGTTATATATAAAACATTGATATACAGTAGACGCCGCTTAATGTAATCGCAGTTAATAATTAATGCTAATGTTATCAACCGCTTAATGCAGAGACATCAACAAATTTTCGCACAATATAAAAAATAAGAATATGTAACGTGCATTTCTAAAGAAAGTCGCCTCTAGTTCTTTCGGATGCTGAAAACCGATATTTTCTGTTGTTGTATATTTTTGGCAATCGACCCAAAATCGTTCCTTAATCGACCGGTAGATCGCGGTCGACCTTATTGCCACCCTTAACTTAATTGTGTTCAAAATAGCTTCAAACACAATACGAATGCATACAAGTTTTCCGTTTTCCGAAAAAATAAATAAAGTGTACTTTGACAAAAGGCTACCTAAATCAGAAAATGATATGTATTATATATTTTTTTATATTACTTTGTTTGCTTAAATAAATAAAAAAAGATTTTAGATTAAAAATTGACATCGGCGCGTGGCTGCCATTAATCTTTAACACAAGAGCTACTTACCAAGCTACCTGAAAAAAACAATAGACCGCAAACGACCCCACTTTTTTTTCTTATCAAAATTGAAAATTCTGTTATAAATCAATTACAAAAAAAAATCAAAATTAGAATTTTCAGACAACTAAAGGTATATACTTATGATTTTTTGAAAACAGTACAAGCCAAATTTTTGAGTTACATTTTCGATCAAAAAAAAGATTGGTTTATTGTTATTCCAGAGAAACATCTTTTGGTTGGTGGTAAAATCACGTCGATCTCCTCACCGTCCTCTTAAGCAGAGAGCCCCCTTTTTTTGGTTTGTAAAATAAGATATCACTCGACATTTTCCCTATTCAAATTTTAGGGGTGAAAACATTTGTGCTAAAAGAAATGATATAAACGTGGCTTTACCAAGCAAAGATATCTCATTGAAAATTATAAACTAAAATTATATGAATAAGTATTCTGATAATATTACACCGTAATCAACAATTACTGAATAGATTGGTATAGAAGTTTGAAATTTAAAGTCTAAAAGTTGTAAAGTTTTTTGTTTGAAAAGTATTAAATTCATAAATTGTCTTACTAAAATCATTTAAAATCAAAATATTTGTTATAAATGTGACCGAAAACCGTGATTAAAATAACTAAAGTTTTAAATTGCGTTAATTATAAATATTGTGTTGCCAACCTAAACAATATTTCTTAATCACGGTATATTTTTCTGCATCCTCGAGTGACCATTTCTCCCCCACATTACTCGTATATCCTTATAACAATGGTGCTGAGGCATCAAAACTTAAATTAATCGCAGTGTGTGTGGCCTAAAATAATAGTTATTTTAACTTGTAGTACTGGAAATGTCAACTAATTTTTATACAAGATTAACTTCGACAATAAAAACGTGTTTGCCTTCTAATTTCTGATAAATTAAAACTTACAAAATGTGTATTTGTAAGTGAAAATGCGCTTCAGATGCTAAAAGCGTATTTTCTGTTCTTGTGTATTTTATTTTGATTGAGCCAAAATTGTTGCGCGATAACTGGTAGATTGATGATCGGCCTTATTGACACCTTTGACTTATACCCATCATCTGTTTGAAATCAATCTGTCACGTTACTTATTGAAGTAACTTAATAGTCATGGAAATGTCAAAGTTTCTCTGCGATTTACCTACCAACATGTCAGTTGTAGTTAGTAATAACAAAACTGAGGAAGATCCTCGTCACACAAGTAAGGAAATGGTTTAGCATTGACTATTGATGTAAAGTGATAGACTGACAAATTTATTGCAAAAGGATGTAAGTCAAGATATCAATTTTTCGAGCCACATGTACCTGCGATTCATTTAATTTTGGACATGTTGGTATAAAAATAGTTAAAATAATACAATACTTTCTACTTGGAACATCTTTTATTCCTCTTAAGTGCCCTTGTTTTCTGTTTTGTATTACTCGTTAGTCACCGCCTCTGTTTTATGCGTTTTGTTTACCGTCCAGTGAGTGGTTGTTTTCGAAAGTACCTATAAGTACACAGTCGTGAAGCAACGCATTGCGTTCTTGTAGTAAAATCCATGTGGAGTGCACCTCACTTGATGCACACCTGCAGTTGCACGACATACGACCTTGGCCTCGCGGCCCGCGTCCTGCTGTTTAACGAGAGATTGTATGGCTGTTACCTGTTATCCATTCCGTGGTGCCGTTGCAGGAATGTCAAAACGGTGCAACCGCGCACTTGCACTCTACTTTATCATCATATATTTAATTAATCAATCATTAACAGTTGTTAAAAGTTTTACGATATCTCATCCACTTGTTTATCCTCGAGTTTAACTCCAATTACGAAATCTCGGATGCCTAAAGAATCAGTAAAGGCGTTGTGTTAAGGTTGTAATTGGTTTGGAAATAAAATTTTTGTTTTTGTCGTTGAATAGTTTTTCTTGGATTATAGCTCGTTAGCGTTTATTGGCTTCGCTGTCAACATCATCTGTCATAATTCAATGCGTCTTGTTAACTTCCGTCGATTTAAACTGAAGGATTGATTTTGTTAATCTTATGTTTCAGTAACAATGCATTTATCCTTGTTTTAAATTAATGAAAGATTAACTTTTACAATCGATGACAATGTTATGGGCCACGTGTTTTTTTAAAGTACGAATGGTTTCTTTGAAAACTAATAAAGATAAAAATATTTTTATTATTGACATTTGTTTACCGCAATCGCTCTCATTTAACTATTGCAGATAATGTTTTAATTTTTATAGTTTTTTCTGCAAAAGTCAACATTGCTTTGATTTTTCTCTTATTGGTTTAAAATCTATCTATTGTTTCTATTCCCCAATTGCTAACGTCATCGTCATCGACTACAGGGGACGGCGAAGCATAAAAATCCAATGTGGTAGATTCATGTGTATAAAAAAACACAATCATGAATCCAACTTTTTTAACAAATGTTACTTTACGTACACGTGCCTTGGTTAATTTTTGATTTTTGTGTTTTTTTATCGCGGTGCTAAAAAATATAAAATAAAGGCTTGAAGAGTGCAACTTGCTTCATCTTGCTCTCTCCAATTATAGCAGTTACAATTTACTATTTCAAAAAAGTGCCAATGAAAGAATAATACTGATTTCAAAGCATTCTCGACAAATGTTACTTTAGACTCATTTTAGGTATATAAATTAATATAACAATATTTATTATCTAAATATTTGTATGCATCTTCAAGTAAGTAATATTTATTTTATTTTGAAATCACGATCTTCTTTATACACTCCCAAACTGGAGTGATATCTTTATTTTTATGGAAAAGCAGGTAAACAACAATGACAAATAAATTTCGATTTTTTATTACCGAAAAAGCCAAACAAGCAATAATAACATTATAATAGCCCGTTCAGGTAAGCAAAAGCTTTAATTTTCTTCAAAAATATATCTTTAAAACTTGAATTTAACTACAAACTAACGCTCTGTAAACCAATAAAGCAAAAATTTTAAAATATATAGAACGAGTCATATTTCCAAATACACATTTGAATTTTATCTTTTTTTTACCAAACTAAAATTCGTATTTGTTTCAAAATTGTGTCATTTATAGGAGCCTTTTGTTGCATGAAATGTTAACAATTTGTCTACCTCTATTCTCCAAAATTCAAGTTTGGACTTTTTCTTTTAGAATAAGAAAAGAAAAAATATGGCATCAATTATACCCAAATTTTAAAATTTAAAATTAAAATTTGTAGTTGTTTCAAATTTGTGTCATTTGTAGAAGCCTTTTGCTGCATGAAATGTTAACAATTTGTCTACCTCTATTCTCCAGAATTCAAGTTTAAACTTTTTCCTTTAAAATAAGAAAAAATATGACATCAATTGTACCCAAATTTTAGCAACAAATGTAAAAATACAAGACTAAACAAAAAGGTAATGTCTTAACAATAGCATCAAAAAAATATTATTTTGTTTTCTGCAAATAACTAGCATAGCACAATTATTATTGTTTAAACACTTTAAATATTTATGTGTCTCCACACCACCCTTAGCAAATCCAGAAGCAAATTTGTTGAAGAACTGTGATTTAATGTAAACAGAAAACGATATTTTTAAAAATATGAAATAAACTATTAAGAGTTAATTATAAATATTAAAAATACTTTAAGTGCACAAAAGTGCAATACTACCCAATATTATTTTAATGAAAAATAACACAAATTGTGTGAATGTCACAAAAAACTATAAAAAATATGAAAAAGTCTTAGTCTTATTAAAGAAGCAGATCAGGCCCTGATGTGATCTGATATCTAGACACATTGGTTTTCATCGAATTTTTGGTGATTAACACCATTTTAATTTTTATTGCACTTAAAACATTTGATTTCAACATTTTTTTGTACAATAAATTTCAAGGCATATTTGAAAATAAGTTGTCAATTTTTTTATAAAATTGTGTCTACAATCAATAATAGTTATTTATGTATTAAGGGATAATCAAGAAGATTATGGCACGAGGGAATGTTTAAAGGCCGACGTAAAAGGGCTTTTAATTTCCCGAGGACCATTAGTGACGATTACGCCCGTGATAGATACAACGTTTAATTTTATTTTAAATCGTTTTAATTTTTCGAATCAAAAGATTATTCAAAATTCCGGTATTTTTTTAAACTGTGAAAAAAACCAGATTAACTAGTTGGCTATCTTGTCGTTGCCAAGATACGGTATGTACTGATTTTCTGTTTTGCAATTTTTCAAAATGGAAACTAAAGAGAACGTGTGTGAAAACGTGTATTCTAGAAAAATGTTACAACTTACAACAGGTAAGAGCCCAAAAGAAAATGTAGTGTACGCTCCAAGCGTTTGTGATGCTTAACAGTTTTTGAAATAAATGATGATTTTTTGATTCAGTGCGATAAAAGTAAAGATTACACCCTGATTTGCGGGCGTATAAGGTAGATTATGATTCCAAAATAAAATAAAAAGATATACATTTCAAAGTTCTATGTTATAAATTATGTATTTAATTGATACCTTTGTAATACGTACGTATATACATTCATTTTAAATCCAATTAAAGACCTTTTAGAATATTTTTGTTTTAGTTATTTGATAAAAATATTTGGAACGTAATGATCAAAAATGTAAAATATTAATTATTTATTAATGTCACAAGTAATTGATTAAAATATTTTCAAATAATTAACTTAAAATTAAAATATTGAATATCATCGGAAATGTGGCGTTTCGAAAAATATCTCTAATTCGTGCTGTCACGATCCTTTCGTTAAGGATTAAAAATTTAAATAATTTGTAATTTAAATAAAACAAAAACGCCGCTTAAAAAACTGAACTCAATTATAATAGTATTAAGTTTTTATACTTATTACATGTCAACAAATTTTTGTTGTTTTTGTTTGTTAATTAAATTATAAAAGCATTGTATTGTTATTTAAAAAATTTAAAAGCTTTGCTAATGTAGGCGATTTCTGACATAAAATCAGAACTTATTAAAGTAATGTCGTAAATCAATTAGAAATAAAATAACCCCCGGAGATAGTTAGTTTATTAAATAAATTCATGTTAAACGTAAAGGTAGTAAATAAAACATAAATAAATAAATGTAGTTAGAGGAGAGTCGATATGAAAATCTCAGAATATTACTCTTAATAAAACTTAATTAATTCAAAACCTAACACCTGCATGATTGCATTTGCATATGTAACAATGTCATAGAATTTATTTTTACTGGAAACTCGTAATTACATAAGAAAAATTTTCTCTTAATTAAAGCAATTACAACGACACAAATTAGTCCAAGCATCTCTAAAATTAGAACAGAACCCAAATTTTCTCCATTGAGAGATTCCAACTAAAATAAGACGTCGGGTCTGATGACAGGTAGAAAACCCCCATGAGTTGAGTCTATTTCCGAAAGTTGGGCCTTAATCTGTCGTTTTGACTGTTTGACTCATTTAGGGTTATTTCAGACGAGGAATACGTCCTCCTCATGGGAAAATCACACTAAACACCGACAAATTTTATACAATCGTTTTAAAATTCGATTCATTGTGTGTGGTATTGGTTGGTTGCTGCCTATTGTTCTTTGTCAATAAAACTTGTAATAACAATTCCTCTTCTCTCTTGTTTTATGAACTATAAAAACATTTATTTGGTTTTATTACGCAGAAGTTTTATCTCGATTGCGTCGTGTAGATGCATGCGTACCTTAACAATTAATTAACGTTTGTATATGAAATGTATAATTATCCTGTGCAAAGAGCCATGAAACAATAGCCGGACATTGAATTATTCAATTTCTCAATCGATTCATAGTAGACATTTTCATACGATCAGTACACTTATTTAATACGTTGTTGCCAATCAAGAGCTAACTTTAATAACTGTTTTACTTGTTAATTTAATAAATAGGAAAAAAAGCTTTTACCCACAACAAAACACTAATTAAACAAGTAAATTACCTAGTTAAATGAAAAGCTCATTCATTTTAGTAATCTCGTTTTGTGTACTTATTTAAATTAACAAAACACATTTGGTCAATCATGTGCAACGCACCTTTATAAGAGTGTGAAAATGGAACCATAAGGGGAGATCCGAAAAAAAATAATTCTTAGCAAGAACTTAATAAATATCGAATTACTACCGATATACTAGTTAATATCATTTACCAGTAATAATTAATACCCATGCAAATGCTAAAGCCCTTTGGGGCAGTCAAAAATATACGCTTTTAGTTCCTCGGATAGGGCAGTGTACAAATTAAGAGAGCTCAGTACCGCTATTTCTGCAAAAGTTAAGAAAATATATTTTCAAAATAATGAAGATATATTAGTGTTTATAGAGTGGTAAAAAATAATAATAAAATTTTGTTTACGATATCAAGCTGACAATTTGTTTTGGCAAAACAAGGCTTTTGTAATTTCTTTCTAATTTTGGCAATGTAAATTAGGTACTTTTAATTATGTTATGTAACTATGTTTATCAACTTTTAATTTTGATTAGAAAAGCCTTTCTTATTAAAAAATAGAAAAAAAATAAAAAATTAAGAAAAAACAGTAAATAAATATATTTTTCTCTTATTATGCCCGCAAAACAACACCCTTCAGCTTTGATTATACAATTGATAAGACTGTGCTTAAACGACCTAAGAATTTCAAAGATCTAGAAGTCATTTTTGATTCTACTTTGTGCTTTGTCAATCATATATCTTCGTTGATTTCTTCTAGTTTAAGATCTCTAGGATTCATTATCCGCAATTGTAAAGAATTTACCTACAAATTTAATGCCTTAAAAACGTTGTTTATTACACTTATAAGATCGAAACTTAAATATTATTTACAGTTTGGTCTCTTTTATATGCTGTGCACATTAACAGCCTAAAGTCTGTTCAGAGAAAATTTTTAAAATTTTTGTTATTCAAATGTAAAGAGTCTTACCCGCCTCAAAATGTTGACCGCTTAGCTCTTTTGGATAGTTTCAATATGCAAACGCTCAAACTTATTGTTATTAAACGTAATCTTTGAGCATTGTGCTTTGTAGTAAAACTTGCTAGAAAACTGATTGATTTACAGCATTTACTACACCTTCTAAAATTTAATAATAAAAGTGAAGTAAATGCTAATACTACAGAAACGAAGTAAAAACATCAAGTAAATTCTACGAAGGCGTAGTAGATTCTATTAAGCGGAGTAAATTCTTCAATATTTTCCAGAAGTAACTACAACAGTAGTTTGTTAAGAGAAAATTTGTAGTATTTGCTACAAAAGAAGTATATGCTACGTTGGAAGTATTTACTACCAATTTTAGCGGAAGCTTCACTTTGAAAGAAGTTTGTAAAAACCCAGCTTCGTTAGTCGTGCTTCGAGTGTAGCATCGTTAAAACATGGAAGAAAAAATAAGAAATCAAAAAAATTATCTTCCTAGACGAACTGTCGAGAGTGATGTCTTATATCACAAATTATTTAGGTAAGAAAGAGGTCTGTATACAGGTGGTGCCTAAATTTCTAACAAATATTTTTGTAAAATTATACAATAGTATTTAGATAACATATGCACAATTTTAATCACTTTTATCTACATTTTTTATGTGCCAGTTTCCATTTCTATCTGACCAGCAACACCGCAATTGTGCCTGAAAATTAATTGGTTTAAATTATTTCTGCATTTCAAAAATTAAACGGTTAATTATTAGTTTCTATCTTAGATCTATTGACTGACATCTTCTTAAAATTTATATCAATCTTATTTAGAAAGATAATTTGGTAAATTGCGGTGTTGCTAGTCAGATAGAAATGAAATTTGGTATATAGTTAATTCTCTACAGTATATTTGGTAGTTTATAATCAGTAAATATAAAAAAGCCTATACCAACTTACTATAAAAACTTGTGTAAAAAAACAACAGTTTAAAAAAAATAGTCTCTAGAGAAAAAAATGTCAAAATATACAAAAATGGCAAAAATTCATAGATGTTGTACTTTCCTACAAAATGGTTGAAGATGTGAAAGAGAGAAATATGCGCGATTACATTTTAAAGTATTTACTACTCTCTGAAAGTATATACTTCTTTATAGTAGTACTTGCTTCAGAATGTGCAGACCCTACTACAACGATAAGTAAATACTACCGGAACTACCAAAGAACTTCAACTTGAAGTATTTGCGGTGAAATAAATACTCTAAGTTGAAGCATTAGCATTTACTTCATTTTTATTCAAACCACCCAATCGTTCTTCACGTTAGCAAACTGTTTTTTGTTAAACTCAACCCTATATCGCATGTGTAATTTTTGTAATCTAATTTCTTCTCATCGCAGCATTAATGTTTCTAGGTTATCTAATATACTTGCTGTATATTCACTTAAATTAAATTCATATATTCCATTTTTTGAGTCTTTTGTTAAGTATGTATTTTAAATTTTTTATTAAGTTAGTTTTATTAAACAATTTTATTTATGTTAATGTAATTTTACCCTATAATTAGATGTAAATATCTGTTAGGTAATAAAGATTGTTATTATTATAATTATTAATAAATAAAATGTCGGTTTTCTATTGTAACGCGTTTAGATTACACCAAAGAAGACACCCCATTTTTAAAAACCTAATTTTGCAAATTTCGTTCAAAGTCACTAAAGTTTTTTTGCTGCAGTTAAGCCGGTAGTAACCCCTTACACACGATTCGGCTTTGAAAATAGAGAGATTTCAAAATCCACCTCCACAAATCCACTCAAAAAATTGTAGAAAATTTTATTATTAACAGTACTGATAATTAAAAATTTTTACCATATAAATGTAATATAAGCGAGATATTTGCTTAAAAACCGTTTTCAACCCTCATCATTAAGATGTTCCGCACCCTCTTTTTAATTAGTCTCTTTTAATTTATAACTAAAGGTGATAACTGTATAATAACCTACTAAAAAATAAAAACTCCAAAAATTGTTTTTTTAATGTACATTTTACTTGGATGTAAAAAATCTTACATTTAATAACACATTAAATACTTAAAAAAATTTAAATTGATGTTAACAAAAAATATACTTTAAATAATGATTAAATGTTTTGTATATTTTATTTTTGGTAATTAAAAGACTGTAAAATATCAAGCTGTAACTTAAAAGAAAATTAAGAAGAAAAGAAAATAATGAGACATTAAAAACAAGGTCTTGAAAATAATTCGATGTTGGCAAAACGCCACTGTCTACCAACAACGAATTAATCTAATCACAAATTACTCCTCAAAACGGATTAATTTTGAACACAAATATAATTTTTAGTACTTTTAAATCGAGTTAATAAATCATCGCCAAAATCTCCTCAAGTAAGTTATGAGTAGGATCAATTAATTAAATCATTTTGAATTATTAAATCTGTGTAGTGACATTTTGTATTTATAAATTATGGAGTGACCAATAAATAAAAGAATTTGTAATGAAATGGTTTTAAAGTAGTAATTAAATTAAATTATTCTTGTGTCACTACGAGTCTTGATTTAATGATACACTTGTTTTATCAATATTTAAGCTGAAACAGTTTGATTAACTAAACCAAAAACTAAAGAATTTTTAACTGACTTTAACTATCCATCTATCATCGTAAAATAT
This sequence comes from Tribolium confusum, assembly GCA_029207805.1. Classification (NCBI taxonomy): domain Eukaryota; kingdom Metazoa; phylum Arthropoda; class Insecta; order Coleoptera; family Tenebrionidae; genus Tribolium; species Tribolium confusum. The sequence continues at coordinate 10,899,864 of JALGAY010000006.1, forward strand.
GTTAAAAATATTATAATGTATGAAAAAAAAAATTCTTATAAGACATCGATATTCGAAAATTTTTAAATAATCATAGACTAAAATAAAACATCCGCTTCAACACTTTAAGTGCTTTGATAAGGCTATGTCACTGGAGAACCAATTAAATCCTTCATCCAAGTACATAATTACAGTTTTTTATATATTTAAAGTACTTTATTTTGCAATTCAAGGATGCACAATTAAAAAATGATATTTAGTGATTTATGACTAGATTCGCGATCAAAACCCTCAAAACAATTTATAACAAGTTCGATAAAATCTTGGGTACACAAATCCGTATGGCGCATAATTTAAAACAGTCCGTTTAGATTATTAATGATGTTATATTATTTACATGACAGAAATGGTTATCGTATTTTAGTTAACTGTCTTAGCTTAGAATTTCATTAAAATAAGTCACTGTGATTTGTGGATATTAAAAAAAATGATTTTTATTATTTTGACCCTGATTCTACGTATAAACAGAAAAGTGTGCGTAACAAGATTTTCAAGTAAACCAGGAGCCCATAATTTATGACGTCTTCATCGCGGGTGGTATCAAATTCAATAATCGAATTTATTTACATTATAATACACTTAAAAATCTTCAAGGCTTCGAAAATTTATAGCCGGTAGCGCTTTGTACTAAAACGCAATTTGCATCTGTTAATAACGTAATTTAATAATTTTGATGTTAAATGTAAGGATCAAGACTGAGATCATGCACGTTCCATGACCTGAGATAATGCAGAAACAAAGAATAATTATCGAGTCTTTATTGTAATGAATGTAATGCAAGAATACCGACGAGTATTCGTTTAATTTACTCGAGCGATAACGTAACAACCATAATACAAACAGATCGCGTCTCATCAAACAATAATCAACAGAAGGTGTTTTAAAAGTAAACCGAAACGATATCACTTCAAAGAGAGCGAACAGATGAAACATCATTCATTAAAAATTTTGTTTATAATTATTATTATCGAATGGCATAATTAAAAATTGCCTTCTTGATTGTAGTTATATGCGTTACTGGATTAACTGCAAATTGTTGTTTCGTTATTTCTAATTGATAATTTTGATTTTTACGTTGTTTGGGATAACAAGAAAATAATTAAAATATAAAAATCATGTTATCTGTTTCAAGCATTAATTAGGTAACATTAAGTTAATTAAAAATAAGCCGCTTATGTTTATCAGAAATAATATAAATTGGAGCAAAATTACGCAACATTGGATTAATAAGAAATGCCTAAATTTTGTGAAAGTTTGGTACTATACAATTATTTGGTTTTGGCTAGATAATTGCTGAAAAATATTTTCTAAATAAAAGTGATTAATTAAGAATTGATACCCAATTAGTTTAAATGCTAATTTGTTTCTATCGCTTGCAGGAAAAAGGTAAAACAAAACAACTTTCACTAAAGTTTATTCAAGTAGAAAATCTTTTGCAATAAAAATCTGCAAAAAATTGTTTATTAAAAATATAAACAAAACGTTAAAATTCAATGAATAAATTATTAAGTATATCTACTTAATTGTGGAAAATAACAAATTTATTTTATAGTCTTTTAAAAAAAAACTTATATTCTAATAATATTGAAAGTTCGTATTATAAATATTTGTGTATTGTAGTAACTCCTCATTTACAGTTAAAATATTAACAAATAACAAAACAAATAAAATTTTCTTGAAGAGTAGCTGATTAAAAAAAATATTTTTTGGTCACTTTAAAAATTAATCACAAAACAAAATTCAAAAAAATTAAACCTAAGATTTTTTTTTAATCTGTCTTAATTAAACAAGATTTTATCAGCATTCTAACGTAAGAATTTAATATATATATTATTTTTTTTAGAAAGCAGAGGGATGCAAAGCCACTTGATGACATACAGTGTGTCAACTTTAAAAGTTGCAATCGGCAATATCTCTAGAATTGAAAGAGTTATTGAGTATCACTTAAAACCGTTTCGGTGGTTGCCAAGGGGAATCAAAATGACATGGTAAGTGACGCACCCCCACCCACCCTTTAAGCCACAGCCACCCCAACTTGAAAATTTTAAATGGCACTACCCTACTTGTGATACATCGTTGGAAAGCTCATAACAAACGCTTTCCAAAAATGTTATGCAAAAGCCTATTTGACAAAGTCATTTTTCCAACTCGAAAAAAAAAGACTTTAAATTTTCATTTTTGTTATTCGCTGTAGTAAATAAACTCTAATCGAAACTAAAATAAAACATGACCCAAGTGATTAAATTTTATTAAATGCTATAATAAATGTTGAAAATGATTTCCGTTGTTTGCTAAACAAAAATAGAGCCTGTTTTGAAATTCTTCACGAACTTTTTGAAAAGTTTCTCTGCGAATAGCTCGACACTCTTGAATGATTCTTTGTCTCAATTGTTCAAGTGAGTCTACTTTTGTTTTATAAACCACAGACTTTAAATGGCCCCATAAAAAAAATCCAGTGGTGTAAGATCTGGTGACCTAGGAGGCCATTCAATAGGTCCTCTCCTCCCAATCCATTGATCTGGGTAGTGGTTATCCAACCATTGCCTAACTGGAAGTACATAGTGTGGAGGTGCTCCATCTTGTTGAAAATGCAGTAGATGTTCATTTAATCCTGGATTTTCCAATTCGTCCAACTGATTTTCAAGCTCCTGAACTATAAGAGGCTCTATGGTTGTCTCCAGCATATTAGCGTATTGTTCGCCGTTCAAATTGCCATCAATAAACAGAGGTCCAATAATGGCATCTCCTAGTATCCCAGCCCAAACATTTAGTTTTTGTGGATACTGCGTATGTCCCTCTCTAAATATGTGAGGGTTTACATCACTCCAATACCTGCAGTTTTGTTTATTTACGTTTCCATTTAAATGAAACGAACATTCATCCGAAAAACAAATGTTTTTTACGAATAATGGTTCGGTAATGCATTTTTCAGTAACCAATTCACAAAATTCGATGCGCCGATCCGGGTCGTCATCGCCAAGTTCTTGGAGAATTTGCATCTTATAAGGATAAAATTTATGAAGTTTCAATACCTTTCGTACTGATTCGTGTGATAATCCAGTTTCCCTAGCTGCGTGATGAATTGACATTGTTGGATTTATAGCATATTGTCCAAGTACTTCAATTTGGGTTTCCAGACTGAGTACTCTTGGTTGACTTCTTTTTTTATTCTTAACAGATCCTGTTTCCTTAAATTTGGCGACTAACTTCTGAACGTACGCATGACTGACATGTTTTTCTGGATATTTATTGTTGAACACTGCCGCTGTTCGAAGAGCACAACAATTTTCAGAACCGTAAATAAATATCAATTCAACACGCTCTGCCGTACTATAAACCATTGTCAATTTTTGACAATTTACAATATCGTTACCAGGTAACATTTAATAAATGAAATGTATAAATCTACAAAAACAGATACATTATAATCTAAACCCAATAAACATAGAAGTGCAAAAACCATAATGTATTGTCATTTTGATAAGATTCAGAACACAAAAAAATCACAAAAAAAAGAAACGTAGTCTTTAGGATTTAAATCATATTTTTAGTTGTGTATTTTGTCAATAACGTCAATTTTTCCTTTAGGGCATCGCCTAACAAAAATGAAAATTTAAAGTCTTTCTTTTCGAGTATTTGGAAAATGACTTTGTCAAATAGGCTTTCACATAACATTTTTGAAAAGCGTTTGTTACGAGCTTTCCAACGATGTATCACAAGTAGGGTAGTGCCATTTAAAATAATCAAGTTGGGGTGGCTGTGGCTTAAAGGGTGGGTGGGGGTGTGTCACTTACCATGTCGTTTTGATTCCCCCTAGCAACCACCGAAACGGTTTTAAGTGATTCTCAATAACTTTTTCAATTCTAGAGATATTGCCGATTGCAACTTTTAAAATTGGCACACTGTATAATACCGACAGAACAGATAAATTCGGCATAAATCACAATGAATTAAGCTCAATAACGATACTGTTCCCGTCAGAGGTCGCGCTACTTAAAATGACGATGATGATTTATCCATAGGATCACTTGATATTACGGGTAACGCCAATGGAAATCACTAGACGGGTTCAAATTAAAAGAGATAGCTACATACACGCATGAGTGAAACAAAGATGAAAATAGTTTTAAATGCATTTCTAGGGATTTCAGATTATTATGTTGCCTATATTGGTAACTAGTTTAGTATAGCTTGGGTTCAAATTAAAAGAGAGGTCCAAGAGAGAGATAGAGAGTTGGCGTTACCCTTAATTGTATCAAATCCATTAACTACAGCGATCCTAGCGGCAAAAAAATCGATATTGAGCTCAATTGGCGATCGTCATTTGTTCGTGTCGCTACTTTACAACATCAACTGGCCTTGGAGAGATGTAGCAATTGGCGCCATCTGCAGGAGGCGCAAATAAGTAAGAAAAATGGATAATGTGTTAGCAGACAAATACTTTATCAATTTATTTAATTTTGTTCAAAGAGGTAGATATAATAGTCTAAGATTTGTGTACCATTTAAAATGTCAGAACTGTCAGAATTAAATTTCCATTTTTTAAAATTTGTTTTGCCATTGGAAGACAAAAATCAAGTTGTTCTAACTGCTGCCATTTCTACTACATTTCTACCATAAAACAAACTTAGTTGACTTATTTTCTAACAACATTTTGCACAGTGATTTCTGACATATTAGATGACAGTATTGGTAAATTTAAACAGGGTGCCCGTTGAAAAGAGCAGTAAATAAAGCCCCGAAAAAATAATAATAATAAATTTCTTCCTCGCCCAGTCTTCTACATACGAGCATAAAGAGGTAAAGTCAAGAATTCAATTAGGCCTCTAAGGCCTAATTGTATCAAAGAGGTTTAACGTTAAGCTGAAGGTTTAAGAAATTTTAAATTAAATTTCTGTTGTATCAAAATTAAAAATCAGGATTACGTTCTTTTAGGGATAGTAAGTGAGAACTCTGCTGCCTCCTATTCTGATCAAAGTGTTTTGAGAAGTTTTCACCAATTTTGCACAAGACAACACATTTGATTGTAGCACCCTTGCAGTATCCCTGTGAAAACTAATTTCCAAGAAACAAACGGCGAACAAATTAAACTAAGCAAGTTTTCTTAAAATTTTTGCTTTTTTAATTAATAATAATTAAAAAAACATGCAGCAAAAAATGTTGTATAACGTACGCATATAATTTTAGACTGTCATGTGTGACAGGATATGTAAAATAAAATCTCATTTTGATGAAATTAGGTTGTCAAAAAGTCAAATTCGAAATGTTACTATTTAGGATTTTGATCAATAATATTTACCTTATACATAGTCTAAAATCAGCCATAAAAGGTCAAACAGTTTAAGAATTTTTTTCAATTGCAAGGATATTTATTACTTACCAAGTTAATAAAATTTTTAAAACCTGGAATAATTTTTACTTAAATTAATTTTAAAAAGCAGCCATAACATTTACAATTTTGCTTTAGGTTTTTTGAAGCTACGGCTTTAAAATAATTTTCTGCAGTGTTACACCTTGTAAGATAAAGTAAAAACTGTCCGCGTGAGGTCCGCTCGTTTTGTCGGATGCGCCGGTATCGGTCTTCTCTCCGTTGGTTCATTCCGAGAAGTTGTGCTCCTTTTCGAGCTTCTAATTTGAAGAGTCGCCGGTGAAAATATCGTCCATTAAGAGAAACAATAAAGTGATTCTATGGGGGCGCTTTTGGCGGTGCTTCTCGACCGGGTGGTCGGCCGGTCATCCTGTCCACCAACCCGCCCATTACCTTTATGATTTACTGACCACTCAGGTGGGTTACATTTTAATTTTCAGTTAATATACCTGGCTTGCCGGCCGGGACACACCTTGTGTTTGTTTTATATCACGACGTGATTACCTTTCTCGTGGGACCGAATCAGGACAGGACCGGCCCAATTCCTCTCTCTACTATAAATATTCATAACTATAAGACGGAATTTCTATCGGCGACAATTTTTTACATCGAGAGATAAATCAATGCCTGGACGATCATAATTCAAACTGTCAGAGATTCTGAACTATTATTTCAAGCTGAAATTAGAGAATTAAGTGTATCAGAGGTATTTCAGCTAACACGCGAATTATAAGTAATAGTTGTCAAGTGGTAAAGAGAAAATGCAACGATATTTGCATAATTACGCGTTAGCTTGGCATACTTCCATTCTGCGAGTTAGTTTGCAAGACATTAATAACATACTCAGGTGCTACATTGATTTATCTCGCTTGATGTCTAAACTCCTATCACAAGATATCACAACAAGAACATTTATAATACAACAGCACTTTAAATAGGTACTTTCCAACAATCATAAGCGCTTAAATTGGTACTCATGAAGGCTGTCAGTGCTAAAATAGACGCTTGATGTAGTACACGACTTCATTTTTATAAAATACCGAATCGCATAATTTAGCAAAATGGGTACTTAACTTTATAAATAGGCTTCCATCAAAGCCGGTTGTTTCATAAAAGGAAATAACAAAAAACCAAATAGATAAAAAAAATAGATGAATATTCGAGGATTTATGGAAGAATTTCTGAAAGATGATCGCAGTGTCGCCAAAAAAGTATTCAAAAAATCAATAAAACAAATCAAATTCAACTGAAGATGACTAGATTCATCAAAAACGTCAGAAACCTAACTAAAAAATAGTTCCCCACTACAGGCTGTATGGGCCTATGAGATATAGCAGGCCTGGCTGCTATTTAAATTAGCCAACGGCCTACAAGGGTGGTAAGAGTGGCTAGACTCACGCACCGATTTCTTATTAGTACCCCTTTCTAATACCCATTTGACCAGGCTGAGTCAACCTAAACGCTTTGGAAAAACACCCAAATTATTCTATTACCCGGCACCTCTAGGTACGTAGTGGAGCGCCGTGCCACTTATTTACGTTACTGGGCGACAGAAAAGTGGGTGAGAAGAATCATCAAAGATTGGTGAAATCTATCAGAAACGAAAAGTTAACAATATTCTAGAAAACAGGATGCCGAAAGCGAAAAAACAAAACACAAAAGCAACTTTGAAAATTTCTGAAAACTTACCAAACGACTAACATAATAGAGATTCCTCACAAATAATTTTTTTTTAACCAAAACAGCATTAAAACAGCACAGGAAATTTATACCAAATACAAATATAAAGCATTTAAAAAATCTTTCTTTGAAACGTTTTAATAACCAATAAAAGACATTATGTTAAATTTTTAAGCAAATAAAGACTGAATTAGCATTCGTTATGTATTTTCTTGCCAACTCATTTTTACAGGAAAAATGTATGTAAATGTTCAATTTTGTGTAAAATATTTAACCTTGCTATTCCACTAACTACTCTTTATGCTGATTCATAATCTATACGCATAATGCCATTTTAAAAATTAGAAAAATGCATTGAAAGCAAACAAAAATCAAAATTGTCGATTTTTTGTTAAATAAACTTGAGTAATTAACAGAAATATTAAAATAAATTAAACAAATTTAATTAGTACAGACCATGGGACGTCCTAACTGATTTAGAACTTAGGCTTCCATTTTTAAACATGTTCCAAATTTTCCTTATAAGTTTAATTAACCTTAAAAGTGTTGTAATCAAGTTGCTTATTTTTTTAAAATAAAAGTAAAAATAGAAACTACATCTACATCATGTGAGGTGTTAAAATAAAATGTCCTTTTCTCCCTGGTCAAAAAAAAAGTAACATGACAACATTTTATACTTGATAAAGATGTATTTTTAAAAATAAAGCCATATGATGTTTTAATAATGTTTACAAACAAATAACTCATAATAATATCTTTAAATAATAAAAAAACACACCCTCTTAAAAATTAAATTTAGATTTCAACGTTTGATTATTGGTAACAGAAATTGATAAAGACGTCACCATAGAAATGTCAGATTGTGTGGACGGTGTAAAAAATTTTAACAAACATTTAATGAATTTTCACGTTTTTCAAGTCCTTTCTTTAATTCATTAATTTTTGTCATATCCTGTATAATGAAGAAAACGTCAAAATAATATAATGACCAAAGACAAAGATCTACATGAAGTTAATAAATTCTTAAAATGTAATTTTTTATCAAACAAGATAAAGCTATATACTTTTATAGAAAGTATAAAATAATTTCAGAAATTTTTTGATTGTAATAGTTAACAAATTGTAGGTAAATGTTAGATATCAATCGGTAACGATATTGCAAACTATTGTAAAAACAAAAACTTTGGCACAGATTATTAATCTCATGCAAACCACTATAAAAACTCCAGTAAAAAAAATATGGAAGAAAATGAAAGAACAGTTGCTAAAAAAAGTTTTAAAATATAAATTCCAATAAAAAAAAGATGTATATAAAACTTATTTATGCACAACTGAATCAAACAAAATCTGTTAACATCATGAGTAATAAAGTCACTTTATTGCCCGAAATCATCCCTTTTAATAATTAATTATCACCTAAATTATTAACTGAATCTTAGATAATTTTATTGCCCTTGAGAAAATAAAGTCTCACATATTCTAACACTTTTAACACCATGTTGGATATTTTCACATAACACATTCTCACAAATACATCCAAAAAATTCAAAATTCGGAACAACATTCTCACTTATATTCGTCTACAAATATTAACCTCCGTCTTCTATTAATAAAAAAAACTTGTAACTGTTCAACTCTAAACCATTTCGGATATATCTGGGCAAACAATCCATTTTTAGAAATTCAATTTTGCAAATTACATTCCAAATTTTTCTATTTGATCCTAATAGTCACATCTTGAAAAAAATTTAATGTTTATGTTTATGCAAAAATTGTAAAGTAATTTATTAATTACAATTTTAATAACCACAGTTTTAGTCAAAATTGTATTTTAAGCAAGATGTGTATTGACAAAAAAGTACAACTCTAAAAACAAAAGTTTTGGTGAATGTTCCCAACCCCCCATTTTAATTGATCCCTTTAGATTTATAACTAACAGGTATAACTGCAAATACATTAAAAAATCAGAACTCTTCCAATAAATGTTTTTATTTGCAAATTCATTATAGATTTTACCAGGTTAAAACTAAAAAAACAGCTAAAATTTTACCCATAACCAACTCTTCACTTTAATAAACATCTCTGTTATTTCATATTTATAAAATTTTTAAACAAAAACAACGTTATTTTTAAATTTTTTAGTAAACTGTTTGTTTTTGTTTATCATTAAAACTTATTTAAATCTTTTGCCTATTAATAGAGGATAAAAACAAAATAACAAATGACTGAAAACTGTCTTAATTGCCTTAGTCCAACTAATCCATTATCCAAACTTTTTTCTCTAACAATTTAACCTGCATGGCATCCAAATAATCCGGCTTAAAACCCTGTCGTTAATATATAATCTCGTTGTTTTTTAAGCTTGAATTCCAAAGTTCAATCAACAGTTGATGTCTTCAATAACTCTAATTACAATTATCATCGACAAAGTGCTAATGATTTCGATAAGAGAATTCGAAGAACGCTCACTTTTTCAACAAGGAAGCGACTGGGATTAAGCAATTGTAAAGTAAATCCCATAATTTATGTTGCAAATTACCCAAAACAGAATTATATCAAAACCAAGTGACTTCATAAATTAAGTTTTATCTCATATGTAAACGAGTATATATTCAAATTTAAACACAAGTTTTTCTTCAGGATACAATATTTGATTGATTTTTTATGTGCATATCTGATAAATATTTTCGAATTTTTTTTACAACGTTTTGTAACCTTGTCCGTGTTCGCCCACTCACCCAGTATGCATCAATTTAAATGCAAAATTCAAATTTAAAAGTCAATGCCATGGCCGAGTTCGAAATTCCCGCCGATTGATAGTCCAAACTCCAATTAGATGCAAAAATGTCGACCAAGAAATATTGAGACAGCCCGTTCAAAAAGCCTTCATAAATAAATTACTATTCCAACATTTTTTCCGCAATAAATTTCTTTCAGAAGCTCGATTCAAACCGACGAACGCTTAATAACTCTTTCACATGATATCGTATAAATAAATTAAAAACAAAGAAAATTCTTTCCAAAACCACAAACCCGATTTTACAGTGAATAATCTCAACTTGTAATCACGCAAATAAATATTGTTGATGACTTGCTAATACATCAGGCTTGTTAAAAAGAATAGCAACACATAGGATAGCGACAATTTCGGAACAGTCGTATAGTCGAGAATGCGAATTTTCGTCACCTGGTGGTGATTTTTTATGGGTAAGCTTTATTTGTAGTCGTTTCATTTCCCTACTTGTAGTCCTGCATAGTCACAAGGATATTGTAAATTCAAGGTTAAAAGAATTAACATCATTAGAAAATTTATCAGGCACGTGAAAATTTTAAAAAGAGAAGTCTCCTGTTGACAGTTGAGGGCTTTAAACAAATACCTACTTGTCTTAAACATTTTTCTTTCACTTCTGTTGACTGTCTTAAAAGCAATACTTTTTTAAATGTTTTTATTTCACACTAGCCAATTTCATCACAATTTTTTTTTTATAAAAGTTTTTTTTGTTGACGGCAATATGCTTCGTGCAAGGTTTATTGGAAAAACGACTACAACTCCGGAATTGCAATCTAAATCTCACTGGAATTAACAATTGTTATACAAATCGAAAGCCCAGACTAAATTATTAATAAACAAAAATTTCAAGTTCTTCGTTATTTTGAGGTAATCCAAAAGTAACGTAAACTATTTTTTACATAACAGTTCAAATTTAACCTTTGACGTAAATTGTCATAATTATAAAAGACAAAAAAATTTAATCAAAGTTCCTATCCTAGGGTCACAATTCGATGTTGCAAAACGTTCTTTTCACTACCAACAATCTTTTAGCAAATTTATTAATATAGTTATGTATTTTGTTAAAAAATGTTTTTATAGCATTACCATAATATAATAAAATAAATTTATCGCTTTTGTAAAACTTCCAGCTCTTGCAAGATTTTGTTTTTTAAATGTTGCTTAGTAAAAGCTCTACTATTAGTACCTCTAAGAAAATGTGCGCTTTTTGACACGCTTGATATATTATTCAAAAAGCTTTCATTACTATTCTGATATTTTTCTCAAATGTTATTCAGAAGCTTGTTTGAAGACTAGAATAACAAAAATAACTAATTTCAAAGCAAAGAAAACTAGTGGCTTTCTTTCTGAGACAATGTAAATTGAGATAACCATTTTCCAAGACAGGTAATCCTCTTTCCGGACACTGCACAATGTAATGCTACATGCTGTGAAGTATTCAAGCGGAAACATCTAAGTGAATTACTTACTATTTGCTACTCATTCCTATTCATGAGTATAATTCAGTTCTATTCTTAAATTTCGTTTAAAAAAATTTGCTTTATTTTGAGGGCACGACTAGATCAGACGTACTTTACATAATAAATCAGTTTAATAAGCAATTTCTATTCCGTTGCAGTACAATAGAGGTTTGCTATCTAGTAAGGAATCTAATCCTGAGTAAGTAAATTCGGAGAAAATCAATTAGTAGAAAATGATTTGTTTGTTTGTCTAGTTATGGGCAATAACACTAGATTCTTGTAGACTCATCTACTATAATGAAAATAAAGTCCATATAAATAATTCAAATTCCTAAGTGATTAATTGTGAAATTTTCAATAAGGCGTGCTTTTCTTTGACGCTGAAAAACAGAAGAATATGAAATAATAAGTACACCAGATGTCGAGTTAAATAAGAAAAAATGACGACTGTTTCCAGGCGAATTTCTTTTCGTTTTCTTATCGCGTATTCCGGTAGCAGTGTTGAAGTGACTTCGAAATTTTGCATAAATTAAACCTGCTCATCTGGTTTTTTATACATATGCCGTATTAATCAGCAAAATATAATTATGAAAGAATTTAAACGTCCCATTTTGGGAATGTCTTTTAAAGCACCTTTAAAAGTGAAATTTAGATTTTTTTAACCCAAACCAAGTCTTGTATCAATTTGCTTCAGCTTTAACTAGTATCACAACGTAATTCTACCAATCACTAGAGAGCACCACTATTGCATCTGATCTATAGCGTAATTTACTAATGCAGTCTAGTTATACCTTAATACTATTCAAAATAATTGCAATTATTCCATTAAATAAAGATATTAAACAATTGGTAGTTTTAGCGCTATTTGGTAGCGTGCTGTATAAAAATATAATTTAAAATTGTAACTAATTTTTTTTAAATAAAAACAATTGATAAATTAGTTAAAAATTGAGTTGTTTGTTGGTTAAAATTTTTGTGTTGTAGAGAAACTCCCATGGGTTTTAATTGGCAAGCACGAGGAATTTAAAGATTTTTTGTGCTTCTCCCAGGTGGTCACCACTTAACATGCTGTCTAATGGGGCACTCAGATAGCCCCGGGTCCTCCGGTCCTGCGCTTTTATTTTGACGGTTTTATTACATGGTCCGACTTTTTTGCTTTTTTACATCCCATTGTGTACTCTAGGGCTATTATTATCAAATCTGTTGATAGTTTTATTGTCCGAGTCCATTTCTTTGGTATTTTAATTCAACGAGCTACTTGAGGCACATGACTGTCAATATTTAGGTAGAAAAAAAAATCGTATAAGATATATAAATGTAAAATGTCGTTTAAATTTTTTTTTTAATAAAATTCAAATCTATAACGAGCAATTAAATTTTTGATTAGGCTATAAATATAAGTCACATCCTTTTTAATACAATAAAAACAAAAAATACGGATAATATTGACCATAAATAAGATATAACGTCAACGGACCGCTATCAAAAGAGAATGCTATAAAATATATCGCGACATCTTTTCTTTCTAAATACACGTGTTTTCTTCAGGTGATTAGGTTTTCAAACGTAATGTTAGAATTCACATAAGGTTTAATTAAACCTGCAACTTCAAAATAAATTATATTTGTATTTTTACAATTTTTTATTTAAATATACACGTCGTATAAAGCACTTCCAAATACTTTCCTTCCTTATTCTTTTTATAGCGACTGATTGTTAATAATTAAAAATTCTTAAAGTAATTAATTTGTAAGTCTTGAATAAATCTATGCATCTACTTGTCAAAATAAAACGTTAATCAATTGATTGAAATTTACGAAATATCACAGTAAAACACATAATCAATTTTTTTTTATTTAAATCCAAACCTAGATAACCGTCAGTTATGGTACATTGAAAGTTAATAGTTATTTTTGCACTAGTGCACACTGAATGTTAGCATTTTTATCATTTTTTTTTAATAACATGATTGTGCTAAACAGAGATAAGTATACACTAAATGGGCACTAATGCAATCAATCAAAAACGTAAGTTTATTTTTAATTTTGTATTGTGAAATATAAAGCTCTAGAACTCTCACGTATTTTGCATCAGCCCTTTTGCAACATTCAGAAGCTAATCGTTGTTGTAACACAAACAACACTTCGATTTTAGACAGAAATTATTAAGAAAAGATTATTTTAAAAAACACCGTCTAGACGTCTAAGAACTTTAATTATCTGCTTTTTCCAAAAACAACATTTCACCTTTCATCACAAACTATTTTATTCAACAACAATGTTGTTGACAATGTACCATGATAACAAATGACCAAAGACATTTAATAATAAATTTTAAGCCAGAAAATTCAAGAAAATTTGCGATACGTATTTCGACTTTTAGATGTGACTAATCAAACTCATTAAAGCAGGAAAAACTATAAGAACAAAAAAATGGTTTAACTAACCAGCAATTCAGTAATTGCAGTTTTGCTTGTTACACCTGTTCAAAAGTTCAAATTTCAACAGAAAATTACTGTAGCTAGTGTAATCCTATCAAAAAACTTTTGAAATATACGATAATTTTTGATGTTATATTCTTTAAAATGTAAAAAAGTGATATTTACGAAATTAATTAACGTTTCTTTTTAACAAGTAGATATAAAATCTATCAAAGACATACAAGTTAATTGTTTTTCAACTCCATAACACTCTAGAAGTCTTTTTATAATAAAGAGTAGAGAGTAATAAATTATCTACTATAATGACATACCACAGATCATCAAATCATCGAGACTAGTTAGGGTAAGAAATAAATAGTGCGATTAAATTAATATACATATCACAAGCATATATATTTTAGTAAAAAGTTGAAAACACTTGGAATTGTCAAAAGATTCAGATGAAAAAAATAAAAAATAAAAACCAAACTTGCTGTATTTTTAAGTTTTTGTTTTAACTCTGGAAAAACAGATTTGTAATTTGTATGCAAGTTTAGAATTTATGTTCTCCATTGATCGAACATGTGTAATTCTACAGCGAGTGCATTTTGCTGTCCTTCAACGATTTTATCTACACCTCATAAAATATTGCTCTCGAGCAAGTTTCCTCGACCGAATTTCTCATACAACTCTTCATTAGCTTAATTCAGAGAGAACTTGTACATCTCACTGAGCTTTAAGGGCTTTCTTAGTACAACTTGTGCATCTTCATGGAACGATAATGACATGTATATGCATGAAACTCAGCAGTGAAGATGAGGTTTTCCAATCCCGAGACACGTCCAGCATAAAAATTGCGATAAGAAGATGAGCAACGTTAATAGCACTTTAATTTTTCTCCCTGCAGCATTCTTGTGCCGTTCCCATTATCAGATGCGAACGTATTCTAATTTAAATTGAATTAAATCAAAATATTTTTATGGTTGTTGGCACACCTGCAGCGAACTTGAGCGCGTGCTAGTTAAGTGAAAGTTACAAGATTTTTCGAACGCCTAATGAACTTCGAAATTAAAAGGTGAAAATCACATTTTTCGACTCTAATTGTGGACACAGGTAAAAATGGCAATTACACGCTTGACTTACTAACTCACTTTGAATTATTCATTCTTGGAAAAGACAAATGTTGGCCACTTTAGCATTCTTTGGACTAGGTATACCCAATCACTTGACTTTTGTTCGGAGAAGTCCTGTGGATAATCATTACATGGTTTTCACATTTAACCGATGGCTATTAGAATACTTCAAATTCTTAAGATAACTCACTATTTCTGCATAAATATTTGCTCATTGTTTTATTATTTGCCTCGGATAATATTTATCCAATCGATTGTTTCCACTCTAGAAAAATTCAATTTTTTTATTTCTTTTGTAAAAATTTTAAACAAATAAAACGGATTTCTTTGCTTCTTACAATCTAAAATAATTGGCTCAAAAATTTCTTTTAGCTTCTTATAAACATGATAAACCTGTCACTATTATCATATCGTTTGACCAAACACTAAACTTTTAATTGCATAGATTTATCTAAACAAATCGTCAAATTAAAAAGTCATAAAATTCGTTTCGTATGAGGAATTTTAAAACAACTATTTATTAAAAAAACTGTTAATTTCTGTTTTTATAGCTAATTTTACTGCAGTTTTTCTAGTTTTCAAAAAATATTACGTAAAAATTAGAAACGTGTTTAATATTACATTTTTATCGTGTTTTTAAATTCACTAATAAATGTCCTAAGAATGTCAATTAAATTATAAAAATACAAGTAAGTAAAATAAAATAGGAAAGATTTAATATAAATTTATCATATCTACGAATTTTTAATACTAACTGTAGATCTTGTAACATTTGCTGCAGAAATACAGGTTGGCAATATTATTGCAAAACGGAATAAAAAACTATAACATAAAAACTCATTCAAACATCACAAACTCAGGAAGACGCTTTGAAAACTTTTCTTGAGTAATCCATTCTCTATCTCAACAGAAAATTAGGCATATGCAGCTAAAATTAACAAAAAATATAATAAAAAGAAGAAATCCAGAAGTAATTAAATTTTAGAAATGTATTGAAAAAGAACACTACAAAGTGAGAAGAAGCAAGTTTCGCACGCAGTTCAAGAGAACAGAACAAGAAAACATCATCTCCAACATTATTAAAACGAAAAACTATACCGAAAAATGATTATTAATATAAAGATACTATTTATATCATTTAACCCACAAACTTCACCATGTCAGACAAATACAAATCATTGAAACACCACGCGGAAAACTCGGATAATGGTAATGGTCATGATGAAGTGGAGCCCTATTTTACAGATTTGGAGGCTATTGAACACCCACCAAGAGAAGAGAGCACCAGTTACAGCATCCTGTCAAACCCTCATTGTCTAGGGTTTTCAAAGCGGCCCTCATAAGTACAGGGCTCACAAAGATACAATCAAGCGCTGTGGCTGATAGGTCAAATGAGTACTGTCGACTGTGGAGTAATAGTGAACTCTCTATGCGCACATTATTGTTCCACTGAAAGATATCCCAGCCCTCCGTTTTCAAAAAAGGTATCAAACCCATGTGAAAAGATCCTCCAGTAAGAAAGGGGGCAACAGGTAATATGACTTCGGAAAGAACAAGCAGGCAATGCTAGGGAGAATCGTTGTATAGGCATGTTAGGAGAACAATTTATGACTAGAAGTGGTTGTGTTCTCAATAAGTTATAAGGAATACCTACTAAGTTTACAAAATAAGACAGCAGATGATCAAGCAACCACAGCAAGAATTAGGGACGCACTTAAAAAACTGCTTAACATCCCAGCCAATGCACTTAAAAGACTTAATATTCCAGCGAGTGTTACGATAGAGTATAAAACACACAATGGCTGTCTTAATAAGGTGAATTAACTATTATAAGATGGCCGTCAAACCCCTTTAACTAATCAACGTAAGGTTGCAACTATAGCGCTATCTTTATCTAGCTTGTCATTCTCATGTATACAAATCATATGATATGGTATAACGGGTTGCATATAACCGCTTGCAATCCTTCCAAACTTCAGAAAGAAAATCTAGGTTGAACGGATAAAAACTAGATAGATGGTTAAAGAAAACATAATTCAAGTGCTTCAGGTGTAAAAGTTCCTTGCTAAAAATTTTCATCACCTATAAAAAAATAAGAAATCACTTCCGTGTGCTATCAAACACCGATATCTGCAGCTGTTGCAACTTACCTAACATCCTAGGTATCTTAACAGCGAAATAAATATTTTAACAATAAATGTCCTACATCATATAATAGATCTTGATGCGGGTTTTATCGAGAAGTCTAATCCTGAAGCACTTAATAGTGTGATCAAAATGTTGTTTGGATAGTTTTGAATAAGTCTTCGTTGTTAGTAATTGGAACTTATACTATCAAAAATATTCTTCAGCTAAATACGAGTAACTTATTAAGATTCGCAACTTTTCCAGAAGGTTCAAAACACATACGCCTATTTCGCTATAGCTTTTGAAAAACGTAAATGAAAACATATTAAATAAAATAATAGAATCTTCATCAATTGATAACAAACTAAAATTATCCTCAGATGTCAATCAAATATTAATTATCAAATAAAAATTAAAAAAATTTCTAATAACATCAGGTGCAAGACGATTATTGGGTACCCTACCCTAACTGTGTTAAAACTTTTTGGCACATCTTTTTATGAATTGAAACTTTTTATAATAATATTATAAAAAATACATTAAACACTATTAATTGTTCATTGTCTCAATAAATTTCGTAAAAAACTATTTTTTCGCCGATCAACGGTAAACACTACATTTTGGTGACAAATTAATTTCACTAAACAACCACATATATTGACATTTATCAATATATCAGTATTTTTATTGAACAAGCAGTGAAACAGAAACGTTCAAAATATTTGACGTTTAATGTCCAACAGCATATTTTTCTTACAAAATTGATAAGTTGGTAAGTTCGGCAAAAAAATTATATCTTCAATACGGCATTAAATCATATGCTTTATTGCCTCAATCAACAAATAAATACTTTTCATAAATAGCGTTATTATTGTTTAAGTAACAAAAAATGTATGTGCCTTCACTAAAATAATAAATAAAACAAACATTTTAAAAAAGAAATTAATAAAATTAGTACTATTCTTGACCATTGAAGAGTAAAAACAAAAGCCTTTATTGACTCGACTATTATAATTGTTTTCCATCTTTTTAAATTTTTTTTATTTTAACTATGACATAAAAAACAAGAGGCCATATGTTAGATGTTTGCAGAACGACATTGTCAATAAGAATTTCTTATAGATGTTCGCAAAAATGTAAATATTCAATTTAAACACATCTTACAATTAAACAAAAATAATTAGCAAAGAACACTTCATGAGCTCTTCAATATTAGCTGGAAATAAGAATAAATAATTTCAATATTTCAATAAATAATTTCAGGATTATATAAATTAAAAAAAAGGAACTAGAATTTTCTTATCGATTGAATATTATTTCTACTTAAACATACTATAATTGCGTTTATTCCGGCTTAGCTTATAATCACTTTATCAATTATTATTAACGTAATGCAGGTGTTTTGCAAAGTGATAATATATTCAAAACTGGTTCATTCATCTTTAGAGATTAATTAATGAAAATAAGTTTTAAAAATAATAAATTTGAAATTATCTAAATAAAAACAAAGTTTTATCTATTCAAAGTACAAATGGTGACTTTTTAAGAAAATAATCTTCATAAATTGGATAAGCAAAGAAAAATAATTGGTGTAATTTTTACATCAATTAATCACTATTAAAAGGTTCACAAGGTTGTTAAAAATCCTAGTAACAATCTTAAAAATTACTTAAAAATTGTACCAAATACGCAATTATTACAAAACGTACTTTTCCTGTATTAGCATATTTAGCAACCTTGTAATTATCAATTAATTACATGTCTGTAATTGTATAATTGTATTTTAAATAAAATTATGTTAATCTGTTATTTTAGCACCAAGAGATTCATTAGAAGTTGATTTTTTCCGTAACAATCAATCTTAGCAGTCAGAATTAATTAATAAATTAAATCTTACTTAAAAAAAACAATTTAATATAACACAAATTCATTTAGAATTTTATCTTTCAAGCGCATCATTTATTTGAAGAGTCCGACATTACAGAATCGTCGAAAGTTGAATAAAGATAAAGAATAGGAGATATTGAAAGTTATTAAGGAAGAAATTTGAACATAAATATGAGTCTTCTATGAAAAACACACTTAATAAGAGCAACTTTCGTGCAATGAAAGATATTTATTACAGTTTCCAATTAAATGACAAAAATAGATCAATGATGAAATTGAATCATTTTTCCGTCTGAAACCTAATTGCTAAAAGTTCACACCATTTGATATTGTGTCTGCAGCTTATCACAAAAAGTGATACCACTGTCTGAGTTTATTAATTTAGTGCCAAATTGTAGGGTAAAAGCTGCACGAATTTTTCGGTACCTTCACAATTGTAATGCCTAATTTAAAGAGGAAAAATAAGATAAACTTACCTAAGGCTGCCATTGAGTCTGTAAATCTGCTAATTCCTAAGATAATAACGAGGCTAGCTAACCGAATAAACCTCAGTCTCTTGTCCATTACTGCAAAAAAAAATATTTTACGTAAATTTTTAATAGTGGATATTTAGGGTATGTTTAAGCAAAAGATCTAAATATTTAAAATTTTGTTCGATGATAAATTTTACGATGTGTTTAAGTGCAATAACTGGGTAACGAGCTTCAACAATACGAAAAAGAAATTAATCTTGGTTAGTAAATCTGGCCGCTCCAATAAATTATGACAGTGTGAAGAGTTGAAAACGCACATATCTAGCCAGTTGCGTAATGTTTTGAATGATTTATTAGACTGACAGTGTGTTCTATGTATCTAATTAGTGTACGACTTTGCATCGAAATTGCAGCGAGCTTCCTTAATTTTAGCACTGTTTGAGGATATAAGACGTGTTAATAAAGATGTACAACATGTTTATTGGATTTCTTTGCAGACTAAATTATAGCTTCACGTTACACATACAATTTTGTAACCTTACGCAATTCTAGTCATAACACTTTGCTTCAATAAACACAGCCGACGTGTGATGTTGAAAATTACCAACTAAAAGCTTTTTTTCGGAAAAAAAATATTAACCAAAAAGCAAAAGTAAAGAAGATTGTATCTGGTTTGAATAGTTGTATGAGGAAAAATTTGATGAGGAAATTAAGATTACCTTTTATAAGATTTAAATGCACTAAAAACAAGTTCAAAAACGTAAAAAGTCAGATAAATATTGCTAAATAAATTTGCCATAATTAAAGTATAATTTCAAATCCAGTTGCTGCAAAACTAAATTGGTGTCAAAAAAGTTTATTTTCTGCCACCGACTCCTCATCTTTCAGCGACAAAAGTCACTCCTTCTGCCTCAGCTATAGCAATTTTATTCACTGCGTTCTTCTGTTATGGTAAAATAGAGTCCGTACACTTTCAGAACAGCATGTTGGGTCATCAAAATCTGTCAGTCAACGACACTAAACAGAATGACCAAGAATGACGAACGCCGCTGACCTTTCGCTGACCACGTGCCGCTTGGCTTCCTCCCCTTCAATTTGCAAATAGGACTGGCCCGACACTATTTTGTCATCTGCACACTTTTATTGGTGTGCTGTTCTGAAAGTGTACGGACTCTAGTATAACATCCAGTTTCGGCATAAAAAGTATGACTTTTCTGTCTTATAAAGAATTTAACTATTTTTCTGTACCTGACTTTATACTCGTATCTGTACAGAATTTAAACCTTCAGTCCCCGCATGAATTACATAAACATAATCAACCACATTTTTTGGTTTTGGACACAGCACATATATGCATCTTTTCAGTATCTTCCTGAAAAAGTGTAAATACTCTGCTATGAATGAAATAACCATATGGTTTTACAATTTACTTTATATTTTAATTACTAAATTAGTATTTTTTATATTAAAAATGTATAGTGATTGTTTTTTAGAAATAAAAATAAAATTTTTTAGTGGAGACTAAAAATCGTTCAAACAAATAAACACATCTTCACGTCGGTAACAAACTAAATAAATAAATAAACAACGTTTTTTCGACAATTAAATTTTCTACAGAAAGCAGTTGCTGAAATAACTACATCACGTACGCTGAAGAGAAAAACAGTATGTGAAGTGGCTACTTCACACACGGTTAGTAAAAAAATAAAAAAATGTTCTCTTTCACTGAACACTGTTTCGTCCATTAGCTAATTTGGAGCCCAATTTTTACCCAACTCTAATCTCTTAAGGCTGGCGTTTGAACGTATAACTTGTCAAATTCATCTCGGCGTACAAAGGTCAGAGGCGTAGTAAACTCGGTGTTGTCGTGGTGAGGAAATTCAGTTAAAACCCAGCTTTCAAAGTGTAATGTAACAGGATTAGACTTGAAATTTTCATCTCAAATTAAAAAAGTCAAACTTTGACATAATAACAAGTATGCGTAATTTTATATGCATGAGTAGAAAAACTTGATTATTTGTGCTAATCATCATTGCGACATTTTTTTCACCGTCTATTTTACTTTTTGTGTGAACTTTGTTACGATGAGTGAGCAGCTTAAGCCGGTCCAACCCTGGCACAAAGTTCGTACCCATCCTATATAGAAGAAGCACGTAGTATTTCTTTCCTTATTCCACTTCTACGCATCTCACACGCCAAGATGGATTTCACAAGCAATACTTGCACTTATGAAAAAAATAATCGTTTCGTAAATCGGCAAACACTTGAATCTACAAATTAAGCAGATTAAATGAATCTCAACGGTAGGTAGCAAATCTAAACTTTTTAGATAGGTAACTGATTATAAGATAAGATATATTTTTTTGTGATCGAAAAACATGCGCTTTGCCGCTATGATCCATGTGATCATTTGCCGTTTTGTTTTTTTATTTAAATTTTTATATCTTACGTGTAAATTTTAATTTTTATATCGTAAGTGTATCTATATTATGTAATTATTTGTTCTGCATATTTAATAAATACTTTTTTAGATCTATCGCTATATATACATATATTTTTTTAAATATCGATTTTAACGATATAATATATCGCACTTTCGGTATATCAGTAGATATGATAGAGCGATGTATTTTTAAATTTTGACATCCATACCTACTTTTAACAAAAAAAATCAGAAATTAAGAAGAGGGGAATCGCTAAATTAAATCACTCTATATTTCGTTTTCATTTCTAGTGGATTGAATCATCCGGAGTCGACTAAAGTCCGCCGGAGTCTGTCTGTTGGAATTCCTCTTCCGATGATACAGAGCACTAGAGTAACCACGGTCAGATCTTTCCCATGTTAAATTGATTAATTTATTGTGACGCAGATTTTGTTCTCAACAAACTTCCTCGTATAAATAACTTAATCTACTAATTTTTAAAAATTCAATAACTTTAATTGTCTGATGTTTTAACATTTAATTGATGTAGATACAGAGTGTTGTTGAAGTAATGTTACAGATTTTATAGTATTTTCATTAGAAAATAAGAATTTGACTAAAGTATTAAATTATTGTTAACAAAGCAGCCGTTTTTAAGCTGTTACCACTTATTAACTATAAACTCAAAGTAATAAATGGCCTCAGGCAACGGCATTCACAAATCAGCCTATAGTCTAAAATTCCTTCCTGCTCTTTGCAAAATAGTATCATAGATTAAAAACTACTATTATGTTATAAGAAGTATTCGACAGGTGACAGCTCTTGTTAAAAATATGTTAAACCACCAAAATTGTCTTTACAGATGTTCATAGTTTGCGTGATACACACTGTAGAATTAAAAATTAAAATATTTATGAACGCGATACGATGTATTATGGCAATTTTTTTGATATACAGTGAGTAATTAAAATATATGCAAAAAATTTTCTGGTTATAGTTATATTTTTAATGTTAAAATCAAATATACAAGGTGCTTTTGAGCTTTTTTTTACAAATTTTACAACGTGATAGTCCTTGTTATAAAAATGCTAAAAAACTAAACTTGCCTTATACAAATGTTTTTAGATTTTGAGAAATAGATGCACTGTACAAATTTTTTTCCCAAAAACATTATTTTGAGATACACGATATATGACAATGCTGTTTTTGAGCAAAAACTTTTACATCCTATATCTCAAACTCAATATGCTTAAAAACAGTGTTGTCATAATATCGTGTATATCAAAAATAATGTTTTTTAGAAAAAAAATTGTACAGTGTATCTATATCTCAAAATCTATAAACATTTTTTTAGTATACTTTCAACAAAAGTTATCGCTGTTAAAATGTGTAACATTACTTCAATAATACCCTGTATATTTTTTTTAAGAACTAGCTAATGAACGGGTTAATAATTTTTTGTACGATTAAACTTTTTTTGATTGTTTACCGTGTCTATATTTCCAGGATAGTAAGTGTTATTTCCTTGTTGTTAACTCAGTTTTGTCGACAAGTATTTTGTTTACTTGTTGCCAACGAAAACCCCACGCTAAATATTAGTTCTAAATCTAGAACCGTTCTAAAACGATAAACAAATTTATTCAAAATAAATAAAACATTGTTTTAAAAAAAATTGATGGCAACAAAAATGTCATAACCATCACGAACATTAAGAATATTAAAATATCACATAATAAGTAGTCACCGTTTAGTTCTTCCTCCAAACAATTTTTATGAATCGGTAAAATGTTTTTATCATTCTTGATACTCA
Source organism: Tribolium confusum (assembly GCA_029207805.1). NCBI lineage: Eukaryota > Metazoa > Arthropoda > Insecta > Coleoptera > Tenebrionidae > Tribolium > Tribolium confusum. The sequence goes on from JALGAY010000006.1 coordinate 10,923,474, forward strand.
ATATACCATTTGTGCCCTAACAATTTCATTTCAAAACAGAAATATTTTTTGAGCGTTCAAACATAGGAATAAATTTGGGTTAGATAAGATGATTACTTATTTTAAATTTCTAATTAGTGGCGGTTTTAGAATTTAATACTTCAAGAGTAATTCAATTTAAATAAAAACTTCTTAAAAATACAGTTACTTTTCTCAACTCTAGTCCATTTATTTTTTTAGCCTTTTTTATTGTTTCGATATACATATTACACTGTTTACATTTTTTTTATATGCCTTGCTTTGATTTCAGTTTTTCGAATTTTAACACAAAAATTCTTGTTTCTCTTTCACTCAAATCCGTGAAGCCCGTCCCTTAGAATTTTTTTAAGAGCTCTTTTAATCCTCCAAGCTCATTAACTAATAATATATTAATCATGTACTAATGATAGTAATTGTAGCTGCTAATCTATTATTCTAATTTCAAGTTGAAATAATACCAGTAGTATCTTCGTTTTCACAAAAAATTTAAAGAATTTAGTGTTGTGATTGGTTGTTGCTATAGATAAATATTAAAATTTGCAATACTACCGGTACTATCTCAATTTGAAATTAGCTCATAAAACTTTATTACTTTAGTCATATTGTCCATTTGAACAAAGCAGAACTCTTATGTGTAATCGCGTTTTATTTCACCAAAAAAATTAAAAACATTTTATTTTTTCATTTACAGCTTTTCAGATTTATTCCATGTGGTATTTGTATGTAATTCAATATCTTACTCAAATCATTTGCAACATTCTCATCACTCAGAATTTATCCGCTTTATTACAATCCAGATAATCCAGCTTTTTTAATTATATATCAAAAAAATAAAAATAATAACTATTGCATTGACCAGATTTAAATTATCGTTCGCTTATCTTTCGGTTAGAGAAACTTCATGAAAAAGTGACAAAAAATAGAAGCAAATAGCAGTATTTTCCGAAGTATTTTCCAACGGAGCACTGTTAAATCAGCCTGATGTATACAGGATAAGCATTTGAAAAAGAAACAAGCAAGTTTATTGGTATTTTAAGTTTTTGTTTAAGAGGAAAACAAATTAATATCTAGGCTAATGTCAGCTGTGAAACTTCATCCCATTGTTGATGGCGGTACCACCTTCAGAATTTTAAACGGCAAGTGGGGTTAAGAAGTTAAGTTAAAATCGCTGAAAAGGTCTTTTCAGAGATGTTTTTGTTTTCAAAATCCTACCAGTACTTTTGCAAAAAAAAATTAAATAAAATCTACAAAACACCTCAAAATTGATAATATATTTATATCTTAAAGGTTTTTTGGGAAAAAATAAATTATAAAAATATATTCAATATCGCTTTTTTGAAAAAAAAAATTGTTTTAAATGTAATATCAAATTACCCAAAACATTTATTTAACAGATCTTTTAGAGTGTTTTATTTTTACTTAAATTCGATATTTAAAACGCAATACTTTTCTGATAAAATAACATTAAAAAGCCTCTTAAACCATTTTATACAGATAAAACCCTAAAAGTTATTTAAAAGAATTATCAACATTGTATGGATTATTCAAAATTAATTTTATTTTTTTATATAAATTTTATAATAAATTAATTTTTAAATACTGGTTGTATTTTAAAAACAAAAACACCGCTAAAATAGAAATTCAATTACCTTTCAAGTGATATGCCACTTGACCTCACTTGCTATAATTTTTAAAATTCTGTCGGTGGTAGTAAGCACGAGTATTAATTTTGCTAAAAAATAAGGATTACATAATTTCGTGAATTTTCATTTTATTCATATTAAATTTCTGCTGGACTAAAATAACTAAATTAGTTACATTACGCCCAAAACTAAGTAAAAACAATGTTTGCACTGCCGAAACTAAAAATGTTATTTTCATCCCGGTTTACAGAAACTGAAGTTGGTCATTTGTTTCGTATTAAAAATATATATATTTTGCCAATCCTACCAGTTTTTTCAATTTTATAGAAAAATTTGTTTTTTTTTAAATTTAAGCCCAAAATTTTATAACAATTAAAAATTCCTGAACGGCTTTAAATCAATGTGATAGAACGCTTAAGGTCGACGTTTAATTCTACTCTTGCTTTTGGAAAAAATAATCCTATTTAAAACCGATAGCATTTAAGTTTACTAAAACCACATTAAATAAACTTGTTCGCAAATAAAAGCCAACACTTTTCATACCGAGCTGACATATTTTTTAATCTTCAAAAAGTTTTATAAAATAATAATTCATTTAAAAAAATTGTCCTAAATTAAACCTAAAGTTTAGTAATTATTTTCTTAAAAATACATGTAAAAATTTCTATTAAAAAATCTCCGAAGTTCTTAGAAATGTACCTTAAACGAGCAAAAGTCTTAACCAAGGAGTTTAGATTTATTATCAACATTTATAAATAATTGCCAATTCGGTAGCTTTGCATTCAAGTATGGCGTTAGAACAAGACAAAATGTTTACTAGGATACATTTATTTGATTTGGTTATGACAAATTCAAATGCTAGCCGAAAAGATTATTTTTTCTACAAGCGCGAGTACGCCTAAGCTAAATATTTTTGAACTGAAAAAGTAAGTATACCTACATATAATACGATAAATTGTTCAAATAAAGTACCTATAGTAGTCACCCGGTTATCCGGAACCAACTAATCTAAAACGCTGGATTGTTCTAAACAAAACCTGAAAGTTATTCAAAACATTATTCAAAATTGCAACGGCAAAGTGGAGAAAAAAATCGCAAAGATATACAAATGCTCCAGTGCTTAAGCGAGTCGAAATGTTCAAAAAAATAGCAAAAAAATCAGCTAAATACAATAAGACGCAGTATGTGATGCAGTAAGGGTATCCTTCCATTGAGACTATTTTTGCAGAACAAAGAAAAAAATTTTATAAAATATAATTAACATATAACTTCTAATATTTGTATTATTGATTTACACAATGTATTCATTTGCAAGTCCACATTACAGTAGATGGGCATCTACTGTATATTAAATTGAAAAAAATATAAACAATTAATTGTCGCAACATTTGTCAAAACAACCCCACTCAAACGAAAATAATATTATAATAAAAAAAACTTAAAATTAAACGTTTAACAGATCAATTTTGTTTACAAAAAAAAACAGATTTTAATGGTAATGTCAAGACCGATACTTCACCCTCTTGACGGAAATGCCTACCACCCAACATAATAATTAAATTCTTCTTTTAGCGATGTTCTTGTGCTCTTTAATATTAATTCTGCAAAAATAATACTAATAATAATAATACAATGTTAATATTGTAAATTTAAACAGCTTTTTAAAAATATTTTACTAGAAATGTATTGAATTTTAAATGTACTTAATACACATTTTTATCAAAAATAAATAAATAAATAAATAATACAATTTCATCAACTTTGGGAGATTTTACAAACTTCATTTTTTTTTTTTGGAAACAATACCGCTGAAAATAAAATTGAATTATTTTTTATATGATGTGCCACTCAACCCTACTTGCTATTTAAAAGGGTGAAGTATTGGTGTTGTCATTACTCTACATATTTATCCCCCTCCTAAACAAAATCGAGTTGTCCAAGAGTGTTTGGAAAATCTAACCAGAAATACCAATAAACTTATTTCATTTTTTAATGTTCATCCTATATATGTAAATCTAATCCGAAAATGAATATTAGATCTATTTTTGTACAAAATAATTTTTTTAATATTTAAAAATAAATAAAATAAGAATGCATATTAGGCAATACTAGAAATGTCGGTCACCCCAATTCGTATCACCTGTTCTATCCAAAACCGAAGAAATAGATCTACCTATATTTTTAGCAAAGCAAATCAGATAAAACAGTTGTTAATTCGTCTACATATTTATATTTGAAGCGCAAAATTTAATGAAGCAATTTTGAAATGAGCCGTCCAAAAACGTAATGGTACAAATCTACTTTTTCTTCTTATATTTTATTTTACAGGTGAGTAAAAGTGTACATCCAATAAAATAACGAGTTCCACATGTTTCATCTAAAAACAGATAAAGTGCGATTGTACAATCAAAAGATCAACTCCCAAGATACTAATAATTTTGCTCGTCTGTGAAAAAAATTACTTGAAAATGAAGTAAGTGGAGCTTTTGCAAGCATTCATTAATTTTCTCTTACAAGAAATATAATCTGCCACACCCTTCAACAATTTAAATTACAGTAAATAACACATTTTACCGACAATGACTGCACACAATCTCATTCTTTGTTCTCTCAAAAATTTCACACCGATTCATCTTCCCTCCCTGCAATCTCGTTTCGATTAAAAAGTGGTACTTAATATCGCAATAAACTTTTAAATAATTTATATTAAACATCGTGAGTTGGCAATAATAGAGACTTGTAAATATTTTCTAAAGGGTTGGTTTTTAAGCCCTACACCCACTCAATTTCAAGAAAATGCTCTCGACAGTTTACGTCAAAACAAATAAGCGATAATCCTACTTTACCACTCTCTTTCGTTAAAGGATAATGCATGTGACTTGTCAAAGTTATTTTCAGTTCGATACTTTTATTGTAGTATTGTGTAAGTTGGGTTGCAGAACTTTTCCTGAAAAAGTTGCCGACTGAAAACTGACTTTTCCGACAGAAAAAATCCATAATATTTATGTCTCTACAAATTGATTAAAATTATTCAAGGAAAGATTAATTCGAGTTGAAAACACGCAATGCGATAATTAATGGCATTGGATCTGGATTAGGTTGATGTTTTGAAATTTATGAATTAACTTTACAAAATAGATGCAATTTATTAAGATGAACTCTGATTGAACATGTCACAACTGCTTTTACAATACTAATTTTTCAGAAAAAATAATAATTTACCTAGTCAAAAAAAATTATGATTCAATCAAATTGTGGCCAAATAAGAATATTCAATTTCAGATTTCCAAACGAACCGATAAGTAAATAGACTTTCAAATAACGTTTGAAATGAAATTTGCATAAGAAAGTACCAATCAATAAATTTTCTTCTAAGAAAAAATTTCATTTAAAATTTTACAATGCTTCTACACACCTCTAAAAAATAAAATCCGCCTAATAAAAAGATAAAAAATAGAGTAAAGGAGAAAACTGTAAGGCAGGGCAAGGAAGCAATAAAGAGCTCGGAGTTCAAAAGGATTCAAAGTCTTCTGAACGAATTTATTCACCATGAAATTTTCAAATTCGATTGAGAAATTTTGAAAATAATTAAAATTATATAAAAGTGAGACTGTTTCTAATGTAATGTGACCTGACCTGAATTAAATCAAAGCAGCCTCAAGATTAGATTGGTCAGATGCCATGACCTTTCAGCAATTTTATTGTCAATTTATCATTACACGGATTAATGCCCTACACAAACAAATTCAGCACGCAATGTTTACAGCGAATTTTCCGAAAACTCCAAAAATGATTTCCTCGTGCAATAATAAACATTCTTAGCCTTGTTCCCTACTGACAGATCGTGGCCGAAATTTTGTAAATTTAGAATTTTACATAGAAATTATGAAAGACATGAAAAATTGTAGACACTCACTCGATTAATTAATATTCCTGAAAAAGTCCTTAAAAATTCGGTTGAAAAATTTTCAGTGGTTCTGAAAATGCAGCTGAACACGCGATTGTCAAACCACCACCACTTTCATCATTCCAACCTACTCACAGCGATTGAACGTTCAACACTGGTCTCTGCGTCTGCTTCTGCCAGTTGAATTTGTTACATTCTATCGTATCCCTTCCATCTCTCCAAGGATTTCATGTATAATTTCCATGTACTCCAAGGATTTCTCCAAATGTTTACATGGCAGTTCTGGATATGCCCGGATTATGGAAATCTAGCTTCATACTGACAGGGGCTTTCACAAGCGCCTAATCTACCCAAGCGTTTTATCGACTAGGAGAATAAATAATAAAAGCTCGCTCCTGATTCCTAGTCCTATCCATCAAACTGTTCATTTTTCCTTGCCACGACCTGTTGCACGTCATTTTCAGGTAAAATGACTGAAATATTTGAAATCAAGCTAGTTCACATCTTGACCTTCTTACGTAATAAATGTTCATGACTTGGTCGCATGTCGCATTTCTTGTCTTTGCAAAAATGCTAATCTAATGCAATCGGAACATACAAATTTTCTGACAACTATTTAATAACAATAATTAATTTTAAATTAAAACACAAATTTGCGCAGTTTACTTGATAAATTACTCGCACGCTGATAACACTTATTTCGCGAAGATGTTACAAGTGAAAAATCTATTTACTCTCTTTAATTTTTATTTTTGAACGCAAATAAAACACAAAGAAAACATTAATAAAGGCATACACAACCTAAGCAAACATTTTGAGAGAAAGACTTTCATCAATCTCAAACAAGCTTTAGTAGAACCTGAAACTAAAAGCACTTATCCCTGATTTATATTCTGCTGAGTTAACGTAGAGGTTTCCATTTCGAATTTCAAGGTAGAAAATAAATTTTCGCTGCAATTTCGCCCATAACGTCACACCAAAAAAGCAGTAATTAAAGAAAAAGAGTAAAAAAAGTAAAATAAAATATCAATAGCTTAGTTCAGCTCGTTTCCTAGCCTGTCCTTTCAAAAACGCATTTGGTTTGTAAAATTACAAATTTTGTAAATTCCACAAACGTGTTTTTTTAATGATAGGTTAAATATTAGAAAATTTATGTCTAGTTATAATGTTTACAAAAAAAGTTCGAGCTTTAACATTATAAGAATTAATGAGATCAAGTTTTCATACTTAATTGACATAAATGAGAAATATCGCTATCCACAAAGGAAAACATTTTATAAGTATATGAAACGTAGTAATAAACTTCATTGAAAGAAAAATGATTGACATTGGTTATCTAATAATAACGTTTCGTCTTTTAAATAAGGCTAATAACTTAGAAAACGTTTTAAAACTTGATAACACGTTTGAAACAAGAAAAATTCTGAATCAAATTCTAATTTGAAAAAGAAGAGACATAAAATAAGTTGTATTAATTAAAACGTGTTTGGAATTTTATTACGAAATTTTGCAAGAGAATCTAATTTGAAACCCTTTTCCAAGTTTAAAATTGACATTCCCTTGGTAATAAACCAAGTAACAAAGACATAATAAATGGAAAAAATCAATTACTCGCTTCATGAAGTAGCTAATGTATATTTTATCATTATTTGATATTCATGTGATCACTTAAATGCAGAACCATCATTTCAAGTATCATAATAATAAATTCACAATGTAGGTAATCACAAATAGCATACAGTAATGATGGATATGGTAAAGTCTCTCGCTTATTATTTTCTACTGGTTGCATTATGCTTGGAAATGTATTGTTGGGAAATATAATGTAAAGAATCGAGACTTGATTGTATTAAACCAATTATCTGTGGTTCTTTTCATGAGAATGTTGCTAAGATTGTAACAATAATTTTTATATTTTTATTTATATTACATATTTTATATGGTTGTTGCATGTCGTATATATGTTATTATAATTTTTGCTAAAGCGAAAATAATGTAGTCGATATAAGTAGTTAATTTACAGTAATTTGTCATATGTACAAAATTTATTGAGAAGTGTTAAAATATGTAGTATTTTTGTACACCGGGTCGGAAAGTTGTATATTACAGTAAAATTTTGCGACCGGAAAGTACCTTTTTATCAAACCAATACAGTAAAATTTTGTTTATTAAATTATGCGTTGATTTCTGCAATAAACGCCGAATTCCGAAATATATAACAAAATTTTTTTTTCGGTTTTCTATAATAGTTATTTAACCAAAAAGTGTGTTAATGAAAGCGATTAATAATCAAGACATTTTAACACGTGAGCGAAGCAAACGTGTTAATAGAAGTTGAGAAATTAATAAACTTGAAAAACCTTATTCCAAAATTTTTCAACTTGCCTCTCTCTACTAACACATCAAGATTGTTTTCTGTTACCTAGCTACGAAACTCCCAAACAAAATTTTCAGTTGTCATTAATATTAATAAGTTTTATAGTGCTGTCATTATCGTTTGATAGTAGTGTTATTATTATAAATATAAAGAAATTTTAAATCTCACTTCACCAGAGATACGAGACAGAGCCAGTAAATCTTTAAAAATACCATTTTTATAATTTTTTTTTATGATTATGATAGTTTATAAATGTCAAAATTTTGGTTTGTATCGTTGGTATTAACAGGTCGTTAATAAGGGTGTTTAACCAACTCATTTGAATGGCTTGGTGTGCATTAATAACCCTCATATGTCAACAAGCAACAGAAAAAAAAATTTAACTTAAAATAAGATAAAAAAAAATAGATGCACAAAAAATGTGTATGTACCACGTCCGGAAAACTAGAGGTTTAACGTTCTCATAAGCTACCAAGAACTCGTCTAACAATTCGTACTAAGATGTTCTTACTCGTCCAGTAAAACTTAACTTTCCTGACTTGATACATAATAAAATATTACATAACAAGAGTTGTAAATGTAGAAAAGTTGCGTACGAGCGACCGAAAGGAGCGAGTAATGCATTTCTATGCTTTACAACTCGCGCAATGTACTATACTTTATCTACGACTACAAGAGATTTCTTGAAAATAAGTAATAAGTAATAATTATGAATGACAGCAACTGTCTGCGTAAACAAATCGCACAGGCGCAAACCAATCGCACAGGCAAGCTGTCCCGTTACGCACGACGTTTTTGTAGTAGTCGTAGATAATAGTATATTACATAACAAGAGTAGTAAATGGCATATTACGTACAAGTAGAAAAGTTACGTACGAGCGACCGAAGAGAGCGAGTAAAGCATTTCTACGCGTACGTAATTGCTTTACAACTCGCGTCATGTACTACACTTTATCTACACAAACCAATCGCAGAAGCAAGCTGTCCCATTACGCACGACTTTTTTGTCGTAGTCGTAGATAAAATACTATTACAGTACAAGTAAGTATTAAGACCGTTGTACAATTCAAGTTAAACATCAACTGCAACTATAAAATAAAAAAATTAAATCCTATGTAATTCAATGGTCTAGTTCACATACTGTTTCAATAATGGTAATTGATTGTGTTCCGAGAACGTAATTGTTCGCCAACTTTAAACTTTTGAGCCTGAGAACATACGCAGTGATGCACTGTCAGAACTAATCGCTAAAACTCGGATGAAAAGTAATTTGTTCGCACCGGTAAAAAGTAAATATTTTTTTCTCGAGATTCTAACAATTTAAACAAATAAACATATTGTCTTTATAGACAGTGTTTTTTTGGAACTACTGTTAGTAATGTTAACTGATGTTAGTCCTTGTTGAAAGAATGCTAAAAAACCAAATTTGCCTTATACAAATGTTTATATCTTTTCAAATATACAAAATGTAAAAGTTTTTGCTCAAAAACAGTATTGTCATACACCGTGTATCTCAAAAATAATGTTTTTGAAAACAAAATTCTATAAAAACCAGTGACATTTCAAAGGTCAAATTTAAATATTTAGCATCTTTTTAACAAGGGCTAACACCTGTTAAACTTTGTAGACACATCACACAGACACTTCACAAACACCCTGTATATCTAATTTTAACATTAATTCTTGGACTATCGCCCAGAAAATTTTTATGTATATATTTTAATCACACACTGTATACCAAAAAATTGCTAGAAGACATCATATCTCGTTCAAAAACAACTTAAAAAGAAGTTTTACGGTGTATATCTCAGAATCTATAAATATTTAATTTGATTTGGCATATGATTTTAAAAATTGTTATATTACCATCTCTAAAAAATCATCCGCTTTCTAATCTACTCTTATGTTCTTGGTCTTCTAAGTTAAGTTTTTTGTAATCCACACATCACACAGAAGTGTGTCCATCCGATTTTATTTGTCACTATAAGACGACTGACAATGACCACATTCTTGTCAAATTTTCGATATTTTTGTGTTTTTTTAACTATGTGAGCCAGCCACTTCTTCTCTCGCTCAGCGACTTGCCCAATCGGTAGCATATCCTTATCTTCCGTAACAAAAATATCACATTCTTTGCGAACAAATAACAAATGTAAGAGTTTTGTTCAACTAATTTAATTTTAGGTCACGTCTATTATGTTTCTTCTTTCAAATGTCTAATTTTCGTTTTCGCAACACGGCCAGCAATAGTCCAAAATAGTTTCTCTTTCTTTAATGTAGATTACTTGATTTTTGCTCACACTGGCTAAACGAATCAGAATTTTTTTGTTTTTTTTTTTCTTCTCAGTACATCCATGTTGTTAATAAATATCTGATTCAAAAACTTCAGTCTAACATACCCTTTCAGCAAAAGCTAAACTACTTCCCAGTTTTACCAGCTTGCTGGCGGTTAGTAGTTAAATAAAATTACCATTGAAAGCCAAATAGAGCAACGAAGAATATAACATTCAGAAATAAAAACAGCTTTTGAGATCTGCATAGACACGGAACACGATTTAATCACACCTAGTCTTGAAAAAAACCCTCGCAAAATATTGAAGCACCGACCCATCGAACAGACGATTAATTCTTTTATCAGCTCATCAAAGAATATAATTTTATTATATTTTAAATAAGATAAACAAATAGAAAAAGAGTTGACGGTGCAAGAAGCGGATCTTCCAGTATTCGTCGTCAATAAAACAAAATAGCGGCCTTTACCCAATGGTGACGATCAGCCAACTATCTTCAAATATTTCTGTTGGAAGACCAAGTTAAAATATTTGAATCTACTGAAAGAAAACCTGTTGGACAAAAAAGTTATCTAGAAAAAAGAGATACCGAGAATTCTCTGGAGAATCAGGGTCTACTCGGCGGAAAAATCACCGGAGTACTTTGAGATAAGAGGGACAGCAAAAAGAAAATGCCTGAAAGCTAAAGAACAACGGGTAGACAGTAGCAAAAGCACGCCAGCAAACCAAAAAAATTTAGTACTAAATAAAACCTAAAAAAAAATTTTAAGCTAGAGGCATTTTGCAAAGCGAACCAAAACGTCTACAAGAAAGTAAAAAAAATCATAAGAAAGTTATGAGAATAAAAAAGCACTCAAAAGAGTTCAACCAATATTTAGAAGCGAGAAGCAATATCCATCATTAACGTGACTTAAATCAGTCAAAAAAATGCCAAAAAAATTATAAAGTATGTGCAAGATCTTGAATCTTTAAGTGATCACCTACAGATATACATAAACAAAAACAGAAAAAAAATGAGAGAAATACCAAAGATAGCTGAATAACTGGGTTATAGTAACTAAAATAAAAAGTGGTCCTATTAAACTTAAGAAAGATAGAAAAAATATTGTTAAAACACTCAGAAATTAAAAATCAAAGAAACATAAAGCTGTTGAAAAAAGTTTTAGGCCGGCACTGCGACACTGCTCAAAGTATATGAACACTTAGTTCCAAGAGTCCATAAAGGATATCCTCTTCTACCACAAAAAAGTCCAACACACCCTAATTATAAATATACAATATAACTTGACAAAGTTTTCTTGGCGTTTCAAGGTTACATGCGCAGCAGATAGAGTGTCTAAATGGTGGTATTCATTTCTAACAGAGCTTTAGAAGTGCGATATAAAAGACTGACTCTAGTCCGATTCTGGTTGAAATTTTGTACCCATCCTAGATAGAATAGGCACCTAGTATGTATTTTAATCCATCGTGTAGGCATTTCACACGCCAAGAAAATTTAAGCAAGCTATACTGAGTTGAGTGAGTATCTTTTATGACTTACTTTTTTACTTACTGTTTACTTTTAGCATAATAAAGTGCTATTAAAATAAGTTGATTCGCATAATTCATAATTATACCTAATTTTATCAGTGTTTTGTATAAGATAATATTATAACAACAATTTCTGAAAGGTGTATAAAACAATCACGAATTACATTACGAAACTTTACATTACATCTTCAGTAAAGAAGTCGTTCATAATCCGCGAGCGATTAAGCGAAAAATTTTGTGATTTATGGTTACACAATAACCTTATACACTGGTCTACGTGATGTCGAATTAAGTTTTCTCAATCGATTCCTGATCACTTGAACAAAAGTCTGAACAAGGTTTTAGTTATTATAGACCTGAAGCAATCATGATGTGTCGTCAAATAAAAGAAGTAATGATATACGAAAACAAGAAGAACTAAAGCTTGCAATAATAATGTTATTTTACTTATTCTTATTCAAAGTATTATTAAAAATATCTACTTTTTTATTATAACCTTTCTTAAACTCAATGTATGTACACTTGTACAGGTCTTCCTGGCACAAATTTAATCACAATTACAAGCAGAAGATGAAAGCCGGTAAAATTATTGTTCTGTGACACTTCTGCAAAAAGTTACAAATTGATCAAAATTGATAATTTTGAGATGTTTTTTTTTAATTTTTAATAAGTTCTTTATGCTATTGCAATAAAATTTGAGCAATATGTTTACATGATTAAGACAGATACTAAACATTCGTTTATGTTCTGAAAAAAAAATCTTAAAATATATTATCAAAAACTAATGTTCCAATTGGACAAATTTAATAAAATTTGGCTCAAATATCTGTCTTCATAACATAAATATGCTACCCAAATTTTATTGTGATAACTAAAAACTTTTGAGATATTAAAACAAGGCATCTCAGAATTCTCAATTTAGCCAGATGTAACTTTTTACACAAGCGCCACAGACACAACAATAATTTCATTATCTACTAGTCTAGAATAATTGTGGTTAGATTTTTGCCAAATAATTCTGAAACTTTACGAATTTTTAGTGAAATATATCCAACGCAACGGAGATAAAATGAATGGCTTGAATTATAAGTTATAACGTAAAAAAATCCTTCCGCAAGCAAAGTAAGAACACTAGTTATTTGGATTAAAAATGAGTACATTGAGACAAGTAAGACACAAACGACTAAGATATAAATAAACATTTGTAAATCTAGTTATCTTTAAAAATTCCATCTGCAATTTTGTTGCTTGTGAGAGTTCTGTAAATACGCTTTTATAATGCAAATTTTCACACTCATAATTTATTGTCATTAAAGCCGTATTTTATAAAGAAATTATTTTCAAACTGTTGGTATCTAAATAGTATAAAAAATATTAAATTACTACTATTGTTTTATTTAAAAAAAAAGATGAGTTAAACCATAAAAACGAATTTATTTAAATTGAAACTGAAAATATGTTTTCTAAATTAGAACATTTCTAGGATGGTTTTATTTTGTAAGTGTTGCCTACATTATTTAGAAATATTTCTTAACCATCACAGCCTTCTAAATATAAAACAATAGTTAAAACTAAAAGTTGATTTTACAGAAATAATGGCTTATGCCCTAAACATATGTATTATATACATAATTGTCCGAAAATTGTCCTGTGCAAAAAAGCACTATCAAAAATTTTCTATATATTTATCTAGTCTAATTCTTCAAAACATAGGTTTTCTTCTAGTAAAAGTTCGCAATTTCAAAGCTGAATATCTCCGTTCAATATCCCGAAGAATTTTATTGATTTTATGGCTTTTTGCCACTTCTCAATAATTATCTGAAAAACTAAACCTTAATTTAATTAGGGGTGTACGGATCCAATATTTTAGCGGATCGAAATCCGGTGTTTTAAGATCCGGATCTACGAATTTATCCGGATTTTAATTATTTGTTTAGATCCGAATCCAGATCTAAATCCTTTGTTTCAGATCCGGCTCTAAACCTTTGTTTCAGATCCGGCTCTAAATCTTTCGTTTTAAAAAAGAAACAAATAAATAAAGAATAATTTAATTTTTTAAACAATAGGAATTTTTATTCTTTACATTTCTTAGAAGCTTTAGAAATTTTTAAATCCACTCACCAAACTTCTATACAAACGTTAAATGACCAGGTAAATTTTGACGTTAATATTTTATTTTTATTTGTTTAATCTTTATTAGTCAATTTAGTGTTTGCTTATAATCTTGTCTTTTTACTCTCTTTATCAAGATTTGTAATTTTTTAAATATTTTTAAATCAAATGTCAGTTTGTCAATATGTCAATAAAATATATCCTTTTTTCTCAATTTACCAATACCAACAATATGTTTTTTCTTTTAAGTCAATCAAAAAGTATTAAACTAAAAGTAACTTTTTATTCTATTTTTAATACACATTTCTATTTTCTAATATTTTAATTTGTTTCGACAAAAGTTTGGAAAGTTTTTTTTAACAATTTTTACTTTTTTATATAACTTTCTTTTTTACATTATAATTTAGACGCTGAAGATGGAACTTTAGCTTCCGAAAGCGTTCTGCTACTGTTGAATTAGAAATTTGATTAAGCTTGCAGGTTCGACATGGATTTTTATTATTATTTATATAAAAATCACCTTACTTCGAGAAAAAAAAGATGCTTCGAACAAATTTAATATGAGTAGGTTTGGAAAACAAATTATAAATTTGTAGATCTACATACTGATGTATTTAGATCCGTATTCAGATCCGAATCCGCATTTATTCAGTTCCAGATTCGTAAATCCGGATTCTTAGATTATTTAAAGACGGATCAGATCCGGATCCTTAAATGGATCTGGATCCGGTGTACACTACTAATTAGAATGGTACCACATTTATTTCTTTTTTATGTCGTTTTTTCAAAAGTAATATAACAAAAAATTTCTGCACAAATCATTAAATTGTGAAACCCCATCTTAGCTCTCAAGTTGTCGATCCCCCCACTCTCGCTCTTTCACTCTTCTAGCTGCAAAGCCAGGATTTACGTAGCTGGCAATTTAACATTATTACTTTGATAAAATTAATAATAACAAAAAATTGTTTTACTACAAATTTATAAAAACTCAAGTCAATTTATTATAAAATCAGAAAATAATAGTTAAATATATAAATTTTAGTTTTATTTTTTGAGAAACTAAAATAAATCTACTGCTTAAAATTTAAATATATAACAAAATCTGATAATAAATAATGACGATAAAAATCAATGTCAAATCCACAACTTTAATTAAAATTCTGATTGTTTCTAGTTCTATCTTCAGTGCCAATCTTTTGTCAAAACGAATTAAACCAATAAACAATAAAAATGTATAATAAAAATAAAATAAAACGTTATTTTTGGTTCAGTACTTTTTGAATGACTCAAAGAAAAAAATCCAAATATAAAAATAAAAATACATTTATATTTTTTCGTTTAAGTTTTTGAATAAATTTTTGTTCCATGCATTGGCAGGAACCTATACACTTCAAATTATTTTTTTACATATACACCATTTTGTTGTGCAATATAAGGAAGTAAAAGTTTTAGAAGTGTATGTAAAATTAGTTAAACGTTACTTTTTTACATTTATATGAAGTCAAAAATGACATATATAAAAAAAAGTGGTAACTCTAAAAAACTGGAACTAATTTAGAATCAGATTCTTGCCATCCATATTCCAAAAAGATAGTTTGATTGAGATATAAACATTAAGCTATTTAAATATTACACTGATAGTGTGCACGTAAGCGATGTTGATAAAGGCTGTCTTTAATTGGTGGTAATTTATCAATGGTTTTGATTATGAAAGCAACTGAAATTCCAGGAAGAATGCAAAAAAGGTGGTTTATAGATTTTATATTATTATTATTTGAGTACGACAGAAAGACAAAATCTTCTATATTTTTAAATACATCATAGTCAAATTTTACTCAAAATTTATCTTAAGAGTTCATGAAATATTAGATACTTTTTCTAACAAATTTTCTTTTCCAAACCAAAGATCAGTGATCACAGATCAGTAGTTAAGGCTACAGGTTAGGGGTAGCCAGCTTCGTGGCTTAACAGTTAGGAGAGTACAAAAACGAGAATGGAAGATCAACAACTTGAGAGAAAAGATGTGTTGTCACAATTAATTAATTTGTACAAAGTTTATTTATTATATTATTTAAAAAAAACGACAAAAAAATATAAATGATTCTAATCACAAATGATAGAACTAAAATTTTTCAAGAGACATATTTTTTATATTAAGGCTTCGTTTTTGAGATAATCGTTGAAAAGTGAGGAAAAGCCATAAAATCAATTAAATTTTTCTAAATCTCGAACAGCTTGAGATATTCAGCTTGAAGTTGCGAACGCCCATAGGAGCTAACGCATTTTCGAATATATTTAATTTTTTTGTGGTAAAACTGCTACAGAGGTTAAATTAAACTTTTATTAGAAGAAAACCTGTGTTTGAAGAATTACAATGTACAAATATCTAGAAAATTTTGGTTAGTGCCCTTTTGCACAGGAAAATTTTTGGACAACATTGAATATAATATGTTTAGGGCTTAAGCCATCATTTCTAAAAAAATCAACCTTTATTCTAGAATCACAGAATCACTTTTTAAAGCGTTTTAGACGTTCCGTGCACCGTACTAAAATTTCGTTTTTCCATTTAAAAAACTATTTTAAAAAATGTGAGTCTACTTTCGTATACACTCGCTATATTGTATATTTCGCATTGGTTCTAATAATATAAAGTCATGGGACTATCAACAAAATAATAAATCAAAATCTGATATTAACCGTTGAAGGCACTAAGAATGTTACTGAAATAATTAATAATTACGCTTTCTGTCGAAGTACGAGTAGTTATACATATAAATATCTCGCTCCAGTAGCACACCATCGACCTCAAACGTAATTATTTCTATATTATTTCTATAACACCCTTAATACCATAATAAATATTTATACACGTAAATTTTTAATTTAAATACGAATACATAAACAGGTTTGAAATAAATAACAAATTGATAAAAAACAATATTGAAAAAATTAAAACCTATAAAAAAAATGTGTTAATTTCTTTAACCACAGTATGCGAGACATAAAATCATCGTTAAATAAGATGCTTCGATTTTATTGAAAATTAAATTCCTATATTAATGTTAATAGAAATCTCTTTTATTATTTCAGTTTTAAGAGAAAACGTGATATAAAAACAAACTTTTCCCATAACGTTTGCCAAATACGATATAAATAGTAATGAAAGTTATTTAGTACACAGTTGAAATAAAGTTACAATAAATAGTAGAAGTTCTGTAGAAGTAAATGCAGAATAAATATTTAAATCGAATAGTCTTTAAAGAACATCTGAAAAATACTAAATAAGAATCTTTAAATAATTCAACAAAATACATAAAACGAACATTTCAAATGCAAAGCTTTGTTTACATTATTTCCTAGAAAAATATTTTTTAACTTTTAGAATTTCTTAAACAAAAAAAATGTATTTCGCAATATTCGTCTAAAATTTTGATTGATAGCTTTTGCCACATTTAGAAATGCTTAAAAAATAAAAACTTGTACAAAACACTGGTTATAGTAAACAAAGTTCGTATACTCATCATTATTCCTTTACGCGATCGGAATTGTGTTTTGCTCTCGGTTTTCCAAACTGCGTTCTCGACTACAAAAAGTTATGCTTATGGCCCATAGAGTCTGATATACCATTAAGCATCAAAAGCATTATAAAAAGGTTTATTGCCTCCAACGGCGACAAGTTTACTAAATCTTGAAATAATGCGTTTTAACTTCAAATCTCCTGCAATTACCAACAGCCGCGAAAAAAAATTGAGTTAGCGACTCCCCAGTTAGGCGCGGCCTTGTTGCTGCTTTTTTTCCAAATTTAACATTATAGGTTCTACAAACGCCAAAATACAGTAAAGCCACAAAAGAAACCTTTGGTTTTAGTGTGATAAATGGATGGCGCGAAAAGACACATAAATCTTTGAAGATATTACTGAAACACACATTCCAACGCTAGAAAAAAGATTTGTTTTGTTAGAATGTTTTTTTATATAAACTTGTTCACCAGTTAACATTATTAAACTTATACTGAAATTGCTATTCTGTTTAGAAATAGATTAAAAATATACTTTTAAGTATTTTAATGAGAAGACCAAAAATTTTTAGCAATTTATTTCCACCGTCCATTTAATACATTTACTATCTCTTATATTCTTATTCTTATTATACATATTTCTTATTAAAAAAAAATTAAAATTAAAATTACAGTTTAAATATAAAGTTTATTTAACGCAAAGTATAATTGTAACATTCTCGATTTCTAATTTCAAATGTCCACACTATGTACTATGTAGCGAGTTCAAAATAACTTTAGAAGACGTTTTCAAAGAAAATCAGCTGATAATAGCGAGTTACCACAATATAAACGAACATTTATCTTTATCTACCTAGTTCAATTGACGTTAAAAGCTATTCTAGCCTCAAAGTTATCCCATCCTCAAAATAACACGCAAAACCAAAACAACCAATACGTAATAATAATTTCTAATCACTTAAAAGTTGAAATAAATTGCAAACTCAGTAAAGCTCCTACCATTAGCACGAAACAAATTATATAACACTTAGCTGGTGGAATTGTCTCCTAGAGCTTTAGCTATCCACACTTGAACCCATGACGCAGCTATGAGATTTTGAACAAGACGCGACATAATCCTGATGAGCAAACCCAATCTTTGAAAAGCAAACAGAAATAGATGGTTCACAGATAATAACAAAGATGTTGCTATCGCTGCACTAAACAAAAAGGTAAGAGTCTATGTCCAAGGTAAGAAACCGGATTTTGTTAGAATAGACGTATGGGAATGTTTTTCCAAACGGAAGTAAAGAGAAAACGGAGTTTACTCTGCTAGAGTTGATGTCCGACATAGGTTCTTATGGCAGAAAAAAATATTTTAATGCTAAATCTTCTGAGTGGAAAGAGAACACGCAGAATGAAAAACACAGACTGAAGTCGGAATAGACGACAACGCTAAACATAGTTGTTTACAATGACGGAATGAAACCTATCTTTATAAGAGAGCAATGAGAAAATCTTCACAAAGAATATCGCAAATAAAATTAGACAATGAACTGTTCAGGAGAAAAAAACTCTCAACAATCATCAATACATAACGTTTCAATTAAAACTAATCGAAAAAAAAATCCGCGACGCAACAGCCGCAGGTAGAAGCTGTAGATAAAATATCAGAAAAATTAGTTCTCGGTGATGCGTCGTAGCTTCAAATGAGAGATGAGTGCAAAGCAACGTAAACATTACGTGGAGGTGGTAGAAGCCATATAAAAAATTTTGACAAAACACTTCAAAAAAAAGATCAAAAATAAATCGAAGTAGACGGATTGTCTGTAGATGAGATGACGATATTGCAAAAACAAGAAAACAATGCATACGACCTAAAGGTAGACAGATGCGTCTGAATTCAAGAGACAGATCTGAAAAAATCGCTGAAGCAATTAAGTTATACAAGCAGAACAAAAAAAAATTTATAAAAGCCAAAGAGGCCAAATAAGAGCAACTAGTAGATGAGATAAAAAAGTATCAATAGAAGCTAAAGTACCAGATTGCCACCAGAAAATTAAAAGTAAGAGTCACAACAAATCACTATAAGTTCAGAGTTTAATAGAAGAATTGCAGATGTACTTTTTTCTAAACATATAATAAAAAAATGATCTCTCTACGGAGAATAAGAAGATATGGGACCTAAAATAACACGATGTACGCGGTACGCAAGCTTAAGACAGGCAAAAACCAAGTCCCGATAATATACCTGTAGAAAGATTATTAAAGCAATAGCTCACAGAAAAGAAGAAGAACTCATGCTGAAGGCATATAATAACATCTTGCAGAAAAAAAATTCTGAAAAAGGAGAAGCAAGCTTGCTCAAAAAATCAGGAAAGAAAAGAGAGAAACCGACAGTCTATTAATTCATTTGCCATCTAAACATACTGGCAAAGCTCTACGAGCAGCTGATCTTAGCAAGACTCAAGAAAGAGAAGCTTGACCGCAGAGCATTATAGTTTCCAAGAAAGCAAGTTTACGCTAGATAACGTACAAATGATATAGTATATGAATACTCGTATAATACATATCAGACCCAAATTTTTAAAAAGTTGCTGTAGAAATAATATTTTTAAAAATATTGCGGAATAAAATCATAGTCGTTTAATCGTTGATTTCTTAAATTTTTTTTGTTTCTTTAGGTTATATTGGGTCGCTTATGTTTGTAATTAAGCTTAAAATTAAAATTAAATCCAAAGCAAATCATTGCATAGGGTAACTTTTTTTAACATCTTCTGGTTGTTTCTACTCACGCCTGTACCAAACATAAGCCGTAAAATTTTGGAAAACACAAAAAATGAGCCTAAAGTAAATAACCACCCTTTAATGATTACTAGCTCTCTGTCTGGTACTGACATGCAAAATTCTTGTTTTTTTTTTTGTTGTCTACAACAACATAAATTTTTCTTCTCACAATCTTTTACTCAAATCAGTCAAGTGAAATAAATCGAATAACTTAATAATTTTTTAACTTTTAAAAAATTCGTTACAATTATTTTTAGTTTAAACAAAACTAAAAAAAAATTTCTAAAAATTCTTTACTTGGTAATTAACCGATACAAAGTGCACAAAATTGCTTCTTCCGAAGCCCATAGAAATATGTTGTTAAAGTGAGAAAAAGATGTTTTTTTACTCTCTGAAAAAACTATCTCTCTGCCACTTTCGTCATAACAAATAAACAATTTTGACATTTTTATTTTAATTTTCAGAGTAAAGAAAAGTTTCGTATTTCATCATTTATCTTCCCATCATTTTGACAACCATGTAAATAAATTGTACAGTAAATAATTTACTGTCGACAAAAATCAATTTCTTAACAATCATGCAAAATTACATTACCTCTCTTCCTATGTGAGTCCCTAATAAAGTACCCTCATCCCCACGTTTCAAAATCATCTTACCAAAGACATTAGGATATCTCGCACTATAGTGCCTCAAGTATCAAAATTGTTCTACAGTATTTTTTTACATACAGGTATATTAGTCCGGCAGTTCTTGGCCAAAAAGAATTTTCTGATCGCTCAAAATTTGATAATAGTTTTGATTTTGTCTGTAAATAAGTATATTAACGGTTGTGTAGCCTCTAAAAATATCACACCTGAAAAGGTATCAAAAGATAAGTATCACGTATTGTCAAAGTTTTACTCGTAAAAAGTCTCAATCGAATCTGATACCAGTCTTTCTGAAATTTCGTTAATAGTAAAAGACACGTTTACT
Source organism: Tribolium confusum (assembly GCA_029207805.1). Lineage (NCBI taxonomy): Eukaryota > Metazoa > Arthropoda > Insecta > Coleoptera > Tenebrionidae > Tribolium > Tribolium confusum. Next base: position 10,944,607 of record JALGAY010000006.1, read on the forward strand.
ATTGCTATTTTCAATCACTCTGAGGTTCCGAGCAATAAACTGTTTATATTCTATTATTCACCCAAAGCACCGCAAATGCAGAAGAGGATACCAACCGTTTATTTCTAAATTTACCTTAAAAACATCTTAACATAGAGATCATTTTTGCCTGATTCGCCATTCTTGTCAAATCTGCGGCTCCCAAAATGTTAAATATTTGAAGCTGCAGAAAGATGCGGATATCAACCGAAATCTTTTTAGCAGTAGCGAATAGCAATTAAACAAATGAAATAAATAAAACAAATTAACAAAAGACTTTATTAATATTTATTATTTACAGTTAAAATTCTTCTTCAAAATCTTCTTCTTCATCACTGTCACCAGTATTCACAAAGAATATCAGAGGGCGCACTTTCAACCACTTTTTCTTAAAGATATGCCTATTTGATAATCTTGTCAGTGTATGTTGCAAAGTTCGACCAGTAATAATCAAAAATTTGTTGCAATAACTTTTCCCATAGATTTAGGACACATTCGGTATCACCTGACATCTTTCCAACCTCTTTGTCGTAATATAATTTTGCTACTCCCTATTCCAACTCAATAGGATTAAAATGGCAATGATACGGGGGTAGTCGTAGAACTCCATAACTATATTTTACTGCCATTTGATCAACTACACAAATTGGATGAATATTATGTATAATTTCACTTGTTTTGCTTAAAAGAACTGCCTTGTTTTCATTTACGGTTAGAACAACATTTTGAGATGTTAATCACGTTACAATTTCATCTTTTTTCCAAGAACCGTTAGGAATTTTATTTAATCTTCTTGTATGATATAAAGCATTATGTAATATAATTAGCGACAGTTCCTCCAAACGTTTTAAAACACAATTTTCGATCCAATTTTCAAAATATTGGTAAGTTATAGTATCATGGTAGTCCTTTGACACTTTATGGGATGTAAATACTTTTTCGGATTCTGGTATAAATTATAAAACCCATACTTAAAAAAGTTTAAAATCCATAAAAAAACCATTGCTTCTGGACTTTTGCTATCTGAATATTCCACGTATCTCCTAAGAAAGTCATGCCTTTTGGGGCAATTCGCATAAAACTTTTCTGTTATCGGTTTTTTTTTATAACGAAAACATTAATTTCTTATGATTTTCCACAAGGTTGTTGGACTAACATCCAGAATTGCTTTTTCTTTTAAAACCTTCGAAAGTAGTTCCAAAGTTACAAATTCTCATTCAAAGAATATATGTATTTGCCATCAAATTTCTTCTTTGCTTGCTGCATCCTAAACCGTTGACAGCGCACCCGACCTTATTAAAGGTAGTTTATCTACCCTTTCTACTAAAAAAATACTTTACTGCCGTGTTAATTAAAAAAACATCTTAGCGTATCGTTTTCTATGTTGTAAAAGTCTCTGAAGGGTGCTGATGCTTATGTCACATGCTGTTGCTGTACTATACTTACTACGTACTATGCTTGAGAGGTTTTAAATTGTTGTCCTTCAAATCTATCAAAAAATAATTGTGGACTTTAAGATTCATATTTTTTCTCTCATTTCCCAATTGTTTATACAATGGAAAATAGTTTTGTTCGATCATTGTTTAAATAGTCTCTAAAATAAGCACACTCAAAACACAAACTGCACTACGAAGTTCGTTTATTAAAATGAATTGATCAGAAAACATTCGAGATACCACTGGAATACCAGCATCTCATGATAATGTGTTTACAGTAAAAATAACCTCTATTGTTAAATGCAGAGGAAATATTTTAGAGTAAATCGCAAGACCGCAAGTAGAAACCCTAAACGAAATAATCAGTCTCTGATTTCCAGGTAGACTTGATGCAGAATCTCGTGAGCCGCGATAAAAAGGTGCGCAGTAGATTCACTGGGTAGTAGGGGTTCGTTTTTTCGTGCTATTGTTTAAACTAAAAATATCGATTCGCATTTTATTACAGAGACTAGAACAAGACAGAGGCGACACACGGAGCTAATGCACATGTTTAGCCCACGGACGGCGCATTGTGGTTGGTGACCGAGGCGACACACCCGACACACGGAGCAATCATATTCAAACGCATGTGTTTAGCCCACGGACGACGCATGGTGATTGGTGAGCGTACCAACCAATGAAAAGTGATACACTTGTGTGTCGCCTCTGTCTTGTTATAGTTTCTGTAGCATTTTATTAGTTAGTTCTCGACTTTCACTGTTTACTGACTGCTTCGCTGCCTCTTTTAGTTTTTTTCTTTCGTTTAATCGCTCTGCTAATTATTATTTTTAAACCACTTGCTCTTTATTATTACGAATTAAAAATATAGACTAATGTTTTCAGAAAAGAATTGTGCTTACTCGACCAAAACGATTGTAACCGAGCTCCTAGGTTTTCAAACTTTAGACTCCTCCTTCGCCCATCTCGCGGCTCATAAGATTCTGTACCATCTCTAGCATTCTTAATAATAGTAAATTATTGTAATTTAGAGAAATGCAAAGACAAAATGCCGCTCTCTGCATTTGATGAATATTATAGTTTTATTTAGATCTACTACATTTCTACCACATCTACTAGATTTCATCCTCACTACTATACTACTTTCGCTAATTTTACTTATTTCTATCAACACAAAACTATCGACACAAAAATTACTGTGACAAAGCTACTTTTGGAATTTTAAAACGGTCGCAATTCGTTAACAGTGTTAAGACCAACGCGAAATATAGTTGTGGTCGTTTATAGGAAAAATGACTAGCATTTGAGTTTACTAAAACCAAAATAAATAAATTTGTTCGCATATGAAAGCCAGCACTTTTCTTACCGAGTTGAATTATTTTTTAATCTATAAAAATTTTAAAAACATAATTCAGGTTAAAAATAGTCCCAAATTTAATTTAAAGTTTACCAAATATTTTCTCAAAAATACGTGTAAAGATTTATATTAAAATAATGTCAACTCGAGTCCCAAAGTCTCTGAAATGTTGCATCAAAAGGGTAAATGTCTTAACTCAACCGTTTGGATTTGTTATCAACATCTATAAATAATTGTCAATTCAGTTGCTTTACGACATTCAACTATGATGTTAGAACAGATAGAATGTTTACTATTTTATTGAGAGATTTATTAAATTTGGTTTTGGTAAATTCAAATGTTAGGCGATTTACAAGTAATTATTATTAAGTACCTAATTTTATTTATAAAAATGCGTCTTAACTGGCAAAAAATTGTTTAACAATAACAGACCGTAAACATTTTGGAAGCAAAATCCTTTTCAAAAAAATATTTATGAATAGATTTCTGCAATTTAGTCATAAATAGCCAGGCCTTTTTTTCTTTGAGAAATTAGGAGATTGGAGATTACATACTAATATTGTTAGTGGAAAAAGTTGGCGTTTTCCTACGAGTCCTAAGAATCCGTCGCGTCTCGCTGATAAGATTTTTCCATCAATTTTTTTCTCTCAGCATCGAGCATATTACGATGATACGAGTAACGTCTGCAAGTTTTTGTAGTATTTTATGAGGCAGTAACATTTTTCAGTAAACGCATGTGTGTGATAATAGCGCGTGTCTGGATTGCAGAAACTAGCGAGAACGGCCTTCTCCTTTAAACAATTAAATCACTAATCATGTAATCTATAGTCATTAGGAATGGCTTTTCCACCGCAAGAAGCAAACGCTGGCGCCGGTAAGAATATGTGCCGCAAAAGCACATCCTCACTCCTCAGTTAAACAAAGATGCAATAAGAAAACAGAAGTTGAGATAAAATCTCTAATGTCCTGTTAACTGAGAATTAAATTTTTACGGACCGTAAACGCGCTCTGATATAATACTTTTATTCTAATCGGCCCACAATCAAAAAAAAATTAAATTTTCTTAAAACATGAGCACTTTTGTATCCTTTCTTCACAGGACGCGTAAAGAAACAAACACAAATAAAACTATAAGTTGTTAAGTGATTCTCGGAGAAGCAATAAATTTACAGCAAACAAGAAGATGTATGTGAAGTTATTTTCTCCGGCATTTTTGCACGACTAATCGGAAAAAATCACAATTCGACGCTTCTCCATCATGACCTAAATCGTTTACGCATCGCTTTACGAGGAAAATTTTAATTGATACGGCTCTTGCCGGAGATATTTCTACACTTTCCGAGTTTTTGACGCACATATATGGAGATTATTTTAATTGCTATTGCAGCTTTTTGTAGAAACGAGAATTGAGAATTTCCTTAATAAAGCAACCCCAAACCTGACTAGAATAGACAAAAGACAAAACAACTAATTCTTTCTTATGTTTCTTATCAGCGAATCAAACTTTGAATTTTCAACAACATAATCCGCCAGATTAATTACTATTATTTTCAGCCTATAAACCACTCAAGTAATTTAAAGAGAAACTGGATGCTCAAAATGCTGGAATTTAACAACTTTTAAATGAGAAATAAGAGCTTTTGATTATAATTATTATACTTACAAAGACATGAATTGTTGAGTACATTTTATAAGATTTTGCGAGATATGTATTTGATTTATTATGTTTATTATGTGTAAATTATGCAAATTGATAGATAGTACTCGTATATAACTACTCCTCCATTATTAGCTTAAATACTTGTAATGAGTAATATCAAATGCTATCACCTATCTGATTGATTGAGACTACTTAGCTGCAGGTAAAATATTCATTATGTATGCTTGTAATGAGAAGTAACAATAGTAGATTGTCTAACAAGTAAAGAAAAGTAATAGCTTTCTAGCGAGGTGAAAATAAATCAGTTACGAACGCAGCGCGTCAATTAACTTTACAAAGCTACACATTTGCTTTTCTTGCGCATTGCACATGCTATTTTTGTGTACTAAATAAAAAATAGAGAAAATATTGAAAGAAAACATTATTTTTTCATCATTCGTTAAAAATGTGCCTTTGTGTTGAAATAACGCGCTTTAAATTCAAATCTTTCGTGATTGCCAACAGTTGAAAAAATAATAAAAATGCGTTGGCAACCTTACTAGGCGCAGCCACACTGTGCTATTATTTGCAGATGACTGCTTGAGTGCTTGAGCCACAACTATGATAGCCTTCTCAACGTCAAAATAGAGTAAAATTACTAAGGTACTTAACCTTTGTTGTTCTTGTAAAAAGAAGGTAATCCAAGAAAAATTTTAGAGATTTTTTTAAAAATGCGTGCTCACTGCTAGGTAAACTCGCTACATCGGCATATTTTTCACAAGTATTTTTCTTATCATTTAAAATATACTAGGCTTCAAGAGCGGTAAGCATAACTTTCGTAAAGAAAAGATTTTTTAACTTTTTAACAATAATAGACAAAAAATAGTGCTTATTTTTATTACCTATTGCTTTCTGTTTTTATTAGTGTAGCATTAATGACATGCTTACGATACAAGCGGTTGACATACAATATAAAATTTAATTTTTCCTACTTATGCATATTAAAAGTACGCATTTTCGTCAATATAAACCCCATGTAAAAGTACGACTTGTTAACTAAAGATAAAAATGAGTATTACTAAGAAAACTAATAAGACACTAAATAAATTTGCAGTGACAAAATACTGACAGTTTAATTAATTGCAAATATAATTTTAAATTTTAAAGATAAAATTAGCCTTTTAATATGATAAAAAAATAGTATTTACAACTCACCATAAACTTCGGTTTTTTTGTTCGTGACAATTTCTCACTCGCTGCTAACGCAGCTCGTGAACAAACCATCATCTCATGGAAAAAATATTACTTTCAAATCTTGTTGTACATATAGATTGTCTATATTTAGATAAATTTTATAGCGCAATAAAGGAATTAACTTTACGGTGCCTCACCGATAAAGAAACCCCAGCTTCTGAATTTTAATAAGGTTCTGTTTGTTAACGGACAAAAGCTGGTAGCTTCAGTAACAATAGGGTTTACTTATCTTTACAACCACTCTTGTTAAATCCCTCATAAACTAGTTTGTAACCCAAAACAATAAAATTCATCCAAATATAGACAACCTTTAAAAGGTACTATTTTTATGTTGTTAATAGATTTGAACAATAAACATTTTATAGATGTGTTAATTACAAATATTTGTAACAAAAATTCTTATAGCTTACATCTAATTTGTTGAAATAATATTTAAACACATTGTACGTGTATGTTAATTAATTAACATTTTTTAATTATGCAGCGCATTTATTAAATATTCTTATTTAACAAAAATACTACAAACAAAAATAACAAGACGTATTTTTTTAAATGTTTTAAGTTATTTATTAAACATGCCAATCGTTTCTTCAAACGGTTCAGGTGCACTTGAGACATTGTATTCTAAAGCAGCTAAATTTATAAATGCCAAAAACATATAATAAATCCATAAAAGAGATAAATGTTTTAAACTTATAGCATGGAATAATCTAGTCTTGCAAAAACTTTTTTCCTTAACAAACAACGTGCAACTATAATAATTAATCACAAATAATGCAATTATATTAGTTTAACAATTGTTTAGAGCAAACTCTAGCATATCTTAAAAAAGTTTTTGTTTATATTCAACAAACAGGTTATTGTAGCAAAAAATTGTTGTTTAAAATCTGCGCCATTTCTTTGTGAGGTTTAAAAAAGTATAGACGTTGACAATTGTGTAAACTGTCAAGTTGTTGTTTTTCAATTCAGATAAAATGATTACTATTTACTCACAAATATAGAAAATTCTAATAAAAAGATAAATATAAAAAATTAGCACTGAAATTGTCGTTAAAAAAAATATAAACTGTTTTCATTTTGTTAGCCATGTAAACTACAACCTATCCTAAACTACTGTTTTATGACTGTATTAGACACTTTGTCTTCAATTAAAATCTTCAAAATTTTTGACTTTTAATTTGCAACATTTTTTAATAGTTATAGAGCTAGAAAGTTAAGTAGAAATTTTTAAGTCATTTGCTCATGTGGCAGAAGTTGAACATAATATAGTTTTAATTATAAAAACCAACAAAGTCAACTTTTGGCATACTTACCATTGATCCTGCATTATTAACTAATAAAGAATTAAACATGTAAAAAAATTGTTTGCTCGAATCTAGGAATTTCTTAACTAATAGTTCCCAACATTTTTAGGTAAATCCACTTGCCGGATTAAAAAAAAACAAACAATGATGCGGAGATGTAATTTAGTTAATTCGTAAGGTAGAGAGTCATACAAGATGTCCCAAAATTCGCGGACCAAATTGTTGAGGTCCATTTTGACATTTGAATTAACAGAGATCTTAATTAGTGTGAGTAAAATGTAAAATTTAAAAACTTATGTCATCATAACCAATAAACCAAAACGCAAAAAATTTACAGTAAAAATTTCCTTCACATGTCAAAATAAAAGTAATCAAAAATCTATGTTTGAAAGTCTGTATCGTAAAAATTAAAAGAGATGGATTAAAAAAAATCTAAATTTTTTCTAATCCTAAAATAATGCATACCACTTTGTTGGTTTGCATATTTGGAGACAGTCTGCTCAAAAATAGCCGAACAACCTAGAGCAACCTCTGATGAAGTTGTTACAGACTGTATTGATGTGTTAGTTATTATTCGGCTTGTAAACTGAGTTTTATAGTTATTTATGTATCAAGGGAATTATGAGGGTGTTAATTACAGAGGGCAACGAGTTACAATCCAGAGGGCCGTTAGGCCCGAGGAATTGTAAGTTGCCCGAGGTTATTGACACCCAGTAATTCACGTGATACATAATCAATTTTATTTCCTACTAAACAAGTTCAAAAAACAAATTACAATTTTATTTTCTACTAAACAAATCCAAAAAACAAATTTGCTGTTTGGTTACTATGGATTTATTTCTTAACAATTGCTTAAACAAAAATTTATGAATTTTTAAAAATGATTGAGAACGTGAAAAACATCAAATATTTCAGAAGAAGTATTAAAAAAAGCTGAGAAAACTCGTGCTGTGTTAGTATCAAGAAAATCTGAAGTAGTGTACAAGAAAGAATACGACCGATTCCAAGAATGGCTAAAAAAGAACCATACTGGCAGCAGAAATGTAAATGAAATAATATTTCTGGCATATTTTTAAAATATAGTATGTATATTTACTTATTTTTTCCCATGTTTTAGTGCCCGTAACATCGGAAAAAATGTGCAAGAAAAAATATCAAAAATTTTAAGAATTGTTGAATAAAAGTAACACTGGAAGCAAGAATATAAACGAAACGATATTATTGGCGTCTAAAAATTGTTGTTTAATAGCCTTTCTTCTCTTCTCGTAACTTTAGTACACCAGATTTGTATTTCTTTTCAATATAAAAATTAGAGGGAGTTAAGAATTCATAATTGCCTGCTATAACTTCCACGGGAGTTATGAATGTTATAATGGTTACCGTAACTAAGATAATATTTGGCTATATTGATTAAGTAGGAAATAATTTTTTTTTAAAAGTGTCCCAACAATGACGTGCCAAAAAATTAATACAATGGCAGTTCTGAGAACCATGAAAACATTTAAAAAAAATTTTTTTTAGTTTACAACATACCTACAAAAGCTTCTAGGGTATGTTTAACTACTGCTACTAAATTATCAAAGAAGTGTTGTTACTATGTTATTGTACTCCTTTTTAAAATAAGGTATGTTTTAGGGAAATTTAGCTCCGATTTAGGGGATTTTGACTCATAATATGGGGGAAATTATCGTCAATGAGTTGACATCACTGGGTCATAGTACCAATCTAAACGAACAAACCTATAGTATTGTAACAACTTTTTGATGTGCTATTGCCGACTACCTGTTTGCAATATAAATATTTCTTGGTTAAGCTAGCTATAAAAACAAATTTTGATGTGCAGTTTTCTCAAAACTATCTACCATAAACCGTTTTTGGAAATTCTTGAAGAAGTATTTCATTTTTAAAATTAAATTTTACTAATTTCGGTTTGTAAAGTTTTTTCACTGCTCTTCCACCTATTTGGTCCCAATACTCATCCCCTACAACAAAATTTGAAACTCATGCTCTGTTTTCAAAAATCTTTACTTTATCTGCAGATAGATTAAATTATTTTTCTACAGCAAGACTTATTTAATAGATGTCGTAGTACAGTTTTTTAACTTTTGTAATGTTGGCTAAATTGTAATTCACTAAATTTAAAAATTTCACGACTACAATAAGCAAATAGGAAAGAAAAACAAATTAAGGAGTGTTTATTTGTTGATCTAGACTGAATACAATTATTTCAACGTCTAATATTTTATATTTAATTTAATCTTTAGCCTTCATTTTAATTCTGACAATTTTTGTGATAATTGAGAAGATTTTTAAAATTTTCAAATTGTTTGACATTTGGATATTAACCTAGGGTTATACAGAAAGAGGAAAAAACATTAGTTTTTTACTCTTTCTGTCTACCCCACCCGGATGATGACCTAAGTTGGGCCGAAACCCAGATTAGTAAATAAAAATATTTGTGTTGTTTAGATTTAAAGCTATTTCATTTATGTCCCTATTTGCAAAATACTTAAATTAACTAACTTAGTGTCACCTCAATAATAAAAAATTCACCATTTTTGAGATATTTGCAAAAAACTGAAACTCTTCCCTAAAAAACCGAAACCCACGGTTTAAATCATATTTTTGACAATATATTTAAAACATCTAAATAAAAGCCTCTACAAAAATTCACTACATTCGCACATTTTGTGAGCTATTCTATATTTTGAGCTATATATTTTACTGGGCTATAGACGCGGTGAAAAGATGGCAAAGGTAGTAGATTTATGTAAATGACCATATAGAGTCCTCAAGAAATCCATAATTAAAAATAAGTGTTAAGTACAACATTGATTGGTTTATTAAAATAAATCGAAAACTTCTTTTAATATGTATCTTGGGAATTCTCGATTGATAGAATTGGTTTATGTATATTTTTCAAAATGTATTATACAGTTAAATCCCTCCAGTTTATGAGATAAAACTATATAAAGTATGTACATATATAGATTTTTGATTTTACAGAACCATAAGCACATACGTGACTACATTTATTTATTTTCAAAATTATATAAATTAAGCATTTCCGTCAAACTAAATTAAACCACATACTCTTTTGCATACTAATTAAAATCTATTACTATAATCTCTATCTTACACGATACTAAAAACATTGCCACTGGAATTTCCTATCGTGCAATAACGGTTTTCTACTAACAAAATCATTAGTTAACAAAATGATAAATAATATAATAATTGTTACACATTTATGTGGACGTAAACTGATACCCACGCAAATTGATAAATTGTAATAATTACAAGTTGCGATTGAAACAGTTTATCAAGGAATAAATTAATCATGTTTTTACCTTTTTTCCAATAATAAACTTTCAAGGGCTGCAAGAGTTTACATCATCTCATTTTACTAGAAACACTCAAATCATATCAAAAATGTCACACTTTCAAAGCACAGCGGGTATCAAACTGAAAGCTGACAAAAATTCTTTCAGACAATTTCAAGCTGGCGCCAGTTTATGTCCAGGTACAAAGCAGCAGGTTGTTTATTATTACAACCACTTCAGGGATGAAATAATCACAAATAATACGAATTGAGTATTTAAAAGCCAATAGACAAGTTAAGTACCTAGTTAAAACTGACTTTCCTAAAAATTCATCTTCATTTATAATACCTATTCCCGCGAGCTTTTAATAAAATTACATTTAAGTTTATTACTCATTTATAAACAGTACTGAAGTAATAAACGTATTTCGTGCTAATTTGAGATTGAAGAACACACGCAGACTAACAATCTGCGAAACGCTTCTATGAATAATAATTCTGAAATAATAGGTAACTTTTCGAGCCGCTTTTGGATGGACAAGATTGTTTAAACAATTACTAGTCGGCTCATTTTAATAAAATGCAGTTTCATAGGATTATTATTGTTATTTACTGCATGTAGAATGGCTTTACTTGACTTAAAACACTTTAGAATTAAATTTAAATAAAAAATAAGAGTTGGAGCTATGCTGAGTTAAAATCAATTTCCGATAGCATAAAGATAGAAATGTTTTTGTCGAGAATCTTAATAAGCTCATTAAGCCATTACCGGTTATAATTTCTCCCGTAATAATTTTTTCCTAGTAAATAAATAAACAATAAAATCGTGGCCGGAATGGCTTAATCATTGTGTTGTAAAATGTGTTATTCATGTTCGGATTTTTCAGTAATACTTGAATCCGGTGCAAAGAACTGAAAATGGAACGCAAGATACTGAAGCAAAATGCACTCTGCAATTTATTGATCAATTCAATTTTATCTAAAACTGCTATTGCTCGTTAAAGGAAAATATACCCTGCCGGAATTATAATTCATGCTAATGTTTTCGAGAGCAAGAGAATTTTTCAATAAATTTTCAAATTTTAGAGATATAAAGTCATTGTTACGATTGAAAAGTTGTGGAAAATCTATTGAGGAAGTTGGATTGTAAAATCAATGCGATATAATAAGAAGTTGATATTACCTTTTACAGCTGAAAGTCATTTCAGGTAAAGTTTTGAACACGTACTTTGCCGATATAGTTTTGATAACTTCCAACTTTAAACTCAGATTCATGACTTCCGTTCGCGAAAACTTTAACTTAATCAACACTAAACAAAAGATTTACGGTTTCATAACGCGCTTCAGCTTTAAATTACATATCAACAATTACTCTCTTCCAACTTCTATACAGTGTTATTGTCTTATTCCAAAGTTTATACTTAATTTTATTAACAAAGCAACCTGTTCAAAAAAAATTAAAAAAAAAGAAATATCTCAAACAAACCCTGTTTTTTAGAAACTAAGTATTACAAACACATAAGTATTTAATAATAATTAGAAATTAGGTATGTAAATTATGATCATTTATAACAAATGTGACCCGACCATTTAAAACTTGTTGTGGTTTAACGTCCTACCGTCCTATAATCGAAATAAGATAACAGGTTGAGCACTTATAGAGAAATTCGAAAAGCGTCTTGTTGATGATCTACGTTTCGAAACCATTTTATTGTTTCATCTTCTTTCCCTACGTTTCAAAACTGTTTTATTATTTGAAGGGTACAGGAATAAAAAAAGGATTGTTCAAAAATGTTATTCTTATCAAACTGGAATTTTTATCGTTTTTTCATATTGAATGCAATACAGACAAAAAACAGTTAAAAACAATAACTGTCAACACTCCTAAGTCTATTCAAGAGTTATATCGAATAAAAAAATCTGCCGTATTTATGCAAAACGATAGGAATTCCACCTCTGTAAGAAAACTAATTTTTGGAAATTTCTCCTTTTATTCCTATACCCTTCATTTCATCTTCTTCTTTCTCTAAAGTTGAAACAACAAAACAGTTTCTAAACATAACCCTTCAACAAAAAGATTTTTGCAACTTGCAAGCCCCATTCTGTTATACCATTTTATTTAAAATTTTCTTTTTTTTCTGTCTTCATTTTCTATCTGCAATAAGCAATTACATATTATACAGGGGGACTTTGAACTATGTTTGAGAAATTTAACTAGCTATAGAGCATAATAAAAAAAGTCGAAATAACTCAACTTGCCTTATACAAATGTTTATAATTTTTGGGATACACCTTGTAACACTTTTTTAAGAAAAAAAATTTTTTTGATCAAGATAGAATGTATTACAGCAAGTTTTTTAATATACAGTATGTAATTGCAATATATGCAACAAGTTTTTCTGATGATACTTTTAGTTTTAATGTTAAAATCAGATATACTGATGGTTTTCAAAAAAATTCTACAAACAAGGTGATAGCCCTTGTTGAAATAATGGTAAAAATGCTAAAAAAACTCAGTTTATGCGACTGTTAACATCTTTTTTCTTTTTAAAAAACACTATTTTTAGCAAAAACTTTTACATCGTAAATCTCCAAATCTATATGCTTAAAAACAGTGTTGTCATACATCGTGAATCTTAAAAATAATGTTATTTGAAAAAAAAAATTATAGGATGTACCTCAAAACTATTAACATTTGTATAAGACAATTTGAGTTATTAATATTTCGACTTCTTTTATTATGTACTATAGCTGGTTAAATTTTTCAAACATATTTCAAAGTCACCCTGTACTTACTCAAATTCAAAGTGGTTTTTATGACACTACAATTATCTTTAAGACTCTCGTAATAATGCTATTAAAAGGGTAGACGAAGTCTGTTGTAAATCAAATTCGTTTGCCTGAGTAGAAGTCCATTTAGTACTAGTAAGAAGATTTATGTTTATAGTTTTATTGCCCAACGGTACCTTTACTTTGTTACTATCATTACTTTTAATACAATAGGACCCAGTCATTGAAACCACTTTGAACTTGGTTAGGTATACCTACAACCAAATGTTACCGAAAAGCTTGTAAGACACATTATTATACCTATACAATACAATATAAGAAAGCTTTGGTACAACTAAGACAACTCAACTTTTGCTTAGTTATATTTTATTTGTTAAACATAGGCAAGAAAAAAACAAAATGTAAATTATGTAAATAATATACTTAAGTACCAAAAAGCACACAAATTTCGCTACTTTAAACAGTTAATTCTATAATCAAAACCAACTAATGAAATTTACTTACATTTGAAAGAGCAAAACTACAACGCTGATACACGATTTAATGTTTTGCTTATATTTACTAGCACTTGTACCAAACGAATTGGCACAAAATTTTCACAGAACATTAGAGATGAGTAGGTAAGTGTTTGGTTTGATTTCGTAGGTATCAGATAGGGCTAGAAATACTAATTATTCAAATAACACGATGATACTATAAAAACCAGCGTTTCGACAAATGTATTGGAATATTCCAACTGATAATTAAAGTTTTATTATTTTTGTGTTAACCATTGAAATGTGTTGTTAGTGGTATAAAAAAAATTCACTAATAATATCCCGAGTGCGTATGAAATTTTCGATAATTTTTCTAGTGCGCGAACGCATTCATTAATTCCTAATTCATTAACAAAACAAATACTTAATTTATTTTAAATAAATTTACTTACCGTTTTAGAATAGTCTGTAATGCTTACCGACGATTTGCATTCCCAATCAGTAAATAATTCTTTCTGTCTAGGAAAGAGTCGTCTTAACTAACAGTCAGATATATGTACAAGCTTTACCAAAATTATAAACCCAATCGTTTTTGTCCTAAAATTTAAACATTTTTAAGAATAAATAAATTGTATCTTAAATTAATTTAAGACTTATATTTTTTACTTATTTATTTATGTAAACAGCATTTTTTGAAAAGAAAATTAGCTTAATTTTTTTACCTAAAACAAAAATTTTAAAAAAATGCTGTTCTATAGTTTATTTCAAATATTGTCAATAAAGGTTTGCGATAACATAATTAAATATGTATTTTATTAATTAATATTATATTTATGTTATCTAAACTTCCTTCTAACTTACCATCAGCGCTAGTAAAACTGAAATAGATGTTCAAACTCTCACCCCACCCCGACTTAACCTATCACAATCAAAAACCTCTTGTAAAGTAGAAAAAAGTTTTAATAGAAATTACACTAGTCGCCTCGTACAGATGCATTGGCGTAAAAATCAAAAATGGTAAGAATATTTTACTTATTCTACCAAAGACAATCGTTTGCATTGGAGGAGGAGCGAATCGACCACTCCAATTCACTTATTGTCTGTGATTGCTTAAACGTTCTTTACGTTCATGAATTTAATTTAATTCACTCAAATTAACTTATCATTTTTGGACTTACTTTCGAGAATGAAGATAAAAAGTATAAGATAGATTAAAACAATTTCTTATGTCAAAGTTTTCTCTATCAAATATTCTCATATTTTAATAGATTATTTGTAAATTATATGTGTATCATTTTTATTAATTGGTTTAATTTTAATATAAATAAAAAAATATATAATAATTTTCTGCATGAAACTTTTTTAAATATAAATTAAGAAAAAATATTAATAAAGTTTTTTCTAATACGAGTAGTATTTAAAAAAGCGGTGCTGTTTTCAGCTTATTCGTTGCGATCTTCCTGTAGTTTATCAACCGTTAACGCTGTAAAATTTGACTGTTATTGTCATATTAGAGTAAATAGTAAAATAAACCCTAATAGAACACCTCGAAAAAATCTTTTACCAAAAAAATTTGCGGATGTTCTGGTATTCTCTGAAAAAAGTAGAAAAAAGTAGATCTCAACAATTCATCATGAGGGTAACTCAATCTCAAAAGTTCTAAATCAATGTAGAAAGACAGGTGTCGAATATGAGAAAGGTAGAAAACAAGTTACAAGAGTAACCACAAGACATATTTTGTACATACAAACGTTTTTATAAGGCAAAAGTTTTCTCATAGCTATACGAGTATAAATACCATATCCAAATTAGCCAGGAGGTAATTAAGCAAAAAATAGTAGACTGTAAGCTGTAACTGTTTGTATTAACAACGAATCCCTTTTTAACCGCAGCTAACTACAAAAGCCGACTATAATTTTCTCACAAAATAAATTGATAAGAAGCTGATTAGACCAAGGTATTTTTGAACAATAAATCTAGGTTTTGTCGATTTTCTACTATTGGTAGGACGGCGTATGAGAGTTTACAGACATCCTAAAGAACGATATAGTCAAAAAAGTTAGTTCTGATAGAGGCATAGCCATGGTTTAGGAAAACATGTTTTAATTTACAATGTTTTTTGTAATGTTGTCATAAATAATTAATTTTACTTTAGATTTTTTTACGCAGGAAAAACTAGAGAGCTGATTTGTCAAAAAATAAAAAAATAAATTATTTAGATATGTGTTACTGCAGAAATTTTTAGTTTATGTTAGTATTTTCACGTTTGTGCAATCGGCTTAAAGTCATCTTATCTTTTTGAAAAATTAATTTTTTTTTGAAATTAAAAGACCCTACTAGGTTTTGATAATTTTTTTCCAGTGGCAGTATTATGCCCAATTCATGTGTAAAGTTTTTTTCTTTTGAATGGCTTTCCTACCAGTTGTAAAATCCCTAGTTTAAACTATGTACAGAATTTCTTAAACTAATAGTATAATTGTGTTGTCACTTAAATTTTCAAGTATAAACATGGTATTTTTATCAATTTCGCAAGAATTTATGAGTTTGCTTTACAGGATAAGTGTTCAAAAACGAAACAAGCAAGTTTTTGAGTATATCAGGTTATTTTCTAAAAGAAACTAATACGAGTACATAGAATAATGCCATGGCTAATTCAGCTCCCTAGCGAGGAAAGCTACCCCCTTTAAAATTTTAACGAGCTATGAGATTAAGTAGAACATCATTGAAAAGGTAATTCAATCCCTTTTTTATTAGCGTCTTTGTTTTTAGTAGGTGTATAAGTGCATTTCTTGATTTATTTGACACAACAATAAAAGATCCAGAAGTATGTAGGAATTGATGCTTTGAGAGTTTAAATACATAATACGTAATATATTAGGTACATGTAAATGTAAATGCTTTCTCTTATTCAAATGTAAAACATAAAACAGTTTGAAATAGTCCCTAAAATATTTGTAGTATTTTTTTTTGAATAAGCAACCATTATCTTAAGCTTGAACTGATCTGACTTAACTAAGCCTAAGGGTATTTTTTTCTAAACAGATCGTACCTTCATAATTTTTTCTTCTTACGGTATACAACATTTTATTTTGCATGACATCAAACTGTAATATAATAATAAGTTGTCTGTTAAAAAAAAAAAACGCCTAAAAGAAATGATTTTCCACGCTTTTCAGCGTCCCGCTTACCTTATGCACCGCTCACTTTAAAGAATGTAATTTAATTAAAAAATCAACAAATTATAAGACTAAAATATGCAAAACACTTCAACAATATGTAATTTCCACACGCAAAGAAGCCGTCCGCTTCGGTTTGTCTCTTTTCCGCGTGTAAGGCGCCAGATAATCAGCTGATGTCTAGCTAGTACGTTGCTATTTTGCAAAACATATAATTACAACATTTAAAAGCATACTTAATCGATGATTAAACATGTTTTATAATAACAACACCAGAAATAAATAACAGTAACGTCATTGTAAATTCTGAAAAACTAGAGCGACACAAAACTGGAAAAAATACGAATGAGTTTCGCTAAATTAAAATGCAAGAGACGCAACAATAGATCAAGGAAAATTGTTTACAGACTGAGTGATTGCTATTAAATAAATAGACACTTTGATGACCTTTCGTATTTTGTTCCTTTGATAAATAGAATTATTGCTACCAAAAGTCAAGAGTTCACATAGTCTGGCAACAAAACACTCTGATTTTTTGACTAATGGTCCATTTTGACTCCATTTCAAATAATTTTTCTAACAAAATCCATCAATTATAATTACTTTTACATTGACCTTTGAGTATTTAAGTTTGTTACAAAGTTTTATCGTTTATTAGACCTTTATATTGCTCGGATTATGTAAACTCCAATAAACGACGTTTTTATGAATGAATAATATCTTCTTTACATTGATATGTCTTTAACCCCACAAATATAATTTATCGGTAAATTATTCCATTAATAGAAGCAATCAATTTTGGATGGATTAATGAAACTTGAAGTGGTCAGTGATTTGATAAAGAATAAAGATAAAAACTGTTGCGGAGTCTTTAATTTTATTGAAAAATATACTCATATTTTCCATTTAATCTAAATTTTATACAACTGAACCATAATCGCCGATTAAAATCCGCTAAAACGTGCAAAACTTTTTATTTTATAAAACTGCGAGGCGTGCCATACAGCCTAAAACACATAAAATTTTCTGTCCTGACATAACTTGCTCAGATATAGGAAGATATAGTATAGACATCTACAAAAAAACAAATACTTAAAAAAAACATTTTGACAAAAAGCAAAATTAAAAAGTTAAAAAAAGAAGAAATTGTGTAATACAATACCTAATAAGTGAACAATAGACCAACAACAAATTAAGTAGATCCAACTAACAAATTAAGAGGAATCAGACAGAGCTTGCAGAGTTTCCGCTGTATTAATAATTTTTTTCATTTAGGTATAATATTATAAAATTTCAGATTTTGCCAAAAAAATTTAAAAAGTTACGAGAGTTTGCCTAGCAGTTTTGCGTATGAAATTGTTATAAAAACTACGAGACGTCAGTCGAGTAGTTTTTGATCAAAGTCATGAGCGAAATTGTAGAACCCAAGTTTACAATCGGTAAATTTTTTCAGACAGAATCTGAACTTGAATGGTATTCGTCAAGACTGTTTCTCGAATAATTGAAAACCACAAAAACTAAAATTTAAACAAAAATTTAATTTACTGATTATTTCACTCATTAATTAATTTTTGTTTATTAGGTAACTAAGGCAACGTTACTTGCAATTGTTATTTTTTCGCTGCAAAACAAAGTACGTTGTGTTTTTCGGATTGCCTATTATTAGCTGAGAACCGTGGAAAAAATTTTGACACCTCATTTTTTCAATTGTAACATTCGTTTTCATTGTTGGATAAAAGTGTGTAATTTGTTAAAAAATACATGAGTGAAATCGTCTTAAAAAACATTTTTTAAAAATTTGATTGCAGCATTTTGTTAAACAAAGTTTAGACCAAGTTTCTGTACTATTCAAATTTTTATATTTTATATCCCTATTTAAAAAAAATACTAAATACATGTAATATTACAAAGATTCAAAATTTGGACATTAATTTTTACTAATACCTACTAAGAATTAAAAATTTGTTTTAAAACTTTTAAAAACTTTTTCGATTTTTATCCTTGAAATGGATTTTTTGTAATGGCAGTAATGGCACACTACCCTTTATAACACCTCGTATAAAAAAAGATTTAGTAAACAATTTATTAATGCAGTCAGAATTAAAATTTATTGAATAATTTGCACAAAAAAATAATAATAATAATAAGTCCTAAATTTGGAGTAGGTAATGTCTGAATTAATCATTTTAATGTATTTGTTTTGGAAAACAAGTAGTAGTATTTACCACATCCAATAATATAAACAAATAGAACTAAACGTTTTAGTACTGTATTTTGGTTCAAAATAATCAACAAAAAGTTTATAAAAAAAGTTTTTTAAATAAAATTTTAGTCAATTTTAGTTCTAATTACTTCAATATATTGCTTGTTACATTACCCTCCATGTAAGTATTACAAAAAAGATAGGTTGTTATTTAAAAAAAAAACTAGATAATGGCGTCGTGTCCGCCACCAAAGAACTCTGTGGGTTAGTACTACTTAAATGTGTACATATCAAAGTACAATTTGACCAACAATATTTTGCGTTTACAACATAATCCTGCGATTAACTTTTCCAAATTTTTACGAGACTCAACCACAGTTTGCTGTAAAATTCTTTACCTACCAAAGTAGATATTTCTTAAGCCTATTGTCAACATCTGGTCGGCTCTATTTTTATTGGGGGTTTGCGGTCCAACGTGATAAAGTACTTAAAGGGTCAAAGCAATAACCGCAGAATATCTTTAGTCGTACAATATCACTTTACATAATAAAACTTCTTAAAAACAAACTTTTGAAAAATTTGCAAGTAAAATGAATTATTAAATTAAATTGCTTGTCTAAAGATCCTCACAAAAAATTTAGCATCAAAGTCGAATTCTAGTTGTAAATCTAATTTTGACAAACTTAGTTCAACAGACGATAATTTTTTGAAAACTAAACAACCTACCTCTAGCAAAGGTGTTCCAATCGAACAACAACATCGAGAAACTGTATACCGGTTTGGGGGTTTTTGCCCCTCATCAGTACAGTGTATCCCGGAGCGTTGTGCTCGACTGGAACGGGTGGGAGAACTCGCTTATATCAAGCGGTATACAGTTTCTCGACGTTGTTGTTCGATTGGAACACCTTCGCTAGTTCTGGTTACACTGCCTTTCAGTGTGTTGCTGGTTGGGCGATTAGGTGATGTAATTCAATGTCGGTCGGGGCATTAGTCCGCGAAGTAGTTGTTTTTGCCTAATCGTAGAGGTTGGTTATGTTGGTGGCCGAGCGAGAGCCAAAGAGATAACTTTGTTATCCGCCAACATTATTATGCCAACTCTTCCTACCTTCCAGCACTCTTCGTTAGATGGCACACTGTATTTGTCTATACGACTACTAACCTACCTCTAGTAGAATGAACCTGTAGGCTAATTTATAAATAATATTTAATAAAGAATTTAAGTAGCAAATAAATTTATAAAGTTATTATTAGCTTGGCAATAATACATAGAAATTGTATTTTATTACCCGTTTAAAATGTTTAAATAAATAAATAGTTAAATCAACTCCTATAAAAAATAAAAACATTTATAAAATTACGTCTTGAGGAAAATATACAAGTGTTGTTTCATAATTTTTCTGTATAGTTAGGATAAAATACAGGGTAGACAATGTAATATACAGTTCATTTCAGTTGGGAGGAACGCACCAAACTTCAAAAAAATATAGATAACTTAAAAATAATGTAACAAAAGACATATGTTCTGATCCGATTTGCATTTGTTTTTAAGTTACAGAATAAAACAAAATTTCATACAATATAAGCATTCTTTAGTCGTAGCGTTCTTTTGATAAATGTTCCAAAATACTACTATTGACCTCTAAACATTTTCTGCTTCGTCTACGAAGGGCATTTGTTGCTTTCCTAATTGACTCAGATCTGTTTTCTTTAATATCGGCTGCAGTGTTTAGACTACCACTTTTACTTTATACACCTCATTTTGGAACCAGTCCAGCCCCATAAACAAAAATGTAGTAGTGTGGGCTCTAGGGATCTTGAAGGCCAACTAATACCACCACGACCTATCTTGGTGGTATTACTTATTATTAACCAATGGTATTATTAACTATCCAACTTGGACCACCACGACCTATCCAACGCCCTGGAAACCTTGCATCTAAATGTTGCTTAACCTAACGAGCGAAATGTGCAAGAGCTCCATCGTGTTGATAGTACATTTGTATTCTGATGTTTATAGGAACATTTTCTAGTAGTATTTGTAATTCCCGTTGTAGAAAATTTAAGTAGTGGTCTCCCGGGAAGCGATTATCGAAAATGAAAGGGCCAATTAAACACTTATGAACCATACCACACTACACGTTTACAGAAAACTTGTGTTAAAAATTACGTTCGACTATTGCATGGGGATTTTCGTCTAACCATACATGACAGTTAGGAGTATTATTAATACCGTCACGAGTAAATGTTACTTTATCCGTAAAATGTAGATGCGATGCAACAAATAATTATTACTTATCCAACAATTAAATTCCATACGTTGAACATAATTTTCCGGTTGTAGGTGTTTACTTTCTGTACATGGTACGGATGTAAGCCTTGCTCGTGGAGAATGTTTATAAGGTAGGTACTCTTGTTTGTGGGATGCCCAATCGAGTAGCATTTCTTCGTGAGCTGCTCGTTGCAAGATTCTACTAAATCCAGAATATCGTCTACTTCTTCTAAACCTTGTCGATTAAAAACATTTAAAACTGAAAAAAAACGCTGCATTGGCTTTTTTTTCGAGACAACAAAAACAACCAATCAAAAATCTAGAGGCGGTACCACACTTTTACAGTTTTACACAACCTAACGGTAAGGATACCTGAATTCAACTTTATGTTATTTGTCTCACCTAAAACAGCTACAACAATTCAACAAATACATACCTGACGTCTCTGAGCTGTAGTAATTGTTGTTCGCAAGGTTTAAATTTTAATGTCAAAAGTCACCATGAATATTAAAACTTTATATGATAAAAACTTTGAGGTAAAACAGCTTTTCTGGCATCATTCTCTTTGATTATCTTTACGCGAACATCTTCTGGAGATGGCAAAATGTCTTGACATTCAATAACACATTAAAATTTTCAAAAGTTGTCGGAAGACCGTCGCATAACTGAATCAAAATTGCTTGTTTTACACCTTGGTTACCATAGCAGAAAACAAAATTAACGCCCGCAGGCCATAAAAAAGTTTACACACTCGTTGCTCCGTATCACCGGTGTAATATGTCATTGACAAACTTGGACTTGTAAATTTTGACAAAACTGTTACCCATCTTCTTTGATTACATTTTTAAAAATTTTAAGTTTTGCCCATATTTGTGCGTAAAACCTATAATATACGTATTTTGAGCATAATCTTTTTCTGTACGTAAAAAACTACATATTTCAATGTTCAAGATAAAAACGTTAAATATTAACAAAAAGGCAAAAAAATACTGTTTTCAAATTTTCCTGATACTGAAAACTGATTAAATAAAATTAAATATAGACATAATTAAAAAATATAAATAAGTGTTTAATATATTTACATATTTCTATTATTGTAATAATAATAATAATTAATGTTAATTAATTAATAAATGATAACTGAACAAATAATCTGAAACATAATATAAAATGCTTAAAGCTTGGCATTACTAATTAAACCATAAAATTATATAACATAGAGTCCTTTATAATAATGAAATTGAAATTAACCTTTTGATTACAAAAGAAAAATCCGCCACTTACCTTTTTAATTGCAGTCAATATAACATTTTACGGCTATCGTTTTTTTTATATTTTTATGTAATTTTATTATCTTTTGGTTTATTTAAATGCATCTGCTAGGATATTAATCGTCGATTTTTACAATGCAATAAATTTCGGTGTAATTAAAAATTCCAATTAATTACGAATAATTAAACCGTTGCTACCTCAAACTTCCATGCAAATGCATGATCTCATTAAATTACCATATTGGATCGGTTCTGATTCTGATTAGTGATCATTGTAGTGAGTACCAATTTATCAGTGTGATTTATACCCATTGCTACTTAATTTAAGATTACACAAAACCCACGCTAAAAAAATTCACCATTGCTTGTTATACAGCAACTAGGTTATATTACATTTGTTGAATCATAAATGTTGATTCATCAATGAAATGGTGGTCTCGAGCTTTATAAAAAACTTGACCACACTTCCTCCAACGCGCGAATATGGAGCAAACGAATGACTAAATAATCAAAAAATGACTATTTTTATTCCAAGAAAGGCCGATTCGCTACATTAGTCACTACAATGTTGACTTGTCTTGACAATAAAACTAGAATTAAACGCTATCCTTAATTTTATAATAGTGTAAAAAATCACGAATGAATAATTAATGGACAATTTCCCGCCAAAGGATCATGTTGAAAGTAAAATGAGGAGCTGTAAATAATGTCGGTTCCCATAGACTATGAATTATAGGATTTAATTGATTATGCAATTGCGACCTATTCATTTCATTTGATATGGTCGAACAGAACAAATTGATATGGAAATGGTACTGAGAGGAAATAATTTTCATATTTTGCCGACAAGGTTTTTATCAGGCTGCTACTTAAAAAGCATAAATGATTTAAAACGTCACTTGTGATATTTCCCCATTAGGAGAGCAATACAATACATTTATGGCTTCAGTGTTATAAATAAAAATTATAGACAACATTGAGCAATAAACTTTAATTAATTAACGAGATAAGTATATAGGGTAGTTTCCTTATTGTTTTATTAGTAAGCATGTAGTATAATTAATGTGATTCCATTTTTTGCAATGTTTTATATACGAGATAAGCAAATTTAATAATAAGACGCATATAACCAGCTTCTGATCTTTTAGACTCTATTCAATGTAAATCAGAATCAGTTTGTATTCTTCTTCTAATGAGACAAGTAACGTATTATCCGTAAACAAATTAAATCGTTAAAGAATCTCCTTCCGGATAATTATTTTTAAATTGAAAAATTCCATAATTTCGAATACACATACACAACATAATCTTATTTACTTCTCATTTAATTTACTTACTAATTTGTTCACAATGTTCTAAAAAAAATAATTCAGATAATATACATAAAATTTGTACACAATGAGGATTTTTGTATTTAAACTGATTAATTCAATTAATCCTTTTTATTAAATTTTCTCCATCATCAATCCCAACAATTCTTTAATTACTTAATCACTTTTTGCCATGTGTCTATTTATTCATGTTTAAATCAAAGTTAAATCTTTTTTTTTGTTTAAATTGTAGAATAAAGGCCCTTTTTTTCTTTTACACTTTTGTTTTTTGTTTACTAAAACAATAGTGGTGACAGGTAACATTGTGTAGAGAAATATCGAAGAAAAATGTTCCTTAAACTTAAAGAGTGCGAACCCTATTTGGTACAAACAATTGTTAATTTTTTCTAGATATTTGGATATACAGCGTTATTCATAAATGATGACAAAAGATTTATGCAACCAATTTTACATTTTTGCTTAAGGCTTTGATAAAATCTAAGTTAAAAAATGTGTCTGGAATCACAGTTACTCTATATCATTTTGTGTTAATTTGACTATCTTTGAGCAAATTTAGTCAAAATATTCACTTATTGCGGTACCTAAGACTTTATGCAGAAAGATATCCCTATCGGGTAATTCCAACTGACAAAATTTTTCAAAGACTTGTTGCAAAATTGCATCAAGACTGGCCTTCCTTAAAAAAGCCACGAAACAAAATTGCGACAAGAAAAAATAATGAAATTGCTGTAATTCAGGGGATTACAACAATCCATATATTAAGCAAAATGCTGTGGCACAAAATTTCAAAATTATTGATGCACACTATGAGCATTTATTACATTAATATTTTAGTCGAAAGCTTTTGTTTCGTTTATACTGTAGTTTTAGTTTCGTTCTTCTGCTTTATTATTTTTCAATAAATGACAGAACTGACAGAAATCGATAATCTTTGAGTAACTTTAATTCAATGTTTTCACTGAAATAAAAATTTTATCAAAAAAGTTGCATAATATATAAATTTGGTTGCATATAAATTCCTCATCAGTTGGAAATAACCCTGCATATACCGACTGATTATAAAAGATTGTCCGGACAAGAAGGCTATGGAATTTGACGTCTTTTTGAAAAAATTTCATTACTATTTTTTGATTGTCTATTTGACAGTTTCTGTCATCTGTCAATCTCCGTTACATTTTGTTAGTTTTGTTGCCTCGCTTTGTGCTCTAATTCTTACTGCTTTTATAATAATTCCACTGTGCTTTGTTGCGACTTTGTAATTCTTATTAAATTACCGTTATCTTCAAAACCTGTCTTTTTCAAGACAAAATCTGTCTTTCTTAAAACAAAATCTATTCTAGCGCTTGAGTTCTGGTAAGTTTAAAAAGTTTTATTTACTTGATGTAGACTGTCCAAGTTTTTCAAACAAACCAGAGACAAATATAGTTTACACTGTGGAGAAAAACGTGTTCGTGTTCATTGTCACATCCTACTTCCGAAGTGGTAGGTTGCAAGAAGATGGTTCTTGGAGCTACAACATCAATACTTGCAAAGAAGAATACCTCCAGAGATTTCCTAATTTAGATATCGCCGAAGATTCGCTAATTCGGCATATCCAAAAAACTGTGAATCGCTTCGAAACTACTGAAAGTGTCAACAAAGAGAAATCTCCAGGCAGACCTACTGTTGCAGGTGAAATTGTGAAAGACATCATAGAAAGGATGGAACAGAGTCCTAAAAAGTCTTTAAGGGCACTTTCTTTGCAAAAGCCCTCTGTAATGATACAAAATAAAAGTGTGTTTGTAGCAGCAGCATCAGAATGCAAAGCCCTCCGTGAAGGCGTGATTACAACAAAAAAGTGCATTGCATAAGAAACTCTGATAAATGATTCCAAGTTTGAAATAAAATAAGTGCTGAAAGTGTTTACCTGGAAGTAGTTTTTCAAGATATTTTTGTATCCTTATGAGTTCAAAACTTTCTGAAATGGAAAAAATTAAACTTATTTCAGTGATCCACCTTTTAAATAAAATGAAATCGGTAGTTTTAATCTATTCTTCCTTTATTTAAAATTGCAATTTTGTTAGATAACCTAAAATCACCAATTTGACAGGTTTGAGTCGGGAAATGCGATGCGAGCGGCAAAATAAAACAAAACACTAATTCCAAAGCAATCTTTTTCGGACAATCTTTTATAATCAGTCTGTACATATTGTATAAAATTACATTAATAACAACAATTAAAATAATGACAAATTATTGCATATCTTGCAAGATCACTAGATATAACCATCCGAGATCTTTTTCTTTAAAGCTTCCCTAGTTTTATAATAATAAGTCTAATAGCAAGTACCTATACTATTTGTTCCCAACACCTTTTGAAAGCAATAAAAGAATTCGCAATTAGGTAAATTGGATATCATTTTTTTTATTTATTATAGTTAGGTATTCGAAAAGAAAACAAACAAGTTTTTGGGTATATGCAATTATTTTCTTAAAAAATGCTCGTTCAGACAGATTTTTATTACGAGAAATACAAACACCTAAAATAATAATACCTTTGTGACGAAGGCGCCTAACACCTTTAGAATTTTAAATAGCAACTGGTTTTCAAAAATTCTTTCCGTAGTTTCGGAAATAAATTAAATTTCAAGTATGACATTTCTATTGTTTAATTATTTAGATGTTTTATTATTGTTAATTAATAAGAGATAGGACTTCAATAATATTTGAAGAAATCGACGAATATCAGACATACTATCATAAATACGTCTATTCAGCCTATCAAAAGTCTCCTTATTACGTCATACCCAGAAATTTAAATTTTAACATTTCTTTTCTGGTTTTAAGCATCCTAATCACAAAAAATACAAGTCAAATATATTTTTAATCCTTCCCAATGACATTTTTCTCCAACAACGGTTACGAGCGGATTACCAAAAATGTGCGACAAAAGTATTCAACTGGAAATCGAAAAAAGTTAGCAGAAATTTTGCTATTATCAAAAAACATTTAACTTTATTAATATATGAAATTTCATAATAATTGGTTAGGCAGTTTACTTGTAATATCTAATTTTAAAAAAATTAAAACATCTTAAATAATCAGTTCAACACATATTGTAAAAAAGAATTACATTATTACAACTTTCAATACATATTTAGAACTAGTTTCTATATACTAAATCTTTTAGAAATATATAATATACCTAGAAAAAAGGAAAAATACACATTATAACAATGTAACAATGCAGTAAAAAAAATTTACAAACAAAACAGCTATGGTATAAAGAGTGATTCAAAAAGACCAAATCATCACTTGTTAGAATCATTAAGTTATTTTCAAAAATGCATTCAATTTCTTTGAATTAATTTGTTTAAGCTACATACAGCTCTTTAAAAATGCTGCTTTAAAAATATCTTTTCTTAAACAAATAATGTAATTTTGCGCTTTTATAGTTTAAGTTTACCTTAGAAAAAAACTTAGACTAATATTACCTTTTCTTGACAGGTTTGACATACATCAGCACTTGAAAAAGTTTGCGTTACTATGAATATATGGTAGGTAATAAAATATTGTTACACATACAAGGTGTATAAAGGTGCACTGTGGCGTTGTCTATTTTTGCTATTTTTAATCATTATTATTTTCAAAAATAAAGAGTCGTAAAAAAACATCATATGTGCGCTTCTGAAATAGCAGTATATTAAAGTACGCGCTTTAAAAAGTCAACTTTGTGGAACGAATTCAAGTTTATAAAATGAGCGCGAGCACGAGTTTTTATAAAGAATGAGTGCCACAATGACTTTAAAAACGAGCTCTTTATGCTATTTTTTCTACTTTGCGCGTTTTACGTGATTGCACGTACTTTGCGTAATTTTTAAGTAAAAAAGTTAATTATTTAATCTTTAGAGACTTTTGCGTTAATACGAGATAGTTGGTAATAAATGTCATTAAAGTGTCAATGAAGTCATTGAGCTTTAAAATGTTTTCAAATTTGTCAAAAATTCTGTATAAATAACTCACAAATGGTTCCATTTTACCTACCACATCGGTTATTGAAAGGAAGGAAAATCTCCAAAAACTTTGTAAAATTATTCCTAAATTACCACACTAATTGCGTTTCTCAGCGACTTCTTTATCGTTATTTCGTGATATACGCTCATCTAGCAAATAACTTGTAAATTATCAAATGCTGTGGGTGTTGTAAATCGCCAAATAAAGGCCAAAGCTTCATTTTAGTTTCAAGTTTCATTTTAAAGGTGTTTGTTCTAACCTCAAAAGTTTGTCGCTTTTCCACTGCTGCTTGTCCGTCCGCCCCATTTTCGAATATTTTATAGGTTAATTGCGACACACACACAAAAACACTTTGTTGAGGAATACTGCTGGTCATCAAGTGCAACAAAATTTATTCGAATACAATTATTATAATCTCAACGCTGACATAAACTTGACGTTTTATTCCAGTGACAGCGTGTTACCCAGTGTAACCAATCCGAAAACAGTAAATTTCACTAGTACTTGGCGCACGCAATTTGGGTGCAGAATTTTAGTTTTAGTTTTTAGTTAAAAAAGTGGTCAAGCAACCATCCCGAATTTTTTTCCGATTTACCACCTGATCTTCTAAAAGTTACAATAAATTTTGATAACAATGATCGATTTCTCAAAATTCTCTGCTTATTATAACTAGGATTCTCCCTCCGACCAGTTTTTATTTATTTTGTCAGCAAAAATAATTTTATTAAAAAATGTTTTTTGCCATACAATTTTCATATTTTTGATCCCTTAGGTTGATTCTCTCGCGTCGACTTTTGAACAAAGCATTTTCTTCAAGAATTGTAGCTTTGCAATATCGAATGTGATAAATCCCTTCTTCCTTTTTTTAATCTTTAGAAAAGTTTATGTCACACATACCTACCTGAAACCTATCAAATCATAGTTCTTCGCTAAGTTTTGTATATTTTTCATTCGCTATGATTGATTGACTGATACCTCAGAGAAAAGTGATTGTATTTCCATGTCCACGATTAATTTCATTCTTATAAACCCAAAAACCAAAATTAAAGTAGCCCCTCTCAAGACTTTAAGTATTCTTCGATTATTATTAAAGCTCCGACTGTTCTAAGTTATTTTGATGCTATTTTGACTTGCGACAAGTCTAAGGAAAAGCATCTAGATTTTAAAGAAATTACATTAACCCCAAAATTACTTTTACTTGTTTTGAAAACTCCCAATTATTGTTAATTTAATACTAAATAATAAAAAATAAGTTTTTGACATTTTAAATTTGTCATGTTTAAATAATCGCAGTAGGCACATGCCATTGAGTAGGTTGTTAAGTAAACACTTAAAAAGTGCGGCAAACATTCAGAAATCAAACGGCGTTACTTACTTTAACTTGTGTGTAAGCATTTAGAAGGTACGAATTTTTAGACAAACCTCTGCATTTCAAAAATTCTGGTGAAAAAAGCGCCACAAATCAAAATTGATAACAGATAAATACAAACAACCTTCATAAAAGTTATTTGTAATTTATTATAAAATCCGAAACTAAAATCAAACTGAGTAGATTCTATTTAAAAAAACATAACTTTAGTGTTTTTTAATATTGGGACACTCTGTATATAAACCGCAATATTTTCAAATTGTGTATTAAAAACGCAGCTATAATCTAAAAAAAAGAAAAAATTAATATCTCTTAAAATAAACAAGTTAAAAGGCTTTTTCGGACCGTTGGGACAGCCTGTATATTGCGGTAGGTATGTATACATAGTAAACAAATCAGAAAATATCAGATAAAAAATAAAAACTACAAAAAAAATTAATTATAAGGAAAGATTTTCGCGCTGCAGTAGAGACAGAAAGGCAAAAATGTAAAACTGGGAAGAGGGATAAAACAAGAATGGAAAAATTTTGGATGCATATAAATAAGGCGATCTGTATAAGAAATTCACATTTTTGAACGACTTCAACAGATTATGACATTGCAAATAAAAAAGCGTGAGAATAGAATGAGAAGTTTAAGATAAGGAATAGAGCAAAAGCAGAAAACATGCCATTACAAATTACAATAAAAGAACGCATTGGCGAGTTATCTATAAAGCACATAAGGCACATGTCTAGAGACCCCAAGAGTAGGAGGCCCCGAGCATTAACTCATGGTTTTCTTTGAATGCGAAAAAATTATATCCTATGTTTTCCAATTAAGACTGTTTTATTTCAAATATAATTTGAAAACAAAAATATGCTGAACTTTGGTTTCTAATACTTTTTCGTTTTTACCGTATTTAACAATGCCTTGCTCCGTTTGTGAAGGCAAAACAATGAAAACAATCAATAATACTTCAAAACAGTCTCAGTGCTTTAAGTCTAAATGACTCATAAACAGAATAAGTTTGTAAAAAAACTCTGATTTCTTTAAATCAATCCATAAGTGTACAGTTTAAAAAATTAGATAATTTATGTTTAATTATTTTTTACCTCTTGTTGTTGAAGATAGGTGTTTATATGTTTGCTTATAATGTATAAGAACACATACTTACTTGCTTATCGATTTTTTATCTAATACTATAATTATAAACATTATACTATACATAATACTTTAAAGATCTTTGTTTTGACGAATACTACCTACTTATAGTAGTTAATAGGATAGGTTACTATTTATACTACTAGTAGTGAATAAGTGAAATTTTTTTGGACGAATTTTGGACCATATAACTTAACCATCTAAATGTAAAAAACAATTTCAGTGCTGAAATGGTAATTTTTAATCTTTTGTACATATAAATCTAAAATATGCAACCAATTAACTTCATAGACTTTTCTGTCTACTTTACGCTCTATATTTGATTTTCACATAAGTTTAAAAAAGTATCACTTTATAGATTATTTTGATCTACTTTACAAACAGTTTTGTCCATTATATAGATAATTAAAAAAAATTACATAATAAACGCAAACGGTATTACAAAAACAATCAAATGTATTTGTCGGATTTTCTTGATGTGCAAATTAAACGAAAATAATGTTTGGTGTCTGTGAGTAGGTAATTTTTTTGTTTTACAACAATCTAAAATTTGATTAGCTGTCTTATATTGTATTTTTGTTATAAATTTAACATTTATAAAAACGAAAATAATACAAAAATATCACAAAACTATTTTGAAAATACTACAAAGCCCACATTTCTGTCAAATAATTGCGTGCAGGTGATCAGCTGATTAAGCTGATTACTGAAAGGTGATTAAGCTGATAGTAAAACAAATAAATTTTTTTCAAAATAATGAAGTAACAAATACATTTTTTCTAAATGTTATTTGAAGTACAGTTAAGAAATAGTAGGTTTCAGGTTTTAAACACTGTTTTCGGTTTATTTATTGATAAAATTTTAAGATTTTCAAACATAACCTACCTTAATTCGTTTAACTAAAATCTAATTTTTTTTGTAATTGAATGACACATAAGAAGATGAAATAGATCTTAGAACCTTATATGTGTGCAGGTATTCCAAACAGCTCACAAAATAAATTGTAAAAATCAATTTTGTTATACCACCAATCGCTTGACACTTCCACGCAACCTATATTTTAGAAAACTATAAAAAAAAATGTTTCATTACAATTTTTCAATATCTGACAAATATACGTATAACTCTGTAGTAATACGATACTAAAATAATTTTTCTCCTCATCGCAATTGTACTGGTAATTTCCGCTTATTCGCTACTCATGTCAAATTATCCTAGGAACAAATGCTGAATCTAATATCAATTTCTTACCCACTTCTATAAACGCATATTCCTTATAAACGAAAATTATATTAATCTAGTATTGCAGTTTAGCTCTAGTTGAATTACTTTGTTTATTCAGTGTTAAATTGCAAATATTATGTATAAGTAATTTATAAAAAAAAATTTTTTTAATCAATGCATTGCTTTTGTTTCTTAATTAAAACTAATAGCCGATAGATAAAAATTGTCTGGCGCCATTTAATGTCCTTTTTCCCTGGAAAAAAATTACAACCATAGAAATATTAATTAAAAATAGTAATAACAACTATTATTACAAGATTGGTATCACATTAATTGTGAACTGCATTTTAATGTGTTATTTTAAATAATAATACACCAACACATTTTCTTATTGTCACAATAATTTATAATCGATATCCTTATGTGGCAATGCAATACATAAAATTATGAATCTTAAAAATATAAAACATGACACAAAAACATTATTTTACATATTTAATGCCCTATTCACCCTTTACAACAAATTGAATAAATGTTATTGTGTTTTTTGTGTGATATTCTGTCAATTGTGCAACATTGTTCGAGTTATTATTATGAGGGTTAAATTTAAAACAAAGACCTTGAATCAGAGATTAATTTACAAGAGTTCTCTATTCCTAACTATAGTTAATATAGCATTTATTTTTAAATTAACATCATAAGCAATATTTCTTGGATAATTTATATAAAGCACTATTGAATTGCTTGTAACTGTACCTTGTATGTAATTTGTAAAATTTAATTCATCACAGGGTGCCCTCATTTGTAATCCTAATAGCAAATAAATAAGTCAAAACTTCCGTATTCAACGTAATAAACCGTAAAACTTATTTTTTTTTTAGACATTTCCTGCTATTGATAAATGAGTTTACTGGTGTTGTATTGTTTCACTTTTAATCCAGCATTTAGTTTTCGGATATATTAGAGTGACGACTTGCGTGGGACAACTTCATATGTTATCATTAATAAATGTCACAAATAATTAATTGGAACATTTAAATTTTTTTAATTCCGGTCAATTGACTCATAACATGATACTTTGTTAGGCTTTGTTCTAATTTATTGTTACAATTATTTAAATTAAAACAATGATTTCATTCTAATATTTTTATAGTAAAGTCTTGATCATAATTAATTAAATAATTAATTGGGTCATAAACTAAGAACATAATTTAAATTTGTGTCTGTACTATTATAAACCATTTTAGACAAAAGTTAAAAGCCAAAGTATGCACCAATTTTTGAAGTGTTAATTTTTTTATTGTAGTAGCGTTGAGTTGTTGAGTAGTTACCCTTTACAACAGAATTTAAATCTCATGCACCGTTTTGAAAATACAAAGGTTTCAAAAACTACTAGTCGTCAAAATAAAAAATGGTCAATCGTAGAAAAAAAAGTGTGCCCAAAATTGTAGATAATTTTCTACTCTACACTATTAATAACTACAATTGTCTACCAAAAAGCGAAATACACTCAAAAAATCGTTTTCAATCCCCTTCAAAAGTGTTTGAAAGACGTTTCAGTTTTTCATTTTTCATCGATCTCTTTGTATTTATAACAAAAATAAGTAACTGTACAACATCCAAAAAATTAAACAGTAACATTTTTACTGGGCTAAAATAATTTTTACTATTTTGAAAGAATTAATAATTTCTGGCAGAAAAACTGATAATTTGATTGTTAGTTCAAAACGTAGCTGAACTTATGAAAACTACCCTATCGTATAATTAGCATTAAAAAATACCAATAAAAAAATAATTTAAAGCCAATGTAAATATTTTCATGAATGAGACAAGCCGCAGCGTCATCTCGAAATAACGCTGACAGGTATGAAGAAGGTATGCTTGTCATTATTACAAATTTTCTGAACAGTTTATAAACCAACCTAATTAATCGTTGGTTAATACTATATAAGTTCTATTGTTCAAGTTCACAAATAAACTAAATTTTTTGGTTTTAGTTTAAAAACTGCCATAGCTTTCTACTTTAGTGTTGTTCAAAAATTTAAAGTTTAGACAATAACAAACTGATCAATATTTTTAAAAAATGTTAAAATTGCTGTTTCACGATCGTGGCTATTTTGAAGAATATATCTATTTTCCATAAACTTATATAGAATCGACCAAAACAAACAGAACTTTTATAGTGAGGTAAAAATTAGGCATCTATTACGAAAAACATTTAAAAAATAAAAATGTAGTTAATATTGTTTTTATATAAAGTACGTAAAGTAAGCTTATTAACGTCAATTTGCTCTCGAAAAATTGACAGTAGTGTTGTAATGTATTCTTAACAAATTGATGTCAAGAAAATAGTCTATTATTCACCAAGACCGTGTTAATAGCCAGTATAAATAAAATTAAGTAAATGCTTTTGGTTCTTGTTTTAAAAGCAATTACTGTAAAATACATGAATAAAAGCATTTACTAAAAGTAATTAAGTAAGTAATTAATTAATAAGTAATTAATAAGTATATTGTAGGAGTATTTGCTTTAACTTAAAGTTTTTATTGCTTTTATATGACTAAAACAAAGTAAATACTTATTTATAGAGCATTTACTTCTGAATCTGTTGATGCTAGTTAGGAGCAGCGTCACTTTTTATAAGTAAAAGATCTCAGTCAAATCACACGTCAAAATCAATGTTCCAATGCAATGGTTGATTTTGTACAACTAAGAACAAGATAAACATAAAAGTTACGTCGCCAAACTTTAAATAGGGATTTTAAAACTCTATACCGTTGTGAAAAAAAAAATTTAGAAACTTTGTCGCAAAATTTTCTACACAGAGAAAATAAAACTCGAGGAGGTGCTCTTTCATTTGAACAACAAATGAGAAGATTTCTCCGATATATGGCAGGTCTTGGATTTCAAACAAGAATTGGAAAAAAGTAGAAGTTCATTAAACTACTTTTTCTAAAACTATAACAGGAGTGATAAATGAAATTTTAGAAAAAGCTCATCAATGGATTTCTTTTCCGTCAACAAATAATGCTACTAATAAAGCAAAACGACAATGGCAAGAAAAGTATAATTTTCCAACATCAATTGGTGCTACAGATTGTACCCACGTACGAATTTTGAAACCTTTCTTGCATGGCGATGCATATATATAATAAATAGAAACAATTTTGCCAGCTTAAATGTACAACATGTAATGCAAAAGAAATGTTTACAAGCGTTGATGCTTCATGACTAGGTTCTGTTCATGATTCTCGAATATATAGAGAAATTCGCAAATTCGTCAACTTTTTAGTAGAAAAAATTACAATGCCATTTTGTTAGGTGATAGTAGATATAGTTTATATCCTTGGCTTATGACTCCTTTTCGCAGACCAGATAATCGCCTACAACAAGCTTTTAACCGATTAATTAAAGAAGAAAGAGTCATAATCAAGTGATGTTTCGGACAAGTTAAAAGAAAACTTCCAATTTTTCAATACATATGTAGAACTACTT
Source organism: Tribolium confusum (assembly GCA_029207805.1). Lineage (NCBI taxonomy): Eukaryota > Metazoa > Arthropoda > Insecta > Coleoptera > Tenebrionidae > Tribolium > Tribolium confusum. The sequence goes on from JALGAY010000006.1 coordinate 10,979,674, forward strand.
TGAAGAAAGGATCCGAAATTATTACGTGTTCTTTTGTTTTACATAATGTTGCAAAGTATCTAATAGATGCAGACTTTGTCAAAGATGATAAAAAAAAATTAAAATGTTGAAAATATTAATAATGGTGAACAAGGTGATGTTGCTGACAATAATCAGTTTCGCAGAGAGCAAGTTGTACGGCACGACATTGCACAGATTATTCTTCTACAAAAATTATTATAATTAGACAAAAAACTAGTTCTTTTGGAAATAGCAAAAAAACTGGCTTTTTTAAATAATTTGATTTGAATATTCAACATTTTCAATATAAGACTTTAAAGTTGCTCTTCTTCGGTGTAAAAAAAGCAGGTACAGTTGCTCCAATTTTTTTCATTTTTTCTAAATAATAGGCCTTTTGTGTTTTTGTAGTTTTCAGCTGTTCTAATAACACTAATCGTTAAAGTTCAACGTTTGGTAATGATATTGTTTCAACTTTTTCATGATTTTTTAGTTTCTTTTGTAATTTGTTTTTTCTTCTATTGATTTTGTTGTTTTATCATTTATTTCTGCAAACGCAATCTCTTTAGAGTGTCCTGATACGACGTGGTTCCCATTACTATATTCCTTTGTTCCGTTCATATCAAAAATTTTATTTTTCACCATTTTAGGTTGTACAAAAGTAAGAACACCTGCATAAACATTTTTAAATTTGGTTACCTATTATTACGCCTTTTTTTGTCACTTTCTTTTTAAGGGCACGCCAATTTTCAAAAGTTGTAAGTCCATAATTTTTTGTCTATTAAATAATCGCGAAATGCCCGGAAAATATTTTGTTCATTCAAATGGAACTGTTTATCAACGTAGGATTTTTTTCTCTAAAAGTAATTTTTTTCAGTTTTTATTACAATTTTTCGATATGTTCGAAATTTCCTTTGGGGGCACTGCGTGCCCCCGCGTGCCCCTACAAAAAAAGCAAAAAAGCCCTGCCTTCTATAGTGTTTGCGTTAATTTACCTAGTATTTTGTTGAAGGTCAAATCTTGCTCTGCCCCTACAATTTCATAAAGAGTTTTTTCCATTCTTGCAATTTTATTTTTTTATTTCCAGTTTTATTTTTATCGGTCTTAAGCTTTAATCTTGCTTTTATATTATTGTTTTTTTTGATAGTTGTTGAGCGGTAATACTCTTTCCGGTATATTTAGCGAACTTATTTGCTAATTGCATCAGAGCTTTATTCTTTTTTTTTAGTTTCAGTTTTAGTGAGATTTGGATAATATAACCAGAGATTCTTTTAAGGTTGTTGTTAAAAACAACATTGTCGAATCTTTCATTAAAGTGAATGAAGTGAAAAGTGAAGTGAAAAGTAAATAAATCATTTTTCATTTTCATAAACTTTATCTTTGCTTGAAACAAGCTGGTCGACGGTTTTTTCAAAATCCATTATAAAGGTTTTTTGCTTTTAATGTTGGATTTAATTTTATACGTTTAAAAAAACTCACAAACTCACGCAAAAAAATTTAACAAAAGCTAAATTAATTACGAAGTGATGGGATAATTTGACGTAGACCTACTAAATTATTAATTAATTTTTGGAGCATATTCTCCAAAAAATTGAAGTATGTGCTCTGAAGTATAAGCCAGAGCTTACTCATACCCAGCAAATGATCTTACTTTTTTCTTGAAGCAATTGCTTTTACTCCATACTCATACTTCAAGTAATTACTTCAGTTTTATTCATGCTGGCCATTATCTACAATTATTCCGTTCCATGTGTCCTTAAAATGCATTCAGAAAGCCTTTTCTTTATTAAAACTCACTCCAACAATAACATATTTTTTGAAAAATCATAATTTGTTTATAATCTGTGTAAAAATAGAAATAATTCGCTATCATTAGTTATTAAATAAATTGAGTTTTACATTACACTAAACTGAGATAGGCGCGTGCCTCTCATAAATCCCTAACACAAAAACTACCCTCCCACCGAAATCACTCATTAGACAAACCGCAAATGACCCAACTTTCTTTTTTTTTTCACAAAATTAACAATGTTGTCATAAAATATACCAGAAAAAAAAGTTTAAAATCAAAACTAAAATTTAAAGATAAAAAATTATTTAAAAAATAATGTAATAATACAGCTAAACGTTGCATACCAAGATACATTTATGATAAAACAAAATATTCAAATTAACTAATAACTTATTGAATAAAAGCCATCAAACATATTCAATAAAATGACTGTTTTTTTCAAAATTCTTGTCCAAATAAAAAGTGCTATTTTGGAAGCGGAGGTAAAACACCCGGTATAGTAAAACAACGATAATAGCGAATTGGAAGTTTTAAAAAACAAAAATAGTCATATTTTTTTAAATTTATCTTTTTTTTAATTACCCTAAAATATTATAATTATTTGTATTTTAACAATCGTCTTCTAAAAACCGAGCCATTCTAGTAGTGCTCCGCTCTTTAAGACTGCAAAATTTTTCTTGTGGTTCCACCGTAAACTCGTGTCGAATCGGCGAAATAAAGCTCGGCTACTTGCGTTATTCAGCAGAGATGTCGCGTCGAAATGTAAAAATAATTTACAATTATTGTAAATTGTTGGTTACCGGCACAATTAATTAGCAATTACTCGCAATTATGGTTTAAATTAAGTGTAAACAATTCATCTTATTTCAACCCTCCCGTGTGCAATTTCAAAGTTTTTGGTGACCTCTATGACTTACATAGGTCTTAAAGCTAGCAAATGCAGATTTTCCTATACTATAACCCCTAGTTTTTTACTAATGTAGACAACAAAGCAATCTTCATGCAACTTTTTTTTTTTAAATTGAAATATAGTGAAATAATATGTGCTTAAAAACTATATAAATCAAAAGAAAAAGGTATTACTTACTGCTTAAATAAATTTTTATATATATATATTTTTTTCTATATTAATCGGTTAATACCATGTAAAACCATTTTAAAAAGTAGTGAAATTTACGCCTAAAAGGTGATGTTTGTTAATTTTTTCAAATTCACAGCGCCCCAATTTGAAGAACTAAGTAAATTTTTTTAAACTTTGTTTTAAATTGTGCAAAAATTTCAACTCCATTACTTGTTTATCAACCCTGTTTTCTAATAAAAAAATCGACATATTTTTTAACTATTTTGTTGTAAGAACGTGTTAATGTAAAAATTAAAAACGTGTTAATGTAAAAAATGCGTAGAATACGTAAAATACTAAAGTAAAATTATATTCTGAGAAAGACAAACAACAACTAATCTAGACCCTAGAATACTAGAAACACTTATTAAGGTTTTGTTATTGAGTTGTATTGAGTTTGAAAGCTATGACCACCTACTGAAATGTTTCGGATGACTGCGGCAGTGCGGCAAACAAGTAAAAGTATCTTTTTGAGACAATTGCGAGAACAGTTGATAATAATAAGTATCTTTTTACAAATCCAATTAAAAGTTAGTGTTCCTCTAAAAAATTCTTAAATTTATTACATTGGAAGTTGCGAGTTTTTATCCAAAGTTTTACAACTCGAACAAATTCAACTTGTATAGATCTAGGAAATCAAAAATGACATCACGTACTTTACCTTGATATTATCCTCAAGTTCGATTAATAAAACTGACATTATTTTACCACAAATAATACAAAACAAATGTCGTAAACAGCTTTACATTTACAACAACAAATTTTTAAAATAAATAAAACATCAAAACCAATTTGTAAATATTTCACTAAACATATCTAATTTCTCTAAGCCGTGCTTAGAATAAATTAGATTATAATAAAGATTTTAAATAAAAATCATGTTTGGCACATATCAGACTAGCTCTGTCTTTAAATAGTTAATTAATGTAATTTATTCTTTGCACGAAATAACTTGATAATATAGTCATAAAGTTTAACAACCCAACAATTGAGATTTTTAGCACAGTTGATAGGTGATAATAACTACATTCCACAGGGTACCATCTACCTTAGTTGAAAAAAGGATTTTTCAAAAAAAATCTGGTCTGGAAAACGTTTTTTCCAAGAATGCCATAATTTTCTTCGTAGAGATCTCACAACAAGCTAGATCTATAAAAGCCTTCCAATTGCAGGTGCACTTCTCAACTGTCATATAACTCAAGGTGTGGTATTGAAAGTAAGTCTGCGCGTGGATGTCATTGTACTGTCTACATATTCATTACTTCTCAGACAGTTTTTGTATAAAATTTAGCAAAATTTTGTATAAAAGCAAATCATAAAACTTCCACGATGATATACATTTGTATTTTTAGACAAACATATAAAGATGTTGATAATAATGAAAAACATTAAAATGTAATTACGCACATAAAGTTGTAAAAGAACAACATTTTAGTAATTAGACCGACAAAGATTTTCGCAATTACTGACTTTATTTGTTTGGTGTTTGGAAGCAACAGTTTCGCAGTCTCTAGTCATAAATTATTTTCGTGAACTCAGAAATATTTCAAATTGTTATTCTAAATAGATACATAATAACTATTTCAAACATAAATATAAAAAATTAAATTAAAATAAATGTGATAATAATATAAACCAACAACAATTGTGATAATCTGATAATGACGCATTTTTTTTCTATAAAATTTAAACATTCATTTTTCTAGCAAACTAAGATATCTTGTTGCTTCAATAATATGTTTTGTAGTTTTTTGTTATCAAAAGCCAAGGGCATCATTTTCATCTAAAAAGCCACAAGTACAAACCCGCTGGTACAAATATTTATGCACATAAACAAATACAAAGAAAAAGGACTTAGGTATTTACCAATTTCTTCCTAAATTGAGCATCATCATTATAGGTATAGCATTTTATAAACCGTTTTTAGTTGTACCATCTCAACTTTTTTTCGTAATTCCGTAGCTTAAGTAATTAGTTAGATATAAAAATTTAAGTGAAAGTGTCCTTGCTAGTAAAAAACTTTTGATTCTCTACCTTATTACATTATACGTGTCTTCAAAATTGCTGGCCAGTCCAGTCAATAGTACCTTTTATGGAGATAGAGCATACCAAATATACTTATACTAGCTACTTACCAAAAATACAATGTATTTTTTTGAGTTTACGATAAACAAAAGTTAAATTATATTGATGTGGAGATCCTGGTTAGTGTAAATGAAATTTTTTGTAAATTATTCTATTTATATTAAATAGTGTAAAAAATAAGTTTAAAAAAAGCCAAATTATGAAACACGAAAGTTTGTTTCCTTGTAGCTGTAAATGTTATTTCTTATTTCTGAATCCTAGTGAGAATTTTGTTAGACTTCTATTTTTATTATCTAAATAATTATAACGTCTACTTTTAATTATATTACCTTCAATTTTATTTCAATATAATTTCAATATTGTCCTTATTTTTGCAATTGATACCATATGTTTATTATAATTTTTAATCAGAGGCTGCCATGAGAAACAAAAATTCTAAAAACGTAGGGCGTAACTTATTTCACTTGATAATAAAATTATTTTGCTGTCACTCACAAAAGGAAGTACCTTTATTTTATTTTAAACTAAGTGTGGATGAGTAAACCCATTCTCCGTTCGCTAAGTGCTTATTACGAAAATATGATTCCACTAAAACAATCTTTGGTTATGCAGTAAACTCCATAATTCAAATCAAATCTGAATTTTACTTTTGACAGTGACAGCAAAATGACATTTACGAAGTGAATTAATCTAGGGGCTACGTTTTTAGAATTTTTGTTTCTCATGACAGCCTCTGAGCAAAAATTATAACAAACATGTGTGGTATAAGATGTATGTATCTGGTACTAGATGTTCCCCTATTTACCACTTAACCCAAGTGCATAGTATTAATACTTTTTACTATGTTTCACAAAGTGTAGTACGAGTAACCCCTAACGTTTGATTTGTAAATGCAATATGTTTTATTATTATTATTATTACTATTATTATTTTAATAGTTTTAACAAAAAAAGTTCTACCTTTTTCAACTTTATATTTATGTGAAGTTAATTTATCCGCATTTGTAGACGTTAAGTCAAAAAAAAGAAACAGGTCTTTAACCTCATCACTGCCAAAATAGCAATGTAAAAAAAAAATATAAAAAGTTTAAAATAATCAGAAAAAAACTTGCCAAACTTTTGTCAATAACGAACTAAAACATTAAAAATAAAAATGTAAACTAAAAATAGAATAACAATTGAATAGAATAATTTTTAGTGAAAATATATTGATCAATCTGACACATCAAATAAATAAATAAATTTGTTAAATCTGTATTTTGTTCTTTTTTATTGTTCATGTATTTTTCGTGCAATCCTTCGTCCTGTCTGAGCGATATAAACTACAATACATTGCAGTCAATACAACACTATTTAAGTGCACTAAACTATCACATTTGTTGACTAGGTAATAGGTCTCTTATCTACAAAAAACACTACAGTATTTTTATTGCCTAGGCAATAAAATAAACAATTAATAGCCGTTTAATACTTTTCAGCTGTCACAAAATTTGAGAATTAATGTTGAACAGCAAATTAAAAAAAAAAAGTAGATTGGTAAAATCAAAAAAAATTTATAAGCTCGATACAATAATAAAGCGCATTCAATGTCTTACGCGGTTTCAAAGGCTCGACTGTGCCTTGGCTTTGAACTGCAAGTCACGGCATTAAATCACATGCATTATTACCTAATTAAATAAATAACTATTTTAGGCTGAAGCAATTTAAAAAAAAAACTACTAGCAAAAAGTTGGCGCCAAAAATACCTCCACCACGCACCACAGTTTGTACGCGGAAAAACAACGAAACAAAAAAATAAGTGCTTTGGTTTAACATCTTACCCCTTTAAAGTTATCACCCCTAAAATTAAAAAAAACTCACCAAACATTATTGTTTATTATTTATTAATGTAAAATTGAAAATTTTAGAAATAAGTTTCTGAGACTAAAAGATGATTATTCCTCAAATTTGGTAACAATGCGTATAGACGTCTAAGAGAAGCAAAATGTTGATTCCAAGAATTTCTTTATTATTTAAAATGACAAAGTAAACTGTAGGTAGCTACAAAAAAAAACAAAAGAAAATTAAGTAAGTTTATAGTTGTTAAGGTGTTCCGTGAAAATTCACTTTTCTTACAAAAATTTTCAATTTTTAAATACACATACTTCTAACTGTTCTTCATACGCAGGTATTTTTTGTAATAGTCCTTGCGGTATTATTTATTATTTGCAGACTCCAATTATAAATAACCTCAAAATAATTTCAAAACATTTCATTTGTCTATAAAACATGTCTCATTGGACGAAAGATCCTAAATTAGAATGCAACGTTGCCAGGTCAAACAAAAAACGCCATGAAATAATTTTTATACTTCTGCGCATGCGACAAGAGGAGCAAAAATGTACTGTATCTCAACTACTTTTTATTTTAGTTATAATGTTTTACCCAGGGAGAATTTTTCTGAAAGTTGAGGATTACTGCTACCGTGGACCTACCTTAAAAGAAATACAAAAACATAAAGAATTATAAACTAAAAAAATAAGTTCTGAGTGCTAAAATAAAAAAAAAACATTAGCTTCCCATTTTCACTTGTAATTTCGAGTTGACCAAGGTGCAGGCTACAAAAAGCGGTGAGCGACGCAAGACGTTGGTCCTTGGAGTTGGTAGACGGAACATTATTTCGTGTCTTAAACAGATGCGTGGGACATTAAACAGAACTTGTGCTAAATGAGCGGGACAGTTATGTCGCGTAAGCAATACATCCTGACTAATACCCAACTCAAGATAAGTTCTATCAAGCTTGAAAAAAAGAAATTTTAAAAATCTTCGATGTATTGCATCGAGAAGCAAAGAGTGAGAATAATAAAGGGGGTACCATATGTATTAGGCTCGCATATTCAATTTTACTTAAAACAAATGCACAGTAAAGATTTTTCAAATAGAGATACATCAGAAAAATATCTACTCATTTGCATTACAAAACTTAAAGACTTATAAACAGAGTTGCATACATTTTCAGCATGCGTGAGAAACGTCATAGCCGAGTCAAAATTTATACCAAGATCTTTAAAATTAAATTTCTTTTTAAGAGTAGGATCATAAGCTAGGAGAGCGACTTCGAAAAAAAGAGTCAGAACAGTATTTGCTGACGTTCAAGCCAAAATTGTATTTCTTGCACCATTCCGCAATTTTACATAAGTTAAGTTGTAACAAGTCAGAATCATTGTGACCATTTATAGAATTGTAGATTTTTAGATCATCCGCATAAGCAAGAACAGGATATAATAGAGATAAAAGCAGATCATTAATAAAAAAAATCAATAGAAGAGAACCCACATTTGATCCTTGGGAAACTCCAGATTTTACACAGTAATCAAAAGAAGAAAATCTATTGAAGGAAACATAAGAGTCTATTCTCTAAGTACGACTAAAGGAGAAGAAGAAGAAAAAAACCAAAGAACTTTAGCTTATAAAGCAAAATATCATAGTAAATTGAGTCAAAAGCTTTAGTAAAGTCTGTGTAAATCACATCAACCTGGCCTCCGGAATCAAATTTTGTAGCAATAAATTGATTAATTGTGGCAAGATTTGTAACTGTTGAGCGCCCAGGAACAAAACCATGCTAATACGGAGAGATATAACATTTTACACTCTGGTATATGTCCTGATATAAGCACTGCTCAAAAATTTTTGCGAAGTTTTAAATGATAGAAATTGGTCTATAATTAGAAATAATAGAATTATCACCTTCTTTAAAGGGTGCGCTTCGGGCGTTTGAAATCCGATGCGCTTTGAATCCGAGAAGATTGAATTTTTTTATTTTCCCGCCAGAAAATTGACAGTAATAGAGTCGGCCAATAAAATAACTAATAGTTTTTCAAAAAAGTATATCAGTTACTTTTACTGGTCGACTTTAGAACTGTCAATTTTCTGGCGGGAAAATAAAAAATTCAATCTTCTCGGATTCAAAGCGCATCGGATTTCAAACGACCGAAGTGCACCCTTTTTAAAGATTGGACAGACTCTTGCACGCTTCCATAACGCAGAAAATGTCGATGTTTTAATTGCAAGATTGATTATAATTAATAGAGGCTGAGCAAGCAGAGTACCTACTACAATCACGAATAATAAATTTGGAAGAAGATCATCCCCAGCGGTAATTTGCTTAAAAACTTTTTCATAATATAAGTTATTTGTTTTAAAATCACTTGAGAAAATTGAAAATTTTAATAATTAGTAAAAGATTCAAAAAGTTGTGAGGAATTTTTATTGTTTACCATTGCAGGCGAAAAGAAAAATTGAGCAAACGCATTTACAATACTTTGCGAATCAGCAAACTCAGAACATTTCGTCCTATTGCTGCCAAAAGTCATTAACTTACATTCAGTTACTTTTGAGAAAAATGTGTGCAAAGAATAATGTCATTGCACAAATCAGTAGTGCAATTTATTGTTTAATTTCTTTAGCATAAATAGTAGGAAATTGTAGTTAACGATTTTTTCCAAAAACGCTCTTCTTCAAAATATAGTTAGTACCTGATTTTTAAGATTGTTCCCAAAAATGTTAGTTAATGACTTTTGGCACTAATAGGACGATTTATTTTCAGTAAAAATTCTTCCCGGAATTCACGTACGTCCTTTTTTATGATTTAAAAATTTCCAAACATCAGAAGGTTTTGATTTAATATTTGCTTCCATACTTATCAAACAATTATAAAATTATAGCAAATTTTGAGACTTACCTAACCACTGCCAAATACGACAAATTAAAAAAAAATGGAGTACATTGCACTTACCTGGTAGAAATCTACTTTTATGTGATTACAAATTTGTTGTGTTATAAAGTGTTCTGTTCTATTGATAAATAAACGATAAGTAACAAGATTAAAAAATCAATGGTGCCATTTCTTCATCTTTAAACACATTTTGATAAAAATAGTATAAGTATTGTATTTAAAAAAAATGCAGTACTACATTTGTGAGGTTGTGAAATTTAGAAATTTCTCTTAAAGTGCACTCATCTGTAAATTTGTTTTTTTTTGCTACTAGTAAACAAACATGCTTCGCGTTTATTCGTATTTGGTAAAAAATAACAATTATTATTATATGTGGTTGTCAAATAAACGTATTGGCTACATATGCAGGGTATAATCAAACGTTGTGTAGAAATTTTAACAATAGTCCTCGTTTTATATATGTTAGTTGTAATATCCAAATTTTTTTTCAAAATTTTTATTTTTTTCGAGGTATACGATATAGATCTTTTTTTCAAAAATTTGTTTCTTAGAAGATTTTGTACGATATATATATATATTACGACAATTTTTATGTTATACAGGGAGTGGTTGAATTATGTGCTGAAATTTTATCTGAGAATAAGTCCTCGTTTAAACCCAATACCTAATTATACTTAATTATAATTATACACACTGTAAAAATATTTCACAAAAAATATATTTTTTTAAATATACGATGCATGACAACAATGTTTTTATTAATATATAATATAATAATTCAATCTAAATTTAGCTATCTGGTGGAAGAACTTTTTGTACCTACTCTAATAAATAAATAAAAATGCCCTCAGATGGTTTATTCAGCTACTGAAACTAGAATAATCGTCACTTCTTCAGGCATTCAATTAGAATAATCTCATACATGTTGCGCAAGATACTAATTACTTCATTGGCATCTAAATGAATTGTTTTTGAAGCCATAATGGCTCTTCTCCGAACTGTTGTATTTGCTGTTCAACACCAAAGTTACATAATCATGGCTTGCACATAATTGATATTATGAAAAGTGATAGTGATGTCTTCGTTTTAATTAAGACTTTAATGAATAAATTAATGAAGGTATTTATATAAGATTTAATTGGATGTTTTTTTTTCTTTTCTTTTAATTGGAACGTGATATTCGAGCACATGTACGTTTCTTTATTCAACAAAAGAAAAACAAGTATTTTGTAAGAAAACCAGACAATAAAAATTCAACGATCTGACCGCAAGCAAGCATTGAATAATATTAGCTTTACGAGGATGATTAGTGCTTCAGAAAACTCAAAGGACAAGAATTGGAAAAGCTCCAACTGGTTGACCCAAAGTGGGGGCGTGCTGATCGCCAATAATATTTTACATGTTTTTTACAACGTCGCAAATATGTTTTAGTGGTTGAATAAATTTCGAATAGTATTTGCATTGATTCTTCGATAGACATTGGCCCATATTTCTAACCAATGACAACCTATTTAATGTTAATTCAGTCTCGGAGTTTTTTCTTTATTGTAATTATGTGTAGGCGAGCAACAATGTATTTGCGGCCACTCCAAACTATTTTTTCATCTAAATAGCTTTTGACATAATTAGCTAACATCTAACAAGAATCGTGTCCTGGTGTTAAATTCCGTTGCTTCAATTTTGTTAATGTGGGTGTTTACATTATGTAATCTATTAGAAAATAATACCGTATTAATAATTTATAAATTAAAATTATAATACAAACTAAATTATTAACAATTAAAGCGACATAACAGGGCCGTGCGTCAATGTTTTTACTTCCTGACGGATTCTTCTCTACACCCACCGAAAGATGTTTATATAATTTGCATTTACACCCACAGCAAATGTACCGAAAGCAAACTCTAATGTAGACATAAAATAAAAACAAATATCCAACATAAAGCTTCTTGATTAAAAGGGAATAAAAAATATTATATATAGGTTTTTGGGAAAGAATCTACTGCCCACACGACACGTTTATGCAAATAAGTGGCGACAATAGGCAATAAAACATTACTTGGTGGCAGTTCGAGAAGTCTCAACAAGTTAAAAAATTATGATCATAACGAAAAGTTTCCAATCCATTAACTTTTTGTTTTCTGATTCCTTCAGTTTCTACAGTTTCAGTTTCTATTGAACTGAATATAATTGTTATTTCTCACACAATTTTTTAGCAACATACTGTTTCTTCAAATTATGCGAGTTAAAATTTGAAATACTTACTCAATTTTACAAAAAATAAATAACACATTATCAGAAATTTGTTTACAGATTTAAGTTAAGTATGCTATTTTATAATTTAAAGATAATGCCACTCAAGTAAAAGCCATTTCTTTAAAAATATTCTTCCCGAACGGACTTATATCCAAACACTGCATGAATTCATGGACTGCAAGATCCCCAAATTTGTCTGTAGGCAACTTTTTTCTTTAGGAATTTGTGAGCAGGAGTGTTGGTGTTTGTAATTTCTGGACTAAGTATTATTACAGAAATAATCCTATGGTAATTTCGACACCACACTTTAAGAACATCCTTAGACTACCGGTAATTTTGGCACAGTGCTTCTAAAAATTTGTTGCCACTCAAACAAACAAAAAAAAAACTCGTAAATATAAAAATCTACATATAAAATCATTTTTGTTTGAAATGGCTACTGTAAAAAACATTTCATCAAAGAATCTAAAATTATCTTAAAGGGTTGATTACAAGTTGAGATAATGGGTGTTGCCTGATGCAAATAAAGATTAGCAAAAGCTTTTTTACATCTACTTATTTCCTTCCAGCAAATGCTAATTGCATTGGTTGGTCTTGTTTCAATGAAGCAAAAGCATTTGCTAAATTGTTGTTCACACCACTCAGTAAGATCGGTTGCAGTGGCGGAACTCCAGGTGGGCCAAGATGGGCCGGGTCCGTCTAAAAAAGCGTTCTTACGGAAGCTCTCTTCAAAAAATCGGTGTTCTCGGTGTGAACTTTGGGTCAAGATAACGTACAACATATAAAGATTCAGTTTTTTAATTTTTTATATATTAAACAACACAGTGCAGTAGTTATTTACTAAGTTTCATATTTGTGCGCAAACGTTTTAACTACATAATTAAAAAAAAAAGATAAAGTTCTCTTTTCTCTTATGTCGAACTTTTTGTTTTTAAAAATAAAGCCGCATTTCAGAAAATAACTAAAAAATAAAATAAGGCATTATTTTTAAAAACGAAAAGTTTTAAAAAATTTAAAAAAAAGATCTAATATTTTGCCAAACAACAATCAAAAATTCCTTTTTATTTACATAGCTATCAAATGTATCTTTTTAAATAAAACCTTTTTTTCTTGAAATTAGAAGATTTACTTGACATTTTCTTGCTTTTTTATATAGTACAAGTCTGGTCTATGTATGTATTAAACTATTCAAGATTATGTGAATAAAGTGTTCAAAACAAAGAAACTTTATCTTTTTCTTAATCAGTTAAAATGTTTGCGCACAAATATGAAACTTAGTAAATAACTACTGCACTATGTTGTGTTTAATATATAAAAAATTCAAAAACATAATTTTTATATTTTGTACGTTATCTGGACCCAAAGTTCACCGCAAAACACTAATTTTTCGAAGAGCGCCACCTTACGGCTCGATTTTGATTGTTCATTTAAAGTAGTTCAATTAAAGTTTAACAGAAATTGAATAAGTATTTTTTCATACATTTGATCGATAGTTTCAATTTCAACATGATGTCAAATGCAGTCATTTGTATAATTGTAGAGACTTTAACCGTCTTGTTAAAAAAAGAAGTAAATAATCAATTATTCCAAGTTGAAAGTGGACAAAATCAACTATTATTCAAATCAATTTTAATAACAAAGTTCACATGCTTCAACTTAGTTTCAAGTTATCAACGAAGTTTTTACAATTAATTTTTTGAACGATAAAGCAGTGAGAAAGAATCAGTCAAACATCTGTTAATCCACTAAAAACTTGATGAACTTAGTTGAAACAAAGGTTTTCCCGCTGATTGTTACTCAACTTTTTTTGATCAATTTTAAGAGAATTATGGGCTGCACAACTTGCATAAGAAAAACCTCAGTTTACAACAATTAGGACTTTAGTGTAGGTTATTAACGTACAGCCAACGTTATAAAACCTACACTGGCTAGGGTAAAGGTAATTTATTGCCAACCATGACAAGATCACATTAAATAATAGACCCTAAATTAAAAAAAATATATATTTGCTACTCATGCATATAAACGTACGTCTTTTTCCTACTATAAACCCCTTGTAAAAGTACTTAGAGTTTTTTGTTACTAAAAAAGGGTAAACAAAACTAAATATGTTTGCAGTAACATAGCATTGATAGTTTGATTAATTGCAAATATAATTATGATAAAATTGAGATTTCAATAGCATAGGAAAAATAGTATTTACTACTCATATAAAGTTTGGTTGTTTCGTTCGTGAGATTAACAAATCTTCATCTCACAAAAAAAAACTTCTGGGATAATTTCAAGTTGAGATACTACCCGTAGTATCGCAAATTTTAATACTTTTCCGTAGCAACAACCAATTACAACAGCAAATTTTATTAATTTTCCATAGAATCCAAGATACTACCGGTATTATATCAACTTGAAATCAGCCCATTCATGTCTTGTATACAATTTTGTGTGCTAATACTAAACAAACAGCCATTTAAATCGTTAAAAACCAGTAAAACAATATGCGACTTTCCTCATTAGCAACACTTTTTTATTCTTTTTATTTATTTGTCATTCTGCATCTTTTTGTGATCACTATGAAAAACACAAAAACATTTTTTTGTGTAATTATATATCTTTTATGTCATGAAATTAGAGTCTATTGTGCAAGAGGTAACTATATATATCCTATTGGTAGAAACCTCAGTTGTAAATAACTCAAGCACAGTAGGTATATAGCAATTTTTACCTGCCAGCAAAATCACAGTTTACAGCCGAACTGATAGAATATCAGGCAACAGCTCTTCAAGTGTGATTTATTGCAAAGGCGGGTGGGTCCAAATACTTTTACAATAAACCGTGCTAATTGCGGATAATAAGGTTTATGGTGGTTGTATAACGTTACAGAATAAGGTAAACTTTACCTTGGAATTATCTTAGAAATAGATAGAGCGAAAAGAAGATGTAATAATAACCTAATCTAACAGTTTTGACATCTGCCCAGTGTAAGATTTGTTAGCGTTGTTCGTTGTAATTATTATCTTTAGAGCCAAAATTATAGTCAATTGCAAATTAAAACCAGTTACCAAACTTTTTTAAAAATTGTTGGTTATTTTCCTGTAATTAAGTTTGGAACAAAAGAACTCTTCTTAACTGATAAATTTAAAAATGCTTTGTTCAGTGTGGTTAATCACAAAAATACTTTAGAAAGACTTGACAGATTCAAAGAAAACTCAATAAACTTTTCAGTTATACACAAGATTTTATTAAAATAAATTTTTCTCTAATACAAACTTTATAGTTCATATTTGATTGAAAATCAGAAGTAATTAACTTCATATTAATACTACTTGAAGGTAAATATGTTTTGTATTACACTCTAAATAAACTGATATCTAATTGCATATTTACATTATTTAAGTCCAAATTTTATTTACAAAATTTCTTATTATATATTGCTAAAATTTCCATTTCACTATTTATACTTGTATTTAAAAAAAACAAATACTTTTATTACTAAATATTATTTAATTTTATAAGCCTAGATTACTTATTAATAGCTTTTATTTAATATTTTTGTTGTTAAAAATCACATTTATCACATTTTAAATAAAATAAAATCAATTAAAAACTCCAAAGACCATATATTTTTAGATAAACCTACATACTAAAAAAATATTTAATGTCAAAGCCATAAATTTATTGCTAAATATTCTACAAACACTAAAATTATTGAAACATCTTCCGATAGAGCTAGGTCATACCACCCAAGAAGTTATTTTTATATTAAATAAGTGTTTTTAGTGCATCAAGTCTTTTTGGAAGAGACGAAAAGGCTTCAGAAGCATTAAAAACAAGATCATGTAGATGTAATACAATTTTTTATATTAATTCCTGTTTTTTGAGAGTGAAAATAAAAATTTTTAGTCGAGATCGTATTATGAAATAAATTTACAGTTTTTTTAAAAAATTTTACGAAAATATTGTGTTAAGTAGCTACTTGAAAAAAAAGTCTTTTAAAAATAGATAAACTTCACTCACTAAAATCAATAAAAAAATTAAACTTTATTTATATCACATTATTGAGTAAGCAACATGCCGACTTAAAAATTGCAGTAAATCAGACACATTTCAGCTGTCGCAAAATATTGCGGTTAAATGCAAATTTTTATGAAAAAAAAAATTGTATTATATGTTCAAGACGGCAATAAAGCAGATTTAATGTCTTACCTAGCTTCCAAGACTCAGCTGCGCCTTGACTTTGAACTGCCAATGACGACATTAAATCACATGCTTTATTGCCTCTTTAAACAAATGACCATTTTTCTAAAAATGTAAAATTTTTCTTGATTCTAATATGTAGTATGTTAAATATCATGAATGGTAAGACCATTTTACCGATCCAAAATTATTGTCCGACATCGGTAAAATAAACTTAATGCTCGTGAATGCTTATGCCATTTTTAAGGTGATATAATTTTTATTAAAAAAACATTTAATTTGACTCTACTCACCGTAATAATGCTTATCGTCGAGTTTTCGTTGGCTACAAGAAAGCAGAATAATACTTACTGACAGTTTGCGTTACCAAAGTAAGAAAAAAACCCTTACTGTGTTAGAAACAAACATGAAAAATTATCAAATAGAGTTAAAGCAAACAAAAAGGATTTCATTCAAAATACACAAGTAACGTTGTGGCAATAGACCAGTCAGTGATCATATAATGTGACTTTCTTTAGCAACCAATTATACGAGTAACGTTCTTACAGGTATATCGTCATAGTCGTAGTTACCTCATTTTTTATGTACTAAGAGTTGCCTGAAAATATGGATAAATAAAAAATACAATATCACAATAAAAGCTGGAAACAAAAAAATCGGTAATAAAAATAGAATTTCTGAGAATTTTTTTATATTATCGAGTTTAATATTATTATTATATTATTAATAATATTATTATTAAACTAGATTAAAGTAACAACATTAGTTGAAAGGAGATAAAAAATTATGTATATAAAGCAGTCCTAGTGTCTATGTAACTAAAGCAAAGGTTTGTCTTAAACATCATAAATTATAATTATGATAAATTATCATAAATAATTTTACAATTCTGACGTAAAAATGAAAAATTGAATATTAAAAAAATGAGCAAACTACAAAAATTCTGAAATCGAAAAAATTGTAAATACTTCAAGCAATAACCAACCAAATTTAAAGAGATTAATTTTTTAAAAGATTTTTTTAGATAATTGAAGTAGAATTGCGTTAGGTTAAGTTAAATATATCGAAGTAATACAATATTTTTCCTAATTTTAATTTTGAACGTTTCTCTTCGTGTTCAAGTGCATTTTCAACCTGAAATTAAAAATTTTTTGGAGATAAAACACGACATGTTAAGAACTGGGTTAAAACAGCTAGTAAATAATTTAAATATTTATTATATAATTTTTATACAGGGTGTTCCTTAATGATATGCGAATATTTAAGGGTGTGAATTTACATGAAAAATTAATGTTAGTTTGCTTTATAAACTATGGTCCAAAAATGTTTCCTTACAAAACCTCGGGGTGTTGAAGTTTAAGGGAAAAAATGAAAATTAATTAATATTTTCAGAACCGCTTCAGATATTTCAGTGATATTTAGTACGTAGTAAAAGTTAATAAATATACATATTTTTCAATGCAAAAAGAATTTTTAGCTTTAACAGTGGCGTGCGTACAGGTATTGACTTCGATATTTTTTAAGAAAAAAATAGTACGCCAATGTTTTTTTTTCAAATAAAAATTATTTTTGAATTCTCCGTTCAATTTAAATAAGATCTCTCTTGAGTTGTTTTCCTTCGATGGTAGAAGTGGTAGAAAAGTTAAAGGCGAGTGGATCTATTCGATGAAAGGATGAAATACAGAACAAGGTCAGTTATTTTGTTCACAGGATGATGACACTTACTGCTTTTATCAAATATTCCGTGAAATTATTGGATTTTTTTTTAACGCGTACCATCGATGGCGAAGTGCAGTGACGTAGTTTTTTTACTGCCGCTCCCCGTACTACATCACTTTGTTGTCGTTCTGCTCCTAAAATTCGAAAGATTTTAGATATTTGGCAGCTGTAAAATTTTTGCTTGCTTGTTCCTTCCCTCGGAGAATTTAGATTCCTATATTAACTTACCTTTGTTATCCTATCGTGTCGAAAAAGCACAAGTGTTTTCAAAACAATTTTATATAAAAACCTAACCTATTAGCTGCCAATAGACGGAGAGTTTTTTCCACAGTTTTATCCGCCACACGCCAAACCGTCAGAAAAAAACTGTCGCATTTTGGATTCTCAACGCGCCACGCCAACACGCCAATCCAACGCGCCAGTTCAACGCGCCACATCAACAAAACTGACATTTTGTCAAAATTTTTCTTTTTTTGCAGCTAACATTATTTGCAAACAATTCATAGTACACTAAACTGCCGACAAGAGCTAATTTTCTTCTTTTAACATTAATCGTTAACATTTTAAATTACACTCTTTAAATCAAAAACTTGAAATGACAATGACAATTTTCAAAATGTCAGACAAAACCGACGCGCCAATTTTTATGTTGATATGGTCCGACATTCCACGCGACACGCCAACCGACAGATTTATCTTTCATGAAAAACTGCGGAAAAAACTGTGGGAAAAACTCTCCGTCTATTGCCAGCTTTTGACCTTCACCTGCCACCAAGTGACCTTTATTACTGCAATTCCGTGGCTGTCATAGAATGAAACAGGTCAACTAGATGGAAACGCAAAAAGACCCTAATTTATGTTAAATATTTTAATTGTCACCTTTTTGAACATTGTCGAAACCTGTACAGAAACAGCTATTTTTACAATTGAAAATCTGAGAGTATTATTTTTTGCTCACCAAAACTAATTTTTGCAAAAGTATAGAGTAATACATTATAAATTTTTATTTTCAATTTTGCTGTATTATAAGTTGATTCAACTTTAAATATTTTTTAGAAGACCATAAAACGATAAATTGAATTTTTTGCTTCACATACTACCGCAAAATAACCATAAAAAGCAAACAAAAAGTAACCTCTTTTCTGCCGTTTCGAGAGGTTAGTTCATTGCTTTTCTAAAACCTCTTAAAAAAATTATTGTTATTTTTTTTGGTAAAATAAAAACAGTTTAAACTTTTAATTTTTAGCGCTGCCTATCTGTGACGCCCTGTATAACTTATTAAACAACAAACTTACGCAAAACGCCCTAATGAACACCTTAAAATGTAAGAAATAACCTAGCAAGAAAAACAAAAGGTCAATTCCCATTAATATATTTTTGTGGGAGTTACAAGAGATTAAACTTTGTTAAAATTTTGTAGTATCCCAATTCAGTTGTTGACTACTGTATTTTAAATGAAGAAAAAACCATAGATTTTGGCGTTTATTCTTTTCTTATTTCTTTGATAGAAATTTTTATCGTCACAAAAATTATCTCAATACTAGTAGTAATCTAGCAGCCAATTTAGTCAGTAATAAAAGTACAAGATTTAAGCACATATCCCTATTGTATTAATCGCTTCCTTTCCTTTTTATTAAAAAAATTGTCAAGATATGAACCGCAACACCAGAGCAGTTCGTTATTTACCTATTAAACTGATCCACAAAAGTTAAAAAAGTTTAATTTTTGTTACAGCACACAAATTATATTCTTTTAAACGTCTTGAAATCTAACAAAAGCAAAAATGTAAATATATATGTGCTTTTATCTCACTTCTTTTTTAAGTTTTTGTTAAAGTTTTTACACTTTAGTAGAATGCAATACAGTACATTTTGCAAGAGCAATAAAAGTCACAAATTTTCCGCGTAAAAAAATATTTTTTTGTTTTTCTCTGGTGCTGAGAAAATGACTTTTCTGCCATAGAAGCTCCAGTGCCGATAGAAACGTTCCAGCGAAGACTTGATAATATTAATCTGATAATCTGAATACACGACGTCCATACGAAGAGTTCCATTAACTTCGGAAAAGTAACGGCAAAGATTTCAGTAGACTACAGAACATGTTCATTGGCAGGAAAAATAAATCTTTGTATTCGTATTTTTTACCAATGTTTTACCAAAATTTCTTATAAAATTAAGCCTTTTCGTGGTGGTGCAGTATCGGTTTGGGGTGAAACTCAAGTAACCCCTTCTTTACATTGACCAACGTTGGTTCCTGATCCCATTGAACACACATAGGACATGTTCCAGAGAGCGTTAGATCTTTATCAACGCCGCCACAAACTTTTCCAGAGTAGTCCTTCCATAATTGACTATATAACTTAAGCAAGATGAAATTGATAACTGGATTAAGAGTGCATATGCGGTGTCACTAATACTCGGACTAAACATGTTCGTTGTTAAAATTGCGATTCTAATGAATTTTTAAAGAAGTGTCTTGTAGCGTTTACAATTTTCTTATTTTTTTCATTTATTTAAAAAAAATTTTTTGTTTACAGTTTAGCTTTCATATGTAATAAACATTTATCAGTATACAATTATTTTTATACAGTTTGATGTGTTCTTACTTAAATTTTTGTAATTATTGCATACTTCTTTACCTCTTATAGAACATTTAGGAATATATATTTTTATTCTTATTCTAGATACTTCACACTTTGGAAGCGGTCATGTCTTCGACTCTTATGTATGTATGTACATACGTACTCAATTTATTATCTATTATATACAGGGTGTTTTGAAGGAATGTGAAAGATTTTAAGAAGCAATAGCTGTCGTTGAAAAGATGCTAAAAAACCACATTTGCCTTATACAAATGTTTATAGTTTTTGAAATATACGCTGTAGATTTTTTTTATTGTTTTTAAACGAGATATGATATACAGGGTGTTATGGAAATGAGTGCAAATATTTTAACCTGAAATACAGCACCACAAATAATAAAAATCTGTAAAAAAAATTTTGTCTTATCTCAACTGATAACAAAATCATAACCTAAAAATTAATTATTACAAAACGTATAACTTTTTTTTAACATAGGGCAATCATAGGTTTTTCAGGTCAAAATAAAGCGATTTAACACAATTTACCTATATACTAAGTTGCACCGTTTAGGAGCTAGAGGACGCCAAAGTTAAAGTTTAAAAGTCAGTTTTATACTTTAAACGTAAATATCTCGAAAACGATACGTTTTAGCAAAATATTGCATTCTTGCAGTTTTATGTAGAATCTACTGGCATATTCATTTTTGCTACAAAAATTGGAAATTAATAAGAAGAAAATTGGTTAATTACCCAAAATGTGAAAAAAAAGTGACGTAACTTGAAATTGAGATGTGCAGCAAAATTTTGCTAGTAGAAATAAAAAGAGTACAGTCAACTTCATTTGTGTACCAAATTTGGTATTAATCGGTTAAGCGGTTTTCCAGATATAACAAAAAGATGTTTTTTTATACCCAACTTTGACGGCCTGTAATTTTGTTGTTAGTTGAGATACGACAAAATTTTTTTTACAGATTTTTATTATTTGTGGTGCTGTATTTCAGGTTAAAATATTTGCACTCATTTCCATAACACCCTGTATAACAACACTGTTTTCGAGCATACAGATTTAAGATATACGATGTAAAAAATTTTGCTCAAAAACAGTATTGTCATATATAGTCTCTCAAAAATAATATTTTTTTGAAAAAAATAGTCTACAGCGTATATCTCAAAAACTATAAATATTTGTATAAAGCGAATTAGGTTCTTTAGCATCCTTTCAACAAGAGCTATCACCTAGTAATATTTGTAAACAAAATTCAAAAACATCCTGTATATTTAATTTTAACATTACAACTATTACCAAGAAAAATTGTTACATATATTGCAATCATACACTGTATACCAAAAAAATTGCTATAATACATCGTATCTCACCAAAAAAATTTTTATTCAAGTTCCACAGGGTGTATCTCGAGAACTACAAATATTTATCTAAGGCAAATTTAGTTTTTTAGCATTCTTTCAACCAAAGCTATCACCGGTTAAAATGTTTCGCATTACTTCAAAAACACACAAATATTATATTAGGTTTCCAAAAATTATCAACCAGAAAAATTGATCCAAAAATCTTGTTTTGCAAATTTAAGTTTGTTATTTAAATTTATTATCAAAGCAGTTCTCAAAACTTTTTTGCGGTTTTCCGAACACATTTCTCTCGTTTAAATAAACGATATCTTACGTAAAAATGTGAAACACCTGTATCCCAGATCCAAAAATATCATTTTTTTGCTGACGTATATTTCAAATAATTTTACAATATCTATCATAGAGTTATATCTAAATTAGCCCAGGAGTTTATGATGACAAATATTCCTGACGCAATTGATGACGTACCCCTGTACTTAAGTAACCAAAGTGTGGGCATACTTTAATAGCTTTATAAAGTTATCATTTTAATAACAGAATCAATAAATTATTATTATGCATCTACAAAATGGAAAGTAATAAAAACAAAAAAAAATAAATAGATTTTATTTATTGTGGCATCATAAATCATAACCAGGTAAACGCTAGCCTATTTTCCCGTAAAGCAACTGGTGAAAACCCGCTAATATCATTTTAGCAAAAACACATCGAGTGATTTATTTCATTGTGTAAACTGCCCCAGGTGGTAGGTGTTCCGAACATCCGACGACTAAAGCTAAAAAACAAGTGCAAAGATTTATTTAACAATACTTTTTTTACCAAAGAATCCGATATGGGATTTCCAAGTAGGGCAGTGTTATGTTGTCTTGTATCGCAAACTTTGTAAACCGATCTCAATATAACGTTAATTAGACATTGAGCTTAATGAGAGGATCCGGTTTTTAAAGCATTCTTTACTCGCAAACCTGATACCAACAGGAAAATAAATCTACAAGCGTCAATACAAAACGGACTAAGCAAAAATAAAATGATATACGCACGAAATAATTACTACAATAACTCATTCAACGACAAAGAGAAAATTTGACAACGAAACTCTTGAAATAAAATAAAATAATTGCATCTACTCAGCATAAATTATTTAATAAAAAATACAGAAATAAACAACACAATTTAATATAAATTATTACAGAGTTAAACATTAAATTGTCTTTTTAAGCACAGTCATAAAATTGCAAATACACAATTTAATAAAACGGAAGAAACTTACAAAATAAAATAACATAAAGCTATAAAAATAAGTAATAAACAAAAATGCAATTCATTACGACTTGCTAAACTTTCTTCGTAAAAACCAATTTGCCTCGCATTTATTGGTTTATTTTCAGCCTCTGTACTTTCAGTAATTGTAAAGAATTCAGTTGTTGAAGCGCCATCTGAAGTATTTTGTGTTAGTTCAGTTGTTAGTTTTGTAGTACTCTGCTGAATTGTGGTCGTAGTCACACTTGAATTTATCATAAATATTTTCAAAAGCGTTAGTTGTGGTAACGAATTATTAAAATCTTTTACTGTGAAAGGCACAATTTGGTCGTAATAACCACTTGCTGTCACCTGAAAGTAATTTCGTTAAAAAACATTGCTTAAATACTCGTATTTTTTGTGTTTACCTCAAGTTGGTAATTTCCGGGTAAAAGTAATCTCCAGAATTCCCCTGTTTTTGTACTATGGAAAGTCATATTTCGACCAGAAATTTTTAAGGAAGCGTTGTTAATAGCTTGCAATGTTGAACTATCAAGAATTTGGCCTGTTACGCCCCTATGAGCTTCCACACAATAATTAATTAAAGCCTTAAAAATATGTCTTATAATTATAATAAAAGAATTGAATCAAACCATTTTATTTTCTTTCCATAAGTGTGGCAGCCTTTCCGAACTGGGATATTTACAGCAGGAAATCTCGAGAGTAATTTCCATACAACCGTGGAATGCATAATTGTAATCTTGCATACCTCCTATTAACAATATTTGAATAAAACCTTGATCAATAAATTGCTATTATGCCTGGCATCGAATACCAAGCAGCTTGCGCAAATAAGAGAAAAATTAAAAGAATTTAAGGAAAACATAAAATCAGAAGGTAAAATATAAAACAGTTCACAAATCTCCTCTTACAACTTAAAATAACGAAATATATACATATGTACCACCAATAATTTGGGAAATTTAATTAATAAATAGTATATTAATTATTTAATTAGTGATTGTAGGTTTTTGAATTCCGTGGGTAAATTGTGCCTGTGTGCATTCAGGTCGCAGATGTATTACTACTCCAACTGAAAAAGTTATAAATTAAACTAAAATTTAATGGATAAAAAATACTTCTACGAGTATAAAAATTGATTTAATCAAATTCTAACACACGTTTCTTATCAATTAAAAATTTTTTAAGCCTCCGCCCAGAAACACTAAATTTTTAGTCGTATAAATTGTCCGGAAAGTAATCGTTTGCGTTTGTCACTATTTTGCACTGTCTAGACATTGAAAGTAAAATCTAGGAATTTTCTGTTTTCAAAGCACGATTTCACAGAATTTATAATTGTTTATTGTCAATGATATTTTAAATTTAAAATCTAGTTATCATGATAATGCTACCAACCTCAGAAAAACAAATACTCTAGCGCCAAAAATTTTTACAATAAAAATGTTTTTTTTAATTTAGGCAACTTTTCGGCCTAAAAAACGTTGCTTATCACACGGCCAGAAACTTCTTTGCGAGTATTCGCACTTGTGGGCCTCGACTTTGCCTCAGCCCACAATCCGTGCTCATACTCGCAAAACGACAGTTTCTGGCCTTGTAATAAAAATAACTATATCAGATCAATTTATCTACATTTTTGGATTATCTGATGTAAGAAAAATGCAATAAAATTTTTCCGTTCGTTTTTTAAGTTTTATTTTTCAAATAAATTAATAGAACAAAATATTTTTTGCAAATCAGGTTAGTAATATCAGCGTATTATGGGGTATTCCATGCCAAATCGACAATTTTTAAACTGACTACTTTAAATTTATCTTAAATTTTTGTATCATATATACGAAGTGTTACATCCAAAAAAAAAAATTTCTGGAAATAATTTTTTTGCAACAAAATCAGTAAATTTAAAGTTAGTAAATATTGCAATAGTTTATTTTTGACAGTTATTGCAAAAGAAAGTTTAACCTCTTGGTTTTTGTTAACAAAAAAGCTTATCAGAGCTGACTTTTGAGTTTTATTCTTGATGTAAATCTACCACATGTCCAAAAAATCACGTTCGAAAAATTATTTCTTCTGTGTATGTCACTGAGTATAGTACCCCACTAAGCGCCTTTCTATATTTTTTCAATTCTTTTGCTCAACCGAAAAAATATGAGGTTTTTTAAATCCTTTGTTTTCAAATAAACGTTACAAAAAAATCATTAATTTTTCAAATATACTCTTTTTACTTTTAACTTTTTTTATCCAAAAAATACTTTGATTCATTTTTCATTTGTTGCTACGAATCCCATCGTGAGGTGGCTTTACAATTTTTTTAAAATAAGTTGTATATCTATAATATTTAAAAAAATATATTTATTTATTTATGATATTCGATGCCTATTTTATATATTATTCCAAAACAGCGTTAAAACTACTGAAATATTGACTTGTCAATAAAGTCAGTAAGCTTGCTTAAACAAAAATAAATTGATAGAAGCAGCCTTTTTTAGTTTGAAATTCTGTCCGGCCGACCCCAATTGTCCATTTATAATCGCTTTATCTTTTATACAAAAATTTTATTCTAATAATAAATTTGGTATACTGTTCCAAACCAATATGTATTGGCATACCTGACTTAAGCCTAGGGTTGCCAACTTTTCGATATCGTAATAAAAGACATTGTCAAAGGCGTACCTAAGATTGTTTTTTAGGGAGGGGGTAAAAGAGAAGTCCTAAAGAATTGAGTTTACATTTTTTTTACAATCTTACTATTATCTACAATCTTAGAATTCTTTTCTTGGGAAAGCTACCTATTAGACTTTTTTTACATCCGCCATCCGGTTTCTCAAGCAACAATTTGGGAGCCGAAAGCGATAATTATTCCAAAAACAAATGTTTCTACAAGGTTTTTTATAAACAAATAAAACTGTTACTTTTGGTTCCAAAATTCTATGAAAAATTTTAAAATATACTTTTTGAAAGACAGAAACGAGAATTATTGTAAATTGCCTCTTCTAATCTAAGACTTTTTTCAATATCTTGCTCAATAGATCACCAATTTTTAACACAAATTTTATATTAAAATAGAAAAAAATAAAAATATAAAGTGTCTTAAAATTCTGTATTATGTTTGGTATTTCTGTTTATTTGTTTATAAAAAAATATGTTTTTTAAATGTTTTAGGGTTTGTAAGAGATAATAAGCCCTGAAACGTTAGTAGTAAAGTAACAAAAACAAAAATAATAGTCTAAAAAAGAGTGCCATAAATAGGACTATTGCAAAATGTCCCGTCTATACTCAAACCATTTTTTCTTCATCCCGCTCGAAGGACCATACAGTTTTAAACACACTTTGTAAACCGAAAAACAACTAACATAAACAAATGTTTCTGCAATGTTTAAGAAAAAGGAAAATTAAACGCTCGCGAGATATAGTCTTTTTTATACTAGTAATAAGACGTTTCTCTTCATCTGACTCGAAGGACTCTAAAATATATACATTTTAAGAGACAAAGACGACGATTATTACAAAAATAAATATTTATTGCAATTTTTATAAAAAAAAGAGTACAAACTGTCTTTAGTAAGTAGTAATTTATGGTCGCTAAACCCTTCGATGTCATCCGAAAAAACCGCCCGAGGCAAGCAGATTTGTCATCACTTTTACCTGGATTTGATCTGTTTCAGGCAGTTTTTAACAAATTTAAAAAAAAATACTCTCCATCACAATTTTCCTTATTGAATTTTATTTAGATATAAATTTACTTGACTAAGATTAATTTCCTAATTAATTTTTGATTGTTTGTTTTAAAACTTAACTTATAAAACTTTTCACAAAATTACTTTTTTTAAAAACAACCTCAAATAAAATGATATAAAAAAATAATTAGGCATAATAATGAAGTAAGTTCTTGTTAAAGTATACTCAATTTTTTTCATTTTTTTCCGATATAAAGGTAAAAAAAAAGATAGAAAAAAACTAAGGACACCCGGCATACTAGAGTAATAAAGTCAATTATCGATTTGTATTTTTGCGATCATATACAAGTGAATATATTCAATCTGGTTTTTGTCAGTGACGTTTCTTTCTAGTTTCATTAAATATTTTAAAATAAAAAAACAATAATCAATTAAAATTTGCGCTTTCTCCCAAAAACAGCCATTTCTAATTAAACAAAAATTTTTTCAAGTAGAAGAAAATTTTCTCCAGGTTTCAAATTGTTTACTTGTACGGTTACTTTCTCACTTTTGCTCATTTAATTATAAGTTAAGGTTAACGATTTTTTGTGTTCATGTGTATTTTGTCAATGCATCAAAGTAGCTAATTAAAATTTTGAACAAATGTGTGGTTTGTTTTTAAATAATATTTATATATTGAAACACTTACTTTCTTATAATTTATAAAATTGTTGTAAATTTTATTCAAAAAAGACCCCATCAGTGATGGTTTCTTGAAATTTATGGTATTCGTCATAAAAATGGCACAAGTCTGTTGTGGAAATTTGAATGTTATGGCAGCTGGTAGCAAATTCCCAGGTCATAAATCTACTTCAAATCTAATTAGGGTGTTGCCCGGAGATTTTTTCCCCTACCCCAACTTATCAAGTCATAAATTAGACTAAAATATTTAATAAATAATATAAAAAGGAGTTTTAATCAAAGTCTAACATTTTTTTCAATAATAATTTTTGCAGATTTTGTTAGATATTTTTGATTAGTTGATGTAAAAAACAAGACGTAAGATTTTTGCCCGAAACCATTTTTCCTCAGTTTTATAGGTCAAATAAATTGCTAGAACAAAAAAAATTAATTTGGAGGTAGATCAAATAACGTAATTTATAAAATAATTTTTTTCCGTGTTTTAAGAGTGTTTTTGGGATGCAGATATAACTTGATTAAATAACAACCAACAATTAACAAACGTCATAGGCGCTTCATCGTTAAAATTATGAATTAACGTGGGTACAACGTGCGTTCGTATTAGTTTTAAATCTTCTACTTATAGAGATTAACGGTAACCAACTCGTCCCCGACCATAGGTAAGTACATACCTGCAATTGAATACCAAACAGCGCCATTTGTAATTCCTCCTTTAAAACCCGGCTGAGTATTATCACAAGCTTCTCCTTTATGCATTGTTAAATGATTCTGTGAATAAACTGTCGCCAACCGAACAAAAACGTCGTTATCAGGAGTCAACGAAGGTGGATTTGTCGGTAGAGAAGCTGAAATTACTACTGAAAAAACAAACACAAAAATAATAACAGTCTTACTCAATTCTTTGACCGTATCGAAAGGATAATTTGCGACTAGAGCCCCACCGTGAAGAGCCGCTGATAAAATAAAAGGCACCTCACGTAACCATTTTTTAACAGCTTTAGTTTCAGGTGCCTCCGGAATTCGGTTTTTAAAATAGAAATCCGGAAAATTCCGGTTGAGGTCTTTTCCCCGCAAACCGTTATTTCGGCCGTGTTCGCCCTCACACATGTTTTCACTGGATATGGCAAAACCATCAGGATTTAAATTTGGGAGAAAATGTATTTTTGTGTTATCTAAAAGCCATGTGATTTTTGGGTCGATTTTGTAATTATCGCGTAAATACTAAAAATATAAATTTGAAAAACAGCAAATAAAAGCAGATTATGTTTTTACCTCCATAAAGTGGAGAAGGATTTCTCTACCCACAGGTTCATTTCCATGCACTGTCCCTATCAATTTTATATTGGGGATCCCAATTTTTTCTTCTTTTGCTGCGGTTAGTCGCACTACCCATAAATTCTGATCTAAAATTCAATAATTACCTTTTTTGTCTCGTTTTAATGAGGAATCACTTTTTGAAGATTTTCCTATTGAATAAATCTGAGTCTGAATCTCTTTTGTGCTTGCAGTAAAATTCTTCATAAATTTTTCAAGTTCCGTATTATTATGATACTGCCAGTCCAATGAATTCACAGGAGATAATGAAACTAATATTACAATCACAACAATTCGATCAAACATTTTGTCACTTTGTTTTAAAACTGAGAAATGAGAGCTTTTTGAGTCCTCAACCGCAACTCCCTTCCAACTTTTGGCGCGTAATTTATTATTGTGTGGTTAGATTTGGGATTTGGTTCAAGTCTGAAAACACTTGTTTTACAAAGTGAGTTCAAGAAGTGATATGATTGTGGTCAGAGTAGACTTTTTCAGCATAATATTATGAGATAATAAAATGACTCTTCAGCAAATATAAAATACAACGGAATATAAATTTGTAATAGAAACAAATCATTTTTTATCGGAGCAATTTATTATCATTTTAAATTATTTTTCTTTTGATTAATATTTACTTTGTACCGGAACGGAAACCACAACGGATGTTCTAAACGATAATAAATGTTTCACCTTTAAAATAATTGTAAACACGATTTCTCATAAATTTTCCACGAGGTAAGTTTTATTTTATTTATGTTTACAATGAATTATGAAGATACCTACTCAATTTTATAAGAAAAAATCTACTAAGAAAAAAGCCTGTTTTAAACTACGAGTATTATTGTTCATAAATTCATACGAGGATTATGCATAACAACACATTTTTTATTACTATCAATCTAATAATAGTAATATATTGCAGCACAAATAAAAATTGAATTTAAAAAAGGTATGTTTAAAAAAATAAGCTAGCATTCATTATTAAAATAATTACTACTATTATTAGTTATTCAAAAATTATTTCAAAAGTTTTGTATTTACAAATCAAACGATCAAAAAGTAATAGAATTTAGTTAGCTGTGATATAAAGAGATATCTGAGAATTGTATGTTACAGTACAACCTCGATTATCCGTGCACTATGAAAAGAAAAAACACTACAGCCGAATTTTCGAATTGGTGCCGGTAAGCCATAAAACTTTATTGCTCGGGTAAGGACCGAGCGGTTGAAGTGACAGGTTCAAACATAGTTCAGCGCTTCTCAAACAGTTCTCTAATACTAGCGCAACAAAAATTGATAAAGTATAATAATACCTAAAAATCATTTTATTTAAAAAGCAGAACATTTTTATTGTTTCCACAGCCTCTTACGACCCTACAGCCATTTATAAACACCTTGTATTTATTTGTAACCATTTGCCATCAACCAACTACATTTTTGGGTACGCTGGAAAAATAAATGCGCTTTCACTATGCAAATATTTTTCTTAACAGCCATTGTTTGTATCTTTGTTCAACACACTTGTTCGACGCAAACATCTTGCTTTGTGGTCATAAAAAACTCATCTACCTACCCTGAAATATCCCAATAAAAAAACCCTCTTTAGCTTCCAAATAGTGTGGTTTGGTGTCAATTATCCGTCTTTGTTAAGAAAAATTTATGACTTAAACGATTTACAACTTACCGGCACCATTTCGAAAATTCGGCTGTAGTTTTATTACATAGGTACATTCAGGGTAATTTTTTATTTGCTCCTGCCCAAGATTTGAAAAATAGGCAACATGTTGTACAAACGATAAGCAATTTTGGGAAAACTACAAATGATGCAAATGAACTGACTCTGGAAGCAATGTCAACGATATTGTCAACAATGTTGACATTAATTCACAACCCTCTATGCCTTAATTTTGAAAATTAAGTTTTACAAGACCAGCAAAGTATAATGTGTGCCTATTTTTGGAGTTTGGGGCGGAAGCAAATAAAAAAAATAAGATACACAGTGCATAGTTAGATGGTTCAACAGTTTTGCGATCACTGGCTTAAGCCCCCAACAACTATTTATGGACCCTTCGTTAGTTGTGCGATCATAAATCATGTACATTTGTTGAGCAATTGTTTCAAGAAGTTGTCGGTTATACTTTACTTTATCCAATGAGTATGGAAAATGTAAAACAAAAAAAAGATTATTGACAATCGGTGCGCACGTCTACAATTTTACAAAAAAAAGTAGAAAATTTTGAGTTTCAAAAAAAAAATTGAAAAATATGTATGTATTAGAAAAATATGTCTACTTCTCAAAAAAAACGTAAATAAAAACCCACATGGTTAAGTATGATGATTTAAAAAAGTATCAAGTGGAGAACAGCATCCTCTACACCTTTCTACCAAAACGAAATAAATATATTTTTTAATATTTTTCAATAAAATGGTCTACATAATGTGTGGACCTACGACCAAAATAGGGTTAAGTAAAAACCTTATTTATAAATGCATTTTTGTTAGTGCTATAGATTAAAGAAACAATGTAATGCGTTGCGGCTCTATAAAAAGATCTTGTAGTCTCGATAAACACGTGTTGAAAGGCTCCACCTCTTTTATTGCTAGACGGTCAAAGTCATTTAACTAGAGTATACATACGTTGTGCAATAATATGTAGTATACTGTACTCACCGAAACTATTTATTTATATTTTATTTAAATTAATTTTAATTGTGTAAGGCTTTTCATTATTTCAGAACCGTACTAATGTTTTTTATTTCATTTTAAATGGTAACGTATGTCTTAACAAAAAATTTTAAAATAATTTAGTAAAATACAGGTAAAGTTAAATTACTTAAATATTAGTAGGGCAAATTGTACGTATAATAAAGAATTAAGTTTAAGAACGGATTAATCCCGTTTATATTTTTACTTATATTTTTGACCAAGTGTTTACAGTAGTGTAACAAATGTGCTAACTTGAAATTTTTGTGATTTAAATGGTTTAATTTCAAGTTGAGGTAATACCTAGTAATATCTTCGTTCCAGGAAAAATTAATCAAATTTGAGGTTGTGATTGGTTGTTGCTACGAAAAAGTATAAAAATTTGCGATGCTACCGGTAATATCTCAACTTGAAATTAGCCCATAATAGTAGGATTAGTAACGAATAATTTATTTCTACTATTTAGACAAATACACACAACAATATTTTGATAAATAACTCAATATTCACACAGTAATAACACCAATGATTAGACGAATCTATATGCTCAAAAACAGTGTTATTTGTCATACATCATCTATCTCAAAAATAATGTTTTCTAATCATCTTTCCAAAAAAGTTATATTAAAAACCACAAACCAATTATTATAGAATTTGTTATGCAAATAAAGTTCGTTCTTTTTAATGCCAATAACAAAATTCTGCTAAATGGTCTCAATTTCAAGTTGCAGTCGCAAACGTACCGTTGCACATTTTTAATAATTATTCAATTTTTTATTAGTAACCCCCAATTTTTATTGCAAAAATGACTATTTTAATAGATTGTCAATGATAAAAAGAGAATGTAAAAATTTGTTAAAAGGTACCATTTTCAAGATATTTACGTTGAAAGTAAAAAACAAAATCTCCAAATGTAGCGCCTCCTCTCTAGTTCCTAAACAATGCAACCTATGTATAGAGGTAAGTTGTGACTTTATTTCGGTCTGAAAAACCTACAGTTTTCCTATTTCCACAATTTTTGTTATACGTTTTATAACAGTTAATTTTTAGGTTATAATTTTGTTATCATATGAGGTGGTGCGCCATCCTGCTAGAAGAATACTTCATCGAGGTTTAATCCAAGGTCTGTTTCACTTGCACCTACGATGACAGAATCTATGATATCATCTAGCAACTCCAAGTATCTTTCCTTCGTTAGGGGGTTAATTATCGTGTGGTAAAATAGTCAGAAAATTATCTCCAAAAATATCCGTCCACCACTTGTTTTCTCCATATCGAGGTTATTAATAAAGATCTTTTAATGCGTTTTTTTTTGCACATTCTACCGGTCGTTACTTTTCATTTGATGTATCACAAAAGGTATAGTCCTATTAAAGTTTGTGAAGGTTGGGGTGCAAATACTTTAACACTTACAAACCAAATAACATACCCATCCTACTTCCCCCTTGATACTGACAAAACGGTTTTTTCTTATTTTTTTATGTTTACCTGTTTAAAAGTTGTTAGAGGTAGAAGTTTCCAATGTTATACACTGTATATTAACGTCATAAACAACCATCCAAATGTCATGGAAGCAAAGTAGACTAAGATAAAGTAAGATTTGTCTATTAGTCTATTTAACATTAATCATTACTGTCATCTTAGAGGTCAGAAATCACTATGCAAACTTCTGTTATAAAATAACATAACTATCTTGCGTGCTGTGCTAGCATAGTCAACAGCAGTTACAATAAGAACCATTTAAATTTAGTCTTCCAGTGACGAACCAAATTTGAAAAAATCGAAATTTAATTTCGACAGTTATGTCATTGCATTACAGTTATGTCACTCTGACCTTACTATTACAAATATCTCGCCTCCTTCTCCGATGGCCAATTCAAACTCCTTAACTTTTGAATAACTAGGTTTACAAAAGATGGTGTTTGTCAAAAAATGAAATAGCTTTAATGTATACACAAATTACTATTCTTAATTAAAATGTTGCTCTCTGTTTTTACCAATATACTCGTACCTTTACCGGCTACTTCCTATAAATTTATGTAGAAATTCATCACCACAGTTTAATCGAGGGATGATACAAAAGAATTTCAGGTATACTATACAAGGATCATGAATCCCCATGTTTTTATAGAGATTTTTAGAATTCCTTGTTAGATTTGGGAATTTGTAGTGATTTTAGTGTAATATCCTCAGGATTTCCGCTAAATTCCTAAACAGTTTCGCTTGATCTGCGCAATAATGTATACAATACCTACTACAACGAAGCTATGTTAATAGTTATTTATTGTAAAAAGGGGCTGATTTCAAGTTGAGATACTACCGGTAGTATCGCAAATTTTAATACGTTTCCAAAGCAACAACCAATAACAACAACAAATTTTATTAATTTTGCATGGAAACGAAGATCCAACCGGTATTATCTCAACTTGAAATGAGCCCATTAGTGTTTTAGACAGCGTTTTAGCCACGCAAGAATGTCTAAGCGCGAGACGCAGTCGAGCGTTTAATATTCTTAAGTAAATAAAAAGCGACTAAAACACGAATCCAATATAACGTTTTATCCACAATTACAGCGATTTAAAATTAGAATCGCCAAAATTTCATCTCATGTCATCAAAAAATAATTTGACATTACACTCTGACAGCGGATGTCACCTCAAAAATTATTGAAATTAACTAAAAAACATGGGAGGTGTTGAATCGTTGCTATTTATTTTCGATTGTTTATCGACTCCATTTGTACAAAACGTTGTGCAAGTTGGTGAAAATGGAAGAAAGTAATAGGTACTGTTCCTGAGACCATTCTTGAGGAAGCTGAAGAAGCGACTCGCCAGTTATTGCCTGCGAAGTCCAGGAAACATTATAAAAAAGTATTTTCAGAATTTAATGAATGGAAAGAAGAACAGGGAGTAATGACAATAAACGAAAAAGTTCTGCTATCGTATTTCTTAAATTTGAAGAAGAGGTATGCAATTTCATTCATATGGTCGAAGTATTCATATGCTAAGAGCCGCTATAAAGGTCTATAAAAACATAGACATTGGAAAATATAGTAAGCTCGTGGTCTATCTGAAGAATCAGTTAAGAGGATACAGGCCGAAGAAAGTTGCAGTATTGGAAAGAACACACGTGGAAGACTTTTTAACAAGGGCTTGTAAAAAAAAATATTTGATAGTCAAGGTAATCTCTGTCGTTACATAGACATTGTAGATAATAAATTTTGGAATATTTTAGGTTGCATTAATAATGGAGGTGTCTGGTGGCTGTCGATGCTGTGAGCTGACAAATTTGAAAATCAGTGATGTAGAAGACAGGGGCACATACCTAATTGTTTCGATACCAGATACCAAGACAGGCGTTTTACGAAAATTCACAATTAAAGAAGAAGGATTCTATATCAATACTGTGGAGAAGTGTAGGAAATACATGTCCTTACGTCCGAAGAAATTATCCATTGAGAGATTCTTTTTACGATACGCTAATCAAAAATGTACCTACATCACAACCTGTTGGAATTAATACTTTATCGAAAGTTCGTTCTAAAGTTGCTTTGTTTTTGAATCTGACGAACGCAGAAGCTTGTACCGGCCATTGTATGAGGCGCACTTCAACAACTTTACTTGCCAATGGAGGTGCAAATCTTACAACAATTAAACGACATAGTGGGTGGAGGAGCTCAGAATCGGAGATTCTGTATCTAATAAGCTTGATATCGCAAGGAAAATCCAAGGTTCTCCTGGTACTAGTCGTTCCTTACTAGAGGAGACGTCCATTGTTGCTACAACTACTATTCGTTCTGGAACCGATAACAACTACAAGCTTGTTATTAATGGAAACGAAGTGAAATATGATAAAACAAAAAACAAAATGTCTATTAATGTAAATGTTAATGTCAATATTAATAATAAATAGAATGCGATTGATTTAAGATTGTATTTTTTCATTATTCCACTAGTGGATAAAGTGTTTCTTTATACGGTTCGTAAGTGTGGATAAAACATCAATTATAAGGTAATTGTGGATAAAATACATTATTCACCAGGAGCTGCAAAATAATAATAAATTACAATGATATTAATAAACCATAATAATATTAATATTAAAAACTAATTATGGACTGAATATTTTAATAATTTCCTAGAATTTCTTAGGGATTTCAAGAGAATTTCCTTGGTCAAAAAGATTTCTGGTGAATATATTTCTTAAAAACGTGTCTATCCCTCATGTTTAATAATAGTAATAATAGTTTAAAGCTGCAGAGCAGAAGCAGAAGTATCTAATTAGTAATAATTGCCAGAATCAGTGTCATTTTTCAAAAAGATTAATAAAATTTCATTTGTTAACAAAATGCGTAATAGCAGTACATTTTCCCTTGATAAGAATAGATTCAAAGAACAGCAAAGGATGTGAATAATTATTAATCTCGGTTAACCTATGGAATCATAGTCAAATGCTATACAACAACAAAAAATTAAATCATCTCTATTTTGTATTTACTTTTAACAATTATCATTTTAATAAGCCGCAATAACTTTATTTAAATACTAGAGACGTTTTACGATATGATATCAAACGCAACTAAGAAATTTTCCGTCGTGATTTACGCTAATAAAGTCATTAATTATGAAAGATAATTACGTTAGTAACAAAATCTTTGTTCATCATAAAACACTCAATTTATTTTTTCTTTGGGAGTTCCCTTTAACCTATGAGTGTTAAGTTCAATGTAAAAAATCTCAAAGAGAAGATAACCTTTAGAACCCACTTCTAATCCCAAAAAAGGAGGAAAGGTTAATAATACATTGAAAAACATTACTTGCACAAATCCCTAATCACCTTGACCAAAAACGTCGTAACACCCAAATTTAAATTTAGTTCTGGAAGAGCAGAGAAATGATGAAATTTGTTAAACACGAAACAGATAACCACTGACAATTTTTGGCAAAGATAAGCGGTATAAATGGACAAGTCAACGACCCCAAATTTATTTTTACCTTTTTATGAAAGCAAAGCAGAAAATATAGAGAAACAAAAACATTACTTCGTACACCCATAATGTTGTCTTGTCAAATAAATAATTAAGAAAAATAACAAAAACAAATAAAAAAAATATCATAAATTCTCTGTAATAATTACTAATTTCGCTTTATTATAGTGATTTAAATGTTTATCATTACTCATGTAATGAGAAAAAAATATAGGAAATCAAGGAACGAAGGAACGATTAACACATTCCGAAAGTTTTTGAAAATTTAAATTAATACTAACCTTAAAATGGATAATAAAATATAACGTTAGAGATGGAAGATCTGTGATTTTGTTAACATTATTTATGCTTACCGGTTGCTCCGTTCGCTTTAGTGATGTAGGTACATTTAACAAACAATCGTTGATGACAGATTTTGATGAAATTTTATAATAATTATTTCAATATTAACTTAATTTAATTACAGACAATTTTGAATAAAATAGTGTATCATACTGTAAAATGCTTACAACTCAGAAATTTGCTACATAGCCCGTTGCGCGTCGTGGTTAAACCTTTGCTTTTGTGATTGTATAGTATACCTATTACATTCCACACTCGCATAACATATAACTACTCTTTTAGGTATTAAGTATTTACCTCTACGTCTTTTTCTCCAAGATCGGCTGTTCCACAAGAACCTAACTGGACCCACCTATTTTTATACTTTATATTAATAATATTGTAGAATCTATTATGTTCTCAATTCTAGAGGACACAAAGGCTAAAATACATAACATTCACATACGCCGCAAAAGTAAACGCAGTACCTACCTCAACATCCAAACACCACGCTAATTTTGCCTAAAAATCGATCCACATGTCCCAATAAAATAGCTCGTTCTATCCCTCCCGTACCTAAAAAAATTTACTAAATACAAACCGATCTCAACATCACACTACCCACACTAAACTTACTCCAAGAAGGAAAAACCCTCCATGGACTATATCTTTACCTAAACTCCAGTTAACTTTATCCAAGTAGAAGAAAGAAAACACTACACCATAAAATTTCTCCAACTGTTTCACAAAGTTTCCCTACGCCAACCTCCTTTTTACAGATGGGTGCAAATCTGAAGATGGAGTTTCCGCCGCCATAAGGTTTTCAGTCTTCAAGCAACAATACCGACCCTCACAGCACTGTAGTGTGTACAGCGCAAAAATGTATGCTATATTAGAAGCGTTGTTAAAAAAATTAGAACCACTAAAGTGCCAATTTGCCCGTCTCAAACACAACCTAAACCTCAACTATAAGGATCTTCTATGCGACAAATGAGAATGTCTTCACAAAGTTCTACAAGAAACTGGTCTTTCAACAAATATAACGGCAGCATATATTGTAGATATATAATATTAACTGTTATTAATTAATGTATTTCCTAATAGAGTTTAAGCTGCACCTGAGAGAAATAGAGCTAGTGGGATGCTTTAAACTAGTGTACCTATATATAGTTTGATAAGAGTAGGGCAAATAGGTATATTTGTCAACTATTTTTGATCCAAATTTATGTCAATTTAATGTCATTAGGTCAGTAGCGTTGCAATAGTTCTTTTTAACGGATCAGAATAATTTGAAAAATGTAAAATATAGAAAAACCAAACAAAATAATATTTTATTGAACAATAATTATTATTAATTAAAAGCATGACTTAATTGTTTGTTATTTACTTTAAAATACATCAGTCTCTTATGTAAATTTTGAATTTTTCTTTGGAGAAGAATATGATCTAAATTTTTTACATTTTCGTTTAAATTTTCCGGTAATGCAGCACGTGTTTCTGAATTTAATTAGACCTTAGAAAAGCAGAAAATAGAAGGTACACCATGCTTCTTCAGTACTTTCTCATAAATTTCTCACTGATCTTGTAAAAAATGTTCGCTAGATAATTTTCCATTTTTCGGAGGAACCCTATTTATATGTTTTGCCCAAACAACACGCTTGTATGGGTTTTTTCACTGAAGCTTGTCATTGTTCTTATTTGACGAACAGATATGAACGTCACAATGACGGATATTTTAATAAAATAAACAACAAATAGGCTGTGGAGAAAGTGATCCACCAATCAAATTGGATCACGCTCTTTGTCCTACACATAAAAATCATTAGTATATAGGTACACTACTTTAAACTAGCCGCAGTCAATTCGATACCGCTAAGATTCTTGGAGTTTATCAAAGTGTGATAAGTCGTTTATGAAATCGATACCTAGAGATAGGATTTGCTCGATGAAAACACAGAAGAGATAGCCTTTGCAGAGAACAGAAGTTAAACAGAATTTAAGACAAGCAGAAATCATGACGGTTATAGAGGCTTAGTGGTCTTATTAGTAAAAAGAACTCTAGTAGTTTATGCATAGCGAGTGAGACGCACTCTTTACTTTATATAAATTTATATTATCAAAGAACAATGAATGGTCTGATAATATGCTACTGACAGTCTCAACAACATTGTTGCAAATTTCATGCCGCTGTTGATGAAAACTTTGTTTTTATTGATGAAAACTTTCGAACTCACTGCACAGCGGAAGTGTTTAATGCCATTGAAAACATGAAATTGAATCTGTTGCTGTTCCTCCGCGTTTGCCAAACTTTAAATTCCATAAAGTATGTGTGGGACAAGCTTCAAAAGGCGTTACTTGCTTATAAACTCCAGCCCAAAAACGTGCGAGAGCTTTCGGAGCTTTTGCCCGGTTTTTGGTTACAATTTCCTCAAGAGGCGGTTAAAAACATCATTAAAAGCACGGCACAAACAGTTCGTAAAGTTTTACGGGTTAAATACTCAGTCATATACACGGTCATAATACTCGACATTAAGACTAATGGTTTTACATTTTTAATTATGCTTAAAAAATTGTTTTGTTTTTCTTATTTGTACATTCAATTTTTATTTTTCTAAAAAAAACAATTTATTTTGTTTAAAAAAAGTTTTGTTATAAATAAAGCATGTATTTTGTTTATTTCAATTTTGTGTGGCTCTTTTATATAATTAACGTCTAAAAGGGATAACTTTTAAAATTCTCCAATATCCCTAACTTTTTGTGCACAGTGTAGCAGAAAACAAACTTCCACCAATTTTCCTTACTGGATCAAAAATACATTTTTAACAAGTCTCTTCAAAGTCAGGGATTTTGAAAATATATTCGATCAGTTGACCATACTGTTGCAGTGCTTGGTAAAGTATTTAAAACTTATAGTTTTATTATTAGGAAGTGCAGAGATATTCACAAATATTTACACCCTAAAATTATTATTTTCGTCTCTTGTGATTTCCAGGTTGGAGTATCCAGCGTTAATATGGTGTCCTGTTTATAATGTTCATAATCGTTACATCAAATCGGTACAAAAGCAATTCCTAAAGTACCTACCTATCGATTAGGCTCGATGGTGTATATCCACTATCCAGTGAGATGTAAATATTTGAAGAATTTGAAGTATGTATAGATGTCACCAGGGCCGTCTCTACCTTCATAGCCGCCGGGGTGCAAAGTATTAAGTGCCGCCCCTGACATTTTTTTTACAAATATCACAACTTTTTTTAAGTTGTTTTTATTTTACTATCAAATTACAAGACAGTATGATAAAAAATAACAAAATTAAAATAAAATTAACAAAAAGTAACAAAATACATTAGAACACATTCAAAAAAATTATTAACTAAAATCAACTTTCCTTGCTTTTTTAACAGAAAAATCTCTAACAATATCAGTTACATCCAAGTCAATTTCATTTTCAATATTGATTAAAGCTAAATTTGACCTTTCCTGGGTCATACTAGATCTCAAATAATTTTTTATTAGTTTTAACTTTGACAATTATCTTTCCCCTTCTGCAACCATAGATCTAATAATAAGACGGGATCGAGCAGTACATAGTATAAGAGAGAGAGAGATAGTATAATACACAGATTAAATGTGTGTGAGAGAGCAAATCACTTGCTGGTAGGCAAAAACGTTAAATTTTTGAAAATACAGGAAGAATTAAGCAAGAAAATAAATTTTTATTTTAATTCAGTAAACATATGAGCGCCAGACCTTTATTGTGCATGCATACATATTTGTTTATCTAATATATTATCTAAAATTGTTTAAAACGCTTCTTATAAACAAAATTGTTTAGAAATATGCAAATTTTAGCGATTTTAACACTTGTCTAAATGCAAATACCACCTTTAACACGGTAAATACACCACTTTTAATGTTTTGCCTACCAACATGTTATTACCGTACTTCTTTGCTTACCCTCACTCCAGTCATATTATATTATTACCTCAATGTCTGCAACTGTAACAGGTAAGGTTAAATAAATGCGTAATGCAGTAGACAAACTTGGAAAAAAACAAATTAAATTATTTTTAAGCAAATAATTCAAAATATCCATTGATGATGTATTTAGTTTAAGATAAGTTGGTAAAATTTCTTTTTCATTTTGTAAATGATGGGCATTTACATCCGAATGATTTTTTCCAAAATCCGTCACTTTATATTGCAAATCAGCACAGTACTTTAACATCTCATTTGAGTCTATATTTTATGTGTCAAGACTATGTAGAAAAGAAAAACAACTGTTGTGATCATACAACTCAAACCGCTGATTTAATTTTGTAATAGCTGTGTCTAATCAGAAAAAATAGAAATTAACCTTAAAGTGCAATTCTAGATTTTGTATAGGTTCATCATGAATTTCATTGTCAAACAATGCCCGTCTCTTTCTTGGTCGAATACAAGAAATAGCTGGAAAAAAATTTCACAGTCTAATAATTCTTCCTCAACATTTTTTGATTTATCAAGCATTTCATTAAAAGCTGTATCAGTTCTGCATTCATTCAAAGAAAAATTAACATCTTCTAACATTTTAGTAACTTCTGGAAGAATTACAGAAGATTTTTGCATAGATTTGGAAACAAAATTAATTTTTAATAAAATGTACCAGGTAATTAACGAACAAATAAATTTATAAGATTTTATTTTAGAGAGTAAAGAACTTGCTAAATTTTTTGTATCATCAAAATTTGAATTATAATAAATAAAAAATAAAGCATCATATACTTTTTCCAAATTGAATCGAAGAGTTTTTACAGCATCAACTCTGCTTTCCCATTAGAAGAGGTTTCAGCGTTAATGTTGAAAGTTCTTTTTTAAAAATTTGCCATCGCAATGTTGAAGCAGAAAAAATTACGTATATTTCTTGAACGATAGAAACAAAGTTATTCCCAAAGAACTTTTGACAGCATCATTAATAACTAAGTTGAGCGTGTGTGCTGCACAAGGTACATAGAATGCTCGTGGATTTATATCAAAATTTTTTTTTTGTAAACCAATGTTTTTACCAGAGAACAATATACTCGTACCCTTCATATTGGCACCGTTATCATAACCTTGGCCGCGCATATCACTGATATCAATATTTAATATTTTTTTTAAATCTAACAGAAATGTGGTTAACCCTTGTCCAGTGGTATCAGTGATATTACAAAACCCTAGAAAATATTTCCTGATTTCTACATTTTTTGTGTCAGGATTTAAAAAAACAAAACAAAAAATAATTGTTATTTGTTCTTCATGAGTAATGTCCGGAGTGCAGTCTAAAACAATAGAATAAAATTTAGATGTTTTAAGAATATTAATTATTGTTTGCTTAATTTTTTCACCCAAACTATTTATAATTTCATTTTGAATGTTATGCCCAAGATAGTGAAGCATGTTACGTTGATTACTACTATTTACTATTCGACTTATGTATTCCGCCAACACGTTATCAAATTTTGAAATGGTCTGGATTAACTTCAATAAATTACCGTTTTCTTCTTGAAACAATTTTTTGGTGTTTCCTCTAACAATAAGAGCTAAGTTTTGTTTAGCTAAAAACTGAATAACTAATAATTTGTTCAAGAACTGCCACCTATCTCTTTTTTTCACGGTTAATTATAGCTTGTATAATAAAATTCACGGTTTTTTCTTTTTCTATATTTTGTTTTAGATCTAAACACTGATTTACCCTTTGAAAATGTGTTTAACTTTTTTTATGTCTTTCTATATTTCTAGATAAGTGTCTCCAATATTTATATCCCCGTAAATCATTAAACGCGTTTATAGAGTTTTTAAATAATTTGCAGTAAAAATAAAATACAGAATCACTGGATTTTGAGTAAATTAATCAATCTCGTCTAACTAATTTACTATTAACTTGTTAAACTTTTTTGAAAATTACTAGTAGAAAAAGAACGGTTTGACTCATCTTTTGGAAGCGTAAAATTTGTAATTTGAACTAGTCCTATTTCGATTATAAAAAACCTAATATTGTCTGTAATAATTTTAGGCCATTAAGCAGGATCCTTTAAATCTATATCAAGTGGAATTTGTAGTAAAGTTTCTGTTGTTGATTTTGCTGCTAAATGAGCATCTCTAATTGTGGTTTCTGAAGTAGTAGCAGCAACGTCTTGTAAAAAGTTTTCTTGAATCACAGTACTTTCCTTTTCAGTTTCGGTAATATTGTAACAAAAAGTACTCGATGAAACTGACGCTGATGACAAAAATTGTTTTATAGGAACCGTAATATTTTTTAAGTATTTCTTCTTTTTCTAATTTTCGCTTGCGATATTGAGTGCCAGAAAGTCGCTTTCTGCCATCAGACATCTGTACAATTAGAGATACACAAGGACGTAATACTTTATAGTAGTAAGTGTAACGTTGTAAAAAAAGCAAAGTTTCTTACTTTCCAAAAAAAGCCTAATTCTAAATCAGATTTACGCCGGTGTAATTTGAGTTTCTAGGGGCAACGTCGTAACTTTATTATACTATTTATATTAGGTGGCGTAACTTTGCGCTACTCCGATGGACAGTTTGAATATTTTACGACAGTTTCACTAAATTTATGAATGATTTCAACGGTGTCTTCATTTTTTGACAAATTGATCTGACAAAACTGACTGATTTTGATTGAAAAACATTTTTAGGTAATGTTGTCATATATTAAAATTTATCTATATTAATGGTCCCCCATCTGGAAGAGTCTATTGCAAAACTGACTACCACTTTTCTAGGCACACTGTATTTTAACCTAAATGGCCATAAATTAGAAGATAAATGAAAAACGTGCGCAATAAAAAAACAAAATCGTCCCGTCTTGGTGTTTTCCAAAAAAAAAATATATCTGAATTTTATTCCATACTTTTATGTCACCCTGTATATTTTTGAATGAAACAGCATCTTACTGTATGTTGCGCTAAATACAACTGTTTTTTCTCATTTCCATGGGCCGGGTTTTAAAAAAAGATTTACTTTACGAATCAAAGAAAGAATTCAGCATAATTTTCAACGAAAAACAGGAATAACAAAACAAGATCTTGAGAAAAAACATAAACTTACAACAAAACATTAGACATATTACACAAAAAAACGCAAAACACACATTCCAGACCCATTAAAACGAGCCATACTGGAATTGGTAAGTGCCATCTGCACTTCATTTTGATGTCAAATTCAAATACTTATTTTTATTTATGGGTTACTAAGAAATATATTTAGAGT
This sequence comes from Tribolium confusum, assembly GCA_029207805.1. NCBI lineage: Eukaryota > Metazoa > Arthropoda > Insecta > Coleoptera > Tenebrionidae > Tribolium > Tribolium confusum. The sequence goes on from JALGAY010000006.1 coordinate 11,023,683, forward strand.
TACATTAAACCAACCCAATGGGACGTAAAGATTTATTACAGGTGGTTAGGAATAGGAATCTACCAGTAGATTAATTTTACGCGGTAGACCTTTGTTGTCAGATACAGATTATTAATTAATTAGTATTATTAGACTATTACTTAGCATAATATTTTTTAGTATAAAAATCATAATTTAGCAGCAGTTTATATTTTTTATTCAACAGGAAAGGAACTATCTCAATGAAATAAAATGTTTTTTTTAAGTTAAGATAGCCCGATGCCATCACTTTATTTACACAAATATCCTGTTTACAAAACTGATGTGAATTAAATGTAGAACTATACAATGGGCCCTGGGCTGCCGGAACCAGCGCAGCCCATCCTCAGTCGAGACCAGCTCGAACCGAACCACACAATGAAAAAGATGAGGCCACGAAACACACACGTGGCAAAAGTGAACTAAACTAACGAATACGTTGATTCATTTTAAAATTGTGACAACACTCAGGGGAAGTCGAGAAGGCTACATCCTCCTCTCAGTATCATCTAAAAAATGATCCCGGTCGGTGCTGATCTCGTCTGTGAATAGTTCACAAAAGGATAACAAAGCTCTAAAAACGAGCCCTGCTCACAAATTAATTGATAACAATCTTTGAAATTCTCTTAAATATATATTTTATGTACACTTTGTTTCGTTAGTTAGTTTCTAATGCGCCTCTAACACCATCACAGGTCTCCGGGAAGACAAAAGGTGGATGATTTTTCGACAAAACAACACAAGATGATTTAGTAACTTATGCAAATAAAGCTTTCTTGAAATTAAAAACTAAAATACCTCGTGTCTTTTAGCATGCAATCAATTCTACAGTAGCAAAATAATCATATAATTGAGTTAGGTGAAAAAATAAATAGCTGCAAGTTTTCTAAAATTAAATTATTCTAGGAATATAATAAAAAAAGCGTGATGATCGAACGACTGAAGAGTCAACTTGTTACCACTTATCTACAACAACTTCGCCAACTGAAACAGAATTACAATACGGCGTAAGCAAGAGAAAGATAATCAAAGCGAGGGTTAAAAGAGCTATCCAAAAATTAGTAAAGGGAGAGGGATCCAAGAAATCCAGGAATAACAATCACTTCCAAAACTCGCTCATCCTGTCATGGAGATGAGTGTTGTGACGTTATTCGCGAAACACAGCTTGTTGGACTGGAAAAACCAAATTTATCAAAAACACAGTACACTCAAATCAAATAAGTAAAAACATTACAAGAACAATACTTACACAATACTTATCACATCCTCGGAACAAGTGACTTGACACACAAAACAAAGGAATTAGTCAACAAGCTTGTGTTAGAGCAAAAACTCTAAAAGTTTCTTAAGGCCAAATATTTATTATCTAACAGTATACAATAATTGGTACGGTCACTTATCAAGGCCATTTTATTAATAAAAAAACACTAAACGTGAGGTATATTAAAAAAATTAATACACATACCCACACAAAATGCAAAAGTAAAACAGTTATTGGCAAACACACTGGAAAACGTTTATAACTTTATTATTTTAATTTATAACACTGCCCATTACAAATATTTACAATTTTGTAACAGTTTACAGATAATGTAAGACAAACAGTTTCCAAAACACAATCCACACAAAAATTACCATGAAAACTATTTGTCAGACATCTGATTGTGCATCAAAATGCACCAATAAATTAAAACTAGTAAATCACAAAATTATTTTGTATTATATTACAAATTGAACCTATGAAAATCCTTTTATGATTTACTCAAGACAATGTAATTAAATCAAAGGGTATATCAGTGATAATTTCAAATTTACTGCAATAAGTACACGAATTGGCTATCTAAGTCAAATGGACGAACAACTATTAAAAAATATCACTGAATCACTTTAAAAACGTTCAATCTCAACTTATCTAATCTACTTGAATAGTCGCCCATAAATTTGAAACTACTTCTGATCAACAAACATGCTCTCGCTTGTATTTTATGTTTCACTAATTTACGCCATATCGTATGGTCTGTAACATTCGTTGCCGTTAAAAAAAAACTGTCAGTCTTGTTGCGTTTTATTCAACCATGCACTTTTTTTATTAGATTTTTTGTCTATAAAGAATCACAACACTTGAGGATTATACCAACTTGCCTGTTCTTGTCGACCAGTTTGTTGTTGTCATCGCGTTCAAGGCATGCAGTACCACTATATATCCAGTTCGTTATTAAATCACAGGATTGAGACATGCCTTGAACGACTGAGATGGAAGACACGCCTGTTTTCTTCAGTTAGGGTACTAAAGGGCGCTAGCATAGTTATTTATGTAGCACAGCATTAAGTTAGTGAGTAAACGAGATTCTCATTTGAAATATCCAGACCAAGCATTAACCTAACCCATTCCCATTTAAAAGATCTAACATAAAAAATTGCACAACATTTATTACTATTTTTTTTTTCAGATTTTTGTCAATTTAAAGGCACTTGATATAAAAAAATTAAATCGAAAAAAAATTGGTCCTAGTGTTGGTACCCGTTTACACACTAACACTGTCCTCGATCAAGGAGGCAGTCACATTTAGATGGGGCTTACAACAAGTAAACCAAAGAATACGGCCCACATTAGTACAATCCAATGCACAGTGTAAATTGGACTCTCACCATCTGTGATCTTTCTTGCGACGAATTTGAGCGTTTCATCAAGTAATACTACTGGAATTGAGAATTTCATTACAGTCATCCACTCATCTGGACCCAATGGACACACTTGGAACACAACCTAAACAAAACAAAAGTTACTCTAAAAACTAACACAAAACTCGTTTTACTTACGGATAAAACATCAACGTAAAGAATAACAAAGTGAAGGGTGAAAGAAAGAGCCATAGAGCCCACCAACCACCAGTTGGACCATGGGGGCATAGCAATCAAAGATTGATTCTCAGACAAGCTAAAATACACCTAAATAAACAAAGTCACATCAAAACCAAAACACAAACCTGTTCATGGCGTTTAACATTTCAATAGTTACAAGTACAGAGAGAGCCATGGTCATGGGATGAGGATCGTTGAAAACCTTGCAGTCAATTCCCTTGAATTCAGGTCCGCCACCAATGCATTGCAAGTGATGAGTCTGTAAAAAAAATCAATTACCACTCCTTCAATTTCATCAAAAAACTCACCAATTGATAATAAGACATCTGTGGTCCTTCAGGCGAGTACATAAACCACCAGGCGGCAGCACCAACAGTTGCAGCACCTACATATCCACCAATAGCGAGATACCTAAAGAACAACCATCCGGAAATGAGAGATTCATCAGCTTTTCGTGGTGGTTTGCTCATAATGTCCAAATCTGGCGGATTGAAACCTAAGGCGGTAGCTGGGAGACCGTCAGTTACCAAATTGACCCACAAAAGTTGCACTGGGATCAAAGCTTCAGGAAGACCAAGAGCAGCAGTCAAGAAAATAGATACGACTTCACCAATATTCGAGGAAATCAAGTAACGGATAAATTGTTTCATGTTGTTGTAGATGGCGCGACCTTCTTCAACAGCGGCTACAATAGACGAGAAGTTATCGTCAGCCAAGACCATCTCAGAGGCAGATTTGGCAACAGCAGTTCCAGAACCCATAGCAATACCAATTTCGGCCTTCTTCAAAGCTGGAGCATCATTTACACCGTCACCAGTCTAGAGAAAAAAATCCACAATAATATTTTCTTTAACTAAAAAAAAAACCTTACCATAGCAGAAATTTCGTTCATGCTTTGCAAGTATTCAACAATCTTTGATTTGTGAGCAGGTTCGACTCGTGAGAACAGCCTAGCCCTGGCACATGCAGATTTTTGTTCAGCCGGGCTCAAATCATCAAATTCACGACCAGAGTATGATTTTCCGGTTGTATCTTCATCTTCAGTAAAGACACCAATACGTCTGCAGATAGCTTCAGCAGTAGACTTGTTATCACCAGTGATAACAATGACACGAATTCCAGCAGCACGACATCTGGCAATTGAGTCCATAACTTCTTTACGTGGAGGATCCAACATACCCACAACACCAACAAAGGTAAGATTAACTTCATAAGTATAGAATTTAGTTGAGTCTCCCAAATCCATTTCTTCGGGTTTCATTGGATTATCACCGGTCGCGAGAGCAAGACAACGAAGAGTATCACGTCCAGTACCGTAAGCTCTGGTCAAATCCAAAATACGATTTTTAAGGGCATTAGTAAGAGGAACTTTTTGAGTACCAACACGGGCATGTGTGCACCTTTCCAAAACACCTTCAGGGGCACCTTTAACGAAAAGTTTAGGACCGGTACCCAATCGTGAGGGTTTCAAAGGAACACAATAGGAAGACATAGATTTGCGATCGCGTGAAAATTCCAAAGTGAATTCTTTCTTCCATTTAGTTTCGATGTCTTGACGGACGCAAATAGCGGTTTGACGACGATCGCCTGTTTTGGTAACTTGGAAAGGATTCATTTTTTCAGCCAAGACAATCAAAGCAGTTTCAGTAGCTTCACCGACCTTTTCAAAAGCTTGTTTGAATTCATTGAAATCAATAGCAGAGTCGTTACACATAATACAGATAACACCAAGTTCTTGAAGACCTTCAAATTCGCCGCATTTAACTTTCTGTCCTTTGAGGAAAACTTCACCAATTGGTTCATAAGTAGAGCCGGTTATTTCAAATTCGTGAAAAGAGCTATCGTTACCTTCAACTTTTTCGAAAACGAACATACGTGAAACTGACATTTGATTGGTGGTCAAAGTACCGGTTTTATCTGAGCAAATTACAGAAGTACAACCCAAAGTTTCAACAGAGGGCAAAGATCTAACAATAGCGTTCTTTTTGGCCATACGACGAGTACCCAAAGCCAGACAAGTGGTAATTACAGCTGGCAAACCCTCAGGAATAGCAGCCACAGCCAAAGCTACAGCAATTTTGAAATAGTACACAGCACCCTTGATCCAAGAACCACCATGAGCAGGATCATTGAAATGTCCAATGTTGATAGCCCAAACAGCTACACAAATTACAGAAATAACTTTGGACAATTGTTCACCGAATTCATCAAGTTTTTGTTGAAGAGGAGTCTTAATTTCTTCAGTTTCAGACATTTCAGTACGAATTTTACCAATAGCAGTGTTCAAGCCAGTACCAATAACAATACCACGAGCCTTACCAGCAGCTACGTTAGTACCAGAGAAAAGAATATTTTTCTTGTCTTGATTGACAGCACGAGGATCAGGTACAGGATCAGTATGTTTAATAACAGAAACAGATTCACCAGTCAAGATTGACTGATCAATACGCAAAGTCGTGGAATAGATTTTAGTTAGACGAATATCAGCTGGAATTTTGTCACCAACGGAGATTTCAACGATATCTCCAGGGACGATTTCTTTCGCCCGGACTTTCTGGACGCCGGATTTGTCACCTCGAACGACTTTGCCCATTTCCGGTTCGTATTCTTTAAGGGCTTCAATTGCAGATTCGGCATTTCGTTCCTAAAACACAAAGAAGTGGAAAAATTATTTAATGTTCGGGCTTAGGTAAAGGTTGTGTAATCGTGCCATGTCCGGGTTCTTATCGGTGCCACTTTATCGTTCGTTACGTGATTAAATACAACAAACTTCGAAGTAAAATAAAGCGTTTAAAGGTAAATCTTATTTAAGAAGTGTACATAAAAAACATGGAAAGTTTCTCCGAGCTGGGGACATGGACAACAATACACAGAATATAAATAAATAAAAACATACAAACATTACACGAAATTAAACCTTTTAATCTCATATTTAATTTTTTTTAATAAAGAGAAGTTATGAAATTTTAAGTTATGAAGTTTACAAAACCAACTTGTAGTTTTTTTTAATCATTAAAACAGTAGAGATTCGTTTAATATTTACTTGGTCAATGAAAAATTTGTTTGGCTTAACAGAAATTATTTAAACTATAATACTTTCTAACCCATGAATAGATAAAAAGACTAAAATGAGTGAATTCTGAAGCGAAAAGCCTAGCTAAAGACATTTGCAGCTAATGCAGTGTCAAAAAGTATAATTAAGTCCTATAATTATTGTGGGTAATTTCTTGATATTAATAACATTTAAATTGAATAAATTTTCGGCTTACTTTATTACGCTGATGTATATGAGTACTTAAAATTGACAATAATCAATTCATTTATAATATTTCTAAATTATTTGCTATAGGTACATATACCGAGTGTTTTAAGTTTTAGTTAGTTTTACTTCGAAACGGTAGGATGCCATATCATATAAAACGCAGTAGGCACGACAATTGACATGATTTGACAATTAAATTATTATTTAAGATGTATGATATGATAAGCATGTCGACAAATTTTAAACCACATTCAATCAAATAATAAATTCAGTAATAATAAACCGTGTCGGTACTAATAAAACACCCTATATGCGTATAGTTTTAAGTTACAATAAAACTCGAAAAAAAATTGTGCGTTATCATTGTTACTAAACGTTATTAACAACACCGAAAGAGATCTAAATATTATAATTTCGGTAAATGTACTCAAGGTATAACCTTGACATTAAATTTCCTTATTTTCGCCAGTTTCTATTTTATAAACACGTATTAATATTAAATATCAATTACGTAAATGTATTTATTAAATTAATTCTGAATGACAATAACAGTAATAACTCAACATCTTTCATAGGTTTCAGCCATTCACTTCAGAATTACGTAAACCAAACTAAAGAAAAATATTTTTTTTAAGAAAATCTCCCAAAAATTTTCCAATCGTTTATTTAAAACACATAAAAAAAGTAAATATTTTTGTTACAATCAAGTTTTTTTTCTTCAAAAAATCATTTCACACAGTTATTTCTGTAAGGTTACTTTTGACAGACATTTTCAAAAATAGCCGCTGTAGTCAACACCTGCTACCATAAGTAATTTTTCATTTAAATAAAACCCCCGTGACCTTTACACTTCCACAAAGCGGAGCGCATTTAAGGGATTTCCCTAATTTCGTAAGGAAATCCAATCTTGATTGCGTCTCCGAGAAAAATAAATTAATTTCGTGGCAGCTCAGCAACGAATTTCCATAATTCTCCAACGACCGGAATGGCCTATTTTTAACTTTGAAAACTTACCTGCCATACACCGACTACTGCATTGGCAATAAGAATGAGAAGAATTACAAAAGGTTCTACGAAAGCGGTGAATGCTCCATCGTGTTCTTCAAATAAAGCGAGAACCTAAAGAAAAAAAATATAAAATTTAATCGCAATCAAACTGAATGTTGTCGTAATTCAAATATTAATTTCAGTTTTTATTAACAGGAATATAATCTAAGCCACAAGTCTGAAGAACTTCAGTTGTGTATGAAACTTTGCAAAATAAATAAAACACGTGTCCTGCATTCCTAATAAAAAACTGAAATTAATAATTAAAAGTCGGTGACTTGACCTGACCTCGCGGCTGCAGGTGCATAAGTATGCATTTGGTGAGTTTACAAAAGTTAAGTGAATTTTGAAATCTGTTTGTTTTCTCTTAAAACTCGAATAAATCGACACCGCGGGAATCCGCAATATCGACTTTGTGAGTCTGTGAAATGAGGTAGGACCGGGCTGGGATGACGTCGCGACGGTCAGACGTCGATCATAATTTTTTTATAGTTCGATAACTTAATAAAATCTTTTTTTATATAAAAAATACTTACGAATGAAATGATGGCAGCCAACAATAAAATCTTGACTAGTAGATCATCGAACTGTTCTAAAACTAATTGCCAAATGGACTTTCCTGCAAAAAAATTCCTTCATAAACAGTGAAATGAAATTGACCATCTGGCACACAAAAAAAGCCAAGATTTACAATGTAGCAAAAAATTTATAGTGTAAACTTCTGGCATAGTTTTGCAATAAGCTTTGTTTTTGTTTATTTAACTTCGTGGCCAATTAATAAAGCTTTAAAATTATCTCATCTCAAATAGTTTTTCCTAAATTAACCAACGGTGAAAATAAAATGCAAACCTCCACTCGGTCACGCGCAGTCCGGCTCGATTCTACAATTTAGGTCGAGTTGAAGAACTAGAACTAGAAAAAATGTGCTTCTGCATTAGAAAAAGTTTTTATCCAAAGCTCATTTACTGACACTTCGATCGACTTTTATGCAGACAATCAAGCAAGGGTTCTAGTTTTGACAACGATTTCACGATACGATGCTTTTATCCACTCGACTATAAATACCACGCTAACATGAGAGACAATAAGCAACCCTTCATCGCGTCCTCCAATTTAATAAAAAGGCCATTAGCAGAGCAGATATTAATCGGAACGACGAGCACAAACGAATTATTAATATTCACAGAAACTGTGAGATTAAAAATTTGAGAACTCCTCGTGGAACTCAAGACTTTAGCAGATTCATTAAAACATTCCAAAAATGTCAGGTGTTAATTATCGCAGTGGAGAACACCTTGGCAATTGCTTCGAATAATTAGCTTTATTTAGATGGCCACGTACTTTACTGAATACTTTGTTTTAAATTTTGAATATTAAATTGAAATCGACTAACAACTTCAATAAATAAATAACATGTTTTCTATGTTTCTATCTATAGTAGTCGTATATCAATATTGATTTTTATCGAAACTTGTTGAATTAACTTACCTTCTTCCACTGGAAGTTCTGTAACAAAAAAATAAATTATTAGTATTACATTAATTAAATAATTTGTACATTTTATAGTGTACCAATTTATCATATAATTTGTTCCCTTCACTTATTAACGACATTCTAATAGTAGATTATCATACAGTCTACGTTCTTCAAAAAAGAAATAACGTTAACAACAGAAAATTTGTAATAAACCATCATTACAGGCTTGAAAAGCGAATAAAAACGAAATAAAGATTTTTTAATAAATTGCAGAATTTTTAAGTGAACATTTGTTATATTGTTTTTAATTTTGACAGGAGTGTGAAGATTATATGTATATACAGAAGTATTATAATTCTAATAAATCTTTAATGCACGACTCGCAGTGAGTGCCTTAAGATTGTAGTTTTTAAGGTAACTTTAATCCATGTATAACACACTATCTTTTATTATGGTAAAAAGAATTTCAGGACCTCTAAACCTAGTAACTAATGTTCCCTGTCAAGTATTTTATAAATTTTTCACACCCTTTTAATGTTTTAAACACAGATTACGCTATAATCTGATTTTTCACATAAAAATTGTCTCGATTGAATTTTCTTAATCCTATTTTACAATAACAATTTAAGCGCAGATAAAAACATTCCAAGGTCGGTAAGTAACGTCACATCTCTGACGTATCTCATCCACGTCATAAAAAAATCAATGATACTTTACAATGTTACACAATTATGATTACAGCAAAATTATCATAACAGTGAACAGATATTTAGTTCTCTAGAGATATAAAATTACAGTAAAACACGTTTTTTTTTCTAATAACAATTTCACATTACCATATTTGCATTTATATTGCGATTTGTGTCACCGCATGAATGTAAAGATTACAATTTTTTTAACATTCTAAACATGACGCAAACAAAACGCAAATTGAATATTTTACAGCAAATTTATCGTAGAGTCAAATTTGGAAGTTATAATTTAATTTAGAGCCATATTTAAAACGGAATTTGCTGTCAAAGCCGCCGAATTTGATTTTAATAGTCCAATCTGATATTAATTGATCCCATTTTTGCGCGTACTTATCTACTCTGAAACAATAAAAAACTAATAACCATAAAAATAAGCCAAATTTAATAAAACTCGCTTAATTTAAATATTAAACCGGACTGGACAGTAAACAAACACAAATCGTCTAAAATTTTTGTTGTATTTCAGGAAGGAAAGCAAACGACAGTAAAACTGATCGTAAAAATGGACACATGTGTGCGCTCCTCTCCAATGTAAACGCTTACGTCAAAAGATTAATTTTGATCCACTACAGAGAATGCGTAACACAGAGAAACCATTACAGTGTCCGACTCTGTATTTGCAACACGTCATTGCACCTTGAACAAATCAAACATTGCCGATTTTAATAGGCCGATAAACTATGGCCATATTAATGGATAATAAAAATTTTATAAAGCGCAGGTAATATTCGAGCAATTTGGCTTCGGATTCAGTCTCCAAATGCCAATTTTAACTGTTTAAAAATTCACAAGGTTGCGCGTCAAAATAGATAATCTGATTCAGCGATTTAAAAATGTCCAGATAAAAAACTGCTACCTTTTAATTACAATAATGTGATTACATTCACATTTCACGCTCAATAATTCTGTAAATTTATCACCACGTGTTAATAAGATTTAATATCAGTTTCTTTGACCCCATAAAATTAAAAATGTTTTTAATCAAATTAAACGAAGCAAAAAATGTTCTTTTTAGCAAAACGTTCGCATTTACATCAGCGGAGCGTTGGGGTGGTTGGGGTTTCTGTTTTTTATAATACGAGCAATGCAAAAAAATAAATTACCTCCCACGGTTTAACAGCAATTTTATTATTTTTTAAAAAAATAATTTCATATTTACTACAGCAAGCTATCTCTAAAAAAGTCATGTCTATTTTTAAGTTATAAATTAAATTTCAAAAATAATTATTTACGCAAACCTACACTGTAAAATTATTTAATTTATCAAACAAGTTCTAGTCACTAGCTGGACTTAGCATGGTCAAATAAGTATTTGAAAGAGATATACTCAAAATATCTAAAAGTGAGCTGACTTTTTTAAGCCCTTTCTATTAAACAAAAATAGCCATTGTTCAATTTACGGAGAAACAAACCACCGTAAGAATGGATCTTGATTTATGACTGCTCTTCCTTCGCCAAATGTTTGGCACGCAAATATAACTGTCATAAATCAAAATCCATCCTAAGGTAGTTTGCCTCTCCATAAATTGAACAATAGTTATTCTTTGATTTGTAGAAAGGTCTTAAAAAGTCAATCCACTTTTAGATATTTTGAGTACATATAATAATAGGCGATCGGTGCTTATTAAATCCAAATAAAAGTAGACCATTTTTTTATTTTTTTTACTAATTTTCCAGCTGAATTAAAAAAATACAAATTTCTAGTCAAAATGAGTGTTCCAATTAAAAATTTTACTATTTTAAGAGCTAATTTACACAAGATAAATTAAATATTTAATTGCAATTAACTTTTAGTTCGCTATTAACTTGTCTTTGCTGACTTTGATAGTTTTTCTTTTAAATTTAGTTAAAAATGAAATAACTAAAACCAAGAACACAATTGTATTGACCGAATTTGATAGTATTAAGTTAAACAGAACTTTCATCATACCAACAAACAAATAATAAATCAGTGCTTTTCTTTAAAATTTAGATTAAATTTTGTAAAAAAAAATACAGCTACCCTTCTACTACAGGAGTGTACAGTCTAAAAAACAAAGAAATGAGAATTTGGCTTAAATTATAAATTACAAAAAAAAAAGTTGAAAAAGTCGATAATAATGCTAATCCGCCAAAAACCCGGCATCAAATCAGGCTATTTCAGATGTTTGAAGCTCGTAAAAGACTATAGTCCTCTTAGCAGAGTTCCTTTATTATAATAATTTATAATTTTTACCAAATTCTCCATTTATTTTAAATTTACCTTTTGAAACCCGACTCAAACATTTAGTTACAAAACGGCTTTTTTCTAATTTACGAATTGAGAACCAGTCAAAATACAATCAAGAGAATTGCATAAAATAAGAAAAGTCATACATCGTAAGAAATACCATTATCAACAAGAGAATCTAGCAAGAAACGTTTAGATCTTGCTCAAGAATACCTAAATTTCAAAAAGGCCAATTTGCTTGTGACCGACATATAAAAATAATAATATCAACTGTTGACTCTAAAGTGCCATGACAAAACAACAACATTTGGATAGATTTCTTAGCTACAATGTGATCAACACGTACTGATTGGATTGGCAGCATTGAAATGTCACTTAAAATTAACTCTTCAGACCAATTTTCAAATTGAAATTTGAGATTTTAAAAGTTGTTGTTAAAGTTTTGTTAAAATGGTTTTCGAATTAGAACATGACCCTTTTATTGTAATAGCGCCAACTTCCAAAAAAAAATTCTAGTAACTTTATTACCAACTCAATCAGTATTTGTTGATCAGGGTGTGAATTCGGATGAAGTCGCTGTCAGTGGTGGTTGTTACCAATATTACATTGTCGTGGGTCAATAACCCCAAACCTATTTTGTAAAACTAATAATATCAAAAGCTTTTTACGAACGATATTCACATTGAAAACGACCCACCGTCGTTTAGCGTCACCGAAGTTAAGTTCCAAACGAAAGATAAACATATTTTTAAAAAATGTGCACCCAATAAACCAAGAAAACCCTTCAAAATTCTTAAAAATTACTAAAAAATTCTTAGAATATTAAAAAAAATTCTCTTGACAGTTCTCAAAATTCTTCGAAAAAATGTACTTTTTAAATGAAGAAATTCTAAGATGTACGAAAATACCTAATTTCGTACAAAAATCTTTTCAATCACCAGTCCGTAATTAAGCTCTTTTTAGATTACTAAAACACTTTCGTTATTTTCGGTAAGAAACGGTTTATTAATGTGTGTCATAAATGTATGATTATTGATTTTATAATAAAGAATGATTTCGTCGAAATTGAATGATTTTACAATAATTTTAAAATTAGATTTTTTCCACTATAAAATAATTTACGGTCAACGTTTTTTATCAAAGAAAAACTAGCAAGCGTTAGAAATTTCAAATACTTTCAAAAATTATTAAAGATGTTAAAACAAAGTGCAGATTAAAGAAAGTTATTCCTCAAAAATCCATAAAATATTTCATGGAAATTCTATCGAATTCCTGTAAATCCTTTATAAAGCCCCAAAAATAGTAAGGAATATCAAGAATTACTCGTAAAAATATAGAAATTTATAAAAAATCATGTTCCTTGTGTCCCGTTTTCGGTTCCAATATGCAGTTTGTCGTTACGGTTTCTTTTAACAAATATAGAGCACTCTTAAATAACTTTTTTAAATAAAAACATAAAGATCAAAATAACAAGCAAAGTCAAAACTTTGTTAAATTGACGACTGAAAGTGAGTTTATAAAGCTGTTATGCTCTAAAAAAAAAGAAAGGTTAAATCCACGTCAAATATTAGGTCATGTTTCCGTTGTAGAGGCTTCAAGAAGAACTTAAACTCACGTTTATGTATAAAATAAAAATAAAAAATAAAGAAATTTTTTTTTACTGAATGTGTACCACATTTTTTTTTAAGTAACGCCACTGATAAGTGATAAGACATTAGTTAAATAATATCAACTTGGTGTATACTTGATTTTATAAGCAAATTGATCACGTAGATTAAAATAATTTATGCAGGCATCATATTATAAAGAAAATTACGATGTTAGCCCTTTCTATTACCCATATCCATGAAAGAAAAAAATTTGATCTATGTCTGAAGAAGTTTAATTTTAAATGTACTATTGACAAACCTTAATTAAAACAAAGGAAAAAATAAATTTAAAAATAAAATGTGGATGTAAATGATTTATTTAATCTCTAAAACGTTAATCCTATTATTACTAGTCAGTTAAATACCAATTTACAATACTAATATTGTAAAATGACAGTTTTATGTACTGGTAAATTTTTCGTTTACGAGTTACTTTAGAATTAAAGTATTCATACATGAATTTAAATTGGTTTAAAAAAATTAATTTACATGTACAAATTTTGTAATAAAGGTTTCTTTAATTTTTAATAACAAAAAATTGTATTGCCAACATAAAGTAACTTCTCCCCGACTGTCAGCGTAATAATTATAAACATTGACTTTTAATAATTGCTTTGGCCAAAAAATTTAATACAATTGTCATGCGATAGATAATTTACAGTGCTTGGCTCAAATCAAGACTGCGTACTGCAAATTTTACCTACCGCACTCTAAATAACTATTATCTTGTTGTCTGTTGGCAATGCCGAAGTTAGTACATTTATTCCATTTAATCTTTCTTATGTTGAAAAAATGTTCAAAAACACTTGCACCTATTTACAATATTAATATTGAAAATTTTACAAATTACTAACTCAAAATTGCCAACACACTCCACCATTTCCAGAACACTCGCACTCGTAACATTGTAAATATTGTAGAGATACAGTAGGATTGCGGTAAGATGAATTAAGTCTCAAATCATTCGATTTAAAAATCTACAGTTGAATAGCTTTATAATAAAATTAAAAAAGTGCTGTCAGGTCAAACACTTTTATTAAAATAAGTTAAATGGTAATTTAATTATGTTAGATTGGTAGGACTTAGTTTCATGTCAATAGCATTGTATTTGTATCGTTAAATATCTGTAAACTATTCCAAGTTTGACCAATTAATTATTTTGAAAACAATTATTGCTAAAAAATTCACCATATCAGGCTAGGTTAAATCAGGTCAAATCAGATCAACTTTACAGTATGCTCTTAAGACGGTTCCCTAGCGTTCTTCGGTGGCTTTCAAAATTTAGCCGCTTGCTTGTTTTTCACGTTTTTTGTGCTACCTATGTATAGCCTTGATAGAGACTTCAACAAAAACCTGGCTTTCCAATTTCTATTCGATGGCAGTGGCACTTTAGAGTGATTTTTTTATAAACTGAACTTTTCGTGCCATTTGTTTATTATGCATTTAAAAAAAATTGCTAAGATTTGTTATAATATCTATATGTTTGCAGTTAGAAAAAGAAATTTACTTGCAGTTTTATTTTTCAATAAATTTTTTTGTTAAATTTAAAATTTAAAAATTATGACCGTGTAGCGTTAAAGAGTTAAAATGTTATGTGAACACTTGTGCCAAAAATTAAAACTGTACCTACAATAACAACAAAATGCTACGAAAAGTTAGAAAATGTGTGCTAGTGAACCCTCTTAATAGATATTCCTCTTATCGCTATTCTACTATAGAAGGTAAATTTCAAACTTTAAATATTAAATCATCATTTGTGTTATAACATAACTTATAGATAATTTGTTTGCAAAAATTTCGAGTGCACGTTTCAATAATATACGTGGCGAAATCAGTAACTGTTCATTTAATTGTTGGTTTTTTAAAGGTTGAGCTAACGAATTATTTAAATTTACATTAGAATTATCTATACAAACATCATTGTTCTATAAGAAATATATTGCATTAACTACGTCTACCAACTAAAGTATTTTCTTTAAAATAAATAAGTCTGTGCTCAACATAAAAATTGAACGATAACTTATCAGAATCAGATAATGTATTAAATTCAGTGATTTTTTACAGGGTTAAACATAATTAGGAGCAAAACTCCAAGTCATTTTTTATTTGTAATCGACCGAAATTCACATAAATTAAACTTTTCGCAGTTTGACTTATCTTGTCGGTTATTCATGGTAGAGTAACTTCAAAACAAAATCCTTGATGAGTTTAATCGAACAAAAGTTCTTAGAATAATTTAATCTCTTTACAAACTTTTTAAATACGCCTACTCATAATTGGAAACATCTAAATCATCCAATTTCGATTAAAAAAACTTGAGTGCTTTCACCAACTGACAAGAAAACTAAACAGAAGCGCCGCCAGAACGTGTAGCGTACGCGTATTGACTCTCGAGTTAATAATAAAATTAAATAATCCTATTTGTAACTGCATTAACCCGAACATTTTAACTTTGATCTATTTGTAACCCAAATCATATGGCCGCGGCCAATAAATTCCCCGACCATGTAGGTATGCTAAAACGCGGCGATTCTATTCAAGTAGCCCTCGCTTTTCTATTTATAACCAACCAACAAAAATGATGGATATACAAAAAGTAACAATAACAAAATGACTGATTTATTGCGGAAGTGCTCATGAAGTTATATTGTTCCGGTGAGCTTTTTGCAAATTATTACTAATTTCATTATATAACTGAGTTATTTTGAATGTTTTCAAGCCTTTACTCCATATTTTTACACCGAAAATAAAGTGGGAACTGTTAATTTCTAAATTAAATAACAATAACACGTAATTAGTTTTCGCGTTATCATAAATTAAACAGTCGTGTGGTTGTCGGTACACCATTGTTTAAAAAAATGTGGCCTTACCATTAGGTCCATATTTTTCTTGATTCCTTTTAACTTGATCTAGAGTGAGCCCCCGTTCTGGGTCGGTATTAAAATAATTTAATACTTCTTCCACCGATTTGGTGTGTGCGTCCTCCATGGTGTTTAATCAGTCACTTCTGGAAAAAAATGTTTTGACTTTAGAAATTGAAAAGTGAGGTTAAATGATTGCAAAATTTTTAAATAAAGGACAAAGTCAATAACCTTCAAGATGAGTGAATATTTGAATTTCCAGAAAAGTGCGTTAATAACGGTAGTGACGTATTAACCCATTTACAGAAAGTTTGTACTCACCACACAGGAAACGTGCATTAACTATTAAATATTTACGTATTTTATAACCTAAAACTCGCGAAGTGTTCGAATTGGGTTACCAGTACTGGAAAAGTTAAAAGTCGCAGGTTGATGTCAATGTTTCACTAAAATTGCCTCGCACAACACCAACATTTTCTTTAACAACGAAATCGTTCAGCAATACCTCACTATCGTCCGTGAATTACAGCCTCATTACCGGGAGTTGAGTAAAAGCCACGTTCGCGAGCTGCGCAGCGTGACAGGCGCTTTTAACCTCACTTTATTCAGGAGAAAATAACTTGCTTTTTTGCTAAATTTGGCCGAATTTAATACAAAACGTGTTGAACTCAAAACGGAATTAAATAAATGTCATGTAACCCTGACTTTTCGCTTTTGAGTTTTGACAATTCGTCAAACAATCAGCATGTGGATGACGCTGATTGGTGGACCGAACCGCGCCAAATTCAAACACCGAACGCAATTTACGAAAAAGTGGAATACTTATTTAAAATGCGTCATTAGTGCAAAAGTTGATGTTTTATTTTAGAACAGTGGGTACAGCCCGGGTCTGGGCGTATTGCCAACATGCTAGCGGACGGTTTTAGCACAGATTGGTCGCCTAATTATTTTGGCAAGGCCCGTTTGGCACAATCCGTGATTTTTTAAAAATGCATTTTACCACTTTTCTAAGCAAAATTAATCCATGTTGAGGGGCACTGGCACTTCACTAGAACTTACCGCTATCACAATTGTGGTCCCAGTTGTATCACTTGATGCAGTTAACAATTTAAAAATAAATAAAAACTAACACGAAGTTGTTAGGCCCCCATGGATAAGTACGGCAACGTATATACTAAGCTGCTAAACGAACGGGCGCCGGATTCAGTTTGTCGGAGCTTTTATAAGCTCGGTAGCTACCTGTCGGGGACGCTGTCCATGGGCAAAATGCCAACCCGGGCCTTCTGGCCTCCCCTAAGCGCTCGCATTTTACATTTTCGCAGATTTGACTCTCTCGCGCCGCAATTTTCAAATTACTAAAATAGAACTTTGGCCGCACATGCCATGCACTTATTTTTAAGTAGGTAGATAACATGCAGTCCATCATTATCATGTCCAAAGCCCAAGAAATCGAATTATAAACGACTGGGATTTCTTTTTAGATAAATTAATTGCTGGCTGGTTTTGCGGTGTTATTCAATATTGTGATCGTAAAAATGGTTTTTTTATGTCAGCCGAAAGTGATTATTAGGAAGCTGATTTATATGAGGCTCGCTGTGAGAATCCGTAAATTTTGATATAAAGTAGCCCATTAACATAGAATTGCATATAAAATTATGAAAGTAGCAAGTTTATGGGAGCATCTAAATATACGTACTTGCTAGGGAAACGTGGGCGCAAAAATTTGTGAGATTTTACCGCATTAAAAATAGAATTAGTTTGCAACTCGTGCATTGTCATCGTTTTCTAATTTATCATTTTTTTATATTTTCTAACAAAAAGAACTTTGCCAAATTTTTAAAGTTGTTGAAGCATTCGGAGTGTTGAAATTGTTATTATTTTTACTATTTACAATAACTAATTTATAAGTCAAGAAAGCAAGCTTAAAAAGCTACATAAGAATTAATAATACGTAAAGTAGGAATAACCTTACACTTAATGGTAAAAAGGCTTTGAACTAACAATAACTAAGAAAAAAGTAGGTGTAGATAAACTGGAAATTTTGTTATTTTCATTAGGGGAATGGGCTTTCCTCGGTACAAATATGTACACAATTTTTTTAAAATAATGAACGTGTGATGGATTGCATTTATATAAAATTACGTTGGAAAATGTCTGTGGTATATTTTTGGAAATTTGTATGAAATAAAACCGTTGTACTTTGTACCGATATGATGTATATTTTCTTTTTCTTTATAAAATCCCAAAACTTTTATTGTTTATTTAATGAATTGTAAGTTTATTATTTTAAAGAGTAAAAGTCTTTCTTTCGTTTTTAACAAGTTTAGCATGTGTAATTTAACATTGATAGCTTTTTATTATATTACTCTTACACATTAGGTATATTATGTTAGGTAGTGTTTATTGTTATTTCTGTTTTAAAGTACTAATCAACTAAACTTAACAAAATAAAGCACTTTTGTACTAGGTAAGTATATAAGGTACTTAGATCTATTATTAAAAATCTGTAATTTATAATCACAGGGATATATACAATTATACATACATATGTACTAAAAAAACATAGTACATAAAACATAATTAGTATATGTATCAGAGTGAGTCTGTTAAAAGTGAGACCAAGAAAACAAAAAAAAACTAATAATTCTACAGTTTTTTTCTTGTTTCTTTCGACGTCACGAACATTTTTCCTTCTATTCCTGCCAACAAAGCTTTTGCCATTCTTAGTAAACTTCTTTTTGATTCACTTCCGTCTTTACACGTAACTGATTTAATTTTTTTAATTAAATTAGTATGAGATCAAGATCTTTTCATTTTTAATAATAATATATATAAACACAACACGGGATTTAGCCATGGGCTCCTACCCTTATCGCTATTTTAGCAGAATTATTTATAAATAACCTTAAAGAAAAAATTTACTTCTTTCCATTTTTTTAAAGTATATTTGTTTCTGGTTTAGATAAGTTAATAAAATTTCTTCTCTCAAAAGTACGAAAGGAGAATTAAACAATTTTCCTTTAGTTATTAATTCATTACATAAAAACATTAAAGTTACTGTAGAAAGCAAACTCTTACATTCCATTTTTCTATCTTAATATTATTAGAAAAAAACATATTTTGCTATTGAAATTTGTAGAAATCAACAGATAGTATAATTTCTCATTATTTCAAAAATTGTTATTCTCACATCATAGCTGCAATTATTTTTTAATACACAAATATATACACTCTCTTTCATTTTTCTTTATTTAGACCATGTTGTCTTTAAAAAGAAGCCTTATCATAAAACAAATATCTAGCAGTAAATTGCTATTTTCATTGACTTTCTTTTACAGTTCTAAAATGGACTTCTCCATAAAAGATACAAATACCTATTCCCTAGGCTTCAACATATTACACAATTCTTCTACATCTTCTCTTTTAAATCTTCTCTATTCTTTTATTCTTTTTATTACAAAAATAATTTTTCTTTCTGTCTCTAATATTTTAAAAAACCACAATATCAATGTTGCTTTTAATTCAAAAAGTAGTCTTTTCACTTGTTTTGGTTTTGTACGCAATAAAAATCAAACTCTTTATTTACGTTATCCAGGCGTTTACAAATTGTGTTGTAATGATTGCATCGTAATTTACATCCATCAGACAGAACGATGGAATACAACAAACATAAATGAACAATGAACATGTAAGAACAACAAAAAAGTATAAAAATACAGATATACATATTAAATTACAAAAGTAACTACATATTTAAAAACAAAAGTAATTGTGTATGTATATTAGTGCTTCTTTAAAGCGACTAGTCTACAACATTTTTTTTTTTTTTTGAAATGAGATCTATATATTTTTGTTATATAAGGCCCCCTCAACTTAGAAAAAATGTTTAAAAAAATTCAGCACGTTAAACTTTTAAGATATTTAATAAGAAAAATATTACAAAATAAACAATGAATAAAAAATTAAAAATGTAGAGTTTAAGCT
This sequence comes from Tribolium confusum, assembly GCA_029207805.1. NCBI lineage: Eukaryota > Metazoa > Arthropoda > Insecta > Coleoptera > Tenebrionidae > Tribolium > Tribolium confusum. The sequence goes on from JALGAY010000006.1 coordinate 11,043,803, forward strand.
AATTTTTTATAACTACTTGTATCTGTGTCCCTCACAGCAGACCAACAATAATCGCCTAGTATGTTTTGATCCCAAAAACCTTGAAATTTTTGGCAAATATTTTCAGATCTTGATGAAATTGCTTGCCATGTTACGTCACTCGTACTTCCAAGGTTTTCCAAAAAAAAAGTATAAAAAAAAATGGTAACGCTACTCATTAAATGAATAACCTTTTTTTAAATAATTGTAGAAAGAGTATATTCAAGAAAAGCTGACATTTTGAGAACAACAGAACTATTGAAAGTTAATACCATTCTTTTAGCTAAAACTTTTAAACCGCGTTTCTTAGAGCAAAAACTCTTACAACAATTTAAAGACCATGTAATTCTGCGACCAATACCTATCTTACACTTAAAATGGTCTAGTAGTATAGTCGTCATCGTCAGTCAAATAGTGTCATCTTATATGAAAAAATGATAAAGAAAACATTTTTTCTAAGAATTATGACGTGTTAGCAGAAATCAAAAAATTGTTTATTAACTACCCTTAGTAGGTTATGCAAAAAAATATTTTATTTGATAAAAAAAATTAAATTTAATTTTGTAGACTAGTGTTATTCAACCAAATGTATTTTTCTTTATTTTGGTATCATGAGTAAAATATATAAAATATTTTCATTAACGTCTATTATCATCTAAGCTTTTGAATAAATTATTTGTTGATATGGAGTAAAATTTTACGCAACAAAAGTAAAGCAACTTTCAGAAAAAAAGTTTTTCTTACTAAACAATTACAAATATAGGTGTAAAGTTATAGAACTAACATTATTATATAAATGTATTACCTTAATTATTGATGGGATATTGATTGTTGGGTGCAACGGAGACAACATTGATAAAATTAAATTTTGAATAGTAATAATCGGCAGATTCGACCAGTCTTCGGTAATTTAATGAATTAAAGAACGTTTGGGAAGTTTGTAGTTTGAGCCTGACGTTCAAATAAAATATTGAATGTTTTAGTGTTAATTTTATTGCCTAGTAACATGAATATTACTTTTACTAATAATTAATATTTATTATGTGATTTGTTAATATAAAATTGCTGTAATTTGAAAACGATAGAGTTTAGAAAAATATTTTTTCAGAATTTGGTATTAAGTTGAAGAGAAGAACTTGTAGTTTATGGCTGATCCGCCAGTCCTAGAATACCCAGTATACATCATATATATTGTATTTAATGATGATCATTCGTAAATCATAAATGATTAAAATTTAATAAAATTTGTAAACACCACCAATTTTATTCCTGCGCTGCGGGGCAAAATTTCGAACAGTTTAATTGTGCGAGCGATAGCACGAAGGATCACTTCTCTAATCAGAATTACTAATGTTATGGAATCGTTTGACACAAACCCTTGCTGTTTATTTGGCATTCCGACTACATTTTCTCCAAAGAATCATCATTTCTACATAATCTGCGACAGAAACTATACCTAACAAAAGATCACTTTACCGACTTTAATGAAATTATTGAAAACAAAAATTATGAGAAATAGACCTAAGTGGCTTAAATCGTTCTATTTGGTTGCATTAAAATGTTTTTTTCTTGAATACCGTTTCAGCTAAAAAAAATTCTTGGGGATTTATTATCTGTGCATGGTGGCGGTTTATAAAGTTTTTTCTGGGTCGCGAATATTGGTCCACCCTGTATAATTAATAATATACTAACAAAATGTTATATTGATGCTTATGAATTAAAATACTGACTTAATATTTTAGAAGCCTTAATACCTTAGATTAGCGTTTCCCAAATTGGGATCCGCGGAACCCTGAGGTTCCGCAATATGAAAGCAGTGGTTCCGCGAAAAGGCAAAACCACGATTAAAAAACACACGAATAGAAAATATAAAATAAATAAATGTACAAATTAAATTACTCCGTGACGAGGGCCAATGTTTGGTCCTGATATAAAACAGATATAAAAAGAATTTGCTAAAGGAAGAAAAGATCACATTCCTCCCATTAAAATGTAACTTGATTTTTTGTATTTTATTTTTATACCGGGTTCCGTCTTGATGTTCCAAATCTAAAAGGGTTCCGCGGCTAAAATTAATTGGGAAACATTGCCTTAGATGAAGTATATTAAATTGTTCACGTATTACATTCCTTAAAATTCAACTAACGCAGTGGGGATGTAGCTCAGTGGTAGAGCGTTCGCTTTGCATGTGAAAGGCCCCGGGTTCGATCCCCGGCATCTCCAATTTTTTTTTTCGTTTTTTTTATCTTTTATTTTTCTTCCTTTAAAAGGGTCTTAAATCATTTTCAGTTCTTAAGTATTTTAATATGTACCAGCAAAGGTAATATATTATTTATTTACTCGAATGTACCTACTAAATATTTTTTAAGTCTTTTAAACCAAGTCGTATAATCATCTATTTTTTCCCAGATACTAAACTACTTAAATACTTAAGCAGATTAAATAAATATATAGTATTATTTGCTGAATTATATTTATTGACAAAGTAAAATTGAAATAAAGATATTAACTAAAAATATGTCAACTGCTGCCACAAATATTATTTAAATACAGTGGAATTTCAATAACTCGAACCACACCCTGTCACCAAAGAACAATGTGATCAACAAGTACTGACTGAGCTAGCAATAATGAAATATCACTTAAAATTAGTTATTCTGAGCATACCTACTTCAAATTCAAATTTGACATTTCAAAAATTTGATTTATAAATTGTCATTAGTAGCCTTTACGATCGAGTCAGAAAATTGGCGAGGCAGTAAAGGCTTTAACGGACGTGTATTATACAATATTTTTTGTAATATTTCTATAATTAATTAATAATTCTATAGTTGCTTTAAAGATTGTTTGTTACTAAGTAAACAACCTCTGTTGTCAAGACCTTGTTTACTTAGTAACACTTAACACACAATCCTTAAAACCACTCTTAACAACTAGGTATTACAAAAATGGTTTTCGTATTAGAACATATTTATTGTAATGGCATATATACAGTGTGGTGCTAAAGTAAGGAACAAAATTCATAATTCTTTTATTGAATGTTTTTGAGCAAAACTCTCGGACAGGTCATTTTTATTTTTTAATTTGCCACTTTATGACATAAAAATTTGACTTATTACGTCATGTATTATTGCGCAATGACGTCATCATTAGTTTTTTAAATGACAACCCCATGTTTTTTTTGGTGTTTTTTGTAGGCGGTCCAACTACTTCAATGATGGTGTAAAAAAATTGATACCTTAGATAACATTTTTTTTTGAGAAAATAACCCATTTATGTTGGCTACCTAAATTTACAAAAACCTATTTTTTACACTCAAATCTGACACGCAATTACTGTTTACACTTTTTTTTACAGAAATTGTCAAAATGACAGTAAAAATTAGGATTCTGTGCTGAGACTTTTAATTTTCAGAAACAACTACTTTATTTCGTGATTAAATTATTATCTGAAAATTAAAAGTCTCAGCACAGAATTTTAATTTTTACTGTCATTTTGACAATTTCTGTAAAAAAAAGTGTAAACAGTAATTGTGGGTCAGATTTGAGTGTAAAAAATTGGTTTTTGTAAATTTAGGTAGCCAACATAAATGGGTTATTTTCTCAAAAAAATTGTTATCTAAAGTACCAATTTTTTTACACCATCATTTAAGTAGTTGGACCGCCTACAAAAAACACCAAAAAAAAACATAGGGTTGTCATTTAAAAAAACTAATGATGACGTCATTGCGCAATAATACATGACGTCATAAGTCAAATTTTTATGTCATAAAGTGGCAAATTAAAAAATAAAAATGACCTGTCCGAGTGTTTTGCTCAAAAACATTCAATAAAAGAATTATGAATTTTGTTCCTTACTTTAGCACCACACTGTACTTTAGAAGTGTGGTCCACAATGAAATTAATGGTTGGCAATATTTCCTGGACTCAACGTACGACCAATTTTCACAAACTTACCCTGAAGTAGTGGTAAATTATATCATGTTTAAACAACACTGCATGCAAGTCGTAGAACACGCTTTAAATAGGTATAGTAACAACTGTTCATTTAAAAAAGTTGTCAAGTGTGCTTTGAAATTTTGATAAAAGAAAATGTAGCGAAGAAGGGATGTCGGAACTTGATATGCAGCTTCACATTGCGCGCACAGTCGTGATTTGTCATCGTAACTGACAGTACGGCAGCCGAATTATACTAAGACATAGTCCAAAATGTTTTTGTCTTTTCATAGCACACTTGACAACTTTTTTAAATGAACACTTGTTAGAAGGAAAAGATACTGTAGTGGCCAAAAAGTTAGCAACCATCATTATTTTATAAATAAAGTATTCTAAAACGTAACAAGGCAAAATACTAAGTTAGGGAGCTAGAGATTGCTCAATAAACAGTAAGTTTATGTACAATCTTAATCTACACATTTCATCGCTCAAAGTAAATTGAGGAATTTGTGTACATAGGATAGACAAAACTATAGTAACAAATTTAAAACAACGTAGATTTTCTTTCATTTATTAAAACAGTAGCTACTACATCAATATTTGGTCCAATAACCTTTCGCCCTAATAACATCTGCACACCGTTTCGGCACAGACTCAATAAGTTTGTTAGAGTAAGTAGAGCTTTATTCATATTATTTCATGCAGTTTGCAATGCGGTAAACAGAGCGTTTAAATTTGCCAAGTTTTGGCCCTTAATGGCTTCGTCTAGTTGATCCCAAAGGTTTGCGGTTGGGTTAGGATCAGGGGACCGCGAGAGTCATTTTATAATGTCAATTTTTTCCTGTTTAAACTAATTAGCAACAATTGGATAAGTGTTTTGGGTCGTTATCTTGCTGAAATTGGCAACGACCAAAAGGCATGATGTCGTCGAGATAGAGTACTAAGTTGTTCCGTAATATGTCTCTGTACACAAACCTGTCCATCTTGCCGTATATTCTGCAGATGGGACCCATACCGTATGAAGAAAAGCATCACAGAACCACCACCATGTTTAACTGTAGTTGCTACATACTTTTTGTTCAGTCTTTTACTTCGAAAGCGTCTTACATATGGGCCTCATCACTTCGATGAAGATTGAATTTAGCCTCATCGCTAAATACAATTTTTTTCCAATCGTTCACCGTCCACTATAAATGCTCTTGAGCAAACTGAAATCGCGCTTTTATGTTTCGCTTAGAAAGTAGCGGTTTTTTAGCAGGACGGCAGCCAAATAAACTAGCATCTACTAATCTTCTAATTGTTAATGCACTCACTTATGCAAATCTTAAGAGATGATAGAAATGGTTCCTGCCTGGAAAGGTTTTGTATTTGTCGGTCCATTCGTTTTGTGGATTTCCGCGGTCTTCCTGAACTCTTCCGAACTAAAACTTCTCCTGTACTGCGAAATCGTTTAATAGTTCGGAACACCACAGGCTTGCAAAGTCAAAGACTTTTTGCAATTTCTAATTGTTTTTCTTCGCCTCGGTACCGTTGTACTATGATGTTCCGTACGGGTTCACACACTGTTTTATTACGGCCCATAGTTAATTAATTGATTAATATCAGCCGATATACCAATCTGTGTATAGTAGAAGGAAAAGATCTATGAAACTCATTATAAAAGTCAGTTGATAAGTGCCCAATATTTTATGGTTAGAGGATTTTTGGTGCCATAAATAAACGACAAGACACCAGGCGCTATCTCCAAATTCTTAGGTAGACGGATTAAGTAATTGTTGTAAAATTTTCTTTGCATCGGTGGGTCTTTTGTAGTTGTCTATAACAAGATTAGTGTTTATTGAGAGTTGTAAAAGGGCTGCCTATTAATAAATTTCTGCATAAGTCAGTTTCTTATATCTTTTCCCTTTACTATAGTGTCTCAAAAACTAAACCTCTTGGTAGACCTTCCACTTTTACTGAAGATGTTGTGGAAAACATAAACTTTCGAATTTAGCTCGCAAAATCTGTAAAAAAGCTTTGATTGCAAAATAGGTTTTACTCCCTATCCTTTAGATAAATTCTTAACATTTTCATTACTTTTCCACTTTCCTGGCATTTCTTATAAAACTTGTTGGAATACATCAAAACAAATTGAAACTCCATCTCTACAAATTTACCATGGTCAGTCCCGCAGTCCTCCAGATTATGACCAAAGAATTAGATTTTGTAATTGTTTTAAACATGGAAACGTTTTTGATAAAACGTTTTTCTGAGATAGAGCATAATTTCATCTTGACCGCCTCATAAACTCTCAAAATTATTGTGTATAGTGAGCTCAAAATCCTTATACCACTGTTAGTCGACGCCTGCATTCCGTAAAAGTTGGCGTATGGATGGATAATCATGTCTAGGCAGAGTATAATTGGAGCGTACTTTTTGGATTTTACTGTAAATTTAGAACGTTATGTAATACCATGTTATCAAAAATTATCGAAGTCAAGAGTGGTTGTGGAAAACAAAAAAAAATCTTTTATTGATCGGCTTGTCAAAACTTATCAAAAAATTTGATTTGCCAGATTCTGACAATAATTCTGACTGAAAAGTATAAAATGGTTTTAAATAGATATCGTTTATAAAACCTTCATAATAGAAGCCTACTTTCGTTCTAGTCAGGTGATTGATATGGAATAGCAATATAACTCACGTTCGCGTCTGGAGGCTTTTCGAAAAAAATTCCAAATTGTGTAGTAGCACCAGATATTTTTTACGAGATCCTTACAAGGATTGTAAAAGTATTTAGAGAGACGGGTTCAATTACTCATAAAAAATAAACCGGACGACCAAGTATTCGTACCGTGGAGGGAGGAATAAGAGGAGTGGACATGCCCTATACCGGCACTGTTAGGTTATTGGTCGAGGTACAAACACCTTTTATGGTCTTATTCTATTGTCAAGACTACTGTTTGCAAATTTATAGTAGGGAAGAAAGCTATCCCGGATACTGTAAAAAGACCATAAAAGATGTTTGTGCCTTGACCTCAATTTCAATGCTTATACCAACTCCTGCTATTCCTCTCTCTACGACTCGTACAGAGAAAGTTGTTGTCGATGTTTGCGAAGACATGCAAAACAAACTTTTAAAATTTATTCACAGACTGCGCCAAGAAACAGGTAGGTATATCTTATGAAACTTGCAGAACTATCTTGAAAAAAGACTTGGGGATGTTCCCTTACAAGATGCAATCGCTCCAAAAAATTTTACCACAAGATTATAATCGGCTTTAGACTTACTGTCAGTGGTTTGTCGAAAATCTAATAAACGTCAATTTGTTAGAGTTATGTTTTTTTTTTTTCAGATGAAGCCTAGTTTCATTTATCAGGCAACATAAATTTGTAAAGTATTTAAAAACCCTCACATTTTTGTGAAATTACATTCTCAGAATATCGACGTTTGGTTGGCAATGTTTCGTAGAAGAATCGTTAGGCCATTTTTTTTTATTTTACGGTGAATGCAAAAAGGTACTAATGGGCTGATTTCAAGTTGAGATAATACCGGTAGTATCGCAAATTTTAATACTTTTCGAATGACAGCCCTGAATTTGTTTATTTTTTCATGAAAACGTAGATACTATATACTAGTATTATTTCAACTTGAAATCAGCCCATAAAACAACATTTTTAGTGTTTATGTGAAACAGTTAGATAATCTTGAGCTGTAGTGTACTGTGTAGCTGTGTAGCTGTACTGTGATCTTGCGATACTACAGTATAGTTTCTTCTAACAGAACAGAGCAACCGCACACACAACAGCAGAAACCATTGTACATTTAAGAAATTTTTTTGATAAACGTTTAATTAGTATTCATACCGAGATACAGTTTCCACCTCGATTGTTCTGCTTGACAATTATAGATTATTTTGTGTTCCCTTATTTAAAAAACAAAATATTCAGAACAGCGATAGCTAATTTACAACTACTGCAAGAAAGGATCATTAAAGAAAATGCAGGAATAACTTCAGAAAACCGTGCAAAGGCACACGAAAGTATAAAAAAACGAGTTCAGTTGTGTATACAAGTTTGGAGGTGAGTGAACATATTCCACAGTTCCTTTAGAAAGTTAGAAATTCAAGCTTACATAATATTCTTGTTTTAGTTGTTAAGTGGATTTATCATTTAGATAATTAAAATATTTTTTTAGTCGACTTTGACAAAAACTTGAATTTTTCCGCCTCAAATACGGCCAAAAAATAACCTTTTTGAGAGCGGCCAAAAATGAGCAGTTTTCAATTTTTGTTAAAGTCGCCTAAAAAATTTTGTGTGCACCACAGCTAAAAAAAATACTTTTTGGCCTTGGTACATAAATAACTATTGTATGTGTTCAAGCACGGCATTAACTTTTTAAATAATTACGCTTTTAATACAAATTTTTTGATTTTCTTTTGAACGTTTGTTACGAGTACTTGACTTTGACCATAAATTTGACAAAAATCATCCTACAAACACATTTATTTTTATAAACGTATATTTTTGGACATAATTTTCTGACTGTTTTACCTTACACTTATGTGTAAAATACACGGCCACCTGTAAATACAGTGATTCCATAGCTGTCAATTGTACGTTAATTTGACATTTACCTGTAAAAAAGTCAAAAATTTTATTTAACAAGCTTTCATACAAGAATTACACAAAAACGAATTGCAAAAAGGTTATTCTTTTAGAAAGATTCTGCAACAGCCCACGCCATTTGTGCGACAACAAAATATTTAAAGCAATTTTTTCCAAATAAGTTAATTACTAGAAGAGTTTGGCCAAGTAAATCGCCTGACCTCACTCCATTAGTTTTCTTCTTGTTTGGTCACCTTCAAAATAGAGTATTCAGCAAAAATTTAAATAATTCCAGACTTTACAGAAATTTTTGGAGAATAAGTGAACAATGTAACTGCAATTACACTAATTAATGTATTTAATAACTTAAAACAGGAAGGTAATTATTTATTCATTAAAAATAACGGTGCACATTTTGAATTTTATCTTTAAATTTTGTTTTTGGTTTTCTACTTGCAATATTTTTCATTATATTATTTAATAAAATCGTTGATGATGAAAATGAATTTATTTTGTAATTTCGTAATAGCTGTAAAACATAGTCTAGACTCTAGAGATTCTTTTACAAAATAGCAACTATAAAAAAAATAATTTAGTAACTTTGTTGCCACCTCTATCAATATTTGTTGATCACGGTGTACCTAGTTCCAGTTATCGAAATTTGAAAATACCAAAAAAAAAAAAATGTTTTCAAACCATTTACGTAATTAAAACAAAAATTCGGTTTAAATTATCAAAAAGAGTCACTATAAACCAAAAATAGATAATACTCTAATAAGAACTTTAAAATATAATTATTAAATCAAGTATGTATCAAACCGGCGCATCCACCAAAAATGATTTGACGTGAGAAAAACCATATTTAATCTAGTCTTCTTTACTCTTTTCATTAAGAAAATTTTGGAAATAATAATTTTTTGTTTTTATCAACAGCATCTCTAAAAATTGTTGATCCTACATGGTGTTGGTTTATAGAATTTTTAAGCAATTTTCTTATTAATTAGAGTAATTACCTTAAAATTATGTAACTGTTTCAGCGATTAAAACATTTCTCATTTTGTGTTAAAATTTTATATTTATATATTTCTTTTTAACGAGCACTAAACTTAGTTTATCTTTACAATCTGGTTTCTTTAACTTTGGTTTAATGACAAAACATTGCGGTTTAAAATTTATCGAAGATTATTAATTAGGTGTTCCCTAGGAAAAAAAATTATTATTTTTTATTTTATTGTTGTCACTTTTCAAATAAAAAAAGAATTAGCTCAAAAAAAAAAACAAACCATAAAATATTTTTAAAGAGATAAAAGAATTCGAAAATAAATTAAATAAACACAAAAGCTTCTAAAATATCTTTATGAGTTTCTAGTAATAAATCTATTTTACCAACTTGCCAATGTTTTGAATCGAATCTAACAATCATTACAAGCCACAAATTTTTGGTTTAAAAGATGGTGTTATTTTTATAATAGTCCAGCTTTGTAATAATAATAGCTCTGGTATATATCACCACAACCAAACGCAATGTTTTTATTGGGCCATTTTATAATAGGCAGCTACATAAGTTGTAATAAAAGTGTAACAATCTCGTTGGATAACTTTGTTAAATATTTTACAAATAACTGATTTACATAGTAGTATGATAGTCGGACGTAGAAAGATACCTACCGATTTTGCTATTGTACAAAAATTACAAACATATTTTTTTGACATATTTTGCAATAATAGCGTTTCAATTTTAACCTTTGTTTTTTTAAAGAGACTTTAAATCCAAAAAACTTTTTCAGTTTATTCTACGTATTTTATTTTGTATAACTGTACATTTATTTAGAGTAAGTAAAATATAAACTTTTCTGAAATTTTCAGTACATTTTCCGCAGATATTAGATATTAATAAACTTAATAACTGAATAAATATTGTTTTAAACTATTGTTTAAACTAAATGAACTTAAATAAAATATGAGCTTTCAATTGTACTTACATAAAATTATTGAAATATTTTTATAAATTAGAACAAAATACGTCGTAAACTTCACATTTTGTATTTTTAAAAATTCAGTGAACATTGAACAGTGAAGCATTAACCGTTTTTAGAAATGATTTTTTAAGAACTTTGGTTGGATTTTTACCTAACGAGTGTGCGAGCAAAAACGAGGTGCCGTCTGTAACAAAATCTTTAATTTAATATAATTAAGAATAAAGTAATAATTGTCAGTAAAAACAAAGTAGTTACCTATTAAAGAATATCTGCATATACTTTGTTTATTCTTGTTTTATAAAAAGTGTTGATTTTTCTAACAAAAAATGCTTGCAAACTTTACCGAACACAAAAAACAATCGAAAGATGGAAAAGAAAAGAAAAGAAAAGAAAAGAAAACAAAAGAAGAGGCGTTATATTTTATAGTATTAATAAAATAAAAAAAGTTAAAATAGCTGTGGTAGTTGCTCAGAAAATCAAATGTAAAAATTCGTAAGTTCTGGGCTTTTATTAGTATAAAATACCGTGCTCAACAATTGAAATAAAACACCCTAAAATTTTAACAAAGTTTAAAGTCTTGTAACTTCTACAAAAATTTATTAATAAAAATCATCTTTTTTTTCTGAGTAGATCATTTCTTATGCTTTAAGACATTTAATAAAGCGTTTGTTGTAGATTTGTTGTTTAAGTTATACAGGGTGTCAAAGACAGGCCTTGCAAAAAATAAAAAGTTTAGACATCTCGTATTTTAACGAAAAAAATTTGGTTTACTACACAGTTTAATGGGTCTCGGAAGAGCGCTGAATTATGCCCTCAATACAGTTTTACAGATTTTGACCTACACAAATTAAAGCAATAATCCAAAAAAAAACCTGCATTAAGTAATAATTTTGTTAATTATACCTACTTTCTAAAAATATAAGTTCAAATTTGAATTTCTGAAAGCAATGGTGAACATACTGTTAACATTTTGTATAGAAAAAAACTTACGAAGATGACCAAATTTTTAAACAGCTCCGAATTTTAGTTTGGTAAAACAATGATAAAAATTTAAACGTGTATTTAGAAACTTGACTTTTGTGTTTTAAATCTCAAGACCCTTGTAGCATTAATTTATAGTTAGTATTGGTCGGTGATTAGATCCAATTCTTAAAAGCATATTCTTAGGAAAAAAATGAAGCTTTTTCTAACTTAAACAGCTCGTTACCACGATACGGACGCTACTGTTAGCTACCCACAATTGTTTCATGTTTCATTGTAACAAGCCGTTTACATGAGCAAAAGTTTTAATTTTTTTCTAAAAGCATGCCTTCAAAAATCATATTTAAACACCAACTTACACCGAGTAAATTAATGCTACAAGGGTCTTGAGATTTAATACACAAGTCATGTTTCTAAATACACGTTTAAATTTTTATTATTGTTTTACCAAACTAAAATTCAGAGCTGTTTAAAAAATTCATCATTTTTGAAAGCCTTTTATTGTCTACCACTCTTTCCAAAATTTAAGTTTCAACTTTTACCTTTAGAATAAGCTAAAAAAAAATTTACTCTAATAACATATTTATTAACAATGCTTATAGTGCAAAAAGAGTTTTTTTTATTTTGGCCTTAATTTATAAACTTAGCTCAAAATCTGCAAAACTGTTTTGAGAGTTTGGTCCAGCGCTATTTAGAAACCCATTAACAAAATTAAAAATTTTTTTTTGTTAAAATGAGAGCAGTCTAAACTTTTCGTTTTTTGCAAGATCTGTCTAAATGTATAACCTAAACTACAAATTTACAATCTATTAAACATCTTAAAGTATAAAAAATGAGCTATCCAGAAAAAAAAGACCATCTCAATTAATAAATTTTTGCAGGAGTTACAAAACTTTAAACTTTGTTAAAATTTTAGGGTGTTTCATTTCAATTGTTGAGCACTGTATTTTGCCTCTCTTTATTTCTCTTTTTCCATTTCTATTTTTACTTATGTTTACATTTATCATTTAATTATTTTGCAACATTTTAGCCTAAAATACACATTTTGTTATTTTATACTATTTTAATTTTTATTTAATTTACGTCGATTTGACCACTAAAGACTACTTGTAACGGCTAGCACATACTTTCATTTTAATTAATTTATTTATAATAACTATAACAATTATAATTGTTTACAATATTAAATTGAACCCGACTTTAATACAGACTTCCGCGAAAAGTAGCACATTTGTTACAGTCCCTTCAATATTATAGAGACCATAATACCACAGTTTCTAACACTGTTCCCACTGGCGATCACACTTTGGACAGTCATCCATTATATAATACAACAACAATGCAGGACAAAATAAGCTAGAATTTATACAAAAAAGTTGTAAAATAAATTGTAAACATGACAAAAATAGTATAGTAAAGAACGTGTCGAAAAGTCAGTTTTGAGGCACGAATTCAAGCAAACAAAGATTTTTATGAAGAATGAGTGCTCACAATGACTCAAAAAAACAAGTTTTTTATGTTTTTTTTATAATTTAGACGTTTTACTTATTTTTTTTTTAAATAAAAAAGTAAAATTTTAAGTTCTATATTATTCTATCAGCACCGTTTTATTATTAGATTTATGATAGAAAGTATCTTGCAAAAATATACAATAAAGTAATGTTATAAAAAAATGTAAAAAATTAATTTTGTCGCAAAAACTTTCAGCAATTGATCTTAGTAAATTTTAATCTGTCGTATTATTTTGTGTTATGTTTAATGTAGGTATATTTATAAGTATTTTAATATGTTTTAACTATTTTTCTAGGTTAAATTTTAAAATTAGCTTTGTCTGTCATTTAACCCTTTGTGCCTTTGTCCATTTTTTTTAAATGTGCAATAAATTTTTTATTATTATCATTATAAAGTAAAAACTAAAATATACCACAAACAAATTTTTTTTTAGAAGAATAAATTGTAAACACGACAAATTAGTTTATAATTAAATAATTTATTTTAACAAAAACATAAGAACAATTACTCGTAGATATGTTTTTGTTACGTATTAGACAGCGACAAAGCAAAAAGCGCTCATCAAAATTAGTCCCCAGTACAATGTCTTTAAAAAAAATCTTGATACATACAAATGTAAATCTTTGTGAGTGCCTTTCTTGCAACGAGTCCCACAAACTTATCTAATTGGAAACTTTCGGCGCAGCTGCGTTTTCGAATGCCGTCATACCAACATCTTCAGGGTGGTGGACACTCCATACGCAGCATGATTTTTGTATACAATTCCAAACCAATTCTGACGTAGCTGACTTTAAAGACAAGTCTTCTGTTCATTACTAGTGCAATAAAAATTGTATTGTTACGAAACGCAAGTAATTTATGGTCATTACACCCTTCGATAGCATCTGCGAAAACCGCCCGGAACAGATCAAATCCATGTAAAAGTAGTGACAAATCTGCATGCCCCGAGCGATATTCTCAGATGGCATCGAAAGATCTAACGACCATAAATTACTTGCGTTTGGTAACAATACAATCTTTATTGCACAAGTAATAAACAGAAAACTTTCCTTTAAAGCCACACCAGAATTGTTATGGAATACTATAACTAACATTACTAAGAGATTAAAAGTATAGCGTGTCCCCTGCGCGAGAACTGGAAGAAGCCCAAAAATTTCCGCTAAAAAATCTTTATATAGGTACCAGAATTCTAAAAGAGTCTATGACTAATTAAACAAAACTCAAAGACTTCTGCTTAAAAAAATTCGTATGTGATTTCTACACAAGAATGATTAATTTTAACTTTAGGTATATGTCGTTAAAATAACATATTTTGTCGTGCTATTTAATTAATTTTATTATACCTAATTTGTTGTGCATTTAATATTTTTCTTTAAATAAGCTTTCTTATCGTTGCTGTGTTTATAGTGTGATTAACGTATTTCGTGGGTTAAAGATTATCGTGGAAATGATTTATTTTGTCGAGCTCTTTCATTTAACTCAAAAATGCCTTGTTTTGAGCTACACACATCACGCGTACTAATTCGTATTACTCTTCCTCATTCTTCACGTCATCCGAGATTTTTGACCAGCAACAATTATTTTTAGTTTTGCAAAAGGTAAAGTTCATTTTACAATGAGGTATACCTATCTCTAAAGAAACGTAAACTTTACACCGCGGTGCGTAAAGTGACAGATCGGTAAAGTGACACAATTGTGAAGTGACAGAAAGATGATTTTTCATAGTTAAAATTTGAAAGTAATTAAATTTATTTGGGTTTCTGACATCCAACACTCGCCTAGAAAAATTATATGAAACGAATTAATCAAATAAAGAGCGTCGGCCAAAAAGTGTAATACAACATGTAATAAGGATAACGAAGGATGGACTATAAAAAAAATTGCAGTTGTAAATTAGTCGACGTTTCGCTGATTTTTCTTAGCTTCCTCAGGACTTTATTACTCAGTTATTAAGAGACTAACATTAGTATATGAGTAATAAAGTCCTGAGGAAGCTGAGAAAAATCAGCGAAACGTCGACTAGTTTACAACTGCAATTTTTTTCATAGTCCATCCTCCGTTATCCTTATTACATATTGAAAATTTCTGGACGTTAAAAATAACCCCAATCATGTAATACAAATTTTGTGTGTAATAGTTATTTACATTAGAGTGTGGTAAAGTCATATTTTACAGCGCGACAGCTTCGTTTGGGAAACGAGCCCGTAGGGCGAGTTTCTCATTAGCTGGAGCAATGTAAAATGACTTAACACACGAAGTTTGTATAACATTTTTTGTCCGACAGTTTTTTTTAAATTTTAATAAATCTAATAAACATACATAACCTCAAATTTTAGAGCAAAATGGGAAATCTTTCATAATTTTTTAAATATTATCAAAATACTAGAAAGAAAGATGGGTAAATTAACAATACTAATGATTCAGTCTCCAGAAAAATTACCACTTTTGTAAAATTGAAAAATCACGATCAGGTCCTCGTCACGTCACATCACGAATTGAGAAGTAAAGTAATAAGACATCATTGATTCATGCTGGGTGGATTTGGAAGCAATAGAATGAAACGGTTTTAAGTTTTTCTTGAATGTCTTAGATTTATAAATTGGTCATTATCGAGGTCATTATTATAATTTAAAACAAAATAAACATCAACTTTTAAGGTTAGGTAGGTACCTAAAAACTACAAGCACAAACCAAGTCCTAGCCATTGTAAATTGTTTTTCTTTATACAGCAGTGTTTCTTATAACTATAACTATTACTATTATTGTTAATAAACTGAATAAACTAAAAAATACTTCACGTGTAACTGTATTTTTTATACTCTATAAAAATATTTGACATTTGGTCGGGTGTTTGGTCGGTATGTCGGTAATACAGATAATTATAAACTTACTTAAATTCGCATAGATGTCGCCCTAATTTTATAAAATAAAAAATAGAATAATAAATTTATTTCCTTTTTTTATTTATTGCTTATTATGTAAAGTAAAGTTTTGTGTAATTAACTACATCGTCGTATATCTAACTTATTTTTTAAACATCTTCTAAAACTTAAAATTTACTGCAGTTTTTGTCGCACTAGTGCGTAAAGTGACACTTTGATTTAACGTTTACAATACGTCAAAGTCAACTTTACAATTCAGGAGGACAAAATAGTTATTTGTGTACCAAGACCAAAAAGTGATGTTTTTTGGCCGAGACGAATTTTAATGAATCAGACGAGGACAAAAAACACTTTTTGGCCGTGGTGCACACAAAATTTTTTAGGCGACTTTAACAAGAAATTGAATTTTTATTAGTATTTTTAGGTTAGCTTTTTAACAGAGCGGCCGGAAATTTCTCTTTTTTGGCCGCTGTCAAAACGGTCATTTTTCGGCCGCATTTGAGGCCGATAAATTCAAGTTTTTGTCAAAGTCGACTAAAAAACATATTTTACATCGGTCCAGCTAATGAGACCAACTCAAACCAGCTGTAACGCTGTAAAATGTGTCTTTACATTATATAACAATTACAGCTTAATCACTACACACGTTTAACGAGAATAATGTTATAAACAATTATAAACGATTAAAAACCAAATCAGATTGTTGATACCGGCAAGGCTTTTTTATTTTTGTTAACTTGACAATGTCAAATTTTTTTTCCATTTCTGGATTAGTTCAAACGAGGTGGCGTATGACAGAGTTGAGTATCGTGTACTCAAATCTCGTCATAAAAAAATAAAAAAAGACCCACAAAAATAAGAAAAGCAAGTCTTAATAAAAAGCTTAAATGCCAAATCATAATTAATTAATTATAGGCTATTATTTAGATAAGTTCTAGGATTAAGCAACCAAAGTAAGTCAAAGACAATTTTTAGCCTTTGTTTAAAAATACATAGTTGAGTGTCAAAATGTGATAATAATTCAAGTAGAATTAAATAAATGTAAACATCAGCTTTTTAATACTAATAATTTAATAAATTGTTGCACAAAATTGTACAGAAATGAATTAGAATTGCAGAAGTAATTTATTTTGGAAGCACTCGTATTAATAGAGGCATTCATGTCTGCATCATCAAATTATGTTTGAAGTGTTATTTTGCGATCTTATGATCTAAACAGGAAGCAAATATTTTTCTGTATATTTATTTTTATAAACAAATACTCGTAGATCTCAATTCTCAATAGTAGGTACCAGTAAACTTACATAAAACTTAAATTAAACCAACATTTAAAAACATTGTTATTCTGTTTATTATTTTTGTTTAACATTTAGGTACGTCCACAAATAAACTAAAATTATAACTAAAACAACTGTTAAATAAAACCATCAAATAGATATAAATATCCTGGCTGCATATCAAATATTTCTTTATGATAAGTTTATAACATATTTTTTTTATTTAGAGCTAAAATTAATTTTTAAGAAATTTACAAAAAAATTAAATAAAGAAATTAATAACCAATTGTTTTATAGTAATAAAATGTTGTTAAATAAATCTGTTAGTAAGTTTGAATTTATGTACCTAATTTAATTGTTTAAATATTTTACTGATTTTAATTCAATTTAAAATAAAGTTATAATTATTTTGCAATGCTTTGTTCTTGGTTTAAAAATAACAAAATTAATTACCAAACAAAAAAAACTTGGCAACATTTAACAAAGTCGTAATAGTGTCTTTTTCTTTTTTAATTTTATTAATTTAAAACACTTTCAGATTTTCAAACAACCAATCAAATTACGTCAATTTTAAAATATGACATCCCAATCTAAAATACTAATCTCTGATTGGTTATTAACGACGCATTTGCTAAAACAAGCTCCAGTCACCACGTGACCGAGAATTTGACTATTTTTACAGTGCGTTTAAATTAAAAAATGTGTGAAGTGACTAGGAATAATTTTAAACAGAAACTTCCTGAAATAAAAAGAAGTTTAGAAAAAGCAAAATTTATATCAATAGATTTAGAATTCAGCGCGTTACAACCTTTACAACATCAGTCTCCAAGGTAACAAAACCTAACCTCAAAAATTTCATGACCTGAATAGTTTTAGGCTTTTTGATGATAATAAAGAAAGATACACCAAATTAAGATTAAATTTACTTAATGTAATCCCTGTACAAGTTGGAATAAGTGCATTTCATTTCGACAATATCTCTACCGATTATTTTGCAGAGGTGTTTACGTTTTATGTCTCTCCTGCCGCTTTTGCTGATTTAGATAAGCCTTATTATTTCCAAACAAGCACAACAAATTTTTTATGTTTACACAATTTTGATTTTAATAAGGTATTATTATTTAATTAAATCATTTAGGCTGGATATAATTTTTTGTAGTTCGCTTATTCAGGTATTCCTTATGTAAACAATGAAGAACTAATTCTTTTAAAACAAATATTGAAAGCGGGAGATTTAGTTGGGGAAAACTGCCAAATGCGTTCTGAATTTTGCGATGCCTTAAAAATATACATTCCAATTGTTGCAAAGTGGTATAACAGTTCAAAAATTGGTGATTTTCTTGAAATTCCCGATTTGTATAAGAAGTATGAACATTTTTACGAACTGCTTTATTTTATACACAAACATATGAGAAATCGTTTTAAAAATTTATGGACTTACGAAAGAAACGGTAGTTTTTGTATTAAAAAAGTCACGGATGAGGAGTTTGAGGAATTGACAAAACAGTGTTCTCTTGATGACAATTTACTGGAAGATTTAACAGGATTTAAACATGTTTTTGATGTTCTAAAGAGTCTGAAAAAGCCAATAGTTGGACATAACATTCTGCAGGATTTAATGATAATGATAAACAATTTCGAAACAAGTTTACCTGAATCTTATTTGCAATATAAAGCCCTGACTCATGAACTCTTTCCTGCAATATTTGATACAAAAACAATTTATTACGAATTGAGATCTAAAATTCCTAAAGAAAAGGTGATAGATGAAAGTGGTTTAGAATCTTTGTTTCATTACTTTAAAGACGGATTAGGCCGTCATTTAGTTCTTGATACTACAGCAATTGAGTGTAATATCGACCAAAAGAAGTATGATTCGTATCACGAAGCAGGATGGGATTCTTTTTGTGCTGGTTATATTTTTCTCAGGATGGGTTTATATCAAATTTCCCGAAATTATACTAAATCGAAAACATTTGTTTTTACTGAAATTTTGAATGGATTAGTACAATTCAAAAATCGAGTTAATGTAATTAAAGGAGCCGTTTCTCATATTGTGAGTATGAATTAGACACCATTTGATAATATTGCACTAACAAATTTTTATTCAATCCTGGAGGTTTAGTAGAGCCATGTTTAACGCTGCTGCAAAGCACCGCTAGAGTTTGGCGGGCCCCCATATGAGCGCATCTGAAAGTGCCAACTTTTTTTTGATGAAACTATAAAGCCGGGGCTGTTCAAATAATTATTAGTTATCCTATAACTGTCAACAATAATTGACTTTGGAAGTTATCTGGTTGCGTGAACAATTTGCACCTAACTACAAGCAACTTCATAAACCTGCCTGATAGCAGTGATAGCCCAGTAAAAAGATACAAAATATCTGTAAATAAAAACATATTCTGCGGAAGTCTTAATTGTTTAGTTTGCTGTACAACTATATACCTCTTTAAGTTATAAATCCAAAATATTAATTAAAATGAGTGTGTGAAACATCCCCCAAAACTCATTTGTTGGGGTTGAAACGCATTTATTGAAAATATCTTGCTTATATTAAATTTTTGGTAAAAAAATTTGTGATTATCAATATTGCAGAGAACAAAATTCTCTATAACTTTTTGCTTAAACATTTTTCTACGATTGATAATTTTTGATTGACCAAAATTTGAGTTCCTTGCTCCGTTTTAAAAATAATAATTTCAAAATCCACCAGATTTATTCATTTATTTTATTTGGTGATTAATCAAAAATTATCAATCGTAAAAATAATTTGTTTTCTTTATAATATTATTGATAATCACAAATTTTTAGCTAAAACCTAATATAAGCGAGATATTTTCAATAAACCTTTTTCAACCCCCAATAAATGGTGTTTTGAATCTTCACTTTAATTGATCTTTTTGAATTTGTAACTAAATAAAAGCGGTAACTGTATAACATATTAAAAAAAATCAAGGTTCTCGTAAAAATTGTTTTTTTCTACAGTTGTTAAAAAAAGTACTTTTGCACTAATTTCAGTGTGTGATGCCTTTTTTAACAGCGAATAGTAAAAAAAACTTTTTACTGTTCACTATATACAATAGTAAAATAGTATATTAAAGAACGCGTTTCGAAAAGTCAACTTTGTGGCACGAATTCAAGTTTATAAAACGAGCGAGTGCCACAATGACTTTAGAAACGAGTTCCTTATGCTATTTTCTCTATTTTGCGCGTTTTACGTGATTTTTAAGTAAAAAAGATAATTTTTCAATCTTTAAGGACTTTTGCGTTAATACAAGATAGTTGGTAATAAATGTCATGAAAATGTTTTTTGAAGTGTTATCAAATTTGTCCAAAATTCTGTGTAAGTAACTCACAAATTGTTCTTCTTTAACTACCGTATCGGTTATTGATTGAATACTCCAATTAGCATAAACACAATAAGGAAAATCTCCAAAACATTGCAAAATTTCTTAAATTACCAATTTCCGATTCTCCGAGATTCCTCTCAAGGTTATTTCTGACCAAGCAGTGCTATATACTCATTTAGAAAATAATTTGTAAAGTGGTGCCTGAAAGCCGTTTTAAAGTGTCTCTAACTTCAAAAAAAGTTGAAGTTACCTCATTATTCAAGCCGTTTGCCCACCCCATTTTCGAATGTTTTATAGATTAATTGCGACACACACACACAAAAACACCTTGATGAGGAATACTGATCATCAAGTGTAAGAAAATTTATTCGAATAAAATTATTATAATCTCCTAACACTGACATAAACGCTCAAATGTCAGCGAAAGCGTGTTACCAACACAAGAAAAATTGTACTAGTACTTTACGCACGCAATTTGGGTGTTGAATTGTCTAATACGACACCCAAATCGGTACTCGTATGTGTTACAGACGCAAAGTAGAAAAAAAAACTTTTTTACTAACAGTACGTGAAGGACTTTTTTCCCGTGCGTGATGTAGCTATTTCAGACAATATTATAGTAAAAAGAAATTGCAAATTGAATTGTGGGATAAAACGTTGTCTATATTACGGACGTGAAGCTGATTTTAGCGGTTCGAATGAATTTTACTCTCGATCTACGGTCTCGACTAAAAATTTTGAGAAATTGAAATAAAATATTGTCGTCTCCAGCATAAAATTTTTTATTCTCACTGCTAAAAATTTTTATTCTCACTTCTCGTCCTTAATATAAAAAATACTATATTGAATGTACATTTTTATTGGGCTATGAGGTCTGTTTGTACAGAACATGAATCATGATTCAGACTGAGTTATTCTCGGGCAATCCTTTGATTTTACAATTAAGACGCTCGGCTTTGAAATACATCAATCAACGAGTTGCGCATTTATAAACAAAGTATTTAAACGTGAATTGCATCCGTTAAGTACCGAAAAATAAAGAACGTTTATAAGTGAGAGTTGGAAGAAAATAACTTCCGGATCTGTTTCTACAATATGTTGAAGTTGTTTTTTAGTGCAGAATTAATTCCTAATTTACATATACTCAGAATATCCAAAAGTGGGCTGACTTTAAGACCCTTCTATAAACAAAATAATAGCCATTGTTCAATTTATGGAGGGGTAAACCACCGTAAGGATGGATCTTGATTTGTGACAGTTATATTTGCGGGTGAAACATTTGGCAGAGGGAAGTGTCATAAATCAAGATCCATCCTTACGGTGGTTTACCTCTCCATAAATTGAACAATGGCTATTCTTTGGTTTATGGAAAAGTCTTGAAAAGTCAGCCCACTTTTAGATATTTTGAGTATAGAATTTTGTTGAAATTGGAATTCTTACAATAAAAATTTTTTGCTTTTGCGGGAATAAAGTTGAAAGCTACAGTTACAATCAGCCAAAAGTGCACGCTAAAATTTTCTGTTGTAATATTACTTTTAAAGTCATAGGCGTTCTAAAAAATATTTTTTTTTAATATCTCTGTAATAAATAATAATTTACAGTCTATTGGATTGTAATGGTTGTAAAGATTGTAAATTTATGAATCATAAATCCCTGATAAAAACCCGTTGCAACGTACGAATTTCCCTATTTGTGCGATAAAAGGTTGCCTTGGACACAACGTACTATATTAAAGAACGAATTTCGAAATACATAATATATTATGTCACAACGGCAGAAAGTATAGATTAACAACTCGATACTGTGTTTTACTTTGAAAGTAAGGGCTGCTAATGTCTTTATGCTATTTTGTGATATAGTTACAACTATGATTTTCGCCTATCCTTAATTAAATCAGATAAAAATCATAAGACAGATTTTTATTTTTAAATCAAAATTGTTAATAAATGAAACTTCAAACCGACAATTCTCATATAGATGACAAACAAAAATGGCAAGTACGGGTTGAAATGAAATTTTTGCCCTTATAACCACTCGTGCCTACCAGTAGTACCAGTCATGCGTGCTTTAAAAATTCACTTATAATCTTATAAACTAATTAAATTATAATTTACTATTATTTTTCAATCTGCGATACGATATACAAACTGTCTAAAAACGCTAAAAACTATAACTTATTTATATTATGATTTAAATGAGAGTAAAAAACGTAAATGTCTTTTTGTCCTCCCGTATTGTAAAGTAGGCTATCATAGTTGTGCATCCACCAATAGTAAGTCGGACTTTTGGAAACTGTGCGGTAAAAATGCGAAAAACACCGGGTCTCACATTGTACGGTTAGAACTACCACAGGAGATGCTTGAGGAAAAGACTAACCTTGCAGTAATATAGTTTATGTATCAAAGTGTACGTACCTAAAATATTGCCACAAATAAAGCTATATTTAATACAAAAATAATATATTGAAAAAATCGCTGAAACGTCACAGGTGTTACGTCAAACGTTGTGTGAGACCTTAGACAACGCACAGCGTAGTTCAAGTGTGGATCCCCATTACTAACAACAATACGAAATTATAGGTATAAAAGTATATTTTAGAAAAAGTTGCAGTTAATAAATTTTAAAAATGACATTGTGTGTATTTAAGATAATTTTAAAAATAATATGCAATTTTATATAAAACAGAATGTTAAAAATAAACCGCTACAGCGCCATCTATTCAGAACCTGTGTGTTCCTGTCTAGTTAATAAATGTCATTATTCTATGGATCTGTTGAATCTCTCAGTAATTATCAATTTAGAATTAAAAAGTGTGAATAAAAGTTCTGGAAAGACCATTGAACATGTTTTAAAGAAAATTATGCAAGCAGTGACAGAGTATTTAAGCCGCATTTGGGTACGTTTTATTGGTTTTTAGAATTTATTTGTACCTAACCTAACTTTTGAAATGGCGCAAAAAAAATCAGAATTTGACTCTTTCGGACAAAAAAAATTATACAAATCTTATGCGGTAGTTAATTTTACAGGCTCCAACTAATCAGGCCCTCGCTTTCAGCTCGGGCCTGAAACAAAGCTGTCGCCTGTAAAATTAAGCCTACCACATACGAATGTAAATAGCTATTACTGAGTGTTTAGTTCTTGGTGGGGTTGGATGTCAGCATCCATAACTTATTAGGTTACAGTTGAAAGGTTATTGTAAAACAATTACAAAAGTATAGTAACATCCAAAAGTATAATAAAAGTGGTTTAATCAGAGTTTCATTATTTTTCCAAAATTGAAGATCCAAAGTATAACTCTTGGCACTTACCTCTTTTCTACTGGAAGATCATTGTGGATAAGGTAATTTCTCCATAAAATTAGAGTAAAACACAGAGGGTAGAACAGCCAAGACTTTTTTGTTTCAAAAATGACACTGACAGTGCGTTTGTCCAATGAACAGATAAAATGTATATTGAAACAAAAAATCATTAAAATTTAATTTCTATTCATTTTAAATTGAAACAAAAAATTTCAAAAACAGCTAAGCTAAATATAACTTGTTATTTTTTTAAATCAATTGCAATGACGAATATTTTAAATTGCTCTAAAATTGTGCGGCGCCTGACAAACAGGAACATTTGTCCAACAATTAAGACATCTTTTTTTGTCACCGAAGGTTGGCCTTAACCGTTTGGGACAAAAGACAAAATTTTATTTATATCACATTTAACAAACGATACACATTTTTTACAAACAGACAGTGTAATAAATTACCAAGTGGCGACGCAAATATTAATAATAGCCACAAAACAAGGTTGAAAAACCACAGTCTAGGTCCTGTCAATAAAGTATCTAAAGTAATTATTTCAGCAAAGGAATAATGTGAAATGCTTTTGACATATAATTAAAATTTTTGGCTTTTGAAGTGTATTTTATAAAAATCGCTCCTAAAATAAAAATTTTAATAATAGACTGTTTAAAAAAAACGAATTTATAGTTTCCGTCAAAAATTTGTGTTTCAGCATAATCATAACATTTTTTAATTTACAATCTCCAGACCTGAGTCAAGGTTACTTGTTGCAGTTTAGAAATTTTGGGAAGGTATTCAATTTCTAGGCCGGCGAAATTATCAGGTGGTGTTCAATTTTAGTTTAGTAATTTGTCTAGACTGAGTAATTAACAATACATTTTACATTTAAGAAAATCGATGGCAAGGATCCAACCTCAAATAGGCCTCCTTGGTTAATAGTCGAGTCTTTAAAAAATGAACCACTCGACATAAATGACGTAAGTTTTTTTTAATTAATAAACAAAACTAACAGAAATAGTATAATTTATGGAGACAATACAAATTTGAGAGTGTGTTTAAGTTTTGTGCTTTTGCCAATCATAAGTCGTATCCCATTATTTGCTAGAGAATGTCACGCATTTTTATAACCACCAAAAATTGTTTGCTAAAAATATTCCTTGGAAGAGACCTTCCTAAAGTTATATTTACACTTTTTCATGTCGCTCCTAACAAATTTCGTATGTTTTCAAAATTATTCAACAAACTTAATTTGTTTGGATTTGTTACTCACAATTTCAAACAACATTTATCTATTACAGCTTATGTCCACACTTAGTGCATACGGTTTTGTCGATATAAAAAAATTTTCATCGAGAGGAAACCGGGTTTTAGTCGCTGTTGACAATTTCAGGGCGTAAGTATTTTAGATTACCTTGGTGTTAATTGAACTGTGGTGTACTTAATTGGCCCAGCGTAGATTCGTTTCATTACACCTGTTTTTAATTAATAACAGCAAGAAATGTGGCCAAATGATATTTTCATAGACACTAGCAATATTTTTAGCTCTTTATAGGTCTTAACAAAATTCAGACTTTTATTTTGTTTGTAGTGCACGGGAGATTTCGAAAACATTCAAAACTCATCAGAAATTTCAAGTGAAGCAGTATAATTTTTTCAGACACTCGCCTATAGCTCATGCTGTACTTTTGTAAGTATTTCCCCTAGGTCGTGTTGAGTAATTACTCTAAAATAATTTCAGAAGTGCAGTCACCATATCAGGTACTCTTCTAATTTGGTTCACACATACAGTTGTAAAAAGATAGCGTTTAGTAAATAAAGTTTAGTTGAGAACCACCTATTCTTTTTATAACCCCGAACAATAGCTCCATTTAATAAATTTTAATCAGCTCAAATATGTCTTTGTTGCCAAGCTTTCGACTTAAATTATATTCTTGTATTCCTACTATAACAGCTGTAATGAACGCTGTTAGCTTGCATAATTTTATTTTAAAAATAACTGAGCTGTAATATTGGCGCTTTAGCGTTATTTTTGCTCGCTATTGACTTAATGACCTATTAACTTAGTTCTTAAAAAAAATGTCTTTCAATTTTTTCAGTAAAGCTTGCTCCTCTAATGAGTATAAAGCAACGTTTAACGAAATTAATTATTATTCAGCTCAAAGTATCTATTAAAAGCTTATATAAAGTGTTGACTGATTGGAAGTTTGTTTTCAAGGCAGGTTTTCGATAAAAATGGATTCAAGTTTATAGACCTCAAATTTCTCGACCCTCAAAAATTAATAATTGTTCTTAACCTTAAAAATTATTTATATAAACAAAATAGGTTTATTTTAAAACAGCGATGCGATTTAGTTTTTCAGGGATCTTTATTGACGCACTAATACATGATACTCGTAATACTGTGCATTTTTTAAAATTTGGTTGTGAACGCACTGCAAATTCTCATTCATTGTGCAAAATATAAAGTCATTGATCCATGTTTTATTTCATTTTTTTAAATTACAACAAATTTTAAATCCATTTTCGGGTTTTGAAATTAAAATTTTATATTGGCGGTTCCCAATTTTAAAATTATTTACATGCTGATTGCAACGTTAAAATATATACAGACTTTATCTTCACTAATTTATTCTTCATTAATTAATTGAATGTTCGTTTATTATCTTGTCTCCTTACTCTCTACATTAGTATTTATAACTTTTTTAAATTGTTTTTTAATTATTTTTTAAATAAAAAGTCAAGTCTTTAGAAAAACACATCTTCAGGCGGCCAAAATTTATCTTTTTTTGTCAATTTTTACAAATAGCAATCGTTTATTTTAAATGTCAGATCGATCAACATATTTTTTTATATTTATATGCACAGGGTGTTTCAGAAATGAATACAAAAATTTTAACCAGTAATAGATCTCACCAAAACAAACAACTTTTCTAGATAACATTTTTGTGAAAAATGTGGGGCGTTCCGAATTTTTTTACCCCTATATCCCCCCTGTAAAAGTACGATACGCTCATGAAATTTCGTAAATTCAAAAAACCATAGAAACCAAAAATGCATTGATGCAATAACAATTTATTAAAGAAAAATTGTCAAATTGACAAGTTCAATACGTCCATAATTCAAGCCGAGACTCGTGTATTAATTTGTTGACTAGTTCACAATCGTTTATTGTTGCTCTTGTTTCGTTGTTGTTTCTGTTCGTTTCTTCCATCGTTGTTGTTCTTGTTCGTTGGTGTTTTTGTTTTGTCGGCATTACTTTACCACGATGCCTGACTTTACCAACAGTAAGTACACAGATATGGTTCTTACCTATGGAGAAGCCCAAGGCAATGCCTCTAGAGCTCAGAGAATTTATGCGCAAAAATTCCCTAATCGCGCAGTTGCTAATTCCCGAACCTTCACAAACATTGTCCAGCATCTTCGAGATCATGGAACGTACCAAGCTGCGGCTCATGATCGAGGTAGACAACGTTTGGAAGCGATTGCGAATGTAGAAGAGGCTGTGTTGAGGACGTTGCTGCAAGACCTGCTGGGTGCAGTACTAGCAGACTTGCTCTTCGTCACGGTATTTCCTCTACAACAGTTTGGAGATTATTGAAAGAACAACTATTATATCCATACCACATACACAAGGTACAGTTCCTAAATCCAGAAGATTTACCTCGAAGACGTGCCTTTTGGGAATGGATGCTTACGCAAATTGAACATCAACGAAACTTCTTAAACTTTCTGATGACAACGGACGGAGCTGGTTTTACACGAGAGGGCATTTTTAACATGCACAATTATCCTATCGGGGCTGATGAAAGTCCGTACGTCTTTAAGGAGCATTGTTTCCAGCAGCAATTTTTAATAAATGTTTGGGCTGGCATTGTAAATGGTCAATTAATTGGGCCATACATCCTACCTCCACGATTGAACGCGGTGGAGTATTTAAATTTTTTGAACATCATCCTGTACCAGTTATGTGAAGATGTGCCGTTGGAGACTAGCGCTAGCATGTGGTACCTTCATGATGGCGCGGATACTGCTAACATTGTGAGACGATGGTTAGACAACAACTTCCCAGAAAGATGGATTGGTCGCAATGGCCCCATTGCATGGCCAGCGAGATCACCCGACTTAAATCCTTGCGATTTTTTCTTATGGGGCCACATGAAAAACGTTGTGTACCCTTCGCCAATTGTCACAATTGAGGAATTACGACAACGGGTAGAAAATGCGGCTGAAAGTATCGGCACAACAGGGACATGGATATGTTAAATAGGGGGTGAAAGTATCCTTCGCCAGACGTCTCCAGCGTTTTTTTGGAGAATAATGTTGGCCACTTCTTTCTAGTTATTAAGATTATTTTTCAATCATTTTTGTTTGCACTTACATTGTTGTTTTATTACGTTTGTATTTGTATGTAACACAAGACAATTAGTTGGGCCACTAATTACATTGAACTTTAAACTAAACACTATGAACTAAACTTAAATTTCAAGTTTAATGTCACGCCGGATCGATATTCAAGTTCAAGTACAAGAACCGTTGCTGTTGTTCTTTTGTGCTTGCGAGGCTTTAAGCTGGTGATTTTTTTTATCTGGAGGCTTATCTAAGTTTTAAAGGGGGGCGTACCGCGATGTTTTCCACAACCTAACAAATTAGATGATAAAATTTTTAATTTATAATAAGTTTTAATTATTGATCTACTAATCACTCTGTCTAATAATTTATTATTAGAATAATGCTTTTCAACGTTTCTAATTAATATTTAATCATATAATATAATGGTGCATTCTACTGTTTTGACCAGTGGCGCGTATGGAATTTCTTGCCAAGACTTTAACTAATTTTATCTTGATAACGGTTAAGATTCGGGAAAAAAATTATCTAGAAAAAACTCTTCTTTAAACGAGATCTACAAGTGGTTAAAATTTTTGTATTCATTTCTGAAACACCCTGTATACAGACTTTATCTTCACTAATTTAATATTCATTAATTAATTGAATGTTCGTTTATTATCTTGTCTCCTTATACTCTCTACATTAGTGTTTATAACTTTTTTTTTAAAAAATTTAATTATTTTTTAAATAAAATGTCAAGTCTTTAGAAAACACATCTTTAAGCGACTAAAATTTATCTTTCTTTTGTCAGTTTTTCCAAATATCAACCGTTTATTTTAATGTCAGATCATTAAGATATTTTTTATAAAAAATAACTTAATCCTATTTTTAGTATACATTTTATTTTTTATGTTTTAGTTTATTATCAAAAAAAGTTTGGTAAACTTTTTCTTATTTATTTTTATTTATCTTCTAACTTTTATAATTTTCCTTTTTGATTATTACGCACTACAGACGACAAAAGCGGTCTTCGACTTTATTTGATTAAACTTGTAAGATTGACTTAGATTTTTAATTCTTTCATAATTTATATTAAAAAAACATTCCACTCTGAGAAAAAACGATGCTTCCATCGAATCTAAGTGTTAAAAATAAACTTTTAGAATTAAAGTAAATTCTCTTAAAGTTTAAATTTTGATCCCACTTCTAAACAAGAGGCTTTTTTGTAGGTAGATTATGTCTTTAAAAGGTAGTAAGTTTCTTTAATAAAATTACCTGTTTAAAACAAGACCTGGATCGTCAAAAATTTCCAATCTAAGCTACATATTACACAAACGATTTTTGCTTTCGGAACCCTTAAAAAACAGAGAACTTATGGAATTTTTACTCAAACTAAAAGCTCCTGAAAAAAGTACGTAAAAATGTTTATTAATTAATACTTTAATGTAGCCTTTCGGTCTGGGTAACAATTTCTAATGCCAATAAAACGCGAGTTGCAATAAACTTTGCAAGAAGCAAATTGCCGCCAGACAAAAAAAGGTTTCATAAAAATTTTATCTGAATTATCGTTTAAACGCATTCGGCTAGTGTGGAACAAAAATGTTTAAAACAAGTATTCCTTTTAAGACTATTAATAGGAGACTTTGCTCTTCGAATTAGCCAACTTTTTAGACTCAGAATTATCAGTAAAACAGTAATGTAGAAAATTATATATATATCTATTTATATTTGTATCCGTGCAGCAGGTAAAATGATAAAAAAGGTATTAATATAAATTTACAAAGGTAGTTTCAATAACTTTTTAAATAAATGATATTAAGAGGTTCTTTTTTAAACATTTGTGGGCTGATTTCAAGTTGATATAATATCGGTAGTATCTTCGTTTCTAAGCAAAATTAAAGGAATTTGGGTCTGTGATTGGTTGTTGCCATGGAAAAATGTTTAAATTTGCGTTACTACCGGTAGTATTTTAACTTGAAATTAGCTCATTAGCATTTATTTAGTGAACAGGCGATATTATAAGGTCTATAAAATATTATAACAAAATAAATATTTAATATTTTTCTTATTTGTAAAAGTAAACAATAAAAAATGCCGCACCTTCACATACTTTTTTTTCATTAGCAGATTCACATGACTGTTATTTATGCAATTACGGTTCATTACTCATATTAGAGTAGAGAATTTATTTACTGCTAATGCAATTATTGAATCTCCTATTTTTATTTGCTATGTTAGCAATGTCAAGTTGTCCACCCACAAAACTCGAGCTATGGTTATTTTTGGGGTAATATTGATGGATACGCTATTTTCGAGGTTCTAATTTACGCACTTCGCAAACAATTAAAAATAACACATGTGGCTCAGATTAACAAATATTACAGAAATTAAACAATGGTTTAATTTATGACTCTCATAACCATAACTACCATTATTTTCATTTTCAAAATAATTTTGAGGTTTTTTTTGGCATCGAAAAAAATTCCGATGTCACAAATGTAGACTTGGGTCAAAGTAGAGTAGGTAGTTCACGTGTTCAACAGTTGGCCCTACAGTCTGTAAAAATATTAGCAGCATCAAGGTTGCAAAGCGATGTCGCACGCATGTATGTATTTTTGCGGAAGCTGCTGCAACCCAATTTTAGACCATTATGAAACAATTTTGCCGCTAAAATGACGCAGTTTCAGTGACGACATAAATTTTCCACACAAAAGAACGTTTCAAAAAACCTTTAATTAAACGAAATACTTCAATACAATAAAATTTATTTTATCTTTGTAAGTCTTCTCGGCTTTGCTAGGGCAGGTATTAGTGGGGTACCTTTCACTTGAGGCTGGAAAAACATCAGTTAGAATGAAGGCGAAATGAAAATGTGACGTACCATAACGTAAAGGTGAGTCGGTAAACATCTCTCGACGAGAGATTTTAGTTGATCTTGTCTCAAACCGGGCACTTCGCCGGTATTTTCTGGTAAAGTCAAGATTAATTTTGGCAGGGCGACACTGCCAGCAATCAGCGGATATAAATTGTACTGAATAGTCTTCACAGACTCAGGTAAAACAGATACACTGGACTGAAAGAAAAAGTTAGGTTTCAGCTAATTAAAAGTGGCAGTTTGGACAGTATTTACTACACATGTCTATCATTCAAGACCACTAAATCACAGCAGAGCGGTGAAAACCAAACTAATCAGTAAACATTCAGGTGATAAAATTTACTATAACAGAAGATAGATTTCTAATTTTGCAGATTTCATGACCAAAAGAAAATGTAGTATAAAGTCGTAATAGTACATTATGTCGCAAGGGAATAAAGTAGTCCGAGGTTAAACGTTGATAATGCCTTTGTGACATTCAACTGATTTTCTCCTACGTTCAATTAATATGTTGTTATGTAATAAACAATGTACGAGTACAAAGATGTAGTAATCGAGGCCGTTTAAAGCAAAAACGAGCGTTAAAAAATAAATGTCTTGATTTGTCAAGATTATTAATTACTTAATTAAAGAATGTTTTCTTAGCGAAAGTCATGTCATGAATAAACGATAAAAGAAAATAAAAATAAAACAGATTTTTATTTCTACAACAAAAGTATCTACTAAAAAAACTATGTTAAATTGACACTTCTCACATAAATGAGCAGCAAGAACGACAACTGCTGGTTAATTGAAACTTTCTGTCCCAGGGCAGTAAATGATACTT
Source organism: Tribolium confusum (assembly GCA_029207805.1). Taxonomy (NCBI): domain Eukaryota; kingdom Metazoa; phylum Arthropoda; class Insecta; order Coleoptera; family Tenebrionidae; genus Tribolium; species Tribolium confusum. The sequence goes on from JALGAY010000006.1 coordinate 11,075,644, forward strand.
TCTCCTAAATTTTTAAGGCTGCTAAAATTTATTTTCGTTAAAGGTAGAATAAAAAAAAATTGTCGGTGTCAACTGCGTTTAAATGCAAACAGAATGTATTTATTGTAAAATTAAATCCAAGATCACTATAATCTGTCACTATAATCACTATAAGAGTTGATGCCTACCCAACTCTGATCCTTTTATTTCCAATCACCCTTAATTAACAAAATAATTGTTTTCATTACGAATTATTCGCGAACTGTTTTGGATAATTTGACGATAACTTGACACAGAAATAATTTTTATGTCATTATAGCTAGTTATTTTGACCAATCAATCAAATGTCAAAAATATGAATCTGTATTCTTGATTCAAGAGATATAGGACTCGCCAATTAGGTCGTAAAAGTAAAATACATTAAAGTACATTAAGTAGCGGTGGTCTTGATTTAGTCGACCAGCTTTGTTTTTTATGTAACAAAGCGTAAAATAACTAATCATTGTCCAACTATGTCAACATTTCGTTACTAATTGATCACAGAAGTGCAGCTGTGCCCTTGAACAGTGTTGGCTTCAAGTTTAAGCTTTAATTCACTTGTGCTTGTGATATTGTTGTATCAGGAGATATACGCTAGAGCGAGAGAGATACGAGAGAAACTGAGAATACAGACGACCAACTCGATATTTAAATGTAAACTGGTTCCATCATATTTGAATCATCTCTGGTTTACTACGTTGTCCTTGATACGTCACAGATGTTTTCCAGAGTTGGCTTTAAAAATATTTACATAAAAAACTTAATAAAATAAAAATTAAAAAATGTCCTCTTTAGCTGATAACTTTTGATAATTGAGCTAAGAACCACGTGGAGGTATGAGGACTTCTTGCTAAACATAAAAATATCTTCTCAAAAAAAAAGCTTAAACTTGAAGCCAACCCTGTTCAAGGGCACAGCTGCACTTCTGTGATCAATTAGTAACGAAATGTTGACATAGTTGGACAATGATTAGTTATTTTACGCTTTGTTACATCGAAAACAAAGCTGGTCGACTATATCAAAGCCACGGCTACTTATTTTAATGACTGTTTACATAGTTTTTACGGCTATTTTACTTTTACGACTTAATTGGCGAGCCCTATATTTCTTGAATCAAGAATAATGTTATGTAAAGTATCTATTATAACTATTATACAGCTTTTTTTCTTATTTTGAAGTCCAGAATACGCTGTTAAAAAAATTGACCTATAATTATGAAGCATTTGTAGCATATGTGAAAAAACTCTGAAAAGTTATTTGCCCCAAGAACTTCATTTACTACGTCATACGCCAAACGGAGACTACGGAATGGTATATTATATAACATAATAAATTATAACAATGCGCGCTCGTGAATAATGTAAAAAAAATAATCTATCATCTTCTGTGAATAAATCTCTAAAAAAAAATATATTGCTGAACAACAAAACTTTTATTGTTATTGTTTTTTTCTCTTTCAATAATTCCTTTCTATATAATAATTGATCATTTATTTCGTCTTAAACTAAAAATTATTATTATTAAATATTAATTTTACATAAAGTCGCGCCATCTAACGTTAAATCAATCAACAAAATATTTTAATTCTCACCAAATAACCAATCCTTTATAAACAGCCCACTTTGCTGCTCGTTTTATAAACTTTGACTCGTGCTACAAAACATTATAAAATGCGTTCTTTAATATACTACTTTGTTTCTTTGCAATTTTGCCGCTAATTATAATCTTTTTTTTCTATTTTTAAACTTTTTTTACCTGTTTATATCCAGCGTACATAAACGCTTCGCTCCCCTCCATTGCAATATCTAATTGTATTAACTGCCTTGACCTATTAAACAAATGATAATTAATCAGCAATGGCGTCCTGACAAATCCATGTGCCGGAACAATCATTTTCAGTTCCAAAGGAATCCACTGACAAGTATGTCCCATTATAGTCAAGTGACTCGTCGTACTCAACCCATTTTCCCTAGAAACACACACACCCTTAGTGGTGCCCTCTTGAACTCAAAGCTACAATACCTCCTCCACTTGACTATATACTGTCCCACTGTAACATTCGTTTCAGAGCTTTTCTCACATGCAGCCAAGAATAATTCAACTCCAACTTCCTTATTTTCTAATTTAGTATTGGTTAAATGACTTGCGATGTTTTCATCAGTTGATTTAAAAGGTGACGTCTGAAATATATTTTTTTCACGAATTCAAAACATTCATAAATCAACGTACGTATTCGATTGAGGTATGTTCAATGATTATTGGCCAAGGTGATAAACAACGTAAAGAACACATTACACCCACTTCTTCGCCTACGTAAAACTGGCTAATTTCTTCCATTAAGGTCGACATGAATTTTGTACTGATTTCAAAGGGTTTCACTACTGGTACTATTATAGTTTCAGTTTTTATACTAATTACTGGTTTTTCACGATCTAAAGTGTACGAAATTTTCACCTCGATGTGATTTTCAATCGCTTTATGTGCCCTCAAATAAAAACATCCTGAACATTTTTCGCCTTTTTTCAGAACTGAGGGTAGCTTCAAACCAATCGGGAGTTTTTCAGGAATGCCTGACGAGTTTGTTGAAAATTCAGCTAAAATTGTATTTTATTTTTTGATACGAGTAAAAAAAAAATCAAAATCTTACTTAAACTGATCGTTTCATCTTTACTTAAAGTCACATCGACTTTCATTTCTTTAATATCATTGGGCTCTTCGTTATTAATGAAAATTTTTATTTCAAACCACTCTCCTAAAAGTGCCGGAATTGCGTATTCTAATCCAATTTCCAGCTTGGAATGCCTTGGGATAATTGTAGCACTAGTTACAGGTAAAATATTATCAAAATCAAGTTTATCGGGACAATATTTAAAACGTAATAAATCTTTATGAGCTCCATTATTATTACTTGTAGGGTTAAATTTCAGTTCCAAACTCGTTTCGTTTTGATTTCCCATTAATATATTTATTGCACCAATCTGGAAATTTAAATTAATCAAAAATTGTCTATCCTCACGTGATCACTCCAGTTAAAAACTTGTGAAGCTCTCAAAAACAATAAATTTTAGGTGTTTAATTATTTAATAATAAAATTACTGAATCTTTCAACTCATAAATGTTGAAAGATACATACCTATTTTTTTTAAATTCTAACATATTTGCTTCATTTAAATGTTATAACTTATAATACTATACTCAACAAAAAATTTGGGACATCAGGTTTTGATTGTAACAAAAAAAAAATGTGTAAAGCACCCTTCAATTTTTATTTTCGTCTCAGTATCACAATTCGATGCCACAATTTTTTTGTCATAAATAGTTCTAATTACAGAAAAATTTGTGGTATTGTTAAATTTGATATTTTTAAAGCTTTGTTAAAATTCGACTTGTACGTACACAGGTTACACAAAATTGCCCTCAGCATGTCGCAAGGACGGAAAGTGGGCATGAGGATCGCGACCGTTTTTAATACCTAAGCGCATCAAGAGCAAAAAAATCGAATATTTAAAATGTTGACCCAAGTTTATTTAACAAATTGTCAATAGTTGTCAAAAATTAGTACACAGACACCAACCACACAGTCCAAATTACGGATGACTAATAATAATATCGATTAAAAGTGCTTAGACTTTTTTATAACTGCGTTCGGCTTTGCCTCTTCGAGTGCACCGCCTCTTTCCTTATCTACTTCATTGAGTCCATATATCACTAACTCTATCCAGTGACCAGAACTTGATGCAAGACATACTCTTTGTGCACCCAGTTATTGGATGGGGCAGAAAAAGCGTATGTTGTCATGAAAACAGTCTTTAAATTAGTAAATCCTGAATTCAAATAATGCGACGGGCGTGTAAAATACAACTTCTCACGTAATTTCTGGAGAAGAACCCATATTTGTCCGCTCTTTCAAGCTTTTTCAAGTCAAAATGCCTAATAATATCGAACTGGAAGCTTGAATAAAAGTTTAGTACGACCACCGAATTCGTCTCTTGAATTGTCTTTGGTAAACTTGCCTAAGGTCAAGGTAGTTATCATTGTAGTTGTTGTTTCCACAAGCAAACTTTTGCTTTAATAATCCTTAAAATACGTTTATAGCTTCTCACTTTAAAGCCAGTACTGAAGCCTTGGCCTTTTCCTGATTGTTCCAACTACTAACTGACTCTCGAATTGGTGCTTATCGAGGAATTTTCTTCTTAAAGACAGTGAAATTACTCAAATCAAGTTACTCAACACAGTTCTTGAAGTCGTTTTTTAATTGTTTTTGCAAATTTCTCTCTAATTTCCTATTTAACTTCTTTCTTAACTTCATTTACTTCTTGTCTCAATTTGCTTACTTCTTGGCTTTTTAACTTGATTTTGGCGTTTTGCATTCTATCTAAACTTTGTTCCAGTGACATGAAAACTTCTCTCTCTTTCTTGTGATGCCTTTTCCTTTTCTTCTTGTAGCTTTTCTTTTTCTTCTGGTTGTTTTACGTCTTCTTCTTTCTGCAGTCTAAGAGTCTCTTCTTTACTCAATTTCTTGTTAACATCGTTTCTCGATTTCTTCTCTTCCTCTCTGATCAAGCTTACTACCAAATGTTACTAAATGTTCGTGATTTTTTTTGACATACTCTTTTGTGTTTAATTACTTTAATTAGTTGATTCAAACACAAAACTGCACTATCACAGGTAACTTTGTCTCATATTTCTAACTATATAATTCAAGTGTGTTCTCAAAATTACCAAAGTTTACATTTCATTAGAAATAGTAGGCGGTGAAACAATGCAAATTACATTACACCCTGCTCTTTAATGTAGGCATCACATGCGGATGGCTATTATGAAAAGATGATAAGATGATTGATAACTCTATCCATATAACGAGTGTCCAAAAAAAGTAGATTGCGGAGATACAAAAATATATGATATTTAATAAACGAAGGGTATATTAGAGAGTTAAAGCAAACTTACCTGAATTTCGTTATTAACATCATTGGAGTCTGGAACAAAATCAATAACAAATCTTTTAGCTTCATCTGTATTGAATTCCAGAGAATTTGAACTTAAATTGCGGTTATCAACAGCATATTCGCAATTATATGAAGGAGTATTTATTGTTACTGAAACTTTAGTAAAAGTTAAAGGAAGTGGACTTGAGCACCTAAAAATATTTTTCCCAAAATTAGGTATATTATTATTTTTTCTAGAACATCTTTACTTGATATAGACTTCAACGGTGATATTTTGATCGACCTCATATTTTTCTTGCATAAACCTAGCTTTAGTTTCAATGCATGTTATCATATTTCCTAAATCAAGTGACAAATGAATTGGTTCAGTTTGCAATTTTGGTTGCCACTGAATAACTGCATGTTGCAGCACATCTGGAGTTAATTTTTGATCTCCGAAAGGTATTTGTCGCTAAATTGATGAATTATTTGTTTTGAAAGTTTTAGGTCGGTGTTACCAACCTTTAAAATCCTTTGAAGATTCTCATGAATGCGTCTTTTCTGTTCATTGTTAAGTTTACTGTACTTTCCTAAAATTTCTAAACTCAATAATACGTAATCTTGAACACTTGCTGTTAAATAAGCGCATCTGATTGCTCTTTCTAAAATATCCGTCAATAGAAGCCACCAATTTTCCGTTCGAAAATCCCACAACATATGGGTGAGAAGACTAATAATAACTGTGTAAATAGAAATTCATCACTTATCAAAAATATTTACGTCAAAGCTTTCCCAAAGTCGTGCGAATTATAATATTCCTCGGCCATTTGCAAAACCAGATGTCTTCGAGTTCTAGGGCATCGATACGTTTTGTACTGAGAAATTGCTAAGCCATATAAGGAAACAATTGAACTCTAAATTTGAAAAAAAAAACATTATTATTGGTTTTATTTGTATAACAATTGAGAGGGTGAACAAAAAAGAAAAACAACTCTCTTTTTTGTCCACCCTACCTTAACAAATAATTAATTTTTGTTTTATTTCTAACTTACGGAATGAGGAAATTGTTTTTCTAAATACTGAATCGCTTGAATTCCATTTGATTCCAATTGGGGATCTGGTGCTTCAGCTGATAATTTTCCAGGCCTCCAAGGTCTTTGTCCATGGAACTCCATACTGTTTGCCCCTTCTAGTGGATCAGGTTGAGGGTAAGCTATGATATTCTACAATTTAAGTGAGTTGAGTGAGTTTCAACGATATGTAAGGTGAAAAACATACACTTGCAATACTACTCATGCATAAACACAATAAGTAATTTCGATTTTACGAGTCTAAATTAACTCATGTAAGTGTAATTGATATTTCGTATATTATTAAACATGTATTGTAATAACTGTAAACATGTGTTAAATTTTAGAGAATCTTTTTTTTGTTCAGTGCTAATAACGAGTGTTCAAATAAAAAACTAATCTGGGTAAGAAATAGAATCTATTACGTAAATTTTTACTTATTCAAACGTTCAATGCTCTCAAAAAGTCAAATTAAAATTTTTAATACCTTTTGAAGGCTCTTCAAAAGAAGATCATTTCATATCATTGCGCCAAATTGCTAACTCAACTGATAAATTCTTGATTTTATGATATGGTAAATGTAATTTCTATTAGAAAAAAAAGAATGATTGCGGACATGTACGAAGGTAGTTTCTTGATATGTTTGGTAGTCCTTAAATCAAGAAATGGTGGGTATAATATTTTTATTATTGTGACAAATTTTCGTCCATTCTTATTTATATTGAAAAAAAATTGTTTGAGAATTTATACATTAATAATTTATTAATAGTTGTTAGTTTTTTTTTCTTTACACGCTGACTAACGTTTCGATAAGGAGGGAGTATACAGGGTGTTCCTTAATGATATGCGAATATTTAAGGGTGTGAATCTACATGAAAAATTAATGTTAGTTTGCTTTATAAACTATGGTCCAAAAATGTTTCTTTACAAAAACTCGGGGTGTTGAAGTTTAAGAGAAAAAATGGAAATTAAATTAATTGGAAATAATATTTTCAGAACCGCTTCAGATGTTTTAGTAATATTTAGTACGTAGTGAAAGTTAATAATAATAAATAAAAATTGCATTCTTCAATTATTACATTAATTTTCTCGGACAATAAAACGGTTTTTATTTTTTTACTCAAAAATGACGCATCGATGGAAAACAACTCAAGAGAGATCTTATGTCTTTCAATTCAAAATTCAAAAATAATTTTTATTTGGAAAAAAACCATTGGCGTACCATTTTTTTCTTAAATAATATCGAAGTCAATACCCGTACGCACGCCTCTGTTAAAGTTAAAAAAATTTTTTGCATTGAAAAATATGCACCTTTATTAACTTTCACTACTTACTAAATATCACTAAAATATCTGAAGCGGTTTTGAAAATAATAATTAATTTTTATTTTTTTCTTTAAACTTTAACACCCCGAGATTTTGTAAGGAAACACTTTTGGGCTATAGTTTATAAAGCAAACTAACATTAATTTTTCATGTAGATTCACACCCTTAAATATTCGCATATCATTAAGGAACATCCTGTATATGGTAGTTATAGCATGGTTTCAGTACCTAGCTTTTACTGATTATGTAGTATGTTAAGATGTCCCAAAATTATTTACCTTAAATTTAATCAAAGTTGTTACAAAAATTATATCTGACCAAAATTGAGGCATATTTTTGAAAAAATCTAAAAACCGTTTTGTCGATATTTTAATGAAATTTAGGAAATTAAAAAGTATATTTGCTACCTGAAACTAATAACCTTCATATATATCTGCACCAAAAGTGAGGTGCAAAATAATCGTTTTCGGAAAAGAAGAATATACTGATGAAATCTTTTGACACTTTTGCTATTTGCGCTGTTGCCACTCTCGAAAAAATGTGATGTAGTACACGAATTCAACAAAAAACACACAAGACAGATCGATAACCCAAAGTATTTGTCAAAAATGGTACAAGGTGACGGCCAAACCCATTTAGTCAATCAACGTAAGGTTGTAACTATAGCGCTGTCTTTATCATGCAGTAATCATACAGTATGGTGTAAAACGGGTTGCATATAACCGCATGCAACCCTTTTAAGGCCCCGCCCATTTTACATGGCGGATGCGGTCACCTCTCTGATAGTCAATTCACCTTGACTGATGACGTTGCTCATGACGTATGGATAACCTAACCTAAGACATTTGTCAAAAATGACACCAATGACAGTCCTTCGTCGTTTAGTGCCATCCATTAGCTTAAAAAGAACTATACTTTTGCACACTATTTTGGTTTAGAAAAAACAATGAAAATCATAGAAGCTGATCTACCAGTTTTATAGGTATCTTGATCTGGATATACGAGCTAATAAATAATATTAGGTTCCAAAATTTGCGGACTTGTACTTAGAAGAGCTTCTTTTGTTTATAAGATTAAACATTCATTTATGTACAATTATCATTTTTTTTGTCCGTTGTCAATGGCAACGGACAATAAAAACTTGTTTGCACTTTAATATTTAATATATTCGATTAAAATGTTTGAATATTTGATTTCGCATTCAATTATACATAAAGGGCTCCTACGTCGGGCTTTAACATTTCCTCGTGCCATAATCTCTTTTTATTTTACCCCAACTACTTTGGTTACTTACATACATTCTTACATACATTTGGCAACATAATTTTTTAAATTCGTCATTGTAGTCGTATAACTAAGATCTCATTATCCCAAATGTCAAACTGACAGAACAGGGACAGATTTTTTCAACATTTTTCGCGAGCAGTGTGCATCTTAATGTGCAACTTCTCTCTTACACCTTAATTGATAATGTATCAATAATTTGGTCCGCGAATTTTGGGACACCTGTTCAATTTAAAAAACAAAAAAATTCATTGATTTTAAATTAACAATAAAATGGTTTTACTTTTTATTTATTTTTTAACATGATGCCTGGCCTATTATGAAAAACGATAATTAACTTTTGTTTTTGAAATAGACTCCAATATAATTTTTAGCGAAAATATTCCAAACATAATGGAACGGAATATTGTCATTCACTCTCGACTCTCTGTCTATTACGGAAATACGATTCAATCATAAATGTTTTGTGGATTTGTGAAAACATTTTTAGTTAAATTTGAAAAAATAAAAACAGGTAAATGGCAATTCACAAACTAATAATGTCACTATGTGCAACAAGCTAAGCTCTACGTTCGCAAGTCCACAGCACACTACCTCATTCATTTCTAGACGCTCGTTATGTTTACATTAATTTTTTTTTTGAATCGATTGATGTATAACACTTTAGGTTTATTGCTTTTAAAAGCAATAAACCTAATTTCATTTTTCAATTAAATTGGATATTTTTAATTAAAATTTGCAAGTGTGCCATGCAAAACTATGACATAATAAAAATTTATAAATGTCAAAAAAATCTAAAAATTAGTTTGGGTTTGTACTTGTTGATTGTTTCACTTGAAAATTTGTTTAAAAAAATGTCAATTACTGATGAATAAAATTATTTCGTATATTTTTTTCTCAAGAAAAAAAAAATGCAACAAATCCAAGTTGTTAATTGTAATTAATGACATCCGTTTTATGACCAAATTTATTTATCCTTGGATGTCATCATAACCGGATTCTACTGTAGTGGTTTTCATGTTTTCTTTTTCATTTACATCTTTTTTAGAGTTCTTCTCCTATTTAGATAATACATATTAAAAATATTTTTTTTACTACAGAAAACTAGTGATAATAACCTTGTACCAATACACTATGATTTAAAATATTTTTTGGCCTCGTGGTCGTTAATGATATTATTACTTGTCAGTTAGATACCAATTTACGATACTGATACTGTAAATTGACAGTTTTATGTATTGGTAAATTTTTCGTTTACAAGTTTTTTTTTTAAATTAAAGTATTCATAAATAAATTTAAAATGAAAAAAAAAAAGAATTTACAGGTATAAATTTTGCAATAAATGGTTTCTTTAATTTTTAATAACGAAAAATTGTATTGCCAACATAATGTAACTTCTCCCCTACTATCAGAGTAATAATTATACATATTGACTTTTAATAATTTCTTTGGTCAAAAAATCTAATACAGTTGTCGTGCGATAGGTAATTTACAGTGCTTAGACTCATCTGACCCTCGCTCTCGGCTCGGGCCTGAAATCAAGTATGCGCACTGTACATTTTACCTACCACACTCTAATTTAAATAACTATACAGGGTGTTTCAGAAATGAATACAAACATTTTAACCAGTAATAGATCTCACCAAAACAACAACTTTTCTAAATAATATTTTTGCGAAAAATGAAATTTTTACGAATTTTTTTTTACCGCTATACCCCCCCTATAAAAGTACGATACGCTCATAAAATTTTGTAAATTCATGAATTTTCTATAGTTATCATGGTGACCATTATAACGGTGCATTCTACTGTTTTGACCAGTGGCGCGTATGGAATTTCTTGCCAAGACTTTAACTAATTTTATCTTGATAACGGTTGAGATTCGGGAAAAAAATTATCTAGAAAAAACTCTTCTTTAAACGAAATCTACAAGTGGTTAAAATTTTTGTATTCATTTCTGAAACACCCTGTATATTCCAGTAGTATAAAAAATTAAACTTTAATTTTTGTTCATCCAAGGAAAATTTTTTTTGCATAAGCTACTGAGGTTAGATAACACACAATTTTTTGTTTTCCGCTAGCACTTCACAATTCTCCAAAAAAACGTATTTTTTCACTTTTTCATATAAAATGTCATTATTTGACTAACAATGACGACTATACTACTAGACCAGTTTTAAGTATAAGATAGTTATTGGTCGCAGAATTAAAAAATCTCTAAATTGCTGTAAGAGATATAGCCAAAAAAAATGTGTTAACTTTCAACAGTTCTGTTGTTCTCAAAATGTCAATTTTTCTGGAGTATACTCCTTCTAAAATTATTTAAAAAACAATTTATTCATTTTATGAATGGGTTTACCATCTTTTCATATTTTTTTCGGAAAACCTTAGAAGTATGAGTGACTAACATGGCCAGCGATTTCATCAAGATCTGAAATTATTTGTAAAAAATTTCAAGGTTTTTGGGATCAGAACATACTAGGCGATTATTGTTGGTCTGCTGTGAGAGACACAGATGCAAGTACATAGTTATAAAAAATTAGTTAAAACTCTTCATTTTTAATTTTTTATTCAATGTTTCTTTTGTAATATTTTTCTTAATATCTTAAAAGTTTGACAAGCTAATTTTTTTTAAACATTTTTTCTATGTTGAGGGGTCCTTATATAACAAAAATATGTAGGTCTCATTTCATGAACAAAAATTTTGTAGACTAGTGTTATTAAACATTTATACTTAGTAAAAATAAACGAAATGTAAAATCCCGAATTTATTTGACAAGCTTCGACAAATAATATGTCGTGTAAGTACCATACCAGTAGTTTAAATATTCGTCACAAAGGCACGTTTCGCTTAAAGTAAATCGCTCATATCATATTTAAGTAACAAAATTATATCTTACGGAACATAATTCCTGACAAGACTTCTTCCTGAGAATCGCATATTGTGCAGCTTGCTGATAGTAAATACCCGGATGTTGAGTCTGAACTGCAGGTAATCCCAATTTTACTGCTTCATCAAAAATATCACCAAAAACAGAAAACCTAAACCAGTTTTAAATTTTCAAAAACTGTATTATAATACTTACTGTTTAGACAACCAAGCATAATGTTCGAAACTTAATTCATGAAATCCCATTCGGTTTTTAAATCTATCAATATGTGCCTTAAATTGCGAAATCGCATCTCTTGGTAGATTTAAAGCAAACATTAATTTACACAATTTGTAATTAATAAAACCAGCAACAGTTCGAATTTCTAGTGCATTTGTATCAACAACACGAATTTCCAATAAGTAATTGTAAGCATGGGTATAGTGTCTACAATTAAAATAAAAAATAATTTATAAATGAAATATAATTAAGTACTTGTGAGCGGTATGTATATCCTGCTTGAGTTCATAAAGAAACCCCATTTTAAATTGGTGCCTCACAAATAAGTACTGATGGGAATTTTTATTAAGATGTTCTTTATGTGATCTGATAGTTTTAATTTCATTATGATAATAATTTTGGGCAAACTCATAAAAAGCACTTTCTAGTCTCACAGCATAACCCTGTAGATGATCACCATGGGGCAAGACAAACAGTGAACTTGCATTTAATTCACAACTTGCACATAATGTTATAGCTCTGTCTGAAGCTAAAACGTCTTCCCCAGGTGGTAAAGGCAATGTATTTTGAATTAAGACTACTGTAATACGAGTATTTCGGCCTTCCAATGCAGCCCTGTTAAAAAGTATTTTGTAATTGTATTTATATGAAGTAGGGCTCACCTAAGTGACTGAACGCGAGAAGCACATTCAATCATTTTCTCACTCCATAAATTATCATTCCAATCTAAGTCATAGAAAATAACAATAACAGCAGGTATTTCGTAGAGATGTTTGTTCATCCAGTTCCGTTTCAGAATTCCTTTGGGAATGTACCAGTCATAAGAATTCCTTTTTGGTTTAATTACTGGAAACTCATGTGCATTGCCTATTAATTTAAATAAAACGGGAGACCTGTCGGCTCTTCTATTATTGCTAAAGGTCTCCCAAATTGACTTGTGAACTGCATTGTTTAGGGTGTCTAAACCGGACACTCCTACTAAAGCCAACGGTTTAGCACACAATTCTGGTGGAAGATCTGAACTATTTTGGAGGTAATTCTGCATTTTTTGTGAAGTTGAACGGTTTCAATAATATTTACATCACTAACAAACTTAAATACTCGTATTTTTTGACCGAACATACATAACCTCAACTGTCATGTTTGGATCTGACGTATGATTTTCAGCCATAGATATGATTAAATAAATAGATTGTTCAACTCATGTGCGCCGAATGCGAAACGGATGGTCGCCGCCATTTTAAAGCATTTTTAGTACGGGAAGTTTGAAATTAATGGCTAAATATTTATTTACAATAGAATAATGTAAATTGTGCAACAATGTATTATGCAACATGAAAATCGTTTTTATAGTTTTATTGGCCTCAAGGGTTAAGGTTGCAACTTGCAACGCAAGGTGAATTCACTATTATAAGGTGGCCGCCAAACCCATTTAGCCAATCAACGTAAGGTTGCAACTATAGCGCTATTTTTATCATGCTTCTCATTCTAATGTATACAATTATACAAATCATATGGTATAGAATAACGGATTGCATACAACTACTTGCAAAAAGCTTGCAATCTTTTTGAGGCCCTGCCATTTTACATGGCTGATGTGGCCACTTTATAACAACCAATTCACGTTGGTTGCAACATACCTATTATTCACGAAAGATGCATAAATAATAATTTAATAAATTAATAACTTTTTTAATAACCACGAAATATAAAATAAAAATCATATTTTTTCTATTTATTTCTTTTAGCAATAATTGTCATTATTTTATCAATGTTAGTGTTAACTAGGGTTGCCAACCGTCCTTTATTTTAAAGGATAGTCCTTTAATTTTATAATCTGTCCTTTAGTTTTTAACATGTACTTAAAGGAAACAATTTGTCCTTTTATCTAGTTTCTTTTACCAAAGAAAAACGAGCACTCGAGCAGACTTTAGAAAATTGACATACCTATTTGTAATTGTTTGATTTCAAAAATAAATTAATTGTCTAGACTCTAGACGTTCTTTTAAATCACCAAAATAAATTTTAAGTACTATAAACAAACAAAAATTCTATCTGACTTGAGTTATGAAAACTACGTAGAGTATGTAATGGTAGAGAGAAAAAAATAATAAAGAGAATTACGACTAGTGGAAAAAGAAGAACACAAGGAGATTCTAGAAGAATTTGAAAAAGTAATTCTATAAAAATTTGTAGAAAAAATGACCTAATAAAAAAAAATACTCGGAAGATTAACATGTATGTTATACGAGAAAATAATCAAAGAAAAATTTTAAAAAAAGTAATTTAAACAATTCTAAAAGAACTGTAGATTCTAGGCCTATAGAAAATAATAAAGAATCACAAAACCAACGATTGGAAAGAAGTAAATACAACTTCTTTCAAAATACAACTTCAAAAGTAAAAGAAGAAGAAGTAAATACAACTAAAACAAACAATAAAGAAGTTTAAGCATTTAAGAAGTTGAAAACTTCTGGGAGGTCCTGGAGAAACAAAATTCTAGGCGAATTTGAAAAACAATATTTGAAAAAAAAATAAGAATAAGAAACAAAACTGCTAATGAAAAAAAAAAAGAAAAGTTAAGAAAAGTAAAAAACCAAGAAAAAATTCTAGATTAATAAGAGAATAATCCTTCGAGCCGGATACCAAAAAAGTTTTGTAATAATCATTGCCCTTGGCTCCTAAAGTGTATACATTTTATGGTCTTTCGATCCAGATAAAGAGAAACGTCTTATTGTTAGTATAAAAAAGGTAATTTCGCGCGAGCGTTTAATTTTCATTTTTTTTATATAAACACTGCAGAAACATTTTTTTATATTAGTTGTTTTTCGGTTCACAAAGTGTGTTTAAAACTGTATGGTCCCTTGAGCGTGATGAAGAAAAATTTTTTAGTATAGACGGGACATTTTGCAATAGTTCTATTGATGGCACCCATTTTTTAGACTTTTATTTTTGTTACTTTACTATTAAAACGTTTCAGGGCTTATTAGACCTTATAAATCCTAATGGGCTGATTTCAAGTTGTGATAATACCGGTAGTATCGCAAATTTTAATATTTTTCTATGACAACAGCGAATCACAACCTCGAATTTGTTTATTTTTCCATGGAAACGAAGATACTACCGGTCTTATCTTATACTTGAAATCAGCCCCTTAAACATTAAAAAAGACATAATTTTTTATAAACAAATAAACGAAGATAGCGAACATAAAACAAATAATTTTGGAACACTATATTTTTATAGTTTTTCTTCTTTAATATAAAAATTGATGATCTTTCGAGCAAGATATTAAAAAAAGTCTGAGATTAGAAAAGGCAGTTCACAATAATTCTCGTTTTCGTCTTTCAAAATTGTATATTTAAAAATTTTTAATAGAATTTAGGAACCAAACGTAACAGTTTTTATTTGTTTATAATAAACTTTGTAGAAACATTTGTTTTAGGAATAATTGTCGCCTTCGGCTCCTAAATTGTTGCTTGAAAAGCCGGATGTAAAAAAAAGTCTAAAAGCCTACCCAAGAAAAGAATTCTAAATCCTATGGTAAGATTGTAAAAAAATTGCAAACTCAAACCTCTTCGACTCCTCCCTCCACTCCCTAAATTAAAAAGACAATCCTAGATACGCCTTTGTCAATGTCCTTTATTTCGATATCGAAAAGTTGGTGACCTTAGTGTTAACTGTCAAAGTTTTATTTTTAGGTCTATTTTTAATTTGGAATAGTCGTTTTTTATTTTATTGAGTGGTTACTGATTAAATACAGTCACAGTGTAAAACTCAATTCATATTCATGTAAAGTTTTCCTTTATTACTGTAAGCAACATTTAGTTTTAAATGTTTTTAAAGGTTTATAAATTATTGGCTTTTGGACACTTTGGGTACGTAACGTAGTTAGTAATACATCGAAGATCTAATTTATTTATCTTTTTAAAAAAAATATGTTTAAACTTGACTGAAATCATTATTTAATAACAATTTTAGGTTGAAATTTGCATTTGAAATTTATTATTAGATATTGACATTATGACAATTTTATGCAACTTTTTTCCAATGCTTATTTTTTTATTTGGTAAAATGGTGCTCATTTTACGGTCGCTGTCAAACGATTATTATTCGGCGCGTTTAAGGCGGAAAAATTCAATTTCTTTAAAGGCGACTATAATAATAATTTGTAACATTATAAGTGTAGGTTAGTTTTATAAAAATAAGAGTCATTATAAGGAAGTAATTTTAATTTTTACGTTTATAAATAATCATTTTGTTGGTTCATCAGACCAATGTCAAACCGTTATTTTTCGGCCGCATTTGTGCCCGAAAAAAAGCACTAAGTATTTTAGAACGGTAAGTAATTTGGTAATGTTTCTTTTTAAAATAAATATTGCAACAAGTGTGCAAATTCGAGGTTCTTTTGTTTTACAGAGTTGTATTAATAACGAATAATTTATTTCTACTATTGATATTCGACACAACAATAATTTGATGAATAAATAATTGTCGAATTGTACTCGCTTACTTTTCAATTTCCACACACTCGGTCATTGTCTTTGCACCACTTGTGTAACGATACGTCGTTTCTAGTAATTATTCGGAAGTTTACGCGACCACTCTTTACTCACGAGGAAGGAGGGCATCGTTCATCTCGACCAGTCCATAGGCGTGACAAATGGTTTGACAATATTTCGCGCTCTAGTGTGACTCATAGGACGATATAATAATTCAGGAACAGAAAGTGTTCGGCGGTGGATCTCTTCTTCTCTGGAATGATTCGTAACAATATGAAGAAAATATTCGCCATTATTGTTCTGTTTATTTTGTCTCACTTGTCACATAATTTATGGACTACCTTCCATTCCTTAATATAATAATAATTGTTGTCTACTCTTACGTTTATTAATTTTCCACGACTTAGGAATGTTCGAAAAATATTATTTTTTTGTTTGGCTTACATCCCATGATTAATTTATATTCGTCATTTTGTTTTCCTTCTTCAATGTTTTTTTTCATAACTATATGGTACAACTACTGCTTCTGCTTTTTCTCATTTTTCCTTGTACGAGTATAAAAAGAGGAAATAAAAATCAGTGTAATCTTAATAAAATATATTTTTAAATTTAACATAAAAAACAACTGATTACTACTAAACTAAGATAATGTGTTAATTTCGCACATCTATATCTTCGGACAATAAGGCAATGATGCATTGTAAAAACTTCTACCAATACAGCTTACAAAGGCAAGCTTTTGGTATAATAAACTGTACAATTAAATATTAAAACATTTAAAATCTTATACATTATTTTAATGTATTTCTTAATTCTAAATAAGTGTCCAAAAATAAGTCACAATGACTCTTAAAACGCTGCATAATAATCACATTTCATATAAAAGCACAATTTTGTACTAAGTAATTTAGTTGCCATTAAAAAAATAAAACAGGAAGTTGCTTTTAAAGATAGAACACAATCATTATAAGCAAATTCCTCACATATTAAAACTGTGCTTGATGGATTTCTTTCGCAATCCACCAATTATAAATAACAAATAGGTACAATAAATAAAATATATCACTTTGACATCATATGAAAATACGGTAATTTACTAATATAGTTTACACAAAAAAAGTCGAATTATTTTTTAATAAGAGATCTCACTTTACTGACACACCGGTCCATGAAATTTCGTTTACGTTTCGAATCACTTGAACCGCTTTGTATCGAAACTTTATCGACGTCCAAACCGTTGTCTAAACTTTGCGATTTGACACTACTTAAAATGTCTTCAGTCTGTTCGTCGAAATCTTTATCTAAATCGTCACAACTTTTCGTATTTTGGGACGGAGTCTGTTCGATTGTAGTTGCATTTGAAGCTGCACAGGTCGGTTCGGAGTCCAAAAGACCATCTAAACTACGAGATCTATTCGGCGTTGGCGGCTTTCCCGCCCCCACCAACGAAGCCGGACTATTCGAACCTCTTCTATACGGATACTGCGGGGGAAGCCCCCGCGGGTATCGACTCGTGTTCATTATCCAGTTCCGTGAAGGATTAGCCGTCTTATAGAACCTGTAAATAAGAACTAAAGTGTTTACGTTAGTTCAAAAGTTTGTTAATAGAAAAAACGGAAAGTTAAAATAATTAGGAAAAAAGCGGGGCATGCACACCCGGACTTACCTAGGCAGCGGAGTTGGAGCACCCGAGGCGAGGGGACCATCTAGTCAATCTCTAGAGTGTCCCGTGTTCCCGTTTACGTCTTTATCGGAGCCTTTGCCACTTCCGGAATCGTTACTGTGCATCCGTTGGTAGCTAGGGGGCTGCCGGGAAAGACTGGGGTTGGCGGGAGTGCCAGGTGTAATATCACCTTTACCGAATTTGGGGCCTTCGTTGCATCGCGTGCTGAATTCGCCCCGCATGAACCTAAAAAAAATCATCCAAATATACAGGTTGCTCCAGAAAAATACCAAAGGCATTTACCCTTGATGTTATTATTCTAAATTTTATTATTTCGGATGTCCCAATGTATAGCCAGAGAATAAAAATTATAAAGCATTAATATCAAGTATTTACTTAAAAATGTTCTCTAAAGTGCTGCGACATTTTGTTAAAAGTACCTATCGGAATTTGATTTTTATAACTAAACGCTGTAATTATGAAAATGCCACAAATAAAGAGATAATCTTTATTTTTAAGTAATATAATAATCTATAATAATCTTTATTTATTTTTAAGTGCGTATTTAGGAGATTTCGATGCATTTTACGATACTACTACATAGTACTACTACATGTAGAAGTTATCAAAGTAAAAAAAGGCAAGTTATTATTCAGAGAAAGCTTTGAGAGTATTTGTTTTACCGTTGAATGAGGATACTCAGTCTCCTCATGTATCCACTCTACTATCCTCATTCAACGGTTTTACCAAATAGGTCACTGGCGACGATGAGACAGTTGTGACAACCACAATGACAGCAACGACAGCCGAATCTAACTGAGAAACACTCCATTTTTTCGTCATAGTATGCTAAAGAACGTTTTTAAGTGAACACTTTATATAAAAAATTAAGGATTATAATGGGTGATTAATTAAATTTTTATTCAATTAACTCTAGAATTTTAGTCATGTAGAATATTATAAATATTATCTTCATTAGCTGGGTGTAACACTATTACCTCGAAGGTTACTTCTCAAAGTACAGCTCTTAACGCGTTTATTAACGCGATTTTCAAAATTGGATTAATTTGTATTTTCAAAGCTTAAGCAATCTGTGCTTTATTTTCATTACAAAATCAAAATCACTTATATTAAGTTAATATTATTATTTATAGTTTGTGTTCCATTTTTAGCTCGTCAGGATCATTATTATATTCATAAATAGGCTTCGGCGGGAAGGAGCTATTTGCAAGGGCGTGACTTCACGCTATTATTTACACCTTATTTCGCGTTGCTTAGACGCAGTACAACTAACGGGCACTTAGATAGTCACTCACTCAATCAGTATTTACTTATTAAGTATTAGGATATAAGATATTAAGTATATTATAGCACTCCGCTTTGGTTCGTGCTTCAAAAACAAGAATATCGCATTTTCCTACCTTTCTAATTTGTCCACACACGCATCTTGGTAATCGTGAATCCACCGAACGCCGTTGAAATGACAAACTTGTCTCATATCTTCCGGTAGTTCATCCGCTTCCGGCCATTGGAAATTATCGATGATTGGAATAATATTACATTGAGCTTGTAAAGCTGCCACTATTTCCTGTAATTAAAAAATGTGTTAATTATTTCTTCCCTATGAATAATTAAATTTAGACTTACTCTATGAACCCAGTCTTTTCGTTCGGTATCTCGTTTACACCTCTCGAGAGCATTTGGTGTGAGTACCAATAAGAAATGTTTCGCTTTTTGGATACTTTGTAACAAATTATTGTCGAATTTTCCGGCTTCAAGTCGTTCAACGTCAATAAAAACACTGAATCCTCGTAATTGTAAATGTACTTTTAATAAACTAGCTAATTGAGATCCGTTTGATCTTCGATAACTGACGAATACGTCCAAAGATTTGTCCATATTGTCTTCATTTAGATTTGCAAGACCATTTTCGAGTTGTCTTATACCTTCCATAATACGAAACCGGTGAATCGAATTCATAATTCCGCACTCATTTAATAACTGATCTTCCGAAATGTTTCTTAAGGCTTCTTTGGTTTCAACACCAGCATTTAATAAACTATAAGTGTAGATGCTAAATTCCGGTCCCAAAGTTTGTAAAAACGTATTAATATTCGCTGTGTCTCGAGATGTGTAGTCAGCCATTTTTTTCAACTTTTGAAGCTCTCTCGTAAACCTAAAATCAATAAGTTTAGAAAGAAACACATAAAATTTTAGTGGAAAAATACCGTTTTCGTTTAATTCCATTCGTTAGACCTATATCATCCCTCAAATTCTCTTCAGTCAACTGCAGCAAAAGATCCCCATCAACTCGACTTTCAACAAAACTAGGCGAATATTGAGCAAATCCAATCTGTTTAACCCACTCCTCAACATCCTCAGCCGACCACAACGGCACTTGCTGACTCAATTTATGTGGTACCTCCTCCCCAATCAACCTCAACGCTTGTGCGGCATATTTTGAAGCAACAGCATTGGGACAACTTGCCACTTTTTTTAATGGTTCAATTGCCCCAATTTCCGCAAAAATATTAGTGTTCCCTTGCTGCTGCTTAATTCCTGCTTCCATACAAAAGTGGAAGGCAGCAAGATTCCTGGCCTCCTCTCTCTTCGAACTCAAAACAGGCACAAGGTGTTTGAGCCAGGTTTTGCTTTGGCCGTGTGCATGCGCTAGGTTGGAGCGCGCAAACTCGGATGGGTTATGTGACGTCACGAAGGGTTCTACTAAACCTAAAGTGCCTGATTGAAGAACCTGGGCTTCGATTTCGGCGTTTGCTACCAGGACTGTGATCGCAAGACACGCGTAGTATTTTATATTGTCGTCGTTGTGGAAAGCAAGAGGGAACAACCACATGGGTACTTTCCTCTTGATCATGGCTTCTTGATTTTCAGCACCTCCGTATAAACTCAAATTTGCCAAAGCACCAGCACAGTGGCGGAGAGTGTCAACATCACTTTTCCTACACTCGAATAACAGGGCATCTAAGCCCCCTAGCCTCACTACGTCACTGCATGTCTCTTCGCTGTGTTTGAATAAATGTTCCAGGATTCCTGTGCCAACTCTGGAGTGGTGTTCAGAGTTTGCGTTTTTCGTACAAGCACAAGCGATGTTCACGACTTTGTCTAAGCCGTGTTCGACGACATAATCCCTGTTTTCTGTTGTTAAACACTGTTCTAAGAGCTTAGCACTAGCGAATTGGAGGGTCTTATCGGTGTTTGTACAGTTTGTCATGAGGAGATCAAGACCTCCACAATTTCGTAAAGCATTACAGAGGGAGTATCCAAGTTCGTGTCCATGTGTTGGTACAGCCCAAGCTTTCTGCATTACGTCGTTGATTTTTTCGAGGATTTGGGGAGCGTTTTTCGATTGGTCCGGTTTCTGGAGGCATTTAATTGATTGGTCGAGGTATGAAGAGTATTTGTGGATGGCGCGTTCGACTTCTTGAGGGTTGGACGTCGTGGAGAGTTGTTTTAGGTCGTCGCAGCTCATATTTAAAATTTCTTCTTCTTTAGTACCGTTCATTAGCGGAAACTAGAACAAATTATTATATCTATATATAAATAAGTCATACCAAAAAGTAAAAGATGTGCGAAAACACAGTGCTGCTAAATAAGCAAAAAACACAATATGCTTCCTTTTTATCCTTGTCACATAATATACTGTGAGGTCGAAAAATTGCCTAATCAAAGCAGGCTCTGATCTGTCATATTTTGATAGTTTTACAGGATCAGTCAAGAAACGCAACGCCAACTCTAACTCAACACATTCTCGTTCTCACAGTTTCATTAATCTAAATTGTACAATATTTATTTGACTGACGATTATATAAATAAGTATAAGAATTATTCAGACTTACAATCAATGTAGATTATATTTTTACTTTTTTGAGGAAAATGTAAAACAGATCAATATATTTTTGGAGCTTCACAACACACATCATTCTTTTCCACAGGTTTTTGAGTTTTTTTGATCAGAAAACACTATTTAGAGCTTGAAATAAATCATAAAAAAAATTAATCGCTACACAATACACACGTTGAATAATACAAACAAAACTAAAAACAAAAGGTGGCGTATCGGCACGCTTCATTCTCCTATCTTAAAAAAAAGCGGTACCTACTTAAAATTCGGTTTTTTTTAAGTTTGCAATTTTTTGGTTTTTAAAAATTGATTTCAGTAAACATTTTGAAATATTTGAACCCCTAGAATTTTTGCAAAACTGGCTAAAACAAAATTTTTATATAAAATAGTAGTTTTTGACATCAACTTATCTAAAAATATCAATATTTCTGCCTACCAAGAACAAAAATTTTTGTTCTAGTAGAATTTTGTTAATTTCTGATTCCGCGCCATAAAAAACGCGTATCACAATTTTTTGAAATTTTTTTGACTCTCTTGAAATTCGGCAATAGTTTTGAAACGTCATAATATGAAATTTACAAATTTTCTTACGTAATAATGTTATGTGACAAATATCATTTTCATTTCCAGCACTGTCATGCAGGTACAATAAAAAACAATGTAAGGCACACACGTGTCATAAATAAACGAATAAAAAAATACCTGTAACATTGAGGTGGCTGTCGAGCTGATCCCTTTGGTGGTGCTTGTGTATACTGAATGACTAGATGAACTGTGTTTTTCCTGATTAAAAATTCCACTGGAAGTGACTGTTTGTCGTTGTTGTTGAGTCTCCATCGCTGTTTGTTCACTTTTAAATTTGTCTGTTGTGACTTTCATATTGGTGTGTGCCATATTTTTGCTTTCTTGTTGGCTCAGATCTCCAGCTTTTAGTGATCTTGCTTCCTACAAAAATGCAGTATTTCACAATTCTTATCTTATTTTAAGCTGTGAATAAATATTATTAAAATTAGTAAGCGAAGCGTTACCAGAAAACGTCATATTTTAGCGTGAAAAATAACTTGCAGCAACACTAAAACATAAAACTGAACTGGATGAAGGTTAAGTCTCGTGAATACTATAAAATCATTAGCGTGGGGACGTAAATAACTTCAAGGAAAATTAAATCGTGGAAATTTACGTTTTTCTTTTTGGGTTTTGAAGTTAATGGAGTATCACTTTGGCCTGTACTTTTGAAAGCTCCCTTCTTGACCGGCCAGGGTGCCGACATTTTTTCACTACACTTTTTCAAAATTGTGGGTGTTATTATGCATTTAACTGCTTGCCCAACACAGAATATAGACCTGACTGACAAAACTCTATCAACTGTGTAAAAATAAGGAATGTTGGATAATTGCCATGTTTTATTTTGTGATTTAGTTCCTGCTACGTATTTACGAGACCGAGTTTCGTGAAATAACACTGATAACGCACAAAATGAATCACACAAAACCAAAAATTTAGCAAAATAAAAGCTTCGTGAATCACTATTGTATTTTTATCAATATTCTAGAAACTCGACTTATTTTTTTATGTAAAAACTGTGCTATAAATTTTAGTGTGTCGTAATAAAATTATTTAAAGTTGAGGCTTTGGGTCAAGGCAAATGCAAGTGATAATCAATACAAACGCACCTTCTTACCCGCAAAAGTCACGATTGTTAGTTGTGTATTTCTGGGGTTTTTGGTAATTTTTAGTAAAAAATTGAGAGCGATGCGGTTCATGGCGTGTCCCCCATAAATACTGAGGTCAGCTTGGGGCCGTCTCGCCGCGCACAATTCTTATTGATTCAACCCCAGAAAGCATGCAACAAACCTCTTGAGGGAAATTTGGTTTAGATCGCGATAACACGCCAATAATGTTTGTTTTGTTATCGAGTTTGATCCGAAATCAAATGAAAAACTTCACGCTTGATTAGTACGTGACAAAATGATGTATGATGACCATAATGGTAGCGCGTAATTATTTTTATCTTTCTCGTTTATTTACATTTATAATGTGGCACACCTGAGAAGGAGTGTTGTCTCAAATGACCTAAATAGCAAGGGTTTGAGCGTGTCAAGGTTTACCTTAGCTTTCATTTGGCTTTTTTCCGCGGAAATTCCGTCAATTTCCAATCGGGCTCGGGATGAAGCTGCTGCGCTGTTTTCTTCGTAGGAGAGATCGCCAGCTTGAAGTTTCTTCATTTCCGCACATTTTGCACTCTCCTTTTCGGCGCTAAATCCGTCTTTCACAACCTACAACAGCATCAATTCAAAATAAACAAACGAGGCGTAATTATTACTAATTTATATCAGCTGGGACCAATTAGCCGATAGTTGCAAAATGTTAATTACTGGCTATAAATACTTGGAATGGAAATCGACATAAAACCGTCAATATGTGCGTACTTCAAACATAAATATTAAGTTTTATCAATTTTTGAGGCAAAAACGCAATCGTTCCAAACACTATTTTTACCTATTATTGTGTTTATTATTGTGAAAAGCGAAATTTACTGAAAACTAAATACTTATTTAAATTCGAATGTACTAGATCGTACGTCTAATTTCACAGCGCGACGTGCCTGTAGGGCGCGTGCCTTATTAGTTAGAGCACTGTAAAATAAGCTAAAACACATAAGATTTGAACAAAACTCTTTAACCAACAAGCTTTTAACAACTATTTGTTCAATTAGGGAATAAAGTATGTGATTTAACGCCGGGATTGGCACTTCAAAGCTAAGACGTAGCCGCGGCTTTGAAGCCAGGTAAGGCATAAAATCTGCTTTATTACTATATTGAACATATTTTTTCACCGAACTTACAATTCACCTTTTTTCTTAATTTTGATGTCTGACATTAAACGTTAAATTTTTGTGGCAGCTGACCGGCTGTAAAGGGTCTGCTTTACTGTGTAGTCAATAAAAATGCTGACATATTGATTAATCAATTAATGTGACATTTTAGTGCGCTTCAATTGTCCCTAAAATGTGGTGTTTACTGTAGATAGGCGAAAAACCATACTTTCTGAAAAATCATTTTAGTTAATAAGCATTTTGTTACATAAAATTAAATTATAGTAAGGATAGTTCTTTTCTTAAATATCTCGAAATATCCAGTGATGGATTTAGGTTTAGGCCCGGCCTCGTGAAACCCGGGCCTGGAGCGACAAAATTATAGGACTGTCGAAATTTAAAAAACGATCTTTCGCCAAATTTAAGTGACAATTGAAGCGTTTAACGTGTGATCAATATGTCAACATACATATTTATTAACTAGGCAATCCTAGGTAGTAAAACATACACTTTAGTGCTCGTCAGAGTCTTTCAGTTGTCAAAAAAAATTGTTAAACTGAAGGAATCGACAAAAAATAATATGTTCAAAACGGAGTAAGATACTTAGATTTAATGCCTTGCATTGCTTGAACCGGCTTCAAAACCACGGCTACGTGTTGGCTTTGAGTTGCCAGCCGAGGTATACCTATCCATCAAAGCAAAATTGGTGCAAGAAATTGATTATAAAAGAAAATTAAATTAGCTTAGGTTTAAATTAGTGAAACTCTTCTTTCTTAAACTTTTTTATTTATAGGTTAATAAAAAAATCGTTTCGGTTCCAGTCACGGTTCTCTCAATAAAATGTTTCCTAAATTATACAAAAAAAAATATTGAAAATGTCGCATGTACCTATCTAAATTAAAACAATACCATCTCTATTGTTTTAAGTAAAAATGCTGTTTTTAGATCACATTTCATACCAAAAAGTATATTGAGTTGACCAGGACAACAACAACATGGAGTAGTTAATAAAAAAGACTAAAAATATAAAAGTTTATAAAAAAATTTAGTGCCATAAGAAAGAGAAAAAAACCCAAAGATTTCCAGAAGAACAGAGTCTTAATGTAAAAAAGAAGATAAGTGATTTTATAAGAATTATTATTATTAGCAGCAAAAGAAGGGACAAAAAAACTAAACAGAAAAAAATTAAGATGATGGACAGGACAAGTCTGCATACCAGTTCAAAGAAAGATGTTATATCAGAAAAAATATAGAGCAAAATTTAACCTAAAATTTCAGCACTACAGATGATGAAAATTTCCAAAAAAATTGGCTTGCCAAATGATAGAAAATTATAGGGTAAAAACGGATTACTACATTAATGTAACAAAAAGATGCAGATATAAAATAACTAGATATTTTTCAAGTTAAAATACAACGATTTAACAACGTTTATCTCTATACCAAGTTGCATCGTTTAGGCACTAGATACTAGATCCAAGTTGGAAATAAAAATTTGTTTTTGTGCGATTGAACTCTATTTGATTGTTTACCACGTCTGTGTCCAAGGCAGTAAAGGTTATTTATTTATTGCTAACGCAAACTCGTCGATAAGCATTCTGTTTAGTTGTTGCCAACGAAAACTCGACGGTAAGTATTATTTACTGTTCCAGAATGGTAAGTAAATTTATTTAAAAAAGGCAGTGTTTACAGTGAATGTATCAATGATTTATTGGTATGATTATAAAGATGATGCGTCCTCTGCATTTTATTTCAATGGATGAAATATCGAAACAAATGAATAAAAAGAACATAAACACCTATATAAGATACCGAAATGTTAGAGACAAGCAAATATCTATACAAACAAACTGATGTATGTTGATGATTTGCTAATATTTGCCAACAGTAAAAACTTATTGCAAAATAAAATTAAAAAATGGGGTAAAGAAACAGAAATATACGAACTAAACATAAATATATTGTGTAGAAAAAAATTTGGTTTTGACCAAAGTTATTTTCTCAAAAAATTAGCTCGGAAATGTGCTACTCGTTTTTCTTCAGACTTCCTGATTCCAAAGATAAGCTAGATAGGCATCTAACATAAATTGCACCATTCTGTACATCTGATAGGTAATATAAGGACAAGAAAAAATTCTATGATAGGAAAAGGGAAGTTTGAAATACGAGAAATACAAAACCCCAAAAGCCTATACAAAGACAAAAAATTATATGAGGAGAAGATAAAGACATCTGAAAAATTCCAGATCTCACGAAAGCTCTGTACTCTGATTGTGAGCTCATTACTAATTATTCTGTAAGAATCAGTTAATTTGACAAAAATACAAAACCCTATATGGTATCAGATATTGGAGATTGTCGAAGATGGAGTTTATTACTAAATATCCTACACCGATGATTTGATGATTGTAGTTAATGATGATAAAACTTTAAAAAAACACAAATATTTGAAAAAGCATTAATGAAGATAAAACTAAGACCAGGATAGGTACTTGAAAAAAGAAAACACCCACACAAGACCATGATCCTTGAAAATGTACTATTTAATAGCAAAGAAAAACATACAATGTTAATACCGAATTGCATTCAATAATATATCTTCCGTTATTTTTAAGAAAAAAATCAGTCTATTGACTATTTTAACTTTTGACTTTTTTCACTTTAACATGAGCTTGGCTGAAAAAAGTATGTCGTGAATATATACATATTATTATATTAATATATTACTTTTTATTTTAATAGCTAATACCGATCAGGGCTTCAGTGTAATTATTATTTGGCCAATCAAAACACTGAAAACCTGGTTGCTACAACGTTTCCACATTAAAAAGTTGCGTCAATTATACTAAAATAAATAGCACAGACGGGAATATTTTGACACGTGCTTACCATATTTATTATTTATGGTGAGATTTAAGTAATTACTTAAAAAGTATTTAAATAAAATATGAAATGTATATAATGGTCAAGAAAGAGACCAATTAAAAATATTATAACTGACCTCTTGTATTATTAAAAAACAAGTTATCCTTGTATTTCAAAAACAAATGATGGTATTCCATTAAAAAATTGCAAATAAACATATTAGAGAAAAATAGTTTTAGAAAAAGGTTTTATGTAATCAAGCATACTTAAAATTGGGTTGAGTAACCAGATTTTTTAATTCCAAATCGGTGCTAAACGAAGCAACGGTATTTTTGTAATTATGCAAATCATGTAATCTTGGAAATATTTATCCGAGTAATTCTCAAATTCCATCAAACAAGTAATCTTATCTGAGTTGTATGTTTTACTACACTTGAGCTTTTAAATAACTTATCGGTCCTATTTTTATCAAAGGGATTTCCACTTAATTCTATTGGGAAAAGTTTCACTTTGTTATCAATTGTTCGAAACAATTTGGCAAACATATATTCCAAACGCAAATAAAGTGAAATGACTCATCCAAAAAAACTAGAACATTCTTTACCTTCGTCTTTTTAAAATTATTCATCGTCTTCTGTTCGAACTTGACCGTGTCAAGTGTATGTGTCGGTGAACCAATTTCGGAGGGCACCGGTGTGTCGTCGGGGAAGGTGACCAAAGGTTGGGCCATCTCCGTCATTTCGTCGTCATCGGCGTCGAGATTCTCCAAAGAGCTCTTGAATTTGTTCAGATTCGATATGCTGCTTTTCATGTCGTTTAGATTATTTTTCAATTCGACGAGATCAGATTTCATATTAGATGCCTTCAGGTCGGAGGTCACGTGGAGTCGTTGAGTACTCGTGGAGCTTGTCGAAGTTTGGACGCGCGTCGTTGTCGTACTGCTTTGCGAATTCGTCTGCAACTGATTTTAAAACGTTGCTTGATGAAACATCATAGTATTTTCAGTAATGTGATTCTCAAAGATATTAATAGGCATTTGGAAACAATCCAGACTGGCCAATTTTATGCCACACTGATAAATATTTGGCTGATAATCTACAGCTAAAACGTTGAGTAAATAAATAAGACACTACTTTTGATTACAATAAAGATTCGATGATAAACACGTTAGTTCAAGGCAAGGGACTTTGCCTACAGTCAAAATTGCGAAAAAAGGAAGCAATTAGTACCTGAGAGGATGTGGTGACTGCAGACCTTGGAATTGAGATAGTTTTTAAGTTCATCATCGTGGGATGATGCTCGTTTCCATTTGCATTGTCGACGGATAAATCTGTCGCCATCTGAAACCAAAAGTTTTTTTTAAAACACTCATTTTAAAAAATAAACAAAGATTCGTTAGGGGATTTTCTTAACCGGATATCCGGTACTGAAAGACATGTCACTATCTTGTTATCAGTTATTCATATTTATGACAATACTTTGCGTTACATTTGAAGAATATATTAAAAAGATTTTTGGCGGGAAACTACACCACACAAAGTTATCTTTATAGTGAGTTGGTGACTGCAGTACTATCTTGTTTATGTTTAATGATATGATTATTACAAGAAATACTCGCGACCTCTCGTCGATATAACGAACTATTATTAGTAAAATGATGTCACAACAACAATTCATGAGTTACGTATGAATGAAAACGTAATACTCAGCGTATGACATGATGTCACATTGTTTCCTACTTGTTTAATCTTGTATTATTATTTATATATTTTTTCCAACTTGTTTATTGATGTGGGAGTCTTCTTCAACGTCCTTCATCACATCAAACAAGTTTTAAATAAATTAAATCAGGTAGCGTTTAAAATTATTGTTGCGTAAAAAGATAATCCCGGTATGGCCTCACAGTCGACAATTTTTGGCGCCCGACTAATTTTTGGTCAGGTAAGTATAGTCCGTCTACCGATTTTTGAAATGACCTTTTGATTCCTTAAGTGGTTTATTATCCGTTTAACGAGGGTTGTCGTAAAAATGATGAGCAACCTATCCGAATTTTAAAAACCTCATCCCTCGAGAATTTATTGCAGAGTAGAAAAATAATCCCCTTACAATGAGACTATTGTAAACGACTCTAAATATTAACTAGTGAATATAAAGTCCTTTTAGAATATCGGTAGACGGCCTATAAGTCTCACCAGTTCCCGGTGTTTAAAAAACTGTATCCGTTCCTTGACACTTTTCGGTTCGATTTGGCGTGAGTATAACGAATAGGTCGGTCCCCGATTGGCTGAGTACATTTCGGCTGAGTAACTTAAGCACAATAAAAAAATTCAAACATTCACATGGCGACGCGTCTGCTCCGTCACAGGTAAGAAACTGAACTGACGTTATCTACCTGTTCGAGGAAATTCAAAGTGAAATCTTTTTGAAGATTAAACGTCTTATCGGCAAGATTATTTAAAGTATTTACGAATTACCTTGTTATTTTTTTTACACTGTTACCACTGCATTATTAAATCGATCATGTGGAAAACAAGCAAGCCATGACTGACTGAAAATCAGACAGTCATGTGTTTATACAAGGCCGGCTCGAACGCGAGCACCCACGGCATACTACGATGAATGGCAGAAATTAGATTGTCCTGCAGGATTGTTTTGATTAATTTTTGACGAAAATATCGCCAAGGTGAGAGCTTTCGCGCCGGCGTGGTATGTCAGGAATTTAAGGTACCTGGAGTCCCTAAACCATTACATAAGTCATCTAAACACACAATTGTATTTTTAGATCCTGTTATCAATGAAGACATGACTCATGGTTGAATCACCGGATTCCGAGGATATTTTTCAGTTTGACCAGCTGATTGACCTACCGGTTACCGGTACCACAATTAACCATTTTTTACATAACAAAACAGCAGATGACTAATTTTAACGTACAATTTTCTATAAAACCTGTTCGCTTTTGAACGTTAAAACTTGAAAAAATCGTTACTGCAAAATCAAATTTGTTTACTCAGGTTATTGGCTAACCGAAATAGCTAACCGTTAAGTGGCTATTAACTCCAATTTACTTTTATAAAAAAAAATCGCATTCATAATAGTACATCACACTTTTATGATTTTTTCGAGATAAAAGATTGAATCATCAGGTAATACCTTTAATCCTCGGTTGTAAATTCTTATTTACATACCAAAAGCTATTTTTTTCTTGGGGAATGTTCTAATTTGGCGAATTAGATCAAGTTATGATTGATTGATGTCGGTTAATAGAAACCAGTGGGAAAATGTATCAATGGAACTACTTAGATAAAAGCAAATAAATAATTCATAACTGCGTTGTGGCAGTTTGAGAAACGTGGGTGAAATTAACATTTCGGTTATGTTTAATATAGTTGTTAACATTCTTCGATTTAAAATTCGCGAATAACAAACGCTAAAAATTCTGCTGATTCAAAATTCCGATAATGAAATAAATAAATATGAGTATCGAACAAAGTTCTGGATGAATTGTAGGTGTCGGTTTTTCTGAATTGATTGAATCTGATTGACCTTAATCAAATCTTGTATTATCAATTGATTTTAATTGATTTAGATGGAATTCACAGCTATGGGTATACATTTAGAGATAAACAGTTCCCTTAATACTCTGAATAGTATCAATTTGACCATTTCATTTTGTGAATTTTTTCCTTAATACAACCTACGAACATAAACTGCTATTCATTTTCGATAATTTTCGAAGCTTTTTATTGCTCAGCGTCTTTTTGTAATCTGCATAAAATATTCTAACTATAGAAATTTTAGAGACGGGCGTTCTCTCTAATTTTTTAAAAATTTATGTCAATGTTCAATAAATAATTTTAAAATTGTATTACCTTCTTTGACAGTAGTTGTGCTTTTCTTGTATAATTCTTATGCTATTTTGAAAAAATTTCAATGTTTTAACGTAGGGGGCATGATGGATTGCTTTCTGTTGTCGAAGCAGGTATAAAATTACTAATGGAGGGCGTTAATCCTTAAGGTAGACAGTGCTCAGTTAAATTACAACGGGTTGGCTGTCAATAAAAAGGCAACGTCTAAACACTTGAAAATTTGAAAGTAGTAAATAATTTTTCTTTTGAGCAAAATCCCGTATTAGTAGGATCGAAAAATCTAAGAATTTTGGCTCCTATCTTCCTCACCGTCCGCTTTGTGCTTATAACTCGATACTCTGCAATTTAGAATTGAAAAAATTGGTGTCACGTCTGACATCACAAAAGCATTTCTCCAAATTAATAAAGAAGAGGGAGAGTTCCCAGAGCTGTTTTTGGAGTTACCTCTAGGGCTGGGCGATACCTGTTTTTAGGTATCAGGTATAGAGATTGGAATTATCGTTCTTTTGAATGAACTAGTTCGCGCGAACTAGTTCGTCAAAAAGAATCGTTCGTTTTTATAGTTCGTTCGCGAACTAATAAATCGGAATGTATCTTTGCGACCGAGTGAGACCGATTCGTTCGCGACCGAGTGATACATTCACTCGGTCGCGAACGAACTAGTTCATTTATAGTTGGCGAACTAGTTCAAGTAGTTCGTATAAAAGAACCGTTCTTTTATTAGTTCGTTCGCGATCTACCCATCTCTAATCAGGTATCGATACCTGCAAAGTATTGATACTTGCCAAAGTATCGTAAGTATCGAGGTATCGGGGGTATCGAGTATCGGGAAGTATTGAAGTATCGGGAAGTATCGAGGTATCGGAGGTATCGCGGTATTGAACTATCGGAGGTATCGGAAGTATCGAGTGGCGATAAATAAATATCGCATCAAATAGCTTGTGAATTCGTTTGTTTTCATCAAAATTCGTGTTTCCAACATCCAAAGCACTCTGAATAAGATATTCATTTATAGCCATTTATACGCTTTATCAAGGTATCGCAGGTATCGAAGTATTGGAGATGTCGGAAGTATCGGAGGTATCGGGGTATCGAGGTATTGGAAGTGTCGAGGTATCGAGGTATCGAGGTATCGGAAGTATCGAGGTATCGGAGGTATCGAGGTATCGGAGGTATCAAAGTATGTGAGGTATTGAGGTATACTTCGATAGCTGATTGCAGTCGGTATCGGTGTACGATACCTGAGCAGGTATCGATATCTTCTGTAAGTATCGATACTTTTCCCAGCCCTAGTTACCTCTAGTCCTTTTCTACTTGGTGTAGTAATTGAAAATCATCTTTCAAACATAATAATTGACAGTGTGAGAAATTCCTATAATCCTAGTATCATTACTAGGATCATTAGTATCAAGGATTATTAAAGAGTATCTATGCTGAAAATTCCGTTACTAGCGTAGATTCAGAAGAAGTTTATTGAAGAAAGTGTTAAGTTGATGGATATAGCAAATAAAGAAATTGCCTTCAGGACTGGGCTTATGTTGTAATCAATAATTGGATACTCTATACAAATTTCCTTAGTTATTCTGTCAACAATAAATATCCATTTTGCCTCCAATGCATTTACTTCTCCAACTTAGTTAAAAACGAAAATTTTTATAGAGAAAACTTAGGTTTTAATGAGATACTGAACTTCCCGAAGATATAAACTCCTCCAAACCAATATTGGCAATTTATGGTGGTTAGACCTTTCAATATCATCTGGCAAAACCACCCGGGGCATGCAGATTTGTCATCACTTTTAGCTGAATTTGATCTGCTTCGGGAGGTTTTCTCAGATGGTAACGAAGGTTCTTACGACCATAAATTATTTGCGTTTGCTAACAATATAATTTTTATTACACTAGTAATAAACAGTTGACTTGCCTTTAAAGTCAGGTAAGCCAAAAACGGTTTAGAACACTATAAATAAATTTTTGGAAATGGTCAGTAACTTACGATTACTACAAGAAATAAGAGTTGCTCGATGGCTGTAGAATGCGTTGCAAATTTCAAAACTGGAACTAAATTTTCATCTCTTTAGAAATGCAAATATCGAGAAATTTAGTTGATTTACCGTCCAAAGGGTACACGGTGTAAAAATTACTTGCTTCTTCTTGGTAGAATATGTAGGATCAACAGCCTGGTCCACACGAAAAATAAATTTTAAATCTTGAATTAGTCTATCAGTCAACACCATGAACAGTCAAATAAAAAATGCTGATGAATTTAGTCATTTTAACAAATTATCGAAAATTGTCAATGTGAACCTATTGCGGCAGTTTAAAAGATTTTTGTTGAACCATCGAAAGAAAAAAAGAAGAACAAAGAACCGAACGCAAACCTATTTATATTTTAGTTATAATGTCGCCAAGAAAATAAGACTTTATCATGGGTTAAACCAAGAAGAAATTCGTAATAATGCTGAATTATCAATATTTAAGCGAATCTGGTAAGAAGTTTTTGCGGATGAAAACAGTTTGTCCTCTTTGTTGCAAAAAATATTGGGAAAAACATCATTTTCATAAGAATTATACATCGTTATACTTATATGTATACAACCATAAATTTGAATTCGAACTATCGACAATTTATAAGCGAAAATCCAGAAGATCCTGCAGATCTTGCGAAGTTACTAATATTGATTAATAGACACGTAAAATACAGAAGAGGATCTACGAAAGAGTATCAGAAATGGTATTCTGGAGGATGTATAAAATCAAAAAGACTGGATTGGTTGTTGTTGATAAATTATTTTACTGGTAAAGATAAAACCGACTGGACCCGTTAGAAGTTAATTCCATAGAAGAAAGCAACAAAACCAAAAATCCTCGGTTATTACAAGAGAATGTGATCATTACAGTGATCGGTAATTGTTGTAAAATTGTATAATTTAATTGATTCTGAATTAGTCAAACCGTTATTACATTAATTAATCACTTTGCCTTGAGCACCCGGGTAAATGCTGAACCCCAAATAAACTTAAAAAATATACGTATTATTTTTTATAACACACAATATAAACATCCTAAAAAACATGTTTAGGTCATTGTGAACTTCACACAAAATTCTGAAGAGGAATCATTGAAAAGTAACAAATTGTGTAAAATTTTCAGGAAAATTAAAAGCTTCGAACTCCAAAACAAAGAGACTGTACATTATACGTGGGCGAATGCTGACAATTATAAAACTTGATTTTATTACGTTTATTGTTATTTGTCCTTGTTTAGTTCATTTACATGTAATTACACAGTACGGTTCAACGGCTAAAAACAAAACCAAATTTTTCCCTGCTTCTGCTTCTTTAATTAAAGCTAAAGATGTGTGGAATGTAAAACAGCTGATATCTAAATCCAAAAATAAACAAGTATACGCGGAAAACAAGGTAAATTTTCTTCTGCAAATAAGTAAGTATGTATATTAGAATACTTTGACCTCAGCCATCTGTATGACCATCTCCAATTACCAACAAGCCGTTCTACAATTTCACCCCATTGCATATTAAGCTGTTTTTAAGCAGATTAAGTTAATTTACGTTATCGTCTCTGAGGCACAAGCCACAACAAACAGCTACGCAGATTGGGTTTCAATCTCCTCTTTATAAATTCCGGATAGATATTTTTAATCCGGGATGCGTATTTCAATAAAGTAAATATTTACGATAATAAACTACCGAAACAAATTTTTCGCGAATTTTCCTAAATTAAAAAAAAATATTTATTCCGAAAATTTTCGAGTTGCTATTTTCAAAAAATTTATTACCTTTCGGTTCAAGAATACCCGCCGCATGTTCATATTTGGTTGTACAGGCATTGTAATTTTATTCACAACCATGCTTGCCACAATTACACAAACACAAAATTTCACAAATCACATAACAAAATTTATCGAATTTTTTTGAGACACTGGCGCTTTCATAAGTGCGGCTCGACAACGCGAGCTTTACCGAAACCGTTTGGTTGCTTACTAAGTCGCTCAAGTGAATTCTGCTCACTATTTAAATCCCCCTCTGCTCTACGTTTTATTATAGTGCTATGGTTCTGAGAAGTGAGAAGACAGTGAACTGA
Source organism: Tribolium confusum (assembly GCA_029207805.1). Taxonomy (NCBI): domain Eukaryota; kingdom Metazoa; phylum Arthropoda; class Insecta; order Coleoptera; family Tenebrionidae; genus Tribolium; species Tribolium confusum. Next base: position 11,111,058 of record JALGAY010000006.1, read on the forward strand.
AAATCTTCAAATCTTCAAATCCACCAAGTGTTCGGAAATTCTATTTATTTTAGAACCGATTTTTCAGTTCTCAAAAAAAAAATCAGGTCGCGCAACTGTAAGAATTTTTTCAGGAATGCAATTGAGATGATTATCGCTTTATTGATAATAATACGAAATTAGTAGCCAATTTACATAAATAATGACATTTAGACACCTGTTATTTTACTTTAGTAACACTTAATTAATAAAGATAATAGCCTTGCTAAATTTATAATTCCTACATCTGACCGAAAGACCTTCGAGTGAAAAATTTACACAAAAATAACTTATTTATTTATCATGATCTCATAGAATTTTGAAAAGGTAGTTACGTTTCATAACTCTAACTTATTATTACCTGCTTGTTTTTAATGTTCTAACAGCAAGATAAATGCTTGACATATTTCACAAATATTGTCGTATACATAAATCAATTAACAACTAATATCTTCATCATAAAGAGTATCTCTAATAAACAATTTCCGCCTATTTAATGACTGATAATACAATTTGACCCTACCAATTTTATCAGATATTAAAAATTCCTACAAAACATTGCCCTCCTTTGTTTTTTCCCAATTTTGTCCCTAACTTTTTAAACAAGCAAGCTTGAAAATGTCACAGAAGTGACGCACATTTATTGAATCTGCTACCATTTATCAACGGAAAATTAACAGACGTCATAAAATCATATTCATGAGGTTTTTGAGTTCTAAAACGGATAAGTAAACTTACTTGGTTACAGGTTTAGACGTGTTGTTTACGATTATTATTTCTACAAACGTTTAATTTTAATTATTGATATAATTGACTGGAATCCGGTAGTTGATAACATAATGCAACAATCATCAAAGTCGGTAAGTTAAGTAATTTTTATCAGTTTCTATTACCAAAATTTTTGAAAAACAATAAATAAATGAGAAGTTTAGGAAGTTTTATAACCGCAAATTGGGTCTAATCTGAGGAAGGAAGAAAGTGTTAAATTTGTACACAAAAGGATAAACCATGACAAAGAAGGAAGCAATTAATCCAAACAATCATTGATAAGAGACTTGAGAAATTGTGCCAAGTTTACTCAAAATATGAAGAAATAAATGATGCAAAAATATACAGAGTTTCCCGAAATTTGCAGAATATCGAATAGTTTTTGAAAAAATGCGAATTGTTCTTAATTATTATTTTAGATAAAGAAAAAGTACTCTAACATCTTGCAGAGCTTATGTTTTTTAATAAAACGCAAAAGTTCATAATAACAAAAAATAACATTTAACATGGATTCACCCTGCAGGAGAAACCCTGTAAAAAACGCGCTTTCTTTTTATAGTGGATCTAACAAAATAGTAGAGTGACTAAAGCAATAAAGTCACAACTATTTCGGTTGCACATACGATGGGCCCGTTATTTAAAACCTGCCTCGAAGCCTTGGGATTTCGGGAAAGCCATACAATCGGGTGACAGAAAAATTTACGGCGGCCCCATCTATCATCCCTGCAACCTAACTCGAGTACCGCTCTTTCTTTCTTTAACAATGTTTATCACTTTATTGCTTTAGACACTCTACTATTTCATTAGATCCACTATACCTCATTCCCTTGGTTTTGCTTGTCCAACCCATCGTCCTGGCCTCCGTGGCACAGTGCGCCAATCACTGTGTCATCAAATATAAATATTTTTTTACGTTTGGGATTGCTATTTTATTTCCAGTAATGCAGTGCCTTACAAAGTATAGTTGAACGAAAGATAAATGAGCTGACTTTAAGCCCTCCCAATAAACAGATGCATAAAAATTATTGCAGTTACCACAAACCTTAAATAAACCACAAAACCACTCATAAAACTTGATTTATAAGGGTGCACACTTGCACATTTTACAACAACCTTGGCAGGGTTTGCTTACATCTTTTAATGGCTCCGAGAAATGGGAACCCTCATAAATCAAGTTTTATGAGTAGTTTTATGGTTTATTTGAGGTTTGCGGTAACTGCAATAATTTTTATGCTTCTGTTTATTGGGAGGACTTAAAAAGTTAGCTTACTTATCTTTTGTTGAACTATATAATGTCTTTTAGTAATATACTTATCCGCAGTCACTCAGTGACTCATAAAAAAACAAATTAACAAAGAACCGTCTTTATTACTCATTATGACTTTTGTTGAATATTACAATAATAATTTATAAAGTTTACTTTAAATATTAATAATTAAATGCACTAAATTCTATTTTGTATATTATGAGTAAAAAAATATTTTTTCCATTTTCCAGACTAAAATTGATGCTTTAGTTTGCTACTAAAAAGGACTAAACTAGTACTTTTAAGTCCCAAGTCTCTCAAGAGACTTAAAGTGACATTTATAATCTTCTTACATGTAAAACTCCATTAAAAGAGACATTTAAAATCCGTTGGGATTTAAAATATGAACTAATCTAAATCACAAATAACCTTTTAGAAATTCGGTAGTGAAAAAAATTAAGAATAAACCTTAGGAGTGCACTGATAAGTGACTGGAGCGCTCAGGCTCCAGACCATGGAGGAATAAAAAAGAAAAAATAGTCATATTTATTCCTCCATGCTCCACACTTTCACTCTCGGGATTAAGTGATGCACTTAAACTTATTTCCTTGATATACCAAGCGATCAAAAATTCTGGAATCTCATTTTGCCGTGGGAAAAAGTACTAGGTATAGTGTTCATATATGAGATTTATGCGTCTTTTACAATGTCAAAAGTGACAAAATTAAATTTCAATTTTTTCACGTTTGGTTCTCCCCTGGAAACTAATATTAAATCACTATTATTGTAACTATTGCTGAGTACATCTGTAGCACAAAACAAACTTGTTAGCTTATTTTATAGCTGAATTTTGGACAATTGTTTCTGACAGTTTATGCAACAATAAGGATTAAGTTTAAATGAAGAAACCTCATTTTTGTCTAAGCCTGTTTTTATTCCACGACTTTTGGATAGCTCTTTACTATACACCAGGTCTTTTTTGTCACTTCTTTTTTGGGGGCACGCTAATTCTCGATAGTTGTAAGTTCATATTTTTTGTACCGCTTCTGCTTCCCCACCACTTGCCACTGTGTTTTGAGGAAAAAACCGAAGTAAATTATTTTTTTATTATTTAAAAACATAATATCTTTGGAAATAAAACGTGAACTTATATTTAGGTGAGTAACACTATAAAAAAGTAACTTTCGTTGTTAATATACTTAGCCTAAGGTATAGGTACATAAATTTTAAAGCAGTCTCCAAATTTTAACCAAATTTTTATCATAAATCTGTTCGCGCTTACGAACTTTACTGTTTTGGTCCGTGACAGAATGATGATTTGTAAGTAACTATAAATCCACATACTTCAAAGGGTCAAAGATATTTAGCTTTAGACCAATAGCGATGAAACTGTTTTCACTAAAAGAGAAGCTCCTTGTGAAGTCATTATGAAGTTCATCTGCAAAAATCCTCTCTCGCATTCGCTCGTTGAAACTGCTATGGTATGGACAGTATTGATGAGTGGAGTTAAATTTTTTGGCAGCTTTTTGTCTACTAAATGATAGCGAAATGCTCGAATAATATTTTGTTTATTCAAATGGAACTTGTTTGTTAAAGTCTGAATTTCTTATTCTCCAAACGAAATGTTTATTTCAACTTCATTTGGCCATTTTGGGTATGAGAACATCGCATTCATCGCAAGCTTAAACGATAATCTTTATCACTCGATTCTAGTAAACGATCTTTCATAGAAGCTGCCAATGAGAATTGAACGTCTCTGGATCTATGGGTTGCTGTATATTTCTTTCGCTTTCGTTCGCTCCACTCCAAAAACGAGACAGTTTATTTACCGTTTCCAAAGCGTTTTCATAGTACGTACCAGCTTCAGTTATTTTTCGTCCAAATATTTGAACCACATTTTTAATTTTCTGATTAGCACTCATTAGGTTTATATCACGATTTTGCAAATCTAAACTCAGCTCACTTAGCTCTTGAAGAGCATCGCACATTAGCGCCAAATCTAGGAGAAAAGCCGTGCTAGTGATTTTTCTCAAAAATTCGCTGAATGTACTTTTTCATTTTTATCTCTGGTATCATCAGAACTGGCATTGTTAAAAATGTTCAACTAATGCAACATAACTGTTTCATGTAGCTGAAACCGAACGAAAATTAGAAGCTACCCATCTTGTACTTAAAATTCGTCCTATTTTAAAAAGTTCTTTCTCTAACAGATAAGCACAAGTTTTTAAATCTCTGGAATTTTTTGGGAACGCGTGAAATAACGCATATAATTTATGTATAAACCCTTTGAATTTATTAGTGTTTCTGATAAACTTGAACGTTTCATTTACTGCTAAGAGTTCCAAACGATGATTAACCCAGTGCCACACTCATATGGATGGAAATTCATCTCGCATGAGTTTCGCAACTCCATTCGATCTACCAAGCATAACAGCAGCACCATCATAGGAAAGAGAAATTACATGATCTTTAAGATACTGGTTGGTTAACAAGTACGCACAAAAATAATCAAAGATGTTCAGGAAAGATAGATTAGATTTTGTATTTGGATAATTTTGACCTATTAAAAAGAATTCAAAATTTTTTGTAAAGGTTACCAAAATTGATTTTTTTTTATCTTTTTTCAAATTTCTTTAATTTTTTCTGTTTTTATTGCAATTTTTCGATATTTTCGGAATCTCCTTCCACTGCGTGCCCCCTAGAGTGGGCCAAAAAAATCGATTATTTTTTTTTAACTTCCGACAGTGAAAAATTGATTCCTAGGCACCTTTAAAAAATGCTTTTTTAAGATGAGCTCTTAATTTTAATAGGAAAGACTCCCTCATCGCAGTTTTTTTTTTTTAATTCCATATGGTAAAATCCATATCTCGTTTTTCTTAATTGTATAGAAAATTTGTATTTACATTTTTTGTAGGAAATTAAACGTCCTACAAAAAAGTTATCTTACATTTTTTTTATATCTCTTACCATTTAGAAGATATCGGAGGTCAAAGTTTGAAGAATTTAACAAAAATTCTTTTTCTACTTCTAAATTTTATAACTCAGAGATAAATAAATATTATAAATTGCACAACATACAACCTTGTAGAAAATTAAACGCTCTATAAAAAAGATCTCTTGTAATTAATTGATTATTCTAACCATTTAGAAGATATTTGCATTTTAAAAACCAAAATTTGATACTAAATCCCCATTTTTTTAAAAATGATTGAAGTAATCGAATAATCACAAACGACTTTTGTTGAAGAGCGTTTAATTTTCTACAAAACCGTATGTTGCGGACTTTATAATATTTATTTATCCACGAGTTACAAAATTTAGAAGTAAAAAAGAAATTTTTGCTAAATTCTTCAAACTTTGACCTCTGATATCTTCTAAACGGTAAGAGCTATAAAAAAATTGTAAAATAATTTTTTTAGAAAGTTAAATTTCCTACAAAAAATGTAAATAAACTTTTTCTGTACAATCAAGTAGTGACAAGATATGGATTTTGCCATATGGAACTAAAAAAAATGGAAAACTGCGATGAAGGAGTCTTTCCTATTAAAATTAAGAGCCTCATCTTAAAAAAAACATTTTTTAAAAGTGCCAAGGAACCAATATTTTAGTGACGGAAGTTAAAAAAAAAATTGTTGATTTTTTTGGCCCACCCTAGTGCCCCCACGTGCCCTCACAAAAAATCTCTGCTATACAGTAGGTATTATTTTATCTGTGAACCATAACAATCTTAATTATTAAATACGGTCATAATTTTAGTCTTTTTGCCACTTAAAGTTAGTATATAAGATATAAGCAACAATGACAAATAATATTCATACTTGCATTAAGGACCTACCAATTTATTAACATTACTCCTCAGTCTTACAAGTTAATTTTAACTATGTAGAGGAAAGTAGCCTAATACCGCATAGGTAAGTCCTTAGTTTCGAATAGTATATTTATCCAAAAACGTTAACGTTACATGCCTCTATTTCTTTGTATAAAAGTTAATTTCTTAACAAAGAGTTTACCATGCCACCACCATAATTTACTGTTTACTGGTTACTTCTTATCGGGCGATATGCGGCTTGGTCCTACCGAATGTTTTGACCTGCGTTTGAGTCTGATTTATGAATGTTGAGCTGTTATCTAACAAAGAAACTAGAAGTGGTAAGTAATTTGCTTATTATTGAAGTTTATCTATTTTGTGGTGGCCCTATAACGTTAGCGTTTTTGGATAAGTCTACCTACCATATTTCATGAACCAAGAATTACGAACTCTTAATTTCTGCAATAATCAAAATTATTACTGAATATTATAGTTTTTCCTAATGCTACAAAGTTCTGCGACCTATAATTATTTGTAATTTTTCCTATGTCTGAGTTCTTAATGTGTTTCAAAGGATCACAACGTTGAATTTGAAGTACAGTCCGAACAGAATTAAGTGGGCTGACTTCATAAGACGCTGCAAGAAACCGAATAATATGGATATCTATTCTGTGGATAACAGACGTTTCGCACCAAAAAATTAAATTATGAATAGAACTATCATAAATCAAAATCTATTGTTAGGGTGATTTGGACCTTCCCAACTTTAACAATGGACATTCTTCCGTTTATTGCAGTTTCTTATAAAGTCAGCCCACTTAATTCTGACCAGATAAATACCAAAAAATAATTGGTGGATGGTGAAAACTGAAATAAAAAAAGCAAAATACAATCTTTTTTGATTGTTATTCAATTTATATATTGATAAGATATCCATTATCGTGACGCCATTTTTCGCAAATTTCGAGTGGCGGGGATGTAGCTCAGTGGTAGAGCGTTCGCTTTGCATGTGAAAGGCCCCGGGTTCGATCCCCGGCATCTCCAACTCTTTTTTCCCTATTTACTGCACTGTTTACAAATAATATCTTTATTTTGGTTGAACTTTTTGGAACTGGCTGGCAAGTAACCAATTTCCGATTAATTTTTGTCGACACACGACGTGCCGCCGTCGCGTCTGCACTTAGTTACGACAATTTAAAATTAGTTTTTCTCCTCATTTCAAACCAAGAATAAGATGAATTATCAGTTCCTCAGGAAAACGCTGACACTTCTTTCTTTGAGTTGCGGTTTAAAATAGAACGTAAAAGCAGTGTCATTTTTCCTTGTGTTAAAACAAAAAATTGTATATTAAATAATAAATACTCCCACAGTAAATTTATTTATAGTAATCTAGTTATTACTTATTATCAGACTTGTTTCGCAAGTTTTAAAATATGAATGAAAATAAATTGTTGAATGAATTATTCACCTACAAGTTTAATTCCTTATTTCCGGTAAACAATACATAATCTTCTTGTTAATAAAATGATTCAGTTATAACAGATATAAAATTATGTCATTTACGAGATTTACTAAATCAATATTCAGAATGTGTCATACATAAATTCGCAGAAGTTAAATTTTATTACAGACACTTAATTTTGAATCATAGACTATCAAGAACAAAATACCTCGAATGTAGATTACATTTCTAAATTTATTCAAAAAGTAGCAATCACAAATATACGTAATTACTTTATCACTTTAAACAAAATACATAACTCCAAAACAATTTTTTCCGACAAATATTTTGTAAAATAAGTGTAAATAAGACAAACAAAATACCTCATATATCTTTATCTTCGTGATAAGATAATTACAATCAGATTATAATAAATTTTTACTGGTTACAATTTTCAGTATTTGTATTTATAGATCTACAAAAATATAAATGTTACAGTCACTGTTCCAATTAAATGTGGCCACCTGAAATTTCGCAGAATATACAAGTAGTTATAATTAAACACAGATTTTAGGTAATAATAAATCTATCCTGCGTATACATCAGTTTACACAGGGTGGACCAAAATAAAAATTGGGAAAGAGCTTTGCAGTAGGGACGTTAAATACGAGTATCATACTTATTAGTTATCTGTACAAGATACAAAAAACTGGGCGAAAGCAAAAAGAGACAAAATAAAAATCTTCAAAACTATAGACGAATTTTAATTCAATTATCTGCTCTGGTTAATACCCATGAATATTTAGAAGAGCTCATCCAAAAGAGTTGGAGCAATAGGATCCATCGCACCCGGGTCAGTGAAGTTAACACCACCATTTTTAAATATTAAAATAATAGTTATTTATGATATTAGTGTTAAAAGTAAGATTTTATTTCGGGAGTGGAGATGATTAAAAAACGAGCGTAGCGAGTTTTTTAACTCCACGAACAAAATTAAAATACTTTTAACACGTATATCATACACTTTTTTTTCTTCAAAGCAATCGGAAGAACTTTAAACTCAATAAAAATAAGAAATTAAAAAATAATACCACACAGATCGCAATGTTTATGAACCAAAATTTTTGTAGCAACTAGTTACTTTGAACACGCGTGTCAAAAAATGACACTTTTAACATAAAAAATGACAAATCTTTTAACAGTTTTGTAGAAAGAAGTAGTTTTTGGCGTAGTGTTTTATGTCAAAGTTATTACTTTCAAAGTAACTTGATAAAGTAGTAGTCACCAAAATATCACTCAACAAATTACTAGAATGTTCAAAGAGTTTAAAGTCTTATTAATGCAAGTCATAAACACGTTGTGGTTACCGTTTAAGAAATAATTTTTGAAAGTTAACATTATAGTAACAAACTATAGTCGCAGTTACTAAGTGGTTAGTCCTCTAAAGTTCTGCCTACTTTAAAGTAAAGACAACGGTTTTTTTTGTATAATAAACCATCAAATTTACTAAAAAGAAATTTTAAGGAGTATTTTAAAACTGCAAATGTAGAAAAATTTTTATTAAAAACAATGGCCCACAGATTATACTTTCACTTGACAGACGTAAATTAAGTGCCTAACTTATCGGTAGTATTCACAATACGAAAGTTACAAAAACTGAAATACCAGTGACTAAAACTCCACAATAATAAGTAATTATTTATCATTTTATTATAAGATACTGATTGCAGAAAGCCGAAATTATTTTAGGCTTTATTATAATATTTATACAGGGTGTTATGGAAATGAGTGCAAATATTTTAACCTGAAATACAGCACCACAAATAATAAAAATCTGTAAAAAATTTTTTGTCTCATCTCAACTGATAACAAAATTATAAAGTAAAAATTAATTATTACAAAACGTACAACATTTTTTTTTTAAATAAGGCAATCATAGGTTTTTCAGGTCAAAATAAAGCGATTTGAAACAATTTACCTCTATACTAAGTTGCACCGTTTAGGAGCTAGAGGACGCCAAAGTTAAAGATGAAAAGTCAGTTTTATACTTTAAACGTAAATATCTCGAAAACGATACGTTTTAGCAAAATATTGCATTCTTGCAGTTTTATGTAGAATCTACTGGCATATTCATTTTTGCTACAAAAATTGGAAATTAATAAGAAAAAAATTAGTTAATTACCCAAAATGTGAAAAAAAGTGCCGTAACTTGAAACTGAGATGTGTAGCAAAATTTTGCTAGTAGAAATAAAAAGAGTACAGTCAACTTCATTTGTGTACCAAATTTGGTATTAATCGGTTAAGCGGTTTTCCAGATATAACAAAAAGATGTTTTTTTATACCCAACTTTGACAGCCTGTAATTTTGTTGTTAGTTGAGATAGGACAAAAATTTTTTTACAGATTTTTATTATTTGTGGTGCTGTATTTCAGGTTAAAATATTTGCACTCATTTCCATAACACCCTGTATATTGAAAATAATAATAATACAACTTTTAGATTTGGAAAATAAAGCATTTTTTAAAAAATATTGCAAAATAAAAATCGAAAGTTTTGATCGTAAGCAAATTTCGAATGACGTCATAAAACACTAGTTTTAGTTTTAGTATGACCAATAAAATAACAACATTGCATATTCTTTTATGTAGTAACAGTTTCAGTGTTAATTTTTTATTGTTTGACACTTATTTTTTCGTTTATTGTTTTAGAATTACCAATGTGTGTCAATGAATTTGTCTTATAAAAACTACTATTTATTTTACGATTTTTAAAATTAACTTTTCGTGAATAATTGATTCGTTCTATATTATCTCAAGTAATTATTGAAATTGAAACAAATACGTCTTGTTTTCTTCTGTAACTTGCCGAAAAATGGAGCTATTTTGATATTTTTTTTAAAATCTTTGTTTTTAAATGTATTTCTCAAAAAAAAACATATATGTATATTAGGGTGATTCAAAAAAACGAAAAGTTTTTTTTTTCTTTTTCCAAACAGCTTAAAAGTTTGATCTTGATGCAAAAAGACGCCAGTTAAAAATTGAGCTCTTAATATTAATACTAAGGACGTCCGCATCGCACTTTTCTATTTTCCATAAGAATAACATGGGAAAATTTGTTTTTGCACCTTCTGATTTTTATTGCTAGCTTTACGTGGGTCAAAAATAAAACTTCTTGACTTATTTTTGTAGAGCATTTAACGCTCTACAAAAAAGGTCTCTTGAGATTTTTTCGAAAACCTTACAGTTCAAAAGTTATTTGAGGTCAAAATTTAAATTAACGCAAATTTGACCGTTTTTAATGAATTTCAGTGGATTAAATGGTCTTATTGGAATTATTTATCAAAAAACTTTGTAATTATCTTGAATTTACTCTTGCAGAAAATGTATATCAGTTATTTTTTGCAATATTACTGCCAGTGAAACTTTTTCAAAAAATTTTTAGCATCAGTAAGCTTTAAAATTGTAGTTCATTGAGTTTTTTTTTAACCTAAACGCAAAATATTTTCTTTAGTCATTTGAAATATTTATATGAGAGGTAGAAAATAAGTGATCTTAGTTTTTTTTTCTAAAAAAGAATATATTTAATAAATAACTTTGACCTCGAATAACTTTTGAACTGTAAGGTTTTCGAAAAAATCTCAAGAGACCTTTTTTGTAGAGCGTTAAATGCTCTACAAAAATAAGTTACGAAGTTTTATTTTTGATCCACGTAAAGCTAGCAATAAAAATCAGAATGTGCAAAAACAAATTTTCCCATGTTATTCTTATGGAAAATAGAAAAGTGCGATGCGGACGTCCTTAATATTAATATTAAGAGCTCAATTTTTAACTGGCGTCTTTTTGCATCAAGATCAAACTTTTAAGCTGTTTGGAAAAAGAAAAAAAAATTTTCGTTTTTTTGAATCACCCTAAATATGTATTTATACCAGACTCACTTTCATTTAGTCCATTATGCTGCAAATGACTGACCCATTACTATAGCAATTCATATAAGACCAAATGAAAGTGAGCCTAGTATAGTAGAAAAAACATTAGAAGCGTTAATAATAAATATTTTTTAATTTTCGAAATGATGTTTTATTTTAAAAACTGAGTGGATCGATCATATTTTTTTTAAGTTTTCGACACATTTTTTTTTAAATTTTAGTCTACTTCTCATTACAATTACTGATAAGTGACAATATTGAGTTATTTTCTTCTTCAATTTGTTTTGTTTCATAATTTATTTGTATGTGTAATAAAAATTTTGTTTAATTCAGTTGGTTGTAGCATTTGGAAATCTAATTTCACAATAACAAATAAAACACCCACATATTTTTATTCATTCATAAATGCATTTTTATAGGATTTGCTGGTTAATTTCCCAAATATTTCCGCTCTTCTACAACAATGCATAAATAATTGATGCAGGAATGTGTTTTACGTTTTACGGAAATGTACATATTAACAATATGCTTTATAGTATAACAATTAAATTTAGATAATTAGTTTATTGCTGCACCTGGTTTTATGGATTTCTATTCTCTCTTCAAGCTCAAAATTCTCCAACACCGGAAACTCCTATAAAAGACATTATTACGTTTCCGGTGTGTTTTAATTCATAATTACTAAATATCTACTGTTTTTAACATATGGGTGGTCTCTTAACAAGTGAAAATTATAAAATATACAATTATTCGATTTATTTACATAATTCCTTTTATTACTCTTATAACAAAATTGGTTTATTCATATTTATCACTCTATCAATAAGCGTGTTTGTTATGATAAAATGATGGTTCTAGTTAAATGTACAATTACGTGTCAAGGTAGCAATACCAAATTTGGTAAAGGATTGTGCACTGATATGGAATATTGTCACTAAAAATACAAAATATGATTGCAGTGTTATTTTTTGGTTCATCATTTACTCGTGTACATTCTTTAGCACAATAGTTGAACAAATTATATTTACATTATCTCGTACAAGGCTTTGTGAGTCATCTAAATAATTTGGATTTAATAAATTCATTGTGTGTGCACGTACGTTATTAAGTAAACCGCATCCTTTAAATGTCATTCAAAAATTTAAGGAAAAATGCTATACATATTCAGTTATAAAAATACAAATTAATTACATAATAAAAATAAAAAATCTAGACCAAACTGAATGATTAAAAAAACTGAATTTAAGTAGGTCTTGACACATTAAATTACTTTTGCAAGCAATGCAATTTGAACACAAAACAATACTGCAGTCATGTAGCTGTTTTACAGTTATGTAAATATGTATTTTTTTCTTTGATCCAAGTTGGCTAGAAACATAACCTGACCTAACCTGCGTAAAGGCTGACATAGAGAATTATCTCCGCACACCTAATAAAATAAACATTAATTCAGATACAAAAAAATGGCGGAAATAAAACAAAAAAAAAGTCCGACGCTGTCAAAAATCAAGTTTATTGTTTAAATACCTAACAATTTAGGCAATCAGTGTACTATCGGAGTCAGTGATTAGGGAGGTTCTATAGTAACAGATTGTAGTTTTTTTACTTAAGTGCATGTCGAACAATATTACTGTTTTTCAGTATGAATCAATCATATTTTCCATAAAATTTGGAAAGTAGTATATAAAATGTTGGTCCCGTCGCAAACTCAGAAAAGCAGCAAAAATCGTGAAGGGCTTCGTCTGAATTTTCCAATTCACGTTTTAAATCACTTATATATTTTTCTAATTTTTTTGCCATATATGTATTTTCCAAAATGTTTTCTTTTATGGCATGCTGGTACATCCATCCTTAAAGCATATTTTACAATTAAATTTATCATTTTGTCGTTTTTTACAGTCATAACATCAGTATCCAATTCCATATTTTTGATTTTTACTTTTAACAAAATTTGAATGAGGTTTAATAATAATTGTGCAGATAGAACATTTTCTTAATAACATCTCATCTTGTTGCTCCATTTATTAGTGAAAGAATTTATTAAGAATATCACTTATTTTTCATATAGCAATTATTTTGCTTGAAAACTCAAAATGGATATATAAATTCCTTTGCAGAAAAAGACAGAAATATTGATTACAAACAATTTACTCGAATTTATGGGATTTATTAAAGGATAAAAAGCGCAGAAATTTATGCTTTTATGAGTTTGCGGCGGGGCCAACCAATTCTTTCGCTTGAAAAGTTAAAATTTTCATAAACTCGTTAAAAACAGGGTTGTTTTCACGATTTTTTCTACTTTTCTGAGTTTGCGGCGGGACCAACATTTTTTATATATATTTTGGAGAATATACTATTAATATATAATAATAACTGTTCACTTAAAAATGTTGTCAGGTGTGCAGTTGTGATTTGTCGTCGTAAACTGACAGTTACGGCAGCCGAATTAAACTAAGACATACTTCAAAATGTTTTTGTATTTTCATAGCACACTTGACAACTTTTTTAAATGAAGACTTGTTATTATTTTTATTATTAAAAGGACTTAATTTTTTATTTCTGTTTTAGTATAATTTTTTTATTTCTGTTTGTTTTTTCTTTATGTCTAATTTCTTTATTTAAACAATAAACAACATTAAAGCATACATTTTTTCTATTCACTCATGTTTCAGAAGAAAAAGTAATTGACAAAAATAATTAATCATTGATTAATTAATATAAATTAAATTTAAAAATCAATTAATAAATTAATTTGTTCACCAATAATTAATTCGATTATAGAATCAATCAATTTATCAAAAAAGTCGATTATTTTGCCTGATCAATGATCGTTTAAGAAAAATGAACATTGCTCAGGTCTAATAGGTAGCATTCAAAAACTCAAACATGTTACTTCTTTAAGAAAAATTTAACTATACAGTGCTCAACAATTGAAATGGAACGCCCTAAAATTTTAACGAAGTTTAAAGCCTTGTAACTCCTACAAAAATTTATTAATACGAATCATCTTTTTTTTTCTGGGTAGGTCATTTCTTATACTTTAATAAGATATTTAATAAAGCGTTTCTTGTAAATTTGTTGTTTAACCTAAACAGGGTGTCAAAGACAGGCCCTACAAAAAACGAAAGGTTTAGACATCTTCTATTTTAATAAAAAAAATTTGGATTTTTTCAATGGGTCACGGAACAGCGCTGGATTAACTCCTCGATAGAGTTGTACAGATTTTGAGCTACAATTACAAATTAAAGCAATTATTCAAAAAAAAAAGTTTTTTTGCGCATTAAGCAATGATTTTGTTAATTTATGTAAAATTTTACTTCTTTTTCTTTTATTCTACTCTAAATTATTTTAAAGATAAAAGTTGAATTTCGAAAGGCAACGGTAGACATACTGTTAACATTTTGTGTAGGAAAAGCTTCAGAAGATGATTAAATTTTTAAACAGCTCCGAATTTTGGTTTAATGAAAGAAGGATAAAACATTAAACGTGTATTTAGACACATAATTTGTTGTTTGTATCTCAACGTCCTTGTATAGCCTTACTTTACTTAGTATTAATCGGTGATTAGATCCGATTCTTAAAAGCATATTTTTAGGGTAAATTAAAGCTTTTTCTAACTTAAACAGCTCGTTACTACGATAGGGATGCGACTGTTAGCTCTCCAAAATTGTATCATTGGAAACAAGCCGTTTACATGAGCAAAAGGTTTAATTTTTTTTCTAAAAACATGTCTTTAAAAATCGTATTTAAACACCAACTTACATCGAGTAAACTAGCTACAAGGGTCTTGAGATTTAAAAAACAAGTCATATTTCTAAATACACGTTTAAATTTTTATTATTTACCAAACTAAAAGTGAGAGCCGTTTAAAAAATTAACCATTTTTGGGAGCTTTTTATTACACGAAATGTTAACGGTATGTCCACCACTCTTTCCAGAATTCAAGTTTGAACTTATACCTTTAGAATAAGCCACAAAAGAAAAAAATACACCAATTAACAAAATTATTACTTATAGCGCAAAAAACAGTTTTTTGGATTTTGGCCTTAATTTATAAGCTTAGCTCAAAATCTGCAAACTCTTCCGAAACTCATTAACAAAATTCAAATTTTGTTTGTTAAAATGGGAGCAGTCTAAACTTTTCGTTTTTCAGGACCTGTCTTTGACACCCTGTATGACTTGAACTACAAATTTACAAAAAACGCTCTATTAAACACCTTAAAGTATAAGAAATGTGCAACCCATAAAAAAAATCGTCTCAATTAATAAATTTTTGCAGGAGTTACAAGACTTTAAACTTTGTTAAAATTTTATGGTGTTCCATTGAAAAAATTATCACGTTTTCTAACGGCTACAGCAATTGAATTTAAAGAAACTATACTGGGTGTAAAAACCCGACCACTGAATGCCTTGCCAATCTTCAGAATTTCGTTCTTTAGGTCTTTCTTAACTTAAATCAAAATAAATCCCTTGGCTTTTTCAAACTTTTGTTTACTGGCGCCCTCACTAAAAAGAAAAAAAATTTGAATAATATTTTCGTAAGAAATAAAAAAAATAGCTTTAGGTTGCTCTTATTTGTTTGCGAAGTTTCCAGTATTTTACAAAACCCACACACCGCCATGTTGCAAGAGAAGGTGCAACGTTTCCGCTGCCCACATGACAAAATTACGGTCCAATATAATGAAATAAGTGGCTTTTGAATTTTTATAATAATCACTCCGTTCTTTCATAATATTTTAATGATAATTGCAACATATAAATCGGTCGTAATGCCAGATTCAAGGCTGCTTTTGTCCCATCTTTATCGACGTAGGTGTTATACAAAGAATGAGTCTCGTTTATCTTTTCTGCATAAACGGATTTGGCATATCGGTACTCAAAACAAGTTTTCAACTTATATAGAGGATAAGGAAATTATTTGCATGATGGTGTAGGCAGGACCTGTAGAAGGTGATATATTTTTGTTTTTTATAAGTCAGTAATAGGCAGGTTCTTGAAACCTTGCTCAACCGTTAACGATTTTAAGCCCGGTTCAAAGTAGGACACCAGTTTTCTCAGTAATTTTAATTTCGCATAGGATTTGTCAACGATTTCTAGGCTAGCGTGAAAAAGAAGGACGGGGTAATGTAACAGACGGGTTGTAAATACCAATAGGATTAACTTTTTACAAGATTATTATATGAATAATCTTTAAAACACTCTACTTTTTTAATATTTATAATAATATCACTTTGGGTGTACAAATATTTTTTCAAACAAATACTTTTTTCACAAAATACATTCGCAAATATCCAAAATTTTCTATTTAGCATTTTTTTAAAAGTATATTTTGAATATTGAAATCGATGCTGATAATACAATCATTTTACAATATATCTGTTCAAATATTTAATAGGTAGGTATACTAATAAACTAGGGTAAATCGAGAAGAGATGGTTATTCACTTTGAAAATTTGAAAGTGACTTTTTGCTAACGGAGGAGTGATACGATTTAAGAAAGAACCTTATTTATAAGTGCGATAGAGGTCATAAAACAATACAACCAACAGACGACCCATACCAATACGGTATGTACTTTTACCGATCTCGTGTTAAAAACCACCTCTTTTATTATCCTACCGGACAAAGTTAAATAAATAAAGTATACACAAAAAACTCAGTGCATAGGTGGAGGACTCAACAGTTTTACGGTCGCTGGCGAGGAGGAAACCAAGGCCCACCCCCAACATCGAAGCTGACAGAACCCTTATATTCTTATAAATGCATTAAGGGTCATTGACTAACTTATAATTTAATGTGATACGGATTTATGAAAAAGGATGTCTTCTATTTTCGACAAGCTTATTGTTAAAAAGTTCCACTTCTTTTAGTGCTACACCGGTCAGTGTCATTTAAATAGAGAATATATCAGTTTTCACTAGACTGTATTTAAGTAGCACAGGATCATCTTAACTTCAACAGAATCGTGAAATTGTTGTTGTCCAACATGCCAACATATTTATTAAAAAGGAAGAGACGAGTTGGTGCTCGGATTCGCTATTTGTTTCTAATGATAGCCGAATTGGTTCTCGGTCATAGTCGAGTTGGCTTCCCTCAATAAAAATTTGTTTAAACAAAAATAAAAATAATCGAATGGATTTCAATTAGTTATTTAAATGTAAGTACATACATTATTCACTTAAATTACAAACAGAAAAATTTGCTTGGACCTTAATCCTTTAAATGTACCTGTTCAGCCGAGAACCAACTGACTGTAACCCGAGAATCAACTGACCTATTAGTTTTTGACTATTTTACTTGTCTCCGAGACCTTTTGAAAAGAGCATAAAATTGACGAAAATAATATTAGAATTATTAAGACTGTCAACAAAAATTATAAATTTCTAGACGCTTTCGAAAATCTTGAAATATAAAGAAATATATAGAAAAATCTGGATATATGTATGTAAAAGATAAGAATATTTGTAAATTATTTAGTTTTGTTTTAACTCCCACTTGAAGGTGGAAACTTTGTTGTCGAAACTCGCGTCGTGTTAAGTGCAATGTTTAGTGTTAGTGGATGCTTTTACGTTTCATTCGATACAAAAAGAAGATCTTTGATATCAGGTTTTATGTAGGTAGAAATGGCGAAGTGACCCACGTCTACCTATACTTTACTAGGATGGGATCGATTGTAGGATAGTTTGACCAATTTTTTTTGCAAATATTTTGTTTTTCGATAATAAAACTTTGTTTTAAAACTAAAAGTATTTTACATATTTTTAATTATAAACACATTTAGAAACACAATATAAAACGACATGACACCGAGAAAACGATTGGTAGAATCTGTTTAGTCTAATCTGTCTAGTCAGCTGACCATTATTTGAAGTAAAAAACTCAGCAAAAATGTGGCGGCTATTTTAATTTAACTGAAAATATAGAGACCAAGAAAACACCAAGAATTAATAATTTACAAAAAATAGAAAACCCAAGACCACATTAAAATAATTATTAAATAATTCGCAGTTTCCTCAATAGATTATGACAAACTATAAATAAATGACTGTGAGTGTGGTGAAGGTTACGAAAATTGCTGTAATGTTAAGAAGAAAATTATAAAAAAAACAAACATTAAACAAAATAATAAGGACTGAATACAATGCATTCACTGTAGAGGGTGGATATAAATAGTAAATACACTGCACTAGATATTTAGGTTTATGTAATTTCTGAAAATAATTTTAAATAGTTTTTCTGTAACATTTTTGATGTAGTCATCTCTCCTATATTTTTATAATTCCATAGAATACTATAATAATAGTAATAATTATTACTAATAAAAAATAAATGCTTGTTCTGGATAGTTCTCAAACAAAACCTTTTTGAAAACCCTGGAATAGATATTGTGTATATACATACAAAAAAGCGAATCCAGTCAAGAACTATGAGTGAATTAGATAATAAGATAGACAGAAAAAAAAACACAAAAAACGGCAAATAATGAATTAAGTTGAAGTTATTTGTGATAGTGTAGATTTGGTAGTTTTTGTTAATGTTAACTATTATTCTGTTTTATAGACATTTTTAACAAAACGTTTAAAAGAGTATTTTATAAACGTTCATCAAAATTGATGGGCCACTAATCCCTCATTACCGCATTTTTAACCAATCAGTATTTTGAATTAATCAGTTTAATGACTCATCAAATTTGATAAACGTTTATGCAGCCGGGCATTTGAGTAAAATTTAAATGTCGTAATAAAAACAAAAGCTACCCATTGTCACTTAAAAATAGTTTGTGACTGTCAAAATTACGTCAAATCATACATAACAGTACGTAATGAAGACATAATTAATGAACGGTGGATAGAATCAAAAGTACCAAAATAGATCACAAACTTTACTGAAAATGACCTCACCCTTCACCCATTTTAGTAATGTGCGATTTAATGTTAGAGTTTTATAATAAAGTTGTACAGTAAGTACTTTCCTTCCTTATGAAGTACATTTTGTAATTTTTATGACGTTGGATTAGCTTCTCTTTTCTCCACGAAATTTGAATCTTATACTGCATGGCCAGTTTTTTCACCACACACATTTGTGATTGGTTGATTTCAAAAATTAACCAATTATAAATGACTCAGAAATGAGTATTTCAAATTCTCAGCGCTTAGTAATTAGTCTCTGCTAAAAAAACTAGCCTTAGCTATACAAGAGATGATTCAAAAACACCATACCATCAGTTAATGCTAACTTTTTCTTAATCAAATAAAGTTTTTATTATTGGTAGGCGTTAAATCTCAAATGTGCAATAATAAAAAATAAATAAAATTTGTAAATAATAAGTAAAACTTATTAGAAAAACAGAAAGATAGTGTATTGACAGATAGATGTCTTTTCACTAATAACAGCAAACGGAGTTTTTAGCAGACATAATCACACCATTTCTACTTAATCCAAGGAGTCCTAGGCGCCATGCGAAGAAGGTCAACAGCTAGCGGTATATTATTCTGTCATTTATTGTAATTTTTATCCAGTTGTATTATTCGGTTTTCTTAAAAATTTTCAAAATATAAAATTGCATTTTTTTTCAGTTATGATTGCTCTTGTTTATTATTATTATTTCAAATTATGTATCTAAATGTTCACAAGGTAAATTCACCGTGTAATACCCGATTTGTTTCGTTGTTTATTATTAGCATTGCAATATGTTGTTAAATTGTCATCAATTTGTCATGAATTCTTAGCACAGAATTTTTAATAAAAATTACAGTTTGATTTTCTTAATTACGAGTACATTTAAGTTATTTTTAAATAAAATTATTTGGATTTTTTGTGACGGTATTATTTTTTAATTAATATTTTTGATTTATATTTTGGTCTCATGGAAATGAGCGAACGTTATAAATTATAATGTCCACGTCCCAGGTTATGGACCTGTTTACTTATTCTGAATCATAGTAATAAACAACAAATGAAGATTAAACAAAACAAAAATTTAGTGTTAGTTTAAAATTAAAAAATGAAATTAGTCAAAAATAACTGAATTTTTTTAAAAATAATTTAACTAATCTTAAAATTGACAAAAGCAGCTAGTTTACAAATTTTGTTTGTCACCGTTAAAGTTAAATGTTCCAAATCTTTTGCTGTAAATGGTTCAAATACGTTTTTTAAAATTATTTTTATGAAATGTAAAAAGACACATTTAAGACACCAAAATAAAATAAACGATCGTAATTTTCAGGCAGTAGATAATTAAAATAATATTTGAAATGTTTCCAAAATTTCATTTCGCCAAAAAATATAAAAGAATGATAGATGAACAGTTTGTAAATAAAAATATCAAGATCCAACATTGGAGTCTTTGTTTTAGATGCAAAAAATATATAAACTTTGAACTAAGTAGTAACAATTACGTTATTCGAGGTTTAAAAGTAAACAACTGCAGCTTAAATTTGCACAATCTCTTAAAATGGGTTCGGAAAATAATTTTTTGGCATAATTCATAATTTGTAAATTTTCAAAATTGACGTAGTATAATTTTATTTTTAGAAACGCAAATTGTTTGTTGGGTTTTAGTGCGTCAGCAAGGTATTACAAAAGATGAAAATGTTTTCTTTTAAAAAAGGTAAAACTTTTCCTTAACTATTGATTCAGCCTTTAATAAGAGTTACAAAAATTGTTACCCTTGGAAAATGTTTATCTAATTGGTGTAACAAATAAATATACTGTGCACAAAAAGTTAGGGATACTGTTAAATTTGAACAAAAGTTGTTTTACATTACGATTTATAAGTTTTTAAATCTTAAGTTTAGATACCAGAATCAGTTTCGCTTTTGTCGTCGTCGTATATTCATTATTGCACAAAATTTAGTGACTTTTGAGCAAAACACGTAAAGACGAAAAATTTTGTCTGACGCTAAAGGTAACAGAGCTGTTGGGATGTTGCAGGCTGGCAGTACTCAATCGGATGTTGCTCACAGCCTTGGAGTGAGTCAAAGTATTGTAAGTCGGTTATGGAATCGATACCTAGAGATAGGATCTGTTCGAAAAATACCCAAAAGAGGAAGACCTCGATCTACAATCCGAAATCAAGTTCGTTATATACGCGTAGTAGTAAGAGGAAACCCAACAATTTATGCATCGGTAGCAAGAAATGCTCTTCGTGCTGCGAATGAACCAAGACTAAGCACCCAAACTACTCCAAATCGATTTTGGGAATTCGGGTTGAGAAGTCATCCACCATATCGAGGTCCTCGATTATCACACCAAGACCATGCGGCACGTGTGAGATAGGCCGCCCAATATCAAAATTGGGATATGGAATGGAAATCGGTTTTGTTTGCTGACGAATCCAAATTTGGCCTCAGAAGTGACAGTAGACGTATTCGAGTATGGAGAATGGTTGGTGAACGGTATCAGAAACCATTTATCCGAGGAACCGTTTCATTCCAAGGGGTGTTGGGAGTCGCAATGACTTGAACTTTTGCCATGGATCAATGACCAGCCACATATGTGCGACTGACATTATAAACAAGATTGTTGTCAATTTTCAAGCCGCCATTGGTTAAAATTTTGTTTTTATACGATAATTGTCGGCTTCACCGTTAAATGCATTTGTTTTTCAAGAAATTGAACAAATTGCTCTTCCTCCATGCACACCGGATTTAAAGCGAATAGAGCATGTATGGGACCTTCTTGGAAAAGCATTACATTTGCATAAACCTCAACCCGAAAACGTGGAGGAGCTTGCTCAGGTTTTACCCATTCTGTGGTTGCAAGTTCTACAGAAACAAATTGATATTCTCATAAAGACTATGCCGCGTAGAATTTTGGAAATTTTACATGTGAGAGGCCAAAATATTCGCTATTGATATCAAAAATATTTTTTTATGCACCAGAAATTTATTTTTTATTTTTTTTATTTATGGACTTAATTTTGCATTTATTTTTATGAAACCATCAAATTATTTTTTAAAATTAGTAAATAATAGTTATTTATGTATTAAGGGCGTAATCAAGGGGCACGAGAAAATGTTTAAAGCCCCATGTAGGAAGGCTTTTAATTTCCCGAGGGTCATTAGTGACGACTACGCCCGTGGTACATACAACGTTTTATTTTATTTTGGATCGTTTTAATTTTTCAAATCAAAAGAATATTCAAAATTCCGGTATTTTTTTAAACTGTGACAAACCCAGTCCAAATTAAAATCCAAAATCCAGATTAACTAGTTGATTATTTTGTCGTTACCAGGATACCGTATTTTGTAATTTTCTGTTTTGCGATTTTCCAAAATGAAAACTGATAAAAACGAGTGTGAAAAAGTGTATTCTAGGGAAATATTACAACAGGTAAAAGCCCAAAATTCAAGAAAAAGTTGTGTTACGCTCCGTGCGATTGTAGTGTTTAACAGTTTTTGAGATAAATGATGATTTTTCATGATAATTGTTATTTAATGTAAATAAAATTGAAGACGTCTATTTGACAGCTAGACGAATGTGCAGTTATTTGTTTGTTATTGTTGCATAGCAACTTTAAAAATTTCAGTGCTATACAAGTAAAGATTAGGTACGCCCTAATTTGCGGGTGTATAAAGTAGATTATGGTTCTAAAATAAAATATTTTGTAGTGTTATTTATTAAATTTTTTCCAATTTAATACGAATTTTCTTAATATCCCTAACTTTTTGTGCATAGTTTAGTTAAAATTTGGACTAATGTTTTATGTAGTTGCTGTAGAACTAATTCTTCTTGGAACATTTTTAACAGTAAAATGTGAGTCGTTGAAAGGTCATTTTCCTAAATTTTTCTTGTTTCTTTTGCTTATGGTTTAAGTTTTGTAATAATGCTTAGAATAAAAATATACCATGGTTATCAACAGGATTTTGGTGTTATTAAATTATAATCTAATTGGTCTGCGAGAGCCATTTTTTTCAAACACCTATTTCATTATTGTAAGATGTTGTCAAGCCTGATTTGATAAAGGCATAAAATGCAGCAAAAAAGGTAGGAAAAACTTGATGAACAGAACATTACAAAGATCCACTTTTAAGACTGTTCATTCTAAGAAATCAAGGTTTTAGTGCAGGTTCAATTTCTTGCTGACTAACAATTTATTGCCAAAGGATAGATCAAAGGATACAGAGTTACAAATTAAAAATCCTCAAAGTGAATCTCTTGGTCTATTTTCTTTAAGATTTCTTTACAATGGTGCTGAAATAAACTTCAGTGAGACAAACAATGGAAAGAATTGTCTTCAGAAATGAGTTTTACTTTTTTTATTTTTTTTAGAAGAATTTGATGGTCGTTTTAAGGTTATGTTGGAGGGTCGAGAAAATCATGATTTTCAACAATTTCTTAAAAGATGTGTACGTACACCAAACTGTGAATATTTTGGTATGAAATTATACTGCTTATGAAAAGGAAGTCTCTTGGTCCTTGGTGTTCGTCAAAGGTGGTAGCTCCATATTTACTAGACCATATTTTAGAGTTGACAAAGTTAAGGAAAATTTTGGCAATGGTCTGTATGTAATAGCTCCAATCCCTCCTACGTTTTTTACGACATGTTAGGCCTTTTTTATATCAAAATCTTAACAATATTTCACTAAAATTGATCAATTTTTGTTAGAATGGGCTATATTAAGTTTAAGTCTATAGAAAAAAACTGGCTAAAGTGGGCCAATATTCCGCCCTAATAAAACTTTTTAATTTTTGATAATTTTGGCATATTTTTATTGTAGGTACAACTACAAAACTTAAAAACCTAACATACGTAAAAGAATTTTTTTAAAAAAAAACGTAATGTCTAAACGACGCAAGAAAATTATTTCTATAGCAACTAGCTTCTTAAAATTTTAATTATATTGAAAGAATCAACGATGATAGGATGGTAAAACAAGTAGTTCGTTATAGACTAAGAGGAAAAAGAGACATAGGTAGACCCAGAAGAATATGGCAAACATGAAGACGGATCAGACTGCAAGCCTAATCCTTGAAGTGCAGAAGAAGAAGAAGAATTTTAGTCTTTTGTTATCTCTAATTAAACGAATATTTCTATCAAATTTGGTACTGAAATCCATGAACTCTTTCTAGATCTTATTACTCTTTAAGTATATTATTTACATTACATCTTGAAAATTGCTAGGTACGTGTGGAAAACCGGCAATAACAGTATTAAAAAAGCGGATGTTTGTTTAACTTTATGAAAAACCAGTGATTAAGGCAGAACGATTTTTTGGATGAGTGTATGATTTAGCTTAGGGATTAACAAGTGTTTTAGTATGAATCAAGTCACGTAGTAAGACGGATTTTGGTCTCAACATCCTTAAACGAATGTCGCAAGTGAAAATCTCGTGGCAGATGTGAATCAGACGGTTTATTTCTTGTCGACTAGACATGAACAGACGCCACGCTTAGTGACTCCATGGGATTTATTTACTCCAACCGTAATAGACCGCAAAAAAGATCTCCGGTTTATATGCGACTAGCGTAAACAAAAAATTACATTAATGAGATAAAAACTTCACAACTGGTTCATTTCGCTCGTAATTTTCATAATCTGACGTAAGATTTAATTAAATAAACAATCATTGATTTGCATTTCAGGTGAACGGACCGTCAGTTCAAAAGGCAAAAAAGCTGCAGCGATTGCAATTGCTTGACCCAGTTTTGGAGTTATTTTTTGTTACCTATTGTGAAACTCTTTCATTCATATTTTGGTTGGTAACTTATTTTTAGTTGATATATTGGTAAAGATGAGGAATTCCTCAAGTTCCGGCCTCAGCAGTGGCCACTCCTTCCTGCGGGAGCGCCGACCTGGAAGTCGGACGCTTCTGTTCGATGACTCACGTCTGCATGAGGCCTCTTCAAATTCTTTGCAACGTAGGGCACCACCCCCAAAATGCAAAAAAATTCGAATAAAAACAATGGATTCAAACAACAAATTACAGGCTACAATGAATTAATGATTTCGGTTTGTACGACATATTTGATTTCAAAAATCAAAATACCTAAGATTAGAAAATCAAATGGCTTTCATCGCGAATAATTAAAGTGAAATTAAAATAAAAGTGTATTCAGTATTACAGTATTGTATATCAAGTTATATCTTTTTGACATTTTATCTTTGCAGACATATTTGTTTTTTATAGACACTTAAAAAATAACAATATCTTAAATCAATAAAATAAAATTTTTATTGACATAATACCAATTTTGACTATTGACAATAAATAATTCTGAAAAATATCTGTTTATTTAAGTATATCGTTAAACCTTGAAAAACTCTTTAAATCAAAAGTTATTTTTAATTGTTTATTTATGAAAAAATTATTAATTTATTATTGATTTATTTATAAAAAATGTATAAATACGAGTATTTGTTCAGGAAAGTTTCAATAGATAACAATTACAAAAATAAATTTAACGAAAATTGAGACGAAAATATTCAAATTAGTAATCTCTTCGTATTAAATAACATTCTATTAGGCACTGCCATATCCAAATATTCTCATCTAACTCTCTAAAATAAAACGATGTGTATTTCATTTTGCTAAAAATGCATTTTTCGCATTTTTGTGCTATTCATATGGCAAACGTGTTATTTTTGAATTAGAAATCATCAAATGGACGTAATAAAAATATTTAGATCTATAGATTATCAAGAAACATAAGCATTTATTACACCTCTTTAAAGGAACGAAGTTTAAGGGCTAAACGTGCGACAAACACCAGAAATTGAGGTACAGTTCTTTGCGTAAAATTTGGTATTATGAAATTTTAAAGTTTTATAGTTAACTATTCTTAATTATTTATTCTTCTAGTTAATTCTTCTAGTTAATTATTCTTGGACGAGATATCACTTTAAATTTCAAATTTTCTTAGCATTCTATTTATCAATCATACTAATATTTGCTTCACAACGCATCTTATTTTATTTTACATGTTCCTTGAAAGTTAAAACTTAATAATTCTTTTATAAAGTACAAAAAATTTCATTAAACTATTAAAACTCTAAGAAACAGACAGCTTTTGTCTTATATGGCCTTTGCCGAAACTTAGAAAATTCGAACATTTCCACAAAAACCAAAAGATTCTTTATAAACAAAGTTCATAAAAGAATAAATCTCATAGATGCACGTCTTATTTGACAATATTAACTCTTCTAATACTTGAACTTTAACATTTTACGCTTACTTTCTTTATCTATGCCCATATCATCAACATAGATGTAATTTGTTTAGGTAATTTCAGATCCAGCAATATTATTTGTAATATAAACAAAACTTCGGTAAAATCGGCACAATTAATTATTATAACAAAAAAAGCGTGTTATACCTTTCGTTTATTGTATTTTTGTTATGAAATTAGATATAACGGATATATGTTTATTTCCAGATTTTGGTTGCTCTTTAGTTTTCTTTAGCATTTTAGTTTCAGTTAATCAAATGTGTAACTTGGTTATGTGGTGAAACTGGTGAAAGTTTGTGAAGCTAAAAGTTAGAACAGATTAGAGCACAAATTTGAATGTAAAAATGAACATTAGGGGTAAAACTGGTTCGGGGGTTGACATTTTTGGGGAACTAAAAGATAGGAAGTATGATGGAACCAGGAATAGTAAAGATAAAACTTGTACGAGAGTTGAGATTTTTGAGAAATTAAATGAGGGAAAGTATACTTTTCCAAACCAATTTTGGCTTACCTGACTTTAAAGGCAAGTTTTCTATTTATTACTAGTGCAATTAAGATTGTATTGTTACTAAACGCAAGTAATTTATGGTCATTAGACCCTTCGATAGCATCTGAGAAAACCGCCTGAAGCAGGCAGATTTGACACCACTTTTACGTAGAATTGATCTGCCCCTGGTGGTTTTCTCAGATGTCACCGAAGGGTCTAATGACCATAAATTAGTTGCATTTGAGGACAATACAATCTTTATTACACTACTAATAAACTTGCCTTTAAAGTCCACTTGAACTTGAAAAGAATACAGACGTATTCAATTTAGAGCTTATTATTTCAATTTGCGATTTTGCTTGCAATTCATTTTGAGTCAAATTGTTTTTTTTTTCAAGTTTTCGTATAAATTTTAATTAAGTAATTTTTGTATTTAACTATCTAATTTACTTCTTCAGTGGTGATTGGACAAACGCTAAAGAAGTTCTTTTTTTTTCTAATTATTTAGCAATAAGCTAATTTTAAACTTCATTATCCTCGCTAATTCTTAATTTATTAAGCCATTACCGTCTTTATAGGAGAGTACCAACCCCGTCATTTAATTTAACCCTTTGTCATTTAACTTTGTAATTAGGTGCAAGACCTCCACCTCTTCTAAGAAATCTAAATTGTAGTTGTTTAAATTAATATTTGCATTTTTTGAACTGATTCAATTCTCTACTTTAAAAGATATTTTTTTATATAGTCAGCAAATAGTCAGCATTTTTATTGATTAAGCAGTAAAGCAGACATTTTAGAGTCGTTTAAAATTTGTCAGTTCAGAAAAATCTTGAGGTTAAATGTCAAACAGCAACAATTTTTCAAAAAAAAAGGTAAACTGGAAGGTTTGGCAAAAAAATATATGTTCAGTACGACAACAGAGCAGATCGGCCGTGCCTTGCCTTTAAACTGCCATTACATGCCTTATTCCCTAATTAAACAAAGAATTAGTATTTTTTATTTGTTCATACAATTACAATTTTAATTTCGATTCTATCACTTTTCTTCTTTGTACGACTTAAGTACTTTTTATTTACTGCATTCCGAGTGCATTCTATAAAACTGCTTTTTTTCATTTAAATTTAATTCTAAAACTGTTTTTTTACTCTTCTATTATCTTATATTATAACCCAACCTCACTATACGACTGAGGACTGAGCTTTGTTTTACTTTGCTGTCGTAATATTTTTTCTTTTCTGGTTCCCACAAAAAAGAACGCATCGTAGAGCTATGAAATTCAAGATGGGATCCTTTATCAAGGCTTCAAAAATTCAACTATAAAACTAGTAAAGAAGAAAATAAACATCCCTGAAATGTCGGAGCAAAAAAGAGCAAAATTTTTTTTATCCAATCCTTTATTCCTAATAATAACAACAATTTAATGTTACATGGACGTGATAACAACAACAACGCGTAATAGATCAAAGGGTTCTGACTTGTCTGTAAAATATATTTTAGTCTGTGTCTTGAAATTGCAACACCTAGAAGAAGCTGTGTTTTAACGAAATTTGGTAGAAAAGTTTGTCTAATTAAAGTTTAAGATAACAAGTAATTAACGAAGAATATTAATAGGGAGTTATGAGATCCTTATAATTCGTTTGATGCAAACTAAAGAAAAATGTTGCTGAATCTGATTACCTAATAAACGAAATAATAAAAAATATGAATAATTCATTTTTTATTTTGTAGCCCACTGTTGTTATCTGAAGCGCTGTTCAAGCATCCTTTTAATTTTAATAATGCACCAACGCGTTTGGCGCGTCAACTCAAAAAAAGTTTCTAAACTAAATTCTTTATCGAAAAACATACTGATATTTTCTAAACCACACGGATGTAAAAGTTTTGAAAAAAAAATCTTATACAGTACAACTCCGAACTCATGTCACTACGCTGCCTCGATCCTCCATTATCCGATTTACACAATAAAAAATTGCACAAAAATTCTTCTTCTTCTTCTTCTTCTTACTTCAAATGGTGTTCTGGCTACCAGGCCATTTCACCAGAAAAATTCTTCCAAACAAAACAAGCACTCCCACAATTTTTTACGGCCTCTTCTAATTATTTATTTTGACCGACCAAAAGGTGACATTATGACGAATATTATTAGTCTGCGAAGAATGAAGAAAATTGTACATACAGAGTGTCGCAGCTAAAATTTGCACCCTCTCAAATCCCCGATATTGTTCACGTTTGTAAAAAACTCTAACACAAGAAGATTAAACTTATCTTATAGTTTCAAATTTATTGTTGCATCCCTCTATCGCCCAGAGCTACTCCTGTTAAAAATCTGGCGTGTAAAAAAGTAGTGTTCAGCGGATTGTCAAAAAGTATAACTTTATTACAAGATTATAACAAGATTAAGCTTAGCCAAGAATTAAACGAAGATGATTCAGATCGACGTTTACAATTTTGTAAAAATTTTACTGAGCTTTTGAATCGTGCCCCAGGTTTACTTTACATTAGTTTTTCTGATTAAAGTACTTTTATGTTGAACGGTGAAGTAAAGAGGCACAGTAATTGTCGTTATTAGAGTGATACCAATCCACACATTTTATTGAAGGGCACACTTAAACACCACAAGAATTGAACGTATGGGCAAGCATTCTGGGCAACCGCATTACCGAGCCACTTTTTGTTGAAAGCACTTTGATATTAATCCCTTAATCATCCAAGCACTAGAAGACGATCCAAATCTTCAAAAAAAACAACATTTTTTCAACAGGATAGAGCCCCTCCCCATTATCAGCTCGAAATGGATCGTGTATATAATAGAAAAACTAATCATCAATCTTGGAGCGAGCAAGGTATGGGAGATGCCATCCAAGCTGTTTAAGAGGAGTATGAAGGTTAAGGGGGCGTGGCGTGCGAAAAATACAAATAAAAGGGCCAAGGGTGTTGGGTAGATTTGATTGTACTTTTGATAAGAACATCGAAAAAGAAGTGGTATATTAAAGTACTTGAATCTAGACATTTCGGTCTTACGACAACAGAAGTAAGGAAACTTGCGTATGCCTTTGCTGAAAAAAATAAGATCCCCTACAGATTTAACAAAAAAAAATTGCTGGGTTAATGTGGCCTCGAGGTTTTCGCTTAAAAAATATAGATATTACTTTAAGGCAACCAGAGTCAACTTCTATAGCTAGGGCTATGGGGTTCAATAAAGTTTAAGTCTCTAAGTTTTTTGAAACTTTAGAAACAGTAATTAAGGAAAATTCAATAACACCAGACAAAATTTATAATATGGACGAAAGTGGTCTATCCAGCGTCCAAAAACCTCCCAAGATTTTGGCAGCTACTGGTAAGAAACAGGTGGGATCTCTGACCAGTGCAGAAAAGAGGCAACATGTTACTGCCTTTGTTCTTCCGTCATTAATCTTTCCCCGAAAAAAACAAAAAGGATGAACTCACTGATAAGGCACCAACAGGGACTTTAGGCCTTTACCATAAATCTGAATGGATTACTACAAATCTTTTTGTAAAATGGTTAAGGCATTTTTGTAGTTTTGTAAAACCGTCCCAAGACAACAACGTGTTGTTACTAGTAGATGGACACAGTAGACGTAAGTCTTTAGAAGCCGTGACATATGCGAGAGCCAATGATATTATCATGATGTGCTTTTCAGCGCATTGTACACACCGCATGCAACCCTTAGATGTCACTTTTTTTGGACCTCTTAAAACCTATTACAACCAAGAGTGTTCAGTCTGGATCACAAATCACGAAGGGAGTTCTATCGGTATACATTAAATTGGAGAGTTGTTTGCTTCGGCATATGGTGAAGCAACCACAGTACAAACGCTACTAGTTGATTTGCTAAAACAGGGATATTACCTTTTAATGAAAATATTTTCCCTGATCATCTTTTTCAACCAGCGGATACAACTGACATTGTTCAAGAAGAAGTAACTGCAAAACAGGTTACAGAACAAAAACTTGGAAAAAATATATTAATTAGTAATGAAGGAGAAAATTTAGTAAATGACGGAAATTCTCACGAAAACTTTACTATAGAAGTAAGTGACAATAATGACAATGAGGAAAAGAAAAATTTAGATGAAAGTTTAACTAAGAGAGAAGAAGAAATAGAAATAAGAATTGCATCTGACGATAAGTCACAGAGAGTAGGTAACTCTCGAAGAGATTTCACCATTGTCTAAAACTTCTGCAACATCGAGAAAAAGAAGGGTTAATTCTAATACATTTTCTGTACTTACACGCTCACCAAATGTCATTGAGTTGAAACATAAGACTGAAAAAAAAATCAAAACTGAAGAAGTAGGAAAAACTAAGCGTGTAATTTTTATTTTTAATAGGGGTTCTACTTCTACTAGCGGAAATCAAAGGAAGACAGAAAATTATCTGAATGAAGAAGACGAAAAAGAAGACCCTTATTTCTAAGACAACGAAGACGACGACAGCGACGACGCTTTACGTTTATATTGTAACGAAGTTTTTAAACATTCTAGAGCAAGGAAAAAGTGGCTACAGTGCATGACCTGCAAGAAATGGGTACATTTGAAATGTGCTGGAGTTTCTTTAAAAACAAAAATTTTCATTTGTGAATTGTGCAATTAATAAATAAAATATAAACAATTTTGTAATTTGTGTTTGTTTAATTTGTGTGCAGTTGTCTGTGTATGAATATTATTTAGAATTCGAATGCGCGTATTTCATTCATCATTAAATGCTCTGTAATTCCATTAAAAAACTTAGGTTTTAAGTTTAATAATAATTAAGATATATGCTACCAAAGAAAAGTATGTCATTTTATAACATTTTCCCCTACGTATTTGTGTCTAAACTTCTGCCAAATAATTCTGGAACATCCTGTACCGAATTATGAAAAAATGCATAAAACTCTAATTGTTTTAAAACTATTATTGTGAAATTTGACTTATTTCCATTTTATAATAGGAAACAGGTCGTTTGTTTCCTTTAGAGCGACACATGTATATGCATCATTGATGCATTTATTAATAAGGAAGGTGTAAAACTACACACTACAAATATGGCAAAGTTCACTATTAATCAGAATATGAATCACTAATTATTCTTCCATCGACAAAAATCGTCTATAAATCAAACCAAAGCCATACTTTACACGAAAATTAATGGTTTTTGTAATTAATTAAAGGATGTGTGTTGTTTGGCGTCACGTACACGGCAAAACCATTGCTCATTTAGTCAACATAAATAAATTAGAAAGTGGTATGTTGGGAATTTCTCCCCATCAAGTCCGTCCCGTGATTCCCTTTTCTCAATAAAATTCCTTATTTGGTTAGAAAAAGGCCAATGACTGATGCTCCACGTGCGATTTGTATTTCAAAGAAGATTGCCGCACACACATTGCATAATTACTGTTGTAATGATAATGACAACAACGACTTGCTTGTCACAGCAAAGTATATCTTTCGAAACTGCATCTCTCTGGTAATTCGTAAACCAGATAGGACACTTGTTTATAAAAATATTTCATGTAATATCGAGTGGTGAAACGTTTTGTTTATTTTAAATTAATAAATTACGGCTAATTAGAGAATTATTCAGCTTAGTTTCAAAGCAATGTGATTTATATTTAATACCTGACTTTTTAAACGTAAAACAAGAAACGGTGCATTTTTTATGGGATTTCCCACCGGTTGTAACACTTTCGGAAAGTCCAGGGTGAAAGTTTGTTGAAAAAAAAAAAAAATTGCCCCGGGTGAGGATCGAACTCACGACCTTAAGATTATGAGACTTACGCGCTGCCAACTGCGCTACCGAGGCAGTTAAGTGTGTTCTGTGTGTTACTAAAATAAGCGGATTTGCGTAATTTAAAAACTAATTATTTTTAATTATTAATTAATTTAAAGTATTTATAAATAAAGTGTTTGTTAAATACTAAAAGTATAGGTTTGGTTTGTAGACTTACCTTAAGTTTCAAATCAGGATTCTTTTGTTTGCGCTTGTGCCTTTCCGGAACAATTTTTCCTTCCATTTTTAGTTATGGTACTAATTTAAATAACAGATGTTCACTGTTAGGTGTGTTATGTAATTGGTTGGTACACTTAATTAGTTTTTTCTCCACACCAAAATTTATAAATAACCCAAGTAGAAAAGGAAAATTCTCCAAGCAAGGCCAAGAAAAATAATGTTAGAGCATTGATAGAGTTTTTAATGGAAGGAATGAAACGAGTGTGTTAGAAATTTTTATTATCATATATTATTTCTTTAGTTGTTATGGAATTTGATGGTGCTTTTAGGTCATTTTGTTTACAATTTTAGAAGCGAGGAGCACACGTTCTCAGTAACACTAAACTATTAAGTTCATTAAATTCCGAGATGAGGCGACATCTGGTGGTGCCGCAAAACAATTATTTAAAAATACTTTCACATGAAACTGCCGTAAAATAACGTTATTTTCGATAATAAAACGATAAAAGTAAATTATTTTGAAAGAAATTTAAATAAAAAGCTTTGAAGATTTTGCCAAACCAACTTATTTTTCAAATTTGCAATATAGCGTGCTTTTGGTACATCAACAGCTTGAGGCTTTTGAGGCGGAAGTTTGGAAATTTATGGGAGACAACTCTTATTCTTATTTATTGTTGTGTTTGTGATAAATTACTTTGGTGTCACACTACTTTGTAAACATTTGAGTTTTCTTTTTATTCAGTTGATGCATTTTTTATTTTAAAATAATAGATGATCTTATATAAATTATTTTGTTTTAAGTTCAAATACTTTAAAATTAGAGTCAATGACTTTTTAAATTTTGTAAATACGTATTTTTAAATGTTTGATAGTGTTTGACAATTAACAAGAAGCGACATCACGTGCGTTTTTGAGGGAGAAAACTCAAACTGTTGATAATATGTTGTAGTCTGTTGACAAAAAAGTGTCAGTATCAATGGCACGTGTCCACTAATTCCAATTCTACTGACAGAGTGCTTATCGCATTATTTGATTGTTGATAGTGTAAATATTTGCTTACAATTTATTCCTTATTTAGTAAAATCTTTTTTAAAACAACTTACATCTCGCATACTGAAAAATGTAAAATATTTATTATATGAGTGTGGTATGCACAATATTATTAGTAACGGAAAAAAGATGTTACTTTCTTGAGTGAATAATAAGCATTTCCACACAAGTAGGTACAACGTGATCGACAAATACTGATTAGATTGGCATTGTTGGCAACATAAAATTTATATTTTTAACATTATGTTGACACTTTAGTAAATATTTCATAGTTTTCAGTCACATTTTTAATGAAACAAATAGCCTCATTCGAATTTCCAAATAATTTCAGTGAGAGAATACATCAATTTAAGGTTTTGGGTATCAAAATTTGTAATTGACTTATGCAGGCTTTATTAAGGGTGGGCAACTTTGCGGTCGACCCTCATAAATTTTTACAACTAGTGGTAATACTCTAAATATTCGAAAATGAGTCGTCTTTGTATTTACCATCTCGGTATAAAGGTTTCAAACGTGCCTGCTGCCTGCCCTAGTAAGAATAATTTATTTTTTATAGATGGGATCTTTACCGCAACGCTCATAAAACAATGTGAAGGGCAATCGGCATATTCTTCTAATGAGTTCCAAATATCGATACATACCTCTCACAATAATTTGTTTTAAACAAAATAGGCTGGGTGTATCAGAAATGATGATCAAAAATTTAACCAGTGATACATCTCATCAAAAGAAACAATTTCTCTATATACCATTTTCGCCACAGATGCTAAAAATTTTGAATTTTGTTCCTTTGGCCATATATTGCTTTTATCAGTAGCCTATTTAAAAAGATTATAAACAAACGTTTAATTACGATTTCTATACTTATTTAATCCCGTGGTTTAAAGTTATTTTTAAAGGCACCTTACTTGGTTAATTTTATTTAAGACATATAAAAGTGAATATATACTTATTTTTATTAAAAATCAAGAAAGGGATGGTTTGCAATGCGCAATGGCTAATTTAATAAAACGAAGACGCTTAGCGTCCGAGTACCTCTTTAAAGTCTCCAAGTTATAAAGACGTATGATGTATTAATTTTTTTCTGAAACAGCAAAAGTATTGTAAAAAAGCCAAATAATGCCAAAAATTTTAAACGTCCAACTGGCAAAAGATAAAAAATTGTAAATTTTACCCCTAGTCATTTTATTACCGTACTAGTTGCTTACTTTAAGACTCCACTACCAGAGAAAGATAACACTAGTCAACAAAATTCAACTTTTTTTTTATTGAATGAAATATATTTTTCTTGCATAAGCTACTAAGGGTAGTTAATACACAATTTTTTGTTTTCTGCTAGCACGTCACAATTCTTAGAAAAAACGTTTATTTTTTTGTTCACTTTTTCATTATTTGACTGATGATGTGATGATGACGACTATACTACTAGACCAATTTTAAGTGTAAGATAGGTATTGGTCGCAGGATTACATGGTCTTTAAATTACTGTAAGAGTTTTTGCTCTAAGAAACGCGGTTTAAAAGTTATAGCCAAAAAAAGATGTTTTCAACAGTTCTGTTGTTCGCAAAATGTCATTTTTTCTAGAATATACTTTTTCTAAAATTATTTAAAAAAAAGTTATTTGTTTAATAAATGGCGTTACTACTTTTTCATACTTTTTTTTATCATTTTATCAAGATTTGAAAGTATTTGCCAAAAATATCAAGGTTTTTGGTATCAGAACATGCTAGGCGATTACACTAGAGAACAAATTTTAATTTTTTAATTTTTTTAAATAAATTATACACAAATTAGAATTATATTATCTATCAGATAATTTAAAGACAAACATTTTTTTCTAACACGTCAGGTTTTTCAGAAAATAAAATAAGTAAATTAAAAATTTTTACTCTATGCTAACTAAATATGTACATATTGTGGCGCTTACACTGGTCTACATGATTTTTTTTTGCTGTCTAATACGTGTCTCTTATGTACTTTTTTATGCAGATTTTAAAAATGTACTCAAAAATTGGCCATCACGTCAGGTCTCTAAAAAAACCTATAAAATATTTTTCTATACAGTGTGAACCATTTGTAATGAATAAATTCGATAAAAATTCAGTGAGTTGCCTTTCAGGAAAACGCTCGGACACGTGTCCTGTTACTTTTTAACGCACATTTTTTGACAAAAAAATTAGATATACAGGATGTCCCAAAATCGAGATATTACCCTCAACTTTGAAATTTTAAATAAGAACTTTATTGTTTTTTAGCATATTTGAATTCTACGTATAACTTTGCGTATTTTTTATATAGCACACGCTATGTCGATTTTGAGTTATTTTTGAAAAAAAGTGTTAGAAAAAATAAAACTATCAACATAAATTGAATTGTACAGGAACAAATTTATAGTAAATGTCAAAAAATAACAGAATATGTGTCCAAGCGTTTTCCTAAAAGGCAAATCTCTAAATTTTTATCAAATTTATTCATTACAAATAGTTCACGCTTTTTTTTTCAAAAACAACTGAAAGTCGACATTGGGTGTGCTACATAAAAAATACGCAAAATTATACGTAGAATTCAAACATGCTGAACAATATTGAGGTTCTCATTTAAAATTTCAAAGTTGAGAGTCGTATCTCGATTTTCGAACATTCTGTATATCTATTTTTTTTTGTCAAAAAATGTGCGTTAAAAAGTAACAGGACACGTGTCCGAGCGTTTTCCTGAAAGGCAACTCACTGAATTTTTATCGAATTTATTCATTACAAATGGTTCATACTGTATAGAAAAATATTTTATAAGTTTTTTCAGAAACCTGACGTGATGGCCAATTTTTGAGAACATTTTTATAATCTGCATAAAAAAGTACACAAGAGACACGTATTAGATATCAATAAAAAAAATCATGTTGACCAGTGTAACCTTTCATTTATAAAAATTGTTTTGCAATCATGACATTACCTACTTGAAGTTTTAATACGTTATATTTAAATATATTAATAAATGAATAAAAATCACCCCTCTTTGAGAAAGAAAGGATACTTCCATCGAATTTAATATTATTTTAACTAGAGGTAAAAATAGCGTTACCAAGGAAAGGGTAAAAAATCATACTGAATGTACTCCTTTTTTCGCTGATTTCCGTGTGTGAATTTTTTTTATATAGTTAAAAAGAAGCCTTGTTTTCTACTTTTCAATACTTCACGCACGGCGAAAAGACAATGTTTTAGTAAACAAAAAATCGCAAATTTCATTGTACAAAAAACTGTTTTTACATTAGGAACGCAAAGTGGTTTTTAGCGGTTCGAATGATTTTTGATAAAACTTTTGAAAAATAATCACTTCATGCTCTTAATAAAAAAATACTATTTCCCATGACAATATAACAATATGCTACCACAGCAAATATGTAAATTTAAATTAGATATATGATATATACAGTAATTACCTATATGCAACCAACTTTACTGTGTGTTAAAACAAATGATATCGTTTGTTTTTCAATGTTCAAAAAAATTGAATTTTAAGATTTTCAATGTTGCAAAAAACTTTAAAAATTCTCCTTTTCTTCTCTTTTTCTCAGTAGGCTTCTACAGAGGTTTCTACTGAAATGATTTTAGTAGAATCACTAGAATCTAAGTAATGCAGAGAGAACTACTAGTTCTCCCTGGTGTAATTATACATAAAAATGTGATAATTGATAAATCATCCAAATAAATAGAATGATTAAGAATTAGGATTAATAAGCTGACTGTGGGCCCCTCGCTTATCGAGCAAAACTATAATAATGTGAAGAAAAGTTGTATATTTTTAGGCTAATTTCAAGTTGAGCTACTACCGGTAGCAATGGTAGCATCGCAAATTTTAATATCTTTCCATGGCAACAACCAATCACAGCCCCAAACTCTTTTAATTTTGCATGGAAACAAAGATAATACCGTATTGCCTTCTTTTTATATAAATTGGCCCATACGTCAACAAATTATAAGATATTCCCGAAGATTATGTTTTGCTCTGAAAATCTAATAGTCAAATAAAAAAAAAATTGTAAACTATCTAAAAAATAGCGCTAGTATATTTTAATTAAATGATTAATAATACATACCTATAATAAATACTGAAATTCAAATAATGACTTTTAAAGTTTATTTCGAACAAAAAATACTAAAACGTTTATTTAATTTTTTTTCAATAAACGCTTCAAAACTTTACTCAAAATTTTGAAAAGATAAACATATCAAAACTTATAGGTACTCGCTTATGTGCACCAAAAAAAAGTAATAACGAGCGTCTACAAATGAATGACGTCGTAGTGTGCTGTGAACCTGCGAACGTAGGGCTTAGCTTGGCGCACATAGTAACATCATTAGTTTGTCAATTGTCATTTAACTGTTTTTATTTTTGAAATTTAACATGATTTCACAAATCCACAATACATTTATGATTGAATCGTATTTCCGACATTTTGACAATTGGCATTGATGACAATTCACAAACTAATAATGTCACTATGTGCGCCAAGCTAAGCCCTACGCTCATTTCTAGACGCTCGTTATATGCCAAAATATTTCATTGTGACAGAAACAAAACCACAAACTGATTATATTTAGCATTAAGAATGGCTTATTTACACAAAGTTTTGAGTAAAAACATTAAAACAATATTTTTTTGCTAAATGGCATATAGAAAAGTTGTTTTACTTGGTGAATTCTTTCACGAGTTAAAATTAACACGCATAGGTATTTACACACATTCTGTATAAATTCATTCCCAAAAAATCAGTTTAAAAAAACTTAAAAACTAACCAGAATCATGTGAATTACTTGACTAGGTATTGAACCTCCTTAAAGAGGCAGTAAACCAAAATTCCATAAAAACGTATAAAAATTCTTAAAAAATATCTAAAATAAAAAAATCAAAACCGCAAGTCGTTACGACCTTTGGTTTTTAAACGGCGAAACAACAAAGTTGGACGCCTGACCTCATACCGACATCGGACCCACCGAAAAGTTGTGTTTTTTTTTTGTTTGTGGTTATTGAAGCTACTGGAAGTTATCAAAAATGCCAAACTGTTGTGTTTTTCGGTGCATTAGGTTCACCTACCTTTTCTTTTCGTCTTGTGAAACACTTTTTTAAATTATTTTATGGCACGACAAATTTAAAGAGTCGAAACTTAAAACTACGTTCTCAAATCTTCGTGGTATGTACTACACTTGTTTTTATTTCTCATATTTGTTTTCAACACAACATAAACATTCTTTTATTTTGGCATTACAATTGGCCTATACAATTTCCGCAACTACATCAAGATGTGTCGTTTAATCTTTCGAGATTTTCGTCGTTCTGCAGATTATTCGGGTTCTTCTTTAACTTACTTAATTTATTTTTCGTATACCTTGATTCAAAACCGAACACAATCGAGATTAAAAAATAAGGAAAACTTAAAGTTTAATGACAAGCGAGCTGACAAGACATAAACAATCTCACAACATTTCAGACGGAACAGAATATGTCGGTATGACGTCACAGTCAACGTTTTACACACTTTGGTCTCTTATATTTCCAAAACGACAAATCGTACGTATCTACCGTTTGAAGATTTTTTCTTAGAATTTCATTTACCATATTTTTTTGGTATAGGTACTGTGGTGTTGTTTAAATAGATAGCCGAGACCAGTGGCGGCCGGTGAATTTTTAAAACTCTGTATTTTGAAAATGGAGCATGGGATCCACATTCTGATCCACAAAATTTGATCGAAATTTGCGAAATTTGATTTTTAAAAATGGTGAGCTTCCCCTGGTTATTTCCGAAACGGTTTATGCTAGAACGGTGGCGAATTTTTTTTTCAGCATTATGAGGCAAATTAATGACTAATCATATTTTGTTTTTTTCTAAAATTTTTATTATAGAAAAAGTTATGAGCATTTGAAATTTTAGAGAAAGAATATTTTTCGAAAATTAACAGGTACAACTCCTTTCAAATATCAGTTTGTGAAATTACTTTATGTTCAGTTTATTTAAGGACTTAGCTGTTCAGATTAGATATGATAATATTTTTAATAAAGATTTAATTTAGAATGTTGCTCATTTGCAAGAAATGTTCTAATAAATACACCGTGATCAACAAATACTCATTGGCAACGCAATATTTATAACATTAGCATAATTTTGATACTCTAGTTCTCTAACTTTTGGTTTTAACTTATTTTTGCAGGTACTATACCACTTTTTTCTGTGTTGTTTTAATTTTAACTGTTATTTTCACCAGAACGTGGGCAATTTCTATGATAACATCCTCCTTAACGCATATATTTTAATTTTCTTTAGAATATTTTTTTCCATTAGTAATAGGTCTTAATATCATAATAAAATTTTGCTTGTCATTTCACGTGTATAAAATTTATTATTCTTTTGTTGTGGTTATTTATAACTTTTTCTCCAATTTTCCGACACAGTCATTTGCTTCTTTTGTATTGTTTTTTACCCTTCCATTGATATCAACTATGACCATTAGGATTCCCTTGCTGTTATCTACTTCTTCTTGCAAAATGTTCCGAAATTTGTATAATAAATTTTATTTAATGTTATTTAAGTGTTTTATGACAACAATTGAATTTTCTTTTCAAGTTGGTGACCACCGATGGCTAAAAAATTGGCAAAATTGACAGTTAAACAGAGGTGTTCTGTTGAAGTGTTCCCCATGTTAGAAAAATACGGTATATAAGTTTTTTAACTCGACGGATTACAAATGTATTTTTTTAAATGCGTTATTTATATTCAAAATAAATATTTTTTCGTTGCAATTTGTTTATTATTCATGCTTGTTACAACATTTTTTGTAAAAACTCTTTCCATAAACATTATAGTTGAATATAAAAACTATAAACTTGTTATGTTACTACTGTATGTGTATACTTACCTATTTATATAGTCGGCTAGAAAATGTTTTGTTTAAATTTGTTTACATTATCTTTAGTTATAGATATAACTACAGTTACGAAAAATAAAAAACAGTTAAAGTTTCTCATTTACTTTATTTAATTTTTTTAAACATATTTTCAATAACTAAACACATATCGTGCCAAACCAAATCTATGTCAATAACAAATTAAATATTATAATGACATTCACGAAGAAAACCTCAACATCAAGTAGTAAGAATGTTGTTTATCGATACAACAATCTATTGTTTCAAATTTTTTTCATGTTGAAATATATTTCGAATGATGATCACATCAAAATCCGTCTCGTAACTTGATTCAATCTTGTGATTTATTACATTAGAAAAAGAATTGAATTCAAGACTCGTGACCACCGACTCTAATTTTGCCGAATTTTAATGACCCAAAATAAGATACGGTAGATTTGTTAAGAGTCATCTTTATTAGTTTAACGCCTACACAAGAATTACAGTCTAGTCAAACACGACATTTACAATTATTATTAGCTTTAGCATTTGTAATAATTAATACTGGCAAATTGTGATGAAATTAAGACCTCAAAATATTTAAACAATAAATGACTTATCATTTCCAAGGTATAGTTACGTACTTTGTGGTCTTAATTGTCAATTTTATGACCAGTTATAACACTCAAGTGGCGCTTAATTTCCCTAACGAAAATAGATTTTTATGAAGAATGTATTTTTAATTCTCAGCTGTTTTAATTTAACAAAACTACAATTCGAGCAAGTAGTTAAGTTTGGAGCCATTTCAAATACGTAACTATTAAAAGAAGATTTTGTAATTGTAAAAGGTGCAGTTTGGTAATTCTTATATAAAATCATTGATTTTGAAATTGATGATATCGACAGAAAAATAGGCCATGAACGCGATTGTAGTGAAGGGAACCAGTAATCTTTCAAAAAACAAAACTGATATTTTTTAATCACAAATTAATTAAAATAATTGTATTTATCGTAAATAAATTTCTGGCCAATACATTGTTTCCCATTCAACAAACGGTAAATAAATACTCGTGTTTTGCTTGCGTCTAATGCATGATACATCACCCAAAATAACCAGAAAACGTACGTTTGTGATAAATGTTTATGTAATACGTGTGTTTTCTTTTATTTTCATTTTAGATTAATGTAATACAATAAAAAAATCAACTTACCGATAATTTAGCTTTTTTGTATTTGGGTGCAAAACATTGTTGTACATTTCCCATAATTTAAAGAATGCATCACAATCACATAAACACGTTTTAAAAAATTTTAAAATTATTTTTTTTCGACAAGAATCATAATTTCGACCGTTCGAAGCGCGCGCCTGTTTATTTTTTACGAAGCTCATCAAATTAACATACACGGAGCCCATGCGCGCTTCTTATTTTAATAAAATGTAACCGGTTAGAGTTGTAATCGCTAAATGTGATTATTTAATAGTAGAAATTGCACGTTTTATTTATTCTTAGCTTTTACGGTGTAAGGAATTTTCTGAAGTAAGTAGATTAATGAAACTGTTAAGCTAGACTAGACGGAAGAAAGTTTTCTTATTTATGTACAACCAGGGTGGTTAATATTTGTTATAAACTTTCTCCGAAGTCGGGTCAATTTGTGTCAGTGACATGATGAACAATGAATCATTTTTTTTAAATTTGAGTCGTCTGCTTTATAAATATGTATGTATGTATATGGAGTGATTCACTGATTCATTCAAGTAATCAAAGAAACGATCAAAGCAGGCCAAATTCATTTGAATTACTTGTGATAGTATAGTAGATTTAACGAAATAGTAGAGTGACTCAAGCGAAAAAGTCATAACTATTGTTAACTTAACAAAAAGCGGTACTCGAGTTAGGCATCAGGGATGATGGATGGGCCCGTCGTAAATTTTTCTGCCACCGGATTGTGTCGCATTCCTGAAATACCAAAGCCTCGAGGTAGGTAGATATAACGAGCTTATCATCTTTGCGACCGAACTTGAGTATCACACTTAGTTAAATTAACAATGGTTATGAATTTATTGCTTTAGTCATTCTACTATTTCGTTAGATCTACTATACAAATGGTCCATAATTTGTGACAAAAATTTATGACATCAAATACTGAAATTAACAAGTAAACAAGTGTGTAAACCAAAAACTATCCTTTCTTGACAATTTTGACGTTAAACTATAAAAATCAAAATGACGTTAAACTTTAGAAATCAAAATCAAGAAATAGAAAGGTGGGTTTTGTTTTTTGAGTTTAGAATTCACTTTAGACTTTTAGTTATTATTATTGATGTTAATATATTTTATTCAAAACACTTCTCGCCTAGTTAAAAGTGATTCCGATGCCATTAAATTTTGGGATCGAATTTTCGTTCACATAAGTTCAGCATATTCGTATTATTTTTATTATTATTTGGGCAATGTACCAAAACAATATCCAGAAAATTTTCTAAGTTTAGAGTGGATGGCATTATTAATCGACGCTCATGTTCTCCAGCTTATTAACGTCATGACGCCATGGACGTCACAAAATCTATCAAGGTCATGACATTCCTACTGAGACCTATTGAGGAATTGCAGAAATTCTTTCTGAAGGTGTAAAATCCAGGGTTCCAATAGGGGCAGTTGTAAAAAACCCGAAACTAAAGGACAACAGCTTGTTGTCCTTATATAAGACAACTCTTGGAAGAAAATGCAGGAAGAAATGCAGACCATATCTACGTAATCTGACTAGGCTCCTAGCTGATTGGAACCTTAGAATAACTTGCAAGAAGACCTTAGGAAAGGGAAGAGGACTGTGACTAACATTTAGAAACGTAGAGTGTTTCAGAAGTCCTGGAGATCAATATATATCCAC
Organism: Tribolium confusum; assembly: GCA_029207805.1. Taxonomy (NCBI): domain Eukaryota; kingdom Metazoa; phylum Arthropoda; class Insecta; order Coleoptera; family Tenebrionidae; genus Tribolium; species Tribolium confusum. The sequence continues at coordinate 11,154,710 of JALGAY010000006.1, forward strand.
CTGCACCGGCTGCTTGTTAGAGGTTTATAGAATAAAACGACATTAAGAACTATCGGAGGACCAAAAATACTAAACCCACAAGAACATGCATTCTGGCAAATGAAAATCTCCATTTTCTGCCATTACCAAAAATGTAATTGTGGTCGAGATAAAGACAAACCTAGAAGACAGAAAGTAGGAGATAAGTTTCGCTTCGGCCAACGAAGTGAAAACTCTTGTCAGGTATTCTAAGACTGAGAAAACAGAATTTGTGTTCTGCTGTAACGCAAATACCCAACACAAAATGTGGGGCAGTGCTGGGACAAACAAAAGAGTCTCCCCTGATTAGGAGAGCAAGATGGAGACCTTAAGGAATCCAAAAACATGCGGCCTGGGAAATGTATGCTAATATATGCTGTATTAAACTTAATAGAAACAAGAGTGGGAAAAATATCTAGCGTGCCGAAAACACCCTAAAATATTGAGACAATTCAGCAATAATTACTTCCTATAAACAAGGTTGTCTTTTGCAAAAAATACCATGTGGGAGGTATCTAGGTGTAACCACAGGTTTCTGTGCTGAAGACACAAGTTTGTAGAAAATTCAACAATGTTAAAACAGTGGTATGATGAGCCCTCTAAATTCCTAACACGTAAGGGAAGCTAAAAGAACTTTGTGAAGAAAGTACTTTGCAGGGGTTTGAGAGCATTCCGAAATAAAAGGCTCTAGTATGAAGTCGCCAGATAAAGGTAAATTTCTCAAGTTAATATTCACGAGAATACGCATATCAACCGGGTAAATCCTGTAAACTGAGTTAACTCATAGGATAGAAAGAAGACGATGGGTATTAAAGAAATTGTGATGGAAGTGTTCTTAGACATTGACAAAATTAGAAATCTTTCTCCTTCAACTTTATCTGAAAAGCTGCCAAGAAGCGAGGAGTCCAGAAGTTTCTACTCGGATGAATCGACTCAAATTCAACGAAAAAAAGTAAGACTTTGAAACATATGTCATACAGAGTAGTTGCTGATAAGGGATGTCCAGAAGAAAGTGTTCTATCGCCCTTGTTGAGGTCTTCCAAGGTGTCTGTACCAAGAAAGGAAAGGACACTATATCTAGAAAGGCGCAAAGATACTATATCACTTAGTAAATGGCAGTCAAAGGAATTGTATCTGAATTAATGCAGCATGCCCTGAACCTCGCTGAAAGATGGTAAACTAACGGATGTAAAGCAAATCCGACAAAAAAATTCTATACAGTTGAAGAAATGAAGTACTTGAGAATAACCTCAGATAACAAACTCCACTTGATAAGCCGCATTGACAAAATACTGTCAAAGCAGTATTAGGCCTACCAGAACATGATGGAACAGATGTGGGAACTTAGACCTATAAATGGGCTCTTAGATGTTAGACTATATAGTATACAAAAATTACAGTATTCATTATGTTACCTATGCTTCCATTCCATAGGTGATGACTTACGAGGGAAAAGTAAGGGAACCAAAGGCAATCCGTTTAGTATATCAACGGCTAAAAGACAAGCATTTTCTAGCCAGAAGTAACAGAGATATCTGTCTGTGCGCTGGAAATTGTACGAAGGTCCTGTAAACGAATAAGCGGATTCTTATTCTGACAGCCGCGCTGAAAGCGCTTGAAAGTGTACATATTAAAGATATTAAAAAAATGCCTGGATTCACTAGGAGCGCAAGGTCACTCTGAAGTGGGTGTCAAGTTATTTTACCCAGTTGCAGGCTAGATTACAAAACCGCAAAGATGATGTTCCGGAAGGTAATTGCTGATGTTGATTAGAGGATCTTTAAAAGTAAGAGCTATTCCACTGCTACAAATGAGCTAACAGCAACTCAAGAGAACAGTTGGACTTTATACTGGACACTAAACTTAGGAAACATCTAAACAATTTACAAGAAAAAATTTTTAAATGCATGAAAGAGGGTGAAATTATTATATGTCACTTCCCGGCTTTTAATTTCAAACGTAAAATTTAGTTTGGGATCCTTACAATGGTACCTGAATCGTGAGACGGGCACAATAAGCTTACAGCTTTAGTATAGCGGGCCGCGTACTGTGGCCGTGTCGTAGAGGGTGTACAGTTCGTGGTGTACTCCCACAACAAAAACAGAAATTAAATTGAAAGTAATAAGAAGTGACTCAGCTATTCGGGAGGTAGCGGGTTCGAATCTCGGAGTTTTTTTCTCTGGTCGGTAGGGAAATGCTGTAACAATAATTTCCATCTTCCTCTCTCGAAGATAACATAGGCCTAGAGTCTCAGTGCACGGTCTTAACTCTTAAGTCAAATAAGACTGCAGGGGACGCACTGGCCTCACCCTGTGGACGGGGAACGCAACTAGCGATACTCAGTAAGACAGGGTCAATTCGAAACCTTGGGCCACCTCCAAAGATTAATTACTTAGAAGTAAAGAGGAGAGAGCAATACGTAAATTCTGAGTAAATATGAGATGATTTTTATAAAGAAAGAAAAGAAAACATAGTGAGAAATGCGCTTTATTACAGGAAGTGCTAGTAAACAAAAATTTACGACTAAACGAATTATGTAGCAGAAGCACTACTGAAGAACCGTTTTAAAAAGAAAACCTGAAACAAAAGACCTATATGTACGTATATTTGGATATAGGTCAGTGCCAGCCTAGTTCCGACAGAAATTAGACAAGGAGAGCTAAAAATTAATTTTGTATTTTCGTTGGATATTGGATACCTACGAAAATCATTGGCAAAATTACCAATTGTGGTAAAAAAGAAAAGTTGCAACTAATGAATTGTTGAATGAAAGTTGAACTTAATGAATCTAATGAAAAATTTTAAAAAAAGTTACAATAAACCTTTTTCAACAATTTGTGAAACATCATGTGCAGCGGGAATTTGCGATGATTAAACCACACCTCTTTGATTTAAAATTTTTAATGCCTTTGGCTAGTTCATATAAACATAGAATAGACTGTGCCTTGACACAAAACTTAAATATTGGTAATAATAAAAATAAAATGAAAACAATAAAAATACTACCATTTAACTACAACAATAAATACAGAAGATCCCCGATCTTTTGAAGATTCCTCGTATGGAGAAGCCGTCTCGTCTATACAAATGTAAAGGCCAATGTAAGCTACTTTGTGAAGCACAAAACATAATGAATAATGGTACATTTCAGCCTGTTTGTGCAAAATAAAATGGATCTTGAAAAAGAAAAAAATTGTTATTTGTTTAATTAGGCAATAAAGCATCTGATTTAATGCCGACAGGCAGTTCAAGGATAAAGCGCAGTCTTTTTCGTTTACAGAGAAAAACACTTGGAATGTAGTGCCCTTGCCAAAGAACGCAGAATTAGTAGATAATAATTAGATTTTTCGCAAGAAAAGCGATTCTAAACGCAGAGAACGTTATAAAGCATGTCTTGTCATAGTCGCCACGCTACTGGAACCAGAAATTTAAGATACTTTTAAGTAGAGTTTAGATAATAAAGTGTTTTTATCGAAGAGCTGAATGGTCAGAACGGACTGGTCTTATTGAAATTTGATATGGCAATAAACAAACTAATGCTTCATTTAAAAGACAATTTTAAAATGTCCTTAGAAATCAAAAAGAGTAATAAACAATTTTTGGGGATGGAGATCAAAGCATGATAATATGGCTGGAATTATAAATGTGCACCAAAAACATAAATGCACAAATTTATGTATCTGAAAATGCCAGAGGAAACTGATATTGATTGGCTGATAAGATGATTTTTCAACATCTAACGACAAGTACAATGGACAAGATTGTCAATCAAGGAACCGGAAGCAGTGAAGTGAAAATGCAAGGTTTTAGAATGGTTTTACTTATGGCCCTATGCTGATAACGCGGGGCACGTAAAAGGAGAAAATGGTAAAAATTAAATAAATGTTGCTTTACACACTTTTTATGCCCGTTTCTTAAATTTTTGGGGAGCATAATACACTAAAGGCCTACATTTTGCAATAACCACACTACATACAGGGTATGAATAAAGAAACGGTTTTGGTTCATAAGTGTTGTTTATTTTTTCATATCAGAGTATACTAAGTTAAAGTAAACATAGACTGACCATTACTCGAAAAAAGTCTGAATAAAGGCAGCCCTACACGCCCAATATTTTTATGCAATATTGAACGTTACAGGGCGATCTTGAAAACACAAAATTACAGAATTGCGTAATTGTATTGCGCAATAATATTGAGCAAGAGAGGTGCCTTTATAAAATATATTTACATACGCGTTATGAGATCTCTGGAAAAACCATTGGAATAATTACACAAATTCGTTAAATAATGCTAATGGAACTCGAAAAAGCGCCGGATAATATTTACATGTGGTTATTCACATTTCACTGCATGAAAATATTATTGAATGAATTTTTTTTTCGTAAATTTCTGCTAGAATTAGAATACAATTAACTAAATCTACGAAAGGAGTAAACATGAGACTATTTACAACATTATATCAAATTGTAATTAATTAAGAATCACCAACTTTGCAAATAATTTTTGTTTGGTCGTTAATCATTTGCAAAAATCACATTTTCTAAATAAATGATATTGCGGCAGGTGCTGATTGAGGAAAATTAACTGAACTTTTACCTCAGGTTGGTAATTGTTTTGTTGGTAGCACTTTGTGGTATTGCGTAAAATATATTTGTAAAAATTGTAAAAATAAATAAGCAAAATATACTCGTACTACACGATCACTGACAAATGCTAACCGAATAGCATTTTGATACCATCAATTGATTAATTAAAAGAAATCACAATATTATCGTTGATAACACACACATTTTCAAACGTGACATAAATTGACGTTTTCACAATATTCAAGTATTATTGGCATTCAATCAAGATATAAATTAAATCTAATCACACATAATAGAAAATGATATTTGATATTGTGTGGTGTCAAAAAAAAACCAGAAAAATATCCTTTTTGGATAATCTATGTTTCTATTTACTTTATTTAAAAACCACCATGGTTCAAATATACAGGATACTTTTGAACTAACTTTACAAATTTTAATAGGTGTAAAAGCCCTTGTTGATAGCATGCTATTCAAATTTGTCTTTTCAAATGTTGCTGGTTTTTGAGACAGCTTTTTCAACAAGGGCTATCACCTATTAAAATTTGTAAAAAGTTACTTCAAAAACACCTGAATGTAATCTTATTATAGTTTCTACAACGTAATGCTTTTAATATAAGAAATTAAATTTAGGGAGTCATTATTTGCACCACAGTGGTTTTTTAAATAAAAACCAGGTAATATAAAATGAAAATGTCAAATTTAGATTTCTGCCAAACTTAATGCTTTGGTACTAATACCAAATGCAAAGATTCGCAGCTAACTGCAAAATCATTTATTTAAAAAAATAATATAGCAGTCGAAAAAAGAGTGACTTAAACCACAATCTAGTGTATTGTGTGTTATTTACAATTTAGTTAATAAAAAACCTAAAATTTCCTACAGAAAAATTATACAAAAAAATTTCCTAAATTTATTCTAAAATCTAAAAATGTCAATTTCTCTCATAATAAAAATATATACAAAAAGACAATACAAGTTAAAATGCATAAAGCATATAATTTCCCTGTAGGAACCCAAAATAACGTGTCACAAAGTAAAGGCCACAGTATAATAACTAATTTCACTTCGATTCCACTACAGTTGTAAAAATGAATGAGAGCTGTGGACTCGAGTATATATTAAGTCGAGTTTTGACAGTCTCTATATCTCATTGCACACTTAACAATTCACACTGAATACACTACAGTACTATTTATATGTAAAGTTGGCAATTATTTAACATGAAGTTCACTATAAAGGAATTTTATAGAGCTGCACATCGTTTTCTGGGTTTTTTATGTAGCTATATTCACAGTCTTTACCTTACAAGTCTTAAATTAATATTAAAAAATACCAAATTTGAGATAAACTTGGTGCTTGTTAAAAGGCAGTTAAATCGATGTCGGTTGGGTGAAATTGCAATTAAAAAAATGTAAAATTTTGATTACTGTTTTTGGAATACCGACAAATGACCAACTGCCTAACAGAAAACAAAACTGCCAGTCTTATTTAACTAAAAAATGTCTAAAATATCTATTATACTAATCAAGGCAGTGATATCTGTACACTGTATCTAAATTGGCAGATCTACATGGTATAGATAAAATCACACTCTGAGCGACTAAATATACACGAAACACACACTACGATTAATTTGCAGCGCGATTGTCCATTGTTTTTTTTTTTTGCATTGCATAGAATCCCTGAATCAATATATTTGGTGTACAGTTACTTATAAATTATTTGAAAAAAAAAACTTATAGAAAAAGATGCGACAGAGAAGAAAGTGGTTATCTACGGACAACACCCCATGGTCAATCCCATTGGTGGGGTGAAGGAGGCAACTCGGATGGGTGAGCTACAGTCGAACTGAAAAAACAAAACAATTAAACTAAATATCTTAAAAAAAAAGAATTAATTATAAAATGACTGTGATGCGATCCTGGTCCCATTTTTTAACTTAACCATGCAATGAAAATAGTACAAGAAAGAAAAGAGAATAAACTAAAATCACTAACCTAAACAAAAATGTAGTCACGCAGCACAGAGAAAGATGACAGGTGATAACAAAATTTCTAGGGTCTTCTTGAAAGGTTCACAGCCTTTTTCTTTCCTGTACAACAACCATCATCTTACTTAATGCCAAGCCAGGTTTAGGGTTTATGAGGATGCAAGTTAGTTTCGTTACCGATTATAGATATATCTGACTTCCATGCATTTAAAATTTTTACTAGATTTATTACAACTTTTATGTAATAAATCTGGTGATAAAAAACCGGAGTTCCTCTCGAGTGCTTGATTAGTGGAGAGGGGAGGTCATTAAAATGGTGGACAGGTCAAACAATATTCTACTTAAAAAATAAGGAAGAAACCAGGTTCTAACTACTTAAAAAATAATAATGTTCACGCACGCGCCAGCATGGAAATCATTTTTGTGTAGTCTTGATTATGTTACTTATATATGAGTAAAAGTAATAAAAAAATAACACTGAAACCTTTTGGTGCACGTTATTTTTCTCTTTGTTAAAATAACAATACACAAAACGACTTTCAAAATATGTAATACAAAATTAATAAAAAAAAAACAGAAAATATCATGAGATTTTACAACTAAAACAGTAGTGATAAAAATGGCATTAATATTTACAAAACACTTTCATCACTTATTGTTGGTCAGCTTTTAACGCTTTTTGTGAAGTCAACTATCAATTTCCGGTAATTTCGAACCTCACAAATAATTTAATGCTGAATCGAGTTTTGTTACAACTTTTTCACATAATTAGCGTTGCACTTAACATACTTAATGCAATTAATGGCGGTAAAAATCAGCTATTAAGCCAAGCAGTTAGTGAGTTATTTTATCTACTACACACACATCTACACTGTTATTACAAATAATCTTTTATTATGTATAGGGTGTTTTTTTTAAATTTGACGTCAAAGTTGGCTGTGCATTGCCGTTTGTGAACGCACCACATAATAATATCTAACCTCACTTTTGTAATTATTTGCAAAGTAGCAAAAGTCAATAGTCAAAGTTTGAATAATTTGAAAATCTCCATTTTCGAACGCCCAATACATAACTTGGACGAGTTACGACATCGAATTGTTGGAAGAATTAATAAAATTAATGAACATCCTAACATGCTGATGAACCTTGCTAATGGAATGTGTCGACGAATCCAAATGTGCCTAGATGAAGTTGGTGGACATTTCGACTATTTGTTATAATTTTTTTCGATTACATTGTAATTATAAACCGTAAGTAGAGCAGTATTAATTTTAATCAGAAAAGTGAGGTTAGATGTCATTTTCTGGTTTGTTCACAAACGACCATGCACAGTCGACTTTGACGTCAAATTTAAAAAAACACCCGATATAATTTACAAGTTTCTAAGTTGATCAATGGGAGAAATTTACAAGTTGAGTAAATCTTCTAATTTTTTTTATTAGTTTAGATTGCAAAATATTTAAAGTGTGGCTCGTTAAGTGTTTTTCACACTTACCCTTTCGAATTGTTTCAAAAAATGTTTGAAGATTTTAGGGATTCGGTGGATTTCGTTAATGGAACCTACGATCTATAATAATTATTAGAAATTAAAGTACAAAATTATATTTTTAAAAATAAAATTTTCTAAGTAGATAACAATTTAAAGAAAATAGCAAAAGACGCGAATAACTAAGTGAAACAGCATATTTTTCAGCAGTTGTTACAATTCGTAAAATACTTTGGTAAATCTCCAAAGTCAATAATTCTGTGAAAATTATTTTAACAAATCCTAAGATCTGAAAATACCAACTAGCTTAATTTAAACAATAAATTGCTACATTTACATTATGTAAACTTATTTCCAGAAAATTTGAAACTTTAAACTTCACAAAATATTAGACTTGGTGCAGAATCTCGTGAGCCGCGATAAAAAAGTGCGCAATAGATTCACTGGGTAGTGGGGGTTCGTTTTTTCGTGCTATTGTTTTAACTAAAAATGTCGACTCGCATTTTATTAGTTAGTTCTCGACTTTCGTTGTTTACTGACTACTTCGCTGCGCCTTTTAGTTTTTTCTTTCGTTTAATCGCTCTGCTAATTATTATTTTTAAACCACTTGTTCTTTATTACGAATTAAAAATATAAACTAATGTTTTCAGAAAAGAATTGTGCTTACTCGACCAAAACGATTGTAACCGAGCTCCTAGGTTTTCAAACTTTAGACTCCTCCTTCGCGCATCTCGCGGCTCATAAGATTCTGTACCATCTCTAGTAACTTGTTACGTTATATAGGTTAGGTAGTTGGTAGACTTGATTCCATAATTGATGTGTTTGAAGATGCCAAGAAGTCTAAACATGTACGTAGTAAATATTCGTAATTCATTTTAGGTACAAATCGATAACTTCTTTCCAATTGAACAACGATTTTCTGTTTAATTTTTAGGGTATTCATATTTTTTATTAATCTCCTTGTTATTTTCAGTGGCCAGACGAATCAAAAAATGTACTTTCCTTAAAGTTTTTTCGTACAGAGATATTCAAAATGTAGAGCTTAAGAGCAAGACAGTATTAATGATTCAAAAAGAATATGACCCCTTAGTGTCCAAATTCTGAGATTTATCATTTTTGAAGTTTATTTTGACAAAATTATGAGACATGTTTCCGCTATTAATTAAAATTGATTTGATTTTTTACCAAAATATTGTTTCAATGAAAAAATTGAAATTTTAATTCAATTTCAAAACGTTCTATTACGAATTATAATACATTATTGACTGATTTAAAATTGGGAAGTTCTATCAATAAAATATTAAAATGCTCCTCCACAAGTGCCCATAATTCTAAGTTTGAAAGTACGCAAAAGCTGATATTTTGTGAAAAAAAAAGTTATCCAGAGTGTTTGTGAAATGATTTACAAGCAATGCGTAGTCATAAAAGACACTAAGATGTACTATACTAAAAAAATGTTCAAAAAAATTCTGGAAAATGCTAACTGCAAAATTAGCTTATGTAGAAAATGCTATCTACAAAATCAATTTAGACAAGTATCAAGGACTCATTGATAAACTTAAAAAACCTTTATATAATCCTCAAAGTCTAAAAATTACATAAGCATTGCTTATATCTGAAATAATGTTGGTGCTAATGGCCATAAAATACTAAAAACAGTCACTTCACTAACTTAATATAAAAATAATTACACAAATAGAAAGCTTAGTTATACAGTTTTGATGGTGTTGTAATTAAAACCAATTAATTTTTAAAATCAATCAATCTATATTCTCTGTAAAAAAACAGATCTTAGGCATATTTTATCAAATATAACTATTATTTTGAATTTAATATAGTTACATTGGCATAATTATTTTTTGCTTAGCTTATTTATTCACCGGTAATATAAAAACTTGTTATTTAATAATAAAATAATGATTTAACTACGGTCGTAGTAAGATCACTGTTATTACATAAATTTTTAAATTGTAAATTATTCTAATTACTCTTTTCCAATTTGATTTATTTTATCAAGACTTTCTTCGCTAATTAAAGGTGAATCTCTTTCTCTTACAACTTAAATTCTTTATTAAAAATTTCCAAATTTATTAATAGATCCTATTTCTTAATATAAAGACGTTTTCAAATATTTATATTTTACATTATTCTATTTTTAATAACATTACATAAAATTTTCTTTTATTCCCCAGTAGAAAACTTACGATTATATATTCAAAACAATTGTCAAAACCGTTTTTTAAAACTTGTGAAACATGTTTTTTTTAAATCTATAAGAAATATATTTTATTATAATCGGTAAAAAAAAAACGTCAAAAAAACAAAAAACGGGCGACTATTTAAATTTCATCCTAGCCATTTCTAAAATTTTTGTTATTATTGTAAGCGCCTCGTAAAAATACATTAAGTTATAAAAAAAAATACTTGAAACACAGTTTAACAACTATCCATATTCACTAGGTTTATTTCAACAACAGTTCGGAACTATACTCAGCATGAGTAATAAATTTCGGACCCCTAAAAACTGTAGTTGAAATAAACCCAGTATAAAATAGAAATATCGTTTAATGACGCAACTGTTTTTTATGTTAGTTTTTTATTTAGCCACCGCCAAGTTGTGTCAATCAGATGCCCCACTTGCCATTTAAAAGTTTGAAGGTAGTAGCCGCCCCCGCCAAGAGTGTAAAGTATCGGTTTTGACATTACCGTCACAGTTTATCCTCTTCGTAAACAACATCGACCTATCCGAGCATTTCATAAGAAATAGCTTGAAAATCGTAGTTAATATTTCAAAATACTTTGACGTTTCTTAAATTTCGACAGAAATAATCTATTCGTCAACAATTTTTCTCACTTGTATTGTTTGCAATTTAAACACGAAAAGGCCACCTATATTGGATTTTTTTGTTTCAAAAATCTACTAGATTAATTTGAAACGAAATAAAAAATATGTAGATGTCTTTAGTGTGTTTTAAATATTAAACTCTGTCTTTAAACTGTTCGAGTTCTTTGCAGTGTGGATCAACCGTGGAGGAAGGAATAACAGGAGTGGGTGGCATAAGCTTTCAATGGTACAAACACCTTTTACGATAGTTTTCACTGTACTCAGGATAGTTACTTTTTCCCCCACTACAAATTTGCAAACGGTGATCTCTATAATAGAATAAGATCGTAAAAGGTGTCTGTACCTCGACCAAGAACCTAACATTGTCGGTATATGGCATGCCAACTCCTCTTATTCATCCCTCCACGGGATCGACAAATAAATTGTCTGGATAGTTAATTACTGTGTTGATTTTTTCTTATAACTTATAATGATGTAACAAAAAAAAACAACACTAATTATGAAAGTTTTACTTATTAGTTTATGTTTGATTTGCTTAAAAAATCTCCACCCGTTTATTGATTAACATTTTCTTATAACTTAAAAATTATTTATGACATTTAACACACGTGCTTGTCAAAATTAAAAAAACAAAGAGAATAATATTGAGTGACCGGACTCTTCTTAAAGTAGAAAAGAGAAATGTTCAATGAATGTTCACGAAATGACAATCTATTGACTATTTTATTCCTTCGTTAGCGTTAAATGATGACTTAATTAAAATACCAATACCAAATTATATACATAAAGGTTCTAACGTTTAATAAGTTTCTACGCTGTTCTAACGCCATAGTTGAATGACGCGAAGTAACTGAATTGACAATTATTCAATTAGGTAGATAGCAAATACAAATGCTTTAGTTTGCCCCCTTGGTGGTACATTTCTAAGACTTTAGACTCGGATTGACAGTATTGTCAGATAAATCTACACATTTATTTTTGAGAAAATAATTGCTAAAATTTAGGTTTAATTAGAATCATTTTTCAAACTGAATTATTTTTTGTTTATAAAATTTTTTAGAGAAAAAATATCAACCCGTTAAAAAAAATGTTAACTTGTGTGTAGGTTTGCTTATATTATTTGGATAAAAAGACGCTCATTTTATCCATAAGCAATAGCAAACCTAAATACCATCCTTAAATCAACTTGAAAAATATACTTTGATATGAAAATCCGCAAAGAGTGCATTAATTTTATTGATATTTCACTAACATAAGCTCAATATCTTGCAAAAATAAATAATGATATCCTTGTCTAGACTATTATTTATTTATATTTTGATACCTTCATCTTGTCCTCATGACACTTTCTGTTTTATTTACGTAACAAAAATAAGAACGTCAACCCTCTCAGATAACCCCAAAAAATCAATCAAATAAAAAAAAACGAAAGTTGAATGTGCATGTATGATAAAGTGCTTATGCAACGTACACCAAGAGGTAAGTGAGCGGTCACCTATGCAATGGCGCTGCGCTGGTCTGCGGCGTCGGCGGCCGTCTTACCTGGCGAAACTCTTGAACGCCGCAGATTGGGGGTTTATGCAAAGAGGAACTCTACTTGTATTTAATTGTTCTGCTATAAACTTATGCATCTCCTCTGTAACAAACAAAAACAACCGATTAATAATAGAAAAAAAGACGTCATTTATGTTTTATAGACACCTTTCACATGTTGTACCGACGTCAATTTCTTTTCCCAATGATCGTCGAATCCTTGGGGGGCGGTCGTTTCGAATTCTGACGTGTATTGCCGCATACCGCTTGCGGTCGTGTAACAGCATTTGCACATGCACGAATGGTACCTCAGACGGCCCTCGTCCAAATAAGGGTGAGCTAAGGCGTCTACTACAGAAATACGTTTGTCCTGAAAAAGAAATACAATTGTTAGATGCAATTGGAACATAAAAGATAATAGTATTTCTAATCTATGACGATTCGGAATTTGAATTCTTTTGATGACTGAGTAGCAAACATCTGATAACTTCGCGCTTCGGTAATTATGACAATGATATGAACTCGAGCTGCTATTACAGCTTTATTATTGTTTGAACTGCTCTTGTGCACTGATTTTGATATTAATTTTATGTCATTTTCCAACTACACGTCCATTTGATACTCTTATAAAAAATATAATTCTTATCTGTTTGACTCTAGTATTACGGGGTGTGTTATTACTAATATCGATTCAAAAATTATTTAAAACATAAATCATTACTTTTTCTAAAACAATCTTTTGTATATTTATTAACAACAAAAATTTATTAATTATAAAAATTTGAGTTTTATCAAATACTTGACATTGCTTTAATTGTTGTAACACCTTGATTCATAAAACCCTTGTATTTTGTTTGTTACGGGCTATACGATTCTAAGCTAAGTGTGTACGTGTATACTTGGCCACTGAAAATTTGGCCACTGTGACTAAAATCATAAAACTTTGAACAACAGATCTCCTGCAAGAGTCAATTACCAAAATTTGGTTCTTCTTAAATTTTGAATATTCGGAGTTCTATTGTTCGAAAATTTATTATTTTAGTCGCAATGGCCAGTTTTGCTGTAGCCGAAGATATAAGATTGTGCAATTTTCAAGTCCATATAGGACATATGGACATCTCTAAAACTAAGAAGAAAATAATTTTGGTAAAAACCGCACACCTTGAGTTATAAACAAAAGTTGATATGATGCGGAACTATTGCCTGAAATATATTTCGGTTGTTATTACAGATACATAAAACTTTTTACACAGAATATTTTTGGAATCAGAAAACAAGTAATTTTTCGAAAATATCAAAGATAAGTATAGTTGTCATTAAAAAAACGTAGTTTCATGTTGTGTCGAAAAACAATAACACCAACAGATTCTACGTAAAAAAAAGTGTTGCATAATGTTTTGTTTCAAATTTGTACCTTCAATTATAACCAAAATATGATGCCGCTTGTTTTTCTCCAAACCTCTTACTTTTGGACATCCAAACTGCACTACCATGTAGGCATGTACACAGGGGTGAACTTAACATTGGTACAATCGGTACAATGCACCGACGGATCCTGAATCCATCACGCCCGCAAAAGGGTGCATTAAAGTGTGAAATATTGTAATAAATAATTATGTTTTAATATTTATTATAATATAATATATTAATATTAATTGTGAAATAAATAATTATAATATAATGGGCTATTTCTGAAACTATAAGATTATGACTTAAATCGTCAATAATTACAACAAAAGAACCCTAATTAAGCAATTATTACTAATACCGAATTATTATTATACGCTACAGGATTTCAAAATCCACCCCCAGCCCCTAAAGCAAGAACTTTTATACCTAGCTTTGGATGCCATTTAGGTTATTTACCAATAACCTAATCGGCATTAGCAATAATTGCTTAATTAGGTTTTTTTTGTGGATTTATTTATGACTTAAGTCACATTTTCATTCTTCCATAAACAAATAATACCTGCGTTTACATTGTGTGCATTTACAATATGTAGAAATAATCAAAATATTGAGCAAATATAAAGCACAATTTCAGACCTAGTCGCTGCGTCTATCTCGCTTATGAGACTAGCTGAGAGTGTTGAGACTCTTTTTTAGATCACGCAAAATGTATACTGTTCCAAACCAAAATTGGCATACCTGACTTTAAAGGCAAGTCATCTGTTTATTACTTGTGCAATAAAGATTGTATTATTACCAAACGAAAATAATTTATGGTCGTTAGACCCTTCTTCGCTGCCATCTGAGAAAGCCGCCCGAAGCAGATCAAATCCAGGTAAAAGTGGTGACAAATCTGCATGCCCCGAGCGGTTTTCTCAGATAGTATCAAAGGGTCTAATGACCATATATTACTTGTGTTTGGTAACAACAATTTTTATTGCACTAGTAATAAACAAATGACTTGCCTTTAAAGTCAGGTGCCAATTGAAACAGTTTACAAACTTCAAATGTGAAAAGTGTAAACATATACAGGGTGATTTAAATATAAAGAGTAGATATTTTATGTTTCTTAAAGTATACAGACTACAATTTTGACAGATTTCCATTCTATTGTCTTCTTATTCATCCGCGATTGATGGTTTAGTATACAAAGATGGTTAAACTAATAACGTTATTATCACTAAGGAACCACCAACAAGAAAATCCGGACCATGGTAATAGCCACGCTACTGTTATATAATTAGTGGAATTATTTATTAAATAAGTTTATTGCAAAAACATATTTAAAAATATACTATGCAATAATAAATTTGGGACTTCAAATTTTGATATTTTGTAAAGCATCCCTTAATTCTTGTTTCCATTAAGCACAAGCACAATATCCGTTACGACGACAATAACTAACAATAATGTCAGAATTGTCAAGAAAGGTTGCTCCACACTTCTACATAATTTCTATTCTTCGCGTCAAAATCTGATGTCCTAAATTTATTGTAGCAAACTGTACAAATATATTAATGTCTACCTAAAATGACTGCTCTTTAGAATGCAGGGAACTTATTATAGCAGCTAAATTACAAAATAAAAATTATAAATTATTCTGATAAGTAATGCGAACTAATAGGATTATACAGAACAAACAAAAATTAACTGATTCGGGGTAAGTTCTGGTCTGTCATTTTTTCCTAGTTTTATTCGATCAAGCTTTTTAGACGCTCAAAAAAAATATTTGAACAAAACTCTTGGTTCTGTCGTGCTATGTAAAACAGAAATTAATAAATAATGGTTCTAATTAACTCGTTTAACATTACAATTATTATTTCAATATGCTGTTTTACTTAAATATTAATGGTCTAAATTCATGTCACAGCAATGTCAATCGAAATTTTTGACTGATGATATCAACGCACAGAATGATGGCCGCGGCTGTAATTAAATTAAACAAAAAAGAGTAAGTCTACTTTTGATTAGTGATTACGGTAAACCTATTATAATTATCATATCGCTAATGAACTTGCAAAACCTCGTAAGTACTAATTTTTAATCAATATTGTGAAAAAACTTTATACGCATAATCATAATAGCTTACTACTATTTATTAATCGTTTTGATTCTAAATTTTTATAAGCCATGGGCACAAATTTGATTTATTTTAACGTCCCTTTAACAGTTATTTAACCAACGAGATTGTTAATAACAGCTATTAATAAATAAGACATTTTAACGCGTGAGCGAAGCGAAGTCATATTAATAAAAGAGTTACTTACAATATTTTTCTGTGATAAGTATCTCAGCATATTAAACAAAATATTCCAAATGTTGTGGCGTAACCACGAACACATCAATGTTTACGTTAATTTTCCGCAAAAAATTTGACAACATAGGAATGTCACTGATGGGATGTTCATACTCGTTTTACAAAAGCTGTAAATTAAAGTAGTTGTATGTTTTTACTTAGAATTATTCTTTTTCCATGAGAAAAAATCTTCTACTTAAGCTAATAACATTATTACGATTTACGTCATCTCTAATCTTGTAGTGGTAAAACCGAAAAAGGGCTGATGCCAACAGATGTTGGTTTTTGGTTTTATCAATGTAAAATGAAAGACGTCATAAATTGTAGTAAAGGTAATACATAGCTCAAGTAGGCGGTCTTTGCTAGTAAGACTTACAATTTAAATTATTATTCCTATTTCTCATAGAAAAAAATTACGTACCTCACTTTGATTGTTATGGTTTTGTGATCGTCCGTTCCTGTGTCATTTATTTTTGATTTTACATTGAGTGCTGTACCTTGTTTAGAGCGAGGATTAAAGGCTGTTTTTTTTTCGAAACTAATCCGCGCTAATTCAATTTGAAACAGTATTTTTAATTCAAGATAAAACATTTATTATCTTTAAGGTATGAAAATAAACCATTTATAACAGATCTCATGAAATGACAGTACAGTGGTTTATTTCTTGTCTAAACGTAAAGAAAAGAAATTTCCATTATTTTTGCATGTTCTAAATTTAAACAATAATTGACCTATCACTTTATAACTATATCATTATTTAGTTAATAAAACCATAATTTTACAGGATAATCGCTATTTCGTAAAATGAAAGATTAAAAGTTTTTCAGAATTTTACACAATATTATTTGTTACTAGATTATTAATCAATTCTTATACGTAAAAAAACTGATGTAATAATTAATTGTATGATCAGTGATCAGCTCTAAGCCTTGAATGACAAATTCAATTATACAGACTGCGTCAAAAATATAGCATCAACATTTGAGCTTGAGCCAACTATGTACAAATTAAAAAATAATAAAAAGTAACCTTCAAAATTTATTTTGACTTATTTTTTCTTTCTTATTTCCATTTATTAGTTATGTGGTTAAGTACATTTTCTGTGACAAATTATAAAAAAATTTGGTATCATTCAATGTCTAAACCTTGAACCCAATAAACCCAATCAAATTTAACACCACCATTGACACATTTCTGAGATTTATTTACTCATCATCATTGAAAAAAATTCCCTATTTATTATTCACCTACCAATTACTACTCGTCACACTTACCGGATCAAAAACGAGCATCTGACACAACAGATGTACCACTTCATGCGTCGCTTGTGAACTCAACGTGTAAAAAGCTGACAGCGAAGGCGGTTTCGGCGCCCTCCTTAACATATGCGTCTTGGCGCCTTCACAGGCATACTTCATATCATCCAGAGACGGCGTTCCTAATAATTCTGTTATTAATTCTAATTGTTGAACGGGATTCTGCGCTTGGAAAAGTATCCGCCTGCCCAGTAATTCCCCAAAAATGCATCCGACAGACCAGACATCCACAGCTGCAGTGTAGTGTTTAGCACCCATTAAAATTTCAGGAGCTCTGTAATACTGTGTTACCACTTCTTGCGTCATATGTTTGGACGAGTCGGGTTCTTCTACTCTCGCTAAACCAAAATCACAGATCTACGACAAAAAAGAAATGATTTAACTGCAATACTGTGCTTTTTCTACTCCTACAACAAAAAATTTAGTCAGTTGTATATTTATCCAAATTTAAAGTGGTTTTTATGACATTGCAATTGTCATTAGGAACGTCATAATGATGCAATTAAAAGGGTGGTTTAGATTAACAAATTTGTTTGCTTGGGACGAGGTCTGGCTGGCAATAATAAGAAGATTTGTGTTTATAGTTTAATTGCATAGTGGCACGTTTCCTTTGTTATTTATCAGTATTACCTTTAATACATGACAACCCTGTCAAAGAAATCACTTTGGATTTGGATAAGTGTACAAATATAAATATTCATATTATTAAATAGGAGTATAACAAAATTAAGAAGTTTAGTTCTGACGTAAAATCTCACCTTAAGAACACAATTGCTGTTTACTAAAAGGTTTCCAGGTTTTATGTCTCTATGTAATATCCTAGCCGAATGTAAATATTTTAAACCTGAAATAAATTAGCATTGAATAGATTTTGCGGTTTTTTTGGTGGTGTGAAAACCTTGTTTTTGTGTGAGAATTGTGTTACTTACCTCTAAGAATCTGGTACAGAAAAACTTTGATGTGATCTGAAGAAAGGGGTTGATGTGATACTATAATTTTGTGTAAATCACTTTGAAGTAATTCTGTTATTACATATCTGAAAAATCTTGTTAAGGAAATAGCAACAAAATTATAATTTCTCGTGAGAATTAATCATGATTAAAATAATTAGAGTACAAGGTACAAATATGGAAGTTATTTTCTAGCGACCTTAATCGATTTACTTATAAGTGGTGATTTTTGGTTAAGAGAAAGTTTTAGTTATTTATGGAACTCAATGTGGGTGGCTAGCAATTCCAATCATGTAAAAGTTAAAGTTGACAAAATAATTATTGGACAACTCAGTACAAATAAAAGTATTTACAGAAATACACATGATAAAATGTGTTTCACAATGTTTGCCGCTTGATAAAAATTATCGTACTATTATTTATGAAATATTTTACAATTTTCTATTTTTTGTATAATATAACTTTAAAGCCGGATTCAGTTTCTAAAGAAAGAACAAAAAACAAGTCAGAAATCCGTAAAAGAATATTAAGTAGGAAGTGAAAGAAAAAATCGGTTATTAGGGCGAAAATATCAAAAAAGTGATAATAAATCTAGTAAAACTTAATAAAAAAACTTTTTTGAATCGTGAAAGTTCATATTATTCTGCACTATTTTTCAGTTGATTTTCACTATATAAATCGAATTTCTTTGCAAAAATACAGTTACACAGATATTTTAATCTAGATTGCTATATTTACTATTGATAGTTTTGTTTATTCCCATTTCTTTAAGCATTATGTCAATATTTAAATCAATTCCATAGGGAAAAAAACGTTTGACCTCTTTTTTTCGTTTCGTTTTTGAGTTCTAGTTTGTCATGAAAGTTGTAACTGTGAACAACACCTCTTGATCTGACATCTGAACTCAACCTCACCTTTTGATTTCCAAACATCAACTAATTATTTTTTACTGTTGAGAGCTAACAGGTGAAATAAAAACGCTTATTTATTCGTTAATTTCATTTCGGGTATCTTCACAACTTCATTGTTACCAATACAATGCACAATTTTTATATAAACTCATTCATAGTAATATTTCTTGCATCAAATTGTTAAATGGAATTTCATTTTCTATACCACGATTAGAAGGACTATATCGAATTTACACGCTCTTGTAAACAGTCATATTTTTTACATTTTTTTCACATTTACACTCGTATTTTTATATTGTTTTTAATCTGCTGCAAATATGTTATTTTAAAAAAATTAATATGTCCTATGTAGACTCATTCTCTTGGACAATAAATACATTTAAATACAAATAAAAGAACCCAGGATATGACGATTCTTTGCGATTCTTTAAAAAATAAAATATAAATAAGTTAGATGCACATGGGTTGGTTCAAAAATACCAAACTATAAATGAAAATTATGTAGTCCTTAATGAGTTCCAAAATATTGTGCTTCGAATAAGAATATTTTATCGACGTCTGCTTGGATAAGATTCAATTATATTATAAATTTAGTTAGGTAGTAATAAATAAAGTGATGTAATAAACTTATTATCTAATTGAGTAAAATAATGAACATATTACATAACTGAATGACGTAATACAATTGATTAATTTTTGATTTTTCTGCCAACATTTTACTCAAATTTAGGTAGATACCACGAACTTGTATAAGTATAAGTTCGTGGTAGATACTTATTTCACTGCAAAACCATAAAATAAAAAGAAAAACGAATTACTTGTTTGGCATGACATGACACCTGGATATTAGTAATAATATAATATACTTCTATAATTTCTTAATTATCATTATAAAAATATTTAAAATAACAAAAAAAATATCCTCTTTAAATTCTTGGCAACCGTAGATAAAATATTGTATATCACACGTGGGCTAAAGAATATTACAGTAACTCGTGGGATCCAGATGAACATTTGCCTCATTTGAGTACCGATGCTTTTATGGCACTAGTTTTGTAAATAACTATTACATTTAAATAGAGTAAAGATAAAATTGTGCAAAAGCGACAAATCTTTTCACTCTTCAATGATTGGAAATTTGTGTAACGTTCACAATATTATTGTCACTGGCAACTTTCGTTAATTGCGTTTACAATTTGTTTGTTATTAATGTAACAGCTCAGATTTTAGAAAAACACAAGACATAACGAGATTCTCTTAAGAAATCAGAGTATATACCTATACATTAAAAAATTAATAAATGAGTGGTCCAAAAATAAGAGAACAAGTGCTACAAGTCTAACTCCTCAAAACTTTTAATCTAAAAAATCACAAAATAAAAGACGCTTTACTGCGAAAATGAGAGTTGTGTGTTGCGTTGCTATAATACAAACTGATTCCAAACAAGTAATTATTGAGAAAAAAAAGCACCTACACTTATAGTTGGCATGTTGCTGTAGTCTCTAAAGTAGTTCTCGTTTATACAGATTTAGACAATATAGTCATTTTAGATTTGGATTTACGATTATATCGAGCGATTCAAAAGTCAAAGAATCTCAGTTGGCCATAAAAGAAAGAGTTAAATCACAGTAATCAAATTTGAAAAATATGTGTCATTTAAAATGTTGCAACTCTTACGTCACTCCAGTGACAGACAAAAATTAAACTGTTCTCACTGTAACTACTGTTAACTACAAGCACAAAACATAGAGTTCTTGACTTTTAATTTATAACAGAATTTTAGGAAATCATTTCTGACGGTAAAGGTGGTGAATTCCTGTCTTAGCCTGCTTTGATTCCACAACTTTTCGATCTCTCGTTAGTATTAGATCTGTGATTTGTGAAGTGACTTTTTCTACTAACCAATCGCACATGTATACTTATTTCACAAAGATGAATTTCCGTAGATACACTAAGTTTTTTATGTAGGCGTACTTAGAAAAGTTTTAATATTACAATAAAAGCAAAAATAAACACAATCAGTTAGAAAAATCTGTAATAAAAATAAAGAAGGAAGTCACTTTTCCACTTGCCTTAAATTGTAAATGCGATAAGAGATAAATACGTGTACACTATTGTAAATATGATACTAATAAATTATTGACACTTTTGACAGCAATATTTGAAGTTTTAGAAATGCGACTTTTTAAAATCTGTTAATTTTTTATCTCATCCAGTTAACATTTGTTGAAAAAAGATAAAAAATTGACCTGGGGAATTCCCAGACTATAGCAACCACAGAAAGAAGCTGACCCACAACACAATTTTACAAATAAGTCGCAAAATAAGTGTTAACCCAAGAGCCATGAACTTAAAAAAGTTTACCTCACTAGTGACTTACAAAGTTGTCATACATCATGTATCTCAAAAAGCAGCACCATTTGCCAAGACAAATTTGGATATTTAGCATTGTTTGAACGAGAACTATCATCAAGCAAAATTTCTGCGCATATTGCTATAATACCTAGATCGTACAAAAACAACTTAAAAAAAAAAAAAAATTCAACAGTGTATATCTCCAAAACAACAAACATTTATATAACACAATTTTGGTTATTTAGAATCCTTTCAGCGAAGGCAGGTTATCACTTGTTGACATGTGTAAAGTAACTTTAAAAATCCCCTGCATGTAGAGGCGTTGGATAAAAATTATAATTTTAAGAAAAAATATGTTTATGTTAGTTTAAAAAACTTAAAATTTGCAACTTTCAAAAACTATAAAAGCGTATTAAAATTTATATAAAGAAATAAGTAAGTTCCGGATTTTGTTTGTTCAATTTTAAAGTATAGACCAGTAAAAATTCAAATTAAACTTGCTATACAGCATAATCAAAATTCAAGATTTTCAAAGTGATAATCTCGTTGTAAACGTGTTTGGGGTCATAATAACAGAGCTTCTACGGTTTCCTTGAATTCACACAACTCCTGGAAGTAATCCATACTTCGTTAAAAAAATTAATTTATAAATATAGCAACGCTGTTATTACGTGATGAAAAATGACTCAAAGTAAATTTCTAACATTTTCATTTAGTTTGATTGACTGTTATTTGTAGAAAATAACAAACAAGTAGCTTGTAGAGAATTTTCTCACTGTACTGGAACTGGATTCGAGAATTCGTTAAAGAATGAGGAACAAAGTCCTTTAACAAAAATTATTATTGCAAACAAATAAAAACTAATTAAAGTTTTATCTGCTCGACATAATGATTAACGTTGTTATAATAGTACATTAATAATCTTGTCAAAACTATTTTTGTATGTATGAAGAGTTAACATTTTGCAATAAGGAAGTTGTTACTGTTATTAGATGGCAGTACCTCCGGTGAGTCAAAGTGACTTCTTTTACACACCCGTAACTTCTGCTGTATCCATTAAAATAATTATACCAAGATGTATTTACCACAAATACCGCAGAATATCGAAATTTGGCGGTTTCAAATCAAGGCAAATTCAAAAATAATATATCTAGGTCATAAAATGACCTTGTCCCGTTCATTTGTTTACGTTTAAAAAAATAGATCAGAGTTGGAAAATGACGAGTTTAAATATCCACGATCCCATTTTAAACGACCCAACCTTCGATCAATTTATGTTTATGAGGACACACCAAAGATCTATATTTTTAACAAAAAATTACCTAACTTTCGCCAATTTATATTGACTTTGGCTAAGCTCGAATGATAAGAGATACAAAAATAAGGTGAAGGTAAATTTAAAACAAAGGGCTCAAGGCAGCATAACACAATTATTGATTATTGTTTTATGTAGAAATGTAAGTAGAACGTCTAATTGAGAGCTTCTGGTTTTGCACCAGTTTCATTTCAGTGTCGCGTTTGCTTAACACCGTTTTAAGAAATTGACTCATCCGACAAACTTAAGAAAGGATTCCAAATATTGACACGACTTTCCCTCTCGATAATTTGCTGATTAACAAAAAAGGAAACTATTTGGAAACTCATTTTCCACAAATGCTAAAATGATTAATTGCGAATTTGAGCATCTGTAGTTCCTTTCAGTCTACGTCAGGATATTTGATGCTGAAAAATTATTTTTTGCGACATTGTGAAATGTGTATTTTGAGCCTTGTCACCTTCCTATTCTAGTTTACCAGGTTTTTTAACCATTTTTTCAACAAATTAAATTTCTTGTAGAGTAACAAATTTTTTCCAGAATTTAGATTAATGAAAAATAGAATTTCAGCCCCAATAAACTACCATAAAAGAGAAAACTCCTTTATAATTATTTAGACTATTAAGTGTTTTTCAATATTTTTTTCAACAACTCAGGTTAATAAATTATATTTCTCAGAAAAAATGTGGTGAATCAATAAATAATTGTATAATTAAAGTATAATGTGAGTCAAACTAATTTTATATCTCCTTTTATTGCAAAATTTAAGGTTCCTATTTATTTTTCCGGATTATTCTAGATTAACAAAAATTATAGAAGTATCTATAAAAATTACGGTATATAAGATGACGCTATCAAAGTCAATCAACTTGCATGGTCTAAATAAAATGTCAAAGCATAAATAAAGTAGTTTTGCGACAAGTGAATTACAGCAAATTTGACATGTAAATTTGATACTACAGCAAGATAAATTGTAAAAGAGCAACTATAGAAGAAGCCGAGGAAATGCCCATTTGACTAAAATAAGTTCAAACGTGTCCCACTCTAGTATAGTGCAAGTTTACTCCTAAAGAGAGTTAAATATTGTTCGCTAGGAATGTTTTTCAAAAACTTGATCCGTCAAAAAACAGACTCTAAATTTTTTTAATGAGGGACAGGGCATTCGCTAATCGATCCAAGATTAAAATGATTTTTTTCCACTTTGCGTCTGTAACAGATACCGATTTGGGTGTCGTATTAGCCAATTCAGCATCCAAATTGCGTGCGTAAAGTACTAGTGCATTTTTTTTTTTGGGGTTGGTAGCACAAACTTCAACTTTTTTTGAGGTTAAAAACGCTTTAAACTCTTATTACGAACTAACTCGTATTAACGCAAAAGTCCTTAATCATTGAAAAATTAACTTTTTTACTAAAAAAGCACGTAAAACGTGCAAAGTACAAAAAAATTCCTAATTTTGAACAGCTGATGTGTGACACACATTTGACAGTTGACAGTCAGAAAAAACATAACGCGTGTGGAGAGCATAATGTGTGTTAACGTATAACGTGTGGTTTTTGTGCATTTTTAGCGTATTATCCATAAAGTAATAACTAACTGTGTCTAAAAAGCTTGTTTTGACGGTAAGTGATGTAATATTTTCATCACAATGAGTCGCAGCAACTTCTTTTTGCTCTTGCATTTGGAATTCACTATTTTGAAATTTCTTTTCAGAAGACGTTGTTTTCTCTTCTCGTGTAATTTATTTTTATGGGATGATTGATCAAATTTTCTTTTTGGTAGGTTAAGCGAAGGCACAGCTCAATTTTTTAAATGTGGTTTTTTAGGTAACCTTGAACGACAAATGTAGTCTTTATTTGGAAAATGTTTTCCACACACTATTAAAAACTTTGTAGAAGGTTTTTCCATCAATAAGGCCCTTTCCCAAGCTTTTCTTCTGTCCATAAATTCCTCATTACCGTAAAAATTAACGATCTTAACCTTACCACTGTTTGGCGGTGGAAAGAAATGA
Source organism: Tribolium confusum (assembly GCA_029207805.1). Lineage (NCBI taxonomy): Eukaryota > Metazoa > Arthropoda > Insecta > Coleoptera > Tenebrionidae > Tribolium > Tribolium confusum. The sequence goes on from JALGAY010000006.1 coordinate 11,179,774, forward strand.
AAACTAACACTTCTTCACTTTTAAGTATTTGACATCCATAAATACAACACTTAGTGTTATTTTTCTTTATATTTTTTGCTGTCCCAGATATTTTACACAAAAATTAAAAACGAAGCGGCGAATTTAGACGTTTACGTCGTAAACAACAATAATAATGGTACGCTTCGATGTGATGTTCCAAACGCCACCAGAGGTCGCTTTAGTTATCCGAAATCGGGAATAGCATAAAGAACTCCTTTCTAAAGTCACTGTGGGCACTCATTCTTTATAAAAACTCTCGCTCGCACTAGTTTTATAAACTTTAATTCGTGCCACGAAGTTGACTTTTCGAAACGCGTTCTTTAATATACTAATTTTCTACTTTACGTCGGAAACAGAGTCCGATTTGGGTGCGGAATTGTCCAATTCCGCACCCAAATTGCGTGCGCCAAGTACTAGTGCAATTTATTGTTTTCGGATTGGTAACACTGGGTAACACGAACGATCGAACACGCTGTCGCTGGAATAAAACGTCATGTTTGTCAGCGATGAGATTATAATAATTAATTATATTCGAATAAATTTTGTTGCACTTGATGACCAGCAGTATTCCTCAACAAAGTGTTTTTGTGTGTGTGTGTGTGTGTGTGTCGCAATTATCCTATAAAATCTTCGAAAGCGGTGCGAACAGGCGGTGATAGACTGGTAGACATGCAACAAACTTCAGCTTTTGAGGTTAGATCAGCTTGAAAATGAAACTTGAAACTAAAATGAAGCTTTGGGCCTTTATTTTGAAGATTTACAACACCCATAGCATTTGATAATTTACAAATTATTTGCTAGATGAGTGTGTAGCACTGCTTGGTCTGAAATAACGATAAAATGCAATTAGTTTAGTAAAGTAGGAATAATTTTACAAAGTTTTTGGAAACTTTTCTTACTGTGTTAATGCCAATTGGAGTATTCAAGCAATAACCGATGCGGTTGGTAAAAAAGAACCATTTGTAAGTAACTTTCACAGAATTTTCGACAAATTTGAAAACATTTCAAAATTCAATGACTTTAATGACATTTATTACCAACTGCCTCGTATTAACGCAAAAGTCCCTAAAGATCAAATAATTAACTTTTTTTCTTATAAATTACGTAAAACACGTAACGTAGAAAAAATAGCATAAAGAACTTGTTTTTTAAAGTCATTGTGGCACTCATTCTTTATAAAAACTCGCGCCCGTTTTATAAACTTGTATTCGTGCCACAAAATTGACTTTTCGAAACGCGTTCTTTAATATACTAATTTTACCCTCAGATCGCGTACAGTTTATCGATTTTTGTCTTATTAAAGTTTATCGATAATACAATTTTTTTCTTCAACGATTCTGAATCAATCTGCACATCTCTAGCTTTGCTTTGAGCGCCGTTAGTTCTTCTTTCCGCAGTCTAATTGGACAAAGCTGAACACTCCTAATTAGATGGTTAAATGTCTCGTTTGAATTCGTTGTAGCAAATTGTATACTTTTAAAGCGTTTATTTCAAAATTTTATTCCGTATTTCCAAATTGGAATTCTTAAATTTGTTTAAGGATCCAAAGCAATAAACAAATACAACTTTGTATATATTTTTTTCTCTGTCCAGGTCCATTCTATAACTGACGATACTCTATTTTCGAGTGTGTAAAACACCGAAAGCCATGACTCACCTCTGACGCGTAAGTTTGCGAAGAGCCGCGGGGGGCTACCGTTGACTATTTAAGCAAGCAATGGGTTGCCTTAGAAGAGTTCCATCTAGCGAGAGAGTGCAGTTATAACAAACAAATCATTAGCGATTATTCAAGAAGATGGAAGTGTGTTATTAATTTGTTTAATCATTTACAGTTATTTTTGAGTTATTTGTGTGGAATTCGTTTAAAACATGACGTATTGAAGAGAATTAACGTTCGTTGAACAACGAACAAGCTCAAGTTTATTTAGCAATCAGAGTCTGTCGACTTAAGGTAGTCATTTTGGTTGTACATACCGATCGGCTAACGCCTCGTATTTCCAACCTTTCGCTTGCACGATACCACTTACTTTTCAGATTCGTTAAGTAAATTACTATTGTTTAGGCATCGCGAGTCACCATAAAATCATCTTTTTAGCTAGTTACTGTACGAAAAAATATCAAGTGCCTTTCTTTATTTTTTTCATCTCAACTTACTATAGGTTCGTAAGCTTGAAACAAAAATTTTTACAAATTTTTTTCCCAACTTAATCAAGATCTGTTGATCACATTTTATTTAATAAATTTTCAAGTGGCCCACCCTTACACCGCATTGTAACCCTAATGTAACTTTGAAACCTCTTTTTTAGTAATTTTATACCTGTTTCGGCACTGATCGCAGTCCACTTTGGCCTATATTCTTAAGAGATTTTCAAAAAGCTTTGGTGTATTAGGATTGGTTTGTCTAGGTTCTAGGACTTGTTTTGGGTTTTTCCAAATCTGGTCTTTTTAAATAGTTGGAAATGTTAAAAAAGCAGAAATTAGAAATACCGTTGGGATTAGCTTTGGCGGTGGGTGTGAAACGAAAAATGTGCAAATTCCGTGAAATCAGTGACAGTTTAGTAGCAGTGAAGTAGCACACAATCGTGGGAACGTTAAACTCTTGTAAAAGTGAGTAGAAGAGTAGGAAAGGGCAGGATGGTTGTTGGTCATCGGCATCTCCGCTTGCTAGCTACCAAGGCCGTCGGGCCTTTGTACCATCCAAACCCGAGCCCAAACACCTGACCTGCTACTCCAGGTGAAGGAACAAATCACCATGTAGAGAGCAATGCCTCCTCAGTGGCTGTTGCCCGCAACAAAAATCTTATGCAATTATACCCACGGATATCTAGTAAATTGAACGCATTTCAGGAAAAACTCCGCTCTGCAGGATTCATAATGCGCAAACTTATTTAAATATTAATTTCTCTGCACCGAATGAAACCTGCTAACGATTTTTATTCGACGGCAATAATGCGATATTGCATGTTATTTAAAGAAACTGCAACTAGAACGACTACAAAAAGTGAAATGCTGCAGTAGACCTACTTCAATTTCTTTCACGAAATACGTACTTTTCGAATTTTGAAAGTGTGTGTGCTTTATTTTAAAGACATTTAATTGGTTTCAAGGCACTTAGCAAGTGTTTTCGTTGAAAGCCGCCTTGAAAAATCTTAATTAGCTGTAGGTGCCTGTATACATTTTTCATTTTGAATAATGTCTACTAGACAGTAAAAATATTGATTGTTAGATTATTTGTTCCGCTAAATTTGGAATGGTTTTAATTACCAGCTGGGAAAAGCTTTTAACACATAAAATAAGAAAAGTCACGTCTCAAATTTCCACAGAATATACGTAGTGTTCCACGAAGAAAATCAAGCAAAGACTGCTAAGCTAAAAGGAATTCGATATTTATATGCATTACAGACAAGGTGCATCTTTTATAAGCGTCGCGACGCCGCCGTAATTTATTCGCATGACGGTTAATAATTTCTGCATTAAAGCGATTCTAATCTAATCTTATTTCATTAAAACGTCGTTGCTTGGATTAAAAAAATTGATAAAAATCTCGTAGTTACCAAATATTTTTTCAAAAATAAATTTGATTTACGACACTTTGGGTGAGTGATGGACTACAAAAATTTATCAAAGTCGACCTTTGCCTTTCAAAAACCAAGGGACCTTATAATTTCATGATGGATTGTTGTAGCGTTAAAAAAGATTTTTTAATTTGACTTAAATTCAATTCCACAAGGATTACATTTATTCCGTAATACGTATCACTTACAAATCAGATCGGATTTAGATAAAAATTACGAGGAATAGTTGAGAATTTTCATAAATGTGTTTCAGTTATTAAAATATCTGGATGTTATCTAACTTGAATACGTGTAGTAAATATTACATTATTTGGTTTCCTCTTTACGCAAAACTGGGAAAAAACGCAAATACATAATTTGCACAATTGATGCACATCCTGAGAAAATAAATATTTAAATAACAACCGATATAATTTTGTTTTTGAGTTTACTCCGATTTATTTTTATTCGTATTCTTTTATCGCCAAATATATAATTTTGGAATTACACCCGACTTCAAAATATTTTTGCCTTTAAACAAAAAAATCCCTTTAAATGTTGTCAAATATACATATATACAGTAGGGTGGGTGGGCCAAAAAAATCGACTATTTTTTTTTTAACTTAAGACACTGAAAAATTGATTCCTAGGCACCTTTGAAAAATGGTTTTTCAAGATGAGCTACTAATTTTAATAGGAAAGACTCCCTCATCTCAGTTTTCCATTTTTTTTCAGTTCCATATGGTAATATCCATATCTCGTTATTGCTTGATTGTATAGAAAATTTGTATTTACATTTTTTGTAGGAAATTAAACGCTCTACAAAAAGTTATCTTACAATTTTTTTTATATCTCTTGCCATTTAGAAGATATCGGTCAAAGTTTAAAGAATTTAACAAAAATTCCTTTTCTACTTCTAAATTTTATAACTCACAATCAGAGATAAATAAACATTATAAAATGCACAACATATGAGGAGCTTGCGTGCAAAACCGGATATATTCACTTTTCACAAAAAATCATGTTTTGGTGATTTCTGGATCTAAGTTGTGATATCTATAGGCTCATATATGCATTTGCAACCAAAACCGTTTAAATCCTCGTAAAAGCTTAAGTAAAGTTCGACATTTGGAGCAAAATCGGTTATATCTATCTAAATTTTGCAAATAACAGGGGATATATCCAGATAAGAAGAAAAAAAAGCTTAAAACATATAATAAAAAACATTTTGGGGAAGATTGGCTAAAGAGGGAAGACCTTTTGTGGTATAAAAAATTATTACACAGTAATGGAGGAAGAAACGAAGAACGGCATGAAACCAAAAAATCTATGCGATAACCTGAACGAAGAGGCTGCAGTACATATTTAATTTTTTTGTTCTCTTTGCAAATACCAATTTAAATTTGTTTATTTCAAGAAAAATAAATATTTTTTTCGCTCAGTGTATGTCATTTGTGAGCAAAACTGGATATATCCAATGGTTTTTTGCTAGTAACGCCCAATTGTTTACTTCTTATACAAAAAAATATATGTTAATCACTTGCATAACCCTATTAAATTTAAACTGTTTTCGCTAAATAACACTATTTTTTTAAACACATATGTAGGTTGTTTTTTTCATCTCCTGAAAAATTTATAAAAGTGGATATATCCGGTTTTGCACGCAAGCTCCTCATATAGCCTTATAGGAAATTAAACGCTCTATACAAAAAGGTCTTTTGTGGTTAATTGATTATTCTAACCATTTAGAAGATATTCGCATTTTAAAAACCAAAATTTGATACTAAATCCCCATTTTTTTTTAAATAGTTGAAGTAATCGATTAACCACAAACGACTTTTTTATAAAGCGTTTAATTTTCTACAAAACCAAACCGTATGTTGCGCACTTTATAATATTTATTTTTCCACGGGTTAAAAAATTTAGAAGTAAAAAAGAAATTTTTGCTAAATTCTTCAAACTTTGACCTCTGATATCTTCTAAACGGTAAGAGTTATTAAAAAAATGTAAGATACCTTTTTAGAGCGTTCAATTTCCTACAAAAAATGTAAATATACTTTTTTCTGTACGATCAAGTAGTGACGAGATATAGATTTTGCCATATGGAACTGGAAAAAAAAATGAAAAACTGCGATGAGGGAGTTTTTCCTATTAAAATTAAGAGCTCATCTTGAAAAAGCATTTTTTAAAAGTGCCTAGAAACCAATTTTTCAGTGTCGGAAGTTAAAAAAAATAGTTGATTTTTTTGGCCCACCCTAATATACAGTGGTCAATAATTGAAATGGAACACCCTAAAATTTTAACAAAGTTTAAAGCCTTGTAACTCCTGCAAAAATTTATTGAGATGATCTTTTTTTCTGGGTAGCTATTTCTTATACTTTAAGATGTTTAATAGAGCGTTTCTTGTAGATTTGTTGTTTAAGTTATATAGAGTGTCAAAGAAAGGCTCCGCCAAAAACGAAAAGCTTAGACTTTATCATTTTAACAAAAAAATATATATATATGAGACTTTTTTATTGGGTTTGGAAGAGCGCTAGACTAAGCCCTCGAAACGGTTTTGCAGATTTTGAGCTAAATTTATAAATTAAAGCAAAAATTCAAAATACTGTTTTTTGCGCTACCAGCAATAATTTTGTTAATTGATGTAAAAGTTTTCCCTTTTTTGCCTTATTCTAAAGATAAAAGTTCAAGAAGTTAAAAGTTCTGTTTCTGGAAAACAGACCTGGAACTAAACACATATAGTCCAGACGGCTGTGATTTATGGATAATCCCACTACTGCAGTGCAGTATTATTACAGTAAAACCTAGTTTAATATACAGACTTTGAAGTATGTTTGGAAAATTTAACCAGCTAAAATAATAAAAGAAGTCGAAATAACCCAACTTGCCTTATACAAATATTTATAGTTTTTGAGATACTCCTTGCAGAACTTTATTAAGAATTTTTTTTTAATGAGATACAATGTATTACAACAATTTTTTAAATATACAGTGTGTGACTGCAATATATGCAACAATTTTTTCTGGTAATAGTTCTAGTTTTAATGTTAAAATGAGATATACAGGCTGTTTTTCGAAAAATTTCTACAAACGTTACCAGGTGATAGCCCTTGTTGAAATGATGCTAAAAAATCCAATTTGCTTTATGCAACTGTTTATAGTTTTTGAGATATACGTTGAAAACATTTACTTTTTTTTTCAAAAAACACTATTTTGAGATATACGATGGATGACAACACTGTTTTTGAGCAAAAACTTTTACATCGTAAATATCTTAAAACATCTTAAAAATAATGTTATTTAAAAAAAAAAAAGTTCTACAGTATGTACGTTAAAAACTATTAACATTTGTATAAAGCAAGTTGGGTTATTTCAACTTCTTTTATTATGTACTATAGCTGTAAATTCTTCAAACATACTTCAGTCACCCTGTTATAAATAAATATGTATTCATATTGAACAATTAAAGATTTCCAACGCTGATCGTTATGGAAAGATTCTACTGTATTTCAATAATTTAGTTTTTCTGTTTTCCTTTGTTTAGATCTTTTATTTAGGCAGCTATTTAAATTATATTTTATTAAATTATTATATTATAAATAAATAAAAATAATTTCAAAAAATGTGTAGGCGTCTTTTGCATCTCAAAAACCATCAGCTACGGTTTTTAAGAATTCCATAGGTATTTTTCATAAAATAAACGAGTTTTGCATTGCACTTATTTTTAAAACTTCCGGTTATACCAGGAATAGATAGTGACTTCGTTTTAAATTGGATGATACGTACATATGCTTTCAAAAAATGTTAATAATTATCATATGAGTTTCAAAAATTTTAACAAAAAATTATTAATTAAAAAATAATTATTATAAAAAAATATATTTATTTGAAGTATTTGTAATTTTAGAGCAAGAATAGTAAAGGTTGTTAAATTTGCACGAATTGCTTTTACTACATAATCCAAATTAAATATTTAGCAGTAACTTGTTCACCCTTTTTGTAAACTGAAAAAATAACTTATCATAGAATACTTTTTACTGATCCTGTCCCACGCATTTTTTGTGTCCCCCCTGTATTGTATTTAGAAATTCGCTTGAATTTCTAATTGAAAATTTTATCTCTATACAAGCAAAGCCCAGATAATGCACCCGCCCTCGTGCAAAATACAACTTCTAGGGTAGACTCGGAGCCGGTTTTAACAATACTTTAGGGAGGAGATGCACAAAAAGGACTCTACAATAGCTAATACAATCCCTCTTCCTTTAAAGACCGCTACCTCATCCCACGAAAATCAAATAATTCGCAACCGTCAAATCCAAAATAAATATATCCAAGTCTGTAATATTTTTTAACGTCAATGCTCAGCCGTGTTTCACACGTGTTCAATGACGTCACACCCTTCTATGTTATACCCCACCCTCACTTCTAAGCCACCCCCCCCTAAAGCCAAGGTACTGCACAGCTGGCAGATAACGAAACAAAATAGGTCATTTAAATATTATTTATTCGGTGCAAATGTACAAATAAACGGATGCGGTCAAGTTGAAAATTACAAATTGCATTTGATTGATTTTTTTTTTTTGTTTTTTCATAACTTTTAGAAAATTGTTTTGGGTTCCAAAAATACCGAACGGATGTTGCTAATAGCTTGTGGGACACGACTCTGCACATGTTTCTCAACTATGTACAGGTGTGTGAATGCAGAATTCAGTTTCCGTTCTTTAAAAATAAATAATAATTTTTGTCGCCGCCACTGTCGACAATAGTTCATGTATCTAAATTATGTATCTTGAGCGTTGCTAGTGAATGAACCACTGAATCCACTCATTTAATAGCCAATTAAACGTTAACGGAAGTTGTAAATTAAAAACTTTGCATTCAGATGATTTCGACCCTAAAGGTTAACATATCCGATGAAGGGTTAACTGATGAGTCAAGTGACAATTTTCTTAAAAAAAGGATACATTTCCTGGAAGAAATCTAAATGAGGTGGTTGGAGGATATCTAAGGCGGAAAGAACCTGAAAAAGATACATTTACCTTAAAATAACCCGAAAAATTAACATTATGCTTCTAATTTTCAAACGATAAGTTGCTTATGAACCGAGTTGAGTGAACTTTTAATTATCTTTCTTAGAATTAGTGCACCCTCCACTTTTTTATTTCCAACATTAGATAACGTAAAACCTGCTGCTTGACACGTGTTGATTTTACGTATTTTTACAATCGATCAGGTTTTGAATACGGGTTGGAAAACAATTAAATTACTTACGTTTTCGTGTTTGAAAAAACATAACATTTTCAGTTCTCTAAACACTCTTTTCGATGAAACTAACGATTGGAACACATTCGGTAACTTCTTCAGCGCAACTCTCCTGCCGTCTCGAGGATCCGTTACGGCCCTGCAACAAATTGCGAAATCAGGAACGTCAATATGCACCTGTTTTGACAGGTGGTTAAAATACTTGAGGCATTTTCAAAAAATACAATAATTTACTCTGCGTCACATTTTCCAAAAATAGGCTTCAATAAAGGAACATTAATAGCCTGAGTACACATTCCCTTGTTTTCCTTGTTCTGTTATTTATAACGGTGGGGCCACACACCGAGTGACTATATAATTAACAAATTAGTGAAAATGCGGATTTGCTTTTAATTTAGTTGATAACAAAGGGACCTTAATTAGTACGCAATGCTACTTTTAGGAACCTCTACTTTCGTTGACAAAATTGAAAGTTGGTCACAGTGACCGGAAATAAAATCCTGACAATTGAAATTAGGAGAACAAAGAAATTTCTAAGCGGCCTTGAACCTCCCTGTCCAATGCCGACTTGGATATTTACCAAGTTCAACATCCTCACCTCGGAAATGCTAAAAATACAATAAAATGAATATGCGAACACGTTTTTTACGTCGAAATAAATTGCAAACTATTGGCTTAGGTTGTGTATGTCGTGTTTTTGAACTGCACAAAGTTATAATTAGAATAAAACGATAAATTTTCAAGTAACGTAAATCTTCTTAAATGATGAGCAATGGTCAAGTGCTACGCTTGTATTTCAAGATTTTATTATACAGTTCATAAAGAAGGATCGTTGAAATACCTGACCAGTTGTAAATTCAATGTTCGTTGTTGAATTGTTGGACAAAAGAGGTACAGGTATAAACCTTGGTGGCTATGTGGAACACCTGTCCATCCGCCCGCTTTCACCCAAAATTCATAGAGCACTCAACACGGCCATAAAATCATAGAAAATGTCTGATAACTCTTCCACGTAATTCCAGTTAAAAAACAGACCATTTCTCCACTCAACACTCCCTTAAAATCATGGAAAAATGCCTAATAAAAATTTGACAACAAATTTGGGAGTGATAAAGATGTTATTGATACACCATGCATTGTGAGAATAACAGGCTTATTTTGTAACTTATACCGATGTCGTTATTTAACGAGAATTCAAATAATAACGATTTTGGTTCTAAAAGCTATTTTGTATTTCGTCACTGATCGATCAGTAACGATGTTGTTATTGCATTAATCGCTAAGATAAGTCTTTCAAACAGTAGATTATTATAACGATCCGTCACATAATTTTAAAATTTGCTTCAACAGATAAATATAAAAGTTTTTCAAGCAAAAAAATCATGACAATACGATTGTTAATTCAAGAATTGTTAAATGAAGTACAAAGACGGTACATAATGCCCAAATAATATCACTTTGTATACAGTTTAAAAATATCTTTTTAATAATTTTAGAAAACGAACTAGAGATATTAATCGTTTCTTGAGAGATAAAAACGATCCAATTCTACAGCTAGAAAATTTATTTCGAAAGATGTTTTAATAATTTCTTCGCTTATGGAAGTTACCAAAAAATTGTTGGAGCAGAGAAAAGCTTAGTTTACCTCTAACATTTGAAGATAAATGCTAAACTGATTGTAAGTTCGGGTTGTTTTCCCGGAACGTTTCTTTACAACTATAGCCATTGAAGAGACAAAACAACAATGACATATACATGAATTAATGTGACTTTTTCAAAATAAATATTGAAAACAAGTGAAAAAATGTATTATTCGTTACAAAAAATGTATACTCTATTGTTATTTTGTAGATCGTTATGAAAAAATACCGATCACTGTTGTAAAATAGCTTTTTACCAAAAATCGTTACTAACTTGGTATTTTGAGATAACGATTCTCGTTCAGCAGCGATATCGAAAATATAACGATGTAATTATAAAATAAGGCTGTTAGTGACGTTAACTTCATTCAAAATCCTAAAGCCCTGGTTACAATTATTATTCATCACTCTGTACGATATTCAACTTATACGTTAAGATATTTATTTGCTGATTTAAATAAGCCTTAATTGCATAAGTTAAATTACGTATTTGTAAACAAGGCTTTAGCTTAACGTACCGTTTGGCTACGAACATAAAATGCAAACTGTTTACATTTACTTAATATTGCTTGATTATATCATTTTTGGGAATTTTATTCTTATATTTTAGTCGTAGATTTGTAGATTTTTATTTACGATTTTCTAAAAAAAGCACAGCTCGCATAAAGCAGTTGACGAAAAACGAAAGTAAACCGTGATATCGTTCTGCCATTTTGGATACGAACTACATGACCTGTCTGAAATGACATATAAAAATACAGTTTGAACGAAACAATTAAGAGGATTAGGAACGAAATTTTACTTTCAGATTAGTACGATCTCAGTTCATTTGAAGAACTTTTTTGACATTTTACAAGTTTTACCAGTTTTTGAGCTACAAGCAGTCAGCTGTAAGGACTAAACTTATAAAAGTATAAATATTAAGAACTTCTTATTAACAATTAGTGGTGAAAAGTCAATTGGAAATTTGCTAATGGTTGGATTTGAGACTAAAAGCTGCATAAAGCAGTAACATGCTTATTTATCAAAATTTTTAAAAACAATTTTTACTATAAGAATTATAATATAAACTACATTTTGCTTTTTAAAATTTTTAATTACAGTAATTATAAGTTTTGCTAATTTTTTTGTTTGTGATTACGTTTTTCAAAAATATGTCCAGTAATTTTCTAGTTAATTAATTATAATACCAAATTTCATTACGATACATTTATAAATAAATATGCTACACATCCAGACATCTAATAAGAGATTTTACCAAAATGTTACCTTTTGAACCATTTAACCGTTCTACCCTTTTAATTGTGAGTATTTTAGTAAATTAACCCAAATTAAATAAAAATAACCATCCTCCAATGTTCACTAGCTCTTAGATTGCTCGATAGATATCTCTAAATTGATGATAAACCAACTATTTTTGTATAGAGTAACCCAATTATTATTTTTGTGATGACTTAAATACTTTTCTAACATTTCAGTCAATTTTCCTTTCAGTTTTTTTGATCGAAATGACGGAAACCGATATTTTTACTCGAAAGTGGCTGCTACACTACACATATGGTCGACAAACACATCTTTCAACAAATAGAAAAATATCTATATTGTTTCAGATTATTTCGATATTTTCGATTGGAGGAATTACCGCTGAAGTTGGTTCTGGTTCAAAGTTGGACGAATTTGACAAAGTTACCTTACATAAATTTTATATATTACAATGTAGACAATTCCATAAAATTAAATGATCTTCAACTGTTCATGTCGCACCTTATTAATACATCAAATTAATTGTTGTAATTTGCTATAATTTAAGTAATTGTAAACAAGGCTTAAGTGACGTAAACTTGAGTCAAAATCCTATAGATCTGTCAATCACTCACCCTTAATATATCAAGATGAGTAACGAATTCTGATTTGTTATGCAGTTTATTACTTTAATATTATAAATATCACAAAATTCCCTTCCCATGACTTGGTGATCTTTAAAAATTTCCCTGTCAACAGAATTTCCAGTTAGAAATAAATATTTATAGAAATGAGAGCTAATTTATGAACTCCTGAATTTTTAAAAGTATTTTTTCTTTTATTTTAGAAAAAAAGTCATGGTGCCCCAGCTCAGACAACCTTTGTTTCGGTTGATGTTATTCGAATCATGACCTTCTTGACTTCCGTCGTATCGCGATCGACGACGCCGCTTCCTCCCTGACAGGAATACATCAGAATATTTAATCCTATTAGTAGTAAAATCGTATTTTGAGGTAAACTCAAGAAGCTCTGAAAAATAAAGTTCCCACCGATTCAAGGTTACGTACGACCAGCTGAATTGGTCTATGAACGTCAAAGGCCCCTAGCTATTTTTACCTGGTCGAAATATTCGCATCTCGTCCCAAAACCGGCAATATAAGTTGAACAAAAAATTTCTAAAATTACCACCGAGTGTTGGAAATTCGGGTGCACCAAAATTGTGGAGTTTTAAATTTAGTCTTGTATGGGGAATGTTTCACAAAGCGCTCTCTAAATAACCCAACATTCATCTTCCGACACAAAGAAGCGAGTTCTTTTCATATTCACAATAACATATGCGTAGTGCTTTCACATGATTCGAGTATGACCTATCTTTGGGTGATTATCGATGAAGACAAGAAACTCCGGGATGGTCGAAGGCAAGTCGGAATACATTTTTTCCCCGAGGTGTTCGGACTTGGAGTTCCAGTAAATCAAGTCAGTGATGAGCTTTGGTGCAGCCAGGACGACCGTCCGTCTAGACGGCAGCAGGTCGCCTTGGGTAGACAAAGACCGGAGCGACCTGCCATGCCAGTGGCGTACGTGCCCCCGCACCGGAATCAATAAACGCCATCCCGAAGTTCAAAGAAATTCCACATCAAGGTCATGCCATTTATGGGCGGAAAAATTCTACGAGACGAGGATCACTTATTGATAACATCAAAACATTTTCATCATAAAGGACAATAAACATTTACAAAAATATATCATCCAAAGAAAAGCAGCACAACTACTTACTCAAGCTTATTTAAAATATCTCTAAGAATTTGGTAAATTAGTGATCAAGGTTTTCCTAACAAAAATTCTTGGAATTGGTTCTTTGTCATTTCTCTACGAGAGATCAAAGATGACACATTGTGTGAAAATTTTTAATTATTCACATTCAAAATTTGACATATTTGACATAAATTTATAAATCACATTACAGCTAACAAAAAAAAAATTATATATTTACATTTTATGAATGCAATTATTATCTACCACAAAATAAAATAGGTCTGCTCTTTTAATTTTCTTGATTGCCTGTTTTGTCTTTTCGTTCTTTCATTTCTCCTCAGTGGTGGGAATAAGTTAATATTTTCCGTATCACTATTGTCGTCGTTGTTTTCAATTGCTTATTAATTATAAAGTGTTTATTAGGGTTTAACTTCTTACCATGTTTTCTTTTCTTTTTTTCTTATTTCATAACTATTTTCTTATTTCATGACTTTTATAACTAATTTCTCTTCAGCTACTTCTGTACAGATTTCGATAATTATAAATTTAAAAAGTATCTCCTTCGTGAAATGTCAATGTCAATAACTAAAAAATTCCGGAGATGAGAACGAAATATGAGAGTTTTGTATGATAGTTTGATAATAAAGTACGTCAGCACAAAAAACCTTGTGCCTACACCTTCAGAAACGTATTTTGCGAGTCCTCGTGCAGCACTCGCACAATAACAATTTTCTAACTTGCAATACAAATAACTCGCCTATATAAATTGTTCTCACATATCTCTTAAAAATATGATAAAACAATAATGCTTATTTGTTAATTTCCTTTAAAAAAAATCACTACTCAAGGAAACCCGTTCTTACCCCATGTATGGTATTGTAGCATCAAGAAATATAAGACAGAGGGAGAGAGAGATAAGTGAAAAACAGAGACTACAGATGACCAATTCGATATTTAAATGCAAACCGGTTCTACTATATTTGAATTACTGCTGGGTTAGTGTACCGTCCTTGCTACGTCATAGATATTTTGCAGGGTTGGTTTTAAAATTATTTACATAAAAAACTTACTAAAATAAAATTAAAAAATGTCTTCCTTACCGTTATCAATGTTAATAAAATGCACACTCAACAACTAGGTACCACCAAATAAACAATAAATACAAAAATTACGTTTTGCTGTTATCGGCAAAAGTGAATTAAAGCTTAAACTTGAAGCCAACTCTGTTCAAGAGCACAACTGCGCTTCTGTGATCAATTAGTGACGAAATCTTGACATTAGTTGTCCAGTTGGACAATAATTAGTTATTTTACGCTTTCTTAGATCGAAAACAAAGTTGGTCGACTGTATCAAGTCCACGTTTGTAGCCATTATACATATAGTGCAACATTAGAATATGACCAATTTTTTGTTCTCCAGAATTTTATGATAATAATTAAATTAAATATTAATGAATTAATTTTAATAATCAAGAATACTAAAAGCCCAAGAAATTAATTGCCTCTATTGCAACATAAAATTCAAGCATTTGTAGACAAACTATAAATACAGAAACTTTTTGTTCAGAAGGGTGTACCACAATAGAACAAATGACTAAATACACACCTCTTGCTAAAATATAAATTAAAAAAATTATTATTAGAATTCAGTACGCAAGTGTGACGCAAAATTTGCAGAAAAACCCTGCAGGATTACAAATAATAAAAGAGGAACAAAATAACCCAATCATAACCTTCTGAAGGTTTGTTATGAGTGCATCAAAAGTGTTAAAACTACTCACACGACGTCAACACAGTTTGATTTGTCGACTTTTGTAGGTTATTATTAGTACTTTTAGGAAAAAGTTTTCAGAAATAATGATTTATGAAATAAATTATTCATTATTTATCCTCATTTTTAAATGTTGTTATTATTACACGTGTTCAAGAGTTCACCACAATTCAACAGAAAATTGCTAGAACTTGATGTGCGAATTCACTCCGTAGAAGTGCTGACTTGATTATGATTGTTTCAAACAGTTTAAAAAGATAGAGTGACGTAATAAACTCCTTCAACAATGAAACTTAAAAAACGAAAATTTTTCATCAAAATTCAACAACCCGGGTCGTTTAACACTTTCTCATGTTTAAGCGCACCTCGAGTCAAAACTATTAGAGAAAAAAATCTGACCACAGATACAGTTGGCTTCAAAAAAATCGGGAAATGAAATTTGACCTAATGTAAATTGGAAATTTAATTTGTCAATTAATATCAATTTGTGTCTACATTTCTGACACATAAGTACAGTTTTTTTTAATAAAAATTCTAAAAGGACGTTTCAAAATATAAAAATTTAATAAAAGCGGACAGAATTTCTTCTGACAGTTCCCGGTTTTCTTTAAAGCCAACTGTACTTTATTATAAAAAAATAATTATCTACAACTTTTTTTGTAGCTTTGACCGTTTCCCGAGCGTGTTCAAATAAAGCCATCGCTGCATAAATTTCAAACTTTCAATTTTTTTAAAATATACTCCAGTAACTTTTTTGTCTTTTCAATATAAATATTTAAAATTTAGTCATCTATATGACATTATTTTTTTGTATAATTAGTTTTGCAATTTTTAATTAAAATTAATTTATCGTAGCTGATATTCTCTTTCTTTTGGACATTTTTATGTGGGTATGGGCCTGCGAGTGAATACTCCTTTGTTACTTTACTTCGTGCCTCTAAGATACAATTTCAACATCATCCAATTGATTTTTTTATTTATGCATCGACTGCGATGTTCATAAAAGATAGAACACAATTCTATTTTAAATCTTCTCCAAAAATGATATTTCACTCCTGGCTAGGCCATCCCCCTCAACTGCCCTAATACAAAATATCCTTTTAGGCATTTTTCCAAGTAGCACAAACACAAGTTACTCGATCTCTTAGAAAAAAATTAAAATGTGCAGTCGATTCTTCAGTGAATAAAGCACCGTCAGCAATTACGCATGCTAAGAAGCTGACGAATATATGACACATGTGCTTTGTCATTGTCCGAAACTCCCTGCTGGGGGACTTCTGGTTTACTCTCCAGTCGGTAATAACAGCGTTGCATCTGGGAAGCTCCTCAACTTTATCGATACGGTCGGTTGGCTTGGGGACGAGTGAGGGAGGCAGCTTTTGAGGAGAGGTGCTACAATCTACAATAGAACTATGAGTCCTAAAGTACCAGAAGCAGGCATCATATAGATTAAAATCTGCCTCACTCAATTAAAACTCTTTTTATTTTATTTACATTTAAATTAATATCTATTATGTAAAAGCTAGGGTAAATAATTAGTTTCTAAAAAGTAACGGTTGTTTTAATAAAGTGTGTTATTTTTGAAGTAACTGAACGGAAGTATTGTTGGCATTTTCCTTTATAATAAAATGTCTGACTATTTTCTTTTAGTGGCTTGATTGCTGAGTCCATTGGGAAATGAACTAAATTGACTCCAAACGATATTCTATTGTTACAATTTTTTCAAAATTAAAATAAATACATATCGCAACTACGAGTATTTTAAAGTGGTGATAATAATGATAGCTTTTATCTGTAATCTAAATTATGTGTTAGAAAATTAAGGAAAGCATTACGTTGAAACAATGTTTGAATTAGAATTATTCCATCAATCGAATTAGATACAGATTACGGTTCAACGGTATTCTGGAAAAGGTTATCTATCTCTCCACAATTGCAAAAATTGAAAAAACAAAGTTTTCTTTTTTTAAATTACCATTTTATAGCAAAGCTAGGTGCTTTAACTAAAAAAATAAATTCAATTCGTTTTAAAAAACCATCTCCCACTCCAACAATATTCTCTCAGGACTCGAAATATTTATTCTCCAGAAACGTGAGAATCGATAAGTTGTAGAAATTTTATTTGGAGAAAAACACTGATTAGTGGTCACGTAATTTACGAATGTCATGCTGTTAATTATTTTTATGTTTACATAATTTTGGAAAATATCACCCACTGACGTCTTTTTTCAGATGTCATTACTTGGTTTAAAAATAAATTTTGTTGCAAAACGTAACACGTGCGACTATTGAAAGGTGTTTTTGCGTTATTTTAACTATTCACTTTCTGTACACTTGAACTTAGGTAGCTTGTAACCTAGTTAGTAAGTAGGTATTTCAAGATTTGTGCCGTTTCAAAAATTATTTTATTAGAGATACCTAAACATATTTTTGTAATTGATATTTACTTAAGTAGAATGTTAAGAAACCTTATCTGTACATTTTTTAATGATAGGCGATTGATCCTGTGAGTAAGCACAACGACCTCTTCAGGACTTAGAAAACGTCAATTTCTGACGCAAATTCTACGTAACATCGATAATTTTCAATTTAAAATAAAATAGAAATTGGTGTTACGTCGACTCATTTATAATATATTACGGTACCTTTAAAACAAAAGCGTGAAATCGTATGTTTCACTCTACATTGTTAAAAGTTTCAGATAAATATCAGGTTTTTGCTTCTTTTTCCCTATTATAAATATTCATATTTCCATTAAAATTAGATTAATCAATTTGACCCATCTCTTTTATATTAAAGAATCAGTTTAAAACAGACGCGTTCGAAACTTATATTTCGGGACTCCTGAAATTCTTTGTGAAGTAAAAAGTAAACAATATGAAATTATTAAGGGCATTTCAGCAAAAGCGATTACAACAGTTATAAGCACTACTTAGACGAACCGTTAGAAAGCAACGAGCTCCGTGCTTTTTATACTTGCAACAAGCAATAAAATAAATCCGTACGGACCCTGTATCAATAGTCCGAAACCTAGAGAACAATAGTGAAATACAAATTATTAGACATTCTTTTAAAATCAATTTGTTTCTTGTGTCTTAAATAAAAAAAGCCTATTTGGTAAAAGTAATAATATAATTACGTAAATATGTAACTATAAAAAGTAAAATCAGTAAACTCTTCAATCAAGTTCACTATTAAATTTAATCCAATTTAATTAGCTGCTAAAATTGCGACTTCGACCAATTTTTTCCAAGTCACTAATTACAGTTTTTATGTCAATTAAAAAATACAAAGTGGCAAATCTATCTACTATCTATCTAGCACCACCGATCATAAAAACAAAATTGTTAGTAAAGTCGTCAACAATTGAAATGATACCCCACCAAAAACATTTGTTGACTTTCAACGGTTTGTAACGTCCAGAGAAATGGAGTAATTTGGATAATTTTTCTTTGTTGAGTAAAGATTTCGTCGGTTTTTATGTATACTATTGAGTTCTTTCTGTAGATTTGTTGAACTACTAAGAGTCAATACATTTTTTTTTCGTGTAATGTTCATTGAACAGTCATGAGTAATGTCCAAATTGACCTGAAACGTCGACTATTGGTAAATAGAAACTTTTATAATAAAAGTCCGTATTTCTTCAGTTTTCACAACTTTCCAATAACATAATGTTTATCTTTAAGAAAAAAAACAAAATATGAATTTTTAAAAATACCAACCTTTGTTTATAATCAAAAAAAAGCAGTAACGAAACGAAGTTTGCGTCAAAATATTTTTTTCAAAAAACGAGTTAAACAATGTTACTCGTTTCTCGCTAAACCTCATTCTTTCTGGGGTGCTTTACATTCACATTCAAATTGCACCTTATCTATTACTTTAAACTGTCAATTCATTAGAAAAAATCTTTTGTAACAAACTTTAATTTAAAAATCCTACTTCGCCTAAACTAAAATTTTTTAAGTAAAACTTACTTAAATATAATGCTAAAATTTTGTCTTTTTATAATATTTTGACGGACAATAAATATTTTATTGCTGTGGTTTTACTCTTGTTATCATTTTCCTGTTTTGGGGTTACTTTAAATACTTGAGCAGACCCTGAACAGTGGGAGTCCTTTCTGCGGGAGTCTAAGTTGGTTTAATTGCCCAGTTAGCAAGTCAAACAATTCAAAATAAATTAATTCATTTTTATTTCCTGTAGTATCTTAATATTATTTATTAAGATTTTTCACAAAGAAAAAAAGCGAGAAAAAAGATTCGTAATCACAATAAAATTTTCTTGGGTAGTTAGTAATCGAAAATAAAATATCACTTAAAATAAACGAAATAAAATATTGGGTATCGCCACAAAAATGTTAATCTTCAACTAAATAAAATTAATACTTTATTAAAAAAAAAACAACAAGAAGTCTATTCTAAATTTTTCGTATTTTATTAGTATTTTTATTATTTTCATCCGACTTATGCGTTTTGCTACACAACACAGGAAATTTGTGTAGAGCTTACCTTTAAAATACGACAAAAGCTAGAGCTGTTTTGTGTAAATCAGTTTTCAAAAAAGTAACATAAGGAAGCAATCAAAAGATGGTGTAATTACACGGCATACATAATTCCTGTTTAAATGAGAAAAGAATTTATAACACGCAAGTAAGTTGGATGAATATGGTAAGAGATGTAATTTCAAAAACAACGACCACATTTGGTGTATATAGTGATTTTCACATTCATAGTAATTTTTCCATGTCGACTAACCACACCCTGCAAAAGCTTATTATTTATTATAATACAAGTTAAGTGAAGAATTCGCTTTAGTCCTGGCGAATACTCGCTTGTTCGCTAAACACTGTTATTTCGTTGTAACGTTTACAGTTCATATTTCAGCCAGTTTATTTGGTAATAATTTTTGGTTGGGTGGGTTGCATTTTTCGGCCAACACATAGTCATCTTCCACCCAACAATGAAGGATTTATGTGATTGCGAACAATAGGAATTTCCTCGACGGCAGACAGAGAGATGCGTTCACCTTGGGTTCGTGCCGGTTTTCAAACTTCATGTCACGGAGACGCTCGGTGTATAATTTGGAAACCGGCGAGAGGGCGCACTGACCCGTTCGATATAGCATCCCCGGGTATCGAACCCGAGCCCATTGCGCACCCCTACTATACTAGAGGAGATTTTCTAATACCGAGCCCTGTCAGATTGATAACCTCAAAATTAAATAAAAAACCGAAAAAGGATGTGGATGAGACGAGATACTTTTCATCGTAAAAATTAAAACACTTCAAAATAAATAAATAGAACGAAACAATAAAACCCTTCATGGTTCCATTTATAATATAAACAAGTTTAACTAATAAAAGACCACGTGGAAATCTTATAAGTGGCCTGATAAGTAAATATTAAAAGCAAAATATGGTAAGGCAACAATTTTTTCAGATATTTTAATAAAACAAATAAAAAAGCTTAATCTCATTCAATTTAGCTCATATGCATTTACATGGTGTTTAATCTCCCACGTGCACAATTTTGTTATCAGTTTAAATCTTTTAAACAATAGAATATATCAAAATTTTAAAATTATTTTTTTTTCACTTGATTCCATATAAATATGATTGTCAAAATATTAGGAAATTAAGAGACTACAGACTTGATGGGTTTCTAAACAGAAAAAAAATAAGAACTAAGTGGCCCAAACCAAAGGTCAAGAAAGCGAATTAGTTGTAAAAGAGCACAAACCTCTCAATATAGTTCCTTTATTGATTATACAGTTCAAGTCATTTCCTCATTTTTCTATTTGACGAACAGGTATACGAGTGGTAACTCAAAAAAGTGAACAATATCTTAACTTTGTAATTTTACAAGAACATTTCAAATTTATACGATAAACACGCATCTCACAAAAGAGAAAAAAAATTAAGAAGCAAAAAACGCCACCAAGAAGAAAAAACCTCGACAAAAAAAATCGAAACTCTAATAATAAACACGTAAACAACTAATAAGATAAAAATAAGAAAAGATGGCTCTTCATATGATATGATAGAAAAAAAAAGAACTGCAATCTTTAACTTCCAGAGCAACCAAAGGTCCTTTACTGACTACTGTCAATAACAAGGAAAGATACCATATTGTAAAGAGGAATAAATTTTGCTCTTAAATATCGAGAGAATTGAACATGCCGAAAAAAAACTGAGAACTAATAAACTTAACGGCCCACTATCAATAATTTGATTATGAAGTATTTATTGTTGTAAAAAGCTGTTCTAAAAGTATACCGGGTGATATGTCTGCCAAAAGTGTTTCTTAATTTTTCTCAAAAACTAGTTATCACATCAACTTCAAAGTTTGGCATTAAAAAACTTTGTTTTTTGTACTACACAGGTGATTTTTATTCGGAATTTTCTAATATTCCTTCTAATTAATATTAATTAATTTGTTCAAAAAATCTAAATTTTTTTTTAATATTTTTTGCACAAAATAATACTTTGATATCTTTTCTTTTAGAATAATGTTAAAAATTTAAAATATTTAGATTTTTTTGAACAAATTAATTAATATTAGAAGGAATATTAGAAAAATTCTGAAAAAATTCACCTGTGTAGTGCAAAAAACAAAGTTTTTAATGCCAAACTTTGAAGTTTATGGGATAACTAGTTTTTGAGAAAAGTTAAGAAACACTTTTAACAGACTCACCCGGTATAATCAATATAACATTAAAAAAATAAATCAATTGAAACAAGATATTCCATTATTTTTTTCATATGAAAAAACATGAGAAAATTTTACCAATATATATCTAAAAATAACAATGTTGATCTTCAATTTTCTTTTACCACAAACCAATTTATTACAAAATAAACAATTAAAGAAAGTCAATCAACGCAAAATCTAGAAGCACCTTTCACTTCATTTTTGAACAATTACTCTATACTTTTGTTATAATTAAAATAATTAAAAATAAAACACAAAATTGTTGTCCAAACAGAAAATTTCATAATTTTCCAATTGTTTTATAAATCAAAGTTCGTGTCCAATATAGATAAACCTTTGCGTCGCCACTAACGGTATCGATCAGAAATTGAAACCCATTCTACTGCTCATTAGCACCCAATTTTAATTTAAATCCGGTATCCATTTTTCGCTTTGGTCCTTCATTTTTGTCCTTGTCAGCGAACCTTTTCCCAACGAATAACTTTGAATTTAAAATTAGTTTTGCATAGTATCGCGTACATGTTCCATGACTCGCGGAATACCTCAAGATTATGCTTTTCTGACTCGGATGTGGATATTAAAAGTGTATAATTATATTCTAGACCGGCTCAGAGATGTTTGCGTTCAGCGACCTTAACGTCTTTGCTCGACCAATGCCACCAGGTCTTTTTGTTGGTACATACACCACAACGTAAACCTGGAAAGCACGATCGATATCTACGATGATAAAAAAAAAATTGGGGTTGTTCCAGAGGGGCGAACAGACTCCGCCATAAAGACGCAAGGGTTGCTACCCCCGAAATTGTTAGCACTAATCGCTGCTACGAATGCCAGATAGCTACTCGCAGAGTTTATTCTACAATTTTAAATGAGATAAAAGAAACTGAAATATTGTCCAACCGATAAATAACTGCAAACCTAAAACATATGACCGGAATTTCAGATCCCCAAAACAAATTATTTCTCCCAAAATTTTAACTTTTGGTTATACATTTTAACTCGCCTTATAACTACATTTTATATTTGCATTTTTGTGATAATTTTTAATTTCAGCTTGCGCAAGGGGTTCCCTATAGACTTTTTATTGCGTCTTTTCTTTATCCACAGCCATTTGAATTTTAGATTATTTCACGTACTTAGGGCTATAAAGAATCTTTTACAACACTACAATAAAATCCTCCAAATAAACAAGAGTTAATTAAGTCTTTGCCAATACTACAATCGAATTAGGCTATCTAAACTATTCATTGTTATCGACAACGTGGGTTAATGTTTCTCTGCTAGCCACTCATCGATACAGTCCTGTTGATGTATCATTTTTGCTCTTTAAAATAGAGGAGGGTTGACTACAAAGAGACAAAAAACACATATTTCAAAAGAAAAGTTTAATGACTCTTTTATGAACTACATTAATCAACAGGTATATAAAATAGTTTCATCCAATTGTGACCCGAAGTAAAGGGTATAGAACTATAAAAAATATCATTACTTTAGCTTATTCAATAAATAACAAATATAAAACATAGAAAAAATCAAAATGGAGAAATATATTAAACAAACGACCATACTATTTGCGGACATCCAATGAGTCTATAGCTTGATGAAAAATCTAAATTACCTATCCTGGTGCTAGTTGCAACCAACGGGCTGCAGTGGTAGCAAAATAGCAATATTATTAACATTTAACACTGACTCCTGACCCACAATAAGACACGTCTCATTGTGTCTCCTTGTGGCTCTAATACAAGTCGAAATGTACTGAATCAACGATTGTTGAAACAGGATTATAATCATCATAACTTGGCTTCTGATGTAGTTACTAAAACAGCCGAAACATTAACACAATAGGCACCAGAGTTATTAAATGACAAAATTTATATATGAAAAAAAGTTACATACTCAAAAATAACGAAGAACAAATCAAATTTTTGTATGTGTTGTGAGCTGGCGGCAAATTGGATAAAAAAGATATAACGACCAACCTCAACGCCTGTTACAAAGAAGAGAAGAAAACCCGCCCATTTGTCTCATTGTAGTCACCCTCCTCTAGCCAAAAATTTCGAACTCGTAATTACATTTTTATTTCCATTAAACTTGTAAAAAATTACACCAAATTTTGTCATTAAAATTGTGTTAAATAATATTATAACAATAGGTTTTTTATATTTCGTTGGTAATTACTTATCTAATGCTCCAAAAATCACGACACGAAAACATAATTTTCTTAAAAATTGCTGAATGAAAAGAGAAAGTTTCCTAAAAACAACATCCTTTTAAAAAAATGCCTTTTAACATTTTCCAGACATCAAACAAATTCCTTTGGTGTGGAAAATCGCTAACTTTACGCTAGTTATAAACGTAAATGAATCAACATACTCTAAACGGTTTAAAATAACTATTTACTATTTAACAGTTGAGCCATCTTCGCTGTCAACAAGTGAATAAGTAAGGCGTGAGAATAGTTTTTGTAGTAAATTTTTGATCGAATTTAGGTGATCGTGGTTTATGTTACGCTTTCGCAAAAAATCGGTGCACAATTAACGCGAGAAAAGTTGCGTGAGATTGTTTATAGATACCTATATAAGCTTTTTTTAAAATGCCGGAAGCTATGCACTAGTTAAATATTTATAGGCAACGGCGACATATGCTATTTCTTGGTTTTATCAGAGATATTACTTTGGTGCCGTTTAACGGAATTCCACTCGATTAATCTGAGTTTTAAATTTTAACCAAAAAATTACAAGCAACGTAACAGTATTTGGATTATTACCGGTATAACTTGAAGCTTTATGATTAAAAAAGGACTCCTGGAGACTTCCTTGCTTTAACTGTTATCTAGTCTCATATAAATTAAAAATTTGATAAATAAGAAAATCACCTGTTGATTTTCGATTGCGGAAACATTATAAAGGTCAGTAATTAACCTTGGCCCTAAAACGCCAAACAATAGGAATCCACGAGGAAAGTATAAAAATAAAAGTAGAACCAACGAGTTAAAACTGTAACCATTGAGGCAATCGTATGTTGTGTCATAAGTCAAAGTATGTCAGTAGGTCACCTGCCACATCTTCCTCAGTCGTGGGGAAATTATTATACTCGCGATTTGATACCAAACACATTGTTTAAAAGCAAGCAAAAAAAAACAGGTAGATAGACACACAAACAAGTCAAATCCTGAATATTGGATTCGAAAAAAGCGATTAATTAACAGCTTGATGCCAATTGGTGGCCGTGTTCTACAATTTCTGCGTTAATTTATGTAGCAATTAGAGCTACTGCTTAGCATTTAAAACGAAAGCGGAAAAACGTGGTATTACACGAACCGACCCAAATTCTGTAACGATGCACCAGGATTTTTCACATTTGATCATTAACTTGTTGATTGCTAAAAAATCGTTATTCAAACATTCAAACCCTCCCCTAATTGTTACATTTATCAGTGTGTAACATTATGATCATAAACCCCTTCCCTTCCTCATCAAGTAACATCGATCCAGGACACCCCAACGTTCCCAGTGACGTCACGGCGTCGCAAAGCTCTATACTCTTTCAAAACTTTGCTCTTTAATTAAACAACAAAGCGATCGTAATTAGCACTTTTTCTCAAACGGTTATTTCTAATTGAAAGGGTGACCAAGAAATGCGACATCTGCATTGTAATAAATTTTTCTGTGGGCAAAAGCGGAAGCTCAGTGACTACTGAGCATCCACAATATTGAACTGAGTATTGTTGCGATTGAGAGGGTGTCGCCGGCAAGCCCTAAACAGTTTAATTATTAGCATTTTGTTGTAAAAAAAATACAAGGATGTTGTGCAACGGTGTGCAGCTGCCTCTTGAATTATTACAGTATGAACTTGTCTGGGATCAGGACCAGCCGAAATAAGGTTGGGGTCATTAATTAAAATAGAAGCCTGTAGCAATAAATTTACCAGCTCTATTCAAAAACATCAAAAGGCCTAATCTAAACTTGGAAAGTTTGTGTGAGAAAAAAGTAAGTTTCAGCATATTTTAGAACAGATAATAAAAAACAAAATCGAACTGATGTTTGGCATTTAATGCTTCGCGTATCACCTGTCGCATCAAATTGGTATTTCGTGCTATAATACACAATTTTTTAATTCAAACAATATTATAGGATATTACTCGATAGAGAGAAGGTAAATTATTTAGTCTGAGAAGTGATATCAGATAAACTTCGAAGCACAAATACAGAACCTCCCTTGAAGTTAGTATACTATTTTATTGGCTTAAATTAGTAAAAATTAACGAATTGTCAAGCTTTGACAAATTAAAGGGTTGAAAATGACTATTTTCCCGACCATAGAAAGGAATAACATGGACGTCACTTTCCAATCTTTCCTAGATGAATGAAAAGCATTTTCTAATATTTCATCAAACTAAATTAGAACTCAACAGCTTCAATCTGGTATTTTATTCAATTTCTCAGATAGACCACGCAGAAGCAAAAGGCACTAACAATAATAGCAACAAATCAGCTGTCAACAATTTACTGTCAGATAAACTGTATTAAAACTGATACTTTTACTTGGCCACACCAACTCGAATAACATTAAACTTAGCTGGAAGAAGTAAAAACTTATTCAGAAGGCGACTAAGGCCATTCAATAAATGAGTAGAGTCAAAGACTCGCTGGAACTTAGACCAAAATCAGAAATTAATAGGAAAACATTGATATCATCCTTCAATCCAGTTCCAATTCTCTGTAAGCAGTAAAAATGCGTTTCAACCCCAATAACAAGACAAAAATAGGTAAAAATCCTAAATGAAAATCAACTGAGTTTCGACCCTGACAAAAAATCGAAAATAGGCTTCACACTCCGACAAAACAATCTAAATAAAAATAATAATAATAAATAAATATATCAATATAATGAGTAAAATCAAATAAAACACCAGGAAAAAGTTTAATTTTATGACCACTCGGCAAGAACTACATACATTACTTAATAGTTCACCATTGAAGTGCAAAAAAAAATACAAATTTGAGATTTATGTCTCACTGTTAAATAAAAAAATACACTAAAAATAAAATACTTCATCATTTATTGTAAATTTTAATGACGACATTATAACAATTTTGAAATAATTGTTGTTTTTCGAACTACTTTCTTTTTTACACAAATACACAATTACAAAACTTGAAACATCACAATAGTAAAAACTTTATTGTGTTTACGATTTTAATAAAATTATAATATTCTTGTTGCCTCGTGTCATCCGACGATAAATCAAAGCGCACAAAACCCTAAAAGGGTCCACGTGTCCATTCCGAATAAAATAATCCTGATTTAGTAAATGTGAATAACTTGATTAGTACAATAAAGCAAGCTGAACTGTTTGGAGCTTCAACACGTTGCGTTTGTGATGCAACCAAACCAGTCCTAATTGCCAATAAACCGAATAACTAACTAAAGATAAAATACTCGCTCTACCACGAGTCAAACTTGTAAAAAAATATCATCGACCCCTATAACCATCTTGTATACGTGCTGGTAACATGTTTTCACCAATTAAGCCGCAGTACTCCTTCGCGTGCTTTGGTCATCTCAAGTCAAGAACCCATTCCCAATCAGACAGATGTAGAACCACCTGCCCGAAAACAACAGCTGGCTGCGCCCGTACGCGCCCTCAGCGTTCTTTTTTCTTTGAGATCACTTTTTAACTACTCCTGCTGTATGCACGACTCGACTTACAACTCGTTACGAATTAATTAAATATATAACACAGTTAAGCAAAAACGGTGGTAAAGAGGGCGGCATAGGCAGGTGAAATGTCTGATTCTTGCTTGGGGCATAAACACTTGTTTTTCTGAGAACCGGCCGCTAGTTTTGTGTCCTGAACCTGATCTAAAATCTACCTGGATGGGATTGTAGGTAACTAGTCAAATATTTTCTGCAAAACTGACCGTACAAACAGGATTATATGGTCGTCTGAGATGAGAAAAAAAGCTCAAGACGAGATGCTATTGGACAGTATGGTCGTCCAATGTCTAATTCAAGGACACCATGGCAGGTCTACACCATAAAAATACAAGTTTCTAGATTTTCGAAAAAATTCAGGTGCCATATCTTGTACTTATTATTTGCACCCAAGGTGTGGGCTTATCTGATCTTGCAACAAGCATTTAGTGAAAAATAAACACTTATAAAACCAATTAAAAGTGTATTTAATTTTACCCTAACAAAGACAAGCCTAGCAATAAATTAATAGCAATTTCATCAATTAAAAACTGAAAATAGTTCATTTCAGTCAGAAAAACAAACTTTTATTCTGAAATAATTGGTTTGGATATGAATTAAACGTTCGCCAATTTAACTACGTGTTGCTTCCTGTGAAAATTTACAACCTGCTGTCAAGTTCTAATTTTTCCTTTCGTACTAATTTTCGATCACCACTAAATTTTTTATCCCATACCACAAACTCCTTCCGGTGATATTAGTTTTCACCCCAAGCCGAGTGAAAATCGTAGTTGGATTACTCCCACGCCGAACTTCTTTGTTAATTACTAATGTTTAGTATCGCGAAGAATATTAATACTTGATGGTAACTAAATGTTAATTGATTATACCGCTTTGTTTTGATATGTGGGCGAGATTTACCTAAATATTAATTGTTAGTGTAATTACGTGAAATGGAGGTTTTCATCTGCAGTTCTATGAAAACTAACTAGTTAGATATAAATGGAATGACAAAGTGCCTTGACTGTATCAGCATAATAACCACAAGAACGGTTTATTTTGCGATTTATTTAAAGGAAAAGGATAATCCTTTCACAGTAGACAGATTTATGTCCCAGTGAAACTTTTAAACAAACATTTAAAAGTAATCAGACGATTCTCTGTTTCATTAATCTCTACAATAGAAAATGACGTTGCAAAATTTAATTTTAAAAAACTTGTTATTACAATTTCTACAATTAAATAGACACTCCTTAGAACCCTATCAAAAATGAGAAGTTACGTAAATGCAAGAAAAATCCTGTTTCAGAATCGATAATTACTTCGTAATTCCCTTAGAGAGGGAACGACTTTACCTACTTTGGAATTAAAAACTTGAACCTGAAGGCCTAAAGGCAGCTTAAGCAAAATTTATAATTCATGACATTTACAGTCGACTGCTTTATAACTCTGATCAGTGAAGTCATTTTCTAAGCTACCATACAACAAAGGCCTCAAGATCTGTTTATTGAGGGTATTACGATAAAGAACTATTTATTATCTACTTACTCAACTCGAAACGACTAAAGCTTTTGGTCACTTTATTAATCTTTCAAAAGTATGACAAACGGTAATTACATTTGGCAAAAGTTCACGAAATTCCAAATAAATTTTAAAAATTCAAACTGATGGCTCAAAAACTTGTAACTCTTGTTTTAGGTACCAATTTTGCTTTTATTAATAATAATTAATATTAATTATGCTAATTTATCTTTTTTATTCAGTATACAGTGAGCAACAAAAAACAGACACCACTTCTGACAATTGACTGCAAAACCACACCAGATCACCATTTGATGTCCGGTTTTTTTTTTGCTTTCAACTGTATATTTCAGATTGTCTATTTAAAACCAAAATTTTAGGTTTAGCATTCTCTTTATTAATTGTAGTTAGCTCTTTTATTTGATTTTTACATTCCATCTATGATTCCGTTATCGTGGTAAAGCAAAAGCCTTTTTTTATTGAGAATTTTCACTAATTTAAGTTCAACTTCCCACAACTGTACTATTCGTCTCTTGTTACCTTCCTAGTTCCTCGAAGGAACCAGCAAATACCTGGAGCAGAAGCAGATTTAGTAGACACACGTTTTGCAAATGTCAAAGAAAACCGCTTTTTAATGTAAACATAGGTTATCGTTAAACCAAATCACTTGACTGATGTTTACTGTGTGCCTTCTTTTGGTTTTTCCTTTCCGACTTTCGTCGTTTTAGAATTTTTTCGCTGATCTGGTTTCATATAGTATTATAGTACCGTCCTTAGCCTTTGTTGTCATTAACTGCCGAGTTAGTTGTAAATTTGCTAGGAGTAAAATCTAGAATTGAGTACAATGAAAGATGGACAATAAATCAGACATTGAAATTGCTGAATAAAGCCCTAAAGAAAGCAAAATACCAACAAATCTAATCAGGTAAATTAAAGAATTTTCAGCATGTTACGCATACCTTCTGTGAAACAATGAATTAGATGAGACCTAGGTTGCAAAACGTGTGTCCACTAAATCCTGCTCCAGTTATTTGCTGTTTTAAGAAGTTGAACTTAATAAACAAAACCCAATAAAAGACTTTTAAGCTCACCAAATCACAAACACATCAACCACGATAGCGAAATAAAAGATAAAATGTAATACGCATTAACCAGATAAGAGATTAAAGCCGCAACTACAATTAGTAGAATAAGAACTAAATGTAAAATTTTGATTTTAAATATAGAAAAATCAAGAAAAAATAACTTAATTATAGCCCACAAGAATTACTACTACAACCATTAGAAGTTTGGGGTGGAAAAATATCAATTACTTAAATTAGCGTTAAGGAAAAAAAAGAACAAGTAAGAATATTAGCGCTTAAGTTGACCTGAAGGGTGCAACAGTTTCAACCCTGGTACGAAAGTAACCAACAATAGATAAAAGGGTCAAACACAATATACCAAATTATGTAACTAAATCAAGAATCAAAAGTTTTTCAGGCGTCAAGTTAAAGTAAGTTAGAAAATATGCCTATGATGTGGACAATAGATCGGTAAAAAGGCAAACAGTGTTCAAGGTTTGGTATACACACTTACGGCAAGTACAGGATAGTGTCCTAAATTTTAACGAAGCTACTTAAAATTTATCCAAAGTTCCGTAACCCTCACTTATTAGAATTACAATTACAAAGTTGAATGTTCATAGATAATGAGTTATTCAGTGCCAAATTTGAACCGTGACTAATTCGAAACAAAGATGAAAAAGATAAAAGTAAAAACCACAAATGCCATATCCTGCTTCTGCAAAAATTCCTAAATCTCTACTCGCGGTAATGATTCCCTCTTAAGAACTGCTCATCTTGATCGATTAAAAAACAGTCTCGACTTTCTACTTGCTGCTTATTTCCTTATCGGTCATAAAAAATAAACAGCTCAAGTCCTACACCTTTATAGCTTCTGAAAATTTCTTTTGGAATTGTTTAAAAACCTCTTCAGGCCATCGACCTGAGTTTTATTTTTGGTCCGTCTTTGTTCGTATATCCAAATATTTATAGTTGTGCATAAAGATAAAGAGTGTCCTTTATCAACCACATGGTAAGGTAAAAGTTTTGATTCACGGACACGCTCCAAGTCAGGCTATTTCAAGAGTAAAAATTTGGATTAGGTTTGGAATACGCGGCGCCGCTATTTAAAATGCAAACAAGAAGCTAATGACCCTATCCTTAGGTCATGACGATTTAAATTTACATCGTAAATATATTTTCCGAAAATTGATCGATTCCAAATTGAGTTTCTCTCAAAATACATTATGTGCATAACAACAATACGGAATTTTTAAACAGTGGACTACTTAAGAAACAATGAACATTTGGGTCGTATTATGTGCGCTCGTTACCGAAAAAATTAACAATTCCCCTTCTAAAATTTGGAAAATCGCATACAGTTTGTCAGGGACAAGGTATTTTACCATACACGTCACAACTAACCTCGTCTGTATTTACATTTCTAGTTTCAAATAACAGTTTCATCACTAAAACAAAAAATGGTACATGGTACACCAAAATCTGAATCTATTAGCCTTGATGTTAGAAACAAAATCAGGAAGAAGCTTCTAGACTGTTGTAATTTATCAGCGTTTGTGGAAAATATACATGATCACACAAACTAAACACAATTTCTGAATCATGTATTGGTAAAGACAGGTGATGGAATTATTGCACTATTCTCTTTGTTTATTTTAAAATTGTTTTGAAAACGTTTGAAAGATAAGCATAATTAATGTATGCACGTGGATTAATTATTACAAAAGCCGAATTAACTTGAAACAAAATCCTGTCAAGTTTCCCCGCAAATTTTGACCTTATTAAAACGAAAAGATTAAGACGTAAATGGCGATAACCATTCATAAATTTTATCGCACACTCACACTGATTATCTTGAATGGCTGCAGATAATTTAATTAATTTATTCAAAGTATTAAAGCTCATTTCTGCTGCCAATAATTCTCGAACAAATGCTAAAAATACACCAGGATTTAGATTAATATTGTCATGTGAAAATTAAGTCCTATGCCACTCGAAAAATTTCTGGAAAGTCCGTTATTAAAACAAAACATTTAGAAATAGCTTTTGTTTTATGTTATTTTTATCTTTTACATCTAAAATTATCCACAAAAAGTGTGGGATGGTACTCGTGTATAATTTGTAATCAAAATAATTTGGCAACTTTGTCGTGACTTTACAAATTCCTTTCTTTCATTGTTTCTGCAACAAAAATAGTAATGTTTTCACTAAAAATTGTTATAGCGTACTTGGCCGTGATAAGAAAAACGTATTTGTGTATTTTTATCAATAAGTGGGTCACCAAATGACATTTTATGCTTTAGAGCCTTAAAACATTAGTTTTAATCAAAATGAAGAGCTTTGTTTCTCCTTGACCATAATCTACAAATTAATAGATTTTAAATTACTATTACAATATAATGACATACAAAGAGACGTGAACATCAAGTCATAATATACACAGCAGTTACCTCTACAATTTTGCCAATGCTACTAAAATTATAATCTTCAAACAATAGTGCTTCAATCAATGTATTACCTGCTTATCTAAATAAGAACCAAGTGGTCATTTTTGAGTCGCTTGTAATCTTTAGAGTCCCCAATAATAAACATGATTATGGTAACTGACACATTAGTCGGAGATCTATTGTTTAAACGTTTATAATTTTAGTTAGAATGGCCAAAATTTAAAAAGTAGAACGAACATACAATTATTTAAACAACTTTTAATAAATAGAACATCTGCTTAACCTTACTACACATACTTAACTCTCAAAACGCATAGAACTAAGTAAATACAAAAATATACATAACCATAAGTGATTGTGCAGAGTGTACGATGTCATTTTAAGCGGATTCCAATAGACTTTAAAATAATAATATTAATCTTTTTACGATGTATGTAAAAGTTGAAAAAAGTGGTATATAAACTGTCCCTTTAAAATCATTATAACCACTTTTTACGAAAATTGTGCTTTATGTAATTTTGTCAATTTAACAAAGACACTTAACGGGCTGATTTCAAGTATAAGATAATACCGGTAGTATCTTCGTTTCCATGGAAAAATAAACAAATTCGAGGTTGTGATTCGCTGTTGTTATGGAAAAGTATTAAAACTTGCGATACTACCGGTATTATCTCAACTTGAAATCAGCTCATCTGAATTTTGTACTTGCAACATTGCGCCGCGCCAGTTTAAAATTGAACACCAATTGATTAGGTATTAGGTAACGTTAATTAACCAAATAATTGGAGTTCAACGACGACAAAAAACTCAAATTTGACGTTTTAACAATGGCGTTCTGTTGAAGTATTGTAGGTATTAGTAAAAGAATGGTTTAACCTTATACATACAAATCAGTAGTTTAATGATTATGACAGTTTGATGTGACGATCACTTAAAAAAGACACTATACATAATTTCTAACCAAAATTCTAGATATTAACAAAAGACGTAAAAAAAATGAAATTAAATGGTTTTTATCTTGCAAACCCTTGAGGAAAAAAGATCTTTTGACATAAACCAGTCCAATGATGGTTTACACAACATTGTCCACCTGCCATTTTAATAAACTTTATGTTATTAATAGGTAAATAGTTGGCCAAAAAAATTGAGCAACATTAATAGTTTTTAAGTTGCATCAAACCATCCAAAAGTAAACTGAAATACTTTCAAGTTCAGTTTCTACACAGACATAAGTCAAAGCGTAGCATAGTAGGCAGCGCAATCAACTCCTCCGCGTACGGTCCAGAGTTTAATTTTCGTTGTGTTTGTAAATTTTTTATAATACTACAAATTTTAGTTGATTCATAAATTTTTGATTTTTTTTAAATAGGTTCTTGGAAGGTAGTGAGCCAAGCTTTTTAAATAGTTTTGCAGATTTTAAGCAATATGAACAATAACATTGTTAATTGATGTCAAATTTTCATATTTTTTGACTTATTTGAAAACTATAAATTCAATTCTGGAATTGTAAAAACTAGAGATAGACACATCGTTAACATTTCGGGTAACAAAAAGCTTCCAAAAAAATGACCAAATTTTGAAACACCTCCGAACTTATATATTAGGAAGAAAAGAATATAAATTTAAAGTGTATTTAGAAACATGACCCATTCCTTGTATTTTAAGATTCTTGTAGCATTGGGGTTAACTGGTTTAAATTTTTGAAAATATTTTTTGGAAAAAGAAAGCTAATTTCTTTATTTGTAAACTTAGCTCAAATTCTTTTTTAGACTTTTTAGTCCAATGTGTTTTCGGAAGCCAAAAAAATCCTATTTTTTTAGTAACGAGGCAAAAGTCTTCGGTTATAACTTATAATATAGATAGACATTAGCAGACCTCAGCTTCATTTGACTGCCTCGGGTTGTAAATTATTTTCGGCCCCTACGACGTAGTATACTATTGTAAATTATTAAAAAATAGTGTCGCCTCCATTTTTAAGTTAAACTTTTCAATATTAAATGACTTTATAAGTATAAACAATTTTCTGAAATTAAGAGTGGAACTATTGTTGCATAAACTGCTTGCGTTTGGTAACAATACAATTTTTGTTGCACTAGTAATAAACAGACGACTTGCTTTTAAAGTCAGCTAAGCCAAAATTGGTTTGAAACAGTATAAGAAAAGAATAAAAACATTTTCTTGCCGAATCAGATATTTATTTTCAAGAAATAGACCAATGCCATTTGTATTATACAAAAATTTTCATAAGAAACATTTTAATTACAACTCTCACAGTTAGTTCAGTGACTCATACTAAATACAACTCGGTGGTATAAAACTGAAGAAAATTTTCTCGTCATCTCAGTCGTAATTCCTGAAATCTTAAGATAACTATTGTCGAAACAACTACTCATATCTGAGCAGAAAATTCTTACATCATTTTCGTATTCGAAAACCTTGTAGATCCGCTTCATTCTTGTGACGTGGACTTTAATTAAAAATTAACATTATTGAGTTCATTAAGGGCCAGTTTACAAAAGGTGACATAAACTTTAATAGCAATTAAATGTCGATTTTGACCAATCAAACGCCAGGAAAGCCGATGTAATCGCGAATTAAATATTTAATTTATCTTCTGTAAACTGACCCCTAAACTTTTTATTAATGTAATCTTCACACAATGCAGTTTTTAGTCTTCAGCCTTTAGTAGCTACACACCTCATATTATTGTTTCTCTAAACCCTACTTTTTATTTTTAAATCAGTTTCAAATGTACGTTATAACCAGGTTTTACTGTAATAAGTGAAAATGAAAATATATATATATATAATTCTGCATTATTTTTCAATATGTAACTATGTTATATGTAAATGTAGCGGAACAAAAAATTTTAATTGTTGAAATACGTCTTTCATTGTTGCTGTAGAAATTTTATTGCTTTTAAATATTCATTTTAGAATGTTTTATAAATATCCTAAATTAACAGCTTTATTAAACTTGACCATTCCACATTTCCTTTATTTTTGCATTTTCAGTGTGCCCCTGCTTCGTTTTCTTATAATTAATGTAATTTTCATGACAGGCAGTCAGGCGCTCCCTGCTCCCTTGCAGTTGGGGGTAGCATCTCGTTCTCATGGCAATCCGTTAAAAAATCTCTTTGAGCGTTTCACCCCCTCGGTTTCGCTCGGCATCCACCCCCCGTTTTAGCACCCCATCTGTATAACAAAGAGCTTTGGGACTTACCAGACGACTCCGAAAGCTCCGTATCCGATCGGTCTGTCCGGTTGAACTTGTTCCTGGGTGTGTGCTGGTGCCGCGGCATGCTGGGGATGGTAGTAGGGCTGTGCTGCATGCAGGCCCCCTTGCTGTCCTCCGGCGGTGGGGCCGGCGGTACCCTGCATCAGGCTCATGGATACGGACATGGACACCCTTGAGTGGCGGCTGGGGCCCACCACAGCCATCAAATATTGCACCAGTTCGACGCTGTTTATTGCCCCCTTTATAGATTCTCACCACCGCATCCGCGTCCTCACCGATATTTTAAACTCGAGTCCAAGACAAGAATTTTAAAAATGCCTCCTTGACTTGTTATCCTTGCGGTTTATGTGCAGTGCGGAAAATAGCTCTTTCCTAGACTGATTAACACTAGTTTCATTATAACGAGTCACTGGACGAATTTCGTGGGTTAAATTTCGAGTCCTTGTAAAGAGAACTTGTAATTAAATTAAATTTCACTGTCATGTTAGTACACTTTACACTTGATTTTTTTAAAGGATACGGACGCGAATAATTTGCTTAAATTTGTGGGGGTCTTGATTTAAAATAAATTAGATTGGGTGAAATAAAAATAAGGAAATAAGTTGTAAATTTGTGACACACAATGCACAACTTACACAACCGCTCGATGCGAACTGAAATTCAACTCAACATGGCTGCACCAAACATTTGCGACCCCACTATTTTCGAAAAGGCCTGCGCATGACCCAACAAGGCTATAACAGCTGACTACAGCTGGACTACGGTTATGATAATTTACAAATGCTGGATACAGCTGGATTACCTACAATTATTACATGTTTTCAATTTTTTTCCAAATAAATTACGTAAATTTTACTATCTTTAGATTTTATTGATTTGCTAATGTTTGGAGTTACGTAAGAACTTATTCGTACTAAAAACAAAATAATAAAAGAGAGCCTAGCACCAATATTTTGTATTAGGATTAGAAACTATTAAAAATTTTTTGAAAGAATTAAAAATTACCTATTTGGACTTTTAAATTTTTTTTTGCAGAAACGCTCAATTTCCGATGTATTTTGTTTGTCATTCAAATATTCTAAACTTTATTGTCGCATGTAAAAAGAAATGTCGATGTCGATATTATCTATTTTTAACACCCTTGTAAATATAAATAAATGGTCATTTTAAAGTGGAACACCATAAAAGCAAGCTTTTATAAAAAATAAAGTAGGTTTTTGTAACTAAAATGTGCGACACACAATTATTATTGTAGATATGCGCTATTTTTTTAATAAGTGGTCAGCATTTTTTTAAGAAACAATGATATTTAATTTACCTATTTAAATAAAACTATTTGATTCGAGTATTTGAGTATTGTCTTGAAACTTTTTGCAGAATAAGCCGATTTACTTTTTTTTGTAAAATGTCGTAACTTCTGAAAATCAAAAGTAATTAAAAAAAAATTTAACCACTTGATTACCACTTGATTTAACCACTTCAATTTGTTATTAGCAAAAATAAAATCTTTTATCAAAAAATTTATTAATAAAATTAATATCTCAAAAAATATTTGACAAAATTATATAAAAATAAAGAATTGAGAATTTTTGAAGTTGCAAATTACGTTTTATATGTCAAAATAAAAGAATTCAAAATTGCAGAGCTTAAATGGCCGACCATAAAAATAAATAATACATACTTTCAAAAATATTTGACGAAATTACATCAAAATAAGAACTTGAAGGTTTTGGAAGTTGCTAATTACGTTTATCATGTAAAAATAAAAAAAATTAAATCGGCGGAGCTTATATGATCGACCATAAAAATAATAAATGATACTTCCAAAAATATTTGACGAAATTACATCAAAATAAAAGTTTGAGAGTTTTCAAAGTTGCTAATTAGATACATTTTTTATGTCAAAATAAAAAAAATCAAAACGGTAGAGCTTATACAGTCGACCATAAAAATAAATGATACTTCCAAAAATATTTTACAAAATCACAGAAAAATGTACACTTATTTGTCAACAACATCACTGATTACGACTTCTAAGCCAATCAATAGAGCATCAAATAAATTCTTTGACAAAAATTGTAACAGGAAACCGACAGTGCTGTCAAGTTAAAAATAGTTTGTACAAAACAAGCTCTATCATATCATTGGTTTTGGTACAATTGCAATCTAAATTTTTTAAGACAGTATGCCTCATCGACGGTCTGATTTAAATTTCTCAAAGAGATTTCGATAGTAGAAATATATAGGATGGACCAAATGTATGGAAATGTATGAAATGTATTTTGAATAAACTATAAAAGATTTTGAAAAAACAAAATATATTCATTAAATGGCTAGGAAGATGCTACCTGCGACAATGTTTAAAAAAAATTTTTTGTTTAAATTTTTAAGATAGCTATAGCAACATTTTTGCTTTTTTGTAAAATTTATTCTTAATTTTTTTTAAAAACAAGCTTTTTTAAAAAAATGTTGCTGTGTTAATTGTTTTAATATTAAATTTATAAATTTTCTATAAAAAAATTAAACATTTCCGAATATTATAGCTAATTTTTATCAAACCTACAAAATGTCTGGTTAATTCAAGGTATGCATTTTAAAAAGCTAATAACATTCTTTTAAAAAAGTTACAAAAAAATAATTTATTTAAATAATTAATAATTTAACAATAATAATTAATGTGTTTTTTCTTATTTTTTTATTATTTTGTAGTGCACATTACGAGTATGTTGTAGCACTAGGTTAAAATAAATAAATAAAATGTAAATAGTAAGTATCAAAAACACCGAATTTTGATTTAAATAAAGTGTTAAAAGCAAAATGTTCACAAAACTGTCTTCCACCTTTCAAACACCTATAAGAAAATGAAGTAGGCGTTTTTACACACCCTCGAGCTATTCTATTGCTATTGTTGTCTCAACTAGCAACAAATACCAGCGTTTTGAAAGGTGGAAGGCAGTTTTGATAACATTTTTTTTTAACAATTTGTTTAAATTAAAATTCGAGTGTTCTAGATATTAACAAAGTAGCTTATGACAGTTGCAAGTAAAAAATCTAGCAAAATATAACTACAGACTAGACTATTCTTAATCTGATAACACAGTCAGATTCCTGTTACTATTTTTTCTACTAACAGGCCTATTTATAAGAAACATTAAAAAATTCAAAATAGCGGACTTAATATGACCGACTATAATGATAATAGTACATTATACACCAAGGTAGAGAAAACACTTTTTATAGCCGAGCGGGTTTAGTGCCCAAGATGCGTAGCATCGAGAGCAATAATAGATGCGAGGCTATAATAGTTTTCTCTACCGTGGTTTATATATGATTTTTTTCACTACTAGCACATTAATTTATTAATTGTCATATAAAAATATAACCTCATTTAACGAGCACACATCCAGACTAAACATAACGTGTCTTTATTTATTGTCGAAAAGTAAATTTGATGAAAATAAAAACGATTGATATTTAACTACTTACGTTTTTCCACTTCGGAAATTTAACTTCACAGATAAAAACCGAAAAGGACGTTATTGTAAGCATCTTTTATGTAAGCAACTATTTATGTACTGAAAAACAAAATAGCGTAAATTTTCCATCAACTGAAATCTTCAGAACCCCTAGTTCAGAATTTAAGTTGACAGCCCCCGCCTTTCTGGTCGGAAACTTGAACAATGGAATTTGCAACAACACATATGGTTAAATTAACTATACATAGGGCTCCACACTTGACGTGTAACCTTATGAAAGCCCATTTTCATTATTTACAACTTTAATAGCAGTTATTTTTATTAATTCTGCATAAATTAAAAGTAAATTTTCTGTTCTTGTGTTTGAGGTTATGTTATTTACAACTTTATTTACCTACCAATTTTCAAAGAATTTTCCATTTCGTCACACTACAAAGTGTTTTTTACAATAAGACAAGACCAAAATACATGTATAAAGCTGTAAAAAATTACAATATTTTTTTAATGCAATCAACGGATTTGATCACTGGTTGGTTGAAACATGACTACCTACCTTTTTCCATTTTCTTGGATTAAAGACATTTCATTATTAAAACATTAACGTTTTAATTATGCGTTTATTCTGCTTTTTAACGTTTGGCATAGATTTTATCAAGATTATGATCTGTCTAACACACACTTGACATTTGAGAAGATATTTCGCGCAAGCGCACCATTTTGTTTTGGCAGATTAGAGATGAGGTGCGGTGTTAAACAAACTTGCCTTGAAATCACAAATATTAAATAAACTGTTTATTAGGTATTTCTAATGCACCTAATTTCGGACATTATTTTTTCGGTGAACACTTATATCTATCGTTTATAAAAATTCGAATATATTCGTATCAGGCAACACAGTTAAATGTCGGTATCCACTCAACTCTAGCACTTTATCTCCCTTGGTCTATAATCATTATTGACTACTAGGAGAGAAAAACAACTTCACACCCTCTCGACAAACTAAACAATGATGTCTTCTGAGAGTAGTAGTAAAAAAAAATATTAATTGAGATCGAAATGTAACTGAATTAGAGCGAGCTGTAGAAGGGAGTACAATTAACATTAGACACATTATTACAATTATGCTGCACAGCCAGCTCTGATTCAGTTATATTTCGATCTCACATTATTTTTTGCAATTGCTTACAAACATGATTATTTTGCAGACTCGAAACACGTCAAAATGTCGTCCTTGCGGCCTAGTCCAAGAAAACATTTTAGCGAATTATTTTTATTATTGCCACAAATTATAGACAAATTGTATTTTAACTAGTACTTTATTTTTAGAAGTAAATTTTAATGAATAAAAAGGTTTTCTAATTGCTTTCTAGATGTTAAAGAACAGGATAGTCATTTTTATCCAGTAATGTCACTGTGAAAAAAAGGTAGGTACTTTAAAATTAAAAAAAAATAACGATTTAGCAGTGTATTGTGCCTTACCTTAAAAAAACACAACATCCAGACTTCTAAGGTGACTTTTATAGTAAACCTAAAGTTATTACAAAGTTTGCCTTAGTTGTGATAATTTTAGAAATTTACCCAAGACAATAATATTTATCACTAATTTGGTTAGTATAAGGTAATAAGAAAACCGGTTTCTGTGAAAACAATGTCGCAGACTAGGTAATGCTACATTAAGAAATTTTTTTTATATTTAAATCTATTTGTTTTATTAATTTAGTGTTTTAGAAAACTCGAACCAAGAAACTCTATTTTGCGTACTTGAAATATAAAAAACTGTTTAAATAATTTTGGACAAAATTACATAAAACTCTAATTTATAATTACTTAAACAAATACCTATTTTTTTTAGATTACTGATAACAACATTATCATAACAAATAAAAAATCAAAATGGCAAACCCAATATGACCGACTATAAAGATAAAAATGATAATATTTGAGAAAATATTTGACAAAATAACATAAAATTGTTCACTTGATGGTATTTTTCAGATCACTGATAACTGATCTTATAACGATGTCATGAAAAATGTAAATAAAAAATTAGTAAAAATCAGATCAAAAAAAAAATAAACAAAATTTTTTTGCGACACTCCCATACTAAACTGAAATAAATATTATAATTGTTTTAAGTAAAATTAGTGTTGTAAATTTAAATTTTTAAAATGTTTTATATTGGAAATATCATCGTTAAAAATATTAATTAATAATAATTCGATAATATTTTCCAATTCCAATTTTTATATCAGAATAATAATTAATAACCTAAAAAACACACCGTTATTTACTTAACAGTTTCAGGTTATTTTGTCCAAAATTGTCTGAAACGTTAATAGTTTTATCTTTATAGTCAGCCATATTTGCTCCGCTATTTAAATTTTTTCAGTATTCATTACAAAGTCGTAATCAGTGATATCGTCTAAAAATGCGTACAATTTTGTTAAATATTTTCCTAAGTATCATTTATCTTTATAGTTGACCAAAAATCCTCAAGTTCTCATTTTGATGCAATTTCGTCAAATATTTACGAAGCTTGAAATTAATGAAAGTATAATCAAGTTTAACGCAATGAAAGATATTAATTATATTTCCAAGATATTAATTATTTACATAAATAAATTCGTCATAAGAGCTGTTAATTTTGTGTAACAACAAATTGGAAAAAGTATAGCCGCCAGATTTTTTAAGTCACTTTTAC
Source organism: Tribolium confusum (assembly GCA_029207805.1). Taxonomy (NCBI): domain Eukaryota; kingdom Metazoa; phylum Arthropoda; class Insecta; order Coleoptera; family Tenebrionidae; genus Tribolium; species Tribolium confusum. The sequence goes on from JALGAY010000006.1 coordinate 11,221,874, forward strand.
TCCTTAGACCTTATGTAAGATTTTTTTAAATGCAAGTAAATTGGTGTAACTCGCAAATAGTTTAAAATTTTGTAGTTTTAGGAGCTATTTTTAAGCGAATAACAACCAAATTTTGACTAAAAATGAGTAAGTTTTGACCCTAATATGTTCTTTATTATGCAAAAGATGGCTTAACGAAAACAAAACAAACAAGATTTTGCTTAGGTATATAATGTTAATTTTTGCAAAATCAATCGGGCAAATTAATTTTGTTTATAGAACAATTAATAAAGAATTTTTTCGCGACAAAACTAGAACCAGATATCGATGTGCCATCACATTATAGGTAGTCTGTAGTTATTTCCTGTCGTGTTTTCTACTCGCAAAGTTGCAACTGTCATTGGTTAATTTGATATTAACATTTAAAACTAAAAAAATTGTCTTCCTTTTAGTTTTATTCTTATAAAATTAAATCTAATAAAAAAATTGATGCTTTTAAGACAAAAATTGTTTCTTTTTGTTTTATTGTAACTTGATTCGCACTGAGATTGACTACTCAAATCAGAATTTTTCTCAGTTGAGTAAGTAGTAATTCTCGGCGGGTGTCGGTTCGGCCTGACACCAAGTATATGGATTTATCTATCGTTTTGTTCAGCCAGTCACTAGCACGAGGTAGGATTAAAGTTTTAGTCAGATTAATTTTTGATGGTTTGACCACTGTTAAAGATTTTATGGTAAATAGATAAATTATATTTTCCCTATTTAAAAGTCAATAAATATTTTAGAAAGTAAGTAAGTTTGGGTCAGCTGTGGTACGATGTAGTGAAGTATAGTTCGTTTTTCTTTTTAATGCGCTTGTCTGTTTCTTTTCAACACATTGTTGTATATGTTGTAACAATGTGTTAAACAAAGACAGACAAGCGCAATAAGTAAAAACAAACTATAGTTTAATTAATAATAAAAACTGTAATGTTTCAGATACAATGCCAATAAGTGATACCTGTACAAATAATAACTTCATGTCATCAGCTTCTCTAGTAAAAGTTTCAAAGTTCTCTCTTGTAAAAATCTTTTTTTTTTCTTTCAAAATTTCCCGAAGATTAGCGCTTCAACCTCAATGTTCCTTCTGGGTGACCAGTATTAAGTGTATACAACATTTTTATTGAATATTTTTTTTATTATTAACAAAATAACAACATACTTAGAGACTTTTAAAGTAGACTTCTTTTTCACCAATGCAGAGTGCCCCAACAATTGTATTGATACCTTGTCCCATTCACAGTTTTTTTTTTTAACTTTTATATTTATGTGAAACTTAGCACACACTCTTACCTCATAATCGTTCCTTACTTTAAAAATATCAGAGTTTCGCAACACTTTTAAATTCCGTCCGCTCTATGGGCTGGGGCTGAGGCCTGCTGAAAGATTCATTCCTGGTTTCTATCTAGTCTATTCTAGAAACAAAACTCTGCTCAAAACTTCACAAAAATTTGAAAACTTTAAAACAAACATTACTTTTAATATGGTAAAAAATTAGTAAAAAAAAACTTGCTACCTGAAAAATTTTGTGACGAAAAATTTTGTCCAAAACTTTGTGACTCTACATTTATGCACTTTAAATTCCATTAAATATGTTATTCCTCAATAGTTGTTTTTTTAGTTATTTATTATTGATGTTATGTTTTTTCTCTTAATAAGAATTGTAGGTATCCATTATAAAAAACACTGTAAGGTGGTATAGGTACTTTTGAATGTCAAATAAAACTGGTCTTATTCTATTACTATAACTAGCCAATAATTATTTCATAACTGGTTACGCAAATATGCAAGACAAAATGTCACATTACACATACCGTAATATATTTTTTTTACAATTTTATGTTTATGAAATAAGCCAAAACACAAAAAAGAACTATCTTCTCTTTACACTAGATTCTAATAATACTCTCTACACTTCCCTGATAACTTGAGTTGCCAACTTCTCGATATCGTAATAAAGGACATTGTCAAAGGCATATCTAAGATTGTTTTTTAGGGAAGAAGAGATGAGGACTTGAGGAGAATTGAATTTGCATTTTTTTTTCCATCTTACTGTAGTCTTTAAAACTCTTCTCTTGGGTAGCTCTTAGACTTTTTTTATTCGGCTTCTCAAGCAACAATTTAGGAGCCGAAGGCGATAACTATTACAAAAATAAATGTTTCTACAAGGTTTATTATAAACAAATAAAAACTGTTATCTTTAGTTCTTAAATTCTATTAAAAATTTTAAAATATACATTTTTGAAAGACGGAAACGAGAATTATTGTAAATTGCCTCTTCTAATCTCAGACTTTTTTCAATATCTTGCTCGAAGGAACATCAATTTTTAACACAAATTTTATATTAAAATAGAAAAACCACTGAGCGGCCGGCTGAATTGACTAGTCTCTTCAATCCTCCACCTGAACATTTTATCCCCTCAAAATTATTTTTTGGCCCAATTAACCTACGTCCGTTATTCTTATAATTGTGTTAGGATATAGTCTCGTATGTCAAGAGAGTTGGCCCTTGCAACACCAACACAAAGGTTTTGGCCTTTTTATCGTTGTTTCAGCTGTCTGGTTGCTGGTGAATTTCACTCATTGGAAAAATGTTACTTTTCTTAATTAGTAAAACAAGAATAATAGTATATTACATATTAGGTCGCAAGAGCAGAAAAAAAGCATTAGCAATCCGAGGCTGTGTTTGGTGCCTTTATTACACTTATTTGGGATCAAATAAAGCTGAGACCTGCTGATACCATTCTGCCTAGGTGATGTTTTTCGTCTACTATCAATTAAATCAAATCAAAAACTGATTTTAACCTCTAATCGTTAGTGTTAAATTAACTTTGACAATTAATTACTAAAATAGACGAAAAACTTTAGATATTAATATTTTCTTTTGATATAAATATCTAATTTTTATAGTCAACTGTGTTAAAGGTCTTTTCACTGACTCTGAGGTGCCCAGCAATAAACTATTTATATTCAATAAATTAATCAAAGGCTCCGTAAATGCAGTTGTAGATGCCTACCGTTTAATTCTAAATTTATCTAAAAAACATTTTAATATAGAGATCATTTTTGCCTGATTTGCCGTTCATGTCATAACTGCCGTAGACACCCTGAACAAATATTCAATCCCTCATTATTAGAAGCTCTTAATAAATTGAGATTTAAACTTAACATTCAGAGAAATGCAACTACTTACAGAATGCCGCTCTCTAAATTTTGTGATTATTATAATTTTATTGGTTGGGATCTCAGAGTCGGTGAAATCTTCTATAGCGTGCTTATTTTTCAGACTGTACCTCGATTAATAGGCCTCTATACCAGAAAAAAATGCATTTCTAACGCTTCTTGTTTAAATAATTGCGGTGAGAACGAAATATGCCTAATTATTAGAGTTGGCTTTGCATATGTACTTTGCTTTGACTAATTGAGCAAAAATATAAATTTGGTCTAATGCTCTAATGAGTCTAATAAGTTGATATCTACGATATTTTGGATAATATCGATACTTCGCAGGTTTCGGTTACCTAAAAAGAGGCATCGTCCAGCTCTAATATTTTAAACCTAATTTATAAGGAAATGGTTCAGCTCACTTAAACACTTGCAAGGATGGTGACAAGCAGTAATTAATGCTCGAGGTGGCCCACTTTGTATACTACATTCTTTTTTCCGTGTTCTTTTATCAAACACTTATGTAAAGTTACCTCGAAAGGTGTTAGAAATATAAATTTTGTTCTAGTTACCGATTTTTTTTGTAAAAACTGATTAAACAAAAGAGAATGTAATATCTATTTTATGTAAAACAGCTCTACCCATCATTCATTCATTTTAAATTAGCAAGATTAAATTTTGTAAAGTTTGGTGTTGAACTCTTAGGGCCGTTTGCACCAACATTCAGGTCTAAGCAATGCTTGATTGAATTGCAACAATTTCATTTATTATTATTAATAAAACATAGATTGTTTTTAAGCTGTATTTAATTTTAAATTAGTGCTGGTGCAAATGCCCAGCCCTAAAATACATATCAAAAATCTGTACATATCCTAGAAAAGTATAAAATAGAGTGATGTTTTAGTACGATGTGTTTCAGACAGTTTCGCATAATTTTATTATTATTATTTTTTTTCGGATAAGAAGTGTTCTACGACAGTTCGGCACTCCAGAAGTTCCAGATTATTAAAACATTACTGTATTACAAAAAATAAGTTTTTATTATTTTAATAAAGCTATTATTAAAAATGAATGGAAATTTATGATAGACATTTAATCAAACAATAATGCATTAAATTTATAAAAATATGTAGGTAAATTTCAATAAGCTATAAATAGGTTCAATAGCTATTAATAATTATATATTTAATAGGCGTATCCTATTTATAAAAATTCTGTAGGTATGCTAACTGTAAATTTTAATTCTTTTGGTAAAACAAATTAAGTCAATAATACTATTCATTTATAAAGAGTGTTTAAAATGAGTCAAAAAATCTGCACCCTAGAGAAGTTCTAAAACTAGCAAGCCCATATTAAAAAATAGAGTTTATAATCAGATAAAGAATACAGAGATTTGCAAAATAGACTCTCATTGAGATCTAAATATTATTAAAAAAAAAATCTCCTTCTTGGCTAAACCACATTAACTCTATCTAGCTATGTTTTGAAAAAAGGGTTTTAACAGCCGGATTTCAAAGTTGTTCCTACATCCCGATAATAAACCGATAATAAAAGCAGAGAGCTAGGTATATAGATTGTTACAAATTTTGACCTAGACTGACTTTGAAAATTGTGATAGTTCGCTTTATTTTTTTTGCCTAATTACAGTTAATTAAAAGTGAACATATTGTATTGTTATTTTATCTTAGGAATTTTAATATCATCTTATGCTGTTGTAATGTGTGGTATAGACATAGTCAATCATAGTGACTTTCAGTTAAATAGCATTTACAACTCTAATTACTACTAATTATCCTTTTATAACGTATACATTTACTTACTGGTTTACCATGGTCATTTTCAAGAAAAATATAATAAATCTCTTCTTTTAAATTATTATTGTCGACATACTAGAGGTCTCAAGTTATTAGAATCAGCTGACTTACATTAAGAATTGACAGGTAAGAAAATCAAGCTTAAAAAACCATAGAGTACTGACAGTCATACTCACTGTTAAAACTTAATCGAGCTAGTATAAAACACAATTATAATTATCACAAAAAATAAAATTAACTTGTATAATGTTGTTTTTCACATATTAATTTGTTTTAATGTAAAAGTTATTAAGACCAAGTAATAAATACATAGTTTCGGCAATAAGAACCTTCGATATCAAAGCGTATCACAAAACCATACGGCCGAGTTTTAAATTAACAAAAATTGAAAAGTAAAAAAAAGTACAAAAAGTGGAAGAATATACAACGACAAATAGGTATACGACAAGAGAAAAAAAAATCAAAAAACGACTTACTATTTAAAAAGAGTAAAAGCTAAGAAATGATAATGCAGATGCTTTATTAGATGTAAAAAACAAATATGTAAATGAAATACATAAAGATAAAAAGATACTGAAAACAAAATACAACGGTGCATTGAGAAAAAAAAACAAAGTAATCCGAGTTAAAATAAAATCTGTAAAATCTATATACAACATCTATATTTTTGACATACTCACTGATTTATTTCTTACTGTAAGTGTTTACATTGACTCCGGTTAATTTATCTAATTTTCTGTATAGTTAAGATTAAAACCTATGGAAAATAGCTTAGAACAACCGAGTTTTTTTTTCAAAAATGACACACGCATATAAAAAAATTGATAATAAAACAAGAAATGAAAAAATTGAATAGCAAAATTAGTGAAATTGTTACTACTTTTAAAAATTTCGTATTCTGTAGAGTATAGTGGAGTGATTAATTTATCATTCCACTCCTAAAATTTAACCACTAGCATTTTGATTAATAGTAATTAAGTTGACAGTTTGTGTTTAAGATGGAACATCTTTTACATTTTCAGTTTGAATTGTTAAATATGTTTGATAAAATAAACTTTTCTTCAAAAGCTGTTAAAGCCTTTGCTTCTTTTTCATCTCCCCCTGTTTTCTTTTGTTCTTGTATGTATAATCTTGCTATTGCTTTTGTCTTTGATTTATATTTTCCGTAAAAACGTCTCCATTCCTCTGAAGATTTTATTGGACCTCCAATTTTGTTAAGTTCTGCTGCTACATAATTTCCCATATTTTTTTTTAATTTTCCTTCCACACAGAAGTTGGTTTTTAAAGTTAAAATTTTAGATTTTTTTTTCGATACTGATAAAATTAATTAAGTATTCCATTTGTTGAGCATTAACTCTTTTACTCCGGGTTTTCTTGAACATTGCTACAAACAGTACAAATTTATTTATTTTGTCTTGTAAATTTTACAATCTTGAACTTACCTGTTTCCAAAATAAAATAAATTCTTAATAAATCTTTATTTCTCTTTTAAAAATACTCAAATTAAGTTTGACCTGACCTGACCTGACCTGGAATACCTGGAGAACTAATTAAAAATGGAACAACTAAATTAACAAGAATGATAACCCAAATATTTAAAATGTGCATCAACCAATCCCTAACGAATGGAAGTTGGCTTACATCACACCACTACATAAAAAAGATGATCGTAAAAATTGTGACAACTATAGAGGACTTTCGGTTACAAGTACCTTTAGCCGGTTATATGGACGGATTATACGCGATAAAATAGAATCAGAATATTCTAGCAAAGAACCAGAAGAACAAAGTGGGTTTCGCGGAAGACGATCATGTATTTGTATTAAACAAATAATTGAAAAACAAATTGCAAAAAACAGGGAAACACATTTATTATTTATTGATCTGAGTAAGGCGTGCGATAAAGTACCAGTTATCAAATTATGAGAAGCATTGGAACACACAAAAATAAATAATACATTAATAAAAGCAGTACAACAAATGTATGATAACTGTAGATTTCAAATAAAAATTGGCAAAAAACTGTCAAACGGATTTCGGATATCAAAGGGCCTCAGACAAGGTTGTTGCATTTCACCAACTTTATTTAAGATATATGTAGAACACGCCCTTAAAAATTGGAAGAAGAAATGCTCTGCCGAATGGGCTTTGAATTAAACAATAGTAACAATACCACTCTTTATACTATGCAATTTGCGGACGATCAAGTAGTGGTAGCTCAAACAAAAGAAGACCTAGAATATATGACGAGAAAGTTAGGTGAGGAATATAAAAACTGGGGAATGGAAATAAATATAGAAAAAACGAAGTATATAGGCATAGGAAGCAATGATGGTAATTTACTATTAGATAATGCAACTACATTTGGAAGATGTACAGCATCATACAAGTACTTAGGAATAACGTTCGAAGAAAACGGAAAAGATGAAAAAGAAATACAAAAAAGAGTAGGCCAGAGTAAAAGATTCATAGGAGCACTTAATGAAATTTTTTGGTCAAAAAATATCGACAGACAAAGAAAGTTAAACATCTACAACACTGTGGTAAAAAGTGTATTAACATATGGCGCCGAAATATGGACTATGATAGAAAATGACAAACGGAAAATACTTGCAACAGAAATGGATGCATTACGAAAATCTGCCAGACACTCAAAGTTAGACTATAAAAGAAACGAAGAGATAAGAGATATAATGAATACAAAGACAACAGTCATTGACGAGATCGAACAGAAACAATTAAAATGGTATGGACACATACGTCGTATGGGGGAAGATAGGTTACCAAAACAAGTGCTAGAATGGATACCAGAATTTTTACTCAACGTATGATTAGGAAAAAAATATTGGTTTGTAATTGCATTGCGGAATTTTAAAAAAGTGAATAAACAGTGGAACACTAAATTGTTTAACAATGTTAAAAATCGAAGTATTTGTAGAATACCAAAAATTAAAAAGTTATTTAAAAAGTGGATAATAAAGTGAAAATTAGTAACGTCACTAAGATAATCACTGTGTTTTCCACTTTTTACAGAATCGGACCGAATGATAGATAATTTTATATCCATGTTACAGAATGGTTACAGGTAACATGATAATTTTAGAATGATATTAATGTTCATTTTGTGAAATAATTAAAATTATTTTTATTTATTTAAACATTTTTATTCGACTAGTTTCGTCATTTATAGTACAATATAATAAACCAATTTTTGAGTAATAATGAGTTTTTGTTTAATACGCTAACCCTAACTCAAGTCAAAATAACTAAAACTAGAAATACTATAAATAATTATGAATTATTATTTTAGTAAGTAATAACTTCTTGGCACATGTCTTATATAATAATACTTCCAAGTAAAAATTATGAAACTAGTCTCTTGCAGCTTTAAAATCAATTTACCTAATAATACCCGCAACTTAAGTTTTTATTACTTTTAACTAATTTGCATGAAAACGGTAAAAAATACACAAGGTAATGTTAAAATTCTATCTAACATAATTAGTAAGTTCAAAACTTTTACATGATAAAATTCAGTATTTATTATAATTACAAAACACAATACCAAATTTTTTTACTGTCATTTTAAATACTTACTACCGTTATACACTGAAATTTAACAATTCTAAATAATCATCGAATGAAATTAATAGGTTGTTGAACAAGGTGAAGCGTGTTTAACAAAACTAATTCCGTTAAATTTGTGTGAATACCAGAAATTAGCATTTAAAAATTTGTGTAAATTTTTATTTTAAAGTTATTTAATAATTTTGGACCAGATTATAAATCATCAATTACTTAATTAAATTAAGTTTTGTTTTTAACTCGAATTTGTGCCCACATTTTGAATTTAGTATGTGTGGATGTAAATTAGTAAACATTTATTAATTGCTTACAAATTGCATTTATTATACACAACTTATCAAATTTTTTAAGTTAGAAACAAGTGGGTAATCAAGAAAAAATAGTAATTATAATTAAGATCCTGGTCAACAAACCTTGAAAGAGTCAATTAGGACGTTCTAGGATTTAACGAGCAAATAAATTTCTCTTTGACAACAGCATAAGCAGATTATCCTTATCTTAATTTTTCTTCGAAGGGTGAAGAGAAAATTTCACTTGAAACACAGATTATAATAGCTAGGATTTAAATTCATCCCACTCTTGTCTGTTAACAGGCGATGATATAATACCAAGAAGCAGGACATTTAAATTATGTCTTGTCTTCTTATTATTCCATCCAGACCTTTGATTTATTTTTATACCTTTACGGATATAAATAGACATAAAAAACACATCATGCACGGAATTTCTAATTGAAATAAATAAAAAATTGACAATTTAACTGAATTTCCTTCTGAAGCCGCTTCCCAGCGACCATATTATGCATGAGACTTGGCCTTGCTGGATTTTTACCCAGACCCACGAACGTTAAAGCGAGTTTTGAAACGGTAACTGCACAGTTGCATTAATAAGTTATTGTGTGCGTCTGGTACAAAGTTTATGACTAAAAATACGAAAAAATGCCTAGATTTTAGTTCAGTGATTGAAAACCAAACCAAAATAATGTAATTTTTAACCCAAACTTCAGCTACAGTACAAACTTCAAGTTCCTTAAAGTAAGTACCTCTTAAATTATTTAATGTCGCTCCACACATGACCGAATTTACTCAAGGAAGTCGTTTTTTATAATGCGAACACATTAACTTTCAAAATTTTGATCATAATCCGAATTTTTCAAAAATTCCAGCTATCAAGCGTGAAGCCATAAAACACCTTTCCGATTTATTTCAATTTGGCAGTAGGTACCGTAATGTTTATGCAAAAACTGGTTTCAAAAACAAAAATAAAGATGATTTCGGTTTAGTTTGAGTTGTTTCAAACAGTGAAAAGAGCATAAAATCGTGTGTGTATTACTCCCGGTATTTGTACTACGTAGAATTTTTCTAATTTCGACATCTTAAACCCGTTTTGGTAACAGATTTAACAACAGATCGTAGGCAACTCTTCTTACAACTTCTTTTTCTTACAGTAAAATGGGTAAATGGATCTTCGTCATGACCAGTATTATCTTTTTCAAACTAATACTAAGCTTGGACTCTTCAAAATTATGCAGAAAACGGACGAGTATTCTAGGAGGAGAAGAACTGATTTGTTACAACGCTACTACTTTAGTTTTAAAAAATAACGATTTTATTTTAAGTAAAACCCATTGGTTTACTTGTCAAAACTGTACCTTGGGTACTTTAGATAGTACCACATTCAATTTTACCAAAAATAGTATTAATTATTTATATTTAATTTCGTCAAGGATTTATACAATAAAAGAACACTCATTTACAAAATTTAAATCGTTGAGAGTTTTAAATTTGCGAAATAATTCAATTACGGAATTGGATTCCAAAAGTTTTACAAATTTAAGTCGAGTAACTCAAGTTGATTTGAGTCATAATAGACTTAGGATTTTAATAAATAATCAGTTTCAGGATTTAGTTAATTTGGATTTATTAAATTTAAATTATAACAATATTTATTACATTCAACCAGATGCATTTAGAGGGTTAACAAATTTAAGACACTTACATTTAAATAATAATCAAATTGAGCATTTGGAGGGTTATATATTTAAATACTTGCCAAATTTATTGTTGCTATATTTAGAAAATAACAGTATTATGTCTATTGATTCGTTTGCTTTTGCAAATTTGAGTAATTTAAACGCCCTGTATTTGAATAATAACAGTATCAGTTTTCTGACACAGTACAATTTTAAACCCTTGAATAACTTGGCAGATTTGCAGCTGAGACGAAATAATCTGATCGAAATCCAAACGAGTTCATTTAACGGCTTAACAAATCTCAAATATTTATATCTTGGAAACAATCGTTTAAAAACTGTAAAACGTTACGGTTTTGTTGGTTTAGACAATCTCCAAAATTTAGAACTGATCAACAATGATTTCGAATATTTCGATATAAATTACATCGAAAATATGAAAAATTTAAACATGCTTTGGTTGGAACAGAATCGCATTTCAAATCTGAGTGTTGCATTTAAACTAGATCCTTTAAATTCTTTAAATAGTTTAGGTATAAACGACAATAATCTGACTGTTTTAAATTACAAACTGCTTTATAACAAGATGCCAAACATTCGGGACATTTTTATTTATAATAATAGCTGGAATTGCGGATTGTTAGTAGATATGTATCGTTTTTTTCAAGAGAGAAATGTTAGTTTGTGTATGAGTCTTGATTGTAATTCGGAAAAAACTAAGCAGTTTGTAGAAGATTCTTGTGGCAATGAAAACAAGGAACTTGAGGAACCCGATGAAGAAGATTTCGAAGCAGATTTCGTTACGGAGGTGGGAACTTGTAGTAAGATAAGTGTGATTTTACTTTTAGTGAATATACAATTGTGGATATTTATGTAAATTAAGATTTTAAGTTAGATTTAACTACCAGCTACCTCATGTTGACAAAGCTTTATTTGTAAATAAAAAATATATAGTAGAATTGTTTATTGATTTTTTATTCATCCTATAATGCATCAGTTATTAAAAGATTAACAGTTATTTTTTCTATTGTAAATCAAATTTATTTTAAAACCTTGTAAAACTGTTCGTATCATGCCAGCTTAAATCATTCCAAACTTTTTTTTTGGACACACCCGTGAATAAATACCCGTGTAGTGTTTTCATCAGAAAAGAAGAATTTAATTTAAGTAATAAATTATTGTTAACAAAGCAGCTGTATTTAAGCTGTTATCTCTTATTGATTGGTTTAAACTCGAATTAATATATGGCCACAAGCAATGACATTAAAAAATCAGCCCCTACTTAATAGTTTTACCTTCCCTTAATGTAATAGTCTCATAATTTAAAAACTTGTTGACAAGTACTGATTGATAGTTTAAGTACGCTTGTTTTGTTAAATAATTTAGGACTTAAAATTCACATTTCTATTTTTTGAGAAAAGAGGAATACATACAGGATATTCTTTAAATAATGTTAAAAATTTTGACAGGTGATAGCCTTCGTTGAAAGAATGCTAATAAAGGATTTTTTAGTGGTCTACAAATGTTTATAGATTTTGAGATAAACGATATAGAAGTTTTTGCTCAAATACAGTATTGTCATAAATTGTTGTAAAAAATAGTGTTTTAAATATCTCTAAAATCAGTAATACTTCAAAGGGCAAATTTCAATATATAATATCTATTTAACAAGTGCTATCACCTGTTAAAATCTGTGAAGTTAGTTCAAAAACATACTGTACCTATAGCTGATTTTAACAATAAAACTAGGATCTGCATATATTTCAATCACTCAGTATATACTTAAAAATGCTATAACACATCCCATCCCATCTCGTTCAAAATCAACTTTAAAAAAAGTTCTCCAATCTCAAAAACTATCAACATTTATATAGGGTGACATAAAAGTATGGAATAAAATTCTTATTTTTTAAGTTAATCCGTTTTGAGAAAAGCGCCGGAACAGATCGATGTTATTTTTTTATTGTACATTTAAGTGTTACTTACGTGGTACTTAATTTAAGTGTTTTATTGAATTATTCAATATACATAGACCCAATTTTCAACAGAATAATACAACCAATTTTCAAATTCCGTTAGCAAATTATTTCTTTTTTCTTGATTAATTAAGTGGTTCTAATTTGTTATTCTTTCTCTTAAATCCTTTAAATCTCTTGGTTTTGTTGCAAATATTTTTAATTTTAAGTAGTCCCCTCAGAAAAGCGGACAAAACATCTTCTAAATAATCTCGGGCACCACGAGCGTAGTGTGGAGGTGCAACGCCTTGTTGAAAATATACATTAGCTGCTGGTATATCTAGATTCTCTTTATTGGGACTAACTAATGCTGGTACTAACGTATTGCAAAGAAAATCCATATAAACTTATCCAGTCAATGAGACTTGAGATGTCAAAGAAAATTACGGTTCTAAAATGAGATCTGACAAAACCACTAACATCATCCAGTACGGATCGACCCACATGGGTAATTATGTCTTTTTTGCACTAAATCCATTTGACTTTTTTATGAGGCTACTTAACATTAAAAGTATTTGCAACAAAACCAAGAGTTTAGAGAATTTAAGAGAACGAATCACAAGTCAGTACCGCTTTATTAGTCAAAATATGATAAATAATGTGCTAACAGTGTTCGAAAATTAGTTGTATTATCGCCAAAAAACAGAAGGACTTCAATTTAAACATTCAGTTTAGTAATTTCAGTTGAAAATTGCGTCTATTTTGAAAAATTCAAAAAAACATTTAAATTGGTTAAATTACTTAAAGTGTTGTTTATAGACCCTATAAATATTATGCTGTTATACTCAGAATAAAAAATACTTTTGATTTTTAACACCAAAAATAAAAATTGCTATTTAAAAAAAAATCTATTACCTTACAGTAAAATCTTACAAAAAAAATTTGGAAATAGATAAAAAATGTGCACAATAAAAAATAAAATTGAGCTGTCTTGGCGTTTTTCTAAAACAAAATTTCTTAGAAAATATGAATTTTATTCCATACTTTTATGTCATCCTGTACAAGATAATTTTGATTATTTAGCATCCTTTTCACGAGAACTATCATCTGTTAAAATTGCTAACATTACTTCAATAGCACTCTTTATGTAGGTATAAAAGTCATCCCAGTCTCTACCTCTATTTCTATTGTATTATTCAAGATCAAGCGTTGCAATACACAAAATGAAAAAGCACTGTTTTTTTTTTGTTTACAAGCGTTGACAAAATGCCACATTGTTAAAATTGTTGTTAGATAGAATCGGCACAATATTACACGGCCAGTTATGAAGCATTATTCACTTGGAATTACTTCATTCGTCATGCTGCTTTTTCCGCAAGTCATACAGTTGTAAATAAATTTCTTATAAACTTTCATACAGTGATGTTTTGGTACTATTATAGTACTAAATATAAATCTAATATAATAAACAATATTCAATATAAAACTAAATCACATTTTAATAAAATGATTCTTTGTTTGATCGGAATCGTGGACAAACAACACTGATGTTTAAGTCTACAATTAGAATCACAATTATTATGTAAAAAATTTTAAAATACCTTAACATTTCCTAACATTTATAAAATTTTATTTTATGTAAAAATTTATTTTTAACATCAGTGTTGTTTGTCCACGATCCCGATTAAACAAAGAATTAAATTATCACTTGGACGAAATCACAATTACAAATTTTAATAAAATTTAACATTTTTTTCCCTATTTTTATTTAAATTTATGGACCGAGTCCGAAAAATATTTTGACCTTCATTTAAGCCAAAAACCAACGAATACATTTTAATAACACATTGAAATAATAAAAAGAATTAAATCCTGATTTTTTCTCGTCTAGTCATTACTGTTGTAATATCTCCTCCACTTCTTCTACAGGTGTCAAATTTCCACTAAAGCCAACTTTCCTTCATCTTTCCTCTTGAAAATCGGTTCATATATGCTCATTTAAGCATATCATCCTTTTTTTATTTATCTTAAGGTTACCAATTTTCTCCGTTTTTCTTTTTTATGCAATATTTTTTTGCCCTCTGACTTAGAGCCATTTTATAAGTCAGTCTCTGACTTCATTTTATAGCCTTTTTTCTCCATGTGATTTTTAATCCTTATAATGCCAATTGTCTTCCGGTTTCTCTCACATTCTACCGTTTTATAATTTCGTATAATGCGCTCTGTTTTTTTAGGTAGGTACTTTATTCTTCCTCTTAGTAATTTTTTTCATATTGTATTTTTTTCCTTCTTTTCTTTTTCAATAATTTCTTTATTTTTTGTGAAATATTTCCAACAAGTAAACGATATCTTTCTAGATATAATTTTTCTCTCTTATTTCTTTTTTCTCTTTCCATTCCTCTTTTATGGTTTTTTCTCTTTTCTTTAATTTTATAATCGCTTTACCTTTATTTCTGTCTTTTCTTTCCATCGATACTCTTATCATTCTTTCCTCATAACTTCTTAAGCCCGCTTTTTTATCCACTCGTTAACTTTTTTTAACAAGAGGAGTCCGAGAGTTGCGTACCAAGGTCTACATTGTATCAAGATCTGTATGTGTCCATTGTGTGCAACTTTCCGAAATAGAATTATTGTAAAAGCCCTCTGTCTCTAATAAAGCTTAGTGCCTTGTCTGAAGAAGTCTTGTTGTTGTTGATAGCATTTGGCTCCAGATATCCAAATACGTAGCAAATTACAACCTTCTGGTTGCACTCGGCCAGTCCTCTCGCTTCACAAAGTCTGTAGAATTGCAAAGCCCTTAGCAAAGCCTGAGTGTTAATACAAATGCATAACCGTCTTTATGATAAAATTACTTGACTGTGTGGTCCATTAGTAACTATTCCTTAAACAAAAGCGTCTACGTAAAGTTACATTATTTCTCAACAAGCCTACACGTATAAGCTCTCCAGACATATTTAGGCATTTGTCTTTCACCAGAATAAAACTGATAAAAACCTTCAAATAAGTAAAAGGCTTTACTGCGAAGTCGCACAAGAAAATCAACAGTATTTACTATTCCCTTAAAGACACTCTCTAGTAGCAGAATACAAATTTATTATTGTTCTGATAATTCTATAGTATAACGCGAACCAAGGTTAAGCCCGCATCTCACTCCTCTAGGCCTTGACATATAAACTCGAAGGAAGCATTGTCAAACCCTACCTCGATGTCTAGAAAGGTCCTCAAAAAACAAGATAATACTTGACAGTCGTTTTAGTAAGTTCTGAGCAACTTTTCTCTTACATCTGTGTTAATAATCCTTACCATTTTTTTTTTAAATAATAATGTTGGCCTAATTCGTCTGAAACTTTAAATAAATGCGTTCATCATTCTCAAGACTCCTGGTATGTGACCCAACGCAAGGCAGGCTGTACATCTACCTCTGCCGCCTTTTAAGGTGCAAATGAGTAAATTGCCTATTTGATCCCATAAATCCAAGCGTGATTCCTTAAATGGTAAATTTCCCAGAGCTACTGGGTGCGGTTGTTAGAGTTACTACCTCTAGATCATTTTCGACTTATAATGAAACGGCAAAATGCTACTC
Source organism: Tribolium confusum (assembly GCA_029207805.1). Lineage (NCBI taxonomy): Eukaryota > Metazoa > Arthropoda > Insecta > Coleoptera > Tenebrionidae > Tribolium > Tribolium confusum. The sequence goes on from JALGAY010000006.1 coordinate 11,237,966, forward strand.
TAGTAAGTGTTTAAGAGTATTGTCATCCGTTTATCATAAAGATATCAGAGGACAAACTGCTATGAGCCCAAGTTTGTAACCGACTCTTTGGATATAATCTTCCGTAGTCTCGCAACCTGCGGAAGCGCAGCTAAACTCTCGTAGTTACCCTTGCAGAATCTATTCTTTTGTCATGTATCGCAACTCTGTAATTGTTATAAATAATATTCTGTAATGTAACGCGCTGAGTACTTCTATAAAGATCCCAAATAGCGGGAGTGTTATCAAATCTAGCTCTGTTTCAGAACTGTCTTAAGTTTTCCGGTATTTGTTCAAGATCTGCTTCCTACCACGGAGCACATTTGTCCTTGCGCGGACTGCATAAAAAACAGCACTTTGCGTAGGATTCCATGGTGGCCCATTGCAATTTTCCTAACGCCATCGCCAGTGCAACAACAGCTGACTCTGCAAGTACCTCATTATAAGAGATTCAATCGGTGACGCTAAGATTTCTAAATTTTACACTGAGTATCACATCCTTTTGAATGTAAAAGCGTATATATTAATGATCCGAAAAGACGAAAGTTGGTTCTAATCTGACATTTAAGATGTCCAGACTTGATGCATAGTGTAGTGAGAGGTCGGTGTTGCAATCTCTGGATCTGTAGAATTCAACAACATCCACCTTTTCTTGTAATGGTGATGGAGGTGGAAAGTCATAGGGAAGGTATTTTGAGCACACAACAACTGTCCTTTGACGGCCGTTCTTTCTGTAGGTGATCTACTTAGTTCACTTAATTTCAGAGTGTGTACAAATAAGGAGTCAAGCTCTCCGTTTGTATCACAAAGAAACCGTTATAATTGAGTCTCCAGGCATATGCCCTTACCAATATCGATATACCAAACGTCGATTTTTTTGCTAAACCATCCGGAAGTTCCAATGCGATGGTAAAAAATGATCTAAAAGACAACACAAAAACGACCACTAGCCATAGCTAGGCCCCAGAGTCTATACGTTTTCTTCTCTATTCTTTCCTCTATTCCCAGCAACTTGACTGAGTTTGTGGCATGCTCACCTAGCATTCGGGAGGTATTGTGTTCAAACTCCGCTAACGATTGTACTTATATACGTAAGAGTTTTAGAGAGATTTTCTCAGATCGGTAGGTAAATGCTAGATTAGTATGTAACTTCCTCTTAACACCGCTTGATAGTACCCATTACATAGGCCACGATCGAGTAAAAAAACGTACGTGCCCTAGATGACAAACCGGGGTTAAAATAAAGACCTAAATACAAATTTGAAGTCGAGCACAGGTTACATTTGTTAGGCGCTCTGTTCAAAAGAAAGGAAAAGGATTCCAACTTTCGGTCTCAACCGAAAGCGGCGCCAGTGGCGCAACATCGCTTTCGGTTTTAACCAAAAGCGGCCACCAGTAATAATTTTTTTAATAAACAGTTCAATTGAGCATTCCCAAAATTCTATAACGATGTGGGTTGTTGATATGTAGGTTTAAATACGGCGCCAAATGTAGCCATCTAGTGTCCGGAGGCGGAGTATAGGAATAATACGCTAGAGGGGTACTAAGCATAGGTACGGAGTATCGTACAGGGCCAGCCATAGCCATTACACAATTTTTACGTGTTCTTAGTTCTAGTATTTGTATATTGTTAATTTGTGTAACTATGTGAATATACCTTTACAAAACTACAAGAGTCTTTTTCCCCTAATACATAACAAGTGACGACGAGGATAGGATAGAAGAAGAGTTCATACAGGGGGAAAAAAATTTTCAACTACGTGGTTCGTTCGTTACAACGTTCGTTACAAATCTATACATTACAATTCGAAGTTCGAATAGTTTATAGTGAAAAATTTCAATACAAGCTCTAGACTGGAAATAATGACGACGTACACAGCAGTGTCATTTAATATAGAGGTTTTCGACCCGAAATATTCTTGGAATCGGTGGGTACAGAGACTGGAAAGTGCTTTTGCGGTGTTTGAAGTTCACGAGCAGTTACACAAAAACTATTTGTTACATTACATGGGTATGGACGCTTACAACATTCTGTGCAACCAAGTGGCTCCTGACGATCCTCACAATTTACAATATGATTTCATTGTTCAGAATATGAAGGAATACTACGAGCCGATGCCATTGGAAATTGCAGAAAATTATCGCTTCCATCAAAGAAAACAAGCAGATGGTGAAACAGTAATGGAATTCCTTGTGGAACTACAGAAGTTATCGGTTCATTGCAACTTTGGGACATATTTGAAAACTGCATTGGGGAATCAGTTGGTGTTTGGTTTACGAAGTAGCCGAATTCAAAGCAGGTTATTGGAAACAAAGAATCTTACGTTGGAACTAGCTACAGAAATTGCAACAGGAATGGAAATGTCAGCTAAGGATGCACAAGAAATACATCATACAAAGGGCAATACTTCCGAAGTCAGTTTATACAAGCCGGTAAAGTAAACAAGACTACAAGTGACAAAAAAATTGAGAATAGGTCAAGGTTAAAGGTTAAATGTAGCACTACTCTTAATCGAAATACAAATAATGTTAAAACTAATACTGAAATTACATGTTTTAGGTGTGGTAAGAATCATTTCGCTAATAAATGTACAATTAATAGAAATGTTAAATGCCGGAATTGTGGAATTGCAGGTCATTTACAAAAGGTTTGCATGAAAACCATTAGTAAATCGGAAAATCGGACGCATCTGGTTGAGGAAATTCTGCAGTTGGGTAAGGAACAGGAAGAGTACCGGGAAAAATATTTAGTTGATGTACAAATTAACGACAACTGGATAAAAATGGAGCTTGATAGTGGCGCTGCGGTAACTCTTATTTCTAAAGATAAATTTATGCGACTTTTTCAAAACGCAAAAATTTTACATACAAACTTAAAACTTACATCTTATTGCAAACAAACTTTAAAGGTCATTGGGTATGTTCCTGTTACGGTTAAATACGAAGGTGAAACAAAAAATTTAAACATTTATTTAGTAGAAGGTAATAGAGATCCATTATTTGGTAGAGAATGGTTACGAAATTTCAATATTCAATTTACGCGAATAATCAAGTTGATAGTAATACCACCCATAATTTAAATAGATTATTCGAAAAATATTCAAAAATTTTCGGGAATGATAGTGGTAAAATCGAAGGTGTACAAGCAAGACTTACATTAAAATTAAATACAAAACCGGTCTTTCTTAAGGCTAGACCAGTTCCTTTTTCATTAATTCCAAAAATGGATAAGGAAATTGAAAATATGGTTTCAAACAGTATTCTACAAAAAGTAAATAATTCGGAATGGGCTACTCCAGTGGTCCCAGTGTTAAAATCAAACGGTACAGTACGATTGTGTGGCGATTTTAAGGCAACAGTTAATCCTCATTTAATTGTTGACGAACACCCGCTACCAACTATTGATCAGTTATTTACATCAATGTCTGGAGGTTCTAAATTTTCAAAAATTGATTTACAACAAGCATACTTGCAATTAGAGGTACGTGAAGAGGACAGACATTTACTTACAATTAATACACATAAAGGATTGTACAGACCTACACGACTACTATACGGTATTGCGTCAGCTCCTGCTATTTGGCAGAGAGAAATTGAGAAAATCTTACAAGATATTCCTGGAGTTACAGTTTTTTTGAATGATATTAAAATTACGGGTCCAAATGATGAAATACACTTACAGCGGTTAGAGGAAGTTTTTAAAAGACTTGCGCATTACAATATACGGATAAATAGGGAAAAAAGTCAGTTTTTTCAAAATAAAATTGAGTATTGCGGATACATTATCGATAAAGAAGGAATTCATAAAAGTACGCAAAAAATAGATGCAATTGAAAAGATGCCGCGACCTATGAATCAAACCGAATTACGAGCATTCATCGGGTTAGTTAATTATTACGGACGCTTTATACAAAATTTAGGTACAATACTTGAACCTTTGTATCAACTGTTGAAGAAAAATTCAAAATTTTATTGGAATAACAAATGTGAACATTCTTTTAAAAAAGTAAAAGAAGAAATGCAAAGTGATAATTTCTTAGTTCATTTTGACCCACAAAAACCGTTAATTCTATCAGTGGATGCTAGCTCTTACGGTGTTGGAGCAATTCTTGCACATAAATATCCGGACGGTTCTGAACGTGTCATTCAATACGCTTCTAAAACGTTATCAACAACGCAAAGAAAATACTCACAGATTGAAAAAGAAGCTTTTGCAATTATTTTTGGCATTAAGAAGTTTTTTCAGTATTTGTACGGTAATAAATTTACATTGTATACAGATCACAGACCTTTGGTTCAAATATTTAACCCTACAAACCAATTACCAGTGTATTCAGCAATGAGAATGCAACATTACGCTTTATTTCTTCAAGCTTTTAATTACGAAATTAGATACAAAAATACTAAAATGCATAGTAATGCAGACGGTTTGTCGCGTTTGCCAATTTCCCAAAACATACAATTTCAACCGGAGGGTGACGTAGTAGATGTTTTTTCGATTACACAAATTGAAACACTACCAGTTACCACAAAATCATTAGCTTTTCATACAAAACAAGATGCAGAAACATTAAAATTATTAACTGCTTTATATTCAGGTGTAGAATTAAACAAACATGATAGGTTTAACCACAGCCATCGATAAATACTAGCCGCGCTGAGATAAACAGTGGCAACACTGTCAGCGGACCGATGAAATGTAAACAACAGTTTGTCATTTCTTAAATTTGTTCTAATTATGCAGTTTTCTTATGTACTATTTATGTTTAATTGATTCTAAGGTGTGTGAGTTGTTATGCTAAATGGATTAGACTAACACGTAACATATGTGAGTTCGATTTTAAAAAAATATTTCTAAATTACTAACATAACCTCAAAATTTGAAAAGTTTTTAATTAATTCTTTTGCTTTGATTTTTTGGGGATTCTAATGTTTACATCTTATTGCTCTATTGACATTTAATAGATATAGTAAGTTTGAGTGCATTAAAAATTAGATTTCCTCTTTAAAACCACCCCTAACAATTCCGGCATCAGTGTCATTAAATGTTTGAAAATCCAGCTAAGAAGACAAGTGTCAATATAAACAACCTCACGAAAAGGTTTTATATTGTTATCTTAATTGTGGATTTTGAATTATACTGAAATCTTAGTGATATTGTTATTAATACTATACATTTGCTGTCTAAACTACTGAAGTACATCTTTTAGACAAATCTCGCTTAAAGGTTGATGTTTTGCCTTAAATCTTTTTTATTATACATTTGTATTTATCAAGGCAAGTAGCCAATCAAAGGATTTATCCATAATCCAGGTGATGGATCGTTTTTAAAGGACAAGATAAAGTATCCCAAAATCAAAGCTTAACAAATGAAATCCCATTAACTTTATTTGTATAGTTGTAAAATTAGAATTATAGGGAATAGTGCGTTCTGTTTTCACCAATATTATGTCTAAACATTTAGTACTTTACCTTTACCAAATACGTTAAAATTCAATCTCTAAATCTGTAAATATATTTATTGATAGGGTTAATAATAGATTGTATTGCTGCAAAAGGTAAGAAATTTAATTTTTTGATTATATAAGATTTACTTTCAACGAGAATTCGTTTAATTCGTTGATTTTCTTAATTGAATATTAAAATTTTAAAACTTATTCCATAATGGGTCGGTCCGCTGACATCGGCAATTGCGGTGTTGCCTTTTTCTCAGCCTGGCTTGTATATATCGATGGCTGTGGTTTAACGTAGATAAAGTTGAATTCAGTGTACGTGAAGGATGTATCTTACGAGGCTGCAGAGCAGTGATACCAAAATCGTTACGTCAACAAATTCTAAATGAACTTCATACAGGTCATTTCGGAGTAATTAAAATGAAGGGTTTAGCAAGATCTTACTGTTGGTGGCCTGGTATTGACCTAGACATCGAAAACTTAGCACGTAATTGTCGAGAATGCGCTTTAACGAGAAACAATCCAAAAAAAGCAGATAGGCATATATGGGAACCAACCACTGCACCATTTCAACGTGTACATGCGGATTTCGCAGGTCCTTTCTTAGGAAATTACTATTTTACTTTAGTAAATGCATTTTCTAAGTGGCCTGAAGTACATATTCAAAACGATATTACAGCAAGTACTACTATAAATACATGCAGAAAGATTTTCGCTTCTTTCGGACTACCGGAAAGTTTTGTTACAGATAACGGTACACAATTTTCATCTACAGAATTTCAAAATTTTCTTAAATTACATGGAATTACACCAAAATTTACTGCACCATATAATCCACAAACAAACGGTCAAGCAGAACGTTTTGTTCAAACAATAAAAAAGTCAATTAAGAAACTCGCTTTTACATATTCAAAAAAAGAACTGCCTAAAGCATTAGAAGAAATTCTTTTACAATGCAGGAAAATGCCACATTGCTCAACAGAATACTCTCCTTCATATTTGATGTTTGGATGGGAAATTAGATCAAAATTAGACTTAATTTTGCCTAATAGTTCAAAAAAGACCCAAAATTACAATGAAAATCTTAAATTCAGACAAATTGCAAATAATACCCGAGTAAGTATTCGGAATTATTTTGGGGGAGAGAAGTGGGTGCTGGGAAAGATTAAACAACGAATTGGTAGACTTCATTATTTAGTTGAAATCGATGACGGTAGAATATGGAAAAGACATATTGACCAATTAAGAGTTATTGGCGGTAATACTAATCGAGTCCCATTTACCCCAGTTTATACATTTGCGGATCAACCTATGCAAACGAGTAATGCTCCTGCTCTTCCTGCTACATCTGTGGATGAACCCGACAGAGCGGATGTTACCGAAAATCCAGTACAACCAGACATGCAACTACACAATGAAGACATAGAGGTGGAAAGGAATTCTACGGACTTGAGTGAACGCATATTGGAGGAAGCTCCTGAAGAATTAGCATTACGGCGCTCTACTCGAACCCGAAGAATTCCCGAAAAATATAGAGACTTTGTTGCATGCTAGTTTATTTAGTTACGCACTTCTCAAGAGGGGGAGGTGATATGTAGGTTTAAATACGGCGCCAAATGTAGCCATCTAGTGTCCGGAGGCGGAGTATAGGAATAATACGCTAGAGGGGTACTAAGCATAGGTACGGAGTATCGTACAGGGCCAGCCATAGCCATTACACAATTTTTACGTGTTCTTAGTTCTAGTATTTGTATATTGTTAATTTGTGTAACTATGTGAATATACCTTTACAAAACTACAAGAGTCTTTTTCCCCTAATACATAACAGTTGTAAACTCGACTGCGGTCCCGAGGTTTATCGCTTGTGGTCAGACTTCCCTCTAGGCAACCCTTGGGCGATCACAAAATTTTATATGTAGTTCACAAATCACTTACTCACAGAGTAAGTGATTTGTGATGTAGTTGTGCCTCATCCACGCGATCCGAGCAGTATGTAAGCCAAGGTTCCTGTTGGTACTAACCAAAAAATGCCGGTGTTTTTTTTTTTGAGGTTTTGCACCTCACAGTTATTTATAGTATGTATCTCTGTATGCTTCGAGTCTTTTTTAATTATCGAGTCTGCCGCTGTTGACTTTCTGACTATCAAATTGCCCCCCTAAGTTAAGGCACAGTATAGGAATAAATCAGTATGGACAGCTGATAAAAACTTGTCAAAAGCTGGCATTCCTTCACGTAAAATGTGTAAGATGGAGCCACTAATTTTTAGATTTTTAGGCAACTAATAATACAGATTTAATCTAAAGGGCTATAACTGTAAATTATATAATAAATAATCAAATTATAGCCATTTAGATTTAAATTGTGTATTACTAGTTGCCTAAAAATCAGTGGCTCCATCTTACACATTTTACGTGAAGGGATGCCAGCTTTTGACAAGTTTTTATCAGCTGTCCATACTGATTTATTCCTATACTGTGGTTAAGGCAAATCATCACATCAATCGAATCATTTTTTGTAAAACCCGAAATTCTTGAAAGTTTTCTTTATATTATATATTTTGAAAAATTAGGAGTACTCTTATGACAAAAAGGAATTAGCTAGATTTAGTGACGGCTACTATTTTAATTAGCCAACGGCTCAAAGATAGTAGGGTGGCTAACCGTACGCATCGATCGCTTATTAATACTCCTTTTGGGTACTCATTTGAGAGACTGAGACTGAGTTGACCTATAAACCTTTTATCCTATGAAAAATTGCCTAAATGTTGGCACCACTGGGAATTGAACCCGGTACCTATTGCTACTACAGTAAATAACTACCTAGTAAAAATTATTGTTGAGTTACCTTTTAATTTTTTGACAAATAAAAACTTGAAACGTCATTTTAGTGTCAAAAAATGTTTACCAAAAGTTCTTTCCCCTATAATTACCTCAATCGTGACATCCTTTTCGGAGTTGTTCCTGTTGGTACAACAGTTGTAAAATCTCACACTATCAAAAACCAGTATTCTGTAAATAATTACCAATCTAAAACCACATTTTCACAATAATTTTCAGGAAACGGTCGCTTACGTTGTGACTCGAAACCAAAATATAAATCCCATCTACTATGTCTTTGACGTTAATAAATACGAGGCGAAGATTGAACCAGGACGAGAATTTTTATTAAAAATAAGTTTTTCTCCTAATATTGTCGGAACTAAAGATTTTGACTATTTTACAATTAGGGATAGCCGCCATAATGTATATCGGTTGAATGTTAGAGGAGAATGTTCAGGTATTTACGAAAAAAGAGAGTTGTAATAGGTATAACAACATTTGGTTTTAGGCCCTTTAGTAAATAGTTCAATAAGAAATTTAAATTTTATAAAAATCTCCGAAAACAAGAACCCTCAACACATTTTTACACTAACAAATAATTCTGAATGTCCTGCTAAATACCACTTTGACTGTAATGAAGAAGAGCAAGGAATTTTTGTTGTCGATCCTGTACGAGGAGTAATCAAACCCCAAGAACATGTTTATATTGAAGTCAAATTTTGCCCCCCGTTTAAAAAAAATTACTCACGACAGCTTTCTTGCCTCATTTTACATCACGTAAGAAATATCTCTTTAATTAAATTTTATTAAATTTTATCTTGAAGGAACCAATTTTAATAAATTTATTTGGCATCTACTCAGACAAATATCACAAACTAGATGAATTAACACTTCATTATTACCCATTTCCTCACAAAGAAACTGTAAGTTTTGCAGGATTTTTAAGCGACAGTGTAACTCAAAAACTCGTTCCTCCACCAATTTCCTTTACTGTTAATTACCTCGATTTTGGACAAATGAAAATTGGGAATACCTGTCAAACTTTAACAACAAGTTTTACAAATCATATGGAAAATAAAGTAGAAGTTGAATGGGAAGAAAGCCAACTTTTTCATATATATCCTGAAAAACTTGAAATTCCTGCAAAACAAGCAGCTTTATATGAATGTAGGTTTCAGCCTGATACTGAATGCAGGTTATCATGGGCGTTAATACATGGCTGTGTTAGTTGGACCCGCAATGAAGAAACTAATTCTGACCCTTTTAGTATAAATATTCCTATTCCTATAAATCTGCGGTTTATTGGTATTTCAAAAATTTAAAAAATCTTAATTTTTATAAAATTTTGCAGGCCACAGTTTTCCTGAAAAACAAGCTTGGATTCCTTCAGTTTCTGTATCTCCAAACAATGTTATCCTGCCTTTATGCCTCCCAAGTTTTGACACGTGGACCACATTTTTGATAGAAGCACATGGACCTTTGCCAGTTCTTTTCCGATTAGTACCACCACTAAAAACGTATTTTTATAATTGAAAACAATTTAATGTAAAACACTTATTTCATTTCAGAAATTTCATCATGAAACCAATGGTTGGTTTAGTCAGAAGTTTCCAAATTATTGTAGTCCAACTCGAAACAAACTCAAACGAACCAAATTCCTACATCGAAAAATGGAATATTGAATTAAATGGTCATGGAGGAATTATCCCGATTTATGTCAAAGCGCAAACTGATACTCCTCGATTAGTTGTAGGTTCCGAAAATTGTATAAAATTCGAACCAATGCAACCAGGAACCCAATCAAGCATTTATATCCCTCTCCGAAATCTCTCGTCTTGTCACCTTCAGTAAACATTTCTAATTTGTAAAATATTTGACCTATTTGGCCCTCTAGGTATGAATTTAGTACCCTACCTTACTTTGGTGTTGAATCCGCTAAAGGTATTTTGGCCCCCAACGAAGAGATTTTTGTCACTTGTTGGTACCAATCCGATTTCCAAGAAATTGGTGAAAGTGAATATTTGGTAAACTGTCGAATTCAGTGTATTTACAGAGAGAATATTCTAATTGGCGAAGGAGTTGATATACCTGTTAGGATTTTTGTAGACATTGTTTACTCAGAATTATGTGTAGGGCTATAAAGAGTTTGGTAAAGATGATCTTGGTAAAATTTTAGGCCCTTCCGAGTGTTCATCAATGTGGACTAGTCGAATATGGAACCCGAATCAAAACTTGTTTCTATATTTATAATTTTGGAGCTTCCAACATTAATTATAAATTGTGTCATGATCATAATTTGAAAGACGTTGAGTTATATCCGATAGTCGGAATTTGTGGACCTCGACAGAAACTTATGATTGTTGTTGATTTCACTATAAATTTTTTGGGAAAACATAGTTTACATATTGGTTACAACAACCGGTTGAGCCAGTTTGCTGCAGATTTGACTGATGAAGGAGCTAAGTATATTTTTCGGATTGAATACGAGTGTAATTATGCGATTTTACAGGTAGACTATATAATTTCAAAAATAGTGTTCCAATTTGTTTTTGCAGATTACAGATTTGGTTGAACACAATTTAGGTGAACTATTTAGTAACGATGACCTGTGGTATTTTCTCAAGATTAATGAGTAAATTTAAAAGCTTTAAGCTCGTTGTGTTACCTTTTCGTTTCAGAATCAATGCCGCATTAAAAGAAACGAACAAAGGAGAAATAACTCGAGTAGATTTGTGTGTTCCAGAATGTGAAGTTTCAGACAAGTTGTACTACTTGAGTTTTGTTATAAAAAATGTTTCTTGTTTTGAAACAAAACTCCATTTGAAAAGAAAACAAATCTGTGACTGTAAACAAAAACAGTCAAATGATAGTGTTACCTTTAGAATCAAATATTTTGATTGTCCACATAAGGATTTGTTTACGATGCAAATTGCAAGTTCTTACTTTCCGGTATTTATACAAAGTATATTAAAGGCGTTTATATGTATACAGAGGAGAGCAAAAGTCACAAACTTATAGTTCTTGTAAAACTAATTATTCGATTTTCACTTAGACACAGACTTAGACGTGCTTTGGCTATTTTGTGGACAAAAGTAAATTTTAATAATTATTTTTGAAGTAATAATTAAACGTACAGATTTATGTTACTTTTGAGCTACCTGTAAGCATATATTCTTCTTCTATTTTCTTTATTTTGTTGTCTTTAAATTTAACTTTTCTGTTCGTAAGTACGCCTCTTCTAATTATTTCGTTCTAGGTCAACCTCTTCTTCTTCTTCTTCCTCATCTTTCTGCTACCGTTCCTCCATTTGCTTTCCTGCATTCCTAAATTCCCAACCATCCATCTCTTTGTACTTTCACTTTCTGGACAATACTTGTTTGTTTAAGTAAATCTTCTAATTCTTTGTTTTCCTTCTAAACTTTTCTGCTTCATTTTCTTCAATTAATCTTCTGTCTGCTTCTCTTTCTTCGTATCCTTTACCCGGCTAAGTTATTTCTAACTCTTCGATCATATCTGTTCAATCTTTCTTAGACTATATTGCCTTTATGACTTTACCTTTAAGAGAATATATTGTCTATTGAAGGTAGGTACTTTTTGTAAATTTAATCAAATTTTAATTCGGTGTCTCTTCTAAAAGTTTAAAGATATAGTGTGATTCTCTTGTACTCTCACTCTAAGATTAACAATTGTCCCTTAGTTCTCTTTCTCTCAATCATTTCTTGAAGTAAGTTGAACAAAATTGTGAATAGTGGAACCTTGCTGTCGTCCTTTTATACAAACTAATCAATTTTTTTCAATATTTTAAAGAATTTCTTTCTCTTGAGTAAGTCACATTCCTACTTGGTGATAAGAATCAATGAACACACAATTAAATTCTGTTAGTTTAATTTTCACAAGTGAAATGAACACACCATTTTCAACGGGTGGATTAAAAGAACTTTTCCCTGGATACAAGTCCTGACTGGCATCGATGATAACACATAGAAACATTACTATTTATTATTGATTTCTATTTCTTGCTTCTAGTTATACTGAAGGTATAACTTAAGTTTATTTTTTTGTGTATTGTCTTCATCAGAACCTACTGTTACCTTCCACTCTCTCTTCAGTCTCTCTTCTATTAAAGAAGTTTTCCAAAATGTATTCCCTTCTGTGTTAATTACTATTTGTTTGCTATTCACATGAAGAGGTTCTCTTTGGCCTTAGTCGTTGATTCCCTTTATTTCTTTGTAGAATATCCTAATTTTATTATTCCTTGGAGATAGCGCAAGTGATACCGACACGGTTCGTCAAATTGAAATTTGTCAGAAAAAATTGCCCTTTTCAAATTTTTGCATTTTTCTTATATATTTTATTTGCTCTTTTAAAAACTGTAAAACTTAAAATATTTTATCGACGGCCTTTTGTTTAAATCGTTGTTAAACTAAATTTAACTAATGAATGTATAAAATTTTTATTTTAAAACACAAAAAACCTTAAAAACATTATTTTATTAACAAACTATAAATTATAAATGACATGAATTACAAAAACAGACAGCATTTAATAATTTTTCGCTATATGTTGAATGGTTTTTTGATATCTTAAATCAATTTTAAAATCTGCATGTACAGATTCAGAGCCCTGCTCCGAAAAATTTCCCAACATTTTTTTTCCTTATCACAAAACTCCTTTACATGAAAAAAAAAATGCATAAAGCCTTGGTGTCACATTAATGTCCAACTCCATAAAATCGTGACGAACCTGTTCTAAGCTGTTGTTGTAAGAATCATCCAACACCAAACCGAAGCAACTTTCCTCAACCTTTTCCAGAAAGCCCAAACATTTCACAAATTTCAAACAATCTACTAGACATATGAAACGAAGAACATCTGTTTTTTTTTTAAACGACGACATGAATTTTTATTAAATGTTCCTCCATGCAGAGCTTCATGTTCCACGTCACAAATTTTTGTCTATTTTTTGCAACAATTTCATGTAAAGCGCGTTTACTGCACCTATCATTAAGTGTAGTTCCGGTGGTGGAATAACTTCAAGGACAATATCGGATCCGGCTTTTGTTTTAATCATTGGAGAACAAACATAATTTTTAAAATTTTGGGCAAGAGTGTTGATGAGTGCAGTAAATGCGCTTTATAAGAAATTGTCCCAAGATTTTCCAGAAGTCTGCCAAAAATAGAGAAAAATTTATTTTAACAGTATACCTACTCTGTGGACTGAAACAGGAAGCGTTAAGAGTGCTTGAGGAACATTTAATGAAAATATAAGTTATCAAAAAACTGTCCAACATATTGCGAAAAATTATTAAATGCTGTTTGTTTTTATAATTCAAGTTATTTGTAATTTGTTAATAAAATAATGTTTTTTAAGTTTTTTTGTGCTCCTCAAAATAAAATTTTTTATACATTTGTTAGTTAAATTTTTAACGATTTACACAAAAAACCGTCGATAAAATATTTTAAGTTTTACAGTTTTTAAAAGAGCAAATGAAATAGATAAGAAAAATGTTAAAGTTTTAAAATGGGCAATTTTTTCAGACAAAATTTTATTTTGACGAACCGTGTCGAGTCTTGCATTGCGTTCGCTGTAGTCTTATTAGACTTGAGGCCATGCACTGAATCTCTAGATCCATTGTGCCTTTTAGATAAACATAGAAGTTAGTTACTGTTTCAGCATTTGCCTACTGGTCAAAAAAAAACCTCCCATAAACTCTGATCAAAACAGTCGGAGAGTTCGAATCTTCCGAACACCTTTAGCCACTAGCTGGGTTGTTCCTAGTTTTCGTTTATAACTGCTTCCTCTTTTTTCTACTAAATACTTATATTGTTATTTATGTTATTTGTCCATATTTTCTTCCAGTACTTTTAAACCTGTTTCGTTTCTTTACTTCAAAACCTAAAACCTATTCCGCATTCTCAGTGATACTTCTGTTATTTCTTTCACTGTTCTTTCAATCTACAATTATTCTTTACCTATCAGTTTTTTTTTTGAAGATTTCTTTACTTTTTACATCAACGATCTTAACAACTAACTCATATCTTTGATGTGTTATTGTTGGCAAGAGTAATAAATCGTTCAAGCTAATAAAGGCGAAATTTTCACTCAGTAGTATTCTTACATGATTTAATCAATGGTGTTACGAACTGTCCGTTTATATTTAATCAACTCTCATTGCAGATTCCAGGCAGTATAACTATAACATGGATCGATTATCGCAAGACATTTGATACAATTATCTCACCACCCCGCTCAAAGTCTTTGCAGTACCAGATCCTATAGTAAAATGGGCGAGATATATGATTCTACTTTAAGTTAGGTTGTATATTATTTATCGGACTGGAACTATCATTCAGGCGTTGTTACAGTTACTTAAAAAAAACAATAATATTCATTATGTATCGTGTTTATTATATTTGTTACTTGCGTTATGCGTCCTTTTTGGCCTAATTCGCTTTCGTATTTTTCATCCCTCTCCACTTTGGTGTTCATATCTTCTAATATACACTTATATGTATTTAATTTTATCACTTCCTGTATTTTATCTACTTCTTCGTATTTCATAAAACTTTTCTTGGAATATATAAATTATTGTTTGTAATTGAACAACATATGTCTTCTACTAGGTAGTACTTTGCTCTTTTCTTGTTCGTCTAGTTTGAATTTCTCAATTTTTCTCACAAATAACTTAAAATCTCCTTCATCGATCGTGATTCTGACGTTCCTTTATTTCATTTTGGTTTTCTAGCCTAGATTAATGCATTCCCTAACGCGGTCGCCGGATTTCCCTTTTCTTTTAGTTCCATACTTTCTTTCTTCGTTTCCGTACTCACTGATATTTCCTCACGTAAATCTTTTTTTTTTATTTATCACAGTTGGTGAAATGCTTTTAGGTGTTATTATACCATTACTCTCCATTACTTTGCTGTTACCTTCTTCACCGTTCGGCAAATCCAGGCAAGTCTTCTCTCTTGATTCTCATAGTTTGTTTGCCGTTATCGAAACTTTTTTGACTAAACTTCTTCACTATCTTTTTTAGAATGCTGTTGTCTCTATCAATAACACTTTTAATTTAATAAATAATTTAATAATTTTAAATTTAATAATTTTTTTTTTCTTTTTCTCCATCCAGTTTATCCAGTCTTTCATTATTGATTTTATTTCTATCTATTTCATTTCTTTTAATCTTATAATTTCCCTATCCGCTTTCTCTTTTTTATTTTCTTTTTTTTTTTTGTTTTCCTTGCTCCAATTTTATATTTTTCACATCCCTTTCTAGATCCCTAATTCCCTAATTAGGTTTTTTTGTTGGAGACGTCTTTTTTCAATTTCTCCTAATTCTTCCATTCTCCTCTTATTAGTTTCATTGGACACAAATTGAGCTATCATTTTTTTCTTACTTGTTTTCAGTCAACACATTTTGCAAAAACATATTGATTTTACCTGTAGAAAATTATTAAGAAAACTTTATTTACAATAATAGTTTAATTATAAATTAATAATTAAAAAAACTTTATCGTTCAGTCAAAATCTTAAACCGATGCGCTCATTTTGGTTCACTTATATTTCATTTGTCCTCAGAATTACCTATTTAATTTATTACATTACCTATTTAACAGATTTAAGTAATGAACGCAAATCATACTGCCCAGTTATAAGCAACCACAGTTGAAATCAGCTTTTCTTACCAAAATGTATAGACTATAATCTATTGAGAGTTAACAAAAGCGATACGTATAGTTGTAGTCTATTAGCAAAATGTGTATACCCGCTTTAGAAATCTAAAGTCCCTGACCTCTAAAGTCCACAATAAACTAAATAAAGGCCATTGTTAAATCTAATTGTAAGCTAACATCTGGACAGAGTTACTACCTAAGGCATCGACAAGGACCGTAAAACTTAAATATAAGTAAAATTTGCATAAATATCCCATTAATCACTGAAGATTAGCTTACCATTAGAATCAACAATGGCCAATATTTGGTTTAGTACGGGCTTTAGAAGTCAGGGATCTTAAATTTCCGACGTACCTATAACTAGAGCCTGGAAGGATTGAAGGAGAAATGATAAATTCAAATCAAATTGACAATGTTTTTAACGTTTTAAAACATCACTATTAATTGTACGTTTTTAAAATGCACGAAAAAAGAATTCCTGGAAACGAATCAAAGACCATGTAGTATCCAGTAAGAGAATCGCTTGACAAATAATAAATTTTGTAACAATTCGATGAGAGCATCCTTTTTTTAAAGTGGGGTGTTTTAATATAAATAATGAAAGAATTAAAAACCTAAGTCAATCCCAAAGGTTTAATCAAATAAATTCTTACATGTACAGGGTAAAACGATTTAGAGACCTAGTTCTAGCCGAATTATTATTATTTTTTTGCATTCATAATTAGACAATGATGATGACATCTAGTTCTCGAATGCTCTTTGCTACGTACCTATATCTAAGAATTTATTAGGTATTTAAACCTGCGGGACTGACTTGGATTTTTAATTCTTTCTTCATTTAAATTAATTTTGTACAAAAAATATAATTTTGTGTCCAATTATTATCTCTTGAACTTTTAACACTAAATGACATATTTAATTTTTCATCTAAATTTTATTTCTCTTTAATTTGAGAATAGTTACACCTATTTGTTTCGCCTTAGGTTAGTTAACATAAAAATATTTCCAGGAAAATTTTGTATTTCTATAGCATAAAGTCGTAATATTCGTCTCTCATTGGTTCTAATTTAATACAGCCTGATTCAGATAAAATAATGAGCCCGATGTTTTAGCGATGCAACCAAAACAACAAATTTCATTTACGTCTTAATCTACTTTTAATTACGATTTGCATTTGGAATTAAATTATCTTGTTACTTTGAACAGTGCTTTGACATTAGTTAAAAATGATGTTGTAAACCTGTTTTTTTTTTGCAAATTATGATTTAGAATAGATCTGTTTCTCTACCTTTAATAATGCTTCATTCTTCTATACATTTTGTATTAGGGTTTAGGTTCATCAAAATGAGTTTTTTATTTTCTCTATGACCGTTTTTTGTTCTAATGTCAGGTTTAAGCAGATGACAACTTGTATTCAATTTGAAAACCTTAATTTAAATTAGATCAAAGACATAAATGAAATTTGTTTTTTGGGTTGCCGCCAGATCATCAGGCTCATTATCTTATCTGAATCAGGCTGTATAATGCCAAGCGATTTTCTTTTAATAACCCACATATGCACTAGTTACAAATTTAACTAACAAAGTGCGTATCACCTCTTGTTTAAGGTCACTTTTATATAAAGTCCTTTTCAACGACTTTGATCGCTCTAGCAATAAAAGAGGTAGTGCATACTAACAAGTGTTTGGCAAAATAATACTGTTTCTTAATTCGTTTAGTGACAGTTGTATTTTGAGTTTAACTCATCTACACCAGTTGATTTAAAACGTTTTAGTTAGTTACCAACCATTTCTAAGTATTCTAAGTATCTAAGAAACACAGTGCATAGGTGGAGAAGTCAACAGTTTTACGATAGCTGGCTTAGAAGAACTCAAAACCGAAAACCTAACACCAGACTTAAGAAAGAACCTATTTATAGATAAATACATTAAGAGGAGTATAGACAAATTTCTCTAGTATAGGAATTCCAATATAAATGGGCGAATTTGTATCTTGTTTATTTATAAAAAAAATTTAAGAACAGTTTTGGCTATGAGTATTGTAATCACATAAACTACATTTTCACTTTTTTAAATTTTTAATTTCGTTGATTTTAAATTTTTGTAATTTTTTAATAATTATTTTATATTGTTTGTCATTTTGTAAAAGAAATAATTTAATAATGAGAAGAATGATTGTATCTCATTAATCAAAATCTCATTAAAATATTTTTTTAAATAAAAGTGCTACAGATTCGCGCGTTTACATTGGAATTCACATAAGAGAAATTACCTCCATACTCTCCTTAAGGGTCAAGTATTAAGTAAGAATTTAATACGATACGGACCGTATAAATTTATAAAAAAGAGTGTCTCGTATACTTTCCACAAGCACGTGTTAAAAAGCTCCACCTCTTTTATAGACAGACCGGTCAAAGTCATTGAAAAGAATTTCACACTAAAAATTTTTGTTTTATTTCAGGCACAGTCGCCCCAACGTTTAACTTTTAAAATCAAACACACAATTCCGGATGAAAATATCCTTGCATATACATTCGAAATGAGCAATAACCGAACTGTACTTTTACAAATTTTTGTAAACAGTATTTGTCCTGATTTCTACACTTTGTCTGTTTATAATCTCGATTACACATTACATTTAGGTTTTGTTTATATCGGATTGAGAGAAGCACCAGTCTTAGCGTTTTGGCTTTATAATAACACAAGTAACGCAGTGCCTTACAAATTAGACGATCTTGAAATTATAAAATTGTGCAACCAAGATGGATTTCCAGTTTTGAAATGTCTCAATACGATCGGTTTCATTAAGCCTTGGAGTTCTGCACCACTTTTGTTCAAATTTTGGCCGATAGAAATGAAATGTTACAAAGTATTATTTTTTTATTTTTTTTTTGTTGTTTTCTAAAGTTTAGATCAGGTTATAGTCCCCCTAATGCTTGGAATGAAACCTACAGTAATCGTAATTGAAGGATATGGAACAGATCAAATAAATAAGAGTAATTTTAAAAATTTCTTAAATTTGGTTCAAAAACCATTGTACAATAACGTTGTGAGTTTATCAGTGGATCGTTTAGTAATTGAACCACTCTTGGTAGGAACTTCTACTGAACGGATGTTTTTTATTAAAAATCGTGATAGACATCACCGGATTCAGTACGAATGGAAACCGTTTGTTTTAATTAATTTATTAAAACATAGAAATTTTCAAAATTGTTTTAGCTGTTTGGTTGATGGTTTAATCAAAGTTGAGGTATCAAATATCGATGGTTTTTTAAAGCCTCAAGAAACTCAACCTGTAATAATAAACATTTCGTCGCTCAATGAACCTTGTAGTATCAGAATTTTACTTTCTTGCGAATTTATTGATTGTGACCAATTGGTTATATTCAATGAAACTCTGAAATTAGTAAATGAAAAACGAAGACATTCAATGAAAGAATTTGTAATAACATCTGAAGATGATGAAAGTGAAAATACTGAAGTCGTACTATTTGTAGAAAAATTATGTTTCTATTTATTTTTGATTACAGGCCGAACCTGACATTGAATTACCTCCAAAACCCGAATATTTTACTCTAACATTGCCAATAATAATTAACGTTGTTGGATACGAAGATCGAGACAATTGTCTTTCAATCGACGCTCAAATGAAACAAAGACCTGTAGATGGAGTAACAATTGATGTAGATAAATTTGTAAAAAAATATTTTGAAGAAAATAAAGAAAAAGACAGACCTATTAGACCACCAAAAGAAGTAACAATTGAAAAAAGTGAAACTGTTGATGAACCGCACATCGAGGCAGGAGTTACCAAAAGTGTTTTGGAACATTTGGCGAGGTACGTATTCTTGATTCAAAAGACATAGGGCTCACCAGTTAAGTTGTAAAAGTAAAATAGTCGTAAAAACTATGTAAGCAGTCAATAAATATCAATAAAGGGCCCAGCTGCACTTCTGTGATCAATTAGTAACGAAATGTTTGACATATTTGTCCAGTTGGACAATGATTAGTTATTTTACGCAAAACAAAACTGATCGACTGTATCAAGACCACGGCTACTTAATTTAGTGACTGTTTACATAGTATTTACGAGTATTAGTTTTACGACTTTTTAATTGGCGAGTCCTATATCTCTTGAATCAAGAATACATATCTGCCAACTGTAAGAACTAGTAGAAAATAAATGACTACAGGGTGTTTTTGGGGTAATGTAAAAGATTTTAACAAGTGATAGCTCTCGTTGAAAAGACGGTAAAAAACCAAATTTGTCTTATACAAATGTTTAGTTTTTGAGATACACGCTGTAAAAAAAATTTACAGACCCTAGTAGAAGTATTAGGTTAACAATCTGACAGCGGTCAAAACGAAAAGTGCTCACTTTTCGGCCGCTGTCAAAACATACGTTTAAACCAAATACCTTATAACGTATTTGTTTTACACTTTCAAATCAACTTGATGACGAAAGTTTAATCATTCTTTATAATGAGACTTGTTAATTTTTTATCTTTTCAAGTGACGTGGTATTCAGTGACTATTTCCGTGAGAAATTAAATATCATGAAAAATGAACCCTGTCCCCTCTATTCCCAAATAAAAATTGAAGGAAAATATAGAGAACAAGAATTAGAAAAACAAACTAAAAAATCCCTGACTCAACCAAAATTATCAGACATCGTAGACATTTCTAAAGAAGCGTTGACTCATGGTTTAGAAGCAACGTTTCATTTGGGACCATTTCCAAGGAAACAAGAAAAAGGGTTTGTATAATGTATTTAATATAAAATTATTATTTACAAAATGGATCTTCAGTTCGTCTGAAAATAGCTAAGAACTTATCGCCTTCATTTCGTGTAACTTTTTGGCCTTCTTCAGAACTATCAAACAGTTTATCAACTACTGGATCTTGTTTCTGTTGATTTCACAATTTATAATTAATAAATAAAAATATAAAAAAATTACCAATTCCTCTTCCTGAACTTGTTCAAATAAAGGATGTTCATTAAAATGTTGTTTCATCCAATCATGCAAATCTTTAACATCAGTTACGGTATAAACTATACCTCCCACTGCCAAAACATAAGCATATTCAGCAAGTAGAGACTGATTAATAATACGCCATTTATGTTTAGATTTTTTAAAATGGGGATCAGGGTACAAGAAAAACATTTTCTTTAACTGAACATTAATAAGTTTAAAGATTGCTAGACCTAGATCCTACCCTACCTGTCCTTTTTTGAAGTAATTTGGTAAGTATTTCATTGCATTCGTCCTCAAACAAGCTATGTTTTGATACTGACTAGGATTCTGTGATCGTAAAGCCGCAATCCTGTCCATTACATAGTCTGAAACTTTTACCCTAATTTCCATTCCTAACATAAGTGTTTGTGGAAAAAGAGTTGACAAGGTGATTAACAACCCTCCATAGCCACAACCAATATCAGCAAATTCAATCACAGGATTATTACCACCATCTTTCTTGACCATTTCAGGATAATATTTCGACCAGTCCATGTCATCTGGAGTTCGAGGACTAAAAACACAATTTTAGTTTATTATTAAAGAAAAACAGTAAAATGTTACTAGTCAAAACAATGGTCTGCAATGGGGTTAGAATGTGCCCTTTGCCTGTAATAACGTTTTTGTGGCAGAGCTATTGGTTCACCTTGTGAGGAGTTTGTCGTAGACATCGTTTTTGTTAAGACTAAATGTTTAAAAACTTAATTTTTTCGGTATTTTGTTATTTAGAAAAGCTGTAAGTATAGGTTATAATTCTGAGGTTATGTTTACTAATCACATGTCAGAAATGGCATAGATGTCTAATGTCGATAACATTTCTTGTTTGTTTAATTTTAAAACACTATAAAACTATCTGTAAAAAAATTGTTGTAAAACTTTTTGTATTGGTATAAATGTAGTATCCTGAATTTTGTGTAATTAAGTTTAGTTGCAACATATATGATTTATATTTATTTCTAAAATAATACATTTCGTTTTCATATGTATGCCTAAATTTGACAACGGGGTGACAGTGACAGATAAAAACAAAGCACCGGTGTTGCCAGACTTAAAATAATATTATTGTTTAAATTGTGAAATCTAATATTTTTGGTGCTAAGTGTCTTAATAATGAGCCAAACCTAGTATATCAAGATAACCTCTTCATCTTTTCGTTATGTTCAAATTTGTAACGCTTTGTGATATTTGTGAATTGTTTATTTAAATAAGAATGTTAGGTCAACAACAAAACTAATCTGAAAGATTTTAATGTGATAGAAACTTTAGAAACCAACCAATTTTCTACTCCAGTATGTTCCACAAAACGGACAACCCTAAATGTAGCTTTCTAGAACAAACAAAGGCTGCCAGAGAAGAAAGAGCTTTGGAAAAGAAGAAAGAAAAAGCAGCTACTATAATCCAAGCTACAATCAGAGGCTGGCTTGCCCGAGTCAAATTCTCACGCACTATTTTGTAAATCTACAAAAAATCTTATTTTTGTAACTAATTCTCTCCATTTCAGACAAGAATTTGATGCTACAATTCCTGAAGTTCCTGAAGATGGAAACAAACCAATTTTCAAACCTGCTGTACAAATTTACAATCAGTCATGTAGATTATTACTTATTTGGCGTAAAGAAAGAGACATAGACAGGTTTGAAAAGTTATGTCGGTATTTAGTTGCTACCCTTGAATCTGAATCGCCAAAATTCAGTTATGTAGGGGTGGCACTCAGTAAAGAACATGTGATACGATGGATCTCTCATATGAATGATATTTTATGGAAGTGCTGTGAATATTTAAATGATTTAAAACCTGAATTTGCCGGTGATATGAAATCTATTGTGTTATATTTGCATGTGTTAATTTCCTTTACTAGTACAAGTAACTGGATTGTGTTAAAAAATAAAAATATGGAAGTCTTAAAGTCAGGAATGAATCAGCTGTGTGCTAATTTAATGGGGCAGCTGTTCCACAAGGGGTTTTATCTAATTTTGAAGGTATAAAAATAATACAGTGTGAGCAAAAAATAGAGAGTAGCCAAAAATAAATGTTTTTTGGAGTAGGCATTGAAAATTGCAAAATATGCCGCTCTACTAAAATTATGAAACGAGCGATATATCGAGCAATACAAAAGTCATGAAATCTCAACTGGCCATGGGAGAAAAAAAAATTTGTAATGGTCATGCCTGAGAATTTTTGGATCTCTTGTTACAATTTTGGACTCATTAAAGTATACACGTGGCAAAAGCGGCGAATTTTGAATATACCGGGTGTAAACGAAACTGCGCTTTTTTTTGTTAACATTTCTGAAAATAGAAAAACCTAACCTGACAGATTTATTACGTTAAAAAATCTGTTGATTGAGTAATAAAACATTAATTGAAAATAAATGGATTCGTTGTTAAAATACATAAATGTATTTTAAAGTGTTTAGATTTATGTATAATACTGATTAAAACAGATTTTTATAATTTGCGTTGAAACCTGTTATAACACTCATATCGGTGCTTTTATAGCCATTAAAGCGCTAGACCTATTAGGCCTATTAGTACGCAATATATAATTTTTTTTACATAAAAATTGATAAAAAAGATAAATTATAAAAAATAGTAGGTATAAGAACTAAGAACTTGTATCTTAAGTCATTGTACCTACCCTCGTAGGCAGTCATTGTTTATGAAACTTACATTCGTGCCACAAACCGTCTTTTAGAAACTCGTTTGTTTTTTAATATACCTAATAATATTTCAGTATTTAAGAGCTGTTCGCAAAAATTGTTGTCATTACTTGGAATTAAAATGATAATTAAGAAAAATGTTAATGTTGTTAAGAGATGGAATATTTTTATTTACTCCAAAGGACTTTTTTTCGCTACTTTCTATAGAATTCGGGTAGTCTTTGGAAAAATATTTATTGGTCTCAACTTAAGACAATATAATCTCAAAATTGAAGCGGGAGTTGTATGATCATGGCCAACTAAGAATAAATTCACTCTATGACCACATATGTATCAATTTACGTCTTCAAAAAATCATAACAAAAACACAGTTTTACAATCAACGAAGTTATTTTCTGTAACTGGAACCATTTTGAGAAGAAATCTATTGTATTTAGGGTTAAATTTGTGAATTAAATAGAATCCTTATATTTCAATGTATTTGATATTTATTTAAATGTTCGACTAGTATTACTTTTTACAGCATTTTTCAGAACAGGAAAATAGGATGAGATGCGGTTAACACGAAGTTTCGGAAAGCCAAGTTAATTAGAAACAATGTTTAGTCGACTGTTTTTTATGTAATTTACTTAATGAATATTAATGCCACAATCTTATATCCGAAATTTCGAATGTCAACGTAAATTTATTAGTATGGTAATCTAAAAACGCTAACATTACAGGGCCAAAATGAAATCGTTGAACTCCAATAATGAGCAATTACTTGCTGCTTTTGGTTTCTTTGTAAGATAACAGCCCAGAATTTATAAATCAGTCCCATACGCAGTTTAAAACATTGAATAGGACTGTATAAGGGTAGAACAGACTTGAAGCGGCATCTTATCTAATAAAAAACTGTAAATTATTGTAATGGCAGGGGTCGACGAGTTGGATTTTGAACATTTTGTTAAGAAATTAATTTTTGCAAAAATGGATAGGGCCATATAATGTTAGCGTTTTTCATATGAGATATTGTTCTAAAGCTCTTGTTTGTTAAGCACGGTTTCTTAGGTTTATCCAATTAGCGTATTTTTAGTTCCACTAGTTTCAACGCTTTTTCTGTTTCTTAGAGGTAGCTGCTGTTTTGGTGCAGGATGCCATTTTAAACATCTGCATGTCACTTATTTGGTTTTTTTTGCCGAATTGAAAAGAATATTTTGTAAACTTTCGAATTTTTCTATGATATTCTTCTCTTCTTTTAGTCGAATTTTTGTATGCAGAAGTTTTTCTTATTCTCCATTTTTTCTAGTCGTAGATTTTATGTTCTTCTTTTTTTAGGCGTAGTTTTTCTAGTTGCTTTTTCAATCGGTTATTTTTCAAACTCTTAGAATAAATTTTTGTTTGTCTAGAGTCTTCTTTGGTTGCTTCAAAATATTGTTTTCCTATATTTTTCAGAAACTTTTTTGAAACAACACTCGAACCTCAACCAATCGAAAAGCAATTTTGGGTACGCCCTTGAATGTATCTAGTTTTAACCAATTTGTTGCCATTTAAAAAGAATTTGTCAGTTTCAATTTGATTTTCATTGTTTCTCTCTCAACAATGCACGTCTCCAATATTAATTTTGACAAAGAAATATGTCAAAAGAGGAGAGTGGCGTTTAATCTTAGTTGGCCCAGTTGGCTGTGGTACGATTTGAACCGAAAATGCCAGTTGCTTAATACTATATTAGACCTCAAGGACTGTAAACATAACTTTTCGTAGTCGAGAACACAGCATAGAAAATTGAAGGCGAATCTCGAGATATTATAAACGTCCAACACTATGACAAGTGCTTACAGTTTCGAGATTTATATACCATTTTTTCAACCACCTGAAAAGAAGAAAAAGGTATTAATCTGCTAACGGCCCGCGCTTATTGTCATAGGACCCGTGCTTACCGCCCTAGGGATCGTACGCAGCGTCATTTCTCGTAATTATTTTATGGACAGTAATTGTTACTTGCTGTTAATGTTAGCGTAGTATGAATGACATGCTTACGAGACAGGTTAAGAAAATAATTTTAGCTATCATGCAATTTATGATTTTATTTTCTAATAGTTTTTTTTTTTTGTTTAAGAGTCTATTATTGAGGGGTTTGGGACGAATAAAAATTGCTTTTAAACATGCCACGTTATCTGCAATTTTAACTCTTGCACTGAGACCATTAATAGCTGCCAACTTTTCTGATAAACTTATGACAATGTTTCTTATCCATATTTTATCAGTTCCTGCGTTAATTCAACATTTGGATAATTTAACACCTGAGGTATAAACAAAATATTAAATACCAAAATAAAAAGATGTTTGCAGTGCATATCTACAATAAACAACCACAAATTGTTTTCAAAAAGTCTGGAACTTCTATCAAGCCAACAGTCAATGAGAATTGTTTTCAATACTCTTGAAGGAAGCTATGCTCTATGTCTTCTTGCAAACTTGTTACAGTTGGCTTATATGGAAAGAGACGGTGCCTTGAAAGACTTAAGTTTTCCAACATTTACAGTATGGTTCACAAAAATCAAAAAGTATTTTTTCAATTATTATTTATTCCAGGTTGTTGTTACGGGTCTATTAGAAAGCTGCCAAAATTACGTAGTAAGTAAACAGTCCAATTTAACCCACTGGCACCCAGTGTTGGGTTGGTTTGCCCAACCCATGGATCCGACATTAAATTCAGCAATGCCACACGTTAAAATCCAACTCAACCTACTGTGGAATTCACCAATTGTCCAAATTTTATTAGGAAATTTTCTGCAACAACTCGTCCAAAATGTAGACTCACCTCAACCGAGTTCGAGTCCTCAAAATAGTAATTTTAGTGGATCGAATTTTTTTAAGAAGGTTTTAGAATCAAGGGGGAATAAAACCAACACACAGAGAAATTATCGCGCTTTAGGGAGTCCCGAAGTGCATAGAGTTGTGTTGGTATGTTCACTGTATCATACAGCACTGAATACTCTAACTCAGCTACAGTTAGATATTTTAACAGGACTGTGTTATCAGAACTCAATTTTGTACAATTTGTGGCTGTTTTTGTGTTCTTTAGGACCAAACTGTGGACTTAAAACCTTCTTAGATCACTTAGCAATTAACACAAAGTGTACAGCTCCTGAGTTTCAAATGTTACAACTGTTTTGTGATTGTATGACTCATTATGTAACGTAAGTGTCTACTTCAATCATTAAAATTCAATTAAAAAAATTGTTTCAGTATTCTAGATGATGTAGAAATGTATGAACAACAAAATCCTTTTAAACTAACTGACTTTATTGTTTTATCTTCGTTTCTGAACACATTTCTGTATAAAGCAGTTTTAGGAAATTTATTTGGTAACTTTTCGGATTTTTTTTTTCTGTTATAAAAAATTTTTTTGTAGATTTAAAAACAATTCAAACCAACCCACTTTTTCAATCTTTGCATACTCTCTTAATGTTACTATACCGACGAGACTGTAGAAGAACATATACTCCTCAAGGTCATTGGTTACTTAAAGACATCAAAATATCAACATTTATGGCAGACCTGGAAAAAGGTCGAAAAGCTCCTCAATTACTTCTCCAAACAATGCCACATATCATCCCACATGAAGACAGAGTCAGATTATTTAGAAAATATATAACAAATGAAAAGACAGTTTTAGGACTTACTGAATCAGCTTGTGCTTCACCTCAGTCGACTTTAATAACAGTTCATAGGTAAAACAATAGAGAATTGCATAAAACATGAGTTAGACGGATTCACGGAGAAGTGGACGAAAGACTTTTTCTTTGGTTAACTGGTCGACGTTTCGAATTTTATTTTAATTCATCAAGTCTAGTAACCAGTCATAATGTTATATAATGCTTATTAGTTGACAGACAAGAGAAACAGAAATCAATATGCATGACTGTTAATAGCTTTGATAAAGGTTTAAAAGAAAAATTCGAAACGTCGGTAAGTTAATAAAAAAAAAAATTGTTTTTATGCACTTTCTCGTGCAATTACACAACTGTCATAAAACATACATATTTAACAAAATTTTAGATCTCGAATTGTTGAGGATGGTTATCGCCAGTTAGCCCTACTTCCCCCTCAAGCCCTTAAAGGCGTCATTAGAGTACGGTTTATCAATGAACAAGGTTTAGACGAAGCCGGTATTGACCAAGACGGTGTTTTTAAAGAGTTCCTTGAAGAAAGCATTAAACGTATTTTTGACCCATCTCTAAACCTATTTAAAGTAACAAGTGAAGAACGTCTATATCCTTCACCTACTTCATACCTCCAAGACAACCACCTTCAGTTATTTGAATTCGTGGGTAGGATGTTAGGAAAAGCAGTCTATGAAGGAATTGTGGTTGACGTGCCTTTCGCTTCGTTTTTTCTAAGTCAAGTTTCAGGACAAACTGCTCAAGCTTTGTATAGTTGCGTTGATGAATTGCCTTCTTTAGATCCAGAATTGTACAGAAGTTTGAGTTATGTGAAACATTATGATGGAGATGTGTCAGATTTAGATCTGACTTTTAGTCTGGATGAGGAATGTATGGGGAAATTGATTACACATGAGTTGGTAGCAGGGGGTAAAGCTGTGCCAGTTACGAACGAAAATAAGTGAGTTTTGGAGTTTTTCGCAAAGTTTTTATTTAATTGTGAATTTTAGGATTAATTACATTCATTTAATGGCACATTTCCGGATGCATTTGCAAATTAAAGACCAAACCAGTGCTTTTATCCGAGGATTTAGGTCGATTATTAATCCTGATTGGCTGTCGCTATTTTCAACTCCTGAGGTAAGTTTTTTGTTGTAAAGACAGTGGGTTTAGAATCTCTTCACACATTTGCGCATGTGCAGTCACTCAAAAACACGAATTTTTAATTGCGGTTAACCATTTAATAAAACAAAGGTTTGCAAATTTTTATATTCTGTTGACTCATCTACAATACATACATACATATTAAAAAAGAATTTGATTTTTTGTCAATAAAATTAACAATTTTAGTTTTTTTCCCTCAATATGACACGTGTTATTTTAAATATTATTTAAAAAAAAATTAGATGAAAAAGTAACATGTAGGGGTGATGAATATAGATTGATTGTTAATTAAAAATTAAAACTCCGTATTAGAGAAATTGGTAAAAACTTTTATTTTACAAATCGATAAGAATTTTTTTCGGTTTTTCTTTTTTTTTGAATCTTTTTGCACATCTCTACTTCAAACAGCTTGCTATACATTGTCCACCAAGCTTAATCGTCAAATATCAATTTTGTTATAGAATTAAACGAAAATATACTCGTTTTCTAGTTGTTTTTCGAACATTTGTAGAAATTTATTTTGTTTTTTTTTTGGTCGCAGTTTTTCTTTTTTTTTTTAGATTAATTCTAAATCTTTCTAGACGTAATTTTTTTTGGTATTTTTTTTCTAATCGCCTTTTTTCAACCTCCTTTATTAAAAACATTGTTTGCTCTTCTAGGATTTTCTTTACCCGTTATTTGTTTTTTTTTAGCAATTGTCTTTGCTCGTGTTTTGCTCATTGTTTTTGAAGCTCATTCAGAATTATATTTTGGTATTTTAGTGTTATTCTGTCTTCCAATCTAAAAACTTTTCTTTTATACATTCTCGAATCTTTCATTGCTCTTGTCTTTTCTAATAGTCATTTTTTACATTCTACTAAGAACTTTGTTTATTCTTCTACACTATTCTATTGCTCTTCTTTTTTTCTCAGTCGAGGTCTTTCAACTTCTAGAATTTTTAGTTGTTCTAATAATCGAATCTTTTACTCCATTATTTTTCTTGTTTTGACTTCTTGCTGTCGAATGCAGGAAAATAAATTATTTGGATTCCCCTACAAACTTTTTTAAGCGATTCTAAAATAACCAGATGCTTCTTATTCAGGTAAATTGGCAGTTGTCAAAATTTTGAAGAAAGAAAACAAAAATTAAATAAATAAGAAGTATTTGGTTATTTTGGGGTCGCTTGTAATCTTCTCAGTACAAGTAATGAACAAACATGATTGATTAAAAAGTTTATTAGTTATTAATAAACGAATTTTAATTTCTAAACAGTGCATCTATTGGTAAGTTGTGACAAATTGTTTTCTTTTGACTTCAAGATTCTTTTGGAGTTAAAAGAATTTAGGTTATTGTATGGGACGGTTTTGAATAATATTGTATGGTGAGAATGAAAAAGAGCTGAATTAGGGTTGGCTGTGCGCGCCTTATTTAATCTAACAAAATTATACAAAAACAGACCAAAGCTTGCTAAGACTCATCGCTTCTCGTACATTCAAAAACACCCTTTGGAGGGTGATGTCAACTTCTAGAATTATCGAACACATTTCACAACAATATTTTTCACTTACTAAAAATACATTACGTACTTTCGTCAAACACGTATTGAAAAGTTTTACTTACCTTTTTTATTGTTAGATCGTTCAGAGTCATTTAAACACTTTACACTTAAAACTGGTCACCCTGCCTATTCTTCATAGTTAATTTCTTTTATAGTGTTTCAATATTTCTTGTAATCTTTTTTTTTTGACAGCCACATATCAACTTTTTTTCTAGGTTCTACCTATTAGCTATTTTTGAATTTCTCCCTACACAAATTTAATTGCCGTTAATATTTACTTGTTTCATAGGGAATCACTATCAGCTTCATTCAAGTTGTCATCTTGTGTATTGAAGTCCCTCTCTTTATTATAACAACTAAAGATTGTCTATATTTCGATGAATTTTATTATTTTGACTTACAAACTAATATATGACGGATTTAATCAGGGTGGTTGTAAAGATAAGTGAACCCTATTGTTACCTAAGCGGTCGGCTAGACCCTCGAAGGAAACAAACAACGGGTGCCACGCGCCAGATCTTTACAATCCACTTAAAATTCAGGAGCTGGGGTTTCTTTATCGGTAAAACGCTAAAGTTAATTTCTCTATTGGGCCATAAAATTCATCCAAATATAGACACACTTTAATCTGTGTCAAAATCAGGTCTAGGCGCTAACGAGCTGCTTGATAAGCCACCATGTAATTTGTGTTATTTCTTTTACTCTAAAAACTGTAAATAACAATGCGAAATCACGGTACTACAAGGAGCTCGCTAGCGAGGCACCCTGAATAACTTCTGATCTGCTAATTGCTGAATTTATTAAAAATATGTCTTGCTTTTTATTTCGTTTTATTATATTTTTTTGCTTTTTAACTCTAAAACTCTTTAATGTGGTTTTATATTTCTAACCAATAGTGTTACTCTTGGAATAAATCAGGGCGTCGAGGTCAATGACCTAAAGGTCAATAACCTTAAAAGTAGTGAGGACAGCACATGCGCACAAAACTATATTTATAAAAATGTTTTCAAAATAAATTTTTAGTTACAACGTTTAATTTCTGGTGACAATGTACCACTTGATATGAAAGACTTAAGAAAACATACTCAGTATTATGGAGGTTTTCACGACTCTCATCGAGTTGTGGGTTGGTTGTGGGATATTTTAGAAAAGGATTTTACAGAGGAAGAGAAAGGGATGTTTTTAAAGGTTGTTGCCCATTTTAATTATTTAATTTTTCCAATGAGACATTCTTACAGTTTGTGACAAGTTGTTCAAAACCTCCCTTATTAGGATTTGCTCATCTAGAACCTCCATTTTCAATAAGATGTGTTGAAGTTGGAGATGATGAAGATACAGGAGATACAATTGGTAAATTATAAAATATTTAGTTGAACTAATTTTAATGCTTTTTAGGGAGTGTTTTTAGAGGCTTCTTTACAATAAGGAAAAAAGACCCACAAAATCGATTACCCACATCTTCAACATGTTTTAATTTATTAAAATTACCGAACTATCAGAAAAAAAGTACATTAAGAGAGAAATTGAGGTATGCTGTTACATGTAATACTGGATTTGAGTTGTCGTAATTATTTTTATGGAAATGGAATTTTTAACATATGTAAAATTCATATCAACCTTTTGTATTTTAATATGTAAATGTGTAGAATTCCTAAAGTGAACGAAAAAGTTTAATAATTTACAACTTTTTATTCTTTGATGCCAAATATTATTTTATCAGATTTAATTTATTTTTAGACAAAACTTGTTAACTACTTATGCTATTTTCATGTTGTGATTGTCTTTGTTGTATTATAAATATGTAACAAAAGTAAAATATATTTTAAAATTGGAAGAGTTTGTGACTATGGGGGAGGGGGGGCGCTGTGAAAATATGTGGACATACCTATTATGTGAAATTAGTGTATATTAAATACAACTAATACTACAACATATTTGAGGTTATGAAGTTTGGTCGTTTGTCAGTTAAATTATTGCCGTTAGAGTGCGTCTAAACTTTGTTCACTTATCAAAAAACCACCAACGTCGCAATTTCGCGTAAAATACAACCGGCAACATTGCACATTTTTGACATGGTGTGAAAATTGACATTTGTCAATTATAATATTTTATGTTAGGTTATATCATAAATAAACGTTACAATGTGTGGCCTGCCAAATTGCATTATAAAATATGTTTTTAGCTATTAAAACACCCCTTGTCCTCTTTAAACACTCCAATGTGCCCCAATGCCTTTAATAAAATTCGGAAAAAACATAACCTAAAAACTAAAAACAAGCGGGCAAACGACTTTGTAAAGAAGGATTTACAACTCGACCAATCACAATTAAACGAGCACGGGCGCTTCGTTCCATTGGTTTTGCTTTCCCTCAGTCGTGGTGACCAACCTCATAATGTTAAATTACCAAATTTCGAAATTTTATGAATTACCAACTAAAATCAACAGGTGATGGTTTTTTGATAAGTGAACAAACTTTTTTAAATACCACTATTGAAAATTTTAGGGGAAATAAAATTACACTAAATTCAAATTGGCAGTTCTATGGTTGGCAGGCATGTAAATATGACCTTGACTTGACAGTGTCATACGTCAAATTTTGGAAGTTGTTTTGTCAAAATGTATTTCGTGCTCTAAATCTGACCTAAATTACGAAAAAATGGCATTTAATCCTTTAACTGAAGCAGAATGTGGCCAAAAGAATCCTTTGGCCCGTTTGGCATCGCACTTAACCCATGATCATACATTTGCTGAAGCTCATGGACATGCCTTTCCCAGCAGTTCTGACCAATTGGTCGAACAATTTTTACAAGAAACGAAATCAGTGCCCCAAAGCTTCAGGATGGACGGTACAATACCAAGCCAACCCAGGAATATGCAGAAATTAACATGACGAATTTTTAGATTTGATGAGAGAAATGCATGAGATTGAGTCTCAAAGGTCAGTTTTGCCTCCAATTCCAGCCTCAACAATTAAGGACCAAATCCACGACGATGCTTGGGCACAGCAATACATAGACGACGGAAAAGTCTTCAATGTAAAGTAATTTTCGTTTGTAAATTTTTGCATTGTCATTTTTATTCAAGGACAATGTAAATAACGAAGCAATTTGGGCAGAAATTTCATCACAGGAGGAAAATGGGCCTCTTGTGGACGACTGGGGTACAGATTTTTTTCCACAGATACTACCAGGACCAAGTAAAATAAACGCGGCACAACTGAGCGCCCAGGAATTAACCGAAGCTGTAGATGACCCCAAATTTGTTTATTCGAAGGTCAGATTTTAAATTAGGGTAAAAATTGAATAAGTTAAGATTATATTTCAGTTCATGAAATTCATGAAACAAGTTGGTGACGGAGATGTTAATTTGGAAGATGGAAGGCTAACAGAAGCTGAGGCGGAATCTTGGAGTAAAGAGTTTTTAGAAAATAAAAATGAAAGCGAAGCTCAGGCTGAAAATACGGCGAAAAAGTGGGAAAAAAATTATGGTGAGTAAATGTTTTTATAATAGTAACATACTAATTATCTCAAGAAAACATTAGGCTAATAAAATTGTTTATCATCTATTTGAAATTCTGAATATAGACCTATGAGTTGAACAGTGATAGAAAATAAGTTCTTTGTTCACTTAAATATGTAGAGATAATAGTAGGTAATTTTCCAGTATACTCATTGTCAGATAGTTATTTAATATTTATTTTGCAATGTCTAAATATTAAATCATTGGAAAACATTCCTTTCATAAATACAGTCTTAGTCAAAATTAATTAATCAAATTCATTATGTTTGGATTTGTATCCGCTATTATTTTGGAATGTTATAATAAAAAATCAGAGGATATCTGGACAATTTTATTATATCAAAATTTTCAACTTAGTCGACGTTTCGAAGTCCGTAAACTCTTTTTTTAAGAATTTAAAAAGATTCTACACCATTTTTATTATTCACATGTTCCTAATTTGTTAATAATTCGGTTTAATATAAATTTAGTGAGATTCAACGAGTCTTGAAATAGTAAATTATGTAATCCAAAATTTTACTTCTTTATCTAAATTGTAGATTATGCAATGAGCATTTAATGATAGCTATTAAGACACGAGTATGAAAACGAATAGGGGTTTTTCAATAGCCATTAAATGCATGTTGCATATACTACAATATTTTTTTCTCCAATCAGTCACAATAATCTCAATATATTCATTTTACTATTAAGGCGTGGATTTAATGTTTATTTATTTTTTTATTGATAAATCAACATAACCAATTAAAACTTGATGCACAATGGCTTCGCTTATTTTTATTTCAAACCACTGCGAACTGACACAATTTTAATGTTAAACGATCATGGCAAGCTTTAATTATCTAAATACTGCTGTAATATTACATTACCATTGGTCAGACTTTGTATCATAATGAAAAATTTGTGTCATAATGAGTATCATTAAAATACAGGTAATTGACAAGTAAAAAATCAATTATTCAACTACAGAAAATAAATAAAACAGGTACAAGGTGCAATGTGCCCAGAACTTGTTTCTTAAGCCATTGTGGAGACTTACTTCCTTATAAAATTCCCCATTTGAGTTTTCTTTTTTTTTTAAATCGTTTTGGTACAATAAAATTGTCTGGATATTCTCTGATTTTTTTAAATTAAATCTGAAAAACATCTAAGTGTATATATAAGTTTTATATCATTGTTTGAAATATTAGTAATTTTTTTCTTTATGGGCGGCCATACTCGGTTTGCCATCTTCATTTCTAAATTCCTTATGACAACATCGTTATCAGTGATCTGAAAAATACGGAATGTATATTTTATGTTATTTTGTCCAAAATTGTCGGATATGTGAATATTTTATATTTATAGTCGGTCATATAGGTTCGTCATTTTTAAATATTTATGAAAAAGAATTTTAGCGTGCACTTTTGGCTCATCGTAAGTATATATACATACTTTAGTTTATAACAACTTACCTAAACAACTAATTACCATTGACTTCCATTTTTTTTGTATTATGTTGTGAAACTGCTGTAAATAATTACTCATGCTGTCATATAACAAATACTTAACCCATTATTATTATTATAACATTGTTGTTGATTTTTGAAACTTAATTTCTCGGACATCATTGTCTGCACTTTCATTAGTTGCATGACTGAATGAGCCAAATTAAAAAATGTATCAGCGCTTCTCAAATAAAATGGCAACATCGTGTATCTCAAAAGCCTTCAGTATTTTGTTTGAGGCAAGTTAAGGTATTTACCAACCTTTCAACGAAACTATTAGTCTATTACCGAATAAAATTTGAATAAAAATCTCTGTATCTTTACAAATAAAACGAAAGAGACAATAAGTTAGTTTTGCTAGACGAAAATAGTTACTCGTAGTCAAAGAAAGTAAACAATAAAATAAATTTTATTCAATGATGTTATTGTACTACATGATCAAGGATTATGAGTTCATAAATCAAACATTTTTGTGTGTTATTCAGTACTGCAATAATTATTATTGTTACCATTTGTTAGCTAGAAATAGTTGTTTGTTATTTAATAATTTTGCAACTGCTTCTAGTTATTGTAAAAAGTGCAAAAAATATATTAAAGTAAATGCTTGATTAGGTGCATGAATTAGACTGAAACCTAATTTCAGAAGACGATTTCAATTCCCAATATTGGAACAAGCTCCAAGAAGAACTAAAGCAAACACTTGAAGGTACAGAAAATACCGAAAATTTATGGCTTAACGAATTTGACTCATATACCTCCCCAAATAACGATTATACCTTTACTGAAGAAAATCCAATGTTTGATATTCCAAATCCATTAGAAAGAGGCAAAAAATTACTTGAAGATGGTGATTTACCGTCAGCTGTTTTATGTTTTGAAGCAGCAGTGAAACAGGAACCGGAAAATAGTGAAGCTTGGTTATTATTAGGAAAAACACAAGCGGAAAATGAACAGGTTTTTTGTTTTCATAAAAGTAATGTATATATCTTTTTTTATTCTTTTTGTATAGGATTGTAATGCCATACCTGCACTAAGGAAATGTCTGGATTTGGAACCTAATAATTTAACGGCTCTAATGGCTTTAGCTGTTTGTTTTACTAATGAAAGTTATTACAGTCAAGCCGGACAAACGTTGTTGAAATGGTTGGCAAATAATCCAAAATATAGTGATTTGGTACCTCCCGATTATAAATTATCTGGGCAAGTTACAAGCTTTTTAAAGCCGTAAGTGATGGTGTGGGCACGAGCTTTAATTCAAAAAAATTTGTTTCCCTGCTACTCCTTCAATTAAGAAGTGTAAAATGTCATAGCTTTTTTCGGTACTTTAGACGTTTTAAGCATTATTTTCGATGACATCTCAATGGAGAAGTTCATCAATTTGATAAATTTAATTTTGGTAAAAGATTTAAAGATTAAAATCTAAACAAAAAAATTTAAAGTTTGATAAACCTACGTCGGTTTCGCTGAACTTAACTAGACGAGCTCTAGGGCTAATTTATGGTTAGTAAAATGTTTGAACTATTTCTTTTAATTAATAATCGGAAATTTAATCAATGTTTTACACTGGTGATTTTTCAAATAAAAGCTTTGGAAATTTTGTTGTAAGTGACAAAATGGTCAACAGGATAACCCATTTTTTACTTAAAAACGGTGCCACCCAATCAAAATTTTGGGTGACTCAATTATGAGTTAGGGCTGTTGAAATAAACAGCCAGTCCGGGGTTTTGTTTATAAATAACGATAAAGTCGCACTACTACAACAACGGATTTGAACGTTTATTTTTTAACCACACTGTCTATGAATAATATGCCATAATAATATCAATATTTTATTACCACGTATTCGTTGTAATGACAAATTCTTGATGTGCTGTTGACTGTTAAACCTTACAAAAAAGGCAAATACTAGTTTATAAAAACCCAAAATTACATTATTAGCTTAAAAAAAACTTAACTTTAAAGCAGCATCTTTGAAGAGCCGTGTATACCTCAGAAAAATTAATTAAAAAAATTGATTGCATTTTTGAAAATAACTTTATGATTCTAACAACTATGCGAGTGACGGTACGGTGCTTTTGAATCAGTCTGTACATTATTTTCTAGTCTGTTAATTTAGTAAGCTATGACATTGGCAATAAGCATTTCACAACCTTTTAGTTTTTTTTGTTCATATTGTACTTTTCCAACTAAAAGTTACAGTATAGTTTTCAGGGAAACAACATTTTTTTGATATTTCTGTAACGCTTCATTTTCCTTCAATTAATTCGCTAATTAGTAATTAGGCTTAGCTTTGGTAATAACGACCTGTAATCACCAATTTTTTTCTAATAATAAAATAATTGGATTGTGGTGTTAATAATTTTGTCGAACTTTTTGAATTTTTCAAACGTTTTGGCGACGTTTCGGACTAAATCTGTCCTTTTTCAAGGCTTCTATTTGATTGTTAACATGTTATGTTACTAACACATAATTTAAGAAATGTTTCTAATAATAAGATAATTGTTTTTGGATGTAGGGATCAACAAAAGTTCATTCAAGAATTATATATAAAGGCCGCGTTAAGACAACCTGTGGATATTGATTACGAAGTACAGTGTGGTCTTGGTGTTTTATTTAACCTATCAGGAGAGTACGAAAAGGCTGCTGATTGTTTTCGAGCAGCCCTCTCCGTATATGACGTAAATTAATTTTCCTTATTAAAAAAATCCTAAGAATTTTTTTTAGGATGCCAAATTATGGAATAGATTAGGGGCAACGTTAGCCAATGGATCCAAATCGGAAGAAGCTGTAGAAGCATATCATCGTGCATTAAACCTCGAACCTGGTTTTATACGAGCAAGATATAATGTAGGAATAATTTGTATAAATTTAAGAGCTTACAGGTAATTTTTGGTAGGAATGTTCCTTTTCTTGAAAAGATCTTTTAGGGAAGCTGCCGAACATTTTTTGACCGCCCTAAATCAACAAGCTCGAGGTCGTGACGTAAAAAATTCGCCTTCAATCTCTCAAATGTCCGATACGATATGGTCTACATTACGAATGTGTATTTCTCTGTTAAATAAACCCGAGTTGAGGGCAGCCGTGGATAATCGGGATTTGGAAACTTTAAATAAGGCTTTTGATATTGTGTAAAATTTTGAGATTTTTCAAAATTGTTATTTTTGTATATTCAAAAACGAAAAAAAATATACCGTTGTTTTTTATATTTTATTGCTTATTCTTATCATTACAAAATATTTAACACATTCAATTAAATCATAATTTTAGTTTTTAACTTATAATGAGCGTGACATATTTCTGTAGAATACGTATTTACTTTACAAAGGATGTAATTGGTTTTTAAAGAGTGTGGGTACATCCCAAGTATAAGCGAGGGATGTGACATGCAAGGTAAAAACCACTTATTTCCCGTGTAATGTATACTATTTTTTTCACTACCTTAATACTAGAAATTCAAAATTTTCTGTTAAAGACATGGTTTTGCAATATGACAAAAAAATTAAAACACCAATGAGTTGTTTGGTGTTGTTATGGTCAGATTAGTTTGTTGAAAAATTAAATAATAACAGGTGTCAAAAATTGTTTGAAAATTTTATTGAGAACCTTGTTTTTCTGAAATGGAGATAATAAATGTTGCCCAAATAGAAGACGTAAACTCGACAGTTATTTGCAGACAACTCAAAAGCAAGGTATCAAACAATGTGTTTTTAAAACAAGAAAACTCTAATTATATACTTAAAAAAATCGGAAGAATTTACAAGATAAGAAATTTAATACATTTTTGTGTAATGCTTCTAAAGACTTAAAAAAAACAAACTAATATTTTAGTCGATTCATTGTAAGAGCATAACGTGCAGACGAATTTATGAATAAGTAACTTGTATTAGAATTAGAATAAATTATTTTAAACAGTGCTTCACTTGCTTTATCATTTTGTTTTGTCTTAAAAAAATAATTTTAAAAATACGGGGAGTAAATCCATTGTCATGGAAACAGTGTAAATTTTTGTAAATTATTCTGACATCACTCAAATTTGCCAATATAAGGATCATTTACAAGAAAGGTAGTGAAAAAACTTTATTGTTTTAAAACTTAATTTACATCACAATTGTAGTTATCAAAACGAACTCTACACAATGGTACGATGAAAATGTTTATTTGCAAATAAATTTAATTAGCCCCTGAGTCTTTATCTACAAAAAGTTTTTTATGTTTTTGGGCCTCTACTTCTTTCTGTACTCGAAGTTGAATCTGGGAATACAGCTGTTTACTGTCTTCAATACTAGCCTAAAATAAAAGCTATACAAAGCACCGTAAAGAAATTGACGAAAAAATGTTACCATTACGAGGAAAACCTTAATCACACCTTGGGGGTCCATCGCTGTGAACCTCACACTTTTTTCACTAGCCTGTTCTACAGTCATTTCCGCCCAAATCTAAAAAAATATAAATTACGAAAACGAAAGAAATATTTACGTTCGAGGCCTGATTTTGTAACATTTTAGCAGGGCCGGTCTTAGTCTAATTGTAGTACAAGCCAAACCTTTAAAAATAGCTTAATTTTTTATATAAATTAATGTTAAAACAAAGACATTTAATAAAATTGAGCTTTGATTTTGTATTTAATATACTTTGATATAGACCTAATAAAACTAAATACAATTGTTGTTTTGTAACAATAAAATTACTTAAGTATTTTTTTAAATTTAGCCAATACATATAGATAGTTTACTACGTAAATGATCATAATGTCGCAAGACTGAAAGTAATACAACATATGCGTAACATAACATATAACAGCGAAGGTGTTTTAGGGACCATTACAACAACTAAACCTGCAACAGGAAGCTAAAAGGACCCCTTAAGCTGCGATTGGGGCTATTACAGCACTTAAGCCTGCTACGTGCAGTAATTGAAGTCTGTTAGGACACCTACCTGCGGCTCTGGAACCTATCATTAGAGTTATTACGGCATCTTTATAGCTGCAACTGCGCTGTAGATTTGCATAAAAAGCATTAATTATTTTTTTTTAAGTTTATGTAGCACCATCAAAGCCCTATGGAAGCGAGTCAATCAGTGTTAACAACTCAGAATATGATCCATTTTATTTAATAATAAATATAATGCAAAACACTAATAAGAAATATCAAACTGCCCACCGTTGTTTCAATATTTAACCGCTTTATGAGTTACGCAGATTCAGTTACCCCTTTCAGATACTTGCACAAAGCATCGAATAAAAATTGTCACTGTTGTAATTGTTTCGGGAAAAAATTAAATTTTCTTAAATTAAAAATATACAAAAATATTTCAAAATGTACAAAAAATAATGAGAACTATATATTAACAATATAACTTTAACGTTTTTATGTTCTATTAAAAGGAAAGCTATTTTGAAGGACCTTGCTTTCTTGCTTAACCTATTTTTTACCTCTATCTATACCTTATTTCGAAATTCGGCTCTAGATAATTATTGTGGTTTTGGCTTTTATGCCCCGGGACTAATGATTATTTTACTTTGGCAAATTTTTATTTATTTTTTTTAAAGAATTTAATGCAGTGAATTTTTTAAATTATTGGCTCTCAACTTGACGCTCTTTCAATTTTGCGCCCCAAGCAATGGCTTGCTTTGTTTGTGGCTAAGACCGGTCCTTTTATCTTTTACAGCGCGTAATGTGTATTAAAATTCGTTTTTCGTAAGTTTTATAATGTTTTTGATACAGAGATATAACAATAATGAATAAGTAGAGATATAAATATGAAAAACTCACTTTGGTGTTTAGAATAACTCTCCAAATCCCCGTTGTTCTAAAAAGCAACCGACTTTGAGCACATCCATCGTTTTCAAAATCATTCAGCCTCAAAATCCCTCTACCTCTCTCTTGCCAGCTTCCAGACGCCTTATCAAATGCAAATAACTTACAATTAATATTCAAAATATTCGTTTCATTTTCTTCTCCTGTAATAATCTCCACTTCCTCATATTTCCTTTTGTTCGTTCTCGATTCTTCATATTCTCGTGCAGATTCACTCAATGATTTAGTTTCTTTATTAGTGATACTTCCATCAGTTTTACCTTCGTTTTTAATAGCGCTGCTAAATAACATCTCCGATGTCCCATTAGAATTTAAACTAGTTGAAGGTTTGGGTTCATCAGATTTACTTTCACTGCCCACAACTCGATCCTGAAGATTCTGTCCAAAAACAAACGAAGTCGTTGAGACTGTTGTGCTTGATGTTGTAACAACTGGTTGAGTACTATTTGTTTTGGGCTCTGATTGGATGAGAGGTACAAATTTTGGTGTTTCGCCATTCAGTTGAATTGTTTTATTTTCTTCCTTAGAGTTTTCGTTTGATGGTGGCTTAAATGGGTTTAATCGACTTGGATTTAATACAACTGCTGGCTTTGAGGAATTATTAGTGTTGTTCAAACTCAGTTGAGGTGGTTTTAAAATGCCACGATTTGTTAATTTATTTTGAGAACTAGCAAATGGATTTGTTGAGACACTTGTTACAGGAATTCGATTAGAACTACAAACTTTAAATTCTTCAGTTTGTTTATCGGTTTTTTCATTATCTGTTGCTTCTAAAATTATGCAATTAAAGTAAACTTACGTAGTGATAACTTTTAATTATACCTGTCCTAGAATCTTCTGCAGGTGCTTCAACTTTCATTGTTATTGAGGGGTTAAGGCTTGACTGATTATCACCATTTTCCAAATCTATAAAAACCAAACCGATATTAAAACTAAAACTATTTTTTGATCAATTTAATTAAATTTTTGCTGAATTTATAACAACAAATACGAAAAAAATATTAATGAATAATGTTGTTAAACAAACTTACTTTCAGAGGTATCCGCCATTTTTCCAGCCAAACAGCTGCCAAAATTGACAGCACATAACCTCACACTTACAACAAAATAAGAAATTAATCACTAACTAATTCAAAATTTTCTAATTAGTATCAGAAAAGATTCCCACTTAAAATTTAACAAAAACAAATTTTTTAACGTCACTATAAACTTAAAATTTCGCTCAACACACCTTTTTCAGTATTTGACAATTGACAGAAGTTAATTTTTGACAGTCCGTGTAAAATTAAAATATTGATATAAAGCTCGTTTATTAATAATTTAAACCTGATTTAATTTTCATATTCTTTGATGCAAGAATTTTAGTTTCTAACAATATTTTAAAATCGGAAATTAATATTTGAAAAAATAAATTATAGATCCCTGTAATCAACAGTTGGCTATGCTGTTTCGCAATTGCTGTTATTTGACGTCTTGCCGTCTGTCAACTCGTAAAATGTAGCAAAAGTAAATACAAAATCGCAATTAATTACTGTTGAATTGTATAGAAGAATTGGTCTTAAATTGAAGAAAAAATGGAATACACGGCAGAAAATTTAGAAAAGGCCGTAACCTTATTTTATAGGACTGAAGCGGGGCAACAAGCGGAGGCTCACCAGTGGTTAACAGAAGCCCAGAATTCGGCCCAGGCTTGGAGTTTTGTTTGGGAATTATTAAGCCCCCATAGAGTAAGTTTTATAATTGTTAAGAGTACAAAATGAGTTCAGGGTTGTAGAATTCAGAAGTGCAGTTTTTTGCTGCTACAACTTTACATACTAAACTAATGAAACACTGGAATGAAGTTCCAGAAGATCACTATGAGCTCTTAAAGAAACGTATTTTAGAAGCTATTATTAATTATGCAATGGGGCCTAAAATTGTTTTGAACAGGCTTTGCATTACGGTGAGTTTCTTAAGTGAGGAACTTTAATTTTTAAAAATGTTTTAGTTATCTGCTTATATTATTCACACTGTTCCTACACATTGGCCCAATGCTTTTGAAGAATTAGTTTCAAGTTTTCAACCTCAACACTTACCTAATGTTGAACCTGAAAGAGTTATTTGGATACTTTTAGAAATTTTAACTGTGATACCAGAAGAGGTAAAAATCACATTAGTGTGGACGAAATTAAACTTGTTTTTTAGTTTCAAAGTACATTATTAGCAGTAAGCCAAAGAATGAGAGTAAGAACAGTTTTGCAAGACGTTTCAAAAGATATTCTTAAAGTGGTAGAAATGTGTTTAATGCCGCTTCCAAGTGCTGGGTATTTAGATATTGTCTATAAAAAATCAATTTTGTTATTTCTGTTAAATTTTTAGTTTTGATATGTTGAATTTGACAACGTATTTAAATGCTGCAAGATGTGCTTCTGCTTGGATTCAATTAGGGGGCTTAAATATTGAGGACTGCACTTCAGTAATGAATCTGTTAATAAATCTAACTTGTTTTGCTTATTGGTGAGTAGTTTTTCATTTAGTTGATAAAATATAAATAATCCAGTCAGAATAGACAAAAAAAATTGTATGACTACAAAAATAACTTGGTCCACAAAGAACGTGTGTTGTTTTGGATACAGTGTAAAAAATCATCAAGTTTTGGTCACCGGATAGAGATAGTGATATATGGACTCAATGAAGTAGATAAGGAAAGAGGTGGTGCATTCGAGTGGCAAAGTTGAACGTAGCTACTATTACATATAAAATGTGAAAGGTTTCCACTGATCTCACTTCCGCTAGAAATGCTATTCAAGGTCAAATGTCAAAAACATCGGATTTTCGCATTTTTCTCGTAAATGGTACTATTATAGTATGGTAGTATTTTATTTTGATGACTTAAAAGGACCTCTAGATAATTAATTAATTTTGAAGTCAAGTAATCATAATTGGGTATTTCAATTTTCCAAGACTAGTTTCTTTTTGGTTAAAAACTAGATAACAGGACAAATTATGTCCTTTAAGTGTATCTTAAAGACTAAAGGACAGTTTATATAATTAAAGGACTATTCTTTGAAATAAAGAACAGTTGACAACCCTATACACGATACGGTAGCACAGCTGATAAAGGCACACGGAATTTAGTATTAAATTACTATATA
Organism: Tribolium confusum; assembly: GCA_029207805.1. Taxonomy (NCBI): domain Eukaryota; kingdom Metazoa; phylum Arthropoda; class Insecta; order Coleoptera; family Tenebrionidae; genus Tribolium; species Tribolium confusum. The sequence goes on from JALGAY010000006.1 coordinate 11,281,907, forward strand.
TTAATTACTATAATATTTACTATTTTACTGTATAGAAATTACTATTATTCTTAATTTATTTTTATCATTACTAAACGTGGAAGCATAAAAGAGAATAAATAATCGTTTGAGAATGAACGACTTCTCTATGAAGACACTGTTATAGATTCTAAGCTTGGAATCACGCACCCCTGACTTCTTTCAGAGTGTAGGTCCCATTTCCTTTTCTCCTGAGGTTTTTCTCCCGCTTTATTTTCCCTCATGCCCTATTATACCCTAACTTTAAAGTTTACAAAGTGTGTGTGTGACATCTCCATAAATGCCCAAACTACATTTGATTGGGGGGAAATAATTATTTACCTTTTTCTACAAATTTGTCCAAATGGACCCTAGTTTTTATTATTTTAATTAGTACTTTAAAAAAAAGTTATTTCATTGGCGAGCCAAATATGAATTTTTTTTCGAAATTTGACAGTTTATGTGTATGCGTTTGTTTTCATTATCTCATGTACTGTCTATTTGCTCCATTTTTTTAATCTGACTTTATTTTTTTTATTGATTTTGTGTAGGAATAAAGCAGACCCTGAATGCATGTCTCCAGAAGAAATGGAATTAATGGAAGTAACAGTAGAAGCATTAACTACCATAATACAGCACCCCCATACAAATAGATACCACAATCACGTGATGAAATGTAGTGCTGATATGTTGTACAAATTTGAGAAAATTCTCGAGTGTGAGAGAAACAGTTCTGAAAGTAATAAAGTAAGTTTCCTATATTTTTTAAATGTTTTGAACGATAAAAACAATCTTTCAGGACATTGTTGCAAATTTATATGGTCTGTTAGTAACAATAGCAGACGTGCATTCAAAAATTTTCATCAACAATTTAAAATCAGAGAATCCCGAAGGACAACGAATCAGTTTTGATTTTTTTAATTCAATTTTAAAATGTACAAATCTGCCTGGGCTGTACCCTGTAGACGAATCAAGTAGTACTCTAACTTTTGGTTTTTGGTACACTTTGCAAGACGATATTCTATCATTAGAAACAGCAGAATGCGCTCAATTATTACTAATGATAAAACCGTATTATCGTGACTTGGTTTGTATAATGTTAAGAAAATCCATGTACCCTCTAAGCGAAGATGGCGATTGGTCATTGGACGATAAAGAAGTTTTTCGTTGTTACCGTCAAGACATCGCTGATACTTTCATCTATTGCTACAATGTTTTAAATTTAGAAATGCTCGATATTTTAAATAGTAAATTACTTGAAGCTTTACATAAGAATAATACAACAGGAGTCGCTTCATTAATTCAATGGAACGAAGTTGAAACTTGCCTTCACGCATTTGGCGCAATTGCTGAATCTATAGAACTAGAAAATTTGTATTTACCCAAACTAATGGTCACAATTAAAGAAATTCCATTTGCGGATTTACATAAAAAAGTAATGGCTTCGGCTTTGGAAACAGTAGGCTCCTATTCTGATTGGATAACTGAACATCCAGAAATGTTAGAAAACGTACTACCATTGGTTATTTCTGCTTTGGATAAACCAGAAGTTGCAACTAGTGCTACAATGGCATTGAAAGACTTGACACATAGTTGTCAGAAATATTTATTACCGTACGCTGACCATATTCTACTAGCAGCACAAGTAAGTCAAGTCTGGATCAAGTATTAAGTACTTAGTTCATGTTTTAGTCGGCTTTACAAGGTGGCTCTTTGAAATTAGCAGAGTGTAGTCGACTTATGTACAGTATAGGAAAAGTTTTAAGTATTTTACCAGTTCCCAGAATTATGGAGTACTTAAATATAATATTAGCACCGTCTTTTAAAGAAATGCAAGAATTGCTGAATGTTGAACCGGTACATGAAACTTGTCATTTACTTTTAAGCTTTTAACAGTTTTTGTTTTAGTCTCCTGCTGTTAAAACTTCGTTAATTACAAGACTTAAAGTCTTATCATCGTTATTTAATTCACTTTGTGTTAAAAAAACTCAAACTCAAATTATTGAACAACCAACAGTTTTAGTTATGCAGAATACAATGCCGTTGTATAAAGTCATTGGTGAAAAGTATTGTACAAATAATGACGTCATGGAAGTAAGTTATTTATGGTTTTAGAAGTTTTGGTAAGAAACTGTTTGTAGGAGCTCAGTATTTTGTTAAAATATGTTGTAACAACTTTATTAGAAGACTGTACACCTCTTATTAATGATATTTTGCAACTTGTTGTGGCAGTATATCGAGAGTGTCCTCAATCAAAAATTTTGATGGTAGCAAAAACGGTGAGTTTTATTTATTACCGACAGTGTTGAAAAAAAAAAGTATTTTTTTTTAAATAACACTTATTGACAGTAAACAACCTCCTATGAGACGAGAGGTCGTAAAGAGCCTTTTTACAGACTGCGAGCAGTAGTATCAGTATCTTCGTTTCTATAGAAAATTAAAAGAATTCGGGGCTGTGAGTGGTTTTTGTCATGGAAAAGTATTAAAATTTGCTATACTGCCGGTACTATCTCATCTAGAAATTAGCCCATAAATTTCTGTAGTATAGTTTAACGGAAGATATTTGGACAGACTTTTCAAGTATGTACGTACTTCCAATAAACAGAAGCATACAAGTAATTGCAGTTACCGCAAATATCAAATAAACCATAAAACTTGATTTATAAGGATAAACACTTTCACATTAAACAACGACCTTGGCAGGGTTTGCTTACATCTTTTAATGGTTCCGACTTTCATGAGGTTAAGTTTTGTGAGGTGTTCTATAGTTTATTTGATGTTTGCGGTAACTGCAATTATTTTTATGCTTCTGTTTATTGGGAGTACTTGAAAAATCTACCCAAATATCTTTCGTTAAACTATAACAAAAATAACAAATTTAAACTTTAAATTTTTTGGTAAACTTTTGCTATCTAGTTGTTCGTCGATAAAAAAATTCAAAGTAAAATTAATAAATTATGGAGATATTAACAAAAAAATATATATACAGTACGTAACAGTTCGTTAGGGTCTTCACGACTTCGCCGTAAAGTTAGATTTTTTGGCCATGGTAATCAAGAGTGATTTTAATTCGGTTGTGTCCAAACTAAATTTTTCAGTCATTGCCCTTACTATATTTTCCCCATTTAAGAGTCTTTTTTTTGTATTTAGGTAGTCATCATGTTTGGCCATGAACAGCAGTTTAGAGCAATAACGCACCAACTCTTACACGAAATAGTCAGTACAACGCTTCAAATGTGCGCGCAACTAAATAGTGCCAACCAATTGGCTGAAAAAACGGATGTTCTTGAAGGCTTTTTCGCAATGTTGGCTCAATTAATCAAAAAACTTCCCCATGTAGTGTTTGCCAGCGGTATAGACACAGCTGCCCTTTTCCAGTGTGGTAATAATAATAATAGTTTGTTTCTGTTCCGCTAATTTTTTTGTTTTTTAGCCGTGTTGTGTTTGTCTCTTCCTGAGGCTCAGACTTTAAAATTATGTACTAGTTTCTTAGTGAATTTTATATCGCAAAGTCGTGATACGGCTCAAGCTAACGTTGTCCAAACTTATGGTGAAAGTCTAGTTTTGCGAATTCTCGTCATTTTAGGAAGCACTGCGCCGAGATCGTCCGTTGATGTTTTCAGTGATTTGTTACTTGCTTTAAATAAAAAATACTGTGATAATCTAAGTAGGTGGTTGAATGCTTTATTGGCGCAGGATGATTTTCCATCGCCAAGGATTTCCAGACAACAAAAAGAGACTTTTATTAGGCTTGTTTTGCGGTAATCATACAAAAATTTTTTTTACTCATCCAATAATTATTTTTTTGCAGTGAAAAGGCAAATAAACGAAAATTGTGTGATTCAGTTTTGGAATTCACATTGATTTGTAGAGGAATTTTAAGAGAAGATCCAAACATGCCGTAAAAATTAAGGTAAGAATTTATTTAGTTTATTTTATCATAATGATTGGTTTTGTTCTTGTACACCATATTTTTCCAATAATTCTTGCTTACGTCTCCTTAATAACGCTTGTTCCACTTCCTGTTGAGTTGGGACTGGCACATGAGCAATAAATTTCTGATCACCTTCGGCTTTCTTTTTCTCCACATCTTCGACATCAGACTGTCAATACAAAATTAATTATTTTGATTTTTTTATTTTTGTTTAACTTACATCTTCGACCGCATAAATATGTTCCTCCTCTGGCATTTCCTCGTCTTCATCGTGTGTTAATTGGCGTTCCTTTTTCTCTTTCCATTCAGCGATTGCTTTTTGTATAGCTAGAATATATAAATTACACGTTTAATGTTATTTGTAAATTGATCAAGATTAGGTAAAAATTAAAATATATATATATATAGAAAGACATTTCTTTAGGCAGCTTTATCATTGACAAGACATCTGATGAACCCACAAAATATTTATTTTCTCTACTTTGTTACGCCAATCTTAACTACGATTTTGAATACAGTAGTGTCCAGTTATAACTAATATTTTTTTCACCGGAGAACAAGAAAATCACGTAAAAAAAACGTTTTATAAAAAAAAGGGAGGAATGTACGTACATTTAGGTAAACTTTTAACTTCAACTTACAGCATTTGTCCAAATAAATTATTAAAATATGAAAAATAATTAGATTATCCGTGTTTTTCATTTATCCGGCAAAGGCTTGGTCCGCCGGGCCAACTGTATAATGTATTTTTATAAAAAAAAAAGGTTCTGATGAACTAATTTCACGTTGAGGTACTACCGGTAGTATCGCAAATTTTAATACTTTTTATCTCCACTTGAAATTAGCTCATAAAAGATTTGCACTCACATGTTTTTTCAGCTACCATCTCCAAAGGTATGAGTATACCGTCATCGTCGTCCATATACCCGTAGTAGTCCGCATCGATATCTTTCATCATCTCCGCTCTCGTTTTCCTTGGCGGAGGCGGTGGTTCTTGCTCAAACAACTCCCGGACTCCTGCAGCGTAAAGACAATACTCCACTTAACTGCAATGGAACTTCAATAACCCGAACCTCGAATAACTCGAACCGAATTTTCGTTTAAACAGAATGAACATTTAATAAACATTTTTAAATATTTTTGATGGCATGTCGTGGTTCGAGTTATCGAAGTTATACTGTATTCGCAATCAATTTACGATTCAAATGTGATGTTTTCTCGTTACCAACCAGTGTTTTAATTATTCCACAAATAGCCGGTTTCAATTTTTTCATGTAGATAAGACAAAATTTGAAAATAAAATGTTAAAATTACCTGGCAGTTCTTTAGCAGCCCCAAAATACTTATACCCTCGATTTCCTGGCACCTCTTTTCCCTCATGATCCAACATTCGGGGGCCGGTTCTTTGGTAATCCGGGCCCCCCAAATCTTTGATTTGGTCCTCCCAGTGTCGTTTCTCACGTAAGAGTTTGTTGATTTCGTCATTTAGATCACGGATACGAAATTCTCCAAGACCGGCGTTTTGGATTTGAGCTACTTTTTTAGCTATTTCGCGAATTATTTGCATGCGCCATTTTTCACAGGCGTACAGATTTTTGCATTCGGAGGCTAAATGAGGGCGACGTCTTTTCTGTTTGTCGATTTCGCCGAGTTGAGCTGCGCGCCAACGGGCCAAAGTCGTCCTAAAATTACAAAAAAAATAAAAATTTTATGTAAAATTAGGTAACAATTAATACTTACATAGCTTTCTCTGCATTTCTAGCCTAGAAAATTAAAAAAATCAAAATTAGTTCACTGCATGCAGTTTTTTAAAGTGAAACTTACCATTTCAACTTGTGTTACAAACTACGCTTACACAAACAAATGTTACTTATTACTTAGAGCTATACGAATTTTTAAATTAATATTTAAATATTTCACTAAAATAGGAATAATTTCGTAAACAGAACGAACTAATTGAATTGAGGTTATGATTGTTTACTTGAAAAATGACGACAGTGACCAAGGATACTATAGAGAGAAGGATTGTCAGATGCATGAATATTTTCTCCGCGGTAGCATGAGCGCTGTGACGTCACCGGCGGACCTACCACTTCATCGTATGCGTTGGATAGTCTAATTTTTTATCAAAAGTAATCAATTACACATGAAATAAAATAAATATACATTTAAAAATATTTAATTCATCTATTATTACATTAATAATTCTAAAAAAGTAAAAAAGTAAACATAAATACGCAGTGATTAATTAATAGAGTATTTTTAATTTTTTTTGATAGCTTTCGAGTTGTGTTCGAATGTGGTGTACTTGAAGTTAATTTACGTTTCCGCATTTTCTGAGCTTTTTCCATCTCTTTTTTTACATTTAAATAATTTATTCTAATAATTGTTCTTAGTTTGCAAAATGATTTTATGACATCTTCTGATAGGTGGTCCCTTTTTTAATTTTATTTGTTAAATTTTTAACAACACAAGGTGTTGTTCTCAATTTGTCACCATGATATTTTTCAAAAAATTTATTCCATGTTGTCACGTGTTGCAAAAAGTCAGTAGTGGGTTTAATCAGTCCGCCAAACGACAATTGTTGCACCCATGATGGTAAATTATAGTTGTGATCACTTTTGATTTTGTAAGTATGATCTCCCAATTGGGGATGAGTGGCTTTAAATTTTTTGGCAATATAACCAGCAATATATTCGAGGGCATCCTTTGTTGTTTCTGCTGATGAAGTTTCAACGTTTACTGAGGTTTCAACAGAAGAAAATGAACTGCCACTGCTGCTACTTTGAGTTACGCCAAATTCAGATTCTTCAATGAAAGATTCATCACTAATCGAAATTTTTGCAGTTTCCAAAACTGTTGATACAACATACTCTTCTCTTGATTTTTCTTCAGTGTTTACCTTTAAAAAAATAAATATTGTTGTTGTTAAAAGTAATACCTTCTAAAATACCTGTGCTTCTAAAATTCCAGGATTTTTTCCAAGAATTATCATTCTCGCTTCAAGCGGTGACGGGTGTTCGTTGGGTCCTCTGCAACGTAGTTGGAAGAAAAAATTTTCTAGGCAATCCTGATTCAGTTTATGAGTGCATATGTAATGTATGTCTTCAAAGTCTTCCTTTATATCGTAAAACAACGATTTTAAAGACTTGATAGAAATTAACATTCCTTTTTGAAATAGCTGCATTGAAGTTTTGCCTTCCGCTCTTAAATGCAGAAGCAAATTTTCAACTTTTTCTAAATGCTCTACTTGCTGACTTAAATGTATACCAAAAGGGGCTTTCATTGAGTTTGAATGTGGAAACTCTTGCACATGACTATTAAAAATATCAAACCATGAATTAAAAATATCAATAAAATTCCCCACATTCTCTGCTAATTTTTTGTCTGGACCAGGTTTATATCGTATTAATGCTTGTGCTGTATTACGAGATATCAACTCTGCCGCTAATTTTACATTTTGACGTTGGCTTTTTTCAACTAAAATATGTTTTTCTGAAATTTTGTAGCATGAATTAATTTCAATTAATAAAGTCAATTTAATTAATTCTTGAAGAGGAAGTTGATTAATTTTTGTTCCATCTTCAAGAATAAAGCCTTTATCTAAAAGCCAGTTTCGTAAAAGTTTTAGTAAATGTGGAGCGTCCGCAAAAACGTAAATGTTTTTTTGAGTTAAAGGATGTTTAAAATAAGTTTTATTTATATCTACAGCAAGTTCTTTCCACAATCCTATGTTACTAGCACCACAATCACTTACAATTGCCACACAGTTATAGGATATTTCATGTAACTTTGTGATGATGTTCATTAATATGTCTTTGGTCATTTTTTGATCAAATGCTATATAAACAGGTTGTTTCCATTTAGCAAATAATCCCCTAATCATACAGACTTGCATTTGATTATGAGTCCCGATTACTTGATCCTGAGCTACATCATACTCAAAAATCGATTTAATTTTCACTTCGTCGAACATCATGACAACTGTTTTTTCTCTAGAAGTCATGTTTTCTCCCGCAATTTTTAAAAATGTAAAAACGTCTATTAAAATTCCAGGTTTTATGTTGATTTTTGCTGCCCAAGTTCTTAATGTGGATAAAGCTGGAAGAGGAAAATTTAATTTGTTTCTTATGTACAAATAACTTTTTTGACTAAAATATCGAAGTGTAAAACCAATCGCAATTTCTTCAGTTGTCCAGTTAACTCTCTTTTTTTTATTTAAAAGAATAGCAATCTGGTTGTCTGTTAAAAATTTTTTGCATACATTTATTTCTTCGACTTTTGGAGAAATTGTGCTTAATTTGCGTATCTTCTTTTTATAATATTGTAACTGTCTACGTTGAAGATTTAGTTTTGCTTTTAACTTATTCTGACTTTGTACCAAACTTTTATATTTTTTCTTTAAATCTTCATTCTCCTCTTCTAAATTTTTTTTGTGTTATTTTCAGTTTGCTCTAAAATAGCTTCAGGTTGAATGTTTAATAAAGATTGTTCAGCAATAGGTTCATTAACTTCTTCTTTTCTTTTCATATCTTCTTCGATTTTTTGTTCTCTCAAATATCTTTTCTGGCGTTCTGTAGTTTCTACATTATCGCAAATTCAAAGTTGGTACAGCTGTTTTTTTAAGTCGTTTCCGTGTAGGTAATCCTAATAACAAAAAATGTCATAATCTCAATTTTTTATTTTATATTATGTTTTTACCTAATAATTCATTTTGCATTCATTCATTTATCACGTTCATAATCGTTTTCAGTAAAATGAATAGAACAAATTTGACAGTTATTCGGATTCCAATTTCCTGTTCGCCTACAGCGATGTATCCATTCTTTGCGAATGGTAACTGATGTAAAATCACCACTTTTGGGGAAATTATGATAAATAATTTCAGGATTTAATTTTTTTGTCGACATACGGCTATTATTACAACCGAACACAGCACATCGTCTTCCAGGCATTTTCACAATTATGAATAATTAATTACAAATATTGTAATAGACATAAATTATTAATACCGATCAAATACAAAAAAAGAAACACCGAACCATCAAAGATGCGAGCGCGAATAAACGAGAATGAACATGAACGGGTCCGTCGCCTACGTCACGACTGAATGTGTACGCTGCAACATTGCGAGCATAGGTATCTGACAATCCTCTTCTCTATAGTATCCTTGGACAGTGACGACACCTGTAATGACATGTTGGTAAGCACCATCTATTGTTACACAAGGTGAAATGCATTACAGAGTTTTAGTTATGCAACAAATAATACAGCTGCATACATAATCACAAATGATGACAAAAGATTTATGCAGTCAATCTTACACTTTTGCATGAGGTTCTGGAAAATTCAATTTAAAAAATGTTTTTGCGATCATAGTTACTGTACATCATTTTATATTAATTTGACTCTGTTTGAGCAAATTTGGTCAAAATGTTTACTGATATATGGAAAATGTAGAAAAAGATTTTAGCTGCAGTAAGACTTTATACAGAGAGATATCTTCTTCGAGTGGTTCTAATTGTAAAAAAATTTCGAAGACTTGAAGCAAAATTGCGTCAAGGCTGGCCTTTCTTGAAAAAGTCACAAAACAAAACTGCGCTATGAAAAATTAATGAGATTGTTGTAATTCAGGCGATTACAAAAAATCCATATATTGGGCAAAATGGTGTGGCACAAAATTTAAGAATTAGCCAAAGTTTTGTTTCTAAAATAATACGCGCTAATAAATTCCATTCATACCAATCCTACCATGTTTTAATTATCTTTGAGTAACTTTGATTCAATATTTTCACTCAAATGAAAATTTTATCAAGAAAGTTGCCTAATATGTAAATTTGGTTGCATATGGATTTGCGAGTGGATTTATCATCGTACAAAATAACATTTTATAAAATGTTTATTGCTACTATTTGCAATATAGGTACAGTCTTGTTCACTTCTAATGTCACAGCCGAGTGCTCGAGATTTGCTATGATTAAACCCATGATTAAACAACTTTTGAAATGAAAAAACAATAAAACCTTCCTACAGCTAAATTCCGATTGTCTTGTTCTTGCCTTTTAACCAGTCGTTGAATCAAACAAATTTCTAACGCTCGACTGCGACATTAAAACTGAATAAGACTGTGCATTATTTTACATAATTTTGATTAAATTAATAAATTATGTATTGGGCAGGGATTAAAGAGATCCTAAAAAAAACATAAAACTTGGACATTTATTTCCGAATTATTTATGCGATTATTTAAAATAATGGGTGTAACAAAGTATAGTCCGCAAATACTGTCGTCGTGATGTGAAACAAGAGATACACGCATCTTCTTGCACCATTCATCCTACGGTGATAAGACGATGACCCAGCAAAGTTGAGTGCATTGTGCCATTGAAAGCATTCATTGTCATCCGACCATTGTACAAAAAAGATAGAAATATGTAAGTTTTAAAATAAAAATTAAATATCTATTTATTTTAAATATTGCGATTAATAAATTTGGCACAGTTAGTAGGGTTTTTGGAAGATGGTTCATCGAGAATTGTTGTCTGTGTTAAGAGTTTGGCCAGCTTTCTTTACTTCTCTGAGTTCTCAAAAATTAGAAGACAACATTCAGTGGACATACGATTTTTTTTATTATTAGGGTTTAGTCCGAGCCATATAAGAATGAATTTACGTCATTACGTATATATTTAAAAATTATTACGTATATAAACTAAAACAAGTAAAGTTAATTGGCTTACTACTATACAGGGTTTTTTATATAATATTATTAAATAAAAACCTTGTAAAGCAGGCAACCAATTAAATAAATTCACTTTAACCTATGAATGTAAATATGGTAATTAACAGATGGCATTTCTAGCTGATGACGTAAATTCATTGCTGGGTAACCCGAACTGTAAGTGTATTTTTTTAATAAAAATATCTGTATGATTGGGTTTTTTCCTTTAATTGATATTGTTCTCTGCTTCCCACTCGTAGTGTAGCCTACCTTCAATAAATGTACTTTTAATGGTGGGAAAACCGTAAAAGGCCTTGACAACAAAATCTTTTAAAAAAAATATTCTAGGCGGACTAGTCAAATTTACCTACAACTTTTGAAAATTTGGTTTCAAAATATTTTTTTTCATAATTAATAGTTGTTATGTGTAGTAGCTTGAATAGTAATAAAGACTTCCTAGGGAGTGGAAGATATAGTTATATGTCCCTTTTCTCCTCGACCGCTATCTAGGTTTTTCAAATACCATTGGTGTTACCTTAAATGAAAAGTAACATACGAGGGCGCTAACATAATGACCTGACCTAACTATGAAAAAGTAAAATAAATAAAATGAAACTAGTATTAGTTTTCGATATATTTTGCTTATATAAACTACATTTAAAGCACATGGCAGAAAAATTTCGGCTGTTCTAAAATGAAACTGACAATGCGTATATCAAAAAAATTAAATAGATAATGCAACATAACAAACAATTACAATGCAAATTTGTGGAAAATAACAAGAAAACAGGAACAAACGAATGTTACTGATAAAACTAATTGACAATGACGCAATATTTTATATTATAATGTATTTTGCATCTTTAACCTTCTACTTAGGAACATAAAATAAAACACACTAAATATGAATAATGAATACCTACCTATATTTTTTTACGTATTTTCTCTTGGCATAAATTGTAATTTTAATGTTTTCTTGGGTCCGTAAAACAATATCAATAAATAACTAATGCAATATTTTCTGGAGTATCCTCTGTTTCTAAAATAAAATTCGCCAAAACGTCACAAATTTACAATTATAACATTGCAAATCTCTGTCCTACACAATATCTAGGTCCTGCACTAAACGGAATATAAGCGTTTGACAAGTACATATTTGCATTAAATCATAAAAGTGAAGATTATAATGCAAATCGAAAATATATAACTGTCAAATCGTCGTTTTTTTACATTTTATGATCGGCAGCAGTGTCCATATACATCTACGAGTAATTAACAAGAAATGTAATGAACACTTGTGTATATAGTGGAGTGCCGTGCCGTAAGATATAAAAATGTAAAAATCTCGGAACCCGGTTCCACTGAATGGATTTTTATAAAATCTTTTGCATTACATTGTTGAAAGCTTAAATAAAAAAGTTTACCCATCAAAATTTGCCGATCTCGATTGCAACAATTTATAACAACAATTAAGTGAAAAATGAGAGAAATATGAAAAAAAAAATTTTGCAGTAAAGATCTCAATTTTATATGATTTTATATGCATAAATGATGGTTTTATAGTTACTTTAATATTAATTTATACACGGTGCCTCTATAAAAAAAACGCAGTCTTCTAGATTTAATTATAAATAATAGAAATTTTTGTCAACCTTGGCCGCACCTGGGGGCTGTAGGAGTGAGAGAGCAAAACAACTACTATTTTGCTCTATCATTTCACAATCATATCTGTCGATTAAAATTTTTTTTTTAAATCGGACAATTTTTGTTCCATTTCCGCTCAATTTCAGCTCAAGAAACGTATTTTTAACAGGTGGTTGGAGTAGAATTTTGCTATATATGGCCCTAAAATTTTGAAACTGTGGGGATATAAATTTCGGATTTTTTTGAGGTATCCAAAATTATTACAATCTCCCTAGGACGTCCTGTTACCGAGGACCATGGAGGTTTATTGTCAGCGATAGGGAGCCTAAACAGCACTATTCGAAAACAAAATTCTTTCAAATTTTTAAAGTTAAAATACGTTCGGAAATTATCTTCAAGCTCGTTTTTGTTCGATTTAATATACAGGCGTCCAAAATAATTTTTAAAATAAAAGTAGATAATTTTAGCTACTTTGTATCCTTTGTTTTTAATTCCCTAATTAAATGGAGTAATTAATTTTTATAAAAATGTGTTTATCATTTAGAATAGTACCCCCATAAAAAAAATCACAGATCTCTAGATCCGCAATTCTCAACCGGTGGTCCTCTAACCCACTAATGGTCCGCTAAGAAATTTTACTATTTCGTGGACAATTATTTATCCTCGAAAAAAATTAAAAAAATAATAATAACTACATTTTAATTTATCAAATTACAAATATCTCAAACTAATTTTAGCGACAGATATTTAAGCCGCTAAATTTTAGTGGTCCGCAGGCCAAAAGGTTTGAAAAACGCTGTTCTAGATTTATTTATAGATTTTAGAAATTTTCGTCAATTTAGACCACGTCTGGGGGCTGTAGAAATAGAGGGGCGGAGCAACTGATATTTTTCTCTTATATTCCACGTTCATATCTATCGATTAAAAAAGAATTAAAAATTGGACAATTTTTAGTTCACCTTGCACAGCTCAAGATCCGTATTGTGACAGTTGGGGGAACCAAATACTTTTTTATTTACAGTCCAAAAAATCTGAAACTTTGTGCATGTAAACTTCCTATTTTTCTAAGGTGTTACCCTTACAGTTTTTCTACAACATCCCGTTACAGAGGTTCATAGAGGTTTATTTTCAGCGATGGGAAGTCTAAACGGCTCTATTGGAAGATTTTTTTTAATTATTAAACTTAAGACACGTGCAAAAATTATTTTAAGAGTCTCCTTTCTTCGATTATGTATACAAGAGGTCAAATAAATTTTCAAAATTAAAATTTGAGATTTGTCACTTTTGACCCCATTTTGGGGACTTCGGAGAAACGAATCTAGCAAATATAAAATGCCCGCTTCATTTTACGTATTATGGGTATGTCAAACTTAATTTAACAGTCTGAATTTGGTCTAAATCCAGCTCACAATCCCAATTATATGTAATCCCCTCCCCCTTCTTACTTTTTACCTGAGGTCCCTTGAGGCCCCAAAGACAGGTTTGTAATAGTTTTCCGATGTAAAATCTAACTTTAAGCAGAAATAATTTTAACTTTTATTAAATAATAAAACTATTCTATTAAAAAATAAATTCAAACTTCGAAAAATTAATAATTATTAATTTTAATATTTAAAAATTTCAGATCGGTAAAAATAATTGGGTAAACATTTTAGTACTTAGTGTTAAAAAAACATTCCAAAAAGTTTTATAAAAATCCGTTCAGTGGACCCGGATTCCGAGGTATAAACCTTACGGCACTCGACTAATATCTTTGATACATATTTTCATGTATTTCAGTCTTTGTAAATCAGCAAAAAGGTTTTTTATGTCGCTTAAAAATTTACGGATTTCGTTGAGGATTCTTTCCCAAAATATAATCTTGCAAAAAATTTAGAGGTATTTTTGAAATTCATTCTGGATAGTTTTCTATCATCATTAGATTAAAACTTAGGGCAGCAGAAACAGTGTCGTGTTCTTCAAACAAAAGTATTTGTTTCTTCCCTCATCATCATTCCATATATTGATTATTTAGCGCTATAATACATGAAGGTGTTTCTGCCCTTATTGTGTATCGTACCCTTTATGAACAGGGTTAATAACGTTTCATTTTGACCTACTAACCTACCTAAAATCAGCTGTGTTTACACTTTTCTTTGGTAAGTCTTTGTCTTGAATTTTTTCTGGTGTGTTTTGATCGCTGCGTTAACACATAGGCGGGTATGGTTTTTCGTGGTCTACTTACTTTTAATTTTAATTCGATAAGGTGTGCAAATAACTATTTTGTTTATTTTTGTGAGTTCTATCTGTGATTAAATTTTTTGCATTCACTTCCATAACAGTCTGTATACTTACCTCCAATAATTTTCAACGTAAAGTGAGTTATCAGCGGAGATATTTCAATATAAGGTTTCTCAACATTAACAAATTCTTCAGTATTTTCATTACAAGTTAAAATGAGATCTTGTAAAAGGTTGAAACGGAAAGTTGCTGTTAAAATTTTTCTCCTAACTTGTATAAGTATCCTCACAAAATTTCACCAAAACGTACCGTTTTTGAATTATTTACGTTTTAAGTGAACGAATAATAAAAAAGTAATTTTTTTTCAACTTTGGCAAATGTCCTTAGAGTAATGAATTTAAAAACTGTTTACGGCATCTCTAACTTTAATCAAGCTAAATTTTTTAAGAAGCAGATATGTAATACTTGATATTGAACTTACCATGTCCTCAACTAAAAACAAATCTGGCTTATTCAAAAAATCTTAAGAAATTAGATTACTTAAACGTTTCTTTAAAGAAACAATTGTTTTCTGTTTTCATGAGGTGGGGATAAGAAATATGTGGACAGATGATCAGTGATCACCCAGTAATTTTACTTTATTTTGAATCATTAGTTTTTTAGTAAATTTCTTATATTGAAATTATGCAAGTTAATTCTGCCATAAATAGATCACAAAAAGTTTTTACTAAAAAGGAAAAAATAATTTGTTTTTGTCAGAAAATATGTCGCACTGTTTGTTGTATAAAAAAGATTTTGTAGAAACAACTTATAATTTCTCATTTATATATTTAAGATTTTTGAATTTATTTATGTAAAATTTAAATAAAAATTTTGTGGATGATCGTTCGCTCCAAAAACTTTTAATTTCTCATGAATAAATCTAAAACCCTTAAGATTTGTAAAAGAGAATTTAAATGTTGCTTCTGTAAAATTTTATTTATATGTGTTACATATTTTTTTTCAAAACAAATTATTTTTTACTTTTTAGTAGGTACATTTTGGTAATTAAACTGACTTCAAACTTCAAAGATTCTAGGTAGCAGGTCGACAAACAACAAAGCAAATTTAATAGAAGCTTTTAAAAAATACTTATCAGATACTTCTATTTATTTTTCTAATTGTGTTGGCTTATTTTCTTTGTTTTCGTTGGAAAACTTTTATCCCTGATTGTGTAAAGCCTCTGATTTTTTTATCGGTGTTTTCTTTCTGTAGCAGTTTTAGTGTAATTTGAGTAATTTAAATTGTTGTTTTATTGTAATGTCACAAATTCTGCTAACTATAAATTTTCAAAAAATTTCGTATTTTTTAAAGTTGACAAATATATTTTTAAAGTTTTGTGATGACAGTGGTATGCTATCAAAATAATTTGCTAAAATGTTCTCATGACACTTAAGTACTAGGCCGTAAAATGGGTGTTAAAAAATAGATGTTAAAAAATAGGGTCTGCAAAATAACCATTGAGAGCAAATGTAAAATAATAAGGTGAGATCAAAATGTAACTGAATCAGAGCAGGCTGTGCCAGCGTAACAATCATGATATGTCTAATGTTTATACCCACTTCTACGGCTTGCTCTGATTGAGTTACATTTCGATCTCACGTTATAATATTAAAGAACATAAACACATTTTTTAATTGTTAATTTTTACGAATCTCTCTTTACAAATCTAATTTTAATATTACTTTTCGTTTTTAAAATTATAAACGCAATCATAACAATACTTTCGGGGGTATCCACCGGTTCCAAAATAAAATTCGATAAAATTCCACACAATACAGCTTTCATCTCCAACATGGCAGATTTCTGTCCTATACAATTCCTCGGTCCTGCACTAAATGGAAGAAAAGCATAAGGATGTCTTTTGTCACAATTCTCCGGCAAAAACCGATCAGGGTCAAATTTTTCAGGATCAGGATAAATTTCAGGATTATGATGCATATCATACAAATGTAAATTTACTATAGTTCCTTTTTTCAATTTATAACCACTCTGGGTTATTAAATCTTCGCCTAATTCTCGAGACAAGAAATGACACACGGGATATAGCCTCGATGATTCTTTAAGGCACATTTCCATGTATTTTAATTTCTGTAAATCCGAATAAAGCGGTTTCTTTTTTATATCGCCTAAAACTTCTCGCATTTCTTCTACGATTTTTTCCTAAAATATACTTTTTCAAAAGAATATACATATTTTTGAAACTCACTTGAACGTCTGGATGATTTGCCACTAATAAAAGAGCAAAATTAAGGGAAGAACTAACCGTATCGTGGCCTTCAAACAAAAAAGTATCTACTTCTTCTTGAATTCCTTCATCATCAATTATTCCTTCTTCTTTTTGAGTTTTCAATAATAAATCTAACATTGCTAAGCGTTTTTTCTTTTGGATATTAACAGCTCCTGAATAAAATTCTTCTCTTCGCTTTTTTATAATTTCTTTAGTAAATCCATGTAAGATTTTCAGTATTTCTATTTCTTTATAATATGCTTTAGTAAAAATATAGAAACATTTATAATATGTATGAGGCCGACAAAATCGAAATTTTGCTATTTTTTCTATCAAATCGTATAAAGCATTTTTGTATTCTGTTTCTTTTTTAGAAACAAATTCTGTTTCAATTCCCATTACAGTTTCTACAACTATTTTTAATGCAAGATGTGTTATTAGAGGATTTATCTCAATAAAAGGTTCATTGATTTTCTTTTTTAAAATTTCAACCGTTTTTTCTGTACATTCGTTAAAAATCTGAACAAAATCTTGTAAAATGTCGTAATGAAAAGCTGGGGTTAAAATTTTTGTACGCCATTGCCATTTAGTGCCGAAACTGGTCAGTAATCCACTTTTTAACCAACCATCTAACATATAGTACGGCGTACCTTTTTTTGAATGTTTTGGGTTACCTAAAATTAACTAAAAATACTGTTAGAATAATTTTTTTACTGAGAGAGATGTTTTACCGCCATGTCTTCTGGACTAACAAAATTGGCAAAACAAGCAAAAAAACACCAGAGTTTGAATATTGGACAATACGATTGACACAAATTTCGCGTCAATTGAAAAATTTTCACTGGAATTTAAATTAAGTTTCCGTTTTTACATTGTTTATTTTATTTACTTACCTAAATTCAAGTTATAAAAAGAATGTATATTTCCGAAAAGTATGTTGTACTTTGGAGGACCTGGTAATTTCTGAACATAGTATATGATAAGAGCTCGATTAATAACTATTTTTAATAAATAATAAAAGGTAACAGTTATTGTTAAAATAAATATCCACGTTTCTAAATTCATGATGGCTTAATACCAAAGGTAATAAATGTACCCAAGTACATGTTATTTTATTTACAGTTTATCTTAAGGTTATTTGTTGTTAAAGAAAAATAATCAGAAAAGCAAGTGTACTTAGTTGTTACACCAACACTGGTATTTTTATTTGAAGTAAAAATGAAAACATGGGCGGCGGTTGTAAACTGCAGCGATGGTTATTTTGGCTAAAAAAATATGCAGAGCAACCCCAAATTTGAGTACAAATTAACTATAATAAGACTGTGCTGGACATGTTGCTGTTATTATCCCATTAGATAGCAGTAGAGATCCTTTACGTAATTTTCTGACGTTTCTCGTTGATTGAGAGGAAACTATATTTCTCGCTTTCTTTCTATTTTTTGCCCTCATGGATATTCTTGATTCAAGGGATATAGAGCTTGCTAATTAAGTGGTAAAAGTAAAATAGTCATAAAAACTATGTAACAGTCATTAAATATCAATAAAGGGCAGAGCTGTACTTCTGTGATCAATTAGTAACGAAATGTTAACATAGTTGTCCGGTTGGACAATGATTAGTTATTTTACGCTTTGTTACATCGATTATTTTTTGACGTTTTTCTAAACCAATGAAAAAATTTAATTTTTGTCACATGTGCATTTTTCAGCCAATCAACACATTATTATAGTGGGAATTTTCTACCTAGCTTATTCCCGCTGGAATAATTTGCCTTACCTTCATTTGTTTGTTTATTGTGGCAACGTTTTTTTTGGTTATTTGCCATCTGTCATTAATTTAAGTGATAAGATGAATCAAAACAGATTCAGTCGGTTGTCATTAGAGGAAATTAACAATAAAATCGCAGAAAGTACTTCTAAGAAGATGAAGAATACCATAACGATTTGTGATGTGCCCGCGAAGTGTGCCTGAACCCTGAACAATGCAGGGGGTGCACAATGCAATGCCCCCATCGCTTCTGTATGCTGCACACAGATTAGATAGATTTTTTTACACATTTAACACTTGTTAACAGGTATATTTATCGCTTTAATCATTAATAACAGCAACTTCTTATATATTTTCTTTTATAACGATAAACAACCTTACTTTTTCCTCTATAATTATAACCAAAACAAAAAACATTTTTGATATGTTTCATGTCTGCATTTAAATGTTTGAGTATGTCCCATAAGAAAAACCTTATTGTTATCGTCAAAAAATAATTCATCGAATACCACACGAGTTCGATAAATTCGAAAATAATTCTGCAGAATTTCTCAAACGTGTTGCCATTTAGCAATACGTTTTCGAAAATCTTTCAAATTATTTTTAATTTATTCTCACTCTCTTGTGGTATTAATTACGATAACAAAGCTGGTGGACTGTATTAAGGTCACGGTTACTTAATTTAATGACTGTTTACATAGTTTTTACGAGTATTTTACTTTTACCACTTTTTAATTGGCGAGCCCTGCATCTCTTGAATCAAGAATATCTACTTCTGCGATGGGGATATTTTTAGTTTTTACAATCGGTTAACATTTTCTAATATGCCAAAAAATAAATTTTATCTTAGGGTAAAATGTAAAATTAATACATACACGTACAGCTCTTTTTCATTTACTAGGCTTGAGGCTTGTTGTTATATATAAAAAAAAACTGTGCCCTTATAATGTGTTAAATGTAACTAAAATAAAAATGGATTTGATGCGTTTTCTTTCAGCTTTACACAATCCACCATTAAACAAAATTTCTTTGCTTATGCACTGACTGTCTATTTATTTCTATTTATTATTATTTTGTATCCTAACTTTCAAACGACGAGAAACTTCAGAAAAATAACAAAGGATCTCTAGATAGCAAATATACTTTTTTTGATCTACCATAAAAGATTTATAATTTTTTTGAGAAGCACAGTTATCCGAAGATTATCATTATTGAATGATTATTTATGAGGACTTGGAGGAAAATATCTAACAGATGTTTAATCTCGAGTTTACTCCTTTAACAGGTATAGTCAGAGAATGTGCTACAGATTTTTTTTTTCTTGTCAATTAGTGCTTACTAATCCCAAATTCTCCCTCCAAAATTAGGAAGGATAATTAAATTAAAGACTTAAGTTAAAAGGACTGGAGAATTATTACAAATAATTCTCCAAAACAAATTTAAAAAACAAAGGAAATATTATTGGGCAGAATATGACAACTACTATAAATCATGGCATTGCAAATAAAAATCGTGTAAAAAAATTGTCAAGTCAAAGATAGAGAAATAGAGTAGGAACAGTTTACATGCAATGAATAAGAGAAAAAAATAAATTAAGGATAAAAGGAAATGAAGAAGCCATTGAGAAGTATAGAAACAAAGTGAAAAAAGTAAATTTTAGAAACTACGCAAATGTGGACAACAGATATTGTCCATGCAATAAGCTATAAGGCTCGCCTATTAATAAGTGGTAAAATATACAAGTCGTAAAAAAGTCGTTAAGTACTTGATACAGTCGACCAGCCTTGTTTTTGATATAACAAGGCATAAAATAACTAATTATTGTTCAACTGAACAAATATGTCAACATTTCGTTACTAATTAATCACAGAAGTGCGGTTGTGCTCTTGAACAGGGTTGGTTTCAACAGTGGCGGCTGGTGATTTTTTTAAAACTCTGTATTTTGAAAATGGGCCATGGGATCCAAATTCTGTTATAAAGCATTACTACTGAAACCAGATTAAGAAGAACTGCTACAAAAAAAATTGATCAAAATTTGCGAAATTTGATTTTTAAAATATGGTGGGCCTCACCTGGTATGTCCGAAACGGCTTATATTAGAGCGGTGGCGATTTTTTTTCAGCATTATGAGACAAATGTATTTTGTTTTTTTCCAAAATTTTAATTCTTGAAAAAGATATAAGGTAATGAAATTTTAGAGAAAAAATATTTTTCGAAAATTAAATTTCAAATGCTCATAACTTTTTCTATCATTAAAATTTTGGAAAAAACCAAAAAAACCTAGTCATTAATTTGTTTCATAATGCTGAAAAAAAATCGCCACCGCTTTAATATAAGCCGTTTCGGAAATCCCAGGTGAGGCCCACCATTTTTAAAAATTAAATTTCGCAAATTTCGATAATTTTTTTTTTTTTAGCAGTTGCCCTCAGTGTGGTCTCAATAATAATCCTTTATAACAGAATTTGGATCCCATGCTCCATTTTCAAAATACAGAGTTTTAAAAAATCACCAGCCGCCACTGGGTTTCAATTTTAATTTACTTTTGCCGGTGACGGTGAAACGAACCTAATTTTTGTGTATATTGTGTTTGTTTTGGTGGTAACTGGTAAACTCTATTTATTAGACTTTCTCCGGTGAGATAATAAAAGGGGAGGTGAAGTTTAACAGTACGAAACATAATTTTAGGTAAGCGGAAAAGTACTGCTCGAAAAAATGCGCTTTCAAGTAACATTCTGTGAAAATTGTAAGCCGCTCTTTAAAGAATGCACTTATACAGAGTGTTATGGAAATGAGTGCAAATATTTTAACCTGAAATACAGCACCACAAATAATAAAAATCTGTAAAAAAATTTTTGTCCTATCTCAACTAACAACAAAATTACAGGCCGTCAAAGTTGGGTATAAAAAAACATCTTTTTGTTATATCTGGAAAACCGCTTAACCGATTAATACCAAATTTGGTACACAAATGAAGTTGACTGTACTCTTTTTATTTCTACTAGCAAAATTTTGCTGCACATCTCAATTTCAAGTTACGGCACTTTTTTTTCACATTTTGGGTAATTAACCAATTTTCTTCTTATTAATTTCCAATTTTTGTAGCAAAAATGAATATGCCAGTAGATTCTACATAAAACTGCAAGAATGCAATATTTTGCTAAAACGTATCGTTTTCGAGATATTTACGTGTAAAGTATAAGACTGACTTTTCATCTTTAACTTTGGCGTCCTCTAGCTCCTAAACGGTGCAACTTAGTATAGAGGTAAATTGTGTTAGATCGCTTTATTTTGACCTGAAAAACCTATGATTGCCCTATGTTAAAAAAAAATGTTATACGTTTTGTAATAATTAATTTTTAGTTTATAATTTTGTTATCAGTTGAGATAAAACAAAAATTTTTTTACAGATTTTTATTATTTGTGGTGCTGTATTTCAGGTTAAAATATTTGCACTCATTTCCATAACACCCTGTATATAAGATTCATTCTTAAGACCGTTGAGTGGGTGGAAATTTTAGAATCGCATTCAGGCTGGGGAAAACCAGTGATCCCAAACTGTTTTATTTATGCATTGTAAAATGCATGGCGCATGTTGAAATGTTTTAGAACCACTGACCTAGCCGAACCTAAATGTTTACTTCGAGACGCCACCCACAATAACTGGTTAAAAACAACACTTATTTAGAAGTGCGTTAGAGGTAATGAAACAACACAACCAACAGACGACCCATACCAATGCGGTACATATTTTTACAGAACACGTGTTGAACGTTACAACCCCTTTTATGATCTCACCGACAAAGTCAAAAAAATACCCTATATCTAATTGTTGTGTGTGCATTTTATTAACACTGATAACGAAAAGAAGACATTTTTTAATTTTATTTTAGTAAGTTTTTGATGTAAATATTCGTAAAGCCAAGTAAAAAATAGGTAAAGAAAAATTGAAAGAACACATTATAAAATTATTAGGAGAAAATAATATCAGTTGAGTACGGACTTACAATCTTTAGATGAAATAAGAGAACTTACAAAAGAAGAAGTGAAAAGACAAATACTTAAGTTAAAGAAAAAGACAGCTCCAGAGAGAGAGGGTTATTCAAACAAAGCCGGATTGTTTGCAACGGAAAATGTAAGTGAATTACTATTGTGCGAGGGTTTTACACTCTATGTTTTGATGATATTTTATCTGGGGCAAATTTTATAATGGTTCGAATTTTTTCACTATTAAAATTTTGTAAAAGCAATATTTTGGTCGGGAAAGAAAAATATTTTCTTTTAAACTTATATTCCGAGTCATCAAAATCGGTAGGATAATAATTATCACCATTGATAATTCTCGTGGCGCAAAATAAACTACTCAACAATTGAAGTGATCCACTATACAATAAATGATGTTTTCATTTTTATACAACATATTTCTTTAAAAAACCGTTATTAAAATACAAGTCGAGTAAAAAAAGGAAGGTACGCATCGTAACATTGTAAATCAGTATATCTGGTTATTTATTCGACTTTTTAAAAAAACAGTAAGTACCCCCACCAATATTTTGTAAACACAACTAAACTTGTATTGAAACATAACTAAATATTGGATAAATTAATATCTAGTGGGACCACCTCTAGCCCTATAGACAGCCGTACATCTCCTTGGCATACTTTCTACTAAATTATTGATGGCTTCTTGAGGCACTGCTTCCCATTTCTGTTCCAACATGTTTTGAAGCACCTCAAAAGTTTCTAGTTGGACATCTTGTTCCGACAACCTGTGCTCTATGTACGACCATAGATATTCGATGGGGTTACAATTAGGGGAGCGTGCCGGTCACACCATTCGTTCAATACCATGTGCATTAAGAACATTGTTCACAATCCGAGCACGGTGCGGTCGTGCAATATCATCCACAAATACAAACTCATTTCCAAAATTATTGGTAAAAGGGACTACAATCGGTAGAATACACATATCCTTATAACGTTGTGCATTTATGCACAACCCCCGTTGTGCCACAATTTTTGTGCGGCCGTTCAAAATAATACCTCCCCAAAGAGTAACACCACCTCCACCGAAAGGTACCCTGTGCTCTCGCATTTCTTCACAGTACGTCACATTCAGGCGTCGCCACACTCTAATACGCCCATCCGAACGATGAAGGGTAAATCGAGACTCATCTGCAAACATACAACGGGACTATTGAACTGGACTCAACCAATGTCGCCGTTGTATTCGATGTTGCCGGGTTAACAGTGGGCATGGCACACGTCTTCTAACCCTTAAGCCATATTCGTATATCCTACGTCGAACTGTTTGAGTAGAAATAACTACTTCTGTAACTCGTCATAGCGCGTTACCTATTTAACTGAGTAGCGTTGTAGGTAGGGTTTCGGTGAGCAGTAATTTGTAAAAAACGGGTTTGTCTTGGAGTTAAACTGCGTGGACGACCTCCACTATGACTGAAACGAGGAGTTCCACATTCTTGAAAGGGATTAATGGCTCTATTGATCCCCCATGTGCCACATAAAAAATTCGCGCGACTTCGCGATTAGATAACTCTTCCTGCACCATGCGAACCACATACTGCAATTCTCGGTCAGATAAACGCTGTTGAGGCATTAGAAATTAAGGATAAGTCACCCTCAATGATACTTTTAACGTGTCAGTTTTATTAGTACTAAAAAAGACACTCAGTTAAATTCTCAATTTGCTTGTTTTGCCAGATAAAACTGCGAAAAAGCTTGTTTTTATGATCAACACCTAAAAACTACTTTTGGATAGACCATAAAATGCTTCAGATAGGCAAAAGAGTTCAAAAAAACAACAAGAAACAAAAATAAATCCTGTCTAATTAAGAATTTTTGTGGTGGGTCACTTCAATTATTGGTCAGTTTATATTCGCATTTTTTAAATTTGGGTAATGAGGGACTATCAGACTAACATTAACATTATATACAGAGTGACATAAAACTATGGAATAAAATTTATATTTTCGAATTAATGTTTTTTTATAAAAACGCCAAAACAGGTCGATTTTGTCTTTTTATTGAGCGCGTTTTTCACTTGTTTTTAAATTTTTTTGGCCAACTGGTTTTTTTTGTGACGTAATCGATATTTTTTTTTAATAGCAACCCTTTTTTTTTGATCTTGAATATTGAAACTACTTTTTTTTTCTGCGTATAACAATATAACATTTGTAGAGTCTAAAATAAAAACTTTAAGTAATTTAACCAATTTAAATGTTTTATTGATTTTTTTAAAATAGGCGCAATTTTTAACAGAATTACTGAACTAAATGTTTAAATTGACGTTCTTCTGTTGTTTAGTAATAATACAACTAATTATCGAACTCCGTTAGCACATAATTTATCATTTTTTAACTAATTAAGCGGTACTGATTTGTAGTTCTTTCTCTTACATCATTGATGTCCTAAACTCCTAAAATGTGATTTGACAAAAGCACACTAAATATTCAATTTTTGTGAATGTTGCATCAAGTATTGGTTTCTCTCATCCAGTGTGAATTTTTTATCGACCCATATGGCAGTTGTGTCTTCTTTGAGCTATTCATATTTTAGGATCGTATTTTTTTGACGTCTCATTGATTAGACAAGTTTATGTGGATATCCTTTGCGACACGTTAGTACCAGCATTAGCGGAACTTTTCCCAATAAAAAGAATCTAGACATACCAGCAGATAATGTATGCTTTAAACAAGACGGTGCACCTCCACACTACGTCGTGGTATCAGAGATTATTTAGATGATGTTCTGACCGTTTTTCTAAAGGGCTACTTAAAATCAAAAATATTTGCAACAAAATCAAGAATTTAAGAAAAAAAAAATACAAATCAGTACCGCTTAATTAGTCAAAAAAATTAGAAATAATGTGTTAATGGAGTTCGAAAATTAGTTGTATTATTTCCAAAAAAACGGAAAGAAGAACGTCAATTTCAACATTTAGTTAAGTAATTTTGTTAAAAATTGCGTCTATTTTGAAATATTTAATAAAACATTTAAATTGGTTAAATTACTTAAAGTTTTTAGTTTAGACCTACAAATGTTATACTGTTATACACAGAAAAAAAAGTAGTTTCAATATTCAACACCAAAAATAAGAGTTGCTATTTAAAAAAATATTGATTACGTCACAGCAAAAAACCAGTTGGTCAAAAAAATTTGGAAATAAGTGGAAAACGTTCGCAATAAAAAAACAAAATCAACATGTCTCGGTGTTTTTCTAAAAAAACATTATCTTAGAAAATATGAATTTTATTCCATACTTTTAAGTTACTCTGTAATCTGTATTACTTTGAATAAAAAATGCAACACCAAGAAGTTGTGGTCAAATTTTAACAAAAATTTTACAAAATTTTTTTGTATCAAAATTATTTGATACAATAATAAATGATTAAAATTTCAACAAAAACAATTATCGTCAAGTCTGTTTTTTGGAAGATTTTATATAGGAAAGATAGCAATACCAAAGAGTTTTTTTGCGAACATGGATACATTTTGGATCAGTTCTCTCTTTAAAATTTTGCGGAGAACATCATTAAAAATGTCCAGAATTTGTAAACGTCAAATAATTGTAATTGAAAGGGTTTAAAAAATAATAAATATGTTGACATATTTTTAGTTCTAAATCTTTGGTTGAAATATTTGCACTTGTGGAATAAGCTGTAAAAAATCAGTAAAACGTCTCAAAAAGCTGGGTTATCTGTACTTATATAAACATTACAATAAACAAGAAAATATTTTAACATCGTAAATATTTATTTAATGAATTAATGTAAAATATATGTAAATATGTACTACAACGCAACACAATAATTACAATGAGAATTTGACAAAGAACACAAAAGAAACAAGCACGACGGCTACGTAAGTAACTGATAAAACTAATTGACAATTGACGCATTATTCCATACTATTTTATGCATTTTATCATCTTTATTATACTATGTGCTTATTATGTTATACATACGGGACGTTTTTTTAACTCTGAACATTTTAAAACTTCAATTTTAAAAGAAACAGATCAACTATAAGATGTTGAACTTGTTTTCTATAAAATATGAAAGAACAAAAACACATTTTTTAATTTTTAATTTTTACGAATCTCTTTTTACAAATCTAATTTTGATATTACTTTTCGTTTTTAAAATTATAAACGCAATCATAACAATACTTTTGGGGGTATCCACCGGTTCCAAAATAAAATTCGATAAAATTCCACACAATACAGCTTTCATCTCCAACATGGCAGATTTCTGTCCAATTCCTCGGTCCTGCACTAAATGGAAGAAAAGCATAAGGATGTCTTTTGTCACAATTCTCCGGCAAAAACTCCGGCAAAAAGGGTCAAAATTTTCAGGATCAGGATAAATTTCAGGATTATGATGCATATCATACAAATGTAAATTTACTATAGTTCCTTTTTTCGCCTAATTCTCGAGACAAGAAATGACACACGGGATATAGCCTCGATAATTCTTTAAGTCACATTTCCATGTATTTTAATTTCTGTAAATCCGAATAAAGCGGTTTCTTTTATATATCGCCTAAAACTTTTTGCATTTCTTCCACGATTTTTTTCTAAAATGTATTTTTACAAAAAAAAAATATACGTATTTTTAAAACTCACTTGAACGTCTGGATGATCTGCCACTAATAAAAGAGCAAAATTAAGAGAAGAACTAACCGTATCGTGACCTTCAAACAAAAATGTATCTACTTCTTCTTGAATTCCTTCATCATGAATTATTCCTTCTTCTTTTTGAGTTGTTAATAGTAAATCTAACATTGCTAAGCGTTTTTTCCTTTGGATATTAACAGCTCCTGAATAAAATTCTTCTCTTCGCTTTTTTATATAATTTCTTTAGTAAATCTATGTAAGATTTTCAGTATTTCTATTTCTTCATAATATGCTTTAGTGAAAATATAGAAACATTTATAGTACATACGTATGAGGCCGACAAAATCGATATTTTGCTATTCTTTCAATCAAATCGTGCAAAGCTTTTTTGTATTCTGTTTCTTTGTTAGAAACAAATTTTGTTTTAACTCCCATTACAGTTTCTACAACTATTTTTAATGCAAGATGTGTTATTAAAAGATTTATCTCAATAAAAGGTTCATTGATTTTTTTCTTTAAAATTGTAACCGTTTCTTCTGTACATTCGTTAAAAATCTGAACAAAATCTTGTAAAATGTCGTAATGAAAAGCTGGGGTTAAAATTTTTCTCCGCAATTGCCATTTAGTGCCGAAACTGGTCAGTAATCCATTTTTTAACCAACCATCTAACATAGAGTACGGCGTACCTTTTTTGAATGTTTTGGGTTACCTATAATTAACTAAAATTTCTGTTAGAATAATTTTTTTACTGAGAGAGATGTTTTACCGCCATGTCTTCTGGACTAACAAAATTGGCAAAACAAGCAAAAAAACACCAGACTTTGAATATTGGGCAATATGATTGACACCAATTTCGCGTCAATTGAAAAATTTTCACTGGAATTTGAATTAAGTTTCCGTTTTTACATTGTTTATTTTAATTTACTTACCTAAATTCAAGTTAAAGAAAAAATATATATTTCCGAAAAGTATATTGTACTTTGGAGGACCTGGTAATTTCTGAACATAGTATATGATAAGAGCTCGATTAATAACAATTTTTAATAAATAACAAAAGGTAACTGTTATTGTTAAAATAAATATCCACGTTTCTAAATTAATGATAGCTTAATATCAAAAATAATGAATGTACATAAGTATTTGTTTAATGTTATTTTATATCCAGTTTATCTTAAGGTTATTTGTTGTTAAAGAAAAATAATCAGAAAAACAGATGTAGTTAGTTGTTACACCAACACTAGTATTTTTATTTAAAGTAAAAAAAGAGAACAGTGGCGGCGGTTGTAAACTGCAGCGATTGTTATTTTGGCTCAAAAAAAAAATGCAGAGCTATTCCAAATTGGGTATAATCACTCGACAACAAATAAAGATTTGAAATTTTTATTTCGCATAAAAATTAGTTTATACTAATATTTACAAAATGTAAACGCAAATTTAATAACCAATTTGTAATATTATTAAGGCCTAATTCTAAATCAGAGTTACGCCGGTATAATTTGAGTTGTTAGGGGCAACGTCGTAACTTTACTATACTCTTTATATTTGATGGCGTAACTTTGCGCTACTTCGATGGAGTAGTGCAGTAATTTAGAATTCCAGCATTAGTTCCCATTTTTTTATTTTTTTAAAAAAAAGTATGAAATTAAACAAAAGATTCAATATACAGGTTATGCACAGTTACACAGCAATTTTTTACTGCTCCTTTATATGTAGTGTTTGGGGCATTTTTTGAGCCATTTCAGCAATAATTAGCAAGCATGGAAAAGTTCCACTTGTCTTGATATATCTTCTCTATACCAGAAATATTTTGGTGGAAGCATTCCCATGTTTATGACTTACTGCACCACGGTTCAAATAAAAAAAGTTTCAAGGTTGAGTCTAGGAAATAAATTTTCAGAGAACATGTTGTTAATGAAGTCTTAAGTTTACGAAATTTTTCACCTTTTTGTTACCTAAAAAATTGGTCGCCATAAGATAAAAATTATTCCAAGCATTTTTTCACTCCAGTTTTTTCGAATTCTTTATTTTGGAAGAGTTTTAAAATTTGTGGTCCCACAAAAATGCCTTCTTTAATTTTTGCTTCGTTCAGCCTGGAAATTTTCTGTCGTAAACATAAAAATGCTTCTTCATTCTTGTCCATGCCCTTTACAACATTTTGTATTAATCCTTGTTTTATATAAAGAGGAGGCAGTAATACTTTTTTGGGTAGACCAAAAGTTGTTCCTTTACGTTTTTAAAATTCAATGGCGTAGAAAGTCTTTCACCGCCTTATAAATTTTATTTAACAATTTAACTACTAAATAGTTACTATAATAGGAGCTCTTATAAAATTTATATCACTAAAACTTGCACTAATTTGTAACTTTTCTTGTCAAATTTGAGTTTTGAGGGCCAAAATTATTTATTAAAAATATCTTATTTAATAAAAAAAATTTTAGTGTCGTATTTCGATAATTTTTAATGTTGTCCAGTGAATTAATAGGACTGCTGCTGTTTAAAGATGTGATGAATATATTAGTATTCGTTTAGAGATCACTAATATGAGGTGAATATTAGGTATTACTAATATATCTGATATGGGATATTATAATATTATAGGCAAAACTAATCCTGAAATTCAAGACAGTATAAAAGAAATATAACATCGAATATAATACTTCTTGAATACCATTTAAGTATTCGGCATATCTAATATTCGATTATTCGCACGCTTTAATCTACTGACGATCGATTAACAATTTTGTTTAATGAATGAGCTGAACACTAATTTGTTTTCTATAATAATTGTTATAATTTATATTATTTGAATTGTAAATAATAAAAAAGTATGGTGATGAGATAAAATTTATTAAAGTGATAAGAGAGGACGAATTAAGTGCTATCGGAAAACTAAGGAATTTTTTTACAGCCTAAAATTCTTTAACTTACTTTTTTTACTAAACTCTGTTAGTGAATCATGAGAACCAAAAACCAAAGTAATAAATAACTCTTGACTGGGGTATTTCCCGATTAAACACCCCATATCTAATATCTAAATAAGAACACTAAACAAAATCGTATTTTACGTATGTTTATTTACTCTGAAGTACCTTTTTAAATACGGATCGGGCATCGTATCGTGTGCGTATTACGAATATAAAGTTTGCCAAATGATAACTCGATTTTATTACTTTAGCCTCATAATGACCCATCATATATTTAACAATAGAGTGAAATTTTTCGGTAGGTAAATCCGTCGAAAGCAGGCAAAAATTGTAAACAGATGGTAGTTTTGAACGTCTGGGCCGGACTCAAATTTTTGTGAGGGACTTCATACCACTGGAGTTTAGGAATAATTTAACACTTATCCTAAGAAAATTAACATTGAGAGTTTGGGCGGCCCCAAATTCCGCACTAGCTACCTGAGCGTTTTAACCGATGCATAAACTGGGCACCAGACCCCAGATTAGCGATTTTTCTCATATCTAAATTCGGTAAAGCGCTCTGTTTACCTGATTTAATCCCTTAACCACAACCATATTAAAATAAAATACTAGTTTTTTAAAAATATTACTTTAAAAAAAAAATACTTATAACTAAAAAAAGCAGGTGCAAAAACTTAAAACCTAGTAAATTATAGTGATATATTTCTATATAGTAGTAATTAGTGAATTTTCTAGTTTCAGTCTCACAAATGCAAATGTTCTAAGAATTATTTAATGTCTTTCCAAGGATCAAGTAATAATCCGTTTTGACCTAATAAGGTTTGGTGAATTTAGGTGTAGTGACGAGATAAGGGAAGGGTGGCGGTACCTAGGGATTAAATACTGTCGAATAACTTTTTCCAGAGGTGTATAATACTTTTGTCTATAAATTTTATTTTTCAAGTAAGAAGATAGCTGGGACCCATCGGTTCAGTTAGTAGTACAGAAGTGTGAAGCCTAGTGCATCGAGCTTCTAATTTTTTGGTACTTGATTTCAATACAGTTTTTTTTGCGTCTACCAATTTTTTTGGTCAACATGGATTTGTAAAGGCCTTTTAATATAAATCAAGAAGATGAAGTCATAAACATTGCTGACAATAACGAGCCCGAAAATGATATAATTATTACTGACGATGAAATGAGTGATCGTGAAAACACGGAAGCTCACCGTATCTGTGTTCATTTACCAATAATAGCTAAACAGATTGTTTTAAATGTTTATTATTATTTAAAAAACACGAAAAAAGAAGAGCACCCAATGAAGGAGACATCATTACAGACAAATGTGCCATATAGTACCGTTTGGGGAATAGTTCACCGAGGAGCTGAAGAACGAAAAGTGAGACGGGACGCCAACGAGTTAAAAAAATTGCAAATTAATACACATGCTCATTTAGTAAGAATGAAGATATACGAAATGTTTGAAAAAAATATTGTACCTACCATAACAAGCCTACATAATTCAATAATTAATGACGAAGATCTTAATGTCAAGTGTTCCCAAGAAACATTGAGAAAATTTTTAAAGAAAATCGGTTTTACTTGGAAAACAATTGACAAGAGGAAAACGATAATGGAATCACCTAGAATTAGAGAATGGCGGTATAAATATTTAGTAGAGATACAAAGACTTCGGGAGGAAAATAAAACCATTTACTTCATTGATGAAACATGGTTTGACACACATGATGTCATAAAAAAAGGTTGGACCGACCAATCCAACAAGTGTCTCTTGAACGTCCCACCAACACGAGGGAAAAGGATTATAATTTTAAACGCCGGATCGGCAAATGGTTGGGTTCCAGGAGCTTTATTATTATCCGCCAAAAAAATAAAAGACTGCAAACTTGATTACCACGAGGATATGACAGGAGAATTGTTTAAAAAGTGATTTAGGAACGATTTTTTATCGAATATAACACCTAACAGTGTGATTGTGTTGGACAATGCAAGCTATCACTCGGTATTAAGTAAAAAAAATACCCTACACCACTTGGAAAAAAGGGGAGATCGTGGAATTTTTATACGAGCAAGACATTTTTTTCGAAGAATCTTACACAAAAAAACAACTCTTGGAAATTGTGAAATCGTTTAATTTTGAAAAAAAGTATGTAAAGACGATATAGCAACAGAACAAGGACATACAATTTTGAGGCTGCCTCCATATCATTGCGTATTTAATCCCATTGAAATGGTCTGGGGCACATTAAAACGCAATCTTCGTAAAAACAACACCAATCCGAAATTTTCTGAAGGAACAATTGAGATGATTAAGGCCGAGACAGGAAAGATTGGAGCGGAATTGTGGACAAAATGTGTGCAACATGTGATAGAAATAGAAAATTCTTTCGCAAAAACTTTGTAGCGCCCTTAATCATTAATATTGGTCCTGATGATAGTCACAGTGAGAATGATAGAAAGTTGGACAATTCGGATTATGATTAATTTTTAATTATTAATTTAAATTTTTTTCATATTTTTGTATTTAATAATAAACGATTTCTATTCAAATTAAATTAATGATTTTTACAATAAATATTAATGTAACCATTTATCGAGTTATTAAATTTATTCTTTTAACCTTACTATAACATTTTCTTCTTTTAACAAAATAAGAATGAAGCTAGTGATTCATCGAACATCTTGTAGTACCTACCCTCTATCCAACAAGTACGACCCTGCACGAAGCCGTCAAAGCGGGTTATTGATTTATGACAGTCGGGCTGGCAAGTGCCATTACAATTATGAAGTTAAATACAGTAAGAGTAATAAAATCGAGTTATCTTTTGGTAAACTTTACTTGAAGCCAAATATCAGAGATCAGTCGGGTACTAACTAATATTTACATATCGGTTTAAATATTATAATATCACTTCGTGAATATATTATATTCGTATTGGGTAATACTGTTAAATATCGGTATTAGCCCACCTCTACTGCTGTTCTTATCCCATTAGACATCAGTAGAGATTCTTTATGTCATTTTTTAACAGTTCTCGTCGATTCAGAAGACACTAATTTTCTTCTTCTTTCGGTTTTTTGCCCTTATGGGCAGTTTTGACTTGTGAGATGGAGATACATATTTTTATTTTTTACAATTGTTTAATACTTTCTAATATGCCAAAATAATATATTATGTAACAAGCACAAAATAATACACATGTTGAACGGGTTTGAAAGCTTGCGAGTTCAAAATTGCTATTTTGTGCGAGTTGCATATTATACTTTCTCTACAATGACAATTATAAAAATGGATACAAGTACATAAATATACAAATATTTTATTTATTGCTTTGGATCCATCAAAATACTTTTCCATGACAACAATCAATCACAACCTCGAATTGTTTTAATTTTGCTTAGAAACGAAGATACTACCGGTATTATCTCAACTTGAAATAAGCCCATAAAATATATATTTCACTATATGGTTATATAAAACTTACTTTTGTCGCTAAATACACCTCATCTGGGCCTTCTTTAATAAATTTTTGATGTTATTTGCTGTATAGAACATCGACTTTTTAGGTCTGTAGCCGTCGGACTTTCGCTTAAAGAATGCTTTCAGTTTTAAGTACTTTGTAATATCTACTATTGACATATGTTATTATGAATACTGAGAGTCGTTCGCAGCATATAAGTAGTAATGTGTCCATAATGTGAAACTTTTGAATTTTTTCGCCAAGTCGTTAAAATAAGCCATTAAGGGTCTGGGGTACTTTGTTAAGAAAACTAAATCCGCTATAGGGGCGCTAATAGTATCTAACTGAACATTTTCTCGAAAGCCTGCCTCTCTTTTGTCGCTCGTTGTGCACGGACAACCTTCGAGGGTAGCAGTAAATCTTGAATTTGTGAGTCAGGTAGTAAAATAGGTTTGTGTTTGAAAACAGCTTTGAATTTGAATGAATTTTCTTGTTCAACATTTTACTTTTGATCTCTTAGAGCCAGTTTACAGAAGGCGACATTAATTTTAATTGCGCTTCAATAGTTAATTCACAATTAAATGTCTATCTTAACCAATCAAATGTCAGTACCGTCAATTTTATCGCAAATTAAAAGTTAATCGCAATTAAAAATTTAATTCACCTTATGTAAACCGACCCTAAACATTTTTTATTTTATACGTAAACTTAGAAAAATTTAATAAAATTATTAAAACTGAAATAATAGGCCAATCAATAAAGCGAAAAATAAATAATTTTTTGACAAAAGTGACCAAGTAGGGCATTTGACATGTCTGGAACTTTACATTTACAGTTTTTTAAATATCTACGTTTTTTAAAAGGGAACGACTTTTTAAAGTAATTAGTAATTATATTGATAAAATTGACATTTATCAAATATAGTTTTATTTTGATTTTGATAAAACAAACTCAAATATCACTAGAATACTTTAAAGTACATATTAGAGTACGAAAAATACACTTTATTTAAAATTCAAGTTAGATAATTGAACTAGGTAAAATATTAATCACACACCCGCTACGGTGCCTACTTGACTTCGGTGCGCAAAATATGTACTATACCCGGATCACCTTTGTAATATTAAATTTCAAAATTCAACTCAAAATTTTGGCTTTGTGAATTCTGTTATATGTCATTGTCATATAACATAACCTACATTTTAAAAACCCGAATTTTCGGTAAAAAACAAAATTTACAAAGCCAAAATTTTGGGTTGACTTTTGAAATTTAATATTACAAAAGTGATCCGGGTTTATGTCATTATAAAGAATTTTGAGAGTTGGGGATTATAGTGGTCAGTTGGTGTGCAAAACATGTCTGCCTAGGGACACGACAACAAAAGTGAATTAATTGGATATTAGTTTCTTTAAGCATTCTTACTCCATTTGTAAGCCGTTGAATTTATTACTGCTTCAATTACGGGTCTAACAATATTCTCTTCAAAGTTGTCTTCTTTCAACTCAATTGTTTTAGTGAATTTTCTGCATTGCCAATTGAAGAGTTGAAATTTAAAAGGATCTAACTGCCATAAAAATAAAACTAAGATATTACACAAAATATGCTTATATACAATAGACGTAAACTTGTTTTGGAAATAGTTTTATTAAGTAAGTAAAACACGATTTAAATTGAGTAAGTACAGTGGCGAGCAAAAAATTTCGGGCACCAATACAGATGTCATTAAAAAAAAGCAATGTAGTTTGACCTTTATTGTCATAAATGTCAAAATAATTTGTCAAAATGACATGCGACAGTACTGAATAGTTATTAAATTGAGGTTATTAATATGTCTAACACGTAAAGCTCACTTCACATTTTATATGACTCAAATTTCAAGTCTGCCCGAAATTTTTTGCTCGCCATTGTACTTCTTAACTCACTAAAATAAATAACTATCGTAAACATCTAAACACGTGTTGCCTCAAATTTGCTAAAAATTGTACTTAGAACCTTTTGACTTTCCACTCTTCAATTATTTTTATTAACACAACAAGCTTTGGATACAGCAACATAAGAGGTGTTGTGAATAGATGCTCAACACTTTTGTTTATGTAATTTTTACAGATTTTACAATTACTATCTACATTTTTCCTCACGCGAGCCATCCGCACTGCCCGGCAAGTTGAGGAAAACTCAATTTGCCAGAGGCATTTATGTCTTTGAAATTTTTGATTGAGGTATTAATATATTTTACTAGTTTTTTAATTGCGGAAATAATATAATAATGAAGAAATGTATTAATTAATAGAATACATTGATACATTAAACAGTTTTATTGGTAAGCTATAATTTACTAACCGACTATTTCACTCATAGTTTCTTTTAACCAATCACAAACTCTAAAAATTCAAATTCAGCCAATCACAATCAAATTACAGCAAAAAAAACACACGTGAAGTTTATTCAGCGAATTGCCTTAGTTATATAATAAACAAACAAAAATTAATTTGCAAAAATTGTGAAGAGAAATGTCACGCAAGTTGTTTCGAGAAATAGTCAGTTATAATACCACGAGTAGTCAAAGTTATGTCGAATATTTTTGTGGTGGTATCACGAATGGTCATTTCCATGGTATGAACACCATGAGTGCGAAGCACAAATGGTGTTCCCAACCACAAATGACCATAAGTGATATCACCGGAAAATATTCTACTCAACTTTG
The DNA here is from genome assembly GCA_029207805.1 of Tribolium confusum. NCBI lineage: Eukaryota > Metazoa > Arthropoda > Insecta > Coleoptera > Tenebrionidae > Tribolium > Tribolium confusum. Next base: position 11,318,176 of record JALGAY010000006.1, read on the forward strand.
ACTCGAGTTGTATACGGAAGACTATTCAATGAACCAAATAATATTAAAAATACAGATCCTCAAAATTGAGTTACACATGATTCCCATCGCACCAGCAAACAAATTTTTGTTACTCGTAATTGTTACCTCAAAAGTTTGGGGAAAAGTGTTATTCATTTGTTAAAAATATTTACCATTTTCACTAGTGGTATTGTCAACAGTAAGATTCGCACTGATTGCTAAAAGGCAATTAAACTCGATCAAATTCTTCGTCAATTTGATCTCGTTTAATTGGCAAGCAACCAGTACTCATCCAAAATAAAAATCTTGTCTAACAAGAGTTGAGAACGAATGATCTTCGGTTGGAGAATTAACTGAATAAAGCGTTAAATACATCAATTTTTTAACAACTTTATTTTAAATTGTTTCCAAACACTTTCTCTACACTGAATTGTATTTTTCGGAATCGAATTTTGAATGTTTTCATTAATTGAAGCGTCAGGAATGTTGTCGAAGCGCGATATTTTTACTTTTGTCAAAATGACATTTGATTTTTGAAATATTAATGGTTGCTAAGATAATGAGGTAGCGGCAAGAAAAGTAGCATACATTCTTTTCAGTTAAAGAAATCATTTCTAACTTATGATTGGTGCATGTGACACTGTTTTTAATGTCTCATTGGTCTACAACACTATGAAGTTAATTATCAGTTGAATACACCACGCGTGGTTATCTCACTAAAATTCGTTGTCATTGGTTGTTAACCAAACAATTTCTTATTTTTATTGGTTCAATTTTCAAAAATTACAGGTGAGTTAAATAGTCGTAACGAATTTCACTCGATCATCATAAATAATCGATTACTTCATTGATCGGAAACTAAAGTAATCGATTGTTTTTGATGCTCTTATCTTATTATTTTTGATAAAATATCTTGTCATAAATACAATGAATACTTATTTGTTAATTTTTTCTTCATATATCAATGGTTCTAAATTCATTTCATATTACGCTGAGCTGACTTTTTGGACCAATTAGAATACAATTGTAGAGTATGAGTTAAGCCATGTTAAAAATACAAACTAAATTTATATTACAATAATACTTTTCAAAAATTTTTACTCAGTATTAATAGGTGGTCACATTGAATTTTTAAAGACATTTTTTTTAGAAGAAATCTGAAATATCTTTCCAGAACCCACCAAAAAAATTTAAAAAAAATTTTTGGTAATGAGAGACCAGTTCTAATAAACACTTCATTTTTGGCAGTGCCTGCCGAAGACACCTTGTATAAATATAAAAACAAATATTTAAAAAACCATTTATCTAAACACCTATAGGTATAAGAAATAAGCTACCGAAAAAAAATTATTCCGATTAAGTAATTTTCTTATGAATTACAAGATTTTAATTTTTTTTTATTTTAAAGTAATCTTTATCAATTGTTGACCAGTAAGTAAATCAAAAAGATATAAAATTAGTGCAATTTGCATCTGTTCATAACATCAATTAATTATTAAATTAATTAAATTATTATTAGAAATCCAACCTCTCAGTTACCTACATAAAGTTACGTACCTAGGATAAAATACAATGATTTCTCCTAATTTTTAAATGAAAATTAAAAAGATTGTAAAAATTAAAAAAATTGTAGACTTCATATTAGACATACATAATAACATAGTTTTTATACAAAATTGTTATGTATAATGTTTAGCATCAATAATACAGTATTGGTTTTAAAAAAATCATGGTATATTTTTATCATTTAATATTTAATTTTTAAATTGAATTATAGGTATAAGTAAAAAAAAATATTTTTACTTGTAATATAATTACAAAATTAATTTTAAATTTTGATTCCATTTATTAAAATGCTGCATTAACGATAAAAGCCATTTTCTTTTCCAATACTTGTCGGCCAGGTACAAAAAAGGTTGGTCTAGCTGGGAATCTATTTGAATGACGATGAAAGGGCGCCTGTCAGAATATTGGGCGGTGACATAAAAAATTATTTAAAGCAATTGACTCCTAACTCTATTATTATATAAATTAGAAAACGTTTTCAAAAACAGGATTAATTAATGTAAAATTACCGAAGGCACGAGAGGAAAAAACTCATTTCTTCGGCAAAAGGTGACAGTAACAGCAATGAAAAAAAAGCCCTAAAACAATTATAAATTACAACAAAAACTATACATTTTAGAAAAATAAATACGCTCTTGTGCCCTCAAGTTGAAAGTTGACAACAATCTTATAAGTTTGTTTTTATTATTGGCTATTAAAAATTTGAACTAGGCGTTTTTAAAATTATCAGCTTTTTACTGTTCAAATCAAACTGCTTTTACACAGTGATTAATACATTATATTTTTTTTTAACATTTTTTTAACAAACTAACAATAGGTACAAAATTGTTGCATTTATTAATTTTAACAAATACATGCATTTTTTTTTTAGTACCACAGACCCTTAAAACGTTCTCGGAAAACAATTTTGCGTTTCGATCTCTTCTCTACTTCAAAAATAGGTTACAAGCCCATTTGTATATTTTCTTGGAAATGTCCGGTAATACATTTTAGACTGAGATCCCAGAGTCGACTGACTTTACTTATTTTCTGATGAAGAAAATGTGTACGATAGAATAGTGTTAGTATATACTGTAAACGTACACATACTTGCTAGGTTGTGCCGTGGGTCAATTCTCTCATACCAGGTGCTATAGGTAAGTAAAAATATTACTCACTTTATTTAAAGTCTAAGGGCGAATTTTCACATATGTTTTACAAAATATTGTTAAAAATTAATAATCAATATTGTGAGACACCTTGTGCCATCGAGAATTATCGCCAGATGCATTAAACATCGACATAAAAAAAAATCAATCTGACACGAACTTCTTTGCCGTGTGACTTGGCATAGAACACCTGGTAGAGAACCAATCGAAATTGGATGCTAAATAAGAGCTTCAACAGTGGCTACCATCTACGACTTGGTTTGGCTATTTCAACCCTATCAGCAAAAGAAGATTTTGTCCTTTCATCTCATGAAAACTAGAATGTAGCTTTTTCATCTGGACTGAACCTCCTATACCGAAAGAACATTGTTCGGGGCAAACAATATTTTAAAGAGGGATAATGTACGGCTTGTTCTGCAAAAATATAGATGGCAACGTTACCTCTTCAACACGTTCTGTGGAAACATACTGTGATATACCATTCTCGAGTATGATAGTTAGCCATCAACTGAAATCACCTCAAATGTTTGCGTATCGAGTTTAACTCTATATAATTGGGTGTTAGAACGTTGGTCGGTACTTCGGTTTAGCGTAGTGGAACGATTCTCCTAGTAATTATTCGAGATAATATCTCTTATTAAGTCGTGTAATCATTGAGTTTTTGTTTTTAAATATTCATGTAAGTTAAATTGTTGTTAAATAAATTAATCAACTCTTTGTTGATTGAGTTAACGTCACAATATTAGGTAGTTTTAAAGAAAACAAAAAATATTATAAAAAATGAACACATTTTAGACAATTAATTTTTTATTCACAATTTCTCAATTCTAACTTTAACATCGTTTTTAGGTCTCAACACTAAATCCGGCCTGAACTCAATTTCATACATATCGTCAACTTTCTCAAGCCTAAACTTTCTCAAAATTCCACAAAGTACAGTTTTCAATTCCAAAAAAGCAAACTTCTGTCCGATACAATTCCTAGGTCCAGCACTAAACGGAATATATGCAAAAGGATGTCTTTCATTCACTTTCTCTGGAAGAAATCGATCAGGATCAAATTTTAAAGGATCAGGATAAATATTTTCATCCCGATGTAAATCATAAATATGAATATGCATAACAGTTCCTTCAGGAATCATATAACCACTTTTCGTAACAAAATCTTCACTAGCATATCTAGAAATAAATGGAACACTGGGAAAAAGACGAAGAGTTTCTTTAATACATCTTTCAGTGTATTTAAGATCTTGAAGATCGTTATAAGTGGGGATTTTTTCTTGGCCAATCACTGATAAGATTTCTTCACGGACTTTGGCCTGGATGTCTTTAAGGTTTGCTAAAACTAAGAGAATGTAGGAAATTGCCATTGAAGTTGTATCATGTCCCTTAAAAAAAAGAAAAATTAACACTTTCTTCTAGAATTTGTAAATTTTTACTTCAAACATAAAAGTATCAACTTCTTCCCGAATTCCCTCATAGTCAATATCAGCCCCCTCATTTTTAGCAGATAGTAATAAATCTAACATTGCTAATCTTTTCTTCTTCGAATAAGAGGCTAAATTTTGAGATAAGTTTGTAATCCTTTCTTTTTCTCTTTCTGCTATTATACTGTTAGAAAAGTCATGTAAAACTTTAACTGTAGCATTTTCTTCAGCTGCTAATTTACTGTAACTGTAAATTGCATCAACACGATACCAAGGTTTAGATAATCGTCTTAGAAAAATATGACCCATATTGTAAATCGCATTTTTGTAATCTTTCTGTGTAATTTCATCTATATTATTAAAACCCATAGCAGTTTCAGCAATTGATTGTAAAGTAAAATTTGTAACTGGTGGTACCACATCAATTGCTTTACCACAATCTTCACTTAATTTCTTAATTAATTTCTCAGTTTCTTCGTTAAATATGTTGAGAAATTGTTGTAAAATGTTGAAGTGGAATGCGGGAGTTAGAATTTTGCGCCTTTTGTGCCATTTTTCTCCTAAATAGAAATAACAAAATTTTTGGATTAAAATGATTTTGAAAAGAACAAGAACGTGCAATTAACAAAAAAATTAAAAATTAAGCAAAAGCGGATAAAAAATGAAATTTAAGTCAGAACAAACATCAGGTTAATACAACGTATTATTTAAAACGAGATGATAAGATACACACACGCCTTGTTAGTTGTGATGATGGAATAAATAAAAGAAATAAAAAAAAAACAGAGATTATACCTACAGGAACTACAGAAAGTGAAAAAAAAACGATACACCAAAAGAAGAAAACAAAATTCAAGACAAAATTATTAAAGAGAAAATAAAATTTGTGGAAAACAGAGTGATAAGAACAAAGAAAAATCAAATTTAAACAAATAAACTCATTGTGATCGACTTAGAAATACAGACTCAAAAAACAGAGAAAACTATATTTCAATATAAACAATTTATTAAAAAAATCATAAAAATATGCATCGTGATAGTTGTAAAAGACACAACACAAATGGAAAAAGGAAAAAATAAAAAGAAAGAACAGCTAAAAAAACAAACAGAAATATTACTAGAAATTTGGGCACAAAATTCCAGAGAATTTTATGGCAAACTAAAATAACACAAGAATAAAAAGTTTACAATATAGGAAATATAAAAGATAAAGATAGCACAACATGATAAGAGAAGAAGATAAATATTGAAAAAACGGAGAGAGCGTTTTGAAGCATTTGAAGAGAAAGAAAAAGAAAGAAATTTTGAAGAGAAAACACATGACAAAATAAAAGAGCAGAATGAGAAAGAAGCAAAAGATGAACGCGAAATAGAAACCACAAGAGAAGAATAAATAGAAAAGGCAATTAAAAATATACAATTTAGTAAAACACCAGGTAAGGATAATGTAACGAACTGTTACGGAAAATTCTACCTTTCGGAAGCTTATTTTATTACTTGCTGAATCTTTCTTGTCATTTTCGATACCTAACGACTAGTCGTAAAGCTACTAGAAACTGAATATGCCCTATGAGAAATATGATTCTCGGTATAATTATTATTCAAGGCGATAGAAGGGTTTTATTGAGTTGTTTATTCTATTTATGATTATAAACTTTTGAGTTATGTATCTAAATTATACTCAAAATATCTAAAAGTGGACTGACTTTTTAAGACTCTTCTATAAACCAAAGAACAGCCATTGTTCAATTTATACCGTAAAAGGATAGAACTTGATTTATGACTGTTTCCTCTGCCAGATGTTTCGCATGCAAATATTGTAAAATACTGGCCGAGGGAACCGTCATAAATCAATATCCATCTTTACGGTAGTTTGCCTTTGGATAAATTGAACAATAATTCCTTGGTTTATAGAAGGGTCTTAAAAAGTCAGCCCATTTTTAGATATTTTGAGTATAATTTTTTGTGAAATAAAGTATTATATGATATATAAGTCTAAAAATTAAACTCTTTAAATCGCATACCTGAATTAAGTCTTCACACCACCAGTGTCCGAAGTAGTATTTAAAAAAGAGTAGACGAGAATTGGAATAATTTATGTCTTAGGGTCCGACTACAAGGCGTATGTCAGTCGGGAATTATGAAACCCAAATTCGTTAATTGTTTAAACAACTCAAATAAAAAACAGCATCTTTTGGAACAAAAGGAATAAAACGACGATTAAAAAATAAATCAAAAAAAGATTCTTGAATAGGAAAAAATTGTTATGGAAAATTCTGAAAAACTTCTACTGGAAGAAAAAGAAGAAAAAAGAAGCTTCTAGAAAAAATTGAAAAACGACGACTGGAAAAAGAAATCAATTCAAATATTTATCAAATATTTTTTTCAAAATAGCATTCCTCAAAATATCATTTACGAGTGTTCCTGTCCAAATAAGAAAGAGTACCTACGGCCGCGAACTTACTGGAAGCCGCCTTTGATGTAGGTATATAAAGGGGAAAAGCGCTAGAGTGAGCACTGAGCTAGTAAGACAGAGTGATTATCATAGGTTATTAAAAACCATAGAAGTGTATTACTGAGTTTGTTTAATTTTCCAAAAAAAATTTTTGGTTTAATTCGTTGTTAAATAAATTATTTAAAAAAAACAATTCTTTAAATCGAATGAAACCCGACTTGAGTCAATATATAGGCAAAAAAGGAAAAAATAAACTTGCACAACTAACTAATCAAAATGCGAAAACGCTGAAAAATTGAAAAACTTACATCATTTTACCAAGATATGTACATATAAAAAGGGAGATGAAAAAAATAAAAAACTGAAACTAAATGAATAAGAAAAATCTTATTTTCACAAAAAAGCAATATTTAAGAAAAAATTAATAAACAAAAATGGAGAGATGCTTATTATTGCTTATATGCTTCATAAAATTTTCATCGAATACGGAAAAGGGGTATTTGGGAGATGCTAGTATATACAAAAGTAAATGAAAAAACACGTTACAAATATTATATAAAAGAAATTCTAACATCAACATTGTAGAACAAATAACAACTGCAAATGTTTTAGATTTTTTTTTTTTTTTTAGTAAAAGACGTTGACGAATCAAGGCGTAAAACAGTGTTGCATATTAAGCCCACTCCTATTTGCAACGGTACTTGATGAGGCTATAAAGGAAGCTAAGAAAAATATAAAGAAATTAACATTAAAGTACTGGAAAATAAAACAAACACAACTAATAGAATTGATGTTATGGTTTTAACAACAGACACGAAAGAAGACCTACAACACAATCAAAAGTATAAACTAGAAAAAATAAAGACGAAAATTAATACTGAAAATACAACATAAAAAAAGGCCAGAAACTAATAAAAAAATTAAAGCTAGCTTTTAGATTATAAGTAGGATGACTTACAAATCAATCAATTTATCTAGGTGCAATTATAGAAGCAAATAAAAAAATACGTAAGAAAGAAATAAGTGAAGAGAATGGAAAAATCGGGAGATAAGTATTATTATATATTACATTAAGACAATTTTTCTAGAAAAGTGAGAAATGCAGAAAGACATAGAACAAAACTGCTAAAAAAATGGTAAGATCCACAAGATCTCAAGAAGGTAAGAACATCGCGTAAACACAATAGAAATGAGGTTCCTAGCCCAGTGAAGTATAGAAAACAAAAGTACGAGAAGTAATACCATATGTTTATTATAATTTTTGATCAGAGGCTGTCATGAAAAACAAAAATTCCAAAACCGTAGGGCTTAACTTACTTCACTTGATAATAAAATCATTTTACTGTCACTCACAAAGGGATTTGTTTTTGATTTTCCAGCACCTTTCTTCCGATTGACGCTGCCGGTCTCTCGAAAGAACGTGATAGTGTTTTTCAAACTGGTATAAAAATTTGACTCTGTTATGATTTTTTCCGGAAATTTCTTCCGAAACTCGTCAAAACAAAGTCTGGATGAGTAAACTCATTCTCCGTTCGCTAAGTGCCCATTACGAAAATATGATTCCACTAAAAAAATCTTCTGTTCTGCAGTAAACCCCATAATTCAAATGAAATCTAAATTTTACTTTTGACAGTGACAGCAAAATGACATTTACGAAGTGAATTGATCTAGGCGCTACTTTTTAGAATTTTTGTTTCTCATGACAGCCTCTGATCAAAAATTATAATAAACATAAGGTAGTTATTTATGTGTTAACGGCGTAATTAAGGGGATTATGGCACGAGGAAATGTTTAAAGCCCGACGTAGGAGGGCTTTTAATTTCCTGAGGACCATCAGTGATGATTACGCCCGTGGTACATACAACTTTTTATTTTATTTTGGATCGTTTTAACATTTCAAATCAAAAGAATATTCAAAATTTCGGTATCGTCGTTTAAACTGTTTTTTCCGTTTTGCGATTTTCCAAAATAAAAACTGGTAAAAACGTGTGTGAAAACGTGTATTCTCAAAATTCTAGAGAAATGTTACAGCAGGTAAAAGCCCAAAACTCAAGAAAAAGTTGTGTCACGCTCCGTACGTTTATAGTGTTTAGCAGTTTTTGACCTAAATGATGTTTTTTTATGATAATTGTTATTTAATGTAAAAAGTGACGTTTGCAAAATTTAAGACGTTTATTTATTTTTATTAAATTTAATTTATATATAAAATATAAATTTATAAAATTTATATTTATTAAATTTGACAGCTAGACGAATGTACAGTTATTTATTTGTTATTAGATTATGGTTTCAAAATAAAATAAAAAATAAGACCTTTAGAAGAAAATTATATACTCATACATAGATGTCTAGAACTTTTCAATGAAAAAATCAACTTAAACAACTTAAATAGTTGGGGCATGTGTATAGAATGCAAAATGATAGACATACAAGAAGAGTGTTCAAACCGCCAGTATTAAGAAAAAACCAAAAATTAAGACCAAGAAATAGTTATAGAAGAAGTAGAGAAAAAGGAATGATTTGGAATGAAATAAGGCATCTATAGGCATTTATAACACAAGACAGGCAGCAAGCCAGCAAGAGAGACAGCTCCACTAGATTTATAATTATTATTCTTGGTAAAAAGGCTTAGAACTAAGTAAAATAAAAACCAACCTGTGCTTGTTAAAAGACCGGTCCCCAGCCAATTATTCAAAAATGTGTAAATTTTACTTTTACTCAAGTGTTTGGTTGTAGATAAAATTAACTGGAAAGAAATATTGATTATGATTAAAATATAATAATAATAATACTTACTTCAATATCGATAGGATCTAAAAAATTGATAATGTCGACATAAAGAGCCGAAAATCGGAAAATAGGTTTATACTCTTTCGAATATTTCCGAATTCTTGTAAAAAGTTGATCTTGAAGAAAAATAACAGATTGAAAATGATGATTCTTGAGCTCTACTTACCAGGATCTTGGTTAAAAATATACATATGACCAAAAATTAGTGTTTCCGGTGGCCCACGAATTTTTTTCAAAATTATTTTATTTTTGAAATATTTTCGAAAAAATCGTAAAGTTTGAATTGATATAATCAAAACTACACCAGTTAATAATAAATAAAACGAAAGCATTTTTGTCCGAACTTGTTGCTTATTGGAAGTAAACTGCTGCAACTTTGTAACGTGCAGATGCTATCCAACAGGTTTTTAATATTTTAATGTGCTCGTTTCAATGCCGATCTTTGTTCCCCTTGTTAATTGTTACAACTTGCAAATTTGTGTTTGGAATAAACAATTTTTAGACACAACTAACTACGTATCAATACCAATACTATTTTGTTTTTATCTTGTGATAACAGAGAGAGGTGCTTGACTTATTGCAAGTGTAATACTGAAGTATTAGATAAACTAGTCTGTGTGATGCCTAATAATAGCCCCTCTCATCTTGTCTTGTTAGTTAGTATCTGTTTTTTTATGGAATATGTATCATCTGATGATGACTAGGTCATTTTGATTTGATAAAATAAATAACTACTGCCATAGTATAACTATGGTGTTATACCAAAGAATATTAACGTTCCATATGGAAGGTTTAATATTCTTTGGTTATACTGTGCTACTGCCAACTTGGAAAATATCCGCAGAAATAAACACAACACAAACACAACCGTGTTGTGGCAATGGTAACAATTCGGAGTGGCAAGGTACCAGGAAATCAGAATAAGCAAGGGGGTATTCAAGTCTTGAAGACGTCGCATATTATCAATCAGAAAATTGCCGTAGAATAGACTTTAAAGCAATCTTTTATTAGGACTACATGAGAACAAGAAAGTGGCAAACTCCTGTTTCCAACATGAAACACCAGAAACTAAACTTTAAAGCAATGTTTTAAACGCATTACATGAAAATGAGGAGGTAGAGAACTCAATTTCGACACGAAATTACCAGAAATCAGACTTTAAAGCAATGTTTGATTAGGATTACATGAACATAAGGAGGTAACAGACGTGGTTTTCGACGTGAATTACCAGAAACTAGACTATAGAGCCCCGCATGTATTAAGAAATTAGAAATGAGGAGAGGTTAAAATGCGCTAAATGAATTTACCGCTCTGGAATCCTAATGAATAATACGAAATGATCAATAGCAACCTTTTATCGCTAATTAAAGTTGTTTTTTTTAGTTTATCTGCTATTTATGGGAAATAGTGTTTTACAAGGTTATACTAAAAATTTAAATTTTACATAAAAGGACACGTTTTTAACGAGATTTTGGAACTCCAATTGTGGGACAAGTAATAAAAGTGTCTAAAGCATACTTCGAAGGCTCATGTATAATGAATAATGAGCGGATCCAATGAGGGAACAAAAAACACTGTACAGCCGTCTAGCTAACTAGTCGCACGCGCCAAGCGAAAAAACCTTGAAACTTCAATTGGTCGATTGAGGTAGTAATGACGTGCTTACAAGTCATAAGCGTAGATCTCGAACACTTACAATTGTTTTTATTTTGACCAGGGTAAATTCGTGTTTTACACTAACTTTTGATTAATAATTCGCTTTTAAATAAAATATTAAATTGTTAAATTAAATTAATTAACGAAAGAAGAATCCTGCAACCTTGTCGATCGTACCCGCAGAAAGCGATCAGTGCGGCGCCTATGAGCGTGCCCTTCAAATCCCTCCTTGTATCCGATCATTAATAATGAAATTGATAAATAAATCAATTTTTTGTGTGGGTGACAGGAGACCAGAAAAACTAAAAGTGAGGTTAAAAATACTGAAATTGCAGAAATAAACAATTAAATGTAACACTAAAATAGATAAAACCAAGGATAATGGCAAGTTTTTAATGCAACAGAAAAACCAATCCTTGAATGTGTTCATGTTCAATATTATAAAATATTGTTTATTGTCAGTAAAAAAAAAGTCACAGTGTCAGTGTCAGAGTCCACGAAATCTGGTTGTTGCGAAAATATGGAAAATGTCAGAAATTAAGCAGCATTGGTGTAACACTTCAGCAGATTAATAATGTATTATTCATATTTAATTAACAAAATTAATAAAAATGTAAAAATAAATATAAAACGTGCAGGTTTCAAAGTTTCAGAAAATCCGTTAATGCGGATTTAATTTTTGCCGATTGGCAACCCTACTTCTTCAAATGAAATGTCACTTGTCATTACGACAATAACATAACCTAAAACCTAAATGTTCTGACAATGTCAATGTTTCGAGCCCTAGGTCGTAATCTGCCGTATTTGCGGCAGCAATTCGGTGCCTTATTGGGCAATACTAGTACTTCAGTGAAATTCATATGCGCCGTAGTGTTAATCAGTTATGGCCTGTCCTATTCAGAAGAGGCCGTTCGTGTGATATCAGTGACACCAGGCTATTTAATGCCCCCTTCTTTCTGGTTATGGACAGCATTTACGTTTTGTTTTTTAGAAATCCACTTCTGGGAAGTGCTTGTAGACATTATAACTGTGGGATTGTGCGGTAAACTAATCGAGCCCTTATGGGGGCAAATGGAGATGTTGATGTTTTTCGCGGTGGTTAATTTCGGTGTTGCCGTTCTCACGACATTTTATTATTTCATAGAGTATGTGTGTACATTTAATACAGATCTGTTGTTTACTGTACACATACATGGCTTGGCTGGGTACATCGCGGGTGTCTCAGTCGCCGTTAAACAAATAATGCCTGATTTAGTCATTGTCAAAACGCCTCTAGGCAAATTAAGCAATAGGAATGTTCCCTTAAGTGTGTATTTTCTCTCGTTAATTATGTGGGCTTTGGGGTTGGTTGATGGTACATACCCTACCATGTTTTTAAGTGGGTTGTTAGTTAGTTGGGTATATTTGCGTTTCTACCAAAAACATAACAACGGGTCGAGGGGCGACATGGCTGATTATTTCACATTTGCCAGGTCAGTAATACGAAAAAAAATTAAACAAAAAATAAATAGTGGAATTGCAGTTTTTTCCCTAATGTGATACAACCTCCGATTTCCGTGGCCAGTAATAGTATACACAGTGTTTTCGTTAAAATTGGTTTGTGTAAAAAAGTCGTAAGACGATTTGATATGACTAACCCAACTGGAGTTACTGTATCAGTACCTGGGGCTGACCACCATGATATGGAACGAAGACGGTTAGTAGTGTCATTTTATGCATAATTTTGTTCATAGTTTACAACTTTTACATTACTTTATGTTATATTTGTAACTACGGTTAAACCCATTCTTTTATGGCGAACAAAATCTAATTTATAACAATTATTTTATCAGTGTCAATGGGCCTTTTTACTTTTTCAAAACCCCTTATAACATGCACAAACTTAGCCTTTTTATTTGATAGAACAACTGACATTTTTGTTCATTGACCTTACAAGCAGTGGTGTTCTCTTGAAGTGTTCTCAATGTTATTACAAGACTAGTTTGAACTTACACATGAAGGAACACAGCAGACATATGTATTAGGTTTTTTTTTTAATTACATTTAGCTTACGGAAAAGACCATGGAACAGTTGGACAATAATTTTTCAAACAATTTTATTCTTAAACTGCGTATATTAGAAATTCAAACTATTCAGAGTAACATTTCTTGGGCTCTTAACTATTCAAAATATCATTTCTTGAGCTCTTAGCAGTCAGTGTTTAAGATATTGCCGTTTATAGTTCAACGAAAGATAAGTGAGCTGACTTTTTAAGCCCTCCCAATAAGCAGAAGCATAAAAATTATTGCAGTTACCGCAAACCTCGAATAAACCATAAAACCACTCATAAAACTTGATTTATGAGGGTTCCCATTTCTCGGAACCATTAAAAGATGTAAGCAAACCCTGCCAAGGTCGTTGTTAAATATGAAAGTGTGCACTCTCATAAATCAAGTTTTATGTGTGGTTTTATGGTTTATTTGAGGTTTGCTGTAACTGCAATAATTTTAATGCTTCTGTTGATTATTGGGAGGGCTTAAAAAGTCAGCTCACTTATCTTTTGTTGAACTATACTTACGGAGTACCATGTATACCCGCGGCCAGGAACAAATGAACTAAAAAATCTTAATAAAAACACTGTTTTACAAGTAACCAAGTTAATTAGAAAAATCTTTTAGTGTCAAAACTGTTTTTAATAAAGAATTTAGAGCGTTTAATAAATTTATATCACAATACTAGCAATCCGAATGATGACGTAAGTTTATTCGTATGTGGCATCTTGCACAGAAATTTATTTAGAAATACGATATTATTATAAAACACATATACAGGCTGTTTCAGAAACAAATATAAAAATTGTAACCAGTAATAGATCTCACTAAAACAAACAACTTTTCTAGATAACATTTTTGCGAAAAATGTGGGGCGTTCCGAATTTGTTTACCACTATATTCTCCCTATAAAAGAACGTACGCTCTTGAAATTTTGTTTGCTGCAATGACAATTTATTAAAGGAAAATTGTCAAATTGACAACTTTAATTTGACAATAATTCAAGCCGAGACTCGTGAATTAATTTGTTGACTGGTTCACAATCGTTTATCGCTCGTTATCGTTCTTGTTGTTGTTTCTGTTCATTTCTTCCATCGTTGTTCTTGTTGTGTAACTCTTTGCCAATTGCCACAATTGAGGAAGTACGACAACGGGTAGAAAATGCGGCTGAAAGTAACTGGAACAATAAGAATATGTTGAATAGTGTGAAAGAATCCCTCGCCAGACGTCTCCAGCGTTGTTTGGAGAATAATGGTGGCCACTTTGAGCATTTGTTATAATTTGTGTTAAGTTTGAGTTCTTTCTAGTTATTAAGATTATTTTTCAATCATCTTTATTTTCACTTACATTATTGGTTTATTACGTTTGTATTTATCTACTAGAGATGGGAATTATCGTTCTTTTGAATGAACTAGTTCCCGCGAACTAGTTCGTCAAAAAGAATCGTTCGTTTTTATAGTTCGTTCGCGAACTAATAAATCGGAATGTATCTTTGCGACCGAGTGAGACCGATACGTTCGCGACCGAGTGATACGTTCACTCGGTTGCGAACGAATTCATTTTTATAGTTCGTTCGCGAACTAATAAATCGGAATGTATTTTCACGACCGAGTGAGACCGCTTCGTTCGCGACCGAGTGATACATTCACTCGGTCGCGAACGAACTAGTTCATTTATAGTTCGCGAACTAGTTCAAGTAGTTCGTATAAAAGAACCGTTCTTTTTATTAGTTCGTTCGCGAACTACCCATCTCTATTATCTGCACAAGACAATTAGTTGGGCCACTAAATTACATTAAACTTTAAACTAAACACCATGAACTAAAGTTAAAAACTTAAACTTTCAAGTTCAATGTCACGCCAGATCGATATTCAAAAATTCAAGTACAAGAACAAGAACTGTTGCTGTTGTTCTTTTGCGCTTGCGCGGCTTTATGATTGTGATTTTTTATTCTGGAGGCTTACTTAAATTTTTAAAGGGGGACGTATTGCGATATTTTCCACAACTTAACAAATTAGATGATAAAATTTTTAATTCATTAAAATCTATTTTTTCAATAAAATGCGATAGTTTTAATCATTGATCTACTAATCACTCTGCTTTTCAATGTTTCTAATTAATATTTAATCATAAAATTAATTTAATGTCAAATGGGCTGATTTCAAGTTTGAGATAATACCGGTAGTATCTTCGTTTCCATGGAAAATAAATAAAATTTATTGTTGTGATTGGTTGTTGTCATGGAAAAGTATTAAAATTTGCGATACTACCGGTATTAACTTCAACTTGAAATCAGCCCAATAATGACAAGTAATAATTTTTAAATTTTCTATTGTTATCATGGTGACCATAATAACGGTGCAGTCTACTGTTTTGACTAGTGGCACGTATGGAATTTCTTGCCAAGACTTTAACTAATTTTATCTTGATAATTCTTCTCTACGACATCTACAAGTGGTTAAAATTTTTGTATTCATTTCTGAAACACCTCCTGTATATGAAAAAAAGCACATCTCGTTGACATAGACATTGGATTTATTCAGAAACATAACATAAATGTAATTTAACATTTATACTGAGCGCCACTTTTTTTAAACCGTGGTATAACAAAACTTGTCTCTCCTTTGTAGTAATCTGTTTTTTTTTTTTTGTTATTTTTCAGACAAATTGCTCTCAAGGCTTTAAGTGAGCGGTTATCAAAGTCGCATGGAGATAAGCAGCCCCTTTTACCAAAAACAAATCCCAAAGTTTTGATGCCACCCAATTTCATGCACGGTCCTTCAACTAGTGCAGCAGCACAGGTACAAAACGAACAGACTGTTATAAACGTCAGTGAGCCACCAAGAGAGCCACCCAAAACCCAAACATAACCATTTTTGAACCAGTTTTAGGTGAAATAATTTATACATAGAATATATTTAATTGTTGCTTTATTTTGTAAGATATGTCAGACTTTATTATTAACAAATTGATTAGTTTGTGATATTAAAAAAGTTTTTTTATTAAAATCACCCTAAATGCCATCATTGTCATCTTTATACAAAATTAATTACACTGTTTTGTCTATTTTCAATCAATTGCACGAAAATAATTCAATTATGTAAAATGAACACAAGCATTTTTAGTCATATTGGATTTAAACTTACCTAAAAAAAATAATTAATTACATGATACATTGATGAACTATTTTCATTGCTTATTTTTAGTAGGCGTTGACGCAAACATATGTACGGAACTTTCACAGATGGTGGCACCACCTGTGTGGTACCCCGCATCAGTAGTATCATCAGCCACCAGTCTATTTTTTAGACGTCTCATTACTACACCTTCAAACACCATTTCTACATCTTTCTCCTCATCTTTAAAACTATCTGACAGTCTTTTTCTCTGACTAGTGAAGATTTTCGAATGGGGCGTATCACTACTACTCGATGAGTCAATTCTCTCAGGGCTACTAGCCGGCGACCTTGATAAAAACGAAACTTGCTTATATTCCATATCCCAATTAACTAATGAATCACTAGGACCCCCTTCCAGTGGTTGAAACGAGAGATGCTGCTCTAGCGCAGTACAATTAATACTCTTATTGACATCGGGTACAATCATGCTCGCATCCAAAGACATATGAGCCGAAAAACTCAGTCTACAAGGTGACCGAGACATAGGAGAGCGCCCTATAGGGGACAACGTGCAGTCTCTCAACTCTGGCATTTCCAAAGTACTCTCCAATTTATTTTTCGGCGAGTGAGGGTTAAATTCCGGAGAGAATTGTATTGGGGAGAGTCCTGTAGAAGGGGCGGGGCTCGAAGTGTGACTGCTGTGTTCCTCAAACTCGAATAGTTTCCGATAGAGTGATGAATTTTGTTCGAAATCGTCTTTTTGTTGGTTTGCAGTGTAAGAGAAATAGGGTGCGAGGATTTCTTCAACATGTTTGGGGAGGATTGGAGGAAGAGTGAGGATGGTTTGGGCTGAGCTGTCAGAAACTGGGGGTTTAGGGGGCGAGAGCGAGCTGGGAATAAGGGGAGTTTGTTTTATTTGAAGATTAAGGGGGCTTGGGACTATAGCCTTCTCGTTGAAAAATTTGTCGATTTTTTCTTGGACCATAGATTCCATTGTGGGGTCGTTTTCGGAGACGTGTTGGGAGATTGTGGTTTCGTCAATGTCGGCCGGTTTTAGGCTGGAGATGTCGTCGATGGTCCATTTGAAATTTTTATCAGTCTTTGGGGTCGATACTTGGGCAAAAACACTGGGACTAGATATAAAAAAATAGAATTATTCCCTCCATTTCAAAATAAGTGATTTGTTTACACTATTTTATTTGTTCCAAAATGGCCAGTTTTAAAAATTTGCCTTTAAACTACTAAAATACCAAATAAAAGCGTAACCTGTATTTTGTCTGTTTTATGATAATAAAAACGAAATTATACGAATATTGAACAGTATACCCCGTACACTTGATCAGCTTTTTGACCGTTTGGTGGTAAAACAAGCTGCCGTACAATGAATATCATTTTAATATTTTCTCCATAATAATTGATTTAATATTCTCTTTCGCTACTCTGGAATGTTATTAAAAATATAATATCATAATTAGTAATTTTTAATGCCTTTAAAGCAACTAGTATGTTTTATATTATATTATATTAGTATATCAGAAATAAATGAATGAATAATATCACATTTTTAATATGGGAGAAAAAACTATCTCCTCAGCCAGGATTCGAAGCTGGGTCTACCGATTGCCGATCGGTAATCTTATTGAATCTTCTTGGTGTGTTAAAATGAAACGTAAAACGCCCACTAGCACCAAACTTCTTTACTTGATACCGAGGATGACAACTTTGTTGTCGAAATGTGCGTCGTATCAATTAAAGGAGTTTGGTGTTAGTGGGTGTTTTACGTTTCATTTTTCATAATAATAATACTTCATTGCCCAAAAAAATAATTATTAGTTGTTTTAATAGGATAAAGACAAATGCAAAACTGTTGAATTTTGATAATAATAAAGTTTATTGTCATTAATCTAATACAGGTATCGACATTGTCATAATATTAAGAATGAAAAACAAAAATAATAACATACTTAAAATTAATGGAAGACCTCTTCGTACGAGTAATAACAGTTAACTGTAAAAATTATTTTTACTGCTTTTTTAAATTGAAAAATATTTGGCGATTTTTAATATTCTCAGGCAGTTTATTAAATACTTTCGTGGCTCTGTAAACAACAAACTTGTTCAGTAGAATTATTTGCGTCTTAGAGAGAATTCTGTTTGTTGATAAAAGAGTTCAATCTATTATAACTTATAAGTTACTTTTTCAAAAATTTTAGAAAAATTTGAAGGTAACGTTATTGGGCGATAAATTGCACATTTTTTTTGTAACCCTTTTTTATACAGGGTGTTATGGAAATGACTGCAATAATTTTAACCTGAAATACAGCACCACAAATACTGAAAATCTACAAAAAAATTTTTGTCTTATCTCAACTGATAACAAAATTATAACCTAAATATTAATTATTACAGAATAACAAAATTATATAACAAAATTTTTTTAACATAGGGCAATTATAGGTTTTTCAGGTCAAAATAAAGCGATTTAATACAATTTACCTCTATATAAGTTACACTGTTTAGGAACTAGTGGATGCCAAAGTTAAAGATTAAAAGTCATTTTTATACTTTAATCGTAAATATCTCGAAAACGGTACGTTTAGCAAAATCTTGCATTTTTATTTAGAATTTACTGGCATATTCATTTTTGCTACAAAAATTGGAAATTAATAAGATGAAAATTGATTAATTACCCAAAATGTGAAAAAAAGTGCCGTAACTTAAAATTGAGATGTGCAGCAAAATTTTGCTAGTAGAAATCAAAAGAGTACACTTAACTTCATTTGTGTACCAAATTTGGTATTAATTGGTTAAGCGGTTTTCCAGATATAACAAAAAGATGTTTTTTCATACCCAACTTCGACGGCCTGTAATTTTGTTATTAGTTGAGATAGGACAAAATTTTTTTGCAGATGTTTATTATTTGTAGTGTTGTATTTCAGGTTAAAATTATTGCAGTCATTTCCATAACACCCTGTATACTGGAATAATTTTGCCAATTTTAAGCCTATTAGGGAATTTTACGTCTAAAAATGATCTGTTAATGATTTCAGAAAGAGGCTCAGAAATAATACGACTAAATATCTTTATAACAAACACAGGTACCCCATCAAGTTCACAATATGATTTTGGTTCCATTTTAGAGATTACAGAATAAATTTCAAAGGGATCAGTTGGCAGTAGAAACATTGTTTTATTATTACGAGTTCCTATGTAACTACAATTATTTAAATTGAGATTGCTGGGAGATATTTTACTAGATGTTATTGAAGAAAAATGTTCTGCTAGCAAATGACAGACTTTATGAGGTTCATTTATTTCTTGACCATTTGTACTAGTTAAAGTTACATTGCTGTGAGTCTTTGTTTGATTAATAGTATTACTGTAAATGTTCCAGGCAGCTTTTGATTTATTTTTAGACTTTAAGATGTAGTAATTATTGGATGCCATTTTTCTGTTATAAATAAGTTCTTTATAAAGTCTTTTTTTAGTTTTATATGGTTTGAGCAGTTGGGGATTATTTGTTAATTTACATAATAACTGTTGTTATTATATCAGGTGTTATCCAGGATTTTTTAGTTTTTTTCAGATCTACAGTCACTATTGGGAAAGCTTTATCAAAATAATAGTAAAAAAATAAGTTGAAAAATGATTCATATATATATTTCGCATATTTTTGCCGACGTTTCAGTTCAAAGCTTCTTCAGGGCATTCAATCCTCACTTTTGTTAAATAAAACCGTTAATTGTTCCTAATCACATGTTTTTCAAGGTCAGGTCTGACCTGACTGAAGCAGAGAAGAGACTCTTTTACGTGGTGTTAGGAAAACATGGTGTGCTCTCGCGCATCGTGCGAGTGAGACTTGCTCGTTTGTTCTCTGTCTGCGTGACGTAGTATTGGGAGCAACTTGAGGAATAATGCATTATAAACCCTATTTAAAGTGAGGGAAATTTTAATTCTACCCTCAAAATAAAAACTTTTGAGTTATTTTTTTTACAAATGTCGTATACTGGTGTGTAGGTATACTAAGCACATATACAAAAAAAAATTCCTTTGTTTTTGTCAATTTCTTTTGACATTATTTAATTTAAATTTTCAAGAAAAAAATTGCATACGTGATAAACAGAAGATTCTTTGTTGCCAAATATATTTTTTTATGCTAACAAGTTGGTTTTAAATAATAAATAACTATACTTAGTATTTAATTATTTTATTACTGAAAAAAAAAAAAGATTTATTATAATTTATCTGTGAAATCTATTCAAAATGAACCATATAATAGTGGCAACTACTTTAAATAAAACTGGAATGGTTTGAGGTTTAGGAATGGCACATCAATTGTCTCTTGGATTTATAAACAAATTAATTAAAATTAAAACTATATAAATAATAATTAATAATGAAAAACTTCAGTTTATTTAAAAAATTAATTAAAATAAAGAAAAATGAATCCGATTAACAGCTTAATCTTTTATATTAATTAAAAGTGTTTTTAATTAATATGATAAATATTTTAATTAAAATCGGATTTTAGGGAAAAAAATTATGGAAAAGTCCGAAAAATTTGAAAAAAATGTGAAACTACTATATTTTGGCAATTTATCTTTAATGTTTGTAATTGTCCGAATAAGATTCTTGCGAAAAGAAAAATTGGAAAAGATGCTCGGAATATTGAAAAATTCGGGAAAACAGAAAGTACTTTTTTCTTAACCACAATAAAGATTTTGGTTTACAATTTACAATTATTTTTAAATGTGATATTTAAAAATCACCTTTTTAAAAATTACTTTTATAAAATCTATTGCAAAATGTCTATTTAAATATCTTTTTTTAAAATTAAAATTGATAGTGTCATTTGGCATAGTTTTAGCTCTTAATTACAAAAAAGTTTTTTGTTTTATCTTAATCGATCATTGAATTATTTATTTTTTTGTGTAGCACTGCAAACGCCTCAACATTTTTTGATGATCGATTTGTCGTGAAATAGCGCATATATGAATACAAATTTCTATACAGATGTTATAATTATATATCATAGATTATGGCTATGCAAAAAAAAAATTTCTTAAAATGAAGCTTTAAATTGAATTTTAAAGTTATTAGTCGTCTTATGGGAATCTCGCGTTTTGCTCCCAATGCGCAGTAGAGTCAAAAATGAGTCACGTCGGTAGCACACCATCATCTCCTAACACCACGCTCTTTTATAAATCAGCTGATTGATGCGAAAGTGGCGACCTCATGGACTATTTCAGTTGCCAATATAACGACCAAATTTAAACTAAAGGTTTTATAAAACTCACCCTTTTTTAATTATTACTCTGAAACTTAGTGAAATAAATAAAATAAATTGCACCTGAAGAAACTGGGGGTTTTGGGGGGCGAGAACAAGCTGGGAATTAGGCGAGTTTGTTCACCAATGTAAAACTACCCCTTGTTTAGGCACCGATAGATCAAAATTTTAAGCCTGAGTTTTTGAATTAAAGAAGTTAACTGATTATTTTGTCAATTTGGTATGAATTTGGTAGAAATTGAGCCATCCAAGAGCAAGAACTCCACAAAACACCATTTTCAGTTTTAGGTCATAACTTGAAAAATAAAAATTTCGTGTTGCTTCTCGGGTAATTTTTCCATTCTTTTAAAATTTAATGGAAGCTGTCCCCCAGTGATATCAAAGTTACTAATAAATTAAAATAAGAAACCTCCAACCCTGTATAGGTTACATTTAAGTACTTCAATCCACTATTATTTCATTTCGTTCCTTTCCTATTTGTATGTATTATACACAATATTTAATAAATCTAAACTCCTTTTACTAGCCAAAATACAAAAAGTGGACACTTTGGAATGTTAGATATCAAGTAAAATTTAATATAAAAAACTTACCTGAAGGTCGGTAGGTGTAACCGATCAATTAAATGAGGTTCAAAAGGGTTAAGTATCTTGGCAAATCTTGAAGGAGGAGTAGAAATATTTGGGAGACGTCTAAAAGGGCTATCACAGTTCATTTGATTACTTAAAACTTTGTTCATTAAATTATTTTTTGGTTTTGAGGGCGTTTCGTCTTTAAAATCCATTTTATAAATTAAATAAACACTAACATTACTACGATATCACAAAATGTAAAATTTTTATAACTTAATATTAAAAACTGAACGTAAAAACCCTCACTCGACCGTTATGACGTTCAAATTTGACTTTTAACCGTTTGACTTTCCGCCAATAATAGAGCGAGTGTTGCCAATCTAGTAATAAGAAAAAACACCAAAGTACCAAACTTAACATATATTACACTTTCTCCAATTTAAAAACATAAAATCTTTAATTAAAATTAATTCAATTAATAGTTCCACGACACTTTTCAATTCTTTCGAGCAAATGAGCATTATATTCTTCATAGTTTACAGGAGCAACACCGACAACAACAGTTTTTTGTTTTTGTTCGTCCTAGAAAACAATCATTAAAAATAAAACCAAACATTATAATTTTACATTATAAATTTCCAGTTTAGCCCTGCATTTAAAAAGAAATTGTTTAAACTGGACTTCTTCAAAAATATTTGCGACCATATCAGAGTCATTTTCCATCATTTCCCCGATTTCATGAGCAGTCTTCATTAAGAGTTTTTCAGCTTCTGAGGAAAAAATTGTAACCCATTGACTACTTGTAATGTCAGATACATTCATCTAAAACCAAATAATTAAAGCGAGAAAACACTTTGAATTGTTTTTTACCGAAATTAACAAGCGGTATTTAAAATTTGGGTATTCGCAGTTACATTTTTCGCATCTGTACATCCCATTTTCCATATCTAACAACTTTTTTTGACATTCTGCACTAGGACAGGATTTGTAAACAGCTCGGTCAAGACGAACTAGCAAAACTGTGCCTACAGTTTGAAAATAAATCGGCTTGTCTCCAACATTTTGTTGTACTTCTTTAAATGTCATCCATGGAATTTGCCCATCTAATCCATTTCTAATACAAATTTATCATTATCTTTTAATAAAACAGGTAAATCTGGTAGACAACGACAACGCTATGACAATGATGTCACAAACATTGAAGTGGTAAAGCAAAAAAAAAATTTCTGTAAAAAAAGTTTCCAAGACAAATAAAAAATACGTCCCTATAAAAAAAATTCTTAATATTTTTAGTATAGTTTAATGAAAAATATTTGGGCAGACTTTTCAAGTACTTCTAATAAACAGAAGCATAAAAATAATTGTAGTTACTGCAAACATCAAATAAACCATATAACACGTCATAAAACTCGATTTGTAAGGGTAAACACTTTCATATTTAGAAATTTATTTATTTCTAACAACGACCTTTTCTCAGAACCATTAACTGATGTAAGCAAACTCTGCCAAAGTCGTTGTTAAATGTAAAAGTGTTTACCTTTATAAATCAAGTTTTATGAGATGTTTTATAGATTATTTGATGTTTGCGCTGACTGCAATCATTTTTATGCTTCTGTTTATTGAGAGTATTTGAAAAGTCTGCCCAATTATCTTTCGTTGAACTATAATAATATCACGAGTGCATATGAAATTTTAATTTTTTACTTTTTTAAAATGGTAACAAAAAATTCTCTTAAACCAAAGAAGATTACAAAAAATACTTAAAAGAAGAATAGGGATGAATGAGGTAATTATAAGTAAAATAAATTATTTCATACCTCAAACTGACGTTTACAGCGTCCACTTGATTTCCTTCATTATCATACCACTCTCTCAGTTTGTAAGTTTCAGGAATATCTGGGTTTATTTTAAGTAAACTTCCTATCATCGTAGTTATACTTTTGGAACCCCTAAATTCGTAAAGTTTTGCATCTTTTACTAGAATAACCGGATTGCCGGTGATGTCAAACGACTCAGCTTGTGAACCCCACAAATTCAAAGCAATCTGTTAGAAAATTAAATAAAATAATAATAATAATACTTTACCGCAGTTTTAGTATGATCAACTAACAAAATTTGTTTTTTCTTCATTTCCTTATTGGTCGTCTTTGCAATAAAGTTTTGTATCTCGGAAATTAATTTGCAAACACCAATTACGTCTAAAAAATATTTCAGTTACTCAAATTTAATATAAAATAATAATAATAATAATAAAGTACCAACAAGAGTTCCGGCTTCCATCACTGCAACTTTATCAATTGTTGTAAAATTATAAGTAATTTGAGGAATTACTTCGTTATCACCAAAACTTTCTTCAATTATTGTTTCCGGAGTAAATGTCATTTCAAATTCGTGTTTTAAAGAACAAAATTGGCGATTAATTGGCTTTAGCTGGCATTTACTTATAAAATAAACTTTATCGACCTATTAATAATTGTTTAATGATGTGAAAAATGCGTTTAATTCGTAAGGGTCGAGTTGGTTCAAAAATTTTTATTTCTCTTTAATGATAACTTAAGTGGTACCAGGTCATGATCAAATTGGTTCCCGTCAAGGGTCACTAAAAATACAATTTTAAGGGTAGGAGATCAAGGGGACTCTTTCGCCACAAAGAAAATTAAAATTATTTTACGTCCTCTAGACCTGTTAAACCCTTGTTTACAGTCTTGTAAATCAACCTGGTAAATAAATCTTTTTTTGAAATCGTCAATAAAGCGAACAAAACAGTCCGTAAATCTTTTACTGACTGCAGCGTCCGTAAAGTGATGTGTTGTTACTTGTCTTTTACCAAAGATTAAAAATTACGATTTTAGAAAAAATGTAATGTATTTTTTGTATATGTATACATACAAAAAATAATTATTTTGAAACGAAATTTTATATGCGTGTTCAGGATACCTTGTGTAGTACATAATCAAATTTATTATTCTGCAAAAATTTAACATAATCGATATGCTATGTATCTCAGGAATATTCTTAAGTAGATTCTCGCTGACTCCTGCCTATATTTTACTTCGTGCTTAGAACTTTATGGTTCTGAGGTCGCGATATTATAACTACAGAAAAATAATGTATTTTTATGCAGAAATAATTTCCATATTTAGATCTGCTCGCTCGGGAACCAATTCAACCCACTCATTTTAAACTATTGTAAGAGAAATTAAAAAAACCAACTCGTATCCGAGTATTTATTTAACACTATTGTATGGCACACAAATTTAAAAAAATACAAACTTACCTCAAGACGGTCAAAAAACAAATCAACAAGTTCCCTAAAAGCCGTGCATCTAATTTCGCCCCCTTGATCCACTAAGTCAACACTGAAAAGTTTCCCTTCGCCTTTAGAATTACACCAGTTTCTTATATTTGTCTTATTTATAACTCTAGCTTTGATTATCCAATTATTATGAAATGGATTTAAACTAGAAATTGGGCTTATTATTTTCGGCGCAAAAGAACTATTAACACGTTCATTTCTCTTATTTGGAGTAAAGTCGTTTGTTGAAGGCGATTGTGATTGTAGCACTTCAGATTCAGGTAAAGTAACTGGATTACCAACTATGCACCCTACTACTTCTCCTCTCGTAATTAATTCAATTTCCAAAATCAAAAGAATTCGTCTATAATGTAACAAATTTAAATGCAAGTACTAAAATAGCTACTAATGCAATAAGTTGCAAAAAGAAAGTCTTTTAAGCACGCGACGTAAAACAAGTCAAGAGCTTAAAAGACATCGATTTTTCAACGTATTGCACACAAGATTTTTTGTGACAGTGTTTTATAACAAATTTTTCTTTCAAAAATAATAATCTCAATCGAACATTCACATTGTACAGTAGGCAGATGGCAGGTTGCTATGGATGTAAATTTAGTTGTTTACTGTTTTTATAAAATTACAGACTGTCAACTTGGGTTCTGTGTTTAAGTTCTGTGATAAAGGAACACAAAAATGAGCGATTTTGAAATTGATTCCAACACTGAAAATGCTGCGGAAGCTGCACTAGCCAGGCTAGTGCGCGAAAAATCTAAGAAAATATACAAAGAAACATACAGAATATTTGGTAGTTGGTGTGAGAAAAAAAAAGTAACAAGTATTGAAGAAAATGTACTTTTGGCCTATTTTTCGAAATTATCTTCCATGTAGATATAAGCCATCTACTTTATGGAGTACCTACTCAATGCTAAGAACCATTATATTTTAACCATTATATCTTAACAAAATCTTAACAAAAATTTAATAAGTACTTACGTATCACGCTTGTCCTTGTTTTTAATAACGTTAGAAAGATGTCGTTTTAATTTAATAATTGAGAACATTTCTAAAGCATGCTCAACATTTTCATCGTTCATTTGGACAGTGTACATTGCAATATTAACTTTATATTTACCATCAGAAATTAATAAGCGATAGCGTTCACTGTCTTTAATACTAGAATTCATTTTTTTACTACCCAAAACTTGCATTAGTGGTTCAAAAACGTCGCCCCCTTTCATAATTGTCTGAAATTTATCGTCATATTTTTGACAATATTTTGCAACAAAAACATACCTCAAGTGCCCCTTCTGATAATTTAAATGTAGAAGCCATTCTTCTTGCACTAAATTCACTGTTTTTCGTTAATTTAATTTCAAAAAGATCTAAAATTTTTAAGTTGCCGCAACATTGACAGATTACCTTTGATACCAACAGTGCGGGGCTAAACACCCCAGATAAAATTATAATTTGTTTAAAACTGAATTTTATAAAAATAATGATTGTGTTCTTAGTTAAAAAATAAATTACATTTTTTACAAGCTTACTTTATTGCAAATATTATGTTTCTTATTTTTTCTGTTCATAATTCTTAATCACCAACCTGACAAAACTAAAAATTCTAGTTGAACGACAACAAAAGAGCGACAATTTTCAAAATATTTGTTATTCTTGCTTCTAATTGAAAAATTAGTTACAAAAAATGTACGCCAGGCCTAAACCTGAAGAAACCGATGAAGATTTGCTTCGTTTACAAGAAGAATTTAACCGACAAAAATCTGAGAATAAAATCAAGTTGGCCGCGACTGTTGTCAGTGAAAAGCGAGGTTAGGTTTTCCTACATTTCAAATTTTTCTTTTAAATGGGCTTATTTCAGGCCAACAACTTGAGCCCGTTGAAGATAATTTCGCTTCAGACATCCACGACCAAATCGCTAACACTTTTGAAGCAATCCCCGATCCAACAAATCTGGGAGAAATTATTGAAAAATCTCGTGAAAACCAGCCCCTTCCTCAATTAAATTTCACCGCAAGTGTTGGTTTTCCAAGACCTAAGCGTCGCGATGCTAATTCTGAGACATCAAGTGAGTCAGGCAGCATCTTTGCGCGTCAATTTAAAAGGATGAAGAAGGCAAAAGAGCCCCCTAAACCTGTCACTGAAGTGTCACTTCCCAGTCAGAGTTTTGTAGTTAGTGGGAGTGAAAGAGACTCAATCCATGCTGAAAATATAGCGAAGATGAAAGAAATGAGTGAAGATGAGATTTTAGAGGAGAGACAACGTCTTATTGCCACTATGGACCCTGCAATTATTGCATTTTTAAAATCACGAAGACAGAAAGAAGATACGAAAATGAACAGGACACCGACTATTCAAGAGCAGAATGAGGCTGCAGAAAATATGGAAATTGATGAAATTGAGACTGCAAGTGAAATTTTAAAGCAACCAAAGGCTGAAAAATGGTTGAATTTTAAAACAGTGGAGACTGGGAAATTGGCGTGGATGAAGAGTATTGAAATGCCTAAAATTGACAAAAAGCAGAGTTTTGAAGCAAGGTAACGACTAGGAAACCTGAATTTTGTAATAATTTTGTTTAAAGATTTGATTTTGAAGGCTGGGTGTTACCATATGTTGAAAAAGAAATAACTGAGAAATCTAGGGTGTTGTATCATCATGGAGAAGAGGCCGGTAGGCCTGGTTACACTTTACAAGAATTATTTCAATTATCACGGTATTTAAAATTATGTAAAAATAACAAGAAAAAATTTTTTTTCTAGTTCTAATGTAATTCAGCAAAAAATTATTGCACTGAATAGTATTGCCAACATTTTGTCTTTACAATCAACAGGGGTGTATGATGACGTTATTGATATGCCTCTTGAACAGATTTTCTTTGTTTTACGTTTCTGTTTAGACGATAATACTCCCACTGTTTTAAATGCAGCAATTAAAGCAATGAGAAATTTATTTTATAGCAAAGTTGACGAAACTTGCTTGGACTGTCTTTTAGGTTTTGGTTTAAGTCAAGTTCAGCCTATCTTAGCTATAGATAACGATGAAGACGATGATAGAGTCAATGACCAACAATTAGCTGAAACTAATTTAGTTAAATGTTTAACCAGAACAGAAATTTTGACCAGAATCAGATACGTTATAAATACAGTAAAGCCATCCATAGAAACTATAGTTTACTGTATCGACATTCTAACACGTTTAGTACGTGATTCACAATTTATACTAACCAAAGTGTACAAATGTGAAAATTTGGTTTCAAGCATTGCTGAGAATTTCGTTCCAAATACAATAAAGCCTGCTGATTCCAATTCACCCTATGGTTTGCCATTGCTACAAGCAGTGAAATTTTTACGAATTTTAGCCACAAGAAGTCAAACAATTGCAACAGATTTAGTGGAGAAGTACAGAATTATGGATGCTGTATTATCATATCTGTCACATGAAACTTACTCTGCAAATACAAATGGTTTAAAGTTACAAATTGAGAGTTTACATTTGTGGACAGTTTTTATCTACTATAATTTAACATTGGATCAATTTCGGTAAGTCATCAAAATAGTTATCTCGGGCGTGTCAAAAAGCGCGCATTTGCTAACTAAAAATTGTTTTTAACAGGCAGATTTAAAAAAAGTATAAAATATTAATGTAAATTCAAATTTAAGAAAATTGACAACACTGATAAATTTATTTGACACTTGAATTGAATACCTTTTTATTCAACTTATTTGGGCTGATTTCAAGTTGAGATAATACCAGTAGTTTTTAGGCAAAATTAAAAGAAATGTGATTGGTTGTTGCCTTGGAATAGTATTAAAATTTGAGATACTACCGGTATTATCTCAACTTGAAATCAGCCCATTTATGATTTATTTAACACGTGATTTACATCACAGATATAAAAATACCTATCATTGTGATGAAATGATAATATTGTATGGAAGGTGTTATAATTGTAGTTCGTTGGAGTGACTTCGATTTCTACGGCCATCGTTTACACATACCTACTATTTCTGTGTAAAATTTCAATGAGCCTCTAATTATTAAAACTTACCGATAGTTGCAACCAAAAAGCACTATTAAATAGGGTAAAATTCGCATAATCTACCTTTGATTCGTTCTCCTAATAACAGTAGATCAGTAAAATTGGTAATTGGCTTTCTTAAGGTATTTGACTGCGATTTTGCTATCATAGGAATGTGTATATCTATGTATATAAAAGATGTAGCTTTATGAACGAGAATGTAACTAAAAGAAAATAAAAGATGTAGCTTTATGAACGAGAATGTAACTAAAATCATAAATAATTTCAACAATGCAACCCTAATTATTCTTAATGCCGATGGCTTGAGAGGCCGAAACCCAGGTATAACAGTCCTTGTTTTAGGAGCTGGGTTTGAATGTCATTGTCTGAGGATAATAATTGCTTAATGAGGTGTTTTCAGATTTTCACGACATTTCTGGTGCTTATGGCGCAAAAATTTCGAGAATTTTTTTCATTTATTTAGCGAAATATATTCAAATTATTATTCAAGGAGGCATAAAGTGCACCTAGAAGTCTATTTAAAAATGTTGTTGAAACTAAATTTCTTTCGACTGTTTTATGGAATTAATAGTTATTAAGAGAAAAACGCGGGAAAATTTTACTGTGTTTCAGTGTTTGACTTGTTTTAGACATATTTTCAAGATTTTGGACAATTTAAAAAATAAATTTTGACAGATAAATTTTAAAAGAGTTGTTATCACTTATTAATAATTATTAATTAAATTAATGGACAAAATACAACATACATATTATAAAAACAAGGACGTACAGCTAGCGCTTACAATAAATGCGAACTAGTGGCCCTTCGATCACATGTACTTAAAATTAACTTAAATTACAATAATTAACTTAATTAATTAATGAAACATAACAAATAAAAACAAAAACGTAGCTGGCGCTTACACTAATCGCTAACCAGACAAGTGGCTCTTCGATCACACAAACTTAGAAACGAACTTAACTATGTACTACTACATGCAAAATATCCCCAACATACAAAAAAAATTGCATACCTGTAAATAATACCGGGAAAAAATAATTAAATACCGAATAACAGAGAAACATTTGAAAACCTGAAACAGATAAATTAGAAAAATTTTAAACAGTAAAATTAATAGGAAAACCTAAAACAGAAAAATTAGTAGAAAAACTTGAAATAGGAAAATTACGAAAATATGAAACAGAAAGAAAAAAATTAGTAGGAAAACCTGAAACAGAAAAATTACTATAACAAGGAATTACCAAAGCTGAAACAGAAAAGTTGTTATTAAAAAATAAATTCCAAAAAAATCGATTTAAACTCAAAATTTTGAATAAAAAATTATAAATTAAAACATTATGTAGATAAACAATTTTAACAAAGACATCAACTATACATAAAATCTTAATTAAAGCATTTTCTTCTAGAACAACTGATTGTTGGCGAATTCTTCCCTCCTTCTGCTTCTTTCGAACCTATCTTTAATCCAAATATCTCGCGATGTCTTTGTAATCTACCATCCAAACCCCAATAAAACAAAAGGAATTTACTTTAAATCGTTTATAAACGCGTGAATTTATTATTAAATCAATTACAAATAAAAATAGTATCTAAAATTGTTTATCTCTGTGTTATTTTGAAATTTGAAGATGCAAAAATGTATTTGTTTAAACAAAAACGCGATATATTCCATTTAATAATAAATAAAAATAAGCAGATTTAGAGCGGTTGTGATGCGTCCTGTTCGAGAGCTGGTGCTCGACTGATTCATATATCGATACATTTGCAAAAGACAACAAAAAATGTCTATTATATCACCCCTTTGTCAAACCACCTTTGTGTCTTTGAGTACTGAATCATCGTATTATGTAAGCAATTAGTTCAAATAATAAATAAAAAATGTATTTAAATATTTAGGTATGTACATCAACAAGATGTTTCGAGTTTTGTTTTCAATTTATATTTAATCACGAAAATAGCACCCGAAAAGACAATAATTAATTTTATTTAAACAAATGAGACTAAACATTATTTTAAGCGTCTACATTATTATATTACCAATTGAAAGATGAGGTCAAAAATCTCATGTCAACATTTTACGCAATCACAAAAAAAACTGTTTACATTTTCTAAAGTCTCAGTTTATATACAGGTGTTCCAATTTTATTTCTACTGCAAGTCCATTTTCACACTATTTTTTATCGGAAAAATAATGAAAGAAATAAAGTGGCCTTTGACAAGAGTCTATTTTAGCTGTACCTTTATTTTTTGTATTTTTATAATTTCGAGTTATTTGTGACT
Organism: Tribolium confusum; assembly: GCA_029207805.1. Lineage (NCBI taxonomy): Eukaryota > Metazoa > Arthropoda > Insecta > Coleoptera > Tenebrionidae > Tribolium > Tribolium confusum. The sequence goes on from JALGAY010000006.1 coordinate 11,349,853, forward strand.
GTAAATTTTACGAAATTTTACAGGAATTAATAAAAAAATAATTAAGAAATCAGTCTGCAATTTTATTTTTTCTTTTAAATTAATCAAATCAAGCAATTAAATTCTATTTTTGGGAAAACTCATTTTCTGCTCTAATGAAAGATGTCCGAAAGTAATTACATAATCAATTACATAATCTAGAGCCCCTCTTACAAAAATTTTGTAATAGAGGGCTAACATAATCGAAGTAATAACATAATCGAAGTTAATTACTTGAAATGAATTATAATTTTTGAAAATTTCTAATCTTTTAAAATTTATCTATAAAAATTGTTAGATGGCACACTGCGTCTGTCTATACGACTACTAGTCGGACTTCGCTTGCTATAAGCGAGTTCTCCCACATGATCCAATCCCCGAAACCGGTATACAGTTTCTCGACGTTGTTGCTCGATTGGAACACTTTTGCTAGTTCTGGTTATACTGCCTTTCAGTGTGTTGCTGGTTGGGCGATTAGGTGATGTAATTCAATGTCGGTCGGGGCATTAGTCCGCGAAGTAGTTGTTTTTGCCTAATCGTGGAGGTTGGTTATGTTGGTGGCCGAGCGAGAGCCTAAGAGATAACTTTGTTATCCGCCAACATTATTATACCAACTCTCGCACCTTCCAGCACTCTTTGTTAGATGGCACATTGTGTCGGTCTGTACGACTACTATGAAACACAGTTTAAAATTTTCCCGCGTTTTTATTTTAATAATTATTAATTTACATAAAACAGTTTAAAGAAATTTAGTTTTAACCACATTTTTAAATAGACTTCTAAGTGCACTTTATGCCACATTTAATAATAATTTGAATATCGTTCGCTAAATAAGTGAAAAAAATTCTCAAAATTTATTCGCCATAAGAAGCACTAGGAATGTTGTCCTGAGGCTGCCGTATGACGTCATGTAAAAACGCTGAATTAGAGTTGCATTATTGAGATTCTTTATGACTTAAGTTACATTTTCATTTATGCATAAAAAGACAATGCTTACCTGGCTTTTAATTTCAAATGGCACTGTGACAATGGAGCCCAAAGAGTTAGTTAAATTACTTATAAATGCATGAGGTCTATACGTTTATACATAAACAGAAAATGTAACTTTTTAGCATATTAAATGCGTTTAAAAATTAGAGGCAGGTGCATATTATCTGAACACTTCGCTGCGCATCGTGTTATAAATTAATTTCGCGCTGTATAATTTAAATTACCACACGTAAATGTAAATTAACTTTTATTTTTCAGAGTTTTACATCCTGTTATAATGGAGATGTTAAATTATCACCTAAAAAATACAGATCTCAATATGAACACCACTTATGTGAGACAGGCTCACGTGGGCGCAATATTAAGTTTGATTGGTGCCTGCAGTAAAAATATAAATTATGTACAACCGTATTTGAACATAATCCAAACTTGTGCAAGCAAATGGTTAAATCAGTTTATGACACTGACTGAATTTGAAGTAAGTGTTAAAAATGTTGTTATTTTGATTTATATCTGCATCCTAAAGTATGCGAGATTTGATTCTTAATTAGCTTTAATCATTTTGTATCTTTATCATGCATGTATAATAAAAAATATCATATGGTGCATATGTATAAGTAGGTACATTTTTAGTGTGGTAAACTTCAAATTGTTGCTTCATTGTTGCGTTGTCTTTCTGTACTATCAAAAACGACGGAACTTCCCCAAGTCTTAAACGATTTAGTTTTACAAGTATTAAGGTCAGATAGTTTCAAAATAATTACTGGAACTATTATGTAAGTCAAAAAAATCATAATATGCTTGTTATTAATAAAACAAAACATTTTAGCAATGGATCAATGTTGTTAAATAATTACGAACCACACAGGAGTAGTGCTAATATAAAAAGTTTAGAAGCTGCGGCTTGGTACACCTCTGAACATGTCGTGCCTTTAATTCAAACAAATAGTCCAATTCCATTTTTGGTTACTCTGTCATATTTTGTTGAAGCTTCAAATGACTATAAAGTAATTTGCCGCACTCGCCTTCGTTTCGAATTTCACTAACAATTTATTGTTTCAGTTAAAATTGACGTTCCTGCGTCATGAAAATATAATTAAATATTTAGATTCTTTGAGGCAATTGGATAAATACTACTTGACCAATAACTGGTTTACAAGAGTAGAGAGTGATTTAATTATGAACATTTTGAAAATGTCACTAATTGTGAAAGCAGATCTGGATACTCGACCTTTTTATGAAATTGCAGTTAAATGCTTAAACATTTTTACTTCAGATCATAAACCAAATATCGAATTTATCCTTGAAAATATTATATTTAGTGCAAAGTTTTATCCTAGTGAAGTTCTGATGGGACATTTAAGTATTGAGCAAAGACATGACTGTTTGGAAACATCTTTGGATAATTTACATGAAATTTTGCAAGTTTATATTCAAGTTTTGGGTTTAAAAATTGTGTGTCTATTTACTAATAGTAAAAAAATTAATGTAAAAATTTCAGGACGTTCCAACTTTTACAACAAATTTGTGTTTAGATCACAAGAGAGGTAACGTAATCCCAATTGATTGGATTTATACTCCCATAATCGTATTGTACTCAAATCAGCAACAAAACAAACCGAATCAAGCTGAAAGTGAACAAGTTTTCATCATTCGCAATTGTTTAAGATGGGTCTTAATTTACGAAACATATTTTCCGGAATTGGCAGCAGCTATTAATCCGACTGATCGTTTTTGTCGAATTGCTTGTGTTTTTCTAGGAAGCGATAACTTATTCTTGATTCAGGAGATATATAGTCTGTTGGAATTGTGCCTTAATAATCTTATGAAATGTGAAGAAGAAATTAATTTTAATACGGAAATTCAAGGTGACTGAAATTTTACAAATATTTTGTCTAAACTGTTTTTAGGTCTTGCAAGTTTTCAAGATTTTTATACACAGTTATTAGAACAGTATCAAGGTGTGAGCTACGGAGATGTGCTTTTTGGAAATTTTATTTTAGTTCCTTTAGCACAAAGACATTCAATAAAGTGGAGAAAGATACTATGGTCAGAATATATGGGTGTTGTTGAAATTTTTAATGTGACAAAGGAGCAAAGTATTTGTCCATCGGAAGTGTTTCTAACTCCAAGTGAAGAAGACTTGTCTTTATTAAAATGTTACAGGAGAGCTCTTGTGAGTAATTCGATTAGAAAACATACTATTTTGTATACTATTGCAAAACATCATGTGGAAACATATATTGCAAATAAGAAAAATAAACGATAATTAGGAGTTTTTTTTTGTTTTACTAATTGCACAACTTTTATTATATCGTGACGTAGACTCAATTCGGGTTCCTTGGAATTGTAGAGTTGGGTTTTAAAACCCAAACAAATTGATTTCTCAAATAAAGCAATTTTTGCGGAGGTTTACCACTTAGAGCTTGTTCCTTCTGGTTATTTCTTTTGGCTCACTTTACTCGTCACCTTGGACCGATTAGATTGCTTACCATTGCCATCGGAGAATTGAGCTCTTTTTCGTCTTACACTATGCTCCAATTTTCAATTAAATACAAACTGTTCTTTTCTCTTATTTAGACTGCAACTCATTTCCCAAAGTTAATTCGTCCCCGTTGACCACTCGTACAGGTAGCCTATCGCAAAAATATATTCTTTTGTTATTTATTTTCCTTAAAAAACTCCCATTATGTCTAAATAATGATCACGAAATCGATTTGATCATTTTATTTGTAATATTAAAATAAAGTTAACATAAAATTACTCGTTCTATTATTTATTATGCAACACGACAAAATTCTTAAATTATTTTAATAATAATTAAGTGAATTTGCATGAAAATTATACTTATTCTAAGCCATATAATTTTAAAGTTCTATCCATTGAAGTAGACGCTATGAATTTGGCGTGTTTGCCAAACCTAACTCCTGTCGCTGTAGCTGTATGGTCATTAAACACTTTCAATTCTTGCCATTGTTTGCATAAGTAGACTCTAAAAATGAGAAAAAAAAGTTAACATAAAAAACGCAACTGTTAGAGATGAGATTTGAATGATAGAAAATTAAAAAAAAAGGAATCCAATTCAATAGTGTCACAAAGTAGAAGTGAGACCACCCTTCAGTTCGTGCACGTTATTAGAGTGAAAATCAAATCAGAAAAAGATAAGGGCGAAGCTTAAACTGCGCAACGACTGACACTAGTTGCGTAGCATGAAACAAAATCTAAGAAACAAAACGAAATAACTTCAATCACTAACAAAAAACTAAACTGCAAAACCAAGTTCTAAACTTTAAAAGAGTGCTCAAACACGAGATAACCAAATGTGACTGAGTAAATAGTATGACAATTCACGAGCCAACTCTGTCAAACAAGACTTCTTCTTGTGTTTTTCTGCTTTGATTTTCACTGTACTAAAAATTTCGAATTGACATGAATTTAGAGCATTTACAAATTATTAATGTTCTAAATAAAATACAAAAATAACAACTATAAAGACATCAATGCACTTGATTTTTTCGACAAATTAGAGATAAATTTTAAAATTATCGTTTTTCGGCCTTATGGAGGATCCGTACAAAAAATTATATACAAGAGACGTACAGGAACAGTTTTGCTTTATTCGTGCGACATTCTTCACTCATATGCAAAATATATGTTCCCGCACTTATTATGTAAATAACTACTACCTGACGTCAGTCCCTGCAACGGCCAAATACGTTCCACTCTGATCAAAGCAAAGATCTCTAATTTGATAATCCTCGTCCAATTGCAACGTTTTAAAATTCCTTAATTTCCTCAAATCCCACAACTTGACGCAAGCATCATCAGCAGCTGTAGCCAAATAATAACCATTTTCTGAGAAAGAAATCGTCGTGATAGCTCCTGAATGCCCTGTACAATTCGCCACATCTCTTAGTTCCTTCAAATCCCAGATTTTAACTTGTGAATTTGCTGTTCCAGTACCAAAAATAAGCCCATCTGGATGTAATTGTGCTGTGGTTAGTGGAATATTAGTCTGATCGGCAACTTTAGTCAATAATTGACCCGATCTGATATCAGAAAATGCCCAATGTTGATCAGAGGTGGACAATACGTAATCTCCTGTGGGATGTAAGGATAAACCGGTCACGGGACCATCATGCGCACGTAATAGTAACGTAGTTTGGGATGTCGGTACGTTCCAAACACGGATTGTAGAATCTGGTGAGGCGGTAATAACGAGGTCTTCGTCGGGATGGTATATAACCTTGGTGACCTTTTTTGTGTGACCTTTCAAGATTGCAACAACTTGTTCTGTGTCTTTGTTAAATACAGTTGCATTACGATCATTTCCTCCAGTTAAGATTTTACTTGTATCGGAGTTGTGGACGTCAAGAGCTAAAATTCCAGGGATACTAGCTGAATGCAAGCCCTAAAAAACAATAGTTTATAAGCAGATAGGTAATATGTTTGTATTACGATGAAAGGGCAATTATCAAAAGAGGCGAAGCCGAGTTCTATCAATTCTGTGTTACTACTTTTAGTCCAGTCAAATCAGACAAATTAACGTCTGTTTTAAGAAATTTTGAGTAAGTGGATATTTTTAATAAAAACGTGAAGATTTTGATTTGTAGTTTATGCTGTTTTTGGTAATGAAGTTGCAAAAGTTTCGTATAAAATAGTAGGTAAAAAAAATTAAGACAAAGACAAGAAAAAAAATGTTTTGAGTTTGATATCACACAGAATATCGTAAATGGATAAAGTCCGGAAATAAAAAAGGAGCGACATATTATGTTTAACAAATATTTCAGTAAATTCGTCATAATTTTTTAAACTATTTTTTTTATAATTGTCTGTTTTGGGTCTATATGATGAATCTTTTAAACATGATAAGTCAAACCAAAAATTCTACATACCGGATGTGAAGCCAAAGTTTTGAACCCTCTTAACTGTTCTGCAGTCGTAACTTCCTCCGGTACCGTTTTGCCCCTCTTTTTACGTTCTTGTGTCAAAACAGTTGCCTTATTCTGTAGTTTCTCAATGACTTCATCAGTCATTCCATCTTGTTCAGTTGGTTGATTAGCAACACCACCGGCTTCAGCCGCTACTGCAGGTTGTGGCACTGTTGTAATACCCGCTTGGGGCTTTAAAGTGGCTAAAGCTTCTCTTGCCGCAGTCACCTCTTTATTAAGTCGCGCAATAACACGACACGCAGCATCATGCTGGTACAAAGCATGGCTCAACTCTTGGCGCGCAGTTTGTAACTGTTGTCTCTGGGTAAAACTGTACAACATAACAGCATCCCACTCATCTTGGAGAAGTTTTAATGTAGCTGGGATACTTGTAGCACTCGGTGGTTTCGGTTTGACTATTGGGGGAGCTGTTTTTCGGTTAGAGCTAGGTTGGGTAAAGTTGAGGTTACTTACTTTTGATTTCAATTAATTTGTCAACGCTGAGTTCCTCGCCACTAATGGGGTCTTTTCCATGTTCTTGGATGTACTTTTCGATTATACGTTTTTCAAAAATTGCACCGGAAGATGGGGAAACGACTGGGTGTTCCGGCACCTCATTTGACACTAAAAACCGGTAAGAAAATTATTTAGGGTTAAGTACAATACAAGATTTTAATAAGTAAAATGTTAAAATCATGGTTTATGTTAAATGAAAAGCGTACTTTACTCAGAATACTAATAAAAACACGAAATACTTACGGGCGCAACACAATGCCATTTTTGTTAACACATCCAAACATTCGAGAAAGTAGTGGCAAAGCAACAAAACCAAAATCCCTAGGCATTTTTCCACGGATATTTTGGTGACTATTTACAATAAATTAAAAATAGTATGAAAGCATATTATAACATTTTTGTTAATTCATAATTACATTTGAATATTACAATTTGTAAAAAAAACAAAAAGAGTAGTATGTACATAGTTTGTATTTCTTCATTTATTAACATATTTTTTTAAAAAAGTGACAATGACAAGCAGTGTTGCCAATTTGGAGAAATATAGGTTAAATTGCTAAATTTTCAGTAAAAATTATTCAATTATAATTAATAGTTATCGGTAATTAATCACTTTATCAACAATTTCCAACAATGATAAGCCTGTGAATCCCAAATTAAATAGTACCGTTGTGAAAAAGCAAACATGGATTATCTAACTGAGGGCATAGCCCTAGGTGTAGATCTTGTGATCTTAGTAGCATGTATCAAACAATATTACAAAAACAAAAATGCCATGGCCATGATACAGGTAACCAAACCGATTTGAGGATTTTAATAATTAAATTTTTCAGGGGGCTCCTTATCTCGCCATTAACAAAGATTTGAAAGAGATTGTAGAGACACATCCTGAGAAAAAATTGTCATATGTATCAATAAGAGGAAGTGTTAAACCATTAGGTAAACCTATAGTCAGCAATAACAACCCAAATGTGACCGGAGTTGTGCAATTATTGCGAATTAAGGAACATGTTCTTCAGAGGACCACAACAGGCTTCTGGTCAGATTCTGAAAGAATTGTACAAGAGGTGCATAATGTTATGCCCTTTTCTATTAGTAGTAAAGGGGTACATATTGAAGTGGCAGATCCTTTAGCTGCTGATGTCCTAGGTAAGGTTAGTGTTACCCAAACGACGTTTTACTAGTTTTTGTAGACATGGATGTCATTTCTGATGTATTTAATCCAACTGTACCAAGTGTCATGGATCATATTTGGGGTTTCTTTGCGGGAATCAGACAAAGAGGCGTCCAGTCAACTGAAAAAATGCTCAGGGAGGGTACTACTATCACAGGGATTGGGGAGTTAGTTTATTCACAAGATTCAAAAATTTTGCGGCTGCAACCACCCTCAAACGGGGCACCTTTTTATTTAACTAATATGCAAGTCACCTCACTTGTAAAAAAACTAGACGGTTCTAAAAGAAATTATAGGTAAGGGAAAATTTCAGTTATGCTTAAAATAATTTATTTTTGCAGATTATTGTGTATATTATTTGGTACAATCGGTTTAGTAGTTGGAGGCTTAATCATCCGTAAATATTTACGTTATAAAGACAGAATGTTGGAAGAAAGTAAAAGAAAACAACAATTGGAAGAGTCAAGACGAAAAAGAAGAAGACAAATGCGTGATGATAATTTACCAGAAAACCAAATTTGTGTTGTTTGTAAAAATAACCCAATTGAGGTAAAATTTCAAAACCTTTTCATTCTTTAATATCCTTTTTTTAGATAATTTTATTGCCTTGTGGACACGTCTGTCTATGTGAGGATTGCTCAATCGACATTTCAGCTAATTGCCCTGTTTGTAGGGCAGCCATAGAAAAAAAATCAGTGGCCTACGTTGCGTAATATCTATTTATTACAATTCTGCGTTTTACAACAAGGACTGTTTTCTTGTAAATGTTTTTTCACTTTACTTGATTTCCCTATTCCTAATTTTGGAAGTCCTTTGTTTAATCCTTCTAATAATACACAAGCTTTGCACACTTCTTGTGACGACACATAGCCACACCTTGTACATTTCATCAAAGTTGGCATATTTGCATTTTCGTTGATTTTAAGTGATTCTCCTAAAAAAACATCAATCAAGTTACTGCATTTGTGGCGGTAAATTTGGCTCAAACCTGATTGGATAATATTCATAATAACTGCAGGATCTATTTTCTCGAAATCTTTAAGTAAAATTCGGGCGTGCCCCCTGTACGCATTTGGGGCAAAGACACACTCAGTTGAGAAATAAACTAATTTCCGAAAATAAGCATACATGACAATTTCTTTTTCATAAGTGTATTTTAGAGGCTTAACACGGGGGATACCGTCACCACTGTCCTAAAATTAAGTCATAATCATTTTGTGGGGTTTCAAGGAATATAATTACTGTAATGATAGAAGTGCAACGACTGAGACGTGCCAAATCGCCTCTTAAAATATTCATAAGTACTGTTTCAGCAATATCATCAGCATTATGTCCAGTTACTAAATAATCGACGTTTAGTAAAGCCGCTCCTCTGTCTAAAGCCTGTCTTCTGAAGACGCCACAAAATGTGCAATTATTTTTCCGCCCTATCTATACAAAAAATTATATTAAAACATTTTTTTGGGGGGGTGAAATTACCTCAGCTACTATTTCGTCCATAGTCCATCCATACAAATCCTTATAGGACATTATTTTAAGCGGCATTTCGTAATCATCCCGATTTTGTTTAACAGTATCCAAACTATCATCTCTGTACCCTGTAATACCTTCATCAATGGACAAAAGTACCAAATCCAAATTGTAATCGTACTTTTCATTAAGCAATTTCATAACATAGGCCAGAACTGTTGAGTCCTTACCACCGGAAGCCGCAATTGCGACTTTACTCCCCGGTTTGAACAACTTTGCCCTTGTAATTGTGAAATGAACCTCATTTTCAAACGCTTCAAAAAAACACTCCTTACACAACGTGTCACCAGTTTTAGGCCTCTAAAAAGTTATTTAATAACACAAACTGTAAATTACTGGAGTTTTACTTTGAGAATTGCGTTATTTCCACACTTTCTGGTACATGGGGGCATTTTTGAAACTCTTGTTGACACCTAACCTCACTTATTTCACGACTTAACCTCTTTTTTTTTGAAGTGGTAAAACCAGAGAAAGGAGTGGGAAGAAAACGAGTGACTAAATGTGTGCGCTAGTAAAATATAGGTGGCCGCCATTTTGACATTTGAGGATGCAGGAAGACTTTATTTTATCTCATTAAGCATTTATTTTAAACCGTAAAAATGTAAAGAGATCATTTTTTGAATGATCAGGTTTTCAAATGGCAACAAAAAACAGTTTTTCTTCAAAATTTTATCCCGTAATTAATAATTAATGCATTTGTTTTCTTTGCAGACATGGTACACAATGTTTTTTGTGCAACAGTTATGCAGTTTTTATTTAGTATTTTAAAAATATGTTTATACATTGGAAAATTATTGCTAATAATATGAAAATGTTGTACAATTCTTTGTCATCTTTAGGCGTCTTTTGTTTCTAAAGCATTAGAATTAGATAAAAATATTGCCTGGTGTACTTTATTATACAATATTTATTTTCTACCATTTATTGCATTACATTTTTTTGTATTTTTGGCTGGATGGTGGCGTAGCGTATTAAAACATAAAACCAGTACTACACAAAATTTTGAATTTTAATTTACAGTCCTTTGTAATCCGACACGTCTATCAGTGTACATAATTCTACATATTATATCTATGTATAATTGTATAAACATGTAGTATTGTAGTATTTGTAGTTTAGATACAATCTTATCACTTTTCATTTGTAATTTGTTGGATTACAAGGTCTATTCTTGCAAAAAATCCGGACTATAGGGTGTCTATGACCTATGGCAGTACTCTGTAATCCGACAAATTCGATAGTTCGACACCGCCCTGCAAAACGTTTGTCGGATTACCGGAGTTCTACTGTATTACTTTTATATGTTCTAAACCCTTTTTGTTCACCAGTTTGACTACGTTTGTGACGTCACAGTAAAGATCGTAGGTTAAAGCCTACAAAAGTATAAAACCGGATCTAGCTTATAACCTTGACTGTACAAGGTGGCAAAGTTAAAAACTAGGAAATGTAAATTTTTAATGAAAATAGTTGTGAAGCGAATTAAAAAACTCATATAGAGAATGGAATTTAATATTAATAGTATCTTTATATTTTTATTTAAAAAATGAAGAAAAAAGTTACCGGAACATATTTGAAAAAATTTGTAAATTTAAAACTTTTGCCGACCTGGTTTTATCTAAAACGCTGCGCAAACAACAAAACTACAAAAAAAATGTTTAAGAAAAAAGTTATACTGACGTGATTGTTGTATGATAAATTTTTAAGGCGATCTTTTTATTTCTTATACTTAAGTGTTTTGACATGTTCAAAAACATGAAAAACTTGAATTATACAATGAGTAAAATAGTCGTAAAAACTATGTAAACAGTCATTAAATTAAGTAGCCGTGGTTTTGATACAGTCGACTAGCTTTGTTTTCGATGTAACAAAGCGTAAAATAACTAATAATTGTCCAATTGGACAACTATCTCAACATTTCGTTACTTATTGATCACAGAAGTGCAGTGGTGCCCTTTATAGATGTTTAATGACTTTTTAGATAGTTTTTACGACTAATTTATTTTTACGACTTAATTGGTGAGCTCTATATCTCTTGAATCAAGAATACAGACTAAGATTTTTTTCGTAAACAAGGCTGATGTTGATTTTGATACCACATAAACTAGAAATGTACAATTTGAAAAAGTTAAAAAATGGAAGTCGGCGAGTTGTATTGATTTTAATTTTATAAAAGACAAGAAAACTACTTTTTTGAAATACAAATAATTCGACTGAAAACTTAATAATAATGTTAAAAAATTATTTCATAATAATTCGTCAAAATGTCAAAATTTTCTTTATGTCAAAAATCAATTTAATGACCAAGATTTGCTTTTTCCGACTATATTTGCAAACGATTGATTCACAATGTTACCGCTTTCAAAAACTATTGTAAAACTACCTTCGTCTTTTAGAGTACCCACCTAAGAATTGAAAGCCTTAGTTTTTTGGAGGTGGAAAAAAGCAGGAAACGATTTAATTGGCTAAAACAGTTGATTCTTTTATAATTTTATTTATGAAATTACTACGAATACTCGTTTTTTATAAAAAAAAATTATTAATTTAAATAGAATTTTGAATTTTTATTAAAACTATTTTCGAACTGTTCTAAAATTGTTCCAGGAAAAAAAGTTACCTCGAGAGTTACATTTACAACTATTCAGCCCAAACTGTTCGGTGTTTAAGTTAGTTAGTGTTAGCTTAGAGAGTAGCTACTGATTACTATCGGTAGCTGCTTTTCAGGCAGGAAAACTCTCTCCTCATTTCTTGACTGGCAAAATCATTAATATGGCCGCACATGCGCAGACTGCTAAACTTGGCCTAACAGCCTTCTTCCTACTCTTTTCTCTGAGCAAAACCGGTAAATAAATGTCGGTAAAGTAGATTTCTTTTAAGCGCCATTTTTGTCATTTAAAAACCGTTTGTGTTGTGGGACGACGCTGTGACTTTGCCGGGTTATTTCTGAATGAAAACCAGATAAAAAGGTAGGAATTTGACGTTTTCTTATCATTATTTACTGTTTTTGCACCACCTTTAATCAGTTGGTTGTATTTTGAAGGCGGCATAAATTTTCACAAACGAAGGGGGACAAAGCGGGTAATTTTCTCATTGAAAGTTGTTGATGGACATACCTAATGGGTGAAAATTGTTGCCGTAGTTCTTATCTCTACCGTTTTAAGTAAGGAATGTTTGTAAATAGATGTATGTAGTTTCCTCCCCATTAAACTCAATACTTTTTTCCTACTACTCGTCGGTCGTCGTGCTTCATAGACTCCTTTGAGACACTCCTTCATTGTAATTAGACCGGAATTAAAAAAATTGAGAGCGTTTTGCCGAGCTATAATTGTTGTGACCCATCCCAGGTTACAAATTTGAGATATTTTTGGCTTTGGATTATGTAAGGAGCTTTTTTACTCGAATAACTGTTCTTTGGGAGTATTTTAGCACTTATTGCCAGCGGCGAGTGCATTCTTTCCTATCAGTATCAATCTAAATTAATGAGTTTGTTATTCGCATAACTAACACTTTCAGAATTTCTTGCATTTTTTTTTTTGATTCCTCAAAATTGAGTTCATTGGACTTTATCTTTGTTATCTCTCATAATACACCGGATTCTTCTTAATTACTACCTTGGCAGGTCATCAAAACTTTCCAATGTTCCCATTAATTACTTTCCCATTTTCCTCTGAATGTGGTGTTAGTTGACCTCGGCCTTATCGTAAAACCACATCCATCTGTACTTCCAGACATGAGCCAAAAAGCTTCACGTCGTACCCGTCGTCCGACTATTGACGAGGATTCAGTCAAAACCCCAACTTCTAAAGCAAACGGTGTCGAGGAAACACCCCCTGAAGACGTCTCACCAGAAGAAAAACAGCCCGAAGTCGCATCTCCCCCACCGCCACTTCCAGAAGTCGCATCTTTAGCGCCACCTCCAGAAGTCGTATCTCCACCACCGCCACCACCTCCAGAAGAATCTCCGAAAGAAGTAACTGAGACCGAGAATGAAAACGGAATTATGACCAGAAGCCGCTCCGCCACGCCCCAGGTCAAAAAAGTAAACGGTCATGAAGAGCAACAAGAAAAAGAAGGAGATATTTCAGGAACAGACTTGGGGCCTGACTCGTCAGTTGTCGCAGATGAGCCTCACCCTGAGCTGATGTTTGAAGAAAATTCCGATATTGAGTCTGGGAAAAGCTCGCCGGTGTTAAGCCGGTGCAAGACACGGAGGTCAGCCACGAGGAATATCCCTACACCGAAGACTCCCAAATCTGTTGATGAGGAAGTCCCTGATGGTGATGAGATGAATGCGTCTTTTGAGTCGTGTTCGGAGGATATTTCCACGGAAGCACAAGTCGGAAGTGATTCCACTAGACTGGAGTACACTGATCGTGAAGAAGGAAATAGTTTTCTCCAAGAGGTTAAGAATAAAACATTCGGTGAGACTCTGCGGCAGTTATCTACGAGGAGGACAATCCGGCCAATCAGCGAGGATTACAGAAAAAGACTGCTTCAGAACAATTTAGAAAAGAATGAGTATCCGAGTCGGAACAGCATTGATAGAATATCGTCAGTAGGGATCAAGAGGAAAAGTTGTAGTCCTGATAATGTAGACAGTTCGAAACGCTTCAAAAGTGACTCGCTGGGATTTTTTGCAAGATTAACGAGTCCTTTGGCGAGTTTTCGAAATCCGTTCAGGGGAGATATTGCGTCAAGTACGCCGAAATTAACGGGGTATAAGGATGAAAAGTGTCTGATTGAAGACCATTGTGTTATATCGAAAATAAGTGAAGTTAAGGATGGAGAAAGACGCTGGTGCTCGATTATGTAAACTTTTTAAATCTCATTATTTGATACTCTGTATTTGTGGTTCAAGTACAAAAATTTTTTTTATTGTTTGACTAAGATTGAATTTCTATTCAAGAACTTTATTATTTACACTGTTTTACTGAATTTTTAGAATAGGTTTCTATGTATTAGAGAGTCGGTGTAGAAAATGTTTCTTTAAGTAATATTGGTTACTCTTTATAAATAAAAAATAAATAAATATTGTGATTTTTATTTAGAAGCTCGAACACCCATGCAGAAAAATATCGGCAAAGATGGCTGAGAGAGAGACAGCGTGCTCTGCTGTAGATAGAGAGGCTGTTTCTGATTCTGATGGGCGGAATATACAGGTGGACCAAAAGTATGGAACGGGCCGTTTTTTGACTAAACTATGAAGAATGGGCTATTACACCACATTTTTTTTATTGCAAAATCTAAAAGTATTTATCTCAACTTAAATTTTGACACTATTACCATGGACTTTATTATTGCCCTAATGCACAAAAAAAAATATTTAATTTCAAATTTTGCTTGTGACGTAATAGCCCTGTGCTTGCGTTATTGCACTAATTTGGTTCAATGCGCATTCGACCCGATATATTCGATTTAAGTTGGCAATAGATTTCTAACTGTATATGTCACTCGACCAGTCACTGTAAACAAAGAGATTTTTTGGCGAATTATCGATAACCGCTTCAGTAGTAAACGGTAAATTAATAAATTCACTACCGCACCTAACAACGCAAAAATATACTTGGTGACACATCCCGGTCAGTATGTCTGCTAAAGTTTGTTATTTGATTGAGGTTATGTGATATTGTCACGTGCCTTGAAAAACATTTGAAGAACGTTTATATTATTATTAATTATATCATTATGGATAATAATAATAATGATGTTACAATCATCTCAAACCATGAGGTACAGGATATGGCTGTGAACGTTGATTTAGAAACAGCAAATATTCTATTTAAGGGTACGTAGTGATTTGTACATATTTATATACTTGAATTACATTAAAGGTTATTGTTTGTAATAAATATTAACGAATAATACGTATATCGTAGACTCCAGTCAAGCAAAATTATTTTTGGAAACTTGCATACTCCAAGACAACACTGAATCTGATGGTTTCTCACCTGCACCTTCCATAAAAGTGCATTTATGGTAACGAATTGCTGATAAGTTAGAAGCCATTGGTTTTACGATAGGAAAAAATGGGGCCGAGAAGTGCAGACAAAAATTTTCAAATCTTTAGAAGCAATATATTAGCCACATTACCGACGTAAAAACTACAGGTGAAAAGAACAGGAAACCCCATTATATTTTGAAAGACTACATACCATATTAGGTAAAAAATAATTATACATATTTAACCATTTCAATAAAAAGTTAGTAATGTTGTATTATTAGGTACAAAGGACAGAATTAATCCGAAAAAAACAAAGGACTCTATCAGAGGAGGAGCCAGCAGTGTCTGACAAAGAGAATATCGTAAACCGATTTGCAAATCAAAAATATACTTTAGTGAAATCAAACACAGATACATAATACATATATGTATGAAGGTAGTTAAAGAAGAATTAGAAAAAGACCGTAAAATTAATAATGAAAATTTCAACACATTGTCCACTTTATTACGCGAGCAACATAGCCAAAGGGAAAGAATGATTGATCTTTTTGCAGATGTTGTTACAAGTAGCAAGAAACACAAGTAGGAATCAGAGGAAAATGATTTCTTTAAATCAGAATGCTTTTTTTGGGTGATTTTATTTTGTGAATTAAGTTATGTTTTTTGTTAATTTTTGTGTTAAAAAGTAAATGAAGAAATAAATATTTTTATTGATTAAAACACTTCAAATATAGAATTTACATATTTATTATAAGTTGTGCAGCAATTCTGTTTCGTTTTGCTTTTCCCAACCTTTACTGTTCTAAATCATTATAAAATCATTCCGCACATTAGTACGTATCTGCAATTATTTCTCCAGTCTATTGGTCATTATGTAGTATACAAAAAAAGTATTTTCTATAACTGTCCTGTCTGCACTTAGAGAATGGTTATTTCTGTCCATTCGGTTCAAATTTATCATACGGGATTTATCACTAAACTGGTCACTTCACCAAAACTTTCTTATTTAACACTTATTTATTAACTTTGTCCCTTTGTACGCAGCGTCATGACGTGTTCTCCACTTTTATTAAAGAAACGAAAACACGACTGTTAGTAAACAAAAACAAATCACAGTTGTCAAATCACACATGTCAAATGAAGTGAAGTGGTACCAACCTATTTTCTCCCAACATCGAAACGAAACTAACTAAAACTCATCGAGCTTGAACACGATTGGTTGATAGGGTCATTAAGGGCTATTACGTCATGGCCTCCAGATTTAAATTTCTAATGCCCGTAATTCAAAATCAAATGCCATTTTGACATAACCAATTGTGTCATAGGGCTTCTTCCTATATATATTTTGTGTGTATAATGTTTTTTTTCGATTTCGTTTCATGGTGTAATAGCCCATTTTGAAAAAACAAAATATAGGCATTAAATGGCTAGGAAGATGCTACCTAAGACAATATTTTAAAAAAATTATTTGTTTAAATTCTTAAGATAACTATAGCAACATTTTTGTTTATATGTGAATTTTTTCTTGATTTTTTTAAAAAACAAGCTTTTTAAGAGAAATGTTGCTGTACAAATTGTTTTAATTTTAACTTTATAAATTTTCAAAAAAAAATAAACATTTCTAAATTTTATCTTTGATTTTCGCCAAGCCTACAACATTTTTGGTTAGTTCAAGTAATTCATGTTGAAAAGCTAATTACAGTTCTTTAAAAAAGTTTAAAAAAAATAATTTATTTAAACAATTAATAATTTAACAATATAAATTAGTGTATTTTTCCTTAATTTTTTATTATTTTGTAGTGCACATTTCGAGTATGTTGTAGTACTAGGTATAAATAAATAAAATGTAAATAGTACATATCAAAAACGTCTGGATTTTAGTTTAAATAAATTGGTAAAAGAAAGATTTTGTTAAAACTGTCTTCCACCTTATGCACACCAGTGGAAAGTGAAGTAGGCGTTCTCTTCCCTTCCCTTGTTCTGTTGTCATCTGACGGGCTAATTCTAAGTCAGATATTTCGGTAATAAAGATACTCCGGATTAACTTTACTCCGGAGTATCTTTACTACCGAAGGATTTGACTTAGAATTAGCCCGTATGAGTTGATATCAATTTTTAAATGAAAATATTTACCTACGGTGCCCATAAAATGTTTGGACCAATTAAAAATTAGATAACGGTAAAAAAGATCAAATCTCTACCGTTTAATCAGTTTTTTTTCTAGTTTAGCAGTAACTACTAATGGAAAATGATTTTGTGGAATAAACTGTAGCAGCTGATTGTCATTGGTTGTAGATTTTCATCATACCGATCGAAGTCTTCAGCTTATTTCTTGCCATAATCCAAAAAATTATTTCGCTAGATATTCTCGAAATATCTAACTTAGAATTAGCCCGTCAGGTGACAACAGAACAAGGGAAGGGGAGAGAACGCCTCCTACTTCACTTTTCACTGGTGTGCGTAAGGTGGAAGACAGTTTTGACAAAATCTTTCTTTTACCAATTTATTTAAACTGAAATCTAGAGGTTTTTGATATGTACTATTTACATTTTATTTATTTATACCTAGTACTACAACATACTCGTAATGTGCACTACAAAATATAAAAAATTAAGGAAAAACACATTAATTTTTATTGTTAAATTATTAATTGTTTATATAAATTATTTTTTTAAAACTAATAACTAATTAACCAAAAATGTTGTAGGTTTGGCGAAAATCAAAAATAAAATTCGGAAATGTTTATTTTTTTTATTGAAAATTTATAAAGTTAAAATTAAAACAATTTGTACAGCAACATTTCTCTTAAAAAGCTTGTTTTTTAAAAAAATTAAGCAAAAAATTCACATAAAAACAAAAATGTTGCTATAGTTATCTTAAAAATTTAAACAAATAAATTTTTTTTTAAACATTGCTTCAGGTAGCATCTTTCTAGCTATTTAATGCCTATATTTTGTTTTTTCAAAATTCTTCATAGTTTAGCCAAAATGTTCCATATATTTGGTCCATCCTGTATCTGCGCGACTGTGGGAATAGGGGAAGCTATAGAAATACAACCTTTTGGACTACTTACAAAAATTGGAAAATGATCAAAGTTTATGCATGTTTCTAAAAAAAGTAAAATTAAATGCTCTAGAGAAATTGTCTTTTTTATACGGACAATAAAGACGTTTTTTTTTTCTTCTGGCTCAAAGGACCGTAAAATAGCATGCACTTTGGGAGCCAAAGGCGACAATTATTTAAAAAAATATATTTACTGCAATTTTTATAAAAAAAAGAGTACAAACTGTCTTCTCTAGCTTGAAATTCTATTAAAAACTTTAATATTGATAACCAAAATAAAATTTTTTGGGTGTTTGAAACAAAAATAATTATTGTAATTGTTCTGTATCTACCAAGGCTTTTCTCAGATCCGGCTCAAAGGATTATTCGTTATTAATCTAGAATTTTTCTTGGTTTTTTTAATATTCTTAACTTTCTTTTCCTTTAGTAGTCGTTTCTCTTATTCTTATTTTTCTCCAAATACTGTTTTTCAACACAAAACACAAAATCGTTTTGTGATTCTTTATTATTTTCTATAGACCTAGAATCTACAGTTCTTTTAGAAGTGTCTAAATTACGTTTTTAAAATTTTTCTTTGTTTTTTATTACATATTAATATCAAGATACATATTAACCTTCCGAGTTTTTTTTTATTAGGTTATTTTTTCTACAAATTTTTATAGAATTTACTTTTTAAAATTCTTCTAGAATCTACTTTTGTTTGTTTATACGTACTTAGAATTTATTTTGGTGACTTGAAAGGACGTCTAGACAATTAATTTATTTTTCAAATCAACCTCTTACAAACGGGGATGTCAATTTTCTAAGGCTTGCTTGTTTCTCTTTGGTAAAAAAAAACTAGATAAAAAAAATTGTGTCCTTTAAGTACATTTTAAAGACTAAAGGACAATTTATAAAATTAAAGAACTATTCTTTGAAATAAAGGACGGTTGGCAAGCCTACACACCACCCATGAATCTACACCTGAAGAATACCAAACATAGGGTCGAAACATTGCGTCAAACACAAATTATTTGTATTGCTCCTGTCCTAATTACCCTATTTCCACACATAAGATAACCTATAAATACGAGGACGATAAAATGACAAATTTAACAAATTTTTAAGATAGACGTTTTTGGATTACGAGCATCTGAAATCGATTTAATTTTTGATCTCTTGGTAGAATATTTTAAAATAAAATTTAAAGTATACACCTAATATTTAGGGCCTTTATATTTAAATCGGTTAAACACTGGTTAAATTCTAGAACCGGAAGGTGTCAGATAGACTAAAATCATAAAATTAATTTGATGTTTGACAAATTTGCCATGTTCCTCAAAATTTGCCGTAATTTCTAATCCACAATCCTCTGGAGGAAGTGAGAAATCTTAAAAAAAATCTCATAGTTCTCTCTCTTTCTAACCAGAATTAATTTATGTGATTTCGATCTCAGGTGGCAAGTTGTAATAGTTGTGTTTCAGGGAAAAAAAATAGAATATTTTTTCAAACTTTTATTTTTACATTTCAACATTTAAAGTGCAATTTATATTTGACTAGTGCTACGTTCGATTTTTTAATTTTTCCTTTAAAGAAACAATTTATAATAATACAATTAACGTTAAGCCATTTTGAAAGTATATTTAGAATGATTTTTTTTTAATATCGGGCAACTAGAAAAATATTCATTTAGAGCACGTCATGACGTTGACTGTGACTTTAACCACTTGTAGTCTGTCAGTAAAACAACTTTATATACCTTTTTGTTGACAGTCTTACTGATGGCTTACAAGTAGTTAAAGTCATAGTCAAACTATGGCTTGCTCTGAATGGATTTTTTTTTAGTCGCTCGATATAAGTGGATATAATAATTAATTAGGAAACACGTTATATAAATATGTTATCAAACATTAACTACAATCATTAAGCTTATATATTTTTTTAAATACTGATCTAATTTATATTTAGGTTTTTAGGAAGCAATTTGGTTTTTTGAAAACTTCAACCTAATACTGGGTGCATTAATACTATCAATCTAATTCGTTAAATTGTAAAATTTCCACGAATTATTGGCAAGAATATATTGTAGATGGACAAAAAAATATAATGACCAGTCTTTTAACATTTTTAAAATCGTTATTGCCAATAGTTCATGGGTGAAAAGATCCGTCATAAAACAAATTTTATAACGAACTTTATATTTATCTATAATTAGCCTATTCTATTGACCATAAGGCGGTATTATTGTCGTAAGTTTCACTAATTTATTGTTTTCACCAATTTCAATTGTTGAAAACTTTGCAACCTCTTTAAAATTAAGAAAAATCACAGTAAAAATATATACAACAAAATTACAAAAATATGAGGATGATTAAATCAGTAAAATCAGTCCCAAAAAATAGGAATGATGAACAACTATACAAAATGGATTTTTTTCATTTTGTATAGGCCGATTTTCGATGTGGCATTACATCAGGAATAGTAGGAAGATGATGTCTTAGTATTATTTTGTTTTCATAAGTTTGTTACAGTCTGTGCCAAAAATGAAATAAATCAGCACACTCATTTAGGTACTATTGACTTACATTAATTGAACAGCTATGGAAGCCTTTTCTCAAGAAAAAGCTCAGTTTTTACGTCTATGTATTGACTCTAAATGTAATTAAGGTTTTTTTAGACACATTTTATACGTTGTTTTTTTTTACAAACAAAAATAATTGAGTTTAAGGACGGCTACTAACAATACTAAACAACTATAAACATCTAAGTCACATTTTTGGGTAACATTTGAAAACGTTTAACACTCTTTATATAATTTTTTTTTGAGCATTATAAATTTAACAAAGATTAATAGTCACTGACACATTCGGGTGGATTGAGGTAACCAAAAACATTCAATTCGTACATGCTGGCAAACGTTATAAAAATTAAATACCAAGCCATTAAAATAATACCGTATTTACGGTCTAATTTCCAGCCGTTGAGATGCGTCGCAGCGACCAGGAACACCACTGTTGACAAAAGCGATAGGGTCGAATATGTCAAGCCTGAAAAAATCGCGAGTCATATACTGTGTTTTTTCTTGTAGAAAAATACCTTTACTGATCACAGGAACGTCCGATCCCGGTTTGATTATCGCAGTTTTAATGAACCAAGGAAGACCTAAACATATTAAAATATCGAAAACATTTGATCCGACGGCATTTGAAACTGCCATATCGCCATATCTGTAAAATTTTGGTTATGTTTCTGCTAATAAAAATTACAAAAGTACCCTTCTTTGATTACTGCTATACTAGACAAAGCGTCTGGTACTGATACTCCAGCTGCGACAAAAGTCAGTCCCATTACAGTATCAGGGATACCAAGAGTTGTCCCGATAATGGTAATCATCCATACCATGAAATACGAATAGAACGAAATCCATAACATAGACATAAAAAAAGTAAAAGGATACCAATTTTTGTATTGTTCTGATCGACAATCTGGCATTGTTTTCCTACATAAGTAATGAATGGGGTAAACTATACCCCAAGTGATTTGTTTATACAGCCCACCTTCTGTAAAAAAAACAAAAATAATGGGATATGAAAAAATGTCAGGTGTACCAGTTGGTTTAACCAAGGGATCTACGGAATTTGCAGGGTCGTATTCTTTAGGCCGGTAGTAGTCCTGTTGGATGGGGGCAGGGGCTGGGGCTACGCCACCACTAGCTTGGTTCAAAGCGGGGCCGCTGAGCTGGTTATCAAAGCCTGGAAGGTAGGGAAATTTTTTTGAGTGATTTACCGATTTACGATCAAGATGATCCCAATATTTAAAACCAAAAAGTCGCTGGTAGTTGCGATATAATAGTGGAGTAAAAGTCGGGAAAAAAGGTAACTAGAACTATTTGATCTCATTTTATTCCTAATATTTTTTTTGTAGGATTTGAACTCTATTTGATTGTTTACCGGGTCTGTTGCCAAGACAGTATAATGGTTTCTTACTCGTTGCAAGAGAAATTCGTCGGTAAGCATTTTGTTGCCAACGAAAACTAGGCCGTAAGCATTACTTATCGTTTTAAAACGGTATGTATACTGCTTTGAATGAAAAATGCAACACCAAGAAGGTGTGGTCAAATTGTAATAAAAATTTTACATAAGTTTAATTGTAGTCTTGTCTGGTCGCCTTTATATAAAGTGCACATTGATGCAATTGAACGTGTACAGCGTAAATTTCTTAAATACTTGTCATTTAAAATATCTGCTGTCTACTTAGACCATTTACGCAACCGCTTCGCTGTAATGGACTGCCAATCTCCTAACCTTCCTGTGCGTGAGTTACACGCCAACATGCAAGTGACAGAGATATATATTTTGTTTCTTTCTTTTCAGCACCGCGCGCCGGTGTACGCAGTTGTCAAATTTATTTTGCTTCAAAGTTGGGGATTAAAAAAAAAACAAACAGCCAATTTTAAATAGAAACATCATGTAACATTTGCAAAATTTTTAAAGCTGATACAATTTATTTTATTCTGCAGACTTATATATTTTTTTCTTACACTGTATTTAAATTTAAAAACATGATATGGCAACGTTACACAGCAAAAACTTGAAATCGTTCCGGCACAGTAAAGGACCAAGATATACTTTTGTCCTTTAGATGTTTGCGTGTGTTTCTGAACCGTATTAGCAGTCCATTACAGCGAAGCGGTTGCGTAAATGGTCTAAGGCTGTCTACCCATCACGGGGTTTTAGTCATGAGAATTTACTATCTGGCGTGCTAAGTTTGCGTACTAGAAGAGATTTAGCATCTGTCACTTTTCTTCATCGTCTTCTTCATGGGCAGATTGACTGTCCAAATATTCTCCAAATACTTAATTTTCATGTTCCTCGTCAAACCACCAGACTTGATATAACATTCCATTCTCGCAAAGCTCGATCAAATGTTGCATTGAAATCCCCTATCTATGTCATGTGCAGCAATTTTAACAAAATCAGTTCTGTCTGTGATATTAATGTTTCTAGCCTTAGTGAAGTTCGGTCTCAATTTCTTCAGTATTCTTCTTTCTAGGTTTTTTTTTTCTTTATTTTGCATTTTCTTACTTTTTTTTTTACTTTTCTGCTATTTGTTGTCCTCTAATTGGGTTCGCCTGTTGGACAACTCTCATAATAATAATAATAATAATAATAATTTTGATACAATAATTAAATGATTAAAATTTTAACAAAAAAATTATCGTCAACCCTGTTTTTTAGAAGATTTTATATAGGAAAGATAACAATATCAAAGAGCGTTTTGCGAACATGGGTACATTTTGGATCAGTTTTCTCTTTACAATTTTGCGGAAAACATCATTTAAAATGCCCAGAGTTCGTGAACGTCAAAATTTTCGGCAGCTAAATGACTTCGAACGAGGTCGAATTATTGGTATGAGAGAGAGTGGTCTTTCCTTTCGGGAAATTGTCACCAGAATTGGTTGTGACGCAACTACAGTGATGAGATGTTGGAGACGATGGTCTGAGGAAAGTTTCTATGGACGTCGGAGAAGTTCTGGACCACAGCGAAGAACGACAGACCACGAAGAACGACGTTTAAGACTTTTGGCAAAAGACACAGATTTTCAACCACGCGAGTAGTTGGAAACACTTGGCGGAAAACTTTAAATGTAAGAGTCTCAATGGCGTCCATATATCGTCGAGTACGTAGTTTTGGAGTGCGTTCTTATCGTCCTTTTTGGTGCCTCCCCCTAACGCCTCATCATCGAGCTCGCAGATTAGAATGGTGTATGGAACGGGTTAATTGGAGGCAAGAATGGCCTCAGATTGTGTTTACCGACGAATCTAGATTTTGTTTGTGGGCCCACGACGGACGTAGACGGGTCAGACGTCTTCGCGGCGAGCGCAGAAACATGAACTTGACACAACCCCGGCATCCTGCTCTTACTGAGGGCGCGATGACTTAGGGTACTATCACGTATGGCAATAGGTCTCCTCTGGTTTTTATTCCTGGCAACTTAAATGCTCAACGGTACATAGAGGCTGTGCTAGAACCAATTGCACTGCCGTACTTGCAAGGGCTGCAAAATCCTGTTTTCCAATAGAATAATGCTCGCCCACATACTGCAAGGAGGACAGTGAACTTCTTAGAAGAAGCTAAGGTGGTAGTGCTTCCATGGCCTTCCCGTTCACCGGATCTTTTGCCCATTGAACATGTGTGGGATATGATAGGCGCAAAACTAAGCAATTTACCTCATCCTCCAAACTTTTTGGACGAGCTTCGTGTGCAGATTCAGGAAGCTTGGGATGCACTACCGCAGGAAGATATTGACCATCTCATTCAAAGTATGCCAAGTCGAATGAATGAGTGCATTAGAAATCATTGGGGACCCACACATTATTAAAAAAATGCATTCGTTGTTAACTTAATAAATTGAAAATTTGATGTTTTCTTTATTATATTAAAATAAACCTTTTGTGAAATTTTCATTAAAATATGCCCACACTTCTTGGTGTTGCAATTTTCATTCCAAGCCGTATATTTAAAAGTAAGCATCATAAACGTTAAGAACATTTTACCGATCTCAGACAATAATTGCAGTCTTTGGTTCGCTCCTCCTCCAAACAAATGCTTTCGAGCAGTAAAATGTACTTACTGTTCTATATACTATTTAAAACATCAACTAATACTAAAGTTAAAGGTTTAAAAAGTTAAAAGGTATAAAAAAACATTTTTGGGATATCTCGAAAACTGCTTATTTTGAAATTTAGATCTCAAACAAAGTTTAATTTTTTTAGTATCTAATTATCAATTGATTCTAAATTAAACTGTAAGAACGCAAAAATTCACTTAAACGTATTGTTTTGGAGATATGTGTTTACGTTTAAAGTAAAAAAACGAATTTTAATCTCTAAATTTTGGTGCTCTCTAGCTCGTAAACGGTGTAACTTCATATAGAGCTTCACCTGAGAAGTCTGTGGTTGTCCTATGTTCAAATTTTTTGTAATGAGCTGAGAAAAGATAATGAATTTTGCAGATTTTTATCATTTGAGATACTGTATTTCAGGTTATAATTAGACCACGCAATTTTGAGTTACTTTGTGCATTTTATAATATTTATTTATCTACCAGTTATAAAATTTAGAAGTAAAAAAAAAACTTTTGTCAAATTCTTCAAACTTTGACACCTTTAGACACCTTTTTTGTAGCGCGTTCAATTTTCTATAAAAAATGTAAATAGAAATTTTCTGTACGATTAAATAATGACGAGATATGGATTTTGCCATATGGAACTGAAGAAAAAATGAAAAACTGCGATGAGCAGGACCTTCTTATTAAAATTAGGAGCTCATCTTTGCAGAGCATTTTTGAAAGGTGCCTAGGAACCAATTTTTCAGTGTCGGAAGTTAAAAAAAATGTTGATTTT
Organism: Tribolium confusum; assembly: GCA_029207805.1. Lineage (NCBI taxonomy): Eukaryota > Metazoa > Arthropoda > Insecta > Coleoptera > Tenebrionidae > Tribolium > Tribolium confusum. The sequence continues at coordinate 11,375,397 of JALGAY010000006.1, forward strand.
TTGGCCTACCCTAATAGGTACACAATACGTAAATATTTTTTATGACTCTCAAATATTGGATTTATGCTAGATTTATTATTAAACTATTTAAACAAAACAGAAAATAATCAAAACATCACAAATTAGTTAATGGTTATACCTAATAAGTAGCTAGATGAGGCACGGCACGACGGCGACGCGACGCGGCCTCTCACAATGCAAGCATTGCATTCAACATTCAACGCATATTTCTAAATCTTAGAATGAACTGGTGCAAAGAAAAAAAGTGTTAGTAGAAATGCAAATTTGCCGCCCAACAAAAAGAAAGATGAAAAAAAAAATGTTTATTTTAAATGAGAGGAAGAAATTTTTAGATTGGAAGTTATTATCCATCCTGAATATTTTAAGAGTAGGTATATGGTATTTATTTATATATAAAAATTATTTATTTCTAGAAATAGTCGTTTAATATCACCAAAACGGAAGATCCTATTATTGACCAACATATATAGATCTTCCTTTTTGGGGGTGATAATAAACAACTATTTTTTGAAGTAGTAGATATTTAGATTGGAAGTGTGTTGTGAGCCCAATATTAAGTCTCGAAAAAAAATGTTAGGTAACCCAAAATTTTCCATTAACTAAGTGGATTAATTATTTTTTAGTCGACTTGTCGACTTAAGAACCTCAACGCACTAGCTGACATATAAAACTTTAGACAACTACTTTAGCAACCAAAGCCTTAAAAAATTAAAAATAAATTTGGTTTAAATGAATTTTATTAAAAATCAAGGATTCCGTCACGGTTCTGATGACATTTTAGATGACAAAATAAAAATTGCACAAATTTGTCAAACAAAGTAAAATACAAAAGAAGCGATTAGTAAAACAATAGTCACGGGTTGTTATTCTGCTTCTCCACAAATTAGACACACTTACACAACCTTTTTCTTTCAATGATCTATGATCTATATTTTATTATAAATATCGCTTAAATTTTTGCTTTTATATAAAAAATAATATATTAAGTATCAACAACGGAAAGAATATTTTTCCAATATTAGACAATCTTTGAAAAAAAAACTTAAAAATTTTTTTCCTCATCTTACCAATAAGTAAAAAGTAAAAAAAGTAAAAGTAATATCACGGTTAAGTTGAGAAAAAAACTATTTTTAAATTTTAATATGTAATTTAAAATTGTAACCTTGATAAAAGAGATATATTCATTAAATCTCCGAAACGTCGGCAGTTTATTGAGATTTTTAATTCTCCTGTTCATATCCAGTTGAAAAACCCCATTAAAATATTATTCTTATTAATCCGTTCGTTTTTGTGAAGCTTCCATGCCTACAAAAACTGCATTTTTCCTTCCTAAGACGGCAAGATGTTGGTATCTTGACTTTTGCTATGTCCAGATGTTTCATTTATGTACCAATGACTCAATTAAACTTAGCAGTGCTGTAAAAAAACCTTATTTTTCTGATAAAGATAGAAATGGAAACTGAATCTACGTTATGAATACGTTAAAAATATGCGTTTCTTTTTTTTTTCGTGTAAAAAGACAAGTGAGTGTGTACAATGACAATATTTTTATGGGTATAAAGATAAAAATTAGAGTATGCATGTCATTTTTTTACATTTATTTTTTTCAATAATTTCTAATTTTTCCTATGTCTAACTAGTAGACGTAGCTCATAAACCATTTTTGGAAAGAAATGTCGTTGTAAAGTACTTGAAAAAAAAAAAAAACGTTTTCTCGGTTATAACAAACTCATTTTGAAAACATTTCTCCTCATTTTGAAACAAGATTATACAAATATACTTGTATATACAAAATGATATAGTCAAAAGCAAAAGCTGAAACATGATAGTTTATGAGACCATTATCATTGAAAATCAATAAAACGTATTTCTTTATTTTAGTGTTATTCCAGTTAAAAGGCATTGTTTCTTCTAATTCATGTTGAAAATTAGTGGTGAATTTTGAATCATAGTTTTCTTTATTTTGTAAATCATTATCAGTGGCAAATGTCAAAGTCAATAACTATAAAACCCGGAGGTGAGAACGAAAAACGGCATGGAAAATTAATAGCGAGATACGTATGTTAGCACAAATTTTTTTGTGTATTACACTCTCGGAATCTGTGTGGCGAGTACCCGCGCATATTCTCACTTTTGAGTTCACAAAAATTAGACGACTTTTCGCTCAATTTTTACTCCACTGTACTCAGGAGGAGCAAAAATTCCCTAAACAACCAAATGCTTTTTTTACTTACCTTGTTCGAAGCTTTCCTGTGATGGTTTTTCGGGACTACATCCATAACTGGGATGTTTCCTATCTTCTTCAAGCGTCTTATAACTGACCAATCCGGATTGTTCATCTGGTGCTACTTTTTTACACGGAACCGGAAGTTTTTGTGCCCATTGTTCCAAATAACTGTTATAATGTAGAGCAACACAATATACAACATACATCATAATCATAAATAACGATTCAATCCAAGAAATCATCTTATCTTGAATCGTAACAAGCATTACAAGAATCGAGACAGCGTAGAAGAAACAATCGCGAATCAATGGCCACCAATTTAGGTAAACCACTGTAGTAGTACAAAGGGCACAAACCGAAATAACAAACATTATATTAAAAACCGCCGATCCAATAACCCCTGAAATTCCTGAAAATCATACAAAATTGTAAATGCCCAAGAGTTTGATTTTGGAGTTACCGATGTCGTCTTTGGCGAAGAAAACTCCGATGATCACTGTTGCCAATTCCGGAGCGGAACTTCCGGCAGCCATGAAAGTGGCTCCGGCGACATCCGGTGACATTTTCAGTTCTGGAATGATTGAATTGTATTTACTGTGAAGTGTCACATTACACCCACCTTCGCAAATGCGGTCAAGTGAAGCAACGAAATATTCGTCGCAAACTATAGCCAAACCGAGGAATGTATAAACTGCGACTATTATGTGGATTATAATTCCTCCGTGTTTTCGGCCATATGGCCCTATTAGAGGTCTAGGAAACTGAAAATAATTTGGTTTAAAAAATCGTCAAGTGGGTAATCTAATTCGAGGAGATTTTTTGGAATTGTTGTTGGCGGAGGATGGTCGATACGTCGATGGGTACTCGTAACGCAATTAGAAATTTAGACGGGAATCGATTCGGGATTCCGGATACAAGAGGGGATAAGATGGTAATTAAAGGATAACAAATATGTATATTAATCTGTTTTCCATTAGCGAAATTTCCTATTGCAACAGGATACTTAATCCTTAATTTAAAAAACACTTAAGAAAGGTAAGTCGGAAAAAAAGCGTAAGATGTGAGGGCATTTATTTCATAGAAAAAATTAAATCATCACAATTTATGCCATTTGTGCCAGATTCTGTTACTCGAAGCTGAAATAGTTGTAATGCAAATATTTGAATAGTTAATAAATCTGGTTTATTATGTATATATTTATACATATTCGAATTAAGTCAAATTGGAATAAATCAAATATGATTATGATGCAGATATTTTTTTTATGTATTTGTAATTGATTAATTACTTGTAACATTTCAAAATATAAAAGAATCTTGACGGTTTAGATTTAGCATAAACATCAAATAGAGACAAGTTCGAGTTTTATAATAAAAGCAGGCTAAATTAATATCTAAAATATTTAATTAAATTTCGTATTTTTTTTGTTATTCTCATTTAAAAAAACAAACAGCAAACAAAAGAATAATAGGAAAACTGCAAATTATTAAAATTATGAGTAGATAATAAGATAATATGTGTTTAAATAGGTAAATAAACCTGTGGCCACGTAATAGTGAGTTCACTAATATAATTAATAAAGAGTTTTGTTCTAATCTTAGATTAACATCATGTGATTATACTCTAATTATAGACGACTACTTGTACTTAAATAAAGCAAAACACAAATCGCTTATAAATAAAGGCGGTTTTAAAGATCTTTAAATGAATTTCTAATTTTTAATATGTTAAAATAGTTTTTAGTGAGATAAATGCGTTTGTCGAATGAATTTAATTAATTTTGTTTTAATTTTCTAAATACTTAGTTCTAAATGTCACAGCTAACTACGGCTTCCATTTAAAAAAATGCAACTTTGATGTATTGGTTCATCCCAAAGTGGAAAAGTTTATATCTAACAATTTTATTTTTATTTTATTTTATTAAAAATTTACGACGGTGACTCTGCTGAAGGATATTATTTTAAACTATTGAGCGAATTAATTACATTATTAGATTATTATTATTAGTAGAATAGTAATACCACGTTTTACTTTTTGAATTGGTTCATATACAAATATCAGAATTTTTTTAATAACAAATATGGCGCTCTAAAAATTTCCCGTTTGATGCCTTATATCCACTCCCTTGCAATTCATCTTTTGATACATCTCTTCATGCAATTAAAAAAGTTGAAATTTAAATACCTATAATAATAAAACTTTTAATTCTAAATATTTTTTATTTTTCAATTTTGTTCAAAGAATCTCAAAGGTAGCGAGATGTAAAATGTTATTGGTAAAAAAACTTGTAAATATTTCGCTCACTTTTCCATTTCTAGAAATTTATACCTCAAAAACTTAATCATATAAGAAATTTTATTCTAAACTTTTTGTTCTTGTAAATTTTTGGAAAAGACGCAAAAGAAGGAAAACGTATGGCATTTTTCATAAAAAATCGCAATTTTATCCATTTATACAGAGTGTTATTGAAATAATGCTAGAAAATTTAACAGGTGATAAGTCTCGTTAAAAGGATGCTAAATAATTAAAATTGTCTTATATAAATGTTTATAGTTTTCGAGACATACACTGTAGAACTTTTTTAAAAAAAGTTGTTTTTGAACGAGATACAATATATTATAATAATTTTGTTAGTGTACTAAAGTATAGTTAGTATAGTAAAATTTTTTTTTTTTGGTGATAGTCCTAGTTTTAATGTTAAAATGAGATATGCAGGGTGTTTTTGAAGTAATTTTACAAATTTTAACAAGTGATTTAACAAAGATGCTAAATATCTAAATTTGCCTTTTGACGTGTAACTGGTTTTTGAGATAAACGCTGTATAATTTTTTTCGAAAACTTTATTTTTGAGGTACACTATATATGACTAAACTTTTACATCGTGTATTTCACAATCTATAAACATTTGTTTAAAGCAAATTTGGTTTTTTAGCATTCTCTCAGCTAAGGCTATGATCTGTTAATATTTCTAACACTACTTCAAAAACACCTTGTCTATATTTTAAGTATCACGCGGTGCTGGAATTTGAGTATGTTTTGAGTATGTAGCCGTTATATAAAACTTATTTGCTAAACATCTGCCTATTTATTTTATTTCGAACAAAACGCCCAAAAATATTGATTTCCCCATATAATGACTCTACCATTAAACAATTTTTGTAAAACTGCTGACGACTCTGCTTTGCTAAAGTTGCCGGTAAGAAGCAAGAATAACCTAAATAATCATAAACAAAACCGTGGAGTCAAAAGAAGTCACGTGAGCTAGGTTTTTTGATAGGTATATTATTTCACTGCAATTAGTAAGAGAAATAAAAATTTTAATTGCAGGAGCGAGACCGAGACAGGTTTCGCTTAGGGGCGGCAAAATTGTAAATACGCCTATGAGGGTGATGATTCAAACAGCTTATTATATTTCCAAACAGGTCGGATTTTAACGCGTGCTACTGGGACCGAAACAGGGTCGGCATTAAATATTTTAATTCATTTATGTATGTTTCATCAGTAAAATGTAATCAGATTATCTTGGTGTTGATTATTCATTGGTGTGTATTTTAATATCTAAATTTTTGTATTTATGTTTACGAATAAAACCATATTTGTACTATGAGAATGGTCAAATGTACAAACAGGCTTATTCACGAATGATGACGAAAGATTTATGCCACCAATCTTACATTTTCAAATGAGACTTTGATACAATTTAAGTTAAGAAATGTTTTTAACGATCATAGTTACTGTATACCATTTTATGTTAATTTGCCAGTCTTTGAGCAAATTTAGTCAAAAAGTTCACTGATAACGAGAAGACTGACATTATCTTGATATATGAGGAATGTAGAAAAAACGTTTCAGCTGCAGTAAGACTTTATGCAGAAAAATATCTCCATCTTTTTTTCGAAAAAATTTTTTTTTGCCTCCTTTGAAAAAGCCACGAAACGAAACTGCGACAGGAGAAAATAATGAGATCAGGCGATTACAGAAAATTCACATAATGGGCAAAATGCTGGGGCACAAAATTTAAGAATTAGCCAAAGTTCCGTTTCTAGAATGATACGCGCTAATAAATTCCATCCCTACCATGTTACACGGGTACCAGAAATAATTGTTACGGATTATTATGTAGTCATGCAATTTGAAAGTTATGAAAGAACTGACAGAAATCGATAATCTTTGGATAAATTTGATTCAATATTTTCACTGAAATGAAAATTTTATCAAGAAAGTTACTTAATATGTAAATTTGGTTCCATATGGTTTCATCATCATTCGTAAAAAATCTTGTATAATTTTAAAATCGACTCTGTTTATATGCTCGAACATTTCAGTTGGGGACAGAATTATCTGTCTCGGCAGAATAATCTGCCGAGATTACTCGGCACCAGCAAGTATCTTAGTCCTGCTTTGTTTAATCCTATCGGTAATTTTTGAATTTTTCTCTTGTGAGGTAATTAATTCTCATTGTACTTAGTACAGATACAGGGTGATTTTTTTATCTGTTCCCGCCCGAAACTCCAAAAATTTATTATACTTTGAAAATTTTATTTCCAAAATTGGGGCCTAAAGAGTTGAGAATTAATGTCAACATTGTTGACAATACCTTTAACAGTGCTTCCAGAGTCAATTTATTTGGATTATTTGTTGCCCCATTATTTAATTAATTAACTTACTTTTCGTTTGTATAACGTGTTACCTATTTTTCGAGATTTGGGCGGAAACAGATAAAAAATCACCCTGTATATACTTATAGGCTTTACACTTAAGTGCTTACTGTCCATTTGTAAGACAACAAAATGCCTTTTTACGAACAATTTGTAGGAATAAAAATTTAAAAAAACGAACGAATGTGTAAAAAAATATTGAAATCAGCTCATTTCTTAAACTCGTCTGTGTAGACAGTTTCAATCTTCTGAATAATACTTCTTTTTTCAATTCAATTTTTTTAACATCATTGTAACGAGGGCTATCATTTGTTAAAATTTGTGAAGTAATTTTAAAAACAGCCTGTATTTACATATCACGGTAGCAAAATAAATTTCCTTCTTTGTGTAGGGTGTCCCATCGTATATGCATAGTGGAATTTTGAACCCTTAGAATAAACGAAAAAAAAATGTTAACTGATCATTCACCTAATCAGGCGCTACAATAATTTTAAAAAAATATTAGGATTTGTTATTCCGTTTAAGAGAAAAATAGCAATTTATGCAATAAACTTTTATTATTGTTTTTTTAATTTTTTTTCTTTTTGATCTGGTAAAGGGTAATATGTCAAAAAGTAGTTTTAAAAATGGTAAAATAATAAATTAAAAATCTTTAACAATAGCGGCAAAATTAACCAATTTTTAAAAGCAACTAAATTAAAGCGTTATTTATTAGTATTCTATTGCTAATTGAAGTTAACTGCAAGGCAAGACCTTTATTTATGGTAACAAAAATTTATAAGCTTTGGGATAGACGGTTTCAATTCATAAGTAAATAGGGGTGTGTATATTTTGCGCACCAACTCTACCTGACCACCTAATCCTATGCATGTTTAGGGCACCGTACTAGGGATTAGCGAAGAGTCGGATAACTCTGCGGGTGGCCATGACAATGTTTACTAGTAATAGTTAAAATAAGTAAAAATAATTTCAAGATGCCGTAAATTTTGATTACATTTTCAACATAGGATAGTAGTAGCAGATTTTGAAAAATGTTGCTATAACAGTTTGGTCAGAAGTGAAATTAATAGTAAGTATGTAGATTTCATTTAGGGCAAGCCTGGTATCTTTAGTATTTTATATATAAAAATACAAAATTTGAGATTGTCAGTGAAATACAATAATTGTAAAAGCTCAGTTAGAGCATGGATTAGGTATTTGTTTAGATTACCATTTTTAACACCAACAGGAGTTGAAGAGTGTTTCGCATTTGATTTATTTGGAGAAATTCCCCCTAATGCAAAACTTATTGAACTCTCTGATTAGTGATTTTTTTTCCCCTAAATAAATACGTAAACAAGTCTTTATTATCCGGAACACATGTATGTGTATAAAGTATACTTATTTATTAACTGTCATTTATCAAATATAGTTTTATTTTGATTTTGATAAAACAGACTCAAATATCACTAGATTACTTTAAAGTACATATTAGAGTACGAAAAATATACTATATTTAAAATTAAAGTTAGATTGTTGAACTAGGTAAAGTTTTAATCACCCACCCGCTACGGTGCCTACCTGTCTCGGTGCCCAAAATATGTAAAATTATACCTATGTGATTATAAAGAATTTTGAGAGTTGGGGATTATAGTGGTCAGTTGGTGCGCAAAACATGTCTGTGGGTAAATAGAGCCTATTGTAAAATTACCTACTGCCTGAACCATAAATAAAAATAACTACCCCTCATTTTGCGGTATTGCAATTATTTGTCGTCAATTTCTTTCTTATATTGACGTCTCGTTTTAATCAAAAATATCTCAATTGCTAATAGATTTTAATTAATTTTATTTACGCAAAGTGACTTCCTGATATATGAGCATTATTTGTAGGCAAAAGAAAAAAATTAAAAAAATAAAATTTTATTTCATAAATTGCTATTTTTCTCTTAAACTGACTAACAAATTGCTAATATTTTTTATGATTTTTGCAGCGCCCAATAAGTGAACAGTTAATAAAAACTTTTAATTTTTTTCAGTTCATTCTAAAGGTTCAAAATTCCACTATAAGATCGGACACCCTGTACAATTACTGCCCTTCGCTTCCCATATCCTGTAAAGAATGTAATAATTAAATTATCTCTTATCCTTGGCATAATTTCATATCTAATTCACTTATCTTTTGCTGAGAATAATAAAGAGTAAGTGATCCAGTAGTTTGGTAATTAGTTTTTTATTCTTTCATTACATAGGTGATTTGGTCATTATGATGCCAATATTTACCTGCCGCCACAAGATAATGCGCTTACGTAATCATTCAAAATTTCGAATTATTAATTTATTAATATTAATAACTATGATGTGTATGTACTACATACCTACTATAAAGCAAAGCAAAGTAACGTTATGTTTCATGAAACTAAATTTTATATCATGCAGGTGAGCGAAATTAAATTGAATTATTTCTGGAACTCAGACTTGTTTGCAATCATATAAATTAGTAAAATTAACATATCAGGTGGTTCAAAAGTATGAAGCAATATTTTAACCTGAAATAGGTACACCACCACAAAAATATTGAAAATCTGCAAAAAAATTATCTCAACTGATAAAATTATAATCTAAAAATTAATTAAAAAAATGACGCGTATAACAAAAAAGTTTTAGCATAAGAGAACTACAGGATTTTTAGGAAAAAATAAAACGATTTAACATAACTTATCTCTATATCAAGTTGCACCTTTTAGGAGTTAGAGGGCGCCAAAGTTGGAGGTTAAAATTCGTTTTTATACTTTAGACAATATACAGGGTGTTATGGAAATGAGTGCAAATATTTTAACCTAAAATACAGCACCACAAATAATAAAAATCTGTAAAAAATTTTTTGTCTTATCTCAACTGATAACAAAATTATAACCTAAAAATTAATTATTACAAAACGTATAACATTTTTTTTTAACATAGGGCAATCATAGGTTTTTCAGGTCAAAATAAAGCGATTTAACACAATTTACCTCTATACTAAGTTGCACCGTTTAGGAGCTAGAGGACGCCAAAGTTAAAGATGAAAAGTCAGTTTTATACTTTAAACGTAAATATCTCGAAAACGATACGTTTTAGCAAAATATTGCATTCTTGCAGTTTTATGTAGAATCTACTGGCATATTCATTTTTGCTACAAAAATTGGAGATTAATAAGAAAAAAATTGGTTAATTACCCAAAATGTGAAAAAAAGTGCCGTAACTTGAAATTGAGATGTGCAGCAAAATTTTGCTAGTAGAAATAAAAAGAGTACAGTCAACTTCATTTGTGTAACAAATTTGGTATTAATCGGTTAAGCGGTTTTCCAGATATAACAAAAAGATGTTTTTTTATACCCAACTTTGACGGCCTGTAATTTTGTTGTTAGTTGAGATAGGACAAAATTTTATTTACAGATTTTTATTGTTTGTGGTGCTGTATTTCAGGTTAAAATATTTGCACTCATTTCCATAACAGCCTGTATATCTCAAAAATAGTACGTTTTAGCAGAATTTCACGTACTTTTTTATTCAGAATCCATTGGTATATTTATTTTTGTAATAAAAATTGTAGTTAATAAAGCAAAAATAATTATCAAAAATGTTCATCCGGAAATTAAAAAAAAGAAAAAAAACCAAGATTTTGCTGCTATCAGAAAAACGATGATATTTTATCTTTATTGTACCAAATACATAATCGGTTCAGCGGTTTGTGAGATATTCCAAAAAAAAAAAAAAAAGAAAATGGTTTTTATACCAAAGTTTGAGATTTTTATCACTTGTGGTGTTGTATGAATTGTATGTTAGATTATAATTTTGTTCCATACTTTTGAATCACCCCATACAATAGTTATCTAATTTTAAAATTATGTCTTTTATAACTTCACGGTTCTTTCTCTTACTTTTCATTTTAATTTAGATACTTATATATAGAGTGTAATCAAATGTTAGGCAGAAATTTTATCTGGTAATCCTTCTCATTGAAAGGATGCTAAAAACCCAAATTTGCCTTATAAAATCTTTATGGTTTTAGAGATATATGACGTAGATTTTTTTTTAAATTTGTTTTTGTACAAAATATGATGTACTATAGCAATCTTGTTGGTTGATATACAGGTTATGATTAAAATATATTTTATTTAGTTATAATCTTCCTTAAAACGATACTAAAACCTAAATTTCATGACAATAGTGTTTTTGAGCAAAAACTTCTGCATCGTATATCACAAAAATTATAAACATTTAAATTAAGCAAGTTTGGGCATTTAGTATCCTCTGAACCAACAATATTACCAGGTAAAATTTCTACATAACATTTGATTACAAATGTATTTGTAAACCCATCGGTGATACGTAACGTATATAAACTTTATTATACATATAATAGTAATAGAAGCGCACAACTTACGAATCTAAACATTTGATTTTTTAACCACTGGAGCTATTTTAGGTTTTTTCTTAATTCTATCACTTTATAAAATATAACGCTTCTCTTTAGTTCTCTTCATCTTCCATTGTGGTTTTTAGCAACCATTTCTCACCAATTTCGCAGCATTTTAGCGCAAAATACAAATATACATTTTGTTGTACAACATATAATTCTACTTTCAAAATCTGTATGAGAAATTAAAATGAGACCATCTCTGAGACATACAGACGTCCTGGAAGATACTACATTTAAAAATTTATATGGCAATTGTGCCAAAACTAATGGTCTGATACCTCCTCTTTTTTACATAGCAGTAGATATAAATCATTATTTTGTCGTAAATGATGAGCCCTATAACTTTAAAAATAGTGCAGGTATAATTTTTTTTAATGCAAAATTTTCCTGTTTATCAGTTTTCCTCTGGATACTTTTTCCATGAGAAATAGAAAGAATGACTTAAATTGTAAATCTTATTAACAGAGACCTCCCACTTGAGATATTAGCATTAATGCAATTTATGACGTCTCTAACTTCGTACTGCTCAAACCGAAAACAAACATCTGTTGTCATCAGCCCCTTTGAGGTTTTGCCAATACAAAATTAGAGATGTCGTAAATTGAGCACTCAACTAATTGCTATGGAATTACCTGTATTATCCCAACTTGAAAATTATTTTGTTGGTCTTTTATTTACTTTAGAAAGATAAAAATTATTATTTAAAGATATTGCTATAATTCATATAATTGTATGTATATTTGTTTTAATTTTTCTTATTGAAGTGGCAAAGTAAGAAAAATAATCTCAGGTCGGCCGTCCGCTAATCAGATCAGGTAAGAGAAGTTAGTTCTGAGAAGCATAGTGCCAAAATTGCCAGTGAGGTTCTAAATATCTTTGAAGGATGGAGTAGGATAATTGCGGTAATAACATTTGCTGCCGAAATTACCAACACCCAAGTAAAACGCATACAGCCCATTCTAATGAATATTTTACTTTTGCTCTTATGAAATATCTGAATTTGTAACGGCCATCCGATAGAGGGCGCAGAGTAGGAACGGCTCTCTCACGTCCCGACCACGATAGAAACAAACAACACGCGTATTAAAAAGTCCTGTATTTAATCTATTGTATTCAACTTTCTTTATAATAAACTTCATTAAAAGTTACAAATTTTAATTATTATTTAATGTGAAATGCGTAAAAACTTATGTAATTGTAATCACTAAACGATAGTTCTAATAAAAATGGTTAGTCTGTGTTCTAGTTAGCTTAAAACTGATGTCATAAACGCGTACTGTTTCATGACGACGTGTATATTTAAAAAGAGACTATAATTTTATCGATTTTTAATTTTTTTTAACTGGTTAAACAATTAAAAAATAATTCCACAATATACGAAATCGATGAAAACCACCGCATAATTTGCAAATCCCCTATGAGTACAAAGTTAAATCGAATAGGTAAACGACTAAATTTAATTACACCAATTCCGAGAGCTATTCCAGATCATTAAAATTTGTCAGAAAATTGATTTTATCAACGAATAATTCATTAAACATGAATATAAAAAATTCTTTTGATCGTTACCCTTGTGCGCCAACAACTTTGATAAATTACGAGATCAAAAGGCATCTTCTATGTTTATCTTTTAAGCTTAAAACAAATAAGTATAACGTTTGACGGGACATATATTCACAGTTAAAGCAGTCTTACCTGCCGTACTGCCGGAGGAATACAAAAAGGTGTCGAATTTGTTATTGTGTCTGTAATGTTTGGTGGTGTTGGTGTAGTTGTTGTCTTGTTCATTTTTTCAGGAATTCTAGTTTCATTTAAATTTTTATGTGTTGTTTTGTGTGTTGTACTTTTTGGTTTTGGTGTTGTAGATGTTGTTCTGTTTTGTGGATGAAAGAGATGATGTCCCCAATCAATTAACCGCTTTTGTCTATGCCGACGTGTCCTATTTAAATTCTATGAAACAGTGTGTGAATCCTGAATTTTAACAAGTACAAAAAAGTGACTTACCTGTTGAATCGCAGGGGGTGTACAGTCAGAAATCCCGCTCGAATTCCCACTCTTCGTCAACAATTTTATTCTGGAAGTTGTTTTCGGCGGCTCAGTTGCGAATTTAATACTCGTAGGATTTTCCGTAGTTTCAGTGGCATTTTTTTCGATAATTTGAGTTGAATTTTCCGACAAGACGTGAATTATTGAATAAATCAAAAAGAAAACGGAAATCTGGAGAAATTTGTGGCGTGTACGTCTCATATCCTGTCGGAATAAATTTCATTGTTAAATTAAAACGACAAAGATTTTTATTGATGAGCGCCAGTCACTGTGACGCCCACGAATAAGTAATTTGTGGTTATCAGTGCTTGGAAAATTCGTCAAATCAATACTATTGTCACATCGGGAAATCGGTAATTACTGCCGGGAAAGTTCATAAACATCAGGTCAGGGACATACTTAGCAATGGCGTCCCGATAATGGTGCATTAGAAAGTTACATCTTATTGTTGCTGGAGCCCGATTTTCCAAATTCGCACAATAATTTGTTCGATTTTTAAATTTAGACAAGACAATCTTTTTTGTATATAAAAACCGTTAATCACAAACCTAGAATCAAAATTGTTTTACGATATTCGCATACAAAAATTATCGTGCAAACTTCGAGAATCTATCAACGTCTTGCATCGACTTATATGCAATAGAATTGTACCCCAAATCGCATATCTACCAATCAGCCGTAAATTTACGGTTTGGATACAATTACTTATTTAATGTGGTGACAATAATAAAATTAATTGTTAGAACAATGACAGTTAAAAATTGCTTGGTTAGATAACGGGTGTTCAATTGAAAAGTTTCTCAAGGTCCGTTTGAAATTATGTAAGAAAATGGAGTAAAAAGGGAATGTGATAATAACCTAACATAAAAGTTTTTAAAGAGTATCAAGTGTGAGATTTGTTGGCGTTGTTCGTTGTGATTATTGTCATCCTCAGAGTCCAAAAAAAATTTCAGAGGAAAAAAATCTTCCAGTTACTACTCATTTTGAAGAGTTCTCGGTTATCTTCTTGTAATTTGGGTTTCAAACAAAATAAACTCTTTAAATAAAATAAACTCTTGTTAGTTGATAACAGTGAAAATGGTTTGTTTGGTGCCGCGGTTATTCTTAAAAATACTTCAAAAAGATTTGACAGATCCAGAGCAGAGATAGCTTGAACTTTTCAACTTAACATGCGTTATTTAGTAAATAAAGTAAATATGCTTGCACACACTAATAATCTACTGTAATGTACAGTCTCCGAGTATGACATTAGAATTAATCAAGACCGTACATTAATTAATTAATATCTTATTTAATTATTAATAAAAAACCGCTTTGCTTGAGTAATTATTATAACTATTAAATTAAACATTTTTCCTAAACCCTAAATAGTGTGAATGCATTTACTGAATTAAATTGTAAAAAATATTTACTTAAAGTAGAAAAAGCCGTCGTCTACACGTTTGTGTTTTGTTTTTTATTTTGAATATTTTTTTTGTACTATTTTGTCTAGCTTAAAAAAACACACACTTGTTGTAATAGAATGAAAGCCAGCGACCGCCAGAGTATGTCTAAAGCTTAAATTTTTTTGTATTGATATTGTAGACAGGTGAACCAGATTTTTATTATTAATTAAACTGGGATCGTCAAATATGTAATCTTCTATTTTTAATTATTAAAAATTAGCTATCTAGAACATTATACTGTGAGAATGAAAATAAGCCGGGTTTGTGTAGGCTGTGCGCGCTTTTATTTAATCGAACAAAACTTTACAGGGTGAGTCTGCTAAAAGTTTATTTCATCTTTTCTCAAAAACTATTTATCACATTAATTTCAGGGTTTGCCATTAAAAACTGTGTTTTTCTATATGCATGTGGATTTTTAGAATATTTCTAATGTTTCTTCTAATGAATATTATTAATTAATTAATATTAATTCGTTGAAAAAAATATAAAATTTACATTATTTTTAATGTCATTCTAAATGACACGATGTTGAAATATTGTTTTGTGAAAAAAATATTTAAAAATTTTTTTGAAAACACCTATTTTGATGCAGCATTGTCGTTCTCGACAATGGGGTAGACAACTTACGTTTAGCTTCTTTATACTAAATCGACAAACAAAAACAAATTAAACTTTTTTATTTTTTTAAATATTTCTACATTAAATAACACGCCATTATTCCTAAGAGAGTGAATGGGACGAAGAAGCTTTAAGGTGAATATCTAAGCTATGGTCGAGTAACCTGGCAATGCTGCTTCAAAATAGGTCCTACAAAACGAATAAACTATATTATTTCTTGCGGTTATCTACATTTTTTTCACAAAACAATATTTCAACATTGTGTCATTTAGAATGACGTTAAAAATAATGTAAATTTTATATTTCAAGATCAATTCATCTGAGTAAAGACAAATGGAACGAACAAATAAGTGAGCTGTACGAACTGAGCTGAGAATATCTGAGATTTGGTGCAAAAGGAAAACAGCTTATATTAATTTATATTATATTTTTTTCAACATATTAATATTCATTTATTAATATTCATTAGAAAGAATGGTATAAAAATTCTGAAAAAATTCTCATGAGTAAAGAAAAAAACAAAGATTTAATGGCAAACTGTGATGTGATAACTAGTTTTTGAGAAGAGATGACAGAAAGTTTTAACAAACTCACCTTGTATATGTACAAGAATGTTGGACCAGAGCTTACTGCAACTTTCAAGTACAGAGTAAAGCTTGAGAAAATTAAGAGGAGTATTTACCGATTTCTCTATATAGGGATTCCAATGTGAACGCGCGTATCTGTAGCTTGTTTCCTTATAAAAAAAAAAAAAAAAACAAACGGTTTTTGCTACGAGTATTATAATAATATAGACCACATTTTGATATTTTTAAATTTTTAATTTCGTTGATTTTAAATTTTAATGATTTTTTAATAATTATTATACCTATATTATATATATACATTTTTCTTAAAATCACTTCCAATCATTTTGTAGTTAATAATTAGAAGAATGATTGTGCCAAATTTCGTTAAAAAAATTTTATAATTTTTTTTTATTATATTAATTATACAAAAACATCTCTTATTTCTTGCCTTTTGGCTTTGCGGCGGCCTTTGTAACGTCATCAGGATTATCAGCAGCATCCTTTGCTCGCTTAGCACGAATACCAACAAAACGTGCATCAGCACGAGCCTTTCTAAGAGTGATAAAAGTGTTGAATTTCTGTTCTTCTTCGGTTGGAACCCTCGCTTTTGTTCTGACCGCAGATTGGCGAATTGGCAATACTTCAGTTGTCAATTGAGTTGCAACCTTTCTTTCTTCTTCAGTGGCTTCCTCAGCCCTCAACTTCTTATTATTAATTGGGAAAAGAATAAGCTTGGATTTGTATTCCTTCAAACGTTGAGCATTGAGAAGAACAGATTCAATAGACTTATTCCTCCTTCTGTATCAACAGCTATGCCAATGGTTTTAGCAAATTTGCTATTAATTCCTGCAGCCTTTAATTCCTGCAACGTAAATCCGCGTCCTGCACGCACTTTAATATGATACCTCACTGTGGGGCACCTTACAATAGGTCTCAACAATCCAGCTGCAGGCCTAGGAGCGATTGCTCTAGCCTTCTTGATACGGTTCTGCTTGCGGCGAATTTTACGAGCAGGCTGGTTGATCCAAGTCTTCACAAATCTTTGTCAGTCCTTGTGGAAGTGCCCATTGGGAATCATATTATTTCCTTTGGGCGCCATGGTTGGTCCTTTGATAGAAGCACCAACGCGTTACAAAACGCGTAAATATATAAAAGTGCTACAGATTCGCGCGTTTACCTTAAAATTTCCATAAGAGAAATTATCTCCATACTCTTCTTGGTTCCCTAATAAAATGAGAGAATTAAGCTAGAAATTGTACCGCGACAAAAATCGGAAATTATCTCCTTTATAGTTTTTAGGAAAAGTCACTCCTCATCATTCTCTAAAGAAAAAGAGAATCACCACTAATCGACTAGTACACCGGGTGACCCAAGTTTCACCTCCACGTACTTTTGTTTATCATACTTTTTACGAAAAAAAAGGGTTTACTTCAATCACTTGTACCTAATTATTTTTTTAGCATTTCTTTGCGGCCGTAAATTTAAAAAAAAAATAGTTTTGCGAAAACTTTGATGTCTCTATTTTTAGAAATCAATCTGCCATTTTTTTTTAAATCATTAAAAAAATCGTTAAAAAACAATTTTACACTATAAATTAAGACTGGTACAAGTCTGTTATAAATCTATTATATAAATAACATAAAAGAGTACATAAATAGCACATTAGACAATTGGAAACGACCTAACTTTGTTTCTTTCACAAATTTACAACTCTGTCATAAATAACATTAGACAACAAATTTTAATTTTTTTAAAATTAATTTACAAATTAGTTTTATTTTATATATGACATAATTACAATATAAACATTTTTTTTTCTAACACGTCAGGTTTTGCAGAAAAAAAATAAGTAAATTAAAATTTTTTATGTGTTTTTAATTCCTCCAATTGTTTTTTTATATTTCTTAATGATTTGTAGAAATGAAATGAAAATGCTCTCCCAATTTTCTTTATAAGTTATATTTGGGTATTAAAATTTTTGTCTCGTCCGGGTTATTTAATCAAATAAAATTAATGTGTCAAATAATTGTTGTAAATTTTAATCAATTATAATATAATTCGTAAAAATTTTAACGTTTCAAGTGTAATGTTATAAACTCTAGTCAAGTATTGTATGGTTTTAAATTTTAACAAGTAAATTGTAACACACGAAGTAGGGAAAGAAATTAATCCAATGTATCAAACCAGGGCTAATAATTTTATGAGGAATGAATAGGACGTAGGGCTGAAGAAGGGATATCGCCGAAACCGGTGTCCAAATATAACTTGTAAAGAAAATTGGGAGAGCATTTTCATTTCATTTCTACAAATCATTAAGAAATATAAAAATTTTTACTCTATGCTAACTAAATATGTACCTATTGTGGCGCTTACACTGGTCAACATGATTTTTTTTTGATGTCTAATACGTGTCTCTTGTGTATTTTTTTATGCAGATTATAAAAATGTTCTCAAAAATTGGCCATCACGTCAGGATTCTGAAAAAACTTATAAAATATTTTTCTATACAGTGTGAACCATTTGTAATGATTAAATTCCATAAAAATTCAGAAAGTTGCCTTTCATAAAAACGCTGGGACACGTGTCCTGTTATTTCCTAACGCGCATTTTCTGATAAAAAAATTAGATATACGGGGTGTTCCAAAATCGAGATACGACCTTCAACTTTGAAATTTTAAATGAGAACCCTAATGTTTTTTAGCATATTTGAATTCAACGTATAATTTTGCGTATTTTTTATATAGCACATGCTACGTCAATTTTTAGTTGTTTTTGAAGAAAAGCGTTAGAAAAAAAAAATTAAACTATTAACATAAAGTGAGTTGTAGAAGAATAAATTCATAGTAAATGTTGAAAAATAACAGAATACGTGTTCAAGCGTTTTTCTGAAAAGCAAATCCCTCAATTTTTATCGAATTTATTTATTACAAATGGTTCACGCCTTTTTTTTCAAAAACAACAGAAAATCGACAAAATATTTTTGCTACATAAAAAATACGCAAAATTATACGTAGAATTCAAATATGCTGAAAAATATTGAGGTTCTCATTTTAAATTTCAAAGTTAAGAGTTGTATCTCAATTTTGGGACACCCTGTATATCTAATTTTTGTGTCAAAAAATGCGCGTTAAAAAATAACAGGACACGTGTCTGAGCGTTTTTCTGAAAAGCAACTCCCTGAATTTTTAGCGAATTTATTCATTACAAATGGTTCACACTGTATAAAAAATATTTTACAAGTTTTTTCAGAAACCTGACGTGATAGCCAATTTTTGATTACATTTTTAGAATCTGCATAAAAAAGTACATAACAGACACGTATTAGACATAAAAAAAATCATGTTGATCAGTGTAATCGTTACAAAAAAAGGTTTAGTATCAAAATTAGAATTTAAAGAAAACTAAAATTGTTTAAAATAATGTAATAACACAAGCAAAAGTAACATACCAAAACAGAGCGGTGATCAAAATATTATTCAAATTAATTGATAACTTATTGAATAAAATCCAAAAACTCCCTATTCAATAAAATTACTACAAGTTTGGATAGGATAAATTTCTACAATAGATAATTATGAGCAATTTTTTTCAAAAAATTCGTTGAAATAGAAAGTGTCATTTAAGGGGTAGAGTATTTAGTCGCGAGTTTTACTTGAGAGTTCTTAACACACGCGTCATGTGCAAAAAAGTGTTTGGTGTGATTGGGTGAATTTTATGTTTACGGTATTTGTATGTAATTATTTATTACATGCCAAATAAAGCCTTACTGAAAGTTTGTAATCCTTAATCGTTGAAACGTTATCTACTGTTTTGATGAACACAAATAAACAATCTTTAGCTTTATACTATATGCAGCTGAGATAGATTAAAAAACAAGCGCTACGAACTATCAGAAAAAAGTCGTTTATTAATTTCATTGATCGCTTACTGAAAAAATATTTAATTTATGCCTGTATTTGTGTATTTTGTTGTGAAACAGAACGGACTAAAACTTATCTCTAACCTGCTATAAAAATACGAGTAATAACGTCGTGATCAAGCTTTGAATGCGATTTTTCTGAAAGTTAGTCAAAATAAAATAAGTAAATGTTTTGCTTTAAGTTCTAAACATAATTTTTTTATCTCTGATAAAAATCTTAGAAAATTTAATGGAAGCATCTTTTTTCTCAAAGTAGAGATTTTTAATACAAATAATGAAAGAATTAAAATCCAAGTCAAACCCACAAGTTTAATAAAACAAAATTCTTACATAATAGTCTCAAATCCCTTTCGAAAGGTATGTCTCATTATCAGTGCCTAAATAAAAATGTAAAAAAGAAAATTATAAAAAGTCAGGAAATATTACACAAATCTTACCAAACTTTTGTCAGTAATAAGCTAAAAATATAAAAGAATAAAAACGTATACTAAAAATAGGATAAAGCGATACTTTTAGCAAAAAATATGTTGATCGATCGGAAGACAAGACAGTTTTAAGTTAGGTAATTGATGTCAAATCTTTAAAAACATACATGTTTAAGCAGCGAAAATTTCTTTTGTCAATTTTCTAAATAGCAACCATTTATTTATTTAATTATTTGATGTTTTCAGATCGATCAATATCTTTTTTGCTAAAAATAACGATTTGTTCTACATTTAGGATAGATTTTCGGTGCCCATGAATTCCAGTCAAGCTAATCCTTTATACTTTTGATTGCCCGAGGGTCCGATAATCCAAGACACGAATTCTCGTCAAGATTAAAAATGACCGCTAATTTCACTGTTGAATTCCCGGCGCCCCCCGTTAAACTAAAGTCACTTCCCAATAAAGACTAATGGGCTAATTTCAAGTTGAGTTATTACCAGTAGTATCGCAAATTTTAATACTTTGCCGTAGCAACAACGCAACAACCAAACTCAACACCGAATTCTTTTAATTTTCCATGAAAACGAAGATACTACTAGTATTATTTTAACTTGAAATTAGCCCATTAATGTTTATATTCAATTTTGACCTCAAATAATTTTGGTAAGAGATACTTAGTTATTTATAAATTTATCATAAAATGATATAGAACTTTTTTGTAGAGCATTTAATTTCCTACAAAAATGTGTTATGATCATTTCAGTAAATTGATGCGTAAACAAGTTATAAAATTTCAAAATTAAAAAAAAAATCCCATGTTATTTAAATGGAAAATCGCGATGAGCGACCAGTAAATATTAATGACTGATATTTTAACAGGGATGAATATGTTATTGTACCTATTGAATAGAGACACACATTATAGAGAGTTGTGATTTTTTTTTTTTTTGAATTACCGTAATAATACGGTTGGCTGACGGTCGCCGGCTAGTGGCTATTAGTCTTTAAAATTCTACTTTTTTGACTATTTAAAACCATTAATAACAGTAGGATTTAAAATTTATGTAGTTGCGTGTATGCATCAACGTACAAAAATTTTTAAAAATGCGTCTGGTACTTAGGATTTTGGGATTATTAGTAAGAGGCGAGTACGTCTCTGCTTGCTCCGTTCACTTTTGATCAATAAACCAAGTGTATATAGAAAACGAGCCGACAACGTGGAAACATTACCCTAATACTTTAATGGACCTCTGTTTGTGGTTTTGAATTGGGGGAAATCTACTTTTTCTGCGTTTGTTAACTCTTCTTCGTTTAGATCGTCAATATTTTCTTGATTCAATTTCATCTCAGGATTTGCTAATTAATATTGCGTGATGAAACTTAAATAAATCTACCTGAGAATTGTGAAATTCTCCTTTTATTCAGTGAAATGAACAAGGGCCTGAATGTCTTCGTGAGATTCAATTAAAACTTAACGAGATTAAAAGGATTTTGATTGATTAATATTTTAACGGATATCTATTTTACGAGCGAGATTGACGGCAGGCGATATCCCTTTCAGGGATTTTTCAGAGATTTGAAAAGACGAAATAATGAGTAAATAAACGGACGAAATTTGATACGGTTACATAACAAGGTTGTTTCATTTGAAACGTGATTCTTCCAGAATAATATCTTGAGGCTATTAGAAAAAGGAAATAAACAATTCGAATTGAAGCAATTACGGTTTAAATGAGGTATTAGATATGAAAATTGAATTTGTCGTATTGGAAAAAACTTCGAGAATCTCGAGGAAAAATAAATGAGTTCTCTCTCGGTGGCATTATTAAAAATGCTGTTTTGACATGAAAAGACGGGTCAATATGACGTTGGAAGGTCTCTTAGTGTCATCTTTAGAGTTTGATTGCCGATTTTATCCCGCATCCATTCACACCCTTCAAGAAATTAAAAAAAGAAAAACAGCCGTTTCAGCAATGAATCTATTATAGGGTAATAAATTTCCTTTGCCCTAGTCAAGGGTGGTGTGGTGAAAATTGTTTCTAAAAAAACGTTTTTTCAGAAAATGTCATTAAATTCTTTGAAACATCGCAATGCTGTTTGGACCCGGAAAAATCATCAAATGGCAATACCTGGTGATGGTCGTGATGCACCACTGGAAAACTCGTCACTACACGAAAATTTTCACTGGAATGTCGCCGTCGAGACGCTTTTCTGCCAAACTAGCGAACGTTTCCAATATTTTCCCGACGGTGGAACAGTGGCGGCGCGCATGCGACATTTTATACGCTTTTCATACAGTTACGGACAAACTGGTTCAGGGAAAACAATACGAATTGAATTCCTTTGTGAATGAAAGCACAAAAGCAACCCCGATAATGCTTTCCTTATTACCCTAATTCAGTTATTTTCACTTCAATCAATGAAAACTCGGTCACAATTGAACGCTGCTTTTATTACAAATAATTATACCTTATGAAAAATTACAAACTAAATCCTATCTAAAGCCTCTAACATTACGATACTGTTGCCCCGGATCACCTGAAACATAACCTCAATTTCTTGTTAAAAAAATTTATCAGAGACTTACCACCATCCCAATGTTGTTCTTTTTGCCATCTCGGCATTCCTCAATGCTTTCGTCGACCACCAGATTCATAAATGGGTCGAAACCACGCAAAATACCAACAACTTGCCGGCCACCATTTAATTTCAAACATAGCTTTTTATCCATAAATCTGCAACCAAAAACTCAAGATTTTTCCACAAAAGACAAGAAAACTCACTTTTTTAATTCTGGAGGGTGAGCTTTCGACATTTTTGCTTATTTTTATATTTTTTTCAAATAAAAACGACTTTAGACGCTTTTTGTAATTTGACAATTGACAGATAATGACATTTGCTAAATGTAGGACTGGATCTTTCACTTAAGTGTGTCTGCCCGAGAAATGATGTAGGGAGAAGACTACTTGGATGGTTGGCCACCATTTTGAAGTTTTACCGAAACGAAAATTCAAAAATTAACTCAAAAAAAAACACAGTAAATTGTTTAAAGAAAGTGGATAAAATGAAGAAATTGCATAATTTATTATATTATTTTTATTTGTATAATTTATTTTTATAATTACATTTTGCTGATAATTGTATAAAATACTATTTTAAAAGACTAATTAAATTTTAAGGTATATGGTGACATTGACATTCACCACAATAGTTCTTCAAAAAAAAACCTATATATTATTGACAATACAAGTAATCGTACTACTAGTTAGGGCTAGGTAGAATACATTTCCTTTACGCATGAAACATCTTCTATTGAAGCACTTACACAATCTACAAACATTTTGAAAAAAAAAAAATATAATTTAAGTCACTATTTTTATTTTTCATAGAACAAATATATCAATTTTTAAATTAATAACGCCATAGGCCAAAAGTAGCGTCCATTAGGTTGGCAGCTACGCCTAGTTTCTTTGTAGTGCATTGGTTGGCAATACTAATTTGCTGTCAGTTTGACAAATAAAAAAATAATCTAAATTTAATAGGAGCATTCAATAAAGTAAGCGATTTAAATATTTGGCAGCTAGCGGTGTTCAGTGGGAGTAATCCGATTTGAATCGATTGCAATCATTCTTTTTCGACTATTGCAATCGCATAATGACGATACAAGCCATGCCATAATGAGATATTTGACAGCTTCATAGTGCGCGCGGAGTTGTGATTTGACTTCGAAAATTGTGCGTTCAGGGTAACAGCAATCGATTCAAATCGAATCGAAATCGGTAATCGTCAATCGCTTCATTTATTGAATGCCACAAATATGTATTAAAAATTTATCAAAAATGAATTGTAAAAGATCTGAGAACAAGCGAACAAAGCTAACTGTTGTTACAAAGCACGTTATCGCAAAATGTTTCGCAGTAATACAAAAGCCAGATGCGCCTAGTAGAATGTTGGAGACAATTAGAAATCAAATTTTACCGTCCTATTATCAATTTAACGTTTTCACTGTAAAACCATTTTTACCTACCTAAATACTTGAATTGTTGTCTACTTTGTATTATATTACAAAGTTTTACCCACTAGAAAATCTATCAATTCTAAAATAAAACTGTAAAATAAGCAACAGGTCCATCACATGTCCTTTTGATTTGCCTACAAATTAACATAATACAGTCCACGGACACTAATGTGGCTAAATTCACAAATTTAGGAACTCCAAAACATCCAATTTTGCAGCACCCAAAAGGAGTGCTTACCGTTAGCTGCATTAGCAGCCCCCTAAACACAATCTTAAACTGATAATTCTCTATTATATTAAAAGACAACTAAAGTATCAACCAGGACACATCATTTCTGGAGCAGTTTCATAACTTCACAAATGTAATTTAGGTGTTGAACAATTAAAAATTAACAAATTCTGAAAAGCGTCAGAGATTCTAACCTATTTTTGTACACCTGTCAATTCTGAAAGATTTCCCACTAAAAACAGATGCCATCGCTAAAAGAACAATTTACACTGGCCGATTATCGTAAACTTACACTAGGGAGTGGACGCAAACAGAGTTTTAAATTTGGTAGATACTCAAAAATTGCATTTAAGTCAATGGCATTAGCTTTAATTAGTTTTAAAACTGAGATGGTTTTAGGCCGCATCCTATGCACAGATAGTTCTGTCAATATTCTCCCTACTTTTGTCTCTGGTTAGTTTCTTACGAGTCTTTTATTGTGCTGTTTACATGTTTTAAAACACCATTTTGTGTTCTTGAAATATGCATTGTAACAATTACTTGTTAATTTATTGAAATACTGTTTTTATCATTTACAAAGCACAGGAAACATTTAAGAGATCGCGTCCTGTGATTTAGAGCCAACCTGAGAAAATAAAAATTTAGGGACATTCGGTGCATCTCCAAATTGACATTTCACATTTATCAACAAATTAATTCGATTTTCTTGGGAAAGTCGCTGGATTAAGTACCGTAAAGGTAAAAACAGTTCTTTTACAGCCAGATGTTAACTTTCCCTCCCCCGTTTTGTTTCGTAGTGCACTTTGTCTTTGCACCCTTTCTAGTCTCCAACCGCCCCCATGGAAGAGGCCGAGGTGACACCACCCCCGCCTCCGTCATTGAAGACCTCTTCTGCATCAAACGAGGGTGATTGGACTTGTCCTGACTGCGGTAACGTGAATTTTGCTCGTCGTAACAATTGTAACCGATGTTACAAAAGTCGGGGCCCGGCTTCTGCCAAAAAACGGAAATTGGGGCACGAAATTGGGAAAGCCGCCGCTGAGAAAAGTCGAGGGTTGTTTAGTGCCGACGATTGGCAGTGTAATAAATGTGGCAATGTGAATTGGGCGCGGAGGCAACAGTGTAACGTTTGTAATGCCCCCAAATTCGGTGAGGTGGAAGAGAGGACGGGGTTCGGTGGGGGGTATAATGATCGGGGGGTGGTTGAGTATAAGGAGCATGAAGAGTCTGATGATGAATACGACGAGTTTGGTAGGAGGAAAAAGAAGAAAGGTGAAGAGAGTGAGAAGAATAATGTAGAGAAGAAAGAGGAGAAGGTTGAGGAAGAGGAAGTTGAAGATGAAGAGGAGGAGGATGATGAAGATGGGGATCTTTCAAAATATGATTTATCAGATTGGGGGGATTCGGGAGAGTCTAATAGTAAAGTGAATAGTTCGCGATCAAAGTCGAGATCGCGGTCGAGGTCTCCGCATGAGAAAAAAAGTCAGTAGTGGCAAGTTATAGGTTAATAAATTTGCTTTTATTGTGGTAAATTCGAGCTAGGTATCCTAATAAACCTTAATTTTATTTATGCGAAATTGGTTGCATTTTTCTTCACCTAAAAATCGAATACAATTTTTAGCACCGCCTAAGTGGCTAATGAAAGTAAATAGAGTTTTTGGTAGTTGTTACCTTGTAAAAATCGTATCTGTTACATAATCGTAAAAAAATTGAGTAACAACTATCAGATTTAGGCAAAAAGTGCAAGTTTGGTGATATACTAAATAATCTCGAATTTTCTTGTTTCAGTGACTTCCTAAATTATCACGATTCCGACTATGGCCCGACTTGCATCAATAACAGTCGCATCTTTTGGTTCAATAGCAACTTGCAAAATTAAGCACTGTTTTTGGTTGTTACGACGTACGGTTCAAATTTAAAAGTCATTGCAAAGTTGCTGAGGAAACGAAGATGGAACTGAGACAGGATGTATAGTCCGATTTTTTATTATATTCCCTTAAGTTACTGGACTCTTTTAGATATAGTTTTATAGCCGCTTCAGAAATCTAAGATCCCTAACTTCTAAAGTCTGCAATAAACCAAATAAAAGTCATTGTTAAATCTACTTGTAAGTTAACATCTGGACGGAGTAACTCACTACCTGATGCAACCACAAGAACAGTAAAACGTAGGGATAAGTAAAATTTGCATAAATATTCTATTACTGAAGATTAGCTTACCATTAGAATCAACAATGACCATTATTTGGTTTATTGCGGGCTTTAGAAGTCAGTGATCTTAGATTTCCGAGGCAACTATAAACGTCATACGTGACGTAGATGTATGTATCTTATGTTATCGATATTACAGTAAACTTATGAAGACATAACACAAAATCGGACTATGTATGAAATCGGGCCTTTAGACGTTATTATTATTTATCTAGTATAAGCACTTATGTATGTTTACAATAACGATTAATAAAGATGAAAAGGTTTATTCGTGTTTCATTTATCTGTGTTTTTTTTGTAATATTTTAGCAAATGGGCTCATAGGCCATGTTTCGACTTTTGTTTCTTACTGTATCATTAGTTACCTCTTTGAAAGTAAGTAATAGTAGATTGTTACTTCCAAAGAGGTAACTAATAGTATAGTAAGAAACAAAAGTTGAGAGTAATACTAGATTGTTTGATAAGTTAAGAAAAGTGATTGTGTTCCAGTGAGTGTTTCCTGAACCTTCAAAATGGAAGCTGACGGTGTTTTTTTGATATATTATGTGAAGAAAGAGTGAAAAAATTGCAGCTTTTCTACAATGAGTTATGCCAAATTTTTTTACCTCCTTGAAGAACTATCTCAGAGTTATTCACCGCTACTCAGGTGAGTAATGGTCGTTTTACATTTTTCCAATATTAAAGCTATTTTAAAAACGAATATTAGCCTTGCTACTATCATTTATTAAAATCTGTCACTACTAATACCTATTTACAAATGTTTTAAAATTATTGTATTTTCAATGAAATATATAATTTTCATTTTTTAAAGTTAATAGTTTTCTACATTAGAGTGCGCTAGGTGAAATATTGTAAATTATCGCACAACAGTATTAAATTTTTTGGCGGAAGAAATTATTAAAAGTTAATATTTATAACTATTACCTGAACACGAGGGGAAAAATTACTTTACGTCAGCAATACAATTTTTCGTTATTAAAAATTAAATTATTTATTATAAAATTTATACCTGTAAATTAATTTTTTAACCATTTTAAATTTATATACAGACGAGTGACATAAAAGTATGGAATAAAATTCATATTTTGTAAGTTAACGTTTTTTTAGAAAAACGCCAAGACAGGTCGATTTTATTTTTTTATTGCGCACGTTTTTCACTTGTTTTCAAATTTTTTTAGCCAACCAGTTTTTTGCTGTGACATAATCGATACTTTTTTTAAATAGCAACCTCTATTTTTGATCTTGAATATTGAAACCACTTTTTTTCTGCGTATAACAGTATAACATTTGTAGGGTCTAAAATAAAAACTTATAAGTTAATAAAAAGTAATTTAACCAATTTAAATGTTTTATTGAATTTTTCAAAATAGACGCAATTTTTGTTTAAATGTTTAAATTGGCGTTCTTTCGTTTTTTGGCAATAATACAACAAATTTTCAAACTCCGTGAGCACAGTATTTCCCATTTTTTTGACCAATTAAGCGGTACTGATTTCTAATTCTTTTTCTTAAAAGCTTGATTTTGTTGCAAATATTTTTGATTTTAAGTAGCCTTTTAGAAAAACGGTCAAAACATCATCTAAATAATCTCTGACACCACGAGCGTAGTGTGGAGGAGGAGGTGCACCGTCTTGTTGAAAATATACATTAGCTGCTGGTATGTCTAGATCCTTTTTATTGAGAAAAGTTCCGCTAATGCTGTCGCAAAGGACATCCAAATAAACTTGTCTAGTCAATGAGAGGTCAAAAAAGTACGGTTCTAAAATGTGATTAGCTCCAAAAAGACACAACTGTCATATGGGTTGATAAAAAATTCACACTGGATGAGAGAAACCAATACTTGATGCAACATTCACAAAAATTGAATATTTAGTGACGTTTTATCAGATTACATTTTAGGATTTTAGGACATCAGTGGTGTAAGAGAAAGAATAAGCTAACGAATGTGCTAACGGAGTTCGAGAATTAGTTGTATTATTACTAAGAAACGGAAGAACGTCAATTTGAAGATTTAGTTCAGTAATTCTGTTAAAAATTGCGTCTATTTTGAAAAATTCAATAACATATTTAATTTGGTTATATTCCTTAAAGTTCTTATTTTAGACCCTACAAATGTTATATTGTTATACGCAGAAAAAAAAGTAGTTTCGATATTCAACACCAAAAATAGGGGTTGCTATTTAAAGTAAATATCGATTACGTCACAGCAAAAAACCGGTTGAATAAAAAAATTTGAAAACAAGAGAAAAACGTGGGCAATAGAAAAATAAAATCGACCTGTCTTGGCGTTTTTCTAAAAAAAACATTAACTTAGAAAATATGAATTTTATTCCATACTTTTATGTCACTCTGTATGAACACTTTAATTTTAAAGTAACTCGTACACGAAAATTTACCAGTACACAAATCTATCATTTTACAATATTGGTTTTGTAAATTGGCATATAACTGACGTTTAACTGACAAGTAATAATATGTAATAATGTAATATGATATGTGTAAAACGTGTAATATGATAATTGCACGTTCGCGAAGCCAAACGAAGCCAAAAAATTGTTTAAATTTGATATTACAAGATTGTTTAAACCAAAAACTTTAAAAATAACGATAGAAATTTATCAGAATTGTATCTTTTTTACAAATTTTGAACTAAAAATACTAAAGTAAGTTTTGGCTTTTTTTTAGAGGGAACCGAATAAACTGGCGATGTTTAAAGGCTGTGATGGGCTTGTATTGTACAATATTTTTTGTAATATCTTCACAATTCGTTAATTTTACTTTGAATTTTTTTTATCGAGGAAAAACTAAAGAGTGACGAAAAACTGTTGTCAAAAATAAAAATATAACAAAATTAGATTTGCGTTACTGTAGTAGCTATTTATGTAATAAGTACCTATATAATTTAGGTCTTTATTGTATAAACCCAAGAGGTTATCTACGAGCGAGTGAAACGAGCGAATAGATAAGTAGGGCGCGTACAAAAAGATTTATTTATATACGAATTGCCTATAAATTTTTATGACCGGCTGTAAAAATAATAAAAAAATTAAAATTAATAAAAAAATAATAAATCTAATACAATGTATATTTGTTTCTGAAAATTTTGTCCGATGCACTTCTAAACGTTCTAATGAGAAAGAAATCAGAAATATTGCTGCTGCTGCTGAAGATTCACTATTACTAACAAGATTTAGGCATGTATACAAAGAAACGTACCATGCTTATCGGAAGTAGTGTACTAGTAAGGATTTCAAGTGATTTTATATTTTGATATAAAGCTATTTATAAAAAAAGTGTGTAAAATAAGATTCTTTTTTGCACTAGACGTGAAAATTGGATCACTAGTATTAACGAGTGTACAAAAATAAAAATATTAAATTAATAAAGTTAGTTTCTTGATTTATAGATGTCACATTTATCACTAGTTATAAAATAATGTTACTTGTTATTACAAGTTACAAATTTGAAGAACGTTTGACAACTGAAATGACATATCAAAATGGTTGCTTTTTGTAATTGAATTGGAAAAAACATAAATTTAAACTAACATAATAATTTTGACAATTTTGAGTTTTGTTTTTTCTCAGAGGCTCTGTTGGTTTTTTGGTTAAAAAGAGGTCATCGATTTCCATGAAAACGTTTAATGGGCTGACTTCAAGTTGAGATAGTACCCGGTAGTATCGCAAATTTTAATACTTTTCCATGGCAACAACCAATCACAGCAACAAATTCTTTTCATTTTTCATAGAAACGAAGATACTACCGGTATTATCTCAACTTGCAATCAGCCTATTATTATATAAATACAAATTGGTCTTTTGGCCAGCTAGAATTTATTTGGTCAACGGTGGATCGTGTTTTCTTCTGCTCGTGGTTTTTATCCAGAAATTTGTGCTGTTCCTTTTGTTGTCATGGCTGCTGGTGCTGGCGTCTTTCCAACTTTGTGCTCTAAAACTTCGTGTTCGTGATATTGTCTTGTGATTTTGGGGGCTTCTGTAGTTTTTATGCACTTTATTCAATTCTGAGAGTGGTTAATAAAGGACGGATTAGAAACTGGTGGAGTTTTAGAAATTGTTTTAATTACCTACTCAACTGGCTTAAAATGAATAATCTGAGTTTGCTTTGATTTCCAAAGTGAGCTTCAGCTGAGCGACTTCGAATTTGGCACCAGCTATAGGTCTTTTCAATGACTCTGAAGTGCCGAGCAATAAACCGTTTATATTCAATTATTAATCGAAGGTACCGCAAATGCAGTTGGAAATGCTGACCGTTTAATTCTAAATTTACCTAAAAACCGTCTTAACATAGAGATTATTTTTGCCTGATTCGCCATTTTTGACACATCTGCTGTAGAAATCTTGAACTCAGCGCCCTCCATGAATTCAGTTCCTCACGTTCAGGTAGCATTCTTAGAAAATTGAGATTTAAGCTTAACATTTAAATAAATGCTACTACAGAATGCCGCTTTCTGCATTTGGTGAATATTATAATTTTATTGGTTGGGACCTCAGAGTCAGTGAAATCCACAATACCTGAGGTTTTAAGGGGTTAGGGGTAGTCAGAGGCACAAAAAATTAGAATTTTCAGTAATTTTTTTGCTATTAAATCATGTTATTTTACAAAAGTAGTAATATGGCATTATTATACAATGTTTTGACTTGAAGTAACGAAAATTTCAAAAAAAAAAAAAAAAATTCCAAAGTTATAGCTGTCTGTGTTGACCCAGTTCCAAAATAAGGTCCTTGCGGTGACAATCATAAGTCCTTGGAGATTCATCTAAAATCAATCGGATAGAAAAAATTAGTTTTATAAATACCTTTAATAAATAACCTTTATGTATACATATCCTGGGCCTGATCGAAGCTTTTTTTAAAAAAAATTAACAAAATGGCGGCCTCAGGAAATTTTTTTCTAGATTTTTGGGAAAAAATCAACAGTTAATTGGTCTTAAAAATCGAAATTTTTGAAAAAAAAATATCCTTCGATCAGACCCGAGTTTATTATGAATTCTAAAAGCTGTATAAATTTCATTAAAATCTACTGAGCGGTTTTCGAATTACAGTTGTCACCAGTTCAAAAAACATAGTTTTGGGAAAAACGCATTTAAAGTTTCACACTAGATTTACGTACAGAAATACGAATTATTAAATTACTTACACCGAGTCATCTATTCCTGGGCCATATAATAGTTTTTCAGCCATTGTGGAAGTTTCCAAAACATCAATTTGCTGTTGCCTACGAAGCATTCTGCCTTCCCGAGTGTTGTCGTTGGCGCGCTGATCTGGCACTTTCATACGTGCAGCATCCATTTTTTCAGCATGTCCGAGCGCTCTTTGTTATTTGTCGAATAACTCAAAAAGTAATCGGATCAAATTGAAATTTTCAGAGAATATTTTCAAGATATTACACTTAACGAAAATGCAAAAAAATTGATTTTTTGAAAATTCTGACTACCTCTAAGCCCTTAAGGGATGCATGAACGGGGTTTTATCATTCCACTTTGTTAAAGAAAGAATGCTTTTAGCAACTAGCCTATTTAAAGTGTGGCGAGAACAAAATTTTGGTTGTCAAAAAAATGTCACATTGGTTTTTGTGATTTTTTGAGTTTTATAAGAGGTTTTCAGCGGTAAGAAGAATTATTTTAGTTATTGGTTAGTTTCTCCTTGATGGTGGCTATGAAAACATTAACATTAAACGAGAGAACAAAATTCTTTGCCTGAGAAAGATGAAGTATATCGTCGAAATGTCGCAATGAATCTAATTGTTTTATTTTCCCGTCTTAACAACCAAATTTAACGTAATATTTGTTTAATTAAACATTATAATTAAAAGGTTTGTTAACGAAAAATGTAAAGCATTTATTACATCCCAATTCTTTGCAATTTGGTTAAGTTGTGTTGTGGAAAAGCTATTTCAAAAGATGCGAATTTTTTCAACTTGTCCACAAAAACTTGTATAGTGTCCATAAAGCATGCAATTTTTATAATCTAACTTAATATAGTGAACAATCATACAGAGAAGCCATAAATGATTGTTGTTTGGAGTAAGCGTTGAGAATTAGTTGAAAGCATTGAGTTCTAGAGCATCAAATTTCGTCTTTAGAAAATCCAAAAAAGCACCAACAAACTTAACCAGTAAGCGATTTTTTGGCAATGACAACCCATTTTTATTATTGTTTTTTTACTATTTTTGTGTATCAATATTATTTCTTATTTACATTGCACTCTCTTCTCTTATCATTTTTTACAAATGTCACTGTTCTCTTTCGAAACATTTTCTTATAGTGTGTTTAAGAAACTTATTAAAACATTCATTTTGTGTGCGTTTGCTATTAAAACGTTAGTGCTCTTATAAACTCTCATAACGAGCAAACAAAATTTTACTTTTTTACAGAAAATGATAGGTTAAGTTTAAATTATTGGAACCCTTCTTTCTCAAAATTATTTATTTACCGGTCTACAAATAAACAAGTTTGAGAAAGAAGAGTATACCAATAATTTAAACCTAACATACAGAGTGTTTACGGTTTTGAAGTTTAAATTTAAATAAAAAAATATACAGAACAAAAGAGACTATTGTACCAAATGAAACAAAAATTAAAGTTATTAAATAATTATAATAAATATTCTAAGTGATTTGTTTAAGAACTGCTGTTTTGTTATAGCACAATGTTCAGAGTTGGCTCCATTCACTGAAAACAAAATCATTTTGGTCAACCAAAAGACAATAAATAATTTATTTTTGGCAAACAATATGCGTTTTTTGTTGCTCAAAAATTTGTTTTAATTTTCTTTGTTATGTGTGAAGAGAGGTGATCAGTTTCTTTGTTAAAGTTTTAATAAGGTTGTACGCAAAATGTAGCAAGATTTTTCGAGACCGACACTACTTCTGAAACGTATTCTTTATAAAATATCTCTACAAGAACTATCACCAGTTTTTGGAAAGTTTTTTTTATCTAATTTTACAGGTTTACGTATACGAAATTCAGGAAAAGACCGTTTTGGTTTTTTGACTTTTATAATTTTTTTGGAAATTAGATTTTTTGATTACAATACAATTTTTAATTATACATATTTTAAAGTTTAGTAATTTTTAACATTAATTCATAACATTGTTAGTTTTTTCTTTTACTTTAATGCACCAAATTAACTCCAATTATTTTCCTTATTTGAGCTCTAGGGATGAAATATTTTGTTAGTTTGGTTCAAATTTATATCCACTAGATGGAGTTAACACACAAATGTTTTTTCTGCTTTAAGAAGATTCTTACATTTTGGGCGAAGAATTTCTCTCTATTCTGTTTTAATTGGTCTGCATGTTTACTATGTGAGCAAGCTTTTATGCAAAATAGGGTTGCTAGCGGAGCTCTCAAGTAACGTACAATAATCACGGCTACAGTCGCTCACAATTTATAGTGATCTCTTGCACAACCGACTCGATGCTAGGCAATAAATTTATGATTGAATTCGAGTAAAAAATAAATAAACAAGAAATAAAGCACATACCCAAATCGTTTTATTTGCAATAATTACATATTTTCAAAGCCAAGGAACAAGTGTTGGAAACTATATTATCACATGCTCCTAATTACTGTTATGTACAACATTACATAGATTTTTATAAACAAAATAAAAAAACGCCAAATTATTAATAGCAAAATTTTATTAGCTTTTAGGTACCTAACGTTACAGTCTGCATAGTAAGAAATGATTTTATTATTTTCATAAAAAAAGTTAAAAAAACAACCTAAACATGTACGTACAGTCACGTGCGTAAAGTCCACTCCGGATTATAAAAGTCTGTGCTGAAGCCGCAAACATGAATTATTTTAGCTTATAACTATCAATAATCAATCTCAAAAATTTTTACTTTTATGTGTTGGGACCTTTACATTTTTATCATGGATGATTTGTTAATTGAGAGAGGTGACATTCTTTACGCACTGTAGACTACACATAACTTTTCAAAATAATTGTTTGATAGTTTTGGTGATCGTTTATAACCGAAAAATGACACAATGAAACTAATTTCGAAGAATTTACAGTGATGAAAACACAATATAGAAATTGATAGAGCTGATGCCAACTAGAGACGTAGCAATGTTTAAATAAAATTCGCTTTAAAGTACTGATAAAAATTATAAACACTTTCTAATATTTTGGAAAAGTGCATATAAAAAACTCAAGAAACTGCTTGTGTAAAAGAAGTTCTTTTGCAAGATATTGAGAAGCAGTACATAATCCTGTAGAAATATTTAAGAAAAATAGATTACTAAAGCCGTATACACACTTTATGTAATGTAACATCTTGTGTAGGTAATTTAAAAAAATATATAGTGTTTTATTTAAAAATCAAAAGTTATAGTCATTTCCGGTAAAA
This sequence comes from Tribolium confusum, assembly GCA_029207805.1. Taxonomy (NCBI): domain Eukaryota; kingdom Metazoa; phylum Arthropoda; class Insecta; order Coleoptera; family Tenebrionidae; genus Tribolium; species Tribolium confusum. The sequence continues at coordinate 11,410,604 of JALGAY010000006.1, forward strand.
CCAGATATGTTACATTCTCTAAATTTTGTTTTTCTATTTATAAAAATCTTTATTCTGTATCACCCCATATTAAATTTTGGATCTATACTTACTATTTGTTTTGTTCTTCCTAAGCTGGTTTATTATTCAATTAATAGCGATTTTCTAATAAAATATTTGCAAGTTACGTGCGTTACTATTTAGCAAAAATATTATTAAAAAAAGAATAAGTCTAATTTCGTTTACCTTTCGCGTGGTCAAGGTCTAAAATTTCCCGCGGGCGGCTAAGCGGGGTAATTCATTAACCCCAGAAAAAATCTCCTGTTGTTAGTTATGTATTGTAATATTGTAAGTAGTAAGTTAGTATTGTAATGATGTTTTTTATTAAATATCATTTATAGTACGCATGTTCTGTAATTTATTGCATAATAATATAACTCAAAAAAAAGATTGACAAAATTATATTATATTCTAACAAATATGACTGTCATATAATTCTAGGTTCTAGGTTTACTCAGTGTTATTTTCACACTCAAAACAGAAAATCTTTTTGACTTCCTTTCTGTGTATGTTGCAAACGGTCTTGCCACATTCAGAATATTTCAAAACGTAATTTTTGCTTTTTACAACACGATTTAGCATGCAGCGTCGTTGATACGTAGTTGGCCAAGCGGGGTTATTCAGATACCCCACTCACAAAATACGCAATTTTTGCACAAAAGTAGAAGAGGTAATTAACAAAATTAGATAAGAAATATGTTTAAATAGGTATGCCCGAGGATTTCTTGGAACTTTGTTGCGCAGAAATATTTTTTTTACAAAATAGCACCAAAAAAACAAATTTTGGGGTAACTCAAATACCCCGCACGTACACGCGAAGGTTACACCCTGTATACTACAGTTCTATTTGAAGTCGTCAATGCCATGCAATATTTTATCTGGTTTTCTAAAGATTTGTGGTATCACTAAGTACACATTACCATTATTTTAAACAGCACCTTTATTATAACAATTATGCCCTAATTACATGACATTTTTGATAATACCACAAATTGGTATTGACAACCAAAATTTATTTGATGTTACTGTAAGTATTTATACTCAAAAATAGTGTTTATTACCTTCTTTTAGTTAATAATTTTTTGCTTTTACGGAACGTCCGACAGTCGCAATTTTCTTTTTTTACTCATTGTGTCAGGAAGTATTGTATAAAATACAACTAAACGTTGAGTAGCCGAATTCCTCAATTTCTTTATATTAACATTTCTTGGAAACCATTAGTACTTACAGGAACAAAAAGGGGAGCGTGCGGATGCCTAGCTGTGAATGTGATAACAGACGACAAGAGAGGATAGAGAGTTCCATGATTTTAATTTTTGTTTGTCTTACATGAAAATTTCCTAAAAAAAGTACAGAGCCGCTAATTAACTAACGAACTTCAAATTTTGATACTAATTAGTAAACATCTTGAATTTATTGCCTTGAATATTTTTTTTGTGAAAATAAATGATTATCTATGCAAAATATCGTTACAAAGATGACATTTTTTTTCTGAATTTCTCTATTTTTTTAAAAAAAATCTAATAATTTTTTAAGAGTTTTTGGTTCAAGACATCTAAGTCATAATGAGTTGTGTTATACAGCTGTTCCTTAAAGATATGCGAATATTTAAGGGTGTGAATCTACATGAAAAATTAATGTTAGTTTGCTTTATAAACTATGGTCCAAAAATGTTTCCTTACAAAAACTCGGGGTGTTAAAATTTAAGGAAAAAAAATGGAAATTAATTAATATTTTAAGAACCGCTTCAGATATTTCAGTGATATTTAGTACGTAGTGAAAGTTAATAAAGGTGCATACTTTTCAATGCCAAAAATTTTTTTAGCTTTAACAGTGGCGTGCGTACGGGTATTGACTTCGATATTTTTTAATAAAAAAATGGTACGCCAATGGTTTTTTTTCAAATAAAAATTATTTTTGAATTCCTCGTTCAATTTAAACCATAAGATCTCTCTTGAGTTGTTTTCTTTAGATGCGCCATTTTTGAGTAAAAAAATAAAAACCGTTTAATTGTCCGAGAAAATTAATGTAATAATTGAAGAATGCAATTTTTATTTATTATTATTAACTTTTACTACGTACTAAATATCACTGAAATATCTGAAGCGGTTCTGAAAATATTATTTTCAATTAAATTAATTTCCATTTTTTGCCTTAAACTTCAACACCCCGAGTTTTTGTAAGGAAACATTTTTGGACCATAGTTTATAAAGAAAACTAACATTAATTTTTCATGTAGATTCACACCCTTAAATATTCGCATATCTGTATATATTTATTTCGTAGACAAATATCAAATAGTTAAGTCACAGTTTTTTGACGAAAACCCACGAATTCCCATTAGTTGATGGCTGTGTAAGAATCTCCTTAAAGCATCAGAATTCAGACAACTAATTTTCTACTATAGATAGCCGAAAATGGTGCATGCGCCGGGACAACATATACAATTACATCAAAATTCCGATATTTGAATACAACATAATTTTTTCTTTCTTGAAAAAGTTGTCTAGGGTGCTATAACATTGCGTTAAATGAAAACGTAAGAAAAAATGAATGTTGAAATTTTACTTTTATCTGTTACGCTGCAATTATGGAAAATCAGAAATAGAAGGCAATTTCATATTTTTAAATACGTATTTAGCAGATTTTAAATTATGTTTATTGAAAATACTGCTACACCACTCGAAGTTGTCTTAAAGTTATTGTACAAAAAACTGTTTTGTATTTGCTAATTTTATAAAATAAGTTTGAGATCATTGATCTTCAACAATACGACAGTTGTGATAACAACCACTGACAGCCACGACAGTCAAATTTAACAAAAATATACTTAAAATGTTGTTTTATCAAGGCACTCTAGAGAAATGAACATTATGAGTAATATCGAAAATTTTTTTTATCAAATCAAATGTATATATCTTTCAGTTGGGTCAAAAAACTACACACGCCGGAAATCCGGGAGAAATAAAATTGAAAATTGTTTAAGTGCAATTGAATTTTTATTTAGATCAGTGCTAATTAAAACTGACCATTACCTCTAAATTGAGCAATGATGTTTTATCCGGCGCCGCGACGCCGTACAATCCCAACTACTTTGGCCCTTAATCTTTTGGCCCAAATGAGGCATTTCAGTCATGACCAAATCATTCGTTATTATAAGAATGAAAAGAGCGTTGGTCTGCGTGTGTTCTCGACGAATACATCACGTCATAAAGCGTCGCGGTGCCAATTCTAAAATTAAATACCGGTTTTAAGAAGGGGGTAACGTACACGTACAGCTTTGGCTAGTCGATGTCTAGATTTTGCAGTTTTTGGTGTTGCCCAGAAGGGGACACATCCGCGCCCATAAATACCATCTACGACTTTTTACGGTAAATTTAAGGTGCAATCGGGGTGAGTGGAAAAAATTCAAGTAACCACATACAAAATTTTTGATAAAAATATTCGACGTTGGTTAAAAATATAATTTTTGCAATAGAGTGGGCGATTGTCTCGACATCAAAATTTTTTTCTTGTAATATTTTTAATTTGTGTTACATCAGGTGGTAAAATAAAATTTAGCCTAAAACAGGAAATGACGTTCGGGAAAAATCACATGTATTGCTACTATTTAAAACTGACTATTTTGATTTGGATTATGATGTAAGAAAAAAATTTTTCACATGATATATGACATCAAGTTTAAAAATTTGACACAAAATTTAGGTTTGTGTGACTTGGCAATTAAATTTCTGTTGATAAATGTGATTAGATAGACGTGGGAAAATTGAAAACATTCCAAAATAACTCAGTCAACACAAAATAAGATTTCAATAAACCGAATTTTCTGGAACCGAAAAATAAAAAGTAATTTTTAGAAAGTTTGGATCAGTCTCTGCTAAACTTCAATAAATTAAATTTAATACCGACTTATACTTCATCCTTTTATCTCAGTCTTTTCTGACTCACTCCTAAATATTTACCAACCCCCCCAACCCCAAGCATCGACAATCGCCTATTTTTACTCCATTTGCCAGTCGTATGAATAAACTCGGCGAAGTCTAAAAATAGGACGTCTCTGACCTTAATTCCACAACACATCTTCAGGGACAAGCCCCGATCGCACCTGCAATTCCGTATTTTAGATCCGATGACTGTTCCTCGTTGGTGAAAGTGCGTGATGTCTGGGCATGGGGGTCGTGGGGGCGGTAGATCGCCGCACCATTTCCGTCCACCGTCTCCCTACACCCAGTCGCCACCCCCGAGATTGGGGAGTCCCGGGATGAATATGTTCGGAAACCGGTTACCGTATATGCCATGTCCGAGACCGCGATGGCCTACGGCGATGTCACCCGTACCACCCGGATTTTCACCACCGCCAGGACCGAGACCATTTAGAATGCCGATGCATCCAGTAAGTAGAAACAGTGGTTTTAGAGATTTTATTAGAGGTTTGGGAGGAATATGATGATGAGGGTGACAAGGAGGGAAGCCTGAGTGGTTTCATGAGAGTTTCGTTTTTCTGGAGCTGTGCGTTTGGCTCTTTGCGTTTGGTCATTGGAGAGATAAGAACCTGAAATGGAAAAAAATGGGGTTTTAGCATTAAATTAAAGTGGGTAGAAGACTAAGAGGGACAATGTTTGTAAAATGTTAAACATCCATAATGACAGAATAATAATAGTGAAGTAAAATAAAGAAAAGACCTTCAATTTAATGTCTAATAAATATAGTAAGTATTAACAAAGTAATTTGTATTGGATATTTATAAGAGGTGGATAATATAAAAAAATAAAAAATAAAAAAATATACAAAATTGTATTACGTCGATTTACATTCTATACTTTTACAAACGGTGAAAACCAGTAGTTGTTGAGGGTGTCCTATCATATATGCGTAATGGATTTTTGAACCCTTAGAATAAACGGAAAAAATTAAAACTTTGTATTAACTATCTACTTATTGGACGCTAGGTACAATAATCTTAAAAGAAATATTAACGATTTGTTAGTTCCTTTAAAAGAAAAATAGCAATATATGCAATAAAATTTTATATTAATTTTTTTAAAGAAAATCCTTTCCATCTTATGGAAATCTAATGACCACTCAAATCAAGATTTTTTTCGATAGCTCTTGAAATAAGGAGCAATTGGTACCATTGCGCCAACTTTGTAGCTCTTCAAACAAAGGCTAAATTAAAGATTAAAAAATTAAAAACGGCAATGCAAAATGCATTGGTAAGAGTAAGAGTCAGTGAAACGAGACAAATCGGGAAATAGAAATGTTTGAAAGTCTATAAATTATTAAAGTTGGGTTTTGACCGTAATAATCTGGTAGATTTAACAATAGGCTTAACGCCATGGGAGGTGCATTACGGTTTGGGACCTCTCAGATAATATTTAGAAAAGAAATCCTGAAATATCTAATTACTTGGTACTGATATTTATAATAAAACGTTTGGATATATTGATATAACGGATATACTGTTATAATTAACTAATGTAATATTAAATCATTAATTGATATAACTACACTCGAAACGGATCTAAACATATTCGTTGTAAAGCCGTGGTACTTGAAAATCAGGAATTATTTTAAAATCTAGGACTTTGTCTAACCAAGTTACGAAAATTAATTATTGTAATAAGTTATTTTATTTTTATAACTAGTTTCAAATAAAAATTTTTAAGAGAATGTTTATAAAAATTTATAGGTAAATGCAGCTTTAACTATACTTGAAAGATGTTAATTCTCAGGCTGTAAACTCCTCGTTGATGATCCCCTCATCTTAGTTTTTGACAATCCTAGCTTTTTTTGTGAGGATACAGGAATATATAAAAAAATTAAATGCTTACGTGATTTCGCACATTAAGAGGTAGAGAGTGTTTGGCTCAACAATAGATTTAATAGCTTCTGAGAATCTTACCAGACGAAAACTGAATTTTTATAGCTTCTCAAAAAGCAACAATGTTAAATCTGGATCAACCGAAGTTTTGAACCATTTTTTTTTTCGGATAAAACGGGATTTTTAAATTTGATTTTGTTTTCGGATAACATATGGACTTTCGAATAACTGGAGTCTAGATAATCGGGGTTTTACTGTAATTCAAACAATTAAATTTTGATTATGATAAACTAGTACTTTAAAAAATGGTTAATTTTATAGTGAGAAAAAAATAAAGAAGTTAATTAGCTTATGATTAATAAAAAGGTACTTATCTAACTTTTGTCTAATCAGAGAAACCGTCCAGTGGTTTCTTAAATTATAGAAAAATAATTTAATTTAAATTTATGTTACCTAAACATTAAACAAAATGAAATAAGAATGATTTCCAATAAAAACTGCAGATTTAAATAAGCTCTGAATCACGTACGTCTGACTTCTTTCAAAGTTTAAGACATAGGTACCTCTTTTTTCACGTTCTTACGTTACTCATGTCCAAAATTTTTTTTTCTCTGTAAGTGCTATTTTCCTTTACATGGGAATAGAAGGAGGTTAATTTATGTTATAAGCTGCCCTCACTTTAAGATTCACAAACATTTTGTAAAATGGGCTTCATTGTTTAATCTGGTTATAATGGTTAATGTCACTACCAAATATAATAGCAATAACAATATCTTGTAATATTTTGTGGATTTATTAACAGTACTAGCAAAAGCTCATTTAAAAGTTTAAAATAATAATAATAATTTTATACTTAAAAAGTAATACAGCAAGTATTTTTTTAAACTTATAGTAGGTACCATAAACGATTCTTGCTCAAATATTTCTAACTCACCCTTGTTGTCATTTTATTAGCAATGATAAATAATTTACTGACATGAATGGTGTGTTAGTCTGAATTATAATATCGAATGACAAAAAAACCTAAGTTTTCATGTGTAATTTCTAAAAATTTTTAATTGCATTTTATTTTATTATATACAGTAAAAAATCAGTGTACACTAACCACTAACTTAATAGTACAGACCTATACAGGGTGTTTCTTAATGTTATGCGAATATTTAAGGGTATGAATCTACATGAAAAATTAATGTTAGTTTGCTTTACAAAGAACACTCGGGGTGTTCATATAGGGCTTTATGAAGGTATTTATGCCCTCTAAAGACTAATTTATAAGTGGTGGGTTTTAATTCGAGGTTTTGTATGTCGCCCGAGGGCTATGAATAAGTAATAACCATGGTACACTTGATCAAAATGAAGATGGCGTGTCCATACCAGTTCAAATTTTAAATTTTGCAGAAAATCTTATTATTAGTAAATTCAAAAAAAATGTTTTCTTAAATTTGCGATTGGATGATTATAAAAGAGAATGGTTGCGATTAGGGATTTTAAGACAAACACTAAAGATTTGTTTTGGTGAATTACGTCCATTTTTTTAATTCGAAATTTGGTGTTACGGGGAAGTGGACGACAAGGCAAAAAAAAACTGTTTTATAAGGCCAACGTTTCGAATCCTTTAGAAGAATTTAGAAGAAGAAGAATCAATAAAGGATTCGAAACGTTGGCCTTATAAAACAGTTTTTTTTTGCCTTGTCGTCCACTTCCCCGTAACACCAAATTTCGAACTAAAGATTTGTTTAAGCAGAGTGGGCATAAAATTTTAAAAAAGCTTATGGGCTTAATGGCGTTCCTGGCGTACCAATAATATATTTTGTTTCCAAGGTATTAACAGCAAAAAAACATTGATGCAAATTAGAAAATTATTTAGGAGAAAGCATTTTAATTTTGTTAATGAAAGATGTGAATTTATAATTTTATAATATGTGAATTTTTATTAATTTTTAGAAATTAAGATTTAATCTTTTGACGTAAGACATTTGAATAGGATTAAAACTCACTGTAAATAAGTATTAATAGAAATGAGCTTTTACGTGGTCGAAGGTGAGTAAATATATTAGAAAAACAGATTTCCATCTTTCAGTACTTTTATTGACCACTATTAATATAAAAAATAAATTCTAGAAGACCTATTAAAAATGTAAAAAACCGCTTGAAATTATTTGGAAAATTTGAAAATCACATTATCCAACTCTTATAAATATACCTACTAAAATTATCTCATAAACAATCTAAGTGTATGCAGTCATAATAAATAACTTGCACCTTGAAACTTTAAGACTTAAAACAATGATTCCCTTCCGAGCCTCGTTAAATCTTTACGACGCTGTTAAAAACCTATAAATCTAGAAATACAAAAAATATGTGTTATTCCTTACCTCCGTTGATTTCAACTAACACATTCTTTATAGCGTAGGGGACATCATAAAGTTGTTCTGATATAGCAATTGCACTACATTTTGGAGATCCTCTAATATAAACAGGAATCAAAAACTGATCCTGCTCTGTTCCCTCCTTAATTCCGGTCGGGCATTGTCCAGTCAACACAATCAGAGTATTTTGAGGATTAGTATTTTCAATCACGTGTTTAACACTCTGCATTAGGGGCGAATAAGCATCTGCAATTTCCTTCAAACACCCTCCTAGAATTATCATAAGAAACCCATTTTGGTTATCTTGAACACTACTCAACGTTTCTTTGACCAAATCAAAAAGAGAATTTTCTGCAACTTGCCCTAATTGATTCATGAAATTATTTTGCAGTTTTGCCGGTTTCTGATTCTGTTGTTCTTGATCGAAAAGTTTTCCAAAAAAGGTTAATTTAATATTTGCTTTAAGCCCAAAAATGTCCCAATTTTGGTCATTTTCATCTGTTGGTCCCTCTTCTTCGTGGTTATTAACATGAAATTGACGTTTTGACCGAATTTGGAATACTTCAGTGTGTTCCGGTTGTGTTATCAAATGAGGATTAAACTGCCGGTTTCTAAAACGGCGTCTCATTTTTCTAGGAAGATGAAAACGTATTTCCAAATCTTCAGAAGTCGATTTTTTGAATCTTAAACCATTACTGAAAGTATCATTCTCGACTGATGCTACTGCTGTTGTCATTCCCATCACATTTCGACTGAAACTAATCAAGGAATAAATTCCGGATTTAAGAAGTTCTTCGCAATCATTTGATGGAGGCTCAAAAGAGTCATCTTCAAGGTTTCCAGGAGCACAATGCTACAACACATTTTTTAATCCAAAATTTTTAAATATTAAGCCGTACTTTGACTCTTTTTGTTTCAACAAAATTTAAAAATCGCACTCCACTATCTTCGTTGTAATTTTGACTCGAATCAGTTTTGGCCAAAATTAGTACAACATTAAATCTATTATCACTGTTATCATTTGTTCCGCTAACTACAAAATTGAGTCAAATTAATTTCTTAAAGGTAAATACAATACAATCTTCTCCATTTCCCAGAATTGCTAAAATTAGTAATAGACAAACTTGACAAGCTGTCATTTTGTTTTTTTTTTCCAGCCTTCTCCAGCTCCTCGTGGTGCTTCTCCTGAATATTTCCGTGGGATTCACCCTTATTCTTCCACTCCTGAATATTTCCGCCCCCATTCATTTTCTCCTGATTTTGGACCTCCATCTCGCGAATTTGAGTATGTTGGAGGACCTCTTGAGACACCACCTCTTCCTCAAAACTATGACCCTGACGATGAAGAAAGTGGGCCTTCGACTGCTGAAATCATCGCTAATCAATCTCAGGACTACATCGATGAGAAACTAGCCGAGTATCAAGCTACAATTTATCAACTGCAAGGTGAGTATTATGTAAGAAAATTGTTGGTCGCCTTGAATACGTAATTGCACTAAAATCGGGTTTTGATGTAAAGGAGGTTGTTAACCGAATAGTTTGGCACGAATTTTGATCTAATTTTGGCCAATGCGTTCATTTGCGTAAATATTTAAAGGGAACAGTGTCAGTGGTGTGGGCTATTAATCAAAATAATTGTCTTTATTGTTCAATTTTTGCCAATTTTTCTAATAGCTGTTATTACTTGATTACAAGTCGTTCTACCTGGTCATTATCAAGGTAAACACTCGGTTCATAGATCAAAGATAATACAAAGTACACGACTCCCCTCTTATATCTAATCTGTCACGTCCGTTTATTAATCATAAATCCAGTGCTAGTCCAAGTGCAACAATGTCAGCTCAAGTGTTTGATGATTGGCGCGAATTAAATGAAGATTTTAAAAAATTAGAAACAGTCAGTAAAACCTACAAAGAAAAACTCGACGAACTTAACAACTACCAAAAAGAATGTCAGAAACAAATCCAGCATCAGAAATACCGAATCGGAATTATAAAAAAAACAATAAGAAAATCAAAAACTGACGATTATGAAGATTTAAAAGAAGAAATCCTCAAACGGGAAGCACAACTTCATGAGATTCAACAGACTTTACCTCAGGAAAGTGGAAGATACTTGAAAGTGATTTTGGGGAATGTTAATGTGTCGATATTAAATAAAGAAGACAAGCTCAAGTACAAGAGCGAGTATGAGAAGTTCAAGTTGATTGTGAATGCATTTGCGTTTGTGTTTTCTGTTGTCAATTTAGTGTTTATAAGTCGGAGATTGGAACGTTTGTATTTATTCATACTAGTCTGGTATTATTCCACACTTACTATCAGAGAACATATTTTACGGGTCAATGGTTCGAAAATTAAAGGTTGGTGGATGATACATCACTACATATCATCAATAACTGTTGCAATTCTTCTAATTTGGCCCGAAAGTGAAACTTGGAATCAATTCAGGACGCAGTTTATGATATTTACTGCTTATATCAGTGTGGTACAATATCTGCAATTTCGGTACCAACAAGGGGTACTTTACCGACTGAAAGCTCTAGGAGTGAGGGATAATATGGATATTACAATTGAAGGATTCCATCATTGGATGTGGAAAGGACTCAGTTTTCTATTTCCGTTTTTGTTTGTTGTTTATTTCTTCCAGTTTTATTTAGCTTATACTTTGCATCACTTAAGTTACGTAAACGGTGCCACTTGGCACGTGAATGCGTTATCTAAATTGTTTTTTATGTTATCTATTGGAAATATCGCAACAATGTTGATGATTATTCCTGATAAGTTTAAGAAAACTGTAAGAGGAAAGTACAGAGTACTAAGTAGGAAATTGTGGAGCGATGGCGAAAGCAACAACAAACGCAAAAAATAATAAAACATTTAATAATAAATGCGTGTTTTATTTATTTTTCTTAAGTACGTCTATACTTTTCGGGTTAATAATGTTTTTTATAGTTTCTTTATCTAACTATTTAATCTAACTATCTATCTCTAACTTTATCAGTTAATCGGACTAATAAAAAAAGAATTCATATTTTTGTTCTCTCTTCAGATTATCAAAAGGACTTTTATCAATGTTTTTATTTTTCTATTTTTTAAGAGTACTTTTATTTATCTTTTATACAAATCATCAAAATTAAAACGTCCACTAAACTCAAGAAAGTCGGTTTTGAGCTGTTCATATTTTTCATTAAGTTACTATTTTACGAAAATTTCTAACGATTAGTTTTTAACGATTTTTGAATTATAATTTGAAAATCTACCAAACGTTTTCTTCTTTTCTGACCAAAAGTCGGTTTTACATAGTAACACAGATAGTAATTCTCTAAGGGCGAAAAGTGCAGTTGCAATGCAATATGAGTGAGTATCTGGGATCTGAAGAAAATGGTTCAAGAATTGGAAAAACTTATTTTTAGCTCCAACTTATCTCGGATTTTGTCAAGATATAACCTCTGACAATAGATCCTAACAATTTAATTATCTCGGATTATTTTACTAGGACGACGGCGACGTAATCAAGAGATACAGTCCTTCTTATTGTTTAAATGGTGTTAATCGCTCAGTAATAATTATTAGTAAACAGCTTATGCCTTTTTTAGATTTACACAGAATAATTAGATCTGAATTGCATAGCTTTACAAAATGTAAATCTGTAAAAATTAATTTGCTGAAACGCTTCAATAAGGAACAAAATGTTGGGCAATTTTCAGAGATAGATTTGACAATTTTTATTTGTTAGTAGTAGTGGTAACTGGTATTCTAAATTATAACAGTGTCTCTATAGACATTTCTTTCTTTGGATTTTTCTTTACATCCGGTTTAAACACTATAAAAATTTCAATACAATTTGAGAGCCGAGGGCGACAATTATTATCAAAATAAAGGTTTCTATAAGAAACAAATAAAAACTGCCGTTTTGGTTTTCAAATTCTATTAAAAACAACTTTTTACAGAATATAACGAGTATTATTGTAAATTACTTCTTTTATACTCACAAAAGGACTTTTATCAATATCCGGTTCAAGGAACCACAATTTTTTTAATACAATGCGGGAAACCAACGCGACAATATTATAAAAAAAGTATTTGTCAAATGTTTATGTAAAAAAGATATACAAAGTGCCGTTTTGGGTCTCATAATATTAGTAAACTTAAAATATACATTTTTGGGAGTTGGAAACGAGAACTATTGTATGTAAATTGTCCCTCAGACTTTTTTTGTGTCTACTTTAAAGGACCATTAATATCAAGGCGGCAATTATTTAAAAAAGATGTTTCAGTAATGTTACCTACCTTGAGATCTAAAATTTTATTGATAATCTTAGAGCCCAATTTTAAGTTGAATTTGCACCAGGTGCATCTTTGTTTCCGCAGTAATTATTAAAAAGAATGCGGTGTGAAATCTGGATTTTAGGCGGCACACTTATAGGAGTCACAAGCAAGAACTTTTGTCAATTGCTCATTTTATAGCCAAGCTTCTCTCTAAATACACACGAAACGAAAGACCATGAAGTTTTCAAACACAATTTAGGAGCCGAAAGCGAAAATTATTATTAGAAAAAGGTTTCTATAATGTTAAAAGAAAAAAATTAATAGAACTGTACTTCGGGTCCGAAATTCTATAACTTTAATTGCTTTTTAGGCTTTTTATTGCATCCACACTGAAGAACCATGAGAATTTTTAATATAGTTTGGAAGTTTTCGGCGACAATTTTATTGAAATCTTAAAACATAGAGAGTCACAAGCGAAAACTGATCTAAATTTCTCTTTCTATTCTCAGGCTTTTTTTTTCTTTATCTGGCTCGTAGAACTATAAAATTTTGAAGTCAACTTGGCAACCGAAGGCGACAATAGTTATTATAAAGACAGTTTTTGCGCTTTTTATTACAAAAAATTGAAAAACACCGGCGCCGTCAATTTCAAAATTTAATTAAAACCTTAAATTGAGCATTTTTGGAGATGAAAGCGACAACTTTTGTAAATTTTAATTGTTTAAATGTTTACCTAAGATTATTTTTAAAAGACAGATTTTGTAAAAATAGTAAAAACTTTTTTTTAATTTCTTCATCCAACTAATAAGGAACGAGTTATAGAATTTATTCTAGTTACTTATCGTATAATACTGTGCATTATTCTGTGGAATTTTTGATAATACTATTCGATAAATTGAAATTTATCAAGGTAATGATATTTTAAACGATATATTAATCATGCATAATTTTGATATTATCGAAAATTCGATGAAAGCAACTTTTTTCCCAAAGTAGAGTGTTTTGATGTAAATAATAAAAGAATTAAAATTCAAGTCAATCCCACAAGTTTAAATAAACAAATTTTTACATAAAACTGACAGTGCGTTTTCGACAGTAGTTATCTCTTATCATCAGTGCCCAAATACTAATGTAAAAAGGAAAATTATAAAAAGCTAGAAAAAACTTATCCAACTTTTGTCAATATTAAATTAAAACAAAGAATAAAATTGTGTACTAAAAATAAGATAATTCGTTATTTTTAGCAAAAGATATATTGATTGATCTGAAATATTTAATAACTAAATAAATAAATAGTTGATATTTGAAAAATTGGCAAAAGAAAGATAAATTTTAGCCGCTTAAAAAATTGATAAACACTATGGAGAGTAAGGAGGCAAAATTATAAACAAACATTTAATTAACTGACGAATATTAAAATAGTGAAGATAGTATAGGACAATCTAAGCTAATTTCATTATTTTAGATTTGTTGAGAAGGTTCGTGGGTAAATTTATAAATTTCTAAAGAATTCAAAAAATTAAAGATTAATCTTTATTGCAGATGTGAAGAATTTCAAATTTATCAGTAGGAGAAAAGAAATGACTGGAGTTATATTTGTATTTTTGTACTTTTCCATTGTCCTTATATATTCATGTGTTCTTGTTGCAATCCTTCGTCCTGTCGACCATATAAAAGAAGTGGAATCTTTTAGCAATGAGTTTGTTGAAAGTAGGAGACACCTTCTTTCATAAACCCGTACCATATTAAATTTTAAATTGTCCAAGACTCTTAATACATTTATAAATAAAATTCTTTTAACTTCTATGTTGGGGATTCGGTCTTAATTTTCTCTAAGCCAGCGACCGTAAAACGGTTGAGTCCTCTCTCTTTGCACTGCATTTCTTGGGTAGTCAAAATGGTTAGTAACTAAAACGTTTTAAATACACTGGTGTAGATGATTCAAACTGGTCGAATCTAAATCCAACTCCCGTCAACCAGATTACGAAGCAGCCTTACTTATAAGAGCGTTAAGGTGCATTATAGTTTTCGCTTACCCTAAAAAATAATCTCCACTTTCTACAAACACGTATTAAACAGCTTCACCTTTTTTATTGCTTTACCGGTCGAAGTCATTTAAATGAACTCTAGACGCCTGAATGATATAAAAGAGGAATTTGATCCTTATTGGCTACCAGACAAGTGGAAAGATTACCTTTAATATTAAAATTATGAAATATGTTAAAGCTTAGAGAGTATTTCTTTCTGAATTTATAGAAAAGTCTCTTAGTCATGTAATGGAAGGTGATTATTCAATGCGATTTGTTTTATGATAAGCTTTTAGTTTTTTTCAAAGGCAATATGGTCTAAAAAAAAGTCTACATATAAAATAAAGAATTAAATGCAGCTACGATATGAGAATAATAAGGTTTGTAATCGGGAGGAATTACAGTATTAGTTGAAGTAAGTTTTCTATAAATTTTAAAAACAAAAATGGAATACAAGAGTTTGTGTTAAAGAACAAAGACCAAATTTCAAGTTATTTAAAAACAGGTAAAGTATCACATAAAAATCTATCTTCAAAGTAAAAAAGTTTTTAATTTGTTCAGTTGCACTAAAAGCTATTTAAAAAATAACCTAATTGTTGTTTATTAATATCCACAATAGTGTTTAACTATTGAAAACAGTGCTTAATGCTTTACGGATAACCCAAAAACCTATAGAAATATATAGTTTTGTATATACACATAGTTTTTACATACATACAGGGTGTAATATTGAAAACTTCTACCTCCAATAACTTTTAAACAGGTGAAGATAAAAATATAAAATAAAAACTGTTTTGACAGTATGAAGGGGGAAGTAGGATGGGTATGTTATTTAGTCTGTAAGTGTTAAACTATTAGCACCCCAATGCCAACCCTTAAAATCTTAAATAGGATTATATTATTTGTGATACATCGAATGAAAGGTAAGAACCGGTAGAGTGTGACAAAAAAAACCGTATCAAAATACCTTCATTATTAACCCTGATATAAAAAAAAACAATTTTGACCGGATTTTTTTTTCCATAAAATAATTAACTTTCTAACGAGGAAAAGATACTTGGAGATGCTAGATGTTATCATAAATCCTCTCATCGTAGATGGAAGTTAAACAAAACCCACGTTAAATCCCGATAAAGTATTCCTTCAGAAGTATGGCGCACCACTTCATTATGTTAGATCCTTGAGGGAGTATTTAAACAACAGGTACTCAAACAAAGGGATAGGTCGGAGAAGTAGCATCAAATGGCTGGCCAGATCACCAGATTTTACAGTTAATTTAAGTCAATAAATATTATAACAAAACATCCGTTTATCAATTATTTTACTTCGTATCTCTGTTAATAACGAAAATATTTTGTTGAATTTTTTGTGTCGCATTCTCTCGGTTCTTATCTTTCATTTGATGTATCACAAATGGTATAGTCCAAGGTCTTTAGGCGTTGGAGTTGGGGTGCTAATACTTTAATACACTCAGACCAAATAACATACCCATCCTACTTCCCCCTTGATACTATCAAAACGGTTTTTTTCTTATTTTTTTATCTTCATCTGTTTAAAAGTTATTGGAGGTAGAAGTTTTCAATGTTACACTCTGTATAGAGAATAACCATATAAGCGGAAGCTTTTATCATTTATCTACCAACAATTTTTGATTTTGACATGTGAATCAGGAAGAGACTGTGTTGATTCACTTTACGAACTATTTTCTCCACTTTACTGACGATTTCAAGAAATAGTTTTTTACCTAACGTTTTCGGAAAGATAAATGTTCCATATAAACACTTTGCTTCTATGTGCTTTATTAGTGGGAATGCGAAAAAAAATTTCCAGAAAAAGTAAAGTACAAGATTTTTTGTAATAAATAGAAGCCAAAAGTTTACGAAAAATAATATTTTTAATAATCTAACATAATGTAGACGAAAATTTAGTTTCTTTCAAATGGGTTGCTAGAACTACCCGAAGTTGTTGCCTTACTATTACGGACTAATAGCTCAAACAAATTTTGACAGTTTTCTAGTAGCAAATAAAAATCATTTCGGTGTGGGAAAACCGTTTTTTTGACCGTCAGGTATGACTAAAAATGTTTTTCTGTTCATAAACCATTAGAGTATTATTACCTTAAAAGTACATAAAAATTGACAAGTTAATTAACAGGAGTCAATGTGAACATTACAATATAGAAATTAGGGTAGTTTACCCAAAATAAATACACTTCCTGAAAAAATCCAGTTGTAAAAAAGAACTGCAGAGCTTTAGTAGGAAGGAAGTAAAAGTTTTTGTGTGGTGCCACCATAAACCTGCGGCGAATTGATGAAATGCAATTCGACAAGTTGCGCTATACAGCAGAGATGTCGCTTCAAAACGTAATTTTTTTTTACAATTATAAATTCTGTGTCACCGGCACAGTTAATAAGCAATTACTGTCAATTAAGGCAGAACTAAGTAAAAATTTTTATTTTATATTAGCTCAAGCGTGTGCAATTGACTTGACCTGACCTCTATGAGATGCTAAAAGTTACAAATGCGATTCTCTTATAACCTATACCAACCCCTGGTTTTTGACTAATGTAAGCAACTAAATAATATTTCTGCAAAAATTTTTCTATTGGAAATTAAAATAACGTAAAGGGGAGACACTAAAAAGCACTGTACTACCACTCACTTTTCTCAATTTACAATTAGAGGTTTCCGTCACCAGATGTGAAAAGGACTTAAGTTCTCTATTCCCGTTTTTTTTGTGGTTGATTTCTTTTAATTTTATTTCTAGTATTTTTTGTAATATTTTGGTTACGTAAAAGATGCCATTTGGCACGTGAATATACGTTATTTAAATTGTTTTTTACGTTATCTTTTAAATATATTGCAACAACAGCAATGTTGATGATTATTTCTGATAAGGTTAAAAAAACTATGAGAGGAAAGTACAAAGTAAGTAGTACGTAGAAAATTATAGAGCAAAAACATCCCCACAAACAAAAAATAATAAACAGATTTAATATTAAACTGGTACGTGTTTTTATTTGTTTTCTTCAGGTACGACTACACACTCAGTGTTTACATTGTTTTCTATTTTTTCTTCAGTGTTTTCCTCATCAACATTTTCAGTTTCAGCTAAGTCATCAACATTTTCTGTTTCACCTAAGTCATCAACGTTTTCAGTTTCACCCAAGTCGATCATTTCACAATCAATTGTTTCACTTTCTGAAACTTTTTCCGGCTTCTTCACACTTATCTCTTCTTCTATCCTTTTTAAATCTTCTTCACTCAGCTGTTGCAACGCTTCCTGTACCCAACTTTCCTCAGTTTCTTTTTTTAGTTTTGTACAAAAATTCTTGACAAGTGTCAATGTTTGCCTTGTACGATCTTGGACATTCTGAATTGAATCTTCGAGTAACTCCTTGATAACATTAAGAAAGTCCTGAAGGAGTAATTGAAGAACACCTTCCAAGTAACAGTCAGACACTTCTTCTGGACTGACCAAAAATATCTCATACTTCTGTTCTTTCTTCAGGTTATCAAGAGTATCTTCGGCATAAAAATTCAAATCGTCTTGAATATTAAATTCTTCAGTAAACTCAAAAGATTCACTTTTGAGCTCCTCACATAATTTTTCATTCATTTTCACAATTTTTGCCAAGGTTTCTAAAGTTTTCTCGCAATTTTGAAGCAAGTCTTGAAAATCCACTAAATATTTTTCCCTTTTTTGATCCAAAGTCGGTTCTAACATTTCTTCAATTGCAAAAAGAGCAGTATAACGGAATAAGTATCTCGGATCTGAAGAAAAAGGTTCAAAAATTGGAAAAAGTGATTCTTTGGCCCAACTCATGCCAAATTGTTTTACCAGTAGAGGAAGAATTAGAGGTGCTGTTCTTCTTATTGCATAAATGGGATCATTTAAAAGATACTGGTAGAAGAACTTCAGATTTTTATCAAAATACTCACTTGATGCTGTTTTTGAAATATGCATAAATGCCACTAGGAGGTTTCGTCTGGTCCTCCAGTGCATTTGCGAGTTCTCAATTAGATTCTGAATGACATTTCGGATAGATTTAAGAGATCGTGTTATATCAACGTTTGTTGGAAGTGAATTTAAATTTTTCAACATGTTTTCTTTGAATGGCATAAATTCTTCGTTTTCTAAAGCGTCAATAACCAGAGGCAATATATTGGTATTGAAACACTCATCTTTTAGGAGAGCACTTAGTGAAAGAATGTTTGTGGATAGAGCCAACCGGACATCATCACTTGGATCTCTTAACATCAAATGAATTTCCCGAGTGATATTTTCTTCAAAATATTTTTCAAAATCTTCGTGGTTTGTGAAAGTTTCCAAAATGCTTTCTGCGAAATTATACATGTTTTTTCCGGCAAAGACTCGCACTTCTGATTCCTCATCAGAGACACATTTTGAGAAAATGGCAGTGATTTCTTCCCGATTTTTTTCAGAATTATTGATTTCATGGATTTTAAGAGCTATTCTTTGACGGACCCTCCAAGATTCATCTTCTGTTAATTGTTTAAAAGTTGTAAGTAAGTACTCGTGGACTTCAAAATCTTTCAGTTTTTGGGAAAGTGCTATACCTACATCTACTGCAAGTGTGCGGACAGAATCCTGAAAAAAATTGTAAAAACTTGCCTTTCAACAAAATTGAAACTCACTTGATCGTCTTGTGCCAAATTGTCAAAGATTGGTACAAACTCAGATTTGATAGTTTCAACATCGAGGGCTGAGATAAATTGGATTAGACTGTTACCAGTTGAACGCCTGACCATTGGTGAATCGTCTTGAATTAAATTTCGGAAGAAATTTCGCAATTCTGTTTGTTTTTCCGGTGACATTTTTTCGTACGCCATCTGGGAAAACATTTTCAAAATGATAAAAAACAATACTGTTTACATACAGCAATCAAGCATCCTGCGGAGCATTTCGTAGTGAACCAATCACTACTAATCATATTTTCAATAAGGGGGAAAAACGATTTTTCGCATTGTTCCAAATCCAAAGTGGCACAAATATTTTTCATAGATTCCACTGCTCTTTCCCTCACTATTACCTCATCTTCACAAGCCAATTTAACTAATATATCTAAAAGTATCCCCACATGATCTTTCCCCCCTACAAACGGAACTAAGCGTTCCAATTGTTCCGCTAAATTGAAACTCGGTTCATCCGGTAAGGCATCGACGCAATTCGCCAAACATGGTATTAGTTCTTCACGGGTGCGTTCACAATCCATGGTAGCTGCCAAAGCTGGGAGTCTTCTGATTGCGTCTACTTGGATCTAAAACCTGTGATTAGTTCTGTCGGGGTGTGATAGAGATGTTTTACCGAAACGTTGTCGTCCATGATGGCATCTTTGAAAATGTTGATTTCCATGGAATTGTCAACCATTTTTTGTAGATTTTTGGCATTAACAATGTGACTTTGAAGATGTTATGAAGTGTTGTTACGATGATGATTTATTTATTATCTTATCGCGGATAAGATATGGGAGGTTCACGTTGGTTTTATTAGGTGATTGGTAAATAGGGAAGGTTGAGGAGTTTAATTGTTTATCAAAAAATGTTTCATTACTGAGAACACACATATATGCACAACATTTTTTTTTAAATAAGGTTTTTAAAATCTGGTCGGATCTTGTGATTATAAGGCAAATATTGATTTGTTTATTTAACTTTTTTATCAGTAACCTAATAAAAAATTTTGGTTTACTTATAATAATTATTACAGCAAATTTTCTAGACTCTTAAATAATTTAATTTTAATTTTTCATTTGGGAATGCTGGAATATTAGACTTTAAAGAGCTTTATACAGATTTTCATAAATGATTGTAACATCGTAGGTGGGTGTGGAAATTTTTGATATCACATATATTCATTGTAATGTCCTATTTTTTGTAATGTCCTATTTTCACAACGGAATATTAAAGAGTGATTCGTGGAGTTACTCAATTGTTTAATAATAATTATAATAATAGCTAAAATTATTGCCTTTTAAAGGCAAAACATTTTTTATTTTTTTCACAGCCACCTACGATGTTACAATCATTTATAAAAACCCGGTAGATCCGGGATTTATGACTGTGAATTATAATTTTTGTAGTAGAAAGCAACTTTTTGAAATTTACGTTTTATTTAAATGCAGTTTTTAGTTTGAATATGTGAATACGGGTGCGTAACTCGTTAGATGGCTTTGATTACCCATTAGTTATTATCTACCCATTAGTAACAACAAAATACCCACTTTTAAAAGAAATTATAATTTTTAATAGATATTGATTACAATTTATTGTTGTCAAACTATGAAAAGCATATTTTTATTTTTTTATTTTATTGATTCAGCAATTATGTATATCTAAATAAATTTTCGGAAATTTTATATATTGCTACTTTATTGTATATTGATATAAAATATATTTTTAAATTACATTTATTTATAATAATTCATTAACAGTTATCAACACACCGTGATCAATAAATATTGAATAGGTTGGCAATACAAAATTTATTATTTTAGCATAATTTGGTACTTTAGTTGTTTTAGTCATTGTTTTCAGTCACATTTTTAACAAATATTTTTATTCCGAATAATTTTAGTAAAAATGGTGTATTTTAACTGTCGAATGACCAGGTAGAATCAATTTTGACCTTAGGGCTCATTTTTGAGTGTAAAAGACTAAATAAAACGAACTTTTAAAATGTTCTATAACCTATTATTGAAGAAACGATAATTTTCTGTAAAAATTAAAAAAAAACATTTTTTTTCACTCGGTATTCCCTGTTAATAAAATTTTTACTAAATGCAAGAATTGTAAACATTTTCTGCATAAGACACATTCAACAACAGCAAAAAACATTTTATGTATTGAGTGTGTCAAAACAAATGTGTACATGTATAGAAATTTGATAAATTACAATTTTGGTTATTTTAATGCTGGAATTTCTTAAGTTTGCATTTATTTTTATTTAATTAGATAATAAAATCTAGTTATTATATTTTTTATGTAATGTTGGTAAAGTATAGGTGCTTTTGGATAAAATAATTGTTGGAAGTACTTGCGGAACAGCCTGTAAGTCAAAAGGAACGAACGGTTCTTAGTAGAGGGTGGTTGTTAAGATCATACTACATAATAATTTAGCAATATACCTGTAAATTGAACCCGAGTATTATTATTAAATATTACGCTAACACATTATACAATACCAGGTGCATAGTTAAACGTCAATCAAAATTTATGAGAGATGTGTGCAGTGGTTTTCTGGGGAGCACAAAGCAATTATGCAAATCAGATTTTCCGTGATCTCTCCACCTCTTCTCCACCTCATCCGGTTCAACGTGACCCAAATTTTCTTCTAAAGTTACCATCAGGTACAAACAACCGCCTAAAGTAAAATAACCCCAGTAAAATAATCTTTTAAATAAATATATTTTGTGATTTTTCACTTTTTTACGTTTCTGCAGTATTTTTACCCATGCATGCAAGTTAAAGCTTCATTTTATATTACAGGTATAAATTCAGATAGTTTAAAATTTAGATATTACTCATTCATTTCAGTTACAAACTTCCAAAAGCAACGAATTTATTAGTTTATTTTATTAAAAAAATTGCTATGTGCATTCGCTGTGACAACTATACTTTGGCAAACAAATGAGGTTATAGTATTATACTATCCTCATTCTGGATATTTGCCTTGTCAGAGTTTCATCAATGACAGGGGTGTGTCAACTGTCTCAAACTTTTCTGGGCGGCAACTTGTTTTCTTTTAAATATACTTGACCCATTACGCCTGACGTCAAATTACTATGAATGAAGCAAAATAAATGGGTCAGAAGCTCGGTCAGAACTCAAAAGAATACATCGAGAAAAGTTTACAATGACTGAAAATTTCAGAATTTACGAAAACCATTTTTCTGAAAATTTTATTATAAGAGAAGATAAAACAAACGAGATGGTATTATTTTTATTGTGTCTAGAAAAAATATCTCACAGATACATGCATCATTTTTTTTGTAGATATTTTTAAAACTGCTAATCCCTTGAACTTGGGATGAAGAGTATGTATGGGCGCCTGTATGTATTATCCCGTGTTTCACTACCTGCTTTACTTACTTTCTTTCATAGAACCATGTTTATGTGTTTCTAAGTGTATATTGTCTGTAAAAAGTATAATTTTTTGCTCTTATTACAATGAGTAGTAAAAAGAAAAATTGATTTATGTAATCTAGTAGACGTTGAAGAGATTTGGATATACCAGATTCATTTGAATAAATCTAATAAATTTTTAAAGTAATATGCTTTTTTTGAACCAACAATATTCACTGAAATAAAATACGATAATAATTACAAAATTTTTATAAAATTGTTTTAAAAAATATAAATTATAAAGCATGTATGATTGTATGTATCTGATAGATACAGCGATAGATACACCATATATGTTACATTAGATGGCGCGACTAATGGAGGATTAAAATGGTAGAAATAAAAATATGGCCTTACGGTCTTAAAAGTAAGTTCTCTAGAAACATTCCCTATTATATTTTTTTTTGTATTTTTGGCCATTTTGCGCCTTTTCAGTGGTCAACAAATGAAATGGAACACCCTAAAATTTTAACAAAGTTTAAAGTCTTGTAACTTCTGCAAAACTTGTTTAATTGAGATAATTTTTTTTCTGTGTAGTTTACTTCTTATACTTTAAGATGTTTAATAAAGCGTCTTTTAAATTGTTTAAGTTATACAGGGTATTAAAAACAGGCTCTATAAAAACTCAAAAAAATTTAGACTGGTCTTATTTTAACAAAAAATTTTTTTGTTTTTTTAATGGATTCAGGAAGAGCGCCAGTCTAAGCCCTCGATACGATTTTGCAGATTTTGAGCTAACTTTATAAATTAATGCAAGAATTCAAAAAAAACTATTTTTTGCGCTTTAAGCAATAATTTCGTTACTGTTTGTTGTTTACTCTTTGTTTGGCTATTTTTACCGCGTTTGTGATGTCATGGTAAAGTACTCAAAAAATGTAATTATTGAATACAGTGCTTGATTTATGTATTACTATAGTAGGATTTGGTAGTACTACAATAGTAGGGTTTATAGTAGTAGTATATTAGACTTCGGTCCAGCAAATTTAGTCAGTGCTTCATTCATCTAGTCGAATTTTTATATCGATCTTGGAGCGTCCGTTATAGAAAAGGTGTTTGTGTATTTCCCAATAATCTTATTTTTTTATGGTAAATGTTTTATTATTATTTATATTTAACAGATTTTTTGAATTGAAAAATATAATTTAGTATGTATATGAATTTCTTCTTCGGGAATTGGACCGTGTCAACCAAGTTTTCGTAATTAACTCAACGTTTCGCAAATCATCGTAGGTAGCTTTTTTAGGAGTAAAGGGACTGATTGTAGATGTTACCCGAAGAATCTACCTACGACGGTTAGTGAAACGTGGAGTACGAAACTCTATTGATAGGGTCCAATCCCAGAAGCAGAAATTCACATTGGCTCTGATTGTACACAACATAATTTAGTTTATTTTTCAGTAAATTAGAGAGCAAGACCAGGTCTTTCAGTATTTGCACCATCTGTCTGACTAGGCCCGATATGATTGAGCTGAACTGTTTTGGTGCTAAATGTGTTTAAGGTTTTGTAAAGTTCAAAGCCTATGCCAAGACACCACAAATGAAAATAGAAATCCAGTCAATTGCCTTAAGTAAAACAATCAAAAATTTGAGCAAAAGAGTCATAGACCAGTTTAACCGCGGCAACTATTTGAGTGCCATCGTATTTTATAATTATTATAACTGTCCAAAAAGAAATAAAAAAAAAACAATTAAAAGAAAAGACAAACTTTTTGACTAAAAATTATAATTAAATCTCCATTTCACAATGAAAATTACTCGCTTTCCAAGTAATGATTGAAGAACTAAAACACCCGTCATAAAAGCTTTCAGAAATAAAAAGCCAAGTCGTTCTATTTATTTTTTTATTGTTATTACCATTACTTATGTTTCGAATATCTATTTTAAGACCGATGAATAAGTTTGTCCTGTTTATTGAAAATGTTGCATAATCTCTCTACTGCAACAAACTTGTCATGTATTTTCAGCTGTTGTATCGTGTCAAACGATCTATTTTCAGTCAATTTTGACTCTTCAGACCCCTTTCAGATTGAATTTTACTGATTTTAAGGGCGTATTTCCTCTCTCAGCCCCCTTCACGTAATTTTTTAAACCCGATACCACTATCAGTGATAAAGTCTAGAGGTAGATGGCGTGCAAATGATCTTATCGTGTTTGAAACTCGCAACTCGCGATCTGAAAACAATTTTATTTTCAACCAAATCCAACATTAATATGTAAATTCACAGAAGGATCAGATTTAGCGCAATGATTCAAGTCTAAATCCGTCAATTACATGATTTTTTCTCAAACACAATTCTCCGTATTTCTCTAATCGGGTATTGCGCTTAAAATAAGTCCAGTGGGACAAAGATAGAACCGGGATTGTATCGATTTTCGTCGCTGTCCCAATTAACGCCAATTTTTAATTTGTTAATCTGACACGAGATCTTAAAAACGTCATCGTCTGTGTCTAGCGCCTCATCCGAAACAAGTTCAGCCTTGACACGGTTCGCTCTCGAGGTCCCAACTTTCACTGATTTTTTTATCTAATTTACCAAAAATACGACGTCATGGGTTGCATGTTCGCGTGCTGCGATGCGCTTTTGTCGCTGGGGGTCGTTAACCGCGCCAAAAATCGCTCATCGATTTTATTTTTCATGATTCGGTGGGCTATTTAATGACTGACCCACTTCTCACGCACATGGAGCAATTTGCATAAAACAAGGGGCCGCAAAGGGAGCCCTGAGGAACGCTCTGAGTAATCAGTAATCACTTAGGCTTAGGGGATCGATTTGTGCGTTTATTTTCGTGGATGATGCGATATTTGTGGCTTGGAGGATTAGTAAATAAACGCCTACATTTTTGTGATTTTATTACCGTTGATGACTACTGTTAAATAATTCATGGATTTTTCTATTGTGGAACTGGTTTATCATTAATCAAAGTAATTGTGTTAATAGTAAATTCATATAAAGTGCACTTTGTTGGGCGCTGAATTAGTCGACCTTGGGGTATCAAGGTGATGCCTTCTGAATGTTAAATAGGTACAATTAAATTTTGTAATTTAGAAATTATGTAATTTTTGGGCGTTTTTGACATTTAGGTTGGGGGATTTTGGGTTTTTTTGACCACATTTGACCCGAATAACGTCATTTTTGGGTTAGTTACTAATAATGCCGGATTTTTAAGAATGTACAAATTAAAACTGATACAATTTTAATTAATTTAGATAATTGTAGGAACAAGAATAATGTCTAGGTTAAAAAAATAAGAATTTTAATGTGGCCATGAAAATTAATCAATTTCAGGATTTCAAGACGATCCGAAAGAACTTATTACCGTTATATTCATTACTTTATATCGAAATAATATTTTCTAAAAAAAAAAACAATTTAAAGGAAAGACCAAAACTAAAAATATAGTTAGATTAATAATAAAATATGCATAAAGTAATAAAAAAGTACAAAATAAAAAAAGCAAAAAAAAAATATTGGTTAGTACTACAGAACTATTTATGAGAAAGTTTTTTCCAGAAAGTCAAAAATAAATTATTTAAACAAATAAAAAGAGAAATATTGAATAAAAAAAATGGAGTTGCTACAACTATGCAGTTATATGTTCAGTCATGTTACATTTCTGATTTGTCGTTTATTTCACTAGCTATTGGTGTTCAGTGATTATTTTTTAACACAACCGTATGAATGACATTTTTTTGAAATTGACATTTATTTCAAAAAATGTCATTCAGACGGTTGTGTTTTTAAACTTTCTAAAATCCGTTGAAAACTTTCAATTTTAGTCATTTTTATACCTTTTAGCCAGCCAAAATATTATTATAGTATTCTACACTGTAATCAAGAAATTGGCAAAACAAAAATTAGTATTTTAGCATGATTTTATTACTTTAGTTGTTTTCATGGATTTCAGTTGCATTTTAAACAAACATTTTTAGTAACTTCAGTACCAACTTATTTAGTAGATATTTTTTGATCAAGGTGTATATTATTGCCGCGAGAATAATTTGAAATATTTTGTTTTTATCAATAAGAACAATTTTTTTGTTTGGTATTTGTCGTTAATTTGCAAGAAGATTCTAACAATGAATAAAAAACGTTTAGTACATTGTCAATAGACAAATTTAATAATAAAATCAACATCAAGAAATATTCCATAAATATACTTAAATATATAAACATAAATCCATAAAATAGAAAATAATTTTGCAGAACTTCTCAAACTTTACTTGATTTAATTATTAATAAATTATTGGATTGATTATATTCAATCGAATTGAAAATTTGATTAGCAACGTTCACTTTATTTTGGACTGATTCTTCTAATTAACTTTCGGCCACTGTGGCGTTTTAGTGATGTAATATCACCACTAACATCAACCAATATTGTACCAGAACTGGGACGAATGCTATGTCCTGTGTCCAGTATATAAAGGTTAACCTTATTTTCGTCTCTTCAATTCATGAATTGAGAATAAAATTTTTCAAAAGTTTTAGCAGATTTTGCTGACATCAATGACTTTGTGGCGCCTCTGATTTGTTATACATATAATCTCTGGGGGAGTAAGATTTTACATTTCGTTCACTGTCTTCCATACTGTGTCGTTTTCTGTTGATCGTAATTGAAAACCACTGCGACCTGTCACAATTTTAAATGTCTAAAACCCATGGCAATCTGAAAAAATATTTATATCTTGCTGTAGTACATCGTCTTCATTGGTCACAATGAAAGATTTGTATCATAATGAACGTCATTAAAGTACAGGTAATTTGCAACTAATAAACCAATTAGAGTATGGGAGTAGAAAAAAATATATTATGACGGTCGCAATTAGGATACTACTGTCAAAAAAAAGCCACAAATCTTATGACCGTCTATTTATCATAGTAACAACGAAAGTGATGTCACTGGATTTTTGCACTTGTATAAATTTAGAATTGGAAATTTTTTCCATTGCGCATTACGCCATCGGCGCTGCCTATCAGGGTTGCCAACTCAAAATTTCTTTTTCTGTCGTTATCAATAGCGAAAAACTTGAATTTATAATGCGTTATTTTAATATTTTGTAACTGATATTGAGTAAAATATATGTCACAGTAAAAAACCGCAAAAAAATATTTTGTTCAATTTTTCGGAACAAATTCATTTTTAAGGTAAGCAGGATGGTGGGGTTCTGTTGGTTTTTATCGAAGAATTTAACTTATAACATATTATTTTCATTGATGTCGGTTATTTGTCGGAATATCAAAGCTTTATTCAAAAACACATCCTCATTAAGTTAAATACTTCTGAAATTAAAAAAAAAAACAAAACGTTTTATTTAACTTCCAATTAAATATTGTAAATACTCAAAGCAAACAAATATTTTGATAACCTACAGTTTATTTATAATATTTTTGAAATTATTTTATTTTTGAAAGTTTCTATGGGATATAAATGCATGAGCATGAGCAGTTAGGAGACATTATTAACGGAAATATATCATAGCCGAAAATTATTAATTCCAGTGAATAATGTTATAATTATTAAAAATGGTGATCATTTTATTCATTTCAGATTAAGTAATTGACACTTGTTAAGTATTAAGTAAAGTAATTAGAACAGAAAAATTTACCGCGATAATCCCACGTCGTTATGGAAATTATAGACGTGATTTGATAAAAATTTTTTTTTTAAAGAATTCTCATGACGAATCATAATCGAGGCATAGCACGTAAGTTAATTATCGAAAAATTTGAATATGTTTATTATTATTCATGTTCATATAAGAGTAGAGCCCAAATCAAGCACTCAAACATATCAACAGATTTTTCGATAATGCAACCGCCACTTGTGTAATTGATTATATAAATAATTATTGTTGAGACAGCTCATCTGGTAAATGTTCTTATCTCTAATCGTAGATAAGTATAAAAAGTATTATAAGTCCTTATGTTTGCTTAAGAGTTTAGTTAAGTTTTTCTTATGACTGCTTATCTTAAGAAAAATCATAAGGTGTAGACATGGGGATATAACGTTAAGAGTTTTCTTATGAGTTTATTATAAGGAAATCTTAACAAAACTCTTATAATGTAAACACACCTTAAGAGATAACTATAATAGTATACCTACAGATTAAATAATACATATAGGTAATACAATATTTTACTTAGCAATGAATTGAAAAATTTTATACAAAAAATTAGTGGATATACGAAACTTACTCAATCGCACTCAAATCTTTTGTCTTGATGTTATAACTGAAAACCATTTGATTTATCATATTTGACCGAATTATTTATCATCCGTGACATCTGTAGATATATAAAGATGGTGGAAACATCTATATAAGATATACAAAAGCTGTGTTCGGCTTTGCCACTTAAGGGGCCTTTCCCTAAATCGTAACGGTAAATTTCAACTGGCCTCGGATCAAGAGCTGACGTAAAGGAATTATCAACCAATGTTTAAGTCGACGTGTTATGAAAATACAATGGGTTTTAAAATGATTGACAGATGCCATAAAATCATCACGACAATGAAGGTCGATGGTCGGTTATCTTAGGCCTGGGTCGGTTTATTGGTATGCGTAAAAGTTTTTCTTCTGCTATTAGTTATCTTTTCAAAATGCTTTCTCTTAATTTCATTGAATACTTAGTGTTCTTGAAAATTTGTAGAATTAATTTGATAAAAAATTTCAATAAAAATAAGGTTAAATGTTTATTAATCATAAAAAATAACGTTTATTATTAAAAGATTAAAATACTTTTAATTATGAAGTTAGCTATAGCATTAAAACTTTAAAAAACAGTTTTATTGAATAGGTTTTGAATTTTTTTGATTAAAAATTTTTTTTTTTATTTTGTAATGCGATACTTGTAAAAAAAAGTAATTTAATTTTTGACTTATAGTTAATGAGCTATTAGTGCTATATTTTTGAAATTTACGAATAATGAGGTATGAAAATGAGTTGTTTTACAGCTGCATTCTCATATAATCGCAATGGAAATGGTTTAGAAATTATAAGTAAAAAAATTAGTAAGGACAAGATTGACTTGTAGGTAAAGACAAACATTTATAAACAAGTGTATACGTACGTACACATAAAAAAATATATA
The DNA here is from genome assembly GCA_029207805.1 of Tribolium confusum. NCBI lineage: Eukaryota > Metazoa > Arthropoda > Insecta > Coleoptera > Tenebrionidae > Tribolium > Tribolium confusum. The sequence goes on from JALGAY010000006.1 coordinate 11,440,364, forward strand.
AAGAATTTTATATAGAATTTTTTATAAATCTGCTTTTAGACAAATTTTAAAAAATTGTCTAAAAAAAACTTTATTAGATACACAATTAAAAAATAGACAGATTTGTTGAGGAAAAAAAAAGAATAATTTGTATTTGATAACAAACTTTGTAATTCAATAGCTACCCTAATCTCGCCGCCTTAGTTTAGTATCAGGTAAACTGGCTAACAGATAACAAACAGTCGATAATTATCCACAAAGAGCGGGTTTTTCCAAATTTCTTAGAAGTAAAACTGAAAATACTTTATGCTTTGCTAACTTTATCTAAAACCAGAACTTTATTATACCCAAAAAATAGACATAGATTTGTTAGAAATAAAAAAAATAAAAAATTTGTACTTTATAACAAACTTTGTAATTTAGTAGCCACCCCATTCTTGTCGCCTTAGTTTAGTATCAGGTAAACTAGCATCACAGATAACAAACAGTCGATAATAATCCACAAAAACCAGATTTTTCTAAATTTCTTAGAAGTAAAAATGAAGTATTTTATACTTTGCTAAATTTATCTAAAACCAGAACTTTATTTCACACTAAAAAAATTGACATAGATTTGTTCGAAAAAGAAATTATATTTGATAACAAACATGGTACCTAATTTAGTTTGTGAAGAATATCCATATTATTTGTAAAATATGTCATTTATGACACCTAATTTATTAGACATCCCATTCGTGTCAATAAATTTTTTTTTTATAAAACTAATTGTATCATAAAGTTTTCTGCAATAATTAGAAATAGATTAATATATATTCTTATACAGTGTAAACCATTTGTATGGAATAACTTCGATAAAAGTGCAGGGATCTGTTTTCAGTAAAACGCTTGAACACGTATCCTGTTATTTTTTAACAGCGCATTTTTTGACAAAAAAATTGGATATACAGGTGTCTCAACATCGAGATACAACCTTCTACTTTGAAATTTTAAATGGAAACCCCAATTTTTTAGCATATTTGAATTCAAGGTATAACTTTGCATATTTTTTATGTAGCAACAATATGTCTACTTTTAATTGTTTTTAAAAAAAAGCGTAAACTATTTGATATGAATAACTTCGATAAAAATTTAGGGATATGTTTTTCAGGAAAACGCTTGAAACCGTATTCTGTTATTTTTCAACTCGCATTTTTTGCCAAAAAAAGAATAGATATACAGGTGTCCTAAAATCGAGATACGACCCTCAACTTTAAAATTTCAAATAAAAACTTATTTTTTTTTAACATATCTGAATTCTACGCATAATTTTGCGTATTGTTTATGTAGCACACACTATGTCGATTTGCAGATGTTTTTGAAAAATAAAGACGTTATCTATTTGAAATAAATAAATTCGATAAAAATTCAGGGATTTATACCTAGAATTCAGATATGTTAAAAAAAAATTGGGGTCGTAATTTAATTTTAGGACACCCTGTATATTCATTTTTGTCAAAAAATCCGCGTTGAAAAATAACAGAATACGACTCCAAGCGTTTTCCTAAAAAACAAATCCCTGAATTTTTATCGAATTTATTCATTTCAAATGGTTCACGCTTTTATTTTTCAAAACAACTGAAGATCGACATAGTGTGTGCTACATAAAAATACGCAAAATTATACATAGAATCCAGATGTGCTAAAAAAATGAGGTTTCTATTTTAAATTTCAAAGTTGAGGGTCGTATCTCGATGTTGGGACACCCTGTATATCCAATTTTTTTGTCAAAAAATGCGCGTTGAAAAATAACAGGTTACATGTTCAAGCGTTTTCCTGAAAAAAAAATTCCTGAATATTTATCGAAATTATTCCTTATAAATGGTTCACACTCTATGTACACAATTGTCAACACAAAAGTTGAATAAGTATAACATTATCACCTCAGTGGAAATTTTACACCATCATGAATCTCGCCAATATTTTTTATTTTTACTTCTCATTTACCAATTGTGAGACACATTTTATTTATAGCTTTGCCGCAGAGCTCTTTTCAGAAAAGGTCTACTACCTAGACCCACCCTTCAGCCACTATCAGGAAGAAAAAGACAAGTTGTAGAAGATAGAAAATGGATTGAATTTTAAAAGTTGATGACCAAATACTCGTAAATTATTAGACAAAATTTAAATTTCTAATTTTTTACACATTTCTTAGACCGATATGTAGTCGCAAGATACAACTAAATAAAAATTTATAAAAAAAAATAATAAAAAAATCATAATTTTAACAACAGTAATGCTATTTTTTATTTTTTCTGTTTCACACTGCTTTATAAATGTAAATAATTTAATATTGTGAAAACCGCATTCAAAAATGTGGACGGGTTTTTGAGTAATGAGTAATAAACTTTTACATTGATTTCTCCATATACCGAATTTAGGGAAAGGCCCCTTAAAAGACACCGCCTCTTTCCTTATGTAGTTCATTGAGTCCATTTCATTTCGTTATCACTAACTTTATCCGGTGACCAGGACTTGAAGCTTTTTGACACTGTAACCAAAACAACACACACTCTTTGTGCACCCAGTTATTAGATGGGACAGAAAGAGCGTACGTTGTCATGAAAACAGACTTTAAATTAGTAAATCCTGAATTGAAATAATGCGACGGATTTATCTATCCTGAATGAGACAAACAAAGACAGAGTAGGTGCACCAAGCTTAGTGAAGGCACTCAGCACTATTGATTTTATGATTAGGAAAAATACTATGATTAAAAACATTTTTTTATAAGATTTACCGTCGCTTCAGAGAATTTTTATTTACTACTATCTTCTTCTTCAAGGGCTTTTTTAAATTATATTTCTTTAACTCGATCAGGATTTAAGCACGATCAGGAGTAGAAATCAACTTTTCTCATGTCAAAATCATGACAAAAGATCAAGATTATTTATTTTAGAAAAATGGGGAAGAGAAATGAGCCTAACGACGGGAGAAAATGTTTGCTCCCGTTGCTATGTCATTTGTTGATTATTTGCTTCCGTTGCTATGTTATTTGTTGATTGGTTAAACGAAAAAACGAAAACAAAAGTTGGTTCAACGTTCATGTTTTTGCAAGAAACTGTAAAAACTTTTGGTTGTAGAATAGTTGTCGAGGAAAACAATTATTGTTATCGTGATGTGTAGATATTCAACGAATAGGTAACCTAGTAAATAAACCTACTAGCTTTTAAATTTTATTTAAGAATAACGCTTATTTTATACCGGATTTTCATAAATGATTGAAAGGTCGTAAGTGGCTGTGGAAATTTTTGATATCACGAATATTCATTGTAATGTCCTATTTCCACAACGAAATATTAGAGAATGGTTCCTGGATAGTTACTCAATTGTCTAATAATAATTATAATAATAGCTAAAATTATTGCCTTTTAAAGACAAAACATCTTTTATTTTTTGGACAGCCACTTGCGACCTTACAATCTCTCCCTCTATTACATGGTAAAAAAAACCTCTATTATATGGTAACATTATTTAGTTATTACATTAGTATAAAATTATTCATTGTCCGAACTTCAATCGTTAAAATGGTGATGGTAGTTACATATCCATTGCTTTGATTTTATATCTTGTAACAGAATAGATTCTCGAATATGACGTCTTGCTTCTGGAGCGTATGGAGAAAATGAATCAATTATTTATGTGCTTCAAAAATGATTCAACCGAGGATCCAACCCTTGTCAACTTACTGGAAGAGTTGCGTCTTGTGTACGCGTTACGTTCAAAGTTCAGTCATCGAAGCGTTGTACGAGGGATGCGAGTGATAAAAGAAGAATAGTGCAATAGGGTCATACTATTTTGTGTCTTTCGTTTTGAGATTGTGTAAATATTTGTTTTTGAATACATAATTTTGAATATAAAATTCTAAAAAAACAAAAGGATGTTACAAAAAAGCGTAAAATCGACGATTGAAAGAAAAAAGGACAAAATAAAGCTACAAATAAAAGAAAAACTGCGTTTAGAAAACAAAACTATAAAGAAGGATTCTAGAAAAACTTGAAAAACAAATATTGAAAAAAAAAGATTAAGAAAATTCTGCGATTTAAAAAAAGTCCTTTAGAAAAACTTTTGGAAAAAAAAATTGAAGAAAAAGAAAAACAAGAAAAACGCTGACATAAATGATAGGAGAACATCTACATGTTTAGAACATGTTCCTGAATTTCGAAGTGAAGATACAGAAGAAAAACGTTGTTAATAATGTTAAGCTAGAAGAAACTTTTTATTTTTTATTTTCTTGGATGTGACGGGGCCTGAACTGCAGCCCATAAAGATCATGCCTAAATCTGACAATACCATACAGTTTTTGAAGCAACAAAATACAAAAAAATTGGTTTCACCAGTTTAAAAAAAGAAATAATCAAAAAATTAATGAGGGAAAAATATGTGTTATCACGGTGTTATCAAAATATTTATCAACTTTAAGTATTTATAACTGCAATCTTAATCAAATCACGATTTCTTATTTTGGAAAGTGTTTAACGTAATTGGGATTTGTGTTTTCAATAAAACCTTTGATAAACCGACATCAATCAACTTAAGATATGTTATCGGTGAATCCTACAGTAAAAATAAGTAGAAAAGACCCCACCTCACCTCAATAATGCAATACGTTTGACGCGACATTGCTAAAAGTTAAACAAATACATGTTTTCCGAATTTTTTTTGACCGTATTGAGTCTAGCCATTCTTGTATCAAAATTTCGAAATTTTGACCAAAATTTTGATTTTTTTGTCAAAATTTCTAAAAAAAAATCAAAATTTTGTATGACCCAGTTTGTTTATACGTCGTAATCTTGTATTGGTCGTCTCCTCCGTCGACTCCATCCGACAAAATCCATTCGCTCCGTGCACCCGGAGTCTCGTCCTTCTACTCATGTTCACTTCAGTATCGAACGGTCTCGCGCTTCGCGACAACGCAAACTCTATACGAATTAAAATCCAATTCTGAATTCACCGATGTCAGATGCGTGGTCCAATAAACCTCCACCATGAGTGCACCCGCCAAAGATCCCACCGAGGGACCCAAACGCCCCCCGGACTCTCCAACCACTCCTACCGGAAAACGCCTTAAGGACCGGGTCAGCTTTTTCGAAAAAGTGTGGTCCGGGGGCAAGTCCGGCACCGTCGAGACTGTCAGCAGCGTCGACGTCGAAGAGTTCGAGCGGCGATTAGCCGAAGAGCGAGCCCGGAACGTGGAGCACAGCCGCCTCGAAGAGGTCACTCTGCGCTCCCCGTCCGGATCTCCTCGCCGGCTCGTGCACCAGGAGGTGCTCCCCGATGGCAGTTTTCAGGTGTGGTTGTATTTTGGGAATAGGGGAGGGGTCACGTGCCCGGGTGATGTCATACTCACCTGTTGGCCCTTTTGACAGGAGACGATCACGACGACGACCGAAGAAGGAGATGCAGGAATCAAGACTGTCAAATTCGAAAAAGTTACCGTCCGAAAAACGGTTCGCAAAATCACCAGCAGGACTCCCTCAGAGGAGTACTTGCTGGAGGATTCGGCGTATGTTACGCAATCAAATGGGAATTTAGCGAGTTCGAAGACTTCGAGTATTTCGAGTCTGACAGGACGTTTTCCTTCGGAGGAGAGCCTGAGGAGGACGCCTTCCAGAGAACGACTTAGTAGAGATGAATGGGACAATGCGAGCAATTCGAGTAAAGTGACTAGTTCTAGTTCGGAATGGTATAGCGAGTATAGGACTCAGAGTTTTCAAAGTGGTTCCAGTAAATTGGAGTTTGTGAGGAGCAAGAGCCAGTATGATGAGCATATTGCCAGTATCAGAGGTCAGGGTTTTGAATTTTTTATGCGACATCTAGCGACTAGTTACCACTCTGGGCCAATCTTAATTCATGCTAATTCAATTCTAGGCTATTTATAAAACGTGACAAAATGTTAATAAGTTAACAAATATTTTTTTGAAAGAACGTGCGGTTATGTCATCGAATGCATTTACTTCAAATGTCACCAGTAATCTATAATGTAGATAAACAGAAGGTGTAATTTGTTGATGGAATTAATTAGAGACAGAGGCGCCGGTGAATAATTATTTCACATTTATTCAAAAACGCGACAGTGAATGTTTATTTTTTTAGAAATGAAGGTTGAGGTCGCTTCCTCTTAAATCAATAATAGTTTCATCACTTCTAAAATTAGACTAATTTAGACACAAAAAATTATTTGCACATTTTTGCAAATTTAATTTTTAAAATGAGAAATTAAAAGCCATAATCGAAGTTACAACATATTTAAAAATAATGACCCAATTTTTATGGTTAATTGTATAAATGCATTTTTCCACTTAACAATTTTTTATTGTCTGTTAATTTTCTGCAATAAAAATAAAATGAAACAATAAATCCTCGATAAAAATTATAGTTGCTCGATAAATTTTTATGTACGGGGAAAAAGAGGCGCTAAATAATGTTAGCACTCAGCGCAGGGCTAATCTAAAACTGTGGGAAGTAAGGGTAAATGGCGCAAAGCGCCCTGTTTTAGGTCGAATTTCCAAAAAACACAAATCTGATTCTATTATCTTATTCGTCATGTTTATTTTTTATTAAGCATTTACTATTTTTTAGTGTGCAAACAATCATGTGCAAATTACGACCCAAAATAAACTTTATTTTGATCAGCAACATGCAAAGTCAGTGAAAAAAGAATAATAGTTGAGATGTTGCAAGACGTTTGTTTCTAAAAATGTGACTAAACAGATAATTGATTTAAAGTCTAGCTCTGATTAGTGATTACAACAAGTATTTCATAATGTGCTGTTCCCACACGGTTTGACCGATAAAGATAAACCCAATTTTAATTTATAAAATTACGTTTGTTGTCTTGACAATTTCTTAAGCAAAACTGCGGAACAAATTAGAAGTACCTACATGTTCGTGGTTTGATTAAAGTGTTGTTTTTGTTTGCTAAAATTGCTCATCTAGTTTACTTGTTTTATCATTTTAACAAGTTTAGTTTGTTTTAGAACAATCTCCGACATTCTTGTTAAGGTACTCTCAGAAATTCTTGAGCAAACATTTTAATTCTACGGAAAATATATTTGGCACAGAAAGTTAAATCCCTCTGAAAACTAGAATTTTGCTAAATTTTAATAAATTTTGTAATAATGTCCTAATTTTTATCTTTGTTATCGTTTTTAAAAAAGAAATTACTAATTACGAATAAAGTTGATTATATCTACGAGTAAATAAACAAATTAAGTTAAAAATTCCAGAAATTTTTATTTTGATTGCGGTTCCAAAATCTCTGCCATTAATAATAATTAATATATAGAAACATTTGGTACCTGAATTATTATTTTGTATTAAATTTGACTATAAAAACCAACTATAACCACCTTCTTGTTGTCCTTTAAACCACTTAAGTCGTTACAACTTAATTACAAAGGTTTGTGCTAAAATTAGAAATTTTAGTTTTTGAGATAAGTCTTTTATTCACGTCCTTCTTCTAAATCTAACTACACCGGCGGACTAAGTTTTATCCGCACTCCCGAAAATTTTTATTTTTGCTTAACCTAAACAGTTTTTTACTTACAGAGTTATTTTGTTACATATAATGCATCAAATGAAATGTGCGAGAAATCTGTCTTTTTTTGATTAAGATTTTGATATTGAAGCACTTATTTTCGCATGAATTATATATTTGTTTTACAAAAGAACTCTATTAGAGTAGGGGTTTTTTCATATCTATGGTTTTCGTCATAAACTCAATACGCGACCATTACTGAAGCTGGAAAGTTGAAACAGGTGTTAAGATACCGTAACTGCCCAATGCCATTATAACGTTCGTCTGTAATTTTTTTTTTTTGGTTATTATTTTTTGGAATTTGTTTGTGTTGGAGATTTATTACTACTCCAATTTAACAAGTCTCGTTAAATACTCTAAAAATGAATTTTAATATAAGTCTATATATTTTTTCAATTAAGATTTTGTAGACTAAAATTTGTTACGATTTTTGATCAATGGATATAAAAATAAGGAAGGAAAATTGATTATTTTCTCTAATTTTTTTTGAGTTTTAAGAGTTTAATTTTTTTTTAAATTATGTAAGTGTAAAAATGTATAGTGGGCCATCTTTCTTATTTTAAGACCCAAAACGAGACATAGCATTTGAAAAAGTAGGGGGTGGTTTCTTCTTCAAATGAGGAGTAAAAACCAACAAAATGCAAAAATGTGGCAAACTAAAAACAGTAAAAAAAGTTTTGGAAAATATTTTTGATCTAATTAATGAGAGTCGAGTTATAGAATTTACTTCAGTTAAAATACTCACCTGGTATACCAAATCTCATTGGAACACCTAGAAAGAGTTAATGGATTTGTACGAAATTTGCTAGAAACCTTTAATTAATTAGAGGTAACAAATAATTAAAATTTTGACTCAAAAAAGCGAAACCAATGCAGTAAAAATGCTAATTTAGAAAATACAGCTACATAAATAATTTTTTTCAAATAGAACTCATTGATCACTTTAAATCAACTTTTTTTTGTTAAAAATACCAACATTTTGAAAACTCATCCAGTTGTTTGTGTAATATTTCAAAAAAAAAAAATTAACAAAAAAAGCAAAAAATGTTACCTGAAACAATTTTTTTTTTGACAAAGTCGGAAAATACCTAGTCTATTGGAATTTAATGTGTGTTTTAAAAATACAGGGTGGAGCACTAAGACCGCCTAGGTCCATTACGTAGTTACGGTTTATTCAATCAGAACGCGCTTTGATACAAAAATGTAGATCCCTAAAGAACACATTTTAAAAATATTTTTTGTTATGCGGAGTGTACAAAAAAAAAGTTACACGTCAAAGATATATTTTACATATCTGCATTTTACGTGTAATTCTAAACACTTTTTGTATAGCACGTATTGTCCTTTACCTATCTCGTCAGATTTTTGTGATTTTTGTACAAACAAAAACAATTTTTTATTGCATACCGTGGTTAACCGCCAACATAGATGGTCTTTCAATCTGTAAAGTAGAATCTCTCTATTTCGAAGGACATTTAAACTGTGAAATGTTTAAAAACTTTATCGAAAACAGACTTTTTGCAATATTGGAAGAAGTGCTAATAATGATTATAAAAAGAATGTGGTTTCAGCTAGACGGTGCACCCGCGCATTTCTGTAAAGACGTTAGGGAAGCTCTCAATACTGCATTCCCTCAAAAATCGATAGGACGTCATGGCCCCCATTTGTGGCCACCAAGGTCGCCCAACCTTATTAGTATGAACTTTTTTATGGGGCTATGTTAAAGAACATATTTATAAATTGCCGCTGACGACTAAAAATGATAAAAATTTGTATCGAAAATGTGAATATGAATGGAAAATAACTCTAAATATATTGGCAAGAGTTATAATGGCCTATGAAAAACGAGTTCAACTGTCTATTGACAACGAGTAATTTGTTGTTTCGTTTTATGAGATGTTATTATTTGCTAGCCTTTCTTGTGAATTGTTTTGTAACCACGGTATCCAATAAAAAATTGCTTTTGTTTGTCAAAATTCACAAGAATCTAATTTAATCAAAAGCTAGACGAGATAGGTGTGATACAATGTAGTATCAAATTAAAGGTAATTTAACGGCCTACTTGAATTCGCCAAAAAACGACGGGGTTTTTAATTAAAAATGTTGTGTTTTTGGTAATTTTAAAGTGCCAAGTTAGGCAGTCTTTTTTGAACAGCCTGTATGTTATATCGGACGTTTTCAACAGGCACACCTAAAATAAGGCTTCTATTTTAATTCTGCAAAAAAGGCGGCAAGATAATTTACCATCAGTGAGATTTGGTCATTTTTATCATTGATAGCAACTATCATTTTTTAACTTCAAGTGTAAATATTTCCAAAACGGTTAGAGATACAAGGTACAAGATAGAGGTACAAGACGTGATATACAACAAGTGTACAGAATGATTCGTAAAATGCAATTATGCAATAATATACAAAGGTCTTTGACGTATAATTTATTATTGGGATACTCTGTATAACAGAAAATATTTTCAGAATGTGCTCGCTAAAGATCTATATTCTTGTACTAAAGCGCCTTTTGATTGAACTACGTAATGGACTGAGGAGGTCTTAGTGCCCCACCCTGTATATACCTAGGAGGTATGCATAGTGTTCCATATACAAATCGTAAGTTATGGTCATTTCTACTAGAAAGTTATTTTTTTTATTCAGTTCATGGAGATTGTCTAACATAATAATAACTCCAAGTCCCCTTTTCTATGTTAAAAGTGGTTTTACAAAAAGGAAAGAACTTAGTTTTGTTTACACCTGGTACAACAGGTCTATTGTATGGTACAACTATGCTTATTTTAGATAAGTCAAGTCAAAATAATTTATTTTCGATCGTATTTATAAAGTTCTTAAAACTAATTTAACAAATTCTTAATGTTTTTACATGTGCGCTGCTGCGGCTTAAGGCCTTTTCAGCGTTTTAGATAAGTAAAATGTCCATTAAGTCACTAGTGAGTTTAAAACTTTATAAGCCGCTTCTGGTACGGCAACACAACTCATTCAAATTTGACTTTTAAATAAATTAATTTAAATCAAGTTTACTTTTAAATTTTTAAGGATTTTTAAATATCTCATCTTGTGTGTTGAGGTATTTAACCGTTAAAACATCATCTTTATTTTTCTAAGGTGAATGTGTTAATCTAGAGTCCATTTTATCTTGTTTTTCCTAGTTTAATGTGACACAAATTTAAATTTACCGCTAATTTTACAAATAAAATCAAATTTAATAAATATAGAACACATAACTAATGAAAGTTTGTTTTAAAACATCGGTTATTCCATTGAAATTTGATATTTAAGTGTCATAGTTCCTATTTAAAATTACAGGTGGCGCCACGTATTACATATTTTAACACTTGATGTCCTTGTGAAAATAAATACGAACCGTTGAAACAAATTTCGGGTCGCCAGTGACGGTGGCGTAGTTAATGTTGTTGCGTATAACCCTTAGTCCTTGTGTCGATTTCCTTAAGAGGTGCAAGTCTCTGACTTTTCTGCCTTATCTAATTTATTTAATCAAAGCATAATGAACAAAAAGGCGTAAACCACGAACAGGAAACTTTGACACTACTTTCGTCTCTCGGCTTTCACAGTATCTGATTGTGATTGGTGATTACCCATAATCAATAACTGCATAACTTTTCATTAGATAATGTCAAGTTAATGTGAAAGTAAATAAAACAATTCAAACACTTAAAGAGCCAACGCTATATTGGTTTATTCAGCAGTTCAACAGTGTTAGCTAAACCAAAAAGGGCTGTTTCTATGCAGGTGCAGCTGCATTGACTCGTTCACGAATGTCAATTATTTGTTAACATCAGCAGAGGAACAAGAACTGAAGTGCACTCGTGTGTTTTATTTCTTAATTTTTGACTTTTTCCCCTTTTTGTTTTTGATTCCAAGTTAGAGTTTTACAATCTGCGAGAAATAAATAAGTATTTGAAAAGCCATCACTGCTTAATATTTCTTGTACGTGCGAGCATGTGCCATTACTTGTATGGTTATTTTCTAGAAGCCTTTAATTGTCTATTATTTAGCAATTTTTTCCAAGTTTAACAAACCATATGCTAGCCGTCATGTTTACACACTTGTTAGTACTTAACTCCAATTTATTACTTTACAACAAACGCTGGCAACACCTCAAAAAAATACAAAATTTCGAAACCATCTCCACCTGGAATGATTAATTCACTTTCCTTATTATTATTTACTTCCTGTTTCCACACCTTGCCTCGCCTGCTGCACATGCCGCAAGTGTCTTCTTGCTGAATTATTTTGTTCATGATTGCGTGCATAATCAATTCGCCTTTATGGAACCATGATGACATTTTTATTGCATCGCTATTATCGACGGAATTTGGCCACATGTCTTCGGTTTTTGTCACGCAATTTTTGACCTGATTTTAGTCGGGAGATGTCTGTGACATCAACAGTTGCCATTGACGACAAAAAATCGATTCGGAGAAGAATTTCGAAAATCTCAACTAAGTGATATCAAACGACGCTATCTTAATTGGCGACGCTTGATACTGATCGCGGTTTGATATAATTAGAACGCGGTTTACTACTTGATACTATTATAAATATTATTTTATTTATTTATGTACTGAGAGACAGGAGAAAAATTCTTGTGAGGTCACAAGTGACCTTGTCCAAAAACAAATAGTTTTTGTTGTGAATTAAACATGTTCAAATGCAGCAGACTTCCTTGTTATATGTTAAATTGTTAGATAAACATTGTTAAAAACACGGCTGCGAAATGTTACCTAGTTATAAGCAAATAACAGATAGCGCACACTTTTTTTAATGACATAAATTGTGCTTAAAAAAGCAACTTTGTATGTAATGGATAAGAGAAAATGTTTATGCATTTCATTTAACACAAATATTTTTATCTTTATAACCGAAATACATAGTAAATTGTTATTAAATTATGAACTCAAAATAAAGATAAAATGTTTTAATAAACAAATTAGCTATTTTTTTCCTGCTTTCCTGAGATAATGTGGACCAAAATACTTAAATTGAGATCATTCATATTATATGAATGTTTCATTCATTTTAAAAATGATCAGAGATAATAAAAGATAAAAATCTGAAAAATTCTGCAAACAGAATGAATATCTTTTTTGAGAAGTCATTTATGAAGCTTTAACATCTACAAATATTATATTTTAAATTAAATTTGTGTATTTGTGTAAGAGCATAAAACAAACTAGATCATAAATAAATAAACAAATGTATAACATAATACATATACATATCCATTTAAATTCAAAAAGATATAAAAAAGCACAATAAAATTAATAGATATTAATATAAATTTTACAATAATAATATTAGTAATTAATAGTAAAAATAATTGAAAAATAAAAAGTAAAGAATACCGGGTGTTTACACTCGTGGAGTACAAAATTGATCTGATAATAGAAGGGTATAGAAGTATAATAAATGAATTTTTCTTTACAAATTTTTAATTATTGAGCAAGTTATTCAACTCCAGAATTTCAGCATAAAGTTTGAGAGTCACTGAAATTATTTTGAAAACATATATTTTTTTTGTGTTTTCACTTGCTGCTATGACGGGTCTGACATTGTTTCCAATGTAGTGGAGCTAGAGCTGGGCGATAATGGAATTTTGATATCGAATTATCGATACTTTGAAAAATATCGATAATTCGATATATCGATATATCGGATTATCGATATATCGGATTATCGATATATCGTATTATCGTTATATCGGATTATCGATATATCGGATTATCGATATATCGTATTATCGATATATCGGATTTTCGATATATCGATAAATAAATATCGTTTTATAGGACTATTGATTAGTATTGATATATCGTTATATCGGATTATTGTTAGTTATGACAGGGCAGTCAATTTGGGATAAAAAAGGATTTGTGTCTTTTGCGCTTTGTTTATTGTACAATTCAGGTATTTGAGTCGAGCTTTTGTGTTTGGGATTTATGACAGGCACGTGCCTATTTCCAGTTGTAATGTGAAATTCGATTTTATTCAAAAACTAATATTTAAAAAAATAAAATAAAATTACAGATTGATTTTCTAATTAGTTTTTGATTGATACGTTTGAAAACTGAATCATCAAAATTTTCGCAAAATTACTTTTTTTTATTTACAGTCACAAATAAAATGATATGAAAGAAATAGTTATGTACAATAATTAAAGTAAACCTTTGTGAAATTGTACTCTACTCTTGTGAAAGTGTACTCTATTTTTTTTATTTTTTTTCTCAATAAAAAATAAAGCAACAAAAGGGGTGGAGGTAAAACTTGTGACACCCGGTATATTGGTAACCGACATACATAGGTAAATAAAATAGTAGAATATTCGAATATACCCAAACACAAAAGCTCAACTCAAAGTACCTGAATTATAGACAAAGCGCAAAAGTCACAAATCTCTTTTTATCCCAAATTGACTACCTTGTCATAACCAACTATCGAAAAAAAAGCTTTAATATCAAAATTTAAGGAAACCAAAAATTGTTTAAAATAATGTAATAACCCGGACAAATGTAGCATACCGAGATACAGTGGTGATCAAAATTATATAAATTAATTGATAAATTAGTGAATTAAAACCAAAAAACTCCCTACTTAACAAAATAATTTCAAATTTGGACAGGATGAACTTCCACTGCAGATAATATATGCGATTTTTTTCAGAGTTTTTGTTCAAATAGAAAGTGCCATTTGGGGGTGGATGTAAAACTTGGAAGACCCGGTACCAAATTTTGTTGTCGATATAATAAATTATCGATAAATATCGGTTCATCGATATATGGGATTATAGATATATCGGATTGTCGATAAATATCGATATATCGGATTATCGATAAATATCGATATATCGGGCTATCGATAAATATTGAATTATCGATATATCGGATTGTTGATAAATATCGAATTATCGATATATCGATATTTTTGAAAGTCGATATCGACAAGTCGATATATCGATATTTTATCGATATATCGATAAAAATTCCCAGCCCTAAGTGGAGCGAATAACTTTGAGCGTTTGCTGTAGCCAAATAGCATTTCTCAATCAGATTACTTAAAATAAACGATTTTTTTAATATCGTTATTTCTCGTTTTATTTGGTGTAATAAGTTTTTTGTTGTGTATATTTTCATATTAAAATTTAAACTTCAAGATAAATAAACACCATGTATTATAAAATAGTAAAAAATAAAAAAAAAGTAAAAAGCGCATTCAAAATTGAACAATAATAAAAGAAATTTTAATAAATTTACTATAACAGGCCTCACTAGTACTTCTGTGGATTATTCTTTTCCACTCCTTCCTATCTTCCGCTTTCCTTCTCTATTTAATTATTTTTGCTTCAAATATCTGATTTATCAAAATGAAGCTTGGGATCCAAGTTAAGTTGTAAGTGGTGGGTTTAACTAGAAGGCTATTGCAGTGAGAAAAATTTGTATTAAATTTGAAAAACTTTATTTTCAAAAATTTTATGCTTCCTAGGTTTATGACAGGACGGTGTTGATTTTTTTAATTAATAAAAGACAAATATAATATCTTTAAAAATAATTCCATTTCACGTGATTATACAGAATATTCGTAAGTAAACAGCAATTTCTTGAGCATTGACTGGAAAAGCCCCAAAAAAATGTTATTTAATATGTTATAAAATGTTATTTAAAACAAAATTCAATTCTCAATGAGCTTATTTAAAAAACTACTTTTGGTTAAAATTGATCAACGAAGAGACTGTTGATAAATCCATTAACGTTAATGAATGAAGATATTGGTGTCTGATTAAGGCAAAAAATGTCAACTCTGACGTTTAAGTAGTGGCGTTCTGTTAAATAGTTTCCAATTGTTTTCCAAGAGTAGTTCCACCTTACACACGCGACGAATACAGTAAAAACGTCGGTAATTTTTAAATGGTTTTAAAAATATCTAAAAAAGCACATCATTTTTAAAAGTCAAATTTGCAAATTTTGTTTAAAGAATTTTTGATACAGTAGTCTTATATTTATTCCAAATGGTCACCCTTTAGTATCAAGCATTGATTTCAAAATACAGAAACTGATTTGAGCCTAGCAAGTTTTTCATATTTTTTTCTGTTAGGTATCTTCCTTCCAACGTGTCTCAGTTATCGAACTCTTTGGGTTTCTATCGCTATAACCATATCTGGCTTATAGTAAAGATGTTTTAATTCTTGGTTCTTGATTGCCTATTATCTTTCCTTTAAACATAGGTACTTTATTTTCCTATATTCCTAACCATTTTTGAACTTTCTTTGTTAAAGTTCAACCTTCGCATATATCAATCACCAAAATTAACGTTATTAAAATTAAATTATATTGTAGTTACGAAATTTCATTGACCGTGATACCTTTTTTTTGCATAGGATTGTTGCTAAAGAAAAAAAGGCTCTATTTTTTGGCATTGTTCTCGTTTGTATTTCCTCCTTTATTTCTGATTTTCTCGTGATCACTGTTTCCAATAATACAAAACTCTTCACTTTTTCAAAATTGTAACTTCTTCCATCTTTCGTTCATATGTTAATATACATATATATTCATATATGCTGATGTAAACTGTTATTCTGACCAACTTATGTATTTTGTTTTATTTTCGTTTATGATTGATCTAGTTTTTCTTGCTACTTTTTGTAAATTTTGTACTCAGTTCTTCTACGCTTTTTCATAAATAATACCTACAAGTCCTTTTTGTTTTAAACTTTTTTCATTATGAACTTTAGGTTGATTTCTTTTACATTGACTCTGTCTTCTGTTGCTATTACCACCTACAAAAGCTTTCCTCTTGACAAGGACAGTATTTTTCTGATAACTCTATTATGAGCTTGCTTAAAATCTATAATGCTTAAAAGTATTAAAAGACAATTTCATAACGTTCCACTTTTAGCGGTCGCAAATAAACGTGATCATTTATTCATCTTCTTTCCGGAAATCGTTTTAATATTCTCCAATTATTATTCAATTATTTTTCCCAACTTTGGTTTTATTCTATTTTTGATGTGTATCGCTAAGATTTTAAAAACAACATTTAGAAATGTTTGTGATAATGGTATTTCTTTACAACTTACACCCTCTGTCTTGTCTTAGGATAGCGTCTATCCATTTTTCCGGTATTATTTCTTCTTTCCACATTTTCTCAACAAGTTTCTGAACATGATAATCAATTTTTTTCCTTCTTTTTTGAACTATTTACCTGTCGACTCATCTATTCTTGAGTTTTTATTGTTTTTACGTCGTTTATAACATCCTTAATTTTGATATCGGAGATTTCTCAAAGTTATTATTTTCTTCTAAAATGTCGTATTTTTTCTCCTTTGGCATCTGATTTTTTGAATAATTGTCGTCTGTTATCCGTTTTAAGAGGTCATCATCTTCTTTTTTTTAACAGATTGTCTCATATAACAGATTGTCTGATGTTACTGATTTTGCACTTCTTTCTCTTGTTAGTTTACTTCTATTTTGAATATATTTTAATTCTTCTTTTCTTCTATTAATTTTTTTAACATTGGTTAGCATGTTTCTTTGTTTTTTTTTTTTATTTTTTCGCAACATTTTTCAATGAATCAGTTCTTTTTCTTATCCTTTCTTCTACTTTTGTTCCTATTGTAGTAACTTCAACTTCTATGGCTTTTCATAACTTTTCCCATAAATTATTTGTGTTGTTGTTCTCGTTACCATTTTTTAATTTGTTTTCTAGGTTTAAACTTTCTTCTTTTTTTATTTAGTCCTATTCGTTATTTCCTTATGTTTTTTCTTATCCCTATTGTATGGAATGTCCTTACATGTTTCTATTCGGCTAACACGTAATCTATGAAAATCTCTTCTTTGTACGAAAACTTCATTGACATGGTTCAATCGCGGAAGAAGAAATTTTCATACTGACTCTGGCCATCGAAACCTTTGTTCCAAATACTGGATATTCCGACTAGTGATTTGTGAGTTTCTTTGTGTCTGTTTTCATTTTAAAATATTTCTATTTTATGCAAAATCTATTAGTAAAATATATTCGCGAGAAGAAAATTTTTGTCGTCAAATTGACTTTTTGACACTAAGAAAAACGCTGAGTTATGAGTATTGATAATTGTGGACATTGAACTGTCGTTTACTGTCTCTATTTCTTTCATCAGTTAGCGCAAAATTCCTTTAACTGCTATTTAAAAAACAGAAAAAATTATGTTTGTCATTTAGTTGACATTTTGTCGGCCAAGATTTTGTTTTCTGTACTGTGGTTATCTATTTTTTGTTGGGTTGTTACATAATGTTACATATACAAGATTATTCACGAATGATGATAAATCCATATGCAACCAAATTTACATGTTAAGCAACTTTTTGGATAAAATTTTCATTTCAGTGAAAGTATTGAATCAGAGTTACCCAAAGATTATCAATTTCTGTCAGTTTTTTCATAACTTGTCAAATCGAATGACTACTTAATAATCCGTCATTTTTAGTTTTTGTATCAGTGTAACATAGTAGGGATAAAATTTATTAGCGAGTATTGTTTAGAAATAGAACATTGGCTAATTTCTAAATTTTGTGCCACAGCATTTTACCCCATGTAATGGCCTGAATTACAGCAATCTTATTATTTTGTCCTGGCGCAGTTTTTCAGTTTTGTTTCGTGGCTTTTTTAGTGGAGGCCAGCGTTGACGCAATTTTGCTTCAAGTCTTCGAAAAATTTTATCAGTTGAAACCACAAAGGAGGGGATATTTTTCCGCATAAAGTATTACTGCAGCTGAAGCGTTTTTTCTACATTCTCTATATATTAGCACCATGTCAGTCTTTTCGTTATCAGTGAACATTTTGACTAAATTTGCTCAAAGACGGTCAAATTAACATAAAATGATAAACAGTAACTATGATCGCAAAAACATTTTTTAAAGTTTATTTCATCAGAGCCTCATGCAAAAATGTAAGGTTGGTTGCATAAATTTTTCGTCATTATTGGTGAATAAGTCTGTATGTTTTTTCCTTACAAATTTTTGCATTGATATCTCCCATCACTATTTTTACTTTCTGCTTAGATTTTCTTTGTTTTGATAAAAAAAATCGTTAGACCCGTCAGCTTTTGTTGTAAAATTTAAGATATAAATGCGGAGTTACTGTAGTGTCACTTGTTAACCTCAATGATCTTTTTACTAATTAAAACCCCATATGTGCGAGCTGTTAAAAAAACATAGCTGATCAAGTGATTTGTAACATCAGATAATACCTAAGTATAATTTTCATACTTTTTCTATGGGAAATAGAAATAATGATTTGAATTGTCAATCATACTAACAAAGACTTCCTATTTGAGATTTTAGCTTTTCGATTTTCTCAGTGCAAGATTGGAGATATCGTAAATCGTGATAAAGCTTAAGTGGGAGGTCTTTGTTGGTAAGATTTGCAGTTTAAGTTACTATTTCTATTTCTTATGGCAAAACGTTAACATTGGTGATAGCTTACCATCTAGTAGTTGCTTACAAAAATTGAGCGACATGTAAAATTCACAAGTCGGTGTAGAAATTTTAAATTTGAAACTTTCCGAATTTTTAATTTCAATAGTAAAAGCTCGTACCGTTGACTACGTTAAGAAAAGGGACCAAAAGATCTTATTGTATCTGAGTGAATCCATCTGTGGTAATGCAATGAAGTAACTTCTAGAAATTTTGGTGCGGCTGCATAAAAGGATTTGGGACTGGAATATTTATAAGGTGTTATTGTAGTTAACAAGGTCACAAACGTAAAAATTGTCGATATTTTTATTAGAAAAAAAAGGACAGAAATATATTTATATATAACAAATTTTACAAAAGTAAAAGAGTCAACTTACCATCAAAGAAGAAAAAATAATGTGTTGAGTGTGAACCAATCACCCATGACCACACACATTGAAGAGTCCTTAGATAGGTTTGTCTGGATGATCTGATATATCCAATTTTGCAAAATTACTGCGTATTTTCATTAAACTTATGATCAAAAACTAAGAAGGAAATACGGTTAATTCTGTGAAGAACAAACAATTCTCACTTTGCTAATAATTACAAAATAAATCGTCAAAGATGAGCAACTTTGAAACAAATTTAACTATCTGTGATAACAGTCATGTAGGCCAAGTCTAAACTAAAAAATTCTAACTCTTTTCTCTTTAATAATTGTCCTGTCTAAAATCCTCATAAACCAAAAACTTTCTACAAATTAATGAAATGGGGTCTGCATTTTACCCTATTCATAAAAAATACATTCCTATAGGTACTTAAAACCTACCATTAAATATTTATCAATACCAAAATCAATAATTTGGTTACCCCAACCGGTGGAATGAAGACACGCACATTAAACATGTTATCGATTTAGTAAACACACATTGTTTTCCAATTAACTTTGCTGTTGTATTGTTGTCACACATTAAAAAGAGAATAACAAAGGACGAAGTAATTTAATTACAATAAATAGGAACAAATTCTTAATCTTTGTATCTAATAAACTGCTTAATCTCATTCATGTAAAAAGGTCAGTCAAGTCTTTAATGCAATTCAGAAACTGTTGCTATTATTGGCTGACTTTATTTACTTGTAGGCGACATGTTTAGGTCATGATATAACTGCACTCCCTATTCAACGTTAAATATACACAAGATAATTGTTATAACTTGATTTTGTGAATCACCCTGTAATAGCTAAAAATAACCACCTACATTTTAAAAAAACAAAGCTTGGGAAAGGTCACTCAGCTGACCATGCAAGGTCTTATTTTACGATTGTTTGACCTCTATAAGACGAATCCATTCATCTTTTATAATATTTTCTTCTTCAATTGAATTTAACCGTAACACGCAGAAATGTCAAAGCAATAAACCTGGAAAAGTTCACAGGTCGCGAAAATCAGATGAAATCAATTCGTAGAAATCTAAATTTACCCACGATAACGTTCCCAAGGCTATAGCAATAACGCCTATTGTAACCCAATTTTGATAATAATCTATTCTTCCAGATGAACAAGAACGAGTTCAAAAGAAAACCTTCGTCAATTGGATCAATTCTTATCTATCCAAGGTATGTAAACAAATTTACTCCTGAGAGATTGATGGGAGTACAACTTTAGTAATTAGTGAATGAAGAGTCGGTGCTTGGCACAGGATTGTAGCTCATGCAACCAAATCTGACGTCACATTTCATTTTTCCAGCGAGTTCCACCGCTTCGGGTAGACGATCTGATTGACGATCTGAAAGACGGAACGAAATTACTAGCATTGCTCGAAGTCCTTTCAGGAGAGAAACTGGTAACGTAATTTCCTCCTGAAATAATCCGCCCTGATTGATTTTTTTCATAGCCTGTGGAGAGAGGCAGAATCCTGCGAAGACCCCACTTTCTTAGTAATGCCAACACAGCCCTGCAATTCCTCACAAGCAAACGAATTAAACTTGTTAATATCAACGCCAGTGACCTGGTGGACGGGAGACCACCAGTTGTACTAGGACTCATTTGGACCATTATTTTGTACTTCCAGGTAATTGTTATTGTGATTTAAGCTTCAGTAGATTAGTTTTGTAAAAGCTCGCCCAAATTTAATTTTTACTTGTCAAGCTGCGTAAAGAATGGGCTTTAAGATGGGTAAGTAGCGTCAAAATTTTGAAACATTACTTCTCTCTCTGATTCTCAAATATTTGTTTGGCTTCAGATTGAAGAAAATAGCCGAGCTTTGCAATACTTAGCCCAATGGGACAGTTCGAGCAGTCTTGAAAGTGCCGGAACCTCTTCATCAAAAGACAAATGGAAATTAGGAGCTCGAAAAACCCTTCTTCATTGGGTATCGAACGCCCTTCCCAGTGATTCCGGAATTGAAATCAAAGATTTTGGTGCTAGTTGGCGTGATGGTGTAGCTTTCCTTGCTATAATAGACGCCATTAAAAAGAATTTGGTTAATATCGCCGAACTTAAAAAAGCTTCAAATAGAACTAGATTAGAAACAGCTTTTGATATTGCTGAAAGTGAGTTGGGCATTACAAGATTACTAGATCCTGAAGATGTAGATGTGCCGAAACCTGACGAAAGATCAATCATGACTTACGTAGCACAATTTTTACATAAATATCCTGAACCGAAAAGTACAGGACCTGATGCAATAGCAGCCATACAGGAAGAGTATAGCGAACTTTTATCCTGGTTAATGAAGAAAACACAATACTTAGAGCATCTTCAACAGACAAATTCCTTACCAAACGATTATTTTGAGTATCAGGCTTTTAAGTGTGAAGTAGATGATAAAGAGAAAGTTTTTACAAAATTAAAACGTCTGATTGAAAGTCAAAGTTTGATTTCTATAACGAAAGAATCTTGGTATGACATTACGAAATTATGGGATAAGTTACAAAATCAGTTGTTGTACTGGTTGTGGCTGTTAGATTCACTGTTGCCTGGTGATTTAAAATATGTAGGTGAATGGTTAGCAAAAGCCGAAAAATTACTTTATTGTGACGAAATCCCGACGATTATGAACGAAGAGACTGCATCTATTATTAGTAGGAAGTTAGAGGAACATAAAGCTTTCTTTGCCGATTTACCAACGGTACAAGAAAAATTTACTCAGGCTTGTAAAACTCCTCTAAGTGAAGTGCCTTCAGAACAATTACACAATATGGCTGTTAGACTGAACGAAATTGGACCTAAAGCTGCTCAAAGAAGAGTCAGACTCAAGTTCCTTGAACATAAGGTAAGGTGCCACCAAAACATTTTGAAATTAATTTTTTCTTCCAGTGTTGCCTTATTGCATTCTTGCAACTAACCGAGACCAAATTGAAAGCCTGGAGTGGTAAATATGGAAGATTAGAAAAAGTTGTCCAAATTTTAGAACAGTATCGAAATTTTGTTTCTAAAAATCATATTTTTCAAGAGTTTAATAAAGCGTTTATTGACATGCAAGCAGTTGTTGAAGAGTACAAACGAGATGGAGGAATTGGTAAGCCAATTGTTTTTGTTTTTGACCCAAAGTTACTAATATGGTTTTAGGTAAGCGTGAAGCAACTGATATCGACCGCTTTTTGCGTGAGACCGCAGACCGTTGGAAAAACGTTTCAATGGAACTCCGTTGCGTCCAAAGCATGATCGAGGAAGTCGTAGCTTACTGGCGTCGTTGGGACTCACTTTCTCCCGAATTTGAACTTTGGTTGAACAAAGCCGAAACTGCTGTTAATTTACCCGAAGAGGAGAAAATGGAATTCTTCCAAGATATCAGCGTCTGGAAAGACAACTACCAGTTGTTGGGCGACACAGTCAGTTTCCTTATCGCGACCTGTGAAGACAAAATCGCACTGGAATTGAAAATTAAGTACCAAAACATGACAGATCGGTGGGAAAAACTGTACCCACAAGTTGGAAAGTACAGCCATGCCGGTGACTTACTAAGAAATCGGAAAGATTTCAGATCTGGTGTTGATATCCTATCGAATTGGTTGAGAAAAGCTGAAAGTGTGTTGAACTCACCTCAACTGGGCTCAACTGAACGTATCAAACAACATATCGAGAATTTGATGAAACTTCAAGGTGAAGTTGAAGAAATTGAGAATCTTTTCAAAAACGTCAGCAAGACTTTCCAAACTTTGATTCAAGACTTAACCCGAGATGAAGTTGATAAAATGATGTTGATTCTCAAACACGAAAAAGAGAGTCTAGTAAAAGTTCGAGCGTTGCTTCCGGCACAAATCCACATGTATAATCAACTTCTTGTCCAGCAAGAGTCACTCGAAGCCGGTCAAAAGGAAATCAATAATTGGTTGAATAACGCTGAAGGTCTACTCAGCAGTCTGAGTCTTGAAGCTGAAAAAGACACTCTCAAAGACCAATTAGATAAGTTAAAACAATTCTTCACTCGAACACTCTACTACAAATCAATGTTAGACAGCAAGAACAAAGTACTTGCAAACATTGTAAAGTCTGTGGACCAATCCGATAACATAGATGTAGCCCAAATGACCGCAAACATGGAACAACTCAACGACCGGTTCCTCTACGTAACTCAAAATGCTCAATTTTGGGAACAAAGACTCCAAGAAGCAATCCGGTGTTGGTTCAACTTTTCTGAATGTGAACGTGTCATTTCAAATTGGTTGAACAACGCGGAAAAACTTATTGGGGAGAAACGAATTGACAGTAAAGAGACAGTAGAAGAACACAAAAACTTCTTCCAAAGTGTCAATGAACGTTGGATACATGATTTGGTTCAAAGTGCTCAGGACTTATGCAATTGTCTTCCAAAAGAGCAACACAAACCAATTTTAGCCTCAGTACATCAACTCCAAAACAAGTGGAAAGAGATACTCTCATTTGCTCCTCTTCACTTGATGCGACTCGAATTTAGACTGGACGAATCAGCTTTCAATTATTACGTCAAAGAGATCGAAAAGGAAATCACAACAGAGTACATTGCATTTAGCAAACAGGAAAACATCGAATCGATTTTGAGTCGAAATAAAGAATTTTTTGCGTCTCAAGGACCTTTAAAAGAGACCCACAGGTGTCTTGAAAACTTGAAGAAGATTGCAACAACATACTCGCAACACCATCCAAGTGATAAGACAATTGTTGAAGCTGTTGCAAAAGCAGAAGAACAGTGGAAGAGTCTCAATAGTAAAGTTGAGACATTGAGACAACAGTTGGACCAAATACCAGAAAAGTGGGAGAGGTATAACCGGAAATTTGAAGATATGGTGAAATGGATGGATGAAGTTGATAACACGTTGAAGAACATTTTTAATGATGTGAACACCATGGAGGAATTTGAGCGGGAAAAGGCAATTTTCCAGGTAAGTCTTCAACAATCTTGATTTTTATAACTTTTTTTCTAAATTTTTTAATGCTCTCAGTTGAAACGGCTTATGGTAACAATATACAAAACTCTTGTTCATTTTTGTATCATGTAAATGTTTTTTCTAGAATATTTGTAAAGAAGCTGATTCAAAACGGGAAGATATGAAATGGTTGGTTCAAACTCTCGATTCTTTAGCTTCCCATTGTCCAGAAAATCAAGCTGTTGCGGAACAGAAAAAACTAGAAGCTTTAATAACACGTTATAAAAATCTTATACCCTCGCTTGAGGTCACAATGGTCAAAACTGATACTCTGTCAAAGTGTTACACTTATCGCAGAGATGTTAAAGAAGTTTGTACTTTGCTAAAACGTGTCCGAGAGCAATCTAAACGTGAAACACAACCACAAAGTCTTGAATCTGTGAACGAACTGATCAAGAGTCAGGAAATTGCAATTTCTCAACTAGACCAACAGAGACCTCACATAATGTCAATGTTACAAAAAGGCAAAGAACTGGTTAAGGACACAAATGCCCCACCTTTCGTTCACGAAGAAGTCAAAATACTTGAAAGTGGCTGGACAGAAACTTACGATGACACAGTTGAACGGTACCATAAGCTACTCGGAACTCAACACTTGTGGTACAATTACTCAGAACAGAAACAGGAGATTCTAGAATTGTTGCAAAGAGCAGAACAAGAACTAAAACGTATTTCTCCAAGCCAGTACAACTCGAGTAATCTCCCAGCAGAACTTCTAGCTAAACAAGAAATGGCGGTACGACTCAGAGAAGCTACAGAAGAAATGTTACGAAGATTAAGAGACTTGTCACGCAATCTTGGAATTCCTGATCAAAAACTTGAGAAAGAAGTGATTGAAATTGAGCAAAGATTGAACACAACTCTTGAGAATGTCCAAGAAAAAGTTGTCTTCCTCGAACAGTACAACACTAAATGGGTTGATTTCCAAAATAAGCTCGGAGATCTGCAAAACTGGACCGTACAAAACGCCCCTCAGTTGTTATCAGCAGTTCAAGAAGACAATCTTCCACCGGAAGAAAGAGTTACAAAAACGACTCTTCTCCAGTCGGAGCTTTGCCACAAAATTAACCTTCTCGACCAGTTGAATGCTGAAGCTTCAAATTTGATGATTGGTGACAATCCTGATGTCAAACAACTCCAAGCACAAGTTGTGGACTTACAAGAACGTGTAGTGACAATAAACCGGAACGTGGAAAGCCAGGCTGCTTCAATTAACAAAGATTTGAAGAACTGGCAAGTGTACCAGGCCAGTATTCAGGACATCAGACCCTGGATTGAGAAATCTGAAACTCGGATCCAAATGGGAGCCCCAAAACCTGGCAGTCTTGAAGAAGCTTTGATCCTCCAGAGAGAAAATAAAGATTTTGGGAAGGAGTGTGATACTCAGTTTAGCAAAATCCAAAATGTTGCCGGTTTGAGTCAACAGATTACCTCAAAAACAAATGCTCCGGATGAAATTGACTCGATTCATACCCGTTGGACTATTATAAATGATACCACGCACCAGTGGGGTCAAAAACTTGAGAAATTAGTGTTGACCTGGGAGGATTTTGATAAGAATGCTAAAACTCTTGAAACCTGGATCGAAAAAAGCCAGAAATCCCTCACCGAAAGATCAATTAATCTTAATACGCCACATGTTGACAAGTTGGAAAAGGAATTAGCAAAGTTGAAGGCGTTCAATAACGAAGTTTCGGAACAACAAGCAAAAGTGATTGCACTGACTCAAAGTGCGGACTCGATTAGTCATCATGTCAATCCTGAAGGTGCTACTTTAGTTAAAGGAAAAGTACAAGAACTTAAATCACAAGTTGGACAATTAGCTGAAGCTGTGAGAGCTAAAATCAATCAAGTTTCAGATGCGATTTTGACCAAACATGATTTCCAAACAAAGATGATTGATTTTACAAATTGGGTTGATCAGTTGAAGAGTCACGTGGGACAAATTGATCAAATCCCCGTGGATAAAGTAGAAAATGCGTTAATAAGCGTCCATGATTTGATGCAACAACATTCGGAAAAACAACCGGTGTTTAATGCAATTTATGACGAAATTAAGGAAATTACGCTAAAAGCATCATCAGATGAAGTCCAAAGTCTAAATCAGGATTATAGTAACTTGGTTGAAAGTTATCAACAAATTGATAATAAGCTGCAAAACAAGAAATTAGCCTTGGAAAAATGGGGAGATTTGATTAACTGGCATGGCGAGACTATCAACCAGTTGTCCCATATTAAGTACCAACTGGACAGTGATAAAGTCCCACCAGAAAATCTTCAAAAACTTCTCCAAGAAACTGAAACTATTATCACCAAAATTACGACCTGGAAACACGCTGCTCCTGATATTGATAACATGGATGTGATCATTTTAGATAACAAAACAGGTTTGCCCAGAAGTGCTGACCTTATGGTACGAGAGATTGAAGTTCGGACAATTAATATTAAACAACAGTTGGTTGATAAGTTGGATAATGTTGAAAAAGTGAAAGCTCATTGGAGACAATTTGAGGAGCTTCAAAATCGGGTCAAGGATAGTCTTGGACAGACTGAAGCCAAATTAGGTCAGATTTTGAAGGGAGTTAAGACTTCAAATGATTTACCTAAAGCAGTAGAAGACTTGAATCAATTACTTGAGATTCAAATTGAAAAGTCTCCCGTCAAAGAAGAGTTGAGGAAAGAAGCCCTCTTGTTGATGAAAGAAGACATTCAAAATGTTTCCTTGATTCAAAATGTCATCTCCGATGTTGAAACTAACTGGAATCGGGTTAATGAAGATATAAAAGAACAGAAATTAAAATTATCTGACACAATTTTTGCTTGGACTGACTTCAAAGAAGCTAAGGATCGCGTTATAAAGGATATTGAGCGAATTGAACAATCTGTTGAAGGTTTGGAGGTACCAAATGACTTGATTCAAGCAAACATGAATAGTGAAAAAGCTCGCAAAGCTCTGGATTCTTTGAAAAAAATTAAAACAAACCTGGATAGAGTCGATCTTAAAGGACAGACAATTGTGAAAAAAGCTGATTTAATCCCAGGAACTGAATCAGAAGTCCGAAGTGAAGTCCAAGAAGTTCACCAGGTGTGGTCCCGGGTTTACGAAAAGTTGATGAAAATAGCTCAAACTACTGAATCTCAAGCAACAATTTGGAAAAACATTGAAGACACAAAGAATAATCTTTTCCAATGGTTAGGAGAGCAAAACACAATCCTGGCATTAGCTATTGAAAAACCGAACGAAGTTGAGGCTGCAAAAGCTAAATTGGCGAGATATCGTGAAGAGTTGCCAGCTCAGCAGAGACTGAGTCAAAGTGTGCCAACTAAGTACGCTCAACTTGTTAAACTTACAGAAGGGAAAGATATACCAACATTGCAGTCACTAGTTCAACTTCTGGAAGATCAGTTTAGAGATGTTGAAGCAAATGCTCAGAAACTTGAATTGGTAGCCTTAAAATACGGAGATAAGGAAGGTGAAATTAGAGAAAGTATTAAAAATGTAGGACATAAAGTAGCCAATCTTCGGGAAGGTATAATCAAATGTGAGGATTTGTCAGGGGACAACTCAAAAATCCTGGAACGGCTTTTAACAGTCCGACAACTCAAAAGTCAAGTCTTGGCTTCTGAAAGTGATCTCAAGAAAATTGATTCTGAAATTCAACAAATGAAAACTGCATACCCCAGTTTTAGTGAAACTAATTTACCGAAAGAACAGCAGCTGTTGAAAAAGAAATTTGAGAGTGTTATTGTCCATGGGAGTAAAATTGAAAACAGTTTATTGAGTTTCTTGAAAAAGTTTCATAATGAGAAATATGGGGCTCTTCAACGCATTATTGCAACACATAAAGAGAAAATCCAGTGGTGTCTTCCAGAACCTGCCAGTGATAAGTATAATTTAGAAGTGAAGTTGAAGTCTTTGGTTCCGATTCAGAATGCTTTAGAAGATTGTGAATCCAGAAAGAGAGAATTGGAGAAGTCTTTGCTATTATTAGAGAAAGTTGAGTCTCCTGAAACGATCAAACTGTTAACTGCTGAGAAAGACCATTTGTTTTTGGATTTAGAAGATTTGAAAGAAAGTTACAACAAAACCAAAGAATTGCTCAAGAAAAATATTGTTTTACATGAACAATACGAGAAGTTGAGCGATTCAATTTCAAATTGGTTGAAAGATATTGAAAATAAAGTCAAAAGTGAAAGCACAGCTCAAATTGATTTAAGTTCACTTGACTCAAAAATTCAAGAAATTGAAAATTTAAAAACTGAAGTTTTGAAATATGAAACTGAGATTGCGAAATTGGTACCACTGAGTGAACAGTTGGTTAAGGAAGTACCAGAATCAAGAGTTGGACAATATGCCCAACACTTAACTTCTCGCTATCAAACTGTTACCAAATTTTTAATCAATTATTTAGAAAAATTAAAAGAATTGGAACGTTATAAGGATTTGTACAGAAAAAGCATTCAAGATGTAGAAAACTGGCTTGTACAAGCTGAAGAAAAAGTCAAAACATTTTCAGACTTTACAACACGTCCAAACCAAGCAACTCTTCAAGAACTCAAAAGCTTTGCCAACGAAAAAGAGTTGGGACAAGTTCTTTTAGCTAAAGCTGTGGAACACGGAGAAGCACTTTTTTCAGGAATTACACCTGAAAATCGTGATGCAATTCGAGCCGAACTCAGAAATTTAAGAGACAAATCTGAAGGATTAATCGATAAGGTTAATAATATTTACAAGCAAGTTGAAGGTATCTTAATCCAAAGACACTCTTTTGATGATAATCTTCAACAAGTCAGAATCTGGATCGAAGATGCTGAAACTAAGTTAGGACCTGAAATGAAGCTTGACGCTACTTTAGCTGAAAAGAAACAAACTTTGCACAATTACAAGACTCTAGCTCAAGATGTTAACCTTCATAAAAATATTTTAAAGCAATTGCAGGAGAAGATAGGGCAATTGGCTGATGCTGACGCTGAAAATAGTCTTGAAGAAAATTTAGATAAGTATAACCGACTTGCTGAAGAAGTTAATAACAGGATTGAGCTTGTTGAAGATTTTGTAGCCAATCACGAAGCTTATAACCAAGCTATTGAAAAATGTCACGACTGGTTGAGTGCTTTAACATCTGAAGCTACTCTTTTAATTGATGAATCTTCAACTGAACCACCTGAAGCTAAATTAGCAATGGTTGAAAATTTGCTATCTCAAAAAACAGAAGGTGATAAAATTATTGATTCCTGTAGACAACAGCTGGAAGTTGTTTTGAAACAAACTTCAACACCTGGTCATCCTCACTTAATACACAGTTTTGAAGAGCAAGAAAAATCATGGAATCGTTTCTTAGAATTGTGTTCTGACGCTCAAGAGAAATTGCAAAGTATTCACTCAAAATATGCTGAAATTGAAAAGTTAATACAAAATCTTGAAATTTGGTTGAAACAAAAAGAAGCACAAGCAAAAGATCAGAGTTTGAAAAGTACTGAAGAAACGAAAAGGGGACATTTGGAAAAATTGCTAAGTTTGGAGAAAGAAGTTTTAGGGAAAGAAAAAGATTTTGGTGAACTTTCTGAACTTGCTAAGAATCTTGAAGGTGATGTTAAAGTTTCTCAGTTATTGACTCGTTACCAGTCTTTGAAAAATCTTCTCAAAGAAGCAATTACCCGATATCGTGGATTCGTCGATGAACACCAAAGCTTCAACGAAGAGTATGCAGCTTTTCTCCATTGGTTGACAGATAAAGGAGAAGAGTTATCAGATTTGAGTCATATTGTTGGTGATTTGGATATTCTTCAAACGCGTCAACAAGACATAAAAGATTTGATAGAAGCAAGGAATTTAAAGAGCGAACAATTTGAAAATTTGATCGAGAATGGTGAAAAATTATACGCACATACTTCTCCCGATGGTCGAGAAATCATTAGGCAACAATTACGTAACCTGAGAACAATTTGGGATAGTTTTACTGATGATTTACAAAACGCTACAAATAAACTGGATCAGTGTTTAGTACAGTTTTCTGATTTCTCATCAACTCAGGAACAGTTGACAAAATGGTTGAAAGATGTTGAAAAAGCAATGCAACAACACACAGAATTGAAAACAACACTTCAGGAAAAACGAGCACAATTACAAAATCATAAAATCATGCATCAAGAAATTATGTCGCATCAACAACTTGTTGAAAATGTTTGTGATAAGGCGCAACAATTGGTTGATCAAACCCAAGATAGGTCTTTGAATGTTTATCTCCAATCAATAAAGCAACTATTTTTGAGTATTGTGAGCAAATCTGAAGAATTATTAACGAATTTGGAGGATTGTGTTGAGAAACATAATCAATACAATCAACAAGTAGCAGCGTTTAAAGATTGGTTGTGTGAACAAGGAGAGAAGTTGCAGGAGTATAATGTTGTTAACGGAGATAAATCGGAGCTTACAAAAAGAATCTCAACAGTCAAGGTATTTAGAGAAAGTAATGAAGCTGAAGGCTCAAAACTGTTGGAAGATCTCAAACAGCAATTTATTGTAGTTGCAAAAAGTACAGCTCCCAAAGGTGTAGAAATGTTGAAGAAGGAATTGGAAGAGCTTTACGGAATGTTGAGTCACCATTTGGAAGATATGGATGCGATTGTAAAGAAACAGGAATATGCGATAAAACAATGGGAACAGTTTGAATCTGAGTTAGATACACTTAACCAATGGTTTAAAAGTTCAGAACTCAAATTTAGGGACCAGTCGCTTCGTGCTACTCTTCCAGAGAAGGAAGAACAGCTCAAGATTTATTTAAATGACCGAGAACAAGTCGCTGCTAAAGAAAAAGAAATCGATTATTTTGTCGATAAGAGCCACTCTCTTCTTCATATGAGTGGTGTTCAAAGAATCAAACCTTTGATGTCTCAAATAAGCACCCGTTATCAAAACTTGCACACATCAACTAAAGATGTGATCAACCGTTGGCAAAGCGTTGTTGACGATCATCAAAAGTACCAAAACAAACTAAAAGAAACGTCAAATTGGTTGAAGTATCTCGAAGACAATTTGGGAGTTTTACAAAAGGGGGAATTGGCAACCAATTTGGAAGCTATAACAAATCGGTTACAAGTCTTGTTAAGTGAGAAGGATCAAGGCGAGCACAAGATCAACTCCTTGACACTCTTAGGTGAAAGAATCTTACCTGATACCGCCACCCAAGGCCGGGAGATTATTCGAAACGAGTTGAGAGAAATCCGGGAAAGGTGGGATAAACTGGCTGAAGGAATAAAAGAACAACAAAAGTTGCAAGATGCTCAAAGCTTGCAATTGTCAAGTTACCAAGACATGTTGCAACAAACTTTGACATGGCTGGACACCATGGAAAAACAAATTCAAGTTGACCCATCGTCGTGGGTCTCGATACAAGAAGTGAGGTCTAAATTACTGAAACATCGAACAATTCACCAAGAAATTGTGTCTCATAAAAGAATTATTGATGGTGTCACTGAGAAAGCTCAGACTCTTGTTCAGTTGACTAATAATAAAGACAAAACTGTTGAAGTTGAAGAAAGTATCAAGTCAATTAATGACCGGTACAAAAAATTGGTACAGGCAGTCCAAAGCAATCTAAAGCAACTGGAAAACTGTCTAGAGGTCTATCAACAGTTTTATGACTTGCAAAAAACGCACCAAGATAACCAAAAACAACTCTGGGACAAATTAAACAGTTACTCGGATTTGAGTGGCAATAAACAGGCTTTGCAAGAACGCCTTGACAATGTTATAGACATTCTAGAGCATCTACCAGAGACCACAATCAAATTGAAAGAGTTACAAGAACACGTAGATTCAAAAATATCAGTTTTACCTGGCAGAGCTCAAGAAAACATGAAACGAGATGTTGCTAATTTGAAATTTGATCAAGAGAAATTTGTGGCAACTTTAGTTGATATCAAATCAGGTTTAGAAGGTCGGTTGAAACTCTGGAGTGATTATGAAGAGTCTCTCGAACGGCTTTTATCATGGTTAGCTGATGCTGAACTAGCTTTGAAGAATTACACCCTCAAGAACACACTCGAAGAAAAACAAGAGCAGTTGGAAAAATATCAGGTGAGTGAAAAAATTTTGGTTTGAGCTTGGTTTGACTTTCTCTGCAGGATCTAACTAGGTTGGTTGATTCTCGAGGGAGAGACGTCAAGGACTTTGTCGTGATTACTGATCACTTGGAGCAAGTAAGATTTTTGATGTTGTTGCAGTATCTATTTGGTGGTGGTCTTCCATTTCTCTGTCTTTGATGTCGTGATTTTTGTATGAGATGTATTTTAATTATTTTTTTCTCCACAGGCACTTATCTTGAATCTCAGACAAAACGAAACGGAATTTGATAAAATGTCTGACGATTCAACAGAACTAATCCAGAGTAGCGGTGACAGTCGGATTTCGGTCAACGTCCAACAAATCTCTTCTCGTTTCCAATCAGTTCAAGCAACGGCAAAAGAAGTAGTAAAAAAATGTGAACAAAATGTCTCCGACCATAAACTCTATAATGAGAAATACCGACAATGTTCCGATTGGATTGCCGTAGCTCAAGACCGGTTTGATAAGTGCAAAGAAAATATCAAAAAAGGAGCGCGGAATATTCTCACCGAGCAGTACAAAGTCCTGGAAGAGTTGCTTTCGCAACAAACCAGTGCTAGTCTTCTTCTCAACAACACAATCGAACTCGGAGAAAAACTTTATTTGAGTACAGGTCCAGACGGCCGAGAAGTTATAAGTACCCAACTCCAGGA
Organism: Tribolium confusum; assembly: GCA_029207805.1. NCBI lineage: Eukaryota > Metazoa > Arthropoda > Insecta > Coleoptera > Tenebrionidae > Tribolium > Tribolium confusum. The sequence goes on from JALGAY010000006.1 coordinate 11,473,547, forward strand.
GTTGCAACAAGCTTTTGACTCGTTATTTGATGAAATCAACAGCACGGATCGTGAACTGAAAGCAAAACTTACCAGGTAAGTCACTTTTTAAACCAACTGGACGTATATCAAAAATTTTGACAGGTGGACTGGTTTCGAGGAATGTGCTAAAAACATTCGCGCTTGGCTGAAAGAAACTGAAGGTCAAGAAATCGAACTGAAAGCTACTCTCGATGAGAAAAGAACTCAGCTTCAAATTTATCGCACTTTGTTGCACGACGCTATGGCGCATCAACAGGATGTTGTGGATTTGAGGGATAAAGTTGAGAGTCTTCCTGAAAGAAACGACAGTATTGATCAACAATTAGCTACGATTGTAGAACAACATGAAAAATTACTAAAACGGACACAGAACTTTGTCGAACGGTATGAGAGTATCGTCAGTGACCATCAGGAGTTTAGTAAAATTGTTACTGATACGAAAGAATGGATGGCAGCTACACTTAACACTGTCAACACTTTGGGTGACCTGAATCTTGAACGAATTTCTCTACACTCGAATCTAGAACGGCTTAAAACATTGAAAAGTAGTCTTCCTGAAGAAGAAACAAGAATTGAAAGAATCAAAAATTTGGGAAGCAAAGTAATTCCTGGAACTATTGATTATGGACAAGCTCCAATCAGAACACAAATTGATAATTCCCAAGAGGAATGGGCTGGTTTAGTTTCAGCTATAGACCAGATTATCAATCAACTAGAAACTAAACTTGACCATTGGTCTGATTTTGAAACTCTGAAAGACCAATGTTTAACCTGGATTCGTGAAATGGACAATAAATTACATTCTATTGACCTTAAAGCAACAGCTGGTGAAAAGAAAGCTCAATTGGAAGCACTAAAAATACTACAGGGTGAGATTAGAGCTAAAGAACTTGAAATTGATGCAGTAACAGAAAAGGCACAACAAGTCAATAAAGGTCTAGTTGGCCGAAATTCCCAAATTTCTGAATTGGGAGTCAAATACCAACAAGTTTGCCACAAAGTCAAAGATTTAACAAGTCGCTGGCAACAATACGTGAACAGTCATCAAGATTTTGATTCCAAGATTAATTTCTGTGAACAATGGTTGGGTGATATCAACGACAAGCTAACATATTGTGCTGATATCGGATCATCAAATCAGAAAGAACTTGAAACAAAGTTAGAGACAGTTCAAGAGTTGTTACTATCAAAAGAAGAAGGCTTTGGTAAGATACAAAATTTGGTAGAACTTGCGCAAACAGTCCTTGCGAACACTTCGCCAAATGGTCATAACGCAATAAATGAGTCTCTTGCAAATATCCAAGAGCTTTGGTCTAATATCGCTTCAAGAATGATCGAAACCAAGGCAATAATAGACGAAGCTTTAACAAAATGGGCTGGCCTTTTAGAACAAATTCGTGATTTTGATAAGACAGTCGAGTGGATGGAAGGACAACTCAAAGAACTGTCAGTACTGCAAGGAACAGCAGCTGAAAAGAAAACTCAATTAGACCAAATCAAAAATGTTGAAGAAAAAGTCCGGTGCGAAAAAATCGAAATTGATAATCTCAAAAGTATGGCGTCTCAAGTGTTTAAAAGTAAAAAAGCTGCACAAGTAGATGCACAAAAAGTGTTTGATCGGTTTGATGAGTGTGCTCAAAAAATCACAAAACTGCTCCAAGACCGTGAACACCAATACCGTGATCATAAAACCTACAAAGAATCATACGACGAGGTCCAAAGATGGATGACACGAGCTCAGGAAAAAGTGCCACAGTTGAAACAAAGACCACTTAGTGAGAAATTGACAATTGAAAATTTTTCGGGTCCTTTAGATCATCTTTTGAATAAACAGGCACAAGGAGAGGTCCTTTTGGAAAATCTGGAACATGCAGCACAAGTTGTTTTGCCAAATACCAATCCTCAAGGTCAAGAGTTAATTCAAAAAGATATTGAAGCTTTGAGAGAGAGTTTTGAACGGTTATTTAAAGATTTGCAACAACAGAGAGACCAACTAGAGGTTGTTCTACAGTATTGGAGAGATTACAAAGATGACTACGAACGGATTTCTGATTGGTTGCAACAGATAGCGATTTTGATCAAAAATCAAAAAATTGCTCTTTTTGCAACTCTTCCAGAAAAAATAAAACAAGTAAACGATGTTAAAGATATTCTCAAGAAACTTGATGACGGTAAAGTTCAAATTGACCAACTCAATAATTCTGCAAAAATTTTACTGAAATCCCCACTTGAGATCCATGTTAATAATCAGTTACAACAGTTGAATTCCCGGTATCAAGTCGAGCTAAATTTGGCTAAAGACGTTTTGAAAAAAGTCGAGACAAACCGGAACCAACATCAGGAATATTCTGATAATTTAGACAAGAGTCGTAAATGGATTGATGAAGCTCGGGAACTCATCAGAAATTGTTCCGAAGCTGCTTCTCACAGCAGTAAGGACGTTTTACAGTCTCACTTGAACAAAATCCAAGAACTGATCCAAAGACGTGAACAAGGACAAAATCTAATACACGCAACTGTCAATTGTGGCGAAAAAGTTTTAAGAAGTACAAGATCAGACGGACGAGAAGCTATCAATAACGAACTTAAGGAAATTCAAGGCGATTGGGATCGAATCGTCAAGAAGATGTCAACAGTTAAAGTTCATTTAGAAACAGCTTTGTTGCAATGGGCTGATTATGACAGCTCCTACAGCCAACTCCAACAATGGATAACTGATCGCGAAGCCAAACTTCAGCAAGTCTCTGAACAGAAAGTTGTTAAAACGAAAAAGACACAAACCGGACTCAGCTCACTACCAATCGGTGAAAGAAAAGCTACACTTCGAGAAACCGGAAGTATCGTTCAAGATATAGTCTCATTTGAACCAATGATCCAATCAGTGACTTCTAAAGCCGAAGATTTAAAACAAGCAGCACCAGCTTCTGAGATTTCAACAAAGTACGAAAGCTTATCCAAACATGCTAAAGAGTTGTACGAAAAACAGAAAGAAACAGTTGAGCAACACCAAGCGTTTGTTGATGCTGATAATGACTTCGTTCAATGGATTCGTCTAGCAAAAGAAAGATTAAGTAAATGCTCGGAACCAACAGGTGATAAAGAGAGTTTAGGAAGCAAACTCTCACAACTAAAAGCACTGCAGAATGAACTCCCAGAAGGCGAGAAAAAACTAGAAACAGCTTTAGAGCAAGGAGACAAGGCTTGTCAGTATGCTGACGAAGAAGACCGAGAAATAATTGAAGAAGAAGTCGGTTTATTGCAAGAAGAGTTTGATAATTATGTTGATTCGCTTAACAGTACAAAGAATTTGTTAGAGATTGGAATTGTCAAGTGGACTGAGTACGAAGAGCAGTACCAGGAAGCTTTAGATTGGTTAGCTCAGACTGAGAATTTAGTACAATCATATAATAAGCTCCAAGATAGCCTTGAAGAGAAACGAGCTGTTCTAGAACAGTTTCAGTTGCAATTACAGACACTTTTTGACTGGCAAACTGAACTCGATCGTTTGAACATGAAAGCACAAGTCCTGCTTGAAACTTGTGCTGATACAAGAATCAGTAATGCAGTAACTCAACTTTCAACGAAATATAACGCAATATTGTCACTCGCGAAAGAAGTTATGCGTCGGTTAGAGTTACATTATCAGGAGCACCAACAACACAGTACTTTATACCAAGAATGTCAAGACTGGATTGACCGAACAAGAGACAAACTCCATACTTGTCAAGAAGTACCAAATACTCTTCCAGAAGTTAACAGTAAATTACAAGCAGTGAAAAATATTCGAACGTCACTAGAACAGGGCCAAAATAAGCTGAGATACATTTCAGAATTAAAAGAACGTGTGATAATGAACACGGAACAATCAGGTGCTGCCAAAATCCAAGAAGATACTGAAAATTTGAAGGTGGATATGGAGAAGCTGCTTAGTGATGTCCAAGAAGCTAGGAACAAATTAACAAATCGTGCAACTCAACTTGAAGAAATTGCAAAACTCCACATGATGCTTTTAGATTGGTTGCAAGATATTGAGCACCAGGTGCAGTCAGACGACGAGTTTTTGAATGATTTGAGTGAGAAGAAAGCCAAATTGGAGAAATTTAAGGTAGTTCAGAAAGAAATTAAGACACACAGTGATTTGATTGATAAACTAAAAAACAAATTGAGTGAAGATTCAAGCTTGAAGAGTGATGAGTATGAAAAATCGTTTAAAAAATATGAAGAGTTAAAACAATCAGTTACTCAGTCAATTTCTGATTTGGAGAAACAAGTTGGTGACCATGAACTGTACAAAAACTCATATAATATTGCAATGGAGCTAATCAGAAAATCATGTGTTGAAGCTCAAACCTGCTCAGATTTGCACGATGAGCTTGATAAAATTTTGGAAAAAGAGGCCAAAATCAGTGAAATTGCAACTTCATTACCGGAGTGTGATAATCTAGTTCATAAAACAATCGAGTTGAGTATTTTGGTGATGAAAACGACGGGTGAAGAAGGCAAAGATACCATAAAGCAAGAAATCGAGCAATTAAATATGGATTGGGAAGGCCTTCACTTGATTTGTAACGAGACTCAGAAATCAATTTCCAAGTGTAAAGATGCTTGGAAAGACTTTAAAACTAATTATGACAAAATGAAGAAGTGTATTGACAACTTCCAGAAACGTGTTAATAGTGAGAATGAAAACGAGAAGAAAACTTCTGAAGATTTAGACAGGTGTAAGCAACTCTTGTCTGAGATTGTAGCTGAGAAACCAAATCTTGAAATTTTGACCGACTCTTGTGAAGCTTTGATGGAGTTGAGTGCAGTTGGTTGGGTCCGGGATAAAACAGTTCAGTTGCAAACATCTTACACTAATCTACTTACCAACTGTCAAACTTTGGTTTCCAAAATTGAGAAAAACTTGTCTGACCACACTGAGTTCATTAAAGTCAAAAAAGAATTAGAAACGTGGTTACACTCAGCCCATAAAAACATACAAGACTGTATTGGAGTTGGTGATGAAGAAAGTATTCGAGAAAAATTAGAAACAATCAGAATTATTTCTGCAAAAACTCCTGAAGGACAAGTCTTGTTGACGAAACTTCAAGAAGCGTTTTCTAAAGCAATTAATACAACGCCAGCAGAGAAACAAGAAAGTCTTCGGGAAGATATGACAAGTTTGAGAAACAGTTGGGATCAGCTTAACATGGATTTGACTTCGATTCAAGCACAATTGAAGGCAGCTTTGGGTCGCTGGGATGATTACAATGAGACAAAAAAACGTCTGCAAGATTGGTTGTCACAGACTGAACGTGTTTTGAAAGAAAAGCCACACACTAAAGGAGAGTTGAGCGAAATGAAGACACTACTAGAGCGCTATAAGAACCTTCAAACTGAAATAAAAAATAAGCAAGGAGACTTGAATCGTCTTAAAGATGAAGCTATTGAGTTAAGTTCTTGGGCAAAGCAACCCAAAGTTTTAGAAGAAGTCAAACAATTACAAAGTTTCTATGATAATTTAAGTTCGTTGTGTGATGGCCAAAAAGAACGAATTGAAGCAGAAATGCTGGAATACAACAATTATCACCAGAGTTTGCAAGAAACGGAAAAATGGTTACTACAGATCAGTTTTCAATTGATGGCTCACAATTCGTTGTACATTACAAATCGGGAACAAACTGAAGAACAACTGGCACAACATGAAGTCCTGTTGAAGGAAATACAAAATTATCAGAAGACTTTAGATGATGTCAAAGGAAAAGGACATGGACAAATTGAAAGATACGTCAAGGAAGCACCTGCAATTAAGGATACAATTGAGAAGCAACTGAGTAACGTACAGGATAGCTACAATTCGTTGTTGCAAACAGCAGTTCAGATTAAAAATCGTTTAGTAGACTCTTTGGCTAAGTTTAAAGAATATGAAGATACTTTGGAAAGCATTATGAGAAACTTAGACGAGTATGAACCTATTGTAAATGAAGAAGTTGAAAAAGAAGCTGAAACGCTTGAAGAAGCTTTGGTTCAATTAGAAACAGCAAAAGTAAGTCATGTTGAATTTTTTGTGTTGTATTAATTACGAAATATTTTTAGACACTTCATAACAAGCTTCAAAATGAAAAATCTCGTCTAGCCTTGGCAGTCCAAGCTTGCGAAGCAGCTACTGCTTCAATCAGCCGTCCCAGTAGCCCCCGAGACACTCTTCCACCTCCAGTCCCCATCAAAGAACTTGAATGCCGAGCCCGTCTTGAAGACCTTATCGATCAGGTAAATTTTGGTGTAGTTTGTGTTTTGTGTTTGTTTGCACTTTGCTTTGCACTTAGACGCATGAAGGGTCATCATCAGCACTGCAATTGCTTGTGGATGAACTAAAATCGCGTGGTTTTATTAAAAAAATGCATATCCAAATTGATAAGGTAGGGAAACGTTGTTTTTCCGGATTTGTCTTATCTCTTTTATCCTTATTAGGTGCAGTCTCATCTCAGCAACTTGACAACTTCAGTTGCCGAGTTTGAAGAAAAAGAAAAACATAGAGACGCTCTGAAAGATTGGATTGTTAACCAGCAGAATGTGGTAGCAGAATGGAAAAATCGGCCGACGAAATTACGAGCAGATGCAGCCAAACAAGAATTGAATAACATGAATGATCTAATGGGGATGATTGATCAAAGAAGGACACAATTAATGACAGAATTTGCAAGTCCCAAAAATGCACCACTTGAGAAAATGTTAGATGAGTTGGAAAGTGAGCTTTCGGCTGCAATTGCAGCGAAAAATGCCAATCAGGACATCCTGGATGAGTACAGACAAAATGTTCAAGTTATCAATAACTGGTTTGATAATGTTGCAAAAAGGATTGATGCTGTTGATAAAGGTTCAGGTTTGAACTGTCAACAAAAACAGGTTGCAGTTGAAGAACTTAAAGCTGAGTTTGAAGATCAAGGACCAAAACGAATGAGTGAAGTCCAAAGATTTGCAACCCAAGTCTTAGAATTTGTTAACAATCTTGATGCCCAACAAGTCGAAGAGCAGATGAAATCAGTTGAACGCAGGTATAACGATCTTGGAAAGCGCCTCCAAAGAAAATTGCAAATCCTAGAAATGACCCGGAAGGGAATCGAAGACACACGAAATGAAATTCAGCAAGCCCGGGATTGGGTAAAGGAACGCCTCATTGAGTTGCAAAGACCACCACCACTTGGTTTCGAAAGCAGAAAAGCTGAAGATCGGCTAAATTCACTCAAAGCTTTACTAAAAGAAGCTGACAATAAGTTGGTACTAAAAGAGACTCTAATGAAACGTGTCAGTAACATGACAAATGAGCTGGAACCTCCAGAACGTGAACAATTGGAGTCAGCTTTGAAGAGTCTGGGAGTTGAGCAAGAACAATTAGTTGAAAAGATCAAAGCAGAAATTGAACGAGTCAATGCTGCAGCAAATACAAGACGAAATCTTGAAGGTAACTTAGACAGAGCAAAGGCTTGGTTGAAAGCCAAAAATGCCGATATTCATAAACTTAGTGGTTATCTTCCTTTAAAGTCTCGCCAAGTCGAGGAAGAAATAACTCAACATCGAGTCTACGAAGCTGAAATGAAGACTTTCAGTGAGGGTGACCTTAATGATTTGCTCAAGTTAGGCAATAGTGTTCTTAAAGAATGTGATGAAGGAGATCGTGAGCGTCTTCAGACACTTCTAGATGAAGTCAAAGACGAATACGAGACACTTAAATTTGACTCTTTGCAAAAGATTAATGCTTTAAGTGACTTACTACAGGGTCGTAAGCAATTCGAGTGTGACATTGATAAGTGTATTGATTGGTTGAAACAAGCAGAAGTTGCGACTTCTTCGGATATTCGTGCCCCTAATATCGAAGTCCTTGAAGAACAGTTAGCCAAGTATGAGACACTCGGAAATGAAGCAAAACGAGTCCAATCTGACATTGACAAAATTTTTGAACAAGCTAAAGCAATAATCCCAACAATAAGTGAATCTGATAAAATCTACTTGAACGAGATGTTGACAAACTTAAAAGATCGTCATAATCGCATTTCTGCGTTGATTCAAGACAGGACTAACGCTCTTAAAGCGAATATTCAACAATTGAGAGACGCACAATCAAGAGTTGCTGAAAGTGTCCAATTCGTCAACGAAATCCAGAGTCAGCTCAAAGAATTGAACAAACCAATCGGGAGTAAAGTTGAAGACGTCCAAAATGTTTTGTCAAGTTATGAACGCATTTTGGACGACCTTAAGGCCAATAAGGCCCGACTTGGAGATGTTCCAATGTCACAGTCGAGTGAGCTTCAAGCAGTTCTTGCCACACAAGACGACTTAATCAAATCAATAGAAGACCAAATAGCACGGTTGAGACAATTGTTGCTTCTTCGCGAGCAATATTTAGCCCTAATCACCGAAATTATGACTTTTATTACAAAATATACTGAAATTGTGCGTGATATTGAACGTTCAGGTGGCACAATTGAAGAGAAAATTAAGAAATACGATGATGTCATTGTGAAGATCCAAGAATGTGAAGCAATGCTCGCATCTGCTGCTGATAAAGGCCAACAAATCGCTGCTGATTGCTCAGTACAAGACAGAAACAGTATAACAGAGCAGATACAGTCGTTGAAACAATCATTGCAAAACCTGAGACGTGCTGTGGAGAAACAAAGACAAGAACATGAAAATACAGCTGCTGAGCACAGGAAATTAGCTGCTGAACTTGAACAAATTCTTGATTGGTTACACACAAATGAAGGATTAGTCCGTTCAAGGCCGTTATTGAGCCGTGATGTACAAAGTGTTGAAAGAGAACTAGAAAATCATGCGAAACTTACGAAAAACGTTGGCGAGTATCTAGACAAGATCCGGAAAATCCAGGAAATTGCAAGACACGATGATAGCATGCCAGGATCACTCCTTGAGCAGTTATCTGAAGGGAATTCACTCCTTGCAAGTTTGCCGCGTGAGTTAGATGAGCGGGAAAAATACTTGAAGAGTAATAAACAATTGAGAGAGGAGTACGCAAAGTTGAAAGAAAAATTAACGGATTGGGTCAATGAGGCCGAAATTCGGCTTGCAACTCATAAAGATGGTGTTGATTTTGAGAATATTTTGACTGATTTGGAGGAACACAAAATTTTCTTTAGTACTGAAGGGAATATGAAGGAATTAGTGTCAGTCAATATGCAACAGGTTGCGGATAAAATCTGGCCGAGTTTGACTCCTTATGAGCAGGAAGAATTGAGTCGGGAGCAGCAGCAGAACACTCAACTTTTGAAGAATACTTTGAATTCCGCAAAATCACAGAGGGCGCAGTTGGAACAGGATGCTGAGATTTGGAAGGATTATTGCCAGACGCTGGATAAGGTCAAGGCGGTGATTGGAAGAACGAAATTTACGGATGAGCCGGTGACCACTTTGGCTGGGTTGCATTTTAATATTCAGAAGATCTCACATGCTTTGAATGATATCCAGGTGAGTGTAGAAAAGTTTTGATGGCTCAAATTCAGTTTATTTTTGCTCTCATTCTGTATTATCTGTGAAAAAATAGACAAACGAAAATGTTTTGCAATTTTCCGTTTTTAACAAGATCTAAGAACTTTATTATTGAAAGCCGACAAGGACAAGATAAAAGGCAATAAACATAATGCAATTTATTTTGTTTATTTTTTCAATTAGAGTATTTTAGTACATTGTTTTAGTTACAACAAACACAAAAATTTATTTATTTGAACTTATTAGAATCCTTAAAAATAATTTTGACAATAAGCATCAAATTTTGTCTTTTAGCAACTTACGAAACTTAACTTAAAAATCAATCGTTTTTTAATTCCTAATTTTTCTTACATCATTGGACACATGATTTAATAATTTAATATTTAATAAAAATTGCATTTTATAAATGTTTATATTTTTGGTAACTACACTTTTTTTGAAAAAGTTTTTTTGTACAACATGTACAACAATGTGTTAAAAAAAGACAATGGTATTAAATTAAAAAATAGGGTATAGATAATAGTAGTCATCATTAACACAATGCTAAATAGTCAAATTTATGTTTTTAATTGTTGCTGGTTTCTGAAATACCTGTAGAAATTTTTTCTCAAAAAATCTTGTTATTACGATAAATAAAATAAATAATCTTATGGTGGTAATGCAAAACCCAAGTTCTAGAACTTCCAAGTCTCACCTAAAGCTTCTGTCATGTCCTAACGACCATTGTTGGCCAAGATCGACAGCTTAACATCTCTTCCGAAAGACGAGAGAGCCGCGTTAGTATATACAGGCTGTTTTTGAAGTAATGTGAAAGATTTTAACAGATGATGGCTCTTGTTGAAAGTATGCTAAAAAAACAAAAAAATTGCCTTATACAAATGTTGATAGTTTTTGAGATATACGGTATAAAAGATTTGTCTCAAAAATCGTGTATCTTAAATATAATGTTTTTTGAAAAAAATTGTCTACGGCGTATATCTCAAAAACTAGAAAAATTTGTATAAGGCAATTTTGGTTTTTAGCATTCTTTCAACAAGGGCTATCACCTGGTAACAATTTTTTTTTCAAAAACACCCTGTACATCTGATTTTAACATTAAAACTAGAACTACCACCAAGAAAAATTGCAACCACACACTGTATATCAAAAAAAAAAAATGCTATAATACATCGTATCTCATTTAAAAAATGAAAAAAAAGTTCTACAGAGTGTATTTCAAAAACTATAAACATTTGTATAAGACAATTTTGGTTTTTTAGCACCTTTTTAACGAGATTTATCACCTGTTAAAATCTTTCACATTTCAAAAACACCCTATTTATGTATTACTTTATTATGTGGGTTAACCCTCCAAGTGATGAACGTAATCAGCGTTGCATAGATTAGTAATAATCTATAAAGTCTACCTGTTTTTGCAATACACGATGTGTGACAACAATGTATTTGAGAAAAAACTTTCACATTATATATCTCCAATACCATAAATATTTGTTTAAAACACCTTTGTTTTTAACATCGTCTCGACAAGAACTATCACCTGTGATAATTTCTCAAGTAACTTTGAAATCACCTTTTGATGAAATATGAGAAACTCAGGGTTGTTCACCTCTTTCTCATCTTTAAAAAATTTAAACTTTCAATATTTTTTAAATACCTACGTTTTAATAATTTTTGTGTATTTTTTAAAGTCTCTATACGATAATATTTTTTTATTTTATTGGAAACTAATTTCATCAGAAAGTTTCACTTTTTATCTCTTTATTTCTACAACAGAGGCCCACACCAAGCTGACGCAAGAAAGCGGTTGGCTAAGAAAGTGAAAAGTGTTGACTTATAAGTCGTGGTCACCACAAACAAACTTTTTCATTTCTAAAATTTGCTTAGAGATTTATTATCAAAAAAAAATCTTTTTCGTAAAGAAATGTCACGTGAGTGGGTATCATAACACTTCGCACTTACTTCTCCATCAAAGTATGAGTTTAATGTTTTATGGCTCGGCTTGTATCCAAACCAAGGCCTCCTAGATTAAACACAATAATAATTAACAATACTGATTTTAAGTTGGGAACACAAATTTTATAATTTTAGTGTTATTTCGGTACTTCGATATTTTCGTTGTTCTTTCCAATCACATTTTTGACAAATATGACGTTTTAAACAATATATGACTACAACCTGCTCCAATTTGGCATATTTTTGTCCTCACGTTATATTTGCGTTTATTTATTTTTTAACTAACCCTGTAAAGTATGAATGTTACCTATAGACAGTAAAGAACTGTTATAGTTAAAATGCATAATTTAAAAATCATTTCTAAAATTCTAGTTATACTTATTGCTATTTTCTCTTCTTTAATTTTTACGATTGTATCAAAGAAAATTTTGTTTCCAAAATCTGACCTCAGACAAATCATTTCTGACATAAATCTTTTGGAGTAGTATACATGTCAGATTTAAAATTATCAACATCGAACCAGTTTCTATTTTTAATTCAATTGATTTATTTAGAAATGAGATAATTTCTTTTTTTGAATGTTTTCAAATATATCATTTTCTAAATGTAATCATTCATTCGTATCAGGACAAACAATTTTACCTATGATGAAATTGATAGACCGTCAATTTTTTATCTGTATTAGAAAGAAGTGAAAGTATTGATCACTTCAACCTAGTTGAAATGAATGAACTTGATTCTTAGACAACCAAGAATTTAAAAGGTAAACAGCAATGAGTAGTAAAATGATGTCATGCTATTTTTAAAACTATGATATCACATTTCTTACATCACTGATACTGGAATATGCATTTCATATGTGTAATAATTTCAAGGACACTTTCCCGCAAAATATCTGCTAAAATATAGTAATAATATGCGCGAAAATCGCGACGAACGTTTTTTAAGGTGTCTCCCTATATTCGGTATATACCCAAAATTAACAACCTATCAATCAAAACATTTATCAATTCAAACCTGCAGTATTTTTATTAATATTGTGTTAGTTCATAATACCGGGTAAACAAAACCGAGATAAGGTAAACTGTTTGCAATTTATTAATAGCTTCCTCGATAAGGCAAAAAATTTTACAAAATTTCAAATTCCAGAACCAGCAACTGGAACTAGACCTGCTCCTTGAACGTTCCAACGAAATAATCAAACAAGCAGACGACCGTAACAAAACCAAAACGCAAAACCAAACAAGTGAAGTATCCAACGAGTGGACCACCCTCATCTCAAATCTGGAAAGCCGAAGAGATACTTTGACGAAACTAGCCCAAATTTGGGAGACTTTCGAGGGCCGCTGGCAACACTTCGAGAGTCTCCTATCAGGAATTGAGGAAAGAGCAAAACATGTTGACCACATCGTTAGAAACAAGGAACATGTGATCGCGACAAACAACAGTATTTTGGTAAGTAATCCTCGATTTGTGATTTTTCCTAATTTATTGTGGTCCAGGAACTGCAATCGGAAGCAGAATCCTTGAAAAAATTCCGAGACGAGGTTTTCGAATTATCCGAAAACGTAGTACTCTTCCTGAATGAGTGTTCCAAAACATCTGCCACAGCCCTCAACGAGAAACTCAAGCAATTGAAGGAGACATACGAAAGGTATGTCGTAAAACTCATATAAACAAAACTCTAGTGGGTGCTCATTTTTATTACACCATAAACGGTCTTAATTGTGCTATTTCGATCGTCTCTATTAATACCGAGCCAATCGATGCTTAAAAAAATTGCAATTCCCCTAAATTTTGTTCATGCGCGTCGCGACGCCGCCGTCGTTTCCCAAATTCAAATTTAAACACACCGACTAAGTCGACCTGGATGGCTGGATAGTCCTCCGCTCGAGAAATTCTCCGCCTGGTACCGCACCCCTATTAAAATATCGTGATCGAGGGTGAATCTAAACGTGTTGTGTCTTTGTGAGCCGGATTTTTTGAGGTAAAGATCGAAATAGTTACAGCTTTCACGTGTTATTTTGGCACACCCGAATTTGTACCAGGAGGTCACGTATTAAAAATAGTTTGAACGAAAATAACATGTTTTCAGGCTACTGGACAGTTTAGACGCGAAATTGAAGAAGACTGAAGACGATCTTCGAGAAATTGTTGAAGCTCTTGATTCGATCGCAAAGGAAAAAACTGATTTAAATAAAATTAAACTCGAAGTTGAACACTTTTACGTTTTTGACGCAAATCTTGAACGGACTGAAACAAACTTGAAACAACTACGAAATAAAGTTGATTCAAGAATCAGAAGTGCCAAAGAGTTAGCTTCGAAATTAAAAGATAAGTACAACAAGAGTCAACAGTTGGTTCCTTCAGATATTTCACAAGAATTGAACCAGTTGGAACTTTTAACTGAAGCTATTACAAGTGCAATGGAAGAAAAAGATCGTGAATTTAAGAAAGCCAAAACTGTTCGCTCAGATTATCTCAATGATGTTGACGAAGTCCAAAGTTGGATCAAAGATGCAGAATTGAAAGTACAAGATCGGTCTGTTGAGCCACAACTTTTACAACAACACCTCCAAACTATACAATCCGAAATTGGAGGAATCACAGACCGACTTGAAAAACTCATTAAGAACGGTAAAACAATAATTGAGAAAACTAGAGATGAAGATGAGAAACAACTAATCCAATCAACTATCAACAACCTATCTGATCAATTACAACAAGTGCGATCATGGCTTGAAGAAAAACGTCAACAAGTCGGAGAAACTCTCGATGCTTGGCAAAGGTTCTTGTCTTTGTACCAAACAGTGATGACGTGGGTTCAAGAAAAGAGAGTTTTCCTCAAAGAACCTCTTTACATTACAACTCTAACTGAAGCCCGTCAAAAACTACACGACTATTCGGTAAGTTCTCAAAAACTAATTTCAGGTTAACTAACATTTTGGGGCGTTAAAGAATGCAGTGAAGAGTTGTAAGTCTGCGAGTAAGAATCTGAGTGAAATGGCAAAAGAATTAGAACATATTGGAAGTGTGACCAGTGTTGGAGACCTTCCACTCAAAATGGAAGAAGCTGAAGAAGCTAAAACCGAAATTGAAGCTTTGATTTTGGAACGGAATGCTTTGCTCCAAGAAACATCTGAAGAGTGGGAACAGTGTGAAAAGAAAATGAAGGATGTGAGAAGTTGGATTGAGAAAACAACAACGAGTTTGGAGAGTCAACAAAACAAGAAAAAACCACTCAGAGATCAACATGCACTTTGCGAGAAGTTGCTTGCCGATAGTCAGATTCAGAAAACGAAAATTTCGCTTTCTGTTGAGAAGCTTCAGGTGATTTTTACTTCTCCTCTTAGGAGAGTTTGGTGTTTACTTGATTTGTTTTAGCTTCATTTCCGGTCTGGAGTTGGTGGCGACACTCGTGTAACTCAATCCGCCCAGGAATTGCTCAAGGAGTTAGATGATTTGAATGGTAGTATTAAAGAGCAAAGTGCGAAACTCGAGACAGCAATTGCTCAAGTCGAACAGTACCAATTGGAGGTTCAACAACTTCGACAACAGATTGTTCAGGTGGAACAGCAGTTGAGAGCCGCTATGGCTCCTACTCATCTTCCTCACGATCGTGATCAAGCTGTCCGAGACCAACAGGTAGGTGTTTTTATGTTTTGATGAGTTGTGGATGGAAGTGGCATGTATTGTAATGTCACCAACACCATCACGCGTCGTGGTGTTTTTCTGTGACTAAAACTAACATAGCCACCTTCATCTTTTTTATATGCTCAAGCCGCACAGCAGCCGTAGTCAAGCCAAAATTTTTGATCGAGTATTACGGTTCGTGAAAATTAAATGGAAACAGTTGATGGAAGAGGTGATTGATGCGCCATCAAGGTGTTTCCGCTCCCCTCTCCTCGAGGCAGCTGGGGATTGTGTTTGTTTTGGTTTCGGGCTTTTTTTCTTGGTTATATATTATGCTTCGTTTACTGCTTTATCGCTTCTTTACCATCCGCTTAGTTAAGCTTGAGTTTCACCACCATTTTATTTAGTTGTATATTTTGTGTTCACTATCTTTCTCATTCCACGGTTGGGTAAATCACTCATTAGCATTCACACTGTAGCTTGATCATTGCATTTTTAATTTTTCGATCTGGGGTGAGCCAGAAAGCGAACACAATCTTATTTATGTTTCGATTGTTTCTCACGGTGCGTTTTTGTTTTGTTTGATTTTTTGATCATTATCGCTGCACTCCTGTCTTTCCCCGAGTATAGGCGTGTCGAGAACGCGTGCGTGCTTTACAGAACAAGATGGCCGCTCGAAATGAGCGAATCAAATTGATTCTGCAAAGGGGCGTGCCGGACTCGGAGCCACTCGACACTTAACCCGATCTCATCCCGTCAATCCCCGATCATGTCCCGACCCGATCTTGACCCAAAACACCTACAACGACGTGCGTTTCAGCCACCATCTTGCATCGCGCGATCTATTCTCTTTATTCAGACGCGTTTTACTGATTTCTTGAATTGTTGCTGCGTAAACAGGCGCGGATTGAGGCCTACCGGCAAAGGATCGATGTACTCATCGGCAAGATCCGACTCGTGGATCCCTTTTACGTCCAATCCACATCCCTTCTCGGGGTTACGTACGCGGACATTACTGCCGGACGGTCCAAATCACAAGAACGCGAAATGGAGACGAACGAAACGAAAACCGCTGAGATTCTAAAACCGGTTATAACCGACGACACACCAAAAACGTCGGTCATAACCGAACCCAAAGCGACGAGAAGAAGCCGCTCCCCCAAACGCCGAGACAATAAACCCAAACCGGAACCCAAACTACCACCAATAGTTCAAGTAACCGAACAAGAACCCGAACCTCAACCACAAGTTATTGAAGAACCAGAAGAAAAAGTGTTCTTGAAGCCACAACAAACAAGACCAAGAGGACGATCACCAAGTCCTATGTGGGAGCCAGGGTCTACGACCTATGCCGAAATTCTTCGAGGACAATACAGTCAATCAGAAATTCCGGTTACCGAACCACTGCCAAAACAACCACAACCAGAACCGGAACCTCAATACAGTTTTGTTCAACCTCAACAAAACTGGAACCAATACTCTCTCCCACAATACCAAATACCAACAAATCAAACTTATTACACCCCACAACAAGGAATGTTTGATTATATTCAACCGATTCCTGATATGGTCAGTTTTATTACACCAGGGCAACAATTGATGGGTTCCGGTTTAGGTACGTATTTGTACCCGGAACAGGCTTACCAACCTGTGGTCACACCAGTTGTCACGCCGGTTATCACACCAGTAACTCACTATGAGAATTATCCGGTTGAACCTTCTGAGCCAGTTGTGGAGCCTGAACCGGAGCAAGACCCGAGTGGCAGTTTCTCGTATGCTCAGATTTTATCCCAAGGCCTCGCTTCGAAACCTCTCCAGCCATCCAGTGTACCGGCAACGACAACGACGACTGTTCGGCCAAAGTCTCCAAAGCATGGACGTGAGTCCAAGCAAATGGATGAAACGAGGTCGACCCAACGCACTGATAAAAAGACACGATACGGACGCATCGATACTAAATTTGCATCAGATAGTCATCGTGGAGAGCTTGTTGGAATGACGAGTGATGACAATACTGATGTATCTCCTAATGTACAAGACTTGAAATTGTTACATATAGAAGATAGTGTTCCTCAAGATACAGATAAGCGAAAAGACAACGAAAAAGTCTATCAAACCGAAGCCACTAAAAAGAATAAGTCGCATGTGAAACAAATCACTGTTGTTAAGACAATTACGGAAAGTGTTAGTGATGATTTTAACCCAAAACAAAAGGTTATTGAAGAGACTAAAGTTAAAACTGTGACAAAGAGTGACGAAGTACCGAAGAAGAAGAAAAAAGCTCTAAAGAAGTCTGATACAGTGATTGAAATGACTGATGAGGTGCCAATTGAACCAAAGAAAGCTAGTCAAGAAGCACCGCTTTCGAGTGATAATGCAGAGGATAAGACTGCAGAAAAGTTGAAGAAGAAATTAAAAAAGCAAAAACCAGAAGTTGTTACAGATGTTGAAAAACCTGAAGACATACAAAATACAACAGAAGACATTGATGTGATGGAAGAAACTAAAAGTAAGTCTAAAAAGAAATCTAAGAAAGGAAAGAAAGAAAAGCCTGAAGAAAAATATCCAGAAGTTGTTGTTGTTGAAGAAGAAGTGGAAATTCAATCAGAAGAAGTACTGAAAGAAGATGTTAAGCCCAAGTCGAAAAAGAAATCAAAGAAATCTAAATCAACACCACAAGAAGTTCAAGAAATTTCTGAAACTCAACCTGAAGCAATTTCTGAAACTGTTGTGGAAGAGACTACAAATTCATCTGAAAAGTTAATCAAAAGTGAGAAGGAAGAAACAGTTCAAGACACTGTTTCTAAACCAACACGTAAATCGAAGAAATCAAAACAGAAAGATACACCTTCAGAAGAACTTTTGAAAAATACCACTGAATCATTTATTGAAGCAGAAAAATCCGTACAAGATATAGAAGAGCTTGCCGAAATATTTAAAGTAGAAGAATCAACAGAATCTGCTGTAAAAAGCAAAAAGAAATTAAAGAAATCCAAATCAAACGTTGATCAACCCGTTGAGAAAATTGAAAATGTTCCGGAAACTGAAAACATAACTGAATCATTTGTTATTGTTGAAAAAATTGAAGAACCCCAAGAAGAGATTCTAATAAAAACAGAAGAAATAGTATCTGAATTCCACTCAGTTGAAGGAGCAAAAATACAGACTGATCAATTTGTTATCAGTGATAATTCAGAAACTCCTCAAGTTGAAGCAACTCCTCGGAAACATAAAAAGAAATCCAAAAAATCCAAAGACGAAATGCCAATAGAATCGTCAGAAATTTCTATTAAAGATAAAGTTGAAACAAGTAGTCCTGTGCTTGAAAAAATTGTTGAAATAAAAGTGGCCAAGCCTTCTCCTGAAACTCTTGTTGAAACGTTTATCACTAATGAATCAACAGTTTCTGTTGAAACACGTACACAAAAAGATATTGATGTTGAAAAAACTAAAGAAGTTGTGATTGAAGACAAAGACAAGAAGTCTAAAAAGAAGAAAGGCGAAAAGAAGGAATCTGATAAATTGACCACAAAACTAATAGTTCAAGAGAAAACCACTCCAATGCTTGAAGAAGTTGTCGAAATTAAAGTGGCAAAGCCATCTTCTGAAACCTACGTTGAAACTTTCACCACCAACGAAAGAACAGTTTCTGCTGAGACACGTACCCAAAAAGATATTGATATTGAAAAAACTGAAGAAATTGTAATTGAAAACAAAGACAAGAAATCTAAAAAAAGGAAAGGTAAAAAAGAGATAACTGACGAAGTGCCAACTAAGCCAGTAGAAATATCGCAGATTTCTCTTGAAGGTAAAACTACTCCAGTGGCTGAAGAAATTGTTGAGATTAAAGTAGCAAAGCCTTCTTCTGAAAATTTGATTGAAACTTTTATTACTAACGAAAGAACAGTTTCTGCTGAGACACGTACCCAAAAAGATACTGAAGACATGGTGATGGAAAACAAAGACAAAAAATCTAAAAAGAAGAAAGACAAGAAGGAGAAAATCGACGAAGTGCCAATAAAGTCTACAGAATTTTCACAAATTTCAATTGAAGATAAAACTACTCCAGTACTTGAAGAAATTGTGGAGATTAAAGTAGCAAATCCATCTTCTGAAGTTTCCATTGAAACTTTCATAAGTAATGAAAGAACAGTTTCTGCCAAAACACGTACTCAAAAAGATACTGATGTTGAAAAAACTGAAGAAATTGTAATTCGAAACAAAAACAAGAAATCTAAAACGAAAAAAGAGGAAAAGGAAAAAACTGACGAAGTGCCGACAAAGCCAAAAGAATTAACACAAATTTCAGATGAAGGTAAAACTACATTATTACTTGAAGAAATTGTTGAGATCAAAGTCGCACAGCCATCTGCTGAAATGTCCATTGAAACTTTTATCACTAACGAAAGAATGGTTTCAGCTGAAACACGTACCCAAAAAGAACTTGAAAAAACTGAAGAAATTATTACTGAAAGTAAAGACAATATATCTAAAAAGAACAAAGAGAAAAAGGAGCAAATTGACGAAACACCAATAAAGTCAATAGATAAAGATAAAATTGATAAAACTACTCCAGTGCTTGAAGAAATTGTTGAAATTAACGTAGCAAAACCTTCTCCTGAAACTTACGTTGAAACGTTTATAACTACAGAAAAAACAATTTCTGCTGAAACACGTACTCAAAAAGATGTTGAGATTAGAAAAACTGAAGAAACTATAATTAAAAATAAAGATAAGAAATTCAAAAAGAAGAAAGGTAAAAAGGAGGAAATTGTGAAATCGGATGAAGGGAAAAAACCTAAACCAATGACTACAATAACTACAGTTACAAGCATGACTAAAACACCTCTGGTTACTGAAACAGTCAGTTTATCCCAACCTGCTGTGTCTCCGAGAGAAGTTCGAAGCACAACTCATGAGGAAATTAAAGAAATTGTTGGTACAAGTGAAGAAATCAAGGAAGACATTTTACAAACGGCTGAATCTGAAACTACAGCTCCATCAGTCAGAAAAATTGTTTTAATAACACACGAAGAAGTACGCATGAAGCCCATTGTTTCAGTAAAAATGGAGTTTACTGAAACTCCGATTCATACAACTCATTTTATTGAAGAAGAAGTCGTAGGAACTTCAGAAACAGATGAAGAGAAATTAAAACTTAAAGAAGTTCAAACTGATGATGAGAAACTTAGTCAGAAGTTGCTTGTAACAGAAGAAAATACAAAATCAGATTCTGCAATTGATTTAATTTCTGAAAGTTGTGCCACTGAAAGTGAATTTTCTGAAACATTTGATACGCCAGATACAAAAGAACAAACACCTGTAGTTACACCCTTAGACGAAGATACTTTACGTATGATTTCTGATGCTTCTTTAAATGTTGCAACAAATTCGACTGAAGCGGTAACTACAGAAAAAATTGTGACTGAAACTGCAGAAATTGAAGATGCAACACAAGAAGTAAGTGAAGTTACATCTTTAAAAGAAGAAATAGTTTCTACAACTTCTGATTCTTCATTGACTGTTGCAACAAACGCGACTGAAACTGTAACTACTGAAAGAATTTTGACTGAAACCGCTCCTATTGAAACAACTACCTCAGCAACAGGAATTTTACCAACTGAAATAATAACAGAAGTGCCAAAAGATGACGATGAAATAGAAATCGAGCAAGTCATATTCGGTTCTGTACAAGAACGTCCTAGTCAGAAAGCTAAAAATAAGAAAAAGAAACAAGAACCTGAACCACTTACAACAGCAGAACTTGAGGCTTGTAAACAATTTGAAGATAAGTTAAAGAAAAAGAAGAAGAGACAAGGAATTCCTTTAGAATTTTTACTGGAGTCTCAATCGACACCTCAAATTGTTGATGATAACAAGTCACCTCCTGACATTCAAACGTCATTGACAAGACTTGAATCTGTCGATTTTGAAATTAGTAATATTGAAGACGTCATGAACGTTTTGTCGGGCAAAGGAGATGTGAAAATTCCAAGTGAAGTGCAAAGAGATGATAAGGAAAAGGAATCAATGCCCGCTGATAAATCACAAGAAAAAGCTAGTACTAGTATGGAACAAAAACCAGTTTATAAAGGTTTGCCATTGGATGAAACAAGTGATGTTTTTGATATTCTAGAACAACCGATTGTTCTTTCAGATAGTGAACCAGAAGGAGTTAAAGAAAAACATAAGAAAAAAAAGAAGAAATCTAAAACAGCAAAACTAGAACAGCAACAAGTTTTGGAAAGTAAAATTGTTACCGAAGACAAAATTTCTGACAATCTGGAAGATGAAAGTTCAACATCTTGGGCAAGTGTTGTAGGAACTAAAACGACTGAACCAAAAATTGAAGAAATACCAAGTGAAGCAACCACATCAAAACCTGAACCTATTATTAAAGAAATTGACAGTGATGTTTTATCCGAGAAAAAATCTAAAAAGAAAAAACACAAGAAGAAGCAAATTGAAAGTGCAGAGTCTTTTACCGAACCTCCTGAAGAACTTCAACAAGTTACAGAGGAGAAAGCTGAAGAAAAGAAAGTAACGGAAATTGTTCCTCAAGAGCAGGAACCTCTGGAACCTCCCACTGAAAAATCAACAAAACCAAAAAAGAAGAAGAACAAGAAGCATAAGCAAAAACAAGGTGAAGAAATTGAAGAGAAGAAATATGAAGAGCAGAAACTTGTTATGCCAGAAACAGTACTAAAAAATGATAAAAATCAATTTCAAGATATTTCATCAAAACAGAAAGAGGAAGAGCAAAAACCAAGTGAAAAACAGAAACCTGTTCTCTTAGAAACAGTCAGTAATCTGCCTGAATTGCAAGAGAAAGGCGAAGAAAATAAATTTAAAGACATTCCATCAGAAAACAAGGAGGAAGAACAAAAACCAAGCGAAAGACAAAAACCTGTTCTCTTAGACACAGTCAGTGATTTGCCTGAATTGCAAAAGACAGGCGCAAAAAATAAATTTAAAGGCACCGCATCAGAAAACAAGGAGGAAAAACAAGAACCAAGTGAAGAACAGAAATCTGATCTCTTAGAAACAGTCAGAGATTTGCCTGAATTGCAAAAGAAAGACGAAGAAAATAAATTTAAAGACACTGCATTAAAAAACAAGGAGAAACAACAAAAACCAAGTGAAGACCAGAAACCTGTTCTCTCTGAAACAGTTAGTGAGCCACCTGAACTACAAACAAAAGATGAAGAGAAAAAACTTGAACAGATTGACCAATTATCTCAACCAAAGAAAGATAAAAAGAAAAAACGTAAAGAGAAAGTTTCTCTGAAAGAACCGGAGGAAATTGAAGATTCTAAACCTAAACGAAAAACTAGCAAAAAAGAAAAATCTGTATCATTTGAGGAAACTCCACAGATTATTAGTTTCCTAAAAGAAACCCCCGTTGAAGAAACTCTC
Organism: Tribolium confusum; assembly: GCA_029207805.1. NCBI lineage: Eukaryota > Metazoa > Arthropoda > Insecta > Coleoptera > Tenebrionidae > Tribolium > Tribolium confusum. The sequence continues at coordinate 11,496,056 of JALGAY010000006.1, forward strand.
ACAGCTGTTACATCTAAATTAGATTATGGTTCTGAAACTGTTGCTACTGAAGAACTTATTTACATAACAATCCACGACCTTATTGATATACCATCAGAGATATTAATTGAAGAAGAGCCGAAAATGGACGAGAAATTAATGAATGTTAAAGAACCGAAAGTAAAAGTAGATTACAAAGGATTACCCATTGATAAAACAATGGATCTTTGGTTTGATACCCCGATTACGTTAGATGATGAAGTTGAAGATGAGAAAGGACTGAAAGTTGCAGAAGTTGTTGAAGAACCAAGGAACGAAGAACAAGAGAAAGAACAAGTAATGTTAAGTGCAGTGGAACCGGCAAAACCAGCTTATAAAGGATTACCGTTAGATCAAACAAGTGATCTTTGGATTGACATTTTAGATGAACCAATGGTGCTTTCTGACGAAGATGAAGAAGTGCCAACTATTCAACAACCAAGTCAACAAACATCTTCAGATTTTATTGAACAAGATAAAACTGAATCAGCAGTAGAACAAAAACCGGAAGAAAGTCAATCAAAAGTTGTTTATAAAGGATTACCGATTGACGACACAACAGATTTATGGATTGACGTTTTGGATGAACCAATGCAGTTTTCAGATGATGAAGAAACACAAGAAAAATCTGCTGAAACATTTGATCCTAATGTTGAATTTATCGAAAATGAAAAATCTGTTGTTAAAGAAATAGAGCTACCAGAAGTGCCAACTGATAAAATACAAGTGCAAAAACCTGCAGTAATTAAAGTGTTATCGGATTTGTCACCTGAGACAACTTCTGAAATAATTCACAAATTAGAAAGTGACTTGAATAAAGATGAAGCAACCACAAACAAACCGTCTCCGATTTCGGAACCTAATGAAATTAATTATGAACTGATTGAGCAAAGAAAAGCAGAAACTGAACATTACATTGAACAACCAACAGTGACTCAGGAAGAGTCAATAATTGAACAACCAGATAGAAGCTTTATGTGTGTTTTCATCGACGATAATATCTTGCAATATGATATTTTGGGTATGATGAAAGCAGAAACTGAATATTATATCAATAAGCAAAAAGCTCAAACAGAAACTGAAGAAGTGAAAAAACAAGTAAGGGAAGAAGTAAAAGAAAAACCAAAAGAAGAAGATGAATGTACAAAATCAGTGGAATATTTCTATACCGAATTTCATAATTACAACATATTAGACTTGTTGAAAGCGGAAACTGAATGGTATGTGAAAAAAGCAAAGGTTATTGAACCTAAAGAAATAGAAGAACCAATAGTACGAAATCAAGAAAAGATTGTTTTTGATATGTTTACCGAAGAAAAACCTTCTGAAAAACCAATAACACCAAAACAAGAAGAGATTATTGTTCTCAATGTGGCTACTGAAGGAAAATCTCAAGAAAAACCAGTTGTGCAAAAACAAGAAGAAGCAGCTGTTCTTATTGAAGAAACGTCTAGTGAAGTCCCTCAGTTGGTAAAGCCAGTAGTGTTACGTTCTGAACAAGTAACAGATCTGGATGAACCTGTAACAGATCTTGACGATCCCGCACTTGATTTACCAAAAATTTCTGATCAAACAGTTACACAAGAAGTAGTAACGACAGATTTAGACGAGCCCTATAAATCAGAATTAACAGCAATTGACTCAACGGAAGAAATTCCTGAAATTTCTGAAGAAATGCCAACAGTCTCTGAAGAAATTCCAACAGTTTCAGCAGAGTTAGAAGAAAAGATAGAATCACCAGCCGAGTTAGAAGTAAGGATAGAGTCACCAGCCGAATTAGAAGTAAAAATAGAGTCACCAGCCGAGTTAGAAGTAAAAATAGAGTCACCAGCCGAGTTAGAAGAAGAGATAGAGGCACAGGTAAAACATACCGAAGAGAAAATAGACATGATTGAAAAAGAAGAAACAGAAACTCGTAAGCCGGAACAAAAAGCAAAACCTGTTGAACCACATTATCCTATTTCCGATGAAATACCAGAAGTTTCACTACTATCACTAGCTGAAGCTGAAGATATAATAATACCCCCTAGAGAAACTCTAAGACCTTCACAATTTGAAACTATTCTAACAAAAGCAACAGAATTTGTGCCAAAATTAGAGCAATCTCGTCTTAATCCAAACGCAGCAGAATTTATACCTGGAGGAGAACAAAGAGCACATTTTGTCGACTTAACACAGAAATACAAAGAAGAAGAATCAGAACTTGATAAAACTTCAACACAAATGTGGATTTATGGCGAACGGATTTACAATGATATAGTAGATAGTCAACACGATTCAGGATTTGGAACATCGGAACCTCAAAGTAGCGTTTGGACAGAAGAAGTTACACAGTCCCAAAATGTAGAAAGTCTTTTACCGAAAGAATTAGTAACTGAAGTTAGTGATGATGATGTTACAAAACTGAAAAAAGCACCGAAAAAACGTAAAGGAAAGTCTCCAAAACCCCCAACAAAAGAAACAGAAGAAAAAATATATGTCGAAGAAGAAAAACACATCGAAGAAGAAAAACACGCCAAAGAAGAAAAATATGAGGAAGAAACAGCTTCAGCTGCGCCATTTAACGTCTGGGAGAATTTAATGAAAGGTGACAAAACATATGCTGAGGTTGTCGCAACTAAAATGACGTCATCAGAATCTGATGATGCGGGGCCAATTTCGGTGAAAACTAAAGAAGTAGCACCAAAAGCATCAGTTGAGATTAGGGTTATTGAACCAACAGAAGCAAAAGCTGATTATGAGACAGATAACGATGGTTTCAGAGAGTTTATACCGAAAAGATCAAGATCAAGATCTCGTTCTAATCAAATAGAACCTGAAACTCAACCACAAGAAGAAATTACAGAAGAGAAAAAATCTAAACCAAAGTCGCCAAAATCCCACAGGTCACCAAAAGAAGAGACTCAAGAAGTGGAAGTTGTGAGTGAAACACCAGAAGAAGCTACAGCGGATGAAGAAAAATCTAGTGATGTGTCTAAGAAAAATAAGAAGAAGAAAAAGAAGTCAAAGCAGATTCACGAAGAAGAAAAAATAGAAGAGCCTGTAGAAGTGACTATTATAGCGAAAGAAGAAGAAGAAAAACAACCGGAAGTTACCGTTATACAGTTGTGTGACGAAATTAAAAAGGAGAAAATAGCTGTCCCGAAAGAAGAAACAGAAACTATTGAAACAACTGATGATAGCTTACTATTGAAAACATACGCTGACGTGGTAACTGGACGTAGCCGAGAACCGTCTCCTTGTGCTCCTAGAAATGAAGATCGCCAAGAAAAAATAATTGTTGATTTGAATGAAGAACCTAAACAACTTGAACCTGAAACAAAACCTGATGAAATAATTCAAACGTTTGAAATTGTTGAAAGAACACCTAAACATGAAAAAATAACACAGCCTTTTGAAATTGTTGAAAAAACTGAAGAAACAACTAAAAAATCAAAAAGAAAATCGCGAAAAAGAGAAAGATCGCCTAAACCTAGTGAATCCGTTGAAAGCTTTTTTACTGTGGAACCTGAACCCAGCAAAGCAAGTGAATCAATCAGCGAAAATCAACCTTTATCATATGCTACAATTGCTGCAAGAAGTCGAGAACCATCTCCTTTACCTACCGTGACAGAACCACCGAAACAAAAACCTTTAGAAATCCACATTCAACTAGCCGAAGAACCTAAACATAAACCTGAACAACTTGTTGTTGATGACGAAGGTTTTATGATGTTACCGACGAAAAAAGAACGAAGATCTAGATCAAGGTCACGTTCAAAAGCAAAACCAGAAGGTCCGAGATTTGATAGTCACGACTTTTTGGAAAATGAAAGAAAACATGAAAGCAAAATGAAAAGTTGGGCTTCAATTGTTGGTGATAGTAAAATAGAAATTGAAGAAACGGAAGCTCCAAAAGATGAGGTAGTCAAAGTTGAAGAGGCTAAACTAACAAAAACTAAAAAGAAAAAAGAGGAAAAACCAGGACGTCTAGGAGGTTTAATATCGTCAGTGAAAAATGTGTTTTCTGGAACTAAAAATAAAACAGAAGAGCCTGAAAAGGTTGAAGAAGTTGTTGAACAGAAAAAGAAAAAGAAACATAAGAAAGGCAAAGGTAAAAGTGCTCTGAAAGAAGGTAAACCAGAAGAACAACCTGCTGAAAATGATGATTTTACTGTTGTTGATAAAATTGAAGATACTGGTAAATTAGAGACTCCAGTTGAAGAAAACCCAGAAATTGTTCAGGCAAACTTGGAAGAAAGTTCGTTTGAAACAATTGCCGTTAAAGAAGTGATGAAAAGCGTAGAGAAAGAGACAAAAGTAAATGAACAAGAATATAAATCACCAACTCAGACTGAGGAAATTCAAGAACCACAAAAAAATAGAACTACTGTTGCAGTTGAACCAGAACAAGAATTTTTAGTTGTTGAAAAAGTTTCAGAGCCTATTGAATCAGTTGCTGAAATGAAGTATGTTATCAAAGATTCTGAAGAATCTCATAGACTACCTGAAATTTCTTGCGAATTAAAACTAACAAGACCTGAAAAGATTCCAGAAGCGGTAGAAATTGTTTCTGAACCTTCTCAGATTGAGCAAACTACTGCTAAACCTGCTGCTGACAAACAAATTATTAGAGAATTTATTGAACATGAACAATCTTTTAACGTTGAAGAACTTAAACAAACTGAAACTGAATATGTAGAAAAACGTGGTAGTTTCTTAAATACCTTGATTTCCAAAATGACAAGTCCAAAATCTGACGAAAAGAAAAAGAAGAAAGAGAAAAAGAAAGAAACAGCTGAACATGAAGAGAAGAGTAAGAAGAAACGTAAAGGAAAAACTGAAGATATTAAAGAAGATATTGAACCTGCTGAAATAAAAGAATCCACATTTGATATTGCGGTCAAAGAATCAGAATCCGAGAAAAAAGAAAAATTAATGGAATTAACTCCTAGTGAAGAAGTGCAAATGTTTCGAGAAGAAGAAAAGAAGAGTAAGAAGAAAGATAAGAAAACAAAACGTCAAAAATCTTCTGATTCTGAAACAACCCCAGAAGTTGAAAAACATGGAATGTTTAGTACAATTGTTGCAAAGATATCTGAAGTGTTTTCTCATAAAAAATCCGACGATTTGCTGTTATCTCCTGATGAAGTTTTAGCCCTGAATTTGAACCTTGATGGTCCATTCTGGCTTGAAAAAGCTATTTATGACGAAGCTGAAGAAGACTACCAACTCAATTTAGCCAAGAAAACCGTCCAAGTTGAAGACATCGTCAAAAGAAGTCCAGATGAATCTCCCGATAAGGACAAAGACGGCGATTCTGATACTTCAAGCGGTCGAGGGTCACCCCAACCCTCTAAACAGAACGGGATAAACGGCGATATTCCCTCCAGCGAATATCGCATGTACTCATTACCGGGCGGTGTCGGTGGTTGGAAAGACCGTAGCACGTATTTATCAATCAAAACCGCCGATGATCACTTACGCGCTGCTAAACACTTATCCGAAAGTATCGCGGAAGATGTAATTGCGGAATCCTCCCAAAATCCTCCTTTAGGGCCTCCAATGCAGCCAACGATCCCAACTGAGGGTAATGCCGAGCCACCAGGAGGTGACAATCAACTCAAGAAGGTGAAATATTGTGTGTTTGTTTAGGGTGTCGTTTTGAATGCATGGCTGCTTCATTTTACTGAATTTTCTTATATAACAAATAAAGATTTAATTTGTTGCATTTTTTTGATTGGTGTTGTCTAAATTATGACGTTTGGCTTATTAATTTCAAAAAGCTGATTGTCAGTGTCATGTCGCAACTCTCGCTGATTTCTCAACATTCGCAGGACCTAACCGAGGATGTTGCCAAATTGCAAAAACTACTCCAAACTACTGAAATCTCAATCGAGTATTTACCAAGGGAAGGATTCGACCAAATGATCCAAGCTTTACAAGTAAGTGATTTACGACAGAAATGATCAGGCGCGGACTGGACAAGGTGGTTAGGAAGAGATAGCCTCCAGGGGCCTAAAATATATATCAAAATCAAATTCTTTAGGGCCATGCATTATAAAATCATGAAATGAGTGAAGGCGCACTATTTTTAATTTTGATGAAACTCACGAAAGATTTTAATTTAGATGTTAAAAAGGGATTTTGTCGTTATTTTATTTTTCCATTGTATTACTTCTGGTTTACAAGAAAAGACTAAAGGGGAATAATTTTGAACCTCTTCTGCCAGTTTTTTTGACAGTTAAATTAAACTTATATGCATATGAAAACTAAGACTTTCTTACCGGGTTGATATATTTTTTATCCTACAAAAAAGTTTTTTTAACAAAATTTAGTTTAGTTTGTAAAATGAGTTACAAATTTAAATTTAGCAATTATTTTCCCAAAAATATGTTATGAATTTTTGAATGAAGACCCAGGCTCCGAAGTCTTAGAAATGTACCAACAAAAGGAAAAATCTGTTAACTAAAGCACAGTATAGAAATGAATCAGTATGGACAGCTGATAAAAACTTGTCAAAAGCTGGCATCCCTTCACGTAAACTGTGTAAGATGGAGCCACTGATATTTAGATTTTTAGGCAACTAATAATACACAATTTTAATCTAAAGGGCTGTAACTGTTATTAATTAATATCACAATAAACTTGAAAAACTTTATTCCAAAATTTTTCAACTTGCCTCTCTCGAGTAACACATCTGTAGTAACACATCTAGATTGTTTATTGTTACCTGGCTACAGAACACCCAAACAAATTTTTCAGTTGTCATTAATATAAATCAGACCTCACATTTTTCTCTAATCAGGTATTTACTAAAATAAGCTTACAATATAAATGATAATTTTAGTTTTTATAAATTTTTTATATTTATGACAGTTTCTAAATGTCAAAATTTTGGTTTGAATGGTTAGTATTAACAGGTCGTTATTAGGGGTGTTTAACCAACTCCTTTCAATGGGTTGGAGTGCACTAATAACCCTCATGTTATGTCAAGGAGTAACAGAAAAATTATTTATTACTGTAGAAAATTTTTAACTAAAAATAAGAATGTGCACTTTTTTAAAAAAGTAAAAAAGTTTTTTGTCGTATTTAATTTTACAGCTAGATTTTTTTATTTTTTGCTTTATGCCAGTATAAAAATATCACATACTTAATCTGGTAAAAAAATGGTTTTTATTTTTTTACGACTGCAATTAAGGTGATAGCAAGAATCTAGTAACCCTAAAAGATGGTCTAAACCATAACAAATCTTTGTTATATGTAAATTTCGTAAAATTCCTTCAATTATTAACATTAAAAAAGGGCGAGGCCATTTACGATGACTCACCCTGTTCATATCATGTTGTTTAATGATAAAAATTAGAATTTAATGTTTTTTTTAATTAAATAAATTAAATCTTTTAGCTTATCTTTAAATGACACTGGCATAACTAAGAAATTTGGGCCTTTAGGTAAAAAAACTAAGACACCCTTAAATATATTTAAAATTTTCGTAAGATAAATTTAAGATTTTATTAAAAAATGTAGCAAATTATTTTTTTAAAATTTTCTCCGTACAAAACTAAAACTGCAAAAGAGGCTTTCAATGGTAAGAACTTTGGTAAAAGAAGTAAAGACAGTTAGACAGATAGCATAATGTCAAAAGGTTAAGAACGCTCATAATTGAGCATTTTTGTTAATGTCAAAAATCTGTTTGACGACCAATATATTTATATAATTGAAAAACACATTTCGGCTGAAAGTTGTATGATTATTTTCTGGATTTTTTTCATATAAAAAAACTGTCATATCACAAAAAAAGCAGTTTTGACAAAAAGGCGTTTTAAGATTTCTTTGTGCTTACTGAAACTGGGTATATATATTAGGAGTATCAGAAATGATGGTTAAAAATATAACCAGTGATATACTCATCAAAAGAAACAACATTTCTATATAGTATTTTTGCGACAGATGCTAAAAATTTTGAATTTTGTCTCCCCATATGGGGAGACATATAAAATTACTATACGCTTATGATCACTATATAAAAATAGGTCAGGTTTAAAAAATTCCATAGAAACCAAAAAAAATATTGTTTGAATTGTCATTAAAAATCAAATTAGCAGCAAATTGTAATTCAATAACTTTGCACTTTGAGCCCAATTAATTGTGCTCTTAATAATTCCATAAGGTCAGTAGTGGGTATTAGGGTGGGCCAAAAAAATCGATTATTTTTTTTTAACTTCCGACACTGAAAAATTGATTCCTAAGCACCTTTAAAAAATGCTTTTTCAAGATAAGCTCTTAATTTTAATAGGAAAGACTCCCTCATCGCAGTTTTTTATTTTTTCTTCAGTTCCATATGGTAAATTCCATATCTCGTTATTGCTTAAATGTACAGAAAATTTGTATTTACATTTTTTGTAGGAAATTAAACGTTCTACAAAAAAGTTATTTTACAATTTTTTTATATCTCATAACATTTAGAAGATATCGGAGGTCAAAGTTTAAAGAATTTAACAAAAATTCCTTTTCTACTTCTAAATTTTATAACACAGAGATAAATAAATATTATAAAATGCGCAACATATGATCTTGTAGAAAATTAAACTCTCTATAAAAAAGATCTCTTGTAGTTAATTGATTATTTTAACCATTTAGAAGATATTCACATTTTAAAAACCAAAATTTGATATTAAATCCCCATTTTTATTTTTAAATAGTTGAAGTAATCGATTAACCACAAACAACTTTTTTGTAGAGCGTTTCATTTCCTACAAAACCGTATGTTGCACACTTTATAATATTTATTTATCTACGAGTTATAAAATTTAAAAGTAAAAAATTTTTTTTTGCTAAATTCTTCAAACTTTGACCCCTGATATCTTCTAAACGGTAAGAGTTATAGAAAAAGTGTAAGATATCTTTTTTAGAGAGTTAAATTTTCTACCAAAAATGTAAATAAACTTTTTCTGTACGATCAAGTAGTGACAAGATATGGATTTTGCCATATGGAACTAAAAATAAAATGGAAAACTGCGATGAGGGAGTCTTTCCTGTTAAAATTAAGAGCTCATCTTAAAAAAGCATTTTTTAAAAAGTGCCAAGGAACCAATATTTCAGTGTCGGAAGTTAAAAAAAAATAGTTGATTTTTTGGCCCACCCTAGTGGGTATGGTATTTTCTACTAAATTTTTAGATAATTTTATCTTAATAACGGTTAAAATTCGAAAAAAATGGAATCTAGAAAAAATCTTCTTTAAGCGAGACCTATCACTAGCTAAATTTTTGACCATCAAGCGTATACTTGTACAAAACTTTTTTTATTATAATAGTTTTTTAGAGGATCTACGATATACCAAAATCACTTTTACATTTGGTCCACAGTAGTGTAAATGCCTGACCCATTACGATGGCAACTTTTTATGAGTTATTTGACAAGAAACGAAAGGCTAATTTTATTCGGCCAATTTTACAATAATTTTCGTTAAAAAAAAGTATTAGTTGGAACCCCTGGGCTCCCTAATTCCGTGAACGCAATGGCTGCTTTAGCCTTTTGATAGTTCAAACCTCATATACAATACAAAGCAACAAAGCCAAACTTCCAGTCCAGTCCGCCCCTGGAGATGATGCATTTGTGACCTCAATTTCTTAACACTTGTCTTGTTTTGGATTTGTTTGCACTGGCCTTGTACCTAGCAATGAACTGTTAATTTGATCTTGACCAGCTTTCCTCAGCATTATCTGATGGTCTGCTTGTTCCGATGACATCACATTTTAATTTTAACAATGACTGTGCAAACCGCATGACCCTACTATTTATAATTCGGGACATTAAATCATTCACTAACACAAAATAAAAATATTCGACTCACTTTAAACACGAAAAATTGTATACACCTGTTTCTTTACTTTTCTCCTTGATCAGGTCTAAAAATGGCATAATTGTATTTTAAATTGGCAAGAGGCCGTCCAATCCAATCACTCTTCAAATAGTTTCAATCAATCACGGCGCCAAATTCTAAAAATAACCTCATCTTCATAAATAAACAAAAATCCCACTACTAAACCGCGTTTGATCATCAACTCAATTCAGTGGTCAGTGAGAACCCGTCTCGTGAGTGTCCCCGGTACGTCACCATTCAACACTTTAAAAATAATAATTAAGTCATCGCATTTTATACCGATTACTTCATTTTACAGGAAATAACGAGCGATTTGAAAAAACATGCTGCCCAAGCCATAAGTCTCGAAGGACAAGTCCTCGAGCTCAAATCCGATCACGAAACACAATCCCTCGCTGTACATCTCGCAGGAATCAGGACGAGAATTGCAACCCTGTTATCACAAGCAGAACACGGCAGGATTGCAGTAATCGTAAGTACTAAATTTAATCTCAGAGTTATATAACTAGGTGAGCTAATTCCAGAGCGCAAGAGACGTACACCAACAAAAACAAGAAGAATTAGCTGGATATCAAGTGTTACTAACACAAATTGAAGATTGGTTGAAACACACAAAGACAGTTGTTGATAGTGTTGCAAAACCGAACACTGAAACTCAAGTTGAAGCATCAATTCAAGACTTGAACCGCTTAAACTCTGAACTAGACGAAAAACAACACCAATTGGAAGATTTATCCCGATTTTGTCAGGAATTTAAAAAATATCCTGATCTGAAACACTTGGCTGAAACTCTTGTCGAGCATTTAAGAACGTTGACACTAGTCTTTTCCGAGCAAAGAATAGTTATTCAGACAAAAATAGAAACGTTACGTGAGCACCTGGTTCAGCTTAAAGAAACTCCAGATTTATCTCTTGAGAACACTTTAGATTCGGCGTCTATGCCAATTGAAGAAAGTCCGGTTGTTGGAGTTCACATTGAAACACAAACCGGTCGAAGCTTAGCTTCACCACAACAACGAGATTTTACTGTTACTTACAACGAACCTGTTGACGTACAAATTCAAACCCAACTGTCTGAAAAATCCGAAGTTGAACCAAATAAAGGCAAAGAGACAATCACAATTTCAAAGACAGTCATTGGAGGTGAAGAAACTATTCAAATAGCGACAAAACCAATGGCTGAAGCACAACCAATTGTTGAAGAACCTGATGATCTTCTTGTTGAAGCAAACTACAGAAAACAAAAACAAAATGAAGAGAAATTAACCGAGTTGAATATCACTAATGCCAATCCGAATCAACCATTTGAGACTGTTTTTGTTGAACCTGATGAAACAACAACTGAAGTTATAGTTAATGCCGATGGTACTAAACAAATAATCGTCAGGAAACTCCACAGAACAGTTGTGAGACACCAACAAACCGTTCAACAACAACAATTAACAAGCACAAGTACAACAACTGAAAACAACCAACCTGTCAATCAATCATTCAGTCAAGTCACTCTCAAAGAACAAGAAAGTAGCACAACTTTAGCTCGAGGTGACGGTAGTAGACAAACTGTTACAAGTAAACAGTATGGCGGCCGGATTGTTTCCGGTGTTCCTGGTGGTGATGTTGACGTTCAAGAATTTGAAACCGAACCGGAAACACATGTCACTGTTGATAAACCATCCGAGGTTGAAATTGAAGGTATCAAACTTCACGAAGGTGACGTCACATTCGTTGACGAAGAAAACAAGCTAGTACCACCTTTCGGTGAAATTCATACGTCAAGTTCAAGTGTCCGTGCTGTTGTCCAACAAGTCACACGACGAGTAATCCGGAAAACTCGTAGAATAATCCGGAAAATAGTCATCGTTGATGGGAAAGAACAAGTCACTGAGGAAGTTGTTGAAGAACCTGAGGAAGTTGAAGTTACTGAAGAAGGTATTCCACGTGTTAATATTAAAGTGACAAGAACTGAAGATGGTAAAGTAGTGCAAGAAGAACAGTTTGGTGAACCAACTGTTATTGTTGAAGAACCTGGAAGTGACATCACTCAAACTGTTACAATTGCTGAATTTGAAGGAAAACCGGAAACTCTGGCTGAGGTTGCACAAGAAACCGAGAGGTATGTCGTAGAACAAACTGCACGCCAGCCTAAAACAAGTGCTAGTAAAGATTTCCTAGAAAACGAAAGACTTGCACTTAGTAGTAATGTTGAAGCAGCACCTAGTAAAGTTGAAGCCGCACTTGATGATGTTATTGTTGAAACAGTAATGGACAAGAAGAGGGTGGAGGAACAACCGACGCCTGAAAAATCAACTCAAATTGTAGACGTTATTAAAGAAACTGTCCTTGAAGGAGAGTTAACAAAACCTGACGAAACGCCACAACCGGAATTGACCCAAACTATTGTACAAACTATTACCACACCTGTAGTTAATGTTAAAGAAGTTGAAAAAGTGTTAAAAGAACCAGAAACTTCAACTACAATTGAAGTTACAGAAAAGACAATTAAACAACCGAAAATGACTGAAGAAAAGACTGTTAAAGAAGAAATTTGTTTGAGTCCAAAACTGAACGGAGATATTAAACTAAAAGATATTACACAAGATTTTATTACGTCACAACAGTTACATGAACCTGAAGTTGTAATAGTTGATGACTCATCTGATTCTTCAAAAGCTAAAAAGAAGAAGAAATTACCAAAAACAAAGAAAGAAACAGAAACTCCACGTGTGCAATCTCCTCTTGCCCTAACTAATGAAGCCGTCCAAAAAGAAGATAAAAACATTGAAATTGCGTTGTCCCTTAACGAAGAAACTCCGCTTATATTTGCCGAAAAGTTAGTTGAACCAACTGAAAAGCCACAGGAAGTTGAAATTGCGTTATCTCTTGAAGAAAAACAAATTGATTCATCTTTGGTTTCACCTCAAGTATCGATGACGATGACAGTTGAGGAAAACAAAGTCAAGACAACTCCTGCCGAACTTATCCAGAAAGATATACACGTGACTCTTCCCGCCGTTTCTCATACTGCTACAGCTGCAATAAAATCTGTTGCTTTATCACCAATGGCTCCCCAAAATGAGAAAGAAACTGTCGAATCCGCAATTACTCCAAAACACGAGAGTGATCATGTCGAGTCACCTACACCTAGTGATATTGATCATGGAGGAAGACGAAGTAAAAAGAAAAAGAAACATAAAGATGAACCTTCGAGTGAAGAAACTGAAGATAAAGAAATTTCGATTGCAACTTCTATTGCTGAATCGACTGAAATTATCGTTCCCGATGATTCACTTCCGTCTGAAGAAACACCGAAACCGACGGACGAAATTTTTGAAGCTGTTATTACAGAATCTGATGAAGGTGAAGGTAAAGATACAGGATATGAAGCTGATAAAACCACCGTTGATGAAAGTTTAGCTGATGATGATAAGCAAGAGTTGAGGAAGAAGAAAAAGAAAAAGAAGAAACAGAAAATCAAAGTTAAGGAATCGGAAGAGTCGACTGTTGCGAAAACTGTTGATGAATCGTCACCGTTTGGTGATTCAATTCAGTTCACTGATGATGAACCAACTAAAACTGTCAAAACTGAAGAACCGAAAAAATCTAAGAAAAAGAAGAAGGGAAAACGTGGCGAAGCTAAAGTTTCCGAAAGTGAACCCGAAATTGAATCTGAAGCTATTCTTTCAGAAGAACCAAAAATACTTGAAGCACAAAGTGAAGAAATTGCTTCACCTAACGACTCCTATCACACTCTATCAACTCAATCTGATTTGGGTACAGTTAAAATAATTGAAGAAAGTCTTCTAAGACCGACCAGTGAGTCTCCACAAGAAATAACAGAGAAAATTGTTACTACAGTTCCAGTTATTGAAGCTGTCTTTACTCAAGAAAATTTGGTTCAAACTTCACCCGAACCAGATTTGAAACAATCTGTCGAGAAATTTATCGAACAAGAGCAAGTCTCGATACAAACATCACCGGAAGTTCCTAAAAAAACAGGAGTTATGTCCATACAAACATCTCCCGAACCGGTTCCTGAAGTTATCAAACCAGAAATTCAAGAAAGTTCAAGTCAAGTTGAAATTGTAACTTCTGAAATTGTTACCCAGACTGAAATTCCAGAAAAAGTTGAAATTGTGACTTCAGAAACTTCAATTCAAACCACCAATCCTGAAAAAACAGAAGAAGCTGCTCAGACAATATCTCCTGAGCCTGTTGAAATTCCAAGAAGTGAGTCAGCAATGCAAACAAGTATTGTTGATAATCGTGAAGAGTCAGTTCAAACACCTGGAGTTGATTTAATTGAAAGTGGTGTTCAAGCACAAGCGACACCTGCAGAACACTCAATGCAAACATCACCAGAGCCTTCAGCACCTCCATTTGAACAAGTTTTTGCTGATGATGTAGCTAAAGAAACTTCAGAAATTGTCACCCAGACAAGTCCAGTTATGATTCAAGATATAACAGAATTGACACCCCCAAGTAGTATGTCTGAGCAGTACGAAGTTCATGTCGAAGCGTCGGTGACGATGCCGTCTGAAAGTACTGAAAGTGTGAGTGAAACACCAGTTGTTGAAATAAGTGGCTCAAGTGAATCAGCTTCTGATGTTGATGTTGAAGTTTTTGTTGATGGTGAACCTGTCCGAAAACCTAAACCAAAACGACGTCATAAGAAGAAACAAAAGAAAGAAGGGGTCCCAGATATTGAAAAAGATCTTTTTGCTGCATTCAAGCGGCAAGAAAGTACCCGTGGAAAATTGGACCCAAAAGAGCTGTATGCAGAAGTTGCCAAAAAACATTCAAGGTCAAGCTCACCAGCTCCACAGGAAGACGAAACTGATAATGCTGTTGTTGTTGGTAAAGTAATAACAGATCTAGATGAAGATAAAGTGAAGAAACTAAAAGCAAAACCGAAGAAAGATGAAGAAAGTGCGTTTAAGGTTTCAGTTGAGGTAAATCCGGAAGATTTTGAAGTTGTGTCTGAAGATGTAGTGACGAAACGGCCCGGAGATGAGGATTATGAAGTGACCTCAACTGTGACATTAACAAGTGTTGGTGATTTTATTACCAATGAGAAAGCCGCAGCTGAAGCGTATCAAGAGATTCCACCAAGTACAGAAAAGGGTAAAAAGAAGAAAAAGAAGAAGGGAAAACCTGAAGACGAGTCTAAACCTGTACCAGACGAACTTACTGAAACTTTTAAGAAAGAAAAATCCAAAAAGGTAGCTGAAGGTATTGAACCCAAAAAGGCTGTTGAAGAAATTGAACCTAAAAAAGTGAGTGATGAAATTAAACCCGAAAAGATTGAATCAGTTAAGCCTGAAAAGATTGAAGAAATTAAAGTTGCTGATGTTAAACCAGATCTCGAAGTTTCTAGTTTTGAAGAACCGGTGAAAATTGTACAAGAAGAGTGTGTGGTGACTTCTTCAACACCGGCTTTTGAAAAAGAAGTTGAATCTGTTCAGAAAACACCTCCAACTTTAGTAAAAGAAAACGAACAGAAACAACTATCACCAGACATGAAAGAGCACAAGTCTAAATCTCTCTCTCCTAAGACCAAACGTAAACCTAAACACGTATCTTCTGTCACAATTGAAGAAATTGAATCTGCTATTCCTCCTCCAGATCTTCCAATATCACCCCCAGCCGATTATCCTTTATCTCCAGACTATTCTCCTTCTAGACCAATCTGGCAAAATCGTCAACAAGCTTCAACATCACTTATTGAAAGTGAAAGACAACGTAGCCCAGTCACAGCTCAAGATTTAGACATTAGGTGGTCACACACTCAAGCTTTAGAACGTGCAAAGAATTTGCAAAACGCTCGGAAAACAACACATTTAAGTGTTGTTCTTTATTTGGCAACACTTCATGAAGTTGTAACAGAAGAATCTATCGAACAACGAAATACAAACGTTCAGGAAAATCTCAAAGCACTGAAAGAAGCTGTTGAAAAGCGAGATGTTGTGGAGATTCAACAAACCATTATCACAACTGTTGAAACGATAACGACATGGTTAGAAACAATCGAGTATCGTATTTATGTCAACAGACAACAAACAGCTGATGGTCCATCGAAAGAACGAGTTCAGGAATTCAATGATTTGAAGGAAGAAATTGGCAACATTGAAAGCAAAGTTGAAGAATTACAATCAGTGATGAAACAAGCTGATGATATTTATAATGAAGATGACCGAAAACGTATGAAAAGTTACATCGATTCTCTTCAACAACAAGTCAAAGTAATTGAAGAAGTCACAAGTGAAAATGAACAATTAGCAGCTGGTGATTTGAAGAGATGGGAAGAATTTATTGTTGGTGTTAAAGACTTGACAGAGTTGATTAACAGTGTCCGGAAAGAAGTTGAAGGAATGAAAGAATCAGATGCTGCACCCCAAACTAAACTCAACGAACTTGAAAAAATCGAAAATGCGAATAGAAGCAACATGTTGAAAGCTGTTCAACTAATCGCAACTGCTAAAGGTTTAATGCGAGATTTCCCGACACGTGAAATTCCAAAAGAAGTTTACAGGAACCACGATAGTACCAAAATGATTGAACAACAAATTGTGATTGAAAGAGAGAAAGCACTTCAATTCCTATCTTTGGCAGATGAATATGAACAGACTCTGAAAGAATTTGGACAAATAATTGACGTTGCTGAAGCTTTAGTTGAAAGTCCAATTAATGTTAGCAATCTAGAACACCTAGAAGACGCAATGCAAAACCACCGTAAATTCTTCGTCAACTTGAGTCATTGTCGAGCAATCTTGGAATCTCTAGAAGAAAATCTTGATTCAGAAACGCGAATGCACCATTCAGAACTTCACAGAAATCTGTATGACCGAGCTAAAGTGATTCTGGATCAAGCGACAGGACGTTTCCAGCAAATGTCACTTGCAGCATCCAGATGGACAGTCCTAGAACAAGGAATGCGAGAAGAAATGAGATGGTTACAAGTCGCACAACAACGTATCCCGGACTTAACAGATGTGACATCTTCTGACTATGACAGATATATCGACTTGTACCAATCACTAGCTTTGGATATAGCCCACCACCAAGCCAGAATTATGCATCTGAATGGAGTTGCTCAGAAGTTACAAGAACTAGTTGTCTGCTCAGGTCTAGAAGAGGCTTACATTGAATCACTTGAAATTATTTCGAAATTACAAGATGATGTTCAAGGAAATTTGAAACGCCTACTTGCTTTTAGAGACTTGTGGACCAGTTATAACTTATTGAGTGATAAAATTGAATATTGGTTGAAAGACGCTGAACAACAACTTCAACAGTTGGAGGTTCCGTCAGGTCCTCGAGGTCATATGAGACAATTTTGGGAGTTGAAAGCGCAACACGAAGTGCAAAATTGTACAAGACAAGAAGCTACAAATAATCTAGAGAAGGCGTTACAAGTCGTTCCAATTTCTGATGAGATGATCCAGAGGAAATTCCATACAGAAATGCAAGACCAGTGGAATCAGATGTCGAAAAGAATAAATGAGTTACAAGGGGAGATTATTGGAAGTATTTCAGCTCCTGATGTTCCCATTAATGACAAGTTGATACTTCTGGAACAAGAATTAGAAGACTTGAAAACTGATGTTGATAATCTTCGTGGAATTATAAAAACAGAAGAAGAACTGAATTTGTATATTGAACGGCTTCAGGTCATGTCAACAAGACTTGAAACGATTCAAAATGAGTTAGGACGACTTGGTTTGTTATCAGCAACTGAGTCAGATAAAGTCGGATCACTTCTATCCCTATCCAAACGTCTAGAACTGCTGATTTCAGAAGAATTAGAAGGTGGTGTCTTGTTGAAAGAGCGTTTGCAAAACATTCAAAAAGGAATTTCGAGAGTTCGCCGTAAGCACTCCACCCTAAACGAAACTCTGGACCAATGCGAAAAAAGCGAAAAACTTGGAAGTGAAGCTGTTGAAAAAGCTGTAAATGAGTGTTACGAAGTCGGGGAGGAGTTAGTGACTCTCTGGCAGGATCTCATGGGTCTTCGTCAATTGTTACATACTCTCCCCATGCGTCTACGAGTGACAGTTTCTCCGGTGAAAATCGAACGCGATATTTCCCAGCTCCAGGACGATCATACAATTTTAGAAAAGCGATGTGGGCAACTGCTCGCAATTCTCCGAAATCGGCTTGCTCTCTGGCAAAGATTCGAGCATCAGTTAGAGTTGGTGCAACAAAGTGTCCAAGAAGCTGATTTTATGATGGAATTGTTGACGGTGCAGGGAACTGTCGATTACGAGAGGTTGAGGAAGGCAACGGAGAGACTCGAGGTGAGTTGGCGCGATGATTTGGTTTTAGTTTGTCGGTTGGCGCGATGCGTGTTTGTTGTTTGAGTGTGATAAGAGTTATGGAAATTATTTTATTGTGAGTTTTTGATTGAACTTTGAATTAGGATAAATGAAATGTGACAAGTTTAATTGGTTCTGATTGTGTTTTTGTCTCTCTCAGTTGATTAAGTTAGAGCGATATGAATTTGGCGGATGGCTATTTATGTTTTTAGTACAGTTATAAAGCGGAAACGGCAATGCTTGGTGTGATTAATGTTTAATTTTTATTGTAATAGAGAGTTTAATAATACGAAGTAGAGTTAATGTCATTGTGTTATAATGGAATTTATCCAAGTAATGAGGTTTATTTTATAGCAATAATTTATTTTAGAGCATGAACAAATTTATAATTTCATTCTGATTTTATTCACTAATTAAAAGGAAGTACTAAAAATGTTTATCGAGTTTTATCATTGAAAATATTTTAATAATAAATATGTGCTTAAAACGATTTATCAAATCTGCTTTAAAAATACGGAGATAAAACTTACTTTTGCCTATAACAGAAATAATTTTCAAGTGATTTGAGTATTTGAACAACTAATTGACTATCCAAAATTTAAATACACTTGAATGAATTTTAAAATTGAAGAATTTTTTATGACATTACTAATTAATTTTAAGCAAATATGTTGAAACGTTTTTTTCCTACATATTGTTACCTCTCTAGAAGAGTTTTCAAATAAAGAATAATATGTAGTTTTAATATTTGAGTAAATTTTTAGTGATCTTATTTTTCGTTTTTGAATAACATTTGCACATTTAAAACAAAATATTTCGTTGAATTTGTATAAGTTTAATACGTCCAATTAATTTTACTAAAAATAAAAAATTATGTCTAAATTACTAGAATATTTACACAGTAATGATATGGAAAATGAAAGCAAAAAAAAATGTATACTGTATCTAGAGAGTAGGTAAAACCACATATTTATCAGAAAATTATCAATGAACATTTTTGTAGCGAAAAGATTTAGGTATATAGTGTTTGATTGAACAAGAATTTATATACCGGGTAAATCAAGTTGTACATACACCCCAAAAACAGCCATTTATAATTAACGAAAAATTCTCAAAAAAAATTGTAGGTAATATTTTCAAATAGAAGCAGATGATTTTTTTTTACTTTTGCTCATTTGATTATAAATTAACGTTAACGACTTTTTGTGTACATGTGTATTTTGATGCAATTCGTCAAAGTGGCTAATTACATTTTTGAACAGATGTGTCTTTTGTTTTTAATTAATATTTTAACATTGAAGCATTTTCTTATAATTTATGAGAGTCTTTTAAATTTTGTTCAAAAAGAACCCCATCAATGGTGGCTTCTTGAATTTTATGGTATACGTCATAAAAATGGCACACGTCTATTGTGGAGATTTGAAAGTTAAGGCAGCTAGTAACAAATTCCTAGGTCATAAACCTACTTTAATTCTTAGGGTGTTGTCCGGGAATTTATTACTACTCCAACTTATCAAGTCATAAATTAGACTATAATATTTGATAAATAATATAAAAATGGGTTTTAATTAAAACCTATTTTTTTTTTCAATAATAAATTTTGCAGATTGATTTTGTTAGCCATTTTTGATCAGTTGATGTAAAAAACAGGACGTAAGGTTTTTGCCCGAAATTATTTTTCTTCAGTTGTATAGGTCAAATAAATTGCAAGAACAAAAAAAAAATTGAAGGTTGATTAGATAACAATTTAGCGTAATATATAAATATCATAATTTTTTTCCGTGTTTTAAGACGTGCTTTTGGGGTGCAATATAACTTGATTCACCCGGTACAATAGAGGATATATTTTTAGGATGGTCAGCTGCATGGATTGACGGACTCAAAGTCCAATAACCATATACTTATACACCCTTTCACCCTATCTTACAACAGTTACAGTTACAACAGTTAGCATTAAAAAAATTTCATTTTTTTTAATGCTAATTACAGTCAACAGAGCTTACTCAAATTAAGATTTTTTTTCGTATTATTTATTTCCTTGTATATAAATTGTTTTTTTTTTTGTAAAGAATATTAAGGTAATTTAAAATAACAGAAAATTTTTGACAATAATAATAACCTTTTTATATTTTTTGGGTTCGGTATAGGCAAAAATCAAACCACAGTTACCAGTTACTGAAATTACAAAAAAACTCAATATTTTTTATTATCTATTCATTTGGCATCCGCAGTTACTATGTTACAACCAAATGATTTTTTTATATCAATAGCTGCCTACTAAAATATTTCAATTTATATCAATAACTTCTTCCTAGTTCACAATTTTCAACGACTACTCCACGATTACTAGCCCCAACTGACATTGAGTTACATCATTTAGCCGCCTCACCACCATGGCTTGAGTCCATGGAGTATTTGTTTTAATCTAACCGTTGTTGTAAGTCGTAGAAAAATTATAACAGCAAAAACATCGGTTTCAATTGCTTTTTTTTCCTATTAAGTCTTGTTATTCATCGCTTCTAGGAATGAGAGTTTAGCAGTGTCTGTGAATGTGTATTGGTTATCTTGAACTTCATCATTTTCGCCAATATTTGCTTGTGGTGTTTTGTAAATTTTCGTCTAAGAGCCTAAAATTTGTGATCTTCCAGGCAGCAAAATTCTTATTTCAATCTTAATTCTTTTTTTATTTATTATATTTTTATCGTTTTTTTTTTCTTCTTTCGGA
This sequence comes from Tribolium confusum, assembly GCA_029207805.1. Classification (NCBI taxonomy): domain Eukaryota; kingdom Metazoa; phylum Arthropoda; class Insecta; order Coleoptera; family Tenebrionidae; genus Tribolium; species Tribolium confusum. Next base: position 11,516,976 of record JALGAY010000006.1, read on the forward strand.
GTTTCATAATACTTTTATTCTGCACTAGGTTTTTTTGGTTTTTTACTAATTTGACTTTTTAGTTTCTGTTTGTTATTATTCAATCTTCATTTTCGCTTTTCAAGTATTTATTTAAAAATGTAACATCTCTGCCAACCATTAGTTTCCCTTATTTTTGAATCATAAAGTCGGTGCATTCAACAAATATTTATTTAAATGAACAAGCGTCATTTATCGAGTTTTCTACTTTTCATAACATAGGATTTTTTTAAAACTTTATAGAATTTTATAACTAATTGACGAATCAGTTTACTAAAATGATCTTACGCACTTTTATGAGAAATCAAACACTCTACAAAAAAGATTTTTTATCATTTAATAATAAATTAACTCTTTTGAAAGTTATTTGAGGTCAAAGTTGAAATTATAGTAAATTTTTTTTTTTACTTTTTCGACAAAGCTATCAGTTTTCTCAAAATGTCAGAATTTTTTTTATCTTAGATAGTGTTATATCATTGAATAATTTTTTTTCTGATTGATACAATATTAACTAATATTACCTTAGTTACAATATGTAATAACACTCATATTTCCCTAGGGAAATATGAAACGCTCATATTGTCCCAAGGGAAATATAAAACGTCATATAAAGGAAAATCTGAAATGTCATATTTTACTATGAAAATGTTTTATTTAATGTGCTTTCTGCAGACGCTAAAGATTTCCACAATTAAAACAACCTTTAAAATTTAAATTACAGGTGTAATAGTCTATTCCACAGAAGAGAATTATAATGAAATTTTAGCTTATACATCAAAAAAATGTCAGTAAGATCTTCTCGCAAGAATTTTTTGAGCTGTTCTCGGGACAACACCTCTGATTTTTTTGAAACATATCCTTTATTTTTATTCTTTACAAATGCTTCTACTTCATCAAACATACTAACATCAATTTTTTCTTTTAAATGCAACATTGTCCTTAGCATGGATAATTTTGGCCACAACGTGTTTGCAAATTACCAAGTCTTCAAAAAACGTTAGCAAAATATTTTCGTCGGCACCATTCACCGTATTTGCTGTTCTCCAGTGTTGAAAGTCTTCGTATATTTTACTATACGCAATATTCGATTTTGCTAGAATCAAACATTCCCTGGCTTTCGCTGCCTGTGCGAGCACGTAGTCCGACATTTTATCAAAATATATAAATATCAAAAATATAAATCAAAACCAGTCAACTATAATACCTACTTACAAACACTGTCCCTTATCCTTAGAACGTTACTAATTGCTAAATTCCAGAATTAATAATCTAATATTTTGCTATTTTAACAACATTGTTTCAATCAGAAAAAAACTATTGATTCCACCACGGGAAATATGAATATATTCATTTGAATACATTCATATTTCCCTAGTTGTAATATTAGCTATAAAATCAGATACAATATTTGAATTGAATTAAAATTAAAAATGAATTATTGACACTTTTCCAAATTTATTTATATTTTTGTTAGTATAACAATTAATTTCACAATGTTAGCAATTTCTCTTTAAATATTTATTTGGAACGCTCTCAAAAATTAATTTTGTAATTTTGAACTATTTAACGACATGATGGCAATCATCTAAATAAAGAAAAAATCAAAATTTACTGTATCGTTTGAAAAAATTGATAAAATAAAATGATAAAAGTCTTTTTTTATGGAGCGTTTAGTTTCCTATAAAAGTAAGGTCATTTCAGTAAACTGATCTGTAAACAAGTTATAAATTTTCAAAGTTAAAGAAAATATCTCATTTTATCTATTTAAAATAATGGAAAACAGAAAATCGCGATGAGACTACTTTTTTACCCTAATATGTTTTTCCTTTTTCTTTGATTTTGTTGAGTGTCAGTCTATATAATAATGTTGCTTTTCTTGTCGGACCTATTGATGCAAAAAAATACTTCCTAGTTTTAGCCAAATGTATCTTGAGCTTTTACACTATTTTATTTTTCTCAATTCACGTCTCCTTATTGAGAGGATGACATCATATATCACCTTTCTGTCTTGAATTTTCCATAGTTTTATGGCTTCAGTTGAAGCAGGATCGTCTTTTGTATCTTTCTTAATCGATCCATTTATATATCCCCTAGAGGGAATTTTTATTAATATTAACTCTATTTAAAGTTTACGTGAGTTAATAATTTTCTTCTCCTAAACTTCTACTTTCATTCATTCTCTAATTTGTATGCTCCTGGGAGTCCTGGGCCCATAACCTACTAGGTATTTACGCAAGAGATTTTTTTCGTTATGAATTTATGAATAGTTGTGAAAAATATTTATTTTTAAAATATTGTCATTATGAATTATTTAATGACATGACGCTATAAATGTATGATTTACAAAAGAAAATTTTTTTTGACGTTTACAATAATTTCAACTTTAACCTCGGAACAACTTTTGAAAGAGTTGATTTAACATAAAATGATAAGAGAATATTGTTGTAAAGCTTTCAATTTTCTAAAAAAAATGTGATGTGGATGTCATTTTAATCGATTTATCTGTTTCAAAATTTTAAAAGCATTTTGAAGCCATTACCCAAAATTTTTAGTGGTTTGTTTAAATAACAATTTTGTTAATGAAAGCTATTAATAATTGCTGGAGCAAAACGAGTCGTTTGTAGCAATATATTTAAATCCTACTTTGACATAACCAGAGGCAAATTTTCGATTTTTATTTTTTTATTTAGTAGTAGTGTCATTTTAGGCCCATGTTTTTTTGTTGTTAATTTTTTTACAGTATTTGGCCTCAGTGTATTTTTTCTGCTTTTAATCAATATTCTATTTAAATCGAGTTCTAAAAATAAGGGTCAATGCTCATGCCCCCTATTGTTATATAGGACATGTGAGACAACAAAAACAAACAAAACGTTTCATTGCAAAACTTTTAATTTTATAACAAGATACAAGAATTTTATCACAAAATTTTACCATTTTTTAAATCTAATTGACCTTCCCAGTGACATTAATTCTGACGTATTATGTACTCGTACAAACACACCAAACTAAATTAAACATGACGCACCACCACGGAATGTTTTTACCTCGTTTACCCCATTTTTGCTATTACCTAATCAAAATATGTATTTAACAAATTAACTGTTATCTTATCAGTCCATTATTGAGTTCGTGTAAACAAATCATCTTGAATAGTTTTTGTTTTTATCATTGAAAACTTTCGTAGAGCGTCTCCGTAGACCTGGTGTCACGCGAGACCCTCGTCTCGGAGCTGAAAGCCGCCGCTAAACCGCTGGCCGATTCCTGTACTCCTGAAATCTCTGCCCGCGTGGAGGCTGCCGTTGAAGAAGCCGTGACCGCGTATTCCACCACTTGCACCAACCTGAAAGACCTCTGCACCAAGTACCAACACGCATCGGAGTTATGGAAGCGGTACCGTGAAGCGAGTGATCTCGTCAGCGAATGGGTGGATAATCACATGGAGTCGGTCGGGGACTTGGAACCAGAAGAGGCCATCAAAGCAGTCAAGGTATTTATCTCAGCCACCCGGCGATGCGATTATTTTTAAACCCTCAGTGAGTGAGTAGTGTTCTCCCCTCATTCAGTCGGTGCAGCTTCTTGGTTGTGGTTCGAGCAATCGATTTTATTATAGTGCGGTACGTTTAGGGTATTTTAAAAAAAGTTTAGTGCGAAATTTATTAATAGAATTGGGAAGTTGGCCAAATTGCGTTCAGTTGTTTGTAACGTCTGTCGTGAAAGTTTAACACGTTTTTTGACATATTTGGAATAAATGTGTTCGCCGGAGGAATCGAAGGTGAGGGGTTGTCACCCTTAATTTGTGTCAAAACGTTCAAAGAATTTCATTCAGTTTCTTTTGTGCTATTTTTACGCGAGTTTTTAACAACTTCCTGCATGAAAGTGAATGACTGATTTTTGGCGAGGTTAGGAGGGCCATTATAATTAGGCGAGGTTTTGACTGTTAAGATTTTTGAAATTCAAATCGTTGAAATCGTGTTTGTTTATTTCGATAAATAGTGTGTGCCAAAAATACAACTTGGTTATACTGAACTGTTTCAAAAGATAAGGCGGTTGAGAAATATTTACACAATTTTCACGTTGTTTATTTTAAAATTGTGGAAAATGTTTGATTTTATTGGCGAAAATATGAATAGGAATGACTAAATTTGAGTTTAAGAAATGCAGAAAATAAAATTATCGTATGGTTTCTTATCGAAATTATTTCATTCTTGAGGTCAAAAAAATATATAATTACTGTAGAAATAATTTATTTATCAGCAAATTTTTTTGCTAAATAAATTAATAACCGCTTGAAAATAAGAAACAATAAATCTGTAGAAAGTTTCTTTGATTTATTAAATTTCCTTATGGGAAAATAATTAAAATCGAGTTGTAATATTAATTGAGAAATTTATTTTTATTTGTACCTATTACTTTAGTTAATCTTCTTGGTTTTGATTTATTTTTAAGTTTTTAAGTACTTTATTTATCGGTTAAAGCTCTGTTTTAGCTCAGAATTTCTTTAATTAAATTTTTAAAATACACGTTTATCACAAGTTTTTAAGAGAAACATTAGTTTGATAAAAGGGTTAGTCGTTCAGGTACTTATGTAATAAGTTTTCCTTTAAATCTTAATATTATTTATTTAAGGGTCCTCTAAAAGGGAGTATTTTCTTTATTAGCAGAGCGTTTCTTAATAAATTAGTTGTTTCACCTTTGATTATAGATAAAATGAAAGCTCTTTTAATTGTCTAGGAAGCTGCCTTATTATTGTTTATAAAAAAAATTTAGTTAAAAAAACTAATTTTGGTACTTGGAAATATAAATTAATTAAAGTTGTCCATCCAAGTGCGAAATCAAAATAAATACGTAATAAATTTGAAACTTAAATGGGTTCTCGGAACCCTTGAATAGATTTACAGAAGTTAAAAAAACGATACAGCGACTACGGCCTATTTGAAAGAAAGAGTGAGAGAGAGGGATTTTGTGAGATTGAAGGTCTTAATAAACAATTACAAAAAGCTTTGACATATTTATTTTTGTAATTATTTATTAAGATTACAGGCAATGAATGTTTACCATAATCAAAATTTCACATAAAAAACAGTTTTGACCCGATTTTTAATTCTTTTGTTGGCAAAAATAGTATTGATTAGATGTGACATTTTCCTGTATATTTTTTGATTTGGATGTGTCATTTGTGGTATCAAAATGAGAATGTAGTTTTTAATGATAAAGTGAAAGAGTGCACCCGATATAAATCACAAATCTATAAATTTTAAACGATTGCATTTCTTTTTACAAAATATGACTTTCAAGTAGCAAAAAGTATGATAAGAAGCTAAAGTAAACAAGAAAATTAGTTAAAAAATATATAAAAGATTATTATCTTAATATATAAAACCTACTGTGGGGTATACTTGATTCAAGAGAAATAGGGCTCGTCAATTAAAAAATTGTAAAAGTAAAATACCCGGAAAAACTATGTAAACAGTCATTAAATTAAATAATTGTGGCTTTGATACAGTCGACCAGCTTTGTTTTCGATATAACAAAGCGTAGAATAACTAATCATTGTCCAACTGGACAACTATGTCAACATTTCGTTACTAATTGATCACAGAAATACAGCTGTGCCCTTTATTGATATTTAAGACTATTTTATTTTTACGAATTAATTAGCGGGCCCTATATCTCTTGAATCAAGAATACAATACGTACAGCTGTACTTCGCTCGGTGATAAGATGAATGTTAAATAAAGAAGGGAAAAATTTAGAATTACAGCCGTTTTTAGAAGACCCTTAAAAAGAGATATTAACAAACGTTTTTTTTATAATTTTAAGACAATTTAAATGAAGCAAAAGCTAGTCACATCACTCGTTACCGAGTAGCAACGGGTTGGAAAGATTTCTAATTATCACTTATTATAATTTTTGCAATTCCGAGACTAAAGTGGTCCCTTTAGTCTCACATGTTAGAAACTAAAGAGTCACTTTTAGACCCAAGAGATATAAAGTGACATATAAAAACATACCATAGTACTACTTTCATAGACTTTGTTTATCATTGCCACAGAAATAAACAGCATACTATGTTTATTGTGTTAGAGCTTCAAATGTCCCTAAGTAGTATTTATTTTTATTAAAAATGTATGTAGAATTACCGGAATTGCAAAAAAGTAGCGTATACACCTCTGGACTAAAGTGACATTAATCCCTTACGTGGATTGCTTCACCCGCGGGATTAAATGGGTCACTTTAATCGCTTGGTGTATAAATAAGTATTGTTAAGACTTTGCTTGTGTCTGGCAAAATTGTTTTTCTGTTGTCATGTTTAAAAAATTTAAAATAAGTACCGGATTGTTTTTGAGGAAAATAAACTTTTACCGGCACATAATAGTTTTTCCGTAATCTTTGTTTGTCATTCTGTTTTCAGATTAAAAAGTTTTACTTATCCAATAAGAGAGAAACAGCATCAACTGCTTGGCGTTGTGATGCGTTTTGAATTAAAAATTGCAAAACTACACAAAAATACACAAAACATATTGTCGTGTAATAATGCAATTACTTTTTTGTTCATTATTTTAAGCGACACGTTAGTTAAAACGAGATTTTAAAGAATGATTTTACTGATTTTATCAGATTTTAGACACAGTAAAAACCATATTCGTTTAACTCTATTACTAACGGGTCGTACAGATTGTAATGAAATAAATTAATTACTTTGTTAAATTCCGTTTATATTTTGTAAAATCGGGAAGCAATATCATCATCTCTATTACTTTAGGCCCTTAACACGCTTTAAAAAAATTGAACAAACCTTCTCATATGCAGTGTTTATTATTAGCAATTTATTTTCATGTTTATAATGTTTCAAATATGGGATTATTTTTGAGGGAAGTAAAATTTTGCTTGCATTTAATATTTTTTTACTTTTGTTTGTTATAATCCTGTTTTCAATTTAAAAGGTTTTTAAAACTAAATTTGTTTCCCTAATAACTATTTTTAAAGGGAATAATCAATACAAAAACCCAAACTTTCTACTGAATTTATTTTATTAGGTATCATTTTGGCAAAAAGACAAATATTTATAAACTATTTTTGACATTAAACGCAATTCTAGAATTTTTTTTAAGCAGAAACCAATAACCTGTGACCTGTTTCTAAGTGACAAGGGGTAGTAACACTTGAGGATATTGATATTAATTCTTAAAGATTTAATTAATGTTTTAACCAAGTTCATTTTAGAAGAAGAGAAAACCAATCAAATGACCAGTCTTTAAGCAGTAATAATTAGAGTGTTCTGTGTTTTGCCAAATTTTCTAAATTGATTGTACTCAAAAATTAGCGTATAAGGTATACCTCTTTTATCAAAACATGAGAATCTGACTTAAGTCATATATTATTTAACAAAACAAGCCTTTTTTGTGGACACTAATAAATAAAATTACGTACGGTGCGTTTGTATACCGAATTTGAATTGTCTTTTACTTTTATCATGTATTAGGATCGGAATTGGGATCATTAAAGGAGAGCTGTGTTACACTATATAGCCGACTAAAAGGCAAAAAATTAAAACATATACAAATTCACTGTGCCCGCTTTTAAATCTGCAAAACTATTTTCATTTCCCCCTATGTAAGAAGTGTTTAAGAAATGTTTAAAGACGCGACTAATCCAAACTGGCCCTCTGCGAACTATGTTGTGTTATGTTTATCAAATATTTTAGCGACGTTATCCACACGTTGAAGGAGTTTTTTTATAAGGTAGGTCAGCTATCTCAGTATTTGTAACATGTTATTTTTGGCACACAATGCAATAACAAACACGACTTTGTAATGAAAATGCGAAACACTGATCAAAAAAGGCTTTTTTGCTTTATTCTTTTTTCATCTTATATTTGTTTTCACGTTTATTTGCTCAATGGTGGGCAACACTATTTTGCCTCAATTTAAAATCATCTTATTTCTTCAATAAAAATTTGCTAAAGCAAAATCGTTGTACTTTTATGTCAGGGAGTTACTCATTTATTTTTGTGCATCTATTTCCATTCCACCCTGTATATCAGGATAATGTTAAAATTTGTTTGATGTAGGATGACTTCATGTTTAAATTAATATAATCATAAAAAAATTTATCACTTGAAAAAACACCTTATCTGTTAACAATGACATAATTTCGTATTTTTGTTTATTTTTCAAGTAAATTTACAGAAATATATCTGTTATAAAATTTTATTGAAGAAATATATTAGTCTTCCTCTACATATTACGTCTGCAATATAGGAACAGCCTTCTCCCATTTCGTAGCAATCAACATTAGACCACAAAATCTAATACCTCCGCCTCGAATATCTGCATAAATGCAATTGTTATTTTAATTGTGCACGCAAACATTTTTCTTGCGAAACTTTCCTCGCTAACATTTCTAATCGCAGTTTTATTAAACCTGGTGAAGCACAAAATATTTAAGAAATCCCAATCCGGAAGCTACTAATTTCCTTCCCCTTTTTGGTATCGCCTCGAAACCCAATTATTATGAATGGAAAGTGATTAGAGCAAATCGCGTGCTCGTGTTAAATTATTACAACTGTATTTCGATTTAATTGAAATCGCGTTTTTGGTCAAGGTTAATGGGTGGTGAATTTTCCAGGTCTGTGAGGAAACTTTATCAGCACACACTGAACGTCTAGCAGAACTGAAACAATTAGTTTCGGGAATTGCAGCAGCTGTTGGATTAGATGCTAGTGCTTTGTTAGGAGGCGAAGTTGAAGCTTTAGGAAAACGATTAGAGGATGTTAGAGAATCACTTACAGCACTTGCGGATGTTGCTGAAGCTAGAGCTGTTACGAGGGAAGAAACTAATAATGAAATTAATGGTACTCGAACCTACCTAGATAGTGTACAAAGATGTGTTGATAATATAGAGAAAAATCCTGATAGTGACAGTGAAGAAAAATTGGTTACATTACGAGAACATTTATTAGCTTTGAGTAAAGCTGAAGGACAGATTCAGAAAATCAAAGACAAGACTTTAGAAATGACAGAAACGACGAGAACTGAAACTTCAGTTATAGAAATTTTGGAATTGTGGCAACAAGTCTTCAGAGAGACTTTCCAACAGTACCACAGACTAAGCACCAGATTGATTAAAAATGAAGATGGTGCTGCTGCTCTTAGACTCTGGCAGGAGTATCTCTTCAATGTCCAACAATTCCTCCAAGGAACAATTCCTGGTGATTATCATAGTTTGTCAGAACACCAACACTTGTGCCAAGTCCACCAGAATCTCCTAACAACACAACAAAACGTCCTAAAACCTTTGGATAAGGAATCACAACTTGGAAGTGGCTTGGTTGAAAGTAGTGTAATGGAACAGTTTAACTCCTTAACGAATCTGCACAACGAAACCTTATCCAGAATAATGGAACGACATAAAGAAGTCCAAACTCGGCTCAACGCTTGGGATGACTACAAAGAAAACCAAGACAAACTCTTAACTTGGTTGAAAAACATTGAAAAAGACCGAGAAAAAATGCAGTTGAAGTTTATCCACATCAGAAGAATTTCGAAGTTACTATCACGAATTGAAAATCTACTGAAGAAAATTCCAGAAGGCGAAGCCCAAGCTGATAACTTGCAAAGACAACAAAACCAACTCTTGCAATTCTGTGATGACGCTCTTGCCACTTCAATCCGTATGGAACATGCCGCTATCAAACAACGAATTTCAAACCTTCAAGCAGGTTTAGAAACCTGGCAACAATTCTTACAACGGATTACTCGTCTGTTGGAAACATACGAAGAAAATGTTAAAAAAGTTCAAACAATTTACGAAGAAATCCAAGATGTTATAACAGAGTCAGCTTCGCAATTACCTAACTCTCACTCCGGTGTTAGCTACAAGCTTGAAATGCTCGAAAGAGCCAGAATAAAACTAAATGATGCAACTAAAGACTTAGAACAGTTGGGCTTGACACAAGAACAGCTCAAAGAATGTCTTAGTCCTAGTGACATCAAAACTATAAATCAACGAATGTGGATTCTGTGGCACCAACAGGGAGATTTGGACCATCAATTGGCAGTACTGTGCCACCAACTTAAAGAAAAAGTCGGGATGAGATCAATGTTTGAGACACGCCAAGCCCGATTTGTGGCTTGGGCTGACGAAATTGAGCGAAAACTTGACGAAGGGTCAATTGCATCAATCAAAGACCCTCAAGAAATGCTTCGGAAGCTTGAAACTGAGCTACAGGCTGAAATGTCACTGAAAGAAAGAGAGTATAATTGGTTGGTGGACACTGGACGTGATTTGGTGGCAAAATGTGGTGATGAGTACAGTGATGTGACTGTCAAACAGATAATTCAAGCTAAAACAGATGTGGTGCTTGACCGGTGGGAACGACTTGATAACATCGGAAGAAGTCGAAGGAATAAGATTCATGATATGATGCAAACAATGTCGCAGCTTGAACAGAGGATTATTGAGATAAGAGCTTGGCTGACTCAGATTGAAGCCCAATTGGCTAAACCTCTAGTATTTGAAGCTTCAACTAAAGACGTGATTGAGCGAAAATTACAAGAACATGACAAACTGAAAAAATCTATTGAGAATGAGAGTGGAAATATTGGAGAAGTGCTGAATTTGTGTGAGTTGTTACTCAGTGATGCTGACGTTTGGAAAGCTCATTTTTCGACTGAAAATATCACAGCTGCTATACAAAATCTAGAAAAGAGGTGGAAAGCAGTTTGCGGACAATCAGCAGAGCGAAAACGCAAAATCAACTTTATTTGGAAACTTCTACAAGAGGTGTTGAAGATCAGTAACGAGCAAGAGAGTTGGTTGAGTGACAAAGAACAAAAGATTAAAGACCTAGATAAGCCGGTAAAGAAACTCAACCGGGAAGAAATCCAAGAATTGATTTATCTAGTCGAAAACCAAGTTAAAGAAATCGAATCTCGGGTCCCCACTTTTGAAATCCTCGAACAAACCTACTCGAAATTGGTAACAGTTGGGGTTTTAGAACCGGAAAATGTTCAAGAATTGACATCTAAAGCTAGGGTTGTGATAACAAAATGGCATAGCCTACTCCCACGTGCTCAGTCCTTGTTACAAAGACTCCAAAACGAAATTGTATTATTTAAAGACTTTTCTTTGGCTCATGAAGATGCGGTTATAGGTCTGACGAAAGTTGATGCCCGTTTAACCGATTTGGAACACTTGACTGGTCAGAAATCATCTCCGAAAGACCGTCTCCAAAAATTAGAAAATCTAGAAAAGGAGATGGTAGCTCACAATCCAGTTTTGGAATCAGCTGATAAACTCGGTCTTGAAATTATGAAGAAAGTCAAAAAGGGTGAGGTTGGTAAATACCAAGAGATGATTGACGAGTACCAAAACTTGTGGAAGGATATTCAGAAACGGATTGGTGGTCTTCGAACAGAACTTAAGAAGGAAGTAAAGAAACAGAAGAAAGACATTGATGAAGGTGTCCAAGTTGAGACTCTTAAATTTGAACAGGATACAGCAGTGCAAGTTAATACCCTTCCGCCTTTGCAACGAATGACTTCAATTAGTGCAAAAGATGCGTACTTAATGGAACTAACAAATGCGATTGCTGAATGTCGAGGTAATCTTGAGAATCTAGAAGAAGTACTAGCGAAGGAGATTCCGCAACAAGGTTCATCTGAATTACCCACAAGTGCAAAACGAATTGCACGAATTTCAGCGACTTGTCAATCAAATGTTGAATTAGTGAAGCATTTACATGATTTGTTAATCAACGAATGTGACGCAACTGAAGAAGAAGCACTCGGAGAAGAAGTATATTACCTCATCCGGCGTTTTGAAACACTTCTAGTAACAGCAAAGGAAAAAGAACAGAAAATCAAAGAAATGAGGTGAGTTTTCTTCTTTCAAATTTCTCATGTTATTAACACAACTAACTTGGTGTTTGTTCTTCTTTTAACTCTACTAGGTCTACAATTTCTGACGCTTATAAACTATCTTGCAACCAGTAAGTCTACTCAAGTGTGTTTTGATCAAATTCTATTTTTTTTTTCTCTTTTTCAAATTTAGTGAAGCAGGCCGTTTGCTGTGTCCTTTGTGTACAAAACGCAATTGGGCGCAGTTAGATAATGATCTTTGGAGACTTGAAAAATGGTTACAAGTAGCCGAAGGCACACAAAAGACCCAACATTCCCCACCCTCTAACATCGAACAACTGGAAGATGTTATCCAGGATCATCGGGAGTTCCTCCTGGATTTGGATAGTCATAAGAGTATAGTAAGGTCCTTGAATATCGTAGGGACACATTTGGCTGATCATACCGAAGACACCGAAAGAGCTGATCAACTGAGGTCAAGGCTAAGCACGGATAACAAGAGGTGGGAGGCGGTATGTCAAAACGCTGCAAGTTGGGAAACGATACTCCAAAAGGCCTTGATGGAGGTAAGTGAAGGGTTATTATTACATTACAGTCCTTATACTTTGCTAGACTTTCTTGATTCAAGAGATATAGGGCTCGCCAATTAAGTCGTAAAACTAAAATAGTCGTAAAAACTATGTAAACAGTCTTTAAATTAAGTAGCTATGATCTTGATACAGTCGACCAGCTTTGTTTTCCATGTAACAAAGCGTAAAATAACTAATCATTGTCCAATTGGACAACTATGTCAACATTTCGTTGCATCTGTTTAAAGACACAGCCTTCTGTGATCAAGTAGTAACGAAATGTTGACATAGTTGCCCAGTTGGACAATGATTAGTTATTGTACGTTTTGTTACATCGGTAACAAAGCTGGTCAACTGTATCAAGGCCACGGCTACTTAATTTAATGACTGTTTACATAGGTTTTACGACTAATTTACTTTTACGACTTTTTAATGGGCGAGCCCTATATCAAGAATACTACTCTACTTATACCACACTTATAAAAACACTATATGCACTATATGTACCCTATGTATACCATAGGGTACTAAGAATATAGACCACCTAGCTATATAACACTATATTATACTTTCTGTACTACCCGTATTGTTTTGTTGAATACTTCTTGTGAATTTGCTTTTTCAGAATCAGCAGTTCCATACGATTATAACCGAATTATGTTCGTGGTTGGAGAAAACGGAGCAAAAGATCCGAGTTTCAGAGCCTGTAGATTTGACTGCAGACCGGGAGGAGATCGAGCGGAAGTACCAAACCTTCCGTGAGTTGCGAGCTGAGTTGGAACGTTGCGAGCCTCGAGTAATGAGTTTGCAAGAAGCAGCAAATCAATTGTTAAGACATGAAGGAGCTCCTGAAGGCTCAAGTCTAACTTGTACGAAACTGACCGAATTGAGATTGAAATTACAAAGTTTGATCCGCTTGACGGGAGTTTATATATTGAAGTTGGGGTCAGTTTTGGGCCGAGATCCGAATGAAATATCTGTAATCGCTTCGTCTAGTGTAAGCGCACCTCTACACACACTCAACTATGACGTAAGTTTAACAAATCGTTGCGTTATTTTGTAATAAATCAGTAGAAATGTCTAGTCTGTTTTTTGTGTATTAGTTTAAGTTTTTTTGTGTAAATATATTTTGTTGGAGAAAAGTGTCATTTGTTAGGGTCAAGGCCCAAATTAGTTTGTAGAGGTTTTTGTTGCGTTGAGTAGCACTGTTAGGATAAAATATTCAAGGCACTGTTTCACATTTCATTTGCCTGTTTTGGACAGCTTCTGGACCATCCGAGCCAGGACCATCCATCTGCCTCTGCACTCGACGATTCCGCTCACAAGTAAATATTTTTTTTATTTTATTTCTATAGTTAGTAAAGCTTTTGCACTTGTAATTTATTATTTGAAGCTTTTTGAAGAATTATTTCTGATTTTGGATTATTGTTTTTTCAGCGGTGTTTCTTCGGATGATTTGCATATAAACACTTCGGTCCTTCGAAGAGGTTGTCGTTTCTTAGGTAGAGTGGTGAGAGCTTCTTTACCGATTCAAGCCTTAATGCTGCTCATGTTGGGAGCGGCGTCTCTAGTCCCTTATTCGGAAGACGATTATTCATGTTCACTAGTCAACAGTATTGCCAACAGTCTAACTCCAACATTGCGATACAATGATGGACCGCCTCCTATATAAAATTATAATACTCCTTGTTTTTTGTTAACTCGTAGTCTCGTTAAATTCATTCCAATTTAGTAATTTTAGTTTTGTACGATTTGTTTTTTGTAAATACATATGCGACTTAAGTCTGTTTAATACTGGCATTACGACGGGTCATAAAATGACCGAAACTATTACAGAAGAGAGAAAAAAAATGTAGTGTAGTTTTTATATTAATTACGCAAGAGATCACTATATCTGTATATTGGGGAAGACGCACAAGCGTTAATATATATTTTATATTGTTGTCTTATAAATTTTATGTGATGGTTGTGTAAGAAATTAAACTTTGGGAACCAAAGGAGTGGAACACTTTGGTTGTCAATTTGTTTTAATTTTTTTCTGTGATGTCATCTCGATTTTTAGATGTGAACTTTACTCTCCACTGTTCACTTTTTTAAACGGCAATTTTACTCTCCAAAATTGCCTCGTAAAATACTTTTCTCCCGATTTATTTTACGCGAAATTGAGATGAGCAAATTTCATAATGCCTTAAAGTTTTTTTATTATCATTATTTTTAATGTTGCTTTGATGCGTTATTTTGTTTTATCGGTCATGGTGCTATACAGTTTTATTTTAACATGTAGTTGATCAATCAAAAATTCCATTTATTGCTTTGACTATTGCTTCGAATGTAAAATGTGTTTAGGAAACGACTAAACAAAATAGGATTGTTTCTTGCTGTTATTTAATATTGATTAGTATTTTATTTGGCAACTTAATATATTACAAATAAACGCTGTTTTCATTTATAAAAATATATCATTTCAAAAATACGAGATTTTAATTCTTTACCTTCTCCAAGATACCAAAACTTTCCGCATTCTGGATTAAACGTAGAGAGTGAAGGACTAGATTTTCTTTGTTATTCAAGCTTCACAGTTGAGCTCAGTAGCCCACTACACCACCTCTCCTAAAGGAAGTCCCCTGTCGTGGGTGTTTAAAGAAAAATAAATATTTTTCTTAAGTTTTTGAATGTTAATTAGGCCTAAAAAAAATACATTTATTTAATGTAGGCTATTCCTGTGAGTGGAAAATGGGGTAAAATTAAATTTGGGAAAGGATTGAGTCTGAATAATAAAAAAAGAAAAGTTTAACAGTACCTATTTGGTAAGTTGCGCCCACCATCAAAATACAGGGTGCCCCAACTAAAATTTGCACCCTCTAAAATAAAGGGGGGCCAAATTTTATCGTAGTTTCAAAGTTATTACCACATCCCTCTATCGCCCAGAGTCACCCCTTCAAAAAAATTTAAATGGAAACTGGAATCGAGTGACATCATTTTAAAGCTGCTTTCATTGTCTATGCAACTACGTATCATTTATGAATCTTTATAAAACTTTAGAAAGAGCACATTTTTAGAAAATTAAATTTCAAATGTTCATAACTTTTTCTATAATTAAAATTTTGAAAAAAACTTAAAAAAGACTGTTATGTTTAGTTGTTTTATTTAATTAATTATTTGTTGTGCGACTTGAGGAGGACTGGTAGGAGCGTCTGAGTAACACCAGAGTTGAGCTTAGACTAACTTTATTTACAGAAGTATTTACAAAGTAAAAGAGATTGAGTATGCAACCAGTTATACATACAATGATTAATTGATAACTATGTAACATCTCCCTTTTTTTTTTTTAAATTAAATAACGGGTAACTTATTTGGTAGACAATTAACTTATGCTAGTTTAACAATTTAATAAACAACTTATGCTAGTTTGATTATTTAGTATTTAATTTAAATGTAACAGTTCAATACAGCTTATAATCATTTAGGGTAGCTGGTAATTTTATTTTCCGGCTAGGTCTACCGTCACCGCTTACGTTATCGCTAGTTGTTAACTTTTGCGTATTTTGTGTTTCACTTTCACTATTAACACTCGTTTGTTCACTTTGTCCATTAGTTTCATTTCCGTTCTGATCACTATCCTTATTGACACTCTTATTTTCTACATCACTATCGCTATCATATACATAACTAGATCTAAAACTATTGTCAGGTTCAGGGGAATACATATCTTTATGAGCTGGTTTGATATAAATTGAATTTCTGATGATGTATCTCCCATCTCCCTTTTTTATTCTATAAGTTCTATCTCTAATTTTATTTTCAATTCTGCCTAATTGCCAGTTGCTCTTAGGTTTGTGTTGATAAAATATTTTCATGCCTGGCTTATATTCTTTCTGTTGTCTAACCTTTTTATTATAGTACATCGTCATTTTATTTCGGTCCGCGTACATTTTGGCGTGATAAATGGAAGTGTTTATTACTTTAGGTTTTAATTTGTCTTCCAGCATTGGCAAATTGTCTCTTAAATTTCTGCTCATTAGAATTTGTGCTGGAGTAAAGGAGTGATGGACGGGAGTGTTGCGATAGGCTAACAGAGCTAAATTTACATCTTTATTGCTCTCAATTGTTTTCTTTATCAATTTTTTTACAGTTTGAATGTGTCTTTCTACTTGACCATTTGATTGTTGATGATTTGGAGATGTATTTAAAAATTTAAAATTCCATTTTTTAGAAAAGTCATTGTATTCTTTACTAATCAACTGTGTTCCGCTATCAGAAATTACAATTTTCGGAATGCCATGACGAGCAAAGATTTCTTTTAATTTATTTATAACGTTTTTAGACGTGGTGTTTGATTTTAGATTGACTAATTCTGGATATTTTGAATAGTAGTCAGTAACAAGTAAGTAATTTTCTTGATTTAAATAAAATATATCCAAGGCTAATTTTTGCCAAGGTTTTTTTATTATTTCATGTGGCTTTAGGGGTTCTTTTATATTTGAATTAGAGTATTTGTTGCAAATGTAGCATTTTTTTATTAAATTTTCGATGTCGTCCGAGAGACCTGGCCAATAAACAGAATTTCTAGCTCTCTCTTGACATTTTTGTATACCTAAATGACCCGTATGTATATTTTCTAAGATTTTAGCTCTCATTGATTTTGGGATAATTAATCTCTGACCCCAGTATAGCAGTTCGTTGTTCCCTACGGTTATTTCTGATTTCAATTTGTGGTATTGCTTGATTTCTGAATTGAATTTTTTTGTATTATTTGGCCAACCGTTTTGCACAAAGTTTTTTATGATATTTAAATCAGCATCATTTTTTGTGCTTATTATTAATTCTTTTAATTTCTCATCTGTTACTGAAATATTTTTCTGAACTAAACAAACGTGAGATTCTAAATCTAAATTGTCCTGATATTCTTTTTTTGAATTAGCCCGCGATAAGTTGTCAGTAATTATTAATTCTTTACCTGGACGATACACTAAATTTAAGTCATATTTTTGTATAGTTAATAGCATTTTTTGCAACCGTGCTGGACACGCGTTTAATGGTTTTTTGAAAATTGCTATTAGTGGCTTGTGGTCGGTTTCAACTGTGAATTTACTTCCAAAAATGTATTGATGAAATTTATTTACGCCGAAACATATTGCTAGTAATTCCTTTTCAATTTGCGCGTATCTTTGCTGGGTTTCCGTCATTGCGCGCGATGCGTAAGCACATGGCTTTTCGTCTTGTAATAAAACTGCGCCTAAACCGTTTTTTGAGGCATCAACAGAGATAGTCACGTGTTTTTCGGGATCAAAATAATTTAATTGTGGCTTCTCTGAAATTAATTGTTTTAATTGATTAAAAGCGCTTTCTTGATTTTCTTGCCAAATAAATTCATTATTATTTTTTAATAGTTGTCTCAGCGGATGTGTGATTTCTGATAAATTATTTACAAATTTGCCTACGTATGTAACTAAGCCTAAAAACCTTTGTAATTCTTTTTTGTTTGTGGGTTGTGGAATTTCTTTGATTGCTTCCACTTTTTCGTCGTCAATGTGAATGCCATTTTCATTGAATTTATACCCGAGATATCTTATCTCGTTTTGACCAAATTTGCATTTGTCTTGTCTGAATTTTATGTTGTGAATTTTTGCTAAACTAAAAACTTTATTTAGTATTGCATCGTGTTCTTCTTTAGTCGGTGCATGAATGAGAATGTCGTCAATGTATATTTCGACACCTTTGATCGAAAATATATCTTTAAAATATTCTTGAAACACTTCACTGGCTGTTTTGATTCCATAAGGTAGTCTCTTAAATTTATATCTACCTAGTGGAGTAGCAAATGTGCATAATTTACTAGATTCCTTGTCAAGGGGTATGTTCCAAAAGGCACTTGTCGCGTCCAAGGTCGTAAATATTTTTGAATTTTTTAATTTTGCGCTTATTTCATCAATATTTGGTAATTTATAGGGTTGAGAAATTATGACCTTATTTAATTCGCGAGGATCTAAGCATAAACGTAATGTGTTGTCCGCTTTTTTTGTTAACACAAATGAGTTTATCCACTCACATGTACCTGTGACTCTTTCAATAATGTCTAATTTTTCTAATTTTTTAATGCATAGTTCAAATTCATTTTGTAGGGGAATGGGTACGGATCTGACGGGTTGTACTACTGGTTTTGCGTCCGGTTTTATTTCTATGTGATATAGAGTGTTTAATTTGCCAATACCTTCAAACAAATCTTTATATTTATTTATTAATTCCATATAATCATTTTTCTTGTTTATAGAATTTACGTTATTATTTATTGTAACTAAACCTAAGTTAACGCATGTGTCTAGCCCTAAAATACAACCGTTGTTGTTTTTGTCGATGTGAAATTTGATTACATGCATTTTTTTGTTATGCTCTAGTTCAATGTCACATGTACCTAAAATTGGTATTTTTTCTTTAGTGAATGTGTATAAATTGTGATTACATTTATTTAAGGAATTTTTATTTATGCCAAGCTGTACAAATGTTTGATATGGCAATATGTTGACATTAGCGCCCGTGTCTATTTTAAATTTTATTAATTTGTCTTTAATTTTTAATTCTACCGAACAATCTAAGTTTATATTATTGATTTCGCTACCGTCTATTGTTTCTATTTGTAAGTCCAATAAATTAATTTTGTTATTTTTATTACCGATATTGGATTTACACATTTTTTTGAAATGTCCGCTTTTATTGCAGTTGTCACATACCTTTCCGAAGGCGGCACATTGATTTATTTTATGGGATTGTCCACATCTGGTGCATTCTTGTATCCATTTTTCTTGGGATTTTGCCTGCCGTTGATGGTTATGGTTATTGCTTGTGCCGGACCGGATGTTGGGTTTCTTGTAGTTGCTTCTGCCATATGTTGGGTTCTTGGAAGGTTGTCCTTTTGTCGGTCGATTTATGACGTCCACGTGCACTGGATTGTTGTTTGATGTTTTCATGTCCTTCAATTGTTTTCTGGCGTTCTCCGTTAGGACACATGTTTCAATTGCTTTTTCTAAAGTTAACTCTTCTTTTTGTAGTAATTTTTCACGAGTGGGTTCATCTTTAATTCCCACGATTAAAATTAGCTTGATAAGATCATCTCTTAATTCACCAAATTCGCACTGATTTGCCTTATTTTTTAGAATTGTCACGAATTCTTCTATGGTTTCATTTTTTTGAACCGTAGTTATAAATTTGTACCTTTCGTAATTTAAGTTTTTCTTCGGTACGAAATAGTCTTCAAATTTCTTTTTAAGAGGACCTATTTTATTTATTTCTTCTTCCGTGAAAGCAAAGCTGTTGTAGATTCGTATTGCTTCTTCACCCATCATGTGTAAAAGTTGCGCACATTGTATTTCTTCTGATTCCTTACTTACTTTTGTTGCGATGGAATATATTTCGAATTTTTGTTTCCATATCTTCCAATTTTCACTTAGATTTCCGCTGAAGTCCATGGGGGAAATGCGTTGATCCATTTTTTTTTTTGTTTGTTGAATTATTTAAATATCACACACTTTTTTTTTGTTTATTTAATTTCACTTGTTTACTTCACTCCGACTGCGCCATGTTATGTTTAGTTGTTTTATTTAATTAATTATTTGTTGTGCGACTTGAGGAGGACTGGTAGGAGCGTCTGAGTAACACCAGAGTTGAGCTTAGACTAACTTTATTTACAGAAGTATTTACAAAGTAAAAGAGATTGAGTATGCAACCAGTTATACATACAATGATTAATTGATAACTATGTAACAAAGACTGGTTATAAATCTATCTCATAATCCTGAAAAAAAATCGGCAACGTTCCAACATAAGTTTTTTCAGAAATACTCAACAGGGGCACATCATTTTTGAAAAACAAATTTCGATTAAACTTTTTTTAGTGTACTTAGCAGGTTTCAGTTTGGTCTTAATATTAAAATAGAATTTGTGTTCCATTCTTCGTTTCCAAAATACAGAGATTTTAAAATCCACCACCCCCTACTTAATAACACATTTACTGACACTGGGTTTCACAACTTAATGCAAGATTAACAACGAAGATTAAATCGAAAAAAAATTTTTTTATAAGTTTTTATAACCCCTTTTCCTCGAAAGTAACCTCGACGTAAGACAAGCCGTGCTTCGTCGATAAGACGACGGCGACGCCTCTATCTTTTTGGGCTGCGATCATTGGGTTAGCCGCGTGTTACAATGGTGACAGTATTGCCAGTGAACATATTACTCACTTTGTTTAATAATAATTTAAGGCTCCAGGATTGTTGAGGAATTGTTTCTGAGGGGTTGAAGTGTGTGGAAGTGCATGTCGGTGGAAGGAGCTTTGGAAGTTAAAATGCTGACTTCTTATAGCCGTCTTCATTGACCCTTTCAGGAAATAACTCGCACTTTTTGGCCCGCTCTGCGCTCAAAAAAAAATGATCGCCTAAGTATTATTACTTGTTTTCGGAAATTTGTATTCCTAGTTAGTTTTGCGGTTATAAAATATTAAAGTAACTGTGTTGTGAACTATCTGAAATAACTAATTAGAGTCATATTCAAATTTCGTGGCGAAAATGTCACCGTATAAATGTCCAGTAATTTGCGATTTATAAATCAATTTGTTTTTGTCACTTTTCATTTTAAGAACAAGAGAATCCTTTTTTAAGTACCAAAAACTTTGTTTTTAATTTACTAAACCAAACAGAGCCTCATAAACCAAAATTAGGAAATGTTAACGAAATTTTCTTGACAGAGTTTTTGAATATTTTATAAAATTTTGAAAAACTAAAGCCTTAAAAATTTGTTCCTTAACATCCATCCCACAGCGGTTACTCCTCAAGCCAACCGACTATCATATCACTGAACTTGAGGAGATTTCCAGAGGTGTAGTACGAGCGAAGTGAGTGCTGAATTAGTGCAAATATGTGAAAAATTTCTTCTCAAAATGGCTGTAAATAATGTACAGTAATAATGTATTGTTGAAAAGGATAAACGCCAAATTATATTTAAATCTGCGCTTGTAATAAACCTAAAATAAAACTTATTTGGATGATGATGTTATTACCATTATAGCACCAGTGCTGGGATAGGATATTACAGAACTCGAAATTTTACGTATTTACCTAAAATAAATAAATAAATAAAAGAAGTAAAACGTTGTATAAACTTAAGTTCGTGCCACAAAACTAACTTTTCGAAACACGTCATTTAATATACAATAGTAGGTATATCTCGTAGTATATTATAAGTATCAACACTATCAACAACAGTAATAATTATTTACAGTTGATTATGATGTTAAGGACGCAATGTAAAATGATTAGCAGACAAAACCTGTATTCAAGTTTATGACCGAAGCTCAGTATTTAACTAAAAAATGTCAATTTTAGTTTATTAAAAAAATTTTTTTAAGGCAATGCATAGGTTATATAGCAACGCAAACAAATTTAAATGTTTTCAAATTTCAACTACACAAAAAGTCCTCCCGTATTGTAAATAAGCTATCACAGTTGTTCAAACCCAAAAGTAAGCTGGACTTTTGGAAACTGTGCGATAAAAATGAAAAAAACACCGGGTCTCACATTTTACAGCTAGAACTACCACAGGAGATATGCTTAAGGAAAAAACTACCCTTGCAGAAATAAAGTTTATGTAATAAAGTATAAGTACCTAAAATATTTCCACAAACGAATCTGTAATTATTAGAAAAATAGAAAATTAAAAAATCGCTGAAAAGTAACTGGTCTTACGTCTAGCGGTGAAAGCACACTATGTTTAAGACATTTATTTAAATCTTTTGGACAAATCTTATGCGTTAGTTAATTTTACAAACTCCAACTAATCAGGGCCCTCGCTTTTAGCTCGGGCCTGAAAAAAAGTTGTCGCCTGCGTTTGCTTTTTGTTAAGAAAAAGTGAAAAAATACCTTGGTAAAAGGACTTACAAGTAGGTAAGTTATATCTACATTTTTATTTAATGTCGAGAAAAACAAAAGTGTAACAAAATGTTTATTTATTTACATTTATTTAAATACTACATACCTTACAACTAAGCTATTTATCTAATTAAATATATTTACTAAATTATGTTATTTTCCAAATTTAAAACAAACTTCTTTAAGAAAATCAGTATTACTAATTTTACGATATTTATACAATTCCATTAAGAAGCAACATGATCTTGTTTTTTGCAGTGCCAAATGTTTTTTTTAAGTTACACTGTTTATAATTATAATAAGTGTCTATCTGAAATTTAGAAAATTGTCTATATAAATAAAAAATGATGGCTTGTGTGTATAAAAGCTAAAGTTATCTCGAGCGTGAAAAGGTTCACAAGCATTTATGGTTCTGTTTGGTTTATTACAAAAACTTTTCCAAATTTTAGGTGGAAACAATGCTTCGGGCGAAACATACATTGCCACTAAATAATCCATAAAGTGAATTAATTTGTGATTATAAATTCGAGGAGCTAACTCGAAATTTTGTTAAGCACAATTTTTTATTGTTAATTGTGCCAAAACTTTTTTACATGCACCCTTTTCATTATTTTACTTTTGTTATGTAATATATCTGTATATTTACACAGTCAGCTCCATGTTTTATGAAATAGTTATTTATTTTTTCTGTAACTTGATGGAAACGACACAGAATGTTATTTTGGCAAAATTCTTTACATTACTGAAAAAAGCAAATGTGGTAAAAGTTTCTAAAACGCCATATAAGTTTCAAAAACTAAATGTCAATATTGTAAACAACAAGAATGAAGTACAAGACGCTCAGCAGGTAGCTGCCATCCAAGGATGTACGCACAGCGGGGGGTTCGGTGGAATTTATATATTGCACCCGCATCCAAGATAAGGCCAGCGCCGGAATTTACAGTATAAAATTTTCGGTCAACATGACCATCAGCCCAAGTTACAGTCACCGGCGCCAAGTAGGTCTGGCAAATGATTTTTTGATGCCTATATATTATTTATTTTAATTTAAAAATTGTCAGTGTGAAATTAAGAAAAAGACCAGACTGTACTACCCTAAAAGCTACCCTAGACGCTTGCACTATAGTTTCTTAATTAACTGAGAATTATTTGTAACTTGTGACTGGGTTAAAATTAAAATGTTGAGAGTATTGGAGTAGTGTTTTTATTCCTTATATTGTATGTGTCACTGTATAGAAATTAATCAGTATGGACAGTTGATAAAAACTAAAACCTTGTCAAAAAGCTAGCATCTCTTCAAGTTAAATGCGTAAGATGGAGCCACTAATTTTTGGATTTACTCGTACTATAGACAAATAATAATACACAATTTAAATCTAAAGGGCTATAACTGTAAATAATATAATAAAAAATCAAAAAGCAAAGGTCAGACACATTAAAATAATTTTTATCTTTGTCTGACTTTTGTCTTTCGATTATTTATTTAAATTTTGTATTATTAGTTGCCTATAGTAAATCTAAAAATTAGTGGCTCCATCTTACACTTTAAACTTGAAAGAATTGTAACTTTTTGACAAGTTTTCACTTTTTATAAGCTGTCCATAGTCATTCATTGCTATACTGTGTACGTGTTTCTATATGTGATTTTTTATTGGTCAAAGTTTAACCACTATAAGTTCAACCTTATGTACCAGTGCCAGTGCAATAAAAGCGACTTTTTTAAGGTATGTTTTTAAAATGACAGTAGTTTAAACTTTCGCGCGTAAATGACGACACACTTGAGGAGCCCATAATTTGGTAACAATAAAATGTAAAGTTGTTTTTTTTAAATCAACTGTCAGTGTCTAAATTTCTTGAAAAACTATACTGCACCACCCTAAAACCCATATTTACGGACCAACCTTATAACATTGTCCCCAAAGTCAGAGATTAGGTTATGCAGACTATATGTTTTTTTTTTTACCTTTTAGCAATAATCGTGCACTACTGTTCGGTGTAAGGTAAATTTTGTTTTAAATTCAAATAATATTTGCACTGCTTTAACTATTCACAAATATTTATCAACACAAATGCAATGCCACTCACTAACAGAATGCCACTGATATTTAGTGCTACCAACATAGCATGGGAAAATTACCATTTGTCATTAATGAATGGCAGTACCAACTTAACGGTACTTTGACAATTGATTTTAAGAGAAAACAGACTCTAGGTTCATGGAGTATTCATCCTGTAAGCAAATTTGTACGGTTGTATTATTGGTTGCCTATGCTAAGGTAAGTAATTTTTTTTTATTAATTATAAAATATGTAATAAATACTTAACAAAAAGTGCTAATTATGAATTCACTTAATTTTATTTTAAAATATTTGTTTGTTTAGTTTGCTTTCAATGAGAATATGAGTTATTCTTAGTTCTCAGTATTTAGTTTGATAAGATTGTATTCAATAACATGGTTTCAAATTCTGTTTATGCAAGTGTTTTCAACATTCAACATCTTGTTTTTTTTAAAAAATAAAAATACAGACGAAATAATTATGTAATTGCGCAAAATAAAATATGTTCAAAGTTTATTTAAAAAAAAGTTTAAAAATATAAATAAAAAAATATCAGGTGAGGTAAAGTCGACTTGTCTGTTGTCTGCAGTTAATTATACATAAAACACGGCAAAAAGTGCCATTTCGTGCTTTCCCTTTGTGAAAATTTCCTCCCTTAATGCCCTAATTCATTAAAAATTAACAATTCTTGCTTAATTACAGAGCAATCAAGTATCCGCGCTTCGACTGGAGCGCCCCCCAGCGGTGTAACTTCCCGTCAGTCAGTAATGCCGTGCAGGACAATGGTATTTTAGTGGTGTTTTGGTGCCCCATTTCGACTTGCAGAGCACAGAGACGTTTCTCTCGGGGCCCCCAAACCCCCATTTGGGCGTTCCAGTGTTGGCGTGATGGTGATCGGGGTGTGCGTCATCTTCAACGCTCCATCCGAAGTGTCGACAAAGTGGTCGTTGTCGGAGTGTTTTCGTCAATAATTCACCACTAATTGGGGCTGTTTGGTGCCGAGGGTGCGTTTGTGGACATAAGAGGGTCAACCAAATCGGCCGGAGCTCTTAAGGAAATGGCGCTAGATTCAAATGTCAATGTAAACAAACCGGTGTGAAAATGGAGCCGATTTTGCAAAGATTTGGAGATGTCACGATCCAGAGGCTCGAGAAGCCCAAAGTGGGGCCCCCAGCTGACGACAAGGGCGAAGCCTCGAGTGGACCTGACGACGACGAAACAATCAGTCTCAAAAGGTCGTTCCCAGACTCCCAAATTTCAATAAAAAAGTTCAAATTTGATCCCAGTTCAGTCACTTTAGAGAAGAAACAAGAAGACACGACTAGTGATGTCAAGAAACCTAGTGATGATGATAAACTCGATTTTAGTGATAGCGATATGTCGGATTTTAGTGACTCTGAACTGGAATCGGATAGTGAAGTGCCCCCTAGTGATAAGAACAGTACACCTAAAGCCCCCTCTGAAGATGAATTTTCGGCTTCGTTTCTTGAGAAACTCGTCGATGAAGCTTCCCAACCGGAAACCAAACCGGAAATTCCCACAACTGACTCCGAAGACTACGACTTTGACATCAAAGAAAAACTCAAAGAAATGGGCGAAATCAGTTTCCAAACAGTCAAGAAAGGTGAAGTCAAGCCGAAAAAAGTCGAAGTCAACACGGAAAATGAAGTCGTTGTGACCCCTGCTCGAAAACCCGGTACGTCTATTTCATAATTTTCCATAAAATATTACTCAATTTTTCCTCCTAGGTGCCCCCGATGAAGACTCCCTTGAACGTAAAGGCCTCAATCTCCGCCGCAACATCCGGGAGGTCATGGACGAGACAAAACTCGACGAGTCAACCCTCGCAGCTCAAAGACAAGAAATGGAGCGTCTTCAGCGAGTTCAAGAACAACAAAGACTTC
Organism: Tribolium confusum; assembly: GCA_029207805.1. NCBI lineage: Eukaryota > Metazoa > Arthropoda > Insecta > Coleoptera > Tenebrionidae > Tribolium > Tribolium confusum. Next base: position 11,543,302 of record JALGAY010000006.1, read on the forward strand.
TCCGGGAGCTCCAGAGACAAGCAGCACAAGAACGAATGCAAAATAAAGTTATTTCATTACTACAGGGTAATAATTTTTCAAAACCCGGAACATCAAGTACCACCAGGATTGGGAATACAGTTTTGGTAAAGCTACCGAATGGTCAGACTAAACCCATGACGAGGTTGCCGAAACGGCCTTTTGATTTACTGAGAGTACAAAAGAATGCAACTCCTGGGATGAGCATGCCGCCGAAAAATTTGATTACAATGAAGAAACAAGGGACGAATTTAACTCCAAGTGTTAGTATAGCACCGGTAACAAAGAAGTATATGCCACCGGTACCTCATACAGATAGTGAGAGTGAAGAGGATGTGAAACCGCCACCTAAGATCAAGAGTGAAATGCGTGAGTATATTGCGTGACTTTGTACGATTCTGGGTTTGTTTAATTCAAGAGCCCCATGCTGTCTTATCCCAAATATATTACAATTTTTGCTAATTATAGTCGCGAGAACAAAATCTTGGTCGTCAAATTGACTTTTCACACTAAGAAAAAGGCTCAATTGCAAGTATTGTTAGCCTTTTGGCATCGAGCTGCTTGTTATTGTTTTCTCTTGTATCAATTAGCTCAAAATTCTTCTTACCGCTGGAAACCTTTTAAAAGCACTTAAAAAATTAAAACTAAAGTTAATGTGACCTTTTTTCGATCATAGTTTTGATTTTCCCATCTGTATTAAAATTTTTGGAATAATTTCGTTTTATGTTTTTTATTTATGCTACTAGGTGGCGCCACCAATTACAAATTTTAACATTAGACGTCCCTGACGAATGTAAATACTGAGCGTCTGAGCTTTTGAAATATCTCAATTTGGTATTGAAACCTTTTATTTGTAAGTTTTTCTAGAAAGAGGTGGAAGTCTCTGACTCTGCCTCATCTAATTTAATCAAAAATTAATTTATTCTTTAATTATTGTATGTTTAATGAGCAGATAGTTGAAACACTCAACAGCCGTAAGTGGCAAGATAAGAGTTTTTATATCTGCTAGTTAAACATTCATTCTAATCGAGAGTGTAATTTTTATTCAATTTTGCTCTATAGTGGAACGACGTAAAACATAAAAATGTAAAAATTTCGGAACCCGGTTCCACTGAATGAATTTTTAATTTGAATTGAATTGCTGAAAGGTTTACCCATCAAAATTTGCCGATATCGATTGCAACAATTTATAACAACAATTAATTGAAAAATGAGAGAAATATGAAGAAAAATGTTTTGCAGTAAAAATCTCAATTTTATATACAATAAATGATTGTTATAGTTACTTTCATATTAATTTATACACGGTATCCCCATAAAAACCGCAGCCTTCTAGATTTATTTATAGATTTTAGAAATCGCTGTCAACTTTGGCCGTATCTGGGGGCTATAGTAGTGGGAGAGCATAGCAACTACTATTTTTTCTTTTTATTTCACATTCATATTTATCGATTAAGAAGATTTTTTTTAAATCGGACAATTTTTGTTCCATTTAACTCAGCTCGATCCGTATTTTTAACAGGTGGTTGTGGGGTAGCTTTTTTATTTACGGTCCTAAAATACTGAAACTTTGGGGATATAAATTGCGGATTTTTCTAAGGTATCCAGAACCATTACGATCTTCCTAAGACGTTCTGTTACCGACGTTTTGCTACATTTATACCCCCATTTTTTCATTCCCTAATTAAATGGAGTAAATAATTTTTATAAAATTGTGTTTAGGATTTGAAGTGGTACCCATAAAATAGTAAATCCCCATAAAAAAAATCACAGCCCTCTAGATTTATTTATAGATTTCAGAAGTTTTCGTCGATTTTGACTGCGTCTGGGGGCTGTAGGAATAGGGAGGCGGAGCAACTGATTTTTCCCTTTCATTCTATGTTTATGGTATATCTATCGATTAGAAAAAAAAACAAAAATCGGACAATTTTTAGTTCACCTTGTACAGCTCAAGGTCCGTATTGTGACAGTTGGGGGAACCAATTTACAGTCCAAAAAATCTGAAACTTTGTGGATATAAATTCCCGATTTTTCGGGCTGCCTGTTATTGTTTTCTCTTCTTTTATCAATTAGCTCAAAATTCTTGTTACCACTAAAAACCTTTTAAAAGTACTTAAAAAATTAAAAATAAAATTAATGTGACATTTTGACGATCAACGTTTTGATTTCCCTATCTGTATTGAAATGTTTGGAATAATTTCATTTTGTGTTTTTTATTTATGCTACTAGGTGGCGCTACAAGTTACAACTTTTAACACTAGACATCCCTGACGAATATAAATATTGGGCGTCTAAGTTTTTGAAATATCTCAATTTGGTATTGAAACCTTTTATTTGTGAGTTTTTCTAGAAAGAGGTGGAAGTCTCTGACTCTGCCTCATCTAAATCAATCAAAAATTAATTTATTATTTTATATTTTATGTTTACTGAGCATATAGTTGAAATACTCTAGCGGTCGTAAGTGGCAAGATAAGAGTTTTTATATCTGCGAGTTAAACCAATGACTACCGTTAAACCATGATCATAGTATAAAACCTAGTAGCGACACGAAATTGGCGGGAAAATTTTGGTAGGCTTTATATTCACTGTACTAAAGCACATTTTCGCTTCCATCAAGCTCGGAATGAAAATTGGGGATTGAATGAGGCCACCTCTTGCCTCGCTTCCCCCTCTTTAACCACACTTGCAATCTAGTTACTTTTCGCTTTATCGTCTATGTTCGTCGTTCTCCGCAATGAATGAGGCAAAAGCTATGGCAAAAGCATCAATAGTGGGACGTAAGCGCCGCCTACTCCTTACACGAAAATCGGCTTTCTGTCGCTACTAGGTTTTATACTATGCCATGATACTAAGACTAATGGGCTGATTTCAAGTTGAGATAATACCGGTAGTATCTTGGTTTCCATGGAAAATTAATAAAGTTTGTTGTTTTGATTGGTTGTTGTCATGGAAAAGTATTAAAATTTGCGATACTACCGGTGTTATCTCAACTTGAAATCAGCCCATTAGATTGTTATAGTCAAATGGGCTGATTCCAAGTTGAGATAATACCGGTAGTATCGCAAATTTTAATACTTTTCCATGGCAACAACCAATCACAACAACAAATTTTATTAATTTTCCATGGAAACGAAGATACTACCTGGATTATCTTAACTTGAAATCAGCCCATAAGAGCCTAGCCTAATTCTAAATCTGATTTACGCGGGTGTAATTTGAGTTGCTAGGAGCAACCTCGTAACTTTACTATACTATTTATATTAGATGGCGTAACTTTGCGCTACTCCGATGGAGTAGCGCAGTGATTTAAAATTTCAGTATTAGGCATTATACCGTTACATAGTAACTTTTTATTAGGCAAATTTAAATAGACTAAAAATTCTATGTGTGAAGCATTTTCAATGATTTTATCTTCAGGTTTTTAAGTGTTCATATAATGAAAGATTGGAGAATTTTGCTCTATAGGTGCATCGGGCGAAATTTGATTCATTTCATTCGAGGCAAAAAGTGTTTTTGAACTTAACTCATGAAGAGTTCCCTTGCTACCATATAATCTCTTTTATTTTTCTCAAAATTTATCCAATTAAGTTTAAACTGTATCAAAGAACAAGTTGCCAAAATGTTTTTTTCACATTTGGTACAATTGAGTCTTTAAGTTCAGTACAAAATTTTAAATTTTCTATTTTTTGTACATTTTTAATCAATTAAAAAATTGTAGGCAATACGGAACCCAGATACAACTTTTAGACGAGGTGTGAAGGTATTTAATAAATTTTATATAAAAAAAACGCTCAAGTAAATTTGACTCAATGAAAAATTTTTAAAAAATATTTTAAATATCTTAGCAAAACTTTCACTTAGAATGTTTCTTGAGTATTCTTATCTTTTTAACAGAATTGAGGATTATTTTTTGCGATTTGCAGAATTACAAATACAATTGAAGACCAAGTAATTAATTACTGCTTCAATTACAATAAAAGCAATTTAATTTCTTTTCAATTACTTGTAATTAATTACTTAACAACACTGTTGACGACAATGATTTTCTTTTAGAGGGATCCATCAGGGTTTTGAGTTACTATATAGACTGTTATGGAAGTGAATGCAAAAATTTTAACCTGAAATATAAGATCACAAATAATAAAAATCTGGAAAATTTTTTTGTCCTATCTCAACTAATAACAAAATTACAGGTCGTCAATGTTGGGTATAATTTTTTTTTTTTGTTATATCTTAAAAACTGCTAAACCGATTAATATCAAATTTGTTACACAAATGAAGTTGAGTGTACTCATTTCGACTAGTAAAATTTTGCTGCGTTTGAACTTGAAAAACAGACTTGAAAAACCTATAGTTGCCTTATATTGAAAAATTTTTGTTATGCGTTTTGTAATAATTAATTTTTAGGTTATAATTGAGGAGCTTGCGTGCAAAACCGGATATATATCCACTTTTACAAATTTTTCAGGAGATGAAAGAAACACCCTACATATTTGTTTAAAAAAATAGTGTTATTTAGCGAAAACAGTTTAAATTTAATAGGGTCATGCAAGTGATATATTTTTTTGTATAAAAAGTAAACAATTTGGATATTGGATATATCCAGTTTTGCTCACAAATGACATACACTGAGCGAAAAAATTATTTATTTTTCTTGAAATAAACAAATTTATATTGGTATTTGCAAAGAGAACAAAAAAAATAAATATGTACTGCAGTCTCTTCGTTCAGGATATCGCATAGCTTCTTGGGTTTCATTCTGTTCTTCGTTTCTTCCCCCATTACTCTGTAATAATTTTTTATACCACAAAAGGTCTTCCCTCTTTAGCCAATCTTCCCCAAAATGTTTTTTTATTAAATGTTTTAAGCTTTTTTCTTCTTATCTGGGTATATCCGCTGTTGTTTGCAAAATTTAAATAGATAAAACCGATTTTGCTCGAAATGTCGAACTTTACTTAACGCTTTTACGAGGATTTACACGGTTTTGGTTGCAAATGCATATATGAGCCTATAGATATCACAACTAAGATCCAGAAATCACCAAAACATGATTTTTTTTGTGAAAAGTGGATATATCCGGTTTTGCACGCAAGCTCCTCAATTCTGTTATCACTTGAGATAAGACAAAAAAATTTTTGCAGTTTTTTATTATTTGTGGTGCTGTATTTCAGGTTAAAATTTTTGCATTCACTTCCATAACACCCTGTACTTTAGCCACATTTTTTTTCTTAAAAAATATTTTTTTCTTGTAAATACAGTATTTTGTTCACCAAATATTAAACCAGCTATTTCTAGTGTTGAAATTTTAATTTTTATATCTTTATGTAAAAAAAATCAGTTGAAAAATCGTTATTTTATGTAAGTTTCAAAATTTATTTCGAGTTTATTTAAGAAAATAAATAAGTAACACTAGGGAAACCTAAACTGTCTTTCTGCAACAGATTCAATTATTTACAGCTACTCTATATTTTATGATTTTTTACTTTATGAAATGCTCAGTGTTTCTGAACAAACACGGAAGAAGATTGATAACTCCAGAGTTGTTATTTCTAATTATACAGGCTGTTCTACGAAGAATTGCAAATACTCGTTGCGCAAACAGAAGCATCCTTTAAGAGAAACATTTTTATTTTTAATAACTTTCTATAACTATTTTTTATTAGAGGTCTTGCCAGCTCCCATGATCGATGACGCAGAAACCAAAATGCATACTAGAGTGGCGGTACTGATTAAACTAAAAACATTAGCACCGTTCAGCACCATTTAGTCATTGTGTTGTTGTCAGTTCTTAGTAAAACCCAAGGAGGTTAGATAGGACGGAGAGAGTACAACTTGAAATAAATGGACTTGCCGCCTTCACTGCGCAAAGCTATAAACTGGTACTGAAAGCAGGCGCATCACGAGGTTAAAGTCAGTAGCGTCACACAATGTAGTGTAAAAAGTTTAAACAAAGGATAAAAACACAACAAAACGACAACAACAATAACAAAAAATATTAACAATCAATTCACACAGACCAAAAAAAATCAGAAAAAAAACAAAACAACGTTTGTTTGTAAACAACCAAACAAAAACAAGCATCCTGCGTCAGCTACGCCACTGTGCGATACCAGACACAGCCAAACAGAATCTGTTGATTCTGCGCTTCATTTGAAACCTGTCATAAACTGGTACCAAGCTGGTACTAAACTGTTTACACGGGAAGTATAGGGCGTACTCTCTCCTTTCTATCTAACCTCCTTGGTAAAACCATTGGTAAAACCGATGTTTTTTAGTTTTCCTTATTAAAAATTAGCTCCGCTTCGCCAGCTTTTTTAAGGTCATCGATCATTAGAGCTGGCAAGACTTCTACCACAAAACAAACTTTTTTTCATACTTAAGTATTGCTTCTAGAAAAATCTTACCCAGTGACACGACATTCTAGAATTTTCTGGAATAAATTTTCAAAATTATACATAGCAACGATCTACAATCCGATTATCTGTTTTTAGCAAAAGAACCAGTCCCAACGATTGACATTTCCTCTGATGAGGATTGTATTGTCGTCTCTGAACCTGAAGCGGATGATTCCGAAGATGATCCGAGTAACTCTGGAATGCACACAAATGACGAATTTAACCAACCCGATGACCAGGGACGTGTTGTTGTCAATGTTGCCCACCCTGACAACGAACCTGATTTATTTCTTGCACCTCAAATTGCCAGAATTATTAAACCCCACCAAATCGGAGGTGTACGCTTTTTGTACGATAATGTTATTGAAAGTACAAGTCGATTTGAAAGCTCAGCTGGTAATAACCTTAATTATAATTGATGCATTTTTGGAATTAAATCTGACTAATGTTTTAAATAATTATAAAAATAGAACTGTTTAATTTTAAAGATGAGTTATGCAACCCTTCAACACCAGATGGTTATCGTGAAGTCAGATTTTCTTTCTGAAATGCATCAACTATACACATTTTTTGACTTGAATATTTTTGGCAGGTTTTGGTTGCATCCTCGCCCATTCTATGGGTCTTGGTAAGACACTACAAGTGGTTTGTTTTTCGGATATTTTTCTGAGACACACACCAGCTAAAACAATTTTATGTATAATGCCGATTAACACGTTACAAAATTGGATGGCGGAGTTTAACATGTGGTTACCAACTGAAGAAGCAATGCCTAACAGTCCTCTAACAGCACATGGTGAAGTCAGACCAAGGAATTTCAATCTACATGTCTTGAATGACAGTCACAAAACTTTAGCAGCGAGACATAAAGTGATAAGAGCATGGAGAAGTGGTGGTGGTGTACTTTTGATTGGTTACGAACAATTCCGATTGTTGTCATTACGGAAACATCCGAAATCGAGGCGAAAGCCACTTCCTACAGAACCAGTTGATGATGGTAAAAATAAAGCATTTTTTGATGAAATTCAGGAAGCACTAGTTAAACCAGGCCCGGATTTAGTAATTTGTGATGAAGGGCACCGAATCAAAAACTCACACGCATCTATCTCACAAGCTTTGAAACAAATGCGGACCAAAAGACGTGTAGTTTTAACCGGGTATCCCCTACAAAATAATCTAATGGAGTACTGGTGTATGGTCGATTTTGTCCGACCGAATTACTTGGGGTCTAAAACAGAGTTTTGTAATATGTTTGAACGCCCAATTATGAACGGCCAATGTATAGACTCGACTGAAGCCGATATCAAATTAATGCGATACCGAGCACATGTTTTGCACTCACTTTTAGTTGGTTTTGTCCAAAGGCGGTCACATGCAGTTCTTCAAACAACACTCCCTCAAAAAGAAGAATATGTTTTGTTAGTCCGAATGTTGCCATTCCAACGCAAATTATACGAAACGTTTATGGATGAAGTTGTGAGATCGCAAGCGGTCCCTAACCCTCTAAAAGCTTTTGCCGTTTGTTGTAAGATTTGGAACCATCCAGATGTGCTGTATAATTTTTTGAAGAAGAGGGCAAGAGGAGATGCTGTTGATATAGACTTAGAGGAGGTTGCAACAACGACAGGTGTACCAAGTAAACCTAAAAAGGCGCCAACTAGACCAAGGAAAAGCACACCAAAGGGGAAAGCAGGAACAAAACCTGCAGCTTCAGTAACGCCATACAATCCCACCGAAAATCCCTCAGAATCCAATCAGAATTGGGGTAACTCGCAACAGTTCCAAAATTCAAATAGTTTTGAAGGAAGTTCGAGTACAAGTGGGTTTAACAGTTACGGACAAGAACCGCAGAATTTTATAAACCCGCAAAATAGTTTTGTTAATAACATATCAGATAATTCGCAGTTTACTCCAAATTATAGAAGTGAGAGTCAAAATTTTAATAATTTTGAGCAAAATTCCTACCAGAATTATTGGGGACAAAATGAAAATTTTGCACAGTACAATCCGAATTTCGTTAGTAATAATGCGAACCAATCGTGGGTTAAAAAAGACGAGAAAATATTAAATGAAAACAGTAATGAATCAAAACCCAAAATTAATATAATTAGCGATATCAAGTTACCATCGGTTTTTAACACTCCTGAAAAGAAAATTAAGATTCTGAGTGATATAAAAATTGAACCTAAAGTCGAAGAGTTGGATGATAAATCAGAAATTAAGCCTGAAATTAAAAAATTGATCAAAGATGAATTGAAGAATGAATCAACTGAGGAAAATGCAGCTGAAACGTCACTGGTACCGAAATTTGCAAGGGATTTGAAAGAAGATACAGGGATTCCTTACGATTGGGTAATTGTTATTACTATTGGCAACTGAGATGGATGATGAGGGCGACACATGTGCACTAATTGGCTGTTTTAGAAAAGAATAGCTTTTATATGATAAAACCGAAATAAAAATCTTAAAACAGTCATAAACATAAATGAAATAAAAAAATGCTAACTACAATTGGGAGACAAGTTGTTCTTTGTACAGTAAGCGCGGCCTAGACTATACTGTGAAAGTGGTTGTGAAACTTTTCTTACCACGTTTAACATAGGAAGCCGTGGTTCAAAGAATGACTCATAGCTTACTACAATTATTGATAATCACATTGTATTGTATTTTGTTAATCACAATTAACAAAACGGATTTGTCAGGGCCTCCTACATTATAGTATGAAGGAGGCGTTTCATGCCTGTGTTTAGAGGGGTACCGTTCTGAACTGTTAGAATAAACATATTCTTCTGCTCAATAAAAATATAAAGTCAATTTAAATGACTTTTACCGGTCTAGCAATAAAAGAAGTGGCCTTTCAACATTTGTTTGCCGAAAGTATGAATCAAATTTTTGGGTTAGAAATATACACTTTAACTCACTTGTAGATAAGGCTATTTCTTAATTCGGTTGGTGGGCGTGGGTTTTTGAGTTAAAGAGTTTAACTCACCACCTACACCAGCAGCTACATTGGCAGCGGATTTAAATCTTTTTAGTTAAGAACCATTTTACGGTCTCTGAGTCTTATCTAACTCCGTACATTGGGTCTTTTATGAAAGAGGGTGTCTCATACTTTCGAAAAGCACGTTTTGAAAAGCTCCACCTTCATATTCTTATAATGGGCTAAATAAAAGAGACTGTATAATTACTTCCAAAAGCCAATGACACGGGTACCTTTTACATTTGATTTTACTTACTACAGCTTCAATTTTTTGATAAAAGTAATCATATAGTACAAAACTTGTCTGTCAATTGTAGTAAACTGATGTAGTCAGATGAAATCAGCAGAGTCTCTTTTCTCATAATTCGCTTTTATGTCGCATATAGACGCTTGGTCTTTCTCAGTTGCTTAATTCAACTTTTTTTGTTAATTGTTTTTTTTTAAGGCGATTGAATTGTTAAAAGACTACGTACCAGGTCGTATCGAAAATTCGGCCAAAATGGAGATACTTTTCTGTATAATCAGAGAAAGTATAGCTTTGGGTGACAGATTGTTAGTGTTTAGCCAATCGTTGATAACACTTGATCTGATTGAACAGTTCCTACAAATGAATGTCGTTCCTGGAGATACCCAAAAGTGGGCTCGCAATACTAACTACTACCGTAAGTTCCCTCCTGCATCGTACTTGACATTTTTACAACCTCTGTGTTTTTTGTTTTATTTATGTAGGTTTAGATGGCTCGACTAGTGCCCTCGAACGTGAAAAACTCATAAATGAATTCAACTCTAACCCAAAAATTCATTTATTTTTAGTATCAACACGTGCCGGCTCTCTCGGAATCAATCTGATTGGTGCAAACCGTGTTGTAGTGTTAGACGCTTCTTGGAACCCCTGTCATGATACTCAAGCCGTTTGCCGAGTGTACAGGTACGGCCAACGCAAACCGTGTTTTGTTTATCGTTTAGTTGTGGATAATTGTCTTGAGAAGAAAATCTATGATAGACAAATTAATAAACAAGGAATGTCTGACCGAGTCGTAGATGAATGTAATCCTGACGCTCACCTAACAATGAAAGATGTTAGTACTTTATGTTGGGATGATAAAAGGGATGAAGGCGAGGAAAAGGAGTGGTTACATGTCAGGGATAACTACATTGATGTTGTATTACAAAAGGTTATTGAGAATCATGGCAGGAGGTTGAATAAGGAACCGTTCCAACATGAGTCGCTATTAGTTGATCGGAAAGAGAAACAGTTGTCACAACAGGAGAAACGGTTAGCGAAAAAAGGGTACGAAAGAGAGAAACAAGCAGCAAGACAACCAGCTTATAATTTGTTAGCTGGGGGTCGAGGTCATAGACCAGTTGCATCAGTTAGACCTATGCTACAAGGAAATGAAAGACCGTCAAGGTGGATACCTGCGGAACATTGGCAGAGACAAGGAATGACAGCACAAGAGATGACACTTCCTTTAGATGTTGTAATTCCAACAAATCAACCGGAAAAGGGAAATATAGTTTTAAAAGCAGGCCAAAAAGTATTAGTTTTGAAGTCGCCGAAAGGTGTCTACATGCAACTTGAAAGTGGTAAAATTGTTGCTATTAAAACAGCAATTAAAGTGAAAGGAAAAGCAGAGGATAATAATGATCCAACCAAAGTTATGAAACCCTCAACTCCAATACCAAGAATTTCAGTAATGCCACAAAAGAGAGTTGTTAAACCTTTCGCTCCAGGAATAGCAAAAATGAACGTTCGAAGTATAAGACAGTCAGTCCCGAATTTAGTTTCGAGAATTCAAAGCTTTACTAAGAAGGATCCAGGATTTAGAAATCGGCCAATTCCAGGTCGGCCTGAAATGGACCGAAAACAACCGACAAGGCCTAAAGATATGGAAGCATTCCCTAGCAGTAGCAGCGACGAAGAACATATCCAAAACGAGATTGGGAAACAAAACATGCCGATTAATGACGATATCCAGAAAAGACTATCAATGTTAAAAAAGCAAGTTTCAATAAAGAGATTAACTCAGCCTCAAACTGCCGAAAAATCAGCATTACAGCACTTGGAACAAACAACAACATCAGTACTCAACGACAATACCCCATTCCAGGAGACCCTTGACAGCATAACAAACTCCTATAAAGACGATAATCTCGAAGACGACGCCTCTTCTGACCCTAAACCGAGTGACGCAAGTGACCACAGTGACGAAGTTACTTATGTGTCTGAACAACCTCCTCCACAACCCTATCCTCAACCTCCAGAAGTCAAGTCTGAAGGTTCCGGCGACTATTATAATAACTACTATAACTATAACATGCAACCTTATCATGCGCCTCCACCGCCGCCACCGCAAGGCTACACGTATCCGACTCAGCCGCCGCCTTACGACGTGATGGCGTATCCTCCGCAGCCTCAGCAACCGCAGTACAATTACGGTTATCAAGGCTACCCGCCACCACAACCTCATTACCCGCCTCCTCCGCCTCCACAACCTGCCGCTTATGACTATAACGCGCCGCCACAACCGGTGTATGGCGGTTATAACCCGTATCCGCAACAGTATCCACCGCCGCCACCTCCACCTCCGCAAGGTATGTATCCACCAGCACAAACGCCTGCCAATAATCAAGGGTACCAGGATTATCAGTATCAGCAAATGAATAATACAAATGCGGCACCGTATTATCCGAACACTTAAAACAAGTGATTGTAGTGCAATTATTGTTGATTTTTTGTCTCTGAACGTATACCAGGTGTTGCATGATAGGAGTTTTTCGCATTATGTTTGATAGATGGTAGATCTGTGTTAGCGAATGAAAGAAACACAGGTTTTTTTGCTTAATAGTATTATTACCCATGATGTTGATAAATGTGTTTAATTTATCTTGTAACAAGGTATTTTCAAATGCGAACTGATGTTTTATATATATATTTTTTTGAATCTTAAATAATGTTTTTTTCTCGCATTTATTATTATGAGTCTTACAATTAAAATTATAAGTATTTTTAATTAAATTATATTATTTAGTGCAAATAGGTTTTATTTAAGACCCTATTTCCCAAATAACGTGTTGTAAAAGATTTGGATATGCTAATATCACACTACTTCATTTTTTCTATTTGTATTTGGAACAGTTTTCACCATCTACAAAAAGAAGGTAGCTAAAATTTACTGGAAAACTTTATTCGTTGGCCTTAAAACCTAATTTTCGAAAATATGTTTAATTTTTCTGTCAATTCTATCAACCAGTGACATGCACTATAGATCAAACAAAGCTGATTTTGTTGTACAAAATTTTGCTTCATTGGGGTTTTGTTACGAGTAAGGGGAGGATTTAAAGGTACCGAGTACGAATGAAAGCGCGTGACCTTACCAAAGCATTGGCGCACGGCGATGTCATACCGATAGCGCTGCATTGACCGGATGCCTGCAATGTGTTTAATATGCTTACACTCGATCGCGTCCCCTCCACGCCAAGCGCCACTGGCACAGGTACCTTTTTATCCTCGGCTTAGTTATGACAATCTTATGCTTACCATCTAGCTCACTAGGATCTTTCAAAATTTTATTCGTGATAGCATCAGTGTTATAGTCACTATAGTGATCCTCTCGTTTCGAAGTTTAGTGGAGAAATGATCAAAATTATGTAGATTTCATTTTCAACTTAGCATGCTGGTCTTTTCCCACTACAATGAATAGCTACAGTTAGATTTAATAAAATCGAAGTAGCGGGATTATTTGGTGGAGGAGGCCTTGCTATGTGAAATCGTTTTAAGTGTCTATTTAATTCCCCCATTCCACCTTTTACTCCCTAAAGATTATTACTAATAAACATAAGGGTGAAAACTCTTTAGATGATAAACTCTTGTAGAGACAACTTTCTCTTATATTACCTCTCTCACTCTCAAAAAACTGAGGTATTAAAATTTTACGATATTTTTAAGATTACAATGTCCTCGTAACCTATCTAGGACTCTTCTTTAGTCCGTCTACTGATATTCTAAAACGACTTTAATCACTAGTTAACATTTTGGGTTGGTTACGATAGTCTCATTGTTAGGGGATTATCTACCTATTCTGCAATAATCTCTGGAAAATTAAAGTTTTAGAATTTGAATAGGTTGCTCACCACTTTTACGATAATCCTTGTTAAACGGATAATAAACGACTTAAGGAATCAAAAGGTCGTTTTAAAATATCGGTAGACAGACTATAACAACTGGTCTTGGCTGTATACTTGTCCAGTAAAACCTCACTTTTTGGACTTTATACCTTATATTAAAACGTATTGGGGAAGATAAATTTCCCGCGTCTGCAGCACGAGCGAAGGGAGTGCTGCGTTAGTGTGAATGCGCGAAATTTCTTTCCGAAATAGTTACGTACAACATTTTTTTGACGAATAAAAACCAACATTTTAAGAAATAATCATTTAACATAATTTAATCTTATGTTTTTGAGAATTTTGTTTATTAATTAATGGGTGGGTAAGACTGATTGGTAGATTTTGGCAACAGAAGTCCAACCCAAAGACGTTGCTTTACTATTATGTACCGACTAATGACTTAAGCAAATTTTAATTGTGTCCTTGTGAAAAATAGCTGTTCACACTTCATGAGTACAAAAAACATTAATAACTTATATATGTAGGTACTTATAAATTCATACAGGTGATCTTTTTATTTGCTCCCGCCCGAAACTTTAGAAATAGGCAACACTTTGTTAGTTTTTAAAATTTAATTTTCAAATTTAATTAAGGCATAGAGGGTCGTGAATTAATGTCAACGTTGTTGACAATACCTTTGACAGTGCTTCCAGAGTCAGTTCATTTGGACCATTTGTAGCTTTCCCAAAGTTGCTTATAGTTTGTATAACGTGTTGCCTATTTTTGAAATCTCGGGCGGGACCAAATAAAAAACCACCTGTATAACAGAATGTATATTTATTTGTTAAAACAAACATTTTTTAAGAAGGAGTCGCTTTATTTTTTCTTTCTACCAAAAATAACTAAATAGTTATATGAATGATTGGCGTTCCCTCACTGGAAAAGTTTCTTGAGTCGTTTCACTAGATTTTGGCATTTTTAGTAAGTGAAAACTGAGAATTGACATAAATTTCATAGAGCAGAGTTTATTCCTTTCTGTTTACGTAAAAAAGGACAAAAACACTCAATTGTGAGCATTGTTAAGTTTTTAGCTTTCAGCTGTCAGTTAATGTTTCAGCTTCTTTCATAAACTAACTCAAAAATATTTAACCGCGAAGACTTCTCAAAAAAATTTAAAAAAATTAAATACATTTAAATGATGATCGTTTTTTTCTTGTAGCTATTTTGTAACCAGCTATACGATAGAAAGCCATGGTTTAAAATGGCACTTAGGCAACTACAAATGTATTCTATTTCATGTCATTTCTATGACCAAATTGGTACTAGGGAATTTTGTTATACAATGTTGGCGCCATCGTTGACAAACCACAAACGTCAAAAACAGCTGTTCAGTGTTATTAATTATTTATTTACAAAACTCTTAACTTTAATACTGTTTTCGGTCACTTTCTGCAAAAAATTGGCTGAAAATGGCTCACGCCCAGTTTATTGATGAACTAATTCGCGAATATTTGCTATTTCGGGGCTTTGGATCGACGTTAAAAGCATTTGATTCAGAATTGCGAGTCGATAAGGAAAAAAGTTTTAGGGTTGATAAAATAATTGATCAACTTATGCAATTTATTGGAAATTATGATTTAAATGCATTACGTGAACTGTGGGGACACTTGGATGCTCATATGTTTAGCAAATTGGAGAGTAATTTTATTCCAGGTAAAATATTTTTTATATACGTATGTTGTCACAAAGTAGTGTTCTTAAGGCGTTAAAAAGCTGGAAAATGCTGTTTTAAAACTGTATTTGGTAAACAGTGTTGTTAACAACAAAACGGAGAAAATAATGGAGTTTTTCTTGAAACTCACACCTGAATTACAAAATCAGAGTGAATGGAAGGATTGGTTTGGTAAGAGACCATTCTTTGTGGTTTATTAATTGAGATTTAGTTTTCCCCTATATAAAAAACCATGAGGAAAATCCGGCCTTTTCCTTGTATTTTACAAAACAGTGGCAAGACACGTTGTTAGTGTCTTTGCATAATTTTCTTGCCTCAATATTTCAAGTAAGTTTTTAAAATTAATTAATTTGTAGTAAAAACACGTTTTAGTATATGCCAACCCCTGCTCTCATGCATTTTGAAGAAGACACAAACAAAATTAATAAACTTGAACAGAGAAATGAATCTCTAAGAAATAGATTGGCTCTGCTGATTGATAAAGGGCCTGAGGCTAACGTTACGCCATGTCAGGTGGAACCGCCCCCTCATTTACTTGACGATTTCTATATTATAGCCCAAGAAAATAACATTATTGATAACCAAGCTAAAAGTTTGAAAAGTCTAATTAGGAACATGGGTACAGGTTCAAGTCCTGTTTTAGGACGTAAGGAAAGTTCAGGTGCGAAAAAAAGACTTAATTCGACATCAAGGACACCAAAATCTAGTCATTTCTATGATGTCTGATCTCTTAATACTTTATTTACAATAAATAACAATAATTATTGCTTAATTCGATTTATTTACAGTTAAGCTCAGTTCTTTACTAATCTAATTGCATTGGTCATGTCAGTGTTTCAAATCAAATATTTCAATGAGTAAAGGTTCAACTTGTGAGGGATTTACGTCTAAATATACATTTATCAACTCTTCATTGAACCTGTGCAGTTCAGCAATTTTTTGAATTAGTTTAAGGAATGTTGATTTGGCCTCACAGCCGGGATAGATACTTTCTAAGTATCTTCTGAGGAGGTAATAATAGGCATTTTGTTCGAGTTTAATCACGTCTTGGTGAACCACTCGAGGTCTATCCGGAGTAAATAGTGTAATGGCACATAGAATCAGTACAATGTTCTCATCTGACCTCCACTTTGGATCAAATGTCTTAATGAAACGTTCATGTTCCTGATAGACATTACCTTTTGCCAGCTTTAGGATATCTACATTGAGATTAAACGTTTCTTGACTGTGAGGAATCTAAAAATTGGTATTAGGGTGTTAGAAAAAACAAAGTATGTGATCCTTGACCACACCTTCCATGTCTGCTTTGTTGGATCATAATTCATGGCACTTCTTAAAATCATAATTTCTGTGCACCCCCCTTTAAGCAAAGCGACTTGATCCTCCTGGCACATGTTTTTAAAGGCGTTAATTTTTTTCGCCATTTTTATCAATCGTCTGATAACAATCGCTGTGAGATTAATGACGTCAACGAGTGCAGGATCGGCTTCAAGAGCTTGTTGTGGATTGCCCTGCAATAATGACTGAAATAGACAATGCTTGAGAAAATGCTTGTTAAAACTAAAAAAAGGCAAGAAATAAATTAAGATGTGGTCTTACCCTGAACTTGTAATCATTTCCTATAAGTGTGTTCAATTCATCATCTAAAGGACTTAAGAGGGCTTTATTTGCAACGATTAACTCGTTCAGTTTGGCTCTTTCAGCATCGTTTAATTCACGAGAATTTGAATGGCATTGAGCAATTGAAGAATACGCCTCGAATTCTAATTTTATTGCTTCACAAAGGATCGACTCGATCGAGTTTGGCTCAATGGATACCCTACAAAATGTAATTCACACATTGAAAAAGATTTATATGCGCCACGAGACTTTTTAATTAATAGCTTTCCTTCACCTGTTATATGATTATAACAACAAAAAGTAATTCGTTTTTTGGACTGTAGATTTACAATATACAGTGGAATTGCCTCATCGTGAACTAATTAGACAAATTTGCACATCTCATAAAATTAAGTTGTGTAATTACTACAATACAGCTGCTTAACGTTTTAACAAAATATACATAAAACTTTAAAAAAATCACTTCAGGCCTGTCTTTTATCTTACTAATTGTGAGTCATTCGTTATATTAGGCGTTCATGTTATTACCATTTTACTGTAGTTTTCTTAGTTTGATCGGATGTATGTTATTTATTTGTTTTAAAATTAAACTTCCTATTTTTTAGCAATAATTTAATAGTTATTTACATGATAAGTGCGGGAACATATGTTTTGCATATGAGTTCGACAGTTTTTACACGAGTGCGTTGCGCACGAGTGAAGAATTTCGCACAAATAAAGCAAAACTGTTCCCGCAAGTCTCTTGTGTATTATTTTATACACGGATCCTCCACAAGGCCGAAAAATGATAATTTTAAAATTTATCTTTAATTTAAAACTTTTAATCCTGATATTTATGTAAAAAAGTCCTTTTGTAAAGTGAATAAATAAAAAGGAAAGAAAATACTCGTTATTTAACAACATGGATAAAATGAGGTTTTATTAAAAAAAAAGTATTTTGAAAAACGACGGCCAGCTAAAGTTGGCTTACCTATATTTTAACGTCCTAGGACGGAAAAATACGCTTTCTTAAATGATTTACAGATATAGAAACTTAAAAAAAACCGAACTGAAGCATATAAAAAAAGGTTAAGGTTTATTGACGTTCGCGTTTATTAACGTATTATTAACGTTATTTTAAAAATTACATTCAGAGCTTGAAGTAACGAATAAAACTTGTAATTCATCTACCTTTCAAAATTAAATAAAAAATGCAAAAACAAGTAACTTGTTATATTAAGGGCCGGTTTATAGAACGTGGTATCACTTTTGACCAATCAAACGTCAGAAAAGCCGATTCAATCGCAGTTAAATATTTAATTTACCTTCTGTAAATTGGCCAAAGTGAATTAAATGCTGACGAAATTCTGACCTACTAATTGGGCTTTACAACTCTCTTATATTTCTTATTTATATACCATTGTCTGTCCCTTTTTAACACATTGTTGTATGTTGCTTAGGGTGGGCCAAAAAAATTGACTATTTTGAACTTTCGACACTGAATAATTGATTCCTAGGCACCTTTAAAAAATGATTTTTAAAGATGAGCTCTTAATTTTAATAGGAAGGTCCTTCTTATCTCAGTTTTCCATTTTTTCTTCAGTTCCATATGGCAAAAAAAAGGTCCTTCTTATCTCAGTTTTCCATTTTTCCTTCAGTTCCATATGGCAAAATCCATATCTACTAGTCACTCCTTGATCGTACAGAAAATTTTATTTACATTTTTTGTAGGAAATTAAACGCTCTAAAAATGTATTTTTCAATTTTTTTTATAGCTCTTATCGTTTAAAAGATATCAGAGGTCAAAGTTTGAAGAATTTAACAAAAATTTCTTTTTTACTTCTAAATTTTATAATTCGTAGATTAATGAATTATATATCTTGGATAAATAAATATTATAAAGTGCGCAACATATAGTTTTGTAGGAAATTAAACGCTCTACAAAAAAGGTCTCTTGTGATTAATTAATTATTCTAACCATTTAGAAGATATTCGCATTTTAAATACCAAAATTTGAAACTAAACCCTCATTTTTTTTAAATGGTTGAAGTAATCCATTAACCACAAAAGACTTTTTTTGTAGAACGTTTAATTTCCTACAAAACTATATGTTGCGCACTTTATAATATTTATTTATCCAAGAGATATAAAATTTAGAAGTGGAAATAAAACATTTGTTAAATTCTTCAAACTTTGACCTCTGACATCTTCTAAACGGTAAGAGCTATAAAAAAATTGTAAGATACTTTTTTTAGAACGTTTAATTTTCTACAAAAAATGTAAATAAAATTTTTCTGTACGATCAATGACGAGATATGGATTTTGCCATATGGAACTGAAGAAAAAATGGAAAACTGAGATAAGGAGGACCTTCCTATTAAAATTAGGAGCTCATCTTAAAAAAGCATTTTTTAAAGGTGCCTTCGAACCAATTTTTCAGTGTCGGAAGTTAAAAAAAAATATTCGATTTTTTGGCCCACCATAATGTTGATATGTTATATAGACTATGTGTTGAAAAGAGACAGACAACGGTATATAAATAAAAAATGACCTATACTTATTTTTGCATCAAGAGATATAGGGCACGCCAATTAAGTCGTAAAAATAAAATAGTCGTAAAAACTATATAAACAGTCGTTAAATTGTTCTTTATATAGTCGACCAGCTTTGTTTTCGATGTAACAAAGCGTAAAATAACTAATTATTGTCCAACTGGACAACTAATGTCAACCTTTTGTTACTAATTGATTACAGAAGTGCAGCTGTGCCCTTGAACAGGGTTGGCTTCAAGTTTAAGTTTTAATTCACTTTTGTTGGTGACGGTAAAGTGTTCTCTAGTTAAACGTAATTTTTGTGTTTATTTTCGTGGTATTTAGTTGTGTGTGCATTTTATTTGTTATTTGGTTCGGTTTTATAAAAAAATATTATGTTTTTTATATAAATAAATATTTTTATCTACGACTACGACGAAAAGGTCGTGCGTAATAGGACAGCTTGCCTCTGCGATTGGTTCACGGCTGTGCGATTTACTTACGCATCTGCGATTGGTCCGCGCCTGGGCGTTTTCTTTACGTTGACTGCTGCTGTCATTCATGATTATTACTTATTTTTCAAGAAATCTGTTGTAGTCGTAGGTAAAGTATAGTAAATACTTTACGCGATTGTAAAGCAATTACGTACGCGTAGAAATGCATAACTCGCTCCCTTCGGTCGCTCGTACGCAACTTTTCTACTTGTACCTAATATGCCATTTACAACTCTTGTTATGTAATATACTATTAAAGCCAATCCTGTGAAATATCTGTGATGTATAAAGGACGGTACAGTAAATCAGCGATGATTCAAATATGATGAAACATGTTTGCATTTAAATATTGAGTTTGTCGTCTGTTTTCTCAGTTTCTGTCTCCCTTTGCCGTATATCTCTTGATACAAAAATACTTTGCATGTGGATAAACTGACCAAAAGTACAAAATATTTCAAATTTTTATTATAAAGTATCCAACGCATAAAATTCGTAATTCACATTGGAAATCTAAGACGTTTAGTCATTAATTTTTTCCCATTAATCCTATTTGTTGACACTTCATTTAATAATAAAGTAAAACTTACCTACTTTAAATTGCTACAGAATTTCATGTTTTTGCGTAACCTTGAAATTAAAGGCCCAAGTTTATAACATTCTATTTTTCGGGATTATTTTTTACAGAAAGAAAAAAAAATTAATTACAATAGAAACATATCGTTCCATTAAAAAAATATGATGGCGTCATAGCGCCGCCCCATTAGCCACTATGAGTCATTCAATTACGTGAGAATTGAGTTTTTTTGATATGCCTATAGCTATACTCCATTTTTTATTTATATGCCGTTGTCTGTCTCTCTTCAACACATTGTTGTATTATATGTTGCCAAGTCATATCGATTACT
Organism: Tribolium confusum; assembly: GCA_029207805.1. Taxonomy (NCBI): domain Eukaryota; kingdom Metazoa; phylum Arthropoda; class Insecta; order Coleoptera; family Tenebrionidae; genus Tribolium; species Tribolium confusum. Next base: position 11,564,063 of record JALGAY010000006.1, read on the forward strand.
TGTTGAACAGAGACAGACAAAGGCATTAAAAAGAAAAACGAACTATAACTGTTTTAGCATTTTTTTCATTTTGGAAAAATGAAAGAATTAGGAATTGTATGCCTTTATAATAAAAATTTTGAAGATTTTTTTTCTCTTGTTTTGATTTATCTGCATGCAAAATAATTAGCATAGTTGTGAAGCCCTATTGGTAAGGCACCGCACCTAATTATAAAAGGAAAAAACAATAAAGTGCTATATAAAATATATACTGAGTGTAAACGAAATTAGGCTCACCCCTTTTTTTAATAGTACTTTTTTGAATAAAAAAACGAAACTTGGAGAACTTATTATGTTAGAAAATCCCCATTAATTGAGTAAAAAATAAATTTTTATATTTTTAGAATCTACGTCTAATAGAATACTTTTTAAAAAAATTGTGAATTTTTTTTTTGTAATTTTTTTTTATCTAGAAGGATGTGATGGTAAAAAAAATTCTAAATAATGTAGGCAACCATTAAAAAATAAAACCTATCTCATAAATTTAAAAAATACACGAAATTAAATTAGAATAAATTAGATTTTCCGGAATAACTGACTTTTTTTAAAATAGAACAATTGTGGCTCACTTAACTTTTTAAATTAATGTTTTCTTTGTCATTCCAAAGATACCAAAATTTTGAAAATCTACTCAGTAGTTTTTGTAATAAGTATTTACAAAAATAATTTTTTTAAAATCTAAGAAAATTTTTATATTGAGGAAATATTTTAAACAAGCTAACATTTTAACAAGAAAATAAAATAGACAGTTATTGAACATAATTTATTACTTTTTTTTGTTTTACAGCCTCCTTGAATTTCAGTTAACTTTTAGGGATTTTTTCAAAATTTTGATATTTTTAGATTAGCACAAAAAATGTTAATTTAAAATGTCGAGCGAGCCACTATTGTTCCATTTGAAAAAAATGAGTAAGACGAGAAAAACTAATTTATTTCAGTTTAAACTCTTGTATTTTCTAAATTAGATTATTTATGGAACTGATTTTATTTTTTGGTTGTTGCCTACATTATTTAGAAATATTTTTTAGTCATCCTATCTTTCAAGATAAAACAAAAAAAATATTTTCCAAAAAGTTATAAAAAGTAGTGTATTAGATTCGGAATTTACTGTAGATTCCAAAAATATAAAAATATACATAGTGTTCCATCTAAAAATCGAATGTTACGGTCGTTTTCGGTAAAACCGGAAGTGATAAAAAGTTTATTTTTTATTCACTTCATGGGGATTTTCTAACATAATATGTTTCCTAAATCTTATTGTTTTATTTAAAAAAAATACTATTCTATAGTATACTATACTATAAAAAAGGGGTGAGCCTAATTTCGTTTACACCCGGTATATAATGATATCATAGCGCCACCATATTAGCCGCTGCGAGTGATCCAATTACGTCAAAATTTGGCTCTCTGAATATGACAAGTTACTTGTTTTTGCATTTTTTTTTTCAATTTTAAAAATAAAAGAATTACGTAGTTCATTCGTTACTTTAAACTCATCTCTGTGTATTAATTAAGAAAAATGTGGGATGTTGTCGCGTCGATTTTTCAACTTATCTGCCTTTTAGCGGGAAATATAAATCCTCAAAACATGCGTTATTCAAATAAAAATGTTATCAATTTAGTAGGTTACTTTGTATGTTCACTTTATCAAGAGTTTGATAACATCTAATATGAATTTGTAAAGTCATGCAAGTATTCTATTGAAATAATTTTTCTAATTGCAAGAGATTGGTATCTTGTATCAAAAGAAAGAACCTAATACCGAAAAACAGTGATAAAATATTAGGTGTTCCATTAAAAGGCTAATGAAACGTTATAAACAAAATCCTTCAAAACAAAGTTCATCATTTTGTTATCAAATATGTGACTTTGACCTCTTTATTTTTAAGCAAGCGATTATTTACAAATAATCAATCAGCAAAATAAATTGATCCCAATTTCGTAATAAATTTAGCAAACAACCCAAACCTTGCAGGTGCAGAAGCTTTGATATTATTTGTTTACCATAAAAATGCTATCTAAATAAATTTATGACTCAATTACCTATGAACGTCCTCCACAACATCTTTAGTGACATCCAAAGTGCTTTTACTTGACGAACTCGGATCATTATTATTACAGTTAACATCATTATTATTAATAAGACTTATTAACGCACTCTCATCTGTATTTTTGGCCCCAGTTGCACTATTAGGTGTATTATTCAACATGTTACGTATCATCGAAACATCATCACTGGAAGTCACCAATCTCTCATTTCCCAAATCAAAACTGACGACATTTGTAACACTTGGGGTCCCATTGGGCTGGTACCCCATATCTTTGGAATTATCCGAATCAATAAAACTGTACCCCGACTGCGAATCCTGCGAGTCAGGTTCGACACTCTCCTTTTTAACCTTCTTAAATGTCTTAAACCCATGGATTTTGCTGCGTTTCCTAGCCCTATTCTCCTCGATTTTCTGTCTTTTGAGATGCTTGTCTTCCTCTGACATGATCAGGTCTTTGCACATTCCGATAGCGAAGCACTTGTCAAGCCTGCATTTCTGGCAGAATCGCCTTGTGATGGTTGTGATTTCGCATTGGTCGTTGAAGGGGCACTTGAACTGCTTCTGGACCAGGGCATTTCGCCGGAAGAAAGCTTTGCAGCTTTCGCATGTGACAGCATTGAAATTGTATCCTAGGGCTTTGTCGCCACACACACCACACACTTTTGTATCGACTTTTGATTTCATTATTGTGGGAGGTTCATGTGAGGGACTGATTGGATTGAGGAGCGACAGGAAGAAGATAAGACGTAATCATTGCGAGATTAGGGACAGGTTGGAGAGGAGGTGAACGATTTTAGTGATTTGACCTTCGAACCAGATCTGTATCAGCGGTGAATTGATAATTTATCAGTCACGGACAATCACAAGAAATGTTGACAGAACAACACGGATGGTGGGTGACGTTTGTCAGTGACATTGGGGAAAAGCAAAAGTCACTAGATTTGAATTTGGAACCAGATTTGAAAAAATTCTTATCAATTTTCAGAAAAATTACAATCTGGTACAAACTGTTAAGTGTTATCTATAATAACATTTATATTGTAATAAAAAATGTGTAGAAAAAAATATAAAACATTGTTGATCCTTACAAAAGAATTTTTTTATCATGTCATAATAACGGGTGACTATTTAAATTTCGAATAAGGTCAAGCAAGAAACACCGATAGAAGCAGAAAATTACGTCATTATATTTCAATCTGGCTTAACTAAAAATAACAGAAACTAAAATGTTTCAATAAACGTAACCCAAAATAAAAATGTTGATTGGGCCCATTCTTTCCAGTGTAATTTTGGAGATAACGTTCTCCACGCGATCTCGAACATTTCATAGTGTCTATAAAAATATTATTGATTTTAAATTAAAAACAATTGTCAAAGTGTCGTGGGTGGGTAGTTGAGTATTTGGAAAAAATACTACAATTACTTTTCAAAAAACCATCAACATTGCAATTTAAACCTAAAATACATCTGGCAACATGGCACAACTTTTAAAATAACGTACAATAAAATTAACGTAAATTTAGACCTGCAATTCATCTTTTTATTAAATCTTTTCAGCGTGTTACAGGTAGCTACAGTTGTTGATCAAACAAATCTCTAACTGCTGTAGTGTTTTAACATTCTTATTTTACTTGAACAGCAAATTTTTCTAAATCTTTTGAGCATGACAGGAGAGTGACAGAATAACCAAAAATTTTGACCATGTCAAATTGTAGTAAATTTAATTTTGATGAACTTAATTCAACAGGTGGTGGTTTTTTGAAAAGTAAACTTTTTTAAAGTTTAAACTTTAAAGTAATTAAAGAAAATTAGTAGTTTTGTTAGTTTATTTTATGCTCTTTCAAATGTCATCAACCACTTAAAACTCGGTTTATAATTTAGGAGTTAAAGTTACTCAAAATGCCAAATCATTTTTACTTACGAATTTAGTTTAAAATTAGTTTTTCCTGAATGTATCAGAAACTATAAATCATTTCATTATAAATTTTAGACCAATTGAAAGAGCTCATAACTCTTTATCTTACGTATTATTTTTAAATTTACTGAGCTTATAGTTTAGACAATATTAATAAGTATCTACAGACAAAAAACTCCTAAAAAATGTTTAAAAAATTCATAACTTCTATTATCCGGAATTTTGTACGTATACTTCTTTAGTACAGGATTATCTAAATAATTCTCTATAAGAATATATCAAAAAGGTCCACCTCTAATTGGTATCTATATTTTTAAAAATTTACCAAAGTTTGAAAACTTTTCAAAAAGTTGGAAATTTCAAAATCCAAAGTGTCAATGTTATTTCTGCATTTGATTTTTTAAGAATTGGATTGTTATTTAGGATTGTTGTTTTAGGAATAACAGCCAATCAAAATGCTAAAATTTCAAAAATTTTTACTCCAAAACTTTTTGTTCTGGAAATAATATTTTTTTAAAGCTGAATTGGTAATTTCTTATAATAATATAATAGATAGATCATTGAATGCTCTTTCAAAAGCGGTCAAATACTGGTTCAATGATTTAAATGTGAAAGCCTTTCAAAAATGCAAAGTTTTTCTTCAAACAACCTCGAGAAAAAAATATTGATCGTCAAACTGATTTTTCGACAAAAATACAAATGCTCAGATGTATTATAAACCTTTTGGCAACTGTCAACTACTGTGTATGCCTGCCTTATCAATTAGCTCAAAATTCTTGTTACTGAAGCTGACAAATTTTTGAAAGTGCTAAAAAAAAATTAAATAAATCATTTATAACATTTTCTTACATTTTGACGTTTTTTTTGCCACTGTACCTCCTACCTCTTAACTTCTACTCTAATTTGAATAGTGAAAAATTGTTTTCAAGAAAATCAGTAAGTACCTAATTTTTATTTTTTGAAAGCCGCCCCTTTCAATGTTAATAATTAAATAAATTTTATGAAATTTACACATAACAAAGATGTGGTACTATACTTTTTTTGTAAGGCTATTAGATCTTTGATAAAACTTTAATTGTGGTCGTAAAAACACGAAAACAAGTAAAAAAATCAAGAAATATATTAACTTTAAAAACAGCAAAAAAGTGCACATTCTTATTTTTAAATTAAAATTTTCATTACTTATATCGAATGTTTTTTCAAACGCTACCAAAATCTTTAGAATTAGAACCATTTAAAATGTCAAAAATCTTAATTTTTGCTCATAATTCTTAGCTAAAAATTAGGCAAGAAACATTGGTTTTGTTAATGTTAATACTTTACAATTAGTTTTATCATAACATCTTTGGTTTAAATATAATTTGACCGTTTAATTAAAGAAAAAAAAAGGGGGCGTAAACACTGGTTACAAAGAAGACCGGCTCTACTTAACCACTTACAGCCACTCTATATTTAAGCTATTTATCAGCTATTTGTTGTTTGTTTGGCATAGTAATACAAACGTCCAAAGTGCAAGGGACTTTTGAATATTTTTGAAATTTTTTTCGCAAAAATGCTAGGAGAACCATTGTACATGGTACTAGACCATCTTTTAAGGCTATTAGATCCTTGATAAAACTTTAATTATGGTCGTAAAAACACAAAAACAAGCAGAAAAATCAAGAAATTCAACTAACATTAAAAACAGCAACAGACAATTATTTTTTTTAAAGTGCACAGGGCCAAAAAGTAAACTATTTTTTTAACTTCCGACACTAAAAAATTGGTTCCTAGGCACTTTTAAAAAATGCTTTTTCAATATAAGCTCCTAATTTTAATAGGAAAGACTCCCTCATCGCAGTTTTCCATTTTTTTTCAGTTCTATATGGCAAAATCCATATTTCGTCACTACTTGATCGTACAGAAAAAAATTATTTATATTTTTTTTTCAGGAAATTGAACGCTATAAAAAAGTTTTTTACAATTTTTTTATAACTCTTACGGTTTAGAAGATATCAGAGGTCAAAGTTTGAAGAATTTAGCAAAAATAGCTTTTTCACTTCTAAATTTTATAACTCGTGGATAAATAAATATTTTTAAGTGCACAACATACGGTTTTGTAGGAAATTAAACGCTCTACAAAAAAGTCGTTTGTGGTTAATCGATTACTTCAATCATTTAAAAAAAAATTTGGTTTTTAAAATGCGAATATCTTCTAAATGGTTAGAATAATCAACTAACCACAAGACCTTTTTTACAGAGCCTTTAATTTCCTACAAAACTATATGTTGCGCATTTTATAATATCTATTTATCTCTGAGTTATAAAATTTAGAAGTAGAAAAGAAATTTTTGTTAAATTCTTTAAACTTTGATCTCCGATATCTTCTAAATATGGTACAAAATATAAAGTAAAATATTCTAGTAGAGCGTTTAATTTCCTACAAAAAATGTAAATACAAATCTTCTGTACAATCAAGCAATAACGAGATATGGATTTTACCATATGAAACTGAAAAAAAAAAATGAAAAATTACGATGAGGGAGTCTTTCCTATTAAAATTAAGAGCTCATCTTGAAAAAGCATTTTTTAAAAGTGGCTAGGAATGAATTTTTCAGTGTCGAAAGTTAAAAAAAATAGTCGATTTTTTTGGCCCACCCTAGTGTACCTGCTCTTTAAAATTTCCAGGACCGTAATCATTTTTTAAACATGTTAAAAAAATGTTTAAACCAAACGGATAAATAACAATTTAATATAAGATCTAATAGCTTTAAAAAATGGTCTAGTACCATATCTTTGTTACGTGTAAATTTTATAAAATTTCTTTAATTATTAACGTTAAAAAAGAAGACTGATTTTACACCTTAAATTAAGCCATTTATTTCAATATTTAAAATAAGTGTAGTTTCACTGAGAGAGCCTCTTAAGTTTTGTTGTGTTTTTAACATTATTATTTACCAAAATGGTCAGTTAATTAACTGCTATAAAATACAGCTATTTTGATCAAAAATATACTTAGTGACATAAAAATTGCATCACCTAGAAAGCAGGTACCCGGAGCGGTCCCATTCCGAAACTAAAACCGAACCGAAATCTATATTTTTTGTATACCGAAACCCAAACCCATTTTTTAATTTAATTTTTTTGAACTACCGAACCAGAATCGAAATTTTTTCAATGATCTAAAAACCGTAACTGTAACATTATTGTCAACTTAAACCAAAGATTTTCCAATGATTAGAATCATTCTTCGGGTTATGGGACTGACATTTTTCAAATAGTTAGTTTATAATGTGAGGCTGTGAGAGATATACCCATAGCCACCTAATAACAGTTCCAAAAAAACTAACGAACATACAAATTTACAATTTGTATTACAAATACAAAATACAAATTACCAGTTTGTATGTTTAGCTATTGTTACCGCTTATGGGGAAAATGAGCGTATTTAAAACACATATCATTTGAGTTTACCAAAACCAAATTAAATAAACTTGGTCGCACTTGAAAGCGAACACTTTTTTCATGGGACTGGTGCATTTTTTTATCTCTAAAAAGTTTTATAAACAAAAGATAATTAAGTTTGAAAAATATTCCCAATTTAAACCCAAAGTTTGGCAATTATTTTCTCAAAAATAAGTGAATAGATTTATACTAAAATATCGTCAACCCTATCTCCAAAGCCTTACAAATATATCACCAAAAAACCAAATGCGTCAGATCAGGTGAGGTCAGGGCGTTTGGATGCGTTATCTGTTTTAATGAATAATTGTAATTTTCATTTGTTTTGTGTCATTTATGCGTTTGGAGCAAAATAGATTTAAAAGTGAGACAGAATTTTACAGTTTTCTCAAAGAGTTAGTTTAGCTATTTACTATTTTTTTTGCTTCCTTTTGTCAATTCGTTTAGCCCGAGCAAAAAAAGCGGGACGCCTGTCTTAATTTAAAACAAAATTAGCTTCAGAAATATCTGAGAATCTACTAGAAAATTGTTCTGAAAATTTTGAGTTAACTGTATGTAAGTACTAAAAATTATTATTATTTTTTTTGTTACATTATTATTTTTATATCATTCAGCCTTTTGGCAAGAACCCTTAAGCCATGTTTTTAAAAATAGTTGTTTGTAATTTTTATGTATATTCTTTCTATGAACGGGCAGAAATTAAGGAGTTCTTTGGTAATAGGACCCCGCAGTTTTCTTGCGGTTGAGGCTCCACGAAGAAATTTCCCCAGCATCCCGGGAGTCTAGAACGGCCCTGCTAACAAATAAATTTCATGACATTAGATTAGATTTTGTTTTTGACACAAAATTTTAATTTTAGTCTGCCTGCAAATATAACATAATTGTATTTATCTCAATCTAATTAAAAAAAAGAAGAGCAATAAAAAACTTGTTAACAAAAAAACGTCCTTAATTAGGAAGTTAATTTTATCTTAAACACTAAGTTTTAATTAGTTTTTAATTATTTTAACGTTCATGAGCTTCACAGTTAAGAAAGTTGAATTTTCTGATAAAAAAAAAAAGATTTAAAATGATTCACTGTATCAATGTATTCATTTTTTGGTAGTCTTATATAATTGTTTTAATGTTTGCACAATTTAATTTGTACTAAAAATATCATTGTATGCATATAAAATCCATTTAAGTGACTTTAACCAGTTTAGCAATAAAAGCTTTTCAACACGTGCTTGTCGAAAGTGCACGACTTCCTCTTTCATAACGCAAAAATAACGCGTCCGCACCAGCTGAAATGTTAAATTTTATAGAAAAACATAGTAAATTTAAAAAAATCCTTCTCACAAATTTTTTTCAAAGGTGCGAATGGATAATTGTTTTAAAAAATGGGTGTAATTAAAGATACTAAGACTAACTAAGAAAAATTATCCAGTAAGCCCCAGGTACCCCAATCCAGCACTGACTTCTGGAATTGGAAAATTTTGGCTTCGGATTTCAAATCGGATCTCTGACCATTTTGCTGTTTTGGTAGACATCACTACAAATACAAATATAAGTAATTCTTCATTGAAATTCCAAAAAAGAAACATAAATAGATCTACTATAGACTTATTTACCAACTCATTAAAAAATACAGACTGGACCCAAATCTATTCCGAGACAAACACGAAAGATGAATATCAAACCTTTTTTGATATTTTTTATCAACATTTTAATGAATCATTTTCTTTTAAACTAAAAACTAATGAGTCAATTTTAACTAAAAAAACATGGATTAGTATAGAAATTAAACAATGGTCTCTAAACATAAAAGATCTTTATGTTATTTCTGATAAAACTGGTAACAAGCAAATTAAAAGTAAATATAAAATGAAAAAAAAAAACAACAGTTTAAACAATTTATTAATAAACACAGACGAGCAATTAATGATAACATTATCATTAATTCCGAAAATAAAACAAAAACTGTTTTTAATATATTTAAGCAATTAAAAGAATCTTCAAAACAGCCAACAAAGTTAACATTACAACATGAGAACAGGTACTGAATATATTTCGCATTCACTTTGAAAAAACATTAAAAATATTTCATCAAAATTCCAATAGTTGCTTTACTAAGAGTAAAACGACCTGTAACAATAATATGTACCTCTATCCAGCTACTGAAATGGAAGTCAAATATGTCATAAAGCAACTAAAAAATACAAATTCCGTAGGTCTTGATGGTGTTCCAATTTCTATCATTAAATCCTTATCTGACCATATTGCAACTCCTCTTACATACATATTTAATCAATGTATACAAACGAGAAAAAAAAGGTAGTAAAATGGACATTACTTATAGACCTATCTCTATATTACCCGCTTTCTCAAAGATTTTTGAAAAATTAATTTATAATAGACTTATAAGACATACAAAACAATAATATTCTTAGGAACAGTCACCATGGTTTTGTAATGGAAGATCTACAGAAACTGCCATCTACAATGCTACGAGTATCTCCAATGTTGTAAAAGCTTTAGATGACAAATTTATGGTATCCGGTATATATTTTGATCTGTCAAAAGCATTTGACACACTTCATCATAATGTTCTATTAGAAAAGTTAGAACGCTACGGTATTCGTGGAATTCCGTCTTCTCTCATAAAATCTTACTTGGAAAACCGAAAACAAATTGTATCCATTACTAACTTGTCACAAAATCAAAATGTTGAGCACATTATTTATTCAAAACCATTTTCAGTAGATATTGGCGTGCCTCAGGGATCCATTCTAGGTCCCTTGCTGTTTCTTCTCTATGTTAATGATATATCAGAGTTTATCTTATCAAAACAACTTAATTCAATTTGCTGATGATACGTCATGCATTGCAGTAGCTAAATCTATTCCAGATCTAACATTTTCAATCAATGATTTGGTCGAACAAATGCAAAGTTGGTGTCAAAAAATTATCTGGTAATGAACGTAGAAAAAACGGGACTGATATTATTTAACAAAAAATATTGCTCGATAATTATCAAAAATCATGGTAATGTAGAATTAAAAGATACCAGTACAATTAAAACATTAGGTCTAAAGATTGACAACATGCTTAACTGGAAACCACAAACAGCTGCTTTGTTTTCGAAAATAAATTCTGCTTGTTACGTAATTAGAAATATACGAAACTCCGTTTCAGTAGTGTTTCTCAGAACATTCTATTTTGCATACATACAATCCATTTTAAGGTATGGCATTATATTTTGGTTTCAATCACTAAGCTGCAGAAGAGTATTCATTGCACAAAAAAAGCTTACGGGCAATGTTAAAATTGCCCAGGCGCCTACTCATGTAAAATATACTTCAAAGAATTAAATATTATGACTTTGCCATCTCTCTATATTTACCATTTGATTATGTTTGTAAAGAAACACCCTCAATTGTTTTTGAGAAATATTGATAATTATAATGTAAATATGAAAATTATAACTCGAAATGGCTTTCAATTAAATATTCCTCGACATAAAACTACCCTTTATGAAAAAGCACCCCATTATCAGGCCATCAAATCTTTTAATGCTCTACCCAACGAAATAAAAAAAATTAAAGAATTACATCATTTCAAAAAATCATTAAAGGCCCTACTTATTACTAATGCGTATTACACTTACGATGACTTTATCTCTCAAGCTTCCTAGCTTGCCCTAAATCAAAATCATTTAAATATGTTCCTAAGTTGTGTTAATTTGTTGTTTTTAACCTTGATTTTTTTTATAAAATTGCAATTAGTATAAAAATTAATAGTTTATATTGATATTAATAATTATATGTACATACTGTACTTTTTATGACGAAACTAATATCTTGTATAGATCTGACAGTAAAATAAATATTATTATTATTATTTAAACTAGTAAAACATTGTTTCCGACTCCCAAAATTACTAAAAGAGTGTTGCCCTTGTCTTTATTGCTTTAAAAATTGAGAAAAAACATTGTTCTAGCTTCTGAAATTAGTAACTTTGATCTTCGACTCCCAATATTGAAAAAAATATTAGTTTTGTATTTATTTTCAATTGCAAAATGTTTAAAGAAAGGGTTTACTATAAAAATTGCATTATTCGAGCAATCAATTTTGACTAAAGTCAAGACTAGTGTAATAAAGTCCTTAATCTATTTATTCGTGTTTTCGTCTCTATTTCAGCCATAAAGCCTCACTCTTGGGTGCGCCTCTGCTTATGATTGTTGTTCAAAAAAGAAAATATTTTCCCAGAAATGACAATACTCGCAAAAACTATCTAACTAAAAGAGAAAAAGAAAAATAAACAAACATAAAACTATGTAAAATTTGCGAATAAATTCTCAAAAATGGAACTAAGGGAAAAATAAAATTATATTTTCTCCAGTAGAGTGGCGAAAAAATCAAAAAATAATGCGAAAGATGAGCATAATTCATATTAACAAGGCTAATTTGGCAGATTCGCAAAGTTGGTTAAACTCGATTAAGGAAGGCCGGTTGTAATTATTGGGATAATCCGCTTAAACCAATCGCGGCCAAAATTACTCTGAATTTTAATCCTTACAAATACGTGTCTCGTGAAACTTCCCAATTAAACAAATTTATTTCCATCACAACATTCAAATTCTCGTACATATTGTTTATTATTTATTAACAATTGTAAATAATTGCGATTACAAATGCTCGCATCAGCATTCCTGCAAATTTTCCTGCCCCGAATTGGAATAGTTGTACTAGTCTCCCAACAATGTTCCGCCTGATCGGAATAATACTCGTTTCGGGGCATTTCAGCCTCTCCCAACATCTCCTCAACGAATCCGTCTTTACTGTCAATGGCAAAAAGGCCCTACACAGCGTCAGCGATAAATTTTTAAGTCTTTCGATCGATCCTGCCGTTCTTTTGACCGGTCTGAATTTGAGGTAGGTCCTCAAACGTCCCAAACACAAAACAGTGAATTTCTTCCAGTGATACGACGCTCCAAATGGCCAAACGACTCAGTCCAGCGTTTATAAGGATAGCAGGACCTTCTACTCAGTATGTGAAATATCAAGACGAGAATTCAAACGAGCTAGAAAATGGAAATGTGGTAGTGACGCCGACGATGTGGTTCGGAATAAATGAGTGGCTGGCGTCGGCCAATCTCACTCCAGTTTTCGGAATTAACGATCGGGAGACCACGAGGGATGGATGGAATCCGCAGGATGCGATGCCCTTGTTGGATATTTCCGATAAGTTTAATTTGAGCTGCTATTGGCAGCTTGGATATGGTAAATAATTGAAAATCACCCAAAGCATTATTTAGCATAAAACAGAGCAGAGCGTCCTAATTAATAATAAATAACAGAATTTAACAGTGGTTTGCTACGTTTCATGCTTCAAAAATTAATTTTCAGCTTAGTAAAATAATATTAGTCTGACCAATATTAGTGCGATGTAATTAGTAAGTGCGAAAGTATAATAACCATATTTTTTCTGTTTTACTGTAATGTGCTGCACTGATGAGAGGCAAGCAGTTCGAATACTATCATGCAGCTTTCTAGTGTTTTGTCTGACTGTAAAAAAAAATACTCGAAAAAGAAGGAAAAAATTCAGTTTTTCAAAAAAATAAAAAAATGGTTAACAAAAAATAGTATACTAAGTATCAAAAACGGTAAAGACATTTTACCTATTGGGTCTATTGTTAGTGGTTTTGTACACAAAATGTGCAGTTCTAAATTAATTTGTGCAGTTGTCAATTTTGTTATGTTTAGTTGTAAAAATATTAAAAAATCACACAATGACAAATATAGTTAAATATTTTGATACTAACTGCAATTGCGAACTCAAAATATTTAAATTACAGAAGGCTCAAACCAGTGATAGGTATATGTGAGATAGCCCATAGCATGAATCTGCAGGACCGTTGACTAAATTTTGAAACAAGTGATAAAAATGGCATTAATTTGTTATGATCGTTTACTGGTTTTCACCTATTTTACGTGTACAACAAATTAAAAATTTAAACTTTCTTCTCGTTTTCGTTTAAATATATAATTTATGTGCAGTTGTAAAATTATTTTAAAAAGCCTGTCTATAGAAGAGAATTGTTTATTGACTTATTGTCTGATATTGGTAAATTGTTCGAAAAGTATATATAACGTTTGTGATGCTTATGAGATTTCTTTCACGATTAATTTTCATTTAAAAAATAGTTTCATTAATTTTGAATATATTTACTTAGGGCTCCAGAACAGCAAGGAACGCTATTCTCAAGTTGTCGTTGGCAGCAAGTAAACAGAATACTATCGCAAAACAATTTTATTACAATTTATTTATGCGAATATAATATAAAAATGATTTTTTCCGAAAGGTGTATTCCAGACATTCTCAGGAACTTTTTCAAAACTTTCAGTATGTTTATTTGAGCCCTTTCAGGGTGTTTTTCAGTCGGGTCACCTCTGTAACGCACCAATTTCAATTCGGCATCTGCATAAAAGTCAATTATATCGATTTTATCTTTATTCAAAAAACTATTTGGTAATCTCCGATTTAAGCATTTTCGTGTTTATGATCATCTCGTGCATGAAACTTCCATTTCGCTTTCGACCTAATCAGGATTAACACTTCTTTTTGATTTTTTTATATTTTTAAAGTTCAAATATTAGATGGTCTCAAAATAAAAAATTCTCAGTCAAGGATTTGTACCGACCATTTAATAAATTGATACAGAAATTTTTTTGTTAATAAAATAGTTATTTCTTAAACGCTTCTTTATAAATTTAAATTGTTGGTCTTTTAAAATATCATCAATTTGTATTTTTGAAGGATCGTAACCTTAGTTTTGTGCTTAATTAATTTTCGTAATTAACCAATTAAAAATGGTTATTTCAACTTTCCAACGCTTGTTGGTTTCTCTCTGGTAAAAAACCGACAATTAATTATTATTTGGAAAAACATTGACGGTTTTATCCGTTGTAAACATTTACACCATTTATAGGGTGACAAAAGTATAGAATAAAATTCATATTTTCTAAGTAAATTTTTTTAGGAAAACGCCAATACAGTTTGATTTTATTTTTTTTTACTGCGCACATTTTTCACTTACGTTTCCAAAATTTTTTTGCCAACCGGTTTTTTGCTGTAACGTAGTCGATTTTTATTTAAACAGCAACCCCCAACTTTTGGTGTTAAAAATTTAAACTACTTTTTTTCTGAGTATAACATTTGTAGGTTCTAAAATTAATACTGAATAATTATTTAACCAACAAGTTTGTTAATAAAAGCGTTAAGAAATTTTAACGCGTGATGAAGCAAACGAGTTAATAGAAGTTGAGATTATTAATTGCACATTAACAAAAGCGTTAATTACAGTGTTGTTCTGTTGCTCATATCACAATAAATCAACTTGCCTCTCTCTACTAACGCATCTGGATTTTTTTCTGTTACCTGGCTACAAAACACCCAAACAAATTTTTCAGTTGTCATTAATATTACTCAGACCTCACATTTCTCTATAAGCAGGTGTTTTGCTAAAATAAACTTACAATATAAATTATGGCAATTTCAAGTTTCTTTTAATAAAACATTTATCTGCAAACATACCGTTTTTATAAATTTTTTATGCTTATGACAGTTTATAAATGTCAAAATTTTGGTCTGTATGGTTGATATTAACAGGTCGTTAATAGGGGTGTTTAAGCAACTCCTTTGAATGGCTTGGAATGCATTAATACTCCTCATATGTCAACGAGCAACAGAAAAGTACTTCAACTAACCTAAATGTTTTATTGAATTTTTCAAAATAGACCAGAATTACTTATTTAAACTGAATGTTCAAATTGACGTCCTTCTGTTTGCTGGCTATAATACTGACTATATACCAGCTATAATATTTTTCGAACTCTGTTAGCACATTATTTATCATTTTTTGACTAATTAAGCAGCATAGATTTGTAATTCCTTCTCTTAAATCCTCTAAAGCTCCTGGTTTTGTTGCAAACATTTTTGATTTTAAGTAGCCCCATAAGAAAAATTAAAAGAATTTAGCTCAAAAAAGACATAATTGTCCATATGAGTCAACAGAAAATTCGCACTGGATAAGAGTTTGAATGTTTGGTGTGGTTTGTCAGATCACATTTTAAAACCGTTTTTTTTGACGTCTCATTGACTGGACAAATTTATTTGGATATTGTTTGCGACACGTTAGTTTCAGCGTTAAAGTGTGTCTATATTTGGATGAATTTTATAGTGCAATAGAGGAATTAACTTTTCGGTCCCTTACCGATAAAGAAACCCCAGCCCCTTAATTTTAAGTGTATTGTAAAGATCCGACGCGTGGCATCTGTTGTTTGTCTCCTTCGAGTGACCAGCTTGTCGCTTTGGTAACAATAGGGTTCACTTATCTTTACAACTACCCTTATTAAATCCCTCATAAACTAGTTTGTAAGTCAAAATCATAAAATCCATCCAAATATAGACAATCTTTAACAGAACTTTTTCCCAATAAGGACGATCCACACATAGCAGCAGAACTTTAACAAGACGTTACACCTCCACATTACGCTCGTGGTGTCATAGATTATCTAGATGATGTTTTGTCCGCTTTTCTGAAGGAGATACTTAAAATCAAAAGTATTTGCAAGAAAATCAATAATTTGAGAGAATTTAAGAGAAAGAATTGGATATCAATACCGCTTAATTAGTCAAAAAATGAGAAAAAATGTGCTAACGGAGTTCAAAGATTTGTTGTATTATTACCAAGAAACAGAAGGGCGTCAATTTGAACATTTAGTTCAGTAATTCTGTTGAAAATTGCGTTTATTTTGAAACATTTAACAAAACATTTAAATTGGTTAAATTAATTAGTTTTCATTTTAGACCATATAACGTAAATGTTATACTGTTATGCCCCAAAAAAATACTTTCAATTTTAAACACCAAAAGTAGAGGTTGTCATTTAAAAAAATAATCGATTACGTCACAGCAAAAACAGGTTAGAAAAAAATTTGATGCAAGTGAAAAAGGTGAAAAAGTGAAAAAGCGCAATAAACAAATTAAATCGACCTGTCTTGACGGTTTTGTTAAAGAAATGAACTTAAAAAAATATGAATTTTATTCCATACTTCTATGTCACCCTGTGTAATAGCTTTCTTTAAAAACCAGACATTTATTTCTTTTCATAACATTTCTTTATACTTCACTTGAAATTTTCACATCATCTATCCCTAATCTTGAGAATTTAAAAATACGCCATTTTCTTCCAAAATGTTAGTATCGTCTTCGCTCCAATAGTGATTTTTTTAAAAAAAGAGAATGGAATGATACAATAAACTGCTACAGTTGGCGCTTATAAATTTCCCATTATAAGTTTCCCAGCATCAGTTACGCTATGATCGTGATAACCAAGGATTTTCACTAAAATTTCAACTTGAAAGCGTCATAACTCGGCCAATTTTTATCCAAGAGACTTAAAAAAAATGAAAATTATTGAAAATTTAGTCAGCTACAACATATACTCTAATATGGTAAATAAATTACGAGTAAATTGTGAAAACCACAACGACTATTATTAGCTACAACTTTTAAATAAAATATTTTTTACAACATTGATATACTTTGGGCAAGTTGTCAACAATTGCAAAAAGAAATTTTTATTTTGACGTTTAAAAAGGTTCCGATAAAATCTTCACTGTCGCTCTTGTTTTCTCAAATTTCAAAGACCACCATTTCCGTAACAAATTTCATAATATGTAGTTCAATTTTTTTTTACTATAGAAACACCCATTTTCTTAGATTATACTTACAAGCTTTATTAAGTTCTTTCGGTTGTAAGTGGTTCAGGCTTCGGTCTTGGGTTTCTTCTTAAAAAAAAATTCTTTCCATGGTCATTTTCTGTCATTTTCAGTGTTACTTTAGGTGGTAGAATCTCTATTGGTGAGGTATGTAGTTGTTTCAACAAGAATATTTAGTCAACATTCGCTCAGTGATTCATTAGAGCTACAATATTGTAACCCGAATTCAAATACGATTTCTTGTGATTATAATAATGGATTTTTACACAAATAACTCAGCAATAACTCTCGACGATTACTCAACTGGATAAGATATTTATCTTACATAAAGTAATCTCTCGAAAAATCACTCGATATAATCTCTCTACTTCGCTAAACTACATTGCTTCCTGAACCTATGCGACACCGATTAGTCTTTACTTCCGCTTCCAGCAAGCTAAAGAGTAAAGTCGCGTTAGCTCCTAGTATAAACGTGCTCATTTCTTAACGAAACAATTCTAGAAAATTTTGCGGAAGCCTGCCTTAACACATTGACTGAATTCCTAGTAGTCTTACTCATCGACTTAAATTATTAAAAAATGCGGCCTGGCTCTATATAAGAGAAGAAAGAGCAATGACCAGATAGTTGAACTCAGAGTTAGGTCGAGTTCAGCAAAGCTATCTAGAGACGATAATTAAAATATGTTACTGACTAATTATTGAGAGTTGTTAATGTGAATGGTCCGTTGCTAAATAAATTATTTGTTAAAAATCCAACTTGTTAAAATGAAAGAACCCAAACTTGAAAGAACGTTACAATATTTATAGCAAAAGCAAGAGAAGCAGTATAGAGAAGGTGCATCCCTTATTTTCAAAGGTGTAACTTCACTTGCTCCTTTTTTGCGTCTATATTTTGAGTCTATCCTATGGGTCTTATTATTATTTATCTTCGTTTAATAAAATACTCGGTAAAATAATTTCAAAAAGTCAAAGGAAGAAGCTCCACAGTTTCTAATCTATTGTTCGTTTTTTTCATGTTTCAATCATTATTTTTTTAAAATCTTTCAGACTGCGCAAACAAAAGCGAGAAACAGTACGAAACTGACTTAAAACGTCTTCAACACGTCCTAGATGCATTCCCTGACAATCGAGAAAAATGGAAAATCGTCGGAAGTGACCTCAGACGTTGTGTAAGCGACACAAGAAATATTTTGGACAATTTAGAAAACGTTCTATCAGCTACAGTACTTGAACCGTAAGTACACCAAACCTTCAATTTCCAGGTTCAAAACCTTAATTTCAGGACGACAAAAATCGACTCAATTTATTTAGAACAATTAAACAATTGGCACATTTTACCGAAAGTTCCACTTTGGACAGTCTCTCCTAAATCTTCGCACCCTGTTTCTTTCGATTCAGCTATTTCCTGGGCCAAACAACTAGGAGAGGCTGCCAAAGTTGGTTACGAGGTTATTTTAAGACAACCAAGGCTTCATGAAATTTATTCAGAAACCCCACCCTTTTGGGTTTCTGTTTTTCATAAGAATTTGATGGGGAGAAATGTTTTAGATATTAAACCAACTTTAGGACATCCAGAATTGTCGGTTTATGCCCATTGCACCAAACACCAAAACGATTTTATACGAAGTGGGGCAATGACAGTTCTTGTCGTGAATAATTGTACAACAAATCACACACTTTTGCTGAAATTTGGAACAGTTTTGTTGAAAAGTACTGAAGTTCAGTCTTATATTTTGACGGGTGAAGATGCAACGTAAGAATTTTTTTTGGTTTTTGACAGTTCTTTCAATTGGTCTTTTTTTAGAAATGTTTTACTCAATGGGGAAAAGTTAAATTTGGATAAATATACAGGGGACAAGCTTAATATTTTACCAAAATTGCGACGAGCAAGAATTATGAATTATCTATCCCTTTTTGTTCCTCCAAAATCTGTTGCATTCTTTGTTTTACCAGGAGCTCAAATTCCAGTTTGTGCAAATGACGAAAATAGTATAAATCAACTAATTGAGGAAATAAGTGAAGATCAGAATATTCCATTTTCTGAAGAAATTTCTATTGATGTTACTACAAGAACAGCTGAACGTAAACAACCAACTCTTCATGAATTACATGAAGTTATGATGAAAGAATTAGAATCTGATGAACGTTTTTACAAACAGATGAAAATAAAGAAGAAAAATGTACATGAAGCAGATGCAAGAAATTTTTTTATTGGACAAGCAAAGCATAAACATTTTAATGACTACAAAAAACCTAAAGAAGAAACGAAGAAAGTTTTTGAATTGGAGTTAACAAGTGCTGAAATTCGGAAAGTTTTAGCTGATCGAGCTAAAGCCAAAGCTGCGAAAAAGAATATAATTTTTACGAGTGAAGAATTGGAAGAAATTATGGATAAAGCGACTGAGAAGATTTTAAATAGTAAAAATGCGGCCATTCGGATTCGGAAAAAATCAAAGAGAGAAGCACCACGTGATAAAAAGGACATAAATATGAGATTATTAAAATTGAAAACTTTAGGGGACAAAGGAAGACAGTTGTTGCGACAAACGCTGAAGAATCGGAAATCAAAATTGAAGAAAGAAGAAGACCGTGAAAAACGTGATATAAACATGGACTTGCTTAAAATAAAAACCGAAATGTTGCACCCGAACAAAAACAAAAAAATCAAAAAGAAACTATTTGAAAATAATGAAGAAAAACAAGCAACAATACGAGA
The DNA here is from genome assembly GCA_029207805.1 of Tribolium confusum. NCBI lineage: Eukaryota > Metazoa > Arthropoda > Insecta > Coleoptera > Tenebrionidae > Tribolium > Tribolium confusum. The sequence continues at coordinate 11,583,989 of JALGAY010000006.1, forward strand.
GCCTGGACAAACTTCTGATGAATTCGTCGAGTTTGAGGAGGAAGAAAAGGAAGAGAGTCCCTTACCGGATGGGGATGTATTTGCCGAATTAGCCGATCCTGAAGAAGATTTATTTACAACACCTCAACCTTTAAAATTTCGGCCAAAAACTTTTTTCAATAAAAATAGACCAAAAATTGAGGTCACTCCCATCAAATTTGAACCGCGCGAAGGAATACCAGATGACGATTTTGAGGTGAATTATGACTTTGGGGACCAAAACGAGTATTTTGACTGTATTCACGAATTTTTTGGGAAAAGTGTTCCAAAAAGTAAACAAGTAAAAAATTCGTCAGAGTTGTGGGAGGTTGGACTTATTGAAGAAAAAACGGATAATCATTTACCTGCGTTACATAACAGAGGTTTTGCCGTGAATGAGGTGAGTAAATATTTTTTATATAACTCAGTTAATGGAACAAAAATCATTTTAAATATTTTTACACTTTCGGGACTAAAATTGATTCTTTAGTCTCTGCTGAGAGGGGACTAAATTTATACTTTTGTCCCAAGACACTTAAAGTGACATTTATAATCCTCTGGGATTTGAAATATGAAAAAATCCCATTTTATTTCAAATATATGTATTACATAAAAGATGCTCAACTCGATAAAAGAAAATGAGAGAACAAGAGTGGTTTAAAATAATAAAATTATTTATTTGTATTGTGACCTTTTTTATTTGTAAACTTTAGTTTCGGAAGTGCAATTTATAGCGTATTTACCTCTGGAGTAAAGTGCCATAATCCCTTGAGCGATTGGAGCCCTCAGGCCTTTTGAGGTCCCTCTCTTTCACTATCGGAATTAAATGATGCACTTTAGTCCCTTGATGTACTACAATGAACATCATAATTACATATAATTACACTATAATTACATCATCAGAATTTATTAACACATTTGACTAAACGATTTTTATATTTATTTTATTGAATCTGGGAAATTTGAGATAAAATAAAAAATGTAATCTTTGGTTTATTATTCTTAATCTTCTTAATTTTTCAAATATTTTACATCTTGCAGTCATTTCTTTTGTTTTAAGAGTGTTTTAAGAATTCTTAACAAAATGCAAAAATATTATTGATACCTATTATACAGGGTGACATAAAAGAATGCAATAAAATTCATATTTTCTAAGTAATTTTTTTAACGCCAAGATAGGCCGATTTTATTTTTTATTGCGCTGTTTTTCACTTATTTCCAAATTTCTCTTTGCCAACCGGTTTCTTGCTATGACGTAATCGATTTCTTTAAATAGCAACCCCTATTTTTGGCGTTCAAAATCGAAACTACTTTTTTTTCGTAGTATGAGAGTACTATTTATAGAGTCTGAAATGAACACTTTTAAGTAATTTAACCAATTTGAATGTTTTATTCAATTTGACAAAATACACGCAATTTTTAACAGAATTACTGTATTGAATGTTTGAAATAGACGCCGAAGTCTGTTAACACATTACTTATCATGTTTTGACTAATTAAGCGGCACTGATTTGTTGATTTCTTTCTCTAAAATCCTCTAAATCTTTTGGTTTTGTTGCAAATACTTTTGATTTTAAGTAGCCTCATAAAAAATTCAAATGAATTTAGCTCAAAAAAAAAAAACATAGTTGCCCATATGGGTCGATAGAAAATCCGCACTGGATGAGAGAAACCCATAATCAAAAACATAATCACCAAATTGAATATTTAGTGTGGTTTTGTCAGATTACCATCTTAGAACTGGTATTTTTTTGACGTCTCATTGACTCGATAAATTTATCTGGATTTCCTTTGCGATGAGCGTTAGCAGAACTTGGTCCCAATAAATAGAACCCAAACATACCAGCAGCATGGTTTCAACAAGACGGTGCACCTCCACACTACGCTCGTAATGTCAGAGATTATTTAGATGATGTTTTGCCAGTTTTTCTGAGAGGGCTACTTAAAATCGAAAGTATTTGCAACAAATTCAAGAGATTTAGAGTATTTAAGAGAAAGAATTACAAATCAGTACCGCTTAATTAGTTAAAAAGTAAAAAACAATGTGCTAACAAAGTTTAACAATTAGTTGCTTAAACAGCATGTACTAAAATATTTTGTTTAGTAATTCTGATGAAAATTGCGTTTATTTTGGAAAATTTAGTAAAACATTTAAATTGGTTAAATTACTTAAAATTTTCATTTTAGACCCTACTATTATACTCAGAAGAAAAAGTAGTTTTAATTTTCAACTCCAAAATTAAAAATTGATATTAAAAAAAACTTCTAGAATTAATGTAATAAGTGTTCTATTATGTAGCTAGTAAGTAAAGAATGTAGTAATAACAGCCACAGATGTTGGTTTGAATTCCGAGTGAGCTTGCAAACGGAGTTTAGGCCATGTAAGGCTGGTATTTCTTTCATCCTCGGAAGATCCTGAAATATTATTTTGACAAATAGATGGACAGATTTATCAAAGCCACAAAAATTAATCATTTTACAATTCCATAACATTATAAAACTTATTAAAATAGAAAAATACAATCATATTCGTAGCTTCTTAATTAACCTTTTTTATAAACAAAAAAGTCACTTATTTTCGCAGCTGTTTATTTGAGCTTCTTGAATTAGATGATGCAGTACATAATTTTTGTAGCTTTATAAGGTAAACCAAGACAATCATTTTTGTAGTTGCCTTTCTAAGCTTTTTAAAGTTGAGTACCACAGTCATTTTCTGTAAGAATTTTAAATTTGCTGATTGTAACGTCAACTCTGGTCTGAAAAATTTGAAATGTAAAATTGCCCTACAGTATGGAAACAATATGTTTTAGTAACTTTTAATTATTTTTTTAAAATACAAATATTAAAAATTTAATTAAGTATAATGACAGTATTTTTTTATCCGCTTTAAAACTAATTTAAAAATAGCTTTACACTCGTATGTGGTAAGTTTAATTGTGCAGGCGACAACTTTGTTTTAGGCTCGAGCTGAAGGCGAGGACTTGATTAGTTGGATCCTGTAAAATTAACTAACGCATAAGATTTGTATAAAATCTTTTATCCGAAAGATTTAAATTCTGTTTTTCCTTGTGTAAAAAATTATAATTTTGAAAAAATTAATAACTTAAACATAGTGTGCTTTGACCGCTAGACGTAAGACCAGTGACGTTCCAGCGATTTTTTAATTTTCTATTTTTCTAATAAATATAGCTTCGTTTGTGGAAATATTTTAGGTACATACACTTTGATACATAAGTTTTATTACTGCAAGGGTAGCTTTTTCCTCAAGCATCTCCTGTGGTAGTTCTAAACGTAAAATATGCGATCCGGTGTTTTTTTCATTTTTACCGCACAGTTTCCGAAAGTCCATCTTACTATTGGTGAATGAACAACTGTAATAGTCTTTGTGACAATCTAAGCTTCTTGTAGTGGATAAAGCCTGTATTTTTTGTTTATTTAAATATCATGTGTAGTCAACAAAAATAGTCATTCTTTTCTATTGCAGCGAACAATAACTATCCTTTTTGTGGTTGTTTATTTAAGCTCCTCAGGGTGGATAAAACTTCATTTTTGTGGTAGCTAATTTAAACTTTTAGAAGTAGACCAAAATAGACATTTTCTTGAATTATTATATAAGCTTCTTAATAGAACATTTTTTATTCGCACAAACCCTGTATTTTCGTAGTCCATTGTATAATCTTCTTGGAGTGGATAAAAACAGTAATTTTCGTGGAGTTTTTCTTTAGTTCTATTTGGCAAAATCCATATCTCGTCACTACTTAATCGTACAGAAAAATTTTATTTACTTTTTTGTATAAAATTGAACGCTCTAAAAAAGGTATTTTACAATTTTTTTTATAGCTATTAGCGTTTAAAATATATCAGAAGTCAAAGCTTGAAGAATTTAGCAAAAATTTCTTTTTTATTTATAAATTTTATAACTCGTTGATAAATAAATATTGGAAAATGCGCAACATATAATTTTGTAGGAAATTAAACGCTCTATAAAAACAAGTCTTTTGTGTTTAATCGATTACTCCAACCATTAAAAAAAAATGAGAATTTAGTCTCAAATTTTGGTTTTTTAAATGCGAATATCTTCTAAGTGGTTAGAGTACTCGATTAACCACAAGAGACTTTTGTAGAGCGTTCAATTTCCTATAAAACTGTATATTTTGCATTTTCTAATATTTATTTAACTATGAGTTATAAAATTTAGAAGTAAAAGTGAAATTTTTGTTAAATTCTTCAAACAATGACCTCTGATATCTTCTAAAGGCTAACAGCTATAAAAAAATTGTAAAATACCTTTTTTAGAGCGTTTAATTTTCTAGAAAAAATGTAAATAAAGTTTTTTCCTACGATCAAGTAGTGACGAGATATGGATTTTGCCTAAAAGAACTAAAGACAAACTAGAAAACTGAGATGAGGGAGTCCTTCCTATTAAAATTAAGATTAAAATTTAAAATTCATCTTTAAAAAGCATTTTACCTTTTCTTGGGTGTCAGAAATTTAAAAAAAAAATCGATTTTTTTGACCCACCCAAGTGGACAAATATAGTCTTTTTAGAAAATGTGTATTAAAGCTTCTTAAAGTCAACAAATATACTTTCATTTTCGAGCTTCTCAAAGTGGATTAAGGTGATTATTTTTGTGGTATTTTATTTAAACTTCTTGGACAACGCAATACCAATCATTTTCATAGCTGCTTATTTAAGTTTCTTGAAATGGTAAAACCAATTATTTTTGCAGCCATTTATAGGGTTAATTAATAAAATAAATATTCATAAAAATACTTATTTTTTAATTATTTTTATAAATAATTATAATTTGTTTTAACTTTTTATTAGTTAAATTACAATTTCACAATTTACTTGAATATTAGTAAGATTACATTTTTTCTGTTGCTTGTGTTACGAACGTAAAAAAAAGTAATTTGCTTTGTAACGAGAGAAAAGACAAGAGTATCAAATTTGACTTTGTGTCTTATTAATTTAAAATTAATATTGAGAATCTATCACTTTTATGAGGTAATCAACTATTTTAAATTGTTTCAGCCGGAACTTGTATCGCAAAAAAATGAAAAACAGGACACAGATTATGTTGAAAATGATTACGAGGATTTGGACAGTGACGAAAGTATTCCATTGCGAAAAAAACGGAGCATAAACAATGATGAAAAATATTACTATATTCTGGGTCAAGGTTACGATCCTTCTAAAATCAAAATTGACGATACTTTAAAAGACCAACAATTTAAATTTTTAAAGGAACGTCTGGCGTATAAGAAAAAACTGGATTTTATTAATAAAAATAACGAGTTTGTGCATCAACACCAAGTTAGGTCGTTGGATAATAAAAACTTTTTGAATGATCGCTACAAATCCTTAACTGAAGGTTTGAAAATTTGGAAACCGTCTGACATTTTGACTTTGAAGAATCCCAACGTGAAAAAATCAAAAAGAAGTGTTGATCCTGATGCTGATTCAATCGAGAACGAAATTGGAAGTTTCATGAACGAGATAATCAAAAACACGAAAATGATTAAACCGAAACTCGATCGAGAAAACGGAGATTACCAACTAGTTTTTCCGAATAAAGATAAAATCGAAGTTGTTGAGAATCACGGAGATGCTGAACTGAAATTGGTGCTTCATGGAGGTGACCCGACTTGTCCCACGACTGAAAAACAACCAGAAAGAAGTGAAAGGACTCAAACAAACATCCAGAAAGTTTCAAAAAAAGTCCCTGATAATGTCTGGGATAAACTTTTTAGAAAATTATCGAAATTTTTCCAAGGACTTAGTGCCAAATTACGAAAATACATAATGGATGACTTACTGAAGTAGTGCTGCGTTTACGTACTTGTATATTTTTTGAATAAAATTGTTTTGTACACATAAATTTGAGTTTGACACGTATGTTGAAACTTTTCCTAGCGGCGACGTGAAAAATTCAGTTGTTGTATTGAAAAATGGCTGAGCTGTATTGATTTTTAATAAAAACGATAACAGAAATGAGCTTTGGGCGGTTTTAAAAAATTCAGTGGTTTAGTGTCGGGTTGTATTAAGGGAGAAATAATTTTTGTAAACTGTAATATTTTATTAAGTCCTTTCTTTTCACAATAACGTTGCAGGTGGTTTACAACTAACAACAATCAAGTCGATCGACTAAGACTTATCAATAATATTATTATATAACAACGTGAACAGCCCTTACTAACTATAGGTACTCAGGCAACTACAAACGTGTTGTTTCATGGCTCATGAAACAATTACTGTTAATAAGTGTATAAATACAAAAGTTTTTGACTACATACAGCTTTACAAATCGGCCTACAACAAAATTACGGAAGAATTCACTTGTACAAAATCGTAACTTTAACAAAAACCCGGGTAATTTGTTGTAGGTAATTAGTTGAAAGCTTATGTTAAACTAAATAATCTTCGAATCAACAACAATATCTACAATACATGATAATATACTTGCGAATATCATTTTTGGTAATAACAATACAACATTGATCATTTCTTAACGATTTTCAGTTTTTGCATAAATTTATCACTAGCTTTTATTAAATACGTCACTTAAGCAGAAGCCTCGCTGAAACGAAAACAATCAGATCAACCAGCGGTCTGGTCGTTGTCGTTTCAGCCATCCGTTATAGACTAGAAATTACAGAATCCTTTTTTTTAAATATACGTGTCGTTGTCTCTAGAATTTAGATATTAACAAACGCAATCGTCACAAAACTTGAATTCGGCGCTGAGTCGGCAGTGAGCCAACATCAAGACTTTCAGTTGTAACAATACAAAAGACAAAAAACATACACTTATAATATTATCACACACCAGACTAAGTCGTACTACATTGCTTAAGTTGTGAGGAGAATCGTAATAACCAACAACAGACAAAGTAGGAACAATGATTCAATCTGGTACAAGTACCCGATCAAATACGAAAAAACCTTGACAACCGGGTCAACAATTTGAGTCTAAAATGTACAAAATCCTACTGAGAGTACGTGTTTGCATTGTCTTGCATTTGCGTGTGTGTATTTTAGAGTTTTCACGTTGATTTCACCCAAATTCCACATTGAACATTGCGTTTTGCCAAAAAGACACATTTGAGCAACGACACCTATAGTATTAAATACATCGATACAGTCTAGACTCTACCCCCAACTAGAGTTAAGATAGACATAGAATTATTCTACTTCCTACAGAGAATGATATATAGAATTAATTGACACATAGACAACAGGATCGTGAAGGCGCCGACCAGACTGACATCAAACAAAAACTTGAAAAAATAAAACACCATTTCGGGTCTTTCACGAATTGAGAAAAACCCGAAACGGTTCTTTTTCCAGTGAAAGGTGAAGCAGTGCATCTACACAACAAGTAATAAATCACAAACGAAACGAGAGAGATCTATTTTTCGCTCCAGTCGAGCCCATCCTAGTTGGAAACGAAGCGCGTCTTTATTGTACAAAATAACAGCTGAAGTCGTCGGAATTCATTATTATCCTGGTGTTACGAACTTGGTCATTTTGAAGAGAATGGTACAGGAAGAGAGTTCCACAAAGAGACAGAGACAACAACAATGAACAACGAACAATTATCAAATGACATGCTACACCGAAACAAAAGCAGTTGCCATAAACTTTGCTTCTTCGGCAGATTGTCGTCTAGATGTGCTAATTTTACCAAATATATCCAGAGAGCAAGCGCAAGAAACAAACGACCTCATTTCACCACACACGCTATGTTTGGCAGCGGCTGTGTGAAATGGGGTCTGAGCGCAGCGAGTCCGTCGACAGGATTGAGCTTGTTTGGGTAAAAAAGTCGTGCATAGCCGGCCGGCTCTCGACGGACTCGGGAACATCAAAGGCGAAATATAAGGAATTTGGATGACCAATCACGGTGTGTGCTTGGAGGACATGAAGAGTGGAAAAACGGCGAGTGATTGTTTAAAAAGCCTCGAACATTCATGCGTCCTTCGAACCAAAAGAACTCGTTATGTTATTTTACCATTTTTGACGTTACAAAAAAATAGGTTTAAACTATCGTCTATCTACAAAAATTTTGGTAACAATTGATTACACTACTACAAAAGTATTATGACAACAGTGCATCGGTATCTAATGTCATCATAATATTTTTGTTTTTTGTTAATTGTTTATCGCAGTCTCTTTTGTTGTGTGTGTATTTTATTCGGGGCTTATTCCTGCACGGCTTTCGTCATTCAATTAAATAAAGTCGTTGAGAGGCGGCCATCGGCGGAGAGGCCGGCGCGAGGTCCTGGACCGGTTAAGGCAAAACTATTTTTTTTTTTTGGTATTTTTTACACCCTTATTATCCCTAGCAAAATTTTTTGGACGCGCCCGGATATCTCCACCGATGTTCTTACTTTTTGATCACAGGTAAACACGCCTACACTAACTAATTGAGTTATCTTAAAATTATTTATTATTGAATTTTTTCTGTGACGTTCTAGAAGACGGCCCGCAGAAATCCCCCCGCAGATGTTCCCGGAATTCATTGCATTACACATTTACTCTCTATTTGTGACTTGAGTTCGTTTACTTGTGTTTCTATCGTGTTCTTCAACTCTGAAAAATCCAAAACATTCATTTCTCACAACCAACAAAACACCACTGGCTTATACACAATTGCATCCAAATATATCACAACCAACAAAACACAACTGTATATTTGGTTGCATAACTATGTGTAAACTGTGCACGTGTGAATATTTGGTTGCATAACGCACGACGTAACTAGCACTCGTCTCGCATGCAAACATAAAGAGTGTTCATCTGAAAAAGTCATCAAGTCAACTATGATTTGTAAAAATTCTCATACGAATACATGAGAGGTTTTGACAGATCAAAGTTAACTTGATGACTTTTTCAATTGAACACTTGATAGAACAAACTCGTATAGAAAGAGCTAAAATCAAAACTTGTGATGTGACAAGTGGCAAAAATGCTTAATCTTGTCGATGTATTATTAAAGCTCCTTCGATAGTTTTTGTTAGTTCTATGGTTTCAAATAAAAGGATAGGGATTGTGGGAACATAAATAAAGAACAAAAATAACAGAAAAAAATGTATTAAAATAATAAAAAAATGTTTACAACAACTACTTAAGGTGGGGTACAGTTCAATGCAGTAGAAAGTACAAAACAAGAATAGGTACATCAAGAAGAAGATTTGGTCAATTTTGGCAACACGTAATAAATATTGTCATGTCGTAGGCCGCGAAAGGCACAAGATTTGATTTTGCTTTTATTGTTGGTTTGTACTTAGGCAAAAAGGTGAGGTGGTTTTGAGTGTGAATTGACTTAGTGCTAGTGCCCCAAAAAACACATCTATTGATTCTTAAATCTACAACAACTACGAATTTCAACAACATTTAGAATTTTGCAAATTTTTCAAAAGACATTCAAATTTCGTAAAATGATTCGTTGTCCGTTTTATTAAATAATGTTGCATCTTTTATTTATTCGCCTAAGACCCTGTATACACTCACTTGTGAACTCGTCCTCCTCCGCTTCTTCTGCTTCCCTCGCTAGTTCTTCAGGAGTTTTCTTTTTACGCATGAGAGGATTGGGTTCTTCCTGTACTGGTTCTACAACTTCTTCTTTCTTTTTGATATTATACTGGAACAAAAGTGGGGAAGTTGAATAAATCTGGCACGACTTGATTGTTTTTTATGAGTAAATATCGAGTTACGTGATGACGCAAATAATTCGCTTTTGAAAAGAAAAGTGCGTTCGTTACTCCCGGATCAGAGTTTCTGCGGGTTTGGAAGTTTGAAGGCTCAGAATTTGCAATGTAAATTGGTCACGTGTGGAAACAATCGAAACTCGCTTTTTATTCGAGAAAAAAGTGTCGTTAATCGAGTTTGCTTCTCTCGAGGTGTAGATTTCCCTCAAAGGGAGTCAACCTGACTCCGTTAGGGAGTCGCTATAAAGTAACGGACTCCCTACTAGAGTCAATTTGACCCCGATTAAGATGGCCGTCTTCTTAAAAGCCTCATCCCTTGTTGACGCGTCCCCCCTGCAAAAAATAATTAGATTGCAGCTCACCTTTCATTATATTTTTGGGTGGTGTGTGCTGTGTGCCCCAAACAAACTTAAGTAGCTTCAGGCTGAACGCCTAATAAATTTCGTTTCCTGAAATGTGCAAGTCGCCCAAAGCGACGCAATAAATCCTCATAACATTTCTGGGAGCGCTTATGAAAATATGTTTTAAAGTTATAGCTTTTTTGATAACGCCAGCCTCGCTAAAATATCTCTGCCTTCTTCTTAATAACCGATTTTTGCCTTCAGTTTGCACACTTTACATTTTTTAAACACAAAGTAATATCTAAATGGCAAAAAATATAAAAAAATAACATGTCAGATCTTATAAAAGTACAAGAAAAAAATTGTGTTTCCTACTGGTTGCGCCATTTCAACAAAAACTTAAGCTATTATTTATTTAAAGCAATAATTTCTCGTTGCAACATCCTCGCACTTAACACAAATCTTAGAATAAAAACTCTAAATTCGCAAAAACCAGTTCTATTTAGTTAAAGCAGAAATTTATGACAGTCATTAGTGGAAATTAGTTTCGACTGGTAAAAAGAAGCAAATATTGTTATTTTGAAACTAGTAAACTAAAAAATTAAGTAGTAATTTTAGGGTTTATATAGTAGTTTAAGCTAGTAGTTTTTAATTAAAATACTTAAGTACTGCTCCTAATTTCATCACGTTATACTTCAGTTTAATTTAGTTTAAAAAATCTAAAACAACCAAAAAGTCGACTAAGTAAACTTAATCCAGAAAAACTAGTAATTTGTTCTTTACTTCTAAAAGTCAATCTATCAAATTACTATATTCTCCTTGAGAGTGTCTCATAACAGACTGGCGGTAAAAATTGTCATTTTACTGACTAACATGTAAAGATGAGCGTATTTCGTAAAAAACAAACTTTAGTTACATAACAACTTTTGGTTGTAAGGCTTTTATCGCTTATACAGATCGTTCCCATCTTATCCAATGACCATCATCAAGATTTTTTTGTATCAATCGATAGCTCTTGAAACACAAAGCAATTAGTATCATTGTGCCAACAAAGAGCAAAATCGAGAGATAGAAATGTTTGGAAGTCTATAAATCATCGAAGCTGGGTTTTGATCGTAATAATCTGATAGTTTTAACAATAGGCTTAACGCCATGGAAGGTTCATTACGGTTTGGGACCTTTCAGATAAGATTGAGAGAAGAAATCCTGAAACATGTAATTATTTGCTACTGATATTTATAATAAATCATTTGGATACACTGATGTAACGGATACACTGTTACAATTAACTAATGTAATATTAAATTATTAATTGATATACACTCGAAACTAATCTAAACATATTCGTTGTAGACACGTGGTACCAGAAAGTCGGGAAATGTTTTTAAAACCTAGGACTTTGTCTAACCAAGTTCGGAAAACCAATTATTGTAATAAGTAATAATTTTTGTTGCCACATGTTATTTTATAACTAGTGATAAAAAGTCACCTTATTAAATTATCCATATAGCAAATCCACAATACTATATTATGCCATTTCATATACCGAGATATCAAAAATTAAATGAATTGCAGACGCTTCTGGTTCAAAATATATTTGTCTTAGCTTGTGTCCTGTTTTTTTAATGATTTTTTTTTAAATCTGTCACGTTATATCAGTGATCCAATAAATTGCCTAAAAAGTCTGTCCAGAATTTTCTCACAAGACTGACAGTTTCACATCAATTTTAGCCAGGGATCACCAACCTGAAGATTTTTCATTATTTTTATTAATAACATTCTCATTTCTAAAGCAAAACATTGCAAAAAGATTCTGGCGCGTTGATTTAAAAGTATCATTTCATAAACATTACTAATGTTTCTACGCGTTTCAAATAGATCGTTCATTTTATTATAATAAGAATTATTATAATTAAATTAACATCTGGGAATATAGTGAATAGTCGCAACTTATTTCTAGAATGAAAATTGCATATTTTAACAAGCTAAAAATAATTTACTTTCTCTGAAATCTGAGGTAATAAAATGTAAATATTAAGAAATATCTATTTGGCCGGTACCTGTCCTGAGACCCAAAGATCAAACGACTTAATCCCCATAAATAAGAAGTGAGAGTTTTATGAACTCGGTGTCAGAAGTCATCTAAACTTTAAATTAATCTAGCTACTTTATTTAAAGAATTACAAAATTGACGCAATGATACCAATTGCTCCTTATTTCAAAAGCTATCAATTTATACAAAAAATTTCGATTTGAGTGGTCATTAGATTTTCATAAGATAGGAACAATCTCCTTTGTCTTAGTTTCAAAGTTAATGCTGCATCCCTCTAGCGACCAGAACCACACCTCTTCAAAAAAATTAAATAGGAAAAAGTGGCACATTATTTTAAAGCTGCTTTCATTGTCTATGCAGCAATGTGTTTTTTTCAATTTTAAACGATTTATTTTCGAGAAACATGAAATTGTTTTAGGCTCAATTAAATTTTCAAAAGTTTTAATCTGGAACGCTATCGTTTGGTGAACAAGTTTTTTGTACAGATGGACTAAGAAATCTTATCTTTTCTGCACAAAAATTTTTACTTTTAAAGTAATAAACATTTTTTGACTGAAACTGATAAAATTGTGAACTTTTACTTACAAATTCTTGAGCAATTTTTATCACAGATTGCGTTATCCGTTAAAAGGTGTTCAAAAACAGCCACTGATTATTGTCGCAAATTCGACAATTTACCTGAGAAATTATTTATTTATTTACTTAAAAAAACATGGCGTACAATCCGGAACAGAATGATACTACTGAAAAGAAAAATAGAACTGCTGGATATAGCACTTTATTCAGGCTATTAATTTAGGCCCGTCTTTCTCCTTGCTTTTGGATCGAGGTTGTGAATACTGAAAATTACTTTCAAAACCATTGTTCTTCTAACAGTCCCCGTGGGAAAATTCCTTATAGAGTTTAGACCGGAAAGAAGCATGTCATAAGTTATTTCAAAGAAAGAAACCAAATACAGATAGGTTCGATTCTCAGTAGTAATACCTCAAGAGAGTGAGAATAATTAAAAATAATTTGACAGAATTTCGAAAACGTGTTGGCAAGAAATAGACACTAGAGCGCGTAGGTGACTATTGCCAAATGGCAACACGTTTGAGAATAATTCGTAAAAATCATTTTCTAAATTATTCTCACAAATTGACAGACGTCAAGTAAAAAAATAGTTGTCAAAAAACCGTTGCCACATTAAAAAAAACAAACGCAGGTAAGGCAAATTATTCCAGCGGAAATAAGCTAGGTAAAAAATTCCCACTATAATAATGTGTTGATTGGCTGAAAAGTGCACATGTGACAAAAATTAAATTTTTTCAAACGCCAAAAAATAATCAAACTAATAAGGTCTTTTTAACCTGTTCTGAAGAAAGTAAAGGTTATAGGATGTGGCCGTCAAAGAAACGTTATCATCGCTCGTGACGTCAAGTTTTTTAAGGATTTAGAGAAGAATGACAATAATTATGTTAAATTTATTTTTGAGGATTTGTTTATACCGGAAGAACCACTAAAAACAAAAAATCCTCGATTTCTAGAAGTAGAAATAAACCAAGTCAAAGCGGGCAAATTGGATAAAATAAAGTGGAGTCAGGTGGTTAAAATTCTTTGTATTTCTACTCACCGTTATAGTTCTGCCACTTTTTCAATGTAATTCAAAAATGTTTTAATATATCCAAAAACTTCGCGAACCTAAACTTTGTCCAGGGGGACATTACCAGCATTGAAGGGTACCTAGTACTTTTGAGTGTGAATTTTCTTCTATTGTTAGTTTAGTAACATTTGCCTCATAACCTGTGATTTTCTGGTTTATTTAAGAGATATTAATAATATATTAAAGGGGCAGTAAACCAAAATTTCATGAAAGTATCTAAATATTCTTAAAAAATATCTAAGATAAAAAATCAAAATTAAAAGTCGCTACGACCTTTGGTTTTTGAACAGCGAAACAACAAAGTTGAATGCTTGACGTCATACCGACATCGTACCGAGCGAGTATTTGTGTTTTTTTTGTTGTTGTTTATGGTTACTGAAAGTTATCAAAAATGCCAAACTGTTGTGTTTTCTGCTGCAATAATAATTTGAAATGGTCTAACGTGATGCTGCATAATTTCCGCATCAGGTATACCCATCTTCTCTTTTCGTTTTGTAAAATACTTTTTAACATTTTATTATGGCGCAACCAATTTAAAAAGAGTCGAAACTTAAAACTATGTTCTCAAATACTTCGTGGTGTGTACTACATTCGTTTTCATTTCTCATATTTGTTCTCAACTCTAGTTTATCTTCAACACAATATAAACATTCTTTTGGTTTTGTCCTAAATAATACCTACACAATTTCCGCACCTACACCAAGATATGTCGTTTAATTTTTCGAGATTTTAGTCGTTCTGCAGATTATTTAGATTCTTCTTTAACTTACTTAATTTATTTTTGGTATACTTTGGTTCAAAACCGAACACCATCCAGATTAAAAAACAATGAAAAACTGCAAAGTTTAATGACAGGCAAAATGACAGGACATAAACAATCTCACAACATATCAGACGGAACAGAATATGTCGGTATGATGTCACAGTCAACGTTTTCCACACTTTGCTCTCTAATATTTCCCAATCGGCAAATCGCACGTATCTGCCGTTTAAAGACTTGTTCTTAGAATTTTTTTACTATATTTTTGTTTTTCGGTATACAACCCCTTTAATCTAAAACAAAATTTTTTGAAGAGATTGGTTAGTGCTCAGGAATAGAATTTAACAAGGTAAAAAATAGCAGATAGGTGCATCAAACTGATTATATTTTAGAACTTTTGGACAAATTTAGCATGACAGATGTTATTAAACCAGTTAAATTTCCTCTCGAAAATATAACAAAATTGAAAAAGAGCGAAGATTCTCTTGAGGTTAGTTTGTCAACCCAAGAATTGAAAAGTTCTTTGACTTATTTGACTACTGCTACAAGACTTACTTTGATCATTTTTATAACTGTTACATGAAAGTGCACTGGACAGCCACAAAACTGTTCTCAGATTCTTGAAGGAAACTTGATTTTTGACAAGGAATCTGATACTTAAATTGTTATGCAAACCCGAATAGAAAAATTGCCCGAATGACAAAATGTCTAGTACAGGTTTCATGTTTAAACTTATAGGCAGCCCTATTTTCTGAGACTAACAAAAAAAAGCATTTGATTTATCATCCACCAAAACAGAGTACATGAGAATTAGCGAGTCTGCTACTTTGAAGAAAGCTACAAACTTCTTGTCCATTTCTCATTGAATTGTGTTTAAAATGATTATTTATGTAATTAAGGCATAATGATGCAGATTGTAGCACGAGGAAATATCCAAAACCCGACGTGCTATTTTCTGATGGACATTAGTGACAATTATGCCCGTGGTACATACGCATTGTTTTGGTTTTTTAAACCAAAAGAAGATTCACAATTCCGGTCAGTTTAAAGAGAACGAGAAAATATTTCGCTATTGTTGGACATCTCATAATGTTATCATTGGTCGTTTGACGTTTCCAAATAAAAAATAAGAAATTCGTATTTATTCGTCATTGCTGCTTAAAGTAATCTTACGTGACATAAAATTAAAGATTACACCCTGATTTACGGGCTGCTAAAGATGATTATGGTTTCAAAATAAAATGAAGATAAGATTAAGCCAATATGGGTGTTTTAAAGCTTGTTGAAAAACCTATATTTTATGCGAGAATCAAGTATATGCCTTGACATTCAGCATCACTTCATTAGGAACGCTTTAAAGCAGATTATTGCCTTTAAAACCTTAGAACAGGTTTTTACCTTTAAGATGACAGTTTTGCAAGATTTTTAATTTACTGATATGCGTTGGCAAGAGAAAGTGTTAATGCGTATCGTGCGTTAGAGCATTTAATTACATCCTTTTTGGTTGTTTAATATACGGTTATTTTCTCACCCTAATAAATTTAAGAAAAAATAATATTTCCTACTGACTGCGTCAATTCAAAAAGGTTTATTCAAGCTACTTTTCGAAAATTCACCAATTGCAAATTGCAAAACCAATTGTGATGTGTTAACAAAAATGATAAGTTATCGGCTGTCATATCGACAAATTTTTTAACACTCGTTTTGTTAAAAATTCTTTTTTTCTTAGTTTTGTCGTTAGGTTTGTTATTTTTCTGTTAATTTAGATAAACAAACCTCTAGTGTTTCATTAGCTCGACATTGATAAATTAAGGTGATTGTCCTGATAAAGCGTCGTCGAAATTGAGAAACAGATTAAATTCCTGGAAGCGTCGCGCCGTTTGCTGATTTTTCGACTCGGCGTTGATTATCATAATGAATCTATACTAAAGCGGATGAATAGAAAATTTAGTTTGGTAAATTCGGAATCGATTTGAGAGAGGGTGGAGGATATAATGGCGGCTGGGTCTGCCCGGCCAGGCCTGCTTTCGAAACAATACAACAAAGCAAACGATCCAATTTGCAATGAAATGAGGAAACAACAGTACGAATCAAAAACGAATTCGACCAATATGAAATGTTGCAAGGATATGCCATGTCTTCGGAAATGTTAATTGAAATTTGAAGAAAAACGTCTCGAAACCAATTTACTTTTGTTAAAACAATGGTGGCGGCAGCACTTTTCATAAATACTAATTAAAACGGGAACAAAGGAAGTGACAACTGGAAATTAGAAATTAAAAGAAAAAGTTGTAGGTGATAATCACCAGTTTGCAAGAGAGAGATATTATTGGGTGGGTAATTAGTTTTTACTTGGAAGGAAATTAATGTAAATTGTTGTTTTTGCTGTTTATCAAGACATTTTATTGGAATATGCATATTTCAGCAGCAGTTGTTAGCACAACAACTACATCATTTAAATAATCTTTTTTAATTTTTCTAATAAGGCGAGGCTTGCGGTGCGTGTTGATAACAAACGCCTAAAAAATACGTTATTTATATGCAATTCAGTTATCAGTAGAGCTAAAATAAATACTGAAACATACTGCAATAATTTACTTTCAATTATTTCGATTAGAATTTAAAAATTTACGAATATATAAAACTACCTGGCGCAGTTGGTAGGAAAAACAATCCTTAAATTTATTGAATATTTCAGTTTAAAAATATTTATTATACGTCAAATTTATGTATGTTATGATAACGTGACTAATTAGATTGATTTAGTACCTAACCTACCTAAATATATCGTGAGTTTTGATTATTTATGAAAATTATTATTTCACCCTCGTGTTTAAATCGGGTCATCAGTTAATGATTGAGAATGTGTTTGCATAATGTCATTTGACAATAACTGATCCATGCATTTTAATTTTCATTTTTCGGTCATAAATCCCGTTATAGATATGCTTGTAGCGATAATCTACTCCATTATGGGTTAAAGTATTGGCATTGATTACCATAACGGGTTGTATAATCGATGATAGAGTGCACAAATGTTTTCACAATGTCTGTGTAGTGAATTAAAGTGCAAAGTGTAGGGCTTCTAGCTTATCAAGCCCTTTATACAATTAAAGATGGCCGATAAGGTCGGGTCCCTACACGCAATTTCCTCCTCACGGAAAATCCGAATGCATCAGAATCTGTCGGAAACAATTTTTCTACACTATCGCGTATTAAAAGCGACGAAAGTGAATATTTCTTACCATGTGTTGTAAAAATTTAGAACGAAAATTATGCAAGCGTGTGGATTGCGTTCATCACGAAGGCTTGATTTGCAATTTCTCCCATGGTAATTTTATTCAAATTGCCTGGAATCGTATTATCTCGACGGCAATTAATGCGTGTGGCCCGGATTTCTCCAGTGTCGTTTTTAAACGTTTTGTAAAGATTTTCAAATATTTGAGAGGGTTGTGTGTGACGGTCATTGCGAGGGGTGCGTTCAAAGAGATGGAAATTGCGGACGAATAAATCGTTTACTTGCTAAAGTAAACAAATCGGAAAATGTCAACACTATCTAGCTGTGAAAAGGTTCACTCGTGTTATTCGACATAGTAAATATCAAAGGACCGAGTGTACAGCGGATTTACTACATCGAGATACCACTAGTTTACTTTACTATAAATTTGTTTAATTTGCGATAATGTACTCAAAAATTTCTTTACTACGCTTTAAGTAAGCAATAATTTTTTCCCCAAATTAGATACTTATAATCATGACAAATACCAAAAACAAAATAATAAGATAATCCGAAATTTGTATTCACATTTTTGATAAAATCTTTTTTTTTTCTACTTTGCGTATGTAACAAAGCTTAATACGATACCGATTTGGGTGTCGTATTAGCCAATTTAGCACCCATTTGCGTGGTGCAATTTAAGCCTTGTCGGACTTCTGAGATGATAAATGGAGCATTTATATGTCAGCGTTATGAGATTATATTAATTTTATTCGAACAAATTTTGTTGCACTTGATGACCAGTATTCCTTCTCAAGATGTTTTTGTATGTGTCACAATTAACCTATGAAACAATCGATCAGCGGTGTAAGCAAGCGGCTTGAACAATGAGGTAACTTCAACTTTTTTTGAGGTTAGACGCTTTAAAACGGTTTTCAGGCACTACTTGCAACCCCAGTAGTGTTTGATAATTTTCAAGTTATTTGCTAGATAAGTATATAGCACTGCTTGGTCTGAAATAACGATGAGAAGAATCGTATAAATTCCGCATCTTGGTAATTTAAAAAATATTGCAATGTTTTTGGAGAGTTCCTTATTGTGTTTACGCCAATAGGAGTATTTAATCAAGGCAAAAAAGAACCATTTGTAAATTACTTACACAGAATTTTGGATAAGTTTGAAAATTTATTATTAACGCAAAAGTCCCTAAAAATTAAAAAATAAACTTATTTGCTTTAAAAAAACGTAAAACGCGCAAAGTAGAAAAAATAGCATAAAGAACTCGTTTCAGAAGTTACTGTGAGAATTCATTCTTTATAAAAACTCGCGCTAGTGCTCGTTTTATAAACTTGAATTCGTGCCACAAAGTTGACTTTTCGAAACGCGTTCTTTAATATACTATTTTAAAATAAAATGTTGGAAGATAATAAGAAAAGTGTTTCCCACTGACTGCGCCTGAAAGTTTTATGGATTCGTAAATTTCACAACTTGAATTCAAAATAATATAAAAATAATTGAAAATAAGGAATTGCAAGCATACATTCTACAGAAATGTCTCAATAAGTCAAACAAATAAAATATTTCTGGAAGTTTTATTGAGTTTTATTTCGTATAAATAATTGTGAAAATGTTTTATGTTCTCGTAAAATATATTATTGGATTATTGTAAGTTTTCTATTCATTTCTTCTATATTCGTTTGAATTGGGGTGATCTAAGTTTGTAATAAATAATAAATTTTGTGTCATTTTGGTTTTCAATGTTGGTAATTTTTTTTAATGTATAACTAAATGACTCTTTGACAATTTATATCATGTTGGTCATCTGAAATCAAATTTCACCAGTGTAAACAATATAAATTATTATAAATTTGACTAATGTATGAATGTACAACTTCGGTTTCACAAAACTTTAGTTAAGTTAGAAAAAAAAAAGATTGATACAACTAGTGGTTTTCGATTTTAATTTTTTAATGCTTTCGGCGCGTCGATTACCGCTTTATTAAATTTTGTTAAACCTGAAATAAAGTCACAGCCGAATAAGAAAACAGAAATATCCTATGTGCCATGAATTGGATTCAAGTCTAATAAATACAAATTCTTTTAAATTTAATTAGCAAACCTGATTAGATATTTTAAAAACTCAAAAAGTAACACAAAATGTTCCTTTAAAAAACTACTTTATGTATCAAGATATTCATTAGCTCGAACGAGTCAAAAATTTTGCTGTGAAATAGCCAATAGGTAAATCTAAATATTGTTACGAAATAAGTTCGGCGATTCTAGTAGCTTCACTGCTTTCTCGAACTTGTTACAAAGGAAGTGATGACTCATTGATAAGGCGTAGGTTTGAGGATAGTAGCAAATTCGACTTTGACTCTATATAAGCAAGTCGTTGGCTGGAACAGCATGACTTAACGAGAGACAGGTACTACGACAAGCAAATCATTAGTGACTATTAAACGCAATAAAAATTTTGTTTGAGTAATTATTGTTATTAGTGTAAAATAATTATTCATTTAAAAATCCAACTCTTTAAATCACAGAAAAACCACGTCCACGTCACTGATGTCAGAAGTGAAATTTATACAGATTTGAATTGTCAGAAATGAAGAAAAGCTCGACCAAAAAGACGACGCGACGTCGTGTTGGTTAAAAAGAAAAATTACGAAAAATTCTAGAAAAATTTAAAAGTTGCCGTTGAGTTAAGAAAAGAAAAATTAAAAAAGATTCTAAAAAAATAAAATAAGATTCTGTAAAAACAAAACAATAATTTGGGAAAAGAAAAGAAGATTTAGGAGCATTAGAAAGCTATGTCTAAAAGAAGAACAAAGAAAACTTTAAGAAGTAAAAGAGCAAAGAGAAGTTCGATAAGAACAAAAAGCAATTCCCAAAAAGTTGAAAAAGATGATGGGAAGAAAAAGAACTAGGAAAAATTCTACAAAAGTCAATTTTAAAAAAGCTTAAAAAACGATGATTAGAAAGAAATAAAAAAACCAATATTATGTCTAGAACAAAAGAAAACTAAAAAAGGGAAAAAGCTACATAAAAGAAGTACCAATAATAGAAAAAAAAAAACAAAAAACTTCTAGAAAGATTCAAAGAACGAGAATTAGAAGAGCAGGAGAATGTCTTTGATAAATTCGATAGTTGAGGAAACTTTGAAGGATTGACATCGTGGTTAGCCTGCTCGTTCCTATCCGGAAGTTAGTCATCAACTGAGAACTGATACTTTTATCATGAGGCTGCAGGAGAATCTAAAAGTTTTCTCCAACTTTATTGTGGTCTTAAAAAGATGGAGCAAGCACAAGAGTCTTGCCGATTCTACCTTACACACTTTTGAACACGAGATATCCGTTTACCTGATGAAACAAACAACTCAACCTTTGCAAATTAAGTTAAAGCTTAAAACCAAAAAAAAAAAAAAAAAAAACAGATGCCAACTTTTACTGAGGGAAGACCTAGGTCTACCTGTGGTACCTTAAAGATAATTTATTTTGAAAAAATGCCATCTGAGAAACGCTTGTAAAGTCCAAAAGTTAAAGTAGATTTTTTTTAAACGATCAACCTTTAAAATGGGAGGAGAGGTTACGAAATGGGCTCGGCGATTCTAGGTAGAAGCGGCTCTAGTCGATATAGATAAATAGTTAGTCGTTGCCCGGATTAGTTTGACTAAGACAGGGTTTATTACAGACGAATCATTGGCAATTATTCAATTGCAAATGCAAAAATGCAAATATTTAAACCGCAATAAAAAACCAAACTGAGTTCATGTCACAATGTTTAGATTAAAAATATTTGCCTGTAGAGTTTGTAACAAAATAAGAAAAAAATTAAGACATCAAATTTATAAAAAACTGTCTATTAGTTTACATTTAATTAATATATCTTAAGCAGAGAGGTTAAAACAAATTTGCCAATATAAATGCCTTCTATTCGTTTAAGTTACTTAGGGCAATATTATATTTAGTTTCAACATCTTTCAACTTAACACAAAGCTTGTCATAAAAACTACCGACATTTATACAGTCATTAATGCATTTTAGTTTCAACTAATAAAAATTAAAAAAATCAGCAACTTTTATTATAATTTAGAGTAGCAGAATTTAGTAGAAAATTACAGTACATCCTATGCGAAGCGAAAACTAGATTTGACTTGTAATAAAAACACAAAACGTTAGTTATTAAAACTTATCTTTTTTATAAAGACAGCAGAGGTTCACATGTAAAATAACTAATAAAATTCTTATCATTAAAAACTTAAAAATTTGTGACTATCAATAGTGGAAACTAGTTAAACTTGCTAACACGACCATACCATTAATATCTGTAATGAAAAACTGAAGTAGTTTTAAGATTTTGTTTTAGTTTAAGCTGGTAATTTTTAAAGTAGAGTACTAACCTACATCATTATTAGTTTGAATTATGTAATAATAAGTAAATTTAAACTAATAAATGGATTTAATTGCCTAGTTTCCACTAAGAGTGGAAATTTTAGTTTCGACTGGTAAATACTAACACTTATATTTAAATCTGTAACTGTTTCATTGCGTTTTCCATTTTTGAGTAGTTTAATGGTAGCGGCTACAAGTTATCTATTATCGTTTTAAGAGTTGTCTTAAGATGTAGTCGTCTGAAACCAGTGCTAACAAAGTTGGTAATTGTGACATGTAGTGCTAGCGCCATCTCACGGTTCTAAAAAAAATTTTCTTTAATTAAAAAAATAATAAACTGATCAACAATTGAAGTGATCCACCACAAAAATTGTTCATTAAACAGAATTAATTCTGGTTTTTTGTTGTTCTTTTGTATTCTTTTGCCTATCTGAAGTATTTTATGGTCTATCTAGTGGTAGTTTTTAGGTGTTAATTTTAAAAACGTTTTTTTTTGCAGTTTTATCTGATAAAACAAGCAAAATAATAATTTAACTGAGTGTTTTTCTCAGTAGTATTAAAACTGACACGTTAAAAGTATTATTGGGGGTGACTTATCCTTAATTTCTAATGCTTCAACAGCGTTTGACCGATAATTGCAGCATGTGGTTCACATGGTGCAGGAAGAGTTATCTCATCGCGAGGTGGCGCGAATTTTTAATGTGGTACATGGGGTGATCAACAGAGCTATTAATTGCTTTCAAGAATGTGGAACTCCTCGTTTCAAATATGGTGGAGGTCGTGCACGCAGTCTAACTTCAAGACAAACTCGTTTTTTACAAATTACTCCTCGCCGAAACTCTACCTACAACGCTACTCAGTTAAATAACGCGCTACAACGAGTTACAGGAGTAGTTATTTTTACTCAAACAGTTTGACGAAGGCTACACGAATATGGCTTAAGGGCTAGAAGACGTGTGCCATGCCCACTATTAACCCGGCAACATCGAGTGCAACGACGACATTGGGAGGAAGCTCGTATGAACTGGACCCAGGACGAATGGTCCCGTTGTATGTCTGCAGATGAGTCTCGATTTACTCTTTATCGTTTGGGTGGGCTTATTAGAGTGTAACGACGTCCGAACAAGATGTACCGTGAAGAAATGCGAGAGCACAGGGTACCTTTCGGAGGAGGTGGTGTTACTCTTTGGGAGGCATTATTTTTAACAGCCGCACAGAAATTGTGGCACCAAGGGAGTTATGCATAAATGCATTATAGGTATATGTGTATTTTACCAATTGAAGACTCTTTTGCCAATAATTTTGGAAATGAGTTTGTGTTTGTGGATGATAATGCATGACTGCACCGTGCTCAGATTGTGAACAATGTTCTTAATGCACATGGTATTGAGCGAATGGTGTGGCTGGCATGCTCCCCTGATTGCATCCTCATCGAACGTCTGTACATAGAGCAGGCATAGGTTATCGGAACAAGATGTCCAACCAGCAACTTTTGAGGAGCTTCAAAACATGTTGGAAGAGGAATGGGAAGCAGTACCTCAAGAAGTCATCAATAATTTAATAGAAAGTATGCCTAAGAGATGTATGACTGTCTCTACGGCTAGAGGTGGTCCTACTAGATATTAATTTATACAATATGTTTAATAAATAAATATGTAAATACAATATGTAATTACAAAATATTGCTGAGGGTATTTACTGTTTTTGTAAAAAGTTGAATAAATAACCAAATATACTGATTTACGATGTTGCGATGCATGTGTACCTTTCTTTTTTTGCTCGGCTTGTATTAATAACGGTTTTTTAAAGAAATATGATGTATGAAAATGAAAACATCACTTATTATAGAGTGGATCACTTCAATTGTTGAGTAGTTTATATTATCTTGTTAAAATGGTCCAGTTAGAATAAATAACGACATTTCAAAGTCTGATTTTTCTTCTTTAAAATGCGAATAAATAAGATTCTATTTTGAATTCGGTTTCAACTCAATTTCAATAAAACAAAGAAGATGAATACAATAATATCGAATTTAATTAACTATTACGAAGTACAATTTAGCTTTAATAATTTCTAAAATTAATCATTTCAAATCTTTGTGTTCCTAAAGCAAATTATATTTTGAAAAGTTTGGAAATTATCCCGGCACATTCACCAATTCTGCTTAAAGCTTTTAACTGCGATGTTAAAGAGTGACAATTTTTCTCTCTGTTTCTACAATTTAAAATCCACTTAATTAGGTTAATGCATTTATTTTTTATTAATTTCAGTCTTTTGCTGGCACTATGACACAATTTTAAATCCTGTCATGATTTTCCAATAATTTTAAAATTGTCCATTTCAATTGTGTCACCTTAAAATCCAATCCATTTAAATAATAAATCAATAGCTGCTGGTTGGTGTATATAGTGCAAAAGCACCTCAAGGTAATTAAATGGCGATACACTCTAATTAATCGTCGTACGATGATGTTGTAAAATTTTCTTCCAAAAAAACGTAATCATCGTGTCGGTATTTTCATTTATAAAGACGAGTTTACACTCAGGATTATCTCTTTTCTGAAAGACGTACAGTGAAAAGAGTGTGTTTTTTGAAAAACGGCTGAAAAACGTGTAATCCTCTTACGTGCTAAGAGTCCCTCTCTCAGAAACGTCATACTTTTTCCACTTTATTGACACAACCAAAGCGCATTAATCATCGATTCGAAATATTAGCAACAAATTTATTCGTCGTAAAAGTACCCCATATAATAACTAATAAAATGGCACTTTCGGTTTATTGTATATAGTTAGAAAGCATATATGTGTTGTGTGTTTTATGAAGAAAATCGCGGCTACCGTCAGAAGGGTTGTATTTCAAAGGGTGGCAGCGCATAAATTACACCTAAACACGCTCCCTCTTTGGATAATTAGTAAAATCCGGTGTGTTACGATTCGCTAGGGTGCAGGATAATGTGCGGATTTACGACCTGGATTCGCAGAAAAATACAAAAAAATTATTTTAGCGCAAACCCGGTTTAATTTAACAATATTAAATAGTTGACCATAAATCAAGATCCAGAATTATAAAAGGCAATAACAGAACGATTGCGAAATTTGTCATTAGCCGTTCGTAGATGCTGATAGTTTCGTGCGAAACGTAAAAAAATCTCGAACTATACAATAATATCAATTTTGACCTCAAATAACTTTTGAAAATTCAACTTACCTACTATAAAATAAAAAAAACCTTTTTTGTAAAGTGTTTAATTTCCTTTAAAAATGTTTATAGCCATTTCAGTAAATTGATCCGTGAACCATGTATAAAATTCGAAATTAAAAAAAAACATCCAAGTTATTTAAACAAATAGATACTAAAAGATAGCAATGAGTGTCCAAATATTAATACTGAGAAGCTTGTTTTTTAACCATTACATAGGAAGTTTTAAAAAATATAATGTACAGTTAAGGATGTCCAAGATCTTAATAAACAGAAAAACTTAAGGCTATGGCAAACAAATTATTCAGAATCAGGATGTACATAGTAGAAAAATTTAAGAAGAACCAACTTTGAGGGATTACATAATTAAAAGTAATTCAGATGATCAAATGATTAAAACTAGACTTTACATGTCGAAGAGACTAGATCATTTTAAAGATAATCTTAAAATATAAGCCAAACTTAAGAGACTTCAAACAATAGGTAAAACAAAGCATATAATAAAAGTGAAAGTCAGTAAATGTTTTAAAAGTAATAAGTACAGACTTATATTCATTTTTGTTTTTCTAAATTTATTTTAAGTTCAAATTTAAGTACACACTTGTAAATTTCATCTTCATCTTTCAATTGTGTTTCCTACTGACTGTGCCTGTTCCTCAAATATTCACAACTTCAATTCGATATAAAGAAAATAATGGTTTAATGCCACTCCCTGTATACGTATAACAGATATGAAATAGTTAAACCTTTTTTTAAGCGCGATCATAAATCATGATCCCCTTGAATTACAAAATGCAAATGCGAAACGATTACGTAAATTGTTCGAAAAACGAAATGAGGAAAAAGCCTGAAGAGTGTGAAGCTTGTATAATTCATCTCACGGTTTAAAAAACCGGCAAAAAACATACGTTCTAGAGCGTTTTTCAAGGAAAAGCATCTTTCGTCGCTTTCGAGTGTTTTGCGTTTTATTTATAGATTTACTCAAGATATAGCTTTTCCGATGAAATAATAAGAATGTTTGGTCGTTTTATTGCGATCGTCGGACCGCTTTAATCTCAATTTTCTTCTCTCTTGCATTTTCATTATTAGTTCCATTTACAGTTTATTTCTTTTTTTATTTACATCATATGCACAAAATAAAATGTGATTCTTTTATTCGATAATACAATATGGAACTATAAAGAAAATCAATGCGAATATTTGAAGCTCGATAACAAAATGTTTTTCAGGCAAAATATTGCTCTTTACAAGCCATTTCGACGTGTAATTTTAACAAAAATCTTGGTTTGTAATGTATATTCATCCACAAAACTAGAATATTACGACTAACAATTAATCTTACAACAGCAAATTAAAACTAAAATTTATTAAAAAGCAATGTGTAACATCAGTGTCTATTTCAGTTGTATTTGAATTAGAAAAGTTCTTGCGTCACAATACCTTATCGTTTTGATCTTATAATTAGAAAAATTGAGCGTTGGGCGTTGTAAAATTGCTTGCACTTTCCCTTGAAAAATTTTGAGCATAGTATTTTAAACGCCTACATTCTTTGTGTGTTGCAACGTTGAATCGTAAAGCCTTTTAATGTAGACGTCCTTTTCTTCTTGTCTACTCCTTCGTGACGTCTGGTTTCTTAATCATACAAATTTAATTATTACATTCCGATTTCCTTTTACCCTTTCATTTAATACAAACATCTCAAATGCGTAATTGCTACATAAACTCCCTCGGTGTTACATCGTAAAGAAATACACGAAAATGTAAGTATTTAAACATTTTAGTTTTTCCACTGTAAATTTTTGTGCCTTAAAATCGAAAAGCGAACTATACCGATGTTGAAAGGGCAGTAAAAAATGGTTGTTTGCAAAATATAAAAAACGCTTTTTTCTGATAATGTACATAAAAAATTCACGTTTCTTGATAATTTGTTTTTATTATCTTGACGTCTATTGGTCAAATTAATTTGAAACAAATCGTAACAAATTTGTCTAACACCTTGAATCGGTAACCAACATAAAATCGAAAGACATAACTTTTTTAAGTGCCTTAAATTTTGTTTAAATTTAGCTTTATCATCGAAATCTAAACCAGCCATTACTATTATAACTAGGATTTTAATAAGTTGTTTCACAGTTGCGGTTCTTGCCCACTAGGACTAATTTCTGTATTTTAATAACCGTACAGACAGCCTATGTCATTCGATTTTCGTTTTCATCAAATATTAATTTAGACTTTAAAATGCTTCAATTTTTTTTCAGTTTGAAAGTTATCAAATTGTAACAGAATTTTCTGGAGAGCTCCAACGGTGACTTTGCTGCTAAAGCAATCTGACGTCACGTTATTATGGAAGTTCCTAAAGCGTGAAATATCGCTTCTAGCTCTAGAAGCTATAAGAAAAGTCGCGAGCATGACCTCATAATTGGAGAATGGGTCGTTGGCCAGGCAGTTCAGTTTGGCGAAAGAGAGCAAACATCACGAGTGAAACGGCGATTGCTAAAGGCGATAGAAGTTTCTTATTGAATTGTCTAATTATTGAAAGTTACTTTTGAGTTGTTGGTGTAAATTACTTTGTTGTTAAATAAATTATTCACTCTTTAGACCGAATTGAGTCCACGTCGTAATATTAATGTTATGTAGGCATGAGAATCACTTTTTAAGCAACTCAATGTCGCTAAAACTGCCTAATTTATTAGGAACAAAATAATTAATGCAAGTCTATTTACATAAGACTCAAACTTTCCTAATATGCGAAATGGTGAATACGCTTTTACTATTTTTAGAAATAAACACTCCCGATTCCAAGATAAACTTTTATATGTAAAGCAATCCAAGAAATGCAAATAGAAGCAAAGTTTTCTGCGAAAAGTAGATTAAAATGGATTTCTACTACATAAAATAAAACGATAATTCAGTAATTCAGTTTTTTACAAAAATCCAAAAAGTATGTTTTAATGTTTTCAGCTTTGTCCATTTTTTGTTTCTGCAAAAAGCTGCCCTCCAAGCTACATTTTTGAAACATTACGATCACCACAGCAAACAGCTCTGAAAACGTAACTTTAATATAAAATGCAAAGTTGGCTGATATGCAGATGCGCTGGTCGAAAATCGTCCAAACTTGGCAAATTTCGAATTAGTTTACAAATCGATTCGTTAATTTACGACTTGTTCCTCTTCAGGCACATTAAACAATTTGCAATAATCACAACACAAAGCTGATTACGCCTATTATAACCGAACAAATAGACTGTTAATAATAGCATAACAGCGGAACGTGTTTAATGATAGAGAGTTGAAAATATTCCAAAAATTCTGATAAGAAAACGTGAAACAAATTTAGGGCGGGCGTGCACGTCTAACATTTAAAACCGGAGTTTATTCTTGTTCCGGGCCAAGGACGCTCATACATTTTTCCCCCAACGATATGAATCCGGATCGATGTCGATCGGCTTGACATTTCGATAATTTACTATTATGAAATTATGAAGGGTCAGACGTGACAACCACAGATACATCATGCGATTTGGCGTCAAAGCTCGTTAAAGGCAAGCTAAAGTGAAAATTTTAACATCCTGCAAATTTTAGAAATTAATTATCCTTCTATCACTGTTCCTGTGTTTGTTTTTTAATATACAAGCATAAGTGATATGCAAATTATGTAATTAAATTCTCCACCAAGTTATTAATACTTTCGCTGACACAGAAAATAAAAAATGGAAGATAAAAAAAGATAAAATTTATACGTCTTTTTCCAGCGATTAAGCAAAAATTTATACAAACTCATAAATCCTAAATTGATTGTACCAACAGTGCAATTCTAAAGTTACAATATTGTGTGATGAAGCCTCAATTTAGAGTTCTTGCGATTTATTTAAGCGTTAAATTTTTAAACGGTTAAAAAAATTAATTTACAGAAATCGCTCTCTGTAGTTAAACAACTCAATAACATATTTTTATCGCTTTGAATAATCGCCAAAAGTTCACTTATTGTAACCGCTGTGTCTTGCCAAGACGAACTACTCGGTGAATGACCTATCGCTTACTTATTAAAACCAAGGTAGCGCATGCGATTTTTCCAGAAGATTCCAGCAGTCGATGACTCATCTCTTTTATCACACTCTCAAATTGAATTATATAACTGCCTAGAAGTTTCAAGAATGAGAAAACTCCAGTTTTTTTGTTATGAAATATTTTTGTTACAACTGAGAAAACAAATTTCAAACATTAAACATTTTCCATGTGACTTCTTCAGTATTGGTTAAAAACACGTGCTAGTCGTTCTAGTTACGTATTTCGGAACCTATATTTTTCTTGTATGCATAAATTCACTGTGTACTGTTAACACAGATTTTAATATCAGCTAGGACGACAACTGAATAAATGAGTAATACCAGACATACTTTTAACAATTCGTAAATTTATCCAATCAAAGCAAACAGTCCTTTATTACACTTTTCTAACATTCTATTTTTTCTGGTTAGACGTGACCTATTCATTAAAAATACAAGTTCAGTACTTTTTAAGTACTTTGTTACTGAATCTAAAAACGGTTTAGAAACCTACATTATCAACTGCCGCTTTTTTGAATGATAAACTTAATTATTTAAAACAATAGAAACCTAATTATAACAATTTCGTTTTGTACAACATAATAGAAATAACGATAAAATATGGAAGTCTCTCATCTAAAAATCCTTTGACTGTTCTTCAAGACTGTTATATATGTATAATTCATTGTCTTTCTGACTGGGCTGGATCTTCATTTTTGACTTGGACGAAATTTTTATCTCTTTTACCAAGGATCTTTTAATGTGGATTTTCTTTGTATTTTGTTTCTTTTGTTTTCTTTCCATTCTTATTTCATGTGAGTTTCTTTTTTGGTTCCTTCTTCTTTTTCTTTTATAAAAAATGTTTAGGTCTTTTAATTCTTGTCGGTTTCTCCGTGTCGTAGTTTGAACTTTCTTGGATAATTGGATTTGGGTGGTCTGTTGATTTTTCGTAAAATTTTTTGGCTGCTTTGCAGATGTTTTCATAAATTGTTTCAACTTTCAGATCGTTGTGTTGGTCGTTTGTCATGTACCAAGGTGCGTTAGCTATTTGTCTGAGTGTCTTGTTTTGAATAATTTGAAGCGTTCTGAATTTAGATTTTCCTTGCTGTATCATAATTTCTGTACCGTATGTCATCATCGGTCTTACGATCATTTTATAAATTGATAGTTTAGTTCTTATGTTCAGGTTCTTGTTTTGAAATAGTGGGTGTGAATATCCTTTTATGCGTCTAGCCTTTTTTTGTCATTTCGTTTATATGTTTATTGAATTTCAACTGCCTGTCTAGGGTTACCCCTAGGTATTTTCTTCATATTCTTCGTATTCTTTCTGTTCTTGGGATTTTGTTGCCTTTTATTTACAGGATGTTGTCGTTTGGATGTAGTTCTTCATCTTCTGTGAGTAAAAATAATATTTTGGCTTTTACTGCCATTTATTTCATTTCGCCATTTATCGACCCATGTTTCTATCTGTTTAAGGTGTCTTTGGAGTTTTTTGGTAATCTCTGTTTCGTGTTTTGCTTGTGCTATTAGCGCATAGAGCGCATGAGTTTTTTCGGTTTTGGGGATGTCGTGTGTATAAAGTGAATAAAGGGTTGGGCAAGGGGTTGATCCCTGAGGTACTCCCGCTTCTATTGTTTCTCAAAGCAGTTTTCCAGGATATTCACTATAAAAGTTCTTCCTATGATGTATGTTTTCATAAGTTTTATGTACGCTATTGGGAATTTCATTTTTTCCATTTTGTATAGCAGTCCATTGGTATCTTTATCGAACGCTTTCGCTACGTCGAGTAGCACCATTCCGATTTTCTTTCCTGTTTTGAAACCTTGTAGAATAGTTCAGTAATTCGCATTAGTTGATGTGTAGTTGCGTGCCTCTTCCTGAAACCAAATTGTTCGTTTGGGATCAGGTGTTTTTCTTCAATTATTTCATTTATCCTTGTGTGAATTATTTTTTCTGTAACTGACTCATGGTGGTTAATAGGCTTATTGGCCTGTAATTATTTGATATATTTTTGTCTTTCCCTGGCTTCGGAATCATCGTAATTAATGCGGTTTTCCACATCTCTAGAAAACTCCTTGTTGTTAGTATTGCGTTAATGATTTCAGTAAGGTAATTGATAGCTTCGTTTGACAGATTTTTTAACATTTTGTTTGTAATTTTGTCCTGTCCTGGGGCTCCGTTTTCTGCTTGTGATTTCGCTTGTCGTGTTTTCATTTGTTGTGTTTTCATTTGCCGCGTTTCCAGTTTCATGTTGTAAATTTTCGGTGTCTATTTCTTCGTTTTCAAGGTAGTTGTATATGCTTGCTCCTGATCATGATAGGTTTGTATTTTTGTCGATGATTTTGATTACCTTTCTTGGGTGTGTGAAACCCTCTTTCTCTGTCCTTTTCCGTTTTTCCACATCAGTTTTCGGTTGGATTTCGGCTTCCTCCATTTCAATTTCGTCATCTGGTTCGGAGAAATGATCTCCTCTAATTTCTTCAATTCTTTTAGAGCTGTGATCGTTTAAAAATTCTAATTCTTCGAGATTTAGCTCGTACACATTTATTTGTGGTCTTTGCTTATCACTCGCGTTTTTCGACATTTTTAAGGGTCTTTTTCGCACTTAACTCACTAGTTTAGTTTATTATTAACTTTAACTTAACTTATTAACACTACACTAGTTCACTCAAATTAATGAGTCCATATTTAAGAATCACTGTTTTCGAGCGGTTAAAATAAAATGCCTGGTTCGACATACGTCATTATGATCCGAGATCTCTAACTCGACTCTCATTGTCTTTCAATCAATGATTTCAATTTATATTAGATGGATCGCAAATGGAAGTTTACGGCGTATCCAGAATGAGTCAATTAATATAGGTAATAGATAGAGAAAATTTTTTGGTGATAGACAGTCACAAAAAATAGTTAAAGAGGCAGATAAAAGACCGAGTTAGAAATACCTGTCACACTGTAGCGTTTGTTATTGTTTTCTGTAAATAAAGTAATAAAACCACAAAGATTTTCTCATTTATACTGTTCCACACCAATATTGGCATAGCTAACTTTAAAGACAAGTCATCTGTTTATTTTTAGTGCAATAAAGATTGTATTGTATTGTTATTGATTGTATTGTTATTGTATTGTAAGATTGTATGCCATCTGAGAAAACCGCCCGAAGCAGATCAAATCCAGGTAAAAATGGTAACAAATCTGCCCTGGGCGGTTTTCTCAGATGGCATGAAAGGATCTAACGACCATAAATTACTTGCGTCTAGTAACACTTGTCTTTAAAGTCAGGTATGCCAATATTGGTTTGGAAGAGTATAAATAACTGGTAAACAAAGCTGTTTGACATCAAACCTAACATGTGTTACAATATAGGTAAGTTCAGAGTATAAAAAGGAATCATTAAGCTTTGTAGAAAAAATCATATATAAGAAAAATGATGGCAAATACAAAAAATATACAAAAAAGACTCAAAAAAATCATTACATAGAAAACACAATGTATAATAAAAAAAGAAAAACAAAACGTCAAATTTTGACCCTGACTTAGAAACTATATAAATCAACTCGTAATTTTTGTACATCCGCGGACCCTATAGCAATAACTAAGGGAAGAAAAGTTGGATTACACAATTTTATTTGTCAGTGTCAAGATTTGATGTCCCAAATTTTCCTTAAATTCTGTAAATTTAGTTTAATTCTGTAAATAAATCTTGTGAATTGTAGAAGCTGATGTCACTCGATTCTTGAGCTTGTTAAAAGCAGAAACGATGAGTAATCGGAGGTAAATAGGTTGAGAGATATCCGTGAGTTCGATCTTAGCTCTATATGTATATAAACAAGCCACCACATAAGCCATTCGGTTGCTAAGTAGTTCGATTTAGCAAACTATAGCAATTATTATAGGCAAAACATCACCGATTACTCCAAGTGATAGAAGTGTGTTTTTAAGTTGTGTGATCATTAAGAGTTATTTTGAGATATGTATTATGTAAATTTAGCTATACTAAACTAAAAAAATATATATTTAGCTATACTATACAAAAAAAAATTTTAAACAATCTAGGTTTAAAAAATATGAGCATTTTTCGTAACTGTAAAAATTTAAATTTAAGTCGGAAATTTACTAATTCATTAGTAGATTTTAACATTGTCATTTTTGGCGGCAAAGAGAAATGCTCTAACAAACTCTGTTCCTGTGCATTGTTTTTCATCAGTATTTATATGGATATGATATACTTTTTTGACTTTGGAAAATTAATCTGTTTACTTTACTCAAATGCCATTGTAATTTGACATGTGCCGTTCGCACGGTAATAGCTTCCTGAAATATTAGTCATTTTGAAACAAATCATACATAAATAAAAATTAATATACAATTATAAACTTTATTGAAAGACTGAGATGCATATTACAAATATTATAAAAACATTATGTAAATACTTTAAATTAAAAAAAAACTTCATTTATTTTTTTTTTTAGTTCATTTCTACACAATTGTAAAAATCGTAGTTTTAAATTAAGCAATATGTATTTTTTAATTTGAAAGCAATAATATAACCATGAAATAATTTTTATTCTATCAGAAATTAATTTCGTTTTTAAAAAATCAATATAGGTAAAAAATACATAAAATAACGCTACGAAATAATAATTAACTGGTTTTTAACAGTAGATAAAACAAAATGTTAAAAAAATATATCCTAATATTTGCCATAATATAGAGCGAACTAAAAGCAAGCAAAGACAAATATGTATAAAGTCTGTCCATCTAAAATTAATTACTACTGTCTGCAAAATTTTGTTATAAAATAATTCAAAAAGTATGTTCTTTGTGTTAGAAATAAAGTAACCAGCAGTTACAATAAAAACAATTTAATTTTAGTTCTCCATTGACAAACCAAATTTGAAAAAATAAAAATTAAATTTTGACAGTTCTGATATTTTAAATGATGCAGAATTTTCAGACATGACCACTACATCTACCTCTTTTTTCCTGGACCAGCTAAGATTTAATTGAAATAAAAATGTCAACGAGTCAACATGTCGTGTGCAAAAATTAACCATTTTGCATGTGTTTCGTACAAGATTTTTTTTTCATTTCAGTTTCAAAAAGCAACAATTCTCGATTATTTTTTAAAAATAAATAAATTTAGTTTTATGATTATATTAATACCAGTTTTTATCACTAGTTATAAAATAATAACACTTTTTATCACTAGTTAGTCATATAATGAAGAACGTTCGACAATTGAAGTAACATATGATAATAGTTGCTTTTCGTAACTGATTTAGAAAAAAAAATTACATTACCTTTATTTTCGTGAGATTTATAGTATTTACAAAAAACGAGAAAACATATAATTAATTTTAACTAAATTTTATTAAAACTGTGACTTCTATAAAACAACAAAATGCTGTTTACAAAAATATATTAATTATAAAAAGTGTTCTCTTATATTTTGCAAAGTAGTTACCAATATACAATATTTGTTGTGTGTTCACAAACCTATTGTTATCGTCAATATAAAATAAATTAGAAAATTCTTATAATAAAAAGGTTATAAAAACAAGAATTCTTAACAAATACAATTAGAACGAATTGTGTGCGTTGACTCATAGGGTAAAATGACGGAACAGACCCGGCTTTACCCGTAATTCTCGATTAAGATAAGAAGACGACATTTGCCCAACAAATAATGTTCGTGGAAGATTTTATCAAGTTTCTATTCTGCCAACAGAATTTAAATAAATTAATCATTATCTTTTGAAAATTGCCACTATACCTGGTGGTTACTCGCACTTCCTTCTTTACTTTACTTGTTATCGGAAAAAAATGAAAAAATAGAGTGTACTCTGACAACGGTCTACTTTAATAATTGTATCTAATTACTTTTACATATAATTTTCTTTGCGGCTTAAAAAACAAATTCCGACGAAAATTTCGGTGTTTCAATTTTGACAAGAATCAATTAAAAATTAATTAAGTCATCAAATGCAAGTTTATTTTAATTTTGAAATCATTAATTTTTGAATAAAATTAGATTCTGCATTAAAAGAAACTGACGCTTAGGTGTCATAAATCCTCAACACAAAAAGTACCTTCCAAGGTACCTGAATACTAAAAAACACAATAGTCAGATCGCAAATGACCGAACATTCTTTGATGGACAAAATTTTCAATTCTGTAATAAATCCATCAAAAAAAGGTTTAATATCAAATAGAATTTAATAAAAAAATATTCAAAAAAAACGTAACACGTCCGAATGTTCTAGAAACTATTTATTCAATGAAGTAATTTCAAATCTAGACAGGAAGAGATTCCTCACACATTTTACATTTTTTAAGTTAAAAATTTTGTAGTTTCATAGATAAAATATTTAGAACAATATTTATACATAAAATAATAATAATAGAAAGCAATGATAAAATCACGCAACAAATCCTTAATTTCATTTCCTTTCCCGTATCAAGCTCATTTGAACAAGCTCTTACCTCACGTTGATAAATCGAGTGTCAATTCCTAAAAATCGATACTTTACTAACCTTGTCCCTGATTTCTTGTCTCATCTTTTCCCTTTCTTCTTCCATTTTCCTGTGTTTTTCCTTTCGTCGTTCTTCAGCCTCACGGATAGCTTCCAGCCGCTCCCTTTCGGCCTCTTCCTCCTTTTCTTTATCATCACCATCATCATCGCCACCGACCGCTCCTGAAAACCATTCATCAAATCAAAACTCCTGATAATACAAAATTCCACTTTTCATGCACAAAGAGAAGAGTCAAAGAAAACGAGAATTTTCTCGTACGTGTACACGCCTAGAGTTAATTCACACGACGGAAGGAAATAATTATCGTTCCTGTCAAAGGAAGAAACGAGACTTTATCTGGCGGCTTTGACTCGCTTCGGCTCTAATTAGCCAGTTCGAAAGGAGTTGAAATAAAATAAAACTCTCGAAATGTAAAAAAATTGCAATATCTGAAATTTTAATTTTAGTTTAAGAGATATTTTAGTCAAGTGGAAGTGTTTTTTTTTTAATTGAACATTATAAATGTGTGAAATTTTATTTTATGTTGCTCGTTTATAGGTCAGTAAAATGGGACATCTGATGTCAAAGAGTTTTGTCTGGGGAGAAAATATACAAGGTTATGCCACGACTGAGTTCAACAAAAATTAGTTCGTAAACAACCAAATATATTAGATAGAATACTATATCCAAGTTAGTCCTTGTAAGCTCGTTACTCAGATCCTAAATTCGTGTTTTCTCGAGGCTACAAGACAAATTAATTACAAAAAACTTGAAATACACCTTGTTTTAAAAGCTCTTAATAAAGTTTAATAACAGTTAAAAATTTAAGAATTTTTCTTTCATATTTCTTATCCTTTTCAATTAACGAGAGAAATGTAATAAAAGAGATGAGAGTTCAAGTTCAACTTACGTAAGTAGTAAATTATAAGAACATGAATTTTTAATGCACGAAATAAATTTATCAGAAAGTTTCATAATTCGACATTAGGTAATCTATATATTATAGTCAAAAGCTTTTAATTAAAAATCAATGTTAGTTTCTTAGTATAGATATTCAAAATTGCATTTTGCGCTTTTACGACTAAAATAACTATTTCAATCATTTGTTTTCTGTAAACAAGTATTTAATTATGTAAATGACTAGAAGCAGCATGAGGAGCTTCGAGTTGAAAGTTAATAGAAATATAATTTGTAAATTCAGTTTTGAACTGATAATCTTCACGGTTGTTACCTTAATAAACTGACAATAGGATTATGTTGTTCAGATAAATATCTATTTTAGCAAACTATTAATGGACTTTTCCATACTAACATGAGTATCGACTTTAGAGGATTAGTTCGGGTTAGTTTTAATTTTGGCTCAAACTATACAAAATAAAAAATGTTTTCATGACAGGTAAAAGTCAGATTGACGTTCGAGTATATACAATTAACAACTATAACGCTCGTTACGTAAAATGTGACCTAAACTCTTAATTTCCTCTTCGTTTCTCTTGTAAAACAAAAAATATTTACAACTTTTATTCTTTAAATAAAAAACATTTAAGTATTTTACAACATTTTCAAAAAAGACGTTATCTCAGCGTATCGTTAATTACAGATTTTTTTAGTAAAAAAGTTCAGATCTCAATTCCATACAACAAACCCATTTTTCAGTAAAAAACGAGTGTGTATTGTATCAATTTAAAAAAAAATTAAACAGAACAATAACAAAGAGGTAATTCCACAAAAAACTGTCTTGTTCTTGCAATTTATGATAAAACCAATAAAAAGCATTTCTATCTGCTCTTATTAAAAATACAAGAATTGTTAAACTAATAAACAGATTAAAACCATATTACACTTTTAGGTAACTACAAAAATCTGAAACGAACTCAAAATGTATTTAACAATTTCTTGTGCAAAATTTCGGAGGCACAATGATAATGCGAATATAGCAAAACTAGTTAGGCTTAATAAGTATTTTTTTTTCTTGGAAAGTCCCCCTATTCTCCATTTATTAATAACCAACTATTTGGTCAAAGTATGAATGATTTAGAACTTTAAAAAAGACTAGTGACTGGTTTTAGTTTGCAACTGACAAAATTTAAATCCTAAATTTTGCCATGAACAACGATAACAAATCTCACACTTGACAACTTCTAGGTTGGGTCAT
The DNA here is from genome assembly GCA_029207805.1 of Tribolium confusum. Taxonomy (NCBI): domain Eukaryota; kingdom Metazoa; phylum Arthropoda; class Insecta; order Coleoptera; family Tenebrionidae; genus Tribolium; species Tribolium confusum. The sequence continues at coordinate 11,622,036 of JALGAY010000006.1, forward strand.
TATCACATCCCTTTTTCACTACATCCCCTTCTAATATAATTCCAAAAGTAGCATGATAAATTATTTAAATTAACACGCAAATATTATTAGATTTAAGTGATATAGTTTTATATAAAATATGACGTCTGTATTAATGCCAACTTCAAGATGAAATTTATGCAATCCGATATTCCTTCTAAAAGCTTTTTCTTTGATTTTAGTCAACTTATTGATGATACAATTGACTTCTACTTAGGACTTCAATTGTACAATTTTAGATTTTTTATTGAATAAATTTCTGATCAAATAATAAGACTTGTTATAACTAATGTACAATATTTATTTAGGTATTATTGTTTACAAATGTCTGTACAAAGCAACAGCAGGTAATCCTAGCAATTTATATTTGTTGAAACAAAAATGAATAATGCCAGTTTGAAGTTTACATAAATTTAAAACAATTGTTTGTTGCTCTGAATTCTGCATTTTTCACATATTTTCCGTTTGAATGAAATGATTTGCATTATTATGTATTTTCATGTCGAAATCAACAAATTCATTTACGGTTGTTTAAACACATTTACCAATCATAAACAGATATTTAAATATATGGCGTTCTATTAAAAATTCAATCAATCGTCGTGGATTTCGTTTAGATCGAACAAAAGACGAAAATTAAACCTTGAAGGGATGGTTGTCCATTTATTGAAGTGCACAGCACCATCCATATCATAACCAATACAAACGGCACATTGAAATGTGATTTCCCTTCATGTCATGGTGTAATTAGATCGAGCCCGGCTTTCAAAGGGATCCTCTCCGTCACTTACCAGTCGCGTTCTGTGTGTGACGTCATACAGAAGAGAGCCCTTTTGTTATAAACCGACCGGAGATTGGAACATCCGCGATAAGAAATACCGTCTCTATTGTTTACGTCCGATACGCACGTGAGAAAAAAAAATCGTTTACCAAAAACGAATTTAATTAAATCCGAAGCGTTCGGAATTTATTCAATTCACTCTTGAGTAGACCCATATGGTGACAACCGCCGGTAGCATCTGTCGGCAATAAAACTCCAAATTGAATACTACTATATCGAACTCATTCCGGGACGAAATTAATGTTGGAATTGAGAAGTGGCAGAGTAAATGTAAGTTAAAACGCCTTGTCGATGCTGCTAGACGAAACGGAAGTGATCGAAAGCGACGGACGAAAAACGAAACATTTTCCGCAACACATACGACTAACAGCTTTTTAAGGACTGACAAAGAGGGTTAAGATGGAGCAAGCGACATAAACATACTTTTATTTTGGAGGCGTTTACTTACACGAAACGATTTTGTTTATTTCCAAGTCTTACATAAAACAGTCATTTACGTAATCAGTTCGTTGTTTAACGAACATAATATTTGCCAAATCGAGCGAGCTTAACAGTGGGTTAAACAACATTAGATCTATTTCATAACGTATTATGTACAAAATTTTTCCAAATTTTATTGCAACGTTTTGACAATTGATTAATGCAGATTCTGTCTAACCCAAAAAAAAACTTTTATCCAAATTTGAAACATAAAATTTACTGTTTAAATTTCGCGCCATTTTCACTGTGAGGGTGGTTTTCAATTCTGATAAAATATTTCGTGCTTATTTCAAAATGTTGAAGGTAATTCTAATAAACAATAAACGAAAAGTATAAAATAAGAAGTACTACTGTTTTCTGACCTCATGAAGCATTCGACGTAAAATCTAAATTTTCAGAATTTTGATAATTAAACTAAAATATTTTTTAAGAGGCGCATTATTTTCCAAATAAAAAGATTACATTTTAAAGAATTTTTTTTATCATATTTTCTAAGTAATTTTTGAAATGCGCTCAAAAAAACTGCCGAAAAAAATCAAAGTTCTTGTGACATTATAAGTGCAAATTTAATAACAACCAAACGTTCTAAAAAATCAAATTTAAAAGTTGCTAATCAACTTTTAAAAATTATTTTGTAACGTACGGCTACGGTACAAAGTTTATAGAATATTTTGCATTTTCCAAAATTCTGCAAAAAATAATTAAACGGCTTTTTAATATGGTGAAATTATTAGCAAAAATGTTTGTGTTTTAACTTTATTTTTTAATCGTAGTCGTAGTAAAAACATTCTTTCAATATCCCTACCTTAATTGACTTATTAAATTGTGATAAGATAAATCGTCATTTACTTTTAAAACAAGAACTTAGAGCAATAGCCAGTTTTACTTAATTACATTGTCTTTTTTAATTTTAAATTATTCGAAAAAAAAATGTCCTTTGACAAAATCTTCTATTAATGTAGAGTAATTGTGACTAATTCTGCGTCAAATAAGTCTGGAACTCTCTTGTTGAGCTTTCGGTCGCTAGCGGTCACTCTCAGTAAACATTATTTTTGTTTATTTACAATCAATTTATCGTTTAAAGTAATAACAAAATTAGTCAGGCATCAATTCACCAACCTTTATAATTATATTTATCACAATTCGCCATATTTATAGTAATTGTTTTGTTATAATTAATAACATTAACAATTTATAATTCATACGTTAATTAATTTAAAATCAAATTATACAGATAGGCATAAATTTATTTAGCAATCAGTGAAAAACATCGTACCTATATGTTGTATAGAATATAGATAGATAGAAATTGATGGCATTAATCACGAATCATTTTAAATTTGGTGGATGCGCCGGGATAAACATTATAACTTGTCAGAATCTGAAATTTCTAATTGGAATTCATTATAAAATTATGAGTTAATTTTAATTGAAACTCTAATTAAAAATATAAAATCTGTCAATTTAGCAACATGTAAATTATTTAATACAGATCCCTGAAAACTCTATAACAATATGTTTGTTGCGGTAAATAAAGCAATAAATCAGAAAAACACATGTCATTCAACACATCAAAATAAAAGCTGTTTAACAAAATACGAGTATATCTGATAATTGTAAATACCCGTAGTTACATTGATAGCACAGCAGTGAATTCGTGAGGCGATTCTAGTACTAACATTCGCGACATCTAGTACTAACTACTAAACTAAATAAAGTGGTCAGAAATTTAAGTTTTAGAAACTTTTTGATTTTTAAATTATTGTAACTGGAGAAATGTCAGGAAAATTATAAACAAATAATTATAAAAATAACTGAGAACGCAAAAAACTGCATAAAACGAGCAAAGAAATTTTCGGATAAATATAGAGAAATCTTAGATTGTGTTGATTATGGTAAGTAAATTTTTAGGTAGAAAACAACAAAAAAAAACCAACAACAAAACCGACAAGTAGTATTGCAAAATATCAGTGGCACCACAGTAATTTTTGTGCTTTCGCAAACAATTTGATAGAAAACTCTAGTAAATGTGATATTAGTGACGATAAAATCTAAACGATAGTGACCTCTATTGCTATCAGATTGGATTGAGGGTTTTCAATTACTAGCTTAGAAATATACTAGAAAATGGCGAGATTCACTAAGGTAAAAATTTTTATGCTACAGGAATGTATTAATAGCTAGTGCCCTAATTTGCGATTTGCTCTCAATTGGTGACAATTTCCAACAGCACATGAATATCCGGATGTGATACAGATTCTACGCTTTAGATCAACATGGTGCTGAATTCTATAATAACCTTGGTGACTCCAGTACATCAGAATGGGGGTACTTTATTGGAAACCTAAATAAGAAAATCCGGGGAAATGAGATTTCGGATAACTGATCTGGAAAATGAACTATGTCGCCAATAATTGTAAGCTGTGGAATTTAGTGATAATGCAGTTCAAAATTGTGTAAACAAAGTTAATAAAAGTGATAAAATATAAAAGTTTTCTTTATTTTGGAAATCTACATATAAGTAAAAATATAAAGATTATTTCTTGATGATAGCGGAAGTGAATAAAAGATGGTCCTTTCAGAGTGTCAAAAAAATCTTTTATCCACCTTCAACCATCTAATTTTTATTTCTTTTAAATAGCAGGAAGGCCAAATGTTCAAGTCGCTATTTCGACACCCATGAGTTTAAGAATTGATTTCAATTTAAGTTATAATAATAACTTGCACAAGCAAACAGGCACAAGCAAACAAGGTGAACAAGCAACAATTAAGTGTATTTTATGCGAATACTGTTGAAAATAATTTATAATTTAAGCTTTTATAATTTTGTTTTTAAATTCTTAGCGACGAGCTTTGTTGCGATTTTTTCGAAATAGTCCCATCCCAGATGAGAAATAATTGAGTTGATAGATTATCAAGCAACTTGAAACACCATCCTCTCACATCACTGTTTTTCTTAATAACTTTTATCGTTGATTTTGCAAACAACTAACGTTATAACAAGCGCTCGACGTGACATAAAGCCCATTTTATAAGTAGGTACTAAGATTTATAAGCTCTAGTTGACAAGATTGTAACGAGTTTACCAACATCCTACATTCCTACCAACATTCTTAAGAATTATAAAATCCCAAAGTTTTTAGAAACAATAAAAAACCTATAAAGCCCCTGTAATAATCCCAACAACGTAGAATAAAGAGTATTTTTTTTAAGATTAAACAACTATTTTTTTAAACATTTAAAAATATTTAAAGCGATTTTAATTTATAACTTAACTTTACACATATTTTTTACTTGTTAATTTTGCGTCGGCCCCATTACCGTCATTGAATAAATTTTAGCTGTTTTTCAACCAGAGGTCTTATTGACTCAACTAGATGTCTTATACATATGATGAATTGTAGGTCTCAGAAACTTAACCAAAAGTCTTAGTAGAGACTCATAAAAACCATAGGTTCAACTATGATTTTCATGTTTCAATGGAGGTCTAAGAAGCTTCACAGGTTTCTAACTGATCCTTTTATAAATCTAGTTAATTCTAAACCTAGGTTTTTTAAAGAAACATGAACGCTTTCGGTAGCATTTTTTTCCGTTGGAAGAAAATATCGCATCTATTTTTTTTTTGATGTTTTTAAAGTCGCTGAATAAGAATAGTAAAATCATCAAAAAACTATTTGGCTCATATTTTGAAAGCTTTTAGAAAAAGCCTAGTGTACCTAGCGGAAACTGAAAAAAGCATCATAAAAAGATAAAAAGTTACGAAGCAATGTATTCTATTCTTGTTTCCTAACTTCGAAGTATATCTCAAAAAGCTTCAGTTTTTTCGGTTTTTCCGAATTTTAACCCATCTTCTACAGACTACCACAGAAGTATGTTAAGTACGTGACTTAAAAACATCGGAAAAAATCGCTGAAAAACTAAGCAATTTTGAAAAATATATAGCTAAAAGAAAAAAAACTGTAAAAGAATTTGCTTAGCAGCTTTTAGTTATCTACAATAAATACTCTATTAAAGTGCAAAAACCATTTATACCATGATAAAAAATATGTAGTAGGACTTACTCATGTTCTTATTAATGGCCATAATAATAACAAATTTGACTGTCAATCTTTTTATAATTTGGGCGAACTATTCTAACCGACTGTAGCACAAAAATAAATTCAGAAAAACACAGCGCTTTTCTCAAAAATAGATTGATAATCCTCTTCTTCACTTATAAACAACAGAAGAAAATAAATGTTGACATTTTTGAAGCTTCCCGTCTATTTGTGTATTACACACTGTTTAACAAAAAAAAAACAAAAAAAAAATTAAAATGAATTTTGTCCACCTAATTTAAATATTTTCCACTGTCCGCCGTCACAACGGAGTGGTTGTTAGATTTCGTTATGCTCGCGAAAAAAACGCGTTTAGTCATGCATTCTCATTAATAGTATACATTAAGAACTAGTTTTGGGATATTCTGGTATCTTTGGTTTACGCATGTGAGACAATCGGTTGAAAAGAGTAGTTCAAAATAGTTCAATATGACCTATACTAACGTCGTTGTGTGGTTAAATTTACATGGAATGAAGTCATAACCAATATCCTTAACAAATTTCCCTAGCAGAATATGAGTGCACAAAAGTTTCTCTCTATTTTAACAACAAATAATTTTCGCTGGTTGCAAAATGTTACGTTACATTCATTTTTGATTATTCCCATAATAATGGACATTAAATTTACTAAATTATTATTAAAATCGAACTGATGTTCATATAAACACGCATTTAATTAAAAATGTAAAATTGTTATAAATTATATTAGGTAAAACAAAACAGCTAATTTCCCGCAACGTTGTTTATAACTCTTTAATTGCCTTATCATGCATTTGAAAAAAAACCCTTTGTTTCATAAAGAGCTAAACTTGGTATTTCTCGTCAGAGAGTTGTGATGCTGTTGTATGCACCGTAATGAGTGCAAGATAGCATCAAAGTGTCGCTAGTAAATGTTCATGAACAGAGTAGCCCCACGGTGACGATAATGCACACTGTGTCTGTGACACTATTTGATAAAAACTTTTGTTTCCACATTAAATAATGCATGATAAGCACATCACGTTGCATCAAAACGCGACTAAAATTCCAACTAAAAACCGTCATCTCAATTCGAAATTAATTCACTGATTCCTCAAATATCAATACCTTTTGTCGTTCGAAAGTGACTACATCAATATATAATTAAATTGTTCACAAAGAACAAAAGGACGTTTTCGTATTTTGTACCTTAGTAAGTAAAAAAACAGCGAACTCAGTGGCACAAAGAGATAATATTTAGTTGGGTTTAGACGAGCGCACATATACGAAATTTTCATTAAGAGCAACGCTGCTTTGAAACTCAAAACGACTCTGTTTCGAGCATTTGTTGTTCCACACGCATACCGTAAGCTAACACTGAACATGCCCACACCACCTATTTACAACAACTTGCGAAACTATGGCGAAAATTGGAGATATTGTGTTATTTGGTAATTAGATAAACGTTATTGAGTTTGGAAATTAATTGACGAGCATGTAATATCAAATTTATACTAAATGAGACGATCACTTGTATGTTAAACGACGCAAAAGAGAAGCAAGTTGTAAGCTCTAATTTAAGAAGGTTTTGCATACAAAATGCAAAGTATTTTTTGAAATATTAAAATTCGGAACTATTTGAATGTAGAAAAGCTTTGTAGTCGTTTAATATCACATATTTTAACAGAAGCTCATAATCAGAATCGTCTGGTTTATAAAAATGGTTAAAAAATTCAACAAAGATAGTTTAAAAGACAGAAGATGCGACTGCAAATATAGAAAATAAAACGAAAACTATTTGAACGAAACAGTACACCGCGAAACTTAGACTGAAAAAAGATATAGAGGAACAAAAACAAGCCGGAGGTAATCGATGCGTTTAGAAAATTGTAAGTAAAAATATTTGACAAAATATTAAACTGACTACTCCTAGGTTTTTCAGGTCACTAATCAAAATTTTTACGTCAAAATTGGAAAGATTTAAAATACCCTTACTTGTTGACGGGATCACCGATTACGTTTTTATAATAAATATTTAAAACATCAAAATGGTGCACCTAATACAGGCGAGTATATAAATAAAATTATCAATATTTCAGACATTTTTGAACAAAATAACATAAAACTATGTACCTCAGCGTTTTTTAAATCACTCACAAAGATGTCGTTATAAATGTAAAAATCAAAGTGGCGAATTCAATATGATCGACTATAAATACAAAAATGCTAATATTTCAAACAAACAAAAAACTGTACACTCAGATTTTTTTCAAGTTACTTATCGATGGCTCAGTAACAATATTGCGTTTATCAATATTTCACACACTTTTCAAGATTAAATTAAAACTGAATAAAATTAAAACTTGTACAATATTTTGCTAATTCACGTCACAGTATACTCAGTGACAGCTTCTATTTTATATTAGCCTTGTTGTTATGCGGTATTGCAGTGTGGTGTGTGTGCTTACAACGATTTCAAAACAATGAAAATCCGTAAATGGCTAAATTTGATGATACGCACTATTACCACTAAACCATCGTTATTGACACGTCCAAATAAAATGCGACCATAGCAATGCTCTGCGGTACTAACGTCTACAGGGATACCCAGTGAGAAACTATTTCATCAGTTTTTCACTAATTTACTAATTTCACATTGTAGACGAATCTTTTAGCCATTTACAGAAATTTTATATTAGTTTAGTATAATTCCATATCTCCATAATCTACTTTATACGTCCACAAATCAGTAATCTTTATTTTTAAGGCACTTAATGGCACTTAAATTTTTTGAAGTTGTTACGCAACAATAACAAATAAATAACTATACATTCGTCTAGCTGTTAAATAAACGTCTTCCATTTTATAAAGGTCACTTTTTACATTAAATAACAATTATCATAAAAAATCATCATTTATTTTACAAACTGTTAAATACTACAAACGCACGAAGCGTGGCACAAGTTTTTCTTAAATTTTGGGCTCTTACCTGTTCTAACATTTCTCTAGAATACATGTTTTCACTCATGTTTTCATCAGTTTGTATTTTGAAAAATCGCAAAACACAAAATCACAACATACCGTATCCTGGAAACGACAAGATAGTCAACTAAAGCTTATTTTCTCTTTAAATCAATTGTCAGTGTCAAAAATTCTGAGATTATGTTGGAACCCTGTTTAGATTGCCATGGAAACGAAACTAAAAAGGCTAATTTTAAATGGAGTTACCAACCTTAAAACACTTTGACAATTGATTTTAAGAAAAAATGAGCTTTACATTTTCTTCACAGTTTAAAAAAAATACCGAAATTTTGAATATTCCTTTGATTTGAAAAATTTAAACAATCCAAAATAAAATAAAACGTTGTATGTACCACGAGCGTGATTATCACTAATGGCCCTTAGAAAATTAAAACATTTAAACATTTCCTAGTGCAATAGTTCCCTTGATTACGCCTTTAATACATAAATAAATATTATTTTATTCTAAAACTACAATTTCTTTATACGCGCTCACATCGTGGTGTAATCTTTATCTTTACGACACGGAGAGTAACTAAGCAACAATGACAAATCAGATTTTTTCAGTGTTCATTTCGGAAAACGTCAAATAAGTAATGCAAACATTACGGTAAGTATCCCTAAAAATTGACAAAATATCCGACTATTTTTATATCAATCTTTACACAGTTTCCGCTGAATTGGTCGGAATTTTAAATCTTTATTAATTTGAAGAACTAAAACAAAACGTTGTATGTACCAGAATACTAGTCTTTAATGGTTCTCGAGAATATAAAAGTTCTTTATTGCACGTCAGGCGTTAGAGATTCCCTTGTGCCGTAGTACCTTTGATTATGCCCTTAGCAAATAACTCAGCTTTTTGTTTTGTAATTTGTAACAATTTTAGGTCTAATCCTATTAAAAACAATATATATTTTTTTGTTTCCTTATCGGCCATATGACGCTCATAACTCTAATAGTTTGATGACTTTTTGTCTAATATTATTTAAAATATAGCATTTTTATCTTTATATTTGGCCATATTAAATTCACCATTATGTTTATAATGTTCATTAAAAAATCCTTATCAATTACACAAAAAACGCTTAAATAACGGATCTCATACCATCTTGTCTAATGTTGGCAATCTAATCGGCCATTTTTAATATACTATTTCCACAAAAGCTCACGTTAAATGTTCGTTTTATTTTTTCGAATATTGTCTAAATTATTAGCATTTTTATTATTATAGTTGCCCTTATTAACAATACCAATATCAAATTTTGTTCAGTGTTGCTATTAGTAAAAGCCAAAACCCGTAAAATCCTTAACAAAAACGTAACAGTGCTAAACTGTCACTCGTTATAAAAATGTTTATGTTTCTTTGTTACATCACTGGAATTTCACTTCAAAGAATAAATCTAGTAATACCAATACCACAAAATTAACCAAAAATAACACATAACAGTTTTAAATAGTATCTCAGTAAAAGATGATTCGGTTACGTAAGTAATAAGTAAAACACGAAACAGTGGCGGCTCGTCAGGGGAGGCAGGGGAGGCAGTGCCTCCTCAGAAAAAACTAGAGATAAAAATAAAATAAATTTATAGTTATTTAAATTATTTTGAATCATATCCCAAATTTTTTGTATGCATTTTCACATTTTATATTTTTTTTACAGTAAACCGGTGTTTTTTTACTGCAAATAATAACGAACCAATTTTAAATAAAACCGCCGTGCCGCACTACTCGATCCGTTTGCATTTAATTTTCGTCGCGGTACTCGCGGTTACGGTGCGTAGCTATGGTGCACTGCGCCGGTCAGAGCGGCAGCATGCCCCCGACGAGTCAAGATTTTTAGTCAAGTTAGTACGTAATGCGCAATGTTTTTGTATCAGAGAGTAGAGGGGACCACGGGTAATTGCAAGCTCTAAGTCGGATCGGAGGCAATCACGCCCCTTTCTTCTAATCCAATGGAAATTATTATTTTCAATTTGCGGGGACAACCTAGCTTTGTCTTAAATTTGCAATCGTTGTTTTTTCGGTGCGGTTCAGATCTCTAAGTTTTGTGTTTATTTATTTATAATTCTCAAGTGAATGATAATGGATGGAGGCGGTAACTATTAGAAATTGTGTAGATGTCGTAGAATTGCTAATTAGTAAATTAGTCATAAATTTTGTCGTCTTTCATGCGATGATCAAATGTATGTAAAAAATTTGGGAGTACTTCAACCGGATTTAAGTAAAATAATAATTAATCCAGGTAAACCATCTCGCAGTTTTGTAAATTTGTGGTATACTAAATGCTCATGGTCAACTAGTGCCTAGTACCACCCTAAATATTTTTGTTGTCTAATATATAATAAAATAACCAATTGACGCAACTCTACACCATCACGTTGATATTGCTGAACAATAAAATATCTTCTATTTTCTATATGATTATATACTTATTACTTACATATACCAAATAACAGATATTTTGTTGACAAAGTAGAGATATACATTTAATAAACAGTCTTGATAATGTTTTAAACCAGTACCAAAGTTAATATTTGCTTATAAAAAAAATGTGTCTCTCTTGCCTCCCCTACGGAAAAGACTGCGAGCCGCCACTGACACGAAAGCATCAAACAAAAAAGTTGCGTTAAAAATGGTGGATGCGCCGGGAAACAAATTTTATTATGATTGTAAAACCTTGCAAAATCGTGAAATTGCTGTAGGAGCTGAAGATTCTTCCGATAATTTTTTGAATAACACCAAAAAGCGAGAGATTTCCTTCCAATGTAAAGGAATCCGCAAAAAAGTGCAAAAACCAACTTAACCCCTTCCGTGACGTGAATTTACGTCTCCCACCGAATCGACATCTCTGACACGGATTATATCCACACCCTTGCAACAAAAATCGCTTTTCTGGTTATCCTCGAGAATCGATTCTATTTTCGCATTTAATCAAAGTGTCGTCGTATGCTAACATTGACAAGGGGGAATCCAGGCACGGCATCCATGCATGCAACCATCGATTATCCCTAATTATTGAAAATAATAAAAACGTTTAATGGTAGCCGACAATGTTGCTGCAGATGCCGTAAAGTTAAAGTGCCCCTAAGTGGTATACCCTAATAAAAAAATAAGCATTTATTTCCGGTTGAGTGCCGTCGTAACTTAATTAATTGTCGAAGAAATGTATTCTATTTACGACATGCATGACAATGTTGAACATCCCCGGTGTAATCCTCGAATTCGGTTTGTGTTATCGATCCACAACCAAACAATAAGCTTCACCTGTCATCGAGATTGACATGATCCGATGACGTTTTGTTTTTGAGGATTTTCATTATGCTGAATTTCATGAAACGCCACTTGGTTACGTCAATATAAACCGGTAATTATATAAGGGTGAAAAGTGTGTAATTGCTTGCATAAAGTTAAACCGAGTGTCGTAACCTCGACTTTTGCCTTTTTCATAACGGGACGATGTAAATTGCCTATTTAGAGGTTGTAAAAATTTTCAGAGTTCCATATTTGGCGAGTTATTACATGCAAATGCGCCAGAAATATTGTTGAAAATTGCGCATGGTGATTTATGAAATACCTTCAGCTTTATTACACAGAAATTGCCCCAAATACATGGCGGATCATTAAACATTTTTAATATTTCATTTTGTTTGCTGAACTAAATATTTTTCAAAAAATAAAATTGTTACAATATCAAAACATTATTACGAGGACATTTCGATGTTTATTAGAGAAGTCCAAAAAAGAGGAATAGCCAAAGTGCTGAAATTAAAGTCGGTAAATGCATATCTCATCGCGAGAAAACGACAAGAAATTAGTAAAAGTTACCTGTAATCAGTTAATTATTTAATTATGTTTTTTAGGCCTCAACTAAAACGTATGTGATAGTTATTTCCATCAAAGAAAACTTTATATTAAAATTAACGCAAATAAATAACCAAAATAACACAATTTAATTTACGCTTCAGCGTGTAACACGCATAAACAAATTATAGTTGTTAACATACCTAGGATGTAAAGAATGCCATAACACAGAGCTTGCGAATGAAGATTTTAAAATATCTAAGGCTGGTATGACATTGTTACATCCGCGGAATGTTTAAGATTTTATATGTTTATGTGTCAAGTTTTTAGCATCCTTTCAACAAGGACTATTACCAGGTAAAATGTCGGTACTTTATTTGTTCACTCCCTGTATATGAGCGATTGTACATTTAAAAACTAAAATATTGTCAAATTGCAAATGTCAATTTAAAAAAAAATATATAAAGGCAGTGTCGGACGTAACAATACAAGTTAGAATTGATGTTTGAAGTCAAACGAAATAATTTAGAGAAGCTTTTTCAAAATTACTATCTCGTAATCGTTCTACTAGTACAAATTAGAATTAATTTACAGTTAATTCACAGTAAAAATACATTTAATTCAGCCAATATTTTAGAATTAATTTGAAAAGTCAAGAGGTCGGACACGTGCATGTCAGTATTGCCTTGGTAAAATAAATATTAATTTTTTCTGTATTTTCTCTATTTTTTACTTTTTACTTTCTATTTTTCTACTTTTATTTTTTGTATTTTCTACTTTCTATTTTACTCAAATAAAATTTATTTTTAAACTTAGAAGAGTTACAGAATCTAAACAACTAATTATTTCATTGTTATTTACATTTACATGAATATGAAAAAGAAATTGCTAGTGTCGGACGCAAAAAAACTTGATGTAATTTTGCATTTTATTTATTACAAAATAAAATTAAAATAGATACATAACGAAAACAAGAATTTGTTTAAGTTACAAAAAAAATCGATTTTTTATATTCTTGTAAAGGTCAACACAACATTTTGAATCACTAGACATTTCAGCAACCAACAAACAGTTTCTCCCATCGGGCTGTACATAACTTTGGCAATCTATTATTTTTACCAAACGCTAAATTTCAAAAATTTCTTCAGCATTTGGAACTATTTTATGACCATTTCTTAAAGCTTTTCAAATTATATTTTAGGTCCGAACGAATGAAAATCTCACGTTGTCTTTTCTTAATAATTGTTACAGAACACTGACTACTCTGACTACTTTTGTATTCATTGACTTTAAAGACTTCGATGAAGCAAAATATTAATTTATATTTCCAAAATTGTTTATTTTTAATATCACGGACTGAAAATGTTGCATGTAGAAGCTTAATTAGCTGATATAATTTGCAAACAAACGAAGAAACGAGTGAATGATACGATTTTAAAAGCTTTTCAGACAACATTTGTTAAGGACGTTCCGTGAAAAATCACTTTTCTTACAATATCTTTCAATTTTTAAATACACATACTTCTAACTGTTCTTCATACGCAGGTACTTTTTTAATAGTCCTTGCGGTACTAAATTTCGAAATATTAACAATTCAAAACCGTACATTTAACATGTATTCCCTAGCCCGACCGCAGTTAGAATAAGTATTTAATTTAATAGAAACCGTACTTTTCTTAGGATTTTTTTTTAAAAACTGAGAATAATTAATTGAAGATATAACATTTTTTTTTCAAGAATAACATAAACAAGCGGTATTCATTTTTTATAAATGATTTTTGAAGTTTGTTGAAAACCTGACAAAATAATTTCAAGACACTAGATTTTGATTGATTACATTGGGATCCAAATTTTGTTATAAAGGATTACTATTGAGACCAAACTGAAGGCTACTGCTAAAAAAAAATTTGATTAAAATTTGCGAAATTTGATTTTTAAAAATGGTGTGCCCCCTTGGTTATTTCCGAAACGGCTCAAGTTAGGCCAGTGCCAATTTTTTTCAGTATTATGAACCAAATTGATAACTAGTTTATTTTAGTTTTGTTCAAAATTTTAAATTTAAGAAAAAGATATGAGGTAATAAAATTTTAAAAAAAGAATATTTTTTGAATATTTTTCCTAACTTTTTTTATAATTCAAATTTCGGAAAAAACCAAAAGAAGACTAACCTTTAATTTGTCTCATAATGCTGAAAAAAAATCGCCATTTTTCTAACATAAGCCGTTTCGGAAAAAACCAGGGGGGGCACACCATTTTTTAAAATCAAATTTCGCAAATTTTTTTTAGCAGTAGCCTTCAGTTTGGTTTCAATAGTAATCCTTTATAACAGAATTTGGATCCCATGCCCCATTTTCAAAATACAGAGTTTTAAAAAATCACCGGCCGCCACAGGGTGGAACTACCTTAAGTGGTAATTCCTAGTGGGTAAAAATTTTACGTCCAACCCTCTTATTTTTCAGCCATTTATAATAGAATAATTTTACTAAAAGTCCCAAACAAAACCAAAAACAACTTTTGGAAATTTCAATCTAAGGTTGACCAATTTGTGAAATTGCCCATAAATATTCCAGTAAAAGTCGTTTTACTATCAGCACGCAACGTTAAACATTACAAAACTCAAAAGAGTATCATCGTAAAATAGCATTTTACTAGACCAGTGCGGTAAAGGAAAATGAAGTGTTTCAAAGTTAAATGGGTAGTACAATATTTGAGATTATCTATTGATAGCAGGTAAAATACTGTATTATATTCATATGCTACAATATTAGATGACTTACCAAAGTCTTGGACCTCGTTTGTTTACTTTGTCATATCCTCGTCTTATACTTTGTCATATATAATCCAATAACTATTAAAACTTGTCGACATGTCGTCCAAGAAGTTTTATACAAATCTATTACGTTAAGTTTTTTTATAGTGCTCTAATTAATAAGTATTGTGCCTTAAATAAAGTTGTTGCATTATAAAATTAGATCTATCACATTCTAATGTAAAGAAAATGTTCCGCATTCCGATACAAAATATCAGTTTTTACGACTACGTTAATTTTTAGCGTTTTGTTATGACATATACACAACTAATTATGTTATATGAAATATTTGATATTTGTAAATAACGTAGGTACTTGTTCAAAACATGGTAAAAAAGCATATTTCTTAGTATAGTAGTTTAAAAACCGTCTTTTAAAAAATACTATAAGAACCTATTCTTAAATACTGATTATATCTTCTTGATGCTTAAATCTGCTCTTAGAAGTTATATTTAGTCGATTTCTTTTTATAGCAATTTTGCAATAAAATGTTTATTAACGTTGTGGCAACATGGCAACGTTAAAACTAGATTAACTGATTTGACTACTATTTCAAATACTACTTCAGGACTTCAGAAATTACCCCTAAATTGCTGCAACCACTAAATGTTTTTTTTCCCCTGTATTTATTTCAATCAAGCGTTTACAGGGTTATACACCGCTCACACAGTCATGGATAGCTTACACATTATAAATAATGTCTCGTTAAGAATTTTCCATTAAAATATGTAGACAATTCTAATAACAACAAAATTTTTATATTCGAGTTAATACTGCTGATTTTCAATGTAGGCATAACAAGTACTCTTTGCCATTTTAGCCGAATTAGTTTTTAGAGTCCCTAGCTCCTGGTTGCCCTCGCTTCGCTATAGCCCCAAAAGCTGCTAGCTACAAAAGGCAATTTTTGGACCTTGGAGCACAATATACCATTTTAATTAGTTGGAACAAGTGCAGATAGTAACGAAAACAAAAATTTTTTTTAAATAATTAAAAATTATAAATTTTCACAGTTCAGTCGAGAAAATTTTTGCGAGTCATTTTTAAGTCATGATTGATCTTAAGTCGTTATTGTGTTGGGTCGACTATTATCAAATACTGTGTCACAAATCTAAAGCTCCTTCTAATAAGTATAAACCGACGTTACTTACCATTTATAATAAGCAAATTGGTTTAAAAAATCTTGTTAAAATTGCATATTTTAACAAAAAAATTTAAGTAAAACCTAGACCTCAAAAAACACGTCAAAAAGTTGTCTACTTTCACTTTACCAATATGCTCTTTTCCAAATCAGCATTTCAGCTAAAGAACCTTTTGATTAGAAAAATGTTATATAACAAATAACTAAAAACAATTGGTACGCAAATTTATGTAATATTTTTGTCGAGTGTCGAAAGTATCAATTTCTGACTAAAAAAAAAAAAAATCAAAAAGTAACTTAAGCAGCAGAAATTCATTCTACCGCTCATTCATCTGTGTAAAAGTTCAAGCTTCAACAAAAACTGATGCTAGAACTTGTGCAAATGCTGCAACAAAAAAAGACGTTTACATTAATTTTTGAAATAAAAAATAATTTTTCACAATTAAGGATGAGTATGCAATATAAAACAATGACTCTTATAAAAGTAATTGAGGTTTCATTTTGGCAAGTAGATGGATAAAATTATCACTTATAATTTCCTAAATGCATTGATTATTTCCGTAAGTTTTTTTGAGTGTAATTTCCGCAACGTCGTAATTGCACGACATGCTGTTGCAGAGAGTGCAATTACGTTGCAAAAATTACATAAAAATAAAATTGTCAAAAATAATAATGCACGAAGGCAAATTTGAGAAAAAAATCGCACGGCAAAATATTAATAATTTTAATTCAAAAATGAAGTACAATTATGAAATGGTGACAAAAAATAAATGTGTATAATCAATTAAACAACTGGGAAAACTTTATAAAAATCTTCTAAGAATGTCAAAGTTTGGCAAAAAAACGTAATAGATAGTGTTTTCATTAAGATAAAACAATAAAAATCTTTGATTTGGGCGCATCAGTTTGCACTTTTTTGCAAGGTAAAAAATAATTTTGAATGATTTCCAATTTATTTGCACTTATTAAATTTATCATGTAGCATACATTACTAGAAATTTAAAAAAAAAGTTATAGCTGCTATAGATATCCTTTACAATTATAATTTTCTGTTGGTTCTGTATAAAGCCAACCAAAAACGCAATGTCTACAATGTATTTTCTTTCTTGAAGATTATAACTAAAAATAGTTAAAAAGAAATTATCTTTTGATGTGCTTACATTAAAAATTGAAGAGTGCTAGATAAAAATAATATCTTCCGCTTGTTGCTAAAGAAAAAAGTCTCTTAAAATTTTAGGAATATACAACTAGCTGCAAACTTTGAAGTTAGTAAAAGCTTGTATCAACGTCCACTTGGTTGTCGATTTCGTCTCTCGACTCTGCACTTATCAAAGTTTGAAAATGCAATTATTGTCAAGTTTTTAACCGGGATATCGTCTCCTCGTCAATTAGATTGTCGAATAATCTCGTTCCCGACTGTAAGATTAATTGCGCTCACAATCAAATTAGGTCTTGGCATGCGAGTGTATATGTGTCCTATTCACGATACTCCTAAGTGAATTAATCCCGACAAACACCCCTTCGTCTCTTTGCAAAACTTCAATTATACACATACATATTATAAGTGAGTTGAGATTTGAACGGATGACATAAACTTGAGCAAATTTAATTACGGACGCTTGTTTAATCGAAAATAATTGATACGAGAAGAGAAACTGGTAATTAGCTCCCGGAACTGAGGAAAATTATTGCAGACCACTGCGGGATTTACGCAGGGACTAGCCCAATAGTTAGTTCACCCGGAATTAATTGGACTCCTTATACACTAAATATTCAATGAATATTAGTGCACTTGGCATGTGTATAAAGTTCACGTCACTTATTTGACTGATTTAGAGCTTTTCATACAGCTTAAAGCTCTAATTTATAACAGACGCTTGAGGGGAACACGTGCAACGTACACCCGACTAAGAAACGAGACACTCATTCTATGCTAGTCTAATTACAAAACCAAACTTAGACGGCATAAAAATCTCATTAAAATTTTCTTACAACAAATTTGTTGAAAATTAAAAAACACACAAAAGAGTTTCCACATCCATGCGAACAAAAACTACAATCAAAAAAATTCAGTCGTACCAATTGACCCAAGCAAGCACTCTCGGGACCGAGGATGAGGCAAGTCACGGCTTACCTAGAATGTTCATATCTCGACCGTAGAACACTAGATGTCGGACTGGTTCTCGGCACGCTAGTGTTTTGTTCCGCACTGCGTGTTACGTCACTCGTCCCCACCCCCGAAAAGGGTAGCAAGAACTAGAGTGGGGGAAACGATATTTTAGGTTAGCGGAGCTTTCTCGGGTAAGTGCTGCATTTCTATTTTATACTATTTTGCGAGGTCGAAGAGGGGATAAGAGTGGGGGTATAGCCAGTTTAGAAACTACTATTACAACTTTGGCTCGCGTGTCGAGGGAGGTATTATGAATAAGTTAATTTAGTGCACACAAAGCCGGCCTTGGCTGAGATTTTGATAATTTTTTTAAGCCGACTTGAGATAATCCTGAAAATCGTTGTTTGCTTATTGATGAGGCTTTTCCTAACTCGTTCATAATTCAAAAGCACTTTTCGAGTTAAAACAAGTAAAAAAGCAACATTAGCATGTCTAGGGTTTATCAAGACGGTAATTTATTAACCCCAGTCATACATTGCTACAAGAAAATAAATTAGGTGAGCTACATGACAATTCGAATCCCTCTAGTTACAAGCAGTAAAATCACGATTCATCTTAGAGTTTCCGATGGGTGGCTATTTGAATTTCAAAACGTTTTCATTCAGCGTAAGAGCTTTCCTGACTAAATCACTGCTCATGGGCATTACGACCCGTCCCAGAAGTATACAAATACTCGAATTAAACGCAAAATCAACACTTGGAGTAATAATTCAGTAGGTTTTTTTCACTCGAGTATGTTATAGATAATGGCTGGGTGTCGGCTTACACGGCAATTGCATTTGGGTCAAAAGTGGCTTAGATTAGTGTTTGGATTTTGCAATTTTTTATCCTTCGCATAGCATCACATGTCACGGCTTCGTGATTTATAACCGGGCGAAGTAAAAATTCAAATTGGCGCAGTCGGTAGGGTTGAAGTGTCTTATTATAATTTTTCTTCGTATAGTTCGTGTCGGGTTTATGACGCCCTGTGGCGTTTTTAAACGTCCCTTAATTAATTCCACAAGTCGAATAAAACGTGACGACTCGTTCCGATAAGGATATGGAAGAAAATTAGATATAAAGCAGTCTCTTTTTTGGTTGCGCACACGGGTCGTGGCTTTTTCCCTCCACGGAACGGCTTTTCATTCCGATTGCATCTAGATTAAGGTGGCCATTTGCGGCGGAAATATATCTAAGTGCCGTTACATCGTGAATAAGGCATCCTCTCGACACCGAAAATACATTTCGCGCGTCGTTCGCTCGGTCAAATAATACGTGCCGCTGTAAAGTGGTCGTGCGCTCGCTCATCTCGACCATTCTTTAAGATAATGCATCGGCAATGATTTAAGATTAGGAGAAATGGAGCGTGCCTAGATTATTCGAATCGACAATTTATTATTTTCATGTGCACAAGAACAGTCGAGATTTATGCGTTGGACGCGCAAAGTTAATTGCGGCGCCAACCGATAATCCGTCATATTCGGTCATATCTACTAAATTGATTTTCTTTCCTCCGGATCAGATTAGACGGATGGCTTGCTTGAAACGACCTTATGACAGATTGTATCGTTCAAGCTGTTCATTGTCTTAGTGGACGGCTACGGGCGTATTGTTAAGCCGTTTTTGCACATCACTTACCAAAACTATAATGAACTTCGCCACAATCTAATATGTATTGAAGATTAACTCGACAAGGCTCTCTATACGGGATTAATCAACTCGAGCGTCTTCAAACTTGGGACCATTGATAATGACGCAAACCGTGCGCGAATAAACCCAAGTAACACGCAGAATTAAGGCACCCCCCTAAAACGTCCGTTCTAGCGTATTGTATATAGTTAGCATTAATAATATTATTTTTTGATGTAACCCAAAATACCTATGGTCAGTTATGAATGAAGCCAAGATTTCTATAATAATACAAGCTCGAATAAAGCCCATGTTTCTGACATCATAAAACAAAACAAGTGTGAAAACCAAAGTAAAATAATGGAAAGTTGAAAGTATATTTATCAGACTTATATAAGTAAAATTGCCGCCCCCTCTCGTAGCAGAGTGCAAAATACCCTCAAATTTGTTACCCTGTGAGGGTTTCAAAACTAAAGGTAATTTTTTTGGGTTGTGTATTATTTAAAGTTGTCAAAAAATCATCCTCTGCAAAAAAGTACCTTTAAAATTTACTAGGTATTTAAATTATGTAATATTTATAAGTAAATTTCAAGTTGAGATCATACCGGTAGTACCTTCGTTTCCATAAAAAATTTAAAAAACTCGAGGTTGTGATTGGTTGTTGCTATAGAGATGCTTAACTTGAAATTAGCCCATTAATAACAAATTTTCTTCAGGCAAAAGCTTATTAGGGTTGCTCAATCCCTCCCAAAATTTAATAACATTAAGGTATAGGAAATTGCCCAGGTAAAGAGTAGGATTAAGTAATCACTTTAAAAATTTATTTATTTTATTTTGAAACCATAATGTTCTTTAGACGCCCCCAAATCAGGGCGTAATCTTTATCTTTATGGCAAATTATAAAACCAAAAAGATCATTTAAATTGAGTCCGGAACATGCCCTAAACTCATTTGTTTTTAGCGAACCCAATTTCGCAAATTTTGTTCAAGTTGTTTGGTTTTTAAGATACCTTTGACTTGATGCCAATAGTCATGTCATGACTTACAACAGAATTTAGATCTCATGCTCCATTTTAAAAATGCAGAGATTTCAAAATCCATCAGCCACTACTAAATATATTTATTTATTTAATCATAAATCAAAAATTATCAATCATTTTTAAAAAAAAATATACAAAAGTTGTAGTGTTGTTTCGCAAAAAAGTTTGAGAGATGTTCGGTACTCTCATTTTATTTGATCTTTTTGTATAATTGAGACAAGTAACTGTACAACATGCTAAAAAATCAAGAAAACATCAAAAGAAAACACCAAAATTAAAGAAAGCGTTTCGAAAAGTCAACTTTGTGGCACGAATTCAAGTTTATAAAACGAGCGCAAAGCGCAAGTTCTTATAAAGAATGAGTGCCACAATGATTTTAGAAACGTTCTTAATGCTATTTTTCTACTTTGCGCGTTTTATGTGATTTTTAAATAAAAAGTTAATTTTTTAATCTTTAGGGACTTTTGCGTTAATACGAGATAGTTGGTAATAAATGTCATAAAAGTGTCAAATGCGTTTGAAGTGTTTTCAAATTTGTTTAAAATCCTGTGTAAGTAACTCACAAATGTTTCTTTTTTACCTATCGTATCGGTTATTGATTGAATACTCTCACTGGCATAAACACAATAAAGAAAATCTCCAAAAACATTGCAAAATTTCTTAAATTACCAATTTGTGATTCTTTCTCAGCGTTCCTCTCATCGTTATTTCAGACCAAGCAGTGCTATATACTCATCTAGCAAATAATTTGTAAAGTGGTGCCTAAAAGCTGTCTCCAATTTCAAAAAATGTTAAAGTTACCTGATTATTCAAGTCGTTTGCTCACCCTATTTTCAAATGTTTTATAGGTTAATTGCGACACACACACAAAAACACCTTGGTGAGGAATACTGCTCATCAAGTGCACCAAAATTTATTCGAATAAAATTATTATAATCTCGTAACACTGACATAAACGCTGAAACGTCACAAATGTCAGCGAAAGCGTGTTACCAACCCAAAAAAATAAATTGCACTAGTACTTTATGCAATTTGGGCGCTAATTTATTGACTAATACGACACGCAAATCGGTATCTGTTACAGAAGCAAAGTAGAGAAATTGTTTTTTAAACATATGTATATTCTCACTAAGCTATTTGTAAAATAAAAATTTTCATAGGTAGTGGAGCCACACTTAAATTGTGTTTTTAAGAACATACACCATTCTATTCTAGGAAATTGACTATTTAAACATAAAATCTTGTTCACTTATAAATATGAAGCTAACCGTAGCACATTAAAGAGCAGTATCAGGAAATTGACTATTTAAACATAAAATCTTGTTCACTTATAAATATGAAGCTAACCGTAGCACATTAAAGAGCAGTATCAGATTTCTAAAAAAGTTGTTTGTTAAGTTTAAAATCTCAAAACGTCAAGAAATAATTCGTAAAATTAAAAATGCTTTAATTCAATGTTAGAATTTTTTATGATTAACTCCATTATAAACCTATAGAAAGTATAAAACGAAAACGTTCGCTCCATGCAGACTATTTAAGAGTCTTAGCAATTTTCACTCTATTCGCGTAAACGTTCGCTCAATTCGCGCGATTGCGGTCATTCTTTCATTAATCTGCCTTGTCTGAAAACTTGTTATCAGCGTCGTTTCATCTTAATTCATCATTGTTTCAGGCTGTGGCTGTGTTATCTGGAGCCATTTGTCACGTCGAGAAAACTCGCGTTTGTTAAATATTTAAACCGTAACCTCAACAATCCCCTTTCTGTCCGGCAGTCATTTGTAGCGTTCTATTGTTCGGAGCGGATCAAATTTAAAATGTGTCAATCGTGATGGTGGCTCGTTTATCTGTAGAAAATCTGCAAGTCAACGAAGCGAGCGTTGAATTATGTATATGTAAACGTTTAATGGATCGCGGGCACTTGATGGATTTATAGATAGATTGTTGAATCGTATTCGGACGTTCTTCCGGATCATGAAAATGTATCAGGGTAGTTTTTGCCCTCTCTTTGCCGTTTCTTATTCATTTCTTATCGCTCGAATACGAAACAAACGGTTTTAATGTGTGAGTGTGTATCGAACGTGTGAAATATCGCGATCGAAGCATTAGCAAAATCGAAACCTATTATCTGTTTGATTTATTCGAGGTGATATTTTAGTGGCGCGTGCATCGCTTATTAAAACCTGAATCCTTTATAATCTTGACACACTGGGGTTATGTAAATTAAACGATTTAGTTATCCATCCAACCCGTGTCCTTAACGCTCGCCGCGTCTGAACATAGTTTAACAACGTTTTCAACTATAATTGGATCAGATAGGCCCCACTAGATGATTAATTAACACAACGCAAAGAAATACACCTTCAAAGATCTTTATTAAAATATTTGCAACAACACCCATTTTCTTTGATTTCAACCGATAACCAATTCTTCAGAATTTAAATCATTGGAAATCATTAGTATTGAATTAAAAATTTTAAAAGTAAGACTAGATATAGTTACATAGGGACTGTTGCAGTAAGACCCGAAAAGTTATAAACGGTAGCGTTCGATTCTTTGTCATAGCAACCCATGATTAAATAATTTTTAAATTTAATTAAAATAACCATATACACAATAATGGATAACTAATTGCTAAGATTTTGAGCACGAAAATATAAAACGCTGTACGCGATTAGTCTGCAATTAGTTTTAGTTGGGTTAACCAGATACCAGCAAACTTTCCGCCTCCCCCATAAAGACTAATTTAATATGTAATGTAGCAAAAGCATAACTGGATAAGTAGATAAAAATAACAAACAAAATAACTGTAGCCAATAAAATCTCTTGCACCTCAGTGTAAAATTGTGTAAGCACATAGTTTCATAGCTTCTAAATTAATTACTAATTTTTTTAATATTATTAAAATTTTTATGTTCAACATTAATATCTAAAAGAAATAAAATTATTTAACAAATAAATCGCTATTTAATTTTGCATTTATACTAATAAAACAAGTAAACATATTGCTGACAAGGCAGGTAAAGTACTCTTGTGGCTTCGATGACTCAAAGTAAGGATGAAAAGATTGATTTTTGCTACGGATTCACGAAAAGTTTTGCACTGAAATTAATTTACAAAAAAAAACATAAACCATTTAACTGTATAAACATTATTTACCCACATAAAAGCAAAAAGTTTATTCTGTATCTACGTATTTTTATATTTTCATTTCCTAAAACGAGGTATTTAAAATTCTGTCTAACTGAAAAATAAATGTATATACTTAAAAACTCTAAAGGTGTTTCAAATGTGAACTTTTTTGTTTATAAGCCTAAAATAAAATTGCTAATAATTTTATGAACCAAAAAAATTTATACCCACAAGGTAAACATAATTATGTTTAAAATTATTTGTTGCTCACTTTTATTTTTAGAATAAAAATTAACAAATTAGAATTTTAAACTTGCAACAGTATACAAAAAGTTTGCTCTGTAATATTTTATTTTATTAATAAGAAGACTTGAGATATTTCACTAGCGTCATCTGAAAATATCGCTGGCAAATTTGGAGGTCGATTTTGTGCTGCATGGCAATCTGTCATTTTGTATCAATACATATGTCCTAACGACCAAAATAAAAACAACTACTCCTAGAATTCCTATTCTAGTACCGAGAAGCAGCTTGTCCACCTCATGTTCACAGGCTAATAAAAATAAAACCAGGAAACTACAGATCGGTCTCGAGTTTCTATTGTTCTTTATTTTGACATATTAAGCGCCTCTCCTCGCCTTAAAAAGAGGGATTTTGTAGAATCAGTTAACACATGTTTTGCAGGTTAAAGAAATTTAAATTAAATTGTTGTTTATTGATAAATGTTTTATTTTGAGTCTTACATTAAGTGTTCCGTTTTCAAATTCATTATACTCCTTTCATATTTTGATTCAGCGATAATTAATTATATTATGCTTTATTAAGTGCAAGCAATAAATGTTTGGTTTGCTCTCACAATTCATGTCTAGACGTCTTCCACAGTACTCTAATTAAACTGAATTTACAACAACAACCACTACATAACTAGATATAATAATTGTATGTTTAATTTAATATAATAATTTATTTTGTGCTTTTCCTTTATAACCCAAAAATTAGGATAATTTTTTTACCATAATATTTTACAAGATGACCTGTATTAAGTGTATACAACATTTATTTGAAAAAAATTGCTAATATAAAATTTGTATTAAATAATAACACAAAAACTATTAATAAATAATAAGAATCATTATTGTGTAACAACATAATCGGTGGGTTTAAAAGTAGCTCCATTTTGCATGGATGCAGAATTACAAACGTTTCAGAAAACATTTTTCCAAAAAATTTTTACGCTGCATTTTTTTGATGATATTTTGCCCCATACCCAAAGCCATGTTTGTTTAAAAGCCTTCAAACTTTAGTTACGATATGCATAATCAATAGCTATTCTTTAGTTATTTATTTACTTTGGTTGTTTTAACTGTTAATAAAAATTCTGTTATACATGCTTAATACTGTTCACCCTGTAAATAACAAATCTACTATATTTTTTTTGTATTTTATCTATTAAAAAATAGCAAGTTTTTATTTGAAGAGAGTATTTTTAACGAGCTGAAATACCAAAATTACTTACCAGATTGAGTCAGTTTTTAAAATATTAAATTCGAACTAATTTTAGAAAATTTTCCAAGTTTTAAATATTTGAAGTAAACTCAAATTTTAAATAAGCTTTTTTTACTACTCAACATCTCATTAAATAGTAAAGCCGGTAGAAGCTTTCGGCCGTTACCTACTTTAATTGATTTTCTGTCATTTTCTGGTCAAAAAAATTATAATTTTACATTAAATACTTTAAATAAAATTGCTAGCTATAACCGTGGCAAAAAACCATTATTATAGTGCGTTGATTACAATCGCTAATGCTGTTACTTGAATTTGATTTGCATTTACTTTATCAGTATTTTAAGTCTATATTTGAGCAGTATTTTAAATAAAATAATCATAACGACTGTTCTTTAAAAAATGTCCTCTAGAGTGCCATTAAATCGTAATGCAGTTGTTTTTTTTTAAATCTTGTATTAGTCTCTTACATTAGATAAATTATCTTCTTTTATTACAAAAACTGTTAACTATGCAAATTACAAGACGTATTAGCAATAAACGCGTTTAACAGATTAAAAAAATAATCTTTTTATTTAATTCTCTACTTTCCTTTTTTAGATCTTTAGTTTCTTATTTTTGTGTTTATCTACATTTTTAGTAATTTTTTAGATTAATATCTAATAAAGATACAAGTTTTGTAAAAGAGAAATAAATCTACCCCTCAATCTAGCCATTCAATTTTATTAATATTTATTTTTTAAATTTGTTTATTTAATTTTTTACTATCATATAATGTATTTTTTCTTCTATTTTTGTTTCTTTATTATACTAACAGATAACGTGAGATGGGTATAGAATTCAGACTGGTAAGTTTGACAAATCCATACCAAAATTTTTCGGGCAATCTAAATTTGCAAAAAATAATTCCTTCGAATCTACTTCGACAGTCCCAAAACAGAGCCCAAAGTTAGAAAAATTACAGATTTTCACTTTAAAAATTAATTTGACCCCCTGTATATCAAATTGAAGAAAGGGGACCGTCAAAATAATTCCCCCACATGTTTTTAATTTACGAATTTAAAAAAATCGTTTCTTCGAATAGTGCTATTTATTAATTGCTATTAGAAAATTATTTCGCTCTGCTTTTTGTATCGTTTGTTTATTTGGTTATCTCCAAGCAAACAAAAACAGAAGTAAAGAAAAGAAAAAATAGAAGCCAATATTTATTATTTTAGATACAAAATAAGTAATTTAGAACCTGCTTATACAAGAATAATAAAAAAAGAGAAGAAAAAAGAGTTTTTTACGAAAGTAAGAGAACGGCAAAGACACAAATAAAAAGATAAAATTATTTACAACAAATAGTAATTTGTAGATTTTTAATCTACAAATTGAGGTAGAATTAAAGACAGAAATAAGGTAAATAAAGAAAGAAGAGCAAATAGTCATCAAAAACTAAAAAGCGATGCAACAAAAAATAAGAAGCTGAAAAAAACAAACGCCTAAAACGTACATTAAATTGCTTAAAAGTCGAGTAAAAAAATTATAATAAAGAAGCTGAAAGAAAGGTAAAGATATTATCGAAAAGTTTATTACAAAACAATTAGTAGTAGACGCAAAAATTAAAATTCTAAAATCTTTTAATTCTAAAGGTAGTCTATCAATTTGTTTGGTAGGCTATAAAAATTCAATTTCTCTTTTGTAAGAAATTGAATTTTTATTTTCATTATATATATGAAAATCACTTCCTTCGAGAAAGAAAGGATGCTTCCATCAAACTTTAAATTATAACTTTACCTTTTTTAAATTATTTTTCAAATCAAATGTCAAACTAATGTCGAATCTTTTTGAAAAACCCATATATTTAGGCGGCTAAAATTTATCTTTATTTTGTCAATTTTCCACATAGCAACCATTTTTTTATGTGTCAGATCGATCAACATATTTTTTACTAAAAATAACCATTTTGTATTTTCTTGCTTTAATTAACTGCTGACAAAAGTTTGGCAAGTTTTTTCTAATTTTGTTTTATAAATATTTTATAAATTATCTTTTTTACATTATTATTTAGGCACTGAAGATAAGATATAGCTTTAAAAAACGCTTCGAGATTTTTATGCAAAAAATTTTTAAATTAAATTTGTGGGATTGACTTGGATTTCTAATTCTTTTATCAATTAGAAATGTAATAAATTTTCATCTTCTTAAATTTAATACATTTATTTATTAATATTTAAAGCAAACTGCATGAATAATAATTGTAGTATTAAAAGGTAGTTCTGGCAAAAACTGTTGCACGATAGATTTTTGATGACGTCAACGCACTGAATAGTAGCCGCGGCTATATATATTTTACGCTTTCTTAGATTTTAAAATCCGACATGGGTCACAAAAGTCGCCCCTTGCTAACTCATGCTTTTCCGATAGACACAGGTCCGACACTAATCGGGGTGGAAATAAGTCCAACCTTTCAGGTTTTGAATCGGTAGATTCATTGATGTGCATTCGTCAGATTACAGTTTTAATTTCATCTGATCGGTTTTGGACAAATCATCGCAACGTGTTTGTCACACATGGATGCTTTAATCGTGCAATTACACTCTATTCAATAAAAAAAAGTTCACAACTTGTGTGTCTAAAATTTCTCACGTAGCTGAAATTTATTTGTTACGTAAGCGTTGCTGAAATAAAACAAACGTCGGCTTCGCGGGCACGTAGATCCGGTACTCCCCCGAAAATTCAAATAGGTCCCATAAAACCGGTAATTTACGATCCGCCGACTTTATCCTACCGGGACTTGACGAGCAACTGTTCTCTCTCCTCACGCGAATCAATAATATCATTTTAATTTTTCCCGCGTACATTTATCATCCCCAAATACAATTTTTTATTAAATAATGTGGACGTGCGACCACACCTCTCTCTGGTTTCCACACAATACAGAAATGCTGATCCTGCGATAATCTGTTTATCAACTGTTGGCACGCGTTAATGCATTTTTCATGCCAGGATGCATTTATTGATGTGCGGGATTGCTCTAATAACGATGTCAGATAACTCTCAGAAAATGCATCGAATTCGGTGAGGGAAGGTTGCATCTGTGCAACCGCAGCGACAAAACGACGAAGGTTTTAATTGGTATCACTGTATTTAACGAAGTGGAGAGAATGAGATGGGAAAGCGGGTTTCAGGGAGATATAAATGGTGGATGCGCCGGGATATTGGGACATTTAGAACAAATGGCATTTATTGCTAACGAATTTTAGGTCAAACCTTTTGTCTTCATTTATTTAATTAATATTTTCACTAATAATATCCTAAATGCAATAATTATTTCCGAAGATTTTTTGAGTATAATTTCTGCAACGTTTTAATTGCCTGACGCAGTAGAGTGCATTAGGTTGCGAAAATTCTACCATTTTTAAAAGACTGATTTATATAAAACTCTGTAAGAATAACAAGGTTCTTTGTTCAGTTGTTAATATTTAATTTTTTAGATTAGTCACTTTCGGTTTATAACTTTATACTATAACATAACATAAAGGTTATTGAAACTTATTTTTTTCTTAAATATTGCAAGTTTAAAATTTGTGCAGCGCGCTAGCTATATTTGAAAACGCTGCTTAAACAATCAATACAAAAAAATACATTAAAAGAAAAAGTTGTAGAAAACTGAGCTCATTGAGAATTCTCTGTGAGACTAGAAAAGTTAATGTATTTCTAACCGAACAACTTTAATATGCAAAAGTAGGAGAAGTTCAAAAATTACTTCCCATTAGAGTTCTGCTGATTGTAAACCAGAAGTAATATACCAAAAAATTAAGTAATTACAAAATCTCTTATTTTGCATTTGAGTTAAGTTTCTTTTACCAAGTTTCATCAAAATTAAAAATAGTGTGACTTTATCCATTTATTAATTTTTGTATAGAATAGCCCTTTTATCATAAAGCACATATATTTAAAAATTCCAAAAAAAAAATTTAGTAGTTACCACAAATATCTTTTAGAATTATATTTTTCTACTATCAAGCAGAAACTTTTTTTTGTTTTTGTTTGAACATTTATTTCCCAATTCTAACTTTCTTTTTTTTGGTATTGTCATTTGGAGTATATCCTTTTCGGAAAGTCTTCATCAAGTTCTTAACAGTATTCGAATTTCATTTGCTTAGTTGTCGGAGTTAAAGTTACAAGTGTTCCGGTAAGGCCTTTTACAGTCTTCTTACGAATCCAATTATACGCATCTCAGCGCTTACGTTGAAAATTCTATGAGAAGCTTTTAATGTAATAAGGTACGAAAATATCGCCTTAAAACATGAATTCACTTTTATTATTAATTTAAGTTTGTACGAATACGATACGTGGGATAAACTCTGTTTTGGGGTAGGTATCGATTCGGCGGTTCCAGCGGCCGAAATTCGGTTCGATAACGCGACGGCGACATTTTTGGCCGGATGCCAAGACGAAAAGGAAGAGTTCGGTGCGGTTTACATGGGGCTAGAGTAGCGATCTCTTGACCCACTTTGAACTAAAATGATTTATTCTAGGAAGAAACAACAGAAAGGTTTGATGGTATTGCGATTCGCTTGTTATTAAAAATTAGCTCTACTGAAACATGTTTGTGACAGCTATTAAATCAGTGAAAAACACAGCTTTTACCTAAACTAACTAATAAAAATAGGCGTTAGATATTCATCTGACAACTAGAATAATAAATTATTTCGTGTTTACTTAAACCTAACTTATCCAATAAAACGTTAGGTTTAGGAATACATTGCTCTTCATGTCTACTATGGTTTCACAAATGTTGTAGTACTTTACAGAAGTCCGTTACGGTAGCTTTTACGGTCGAGTTAGAAAGTTTGTGAAACGAACTCAAAGAGCGAGTCAAACAATAATACAAATACATTTTAAGGCACATTTAAAAAGGCTTACACAAAGATAATCTCCAATATTTTTTTGCATTACTCTACTAAAAATCAAGTGATTACGCACTGAGAGAACAATCGGGACCGTCAATTTTACAATCATTATCCGTTTTTACCGCACTAGTGCCTGCAAAGAACACAAGGATTTTTTTCGTTTAAAAAACGGTTTAAAATTAGATTATCATATCAGACACCAGATTATAATAAAACAATGCACTTTACCACTTTTATTTAGATAAAACAACAGAAATGCATTCACGATTCAATGCATTTAAAGTTTAAGTTTAAGCAGCACCATCTGTGAGAAATTGCGTAAGACATTAAAATGTCAAGTTTTTACAGTAAATTTTAGTAATTTGAAAAAAATCTGACAGTTAGTTACTTACATTATCCACATCAACGCACTTGATTTTATCGACAAATTAAAGATAAATTTAAAAATTACCGCTTTACGGCCTTCTAGAGGATCCGTGCAAACAATAATATACAAGACACGTGGTTTTGCTTTATTCGTGCGACATTTTGTCGCACTCATATGCAAGATATATGTTCCCGCACTTATCGTGTAGATAACTATTTCTATTTCGCGTTTAGTACGACGATTTTGTAGCGTTGTTTTCTCAAGAAACAGTGTTACAATGTTCAACTTCATAGAATTTTTTGGTAATTTTTTATGTTACCAGCACTGTAAATAATCATAGAAACGTTTATTAATTTTGATTAGTTTTGCAAACAAGAAATTTTGAATACAAAACTCAGTAGACAGATGACAGCGGATGACAGATAAAAAAATATCAAATACCATTTAAAATAGCTCAATAAAAAATAACATAAAAAATATGTGTTACAACCTCCTCATTGGGTACTCTTCATTGTAACACTCGCTACTGCAAGCCTCGTGTCTCAAACCAACGTGTCTCAATAAGGGTGGTTGTAACACTAGTTTTTTTAAAAATACTATTGTACAAGTGCTTGTGCAATTCGTTCATATATATTATGAGTCAGAACCCTAAAGACCGAATGTAAAAAATTGTATACAAATACCCACATACGAATGACTTTACGTCATTATTCAAAATTATATTTTTTTCCAAATATAGTGATAAATTACAAAGAATTTCATAAGACCACTCTAGGTAAAATCTCGAAATCCCAATGTGGCTGAGAATTTGCTAACTACCAATCAGACGCAAATTAAAATTGTTTTTCCCAGTTTACGGCAGACGCTCTGGTTCTTCAAAAAAAAAACAATTACCTCAAAAAGTAACAATATAATAATACAATTTTGTATAAAATCAATATTATATTTATATAAATCTTGGCGAAAGGAGCTGTAGAAAGGTTTTCAAATCAGTACAGTCTATGTATTGAATAGAACTAAGAAATAAATAACTTTATTCCAATTTAGCAAAACCTATTAATTCATAGGTGACAGTAAACGTCAATTTGTAAGTTAAACTTGGCAGCTACTGATAATATTATTTCAGATATGCACAACAAAAAGAAATTTGGCGTCAGACAATTCTTAGTCAAGAATTTTGTTAAAAACCCGATATAATTATAAAAGTAAACAAGCTGCTTTATTCGTTGTAGCATTTACGTCATTATTATATGTAAATTATTTATAATATGTCGATTTCTAACCTTTTAGAAGTAAAAAAATACCTCATTTATTCAATGACATTTTCTAGGGTAGAAAATGAAAGATGTCACTTATATCTCTTAAAAGGACAGTAATTTATGTAGAGTTGCCAACGTTAAGAATGTAATAATGCGGAGTATATTTTAATTATAGTTTTTAAAACACAGGATGCGATCTTTGTAACATAATCCCAGGATCGAGTTTATAGACTAAAGTTATTCAAGTACGCAAATAAAGTAACGGAATACAAACCAATAACAAAACCTGTTAAGTACTTAGTTATAAGACGAATCATTTTATTTTTTCCCATGAGTTAGTATATCCAAGTGGGCGTATTGTTTAGTGAGTCTCTATTAAATAGACTCGCCCCAAGGAATGCCTTATTATTCTGATAAATTTTTAACAAGTAACAAAAATTACTTGACTTATCTTGTGAAACTGGTCAGATGTTTCATTCTCAGTATTGTTTTATTATATGTTTTGTTTCGTATCATTGTACACGGTGTGAACAAGATCGACATTAAATATTTTAATTCGTTTATGCGTGTCACACGATAAAGCGTACATCAGATTATTGTGCAATTTTGGTGTTGATTGTTGATTATTAATTTACGTACATTTTGATATTTAAACTTTGTATATCTCCTTATGTATAAACAAAACCAATCGAACGATGAAAAGTACCAAATACATATTGTCAAAACCAACTCTTTTCTTATGCTCAGCTTTTCCAGTTAGTCTGGACTGTCTTCAATAGAAAAAAAAGTTGTTTACATAAAAAAGTTAGATTATTGTGTATAGCGTCTCTCTCATTAACTCTGGCTTAATTATATTTCATGATTTTACTATACAAATGATAAAAGTCAAAGCCATAATAAACAAAATCAAAACTAGTTTAAAACAGTTTTTACAAAACATTTAATGCAGGAGAAACAACTAATTTTGACACAAAATCCACTTTTTCGATGTACCTAATTTAGAAATATGTTAGAAGAAGATGGAGCGAAAAAAAAATTAAATAATAATTTATCCTGAAAGTTTTGTCAAGTGTAAGATTTGTTAGCGTTGTTCTTTGCAATTATTATCTTCAGAGTCTAAATCATTGGCAGTTGCAAATTAAAACCAGCCACCAATCTTTTTCAAAAGTTCTAGGTCGTCTTCGTGTAATTTGCGTTTGGAATAAAATAATAACTCTTGTTAGTTGATGATAGTACAAATAGTTTTTTCGGAGAGGTTAATCTAGAAATGCTTTAAAAAACTTTGACAGATCTAAAGCTAACGTGATAAACTTTTCAATTGAACACGCAATACCATATCGTTGATTTTCTTTATTTCCATACTCGTACATCTTTACTATTAAATTATTGCACATGAATAAAATGACATAAATAAATAAAAATTCCCATTTTGGCGTATGCACGTCTTGGTATCGGAATATAAGGAATGCAATGATGTAGTATCTCACGTCGCGGAATCCAACAAAGACCAATATCTGAACCGCGCGTTATTAAATGAAAGGATATTGGGAAGTAATCGGTATTCAGTCGCCGGGCGATTATCCTAGCTGAATTAATTTGTCCTGAGTCGTTGTTAAAAGTGGCGCAGAATTGGATTTGCATTTCGATCGAGTGGGAGTGAGAGGATTATGATAAATTTCATCCTCCAGTCCTGTTTTCGAATACAATTAAAAGCTCTCTCTTCAATTGGTGTGCGTTTGTCCAATTTCAAACGCAAACATCAAACAATTAAGAAAACTCACGATCGTTGAGGCGCTAATCCATTAAATCTATCGATATTTGATGCAATACGGGGGTCACTTGATCGACACGAGAAAGCTATGATTGCGGACTTCCATTATATCCAATTAAAGCGACATTGCACAGCTAATGCATTATACACGTACGGGTGGCTATTACGTCCATTACCGGTCTTAAGACACTACACCAAGCACTAATTATTTTTATCTAAAATTGTGTTAATAAGCAAATTTCTCTTCCAGTTACTATTAATTTGAAACAAAAAACATAGAAAGTTATCCGTTTGTTTTATTATGTTCACAAATATACATATAGTCATACCTTAACAAAGTTTTTTTGAAAAATAATTAAATTTAAGTAAATTTTGAAAAGAAAAAATGTAAAGTGGGCTCTACAAAAAAATAATACCAATTTAATTTTAATGAGGTTTTCAAATTATTATTTCTCATTTGAATAGATAATTGAATTTAAATATGAATATTTATTAAGCTTATTAAGCTCCCAAGAGGTTTATTGTTATTTTGTCCGCAACATATGTTTTAGGTTTTTAATAATAAAGAATGCCATCCTCAGGAAACTAATAAAACTAAATATAATAATAAAACTAAAATTTTAAGGGATAACATTGAATAACAAAATTTGAGATTAGCCTTCAGTGGCAATTATAGAATTAAGCATAACAAACAATTCTAACAAGTTAAAAAAAGACAAAAAATATAAGCGAAATACAGTAATGGAAAAAGCCTAACCTACTAAATAATAAAACAATTTGAACCGAGTATTATGACTTGTTTCTATGGAAATTCAAAATTTCCTGGAAATATTTTCTTGTTACCCAACCAAAGCGATCTAATAACTGGAACTATTTTAAAATTTGAGACAAAATAAAGTTTAAATAAATAATTTCCTTTAGTGATAAAAGACTTTATTGATCTAGCGATACCACATTTAAACACAAAATCGATTAAAAACTTTTTTAATAGTAATTTTTAAAATCTACTGAAAAAAAGATCCAGAAAAATCCAAGTTTTTGTGATATTGTAACGGAAAGTATATCATAAAATTCATGTTATAATAAAGATAAAAATCACGTATAGCAGCAGATGACTGCAGGTGGTATTTTTTAAATTTAAAATTTAAAAATAAAATTAAAATAGTGGTAAAGCAGTACCGTACATCTTTAAATTTATTCCACAGAAATCGCACGAGAATTTATTATTCGTTTTTTTTGTGTAAGAATCGGAAGTATGTGAAGTCTATAAAAACCATGGAAAATAAACTAACCTGTACTACTTGTTAAATACACAAAAAACGCCACCAACAATTTTTTATTAATTGATTAATTTTCCAGCTTTCCGTGGCCGGCACCGTAGGTTACCGATAAAACTTTGTCAATAAAATCTGCTTGCAACCTACTTTTAAAAAAATGTAAAACTTATATAAAGTGCATTTGAAAAAATCATTTACATATAAGGTGAGATCAAAATGAAACTGAATGAGGGCAGGCTATGCCAGAACTGTAATGTTATGTCTAATATTAATACCCACTTCCACGACTTGCTCTGATTCAGTTACATTTCAATCTCAGGTTATAAATATAACTAGTGTCCAGTCATAACAAGTAATTTAAATTACAAAAAACTTAAAGATAGTATCTTTAATTATTATCTTATTTTTTTTCTAGTCTTATTAGTATTTTTGACGATCAACCCAAAATCGTTTTGCGATCGATCTTATTGATACTCCTGGTATTTTTTTCGTGTTTGTCTTAAAACTGACCTTATTTAAGATGCAAAAACTTACAATTATTTTTCAAAAATACACAAATTACTTAACAAATAAGTAAAGTATCAAACTTACCCAAGTCAATTTTAACTTAAAGAAGAACCAAGGGGGGGGGGGTATCTTTAGTGTACCAGCTATTCCTGCATCCTTTCCTCAAGAGTCACTTTTTCAAAAAATTTAAATAGCAAGAGTGGGTATTTTGGGAGAATGTTTTATTAGTTAGGACAACTTTGTGTATAAAAACTATAAAAAATTAGTTTTCTTCATTTAAGTTTTTAGAGTTATATATTTTATATCACTTATGTTCGTAAAAAAAATTTTTTTGAACAAAGATTGTTTGGCTGGTTAAAAACCAAGGGTTAATATATAGCAAAATCTGCATTTGAAAGCTTTAACACCTATGTTAGAAAAGTTACTAAAAACTTCATACAAAATTGTACACGGTAGAGCTGAAATAAGATGAAGTGTTTACTTCTGCCATAATTTCCAGTAGTTGCTAATAATTAACTGTACCAGTGACACACAATTTACAATAATTGTCATATGCTGATTCATTAAGAGTGGTGACAATATAAGTTTAGATACTTTTTAAATTCACTTAAAATTGTTCACAATATTTTATTCGTTGATGATAGTTATGTATGTATTAAGGGCGTAATCAAGAGGATGATGGCACGAAGGAATGCTTAAAGCCTAACGTAGAAGAACTTCTAATTTCCCGAAAACCATTAGTGATAATTACGCCCGTGGTACATATAAAGTTTTATTTTATTTTGGATCGTTTTAATTTTTCAAATCAAAGGAACATTCAAAATATTTCTTTTAAACTGTGAAAAAAATCCAGATTAATTAGTGAACTGTCTTGTTGTTGCCAGAATACGGTATGATGTTAATTTTGTTTTTCGATTTTCCAAAATGGAAACTGAAAACGTGTGAAATGTGTGTGAAAAATTGTATCCTAGACAAATGTTACAACAGATAAGAGCCCAAAATTCAAGAAAAGTTGTGTCACGCTCTGTGCATTTGTTGTGTTTAACAGTTTTTAAAATAAATGATGATTTTTCATGATAATTGTTATTTAATGTAAAAAGAAACGTTTACAAAATTGAAGACGTTTATTTGACAGCTAGACGAATGTAGTTATTTCAGTGCTGTAAAAATAAAAATTACGCCCTAATTTGCGGGCATATAAACTATGGTTCCAAGATAAAATAAAAAATATTTAATTTTTAATATAACTCAAAGACGCCTTAATAATTTAAAGATAAATAAAAATTTGACTCGGTAAAGTAATCTTAGTTTTAAATTTTGAGTGGACAGTTCTATAAACATTTTTGTGTATCCACATTAATGGCAAAACACAAGCACACGCCATTATTGTGGTTGTAATTCTTCAACACTTAGAGGTAAATATTTTGGTACCAATTCGAAAATTTCGAAACAGTCACATTTCGGTACAAATTCGAGACAGTCACATGTATTAAGATATTTTTTTAAAGCACTAGGCTCTTTTGAGGCATTGATCTTAAAAGACCTTTCTGTGCAGTTGTACAACTTTAGAAACGAAAAGCAAACATGTTTCAGATCTCTTTCGGATAAATTCGTAACAGATTCATTCATAACTTTTAAGTA
The DNA here is from genome assembly GCA_029207805.1 of Tribolium confusum. NCBI lineage: Eukaryota > Metazoa > Arthropoda > Insecta > Coleoptera > Tenebrionidae > Tribolium > Tribolium confusum. The sequence continues at coordinate 11,659,372 of JALGAY010000006.1, forward strand.
ACTTGTAGCGCTTTAGTTTCAATACTGACTTTAGAACACTTAGTGTCAACGCATTAAAACACATGTATTTTGTGCATAACCTTTTTGTAATATGGTACCTACCAACAAATTTCATTTTGTGTATGTTCTGATACAAACGTTTCAAAACATTTCCCTTGTTGTGCGTGTTCCTACTACTTAGGTTCTTGGATATTGCGCGTTTTATACTAGTATAACTGGTCTTAGTCTCAATTTCGAAGGGAAAAATGCAGATAGGAACCGAGGTCTGGCGTAATCAAAGGGTCCAATCATCACTTCATCCAACTAGTAATCTGCACGTAACGAAGTTACGATTGGCAGTCGCTTCCTTCCTGCGTTCATCGCTACTTGCAATTAACAAAGCTGTTATCTGAACACTACTAGTTTATTATATTAAATTTCCCGGCAACGTTTTATTCGATTATTGCTTCGATGCAGAATTAAGGACGTATAGAGACGAAAGACGGACGCTCGCTTGCTTATAACACGATTCGAAAATTTCTAAGCAACTAAATCGTTTCGATTGTCAAAGGGAATTACACACTTTGTTACATCAACCAATTAAATTAGACAATATAGAATCCAACCAACTTTATATAAAACCCACCATTTTACTCAGAAAACGAAAGATTTTTCCTAAGCGTTGATGGTAAACGCTCATTCTTTTTTCCTCTTCGTTCTATTTCGCGATTCCTAATTGGTTCAAGTGTCGTTTCAGACAGTTCGAGCAATTTTTAATTGACATTAATTCAGACACTGAAAAAGTCTCGACCCACCACTAGAATTGCGTTTGTTACTTGAAATTCATCATCTTAGATACAGAGAAAACATTTCGTTCGCATAAAGCATTCATCACTATCAGAGTCCTATTCGTAGGTCTCTTATCTGTAATAAACAGAACCTAGGAAGCATTCAAGTGCCTAAAAGTGTCAGTCATGACGACGCCACTCGCCGGTAAATGGATGTCGTTAAATTTAAACTTTTCTTCGTCTCTCATCCTCGCTCTACAATTTAATTAATCGTAGGTGAATTTTTGAACGAGCCATAAAATATCTCGGTATAGATGGAAATTCCTCGACGCATTTTTACACTTTAATCCACTCTCTAGTGGAATTCCTTGGCGGAAACGCGAAGGAATGCGCACAATTGGCGTCCGGATTATTGCATACGCGCCAAAGGATTAGTCCCTCAAGAATTTTCATCAAAAAAGCCAAAGTAGGTCGATGAATTATCAATGGCTAATATCAAAAAGTAGATTTTAATATCAATAAATTATCCCTTTTTCAGGATAATTCTAGTAGTAATAGCAAAAATGAACACTCGCTCCTATACTGAAAAAAAGAAGGAATTTCTAACATCTAAATAATGAAGACAAGAAATCCTATTTTTCAAAATTTATTATTAAACTGACACTTATGTAAATTAGAACTGTAATTTATCACAGACAATTTACTTTAGGCAATGTTTAGGGTCATTTACAACATTCTTGTAGTAATCGTTTTGCTTTGCAAGTCTAAATACATCTAGTTGCTTAACAATATTTACAACTTGCCCCCAAGGCCATAACCATAATTAGAAAAGTTTTAAAACACTTTTCTATTAAAAATTAAATTTAAATAATAAAGATTCGGTTGCTTTATTATTACCAAGAAAATCAAAAATATAGTACGAACAAGCAATATGTACAAGCATTCAAAAGTTGAACTAGAAGAAAATGTCGCTAACCTGTTTTAAAAATTTAGCCAGTTTTTCCAGTCCTTCCAGCCTTTGAACCTATTATTTAATTTTACGTGCAGTAATCTCTAGATTTAAATAAATATAGTCAACGAATTGCACGTCTAAAAAAGAAATCGGAGAAATATTGATCCAAAAATTAAATATCCCGATCAAACTAGAGATAAAAGTATAAAAGTTATTTAAATAATTTTGACTTGTTATAATAATAAGAGAGGTAGAACTTTTCAACATGTGTTGAGCAAAAGTACGAAACATTTTTTTAGGTAAGCGAAAACTATAATTCACATTAATTCACTTATAAATATAGTCCAGACAATACAGTTTATACATTCTACCTCGCATCAAAAGGAGTAGACCTAATTTTTTAATATGTTTTACATTACTTAAATACTGGAAACCTAATGATAAACCCAAATTTTCGACTTCACCCGACTTCCGAAAGTACTTGAAATCCTCAAAAAATAGTTACATTTTTAATAAGACAATAAAGCATGTGATTTAATGCCGTGACTGGCAGTTCAAATACAAGGCGCAGCCGAGTAATGTAACTTCAAGTAATTTTAGTTATCTCATTTAGTGACGCAAACGTCTTTTTTCGTTCTGAGTGACACCATCACGTACATAAATAATCATAAGCCCGGTTTTTCAGTATAAAGTTAAAAATAACTTTTGGTTTGTTGCTAACATTAAAAACGAGTATTTCTATAGCAATTAAACCTTACCTGAAGTTAACCTCTGACTGAAAAACAAGGCCTTAGAGGGTTGATAATCTTGGTAGGAAGCGAATAAAATTTAAAAAAAACTCTTTTTATGTATAGGTTGTATCGTTACTTACAGGTTATTGGGCTGATTTCAAGGTGAGATAATACCGGTAGTATCGCAAATTTTAATACTTTTCCATGACAACAGCGAATCACAACCTCGAATTTGTTTATTTTTCCATGGAAACGAAGATACTACCGGTATTATCTTATACTTAAAATCAGCCCGTACATCTTTACTGTGTGATGGTGCAAACTCGTTGTTATATTTAAACAAATCACTCATATTTGACCGTTCATTTCGCGTAATGAGTCCTTTTCCAGTTGAGCTATCGGCCGATCGAGTTTTTCACTTTTCTCACTAAACTCTTTCATTTTTCATTGGACTGTTGACCGTCGAAGCGTTATATATTTGATGGATTCGTTGCCGGTTCAGCACAAATCTTGAAGATATTAGCACGTTTCGAAGTGGAAATAGAATTTCCTTATGTATATTTATGCGACAACTTATTGAATTTGTGGAGTGTCCACTTCGATTTGTGTCCTGTGAAGCGGTTAATAGAAATTAGTTTATCTTTCATTTCTTCTTATTGTGACAAACGAGACATGGAGTTGTGTTGCAGTGTTCGATTGATGTCATCCGTTTTATTTCGTCGAAATTGGCGCTATACGAAACGTGATTCTTTCACATTTAGCCTATCCCATCGATGCAAAGTTTGACTTTTAAAAGGACATTTTTCGAGACGTGACATCGACGTATCGAGAACCGTTCAATTCGCTCTATGAATCTATTTAAAATAACGACGACTGTTTTATATATTTTTTTAAATCGAACAACTTCCATGATGTTGCGATTTTCTTTCAAACAAGGGTTGCTTTTTTAATATACCAGCTTCTGCTGACACCGTTTATTCGCCTCTAACCAAACTTTACTGATCCAATAAAACGAGAGAAAAATCTATTCGAGACTTGATTAAGAAGATTCCCGATCAGTTTTAGGTGTAATATTTCCATATTACCGAGATCGGATAACGAAACGGAGAACTAACATTATCGAAATGGCTAGTATAAGTTTCGATAGCAGGGATTTAGAAAAAGGATTTTCGGATACCGGGACATGGAGTTATTACAGTTAAAGGGACACAGTGACCCGAAATTCGCTTCCGGTGGTTGGGATTCGTCACTATAATCGTTAAAAGGGTGATAACGTATGGGACTGTTACTTATACTCAAACTGCACTCAAACTTAATTTAAACGCGGATTTACCTAATCCACACAAGGCTAAAATGTTTATATTTCTCAGATTATGCAATCATTTATTTGGATTAATTTAATGCTTTCTATATTTTTCAATAGCAAACAAAATAAAAATTATACCACAGCATGTGGTATTTCGGTATTTCGATGTTATGGACAAAACGTATTATATTCAATTTTTAATTAAACAGATAATTATAGAGAACTAAATTTTTATAAAAACCATCTTCCTCATCTTTGACCACGAATATCTTTATTAAATTTATTAATTTATTTAATTTATTAAATAATAAATTTCAGTGCTAACTAACCTGCCGATTTCACGATAATAATTTAAATTTTGTATACTTAGTTAAAAATACCTGGGAAGTTTACTAGTGAAATTTTTATCCTTCTATTTTTATAAATAACAGAAATAAATTTGAAAATAATAAATTTCAAGATGCCCCAAATTCAAAATTAGTTATTTAGTTATTGCCAGTTATTTAATAGCCTGTTATTAAAAGTTATCGATGATTACTTTTAGTATGTTTATTAGAACAACAAAATACACAAAAATCGAGTTTTTCAATACATTTTCAGCATCAGATAAAATCTCGGGCAAAACTCTAAATTACTGGGCTACAGTTCCCACAAAAAAAAATTATTCTAATAAAGTGTGAGCAGCTATTTTTCGGTTATCCTCGACTCATATAAAAACTGCTTTCCCAAACCGGGGTGTTTTCTATTTCCCATAAGAAAACCGTTAAAATTTGCTTAAGCCATTAGTCGGTAATGGTAAAGCAACAATTTTGAATTGGACTTCTGTTGCCAAAATCTTCCGGTCTTTAATTTTAATTAATAAGCAAAATTCTCGACTAAATAATGTTAAATTATTTTCTCTTAAAATGTAGCCTATTTCTTATACTTTAAGATGTTTGATAAAGCATTTTTGTAAATTTGTATTTTAAGTTATACAGGGTGTCGAAAACAGGCCCTTCAAAAAACGAAAAGTTTAGACTGTTCCCATTTTAACAAAAAAAAAAAGACATTTGTTAATGGGTTTTTAAAGAGCGTGGACCAAGCCCTCAAAACAATTTTGCAAATTTTGAGCTGATTATCAATTAAAGCCAAAATCTACAAAAACTGTTTTTTGCACTATAAGCAACAATTTTGTTAAATGGTGTAAAATGTTTTCCTTTTTTAGCATATTCTAAAAGTAAAAGCTCAAACTTGAATTCTGGAAAGAATGGTAAACATACCGTTAACATTTCGTATAATAAAAGATTCCCAAAAATGATCAATTTTTTAAACAGCTCTGAATTTTGGTTTAGTAAAACAATAATAACAATTTAAATCTCAAGACTCTTGTAGCATTAGTTACTCGGTATAAGTTGGTGTTTAAATACTATTTTTCAAGCCATGTTTTTAGAAAAAAAAAAACTTTTGCTCATCTAAACGGCTTGTTTCCAATTGTATCATTGTGGATAGCTAACAGTAGCTTCCGTATCGTGGTAACGAGCTGTTCAACTTAGAAAATGCTTCAATTTTTCCTTAAAAATATGCCTTTAAGAATCGGATCTAATCACCAACCAATACTAAGTAAATTAATGCTACAAGGATGTTTAGATACAAAAAGCAAGTAAAAGTTATATGTGTAAATGCCAGTTTAAATATTTATCCTTCTTTTATCAAACTGAAATTCGGAGCTGTTTAAAAATTTCGTCATCTTCCGAAGTTTTTTCTACTTTTTTTTAAAAACTTTTATCATTAGAATAATCCAAAAATAGGTAAAATTTTACATCAATTAACAAAATTATTGCCTAATGCACAAAAAACGGGTTTTGTAAATTATTGCTCTCATTCATGAGTGTACCTCAAATGTGTCGAGAGTTTAATCCAGTGTTCTTCCGGAACCCATACAAAAAGGCAAAATTTTTTTTTTGTTAAATTAAGAGATGTCTAAACTTTTCGTTTCATTGTAGGTCTTTACACCCTGTATAACATAAACAGCAAATTTATACGAAACACTTTATTAAACACCTTAAAGTATAAGAAATAATCTACCCAGAAAAAAAAAATGATTTCGATTAATACATGTTTGTAGGAGTTACAAGACTTTAAACTGTTAAAATTTTAGAGTGTTCCACCTCAATTGTTGAGCATTGTAGTTCGAGAAAAAGTTCGCTCGTGCCGCAAATAAAATGCTCAAGAAAAAAATTTTCTTCTAAAATTAGGTAAATAACTATTTTTTAAGACTATCAAAACCATCGATAATCAGTATCACCTCTTGGCATAAATAAAATAGACGTCGCGACGTCTCCAAAATCATCGCTAAATTTCTTAAATTACCTATTTACAAACAATATACTTGCCACTACTTTTAGAGATATTCAGCCTCACAGTTAGAAAATCCAGATAAAGAACTTCCCACCATTAAAAAGCACAGAAATTGAAAATCGTCTGCAGAAGTAAAAGGTTAACCAGCAGTTTCATATTACGTTTCAAAGTCTTATTAATAAAATTGATACATTTTTTAATATTTTAATTAATATCTCGAAATTGCTAAAAATTAAAACTGCTAACTAAAACGTAAATTATCTGCAAAAAAGTGCATATCTTCATATTTTGATAAAACTCCATAAATGCATGTGCTTTTATAAAATGTGTATAAAATTCCAAAAAAATTTAACTAACAAATCTGTGTGTAAGCAAGATGTATATACCTCCTAAGGTATAAGCCGAATAGGATTCTAAATGAAATATTATGGATCTGTACTAAATATTCATTAAAGGAATCTTTAAAATTAGAAATTCTTGTCAACGATAATATTTCAAAGATATTCCCAAGATAAAATTAACCTTGGTTTGTTCGAATGAGGACTAATTCTTTGATTTTAAACAATACTTTACGGGCTAATTTCAAGTAGAAATAATACTGGTAGTATCTTCGTTTCCATAGAAAATTAAAAGAATACGGGACTATGATTGGTTGTTGCCGTAAAAAAGTATTAAAATTTGCGATACTACCAGTAGTGTCAATACTTAAAATTAGCCCATTAGTCAAAAAATTCAAGACTGAGGTTAAATTAGCATTCGATTTTAATTGCCTTATTCATATTTTTATCACTAAAGTATTTATTAAAATTGCATAAATTTGTCAAAACAAAATGTTAATAAATTCATGTTGCTCAAGAAGTAGATCAATCATACTATCGATTTTAAAATCATCAAAGCAATCACATTTTTTGCACAGTTTACAACAAAAAAAGTTAGTCTAATTACGTCTAACTTGCCATGTTATAGAGTTCTAATCTTAACTCACCACAAAGGCAAAATATCGAAATTTTTGTGCTTGTTTACTGCAACAGATAGAAGCCTGCTTTTACCAGCGCTAATAGTTTTTTCAAATATTAGGTCTGTAATAAGCAATATTTTATGACGAGAAGTTTGCGTAAAATTGTTCCTGGTTGTTATATGATTTTTTTATTGAAATAAAAGCAACTTTGTGGCAATATTTCTTAGAATGCCTTTCCGCGACATATAATTTCTCTCAGCAAACATTTTCGCCAAGTTTAACAATACACATTCACTAGTTTGGTGGCTTTGCCATCAAAGGAAATCCGACTTTTTTATTCTTGTAGTTTTCTTTGTTATTTATTCGTTAGTTGTATTTGGGCAATGAATACTTTCACATAGTGGTAGTAGTTTCAAGTTTCAGCAGCTGCGATAAGTCGTGATTAGAAATCAGTATCGGAATTTGTCGGCCGGAACTTTTCCACTTTTACAGGCGAGCAGTGAAAAGTCTTTAAGACGAGCGAACGCATCCTGGCCTCTGTTTACGAACGATAAGAACGTCACGTTGAATGTGAATGATGGGGCTCGGATGTGTTTAAGTTGGGTACATTCTAAGATCACACATAATTCTTTCACGGGACGAGTAGTTAGAATGAACCTATATAGGACCCACCTTTCCGCCCAGCTAGTCACAGGTTTAGAGACGTTTTCGTCGTCGTGGTGGCAACATCGGTTCACTGAACATGAGGCGTGACGGTCGTCTGGATACTACTGATATCGTCGTTCAACTACTGAATTACGGCGTTTATTGAAATGCCGTATGGGTCATTGAATAAATTTATAATTTGAGATTAATCGACCTTATACGAAAATAATTCACATAAAGTGAACACATTATTTTCACAAACTTTACACTTATTATATTTATTTTGTGTCGGTTGAACTCTATTTCATTATTTACCGAGTCTGTTTCCAAGACAGTAAAAATGGTTTATTCCTTGCTCTAGAACAATAGTTAGATTTATTCAAAATCAATAATTTTTTTTCTTTTGGAAATGTTCTTACCGTTCGTTGTACTTAATATACCATTATATATATTTCTTCTTCGATCTTTTGATAGATTAGTTTATAAAACTTTAAAACGTTTCTATCCCAAACAAAAATTAACAGACAATAATAAAAATGCACCTATCATTACACTACAAAACACACGTTTTTTTTAATACCGCGTGAACATTCTAGAGTGTTATAAAATTGTTTTAAATGGCTGATACATTCGTTCATCTAGGTATAAGTAAAATTGCATTTGATATTAAAACAAATTATTACAAAAAAGACAAAAGTTATGGCTTTTATAAGGAAACAACCCATGCGTTTTAAGGTAATACTAAACGAAGTGCCTATACAACAGGTATCACATTTTAATTTTCTAGGAAGCGACATAAGCTACGATTATGAAAAAGACATTACAAACAAAATACATAAATACCAAATGATCTGTGGCACCATACAAAAGACATTGCACAAAAGACAAGCAAAGAAACAAAAATGAAATTTTATAAAGTAATGGCAGCACCAGTATTAACCTACGGAAGTGAAACTTAGGCTCTGCGAAAACAAGACAAACAACGCATACAAGCTGCTGAAATCAAATTTTTAAGACGAACAAAAAGTTGCACAATCAGAGACTACATAAAAAATGAAGAAATAAGAGCTGAATTGAACATATTCTCGATGAATGATAAAATACATCAAAACACAATAATAGAATGGAAACAACATATTGAAAGGATAAACGATGATAGGATGGTAAAACAAGTAGTACGTTATAGACCAAGAGGAAAAAAAGACGTAAGTAGGACCAGAAGAAGATGGCAAACATGACGACGGAACAGGCTGCAAGCCTAATCCTTGAAGTGCAGAAGAAGAAGAAAATGATTATTATTATTAGAAAATTTAAAGCAATTCCAGCAAGGTACTAGTAAGAACTGGCAGAAACTAGTATAAAGTGGCGAGGAGCTACTCAGTTCCCTCCTCAAATAGCCAAAAAATCAACGGTAAAACGTCGGAAAATTAACAATATATGATAGTAATTTCATTGTCCTTTCCTCTAGGAAAATAAAAAAAGACCAAAAATAAGATGTTACAACGAAAAAATCGCAAATTACATTATAAGGTTTCTTAAAAAGTCAACTATAGTTAAAAACATATAGTTAATATGTTGACATACTGCCTAGTCAATCAAAATGTAATAGTTTAGCGCGCTAAAATTGTTACTAAAATGTAGTGATTATTGTCGACAAAAAAATAGATTTAAAACACCCCAAGTCTGTTATTATTTTCAGAACTATTTATACCTTAATGTTATTTCTGAAAGAGATTTGCATTCAAACAATGTTGATGTTTATTGTGAATTACCACATTTGAACATTTTAGCTTCAAAAACAACTAAAACTAATGAAAAGATTTAATAATTATTATCAAAACTAGAAAAACAAAAAAAAAACTGTAACAAACTAATTTTTAATAAAATAAAATTAAAATACAACAGTAAAATATATCTAACGATACAAGGTACACTAAGAACGCTTCAGTCCATTATGTAGTTACAGTTTATTTAATCAAAACAAGCTTTGGTACAAAAATGTTGATTTTTAGGGAGCACATTCTAAAAATATTTTCTGTTATATGGAGTGTTCCATACAAAAGTTACTCGTCAAAATTATATTTTTGTAAATGGGATACACTATATGTTATTGCTTATTCGCATTTTACGAATCATTCTAAACACTTTTTGTATAGCCATGTTCTGTATTTATCTCTAACCGTTTTGGAAATATTTACACTTAAAGTTAAAAAATGATAGTTGCTATTATTGATAAAAATTCCAAAATCTCGTTAATAGTAATTTATCTTGCCGCCATTTTTTGCAGAAATTCAATGGAAGCTTTATTTTAACTGTGCCTGCATAAAAAGATCTGATTAAAGATAAAAGGTCTAGATTAAAAGTATAAGGTAAAAAATCAGATTAAAGGTAATTTAACGGCCTACTTAAACCCGCCAAAAAACAATGGGGTTCCTATTTAAAAATGTTGAATTTTTGGTGATTTTAAAGTACCAAGTTTGACAATCTTTTTTGAACAGCCTGTATGTTATATCAGAACTTGCAGGTACACCTAATATAAGGCCTCTATTAAAATTCTGCAAAAAATAGAGGCAATAATACTTTAACATTAACGAGATTTTGGCATTAATTAATAAATTAATGAAAAATTCCAGCTATGCAACCAATAATTTTTCAATTATTTAGTTTAGCTATTTTGCATTTATGCGTGTTTAATATCATGGAAAAAGACCTAAAAACAAAGGTTTGCTACAAAAGTGGGTCAAAAAATTCGCGGAATAGAGGGGATAGCGTGAAATGGGGTTAGTTGTTAAGATGTGTGTGCTTTTTTTGTAACTCTTTAAGAGTGTATGTATCAAATATGTATTATAACAGTCGTGTCATTGTTCGCTGAGAGTCAATTCTAACAAGTCAATTCTAAGAAGATTCTCAAATATAAAGAAAATTGAGTATTGGGCGGTCGTGCAAAGAGTTGGCTTTGAAATTCTGTAATTCCCTCCCTATAGTTCAGAGTTAACCCGGAGCAATTATTATTTGTTTCCAAAAATTAAAATAAAGAGGTAAGGGGGAAGAAATTTACCAGCGATAATGAAGTGAAGGATAAAATTTCTGCCTATTTTGAAGACAAAAAAATCTTTTTTTATGAAATAAACAAATTAATTGTGAGATCTAAGATGTGTATTAGGGTTAAAGGAGTATATATTGAAAACAAATAATAATTTTTAGCTTCTGTCGGTATTTTATAGTACTCATTCCGCGAAGTGTTTGACCTCCCCTCGTATATACTTCCAGTTACCTCTCTACCACAGTCGTATTTTTGTATCTTACAAATAAATTTTACTAATAGTAAAGTGTAATAAATGGTATTGCATACATAAAAACAGATGCACTTCGCGGCTCGCTTTCTAAACCTAAACTTGTGTTCCAAAACTCCTCTTATAAAATGCATTTTGAAATATATTACTTTTTAATTTGTAAGAACATATAATAAAACGAAATTTTTTCCTGTGTTTGTAGAAATTTTATTTCCATTAAGAAATCAATTACGTGTCATTTACACTCTTTGGAAAATGTGCTGTAATTTAACTGAAAAAGAAGAAATCATTACCGTGTTATAAACAGCGTAAAATAAAATCATAGAAGATTTATTTAAATTTAACCTTACCTTCTGTAAAATTACGAGAGTTAGTAAGTTTTTATTTGAAACATAGCAAGTGCACTCGTTGCGTTCAAACATAAAGACCCTTCAACTTTTAAAAAGTAAATTTATTTCGTGCAACTCTCGACGGTACCATTAATAAAACATGAGATTAAGAATAAAGTTTTATTATTCAGATGCTCACAATGTATGCAACATTCGGTGGTTTATTTTTCAACAATGTTGTTCACTAAGATTACCTCGTTAAATACAATGTAAAAACTTTCCTCAACATTGTTTAATTGTTAACAACCCAAACTGGAGCATTTATCACATTACACGACGTAAATTATGACTATTATCAGATTATTACGGTAGCGGTTGTGTTATTGTGGGGAAGATCCGCCCACAAATAATGCCGATTCGATCAAAATCAACAAGGATTTAAGATGAGGTGTAGAACGTGCTGGAAAATTATTTTTTGATAGGTCATTTGAACGGAGTCAAGGCATGAGATTAGGTAATGTGTCCCTCTGCTGTGATTTGTTTTTCTGCCAATTGCCTCGCTCAGCTCCAAGCGGCAATTTCAAGATGAGGTATCTTTCTGACGTTAGGAAATATTTTTAGTGACCTTCACAAATCTCTTTTCAGAATCAGATTTTGTTTCGGAATTGTGTTTTTTTCATTAAAATCGATCGTTGTACAAACAAAGTTTGATCAAATATTGAAATCCCGAACACAATCACGTTTGTATTTTCCGAGAGGACGTTGAATTGTATTTTTCAATGAAAATCATTAGCTTTTAGACTTTAATAGATAAAAATAGATAAATGTGGGTGTGCTATAAATAAACCATTAAGTAATTTTCGATGATTAGAATCTAATCTAATGCAATACACATATAAAGGTAGGTAATATCAGAATCGAATTGTAATGGTCACGTTTGTATTAATATTGACTAAAACAAGTAAGAGAGAAAATTAGGTATTAATTGAAGTGAACATTGACCAAATTTATTCAGCTTTAGAATTAATTGTGTTCTGGTCGAACCGACCCTTCAACATCACACAAAGGCCTTGCCATAAATCAAACTAAAACTACAACAAAATAAACAGAGCGTTTCCTAATAGGATTAGAACAAACTTCGTCAACTGAAAATCTTAATTAATCGCTATTGCTTTTAGTTTATTTTTCATTTTTGTCTTACTCAGTCTTTTAGTCTGTATTTTTTAGTGACAACCGATAACAAAAGTAATAAATACTTACTTAAGTGTCGAATAAAACAATCTTATAATTTATTATGCTTAAATATATCAAAATTGATGCACTAATTTAGATGTGAGAACCGTTCAAAATTTTAAAAATATAAAAGTTCTAAAATATATTTTACCGAAATTGAAAAAATCAAATTTCAGAATATCAATTTATCTTAAATATGCATTGTATTTATTAAGACTCTAAAATAATTGGTAAAAATTAGTTCACTCGTTAAACCACAAAAAGTTTAAAAGTTTAGCATTTCAAAACATTTTATTTTTGGTACGCCTAAGCACTAATTGAGGTTTCAATATGATCCAAAATAGTAAAAAATGGTTTACTGTTTTAACCGTAAAACGTTTGCAATTTTAAAACTTTGAGTTCTTAGAAAATAAGCAAAATTTTTAGACATTGGTCCACAGATTTGACAGAACAAAATTCAAAATTTTTAAATTTTTAGACTTGTTAAAAGATACACTCTAATGGGCTAATTTCAAGTTAAAATAATACCGAGAGTATCTTCGTTTTCATAAAAAGTTTAAAAAAAATCAAGGATGTGATTGGTTGTTGCTATAGAGAAGTATTAAAATTTGCGATACTACCGGTAGTATCTCAACTTAAAATTAACCCAAAATGCTACAAATCTTAAATTGTAGAATATCAACTTAAAATGTCAAATTTGTGCGAATCAGTATTACTTGCATAAACACTTTTTAAGCACGAGCGTAGAGAGTGCTTTGCCATTGACTAGATCTTCAACATATGCCAAATTTTGTATAAAATAAATTCACTCTTTAAATATGAGAGATTCAAAATTTTAATATTTTAGAATTTTTAAAAGCCTAATTTTGATGATGCTAAAAGAATTAAATTTCGAAAACCCACTTATTTTAGCAGACAACAAGCAATATTCGAAAAATCAGTTTAGTGGTTAAACTGATAAAAGTTTTAAATTTCTGTATTTTATGATTTTTAAGAGATTAAGATAAATTTTAAAGACGCTGAAAAGTCAAATTTCGGATTGCCAATTTACTGTTAGTACATTTTATGTGTTCAAGTAATAAATCTTTAGAATCAAATTTAATGCAATGGTTTAACCAAAAAAAGTTCAAAGTTCAAAAAATTTTAAAATGTTTCAATTTTAAATTTTTATTAAAGAAACTAAAAAAAATAATTTCAGAATATACATTTAATTTTTATGTGTACCATTTAGGTTTCCAAAATCCGTTAAACTTACCTAAATCAAATTTCTTCACTGTTTAAACCATGTTCAAAATCTCAGAAATTTAAAAATTCATAAGAAAATTTTGAGAGACACATTAAATTTCAACTAGGTTTTTGAAAGAAGCAAATAATGCTTAGAACCTTATGACCTAACATTTCTTAACTGTATTTCAAATAACATTTAGAAGAAATCGTTTTAATTAGTTTAAAAATATTTATTTGTTTTACCACCAATCGCTTTGATGCTTATTACTTGCACGTAACCTATACCTTCATATATAATAAATTCTATATTTTTTTAGCATAAAAATTAACGTCTTAGTTGTTCTTGTCCATTCTATTAATTTAATTCCGCGGATGTTATTGGTATTAGGACGAAAAAAACAGTTTTGTAAAAAAATGCCAACGTTTCGACAAGTGGAGTTGTTTAGACTCCTGTTTGTCTTCTTCATGGCAGTAATTTATTCAACTACACAATAAAACATGTAAAAGTAAAACGACAAGTTGGTATTTTCTTAAAAAACTGTATCTTTCGTCCTAATACCAATAACAGTGAATATGCAGTAGTTTATAAAATATGCCAGAATCTGAATTATAAAACTTAGTTAAAAGAAATGTATCCATAATAACTGATAACGTTTTAAGAGATAAAAAAATATATAAATATAATTCAAGAGTCATTAAAAAACTTTTCTCAAAAGATTATATCAAAGTTCGTGAGCAGAAAATCTTAATTTATTTAATTGCAAAATCATTCATTGAAAATCTTCAAAGCAAAATCGTACATTTCGCGAAACTTAATTCAATTAATCGATCCTTTACAGTAAAATATGCTTTTCGTGAAAACGTTGCCCTTTTAATAAACCTTCAGTGACCCCCTTCGAACTTTATCTCTCCCTTTTGTGCTTGGCGCAGGACTCGTGGGGGTCGTTTTAAACCCTACTGACACAGCAAATTGCTTGTGATTATCCTGAATTAGAGATCGCCGAATAAATTATGTATGTTGAAAGAAAAAAACTGGGTCTTAAGTGTAGCACTAAAATTTACAAAATCAATGTCGAGGCTCACTTTGGAAAATTGTATTTGCCTTTCTTATTCGAGGGCTTTAGAGGAATCGAAAGAAGTCACACAGAAAATCTTGAACAAACGGATGCGGCTATTTGTTACTGTTTACGCTAGAATGTGACCTTACGAAATGGAAAACAAGAGATACCCGAGATGGTCACAGTCGTGCCACTGTCTCGGCAGTTCTTTTTGTATGTAACGTTTATTTCGCTTTTAATTTATTGCTTAGGTTTCGGACGAAGCTTTCTTTACGATTAAAAAATTTCAACAAAAAATTCTAACACTATATTTACCTTTAACAGCGTTTAATTTGTTCCCAACCATTTGTTTCGCAACGAACGCCGCCATTTTTGATGATTATCTGAAACAAAAATATAATTATGTGAATCTTTTATCAAAAGCTCACAATTAAAATTTTAGAATAAATCACCGCAAATTAACATTTAAATCATTATTTATAAAGCAAATAAAAAGCAACCACACAATGATAAACTTAAAAAAATGTGCTTAATTTTGTAAAATGGCACGATCGTTTCGAATTTATCGTGCAATCAGAAAATGACAAATTACCTAACATTAAAAATATGTGCATGACTACTACACCTGATAATTTTTGAAGTACAATAAATTGTAGTATTTCACGAATAGCATTTTTTTTATCTTAATAGCAAATGCAATAAAAGTAGTAACAAAAATCGAGTCTAAAAATAGCAAAGAAATGCAAATGTCTTCATAATATGTAAAATGGTGGATGCGCCGGAATAATTGTAAAGTAAATTATTCAAATAGTTCGCATATGAACTGCTCTTGTGGATTTTGACTAAATTATTCAAAAATAAAAACAATTAAGTAAATAGAAAAATTATTTACATTTCAATAAATGAGTGAATCACATGCAGTAAATAAATATAATAAAACACAAAATTATTAAACAATATTTGTATTTACTTACATCCATAAACTGAAACAATAGACAATAATTAATTACAGATTTCAATAAATAACAAATTATTAAAAATACGACTATGCCCGTAATATATACAACGTTTTATGTATCATTATTAATATCAAAAATTTTAATAAAAAAAATCAATAGTGACAATTCGGGATAATAACACTAATAAGAATTGAATACACTAAAAATCGTGACAGAAATGATTTGCATGACCTAGAAGCTAATTAAAAAATACAAAGAAAAGTAGCGTCCGAGTACCTCCTTAAAGCTTCCAAGTCGTGTAAGACTCTTTCATGACGTACGATGTATAAAAATTTTTTGCTAAAACACCAAAAACATTGTTAAGAAGCCAAATAAAATAGAAAATTTTAAACGTCAAACTCGCAAATAAAATTAAAAAATTGACACTTTTACGAGTACCCCTAGTCACTTTACAACTATTACACTTACACTTACTGTAGGTGCCGACAATAAAGTATCAAAACTGTCATGAGATACTGACATTACTTGACAGTTTCAGGAAAAATAATTTTATCCAAAATCGTGTAAAATAGCGAATTACTATGCAATATTCATTAATCATTATCCACGCAGTGAGATAAGAAATATAAGAAGTCACAATGATTAAATCACTCGAAAAACTTTTGAATTGATTAATCAAAGTTAATCAAGAAAATCAAAGTTAAAATAACGTTAAACGTCACAATTCGTATTTTTGTTGACAGTATTTATGCTTTTCGATTGTTTCTTTTACTTCATTGACGCACTAAGCTATAAATTAACCCATAAATTAAACACTCCCCCCTTTAAGTCTAGTAAAGCATTTCTTAAGTGATACATATATCACATTCCACACTCAGATAATAAATGACAATTATTGTCAAATGATTCAATTCTACATAACATATTAAATTGATAAATGTTCAAACTTCAATTGATCATATTTATCTATTTTTTTATAAAAATTAATTTTTTAATAATTAGATATTTAATGTTAAGCTAAATGATTCACAGAAAGACAAATATTATGTCACATGCAACGACTAATGTTATGTAAATTATATAGTCACAAATTCTGCAACCTTAAGGTTATTTCAAAATTGAAGTGGGGCACCGACATCGAGAATTGCTTAAATCAAGTCAGCATCTTTTTGTGCTGTTTTAACAGTTTTTAACAAAAAAAAAACAAAGGAACTTATGTGGCAAACGTCAACAGAGAGGCAGCAGAAAAACGTCAAAAATATTATTTTTCTACTTTACGTCGGTAACAGAGTCCAATTTGGGTGCGGTAATAGCCAATTCCGCACCCAAATTGCATGCGCCAAGTACTAGTGCAATTTCCTGTTTTCGGATTGATAACACTGGGTAAGTGGGTAACAAGCTATCGCTGGAATAAAACGTCACGTTTATGTCAGCGTTCAGATGATAATAATTGTATTCGAATAAATTTTGTTGCACTTGATGACCACCGGTATTCCTCAACAAAGTGTTTTTGTGTGTGTGTCACATTAACCTATAAAATATTCGAAAATGGGACAAGCGGCAGTAGAAAAGCAACAAACTTTTGAGGTTAGAACGAACAGCATTTAAATGAAACTTGAAACTAAAATAAAGCTTTGGCCTTTATTTGGCGATTTACAACACCCACAGCATTTGATAATTCAAATAATAATAATAATAATAATAATAATAATAATAATAGTTTTATAAGTTATTTGCTAGATGAGTGTATATCACTGAAATAACGATAAAAAGAGTCGCTGAGAAACGCAATTAATGCGGTAATTTAGTATAAATAATTTTACAAAGTTTTTGGAGATTTTCCTTACTTTGTTATGCCAATTGGAGGAGTGTTCAATAAATAACCGATACGGTAGGTAAAAAAGAAACATTTGTGAGTTACTTACACAAAATTTTAGACAAATTAAAAAACATTTCAAAGTTCATTGACACTGTAATACTGTAATGACATTTATTACCAACTATCTCGTATTAACGCAAAAGTCCCTAAAGATTAAATAATTAAGTTTTTTACATAAAAATCTCGTAAAACACAAAAAGTAGAAAAAATAGCATAAAGAACTCGTTTTTTAAAGTCATTGTGGAACTCATTTTTTTATAAAAACTCGCGCACGCGCTCGTTTTATAAACTTGAATTCGTGCCGCAAAACTTTTCAAAACGCGTTCTTTAATATACTATAGTTCGTTAGTTGTGGGTTGTGATACATAATACTGTGGCATCAAAGCCGTATCAGACTTAATAGAGCAGTAAGGAGATAACTGGGCAGACTGACCAAAATTTTTCCCAAACTCTCCGTCTTAAGTAGCTACCTACCTGTGAGTAATTTTAATTGATTTGTGACGACGGCAAAATTAAAAATGGTGTCCTCGTTGTTGAGCCTACCTACGAAACTTGACAAAATAAAAAAAGCTCTAAAAACTTTCACAAATGCAAAAGAAAATAAACTTGTTAGAGGAAACTATTCAAGATCATAAGTTACTATTTCTGGTGTAAAAAATGTTGTTTAGAATCTTTAAAAGAAGAATTATCAGAACAAAAAAATAAACAATCAGAAAGAGTAACTAGGATAATTGAAAGTACAAAACCGACAGCAATTAAACTAAACACAAATTTCCAAAAAATGGTAGAACAGTTGCAAGAATTAATCAAGTGAGATTAGAGCAATAAAAGCCCAAACAAAAAATAATTAGAAAAATTATAAAACCAATTGTCATGATTCTTTTCATGTCTGCAATTTTAATTGTTGAATAAAAAAGTCTAGAGACCCTTTTAGCAATTTTTTGAGAAAATTTTTTGTTATTCAACAGCGTAAACGTTATAAACTTCTTGGAGAAAAATGTTGCTATTTTATTTTTAAAACTATTATTAAAAAAACACACATGTTGTATAGGTATGTACAACATCTTGAATAATAATTTTAATAATAAAATAGTAATATTTTCCTTCAACAAGTCTTGGTAAAGAAGTATACAACTTAGAAGCGTTGACAGTGTTACACAACAACAAAAAATTGACTTCAGTTGTCCGAAGGATACTTAGATTTTAATTTAACAGTTGAAAAAATTGTAAACAAAAACATAAAACGCACTTTCGTAATCAAGGAATCATGTCTCTACAAGAGTATGTTAAAGGAAAAGAAGAAAAGAAGTAAACAGTGAAGAACATATAAACAAGTCGCAGAGCAAAGTCGCACGAATGACAAAATAAAGATTAAAAGTGTCCCAATCCTCGCAATTAACAAAAAAAAATGTTAATTAAATGCTCCAAGATGTTCGAAATAGTTGGCTTGCTGAAGATAATGCGGCGAACACACCACTAAGAGGCGGGGTACCGCATCCCAATCTTAGAAGATGTACAAGTATGCCATTAATTCGTTAGCTTTGAGTTGTAAAACACGGATCTAATAAATTCTTATTACGTTAATAAGAACGTCTTTCATTAAACTTAACAGGCTTAGGTCTTTTATTTACTTTTGTTCATTTTTTTTAAAATAAATTAGATCTAGAATAATATTAGTGTTGTTTTCTTATTACCAAAATTCCTCATTACATCAAAATCTTAGAAGCTTTGACGAGACATAACTTAGACAAAATATATCAAATATGCGTGATTAGAGTTGAAAAAAGAGAGAAAATTAAAATATTCTAAAAAAAGTAATTTATACTAACAATAATCTATTCGATAAAGGAAGTAAAAGATCCAGCACTCAATACGTTTTTAAAAACTAAATATTAATGGAAATGAATTAAGATAAGTAAGTAAGTTACCAACAACTTGCAATAAACACGTGTCACGCAAGCAACTCGAAATAGTAAGTAAAAACATTACTCGCAGAATAAATTGCATATACAATATAAATTCAAAAAAAAAGAAATAAAAGTTACAAATATAGAAGCTGTGAGACTGGAACATTAGAAGTTCAACTGGTAAATAATTAGACATACTAGAATACAAAGTATAGCCGAAATAATAAATAAACCCAAAAGATAAAATAAAATAAATCGATAAAAATTAATACAAACAAACACTATCGTAGTTATTAAAAATATAAAAGTCAATCATTTACTTGTAGAAAAGTAACGAAAGACAAAATAAACGTAAAAAAAACAAGTGGAAAGAAAAATACAAAATCTTAGTAATAAATGCAGAAAAAAAAATGAACAAAGCAGCAGAAATGTGATAAGATAAAAAAAGCCAACACTTAATTACACAAAATACAGTAAAAAAATAAAAAGTATAGCTTCGTGATATAAAAATAAAAACAAGGGTTAAAAAATTTACAGAGTACTGAAAAGTGTATAAACCAACATAATAAAACAAAACGTTAAACATTTAAGACAAAAAAATAATTCCAAACACAAAAGATTTAATGGTCAGAAAGTTGTTTTTTAAGACCTTCGTTAATTCAATGAACTCAGCTCAAAATTTGCAAACCCCTTTCAAGGTCAATGCCTTTCTGGGACTTATTAATCATGCTGGTGAAAGAATACAAAACTGTGAAACACCAGAAGATTTAGACATTTTTAACCAATTACAAAATGTACAATTGAGGTTTGTAGAAGCTTGGTATCTGTGTAGAATAAATATACGTAATAATAGAATAGCAAAAATTAATTTTTATCAAAAAGTAGATTGTATATTGTTGTGGACAAAGTCGATCTTTTGTGGAAATTAGTCCAAACCTCTAACGTTAGTACAATTATTGTAAAAATTTCAACAAAGACAGCGAAATAAAACCAAAGCACTATCTAGAAACATTATTCCACCCAATTAAAATAAGCTAGAAAGCATAAAAGACTGTATATACACAGTCTGTGTATATACACAGTCACAATTTTGTTACAATTTTAATCCTAATGACAAAGGCCGACTATGATATTGATCGTTTATTCGTTTTAATCACTGTTTTGTCTCTTTTATAACAAATTTCAACCTTAAAAACCTTTCCTTCCATTACTTTAAGAAAATAAAAGGTGTAATTTCAGAACCACACGTCCAACCATTGTGAGAATTTCTGTTGATTTTGCAAGTCAATATTCATTCGTGCAATGCATAGTCTAAATAAGTGGTATGAGGTGGCGCCAGAAGCCATCTTATCCTACTTTGGCGTATAATTGTGGTCTCCGACCCCTTTTGTCTACCCTACAAGCTACAAAATTCATAACGTGGAACGTATCCTCTGAAAGGATCCTCGAAGAACAAACAATGTGCTCTAGCGCAGAAAATCGTCGCGTCGTGTCCTTGCTTCTCAATAAAACCAAATCCCTATCGAATCCTTTGATACAACACAAATTATTTTTACATTAGTTCATAGATAAAAGACAAAGCTGGCCGGTTTTATCTTGTGTAATAAAGTTACAACGTAACAAAATAAAAAAACAGAAGTGTATTCCTTTTTAATTATGGTGTTTGCATCCATCTCTCTTGCTCAGAGTAAATATTTAATTTACTTGAGACTAGAAAAGCTCAATATAATCTTATTTCACGAAATTACATAAAACCGGGAACTAATTAAAATTTGACGAGGGTTATGACAGAGAAATAGAAAAAATGGTGGTTTCGAGTGAATTTGACATAGTTTTGGGGTCGGACACATGACACAAGTGTATGGCGCCATATTGCGCACGGGACGTCTGCCAAGCTGGCGCCATTTGACGTCACAAGATTTCCATCATGTGTGCTGGAAAAACGCAAATGTTTTCATTGAATTAATTGCGAGATGCTGAAATAATCATTTTTTAATCTGGATTCGGACCAACGGCGCATAAATTTCTAAGTGTGGAAAGCTGAAGTTTTTCCAACGATACATACGAGAGGTAATTTGATTGTCTATAAAATATTATTATTTATATTAAGTTTTACATTTTACTCGCATGAAGTAGCCCCCACAATACAGCTATCATATAAAAGCCGACTTTATATTCAAGCAAAATCCACGTTGTTTGTGGAAACGGCTTTGTGTACTGCGAATGACATGATAGTTTCGCGATAAAATCCCCCTCATTTAATTTATTCACCTTATATTAACAATTATGACAAGGCGAGGTCTCTGACATCGCCCCTACTTCAAACACGCAACCTTACACCAGCCCATTCATAAATGACACATCATATAAATTAGAAAAAAGACCACCAAAATAACTACTCGTACTTTTATCAATATACCTGTGGCCACCAATGAATAAGTTCACGACAGCAGCTAGAAATGTTACTGTAGGTATAATCACTACATTTACATATGGCTCGGCTTTTTCCCGAAATAAAATGTTTTCTTGAAATATAGTTTTGTAATGTTTAATAAAAACTCCTCCTTTGCGGGTAACCAACAAATGACGTCAACAGATATAGAGTAGCTGCTACAATTAGTTTGTGTTCTGATAATACGGTCGCACTTAGAGACCTCTCTCATACCTCATAAACATAATAAAAAAGAGTAGAATTGAAGAAATTATACAGCTGACTGACTATTTATAACAGGGTTAAATAATATGGAACTTAAAACGTTTTAATTAGTCTTCATTAGAATCTTTACAGGTTAACTAATATAACGTAACTTTTAGATTTGAGACATAGTGAGACCGATTCTGTAACATTCTGTTACAAATAAGGGGCAGGTTAAAAATTTTATTTTTAGCAATTCTATTAAGAAACTAAGCAAAAAAGCTAAAATTAACTATGCAAAAAAAGTTGTTTATGTAATAAAAGTTCATTATAATAATTAGACCTCGGTGGAAATATGGGAACAAAAACCCTTTACAATCGTCTCGCTAACTAATCGTACCCGCCACGCGATAAAACATTGAAACTTAAATTGGTCGATAGCGGTACTAATTCGGTACTACTATCGACCAATTCAAGTTTCAATGTTTTATCGCGTGACAGAAGCGAGTAGTTAGCTAGACGATTGCAAAGCGTTTTTGTTCCCATATTTCGTGCGAGCTCTAATAATAATATTTAAAGAAATAAAAAGTTTAGTTAAAAACTTCTTTTAACTTATAACAACAAAATGCATTGTTTCTAATACATTTAGGAAATTAAAATAAAAAAATTTAAAGCTTTGAATTGTAGGTCGAATGTTTAGACAATACTTGTAATGTCATAAAACACTACCTTACGAGTAGGTTTGTATGTTGTATATTAGACCAAAAAAATAAGAACATTAGATATTTTTTAGCTGTGAACACTGTTGAGTGTTAATAATTTTTCGTTGTATGAACATGCCAAGCTTGCATTTAATAAATCTTTTGATATTTTGATAAGTGATTATACTCTGAACACCCTCAAATCTTCCACGTAACTGCCTGTGTAGAAACCTCATTAAAGGCGGTAAAGTGGTTGGATTTTGTCGTGGGCGATGAGTCATTCTGCGCAAAGTACGAACACACGTTTTGGCTAAGCGCTATTCACTAACCCAAAAACATTCTCTTTTCGTTTCGTTCCTTCTTCTCGAACGGTTGTGATTAAGCCTGCGTGTATTGACAGATTTGTAATTTTATTTCAACGGTCTTTTTCAAGACTCTGTGTTTTTCGTGGTTTAAGTATACCTAGTACAATTTAGAAACAAGGATATAAATGTGTTTTTGCAGAACATACTTTGCGACAATATGATGGACAATAACGGTCGTGTTGTTCATAGTCAAAGGAGGCAGATAATTTTTTCGTTTATGAAAGAGGAAAAAGAGAAAGGTGAAGTTATAATTCCCTTAAGTCGTTTACAAGAACGTGTTGCTGAAGCCACTGGTGTTGGTCTTAACACGGTAAGGAGAATTATAGAAGAAGGTAGCAAGAAACCTGAAAATAGCAAATTTCAATCTCCGCGTAAAAAAATCAACAAACCATCGCCAAAAAGCACATTGGATGATTTCGAAGAAGAAATAGTTCGAAAAGTAATTTATAATTTTGCCGCCATTCATAAAAGAAGACCGACAATGCAAGTTTTATTTGAGACAGTAAAACGTGAAGGTGTTAATTTTACTGGGAAAATAGATTTATTTAGACAGTTCATCCGAAAGCTAGGTTTTCGTTGGAAGAAATCGACAGATAATCGAAAAATCTTAATTGAAAAAACGGACATCAGGTTAAAACGAGTTGAATATTTAAGACAACTTAAAAAGTACAAAGAAGATGTTCGAAATATTATATACTGTGATGAAACTTACCTTCACAGTTCCCATACTGTACCGATGGCATGGGATGTTGGCACAAATAACATGCTTAAGGCACCGATAGCCAAAGGGCGACGTCTAATTATTTTACACGCGAGAGGCGCGCAAGGTTTTGTGCCTAGTGCTTTAAATATATTTAAATCGGGATCGAAAACAGGCGACTATCACGATGAGATGAACAACAACAACTTCACCAAATGGTTGAAAAAAAATTTATTCCCAACATTTCAAGGAAATCGGTTTTGGTGGTGGATAACGCGTCCTATCATAATGTGGCAATAGAACCTAGTCCGAACTCATCATGGAAAAAAGCAGCAATGCAGCAATGGCTAAACGAAAGAGGAATTTTTTAGGACCAAAGAAACAAAGACAGAATTATATAAAAAAAATTAGTTTGAATAAAGCACCGTATAAGCAATTTGCGATGGACAAAATTCTGGCAGAATGTGATATGCCAGTTTTACGGTGGCCTCCATATCACCCGAAGCTTAACCCTATCGAAAAAATTTGGGCATTAGTAAAAAATCATGTGGCCGTTCACAACGTAACATTTAAATTACAAGACGTCTGGAAATTAACTGAAGACAAATTTGCTACGATTTCAGTGGAACAATGGAGAAATATATGTAACCACGTAGAAAAAACCGAGAAGGAATACATGGCCAGAGAACACATTATTCATAATATAGAGGACTTCACAATTTCTGTTAGAGCTGACGAAAGTGATAACGATTCGGAATTTTATATTTCTTCCGACGAGGAAAACGATTTAGGTTGCGCAAAATTGCAAGAATAATGCAAAATGTTTTATGTCAACAGAATAAATTTTTTTAAAAAAATTTCACACTCTTTATTTTATCTTTTGTTTTTTAACAATCGCTGTGCAGTCTATTCTATTAAATTTGTCTTTTAGTTTGTATTTTTATAGTATTATTGTACAAAATACAACAAACAACGGGTCTCTGCCTGCGCATTTCATGCAGACTTTTAAATTTGCCGCAATCTGAAACTAGTCAGATGTTTTTGGGTTTCACTTATCGCATTTAACATATTACTTCATGCAGATCTGTTCAAGGTCATCACCCACGACAAAACCCAACCACTCTACAAAGATCTATCTCTTTTCATCTCTTCATAGTAAACACTGAGTAAACCCAAAAAATAGTAAATCCTATTCTTCATTCTAACGTGTGATAGAGCACTTCATGTTGCTGAAGGGCAACCATTGCTTTTAAAACTTACTTTGTTAAAAGCTCCTTCAATGACAATAAATACTTCCAGCGTGAACATGTTGTCCTCCAGCAATATTTTGAATCAACTGATAACAATTCAGTCGATCTTCCCGGAATTTTTACAAACGTCTTTAGAAAAAAAAACTTCTCAGAAAACTGTACTCATCCAAACTGCTTGTTTTATATACACATTTAACTTAGTTTCTTGACGGACAAAATCTAGAAAATCATTGTTTTGCGTAAAGTGCAACTCTAGAGTTTCTTCAACAACAAAATGGATAAAGGCAACTATGCTATTACTTTGTTTCTAATTGGTTTGGCCTTTCCATACAGTTGACTACTTTCATCTTTGAAAAGTTTATATTGTCTGATGGAGCTATTCTCTTAACTCTGTTACCAATGTTATCGTACTGTTACTGTAAAATAACAGTATGTTAAAAAAATTGGTATTCACGCTATGTTAGCAACAGAATAACAGTAACATACTCTGTAAAATAACATTCAACAACACGCTGGCTGAAAACCCAACAGTACTGTAAATTTGACGTATTCATAAAAAAGTTGACACAGATTTGTTCATAGTATTGTTTATAAAAGAATACCTTATAATCCAACACAAATTTGATAGTTAAGAATAATAATAATCTGAGTCACATGATGTTAGTCAGAAGTCCCAAAAGAGTTTGTTTTAGAACCGCGCATTTTTCTGTTGTTACTAATTTAGTATCTTCTTGTTGGATTTTCGTGGTGGGACCAATATAACAAAAAAAATACCCAATCACACTTCACTTAATAACTTAACTCGCATTCCAACAGCAATGTTGTTATCACCATGTGACAAATAAAACTAAATAGGTGATTTACAAATATTCCTAACTTATATACTCTAAGCGCTATCAGCTTTCACTTGCACCTACTCTCAAACAAATGAGAAACGAAAAGAAGTAGAAGTAGGTCCATTATAGCAATTGATTAATCATCTTTTTTTATTTCATGACTCTCAAAATTTCAAAACTGTCCTAATAATTCTAATAGTACTCGTCAATTCTGTGGTATTTTTTAAAAATATATTAGACCACACTAGCTCTTTCAATTCTGTTGACGATGAGCCATCTATTCTTTAAATCTTGTGTGAATAGATCTACGTTTTTGCCCAATATATTTTTGGTTACAGTTTTTTCAGTTCAATTTGTATAATGGGGTCAGTGCCTCACAATTTTAAAAAAATTACTTTTCTATAATTCTTATAAAACTATAATTCTTCTTACTCATTTTAGTTTTCCGAGCAATGGAAGTGACCTAAATATTTTTTTTTATAAATTGTGGTTTTTTGGTTTTGAATAGACGAAGTTATCATATGTTTTTAATTTTTCGCGCTTCCTGAAAAGTACGTTTTTTGAAGAAAGGTACACTTTTGTCTGGCTCTAATTAACATATCGGCACAATTATTTTTTTTTTCATCATGTACAGTAATAAACTGAGGCTAAATATGATAGATAACTTTACGAAATTCGGATTGGAACATATAAAAAATAAAATGTCAAACTAAAAAAAATGAATTTTGCAACACCATAAGTTTTTTTGGTCAAGACTTTTTCAATTTTCTACTGTAGCATTTCATGTATCCTTCATTACAAAAAAGTGTGCAAAACCTCATTAAAATCCGTTCAGTGGTTCCTGAGAAAAGTGTACCTTTTTTCAAAAAAACGTATTTTTCAGGAAGTGCGAATAATTAAAAATGACACCTTCGTCTACTCAAAACCAAAAAACCGCAATTTATAAAAAAAAATTTAGGTCACTTCCAGTGCTCGGATTTAAATTTTTCAAAAACCAAAATGTACAAGAAGAGTTGTAGTTTTGAGAAAAAATAAAAAAAAATGTCATTTTTTTTAATTGTGAGGCACTGCTCCCTTAATAAACCCCAACTGTTCTAAAAAGCCTGTTTTATCTTTAGGGGTACTGAAAAGACTTTTTAAACTTGTACCAGAATTGTAATCAACTTAAAAGTTTAAGTTCGAAACATTTGCTCAAAGCTCTTGTAACTGAGGGAGCATAAGGTTTTGTTTTCAAAAGTCATTGATTCAACAATCATTTTACTTATATTTAATTTCTCGAACTACTTCAGTGGCAAAGATTTTTACAATTTTCTTGCAAGCACCATTAGCAATAAAGTGATAAACTCAATCAGAATAGTCTTCTATAATCTTTGATTTATGATTCATAATTTATTTCAAACAGCAATAAGGTTGCTGGGTATCTCATTGACTCCTTTATAATATATTTGCCAAAAATTTAGTTATGACATTTGCCATATTCACTTTACTAACTAAAACAAAATAAAATTTTATATTTAAAAAAAAACGCTTTGCTACATCACTGCAATTTCTCATCGTTGTCCTCAAAACAAAATACTTTGTTCTTTTTAAAGTATCTGAAAAAGGCATGGTTCCATACTTTTGATTAACACTGTACGTGTATAGCTGCGTTTTCTGCTTACATTCCAACATATAAATTAGAGTTGATAATAAATAGAGAGTCAGAAAAGTATTCAGACAAAAAAAGCAGCAGCTAGAAACAGTATTTTTTTTATAAGGTAGAGAAGTCATACTATTTGTGCCAAAACTGCAGCAGTTTTAATTTTATGAACGAACGCAGTAAGTTTTACATCAAACTGATACAGATGAGGCACAAACTGTAACTCCGCTGCCGCATAAAGAACGCTATTTCATCAAATGTTCAATTTATAACAATAACGAAACGTCATTTTTGCAGTCACTGGCAAAACAGTATATTAAAGAGCGTGTGCGTTTCGAAAAGTCAACTTTGTAGCACGAATTCAACTTTAGGTATAAAGCGAGCAAAAAGCGCGAGTTTTATAAACAATGAGTGCTATAATAACTTTAGAAACGAGTTCTTTATGCTATTTTTTCTATTTTGCGCGTTTTACGTGATTTTTAAGTAAAAAAGTTAATTTTTCAATCTTTAGGTATTTTTGCATTAATACGACATAGTTGGTGTCATAAAAACGTTAAATGTTTTTTGAAGTGTTTTCAAATTTGTTCAAAATTCTGTGTAAGCAACTTACAAACGGTTCGTTTTTAGCTATCGTATCGGTTATTGATTGAATACTCCAATTGGCATAAACACAATAAGAAAAATCTCCAAAAACCACGGATCCACGGATTATTACTTATTTTAAACCAAACAGTGCTAAATATTCATCTAGCAAATAATGTGTAAACTATCAAACGCTATAGCTCCAACCTCAAAAAAAGTTGAAGTTACACTTCATTTTTCAAGCCGCTTGCCCACCCCATTTTCGAAAAAGTTATTAACGTTACCAGTAATTATATAAATTTAAAACGAAAACTGTTTAACCAAAAATAGCTTATCTAATAACAATATAATACTACCTTGGTTGTGTGTAAGGGTTTGTAAAGATATAGGTCAGAAGATTGCAATCAAGTAAAAAAAATACGATTGTTGCAATATTTACTAATAGAAAATTTGTTGTGTAGATATCGATATAAATCTACTTCATAAAAAACCAGTAGTATCGAGGTGTTTTGAACGAGGTTACCTGGCAAGCTCAAGCATCGTGATTTCAAAGATGAGAAGAGGAGCTTTTTAATCAACAAAACATGTTTCCGTTCTTGAAAGTCTCTTTCAATACCTGGAACGTGAAATTTCTACTCAATAAGTCTCCCATGCAAATATTCACTTTAATATAAGACGAGAATCGACAGAAAAGATCCGGAAAACGCACTCAAATCACGATGAAAACGACATTCTAATTAAGTTTCATTCACAGAGTGTCATTAATTTGGTGAAGAATCCGTTGTCGATCACAAAAACCAAATATATATTCAAATTTGATCTTGATGGTTAATTGGACGTGCACTTTTCGAATAAATTGAATTTTGCATAGAGTGAGATGTGGGAAGTGGGATGGAGAAAAAAAAATAAAAGTGATCGTGATGTTATCACTTTGGTTAAGTGAGAGATAATGATTATAACTTGTCATAGGTTTAGATAGTAGCCTTAATTTACATAACGACTCCGAGGCGATAACTTTGTCGTTGCAAAGTTTACATGGTGGAAAACCGTGTCGAGTATTCCAATTTCTAGAGAGGAAACGGAATCTGCTTCGGTAATTTGCATAGAATTGGGGATTAACCTGCGTTCAAGTGCCTACTTTCTGTCGGTGTGTGTATCCGTTCTCCGGGGAAACACATACATGCCGACACAAAACGACCCATCTATTGAATTATATTTAAATAAAATTAAATTTATTTGCATCGGATTATTCCTCACCAAAGATGCAAATTCTTCACCACCAAGAACAGTAACAGCTTCAGAACGTTTAGCCGTTTTATAAAAAATTGACATGCTTACAATTTTTGGTACAATGTAGAATAAATATATCGGCCTTACTGGTTTTCCAGAATGACGAATAACTTTACTAAGTAAAAGACAAAAATCAGTCAATCAATCAAGATAAATATAACTGAAGTACAAGAAGATAAAAACGAGATTTGATTATCAACAATCGTGTAGTGTTAGTGTTACAGTTAATTATTGTTGAAAGCAAAAATTAAACAAAATGACTCAAATCTCTCGTAGTTGCCAACAGAAGAAAAAGAAATTCTGGGTTAGCAATCCTGTTAGAAAGTGGCGATAGTACCTAACCTGAACCTGGTCGCCGTTCCACCACCCCACTTGTTCTCCATTTACGAACAATATAAGTTACTGTGTTCTTTGCTAAGCCCAACCTTTCAACAATATAGGCATGGAACATTCCATCAGCAGCAAGAGATATAACTCGAAATTTATCAAAAGAAGTTGGTGGCATAATTTTGACATAAATTTAATCAACAATTGTCATTTATATTGACATTAATACTCGGTTTACATCAAATTTTTTCAAAGTGTCACAAAAATGACGACCAAATTTATGCATAAACTAACTACCTTAGTTAGTAGTTAGTTAGTAGTTAGGTAGTTAGTTTATGAATTTATGTACGCAGTACCCAAGCTTAAAACTAGCAAAGTACTAAGTCCTGACAACACACCAGTAGAAACTATTAAAACAATAGCTCATGAGAAAAAAGAAGAACTCATGCTAGAGGTATACAGAGTTATTCACGAGAAAGTTACTTCTAAAAAAATTTGAGCCGCAACCCAAAATACTATTGGCATAGCTTACAGGACACCATTTTTAATTTCATTTAAATTAGCGATCAAAGTAAGGTGGACGTTGGATGACAGTGGCTTGAATCATAAAAGCATCAAAAGTGACAAGAATAGAGTTAATCTAGTAAATGAGTAATTAAAAAAAAACTAACACAACAAATTATCAAATAAATGTTCAGAATGTCTTTGAAATTGTGATGATTTTCACCTCCATTATTGGTAAACTGGCTTCATCACTGAATAAAATAAAATCTACAAAGTTTTGGTCAGCAGTAATTCTATATTAAATAAACTGGCAATATTGCACTTTATTTGAAAAATATGTAGGTTTTAGTTTTTGAACTCGTACCATATAGTAGAGGTGAAATTTATTTTCACAAAGAATTCGAAAAACCAATGACTGACTATTACCAATTTGTCTAACTAATGCGATTTGACTTATGTGAGGGTTTTCGTCAACTGCTCGAAGCACTGCAGTTTCATTATTTAGACCAGTAGCAGTTCTTTGACGGATCCTATGTATTGAGAGGGCTAGTGTTGACGTAACTTGGCTTCCAATTTTCTAAAGGTTTCAGGAACTGGATGTAAGAGGTTTGATGTTGTAAGCGTCTGAAATACAGAGCAGCAGCAGCCGCTGCATTTTTTTTGCCATTTTCTATAGTTAAGAATCGTATCTGTAATCATAATCTTTCTCTTCATTTGTGCATTACGAGGTTCAATACTTCAAAATTGTCCAAAATATAAATTGACAAATGTGACATTACAAATATTCAAGGTAGTCTTGGTTTTAAATTGCATATCTCTTCAATCAGGAAGCTAGAGACCTTTGTAAGTTGTATTATGGGTTGCGGCTCAAATTTTTTCGGAAGTAACTCTCTCGTTAATAACACTGTATAATAAGCTCTTGCATTGAACATTATCCGAAAAAAACAGAAGCAAGTCCGATTGATATTGCCCAAAAAAACAGAAAAAAAGAGAACAACCGACACAAGAAAATAAAAAAGCATGAAGCACATCTTGTAACAAAACTTTTCTTATGCAGTCTATACTGTAATACCCGGTGATTACAAACATCCAACCCTTGTGGTAGACTGGCAGCCTAGAGAGTTACTCCTCTACCGGCCATAAGTTAAGTTTTGCAAGACCAGTAGTCTGATGCTAACAAGAGTTCTGGCCTGGCCTATGTTGCGTATTCCCAATCCTCTACATAGCTAGGAGAAAATAGTTGTGCAGTGCAATGAAACGAGTGTGTCTTGAAGCGCATCCCAATCCCACGCTTATTAGAAACGTGTAGGGTCACCTCTTAAAGCAGGTAGCACGCGTAAATGCAATTAGATTCTGTATCTCTAGTTATTCGTAGTACAGAAGAGAGACCCAAGTGACAACACTGTGATGTATAGAATGAGAGTTGGTTGGTAGGAATGATGGTGGAGTTATGCGTTTTACATGATTTATCATTCCTTAGCCCAACCATCTTTCATTCTGCAGGTTGTACAATCTACTCTTGTCATTCTGAGCTTTACACTACTGCGTTTATTAGTGAACCTTTGGAAAGAGTAAACTGAGATAAGAGAGAAAAATAACAACCAGATCACTAGTACACCATCACCAACTTTCAAAAAGTAACAAGCCGATAATTGGTAGGTACAAGATTGTCACCAATAAAGTGGACCTTCATGTAAAATGTAAATAGATACTTGATTTTGTTTAATCTTTGTATTCTTACTTGGAATTATATACGTATACTTAAACTTTGTAAAGAAATTGATTTAGGAAAGTTTCATCCGCCACTAGCAATCAAGCCAATCACAAAATAAATTTTTTTTCTTCTTTCCTAACCTTAGACGTTTACGAAATAAGCGTTGCCTATCTCTTGGCCTACATAAATGTATACATTTAAACATGCGGTTATGAGAAGCTATAAAGTAGGAGCGATAATCTTCGAGCGATTCAAGTACGCTTGAATGAGATGTTGTAACAAATTATTTTGTTAAGCTTTTTAAATCAATTGATCCATAACAAATCTAAGGCACAATATTTAATAAAACACAAAAAAATTTACAGAAGTTACATTTCAGTTTATTTAAGAGAGAGTACATTTTTTTGTTACTACTCAGTTTGAATTGACTAAGTTTGTCGTTGACGTTTAAAATATTAATCAGTTTTAATAATAAACGACAGTTCTGTACCTTATCTCTGACACATTTCAGCCAATGGCAAAAAATTAAACTTTTTCTTATTACTACATTAATAATTCGTCCGAAGTGTTTTTTCTCCCTTTCCTGTTTTTGTTCCAACGATTCATAATTTACGTTAGTCCCTCATGCTTTCCACTCTTATGCCAAGATAAAAGCAGCATCAAGACTCGTTTGAGAATGATGGAGCGGCTTTATACTGAGTTTGTTAAAAATTCAACCACCGACGATAGAAGAAATGATTAGCTCAACTCGCTGATAAGTGCGTTCTACATTTGATTAGCACAGAACTGGCATAATTCGCAATAATTAGCTCTCGTCAAGTTTTCAGCTCGTGAATATGATTGTTACAGCCGCGTGACAAAAGGAGAGTTTACAGGGCATTCAGTTGACTCACATCAAACTTTGCTCACGACTTGGAAATGGTGGTAGCAGACGTCATAAATATGACATTTTTGTAAAGGAAAATGTTGAATAAAGCCTCAATGCTTTTTTATCTCCCATAAACTATTTATGTTTTCTCGTTACTTTGTCCTGTGTTGTAAAATTATTACGAGCTACAACATCAAAATCGATAATCAAGTGACAATTAAGAAGGAGAAAAAACAAACGACTGGAAAAATATTCGATTTGAGAGTGGAAATTATTTTTGCTATTAAATTACTCGAGAAAATGGAGTCGGGTATAAACTCGAGCTGTATTATACAACATATGAGGTAATAATTTCGCTCCCAGAGGAATTGCTAAACTAAAGTCTAAACCTTTTCCTTGTCGAGACACTATTGTACAATTTTGCGTAAACTATGTCCGTAATCCATTCCGGAAGTAATAAAGTTGCAAAATTATCTTAGTAATTATACAAAATGACCGTTAAAAACGTCGAAATGTTTCTCCGGTTGCCGTTTCAAACTTTTCGTAATAAAACTAGTCGGGTCAAAGCACAAAAGGAAATTGACCTAAAGCTGTATTAGGGAGATTTTGAATTAATAATCGATACAATTTTTTCCCATTGGACCGGTACGAAATTGAATTGGTCCTGAAGCGGATCAAGTTAGTGAGTTATGGATCTTGGTCGCGAGGACAAACTGAACATTGCAATTTCAACGGAAAAGGATTCGTCATTCGGACGGCTTTGATAGAATGCGATTTGTCATCTCACGAATTAGTTTTAAACTGTGCAATTTTTCACCCGGTTACGGGACAAGAACGATACGGGTTTTTACACTAGATCGAATATACCACTAATCTTTTGGTTGTGACACGAGATGGCGATGTCACTTGCAACTCGCGCTCAATAATGGCTCGCTTAAAGCAAGCCAGACGGAAATATTTCTTAAATCTAGACCAACTTCACATTTTACAATCATAAAAAACAGCATAAACTGCAAAATAACGTTTTTGCGCTACTCTATTAAAAATCAAGTGACGAACAATGAGGACCGTCAATTTTGCAATCGTCCACCGTTTTTCCCGCACTAGCGCGTGCAAAGAGCACAGGAATTATCACCAAATGTCAAATTTTGACAGTTAATTGCCTACATTATCGACATCAACACACTTGATTTTTTCGACAAATTAAGATAAATTTTAAAATTATCGTTTTTCGGCTTTGTGGAGGATTCGTGCAAAAGGTGCGGGAACAGTTTTGCATTTGTGCGAAATTCTGTCGCACTGTCGCACTCATATGGAAAACATAATGTTCCCGTTTTTATCATTCAAATAACTATTTAACTTTGCTTTGTATATATCAAATTGATATATACTTTTAATTAACATAAATAAATAAATACTTCATTAAAAATTTTTAAAAAAATCACGTCCACTATAAGTGACTTGCTAATTAAAATGTTCTAAGAGGCTAATTAGGAGCAGAACTGCATTGAGCAGTGATTCGTTGACGGAAAAGCAGTAAAAGTTACCAATATTTACTCAACCTAAAATTGAGCGCCTAATGTATATTTTAAAATGTGCACGTCTTTTGGTCTAAATATCAAAATATGAAGAAGAAATTTTAATGAAAGTTTAAATTTTGTAATTTTATGTAGTTTTATTTAAACATAAACAAAGTAAAACTATCTTTAAAATATAAAACTTTTAATTAAATAGTAAAAACTAATTCTTACTTGAACAAGGTTGTATCGTTTAAAACAAAAAACTCTGTTTAAAGTGCTTGCATAGAATTTTAACTAAAAGTTATCCTGACGCACATTTTCGACAAAATTTGGTGATTATAATTCTACTTAATAAATTGATATTTTTTAGATATAGGTAACAAAAATAAAATTGTATTAGATATCTTTCATTTTATACTATTCTCTTATAATTTTAATTAGAGATGAAAAGGTTGTAGGACCAAAGAAGAGAAAATATAAGTAACCCATCGAATCGTCGGCAAAATCGACTGTTTTTTGATGGTAAGAAAAAAATATTTAAACCGCTAAGAACATCTTCACGCCCATAATATGTATAAGCAACGTTTTATCCAAAATTAAATTTGTAATATTGTTTACTAAAACAATGCGTGAAGTAGATATTAAAAAAACTTCACGCACCGAAATCAGTAAAAAAAACCTCTTTTGTAACATTTGTATGACTGTGACAAATTCTAAAATAGTTATTTACGTTATAAGTTCGGTTACTTGTAACAGGACGAGTCAGACATTATAGATAAGGCGACGTCAGAAACCGAGTCAAAAATGTCTAAACAAGTACTGATACAAGTCCTACCGGACGTGTATCGTAATGAATTTTATTTCATACTGTAAGTTTGTTCTACTTTATTATTTAGATTCAAAAATCAAATTTTTTGAAAATCGCATCACCTTTTTTCCCGTGACAACGGTTGTTTACCGGCTCTGATACTGTTATAAGTGTGTTACCAAAGTCAAATTAATAATGTAAACAAACAACTACCGGACAGTATAAAATAAATAAAATAAAAAATAAAAAAGAATAAGTTGAAAATCGTTACGAAATAAAGTCACAGTTTTGTCTTAAATTTACGAGATGGTAAATGTAAGTTCCCTTAGCAAGAAAAGAATATAGTGTGAATTGTGTCTGAAGATAGATATCTTGATTCTTTGATAGTCTATAAATCAAGAAACGGTAAACTACAGTATAAAGTGTTATATTTATTTCCATTTCTGCAAATAACAACACCAGCAAGTGTATCTGTCGGTACCAGCTTATCTAGATATTCTTTTTAGGGTAATCACTAGTTAATTTACAACGCTAGTAATTAGACGCAACGACATAAAATGTATCAAAAAAATTAAATTAGGCTAGTCTTCCAATTTCCATCAAAAGTAACACTCTTCTTTGCGTCAACTTCTTTAAATCAGAAAACGTGTATTTGAAAATTAAAAAATATTATACAGTTCGAATTTGGTAATTATATTTATATTCTAACAAAAATAAAAAAAGTTATTTTAAAATATAAAACTTTTAATTAAATAGTAAAAGCTAATTGTCTACTTGAGCAAGATTATAGCACTAGAAATAAAATATACTGTTTTAAGTTCTAGCAAATATTTTAAATTAAAACTTATCCCGTCGCATTCACCATTTTATAAGTTTTTTATACAATGTAAATATTTATTAAAATATAATAATGACAGTTTCACATTGACAGGCCTTCCAGGCCCATAAGACACCACAAACCCTGCTGCTATTTTAATTAGCGAAAAGCAAACAAAGATAATTGGGTTGCTAGCCCTATAACCAGCCGCCCACAACAAAAGCTGCTGACATTGCTTATGGAACCTAGTAGGTCTGGTGATCCTAGCGTTTCTTTACTGTCACGTTAATAAAATTTGACGTTTTTAAATTACAACCGAGTTGACAAATTGTACAAAATAAATCGATGGATTTTATTATTGTTTACAAAAAAAAAGAATTGGTGGCACCATATAACAGCAGTGTTTACAATTAGTTTTTTAAATTTTAGCGTAAATAATCACCCACTTTTGCTGCCCCAATTAATGTTAATGCTACAACCTAAATAAATTGAGCAATAAATGTAATCGGCAATAATTTTTCCATATTAATTCCAGAAACGTTTTCAGAAGCTCACCAATTCCGGATACTCATGCTGATTCGACCTAGAAACCTTCTACTATCTGAAAAATCGCTTAATTGTTGTAGCTCAAATGTCGACGTATTCAAAATTAAAACTTAAAAAGTAAAAGAAAACTGTACTAAAATTGAGACTCTTAAATGTCCTCACTAAACTCAAATAACCATTTACATTTACCACTTAAACGTACGGACTTTTCCGGAAAGCAAACCTATGAGAAACTGGAGTTGATGCCTCGCAAATACTCACCGAAACTTCAGATCAAAAACACGAATCAACAAAAAATTTAAGTAGTTCTTTCTACTCAAATTTCCCGATTATCAGCAGTTCCTAGTCAGTGTAACGCCAATGAAATCTGCAAGTTACAATACAACCTTAAACGAGAATGGAGACAGGACAATAACCGCCCTAAAAAGTTGTATATAGGTTTCAACCCCGGTCAAAAGTTTATAATTGACAGTTCAGACGGTCAACTCTTAAAATTCGTACATTTATTCTCGTTTACAAAAATCGTTGAAACAACCAAGCTAAAATCATGCGGTTTCTAAGGTTTTCAAATACGGTATTAGCTTCTGGTTTAGAAAAATTTCAAGAATAAACTACTCGGAATAATCCAAGCTAACAATTTCACCTTTCGTTTAAAAAACCTTAGCAAACTCGTAAACCAAAAAAAGGCGACGATAATTCAAACACTGCTTCACACAGCACTTCAAAATATGTTCGAAATCATTTTTCTACAATTTTTCTACTCCCATACTCTAATTGGTTTATTAGTTGCAAATTACCTGTACTTTAATGATGTTCATTAAAATGCAAATTTTTCATTAAGATACAAATTTTAACCAATGAGAACGATGTACCTACTATAACAATATTTAAATATTTACCAAACTGCCATAAATTCTTGACATTTAAAATCGTGACAAGTCGCAGTGGTTTTCAATTACAATCAACAGAAAACAAATCAGTGTAGAAAAAAGTGACTGTGAAATAAAAAAATTTACGTTTCCAGAGATTATAGAACATGCCAGGACATGCCAGATTATAGAACATAAAGTCTTTGTGGCCGGCAAAATCTGCTAAAACCTATGAAAAATTTTACTCTCAATTTATGAATTGGAGAGACGACCAATAAAGTTAGCATTTATATACCGGACACTGCTTCCGTCGCAGTTCTGCGACAATATTGGTTGATGCTGGTGGTGATATTGCATCACTAAAACGCCACGGTGTGTAAAAGTCCATTACAGTAGCCGAAAGTTATACAAAAAAATCAATCCAAAATAAAGTAAAAATCAAGCAAAAATTTTGAATTCGATTGAATATAATTAAGAATTGTTTCCTCAACATCAACATCTGCCAATAACGTTATAGGACTCCCAAAAATGCCGCATGTGCAGTTTAATAGCTGCACTATTTAGAATATGACAACTCATCAAAAAGATTAATTTGTTTACTGTGTTAAAATTGACTTTTTTGCAGTTCGGTTTTGTTTCATTTCGTGAGTTCAAGTTTAATAAATTTTGTAAATAAATTTTTATCTTTTTTATTATGACCCGTCGTAGAAAAAATAGGTATGCAATACGCATTTAATGGTTATTAAGACGCTCATGTCGTAATTTTCATACTCGTTTTTTAATAGCTATCTTTAAATGCTCGTTGCATAAAATACTATTTTGGTGCCTTGAAATGCGATGCCAGTATTCATCTTATATTAGTTGCTATTTTACAAAGATGTGAAAAAAAGATCATTATCGACTATAACTGTTGTTTGAAAGACTCATTAATCTTTACAAATTTAGGAAAAACTAGTAGCTGTTAAATATCAAAAAACACAATAAATACAATAAACAATGATTCTAACTTTACCGTTATAACAACGGCTTCTTAAAACAATAATACAAAAAAAAACACCGTTTAATTACTAAAAAATTACTAAAAAAAATTCTTCCGGCGACCACTGGCCGAGACAAATTGGTACCATGCCAAACAAATCTGACATTTATTAGGAGCCTTGAAGAAGAATCAATAAAGGATTCGAAACGTTGGCCTCATAAAACAGTTTTTTTTTTCTTGCCTTGTCGTCCACTTCCCCGTAAAACCAAATTTCGAATTTAATAAAAAAATGGACGTAATCCACCAAAATAATTACTAAAAAATGCTGAACTATAACTATCACTACTGCCTGAATACTGACTCTCACTTAAACACAATTTTGCATTGGATAGTGTGTCTCCTTTAAATAATTTTGATCATATTTTAATTAATTAAACTTTACTGTCATACAATAATTGTCAACAACAAAACAATCACCAATTTTGTTATTATTTAAATTATAGAGAAAATTTTAATTTTTGAAACTACTAGGTACTTAGTGCTAAGCTTTTTCGTCGCCTCGCCCATAATATCTACCTCGTACTGTTAGATGTTACCTAGGTACTAGACTTATAAATAACAATTCCTTAAAACAACTTAAAAAATAGACAAAAACTAAAAAACTGATGGATATTATCTCTAACAAATTTTAATATGTAACACAGCATTAAAAAATTAGAACCTGACAATAATTTAATGACGATAACTTCTGAACTAAAATCATATTTAGTGAAACATTCCTGTAATTAGGAGCCTTAGAACCTGATGCTAGCCATTCGCGTTTGCATTTTCTCTGTAATTAATAAAATTTCCGCATTTTGGAAAAATAAATTGCCGGCCCTGTCTGAGCAACAAATAATAGCGCAGGTGTGCTTCGACATAATTTGATTTTAACGAGAATTTAATTTAAGAAACTCAAAATAGATTTGTCGGAGCCTCGTTTCATGTCATTTTCCATCTCTTGTAATTTTTTTTTCGGATGTGTTTTCCCCCAGGATCAAATTCAAGAAAGCACAATTGTCGTGTCCGATTTTTCGAAACGAGTTGGAATTCAGGTGACGCTTGCTACAATAAAGATGCCACTTTACGGTAACAATGTGCAAGACCATGATGGGGAAAATGCAGAACTCCACTTGGAGCAGAATGCCAACGATGTCGAGCATGTGAAATCAAAGGAAACTCGTCCAGAATGCCTACGCAAACATTTTAATGCAAGATTCCAAAATGAGCGATGACGTGTCTGACGCCCTCAAAATCAAAAACTCGAAAGAAATATAACAAACTCAATTAAGACGAAAATTTCCCGGCGCTAATTAAGCGTCAGGATAATAAATTAAATAAGGAGTTGTAGCGATGTGATATTATGATTAGAAACCTCTTGCGGTTAATTTATCAAAAACAAGACAAGAATAAAAAAAGAAAACAAAACAGCGTAAGCACCAACGGCAAGTTTTAATTCCGGGTTCTGATTAAGCCGTAAAATGCGGTGAACTTTTTCATTTTAAATAACGTGAGCGCTTTATTTTCGTGTTTCCGAATTTTCCGGTTGACTTTCCATTCGCATTTATGGACTAAGGAACGACTCCGAGGTGTTTTCATTATTCCATCTCGAAATTATCTTATTTCTTTAGGGGGTTTTTCGCGGCGACAAAAAAAACATAAATTTCGGCAAAAATGGAACACAGTCTCCTGGCACCCGTAATGCGCAAATTACCCCCCTAAATTCTGACTAATATCACTCTTTTTCGACGAAATGGCACTCTCATGTAAGCCGAAATAAATAAATTGATTTGAACCTGTGTTTACAAAAACAATACAAGTTAAATGGAGTGTGTTAAGTTGACAGACGATCAATCAAAAACGTGAAATTTTCATGACAATTCTCGTACTCCGATCTAAATCCAGAGGAAATGAAGACATTCATCAGTGCCGAAAGTTGGAAGAGTGTGTTATGCCGAACGCAAATATTACCCCATTTTTCTTCCTTCCATATTTTGCCATATCTCCGGAGTTTTCGCTTCAAGGCCATCCCCAGTAAATTGCCTTATCTTGTTGTTGTCTTTTTATGTTTCCCTCAAGGCTGGCGCTACTTTAATTTCGATCGGAAATTTACACCTTTGATTTATACTCTCGCCATGACAAAACTTTCAACGAACACGAATTTAATCGCTCCTAGTTTTCAACAAGAAAAAAAAACTCGTGTCGCTTTGGGGCGCAACCAAAACCCTTCTCAAAGTTGAAACATTAGGTTTGTGTGTTGCAAACTCTTCGATATCTCCTAGAAACTAAACGACACGAATGTTTTACTCGACAAAAGAGTGGCAGTTTACGAAAATATCCAGAGTTTTGGAGATAAAAGTTTTTTATTGCATTAAAAGTGGAACGTTAGAGATAAAGAGCGGCAGGTTCAAAAGAATTAACAAAAAAATTAAAAGCACAACTCGATCTCAGTTTTAAAACTGACTTGATTATGTACAAAATGGAATTTGCTCAGTACCAACGTTAACGAGCTCGGGTTACCGGTTAGTTGCAAAGGCAATAAAAACGGCGTCAAGGGAATGGAAGTAACACCGAGAATGGACACAAAACGAATAAAATCCGAAACTGTCTCATCAATCATGTCACTGTTCGACTTGCACTTCTTTGACATTTCGACGAACTTTACGAATCACGGAATGGCAAGAGTTTTCTTAGGAAACTACTTTGACTTTTATCAAGCGAAAAGCAGAGTCTGTTTTACACCTTACGCATATTGCAGCTCTCGGTTCAGTACACTATAATAAACGTATAAACCAACACATGGTTAAAATATCTTTATTAAATAACGTATGTCTCGTATATTTATTACAAAAATCCTAATAAGCTCCCACAACTAGATGATAAATAATATTATTAAACAGTTTTCCAAAAGAGCATTCTTAAAAGAAATAAAACTGCTATTATGCGTTAAATTTAGTTGTAAGCTGAAAGTTATTCAGTGGTAAACGTCAGAAAAACTAGCCGAAAAGGAGAAGTAGCAAATAAAGATACAAGCTGAAGTCACCTGTGATAGTGTAATATTAGTTGTTATAGTATATTAATTGAGCAACCGTAATGGTTTAAACTTCTTGTTGTGTAGAATGAAACGTAGAAACACCCAATCACACCAAACAATTTATTTTGCACGACGCATGTTTCGACAACAAAGTTGTCATGCTCAAGTGAAAAATTAAAATAAACGCGTCTTGGACCTCGACGTACAGTAATTACAATAATTTAAATATTAATCAAAATACTATATTTCTCTTGATAATAATACATAGTTTAACGTAAGAACAAATTTTACTAAACACTTTAGTGCCGCTCAGAGTCGTTCAGCTGTCACAAAAATTTACATTAAATGTTAAGATAATGGTTCCTTTTCGGCATTTTCCTCTCAAACCGCACAGAAATAAGCTATAAGAATTATAAATATAACTTTTGTACTTTTTGAAAAAGTACCAAAATTTTCAAAACGAACCATAGGATCCAAATCCTGCTGTTTGCAAAATTTGATTTTTAAAAAGAGTAAAACTTCACCGGGTATATTCAAAACAGTTATATTAAAACGATGTCAATTATAATTTTCTTTTGACTTTAAGAGACAAATACGTGACCCCGTTCTACCGCTACGATACTTTATAAAAAGAATTAAATCACTTCTGATTTATCACGCTGTTTGTTCATATGTATATAATCACACAATAACGGTAGCCATGTAAAGTTAACCCCATAAAATTAAAAAACGCTAAAAACAATTGCTCAGAATTGTCTATCAATAGCCTACCGTTGCACACCAAATTATTTTGATTTCCCACTTTTGTAAATATAAATATTTAGAAAACAAAATTGCGGGGACTAACTTCACGTTTTTCCCGCCAAAGTAAAATTTCTACTTTTTCTTTTCGTAGAAAAGAAAACTGTGAAAAAACCAAATTGCGAGAGCTAATTTCACGTTTTTTTCGCAAAGCAAAATTTCTGATTATCTTGCCATAAATGATTGTAAACCGATTGCCTACCATCCATCCCCATTCAGTACTTTTGATTGCCCAGTTTTAGAAATGATATAAAACAAAAAACTGTAGAGACTTGAGATTGTTCACGATTGGATCAACTTTACATTTTCTAACAAAATACAACATATAAATTTTTTATTATACCAACGACCACATACAAATAAAATTATTCAAAATTTCAATTAATTGTTAATATTGTTGTATGTGCCGGGTGTAAACGAAATTAGACCCACCTCTTTTTTTAATAGTATTTTTTTAAATTTTAAAACGAAACTCGAAAAACTTTTTATGTTTAAAAGTCCCCTTTATTCGATTAAAAAGTGACATTTTATCATTTCCGGTTTTAGAAAAAATAACTATAACTTTGGATTTTTAAATAGAACACTATGTATATTTTTATATTTTTAAATTCTACATCGTATTCTAAGTATAATACAGTAATTTTCAAACCTTTTGTAAAACAAAAAACTTGTTTTTGCAATTTTTGGTTTTTTTATCAAGAAGGCTATGACAGCTCAAAAATATTTCTATTACTATTTATTAATATTATTTTATTAATATATCTATTAATATATCTACTATTTATTAATATTATTATTTATTAATATATTAATCAAAAGTAATAACTGGGCAATTAAAAATATTGAATTAACGATTGTAAGCAATCGATTTACAATCATTTATGACAAAATTTTGCAAAAACCGCAAAAATTACAAAATGTATGACAAAAATTTTTGCAGTTTTTCTTTGATATCATTATTTCTAAAGCTGGGCAATCAAAAGTAATCACTGGGAAATCAAAAGCACTAAAAAGGCATTAGTGAGCAGTCGATTTAGAATCACTTAAGAAAAGAAAAAGCAGAAATTTTGCTTAGCAAGGAAAGCGTGAAGTTAGCCCCCGCAATTTGATTTTCTCGCAGTTTTGTTTTCTAGATAAATGTTTTTTGGAGGGTGACAACTTAAAATTAATTAGTGGAGAATCTTAGGCAATCAACAAACTACCATTTACATTAAAGACATTTATACATTTTTAACTGGCGAACAACAATAGGTGCAGATAGCGCCCGCAGGTTTTTGCTTTATATCATCATTTCTAAAAGTGAGCCTGGGTCAAAAGTAATGACTGAGCAATGGTGAGCAATTAATTTGCAATCATTCATGACAAGAAAAAGTAAATATTTTACTTTAGCGGAAAGAACGTGAAGTTAGTCCCTGCAATTTTGTTTTCTGAATACTTCTTTTTTACAAAAGTGGACAACCAAAATAATTTGGTGGCAAATGGAAACAATCAACGGAAAAATATAGTAATCGACTACTTGCTTAAGAAGCGATTGATAATTTCGACTTCTATTGACAGGTTCACAAACACAAATCACAATTCAATTTTTAATCGTTGCCATTAATAAACTTGTTGGTGAAATAACTAAATGTTTCTACTTGAAATTTTTTACTTCATTGTATTTATTTACTTTTTTGGGCTGATTTCAAGTTGGAGATAATACCGGTAGTAGCGCAAATTTTAATACTTTTCCATGACAACAGCAAATCACAACCTCGAATTTGTTTATTTTTCCATGGAAACGAAGATACTACCGGTATTATCTTATACTTGAAATCAGCCCCTTTAAGTTTATAATTTTTTGTTTACTAGG
The DNA here is from genome assembly GCA_029207805.1 of Tribolium confusum. Lineage (NCBI taxonomy): Eukaryota > Metazoa > Arthropoda > Insecta > Coleoptera > Tenebrionidae > Tribolium > Tribolium confusum. The sequence continues at coordinate 11,703,629 of JALGAY010000006.1, forward strand.
TGTAAAATGTCTGACAACATACATACAAGGAAAGTTCATATCTTAGTAATTATTTCTAGGATACATCTACATAATTGTGAGCTTGTAACTTATCCCGGCGCATCCACCATTTTAGCATTTTGCATAATATCAAGTTTCCTGCAATTGTAAATTTCTAAAGATTTACCTTTAATATTGATACTGTTAACACTATAGTATTTTAAAATTTTAATTAGTATTTTTCGTTTCATTCCTTTATTTTAAATTCAACCAAACCTTTAAAAATAGATTTGCAAAAATTAACCATTTAATGAAAGATACAATAATCATCATCTGCAGTAACTGTATAAAAATATACTAAAAAGATCCGAAATAAAAATAATTACCTGTTTAAAATTAGACAATAAAACAAGTAATTTAATGACAATTAGACATAGCCGTGGCTTTGAAGCCAGCAAAATTTTAATTCTGCTTTATTGTCGTATTGAACATATAATTTTCTGTCGAACCTATGTTTAACATTAAACGTTACATTTTTAAGACAGCTGAAAGACCCTAACCGGCTCTAAAGTGTCTGCTTTACTGTTCACTCAATAAAAATACAAATACAATATATTGACTAGTCAATAAATGTGACTCTTTAGTGCGATTCAATTGTCCCTAAAATGTGAAGTTTTATTATGTATTGATCGGCGAAAAAATAGTATTTTTTATATTTTGCGTCTTCAAAAAGCTACTGTAAAACATGTTCTTTAATACTACTATTATTAAAGCATGCAACACTCTATAAACTAATGTTAATTAAATAATTAGAGTAAATCAGGCTTGCTCTGTTAAAAGTAATTTATACTCGTACGTTGTTTGTGTACACATATTATTATTTTAAATCAAGTTTAAATTAACTTTGGAATCTCTGAAACATCAACAATAATTCAAAGTCCAAACTCAAATCGATCGCTCATTACAAATGCTCATTTCTAATTATTCTGAATTTATGTAAATGAAAGTTGGTATAGAATCGACGCATAAGTAACCACAAATAACAAAAATAGAAGAATATGTTGTATTCTAAACAAGCTTTAAACAATAATTATTACAGAAACATAAAAAGTAAGTTAGAATAAAAGTTCTATGCAAAGGTGAGCAAAACCAGGTTAAATTATTTACATTTCACGCTTGTTGACATCTAGTCAAAAACAGTATTTTGCCAGCAAAAGTTTATTTTGAAGTGTATGACTAACTTTTGGTGTTTTTAACCATAAAAATCAATAGTCACAACCAGACATACACGCACCTGATTCATCATTATTCATCATGTTGATACCAAAACCGATCTAATGTTATTAATTTTAATTATGTACGAGATCCCATTTTCGGCAGATAACTTGAGCGGATATGACAGATTCAGAATCACTTTGATTCCGAGACAGTCAAGACGCGCTAACACTAAATTATTCCATCCTCTCTCGTATAACTTTAAGTCGCCGAGAATTATTTCCTTTATTCCAGTTAAAATGCCACAGTATGAAAGGATCCCGAGACGAACTTTACCAACATCTCGCGTTACGCCATACTAGACTTAGCATCGATCAGGGAAATATGATGAACAGACGGAAATTTGAATTCATAACTTTGACTGCGTGTAAATAATACGTGACCCGGAAGTAAAAAATTCACAAATCGTGCGATAAAAAGGTCATGACACATCAAGAAAACGAAAAGAGGTTGAAATTTTTATCATTTCTAATAGAAAATCGGGTTGAAACAACGCTTAGTTCATTAATTTAAAAAAAAGTTGGAAAAGTTTCAGGAAAACGATACACATTCGAATTAGCTCGACTTCTGGCGAAAAAACTTCAATTAAACCGAGTTTTTGAACGAGTAATGAAGTCCCAATTACACGAGTTTTGTCAAACGTCTGAAAATAAAAGAGTAACTCTGCCGACAACGGTAAGTAGAAAAATGTACTTTGAATGACGATACTCTTAATCTATCCTCAAATTATGGTTAACCAGTGGTGAGCGTTTAAACAGATTAAAATATCTTGTATGGAATAGGTAGGCAAAATAAGAAAGTAGATTGTCTAAAACAGCTCCCTTGCAAATTGTGATCGCAAATTCAAACAAATTGCTAAAATTGCATCCTTATAACATTAGAAACAAGATTTTCTCGATTTTTAGGTAATCTAGACTATTTATTAAAGTGTCAAAAAAATAGAAATAGAAATTGGAAAGCTATGTCACATCATAGAAATGAATCAGTATGGACAGCTTATAAAAATTAAAAACTTGTGAAAAAGCTAGCATCCCTTCAAGTTAAATGTGTAAGATAGAGCCACTAATTTTTGGATTTACTATAAACAACTACTAATACACAATTTAAATTAAAATAATTTCAATATTTGTCTGACCTTTGTCTTTAATTATTTATTCAAATATTGTATTATTAGATGCATATAGTAAATATAAAAATTAGTGGCTCCATCTTACACATTTAACTTAAAGAGATGTTAGCTTTTTGACAATTTTTGAGTTTGTATAAGCTGTCCATTCTAATTTATTACTATACTGTGGCTATGTAATCAACAATTGATAACATTACCAATTAAATATCAGTTATTAGGCAATCAAAAGGTAATGACTATTATGCGATATATTATTATTATATGTTTTTCTAAAATGTTTAAAATTGCACATTTGATGTGGTTGCATCTGTTGGCAATGCTGTAGCTGGCTAATAATTCATTTAAATTTACTTATTCTGAGTTTTTTTTATTTCTAAAACATTAATTCTGCACACGTCACGAAGGTAATTTCAGTTCTAAAAACGAAAGTTAAGATTCAACAAAATTTAGACCCTTTATTTGGCCACTCTAAACTCAAGACTAAAAACGACAGGTTTGCGAAAAGGTAGGTTAGAAACCCGACAACAAAATTCAATGAGAAAACACCCTCAAAGAAAATCGAAATTGATTTCTAGGCCCGGTCCCGGTAAAAAAAGAAATATAGGTTTCAACCCCAGCAAAAAAGCAAAGGTGAATTTCAACCGGAAAAAAAAATCGAAGGTGGTTTTCAACTCTAACCAAGAAGTGAATCTAGGTTTCACCCATAGCAAAAAGTCCCGTTTGTTTAACAAGAAACGTACAAAAAAAAGTACCTATGTAGGTAATTTTTCCGACGACCTTGTGGTCCGGTAATAAATAATTTGAAAAACCGCCAAAATCACCTATAAATCTCAACTATTTTTAATAATACTCTACCAAAATAATTTGCTTTCCGACTGTTTGGTAAAATTCAGCAAAAAAACTAAAATTTTTAAACATAGATTGTGTTTGCATTTATTGTATTTACCTAATATAAACAAAATGGAAGTTAACACATTTTAAGCTTCCCGCACAGTGTTTAAACAAAAAATAAAAACGAATATAAAATTTATGGTTGAAGAGCATAACCAAGACCAATTTTGGATACAATTTTGTATTATATTTAAGTGCAAATGCTTTTTATTCACTCAAGAAACTCGCTCTAAATTAATATTATTTTAAGAATAATTTAATATTTTTAACATTACAATACTCGTAAAATGAGGCATCAACGGCATACTCAGAGATATAATAACTATTAATAAAATTTTTGAGCCGGAAGTGATAGTTTGTTTTTATTTTTTCAGTATACATTCGAGAAATGTTTTTTGTTATTTTACGCTTTGTTACATTAAAAACAAAACCTGGTAGACTCTATCAAGACCACGGCTATTTAATTTAATGACTGATTACATAGTTTTTACGACTATTTTACTTTTACGACTTTTTAATTGAATACCTAAAGCAGAATAGAAGAGCCATAGAGACTATAAAAATATTGTAAAAAAATAAAAAGTCGACCCCCTCCCACTAAAAATCCTAGTAGGCATGACCCCACCGATGACGAAAGTCATTTGACTTTCTTCGAGGACACTTATTTAGCCCACCGTTTCCAAATTGAAAATCTGACACAATTACGCTTAGTTCATTGTTTAAAAAATATTGAAAGTTTCAGAAAAGCGGTACACATTTGAATTAGTTTACAAAAAAAGCAATTAGTTTTTGGAACAAGTAATAAATGAAGTTCCAAGTAAACGAATGTTCTCAAGCGTCTAATTATAAAATCCCTGTCATGATGATTAGACGAAACTAGTCTACGAGTAAATAAGATTGCACAAATTCTAGAAGTTAGAATCTGTGAAAAATAAAAATCTAGCTTACCTGTCGTAAACGGCGAAAATTCGGTCCTACCTGCAAAAAAAAACAAATTAGTCCCAAAACGAAAAGTGAAATTACATAAATTTCCGGACTGGTCCAGAATATTCATATATATTTTTTTCAGTAAATGTTTTGGTATTTTTCGCAAGTTTACATTGTTTTAGCACCGGTGACGCTTTTTGTTCGAGTTGATTAAAACCGTGTAAAACCTGCAAGAGACAGAGAGATTTATCTGCGAATGCTGGCAGCTGTGGGCGTCACTATTTCCCCACTTTTCCCGTTTTTTTTCTCAATACGAAAACCGCACTGATTATAAAAGGAAAAGATCCGTACAAATTAGCCGCCTTTGTTTTTCCGATCGAGAAACTTGTCCAATTCCACCATGTCAAGATTCTACTTAATCTCTGCTTTTATCTCGATTTCTTTATTTTGCATAAAAGGGTGAGTCAGTTCATTAGCGAACGCGAGAACTTTGCCACAAGTTAAGATAAACACAAACACTGTTAAACTCCCTTTAGCTGCCAGTTAACTGCGTAGCCAATATCGAAGGGTTCATGTTCTTGTTTTATTTACATTTAGCTAATTGAAAACATTGCAAACAAATCATCCAAGAGAATTAACGGCTCTTCCGGAAGACTTTACGCCCAATTAACATTACACAAAAACGAGGAATTCAGAGGGAAAAGAATTCGAAAATCAAAAGGAAGCTATAGCAAATTTGATTATGTTCTTTAGAATGGACTTAACAACGGTCAAACGCATGTTTTCAACCCTCTTACAGAAAACAGAAACCAAAATTTGGTTAGACTTATTTATTTACAACGAAATATAATCGTGTTTTCAACGATAAAAGCAAATCCGGTTCAAAACCGGATGATATTAGGAACAAAACCAGAAATGTTTTGGACAACAAATATTGCTAATTCTGTATTTTAATCAAGTAATATGTTTTAATAACAAATCAAAATTCAAATTAGTTGTAGTTTCAGTGTTGGTTTTAATTGTTTAGAAAATTTAACCCAATTTTAAAATAAAAATCGCCTACATAATTAATAAATTCATATCTACACAATTAAAACTATTGTTATAGTAACATATGTCAATATAGAAATACAACCTTTCGCACAGAAATTTTTGTCTGTATTATGTGAAACGCCTGAATGTTCAGGTATAGTAAGCCAATAGATAAGAGAGCCGGCTCGCAAGAAACAAAAATATAAAAATTATTATTGTAACCGCAACCCTCCAGTAGTTGCAATTAATTTATGGCAGCTGCTTTGCACATTCAACAATTACTTTTTGACCCTTTCGCCCTCATCTCAACGTTCGCCAAATTTTTGCATCATTATTAAATTTCCTAAATAATTACAAAAATTGACTTTTATGTATAAAAAAAGGAAGAAAACCACATAATAAATAATCAAAAAAGATTATCCTTTTTTGATAATATTGTAGTATATTATACAGAGTGAGCCTGTTAAAAGTTTATCTCATCTTATCTCAATTTCAGAGTTTGCCATTAAAAACTTTATTTTTTTCTCTACGCGTGTAAATTTTTCCAGATTTTTTTTAATAATCCTTCTAATGAATATTAATTAATGAATATTGATTCGTTGAAAAAAATATAAAATTTACATTATTCTAAATGACATAATGTTGAAATATTCTTTTGTAAAAAGAAAATTTAAAAAAAAAATAGATAACCGCAAAAAGTAAAGTTTATTCGTTTTGTAAGACCATTTTGAAGCAGCTTTTCCAGCAATTTTTTTTTTCGACAAATTTATTATTTAATAGTCATTAGAAAAAATATTAGAAAAATTCTAAAAAAATTCACATGCATAGAGCAAAAAACACACCCTGATGTTGATTTGATAACTAGTTTTTGAGAAAAGATGAGATAAACTTTTAACCGACTCATCATCTCGTGTATCAACAAGAAACTAAAATGCATCATTTTTAGTCTCAAGAGAAAAAGTTTGATGTCTGAGAAGCCTAAAGACTTGGATCACTTGTAAAATTAAGGTACTTTAGTCCTGAGGTATAAACACAAATAGTCATTTCAAGTTAAGATAACACCGAGTATCTCTGTTTTCATGAAAAATTAAAAAAATTCGGAGCTGTAATTGGTTGTTGTCATAAAAAATTGTTAAAATTTGCAATACTACCGGTAGTATTTCAACTTAAAATTAGCCCATAGAGAAAAGATTAGTTGAAATAAGTCTATTAATAAAAAATTTGACTAAGAAAATCCAAATTTGGTGTTCTTAGCGATATTTACGCCATTTTTTGCACTTCCGATAAATACAAAATAGTCATGTACATTTTAAATCTGAAGTAGAGACTAACTAAAGTTTCGACTTTAGTCCCGGAAGTGTACAAATAGTGTAAAATATATCATTATTTGTTTAATTAAGCAATAAACCATACAGGGTCCCAAAAAAAAATTTTCATCTAGTTACCTTTGAAATTATTTTACATGTTAATTTTTTGTGCCGCTCTACTCTTTAAGTTTGAACTAATTTATTCTGTCACCTATCAATCAAATGTCAATGACCTTTAATGAACATCCAAAGCAGGAAAACTTTTTCTTTAAAAATTACCGCTTGTAGAAAGACCGAATATATGGGGTTTTTCATTTTTCTTGTTACAACCTTAGTGAGAGAACTAGGTTTACTCGTTACCCCTATTTGCTAAAGCGGAATTTTTTATTTTACATGGAAAATTCACAGGCGACTAGATGAAAATCTTTTTTTGGGGCCCTGTATAATCTAATGACAAAACAAGACACTAAATCTGCTTTGTTGCCATACTAAATATATAATTTTTTTTCGCCAATCCCTACAATTTAAAATTATTTTAAAGTAAAATACAAGTTTCATAAGTTTTGAACTTGATTTATTTCTTTGAGTAATTTTTTGCCAATATTTAAGAGTACTTTTCCCATTCTTACAATAGTAGCCTAAATAGAATTTGTACAGTGTGATATTAAACGTCAAATTTTTGTGGCAGCTAAAGAACCTTAGCCGACACTAAAGTGTCTGCTTTACTGTATATTCAATAAAAATAGTGATCTAGTGACTAAGCAAAAGAAAAGTATTTTTGTGCCTCCGGAACTTAAGTTTTTAGTTCCAAGAGACAAGTGTTGTTTAAAATCGCTTGGGAATTAAAACTGACATTTAAAGTCCCTTAGGATTATATAGAAGATGAGAAAAAATAAGAGAACAAGAGTCGTTAAAAATAATAATTTTATTTATCAATTTTACTCACAGATGTGCAAAAATAGCGTATAGACCTCAGGACCAAAGTGTCTCAATCTCTCGAGTGATTAAAATCCTTAGGCCCCTCAAGTACAAACTTTCAGTCTCGGATTTTAGACGTTAAACTTTAATGCCTTGGTATTCAACACACTATTATGCAACTACTTATTCTACTATAAAATTCAGATTTTATTTAAACAAATTAAAATTAAAAAAACAAATTTAAAAATTCTTCAGTAAATAAATTTGAAGCGCCTGATAGCTGTTAAATGTATAGAAAACTTACAAAAAAACTAACAGACGTCAATAAAAAAAAATAATGTAGTTCTACCCAAAAATTAGGAGTAGGATGAAAAAAGTAGTAATGGCGGCTATTTATGTCAAGTGAGCATCTAATACGAGTTTAGTTGGCTTCGGTTCTTTTTCCTCCTAACAGAATGCTAGGTGGTAATTAATTTTTTTATGATTTTATCCTTATTCCCAGAAAACAATATTTATAAATATTTTAAGTTCTTAAAACCGATTTAAAAAAATAAAACTATTCCCTGTTTTTATCAAGACGTATTTGACTCTGGTATAAATTGCGAGAATCTACTAACTTGGAATTCTCAGGATAAAAATAAAATATAAAAGATTTTAAAATTATGGAAAAAAAAACAAAACATTTTTAAAAATCAATACAGAATGCTCTTATTATTTTCCTAGAAACAAGAAAATATTTCAGCTTTTTTAATCATTATGTCAGGTAGAATCAATGTGAAACTATTTTAAATTATAATATTCTACAATTTCTAAGAAAAGAGACACGAGTAACAGAACAAAAGAAAATACAGATTTTTAAAATTTATTAGCAGAGAATAATGGCCCTTTTTGTTCTTGAATCCAAGACGATATAGCCGAGTATTTTCAAATTTATGAGCCATATAAAACAAAACCATTTTAATTTTTAATCTCAGCTAGATATCTTGACTAGGTATTTCCTTCTTCAATCCAATTAAATAAAAATAAAAGAATGAAAATCTTTTTCAAATTGTGAGAAATTTACACGGAGCCAGTCAAACATTTCACTTTTCTATTATTCACTGATAAATACTACATTGTGTCTAACTTCTAACCTAAACAAACCATTTTTGCCTAAAGTAATCTATTTGTTATTTTTATGACGACTAACAGCTTTTCGGTTTCATTTACTTTCAGCTTTTTTGATCGAAATGACTGAAATTGATATTTTCGCCAGAAAGTGGATGACACTGAAATCGATTATTTGCGCGAAGACTACACAGCTGGATGTCAAGTTCTTCAACAAAGATACAAGGTCTTAAATTTCAGTTGCGTTCAACAAAAGCGATAAACCGGCGATAATTTCCGAGTGGTTTAAACGCAACAAGAAAGGTTCGATTAAATTTGTGTTATTTTAAATTCGTGTATTGTTTAAATTGTTTAAACACATTGTTTTGTTAATGAAGCAGTTTAACATAAATCAACACACAAGCCCACATTACAGTACAAAAAAATTACTCAAGTTTTTAATTAAACATGTCTTAAATCAAATTCTATTCTAACAAGCTATTTTTGGCATAAAGACAAACAAAAATTTAATCAACAGCAATTTCTTGTCAAAAAGAGAAAATACACAAATATTTCTCACTTTTACAATAAGTTTTTTTACAAAAGTAGCAATCTTCTGGTGCGTTGTCTCTAGACACACAGATAAAAAATTAAAATTTTATTAAAAAGCCATCTCAATGCATTTTTTTCTTTATATAAGATATTTAGTAAAAAAGTGTGTTTTTGAGGGTAAGCAGCTGCGATCTATTGGTAAATGAAATATCAATATGTCGACAAAGAAGTCACTTTGTATGTTTCAGAGTCGTTACGAGATGTTCGCTACAAGATGGATAAACGCTTTTAGGCTTTTATGTGCTCGAGAGGGACGTGAACGCAATAAAAATTTTCTTCCGCCGAAAAGAAATTTCGCTCGATTTCTAAGTGATCATCATAAAAATATGGTAGTAATCAGTTGGTAAGGTCCAGAAGTTTATGGACGTGGTTCGTGGTGCGTATTGGGTGCAGAATCCGTGCGAGAATTCCGAGCTCCTGTTATTTCTCGGTCGAGCTGTTCCGACTGCGAGGCTTTCTCTTAACACCTCGCTGAGTCCGACATCCACACACACCAACCACCATCAATTCAACAGAGACTGTTTAAACATCGATTGATTGTTCCAAGACGTTGATTATGTAAACAGAGAGAAATACTTTTTCAACCACGACAAGAGAGTGTTACCATATTTAAATACAATTTACGAAGCAATTTAAAAGTTTGTGTTGACAGGAGACCCCTCATTTACAAAAAGATTAATCGATGAGAGCAATTAGAATTTATTTCAAATTTTTACAATTTTATTCAAAACTTTTGAAAAAATCAATTTTCTCAAACTGATAAAAATGGTTCATTTATTCTTTCAAATTACACCAACGTTTCGAATAATGTTTTCGCCCTTCTTCAGAGCTTCTTATGTTATTAAGTCCAAAATGCAAAATTGAAACTTCAAATACAATTTAACATAACTTGTTTTCCATTAATATGATTAAATTTTTTTAAATTTCATAGCATTCGATGTAGATATCGTTTTTTAATAAACAACTGCTACTTATTCAAATATTCTTATCTTCTTCAGTAACAACGTAACAGAACAAAACACCGCCTTAAAGGGCAGTGGCAATTTGCAAAAAAAAATTGTCCCTACTAATAAATTAATCTGCACGTACCTAACGTAAGTAACAGACAACTTCTTGCAAAAGTCGATGTTTAAAAGTTTAATTGAATTAAAAATTGAAAAAAACATAAAATGTTAACTAAAGTTTGATACACTGGAGGGTCAAAGATTACAAGCATTAAAAGTTTCAAGACTTTACAAAAACCGTAAACTTCAAACTATGCAAAATGGTAGATAAGTTTCAGGCTTAAATGCATTCTAGTGATTAAAATATAAAGTTATCTTGCTTATAATAAGGAAAATATCTCAAACTAGAAGAAATTAAAATTAATAAAGCAACTACATGCTTTCTGTTTCTGACATGTTTTATTAAATAAATGATTCATTCAGGTAAAACTAAGTTCTTTTAAAATAGTAAGTGATCATAAATGATTCTACCATCCAGAATGTTGTAAATTTTTCGTCTCTTAAAAGTGGACACAACTAAATTACAATTAATGACAAGTAAATTTCAATCATTGCATCAAAATAAGCACCTACTCCCGACTCAATCTTTCTTTCTTGTACTTCTCTTTGAATGTAAATTAATGCTCAGATGGTTAAATTTAAACTCAAAAAAGTAAGCAAATGAAAATTTTTATCTCTGTTTATCCCGCGCTCTATAGGAATTAAGTGCTGTAATCTGTCAATTCATTAATCGCTTGGCTTTTTCGGATGGTTCCGTTTATTGTAATTAGTTGCTTAGTTTGCGTTTGCTCTATTCCATATATTATGTTTTAATCAAACAATAACTGTATGCTACAAGATGTCGTGATAAAAAATTAAGAGAGTTACTTTCATCAACACTCAACACGATATGGAGGTTATAAAATTAAGGGTAAGGATATGGTGAAATAGAAAATCTTCTTATGAAAATCTTCTTAAATCAGTCTTATAAAAAAATGCATAAACTATCGCAATAAAATCGATTTTTCACATATTTTCACATTCTATTCAGATATATTTTTAAAATTAAAAAAAAAATACGCAAGAAAGTATTTTTCAAATGTTTATGCATTTATTAAATACAGTTTGTAGCTAACAAACATAACATAAACCGTAACTTACAATTATTTTTCAAAGCGCTATATTGACATGTTGACAGTACTGACGATAATTCACAGCCTTCATTAAGAGGACACTCATTTATACCCACTCAATATATTTAAGATAAATTTACTCTCTCCTTTCCAACAAAAAAATTGTTTCATTGCATTTAATTTTTGTCTTTGAGAAGTAAAGCTAAGCCTTTCATCAAATTTTTTGAGTACAAACATACATATAATAAAAATTGCTATAAACTCTAGTTTAATACTCTCATAAAAATTAAAGTTAGTGTGTAAATAACCTGGCACCAAGTAAAAAAAAACTAGCGTTACTAACGACGAGACATACGAATGTCCTACGCTCGATCCACGACTGATACAAACTAACCGCGAAGATTGGCTGAATAAAATCTTAATAAAATCAAACGTATTTAAAATTTTTCAAGATCTTTAAGTAAGAATAAAACATCTATTGATATCACAACTAGAAAAAGAGGAGGAATTATAATAAGATATAACGTTTTATACTAGTATTTTAGCTCCTACTCTTCATCTTATGAGGTATTAATTTAAAACCGGTGGTATAAAATACAAAAAAATATAAAGGTGTCCAAAAAAATTTGCCAAATTAATGATTTGCCAAATTAAGTATTGAAATTAGGTTCATAGACATGAAAAGATATTGAAAGAATCCATCTCTATTTTAGAACATCCTGTATAATTAAAGAATAAAAAGCAACAATACTTCAAAAATACTAGAAGGTAAAGAAACCAATGCCAATAATAAGGTAGGCAGAATTCAAAAAGAGCTGTTAAGCCGAAACTAGTAACTCATAATTCAATATAAAGAAGACAGTAGAAAACATAGCACTGTAGAAAGTAAACAGTTACCTTTGCGAAAATATTTGTCAAAATGCTAGAAAAAAAACCTAAGAATAAACTAGAACAAACATACACTTAAAAAAACGCAATAAAAAAAATAACAAAAAATAAAATTGTTTTCTATACTAAAATTTTGTATATCAAAATGTATACCAATCATTTAATACACACATCTATTTTGCAGATAGCTTTTAATAAAATTAAAAAAAAAAAACAAATATTTGAAAGGCATTAGAAAAAAGCAAAAATAAATACTTTAAGAAATGATTTTACAAAAAGAATACAAACAAAACGAAAAACTTTGCGAGTCTTTAAGAAAAGAACAAGATTGGCCGAAAACGAATCAGATATATTACAAATCAAACAAAACGGTATCCAACAAGACCGCTACCATTTTCTATGATCAAAATAAAGTAGCGAACTAAGCTCAAATATTATTATATTATTATCGGCAGGTTGTGACTGATTTTGATAATTGATGTTACACTGTACATTAATTTTTGAGAACCATAATAGATTTTTTTAATTTTTCAAAATTTTACATTTGTTTCTTGTTAGTATAAAACTAGTCATTTAACACAAAGACAAATTTTCCGCATAAGCACTTTGTTTGCTGCACGAGCGAAGGTAGAATACACTAGTGTGAATACAAAAAAAAAATCCCGAAATTGTTAGAATAAACATTTTTTATAACAAATAAAAGCCGACATTTTAAGAAAACAAATTTCAATGTTTTAAATAAAACAAATAGAATTGAGTCGAGAATTGAAACTATTTATTAATGTGTTGGTAGGACAGGGAGATTTGGCAATACAAATTCAACCAAAAGTTGTTGCTTTACCATTACCAACTAATGGCTCAAACAAATTTTGACTGTTCTTTAGTGTCAAATAAAAAACACCCCAATTCGGAAAAACCGTTTTCTCGAGCGTTGAGGACGACTGAGAATAGTTATTTACATGATAAGTGCGGGAACATATTGTATATGAGTTCGACAGTTTTTACACGAGTGCGCTTTGCGCACGAATAAAGATTCTCGCACGAATAAAGTAAAACTGTTCCCGCACGTCTCTTGTATATTATTTTTTGCACGGATCCTCCACAAAGCCGAAAAACAAAAATTTTAAAATTTGTCTTTAATTTGTCAAAAAAATCAAGTGCGTTGATGTCGATAATGTTGGTAACTAACTTTCAGATTTTTTTCGAGTTGCTAAAATCTAAAATTTTAATGTCTTACACAATTTCTCACAGATGGTGCTGTTCAAACTTAAACTTTAGACGCAATATTGTGAATGCATTTCTGTTTTGTTTTATGTGAATAAAACTGGTAAATGCATTGATTTATTATAGACTTGGGCTCTGATACAATAATCTAATTTTAAACCGTTTTTAAAACGAGAAAAATCCCTGTGCTCTTTGCAAGCACTAGTGCGGTAAAACGGAGAATGATTGTAAAATTGACGGTCTCGATTATTCGCTCAGTGCGCAATCACTTGAGTTTTAGTAAAGTAGTGCAAAATAGTTATTTACATTAGAGTGTGGTAAAGTCATATTTTACAGCGCGACAGCTTCGTTTGGGAAACGAGCCCGTAGGGCGAGTTTCTCATTAGCTGGAGCGATGTAAAATGACTTAACACACGAAGTTTGTATAACATTTTTTGTCCGACAGTTTTTTTTTAATTTTAATAAATCTAATAAACATACCTAACCTCAAATTTTAGAGCAAAATGAGAAATTTTTCATAATTTTTTAAATATTATCAAAATACTAGAAAAAAAGATGGATAAATTAACAATACTAATGATTCAGTCTCCAGAAAAATTACCACTTTTGTAAAATTGAAAAATCACGATCAGGTCCTCGTCACGTCACGTCACGAATTGAGAAGTAATAAGACATCATTGATTCATGCTGGGTGGATTTGAAAGCAATAGAATAAAACGGTTTTAAGTTTTTCTTGAATGTGTTAGATTTATAAACTGGTCATTATTATAATTTAAAACAAAATAAACATCAACTTTTAAGGTTAGGTAGGTACCTAAAAACTACAAGCACAAACCAAGTTCCAGTCATTGTAAATTGTTTTTCTTTATACAGCAGTGTTTCTTATAACTATAACTATTACTATTATTGTTAATAAACTGAATAAACTAAAAAATACTTCACGTGTAACTGTATTTTTTATACTCTATAAAAATATTTGACATTTGGTCGGGTGTTTGGTCAGTATGTCGGTAATACAGATAATTACAAACTTACTTAAATTTGCATAGATGTCGCCCTAATTTTATAAAATAAAAAATAGAATAATAAATTTATTTTCTTTTTTTATTTATTGCTTATTATGTAAAGTAAAGTTTTGTGTAATTAACTATATCGTCGTATATCTAACTTATTTTTTAAACATCTTCTAAAACTTAAAATTTACTGCAGTTTTTGTCGCACTAGTGCGTAAAGTGACACTTTGAGTTAACGTTTACAATACGTCAAAGTCAACTTTACAATTCAGGAGGACAAAAAAGTAATTTCCACAGTTTTTGTAATAAATACTATAGTCGATCACTTTTGTAATAATAGGACAAAAGAAACTTTAATTTTATTATGATACTTACAGGCCAAGTTACTAACTTAGATAGTTGGCGATACTTTCAAGCTTTCAAACATCTGTCACCAAAATTTTAATTAATATGACGCTTGTCAAAACTAACAAATTTAAGAATAAAAATGAACAGAATAAAAAAAATAAAATGGACAAAATAGTCAAAAAGAACTAAATACAGCATTTTTCGAGTCCCCAAACAGAGATAAATTGATGACTAAAAAAACCAAAACCAAGATTGGAAGAAAATGAAGAAGAGAGTGAAGAAAATTTACCACTCAATGCTCGTTGAACAACAACTATAGCAATTGTATGTACCACCCTTAAATGTCATATAAAGGACCATTTAAATAAACGTAAATTAAAATTTTAAGTAATCTTCTTTGACAAAATTCTTCAACACAAACAAGAAGTTGGTCTGCTCTTTTATCACTGTCAATATAAACCGAACGTAGGACATTAAAAAAAAAGTTATAAAAATGTCAAATTATTAAAAAAACTTTGGTGAAGCAGTTTTCCGAATGTGTGCGTTATCCTGCTTAGTACCTAAAAGTGCAACCGACACTTACAAATCTAAACAATATTACCTACTAGAAAAAAACTTCACTGGTGCTTTGAAGTTTTGTTCAATTTTCATTTAAAAACTTTTACTATTTTTTAAAAGTTTATAAATGACGTAGCATGCCCTACATTTTGAAAGCCCAAATTTGCTGTAAAAAACCTAATTCACAAAGCCAAAATTTTGAGTTGATGCCTAATATTACAAAAATCATGCGGGTTTATATGTAGAAATTTATCAAAGACGTTTAAAACAATTGTTTTTCAGTTCGGCAGCACTCTATAATTCTTTTTAATATAAAGAATCATTCTAATGCAAAACACAATATTATTTGAAATTTCAAAGTGGAGCGCAAATAAACCTTATTTCGCATATTATGTATGTAATTCCTTCTCTAACAGAGTAATTCATTGCCGCATCTTGAGCATGTTTATAAAACTTCGTGTTTTTTGTATAATGTATAATCCCATTTAATGGTTGGTTTGATGGTGTCTTGAAGCGTCGCGTCGCGCCGTATGCGCGTCATAACTGTATGCACTCTGGGATTATTAAGATTCCATCCCTTGCGTATCGTTCTGTTTAATCAGAATTTTCGTCATATTTCTCTCCTATGAAACTCAAACAAGTTGGTGAGAAATTTCGGGGTCAAGTTAAAGTTTTCGAAAATGCAGCTCCTTCTACCTTTACGTTCATTTCAAGACAACTTTTAAGCACCAACTCGTTGTTTATCTCTCGAGAATATTAACATTCTTCCCTTTTACAACGTAATCAGAATTTCGGTCATATTTCTGTACCATTAAACTTAGATAACTCCGTGAAATATTTAGAAGCGAATCTCTACACCACCACCACACCCGATATGATCTCAAGTTTTCTTTTAAGAAGTTTCGCGATGTTTAAGCTTTGCATAATGCAATTCCCATTTAAACTTTATGACAGGAAATATAAATAAATCTGAGTAGTTTGAGGCGCGCCGAGTTAGGAAAAATGACTGTTTTTGTCAAAACTTTTCCAAGTTGTTCGGGCGAATTTAATTGAGTTGTAAAACCCACTAAATTAACATTCGAATTTTTTTTCGCTAGAAAAGAGTTTAATCCTTGAACATATTTGCTGACGAAGCTTCATTACATGCGACACTAGTTGAAGAGGGTCGCTAAGAATCGATATGTGTTCCCTTCGATTTCGTCTTTAATTCCCGTCACAAGCAGTGATAACAACGACGCCGGGTTTTATCGAAGAGAGAGTTTCGTGTCGAAATTGCCGCAAAATTGTCTGCTAGATGAGGGATATTAATGTGTAATGGCAAACGAAACCGTCAAAGGAGCGCTAAAAGGGTTTTTGACATCTGCTTCTGGTATACTCTTACCGAATTTAGACCCAATCCAGACACATATCTCACCAAATTAGCACTATTTTGACCAGATAATTGCCGCAAAAAATAAAAACAAACACAGAACTAAAAAATTTCTAACGTCCTCACTATAAAATGACAAAATAACCAGAAATAAATTTCATTGTAATAATGAAACTTAGTTTTAAATTCCACTCCACTCGTCAATTAATTACAATTTCCTAGAAAATAAAATACTGCAAACATAATTAAAATCCTGTTCATTTTATTCGCAATTTAAAATCAAAGTGGTTTGCGACTGTTCACAAAAAACTTAAATTACATTAAAAATTTAAAAAACTGTAAACAGATACTTCTATATATATTTTATATTCCATAGAATACAAAAATCATGACGCAAAATATAAAAAAGTAAATGCGCCATATCTTTACATGTTATACCATAAAAACAAAAATTCACTGAATCAGAGCAAGCTCTGGTCTATCATTTCTGCATATTTTTACTTGATATGTTGAAGACGAAAGAAACCAACTCTAATTTAGCACTTTCTCGTTTTCACCGAATTTAAACATAAGCTTCAATTGTCATATATCCAAATATAAAAAATTAATAAATAGTATATTACGTATTAAGAACCATAAAAAAACTACCGATTAAAATCAATTGTTTAGAAAATTAGAATTAATTAGAATTAATTAGAATTAATTAGAAAACAGTTGATCACAAAAGAAACCACTACAACAATAAATTCTCAACATCACTGTAGTAAATTAATTTCATAAAGTAAAAAAGCATTTTTACGACATAAAGTGTACAGCTATAATAATCAACAACAGTTGGTGCAGTTCTAGAAAAAACCAAAACAATAATAATTGTTGAAAAAATTGAAACGAACGAAACTAATAAATTCTCGTCTCAAAGTTTTTCCACCAAGTGATTGTGCTACCAGTTCAAATGATTTTTTGAAACTTACCTCCAATATCTACAAAACTTCCTCAAATTATTCTATAATTCTGTTCTCCTTTAATGTTCCAAATTAAAGTTGGACACTTTCACCAATTCAACAAGATTCAATAGTTTGTCATTTACTGCTAAACATATTTTGTTATATGTGTTTAAAGTTATTGTAGTCGACTTTGTTTAATAAATATTTACATAATTTGTTATTTAAAAACATGTTCCAACATTGTTTGTAGGTACGGTTTAAAAAGGTTTTATCCGGTCCTTTTCACAGTAAACTGCAGTAAACCTTAATTCTTGTTCTAAACTATATGTGTCTACGACAATCTAACAAACCCACTTGCGTATCGAAACAACTTTGTTATAAAAATTTTAAAAAAGTTGTGTTATATTTCTCCTTCCACAAAACATTTGTCCTTAAATTTAAAATTCAGCTTGACGCAGGGTTAAAAAGTAAGAGATTTACAAATGTTTATGTTCGTTTTTATTACCCTTTATTGCGTATATTATCTTTACGCGCCACTTTTTCTGTTTCATCCCTCGTAAAAAACCGTTGAGAGTTTTTCCATTCTCAAAGCTTCATGAAAATCAAAAAGTTTCCGCTTTTCTATCGGTATTTTTAAATCGTCCAGTATCACAGGCGAATAATGAAAATTCAAGATTAAGGGTCGACTTGTCGAGGCTATCGACTCGAACAAGTCTACCAACATTGCTCCAATTTCCCGAGGGATATAGTTAGTTCGCCTCGAGCAGTCCCACTGTTTTAATTTTGTCAATCCTCTTTAGGCAATTTAAAGACCATCCTCGGGACTTAGTTTATTAGAGAATAAATCTCGAGTCTTCTTAACGAAAAGTCATTCTTAGTCTGATTTCGTTCCACGTCCTCGATGACATTGTTTTCTCTTCTATCCATCGCGGAATTTTAATCACCCCATTCCGCAGAATAAAATAAACATCTTCGCATTTACATATTATGCAAAACTCGCACGACCAAAAACCAACGCAAATTCTCACACCATTAGATGGCCTCGTTTCTTACACAAAAGCAACGAAATGGAGACACGAATCGCGTGTTCATAACTCATGAAGAGGTTGCCAATTTTAATCCTATCTCAAACTCTAAAACAATGCAGACAAACCAGTTCACATACGTCCAAAAAAAAATAGTAGTTTATTAAAAATCTGAGTTCAAAGTTACAAAAATCTCTAATTTTTGCTAAAAATAACAATTCTGTTATATACTGTTATATTCTGTTATATAACTGTAATAACAGTTCTGTCTATTCTATCTAGTTGTTGTCTATATATTTTATTTGTCTTTTTGTTTCGGTTCTATAAAAAAATTGTCTATGTTTCGAGCAAAGAAATTTTCGCAGGTTGCGACGTCAAAAAAAATTTAATGCTGACATTGATAACAATAAAGAAGGCAATTTTTAATTTTTATTTTAATAAATTTTTTATGTAAATATTTTTAAAGCCTACCCAGCAAAATATCTGTGATGTGGCAAGGACGGTGCAGTAAGCCATTTTGCATTTGAGTTTTCTTTTCTTTCCTCTGCTTCTCTCTTATCTCTCTTCATCTGCCTTATATATCTTAATACTACAATACCATAAGTAACTTTTACTACCCTAGCACCTTATTTCAGGCTAGAGCTAAGAAAACATCCGTATATTTACGTAAATAGTGTTTAAAATTAAATTAACAGCTTTTGCTAAAATTTGTCAATAGAACTTAGATTTGACTTAAACAAATATTTCTCCAAAAGTAAGAAAAAATAAGTGTAAGTCTACAAAACGTCTTGTCAGATCTACGCTCTGTAGTTATTACGCGAATAGACCTTTAATTATTTTAAGACAACTTTTAGAAGACAAAAGTAAGGTTTAGTAAGACTTGAATGGTCTCTGTTGAAAATTCTTTCTCTTGGTGTTTATAGAACCAATTGGATCGATATTGTAACAGGACTGTCTATATTTTATTCATGTCCTATTTTATTTTGGGTAAATACTCGTCTCGTGAGATGAACGTTCCGACTGGCTCGTGTCTATTTGTTTAAGTGAAGAGTTGCCAATTTTATTAGTGTTTAATCTCCGTAGATTCCGAGTAAAATACGGGGACCTTTTAGTAAAGTGTAATTTCGTTACTTAATAGAATGCTTTTAGAGTCGAGTATTTAATTACTGGAGGCCACTCTCCACCTTTTACCGTTTTTATTTTCGTTGTGAAATCTGTATCAATTCGATTGTCGTTTAACATATAAATCTGACCCAAACGCAACCCTCACATAAACCAGCCTTTGATGAATTACCGCAATCCGTAATAAAACACACCCAGTGCGTCTAATTAGAGTCCTTTTGATCGTCTTCGACGCTGTTCATAGAGGCATTAATTACACAGGATTGATCCTTTTTCTTCTAGGATTATCTAAATTAAGAAAAACGTTTCGACTTTTTCCTCCCGATCAATTAAATCTATCCGGTGCTCCTAATAATCACGAAAAGACATTAAGCCTTAAGCACCCAAACAAGAGAAACGTTTCAAAAAACAAACAAAATCCACCATCAATCACCGCCCCAATTAATCCGTCTTTATTTATCAGCTATATATGTAGCAGTGTTATTTAAGAGGTAGAGTTTGAGAATTGCCCAGAGGCAAAAGATGGCGCTCGCTGCACAAATTACCCTTTAATCTACTATATGCCCGACTAATTAAAGTCGTCGATGGTTGATGATATTAGCAGCGTTTTAGGTCTCGCTCCTACGGGCAACATTTACCTAATTCTCACTTTATTAAATAATGGTTGATGGCGTCCGGTCATCTCAAAAGAGGGCGCTTTAAAATCTGCTCTACAGAAAAGGGTTGTTATTGGAGATTATTGTACAAGCCAAGCCACGACTTCTAGTAATCCGATTTACTTCCGGAAGCTTCTGTTGATTGCTAGCATAATAATAAGAAAAAATACCAAACTTTGACGCATTCCAACCATTATTAGTCCTTCGATCGAAAGTTCGAAAACTCCAATGAAAGCGATTACAAGTTTCTGACAGGTGAAATTAATTACGCGGTGTAGTAAGGAAATTTTAAAGACTGGCTCTAGTTTAACGGCCATTTACACACAGAAAAATAAAAAGACAGAATTTTATATACTAAATACGATATTATTTATACAGAAATTATATAATAAAATAGCTATTTTGATTCATATGCGGTAGCTTTAATTTTACAGGCGACAACTTTGTTTTATGATTAGTTGGAGCCTGTAAAATCAACTAACGCATAAGATTTGTATAAAAATTTTTGTCCGAAAGATTTAAATTCTGTTTTTTTTTGTGTAAATAATTAATAATTTTGAAAAAATAAATAACTTAAACATAGTGTGCTTTGACCGCTAGACGTAGTAAGGTCTCAGCGATTTTTTAATTTTCTATTTTTTCTAATAAATATAGCTTTGTTTGTGGAAATATTTAGGTACATATACTTTGATACATAAACTTTATTACTGCAAGGATAGTTTTTTACTAAAGCATCTCCTGTGGTAGTTCTAAACGTAAAATGTGAGACCTAATGTTCTTCTCATTTTTACCTCACATTTTCCGAAAGTTCAGCTTACTATAGGTGAATTAACGACTGTGATGGCCTATTTACAATGCGGGAGGACAAAAAGTATTTAACATGGTTGTTGTAATTGCTCTAAGAGGATTGTTATGTATAAACATATAATTAGTTAAAGTAATTAAACAATTTTAACAGCATATATTAAACAACAATAGATAAAAATAACTTTTACATAGTATTGTGAAAATATAATATAAATATAAAAATATTTGTTGTGTTAAATATTTCATAAGCTTGAATGTAAAAAATTGCACAATTTATA
Organism: Tribolium confusum; assembly: GCA_029207805.1. Taxonomy (NCBI): domain Eukaryota; kingdom Metazoa; phylum Arthropoda; class Insecta; order Coleoptera; family Tenebrionidae; genus Tribolium; species Tribolium confusum. The sequence goes on from JALGAY010000006.1 coordinate 11,725,133, forward strand.
GAAAAAACCTTCAGAGGTCACACATGCAATTAAAATTCTAAAGGGTAGCCTTTTATCAGTTATGTCTAGTTACGACTTTCCTATAACACCCAGTTTTTTGCTCTCACCTTATTATAATTATCTATTTATTAGATACAGAAAACGAGATAAGATAGTTAACATTAATGAGCTAATTTCTTTGTTATACAACCAGTAGATGATTGAGTGCCGATATGCAGATTTAAAAATATTTTATTCTCAAATACCTTGTATTTTAACTACTCATCTTGCAAAAGTCGCAGGATATATTTGGTTACACTTCGCCATTTGATGTGGTGTAAACATTGCACTTGACATGTACAGATTAGATGCAACCTACGATGCGACAAACAAATAATACTTCTTACTCAAAAAACACTACAAGTATAAACAAACTTTGACACTGTAATAAATCGTGAAAATCGTTGAAAGTATAAATTTAGGTTATGTTCCTCTCAAATTAAAGTTCACGCAAATTTAGTATGAGTTGTTAAATGTTCAATTTTATTTCATTTTTTTTTCTGTTCGAACTCCTGCATTTGTGCAAAATGATTGCAGTAAAAATCCTCTACTAATTTTGATTTTACTACAGATGTCAGCATGAAGTACATTTCTCTACTGCTTAACGCTCTCATAGCAATATACAGGGTGAGTATAATATCCTAAGTATAATCTAATATCCTATTAGAGTTTATCTCATCTTTTCTCAAAAACTAGTAATCACATCAACTTCAGAGTTTAAATAATTTCCAAATTCTCAGGATGACAACGGCTTATTTAGTCTTTTTAGTAATGCTAGTATTGGCTCGCTGGATGGTAATGATTGCCTTCACCTCCAAAATGTTTGCCCTTTGTTAAAGCTACCCAGTAAAAGTCTTGTTGCAGATTTAGATTAAACGTTAAATTACAAGAAGCTATACAGGGTAAATCTGCTAAGAGTTTATCCCTTCTTTTCTCTAAAACTAGTTATCACATCAACTTCAGAGTTTGCCATTATAAACTATGTTTTTTCTCTACGCACGTAAGGAAAATTATTTAAAAAATACATAAAAAATTAACTTTTTCTAATGTCATTCTAAATGAAGATATGTTGACATATTCCTTTGTGAAAATAATATTTCGAAAAACTGTAGAACTAATAAAGTTTTTTCGTATTGTAAAACCTCTTTTCATGCAGCAATGCCACTTTACAATCGGGTAGATACCTACCCTCCAGCTTCTTTGTGCCGACCATTTTCTTATAAAAATGGCGTTTTTACACCGAATGCAAATTAAATATAAATTTCAACAAAATAAACAGAATGATTCTCATTAATGAGTTTAAAACTGTTGAGGGACTTTAGGATTTACCACGTTTAATAGAACCGACAGTTATCAATTTCCTGTTTGTTAAGAGTTTAAGTACCTGCTGAAAAGCAAATTATGTAAATTTGTAAAAACTTGTTGAGATTACGTCATTTTTCTAAGACAGTGGGCAGCACAAAGAAGCTGAAGGGTATGTAACTAGCCGATTGTAAAGTAAAGTGACAAGGCTGCATAAAAAAAGTCTTACAATACAAATAAACTTTATTAGATTTTGCGATTATCTACAATTTTTTTGAAATATTTTTTCACAAAACAGCTCTTTCTTTCAACTCTCTTCATTTAGAATAACATTGTAAAAAATATAAATTTTAAATTTTTTTCAAAGAATTAATGTTAATTAATTAATATTCATTAGAAGAAATATTAGAAAAATTCTGAAAAAAAATTCACATGCGTAGAGAGAAAAAACAAGTTTTTAACGGCAAACTCTAAACTTGATGTAATAACTAGTTTTTGAGAAGAGATAAACCCTTAGAAGACTCACCCTGTATAGCGACTTGTAATTTAACGTTTAATCTAAATCTGCAACAAGACTTTTATTGAATAGCATTAACAAAGAGCAAACATCCTGGAATTGAAGGCAATTATTACCAACCAAGCCAATACTAGCACTACTAAAAAAACTAAGGCATTGTCCCCCTTAGAAGTTTGAGATTATGCTTCGTGAGTTTCTTCACTTGTGGTGCTTGTGGCTAAAACCTCTTGTTGCATCACAAAATAACTATTTTTTTTTCCACTTTAAAAGTAAAAATTGTAGAAAAAAAAATATTGTAATATAAATTTGTTACAAATAATATTTTAGAAGCACACAATGACTGAAAATAGTCATAAAGTTTAATTTAAAAAATTGATAAAATAAGTTAATTTTTATCAACAATTTTGTCAAAGTAGTCTAACAAATATAATGATTTTATAATAATAATTCTATACCACAAAAAATATATAAAATTGTTTGATAAATTGTTTATTTAAATGCTACAAAAATTGGTATTTTTGTATACAACTTGTTTCTGTCCCCGTTATAGAAAAAATTTTTGAATAGCTGACCTATATAAAGTAATGCACATACTAATTGCAGCTATCTCGCCTTTCTGAGAAATCATTAAACCATCGGTCCCGGCCACCAATAGCCGTTAGGTCATGTCAAAAAAGTAGATGCTACCTGAAAACTCTGACACTTGAGTTAGACATAAGATTATTTATTTATTGTAGAAACAAATTGAAATAAAACTCTTTCCAACTTTTTAAAAAATTGCCATACATTTATCTTTATGTAGAACAAATTAGAAAGCATTCCCCTTTTCCAGAAAACCAAAAATTAATAGAGAATTAAAAAGGTTTTAATTAGTCTTTTTTCGCGTCGCTAACCGTGAATTGTCCTCTGTTAAATTTAAAAGCGCAGTCGTTTTATCTGAAATGTTGTAGTCTTAATAGCCCCCTCAGTCGAATCCCTGTACATGCTGACCGCATTTAATAACGTAGAACGTCAGAGAAGCATGCAATTTTCATAAAACTGCGTTAAAAACTTAATTAAAGCATTCAAGTTGGTAGCTTTGGCATTTTAATTTCGTCGTAATTAATTTCTGAAAGTGTATTTTTTCAATTTTTTCGAGTCGGCCAATGCCCGTAATCGGAATAAAATCTCTGCGATAAAAAGATTGGACAAAGTTAGTAACAACATCCAAGATATAAAGTTTTCTTGTTTGGTAGACAGAAAGGCAGGTGGGTATATATTATTATTTAAGATAGGGACGTTGACGGAAACGGAAGACAGATAAAGCAGTGTACAAAGAGAACGTGCCTACAAAGGCTCTCTGACGTATAATAGAATTTGAAATAATACGAAAAGACCTGCTGAATAAATGAAATAGTTCTTACAAAACAACTGGAAAGTTGTTCACTAAACTCGTTCGAAAATTTCAGCACGTACACATATTAATTTCAGAAAAAAATTGAATCAACTTTTGGAAACTTGTTGTAGAAACGCGTAGACAAAGAAATAGTTACAATATTATCTGATTACTGTTTTTGAAAAATCGAAATGCTTTTGAAATCAACGAATCGAGAAAGATTCCTGGTTTTGTTTCAAGTTTCAAGTTATTTCAATTTCAATAGTCCTAAATTGGAGTTCTCATAGTTGTCAAGAGACGAGAGAAAAATACTTCAAATGTGATTGTAAACAACTTCATTTCACCTGATAACACTCATTTTTCTACAAACAAATTTGCAATCAAACTTAATAAAGTTTAATATTTTTTTGTCAAAATACCTACAAAACACAACAAAGCAAATTAATAAAAAAGTATATGAGAAGTAATATTCGTACGTACAAATATTTAATTTAATTTTAATACCTATTAATCATTTGTTAATTACATTTATAATATTCTTGGTATATATTTTATTAAAATTAAATTATATTAAAACCTCACAACATCAAAATTATAGAGATGAAAACAAAATTTTAAATGTTTAGTCAAATACAATAATCACATCATTAACTTTATCAAAATAGAAAATCAACACACTAGCTAAAAATAATAAAATTTTAAATAAAAAAATCAAAACATTAAGTAAAATGATAAATTATACTAACAAAAAGACCCTACCAGCATATTACCAGCATATGAGTTTCAAGTCGAAATAGTGAGTAGCTTCAGGCAATAAGATCCAAACCTCAAATTTATACCTGCTTTTGTCTTTTTGTAAATCATAGTCGTTAGTACGAATAGTTTAATGAGTATGAAAAGGTAGAAACGTTCAAGTATCCAAAAATGTTTAAATAGAACGTGAAGTGGAAGTTAAATATTGTCCATCGAGACCTAAAATCTACATCATTACTTCTGAGCTGAAGAACAGAACTGCCTGTGAAAGAAATAAGTGACTGAACGTGAGTCCCTTGGTGGAATCATCAGCTTTCTATGCTAATTGCATTAGTTCCTAAAAAGTTGAAAAATCTTAAAAAACCGAGAAGATAAAACCCTAAATTTCCATTACATGTATGCGATGAGAAAGCTTAAAAAACACAAAGTACTGTAAAAAGCTAGAGAGTACTCCGAAATACGCGAGACTCTGAGCTAAATCAGTTGGTTCTGTAAGTAATCCATAGAAATTAGAAAGTAAATAGAAAATAGAGAAGATCAAAATGGTTTCCGCGCTGGTCGATCTACAAATAATAATATATTTGTCCTTAAACAATTCGTAGAAAAAAGAAAGGCGGATAGCCTAGAAACTCATCTTGTTTTTGTAGATTTACAGAAATCTTATGATAGAGTACCCTTATCAGGCTCTGGAAAGCAATAAAAGACGCTGGAGTTAAAGATATATACATTCAAGCAGGCAAGTCCCTCCTATATTCTAATATAACCAGCTGTGTAAAAGTGGACACTAAACTATCTGACACGATTCCAGTTACCAAAAGCTTGGGACAGGAGTATGCAATTGACCCCACATTTAAAAAAAAAAATTACGCAACATTAGAGCGCTAGAGAAAAACCTGCTGCAATATGGAAAAATCTATCAAAAACAGTAAAATTTTTAACTTACATTTGGTTGATGACCAAAGCATCGTGGCAGAAGACCATGACGATATCTCATATATGGTAATAAAACTAGAAGAAGAATATGAGAAGTGGAACCTTACAGTTAATACAGAGAAAACAAAGTATATAATAGTAGGAGGAAAAGCCTGTAATATTCAGCTTGAAACTGAAACTATAAAAAAGTTGATTGTTACATATATCTCAGAGTAAAAATTACAAAAGAGGAAACATGTAAAAAAGAAATAAAAAGCCGTATTAAATAAGAAAAAATTATCACAAGACAACTAAACACACTAAACAACAAATATACGAAACAGTAGTTAAAAAAATTGTAACATATGGGGCTGAAACATAAACTATACCACCCACACTCAAGAAAAAGTTATTAGCAATAGAAGTGAACTATTAGAGAAGAGCCTGTAGACTAACACTAAAAGATAAAGGAATAAACGAAAAAATAAGAAAAAAAAATAGGAGTTGGAATAACTATACTCGACACTACAGAAGCTAAAGGTTTAAGTTGTTATGGACATGTAAAACAAGTCCTGAAAAACGGACAAAAAAAAATTATAGAATGAGAAACAATCAGAAGAAGAAAAAGAAGACAACCAATCAGAAAATGGAAGAGCGATATAGAAAAAGCCATAGAAAAAAGAAACTTAAACGAAGAAGATTGTATAGATAGGAAAAGATAGATGTTAGAATGCAAAATACAGTTTCAATAAATCTGTAAACACCCTAAAATTCTGGTAAAGTTTTCTAGAATTTTGGTAAAATAAATAAATCGTCGTGGTTATTTTCACAAAAGAATTCATTTCGTTAGTAACAATTCGTATCAATTTAATGAGAAATGATGATCGTATGGTTAATTTCATTGTGATAGAAATACTATTATAATATTATCATAAAACTGTTAAGGTAAGCTTAGCTATAGCTATCAGATAAAAGTATGAAAATTTATTAAATGTACCCTAACGAAAATCTAATCTAAAATAAACTCATGTCACATTATAGTTATATCAAATAAAATTTTCTTTATGTCTAATTTATGACTGACTTGAGGTAAACTTGATGTGACATAAAGTAATGTCCAATTCCCTTAAGTAATTTAGTTAATTTTTAAGTACGTGTAATTGTAGAACCACTTATCTGGTTAGCATTTGTTATAAACACCAGCTAAGTCCACATTAAGTTAATTTTTTTTTGTTATTTCATATTTTATTATTAAACATATTATGTTTATACATAATATGTTCATAATAACTTCAAATTACGTTTATTCTACTGTTTCCAATAAGGGCGTTTTATTAAACGGTTGGTGGACAATGATTCTCTAATTTAACCTAAATATAACAGTTGATGCTGTTAGAAAAATAGGTTAAAAATTCTTTTGATCAAAATCGGTAAGATAATTAAATCAAAAATGGTGAATGCGCCGGGAAACATGTTACATGCAACAATTAATCTAATATCCTGGTAGTTCAGCGCTTCCAATATTTATGTAGTAGAGTAAAACAAAACAAACTAAAATTTCAAAAGCAGACTTTCTGAAACCTCGTAAGCTTTCATAGTTATAAAAACTTTCAACTTTTTCAAATATTCAGCAAGTAAATTTTCACTGATTGAGTGAAATTCTGTTGTGTCATATTGAGAAATCCCAAAGAGCTTAGTATTGAAACTAGGGTTTTAAATTTAGTAACATAAAACTTTGTTGTACGATTCAATAAAGTCCGTTAACAATTCTCGGAAAAAAAAATCCACCTCTTGTAATAATAAAAACAAAAGTAAAATCAAAACAAGACTATCAGATCCGTTTCTAATAAAACCCTCGCATTGAAATCCACCAAACCGGCAAAAATTCCAGCGATTGTTTCAACCCCGAGTTATTCCAATTTCAATATTCGCGAAATTAGCGCTTTGATGTTTGAGTTTGAAAACTTCCGATCCGTCTCAATTTTTAATTGTGTAAGAAACACACTAAGTAAAAAGTTATGTCCCTGGAAAATAATCCTAACAAAAAGCACACGTGCTCCGAATTCCCTCCACCCATGTCTAAACACAACACTGGCTGTCAACAGAGGTAATTAAAATTGATGGAACAAATAAATTTCTGCTGTTGTTTACATGGCACACAATGTTAAGTGGAGTCTCCTGTAATTAGGTCGTTACTTCTTGCGTCTTTGGACCGTTGTGAAATTTAAAACCTATATGCATGTATGTGCTCAAATTAGAGACAGCTTGATAAGTCCCGGATTGTTTATGAACGTAGGTAATTGTACGAGGGCGATCCGGCGATAAATTATGGTGGCATTGCGGAAAATCCGTCCATTGTCTCGGTTAATTAGACCGACCGAACCGAAATTTATTCCATGAAGGTGAACAAAAAATTGATACATTTTGCCGAATCTAGCGTGCTTCTACTTCTTATACCGACAGAATAGGTTAAAAAAGGCTTAACTTGATTTATTTTGTATAATATTACTAAAAGTAGACCTTGCAATAAATTATTGTAACTACGTTTATACAAACATTCGTTAATTTAGAGATAGTTCACAATTTTGAAGTGCTTAATTTCTCTAAATTGAAAATTAAAACGCTGATGTGCAAAAATTATGATTCAAATATTAATAATACATATTTTATATTTTATCGACAGATTTATATTTTAAAATCATATTTTATTTTAAATGAAAAATCCAACTAATTCTCATACATTTATGAAAAAAAATTCACATGTGCTCCATTCATTTTAATTGTAAATAAAATACAAATCTTCAACTAAAAAATATTATTTAATAATCATCATGTGTTTTTGTTTGAAATTGTTCATCAAAAACAACTCTAGATTGCTACAAAATTGCAAAACAACTGTATTTAATAAATTTATTTATCTACTTGTATAGATAAAACATCAATTAGTTTGATATTAAATCAAACTGCTTAAAATGCCTTATTCCTTTCTGACAAAATCTCTACTAATTTTAGCAATTTTCTGTTAAATTTTGATCTCTAAAGCAGGTAGAACAATAATTAAATCATTAATCATTAAAAACCTGTCTCATTTAACCCTGTACTGGCCTTGATGAAAAAGAAGTCAATGTTGATAAAATCTGAGTGTTTCTGAATCATTTGTAATACCCAAACATCCTAATTTTATAAAAAAAAAATATGTAGTAACATTTTATTTAAAAACCTTGTTTTTATGGTAAAAAAATAAAAACAATTTTTACAAAAAAAGAAAAAAACAAAAATGTCGCTACAGTTAAGAAGCTAATTTCAATCCTCAGGTAGGAATTAAAACTGGGTTGAGTTTTAATTCCTACCTGAGGATGACAACATTGTTGTCGAAACGTGCGTCGTATCAAGTAAAGAAGTTTGGTGTTAGTGGGTGTTTCATTTCCAATTTGGGTTGAGTTTTAATTCCTACCTGAGGATGACAACATTGTTGTCGAAACGTGCGTCGTATCAAGTAAAGAAGTTTGGTGTTAGTGGGTGTTTCATTTCCAATTTTCATTTAAAAAACACTCCAAGAAGATCCAACAAGAAGATTTAGGATAAGCACTCATAAGAAAACTCATAACGAAATCTTAAGCAAACATAAGGACTCATAAGGAATACATCCGCACCTATTCGTTATGAGAAACGTTGTGTGATTTTTGACGTTTCGTTATTGAGGTTATGTTAATAACGGTTAAATTTTAAATTGCCCTGAGTAGACGGTGTTTTCACGTGTTATCTTTGAGCTGTTCAATTTGTATTAGTTATTTGTATTATATTAGTAGTGAAAGAGGATGGTGGACACTAAACAGAAAGCAGAAAAGCAAAAGGTCAATGAACTCTTAACGAAACACATAAGCCACTCACAAGCTTTCTCATAACAATGTAAACGTGAATGAGTGTGCTCTCATCTCTTAACAAAATCCTAACAAAACTCATATGATTTTACTTAAGAGTACTCATAAGAAAACTCATATAATGTAAACACACCTTAAGATAGTATTTTTTATAGCCAATTAATGCGTAACCGTAAAATACCCACTAGTAACAAACACTTTACTTAATAAGACGCACAGTTCGACAACAAAGTTGTCATCCACAGGTAATAATTAAAACAGTTTTAATAAACTTTTAACACACCAAGAAGATCCAACAAGAAGATTAAATGCCTATACATATTTTATTTAACAAAATTGCTTATAGTTTAGCCGACAAGTTTCTCGTTTATAATTTGTCCGTGTTCTTGTAAATTAAAGAAAATGTGTACTTTTAGGTTATGTTTAAACTTGGTGAAAAAAGCTATAGAATTTTCAACCGACATTTCGGATTACTTATTCATCCTTTCTCAAAGACTGTAACTGGCTAGTTTAGTTATGATAAAAATAATATAATAGTTATTTGTATGACAGGGCACTAAAATTAAAATTTTTACACGCATGTAGAACTATATGAGTATAAAAAAGCAACATTGGTACTGAAATATATATTACGTTTTTCTAAAATCGTAATTCTTTATATTTTGTAAAAATGTCAAATGTCAAATACAATCACTGTAAAAATTCTTAATTTTTTTTTCCTTCCTGATGACGATTTTTTATGATGACATATAAGTTAGCAAAAATACTACTCGGCAGACAATTTTGATTTTATTTACTAAAAATGATGAGCAATTAGAACGATCTGGAAAACTAAAGATATTGAACTGAAATTTTGCATATACGAGACTGTCTATCTAACTAAAATATTTTAAAAATGAGAGCACTTCCGGTTATACCAGAAAATATATTTTTTTAATATTATTCATAAATTATACACGTTTTGTGAAAAAACCTTTTTATCTTACAGTAAAACGTGACATAAAAGTATGGAATGAAATTAATATTTTCCAAGTTATTTTATTTATTTATTTATTTATTTTCAGAAAAACGGCAAGACAGGTCTATTTTATCTTTTTACGGCGCACGTTTTTCACTTATTTTCAAAAAATTTTGACCAACCGAATTTTTGCTGTGACGAAATTGATATTTTTTTTAAATAGCAACCTCTATTTTTGATGCTAAAAATAGAAATTACTTTTTTTAGTATACAGGGTGATTTTTTTATTTGTTCCCGCCCGAAATCTTAAAAATAGGCAACACGTTATACAAACGATAAACAATTTAATTAATTAATTAACGTGGCTACGTATGATTCAAATGAACTGGCTCTGGAAGTACTGTCAAAGGTATTGTCAATAATGTTGACAATAATTTACAACTCTCTATGCCTTAATTTTGAAAATTAAATTTTCAAAGTATAACGTGTTGCCTATTTTTGGAGTTTCGGGCGGGAACAAATAAGAAAATCACTCTGTATATTAATAGGTAGAAATGTTTTATTGAATTTTTCAAAATCGACACAATTTTTAACAGAATTACTGAACTGAATGTTCAAATTGACGTCTTTCTGTTTCCTGGCAATAGTATAATCAACTTTCGAACTCTGTTAGCACCTTATTTACAATTTTTTACTAATTAAGCAGCACGTAAATATTTTTTTTGACTTACGTATGTTTTTGAGACAAATTTTAAGACATTTACCTACGCCGAATTTTTCAATTAAAAATTAACTTAAAGTTAAATTTGGTTTCCAAAAAACACCAATAATTTTTTTATTCATAGCAAAAACCAAAGATATACTTTCATTTGATGGTAAAAAACCGAGTCTATGGACTATCGAAAATCTTATACTTTTCTTGTTAGTAATCCCAGAATTCCATTGTTGCTTTATATAAATCTTTTTCAAAAACTTCCGCTTTAAATAATAGTTTTTTGAAAACAGACAATGTCAAAAAAGTGTAAAATATTCGTCCTTTAAGTCAAATAAATAATAAAAATATTAAAATTTCGGTAACTGTTTTCCATGCAGTCTATTTTCTACCAAATCTGAAATCTTTTCAAAAAGTACTAAAAATCGGTTCATATTTTATCTTTAATAGTCCTCAAGTCTGTCAAAATTTTCAAATACCAACAAAATGTTTGTTACTTAAAGAAATTTTAGAAATAATTTTCAATTTAATTTTTAAAAAATTTGAATTTAAAACGCTACAGCCTCTTCTACTTTTATGTTTAAAAACTAAACTGTTGTTAAATTCCAAATGTCAATATGAAAGAACTTATTAAAATATTCGGATAATAAATATACAATAATACCCGATTGCACAAACGTTCATCAAAATTGATGACCCGTTAATCTCTCCTTAACGTATTTTTAGCCAATCAGAGCACGATATTTTCATTTAATCAGAGGCTAATGGTCAGTTAATTTTGACCGACATTTGTGCAACCGGGAGTAAGTGAATTAAACCATTGTTTATTTGAGAGAAAAATGTTTAATCCATTAATTATTGTTATATTAATATCAATAATTATATTATATAATATATTAATAAATCTATATGATTGCATTAGAAACAAAATGGGGACCACTTTCATGTCTTCGGCTCAAAATTAAAAAAATAATAAAAATAAACACTTATAAGTTTATTCCAAGGTCTGAAAAAGTGGAAATATAGTCCACGAAACGTCCCACAGATTAAAGTTGTTTATTTTTTCACCTTATTTCGTCCAAAACACCCAAGACTCAATTTATAAACTAATTATATAATAGACAATAGCAACAGCAATCAAATAAACAGGTTTAATTTACGTGTTTTATATATACAGGGTGAGTCAAGTTATATCCGCACCCCAAAAACACGTCTTAAAACACTGAAAAAAATTATGAATTTTATATATTACGATAAAGTGGTATCTAATCTACCTCCAAAAAAATTTTTTTTGTTCTAGCAATTTATTTGACCTATAAAACTAAAGAAAAATGATTTCGAGCAAAAATTTTACGTCTTGTTTTTTACATCAACTGATCAAAAATGTGTAATAAAATCAAACTGCAAAATTTATTATTAAAAAAAAACGTTAGATTTTGAATAAAATTAATTTTTATATTATTTGTCAAATATTTTAGTCTAATTTATGACTTGCTAAGTTGGAGTAGTAATAAATCCCCTGCTTATCACCGTCACTATTGAAGTAGATTTATGACCAACCCCTGGGTATAACCTACCCAGTTTGGTCGGTTGGCTGCATCCAGGGCCGGAGTAAATAAAATTGTTCTTCTTAATCTTAGTACTGTTTTTGCTTTTTTAGGTTTAATTTTCAACAAAAAATTTTAAGAAAATTAACAAATAAAAGCAAAACTTCAATAAATTTTTTTTGTTTAAATTAAAACTCTGTCCAATAGTTTTAAGATAAAAGAAAGAATGTACGATAAAATATTAACAAAAAAAATTAAATTATATGTTAAAAATTACAGCAAATGTTCAAAATGGTGTCCATCTGCTTGAAGGCATAAACGAATTCTTCTTTTAAAGTTATCATGAATTCTTGCCGCCAGATTTAATTCGATTATCTCTCCAAAAACCTTTAAAAAACACTTGATCAACACACACTTAAAACTATAAAATTGTCTGAAATACTAAAATAAACACTAACACTAAACTAACGAACTAAAAACAAGGAAGAGAAAATAAAAAACGCGTAACAAAATTTGAAAAATACTAAAAACAAGTGCCAAGAAGAAATAAGTAATCACAACTCAAAATTGTAATCAGAAATTAAATGATTGTTGTGTTTGTCTGATAGAGGTACAATAATTTACCTGATAGATTAGAAAGCTTGACTCTCGTCTACATAATGGGTTTTCATCATTTTTTTCAAATAGATTAACATTCCATTTACAATTATCACATAAAATAAATGGGCGAATTTTCATCGCAGGGCAACCAGTCCCTAATCTGATCAGGATTTACCTAGAAATTACGAATATCAGATACGACAAATGCTAATGCAAAATTTACTTTTAATCAAAGTTTTGACGTCATTCTAACTAAAATTTTCTGCAAAAAAACACTCCAAGTGTTGATCGGCAATAGAGATCATTCAAAAATAAATTGACAATCCGGTCCTGGAAACTTGTAACCAGCTGTCTTAACCTTCAAGTTTTCACAATAGACGCGTGCGAAGTTTATGACAAATACTATAAATTTCAAGAACCACCACTCTAATGGGGTCCTTTTTTGAATAAAATTTACAACTCTCTCATAAATTATCAGAAAGTCAGTGCTTCAATATCAAAATGTTAATTAAAAACAAACCAAACATTTGCTCAAAAACTTAATGAGCCACTTTGATGCATTGTATCAAAATACACCTGTACACAAAAAATCGTTAACATCAATTTATAATTAAATGAGCAAAAGTGAAAAAAGTAACCGTACATGTAAACAATTTGAAACTTGGAGAAAATCTTCTTCTATTTGCAAATATCACCTACAAATTTTTGGTGAATTTTTGCTCAATTAGAAATGGCTGTTTTTGGGGTGCGGATATAACTTGACTCACCCTGTATATTTATTCAATTTTGACGAAATGTATCAAATAAACGTAGTAAAAATTTAAATTACACCGGTCGATCTATACAAATCGTATTGGTTGCTAATCAATTTTTCATGATAACAAGTTGTTTATTTATTTGCAAAAGTGCGAGAATTGTCACGCGTATAGAAAAAATGGTCGGAGTCTGCGATTATAAAGAGAAAAACCAGGTGTTTATGTCTTTCAAGCATATTGGTCATTCAAGAAGCTTCAGAAGCTATAAATAAAGTGGTGCTAGCAAAATCTAAATAAAAGTAATTCTTGTTTTTCATTAAAGTTTTTTTTATCATTAGTGAAATAATTTTTAATCACTAGTGAATTAAAACGTTTTTAATTCACTAGTGAATAATCGACTGCTTATACGGGTTACTATGGAGTTAATGGAGTCACTTTATAATGTCAAACTTAAATAAAAGCCATTTAAAATTTGCTGACTCTTATACAAATCTCTGGGTAGGTTATTTTACAGTGCTCCAATGCGTCCTACGAAGACTGCTTAGACTGCTTAAACGGTCTGGTACTTGTACGGTAAAATTAAACGACCGCATATCAGCTTCGGAATAGTTTTTCCCTGATTTCTCCAAAACAATATCGATGGAATTATTATAAAAGCCCGTTCATAAATTTTTAAAAAATATTACAAACCCTCGATAAAAATCAACCTCAAAATTGTAAAATTTCAATATAATATTAACTAAAAAAAACAAAATTTAAGACTCTTCTCTCAGAGTAGCTTAAGCATAAAACATCGAACAAATTGTTAAAAGCTAGTAAATTTTCGAGAGACAAGCAAAATACACGATCAGCTCCAAAAATAGCAACGAAAAATTTATGAAAAAAATCCATCTTGTAAATTGACTAAAACTTCCAACGATGTTAACTTTATTAAGCTCCAGCTCACAATTCCGAGTACTCCACCAAGCTTGTTTATATCAAAACTTTTAAGAAGTTTTTATTTAAATAAAATATATCTGTGGTAAAACAAACAGTTGTAGGTAATTATCAAAAATCTAGCACCTGTCTCGCCTGTAACGACCCGAAATGAAAACAAAGCGCGTTAATTTCTCCCGCTTTTCAGGCGATTAACCGTCGCCGCCGTCGATTCCCATCGGCATCGAAAATGGATGCAAGCAATCAGCGTGATGATGACGTCGATGTAGGGATTGTAAAACCGGCACTCTTCTATTATTAATACCCGACTTGTCTTTGGAGAATCATCTTGGAGGAATCCCCTTGAGAACTTCCTTCCATGAAATATCGAAGAACCGAAACCGCAAGAATCTAAAGAACGTCAGCCACTCATTAAACCAAGATGGTAATTGATAACTCCCTCGCGGTATTTATGCCTTTATGAACACTATGCGAAACTCGCTCAAGTGTTTAATTACACAGAAACGTCCCCTAAAAAAATAAATCGCGACTGCTCTCAATTAAGTTAAAAGTTTTCCTGCTTTAACCTTTAGTGGCGAATTTCATTACTTGACCCCTTTTTTTTTCTCCTCAGAGAGATAAGACAGTGAGCAAGCATACACACAAGATCCGACGATTTAATTACAATCGCAAATAGATACGCGGCGACTTCTTATTTCAGAAGAGGATTTCGAATAATAAAACCATTTAACAAACGAAAGCTCATCATTATTTGTTCCCCAATCAACTAGAAAGAGGGCTATCGATCTTGGTATGCTGGTCGAGACGCACCGACGAGATTGGTAGACGATGTCTTACGTCATTGGTGGCAAGCGCAGCCAGAATAGTGATTAGTCACAGAAAAATTACAACAACGAAAAAATTTATCAAATTCATTTTGACTCGACTTGACGTTACTTGATATTTAAAAGACAACCCACGACAATAACATTACAGGACACGAAAACAAACCCGGAATGTTTACAATAGACGAGCAGACTTTTGTCAAATTTTGATTTGGTTATTCACCACAACATCTAGTTTGAGAAAAATTTTACGTCATTATCGTGTCAAAAACATTAAACCAACATTCATATTTACGAAGGATTTTAATTATAAAAGGCTAAAAATGGTGGCGGCGCCGGGCAAATATTTTGTTTCAAACTTTTTAGTCCCAATCAATATTAAAAGTGAGCGCTTTTAAAAGTCTCCAACCAAGTTTTTGTGGTACAGTTATATAACAAAAGTTCACATAAAAAAATTTGTCGTGAGTGCCATGACAAAACAAAAACATATTTAAGTATTTCTTAGTTAAATTCGGCTACCATACTGTCAGTGATAGGTGTAAGAAATATCAGAATTGTCACATTATGTAAAAAACAAACAAAAACTCAACACAAAAAAAATAAACAAAATGAAACTGGAAATTACAACAACAAAACTATTCGCAATAAAAATGACTCGCCATCTTGTAAACACGTACTAAAAAATATTTAAAAAAATAAATTTATTATATACGTATATTATAATATTTTTCGCTACATTTTCTTTTATCAAAATCTCATAGCACTCTTGACAACTTTTTTAAGTAAACACTTGTTATAATAAGCTTTTTTACCTTATATCATTTGGCATAACCAAAAAATATGCAGTCACGATTATGTAGCAACAAATGACAAATTGTAAATCGGTATAAAGACCAAGTAGTGTTTACTTAATATTTAAGATGATCGAAAAAAATGGCAAAAATTTAAAGCATTTCATAGTTAAAGTCAGCAGTTTTTGCTGTCAGTTAATAGTAGTTATCACAACTGTCACATTGTAGCCAGACAATGACATCAGACATATTTTATAGTAGTTGTAGTAACTTGTAATAACTTGATCGTATAATTTTGGAGCAACAATTACAAATTTTATTAATTTTCCATGAAAACGAAGATACAACCGGTATTATCTCAACCTGAAATTAGCCTCTTAGAATGTAAGGTATTCGCTAATTTGTCTAGACAAATATCTCAACTTGTACAAATTCCGCCAGTAATAAAAAAAGCTTTACCTTAAAACAGAGACCATGTTGAAGAAAACACAGCAAGTAAGTGCTTTAATTGTAACAAAACTGACGTCATTGAAAAATGTCTGTAGAGACCAGCGAAGACCCATTATCCAAAAGCTCATGGCAAAACAAGACTATACAAAAGTTAGGAGGTCAAAGGTAGCTTGATCAAAACAAACAATATTTTACAGAAAGGAAATATCCCGGAATGTACTTAAAAAATTCTAGCACGGACTACGATATTCTTCCGAGAAATATAACTCACATACTTCAAGACGCAACGCAAATCATTTGAGTATATAAAACAAAAAGGACGCTATAGTGAAGATAGTTCGACTTAGCAGCAATCATGAGCGAATCAACGGCATTTATTCAAGACGATAAGTGCATTATTTAGTTTAATTATTGAAGGTTATTGTCGAGTTATTTGTGTAAGTTAATTAGTTATTTAATAAATTTTTTTTAATCCACTTTTTAAAACGTAATTCCTGATCTTGCATCTTGATTTAAAAACAAAATGAGAAAAAGATTTTTAGAAATTTCAAAACTGTAACTTTCCAAGTGAAAAATCTGACAACTTTCAAAGACCTTGCACCAAAATAAGAAAAATTCATTCAAAATGTCGGTTATTATCATTTTTATAATTGACAAAACAACGACATAAACAAAAGTCTAGAACATCAAATTTGTAAAAAGTTTTATATCCGAACTGAAAAAATTAATTAGTAATTACGTATTAGGTTTTGTTACGTTGAATTCTACGACACGAGATAGAAACTTGATACTCAATTGAGTATCGGTAAACAAGACATTACAAAATGAATTACGTACAACTTAGCTTATACTTTCATAACATAAAAAAACTAAAATAGATAATCGCAACGTAATAAATGTTTTCATCCAATTGTCGTGTTGCAATAAAAAATATAACAATCCAAATTCGCTAAACATCCATTAAAAAACGTTTTAAATTTTATAATATGGTAGATATAACTTAAGATAATGACATCATTTCGGGAGTATGCTCAGAAGTGTGAATTAGTTCCAGCTTTTTTTTAGAATGACCTTGGTCTATATTTATTCGTGCTCCAGATTGCTTTGAGTAGCAGCAAAAACAATATACAGGCGATAATTTCTGAGAGATTTAGGTGTGATAATAAAAGTCGAATTAATTGGGAACAAATAATGATGTTGTTAGATCAGGCTTTTTAATTCGAATTAACCTAAGTTAAATTCAAATTACAATGTTTATGTCCAATTCCAAAACCAATAAAACAATTCTTAAATAAAATTGCCAAAAACGGCCCCAGTTCTTGCCACTGCGTCCTCTATCTACTAGATGAATCTCGCCAGAACGTCCCCTGTAAAGTTTTGTTTACAGCAAGCCGTAGACTCAAACTTCAAGACCTAGATCCCAGGTCTATTATACTATCCAGAATATTCACAAACAAACAGGGCTATGTGAGATTTGAACCCACACCAATTTTGTTCGAGTAGATCAGACTTAGAGCCGCTACCACTACACTACTTATGTAGTTCAACTTAGATCAACTTAATTGATCTGTATACGCATTATGTATCAATCGAAAAGTATAAACACATAATATTTAAATGCATAATTGACGTAGGTTAGTTATTTTTTACACTTTCAAAAAAAAGTAGTTATGAATTATTCGATACTTAATATAATACTTAAATAAACTAAAAATTTATTAAAAAAAAAACAAACTATACTTAAATATTACGAAAATATAATATTCGTATTTTGCATGCTGTCCTTACTTACACCACTGCCGATGGTAATTAATAAAATCAGCGTTACTAACCTGGAACAAAATAGAAATTATTTATAAATTAATAGTATAATATATAATAATATATATACGAGTTAATTAAATTGTGCATTAAATTATGTACATACACCGTGATCAATATATACTGAGTAGACAAGTTAGGAATAAAGTTAAATCCGTGACCAAATACTAATAAAATTACATCATTATCAAAAATTTCGACTTCCTAATAAGGTAGAGCACTTAACCATTAATATTACAAGTAATAAAAAACAGTTATGATACTAGAAAATATTTCTAATTAAGTTAATTAAATGTAAAACAGCGTTAATAGTATAATTTTTAATGACGCAAATTCATACGTTCGTGGTCTTACTCAAAAGAATGTATTTAAAAAAAAACGAGTCGTAAGGCAATTTAAGTACGAGTAATTCAAGAAATAACAAAAAATATCTAAATCGTATGCACTTTATAAGTTATGTAACCCAATTTGCCTAGCAATAGCCCTTTTAGAATATTTGAGTTGTATTGAAAAATGTTATATGGTTTAAAATTATCACATATTTCTATTATTTATAGATGTTTTCACACAAGACTGAATTATTCAAAAAAACATAGCAATAAACCGCAAATTACTACTTTATAAATATTATAAAAGCAAAGCAGACTATAAATTCATCAAAATAATAAAACTCAATTTTCTCGTTTAATCCTCTTTTAGTATACTCTATCCAATAAAACTAAGAAAACTATTAAAATATGAAATTTATAAAAGTAACACAAAGAAACTATAAAATACCGATATCAGTAAAACACATCCACTATAAATTCTTGTCTAAACATCTTTTTTTTTAATTGCCAAACTTCCGCTTTCTCTCCAGTACAAGTTGTTTGACGAATAAAAAAGAATCTCCAATAATTCTTTTCAGGGTAAAATTACAGACTAGACATTTTGACGTCGTAAAGCTATTTTAGGAAAAGATTCTTACACCCCAAAAGTCATTAGAAAACTAATGAGCTACCGTACAGGTTTTATCCTTTCATCCAATTAAAAATTAATAAACGCGATATCAGAATTCATTTTCATCCCAAAGAAAACTACTGCTAACATTAATAACATTATTTTCTGTCATAATAATTTGAAATTAATCAGGTCAACTTTCAGTAATTTATCATTACAAATGTCAAAGAAGTGCTGAACTTCACATTCAACTTTATATTTTAAATTTCGCCCTCAATCAAAAACTACCTCTCAACTAGAAAAAAGCATTTCACTCATTCACTGAGTTGAAACTTAATTCTTAACAAATAAGACGCAACCACGGTTATTACCAAAATATAAAAATTAGCTTTGGCGAACAAAAATCACAATTGTGAAGCGGCTCGCCAAAATAGTTATTATGACAGAAAAAGCTGTTTCTGCACAGATGTAGATAATAAAATGTAATAAATAAATGTCAAGTTAACGCACTTAACTTTGGTCATCTAAAATCAAATCAAACACTCCAGAGGAGCAACACTGCAAATAACAAAAGTTGAAAACTCAATGCTGGGCCGAAACTTAAGACCAAAAATAAAAATTAACAGAGAGCTCATGTAGTTTCATTTAATGCACACACCGAAAAAATTTGTGAATTATCATTTTAAACACAAATCGAAAATAGATTACAGTTTTAGGAACAAAAATCCAGCCAATAAAAAAATACAAAAAGGTTCCAGATCAACGATTAAACGTAAAGACGTAAAAAAAACGAAGGCCCACAAAATATCGACAAAATTTGTAATTGTAAAGAGATAAAAAGTAAAGCACTTTAATGAAAATTAATCAATACAACAATCTAAATTTTATTAGAGAAAGAAATAATCACTCCAAAATCAAATCAAACACTTCAGAGAAGCAACCTAGACGATTCTGCAAATAACAAAAATTAGAGGCTTGTAAAGACTAGCCAGAACTTAAAACCAAAAATATAAATAAACAGAAGACCCATATTAATAAGCCGCAAGCAAGCGGTTGGCTTTAAGAGTAAATAATTCTGTGTTAATATAGTCCATGCAACTGTGACAACATAAAAAATTAAGTATTTTACAAATAGTTTTTTAAAAGAATAAATAAACCAATATAAATTTTATTAGAAAAGTAATGAGATACAAAAGGTTTTATAGTGTCATAAAATTAAAAATAGTATATTCGCCCGGAAGCAGTTTTTAATTATTCCTTTTTAATATATAAATTAAGTTTTATCTGTTCGAATAATCATTAAAAAGAGTACACTTGGTAAAATTGGATTTACATAAAAGCATGCATTTTTTGTATTTGTTGAATCGCTTTAATGAGGTAAGCTCCAAGAAAAATATTTTCACCAAGCTTATAAAACTTATCCTTATTTCCAGTTAATTTAACTTTATTTTGTTAAGCTTGTTATATTATTTTAATTTTCTAACAAAATTCGAGAAACTGATTATTTACACAGCCGTGATTACCAGTATTCGTTACTATAGTAACAAATTTAAATTTATGAAAATTTTCCACTGTTGTGACATAAAATCTATGATAAAATTTACTTTTACAAGTATTGATTTAAAATAGGAATTAAATCGTCAGTAGTTGATAAAATAAGCTTCCGACAAAAATAAAATCCAAAAATAAAATCCGCTTTGTGTCAGGATAATTGTTCTTGATAACAACAAAGCTTTAGCCGATTGTAAAACTTTTCATGTAGATAGGTATATTGCATGTGACAGTCTTAAATACCTTTATAATTTTCATTTACAGAAAATCCAGCTCTGTATGATAAAGCGACATTATTTGTAAAGAAAAGCTGTAAATAATCTAGCGTCCATAGACCTTTTTAAGCTTGCTTCAAACGTCGATCAGATTAATCTTTAGTGTTTTTTACAATCTCCATTTAAAATTTTAAACACGGCATGGAACTCTCATCCGGCATGCAAAATTCCTATTAATTTTAAAAACTGAGCTAATCAAACTTTAATAACTATGTCAATAACAGGAAGTCTCCGGCAAATTTTTTAGTATTATAAATTAATTCATTTTCTCTTATCGCTGTCTAGAAATGATAATTTCTGAATAAAACGGAAATTGAGATTTTCCTTTTTTATAAACTCGCTTCAAGAGGACAGTAACTCAACTCCCTCTTCAAAGTTTAATTGAAAAAGAGTTTGCAAATTCCTTTCCATCATCAGAGTACCATCACCTAACATTCTTTCCAGCAATTTGATACTAATCGTTGGTGGTTCGTGTTAAGACGCATTAGTCCCTGTTGAATAATTTAAGCAAGAGGTTGCATTTAGGCCTGCCATTAAACCTTGCATCTTGGAAACGTCAGACTTATGTTGTGTGTAATGTTGATACCGAATTAGCATTTTCCCGCAACAATTCACGAGGATCAAGTGGTCGGGGCGCAGTTTTGTTTGAGTTGGAGGGCTTATAGAGTCAGTAAGATGGCGCGTGACGATATAACGGACGCCATGTTGACGTTCCTGTCGCGACTATTTATTGCTAATTGTAAACTTGTTGGAAGAAAGGATATTTCATCCGGGAGGGCTCATTTGTAATGCCATAAAGACGTCATGCCGACGATTAAGGCATTATTAATTAGGACGCTCTCTAACTTTGATTGAGCTTTATTAACCGAAACTCGTTCCCATTATTTTTACATAACACGCAAAATCAAACATTTTTACTACAAAGTGGAGTTTTTAAAACGACAAACAAACAATAAAGTATGTACATCGCTGAAACAACTTTTTTTAATTAAAATGCTTTCATCTACAAAGAGAGCGCTGGAAAAAACAAAACTGGTCGATACGTAACAGTCAAACGTCTAGAACTACGCTTTAAATCAAGTATGCATTGCGTATTTACTACTCTACAACCGTTGGCATAGCAACATAACTTGTATCACTAGTTGGGTTATACAATATATTTAATAAAACATCTTGTTGCCGTAGCAACAAAACTTTAGTACTGTATACCCGGAAAATACGTAACGGTTAAACTTGTGGAACCACTGTAGTAGAGTGATGTTTGCGCTGTTTAAATCTCTCAATCAAACAATTAAATTCCACTAAATACAGTTAATTAGGAACGAAACTAACAATCTGTTTCTTTCTTCAAGTGTTTGGTTTAAATTTTACGACATGATTTTTTATTAATCAAGTCAAGAAAACAGCACAACCGTGCAAATTCAAATGTTCATAAAATTTTTACGACGTAATAATTTTCCTCAAGAGATCTAGATGATCATTCATCAAACGATTGAGCTGTTGAGAATTTTTATCAAAGCCAAATATTTGCAATAAATTTAAGCGTCATCGTCGTTTTAATGTACAATCAAGTGAAAAGATAATTTTCTCATAATAGGTTGTGCATTTATAAGTGACTAAAAATGGTGGATGCGCCGGGAAAATTGCAGAGCGTATAATTAATAAAAATTCCATTTTGTTCAGAAAATAAAAAAAACATATTTCAAACGTACTTCTCTCGCAAAAAATTTACAATATACCAATTTTTTTATCACCTAAGCATTAGCAGCAGTACAGCTAATTAAATGCACATTAAATCGAAGTAAAAAAAAGATAATTGTATACTTAATTTGTAGATGTAACTAGTAATTTGATAAATCAGACATTCCATAACTAGGCATTTTTAAACAGTCTACAGTGTCGCCCAATTTCGACAATCTAACACGACACAGTCCTCACTTTGAATAAATAGAGTTACTTGGTTTTAGCAATAGATCAGACGATCATTCGTGCATTTTCAACCTTAAATGTGAGTAATTATGTAATTATTAAAAAAGGGCGGTCAGTTGCGTCAGTCCACAGTTAGTCCTTCAGCAAAGTATGTTTTTGTAAGAGTAAAGTTTCATTCTTACAAAACCATACCGTACTGTTAGACCAAACTTAAGCTGACCCTACTGATCGCCATTCCCCCAAAGATCACAATCAACAACATTCAAAGCAGAAATGCATAAATAATCGTTTGAAACTATCTTTCGCTAGACGCAAGTAACTTAAACCAGTCAAAGTTTTGCAAACCTCTTAAAAATTGTCAGTTTAAGTTATAGTTTGACGAAAATAATTATTATCACAAAAATCTCCTGGTAATTTGGGTATTCTACCAATTGCCTGAGCACTCCGCAAAATTTCTGATTTCTCATATTGACAGAAAACTGGATTATCATATGTAAATTAAGATAAATTTAAATTTAAAAAAAAATTAAATAAATCATGACTTTATCGAACTTTTTCTCTCCAAAATTCTTTTTTAGCTTCTATAATTACTTTTTTTAATTTAAATGTAAAATGTCACAAACTTTCCCCAAACAAATGCAGTTTTTAGATATTACCTAAATTGGTAAATTAAAATCAACCACAAACATTGAGTTAAGTCTAGGTATGTACATAAAAATCTATTAAAGAGAGTAACTCTGCCCAGTCTACTTTACCATAAATTATTTTATACATAAAAATTACAGACGAAATGAAACTTCTAAGTTTTAACGTATTTTTTCCAAGATGATCAAAAAGATCTTTATAATCAAAATAACTTGGAAGATAATAACCATTAAGCCTATAAAAAAAGACTATGATTCCAAAATAAAATAAGGTAGCCATTTTGTGTATTGTGATAAATAAAAAATCAGAAGGGTGTAAAATATAAAATAAAAGTAAAAATTATGTTTTAATACTTTAAATAGATTTCAATTTCATATTTTTTAAACATCATTACTATGTTCATAATAGGTTTGTTCCAGCAACAGTTCGGAATACATCAGAACTGGACCGCAAAAGCAGTTTTAACGGTCCAAAACGCATGCTCAGATCAGTTATGAGACAACATACCATTCTGAACTGTTGTTAAAACAAATCTATTTTTCTGTTTAAGACTATTTATAACTTTTTTTAACTAAAAATTCCATTTTAGAATTTGCGTGTTTAACCCTTTCAGTCACACTCTGAAAATACTTATTTAAAAATTCTAAATCTTGGGAATCTATTGATTTATTTTTTTCTTAAATTTACAATAAGTCAAAATTGTTGAAGTCCTTTTGGTTTTTGAGATATAAATTGTCCCTCCCAAAGGACAAAGTGACTTGAAATTTAAAATTATTATAATTAAGGATAATGAACACAAGAATAAAAAGTAATAAAAAATAGTAATAAAAGTAAAAAAGGATAAAAGTAAAATTTTTTATATGTTGTTTCGTCTTCAGATCCTAATGTTTCAGATATTGGTACTTCATTATTGTTTTCTTCCAGAAATATTGTTTCAAGCTCATCTTTCTCGTCATTCGGCCTTTCTTTGTTTTTATCGCCAACCTTCTGCTTCAATACTATTTTCAATATTATCGCCTTCCTAATTATCCGACTTGCATCATCCGACAAATTACCAAAGTCAGACAAATCGTCTCGATTTATCAATTCTAAAAGTTGTTCGTTGATCAAATATTTTGAGTTTAATGTAAATAAAACATTTATTTTATTAAAAATTTTATAAATCCAAGAACTATTTTTAAATTGAGATACACGTGTAACGTAAAACCAACAGATTTTTTTTTATTTTATATCTAACGTAAAATTATAAAATTTAGAAGGCGGGAAGTAACAATGTACCGCTCTAGGGACAGTTTATATACAACGTAATTTCAGCTAACCACTCACATACACGACTATAAATTTATGTAAACTTATTTATTTTAACATGTTATCTACCGTTTGTGAAGTTCATAACAGCTTGAAACAAAAAAAAAGCTCAACCAGTTACGATTTAAAACATTTAAAAAATAAATTGTCAAACAATTGCGTTACAGTGACCTGTTTATGATATTAAAAAAACTAACTGCAAAAAACCACAGATTTCATTTTTATCAGTAGTTATAGAATACAGGTCCCTTTAGTAAGGCAAAATTATTTTGAACAAAAATTTCCACTCTTTCTCTTATTATAAATTAAGAAAATCAATGTCCCGCACCAGGGACATAATGACTGAAAGAGTTAAGAAACCCATTATAACACTCGTTTTGGTACTTTTATAGCCAAAGAGCCCTAACACTATAATAGATTAAGACATTAAGACAAGCAAAATTTTCCCTTTTTCCATAAAAAATAAGTGAAAATATGCAAAATATAAAATATACTGCATTACGCCTAATGCATAATTCAAATTGTAGCACTTATTACTTTTCTTACTACCTTTTCTTATTACCTCACTTCGTTGGTTTTGCTCAAAACCCATTTATGCAGCAATCATCGACTTATGCAACGCGCGTAATAATATACTATTCACTCAAAGACATTTTTATCCTACTCCACTTCAAAGTTAGCTAATTTTAGCAGCTTGACAGGTCAGAAAATCGCTCTTGTTTTGCTAAGGAAATAAGCATGCCGCAATTTGTGGCTGTTAGATAGCGCTGAGTTACGACGTCAACTAACACCTCAAGTTTTTCAAAATCTACATAATAATGTGGTTTCTACTGTTGGAATACAAGATCTAATGCAAAAAATTACGAGTGCTGTAAATACAAAACTCAGGTTAAAGTACTGCAAATTCAAAAGCCTGGTTTGGCACGACACATAACCTCAAACTATCGAAGAAAAGAGAAAAAAAGTAGAAATTCATCACCATCCTTACTGTAATCTATGCTCTAATATTGAGATATTTTGGCTGTAATCAACGTAATTAGTCTCGGTCAACTATTTGTGTTTGACACTTTTCCATTTCAAATTTTTCGTCAACTATTGTATTTGATGGAAAAATGTGATTTTTACACAGTAAGTGGCCAGCATTGACTTCATTCCAGCTGGCCATCTCGTCCTTCGGCTTAAAAACTGCCTCTTTCTAGCTAAGGTAAACAATATACTATTATTCATTCCCAATTCTGTTTAAAAGTAATGATATTATTATTGCAGCCTTGGTACTTCAAAACATAATTGAGGGTAATCTCTTGGTTTTTTTAGATACACACTTTTACAGTCATTCATTTTTCAGTGTCACTTTTAAGAAATAAATCCTCGGCAATTTAAGGTATTTCCCATGTGTTTACTCATAAGTCTTCAGAAAAGTTGACAAACTAATTATGTACTAAAAGTCAATGTGAACACTTACATACAATAAAAAAATAGTATATTATATACCAAAGTAGAAACTAAAAAAGATTTTTTAAATCCCGCAAGTTAGGTTAAGTTCGCTACGCTCAGGCACTAACCACCTAAGAGATTAAAAAATACTACAGTCCTGTTGTATATATATACTATTTTTCGCATTTCGGAGTATTCGAGTCGATTTTTTTTTAATTAAATGTGTGAAGTAGCGTATATCAGAAGATAGTAATGTATAATAAACATAAGCGTTAATCTTCTTTAAAAATACAAATTTACGAATATCGGAATTTATGATTAAATTCACATTTAATTTTTGCGGAAATAAATATTAAATTTAATCCTTGCGAGAGTGAAAATGAATTTAATCCCTTCGGATTAAATATGGCACTTTAGTCCCTCAAATAAACGCCTAAAGTTTTTTACTCCTGAGAGTGCAAAAAATAGATAATTCCCCAATTTTTTTCGCAAAACAGGAACTTGTTAAAATAGCAATATTGATTTACTATGACAAAAACCAATAAAAATTCTTATACTTTACTTACTTATACTTTTATTTATTATTATTTACTTACTATTATTTACTTATACTTTATTCTTATACAATATTGTTACGTTTAAGAATTGGAGTAAATATATGACCGAAATTTGTATATTCGCAATTGTTTAAATAAACTACCGTCATTACGACTATTAGATAATAATTACAATAAAAATATCTTGAATAAAATAACAGATGTTCATTTAAAAAAGTTGTCAAAAGTGCTATGAAATTTTAATAATAGAAAATGTAGCGAAAAACGGATGTTGGAAGTTGTTTACTGTAACTGTGGAAAATATTATAAGTAAATAAATAAATCTTTTTGATTATTTTTGAGTGCGTGTTTACAAGATTCCGAATCATTTTCATTTCCAGTTTCATTTAGTTCCATCTTTTTTCGTGTTCAGTTTTTGTTCGTTCAGCTTTTTAGTTTCAGCTTTGTTTGTTATTGGGTCTAATTAATTGTTATTTTGTCGCGATGGCTAATTACATTTTAAAACACAAAAAGTGTTTAGTTAAAAATTACTTTTGAAGTGGTAGAAAGGTTGAAAGCGAGTGGATCTATTCGATGAAACACAGAACAAGATTCTGTGTGAAGAAAAGTCACAGGTTAACGCTTTGAAATCGGCAAATATTGCACTGAGAATGTTTCCCTATTCGAATTAATGAATATCTAATTATTTACAAAAAGCTTTAGAGATTTACTGATTTTATAAAATATTCCGCAAAAAATAGATTTCAGGTCACTAATCCGACATAATGTGACAATTCCGACATTTCTGACAAAAATCACTAACAGTACGGCAGCCGAATTTAACTAAGAAATACTTCAAAATGTTTTTGTTTTGTCATGGCACTCTTGACAACTTTTTTAAATAAACACTTGTTACAGTATTTCACATTTTGTTTAATTTTAATGTGCGGTTATAACTATCTAAATATTATTTATTCCAAATTAAAAACGACTGTCAATGTCAAAATTTTAAAAAACACAAACTATATTGCCCTAAAAGCTACCTTTTTTTGACCGGCTGTATAAACATTTCACACCAAGTTTAACTAATCTGTCACAAAAATTTAAATTAGTGATAGAAATTATTCAAAATAACAATTTGCTAGTATGTATTATTTAAGCTTTGCAGAATTAAGAGCGGTCAAAAACGAAAAAAGAAAATTTATTAATAACTAATAAAAAATAATTGACGCCACAGACTGATACATACGTTCAAATTTCAAAATTCAAGCTTCTCATAACAGACAACATTAATAAGTAAACTCACTAAATACTGAACTACCAACGACAATTGTTTTTAATTGTGAATCAATATTTAATAACACATGTAGATGTAGGTGACAAATTATTTACTAAGATAATTTTCTTGACTTTTTTCAAGTTTTAGAATAATGAAAAATATGAGAATAATTTAATTGCATTTCAAGGTCAACAAAACAATTGTTTTTTCTTCAAGATTTATTTTCTAGAACTACAAAATAATACTGTCCCGGTAAATACTTTTGTATTTTTGCGACTGATTTAAAATTTGAATGAAAAATAATTGTTGCGTTGAATTAAAACAAATTGTTTTATGAAAACGTAAAAAATTCTCTGTCAAAATCCGACATTGCAAAATTGCAGCCGCTTTCAATATGCAAGTGTGCACACACGTCACAAAAGAAAAGTAAACACATGAATAACGAAAATGAATACACTCGTGTCACAGTAGTTGAAATTAATACCTCGCACCCAACATCCGCCATCTTGAAAGCTCTACGCAAAGAAAACAAACCACTTTTTCCTCTGCAAAGTTATTTAATACCGACATTATCCTTCAGTTGAAAACATCGACAAGGGAGAGATTTTTTACGTATTATCGATCCGGATAAAAGCCAATAGTTAATTGGTTTTATTACGTTGATGAGGGACAAATAGGTAACAATTATCTGTCAGGAACATCCGGGACAACAAAATCCTCTTTTTACTCCAAAATGAGTAAACGTCAAAACTTCGCAAAGCGAGGGATTACTTGTAAAAATTTACGCGCCAACTTGACGTCACTTTCAAATCCCCTCGATTTTAAGCTAGAAGAACTAGTTTCTGACACCTCCAACCCATTAAACACTGTCGGATGCTCAAAATTTGAATTTCAAATAACGGAAAGTTTCGCAATGTCAACGTAATTAAAACCAAATTCGTACCGGAAAAAAATCATTGTGGCTCACTAATAAGTACACCTTCCGCCCGAAGGTATTGGTAAAACAAAAGAACAATAGAGAAGCGTCATATGTTTGACAAGCTTTTAGTAAATACCTCATAATTTAAAATTTAAAAATCTATCTTCGGTTTTGCATAAAAGAGAAAGATTCTGTTCTATGAAATTCACATCAAAATGTTTATATAAATGATGTAATAACCTGATTATTTTAAATTTATAAAATATGGTCAATTGTAAACGCACGCCTGATTTCGCTAGACCTTTGCGACCAGAGAAAACAAAGGTTTGAACTGATAGACCAATTTGTGTAGTTGACGCATAAGACGCAACCATTTTAATGTTCAATCAAAGAGATTATTTGACAGAGAAACCGTCTGAGAAACTGTACTAGGACGTCACTTGCACAGTAGTATAGTGCCTAATACTTTCAGTGCCAATCACAGTACAAGATAGAGAAGAGACTTAGCGCACAGATTCGAAATGGCAGCAAACTGTTCACATTGTGACTTTGACAACCGACTTTTTTGTTTTGTTTTTAATGCTTATTTATTATCTACTAGTGTTGATGTTTTTATTTATTTATTTTGTCATTGAAAAAATCTTTGCCACCTTCGTAATGAATTTATACGTTAACTGAACTACTTGTCTTGTACTGTGGTATAATTTCTGCGCACTGGAGACGGTAAAATAATAAATGTAACGTTTTCAAATTACTACTTCCTCCTGTGTTTTACCTTTTTGTATTTAACGATCAAAGTAGTTATATTAGACAATTTAAGTCACATTTTAAAACCATTTTATACTAAAAATAAAGAATAACCTATGATTAATAAAAAAAGATACAAATTAATATCACTAAAGTTGTTGCATACCGCCAAATTGTCGTTTTAGTTACAAAATAATTTTAAAAGTCATCAGTAAGTTGCCCAAATTGACATCTCTATGGGTTCTTTTAATCAGTAGTCTCCATACTCCACTTCTAAATCTACTGGATCTCGTATACAGTAAATAACTACTGTAAATATAAATTTGCAATTTGGTTCACAAAAAGTTCATTGCAAAACCGTCAAAAGTTGCATCTGCAAATTGCAGTTCTTGCCGCTTCTCTACTCTCTAGTGAAATATTATTATCGTATTAGTAGCTGACAGGGTGACTAGACGTAAATCAATTCCAGTAAAAACTTGTGGAAGTAAAATATTTATTTTCAGTCTAGCCGTTTAAGCGACGATTTGTCTTCCAATACACCAGTATTTCAATAGATCCCTATACTGTCAAAATTTACACAAACTTTTTTCTTAATTCAAAAAAACGTACACTTTAGAGAGGTTAGCTTTTATGTAGCTAAGGTTAGTTTAAAATTAAAACTACTTTTAATACAGTTTTAGAAAATACAAATGAGTCTCCTTGGAGCAAAAAATTATCAAGTTTTTGACCAAGCAAGAGATAAATCCTTCAGAAATTTTGCTAAAATTACAAGTGCACTTTGAAAAAATACACATAATAAAAGTGTTTGTTCTGCATGGTGCAAAAAAAAATTCCGAATGACCAGAAAATGTTCGAAACCACAGCCACGATAGGCGCTCGAAGACTAACGCATCTAAAACCAACATCGAGACTATTCAGGCTCTTATTGAAAACGATAGGCATACAAACGTTAAAAACGTCTCCTAAGAGTTACTAGTTACTAATAGTTACTGAATTATTGAGAAAAAAATCAGAAAAGAAACGCAGTAGGCCATTACAAAACTATGGCAGTAAACATAAAAACACCCATCTGACGTGTGTTTCGAGGTTCTTGCAAGAATCCATCTATAAATATTGTAGGGTCAATTGTTAGAAATATCAAATGTTTTGTCCACGACCTTCTTTATAAAATAATAAAAAAATGACGTTAATAGCGGTCTGCCAATTTCGATAAATTCCCATTGTTAACGTGATTCTGGCGAAACGCCACTTTCTGCCGTATTGGCGCTGTGCACTGTTGTACTATTTCTAGATTGCACTGTCAAAATCTATAGTTAAAACAATGTGGTTACGTCGAAGTCGAAGCATCGGTAGCATGGTAAGGTGCAGGTGCTTTTAATAACTTGCTGTTGCCTTATGGGCAAACCATTGAGCTGATTGCTTTTCAACCATGTGATTTTGAAGAACCTTAGGTATATTAAAATATAAATACAAAATTTGAATTTGTTCGAATTTGACAGTTGTCATTCGTAATCGATGGATATCTATAGATAAGATGTATATGCAGAATGCATGTATAGTCGAGCAGCACCAAGCAGAGAATCGCCTTTTTTATCGAGAAGGTTAAGGTTTTGTCAAATAAAAGGCGTTTAATTGGCAGATTCCAGCTTGTTTGCGCATGTCTGCATAAAAAAAAATTAAAGAAAAAAGAAAACTGTTTAACCTCAAAATATTGGTAACAAATCGCCAACCGCTAGCGCCACCACTAACTCTTACTTGAGAAGTTGAGAATTAATGGACAGTCTGTGCTTTGCTCTAGTGTAGACCGCTCCTGAGCCAAAAGACTCGTTTATTTTAAGCCCTATCTTCACCAACGTTTCGTTCTTTAAAAAAACGAGAAAAATATAAACTACAATTATTAATATAGTAACCTGAACATAATCAAAAATGATAACTTCTAGTAGAAGTAGCAAACTTTCAACCTGGTTCATAAAGTAAGCAAAAGACGTGATGCTGAGTTCAAAGTTGAGAATAGAAAATGTAGTAAGAAAGTGAAGAAATTGAGTCCCAAAGAATATAGTCAAAAAAGAAAGCACCAAGAAGCTAGTGAGAGTGTGATCAATGATCATTATCAAACAGCAAAGCATGTTATTACCAGAACCAACTGACCGAAAGCAGCTGGAATGAGAAACTTTTGCAACAAAATTCAAAGAAACAATAGATAAAAAAAATGTTTTAGGTAACATCAAATTGATGACGCAGACACATCATTTCAAGGCAATAGGTATATAACCTTCGATTAAGTAACTGTTAAAGTAAATAAAATAAAGATCTAAAAATAATAAATTTCATCGCTTACTTTTATTTTATTCATTCATAAAGCTAATCTCATAATTATAATTATACGATTAGTCGGAATTACACTCATAAAGAGAAAATCGATGGTTAGGTTATGTTGAATCATTAATAAATCGTAAAACAGTGCACAAAACAAACGTTTACCTTATCGTATTGTTTCTGAAAATGTTATTTTGCTTCCCACTCACAATTTATCACGTAGTTTTGTAACTATTAATCGACTCTGAATCATAAGCCAATGGTTTAAGCTCTTCCTATAAAAAAATATAAACCAATCAAAAGTTTGAATTGATTCATTTTTATAGTGGGAATGACTAAACAAGCGATTTGTAAGCGAAATCCGGGGAATAATTCGCATTGTTTGAAAAGTTTTATTACGAAACGCAAAGAACGGAATCGTAAACATATTTTCTGTAAGAATTCATTTGAAGTTGCGAAGCGGTTTCTTTAAACAAACTATATAATTGGTTGCATATTTCGCCGGCTCGTTTTTAATTGAAAATCCAGCTCGTGATTGGCCCTGAAAAGTTCGTGATTAAAATCGCAACGAAATCCGTTGTCGTTGTCGGTTTCCGCGCCGCCGAACTTCTTAAAGTTTTGTTTGTTTGGATAGGTAGTTTGGTGGATTCGGCGATGACACCGCGCGATTAAAATCGAATGACGTGGCGATCGATTTCAATAATTAAATGCGGCGGGTTTTTCGCATCGTACCGGAAACGGCCAGTGGCCCGTTAACGGTAACCTTACAAGCAAAAACATGTATCGATTCCCCGCGGAAACATCCATCTTTCAGCATGAAAAATCGCTGATACGGCCCAAAAAAGGAAACACTGCCCTACGGCGACAAATTGTAAATATTGACTCGCTTACAGGGGGGCCCCGGAGCGGCCGGAACGCATGCCTCGTGACACTGAAACTCACCTGGAGGATTTTTTCGGTCGAGCTTTCGATTTTTCAATTTGATTTTTTAACGCCAACCACCCTCGGAGCAGCACGGTAGCCAACTTAATGCGATCAAATAGCACCGAAAACGTGAAATAACCAAAAAGGTTGTGCGCATATTCGTTCCCGGAGTCGCAGCTTCCCGGCACCCGAAGCGTTACGTTCCCGCCGTGCTCCGGACGATTCCGGGTCGGAATGTGGCGGCCTCTGGTGGA
Organism: Tribolium confusum; assembly: GCA_029207805.1. Lineage (NCBI taxonomy): Eukaryota > Metazoa > Arthropoda > Insecta > Coleoptera > Tenebrionidae > Tribolium > Tribolium confusum. Next base: position 11,758,362 of record JALGAY010000006.1, read on the forward strand.
GAAATTCATCCGATATTGATTTTCCCGCCCTTCGTTTCGTCTTTCTCTAGTAAATGAGCCATAAATTATTATGCTCGCAACGGCCATGGCGGAAAAATCGCGATTTGGAGCTTATTTATTGCCGGAGACTGGAATCGGAAGCTTCTATTCATTGCACCGATCTGTAACTGGGTGTATTGTCGAGTTGGGGAAACAAAGATGTAGAACACTATCGGGACGGAAGTCACAAATACCGAATACGCGATTCTGTTTGAGCTTTTTCATTGACCGGAATGAGAGATTAGGTAGTTTGATAATAGTATATAAAAACAAAGTGTTACAACATCCTCATTCTCTTACAATGAACGAAATATCACTATGGAAAGTTGTAACACGTATTTTTAAACACTTTTTTTCTATTGAGCGCTTTTTTAATTGATAAAGCCTAGTAAGATTTGTGTTAAACAATTTATATTGACAACATTAGAATACTTCAAATCAAAACTTCATGAAAATTGACAATTTGTTGATAAAAAGGAAGGCGTTGGGTATTTATTTCTGAAGAATCAACTTAGATCTCCCTAAAACTGCATAATAGCTAGTGAGACAACAAAAAAATTGGTCCCGGAAAAGTTAAAAATATGGCAAAAAATTTTAAAAATTATACCTGATGGTAGACAATAACTGGAAATGTAGTGCTTGCGTACTTTAATGTTCTAAACAAAAAAACAATGCATCAACACTTTGGTCCAGTTATTCAATGTTTCGAAGTTGTCTCACAATTCATAAGGATGTTAAAATTTCCAAATACACTAAATTAACAGCATTCTTCACAAAAATCAAAAAGTATTAAAAAATACGTAGATTAGTAGACCAGTGCAAAAGTGATCTTCTTGAAAACATTCTACTTATACTTATACACTATGAAAAAAAAACTACAAACAACGTTTCCAGAAAAGCAGATGCACTTTAAAACCTTTAAAGTTCTTGACAAAATCTATTAGTAGAAGTGCACAAGAAGGCGAAAGTTGCCCTACCAGTTTTTGCACTAACAGAAAACAAACCTTCAACGCTTTTCATACACGTCGCATCTTAGTGTTGAAGCTTCAGTCAAAATAGTTATGCAGACATTTGTATGGTAAGACACAAAAACTGTTAAACTTAAACACGTTCATGCTCATCACAAATATGAAATTTATCGTCAACATCCCGATTTGGTCAAATTCAAACAAAACAGTAAGATTAGTTAGTCAACTTCCTCCGTCAAAAGTCTACCGATATTGCTTGACAAGTATCGACAGATGTATGTACTCGAAAACCTAAAGCCCTTTCAATTTCAGACATCAGCAGAGATTGTCCGTTTTGAAATTCAAACTAGGTCTACAACAAATCGTGGTCGCCAATTTGAGTTTAATTTCGTAAACTTGCAAAATACTGTCACAATTATGTCGGAAGTATAATAGAGTTAGCAGTTAGTGTGCTGTGTTTAGGTTGCAATAAACAAAGCCATCGCTGATGGAAAAAAAAAGGTTATGTTGATGTCAGCAGAGTGTGGTTGAAAAAAGCACGGAGGACCAAGAGACTTCAAGAAAATTCACCCCAAAGTAAGTACGATTTCTAACTGACTCCTGCCAAATGCATTTAATCGAATCAAGTATGTCATTTGGGTTATACGCCACATGTTTCTAAAACTTCAATCCCGCTTATGACAATATCTTGAAACAAACCACATCAGCACAAATGTTTGTCATCCTTAAAAAAAAGCAAGTTTTCACACACAACATAAAACTGCGATTAAATGTTACTAAACAGAGAAATAGGAAGATCTTCTTCCAATTGTCCTCCTTGGTAGTAGATCTGCATTAAAATCTGGCCTAGAAACGAGATCTGCAGAGCTTGTCTATAGAAAGCCAGTGAATTCTTAGAAGCAAAGAAACAAGTAGATGACGCTTTTGTCAACAGATTTCGATTTAGACTAAATCAGCATGTGATGTGACTATACGAAGCCATTTGTCTTACAGAATATTTATGCATATGTTCTTATCAAACGTGACACCATGACGAAATCTTTGCAACAACAATAAGAAGGCCTTTTCAAAATTCTACAAATGTTTGAAAAAAATAAGTCTTTAGCATTTAAAAATATTGTCGAAAATGATTCAAGAAACGACAGCGAGACAATAGAATGAGACGCTCAGTTACTGCTCCATACAGTTCATAACACAGGTCTGCAACTGAAAAACTGCATAGGATTTTTTAACATTTTCTTATAGAATTTGACCTCCCAAAAACAGAGAAAATATACAAAAAATTCTATCACATATGTTTTTTGCATATTTATGTTCATTAGTAATAAACCCATGTGTTTTTTTTATTTAATAATTCATAAAACAAAACTTAAATTTACAATGGTAACTATTCTATAGTAAATACCCATGCTTCTTATGCTTGTGGGATAGTAGAGCCAGAGAACAGCACTGGACTAAAAGTGATTGGTCACCCCGAAAAGCTTTAAAGCCTGGAGAAAAAAATGTTATGAATATTACTTTGGTATCACCAGAAAAGGTTTTGTTGTCCCCTATCCATATCAAATTGAGGTTGATGAAACAATTTGTAAAATCGCTGCTAAAGGATGGAGACTGTTTTAAATATCTATGTACAAAATTCCCGAAGCTGTCAGAAGCAAAGTTGAAAGAGAGTTTTCACTGGCCCAGACATAAGAGAACTTTTAACCGACACCCATTTTGTGAAAAGTATGAATGAGAAGGAAAAAGAAGCTTGGATATCATTCAAGAATGTAGTGTGAAAGTTTTTGGGAAATACTAAGAATCCTGACTACAAAACCATTGTTCAACGGATGCTAGCAGCATACGAAGCTCAAGGCTGCAAGATGAGCTTGAAAGTCCATTTTTTACATTCCCACATAGACTATTTTCCTAAAAACCTGGGAGCTTACAGGGAAGAATAGGGAGACCGGTTTCACTAGGATGTCCGTTATATCGAAAGACCAAGGAAGATGTGATGTCACTATACTTGCAGACTACTGTCGAATGCGGGAAACTAAAGATGGAAATCGGAAAAAGACTCGGCGAAGTATCAAGGAAAAGAAGAAAAAGTTTCATAAAAAGATAAATAAGTATATAAATATATGTCTCAAAATAATGTTTCATTGGTTATAAAAAAATATTATGTTTGATAATTTTGAATAAACGAGTGCTTTTACCAATTTTTTGTATTTGAATTTGCAAAAAACCCTTATGTGATAGAAAAAACGGCCATTACTTCTGAAATCAGCGCATTCTAAAACATATAATTCAGTAAAAATATCTCATACAGCTGACAAAAAAATTTTTTGCAGACCTGTAAATCGTTTTTTTTTTAACAATTCTAAATTTCTTAAATTACCTAACCATTGAACAACATACTGGCCTCTGTTTTTAGAAAATTTTTACTTTTAGCAAATCAACAGATCTTTTCATCATCAAAAAGCATATTGTCGACAGTGACATCGACGCCTCTGTTCAAAAACAAATGAAAGTGGCACAACTATCACTTCAGCCATATCAGCTTCAGGCCAGCCAGCAGATTCATATTCTCCTTGACAAAACTGTTCTACAGAATGATTTGATAGACACAAACACTACAAATCAACACATTGTAGTACAAGAAACAACACAGTTACTAATAGTCAATAAATTGTTTTATCTGAATCTTCATTAGCAAGAATTTCCATTTGCGCTAATGACAATTCTGTTGTAACCACCAAGATATTTAACCACTAGCCATAAAACATGAGACAGTTTTATTTGAGATTATTGTCCATTGAGAATTTCAAATTATGTTTAAAAGCTTTCAGTTTTATTCATAAATGGTTCTAAATTTTTTGTAATTTAACAAAAAACTCGTCATTGTCACACGTTATTAAAACTGAAGACATTTTTACGTATGCAGACTAGTGTTGATAAAACAGTTTGCCAAAATCAACATAGCAAACGCGCGATAGACCTAAAAGCGTTTTTAACGAGCGAAATTTGGTGTTGGAAGAAACCTAGGTTTGCCTTAATAATACAGAGTTAAGCCGTAAACTCGGCACATAAATTTCGACTTTCAACCACACACGAAATTCGGATTAAAACGGGACGTCCATTCACCTCTTATTGCATCTAGAGGTCACCAATTAAACTCACTTGACATCTGTTCAACGTGTATGGAATATCATCTCACTAAAAAAGGAATAAAATTCCATGTGCAATAAACAATTCTATTATTGCATCGAATACAAAAATCTCTCGCAAAAAAAATTGAAAGCGTCGAGCGAAATTCCTCTGACCCACATTCTCGGGTCAAAGCAAAGCACAGGACGTCATTACTACTAATTACTCTCTAGTTTCGTAACTCGACGCATTCTTTTCCTCGGTCCCTCGAAAGTACAAACTCATTAAAAAACACGTCGACTACAAAAGACATTGTTTTCTTTCTTCATTATGTTAATCGTCAGCGATTATCAAATATTTTGTTAATTCCAACGAAGGAAAAAAATAATCGGATCTGAAGAGATTCAAGGTTGGTTTTGTCAGAACAAAAGAAAAATGAGGCAAATTTAATTTAGATGCGAGACACCCCTAGAACCGTCTTCATAGACTGGGAAAAAATCTTTAATCGGATTAAGTAGAGTAAATTATGGAATATTACGAACCGAAATGAATATCCGACCAATTTATCACAAATCATCAAGACGAACTCTTAACGAACATTTTACGACGACAAACTTCAAGACACGTCCCTCAGATTCACGAAATTGGGATACGCGGGCGGAGCTACAAGGATCAAACGCCAAAACTTGAAGCTCTCGGAGGCATTTATCACAAACAATATATTTAATCGAAACCCCGCATTCATATTCCAGTGTTACAGAAAAATAATTATCTAAAAGCAGCGCAAAATTAATTACAATTGGAAAAATTGTATTGTTTATTGAACATTTTTACAGATTCGAGTTCTTTTCAGGAGATTTTTATTATACTCGTACATTTTCTATTAAATAAATAAAAATAATATTTTTCTAGCTATCTCTACGACTACAACCAGAAAAGCTTATAAAAATATAGAATGTTTATGTACAATATGGAATGCATTAATGTTACTTTAGTTCATCACAAAATAATAGCAAGACAGAAAAGTTCACCATAGATTATAAAATACAAATATTGATAAAAATAGAAGAAATATAATTAAATCTGTGAAAGTTTAAGGAGTACCTGAAATCTGCAACAACCACTACACAGCGTATCTATTCGAATAAATAAAACAAGCAAATTTCTTGCTATGTCTACTTATTTTCTCAAAAAAAAATCGCTCCAACAAGTCAAATTTATTTACAATGAATAATGCCAAAAGTCATATTTCACCCCTTGGTGGGGGCTGCTCTCACCTTCAAGATTTTATGTGACAATTGAAGTTAAACAGCAGTAGTAGTAGGAAAGATAATCAAACCCTCTTTTATAAAGACAGAAATAATTTCCTATTGTTGCTAAGATTATTTTCTTTCGTTGCTAAAGTTTTTGTAGATAACACATAATAAAATGGTGCAAATTACGGTTAAATTTTATCATTATTTTAATCAAAGTCGTACAACAAATCGTATAGTTACTCGTATATACTACTCGAAACAAATGCTATTTTTCTTTTGGTGTTTCTAAACTGCAACTCACGAATAATCATAGATTTCTCTTCCTTGATATACATATAATTTACTAATAAAGCAAGGTTTGTCTAAAAAGTTCGTACAATTTGGGTAGTACGGCTCTTAGAAGGCTTTGAAAGATATCCTGGCAGTTTCCTTCTTTGTTTGCAATTTAACTTAATACCAAAATATGCTAGATTAACCAAATTTATAAAAAACAGCCGCAAAATTTATCTTGTGCGCCTGCATTTGATGCAAAACAAATCATCTTTCACAAAAATGCGCAAAAATCGTACGTTTTAAATTTTGTAAAGTCAGTAATAGTTTACCTAATCTTGTTTTCCGTACTTGTTTCCCCCAAATGCAAAATAGTAAGACTTTAGAGCATGTAGAAAACCTAACGACAAGGCTACTAGATACCTTTGCGGACAAAGACCTACTTGAATATTTTCGTTGTAGAGAGATTTCGATGTCTATGATTAAAGAAATTAACCCTTAAGGGGCCTTTCCCTAAATCGTAACGGTAAATTTCAACTCGCCTCGGATCAAGAGCTGACGTAAAGAAAAATTCAACCAATGTTTGAGTCGACGTGTTATGAAAATACAATGGGTTTTAAAATGATTGACAGATGCCATAAAATCATCACGACAATGAAGGTCGATGGTCGGTTATCTTAGGCCTGGGTCGGTTTATTGGTATGGGTAAAAGTTTTTCTTCTGCTATTAGTTATCTTTTCAAAATGCTTTCTCTTAATTTCATTGAATACTTAGTGTTCTTGAAAATTTGTAGAATTAATTTGATAAAAAATTTCAATAAAAATAAGGTTAAATGTTTATTAATCATACATAAAAAATAACGTTTATTATTAAGGGATTAAAATACTTTTAATTATGAAGTTAGCTATCGCATTAAAATTTAAGACAGTTTAAACAGTTTTATTGAATAGGTTTTGAATTTTTTTTATTAAAAAAAAATATTTTATTTTGTAATGCAATAGTTGTAAAAAAAGTAATTTAATTTTTGACTTATAGTTAATGAGCTATTAGTGCTATACTTTTGAAATTTACGAATAATGAGGTGTAAAAATGAGTTGTTTTACAGCTACATTCTCATATAATCGCAATGGAAATGGTTTAGAAATTATAAGTAAGAAAATTAGTAAAGACAAGATTGACTTGTAGGTAAAGACAAAAATTTATAAACAAGTGTATACGTACGTACACATAAAAAAATATATAAAGAAAATTTTATATAGAATTTTTTATAAATCTGCTTTTAGACAAATTTTAAAAAATTGTCTAAAAAAAAACTTTATTAGATACACAATTAAAAAATAGACAGATTTGTTGAGAAAAAAAAGAGAATAATTTGTATTTGATAACAAACTTTGTAATTTATTAGCCACCCTAATCTGGCCGCCGTAGTTTAGTATCAGGTAAACTGGCATAACAGATAACAAACAGTCGATAATTATCCACAAAGGGCGGGTTTTTCCAAATTTCTTAGAAGTAAAACTGAAAATATTTTATGCTTTGCTAACTTTATCTAAAACCAGAACTTTATTATACCCAAAAAAATAGACATAGATTTGTTAGAAATAAAAAAAAATAAAAAATTTAGTTTAGTATCAGGTAAACTAGTATAACAGATAACAAACAGTCAATAATAATCCACAAAAACCGGATTTTTCTATATTTCTTAGAAGTAAAAATGAAAGTATTTTATACTTTGCTAAATTTATCTAAAACCAGAACTTTATTACACACTAAAAAAATAGACATAGATTTGTTCGAAAAAAAAATTATATTTGATAACAAACATGGTACCTAATTTAATTTGTGAAGAATATCCATATTATTTGTAAAATATGTCATTTATGACACCTAATTTATTAGACATCCTATTCGTGTCAATGAATTTTTTTTTATAAAACTAATTGTATCATAAAGTTTTCTGCAATAATTAGAAATAGATACAAATATTCTTATACAGTGTAAACCATTTGTATGGAATAACTTCGATAAAAGTTCAGGGATTTGTTTTCAGTAAAACGCTTGAACACGTATCCTGTTATTTTTAACAGCGCATTTTTTGACAAAAAAAATTGGATATACAGAGTGTACTAACATTGAGATACAACCTTCTACTTTGAAATTTTAAATGGAAATCTCAATTTTTTAGCATATTTGAATTCAAGGTATAACTTTGCATATTTTTTATGTAGCAACACTATGTCGATTTTTAGTTGTTTTTTTTTTAAAAAGCGTAAACTATTTGATATGAATAACTTCGATAAAAATTTAGGGATATGTTTTTCAGGAAAACGCTTGAAACCGTATTCTGTTATTTTTCAACTCGCATTTTTTGCCAAAAAAAATAGATATACAGGTGTCCTAAAATCGAGATACGACCCTCAACTTTAAAATTTCAAATGAAAACTTATTTTTTTAACATATCTGAATTCTACGTATAATTTTGCGTATTGTTTATGTAGCACACACTATGTCGATTTGCAGATGTTTTTGAAAAAAAAGGCGTTATCTATTTGAAATAAATAAATTCGATAAAAATTTAGGGATTTATACCTAAAATTCAGATATGTTAAAAAAAATTGGGGTCGTAATTTGATTTTAGGACACTCTGTATATTCATTTTTGTCAAAAAATGCGTGTTAAAAAATAACAGAATACGACTCCAAGCGTTTTCTTAAAAAACAAATCCCTAAATTTTTATCGAATTTATTCATTTCAAATGGTTCACGCTTTTTTTTTTTTCAAAACAACTGAAGATCGACATAGTGTGTGCTACATAAAAATACGCAAAATTATACGTAGAATCCATATGTGCTAAAAAAATGGGGTTTCTATTTTAAATTTCAAAGTTGAGGGTCGTCTCTCGTTGTTGGGACACCCTGTATATCCAATTTTTTTGTCAAAAAATGCGCGTTGAAAAATAACAGGATACGTGTTTAAGCGTTTTCCTGAAAAACAAATTCCTGAATATTTATCGAAATTATTCCATACAAATGGTTCACACTCTATGTACACAATTGTCAACACAAAAGTTATAAGAATAAGTTTAACATTATCAGTATCACCTCAGTGGAAATTTTACACCATCATGAATCTCGCCAATATTTATTTTTACTTCTCACTTACCAATTGTGAGACACATTTTATTTATAGCTTTGCCGCAGAGCTCTTTTCAAAAAAGGTCTACTACCTAGACCCACCCTTCAGCCACTATCATGAAGAGAAAGACAAGTTGTAGAAGATAGAAAATGGATTGAATTTTAAAAGTTGATGACCAAATACTCGTAAATTATTAGACAAAATTTAAGTTTCTAATTTTTTGCAGATTTCTTAGACCGATATGTAGTCGCAAGATACAACTAAATAAAAAATTTAAAAAAAAATTAATAAAAAAAATCATAATTTTAACAACAGTAATGCTATTTTTTATTTTTTCTGTTTCACACTGCTTTAGAAATGTAAATAATTTAATATTGTGAAAACCGCATTCAAAAATGTGAACGGGTTTTTGAGTAATGAGTAATAAACTTTTACATTGATTTCTCTATATACCGAATTTAGGGAAAGGCCCCTTAAATTGATCCTTGTCCAATGTTGGACAAATTTCGTTAAGTTATGTGAAGCTATTAACTGCGTTCCTTTTTCAGAATCCTCAAAAATACGCAAAGACAAACTGGAATCCGCCAATTATATGCTTTTTATTTAATAGAACAACTGATAAATCAAACTGCATCTGTCCTGCAAAATTGGCGGGGGTATTTAAGGTAAACTGCAATAGGTTATATACAACCGACAGATATAACGATACCCGTTATATAAAGATATAATGAAATAACAATACCATACCATATAAATTGTGTGCAGTAGAATGAAAAGTATACTTTTTGTATTTCAATAAACCAACCAAATTAGTTAGAACTTTTAAAGAGACGTGGTTTTAATGCACATCGCGCCCATTTTAACAAAAACTTCTTAAAAAAGAAAACAGTCAATAGATTAATAAACATATCTAGGATTTAAGAAATGTCATAACTTTAAGACTTCTGAGGTTGGTATGACACTGTTACATCAGCGGTACGTTCAAGATTTTATCTGTTTCTGTCAAAAAAATCTTTAAAATAATAGTAATTAAGAAGACAGAAGTTCAGCGTTACATTCAAATAACTATCATTATAAACAAAAGTATCTTTAAAATTTTCTGATTTATATCCAGCATTTTCTCGCTTTAAAAACGATAATTTTAGACATTTACAATATTTTGATTCCATTGACAATGAATGAAGTGCCAACAGGCGTGGTAAACAATCAAATGAAATTCAATCGCACAAAAATAACCCTTACTGCCTTGGAAACAATCAACTACAAATCAATGGCACAAAAAATTTATGAGTTGCTTCATACCTCGTTTGCGACTTTTCTGCGAATAACTGACGAGAAGTTATTTTTGCCGTTTAGTCACATTATCGCTCCTAGCATTATCTCCCTTTTTATAAAGCCATAATCATTTCAATAAATTTTTCATATTTTTTTCAAATTTAACATATTTTCACAAAAAAAAATTTAAGTATTTCATTAGTGACACTTTATAACTAGCCACAGGAAGACTTTCGTGAATCTAGATTCTATTTACTCAAAGGAATCAGATGAAGCCGTAGCGACTTCTCAAAACAGGTATAAGATATTGGTTAGTTTAAGTGGCTACTTCTCTTCTAATACGTTTTACCAATACCTTATACCTCGTTAAAAGCGACTTTGCGGCACAGCTAGAAATACGGAGCACCAGAAACGCTGTATTTAATATGAGGCAACAACCCTGTTTGGGGTATTAGCTGGTGGGTCTACTGGATAATGTTGTTAGTTAATGTCAGTAAAGGCTTATGTCCACAGTGTAGTTGTTTTCATTCTATTTGTTGAGGATAGTGGACTGAGCCAAAATCTACGAAAATTCAAGTCTGGAAGTAGAAATTGTATGCCACAAACGTGGTCAAAGCACTAAACCATTAAATGTAAAAAAAATTCTTATTTTTTTTAAATCAATTCCAAAATAGTCATATAACAGGATTGAATTCTTATACAATTCGCCGACTTAGTTATTTCTATTAACTTCTTCGAATTGTGCATTTCGACCTCATGCAGTTAAACAAAAATTGTGCAAATAATATAAGATCAAGTCTCGTTCCCAAATTTATAAGAGAAACATTTATAGACTAATTTCAAGTTGAGATACTACCGGTAGTATCGCAAATTTTAATTCTTCTCCATAGCAACAACCAATCACAACTCCAAATTCTTTTAATTTTGCATAGAAACGAAGACACTACCGGTATTATTTCAACCTGCAATTAGCCCATTAGCTTCTATTATTAAAAAACGGTATTTTTTGTTTTTAAGATGCCGCATCATTTTTATCTACCCTCAAAAGACTGTTTTTAAATTTCTTAAATACAAAAATTTAAAAAATAAATGGGTTAAAAATATACCAGAAAAGTTCACAGTGACCAAAAATTCAAAAACTTGCAAAAACCGTTTTTTTAAACGTCAGAAAAATTTTAAATTATTGTACTGTGTTGCCATAGTTAAAGTTTTACTTCTTTACTTCTGAGCCTAGGATAAAAAGTAACAACCCAGTTTGAGAAATGTTTACTTCTCAGCCGATTTTCTACCTCTGAATATTTGTGACAACATAAATGATGTTTTGTCATTGTTACAAATCGTACGTTTGAGAAAAAAAATAGCGTTTTTTATGTGGCAGAGATGATACTGGTTGTGCCTCATCTGTATCAGTTTTATGCCGGACTCACTGCAGTCGTCCATTAAACTAAAACTGAGAAAGCTTTATAAAATATTATAATATTAATAATTTTGAATATTATAAAACGGTGGTTAAATTTTTTCTCATATTTAACCGATTTTAGAGCCTATACTGTCAGAAAGAAAAATTTAGAGAAACAAACTTTTTCCTATAACACAATATTGTATCTTTAGCTGTTTGCGCAGCATTTTTAAATAAAGCCATGAATTATAAATATTAAATATATTTTTAAAATGTTGCAGCAACTTTTTTGTATTTTTTTAACAAATAATTTAATCTTCTTGTTGGATCTTCCTGGTGTGTTTAAATGAAAATTGGAAATAAAACACCCACTAACACCAAACTTCTTTACTTGATACAGACGCACGTTTCGACAACAATGTTGTCATCCTCAGGTAGGAATTAAAACTAAATTATTTACAACCATTCTTAGCTTATATACTAATGATGCCGGCATCCACCAACTTTCACTTCCCCCTCTTATCAACCAATGAGAAGAGAGAAGAGGTGGGGATTAAACCAAAATCGGCGTTAATTAGACGTCCTTTGTTTCTATGTATTTCTAGACTCTTGCCAATTGTGCCAATTCTGTAGTCATTCTCAAAAATATGTTGGGCAACACTAGATTTTTCTATTCTATTGAATTTGAGATGAGCCATGTGTTCTTCAAATCTAGTTTTGATCTACGTGTTTGCCCAATATACCTTTGATTAGTCTTTACAATTAATTTCATAAATCCCCGACTTTTCTAAAGACTCTGTTTTGAACTTTAGGGTTACCGAGAAGACTTTGTAGACTTGTGCCCTAGTTGTAAACAACTTGAGAGTCTAAATTTTTGAAAATTTTGCTCAAACCTCTTGTGATTGAAGGAGCATAAGGTATTGATATAAAAGTTGTTTTCTCTGGTTTGTTTACAAAAGTTGTTGATTTAGTGACCATTTTCTTATATTTAATTTTTCGAACTATTTTATTAATAATTCCTGTCTCAAAACCATTATACCTGGCTGCATCTTTGATAATTTTGAGCTCTTTTTCAAACCTCTCCTTACTCAAGGGAAAATTAATGAGTCGATGAATTATAAAATTAAAACTCGCCATCTTGTGTTGGGGACAATAATGGGAGTCTGCAGTAATGTAGCGAAGCGTACTGGTATTTTTCCTATAAATATTAAATTCTAATCTATTATTACATTTAATTACTATAGTGTCTAAAAATGATAACTTTCCACCTACTTGTTTTTCCCAAGTGAATTTAATGCTTTGAAAGCGATTATTTAAAATTTGGACAAAATCATCAATTTTGCATTTTTTGGTGTCGAAAATGCCAAAAATGTCATCCACATACCTTAACCAAACTTTTGGAAAATATTCGAGCTCACTTTCAAGATCGTTTTCAAAACGGCTCATGAAAAGCTCAGCTAAGAAAGGTGACAATGAGTTACAGTAACTTCTTGCTGTTCGAAAAAATTCCCGGAAAATTGAAAAATATTTTGTTCCATGCAAATTTCGGTGAGCCGAATATATTCGTTAATAACTTGTATAATTACTTGTATCAAGTAAAGAAGTTTGGTGTTAGTGGGTGTTTCATTTCCAATTTTCAAATAATTTAATACTATAATTGACAGTATCTCTTAATGCGTTTTGAAACTAAACCAAAAAATTTTATTTTTGTTGCTTTATCACTCTGCACGTTTGTGATGTCACAATAAAAGTCATGAGCTGTATCCAGACTACTATCAAAGACTTTGGTTGGGCTTAAGAAAAGATTTACCTTCAAAAACATTTTACCAATATCTTCTTCCACACATGCTGTTTCCAAATGTTGCTATTGTAATGTTAATTGTACTTCGTAAAAATAAACAAAATACAAGTCCACAAAATTATTTGAAAACGTTTGACAGTACTATTCAACGCATAATAATTTGAATATTGACTACCAGAGAGCGTACTTATCCCTTTTAAAAAATCCGTAATGAAAAAAAATTACAACAATTAACAAAGATTAACACCTTAACTAACACATAACATTCACAAACACCTATTTAAAATTATTGGGTTATTTTCGAGCTGACTAGTGTGTTTACAATTTCAGTTTTATCCCTCAATAACACACGCGGGTATCACAAAACCCAAATGAAAATTTTAGCGACAGAGACCGTATAAGCTTCGTTTTAATTTTCGTTACTCACAATTTTCGGTATATGTATAAGTTCATTTTTATTTTATACTTTCTATATTAAAATTTATAGAATACCTGAGTAATAAATTAAAGTAGAAACAAAATAAAAAAATATTGAAATGCTGGTCGGAAATAAATTTTTACTCTAACTGGTCCTACATAAGTGAAACCGACTTTTTAAGCCTGTAGGTGTATCAAAATATTTAAATTCAAATTTGCTTCAATTAATCTAAATAGTAAACAAAATATTTAATTAAGTACATCTATGTTTACCAAATGGAAGATATTGGATGAAATATTTTTATTTGGTATTCCTGCCTAGATACATATGTATGAAATGTATACTATGTCATTGCTGTCAATAAAAATTGAGTTCAAACAGAAATTTCTATTTTCTCGCTGTTTATCCATCCAATTTACTTTGGAAATAACATTTTTACCCCGACTTTTCACTCCTCTTTTCTCATTCCTTTACTGAGTATTTTAATAAATAAATACATACTTTTACTAATAGGAATGGTATAAATCTGTAACTGGCGGTCTATAAAATTTTCTCGGTCACAAAAATAAAAAAGAGCTTATCCGAAATGACTCAGATAATGTCAGTTGTACTGTTATGTTGTTCTTACTATTTATAGTCTGTAAATATTTACACCTGGCATAAATTTACAAGCAATTATAGAGTTGCAGAACGATAAATTTTGCGTTCAAAACTCCTCCTGTAACATTTCTAATAATAAAAATCTAATTAGTATTTTCTTTCACGGCATTTAATAATTACGGTACGCCTCTGTAACCTTGAAAATTGAATGATTTCACTAAATTTCGAAATTTAATAAACCAATGAAAATTGTGTCCCTAATAGATTTACCGATGCACACAGAGCACAAAATGATTTATTTATTCAATGCACAAACTGAATTATTTCACTTCTAAATTAAATGGGAATTTTTTGATAAAAGATAAAACTTTTGCCCTTTAAATCATTATTATTACAGAAATCGATAAATTATCGATCGTGACCTTGACACGACTAACTTCTCGTTTTATCATCGAGTAGTTTTATAATGTGACATTTATCTTGGCGAATTAGATTTCGGCCGATTAATCGGTTCTCTCCGAATACAATTACTCGATAAAAGTCTCGTCCCTGTGCGTGATTTCGCAACAATGATGCTAGTCGTTTGTTCACAACTGGTTCACCTACTTAATGATTAAGTGAGAGTTGAAATCCCCGCTATGCAACACCACCGACTATAATAAAAAAAAATTAAACTTTGTTCATCCTCCCCTTTTTTACGTCGATTGTAATTGACATACGGCGGACCGAAAGACTTTGAAATATGGCGTTAATATTGAGAAAATACCGAACGAGAGACGACTTCTACGAATTAAATTTTAAAATCGATAGTTATTAAATTTTCATGAAAGGAGCTTGCTAAAGAGACCCGGAAAATAAGCATGACTTTTATGGTTCAGTCGGTACGCTTCACTGGAAAAATTCACATTCGATCCGCAATTAACAATCGATTGCCAACCCTCACAAAAAAATAAAAATCATTGCGTTTCTAAATCCTTCGAAAATTAAATAGAAAAAATTACGGTATTACCATTTTATTTCTCAATGTTGGTAGCACGACAAACGTCAAATTAATTCCGAAATGTTAAAAGTCACTAAATTATGCTAAATTCACACAATAACCATATTTTTTGACATAAATTTTTACCTTGAAATACGTTATTAAATTGTCAGCAATAATTTTGAAAGTTAATAGTTACGATGAGGAACATCACATAACTTAAAAAGGTAACATAAAGCGTATTAAAATACAGCTGACTATAAAAAAAATCACCAAAATTTTAACGCTACTTTTCCTTTCATCAGATTATCCTTGCTAATATTAATTTATTGTCATGTTTAGGTAGGATAATAAATATCACTAAACTACAAAAATAAGATACAAAATACACATTTAAATAGAAAAAGCAAATAACTAACAAAAATTAAATATAGATATAAATTAAAAATTTGCTGAATCATAACAAGCTCTGGTCTATTATATTTTGGTAGTTGTGGTCGATCAATCAAAGAACATAAAGCCATCTCTAATTCAGTAGGTACATTCTAGTTCCCACGTAGAAAAAAATACCAGGTGTTCCAAGTTTTACGTCCAATCCCAAAATGGACTTTTCTATTTGAACAAAAATTCAGAAAAAATTCAGTATAATTATATATTATAAGAGTACATCCAGTCCAAATTTCAAAGCTTTTTATTGAATACACAGTCTTTTAACTTTAGTGTAGCATTTATTAAAGTTATTAATTAATATGAATAATAATTTTTTGATCACCAAGGTATTTTGATTTGTTACATTTGAACGTTATTATATTGGCTTCAGGAGCCTAGTGGTGTTAGACGTCTCATTGCACCAAACATTTACAAATTACACATCAATGACCTCCTACCAATAATTCTCTTCCCATTCAAAAAGTCCTACTTTTAAGTGAAGAGTTCTTCTGACAAGCCCAACGAGTCTCATTGAAGCGAAAATACCTTTATCGTGTGTCTTAGCCTAAAAATCTCACAATTGTGGCTGGCAAGAGTCACAATTCTCAAATTGTTCTCAATCCGAGTAGAGATTTCAATGTTCTTTTTACCACCTTTGTTCTCATGTTTCTTTCTTCTCCTCGATAACCTTTAGAAACTGCTTCAACTAAACTTTTTGCTTTCGGCATCACAGGTCTCTTTTCGCTTACGCAATTCTTAGAAACACGTGCACGCTTATCCTCACTTTCGAGCTTTGCCTGATCAAAGCGTCTAATATTTCCTAGATTATTCTTCTTGCGATTTTCAGATCTTTTTTACGCAGAGGATCATTGTGAAGTAACCAATATATGTTAACCCAGCCCCACCGATTGACGCTAGTCCGTGTAGTGTGTTTTCCTCGTGTTTTCCTTGCCCCTATCAACTTCTGCACATATCTAGAATGCTTTGAACGCTACCAGCTTGTTATAAAAACCGAAAAAAAACTTTATAACAATGTTTTGCAGGTAATACTTTACACCATTGATTGATCTTCGACTAGACAATAGAAATGACTAGATTTCGCTAATTGAAACAAAAGGGGTTATTTGACAAAGCAAAATAAAAAATAGTCATATGATTATATTGCGTCATTGTAGCACGACCAACAGTTTAGTCACAATTAATTATTGTTAAGTTTTCATTTTAGCTGGAATCTCTGGAAGACTTCAGTGACAAAGTTAATCTCTTTGTGATAACCTCCCATCGAGAGGCTTTAAATATAGTGAAGTTTATAGCCTTGCCATTACTTGGTATAATCTAAAAGCCTGAACTAAAAGGTGATGGAGGATTACCACACATGTTTTTGATGTTTTTCAGTTGTCCGCATTTTCTAAACTCCACTCATTTATCATGCTAAAAAGTCCTTAAACTTCAGCAAGCGTACATTCAAAGAAATAATGTAAATTAGTCTTAAAAAACATTTAAACAAGATCAGAAAATCAAAGTATTGTTACTTTACTCATTCGCACTTCCTTTCATTTCCATTTTTATGTTCAGTCAAACTCTTGTGTTTTCTGTAAATTACTTCGATTTCATAAATTAACGATTTAAGAGCCCAATAACCATCCATAGTTTTTTACCCTATCTCACAAGAGAAATTAGGTTTTCTTTCTATGGTAGCACTGAGGATGAGGCAAAAGCCCAGAAACTGCTCTACACGTTCCTAATTTTGTATTTGGCTTAAACGCTTTTCATTAATGTTTTTTTTTACCTTTTAGTGCCAGCTTTTCTAATTGTTTAGTTACCATTGCTCTAGTCTTGTAAAGGTATATATGTATGTATAGATAATCTTCCTGTTGGATCGTCTTGAGGTGTTAAATAAAACGTAAAACACCCATTAACACCAAACACTATACTTAACATGCCGCGAGTTTCAACAACAAAGTTGTCATCCTCAGGTAGGAATTAAAACCGAGTTTTAATAATAGTTAGTAATTGTTTTACGTTTCTTTTTATACATATAGATAATAGAAAAGACCGATGATAGCGTCACACGAAAGAAGCATGAAGGTGGTATACCACTAAAACTGACATAATTGTGATAGTTATAAATGTTTTCAATCGCCACGGTTTAGATTTTTAGGATTTTCAAAGATTTACACTATTCCAAAATTACATTTCATTATTGTTCAAAACGAGCTGGGATTATTTATTCACACTTTTTTGTTGAGTATTTTAACATTTTTATAAGTAAAATAACCCTTGAAACCACAAACAAATATAAAAAAACCTCAAAAAAATAAATCTTTTCGTATTTAATTCGAAATTCCAATTCCTATAGATAGTTTGAGCGAAATTTTCAATTTTGTTACTTTAAACTGAATTTATTTGAGTTCGTCACCTACTGCCTAATCATCTAAATATATTTTTTTAGACTAACAAGTCCTAAAAAATCTGTTAAGTTACAAAATTTATTAACTACTCTACCATTTTTTTGTATAAAATACCGTTTCCCAAGTTCCACAACACACAGTAATTCGTATTATTCGTCTTCAATAAAATAACAAACATCTTCACTGCACACGTTTTATTGTTGTAAATTGTGTGTAACCGGCACAGTTAATTATCAGTCATTGGCAATTAAGGCAGAAGTTTAAGTAAACACTTCATCTTATTTCATCCCTACTGTGTTCAATTTGGTATCAAGTTCTGGGGTGGCCTCTATGACATAGATGCTAAAACTTGCAAATGCAGATTCCACTACACTAACCCCTAGTTTTTAAGTGATGTAGAATAAATAAAAATAAGGTAAAATAATAAAAACTATACAAATTGAAAGAGGGTGATGTATTTATTATTCACTGCTTAAATCATTTTTTTACTATATTTATCGGTTAATACTATGTTAAATTATGTTAAAAAAAGTGGGAATTTCGCCTAAAAACTTGTGTGTTAACGCTGTTTTCTAATAAAAAAATTGGCATGTCTTTTTAAAATTTCGTTTTACGATTACCTGAAACCATTAAATTTCCCCTTTAGGCAATAGATTACTTTCAAAAATCATCTTGATTTTTAAAAGAATTTAATTTTTTTTATTTAATACAATTCTCAACAAAATAAAGACACCAAATTTCGACAGTAACATTAAAAAGTGTCTAGATCAACCGTTAATTTTTGATTTATTTATGTACAATCACAACATAGGTCGTGATGACAATAACCAATCTCATAATTGACAAAAGCACTTTCGATATAATTTTTTAATAAACTTTCCAATGATGATACCACACTATTGATCATCTAAAACTCTAAGGCTGGTAGCCGCCCCCGCCAAAAAGGTGAAGCGTCGGTGTTACCATTACCCTGGGTACATATTTGTCCCCCTCGTAAATAAAATCGACCTGACCGAGCGTTTACAAATGTTCACCCTGTATACATATTCAAAGTAGTGTGGACATTCGAAAACCCTGTCTGTATATATAATTATAATAATTTTATTCATAAAAATATTGTCATCACTTTCTTTTCAGATCTTTCTTTACTTTTTTTCGTTAAATAAATCTTTCACTAACACGAGAGTGAAAAAAAAGTACTTGCCATCCCACATTTTTTTTCTTTAATTTCGTCACCAAAAGAAAAAGTCGACTCACCCTCTAAAAAACTATGGACTGTTCGCAGTACAACGTGATACAACAAACAAAAAACATCGCAATACCTACTTAGTTGCAATTATTTTAATAAATGATTCTGGTGCTTCTAATAATAGACGACTTTCTAAAGTTACAATAGCTTAAAACTAAATTGTCGATTATTTTATCAGCATCATCCACCCGAAAAACTTGAAAATATAAATTGTATAAATCAATATTACACGACTGAAACAAAAATAAATGAAAAAATAAATAGGATTTAACTTTTTATATCTATGAAAAAAATTAGTAGAAAAGAAAAGGTGATGAGTTGGGAGCCCTTAAAAGCCCTTGAAGCATCATTTTTCATTGCGCTCTTAATAGCGTCGAATTGTCAAAATAAGAAAAAAATACATCGCCTATAAAACCCTGTGTAAGTCTGCCACGTCTAATGGAAGCTCGTAATAGATTAAGATGTGAACCGCTCATATTCTTGAGGAATTCACTAAAAGCATAATCGAATTTTTCGGAGAAACTCCCCAACACAAAGGAAAGTTATTCCTAATTACTTCAGCTCAACCAGTAATTTGCACCCTAATTATAAGTTTCATGGACACTTTTCATCACTCCCTTTAGAAAACAAATAGTCATCTCTCGAAAATCAAGGTTAATTATTTAACGGACGCTGTCATCCCGTTAATGCAACCTTGATTTACCTGAAAATAATTAAATAACAAATGTTCAAACATTCCACAAGACATTGAATCAAAATCGCGAAAATCTGTCAATAAATTACCGGCTGTTTCTAGGCCGTCAATTAAAAAACTTTTTCGCCGGCATTATTGACCCAAATTAAAGGTTTCAAAAATCTTTTTACAAGTACACTTCCTGATGATGGAACGCATTCACTAACCTTCCAAAATCCATCGATTGTTTGATGGCCTTCTTGTGCATTTCCTTGAGCCCTTTTCTTGACAAAGGTCAGGAAAAGAAAAGTGAATGCGAGTTCAAGGACAACGAAAGTGATTATCTCGTAAAAGACATTACTTTCACGATAATTTGGACTCACCTTTGGAAACTTTTTAAGGGTCCTCGTCGAGGAATTACAAAAATTCTGTCTAAACGGATTAGGAAAGTTTTGGGAAGACAACAGCAAACAAGTTAAAGGCCCCGGAAGGGAAAATTGACATCGATATTGACGTTCGAAAAAAACTTTCCTTTCGAACGAACTAATTAACAAGAGAAAAAAATCAATTTTTTTAAGTCCCCACCAATACAGGGTGGTTTCTAATAACAATAAAACCGGCGAGAGAAGTATAAAGTGAGTTTGCAAAAGGAGAGGGGTCCATAATAGTCCAGTTCTTGTACAAGTCTGAACATATGAAATTTAAGTGAAAGACATCGAAGGTGTTCAGTCAGTGCTGTTTGTGACTTCAGTTGTGCCTGACCACGGCCACCATGAGGCCAATCATTGCAATTTTCATTATCAACTGGATATCAGGTCAGATTTTTTTTTCTGTTATTGCTCAAGAATTGTGTTACCTAGATGCAATAACAATTATAAAACTAATGAGAGATGAAATCGCATCTGCATTATTTACATCGCACACTATAAACATATTTACCTACTTTAAAAGTTCAGTTCAGAAGCGCCGAAGATACTAACACACTTTCACTAGTTGCACACCTAAACAATTGTAAAATGTGATTATTTTTTATTGTCATCTTTACAATTACATAATTTGCGATCGTTAGACAACCGGCAAAAAATCCAAATACACCTTCAACAATCTTGGGAAATTAAAGTTGACATTTCGCTGTGATCTAGAAGTTGAATGAAGTGTTGGCAATCTCTTCGTGCAATTATCTCTACGAGAACGTGAAAGCATAAAATATAGATGCACTTAATCCCTTTTATTTAATTAATAGAGTTAGTGGAACATTGCTTGATTCAGTGCATAAAATAGCACGCCACTGGATAACAATTAAAAAGCTGTCTCCGAGTCAAAGCCTTACATAACTCATCCCAAAGTGGGCGTATAACAATACGATTGCATAAGTAATTTTTTTTTTCGTCCCTCCAGGTGGCGTCTTTGGCGCACCCTATTTGGGCAAATTCATCGGGAAACTTTCCGAATTACATCACGGCGTCTCCGGTGAAGTTTACGCGGTTGATGGCCGAACTTTATACCTGAAAGATTTCACTTACGACGGCCAAGGCCCAGGTAATTACTTTCTTCAAAAATTTGAAAGTCGTCCAAAAAGTGAAAATCGCTAAGCCTCGAGGTTTGTTTTTTTACAGCGGCGTATTTCTTCGCCAGCACAGGGAGAAACGCCAACAGCGCCGGATTCAGATTAAGGGACGAAAATGGAAGTGGTGAAGTGATCAGAAGGTACAGGAAGGAAGGAATCACTCTCACCCTACCCGAGGGCAAGACCCTTAACAACATCAAGATTTTCTACGTGTGGTGCGAGGAATTCGAGGTAAAAACCAAATTTTCATAATTATGGAGGGATTTGCAATTTAAATATAATGCATATTTCATCTTACTCTTGATAAATGAGCTATAAAAATTTCATTTACATAAGAAAAACGGCCTTCGAAATGATGTCAAATGATTCGATTAAATCACTGACAATGACACCGGACAAAAATCGCTTGCAAAATTTCATTAATGATTCCAGATTGCTAAATATTCAAATGAGAACTAACGAAACCATGAATGGATACAACATATCTGCGATATTTACAATACATTTCAAAACAAAAAACTGGTTTGCCATCTTTAGCTGCGCTATTTATATACCTGAAGACTTATAAATTATTTTGACAATTAAAACCACAGATAATAAAACACAAAATTTCATAAATGGTCGGCAACAACCGCAATTGGCATAAATTCTGTAATGGTTATTACCCTATTTTTGGTACAGTACAACCTCGATTATAAGAACTAAATGAAAAAACAACGAGATGAAAAGTTACACCCTGGCGGTAAAACTTTTAACTGATATAATTATGTTTTTAATGCAAATAAACTCAAACAAACACACTACGGTATCATTTATTTGTATTCAATGTATAATATAGCATATACTATAGCTCGATTTGTAAATATGTGCCATTACTCAATTAATCTTCCCAGCACTGCCACCACCAATTTTTTATATAAAAAAAGAAACACTAAATTATTACTATTTATTTATTTACAAATCAACAACAATTTTATACAAATATGAAAGTGGTCTTTGCAAACTGTAAAGAAGTCTGTCCATTTTATATGAGATTTTTATTCACAGTAGTCACTATGTAATTTCTCGACAAAAATATCAAAAACAAATAATGTCTTGATGAGATCGAAAATTCCCGGCAATTTCATATACACTCGTGAAAAATTTTAAGAATCTAAAAATAATGTTAATGTCTTATTGCATATAGAAAATTTTGAAAAACTAACAAATGTAGAATGTATGTTATATTTAACCAACAGAGAAACAAAATCTGAATTTTCACTTGAGAATGATAACAACACAGAAAGTTTTAACAAAAATAAAAGTAAATTTCTAAAAATTCGAAATATGTAGAAAATTTTAACGATTTACAAGATGTCACCACCATTGGTTAAGCCGGGCTTTAACTTGAAATGCGCTGCTCTCATGAAAGGTTAAAACTCCAAACCCGATCAGTATCGTTCTGGTTTTGTACTTGATTGGAACACCTTTTGCTAAATACATTGTAGCTATGCATGTTTGAGTCTATTGGCAATTCTCAGTTAGACTAATTAAATACAGGATGGACCAAATGTATGGAACAAGCCGGTTTTTGGCTAAAGTATAAAGAATTTTGAAAAAACAAAATATAGGCATTAAATGACTAGGAAGATGCTACCTGCAACAATGTTTAATTTTTTTTATTTGTTTACATTTTTAAGATAACCATAGCAACACGTTTGTATTATTGTGAAGTTTATTCTTATTTTTTTAAAAAACAAGCTTTTTAAAAGAAATGTTGCTGTGTTAATTCTTTTAATATTAACTTTTCAATAAAAAAATTGAACATTACCGAATATTATCGTTCATTTTCGCCAAACCTACAAAATATTTGGTTTATTAAGTTATGCGTGTTAAAAAAATAACCGTTTTTTTAAAAAGTTACAAAAAGTAATTTATTTAGATAATTAATAATTTAACAATAAAAATTAGTGTGTTTTTCTTATTTTTTTATTATTTTGTAGTGCACATTACGAGTATGTTGTAGTACTATAAATACTACAGATATACTGCTATAGGTATAAATAAATAAAATGTAAATAGTAAATATAAAAAACAAAGAATTTTTATTTAAATAAATTGTCCAAAGAAATGTGATGTCAAAACTACCTTCCATTTTACAAACGCTGGTATTTGATACTAGTTGAGATAACAATAACAATAGAACGGCTGGAAAGTGTGTAAAAACGCCCACTTGATTTCTTACCGGTGTTTGTAAAGTGGAAGACAGTTTTGATAACATTTTTCTTTTAACAATTTATTTATGTAAAAAGTAGCGTGTTTTTGATACTTACTGTTTACATTTTATTTATTTATATCTTGTACTACAACATACTCGTAATGTGCACTACAAAATAATGAAAAAACAAGAAAAACACATTAATTTTTACTGTTAAATTATTAATTATTTAAATATTTTTTTTTTGTAACTTTTTTAAAGAACTGTTATTACTTTTTAACACGCATAACTTAAATTAACCAAACATTTTGTAGGTTTGGCGAAAATCAATGATAACATTCGGTAATGTTTAATTTTTTTATTATTTATAAAATTTATAATGTTAATATTAAAACAATTAATACAGCAACATTTAAAAAGCGTGTTTTTAAAAATGTTTTAATTTAAAAAATCAAAAATAAGTTTCACAAAAAAAAGAAAAATGTTGCTATAGCTATATTAAAAATTTAAACAAAAAAAATTTTTTAAACATATTTTCAGGTAACATCTCCCTAGCCATTTCATACCTATATTTTGTTTTTTCAAAATTCGTTATAGTTTAGCCAAAAAATGGCCCGTTCCATACATTTGGTCTAAGCTGTACGCTAACGTTTCCACTATCATAAAACTGCAATTGTCATTATTATTTAAAATTTATAAAATAAATAATTGCAAGTGTTTGAGCATTTTTCTCACATAATAAGACAAATGTATTTGCAACCAGGTACTGAATCATTTACGGACATGTTCCACAATTTAAACATTTTAAAAAATCTGCACTAATTACAAAATGTAAAGTGCAAAAAATCAAAAAGATGTAAATAAAGTAAAAATCTTAAAAATAGAAAATATACAAAAAAATCCATAAGTATTAATGTGTAAAATTACATAAAATATCTACAAAAATCATTAAATTTATACTAAATACAAAAAATTTACAAAACTTGTAAAAACAAATATACATAATAACAAGAATTTGAAAATTTTATACAGGGTGTGAAAGAATGGTTTAGCATAAATATAAAGATAGATACAGAATAGCAAAAAGAATTAAAACAGCAAAATTCATGTGTACCGAAAATGTATAGTTTCCCCAAAAGTACAATAATTACACCTATAAAACTGTAAAAACCTAACAATTCAGTATAAATTTAGTATAAAAACTTAACAGTTCAGCGGTTCTCAAAATTTGGAACCATAATTTTAAATTTTTTTTGAGGGAACACTATGCATTTTCAGACGAAAAAGATTACAGCAATTACAGATAAAGACAAAGTTTAAAGCAACACGAGCGTAGCGAGAAATGTAATTTTTCTTTTGCCTTGAGATACGTACAGCGTTTTACACACCAGCAAAAACCAAAAATTTTCATTACGCCCGTGATGTAGATTTTTATTTCCGGCCATGCTAGCAAAATATAAACCTATTATTTTGATTCATAGTTACGTAATTGCAATTTATGTATTAAGAGCATAATAAAAAGAGATTGTGGAACAAGGGATGTTTAAAGACCGACGTAAGAGAGCTTTAAATTTCCCGAAGGTGACCATTATTAGTGACCATTATGCCTGTAACTAAAATAAAAATTTTCAAAAAAAAAATTAATCAATAATATTATATCTCAAAAGTCGCAATGCCGGGCATTCAAATGATTTAATTGTACAAAATGTTGCAGAAATATTTGGCACAAATTTAACCACAATCATCCTAGTCTAGACCAGTGGAAGATGAAAGCCGGTAAAATTATTGTTCTACGACGCTTCTGTAAAAAGTTACCTACTGAAATATGGTTTTAATATTTGTAGATAGAGAATTTAATTTAAAAACTTCTTTGGCTCTCGCAAAATTTTGATAAAACTAAAAAATAAAATTTTCCAGTAAAAATGATAAAACTGAAAGGATTTACAAAAAGAACTTCACAAAATAGTAGTTATTAGTTATTTTTCGAATAACATCTGTTAATGTTCTAAACAAATTTTAACTATTAAAACAAAAAACAATTAAAAATGCATATTATCCTCACCTTTTTGTGTTTACAGTTACAACTATGTATTGATTTTTAAAATTTAACTTTTTGCTTTTTTATTCTTTCAATTTAGCAAACAATGTGAAGTAAATAAATGTCTTCCAGAATTGTAAATTATATACAATCATAAAAAATACAATTTTCAAAGTGTATTTGCTAAAAATTCGGATTAAAAAGATTCGGATTATCAAGATTTCACTGTATTTACAAATTATTTTTTAAAAAACACAAAATCTAAGAAATGGTTTTCTTTCTTTAATTACACTGTTGTCCACTTTCCGCATTTCTATTTTCTTGAAGGAATATTGACCTTAGTAGTAAATAATTTTGAAACATAACATGTAATAATCAGTATTAAAAAAACAAATTTGACAAATAGCTGGTCTCAGACACAATCTTTAAGTATTTCGTAATTCTATTGTTAAAATGATTTTACAATTAAAGTTGAAATTCCTAACATAAAGTATAGACATCATATTCTCAACGAGTGTCAGTGATTGTATACCTGTGGCACTATCTTTGAGAAATTGCAATTATGCAACGCCGTATGCAAATTTTCCATCATAACGAAGATATTTACGCCGCACTTCTACTCTCGGAATTCAAAATATTTCCTTTTCCGTGTATGAACATTAATAATGTCGCTGGCGGCATAAATAATCACATTAACATATTCGCATGCACCTGAACGAATCTCATTATTGTCATGCCAATTAAGATTATTATTACGAAAAAAAAAAAAATTCTTGTCCCCTTTGAAATGTAAATAAATGTAGAATTTGCATATAGACGAGACTGCGAACACCCAGCACAATCAAGAGAACCTTTTTAGGAAAACTTGTTCGATTGCAGGTAAACTTTGGCGATGTTAAAATCCCCCGCAACTTCGACTACCCCAAACCTCAAAAGATCGAGCCTTTGAAAGGAGTCCACGCAGTTTCCTCGGATAACATCGTCATCGTCGATGCTCAAACTTTACTCGTGCCGAATTTTTCATACGATGGAGAAGCTCCAGGTGAGTTAGATTGTAAATTATATTGACGTTGATAGTTGAGAGTACGTGACGGCGTCCTTTGAAACTCTACTTTTCACGAAATAAAAAAGGCCTGATTTATAGAGAGCCGTTCTGACGGCGAAACATGTTAGGAAACAATTCCGACAGTCGCGTACGCCAATTCAGAATTGGATTTGTAGCGTGCACAAATGCATTTTATTGGCTGGAAGCTTTTCGCGACGTCGATCCATAATAATTAAGGACGAACGAAATCTTTGTGGAAAGATTTGCTGTCAGTTACAGACCAACAGTTTCCGCATAAACAATTTTTTTTTCTAAAATGCAGTTTTTTTTCTTGCATTATGGAAATTTCTAGGACTTCTACTGACATTTCCTCTTGAAACTTTAACTTCCGGGTAAAAGGAATCATCACGACCTCCAATCTATTATGTGCGAAAATTATTTTACCTTGCTAAACAATAAACAAAACACGTCTATAAATGGACTAGTGGGTGCTCTTTCAAAGTTTTAATCGCTGTGTCGTTACCAGCATACTAAAACACAAAATCCCACACTAGTCCATTTAAATGAGGTAAACAACCTCGCAAAATGCAAAGAAACAACCACAAAAATTTAAAAACAGTTTAAAAACAGGAATATAAAATAAATCATAAGCTCTAACAATGTGACAGAAAGTGTCATTTTCCACCCATAGACAGAATTTAATGAAGAAACTAAAATCTGTTTTATGTTTTTTATGTGATACAAATGACGATAAAGGCAACCCCTAGCTCAGGTATCAAACACAACCGCGGAGTCCTAATGCCTGCTTTCTGTCCTTGCAATATACCAAGAGTATTAGTGTACGTTTCAAAAATAAAAATAAAAAATATAATTATTTGAAAAATTAAAAAGTATAAAAAACACAACTTTCTTAATTTTTTAGTTTCACACAGTCAACAACGTGAAAATATTGTTTAATCAAATAAGTTAACAATAATAATGATGTAATAAATAAATTGGCTGATTAATTTTTTGAATTTTTGAGTTGACTATTTTTGTAAAATTTTATTAGATGTTCGTCACAAAAACCTTTTTTGTCTCGTTCCTTTTAATTTCCACAACTATTTTAATTTAGGTATAACAATATTCTACTGTGACAACATTACAAAATTAAACTGTTCATTTATTGATTTTTTAAATTTTGTTTTGAGTTCTCTATCGTAATAACTTAACAAATTAAATTTTACATTCATGTTCCCCCGACTAACTTAATTATTTATAAAATATTGTTTGTCCATCCTGTTGCAAAAATTTAACAAATTTTAATTTTCTATTTCACAGAAATTTTTATTTTATTATGACTTCTTTACAGGTTTCCCCTCACTCGTACTTCGCAAATGCCTTATCCCCGTGACTGTCTTAATTAATTATAAAAGAATCATTCGCCATTTTGACAATTCAATTTTAATTTCTTTTTTTATTAATTTTTTGAATTTTCTTATTACTTTTTTAGATACATCCTTTTACTTGAAAGGCAAAACACCCGTTTTACTTTTCATTCGACACACCAAAAACATCCAACAAGAACCCTTTTACATGACCCTATCCCCTTGTCTTAATTATTTATGCAAGATTTTTTGGTCATTCTATTGTAACAGTTTCGAAAATTTTAATTTTCCAATTTTATTGTATTTTAAATTTTGTATTGACTTCGTTAGAGATCTTCTTTATGAAAATGTTATTGTATTATACCACTGACCGTCTTTATTAATTACATAAGACGACCTTTTGACGATTCTATTCTCACAATACAACAAATTTTAATTTACTACTTTATATTGTTATTTACGACTTCATTAATAACCACCTTTTAATTAGCAATTGCCCTTATCTTATCCCCCACACTGTCATTTGTTTATAAAATATTTTTGACAATTCTATTGTGACAATTTAACAGATTTTAATTTACCTGATCATTAAATTTTAATTTTGTTATTACTTCTTTAGATTCCCCCCTTTTCTTCACAAATACCGTTACTGTAACCTCCCGACTGTCTTAAATATTTATAAAAGATTTTTTAACCATTCTACTGAAACGATACAACAAATTTTAATTTTTTCGTGTGATATTTTTAAATTTTGTTATGATTTCTTTAGACTCCGTTTTCTACGCA
Organism: Tribolium confusum; assembly: GCA_029207805.1. Classification (NCBI taxonomy): domain Eukaryota; kingdom Metazoa; phylum Arthropoda; class Insecta; order Coleoptera; family Tenebrionidae; genus Tribolium; species Tribolium confusum. The sequence continues at coordinate 11,787,390 of JALGAY010000006.1, forward strand.
AATGTCTCTATTTTATCATGAAATTCACCTCTTGTCCTTTCTATTCTGACAATTCAACATTTTATTGTGATTTCGTTAGAGACTGTCTTTTCTTCGTAAATGACTCTGACTGTCTTAATTATACAAGGCCTTTTAACCATTCTATTCTGACAAATCAACAAATTTTATTTTTCTTTTATTAATATTAATATATTAATAATTTTTTAAAATTTTTTTGACTTTTTGAAGAAGCTCCTTTACTCCGCAAACGTTATATTGTTCCCCAGACTAATTTCATTCTTTATAAAAGATTTTTTGAATATTCTATTGCAACAGTTTAATAAGTTTTAATTTTCCATTTACTTAATTGATTTTTAGACTTTTGTAATGACTTCTTTGGAATACCCCTTAACTTTACGCTAATACCGTTTTCTTATCTCACTGCACTGTCTTAATTAATTATAAAAGACCATTTAATCATTGTCTTCTATCAATACAAGAAATTTTAATTACCTATTTTATCGATTTTTTGAATTTTGATATTACGTATTCCCTAAACTGTCGTAATTATTTATTTTAAAAAATGTTTCCGTTACTTCATTTCATTATAACTTCCTCAGACTTTCCTATGTTATTCCCGAATGATTTAAAAATTTCTAAAAATTTTTTTAACAAATTACTATACTTAATCTTTCTCTCTCTCAACTGTTTTAATCTAATCTATCTCTCTTAAAGGTGTCCCAGAAAAAACGTGCCCATAGAACAATACCTACATATACTAATATTTACAGAGCAAGTTGCAGTGTTTAAGAACTAAAAAACAAATTTTTTTTATTTTTTTTACATTTTAATAACTTTTTAACACGAAAATGTTACTATATATTTAAAGTACAAATCCAAGAGTACATTATTGTTATTATTCTAAAGTACTAAACGAAGTAATGCCAACCTTATAAATTTGATAATGACCTTATTATTCCACTCATTTGACCCTGTTTGAGTTGAGTAATGACCTCTATTACTCCACTAATGGTTTAATGAAAAAATCGTCAATTTAGATATTATTAAAATCAAATTTACATAGGATTGTAAGATTTATCCTTAAATGTATAGAATATGAATAATTTATTCCTATTAAAGACACTGCATTAGCTAATGCCCTTTGAACTTCTTCAGATAAATTTTCCCCTTCAGAAACACTCCAAATCACTTATTTTAAGAGTTTTGTATATATGCGTCAAGCTTGTCAAATTTTTGTTCGTTCGTTCTTGATTTTTAATAATAAATTAGTAAATTGATTTTTTCTAAATTTTTCAACATTTGCAGAGAAAATGTTGTATATAAAATATAAAATGTATATAAAAACACAAAAAAGTTTCTCATAAAAATGTGTAAATTTTATACTGATTTACTTATTTAAAATACAAATTAACAATAAGAGTAACTCGGAATAATGTAGTACATCTGTAACAGCACTACATCTGAACAAAATCTCATTAAAATTCGTTCAAAAGTCATTAATAAAAAACGAATTTTAATTTTTATCTTTGTCGTACTTAAGCTCCTTAAACGGTGCAACTTGGGATAGAGTATGTTGTATTAAATTGATTTGTTTTGGACTCAAGAATATTATTAGGTAGCCTTGTTTTTTCTAGGACAGCTTGTGTAAAACTTTTCATATTTTAACAAATTTTAATTTTTTACTACATAAGTTTTCTTGCATTTTGTATCGGTTCTTTTAGCTCTCTTTTCTTCCGTACGAGAGAACAAAATCTCCCAAGATTTCTCAATAATTCTACTCGTATAAAGACAATTTAATATATTTATATTTTTGACCTAATATTAATTTTGTTGATTTTACTATGGACCCTTTTAGAGATCCCTTCTTTTGTCCTGTAAAGTTTTAATGGGTCTGTCGTTACTGGCATACTAAACCACAAAATCCCGCGCTCCAGTCCATGTAACAAGGTAAACAACCTCTCAAATTGCATCAAAAACCTCATTTAATCCTACAGAAATATTCGCCACGGCTTAGCCAAAACCACAACCTACAATAACACTAGCCGAAGATTCAAATTACAAAATTACGAAAATCAAGCTTTCATAAAGCAAACTTCAGTATTTCTTATATCCATTCCAATAAATTCATTTTATTTAGTTTATATGTATTATCTGTTCACCTGACTTTCACACTGTGGTGAATAAAAAAAAATCTCTGCTATTTTTAACCATTTCCAGATGTTTTAAGTTTTACCCTAACTAAATATATGGAAAATTTGGTGCCCAAAAATTACAGTTGTGTGAATGTCAAGTGAAAAGATAATGCTTATTTTTGTCATTTTTTTTTCAGATGCGAAATTCTGGGTGGGCCGCGGCCCTAAACCGTCTCCCCAGGGTATCCGCGTCCCTGACGAAAACGGCAAAATGGAGCCCCTTCGTCGCTACGACCGCAAAACTATTGTCCTCACCCTCCCTGGTGACCTTACCGTATTCGACATCGGCCATTTTGGCGTCTGGTGTGAAGCCTTCACCGTGGATTTCGGCCACGTCCAAATCCCCCAAAATCTCAACGTTCCTCCCTCACTTAAAATGCTGGGAGTGAGTCCACAGGTACGATAGCGCTAACTATCCAACTGAAGTGTTACAGCTGATAGAATGGCCTTAAATCTTTTTGCTTCTGCTGTGGTCGGGTGGTGCTTCTGCTATTGTCTCTCCCTTGAAGAAACTAACTGTTTCTGGTTGTTACAGAAGCGGCCCCGTAACTTTGACATCTCGCGAGAGGTGTCTAGGCCCAGAGTGCTAGTGGGGGGACAATTAGAAGCCACCACCTTCAGACCACGACAATTTCAAAATTTTCAACAGACGCAAGTGGTGCAAAATTTTGGGCCATTTGTGCAACAACAGCGGTTGTTGACGCCGCAGGAGATTTACGCACAGCAAAGAATTGATCAGAATGTTTACCAACAGCCGCAGTTTAGACAGCCGGTGCCCTACACTCCGCTCAATTTGCAGCAGAGACAGTACCAGGAACAGTTGGCGTATAATCAATTCTTGCAAAATAAACGGCTTCTAGAAGAACAACAGATCAAACAGCAACTAAATCGACAACATAACAGATTTGATTTGGCCGCCGGCGGTCAAAACGGTTACGTGCCATTCGGGTAAAGGCCATACATAAATTTCGGTCGACCCTGTACAGCTTTATCTAACAATAATTTATTCTAATATTTATGTGACAATTTCAGTGATGGGCAGTATTATTCCTTTGGCTTGTTTTTCACATTTATTATACCGGTTTTTGACGTGATATTTCTGATTGATTGAAGAACCAACTGAACTTCTCGAGGCTATCTCTCTATAAATACCTGATCGGTCTCACCTGAATGCACTTTTAACGCTCACCTTGAAAATAGATTAAGGTTAGAATTAAATTATCATTTCGCACAATCACAGCGGCCAAATAAACAAAAATTCCAAGGACAGAGTGAATTCAGGTGAAACTCTAAGTATTTTACTAAAATGCTCCGAGTTTCTAACTTTGAATTTCATGCGGAATAATTGATTTTTGAAAAATTAGGTCGTGCCTGCTACTGGTTTATTCAATAACGAATTGAAACTTCACCATGAAATCACTTTGTTAAAAAATTATTATATTAGGACTTTACTAGATTAAAATTTAATTGAAACTAATGATCTGCATGAAATTCGCACCGAGGCCAGTCTCTATCAGCTGTAATATTTTTATACATGTTTTTTATCTCTATATAATTTATATATTTTTATAATTTTTTATACAAATAAAGGCTTTTTGTACAAACGTGCATTCATAGCATCATTGAATCCCTGTATCCTATGCACCAGGTGCAGTCAGAGGCATAAATGTCGCGTATAATTCAGCCAAATTAATCTGTTTCAGTCGAAGCTCAACTGCGAAGTTTTGTACGATGACCTGGCATTTGAGGTACGATGGGCGGTCGCTGGAGACAGTATTGTTTTGCAACTAGTTGCAAAATTAGGTAAGTAAACGTGGGCGAATTTCGAAACCCAAACCCTACTGGTCATTTGCATACAGTTGGAGTAGGTCATTTAAATCCCTGCATTCACTAAATTTTCGACCACTTGCCAAAGTGCAGCAGACACCAGGGCACTAGCAGTATTTCAAAGAACGGTCCTTTAAATGTATAAACTGTTCTTTAGTCCTTGAAATAGGTATACTTAAAGAACACGATTGTCCTTTAATTGTACAACCACAAACCATAATGTTCCGGTATTTAGTTAAATGGTGCAACCGGAAGTTAGAGAGAGAAAAATTTGATGATGAAGTTGAATACGGTAGTTTTTTCAAAATTAATTTTGTTGTATAATTTTGTAATTTGTTAATTTTATTAAATGGTTAGGTTATATAAGCCATCAGTTTCAACAATTTTGTTTTGTACTATTTACAAACTATTGGTTTGAGACGCTTTATAGCGGCTATCGGCAGTAACAAAATGACTAAAATTGAGTTTGCTTTCAAAGCTTCATAACCAGTTTATACTTAATTTCAGTTTGATTCACTAATTTAGTTTATGTTGAATATTATAGCAGAAAACCACTTATCGCGATAATACCACGTTGCTTTGGAAAATACGCGTGATTTAAAATAAATTTAATCTTTGTAAAGAATTAGTGCTTGATGTGAGGCTAAAAAATTTAGGGTCGTGCAATCGCTCGCTACATTTTCAACCCAAATCACTCTTAAACATGACGATAATGCAATTGCCACTTTTATTACATGAATATTTATCTGTAATGATCTATTGTACCAAATTATAATATTGATTACAGTCACGAAAAGCTAATTTTAATAATTTTAAAATGGTCACAATTAAGCATTTTTTTAGGAGAGTTTTAAAAAATCGACTTGACCAAGATTATCTGCGGGTAACTATATCTAGACCCCAAAATCATTTTTTGATAATAACAGAAACTAAGATTTTCGCTAAATAGTGTTTCGAACTATTCGAAACACTATCGAAATCGTCCTTTTGCTCGAACACTTCTCTTCGTAACCGTTACTAATGAAAGCGGCCGCAAAATTTGATTTCGTGAACAGTTTCATAAAAAGTTTTTTTAAGAATGTTTTTTATTTTAATATTTAAAAGTTGGCACAATAGTAGCACAAAAAAAATTCGTTTTAAAATAAAATTATCTACACTTGGCTAGACACCCCATGACGCTACTCAACGCAATCCAGCTTAAGAATTAGCATCCCTTGTTAGTAATTTTATGTCGTTTTCTACAACTGAACCCCGGTCATTTCACCCTGCAATACAATTTTTCCGCGAGATAACGAAGAAAAGTGAAAGCGGTTATCTTGCATTTCCTGCAAATTTATGACGGTATGTATAAAGCCGGCCCTGTACTGAAACAAAGACCAATTATGACCGTCAGTTGATGCTAATTTCTGCACGACCTCTCCTATCAGACTCGTGCACGCATCAAAAGTTAATTGGGTTAGAACTAACAATAGTTTTACAAATTAGTTTATTTATGAGAGTTAGACTGATCGATCTCCATTCACCGACCCTGACCAACCACTATGTGTACACTAGATGTCAATTACCTGAGTAATTGTTAAAGTTCACGGAAAAAGATTTTTTTATCGATAATATGCAACAAAATTTGCATTTTCGTGTTATTTATCGCGATGTAAAAATTATTTCATACAAAAGAATTGCGTCATAAAGTCTATTGACCCGGAATGTACAAAAATTGAGCAATTTAAGTAATTAAAAACGCATCGAATCGGCAAAGTTTTTAATTGAACAGACGCTCGAAACATTTTCCGGTTCGTTAAAAAAATAATAATTTTGTTAAATAAAATGCAACATTTTATAGTTCAATTTACTTCGTTAAGCCTCCTTAATTCAAATTACCCAATCATTTTTGCATCAAACTGAGATTTTCCTCAAGTTAATCAAACGTGAAACATCACGCACAAACCTTATTACTTTTTTTTATTCATTACGTTTTACGACTTTTTCATGACTCTCATCCTTTTCGAAAAATTTTATGATTTATAGTAGCACGATTCTTACGTAACAAAGGACATCCGACCTTTCGCAAAAAAATCTCTTGTCCCTGACTGCCCACTCGCCAAGTTTAACGACCGATCCGCCGAGAGAAAGTCCATTTCACTTTTACTCGACCCACAATTAAAAAAATCTTTTACAGACGATAGAGAATACATGTCTTTTGGAATCTCCGGAGACGACTCCAAGAGTGAAATGATTGGTGGAGACGTCGTTGTTGCTTGGGTTGATAAAGCAACATCCAAAGGATACGCTGAGGACTACCACTTGGGAGAGAAATCACAATGTTCCGGACCCACCGGATCTTGTCCGGACAACCGCTTGCAAGAAAACACTAACAATGTCCGCTTACTGAACGCTGCAATGGTCAACGGATACTCAATCGTGACCTACCAACGCCCTTTGAAACCCTCAGATGAATACGACAGGCAGATACACACAAACCGATCTCAGGCTATTATCTGGGCGATTGGACCTCTCAACCAACGAAACGAAGTCTCTTTCCACAGTCACTACACCAAAGGTGACCAATTTTTGGACTTCGGACGTCCAGCAAAATGGAATTGTCCCATGCCGGAAAGCGAGCAACCATCCATGAAATCAACGACACCACCAACAAGATCACGTAACACGGAAAAAAGACGTGGAAGTAACACACGGAAGGAAGTAGCTGATAGCGAAAGAAGTGCTTCCAGGACACGACAAACCGAACGAAAAAGAGGAAATACAAAACAAGTTCCAACACCAGCACCAGTTGCCAAGCGAGACGCTTGGGAGATTCCACCAATTAAGTGTTACGAACCAGAAGATGGAGTTTTCTACGCCCAAATGGGACCCACTGGCGGGAAACGAGGATACCCTGCAATTACTGGTCATGTCGGTTGGGGAATCTCATGGTACATCAATGGACTTCTAATTCCCGAAATTAATGTAGTAAGAGGGAAAACCTATACTTTTGTTGTTGAGGGCGGATTTGATTCTGAAGTTGCTGCGAAATACCACCCCTTCTATATAACTGATGATCCTGTGGGTGGCTACGAGTATAAAACTCCAGAAGAGAGAAAGAATGTTCGCATTTTTGCTGGAGCAATTGCTGGCAAAGATGGAAGTGTTAAACCCACCGGTACTGGAAGATTATGTCATTGGACCCAACAAGGAGATCTCGAAGCTGATGACTTTGAATCATTTGGGGCTTATCAGAGAACACTTGAATTAAAATGTGATCAAGGAGAGCCGGGAGTTATACAATGGACGCCGGATAAAAACACCCCTGATACGGTCTATTATCAGGTAATTTTTTCGTCAAGGATATGATTAATTTTTGAGAAAATTTTTGTTTCAGTGTTTCACCCATCGCTACTTAGGTTGGAAAATCAACGTGCATGACACTTGTGACGAACAACCTGCAGCAAGTGAACCTGAAGCTTCAATAGTTCCCGCGCCTACAGATCTCGAAGAAAGTCCTTCAATCCGGAGTGAATCAAGGGTAAAACCAAATGCATTAATAGTTGAAGATCAAGAAGATAAGAATAATACAACAGTTTCAGAACAACCCATCGTCTCTCCAATAACAAATGATCCCGTCTTGATCCATTATATGACTCCTGTCTTTTCCACTTTTACTCCTTATTTATTTTACACTCCTTACCAACAAACTTTCAAACCTAGCCCACTTTTAGAACCTATTGGGGAGGATTTCACACTTAAATCTGTCTCTTCAGAAGCACCAAAAGAAACTACTCTTCCACTTTCTTCTACTTCTACTACAACTAGAGCTACTCCTACAATTAGTGAAAAAATCATTGTTGCCACCACTTCCGATATCAAAAACCAAAGTTATCTTGTTCCTCCTAAGTTGGTATACCATAATAATTTTATAATGCGTAGGCCTACTGGACCTAAACGACGGCCACATTTCCCGGTTGTCCGTATCAAAAAACCAATGTATCGACCACCAATTAAAATGACCCTACAAAGGCCACCCCCTTTGATCGACCCACTCCGATTCTCAGAATCGCAAATTAAACTAAGACGACCGACTTTTGTCTTAACAAAACCTGTAACAGTCAAAAACGTACAAATCTCGCCACAACAAGCCTCCACTGAAAAACCGTCAACCACTTCATCTCCTCTTGAAAAAATCAAACCGGTAGAAAACTACTTAAATTTAAAACCCGCAAAAAACACCGGATTTCACCCGGAATCGGTCGTAATTGAAGGTGGTTTTAAACCAATCATCACCAAAACTATTCAAAAACGAATCGACGAACCCGAAGTCATGCAGCTCCCTAAAAATTTCGCGCCTGTTTTTGTACCATCCCCCGTAGATAAAATCAAACGCAAACAGCCCTACATCAAAAAGTTTATCGTCAAACACTCCAGAAGTGTGCAAGATGAAGAACCGGTTGCTGCTGCTGCTGAAAGAGTGGAGTCTTACTATTTGCCACCTCTCGGTAAACCGCCCCAAATTAGTGCAAGGAGTCAGGCCTCGAATATAGATCTGGAGGAGCCCGCAAAAGTGGATCTGGGATCACCTCCGGATGTCGTTGTGACTTACGACGGTAAAAGAGTTTCCGGTGCAAGTCTGACTGCGAAAATTGCCGACCGTTCGAGTATATTAGATATGCGGGCGTCTAAAGCCGCGGAACTTATCAAAGCGCGACCGCAATTTGTACCTTTCAAAGGTGAATTGCCGCCCCTTAATCCCGAAATAATCAACAAGAACGTTCCGCAATTACAATCGCGAAGAGTAATCAGCAGAGATTTAGATGCGCCGCGTAGTTCTACCAAACTGAGTCCGATAAGACATCAAAGGGAGGTCGAGGCCCCAGGGTTGTCTTAAAATATATTTTTGAATAGTCCAACTCTCTTAAACCTAATAAAAAAAATTCAGAGGAAAAGCCGAATAAGTCCTAGGTTTATTGTGCCCCTCTTCAGGTTTACCTGAACAAACCCGTATCTTATTGTTAGAATACGGTCGGTCTATAGGTAATACCATTAACTCTTCGGTCTCCATTGTAACAGTCCTAAAGAACTGAAATTTTTATTAGATTTATGAAAAGTGGACAGACAATATTTTAATTGTTAAATAGTTTAGTAAGATTTTGTCTCGTTATAATGTAAATAAAACCAATTTGTAGTTGTTTGTGATTATATATTTTTTTATTACACTAAACACTTATAATACAAGTGCATTTTTATTTCATTACCGAATGAAATTTATGGCAATAAAATCAAATATAAAAAAAAATACAACACCAGCTAATAAATGTCAAAAAAAAATATTGGTCCTAATCTTTTTCTGTGGCATTCCCATTTTCTTTAGGAGCCGAACGGCTGCGAGATCTAGATCTAGAATTCTTATCGCCACTTCTAGACCTGCTCCTGCTTCTTTTCCCAGATCCAGAACGTGATCTGGAACGATTACGCGATCTGCTCCGTGATCGAGAGTTGCTTCTGGATCGGCTTCTGCGATCACGTGAACGACTCCTTGAACGACTACGTGATCTGTCAACACAAAACAGATATCCACGTGAAAAAACACCTGTAAATTAACAAACTCATCCAAACAAAACCCATTGACAAATTACGGGATCTGTTTAAATGATTCGAGACTACTCCACTACAAGTAAGTACGAAACTGGTTAAATGATTGTACTGAATCGTTGTCTTGAGTACAATTTGAAAAATGAAAAATACTAACCTGAAAATGTAAGTTGTTAATTTTTTTTACGCGTTTTTACGTCACGACTGCAGTTAAATTTCAACAAAAAATATTTACAAGTGACTTAAGAAAGTTTCTGGCTCTGTCGCTACTACCAAAACGGTTTTTTTTATTTCAAAAAATTGTTAATAACTGTGTGGACAAATAGAATCGAGTCAAATGTTAAAGAGATATGTAAGTTTTTACCATTGTCTGTGAGCTCGTGAGACGTGAAGTTAACATTGTAGGTAGAGGTAGAGTAAATCAACTAGGTAGGGCTACACCCGAAAGAGCTGGTAACTCACTGGCTCACTAGCAGTCTCGTATGTATAATGCAGTCGTGTGCAGACAGAGTGAGCGATGTACTACGTGGCAGCTCTACGCAGTAGTCAGCGGGAGAGGCATACAACGAGACGAGAATGAACTCAACGCTTTACCTTACTATCGGCCACAGACTATACCTATAAACATGGCATCACTGTCAGCCAATCACACCGCCATGCGGCTCGCTTTTATACGCCCATTACTGCACAACTGGACCGTCTTTAACAAAAAAAAGAAAAGAAAAAAAAACCCAAAAACAAATCACACGATCCAATTGTACAGCAAATTCAAAAATAAAATTAAGAAAAAACAAATGAAATTAAACTGACTTAACCACGAACGAATTGTGGTTTTCTCAAATTCACGTAACACACCTGTGTCTTCCACCACGTCTATATCTATTACAGTCTCTTGCATAATGCCCTCTGTCCCCACATTCGTAACAACGGTCGTCAGGGTGAAACGGCCGGCCACGGGACCTAGGCGGGGGACCCCTGTATCGGCCACTCCCACTCTTCCCATTGGACATTTCCACACGGGCCCTACGACCGCAAATCGTACGACCATCTAAAAACAAAAAAGTTGACAAAACTAAGATTTCTTCAACGGCAACTAGGTTCCCTAGTTTGTCTAGGTCCCCTAGCCTGAACAACTAATGACGCGTCATCATGTCTTCCCAAATTTGACAAAAACACTTGAGTGATTTATTATAAAATTAAATTATTTAAATAAAGATGTTGAGAGACAGAATTTAATTTTTAAGCCCAAATGGATAGCGATACCAAAATTCAAATAAAGGTATATTATGGTTTCTCAGTAAATAGTAGGAGAAAAAGCTAATTTTGATCGACAAAATGTCAAAAAAAATCACTTTTTTTTCAATTTTTTTGAGTACTTTTAAGAGGTCGTTTGTGCTAATCACAGTAATATAGATAAGAAACCAATAGGAGCTGCTGATGTCGGCACCTTTATTGTTTTTCTAACCAAAATAAAAATCAATATCGTGAGACAAAAAAAGTCTTACTGTAATAATTTTGATAGAATGTTTACTCAGCACATGAAAAAGTTATTTATGAGAAACGCTTTGGTTAATATTAATAATGCTTCTAAAGTAGATAAAATAAAGAAACAAGTTTTTTAAGATTGGTATTACAGGGTGATTTTTTTATTTGCTCCCGCCCGACTTCAAAAATAAGCAACACATTATACTTTGCTACTTTTTTAAGATTTAATTTTCAAAATTAAGGCATAGAGGGTTGTAAATTAATGTCAACATTGTTGACGATACCTTTAACAGTGCTTCCAGAGTCAGTTCATTTGGATCATTTGTAGTTTTCCCTAAGTTGCTTATCGTTTGTATAACATGTTGCGTATTTTTGAAATCTCGGGCGAGAGCAAATAAAAAAAACACCCTGTATGTGTATCTTGTATTAACACAAATATTAAAAATAAAATTATATTAAAACTAAAGAAAAATTTGTATATGAAAAATAAATTAGTTGAAAGTTAAGATCAGTTACTTATAGTAGTGGTACAGTAAATCTCTGGCTCAACCGTTGCTCGCAAGAGTATTCCTTAAGTTGGTAAAAACCCACCTTGTAAACTCTATTTAAAAAATGCTAAATCACCCATATTGAATCAAAAGATTTAGCCCGAGTTATTTACACTGGTTTCACATCTACATGTTGGTGTTTCTCCATTTCCTGTTCTGGTTGTGGTATAATAAGAACTTTATTATAACAAAAAGAAATTGTTACTACATATACAGGTTTATTCACATTAGATAATAAGCCTGTCCACCAAGAAAATGTAACCAAACAAATCACAAAGTTAAGTTGCTAAAAGTTATTATACAGACAGTTCATTATTTATTTAGATCAAGTCTTGAAACTTTAGACGTATGTTTAAAAATATAAGGTTAGGAAATTTTATGGCGAAATTCTTTCAAACAAGCACCAGTGTTAAATTTCCATTCGCCCTCAATTTTAACCCCATTTCAAAAATACGATTCAATAATGAATGTTTTATCCTTCACGCGTTTAAAAGTTCAATCAAATAAAACGTTGACACTTATCAAAGACAATAAAAATCTCTCACGTCAAATCGCACAGCAAGAGTAGATCTAAAAAAAATTTGAACAGTCTGTATTACCAAAAATAGTTTCCAAAATATCAAATTGATCAAATTTCAAAACAAAAAACAATTCCTAATTCCAGCCATTTGTTATCTAATGGGCTAATTTCAAGTTAAAATAATACCGGTAGTATCATCGTTTCTATAAAAAAGTAAAAGAATTCGGAGTTGTGATTGTTTGTTGTCGGCTGAGAAGTAAACATTTCTCAAACTGGGTTGTTACTTTTTATCCTAGGCTCAGAAGTAAAGAAGTAAAACTTTAACTATGGCAAAACAGTACAATAATTTAAAATTTTTCTGACGTTTAAAAAAACGGTTTTTGCAAGTTTTTGAATTTTTGGTCACTGTGAACTTTTCTGGTATATTTTTAACCCATTTATTTTTTAAATTTTTGTATTTAAGAAATTTAAAAACAGTCTTTTGAGGGTAGATAAAAATGATGCGGCATCTTAAAAACAAAAAATACCGTTTTTTAATAATAGAAGCTAATGGGCTAATTGCAGGTTAAAATAATACCGGTAGTGTCTTCGTTTCTATGCAAAATTAAAAGAATTTGGAGTTGTGATTGGTTGTTGCTATGGAGAAGAATTAAAATTCGCGATCCTACCGGTAGTATCTCAACTTGAAATTGACCATTTTTTTTTTAACTGAAATGTTTAGTAATACCCATTTTTCAAAAATTAGATTCGTTTTGCTTCTCTCGTTGATGTCGATTTTTATGTGCACATAAATATCATGTTTGACATGGATTTGTAAGTTACTACTTTTCTGACTTTAAGACTTATCTTACGTGAATAACCCCCTATGTTTAAAAGTTGTTTTCTGATGCGCTGTTTGAGCATCTTACTATTTTTTTCAATTTTACTCGAAAACGAAGCGTTTTACTAAAGTTTTGCAAAAGCCAAAAAATTTTCTAAATTAAATTTTCTATCCAAAAATTGTAAAACCATGTTTTTCGGACATCTATCAAATTAGATTTGTTTCATATATCTGTCCTAATAACACTAACATGCTGCCCAAATTTCATTACAATATCAAAAAGTTTTTGAGATAAGCCTCATCTTCTACTAGTCTAGCGTAATTGTCATAATTTCTGCCAAATAATTCTAGAACACCTAAACATACAGAGTGGTCCAATTAAAAGTTTGCACCTAGCGTTACCTTTGTGAAATTTAAAGCAGAAATGCTCGAAGAGGTCGATATTTTACAACTCATATCTTTAACCCCCTGACGAGGGTTAATCACACTCCTAAAATTGTAAATAGAAAGTGAGGTCGAGTGACACATCGTTTTGAAGAACACAAATTTATCTTTATAATGATACCCCATTTGATGTATTTTACTTGAAAAAGGTAATGTAAAAACGTCTAATGGGCTGATTTCAAGTTGAGATAATACCGGTAGTATCGCAAATTTTAATACTTTCCCATGACAACAGCGAATCACAACCTGGAATTTGTTTATTTTTCCATGGAAACGAAGATACTACCGGTATTATCTTATACTTGAAATCAGCCCCTAAGGAACTTGAATCATGTAGTTTTAGTATTAGTAAAAGGGCATCTAAATTTTACTTTTGAAGATTACTTTTGTAATCCTGAATAAACAATACATTTAAACGTTGTTTTTAGTTGCTATGACACATAATAACTAAAAGTTACATGCCTTTTTCACTAATACCAAAACTACATGATTGAAGTTCCTTAGGCGTTTTTACATTACTTCTTCAAGTAAAATACATGTAAAAAAAAAGATTAAGAACAAAACATAAAATGCTTAAAAGGTACAACCAACAATTACTATTACATAATTAATGACAGTAAACAACCAGAAATGATTTTCATATGGAAAATGCTTACCAAGCAGCGAATTTTTTTATATAACTTTTATTTTTTTTTAAGATTTTGAAATGGAAAGACATGATGACGTTTACACAACAAACACTCTAATAAAGTACAAAGCTTGTAGACAAGCTTCTCATGATAAGGAGTCTTTGATATCACTACCACCCAAAGACACCCAAATCAAAGAAAAAAATCAATAAGTCTAAATTTTCTTACGTACCAAGCCCCCTTATTGCATCCTCGGCGTCCCTGGCATCCTCAAATTCGACAAAGGCAAACCCTGGTGGATTCCTGGCTACCCAAACATTCCTCAAAGGTCCATAATATCTAAAAGCATCCTCCAATTCTTGTTTAGAGGCGCTATTTCCCAAATCTCCAACATATACTTTACAATCAGACCCATATCGTGACATTTTCCCAACTGGAAATAATCAAAATGAATTTTATTGATCGCTAAGGACGCACCCGGTGTTTGTTTACAACCTCAATAAATTAACCCATTACCTACCTGAAACTGTATTTCCACAATTGTAAACACACCAAAACGTTAAATATTCAAGGCAAGAGTATAATAAGCGCGGTGTTTATCAAATTTTCCAATATTTCCTCAAGATTTTTAACACAGGCAACATGGAGCTTCCACAAAGTTTTCCCTACTTGGGAAATTAGCGACCAATAGGAACGCGAGGTTTTGTTGACTCGCAATGTTGCCAACACAAAACAAAAACGCGGCAATTTCAAAAATGTGAAAGTTAGAAAAAAAGTACAGCGGTTATCTCTCGACCTTATATAAATAAAAACACGACTTTTCAAGCATGTAATAGTTTAATCTATAGTCTGTCACAAGATAAAACATTTGACCTCTAGTTAACATCAATTACTTTTGGTTACAATTATTACTGATATTGAAAAACGCCCCTGGTAAGATATTCTAAAGTCTCTTTCATAATTGTAATTACAACACAAATCATAATTATTATTGACTACATTCATATATACAGGGTGTTTCCGTTAAAAATGTTTAAACCCATTATTCATACCCTAATTTTTATTAACCTAGGTTTAAGGTTAAGTAGGTGAGAGAGGACATTTTTGTGACCTTAACAAACAATAACAAATATTAACTAATTCTTCTATCCACTTAGAGCCATGTCCATCAACTACGAGACACTCTCAATCGAAAAAAAATCTCTAGACCGGCCACCACTTGAAGAACTAGTAAAAGGTTTGTCTTGACTTCCCCAAAAATCCCAATAATATCATTTTTCTGACCCACAGTTCTCAATAAAGGCCTCAAAACCAACTTTGAACATGTCACTGTTGAAGTTGTGGATTGTCCTGACCTGACACAACAACCATTCACTTTAGCGAAAAAAGGTACAACAAAAAGTCTCAAATGAGTGTCCCAATGAAAATTTTAGGTCTTGGGGGAAGTCCCAAATTGGTGGAAATCGGGGGAGTCCCATATTTACTCCCTCTGGTAAAGCGGGAAAAAGTCTACGATTTGAAAAAAATAGCAACAATGATTAGATCAGATCCCGCCTTTATCATAGGGGCTGGAGCAGGCCCTCATCCTTATGCTGGGGTTAATTGTGAAGTAATAATTCTCTCTGTTTATCAAAATAATTGACGCAAAAATTTAAGGGAATTTTAAATATGAATATTGCTAACGGTGTAGTAGATCAAAAAACACGGATTTCGAAGGTGAATCCCTCAAATGAAGAAGTATCTATACAGGAAATTCTCCCTAATAACGAAACAAGAGTCGCCCTTCTGGCTAATCTTTTTTTCAGTAGCGGAGAATCGGGAAAAGTAACAAAGTAAATGAAATTTTTACCGGAATAAAACCCCCATTTTAGGTGCTAAAAATCCATGCTAAGAAGCGCATAGGACCCCAGGATTTTATCGCAAGCATAAGACAAACATTAGTCAATGAATATAAAGATAAAGTCGTTGGTTTGTGTTTACAAAATTTTAGAAATTTTTTGCTATTGAAACATTTCAGGAATGGGTGGTGTATTTTTATTGAAAGAGGGAAAAGCCAAACAGCACGTAATGCGTGACTTTTCAAAGACCCCAATTAACACTGATGAAGAGTTAAATAATTGGCTTAAATTTTACAATATGAGTGCCCCCCTTGTGGCTGTGGGGACCCTCATAAATAACGATCATGGCCTAGATTTGAGAGTCCAACATTTTCATAGTTTTAGCCACCATGGGGAAGCTGGCCACTATCATATTGATGTCACCCCAGAGACTGTGGAATATTTGGGGTACTTTAACACCGGTGAAGAGATTTATCGCGTTGATAGACCAGTGGAAACCCACCAGTTCGGCCGAGATTGAACCTTTAATTGTTATCTAATTTTTTAAATGGAAAAAATATATTTTACATAAGACTTAAGTGTTTTTTAATATTGTAAATACTTCAAATACCCAACAATTGTTCTTGATGACAAGACTATTAGATAACTGACGTCATCTGTGGCATGGCCAGTGGAAATAAACATAATTCAATGCAGAAGCAGGCGCATTTCTAATCTAACCTTTACATAACTCATCATCATATCTGTGTTTGAATTATTAAATAATGAGTGGCACCTTTCTATATTTTGCTTACGGTAGCAACCTTCTAGCAAAACGAATTCATATAAATAACCCCAGTGCAGTCAGAGTTGGAATAGGAAAATTATTGGTAGGTTTGTGAAAAACCCATGGAAATTTTTTAACCTTTCCTTATCTAGAATTATCAACTCGATTTCCTGACGTATTCCAACCGGTGGCATGGGGCCTCAGCTACTATAGTTAAGAATGACAAGAGACACGTTTGGGGGGCTATTTGGGAAATCGATTTAAAACACATGGCATCACTAGACAGGTTTTGCTAAACTTCCAAAGAGTTAAACTAACTTAAACTCGGTTATTCTGCAGACAGGAGGGCGTAGGTGAAAAGATCTACTTTGCTCTGGATGTTGACGTCATAGTGCCTGAAGGAGGCACCAAGAAGTGTCGGGTGTATCAACAATGTGTAATTCCGTATGCTACTGAAAATATTGAAGAATTGGCCGATGATAGAAAGCCCTCAACGGTGTATTTAAACATAATTAAAGAGGGGGCTAAAGAATCGAACTTACCTGAAGAGTACCAGAAGTTCTTGCAGAAAATACCTGATAATGGGTATACCGGCGAAGTTGATATCGGGATGAAACTTTAACACTTATTTCACCACAATTTTGCAACAAAATAAGCAATTAAGTTTATTTTTGTAAATTTTAACAGCACCCGCTCAAAAAGTGAAAAACTTTCTGGGGATTTTTGTGTTTCTTTGTTGGCGCAACATTGCCAATATTTTCCAACAATATCAAATGATTTTTGTACACATAACAAATTAAATATTATTTGTATGATTCACCTTTATTTTTCATTTTTTTTTTTCTTTTATTACATCAGTCTTATCACAAATTAAACACAAATTTTACGTGTTGGCACCACTGCTTGGTGACAAAAAGTGACAGTGACAGATAGGTGACGTGTGCCGGTCCAAAATGAAATTATTAATTTTCCTTCTTTTTACTATATTTTCCTATGTGAAATCACAGGGAAACACTCTGGTTCTCTTAGATAACCAAGTAATTCGCGAGACCCATTCAATCTTTTTCAAATCTTTGCAAGGTAAGTCTTGGAACAAAGTAAGGTTATATTGACCGGCACCCTTTTTTTTTTAGAAAGGGGTTATAATTTAAACTTCAAGATCGCCGACGATGCTTCTCTTGTATTATCAAAATACGGTGAATACCTCTACGAGAATTTGATCATTTTCGCGCCTGCAGTTGAAGAATTTGGGGGCACTCTGAATGTTGACACAATAACTCAGTTTATTGATGATGGTGGCAACGTTTTAGTGGCTGGAAGTAGCGTCACTGGGGATGTGTTACGTGAATTAGCGTCAGAATGTGGATTTGAGGTGATTTTCCCACAAAATTCAACACAAAACAAGGGCGTACTCGGGAGTGCTTTTGAGGGGAGGCTCGAGGCAGACCCTCCCCGTTCTTTGGGTGCACTCTTGCATATCCTTTACATTCGGCTCAAAGGATCACAAATTAGCAGCATCTGGGAGCCTAAAACGATAATTATAACAATAGATGGTTCTGCATTGTTTGTAAACAAGAACTGTCGCCTTTGTTTCCAAAACCCTATTAAAAACCCCAAACTATATATCGTCGGGTTAGAGTGTTTTAATCTGCTAAGTCCACTTTCCTAAATTTTTCAGGAAAGCGAAATAACTGTCTTATTGTTAGATGCAAATCTAATAAAAGACAAAAATCCCCATTCTTATTTTAGTTCTTATGTGTGTGTTAACACAAATAAAAGCAGAATATCTTTGCAGGTTCTAATAATAATACGAGTTTTTAAACAAATTTTTTTGACTTAGCAGGTTTTCTGTAATATTATTGAAATCCTAATGTGGAGTTAGCAGATTTTTTACTATTTACATTTTGAACTACACAATGCAAATAGAAATCAAGCAGTTTCTTAACAAGTACATTTTTTACATCAGGCGTGTATTCTTGAACCTTTGAATAGCTGCACTTCTGTGATCAATTAGTAAAGAGATGTTGACATAGTTGTTCAATTGGACAATGATTAGTTATTTTATGCTTTGTTATATTGAAAACAAAGCTGGTCGCCTGTATCAAAGCCACAGCTACATAGAGTAGGGATTTATAAATAGGCGACATTCAGATAAGAAAGCAAATTTTAGAGCGAGATACCCTAACCATCCAACTTAAAGGGCCAGTGGTTTTTGTTAGGTTCAACCCGGTTAGAGTCGTCGCAGCTTCACTTCTGATTCGTCGAGAAGCACGTACGAGGATTAAGTGGTTGGTGTGTTTTGTTTCTTGTTAATTTTTACGTGAATATTTGAAATTTCGCGCACATTTACCCAACCAATTTAAAGGGGGGACCAACGTTTGGAGGTCATAGAATTGTGCTTAAAAAGATCAAAGAAGCCGCTCAAAGTGTCGCCTCTTTATAAAGTAAAATTCCTACTCTTTGGTTTTTACGACTATTTTACTTTTATTACTTTTTAATTGGCGAGCCCCATATTTATTAAATCAAAAATACTGTTGTGTAAAAAATACTAGTGGACTTAGCAGGAAAATTTTAACATTTTGGTGTTGGCAGGTTTTCGGGCCAGCGATATAACCCATTTTTACTATCAATAAGTTTTGAATCCTCTATTTTTTGTAGCCGTTAAGATTTTTCTCTGCATCCAGTTCAAACCACTATAACGTTTTTATAACAATTTAGGAGCCGAAGGCGATAATTTTTATAAAAATGTTTTTGCAATATTTACAGCAAAAATTTTGTTCCCTATAGACCTGCCCTGGATACACCCTTATACACAACCAAATTTTTTTTACAGGTTGATGAAGAAGGAGCTTTCGTGATTGACCACTTGAATTACGACATTAACGATGAAGGCCAACATACACGTCTGGCAATTTCACCTGAAAATCTAATTGATGCCCCTATTATAGTGGGGTCTAAAAAAGACGCCAAGGGTTTGTTGTACCAAGGCACTGGGATTTTAGCCGACCCTGAAAACCCCCTAGTACTACCGTTACTGACAGCTGATAGTACTGCATATAGCTATGTGCCTGACCAGACAATCAAAGAGGTATTTATACTTCCCGTATTTTTTAAAAGATTATTTAAATTTAATTTTAGTATCCCCATGCTGTTGGTAAAGACACCGTTTTGGTGGCAGGTCTTCAAGCCCGTAATAACGCCCGTGTTGTTTTCAGCGGTTCACTTTCATTCTTTTCCGACGAATTTTTCACGTCACCAGTTGAGAGATCACGAGTAATAAACAATTTGGCCAGTTTTATGTCAAAAGTGCTGATTTTGTCTTTTAGGGTGGACTAAAATCCGATGTTTCTGGTAACAAAGACGTAGCAATTGCAATCAGCCAGTGGGTCTTTAAAGAGCACGGCCAATTACGTGTGAGGTCAGTAAAACACAGCAAAGTGGGTGAAGAAAAACCCCCATCTGCCTACACCATCATGGAAGACGTCGTCTACAAAATCGAAATTGATATCAATGAAGAAGGCCAATGGAAACAATTTAATGCCGACGATATCCAATTAGAATTCGTCAGAATTGACCCATTTGTTCGCATTAATTTGCAGAAAAAAGGCAAAGAATATGAGGCTAGGTTCAAGATACCTGACGTTTATGGAGTTTACCAGTTTAAAGTCGATTATGATCGAGTTGGTTATACAAGGATTTATAATACGACACAAGTGTCAGTACGGCCTTTACAACATACACAATATGAGAGATTTATCTCGTGTGCTTATCCCTACTATGCTGGAGCCTTCTCAATGATGGCTGGTGTTTTCTTATTTTCAATTGTTTTCCTACATATGAAGGATGATGATGTTAAGAAATCCAAAAGTGATTAATACTTAAGTGTTTTATTTTTGTTATAACAAATAAATCAATTTTTGTCCATTTTGAAAAACCCTGACGTATTTGAAAAATATTTAGCACTTGAGTCATTCTGTTTCACTTCTGCTGCTTGTGGATTGACTATTTCAAGTCCCTGAAGTGGGGTAAAAGCAACACTTGATGCAGTACCAGAAATTTGTTTTTTGACAGTTGTGCTTCCGCCCCAAACATTCTGTTTTTGTAAATTCTTCTGGAGGGTTTTTGAGATCCTGACTTTGGTTTTTTCATCAACTTGAGGTAATCGTACACGTCCTGTTCCTGCCTTCCCTATAGTACCTCTGGTGTACCCAAGATCCTCCTGGTAGGCATCATCCTCAATCTAGAACACATCTACTATAAGAAAAAATCAAACGAAAACACAAAATTACATCAGCGAAATTCATTCTATTCGCATGTTTTCTAAATTCAGTCATCGCGTATCTCTCTTTCATCTTCCTGACCCTTTTGCCGCCCCTTTTTTTCTTAGATTGGTCGATCGGTTTAGGTAAAGGCTTGATAAACTTAACTGGAGGCGGCTCTAGCATCTTGTCAAGTTTCCGTTCAATTTCATCCCTTAATTGTCTTCCAATCCGCCCATCTTTACTCTCGTGACATGAATCAACTCTCGCTGCGAGTGTACATTTCGTAGCTACAAGTCTTGCAGCTTTTCTCCTTAAATCTGGTGGAGTGTTTTGGACGATTTCTGCATAATAGACAAATCCAGTGTGAGGCAACATATTTATTTGGGAAAAGCCCGCAAGTGACTTTTTCTGTTGCCCCAGTAGTTGGACATTACAAGCTGGGATTTTAGAAAGTCTAGTCAGCCCACCAGCAACACCCATTAGTTTAGCTGCTATTGAAGACCCAAGAACTGCTGATAAATTTGGGGCTATAAAAGCCATACGACTTTCGACGTATTCGTAAATTTTTAGCTTAAAATTGTTGAGTTCTATTGCCATATCGCAAGCTTCGTCAATTTGTTTTTTCTCGAAATCTGACAGCATAATCCTAAAAATAACAAAATATGAAAATTTTGGTCAAAAAGAATTTACGTTACCCTTGGGTTGTTGAGGCAGTCACTGAAACAACCATGATAGTTGCTTGGGTTAAAAATTGTTGCAAGATTTCGTTGTTTTTAGCTTGATCTAAATCGTTTCCCAACTCTTTTACAGTTTTTACGTATTCTAGAGGATTGACTACAAGGGAATCCAATTCAGGGAAGCGTTTTTGGTATTTATCGCGCACAAATTTATGAACTGTGGCTGAAATAATCAAAATTTGATCTAAGTACTTAAACAATGAAACAGTTTACCAATTTCTGCATCTATATCTGCAGCAATGTTGTTAGCTTCAACAATCAACTGATACTCAGGATCCAACTCTACTGGTCCTATAATATCGTTGAACTTTCGCGTCTTCTTCACGTGTTGCTCAATTTGATTTATTATTTCTTGTAAATGGGGAGAATCTCGTAATTTACACAATTCCCGAATTGAAGTTATTTGAGTTGTGTCTGGTTGAAGTTGGATGTCTTTTATATCCGGTTTTTCTTCCTTAATTTCCGGCTTCTCATCAACTTCCATTCCCTCTTCCAGTTCATCTTGATCGTTTTCTTCTAAATCGGCTAATAATTCGTCAGCCAAAGACATTTTTGCAAAATAATAACAATACACAACCACAACGTACTATTTAAAGAGAGTGAGGTTAGAATTTGTTATTTTGACAGTTAACAACTGTACACCACTGGTAAAACGCTACTGACGTATAGCTGGTGACCTATATTAAACGTTAAAGATTAGTTTTTGAGATTTTATTAAAATAGTTTTTAATTTTTGTTTTAATTAATTTTTAAACAAACTATTTAAACTAAAAATTTTAAAATAAATTTAATTTTGAAGTAAATATAAATTCTGAAAATACAGGGTAAAGAATTACGTAACGTTGACTTCGAATTAGCATATTTTATACATTTTATAAAATGATGTCAACAAACTCACTACAAGTACGTTTTTGCAGTAAAAATGATAATAAAATATAAACTTGAGTTATAAAAGAAATTGAGGTAATCGCTATCCATTGCATTATTACGTAATACCTTGCCTTACCTACTGTTTCTACAAGACCACTCGAAGTATAAATATACCGGAAATTTTTCTGTAAAATAATTTTTAAAATATTATTTGATTAAATTAAATACACAAAAATTTTGCTCTTTGTTATATTAAATAAATATTAAGACAATTTTTTTGCAAAATAAAAAACAAAATTCCAAAATAGTTATATCGGGTGTCTTTTCTCGTCGAAATGATGCCGATAACAATAATGTATCAGTAAACTGTAAATATAACGTTTCGACTTATCCACTAAAATAAAGTCATTTGGTAGAGTGTATTTTTGAACGATTTTGACATTTTCAAGGAGTTGAAAAAAAAAGCCATACACTTCCGGTTTTTTAAAACCTTGCTAATCTACAAATTGCACACTGAGTTCTGAGGCTGAGGGGTAGTTGATGGGCAGTAATCATAGTAGGATTCATTTTTTCTAATGCGGCAAATAACCCACATCCTAATAAGATTCGCTAAAAAACTAGTCAAAACGGCGCGCAAAAGCATATGACAAACAGCTTAAGCAAACTAGCATTTTCTTGCAGGAATAGTTTGATAGTATAGCGTGATCAACAAGTACTGTCGGGATTGGCAGCATTGAAGTGTCACTTCAAATTTGGTGTTCTTACCAAACTTCAAATTTGAATCATAACCGAATTACACCGAGCGATAATTTGTACTAGTACTAGTGCAGTACCATAGCTGCATTTTGAAGAAAATAATCGTGTTCAAAACGTATTCTTACAGCATAGTTCCATCATGAAAATGAATGACTTATGGGCCAATTTCATGTTGAGATAGTACCGATAATATCTTCGTTTCCATAGAAAATTAAAAGAATTTGGGGTTGTAATTAGGTGTTGCCACGGAAAAGTATTAATATTTGCGATATTACCGGAAGTATCTCAACTTGAAATTAGCCCATAGTTTTTTGTTACCGCATCCCGGTCGATTTTAAAGTACTCGCGTCTATTTTGCTCGCACTGCATACCTTTTGGCTCGCCTGTAAAAATTGACGAGAAAATGCCAACTGTGCTCTGGAAGCTCTGTATTCGTCATTTATCCCAGAAATATGACTCATCGCGCTTCGATAATATAAATGTGTTTTTGAGTTGTGTAATCTTTGTGAGAGGTGCGACTAAAGAATAAAAAAAATCTAACATTTTGCAAATGCTTCTTTTGACCGTGTAAACGTAATTGTCTCTGAAATAGTTTATGTTTCAGCTGATCGAAAATGATTGTACTGGCAGAGTTGAAAGAATATCCTAGGAGATGTTATTCCAGAATTATTAAATCGGATGTGACTACAGAGAGCATATTGTTACGTTTGAAGCTTAAAATAACACTTTCAAGCGGTCTAAACAATTTATTAACCAGCTTGTTTTCTTTTCTAGCTGAACCCTTTATTAACTTTTTTTAATAATTCTATTTTCTACGTTTTCATGCCCTTTTGTCAAATTAGGAACAACTAACTAGACTCCTAAATATAAATTCACAACAATCTGAGTGTAACAAGAATAAAACAAATTATGGTAGCAATCGATTCGTGTATAGCCAATCTGAGCGAAAATCGACTTACATTAAAGAAAGGAGAACAGATTGGAATATTCCAGTCCGTGAATCAGGTTCTCTGTTGAAAAAAAAAATTAGGAAGATAGTCAAAAAGCCATAGACGTGCCTTAGAACTGGGATAACATTCCCGGGAAGAATGACGACACCTCACAATCCACCAAAAATGAACAAAACCCCCGTGTTTATTTGCAAAGAATATGACATTTGCTGCGATAGATAATATAACAGTCAAAACAAACCACGTACATACAACACAATATAAACACTGCCAATACGACTTATAACAGATTTGCCAGCCGCCGAGAAGTTTGCAAAGAAGAAAAGAGTAGCTCAAATCCTCAAATCTTGGAGAATTTGAGAGAAAATGAAGGAAGTGAAGAAACACATCGTCATCGAAGATTTGACAAGTCCATAGACATTGCCAGTTCTCTTAGTAACAAAGAAAAATAGGTCTGGTACGTTTCTGTGTCAACTACAAAAGGCGGTAAAGGACAGTTATCCTATATCTACTGCCACGTGTCGACAACACCCTTAGCATGTTGACCAGTACCCGGTTTAGTTTTGAAAAGTGAGTATTGGCAAATTAGTATTCACCTAAAAGATAAAGAGAAAACAGCGTTTTAACCGGCAATAAGGCCTATAGGTTCAATGTCATAACCTTTCTCCTCTGCAAAGTCCCAGTCACGTTTGAGCGGCTGATGGAACTGACCTTACGAAGGTTGAACTAAAGAAGCTACCTTGTGTACCTCAACGACATGCTGATTGTTTGAAAGACATTCGAGACACAATCAAAGAGTATTTGCAAAAAAGTAGCTGTCTGAAAACCGCCAACCTTCAGCTCCTGAGAAGAAAGTACCCTCTAAGCCCGAAAGAAATTATTGCTCACTCGGAAAGAGTTTCTGGTGATAATTAGACTATGGTTATGAGTCACTTTCAGAAATATCTTTACAATCAACATTTCAGAATTAGGAAAAATTATCTTGTTGAAGTGCTTGTTGAATTTGAAGAATGCAGAAGACTAAATAACCAGATAAAAGTCCCTTCAGAACAGAATACAGATAAGTTGTTGTTGTTCAGAAAACCGTGTTGGAATGTCAGGAGAGATAGACAAAAGCTGAAATGAGCACGGAATTATTGAAAGATAACAAGAGCCTAATTTTTTTATTCATCATATCAAATGTTTGCGTACCAACCTTTCTTAGCTACAAGCAAGGGACTATAGGACGTTGTTGGAAGTTCGATTTAACAAAATAGAACGAGTGATTCTCCAAGTGATTATTTAAGACGATATAAGTGTGTTAAGTCAAAAAATTCAACTCTTTAAATTGTAAGAAATCTAAACTGAATCCACCTCACTTTTAGGAAGACAAAAAACTTGTTGGACCTTATACGTAAACGAAATATAAAAAAGAATATTTTTTGTGGTAACCCCCTTTTGGGTGTTCATTTAAATCTAAAATTGCAGTTATTTATAGAATTTAAAAAATAATAACATTTGGTTACGGATTGACTCACGTGTATTCCATATCTAGCGATGAGATGTCTAAAGCACTTAGTAGTAGAAAGAAACCAGAAATGAATATACGTCTAGAAAGACTATAAGTTAGTCTGTAATAATTAACATTTAAAGAAAAAATATCCCTTTTTTGAGGTCCGTATTTAATCTTATTTGCAATATAAACAGAACTTACTTCTCACTGGATCTTCTTGGTGTGTCGAAGAAATCGAAAAAAATCTTTTTTCACAAATTTTTGAAAAAAGTAAATATTAACTTCGTTAAAGTGTTCTGAGTGTTCTCAGAATAGTTTGATTTTACATATAGAAGAATACTGCAGACATACATTTGGCTTACGGAAAAGACAGTACAAAGAGTTAGACATTAAAATTCAATTTTTTAGAATAGCAATTCTTATTTGACTCTTAGCAGTTGAAATTGCCTTTTACTTACGGAATACTCTGTATATTAATTAGATTTTAAATAAACTTAGTCAGGAAGCGAAACTGAAATCGTAGACTTTTAACACAACTGAAACATTCATAAAAACTACATAGAACATGATTCTTATGTGAAATAACCCAACAAATTCAAATTTGTTGTTTGCAGTTAGGTCCGGATTTAAAAAAATGTCTTTTTGGCTATTTTATAAACATTTTGAAACTAAAATTTAGTCACAAAGTTTTTTTTTTTTCATTTAATCATTTTGTCTGAACTATTTCTGTATTATAATAATACAAATATTTTAAGTAATATTATACGCTAAAGTATTTGGATATTAATATCATATTAAAAGGGCCAATTAAAAACGAAAACAAAACCTAATAGTACATAGAACGTTTTATTTAATTTTACATTGTGATGATAATTTACAATAAAAGATTTAAAATTCCAGTCAATTTAGCGAAAACTGTGAAAAAGTTAATATAAAAATAGTTGGCTTCTTTGTCGTTTCTTTAATGTTGCCATTGCTCGTTTGACGTTATCTGAAAAAAAACTAAAAAAATCGTATTATTTGCTTAGTAGGTAACTTTGAGTATCATAAAGGTAAAAATTACGCCGCGTATTAAAAAGATTATAGTTGCAAAATAAGATAAAGCATATACAATATATTGCCATTTTGTGTGGAACAACATCCAACAAATTATTTTTACCACTTTTTCTGTTGAGAATGTTGCTAATTACCGCTATAACAAATCAAAAGCAAATTTTGACGTAAAAACTTTTTTCGAATATGGACAAAATTTAACGTAAACACTTCACAGGTTGATTTGCGATAAAAATTCGTTGTTCGATTGTGTAGCGGTTCAAAATTGATAATTTGATAAGATAACAATAAAGCTGCTCGGTGACTTTGTACAAAATTTAATTTAAGATTTGACAAAAAAAATGGCACGAAAATCACGTCTTATAATAAAGATAATTTGTTGAGTATTATCATTATTATTTTACACAAAATGACAATACCTATATATGTAGGTATTCCCTATTATAATAAAAAAAATTGCAATTTTCGACTAATTCACGCATATATCGACTAACTAATGTTATTTTATGCAATTCATCTACATATATACGAAAAGACATTTTAAATGAAGAAAAGATCAAATACTTTTCTGGTAAATAAGCAAAAATTGTAGGTTTAATCTCACACTGTTAATGAAAATCTACTCTTGGATGCCCCAAAACGTTAAAGAAAAGTTCATTTTCCCAAGCCTTCAAGATCCATCAAGACATTTAGCCAAAGGCCAAAATAACGGGAAATATCCTCATTTTTGTGGGAAATTTATTACGAAAAGTACAGTTTTCATGAGTAAAATAAAACGCTTATATACATAAAAATAATTTAAATTGAGAAAGATTCCACACCAAAATATACTTTTTCTTGTTTTAGTGATACAGTATTGTATTCAAAATCTCGAGACTGGAAGAGAAACCACGCCGCGCCGTAAGTAATGGTAATAGTTTATGTGTAATATTTCATTTAAAATTCAAATAAAACAAGTACCTATTCTATTACGAGTAAAAGATTAAATGTTAGGTATTTCCGGTCCCGAAGGTGTAAAACGACCGTTTATAATAAGCTTAAGCATGAATTAAACCTAGTCCAGTTAATGAATGAAACCAAGACCGGAAATCAAAACCGCGTCTATATAAAAAACCGTCACTCCTTATTAAAAGTTTTCTCATTTCGATCCGTCGCGAAATTTAATGACTGGGGCCCCATTGTTCGAAAACAGATCGCCTGCAGCCAGGTGGGAGTGTGGCTCGTGTTCACCTGTCGAAAATTTGGAGCATGAAGGGGAAAGTACCCAGCAACAGGTGTCTGGAAATTATAACAAAGGAGGAGCTCCTCACGATTCCACACACACCCTTTGCTATTTTCCCGAGAAAATCTCGTACCTCCGCCCATGAAATGAAACAATCATGATAGACCACCTTTTTTCACACAAGGTGTGGAGATTGTAAAAACAGGTACTCGCCTGTGACCAGTGCAAGAAATCTAGACGAGACTGCGCACCAAAAGTGGCCGGTCTTTCTTCGGCACCACATGTGTGGAGCAGTTTCGGTCGAAATACAAAAAAAGTCAATATGAAAGTGTGATTGTGGAAAAAATGGCAAGTTTTCGAGATTTGCAAATTGATTGGGAGGCGCTGTGCCAAGAATGCACCGACTGCTGGACCACTGAAGGTAAGTCACATTTGCAAAAGGTGCCAAAATGATGACGAAGGCAAACTTGAGTTGTGCAAGAATGTAAACAAACTGTTTCATTGTCACCGTCACCTCGTGAATGTTGATTTTTTTCCGGGGCTGTATGGATTCCAGCACCATTTACCTAACGGTAAACCTTGTGTCAAGTTTGTCCGATTGGGAAATAAGTAAATACCGCATTAGCACTTCTAATGGTACAAATTCGGGACCTTCAGGCGAAAAAATCAACTTTCGGTTTTATCAAACCGACTTTGTTTTAATCGATTTATCTACTTTCTAATTGTTTTGGTTTACGAATTTTCAAAATTTTGAAAATCTCTCCGTGTTACAAATCCACTTGTTCCAATGAATAATTTATCACGGAATTTGTCGAGCGCATTCCTCGATACTGACCTAGATGTGCCATTATGAAATTACTAATCAGTTTTGACTTCCTATCACAAAAAGCCCCATCTTAATCAGCCGTAAACAACATCTTAAGTGCCCTTTCAAGTAAGATTTTTGTACACACTGACCTAGGAACCCCATTCTCCACTTACTCCAATCCTTTTACTTATTTTCTTATCCTCTTGGAAGTTACTCAATCACCTCAACCAAATAATTATGTAACGATAATTTATGGAATGTTAAGCATGAATTAACAAAAGGTGTTGCGATTTTTTTTTCAAGAGGTCAAAGTCGATACGAAATTGATGAGAGAAATGGTATTGTCTTTGAGGATAATGAAGGTCGATGGCCTGTTTTACATTGTTTATCATAAAATTATCGCTTCGAAGAGATTTTATTTGCTCTTGGGGGATTGCTATTATGATATACTTCGGAACTAGAGTAGAAAACTCTGCATTTACTACTTGCATAACTACATTAAGCGTGTTATGAGAACCAAAAATCATCTATTGATGCTTCATTAACAACCTTTCAAAAAAAAAGTAGCAAGCATTGATGACTTCATTCCTTTGCATATTACTACTACTGTGTACGCATAATAATTCAGATTTACTCACAGCTAAAAATATAATTTGCCTCAAAAATCAAATTTCAATTACGTTTTTAAATTAAAATTTATTAGCACCTTGGGTATAATTAAAAAAGAATTTTTCGAAGTTCTATTTTCAAAAAAATTAAAATTTGTTTTGTTGATACTTTGTGGTAATTTGGTAAAAATAATACATTATTGTGTCCCTTTCCGGTTACAGCAAATCTTTCGATTCAAATGTACCTTACTGCTTTATTATTTATTTCACGTATAAATAACATTGTTGATAATTTTTTAATTTAATTTTTATAATCCATCATTATAACTATAAAGTCTTATAACTAACAAGCGTACCTGAAAATTATCAATTTAAGTAGGCGGCCAAGAACATGGTTTACCGAGCAGAACTTTAGACACATTAAAGATTGCGTCTAATCAATCATTACAATTATTACATCGTACCTATATTCAGACTTTTTGCTCACATATTGTATCTTATGTCAAGATACAAAACAATGTTTGCCCTTTAAATGTCAAAAGTCCTAAACAAAATTTAAGCTATTAGCGAAAATTAGTAATCAACAGATAATGCTGATGTAACATTTATTCCTCCACAAAAACACCAACAAACACTACTTTGTTAATGTTAATTACGTAAATATAATATTATACTGTAATCTTATCATCTAAATAAAGCATGTAGATGACTAAAATTTTGTTAAGACAGACAGTCAAACGAAAAATATTAAAATTTGTAGATACTATTTTCATTTTCAACTTGAACGAATACATTTTAAATAGAATTATTATAACGGTGATTAATGCAACGCCTACTAATAACGCCTGTTAAAAAAATAGGTCCTCTCAATTTTGAAAAAACTTAAAATTGTCAAATGATAAGATCATTTTAGACAAAACAGCGATTTGTAAACCTTGTTATTTTGAATGAGAGAAAAACTTATAATTAGAATTTTCCCATTTGCAAATTTTTAATAACAGTTCTTAAATGGACTGTACAAAATTTATAATTTTAAATAACTGAAATACATCTGAATAATAATTCTGTTTAAACACAGATTTATTTAAAAAATTAAAATATTCGAGTAAAGACGTTTAAAGCTTGTCGACCAAAATGTTTTATACAAATCGCATGCATTACATCATTTACAGTAATCCAACATATGCGTCCTGCGGATTTGATCCTTAAAAAAAGAGCCAGTAAACAAGAAACATTAAATAAAGAAACAAGTTAAAAATACAAATTTAAATTTTTTGCATAACGTTGTTAATATTCCTTCTTCTACAAGTTAAAAACTAACTTTTAAATAAATATGCAGTAAAGTTGCTAGATTGTGTACTTATACTCATGTGTCTAATAAATTACGTAACCCATCACTTTTCATACTGATGTTTTTACAAGACACTACATAAATCAGCCATTAAGAGTGAAGTCATTTTTGAATAAATGTTAAAAACGATTGAAAAAATTTATTACAGTTTCCTTCGATTTCTTCATTTTTTCCCTTTCTACTGACTTTCAAATAATTTTGTTTTTAACCAAATAAAACTTGGCAAATTTAATTTTACACAATTAGCAGTAGGCAACAAAATTAAGGAATTCAATAAATTTAAGTCATTAAATAGTATATTAAGTATGGAGAACGGTAAGGAATGCTTACCGTTCGAAGACAATTGTTTGGAGGAGGAGCGAAGCGACGACTCCAATTAGTGTCTGAGAACAGTAATCCTTAACGTTCGACATGCTTATAACGTTTTTTGCGCGATTGGAGTTTCTAGAATAATAATAATAATAATAATTTATATCAATACATTTGTGATAATCGGGAAGATTGAAACTGAAAACTTTGGGTGGCTGGCTGTTCCATGGTTGCTAAGGTTTTGTTCCAAACAAGTAAAATTGTCTTTTTGATACAATCATTCCTACATAGTTCTGT
Source organism: Tribolium confusum (assembly GCA_029207805.1). NCBI lineage: Eukaryota > Metazoa > Arthropoda > Insecta > Coleoptera > Tenebrionidae > Tribolium > Tribolium confusum. Next base: position 11,818,754 of record JALGAY010000006.1, read on the forward strand.
TTTGTGGTTCCGTTTTCGAAGCAAATATGAGCGATAGTGATGATCTACCGGATGATTTAGAAGACGCTTGGCAAGAAGGATGTTCGGCAATAATTCCAGAAAAATCTAAAGCCCGATATGAACAGACATACAAGTTGTTTAAGGAATGGCGTGAAGCAAAGAAGATTTCTGTAAATGAAAAGAGCTTGTTAGCGTATTTTGTGGTGAGAAGTGGACACTTGAAGGCCCCAGGCAGTTTGTGGGCGGAGTATTCTATGCTGAAGAGTACAATTTTTCTCCATGATGCTATCGATATTTCTAAGTTTGCTACATTAATTGCTTATCTTAAGAGAAAAAATATTGCATATCGGCCTAAGAAGGCTAAAATTTTTACCAAAGAAGACATGGAAAAATTCTTGAATGAAGCACCAGACGAACAATTTTTAATTCAAAAGGTATGTTGTAGATGATGAGGTAGTACATCTGAGTTCTAAGGAAACAATATATTTGCAGATATTTGCAATGATATTGGGAGTATCGGGCGCTTGTAGACGAGAGGAATTGTACAATATTAAAATGAGTGACATAGAAGTACATGAAGAAATGTTTATAGTAAATATTCCAAATACAAAAACGAATATTCAGCGAACGTTCACAGTTATAAATAAAGAAAATGAAGCAGTTCATTATTTGGAAATACTTCGAAAATACATAAGAATTCGACCAAGCAACCCAACGTCAGATCATTTATTTCTGAACTATCGAAATGGCAAATGCACTAGGCAAGTCACAGGAAAAGGCACAATTGGAGGCTGGCCATCAAAAATTGCAAAGTATTTAAAGTTGCAAGCCCCTGAAGCCCCTTTACTGGACACTCGTTTGCTACACTTTTGGCGAATAACGGAGTTGATGTGTTGGGACTAAAAAGACATGGTGGGTGGCGTTCATCAACGGTGGCCGAGAGTTACGTTACGAACAAAGTTGAATTTGCTCATAAAATTTTACACAGCGATGTTGGTGGACTATTACAACATCCTGGGACTTCTACGTCGGAACACTATTGTCTATTAACACTAAAAACTCAAATGCGAGTGGTATTACTACTATTAATTATAATAATTGTACATTTAATTTTAATAAATAAATCGCAAAATTGTTTTTTTTTAGATTTAATTGCTTACCGTTCACTGAACGGTAAGTGAATTACTTACCGTTTTGTTACACGTAGCAACCAGTAACAGCAACCTACCGTCGTGGAAACAGGCACAGTAAACTGATAAAAACAACCAATCGCGCAAAAACGTCATTTTAAACGTCAGAGAACTTTAACATTATTGAATCAAGTTACCATATAAATTCTCAAAGTTTCAGTTCTACGCCTACACTGCAAATAGAAAAATATAGTAATTCGTGAAAGTTCATTTTTTGATATTGTTATAAATTCTACGTTTAAATTATTATCGTTCATTCGTTAAGCTCGAAACACTGTGTGTGCCTCATCTGGAGCAGTTTTTAATATGACAGACGAACACAGTTTGTCACAAAATGGTCGTTTATCATCAGGTATATCCGAAACATTGTATAGTAGTAGTGCTAATTTTTTTATCATTAAGAGATAAAAACTTGAGCTTGTCTTTTTGTTGTTTTTAATTTTCATTTTAGAAAAAGTAAATTAAATTTCAAAATTTACTCTTTTTCTAAAAATTTTAGTGCTTGAAATGGCTTGAAGAGGCTTAAACTTCACATTCACACTCACATCCAGCACAAATAAACATATCGAAATTTTTTGTTATTTAAGCTACGCCATGAATTTGTTGACAAAAGAAATTTAATCCTAATCACCTATAATTTCCATAGCGACTTGGCATTATCGCGATAAAACTCCACTAGTGGTTCGTCATTAATTGTCCTAAAATTAAAATTTTTGAGACGTGTCAAAATTAAAGATATCGAAATAGATATTTTCTGAAGCAATAGTCCGAAAATAACTTTAGTGTTGTGCTGTATTTAAATACAATAAACACTGAATACGATATATTTCGTATTCAGTGTTTTCTGAATACGAAATTTTTAAATCTAATAAAATTTTAAGTTTGTGTGTGTGTACAAACACTTTTTTTAATCGTCTAATATATTATGAACAATTAACGATTACAAAATGAGTCCGTAAAAGTACAATTTTGGGTTAATTTACAGACAATTTCAGAAAAATAAGATAATAAGATTTTGACGTCAAATCGACGCTTTTTTCCTGGCGCTCGTGTTACTAACTACAAACAATAAATTGGATATAATACAGTTAACATTAATTTGTTACACTGTTAATTCGGAAAATTCGATTATATTACGATACAGTCGGTTTTTCATAATTTATAGTCCACATTTTGTCAGGTTGGTTGTAAAAAATATTTCAAAATGAACGCAAAATTTAATCTGTCGAAAAATTATATCAAATTTAAATTTACAAAAACGACACACTGTTGAAGAATTTTTTAATTATATTTAAGGTTTTAGCAAAGACGCTTATAGTTATTTATGTGTTCAGGGTACAATAAAAGAAGATTATAGAAAGACAGAATGTTTAAACCCCGACTGAAGGAGGGCTTTTAATATTCCTAGGGACATTAGTGACCTTTATGCCCGTAATACATACAAAGTTTTATGAACAATCGAAAGCAAGAATCTAAATTTACAAACATTTTAATCAAAAATGTTAAATGTTTAAAGTTATAATTGCAAGCGATAAAATATTTTTTTAGAATTGTTTAAAAAGAAGTCTTTGTTTACTGAGTTTGTCTTTCTTTCATAATTATATTATGAAATAAAAAACATATTGTTTTAATAGCAGGGATCTAAAGATAGTTTACATTGAAATTTCAATTCGCGTTTAATTGTCAAACTTGAGAGTTAGATTAATTAAATTGGTCACATGTGTGCACTGTTTGGTAATCTAGATATTAATAAATATAAACACTTAATGGTTTTTATTAAATAATAATAATAATAAATAAATACATCAACGCTATATCATTTACGCAAATTTAATTTGTTTTTTTTTAAATATTATTTAATTACTTTTCTAATGATTTAGAACTAGTTCTATTTAGGCTACTTCTGAACATAGTAGTCGCCCCGTCAATGCAAGGAAGTAAAATATCGGCTTTTACATTCCCACAGGCATTAGGCAGTAGGCACCCCTTATAAACAAAATCGGCCTCTTTGAGCGATTTTTTTTTACTTAGATAACTAGAAATATGTAGTCAAAAACTTGTTTCATTTTCAAATGCTAATCCTGTTACAAGCATAAAAGACAGGTGTCTGAAAACAGGCGTGCCAAGTTGTTGATAAGCTGTCAATTTAGACTATCAGGCTATCTCTTCTAATTTACAAGATACAAGGCCCAAAAGATAACATTTTAGTTATCTTTTTTTAACATTTGAGGTAACTTTGAGAAATGAAATATGTGAAAAAAGTCATTTTTTGCCTTTTATAGTTTTCAATAATTATATAAAACCCCAAAGCTTCCACTTTGACATCAAAAATTTTAGAGTAAAAGATCTCTGTATTTTGTTTAAATAAGACTCTTGAACAATTATAAAACCATTGGTAGTAGTTATTTTACATTTTCTTGCATTTTCTTACAATTTCATCTATTTTAATTAAAGGGGTGTTCTGGTGTAGATGCATGAATTTGAGGTGTTTTTTCGGGTACTATAAATAATAAACAAAAAATATTTTTACTATCCTACATACTATCCTAACACTTTTTTGACACGATATTTATTAATATTTTAAGAATACATAAAAAAATAAAATATGTCGAAAAATTAAAAACTCAAAATGTTATGAGTTGTTGAAGTAGGGGATTGTCACGATTGCAACCTTTCTAAGAATGACCCGAAACAAAAAATAAAAAAATTATTAATTTAGATGAATGCTGCTATCGTACTAACTAAAAAAAAGTGAGAAAATTTTTTTTGTTAAATTCTGGCTGGCCGAAAAAAAAATTTTCCTATTTTTTACCTTTTTGGAATTTTTCAAAAATAGTAAATTTTTTTATTTTGTTATAATAATAGTTAGTACGGTAAAGTACATGTATTGAGAACACTCACACCAAATTTCAAGTAAATCGGTTAAGTAGAACCTGAGAAATCATGACAAACTCTTTGAAAAATGTAGTTTTGAGAAAAACGCGTTTAAAGTTTGGGGTAAAATTATGTATACGGGTGATCCCAACGTCTTTTATTCGATTCGTTCCGGTCTAAAATGACTATCTCTGAAAATAGTTAAACTTTTAACAAATCCTTTTGACATATTCTTGAAAGGTTATGCTTTGAAAATACCAAAAAAATATGATTTTTTCAAATTTCTAGACCAGAATACCAGAATTAAGGTTATTATTATTTTAACTGTCATCATTATTGTAACTTCAAAACAAAGATGATTTTTTAAAAGTTTGTCTTGTGTTCCTTGAATCGCAAATGACAGCGTATCAACAGTTTGGCACGCCTGTTTTGGAACACCTGTATATCGGATAATAAAAAACATCAAGTTTTGACAATGTCCTTTAGTTTTGTGGAAATAACATCCTCAAATGAGATAACGTTTGAAAATTAACTGGTGGAAAACTTATAGGAATTAAAAAGACTGTTATGCAACGTTTCGTTTCTTAATCACAGACATCATCAGACTAACTATTTATACAAATGATTGTTAGCCTCATGATGTCTGTGATTAATAGACGAAACGTTTATATAGTTATAGTTATATATAGTTAATTTTGAACTTTATTGTTCTTTAGTTTCTGTTTATTATATCTATCTTCCGTAATCACTATATCAGTTAAATCGTGTCAAGTTGACAATACCTAAAATCAAAATTGACAGAAAAACCAAAACAACAAGATATATTTAGGAATTCAGAATTTAATGCCGATAAAAATTTTAGTATAAAATATGTAGACCTAGAAAGAAATTTAAACTAAAATCAAAATTTTAAGTAGGCAGTCTTGTCAACATCGTTTCGAGTAGGATGCGATTAAAATTGTGCTAAAAGACTATATTTATTATAGATACCGTTCCGAGTAGGTTGTAAATGTGTTAATTTTGCAAAAACTGAAGTCTTGTTCCAATTTTGTGTCGTTAATAACATCGTCAAAGCTAGCCCATCTCAAGCTGTGCCTACGGAGCATGAAGCGTGTAAACACGATATTTTATGCCATCTACAAACACAAACACATTTATAAGTCGATATCTAATTAAAATGGCAAAAACGTGTCTCGTGTTTCGACCTATTCTCGCGAGCTAATTTCTCATTAGGAAAAAATCCTAATTAACACCGATCTTTCGATGCCATTACAAATAATGACTAGTAGATATTTGATTTGGCGGAAAAAATTGTGCAACCCTTTCGAAGGAACGGACGACTTTCACACCGTTTTGTTATGAATTATGGTAACTATTTTCCATATAAGATGCTAATTTGTTGCATTAATTCAAATCTTAGGGAAAAATTTGTGAACGATTAATAATAATTATGGTAATGGACTTTCTAGACCTGGATATTCTAATTGAGGGGCAATAATCGCGGGAATTGAAGATGTTGGGTAATTGACGAGGGCCAGAAACACCTTTTAACACGTCTTATGCAATACGATTTTTATTTAATGATTGAAAACTTCCGTGACTTACGCCACTGCAAAATGTAAATGCATTTCGTTTCTACTTTGACGTGAGAAGTCTATATTGGATTGGATTTATGCATATTTATTTTCATTGTACATTGTATGTCAATTCAGAGAAAATCAAAAGGGAAAAATTGCAATCAATAGAAAATAAAACAATATTGTATCAAGGTTCCCATTAGCGGCCACTCTTATTCTTCACCACGAGATATGATTGATTGAATGAATTGTCAGCGTGGGCACTGAACGCATATTTTATATCCTCGAAAGTGAAATGATGGTAGATATACCGTTTCATTAAAGTGTAATCACGATTATGGCAAAAAGGTCAATATTAATTTCGCATTGTGTCCAGAAAAATCGGTTCGCATTTATCTTCTTATCGATGGGTGTACCTGTTCTAACATTTTAACAACGATTCACTTTCTCCGCCTTCACCCCTGATGGGTGTGAACCACTTCTTTGCGATTGGAATACAACTTACTCACGGCAGGGAACGAAATGTCATTTCAGAGTACTTTCAGATTTTGTCTAATAAGGACCACCTGGTGAAAAGTCGTGATAAGGCGATGACAATCGAAAGCTCTTCAACTTTTGAAACGTTAGGAAAAATTGTGGTAATCATAAATTTTCTATTCCCATGTCAAGTCATTTCAAATAAATTGTATAAAAATGTTAACGTGCTTTTCGTTTTTGTATGCAGTCCAATTAAGAAATTAATTAATACAAATTTGCATTTATTATTAAATAATTAATTACCGACAAATCTATAAAAAATACACTTCAATTATTATTGTCACCAAATAACTAGTTAAACAATAACCTACAGCAGAGCTTCGCAAAATATATTTTACAATAATATAAAAAAAATTAAACGGAGATTTTTCTAAACTTATGCAAGTAGTAAGACTATTCAAATTTAAATATTTTAATGTTATTCAAAAAAATTCTTGAAAAAACATTCACTTAATATCATTGCGCCAAATTACTAACTCTACGAGGAAAATTACAATTACATAAAAAGATAAAATGTAATTTCCAATAGAAAAAATAGAATCGTTCGTGTTCGACTAAAAATCGTAGTTTTTTAGTCTTTTGATAGGCCATAAATCAAGAAACGGTAAAGACTTAATTCTAGGAGGGTGTTATTATTTTCATACAGTAAAATCAAAATTCTCTGTCGTTACTTGTTTATCTAAGAGTTTTGCGAAAGTTTAACGTAACAAAAATAAGAAGATAAATGTAGGTATTTAAATTTTGTTGGAAGGGAACATATGTTACTTATGTCATTTTCTTCTTTTATTCTTGCACAGGGGCCTCGCTACTCTTCTAAATTTTAGTATATGGAATATTTAAAGTCTTTGTGATTTGTCTTATTTTTTCGTTTATATTGTTCTACAAGTTTAGTCGCAAATTTGAGACGCTGTTTTGTTGCTTTTTCAGTTTCTGTACGTCATTAGGTCATTAGGTGTTCTGTACGTCATTAGGTGGTCTATCTATTAGGTATATTTCTAGGTGCTAATTAGTCGTACGTACGCAATATTCTCGAGTGCTTTATGCATTGTCACCATTTGATAACAGAGCCCTAGAATGGTATACTTGGTGTAATACTGGTGTAACAATTACAAACAATCACAATTTCAGACCATTTTTTTCGCATAGCCGTTGTACCTTGTTAAGATAAACGATCCGAAGTATAGTGTTAGATTTCTTCATAAAGTCTTTTATATAATGGACTATGTGAGTCATTAATAAGTAAGAACAAGAGTAAAAGAAAAAATCAGTAGGTTGAAATAGAAAAATAAAGACTAACCAAAATTATTCCTGGACAGCGTGTTTAAAAAAATCTTGGAAATCTGACATTGCAGTTAGTATGACTTTTGCAATTTGCAAAATTGTAAATGACATGTAATAATATAACATTGTACAGAAAACACCCACAAAAAATGTCACTTTTGAACATTAAATTCGGAACCGGACAATTGCGCGCCTCAGTCAAGTAATTTGAAGGTAGAAGATTCTTTAAAAAGTTTGCTTACATTTAATTTCTTGACATACGCATTCTTCAGGTTAAATGTTAAATAACATTATTACAATTGCTGAAGAAAAAGGAAAAATGTAGTTATAAAGATTTATTTTATTTTGTATTAGACCTGCAATTGTAGTAAGGAAACGTTTCCACTTTTAGTTAGTTGTAGTTTTTGAGATGTAGAAGTTTTGCTTAAATACATTTAAGAAACATTTAAAAAAGCAAATTTGGATATTTAGTAACACTGTTCTTATAAAAGCTATCACCAAGCAAGATTTCCATAAATATTTTAGTAACACTCTGTATATAACAAAAAAAATGCTATAACACATCATTTTTCATAGAAAAAAACAGTTCTACATTCAACAGTCTGTAAATTACATAAGTTATACTGCTCTAGGGCCTTCTCTAAGTATTTTAGATGTGGTCATGGTTCTATCTCTCTAACATACGCTGATTTTCAATAACAAACATCAAATTTATAGGGTACTTCAAAAAATTTTGCTTTCATTGTTGTAATTAAAACAACTATAATTAATAGCAAAAATATTTATAAGAAATGTTAAAGAAATAGAAAACATAGACAAGGTGTAATCAAATGTTATGTAAAAATTTTCCCTGATAATAGTCTATATTTGTAAAAACCAAAGTTTTCGGAGATTTAAACAAATTGTTTTATAAAATAACACTAATATTTTGTAATCCGTATTATTTATATTCACTTTATTTAAACTAAAGGACTACTACACATTTGATTTAACATTTAATTCACAGTCTGGCAATCACTAAAGTAGGAGCACTAAACTACTCGTATTAATGGCAAAAACAGCATAAATAATGACATTTAGCGATATAACGCATTTCTCACATAAATTAGCCTAAAAAAGCAAGAACTTAAGAAATCATCGTTCTCATTTCTTCCATTTTCAAAGTTCACGATTAAAATTATTGATTGAATAAAACTTAAACAGCAATTTAGGTAGGTATTTATGAAGAAATAGATTTTCCTAAACCTTATAAAAACCTATAATGTTGCGACATATGATAAACAACAAATTTCTAAAACATTTTTATATTTTCATCCATAAAATTATTGATATTTTTTATAATACAGAATTTATGCTAATTTTTCAATGTATTTATAATTTGTGTCTTAAAAAACTTATATTAAAGCACTGATTTTCCGTGTATTTAGAACATTAGTGCTATCAAAGTATTAAAGCGACCATAGTTTTTCTTTTTATATGAGAAAATACTGTGCCAGTATTTTAAACAAATATTTGATCAAATCCTAATTAGAGGCTGGGGGTGGTGTGATGGTGAAATCCTCTCGTAATCAAATAAACAATTTAAAAAAATATCTAAATTCTGATGTTCAACCTACAAAACCACCCAACATAATAGGTAACTTTTCTATAATTTGCGTCTATTGTTTGCGAAATCTATTAAAGCATTCAGTTTCCATAGATTTAGAAATTGTATAGACCTATTCTTTATATAAAAAAGACATATTGGCAAAAACGCAAATTATAAAAAATAGTTTATCTAACTTGTTTCCTAAGTCATTGTAGGCACTTATTCCACTTGAACTTGAATTTGTGCTATAAAACTGACTTTTCGAAACGGGAAAATTAAATTTTCTTTTTGATGCTTAATCTGCTAAATCTGGTTGATTTAGGTAGTTTTGTCTGATGAAATACCTACTAAATTTAATTTCTAATAATTTTGGAAAAAGGAAAGAAACAAGGAAGATATCACCAATAAATTTTTTAGTGTTGATTTGAAAATCTTGTTTAAAAAATTACTTGACTGTTAATGACTGATTTATGTACTGTCTTGTAAAAGTTTCAGGAAATTACGGTATAATATGTCATTTATCAGAGAAATACGAGTACTTAACATAAGAGCAAAAAAATCTCAATTTAGATAGTCTATCTGGCTGTGCATTTTTTCTGGTCAAAGTTTCAGATGTTTACTAAAAAAAAAAATTCAGATGTCAATTACTTAACAATTTGTTATAAAAATTTGTTTTGCAACACTCAAACAGAAATTTTAACATCTTTGTAGCAAATTTAATTTTGTGGTATTTATACAATTTTAATTAGTACAGATCATTAATATGCAAATGTTTGGAAAATTTCATTTTTTATAAATTAATTTGTTCCACATTAATAAAAACAAACACTCATTAGTTTGTTCATCTTAAAAATGAATTTTTGCTTTTCTCAATGAACACTTCTAATAAGAGTGAAGGTTTGCCCTCTAGGCCACCGCAAAGCACCTATTCAAAAACAAAGAAAAAAATTGTACATTCACATGTCACTATGAGAATCTCGAAAATTCAATTTGCAATTTCTTCATAATTGTCATATCCGTTTCAGTTTGTAATTGACTTTTATGATCGCATTTTTCCCTTTCTTTGTGTCACACAATAAAGAAGCTACCAACAAACAACTTTTTTAAAGAATTTATTGACTTTCTCTTAAAATTCATCAGAAAGTCTCGCATTACTTCCCTTTTTTGTCTCGTCTCTGACCGCCTTTACCTTATCATAAAGTTACACTTTATTAGAGAAAGGTTTTATCGAAAACTGATCGAGATATTTTTTTCACAACTAATTCAATCGTTAAAAGTGAGAGCAAGTGATATAGTGTACACCCACGTCCTGTTTATTACCCAAGACAAGTTCTTTACTATTCCTTATATAGTCTAAAGATCCTATCTTCTATCTTCAAGTGGCAAGAAAGAAGATAAATTTCGTATTGGAAGATAAATCGGTTCTGTCAGAATTATTAATAGCGTTCTAGATTATCAGATTAGGACAATTTGCCATATTTGATCCTTTGAATTTTAAAGGAAGTGAAACGTTGAAAGTGAATACCGTAGTTTTGTCCACTTAATTAGCGATGACCGGAAATTGTCGATTTTTAGTTGTTCCTCTGAAATTCCACCGGTAATAAACCAAAATTAATGAACTCGTGTGAAAGATTTAGCGCTTGTTTAACAATGAACCTTCACTTTTTGTCAGTTTTGAATGGTTTAAGATCAAATATGTTGTACTATAAAACTAATTAGTCGACGAATCGATTATGTTTGCATGACTTAATTTACATAACGCGAAAGTGAACAATGAAATCCTCGCCTTGTTTGTTCCACACACCGTTAAACAATTAAGACAGGGAACAGCTTTTAGAGCTTATGTGATTTTCGAATTTGTTTACTAAACACAATCCTAACTAAAATAATAACAGTGAAAGTAGATGAGACTAGAAATTTGAATACTTATGCTAATTTTCAGCAATAAAAAACGATACTTGCATTACCCTCTAATCATAATAATTAATTGCGCTGTCTGACACTTGACCCTTTCAGGATACGCTTCAGGATACGAAACAACCGGATATAAAATTAATACCATCGACCGGAAGAAGCCCATTGATTGTAATTTGCACTAACCACACGTTGAGTAGCAGTAAATTGTTGTTTTATTTAAATTAAAAGCAACGAAAAAAACACGGATCGTCGCGAATTCTTTTAGGGTTTTTGAACCCGCTAAACTTGATTTGGCCCCTTTTAAAGGTCACTAAAGTCAATTCAAAAATACAACACAAACTATTTTGCTGGAAAATTTCAAATATTCAATGAGTGGGTGAGCGAGAAAGGTAAGCAGGAAAATGTAATCATAAATAACTGTACATTAGAAATGACATTTGTAGAAAAAAAAAACATTTTTTTGCAAGGATATGTCCTAGAAGGTCAATCTCAGGATGTTATATCTTTACAATAAATAAAAAAATATTTTTTCTTATTTTGTTTAAAAAAACTATAAGTGTTTTATCCATTGGTACCTGTAAGTAATGTACATTGAACAACTTTGTCAAAGTTCCTTTAAGAACCACAAATAAAATTAGTTTAAAGCAGTATTTACAAAAATACCTACACTTTCAGATCTAAAAAAATGCCTGATTTACTTTTTTTCTTGTCAAATATTACGTGGATTCATTTCAGATTTCTTACGATTTAAATTTTTTTAAGCGAATAATTTATGTAACAACAAATTAATTTACCTAAATAACTTAAAAATCACACAAATAAATAACTTTCTACCACTATGAATAACTGGCAGAGATTCGCTCACGACAGTTGCTGTTTCTCGCTAAGTCGAACTAAATCGACCTATTGCTTGCTTATATAGAGTCAAGATCGACATGCTACTCTCAGTCAGTTGTTTATTTGAACTTAAGTTTGATTATTGCTACAGCAACATCAATAAAATTTATGACTATATCCTAGTAATAAACTAAAGGTTATCTTCAACTTCTTATGGAAATACCGGGTCTAGGTCAAAAAGTGTTAAAAAGTTGCATATAAAGTGACAGAAGGTATATAAGGATTTTTAAAGATGAGTGAGCAGAGAATTTTACTTCATGTTCTCACCTTATATAATGCAAATGCGTTTTCTGAAATTAATTAATTAAATGCTATTACAACTTTTAATTTATTAAGAGATTTATTTTAATTTATTATTAACTTTATTATAAATATTTAATATGTTAAATTACATATTTACTATTTTGTAGATCTCTATAGGTACTCATCAACGCAAAAAACCGAATCTGAATAGATAACTATCACTAACCAGATACAATCGGTGTTGAAACTTTTATAAAATGAGCGAGCAGCAATTAAAACAATTAGTGACAATTTTGGATTTTTTTAAAAAAAGAAAATTATCAAATTAAATTACCATTGTTTACACTTTGAATTGTTTATGTTCAATGGAATAAATATTTTACAACAAAATCACGTTTTACATAACATTTTGTTTATAAGATAATGAAAGCGATTAATAATAGAAACTATTTAAAACAAGAACAAGCGGTAGCAATTGATTATACTTAATTTTTTAGATTATTAGTAGTCCAATAACATATCTACGAGTTGATTACAATGTTTTTTCGTTAAACTCCAGTTGAATCAACGGTAATAATGAAAATCGACTAAAAAAGCGCTTTCAACGCCAATTTTCTGCTTAGCACGAAATACTTAATATAGCACCAAATTCGTCCAATTTTGTCTATTAAAATTAGACATGATTCCACGATAATAAAACCTTCAGTCCAATAATAGTTAATTGGGACTAAAAAATAAAAAGAGCTTTGGAGACATATTTTCTCAAGGTGTCTCAAGGTGATGGGCCATTGAAGTAAACAGAAAAATAAGAAAAACATTGAACTGAAAATTTACACTTAAGCCAAGTTCGATCAATACAACTAAAATATGTATTTTCAAAACGGAGAGAACTTCTGGTTATACCGAAAAACACTGACAACTTTTTTATTTTAAATGGAGTGATAAATTTTAATATATTTTTTCGTTGATCAGTTAGAAAGAAGTTTATTAATGGATGATTTTTTCTAAAAATCGTTGTAAAAAAATGTTGTTTTAAATAAAAATAAAAAATGAAATGTTGATAAATGATTACAAAACGCAGCGAAAGTGAAGCAAAATAAAATTATCAAATTAATTTAAAATTTTAATGTAAAATACCACCACTTTGACCCAAACTAAGCTAAAATGTCAAATACTGTCAAAAATTATTTAAAAATAGGCAACTAAATATACTTTTTATTTGTCAAGATGTCAAGTCACTGACAGATGGCACTATGTATATTTTATTTAAGTTTTTTTTTAAATAACCAAGGTACGATTAACGGAAAAATACTGTAATCAGCTTGTTTTGATAACCTCTACTGTATTAAGCGCCTTCGCTTCGCTCATGTGTTAGAAGGTCTCGATTATTAATCGCCCTCATTAACCAACTTGTTGATTAAATTACTACTTTATGATTTATGACTCTAAGGAACCTGTTTGAAAACCCATTTTGCATGCATTTATAGCTACTAAAGTATGCGAAATCTTACTTTTTTTAACAAGGTAAAGATTTTTTGCTTTACATACTAGGTAGAAATCAAATAAAAAAATAAAATTGACAACTATGGAAACTTTGTTATTACATAATACTCAAAATATCTAAAAGTGGGCTGAATTTTTAAGACCCTTCTATAAACCAAAGAATAGCCATTGATCATTTTATAAACAGGCAAACTACCCTAAGAATGAAACTTGATTTATGACAGTTCCCTCATCTGACGGAGGGAATCAAAGATTTAAATAAATCAAAATCGATCCTTATTGTGTTTTTTTTTCTAGATAAATTGAACAATAGCTATTTTTTGATTTATGGAAAGGTCTTAAAAAGTCAGCCCACTTTTTTATGTTGAGTATACAATCAGTTGCGTTTTTATCGCACATGTTAGGTAAAAATTACCCAGATTTTTATCCTTTTTTGTAAAACATTTGTAAAATGAAAAAAAATTAAATTTATTTGAACGTTATTTTATCCAAATTTTAATCATTAATTGATAAACATTAAATTATTTCACAACATTTTTAACTCTAATAGGAAGGCACTATGTCGTGTTGCAGAAGCATATGGTCAATTACAGATTTCTGCTGTACTTTTTAAATCAGTAACATCTTCAAAATAGCTTTCTTTGAATACGAAGTGTCCTCGGCAACAATTTTTCTGTCAATACGTTAAAGAATAATATCGCGCATAGTAATTAATCGCGAATTGGCGGACGAGAGATGGGTGAAGGAGGCGGAGTAAGAAATAAAAATTATTTAATAAGGGTAACATAAGGTTCTGACAGCTGTGGCCAAAAGGTAACTAATTTCGTGGCCGATCTAGAGGGCGTAAAACAAGACTTTCTTAGCCGGCTGCACAAAAAAATGTTAAATACAACAAATTTTTATTAAAAATTCGAATTTTTGCAAATAGGAATAATTTTATTGCATATTATCATACGCGTTTGCGGACAATGCAAAAAATGATTGTTGCCGCAATTCGCGTTTCTTTATTTTTATGTAAAAAACTAAATTTTTTCATGATCTAATAGTTAGCTCTATTACAGCCCTAGTGCTCTAATAACTATAAAAACATCTAAATAATTGCTACAATAGGTTTCTTAAAGACGCTAATTAAAAATATATATTCATTTTTAACAAACTGCATACCTTTTTGCTCTAGGTATAGATAACAAATCTAATATACCTACATATAAAATATAACGCAACAGTCTATCAAGTGCTATGAAATTTGAAATATTTAGCAAGTGGGCGACGGAATAAGGTTATTAGAAAAATCCTTGCAACTTGTTTTACAGGTATTTGGTATTATAATGATTGTCTAGATAACACCTAGATATGAGATATTTATTGGTCACAAAACAAGGCGGTGACACTTATGTCTATCCATAACACAAACGGATAATTTACAAACGTGGGAATGAAAGGAAGAAAATGAAAGTAATAAACGAAGACTTTGTATTATCTATTGTATGATGATGGCTTAAAAGATGAACTAAAACTTAATGTCATACCGTCATTATTAACGTGTGAAATTTTTAAAACAAAAAAAATAGTTTCACTAGCCATAAAAAAATCGCAAACGGTGCTAGAACTAATCAAAAATGCCCTCTCAATAGACTGGACATTGACAGAATCTTATATGCTTTCTCTAATTAACTTGGGGAGAATTTGTCGACGTCGTGACTGTGTCATTACAAACCATAAATTTGTTGATCAGTAAATCTCCCGTTCTCCCGATTTTTACAGAATTAATTGCACGCCACTGGCGGAAAAAACTAGACCACTGATCGCACCGAGATGTATTGCGGGTTGCTCAATTCACGCTCCAGTTTTTCAAAAATTCATTCAATAAGGAAATTGTTTTTTCTTACTCTTGTATAAGAATTGTATATTTGCAAAGAAAGTAGGCACATTTCGATTTTATAGCTAAAAAAACAGTAAAATAATCAAAGTGTAATATCCCAGTCGTCAGCCTTGATGGAGTGAATGCTTGGTTAAATCCTCAATTGACACTATTTTTGTGAAAGGTCTGATATTGATATAATCTCGTGAAATATTTCTATTTTTACATAATTCGCATATTGTCATTTTAAATTTTTGTTATCTCTGCCATTAATCACGTTTTCAACCTACGTGCCTTAGTTTCACATGAACAGATTTATGTGTTTATACCGACACAAATTAATTGGTATCTAATGCTAGTCGTTATTTGTTTCTAATGAAATGTAATGGTAATTATTCAGTGACAGTAGGGTCAGTAACACACCGACCGGTCGAAAAAATTCACGGTGTTTTATCCTCGTAATTTCACTTAAATTAACGATATTTACACTTTATTTATTTTAAATTGCTTTGCGCTTAAAAAACATATGAATAATTGGCCAAACTAACATAATTGCGTGTTTCAAAAAGGAGACACTGCGAATGCGTGTTTAATCCCAGAAAAATATATTCAGTTTCATTTATTTAAAGGTACATACATACAAGTATTCTATAAAATAAACTTGTTTTTTTTTTATAGTCACCAAATTTCAATGAATTTTGTAAACTGCTTTCACGTCAATGCTGATGTTGAGTTCATATGGGACATTGAATTGAAGAAAATGCAAGAAGAAAATTAATAAAAATAAGCATTTTCTCTAACAAATATGTTCATAAGCAATTAATGTTTAAGTAAAAAATATATTTTTGAAGAAATCGATATACATAAGTAGAATATAAATACCTATTTAATTTAGACTTTGTTTATTTTGACAAACTGATACAACAGCGTTTCAATAAGTGGACAGCGACGTAGCAAATGCGCGTTTTCTTTATAAATGGTTAGGTAATATCACAATGTTTGATTTTTAAATTCAATGAAAATGTCTCCAGATTACAAAATTAGTAAAATGTTGCCTCTGACTCTTAATATTAGAAAATAATATTGCTTTTGCATTAATTAATTGGTAGATTTCATCTCTGTCTTCTTAACTTAACAAAACATCGCCTCCGATTACTAAAATTACAAAAAACGCCTTTAATGATTTAAAAATTAATAATAAATACTGTGTCTATAACTTCTAAAAATAGTAAAATTGTCTTTCTGGACTTTCCAAAGTAGTAAACTATCGCACCTCTAGCTCTGCTTCCCAACATGGTTTTCATTAATTTAAAAGTTAGTACAAAACATTATCTGTGACTTTTAAAATTAGTAAAAATTACCAAATTTTACCAAAGTTTCGAAATTTCAAAATTAGTAAAAGATTGCCTCCAGCTCCCAATATTGTAAAAAATCCCGCCTTCCAATCTATTAATTTAAAAATTAGTAATAGTTATTTACAACTGATTGTGAGTGATGTAAAGACACACGACGATGTAAGATACTTTACACACGAAAGTTGTATTAAATTTTTAGGCCGTCCCTCGTTATTCAACTACAAACTGTAAATTTCGGTGCTGAATGTCAGAAATGCAAACAAATTCAATTGTTTTCAATTTTCAACTACGAAAAAACGTGTTTTCCTCAAATGTCAGAGAAATTCGACATTATTGTACTGTGTTGCTATAGTTAAAGTTATACTTCTCAGCCTAGGTCAAAAACTGCTACAAATTTGGCAAAAAAAGTATGATTTTTCCGTAAAACGTTCAACAGCGTCATTCCTAATTTGGTTTTAAGGTAGGGTTTATGAATTACATAGTGATATAAACGACATTATTTTTGTGGTTTTAGAAGCAGAATATTTGTTAAATAATTTACTAGAGATAGAGATTGAGGCAAAATTATTCTCATTTTCAAATCTGCAGTCGAAATGTTATTAATTTCAGAATCCAAAGATTTTTACTTTAATATAATATAGAAACATACGAAATTGTTATAGTAGTTTTAGAAGGCGGGGGCTATACAGATGTTCTTTTCGTATTTATTAACATAAAAATTAGTAAAAAACACTATCACCGGCTTGTAACATTTGTACAATGTTCTTCCTCCGCTCCCGAGAATCAATTAATTTAAAAATTAGTAAAAACATTATCTTCGACTTATAAAATTACGTCTCCTGATTTCAAATTAGTAAAACATTGCCTCCGACTCTTAATATTACAAAAAAATCTACTTTTGTATTTATTAATTAGTAAAAAATATTGAAGTATTTAATCAAATATCCACAAAAGCGACATTGTTTTTGTAATTCAACAAACCGGAGGTCTACAATTTACTAATTCTCTAAACCGAAAATGATCTTTGTTACTAATTTTTAAATTGATTGATAAAATAAAATTCATATTTTTAAGTTATTTTGTTTAGGAATACACCAAGACAGGTCGATTTTATTTTTTCATTTTTTTTTAAAGAGCAACCCCTATTTTTGGTGTTAAAAATCGAAACTACTTTTTTTGACTATAACATTTATAGGATCTAAAATGAACACTGTAAGTAATTTAACCAATTTAAATGTTTTACTGAATTTTTCAAAATACTTACACGCAATTTTTAACAGAATTACTGAACTGAATGTTTAAATCTACGTCTTTCTGTTTTCTGGCAATATTAAAATTAATTTCGAACACGCTTAACACATTACTTATCATTTTTTGACTAATTAAGCGGTCCTGATGTGTAATTCTTTCTCTTAAATCGTCTAAATCTCAGAATTTTAATGCAAATACCAAATACTTTTGATTTTAAGTAGCCCCCTTAGAAAAGCGGATAAAATATCATCTAAATAATCTCTGACACCACGAGTGTAGTGTGGAGGTGCACCGTCTTGTTGAAACGAAAGGACGTCAATTTAAACATTTGGTTTAGTAATTCTGTTGAAAATTGCGTCTATTTTGGAAAATTTAATAAAACATTTAAATTGGTTAAATTACTTAAATGTTTCATTTTAGACCCTATATATGTTATATATATGTACTGTTATACTCAGAAAAAAGAGTAGTTTCAATTTTCAACATCAAAAATAGGAGTTGTCATTTAAAAAAACCAAATGATTATGTCACAGCACATAACCGGTTGGCATTTTTTTAAAATAAGTGCAAAACATGCGCACTTCTAAAAAAAAATTGATTAAAAAATATGAATTTTATTCCATACTTTTATGTCACCCTGTATACTAGGAGCCGGATAATTTACTAATTTTTAAAGTACTATTGCTTATTTTGAAAGCTAGACACGCTATTACTTACATATGTATCTTAAACTACTAAGAAGGAGATATTTTACTAAATACGTATATTAATAAGGCTGTTATTTACTAATTTTTAAAGCCAAAATTATTTGTATATTTTTACAAATTTTTAAATTAACAAGTCCAAAAGCGAAATTTTTTTAATATCGGTGATCGAAGATATCGAAAAATATCGAAAGATTAATTAACCTTTCGATATTTCAAAATTAGTAAAATATTATTAATAAAATTAAATAAATTATTTGTAAAAAAAATGTTATTTCTGGCATCTAAATTGGTAAAATATGTCCTATATGTTTTTATTAAAGTAAAAGTTTCTGTCTTCTTAAATTAATACAATAATTGCAGCTGCGAATTTCAAAATTAGTAAAATATCAAATAGGTGTCGAGAAAAATCTATTGGGTTTATTAAACTAGAAATTAGTAAAATAGTTCCTAATATTAATAAAGTATTAACGCCTTCTACTTCTAATATTGGAAAAAAGGTAATTTTTGTATTTATTAATTTCAAAATATTCCTCAAAAAATTTTTTGTGAATGTGCTACTGATTTAAATTGGAAGAAGATTTTGACCGCCTACTGATAAAGAGATGTCGAGAGAGCAGGGCCGGATTACCCAATAGGCTATCTAGGCTGTAGCCTAGGGGCGCCAGCAAAAAGGGGGCGCCAGAAAAATGGGACGCATTTAACAAAAAAAAAATTATGATAAATAAAAAATAAAATAATTTAAAAAAAAAATTTCGAATCAAAATCAATCATGCTAATCAGTAAAGTCAGTCTGTCTCACAGTCTTATTCCTGTAATAAAACCTTTCAACCCAAGTAAAGATTTACGTTCTTATTGCTATTTCCTAAATGGCCTAAAATGCAACGAACATAAAACGTATTATGTTAAGAATGGCATACTTTTCTATCTTCTGTATTTCTTTCAATGTTCACACTTTTTTTCAATACCTAAGAAATTAAAA
This sequence comes from Tribolium confusum, assembly GCA_029207805.1. Classification (NCBI taxonomy): domain Eukaryota; kingdom Metazoa; phylum Arthropoda; class Insecta; order Coleoptera; family Tenebrionidae; genus Tribolium; species Tribolium confusum. The sequence continues at coordinate 11,838,514 of JALGAY010000006.1, forward strand.
TTTTGGGTATAATTCTTTTTATTGAGTTCTGTTGCAGCAACAAAGTTTTTTGAAATTTAATTTCCAAAATGACAATATTTTTATTTAAATGTTTCGTTTGTGTTCTGTCAAATGTCAAATTCAAAGTAACAAAGTTCTAAAAAAATAAGAAATTATATTTGTTTTTTGCTCAGTCCGTATTTAGATTTAATGTGATAAAGTGCTTGAAAATTTTGTATTAACTGAAAAACAAATTGCTTAAATTGAATAATATAAAGTTTGAGTGAGTCTTTTAATATTTTCTAAGAAATGTTAAGCAAAACTTTTTTCGAATTATATACGTTATACATTTTTTTTAAGAATGTGTAGGTACAGTTTAATTATTTTTTGAAGAATATTAGTTCAACTAGTCTAAGTGTGGACTAAATGCTTAAATTAATTCGGAACAACAAAGTTATGTAAACATACCTAATATTGATGTGGCGCTGCGAATTTTTTATTAAATTTCTGTTACAAATTGTTCGGGAAAAAGATCATTTTCGACACTTAATCGTACAAAAATTTTCAAAAAGTCTATTAAATCTTTCACTTTTGGCTATTGAGTCAGATTTGGTCAAAAATTGTAATTTTGATGAAGTCATAAAAGAATTTGCTTCGATGAAGTGTCGGGAAATTAAATTTTAGTGTTTATATTTGTAATTTTCTAATTTTTTAATTTAATAAATATTTGTGTTTACTTTTTTACTTAAAAACAATTAAGTGTAAATTATATAAAATAAAAAAGCGGCACTTTTTTTCCTATAAAATAATTTTTAAGAAAAGAGGGGAGGGCGCAAAGTAAGATTAGCCTAGGGGCGCTAACAACTATAATCCGGCCCTGCGAGAGAGATGTATTATTGGGGTAAATATTATTGTTCGGTGATTATAAAGTCATTCTACAATAGTTTGTGGACGTCTATACCTACCCTACAAGTATTGTATAAAACAGATTTGTTTTTTATTTATAGTCGTCGAACTAAAATTAATTTATGTGAACTACTTTTATGACAATGCTGATGTTGCTGATTCAAATGAATAAAACCATGAAGATTATGAAACTCGACCCATCTTCTGTAACAAATTACAATAAAATGTTCTTGTATTCATAAGCAATTATTATTTAATTAAAAAATATCTGCTTGAAATAGAAATACCTATTTTATTTACACTTTATTTATTTATAATTGCTTGCAGCTTAAAAAACACATGAATAATAGACTAAACTGACATAATTGCGTGCCGCAAACACTTAATCAAATGTTTACAGTTAGTATCGGAAAAAAACGCTATCACTTATTAAAAGTCCAAAATTTGCTCGATTACCTCTAAACCAAAGGTTTTCCGAACAATTAATTGTGTTTTAATTTAATCTCATCATATCAGAAGATTTATCTCTAATAAGTATTAAGTGTTTTTTTTTCGCGCCACACGTTCGTCCTTAAAAAATAAAGTCCTGATCGATTCGGGTACCCTAAAAGCAGTTGTGCGCTTGTCCAATATCCACGGTTCACCATGAACCTTGCCAGACAAAATAGTAGGTCTTGCCTTGCGACAATCAGCTGTCTTTTCAAAGCACACTTGATCAATCGTGAAAAACAATTGCCGGTGATCAGTGTCGACGCCTACATTGCGATGTGATTTGGTCGTGTTGGAAAAATGAGTGCGAGCAGTCTTCAACAGGATTATTTCGAGGATGATTACACAAGGAATATGCTGGACGGTAATAAATTTGCATGAGTCATAAAAGATCATACATGACATTAATTTAAATAAATTTTAACTAAATATGAGTTGTTACGTTGGCTTGTATTGATCGCGACACCCTTCGGCCCTCCATGGGGTTTTTATAGCGGTCGCGATTTGGACGAGGTATTGATTAGTTGCGACATGACTTTCATGATAATGATAGGCTATAACCAGGAGGATTTTATAGCATGTAATTATCGCAATGTGGGGCAAACAGATTTTTGGTGAGCGCATTTTTCATATGTGAAATGGGTTATTTCCGAAATCAAGTGCTCAAGGACTCAATCTTTGATCCTTGCCTTCGGCTTCATAGGAAAATAGGATTGACCGCAGAATCTTGGACATTCTTTGGTCGATATTAGCGCAGTAATTGGCGCATGAATCATTCATTCTGAGGGAAATGAATGACATTGAGCATTCCTCTTTTTTATTATAACAATTAACACAAACTCGGGATTCTCTTGCGTAATTTGCTTCCTTGGACAAGTGTTTGCTCAGGGTTTGGCCTAGAAGATTCGCACATTATGTCATATTCTACTATTTTATCTTTTTGTCATTTCCTTAATAATCCTGTATCAAGAAAATCATTTTTTGGCTTTTGTTTGTTTTTGTCAAGTTTTCATATTTACAAAACGTTCAGAAAAACAAATTTTGTTGCCCTATAAGCAAAATGTAAATATCCCAACTTTGTCATTTTTTTAAAAATATTATTTCAATTTTTGGGTAAATAATTATTTCCAAGTAGAAGTTTGTAACTTAGTTTTGTAAACCGTATGTGGCACCATTAGGTAACTGTTAGTGTAAAATGTCAATGTCAGTAACTAAAAAATTTCAGAGATGACGGAATAACACATCTCGCGTCAAAAATTCCGGGCATCAAATTTGAACACTGACATAAAAAAAAATTATACATCAACCATTAATTTTTGTTTCATTTACTTACAAACATAATGGCATTAACTAACGTCAAATTTAACAAAGAAGAATTTGTTGCCATTATCAACATTTAATGTCCCAAATTTTTTGGCGCGAATTGTATATCAAAATTGCATGGAAATTTGATAAAAAGGTACGTTTGCACAAAAAATCTTGTGTATCACACTCTCGGAAACTGTTTTACTCGTATTCATGCACTGCTAGTCTGCTACACTCATACTCACAAAATAATAATTTCTGAACTTGTACAATACAAATTTGTAACGATATATATTAAAAGAAAGAAAAAGAAATTCAGTATCTGCGGCTAGTGATTGTCGAACATAGAATATAGTTTTGACTTCGAAGATTACGCCCAACTCATTTTTGACTTTTTTTAAGAAATAAAAAATATTATTTTTCGTTGCTTAATCTTAATTCGATAATTATAATTATTAAAACATATAACGATTGTTTTTTTAAGACATACTCTTAACATAACATAAGTTTTATATTGGTTCAAACGACCCTAACAGCATTTTATTATCCAAGTCATACTTCTCTAAATTCTTTTAAACCACTTCTTTAATATAAGAAATCTGTTTCTTAAAATATTGCAACTTATAAAATATCAAGACTCAGTTGTTCTCAAAAAATGCATTTTTTTTTTTTGAATGATTTGCGTATTTCATCTCCACTTTTTATTAATTTCATTTACAGAACGTTTCCATGACAATCTTGTATTCTTCTAGTTGTCCTTTTTCGAATCTTTCTTTTGATTTTCGATTTCTTCCAGTCGTAGTTTTTTATATTCCCTTTCTTTCAAAATCTTCTACTATTATTTCAGAATTATCTTTACTTCTCTTTTCCCTTTTAATCGCCATTTTTCGGTTTTTTTATAAAAACTGCTTTTGTTTTTCTACAAACTTCCATTGGCTCTTCTCTTTCTTCCACATGACATGTTTCAGCTTCTTTTGTTCTTCTAGAATATTCCTTTGTTCTATTTTTTCGTCGACGACGTCTTTCAATTTTTTCTAGAGTTTTTTTTCTTCTTTTTCTTTTAATTACTTCTCAGAATCTTCTTGCAAAAACAATGCCGCATCGTTTATTCAGTAGACGTTTTCAACATATAATTTTTTTTATACTTTTCCTTGCGAAAGAACGTCATCTCCCAAGTTCTTTTTGTTCGTCCAAATGTGTTTTTTCCCCTAACTATTCCAGAATTTTTTTTAGTTCCTCTAGAAGTTTTCTTCATTCTTATAGTAGTTGTTAATCAATATCGCGTGTAAGTAAAGAATGTATCATGAATATTATCTGTCCCACTTATCAAAGAACCCATAAACAATGTGTTTGACTGAATTCAAGATAACCTGTACTAAAAAAATGTAAAAACTGAAGTATAAAGACAGGACTTTTAAGGATTTTATAAAAGTCATTAATATTTTGATAATTTTAATTGTGTGGTTATCAAATCTTCAAAAATTGAATAATATGCAGTGTTTTTCCCTATCACAGTTGGTTATTATTGGACTGATAAAAGCACATTGAAGAACGCGTTTCATAAAGTCACTTTTATGGCACGAATTCAGGTTGAATGACTGAATGGATGCCAACAGTGACTCACTAGTTAAGTTCTTTATTTTTTTTTCTAATTTGCACTTTTTACCTGTCAAAAATATAATTTTTCAAAATTTAGAAATTCTTGTGATGCCATAGTTGGCAATAATATATAAAATTCCAATTGTCAGAAACAGGTACATACTTTTCCGATTTCATGAACTCAGCTTTAACATCGACGTAAAAGCAGCATAAAAAAATTGCGGCTTGTAATTCAGTAAGTAATTATAAATGACAACAATTATATTTCCTTCAATTCATACTTATAGGTATTTAGTATTTATTCTTCTTAATATAGGTATGTAGCTCATTATCGCCGTTAAAATCTTTTTGAATTTCATTGAGAGAGTGGTAGAATTAGAACGTAGGATAGAATTACAAAAAGTTTAAAAATCGCCAGAGAAAAGTTACAAGATTTTGTTCTTCCAAACGATTTCTTCTGGACCGGACCTGACTCACACGGGAAGGTACCGCTTAACATTAGCTTGAGTGTGTAATAAAGAAGACTTACGAGGTCTTGTTCTTCCAAACGACATCTTTTCGAACTCTTCTAGAATTACGTTTAGTTCCTCTACAAATCTTTTTAACTCTTCTTTTTCTTCCAACGATGTTTTTCGTTCTTTTGATTGAGATGCTTGAACAGTAACCAACTCTGTTCCTCCATTTTTCTTATGTAACTTACTGCAGATGAGCCCAGGAAAAAAAATTATTCCCAAACACCCAACTTTAAATCTCACTCCAGACACTACTGTGACGTTGATTCAATTCGGGCTTTTTGCAATTTAAAGAGTTGGATATTTAAACGAATAATTTATTTAACAAAAAAAATTAAAATTAGTTTACATAAATATTTCTATTTTTAAACAATTCAATAACACTTTAATCGCCGGAGATTCAGTAGTGGTAACCGCTGTCTTTCGCTAAATCGAACTACCCGGCCAACGAATCAATCCTTGCTTATATAGAGCCAAAGTCGAACAAGGTACAATTCTTGAACTTTCCAGTAACTGCTTCTAGAACGCTCGAGAACACAGTGACATAAAATAAGGCTTTTGCAAAATGTTCTCAATGATTGACGTCACAGTTGAAGGCATTCCGTAGCAATGTTAAATAGTTGTTCATACAAGATTTGTGCTTACTCTCATATTATAGTTAAGTCATTTTTCTTGACATCATCAAGGCATTTCTTCAAAGATTTTAGTTATTAGAATACCAAAAATTATTAAAATTCTACGATGTTTGGAAGATGTCGTATATTTTGACTTCTTTAGGATATAACCTTAAATTTCTACATTATTATTGTATTCGCTGATAGATAGTAAACACCACATTTTATTAGTGACAATCAATTTAAGCGCGCTAAGCATTTTTTTTTGACTAAGCAATAAAACAGACACCTTAGAGGCGTTCAGGATTTTTTAACTATAACAAAATTTTGAGGCAAAATGTTACACAACAAATTTTTCTAAAAAAAAATTGTTTTGGTAAAATCGGGGAAAAAAATTATATGTTCAATACGTCAATAAAGCAGATTTAATACCTACTTAAACAAATAACTATTTTTGACTTCTAAAATTTTCATTTGTCATTTTTACTTTCCACTCCATTTATTTTTGATTTTTTACGATATTTCTTTTTTAACATTTCTTTAATATCTTTAATTTTTTCATAAACACTGACAAAATGATGTTTAATCATCAAAAAGTGTAAAATGCAGTAAATTTTTAAATCTTTGTATTTTGAAAACGGAATATGGCACCCAAATTCTGTTGCAAAGGGTTACTATTGTGTCTAAACTGAGCCTACTACAAATAAAAAGTTTGATGGAAATTTGCGAAATCTGATTTCCCCGGTGCTTCCCCTGGGTATTTTCGAAACGGCTTTTGTTAGAACAGCGGATTTTTTTTCAGCATTATGAGACCAATTCATGACCATTTTTTTTTTTTTTTGGTTTTCTCATAACTTTTAGTTTTAGAGAAAGATACGAGGTAGTGAAATTTTACAAAGAACATCTTTTTAGAAAGTAAAATTGCAAATACCCATAACTTTTTCTAAAATTAAAATTTTGGAAAAAACAAAAGAAAACTGAAGAAAGGGGAGGCACACCCTTTTTGAAAATTAGTTTTCCCAAATTTTGATCAAGCTTTTTTCACTGCAGTAACTTCAAGTTGGTCCCGATATAGAAACCCTTTACAACAGAATTTGGGTCCGATTTCAAAACGCCGACCGCCACTATCGGTGCCTTGGCACTGTTCTTTGAGGGGCATTTTTTTAAATTAGTATTTAAATTTTTCTATTCAGATTTTTTGACTTCCTGAGGAATTCACTCTCTCGTATATTTACCGACTTAATAGTTATAGATTTCAAGATTTGGGATTTTTCACTTGTTTAGGTAATTCAAACACGTTAAAAAAATCAAAAATCATGTCTACAGGGAATAGAGATCTAGAATAAACAAGATATAATTGCAATTCTTGCACAAATGTTTGCCTAGCAGTGAAAAAAACCATCTTATTGACTTCTTAGATTTGCGCATTATGTAATTCCTGTCTTGTTTTTCCTCCTGACACTTGCTGCAGCAGCTGCCAAGTCCATATGTGTAAATAATGTGTTTGAACTGTCCAAACACAGGCAGTATCGTAACAGGTTTCCAACTTTTACTAGTTTTACTAACCATCAATCGCAATTACATAAAGCCGCGAAGAAAATTCCGAATAATAAATCAATTCGAAAGTTCGGAATCGCTTCGAAAAAAAAGTCTGCGGTTTACGTGTTCGGTGACGCACGACACGCTATCGAATTTAATTACTTAGAATTTGTGGTAAAAATGTTGACAATTTTCTGTAATTCAAGACCGTCTAACCTTCAATTAAATTCCCGAGAGAGCGAAGCCGCGAATTTAGGAAAATATCAAATGTTTCGCTTGAAAATAGATATTTTACATTGAGGAGCAGTCGGCGTGAAAAGGCGGCTCGGTTTACACATCTTGTTCCGCCCCCTTGCATAACAATGCATCCGAATTCGGTCAAATTGTATGCACCTGAGCCACACCTCTGGTTGAATGAACCTTTCAGCAGTAGATTATGACATAAACACTGATTTATTGAAATGACATTTCGTGTAGAAAAGCGAATTTTGTTAAAAGAGTTGCTTCTTGTATACATTTAATTCCTGTAATGTATTGCACTCCTAACTCATTACGTGTAATTGCTGTTGTTATCAAACAATAGATTCTCTAATCAGGAAATCCGCGCCGTTTCTGCAAACTTGTTGTAACACTTTTATCTCGAAGGATAAAAATCCATGTGCCACGAAAGTACTGGCCAAGTTCCGGCTCCTTTCTATTGATTCTACACTCAAACCATCTTAATGCTAATTATTTCAATTTTAAAAAATACGTATTTAATTATTTTTAGATATTCCCACGACCTAACGCTTAATCTACCTACTATCATATTTCTGAAACAATAACTAAAGTCAAACAAAAAACAATTGTTTAAAAAAAACATTTCGAGTACAAAAATCCTAAAATTTACCTCAAATCCCCTAATAAAATTTAAATGGAATGGACTAATGCATATTCACATTCAGCCTCCGTCATGACGCGTCAGTTGACGGGATAAACAGTCACAGGAAAAAGCTAAAGGAAGAGAAGCGGCAGATAAAATAACAAGACATTTTTAAAGAGTTACATAGTTGTATTAGAGTGTTAATCATGGCTGTCTCGATACATAAATTAAACTTCGAAGAGCACTATGAGATAATAGACAGTTCTATAGAAAACAACGGAAAAAATAGAAGCGGCAGATAAAGCAACAAGATAGGGTTACACATGTGTTAGTGTGTAACTCTGTTTTTTTTTAAGAAATAAGAGATATTAACAGTGCTATAAAAAACAGCCGAAAAAAGAGAAGCGGCAGATACAGTAACGAGTAAATTAGCTGTTAATGCATTATTGTTGTGATTTTTACATTGGTGGTGGCAGCGGTAGAACAAGTGAGCAACACTGTTGACTCGATAATTTCAAGTTTAAAAATTCGACTGGAAATTGAGTTTTTATTGTTAAAATCCTTCTATGGACTACGACAAGGTGGGAGAACTGAAAAATCTAATAGAAGTGATAAAAAAAATACAAAAAATGAACTTGTAAAGAAAAGATGCAGAAGTCTGAAAGAAAGAAAGCGACAAGAAAAAAATTTAAGCAAGGTAAAAAGCATGTCCAGTCGCAGACAATGAAATAGAATATACCTAAAGAAAAATAAGCGATGGGCAAAGTAACAATTACCTATGATAATGTGTATTAGTTGTTAATCAATGTTGCGTGTAAATAAAGTATGTATCGTGAATATTATCTGTTCCACTTACCAACCTATAAACTAGAGCTGTCTGACAAAATACGAGATAATTTGTTACAATCTTACTAAAACATGTAAAGACTGAAGTACACCTAACTAAAAAAGGACTTTTAATAAAGTTTATTAAAAATTTAATAAAATACTGGAGGGTTGACTATTAATTTTTTGATAATTTTATTTGTTCGCAGTTGTTTTTTGCAGGACTGATAAGAATACATTTTGAATAATCAGTTTTGGAATACAAATTCATGTTGAATGGCAGGACGAATAAATAGTATTTATCTTTTTTAATACGTATATTCACAATCGCCGTTAAAATGTTTTTGAGTGTGGTAGAATTAGAAGGGTGGACGGAATTACAAAAACTCTTAAGAAACATGTTTTAACAGAATAGTTAAAGAAAAGATTTTGGTAGTAGACGCCGTTCATAAATTCAAAAATTGTCGTGAAACGTTGTAGGCCTTCAATTAGTTTTTTTGGATTATACTGATTATAGGAATCTCTTATAGGTCGTTATTTCTGAAAACATTATTTGATAACAGGCATTATTAGAAGTTAATGTAGGGATTTCCTGGTGATTTTATGTTTTTTTACTGATCAGTTATAATATACTGGATATTTCAGAGTTTGTGGTCCAAATAGTGACCCCCTAAATTTAATTTTCTATATTAAAAGCATTACTCTCCGATAGAAGTAATAATCGAGTGACACCAGAGTGGTTCTTTGAAATAAAACAAGTAGGTATTAGGTTTTTATCTTTTTAATATAACATATAGCTCATAATCGCCTTTAAAATATTTTTGAATTACATCAAAGATGTTGCAGAGTTAGAAGGATGGACAGAATCGCAAAAATTTTTAAAATCGCTTGACTCAAATTGGAAAGGTGTAAATACATTAGTAAAATTAGGTTTAAAAAGGCAGTGCCCTCCAGAAACTGATGGAATTTTGGAAACTATTTTAATTAGTCAAGTAGGCCTCTGACATGAATAATTTGAGTTAGGTCCCATAATTGAGTGAAGCTTCGGCCGTGATATTAAAAAGATTTGGAGGTTATCATACTTTTTTGGTTTTTCTAAAATTACTTCTAAATTAAGCGTTTAATCGAAAGGTTTACTTAACAAAAATATTCTTTAAGTAATTCTTTGCAATTTGATTACATAATAGTTTTAAAAAAGCCACTCAAAATATGCAAATTTTCCCAATTTGTCTACAAAAGCTTATCTTTTCTGCATAAAATATGCAATATCTATTTCTGTTAAGAGACTAATTTAACTCAATATACTAGAGAACCAAAAGAGTTGTAGAGCATCATATTTCGTTTAAAAAGTTAAAAAAAATGCTAGAAAGCCTATACCTAGTATTATACCTATGAAGGCAATAAAGTTATTGGGATAATGTAGACGAGTATAAGAAAAAAAATAATTTAGAGAGAAGGAACACTCGCATTTGTGGAAGATGGTGTAGGGGGAAATGTGCAATATAAATAATAATAGTGGTATAGAAAATTTCTTAGGAAAACCATAAATGTATTTTAATCAACCCTGTCATTTCCAGAAAATAGAGAAAGGCAAATATCTGCGTGGTGGTTCAGTTTTTTATACTTTCTTGGACTTTCTAAAAAAAATTGATGCTCTGCAACTATGATTCTGTAATATATTGAGTTAAGTTAGTCTCTTAATAGATATTGGATGTGTTAAGTAGACGAAATAAATTTTTATGAACAAGTATAAGAAACTTGGCATATTTTGAAGAAGGTAGTTTTTCTACAAGGCCACCCACTAAAATTGCAAAGAATTTGATTTCAATGCTTTACATTTTTGATTCGTAAAACTTTTTCATTAAACGCTTACTTTTGGAGAAATTAAAAAAAAATGGAAAAAGTACGAAAACTTCGAGGTCTTTTAACATCGCGGCTGAAGCTTCACTCAGAGATCGTGGCAAAGTTAGATTATTCATGTCATCCGCCTCTTGAGCTACTAGAAGAATTTCCAGAGCTCCACTAGTACAAAGAATTTGTTAGGAAAATCAAAAATATTGATTAGTAAATACTATTGGTAAAAAGTTTAAAACCGCTAAGATCTGCTTAATGAACTGGCTTTTCAGCACCTTTTTCAATTTTATTAAGAGGAAATTTGATGCTCTGCAACTATGATTCTATGCATAGAGTTAAATTTGTCTTTTATTAAATATTGCGTGTTTTATGCACAAAATGAGTTTTTGTGGATAAATGTGAAAAGTTGTCATTATTTGAAGTAGCTTTTCTGCAAGACCACTTAATCAAATTGCATAGGATTGGTATTCAATACGATAGACGCAGAATTTTTAATGCTCTACAATTTTGGTTTATGCTTTATTTCGGAGGAATTTAGAAAAAAACCGGCAAAAGTCCGTAACCTTCGAAATTTTTTCAACATAACTGGTGAAGCTCTACTCGGAAATCGGGGCAAATTCTGGTTATTTAAGTCAGAGGGCTACTTGAGTAATTAAAACAAATTTCAGAACTCTTTCAGTTTTTGACAGGAATATGTCTAGCCTAAAAGAGGGAATTACGATGTTCGGACTATTTGTGAGAACAATTAAGAAGGTACTCGTACTATTACAATCAAATGATAATGTGCTAGACTTTCAAGTCCTATTGCTTTTCAGGTGATTAAATTTCCAAAAATCTTAGAAACTCTATGTAAAGGAGCTTTGTACTTCAACGAAATAATCGAGCATAACAATTATTCTAATAAGAAATCAACAAGTCTGCGATGTAATTTAAATCTATTCCAGCAAATGTTCTTAAAACTGATACGACTATAACACAGTTAGTCACAGAGGAGTACCAACCTAGAAAATGATTATGCTTTCTGTTAATTTTAGTTGAAACGTGTTCTAGAATGTTATATTAGTACGGGTATATTAAAGAATGCATTTCATAATTTGAGTTTTGCGGCATAAATCCAGTTATAAAACGAGCAGCGGGACAGAAGTTTTATAAAGGACGAGTACCGACAACGACTTCTGAAACAAGTTTTTTATTTTGCCATTATTGCATTATCTATTTTTATGCGTAAAAGTCATCCCCTTCGTATCACAAATTCGAATAGCAGACGTAATTCCCTCATAAGATTAAAAGATAATTTTATATACTTATAATCACGCAGCTAGATTGTATCATCTGTTTCGTTTTTCTTTGTCATCTGTTATTATACTTGCACATAATAACCAAACCATCATGGAAATCTAAAATGTTTCTTTCTGTAATGGATATTAAAGTACACAAATGAGTGTTATAATAGGTTTCTTAAAAAAAAATTTAATGTAGAATTTAGGAAATCACAACAAGAAAATTAAAAAATCTACTATCTTCTGTAACAAATTACGAATCAAATGCTAGTGTGTTCATTAACAATTACGTTACATTAAAAAATATCTTCTTGAATTAAAAATATATTATTTGTAGTTTTTGTTCTAATCAGGCAATTACACCAAAAAAACTGCAATTGCATTTTTGAAATTATGTCCCTATAATGACCTTAAACTAGGCCATTCATGCATCGTATAATTTGTAAAAAATCATATATCGTGTGCAACACCATTAGCTCTAATTGCTCAATTAGAAAGACCTCCATGAGTTGAGTCTGCGAAATTCGAAAGAGTAAATCGTGAAAACTCTTCAATCACGCTGAGGAAAGTGAACTGTCCAAACATTTCGACTTCCGAAACAGACCACTCATAAAAAAAAATTAACACAATTCACGTGCCCACTTAACATGTTCATTATCGAAATAAATGCGGCCAACGAAAGCAAATTGTGAATAAATCATGACCCGACTAACCACACTTGATATACTGTCTCTAATAAGCAGTTAAAAGACCAAAATTTGACTTTCTACACACCGCAGAAAACAATAATATTGCAATATTGCACCCGATGCTTCCGTATTAAATAAATCGTGTTCTATTTTACCCAAACAAAAAATTCTCTTGTTAGTTAAATTGCTGGTTTAATGAACCCTAATGCAAATTTTCACGATGCTCGAGCAATTTTCAAAGACTTGTCTTCGGTTTAACCTACAATTTCCAGTCGGAATTGGAATTAGTTGTGGCCTTAATATCCGCAACATTTGACATGAATTGAAAAATTTTTGATTGCAACGTCCTTGACTCTTCTTGGTGTCTATAATGCGTTGATGCGTGTCTGTGACAGACCGCAAGTTACAGAATCTGTCTTTTCATGTATTATTGCAGTTAGTGCATTATCTGCATCCATGCGTAGCGATTTCTTCACAAATATGCAAAACCACCGATGCTCTTCGACAATAACGGCGCGAATTTCATTACAGCAACCGCCGAAGATAATTAAAACCAAAGAGAAAAACTTAAATTACCGAGATACTGTTAGACAATGGCCGCAAGAAAATTAGATATCGGTGATCTTGAAGAAAAATCATGCTCTTATTACTGCAATAAATCACATCTGTGTGAAAAATTATAATTATATGCACGCCCGTTTCCTGCATACATCGATGCATTCTTGCTACAATTCCAAACAATGGCCTTGTGTATCCTCAGGAAATACAAGGAAAAATCCTGTTATCCTAAACAATACGAAGGATTATGAAACACTATTAATTACCAATATTGCATGATGCAATTTTTTCTAATTTGCGTTCAAACACCTCGAAAATTCATTCTCAACATTTACCAGACTGAACTGGCTAATGTAGAAATTTTAGAAGTTAAATACATCCAAACTCTGTCTTGAAGAAGTTAAAAAATCTTTTATCTTTTTTAATTTTCTATGCATTAGAAATAATGACTTAAGGTCAAAAAAGTGAATTGAATAATGTGCAAATTTTAGAAGTCAAAAAATGTATCTTGTTGACGCAAATATTATGGAAATTTTATGATTTTGGATTTTCTGATATAATAGGGGCAGATGACTAAATCTGATTTATGAGGAGAGTGTTTAAAAGAAGTCAAAAAAAAATGAAATTACGTAATGCGCAGGTCTTAGTGGAAGTCAAAAAATGCTAGATAAAATTGTATAAATATATCTTTGGTTTTTTGACCAACAAAAGAAGTTTTCATGTCTTAAAGAAATCAAAAAAACTGATGCGCAAATCTTAGTAGAAGTCAAAAAATGTATTTTTTAGTGCACGACAAACGTTGTATAAATTTATTAATTTTTCATTTTTTTTTAATAAAATATTTTTGGAATGACGTTTTAAAAAAGTCGAAACTAAATTGGATATAAGATAATACGCAAATGTTGAATAAAGGAAATATGACTTGAATATAATCTTGAATGTGACTGTATTAAAATTGTTATCTGAATTGCACAAAACTTTAGAAGGCAAAAAATTCTTAAGAGTGTCTAAAAGGCCCAAAATAATATAAACAAGATGTCATAAAGCGCAAATGTTAGAATGCAAAAAATTAAAGAAGTTAAAAATAATGCGTAAATTTTAGAAATCAAAAAAAAAATCCATTCATTGTATTTGACACTAGACAAACAGAAACAATTTTTTTTTATATTGAATTTCCAAAAGTAAAAAAATGAGATGGTGGCTATGCAATAATTCTCAAATTTTAGAAGTCTAAAGATGATCTTAAATCCTCGAAAATGTAGGAAAATTTAATCAACTTAATCACATTCAAAGTTCCAATAAATTTAATTTCTTACAGAAGTCGAAAAACATAAACATGGCGTAATGCGTAAATTTTAGTATAAGTCAAAAATATCTGTCTGATGCTTCCAAAGCTAATTTGATATACGAGTACATATTTTAATTTTATATTTTTAGTAAAAGGAATTTCATAATTGTTTTGAAGTAGTCAAAATGCAATACATTTGGCGCTCGCCAAGTACTGTAGAATCTTAATAGTTTTTGATGTTCTAATAACACTAGACAACAAATTTTACCTTTTTTTAGTTTTTTAAATAAATTATACACAAATTAGTTTTACTTTATATATGAGATAATTACAATATAAACATTTTTTTCTAACACGTCAGGTTTTGCAGAAAATAAAATAAGAAAATTAAAAATTTTTACTCCATGCTAACTAAATGTGTCCATATTGTGGCACTTACACTAGTCAACATGATTTTTTTTTGATGTGTAATACGTGTCTCTTATGTACTTTTTTATGCAGATTCTAAAAATGTACTCAAAAAATGGCCATCACGTCAGGTTTCTGAAAAAACTTATAAAATATTTTCCTATACAGTGTGAACCATTTGTAACAAATGAATTCGATAAAAATTCAGGGAGTTACTTTTCAGAAAAACGCTCGGACACGTGTCCTTTAATTTTTTAACGCGCATTTTTTGACAAAAAAGTTAGATATACAGGATGTTCCAAAATCGAGATACGACCCTCAACTTTGATATTTTAAATAAGAACCCCAATGTTTTTTAGCATATTTGAATTCTACATATAATTTTGCGTATTTTTATATAACAACCCTATGTCAATTTTCAGTTGTTTTTGAAAAAAAAGCGTTCGAAAAAAATGAAACTATTAACATAAATTGAATTGTAGAAGAACAAATTCCTCGTAAATGTTGAAAAACAACAGGATACGTGCCCGAGCGTTTTCCTGAAAGGGAAATCTCTGAATTTTTATCGAATTTATTCATTTCACATGGTTCACATCTATTTTTCAAAAACAACTGAAAATCGACATAAGGTGTAAGTACTACATAAAAAAATACGCAAAATTATACGTAGAATTCAAATATGCTGAAAAACATTGAGGTTCTCATTTAAAATTTCAAAGTTAAGAGTCGTATCTCTATTTTGGGACATCTTGTATATCTCATTTTTTGTCAAAAAATGAGCGTTAAAAAATAACAAGACACGTGTCCGAGTGTTTTCCTGAAAAGCAACTTCCTGAATTTTTATCGAATTTATTCATTACAAATGGTTCACACTGTATAGAAAAATATTTTATAAGTTTTTTCAAAAACCTGACGTGATGGCTAATTTTAAAATGACTTGAAGCAAAGACAATCGCTAAATGCACTGTTTAGTGTTAAATAAACTAAATTTTGTTTTTTCAATATTTTGAAATCCTATGTAAGTAAAAATAATGAGAATTTGATAAATTTGCGACAATTAAAATCGACTAAATTAGTATTAATAATTTTAAAGTAAAAAAAACAATTATTTTTTATCATAAATTGAATTTCTTAAAGAAGTCAAAAAAAGTGAATTAGATATGAGATAATACGTAAATAGTAAAAGTAAAACAAATAGTTTTGTGAAGTGCACGACAAGCACTATCTGTAGATTTTTTTTAATGTTGTAATAATTTAATTTCGTAAAGTGTCCTAAGAAAACATTTTAGTATAAATTATAAAATACAAGACTCCACAAACATTGTAGAAATTTTATGATTTATGACGTTTTAATAAACTTTTTTTTTTATAAAAACTGTAAAATGAGTGGGACATAATAAGGAAGGCACATCTACAACATAATTTTAGAAGTCAAAAAATATCTATCGCGGTTGAACGTTCGACAAATATAATAGAAATTATTTGTTATATGATAAATTACATTTTTTTAAATTTTGAGTTGGACATGAGATAATGTACAATTCCCAGAAGTCAAAAAAAGCATGTGCTGTTCGATATTTTGGCTCAATAAACATGGTAAATGTAATAAAAGAAATTTTATTTTATAATAATAATATTAATATAATATTTAAATAATTATATTTATGTGTCACGGGCATAATCAAAGAGATTTGTGTGAAGTGCATGAGTGAATGTTTAAAACCCGACGTAAATTCCCGAGGGCTATTAGTGACGACTATCATATAGGAAACCAAACCTTTTAGAAATTTGTTAAGGAAAACCTCCTTAAAATTCCTTGCCTGAAGAAGAAGAAATACATTGTCGAAACTTCGCCACAAATTTAAGTTTTTCGTTTCACCTGTTCTAAAACAATTATTCTAATAATAATTTCAAGATCGTTCAAATATAAAAAATATATGTTTAATAATGAAAGGGTTCATACTGAAGTGTTTAAAACAAGTTAAAATATTAAGACATAAGAAAAATGCACAACTCTTAAAGATCAAAAATTCACTCCAATGTTTGGCGCTCGACAAACTAATTTTTTTTATGAAAAATTAAATTTCTTAAAGATGTCAAAAAAGTCTCTTTTCCGCTTCTCAAATAACTAGAATATTATACTAGAATATTATTGTTAGTATTTCCAATATGCTAAGTGAATTGAATATTATAAGAACATAGAAATAAAAAAAATGCATCTTTTGAAGCTTCATAAACTTAAATTTTTATTTTCTATCTAAAGAACAATAATTTTGCGATATACAGAGGTACAAAATGAGTTTGAGAATGAACAAATTTTAGAAGTCAAAAAAAAACTATATTCTGCAAAGCTGAAAAGTATAAATAAAAATCAGCGAAAAATTGACAAATAATGAATCTTTCACAGTAACTGCTTATTTAAATTGTTACATTAAATAATTTGTTATGTTACAATAAACTAATTTCTTAAAGAAGTCAAAAAACGTTAGATAGTTCGTAAATTTTGGAATTAAAAAAATATAAATATATTGTTCACTGACAAATATTTATAATAATGTCTATAGTAATATTCAAAAAATGCATTTTTGGCCTTGTGATCCTCAGGAAACACAAGGAACAATCCCGTTATCCCAAACAATACCTGGGATTATGCAACTATTAATTACCAATATTGCATGATGCAATTTTTCTAATTTGCGTTCAAACACCTCGAAAATAAATAATTCCCAGCATTTAGCAGACGCCGCCAGCAAAAACAATTGTCTTATTGTCCAATTAAAATCATTTTTCCGCTGTCAACTTTCAGTTAATAATGTAATTAATCGCGTTATTCAACGTTTAAACTCTATTACTCGACACTTTGTCGCCATTTTATTCATTACTAATTGACTAAAACAAATATTTTGCAAGTAATTATAGATTTGTTATCGCAAAACTTTCACTAAAAAAATCAATAGGGGAGACTTAACCCGGTCAAAAAGAAAGCGTTTTTTTCAAACAAGTGAGTTTAATCGATCAATTTTAACTAAGTTTAATTAACCACCCAACGCTGTGTATTAGAGAGGACCCACTTATCAAGTAGAGTGTGCGATTTCGTTATTCCACCACCGAAATCATTTCATTTTTTAATACTTTTCATTTTTCCCACACTTGATATATGAATTGACATTTTTTCAAATAATATACAATCAGATGTTCTCACAGGAAATTATATAAAAAAAAACCTTGAACCTCAATTATTTCCTTTCCTGGCCTTCTTTACAGAAGAAAAATTTTTAAAAACAATAATTAATCAAAAGCTTCCCTAAAAATAGAAAGTTTTGGTCACCCCATCCACTTGAGATGATAATCCTTATCTTTTCGTTGCATTGATAATGAAAAATCTATCCGAGATTGCTTCTCATTCTCAAGTGTGTTGAACTTATACCTTCCCCCAATTACCTTTCCTACCTATAAACAAAGTCCATTCCGAGCCAGTCTTGCGGCAAACGTTGAAGAGAAAAGACTTGTCAGTGTTACTACAATGTTAGTGTAAATTTTCGCAAAAATGGGTGATGAACATGATTCGCTCCCTCTTAGTTCACTGGACTGTTGGGATTACTCCATTGAACTTGAGTGCCTTCAAGGGACACAAGGTTTGTCCAATTATGAAACCGCTTTCCAACTTATATAAACTCGAATTACAATTTGAAATGAATTGTTACGCAAATTTATTATTTTTTCCATTACATTACTATTTTCTACCGATTCAAACGGTTATCTCCAGTCCTTGGACGATGAACCCTACGCCAATTGCCTTACCTCCATTTTTAATCAATCGTTTGTTTATTTTTGTTTACTTGTTATTCAAGTTTTTATATTTATGATTCCTAAAGGAAGTCTTCCTCGAACCTGCGACCTCAAATTCACTATTCATACATTCAGCCAATTAAAATTAATCTAAAACAATTCAAAAAAATTATATATAAAAAATTTAATAAGTTTCCAGATGGGTATAACAAAAAAAATTTCAGTTGTTTCTGCGAGATTTTACATCTAAAATCGATTCAAACTGGTTAAATCAGTGCCCGAAAAAATAATAGTAGTCTGTAGATGCGTAGGGCTAGCCACACATCCTTGTGTGCTGTTGGCTAATTATAGTTGAGCAACGATAATAATAGTAGATTTTAACTTAAGTAATAAATTTAACAAAAATACCGTTTGGGACAGAACTCGAATGCCCTACAATAACCTATTTATATTTACTTCTTTACATTGTTCCAAACCAATATTGGCATACCTGACTTTAAAGACAAGTATTCTATTTTATTACTAGTGCAATAAAGATTGAATTGTTACCAGACGCAAGTAATTTATAAACGTTAGATCCTTTGATGCCATCTGAGAAAGCAGCCCGGGACAGGCAGATTTGTCACTACTTTTACATATATTTGATCTGCCTCAGGCGGTTTTCTCAGATGCCACCGAAGGGTCTAATGAGCATAAATTACTTGTATTTGGTAACAATACAATCTTTATTGCACCAGTAATAAACAGACTATTTACCTTTAAAGGCAGGTACAGTTTTTGTATCTTTAAGTGGGCCGACTTTTTAAGACCCTTCTATAAACCGAACAATAGCCCCATTGTACACTATAGACTTGGGATAATCACCGTAAGGATGGATCTTGATTTATAACAGTTCCCTCTATCAGAAACATCTGAGGGAACTGTCATAAATCAACATCCATCCTTACGGTGATTATCCCTTGTCAATAGTGTACAATGGGGCTATTGTTCGGTTTATAGAAGGGTCTTAAAAAGTCGTTCCACTTAAAGATACAAAAACTGTACCTCTATGTCGGTTTGGAACAGTATACCTGCTAAGGTCACACATTTTTTGAACCAAGCCGCACTTTTAAACATCTGTTTTTAAAGAATGTCAAAAATGGTGTCTTTTACCTATGCCGGTTCTGGGAAACTTATTTATTCCTGAAGGTTTGTAATGACATGGAAACCTAAAAATTGGCTAGAAAAAATAACTAAATATAGTTATTTGTTCTATTGTCTTCAGAACTACATAGTCGAAGAAAATGGGTGTTTCAACATTGAAAAAATTCGAAATTTGGCACAGATAGTCTTTAAAATATGAGAAAACAGACATAAAACTTTTACAAAAGTCGACAATCGAGAAATCATTATGTGGAACCCTTTTCAAAAGCAGCTAAAGGTCAAAAAACGAAAAAACCTGATTTTTTAATTTTTTCAGAATGTATGAGTGATACCAAAAAATGTTTCATCTGAAAGTTGAAGCTTATCAAATTCCCTACAATTTACTTGTACAAAATTTTTTTCTACGAAAAAAAACTAGTTATGATGGTTTAAAATTTGAATATCTGAAAAATTTGCGGTTTTCGCTCTTTGCGATTTACTTAAAATTTGTTTATTTGTTAATTTCATATTAATGATTATCGTAGACAATTTTCATTTTTTAACGTCTTTTCGATAAAAATTGGTCGAGTTATGGCGGTTTAAAATTTGATATTCTGGAAATTTTATGGTTTTCGCTGCTCTTCGCGATTTACTCGAAATTTATTTACCGTATCGGAATTTTATATTAATGAATATTGTAACTAATAATATTTCCAAATATGTATTCTATTTTTTTTAAATCTGTCCGATAAAAATTGACCAAGTTATGGTGGTTAGAAATTTAAAAATCTGGAAAATTTGTCATTTCCGCTGTTTGTCGCGATTTATTCGAAATTCACTCGTATTTCTGTATCGAAAGTTTATTTGCTGCATATTAGATGTAGCTAACAAACTTTCCAACAATTTTCATTCTTTTGGAAGGCTCCGGCAAAATATTTTATATTGGCGATTATTGTAGCCGACAAAAATTCAAAAAACTTCTTAAAAATTTTTAATACAAGTACATTATTCTTTGAAAATACTGATACACGTTCTTTTTTATCAGGAAGTGTGGGGTGTAGCTCGACTTAACTCGATTTCGAAAAGGTAGCGCAGACTTAAGTGGCGAGATTATGGCGGCTAAAAATTTTAAATTCTGAAAAATTTATGATTTTTACTGTTTTTCGCGATATACTCGAAGTTCACTTTGCGTGTCGAAATTATTTTGTTGAATATTATAACTCACAAAATTTCCAACATTTTTTTTTAAGTTTAGAAACTTTGGGAAATTTGTGAATTTGAATATTTATCGCGGAAGGTATTTATCGTAGCGTAATTTTATGCAAGGTGTTCCAAAATTCAAGAACCAAATTGATATATTCTCAATTAAGTTCCAAAGGAACATAAAAAAAAGTTAACAACATCTATCTCTGTTTTGACAATTTGGCATTGGAATATCAAAGATGTTAAGTATGTAGATAAAATAGTGAGGTTTAAAAAGGTTATGTTGTCAGATGATTTTATGTACAAAATTAACAACAAAATCATTTTTTAAAATGTAGTAAACTATAGACCAAATGTTGCAAAGTGACTTATAATCATTTAAGATTATTAATTAAACAAAATTCAAAAATTCTATAGTCAAAATTTCTTTCAGATGTAAAAATAAAAGTAACCAAAAATTTATGGTTTGGGCCAGAGTAAGTTGTTGAGTCTGCTCAAGTTGTTGAGTCATTTGTTAGTAATTTTTGCCATTAAATAAATTTATGACATTTTAATAATATAGAATTAGTACAACAAGTGTTTGATGATTTTTCTAATACAAGGAAAGTCAAATGGGTCAATGCAGGTTTGCCAACAGACTCAATCATTTGCAGCCACTCCCTATCTTGAAAACGAGGAAATTCGTCAGTCCACGAATTGTAGGACAGCCTGTATATGATGTGCATATTGTAGCTGACCACATTTCCAGCAATTTTCAATTTTTTATGTCTCTCCGTTAAAATTGACCGAGTTTTGATGCTTTGTAGTGAAAATTTTGTGGAAAATCTTATCTTATCACGATATTTTTGCTCGTTTTCTTGGACTAACATACAAATTCAGTCGTTTTATAAAAATACCTTATGATTTTATAAACAACTAACTAACTGTAACAATTAACTAATAGCTCTTTAGTTGCCAACAGTAAAATATAATTATTAAATAAATAAATTAGAAGTTATTGAATAAATGAAGAGTTTTTACAAGTCATACAAAATTTTAGGCGTATTATAAAAGGCTGAATAAGTTAGTCTTATTACAAAATATACGTGTTCATGATTATACTTTTGTAGAACTGAAACGAACTTGCTTTAATTAATCATATTATATAATTTTTTTACAAAATAAACAGATTACGGGTTTTGTTTTAATAAAATTGTGCTGTAATTACAATTTAATAAATAATTATAATCTAATAGGATAATTTCAAGTTGAGATACTACCGGGTAGTATCGCAAATTTTAATACTTTTCCGTAGCAACAATCAATCACAATTTTATTAATTTTTCTTGGAAACAAAGATACTACCTGTATTATCTCAATAAAATTAGCCCATTAGACTAACACTTATTTGGAATTTTATAATAGGTACGCGTACAATTTTACGTCACATTGTAAAAACTCTCCATTTACTACTTATTCAATTACAATTTATCTAATCGTTTACAAAAATTCAAGCAGTTTTATAAAACGATTAAATAATAATATGCATATTATTAAAATTACAGCTTATTCTGCACTGCGCCGTAAGTCCTCAAATTCTTGCTAAATTGCAAAGACCATATTTAACTGGTTAGTTTTAAATAAAAAGGTCTTTTTGTGTCCGGTTTCAGTCGAAGAGCCCCGTTTTTGTCTGTGATTCATGGCGAATTCCTCATGCTCAAGTTTTTGTAAAATCAGGACCGTCTGTAATTTTTTTATGGCTGGTAAACAATCGAACGCGTGTGACTAAAGAAATCGCCATTAAAATAGTTGCGCGTAATTAGAATATGAAACATTTCAATGTCACGTAAAACTACCACTTTCGTATTTTTAATCGGGTGGATCTGAATGAAAGTCCGAGATAAAAAAGATTAAAGAAGAAGATAATTCTGCAATCTTCGTGAGAACTAGGAGAAGATATATTGTTATGTCATTTTTTCTTTCTAACAATGAAGACCGAGACAGGTCGATGAAGATGTTTACAATAAAAGCAAATACTTGATTTGTGATTGAAAAAAAATCTAGATTATTCGTACTTTCACCGACTTATTGAATGTAATGAGACTTAGAGAAAGAAAAAACAGGGTTTAATAGAAATTATAGTGTTTTCTTGTGTAAATTTACATTCAAGCTTTGATTGAAAAAAGTAACTGGCATTTCGAATAACCCGAGGCTAGCTACTTACCTAAAACTAATTTATTTGATTGTATTTGAACTCAAGTGATGAAAAAAACGTAATTTGCAAATGTTATTCGGATTTAATGATGATGTTAAAATTTATTACAATTCAAGGTAATTTTCGGAAGCGAAATTAACCCAAAAAATACATCATTAATCTTTGAGACTTGACAAATAATACAGAATAATATAATAAGAATCTCCAAAGTCTAACGAATTAAATTTTTCGAAAAACTATCTTAAAAAGTCATAAATGGATGACACAATGTCCAAATTTTAAGTCAAAAAATTTTGATACTCCGCAAACATAAAAATCTCAAAAATATGGATATGAAAATACTTAAACCTTAATAGAAGTCAAAGAACACGTTTTATATTGTTTAAAAATAAATTAAATATAACATAATGGGCTAATCTTGGAAGTCAAATAGGTACAGCCAAAAAATAATACAGAGAATAAAGCGTAAATCCAAAAAGTAAAAAAAAAAACACGAAATTGTAAAGATCGACAACTGTAGCAATTTAGTAAGTTTTAATTTTCTAATGAATAATTTTGTTTGAAAAGATAACTTAAAAAAGTCAAAATATTTAGACGTAACAATTAAAAGTCAAAATATGCATATTTTTAACGCTTTATAAACACCGCAGAAATTAATTTTCAGAAACAAAATTAACATACTAGTTTTTAAATTAAAACTAAACTTTGACAAAATTCAAAGTCAAAAATATAAAATATGATTATCTATGAGATTTGACATATAATGCAGATAGGTTTAAGATTATTAGAAGATAAGAATTCTTGATTATTTACAGAATTAATTTCTGTAAGGCATTAAGGCGTGGCTTAAAGAAATCAAAATACCTAAATAAATTCGACATAATTATGGGCAAATCTTAAAAGTCAAAAAATTAATCTTTTTATTTTCTAAAACCAATTCTTTTCTTAAAAAATTTAAACAAAATTGTTGCAAATAAACGCAAGCACAGATTTCGGAAATCAAAAAGATTCATCTTTCTATCGCACAACAAACACTAGAATTTTAATAATTTTTAATGTTCAGCTAATAGATTTTTTTTTTAAATCAGCTTAAGGGAGAGCAAAGAAATTATTAAACATAAGGCAATACGGAAATTTTCGACGCCAAATAATGCATATTTTTGACGTATCTACATATGTATGTATAAATTTCAGATTTACTATGTTCTAACATACTGAATTTGTAGAATAGAGATTTTAGAAGTCAAAAAATACGTTTTGATGTTTCGTAAACATAAAATTTAATAATTTCGATTTTTTCTTGTTGTTCAACAAACATCCGGTAGACATTTAATGATTTTCTAGGTTTATTAATTGAATTTAAAAAAAAATTGGCTTAGGAAGCAAAAAAAATATTGCGCAAATCTTCGAAGTCAAATAATGCATCTTTTTGACGCTCAACGCTTCTTTTTGCTCGAGAAACAGTAGGCTGTTATTTTTTTTTAAATAATGTGATGTTTCGTGTTAAAGTTTCCAAAAGTTTAAAAAAAGTGGAATTTCACATAATGCGCAAATGTTAGATCACTGGAGGCTAACTACTTACCTAAAACTAATTGATTTCATTATATTTGAGCTCACAGAGTACGGAAAAAACATAATTTGCAAATGTTATTTAGATTTAATATTGAGATTATTTGCTACCATTCAAGGTAATTTTTCGGAAGCGTAATTAAAATCCTACTTTTCAAAGTAAAACTATACAATTTCAATAACACCAAATAAAATAAATGGACTGTGACATTTTCCATCGACTTGATAATAACAATAATAAGAGAAAAACATGAATGGGATTGCAGTAGATACATTTTACGCAACATAAACTCCTTTCAAAACAACATGTGAAGTAATTTTGGAAGAAATTTGGATTAGTTTCAATTACGATTAGAATTAGGGTCAAAAACATTTCAAAGTTTTAAATTTCTCAAGCCACAACTCGTATTATTTTAAGATCAAGTTACTTGTAAAAAAATTAGATCAGCTTTCATACAACTCTTTTTTTTTGCAGACTTACAACTAGCGGCCGAATTAGGAAAAACACTTTTAGAAAGAAACAAGGAATTGGAAAATGCACTTAAACAACACCAGAATGTTATCGAAGACCAAGCGCAAGAGATTGAGGTACCTCAAAAAAAAAAATTTATGGTAAATACTGATTAAATTTTTTTTAGTATCTTACGAAACAGACAGTCGCCCTTCGTGAAGTAAGCGATTCCCGTTTACGTATTTACGAGCAATTAGAAGTGAGTATCCAAGACTTGGAACGCGCCAATCACCGTTTAGTCCTTGAAAATTCCGCTGGAAAAAAACACATAAAAACCCTAACAACAAATATCGAGAGTTTGGAATCTCGATGTGAAGAACTCCAAACAACAATTGATGATTTAAGACTGCAAGTGGATTCCTTGAAACGTAGGGCACAGAAACCCCCAGAATATAGAAGTACACCCCCAACAATCGTCCTGCGCCATGTGGAACAATACGAAGAGACGATACCGACAAGTCCACCTGAACCCAAAATGCACACATTTGATGTAATTTCATGAAACTGATTTGAGGGAAATATTAATTTTATTTTGTAGGCACAGTGCGTTAAAAATTCAACCCCGATCAAGACTGAAACTCCACGAGTCACTAATGATGAAGAGAAGGAAAATGACGACAATTTGGAGCAAATCTCGCAACTTATGGCACAACTTAGGGAGAGTAAAACGCAAGCTAGTAGGGACCAGAGGAGAATTACAGAGTTGGAGGAGCAACTTGCGACGATGATTCAACAGAATCAAGCGTTGGAAAATCAGGTTATACAACTGCACCACAGGGATGATGATATGAAGAGCATGTATGACGAGCTCAGTACCCTTGAAGAAGTCAGGCAAGTACAAAATATGTGTAAAACACAATTTAATTCGTTTTTGGTTGTTAAGTCTTTATTTGGAAAATTCCGTCGCTTCATATCGATGTTTAGCACGATCCGGCTCAAAGGATCATATTTATTTGTTCACTTTACGTTGTTTATTTAACAACACAGAATTCTGTAAATTTTCAACGCAATCCTATTTGAGGTACATTTTTTCTTTATTTATATACTGTTAAAAAATTACTCACTTAAGCCGATAGTTAATATACTATTTAAAAAATAACCATTTGGACGGACTGATACTAACCATTACAAAATTAACTCAGACACCGTAACCAGGAAAACTGTCTACCGGTTTTGGGATTATTGCTAGGGTTGTCAACCGTCCATTATTTCAAAGGACAGTCTTTTAATTTTATAAACTGTCCTTTAGTCTTTAACATGTGCTTAAAGGACACAATTTGTCCTCGTATCTAGTTTTTTTACTAAAGAGAAACAAGCAAGCGTTAGAAAATTAACATACCTATATTTGTAATTGGTTGATTTCAAAAATAAATTAATTGCCTAGACGTCCTTTTAAGTCACCAAAATAAATTTGAAGTACGTATAAACAAACAATAGTTCTATTCAGACTTGAGTTATGAAACTTATGTGCGTAAATAGGGTATTTAATGGTAGAAAGAAAAGAACAATAAATAGAACTACGACTAGTGAAAGAAGAACAGAAGTAGATTCTAGAAGAATTTCAAAAAGTAGATTCTATGAAACTTTGTAGAAAAGATGACCTAATGACGAAAAAACTCGGAAGATTAATATGTATGTTGTACAAGAAAAATAAAGAAAGAAAAATTTAAAAACGACAATTCTAAAAGATCTGTAGATTTTAGGCCTATAGAAAAAAATAAAGAATCACAAAAACAACGATTGGAAGAGAAGAATAAAATACAATTAAAACAAACGATAAAGGAAGATTTAAGAAGTTGAAAACGTCAATTGGGAGGTCGTGGAGAAACAAAATCCTAGGCAAATTTAAAAAGAAAACCGCCTACTAAAAAAAGTTAAGAATAATAAAAAACCAAAAAAATTCTAGATTAATAAAAGAATAATCCTTCGAGCCGGATACTGAGAAAAGTCTTGGTAAATAGAGAGCAATTAACAATAATTATTACTTCAAACACCCAAAAATCAATATTTTAATTATCTATATTAAAATTTTTAATAGAATTTAGGAACTGGAGATGACAGTTTACACTCGTTTTTATAAAAATTGCAGTAAATATTTATTTTTGTAATAATCGTCGCCTTTGGCTCCCAAAGTTTATATATTTTATGGTGTTTTGAGCCAGATGAAGAGAAACGTCTTCTTGTTAATATAAAAAAGTCCATTTCTCGCGAGCGTTTAATATTTTTTTTATAAACACTGCAGAAACCAGTTCTTATACCAGTTGTTCTTCGGCTCACAAAGTGAGTTTAAAACTGTATGGTCCTTTGAGCGGGATGAAGAAAAAAGTCTGAGTATAGAGTGGACATTCTGCAATAGTCCTATTTATGGCACTCTTTTTTTAGACGTTTATTTTTGTTTTTGTTACTTTACAACTAAAGTTTCCCTCCACTCCATAAAAAATAATTCTAGATACTCCTTCGAAAATGTCCTTTATTTCAATATCGAAAAGTTGGCAACCCTAATTATTGCATTTCCTCAGTACAGCGTATTGGAATAAATTAATGGCTTATAACCAGCTAGAGCGAACTGAACCGATTGCGACAATACTCTACGATTAGGTGGAAACAACTACTAGCATTGCTTATTTCACTGTCGTATTGCAAAATTCCCTAAATCTGGTTTACTAATCTGATGGTTTTTATATTCTAGGAAGGGTCAAATGTGCAGCCGCTGCCTCCGAAACATCGACCGCAGTAGCGAAGCTGCCGAAGACGACGATTCAAGCATCCTTGAGAATCTCATGTCCTCCCCTCAACACCGTTCTTCCTTCACCTTGGATGTACAGGTGAGACCCGAAATTGTTAGGGCTCTCGGCTTTTTCTCTCTATCGCAATGCTTTTTCTAGTCGGTGTTGGCTTGATATTTTGAGTGTTTATAATTTTTGAATAAAGCAAATGTTATGAATGCTCCTTTCTTTATTATTTCTCTCCGATGAATGGTGCATGTATATTAGTTGCTGTGTTTGTTTCACAGGGCGAAAACGAATTGAAGGATATACTCCATAGGGAGATGTCCGTTGTATGGATTTCGCCTACTGCAACAATTTTATCCTTACTTATTGACTTTTGCGTCTATATTAGAGACTTTTATTTGATTCCGTTACTCTGCAAACCATTCAAAATTCCTTTTATCCTCATACACTATTGTCTCAAACACAATAAGATACACTAAAGGTATGTACGGTTATTATTTTTTTTTATCCAAATCCATTCGTATTTGAGCCTCATCCGGTGATAGTTTCTTCAATAACTCACATTTCCACTATTCAAATTGTGTTTAATTCCATTTTTGGTACGTGGACACTTGCAGAACACGACTCATGCCTCGTAATTTCATTATAGTCTTCCAAGTATTCTTCCTTTTGTCAGTATTATCAAAAAATATTTCTGGTGCCATTTTCTCCGAAATTAAATTTAGACTATAATGAAACCTGCCATACCGGCATGTACTTAGCTGTATGTTTTTAAGTATGTAATAAAATTTTATTTTATGTTTTTTTGTGTTTTAATTCACACAACTACACTATATCTAACCCTTTTGGACCAAATTGAACCAATCGTGACAAATCTGATTTTTTAGGAGCACGTAAGGACTCCTTCAGACAAAGAAACTGGAAATTTGTACAAAGACCTTGTTGAAAAGTACGAAGCTCTCCTTGAAGTCCACCGCCAACCTCACCGCCAACAACCTAAGCGAACCAATGGCGTCTCACTACAAGAAGAGCTTCAAATGTCGGGCGACTTCAGTGTTGCCACTACAAAAGACACCGACGAAGAAAGCGGCCTTGATAGTCTGAAACCGGTCCATCCCAAAGCTAGGATGACAATCTCCCACACACCTACAGACTTCTCCGAAGCTGAAACAAGCAGTTCAGGCTTTTCCGACGAAACTAGTAACAAGTATACCCAGACTGAAGACCGGCCTGGTTCATTCCTTTGCACAATTGCTGATGGTGAAGATAGATTTAGTATCTACAACGATGCTAGCCCCATCACTAGCCGATTTAAGAACCAACCAGAGTACCAAGAACTCTTCAAAGAAATCTTTACAGTTTTAAAAGAAACTGCTGAAACTAAAACAGAAATCCCCAAGGTCGAGGAAATCACACCTCCACGTCCTGTTCCTGAGGAAGTCTCACAAATCACAGAGCTTGATGATGACTCCCAAAGTGTAGTATCGTCGACAATGTCCGAATTGTCTTGTCAAAATGAGCCGACTACAATTATTGAAAATATAATCCAAGCTCAGAATCAGCCAATTCCGGACGTGGAGGAAGTCCAAGAGAAACCCGAAAGGGTTCTTAAGCCCCTAATTCGTCAGCCTTTGGAGTACTTGTCTGTGGAAGTCAGGAAAAGGTCTTCAAGTCGGCGTAAAAACAAATTTGCTGAAAGGTCTGATTCTCCAGTCACTCATATTATAGGAAGTCCTAAAATTAACTACTCAAGTCGGCCCTCGTCTGGACGAAGACGACGTGGTGATTTTAAAAATGTGCAGGAGAGTGATACAGCATGGAATGGAAACACTGTGCAATTCTGGTCGTCCAATCGGAACATTGCATCGCCTACGCCAAGTCAAGGAAGTGGCAAGTTTGAGTTCCGACCGAGTCTGGCTTCACAGGAATTACATAAATTGAAGAAACTGGATCTGTCGTATGCGGAAGTTGTAAGGAAGGCTGATAATAAGAAACAAGTCGCCCGACAAAGAAGGAAATAATTCGTGTATATTGTGTTTCCTATTATTTGTAAATATTCATTTATGTCATTTTTATTTTCAGTATTTTATGTATGGTTTGCTCAAGGCAAACTTTTTGTGCCAATACATAACATTTTAAAATTATACATATATAATCACAAAATTGTATTTAGCACTTTACTTAAATAACGGAATTTTTACATTCCAAAATTTACATATAGGTTTCGGAAGTAGGCGTAGCTTTTTACTCATGAAATAGGATCGGATCATTACATTTGTGATTATATTACTATATTTCAAATAAAACCCATCAATCAAGTCTAAACGCTTATTATTTATTTACCATTAAAGAAAAGAAAAATTAAAAATTAAGGTTTACACATAATAACGCGACAATGACAATACAAAAAATTTATTTCCGCTGAAATAATACTTTGTGGATTGTGGATAAATCCGGTACTAATTTATTGGTATTTGCTGAACTTGCAACTTCTACAGAATTTAATAATCTGAAACAGAAAACACTTTTTAAGTGCAACTACAAAAGGAAACTTTAAATGTAGAAGGTATTACACAACATAACCAAAATTTTAACATTAGACTAATAACAACATAAATAATAAAAATTCAGTTAAGAAACAAACTTTATTACAAATACATTAAATAAACATTTTAACGTAATTTTTTGGTAATATAACGCCCAAAACACCTAAAACTAAAAAAAGAAGATCAAAAGCCGCAATACCCTTAAAAGCGGTGTTGAATTGTAGTTGAACTTAAAAAAAAAAATTGTGGTAAAACGTTTAGAGGAAACATGTGTTTTTGATAGTCAAAATATAAAATTTTGTAAACATTATCATTAGAAAATGTCATATTTGGAGACAAAATTAATCACGTTATCACAATGCTATACATTGTGGAAATTACTTATGGAATAAATTCATTTTCAAAATGAATGATATTATTGAAAAACGCTAAAACAGGTCAACTTTTATTTTAAATTATTGAACTCGTTTGTGACGTCATCTCTTTCAGAGCTGTGACATCGCACGCATTTTTTTAAATAGTATGCTACATTTTTTTTTCATTTATTACAAAGGCTGTTAACAGTAGTATCCAAAACTAAAACAAAAATTATTGCATTGCATTAAAAAAATGAGTGACGTCATAGCTCAGAAATAGATGACGTCATGAACAAGTAAAGCAACCCAAAATAAGCATTCTGAGAAATAAAAATTGACCTGTTTCAGCGTTTTCGACAAATGTTATTAGTTTTGAAATTACTGAATTTATTCCATAAGTAGTTTCCGCACTGTATAGTTAGAGACAAATAAAAATTGTATTGTACAACGATAGCAATAAGACGAAATTTCATAGGGAAGGAAAAAACAAGTAGTTTTATAAAATTTATGCAAATTACAACTATATTTGAAAAACGTAATTATTATTCATTATTCATGTATAGAGGGTCATTATTTTTATTAACAAAGTAATTTTGACTAATAATGGATGGAATTGGTGGCGTTTAAACAACTCTTTGATTTAAAATTTTGAACGAATTCGGCTCGATTATAGTTATTATTATAAACACAGACCATATTTACGAGAAATTAAATTAACATTAGAATCTGATAATAAAAAGAAAATTTAAAAAAATTAAAGTGCTACTATTCAGTTATTACAATAAACACACAAAATCTCCAAACTTTTGAGCAACTGAGAAGCCATCTAGTCAAAAACGAAGCATTCCAACATGTTTACGCATAATCCAATAAATCTTGAAAAAGTAAAAAGTCGGTTGCAATAATTTTGTCCATTTGTAAGTAAAGCAATACAAATTACATGGCATCAATTTTTTTGTGATCGAGAAAAACTAATTACAATTTCTGAATTTCTCATTAAAATCTTTAAATAAATCGGCTTCCTAGTAGCTATAGTTTTTCATAATTTATGATTTTTGCTTTGGTTTTGTCACAATTCGATGGGACAATATCAGTTGCTCTATCAACAGACTCCAAACTCTATAAACCTCAAACTATTACAGCTTAATCACAGTGATATTTTAACCAATCCGATACAAATTCTGAGTTTTTATTTAATCTGTTTCGGTCTGTAAACCCTACATTCCATACACGAAAATAGATATAACACAAATTTTTTACTCGTTCCGTCACGATATGTTCATTTTATATATTTCACCACCAGTGAATTTCATAACGAAAACAATTTTGCGAATAAAATTTCATTTTACGACAGCACAACGCAAAATTTTGTATACAACCATTGAGTTTATTATATAGATAGAGGCGCAATGCTATGTTCTCATTTATGGCGAGCTTCTGGACGACAATACCAGGGGGAGCTATAGTAAAATATTTTTACGAACGCTGCGACAAACGTTACGCTTCGAACAATGTTTTAAACGTAAGTCTTTTCTTGTACCCACACCACCGCTATATTGCGCATGCGCGGCCCATCGCCATGTTGGTGCACTCGACTTGAAATATAGAAAGGTGATAGAAAACAAGATTGTTTCTGTGGTTTTTTGTGTTTAAATGGTGTTTTGTGGCGTTTATAATATTGTATATTAAAGTGTATGTTCATACAAGAAATAAGTGATAAACAATAGTGAGGAAACATGGTTTGTTGCGCTGCTCATGGGTGTTCAAATCAAACAGACAGATCTTGTGACACGAGAGAAAATCCAAAAATAACCTTTTATTGGTAAGTTTTTAAAATTTTACTGGCAGATGCTACCTGTGGACGTTACAAAATACTGAATAAATAAAGTTTAGGTTTCCCAAGAACAAGGTATTGCGAGAAAAATAGATAAAGGCTGTAAGATGTGACAAGTAGGAACCCAAAGACAGGATTCTACTTTGCTCGATTCATTTTACATTCATTTGTTTTGACCGGAGTTATGTCAGTGATACAAAACTTAAAAATGATGCCGTTCCATCAATTTTTTCAGCTTTTCCTAGTTATTTACAAAAGGTTGGTTAAGTATTCGGTAGTTTTAACGACGTTCTAAAACTTTGTTTAATAGCTTTTACCTAAAGAAAGACGAACTTTTAAAAGAAAATTTGAAGATCGTCCACCTGAATTTTCTTCTGATGAGGCAGGCCCATCAACTTTAGGTTCCATAGAACAACAAAGTGGTGAAGGCTCATTAACCTCAGGTGTTATTGAACAGTCAATCGGTCCGGCCCTATCAACTTCACCTGCAGGTGTTACTGGTCAGCAATTCAGCGAAGAAGAAACACCATTAATTTCTTTGTTAATATGACAATTGCTCACCAAATCAACTTCATTTTCACCTGATAGGAAACACAGGTAATCATCAAGTAATTTTGAGGTTGTTCAATTTACTATTTGGTAAATTGTGTTTACAGATTTGTATCACCAAAATGTGCTAAAATTCAACATGAATTTACGAAAAAAAATCTAAGTATTGCGGCAAAATTAAAACCTTGCAACAAACTAGAAGAAGGCAAAAAAAGAAGGTCACTACTATAAAGAATGTAAAGTTAAGAGCCTGAAAGAGAAACATTTTTTGTTGGAAGAAAATGTAAACATTTAAATAGTTTGTCCGTTCCAAGTACGGAACTTGTAAGAAGACAGTAAAATATACATATAAGTTACATATTACAATTAATAATTATTATTGTTAAAATGGAAATAAATGTGATACTTTTTGCAGTTGTATGTTGTCTTTTTCATTTCTTCTCTTGCTTCAAGCGTTAACTTTGTTGAGATTATAATTATACGACATGAAAATAATGTTTATCTCTATGTTTTTGATTAAGAAGCTTATTTTGTCGTTTTTGCAAAAATGGGATGAATTGTTTGACTATCTTTAATAAATTTGGTTAGCTTAGGAAGTGATACTGAGCGACGCGCGGTCCCATAACACGAATAAAACAGTACAGCTGTCCAGAAAATTTGAGCTACTTACTAATATTACCAACATTTCTGGTCGAATGGAATTTTTACTGTAAACCAAATTATACTATTGTTGCGACATCTGGTATAGTCGTCCAAAACTAAATAACTCTGTTAGTTCCAGGCATTTACGTTGCGCCTCTATCTGTTATAATAAACTCAATGATACAACTCAGTCGCTTCAACAGGTATTTTCATAACTGGTTATGTAAATAACTATACATGCGAATTTTTTTATTTTACTGATCAATATGCAATTTCACATATAAAATGTAACTTTCAGTCAACTTTCAAAAATTGACCAATTAGGCAAAAATATGGACCCGAAATATCAAATAATGTTATGAAAAATAGGAGGAAAAAAA
Organism: Tribolium confusum; assembly: GCA_029207805.1. NCBI lineage: Eukaryota > Metazoa > Arthropoda > Insecta > Coleoptera > Tenebrionidae > Tribolium > Tribolium confusum. Next base: position 11,872,648 of record JALGAY010000006.1, read on the forward strand.
ATATAAATGCAAAGTTGCATTCCCGTATAAAACTTGCAAAACAGGAAGTCAAATGTAGTTTTAACGTCATCTATTGTCATTTCCCTTTGCAAATATTAAAATATTAGAAGAAACAAAAAAAAAAAATAATTAAGATAAAATGTAAGTCAGAAAATGTCTTTTGCACCTTTTTTTAAGGATGTAACAAAAAAATGTAAAACGCGCATATAAGTAGAATTTGAAACTAATAAACACGTGCATTATTAAGGTACAAACGATCAGGCTATTCGCCGGGTAGCGTTTTTAACGATTTTGTGAATAGTTTTAGGGCCTAATTCTAAATCAGATTTACACCGGTGTAATTTGAGTTGCTAGGGGCAACGTCTAACTTTACTATACTCTTTGTATTAGATGGCGTAACTTTGCGCTCCTCCGATAGAGTAGCGTAGTGATTTAGAATTCCAGCATCAGTTTTCTCCCTGAATAAAGCACGTATTACTAGCTTCATCTGTTAACACTACAACGCATATCGCCTCTTGTCGATTCTCAAATGGCGATTCAAACTAAAATTTGGAGCCCATATACAATCTGACGTCACATCGACTCACATTGTACAGCCTGTGAACTAAAGAGGTGACATCCCTTTTTTATTTTTTAAGATTTTTAATTTTGTAAAAATCTTTGGAGATTTTTTAAATTTTGCTCCAGTTTTTAATAAGATGTCGAATTTCTGACATCTTTTTAAGTATACTGTTTGCAAAAAAAAGTTTTTTTTACATGAAAGCCAATGATTTCGTGCCATTTTTTGAATTTACAGGTATGATGAATCCATTTCGTGAACAATGTTCCAACTAAAACGTTAAAATTAAGCAGACAATATTATACAGAACCGTTCCCAGCGAAGCTGCAGCCCTTCAACACAGTAATAGTATTGCCGACTTTCATGTTCTGGGCTAGTGAACTTGCGATTAATTTTGTGCCAAATATTTTGGAACACCTGTACATTAAATATAACCTAACACCGATCATAATAGTTGTCCACTATAAATACAGCGGCGAGAGGAAAACTTCTAAATTTTTTTAAAAATTTTTCGGCTCGTCAATTCATAAAAGAAGTAGACAGTTTAACTGATAGCCAAAAAGTTAGCAATGCTTCCAATTTTGCATTTTTCTTGGTGACGAGAAAACAATTTCATGTCTAAAATTTTCTTCTCGCGATTGTAATTAAAGTGCATTTAAGTAAGTTAATTCTTTTTCTTCCCAATGAAATTCAAACCAGTGCGAACCAATGAAATTCAAACCAGTGCGAATAATAATTTAAAAATAAGTAATTTTGTCTCCACAACTCACCCTTGAGTTTCCATTTTGGCCAATGGGGGAGCTGTTGGATTATTGAAAGGTCTCTTATTAACCAATAAACATTTCATTGGTTGTCCATCGAGCTGTCTATTATGATAAGTATCCACGGCCTTTTGCGCATCTTTCAAATTCTTGTAAATCACTTCTGCAACCCCCGGACGTACCAATCTAGCTGCCAACAATTGTCCAATATCCTCAAATAATTCCTATCAACCAAAAAAAATTAAATTCACCAATTTCACCCCCCAAAAAACCTACTTTAACATCATCTTGGGTAACTGTCGGTTGCAAATTAGAAACAACTATTCTATGTCCGGCAGGAACAACCACTTTAGTTTTAGGTTGTCCAAAAATCCCATGCGTTTCTTGCTCCACAGGGCTACCATCAAGCCGCGAATGAATATTTGAGATTCTAGAGGAGCCTTGTAAGGCTATTGTTTGTTTAACTGGGACGAGAGGTGCTAAAGGCATTTCCTCGTCTTCAATCGCGTCCAAATCGATATACCCGTGAGGCGACCTAAGGGGTCTAAAATAACGTTAAAAAACGACCACTAAAAGACGTCATACTTGTTAATGGGAAAATTCTGCCAGCCTTGGAAGACGTCCCCTTTCGCCCCCCGAACGCGCCCATCCAACGACCCGATCAACTGCGACGCAGTAGTCCGCAACCCCGGTTTGGCCCACTTATACAAGGAAGGCTCATAATTCGGGACCAATATTTGGTTATAAGCAACAGGATCAATCTCATTCATAATTGCCTGTCGGGCATTTTGGGGAGTCCTGTTTGTGGTGAGAGCCCTTCGCATGACTGGCTTTTTAGCTGAAGTGATAAGACCCAACTGTTTTTGAATCGCAACGTTCATTTCACTTGCAGTTTTACTCTTATTTGTGACAAGACTGATTTTGCCGTTCCTGTCGATTTTCTGAACGATATTTTGGCCAATTACTTTGATATTTCCATTAGCGGTTGGAATAGTGCCCCGTTTTTGTCTTAGTTTATTCAATTTGTTACGGGCGTCTTGACCTTTGGCAATTTTAGCCAAAACGTCTCGAGCGTCTTTCACATTAGTGCGTTTTTTCTGGATGAGTTTTTGACGCGCGTCTTGGATTTGAGGCTTGTTAAAAACGCGCTTTTTGATAGTATTGGCCGTTCGACCATTTTGTTGTCGGGTTCTTATTTGAACATTCTGTTTATTGCTGAAATTGGGGACGGTTAAGTAATGCAAGAAATGGGGGCGTTTGAAACTCACCGAATCGGGCGTTTTGCCATTACTTCGGCGAATTATGAAAGAAATTAATCCCTTTTTGACGATTTTTGCTATTTCGCTGATATTTACATACAAAAACTAACTGAAAACACTCAAATACTTTAACAAACGTTGGAATTTGTTAATTTTACAAATGACAATTGACAGAAACAAGATGGCAGGTTAGACCTTGAGGTTAGACTCGTAACGCAAGCGCAATACGCACTAGATTTATTTAGATGAACCAGAGAAATGAAGTTGGAAGCAAGCTGATTGAAGGTGCGCGTCCAACAAACATGACAAGGAAATAGAAAATTGTGTATTTGGTTAAAATAAATTAAAATGTGTAGTCTTAACTATGGCATCACACAAGTATCCGCTTATCTTTTTTCTGTTACGATTTAGCTTGCCCTAGTGTGTTTAGGCAATTTAGAGAATGTTAAAGGATTTTGTAGAAGTGACACAGTGGTTTTTGTGCAACAGGAATTTATTAACAAATTGAATGAGGGGGCCATTATTTGCACCACAATGTTTTTTTAAATATACATACATTAATTAACACATACACTGACATAAGTCAGGTCAGGTATTATAAACTAAATACTGGTAAAATATGATTTTTTAGGCAACCATTTATTAAATAACACAATATAACCAACAACATAACATAATGTTATGGTGAATCAAATCATCGATAACAAATTTTCTCGAAAGTTTGGGGCGCAGCGAATCATTTGTAGGAACAGATGGAACGTCACAAATCTAGAATAGTTTGCTTTCAGTTCTTTCGATTGGCATTATATAAAGAGAGAAACTGACCGAACGAGTCAGTCACAAAATGACCACGAGACAAAACAGATAGGGAAGTGCGAACAGTGGACGGAATAACGAAGTATTCTGAAGTGATTTAACATTTACTGTGTTAATTAAGTTTATGGTTAATTATATTAGTTCTAAATAATAACTTTAAGTTTTAAAATTCCGACCGCGAGTTTGAAATATCCACAGTCATAACAATAGTATGTATAATAACTTGCCCCAAAATGGATATACTCACGGCTGAAAGTCGTGATTGTCATATAGTAGAAAACAAGCCCTACATTGTACTTCACAACAAGATGTGAGCAAAGCTCATTGGAATGCGACTGCATGAAGGTTCAAAATGAGTGCAATAAAAATACAATATGAAAGAAAACATTCATTTAATTGTTTCTTGCAGTAAATCGTTTGTGAAATGTAAAATAAATACAATAATAAAAGTAGATTAATTATCAATAATACAAAACAAAATGTTTCGTCACGTACATAAATAAATACCGATACACCCTGCTCTCATTGAAGGGCTAAAAAACTATTACCTGAAATTTTAAAAACCATGTTTCTTGTGCAGTTTGATAGTACTAGCTAAAATATTAAGAGGTCCTCTATTTTATTGCAAAGTGTAACGTTCCTTATGAGTGCAATAGTATATACATCACACAAAAACAAAACAATCATAAAATAAAACAGGCACATCAAAAACACATAAATTGACAATAAACTATATTCTGTTATAGCATTTTCTAGATAAGTTACTGACAGGGCCGAACAAAACCTTCCTAAAACGTGTTCACAAACAACTCTTTAATGTTTTTCAAATAATAATTTATACAAAAATTAAACAAAATTATATAGAAACATCAAAATAATTTACATTTAAATGTAGATAAACATCTTAGATTAACTTAGTAACTGCTTTTTTTAAAAGCTATAAGGGCAAATGAATTTTACCTTGTTATTGTTTCTATGAAAATACAATGTTTTTACTATAAAAAATTAAATTTAAAAGGTCATTATTTACACTACAATGGTTTTTGAAAAATAAACCGATATTATAAAAAAATATAAAGGCAGTATCAATATATGTACCAGGTGTAAACGAAATTAGGCTCATCCTTTATTTTAATAGTATTTTGTTTAATAAAAAAACAAAATTTAGGAGATATACTATGTCAAAAAAAAACCATTAAACAGATGAAAAATGAACTATTTATCACTTCTGGTTTTACCTGAAACGACCATAACTTTGGATTTTTAAACGGAACACTATGTATATTTTTATATTTTTGAAACGTACAGCAAATTCCAAGTCTAATACACTACTTTTTATAACTTTTTGTGAAATAGAAATTTTTTTTCAAATTTTTATTGTTTTATCTAGAAGACTGTGATGGTTAGATAATACTTCTAAATAATGTAGGCAACAACTAAAAAATTAATCCACTCTCATAAATGCTCCAATTTAGAAAATACAAGAGTTTAAACTGAAATAAATTAGTTTTGCTGGTCTATCTCAATTTTTTCAAATAGATTAATAGTGACTCACTCGACAATTTAAATCAACATTTGTTTTGTCAATTTAAAAATAACAAAATTTTAAAAATCTAATCAGTAGTTTTTGTAATATTTAGAAGAATATTTTGAAAAAAAACAAATTTGACTAAAATTCAAGCAGGCTGCAAAACAAAAGAAAGTAACAAATTATGTTTATTAGTGTGTCATGAGACCCTAACGATTGTGGAAAAAAGAGCCTAGCGTTTTAAATACGAGGGAGTTTCTTTTTATTTTATACATATTTTGGCAAAATGTCAAAATGGCCGCACATATTGCGTTTTATGAGCATACTGTGACTACACCAGTTGGTCTATTAGCCTTCTCCCTACTTGATGTCTCTGTTTGTGAGATAAACTTGATTAGGCAACCAAATATACACTTGGTGACGTCTCGTTGTCATTTAGAATGACCTTGAGAACAACACAAATCAATTATTTTGTGAAGGATAACAATCATGAGACTTTAGATAGTAATAAGCTTAGAACAAGCTTAGCTAAATTTTACGTGTCATTCTACACTATTTAGTGAAGTTCCGAAAATGGCTGCAGTTACAGGTAGAGCTCTTCATTATGTCTTCAAAATTCCAGACAGGTCCACAACAGCGATATTTTATCGCCAAATTTTGGGAATGAAAGTTTTGAGACATGAAGAATTTGCAGACGGATGTGAGGCTGCATGCAATGGGTAAGTTTCACCACAAAAAATACGCCCATTTCTAGAAAATCCAGGAATATTCCCATGGCCATGAAATCAAATACCTACTGCACAAAAAAGCAAAAGAAATAAAGACTTTTCCAAAGAGAATCGGTGTAATATCCTAATTGCCAAAAAGGTATCTTAAGTACTGATTTACTACTGTTATACAAGTACAGTAGTACCTCATCTTAAGACTCAATGTTGCCATATTGGGCGACTTGTAGCAATTTGAGAACTACTCTTAAACTATTTTGCGACCAAAACTGGGTAATAAACAACCGTTTTTACTAACATAAACACTCAAATTGTTGCTCACGATTAATTTAAATTTTTGGCTGCAAGAGTAAAAGTTATGAGAAAGTCGTCCAGTGTGGCAATACTGACTTAGTTTCATACAGTCGAATCTACCTCTTTTGCTGCCTTACCGCCTCACTCCATGTCATGTCCATGTTATTTATTACTCATTAGAGGTGCGTTCGGTTTTGCACCTACTCTGTCTTTGTTTGGCTCATTCAGGTCAGATAAATCCGTCGCATTATTTGAATTTAGGATTTACTAATATAAAGACTGTTTTCATGACAACATGTCCCATGTAAGAACTGGGTGCACAAAGAGCATGTGTTGTTTCGCATACAGTGTGAAAAAGCATAAAGTTTTGGTCACCGGATAGAGATAGTGATATATGGACTCAACGAAGTAGATAAGGAGAGAGGCGGTGCACTTGAAGTGGCAAAGCCGAACGCAGCTTAGGTAGTCATGACATCTTAAATACAGTGGAACTTCGGTAAGTCGAACTTCTTGATAACTCGAAAGGAATTTTTGAAGCACATGAACGGTTTAATAAATATTTTTAGATATTGTAAATTCTCGATAACTCGGAACTACTTTTGGTGGCAAGTCGTGGTTCGAATTATCGAAGTTCCACTGTAATAGTTTTTTTTAGTCATGAACACCTGTAGGTATTCGACTTACGCAAGTGTAAACTCGTTCTGTGGGTCCCACCTATTACTTAACTACACTTTTACTTAGTATAACTAAAATCATCTTCATTTTTAATTAGAAAGACTGCAATGCGCGTCTAATTTCAATAATAATAGAATCTCATATCTAAATGAGTTACTTATTATAGCAATAATCATCTCTTAATTGTGGCAATTATCCTTGGATAATTCATTTATTATTTCAGTCCTTATGCAAACCGCTGGAGCAAAACAATGATGGGCTATGGCCCTGAATCCACCCATTTTGCCATCGAACTCACATACAACTACGGCATCAAGAAATACGAAACTGGGAACGACTTTCGCGGAATTACAATAAAAAGTAGTGCAATATTAGCACGTGCTAAGCAAGAAAGATGGCCTATTAAAGCCGGAAATGTCCTAGAAGCACCAGGTGGTTACAAATTCTACATAATCGACGAACCCCAACCGACCGACACTGGTAAATCTGGAAAAACCACACATGAATCATTGTTTCTAATTCTTTGTTACAGATCCTATCATTAAAGTGAGTTTATCATGTTCCAATTTGACCAAATCCATTAATTACTGGAACGGTATATTGGGTTTGACAATTTTTGGCCGCACTGATAAAAGTGTTACTCTCGGTTTCAAAGAAAATGAAACTTTGTTAGAATTAGTGGAAATTGCAGGTCCGGTTGACAGAGCTAAAGCTTATGGCCGTATTGCTTTCTCTTGCCTTCACGATGAGCAGCCAAAACTTTCTAAAAAAATCGAAGAGCATAAAGAAACGATCCTGAAACCTCTAATTTCGTTAGAGACACCAGGAAAGGCAACAGTCCGTGTGATTATTTTAGCTGATCCAGATGGACATGAAATCTGTTTTGTGGATCAGGAAGGATTTAGTAAGTTGTCAGAAGTGGATCCAGAAGGAGAGAAATTGCTGGACCGGTATATCAGGAGTGATAAGTCGTAAACATAATATTTACACATGGGACTATGGTGATATTATAAAGTATTTATATTATTTTCATATTATAATAATAAAAAAATAAAATTTTAACAAAAACCAAACACCAGGAGTAACAAATCACATTTTATTCTTCAAATTTGCATTCCAATTAACCACTTCCTGCCACCACTTTGGACGGCTCATTGCGTAAGGTGAACGGAAAATAGCTGACTGTAATCTCTGATAAACCTAAAACAAAAAAAAAATACAATTACGAAAAAAAAAAACATTAAAAGTTTGCGCAGCGTTCTTTATCTTCAAATTACATATGTTACTCGATATGAGGTCACACCGAGACTTGTTTTCATATCGTCATCGAGTTGTAGATATACAAATTGTTCCAGAAAGATATTCCTGCTCTGTAGCAACATGATAATTTTGAGATACGAAGGTACATTGTGTTAAATAACCTTATTTTGAATTGAATTCTATGGAAGTTCTATGGAAATGTCTTTTTGGGACACTTGTATAGGTACAGTCAGTTATACATTGAAAATGCCCAAGTTAAGTACATTGCCAAGGAAACATCAACAGAATGTGATAATTCAGTACACGGCTTCTTAGATTATAGTACGAAGGAGGTGTTCATTCAGCCAGTCGCCATTCTAATTAGTTTTTTTTTCTTAAAGGGAACCACAGTAGAAGATATCATTATTGCAATCTATAAATTGGATTCTCTTAAAATTTAATGCAAAAAAATTTAATGTTCAGCAACTGACTGACCGTATTTTTTTGTCAAATAAAATCACAGAAATCTTAATTTGTATTTCTATACAAATGACCTTAAAAAGGTCTAGGTGAAGCTGTCATACATCGTTTTTGAAAATGCGACTGGCCAGATAAAGTCATTTTATGTTATATAATCTAGGAGGCTGTGGTTCAGTAGCATGGTCCCCGCTTTGGACCGTTTCAATTCTTTTGAGAATCTATATAGGTAATCTAGAAATTTTCAGTTCAGCTGACAGTATCAAAATAAAGCCCACGCACATTGATTTGTAAAGTACCCTTTCATACCTGTCCGTCTGAAGCTCCCAGAACCGAATTCAGGATAAAATCTGGAGGGGCTATAACGTCAATCAGCGAAACAGCATCGTCTTTAATCTCATGACAGAGTTTTAAAACACCTTCATGTACCAAATGACTGGCCTTAGGGCCTACAGCATAGCCGCCTTCATACAACGTTGCTAAAAACTTCTCAAGACTCCATAACCCATACAGAGAGAATAATTTCGTAAGTATTGTTTTGTTCCTGGAGTCAGCTGCTTGATTTATTACCACCAACATTCTTTGTAAGAAAAAGTGTTGGATAAACGCAATCGCCATGCTTTTGGCGTAGTACACTTGAGTATTGTTTTTTGCCCAAAACTCGCCTTCTTTACTCAAATGATCTAACTTTTGTTTAGTTTGTTGCAAGAGATAACAAACAAGCCATTGATATGCATCAATTATTGTTTTAGGTTCGCAAATCTCATCTAGAGAATTCGCAGTGAATTTGTGTTTGAGTATTTGTAGAGCATTTGTCAAGAAATTCGCCGATTGTAAAGGGGTGTCAATTCTGGCTCCTTTTTCAATTTCTGGCCATAATTTTATCAACCAGTTGCTAGTTTGTTGAATCAAGACGTGATTTTCACCTTCGTAGGTGCAATTGGCATCATTATCGTTCCGAATATCCCCAATTCCTGAGACTTTCAAGTATCCATGGCCACCACAAGCCTCCCGACATTCCTGAATCGCATCCCGGGATAACCAACCAGCTACAGGTTTACAAGCTGATGAAATAACATGAATTTCCATCCCTAAGTCACCCAGATTTGACTTATTTTCGCCCATAACTGAGTCTACCATAAATTTGTAGTTAGTTTCGGAAATATACGAGCTAAACACACGAAGAACGTAAACTGCCGCTAAATACGGTAGAAGACGGTGTTGCTAAAACACTAAATCAGAAACAGAAATGTAATCATAATAACTAACATGTGACTGGTATTCCAAAATCGGGACCTCGTGCTGCCCCTCCGGTCCAAATTGCTTCCTCAAAGCTGCGTATCTAATCGTAATTGTTAATGCTTTAGTAGCGTAGCTTTCACAAATTCCTGTTATACTAACTCGGCCCACTGAGAGTGCCCCCAAAGCTGCGCCATGTCGATCTTTCGGATTTTTAAACTTTGTTACGTATTTGCCTTCAGGAGTTACGTCTGCGTTTTTATTTAAAAGATTTTCGCGAGGGATGCGGTAATTCTCAAAAATCAGGAAACCGTTGTCGATGCCGTTAAGGCCGATTTTTTCCCCCATGTCCCCTACTATAAGCCCAGGGTATGGTAAGAGAGTTTTGGGGTCACGGATTGGTACAACGAATGTGTGCAACCCATGGTGGACACCATCGACGTAAAGTTGCGAATAGACAACACCGTAAGACGCAATTTGGCCTAAAGAACCGGCCCAACACTTTGCAGCTTCAAAATCAGGAGTATTAAGGACGAACTGTTGCGTGGCTTTGTCATAGGTGGCGCTAGTGCGCATTCCTTTAGTGTTAGTGCCGTGGCCGATTTCGGTCAAGCAAAAACAGCCATGAATCTGCAATATAATGTTTAAAAAAATTCTGAGAATTATAAAAGGATAAAAGTCAACCTTTTTATCCTCAGCTAAATCGAGAAGTTTTGCATGTCGATCCGTCCCTTGACTTCTTAAAACATTAGTGAACAAACCATGACCGACTGAATATTTAACAGTGGATGAAGGGCTTAACTGCATCATTATTCGTGTGATAACAGCTCCCTTTTTGAAATTTCCCAAAATTTGGTCCAATCCAAGAAGGTCTATTTCAGTGTAAGCCAAAGCACGTCTATTTGCTGTCCGCCTTTGTTCGTCAAAACTTGGGGAGAGTAGGTCATGTTGGTACTCTGGGTGATTCTTAAGGACCTCAAAAAGCTCATTCTGCGACAATAAAATATGTTTGTTTTCTGCTTGAGATCACTTACTTCATATTGGATAATTTCTTCAGTTTCAAGGAAGACTTTAAGTTTTTTCCAATCGAATGACGCACGTCTTCTGTAAAAATCTAAAGGACCTGGTGGGAAATTTTTCAAAAGATGTGTCATTTTGATGTGGGAGCACTGTAAACACCGTTGTTTATGCTGAGTTTATAATCTTGAAAGCACTGATAACGTTAGAAATTCTGTTTGTCATGTAGGTCTAGTTCACTGACTTAAGGACATTTGACGGACTTTAACATGTTGGTTTTATTAATTTTTTCATAAACATTTACGCGACATAACCTTGAACGTTGATACCAAATTAGTGAAATACAGAAATCTGTACGAACTTTCTAATGAGAGAAAGTGGAGAGAAAATATAGATTATATAATATGTGGCGCTCTTAGTTATATTCGCTTAGGCTAAAATCAGTGATTCTAATTAGCATTTGTATCTATGGGAAGTAGGGGAGACCCGAGTAATACTTTACATAAATACTGTTTTTAAGATTATCGCAACATAAAACAAATTAAATGTGAGTTGCAATAGCAAAAACGTTTTTAAAGATATGAATACGTAATTACACATTAAAGTTGTAATTAACGTTTAAAAAAACTAAAATAGTCATTTCCAGACTTTGCCCTATTATAGTTATATACAGGTGGACCAAATGTATGGAACGGGCCGTTTTTTGGCTAAACTATAAAGAATTTTGAAAAAACAAAATATAGGCATTAAATGCCTAGGAACATGCTACCTGGGACAATGTTTAAAAAAATTTTATTTGTTTAAATTTTCAAGATAACTATAGCAACATTTTTGTTTTTTTGTGAAATTTATTCTTGAATTTTTTTTAAGAACAAGCTTTTTAAAAGAAATGTTGCTGTGTTAATTGTTTTAATATTAACTTTATAAATTTTTAATAAAAAAATTAAACATTACCGAATATTATTGTTATTTTTTGTCAAAACTGCAAAATGTTTCGTTAATTCAACTTATGCACGTTAAAAAGATAATAACAGATTTTTAAAAAAGTTACAAAAAAATAATTTATTTAAATAATTAATAATTTAACAATAAAAATTAATGTGTTTTTTCTTAATTTTTTATTATTTTGTAGTGCTTATTACGAGTATGTTGTAGTACTAGATATAAATAAATGAATTGTAATTAATAAATATCAAGAACACCCGAATTTTAATTGAAACAAATTGTTAAAAGAAAAATGTTCACAAAACTGTCTTCCACCTTTCAAACACCGATAAGAAAATCAAGTAGGCGTTTGTACACACCCCCGAGCTATTCTATTGCTACTGTTGCCTCAACCAGCATCAAATCCCAGCGTATGAACGGTGGAAGGCAGTTTTGATAACATTTTACTTTTAAGAATTTGTTTAAATCAAAATTCGGGTGTTCTAGATATTTATTATTTACATTTTATTTATTTATATATAGTACTACAACATACTCGTAATATGCACTACAAAATAATAAAAATATAAGAAAAACACTTTAATTTTTATTGTTAAATTATTAATTATTTAAATAAATTATTTTTTTGTAACTTTTTTAAAGAACTGTTATTATCTTTTTAACGTGCATAAGTTGAATTAACCAAACATTTTGTAGTTTTGACACAAATTAACCACAATATTCGGTAATGTTTAATTTTTATATTGAAAATTTATAAAGTTAATATTAAAACAATTAACACAGCAACATTTCTTTTAGAAAGCTTGTTCTTAAAAAAAATTCAAGAATAAATTTCATCAAAAAACAAAAATGTTGCTATAGATATTTTAAAAATTTAAACAAATAAAATAATTTTAAACATTGTCTCAGGTAGCTTCTTCCTAGTCATTCAATGCCTATATTTTGTTTTTTCAAAATTTTTCATAGTTTAGCCAAAAAACGGCCCGTTCCATACATTTGGTCCACCCTGTATATTTATTGAAATGGGAACTCTAAATTTGGCAACGTTCTCTCAAAATGTTAGAAAACAAGTTGTTATTATCAATGTGATTAAACAGCTCATTCTAGACAACTCCTAGAATAGTGTCGCACTTTTAAATGGCTACCACTGTATATATAAAATTCGCGCCAAAAAAATGCGGACAAAAATTTTTACACTTACAAATGGAGTCAATGTTGACGTTATTTTTGGTTATTGTGATTGTGCGTAAAAAAACAAAAATAAAAATTGCTAGTCAGTATAAAAATTTGATGTCTGGAATTTTTTGTCGCGACTTGTATTGTTGGGTGATTTTAGTGAATGAAAAGGTTTTTCAGAAATTTTAACGAGCGAATCTCAGGCGATTATTCAATGTGATAGAAGTATGTTACTTTTTGTTTTATTGTATAAATTAATTTGTTCGTAAATAAATAAATAAATTTAATTCTAGCTTATAAGAAATCCGAATTGAGTCTACGTAACATTTGTGTCAGGAGGGAGATTTAATAAAGTAGTTTTGACGTCGCGGCGACCCAAATAATTTATTTACATTTGGAATGAAACTGCAATGAGTCAGACAAGAAAATGGAGAAATAGATGGATTGAAAACTGTTGGAGAAGCTCTATTAAAAGAACGAAAAATAATTGTATCTAATAATAGAAAGAAAAGCTATGAAAAATTCTAGAATAACTACAGAAGATTCTAGAAGAGATTTAAAAAGCGCGTTTGAAAAAACAAGAAGAATTGGAGAACGACATTTTGTGGAAAAATAGGAAATGAAAACTTACCAAGTTGAAAGACGTCGGACGGAAGAAAAAAAAAGGACTAAGAAAGAATCTAAAAAAACTGAAGAAAATTTTAGAGAAGCTTAAAAAACGCGTTTGGAAAAATAAAAAAAATTATATGTAGAAGAGTAAGAAAAAATTCTACAAGAGTAGAAGTAAACTCCTAAAAGAAGAATTTGAAAAATGACCAATTTTGGCAAAAAGCAACCAAAAAATTGTGGAAGTTGAAAGACGTCGACTGAAAGAAAACGAAGAGTAAAAGAAGGTTCTTTGATCTATTTTTTTACCAAAAAGAAACCAGTAAGCGTTTAAAATTTTAAATACCATTTATTATAATAAATTGATTCCGAAAATTGTCCAATCACAAATAAGTATTTCAAATTTCCTACGCAAAAAACAAAATTTCAAGAAGAATTTAAGCCACAACTTAGTAAACAACGTGACGACACTCTTACGTCATAATTAATTGCTCGTCACTGACGTTATGTGGCCAAAAATTCTTCATAATTAGGTCGCAAAGTAACGTCAAAATAACGTCTATAAGTGGTAAACATGACCAGTTATTTGGTTTTCTATTTTTACAATATCTTTACCCCCACTTGCTATTTTACTATTAGTCTTATATCAAGTACTGTTACTTTATTATTTATATAAATAAATATCATTATTATATTTATTATTATTGCTATCGCTTCGCACGTGTACAGAAAGTTCTGGAAGAACGTAAATAAAATTTCGGGAAATTTTTTTTTTTTTAACTATCGTTTTCAAATTACAGCAATTTTATATTGACCAATCACATAATAAATATTAATTATTAGTAAAGGTAATATTCATGTTACTAGGCAATAAAATTAACTCTAAAACTTCCAATATTTGTTTGGTCTACTGCATAATCGGGAAGACGAAATTTAGGTCAAAACATTTGTGTTATTTAAAAAAATTATGCTTTAATCAAAAATGATTTTCTTGTAATTTTAGAATTTGCATCGTCGTTAAATTCAAGTTTTTATTGTTCAGTTTACCTAAAATTCTATATCTGACAATGATCGAACGTTTAATGTCAAAGTGACAAATAAATTGTTTATTTTTGCGCCAGAACCCCTTTTTACATTATCTGTGACTTTATTCTAAATGTTTATATAAAATTTTTAGAAAATAGAAAAAGACCTACCAAATATTTTTGAAATTAATAATATATTTAATCAAATATATAAAAAATTATATATTTGAAAAAAGTATTTCATTGAAAGAAGTAAGTTTCAATAAAAAAAAAGTTTTTCTAAATGCTTCATAAGAGTCAAGAACAGGATGGTCGTTTTTATCCAGTTATATTCAAATGTGTTAGAATGTCAGTGGGTAACTTTAAAAAAGCTAACTTTGGTCCATATCTCAGAAACTAAAGGATATAAAAAAATTGAGTACACCGTTCGATTTTACATAAAAATCTATAATAGCACCAATCTTAATTTTTTAAATTGATTAAAAAATAAAAAAGTTACGGAATTTTAAAGAAATCGCCAAAAAATCAAAAACGCCCTATATCTGATAAACAAAAGTTGATAAAACAAAACTAATTAGACCATTAATTTTGTCCCAAAAAAGTAACATGAGAATGTATTATTCGTTTCTTTGTGTGATGATCGGATATATGAGAAACCTGCCAAAACCATCGAAAATGAACCACCCTGTACACCTCGTCTGCGAAGTTAAAAGATTTGGCAGCTGAGGTCTGCACAATGTGTTTTGGGCGATACACATAACAAGGCGAAGAAGTAATTTCATAACCCTAAGATATTTATTTATAAATATAAAAATTACTACATATTTTAATTTTGAACAAAATGAAAATCAAATTTTTAGTCTAAAACTTTTAATATTTATAAAGATAAACGAACTTATTTTTTAATTAATTAATTATAACAACAAATTGTTCACAAAAAACATAGAAAAACACATTCAAAACTGTTTCCAGTTTAAAATATATTTTAATTACCATCATCGATTTGAATAACTGCACATAATTAAGAGCGATTTAAAAAAGTGAATACATATATTATATAATAAATGTGAAAAAATTATAGTAAATGAGTCTGCAAAATTGATATAAATCTTTTTGGATAGTTATAGTAAATGGAAAAGATATATGAACCCGACTTATGCAGGAATTTATTAGTAGCCAGCCTCTTTATGACAGACCCAAGTAAACACTAAGCTGGTTACGGTCAACTACAAAAGACCCACCGATCGAAGGTAAATTTTACAACTGGGCCGGACTTGAAATATTTTAATTAAGTTAAATTTTCGGTTAAATTAGAATTGAAATAAAAACGCAAGCATGCAGAATCAAATATTTTTTAATAGTCATAAAGTAATTAGGATTTGTAAAACACTGAAACCCTACATTTATTTTGAAATTAATTTACAAAAAAAAAATATTTTTATATTACAAATATTTGTATCTATTTACACACTAAATATATTGATATTAAATATAAAATAAAATACACATTTACAATAAAAATTAAAAAACAGAATTTCGTAATAGTATATTAAGTATGGAGAAGGGTAATCCTTAACGTTCGACATGCTTATAACGTTTTTTGCGCGATTGGAGTTTCTAGAATAATAATAATAATAATTTATATCAATACATTTGTGATAATCGGGAAGATTGAAACTGAAAACTTTGGGTGGCTGTTCCATGGTTGCTATGGTTTTGTTCCAAACAAGTAAAATTGTCTTTGTGATGCAATCATTCCTACATAGTTCTGTTTTGTGGTTCCGTTTTCGAAGCAAATATGAGCGGTAGTGATGATCTACCGGATGATTTAGAAGACGCTTGGCAAGAAGGATGTTCGGCAATAATTCCAAAAAAATCTAAAGCCCGATATGAACAGACATACAAGTTGTTTAAGGAATGGCGTGAAGCAAAGAAGATTTCTGTAAATGACAAGAGCTTGTTAGCGTATTTTGTGGTGAGAAGTGGACACTTGAAGGCCCCAGGCAGTTTATGGGCGGAGTATTCTATGCTGAAGAGTACAATTTTTCTCCATGATGCTATCGATATTTCTAAGTTTGCTACATTAATTGCTTATTTTAAGAGAAAAAATATTGGATATCGGCCTAAGAAGGCTAAAATTTTTACCAAAGAAGACATGGAAAAATTCTTGAATGAAGCACCAGACGAACAATTTTTAATTCAAAAGGTATGTTGTAGATGATGAGGTGGTACATCTGAGTTCTAAGGAAACAATATATTTGCAGGTAGCAATGATATTGGGAGTATCGGGCGCTTGTAGACGAGAGGAATTGTACAATATTAAAATGAGTGAAATAGAAGAACATGAAGAAATGTTTATAGTAAATATTCCAAATACAAAAACGAATATTCAGCGAACGTTCACAGTTATTAATAAAGAAAATGAAGCAGTTCATTATTTGGAAATACTTCGAAAATACATAAGAATTCGACCAAGCAACCCAACGTCAGATCATTTATTTCTGAACTATCGAAATGGCAAATGCACTAGGCAAGTCACAGGAAAAGGCACAATTGGAGGCTGGCCGTCAAAAATTGCAAAGTAGTTAAAGTTGCAAGTTGCAAGCCCCTGAAGGTTTTACTGGACACTCGTTTCGACGCACATCGGCTACACTTTTGGCGAATAACGGAGTTGATGTGTTCGGACTAAAAAGACATGGTGGGTGGCGTTCATCAACGGTGGCCGAGAGTTACGTTACGAATTTGCTCATAAAATTTTACACAGCGATGTTGGTGGACTATTACAACAACCTGGGACTTCTACGTCGGAAAGTTTGTCTATTAACACTAGAAACTCAAATGCGAGTGGTATTACTACTATTAATTATATTAATTGTACATTTAATTTTAATAAATAAATCGCAAAATTGTTTTTTTTTTTAGATTTAATTGCTTACCGTTCACTGAACGGTAAATGAATTACTTACCGTTTTGTTACACGTAGCAACCAGTAACAGCAACCTACCGTCGTGGAAACAGGCACAGTAAACTGATAAAAACAACCAATCGCCCAGAAAAAATTTAAACTGCTTAAAACTACACAAAAATAAAAACGTAAAACGTTATGACGCACAATCTTTTTACAGATTCATCACTTATTGTTAATCATTGTCACTGTCACTATCATTTTCTAGCTCGATTATTAGGTCTTTAAAATTCTTTTTCGGTATTCGTCTTCAATATTCACCACGTGCTGCACAGAATTCTTCCAGGCTTCCGGAGTAATTGACTTAAATGTTTCTCTAATTAAATTTAATGTTGCATTGCTAAATTTTTGTCCAGTGTTTTGCCTCCTTAATTTTTCTTTAAATTGGCCCCATATCATCTCAATCGGGTTGAAAACACAATGATAGGGCGGTAACCGCAGAACCATTAAGTCATATTCAGACGCAACCTGATCTATTTTGTAATTTTTTTTGTAACTTTTTGTTCGAACAACTTCTAATAATTCATTTTTGGTGTACGTCTCTTCAAAGAACAAATCTTTCTTAAAAACTCTTGAATTTCTTCTTTTCTACTGCTGGAAATCGAAACCTTATCAATTTGCACAGAATGATAACTGGCATTATCTAACACAATAATACTACCTTTTGGAAGTTTGAGTATTAAGATTTCCGTGAACCACTTCTCAAAAACTTCTGCAGTCATGTCAGAATGGTAGTCGGCGTTAGCATCTTTTAAATTTTTACACCCCAAATGTAATGCATCAAGCACAAAACCGTTTTTACTCCCGGCATGCAAAATTGAAATTCTTTTACCTTTGGAAGGAGGAATATTTAAAATGCATCTTCTAGTACCGTTGGTCCACCCTTTTTTAACTGTCTCATGTGTGTCGAACCAGGTCTCATCTAGATAAAAAATGTCCCGGTTTTCTTTTCTATATTGTTCAATTTCTTGTAAATAACGATATCGCCACTTTTTCACTACATCACTTTCCATTAAAAAGTTTTTTTTATTAATTCGTTTGAATGTGAAACCAATAGTTTTTATATATTTCACAAAAGTTTTTTTACAACACGACAAAATGTTATTTTCAATTAAACTGGTGTACAACAAGTTAATAGTCGGCACAATGTTTTTGTCGTAAAAGTCATAAACACTTCGGCGAATTTGATCTTCCTGACTCGGCAGCAATTTTTTTAATGCTCCGTTATCAATCCGAATTTTTCTTTGGGACGGTCCAAATTTTACCAAACGCCACATTGTAGTTTTTGGAATTCCAAACATTTTGCAAGTCTCTTCCAAGGCCCTTTCTTCCATCTCACTTTTTTCTTTTCGTAAATTGACAAAATAAGACTTTTTTCATCGTAAAATAAATGGTTACGTTTTCTTTTTTTGGTTCGCAGTTCATCCTCTTCCACATCAGCATTTTCACCCTCTGCATTTTCATCCGGATTTACTTGATCAACAAATTCACTTTTCCACGGTCGCCACATCTTGTACAGTACACACTGACTCGCTCGAAGATTCAGTTCAAACTGATAATATATTTGAAACTACCCCTATTTCAAAACAAAATTTTCTCTTAATCTTTAACCCGCTTAAAGTATATAGATATTTGTCAACCATACTTAACATTTAAAATTAAATACACATTAGCAAATATCCGAAATAGAAATTTCAACTTAAAGCCGAGAAGAATGCAAAATCAAAATTTCTTAATCCATCTACCTCAGTATTTGGAGAACGCGCCATTTATTTATGGTACCAATAATCCTCTGACCATAAACTATTGTGCACTTATCAACTGACTTTTATAATGAATTTCAAATATCTTTTCCAGTTACTATACCTTGAGTGTATTATTAGTTGTCTACTCATCACAGCAAGTTCATTTTTTCTCGCCGTATTTTTCTAATTGCGTCTATTAAAAAAAATAATAAGAAATGAATCTTGAATCAGAAACTAATAGTTTATCAATAAAAATCAGTCCACTTGATATAATCCAACAATCACTTCACCTAATGAGTTTTTCAACTACCTACCTACTTTTATTTATTAGTAAGTCGAGTCAAAAACTGATAAGAGAATCAAAAAACATGTCGCATTTCTCAAAATTCTAATTTCGAAAAATCTTTCCATCATCACGATAATAAATAACAAACTCCCGCGATAATAGCAACCTCGAGTGGGACCCGCTTCGAGATTGTAGCATTTGCAGGTTGTCCGTCAGTGTTGCCGCGCCAGCGCGACCGCAAACTCAACTCTTCATCGCGTTTAAACCATGAAGTGGTCCGGTGGTAATGACAGTGTAGGCCCAAATTGCTCCCAATCAAATGGAGCCTCCTAGAGCGGCCGCCACTTTGCAGTTCAATTCGTGCCGAGCCAAGATGGACGTGTCCAGACGCGAGCCCTTCCCGTCGCCGAGCTTCCGGCGCGAGAACAGCACCAGGTCCCTGCGGTCGGCCTACGAGCCGGCCCTCGGCAAGACCAGCAGCGAGTCGGGCAGCCACTTGTCCAGGCCGTTCTCCGACGCGGCGTCGGTGCGCTCATGGGCCTCGGTGGGGATGGGCTCCACCGACGGGAAGAAGATGATTGTGAGGAGGGTGCCCACCTCGCCCGTTGAACTCTTCAACATCGTCAATCCGCCGACGTAAGTTTGGAATGCTGTTGCAATGGCCTCGCGGCCAGTTCATACAACTGCCTGAGTATTTTAAATACGCTGGGTTAATGAGGTGAAACAAACCGAAATAGAAACTTGGAACCAGTTAAATACTTTGAGGTTTCAGGGATTTACATACATTTTCTATATTTATGAGATACGGGAATTCGAAAGTGTCATATTAAAGTCAAATTAAATAAATACGGATGATAACCCAAACCCGGCTATCATTCTATTTTTCTAAATAAAACACACTACATTAATTAAGATAATTTTTAGAGTGAAATTGGCTATTTTTATTTTATTTTAAAATTGTATCATTGGAAGTGCTTGTGATTAGTCACAACTCACAATCACTTTTGTCACTTGATAGAAGCTTATAATCCTCAAGATTAGCATAATTTATGCAATGAATACATCATAAAGTCATGTCACCACTCACCAGTAGCTACATTTAGTCCAGATTAGCTGAGAGACTAGACTAGGCAGAGATTATCTTATAGTTAATCTATTTTTTTTTACAATAAAAAAATATTGCTTAACAATAAACTACTTTTGCAACGTCAGAAATATCTTCTTTTAATTTGACTCCTCTTAATTTGGAAATGTTATAAGACTCGCCTAAAACTGTAATTTTAGAATCAGACAATTTCGATAAATTAAGCACTGCATTGTCAAAATTTATCACAGCTTCGGCAAGACCTATGATTATTGCGATTGATGTATTATTATTATAGCGAAATATTGCCGATTTCGATACTACTTTTTTTTCAGTAGCAAGTATTATTCTCAAGTTTTGGTAATTTCTAAAAGGTAATAGTAACGTTTGACAATCCGTGGTGTCTTTGAAATTTGCGTTGATTTTTGCTTTCTGGTATTTTTTTCTTGTCGAAACCTCGATCTTAATTTTTTCGAGACAAATTTCTTGGTTTATCTTATATTCTTCTTATATAATATTTAGTTTCGTTAATTCAATAGCTCTAAATTCAATTGGTACTACTTTTTAAATTTTCCTAGAACTTGCTCCACACCTCCAGATTCTAACAATGATGCTTTAGTTGTCACAACTTTATCACATTCCATAAGATTTTCCCAAACGTTAATTTGGATCTTTGAGGCTGTTTCTTTTTCAACATCTTTTTCTTTCGATAAAACTTTTAGAGGTTTCTGCTATTACTTCTTCGGTAACTTCTTGACCAAAAATGTTCGGTAAATCAAGCGCAGGAACATTAAGATCTGTTACAGGTTTATTAAGATCTATTACCAGTTCAGAATAAACTACTACGATTTCTAGTAATTGAAACATTTTACCAAACTTTTCTTCAGTAAGAACAATTTCTTCTTCTTGTCTTTGAACAACTGATTCGTTACTAAATTTTTCTTTGGTGATCACCTTGAGAACAATAATCTCTTCTTGTTTTTGTGTAATTAGTTTTTAGCACTTTCTTTGATAACCACATCATAAACAATTTCTTCTTTGTGTTTGTCCTGTTCGTTCTTTTATTTCTTCAGTTAATTAATCGTAATTAAGAAATTTGATATAGAATTATATTATCGAGATTTTCTACTTTCTGCGTCTTTTGGTTTTCCCTCTACTTTTTCCTTTATTTCTACTCTTTCTTCCTTTTCACACTTTCTGTGTGAGCTTTTTCCTTATTAATCGTTTCTGCTTTCATCGTATTGAAAATTCATATTGTAAGATATTATCGTCGATAAACGCAAACATAAAGACTTTATCTACCTAGTTGTTCATTTTGGTTGTTCCTGAATTCAATGAAATGTTCAGTTTATGTTTTTCTTTGTTCATTCACACCATATTAAATTAAATGTAATACCAAAAGCGGAGACTATTCTTTTGTAGTTGAGTGTTAAGTCACTTTTCAATTGTTGACTTATTTCAAAATTATCTCGAGGGCTAATTTCAACTTGAGATAATATCGTGACTCGGTAGTATCACAAATTTTACTACTTTTTGATGGCAACAACTAACCATATGTTCCATGAAACCAAAAATGGCACGAGTAACAATTAAACTTAAAATTAGCCCCTCAGACAAATAAATACGATAACACTTGCTTCAGGTTTTTCACTTGTATTTCAACAGTTGCCATTTTTGGTAGCTCTCTGTCTTTAATAAAAGATATTTCACTTTCAACATTAACAAAGTAAACAGATTTTTTATGGTTCTTCACTGTCTGAAAACTGCACTATTATCCTAAACGTCAATGCATAAATCTGTTGTAGCGTCTATCGGTAACAATCCTTTTTGGAGCAACTTTTAGTTCATTTTCTTCTGGTTTTTGTTCTACTTTAGATTTAACTTTATCTTGTTTAATAAAATTAAAAGTTGTTTGTTTATTTGTTATTGAATAGTCACTTCTTCTGGCCTTTCTTCATCTTTGTCATATGCTCATTTAAACATCCACCCAGAGACGACTTGAACGATATAACAATAATCCTTTATAAGCTGGTTTTACCGGTTCTATTCCATTTAGAATTAGGTACTTTCTTTTTATCCTTGATCACAACTTCTTTGTCGAATGTAATCGGAGTATCAAGGCGAAAATCCGTTTGTGTTATCAATAGGTAAATTGAAAACCTGTCGTTTCATCAATAGGTAACCCATTGTAATCTGTTTTAATTTTCCGTTTTACAACATCCATCCATATGTCAATAATCTTCAATTGATAAAAAAATAAAATCTTCTTTAAGAGATGCAGGTTTTTAGTAGTTTTTGTTTAGGTTTAGATTCTTCAATGTCATCAGAGTTTGTCAGAACATTTTTCCCTTTACGTTTTTTTTATATTTCTTTGGTTGGGATGGCTGCTCCATATCTTCAAGTTTGTTCTCTTTATCATTCTTTTGCAATTCAGGTAGAACACTACCTAAATGTTTCCAGGAAAACAAGTCTTTGCCGTTTATTTTGTTAGTGCTTTTCATCTTCTTCGATACAATCTGCTTCCTTGCTTGTTTTCTTTACGTTTCTTGCTCTTTTTCTTATAAGATTTGGCATTTTTTTTTTGAAAAACAATTTCTGTTACTTGTCTTTATTTGTTTGATCTCTAATTTGATTAAAATCTTCAGAAAGTAAAAGGCTCAGCACTCTTCATTTACTTCTTCTTTAATAATACCTAACAGTTTCAGAGCGTTTGTTACACCAGAAGTAGCAACTGTAAAAGTTTCTTCAACTGGCGTTTCTTCTGAAAAAATAATAAGAACGGTACAAGTTTTTCTTTTCCTTCAGTTTCTTCCGGTTTTCCAATTACTTTTCTTCTTTTTTGTAACAGATTCAATTTTATCAAGTTTATTTTTTCTAAATTCATGTAAAACAGTCTTTCTAGGAGAACAGACTTCTACTGTTCAACTTCATCTTCACTTGGTTTTTACTCTGCCTTTTTCTTCTGTGACAAAATTTGCTCACTTTGTTGTAGTTTATATTTCCTACGTTTTTTCTTTGATGTAATTTTTCTGTTTTGGAAAAAAAGGCAAAATCGTTGATATTTCAATAAAGCAACAATTTCGAAATGATTTGTCATCAATATTTTTTGGCATAAAATCGTCTTATAAGTAAGCCAAAAATTTGTTTGCTCAAAAATGAGTTTACAAATATTTTCGTCATTTTTGATAAAAATAGAAACATAATTATAAATACAAAAGAACAGTAAAAACCAAAATATGAATAAATATTTTATGATACAAATATAGAAAACTTTATTTTTGAGGCACTATCTTTCAGCATGTTTAAAAATGTTCTTATCAATTTAAAAAAAAAAAGGAGAAATATAAAATTTGACCTTTTCTAATAATAAACTATTAATTTAATACAAATACCAAAAAATTAAAAAATCTGAGAAATGACAAAATAAGAACGTAATTTTAACAAATATTCAAATTCTAAGTAAAAATAAATTTAATGTTTATAACAAACAGAAAAGTGTATTTTACCGTTATAAAGATATAATTTACGATTTGTTTTAGTGATTACACGATTTCAAAAATTCGATAAACCACTATTTAATCACCAAACCTATCAGTTGGCAAATATTAAACATTTTTTATTAAAATTGGGAAAATCTATTTCATCATCACTTGTTTTAGTTAGTCATCCAAAAATTTAAATATTCAAATTTTTATCCAATTTTTTTCTCCTAGTAACTAACACGCGATATCCACTCCAACGTAAACTACCGAATCATGAATGGCAGAATAACATCACATACCAGTGCTAGTAAAAATACTTAAAAGCAGAAAATTTGAATGAATCCATTGTAGCAAGTCGTAAAATTTAACGCTCTGTTAGTGTCAGGTGAACGTCCCAAAATTTTCAGTGAAAACTCACAGACCTTGAATAAGAAAAATGCTTTAACAATTCTGGAGAGTGTTTGAAACAGCCAACCACATGACGTGACGGCTCGAGGATACGATGAATTTGCATATTATTCCAAGTAGTCTCAGGTTGATTAGTCAGAGTTTGCAAAATAATTTTTGAAAAAAAGCGAGGTTGTTACAGTGGACCACAGAAATATTTCAATCCCGGACAGGAACGGATAAATTAGAGGTCAGATTGGCCAACAAGGTCGGCTATTAGCGCATCCTCTGCAGGAAGTAACCGCTTTAGTCCTGCATGCCGCATAATTTTCATCAGTTACCCTTTTTTGAAGCGAAAATTTACAAATTATCACGTTTTTACACAATACTATTTTAAATATTTACATCTCGTTATAAACAAATTACTTTACACATTTATCATAATTTATTAAGCGATCTGTTCACATGACGTTGATTGTTTTTGATTGAAGTACTAAAAGTTTGAAAATATTTGAACACTAAAATGGAAAAAAAATTATAACAGTGCCTTGCAACAATACAAATCTCATCATCCTGAATTAATCTTTTTTTATACAACTTTTGACGACACCAAAATGATAAATTTTAATCATATACGACATAATGTAGGTAAATAATAACGTCGAAGGTTTCTTTTCTTACCAATTGACCTAAATTCAAATACATTGTCTGAGAAAATATTTTTAAAATTTTTCAAACTGGCATAAGGCCAGGTAATGTCACTCTGCCCTTCATCGCAATTTTTTTTTGTTGACATACTAATTCATACCTACAAGTGCTAATATTGGTTTTCCTCATATAAATACCACTAAAAAAATTAGTCTATTATTTGTAGTGTATCTGTGAGAATGGGTGCAAGAAAAAAAGTGTACTATCTTAGACCTAAACCAAGAATAGATCAATACGGATTTATATTTCCTACCGTTTCGTAAGTTATCAACAATAGAATTACATTTATGTAAGGCAAGGTGAACTGTGAAATTATGTGAAATCACGTGTTACAAGTCGCAGCATTTTTCACATTTCACGGTGAAATTGTATCAAAGATTGTTAAAATGATCACAACTTCTTCATTTCGCGTTTTAATAAAAAAAAAAGTAATTTAAAATAGAATGTTTCTAGAAAATTCGAAGGTGGTTAGTAACAAAATAACAGGATATACTCATTCGGAGGTTAATATAAAGCGTATTTTTCCCATATTAATATAAATTCTTCATTAAAAAAATGATTTAACATAGTTATTCATTATTCAAGTATAGAATTTGCAATATTCGCCAGGCAAGAAAAAGTTTACCCGTGAGCTCGAAGAGCGATCAGATAATTTTCTTAAGTGACCAATAAACAATTCCATAGAAACAATGAGCAACAGTCTTTACTTTAAATTACCACAGGAATTCATTTATTACAAAGGATATTACATACGAAAATTAATACTTTCCCTCATATAGTTTTAGGTCAAGTTAGGCCAATCAATAGTGAATTTTCACATTAACTTAAAAATATAAAATATGAGATTTATGGAATTTTACGGTGATTAATAGAATATTCAATTTGATGTTATCTATTTTTTTTATTTTAATATTTACTTAATCTGATTTATTGTAAACAATTCTTTTTTATATCTGAAAACATATTTCGTAATTACAATCGGTTTTAAAAAATCGGCCAAATATTTTAATATAGTTTATATATAATAACTCTGCTCTATTTTTTAATTCTCAAAGACCGGCACTCTCTCTTTACCTCCTGGAGTGACACATAATCCAGTAATTTTAGATAAAAATTAGCCATTTGCAGAAAATCTGTATTGGAAAGCAGGATTTTTGCATGTACGTCATTTTAATGTTGGAATAAACATACGCACTAAGGGTCTCCATCGTTATCATGCCGGCTTCGCCAGATATTCGTCGTCAATCATGACGAATAGTGGTTTTACTCAAATATTTTCTTTCCTATAGATATCCGCTGGATTAAAAATCAAAAATAACGACTGTTCGTTAAAAAACGTCCTCTAGAATGGTTTGAAATTGTAAGGCAGTTGTTTTGAATATTTTTTTGTCTTTGATTAAGTCAAATTAGTCTACGTCATCAAATTTGTAAACGTCACTTTCTTTGACACCAACTTTTTCTTGAATTTTGGACTCTGAACTGTTGTAACAGATATTCGCCTAATTATTGTATTCAGTCTTCTGTCATCAAAAACATATCTAAAACTCTTTGTGGTACAACATTCAATTGCAGGAGCCCCACCTTCTTGTTTTGAAAGAATTTTCAACAAACCGTGTTTTTAATCTTGTTAATAACACTCTAAAGTTCTCTGTCCCTAAAAAACAAATAGCATTTCCATTTTTTACAAGGAATTTTATTTAAAAGAAAACTACCTTACAAACAATTTAATGTATTCAATAAAAGTGACATTCATGTACCATTGGTGGCCATAAAATGTTAGGATACTGTAATTAAAACAAAACGAAAAATGAACAATATCAAAAGTGACCAGATTTTACCGCTTAAATCAAGTTTTATTTCTTTTTTAACAGTAACCACTATTGAAAAAAATTCTCTAAAATAATTAACTCCACAAACCGATCATCTTCATTGTCGGTTGCAGATTTTCGTCGTTCCGAACTGAGTCTTCTGCTTATTCATCTACCATAATCCATTTGGCTAGGTAGACAAGAATATGAGTATTCCGTGTTTCAATATTTAGCTTCAGATTGATTGTCTGCCAAATCAGACAATTAAAATTAACAGCTATTGTGTTAATTTTAAATTTTCGGAACTTTATGACACATCAAATGATAATTATAACAAATAGAATTAACAAACTAAAAAATTTTTGCTTGTTTTAACATCTTATGTCTACCGATGGCACATCGTGATCTAATAAAACAAACAAAAAGGTAGAAAACGCATTGCATTTTACACCATTTGTGAGGTAAACTAAAAGGCAGGTTTTTTTACAGAGTTTCTCTTGTATGGTGCATCCTTGATATACAGAATGTTATTACTTCTTATTCCAATCATTCTTTTGCGTTTTATTAAAAAAAAAAATAGCTCTGCAAAGGGGTTATAGCTCTTTTTCTTCTTCCATAAGAGTTTATGAAACAATTCACAATTAACTAATTTTTAATCCAGTGGGTATCTTTAGGAAATAAAATATTTAAAAAAGAACACTCTTCGTCATCTAAAAATAAAATGAAAAAGGACTCCTATCACCAGTGCCAGCATCGGTTTTAAATACTCCTGAGCACAATTTTCTAACATTATATTATAAGGCTGTGGTGCAAATTGTTAGAAAAATAGGTTTAAAATTCTTCATAGTTTATGACAATTGTTATAACCACTGTCTCAACACTATTTCTAAAACAGATTTACTCTAAAACGATGTCAAAACTAATTGTAAATCGTGTTCCATCAACCTTTTAAGATTAAACAAAACTAAATTAACTTAAAGATTCAAATTAAAAAATGGAAGAAGAAAAAGAACTTATGTTTCTTAATAAAACGCAAAAGAATGTTCAGAATAACAAGTTGTATCGTGGATTACAGGAGAAACCCAGTAAAAACACACATTTTGTATTTTTCCTCCCAGGATATGCAAAAACCAACACGTTTTTTTTTGTTGTTTGACTTAGATCACAAAAGTAGTTGTTCAAAGTCTTTCTTATGTACATTTTTAATATTTTGCATTCAGCGGATATCTGTAGGAACGAAATATTTGAGAAAAATATCTGGCTGAACGCGGACGATATCGAGCGGATTTTTAGTAATTTTTTTGTATTTCGCTTTTACTAAGGAGATTTTGTAGCATTGTTTTTGGTAACTTTTAACTTATTCAACTCGTCTTCTCTTAGGATTAACCAAAAAATTGTTCACATTTCCAAAAATTAATTTCACCTTTCCTTAAATTACCCAATTTTTCTGAAAAAATTAATAGAAGCTAAAAATGAAGCCCCAAATAACGAGTTTTGCACTTGTTTCAAATTTTGTTTTATCATTCCAATGCTGATTTAAACAAAATGAAGAACTTTCTGACTCTGATGATAATTGATAAAACTGTCTTTTGATAACCCAAACTTTGACTAAAAATTCATGAAACATCTAAACATCCCTAGGTATACTTTTGCACCCAATTTCTATTGCAACTGTTTATTAAAAGGTTTCAATTCAAACACATTTTTGACGATCTTGACTTTTTCAGTTAAAACAATTTTCATTTCATTTATGACGTCACTAATCTTGAAATCTTATACTGGTGAAACCAAAACAAATCTGTTGGCCCCTGTCAGCCCCTTTTTGGTTTTGGCGATTGTAATAATGCTAATAGCTTCAGTAGGGATTCTTTCTTAATAAAGTTTACAATTTAAATCATTATTTCTATTTCTAAAAAGTTTACAATTTTAATTTAGACAAAGATATTATATTTTATTTAAGTCAAAGAAAAAATGGTACAAAAAACGTTGCACGTTCAACTGGTAAAATCTCTTTACAGTTCTTGATACTTAAATTACTATATTAGAACATTTTAAAATAAAGTTATAAGTATGCAAAAATTTCCTTTCCAATACGTTTTCGGCTGAGGAAATGCAAAATGACTGGGCTATAGCTTATTAAATATTTACGTATGTATCAGTTTTTCTGCTATAATCTTTTTGTTTACCTCTCTGGACGTTTGTATCACAATGTAATCCCATTCTCTTCTATTTATATTGTGTCCTATAGTTAAGCTATCTTGACAAAAATATTACAATAAAAAATTTTGATGAGTTTTTGTTTATTAGAAATATTTACTACAAAACAGGATTTTAAATGGCTCTTCAGTGGGCTGTAGGAGATTGTTAATATAGCCCCGCAAATATAGTTTGCAAAATTTTTATAACTTTACTCAAAAAGTAAAAAAAAAAATATCAATATGTCAACTTCTGGACAGTGGTTATTAAAGTCACATCAAGCAGGTACTTAGTAAAAAATACAACAGAAGGCATTTAAAAATTAAATTAAAGTTAATGAGGAATTTTTGAAAATCATTTTGTCATAACATGATCAAGGAAGTACAAAAAATTATAGAACAATTTCTGTTCTCAAAGTTTCATAAAAGCAAGAAAATCTTCATATCTACAAGAACGCTTCTTATTAATTCTCAATAAAATGTTTGGGAAAAAATGCTCGAACTCACAAAATATTTTTGTAGTATTTGACATTGAGAACAGTACATACCTATTAGATTCCCAGAATGAATTGAAAAACAAAATACATAGTACATATTGTATAGTACCTACTACTAGAGTGATTAGCCCAGCCAACTACATAAATTACAACACAGACTCTTATAAAAATAGCTCTTTGAAGACGAAATAAGATATTTTTATTTATTTTTGGAAAAAGTGTTTAATAATTTTCTAAATAATCGACATTGAATAGTCATGTTAATAATTTAAACAATTTTGGTTGGCCATGAATTTTTATGTAATTTGTTTAACTTAGAACAATTTGGAAATTTTTGACATTTGAGGATTTATTTGAGGCTTTGTAAACTACCAACTTCAAAGACCTAAACATTCCTAAGCATTACTACAGACGCAACATTGTAAAGAATTCAAAATCGTCGGTATTTATAGAACTGCATATATTCCAATTTTAGTAAAAAGTATTGCATATAAAGCACAAAGTTTTAAAAAAATGAGAACATTTTGAGCGACGCTGTGTAAAAATAAATCTGACCAACGTCAATCTAATTTCCAGTATAATAGAAAATCAAAATTTTCGTCCACAAAAACCGTTGAAAATAATAATAGCCGGCTAATTTCATCACGTTAATTGCCTGGTACAGGATTTTCCCTCTTTGATTTCGTACAAAAAAGATTTGAAGATACTAAATTAATATTAAAACGTACAACGTAATTGCAAATATTGCCGGATCACATGTCAGCCGCATAAACGGAAGTAATTAACAAGGTCGGTTGTATTGAATGGTACAGAATGATAATTTTGAAAAAAAATTTTCAGGCCCCCTGAAGAATATTTATACGACGCTGAAAGTGACGACGGCAGTGCCGATGACGAAGACAGCGTCTATATTAAACCACGAAGACAAACATGGTCCAACAAACTCCAATTCGTTTTGGCTTGTGTGGGATACAGCGTCGGTTTAGGATCAGTTTGGAGGTTTCCGTATTTATGTTACAAAAGTGGTGGAGGTAAATAAGGTCTAGGTGGAAAAATTAATACAATGTTAGAAAAAGTATGTCAGGTCGAATTGCGTAAATGTGATAAAGGGAAATCTCGAGTCGATGAACTTGAAAAAATATTTTTAGTAATAATATCACAATAGAGTGAGAATAAATTTAAAATAATTTGATAGAACTTCCAAAACGTGTTGCCCGGCAGAACCCCGAAGTGGGCGAGTGGCTATTGCCTAATGGTCACTAATTTATCGAACTCTCGTGTGGTATTCGATGGATAATTTTTTGATGTTCATTTTATTATTAATTTCGTTGAATGACGGTGGATTAACAATTTTTGATTTTTAAAGTTTTCAAGAAATTTAATGACAAAAGTCAAATAAAAAAAATAGTTGTCATTCATAAAATCAAAATACTTTTGATTGGTTAAATTGAAAGTATCTATTAGATTTTTAAAATGTCAAAAAATAATAAGAGATTTTAGGAGGAACTCACAAGGTCGCAATTATTGACTCATGATGACGGATCTTTGTACTTTTCAAACCTGATTCGAGTTGGGAGAAAAATGTTATGCAATTCGCCATTTATTTATTAAATTCATGACAATCAGTTTTATAGAAAAATTTCATCGAGACAAAATATGTTTTGATTTATTTTTGATTGATTGCCTTCCACTTCAAATCTGAAATCTGATTTTCGCAACACTCGTATTTTTAAGTTGCTAAATTTTAACAATTGCTCGTTTCCTGAATTGCAAAATGTGATAAACTTGTCATAAAAACTATGCTTCATCTTTCATTAAACAATCGTAAAAAACAAAATGACTAACTCTGGAATACTTATTTGATTAAGACTCTAACATCTTTGTTTTTAAAAGTTATGTATTATTATCAGTTGTCTGCGGCTCGAAATCATTGATTAAATTAATTAATTAAATGTTAAAGTATAAAAAAAATTAATGACACAATAATTGTTTGTCTTATTCGATTAAAAATAGGTCTTTTGAAAATAATTATTCAGCAAAAAATGAGTAAAAATAAACGGTTGTGGAATAAATATTTTAATTTTACTCAATATAGTTAAGTAACTGAATTTTTCTAAAAACAAAAACATAATAAAAAAGAACCAAACAAACACAGAAAAAATCAAGTTGAATGATTTGTTTATTGTATTACTGGCGGTTATATCACGTCAAAGACGAGTAAACAAGAATTATCCAATGTTTCTTATAATAATTAATTGTCCTATTGAAAGCAATTATAGAAATGCAAAATAATGGAATTAAAATAAATTAGATCATTTTAAAAAATAAAAAATTTTGTTTATTTCAGACGTAACATTGATTTTACATTAAATAGGTACTTATCGCATCTCTTTCGGAAAAATGCAGTTATATGAATAATTCATTAGTGTTTTTCTAAAGTTGGGTAGTAGTCAGCTTTGGAAAATTAAAATTTTGTTCTTTTAAAACAATTAATGTTCACAGATTCATTAATAACTGTAACGGTTTTTATACAAAATAATAATTAATAATGATTATTATTATTATCATAGAGGTAACTCTATTAACTCGTTCCTTTATCTGCTGCTTCTTTATTACTCCCAGTAAAAATGTACATTTTATGAGGGAG
This sequence comes from Tribolium confusum, assembly GCA_029207805.1. Classification (NCBI taxonomy): domain Eukaryota; kingdom Metazoa; phylum Arthropoda; class Insecta; order Coleoptera; family Tenebrionidae; genus Tribolium; species Tribolium confusum. The sequence goes on from JALGAY010000006.1 coordinate 11,904,793, forward strand.
TCTTGATTTTTTAAGTACATTGTATACTTGTATGTACAGCTACCCCTCTTATTTTAGTTATAAATCCTAAGAGATCATTTAAAGTGAGTGTCCAAAACATCCCTCAAAACTCATTTGTTGAGGAGTGAAATCGATTTTTTACGAACATTTCGCTTATATTAAATTTTTCTTGTAAATTTCATAATACCTTTTGGAGAGAAGTTCCAGATTTTTTATATTTCTAAATACTAAATACCCAAATTTGTCTTGTAGGTCCAAATGTTGATTGTTTTCGATATTATACGAAGTAGAACTTTTAAAAAAAGGATGTTTTATACGAGATACTATTATAACATTTTTTTTTATATACAGGGGGTGTTTTTGAAGTATCTTTAGAAATTTTAACAGGTGATAGCCCTCGTTAAAACGAAGCTAAGTACCCAAATTTGCCCTTTCAAATATTGATGGTTTTTTGAGATACAGGTTGCAGACATTTTTTCTCAAAAAACATTTTTTTGAGACACATGATGTATGACAACAATATTTTTAAAAAAAACTTCCACATCGTATATTTCAAAAACCATAAACATTACAAAACAGATAAAAAAAATAATATCAAATACCATTTAAAATAGGTCAATAGAAAAAAATAAATTAAAAAATACGTGTTACAACCTCCCTATTGTGATATTATACTAGTTCGTTGTAACATTCGCCACTGCGTGGCTCGTGTCCTAAACCACACATATCACAAAGGGGGTGGCTGTAACACTTAAATAATTATTTTCAAATTTGCATATATTGCAAATTGCCATTGCACTAATAAAAATATTTTAGTTAGATGGTTTGATAGATCGTACCGAACTTAGTTTATGCGTAAAATCCAGTACAATATCATTTTTAGTTCTCCAGATCCTTCTTATGGCCCATTGCGTTGAGACATCCTCTATAAATTATAAGATTATAACTTCATCCCAAGTAAATTTTACCACACAATGACCTTACTAAATGCCATATCAGACTATTTGATGCAAGAATATCCCAAAAAAATATTTCGTATTTCCGAATTATTTTAATCAGGAATAAATTTATCGATTCAAGTTGTGGTTTACTAGTTGAGCAATAATCCTTATGTACTAACTTAAAGAAAGAACTTGGTACTAAAAGAAAATGTCTAAAAAGTATTTAATAAAATTAAAAAATATTTGTTGTTTCCAAACATCTCGAAATTGCTAATATTTGCAATTTCAGTAGCACCTTTTCGAAATTCTGTCAGGTATTAAGACCACAAATTCGCACAATTTCGACGATCAACAGTAAACGCCACATTTAAGTGACTAGTCAACATGTCAACATTTTTATTGACTAGGCAGTAAAACAGACACTTTAGAGCCAGTCAGAGTATTTCAGCTGAGACAAAAATTTGCCGGTTAATATCAAACACCAATTTTTAAAAATTAGTAGATTCCACGAAAAACTTATATGTACAATATGGCAATAAAAAAGATTTAATACCATCCCTGGCTTTATCGCGGCATTAAATCACATACTTTCTAGTCTAATTAAACAAATACCTATTTTACGTCGCTAATTTATTATTTACAGACTAGGAGGAGAAGTGAAACTTTAATTTTGGCAACCTATTTCAGTAATGTCAAATTTCAGCGACATTTGAAAAAAATAGAAAAACTCAACATTTCACTAAAGTCGACTTAATTTTTTATTTTTTTTGACTCTAACTGATAAATGTCCATTTAGGGTACAACTGACACCAATTAAATCACTAGACTTACAGCTCTCTGTTTTTTTTTGTGGTCAAACTCTCACAAAATTATCTCAAAATAATAAAAAAACAGTCTTGTTATAAAACAAAAGAATATTTATTGAAGCGTCAACTTTTAATTGTTAAATGAACATTAAATTATTTTACAACATTTTTTACCCAATTATTAAAATCAAATTAATTTCGCGCTGTAAAAATTTATATTACCACAGGCTTATGTAAATAAAAATAGTTATTACCGACTATGATATTCTAGGGTGCTGGTTAAGAAATAGAAATAATTAAGACATTTTTTTAATAATACAAATTAGTACCTAGTTAATCCGCAGAATATTCGTCGACCTGTGTCAGAATTTTTGCTAAAAATTAGCAACAAAACAGTTATTCAGGGTGGTTCGATTTAAATAGAGGGTGCTGCTATATTAAGAATTTTAAGCCGAGGGCTTCGAGTTTTTTTCTCTTATTCTTGAGTACTCTTTTTGAATTTTAGTATAGTTCAATGAAAGATAAGTGAGCTGACTTTTTAAGCCCTCCCAATAAACAGAAGCATAAAAAATATTGTAGTTACCGCAAAAATTAAATAAACCATAAAACTACTCATAAAACATGATTTATGAGGGTTCCCATTTCTCGGAACCATTAAAAGATGTAAGCAAACCCTGCCAAGGTCGTTGTTAAATGTGCTAGTGTACACCCTTATAACTTTCGCAATTCGACCGTGGCGTCCTCATCGTTCACTTCAGTTACCAAACACTGCCAAATATAACTTAAATAATTTAAAACATATATGAAAGTATATAAAAACAGGTACAAACTGACTAAACCATTTCCAGGTGTTTTCCTCATCCCTTATGCCATCATAATGATAGTATGTGGAGTCCCCATGCTTTACATGGAACTCAGCGTGGGTCAATACACCGGCCGTGGGCCCATCGGAGCCTTAGGACACTTATGTCCTTTACTAAAAGGTACAACTAACACACAATATCCTCTAAATTTACCTGATTTTATCCAGGGACTGGTCTCGGTAGCGTAGTCATCTCATTTCTCATGTCAACCTACTACAGTGTGATAATAGCTTACGGAATTTACTACTTCTTCACTTCCTTCAAAGCGAAACAACCATGGGAAGACTGTTCTCATCGCTGGAACACACCGGAATGTTGGGTACCAGGAAAATTCTCCCTTAATGTATCAAAACCTGCCGATAGTCAAACACCCGCCGAACAATTCTATGAGTAAGTACCCAAATTTTCTATTTTCTCATCATAACTGTTTATTTGACAGCAAAAAAGTTCTCCAAATTGGGGCTGGTATAGAGGACTTTGATAGCCTCCGATGGGAACTCGTCGCGTGCCTTATCTGTGCCTGGGTCATGGTGTATTTCGCCATTTGGAAAAGTATTAAATCATCAGCGAAAGTCCGGTACTTCACTGCAACTTTGCCGTTCCTCCTCATTATAGTTTTCTTAGCCAAGAGTCTAACTCTGGAAGGCGCTGATAAAGGCATGCGCTATTTTTTCAAACCTAAATTTCAATTATTACTCGATGCCAAAGTGTGGGTTAATGCTGCCGCTCAAACTTTTAATTCCATGGGAATTGCGTTTGGTTCAATGATCTCTTTTGCCAGCTACAGCAAATATAACAACAATATACTCCATGATACTCTAGCTGTGTCTTTCGTAAATGCAATAACAAGTCTCCTAGTTGGAATTTTTGCTTTTGCTACAATCGGAAATATAGCTTCAGAACAAGGAACATCAATTGAAGATGTTATAGATGACGGTATTTCTTCAACATTTTAATATTTAGCAGAAAAAATTAAATTTTTGTTTTCAGGACCAGGATTAATCTTTGTGGTGTATCCTCAAGCCATGGCTAAAATGCCAGCAGCACAACTGTGGGCAGTTCTTTTCTTCTTCATGTTGATTTGTCTGGCTTTAAACAGCCAAGTAATGATGAAAAATTGTTATAAGTATTGTAATATTTTTTCATCTAGCTATCTTCTAGTTTGCTATAGTTGAAGTTGTGGTGACTTCGATACAAGATGGATTTCCAGTATGGATTAAGAAACGTCTAATGTGCCATGAGGTTCTTGTGCTAATCATTTGTGTCGTTTCGCTCGTTTGTGGATTACCAAATGTTACACAGGTAACAAAAATGGCAGATTTCACCCTGTATACCCTCTTTAGATTAGTAAACTAGGTGAACTCTGGTAAAAACCCACACCCAACTCCTTTTGCCCTCCTTCAAATGACAGATTTTACCACACATAAACCATTCACATTAATTTAGTATTCAAAATGTTTATCAAAAAATCAAAACTAACGCCCTTTTTTCCAAACGAATTGCGTGAACTTGACGACAATTTAATAACAAAATAAATAACATTTTTTGAAATGATTAACTAATAAAAACGTTTCTTATAAATGTTATTTCAAATACACTTAATAACGGGATATTCCAAGAGGATAAGCTTTAGAGTGTTCTTGGAAGTGCCGGAGGAACTCTCCTTCGAGTATTGTATGCTCGGATAGAGCATGACTGTTCATGAGACTGAGCTTGGCGGTTGATATAACCGAACTCAAATTAAAGCAAAAACACTATGTTTCTCAGATTTCAGTTTGCGTAGTTCTTGAGCCAGACGTTTTCCTAAATCTGTGTTATTAAATCCACCATTCTTCTGGCGAATTTATTGACGATACTGCGGTAACAAACTTGTAAACGCAGTCCAGTTCTGAAACTAATTCGTGCTTTTTTATGCCGGAATATCTGAATTGTCTTTTCTCTGGAGTCCCTGCTCGGGCGCCAAAATTTCTGACATTCATCCCGCGAGCTCGGTCGAAGACTGATTCCGGCTCAGACAAACAATTCAAGCAATTAAAATTATTTTAGTTAACACACACAATACAAAACGGCCTCAATCTACTATGTAGATTTATCATCAAACTGTCGCTAAGCCCAACCAATCAATTTATGTGACAGATTACACTCTGTATAATACTTATTTTAATCTAATATAAACACTGAAATCTTTCAAAAGTACAATGAATAGACTTTTTTCCGAAAATATATCTATAACACGCATAGCCACTTCTTTCCTAAAGAGTTATATAAAGACAGTTCGTTTTATTTAAGTATACAGAATGCAATTTGTTTAAAACTAAATAATTATCACATTATTTTTAGGGTGGAATTTACTTTTTCCAACTAATAGACCATTATGCCGCTTCGATTTCGATAATGTATTTGGCATTTTTCGAAGTGATTGCAATTGCCTGGTTTTATGGTGTCCGCCGATTAAGTAAAAACGTCAAAACAATGACTGGCCGCCATCCAAGTCTTTATTTTAAATTTTGTTGGTTGATTGCAACTCCTCTTATGATTTTTTCTGTGTGGGTTTTTTGTATGATTGATTATGAATCACCAACCTACAATAATGGAGATTATCATTACCCAATTTGGGCTATTGTGATTGGTTGGATAATCTCAGCCTTGTCAATTTTATGCATTCCTATATACATGGTGTATGTTTTTCTTCAGTCTCCAGGAAATACTTTCATGGAGGTAAAACACAAAAACCCAAACTACAATTTTACTAATTTTGCTTTTCCCAGAAATTGAAGAGTAGTATAAAGTCAGATCTTGCGGACAAATGTCCAAAATGTGAAGAATTCGACTGTGATTGCATCACAAAAGCCGACGAAATCGAACCAATGTTGGTAATGCACAAACCGGATGCAAAAGACGGAAACACAACTGTACCATTTTACATTCCCCTAAGTCGTGTGCCTACTGTTCACAAATTTGACTTGGAAAAAGTCTGCATTGCTCAAAAGCCCCTAACTTTGAATATCGATAAGCAGCGTCACAAACTGGACAATTCGAAAGAAGACGTGCTTAAAAATAGTGTTCAAAATGGGACAATCCTTGAAGAAGATAGATTTCAATCTGACGATCCACCTTCTGATAGTACAAATACAGAAGTTCATCAGGAAATTGATTATTCATCTCATTCGAATATACATCTCGCAACTGTTGATGCAACGAATCATCAAGAAGAAGTGTGTGAGAAGAAAGAAGATGAAGAGAAAAAAAGTGAAGAGAAAGTGGATGAAAGTAAATTGTGATGGCGCCAAAGAGTAGACGTTTATTTGTGACCAATGAACATTCCCTTAATTTAGCTCATGATTAGTTTAGTGAATTAATTAAAAAATCAAACAATTGTGATATAGGTAGAATAACTTAAATTGGACGTAATGTATCAAGTTCTAATAAATCAAACAAGATATTATGACCTTTCATTCCAAAATAAATCCTTTTCTATTTCATAAATCAGGGTATTCCAAGTTTTATCCCCGCCCCCTTTGTATTAATGTGTATGTGAGCTTCAGTTGAATGTCCGTGTATCAGTGATGTGCCTTAGGCTAACCCGCCTTGGTTGTTTTGTCTAATGTACGAATTTATTTGTCGTCGGGCCTACTTTTCACTCACTTAAAAGTTTAAATTTGTGCAGTACTGGCTTTACTTTAAAACGCTGCAAAAGGGCCAAAGATATAAAAAAATTGTAGGAAAACGTTGTAAACAATTAAATTTTGTATGACAAAGTTCCTAAAATTGTTACAACCCGTTGTTTGTAATAAATTTCTTTTTTTGCGTTATGCCTGAAGTATAGCGGCAATAACAAAATAAACGCGCATAGCATTGCCTTCATCTTTAATTTTGATGAATATGAATAGCAAGTTTATGACTTGAAGTGGTTTTTCCATTAGAACAGTTTACAGTTTGACACCAGAGGTCAGCTATTTCGTTGACTTTCTCATATAATTATGGAGAGGAGTTTTCTGGATAGATTCCGAATTATAGAGCTGTCGCCAGAGGAAATTGAAGCTCTCTAAATTCTATGTATGTTTGTCGTAAAACCCCCTCAACAAAATCACTGTTGTAAATATTAAACACATACATAAAAAATAAACTGTTATTTATTATTAAAATTACTGTACGGCTAATTTTTCATATATTCGAAAAAATTCCCTGAGTGTTTAAAAAAATATTCGATTTTTGCGACTTTATGTGAATAATTTAAATGTCTTGACATTTCAGGTTTGCCTGGTTTTCCAAATTGTTGGGGAACCTGCTTTAAATATGAAACAACTGCTTCTTAAAACAAATAATCAAAAAAAAACACAAAAACGTAATTTGATTTCTAAAGTAAAAAATGCTGAACGGTCACTACTCAGTGGTTCTTGAAACACCATTTTCAATTTAACGCAGCGTTTCCTTTAATTGCTTCTTGTCGAAAATTTTCTTTGATATTTTTTATTTATTTTGCAAATGGACAAAAAAAAAAGAAATGACTTAATAAAAATAAAAATTTCGTTAGGTAATCAATATTTCAATAAACTTAGGAATGATTTTATTTATTACCTGATTTATTTTGCTAAAAACTCTGTTTACACTTTAACAAATAAATCTTACAGAAAATAATTTAATTATTTAATTTTTCTATTTTAGCAGATGATTAAATGAATAAAATCTACATTTAGCCAAAAAATGCTATTTTTACCAATTTTTCCATTCTTAATCATACGGTTTTTTTTTGAGGTAATAAAAACGTAAAAACATGATGCAATTGCCTTTATTTACAAAAAATAAATACCTTAAAACGCTTCATCCTTTAATAACCGCAATCGGTCTCAACTTAATACACTTTTTACTAATCCCTGCCGCATGACATGTATTAACCACATCCGTCACATTCTTATAAGATTCAGGAGCCTCTTCCATTACCAGTTTTGGTGAAGCAACCCTAATCGAAATTCCCATTTCCTCCAATTTATTTAAAACATCCGTATAATCCAAATTTCTCCTCGACTTTGCCCTCGACAATGCTCGACCCTAAAACACCCCAAATTAGACATAGTTCCAAGTAAAGGAAGTTTTATCCGTATTCCTGAAACACCTCTTTCTGATTAAAGAAAAATTATGAAAAGAACCTTTTCAAAGAAGACAATTTTGTCTATTTTTGAAGCTGCTTGTTTGTACGTTTTTTTTTTTTTTTTTTAATTAAAAAGGGGGTCCGACTGGCCGTGGCGTGCCCGACTTATCGAGCCCACCACATGTGGGGGGTTCTCGGTGGCCTTCGTTGCCGGACAGCTGGACAGCTCACTGAGGCAATAGGCATTTAGGCAATACCCATTGTGAGCTTCCCTTTATTTGCTGTGAGGTAAGGCATGGTAGGGGAAATGAAATCGACCGAAGCGCTTGCAGTGGTCACTTGTAGCAATACGGGAGGCTATTATAACCAAAATTGTATCTAAACACACGTTAGAATATTTATTTTATTTTAATTTCAATAAACTAAATAAAAATGAGACACCAGAGTTGTTGTGTTGTGAATTGTAATAATACTAGCAGAAAAAATAAATGCAAATTTTATAAATTTCCGTCCGCTGAATGAAAAATAAATCAACGGAATCGGTGGATAGCTCCAGTTAAAAGGCTAAAGTAAGTTTTTGATAACTATAAGATAACCTTATAGTTATCAAAAATAATAATTAGAGTATTGTAAATCTTTACAAAATTATTCAGTTTAGTAAACGTAGATAATTTTTTTGGAATTCTGTAATGAAAAAGAAAAAATGAAATTTAAATGAATAAATTTTAATACTAAAATTTTTTTATTAAATTAAATAAAATATAATTTTAATAAAAAAACTTTTTTATTTATGGTCCAAAAATTCTGAAATTTGGGGAATATAAAATATAGATTTCTAAAAAATTTTTGGCTCTAACAGAATGTCTATACGACATCTAGTTACTGAGATCTATAAACGTTTATTGGGGAGTTTGTGGGGCCTAAACTGTAATGCGCATGCGCATTTTTTTTAGTAGTAAACTTAAGACATGTCTGGGATTTATTTTAAAAGTCTCCTTTCTTCCATTTAAATTTTAGAGGTAAAAAAGATATATCAAATTTAAAAAATGTGATTTTTTCAACTTTCAACCCCATTTTGGGGAGAAGGGGGTAAATTTGAAGAAACGAAATTGTCAAATTCGTAATGCCCGGTTCAAAATACGTAAGAATAAGTGTCTGTTTTTTGTATGTAAAATTTCGTTTTCCATCTCACGTTCCCTGATTAATGACATATAAAAACATACTCTGACAGCCTCCCGTAGTTCTAATTTTGTCTGGCGCTGCAATCACACTCGGAGCGAATACGTTTACAAACACCCATGGTTTCAGTTTTGATTGAATACTTCAAAATGACTAATTAAATTTTTGAGGAAATGGGTCGTTTATTTTTAATTAGCGTTTTGTTATTTAAGCACTGATTTCCTAACAATTTATGACAGAATCGTAAGTTTCTTTCTCGGAAGAGCTCAATCAAGATGGTGGTTTCTCCACTTTCTACACCAAACCTGTCATAAAAATTTCAGATCGTTGGGTCCATAAATTTTCTTCAGTTACTAAAGTATTAGATCCCTCATTTTATCGGAGATTAAATATAATAGACATTTACTTCTGAATAAATATGTAATGTAAAAATTATTTTAATCAAATTCTATCTATTTTTTTGCATCATCTTACATAAAATGGGTCAAATAAATTAACAGTTTTTTTTTTAAATTATACTATGTTCAGAACGGAGAGTCAGTAATAAAAGTGCGCCCTGGCAAATCGAGTGTTTTTCTATTGGGTCGAGTATTTGACAAAAGGGGGTAACCCAGTTCAGCTTACACCGACGAAATTTCCCAATCACTTCATTTCAGTTATTCGTTATTTGTTCTTTGCACAGTAACAGTGAATTATCGTATTGCCCATATCAATGGATAATACCAAAATGTCACCACCAAAGAAAGGAGGCAAAAATTGCTAATGTCGAATTGAGGTGAATATTTCAAAGCTTGTTTTAAGTTTTAAGCTCTGCGAAACAGTCTGATTAAAGCCGTATAGCTCCTCCTACTACCTGCCTCTACGCGCGTTACTGACTCTTCGTTTTGAACATCGTTTAGTTAGATATCAATTTAGTGTAAAACATTTATTTTAATTTTTTTTTTTTCGTATTTTAAGAGGTGTTTTCGGGATTCGGAAAAATATGGGCAACTAAGACTTTGCCATTTTAAAGACGAATTAAGCCATAGGCGTACTAGATCTCTTGTATCAAATTATACTAAGTATAGTAAAAGATATTGTGCAATTAAGCCTTGGTTTTTTTAAACCAAATTCGCACTAAATCACCAACTTACCGCTCCATGACACGTTGATCCAAAAGTCTCCAACATCCCCTGCTGAGTCCCTGTCAAAACATAACTGCAAGTTCCCATAGTACCCCCAATTAGGACTGGCTGCCCTGTCAACTGATAATCGACTGGAATAAGAGGGTGATGAGGTGGAAACGCCCTCGTTGAGCCTTTCCGGTGTACCAAAAGTGTCTTTTGTTTGCCATCAACTATATGTTCCTCGACTTTTGCAATGTTATGGGAAACGTCGTAAATAACATGCATGTCAAGATCATCAGGGGCCATATTAAATTGTTTAGCAAAGGCTTGTCGGCTTAGAAAAGTCATAGAACTGCGGTTAACCCACGCAAAATTAGCTGCAGCTGCCATAGATTTCAAATAATCCTGGCCTTCTTGTGAGCCAATCCTTGCACAGGCTAATTGTCGGTCGTTTGTTTCGATTTTGTCCCTCTTCATGGCTTTTTCCATCTGGACTAAAGCATCAGTAGCCACTTGGTGACCAAAACCACGACTTCCTGAGTGTATCATAACGCAAACTTGTCCCTTTTCTTCTATTCCCATTTTGCAAGCCGCCCATTTATCGTAAATCTCATCAACGACTTGGATTTCCGCATAGTGATTACCCGCACCAAGTGTACCAAGCTGAGGCAGCCCCCTTTTTTTCGCCCTCATGCTGACTTTCGACGGATCTGCATTCAACATCCTCCCATATTCCTCACAATGTTCTTTATCTTCAGCCCAGATGTAGCCCTCACGTAACGACCAGTCCATCCCCATTTCCAAAGCCTCTTCCAAGTCTTTTGCGTTCATTGGAATAATTCCCTTTGAGCCCACACCCACAGGAATGTGGTCAAATAAACTCTGAGCTAGTTGTTCTTTCACCGGGAGCACATCTTGTTCAAAGAGATTCGTGCGTAATAAACGGACCCCACAATTGATATCGAAACCTACGCCACCTGGAGACACAATAGAGTCTGGGTTGTCAATATCAAAAGCTGCCATGTTCCCGATAGCAAAACCGTAGCCCGAGTGGACATCTGGGAGCCCTACTGATTTACCAACAATACCAGGTAAAGCAGCAACGTTTGCAATTTGTTTGACACCAGGGAGGAAGCCCCCCGCCATGCCGGGACGACATGCATTACGGAGTTCGTCAAGCATGAGCTTTTCAAGGGTTTGGTTTACGTAAAAGACACCCTCGACGTTCATATTCGGCTGGAAGCCCTTTTTTATCCTCCAACAGTACGCATTTATCTTCTCTAAGTACTCAAGTTCTTGATTATATTGTCGTACAACCATTTTCACTCTTTTTTCACCAATAATACCACAAAAAAGCCGGTGGTTGTTTTCCACTTTTTTTGACAGATGATGTAAATTGTAAAGTGAGGTTATGATTACATAACCCTACTTTTTTGCCATTTTTTTAAAATTTAATTTGGGTTTATTTAGCATTTTTATTGCTATTTGTAGACACCAATGAATCATAATAAAATTAGGTAATACACAGGTAGCTATTTATTGTTGTTAAACTGTTTTTTGTTGTCATAACCTCACTTTTAATTTTTTTTATTTTAAGTATTTTAACGTTATTATGAATTACTAAGCATCATATAGCACAAGAAATTTGGAAAATCAACTAGAAATAACGGATTCTGTACAAATTTTCCGAAATGATTACTGTCCTAGGTAGGGTTAGTCTTTTATTTCAAAGGACAGTCCTTTAATTTTATAAACTGTCCTTTAATCTTCAACATGTACTTACTGAAAGGACACAATTTGTCCTTTTATCTAATTTTTTTTTAACCAAAGAGAAACGGGCAAACGTTAGAAAATTTACACACCTAAATTTATTTGTAATTGGTTGATTTCAAAAATAAATTAATTGTCTTGACGGCCTTTTAAGTCACCAAAATAAATTTTAAGTCCGTATAAACAAACAAAAGTTCTATCTAGACTTGAGTTATTAAACCTAAGTAAATAGGGTATTTAATAAAAGAGAGAAACAAATAATAAGGAGAACTACAACTAGTGGAAAAAGAAGAACAAGTAGATTCTAGAAAAATTTGAAAAAGTAGATTCTCTAAAAATTTGTAGAAAAGATGACTTAATATCAAAAAAACTCGGAAGATTAATATGTATGTTGTACAAGAAAAATTTTCAAAACGTAGTTTAGACAATTCTTAAAGAACTGTAGATTCTAGGCCTATAGAAAAAGTAAAGAATCACAAAACCAACGATTGGAAGAGAAGGGGCAGAAAATATAACTAAAAAAACGACAAAGGAAGATTTAAGAAGTTAAAAACGTCAATTGGGACGTCCTGGAGGAACAAAATTCTACGCGAATTTAAAAAACCATATTTGCAAAAAATAATAAGAAAAACGACTAATAAAGAAAAAAAAAGTTAAAAAAAGTAAAAAAACAAAAAAATTCTAGATTAATAAAGGAATAATCATTCGAGCCGGATACTGAAAAGTCTTGATAGATACGGAGCAATTACAATAATTTTCGCTTCAAACACCCAAAAATCTATATTTCAGTTATCTATATTAAAGTTTTCAATATAATTTAGGAGCTGCAAAAGACAATTTGTACTTTTTTTTTTACAAACATTGTATTAAATATTTATTTTTGTAATAATCGTCGCCTTTAGCTCCCAAAGATATTTTATTATCCTTCGAGTCAGATGAAGAGAAACGTCTTATTGTTAGTATAAAAAAGACAATTGCTCGCGAGCGATTAATTTTACTTCTTCACTACATTACTTTACTTCTACATTATCGAAACATTTTTTTATATTAGTTGTTCTTCAGCTCACAAAGTGTGTTTAAAACCGTATGGTCCTTGGAGCGGGATAAAGAAAAAAGATTTGAGTATAGACGGGACATTTTACAATAGTCATATTTAAGGCACTATAATTTTTTATGAACAAATAAACGCAAATACCGAACATAAAACATATAGAATTTCGGGACACTTTATATTTTTTCTATTGTAATATTAAAATTGTGTTAAAATTGAGTCCTTCAAGCCAGATATTTAAAAAAGTCTGGGAATAGAAGAGGTAATTTAAATCATTCTTGTTTCCGTCTTTCAAAAATGTATATTTTAAAATTGTTAATAGAATTTAGGAACCAAATGTAACAGTTTTTATTTGTTTATAATAAACCTTGTAGAAGTTTTTGGAAAAATTATCGCCTTCGGCTCCTATATTGTTGCTTGAAAAGTTGGTTATAAAAAAAGTCAATTCTCCTCGACCCACACCTCCCCCCACACCTTGAAAAATAAATCTAGGTACGCCTTTTACAATGTCGTTTATTTCGATATCGAAAAGTTGGCAACCCTAGTCGTAGGGACACCTAAAAAATTCATGCATTTGATGGAATTACTTAGAGCCGATTCTGAAAAAAACATTATGTAGGTACGAAGGACTACATTTTGTGCTGAACTTTGCGAATAGTTATCAGTATAAATCACAGAAATTTAATACATATTTTATAAAAATGGGTTTATAGATGGTTCAAAATCTTGTTTATTGTAGGTAATTCAACAGAAGTTTCAGCTCTAATTAAAACTCGTTTGCATACTGTGTATGGCGGATATATATTTATTCTACAATTTAAAAGGATCTAAAACATTCTTTCACCTATAAATCCAGGTCCAGGTTGTACGAAACTCCTTTGAAGGGATGACACTTTGTAATGTGGGCAGAGCCGGTTCTGGCTTGGTAGTCTGCGTGCGAGTATAAGTTTTACGCCCCTAATCACCACCTTGGGGTATATAAAAATAAATTCATTTATTATAACATGTACCTATTACATAACATGGTTACAAAAAATGAAACGTATGAACATAAAATTAGAATAAACACTATCTCAATTAATTAAAAATAAATTTCAAGAGTAAAACTCTTGATACGAAAAAGAAACAATGGTTTACGTACTATTTCTACCATTTAACTCTTCTTGTTTTTTTTTTGCCAAATCGTCTATCACATCGAAAAGATGTAAACCTCCACAAAGTTCATTTGCAATAGCCAAAAGACTTAACTCACTAAGCCGCTCTTGGCCTATAGACGAACGTAAATAATATTTTATTAATTTTAATTTGGAAAAACTAGTGACAACACTTATAGGTAAACTTAAAAAAATTCTCAAAGCAATAAATAAATTTGGGAAAGATGATTCTAAATTGTTTTTGTAATGTAATAATTCAAATTTTGAAGAGGAAATAAAAAATTTGTTTGAATAATTTTATAAGTCTTTAATTCATTGAATAAATCCAAACCTTCAATATCTTTTGATATAATCTATTTTCTACATTTGCATGTAAACTGAGGTCCAAATCAAAACAAGCTTTTTTTAGTTCTTCCTCAGATAAACTTCAAAACTCACACAAAAATTTTAACAAACTATAGCATTATTGCTCAATTACTGTTACAAGGTTATCTAATAGTATAAAATAAAAATCTACTTTAAAAATGTCTGTAGGATCTGTTATTAGGTTGTCTGAACATTCGTAACTAAATACCTCATTTTTGTTGTTTTACGTGCCATAATAAATTCAGAAGTCACCTTAATTGTATTCGCTAAATTTTCAGCAACTTCAATATATTTGTTGAATTCTTGACAACATCGTTTGTCTTTTAGAAATTCCATTATTTCATTTAATATTTTTGTACATTCATTTAGATTAGATTCCGAGTTTTGTAACAGTTTACTTGCAACATCTATCTTTGATAATATATTATCCCAAATAACAATAGAAAATAGAACATATAAATTTAAAATTTGTTAATTTATTTATTAATCCATTTGCTGTAAATTTTGTTTTAATTTCTCGCGAACTATCTTCAATTAAATCATTTAAGCTTTTAATAATGCCATCTAACTGAAATCTGAGAGGGTGAACAGCGTTTATTCTGCTTTCCCACCTCTAGTGTCGCAGGGGGGACGCAGAAAAAAAGGTATATAACTCTTGTATCACGTTGAAAAAATTTATAGTTTGGCAGCATCACTGACTACGAGATTTAATGTATGAGATGCAAAAAGCTCAAGGATTAATGTTTTTGAGCCTACTTTGCAACCCTGAATTTTTGCTACGCATATTGGACCCATATCATATGCTTGCCCGCGAATATGTATTTTGTACATCTAATTTATATTTATTTAAAAGATCATCTGCCAGATAATTATAAAACCTTCGCCTGTTGTATCATATACATGATGAAATACTAAAAACAATTCGTGCACCGCGAGATTTGATTCTGATACATCAACAATTCTGATGATAAAGAATATCTGTTCTATGTGAACTCTAGCATCTGGAGTACAGTCCAAAATAATTGAAAAATATTTAGCAGCTACTGTCTATTTATATTTGATTTTATTGCGGAAGCTAATATAGACAAAATATCATTTTGAAATATTTTTCGTATATAATGCGGCATATGGGTTTTTAACTCTTGAGACATTTTAATATTTTAAACGTGTCCGGAAATTATAGGGTCAAATTTCGCTACATTTCAACAGTTTTTAAAAAAAGTTTCTATTATTAGATTGATATAATTTTTCATTTTCACCTCTAAATCCTAAACAACCTCCTGCTAAAAATTGCACAATTGCTGCCATTCTTTCAATTATAGCTCGCCACCGTTTTTTATTAGAACAAGAAAGGGCAGTATTGAGGTTACTATATCAACTCTGAACTGAATACAAAAAGGTACTATTAAAACGGGAGGGTTCATTAGATCCTTTAATGCTTTGAATGAACTAAAGAAAAAGATAAAGTTGCTATAGGCTTAAAGTTGCATTTGGATACGACCTGACCTCTTTAGGGAAGAACATTTGAGAAAAATCAGAAATAGAGTATAATTTGGGTGGAGAAAAAATAGTTGCATTGTATATGCTGATTACCAAGAAAATAGTGTTGAAAGATAAAGGAAAAACTCTAATTCTGTACTGTCCAAAGGGGTAAGGATGACAGATGCTGTGCGATTATCTTAAACTTCAAGATGAGCAGCTACAAGATCATGTTACGAACAGGCTGTCATAAGAGAAGAAAAGGTCTTACGCTGAAGAACAAAAAAATTAA
Organism: Tribolium confusum; assembly: GCA_029207805.1. Taxonomy (NCBI): domain Eukaryota; kingdom Metazoa; phylum Arthropoda; class Insecta; order Coleoptera; family Tenebrionidae; genus Tribolium; species Tribolium confusum. The sequence continues at coordinate 11,920,889 of JALGAY010000006.1, forward strand.
AATCGGACCGCTAAAAAGAAAGTTGAAGATTATTTCATTCAAAAAAATAATAATTTATTTAAGAGAAGGTATAAACTCATTACTACTGTACAAAAAAATGAAACAATAGAAGAATTTGTGACCATCCTAAAAAAACAAAGCCAAGCATTGTGAATTTGGTGACTTGGACGATCTAATCAAATTAATTTTAATAGGGGGCATCAAGGACGAACCCACACAGAAGTGACTCCAGAGAGGAGAATTAACCCTTGCAAAAGCCGTAGAAATATGTGTGCTAACGGAAAACCCAACAGCTGGAGGATATAAAACGACGAACAATTATTCGGACCGTGTTGAAGCCAATAACCGGGGTTCATGTGCATGACCCTAAAAAAAAACATCCTTTGACTTCTTCGAGGAATTCAGCCAGCGGAAACAAGCAGAACATCCGGCCCTCAACCTCAAAAAAATCAATAGTCTAAATTCTTCACGGTAGAAAATGTCCAACTAAAACCTAAAAAAAATAAGGTAGTTAGGAGTTGACATTGACCAGAGAATGCCCTTTACATCACACGTGATGAAGATAACAGCAAATTCAGGGAAAATAACAGCAATGCTTGGAAGACTTCAGATTCCGAAATCGCTGTTTCGCGGATTAAAGCAGAAGCTTACAATTAGGAAAACATCCGGCCGATTTATCTCGTGGAACAACGAATAAAAAAATACAGGATTCAAACTTATAGTGGCACGGGTACGAATTTTTAATTCATCAAAATCCAGAACAACTTGACCTCTTAAGCGCTTAAGACGGATATAATCGTCATGCCCAAAGTCGATATACTCCGATTAAGACGAACATAATCGCTCTTTAGAAATTGTAGTAAAACCCAATAGACACCACGATTATTGTCGCATAAGGCATTTTGCGCATATCTTGGGACTTCAATGCATATTAGTCCTTAACTTGTTTGTGCTTGTGTGCTGTACAAATTCTATAGCAGCACACGTTGTCATACGCAGCGCACATTTTTTCAAATTTTTCAAGTGTTTTAATTAAAGGTAAATTAGTTATTGCTTATTTTTAATTTGTATTAACGTAAATTATTATTGTTTTTAAAGAATTAGAATGGGGTTCGAATATGCTGGCCACTGTGTAGCGCACTTTGAAAAATAAGCAAAATCCACTTAACAATCAACCTATAATTAAACATAAGAATTTACCAGAGATAAAAATAGTACGCTGCACTTGCTTCAGAGGTCAAAAATTTGAGATGTTAACCAAAGATTCGGCCCTTACAAAATTAATTAGAGTGACAGCATAATGTTTTAGCCGCATTGATAATCTTAAAAATCGTGATAAAAGAACACACTACTTGTCCCGTGATGAATTAGAACATGCATATATAGTGATAATAAGATTATTCCAAGAAGATCCATTTCATTCTCAACTTCGTAACATAAAAGATTAAAAAAAAGTACCTAATGGGGCCTATTGTCTAACACTCTGTTAAAAATAGCAGGTAGTTTAAAAATTTTATTTTAGCAATTCTGTTAAGACATTAACCGAATTTGCTAAAATTAACAATGCAGGACAAGTTATCAACTAACCTAAGTCTACTAAAATAACAATTTAAGAAATGATATATGATCTTTAGTGAGTATAATCTTCACTACAAGAGATGTTAATCTGATTTAATCTCTTCTCAGAGATCGTCATCTCTATAACATTTAATTTAATCGCCCTCTACAAACACTTTAAAATAGCGATTTCATATAAGATAATTCCAACAAAACAATTATTGGCTTGCCTTGCAAATCTTAATATGAAATAATTGTAATACAATAAAGAGTAACACAACAATTAAACTTCATCTCATGAGCCGAGAGCTACTACTCACTACTATTACTGCAGAAATTTACATAGAAGAATTTTTGCAGACGAAATACTGAGCTTCAGTTTAGTTTTTCTTGGAGAAGATGCACACAACAGGCGACGATTCCTCGGAATTAGGGAGGGTTCTATGTTACCGTAATAAATATTTTGAAAAGAATTGTGAAGTCGGAATTAGGGTGTTTGATGATTTATTTGCTTAATATTCTCCTTATTTTTTAATCTCTGATAAATTAAGTATTCCACATAATATGCATATATAAAAATAAAAAATATAATGAACTAAATCTGAACTTCTTCCTCTTCAACAGCACAAGTCAGTGTAGATTTAAAGTCAATAATATCTATCGCCAGGATATCAACTTTTGCCCTCATTATATCACCAAGTGAAGGTTTTGTTCTCCCAAAGTCTCCATGAATAAATTCGGGGAGACTGAAGCCACATTGAGCACATAAATCTAATTCAATTAAATTACCTAAAATAATAGTAAACCAATTAAAAAACATAAGCCTTTTTTTCAAAAAATAATAGCATAAATAACTTGTTTCACCCTGTATACTATAGAAAGTTTTCATGGAAATTTTCAAGCCTTAATCTCAAAACATTCATGAAATATTTTTTTTGAAAAAAAAATCTTTTTTAAATGTAGAATTGAGATCCCAATTTTTCAATATAAAAAAAAACGTCAAAATAGATCCTTGACCTTAATTTTTTGATGTTTCTCGTCGATTTAATAGAGTTAGAACACAAATCGTCACTTCTTTGGTTTTTACAGAGTTCTGCTTTAAAAAACCCGTGTTTAAAATCGTCAAAAATGACATTTTGAACTGAATAAACTGACAGTCAGTACATAGACGGAGAAATTTTGTTTAACGGCAAATTATAGATATTACCCTGCAACACACCAGACTGTTTTAATTTTATTTTGTATAACAGCAACGCTCAACGACCTATTTAATAATACAAGGTTATAAGCAAGCCTTTAAAGCACACATGACGAGTTTAAAAGCACGAAGCTCCGCCCAGTGCCTTTTAACGGAGTAGTGCTTTAAAGGCTTATACATAGGTATTATACGCTATTTTTTATTATACCTGAACCAGTCTGAAGATCATAAAAATTAAATTAAAATCCCTTTTCGAAATAACTCTTACTATTAATCGTTCCTGCAGAAATGGTTAAAAATTGATTCGTTTCGTTGCTATTTATATTTTCGTAATACCATATAGTTATTTTGGTTTAACAGACGTGATATGACAAATAAGAAGTCGGTTTTAACGGACTTAGGCCGTTATTATATATAACGGCCGCCGGTCGTTAAGTTGCTAAGACACGAACAATCAAAAAACAATTAAAATAAAAAGGTAGGGTAGGTAGTTGCTTAGGAGATTTATAAACGTTTGAAAATAAATAATATTGTATGTTTTGGTATTTATTTTTAATAATTTGTCTTAAAATGACGCTTTGGTATCACGAAAAGTATTGAACGACACACGGCCGTTACGCAAATAACGGACTTGGTTGATTTGCTTTATATCGGCCTAAAGACGTTAATAACTATAACTATTTTGTTGATTTGTGAAATGTGTGTTCGTGAATCATAAAATGACCGAAAACGAGAATAATTCATCTGTAATTAGATCGTTAGCTGAACAGAGGTTAATCTCCGAGAAATCTAAAGAAGCATATTTGAAGAAATACGAAAAATTTTACATAGTGGATGGTCACGACAAACCAGACGGTGATTGATGAAACATTAATGCTTGCATATAACTATGAATAAAATGGTAGGTATGACTAAAATGGTAGGTAGTAATTAATTATTAAAAAACAGTAATCACTTAACGAGGTTTCATTATAATCAAGCCTTTACAAGTCTCACAATGTGGTGCATCCACTCCAAACTGCAAACGATGCTGCGAATCAAACACGGAGTGAACATTTCTTTTTTGAAAAGCACAAATAAAGGACATGAGCCTAAAAAATCTTTGGTGTTTACAGAAGAGGAACTACGCAAATTTTTCGTTGCAGCACCTGATGATACCTTTTATTTTTTGAAGGTTTGTACTGATTTGACAGTTTTCACAAAATGTTGACAGTGATATTTCTAATTTCAGGTTGTAGCAATTTGTGGGATATTTGGCTCGTGCAGGAGGCAAGAAATGTGTGACCTATGCATGTCGGATTTTAAGAAAGAAGGCTCTATCTTGCTAATTACTATTCGACCATGTAAGACTGAAAAAAGCAGAAAATTTGCTGTAACCGATGATTCTGAGATACCATACCATTACCATACGTTCAAATTTTTAAAAAATATCTTTCATTGCGCCCAGATAAGGTGCCTACGAATAGAGTGTTCTTAAAATTCAGCAAAGGCAGATGTATCAGGCAGGTTGTCGGAGTGAATACTTTTGGCCAATGTAAATTTCTTGTTGCGACCTATCTAAATCTTCCAGACGTTAAAAAATACACAGAACACGCGTTTCGACGGATTTCTGCTACAATCATGGCAAATGTTGGAATGAGTGTGGATGAACTTAAACGACAAGTTGGGTCGAAGTCTTCAACGGTAGCAAGTTCGTATGTTGAAGAGTCTACCGCAAATAAACTCAGTGTTTCAAGGCGCATTATTGAGGCAGTAAGTGGAAGTAATACTACTACATCCATGGCTCCAAAAAGAAATGTTTTTGAAACAGTAATGGATCAGTAGTCTTCGGCTAAATTAAATAATAGTGATATAATTAAACATTCTGGTTTACAATTTTCAAACAATAATAATTGTACAATTATTGTATATTTAGATAAATAAATAAATCGTTCGTGTTATCATTATCCAAATTTCTAACTAAATTTATTGTTACCAAGGCAACTTTAAAGCACTAGTCTTTAAAGGCCGGTTTATGCACGCATTTGCGTGTTTTAATCAACGATTATGATGCAGGTATAATAAAAAAAGTTGTAAGCCTCTGCATTTGTTTGACATTTTTTCCTAACCCAAAAATTAATACTACTATGATACTACATATACCGGGTGTAAACGAAATTAGGCTCACCCCTTTTTTAAATAGTATTTTTTAAATTGAAAAAATGAAACTTGGAAAACTTATTATATTAGAAAATCCCCATTAACTAAATAAAAAATAAACTTTCTGTCACTTCCGGATTTACCGGAAATGACCATAACTTGGGATTTTCAAATAAAACACTATGTATATTTTTATATTTTTGGAATCTACATTTAATTCTGAGTCTAAAATACTACTTTTTATAATATTTTATAAAATAAAATTTTTTTTTGCAATTTTTGTTTTTTTATCTAGAGGGCTGTGACAGCAAAAAATATTTCTAAACAATAGAGGCAACCATTAAAAAATAAAAACAGTTTCATAAATAATCTAATTTAGAAAATACACAAGTTTAAATTAGATTAAATTAGTTTTTCCGATTTAACTCGATTTTTTCAAATGGAACAATAGTGCCTCACTTGACATTTTAAAATAACGTTTTCTTTGTCAATCCAATGATATTAAATTTTTAAAAATCTACTCAGTAGTTTTTGTAGTATTGACAAAAAAATATTTTTTTAAATATGAAAAAATATTTATATTAAAGAAAAATTTCAAACATGCTAGCATTTTGACAAAAAAATAAAATAGAGAACTATTAAATATAATTTGTAACCTTTTTTGTAGTTTACAGCCTGCTTGAATTTTAGTTAACTTTTAGGGATTTTTCCAAAATATTTTTCTCAATATTACAAAAACTACTGAAAAGATTTAAAAAAATTTGGTATTTTTAGAATAACAAAAAAAAGTTAATTTATAATGTCAAGTGAGCCACTATTGTTCTATTTGGAAAAAATGAGTTAAACCGGAAAAACTAATTTAATCTAATTTAAACTCGTCTATTTTCTAAATTAGATTATTTATGGAACTGTTTTTATTTTTTAGTGGTTGCCTACATTGTTTAGAAATATTTTTTTGCTATCACAGCCATCAAGATATAAAAAACAAAAATTGCAAAAAAAAATTTTATTTCACAAAAAGTTATAAAAAGTAGTGTTTTAGACTCAGAATTTAAGGTAGATTCCAAAATTATAAAAATATACATAGTGTTCTATTTAAAAATCTAAAGTTATAGTCATTTCCGGTAAAACCGGAAATGATAGAAAATTTATTTTTTACTTAATTAATGGGGATTTTCTAATATAATAAGCTTTCCGAGTTTCATTTTTTTAATTTAAAAAATACTATATAAAAAAGGGGTGAGCCTAATTTCATTTACACCCGGTATACTACTACATATATAGGGTGTGTCAAGTCGCGAATTTCCTTTAGTGGGCTGATTCCCACCATTAAAACAATTTAAACCTTAAAGAAAAAAATTTCTAACTTCAAAATTTGAAAAGTTAAGCTAATAAAGCTAAAAATTAAGTTAATAAAGCATTTGAAATGAATTACGTATTCATAAATCTCAAGAAAATACCAAAATCTCAAAAAAAGAGTATTGAATTTTTTAAATAAATTTTTGTGTTCCTTGAGGGTCTACCATGTATCGCTCCAAAGAAATGATCTACGTTAAATTCTGAGTCTAATAGCCTACTTTTTATAATCTTTTGTAAAATACATTTTTTTTGTAATATTTGTTTTTTTTTATCGAGAAGGCTGTGCTAGTAAAAAAATATTTCTAAATAATGTTGGCAATCGTTAAAAAATAAAACCAATTCCATAAATAATCTAATTTAGAAAATACACGAATTTAAATTAGTTTTTCCGGTTTAACTCATTTTAACTCAAAGATACCAATTTTTTTAAAATCTACTCAGTAGTTTTTATAACTGTATGTACAAAAATTATTTATTTAAAAATCCGAAAAAATTTTTATATTGAAGAAAATTATTAAACAAGCTAAAGCTAGTAGTTTAAAAAGAAAATAAAATAGACAGCTATTAAACATAATTTGTTATTTTTTTGTTTTGTTTGACAGTCTACTGCTTGAATTTCAATTAACTTTTAGGGATTTTTCTAAAATATTTTTGTAAATATTATAAAACTACTGAATAGATTTTTAAAATTTTGGTATTTTTATATTAACAAAAAAAAAATGTTAATTTAAAATGTCGAGTAAACCACTATTGATCCATTTAAAAAATTGAGTAAAACGAAAAGAACTAATTTATTTTAGTTTAAACTCTCGTATTTTCTAAAATAGATCATTTATGGCACTGGCTTTATTTTTTAGTTGTTGCTTACAAATTATTTAGAAATATTTTTTAAGTATCACAGCCTTCTAGATAAAAAAACAAAATTTACAAAAAAAATACTTTTATTTCACAAAAAGTTATAAAAAGTGGTCTATTAAACTCAGAATTTAATGTAGATTCAAAAAATATACAAATATGCATAGTGTTCCATTTAAAAATCCAAAGTTAAGGTCGTTTCCGGTAAAACCAGAAGTGAAACCAAATTCATTTTTTACTTAATTAATAGAGATTTTCTAGCATAATAAGATTCGCAAGTTTTACTTTTCTATTTAAAAAAATACCATTAAAAAAAGTTGTGAGCCTAACTTCGTTTACACACGGTATAATACTACTATAGTAGATAATACTAGGTACTATGTACTAGATTAATGCTAGGTAGATATTAACTTATAAATAAATATTAAATTAATTAATAGAAATAAGAAATTAAAAACGCGTTTAAAAGCCACTCCTTGTTAAAAAAAATTGAATATTTATAAAAATTAATAAAAATAAATTTAAAACATCGCCCCAGTTAGCGCATAATCTGGCGAAAAGAATAACAGTAGGGGTTAAGTAAAGCCGTTGAATATAGTACATTGCTACGCTAGTATTTCATCTCATTTTCGTATATACATAAGGGTGAGCCAAAAAAATCTAAATATTTTTAAATTTCCGACACTAAAAAATTGATTTCTAGGCATCTTTAACAAATGATTTTTAAAAACAAGCTTTTAATTTTAATAGAAAGGTCCTCCTCATCTCAGTTTTCCATTTTTCTACAGTTCCATATGGCAAAATCCATATCTTGTCACTCCTTGATTGTACAGAATAATTTTATTTACATATTTTGTAGGAAATTAAACGCTCTAAGAAGGTATCTTACAATTTTTTTATTGCTCTTACCGTTTTGAAGATATAAGAGGTCAAAGTGTGAAGAATTTAACAAAAATTTCTTTTTTTTTTCTAAATTTTATAACTCGTAGATAAATAAATATTATAAAATGCGCAACATACAGTTTTATAGGAAATTAAACGCTCTACAAAAAAGGTCTCTTGTGGTTAACCGATTACTCTAACCATTTAGAAGTTATTCGCATTTTAAAAACCAAAATTTGAAACTAAATCCTCAATTTTTTTTAAATGGTTGAAGTAATCGATTAACCACAAAAAGCTTTTTTGTAGATCTAAGAATTAAAAAATTAAGGGCCGGTTTACAGAAAGTGACAATAATATTAGCTTTAATTGCGATTAAATAGTTAATTCGCGATTAAATGCCGATTTTGACCAATCAAACCCGAGGAAAGCCGATTTAATCGCGAATTAAAAGTTAATCGCAATTAAATATTTAATTCACCTTCTGTAAACCGACCCTTAAAGTTAAAAAGAAATTTGTGTTAAATTCTTCACACTTTGTCCTCTGATATCGTCTAAACGGTAAGAGCTATAAAAAAATTGTAAGATACTTTTTTTAGAGCGTTTAATTTTCTACAAAAAATGTAAATACAATTTTTCTCTACGATCAAGTAATGACAAAATATGGATTTTGCCATATGAAACTGAAGAAAAAATGGAAAACTGAGATGAGGAAGACCTTCCTATTAAAATTAAGAGCTCATCTTTAAAAAGCATTTTTTAAAGGTGCCTAGGAACCAATGTTTCAGTGTAGAAAGTTAAAAAAAAATATTCGATTTTTTTGGCCCACCCTAATCTTACCTTTCAATTTCCGAGCCTTCATGTTGAATACTTTCCTTTCCTTCTTCCCATCTTTACGTTGATGCAACACTCTAATGGGTACTTTTTGCTCAACCATGAAACTTGTGTACATATTTACAGCATTTACACAATGATCTACATTTTTACATTTGTAAACCATACACAAAATTTTATAGGTGCGTGCACTTCGTATTTCGTGTTCAAAAAGGATCATTATATCTCGCCTAAAAACAAACAATCTAATAAAATCTCTTAATTTCCCAATATTTTACTTGGTCGCTTCTCGCAAATTCCTCACAGACATTGCTTTGCTGTTATTGATTAAATATTCAATAAATTGACACTTTTTTTGTGATAATGACTCAAATTTAGGGTCACATATTTGTAAATGAAATTGTCTACCATCTCCAAGAACTCGGATATTGTGCTCGTCATGAGCAGTTGCTTTAAAAATCATTTCGTTATATTCGCTACAAGTAACAGTTTACATATTTGACTATATTGAGTTTGAGTTTACCCTGTAACTTCCATAACTGCATCCTTAACTATACTTTCAATGCTAAATTCGTTAAATACATTATAATCATCACACCAAGTGTTGACTTGAGATAATTCTCTAGAATATTTACAGTAATTTCCTGTAATATGTATAGGTTCTGAATAACATTTCGTTTCTGATAAGGTGATGTAATAGAGAGGGTTACTCGGGGGAACCGTTATCGCTTTACTGAAATCAGTGTCTGGTATTGTTTCTAACATGTTGCCAACACAGTGTTTACTCAAATTGCTTTGTCCCATTTTCTTTACAGCATGAAGCACAGCGTCCATTTCCTGTAAACAACAAATACAAAAAAAAAATCTAATAAATAAACTGACCTCATCCTCTAACTCATATTTCGTATAAAAATGTAAAGTCAATTTAGATAAATTACTGTAGGTTTTTTTCAAAATTTTGGATAGTCTATTTTGTATAGTATACCTCCAAGCATGATTCACTTTTATGATTTTGCTGCCTGTAAAGTATTATAAATAAAATAATAAATTTCTTTTTCAAACTCACTATCAAAAGTATTTGGGAATAGTTGTTTCAAATGCACTTTCATACTATGATCCCTTACTAAAATACAAGTAGGAAATGTTATATACACAATGAAAGTTTTACTCTCATAATCAGAAGCATTTTGTACACCCTGGCTAGTAAAAACTTCCTCTATTCCTGAATCTTGTAACAGACCTAAACAAACGGAACAAGGGTTTGGTTTCGCGATTTTAGCTTGCCGTTCTTCCTCAAATTCTTCAATGGGGGACAAGTATCCAAACTGAAATTATAACTGGAGTGGGGCTTTCAACAGTTAGTGGAACTTACATTGACTAAACAGATATTTGGATGATCAAAAGAGAGCAGAGTTTTGCAATGACCTAAATATCTCAAAATGCAGCGTTTGCAACAACCTCTATTTATCAGTTCATTGTATAAAGCAATTTTTTCTTCTTCAGCCATTGTTTGTCAACAACAAAAGTGAGGTTAAGTCTAAACTATTATAAATTATCTTCGCATTAGTATTCCAAAAGATCTTTCTCCTTATTGAATGCACTATTTCATTGAAAATTGTGTAAATATAGCAAATAGAAATAGTGATAAAGTACCTCTTATAATAATAATTGTTCACATTCTTATTAATATCTTAATAAGGGAAAATGACGTCATACACACGTTCTCGTTCACAAATCACAAATCAAACGTTAGAAACTGAAAAGTCCCTAGGTCCTAGGAACAGCACGACGAGTCCTCTAGTACATAAATGCGTTACTAACCATAAAACGCGGGAGATTTAAACAATCTCACTTTTATATTTTCTGTTTATAAATGTGTTTTTTGAGGATTTTGTTTAATATTAGTATTTTATATAAATAAAAAAATCCCGAAAACGCTTTGCCATTGTTATATAAGAATTTTGTTTTGATTAAACTTGAGGGTTCGATTTTGATTTTTTTTTCCTTTATTTATATAAAAGTCACCCCACTTTGAGAAATAAAAAATGCTTCCGAAGAAATATCACTATTTTATTCGAATTTTTTTAAATTTATAGTTGCTGCGCCCGTAATTGAAATATTTACACTCACTGGGAAACAATCTATTACATTTTTTATCTTACAGGTGCAGTTTTTGAGGTACTACACGTTTTCATCAGTTTCCATTTTGGAAAATCGCAAAACAGAACAACTAGTTAATCTGGATTTTTTTCACAGTTTAAAAAAAATATCGGAATTTTGAATATTTTTTTGATTTGAAAAATTAAAACGATCAAAAATAAAATAAAACCTTGTATGTACCACGAGCGTAATCGACACTAATGGCCCGCGGAAAATTTAAATTAAACATTCCCTCGTGCTTATCCCTTTGATTACGCCCTTAATACATAAAAAACTTAATAAAAAACTAAATAAAAGTCCCTTATAGGGAGAATTAGGGACATTTCTTTTCTTACAGTTACCACCTTACCACCATCAATAACATATAGCATAGACCATAGTCACTGGTTTGGTGGTTTTACAACTCGATTACTCGATAGTTTTACAAGGAGTACAGGGATTCGGGATTCGGACAAGGAGAAAAATATGAGGGTCAGGGGAAACAGGGAAGATTTTTTGTCTTTTGATTAAATTAGACGAGGCAGAGTGGTCTAAGACCCTCCTCCTCTTTCTAGAAAAACTTAAACAAATGTTAAAGTTTGTATACCATAATGCCTTTCGCAGTTTAATTCTCGGTATTTATCTTCACCAGTACGCCAAGTGTTAAAACATGCAATACGTGGCGCCATCTCAAATCGTAAATAAGAACCATGGCATGGAACTAAAACTAACCAGCGTTCAGGGGTTCAGTGCACGATTTTCAAATGGGCGCCTTTATGTAGAGGCACATTTTTGGAAATATTTTCATACATTATGTACATATAGAAACTAACTGAGTTATATAAAAATTAGAAGAAATTTCTTCGCGGAAACGACTTCCTTCATCCGCCCCCTGAGGCTGCGGGAGCCCAGATTTTTAAAACGGTAACTGCTATAAACTTGAAGAGTATTTATAGGATTGGGCAGAATTTAAAAAAAATCCTTGAACTTGAGATGACTGCCATGTGTTCGCATTTTCACTTGTTCTTTCAGTGAGCATAACGGGATCGAGATTTAAGAGATTAACCATTTCTCTCTTTCAATAAGATTTTTAAAAAATGCTGCTGTCTTTTACATCAGTTTTTCTTCAGTTTTCAGTTTTATATTAATAAATACATCAAAAATTACAGAATGTCCCAGAACTCGTAATCCACAGAACAGACCAAAGCTCGTCACGTTCAAAAAAAAAAAAAACAAATTTGTAGCTTGAACGGGGTTAAACGGACCCTCCGGGGGCGGATATAGAACGTAGTTTTCGTGAAATAATTTCTTCTAATTTTTATATAACTCAGTTAGTTTCTATATGTACAGGTTGTCCCATCGTATATGCATAGTAGGTACGAGTAGAATTGTAAAACCTTAGAATAAACGGAAAAAAATAAAATTTGTTAAGTAACCATTCACTTATCAGGCGCTACAATAATCTTAAAACAATATTAGCGATTTGTTAGTCAGTTTAAGAGAAAAATAGCAATTTATGCAATAAAATTTTATTTTAATTTTTTTCTTTTTGATCTGGTAAAAGCTAATATGTATGTCAGGAACTGGTTTTGCAAAATCAAAATTTAAAAATCTTTAACATTTGCGGCAAAATTAACAAATTTCTAAAAGCAACTAACAATAAATTGAAGCAATTATTTACTGGTATTCTATTGATAAATTGAAGTTAACACAAAGGCAAGAGGCAAGAGCTTTATTTATGGTGACAAAAATTTATGAGCATCGGAATATACCGGTGCATACTTGTTGGCTTCCGCGGTTAAAAAACCCTTTTAATTGTATATACTAGTAGGCTTCCATGTCCGTATACTAATTCGCTGCCGCTACCTGATGGGATTAAATACTTACTTACCTACTTCTAGAAAACTGCTGTCTCAAGTCGTCGTCTCTGCAGTTTCAATTTGATTATATTACGATTTTATTTTTTACTGTATGGCGACTTGTTTATGTAAATTATTAAAATACTACCTTTTGACTTATAACTACCAAATATATAAGAAAAGATAAGAAAAGACAATATACTTATTCACAAATATAAGGTGAGATCGAAATGTAACTGATTCAGAGCAGCCTCTGCCAGCGTAACTGTAATGATGTGTCTAATGTTAACACTCACTTCCACGACTTGCTCTAATTCAGTTACATTTCGATCTCAGGTTATTATTATTGTTATATACAGACATTAATAGTTATGTTACATGTTAGGCAAAAACTTATAACACACAATTTTTACAAATTGAAATTAAGTTATTACTTATTACATTTTGTTTTGGCATTGTTATTTTTTCATCAACAAACTGCTGACGTAAATGAACAGCTTTTCGGTATATCTTTTTTTGCTGGTTGACACTACGTTTTTTAATATACATATCAGTTAAAATATTTTTAACTGTTTATTTAATTAACTTTAAATATTTTTTTAAGTTTCTTCTTCATTTCTTTACAGCTACGACCTGCCGGAGATAAGTACCTGTCCTTGATCGCAGAAGGATTTACATGTACCCATTTTCGGTAATACTTTACTCAATTACTTAATTCGTAGAAACAGCATCGGGAGCCAACTTAACTACGACCCTTTTACCATCAAGGATTAAAATCTGACCGCCGGAGCCAACTAGTATGCGCCCGAATATACGGCTTCGATTTTTAGGTAAATAGAGCCCATTGTTAAAACTACCTACTGCCTGACCCATAAATAACTACCCCTAATTTTGCGGTATTGCAATTATTTGTCGTAAATATCTTCCTTAAGTGCCGTCTCGTTTTAATCAAAGATATCTTAATTGCTAACAGATTTTAATTAATTTTAATTACGCAAGGTGACTTCTTAATATATGAGCATTATATGAGGGCAAAAGAAAAAAATTTAAAAATATAAAAATAAAATTGTATTGTATAAACTGTTATTTTTCTCTTAAATGGACTAACAAATCGCTAATATCTTTTAAGATTATTGTAGCGCCCAATAAGTGGATGGTTAATAAAAAGTTTTATTTATTTTTCTTTATTCTAAAGATTCAAAATTCCACTGTGCATATACGATAGAACACCCTGCACATACAGGGTGACTCATCGTATATGGCTACCCCCTTTTTTAACGTTAATAACTTAAGAAATTTTATGAAATTTACACATAACAAAGAGATGGTACTAAACCATCTTTTAGGGCTACTGGGTTCTTTTTATCACTTTAATTGTGGTCGTAAAAAAATAAAAACCTTTTTTTTATCAAGAGATCAAGATCAAGTACAGTGCTCACCAATTGAAATGGAACACCCAAAAATTTTAACAAAGTTTAAAGTCTTGTAACTTCTGCAAAAATCTATTAATTGAGATGATCTTTTTTTTCTGGGTAGCTCATTTCTTATACTTTAACTTTAAGATGTTTAATAGAGCGTTCTTTGTAAATTTGTAGTTTAAGTTATATAGGGTGTCAAAGACAGGTCTTGCAAAAAACAAAACGTTTAGACTGCTCCCATTTTAACAAAAAAAGTTTTTGGATTTATTTAATGTGTCCTGGAAAAGCGCTGGATTAAGCACTTGATACAGTTTTACAGATTTTGAACTACACTTATAAATTAAAGCAAATATCTCAAAAAACCGTTTTTTGCGCATTAAGCAATATTTTTTTTAATTGGTGTAACATTTTACCTGTTTTTGGATTATTCTAAAGATAAAGGTTCAAACTTAAATTTCGAAAGGCAACGGTAGACATACTGTTAACATTTTGTGTAGAAAAAACTTCCGAAGATGACCAAATTTTTAAACAGCTCCGGATTTTAGTTTGATAAAAGAAGGATAAAAATTTAAACGTGTATTTAGACACATAACTTGTTTTTTGTATCTCAACATCTTTGTAGCATTACTTTACTTAGTACTTTACAGCTCATTACTACGATACGGACGCTACTGTTAGCTATCCACAATTGTTTCATTAGAAACAAGCCATTTAGATAAGCAAAAGTTTTAATTTTTTTTCTAAAAACATGGCTTCAAATATCGCATTTAAGCACCAACTTAAACTGAGTAAATTAATGCTTCAAGAATCTTGAGGTTTAAAACACAAGTCAAGTTTCTAAATACACGTTTAAATTTTTCAAAAATTATTAAACTAAAATTCGAAGCTGTTTAAAAATTTGATCATCTTCGTAAGTTTTCTACACAAAATGTTAACAGTATGTCTACTGTTTCTTTCGAAATTTAAGTTTAAACTTTTATCTTTAGAATAATCCAAAAAGAGGTAACATTTTACATCAATTAACAAAATTATTGCTTAATGCGCAAAAAACAGTTTTTTTGGATTATTGCTACAAGTTTAGAATAAACGTTATATTAAACATCTTAAAGTATAAGAAATGTACTACCCAGAAAAAAAAAAACATCTCAATTAATAAATTTTTGTAGAAGTTACAAGACTAAACTTTGTTAAAATTGTAGAGTGTTCCATTTCAGTTGTTGAGCACTGTATGTTATATTTTTATACTGGCATTAAGCAAAAACACTCGAGAAGATAATGAATAATTGTATCGTCGTGTATAATATAAAATTTTATTCAATCCTCACAGTTTTTTTATACTAAAATAACGGTTATTTATAAATGTCAAAAAAAAAAACACAATAATCAAATAGAATGTCATAAAACCTTAGAAACCAATACAGCAATGGATGTTGGCATAGCAATGAACAGTAAACGTTTTTTTATCATCTAGACGATAAAACAGCATTTTAATATCACATTTTGAGTAGTTAAAATGCAATTTTAAGTCAGGATTGAATAAAAAAAATTAAAAAAAATATTGTGTTATTTTGATGTTTTAAATTTCACAGCTTGAGTTTTTTGCTTTATGCCAGAATAAAAACATTACATACTTGATCTGTTAAAAAATCGTTTATAATTAATAGCAAGAATCTAGTAGCCCTAAAAGATGGTCTAGTATCAATTCCTTGTTATGTGTGTGATAGGTTGTTTTTGTTAGGCTTAAGAAAAATGTAATTTTCTTAACTTAGATGTAACAGTTAATAAGGCCGTGAACGGTTTCCTATCCAACAGATCCAATTAAATTTATATTTTTGAACATAGGTCTTCCCTGCGATTTAACAACAAAAGGAATATAAAAATATTCAAATTATTAAACCGGAGATCGGGAATCAAATGCTTTAGGGGTAAGGGGTGCAGTCTAAGATCTTTAACTGTCTTAAAATTGAAAACACTGATTAAATTTAAAGATAAAATATATTAAAAGAAAATGCTTAGATAGAATAACAATTATTTATATAATATGAAATTATTACTTATACTTAAAAAATACGTTAAACAGTGTAAAACAGACAATATTACTTTAATTAGTCCAAAGCTTTTCCAGATATTTCAATAACTTGCTTATTAACGAAACAATTTAAACTTGACATTTTCAACATACTGATAGCGTATGATTTTTCCAAACAACGATACTAAAGTTCTTTTTAAAAAATATTCTGATAAACTAAAGCACACACAGTTATCTTAAACTTAAAATTACATACAAGGATTGCAAATGGATAAAAATATACGTCTATATTTGTGGAAAGAAAGACTAATAGGTAGGCAACCACAAATATCTACTCCTTACGCGTTTACAATAAAGCCTTTCTTTCAAGGTACATTAAGAACCAATCTCTACTTCTTATATTAGTCGTTCTTTCTCACAATTAAATATTAAACTAAAACTTGAGTGAAGGGGAGGATTCTATGATACCGAATGACGCTCGACTTTTCCAAACACTTGTCAAAAATCGTCCTGACGTCGACTACCCAACCCTTTATCGTCTTGACAAAGGTCACAATTTAACCCCATAAAGGTTTCAAACACTCAAAGTCGACAATAGCAAAATAAATTCTAAAATGTCCGGACTATCGGCAACAACAACTAATTGTTATAATCCGGAGAAAAAAATAGATGGGTGGTAGATGTTAGAGTAAATTAATTAAAAACTGATTAATTACCACTACATTATTATTTTCATCTTCGACTCAGCTGTCGGCTTTACCTGCTCCAACGTCATCGCACTACCTGCCAACTTCGACACCTCCTGGTTTCCGGACGACCCCAACAGCCCCGCTGCATTCATGTCTCCGGACAACTCTTGTGCCCCAAGCTCTCCAGCCCCCAGTAGTACGGTCCGTGAAGCCGACATCTTTGTCTCCACTGCCTTATTCACCACAGCCTCTATTTGTCGTTTCACTTCTTGTAAACTTAAATTCCCGATTCGTATCAACATTTTCTTCACACAAAACACAATTTCTTCGTCAGCGATAACACGAGCGATCTAAGAATCGCATTAATCCAATCCCACTTCTGATAATTGTTATAATCCGGAGAAAATTAGATCGGTGGTAGTGGCATAGATGTTGAGTAAATAAATAATTAATAATGCATTAATTATTAATTATTTATTTACTCAACATCTATGCCACTACCACCGATCTAATTTTCTCCGGATTATAACACAATTTTCATTAAAAAGCGTGATTTGTTCAAGACTGTCAAGTACATTCAAATGGCCTCACCAATTCGATAAATGACTCTAAACACGATTTGAGTACAATAAATCTTTTAATTTCTGCGAAATTAAACCATTACCTAATAAAAACCATTTTAAAAACAATTAAAACATTCTTTTACGATATACTAAGAAAATATTTATTTTTCTTCGAGCTAAAATATCATTCTTCAATAAATTTCAACGAGGTCAACACTCAGATGCGAATTTAACAATTAAAGCAATTTAAATACTCTATAACCCTTTTCGAATAGCTAAGATTGTCAACGGAATAAATTCTACCCAAATAATCTCTTAATGACTTATTTCATAGAGAAGTAAAATAAAAATAAGAATTTTTATTGATGACATCGCGTAATTGAACTGAGTTACACTTACTGCTTTTCTGCCAAGGGACACTAAGACACTTTCTGGACACTTGAATAATTAATTAACTTAAAATACTTCACTAGTTTACGCTGATTATTAGCTTCGACACTTGTCGATATTCTAATGAATTGTCATCTCTCATTTAGAGCAATATATACTCCGATTGAAGGGCAACTCTTTGCCACTAGACGAAAACAAAGCTATTAAACAATTCGCCATGGTAATTAAATCATCAAGTTCTGTGTCACCCCACGCAGCTTTGTGTGAGAACAATAATTTTTTCTTTGTCACATTACGTTCTTCCGTACACTTGCTCCCTATGATTCACAAAAATTTGCCAATATTACATATGCGACCTCGTTTTTATTTGATGGAAGAATTCTTTAAAATTTTTTCTTTAATTTTTAAAACAACAAAACTATAAATCTTGCTTTTATAGTCTTCTCACTCTTCACGCTTCATTAACAAAATTTAGTTGTTTTATGATTCAGTTCGTTTTGTAAAAATTCTCACGGATCTTATCATGAATAAATAAAATTTAAACTAATTGACAATTAATTTCCAAATATCAAAATATACCCTTCACATGTGTAAATTTCATAAAATTCCTTCAATTATTAACGTTTAAAAGCGCCCGTTTGAAAATCTCGCTGAACTACTAAACTGTGGTCAGCTACATGTTGTGGTTCTTATTTACGATTTGAGGTGGTGCCACGTCTTGCATGTTTTAACACTCGGCGTTCCGGTGAAGATAAATACCGAGAATTCAACTGTTTGAAGTATTCTGCCAGTATACAAACTGTTTTTATCTTCGTTTTTTTAGTTTTTCCAGAAAGAGGTGGGGGTCTTCTCTGCCTCGTCTAATTTAATTAAAAGACATAAATCCTCCTTCTTTTTCTCTCTCCGCACATTCCCAACCCCTGTACCTTGTAAATAAAACCAGTGATTATCGTGAGACACCAATTGCCTAATTCAAATTTCAAAAGTAGGGAGTATTATAAAGGACTTTTTTAAATCATTTGTAATGTTAAAATATTCGGTCAAATGACTTCTAGAAGGATCGAAATCATAAATCATTCAATCAAACATTCTTTGAATTTTGCGGTTTTTAATTAAATTTTTTTAGTGAATTGTGAGGTTTATACCAAAAATGAAAATTTCTGAAAATACAAAAATCCTTTTTTATAATGTTTTTCGTTTAATTTTTCCGAATAAAACACGAGTGGTACGTAACAAATTCCAACGATTTTTTTGTTTAGCATAAGATTCTTTCCGAAAGATAAGTTGAGAAGGGACAATTAATTTAAGGAATGTTTTAGCAGTCAAAAGAAAATATACACAAATTTATTTTATATAAGAAAGTGGGAAAAAAAATTTATTAGATTGTTTGAAAACTTAAGATAAGTGATTGTTTTCCAGTGACTGTAAATATTTTATTCACCACCAAAACAATGCAATATAAAATAAAACGTTGTTTTATGTACATATATATGTACACTCTTGATCACTGGAAATGAGACGATCGAGCTGACTACGCATATTTTATCAATAATATTACAATGGAATAAAAATTACTCAGTGTTTAAAATAAAGAAAATATGCCTTTTTTGTTTATTCTGCTTATTTTAAAACTATTTTTAAGAAAATGGGGTTGTATTACCCCTTATGTTCAAAAATAACTACCTGTTTATCCGCACTCTACTAGACACGTAATAATTAATGTAGATATGTGTACCTAAAAAAACTATTAAACTTACTACTTATACCATTTATGTTTTTAAACAAACTTCTACTAGTTATTTGTTCTAAATTTTTATATTCTAGGTTCTAACTTGCAAAAAAATGTACCTACTGTTATATTGTACTGAAGATTGATCTCGAAGAAATAAAGACATTAAAAATGAAATTGGGCATATTAGTGTCAATTTAAATCAAAGAATGTTGGGGCTATAGGAATGCCATTTTTCAAATGCTGATAAAGCCTAACACACAAATTGACAATGATTTAAACGTCAACTAAAAATGACCTAAACAGTATTAATTAAAAAAAAGATAACTCAGCTATAGAAATGTACTACAGAAATGTTCCAAAAATTTTAAGTTGACTATATTTTTATTTCCCATTTAAAACACATGAGCATATACCAAAAAAATGTCTCATCATTTTGTAATAAATTAACTCTTTCAAAAGTTGTATAAGGTCAAAGTTAAAATTATAGTAAATTTCAAATTTTTTTAATTTTCCGATAAAGTTTTCCGATTATAAATAATATAAAATGTATGATATATAAATGTCTAAGAAACTTTCTTTTAGATCATTTCATTTCCTATAGATAGTATCATGCCATTAAATAAATTTCAACTATAATTTCATCTTTGACCTCAATTAACTTTTGAAAGAATCATCAGTTTATCATAAAATGATGAAAGTCCTTTTTTGAAGAGCCTTTAATTTCCTACAAAAATGTATACAGGTTGATAAACTGATCTGTAAACGAGTTACAAAATTTCGAATTTGTTATTTAAATGGAAAATAAAAAATCGCGATGAGCGACCTCTACATGCTAATCTTAAAGAATAATATTTTAAGCGGGCTTTCACTTCATCTCATTGCAATTATTAAATACCGGGTTATGAAAAACAAAAAATATTCGATTTTTTTAAACTCCTAATAGGTACACTATTAGCAATAAATAATTGCGTTTAATTTCATCCCATGACTTAACTAAAATATTCAATTAATGGCAAAAAGCCAACAATACTGTTACCAAAACGTTGAATCCAACGACTGTATAGTGTTCAACTGTGACATTAGAATTCAAAAATAGTGTACACATCCTCAACTTCATACACAAGTGGTATTTATTAAATAAATTCATTTTTTTGTTTCATTTAATGATCCATTTTATTTCACACATTAAATATATATCTAAAATTAGTTTTTGTTACAAAATAATTACAGTACGAATTAACAACCTTGATTAAAATTAATAAAAATATAAAAAATAAAATGGCAACTTGTGATTAGTTTTTTGAAATGCAACATACAACAAGTGCTTACGTGTTCTGTAAAAAAAGAGGTATGGAATAAAAAAAAACAGATTTGTATCCCTAATAAGAAATTCATTAATATATTAAGCAAACCTACTTGAATTTTCTTTAAAACTACCATTAAGATATTATTTAAATACAAGTCGGTTTTTTAATGAAAGATAAATCGGAAGTAAACTTCTACCTTTAGCAAAAGAAAAGAAAGAAATTTAGTTTTGGAAGAATAATTTTTAGCCAAAGAGTTTATCAAAACACGTATGACAATATGGCTTATCATTTTGTTCCTTAAAAGTGCCTTTATTTAGCTGCTTTAGGCAAAATGCACAAACGAAATGCTCCGGATGAAATTTCCTAAACATGGCTGTGATACAACGACCGGAAATTGGTTTATGGCAACCGGCACAGAGCGATCCACGTTTCAAATGGTAATGGGTCTCGCAGTAGGGTTGACCTTCGTGATCAAAGAAGGAACCACCTATAAATGGCTGGCGGCAATCCTAAAACACACAAAAATATTCATGTCACTTTTATATAATTAATATACAACAAGATGTAAATAAACAAGTCATAAAGTTGGTAAAACAAGATTAACAAGAACAAGAAAATCTAATTTCGGTAGACTGTGATTGCTTTTTAGATCCTACGAAACTGTCAAAATTTATGGAATCTACCATTAAAATGTAATTATGAATATTATAAAACCCAAAAAAGTGTTGTAAAGCGATATTTTACCACACTAGTGCGGTAAAGTGAAATTGGTTTAGTGATGCTTGATATCACAAAAGCCGGCAAAAAACGGACACCACTTTTGACATAACTGCCAGCTGAACCACAATAGACCAGTTGGTGTCCGTTTTTTTTTACTCCAGACTCTATGTTTTGAATTGATACTATCACAGTATGTTTATAGTCTTTCGCGGCCATCGACCATGAGCCACAATTTGCAGAGAACAGAAGACTAGAAAGACAAGTATTGATAAAGAATAAATAAAACATCCGAAACGTCGACTGTTTATCAAAAAAGAGTGTTTCTATATCAAATACCTATTCTGTGATACAGATATAAATACAAATTATAAGAACACGTGCTGTTCTCATCTTATATTATTGACTAATATATTCTGAGTGTCTGTCTATTTATGATTTGGTATAATGATAACAGTACAAAGTAAATTGGGTCTTGGATGGTTTCTTAGCATCTTAGCATTGTGATGTTATTATGCGAGGAACAACAAATTTTTCGAAAAGGTCTATTTTCTTCAAGAGAGTTTCTGTTTCCGACAAGACTACATAGTTAACGTATTTCTGTTCATAAAAAATTGATAAATTGGAATAATCAAATGTTGATCACTATGAATGTGCGACTAACTTTCAGATTTTAAGTGACATGTTTGGAACCTGTTTGTCTTAAACATCTACATTGTGATAACAGAAAAAGCGATGTCTGGATCCCATTTAATTATATGTTTCATTTATTGTATTTTTTTAACGTTTGAAAGAAGTCAGACGTGCGTTATTTAAAGCTTAATTAAAATCTTTAGAGTTTCCAAAATGTTAATTTCAATAATGTTAATTTTGAATTTAATTAAATGTCCAGTGCTTCCCCTGGTGGGAACAAAGCTAGATAAGATATCTAATTAGCGATAAGCTAATTAATTCTTGTCTAACCCCTTTGCTTAAAGCAAACTTTATCCATCAAATTATTATTTTGGTTCTACTTACATTCAGTTATTTTTGATTACCATTTTTAATTAATTATTTCGTATTATTCCTAAGAATTGATAATTTTTTACGATTTTAAAACAAATTTCTTTGAGACTATTTATCCATCAAGTAAATTCAGATTCTTTACCTGAATACACCTTAACTACCTGTTAGCCAGGCATGTTTAGACATGAGTAGGTCCACCTTTAATTTATTATATCGTTACAGGTCAGGACAAACTCCATTAATAATAATTAGTTTAACCCTTTGTCCATTACACCTCATCGCGCTTATAAAAGGAATGCAAAAACCTTTTCCATCTCTCCTAAGAAATCTAATTTGTAATTATTAAAATTTGAATTTTTTTAAATATCTAGTTATTAGACTATGTTTTATTGACAGTCGCAAACTGTGATAATTCTATGTTAGATACAAAGTAGACAATTATGACAAGAAAAGTCGAATAACTCATTCTATATTTTAATTTGTGAAACAAAGTTAAAAGTCTACTTATATCGAGATTTTTTCGCTCTCACTTTGTTTTAATAAAGTTAACTCTTTACAACTTGTATTTCAATTTTTTTTGTCATCTATTTTATATTTTAGCTTAGCCCACATCACCACAGCAATGTAGGTACTAAATTTAGTGTTTTTATTATTTCTATTTTAAGAGCTTATGCAGAATGCATTCCTTGTCGCTAAAATTGCAAAATAACTATTTGTCCCTTCATTAATTGAGCTGTCTTGTTTTTAACCGAAAAATCATGTTTCAAATTTGGCTCGTTACATCAAGGCCGAGAACGTGGTGCAACAAAATCCATTTAGAACGAGACAGAACAAGTTTCATAAATTTGTCCTATATTTTCGGTACAGAACCTATAAATAATCCTGGCTTAATATGATGTACAGAGACGAAACAAACTGACCCATATCGGCCGACTTGGCCTCACCTGGACAACAACGCAGCGCTTGTTCAGCGCGCTGAAAATTGCCCAGTTTTTTATGTGTTTGTGTCTCATTTTTTATTTTTGTTTTTTATTAAATTCTTTATTATCTCAATAAAATATACAAATATAATACAAGACTTTGCTCTTATTTAATAAGGGACAGGATAGTATTATTATTTTTTTTAGGTGGGGAATAAAATCATTTTATTCATCTTCTTCATCCTCCTTTCCAATGCATGTGGGACATACCGGTTTTCCCTCAACTGCATAAAACGACTTTCCTTGAACTGGCAACTTGCAATCCTATGATTTGATATTTAATACCTACTCTCTTTTTTTTGTTTTTTTTTCTTTTTCTTTTTTTTATTATTCTTCTACGTCGATACTTACCCTGCATACAAAACAGTCAGGATGCCATTGGGCATTCAACGCCGAAATGTAGTTCTCCATGATAGCCCTATTACAGGCCCCACATTTGGGCGCAAACATATCAAAATAGTCGTCTCTACAATAGGGTTTCCCTTCCCGCTCATGGAACCCTTCTTCGCCAAATTGCTTTCCGCATTGTGCGCAGAAGAAGTGTTCCATGTGCCAGGTTTTTTCCAGTGCTGTTACACATTTCTGCAAATAAACCGTTGAGTAAAGTCGTCTTTATCCCCGACTTGACCTACATCCAAAATGGGGCCATTGCAGTACGCGCACCGGGGACTAAACAAGTTGTGGTAGTCAGGCTCGCAGTAGGGCTTCCCATCCCGTTCGAAGAAGTTCCTCGTGCCCAACTCCTGGGTGCAATGGGCGCAGGTGAAGTGCTCCGGGTGCCAGGTCTTGCCCAGTGCGGTTATAACCTGCCCTACGATCGGTTTATCGCAGGCGTTGCAGCACCCCTTCTGACTGGTGTTGACCCCTTGTCGGCTCATATCAGCCTGGAGATTGCCGAGCATAGAATCCAAATTCTGCTTGGGGGCACTCTGGCTCTGGGTGGCCTTGGTTGGACGCGCGTACTGCGAATCGGTGACGGTATGGTGCTGGGGTTGGCCCTGGTTCACCTGCGAACAGAAGTTTTGAAGACAGGGTTTTTGGGGGAGTTGGGACCAACCGTCGATGAGGATGCGAGCTGGAAACTGAACGAGCGATCGCGTTTTCACGACCAAGTAGAATTTTCATTCCCCCCACCTCCCTATTACCCGAAAACCGGGCTATTTTTGTGGAACTGTTCGGATTATGTCACACGAGTTTCTTTCGTTTGTTATTATTATTTTTACATCACGAAAAAAGCGCGAAAATACGCCTACACGATTTATTCTTAATTGTTTTCGGTGTATTTTTAAAAGTTCATTCAAAATTTTTTAATTAGGACTTACTTTGATTCCGGAAAGACTTGCCATCAAATCGTCCAGTTCGCGGGTGGCTGAGGAAGCAGCAGGGACGGCAGATGTTGAAATATGGGAGGAAATCAGTTCGGTTTCACCGGGATAACCAGTTTCAGTTTTTGTTTCTTTCACTGTTATTGTTACTTTCTTCGGACCAGTGTATATCACTTCACTAGAAATTGTTTAGCGATTAGCAACGTGACTGACATGTCCTAATAGAAAAATGTTTATAACAATAGAATGACTTATTAGTTATTACCAGTGGCGTAACATCAAACTATGAAAAACAACAAAAGAAGGTAGGAACAAAAAGAAGCTATTAGAAAAAATATTATTAAAGATATCAAACCATCGCATTCTTTGATTTTCTTTTACAAAAGTCCTGTTTGGTTTGTAGAAAGTTATTTCTTATACGAGCATGAAATTTTATTCAAATTCGCCCGTTATTAAAATAACCTTAAAATTTTTTTTGTCCAACCGGAAAAAATACCTTTCTTTCAGTGTAAGTTAGCTTATCACTAGGCTTCGGTGCAAGCGAGTCTTGACTAAACGACCAGGTAATTAATCGGTATAATCCAGCGGGCTGCATGTTATTCATTCAACTGGCCTACTGATCAACTGGTGTAGACCAGTTAAATGAATAACATGCAGCCCGCTGGATTATACCGATTAATTACCTGGCCGTTTAGCCAAGACTGGCTTGAACCGAAGCCTACTTATCACTCATAACTCTTCCAAAAATTCATCACATAAAACGTCCTTTTTTAAATAACCTTAGAAAAATGTATATTTGAATTCATGTTTTATAAAACTTTTAAGTTTTGTGGAAAAATACGTCAATTCTTCAAATTTTGCCATTTTTGTTTTCTTTATTAAACAAAAAATCATTTAATAATGCCGCAAGCTCCATCGTGGGCCGACTTGTTTGTCTATTGGTTTTTTCTTAATTGAAAAAGAATGTTTTTCTACATTTCTTGCAGTTTTTTTTTATTTTAAATAAATACCTAAGGTGATTCAAAATTACGTGGCAAAATAATTTTAACCTGAAACAGAGTTGGGCGTTAGTCGAATAAAAATTTAGCCGATTGAAAAAACAACTAAAAAATTAGTCGGAATTTTTAATCGTAGAAACTGAGTTGGGCGTTAGTCGAATAAAAATTTAGCCGATTGAAAAAACAACTAAAAAATTA
This sequence comes from Tribolium confusum, assembly GCA_029207805.1. Taxonomy (NCBI): domain Eukaryota; kingdom Metazoa; phylum Arthropoda; class Insecta; order Coleoptera; family Tenebrionidae; genus Tribolium; species Tribolium confusum. The sequence continues at coordinate 11,947,059 of JALGAY010000006.1, forward strand.
GTCGGAATTTTTAATCGTAGAAACGACTAAATTGAAAACGACTAAAATTTTATCCGACTAAAAATACAACTAAAAAAATCGGTTAAATATTTAGTCGTAAGTGATGACTAAAATTTCAATTGCACCAAAAAATACTCGGATAAAAATTTAGTCGAATAAATTTTTAATCGGATAACAATTATCTTTTACCCAGAGTTGAACAAAAATTATCCGATTGAGGTTGATGACTAAAATTTTAGTCCCCAAAAATAATCGTACGATTAATTTTTTTGTCGCTAGTCGCAACTAAAAAAAAAACCATTTTAAGGCTTTTTTAGTTTAATAGCCTATGTTTGTGTTAACACTTAATTTTAAATTTTTGTGTTTAAAGTTAAATATTAGATACTAATTTTCTATTGGCGGACAGCTCAACATTTATTAAAAATTTATTTATTAATGATTTATTAATTTTTTTTAATAAAAATTAATCACAATGCAGTGATAATTTTTGGTCCTTACTATCCATAATGTGATGTTATAGGGGATATTATTATAATGGAAGTTGTGTTTTTATTTTTTCCATCAGACTAAATTTATATAAATAGGTATTAATAATAACAATTTGGGCAGTGTAATAATAGTCCGCAGTGTTAGAAGGGCAAAAATTTATCTGATTTAAAAAACAATTAATAAATTAATCGAAATTTCATCTGCTAAATAACTAAATTGAAAATGTTTTGTTTAACCAGTCAGAAACTGATTTCATCGACTATTCAAAATGGTTATAAGGAAGGAAAATCGTTAAACAGGGATAATCTAAAGCAAAGCAAAAACTTTTTTACCAACATTCAAGTTTGGTTCAGGAAATAATATTAATAAATACAACTTGAATTTGATAAATTAGCAACTAGAAAATGTTTCAATCTTCCTACACAGTATTTCGTAATTAGATTTGATCAAATTATGTAGTCAACTATTTATGAAAATCTGGTTGTATACATAACCTATAATAAAACAATCGTTTTAGAGTTTTGTTTATTGATAATAAAATAATTATAAAAAATAATTAAAATTAAAAAAATAATAATTATTATAAAATTAAAATAATTGGCAATGTTTTTAAAAATTATTGAGCACTATCACTTACCAATAAACTTTTCTACAGATTCTACTACATTGAAAAGCAAATGAATAAATAAAAATCTTGATATTCTTAAGATGCAACATGTTATTGTAGATGTAAAAGTTCTTGAAAAAATTTTGCGTTGGCTTTTAAGACCACCCTTGTTTCGAAATGTTTATCGGACAATCTATTTGATTTGGCTTGATTTGTTATTGTGGCCCAACAAAAATGTCTTTCAACGGATGCTGATGAAGGTAAGAGAGTGTTATATTCCAGAAACACTCTTTTAATTGAAGGAAAACAATCAAGACTTTTTAGAGTATTCGCACCTATGTCAGCGAGAAAACGTAATACTTCTATTTCAGAAGAAGATGCTGCGACTGTAAGGTTTACATTTTCTTCTCCAAAATCAAAAAATCCTCCTAAATTTGATTGCGATGTGGATGCTTCACATTCAGGAATACTATGTGTGGCCACTGCTGATTTAAAAAGTTGTAAGATTGTATTTTGTTGACTCTTTTCTATGCAATTAAACCACTTATTCTTAAAAGTGGGGTGAGAAAGTGCAGCAATGGCTGCGTTTTGAGCTTGTTTAGAACTCTGGGTAAAAGATAATTGTTATCCGATTAAAAATTTGTTCGAATAAATTTTTATCCGACTAATTTTTTATACGATTGAAATTTTAGTCATCATTAACGACTAAATATTTAACCGATTTTTTTATTTGTATTTTTAGTCGGATAAAATTTTAGTCGTTTTCAATTTAGTCGTTTCTACGATTAAAAATTCCGACTAATTTTTTAGTCGTTTTTTCAATCGGATAAATTTTTATTCGACTAACGCCCAACTTTATTATCCGATTAAAAATTTATTCGACTAAATTTTTATCCGAGTAATTTTTGGTGCGATTGAAATTTTAGTCATCACTTACGACTAAATATTTAAGCGATTTTTTTAGTTGTATTTTTAGTCGGATAAAATTTTAGTCGTTTTCAATTTAGTCGTTTCTACGATTAAAAATTCCGACTAATTTTTTAGTCGTTTTTTCAATCGGCTAAATTTTTATTCGACTAACTCCCAACTCTGACCTGAAATACAGCCCCACAAAGGATAAAAATCTGCAAAAAAATTTTTTTGACATATCAGCTGATAACAAAATTACATGCCTTCAAATGTGGATATAAAAAAACATTTTTTGGTTTATCTCAAAAATTGTTTAACCGATTATTATGAAATTTGTATGATAGCAAAATTTTACTACATTATTTCATCACATTTTTGGCAATTATTCAATTTTTTCTTCATCAATCTGCAGTTTTTATAGCAAAAATGAATATGCCAATAAATTGTGAATAAAAAAGAAAAAAAGGCAAAATTTTGCTAAAACATACCGTTTTAGAGTTATTTACGTTTATAGCTGTTTATTATACAAATGTCTTATAAGGCAAAAAAGTCACGAAAGAAATGTTTAGCCACGAGAGCTTGCTCGAGTGACCTAATTTTTCTTAAGTGACTTATTTGCTGTTAAGACATGTGTACAATACATAGTTTTATCCAACACCTCTCTGTGTAAGAGTTCTTAAAAAATCATCAAAACCCAAAAATTTTATATCTACAAAGATTAGTAGTAGTCTATGATTTGATTGCCATGTTGTTATTGACAACAAAATTATTATTTGAGAAAAATTTTGCAAACAAACTGTTTCGGCGCTTGTAACATTGTTGGAAATGAAAAGATGTAGTTCTCATCCTGAAAAAATTGCGAAAGATGTTGAAGAAGTCCAGGGACGCTTATTAAAAAGAATTGAGTGAGTTCAATAACTGGAAACAGGAAAACGATGTTTGTGGGGTAAGCGAAGACGTGCTGTTAGGTTACTTCTTCAACAAATGATTTCATCTGAGATTCCTGTTTCTTATAATTGTAATTTTATGTATTGTATTTTTTGATGTTCAATAAATTGTCCAATTATATAAAAAACAGTTTTATTATTGATTCATAAAACCACTTGTGTTTTATAGACCCCATAATTCAATCAAAAACATCACTTTTATAACGTCATAATAAAGAGGTGTTGGATAAAAAAATAAAAATGAGTTTTAATCTCCAAATTTGGCGCCTTCTAGCTAAATGGTGCAACTCAGTATTGAAGTTAGTTGTGTTATATTTACCCAAATCTAAAGTGGTTTTTATGAGAAGGTCCTATTGTATTAAAGGTAATAATAGTAACAAAGGGAAGATGCCGGTGAGCAATAAAAATGTAGAAATAAATCTTCTTACTAGTACTAGCCGGACAAATTTGATTTATAACAGATTTCTACAACCTTTTTAATAGCATCATTATGACGGTCCAAATGACAACTACAGTGTCATAAAAACTACTTTGAATTTGGATAAGTATAAATCGGTTTATTTTCACCTGAAACATCTATAGTTGTCCTATATTTAATTTTTTTGTTATACGTTTTATAATAAATAATAAACTTTAGGTTATAATTTTGTTCACATTCACATTACTGTTAGTTAATTTAGTTTAAAATGTCTCATCAGGCCTATCATTACTTATGACTGCCCAATTTGGGCAAGACCAGCAAAGCCCACATCAAAAAACTACAAGGTCTTCAAAATAAGATTTTTCGAATAACGGTAAATGCTCCTTGGTTTATACGCAACGAACAACTACACCGAGAACTTGGAATATCTTATATCAACGAACAAGTCTTAAAGCTCACTCAAAAATTTCATGCAAATCCACATACATGCAGCAGTGCCGAATTCTATCAACTAGGACGTAAGAATCTTCATACACGGCTTAAGAGAAAACTTCCACAGGATATAGTTACCAACTAAATGAATTAAATAAATAAATAAATAAATGAAATAAATTTTGTTTTATTTAATTTGCCTTTCACAAAACTATGTATAGCAGAAACCCACTGCTGATCTGGTTTTTATTTAATAAAAAAAAATTAGTTAAAAAAAATGGACAGTGTAATTTACCGTAAGAACAAAAATTTGCTGAATCAGAGCAAGTTCTGTAACATTTTTAACAATTTTGCTCGGTCGTTCAAAGCACGCAAAGCTAACTCTAATTCATTACATTCTCGTTCTCACCGTAGATATATATTGCAATTAAAATAGTCAAAAGTTTGTGATTTGCTTTTCAAGGTTTTTTAGAAGTTAAAAAAACTTCCATTTTTAAAAATTAGAAAAAATATTGATTGTATTTACTCGTATTTATTATTTTTTCACCTGGTATAATATTGTACACACATTTATATTTATTTTCATTTAAAAATAGATAATTCTCTAATGGGGTTTGGAATGCCAACACTAATTATTTACTTAACGAAATATTCTCAAATGAGAAATGTTGACAGGTTGTGTCACTTGATTTATAGTTTTTTTTTCTTACACTACCCTTTTTATAACAACAGTTACAAAATTGCGAAGCAAAAGTATGCCATAAATATTTTATAATAGTATATTATAGTAGTAGTTTATAAGGCTTTAAAAGTATCAAGATACATTTTTTCCTGTATAATTTGTAATATATTATTTTTATTCTTTTGTAGTCATTTTAGAGGTTCACAAACTTCACAAATTTCTGTTGAAAAAAAAAAAAAAAAAACAAAACAAAACTATGACAATGCAATATTTTTAATTATAATTAAATTTAGAGTGCCATTATTTGTTAATTTTTTTAACGTATAATTACAATTTTATCAAATGATAAAAGAAAAGATACACGAAAGATAAAAGAAAAATTGTGAAAATAGCTTACCAGAAAATCACAATAGAGACGAGACAAAAAACAAAAAATTTTGAATTACCCACCATCGAGAACTAAAAAAAAAATATAATAAAACAAAATGTCAGGCGATAGACTAAGAACAAGATAGAATGACAATGTTAGAGAAGAAGTGGAGAACAAAGAAATAGAACAAAATAAAACACTTAACTGGAGCAAGCGAAAAGGATATGCCGGACTCAACTTCAGCAGACTTATTAGTTTTTAGGTAGGCTTATAGTAGAAAGACTAGAACTAAGTAAGTAAATTTAGTTTATGCTGTAATTTTATTCAACTTAACGTACATATAAAAAATATGACAATAAAGAGTAACATAATTGGAGATTCATTGAGTACAAGAACTAGGAACTAAATTAAATTCAGATTCTTCAGCACTTTCAAATACTTCATCTTGATCTGAATCTTCAACAGTCTCGTTTTGGTTAGCAACAGGTATTTGTTGACCTTCTATTACTAAATTGTTGTCATTTTGTGACTCAGGATTAACAAATTCTTCTTGAACTAATTGGTCGTCAGCATTTGCAAAATTCACTGAGCCACTTGTTGATGATGATGATTCGGAGTCAGAATCATTTTCCTCATCTTCTATAACGATGACTGATGGATGAACTCCTAGCCCATCACCCTGACAATAGAAATGCGGTTCTTCGTGTAAATCATCTTCAGGCTCAGTTTCTTCAAGAATCTGCAACAACCAATTAGGAAAACCGCTATCTAAAGTTGGCAACACTCCATCATTCACTTGATTAATATTCTCCTCAACTATTGACAGACAGTCTGGGGAAGACACAGAACTGACGACAGCTTCTGAAGCTTCCATATCAAAATTTTCCAAAGCTTCCATATCATAATCTTCCAATAAATCAATTTGGGAATTTTCGTCAAAGAGAGCTTCACGACTTGACCAAGTTACTTCAAAATCAATCAGTGGTTTAATTTCAAGATTATCTTCATCTTCATCCTCATCAGGAGGCTCGTCGTAAATAATCTCATTATTATTGTCAATATTAACAATATTTAACTCTTGGTTATCAACATTATCATTTTGTGATTGGACTTCAACATCTTCTGGTGGGTAATTATTACCTTCCAAGTCTCTATTATTATTCGCAATTGGATGTTTTGTTGTTTCTTGAAAATTTTTTTTCATTACTTCTCGGTGATGAACGTTTGACGATAAATTTAAAACATTATTTTCACGATGTACCGTTTCTAATTCAGTTATTTTATCCAAATTGTCAAAAACTGACAGAGTGCATAACAATCTGATAGGTTTGTCGTTATTTGAAGTTTCAAAATTTGCTGTCTTTACTTGAACTTTAGATTGAGAAGATTCTACTGAAAGTAAGGAACATTTTTCGTCACCAGAGTTAAATAAAGCTTCTTGTAATTTTTCAGTATCGGTAACTTCAAGATGTAACTGAGTTTCAACAATATCCGTAGTTACATGTGTTTTAGTTTCTTCAGTTGTTGAGTTATTTGAAGCTTCAAAATCTGCTGTCATTACTTGATCTTTAGCTTGAGGAGATTCTTCTGAAAGTAAGGAAAATTTTTCATAACTAGAGTTAAATAAAGCTTCTTGTAATTTTTCAGTATCGGTAACTTCAAGATGTAACTGGGTTTTGACAATAGCGGTAGTTACAGATGATTCAGTTTCTTCACTTGTTGAATTCTGCCAAGTTGAGTCCTTTTCGTCCCAGTCACTTAACTTAGATGCATTTTCACTGGATTTAATGTCTGAGCCATAACCTGAAGCTTCGGTGTCACTACAAGAACCATCACTATCCATTTCAGCCTCATAAACAACGCAAGTTTCTAGTTCTTCAGTGGATGGATTTAGACATTCTTCAATTTTGTAATTACACTTCAACAAGACTCTTTTTACTTCAGATTCAGACGGAAACGGTGTTGTAGTTTCATACATCAATCTAAAAAGTGGTATTTGAAAACAGTTTTTTTCTTCATTGTAAAATTCCCCATTGATGTCTTCTAATAGGTGCATTCTGTATTTAAGCTGATCAAAAATTTTCTCATCTTCTGTACGTGTATCTTCATCATATGGATACTCAATTGAAGTGATTAACTTATAATAATTATCTTGATCATCTCCAAAATTTATATTTTTCGAACAGGAATTATAGGTGCAAATACCATACGACGTTTTAGGTAAGCAATTTGTGCAATTACAATATACATCTTGTGTGCAGTTAGATATTTTTTCCTTGTAGGTACCACAGATAACATCTCTTCTAATAAAAACAGCTAATTGAGAACAACAGCCTATATAGTCATCAGGACCATCAGGACCTAAACCAATTCCATCAAAATAAACACTGTATGAAGGGAAACGTAATGTTATATTTGTTGCCCATGACTGAAATTGTTCCCTGGTCCATTCGAATTTGTGATCAGCATGTCTAAATTTAGATATTTTGGCAAAATAAACATTAAACTCTGCATTTGGTGTTGTAACTATTACTAATTTCGGCTTAATATAAGAGAATATGTTGTATGGAAGCGCATCTAGTGTATCTGGATATAAATGTTCAATAATTTCTAGAGCTACAACAGCATCTGTATTTAATAAACTAGGATCAGGATCTGAAATACTTCCTGCGTAAATATTTACAGTTAAAGGCTTTGATCTTCCAATTAAATGATCAGCGTTTAAAGGATAGACTTTATATGCATTATCTCTTAATAATAACTCGTCTATATCCACAAGTGACATTACACTTGTCTGTAGTTCATTTTTTAAAAAGAAAAAAAAACTTAATTTGGCACAACCAAAATCTATTACTTTGTGAATATCATTTCTCCATTTATCATGAGTTAAAATTTCTACAGCTCTTTCATACCTTTGTTTAAATAGAGGAGGATCAAATTTGATATCATTTTCTGTATCTCGTTGAGCTAGTGGATAACTGTCTGCATTGAGTTTGGTAAAATCACTCCATGACTGAATTTTTCCATTAACATTTTTCTTAAATAAACTGTATAGAAAACTCGTAAACCAATGAAATACTAATATCATTTTCGGTAATTATTTGATATCAATAATGAGGGTTATAAAAACAACTCAATACCTCAATACCATCAACAAATAAACTGTCACTGCAGCCAACCATTAAGTGGTGATAAATGTTGTCAAGTGTTCTCCCGATCTCGTACCAACCTCTAAAAATTCTCGTATTCGCCAGAGTGAATCTCGTAAAAAGCCATGTTTTTAAATTATTACTCTTAAATATTATTCAAAATTGAACAAGCTGCTTACGGATAGTGATAACTGCTTTAAGTGATAATAATATAAAAAACGAATTCGTGTGTACCAGAATGGTTTAGCTCGTACCTCATAAACGAGGAATTCTCGTACGTTTGGCAACACTGGTCGTGACAGGCGGTTTGGTTGCGATGGCGGCAATTTTAAATTTCTACACAAATAGGGTAGTTCTGTTTTTTTAATATGTTTTACATGGTTGAGATAATGATACACTTAAGTTTTCGATTTCGGTCGACTACCGGAAGTACTTAAAATAGTCAAAAAATCGTCACATTTTAGTGAAAATTTAAGTACACGAAACTATTATATTTATTGACCAAGCAATATATCAGCACTTTTATGGACTATAAGAGCAATAAAGCAGACAATTTAGAGCCGTTCAGTATTTTTCAGCTGTCAGAAAATTTTCAGGGTAAATGTCAAACAGCAATTATTTCTAAAAAAAAAAAAAGTAAACTGGTAGAATGGGCAAAAAATATATGTTCAATACGGCAATAAAGCAGATTTAATGCCTTGACAGTCAGGGCCTTAAATCACATGCTTTATTGCTTAATTAAACAAATAACTATTTACGTACCGAGTTGCAAAATAAGCGATTTTTTTGAACTAGACGGCTGATTTTTGCCCAACCCATCGCATGCAAAAATTAGATATTTTGCCACGTGTCTCATACAAGATTTTTTCTAATTCAGTTAAAAAATAAAGTTAGTTTCTTAATTATATTAATGACACTTTTAACACAAGTCATAAAATAATACATTAGTCATTGTTTGCAATTTGTTACAAATGGATAACTTAAAGGAGCATTGTTTTGGAAAGTATCTTTATCAGTAAAAAAAAATAACTTTGGTAAAATGAGTAGTGAGCAAGTTCATACAACAACTCAAATTATTGAATTATATCAATTTGATGGAAAATAATGGATCGTATGATTAATTCCATAGAATGTAATGATAGAAATAAAATACAATATGTTAAGATAGATATTTATTTTTTTTTTTAACTGTAGACAACAAATATTAAATCAAGAATCAGCTCATCTCAGTCATGTTACGTTATAGTCATATCAAATAAAATATTCTTTCTGTCAAAATTGACTGATTGACATAAGGTTTAAATAAACTTTATGTGGTATAAACTCATAACATTGTGACCAATATGTTAAACCAAAAATTGTTATTAGTATAAAATACAAAAATTCTTGTAATCAAAACCTGTAAATTCAGATTTAGAAAAATTAGAATCACTGGAAAGTTTACTAGGCAAATAAATTTCACAGTATCAAAAAATGTTATTAAAAAAAATGATCAGATCTAAAATAGTATATTAAAGAACGCGTTTTGAAAAGTCAACTTTGTGGCACGAATTCAAGTTTATAAAACGAGCGCGTGCGCGAGTTTTTATAATGAATGAGTGCCACAATAACTTTAAAAAACGAGTTCTTTATGCTATTTTTTCTACTTTGCAGGTTTTACGTGATTTTTAAGTAAAAAAGTTAATTATTTAATCTTTAGGGACTTTTGCGTTAATACGAGATAGTTGGTAATAAAAATGTCACTAAAGTGTCAATGAAGTCATTGACACTTGAAATGTTTTCAAATTTGTCTAAAATTCTGTGTAAGTAACTCACAAATAGTTCTTTTTTACCTACCGCATCGGTTATTGATTGAATACTCCAATTGGCATTAATACAGTAAGGAAAATCTCCAAAAACTTTCTAAAATTATCCTAAATCACGACTCCAATTGCGGTTCTCACGACTCCTTTCATTTCATCGTTATTTCAGATCAAACAGAGTTATCCACTCATCTAGCAAATAACTTGTAAATTATCAACTGCTGTGAGTATTGTAAATGGTCAAAATAAAGGCCACAAGCTTTATTTTAGTTTCAAGTTTCACTTTAACGCTGTTCTAACCTCAAAAGAAAAGTTTGTGACTTGTTTACCACCGCTGTCCACCTCATTTTCAAATATTTTATAAGTTAATAGCGTCATACACACACAAACACCTTGGTGAATTATATTGGTCATCAAATGCAACAAAATTTATTCGAATACAGTTATAATAATCTCAACAATGACAAAAGTAAAATGTGACGTTTCATTCGAGCGACAGTGTGTTACCCAGTGTTACCAATCCGAAAACAATAAATTGCACTAGTTGTTACCGCACACAATTTTGGGCACCCAAATCGGACTCTGTTTCTGACGCAAAGTAGAAAAACTACATTTCAATATGCAATTACAACCGTTTGCATTGAAAAAAGTTATTCATATTTGAAATGTATTATTATTATGTATTTTTTATTTGCAAAATAAATGCATATGTATGTATTCATTACGTGTTTACATTGCAAAGTTGTTAGAAAACATTAAAAAACGAGAAGGTTATTATATGACTTTTATAATCACAAGAGATAAATGTTCCTTCAAAATGGAAATGACATTAAACAAGCACAAAACCTATTTTTTCAATGTAAATGGATGTACTTGCATATCTGAATGTAGTTTTTAGTTCTGATCAACTTTTTTTAATAACATTTTTCGATATTGTGAAATTTGGAGGTACTTTACTCTTGAGTAAAATTTATATCTTTTGACAAACCTCATATACTACTGAAAAAAATCGATATCTAAAAATTGTATTTCATATTTTAAAACATGCAGAACTATTTATAAAGAATAAGTTTTTTCCTAAAATTAATAATAAAAAAATTTCCCATATGGTTCCAACTTACTGAGACATACTGTATATTATGATGATATTCTAATTACAATAAAATAAATTCATCGCTTTTGTAAAATTTCCAGAAGCAAAAAAGGTAGTAAAAAAAGTTCGGTATTTTTTTTGTCAAAGCTGTACTACTAAATACTACTACCGGTGCTAAAACACTAACATAAATTAAGAATCAATTTTTTAAAGAATTTACTTCTGCAATCAAATTTTTACTGTTAGGTGGAAGTAGAGAAACGTTACAAAGTCAGATGTGTTTCAAGAGTGCTAAAAAAATGCAGTTATATGAAAACTAGATTACAAAATAGAGACATAAGTGTTTTCATTTTTTTTTAGTGTCGATAGTAGGTACCTCTAAGAAAATGTGAGTTTTTTGACACTTCCATATAAAAACCTTACCGGTACCAATAATCCAACTTTGTTTTATACATTTCTAATTTATTATAACATTATTCATTATTAACATTATTATTCTACCTTTCAACATGTGCAGTGATTAAGTTCTTTGTGTTTTTTTTCCATAAATTCCGTAAAATAAAGTACACCAAAACTTAGTATAACAAAATATATAAACCGTGACAACTAACGAAAAAAAAAATAAATAAATAAATAAATAAATAAAAAAAAAACATTAAAAAAAATTCAACGTTAAAAAAACCTTTTTATGAAAATAAATATAAAATTGTAAGGGTTCTGGCTCTAATTATTTTTATTTAATATTATGGAACTGTGGCTAATCAAGTATTCCCACAATATTCACGTCGGAGTAGATTAGTCAAGGGCCACTTGAAATGTTTAGTCTATATTAGGATAGTGAAGAATTCCAGAAAGATTGAGAACAGAGTCGCATAAGACGTGATCCCGTGTAGACGTGTAACTGAATAAATTGATTATATTCTTAAACTTTATTATTTTGTAATTAAGCAGAAACCATCCCTTATAGTGCAGCGGTGAGATTGGTAATCTATGCGTTCTTGCGCTAAAGTAGCCGCGATACGGTAACGTGCTAAAGTTTGCAAAAGTGCAAAACAAACAATTTTAGTGTTCTTTTAAATTCATGTATAGAATAATTAAGATGATCAACGCGATCGTAATACAATAAGTGATAAGACACAGTTAGTGTTAAGCGATTAAATGATTAAAATTAACTACATTTTAAGCAGTTTTGGATAGTGAAAATTTACAGAGTGTAAATTGAACGTAAATCATTGATCAACGTGATTGTAATACAGTAAGTGATAAGACACGAAAGAAACAATCAAAGCCAGACCAATAATTCACAATTTTTGGTCAAACCTGATTGTATCCCTATATTTAATCCTGGAGAGCAAAAATGTCCGCATTACGTTGGCTTGAAAAGATTGAACAATTAGCTAATATAAATTCTTGGAATGAAAAGACCAAAATTTATCACATGCAATCTCGATTGGCTGGATTTGCAAAGACATGGTATTACAATTTAAACAATTATAATTTAAATTGGAAGCAATGGAAAACATTAATACTCCAAACTTTTCCCGAACAACAAGATTACGCGGCGACTCTTCGGAAATTGGTAAATAGAGTGAAAGACCGAAATGAAACTTGGACTCAGTATTATTTTGATAAAATGAGACTCTTACAAGCTGTTGACATAATAGGGGTCAATGCCGTTTCTTGCATAATAGACCTCATCAGTGACGTCACCATACAAACAGGCGCACGTGCTGGGCGGTATACAACCCCCGAAGATTTATATAAGGAATATCTATCAACCATAAAGAACGAAATAAAAACTGAACCATTTTCAAGATCTGCATTATCTTTCAAAGGACGAGACAAACGTTGTCTTGAACAAAGATTAGATTTGCCTAAAAGCAATAATAAAGAAAAAAGGATAAAATATAATTTAAAGTGCTTTAATTGTGGCGATCCATCGCATTTCGCCTCAAAATGCTCTAAACCACGAAAAGAATGTACAAAATGCCATCGTTTAGGACATGACAGTAATACATGTCAGCAAAAACTAAGGAAGCAAGTTATGTTGTGTACGACAATAAAAGATAATCAAGATTGTTACCTAATTCAGTGTAAAATAAATAATCAAGAACTACAAACCTATGTTGACACAGGATGCAGTGTAGTAACAATAAGAGAGACAGATGCGAAACGTTTGCATCTGAAATGGTCTCTATGTAATATGATTATTACAGGATATGCTGGCGGCTCAACGCAGCTTTAGGCCAAACAAAAGTACGTATCGAAGTAGATCAATTAGAAGCAGAAGTGCCTATTATTGTAGTGGACGACCATTTACAATCAGTACCAGTAATGATCGGTCAAACATTTATTAACAAAGCAAACGTTGCTGTTGTCATACGAAATAATCAAGTAAGAATGTTTGATGCAACCTTGATTCAGTTACCCCAAGTAGACGAACTACCACCACTTAAGCTCAATATTTATTCAAAAGAAGAAGTAACAGTTCTACCCAATCACATTGCACAAGTACTCGTATACTGTAAGGAGGATTATCAAGGCGATATTTACATCCTTCAAGGAAGAAGAAACAAACCTAATAGTGAATTCACAATTCCTCGTTGTGTTACATCTACAACCGATAAAGAGATCTGGTGATGGTTACCAATGTGGCACCAAGCACCGGAACGAGCCGAAAGTTGTTGCCGAAGCTTAAAGGTCCATTCAAAGTTCGAAAGGTGTTGATGAACGACAGATATGAAGTAGAGGATTTACGTGAAGGTCGATCCAGCATCAAGACTGTGATGGCAGTCGATCGAATAAAACCCTAAGTGGTGTTGCAGGATAACTAAAAGTAAAGTAAATAGGTACAAATGACGACTGGTCAAATGTACAACTGACAAAGTCAGTAAAGGTAAAGAGGTACAAATGACGACGGGTCAATGTACAACTGACAAGGTCAGTAACGTATAGAGGTACAAATGACGACAGGTCAATGTACAACTGATAAGGTCGTAAGGTCAATAAGTATGACTGATAATGGAATGGGTTGGGGCTTGAGTTGGATTCGGAGTCATACCGATTAAGTTTCACAATGGAGGTGAAACTAATGGAATTGAGATTTGAGTTGAATTCAAAGTCATACCAATCAAATTTCACATATGTGAAAAAAAAAAAAAAAAAAAACAAGGAAAGTTCTTAACTAAATAAGTGCAATTTTCCTGGGTAATATTATTGTGTTTGTTTTAGATTCAGACTAGAGCCGATTCTGAGGACAGAATGATTTTTGAACAGGATGCCCGAATGTAGTAGTTCAATGTGAGAAAGGAGCGAAAAGTCCTCAGACTAACCAATATTTTGAAAATTATTGTGTCAAGAAGGGACTAGTTTATAAGAAGTTGGACAATAGAAGAAAAGCATGGCTGGTAACCCGAAGTGTACGCTGGCAAATTTGTCGTTTGTGCCATGATGACATGGGTCATTTCGGTTTGGAGAAAACCCTTAGAAAAGTTGAAGAAAATTATTGGTTCTCAGGAATGAGAAAGTTTATTAAGAAGCTATTGAAAAGGTGGCTACGCCTTTTCATACGCTACATGTTGATCACTTACAGTTGATGGGTTCACAAAGCTTACTATTCTTGAACCAGTAAAGAGTACAGCGGCACGATATGTTACTAAAACAGGTTTAAGGCATTTTGTGAAACGTACGGTGTCAAACACATTTTGAATGCTGTAGCTACACTACGTGCCAATGGGCAAATGGAACGATACAACAGAACAATTCTCAATGCACTAAGTTGTTCGACGGAAAATGAAGTTAAGTGGGACGAACACATTAATGAAATACGATTTGGAATCAATGCAACTGTAAATAAAACAACACAAAAAAGTCCTTACGAAATGTTGATGGGCTATCGACCACGATCTTTGGATGATGCCTACTTATTAAATAATTTAAATTGCGATGAAGAACTTAAAGATGTTCAACAAATAAGAACAGATGGTGCTCAAAATACAGTTAGGGAACAAAAATGGCAGAAGAAATATTTTGATTCCAGAAGACGACCAGCTCAAAACTATGAAGTAGGTCAACACGTTTTAGTAAGAAAAGTTCTTACTTCAAACGAAGGAAAAAAGCAAAAAGTTACTACCAAAATATTCTGGCCCCTACGTTATTGTAAAGGTACTTCCTCACGATCGTTATGTGATTGAAGATTTACCTGGAACAAAACGGGCGCAGAAGTTTTACCGGGGCATTTGCCCAGTAGACAAATTAAAACCATATATATTGGAAGATGTGACTTCTGAAGAATCATCCTCCGAAAATAACAAAAGTTAAGAAAATGAAAAGTGAAAAGTTCACTCTTGGGCGCACGAAAGCCCTTATTTTTGATCATTGTGAAAAGTTCACTGTTGGGCGCACGAAAGCCCTTATTTCTGATCATTGTGAAAAGTTCACAAAGTGAAAAGTTCACTGTTGGGCGCACGATAGCCCTTATTTTTGATTATTGTGAAAAGTTCACTGTTGGGCGCACGAAAGTCCTTATTTTTGATCATTGTGAAAAGTTCACAAAGTGAAAAGTTCACTGTTGGGCGCACGAAAGCCCTTATTTTTGATCATTGTGAAAAGTTCACTGTTGGGCGCACGAAAGCCCTTACTTTTGATCATTGTGAAAAGTTCACAAAGTGAAAAGTTCACTGTTGGGCGCACGAAAGCCCTTACTTTTGATCATTGTGAAAAGTTCACAAAGTGAAAAGTTCACTGTTGGGCGCACGAAAGCCCTTATTTTTGATCATTGTGAAAAGTTCACAAAGTGAAAAGTTCACTGTTGGACGAACGAAAGTCCTTATTTTTGATCATTGTGAAAAGTTCACTGTTCGGCGCACGAAAGCCCTTATTTTGATCATTGTGAAAAGTTCACTGTTGGACGCACGAAAGTCCTTATTTCAATCATTGTGAAACGTTCACAAAACAAAAACTTCACTATTGGACGCACGAAAGCCGTATTTTGGTTATTGTGAAATGTTCGCAAAGTGCAAAGTGTACACCAAAGTACTTAGTTATGTGTTTTGTTTTTAAGTAATAATTGACATTTAAAACAAATAAGTAGTGTTAGACTAAGAATAGTCTTTTAGCAGATTAACAGAATCCCGTGTTTTAACTAGCTAATGGGATTTTAATTATTATTATTATATAATATTCATGTAAAGACTATATTTTAAACAATTGTATTGCTGTTAACGTTTCATTTAAATGTTATCGTGAAATGTCAAGATGTAAACTCTCCGAGGGCGTAGAGTTATGTAGCGTGGCCGACTGTAAGGGTTCTGGCTCTAATTATTTTTATTTAATATTATGGAACTGTGGCTAATCAAGTATTCCCACAATATTCACGTCGGAGTAGATTAGTCAAGGGCCACTTGAAATGTTTAGTCTATATTAGGATAGTGAAGAATTCCAGAAAGATTGAGAACAGAGTCGCATAAGACGTGATCCCGTGTAGACGTGTAACTGAATAAATTGATTATATTCTTAAACTTTATTATTTTGTAATTAAGCAGAAACCATCCCTTATAAAATATTGTTTAAGTAATTTGTTAAATTGTCACAATAAAATTGTGAAAAATTTTAATTAATTTTCTTGTAAGAAAAAAGGGAATGTTTCCAAGCTAAATGAAACCTTCAAACATTTTCCAAAATTCCAAAAAAAAAATAAAATAATAATTTGTAAAATTGTCGCTATAGAACAGTAAAAAAATCCTTATCAATTAACCTTCCCCAAAGGAGTAAAAGAGATCATTTGCAGAGCAAAAAAAGCATTTTTTGAAGAGTCATAAAAATTAATATAAACTTAATTTAAATTTGTTAAATTCCAAATTAAAAAGAGATATCTATGTGTTAAAGAGAAACTTCTACAGAGACCAATACAAATATCCCCCCTCTCTTTATCTAAATTACAAAAAAATTATTAAAATTTAATTAACGAAACTCCTCGGTAGCGAAAAAAGAGACATTTCAGGTATAAAAGAGTGGATCTACATCTAAAAAAATATATAGAATTTTAATTTGTAATAATGGAGTGAATAACCTTATTAGAATCTTAACCAATTCATGTTCTTAATTGTTAAAAAAAAGAATATATTTGCGGGGTAAAAGAGTAATAAAAATTTGTTAAAATTACAAAGTAAAAAGTTTAATATGTTAAATTGTTACAACAGAGTATTTCTCGATAAAAAAGACGAAATGAGACAAAGAGGATCTACTAGAGCGACGGAAAAAAAAATTACAAAATATAAATTTTAATTTATTAAACTGTTACAACTTCACAGATTTTAATATTTTAATAATTAAATAATTTTAATTTGTAAATTTTTGTAAAAATCTCCAAAACAATAAAAAAGTAAATTGGGAAAAAGACATAGTCAAATAGTTATTTGTTTAATTAGACGATAAAGCATACGATTTAAAGCCACGGCGGGTAGTTCAAAACGAAGGCGCAGACAAAGTAGTAAATCTGCTTTTTGCCAAATTGAACATTTAATATGCATTGAATGGTCACATCCATAATTTAATAATCGACATCTTTGATAACAGGAAATACAGATTTTGTTTTCAAAAATTTAATTTATTACGGCAACGTTTCGAACCGGAATTTGCCTTTTCTCAAGGCTTATAAAAAACCGTGTGGAAAAATCAACCATCTATCGTTGTTTTGAAGTCGTCTAATAGCGTTAAAAACATAATTAAAATTTTAGAAACAAAATCCGTGTTTATTCTTCAAAGATTGTACATATATTTTTTTTGCAGATTATTCCAATTTAACACGTACCACAGACGTATAAAAAAATTTGAAAAAAAGTCAAATGAACACATTTGTTACGCCACTGGGAGTGACACACGCAGTAACAAATTACAAACATCTTATAACAATTGTCCAACGAGACTCGTCTAACATGTGTCAGTTTGAGCAAAGTATTTATCATTGTAGCTTTAAATATTCTCTTAAAACCAGAGTTAAAGTAATTACAGACAAACTTTCCCACCTACGTCGACCTAACAGAGATCAACTTGTAAATTTCTATTTCTGTAAGCGCATAAGTACACTAATAGACAACAACAAATCCTTCATTTGGCACAAAAACCTTAATAAAGTCGTTTGTTAAATTTAGATAAACACCTGGTATTTCAAAAAATATTTTCATTTCAATCAGATAAAAAAACACCTGAAATGATTAATCAAAACATACAGAAATAGCAGTAGGTCAAATGCGATGACTTACAAAATTGGTACGTTAACAAATCTTTAAAGCTATAAATTTTAACGAAAAAAAAAAAATTTGGGTCGGATTATTTTGATGATATAAACATGACGCCAAAAAAATCGTATCACTTACCCAGGATTTAATTCTTCCAAAAGACTATCCACTGTGCGTCTATTTAAGGTACTTTGGGCACTCGAAGGACGAGAATGAGGACTCAAACCCCCAGAACCATTATAAGCACTCCCGTTCAAAGTTCCATTCATTCCGTTTTCTGTAAAAACCCCCAAAAACTTTAATCTATAAAACATTCAAAAAAATTATTTTTTACCTGAAGTATTTCCGTATCTTGAGTTACTCAAATCTTGCAAAAGAGTATCTAACTCGGAGAGGTTATTATTAAAAGTGCGTTTTTCTCCAGATCCCGGCCCGGAAGCGTAACCATAACCCGGAGTTCGAGAACCCGAAGTCGGTTGTGTTTTTCCATAAGTACCCTAAAACAAGACAAATAAATGTGTTCTGTTGTCGACAATTTATTTTAGGAAAGTTATATTCGCCACAGATTAACTTCAATTTTATATAAATATACAAGACGTGTGTATTTCGGCCACTTAACCAAACATACAACTCTTAATACATCTAAACAAGAGTATCCTATCAAAAACATATTCAAAACAATGTTAAGTCAAAGGTTCAGCTCGAAAGTCGATCAAAGTTGCAAAAAATACACCATTCTTTTAATTATAATAGTTATTATTGCATCTATAATGTTAAACCTTGCTCTTATTACTGATTTTTTTTTTCATTTTTATAACAGCTTGGGGCTGTGTTTTATTTCCAAGTTGTCAAGTTGCTAACATGCAAAACATCAAAGTAAGTCCAAAACGTCAAAAAATGGCCAATTGCCAAAATTTGTTTTAATGTGTATCCATGCTGAATATTGCTACGATTACTAATTAATATATTTTAAAGTAAAACAGTATTAGCTTTTATTTTTTCAAGTTGGTGACTCACAAAACATCGAAACAATAGGTTGTGTGCTAGTAATCAGATGTCAAAGCGATTGGTGGCAAAACCAAGAAATATATTTGTCAAAATAATTAAGTAATAAAACGATTTCTTCTAAGTGTTATTTGAAGTAAAGTTATCAAGTGTTAGGTCTTATGTTTTAAACAGTTTTTCGTTAAGTTATTGAAGAATTTTTAAAATATCAGAACATAATCTAATTTAATGTGTTTAGCTAAAATCTCAGTTTTTCTAATTAAATCATACAGACGAATATGAAATAGATGGTATAAATGTATTTTAGAATCTTATTCGTTTCCAGGTACCCCAAAAAGCTAACAGAATAACTTGTAAAAAGTAATTTTGGCTCTATTTTACCACCAATCAGTCGACACTTGTACGCAACCTATTCCTATAAAAGTTAAGAAAATGTCAAAATTATTATGCAACATTATTATTAGTCACTTACAAAACGTCAAAATGACTTTCAAACATCAAAAAATTGTTAAAAAAATTTGCACAATTGCATATAATATTCTTCGAGATATTATTGTTGCAAATGTGTTCATTATTATTAGTACCCATTGTAAGCGCTTAATTGCTCTATTAATAATTAGCTTCTTTTTAACTAAATTCGATGAAAGCATCCTTTTTTTCTCAAAACAGGGTGTTTGAAGATAAATGATTAATATAAATAATTGAAAATCAAAGTTAATCCTACAAGTTTAATAACATAAATTCTTATATAAATGTGGCAAAGCGCTTTCGAGAGTAGTTATCTC
Organism: Tribolium confusum; assembly: GCA_029207805.1. Lineage (NCBI taxonomy): Eukaryota > Metazoa > Arthropoda > Insecta > Coleoptera > Tenebrionidae > Tribolium > Tribolium confusum. The sequence continues at coordinate 11,966,988 of JALGAY010000006.1, forward strand.
TCATCATTAGTGCTAAATAATAATGTTAAAAAAAAAAATTAACAAACTTTTGTCAATAAAAAATTACAACATAAAAAATAAAAATGTATACTGATAATAAGATTAATCGTTATCTTTATCAAAAATATGTTATCGATCTAACACATCAGATAAATAAATAAATAAATAAATAAATGATTACTAATTGGAAAACTGACAAAAAAATTGAGTCGCCTAATCATGTGTGTTTTTTAAAAAGATTTTACATTTGATTTAAATAATAATTTCAAAAAATATAAAAAATCTAATATAGAGAGTAGACAAGATTATAAACAAACATTCAACTAATTAATAAATATTAAACTAGTGATGATAGAATAGATCAAGATTCGTTGGTGCATCTAAGGTTTTCTAAACATTCAGAATAACCTTTTTTTTAAATTATTGTAATAGTTTTAGTCTGTTTTGTTTTCCACGTTAGCTATTCACAGAACGTCAAAATAATTTTCAAACGTTAAAATTTTTTCAAAATTAGCATATAATATAAATCTTGTCACTGCACTTTTATTATATCAGTGTTAAATACTCTAATTACTAATTTAACTTTCTTTTTACTAATTCTGGAATTATTTTGTTTTGTCAAGTTAGTAACACACAACACGTCAAAAATAAATCCAAACGTCAAAAAAATTACTAAATTTGTGTATAATATTACTAATGTCGCTGAGCACCTGTAGCATCTACAGTAAGTAGATACTGCTCTAATTATGGATTATCTTCATTATAATTATTGCAACATTTTGGGGTGGTTTTGTATTTCAGAATCGTTACTTACGAAACGTAAAAAAAATGACAAAGTTTGGATGAAATATTATGAATTATCATTGTCACTTCGCTCACACAGTATCTACTTATAATGTTAAATACTGTTAGAATTGATCACTTGCACATGACGTCAACCATCAGCCTCTGGACAACTAATACCTATATTGAGTTCTATATAAAATAACTTCAAAAAATTCTTGGTTTATTTAACGAACGATATTCGTTTTGAATGTAGCCTAAAGCTATTATAAAAGACTATTTATTCATATTGTTAAAACTGTTATACGTACATAAATGACTAAAAATCGATAAATTTTTAAATTACTGCGTTTTTATTAACTTATGACGCATGACAATATTGATAGAAGTAACTTCTACTTGTTGACGTGTGGTTTTTCTAGATATTTAGTTACTCATTTTGCACTTAACAAAGATCTTGTCTTTAAGGTGCATATTAAATTCATGAACAGTCTGAGAATCTTCGCTACGTTGTTGTAACACCAGTTTGTCACATAACTGCTAAGAAATGGTTTTGTCCAAAGTGTACAAAACACAAAAACTTTAAATTATTGAAATACATATTTTCATATACTTTATGTTACATTTTCAAGATTAGTTAGTATTGACTAATCTGTAGTATTATTTTACACCTGTATATTTTTGTATTTCCTTATGTTTTCTTTTTTTTTGTAAAAACAGATACATTAATTAACACGTTGTGAAATTTTGATAAACATTTTTGATATTGTGTAGTGTTTTCAAAACAAATGTTGCAGTACGTTCTGTTGAATATAATGAAAAATTTTTGTTTCTACTATACACACTTGATACAAAATGGTCACGATACACTCTTGAATTACTAATTAATTTTTTTAGTAAAATCTTTAGTATGGCTTTCAGCCAATTCAATTTTCTTTTAATACCTTTGGTAACACTTGTTTATTAAGTTGTAAATGTTGAGAATAGTAAAAAGTTTTAGTCATTATCTCGATTATTTCTATTAAAGCACCCCACGTCATAACAAAAATACACCCTGAATGCTAAAATAGTTACTTAAACAACTGTTAAAAGTTAATCTTTTTTACTAGTGTGGAATGTTGAAGTATTTTTGAGAAAATAATTGCTAAACTCTAGTTTTAATTTGTAACTATTTTTCAAACTGAATTATCTTTTGTTTATAAAACTTTTTGAAGATTAAAATATATATCAACCCGGTAAGAAAAGTGTTGGCTTTGTTATCCGTACAAGTTTGAAAGGCAATTTTATCACATTCAATAGCGACAGAAGCTTCTTCATTTTTTCTTTTATTATCAAAGCAGCAGTGAAATGATAAAATAAGATTTAAAAAATAACATTTGAGACAAGTAACTGCAAAACTCATTATCTGGAATTTCATTTTTAGCTTCTATTAATTTCTTCAGCAGAAATAGGCTCAATTAAAGACATGTCAAATAATTTTTAACATATATCAACAATTTTTTAGTTAACTCCAAAAGAAGATAAATGAAAAAATTAATACAATTTATTAAATATGTAATACTATTAAATAAACAAAAAAAACATTTTCTTATCTTTGTTTTTATTGAGAAATTTAGTAAATTACTCATCGACGTCTTAGACATAGAAACAACCAGTAAACAAAACCTACTGACAACTAATACTGTTAAAAAAATATTTTTGGAAATTTTAAGTTCTATTTATTGTCAATAACTGTTAAAATGGGTCAAAATAAAAGATGACAAATTTAATTTTTTGCAAATTTTAATAATTTATTTACACAAAACCGTTTACAGACATTTTGTTTCCAAGATATGTGTAAATAGTCTCTTACAACTGCTTTATGCTATCTTTAATATCATTTTAATATTAATTTTAATATCATTCGCTAAACAAGTGGAAAAAAATCCAAAAAGTTATTCTCCACAATAAACAAATTTAATAGTTGTCTGAAGACTGCTGGATTTCCCAACTTGCTTTACAATTGTTTGAAAGCCATTAATTACTAATCAACTTTTAGGGCTGTTTTGTTTAATGAAGTTGGTAACTTTCAAAACGTCAAAATAATTCCTACCGGGCTGATTTCAAGTATAAAATAATACCGGTAGTATCTTCGTTTCCATGGAAAAATAAACAAATTCGGGGCTGCGATTCGCTGTTGTCATGGAAAAGTATTAAAATTTACGACACTACCGGTATTATCTCAACTTGAAATCAGCCCATAATCTCAAAAATTATCAAATTTTTACATCTGTATATTATTACTGTCGCTACTGTAATATCTATGATAAATTTTGCTGTAATTACAATTAACAGTTTTTTAATTAATTTAATAGTATAGGGCTGTCTAGTTTTTTAAAATATGTAGTTGACAAAACGTCAGAACAATCCCCAAACGTCAAAAATGCACAAAATTTTTCGTATATAACGTTGCCGTAAAATTTTCCTCGCTTTCATCCGACGACCACTTGTTGATCATAATCAACAGGTGGTCGAAAATCCCCTCAAAAAACTCCGAAAATTCCTCGTGGGGCCTAAAATCCATCAATCACCGGTTAAACCCCACCATTTCTCGAATTTTAAGTAATATTACTCAGCAGTGTGAGACGGCACAAGGTCCCTTTATGGAGCGATCGGTATTCAAATTCGCCGAAAAGAGATCGAAATAGAGGTTTGAAACTGTATTGACAGAGACGGCGTCAGCATCGCGACGCCTTGCGAGTGGGGAAGAGGACGATAGTTTGCGCACGGCTCGACGTGGTCCACACGAGAAAAAATTATTCAAAACAAGAAAAGAGAGTTTACGAATCGCATTGTCTATAAATAAGGATTTTCGGTTGGTTGAAATTTAGTAAAATTCTATTTTGAAAAGCGATGTAATCGGGTCTGGGTTGAATGCCAATTTTCGAAATTTAATAAACGTGCTATTTTCTAATTGGGCATTCCGAAATTCGATTTTTTTTTTCGATAATAAGACGGGAAATTAAGCGAGTAATGAGTTGGCTTGTTGCTTAATTTTGCTAAAATAGAGCCAGAAAATCGAACGAGAAATAAATTGAGCTAAATAAAAAAATTTGGTAAACAAGTCGATCAAGTCAAATAAATGCCAAAATTTTTGTCAGCACTCGTTATTTCTTTGTATTTATACAATTTCGTCTATTCTAATTATACTCCGAAATGTTTAAAATCAGTTAGATAAATTTAAATCCTTTAAAAAAATAATTAAGAATTTTAAAAATAAAATCTTTTCTATCATAGACTAGAAAAAAATCTGACGTCATTACCTCATCCATCAAAACACATTAACTTGAAATTGCATTTTGACGAGCTTTGATGTTTTTATTAGTGCAATAAAACCAACATTTAGAGAGGTTTGGTATAATATAGCACAACTAGCGCTATCTGTTGGAAAATTCTGAGCACTTTTCAATTTCACGAAAACATCTGTTTTTAAATAAATTTGTGTGGTTGGTCAAAAGATATCGCTGCTTTTAAACAGTATTGAAAATGTCAGATATCTAAAAATATTCAAACCGAAAATATGCTCGTTACAAGATTTATACGATGTTAGATTAATTGCTCGTTAAATTTCTGATGTAATAGTAGTAATAGCTTTGTTTTTAATTATAGGTGCAGAGAAAACGAGAAAATTGTAGATTTAATTTAATTAACTGGTAAACACAGTTGTTTTTATTCATTCCACTTCTGTTTTAACTCTTTTACAAAGAGAGATGTGATCATGAAAAACTATAATTGTGAACATTACATTAAACTGTCAATTTCTAAGTTGACATTTGGACATAATAATATTTCAAAATTTACAGTACATTCACAATATTATAATAGCTGTTTTAACATCAAATTTAAGTGAACACACTGTATCCACTGCATATTTAATTTGCGTCTGATCATAAGCAATAAAAATGCAGCTTTAGAACAAGTAAAGTAGAGTACATTTTAAAATAAGACATGAAAGTAAGTTTTTTCGTGAAACAATGGTTTGTTACAATTGTATACAATCTCACGAATAAAAAAAAATAAAACATTTCAATAGTAAAAATATCATTTTCTATTATTCAAAATCCATAATTATATTTGCAATTAATCAAACTGTCAATACCATATCACTGCTTTATTTTTTTACTCGTTAACACGCATTTCCATCTCTAGTTGAAAGTTGTACTTTCACATAAGATTTGAGTAGCGAAAATGCGTACTTTCATATGCGTGAGTAGAAAAAAACAATATTTTCAAAATAAAACACAAAGTATCTCAAAACTAAGACAGTCCAATCTTATACAAAGTAAGAAAAAATTCGATGACCTATCTTAGAAAGATAAAAAGTTCTGAAAATGAAGTAAACACTGCATCTTCAGACCATCAGTTATTTTCAAATAAAGGTTCTAAATGTTCGGGTTAATTTTTATTTAATATGGGCATTATTATGCATAATTAAAATCCATTATAAAAATCTTAATAAATTAGTGAGCATAAACACGGAATAAAAAATCTTTTAATTTTTGAAAATTTTAATTAAAAAAACAAGTAAAAATAAATTTTTAAAAAATTTCAAAAAGAGTCTGCGCAATGTTGCCGTATTAAAAAGATTTAAAAAAACAAATGCCTTGGAAAAGGTAATTTAAAAAACAGTTCTTTTTATTTCGACTCCTAGAGGTACAACGCACTGAACTCGAAATACCTTCATTTTAAGCCTGTATAATCTTAAACTGATTAAAAAAACAAAAAAATAATAAATCATTTCATTGGTACACAGAATGTACAGGAATGTTAATGGAGCATCGAAAAAATAATTAAATAAATGTTTGCATCTTATTTTCTAAAAATATCGAAAAAAAAATTATTTTAATTTTATTAAATTTTTAATTTTGACAATTTGGCAACATCGTTGGTCAGTGGTTATGACTTTAAGACAGGTTGAATGAGTAATTGGCACTTTTAAAAATTAAATTTGACAGTTTGACGCAATTTTTAAAAATAATTTTGCCATAACATAATGTAGGAGGTACAACAAATTATAAAGCGTTTTGCAGATTTCAAAATTTCGAAAAAACAAAAAAGTTGAATCCGCAACTTCTTCAAATCTAGAAGAATGGGCAATTAGAATTTTTTTTTACTATTTTTTCGGTATTCTAGTAACAGTCTCCTATAACATATTGTTGAGGTTTTCGGCCATTTTGTACTCGGCATGAATTGGTTTTTATTGTTTATTCAATAATATTTACTATTGAATACTTAATAAACTTTAAATTTTCTAACAAAAATCCTTTTAATTTTAATAGCTCTTTTTCTACGATAAATTTATGGCATAGTTATAAATTTAGTCAAAAAAAAGGTGGTTGGGTAATGGGTTCCTCCATTCTAGAATGCAGGTAGCTTTTATATTAAGAATTTACGACACTAAATTTGTAATACAAAACTCGAAAATTCCAGACATCAAAGTGACTTTCCATCTTTTTGAATTTTTATAAAATATTTTATATAAAATATCGTCAAAACAAAAATGGAGGAAAAAAGGTAGTAAACAACTAGTTTAGTACAAAAAAATTACAAAATACAAAATTATCAAAATTCATTGTATTGGTTTTACAGCATGTTGTCATACAATTTTGGCTCAAATTTTTTTTAGAAGTAACTCTCCCGTGAATAGCACTGTGGACATACATAAAGACATAGACTCTTGCCAGACATTTAAAAATATTTGTCAAAACTAAAAACAAAAACCCCACAGATTCTAATAGGTACTTTCTGTTTGAATGTGTACCCTAATAAGCTGTACACAGGGTGTTTTTAAAGTAACTTTTAAAAAAAGTAACTATACCTACTAAACTAAAGTAACTATAGGATGTGAAAGCTTTGCTTAAAAATAGTGTTGTCATACATCGTGTCAAATTCTACAGCGTGTATCTCAAAAACTAGCAACATCTGAAAAGACAAATTTGGATGTTCAGCATCCTTTCAAAAAGAGCTATCACTTGTTAAAATATGTAAAGTTACTTCAAAGACACCTGTATATCTGATTTCAATATTAAAACTAGGGCTATTACCAGAAAAAATTCTGCATATATTTCAGTCTCAATCACACACTATATAGCAAAAAAATGCTATAATACAAGTACCGTTGGCTTCAAAAAAATCGGAAAATGAAATTTGACCTAATGTGAATCGGAAATTTAATTTGTCAATTAATATCAATTTGTGTCTATATTTCTGACACATAAGTGCAGTTTTTAATCTAAATTCTAAAAAGCCGTTTCAAAATATAAAAATTTTATAAAATGCAACAGAATTTCTTCTGACAGTTCCCGTTTTTTTTTAAGTTCTAGAATGTATATCTCAAAAACAATAAAAATTTATATAAGACAATGTTGGTTATTTAGCATCCTTTTAACGAGAGCTATCATCTGTTAAAATTTGTAAAGTTACTTCAAAAACACCTGTAGATGCTTTATCTTAATCTAAATCGCATTTTCTTCATCGTAATATTTTTTACAAATATTTTGACGTTATTTTGACACAAATTAAACAAACTGACATGCCGTAACCAAAATACAAGGAACTGTAAATAAAAGAAAGATTTTTTTTTATATTTGTAATTTTTTTTGTATATCTGAAAGTTTTAATTATGCAAAATGCATTCGAAATTTCCTTCAGATGTAAAAGTGGTATATTTGGAGTCTTGTACTTTGACCATTTTCGCTTTTATCATTATCATAACTTAAAAAAAAATGTGTTACACAAGCGTCTTATTACAAGACACCCATCTCAAAAACTAAAAGAGAAAAAATGCATAACTTTCTAGTTACTTTCAGAATCAAAATTTACTTCAGATGTAAAAAATAACAGCAACCAAAAATGTATGATTATTGTGTCGGGCTTTGAATCGTAAAAACTAAAAAAGATGAGATTTTTTACATTTTTTAGGATTCCTAAGATCTTAATTGACAACTATCAACAATTCGACACGTCTTTATATTTTGGGACTTGTATTTAAATTTATGTTAAACAAAAAAAAAATTTTTGTCTTTAAATTTGAGTTTCGATTTTAGTTTTTTTTATAGAACAAATTGCATAAAACCACGAAAATATCAATATTCTGTTAGGTGGCAAGCCATAAACAAACGACAAAGAAAACAAACCGCTCTCAAACGACCGGACGTTTTTGAATCTATCTAGAACATCTTGATTTGTGACCACGTTATTCTCAAAATAACTTAAACAAACAATCATCAGATGGCGTAAGAAATTTTACTTACTGATCTAACATTATATGCATCAACCCTTGATGCTGGACTTTCAGCCCCTGAATGTCTTCCATCCCTCGAGGTATTTAACGACCCATATCCAGAACTACTACCACCACCACCAGGAGATACAGTATTTTGAAGATCGGCCAAGAGAGCATCTGTAACACAAAAACAAATTTTAATTCTCTTGTTTCACTCCAAAAATAATAATTTTATACCGAATTCTTCATATGGATTACGAGTTCGTGCATCCATTTCGTCTGACTTTACCATAATTAATAAATCGGTTGATGATTGAAAGAAATTGGACAAAATGAGCAACGCAATTACACGAAATTAAAACCACCGATAAAAGATGCGTCAGAACATTTTCAGTGGAAAAGAAATGTTATCACATGGAATGTACGATTATTAATAACAATGTTTATAAAAATATGACAAGGTGGTAGCACAAAGAATGTAGACAGATCTTTGGGTTGGGTGGAAATAAACCACAACTAAAGTGGATTCTATCCTATCAATAATGGACATACATGCATGCAATCTTATCATTTTTGCGGAAATTGCAAACGTTTAAATTTTTTGTTTATATAACGAAATTCTTTCTGAATGAATTAACTGTATGTAATCAAAAATAATCGATATTTATTAAATTGTTTTCAATATATACATAAACATATTTGTTTTAGTAAAATTAGTTCGACCTTGAGGACCATTTATGTGCCGCCTTATTTTTATTCAAGACGTAATCGTGGGCTTGCCTATTTCAATTAACGAAATTATGTTGTGAATGGATATGTCAATAGTGGGAACTATATACGGTGGTAGAAAGTTTAGTAAATAAAATTTAGATACAAAATATTATATAAAGTACATACTTATTATGATTATGTGTTATTATATAATAATATAATATGAATTATAAATTTTAGAAGAGTATTATTAGATAAATAAACGCCTACTTATTAAATCTTTGATATGTGCTTTTTCCCCAAAAGCAATAAAAATAAAAAATCTTGGCACATTTTTGACTTTGTTCCATTTCTTGTGTACCCCCCACGTGACCACGTACTTACTTAAATATTGCTCCCATTCAGCATGAGTCTTAAACCTGAACATTTTCTTCTTCCTCTCCAGTGTCGTCGGTGGTGAGGGGTCAAAAGTGACCGTTTTCGGTGACGGCGTACGCGTGCGTAATTTAGCACTCATTTTCAATCGAAAAAAACAATAGTTTAGAGAAAATCCCGACTATGACTAACCGTTGCACCAGCGATTTTGGCAAACCTGGACGTGTGTCCGGTTATAAATAGACACCACTTGCGGAATCACGAAAACTCCACCTTTTTCACCTTACGTAAGTGCCATTTTCGCGAAAATTTTTCACCGGAACTAAATTGATGAAGTAAATTTAGACGAGTGTCTCCAAGACTGATTTAGAAATCGAAATATACACGCGTTACTACTTTTTGTTGAAAAAACCTACGATTGTTAAGCCTACGCCGTTAGTATGACCGTGGACTTTTACAGACATTGCGTACTTGAAAACGGAATTGGAAATAAAAACAGGTGAAACACATAGAAAATTATTCATTCGACATTCTTCACATTTCTAAGACAAAATTGGGTCACACAATTTAATTTATCTCTACTTAAACCAATTCAACTGTCATGTCACCAGGTCCTAAGTTGGTCCTTCCTGTGTTTGACCTTGCCACAATTATACTCGTAGTAATCAAAACAATTTTAACATTTCTGAAACTACCCGAAAAAATCAAAAATATTTTTGAATAATGAACTATCAAAATTGATGAAAGGTCAAAACACAGAGGTCCGTGATAAGCGGATAGTTAATCCCAAATCTTCAGTAGTAACAGAAAAGAATATCAAAATTAAAATAGAATAAAAAGTTAAATATTTGATTCCTTGAACGAGTATAATTTTTGCCACATCAAACCTATCTTGACAACATTTCCACTTTTGGCTTCTTCCATAAATTTTGATGATTGTATTGTAGCATGTATTACCCAATGTTTTTCTCCAATATAAAATTTTAAATATCTGTTTATTCGTAGCTGAACCATCTGTTGAATCGAAAAACTAAAAATAGTTTGATTTAAATTTTTAGTTTTACTTGTAATAACATGTTGAAATATACAATATATACAGAGTGACCAATAGAAAACAAACTAAACAAGTTTTTGGGTATTTCTGACTATTTTTTTCGAAAAATGCTCGGTAAAGTTAATTTTAAATACGAAAGGTATAAATACTTGGTATAGTGCTAATATTGATACTTCACCGCCTTGACGGGAGCGGCTACCTTCTTCAAAATTTTAAATATCTAGTGGAGTTAAGTGGGATAACATTAGAAAGGCAATTAAATTCTCCTTCCAACTATGTCTGTTGATTACAGTAAAACCCGGTTGTAACGGACGTTTTTGATAAGTCTGTTGCGTTTCGTAAAGTCCTCAGAAAGATATTTCATGTATACAACCTTTTATGTCTTTGATTCTTTAATAAGTTTATGGCCACCCTAACAGCAGCACGAGCATGACCCAGCATTGACGACATCTGTTTACCCCCTTTATTGGGGTCTAGAAATAATGATTTGCGGTTAGACTTTCATAAAAATTAGTGAAAGTTAAATACCGGATTTTATCGTAAACACGAAATATCTTTTTGAGAACTCTATCTCGTATTATTGTGTTTTTCTACAACGTTCTTCATTTAGAACATAATCATTAAGTGGTTCCCAAAAAATACGTTATAAACGGGTTTCATCGTATTAGAAAATAATAATAAATTGAAGATTCGGCAAAAAAATTATATTTAACACAATAAGCAGATTTAATGCCGTCCTTGCTTCTCTTTTGAACTGCCTGCTGCGGCATTAAATCGTATGCTTTATTGCGTAATATAACTGCATCTCTAAAACTTTAGGCTCTTGAGTAGTTTAAAGATAAAAAAGAGTTGAATTACTACGACAACCGGGTACACACTAATGTGGCATGTTAAAAACCACCGTTTTTTTTTTTTTTTTTTTTTTTTGATAGGACAGATTAAATGTTTTTCTCATAATTTTGGAAACGAAACTGATCTTATTCTTTTTTACACAAAACTGCAAAGAACTGGAAATGCACAACTCAAAGTTGAAAAAAGCACCGAGTAAGCAGTTAAAAAATAAACTGAGTAAGCCAGGGAGTAATTTTGTTTTTAATTTCTATAATAGATAAGAGAAAAACTTATCTGAAATACAAATAATTCGACTTACAATTGAAAACTTAATAATATAAAAAAATTCATTCATAATAATAAAAAAAGGAATTGAACGAATGAGGTAGAGTTGGATGTGTCAATAAATTTAAGACCACAATACTACAAGAAAAAGAATAAAATTTCTATGCCAAAAAACTAAGGAAAAAATAGAAGTATAAATTTAAAAAACAGATATTTATTTAGTTTTACTTTACTATTCGAAAAATATTAATAAAGTTAATGTTTTTTACTAGTACATAAAAACGGTTGTTCAACTCTTTTTCTTTTCGTGAAGTATTACAAATTAAGAAATAGCCTCGCGGACTGTATAATACAAAATTTAATTTTCCACAACTTTTCCATCTAATATTTTTTGTAGTTTTTTAAAATAAAGCTATCAATAAAGCAGAGCTGCACAAATTTTAAACTTACAATATATCTTTTTTTAATGTTTTAGTAACTTTTTTGATACCTTTTTTTAAATACAAATATTAAAAATTTAATACTTCATATAAATATTTTTTTATTTGCTTTAAAATTATTTTAATTGAAAATTTGCACTTTCTATTTTTCACCACTTTGTCAACGTTTGTGACGTCATGAGTTCTACATTTAGGCTTGAATTATCGTAGTCTGCAATATGACCCATTGATCTGTCTTTGTAAAAACACAAGAAACATTATCAATCTTTTGAAAATCATAAAAAATCTAAACCGTTCAATAAAAGCCTACCCTCGTCTGGCGACTTCTTTTGGTCATTTGAGTTGCTAATAGATCTCAATAATTATGTAAAACATATTTCAAAAGATCAAATAATAGTTAATTTTTAAAGCCCGACGTAGGAGAGCTTTTAATTTCCCGAGGGCCATTAGTGACGGTTACGCCCGTAATACATACAGCGTTTTATGTAGGTACAATTGAAAGTAAAAATCATATTTTCAAAAATTTTAATCAAAAATATTAAATGTCAAATACTCGTCACTACTACGTACTAGTTAAAATTAGTCAGCAAAGAGACAATGCTTGATTCCACTAACAAACAGAATGTATAAAAATTTAATGATAAAGATCTAAAACTCTACAGACTGTTATGGAAGTGAATGCAAAAATTTTAACCTGAAATACAGCACCACAAATAATAAAAATCTGTAAAAAAAATTTTGGTCTATCTCAACTAATAACAAAATTACAGGTCGTCAAAGTTGGGTATAAAAAAAACATTTTTTTGTTATATCTCGAAAACCGCTTAACCGATAAATACCAAATTTGGTACACAAATGAAGTTGTGTGTACTGTTTTTATTTCTACTAGCAAAATTTTGCTGCACATCTCAATTTCAAGTTACGGCACTTTTGTTTCACATTTTGGGTAATTAACCAATTTTCTTCTTATTAATTTCCAATTTTTGTAGCAAAAATAAATATGCCAGTAGATTCTAAATAAAAATACAAGAACGCAATATTTTGCTAAAAAGTACCGTTTACGAGATATTTATGTTTAAAGTATAAAAATGGTTTTTAATCTCTAACTTTGGCGTCCTCTAGCTCCTAAACGGTGCAACTTAGTATAAAAGTAAATTGTGTTAAATCGGTTTATTTTGACCTGAAAAACCTATAGTTGCCCTATGTTAAAAAAATTTTGTTATACGTTTTCTAATAGTTAATTTTTAGGTTATAATTTTGTTATTAATTGAGATAAGACAAATTTTTTTTGCAGATTTTCATTATTTGTTGTTCTGTATTTCAGGTTAAAATTTTTGCATTCACTTCCATAACACCCTGTATATCAATCTATTTATTATTTTTTTTACAAAAAATAAGAAATCAAAGACTGTTTATTAAAGTTTTTTATACTTTTTAATTTTTGAGATATATGTACCAGTTACATTTTTTTATATAGAAGCCATAGTTAGCTGTGACTTCTTGTAACTCAAAACTCCTACCCTATTTTATTAAACTTAATTTACTTCAAACAAAATAAATTACTCAGCACTTTCTTCACCAAACTTGTAATCCAAAACAGGATCACCACACTCAAATGTCTCTCTAACTATCTTCAAAACGGCCTCTTGAATAACCTCAACATCTTCACTTGGAGTAAAATCATCTTCTGTCGACCTTGAGACAGTTACAATAACCGGAGGAACTTTCAAACCTTCTAAAACTCCCCGAAACCGTTCAAACATAATTTCCAACTCCTCCGAACTCGATACATGATGAGGCAACTCCGAATCATCACAAGTACATCCAGCATCGTGTAACAACTCCCAATCAATTTCATCCTCTGAGTAAACCTTCAAAATTGAATCGTGCAACTCTTTTACTTCTGGTGGAACATCTTGAGGAAGGCTTTTCTTGTCTTGCAAGTGTTTAAAAATCCGTTCCAAGTCAGCAATTTGTTTTTCCCGTTTTTCCATATTATGAAATATATCCTCGTTTTGTGGTGTCTCAAATTTATAAATTTCCTTGAGTTTGTTATAAGTATCAGCTTTATTATAAAATTCTTTAAATGGGTTACTCGTACTGAAAAAATCCAAATCGATATCTAAAATATACGGAGCATCAACTTCCTCCAAAACTCTTCTGTCAAACCCTTCCTCTAATGTTTTCACTCTCAAAAAAATTTCCTTAACCTTATCCAAATCTTCATCCCGACTCACCAAACACTCCGACACAAAATAATTCTCCTTGCAGTTGACTCTAATTCGCCCATTTTTACTCCCAATTAAAAATTTCTGATCACTGTCTTTAATCTGATTGGCCCATGGAGGTTTAACCCACCACAAAGTCTTAAAATGACCAGCATAAGCTCCTGGTAGCATCCAATTCTCGATACTAATCTGCTCAAATAATTTCTTTTTATCATAGACATAACTTTCTGGCATATTCTTCGGAATTAGCATATCTGGGTGTGAGTCGAAATGTAATATCGTGATACCCTCCAAAGGTAGATATTTCGCTCCAATATTTCGGTAAATGTAGGGCAACACTTCATGATGGTATTCCACCACATAAATCGGTATTTTTTCGTGTTTCCGGCGACCTGTTGATAGAAAATCACTTTTTAACACACACACTACACTCAAAACCGACGTTTCGTACCGCGCAAACCGACATCGTTAGGCCGCAAATTTCGAAAACTTACCACTCATCATATTTTAAGCCGAAACTAGACTAAATCACTGACAAACCGCAGTCCAGTTACCTCTTACAAATGACATCATCTTTACGTCAGTAAATATACATATGGGAGTATTTGAATAAATATGATAACAACAGGGAAGTTACGCGATTTCATCACAGGAAATATAAGACGATTCTGGCATAAATGATTGATAAAAGATGAGTTCGTTGGACTTGAGTCCAATTTATTAAAATTAAATTAAGTTTTCGAGTGTGAAAGTGAAAGTTATTGGCAAGTTTGCAGGAAGAGGACACAAACAACAAAGCTGCAATTACGTTGCATACTCTGCAAGATTTTTTTTAAAACAAAATTGTTTAAAACTCAAGTACGTAATTTTTAATTAAAGGGATTGATCATTATTCATTAGTCATGACTTCATCTCTTAGAATTTTTACCGCACAACGTTACTAAATGTGATCGATCTATTCTTTTCAACTTATTATGTGACATGCATGAAACAAAGACGCTAGAATATCACAAAAATTAATTTTTAGCTTAGGATTCTTTTTAGCGCAAAGAAATTTAACTATTCAACATGTGGTTTAACAGTTGAGCAATAATATTGTGTCATATTATGAGGGTAAGTACTTGATAGTGATTTAAAGCTTTTAGTTTTAAATTGAGCGCACAATGGAGAAAATTGAGCGTCGATTAAAAATCATATTGAAGATAGAGCAAAAAACAGTTTTCTTAAACAAACATCCTAATTCTTGAACGCAGCCTAAAGTTTGCAAAACCGTTTTGAAATCTAGAGTAGATGGTTATCGAGAACCCATAAAAAAAAATCAAAAATTTTTTTGTGAAATAGGAGAGTCCTAAGCTTTCCATTTTTTGCAGTATTTGCTTGTAACCCCTGTATAATTAATACGATTATATAGAAAGAATTCAACAATACCCAAAAATGACAAACATGCTTGCGAATTTTTGACCACAAACTGGTATACATGTATGTACGCGCGCGTACGGGCCATTGTTGATTTGCGTGCTTTCACTTAGACGCTGATGATACGGAGCTGATAGAAAAAAAACTCTGGTACAGTGTTGCCAAAAACTGTTTTATTTTAAATGGAAAATTCATATTTAACTTACTTCAATTCCTCTAATTTTGGATAACTAAATATTTTTTGAAGACACTTTTGAGTGTCAGTGCATTAACTATTGTGTGCACCCAAACTCGTTTTTACTTTTTTGCTTATTTTGCAAAATGCACATATGTAGCTGCACATATGGCAACAGTGCTATTTTGATACTGAACTTCAGAATTTCGTACGCGTGCATGTGAAAAGAAATCACGACGCTGACCGTACGCGTCCATCTGGGCATCTGAAAGGAGACTAAGGTGGAAGGCAGTTTTGATAACATTTTTCTTTTAACAATTTATTTAAACAATGTATTTAAAGTGTTCTTGATATTTATTATTTTCATTTTATTTAATTGTATCTAGTACTACAACATACTCGTAATGTGCACTACAAAATATTAAAAAAAAACACATTAATTTTTATTTTAAATTATTAATTATTTAAATGAATTATTTTTTTGTAACTTTTTTAAAGAACTGTTATTATCTGTTTAACGCGCATAACATAAATTAACCAAACATTTTGTAGGTTTGGCGAAAATCAACGATAATATTCAGTAATGTTTAATTTTTTTATTGAAAATGTATTGTTAATATTAAACAATTACCCAAGCAACATTTCTTTTAGCTTGTTTTTTTTTAAAAAAATCAAGAATAAATTTTACAAAAAAAAACAAAAATGTTGCTATAGTTATATTAAAAATTTAAACAAATAAAATTTTTTTAAACATTGTCTCAGGTAACATCTTCTTAGCCATTTAATGCCTATATTTTGTTTTTTCAAAATACTTTATAGTTTAGCCAATTGGAAATTTGGTCCACCCTGTATAAGGAAGTGTCTAGGCAGTCAGCACCGGTATCCGCTTATAGCTCAATGGGTGCCGGCGCCGATACCCGTCAATTCCAAAATCAGCACTGCTGAGCAGCTGACATTTGTAAATAATAGCAACAAGTATGTATAGTCGCCGCGGAAATCTACGATCCCTAACTTCTACAGTCCGTGATAATCCAAATAATGGCCATTGTTAAATCTAATTGTAAGCTAACATCTGGACGAAATAGTTCCCTACCTAAGGCATCGGCAGGGACCGTAAAACTTAAGGATAAGTAAAAATTGCATATATATTCCATCATTAAAGATAAGTTTACCATTAGAATCAACAATAGCCAATATTTGGTTTATTGCGGACTTTAGAAGTTAGGAATCTTAGATTTCCGAGGCGACTTTATCAGCTTGATGTCGCGTAGATCCAGAAAAATACAATTCATGTAGGTATAATCGCTTTTTGTCTGCTTTTTGTGATCTTTAAAGTGAATATTTATTATTTGCAATTTACGCTCATATATGTATAGGGTTCTAATCTCAAATCTTTTTTTGAGTGAGGTGGATCAAGTTCGTTATTTCTTTTAAAATGTGGGAATGTTTAGGTAAATGTATTTGATAAAAAGCATTATCTTTTGGAAAAATATCACCTTTAAAGCCTGCTTTACGCCTCGGGTATCGGACCATCTGGATTTGAACAAAGCTATCGTTTTTTAATGTTTGTGGTTAAGTCCCTAATTGACTTAAATGACAATAAAGTTTATGGTGAGCAAACATTTCGAAGATATATAGTAGTCGTTATCCTGTAAGGTTATGTGACGGACATGAAATTAGAGTCTATTGTGCAAGAGGTAACTATATCCTGTTGATAGAAACCTCAGTTGTAAATACCTCAAGCAGATCACAGTTTACAGAGCCGAACTGATGGAACAACAGGCAACGGCTCTTCAAGTGTGATTTATTGCAAGGGAGCGTAGGTCCAAACACTTTTACACTAGACCGTCCTAATTGCGGATAATGAGGTTTATGGTGGTTGTATAACCTTAGAGGATAAGGACAACTTACTATACAATTAACTATTGTGGATTTCACTGACTCTGAGGTCCCAACTAATAAAATTATAAGATTCACCAAATGCAGAGAGCGGCATTCTGTAATTGCATTTCTCTAAATGTTAAGCTTAAATCTCAATTTACTAAGAATGCTACCCGGAAATGAGGGAATGAATATTTGTTTAGGGTTTCTACCGCAGATGTGACAAGAACAGCGATTCAGGCAAAAATGATCTCTATGTTAAGACGTTTTATAGGTAAATTTAGAATTAAATGGTCGGCATCTCCTACTGCATTTGCGGTAATTGAATATAGACGGTTTATTGCTCGGCACTTCAGAGTCATTGAAAAAACCTTTATAAACGTAAAGTCACAAATTTTTATCACAAGTAACAAGCAATGTTTAGAAGCTAAAACGTAACACTCATTCACTACGAGTATGTTTCAAGTAACTTTTATAAAACGTATTAAAAACATGAGCAGAGTGTTATTCAACATCTTTCACTTTATTTTTTGTACAATATGGTAGCACCGCTGATCAAGGCACACAGAATTAAGTATTTAATATTATTCCTATTTTCTTTTTATCATTTCTAAACGTGAAAGCATAAAGTAGAATAAATAATCGCGTAACAAGTACTAAGTTTTAGGATAAAAGACTCTTCTAAAACAGTTGTCAGTTTGATGCAACAGTGGCGACGTCACCAGCATCTTAATCGCAAATTCCCATGTTTTTACGTGGATTTCCTAGAATTTCTTACTACATTTAAAGAAATTTACAAGGGACTTCTTAAGGATTTCCGGAAAATTCGTCATCCTTTCGCTTGATATGCGCATGTGCAAGCAATGGCAGTGCAAATACTATCCGCGTCAAAATAAACTAAACACCAAATTTTGACATTGACAAGAATTGTGTAAACTGACCATTACATATTTTTTTTGACAGTTCTTCAGTAACGTAACGTTGGAAAATGTGAGGTTAGGAAAGCCAAATCATCATAAAGGTTGCTTTACACATTTTTTTCTGTCAAGGTCAGAATTTGGTGTTCAGTTTATTTTGTCGCAGATAGTATATAATTTGCACATGCGCAATAATGCGCATAACTAAATATTATAAATGTGAATCTTACAACTAATTCTGTTAGAATATATTATTCACAAGAAGATACAAAATAATAATAATATTCATAAGTAACTGTAATAATAATTTCCTAGGAATTTCTTTGCTCAAAAGAATTTCTGGTATACATGTCCATCCCTCGCCTGCCACATTCACCTGTCAACAACTTCAAAGAAGCCATTAATCTGTTCAAGTCAGGTGTAGCATTAAGGTACGCTGCAATGAAAATAAAGCAACAACCCCAAAACCACACTGCAGCTTCCTGATTTATGTGTGACAAAGAAATTTGCGAAAAATAATAAAAAAAATAAGAGGCTAGTAGTAAGCCGAATAAACTCATTAAAAAACGCCGGAGGTTGTTAATTCTTTTTAACTCCATTTATATAATTTTAAAGAACGACTTAGGATGGTGAATTCTCCAAAATTAAAAATTTAGGTTGACCCTTGAGTGAAAAACACAACTTTCTGACATATTTTTAGGGCTGCTATAATTCAATAAAAATAGAGATTTATTAGAATGTAAAAGTGAAAATCATTGCATATAGATTTGCAGTAAGAGGACACAAACATAAAAGCTGCAATTATGTTGCATATGCGTCAAGATTTTTCTTAATAAATCAAATATTTATCGAAAAAAAAAACACAATTACGTAATTTACTACTTGAATGAATCAAATTTACGAGTACTATTAATAAATTCCTGTCGGATCGTTCAGTTTAAAAAAAATCATTTTACGTCGTGGAATCATCAACAGGAAAAACTAAACAAATCAAATTACTAATAAAATGAAGTGTTGAATAAATTTTGGAAAATTCTTGAATTTAATGAGGAAGTCTCTAATCAAACGAGTTATAAATGATCTCATTTATTATTTCATGTGTTTGTGCACTATTTTATAACAAAACGAGGTGCCACCAGACCGAATAACCCCAATGAGATCTTTTTGTTTTTACATTAGAATCGTTTTAGACAGCCATTTGGACCTTTGCCATCTTTAGCAGACAATGACTAAAAAACAGCAAAAAATATTTTTGGAAAATTAAAAAAAATAATAAGAGAATTATGAAGAGGGTTAAAAAGTGCTAAACTTACATCCAGGGGAAGTTCCGTTTTTGAGTGTACACTGATAGGGATGTAAAGTCCCTGGTACAATTTTGCCGTACATCGTACGATCCATGATGAAAAATCAGCGGCAAATTCAAACAACTGTCAAAAAGTTTTGCACACAGGCCAAATCACGTGGTCTTCGCGACACACCGAAAACATGAAGAAAACTCGCGGACATATCTATGATTATTTTTATTTTCCATTTTAATTTTATTTACAATTTTGGCGCGTGCGCGGAGTCAAATTTAGAATACTGCCCACAAAGACTTCACTGCCAGGAAAAAACAACACAAAAAAATCCGGAAATTTTCGAAATTAATTACATTTTCCGACACTTATTACGGGCCAAATTTAGACGGACATTAAAGGCTTTATTTTCGGAGTGTTATGAAAAACAAGCAGACGTGTAAATTCTGGAGGGGTTTCACATGTCAATATAAATATGATGTAATTGTGTACAAACAATCAGCTTTTTGTGAGACTTTCAAGGTCCCATCTCTAGAAAATAGGTTGCACTTTCTCGTTTTGCCATATAAGTTGATAGATTTAATTTGTTGGCAATGTGAGAAGTTTCATAACGAGGTCGAAAGATTTTCGATTTTTGTCAACTTGAAGATGAGAATAAAGACACAGGAAATGCTAGAAATAGTCAACACCATCCGTACTGAAAGAGTTTTATAAAAAGAACCATTCATTATGTGGAAAGATGAGCTACAAATATACAGATAAAGTTTTATAAGTTTTATTGCCAGATGCCGGCTTGAGAACAATCTAAGTTGAACTCATTACGTCAAATTGAATGACAGCTGCCACTTTTCACTTATTTACATTACATTACTGAATGAGCGATTATGAAAACATTATTACACATAAGTACAATTTGCAGAACGAGCCGCAAGGCGAGTTCTTGCATACTTAGAATCGAATAGTGTCATCACTTTCTTCTCTTCATCACAAGTAACAGTTTGTTTACTTTTCAAAAAAATGCCACCTGTTGAATTAGATTCAAAATTCACTAGAATTTGTCAATTTTTTCCCATTGTATTGTCATATTTCAAAAAATTTCGGAATTTAAAACACATAGAAGATCAAAATGTTACCGAGAAGATGAAAAATTGTTAGATTGTGTATTCACGAAAAAGTGAGAATGTGACTAGAGTAGTCAATTACTTCAACAAAGTAACCCTATTTAAGCAATTATTACATACCTACAACAGATTTATGAGTTTTTGGGTTTAAAGGGTGGGTTTAGATGTTATTTCTTGAGATTATTTTCCACTTGAGCAACCAACCCATCATAAATCGGCGCTATAAAATAGTTAACCAACAAGAATTGTAATAATTTTTTATAAGTTTAAAACCTAGCGAAATACGTAACTAGGTGCTTTAATAACCATTATAGCATAAAAGATACAATAGAGAACCTAAAATTTAACTTTTTTACATAAAAAAATTGGAAAAAGTAAGTAACAAGCTCAATTATAGAAAAAAAACAGCAAAAAGATGTTCCTTAAATTATTGTTGGTCGTGATTCTTTATCTCTGTTTTTACAAAATGCTTGCTTTAATATATTATTATCGTCAATGATCTTTATTATAAAATCATAGACTATTATGAAGATATCCTAATTTTTTTTCCATTAGACATCAAAAATTCTTATCGTCAGAAGTCAATAGGAAAGCGTGAAAAACTGCAACTTGCAGACGCAAGTTTTGAAGGTTTTGCCATCACAAGATCTCTTTTCATATCGTGAAATTAAAACGCATTTCACAAAATATTTAACTGTCATTCCAGAAGTAATATTTTCATGTAAATCGACAATATTAATGACACAAACTCAGAAAATGCTCACATTCCACTTCATTTACCACCCCTGATTAATTCAGTCATTTGTCTCAACCAGGGAAGTAGAATAGGAAGACTGTTGATTAAATGTATCCGCTAGTGGAACATGCATGACCTCCATTTTAATGATTGGTTATGCAATAAATTCAAAATCAACATATAAAAATAAATAATTTATTAAGCAGAGGCTTAAGACTAGTTACTAACTCAAAAAGTTCTGTGTAGATCTGTAAATGACAATACACTTTCGCACGTGAGATAACGCTTTTCTGTTAGAGCTATAAGGGTTATGTGCAAATGATCTGTTGTAATGCATCTGTTCGACCGATTGGTGGTAAAACACAGGTTAGGTTGCTATAAGAATAAAATGTGCTCAAGTTTAAAATTTGTTTTTTGTAAAAGTTATGGTATTATACATAAAGAGAATAAGAGCTACATTTCATTTTCTAATAATAATGTTATTATTATAAAAATGTTGTAAATTATTGAAGTCCTAGTTTGTAACTAATTTGGTGAAATTACATTTTATTTAATAAACATTTATTAGTCGTTTCAAATGTGGATTTTATTCTAGCTGTAACAAACTGTCTACAAATAAATGTACAAATTGTAGAAATTTACAAAATTGAAACTAAGTATGTAGTTGCTTACTCACATTTAATTACCATAATGGTAATACCAAAATCTTTCGTAGCTTTCCTTTTGCAAACGCTTCTGAGCTGAGATCTGCTGAACTGATATGATCAGCTCACATTAAATAATCTCAGTACAGTGGTTAAAAGGAACTCACATCTGAGTTTCTCGTCTCAGTTAACCTCAATTCAACGATTCAACTGTCAGTGAAGTATTTAGCTATTTGTTACTATAATAATAATAATAATTTATTGTGTTAGAATTTACAAAATAAATTTACACTCCGCTAAAATAATTTGATACAGATTCAATATATACCTAAAAACTGTAGATGGCTTCATTAACTAGGAACTTCTTAATAGT
The DNA here is from genome assembly GCA_029207805.1 of Tribolium confusum. NCBI lineage: Eukaryota > Metazoa > Arthropoda > Insecta > Coleoptera > Tenebrionidae > Tribolium > Tribolium confusum. The sequence continues at coordinate 11,989,517 of JALGAY010000006.1, forward strand.
TTTTTTTGAACACTTTGAAATTATAGTTTTTTATCCATATAGGCAGTGTAATGTAAAATTTGGTGCAGAAGTATGAAAGGCTATATCGTGATCTATTTAACTTAGTAAAATCTAATTTTATAAAAGTCTTGTGTCTAGTAGAGTGCCTATACATAAAATGAATGATATTGAGAACACTATTCCTCTAAATGAATGTCTTTTATTTATTTTGCTTAAATTACCGGTTAATTCCTTAAATTTAAAAAAAAATACACACCTAATTCTTTTTTGCCTACTGTTATACGTGAATCTTACTGTATTATGCGATTATGTTGTAGTTTTCAAGCGCCGTTATAAAACACACAACAAATTTTGAATGCAACACCTATTTGTTTGATAGACAAACTTAAAATAGACTAAATGATTTTCATGTGAAAATACAGTACTACATCCAAAAGGGTCTTATTAATATACCGAAATTTATTACAAAACTATAACTATAAACTAAAATTGTAGAATTTTTGAACTTTACCACGTTTATTTTTACCCCCACTACCCAAATGAGACAATCTCACTAAACTGCATCACCGCTGAGGGTGATGCTTCGGCGGTAAGGGGGGAAGTGAGAATCTCAGATCAATTCATCTGAGTAAAGACAAATGGAACGAGCAAATAAGTGAGCTACACGAACTGAGCTGAGAATATCTGAGATTAGGTGCAAAACGAAAACAGCTTTTGTGACTTCGATCTCGAATGTCTGTGAAGCATGTGCGAAGATGGTTCATATGTACTAATTCACAATTTGTAATGGGTGTTTGTTTAAAAAAAAACTCATAGCAAGCCATGACATTTCTACGTATGTCGTACATGACCCCATACAACAACAAAATTTTTATTATTTACATTATCCATGTATTGTTGGTTGCCTGCTATGCCATTTTACCCTTCACAAATTAACTTAACCATAACCTAAGAATATCTTCTCTTCCCGCCAAAGCTAGCTTGGTCTTGGTGTGTTTTTCTGTAGTTGCCTTCGTGGTGTTTTTGTTCTTCAAACATTCTTTATTTTATTTAAAATGTATTTTTGTTTTAATTGTCGAAAAGTAAGATTATAAGATCTTTCATTTTGACAAGTGTGTAAAAAATTAATCACAGACATACAAAACAATTGTTTTTTGGTTTCAAAGTACTCTAGATTTTTTTTTAATTAAACACACAATATAGTTCAAAGCTATTATGACATTTTAAATAATATTCAATATTTTTTATTGAGGTAACGACTTGCTTTTACTCAACAAACAACTGAAATTTCCCTAGATCAATCACAAAACCGGTGATAACTCCTTTTTCGAGACAAACCCGGTAGTATAAAAAAAAAATTCACATAATTAACTTTAAATTACCTAAAATTCACAAAATATTCTCGCAAATGACAAAAAATATGATTTAGAACCCAAAATGTAACTCTTATTCACTGCATTTTAAATAATTTTTATAAAAGACGTATTTGAAACTTAAGCCCAATGTTATTCTCATAGCAGAGTAACCTGTGTTTTACGGTCGAACCGATAATTATTTGCACCAATTATTTGCACAGTACCTGTTATAAGGCAAAGCGAATTGACTATTATAAGGTGTTCCTCCAACCGATTTAGCCAATCAATGTAAGGTTGCAACTACAACGCTATCTTTATCATGCTTCTCATTCTAATGTATGCAAATCATATGATATGGTATAACGGGTTGCATATAACCACTTGCAATCTTTTTGAGACCCCGCCTATATTACATGGCGGATGCAGTCACCTGTATAATAGTCAATTCAGCTTGACTAAAAGGTGTATTTCAACAAATATGTTTCGTTTTCAAATAATTCTTTTGAATAAACGTATCAGAAAATGAAAAATTTTGGATAATTTTTACAGTACACTGTGCGGTAAATACTACAAACACATTTTAACATTTATCTGTCATGGACTTTTTTAAAAGGTTACATCATTTTATGATAAGTAAACAAACAAAAAAAAAACAAAAGATAGTGCAGAACTGATTAGATCATTAATTTTTTTAAAGTGGCAAGATATTTGTATTATTATTTTTTTTTGTGTAAAAATTACAAGAAACCGACCTAAGCTATTGTGCTGTTTTTTTTCATCCCTGTTATAACAAACGAAACATTAATATTTCTAAACACTTTTTATCATCGTATTATTCAAATTTGGGTTTGTGTACGGTTGCCTAGCAACAGCCCTTTTTAACTTTTTTAATTGGTTCAAATTGTTGAATAATGTAATACGAATCTGAGATTGGTTGTTAGGAGTTGAATAATTCTATTAAGGACAAACCTTCTTCCAAAATCGACATATTATCAACAGCAAGCAGATAATTAAAAGTTAAAACTACGTTACGGTTACATCGTTACGTAACATTTTTGGAACCACTATCCGTTGACCTCCCACTTCACCATTTATTGCAAAAATTCTCAAAAATTATAATTTATCATCACTTAACTCACATTTTTCACTTAATTTAAATCACTTCCAGTATTTTTTTACGCAAATCGTGTGAAATTTTTGACAGATTTGTTAACGAATTTAGGTTAGACGCAAAGGCAGGTGGTTAGAGATAAGCCAAGCGATTTTGTCCTTACCTAGGTCATCCATGATAACTAGCTGCCGTTGTCTTAATGATTTTTAGTTAATTTTCTGAACTACATCACGAATTATCAACACTTTTTAAGAAAATGACCTTATTTAGTCATTTTCCCAGAATCACAAACGTCAAGATATGAAATTCCAGACGGACAGTGCAGGCAACCTTGAAAGAAGTAAACAACGATAAATCGGTGGCTCTCAACAAGTTTTACATAAAAATTTTAAATTGCAAAAATGCAGACATCCAGCCCAAAATTAATTAATTAATTGTCTAGTAAAATACCCTTTACTACAATTTACTGCAAGCACATGTTTTGTTGAGATAATTTGTAAAAAAAGAAAATGGTTGCTAATACACCCCCAAATTTCAAATTATTAAGTTAATTAATTTTAACTTAAAAATTTACTTCTGTTAATTCGTAATTAGTAATTGAAAATTAATGAAACAAAAGTTATGTGAATTATTAATAATTGTTAAATTACTGTAAAGAGATTTTAGTGAATTTTCATAGAAATGAAATTATAATGGAGGACCGCATGACCGCGTTATAATTTTTATTAACTTATTAATTACTTAATAATAATAAGTCAAAGCCATTACTTAATTAAAGTTAATTATATTTAAATCAAGTAACAACTTTTTTAATGAGATTATAGAGTGATTCAAAAAAAGAATTTTTTTTCAAATATGATTTTTTTCGAAAATTCGGAATTTTTCGTCATTCAAACCTCTCTGTTCAATAGTTGCGGAAAGATGAAATAAAATTTTCTTTAAAATATGAGACTTTGGTATCAACATTTAGATGTCACACATCGCGATTTTTTATTTCCCATAAAACTTTTTTAACTTTTTACTGTTAACGGTACCGTTTTAACGGTTTACTGAAATAACCGTATTTTTACGAATCGGTTTACTGAAATAACCGTACATTTTTTATTTTTGTAAAAAATTAAACGTTCTGCGAACAATGTCTCTTATCATTTTATGATAAATTAACTCTTTCAAAAGTTATTCGGGGTCAAAATTGAAATTATAAAAAACTTAGTTTTTTTTACTTTTCTAGATTCTTTCATTCCCTACAACAGGAGTGGCAGAGAGTCAATCGCAATCTATCAGTCAATCGCGAAACACTTTCAGGTCGATCTCTAAAAATATTTAAGAATAGATATTTAATGCTTTTTCCTATACAAGTGCTCAAATGCATATATAAGAGTTTTCCTTTTTCTAAAAAGTAGATCGCAAACAGATTTTGATTGACAAGATTTTGATAATCTTGTGAGAAAATTACTTGACACCCTTGCCTTACAGTACTTATCATGTCATTAAATAATTTGAATTTACAGTATGTATTTAAATTGATGGCACTTTTCGAAATACTTTTTTTCAGAAAAAATTTGCTATTTTTGTAAAATTAATTAGTTTCACAATTTATTTTCCGTAATTTAACATTCGATTAAATTAAATTAAATTCGATTATAAATTGTAATTTTATCAAAAATGGTAGAAACATATTTATTTTTATGTCTTTGGAAGTGGGGAGTTGGGAACGCCTTACTAGAATTTGTTTCATTCAACGATTCATTTTGTCAACCAGCTTAAATTACAAATTGTGACTTCAAATTATAGATAAATTGTTGTAATAATTTTAAAAGATTAAACTTTAAACTAGTTTAAACTCGTTATTTTTCCAAATTTAAGCTGCATATTTTTATCTTTCCAGAAAATTCTAAGACTTCGTTATGTAGGTATATTTTTAACATCATTTGTTCACACGTTATTAGATACACCTTTAAATCTGAAATAATTTAACAACAGAGCGAACAGCTCAAATGCAAGGCGCATACGAGGCTTTGAAGAAGTCAAAGCATTAAATCCTGTGATTAAATTCCTACCTTATTGCCGTCTTATATATATATATAAGAATATATATATATATATATTTTTTACATATATATACATATGTATATATATATATTTATCCTTAGCATGTTGCTGCGTCCGTACATTGCAAAATCACATACAATGCTGCGTCCACGACCTTACTGCGTCCGTATACGGACGCAGTAAATCCTTTCCACACTAATCGATTCTAAATAAAGAGAGAAAGATAAAACCAAAGTTTCAGAGGGACGCCATAAGGTGCATATGATGAAAAAGAACTGAATAATTTAGTTCTCTCAATTTAGCCCAGATGGCGCTGCGAATTTTTTAAATATACACCAGATGAATATATTTCTTTCATTATTCAGATGATGCTGCGTCTGTTCTGTATATTTGTTTTTACCATATGCACTTTACCGCGTCCTGTTCACGTGGCAACACTGTTCGTGTGCAGTGCGCGTGTGCACTAAAGATTCGCAAAAAGAATTGACTGACTGGTTTATCTTTCGGTGTTGGAAATATTTTAGGAAATACGAGATCAAAGAATTGACTTCAATTGACTGAAACATTAATTGGAATATCTTTTAAAATTAATAAGGGTGTTAAAGATATATAAATAATTAAATTTTTTTGTTTATAATTATAATAACTATAATTTTTGGCCTATAATTATAATTTTCTGCAAACTTGCAAAAAACAGATAGAAGTTGGAATTTTAAAGGCACTGTAATTAAGATATTAATTAAAATTTATCAAAGTTTTGTTATAAAAGTTAGTGTATTAGACAAAAGACAAAATAACAGTAATTTTTATGTGTACAAACTTTTAAAACACAAGATCGACAGTATTATTTAGATGTCAACCAACGTTTTCTTAATTAAAAACTAGTTTAATGAGAAAGTTATTGGGGTGACTAAAAGCAAAATTTATAAAAAATTGTAACAACAGCACTTATTGGTAATTTTTTAATTATAAAAATACCTACTGCTTGTGTGCTACAGCATTTTGAATAAATTTTGAGTCGTTTTTAAAAATTTTTTTAAAGATATTTGTTGCTTACATTTTAAACAAAACAATTTAAAAATAGTGTTGTCATTTCTTATAAAATCGTAACCCAGATATCGTCAGTTTCGCTGTTTTCTAACAAAAAGGTCGCGTTTTATAGAAAAAATTTTAATACAAGTTTTCTAAATTATATTTAATCAATAAATTAACAAATTAAAAAATAAAAAAAATTCAATATAATTATCTCTGGATATGTTTGTTTTCATGTAAACCAATTTTCTTAATGTCACAAATAAGTCGTCGAAAATTGTTGTACTTATGCAAAATAAGTGAAGTTAGACCTAATACACATTCATATTATTATTGCTTCTTCACAGAAACATTCACAGAAAAAATAAGATTAGAACACTGGACCCTTAATTTTTAAGGTATGGCATGCAAATTACCAGACAATAAAATTATTTCACTTTTTTTTAATTTTAAGAGACAACTTTCTTGGTCTTTTACTTCCAAAAGTACATTTACCAAACTTTTCTTTTATTAAAACTTACTTCTCCTAATGGGATATTTTATGCTAAAATAATAATTTGTGCAAATCTTTGAAAAATTAAAAAAAAATTTACTGCAAAGTTGCTATAGACACTTTAAATACTAATAAATCTGTGAAACGATATTTTGCTGAAAATTTTCATTTCTTAAAATAGTTATTTTGGAAAGTGTGTACTAAAGAAGTTGTTTGTGTATCAAAGCCGAAAAGTAGATTTTTCAGTTCAGTGTGATTTTAATCACTGAAGCGAAGGCAAAGCCTAAAAACAGACAAGACGAAAAATAAAACATTTTTGGTTTACATGGCGTACATATCTTTTTCATTGTAATTTTCAAAAAATTTAAGTCTTGAGTAGGTTAACATTTTAACAATGGTCATTTTTCGACCGCATCTAAATTTAATTTTTGTAAAGACCAACTAAAAATGTTTATTGAAAATGAAATTTTACTAAACTACTGTTTTTTTTACAAAAATATTACAATAGGCTTGTTTTAACAACACTTTAGTTAAAAACAAAACGGAGCATGCGTAATAAAAATTTGAAACCAAAAATTGCTATTGTTCATGCGCAATACAATAATTCTGAATTGTTCTAAATTATTGCTGTTGGAATCATCTTATTACATAAAAAATCAAAAAAACATTACCTCCAAGCAGTCGAATATTGTGTTTATGTGTATCTCTCAAAAACGGTTAAATTTGCTTTGCTTAAAAGTAGAGTTAAGTCTAAAAGTGTACAAATGAGTAGTTACACAAATTATTTAAAACTAAAAATAATAAAAAAAACGAAATACTCAAATTATTATACAATATTTAAGGTGACAGTTTAACTTTAATTTAAAGTTATAAACTACACAGTTGTAAATTGTAATATGTCGCTATTTAAAGATAAAAGGCAAATTGATGAAAATTGGAATCATTTTATATACTAATTAAAACGAAATGCATGGTACTCTCAAAAATTGATACAGATCGCAGGCAACTTTTGAAAGAATCTAATTTCTTAAAAAGCAATGCATAATTTGAAATTTGTAAGTTGTAATTTTACTTTAAATGCGGTTAAAAAAATAGAAGACTTTATGCCTGATTTTCCTTTTTTTTGTAATTTGCGTGAAGATAAAGCAGTATCTTCACTTAATAAGTTTACGTAAATAAGCTATTAACTAATTTTATAAGAGATGTTAAAAATGAGATTTTTGATAAAAAATTTTTAAAGGAAAATGGATATTGGAACTTGATACACTGTAACTATAGATAATATTACAAAAAAATAAATCATTTTAATTTTTTTTTTGAGTTTGTGTTTACAAGATTTTGAGTCATTTTCATTGCGAATAATTTTTTTGTTGTACGTAATTTTCAGTTTCATTTTGTTCCTTGGTTTTCGTGTTCAGTTTTTGTTTGTTCTTTACATAATGTGACAATTATAACATTTCTGAAAACCAGCACTAACATAAATAACTAGCATTATTGAAAGAAAAGTTTTCTGAATGCTTTTTAGACATCAAGAATCCGGATAGTCGTTTTATTCAGTTTTAATTAAATATCACTATGAACAAAATGTATCTCAGAAATTTGAAGAAAAAAGTAATAATTCAAAATTATTATGTGCATTTTTGGTTGTTCCATATTTCAAAAATATAATATTTTATACATTTGTATTTTATACGACCCAAACTTACCACAAAATTGACTTTAGTTGTAATAATAATTTTATAAATTTTACTTATTTTGCACAAAACGCAGTAATTATTACTGATTTGATTGCTACATAAAAAAGTAGTTTCTATAAAAACAAATTGCAGAGTAGTGTTTAAATCGATAAAATTTTTATTAAAAATAATTTAATTAATTTGATGTTTTAGAAAGCTCTTGCTAAAAATACTCCGACTATACATATACCGGGTGACTCAAATTTTACCCGCTCTCTAAAAACAGATATTTTTGATTAAGCAAAAATTCTCAAAATAATTGTAGCTAATATTTTCAAATAGAAGAAGTTTTGCCCCAGTTTCAAATTGTTTACTTGTACGGTTTCTTTTTTTACTTTTCTTTATTTGATTATAAATTAACGTTAACGATTTTTTGTATGGTTTCTTTTGGTTTTTTTTCTTTTTTCTCATTATATAATATAAATTAGCGTTAACGATTTTTGTGTACATGTGTATTTTTTTGATGTAATGCACAAAGCGGTTAATTGAATTTTTGTGTCGCTTGTTTTTAATTAATATTTTAATATCGAAGTACTAACTTTCTCATAATTTTTAAAAGTGTCGCAAATTTTACTAAAAAGAACTACATCAAGAGAAGAAAAAGTGTTTCTTGAAATTTATGGCATTCGTCATAAAAACGGAACAAGTCTATTGTGAAGATTGAAAAGCTAAGTTAGCTGGTAACTAATTTTCTGATCATAAATCTATTTCAATTCTTAGGATGTCGCTATTGGATATATTACTACTCCAACTTATCAAGTTATAAATTAGACTAAAATATTTGATACATAATATAAAAATGGGTTTTAATCAAAGTCTAACATTTTTTTCAATAATAAATTTTGCAGATTGATTTTGTTAGATATTTTTGATCAAAATATGTAAAAAACAGGACATAAGATTTTTGCCCGAAATCATTTTTCTTCAGTTTTATAGGTCAAATAAATTGCTAGAACAATCAACAAATAAGTATACAATTACGGGCGATCTTTAAATAGCTATTTACATTCGTATGTGGTAGGCTTAATTTTACAGGCGACAGCTTTGTTTCAGGCCCGAGCTGAAAGCGAGGGCCTGATTAGTTGGAGCCTGTAAAATTAACTAACGCATAAGATTTGTATAATATTTTTTGTCCGAAAGAGTCAAATTCTCTTTTTTTGCGCCATATCAAAAGTTAGGTTAGGTACAAATAAATTCTAAAAACCAATAAAACGTACCCAAATGCGGCTTAAATACTCTGTCATTGCTTGCATAATTTTCTTTAAAACATGTTCAAAGGTCTTTCCAGTACTTTTATTCACACTTTTAATTCTAAATTGATAATTACTATAAGAGATTCAAAATTTAACAATAATAATGACCATAGAAAAGAATAATTATAGAATAATGACATTTATTAAGTAGACACGAACACACGTTTTGAATAGATGGCGCTGTAGCGGTTTATTCTATATAAAATTGCAAATTATTTTTAAAATTATTTTAAATACATACGTATTATTTTTTTAAGTTTATTAACTGTAACTTTTTCCAAAATATACTTTTATTCCTATAATTTTGTATTGTTAGTAATTAAATAAAACTCTTGCACTACGCGTTGTCTATGGACCTGTGACGTTTCAGCGATTTTTTCAATTCACCATTTTTCTATTAAATATAGCTTTATTTGTGGTAATATTTTAGGTACGTACACTTTGATACATAAACTTTATTACTGTAAGGTTAGTTTTTTCCTCAAGCATATCCTGTGGTAGTTGTAACCGTACAATGTGAGACCCGGTGTTTTTCTCATTTTTACCGCACAGTTTCCAAAAGGCCGACTTACTATTGGTGGATGCACAACTATGATAGCCTACTTTACAATACGGGAGGACAAAAATATTATTAATTTTCTAATTTTTGACTTAAAAAATATGATTAGCAACTTCTAAAACTTTGTAATACTTATTTTGTAACAAGTACGTCATATATTTTTTAATATTTTAATTTTAGAAATAAATACTTGTATGGTAATTTTGTTAATAACAAATTGCACAAAAATATTGCAGTCGGATAATTTATGTAACTTTTAACCTCTAGAACTTATGGAACGTTAAAATGCTTTAAGTAAATCGGTCTAAGTCGGAAAAAGTTTTAAGATAAACGCAAAATTGACTCAACTAACAAAAATGCATTTGTATTTTAGTTTTCATTATTGTGACAACTATAAAATTTACTGGAAATATGGCAACGTTGCGGACGCAACATGTGTTATAAAATGAAAGTAAATATACACGAGGACGCAGTATAGTGCCCACTATAAAAGTCTATATACACGGACGCAATGTCATGCTGATGATGAAAGGACGCAGTATTATACCAATAATAAAAACTTTTGATCTATAAGGTCTATTTTAAAACGAAACCGATATCTGAGATCGCAATTAAAATATTCACCAGGATCTATTTTTAAACTGCGATATATATGGCTTCTTCTGGTGGACGCAGTAACGTGTGTTTCATGAAAGGACGCAGCATTGTGCGAGGGATGTAATATATATATATATATATATATATATATATATATATGTATATATATATCTATTTTTTTTGCCGATCTTACCAAATTTTCTTTTTTTTTTAAATAGCTTAAAAGTTTTAAATGGCTCTAAAGTGTCTGCTTTACTGTTTAGTCAATAAAAATGCTGACATATTGCCTAGTCAGTAATTGTAGTAGTTTGATTTGATGCGTTTAAGTTGTCACTAAAATGTGGTGTTTACTGACGATCAGCAAAAAATGTACATGTAGGTATATATGTATTTGTTTAATTATGAAATATTTATTTCATGTATAAATCAACCAGAGACATATACAATTAAACTTTAATTATAAGTGTGCTGTTATATACCTGTTTCTTTATAAAGGTGACAAAATAAACTCACGAAAGTGGTTACATTTCCGTAGGGCATGCGATTGTAGAAAAAAAATACCGGGTGAGTCATGTAATACCCGCACCCCAAAAACACGTCTTAAAACACGGAAAAAAAATTATGAAATTTATATATTACGATAAAGTGGTATCTAATCTACCTTAAAAAAATTTTGTTCTAGTAATTTATTTGAACTATAAAACTAAAGAAAAATGATTTCGAGCAAAAATCCTCCGTACTGTTTTTTACATCAACTAATCGAAAATGTTTAACAAAATCAAACTGTCAAATTTATTATTAAAAAAAATGTTAGACTTTGAATAAAACCCATTTTTATATTATTTATCAAATATTTTAGTCTAATTTATAATTTATGAGTTGCTGAGTTGGAGTAGTAATAAAACCCCTGCTTATCATCCTCACTATTGAAGTAGATTTATGATTATGACCAACCCCTAAGTAATATCTACCCAGTTTCGTCAGTTGGCTTCATCCAGGGCCGGAGTAAATGAAATCGTGCTTCTTAATCTTAGGACTGTTTTTGTTTTCTTAGGTTTTATTTTTAACAAAAATTTTTAAGAAAATCAACAAATATAAGCAAAACTTCAATAAAATTTTTTTGTTTAAATTAAAACTCTGTCCAATAGTTCTAAAAAAAAGAAAGAACATTACAATATTAACAAAAAAAATAAAATTATATGTTAAAAATTACAGCAAATGTTCCAAATGGTGTCCATCTTCTTAAAGGCGTAAAAGAATTCTTCTTGCAAAATTATTATGCATTCTTGCCGCCAGATTTAATTGGTTTATCTCTTCAAAAGCGTTTTGTATTGGTTGTCTCAAGTCTTCTATAGTTGTGGCTTCATGGCAATACACCATTTCCTTAACCGTCCTCCACAAAAAAATCTGGCGCGGTTAAATCCCGAAATCAGGCCGACCAATTGATGGGACCTCTACCACTAATCCAATTGTTCCCAAATTACCGCCAATTGTCTGACAATTTGGTTGAAATGCGGTGGTGCACCATATTGTTGGAACCACATTTCTTAACATTTGTAAAAAAATACTTTTCCATAAAAAAATAATAATTGACATTGTTGGAATTTGCATCCACAGTATTTTTTGTAGAATTGAAAAATTAGTTATGCAAGTATCAATATATACAAGCTTACAAAAAGGCTTCAAGAATAAAGGCCGAAATGCCAGCAAGTTCTAATATCTGCGATTTTCCAATTCTACAAAAATAATAACTCACTTTGTCTTCTCTCTACAGGAATATCATCCAATAATCCCCTCATAGTATTTCTTAAAAATTCTGTGTATACAGCTCCACTTAAATGTCCATCAAAAAAATGGATCGACAACTTTGTTATTTACTATACGGCGCCCCAGATATTCAGTGATCAATAATTTAGTCACTCTTTGGCGCATCCAATGATTCCAATGTGGGTTTTCAACTCCTAGTAATGAAGATTATGTTTATTTACATGACCATTATTTTTAAATTGACACTCGTCCTTAAATAACACATTTCGGAAGTCAGGTCGAGGCTAGATAGAGCCTACAAACTCTAAAGCCAAAAGGAAGAAAAAAAACACAATTCGAAAAAAATTTCGTTGCCGTATATCTGTTCTTTCCAACAAAAATTGACGCGGTTTTCAAAATCTTCCCCTAGAGTTGTTGGTGTAATTCAACGTAATAAGCGTGAAATTATTTTTTTTTTCAAAATTCTTGTCATACTCGTTTGGCTAATGTTAGTTTCTTCACTAATTTTGCAGGTACTTATTGACGGGTTATTTTCGACCATGTTTACCATAATAGCTTGATTGATTTAATTTGTTGTAGGTGCATTTTCATATTGCTTTATAACACAGATTGGTATCCACTCTAACAACAGTGCAGCTCGTCACAATTATGGAGATATGGATTCATTCAGAGTTTTTTTAAACAAGCTTAAACATTTTTTAGTAAAGAAGTGTGCTGACTGCTAATTTTTTGAGATATGAGTTCAATTTTGATAATTAAAAAATTACGTATTTTGATATATCAACACAGAAATGCATAATAGTGTGCCAATGAGATAAAGATGTGCAAGTTTTTATTTTTCGTTTTAAATTTAATTTAACAATGCGTTAAAAAATTATCTAACTTTTGAATATTTATAATAATTTAAAATATCAATTATCTACATGAATGATAATATTTATTAGTTGTTGGCAAAAACGTCTTGAATCTGAAGATAATTTATTTTAATGTGGTCTAATAGCACCATTTTTTATAGCATTACCTATATTTAAGGGGAATATATTAAAAATTCAAACTAAACCTAATTTTCAATTACAAAAATTTAAAAGTCGACAAACAAATTAATAAAATGTTAGATATGTTGTACTTTAATATAAATAAAACATTTGTCTTGCTCTCATTTCTTATTTGCGCTGCGTCATCACCGGTGAAGTCCCTTCTCGTGGAATCTCCAAAGATAAAAATATATGACGAAAAAGTTCAGTCATAGACCTCCCAGGTCATCGCTTATAAATGCACAGATTTGTAATCTTGAAGGTTATTTTGAGTTAAACCATCAAAGGCCTTGTAAATTAAATAAACAATTAAAAATTGCATTGAGCGCATTTATTGACTTGTCTTAAACATGACTAAAAAAATAAAATTTGTGTCTATCTTAACATTTTTACATCAAATTTTTGCAAAAACAGGTAAAGTCAACTCTTAATTTGTTAAATATTGCTTTACAGGTCACTTTGTAGAGTCAAATTTGCCCACAATTTGTCCAGAAATTGTAAGTCGCACAAGATGGGGGGCACGCACTCCTTTAGAAATTGATTACGCCATAATTCCTGTCGAAAATGTAGTAATTCATCACACTGTAACCAACACTTGTAGTACAGAAAATGAATGTGCGAGTATTTTACGAAATATTCAGAATTTTCATTTGGATAATTTGGATTTTCACGATATAGGATACAAGTAAAATGTAGATTTTTCTTTAAGAAAAATTTATTGATGTTTGTTTAGTTTTTTAGTAGGAGGTGATGGTCAAATATACGAAGGAGCAGGCTGGCATAAAGTGGGGGCTCACACACGTGGCTACAACACTCGATCTTTGGGACTTGCTTTTATCGGCACTTTTACAAGTAAAATTATTTTTTTGATATTTCTACATTCTACAAGTTTTTTTACAGATCAGCTTCCAAACAATAAGCAAATTCAAGCAGCTAAAGACTTTCTACAATGTGGTGTTGAGTTGGGAGAGCTTAGCAAGAATTTTAAACTGTTTGGGGCCCGCCAAGTCAGTGCGACGGAAAGCCCTGGCTTAAAACTCTACCGTGATTTGCAGAATTGGCCTCATTTTACCAGAACTCCCCCAAAATAAATATTTAATTGTATTTGTTAAATGATTTAATAAAAAAATTAAATTCAAATTTTGCGCTTTTTAGTGACAGTTAAGGTTATGTTATTTTCAGGTTAGAAAAATTCAAAACTGTAAATATGCCGGATTGGGGCCAAATTCAGTCTCAGTTGAAGCACCCTGCGAACCCAGTTGTATTTTTCGACATTTCTGTTGGAACAACGGTAAACATAACCCAAAAAAAAAAAACATTTAACTCAGCACAAAATTTACAGGAAATTGGTCGAATGATTTTTGAATTGTTTGCTCATGCAGTCCCTAAAACTAGTGATAACTTTCGACAATTTTGCACAGGAGAATTCAGAAAAGACGGGGTACCTTTAGGTTACAAAGGGGCTAGTTTCCACAGAGTTATCAAGGATTTTATGATACAAGGGGGCGATTTCGTCAATGTATATAATATTTTGGGTGAAAACTCGGTTTTATGTTGGTGTTTTAGGGCGATGGGACTGGCGTAATGAGCATTTATGGCGGTGGCACCTTCCCTGATGAAAATTTCAACTTAAGACACGATTCTCCAGGACTTTTATCAATGGCAAATAGTGGCAAAGACACAAACGGTTGTCAGTTTTTTATAACTTGCTCTAAATGTAATTTTTTGGATGGTAAACATGTGGTTTTTGGTCGCGTTATTGATGGGTTACTTGTTATGAGAAAAATTGAAAATGTACCCACTGGACCTAACAATAAGCCAAAAATTCCAGTCACGATTATACAGTGTGGCCAAATGTAGTAATAAGTTTTAATACGATAAAGAAATTAATAAACAAACGTGAATTTTGAAAATTATTTTTTTTTGTTGTATTGGTACCTAACCTAGCTTTTGTTGAAAAACAAAATAAGTAAAAATAGCAATAACAAATTAATGATAATCTTCTGATTTTAGCAAAACCTGAAGTCAAATAAAGAATCCCCAATGTAAGCCTAGTTCACGAAATTTTTATAAAATATTTCTTTAAAAAAGTGTTTAGTGTATTTATGTTGGTGTACCTGTTTATCATTTCGACTGTCAGAAATCGTAAATAAACGTAAAAAATGGAAAACAAGAAAATATCCTTTGGATTCAGCAAAATCAGTAAAAAAACTGACATCAAATCGAAAATTCCCAAACCTGAGAATAAAATCGAACTCATAGATTGTCTGGAAGACCACTCGATCAAAGTAAAAGAGTAAGTAAAAATTTTGAGGTTATGTTATTTTTTACAAAACTAGAAATTTTAGTGCTGTTGAGGAAACAGATGAGCCGTTAGTAATCCCAATTCAAGGGTCTTCAAACAAATTAATAGATCAAATAAAAAAAGCACGCGAAAAACATGTAAAACCTGAAGTTAAGGAGGAAAAAGAAGAAGTACCAGACTCTGCTCTGTCCATTGATGAATTGGCAGCAAGGGAGTTAATTCGAGGTAATTTTGTGTTAATTGATTGTGTTTATGATACATTGAATCAAATTGCAGAAGCACAAAATCGAGGTGCTGTTAAAAGTGAAACAAAAGTGTTCGCACTACCCTTAACTGAAGAGAAATTTGTGGCAGAAGGTGCAGAAGAACCTTCACTTGATGATTATGAGAAAGTGCCAATTACCGATTATGGGATGGCAATGTTACGGGGGATGAATTGGAAAGAAGGAATGCCAATTGGGAAAAGGACAAAAAAGTTTGTGTCAGTTGTTTATGACACGATAATATTGTGTTTGTTTTAGTACTGAAGCAGTTAAAGTACCCGAATTGCGTCCTAAAGGCTTGGGTTTGGGTGCGAATAAAATGGTAGCAAATACTCAAGCTCAAAGTGTAGATAAAAATGGGAAAGAGTTACAACTAGTGAAAGGAGCTTATGGCAAAATAATAGCAGGAAGTCATAGAAGTCAATATTGCCAAGTACAAGGCCTTGATGATGAAAATTGTAGAGTGATAGTTAAAACAGCTCTTACAAATGAAATTTTAAGTTTAAATGAATTTTTAATTGTACTAGTTACTAGTGAGGAGTATAACAAGAGTTCAAGGGTGATAAGTGAGTTGTTTTTAGTTTTTTGTAAAGTTTGTTTGAGTTTTAAGCTTTTAGATAATGCAAAATATGAGGAACATGTTGAAAAATCTCGTAAATCAAGGTCGCGTAGTAGGGGAGAAGAGAGAAGGTCGTCCAGTAGTGAAAGAAGTAGAAGAAGTAAGAAGAAAAGACACAAGAAAAAAACAAAAAAAAGTAAACATAAATCACGTGGTTCAGATTCAGAAAACGACACACGATCTCGTAGGAAGAAAAACCGTTCAAGGCATAGAAGCAGTGACAGCGAATCAGATTGGGATTCCCGTTGTGAGAGAAAAATGTAAACGTTAAATATATTTTCTAAAATTTCTTGTTGGTATTTTCCACTGTAACTGTCCCTGTTCCAATTGATATTTATGTATGTCATTTTGGCCAATTACGGCATCAATGCAAACACAATGGACATTCCTCTATAAAACCGGCTATTTTAAAATAGACTGAAGGTGCTCTTAGTGCTAAATTTGCGGTTATTCAGTCTTGGCGTGTGTGAATGGCTTGTGTGAAGTAAATAAGTTGTGAAAGTCACGTTTGATTGAAAAATACAACCGGTTTTTGTTTAGTGTGGTTTTAGCAGATTACTAATTCGGATTAGTTACATGACACGGTAAGTTATCAGCAATTATCTAATTTTAAGAAATTAAAGTGGAGAAAAATTTATCAGAGATTAATTATTTATTGCTTGTAATTTATTTAGGAGGCATTTTTAGATTATTTTTCAGTCGGGTGTTTTTCACAATGAGTGAAGCCAACCGAAACTTTTTCCGTGAGTATTTGTTCTTCCAATTTGATCCAATTCATTAACGATTTTGCAAAACATACATAAATGTTATAGTTCGAGAGCACGTGGCTAAAAAGTCCAAGAGTTTCCTGAGCGCCCAAAATTTAGTAATAGTCTGCATTTATTAGTGTGTAAGTCAGCGGAACATCTGAAAATAGCACACCTGAAGAAGTATCAAAATTTAAAGTGTTTATAAATCATATAAATATAAAACAAATACTAATACTGAGCAATAACTAAAATTATCGAGTCAGGTCAGGTCAGGTCAGGTCACTCACGTGATTTTGCATGTCTTTTTTATGGTATTATTATTATTTTTATATGGCCCTTTAAAAATAAACTTAACCCACGTGACCAATGTACCTATTTAATAAATCATAAATATCTAGTTGATTTTATTTAAGGCGGATGTTACTAAATGATTAGATTTGCTTTCATTAGTGGCGTAAACTTTAGAAAAACGTACACAAGCGGTTTCTTGCGAGTTTTACTTTTTATTTAATTACGTTGGTTGTATGCTCTGTAGGTTCTGTTTTTTTATTTTTGTTTTTTAATTAAAAGGAAATGTGTTTGTATTGGATATTACATTTTCGTAGAATCTAATGACGTAATAAATACATTTTTTAAATATTATTTAGCTTGTGAGATAAAGATATAGATTTTTTTGTTTCGTTTTATTGGGAGTTGGAAAGGAAAATAAATTCGTTTTTATTAAGTCGACAGTTTCGTGTAATGTTACACTTCCTCAGGACTTAACTAACATTACACGAAACTGTCGACTTAATAAAAACGAATTTATTTTCCTTTCCAACTCCTAATAAAACGAAACAAAAAAATTTAAGATGGAAAATAACAAAATTAATGATATAGATTTTATTTCAGTTAACAACGAAAATTTCGTCGTAGGGCCAAATTTTGTTAGCAATTTTTTTTTTCATTGTATTTGTCATTTTTATCAAATGGTAACAAAATTGTGGTAAACTGAATTAAAATCTAGGTATCGTTAATGCATTAATAACAAATTTAAGTGCCTTTTCTAATTAAATTTTTTTTCAAGGCCTCAACTTGATATCAAAATTTAAGAAAAAAATTTCCAAAAACAGTCATTTAATCGTTTATTGGTTCTGATTGAATTCTCTCTTATTTTATATTAAATGTTAAATTTAGTATTTAAACATATTTTATTGTATTGTATGTTTTTTTCTTGCCGTGTGCCGATAATGTAAAATTTTGTATAATTTTTTTCATATTTTAAATACAGTAACCGTACAAGTAAACAATTTGAAACTTGGAGAAAATCTTCTTTTATTTGCAAATATCACCTACAAATTTTTGGTGAATTTCTGCTTAATTAGAAATGGCTGTTTTTGGGCTGCGGGTATAACTTGACTCACCCTGTACAAATGTTCTTTTTTCAAAAGCTGCAGACCAAAGTAGGGAATGCTCTCATTCAAAAATACCAAATTTTATTTTTAAATATATTATTTAGTTATTATAAATTGTACGTTTAAAAGAATTGCGTTATTTATGTGGCCACTAAGTCATTGCTTATGCCACATCTGTATCAATTTTATGTCGGACTTAACTGCGTTCGGCCATCAAACTAAAACTGCTATACAGTGTGTAAAAGCCAAATGGAATAAATTCATTATTTTGGTTACTGTACATATAAAAAATCGTGAAACACGTCAAATTTAAATTATAAATTGACATTCTTCGACGTAAAAATGCGATCCCTACTTTTAACTTTAACCCTATGCGAATGACAGGTACAACCTCTAATTTTTTAAATGGGAAGTATACAGGGCCGAATTACCCAACAGGCTAACTAGGCTGTAGCTTAGGGGCGCCAAAAAAAGGGATGTATTTAACAAACAAAAACAAAAAAATATGATAAAAAATGAAATGATTTTTTAGAAAAAAAAAAATTCGAAACAAAATCACTCATGCTAATCAATAAAATCAGTCTGTCTCACAGTCTTATCCGTTTTTGTAATAAAACCTTTCAACGCAAGTAAAGATTCACATTCTTATTGCTATCTCTTTCTACATCATGGCCTAAAATGCAACGAACATAAAACGTATTGTATTAAAAATGTCACTCTATTCTATCTTCTGTCTTTCTTTCTAGCTTCACACTTTTCTTCAATACCTAAGAAATTAAAATTTTGGGTATAATTTCGTGTACTGAGTTCTGTTGCAGCAACAAAGTTTTCTCAAATTTAATTCCCAAAATTACAATATTTCGTTTGTGTTCTGTCAAATATCAAATTCACACGAAGCTATTCGTCGTAGATTCAGGTATACTCTAATAATTTTATTACAAAAGGGGATAAGTCCATGAGACAGACTTTAATAAAAATATGATAACAACAACATTCTGTAGAATTCCCAAAATTATTGAAACCATATACTGGCCATGTCAATTAATGAGAAGTCCTTAATTGTATTATTTACACACAATTCGAGCTACAGCATAAATCTTCCAAAAAAATCGTAAAAATATAAGTAAAATTCATTTATTAATGCTTACACTGATTAGGCATGTATTATCTGTAACAAAGTTCTAACAAAATAAGAAATTATTTGTTTTTTGCTCAGTCCGTATTTAGATTTAATGTGATAAAGTGTTGTATTAAAAATTTTGTATTAACTGAAAAACGAATTGCTTAAATTGGATAATATAAAGTTTGAGTGAGTCTTTTAATATATTTTCTAAAAAATGTTATTTTCTAAAAAATGTTAGGCAAAACTTTTTTCGAATGATCTAGATGATACATTTTTTTTAAGAATGTGTAGGTACAGTTTAAATATTTTTTGAAGAATATTAGTTCAACTAGTCTAAGTGTGGACTAAATGCTTAAATTAATTCGGAGCAACAAAGTTATGTCAACATTTCCCAATGTTGATGTGGCGCTGCGAATTTTTTTTATGCATTTCTGTTACAAATTGTTCGGGAGAAAGATCATTTTCGACACTTAATTGTTTAAAAAATTTCTTAGAAGTCTATTGAGGCAGGAGAAATTGATATATCTTTCACTTTTGTATATTCAGTCAGATTTGGTTAAAAATTGTAATTTTGATGAAGTCATAAAACAATTTGCTTCTATGAAGTGTCGGAAAATTAAATTTTAGTGTTTATATTTGTAATTTTTAATTTTTTTAATTTAATAAATACTTGTGTTTACTTTTTTACTTAAAAACAATTAAGTGTAAATTATATAAAATAAAAAAGCGGCACTTTTTTTCCTATAAAATAGTTTTTAAGAAAAGGGATGGGGGGCGTAGAGTAAGATTAGCCTAGGGGTGCTAACAACTAAAATCCGGCCTATACCTAAAGCCTATACCTGGAAGTATAGGCTTGTGACATATCGTTTGAAAGGTCTCTTCATTCTCTACTCAAAAATGTTATCGTTTTCAAGTTTATCACAAGAATGAAGGTAGAATGAAATTTCACCCCAATATAATCAAAATGTAAAATGTAATGGAAAATGTTGCCAAGGCGTTCGCCGTGAACATTTTGAACATCTATTTTATTGAAATTCACAGTTCTTTTTAGTGTTTTACATTTTTTTAAATTTTCTATTACATTTTACATTTCGAATATATTATAGCGAAATTTAATTTAATTATAATGTAATGAAAAATGTAATAAAATGTAAAACACTAAAAAAACTGTGAATTTCATTAAAGTAGATGTTCAAAATGTTCACCGCGAACGTCTTAACAACAATTTCCATTTTGAGTATATTACAGCGAAATGTAATTCACTGTCATTCGAAGGGGGTTAAAAGTAGGGATCGCATTTTCACGTTAAAGAATGTCAATTTATAATTTAAATTTGACGTGTTTTGAGATTTTTTATAAATATGTACAGTAACAAAGATAATGAATTTATTCCATTTGGATTTTACACACTGTAGATTCCGCACAAGAAGAATCGCTTTTCTGTCCTGTAAAGAAAAATACTATTCTGTGGTTAAACATGTTCTGATCACAAAAATACGGGTCGAATATTTTTTAAAGTATGTACTTGCAATAGCAATAGTTATTTTCCCAATAGTTATCTATTTGATTAGACAAGAAAGCATGTGTTTAATGTCGTAATGTTAAAGGCAAGACGCAACTGGGTTTTTAAAGCCAGGCAAGGCATTAAATCTGCTTTATTGCCGTATGGAAAAAATATTTTTTTGCCGATCCAACCAGTTTACTTTTTTTAGAAAAAATATGGACACTATCCTCAAAATTTTTTAAAGCTGAAAAATCTTGAACGTCTTTAAAGTGCTGACATATTACATATTTCCTAGTCAATAAATTTGATAGTGCGTTTAAATTGTCACTAAAATATGGTGTTTACTGTCGATCGGCGAAAAAAAAACAGTTTATGAACGTACTCGTATTATCATAAATAAAAGTTAAGAAATAATTCAAAAAAAATTAAAAATAAAATGAGATCTTAACAGGTTTATAGAGATAGTAAAAAATACTATGGAAAAGTTACAACACAATCTTATGTTAAATTATAATTGTAGGTATTTATGTTATTAACTAACCAATTTTGTAATACTTATGTAAATTTATTTGCTTGTCAAAAAGATTTGATTTTACAGCTAGAAAAAAACTTGAAACAGCATAACAAATACGAAATGGTAGTAAACTAGACTAATATGAGTGCGAAAAAAAATTAATTTAAGTGATGCGATTGCATAATGTTTTTGCGAAACTTTAGGAAACGATAGATTTATGAAACATTTAATTTAAATAGTATTTTGTTACCAAAATACTTTACATCGTCCTGCTCAGGCAGGACTTCTTAAACAGTCAGATCTATATTATCTGTAACTTTACCGATATATGGGGCATACCTTACCAAACCAACCTATTAAATACGTTTATAAACAACTTATGTCATGAAATACGTAGATTAAATAAAGATTTAGAGAAATTAAACAATATTTATTATTAACGGTTATAAAGGAACAATAGTAGTAAAGATAACGAATAATAAATCTTTTCTCTCTTTTCATAAATCTCATCAATTCAAAAAAATTGTCTTCGTAATCGTAACAAACCCTTGGTCTCTTGGGGTTACCAGTTATCGAAATTTTTTTGACTTAATACTCTACATTTTTTTCATAAATTTTGCTACCGTTTTTGTCTTATCGGCGTCATCAGGTGGGTTCTACATATAGTACTTGTGTAAAGAATGTAAAGAACAAAGTAAAATTATCCCAAATAATTATATTCCCATTAAAAAAGTGATAATGTCTTATTTTTTTATCGTGGGTGCCACGTGATCAAACTTATGACCACTTTATGAAACAACAAATAACCGTAAGTGATTTGTTCAGTAGACATCCGTACTAGACTTAAGTGCTTATTTACTACGTGTTAAACGAAGACAGCCAGTCAAAGTCACGTAAGGTTGAATCTTTTCCAAAAATTTTCGATTACTTCTTTCTTAAACATAGTTTTTTTTTCACTTATCATCAGCATTTTTGAGAGGTCTTCAGATGATATATGATTGCTATAAATTATTGTAAAAAGTTAACTTTACAGCCAAAATATTTTTTGAAGTGCTTATATTGTAGAAATACAAAAATTGAGTAGTCCAAGTATTAATTCCACTAATAACTCCAATGGCACTTTCTACTTGAACAAAAATCCTGAAAAAAAAATTATGTGTATATCTATTTTGCAGGAGTACGTCTAATCCAAAACTAAATTATTTTATTAATAAATAATAAGCAGTTTTGTAGCTTTTATTCGTTAACTAAATTATTAATTAATTTAAAAATATAATTTTTTGATTACCAATATTACATTTGGGCCTGATATAAAATTTTTTAAAATAATTTTAGTTCTTTAAATTCTAATTTAATATTAAACCTTTTTTTCTATAGGTTTTATGACAGAATTGCAAGTTTTATTAAGAAATGAAAGAAACACTCACGCGCCAATTTCAATTTTTTAAGTAAAATTCAAATTAAAAAACTAATAATTTATCAAAATTAAATAAAATTACAGATTGATGTATTAGATGATTAAGGTGGGAGATACCTGTAAAATTTTGAAAAAAAATTTTTCCATAAAATTTTAGTATGATCCTTGGGGGGGGGAGGGGTGATATATCACCGAGAGTGAATTTTTTATCATTTCCCGCCCGAAACTCTAAAAATAGGCAACACATTATACTTTGAAAAATTTATTTTCAAAATTAAGACTTTAATTAGAGTTGTGAATTAATGTCAATATTGTTGATAATACCTTTAACAGTGTTTCCAGAGTCAATTTATTTGGATCATTTGTTGCCATATTATTTAATTAATTAACTAACTTTTCGTTTGTATAACGTGTTGCCTATTTATATATATAATAACTATAACTCAAAAAATTATTAAACGATCTGCCTGAAATTCTGCACTATCTTTTTAATAGTATTATTTATCCTATAAACCTTCATGTTTTTAAAAATTTGTTTAAAAAATAACTTTTTCGAAGCAAAAACAGTCGAAAAATTCGATAAAAAATCCATTTTTTTCCGAGTATGTTTTTTCAAGATAAAATTTTTTTTATTCATTTTTAGGTTTAACTGGAAATTATGACATTAATAAATAGAAAAAATTTGGTTTTTCACTTTCAGATCAATAGAACCTAAGCTGCAATGTCAGCAGATTGAGACGTCTCACTGCGACCCTCCCGAAGGAAGTTAGTGTACATCCGCCATTTTTAACAATTAAAATAACAAAAATTTTTTTTGCATTTTAAAATATAAATGAATCACATGTTAGTTTTCAAAAATATATAATAACTCCTCCATTAAAAAAAAATAATGAAAATCAAGCAAAATTTGAGTATTTACGGGTATTTCCCCCTTAATTGATTCCTGTAAAAATTGAAATATAGAAATTTTTTCAGACATTTTTTAAATTTATTTAAACAAAATAACATGAAAGAAATAACCATCTAGAGACATCTAATTAAAGTATTATCTATTTTTTTTACATACACACTGTCAATGTGTTTTGTTGTTTTATAGTTGTTCTAAGTTACTTATCTATTTTTCATATTTTTACTCCAATTATACAAAAAAATTGAAATAAGTAAATAAGAAATAGGGCAATTCTACTTAAAAATTGGGTGATAAAAGACAGTAGCAGAGCGTATGTCAAAAAAATATAGATATTTAGTGGATCTTTGTGAAAATACACTCTTTATTATTATTATTATTTGATAAGAAATAAGGTGAAAAAAGCGGGTGGATGTAAAACTTGGGTCACCCAGTTCATACAAAGAGCGGTTAGTGTTACTTACTAAAAAACCAATTTTATAAAAATTTGCATTTTGTGTTATATTTATAAACTACAATTAAATTTTTTTCAAATATCACAAATAATTTCCTTATTAGTACACCAATTATTTCCGATAATTTTTTGCTCATTCTACAAGAATTCTTTTGTTGCGGTGAAAATAATAAGCACGAGTTGAAAACGAGTGACTTAGTCTCCCAATACCAACAAGAGTACGAGTTCAAAGTAAGGAAAAATTAGGTGAAATTAGTTCGTTAACGTGAGAGATTCGGCAAGAAAATCGGATAACGCCAAAAGGGTGAGAAATTTTTTAATAAATTACTGAAATTTTCAAAAGCCAAAGTTAATGTTTACGTTCGAAACATGCGCCAATAGGTCTGTTATTAATTTTGATAATTTGTAAAAAAAATATGTACTTATACCTATAACTAATAATTTTTTGACCTTTGACGTCAAAAATTTACCGGTAATTTTTCTAGGTACTGTGGAAACATTTTATTGGTGAATCAACAGCGGTATGCGATTTTCATTAGATTATTTGCCTCACAACAGTTAAGCCAATCAAATCACTCAAAATTTTTAAATCAAGTCTATCACAATCGAATTATGCGATAATTCTGCACTAGTGCAAATTATCAAAACTATTGCATTAGTGCAAATTATCATAGAACAAAAAAACCCTATGTTCAGTTTGGTACTTTTGAAAATATTGAAAATATGTTGAAAACTATATGCTGCCGTGATTATTTAGACCTCGATTCAAACCAAATCTATAAGTTCCTATTTTTGCTTTATTTCTCGCAAAGCAATTCAAGAGATTTAAGGCTTAAGTTTTGTTTGGAAAAAAAGTCGTCCGAATATCCCTTGTGCATTTCTCATTGTTTAATTTGCTCTCGTGCACAACGTGCACTCGAGCAAATTATCGACAATTCGACATGCACTCGGGATATTATATATAACAATTAAATTTAAACCAATCAGGTTGTAGGATTTTGAATCATTGGACCAATTAGGAACGAATTACAGCGATAATCCAGCATGGTCCTTGAATTATCGCTGTAATTCAGTATGGATCGTCAAATTATCTGTCGAATACGACTCGTCGGTAATAAATTGCTGCAAATTTTCTCTCAATTTTACTCGTATTTGTTTCTTAGACAATTTCCACTCATTTCGCTGCGCTCATTCGTGGTGAATTGTCGTCGAAACAATTACTCGTAAAATTATTAATCGAAAATTTTCGGCAATTTCGTACCGACTCGTGGTATTACTAATGAGTATTCACCTGGTGTTAGTTTAGCCAATGAAATTGCTTTATTTTTTAAAATTCAACCAAATATGTTAGAATTAGGTAATTGTTCCATCAAAAAATTATCGCAGTAATTTTTCGATAATTTTTTGACAGCTTTTGACAAGACATTTATTTTGTAACGTTTAATTTTCAACAAATTAACAATTCAATTAAATATAAACGTACATACAATTATTGTAATTACTTATTTGTTACGTTTGATGTTTGCGGTTTTTTCTTTTAGCGTCACGAGCTTTTCTGGCTTCCTTCAACGTCGAATCCGAAAATGGATTGAATTTTACATTACAGTTTTGCTT
This sequence comes from Tribolium confusum, assembly GCA_029207805.1. Lineage (NCBI taxonomy): Eukaryota > Metazoa > Arthropoda > Insecta > Coleoptera > Tenebrionidae > Tribolium > Tribolium confusum. The sequence goes on from JALGAY010000006.1 coordinate 12,015,369, forward strand.
GTAAAATTCTTGAATTTTTTTAGCTGTTACATTCCATGTCGTCTTCACAACACATTCTTTATACTCTTGACCATTCCACAGATACCATTCTTCCTTTTCATGTTAAATCCCCAATCTTTTAACATAACGGCAATTTCTTCCACAGATTTTCTGTTCAACGTACAATTATTGCGAGCTTCGCAAAACTCCGTGAACTGTCTCCATATATATTCTTTACTCTTTCTTGTATTTTCAGGCCATGGAGGAATAAATAAATAAGACTTATTAATAAAATATTACTATTAAATATAAATATAATAAATAAGTCTTATTTATTTATTCCTCCACGTTTCAGGCACACAGTTTGCTATAGCCTCCAAAGCTGTAGTACCGAACCGTTTTATAGCATACATTTTCAGAAAACACAAAAAAAATTGCAGGTTTTTACAAACAAATATGTTTGTTACGTTGCTATCGATACTTGTTATAAGCGTCTTGATTATTATTATTATTTTTTTTTGAATTTTGGCGTTCTCTCGGTGAATACTTTTGTAAAATTACCCTCGGGAACCAGAAATTACTTTAATTTTGATTGCTGTGCCTGCTGCCTTAATAATTCCCGACTGCGAAGCAGGAGGGAATTAACAGCAGGCACTCGTGATTTCCAACCCAAAATTATCGGTAATTTCTTGTTCCCAAGGGTAATTACTTATGAAAATTTATTAAAAATACTAACTGATTATACAGGGTTATTCACGTAAAATGACGAGCCTGACCAGGTAAAAATTCAAACCAAAATACGATTTATATAACTAACTGGATCTCCATTGCATTATCACAATCTACATAAAACATAGATAGCTGCTATCTATTACAATAAAATTGCAAAACTGGAGCCTTTTGGGGTAATCTGTCGGTTTTAACTCTTGGACAAGTTGTATGTGGTACGGACGAAACTTATTCTCTCCGAAAATCCTACAAACCGACGATTAACTAATTTCTAACTGTCTTGATATCTCTTTTTGACCGATATGTGTATTTTCGGTTACAACTTCAATAATTGCGACTTCATTTTCAGGGCAAATGACAATTCTAGTTTTTACTCTTTTAAAGCAAGGCCAATTATTTATTAGCGTGCTTTCCAGTCTCCTAAAAATTTTTTCGGTTGGAGCTCGGCGTTCGAGATAACGTTTTCTATACAAATTTGTTGCAGGAACACTGTTTTTTCGACAATCACCAAAAATTAGTATCATGTCTGTTGTTTCATCGTTAGAAAACATTACGTTAAATAATTCTAAATGAAAAAATGTAATGACACTGACAACTACTTTTAATACGTACATACTTGGATCTCTAATTTAATTTTCTAGTTCCAAACGACAATGAGTCTTTTGTAAACTGTATTTTGGGTTGCATTTTTACCTGGTCAGGCTCGTCATCTTACGTGAATCACTCGGTATACTGTATGTAAGTATTATATCGAAATATACATACCTACATAGAAGCTGTTCAATTATAAAGATTGAGACATTTTGCGTTTATAAAATGAAAAGCAAAAATTACTGTAATTTATGTCATACTTGAAAGAGGATAGAATTTTTTTGTAAAAAACATGGTTTCCTAAATTTTATATAAAATGAGCAAGCAATTTATAAACTGTCGTCCTTCTTAAATATGACCTACATGGCTCTTATATAATTTCGATCATTTTTAGATGGGTTTTCAAAATATTGCATAATATGATGAGGTTTACATTAAAAAAACATAACTTGGATGTATAGTTAAAAACGACAACATAAGTAGTTACGAAATTATGGGAAGCCTGAGACACCTTGTACCAAGCTATTATAGCAATTTTTAAAGCAATTCAATAATTATTGTTAAAACAAATTCAATCTTAAGATAAGGAAATGATTTTTATTTAATTTATTAAAATTGATCAATGAAAATCGATTAGATTTCCATTACAAAAATTACATGTTTCAAGTTGATTACCACGTGGATAAACCGTCAAATTTATCAACAACTCATAAAAAGCCCAGTTTTGGTTTTCCATTTGGCATAGCGTAGCGCTGTGGGCCGAATCAATATCCTCGCAACTGGAATTAGTTCACTTGTGCAGTTACGTTTTGTATCGTTTAAAGACAGGACCTAGTTAGCTTGAAAAATTTTCATTTGCTAAAAAAAGTGCAATTTGCAACAAGAATTTTAAAGATTTCACAAAAACGGCTAACAGAAAGGTACTTTGTTTATTGGCCACACCACACGTGGAATGGAAGAAAAGTCTTCAAGATTTTCTGGTAACGATTTGTTTTCCTTCTTGTTTTTTAATTTTTAATGATAATTGATGGTCAGCTTAATCGACAATTATTAGTTTGGCGCGACTTGCTTTATTGGTATAAAAGCAATAAATTAACAGATGTAAATAGTTTTGTGGTCGGCAGTGGGGCAACATGACCAACGATGGTATTATTCCTGTTTTTAAAATTTTTCTTAACAAAAATTATAAATGTTTCCTTGTTACTAATATTCTATATATATTTTCTTTGAATTAACTGATAAGACAACAATTTATTATTATTGTATGTTTTGCAAAAACAATTTTTTTTATTCTCGCGTGTATTCATGAATGAAAATTGGGTCAATACTTCCCTAATCTGGTTCTGGTATTTATTGACTAAAATTTCGGTAATTTTTTTTATCAGCTCTCTCGGAAAAAGATAGTGCGTCATCACCTCATCGATTTTATGAAATACCTCCCCGTGGTGTATAGATAGTAAATACGTAAGACAGTAATTGTACGAGCGATAATGGCTTGATGCCAAGTCAAGTTAATGCCAAACAACAAATGTCGAAAATTTTATTTAATGTACAAGTGCTTTGCCCTCATCACACACGCGCTTACTATTTTTTTTTATTTCAATGATTTTAGATTATTTATTTGCCCAAATGTCATCCGACACTGCCGACGCAAAAGTGGAATGTACAGAACAGCCAGGTGAAAACAAAGAGTTGACGGGAATTAGAAAATGGATTTCAGAAAATCTACTTCTTCTATTGACTTTATTGGGAGTCGCAGTCGGCGCTATAGTCGGTAAGTACGAAAAATTTGATTAAAAAATATTATGTGAGACCTATTTTATAACACGAGGCCAGGACGAGTGCTATAACTCAAAAAATTGTTGAATTTAAATTAAGTGAAGTTTTAAATTATATAAATATTATATTTTATTTATTATACAGAATTGAATTAAATTTTTGTTGTTGTTATTGTAAGACCAGTTGTACTACACAAAGCGAAGACGAGTGCCAACAATTGACATATTATTTTTTAACTTAACCCACATACAAATATGTAATGTATGTACGTACAGGCTGTTCCAGAATTATTTAGCATAAATTTAACCACAGTCACCCAAAACCAGCAGAAGATGAAAGACAGTAAAATTATTGTTCAGCCTACATTATTGGAAAATCTACTCAGTAGTTTTTGTATTATTTACAAATATAATTTTTTTAATATCTAAAGAATTTTTATATTGAAGAGAAATTTCAAGCAAACTAGCATTTTAACGGGAAAATAAAATAGACAGATATTAAACATAATATGTCCCTTTGTTTTGTTTTACAGCCTGCTTGAATTTTTGGGTTTTGGTTTTTTACATAGGTTCAAATCCTACAAAGACTATGGGTGTTTCGTGAATGTCTGAGGGCTCGCTCACAATGGACATTGCCACAGACGGGGCCCCCTTTAAATAAAATTGGGGTTGTTACGCTTCTATTTGATACCCTAAGGGCCCGTTTTTCAGTATCAAGTTAAGGTTAACCTTTGGTTTTTTCTATGAAGAGAGAAATTGTATTGGTGTTTCTATGTCATCTGAAATTAAATTAACCTTTGACTGAGAAAACAGGCTTAAAAGATTTTTTTTTCTAACTTTTTAAAATAATTATTTGACAAAAATAATGTGTTCAATAATTGTTCTGGTCAGATCGATGTGGGGCAATTGTCACAAAAAACGTATGATTAACATTACAAAACAATGACAGCTGTCAGTGCTCTGCTTTTAAACTTCTTGCATATTTTTCGAGTTTCTCTGTCTCCCTCTAAATTAAAATCAGTTCTTTTCAAAACTTGCATACAATTATCATGATTTGCAATGTGATTTTTAACAAAAACTCTTAAATGCAAAAATAAGACATTTAGACAGTTGACAGCAAACCATATGAACTTATCACGTCAACCTACGTTTATGCAAGAAAGAGAAAAGCACAGCAAACCAGGACCAGTTAACAATTATTGAACACATAATATTTTTCTTTGGTTTGGTAAAAATTTACTAATTTTCCTAGTATCAAAACAAAATTAAAGTTTAAGACTAAATAACACGAAATAAATGACAATAATAAGCTTTGCAAAAGTTAATAACGTCTTTTTTATTTTATCGCTACCTTGTTAATTACAATTTTGTAAGCCTCCTTTGGGTATCTTATTGGTTTTTTTAAATTTTACTGGAAAAAAGATTCTAAAATAAATTATCTTTACAAAAATAGTAAAGCAGACAGCAGTTTTTTAAATATTTATTTTAGAAAGCAATTTGTGTTAATAAAATGTAGGCGCTGAAAACAAAAAAAAAATTAATAAAATTTAGAAGACGGAGGTGACAGTTTTTTCTAAAAAATGTTTTTAGACACAAAAAAAAATAAAGCCACAGGCGGCAACTACTTTTATTCATCGTTATGCTTTTCAGGTTACTAAGTTATTTTTCTTCTTAATAGTTTAATACACGCGTATTAAACTATAAACTGCTCAAAAAAACTCTTCATAAAGGTAATCATTACTTAAATAGATTGTATTATTACATTTAAAAAAGTGACTTTCGATATTTTATTATAACTCTATATTTAAAAAAAACATTTGAAATAAAATTTAAAATAAAAATATTTGTATTAAAAAAAACTTATTCTGGTATTTAACATAGCGTATGATAACAGCCAGAATTATGGCATATTTTGTGAGCATGGAACGAATGAGGCTGCTGATGAGGTCCTGTGGAAGTCTGTTCCATTACGAAGTTTTTTTAAGAAGTTTAATCATTCTGACAATGCAATGGTCTGACACCTGACAGCAGAGTTATTTTACTGTCGAGTTTTTGAGACTTGGGGGCTAATTTCAAGACGAGATAATACCGATATTATCTTCGTTTCAATGGAAAATTAATAAAATTCGGGCTTATGATTGGTTGTTGCTACCAAAAATTATGTATTTTATGGTCACATAACTTTCGCTAGTTTTCTATCGTTCTAATCAATTCAAACCACACAAAAATTGGAAAAAGCGGCATTTTTCAAACGATGACAACGATAATTATTGACATCAAATTGACATTTAATAAAAATTACAAAGTCTATGCTGTCAAAAAAAAATAATTTCCAGAGCCACCCATTATGCCAATTTTATTGAAGTGGACTTTAATTTAATTAATTTGATTGTCCTTCAAATTTGTTCTATAAGAAAAATCCTTTCTTTCCTTGTTGCTTGCCAATAAAGAGACCCACTTGTCCCAGCAATCTTCAGTCTCTTGATTCAGTCCATCATTAACAACCTGGCCACTAAACTCAACATTTTATACTTGGATGATGGCACCCTTGCTGGTTCTTTTGACAAGTTTTTGCAGACTCTTAAAACACCCATTAATGAATTTAAACCTCTTGGATTATAGCTCAATTTTTCCAAATGCGAACTTAGTCTTTCTAGAGCCTGTTTAGATGAGACGGTCAATTTCAATGACATTAATTTTCTTGAACTCAAATATTTGCATTTTTCTTAGTTAATCATTACATGAAAATGCATTTCCTCTTATTTTAAACTTTTAGAAAAATTTTTGTTTTTTACAGAAAATATTTACAAAACTCCCAATATAGCTTTTCTCTTTTTCGGAAATGATTTATGAATGTCCAAACATTATTATTATTTAAAATCATATCCATTCTGGAAACACGCACAACAAGCAAGGTTTTTGATAACGAAATTAAAACTACACTACATGAACTCCTAAATATTGGTCTTTCTGAACCATCTTGGCCTCAGACTTCACTTCCTGTGGCTTTCTCCTTCTTTTCTAGATTCTTTTAGGCTCCATCCTTTTTCCGTCTCTGGAGATATGTCTGTGAGATTGAACATAAAAGCGAAGCTTGAATAAAACAAAACTTTATTAGTTGCTTCTTAACGTGAATCTGGTGAATGATTAGAAGCTCTCAACAACATGCACTACAAATTTCTGTTTGCTTACGCATCTCTTCTGAAATTTGTTAGCCTCATTCTTATGTTTTTAACGTAGTTGTCGATCCTTAGGTTACTACGGTTTATCGTGTATCAAAAGCAGTGGAAAATCTTCTCGACAGAATGAAATAAATATGATCTTAAAGCGTGCGTTTTCATCGGTTGATATTCCGTGTATGTTGAAACCACCTGCTTTATCAAGATGCGATGGATAACGTCCTGATGATATGATCATTACGCTTTGGAAGAATGGTCGTTCTTTGGTATGGGATGTTACTTGACACTGTCGCCACTACGCGTCTTCAATAGAGTTATTCCAATCCTGGTTCAGCTACTGTCTGCGGAGTCCCTCAAGCACACGAAATACGTAGAGATTAAAGAAATGTATAAATTCCTCGCTTTTGCTGTAGAAACCTTTGGTACACAAGTAATATAAGCCAAAGCACTTGTGAATACCTTGGGTAACGCTTACGACAAAAAATATGTGTGAAAGTGATCAGAAAGTTTTAAGACAAAACATTAGTCTGGCAATTTAACGAGGAAATGCTTCCAGTGTGCTCGGGACGGAAAATAAAGAAACTGGTCTTGAAGGATTATATTATATTCTATATTAAATTTAATTATACCTACTCTATATTTTAATAAATGACTTTTTCTCTAATTTTTTTTGTTAGAAGACACTGTCACCTGCGGTTTGAAAATTTTACAGATTTAAATATGTTGATTGTTTTATATATACCCACAAGTGTCCCAAAAGTTTAATTATTTTATAATTACTACTGCAAGCTAAATATAAAATGGGGGAAAAGCTCTCCGGTACGTTGGTTTTAGGGAACTGTTAATAAAATCCCTGAAATATAATTACAAAAATATTTCTTTTGTATTGTTCAAAAAAAAAAACTATAATTTGACAACTAGCTCGGTCACATCGAATGAATAATTTTTAAATAAACATTTAATAAAAATTCAACAGTTTTAGGAATTAACTTTAGGTAACAGTTAATAAGCAATTTTTAAAAATTATTTTGTCATAGCATTGTCAAGGAGGTTCAACAAATCAGAGAAAACTTTATAACTTTTAAAATTTCGTAAAAACAAAATTGTTGAATTTTTAACTTTACTAAAAATAGGCGAGTGGGAATTTTTTTACTATTTTTTGAAGCCTTATTAAAAGGTCCTTACAAGAAAAGATATTGAAGAGCTTTTCCGCCATTTTACATTTATACACTTGGTATAACTTTCTAAATTTTTTTAAAAATTCTGGGGGATGAGAAGTAGACTGTTTCCAGATTGTAATGTTTCTAGAACACCAACCATATTACACAGACGAGGTGTAGAGATCAGAATAGAAAAGAATGAGACCCCCCCAGACATTTTTCGTTAATTGTTATATAAATAGTTATAATCAATAAATTGTAGGTTGTTTAGTAAATGAGTGTGTTTATACATTTATTATTAAAAAAAACATTGAGAGCTGAAGTTTTAATGTGGATTTATCTGCGGCTCGACGGTGCGCGAAAACAAATTTTGCGGTTTTTATTAGTGCCAACAGTCCGCGAAAACTAATTTCATGGCGGTAAAACTTATACTTATGTAGTATTATGTACCAAAATAACATGAAAATTATGTTTTTTGCACGACAACTCTAAAAGTGTAACAGAAGGTAATAAATGATTGAAACAACGTAGGTGGCTGTGGAGATTTTTGATACCACGAATATTCATTGTAATGTTCTATTTACGCAACGGAACCATACGGAACATTGGAAAATGGTTTCTGGATTTACTCATTTGTCTAATAATAGTTATAATAATAGCTAAAGTCTTTGTCTTTAAAAGACAAAATATTTTTTATTATTTCCACAGCCGCCTAAGTCCTTACAATAATTTATGAAAACCCTGTATTATTTTCCGCTTTTAGGCAAGACATTCAATTTCAGTTCTTATTTGTAAAAACTGTCAGTTTAACGTGTAATTTAACACTTTTGATTTTGTGATAAAATTTTGAGAGGTGGTCGAGGGTGATACCTACAGAACGACTTATTTTTAGTAAAGCGGCAAATAAGCCATTTTACTAACAAAAACAAAACAAAATTTGCAAGAGAACTAACAAGATTGGAGAAGACGCTTCACACCAATTTTTCCATGGTTCTTCGATGGGCTGCATATTGCTACCAAGCGGCTCCAAAACTTTTGCTAATTTCCTTGCAAACATTGTTAGAAAGTGGATTATTTGCCGCTTTATTACCATAAACATGAATCGTACTATAGAAACCACTCTTGACCGCCTTTCAGCCCTAGAAGTCCAGTTTAAACAAGTATATTTGCTGTCCTCATGAAATGGTATTCCTGCTGATATACTATTTTTTAATGGAAACATTTCACAACAACAATTCTAAGAAATATTTTGAAAATTTATTTGACATAAATCTGTATAAAAAATTTTAATAAAATTATTGAACTCTTTGAGAACACTTTGTGTAGAATAATTTAATATAATATGTTAATAAAATACATAAGAAAAAAAAATAAAAACATAAAAGACTTGTTTTGAAATGGAAAAACCTGTATAAACCGAGAATGTATTTTTATAAATTATTGTTACATTAAGCAATATTTTTATGAAAGATTTAAAACTGTGTTGGCTGAAATTGTGACATTATTTTAGTTTGAGGAACAAATACCTAAAGAAAAATAAATTGAAACATTGAAACCCTGATGGGAGATCAACAAAACTAACAAAGGAGTCGTATAGGGAGTCCACAAAACGAAAAATATATTTATATATATATAAAGTGTGTTTTCTAACTAGAAAATAATAAGAAATTTTTTTCGTATGATGTAACAAAATTTCCTTTAATAATTAATTAACCTTGGCCTCGTGTTTATTTTTAAATAGGAAGAGTTTTATAGTGACACTTACTAAGTCTTCCTTTATATAACTTCACGCTTATTTTTTCCATTCATTTAAATAAAAAAATTTCCGCGTCAACAAAACTTAAATTTATCCCGACACAAATAATTAATTAAAAACAAATTTTTGGCTCCAAAAATACTTGTCCCTTTTCCTGGATTGGCATAACATCAAAAAACTAATTACTGTTCTAAATACCATCATTGCAGGTTTCGGCCTCCGTCCTTTGCCTCCTTCAAAAAGCACAATAATTCTCCTATCGTATCCTGGAGAACTCTTCATGAGAATCCTGAAACTGATCATCTTGCCTTTGATAATGTCCAGTCTGATAGCAGGGAGTGCGAGTTTGAATGCGCGGCTTAACGGCCGCATTGCTCTGAGGACGCTACTGTATTTCTTAGTAACGTCAGTGATAAATGCAATTTTGGGGGTGGTTCTCGCCGTTTTGATCCATCCAGGTGATCCAGGACTCAAAGCTGACACGTTTGAAAGAGTCCAGAAACGGGGCGCTTCCGTTTTAGATAGCTTATTGGATTTGGGAAGGTAAGCATTTTAGCTAAATTTAATTCATTGAAAGTGTTTACGACGAATCGGCATACCAAATCGAGACGATTTTATACACGCACAACAACAATTTTGGTTTACTGGGGTTTTTATTTTTAGAAACATCGTCGCCGATAATATTTTTCAAGCGACTTTTCAGCAAGTAAGTACTGCTGGCACGTTCCGAGGGGGTACTTATTGAAAAATAAAAAATAAATCAGCAATAGAGCCCAGTAAAATTAGCAAAGATTAAAATAATTCAAAAAAAGATTGTCATTATCTTGACAATAATACTCTTCTTAGAAAAATCTTAACCGATTTAAACTCTTGTTTAAACAAATTATTTTCATTCTTGTGACAACTTCATTTTTTTTTAATAATTGACTGAGCTCTTTAAAAAAATAGTAACTTTTTTGAATTCACCAACGAATATTCATAATATTCATAAATTCAGCATCAGCATCGACATGAAAGCAACTTATAAAATTAAATGACCGGTTTAAAATTAAATGATCATAAATAAAACATAAGTAAGTCTAATTTGTACCATATTTGTTGTACTTTTTTTTATAAATATAGCTCCTAATAGGTTCCTAACACCTTCTTTTTTCTATCAGTAGTTAAATAAATGAAACAGATTCTGATATTTATTAAAAACGCAATCCCCTCGTCGATTTTTTTTCCTTGATTTCACTAATATTGACATTAAAATGGTCTTTAAACTCATCGTCTTTATTGAATTCAATTATTGATTGATTAAAAGCGCAATTAAACAATTTAAATTCCATTCGACTTGACGATTGAAAATTTTTCAATAACAGTATCACTGTTTATGTTGGGTATGTTAAAAAACACACATATGTTCTTAACAAAAAGTTGTTTTGAACAAATTATAACATTTTTGCAATCGCAACTTTCATCACAAAGATATTTTCTTAATTCAAATTAAAACAAATTAGCAGCACTGGAAAATTTTACTTGCATTTGAATTTAATACCTTTTTATGTTTTATCACGTTACCACATGTATCATAGTTCTAAAAATGACAGCAAATGACAGTTTTGAATTTTTCTATAATTTGTGATGTTTTATCCTAAATTTTGTGGGTTTTTGTATTTACTGGCAATTTTTTAAAATTTCGTTTGTTATATGAAGCGTGGAATATATATTATAACAACATTTTTGTGGATTGAGTCTGACTTCTGGGATCATATCTTGGAGAGAAAAAATAAAGGCGTCAAAATTTAACGTTGATTCACGGTTCAATGGTTTAAAATACCCTCAGCAGGGTCACTATTGTAAACATAAAATAAAATCAATTTTCTATATTATTGGTTTATTGATAATTTTGGATCTAAAAAATTCAAAAACAAAAAAATACTCGTCCTAAATATTTTTATTTATACTAGCCGAACGTGATTCCAAAATTATTCACTACAAGACAAAGTATTTTTTTGTCGTTGGCAGTTTGCTTCGTACATATTTATTTTATATTGAGGTTCATTTTCATTGGCGTGTATAAGCCCAAGAACCTAAATTTCACTGAAATTGTCAGTTGTTTCCCAAACTGAAAGGCCAAACATTTTACATTCTTTTACAGAACCCTTGGTTTAAGCAAAAATTCTGAAAGGTTATTTTGAGGGATTCCAAAAGCAAAAAACAAAACTCGTTTAGATTATTGATTATTGAATTTAGATTGAAAATTTTTGACGTAATTTGTCAAAATTTTTAAATTACAAGAATATTAAATTTTTTAACAATGCAAACTTCGTTTCCAGGAAATTAAATTTGATGTTACCAAATAAATGAGTAATTTTGGAAGAAGCAGAATAACAACTCGTGAAGTTATTATTATACTAATCGCTTTATTTACAAAATTAAACTAAAATATACATTTTACAAATTAATGCTAAAACAGTAAATCTAAATAAAGAGTAATTGCTAATGTTGAATTAAAAGGAACACAATTTTGTATTCATTTTTGTTTATTGACGATCGCCAACCTTCTACCGCTGGTCATGCAGATCAAATACGACTTGTTGACACTGCTGTTTCTTCGCCGCTCCACGCCCGGTGACATGGAGGTCGTTGTTTCTCAAGAAGTTGTTTCGCATTTGTCTATGGTTTTTTAATTTTTAAATGTCCAAAAAGTTTTTATACCAACAATTACATTTATAATTTGTCTAGAAATGCTTAAATTTTATGGTTTTGACAATTAGTTTATGAGGGATTTAATAAGTGTTGTAAAGAGAAGTGTGCGCTGTTGTCATCGAAGCGACTAGTTGGACCATTGTAACAACCTTGAAAGGGTTGAGGTTACTTTATCTTTAAAAGCTCAAAAAATTAATTGCCTCTATTGCACCATAAAATTCAAGCATTTATAGACAATCTATAACACCACTAAAGAAATATTTTCTTTAAAGGAACTTTTTAATATCGAAAATTAAGTAAGTTATGAATTGTTTTCAGTAGTAATGCCACAAGAGAGTGAGAATAAAAAGTGTTTTTTGTTGCCAAATGGCAACACGTTTAAGAAATTGTGGAAAATTATTTTCTAATTTATCGTACTCTCGTGTTGTATTTTGATGCCGATGATTTTGTTGATTTCTTCAAATGGTAACTAGCTAAACCTTTTTGGAGTTATTTTGTTTCAATTTATTATTAAATAAATTTATTAAAAAAAATTATAAAATAAATTTGACAAACGTCAAGTAAAAAATAATTGTCAAAAAACTGTTGCCATAATAAAAACAATCTACCTCTAATTATTCCAGCGGGAATAAGCTATTTAGGTAGAAAATTCCCACTATAATAATGTTTTAATTGGCTGAAAAGTACACATGTCACCAAAATTAAAATCTTCTGTTGGTTTAGAGAAACGTCAAAAAATAATCAAATGTATTTTTCATAATATTATCATAAAATAACAATCCAGAACCAGAAGATTTTGCAAGGTAGTCATATTTTTTTACGATGGCTTCGGAAATAACGATAAACCAAGTAATTAAGTAAAGATAAAAATCGTAATAAAACGTTTCTGTATCACTTTTTTATGCTAGACTGCTGATAAAGGCAAAAAATGACAGATGGTCAAAGTAATTGTTTAGTAACATTTGCGTTAAATAATAGCAACTGTGTAGTTAGAGTTTATAAGCAAATTGGTCACATGGGTTGAGATCATTTCTGAAGGCACTGCAGTATCATCAAATATCAACTTATTAAAGTGACAAATATGACAGTTGCAATATTTTCAAAAGTGGCGAGAAAATTTTAATAGGATCCTATGAAACAAAATTTTAAAATTAATTACAATTACAAATAATAAAAAAAGGAATTATAAAATGAAGCAACAAACAAAAATTACACAATTGACAGCATTTTTGTAAAACTTAAAATTCGCAATAAAACAGCGACAACCACTTCGTTTGTAACATCACCAACAGCTTCGAAACGGATGGCAAGCCCTTTCTGTTAAATATAGTGTGAACAATTTGTATGGAATAACTTCGATAAAAATTTAGGGATTCGTTTTTCAGGAAAACGCTTGAACACATATCCTGTAATTTGTCAACGCGCATTTTTTGATAAAAAAAATTGGAATACAGGGTGTCCCAACATCGAAATACAACCCTCTACTTTGAAATTTTAAATAGAAACCCCAATTTTTTTTCGCATATTTCAATTTTACCTATAATTTTGCGTATTTTTTATGTTGCAACACTACGTCGATTTTTAGTTTTTTTTTAAAAAAAGGGTAAACCATTAAAATGAATAAATTCGATAAAAATTCAGGGATTTATTGAATTCAGATATGCTAAAAAAATTGGGGTTCTCAATAGAAATTTCAAAGTTGCGAGTCGTATATCGATGTTGGAACACCCTGTATATCCAATTTTTTTTTGTCAAAAATGCGCGTTAAAAAATAACAGGATACGTGTTCAAGCGTTTTTCTGAAAAACAAATCTCTGAATTTTTATCAAAGTTATTCCATACAAATGGGTCACACTATAAATAGTATAATAAGTTCGTAGCGGCGAAGGTTGAAATTAGTGCACCAGAATCTTTTTTCTTTACGAGTATATACCCACAAATTATAAAGAATTTTGATATTTTTGAAACCTGATTTGACTTTATGTATCTTTTTTCGTTATCGAATTATGAATTCTCTAGAAGCTTAAGTTCCGGCAAAGACGGTGTTCAGCAAACAGTGCACAAAGTTTAAAAATAGTTCAAATGTGAATTTTGACCTTTCTGTTGTTGACATCCAGCTATTTTCTTGTCTTATGCAGACAATTGAATTAGTAAATCTACTTACATTTTAAGTTTGGGGTAAGCATTTTTTTAGGCAAGTAAGCAATTATAGTTTATTTTTTTACTAGGTATAGACTGGAAACTGTTGAAAATTTAAATAGGTACTCTTTTGTGATAGGTTGTTTTTCGAAATCAACCAATCACAAATAATGGTTATTTCAAATTTCTAAGGTTTGCTAGTCGTCTTTTATTCCATTCTTCTATACTTCTCAATATTTTAATCAAAAAAACATCGAAAACGGATTATTTTAGTGAGTATAGGAATAAGTTATTGTAACGTTGGCTCAAATTCGGAGTTTTGCAATTTAAAGAGTTGGATTTTTAACAACTATTTCACTCATAGTGGTTCAACCATATGTGGTTTATTCAGCGAATTGCCTTAGTTACATAATAAATAAACAAAAATTAGTTTGCAAAAATTTCAAGAAATAGTAACGAATTTCACTCGATCATCAAAAATATACAATTACTTTCTACCAACTCGACGTTTTCCTTAAAAAATCACGACAGCGCAGCTGGATTTTTCGATTTGATACTTTTGATTATTTTTGATGCTCTTGTGATATTACTTCTGATTAATTTATTTAAATACAAACTATTTAAATGAATAACTCAACAATAACTTTTAATAATTAAATAACTCATTAACACACTTTTATATTGCCCTCGATTCACTCCCAATCGCCATTGAATTACTGAACTCAACTGCCCTCACTGTAGCGCTCAATCTGTTTTATATCTCAATCTATTTATATATTATAAATCTGTTTTTTGAAAGTTCACGTTGTGGTCAAAACTACAAAAAATGTTAAAAAAAATTATACTAAATTCAATTTTCCACAACTTCTCCTGGTTGATCGATTTTAAACCAGTGCAATTTTTCCAATAATTACTTTAGGAATTAAAACTTTTCAAAATTTTTTATTGGACTCAGGCCAGTCAGTATCTAAGAAATTGCGGATACCTAATGAAACAATCTGTACATATTATCATAAAAAAATTTAAGGTACATTTTCCGGCTCCGGAATGAAATAGCGCTAATGAAAATAGCGTTTTACAAAAAAATGCGTTTTAAAAGAGCGTCAATTCTTAAGAGCGCGTAATAAAATACCGTGTAATAAAACAGCGTAGTAAAAAAAGCGCGTGTAAAAAAATAGCGCCAAATTAAATTAGCGACTGTAAAAAAACAGTAGAAGGCGAAGCCCTCTACCAGGTGAAAAAGGAACTTATAAAAAAGGCGGTCAGCAGCGTCACCCCGAGGATTGACTTAAAATCGAGGATGTTTTTTTGGTAGGTATAGAGGGTGAAGCCCTCTACTACCAAAAAAAGAAAGTTATAAAAAAGCGGTCAGCAGCGTTAGCCCGAGATTGATTTAAAATCGAGGATGGTTTTGGAAGGTATTGATGGCGACACTTTCTACCATGCGAAAAAAGAATTATCTGTTAAACGCTTTTTTCTTATGCTTGCTCATTTGTTACGAGCTAATTTGTTGTACGCGCCTATTTGTTATATGCGCTTATTTGTTACACGCTAAATATATACAAACGCTATTTTGTAACAAACTCTAAATTGTCATGGCGCTATGCATTTTGTTACGCCTATTTTGTTACGCGTCATTTTCATTAGAGCTATTTTATTCCGGAGCCACATTTTTCATATCCACCATATTTAAAAAAATAAATAAATAAAAAATTAAAAATTGAGATAATGACAAAACCAAAGTAGCGTAGTTTCTTCTTTTCTCCCTCCTACCCTAAAATCTGTTTTTATGAAGCTGCATTCTAATTTTACTGGGTTATTAATTTTGAAAATGTCAGAGCCGGATTTAGCCCATTTAATTAGAGAAAGTGGAAAGTCAAAGGTTAATTTATTTCTTGTCTATTATTATCCTTCAAGTTTCAAGCTAATAAATAACTACCCCCTTGCCAAGTTGCCGGCTTTGTTGCGTGACTTGCAAAGCAGATGGTACAAAATTTCGATTATTTCAGGCCCACACTGATTACGTCAATGTGACCGAACGTGTCTTTAACGAAACAAGCGGCGTATTTTATACAATTGACGTCACAATGGCCGTAATCAAATACAGATCAGGAACCAACACAATCGGAATCGTGGTATTTTGTTTGGCCTTCGGCACGATTCTGGGAACTTTAGGTCAGAAGGCCAAGATCGTCATCGAATTTTTCTCGGTGATTTTCGACGTTGTGATGAAGATGGTCACTGCGGTCATTTGGTTGACCCCAATTGGCGTCAGTAGCGTCATCGCCGGGAAGATCCTCTCGGTCAACAACATCGCTTTGGTGATGGCCCAATTAGGTTGGTTCATCGCTACTGTTATCATAGGTGTCTTCATCTATCAGCTTGTAATAATGCAAGCGATTTACTGCTTATTCTTGCGCAAAAATCCTTTCAAGTTTTACTTGGGGCTGGTCCAAGGGACCTTAACGGCATTCGCTACAGCTTCCACAGCTGCTGCTCTTCCTGTCACATTCACTCTCATGGAAGATAAGCTCAAAATCGATTCCAGAATCACCAGATTTGTCTTGCCAATCGGATGCAATATTAACATGGACGGAACGGCTCTATTCGTTGCAGTGGCCTCCGTGTTTTTTGCCCAAACTAACAGTATTTATTTAGGAGTTGGAGAACTCATCACCGTTTGGTAACTTACGCTCTTCAAACTCTTCAAAAATTCATTTCTATTTGTAGTTTTGCATCAACTGCGGCATCTTTCTCTTCAGCTAGTGTTCCGAGTGCAGCTCTTGTACTCATTCTGATGGTTCTCACAGCAATTGACATTCCTGATCAAGATGTATTCCTTTTATTTGCCGTTGATTGGCTTGTGTAAGTTAAATTGAAACAATTTGGTATTTTTCTACTGTAGTATTTTTCCAGAGATCGATTCCGTACCACCAATAATATGTTAGGCGATTGTTATGCAGCAGCTGTTGTTGAAAAACTATCGAAAAAAGAATTGATGGCATGTGACGCAATTCTTTTTCAGGTAAGTTATTACATTAACAGATAACTAATTTCCTTGAATTATTTTCACAGGAATCGAGCAGTTTTGATAATAACATACAAAAAGACTATGAACCAAGTGATATTGTTATAGAGCGTGGACTAAATAATGGTGCTACAAAGTAAAAGGCAATACTTGACAAAACCCTAAATTAATTTGTGATGTTAGATTATACACACCTAGTTTTAGGAAATTAGCTCAATGAATAAACATATTTATGTATATCGAACGTTATTTTTAAGGAAATAAACTTGATTCCACGTTCCAGCATTTTTCCTGAGTTTTAACACCAAAAATCTTCATTTGGGGCCATCTATAGGAAACCTTTTGCTCAATTACTAAATACTTATAATAATTATAATCTCCAACAATCACATTTGTATCTTTCTTAAGCCACACTTACTGATGATGTAACAATTGGCCACGAACACCTCATCAGCATTAATAAAGAAATAATAAGCCGCAAGTTAGTGATTCCTGCTAAACGTGCTGTTCTCGTTTTTCTAAGAAAAATAAATATATTTTAAAATTATTAAATGTTGATAAGGCCTTGTGGTTTAGCTACAATAAACAAAAGAATAACTTTGTTTAAGGTAGGCTACCCTACAAGTGAAAAGCGGGGAACAAATTTAGGAAATGCTTTACAGTCTAATAAATAGTAAAGTTTAACTACTTTCAATTCAAAATTTTTAAATGAGAAAACATAACTAAATCTATTTTTTACTACTATTACTTAACAAGAAAATTTAGAAAGAAGTTTCATAATTATAATTATACCGCATCCAGAGTTTATGACGGGTTTTCAAAGCCAAACTGGGAGGCAGCGACAAAAAGCAACGTCAGCGAGTTTCGAAATGAATTTTCTTAGATCTAATAAAGCAAAAATTCTTAAAAAAAATTGTAGATAATATTTTCAAATACACTCGACCGCAAAATTAAGGACACTAAGTTTTTTGGAAAAATTTCAGTGGCGAAAATTATTGAATCAAAATAATTTTAATTGGAAATGTGCAATGATGAACATTTAAATTGAAATCAAGATAATTTTGACTAACAATGTTCAAAAATAAATATATATTTAAAAATTAAACAAAAATTTGATTTCAAGTAACAAATCAAAGCAAAACAAAATTAAGAATATTGCAAAAAAAATGGTTTCAGTAGCGAAGTATTTCCTCCTCGCGCTTGAATTACAGCTCTGATTCGTCGAGGCATACTTGCAATCAAATCTGCGATCTCATCTTGGGCTATTAGCTCCCACTCATTCAGCAACGCCTGTTCCAGCTCAACTGTTGTATGAAACTCGCCGTAGTTCTGCCTAATCCTTTTCCCCAGGTTGTCCCATATGTGCTCAATGGGGTTTAGGTCAGGGCTCATGGGTGGCCACCTTAGCACCTGAACATTAACGACGTGAAGTTACTGACGCGTAATCTGGGCTGTGTGAGGGCGCGCATTGTCGTGCATTAAGGCTCCGCTGCCGCTCGTATTTTGCAAGCCTTTACTAGCTGCAATAGATTTCAATTGCTCGTTATGATAATTTAGATATTTCAACGGTATCAGATAGATAAAATGTTAATCTAGGTCGCTATAGGGTCCTTTTTTAAATAAAAATTATAAAAGTTAATATTATTGATTACAAAAAAAGGTTAACTTTGGCTTCGTTTAAAGAACAAATTATAATATTTTTTTCAAAATATCGTTGTATAGCGCCCAAGATTGATGCCTTTTCTATGTATATACAATTTGGTCATGGTGGTAAAATAAATACATCTGAAGATATTTTGCAGTTCCTGAAGCAATTTTTTGTGTATTCTTGCCTATACACCAGGCGTAGGATACGATTTATAATCTGGATCGAACGTACCACCACCACTTGTTTTATACGTCACAGATACACTGTTAAGTTATTAAAATTGTGATTATATAGTACTTACGGATCGTCATTATTATCTGATTTTAATCAATAAATACGAATTTAATAATATGAATTTAATATGAATCTAATATGATTTAAAAAAAATTAAAAGCACGGCTACTTTAATTTTAAATGTATTCGTTTATACATTTAATTAGAATAATAAAAAATAAGTAGTAAAAGTCTATTTAAACATTTTTGGACATTTAGCACCAATAAAACACAGTTGTGTTTTATCATGTACTACTGCGATCCGAAGTAGCTTTACACCGGGCAATAAAAAAGAGCGTTTTAAAAGTTGAGACAGTACCAATATGTAAACAGTAACCAGCAACATAACTAATGACTTATAATTCCTAAAAACACAAAAAAAATTTAGAATTACTTTTCTTATAGGAAGAGAAGGTTTATGGCTACTCATGTATTCCTCAGTTTTTTTCGTGGTAAAAAGCTTAGTTAATTAAATTAATAAGTGTTATAACGACTACAATTTTTGTATTTTATTGTAGTAAAGGAGCGTGTACATATGCATAAATTTCATAGCGCCAGTTGAAACTGGCGCGCCAGTAAAATAAAATTGCATGTGTAAACTGTGTAAAATTGCATGCAAGTTAAAGATTACACATGCAATTTCATTTTACTGGCGCACCAGTTTCAACTGGCGCTATGAAATGTATGCATGTGTATGCATCATGAAATCATGTGATAAATTTTGTAATATTTTTTTTAAATCTTGACGTGATAGATAATACATGATTTCAAATTTGAATTCGCGGAAATTGTCTTATTAATCTAAAAAGAAAGTTATTTTGTCGGCTTGTGTTTACTATTTACCATACAAATTCAATCATTGATTAAAGTTAAAAAAGCCGACAAATACGGGTGTTGGTTTTGTCGGCTAGATCAAAAAAATGAAATTCACAATCCAAAAAATTAGCCAAACTCCTTCATTCTTTGAGTTTTATATTATGGTTTCAGTCTCATCGAAGCTTGTGTTTTCGGCGTTTTTTGTGTTAAAATTATTACATCGTGTGTTTTTAGTAAAATTACTAATTAGTAATTACAACTATTTTATGTGTATTCGTTTTTTTTGTGTGTTGTAAATTGTCACACCGTGTGTGTTTTTTTGTTGTAAAAACATGAAAACCAAAAAGTACAACAATAAAAAACTTGCTTTTTATTTACGGAGACAAAGTGTAAAAAGACGATTAGCAGGTGTTAGACAAAATTATCGATAAGTAAATAATTCTTTGTTTCTGAAGAATTTTCTTTCTAAAGTTTGACCGAAATTTTTGATGTATTAATCAATTTATGATTATTAATCAAATTACGTGGGAAGTGATAGAGAAAGCCGGACTCGAAGAAAAAAAAAATTGCAATTGAAAAGGGACAAATAGACAGTGATGGAATACTATTTATAACGGTGATAGCCGATGGAGCTTGGAGCAAACAGTCGTATAAAGTAAATTATGATGCATCATCGGGGATGGTAGGTACACTTTTAATGAGCATGTAATACAATTGTTAGTTATTAATGTAACATGTAATTAAAGTATTGCTTTTTTACGGTTATTGTAAACCCTAAAAGTGAAAACGTATTCGGAAAGATAAATTTCCAAGTTGAATAAAAAAAAAATTTACCTTCTTTAATCATACCACAATTTTACAAGATATTGATACTGAAATATTGACCCGTCTACATCTTATCAAAAATTACAGCAGAATTTTACTTATAACTCGATAATTACCATACCATTAGTTACATCTGAACGACAGTATACTTGTAATTTGCAGTTTATTATAATTAATAATTTCGATTTTGTATATTAGGGAGTTATAATTGGAAAAGAAACAAGGAAAGTACTATTTTTAAGCATCAGAAACAAATATTGTTGCATACATATGTGCAAGAAGTGAGAGAAAAAATGAAGCAACACCTGATCATGTCTGCTATAAAAACTGGAACAAAACTTCAACGTCTATGGAATCCGACATTATTGTTGAAGGATTTTTAAGAAGCATACAGTTACATGGCCTCCGATATGCATTTTTAGTCGAAAATGGCGACAGTAACGTGACAAAAAAATTAAATGATGCAAGATCTTATGGAAACAAAATAGTTAAAAAAATAGAATGTAAAAACCACCTCTTACGAAACTATTGTAGCAGACTCAGAGATTTAACTAAAAAGACTGTTAGGTCCTCAAAGAAAAATATTCCTATAAGTCAAAGAAATTTGTTAAATAATTATATAAAACGATTGCGGTATGGAGTAATTGAGGCTGTAAATTATATAAACAATAATTATTTAGATTTGCCACATTCGGAAAAAAATAAAATGTTAAAAGCAGATATATCTAATTCTCCTTTTCATGTGTTTGGAGATCACTCCAAATGCAAACCATATTTTTGTAAGGGGCCAAAATTAAATGAAAAAAATTTTGTACCTGATCTTAAAACATCAGCTCTTTTTGATGATATTCAGTACGTTTTGAAACGCATCGTACGAAATTCCGAAAGTTTGTTGCTAAACATGGACAACAACGCAGCGGAGCAGTACTTATAATGTTGTTCTAGCAAAATTTGTAGGAGGTAAAAATACGCAATATTGTACGTAAAACTCAAATATGCTGAAAAACAATGAAGTTCTCATTTGTAGTTTCAAAGTTGAGGGTCGTATCTCGATTTTGGGACACCTGTATATTAAATTTTTTGTCAAAAAATGCACGTTAAAAAAAAACATAAAACGTGTCCGAGCGTTTTCCTGAAAGGCAAGTTTTTTCAGAAACCTGACGTGATGCCCAATTTTTGAGTTCATTTTTAGAATCTGCATAATAAAGTACATAAGAGACACGTATTAGATTAAAAAAAAATGTTATGTTGACCAGTGTAATCTAACGCAAATACAAAAATTATGTGGCAAATTAAAAAGTATAGGAATGTTTTTTTTATATTTTTTGATCCAACTAATGGGAGTCCAGTTATAGAATTTATTTCTGTTAAAATACTTCAGTTTGTAGGGATTATTAAACGAGACCACATCTTCTCGTTGAAAAGAAAATTATCCGTTCGTCCTATTTCGTACGAACTCGTATCTGGACTTTCGTCCGTTTGTAACAGCGTAAGAAGTTTCTGTATTTTCTCAGAATTGTCCTTCCCGTTTTTAGTTTACTCTACCGAAATTTACGTCAGCATATAGTGCTTTTTGTCTGGCGATCAAGTCGTACTCTCTCTAAGAAATATTCAAAGGAGTCGGCAGTGGGCTCTTAAGAGAAACTCTTCTCCTACAAATGGCGTAAAAGGAACCACATGCTCTTGTAAACACTCCCTAATGTACCAGTCAGCGTTAATGCTACCTCTCCGCACTGTTACAAGAGCTGTATGAGCCTCCAAAGAAATCCCTTCTCATACCATTACACCTCCACCACCAAATGCTGTTCTAGGCGCAAAGCAACACTGGGCATACCGTTTCTTCGGGCATCTAAATACTCGTTGACGACGATTAGGTGAATACCTAGTGAAACGCGACTCATTCGTAAAGAGAACGGATCCCCATTCGTCCATATTCCAATCAACATGATTTCGCCCAAATTCCAATCGCTGTCTGTGATGCTCTGCGTTCAACTTAGGGCCAGTAGCAGGTGGATGTGATGTCAAATTGTTTTCCTTCAACCTTCTTAAAACAGCATCAGGAGAAATCATGGTCCCATGAACATCCGCCAGTCTCCTGGCCAAAGTTGTAGCAGGAAGAGTCCGTTCTCGCAGCATTTGTAATCGAAGAAATCGGTCTTCCACTTCATTTGTTACTCGTTTTCTGCCTTGTTTAGGTCCTTTGAAATAGGAAACAGTTGCCCTGAACCTTTGTATCGCATCGGATACCGTGCTTTTACAAAAGCCAAGCACATTTGCAATAAATCGTATGCTGCGTCTATCATTATGTAAAGCAACAGCTTGGGCAGCTTCTTCAGGACTCATTACAATATGAATCGCTTCTACAACAAATCTCTTCTGCAAAAAGCCAAATTAAACAAACCAGAACCAGCTACCGACAGAAATTTGACAGACGTGTAAAACAAACAAAACCTTTCTGATTGGAAGAAAATAGGTACAAAAAGTAATCTGCGTGATAGGGGTTAACCCAAAAAACTTGAATATCCTTTCTTTTAATTGTTTTTTATGTGTAGCCATATAAAATCAATGTAGAGACCGTTTTCACAAATTTACGGGACAAAAATCAAGTGTCCGGTTAATTTTGCGGTTGAGTGTAGAACACTTTCTCCAAGTTTCAAATTGTTTACTTGTACGGTTACTTTTTTTACTTTTGCTCATTTGATTATAAATTAATGTTTACGATTTTTTGCTTACATGTGCATTTTGATACAATGCAACAAAATGGCTACTTAAATTTTTGATGAAATGTGTTGTTTGTTTTTAATTAATATTTTAATATTGAAGCACTTACTTTCTTATAATTTATGAGAATTGTCATAAGTTTTATTCATAAAGAACCCTATCAGTGGTGGTTTCTTGAAATTTATGGTATTCGTCTGGCACACATCTATTATAGAGATTTGAAAGTTTAGGCAGCTGGTAACAAATTCTCAGATCATAAGTCTACTTCAATTCTTAGAGTTTTGTCGGGGGACTTATTACTACTCCAACTTATCAAGTCATAAAAATGCGTCTTAATCAAAGTCTAACATTTTTTTCAATAATAGGTAAATTTTGCAGATTGATTTTCTTCGACATTTTTGATCAGTTGACGTAAACAACAGGACGTAAGATTTTTGCCCGAAATGATTTTTCTTCAGTTTTATAGGTCAAATAAATTATTAGAACAACAAAAAGCTTTTGGAGGTAGATTAGATATCAATTTAAGGTAATATATAAATTTCATATTTTTTCCGTGTTTTAAGACGTGTTTTTGAGGTGCGGATATAACTTGATTTACTTGAAGTATATCAACTTTCTTATTTTAAATGCAAGATCCAATATATTATTCAATTTTTGGATTCTTCTAAAAATTCTAGTCCTATTTATTCCTCCATGGGTTTGGGTATACTAATTCAACGTCAAGATTAAAGTCGGAAATTTAAGTCGATTTTTTTGAGTTTCTCTTAGGTTTTTCTATAGGTGCCTTGTTTTTGAAATCGATTCAAATCCATCTTTGTTAGTAAGGCGACACCATTATCAACAGCAACAATAATTTGCGTTACTCTATTTGCTTCGCTCTTTCACTTAGCGGCAAGGTATTGGTTACATTTTAGTACCTATTTCGAATATTTCCTCGAATATATATTCACAATCAATTAGTTTTTGTCACTTGTGGAAAACTTTTCTATGCGTATTGTTCCAAATAGGTACTGTGTTTTTAGTTTAGCAAAATACAAAAAAATAACACAATCTCGTAAAACAAAATTAATAAATTTAGTATTTTTTTGTATATTGTTTCTTGTAAATAGTGGGACAAATACAAAATATGTAAAAATTCAGGACACTCAGATCCGTCAAATTTTTAACAAACTAATTTAGTTTAATATTATCTACACCATGATGAACCAATGCTGAAAAGATTATTGGTATTTAAGTTATATTACATGACAAATTTTCTCAATGAAATTATTTGGAATGAGGATATTTGTCAAAAATGTGTCCTAAAACCATGACTAAAACAACTAAAGTATAAAATTTAAGCTAAAATTATAAATTTTGTGTTACTAACGTAACCTGTATGTGTTGATCACGGTGTAGTAGTAAATGTTTGCTCCCTTTACTTGTATGGTCAATATGTGTGTATTAATTAGCCTTTTGTGTACCTAATCGTTTGCAAAAATTATAAGTTACTGTTGTGCAAAGAGAGCTGTGTATCACTTCTGTAAAATTTTTCAACATCTTCGAGATTATTTTGCCTAGGTATCACTAACAACTATTCATTTTTATACGATTTTTATAAGTTGGTTCTTAAATTTCCTGCCTATCTAAGCATCAAAATGCCGGCCGTCCATATCTTAACTCAGACTCTGCTAAAGCCAAAGATGTTGTATTATAATATACAACATCTAATGCAATATTATAATACAACATCTTTGGCTAAAGAACATATTCAATCAGAATTCTCTTCATGTTTTTCTGATCTTTTCTCAAAAATTTACTAATTTATTTATCTCCTTTGTAAATGCAATTATTAGATATACACAAAAATGCACGCACAAGCTAAGATAATAATACAAATTTTCTAAATAACTAAGTGAAAAACAAAAAGTATAAACCGCAACATTCCAAACACATTTTCTCTACAAAAATTTTATTACACACTTCAAATTTAAATTTAGCATTTTTTGCTTGTTAGCGCGACCTACACAGTAATATTTTTTTCTATCAATCCATGTTTTCACATGACGTCATATTACAGCCTCAGGACACCATTTCTGGTGCTTCTTATGGCGAATAAATTTTAAAAAAAATTTTCACTTATTTAGTGAACGATATTCAAATTATTATTTAAGGTGGCATAAAGTGCACCTAGAAGTCTATTTAAAAATGTAGTTAAAACTAATTTTTTTTCAACTGCTTTATGGAAATTAATAATTATTAAAATAAAAACGTGAAAATTTAAAATTTTACTGTGTTTCAGTGTTTGACTTGTTTTTGATAGATTTCCTTTCAAGAGTTTGGGAATTTTGAAAAATAAACTCCATAGATGACGTTGTAACACTTGGAGTGAAATCATGTATGAGAAATTCTTGGATAAGTACGCTGAATTGTGATTGACGTTTCTGCCAACAATGTAATCCAAAAAAAAAATACTGTTTGAGAGTTTAAAACTTTCGTAAATACTGATTGATGTGAATAAATATTGAGGTTTTAAGTCTTTTTGAGCTAGAACAGCTGTCAAAATACATAAATAGACACACAATTTTCACAGATAAATTTGAAAAAAGTTTTTTAATAGTTCTTAACTACGATTAACTACTTTCGGACAAGTTCAAAAAAGCAGAAAATGGTTTTTCCCAAGAATAAAATTTAATTGCTTGATTTAATTACTTTAAATGAAAAAATAAAGTCGCAGATTGATTTCATAATTATTTTTCGCGAAATACACTGTCACAAATAACTCAATGTTATAAAAATACATAGGTACAATTGAAGTAGGCTTTTGTCCAGGGACGTAGCGAGGATACAAAATTGAGGTGGGCCGCAGGTGAGCAAGTATTTTTTTGGGGTGGGCATCAGATATGTGTGTACCTAACTAATACTTAAATATCTATATTAGGTATGTTATTTCAGTACTGTAAAAATTCGTCTTTAACAAAATTTCTCTTATTTGCGTAATTTACGTAAAATCCCGTTAGTACAAGTTATAATATTACTTTATTCCTTAATAACATTCGCATAAATATTTTTAGAAAATTAAAAAAATAGCAATAAATATAAAAACAAAATATATAAAATAAAAACTAACCTAATGCAGAACAATTCTCCTGTTTTCATGAACATTAGCAAACTGATTGATAATTTCATCTCTATCTAAATTTCTAGCAGAAGTTCTTTCAATATTAATAATGGCTAAATGATTAAGTCTCTAATCCGTCACCTTATTACGAATATATGTTTTTAGCCTTCTTAAACAAGAAAATGTTCTTTCGCACCCCGCACTAGACACTGGTATCGTAACAGTTATTACAGCTAATTAGTAAGTTTGCAAAAATACCATTTTAAATGTTTCCAATAAATCAATGAATTGCATAACACCGGTTATTTTAATATTTTTTTCAAGTTCATATTGTTTAATAGTGTTAGGCAAAATAGTCAATTCAGCTTTTAATGACTCTAACTCTATATCATAATGTTCTGCAGGAGGTTTTAAAGTCTCAAAGTTCAAAAAATATTCACTATCAGGATGAAATCCACTTGTAGTCGTAACTATATTCGAATTTTGATTAAAACGCTCATTTAACCCGTTTAATATTAAGTCTATAGTCGGGTAAAAATCTTTAACTTAAAATCGGCTTGCTGAAATATTTTTTCGGTCTCAAGATTTACATTTTCTGTTATAACAAAATGTTCAAACCTTTTCGGATTTTTTTTTGCACGTTTTTTAGAAACTAGATGGTCACTATCTGGAAGGTCGATGTTATTTTGTTCACATAATTTTACACTTTCCTTATAAATTTCGAAGAACGTTTCATCTCCGCATCTCATTGTGCGTAACGTTTCTTGCAAGGATTTTATAAGCATATTTGCTTCACTCAAGTTTGAAGTAATCTTTTGAAAAAAGTCACTTGCCGATTTAAATAATTTTAAAATGTTATAATACATATTAAGATTAAAAACAAAATGAAAATCTATTTGGTGCAATAATCCAATTGCTTCCGAGATGCGATCACGTTGTTTTTAGATTTCGGGTCGTATTACTTCCAAGTGTCTATAAACAATGGCCGCGTGCTTTTTCAACATTCAACAGTTCCTTGAAATGATTTTATTATTGAGACGTGATGAATCTAGATATTTTGCAACTCAGCAGTTTATAAACACGGATTTTTTTTGTTTATTTTACAGTATCATTGTCTGACACATTCTTGTATTTCCAAACCTCGAAATGAAAGATAACCAGCTGTATTTTTGAATGTGCCTTTTGAAATTGGTCAGGGTGGGCCTGCAGGTGGGCACGCAAATTTTTAGGTGGGCCAGGCCCACCCCTAGCTACGTCCCTGCTTTTATCAAAGGCCACTCTATTTCTTTCATTATTTTTCCGACAAAAGATAGGATGAAAAGGGATTGAATTGAAAGGATGAAATAAAACTGGAAACTGGGACACTTCTATATAAACTGAGACTTGCAATAGAAATAAAATTAGGACATTCAATGTATAAACTAAGATTTGCAATGGAAATAAAATTGGAACATCCTGTATATAAAGTGAGACTTTAGAAAATGTATACAGTTTTTTGTGATTGCGTAAAATGCTGACAAGAGATTTTTGACCTCACCTTTCAATTGGTAATGATTAATGAATGATGTAGCCATTTAAAACAATGTTTAGTTTCATTTGTTTAAATCAAAGTAATTATTGTCTTTTCGCCGCTATTTTCGTGATTAAATACATATAAATTAAAACAAAACTCGATACATCTTGTTTTTGTACGGAAATATTTAAATACATTTTTGGTTTGTTATTTAAACTAATTGCTTACATAATACTATGATTCAGTACACAAAAACACAAAGGTGGTTTGACAAATGGGTGATATAATAGATATTTTTTGTAGTATTTTGCAAATTTATCGATAATTTCATTTGTTGAATCAGTCGAGCACCAGCTCTTGAACTCTTGAGCTGCATACTTTTATTTATTATTAATTATTAAAGATTTTTGAATTTTCAAATTACAAAGTAACACAGAAATAAACAATTTTAGATACTATTTTTATTTGTAATTGTTTTAATAGTAAATTCACGCGTTTTATTTAGAATCTCTATTCACCCTCCTTTTGTAAAAAATAAATAAACGATTTAAAGAAAATTCCTTTTGTTTTATTGGGGTTTGGGGGGTAGGTTCTAAGGACATCGCTGGAAATCTGGATTAAAGGTAGATCCGAAAAAAGCAGAAGGATAAATCGCCATGTAGGGCAGAAGCACCAATTTTAGGATTAAAAATAGTTTCGAAAGAAGCAGAAGGAAGGAATTCGACATTCATCAGGTGTGCCAGAGAAAAAAATTTAATTAAGATTTTATGTACAGTTTATGACTTTGTTAAAGTTGTTGATCTCTGTTTTAATTTATAATTTTTTATTCAAAATTTTAAGTTTTATTTGAAATCGATATTTTTTTTTGGAATTTATTTTATATGTAGGTACATATAGTGTATTTTAACAACTTTTCTGTTTCAGTTTTAGGAATTTCTTGATTCGGATTATAGTAATTTTTCTGTTTCAGGTTTTCCTACTATTTTTTTTCTTTCTGTTTCAGTTTCCGTAATGTTTCTGTTTCAAGCTTTTCTCCTACTTTTTCTGCTTCAGATTTTCCTATTAATTTTACTGTTTGAGATTTCCCTAATTTTTCTGTTTCAGATTTTCAGGTGTTATCTGTTATTCGGAATTTAACTGTTTTTTCCCGGTATTAGTACAGGTATGCATTTTTTGCATGTTGGGGATATTTTGCTTAGTTTGATTACTAACATCTTACTTAATATTAGAGAATATTAGAAAAGATAGTAGCTAAATTAGTTTCTAAGTTTGCGTGATCAAAGGGCCACTTGTCTGGTTAGCATTTATTGTAAGCGCCAGCTATACGTTCTTATTTTTATAATATATTGTATTTTGTTAATTAAATTCAATTAATAATTGATAACAACTGTTTTAAAATTTATCAGTCAAAATTTATTTTTTAAACTCTCCAAAATTTTGAAAAGAAATATGTCAAATACAAGTTAAACATTGAAACAGTAAAATTTTTCCGCGTTTTTATTTGACTAATTATTATTTTTCATAAAACAGTCGAAAAGAATTTAGTTTCAACAACATTTTTAAATAGACTTCTAGGTGCATTTTATGCCACCTTGAATAATAATTTGAATCTCTTTGGCTAAATAAATGAAAAAAATTCTTAAAATTTTTGCGCCATAAGAAGCAATGGGAATGTCCTGAAGCTGATGTGTCAAGTGGGTTGCATAAACATAAAAGTCTGAAAACGCTTTATTTTGAAAATAAAAAAAATTGCAAAAAACACAACAAATGGTAAATATAAATAAAGTAATTAATTTATATTTACTCAGAAATTAATAATAATATGTTAGGTTATCTAAAGAGCGTAAACAAATTTAAATATTTCGTTTTTTTGTGCTAGCGCGACTAGCGCGAGCGCCACCTGCAGTGCATTTTTGGTTTCGTGACTGTCGCCTGTAAAAATTTAGAAAATAACAAAAAAAGGTAAATATACTTAAATTAATAACTAAATACATACCCAGAGCCAATTAATAAAAAATATTGGCTAGAAATATTCCAAAGAGTCTTTAAAAAACATGAAAAACAAGTTTCATACCGCTGCAATTTTACATAACCTTAAATTTTGATTGTTGTCATAACCCCACTTTTGTGTTTTGTTTGTTAGAGCACGTGTAGAAAATGGGCGAAAAACACGGTGAGCCCCAAGAAGTCGGTGGTGAGCACCAAGAAGAGGAATTAACTTACGAGCAAAAAGTGAATAATTGTAACGCCATTGCGAAACCTTTGGCGTCAAAGAAGTTGACCAAAAAGTGTTACAAATTGGTGAAAAAAGGTATGTTCGGTTTGTTTGTTGCATAATTTGTGTATAATTCGGTTTATTTTAGCTGTGAAACACAAAACATATGTTCGGAATGGTTTAAAAGATGTGCAGAAAAGAATTCGGAAAGGCGAGACAGGGATTGTGATTTTTGCAGGTGACATAACCCCCATTGATATAATGTGTCATTTACCCGGTGTTTGTGAGGATAAAGACATTCCGTATGTGTATGTACCTAGTAGAAAAGATTTGGGGGGTGCAATGGGTATAATGAGGGGTTGTATGTTGGTATTAATCAGGCCACATGAGGACTATGAGGATGCTTTTAATGAGTTAAAGGAGGAAATAAAAACTCTAGCTGTAGAATTATAATTGAATAAAAATAATTAATTTTAATACAAATATTTATTAGAATAGCAAATTATTGCACACATACATGATTGTTGAGTAGGTAGATGTTTATATAAGGATAATCATACACATCTCCCTATAGTTTGCCTTAACGCAGGAAAACAAATAATCGAATTGAGTTTTGTAAAATTTATATTCCACTAGCGATCAATTGGTTTACATGGTGATGAGTGCAAATTTTTCTGAATTGGTGCTTAGATTTGAAAAAGCGTCAAGTTTTGTGGAATATAAATTTTCGAGTATTGAAATGAATTGGTGTCAGCGAAAAGCAAACTTTTAATGTAGGCTATACCGAGATGGTGCTCTTTATACAGTGAACTAAACCCTATCCCTAACTTAACACTGTATAGTCCACACTAACTTAAAATAAACGAACACATAACCTGACAAGTCTGCGTAATAAAAAATCGGGGAGCTGCTAACTTGTCAAAAAGTTGGTCCTAAAACGAGTAAATAAAAAGACAGTGAGACACTGATCTTTATATTCGCACATGAGTAGAAAAATTGTAAATATGGGAGTCGGGAAGACCAAACCGACCTCTATCTACCATCACCTAAAACTAAAATTGACGCGTCTACTTGATGTAGAAAAATAGGTGTTTTTGTCACTTTCCTAAGCCATCTGTGGACATTCGAAAGCAGTTAGGTCGGTCTAACCTTCAAGATGTACTTATATAAATCTAAAACGTGCAAGTGTACAGACCATCTCCTGATAGTCTGTACATCGTGGCCGCCTGCACTTTCTACGAATATGTTAAGACAATGAGAGAATCGTGAAAGGTGAAATGATTAAATGCAGTTGAACAGTCAAAGTCCCGGTCAGAGTTGGCTCGAGGACAGGGCCGGATCAGACTCTGATTTCCGAGAGAAGCATAAACAGCCCGAACTCGTTTTGATTGTGGGCTTCAGTTCTTTGTCGCGTTCGGCCAGACACTTTTGATAATAATCGTAATCTTTCAAGTACCAAACGGGGGGCCATCGGTGCTCCACTAAATACGCCTGATTGTCGGGGTGCAGCAACCGAAGACTGCGGGGCGACATCCGACACAGTTTGTTGTAGTTGACGCAAAGGTGGTTCATGCACCAATCAGCCAATTGATGCCCGTTATGTAACTGAAAAGTACAATTAGATTGCGATTCATTGAGATGGGAAATCAATCACTTTGACGGGTTCCAACAGTCGTAAACATTGCTCGATGGCTTCCGACGGTTGTAAACATTCCAAATCTTCGATCACTCGACGTTCGACTAAGTTAACGAGACGTGGCAAGCAAAGACGGTTTGCTAACTCCAGTAAATTGACGCAACGGACTGCCGACACGGCTGGGATTTCGTCGGTGTATAAGTAACACAGTAATTTGTGGAAGGTGTATTCGCGGACTCCAGGGAACTCGATCTGGAAAAGGAAATTAATGTAGTTGCTACAGTTTTGCAAGAAAATGTGACTTAAATGTGGAAATATCGTACTTTGAGTAACAATAAGTTTTATGATTTTTGAATTTATGAAGAACGGGTCGCTCGAGCTTTGATCACAACCATCGAACCATCTGTTCCTTCTCTTTATCTGCTCGAGTGTCATATTTTGTACACAAATTTAGATGAAAAATATTTGTTTAATAGCTTCTCATTCATTATACAATGATTTTGTGCCAAACTAGTAATTTACTCCCATCTAGTAGATATTTATGCTACCAAAAGAAATAAAAAAATCCGATATGGGAGAAAATAAAGATAAAAATCCTCATACGACAGACTATATTTAACAAAATAACATAAAATTGTTCATTTAGGTATTTTTTAGATCACTGATAACAGGCTACATTAATTCTCACAAAGCGTCGTGACTCCTGCGCATGAGCGTGGAAATGCGATAAATATCAGTTGAACTAATCACAATAAATACATTTATTTATAATGTAAAGTAAAAAATAGATGCACCGTAAACCAAATCTTTTAAGCATGCACTCATGCAGGCACTGTTGATGGGGTATTCATTCTAAAAATTTGTGGGTCCGGTGAACAGTACCTAGGTACCTACTTTACATTCACTGGTGAATTAAATATTAAATTCCGATTAAATTTTGATTCGCGATCAACTTCTGACTTTTCTTGTGCTGACTACAATTGACTATAGAGAATCAACTATTTAACGTGTGAGCAACATTTCTTGCACTTTATATAAATCGACACTAAGAAGTATGTTTCTAAAATGTGTTTTTAATTTTGATTAGACAAAAATGTTTTTTATGTTTATTATTAGAAAATTATTAAATTTTTTCTTGTAAAAATAGGACCGAATTTTTTTTGCAATTAAAAAATTTAAAAAAAAATTCTTTAAAACATGAAGATGCAACAATGTTTTTTTATTTGACATTATAAGTTGTAAAGTAATAAGTCCCAAATAAAACATTTTGATTTTACAAATACTCATTTTTATTTTAATATACACAATATATTCGTATAAAAATGATAGTTACAAACAGTTAAAGAAATACATAAGTACCTATAAAAAGTCCATTCTGACTTGAGATCAAGTATTGAGACTTCTTGTATAACTGAGCTCTCGAGAGGAAGTTCCAGCATTTGCTTATTGATCGAAGAAAATCTTTCAAAAACTTCGATCAGAACAGTCGGTATTGAGAATCGAACCCACGACATTCCAAATACTACTGACGTACATTACTTACTTATCCATTTTAGCTCGGTTATACAAATATAGTTAAAAAATGATTCTGTTTCGGTCGTACTATATTTAATCTTCTTATATTATTCTAACAATAAAATGAAATTACATCTAAATAATAATAATGTTTTAAGATTAAATGCGAATTTGTTTTAACGAACAGATTGTGATATTAATATGTACGAAAAGGTATTTTATATATAATAAAGGTATTTTAAATCACGGAATAATATCTCAGTTAAGAGCTCTGAATACATGATCACCAGAGAAAATCTGAATTTTTAATAAGTAAAGTTTTTTTTTTATAATGAACTTTCAAAAATGTCACTAAACTTCGCCACTAAAATCACTAACAGTTTGACGCACATGCGCAGAAGCCACGGCGCTTTGTGAGAATTAATGTAGCCTACTGATAACGATTATGTCATAAAAAGTGTAAAAAACCAAATAGCAGATCTAATACAGTCGATTATAAAATAAAAACGCTAATATTGTAGACAATATTGAGCAAGTGGTATGAAACAGTAACATTTAGACGTTTTTTAGGTCATTGATAGCGATTTTTGCATGAAAATTAAAATCATTATAATGGTGGATTTAATATCGCCGACTATAGAGGGAAAAATGCTAATATTTCAAACAATATTGAACAAAATAACATGAAACTGTTAAGCGGTCTACAATATTGTGGCAATTTAAGGTTGTACAATAATATTGGCCGTGTAGGGATGCTATTGAAGCTTTGAAACCTTTCAAACTCATCCTTACACTGTCAACACTGTTGTACAATCTTAAATTTTTGGTAACAATATTGTCCGTCTGTGGATAGCTTTAAAATTATTAACGTCATAAGGCCGATCGAGAGAAAGTAAAAATAAAAACTGCTTAATGTAAATAAAAATTAAAATTGTTGCAAAATTCTGAACAAAAATCTAAAAAAATTTATGGCCGGTTTACAGAAGGTGACATTAATTTTAATTGCGATTAAATACTTAATTCGCGATTAAATGCCGATTTTGACCAATCAAACGCCAGGAAAGCCGTTTTAAACGCGAATTAAAGGTTAATCGCAATTAAATATTTAATTCACTTTCTGTAAACCGACCCCTAGGGCCGGTTTACTGAACGCGTCATTAACTTTAATTGCGATTAAATAGTTAATTCGCGATTAAGTGTCAATTTTGACCAATCAAACGTTAGAAAAGTCGATTAATCACGAATTAAAAGTTATTAGCAATTAAGTATTTAATTCACGTTTTGTAAACCGGGCCTTAGTGTCTTAAATTTAGTATTAAACTGGTGAAAACAAGGTAAAAATCAAAAATAGATAATATTTAATTATAATAATAAATCTGAGTTTAGCCGTTTGGTTTTAACATTTTGTTATTGCAAAATTATTATAAGTGATTTGAAAAACATCGGTGTGTACAGTTTTATGTTATTTTGTCCGACATTTCTGAAAGATCATATTGGATTCACTATTTTGATTCTTACATTTCTTATGACAACAACTTTACCAGTAATCTGAAAAAGGCCGAAGTGTATAGTTTTAAGTTTTATAAAGTTGTCTAAAATATTAAAATTTTTATCTTTATATTCGGCCATGTTATATGTACGTTGATGTTTTTAATTTTCATTATAAAATCGTAATCAATGATCTTGTCTTGTATGTGAACAATTTTTGTGATTTTATTAATTATTTTCCTATTTTATTAATTATGCTCGGTTTTATTAGATATGCCAATTTGTATTTTTCAATTTTGACATGAAAATCGTAATTAATGACCTCGAAAATCTCTGAATACTCGTTTTGATGCGATTTTGTCAAATATATTCCGGAACTTTAACTTAGCAAATAAATTATTTCTAACAGTTTTTAATTTTGTTAATAACAAATTCAAAAAGGGCCAGTGACCAATTTTTTTAAGTCACTTATGATTCTTAACAACTTACATAACGTTTTAAAAAAAGTTTGTTGGTCTAACTTGCGAAAATTTCCCTATTTTATATTTTTAGCAGCTAAATGACGTACATTTTTAAAAACTAATAAATACATATAATAGTAATTAAAGTATTAAAGGTGTTTATAAGGTTTTAAAGGTGTTATTGATGTCATCAATAAACCTCCATCTTAGATACTCTGTCCACGTTAATACATAATATGTATAACCGATAAATCATCAGCGTTCAAGATTTAAAAAAGAAAAAAAATATGTTTTAAACATTTAACATGATAAGTACGTACACCTTAGCAAAGCTCGTATTACATTGCGTTAAAATGCATTTTTTAAAACTTTTTTTAAGATAAGTTAGTCCTGCAAAGAAAGAAGATAAGCTTTTTAGCTGTTTCAAAGTATCACATTTTTCGTAGTGAAAATTAAGCCATTTTTTTTTACTTTTTTAAAATAACTTGTTACAGGACATGTATTGCTAGTAGCATTTTATTTGAAAAAACTCTTAGTTAAATTCAAGATAAACTACATAAATAATTACCACACTAGTCGACGATTCTAATTAAAACTGTTAGCTATTAATTTTTGATGACGCAAACGCATTGTTTGATACTAGCAGACACACTAATAATTTTTTTTTAAATATTGCCCACTTTTTTTTCTTTTTTGATTCGAAATGTGTTAAGTGCTACATTAAAATTCTAGCCATGATATCAATTAAAATCTATAAATTTTTAAATGGCTTCGCGAAACGGAAAATATCAAGTTGTCAATTGTAGCTTTCAATTTTTAACTGATTGATCTATAGCATCGTTATTCTTTCGTGATTCAGGTTTTATTTACATTCTGAACAAACTTGATTTGTTGTCACGGGTTGGCAAGGAGATATATAAAAAAAATGTTTATTAATTACTCTTCCGAGACATTTTAGCGTTTTTTGTTATTACATATACATTTTTAACCAAAATAGAGTGGTAAATATGAGAAGTTTTTGTTATAATCAATATAATTACTTTCTTTCTGGCGGATAATAGTAGTAATTTAATTATATACAAATAGCAATATCTTTCCACATATAAAACAATCAAATATCATAGTTAAGTGTAAATATACAGTAGAGTTACTATTCCCAAGTGTCCCACAACTCAGACTGCTCAGTAGATTAGACCTACTTACACACTAAATAAAAGCTGTTGTTATATTTTGAATGTTTATAAAACTTTTGCACTTTTGGGCCACGGGCTCTCCGACTATTATTATAGACTGACCCACGTATTTTTGTATTTGCTCCGATTATCAAAAATACATCTGTTTGTACAAATTGAAAAATCGAAATATAGCCCATGAGCTTGCCGTTGTAGCAGAATTTTAGTCAAACATCTGAAGACAACTTCATTAGTTCAGCACCATTATTTGGAACGAAATAAAGATAGGGAGCTCTTGAGCTTAGCAATAAACTTTTCGAAGCGCACTTTCTAGCGCTTTGTTTTATTTTGGACTGTTTTTCAAACTGAATTGTCTTGTTTGTTAATTTTTTTATTTGTTTATGGGATTAAAAAATATGACAACTCGGTCAGGAAGGTTTTGGCAAATTCAAATGTTATCCAATTTACAAAATCCTTATTTTTTCT
This sequence comes from Tribolium confusum, assembly GCA_029207805.1. Lineage (NCBI taxonomy): Eukaryota > Metazoa > Arthropoda > Insecta > Coleoptera > Tenebrionidae > Tribolium > Tribolium confusum. The sequence continues at coordinate 12,052,271 of JALGAY010000006.1, forward strand.
ATAAGCGCTAGCACTTTTAAACGGTAGTCTTAAATTGTAGATGTTTATTTAAAAATTTAAAGTTTGTTCACAACTTGAAATATTTATAACCACTTAAAATAAAAATTAAAATATTGTTGAAATTGAAAAAATTATAACATTAATAATCGAGTACTCGATTTACGAGTATATTATTTACCTATTTATATAATATATCTTTTTTTAAATGTTGTTTTAGATAATTTTTTAGCGGCAAAGTTGGCAGAACCCACCACAAATATTTAAACACTTTACATAGAGTGATAGACTTTGAATTTTTAAAATATTGTAATTGAAAATAATCGAAACAAATGTTTTTTTTGTCATCTTTCAGGTAACAGTTTTATTAGACCAATGGCGTGTTTTGGTAGCACTGTTTGCTCGAATCTGTTTTTTTTTGCATTTCTAAAAAAATGTAGAGTTATAATTTTAGATATCTAGTTTTGAGTAATTGAGAATGAAATATACATACGACTTTGGCCTGACTTTCGCGGAAATCCCCGCTAAACATAGCTTTCATGACGTCACACCTCGCCGTAAGCATAGCTTTATGCGCCGCGCACGCCCCATCATCCAATTCGAAGATAACATCAGCGAAAAGTCCCTGATCTAGGCAAATATCCTGTAGGCGTCTCTTTAAAAAATTTTCATAGGTTTCATCGGGAAGATCAGGTCCCACAAACGGATGTTTGGTCAACAAAATGAGCAATTGCGGCAATTCAAGAAATTCGGCAGCTTCCCGCGTTTCCTGCAGATTAAGAGCGCTGCGATCGATCGTACCGGTGTACGCAAACTGAAGACACTGATGCATCGCACCAGGAGTCACTAACTTGCTGAGCGTGACCACAGTTTGGCCCTCAGGTTGTACGTTCCTGATACAATGAAACGCGGGATGGTCGAGGTCTCTGGCGGAGGGTAAAGCCTGGCAGCTAGCGCGGCGTTTGCAGGTCTTCTGCTCGGCCCGCACCAGACACTCGGTTTCATCGGCGAAGTCCCCCAGCGAGCTCACCATGCTGGAGTCGCTGGTGCTGCGCGCCATGAGATCGGCGGCGAGGAGGCGGTAGAACGCACGACTGCAGGCGGCCAGCACGAACCGGTGTGCCGGGAAGCCGACGGAGCCCACGACGAGGACGATGTCGGTGTGCGCGCGCCCCAGATACAGCTGGTGCATGTGCTCGGCATAAGACCCGGCCACCACCAACACCTCGGGCTTCATCGGCGGTGGCGGCTTAAACGGGGCCTGGAGGAGTGGCCGCTGCACCTTCTTTAGGTTGGTCATCCAGAAACGTTGTTGACGGCGCGCGATTAGCGCCGCCCGGATAGCATTCTCGAACACTTCGTTAACTCCGTAGTAGGTAAGTACCGAGGTTTCGTAATAGAAGAGTCCCAACTCTCTGGCGACGTCCCTCGCCTCGTCCGGCATAACGAGATCGCTTTTGCGAGTGGCGCGCACGAAGGGACTTCGATCGCGGAAGTAGCTCAGATAGGCCTCGTCTCGGTACATGTACCGGAGGTCGTTCTTGCAGCCGACGAGCAACACCGGAGTGCTCGGACAAAAGCGCCGGATCTCGGGGAACCACATCAACCGGCAGTTGCGTAAAGATACGGGATTGTTGATGCTGAAGCAGAGCAGGACTACATCTGAACGGCCGTAGGCGAAACGGCGGTCCTTCTCGTGGTCGCCGAATGTGTCCCACAGGCGTAGGGAGACGTTCACGCTGTCGACGACTTCCCACGAACGTTCGAGGACATCTTTGTAGATGCGGTACTGGTCGATTGCCCATACTGTAGGGACGTGGGTAGCAAGTAGTTGGGCTAAAGAGACTTGCTTGTTGCATGCACGGGCGCAGATTAAACGGGTCTTTCCCACAGCCGTGTCGCCAACCACCACGCACTTGACGAGCTCCTGGTGGGGTTGTTCATTATCCATCCCCGGCAAACGCTGCGGCGACGATGGCCATCACACCACGGCCCCCTACACAACCAAACAATCATTACATTACAGCTAAACAGGTTATTTTTGTTATGCACAACTGAATTAACATTGCGTGTTTACTACTTGGTTACCATGCCCGAAAATCAAACCTAACGCCAGTGGGCCGTAATAGTTATTAAAGCCGATATAAAGCGAATAAAATTGCGATTGAATGTTGTAAAATCGAGGCGCTAGCCGAAAAAAGTTTTGGACATTAAGTTTTGCCACTGACAATTAAAATCGTGTAAACCACCCTTCTTTGTCAATTTCGACAATTGTTTTTGTTATATGAACGGAACAAAAATTAAAGGTGATTTACACACTTTTTACGATGGTGTCAAAAAATTTTGTTGCGAATTATACCTTAAATACTTAATATTTAAAAAACTGAATAAAAGCAAAATTTACCTGTAATCTATTGTGTAGTAGCACAAAGTTTTTGTGGTATATTGAGTAGCTAGGACAAAAAGTAGTCCCTTTGAACGTACCGAGGGCAGCAAATACCTTTATAAGGCCCATAGCTCAATGTAGTATACCAAAAAAATTTAGAAAATCTTTAATTAAATCGTATGAAAGACATAAAACAGATTTTTATTTTGAGATCAAAAGTGTTAAATGTCAAACTGATAGCGTACAGATGACAAATGAAAGTAGGATATGAGGCCTGACATGATTTTTTTCACATTTCTTTAACGAAAAAGAATAGTAGCGGTCCGAAAAATATGACGGAGTTTTTAATTTAGAAAAAATTGAAAAATCTACCGTATCACACCAAAAATTTTTTCCACATAACGCTTGGCTCCATATAAGCGAGTGATAGGTCAGGTCAGGTCGCGAGTAGCTCGCCTTAGCGAGAGACAACACTTATCACAAGCAAATATCTGGCGATTGGAATTGTGCTGTTGCGTATTTAATTACTGAGAGTTAGAGTTTTTTGTGTGAATTAATAAATTGCTAGAAACCTGATTGAGTACACGTCACAATGGTGCCAGAAGGGAAATTTAAAAAAGTCTGCATTGGAAGCCGAATAATTTATTTTCCTTAGGGAGTGGGACAAAAAGAGACGAGGAAAAGATTCCTTTACCCTTTGAGAAGTTCCATCAAAACGACGTCAATTGGGAAAAAAGAACTAAAGAATGTTTTGAAAAGACAAAAGAAGATTCCATGTGAACTTGAAAAGAAAAACAACAAAACAGATGACTTTAAGAAACGATTGGTAGGAAGAAAATTCTAGAAGAAGTTGAAACACGTCGACTGGATGAAAAATAAGAACAATGAACGATTTTGAAGAAGCTTGAAAATAACGCTTGATGGAAGAAAAGGAAACAAAAGAAAATTCTAGCAGAATAAAAGACGTTTCTAGAAGTGTTTAGAAGAGAAAAGAAAGAAGAACATGAAAAACAATTTTTAGAAGAAAAAGAATATAGGAACAGTGAAACTCTTTGCAGTTTGTAGCAGCGGCAGCAGAACTGGCTGGATTGAGAATAATGTTTATAGCCCTCTTGTTGGCATTACGAGAATCAGCTCTCCAGCTGTTGCTGCAAGGTATATTGGAACAGGAGCAGAAGAGCTCACTATATAGAGGTAGTATACGCTGCTGAACAAATGAATCCAAAAGAATAACGAAGGCTTGCAAGAATATGGAGCCAAAAATAGAAACTCTGATTAATTTGTCTTATCCGACCATAAAGATCAGGGGAAGTGGAAAGGTTGTAAGATGAAAATCTATAACGCATTCTAAAACAGGAAAGTATGTATATACAAGACTGGTAGATGCTTAGAATACGACGTATGCGTTAATCTGCCTAGACGAACAACTTAATTTGGGCAAGTTGTCTCAGTAAAGGAAGCTCGAAGCTGGAAATGGTGTCCCGTGAGAACAACTTAGAGTCATGTTGAAAGAAACTCACATCCGCACTAAGGGAAAACCTAAGATGTTTTAACTGTGGTAGGATAGGTCACCTAAAAAGATTGCAAGGGCCTGCATAGATGTGTTGTCCAGAAGTTCGTGGTGGACCAAGTAGAAGCCAGAAGTGAGGAGACATAAGGTAGATTGTTTACGACGAATAATTTTTAGACGGAGGCAATTTTAAGGAATAAACTCGTGAATTCTATAAGGTAACTTTATGCGTCATCCGTAACGCATAACCTTGAGAATAGTCGTGTATCCGATTTTGGCTCTATATAAATGAGCGATAGGTCAATTACGAATAGTTTAACATAGCAAAAGAGAGCGATTATCACGAGCGAACCCCCGGCGATTGTTTGAAAATACGACTCTTTAAATTGCAAGACATCCGAATTGAGTCTATATCATATTCAAACGCATGAATTCGATGAATTTTTGCACTGACGTTATTAGAATTAAGATATGTGGTTAGGGTTTGAATATCTATGTTTAAAAAACTCAGATGTGAGATTATGACGTGTCTAAAGTTCCACTCAAGAAACAATTGTTTTTTTATCTTCATCCTAAATTGAGAATTTTCTTGCTCCCACGTTATTATTAATTAAAAACGGTTTTTAAACCCATCTCAAGATGGAAACTACATTTTTAATTACAGTTAGGTACACAACATCTAGAAAGGGTCAAGGGGAAAAATGAGGAACGTGACCCTTGAATAATTTACGAAATTTTCTATTTTAAAAACCCCTTAGTACCATATTTAGAAACTAAAAATAATTTAAGTGAATCATACATATTTACCATTAAAAATAACTATTTTTATAACAAGTGACATTGACGAAATAAAAATTATTACACAATTGAAAGTATGCGGATTACGAAAAATAGTGTATTGACCCTAGGGGCCTAGGGTATTGTTTTTTATCATGTGATATTGTCATTGAAATATAGAATGTTTACTTAACAATTACATATTTATCTGCGTATTTTTAACGTTTGTTTTGACCGCAATTTTATAATTTTATGTAAATTTCTTTTACTGAGAATTAACATATTACCCGTCATGAAACATGAAAACTCTAACACGAATTATTGCAAATGAAAAAATTTTTTGCTGAAAAAAATTAACATTGAAATATTTAACTATAAATCATTTTCCTTTAAAATGACTCAGCAGTTTTATTATATTTTTTTTTTAACTGGGGGTTGTTTGACGGTGAACTTTGGAAGTCAATGTTCCATGAGATTGCATTAGCTTTTATGACGTTTTTAAAATGTTGAGCTAGCTCCAGGAGGTTTCGGTGTTTGTATTTATTGTCTAAAAATATGTTTGTAAACAAAAGAATGTGAAAAATATTGACTGTCTGTATTATCACTGTCGCTGCAATCATGGTAAAAACAATTGCGTCGACGTAAAGCACCTAAAATGCATCAGATCTGCTACGTCTAATTTAAAAGCAAGTGCATCCACCTACATATAGACATCAAACCGAAACACGTGAATTGTTTTGATCAATTCATGATTGCAGGTGGTGATTTTTTGTATTGGGCGTGGGCCTGGGGGCGGCTGGCCGGTGGCGGCGGCCCCGTCATACTCACATTCATCAGTTTGGCGAAAAAACGTCGCGACTGAAGAGCATTCACACGGAACAACAGTGCACTGGAGGTAGGCTGTGCCGCCTCCGCGACGGACTCGAGCGAACTGAGCGTGTGACGTTGGTCTGACACCAGGATTTGATCAAATCGACGCTAATTTGCGACCAGCGACCGCTAAACATGTCCATTATCGAATCAAGCCTCGCACATTTTTCCTCGTCGATTTTTTCGGATTTTCACCGCGAAATAATGGCGATTGATTTTTGTGCGCCGTGACGTCAAACGCGAGGTCGTCACGGGTTCATTCGGGAGTTTGAACTCGGCAGAGCCGTAACGTAATGATTTTGCCGCAACCACCCCTCGACTCAGACTGACGGAAGCAGGGCGCGAGGGTGGGGCCGCCCCTGGAGCCGTGGACCCGGCCCCAGACGAGATGCACGAATTAAAACTCATTATCTCAAACCTTGAATGCTTTATTGTTGTTTATACCAGCCAAACGACAAAAAATGCGATTTAACTCAACTCATTGGCAAAATCTCAACACTTTTCTATTTTTAGATCACAATTTTATGCTATGCGATATTCATTTGTTCGGTTTGACGCGCAATTGTTAATCAATTGAAACAATCAATAACCAATAAAATTTGTTTATTATAAATAAAATCATACTTGGATAAATTAAGCGTTACTTTAGTAATAAAATAAATTAACACGACAACGACTGTAAAATCTTCTGCAAGTTTATAAAGTCCAACTCCAAATTAACAATCCGTGGCTTTTCTCCTGTTGGTAAATACTTTTTGGGAATTTTCACAAATCCAACGTTCACTGGTTTGCTTTCACTTAACGCCTAAAAAAAACAACATTAAAATCACTACCAAATCCAACTAGAGGCCCTAAATGTAATTTTAACGTTTCTCGTTTATAAAGAGTTCAGACACTCATCCAATCTCTTCATTCTTTGCCTTGACAAGTATTGTAACAAAGGTATTATTGCCAAAAATTAAGCAGCATTTATATACGATGGTGCAAAGTAGAAGTTTATCTTTACAAAAATGGATAACCAATAACGAATCAATAGATAATTACTATACCTAAAACAGATACAGTAGGGAATTGCAAATAAAAAGGTGAAGTTATAAATTTAACGCTGTTTTCAAAATTAGTGAGCTCATTTTGTTCCTCCCACTGTTCCTTAAAAAATTGTCTTTAGACTATTATGCAATTGAAAAAGAATTACTTTGTATATCTTCGATGAATTCGTTCAACTACTTATCAAAATGTTCAAAATTAGTAGAACATGTACAAATCCTATCAAGAAGAGAGAAGACAGCTTTTGAAATAAATAATTTTCCATAATGCATATAGAGTGATTCAAGTGAACAAAGCAGGCCAAGACGGTTTTTGATATCTTTTTATTATTTGACAGTCTCAAAAATGTGGGGTGTTTGTAGATTCAGGGTGTTTTAAATGTTTAAGATTTAAATAGGTGATAGCCCTCGTTGAAACGTTGCTAAAAAAAAAATTTGCCTTAAACAAATGTTTATAGTTTTTGAGTAACACCCTGTATATCTGATTTTAACATTAAAACAAGAAGTATCACCAAGAAAAATGGTCACACATTGAGTACCAAAAAAATTGCTAAAATACATCGTATCTCGTTAAAAAAAAGGTTTTTAAAAAGCTCTACAGGGTGTATCTCGTAAATTATAAACTTTGTACAAGACAATTTTGTTTTTTTAGCATCCTTTCAGCGAGAGCTATCACCTATTAAAATGTTTAACATTAATTCACTAACACCCTGAATAAAAAAATTGTTCAGTGAAGAAAAATATTTATTTTTTAAATTATTTTTGTAAATATTACAAAAACAATTGAGTGTATTTCTAATAATTTTGGTATTTTTATATCCAAAAATTAAACAATTGAATGGGCCACTTTTGTTCTATTTGAAAAAAATGAATTAAACCGGAAAAACCAATTTATTTTAATTTAGACTCACGTATTTTCTAAATTACATCATTCATGGCACTGGTTTAATTTTTTAGTTATTATCTACATTATTTAGAAATACTTTTAGCCATCACAGCCTTGTTGATAAAGCAAAAATTACAAAGAAATTTTTTGGTTTTACAAAAGTAGTGTATTAGACTAAGAATTTAACTGTAAACTATACCTACTCAATTATAAAAAATATGCAACGTTCTGTATATAAAATAAGGTAAGCACTCTGTGTTTGAATAATAATGAATTCTTTACAAGTGAGCCAAATAAGAAAAATTTAAAATTGAATATTTTAATAAATGTGTTTGAAGTCGGTTCTTGTTTTGCGGTACATTCAAAGCCTTTTTTATTAAAAATTAAAATTTGATAAAAACAGGGCCGTACAACCTAAAGAAAAGTGTCTCATTTACAATGTCAAAAACAGAATTTTTTTTAGTAAATATGATAACAGATTTGGAATGGAAAAACAAAAGCCCTTTTTTTAACAAAAAAAAAAGATGTAAACGTTTTTTTATTTTTGTACAACTTTGTGAACACTAATAGGGCAACATTCTTTATTATTTTGAAAAAATATCTGCATTAATTTTTGTCGAAATTTTGGTACTGAACCCCCTTAATATTAAAAATGAATTTTTAGTTAACGAAACGAGAAATAAAGGTATTGACAGAGAAATTTTGGCTTGGGGGATTCAATTGCTAATAAAAATCCTTCACAATACTAATACTTTATCCACTTGCAGACTGACAATAAAACATAACCAAATAAATTTCAAACAGTATCACTTTGTGACATTATATTTACAGCATTAAATAGTTTTGTCGTTAATATTTTTTTTACAACTGATGTTAATTTATGTTTTAGTAACTTTTATGTAGTTAAAGTTACACTGCAGTCAGTGATAAACTCATGGCTTGCTCTGATACCTCGATATACTGATTTAAGCATAAATGACTGTTCTACTTTCTTTGAAATCCATTATGGTAATTGTTAAAGTGACAAAAAACTTAAAAATAAAGTAATCAAATGGCTTACTATTTTTTGAAAACACATGTAAATAGTGCAAATTATTTGCTTTCATCTGAGCTCATCAAGTTGTTCCAAGTGAGAAAATATATTTAATAATATGTAGTTAGCTTTAAATTTTAAAAACCCATGCTGTCACTTCAAAAAAAAAATCAGAATAACATCAAGTGTCCGGACTCTTTAAAATTGAGAAACGTCAAAATGCTTATCTAGAGCCGCTACTTCAGACACCCACCTTAACCATTTCAATCGTTGGAAAAACAGCAAAATCCGCTTCAACTCTCCCTCCCATCTTCCTCTTAATAATCTCCTTCGCTACTTTAGTCTGAAACTCCTTCGCTCGTCTGTTCAAATCCATCAACTTGTCATTTTCTTCAGCGAAATGTTTTTTCCACGCTGCTGGGCCATTCCCAGGTTTGACTTTATAAATTTGTGGGAATTTCGGTTTAGCCAAATACATCAGAATCTCCTGTTTAAGTACAGCACCTTCTTTGAATAATTTATCAAGAGTTTCATCTGGAGTTGTTTTAAATGACGGTAAAGGAGTGAGACTATCCAATTCCTTTTTGGTTTTCTCGGTTTCAAGTTTAATTCGCTCGTTTCTTTCTTGGTGGAATAGCTTTCGAAGATTATCAATTTCTTGTAACAGCAAAGGTGAGTCTTTAACCACTGCCGGCAGACTCGGCCCGATTGATGACTGCTGCAAGGACAACTGCGATCCGGATGTACTTTTCGACATTGATAACTCCATTTGCGTTTTCTTTGATAACAATTTCAGTTTTTCTTTCATTTCACCTTTTTCGTTTTCAAGGGAATCTATATCAGTCTGGAGATGGTCGAGAGTCTCCTCAAACTCTTTCTCTTTTTTCTTGTAATTATTGTGCGCCTCTTCTAATTTTCTTTGAAGCTTTTCAATGGTTAATTCGTAATCTTTATTGACGTTACCTAATTTTTTCTCAGCTAATTCTTTACGAATTGTCATTTCAGATAATTGCTCTTGTTTTTCTTTAAGTGCTTTACGTAACTCTTTTATATCAGATTCTTTATTCTCCAATTTACTCGTTAAAGTTTTTGTTTGTTCAAGCTCTTTTTTCACAGATTCTGCTCGAATTTGAATTGGAGGAACCGGCTAAATACAAAATTACCAGAATTTAAAGCACGAAACACGCGAGTGACTAAAAATTTTACCTTTTCTTCATTTTTGTTGGCTGTTGCAATTTCGTATTCATTATCTTGCAAAAATTGTGCAAGTTGTGTTGCCTGAGTCACAATGAATCCCAAAGAGTTTTTAACACTTTGTACAGGACCTAAATCATCCTGTTCATAGATTTTATCACTGGCATTTAATGCAATTTCTTTGATTTTATCTTGCGGGAGACCCTTTTCCAGTTCTGAAACACAAATTGTAACAAAGTCAAGGTTTTACACAGAGTTGTGTAAAAAACCTCCGCTAGATGTCATCATTTGGACTGAATTTTTAACAATATCTTGCAAGGTTTTGATAATCCGGCCGGAATGTTGGTAACACTGATACAAATTTTCAAAAATTTCTTTATTTAATCCAAGATTTGAAACATTAGTATCTGGAGGAAGTCTGCGTTTGATCAATTTCAGTTGTTGTTGCAGTTGTTCTGATGTTGTTATCACATGTTGTGCTAGTAAACCAATGTCGCCAACGTTAGCAGTCTAAAAAAATTACATTAAACAAAAATTCAGTGTTTTCCCAATCATTTTCACTTCTTGAGAATGTCAGTTAAGATGCACAATATTTTATATGAATTTCAGTATTGCTATTAATACAATAAACCGTTAAATGTGAGTCATTTGAAATATTGTGAATCTCAATTAACAAAAAGTGAAAATCAATTGAAAGACAATGTCTAAACCTACTTCAATTAAGTTTCTGATAACAATTGAATCGTTATTAAAGCCATCACAAGCTGCTATTAAACTTTTGACATTATCAGTAAGTAATTGTGTGTGATTTAGACGATTTTCTGGTCCTAGAAGTACAGGAAATAGTGTATTGAAATATCCAACACACTTTTCAAGTGCTTCAGTTGGTACATTTTCGTCTAATTGGTCACGTTTCACTAATTCAATAAAACCATCAATTATTTTTTCATAAGCTGCCATTTCTGGATACGTTGCTCCTACTTTCAACAAAGCTTCAGTTTTACAAGTGTTGAGAGCGTAGTAATATTGGTGTAAAATCGACTAAAACATGTTTTTGATACTTTGAAACACAAAAAAATATAGAAACCTGCAATGCATAGATATAGAACGAAGCTCTACACCTGAAGGAGAATTGCTCCACTGAGTGTCCCTTCAAGATAGCAGTTCTATCAATTTTTTCAACTGGTGGAAACTTATCCTTAATTTGACCAATCAAAATCTCGGTTTTCTGAATCATCCTCAAGACCAAAAGGAGTACTAAAACAGCATCATAATCCCCTCCTCTATTCATGAAGGAATCCGGCATATACGACGTCAGATATTTAATATGACTTTGCAACTGTTGGATTTCAACACGTCTCAACTCTAAATCAATAGCTTTAGTGTGAGCTTTAGTCTCATTGAACATTTTGGTGAAATCCATGATTTCAGGAAGAGCCGAAACCGGTTTATTCGATTCACTTTCTAACCGATTTTGTAATTGTAATGATTGTTCTTGTAGTTTTTGCACAAGTTCTCGGAATTTGTTAAGAGTGGCTTCTCGATCGGCAATTGTTTCAAGAGCAGCGTCTCGATCTCGCATTGCTTGTTTTGCTGCAGCTCGCGCCATGTCTAGGTCTTCGCGAAGCTCAGCTTCTAATTCGGCGTTGCTTTCAACTAATTGATCGTTCATGTCTTGGAGGGCTTCAAGTTCGGCGACTTCTTCACGTAGTTGAGCTACTTTGTCTTCAAGGGTTAGTTTCTGCTCGCCGAGGATGACGACCATCTCTTCGGCCCCCATTGCAGCGTCCACCTATAATTTAAAAAAATGGAGGTTTCTTTCAATTTGTTTGGAACTAAATTATGCAGCTTTAGTGTATTTTGTGCAATTTTTAAGCCATTCTATTGCTGATGTAAATTTAGTAGATTAAGGCGTCTTTACACGATGTCAGATTTTTAATTAAATTTGTTTATACTAAAGAAAACTTGATTAATCTCTTTTTTCATTTCGTATTAAAATGAGATCGTGTAATAACAGTTTTTTTGCTTAGAACCAGAGGCCTGATAACCTTATGGAGTTACAAGCAGTGTCTATATACTATTGTCAGCAATCCGGGTTGTGGGACACCACTCCTGAAGCGATTTCAAGTATCGTCAAAATGTTTTAGCAAAGTTAATATTTTTATTAGTCACAGTTATTATGTTAAATCATCGGGTCACGCGACTTCAATGCAAGTATCATTCTTTCGTGACTACTTCACCTCACTTTTGTAGACTTTAATGTTTAACTGATGTAATTTTAAGTTTGTCTCCAAGATTATCAGATCAATGTTTATATTTGGTGCCATAAGAAGTGTTTGAGAGTATTTTTTACCTGCTACCACACGCCAGCAAACTCATAATAAGTTAAAAATTACACACACTGTATATTTGTATACCTGTTCTTGTAAATCAGCAAGTTGTTGTTCCATTTCTTCAACTCTGGCGCTCAACTTTTCTTTCGTTTTTCCCAATTCGACAATTTCTGATTTCTTCTGATCTATATCTTTTAGTAATTTCTGATATTCGTGTTTATCATGAGCTGATAGATCTCTTAACCTAACTAGTGTTTCCCTTAGACGTGCATTTTGTTGTTGCAATTGTTTCATTTCGTAAGTAGAAACGGCTTCTTCGCCACTTCCAGAAGTACCACCAGCTGACAAAAAATCAGAAAGGGTGCATTTTACGAAGAAAGAACTTACCACGTTCCTGCATTTCAGTTTTGAGAATCTTCAAATCAAGAGTGACTTCTTCTAATTTTTCTTTACATACTTCTAATTCCAGTTGCAAAGTTTCTGCTTTTTCTTCTGCCATTTCTTTATCAAGAGTTGCCATTTCTACGGCTTCAGCCAAATCCGCGACTTCTTCAGCATGTGCTTCTTTAGCTTCAATTGCATCTTTCGCTTCTTGTTTCGCTCTTTGGACTTCCCTCTGCAAACTCGCTTGAACTTCCATAATTTTCGACTTAAACTCAATCAACTGCTCCAACTGTATTTTCAACTTGTCAAACTCCTTCAATTTCTCCTTATCTTCTTGTCTTTTCATCTTCAAAGTTTCCACTTTCTCGGTCCAATCTCGTATTTGTTGATTGCGATTTTCAAGCTCTTGTTGAAGTTGAATTGTGTTGATCTTCTCTTCAACTGAAGTGATCGGTGTTGGAGTTGTTGTAATGACCTGACCTGGTGTAAACTGTGGTTTGAGAGTTTCAACAAAACCGGTCTGAAAACTCTGTTTAAGACAATTTTCGAAGATTTTAGGGAGGTAAATACCTCGACAAAAGAGGCACGTTTTGGGATTTGACTGGGATGTTCCCCGCCATCTGGTTTTTCAATCACTGGTGAAGCTAAATGACTGCGACTTCCCATCAGGGATTGACGACTTCCTGCAAGTGACTGACGACTACCGGACAACGACTGTCTGCTGTCAGCCAATGACTGGCGACTGCTGGCCAAAGACAAGCGGGAACTAACACACAAAACAAAAACGGTCGAGTAATTTTAGGCGAAAAATTATTAGTTAATCTGCCGAAATTGTATATAGGCCAGTCAATGTAGCATAAAATGAGTGATTCTCTGATAAAAATAACAACACGAAACAGTCTGCCATCACATAAAAGATAGTCTCTGTAGTTATATTCAGTTTCCTCCTCGTAATTTATTAATTTGTTATAAACACTTAAAAGCAAAAAAGTTTTTTAAGATTTTTTGCTTATAATATTAAAATCAAAATAATCAAGTATTCTTGATGCTCTAAACACACAAGCATTTAGCTTGTCGAGCGAACAAAAAATGACTTTGGATTGATTCAATCGGATCATTAGTAACAAAGAAAAGCCTTATTATTATTTCAAGAATTATATGTAATTCGGTTTTATATTATACATAATCAGCTGTCAAAACGATTGCTGGTAAACAATAAATATTTTTCAAAATAATTAAGTAAGAAGACCTTTTCTTCTGAACAGTTTAAGAATAGTCTCAGGTATTAAACACCGTTTTTTTTTTGTTAATTTATTGAAGAATTTTTAAATTTTGAAACAAAACGCCTAACTTAATTCGTGTAACTAAAACTACACATTTTCTTTAATTGAATTACACAGAAAAGAAAAGATAGATGGTAAATATAATTTAGAAACTGATCTGTTTGCAGGTACTCCAAAATCTCACAGGATAATTTGTAAAAAGCAATTTTGGCTTTGTTTTAACACCAATCGGTTGACACATGCACGCAACCTATTATGAATAGAAATGTTGCGCACAAATTAATATAATACTTTTTACACATTACGCCCTAATAAATTAATAAATAATATTCTGTAACTACCAAGCAGGGGCATTAAGCCTCTTTCTAATAAATTTTATGTTTTCAATTAACTACTTTCATTCAAAATTTTAAGTTGGGTTAAAAACCTCTTAGAAAATAAAGGTATTTTCAAGAGAAGTCTATGTGGAGATTTCCACTTCTGGGGCTATCATGGATGCGAGGAATAGAGACCTTCAAAATTAAATGTATAGCTTACTCAGCGGTTTAAAATACCCCTTAGAATGGTCACTATCTTTGATCATTAAATAAATAAATCAAAATGATAATGATCCATCAACATCAGTGATTGACGCCAAGGTCTTGCATTGACCTAAAGTTTATTTACTTTTCAAAAAAACACCAAAATTACAATCTACACCTAAAATACATCTGCCAACATGGCACAACTTTTAAAATGACGTACAATAAAATTAACGTAAATTTGACAGACATTTGGAACTGCAATTTACTTTTTATTAAATCCTTACAGCGTGTTACAGTTAGCTACATTTGTTGATCAAACAAATCTCTAACTGTCTGTAGTATTTTAACATTCTTATTTTACTTGAAAACCAAATTTTTTTACATATTTTGAGCATGACAGGAGAGTCACAGAATAACCAAAAATTTTGACAATGTTAAAAAAGTCAAATTCTATTAAATTTAATTTTGACAAATTTAATTCAACATGTGGTGGTTTTTTGAAAAGTAAACATTAGAATCTGTTTACCAAACCTAAAACTTAGCCCAAAAATTACTATTTGGAGACAACACAGAAAAGTGGTGACTATCAAAAAGAATTGTCAGAACTGTCAAAGTTTAAAATTTGTTGGTTAATGAGCTGATTTCAAGTTGAGATAATACCGGTAATATCGCAAATTTTAATACTTTTCCATGACAACTGCGAATCACATCCCCGAATTTGTTTATTTTTCCATGGAAACGAAGATACTACCGGTATTATCCCAACTTGAAAGCAGCCCATAAATATTTATTAGTGGATAAATTCATTGATATACTGGGTGAATCAAGTTATATCCGTACTCCAAAAACACGTCTTAAAACACGGAAAAAAATTATGAAATTTTTATATTATGTTAAACTGATATATAATCTACCTAATTTTTTTTTTGCTCTAGCAATTTATTTGACCTAAAAAACTGAAGAAAAATGATTTCAGGCAAAAATCTTACATCATGTTTTTTAGATCAAAAACGACAAATAAAATCAATCTGCAAAATTTATTATTGAAAAAAAATGTTAAACTTTGATTAAAACCCATTTTTATATTATTTATCAAATATTTTAGTCTAATTTATGACTTGATAAGTTCGAGTATAGCAATAAATCCCCGGGCAACACGCTAATAATTGAAGTAGATTTATGACCTGGGAATTTGTTACCAGGTGTTACACTTTCAAATCTCCACAATAAACGTTTGCCATTTTTATGACAAATACCATAAAATTCAAGAAACTACCACTGATGGGGTCCTTTTTGAATAAAATTTACGACACTATAAATTATAAGAAAGTAAGTGGTTCAATATTAAAATTTTAATTAAAAACAAACAACACATTTGCTCAAAAATTTAATTAGCCACCTTGCATCATCAAAATACACATGTTCGGTATCGGTACCATCTTCGGTATCGTTCGACCGTCATCCCAACCTCCCACCCTGTACCAATTTTGTAACAAAACCAAAAGCCTCTCTGGTACTCACCAGAGTGTGTAACAGAACTCACAGAGCAATACATAATAAACATGTTAATACAGTCCAAGACTTTTCTTCCCTCACAAAAAGAATAAACAAGACATGTACCCAAAAATAGTTAACGTTAATTTATAATCAGATGAGCAAGAGTGAAAAAAGTAACCGTACAAGTAAATAATTTGAAACAGGGAGAAAATTTTCTTCTATTTGAATATACAGACCGTTTTATGAGTAATAATGAGCCTGCGAAGCTGAAAATACAACCAGCAATACAATTCCAGATTTAACGTAGATTATTATTGATTTCAAATTTTATTTGTCAAATCTGTCACCAATAAAAAAAATGTATTCAAATGATGAAAAAATCGACATGATGATGATATATGGGAAAAAATGCCTCTGTCGTGATGAGTTTGTACAGACAACGTTTCCGGGTAGAGAAGAACTCTTGCCGACACCATATTCGAACGACTTGAAACTACCTCAAGGTAAAATTGATCACCTTTGAAAAGCCAAAAGCAAGAACAGCTACTGGTCCTGTTCACATGTAAGTCAAAGAATGATTTCATAAGCAAGTGGCATTAGTTTGCCTTCAGTTAACCGAAAGATTAAATGATTTTTTATTTAATGTATTTGTAAACAACAAAAAAAATAACTACGTTACCTTTGGGATTGTATTGCAGGTTGCATTTTTAGTTTCGCAGGCTCATTATCACTCGTGAAATACCCTGTATTACCCACAATTTTTTTGAGAATTTTTGCTTAAATGGAAATGGCTGTTTTTGTGGTGGGGATAAAACTTGATTTACCGGTACAATATGCTTCAAAATGAAAGTCAAACCTGAGCGCTAGAAAGCTGAGTAAAACTCACTATTTAGCAACAAATTTTGCATTTAGCCCTAAACAGCTGTGAGGTTTTGTTGCTATTTTCTTGTAGATCAGCAGTAATTAATTAGTTGCGAGTTTAAAATATCAAATTATTTTGAGAGTTTAGAACAAGTCTCGAGCGTTCAAGTATTACATTATTTTTGAAGCATACAGTACACTAATCTAAATTTCACCATGCACGTATAAAGAAGTGAGAATTTTTTTTTGTAAAATAATAAGAAACCAAATATTCTGAATATTCCTTTATGAAAAAAATTTCAAAGAACATGTTTCTAGTGGCACATTTTTCAAAAATGTGTTTACCTAGAAACTTCACATCTAAATCAATATCAGCAATTAAAAAAACAGTTATTGTTAAATGGTAATTTAACTTTAAGTTAAATAATTTAATGGTAAATTCTGGATTAGGAATTTATCTGTTACAAAGTAAAACGCACAAACCCTGATGCACCAAACCTTAATGTAATTTGCTGGGTGCCCTGTTAAGTTACAAAAACATTTTTTGCAGAACCTACTTTTTATCATTGCTGAGCGTGATAAGCTTAGTGTTTCGCGTCTTCTATACAAAGTCTTGTCTGTTCTTGCTTTGAATGCACAAAATATAGCATGTTATACAACATACCGGTGTGTTGAGACAACCGACATAGCCTCTCGAGGAGCGTCGTCAACGTATTCTTAACTACGAATACATAATTTAATTTGAAATCTGAAGCTGTTTGATTTTCAATATTCATTTTGTGGAGTCTGACTGAATTTTTATTTTCAAATTTATTTCTGCTATTTATAAAGATAGAAGGATAAAAATTTTAAAAGTGAATTACCCAGGTATCCTTAACTAGGGGTGGGCGATATTGAAAATTGAATATCGATAATCGATATTATAAAATTATCGATAAATATCGATATATCGATATTTGTCGCAATATCGATATTTATCGCAATATCGATATTTATCGAAATATCGATATAAATCGATAATTATCGATATTTATCGAAATATCGATATAAATCGATAATTATCGATATTTATCGAAATATCGATATAAATCGATAATTATCGATATTTATCGAAATATCGATATACCGATAAATATCGATATTATTGTTTTAGCACAAGTTATTACCAAATACCAATAAGTAACTATTTATGTATGTATATTATGTAAAACCAGGACAACTAACATTACTTATTGGTATTTTATAGAGAGATTGTAAAATAAATAACTAGTGCTAAAACGGTAATATATCGATATTCCGATAAATATCGATATTTCGTTATATCGATATTTATCGATATATTAATAATTATCGATATTTTGATAATTATCGATAAATATCGATATTTCGCTATATCGATATATTAATAATTATCGATATTTCGATAATTATCGGTATATCGATAATTATCGATAATATCGATATATCGATATTTTTTGAATGTTATATCGATCAACGATATATCGATATTTTTATCGATATATCGATAAAAATTCCCAGCCCTATCCTTAACTACGTGTACATAATTTATTTTGAAATCTGAAGCTTAGTTTGATTTTCAACGTATAGACAACGCCGTGAGGAACATTTGAGCAAATCAAATTTTAGTGAATTTGTGATAATAGCGCAAATGTAGAGTGCACGTATGTATTGATAACAAACGAGATAACTTTGTACACCTTATATCTTATATATAAACTATTACAGGTTACAGGTCTAATACTAGGGCTGGGCGATACCTGTATTTAGGTATCAAGTATCGATACCTGCAAAGTATCGGACGTATCTAAGGTATCGGAAGTATCGAGGTGAATATTCTTCTATAAATAGCTTATGAATTCTTTTGTTTTCCTCAAAATAGCTTGTATTTCCAACATCCAAAGCCCTCTTGATACCTGCTCAGGTATCGTATGAGCAGGTATTGACACCTTCAGTAAGTATCGATATTTTTCCCAGCCCTATCTACTACCATCAGAGATTTTAGAACAAAAATTTTTTGAGATAAACCTTTCTACCATTCTACCTCATCTTTGATCATAAATAACTTGGCACGATATCAATGAAAACTCTTAATTTGATTTTATATACATTTTCGGCAGATGAAACCTAAAATTACCGGACTAATAAACAAATACAAAAAAGGCGAAAACACAAAAGTTGCAACACACGAAATCACCCTAAATACCTTGAGGCAGATAGAGAAGGGGGTCTTTTTTGAGGCGACGATTTTCGACGCACTCTATCCAAGCAGCAAAAAATTAATGTTTATTGGTAGAATAAATGATATCAATTGTATTGTTGCAACTTACGTAGTTGGTTTAGGTTTTGTACCGACGCTATAAATTTCAAAAGTTTCATAATTATAATTTATGACATACTAATTGGATGAGACACAAACCTGCTGGGTCTGGGGCGCGGTTTTGCAGAGTCCTCAATGGGTTTTCCATGGTCATCCAAAGGAATCACTTGCGATGGTTTCACAAACAAGCCGTGTTTATCCTCACACTAACAAATATTAGCTGTTTTGAGAAATTCAAAACCTGCAGTTTGTCTTACCTTGAAGTACTCAACCCCCTGAACACTGCCATTATTTTTTCCCCTGGGCTCGCCTAATTTGATTCCAATCCATAAATCAGGCGCAAAACTAGTGGGGCCAATGAAAGCAATAACCCCTTGGACGTCTTTACCGGTTATTTTAACTTTTTGCCCGACTTTCAACTGCTCCGACATTTTTGCAAAATGAGATAACCTCAAAATTTTTTAGCACCAAGTTAATAAATTACGACATTCTAATTTAAAAAATATAGTGTTTAATTGTTGTTTGTGTCTTATTTCGAGTAATTTGTCAAATAAAACCAAAAAATTGCACAAATCTACAAATCACTTGCCACTACTTGACGGATATGACAGCTGTCAAACAAACTTGAACAGGACCGTAATAAAATTTTATATAGTGGACAGGGTAGTAACAATTTTTATAAAACAATTTCAAACGTATAAAACAGTTTATTGCTCTTACATTATAAAAATACGATCTTTGGTTAATAATATAAATACTTTATACACAATTAAGCCTATAGATATGCTTTATAATACAATAAGAAATACATTGATGGCACTTATGGTAACTTTGTCACTTTACGTAACTCAGGTAAAAGTTTATACATTAGATATGTTTTTATTTTTTGGGGGTTTGGGGGGCGGCGTAGGCGGTACGTCATCGAAATTGATCTGATCAGGTGCCGGTACCTGAATTTTTAAACTAGTCCTGATTGAACTACGATGTGAATAGAGAAAACTCGTATTTTCGTTATTAGGTAAATTGCAATAATCAACTTCGCGTAATTTAGCTGGTAAAGGAGGCGGCATCATGTCTTCTTCACTCACACTAGACTCGTTTGTACCCACTGAATCTCTATTACTACTACTTGAACTTTCAGTTCCTCTTAAAGTTACTGAAATACTACTGGATCTGGACGAAAACTGACCACTGGGAGGACGACTTAACCTTTTCTCTTTCTCGACTTCAGAACGTAAAGGTCTTTTTGGTGTCAGCTGTAATAAAAAATGTTATGAAAGAATTTGTGTACAGTATTTATGTACCTCTTCAGTCAACTCGAAAATAGTGGTTCCATTTGCGATATCATCAGTGGTGTACCACTGGGTAGCCCCTGAAAGTGTGGACGGACTCGGCGTATGATCAGATTTGCTCGATCGACGTTTTTCTCGTGTGATTTTAAATGATTTCTTATGATTTAGGGCCGGTGTTGTTGTTAGACTTTTCGATGGGGAGACTAACAAACTTTTGGTGTTGCTACTTGTACTAGACTTGCTGAAATAAAATTGTTTTTGCTAAACTACCACTTATTGAATACTAAATTAATCTAAGTTTGTCTAGGCGTGCTACATGCAATTATTGGAAATAGTAATTACCCAGTATTAAATCCCTTGTTAATTTAAATAAATAAATGTTAATAAAATTAGATTAAGCATACGAAGTGTTGCGGTTATGCGTTGCTGAATGTTGTACTCGTCTGAAAAAAGTAACAAGAGTTAGGCCCGATGAAACCACTAATTTTTCTCCACAAAACAACAGCTAATAGTGGGTTAGTTGCAGAACATACACCTAAATTGAAATTAGTTTGCTATTACAAACCTGCTAACGCTTGGAGACGTTGCAAAATTAAAACTAGCAGTAAATTGTTTTAACGAAGCAACTTGCGATTTCGTCAAGCTTGAAACTCGGCTGCGACTATCCACGTTACTACATCAAAATAAAGAAAACAAAAAAAAAACACACAGAAATAAGAGTCATCCCACAAAATTATAATTTCACACGTGTACAGCAACCCAAAAAAACAACTTAATAGCACAGGAATATAATACTGCATTGTTACTTTTTTGAGGTGCTGTACAGTCCACACATTGAGTAATTTTTTAGAACGACAGTGACGACAAAAAAAAAACAACCAACTTACTCAGAAATCATCGACATGTCGGACAAGCGCGGATCATTAACAATACTGTGGTGCCTCCTCATTGTTACTTGACTATCTAATTTAATATCACAGGTCTGTAACACAAAAATTATTTTAGGCGTCACTCACTCAACCCTTTCTTACCCCTTTTCCGTACTTTTCTATAACACTCTCTTGCATTTTAGCAAAACAATCCTCAAACCTCTTTTGTAAGGGTTGTAGATTTTCCGGTGCATTTTCTTTATGTATCCTTACACATAATTCCAGTAACGGAATTTGATCAGCAATTAAATCTTTCAATTTTTGTAGAAGCACTTCATCATCTTGATGATGTTCCTCATATTCTTTAGTAAAAAACGCCTCTTCGTAATTTTTAATACCGCCCATAACTGCCGCATCTAAGATTCCGTTCAAAGTTAAACTTAATGGATTTATTTGCATATCTTTATCGCTGTTGAACAAGACTACGTAATTTTTTAAAGTTTTATTAGCTTTTTCCATAGTTTCGATGGCGTTTCGTAAGGGAGAGATTTCATGAACTGTCCATGAACTTACAGGAAACCAACGTAAAATTCCGGGTAAGGGATAAGTTGTGGTTAATTCAGTTCGTTCAAGCCATAAATGTCCAAATTCGTTTTTTTCATCGATAAATGGGTCTTTACGGATAAAGGGACGCGAGAAAGTGAACTTTTGGATGTCGTTAACTTTGTAGTAATTTAAAATTTGTTCAGAGACGGGTTTTCCGGAAAATCTGTGCTTTTTCTCGTCCATTATAGGATCAACCTTATTAATTTGTATATCTAGAAGTTCACTGATTAAACAAAATTCAAATAAGGGTCATTCCATATACAATCATTACAAATATTAAAAGTTGTACCATTTTTTTTTATCAAGGTCGGTAAGAAAGTTTTTGGGCTCCTGAATTGTAAAACCTATATGGCAATTGGCCATTATAACAATACTTCCCGGTTAATAACAACGTTCATCAAAATTGATGGGCCATCAAGTTCGCATTAACGCATTTTTAACCAATCAGGTCCCTCAATTTTGATTAACGTTTGTGAAACCGGGGGGTAAGAGGTTGATATTAACATATCAATGCGGTATAACAACAAGATTGCACTAGACAATTAGTGAAGTTTAAGAAAAAACTATACTTTCAATTTGTCTTTTTGATTATTTTCTGGATCGAAATATTGGTTATGTATGAAAAAAATGTCTTGTGAAGTCAAAAACAAAAATATTTAATTTTTTAAAAACAAAGTTTTTAACTTATCAGAAGTGACATAATACAGGAAAAAAAGTAATAACAAAACCTCTTCTTTTACTTGTAGACTTTGAAGGAATAAATAAGTCTTATTTATTCTAAGACTAAAATTCTTACTGAGTTTCATCAAAAACAAAAATGGTGTAGCTTAACCCATTTGATGATTTGATATGGAATGACCTATAAATAACAAAACAATACATTGCTTATCCGATTCCGTGATATCTTCTCCTGGAGGTGTCAATTTGTTTAAAAGTTCAGCTTTAGGAAATTCATTTAAAATCCGTGTATTAAACTCTGTTAGCCTCTCGTATTCTTTCCCCCGATATACAAAAACTTTATTTTGTAAAAATTGTGGAAATCCTTTCCCGAAGTACCCCACTCGGAAATATTCCGGTTTTGCTCGTCCTTTTTTCATAATATCGTCATAAAAAATCGACATACGTTTATGTAATTCACTCAATCTATGATAATCGAAAGTTTCAGTCTCAAATTGTGCGGCTAACTCCTGGCACTTTTTTATTGCACATTCCCATAATTTACCCTTATCGTAGTTTTCAATAATGTTATAATAGAGAGCTTCTTTTAATTGGCGATGAGTATGTGCTTTTGGGTGTCTATTGCTTTTTAAAAGTTGAGGTAAGTCGTCGTCACTCCATTTTAGAAGTTTTGCGTGTAATTCTATCGTATATGCTGCTTCAGTGTAATTGTCACATTCTAAATGGAGGTCGTAAAGTTTGTTCAGGTAACGGATGTACATTTCTCTTCGACTAATTTCAGCATAGAAGTCCTAAGAAAAATTTTATACAATTTTCGCACTCCTTATAAAAGCTCTTTTGACAATTTTTCCATAAATAAAAAACTTTCTCAAATTGGTTAAAATACAAAATTAAGAGACAATTTTTCTCAAAATATTAATTATCTTTTAGGATAGTAGTTTACTAAAATGTCAATCGAAAGTTCGAGAAGAACAACAATTCAATACAATTTTTTTTTGTTTTTAATTAGTGTAAATCAAAATCTTCCACACAGTCCTACCAACCCATAAATAAATAAACTAAAGTCTTCATTAAATTATATTAAATTTTTTAAAATATATCTCCTGAAATTTTGAACATTACTCCCTTCGTAGCACAAATTCGAACACCAGACCTAATTCACTCATGAACTATTCTAAGGTAATTTTATAGTTAAACAGCTACCCACAATTGGATTATTGCTTCTTTTTTTTTACAAAATAAAATTGAGGGTTTTCAGATTTTTGGACAAAAAAGAAATTCTTACCTAATTCACTTGTCTCACAATAAAAATGATTTGACTATATTGCAATGAAAACCACTGTTACAAATAAAGAAACACAGTTTTGAAGAAAATTTTAATAACGGTGATTCAACGGTTCAAATAATTAAAACACCTGTACACTGTGCATTCCAGGAGGATAGTTTAAACAAAAATTGTATATATTGTTCTTTCCAAACAATAAAGTGTATTTGTTAACGAGTAAAGGCCTTTTTCCTTTTATGTATATGCTGGTTTACACGAATTTCGATTTTGTTTAACACTCCATGGTGGAAAAGCAAAATATAGAGTGCCAGAACGGCTATAAAAGCATCCAAATGGGTGTTGAAATAGCTTTATATAATAATAGATTATAAAAAATATGTTTAAAAATGAGTGTTCCAGTCTTATGTAAAATCGTAAGACCAGATATAGAGCAAATGCTGAAAGTAATTACTGACATTCTCCAAGTATTTTTGACAACATCTCCGTTTATACAATGTGCTCATTTAAAAAGGAAACAAGTTCCGTCTGGTTATTATTTTAAACACTCCAGGAGGTCGATTTTTTTAAAAGAGGACAAGTAACTTGAAGTAATGTCAATTGTTACATTATTTTCGTAGTTATTTATTGAAAAATTGTACAAAACGCAAAAAATTTCGGAAAAAAAGTAAATTCTCGTACTTACCAATAAACTCACTGTACAGCTCATCCGATTCTCTTTATTCTCATCTGTAATAATACACCGATACTCCAACAACCTTTCCATAAGTCTCGTTACAATTTTAACAAACGTAATCCCTGATTCTTTCATTGTCGCATGTTGACTACAATGCTCCATCATAATATCATGAAACAAATCTTTATATTTCTCATCCCCTTTCCCTCCCTCGACTAGTATATCCAATTTCGCAATCATTTCATTCTCAAAATCATTAAAATTTCCTTTAATATGTGAAGAATCCCTTTTCGTATCTCCATAACTCTCCAACTTATACTTTGATGAATAAAACTCACACTGCATCATATCAAAAAAAATCGGAATTGTCGCCTTCCTCAATTCCGGTTCTGGTATTAACGTCATTTCAAGTATAGCTTCAACAAGACTCGGAACAAACTGTACTTTATACTGTCCCAAATTGAACCACATTGATCTAATCTCAAACCCAGTTTCACGTCTCATATCTTTATAAATTCGAATGATTTTCATTCGTTTATTAAACGAGAAAGTTTCAAGTTGAAGAGACGGCTGGGTCATGAACGCAATTGCACAATGGAAGAAATTGCTCCATGATTGTTGCTCGAATTTCTCAAAAAAGTGGTCACGGATTGTATGAGAGAAAAAACGGAGAGCTTTGAGGATTACACTGTTTTGAAGCATTATCATATCGCACCAGTCTTTGGGAAAGACAGATTCGTGAACTAAATTTTGGAAAAACACCAAAAATTCCATTAAAAAATCCAAAATGTCAAAACGGCCGAACAGACTTCCTATGTAAGACTCGTAATGGCGTTCCGACATTTGCCGGAAAATATCGATCATTATTGCGACTAAATTTCCCTAAAAAAAAATATCTAGATATCACTGGACTGATGACAAAAAAACTAACCAATTGAGGATCCTCTTTCGGCATATTTACTCGAGTCTGAATAAGAGTCCTTAAAACAGTAAGAAGAATTTCTTGGATATCGTCATAAGTTGGTCCTATATCTTTTCGAAACAGCAATTCCAAAATATCGCTTAAGATTTTTATACACAGTTCGACCTAAATGAATGAAATTAGAAATGACTTGTAGGATTAGTATGAATGAAAAAAGCGTGGCTTAATTAGCTTAAAGCTTACAAAGAATTTTATGATTTTTTTTAAGTCACCTCTTCTGAATATCCCCTGTGTTGGTTGAGACAATGTTGCGTTGTTCCCAAAAGTTGTGCCACCTTAGCCACCGAGCGATTCTGTCGCCTTCCATCAAGTCGTCTGTCACCCTATAATACCCAGCGAACCACTACACTACTGAGATTACTCAAAATAAAAATAAATTAAAATATATGCACAAATTTCTAACAGAAAAAGAATTCGGTGTTATTTCACGATAAAATTAATTACTACTCTACGAGGATTGGTCTAACATCGAACAAATTCAAATATTTTATATTAGATATTAAGAAATTACTCGTTTTGTGCCTTTATTTCAGCAGTTAGTTAAGCAAATTGGTTTTTAATAATCTAGTGCCGTTTTATTTTTCAAGATTTGGGAAAAAATGGTCAAAAGAACGCTAAATTGTGTCTTCTCGAGCTATTTCAGTCGACAAATATTTGTTTTGTATACTAGTACTGTTTTTGTAGAGCATGAAACATAAAAAAAATTAAAAGAAGGAATATTTATTTAATCTTATCTCGTTATTTGACCAATTTCAACATTTCAACATTTCAACAAAGGCTAACATTTTTTATAATCTAGTATCTTTTTATTTTTGTATGTTGCGACAGTAAAAACGCAAAATAAATTTTAGAAATCGATATGTCAACAAAAAAAAAGATTTTGAATCAATAATTGTACTATTTTTCTTCTTTTTTGCAATAATAGTTAATCTGTTTTAACAAGCAAACGAGTGTTTTATAATCTAGTACGATTTTATTTTTATAAACCGGTGGGAAATAAATGATAAAGAAAAAACAGAAAATAATGTTCACTTTGGTTTTTGAGGCAATAAGAATAATTGTATAATTTATAATCTAGAATCATTCAATTTTTTGCTAAATATAAAATTTCAAAACAAAAAAAAAAAATAAATGTCAAAAATCAATAAATTAATACTGATCAACCTATTCAGGCGATAAATGAGTATTTTGTAATCTAGCACTATTTTATTTTTCTGTATTAGAAAAGTTGGTCAAAAGACGCAAATAGTTGTTTTGGACTATACTTTATATGTATATACTAACTAAACTATATATTATAGTACCGTTTTATTAACCAAAGCTTGGTAGAGACGTCAACAAGTTATAGAAAACACAAAAAAAAATTTTTCGTCTTATTATTGTTATAAGATATTGATTAATTTCAGTAAGCAAATGTTTTTTTTTATAATCTAATACCGTTTTATTTTTTGAAGTCGGTAGTTAAAGATCAGTTATTTTATAGTATCATATAGTAATTACGTTATAGCATCGTATAGTATATAGTAAACAATCAAATAACGACAAATTAAGTAAAAAATGTGCTGCCCATCTCTCCTTTTGCCTCTTGACCTGAGCTGTTTCATAATTTTTTTTTTATATCTAGTATTGTTTTATCTTTCCATAAATGAAAAACAAAACACTGTACAACTTACATATATAAAATATTATTTTTTGCAATAATAGTTAATAATACAATATCAACAACACCTCTTTCAACAAGAAAATAAGTTTCATAATCTAGTACGATTTTATTTTTACAAATTGGTGGAATGTACAATAAATAGAAATGATATTCATAAATGTTCAAACAAAAAATAATGTTTTTTAAGGTATTGAAGTATTTATAATGAAATACCTTATAATCTAGTATTATTTCACTTTTTCTAAATATATTTCAAAAAATTTTAGGCAAAAAAAATCAATATTTAGAAAAAAAGACTGTAACTTATTTGTTACAACAACAATAATGCAATAAAAACACTACTTGCTTCAGCAATCCAATGAGGATTTTATTACCTAGTACTGTTTTTTTTTTGAGAATGGTAGAATATGAAATTCGTTTTACACTTAGTAATAGAAAGGCTCTAAGACTAAAGGGCTAATTTCAAGTTGAGTTAATACCCATAGTATCTTTGCTTCAATGGAAAATTAAAAGAATTCGGAGTTGTAGAAGAAATAAATTAAGATTAATCAATCTGTTTCAGTCGAAAAATAAGTATTTTACAATCTAGTATAGTTTTATTTCTTGAGTTGTCAGAAAATGGATCATAAAATAAAATTTTAAACTCTATAAACAAGAAAAGAATAACACTGTTTTCCCTTTTGTAATCGAACTGTTTCAATAAAAAAATGTTGTTTTATCATCTAGTACCATTTTATTTTTCACAGTTGATACAATATTTTGTTGATAGTGAGTTATCCATAAATTTGAAAATCGATAAATTAATAAACGATGTTTAGACATTATTGAAACAATAATTACATTTTTTTATATCTAGTACCATTTTATTTTTCTGTTGGAATAATACAAAATCTCAAATGAATTTTCAGATGTCAAAAATGTTTACGGTGACCAAAAAAAAAAGTATTTAATTAATAAACGAATTAAGTTAGTTTATGTTCGAAAACCTTAAAAAAATTTCGATAAATTAACAAAACACAGTGTTTATAACCTGAAACCCAACATTATTTATTTCTTTTATTTTCATTTTTTTTTCATTTTCTTTTATTAATTTTCATTTATTTATCCTTCCTCAAGGTTTCAAATTTTTTATTTAATTATAACTGCGATGTGCTTCAAATGTTAAATTAACAAAAAGGAACAAAATTTATTACTATCATGACTTACCACAATTAATATTAATAGACAATACTTGTAATGTATGGGACTGTAGGGGCTAAATTATATTAATTTATTATTACTAATTATTAATTACTTCTTATTGTCTGATTTAGTTATTTTAATTAAAAAGTTATTTGAAGTGTAGTTCGTTCAATTTTAAGATGCTATAATTATTGTTATCACAATCCGTATTCAGAAAATGTATTTATTTTTATTCGAAATTACTTATCGATTTTTTTCCCTTCACCCTTAGTGTCTAATCAAATCTCATGCACATTTTCCAAAATTCACATGCACTAGTACATACTACAAAAAAAAAAACTTGAAATAAGAAAACATCATGCTAAGCTAGAATTTTAAAGAAAAGGACAGAACGTGATAAAAACACTTAAAGACTAACCATTGCAGAAGAAGACGAATCGTCGGTGACCAAGGTAACTGTGCAAAAGATTAGATTATTGCATTTCCGTTTTCTGTTGCAAAAAAAAACACTCGACATTCCGAATATTTACAATTTTTGGTTTTGATTTTGTGCATTTTTTAAAGCGCGCAAGCAATAAAAGCCATCTCTCACCTCTTCGTGCAGCTCTAACAGATGTTTCACTTGCTTCATAAACACTGGTAACATGACCTTACGACATTCAGGGTACAAAAACAATTGACTGTGGACGATTTCGTTGATTGTCATCATTTTCTGTTTGGTGAGGCGACCAGCCGGAATATTTATAATAATATTACACAAGATTGTACTACAAAAAACCGTTATTTAATAAACATGGATATTGAATGAAGGTGATTAAGAAAGCACAAACGAAAGTTAACGAGTAGTGGCGCCCATTGATATACCAAATGATTACAATATTTTTTCGTTGACTGTTAAAATTTGCTTGAAAACATTTAATTCAGAACAGTCACGTACCGTATGACTGTTTGTTGTTAGGTTTGTACATAAAAGTCATTCATTAATAAACTACATTAATTATTGATTTCTCAAAAAATCATACACTTATTAATAAACAGTCAAGAAAAATAATTTACAAATGAAACTTAGATGATAACATATATACCTTAATTCTTTTGCGTTAAAAACCATCACAATATCAGGAATAGTGCTTGGAAGATACTTAAGGCACGCCCCCTGCTCTCGTAAAATACCATCAGACTTTAATTCCATCATACAAGTGATATCTTGCAATAAATCTCGAAGTCTTTCCACGAAATCATCTTCAATGTCCTCAACAGGGAACATTTTCATCAAAATTCGTGATTTCGAGACGAATCTCATTACATATTGGAGAGATTTCATCGTTTTGAAGATAAGATCGTCTTTGCTATCGGGAGTTTTGCTTTCCGCCCGTTCGATTATGTTTTTTAAAACGCTGATTAATTTTCTAGTAGAATAAAAACATGAAAAAAATATTAATAATAATGATAATAAACTTACTTGTGAGCTAGAGTGGCACTGAAACTTTCTTTAATATACAAATCCAAAACAGGTTCAAAGTGTTGATATTTCCAATCGTTACTGACTAGACTAATAATGTGTAATAAACAGTCAAAAACTAAAATATCGTAAGTGTCGGTTTCCGTGTTTTCCATTAAAATATTGAAAAGAGAGTCTAAAATGTCTTGTAGAAATTTAACCACTTCTTCGCCGTCAACTTTCAGTAATGCTCGAAGACAAGATTTTAGATTGTCTTTGTCTGTTTGCCAGTTCAAAAGACCCAACAAATCCACTTAAAAATAAAAAACAAACATTTTTTAAAATTAAATAAAAAGACAATTCTGCATAACAAGTAAAACAAAATTTGGAAGCACTAAAACCATTTTGGAAAGCAAAAATAAACTAAATTAGTGCAGGCTTTGATCTTTTAATTTTTTTAACAGTTTGGTCCAATCAAGTAATGTACCTACTCCGGATCTGCTCTAATTAATACAGTTTATTTTTGCTCTCAGACACTAAAAATATTTCTAAAATATAAAATAATTCGAGAAAATTTAAATACGTGGTTTTCCTAGTTAAATGAAGTATTAAATATGGAAAGTTAACTATAAATCGTGAGGCAGGCGTTGAAATGTAAGTTATTAAGTTTAAAATAATAATAATAAAACTTAAATTAAAATAACGAGTCTACAAATATAAATCTGAGCTAGGATGGCGTTGCAAAATTAATATTTGTTTGCCATTTTTACAAGTGCAAAATAGTCAACAAAACACGACGCACCAGCATATTGAGCGCTGTAAAATTGTTAACACGCAAGATTTGTATTAAAGTTTTTGGCCAACGAATTTTATTAAACATTCTTAAGTTATTAATTTATCATCTACAAGAGTATCTCAAGTCTTGTGGGTTAATTTCAAGTTGAGATACCACTGGAAGTATCGCAAATTTTAATACTTTTCCGAAGCAACAACCAATCACAATCGCGAATTTTATTAATTTTCCATGGAAACGGAGATACTACCGGTATTATCTTAATTTGAAATTAGCCCATAACTTAATATATACAAATATCGCCTCATAGACTTTAACACAAAAATTATTTCTCTATAAATTTTTCCTTTGATTTGGTCGAGAATCTATGGAAACATCTTTCTCAGACACCCGCATTTAGAAGAAATATGTCTATACAAGACAAAACATGTAGAATATATTTTTATTTACTTTAAAATAATATAACTTACCATTTTGTGTCAATTTGGTTGAACAAATATTGCTAGCCATGACAAAATTATCCTTCGACATTGTCAATCCGGCAATTGTTTGTTTGGAAACATTATCCTTATTATCACTAACAATCGATGGTAATTTAAAATAATCTAAACTTTTTTCATCAAATTTTTTATAATCAATTTTATAAACAATTAAATTATGTCTTGCATCCTTTAAAGTGGTTCCATTTTCTTGCATAAGCCTGACGTAAGACATTGCGAAAGGTTTCTCGTTTTTATCTTTGGCTTCATTGGAAGATCGATGTTTAAAAGTGAATTTCAAATGACTCGTTTTAAATTCTTCAATAGGAATCGCGACTTTAAAAGTCTCATACCAGTGAGGTTTATCCTCATGATAATAAATCATGGATTTATATTCATCTAAAGGTTGAATTCCTGAACCTAACGCTATAACTCCCT
The DNA here is from genome assembly GCA_029207805.1 of Tribolium confusum. Lineage (NCBI taxonomy): Eukaryota > Metazoa > Arthropoda > Insecta > Coleoptera > Tenebrionidae > Tribolium > Tribolium confusum. Next base: position 12,083,571 of record JALGAY010000006.1, read on the forward strand.
GAAAGAAAAAAATATATAAAGTGAAGCTTTTTATTAATGATAGATGATTACAGGAATCGCTTCTCCCTTTTCGTTACAAACTCTGACGACAACTTCGACATTTTTATCACAAGTTTTATTCCCTTTGCTGAACTCTCCTTTAATCAAAGTCAAATAAAGATCATTCCTGACATCTCCCGGTAAAATAACTTCCGGAAATCCCATTTTACGTGCTATAGACAAATTCCCTAAGACTAAATGGGGGTTTTCTTCCCTCACTTGCTTTAAATCGCCTCTTAGTAATTTCATTCCGACAAAAAGAGCGTGATTCTTGTGTTCCGTCTTAGCGAAATCTTTATTAATTATTTTTTTCAAAGTCTGCTCGAGATTATCCTTATCGCAACTAAAAATAACGAATTAAAATCACAAGGGACTCATTTTACAAACAAGTACTTGAAAAAAGGGACGGGAAACTCTTGTTCCAAGTCGCTCTCTCGTGAACCGTTCATGAAATGAGTAATTTCCATCGCTGCGACTCCGAAAGGTCGTCTTATTCCGTCAGTTGTGCCTTTTTTATTTACTACAGAAACTGAACTTCGGCGATGGTCTATTTCTTTTGATTCCATTGCACCTACGCGGACTACGTAACACACTAAGTAGATTTTTTCCCGTTCCAAATCGCGTTTCCCCAGATCCTAATCAGTTACAACAAGTTAAAGAAAAGTCAAAGTTGTAATTGCATTTCCCAACACAGTTAAAAAAATAGTTTTCTTTACTAACTGTAACAACAAAAAGCTCCAATCAACTTACTTTTTATAATTTCTATTTATGTTTATGAGGACTCTTTATAATACTACTTTAAAAATCAACAAAATCTATTATATCTATTTATTTATTATAATGATCAATATATAAATTACTATTTTTCAATAAATTTAGTAAGTTTAGCTGCTTTGTTATGATTCACACTTCCAATTATTATTTTTTATTGGAGAATCGTTAAAATTACTTTTTAAAACTGAAGTGTTATTTATTGCTAGTTATAAACATGGCTTTGTAGTAATACTAGCACGCTTAAACAATAGTTTACGTAATTAAAGTGGAAAGTAACTGACACGCGCAAGTGCGAATGAAAGGTTGTAAACACGAGACGCTAGCCGATCTGTTTGAATATATAAAATTGATCGCCTTAAATAACTACAATTTAGGAGGTAGTGTTATGTTATGGGTCTTTAACAAAAAATAACGACCTGTGGGATGAGAATACTGCAAAAATTACAGGAATGCCAAGACTAGACAAAATAAAAAGTGAGAAACTTGGGTCACATAGAATGGAAGAAGATAGAGCAGTAAAAATAATATGGGAAGCAGAAAAAGAGAAAAAGAAAAAAAGGCAGACCAAAAAGAAAATGGGTAAATAAGTCACAGGATGGCTAAAGAAGAATTAGAAAGGACTAAGCTGGACTCAAACAAAAATAAATGAAGACGGATCGTCACCTCTACACCTACATAGAAGGAAGACATTGAGCACTAACCACAACCCTTAGTTCATGCTTTCCGCTATCACCTCTATAATATACTATATGACAGTTGCTTATCAAAAAGAAAATGATCTAAATATAAACATTTTAAAAATTCAATGTCACGATGTTGGGCTTTAAGGGGATGTTAGTGTAAGTGAAGCGATCTCTCAACTTTTTTGCATGATTTTTTTTTAAGTAAATAATAACATCTACAAAGATTTGAAAATGACGAATCTACAGTTCCAAAGCCTATATCTTAACTCATTTTTTGTTCATATCTCATAAGAGATGACAGTAGCATTGCAGCTGATCTTACTGAAGTGCAATGGGAATGGAATCTTGAACGAAATGAAGATGAGGTGCCAAGGATCACATTTGAGTGATATCAAAACTTTGGGAAAAAGCGCTGGATCACTTCCGAAAACGCGTAACCAAGGGACTGAAAAGTATGTCCTCTGATAGATAAGAAATTGGATACAACACAATAAAATTCCTTTAAAAAAGCATTCAGACCAATGCAATGACGAAACTAGATCCAAGAGAGTCTGCGATATTTTGAATACCTTCGCGAAAAACTAGAACAATACTGTTAACATCCTCAGTCTGACCTTGAAAAAAAAAACACGTGTTAAAGATGGTGAAAACTCAACAAAGAGTCTGTGGCCGTCATTTGCTAATATTATGTTATTATTTTATTGCAATACACAGTAGTCTACATTTACATAACACCTATCAAGGTTTTGTTTGGACAAAAAAGATGAAAGCTGTTTCAGCAAAAGAGCTTCAAAAAAAAAAAAGATTAACATCCAATAACTTATAATATGGGACCGAAAAGTTTTATTGCCTTTATTGAGATAGCGAGTGACGGAATAAAGACCAAATACGACCTGAAATCCAAAACCAATAAATTCAAGGAAGGAACTTGTCTTAGTATTCAACCCCCAGGGTCAACGGTATTCTATAGCAGTTCAAATCCTAATCTACTAGAATCAAATCGGTCTAGGTTCAAACCCTACCTAGCCATAGCTGCTTTGTGAATGTCCTAGAGGCTGCAATAAACGCAGAATCTCAATAAACTCCAACCAAACTAATTTCTGGTGCTAAATAACGATGTAGCGCACCAAATCGAAAAAAGCAAATGGTTCATCTGTCTCCTATGTTACATAGAACGAGAAGCAATATTTATTAATGAGTTGATTGTTCGTCAGTCTAATTAAGAAGAACAATGTCACAGAATACAAAAGAATTCCAAAGCGATAACGTCATCTTTCAGATTCAGTGTGACACGGCACTGCAGTGCGGAGCAAAAGACATTGGGTCCGATTTCCGGTGGTGCCAAAACATCTGGGTGATTTTTCACAGAAAAAAAAAAAAATCTCTAGGTTGACTCGGTCTGGTCAAATAAGTAACCAAATGAATAGAAAGCGTAGGGTTAGTCACCCTACATCCTTGTGTTGTCAAATTAAAACAGCAGCCGTGTCCTTGAACCTCCGTAATGAACTATACATATATTATTATGCTTTCACAGAATATAAAAGAATTCCGTACCTTCGACGACGCCATTTTTCACAAGCCTGCGAGAAATGTAAGTCAGTTCCGGCTCTTTTTTCAAAAACAATTTCAAAATTAGACAAAATATTTCTCTAGATATTTGAAAAAAAATAGTCTACATTTTTTTTTTGCCTAAATGAAAAGGAGTGTTTTGATGATGCGGATAAAACTTATTCATCCGGTATCTAAAATTTATTAAAATGTAGCTAAAAAAGTCAATAAATTCCTCATATTTTTTACTGTATTGGGATAATGCTCTGATATCCTACAGGAAAAAAATCTTTCTCCCCTTGAAAAAATTTAATTACCGTGAACATAACTCTCAAGTTATACATCTGGTCCAAATCGCACATCAACCCATCTTTGGACCACCGAACAACATAATTTTCGGTGATCGGTTTGTACTCCTTTCCGTCATAGAGGGTCATCAACAACTCCGCATCTTCGGTCATTTTACACGTAAAATTTTTAACGGCTACTATAAAAATATTAGAGTATTGTTGAATGGCAGTTTTAGGTAGATTATCCTTCGGTTCGTTCTATTAAAAACGCAAAATAAAAACCCTGCGTCAGCTCCCAAATCAGGACCTCACCTTACTAGTCCTACACATCCTTTCCGTCGCCTTTTTATGCAAATAATACATTTGCAACGTGCTTGTCTTTTCCGGTTCGATAACATTCCCATTGTTATCTCTTACGATTAAATCTAAACCTAAAGTTTTATTCCCTTTATCGATTTCTTCTGTTGCTTGTTTCGTAACGCGTTTCAATTCATCAACCGGTAAAGTCCCACTCACGATCTTACTCCTATGTGTTATCAAATCATAGATTTGATTTTTTATCACTTCGAAATCTTTGCTGTGATTTACGTATAAATTTTTCCAGTGCGTTCCCCATTCCCGGAGCACTGAAGTAATTTCTTGCGCTATAGAAGGTTCTTTGAAATTGTATGTTGGGGTAGGTCCGGATCGGTCCACACTACATGGTTTCACATGAATATAACTCTTCGGAAAAATCCCTTTTTTATGTCTGTCATGTATTAAATAACCGTAGTACCAATTTTCTTCCTGTTCGAGTAAATGAAGGGAATCCCCGACGGTCAGTTCGAGTTTGAAGTCATCTTCAGCGGCGAAATTGTATATTGCTATGCATAATTTTAAAGTTAGTCACTAACGAGGATGGCGCGAATTAGATTAATTAATTCTGCCCTAAATTACAGCCCCTCCGGCCTCGATTTAACCTTGATACAGGAGCAAATTCCCACACAAAATACGTAATAGAGCTCGGTTACATCACGAGATTTAATTATTGAAGGAATTTACAGGAGTCAATTGAGTGTGTCAAGAATGATTCAATAACTTATTAAATTCACGTTTGACATCGGATGAATCAACATTTACATTGAGGAAGTGGTAAATAAAATCCTGATAAAAAGTGGGAGGGGCAATTTGGAATCTTCTTTAATTAACACGTTTCAATTAAACCTAAATTTATACACGAGATTGTTGTTAGAAAGTCACTTGTGGGCTAAAAATATCAATTTGGCCGTGTTGGGGGGGCTCAATGTGATCAACAAGTTAGCACAAAAGTAGGGTTATGTTTACATGTTTAAATCAAGTGAAACAGTAAAAATTTTACCTATGCCGTAACTGAACTCGTCAGGTACGGTTTCCCACACACTCATTTTTAATTAAAACTTTAAAACACCATTAAAAACAAACACAAATAAAACGGAACGCCATCATTACGGCATTACCCCCACTACCGGTATTTGACAATTGATGTCACCAACTGCAAAACAAAAAACCCAAAAAGAATTATCAAAATTCAAATTATATTTAATACCATTTTAAAGACAAATAGACTACAAAAACAAGAATTTTTTGTTTCAGGACCAATTTTTCGGCACTTAGTGTCTCCTTTATCCTATGATATAATAAATAACGTAAAGTAAAACAGGCATGTTTTGGTGCCCCTGCTTGTCAGTTTTAATGGCGGTCAAATTTCAAATTCATGTCAGACACATCAAGTCCCTATTCTGTGACAGAAACAATCCTTGAAGAAAGGCGCCGCAATCCCAGTTACGGCCGTCTCAAGCCCCAACTCTTCGTGGGATTTCTAGGTGCGTCAACCTCTCATTTATAATTCCCATTTTTTCGGGTGCTGCTTAAAACACAGATCAGAATAAAAAGCGTCGGCAGCCCCGAAGTGTCTTCCGATCAGCTTTACATTTACACAACACATTCAAATTAATATTAGCAAACTTTTGGCGTCGTTTTAAGCCGCCCCTAAACAACCCTTAAAATCGCCTCTTTTTGTAAACTCACCAATCACCCCCTAACTGAACAACTCTCTTCACGTTTACACGGCATATTCGACATGATATCAGCAAATTTTTTAAGTTATTTTAAACCACCCCAAACAATCCCTAAAATTGCTCTTTTTGTAAACTCCCCGACCAAAAAAAAAAAAATTACAAAAAATACCGCAACGTTTATTATTCGTAATATAACTTTTTTCTCTAAAAGTATCAGTCGGATTTTGAAAATAAGAACATTAAAAAGAGTATTTCATCAGCTTTCATACGAAGTGCGAGTCGACCCTACTTGCCATTCAAAACTTTTAAGTTGATAGAGTCTGTCTATATTTGGATGAATTTTATGACGCAATAGAGAGAGTAATGAATAAAGAAACCCCAGCCCCTGGATTTTAAATGGATTGTAAAGATCTGGCATGTGGCACTCGTTGTTCGTTTGCTTGGAGGAACTACCTGATCGCTTCGGTAACAATAAGAGTTTACTTATCTTTACAACCATCCTTATTAAATCCCTCATAAATTAGTTTGTAAGTCAAAACCATAAAATTCTTCCAAATATAGACAAATAATAGTTGCCCCCGTGTTGGGGATGGAAGACTGGCATTAATAACACCACAGAAATAAAGTTGTCCTTATCCTGTAATGTTATACAACCACCATAAACCTCATTAGCCGCAATTAGGACAGTCTATTGTAAAAGTGTTTGGCCCAACCCGCCCTTGCAATAAATCACTCTTGAAAAGCTGTTGCCTGATATTTCATCAGTTCGGCTCTGTAAACTGTGTATTTGCTTGAGGTATTTACAACTGAGGTTTCTATCAACAGGATATAGTTACTTCCTACACAATAGACTCCAATTTCATGACCGTCATATAACCTTACAGAATAAGGACCACTACATATTCCCCTCCAAAACAAAACGGTCTGTCCAAGTGTTTTTCGAAAAAACAACGTTAAGTACCCAAAAAATTGCGTTTCTGTGCACCACCCTACATAGTAGAGCTTCCAGTAATCATAAACACAAATAGTTATTTATTATATAAGACGATAAAATTGAATTTTATCTTTGAGAGTGATTTTAGCGTCGAGGCGGAGCCGAAACTCGAGCTAAAACACTCGAGAAGATAATGAAAAATTGTATCGTCGTGTATAATATAAAATTGTATTCATTTATAATAATATTATATATTATTATAATATTATTTATAATAATTTATAATATAATACCTCACAGTTTTTTTATAGTAAAATAATGGCTATTTATAAATTTCAAAAAAACACAAAACACAATAATGAAAAAGACGATTGTTTTTTTTTTATCATCTAGAGACGATAAAACAGCATTTTAACATCACATTTTGAGTAGATAAATGCAATTTAACAGTCAGGATTGAATAAAAATATTTTTTTATTGCTTTACAAGATCTTTTGGAGGTTTTACAAAAGCAGTGAATTTATTTTCTGGTAATATTATAATATAAATATAATAATAATATAAATTATAATTTCTGTAATTTCAAATTTTGACAATTTTAAAATTATAAAAAATACCGCAAAGTTTCGTAATATAACTTTTTTCTCCAAAAGTATCAGTCGGGTTTTGAAAACAAGAACATTGAAAAGAGTATTTCATCAACTTTCATACGAAGTGCGAGTCAACCTAAATTCCCAAGTGCGAAATTCCTCAAAATATTTCAAGTTTTGCGCTATTTTTCAAAATTAATAAACATACATACCAGGGTTTCTGATTTCTCGAATTAAATTTTTTCACTGATTTCACTGTTTGAAATTTGTCTTTTTTATAATAAAATAAATAGTATATTGTTTAACGAGTGTCGAAAGTAACATTTTTGAAACGAGAAAACAGAGAAAAATGTTCAGCAGCTTAAAAAAATATGCTTTTTTTCTACTAATCTGACAAACTTAAAAAAGAAATTCAATAAATTTAAAAAATCTTTTGTTTGTGTTTAAAATTTTAAAACTATAGGTTATATTTCAGTTATTTATGATTTAAATATTGATTATTTGTTACAGTGGCGCACACAGAAATTTAAGATGGCGGGGGTGGGGGGTGGGGGGGCAACAACTAAATAAAGTACAGAAAACATGTTATATAGTAGAATAAAATATATATTTTTTTATTTGAAAACAGACCTATAAAAATAATTAAAACCAAACATGCCTACATTAAATTATAATAAAATTAACAAAAAATTAAATAATAATATTCAAATATTATTAAATTATTTATTAATTATAATTTTACGTAAACGCTTTTTTGTATATTGATATACTTTGATACAATGCACCAAAATGTCCAATTATCGATTTCGAACAATTAAAAAAATCGCAGACTTATTTTGCTACACATTTGTGATCTACACATTTTAAGTTTTATTGATATTGTGGTTTTATTACTCTATAACGACGTGGCTCCCCACTGTGAATTAAACCGCAGTTAGAACTAGGGCTGGGAAAAGTATCGATACTTACAGAAGGTATCAATACCTGCTCAGGTATCGTACACAGATACCGACTGCAATATCGATACTTCCGATACCTCGATACCTCCGATACTTCCGATATCTTCGATATAGAAGGTGGCTATAAATGAATATCCTATCCAGAGTGTTTTGAATGTTGGAAACACAAGCTATTTTGATGAAAACAAACGAATTCACAAGCTATTTGATGCGATATTTATTTATCGCCACTCGATACTTCCAATACCTCGATAATTCAAAGCGCCCGAAGCAGATCAAATTCAGGTAAAAGTGGTGACAAATCTGCATGCCCCGGGCGGTTTTCTCAGATGGCATCGAACGGTCTAACCGTCTAACGACCATAAATTACTTGCGTTTGGTAACAATTCAATCTTTATTGCAGTAGTAATAAACAGATGACTTGCCTTTAAAGTTAGGTATGCCAATATTGGTTTGGAATTGTATAACAAGTTAGAAAATGATAGGAAAAATTTAAAAATTTAATTTGCAAAAACGAATTAAAAACAAAAGAATAGAAAAGTTTAATAAAAATAGAATATAAGGTTATTCTTAGCACAATAGCTGTTGATTGATTTGAAGAAAAAAATATAAATAATCAAATTATTATTAATTTATGTATTTATTTAAAATAAAAAATGAGATAGTTCTAGAAAGCGTTCTGTCCCTGTTATAAAAGAATTTTGTTTAGATTAAACTTGTGGGTTCGACATTGTTTTTTATTTGTTCATTAATTATATAAAAATCACCCCACTTTAAGAAAAAAGGATGCTTCCAACAAAATTATTCAAAAGTATATGGGAAGTATCACAATCAATTTTTTTCTTTTTGTGGGAAGTTTACTAAATCCTAACTGCTAACTTTTCTACAATTTTCCAAAATATGCATGCATCAGAGTTTCCGAATATAAATTTACGCCATTGTCATGCATCTTGCATAAATTTCTTCATACCTCTTCTTTCATTTTTCTAGCAGTAAGTTTGCAAAGATTTTTTCAACTCCATTTACTTTTTTTGGTGGAGTATTGTGAAAATATAAATACTTTTTGATTCAGAAATCATGATAAAGTTATGAAAAGCACAAACTGACGTTATTTAAGCCACAGCAGGTACTTAGACGGAAGTGAAAATTATTTGACAATTTTCATCTCTAGTGGTGAAAGATAATGTAATGAGATTTTCTCTCTTTAGTGACAAAAATCAAATATTCTCTGAAGTATTCAGCGACAAAAATGTGTTTTTATAAAGAAAAAAAAATAAAGTCATGGCAATAGGGTTAGTTAGTGACCTTATAAAGTGACTTTTTTTAGTAACCAATCGGACTTATATATTGTCTAGACTCTAGATCATCAAACAGTACACACACGTAACCTAGGTATTTTGTTTTTTTTTTAATATCGATACTAAATACTGCAAATGCATTCAGAATAATCCACATTGCTTTAGTAACAGACATTTAAGGATTGAAGCCTTGATAGTTTACATTAAAATTTCAATTCACGTTTAATTGTCAAACGTAAAAGTTTGTTTACCTAATCAAATTGGTCACGTGTGTGCACTGTTTGGTGATCTGGATATTACTTATTTCACAAAGTTGTGTTTTTTTATTTTAGATATCCTAACATTTTTATGTATTGGGCGTTGCCTTGAATTAGGCTTACGTAAAGAAGTTTTAATACTTATCACAATAAAAACCAAACCAAACAAAACCAAAACAACAAAAACAAAACCAAAGATAAAAAAATACTATTCTCGGGACTAGGGCTGGGCGATTTTCATTTTAAATAATCGATTATTCAATTTCAACATAATTTTTTTTTTTGATGTTTAATACGTGTCTCTTGTGTACTTTTTTATGTAGATTCTAAATATGTAATCAAAAATTCATCACGTCAGATTTCTGATGTGAATGTGAATAAATTCGATAAAAATTCAGGGAGTTGCCTTTCAGAAAAACGCCCGGACACATGTCCTGTTATTTTCTAACCCGCATTTTTTGACGCAAAAATTAGATATACAGGTTGACCCAAAATCAAGATACGACTCTCAACTTTGAAATTTTAAATAAGAACCTCAATGTTTTTTAGCATATTTGAATTCTACGTATAATTCTGCGTATTTTTCATGTACTACACCCTATGTCGATTTACAGTTGTTTTTGAAAAAAAAGCGTGAACCATCCGTAATAAATAAATTCGATAAAAATTGAGGGATTTGTCTTTCAGAAAAACACTTGCGCACGTATCCTATTATTTTTCAACATTTACTATGAATTTATTCTTCTACAATTCAATTTATGTTAAGAGTTTCTTTTTTTTTCTAACGCTTTTTTTTCAAAAACAACTGAAAATTGACATAGAGTGTGCTTTAAAAAAATACACAAAATTATACGTAGAATTCAAATATGCTGTAAAACATTAGGGCTCTCATTTAAAATTTCAAAGTTGAAGCTCGTATCTCGATTTTGGAACACGCTGTATATCTAATTTTTTTGTCAAAAAATGCGCGTTAAAAAATAACAGGACACGTGTCCGAGGGTTTTTATGAAAAGCAACTTCCTGAATTTTTATGGAAATTATTCATTACAAATGGTTCACACTGTACAGAAAAATATATATATATAAGTTTTTTCGGAAACCTGACGTGATGGCCAATTTTTGAGTACATTTTTGAAATCTGCATCAAAAAGTACATAAGAGACACGTATTAGACATACAAAAAATCATGTTGACAAGTGTAAGCACCACAATATGTACATATTTAGTAAGCATAAAGAAAAATTTTTTTATTTAGTTATTTTATTTTCTGCAAAACCTGACGTGTTAGAAAAAAATGTTTATATTGTAATTATCTCATATATAAAATAAAACTAATTTGTATATAATTTATTAAAAAATAATAATAATAATAATAAAATTTGTTGTCTATACGCCGTCCGCTGAACAGATAGAGTAATTAAAACGCCCACTTAAACCGCACTGTTTGAACAACGGCTCTTCATTGGTCAATTTTAAATAGAGCGCCTAAAGTAAAACTCCTTTACACACTAGAAGACATTTTTAGAAAGTAAGAATTTTTAGGCTTGCGCCTAAAATAAAAACTAAACGTAGGGTGTCTTTGTTTACCCTTTTTCTGTTTTGTTTGTCTGGGTGAGCGTTTTTAAAACCAACAATTTCATATTTTAAGTGCCTACATCCACACTTCAAATAATGATACAGTGTAAATCTGACTTCACCGCAGAACGCTCTACGCTGCTTGTCTCCTCCTACTGAGTTTTATTACTCTATTTGTTCAGCGGACAGCGTATAGTGGTATCGATTAATAATAAGCGATTATTTATTTGTTTGATTAATTAATCTAGATTAATTGATTTAAATATTTAGAATTATAAAATTTAGAACCTACTACCTTACAAGTATTAAATAATCAGTTATTGCTTAATTGATTAATCAATAATCGATTAATCCAAAAGTATAATCGAATTGCGATTAATCGATTATTTTGCCCAGTCCTACTCAGGATTACAGAGTTTTCTCGTTAAGTAATTCCCGGTACTTAATTTTCGGATTTTCCAAAAATTTCTGAATCTTTAAAGATCCATTTTAGGAGTTGTTCTTGTTTAAAATGACGGCACGGGTTTGTTAATATTACTTAAAATATCTTATATAAATTCACAGCTAATCGGACAACATTTAAGGGATGGTCGGGAAGTTTGCAACAAACTTTAACTTGGTCTGTAATTATTCGCTTCCCTTTTATTCCAGCTTGTCTTTCGTCGATTTCTTTTGGTACAACTCTTGGATGGTCTCATCCTACTTCACAACAACTCTTCTTATTAGATGAAAAGGTATCCAGTGAAGAGTTAACTCTCCTGTTGACCATATCCTTACTGGGGTGCAGCTTCGGAGTCGGCAGCAGTGGTATTTTTATCAAGCAATGGGGCCCCAAAAGAAGCATGCAAATCATCGGCGTGTTCTATATAGCAAACTGGTGGTTGCTACTTATCCCCAACACCAAAGCTCAACTGACTGGCCGGTTTTTCTTGGGCTTTTTCGGAATTTGCTACTGTAGATGCTGCGAGATTTTGTACCTCCAAACTGTCCACCACAGAATCCGGCGATGCGTTGCGGTTTTCCAGAACTCTGCAATGGTGTTTGGAGTGTCTCTCAGCCATGTTGTGGGGGCCGCATTGTCGCCTTTTGTGTTTACAGCGTGGTGTAGCACTATCCCAATTTTGCACTACCTTCTGATACAGATTGTCCCCGAAAGTCCCGTTTTTTTGTTCCCTACAAGTCACTTAGCTGCGGCGAAGTCTTTGGAATGGTACCGTGGCCGTGGGAATTTTTACGAAGACATGGCAAATTTGAAAAAAGACTGGGATATGGCAAGACACGACACAGATTCTTACGGGTACATGTTTTTCGCAAAAGTTGTGTTTCGGGGGCTGATTATTGTGATGGGTGTGACATTTTTTCAGGCTTTTGCGGGGTACTTTATATTCTTGTTTTACGAGATTCGGGTTTGGGGAAACAAGACTTTAATTTCAAATGTGGCGGATTCGTCAATTGGGGCTGTCTTTTTCGTGGTTAGTAGACTAGTATGGGGGAGTGTTCATGGAATATTATTCCATCGAGTGCGGCCTTGGTTAATCTCTAGTGGTTTTTTTAGTGCCCTAGCTTTAACAGCAATAACAGTTTATTTAGTTTTAGATGAGTTTCAAATCGATTTTGTGGAATATTTGTGTTGGACTCCTATGGTTGCAATGTTTTCTTTTATATTTTGCTTTGAAATGGGGCTCAATTATTTCCCTAAGATATTGATATTTGAATACATGCCATTTCAGGTGTATAAAAGGGCATTTGCAACTGTACAATTTTTATATTGGTTGGTTGCTTTTCTTAATATTTATTGTTTCGCAAAAACTTATTTAACAGTTCCCAGTTATATTATTTTTGGTGTGTTGGCAGTTATTACGTACGTTGGAACTTTATTTTGTTATATTTTTGTAGTAGAACCTAGAGGTAAAAGTTTGGTACAAGTTCAATTAGAGTTGGGTGGTAATCCTGTGGGTAAAAGAGGAGCACTTTACAATCAAATAAAACGTAATTTGTAAGGACAAAAAATGTAAATAAAGCTAAATGTTAGAAAAGAACATATTTATTTTTGAAGATATTTATTTCAAAATTTTGTGGAAGTCCAATAGCCCTACAATTTTATTTCACATGCTGTTCTATTGTGTTTCGTGTTGCATATTATTGTCGGATTTTTGTGTGGTTGTTTAGCCAATTCAGTAGGTGAACCATTTTCTACATTTATAAATCGTTTAAAAATTGTGATTACAAAAATATACTTAGCAAATAGCACACCATTACTGTAGAAAAGATTTCGTGAAGAATTAAAGATCCATGGAATGTTTTTTTTTCTGTTGTCGTTTAAAATTGGTGAAAAGACAAAAATATGCATCACGTTAAAGCGGTTTGAAAGTAATGTTTATCACTGAAATAAGTCACAAATATCACTAATGTATTCTACAATACGAAATGAACAATACCGCACTTCACCTTTTAATTGTTTTAAGTTCACTTTAAACCAACTTCACTGGTTGCCTCTTTAAACAAAAGTCTCATGTCATTATATATAATATATATACTTTTTTATATAATCAATATTAGTAGTTTATTCTCCTAAGAATTTAAAACATAAATGTTTGGGCTATTCACTCATACACACATGGCAGCATTTTCTAAATAAACAGATTTACAAAATAAAAAACTGCACAAGTATTAATATAAAACATTTTTTCATTCGAAAATTTTAAAAATGTTTATATAAAAAATACCGCAGTGTATTTTCCGACGTTCAACGAAATAATGCACTTATTTATTTAGAAAAAAAATTCTAATTAAAAACTAAAGATTTTACAAGATAAACTATCTATGACAATAGCATGAAATTTTGGACAACTAAAACTAATCCACTACTAACAAATGGCCACTTCTGACACGTCGATCCGTATCGTCCAAACATAACAAGATTTACAAGAAACTGATCCGGGACGAAACCAACCGAAATGTCAAAATCCCATTAGAGTAAAAAAAAGCTTGAATATACCAATTTTTTTTACAAAATGACAGGAAAAATCGTTAAGTATATTCTTTATACAAATGAACGGTTCATTCTCAAGTCCGCAATTTTTACCACTAAATAAATTCACCCAAACGTTCCTCCAATCACTAAAAAATCTGTTTTCTATATATACAGTATCGTCCAAAAAAACAAAAAATTAAAAAAGAACTTCGAAAATGAACCTATCATAATAAAATTAGCTGTGATGTAATAATTTCAATTTATTCACGATATGTATACCTTAAGGGATGAACAAAACATTAATTGTGACCGACATGCACTTTCACACATTCGTAGCAGCTTGCAGCCCAAATAGAAACACATCATTCATCAAAGGAGATGTTAGTGGACCTCTGACGGTTCTGGTTTTGTTGCATGGTGATTCGCTGGATCTGGCGTACTTATCGGCTGAAATTACCAAACTCCAATTAATACATCGCTTTTAATTCAAGTTGAAATGAAATAAAAAAAGAAGAGGATAAACATGCAAAGACAGAGGAAAAAAATAAGAGAAAGCAGACACCTTTACTTAATGTTGGTAGTGGTAGTACTCACGAGAGCATGGGGTGGAACCACTGGACCCACTGGCGGGGCAGGCTGAGGTGTGGGGGGCGCAGCACTGGGAGTAACCGGGTGAGGGGTTTCGTGAGGTGTCGTGGAGTGTGCCTGTTGGACGGGAAGTGCACCACCTTGGTAGTAGCCTCCGTTTACCCCAGCCGGGGACACTAAACACAAACGTTTCAATAAGTGCACCACAAACACAAATAGACCTTTTCAATTTAAAAAATAAGAGATTTTTAGTCACTGTAAAAACATTGTCACCAAAACAAAATTCAAAATCTTTTAACCTCTCAACAACTTTTACTTTACCGAAAACGAAAATGAGCTGAATCAGAGCAGGCGAAAATCAAGAACCAACAAATGCTACTGATGTGACATTTATCCTCCCATTGAAGTGCTTTGTATTTTGAACACAAGAGTCAGTTATTTTACTAATCAGTGTTAAAATTACGCCAAAAAATATTGTAGCAAAAATAATTGCAAATGGAATAAGCACAATGCATAAGTTACACTCTGGTGGCAAATAATTTAACTAATAAATGTGTAAGCTCAAAGAAACTTCATAACCGCACAAAAAAAATCTTGAATTGTTATTTTTTTTTAGAGTTAAAACACAATAATTCCATTATTACCGTCAAAATGTATTTGAAGATTAACAAAGAAAGATACCAGTAACATTTAACATTGTCATACATTGTATATTTACAAAAACATTAAAGCAAAACACTATAAAACAACAAATTTCGTATGGACATATAAGTAGATATTACTATTCCCTGATAGTTGTGTCAAATTAGCTGCTAAAGATGCACAATTACAAACTGCGAGAGGATTAATTATAAGATTATATTCACAGAGTCTAATAAAGATCAAAAATAACTTTAAAAAATCTTGCTACTGAGTCATATTTGTATTTGATATTAACAAAATCATTCTTGTATGAAATTTTTTAATAACAAGATGTAGTAACTTGGAAAATACCTGTACATGCTTACAGCTTGATGATATTTTGTTCAACCGGCAACTGAGACCGCCAATAAGGGCACATCAATCAGCAGATATATTTAAAAAAAAAGATGCTGAGATGGTCGATGAGGCACAACTTTCGCTTCAATCACCTGATTTATTCAAGAGTCCCATGTTATCAAGCTTTAATCCTTTTAGGTCTTTATTCTCTCTCTTCCATTCTCTTACGTTTATGCATGATAAAAAAGAAGTAAATTAAACAGTAAATGCACGTTACTTGATCAGTTGTTCGACCGTTTGCTGGTTCAACAAAATAAAATAATCTTCAATCAGGAATACGTATAAAATTTTGGTAGATTATACAATGACAGAAAAAAGTTGTGCTTTTTCTACTAAGTGGATAAGACGTGAACTCGAGACGTTAGTAATAATATAATATTTAAAATGCAGTGAATAAATGTTACGTTTTTGGTTATAAACATTATTTTCTGTTACTTGTGCTGAAAATATGTGGGTTGAAGCTAAAAGTAATTTACTATCTAATCCAGAGACTTCCATCTGGAATACCTGCTAAGCCAACACAGGAAAGACCTGTATGGTTTATTCTAATATTTAATTTGGGTAATCAAGAGTAGTGATGATAATTTTAAAGTCTTCATTTTTATGATATTTTCAAAAACCTTCTAAAGCAGTAAAAAGGATTAAATACAAAGACAAATACCATAATAATAAAATTTTTATTACGGTAAGAATTCAACAATTAAATCAATCATAGAGAAGATCGGAAAATAAGACAGAGGACAAAGAAATAATTTACAGAAATAATTAAAACGCTTCAAATTCCAAGTTTTTTTTATCACGTATCGCGTATCAAGTAAGAAAATAATATATTAAAGAACGCGTTTCGAAAAGTCAACTTTGTGACACGAATTCAAGTTTATAAAACGAGCACAGAGCGCGAGTTTTTATAAAGAATGAATGCCACACTGATTTGAGAAACGAGTTCTTGATGCTATTTTTTCTACTTTCTGCATTTTTTGTGATTTTTAAGTAAAAAAGTTAATTATTCAATTTTTAGGGACTTTTGCGTTAATACGAGATAGTTGGTAATAAATGTCATGAAAGTGTCAAATGTTTTTTGAAGTGTTTTAAAATTTGTGCAAAAATCTGTGTAAGTAACTCACAAATGTTTTTTTTTTACCTACCGCATCGGTTATTAATTGAATACTCCAAAAGCATTGTAACATTATTCTTAAATTACCAAATTAATTGCGATTCTCAGCGATTCCTCTCATCGTTATTTCAGCCCAAGCAGTGCTATACACTCATCCAGCAAATAACTTGTAAATTATTAAACGCTATGAGGGTTGTAAATCGTCAAAATAGTGGCTGAAAGCTGTTTCATTTTAAAGCTGTTCTAACCTCAAAAAGTTGAAGTTACCTTATTACAACCGCCGCCTGTTCACCCCATATTCGAATGTTTTATAGGTTAATTGCGACACACACAAAAACACCTTGGTGAGGAATACTGGTCATCAAGTGCAACAAAATTTATTCGAATAAAATTATTATAATCTCAATGGTGAGATAAACGCTGAAACGTCACAAATTACGTTTCAATCCAAACGAAAGCGTGTTACTAACCCAAAAAAGTAAATTGCACTAGTACTTTACGCACGCAATTTGGGTGCTGAATTGATTATATACGCTGTCCACTGAACAGATACAGTAATAAAACTCAGTAGGAGAAGACAAGCAGCGTAGAGCGTTCTGCGGTGAAGTCAGATTTACACTGTATCATTATTTGAAGTGTGGATGTAGACGCTTAAAATATAAAATTGTTGGTTTTAAAAACGCTCACCCAGACAAACAAAACAGAAAAGGGTAAACTAACACACCCTACGTTTAGCTTTTATTTTAGGCGCAAGCCTGGAAATTCTTACTTTCTAAAAATATGCTCTAGTGTGTTACGGACTTGTACTTTAGGCGCTCTATTTAAAATTGACCAATGAAGAGCCGTTATTCAAACAGCGCGGTTTAAGTGAGCGTTTTTTTTACTCTATCTGTTCAGCGGGCAGCGTATAATACGACACACAAATCGGTATCTGTTACAGACGCAAAGTAGAAAAAATAGCATTTAAAACTTAAAATGTAACACTTCTTATTATGTATTTAAAAAAACATTCAAAATTTCACCACAATGTGATACTAGTTGCAGAGGTACAGTTTCAGTTAATTTTACTTTCAAATATTCGAATAGGTGCAAAAACGTGCACGCAGTATACTATATAAGTATATCTCAGTTTTAAATAATTTTCTATATTTTTAACTTTAAATTTTTGCATCTATTTAATAAAGAATTTTAATAAAAAGTGTTTTTTTAATAAAAACGATAGAAATTTTTTTTAAATCCAACGGAGTCGAGTTACAGAATTGATTCCAGTTAAAATACTCAGCCTGTATTAACTTAATATGACGTGAAGAAACAAAGTATTCAAACGCGAGATAAATTTTTCAGTGTTATCAAAATTCCCAAATATTAATCAATAAAATAAAATTAATTAATCAATACAATTTATTTGGTCACAAATAACTTTTGTGACCAAAGTTTGGATTTCAAAAATTTCTACATTTTCATAATCTGTCTGTTCAAAACAACTTTTAATTAACAGCAGATGCACACTTTTAATTAAAAAATTTTACGCGCCCAATATGGTCGACTATAATTTAAGTCACAACCTTAATTTTCATTACAAAATCGTGATCTGTGATACTGTGACAGCTAAATTTACAATTTCATTCGATTTTCACAAATATTTTTCGAACTTATTATTATTATTTATCTTTATGGTCGGCTAATTTCAATTATCAAATTTTTACATGAAATTAAAATATCAAAATACCCGTTTTTATGAAACAAATTCAAAAATCGTCTAGCAACTAAATTATTTAAGTAATGCTATCTCCTTAATAAGTCTTTGAAATATTTTTTTAAAAGTCTAATCCCGCCAAAGTTTACAATTTTGTAATTTTAGCAGCTAATTTGACACGATTATTAAAAAAAGAGAATTAGGATCTTGGTTACCACACAAGTTGTTAATAAATAACAACTTCACATCTTTTAGATTATTAACTCGATTAAACCTGTGTTCGACAGTTTTTCCATGCGCTCATCCTTCAACCAATGTATCGTCAAAATTAAATAATAAACAATTTATCCTCAGATGAACATTGAGTTACTGCGCATCTTTAAACTATGACGCCAAACAAAATTTTTGAAAAGGTCTATTGAAAATCAAACACAATACCAATCATTACTTGACACGTTAGTAGTAACAATATTACCTGTACCTTCGGGATATGAGCCCGCGCTCATGAAGTATTCCTTATTGACGCAATTCCTCAAACACTCTGGAATTCGGCCCATGATCGCACGTCGTATTTCCGACGCTGCCATTTCTCTAAGTTCTGTTGCCGAAGCATCACTATAAAAGGCTGCATGCGGCGTACACAATAGATTCGGGGCGTCCTTTAATGGTCCCGAAAACACATTGTACGGTTCGTTTTCGTGCACGTCCAATGCCGCAGCTCGAATACGGCCCTGTTTTAACGCTTGAGCCAACGCATCGTCATCCACAAGACCACCACGCGCCGTATTCACCAAAAACGCCCCCGGTCGCATCTGCTTGATGGTAAACTCGTTGATTAGGTGGTGGTTGTGTTCGTTCAGAGTACAGTGGAGGGATACGCAATCCGATTGGAACAACAGGTCCTTAAAAAAAAAAAAAAACAAATACAATTTATTCCAAGTTAGAAAAACCATTATTCAAAAAAATGAGCTCTCTTAAATAATATCTAAAAAGCAATAATGACGTAAAAATACATAAGTTACAAACTCTCAGTTCTTAGGAAGTTTGTGGGGAAAAATTTTACAAAAGTCTTTGAACATCCATTATTTTTTAACAGAAAACTTTCTCAAGTGATAAAAATGTGCTAACATTATCCATTTCTTTTAAAACTCTGCTTCTTACTAATATGTTTTTTCTACAAAATGTAATAGATATGGTTTTGCATTAAAATATTGCAATCACCGGGCACTTTCACTTAAAAAAACCGAAGCATGCCATGAAAAAGTGGTGTACATTCACGTAAACAGAAATGACCCACGTTCAAATTTCGGACTTATTATTTGAATATTTCGTTATGTAAATAAACTTGAATATTTCATCGCCTAAAACGCATTCCAGAAATCGTAATCTATAAATCAAAGCCTCCTAGATTATTGTTTAACGGTGTTTATTCCGTCATTCGCATATTAAAAAATGTCATTTCTGACAGCAGCATCACCTCCTAATGTTTTTACAGCAACTTTAAAATAGATTTCTACATTTGACATGTGTATTTGACATAAAATATCAAATTTTTGACACTAATTTAGCAAAAAAAAATATAAACATGGCATCCTGTACTGTAGTTTCCTATGAAAGAAACAGAAACAAATCCTGAAACGATAAGAATGCGACTCGTCCGATTGACACCTCCTTAGAGCTAATCTAGGAACAAAGCAACAATACAAATGTGTCAAACTGACAATAAATGCTTCTTGCAATTATTGAGATAGTTTGTTTCTGTTTGGAATTCACAGACAGAAAATATTATTGGGATTTCTAAGGGATTACAATTATTTAACAATATTTTAACAGATTTAACAGCTTTGGCGATTTCAAAACTGTTGCCTACTTGAATATTTGGTGTACTTTGGTATACTACAAGATAATAAAACGTGTAAAGCTACTTCTAAAAAAACTGTAGAGTGCTGATAAATTACAAAACAATGGTTTTCGTTTAGAAAAAAGTTCATTAATGCATCATTTTTTTAAAAAAAATCGTTGTAAAAAAGGGGTGTTTTCCACACTGTGCATGCGTACAATTATCAAATAAAAAATAAAATTTCCAAGAGTTACTATAAGACGCAGCGAAAGAGAAACAAAGTGAGATTATCAAATTTAAAATTTTAATGTGTAATACGACCGTTTTGTCCCAAACTAAGCTAAAATGTGAAAAACATAGGCAACTAAATATACTTTTTATTTGGCCAAGGACCGATAGATGGCACTATGTACATTTTTTTAAAAGTTTTTCTATAATTAACTAAGATATGATCAACAAGTAATACAAAATAAGTAACAAGTAAAGACGCCCTTATTAACCAACTTGTTGGTTAAATAACTATTTATGGTTGGCATTGTTATCTCATTTGATTAACATAAAATCTTGCATTTTAGATGGAACCTATTGTGAACAATTATTGTAAACGTAAATAAAATATCTATTATTAAAACATAATTAATAGGTTTTTATGACGATTAGCTGAAATGTAAAAAAAATGACAACGATTCAGTGTCTGTCCCGCGTCTTTTACACGCTCGGGTAAACCTGTGCGAACTGCCTGCACAAGTCGATCTGATTTTTATAAACGACACACCTTCACGTATTTAAAACCTGTGTAAAAACTGCACAAATTTATTTGAACGTATGTAGGAAGCTTACATTGTTTAGTTTCAAGTTACTAGAAAGCGTCACGTCTAATACGGTATATTTATCAAAAGTATTCAAGAAAATTGATTTGCAATTTTACTGAGAGATCAAAAATTAAATCAATCGTAGGTGCTTATGGCCAAAAAAAAGTTCTGTCTTAGCTTATATCATCCTTCTACAATAAATTTTTCAAAATCTGTCTCACTACTTCAATGGATGACAAATTTCGACAATTTCCATACAATTATGACAAAAAATTTCTTTCCAATATGTATCATGATTTAAAACTGACCAAAATTGAAAAAATCTTTGTCTGACATGTAGACAGGCCTTGGAATCCACCTGACCTCTGACTCCTTTCTGACGTAAGTGGCAGACTTTGACAAATTTATTGTAAAACGAAGGTTTGAGACAATATAACAATTTTTCAAGCCACAAGAACCTGCGATCTGTTTAACATTAATTTAACTTCTCGGTATGTCTGGAATATAACAAAAAAATTGTTAGATGAAACAAGAATGTTGTACTTTTACGTTACTACCTTAAGTTATTTATATATTAAGGGCGTAATCAAGGAGATTATGGCACGAGGGAATGTTTAAAACCTGACATAGGAGAGCTTTTAATTTCTCGAGAGCCATTAGTGACGATTACGGCCGTGATACATACAACGTTTTATTTTGGATCGTTTTAATTTTTCAAATCGAAAGAATATTCAAAATTTCGGTATTTATTTAAAACTGAAAAAAATCCAGATTAACTGGTTGTCGTTGCCAGGATACGGTATGTTGTTATTTTCTGTTTTGCGATTTTCCAAAATGTAAACTGATGAAAACGTGTATTCTAGGGAAATGTTACAACAGATAAGTGCCCAAAATCCAAGAAAAAGTTGTGTCACGCTCCGTGCGTTTGTAGTGTTAATAACAGTTTTTAAAGTAAATGATGATTTTTGAAGAAATTGAAGACGTTTATTTGACAGCTAGACGAATGCACAGTTATTTATTTGTTATTGTTGCGAAGCAACATTAAAAAATTCAGTGTTATAAAAATAAAGATTACGCCCAGATTTGCAGGTGTATAAAAGCAGATTATAGTTACAAAATAAAATAAAATTATTTAAACGAATTTAAATATAGGAGAGATGCAACAAAGTGAATAGGAAAAAACTGATGAGAGGCCAGATTCTCAGATTTTGAACAATAATTTTGTTTATCTCGGTTTGTGATTGGTGGATTGTAAATTTTCTCGTATGCGAAAATGAGTGTTTGAATTACGAGAATCGAGCCCCTGCTCTGACATGAACAAATTTTTTATGATTTTAAACTTTAACAAAATACGATATGATTAAGATAATTTATCCTTTAAGAGGCCGTAAAATATTTTTTGTCAATGTAAATTATATAAATAAAAAAAAGTCATAGTCTTTTATGGGCGAATTTGAAGTTGAGATGATACCGGTAGTATCCTCGTTCCAATGGAAAATTAATAAAATTCGGCGTTATTTATTTGTTGCAACGGAAAAGTATTAAAATTTGCGATACTACCGGTAATATCTAAACTTGAAATCAGCCCATAACAGGATAAATTTTGATGATGATGTGGTATTTGATTCTGCAAATGTGTTGTTTTGACGGCCACTGAAAAGTGGAACACTTGTAAATTTGTTTTTAAATCAAATTGTGGCATTTTTACGTTCGGCACGCTTATGATTTATCTAGAATGACATTTTTAATCAACCAATAACGACTTTATTAAAATATTAATTTATATGCTGCAATCTTTAAAATTTTGAAAGAACGATGCCAACGGTCCCACTTTACAATGACCGCTATCGTACTCATTGCAATTTGTTTTTCATTCTAAAGTTTTGTTTCATCATCTTATTTGTAAATGTTTTTAAATTTGTTGTAAAAATAATAGATTGATACCTGGAGCGTGTAGACCCTCGTAAGTCCCAGACTCTTCTCGATGCCATCTGGTAGATAGGGATCATAGAAGATGACGTTAAAGCCGAAAGCTTTGGCTCTGAGTGCCACCGCCGAACCGATCCTGCCGAGTCCAACTATTCCGAGAGTATCTCCACGTATCCTAGCGCATCCTTGTGCGGCTTCTCTCACCTGTTCTGGTCCAGTAAATTTCTTACCTTCCCTTACCATATTCGCCAACCAGTAGGTCCGTCGGTAGAGATTTAAAATGAGACACAACGTCGTATCGGCGACTTCTTCAACGCCGTAACCGGGAACATTACAAACGGCGATGCCCAGTTCTCCTGCCGCTTTGACGTCGATGTTATCGACGCCGCTGCCTATGCGCACGATGATACGCAATGTTTTGAACTTTTCGAGATCTTCCTTCGTTAAAACGATGGTGTGCCACATTAGGGCTCCGACTGCTTCGTTCAACACTTTTTCGTGGATTTCACTGGTGCTCTGCGCGTCACAGAACGCCACCGTTGCCACGTCCTTCAAAATCGGCATTTCGATTGAACAGTCCCTTCCGTCCAATAACGCCACTAATGGTCGGGTCTGCATCGGTCCGTTCGAAATTGGACCGCGCAAATTTTCAACTCTAGGCCTTTTTGGCATCATTTTTCGTTTGTCCATTTGACACTAACCGCAACACCAAAGCCGCATTCACGGCACGACACTCACTAAACACAACAATTCCTAATTTCACAAATAAATATCCTGGACTGGGATGGTGATGATGCTGCCGTCCACCGTCTTTTTAGGAAAACGCCGGACCGCGACACCAACCTCTTAGGTTACGCTTCGCGATGGAATATGTAATCCATTGTGATGCATGAAGACCACCCTAAAAACAAAAATAGCATTTAGACCAAATACATAATTTAGATGTTGATGTCAGACAAAAATTGATGTTTTGTTGAAGTGTTCTTGGTCTATCAACGCGGACATAGATTTGACTTACTAAAAAAATCGTGTTTGGCTTCCAAGAAACGTTAGCACCAATTAGTTTGAATTTAAAAATCGGTAGACTTTTTATGAGGGAGAGGAAGTCGTTGAAAAGAGTACATTACAAAACAAGTGAGAAAGAAAAGTGATGTATTTCACACGAGTAAAAAAGTTGTTCAAAAGACACTTTCAATTAAATTTTTTAAATAATTAAATTTAAATTAAATTAAAACAATCAATTGTAATATTCAGTCGACGTTTCGCCGCTAATTGCAGCTTCTTCAGAACTTTATTACCGATTTACTGTTTTGACTCTAACAAAGTTAAAAAATTTAAAAAATGTACACTATTCTTCCTACGATTACGAAACAATTATTAAATTTTTTCCCACTAAACAACACAACTTGATTTTTTGGTTTAGGCAACCAATTGATAACTACTGTGTTGTTGGTTGCATTTGTTTAATTTTTTTAAACTAACTTTCAGCAGCCATCGAAACAATTTTTTTGATCTGTAATATTTTTTTAATAAAAGTTCTTGATAAAAACTAAATTGTTATTTATTTTTTAAGAACATTAACTTTAAAATGTTTTTAACACCTACTACTTTTGACCCGATTTATTGAACAACTGTTTCTAACAAGATGGGGCTCCGGTACGTTTCTTACGATTTTTTAAGCACATTTTTGATGATAGAAGGTCGAATACAGTAATGAATAATTAATGTTACATGGTTTAAGAAAGTCAAAAATTCAACAAAAAGTTGGTGGAATCCGTGGTAAAATTAATTGAAGGTAGTGCCGATAGGTAAGGTGTTAGTGTATCGACTACCGTGTCAGAAACGATTGTGTTTAACAGTTTTTAAAATAAATTATTTTTCATAATAATGTTATTTAATGGCAAAAAAGGACATTGACGAAATTGATTTGACAACTAGGTGAATGACATTATCAAAAACATTCAAAACAATTTTTTTACGATTTCGAAGCACTTTTTTTTTAATAAACAGTCGTTATAATCTGTAATTTCTTCAGTATTAAAGATTTGGCCATTCCTTGTTAATGACAGTAAAAGAAAAAGAATTAACACACGGCTAACAAAAAACCACGACGCGTCACTGATTTAAACAACTCGATATAAACAAAGCGAGAGAGCGGAAACGAGGATAGTAAACATGGCAATTGTCCCTCGTATAGCGAGGGTTAGTTTCTCTCGGACAACTATTACTACAGTTAAAACTAATTCCAACTCTCAACTACGAAACTGGCAAAGTTAGTCCTCAACTATTATTGCACGATGTTTGGTTTCGAGAAAGTTTGGGAAATGTGTTTCGGAATATGGTGTGGCGGTGGAACGCCAACGGCCAACTTTAGATATTTTAATAAATTATCATCGCCGCCGCCGTCGATCCATCGTTGCTTCTCCTTCTCACGAACTCGCCGCCGCCAACCGCTGGACATCTCCCTCCTCGTCCAACTTCCGCTGTTAATCACCGAGAGAAACCTCGCTCCGCCTTGTTACAACCCACCCCTTCTCCTCCTCAAATTCCACCACCACCACCCCCGGCTTTAATCGATGAACTTTGCATGGGACCACTACTTGTCCTCGCCAAAAAATCGCCAATCATGATTACGAACAAAAACTTGTTCGTCTCATTTATCACCGAACAGTTAAAAAGTCGACGAAAGTTTGTCCCGCCGCCGCCGCCGCCGCACACACAAGAATCATCTCAATCGACTCGACAAAAGTCCCGTAAAAGTTGTTCAAATCGATCGTCGACGGCAGTTCCCCTGAACTAACTTTTGCTATAAAGTATATAAACTTACACTTTTGTAACAACTTTAGTTCTCGGGCAAACTTTGGCCCGTGTCGGAGCGACTAGTTAAAAAGTTTGCCGAGTTTTCCTTGTCTGACTGCCGGCGGTGGAGGTGGGGATGGACCTCTTTGTCGCTTATTTCATTTCAAACTTCTTTCGCGCAAACTTTAATCTCTCTGATATAGTTTAATTAACGAAATACCTTTTGTTTTATTTCTCGATAAGAGACTGAATCCCACACCCGGCGCATTCGCCATTTTTCTTATTACCAAACCTCGAAAAATAAATTCGTCTAATCGGGCCAAACGTTCACTTTATCGTGGATTGATTCGAGCACAGAGAATTCCTTTCGAAACACTCAATACTGGCGTCCGGATGGACGCTTTGCCTCTCTGTCACTCCGACGAGCCATCTTTGTTGTTAAACGAGGAAAAGCCAAAGATACCTAAACCTTTGTCGTCGCGACGCTCGCTCTTGCTCCCGTTTAGCCAGTGTTACATGCGAGACCGGACATTCGACGGACAATCAATACACACACACACACCTGTAGAAAAGGACAACAAACTCAAGACGCGTTTCTCTACCAAAATTTGCGTGTACAAAGACGATATAATTGTAAAACTTTCAAATTTGGTTGTCATGTCGCACATTAATTATTTATTTCTCTCGCTCCCCGTCTACCAACTTGCCACAAACTCCACAACTTCGAGAAGACGGGAATTGGGGTACGACTACCGACGACCCCACATTATTGAGTTGGGAGAGGGCTCTTGATGCTCGACTTTTCACCTAACCGTGTAATTTCGTTTGAGAAAAGGGAGATTAAGACAAAGCAGTCTCGATGAAAGTTAGCGAGAAAGTGGCCGATTTTTGAATTGTCATTGTGCATTAAACACATAAATATACACACGGAAACAAACGATTTATAAACAAATCGTAAATCATCAATATGTATGTAACAGGTGGCCATTGTTACAAAAAAGTGAAACTACGCATCTAGTTTTCACGCAAAAACAACTATTTCAATTTTCTGAATATAAAACACCAGATCAATTTACAAAAAATACAAACTTTTCTAGGGCACTCTCTTTTGAAATTTTTTGAAAAATCTGTTACTACGAGTAAGTAAAATTTTTTGTCTGATACAAGCCAGTATGATAATAAATTAGTAAAATAAACCCAAATTCTTTAGTTTGCCGCTCAAATTGTCGGTAAACGATACAATGGCGAAAAGCCATCTATAGGTTCCTACCAAAAACGAGACAAATTTTGCCAATTTTTGAAATTAATAATTAACAATAATATCGAAATTAGGGTAGAAAATGTATAATAATAAATGTGTATAAATGTACAATAATCGTTCCCATTTCACCACTTTTAAAATAGTTTTGCGCCGAGCTAAAAGTCGCTTATTTTAGAAACGTATCATTTTTTTTTTCAACAAGAACCAAGCAGTTAATTAGTTTTACTGCAAAAAAATCTATCGAAATTCACGATGGCGACGGAACGCAAAGAATAAAGTTCGAACTAATTCGTCAGAAATGACTACATCACTTTCTGGCTATTTCAGCTCCTTTTGAAGTTAACTTGGATTGTAAACAAGAAAGTGACCAGCCTACCCTCCACACCCCTTCTTGAAACTGTACTCTACAAATTAAAGAAACTTTTAAATTTTCAAATTTTCCAGCATTGCCTCAATTTATAAACTGTAACACAATTAATATTGTTACGGAAGCCCTCGACGATGACGTCACTTATTGAACGAGTCCTGCGGAAGCCTTACTTCACTGTGATCTCGAGCGTACTAAAAACCCACTGAAAATGTTATTAAATAGTTGTTCTTTTGTTACTTATTGATTTTTTTTAATGTATACACTTAATACTGTTCACCCTATACTAACGAGCGATAGATCGTTAGGTGTAGTTCGACTTAGCGATTATTACAAGAGAATCACCTGCCCGCGTTATTCAAGGCTGCGATAGAAGTGTTATTGAAATTGTTGAGTCGAATTGCTCAATTATATGAACAGATCGTCTTCTCAATAGCTTTCAAAATGATACCTACCAAAAAATTTAAATCGTCTATTCGTCGATTTTAATAAGACTGGAATACTTTACCTAAAAAAATTGCTAGCTTTTTTAATAAAGTCACAAAATCGATTTAATGTCTGTCTTTCCAGTTTATAAAAGTGTCCCTTCAATTATGTTGCGGTTACACTGCAAAAAACTCTTAGATAAGTAAGTAGCGAATAAAACTTGTAAATAATTATTTATTGATTGCGCCAACATTTTCTTTCTACGGGTTGTTCCACATTTGAGAAGTATTTAACTGTGACTTTTATAATAAAATTAATTTGCAATTTGGCGCAATAATTTGAAATGATCCTCTTTTCAAAAACTATCCAATGGTACTAAAAAAAAATGAAATTTGACAGGTCTTAAATGAAAAATAAAAGCTTTATGTTGGTGACTTATGTTTCGAAACTTCCTTTTAATGTTTTTTATTTTTATTCGGCTTAGTTTCATTTTAAAAATATCGATCTGTCTGAAATTGGATTTGAGGGTGCTTTGTTTACATTCAGCCACAAGGTTCTAGTATTTGGCAAATAATAATATTTGTTTTGATTATTTAATAAAATAAAATAAAGATAAGCAATTATTATAAGAAAAATGCATGTTGTCTATCTGGTAAAAACAAGTGATTACACTTAACTTTCTTAGTATTACAATGATAGTTTTATCATTGTATTCTTTCTGTTTTGATGACGTTATCAAGAGTCACGTCAAAACGTCACCTAAAGAAACGCCCCCACACACGTAGAAAAACCGATGAAACGCTCGTTCATAATACGAAATCTATTAATAGCAAAAGTAGCCGCTTTTCACTGAAGTTTACACATTTTCCTTCCTCTCCCCACCTGGCGAATGAATTGAAAAGCGTTTCACGTGGTGTTGCATACGACGAAACACTAAAAATAGATGCAAAAGAATTTCGAGTTTGTGCATTTTAGCAGCTTAAAAAAGTAAGCATGAAAGAATTTCTCTACAAAACGACAATAATTGCAGTGTGAAAAATCAGAAGGAAAATTCCGTTGGAAACTTTTCCAAACACGTAACATGATAAACAATCTCACGGTCACCTCTCCCACAAACATTTCGTAATAATAATTCAATGAAAATTAAATTTATAAGTAAAATAAAAAAGATTCAAGTAGTGATACTGATAAGTATCCGATTTAGATTTGCACGTTTCCACAAACTGTTATCTCCCCAAAATAAATAAATAAATAAAGTGCCAATCAATATTAATTATGAAAAAAGCAATACTCGTGATAAAACTCAAAACATAATTTTCCGTTTCTCTTGAAAACTCCCGACTTGAAATTAACTGAAGCGTCTTTTACCGCTACCACACCGTCAGAACAGTTAGAAAACTTTAAATTGTGTCCCCTGTAAAAAAGTTTAATTCGTTAAAAATTTATACCAAAGTATGAACAAAGTTATAAATCCGACAAAGTTTTCCTCCGGATCGGCGCCCGCACCCACTGAAAAAAAAAGAAGAAACTTTAATTGTTTTCTCTCGCAAAAAGGATAATCATTAAAAATGCATCGAGCACTAGAGGGTCGTGAAGAGGGTCCTCTTTCACGGTCGACCAAAGAATTTTCGCTGAATTCGCTCTTGTTTATTACTCAATTATTCGAAAAAATCCGACCGACGGTGCTTTATTATTGGCCCGTTTCTCGACCGATCAGCATTTCCACCGATTTTCGTCTGCGTCGGCGAAATCACAGATTAAATCGTCTCCGGAGCGCCGCATTCGTTAATTGATTCACACGCGCAACCGTAAAAACCTAATCAAATAATATCAATTTCCCCACCATATCCTATTGAGACTTTCTCCATACAGGAAAAAATTTCGTCAAGGCCACGATAATTTTCTTTCTGCCTCCCACTAGATTAAAATTTCGTGTTGTGATGAGTCATTAATCTAAATCGTCAATATAATAATTATTTTGTCCATTGGAAATTTATTATTTGAGCTATAAATACACCACGGTGTACCGTTCGTTGATAATCAATCTTCACCTGACCAATAAAACTTCCAGTTTTACCAACGTGTAATTGTATTCAAAAATGACGTAATGGGAAAATTACATGCTTAATACCGCAAATTTCGTGTCTTACTTCAAACAAATCGTTGATTTTTAATTTTATCTGATGGAGTTGCAATGTCGACAAGAAAGGTAATTTTCTTAATTTCGCTTGTCAATGCAAACAACAATTCTTATTACATCTAGACATAATTGTGTTGGAAAAAGTGTCTCTAATAAGTGAAAATGTGTCACATGCAAGATATGTTAATTCGAGTATTTTCTACTCTTGTGACAAAAACAAATTATCTTTTATTGAGGTTTTTTTTTTAATTAAAGATATAGCGACATATTTGAAATAAAGTAACTTTTTATCAAAATTATCCAAATAAAATCGATTACGATTAAATGAATGAAAGAATCGGTTTGATGTTAATAAACTGGAGTAGGAGTTGGATAAATACTTGATGGGTTTAAAGCTAAAAATGTCAAATGTAAAATATGGTGAGATCAAATAAATTTATTATTATGGTGGGCTGAATAACATCATTGGCAATTTCGGACATCGATTTTAAATTGCCCGAATAACTGTGTTGAAGATATTTAATTTAAAAATGAAGTTCTAGGATTTTTTGGCAGTTTTTTTTTTGGAAAGTACCATATGTTTATTATAATTTTTGATCAGAGGCTGTCATGAGAAACAAAAATTCTAAAACCGTAGGGCGTAACTTATTTCACTTGATAATAAAATCATTTTACTGTCACTCATAAAGGGATTTGTTTTTGATTTTCCAGTACCTTTCTTCCGGACTCTCAAAAAGACGTGATCGTGTTTTTCAAACTGGTATAAAAATTTGACTCTGTTATGATTTCTTTTGGAAATTTCTCCCGAAACTCGTCAAAACAAAGTCTAGATGAGTAAACCCGTTCTCCGTTTGCTAAGTGCCCATTACGAAAATATGATTCTACTAAAAAAATCTTCTGATCTGCAGTAAACCCCATAATTCAAATCAAATATAAATTTTACTTTCACAGAGACAGCAAGATGACAAATGTCAAGTGAATTAATCTAGGCGCTACGTTTTTAGAATTTTTGTTTTTCATGACAGCCTCTGATCAAAAATTATAATAAACATATGGTAGTATTTTGAAACTTTTACAAGCTGTTCAAAAATTATTTGGTGTATACGAATTTAATCAGAGTTTCTTTTAAAATGTGTTCTGTTTCTTAACACCTTTCTGGTGTATTAAGAAAGACTGTTCCACCAAATTTAGTTTAAATATGTACAAGCTGTCCCAAAACTGATGTGCTAAATTCTTTGTATACTTGGTTACACAATCTATGAGAACTATAAAATTATCAGGAAACCCCTCAAATTAACTACTAACAATATGTCATAAATTAGGTCGGACAGTAGTAATAATTATAAGAAGTTAATTTGAAGAGATTCCTGGTGATTTCATTGGAACTGGCGATCCCGTTTACGTTCTTTCAGAGCACTGAAAAAACATTTATAAAAATGCAGCTCTGTTCTCACAGTTACGACATTTGAAATAAAAGAAATATTAATTAAAATAACTCAAATAGACGATTTTAAAAAGTTAAGTTGCCAGATGATTTTTTTTAAACAAAATTAACATTTTTTTTCGAAAATACAATAAACTGTTGAATAAATACTGTAAAGTGATTTATAATCATTCAAGAGTTTTAATTAAATAAAATGCAGACTTTACGGTCATAATTTACTTTAGACGTAAAAGTAATAGGTTTGGAGTTTTGCATCTTGAAAACTAAAAAAGAAACGAAATTTTTTTCGTGTTTTTCAAACAAAAGGCAGTGTTTTATGCCCTGTAACTTGTAAACTAAAAGAGATGATAGATTAATAAAATTCTAAAATCTATTGAAATTGACTCAAAACTTGTCGAAATGTTAAAAAAAAATCTTCAAAGTCATCAACTTTGTTTAGATGTATGCGTCGCAGAAAGATAATTACACCTTTTATGATATAATAGCTCATTAAAATTTTAGCCATTGTGACTAAAATCATAAATTTTCAAATAGATCTCCGGCGAAGGAGTCAATTACCACAATCATGTTCATTATTTAGCCTTAGAGGATTACAAACAATCCTAAAACAAGATGCGTCTTATTTAGGTAAATGAGTAGAGAAATTTTGTTCTTGAGTTTTAAAAAGTCTGAGATCCTTCTGAGAGACTTCTACTGAACTAGAATAACTTTGAGTAATAATTTTAAAACACCTTTACAGCACTTCAAAATAATATTCATTTATTTCCTAAATTTTATAAATTCTCTCTACGGTTCAAATGTTGGACACAGTAAAAAGATGTCATTTTCTTAACTAATTATTATACATAGCGCATTAATTTCCTCTAATATTATGTGTTTATAATAAAACTGCAACGTTTGTCGATGAATTTGTATAGTTATACATCGGCCAAAGTCGCATTCAATTTCATCAGCTAGTCTTTTCAAATTTAAGAAGACAAATTCCACGATTTTCTGCAAGATTTAATACTTTATTTTTCTAATAACGCGAAAATGATACTAGACAATACGCTTTTCTTATGATTATGCTTAACAATTTAATGTCTTTCTTATTGTCGATTTTCCAAGTTCACAAGTAAGAGTAATAATAAATTGTCAAATATTAAAACTAGACGTAAGTCATGTCTAATAAGATAATGACATTAAAATATTCGTGAAGATATGATTAAAACGCCAAGATCAGTCAATGCTGAAAATCTAATTGCAGCTTCAATTTTCAATTAAAAAGATCACCGAACAAAGAAGCATTATTGTAACTATAGAAAATGATAGTCATAAACAGAAAATATGTTTTTAATGCGGATGTTTTTACATAATCTTTGACAAGCGACTGCAGTCGTCAGCCTGTGTTTTGAACTGTGGTCTGTTTTTCACCAAAAAAAAAAACAGTAAGCGTTGTAAATTTGAAATACCCATTTGTGATTGGTTGATTTCGAAAATTAACCAATCATAAATGAGTATTTTAAATTTTCAGCGCTTACTAGTTTCTCTTTGGTAAAAAAAAAACAGAGCTTGAAATGTTTTCTTCCTGTGGCAAACAAAATGTGAAAAAAATTTAAATTCAATTCTCACAGTTCTGACACAATTCTGAGACATAACCACTATATCGACCTCTTATTGCCGTAGTTAACTCATAGTCCATGACTTTTGAGTCGCCCGTTATATATTCAAAAATGGATACAGTAGACTCCCGGGTATCGGATTCGGATCGTTGACAATTAGATTCGAAATATGCTGCGAAATGTTTGGTTAACGAGAGAGGTTTTTAGTTGACAAAAATGAGGACACAAAACACAGTTCGTAAACGAGAAATTACGTCGAAAAGCGGCCGCAAAAAAATTTGCTCATTAGAAAAAAAATAGATCAATAAATATTAAAAAACGCAAAATATATAGTTTTATAGAGAATTGAACGCTCTACAAAAAAAGTCTCTTGTAGTTAATCCATTACTCGAACCATTTGAAAAAAATTGAGGATTTAGTCTCAAATTTTGGTTTTTAAAATGCGAATATCTTCTAAGTGGTTAGAGTAATCGATTAACCACAAGAGACCTCTTTATAGAGCGTTCAATTTCATATAAAATATTATATTATATATATTATTGATCTACGCGTTATCACGGACTTAGATATAAAGATCTTTATATCTAAGTCCGTGCGCGTTATAGAATTTAGAAGTAAAAAAGAAATGTTTATTAAATTGTTCAAACTTTGGCCTGATATCTTCTAAACGCTAATAGCTATAAAAAAAATTGTAAGATACCTTTCTTAGAGCGTTCAATTTTCTACAAAAAATGTAAATAATTTTTTTCCTACGATCAAGTAGTAACGAGATATGGATTTTGCCAAATAGAACTAAACAAAAAATAGAAAACTGAGATGAGGGAGTCCTTCCTATTAAAATTAAGAGCTTATTTTTAAGAAGTATTTTTTAAAGATGCCTAGGTAGCAATTTTTCAGTGTCGGTAGTTAAAAAAAAATTCGAATTTTTTGGCCCACCCTGTTATGTATACCTGCAATATACATTTTTATTTATTTATTTAATTTAGTAAGTAAAATTGTTACGCATATGTAAAAAAGCTGACGAATATTAACAGAAAAAGTGCCTATCAACCTCCATTGAAATTTTTAAAAACTGTATTTTTTGACGGATCAGCTTTCAGAAAAACTGACTTTATTAATGTCGTGGAACATTTTATATACTTAAGTCAGCTTCTTGCGGCCGCATCTCGGACTAATACTAAAAAAAAGCATACTAAAAAGTGAGGAAAATCGCAAAAGGCAACGACCGCAAACATGATTTTTTAAGTTACTACTAGCCTTAAACAAGATTTTAGCGACCGTGAAAGAAAAAACAAATTTTGTGTCAGATGTAGAAGTCATAAAACAAACCTTTTTTAGAAACATTTACAAAAAATAATAATTTTAACTCCACCAATCATTCCAAATTGTCAACACTGATCGAAATATTGACAAAATATCGAATGTTTGAGGCCGTCAACACAACTTTAGGTTCTCGACTATGTATAAACAGAAACTATCCCAAGAGTAATCAAACATTCAAAAATTGGAATTTCAAATTAATTACATTTACAACTAATTTTACCATCTTAGGAGCTAATTTAATGTTGAACCGCGACCGGCAGCATATTTATTTCCATGAAAAATTAGAAGAATTCAGAGCTGTGATTGGTTTTTGTCAAAAAATTTGCGATAACATCGGTATTATCTCTAATTGAAAGTAGCTCCTCACAGGTTTTTACATAAATAAAAAACTGTAGTTGCCGTATTTCAGTTGAATACAACAGGAGGCAGGCTTTGTTCTCAATAACTGAGACTTTACTGTATTTGTGTTTGAATATGTTATAATTTTCTTTGATAAGTAAGTAAAAAGCCTATTTGAATCATAAAAGCATAACTATTATTAAGTGGTTGTTATTATAAACGATCGACCGAAAGTGGATAATGAGAAAGGTTTATCCTGATAATAATAACATGTAAAAAAGCATATTAAAGCTAAAACAAACAAAAGTTAATGTAGTAAAACAATGTCGTATTTTGACTCGTTCAAATAAAATAAATAGTATTTATAATGTTTTGCAATAATTCATGCTGGAAGACAATAAATAATAACATTGATAAGTATTCCATTAACATACAAATGTACTATTTATAATTTTCACAACTTTAAACAAAATTACACGATGGAAAAATACTTTTTCAATGATCATTGATAAGTTTCATAATGTTCAGTTAAAAAATATACTATTAAAGACTTTCTCCTTTTGTGTATAAATTTCACTTACCATTACAGGTATACAATTAAATTGTTTTCTTATTGTACATGTTTTAATCAAGTACGTAAATGTAATTTTGTAAAAAAAATTAAAACTAATGACAATCAAATTGGTGAAAAGATAAACAAGGTAAATTGTCAGTCACAGGTAGCTTGATTCATTACAAAACTTCAATATGCAAATAAGTTCAATTTCTAATAAATAAAAGCGCGTAATGAAATGAATTTGAAGATAGTGGAGGGGGTGTTTGTATGTAAATTATAATCGTCGAGTCTGGGGTTGTTCGCTATTGTTAAGAAGCGGAGTGAAAAAAAGTTGTACACCTGCCTCTAATTACGGAACTAGAATCAAGGTCGGCGTCGTTTGCACGATTGTCTTTTGATTTTTGGCGTAATCGCAGGTGAATGTTAAGTCCGGTGCGTCGTTTGAGACGACATGGCAAATGCGGGTCATTGCCAGGAGACATACCGGACCGTGTGAGCGCCTTTAGCTGGTAGGCGTAGGGACGCTTACCCCCTAGTCGGGGCTCCCCCAAACAGCCCCTTTGACCGCCCTCGGCCATCGGCTTACCTTAAAACTAAACCGTGACAGAAACAAAGAGAAGCGGCAGGAGCCACGCTGCTAGATTCCAAGTCGGACACACTTTCTTCGGTGGAAAACACATAAACACGGCACTTTTCACCTACTGTACGACTCCACCGACGAGGAAATCGTCCAGTAACGGCCACTTGAAGGGATTATTTCGGTTTTCTAGGCCACTTTTCTGGATTTCTTGTATAACGCTAGGTGCTAACTATATCCCCACTTCTGCACATCAAAATGGCGGACGCGCACTGTAATAATACCGTTGCTTCGCCCAGAGACTCCCCCCCTCTCTCTGTGATAAAAGTTACCAAACTGTTGACAAACTACGCGTGTAGAATGCAGCACTTATATGTGTAAATGCGATAACCACGCCTCTTTAACTTATTCTATTCAAATCTTCGCAAACTTTCGCACAACAAAGCACACAAAACATTCGTAACACAAGCAAAAATTATGACAGTTTTTTCTAAAAACAATGGCAACTTTAACACAAAAAAGTTTAATGAAATGAACGCACCTTTCAATTCAATTCAGATTTGCCGCCAACAACAATACCAACCCAATGAACGCACCTTTCGTTTTCCTTATCTCTCTCTCTCAGAAATCTCATTTTATGATCATTTAATTAGAATTTTGATAATTAGACGTTTTTAAATTAGAAAATAACAATTTAGTAACTTTCACAATTGGAGTTGGCACCAGAGAGTGGAATGCTCACGTTAAAATTCTACCTATCATGATTGCGCTTAGATAGTAATGAGAACATACCACTAGAGGCGCTGTTGTAACTTTTTTTCTGATTTTTTTTGTATTTTTTTAGGAAAATTATTATAAAAGTATATTACATAACGAGTCAAGAAAGTGAAACTTTATACCACGAAGCGATTGTTTAAACAAGCGAGGCCGATGGGCCGAGTATGTCAATAGCCGAGTTGTGTAAAGACACTTTCTTGACGTGTTATTAGTAGCATTGCCAACTTTTCGTAACCGAACTTTAATTGTCAGTTTGTTGAGTTTGTATTTTTTTACCATCTTACCACAGATTAGAGAATCTGTGATCTTATTACAGTCTTTAGAATTTTTATCTTGGGAAGGCTTTTGAACTATTTTTTACATACGGTTTTTCAATCAACAATTTAGGAGCCAAAGGCGCTAATTATTCCAAAACAAATGTTTCTAAAAGGTTTATTATAAACAAATAAAAAGTGTTACTTTTGGTTCCTAAATTCTATTAAAAATTTTAAAATATACAATTTTGGGAGACACAAACGAGAATTATTGTAAATTGTCTTTTCTAATCTCAAACTATTTTCAATATCTTGCTTAACGGACCATCAAAGTTAAACATAATTTTTATATTAAATTAAGAAAAATTAAAAGTGTCCCAAAATTTGAGGTTTTATGTTCGGTATTTTCGTTTATTTGTATATTAATTTTTTTTATGTTTTAGGGTTTATAAAGGCTAATAAGCTGAAGAAGAGTGCCATAAATAGAACTATTGCAAAATGTCCAGTCTATACTCAAACATTTTTTTTTATCTCGCGTGAATACAGTTTTAAATATACTTTGTAAGCCGAAAAATAACTAATATAAAAAAATATTTCTGCAGTGTTTATAAAAAAGTAAAATTAAACGCTAACTTCAAGAAATTGTTTTTTGTATACTATGTAATAATAAGACGTTTTTCTTTATCTGGCTGAAAGGACCTTAAAATCTATACACTTTGAGAGCCAAAGGCGACAATTATTACAAAAATAAATGTTTACTGCGATTTTTATAAAAAAGAGTACAAACTGTTTTCTCCAGCTCCTAAATTCTATTAAAAACCTTAATATAGATAACTAAAATAAAGATATTTGTGTGTTTGAAAAGAAAATTATTGTTTTGCTTCGTAACTACCAAATCTTTTTTCAGTATCTGGGACGAAAGCAGTGATGTGCATCTACGTGTCGACTTTTATAGTCTACATTACATCGTAGAAAAAGCGTAAACAATGTAGAGAATGTAGACAATGTAGACTTTGTGTAGACAATGTATACAATAACTATTTTGAGGTTATGTTTTTTTAACCTAACTCTTCATTTGATCGTCTGAGATTTTTTATTGTATGATGTATACTTATTGTAACACACCAATTAGGAATCTTTTGACTTTTGAACGTTCCAAACAACTTATGCATATATTTTATAACACATTTTATAAAAATAATAAAAATTTATCTAATATTCTTATTGTTTACATTGTCTACATAGTCTAAGGTAAAACTTTTTCAAAGTTTACTTTACATATTTTACACGTAGACAACTAAATTGTTTACTCCGACGTAGTCTACGCGCCCATCACTGGCCGAAAGATTATTCTTTTATTAATCTAGAATTTCTTTTGATTTTTCACTGTTCTTAACTTTTCTTTTTTTTCTTATTTTAGTAGTCGTTTTTCTTATTCTTATTTTTTTCTAAATATTGTTTTTCAAGTTCGCCTAAAATTTTGTTTATCCAGTACCTCTCAATTCGTGTTTTCAACTTTTTAAATTTTCTTTTATCGTTTCAGTTGTATTTTCTTGTTCTTCTCTTGTTGGTTTTATAACTTTTAATTTTTTTTATAGGCCTAGCATTTACAGTTTTTTTTTAAATTGTCTAAACTACGTTTTTAAAATTTTTCTTTGTCTTTTTTTATTTATCTACAAATGGGCTCGTAAAAAATGCGCGAAATTTTGAAACACTGTCATTCGATAAAAATACCTTGAAAAAGTCGACCTTATTGCACATGTAAATAAGGTTGAATTTATAAAGATCACATTTTATGCGATGAATAAATACACTAAATAAAATAAATAAGACCTAAAAATGTCGACATTCGATAGCCTAAACATTTCATTTATTGATAAGTCACGAATTACAACAAATTTACACTTAATAAAGAATTTAATGGAAAATAAAATGTTCGATGCACAGATTTCCTTCATTTAAGCTTTAACGCAGGTCCAACATGAGCGAATGCCAGCGAACTATGCCGAACGTGAACAATTTTCTCTATTCGTGAGCGCGTTTGCGCGCTACTTTGCTACTCGGCTATCTACGGTAGTTGCTTTACAGCGGTTCGGGTCACTTTGAGAGCACGAAGCCTGTACGGTAATTTCTATTTTCGATTAATTTCTCAAATATGCGAGAATTGTTTGTAACTTGTGTCTGGATTAAAACTAGAATGTCTAGAGTATTGGAGTTGAGTGTTTTTATGCCTTATTTGTGTTTCCATATGTGATTTTTATTCGGTCAAAGTTTAGCTGTTATAATTTCAACCTTATGTATTAGTGCAATAAGGGCGACTTTTTTAAGGTATGTTTTCAGAATGACAGTGCTTCAAACGTTCGCGCTAAAATTACGACACACTTCTCCAGCCCATTGTTATAGAATCTAATTTTTCAAATTCTTCTAGAATCTACTTCTGTTCTTCTTTTTCCACTAGTCGTAATTTTCCTTATTTTCTTTTCTCTCTACTAGGTTTCATAACTCAAGTTTGGATAAATCTTTTGTTCCAATGGGCTCCAGAAGCCGTGACGTAAAAAATGCGCGAAATTTTGAAACACTGTCATTCGATAAAAATACCTTGAAAAAGTCGACCTTATTGCACATGTAAATAAGGTTGAATTTATAAAGATCAAATTTTATGCGATGAATAAATACACTAAATAAAATAAATAAGACCTAAAAATGTCGACATTCGATTGCCTAAACATTTCATTTATTGATAAGTCACGAATTAGAACAAATTTACACTTAATAAAGAATTTAATGGAAAATAAAACGTTCGATGCACAGATTTCCTTCATTTCTAAGCTTTAACGCAGGTCCAACATGAGCGAATGCCAGCGAACTATGCCGAACGTGAACAATTTTCTCTATTCGTGAGCGCGTTTGCGCGCTACTTTGCTACTCGGCTATCTACGGTAGTTGCTTTACAGCGGTTCGGGTCACTTTGAGAGCACGAAGCCTGTACGGTAATTTCTATTTTCGATTAATTTCTTAAATATGCGAGAATTGTTTGTAACTTGTGTCTGGATTAAAACTAGAATGTCTAGAGTATTGGAGTTGAGTGTTTTTATGCCTTATTTGTGTTTCCATATGTGATTTTTATTCGGTCAAAGTTTAGCTGTTATAATTTCGACCTTATGTATTAGTGCAATAAGGGCGACTTTTTTAAGGTATGTTTTCAGAATGACAGTGCTTCAAACGTTCGCGCTAAAATTACGACACACTTCTCCAGCCCATTGCATCAATTACAAATAGGTATGTCAATTTTCTAACTCTTGCTCGTTTTTTTTTTTTTTTTTGGTTAAAAAAGTAGATAAAAGGACAAACTGTCTTTTAAGTAGTTGATAAAGACTAAAGAACAGTAAATTAAAGAAGTATCCTTTGAAATAAAGAACGGTTGGCGCCTTACGTGTTACGTATACAATTTTTCTAGAAACCGCTTAAAATAAAACTAAAATATCTAAATTTAAAATAACTTCAAATTTTATTTTTTTTGAAAAAATTGCATTGCCACCATATTGGGTTGCTAGAGTTACAGAAAGTTGTTGAAACAATTGTAACAAGTGTTTATTTAAGAAAGTTATTGTCAAGAGTGCCATGACAAAACAAAAACATTTTGAAGTATTGATGTATACAAGAATTTTAAAATGTTAAATTTTGACAGTAGATTTTAGTAACTTGAAAAAAATCTGACAGTTAGTTACCTACATTATCGACATCAATGCACTTGATTTTTTTGACAAATAAAAGATCAATTTTAAGATTATCGTTTTTCTGCTTTGTGGACGATCCGTGCAAAAAATAGTATACAAGAGACGTGCGAGAACACTTTTGCTTTATTCGTACGATATTCTTCATTCGTGCGCAAAGCGCACTCGTGTAAAAACTGTCGAACTCATATGCAAAATATATGTTCTCGCACTTATCGTGTAAATAACTATTTAATACTTTGTGAGGATTGTAATTAACATACGTAAGTGTTCATCATAACACACATTCTGTGTTTTTTTTAGGTTTATAAAAATATGCCGATTAGAGTTTTGATCCACTACTAGACTAATATTAGTAATCGGCTTCAAAAACAGCCGGCTAATTCGCGAATAGTTCCTAGTAGCACAAATCTCGGAACTATGTAGAAACTATATACTTTCTATTCAGTTTTTATGTCTGGAACCAATGTACATATATTAGACTACATGGTTTCTATGTAGGACGTAGGCATAGTATAATAGGTATATAGCACATCCGAACATGGTTTAACTGATGTGGTTGCGATATCATTCCGATATTGGCAAACCAACAATGAATTCACCTCGTTTGTCAATATAGTTTCTGTGTAGGAAAAACGTAGTACATCCAAATGTAGTTTAAGCCATGTAGTTGCGACGTTGTTTTAATATTGCTAAACCAACATTGGTTTTGTCTTGTCTAATAACAGTCTAACTATGTAGTTTTACATTACGATGTATATAGCATATCCAAATGTAATTTAATCAATTTATTTGCGATATTGTTACGATATCGTCTGATTAATATTGAATTTACTTTGCTTACGTATGAAGTTTTTCGTTATAGAATAAAACATGTCATTCTACATTCTTTTTCTATAAGCATTTAGATATAGAAATTGAATACATTTTTATACAGAGTGGAAATTACTTATGGAATAAATTGAAAAAACGCTAAAACAGGTCAACTTTTATTTTAAATTGTGCTGGTTTTAAATTATTGAACTTATTTGTGTCGTCATCTTTTTCAGAGCTGTGACGTGTCAAACGCATTTTTTTTAAATAGCATGCTACATTTTTTTATTATTTTTT
Source organism: Tribolium confusum (assembly GCA_029207805.1). Classification (NCBI taxonomy): domain Eukaryota; kingdom Metazoa; phylum Arthropoda; class Insecta; order Coleoptera; family Tenebrionidae; genus Tribolium; species Tribolium confusum. Next base: position 12,125,253 of record JALGAY010000006.1, read on the forward strand.
TTTATTTATTTCAAAGGCTGTTAAGAGTAGTATCCAAAACTAAAACAAAAATTATTGCATTCCATTAAAAAAAATGAGTGTGACGACATAGCTCAGAAAAAGATGACATAAATGTTATTAGTTCTGAAATTACTGAATTTATTCCATCAGTAGTTTTTACACTGTATAATAAGATTTATTATCTAGTTGGAGTTGCTTTTGATGTATTAATGTAAGTGTAGATGACATTTCTGCCTGGTGACGTAAACTTATTCATTGATATACAGAGTGTTATGGAAATGAGTGCAAATATTTTAACCTGAAATACAGCACCACAAATAATAAAAATCTGTAAAAAAAATTTTGTCCTATCTCAACTAACAACAAAATTACAGGCCGTCAAAGTTAGGTATAAAAAAACATCTTTTTGTTATATCTGGAAAACCGCTTAACCGATTAATACCAAATTTGGTACACAAATGAAGTTGACTGTACTCTTCTTATTTCTTCTAGCAAAATTTTGCTGCACATCTCAATTTCAAGTTACGGCACTTTTTTTTACATTTTGGGTAATTAACCTATTTTCTTCTTATTAATTTCCAATTTTTGTAGCAAAAATGAATATGCCAATAGATTCTACATAAAACTGCAAGAATGCAATATTTTGCTAAAACGTATCGTTTTCGAGATATTTACGTTTAAAGTATAAAACTGACTTTTCATCTTTAACTTTGGCGTCCTCTAGCTCCTAAACGGTACAACTTAGTATAGAGGTAAATTGTGTTAAATCGCTTTATTTTGACCTGAAAAAGCTATGATTGCCCTATGTTAAAAAAAAATGTTATGCGTTTTGAAATAATTAATTTTTAGGTTATAATTTTGTTATCAGTTGAGATAAGACAAAAATTTTTTTACAGATTTTTATTATTTGTGGTGCTGTATTTCAGGTTAAAATATTTGCACTCATTTCTATAACACCCTGTATAATATGGCTCCGACTATATAGTAATTCAGTAATAATAAATAATATTTATACAGTATTTTTTGAAAGTAATGAGATGTGCTTGCTATTACAAAACCTAAAATTTTGACTTTACCTCGATGAAAAATAAAATGACAATGTGTTTTATACAATTTTGGTAATTTCACATGTATTTTGCGTAACTATAGCAAAAATTATTTCTTAAATAATAATAAAATAAATACTTTTCTCAAATTTATGTATACTAACTTGTCTACTTGTTAAATTGATTGTTTTATTCGTTGCGAATTGTTAAAAATGGAGTGATATTAAAACTTTCTCTGTTATTTTCTAATAGAGACACATGATCGGTGGGTTTTAAGGTTTAGGAAAAATTTGTTCATTGTATAGAAGCTGGTGACTAGCCGACACCAGTCGTAACCAGCTCAAAAACTATTTAAAATCAAATGACTATAAAATAACAAATAAATACTTGAAAAATTAAAATTCAGAGTTTAGATGATTAGCGGGAAAATACAATAACCTTTGACTAGAAAAAACAACTAAAACAACAGAGACTAATAGGTTAATTTCAAGTTAAGATACTACCGGTAGTATCTCAAATTTTAATACTTTTCCGTAGCAACAACCTTAAATTATTTAATTTTATAGAAACAAAAATACTACCGCTATTAACTTAACTTGAAATTAGCTCAATACAGACATAGATTAAAATAAACATAGATACATTAAAAAAATGCGCCTGCGCCTAGCACTACTCGCACTGCTATATGGGTGTTGCAAAAATGTCTGCCTATTATGAAAATACTTCCCCAATTTTTGGAATCGAATTTTTATAAAAAATTACATGATTTACAACTTTTGTTAGACACATTTTTAAATAATACTACAATTATAAAAAAAACGAAAAACCGATGTTTTTAAACTTTAAAGTTGAATTTTTTTTAGCAGACGTGAAATCGCTAGACATTTGACATTTTATTTGTAATAGGGTACTTAACACAATACCAATTTACAGCTAGCTCTATGCGAATTTTTTGGTGTTACCACTTTGTTGTCTATTTTGACTGGATTATAGAGGTATGTACATATTTTATCTCAATCAAAATTGAATTTTTTTGATCGAAATATGTTCTACAGTTTTTTAATATATATAATATATTATTAATACCTCGATTAATACTATGTATATGGTCAAAAAAAATTATTTTTTAAAAGACTTTGACTTTGTTTTTTTATATAATTTACATTAGCAAAATGCATTTAAAAGTCTTAAAAAAAAATTATTATATAAACTTTAACATAAATTATTTAAATAACTGGCATCTGGTATCTAAAATACAAAGTGTTCTAATTGGGAGATAATTACAAGGATTTGTCACATCAATACTATCTGTTAATTACTGATTTTCTCTTTACTTCGCAACCGTTTAGATTAAAACGGAGTGTTGCTTAAAAATTTAGACTATTCACATAAAAAAAATTAGCAAAAAAATTAATATTAAGCATAAAAAATTAACAAATTTTGGCAATATTGTTATGTATTTTTATTTCATTTAGTTTTTTTTTTGTTGAGGTTGTTAGATTGCGTAGAACACGTTGATTATTAAAATGTTAAAAATGTTTGATTTTTTAGTTAAGTGAGTAGTGTTATCAGCTTTTCAACTCCAAGCATAAACTAAAAAACATTTTTTTAAATTTTAACACTTTTGCTACGCAAATGAGCCTAAATCATCATTTAGTTTCATTCATAATAAAATATATTACATCAGAACTACTCAAAATATTTAATGTGAGGTAAATATATTTTTTACAACACATAGAACTAGACTATAAAGCTTCTGAAATTTAGTTTTAAACTTTGTTTCAAAATCGCTTTATACAGAATTAACTTTTTAGTTTCTAGCCCAAAATTTTTTTAGAGTATCTATTCAACTTTATTCGTAATTAAAAAGTTATTAAAAGTTCTTAGAAAGTAATAATAGTTGTGGAAAATAAAGCTCTCTTGCTTAAAATACTGAAAAATACTGTGGTTAACAATTAAAGAAAAATGCCCTAAAATTTTAACAAAGTTTAAAGTTTTGTAACTTATTATGGAAACTTTATTAATTGAGATGATTCTTTTTCTGGATGACTTATTTCTTATACTTTAAGATGTTTAATAAAACGTTTCTTATAAATTTGTTGTTTATATTATACAGTGCCTTAAAGACAGGCTTTGCAAAAAACGAAAAGTTTAGTCTGCTTCGATTTTAACAAAAAAATGATTTTTTTAAAGGTTTTGGAAGAACGCTAAATTAGGCTTTCAAAACGGTTTTGCAGATTTTATAATTTAAAGCAAAAATTTATAAGCAGTTTTAATTTAAAACATATGAAAATTACAGAAAATTTAAATTTTACCTTAAAATATTAGTATGAGAACTTCACACTAGAGGCGCCTCTGTTTGAACTTCATTTTCGTAATGCAAAGTTTTCTACCTATAAGCTTTAATCTAGGTTGGTAGTATTGGTACCCCTCACTTGGCGCCTTTTTTCCAAACGTCAACAAAAATCTAACCTCCCAAAATTCAAAAAATGAACCACGAACCGCTGCGATACGCCCACGAAGAGGGACACACAGACGTGTGTTATTCTTCCGATGGCAGGTGAGTCGTCTAAATCTGCAGACACACCAATATTCCCCTATTTTTAGTAAATTTATAACTTGTGGGGCCGATGGTGATATCCGAGTCTGGTCAGTGGAGGAAGGTTCCGACCCCACACACACTTGTATCGGCGAATGGTCACTCAGTGTACGTCAAAAAGACGATAATTTGTATGTCGCGACTGGGAGTAACGATGTCCAAATACTCACATTTCCAGAAGGGGAGAGAAATGGGGTTTTGGACAGGTTTGTGGCCCCTGTTAATCAGATTGCGCTCAGCAGTGATAACGAGGTTTGTTGTGGCCAATTTTGGGGTTTTATTTAAGAATTTGTTGTAGTTTATTGCACTTGCTGGGGAAGACATGGAAGTGAAAGTGTTCAAATTGGGGCCAGAGAAAGAAATTGAGGTTTATGGGGGCTTGAAGGGGCCCTGTTTGAGTGTGGCAATCACGAGTAAGTTTGTCGCGGCCAGTTCTGGGGATGGGAAATTGCGAATTTGGGAAGTTGGTAGTAAAGAAGTAGTTAAAGAAATTGAGTGTTTCCCCAAAACTAACAGTTTTACTAATGCGGAATTTTTATGTAATTTATTTATTTTTTTGAGGGATTTAAGATAAAAGTGTTTTGTTTTAGGTCGAATTGATTTTTCTCCAAATGGCAAATATCTCGCATATCCTGAAAAGGACACAGTTGTTATTTTAGACACTTTAGATTGGTCGCAATATGCCGTTTTGCAAACAAACGAAATTTTTAAATATTACAGTATTGTTCAGTTTTCACCCTGTGGCAATTATATACTTGCAACTACCCTTAAGGGTGATTTTGTTATTTTTAATGTTGGTATTAAAATGGTTAAGGGGACAAGTAAACATCCTAATTCAACAGCAATTTGTGGAGTTATGTGGAATCCTACAGGTAAGATAATCGTTAGGCAGGAGCTGGGGACAGTGCTTTTGAAATGATTTGGTCGTTTGTTAGGTTTGAGTGATGTAACTTATTACCTCAGTGATGTAATGAAATTTATTATTTTTTTATTCTTTTATTAACTAAAATAACACCACGTTTTCAGCAGTCAGTTAAAAGGCATCTAAAATCGCCTGTCGTACTTTACACTCAGATATAGGTACTTATTATTAACAAACTGCCGTGATTTTAATACAAAAAAAAGCATCAAATAAATTCTGAACAGCTGTAGATAAATTATAATACATTACACGTGGACTACGTATACTACAGCAAAAATTATTATAAACTGTGTTAAGAGTCTACACTAACTTTTACAAAAATTTAGAAACAAACATTGCTTTTAGTATGCGGCAACATATTAGTAAAAAAATAACGGCGTAAGAAATTTTGTGACGAAAAATTTGGTCAAACGCTTGTGTCTAGATCTATACAAAAGGGGATCAGCTTAAAACTCACTGAATATGTTGTTACATAATAGTTTTTCCTTAGTGATTTATTGATATTTTTTTGGTTAAAAATCATTTAATTTATAAAAAATATTTATGATAAAATTCATAAAATTTTATATCAATATTTTTCTAAAAAGTTTTTTTATACATGACCGGTCAACGTGTATTAAAAAAAAAAAAAAATTAACAACGTCGTTGGATGGTGCTGTGTCGTGATCCTAATTCGGCTTTCTTAAATTTAAAGAGTTGCATTTTATAACGAATAATTTATTCAACAATAAATTAATTTCCACGAATAGTTTAGAAAATAGCTCACATTTTTTAATCAACTCAAAAACACACTTCTACCGCCTTAAATGCTAACGAGTTATCGCTCGCTTGTATAGTCAAATTATATATAATAGTCAAACTCGAGCATATGACTATTTTAGATGCTTCTGTCGCCTTAAGACTAGTTGCTTCTAGCATTTAACAGTGATGTAAGGATTCCGCAGAACTTGCTCGGTGGATGACGTCACTGTCGAGGGCAGTACGTTAACATGTACCTATCTATCAGTGTTTGTTAACTCTTGGTCAAAATTAACGGATCACTTCGTTTAGTTAAAGTAACTCGATGAAAACTCAGTAAAAAAATTATATAATTTGGAATAAAACTTTTATAGACTAATGTAATAAAACTGTACTAAAAAGCAGAAAAACGTTCGATAATTATTTTAGTAAAAAAGAATAATAATTATACTAAAAGAACTACAAGTACAAAAAATGAAAAATTTAATACAGCTAATAAAATTGGTTTATTGTCAAGATATACAGGGGCTGGGCATTCTAAAATGAAACAAGCAAGTTTTTAGGTATTACGTACTAGTTATTAACAAAGGAGATAGATTCTAAAGATAATATCAACACAGATACTTTGACCTCTTGACGATGCTACCCGAGGCTGTTTACATTTTTTTAATTGTTTATGTTTTTAAGGTAACTATAGCAACCTTTTTGTTGTACAATTCTCATTTTTTTAAATAAGTTTTTTAAAAGAAATGTTACTGTATTGACTTTTCTTGTAAGCAGATACCACTCAAACGCCCACTTTACGTTCCCCAGGCGTTGATAAAGTGAAAGACAGTTTAGACATTTATAGTTGGTTTATTTAAGAATGAGATTTTGACTTTAACCATAAATTACCCTAACAAAAGAATCCAAATTGACCAATTATTAGTCATGCCGATTTATGATGCTTTGAAAGGCCGAAAAAGCAAATAATCTCAGGCAACGGCACCCCAGGCGGGGTTCGATGCCGGGTATCCTTTCTACCTGTTTCTTGAAATAGAATACAAAACTCGACGCAAGTGCAATAATTTTTAACTACAGTGTTTCCAATTGTTGCTTTTTATTTCGTTAATGCAAGTAAATATTTTTAAATCTTCTAATATCCTTCTTCATGTAAATTAGGATTCTGAAGTGATTCACCCTAGTCAATATCAAGCACATTATCAGCATCTTCTGCCATAGCATTACAATCACAATTTCATGGTTGCCACATTGTTAAAATTTGAATTATAGTTTTCTTTCAGAATGCAAATCATAACTAAACGAATTTCAACGTCTGAGATAAAATTTTTTCATCCCACCCTTCCAGTGCTATCTGGTATTTATTTTTACCAAACTAAAACCAACTTTCTAATGTTATTTTCTTGGTATTAGAGATAACAACATCATTGTAGTTAAGATTATTTCCGCTAATATCATGTGTTCAATAATTGTTCTGGTCAGATCGCCTGGGTGTGGAAATTGTCTCAAAAAACGTATGTCTCGTTTAACATTACAAAACATGACACATGACAGCTGTCAGTGCAATGCGGTTAAAAGTTCACACGTTCAACTGAGATAACGCTTGCAGAGTAAGTTCTTAAACATCTGCATACAATTATCATGATTTGCAATGTGATTTTTATCAAAAACTTCTAAATGCAAAAATAAGACAACATTTAAACAGTTGACAGCAAACCATATGAACTTATCACGTCAACCTACGTTTATGCTAGAAAGAGAAAACCATAGCAAACCACGACCATAACAATTATTGAACACATTTTACTTCTGTTCAATATCTTTAAAATTAGTTTTATATTTACTTTGTTTCCAGCAGGTATAAAAGTACTGGTTTTAAGGACTGGGTTTCGATGTCACTGCTTGAGGTTATTAATTAACTCGCGGCTAGACAAAGGTGCAACTATGAGATGTACAAGAAAAGGAGAAATTATTAATTTTTATATAAAAAATGAACTTTCTAGTAAAGGCTGTAAAAGATGTACTGCTAAAAATAATCGCACAGTTCGATCGAAAAATAAAATTATTAAATATTTTTTTTTTTTGATAATAAATAATTATTAAAAAAGTTTTTCACAGCATGCTTTAAATAGGAACTAATAGTGACTTTGATTTGAAAAAAAAATATTATTTGATAAAATATTAAAGTAAACTGTCAAATGTAAAAGTCATTTGAATTATTATAAACTTAATTGATATAAAATGAAAAGCAATAATTGGAAACACTGTAGTTAAAAATTATCGCAGTTGTATTAAGTTTTGTATTCTATTTCAAGAATCAGGTAGAAAGGATCCCTGCATCGAACCCCGCCTGGGGTGTCGTTGCTTGAGGTTATTTGCTTCTTCGGCCTTTCAAAGCATCATAAATCGGCATGACTAATAATTGGTCAATTTGGATTCTTTTGTTAGGGTAATTTATGGTTAAAGTCAAAATCTCATTCTTGAATAAACCAACTATATATGAGTTGCCGTAGTAACCACTAACCAGTCAGTCATATGCACCTCAACGAACCCTATAAAAGTAAACTTGGTTTATATATTATTTTTCTTAAATTCTTTAGTGTTTAACCAAGAAAACGCACCGATTCATACTTTTGGTTTATCCTGTATAAGTATATAAACCCGGATCACTTTTGTGATATTATAGAACAGCGCATCAACCCAAAATTTTGGCTTTGTGAATTATGTTTTATGACAACGTCAACGTGACATTGTCATATAATATGACCTACATTTTGAAAACCCGAATTTGCGGTAAAAAACATAATTCACAAAGCCAAAATTTTGAAATGAAAGAAATTTAAAAAAATTGTCTTATCGATATCTTAAGTAATAAAGTTTTAGGCTGAAAATTAATTCTTATAAAACTTAAAAAAGAGAACAAAGGACAAGCAGCGATTTTTAACGCCAAAATAAAGCGATTTAATGCAACTTACTTTAATACCAAGTTGCACCGTAGAAGCTGGAGGGTGCCAAAATTAGAAATCTATATTCGTTTTTTCTGTTATATTTAAGTTTATTATTTAATTTTACTATTTTCTAGAACACTAACGAATTTCAATGTTTTTTGTTAATATGTTACCTAATTTTTTCTTTGTCTGTGCCTTTGTGATCACTTGATCTGTTTTTTGTTAATGACGACTTAAGTGATATTTTTATAAATTCAATTTATTCAGTTTTATCGCTTATCATTGTAACTAAAACTAATGGACGTTAACAAAACTATTTAGTAAAGATTAATAGTTTTATTTATTAAATCCGCAAAAAACGGTAGAATTTAGCAAAATTTTGCAAAATTATTTGTTCATTGAGGATAAGAAATTTGGGATAATAAGGCGAAAAATGAGATATTTATAGGGATCTACACTTTTTAGTGAATTTTGACTTAAATTGTAAATTTAATAATAATGCCGTTTTGGACATTTTTTGGACAATATTTGATTGCACTGCAATAAAATATTTAAGCTGTTTATTGCTTGTATGTCAGAGTAAAACAGATGTTTTGAGAAAATCCAAGTGCAAGGGACGGATAGCTGGAGATAGGTAAAGATAAAGGCTGAATTTAGCAGGTTTGGAGATTATTCGTCTCTTGTGCTTTGGACTTTTAAATGCATCTGTTTCACTAAACAAGCAATAAATGACTCTTAAGTACATTATTGCAGTGCAATTAACATCTGTCAAGAACTTCATTGTTGTTAAATTTATAATTTAATGACCTAATTTCATGTTGAGGTAGTACTCTTAGTATCTTCATTTCCATGGAAAATTAAAAGAATTCAGGGGTGTGATTGGTTGTTGCCATGGAAAAGTGTTAAAATTTGCGATACTACCGGTGGTATCTCAACTTGAAATTAGCTCATAAGTTAAAATTCACTAAAAGGTTTGTTTTCCTATACCAAAAATATGCGACTCCAACCACCATTTGAGAGGATGCAGCAAAATTTCATTATTATCAATAAACAGAACACATTTAGCTTTGTGCAGGTACCAAACTTCATAGCAATCAATTAAGCTATTTCCGAGATACATAAAAAAATATACCTGGTTTTGAAGATATGTAATTTTGTCATTACATAATTATATTTGCAGTGCTCTATTTCAGTTTAAAATTTTGTTCTATACTTTTGAATACAGGGTGTCAGGTTGTTTTGCAAAATTTTTTTATATGAAGGTGTCATATGCTCAAACAAGTTAAAAATCTTTCTATCATATTTCCAAAATCTGTATACTTTCTCCAGAAACGATCATCTATATTTCTAGATTTTGAGTATTTTCCAATTTTTGTTATCGGTTTCGTATTTTTTTCTATATCTGCTGTCTTCTCAATAATTTTAAAGTGCACGTTAATTTGTATGATACATTCTAATTCAACTGTTCTCAAAATTTGGGATCATAATGTCTAATGTGCTTCTTGAAAACAAAAGACGATATATAGTTAAATACGATTATCTGATTAATGGTATGATTATCTGTAATATTATGAATGAAATTCAGCTGAAGATTTTACGTGTTGAAGCCGAGTATTGATATTTTTTTGTTTTTGTTTTTTTTTATCATCTCTGTGATAGTCATGTTACTAATCACATTATGCTTACGATTGGGTCATTTATGATCATCTGATACATTTTCTCCCCTAAAATTTGTCTCCAATACGCGCCACCTTTTAGTAAGAAATCTTCTCGGAAATATTTATTTACTTTCTTTTTTATATTCTTCTTCTATTCTACATTATGTAGATGTAATTTTACGTTAGACATTACAGACGACGATCAAATCATATACCGAAATTTTTATCAAATGCTTAGGCAGCTGAAAAATTAAATATTTTTTCAGGAAATGGTCAAATTATTTATACAGACACTGAGGGCCAATTAGGAATTATGTCAGACTGTATTAGTGTAAAACCAACAGATGACGAAATTTTCACTGACAATGCAGTCGATTTCGGTGATGTAGTATTCGAATCTGATGATGAAGACAACGAAAATGCAATTTCGGTCGAAAAATTAAAAAATGAAGTTATGGGTGGCCTAGAACCTGAATTAAATTTTGACAGAGGTACACTTTCAACCCACTTGATAACTTTATATTACTATTATTTTTTAAAGAATCCTCAGCTCCATCTCCTCGAGCAAAGACACCTGAAATTCTTTTACAGCCACCTTTTATGCCTTCATCAACTCCCGAACATTTAAATCCTCGTTATTTGTGCTGGAATCATGTCGGCATTGTCAGGTGTTACGGTTCTATGACTGATGAAGATTCGGGAAAGTCAATCGAAGTTGAATTCCATGATGCCACTTTTCATAACAGTATGATGTTGCAAAATTATCAGGATTATTTTTTGGGAACTCTTAGTACGGGGGCTCTTGCAGTCGCTAATGCTAAGTAATTAAAAAAATAATACAAAGTGGCTCAAAAGTATGGAAACAATTTTTGGAATCGGCAGTTTTGTTTTACCTCAAAATTACGGCAGTAAAGTAGGCTTAGCGAGCGCGGACTTCTAGTATTTTCCCTCTTACAATTCATAATATGGCGTATAGAAATACTTAATGCTGATTTTGAATCCACGCTCACCAAGCCTGTGAAGGCTATGAATTCACGAGTTTGAGTCTTTAGAGAATTTAACGTTTCATTTTTTGAGCCATTCTGTTTACATAATTAACAATTTTTTTTCTATCTAATTTTTTTTAGACAACTGTATGTGATTCCTTTAAGTGCCAGTTCAAAAGAATGGATCCTAAAATTAGAGGACACTACAGAAGAAATTGTTTTAGTTTCGGCTTCTGAAAATTTAGTTTGTTTTGGAACTAGTAATTACATTGTGAGAGTTTGTTCGATTTTTGGAACTCAAAGAGGAATTATCTCGATTCCTGGACCTCTAGTATCAATGTCAAGTTTCCAAAATTCAATTCTTGTAGCTTATCACTGCGGAAGTACCCGCAATTGTGACCAATGCATTAACACCAAACTTATACACTTCACTGGCTTAACAATGGACAGTCGTGATATAAACGCAGCTTTGGGTCCTGAATCGTCTCTAACATGGCTGGGATTTAGCGATGTTGGTACTCCTGCCATGGTAGATTCACTCGGAATGCTAAGCTTGTACCCTCCGACCTGTAACATCTGGATACCGTTTTGTGACACAACAAAACATGTAAGTCTTTAAAAAAATATATTTAAGTCTTAATAATTTTTTTTTGAATAGCTGAAATCACCGTCTGACACTTTTTTTGTTGCTTCCGTCTTGGAAACATACCAAACTGTTTGTGGGATTAAATGTCGTGGTACTGCTTATCCAAGCTTTACACCAGCTCCTACAATGTGTGAATTAACATTGGAACCACCTTTTGCTGAAGCCACAACTGATAAAACACAATTAGAGATGAAACTTTTTACTTGGTCTAATTTACAAGTCACGCAGGATAAGAAATTTTCAGAAACGGGGCTTAAAGCGTTTGCTGTAAGTTGAATCGGACCGCAGACTGAACACTAAATTTTGGTTTTAGTTGGCTTCAAAGAATAATTTGGATCAGAGGGCAATTGAACTTATGGAAATTATAGCAAATCCTCAATTGCTAAATCTTGCGACTAAATATGCATTCAAAATGAATAAAAAAATGTTAGGGGAGAAATTAATGGAGTTGGCTGCGAAAATTATGAATGATCCTGAAGATGATTCGCCGAGTTTTGAACCGGTAAGTGTTAGATTTAATTTTTGTTTATTTATCTAACATTTTTAACTAATTTCATATAATAAATAACGTTACATGAGTCCAAAATACAAATGAACTAGCAAGCTGAAGGTTCAAATACAAATTATACAAAATTATATAATTACAAATATAAAAATAATTAACTAAGTTCAAGGATCAAATGCAATTAATTATAAACCAATTAAACAATTCACCGAGCTGAAGGCTCAAGTTATCCAGTTACAGATAAAATAAACAGATGAGCTGAAGACAAAGTTACAGAATTACAACTGAAACAAGTAACCGAGCTGAAGGCTTAATCAATTAAATGATAAGGGCAAAAACCACGACAAATATGTAACATGAATTATTACGAGTTTGTGACCGTCCTATGTCCTTCAAATTTTTGAAATGGTTGAATAAAGATCCTTGGTCTTGCCTTGCTGATGATGCTCGCCAACGATTGAAAATTTTATGAAGATCTTAGGCTCTCGACGCTAAAAATTTCGGTTCCGGTGGCTATTCAGCGACAGATTCTGGACCCTTAATTGGTTTTAATACTTTGCTAAACGACTGGTTAATGAACCGCGGCTGCAACTACCTGCAAATACACATTAGATGTTACTTTAATGATTATTAGTTTGAATTATCAATTACCTCCTCCTAGAAAATATGTTCTAGTATAAATTATATTAATTTCAGATTACGCCAACTCCATCTGTTACTACACCCAAAAAAATCACTCTAAGTTCAATTAAACGTTCACAGAAAAATAAATCAGTTATGAAAGAATTGGTGATTATTTTTTATGTTTTTTGCTGTTGTTATAATTTTATTGTTGCAGGTTTCTACACCGGAAATAACTCAGGAAAGTTCCCAAAATTCGGTTATACCTTCCTCTCTTTCTCTTGACGAAACTTTACCTCAAGAACCGCGAAATCCATTCTCAAAAAAAGAACAAAAGACGAGCGATACATCAAACCCACTTAGTCTTATCAATAAATATGCGGGTGTTGATTATGTTGATGCCAAAGAAAATCGTAAAATCAACGAAAATGAAAAACGGAAACAACCTGACTCTGAGACTGAAAAACCACGAGAAAAACAAAGAAAACTAGATAAGTTTATGTTTTCTAAACGCACGTGAGTTATGACTTATTAAGTTTTAAATAATAATATTTATGTTTCTTTTCAATACAATTATAAGTTGTAAACAATATATTTATATTTTTTTCAATCAGTTTCTTATTTCCTGACTAGAATTAAAAAAAGGCATTGTCTGGACTGATTTGAACATATCCGGATATTTTCAAGTGGTGTTCAGAATCAGGGCCGGCTTTATTAGCCTAAATTTTGGACAAGCAATACTTTAATTTTACCTCAGGTCTTCTTTTCTTTACATAATATTTTTTTTAAATAATAGTTGAAGTACTAAATTTAAAAAATAATATTTGATACATTTTTATTATTGAAAAAAAAAAAATGTTGGTTCACCCATAATCCCTATGCACTACATGTCTGGTTATAGTGGGTTTGCTATATAATACCAAAATTACTTTAATTTGGTCCCCTGTGATGAAGTAGACAAAAATCATAAAATATGTGCATTTAAAGGGGTTTTCTGTATGTTGTTATGTAATAAATTCATCGATAGATTGAACTAAGTATTCTAAAAATGTTAAAATTATCAAAAACATTGTAAAAATTATGCTATTAAAACGGATTTATTTAGTGCGATTGATAAATTTTTGCGCGAAGGCTCTATATTGTTACATTGGGGATAACAGTTTTAACAGCTGTGTCTTAGTAAACTTACTTTGATCAAATGAGATAGTGGATCCAGCCACTATATAAATAAAACATGTCATTTATGACTCATAAGCGTTGAAATAATCGATCAGTCCGCAGTTTTATTTATAATTAACGCTGTCCAGAGATATGCTAATCTTCAACATCTTTCAAAAATTGGTTTTGTGAGTTATCTGGTTATGTAAACAGTTTGCATTAAATGACAAATACCTTAAGAACGCGTTTGCCTATAATTAAAAAATGTGGCAGCCTAGAATTAATGAACAGAAAACTAGACAGATTTATGTAGTAAACACACGTGAGTTATGATTTATTTTTAATGATAAGACGCAAACAACACATTTATTTGTTTTTTCTTGGATCACGGAATATTCCTTTAGCAAACATATCCTCCCATTCGCTTCCATTAGGAAACTCATATTTACTTATTGCTTCAGGTTTTAGAGTAGTGCTATAACCTGGAGTCTAAAACTTCCAAAATTAGTTACAACACCACACATTATAGAAAACCAACCCTAGGAGCCATATAACAAGCATTTTCGACAATAGTTGGATTAACAAATTGGTCGTGTTGCTGGTCCACATACTCAATAAGTCTTCCTTCCATAGTACCAGAAAGTGCGACATAATCCCACATTTGCAAATGCTGGACCATTTCGCATAGTCCTACCCCACCAGCATGGGGGCACACTTTGACTCCTAATTTTTTACACATGAGGTACACACTGAGAATTTCATTAACTCCCCCAATTCTAGCCGAATCAATTTGGCAGTACTCCAATGCATTAGCTTGTAAAAATTGTTTGAAAAGTACTCGGTTACAGCACATTTCTCCAGTGGCGACCCCTATTCCTAAAGGTTTTAGTGCTTTGGCTATTTCGGCATGTCCGAGGACATCATCAGGGGAGGTCGGTTCCTCAATCCAGAGAATTTTAAAATGTGCCAATTGTTTCATCCAGTCGATAGCTTCCTGGACTTCCCAGATTTGGTTCGCATCGACCATTAAAATTCGATCCCAACCGATTATATTCCGAATTAACTCGAGTCTTTTAATATCCTGGAATAGGTTTTTGCCGACTTTGACTTTAAATGCGTTAAAGCCTTGTTCCATGTATTTGTTAGCTAAGTCGTAGATTGTTTCATCAGAGTAGCCCAACCAACCTGGAATTTAAATTTAAGAGAACTTTTTAGGGATTTTTGGATTACCGGCTTGTGTGGTGTAAGCGGGGTATCCCAAAGCTAACAATTGGTTCATCCTTTCTTCTTTTCCTACTCTTCCTTTCCGCAACAATTCAATTGCTTCGTCCTTCGTTATAACATTTGATAGGTACCGGAAATCTATACAAGCGACTAGCTGTTCCGGTTCTAGGTCAGCCAAAAGTTGCCATACAGGCTTTTTGAGAAGTTTGCCCCATAAATCCCAAAGTGCGTTGATAATAGCAGCTGTAGCTAAATGAATGACTCCTTTTTCTGGCCCGATCCATCTCAGTTGACTTTCGCTTGTCAAAAGTCGCCAAAAACCGCCAAAATCTTTGTAAATATCGCTGACCACTTGACCTACTAGAAGGTCACCGAGACTTTTACAAGCAGCGACGACAATTTCGGTTCCTCTGCCACAGGTGAAGGTCAAACCGTGGCCTTCCAGGCCCGTCTTCAGTTTGATTGTGACGTAGGCACAGGAATAGTCAGGGTCGGTGTGCTAGAATTTTGTTTTTATTTTTAGATCAAAATTAATTTATTTTTATTACCATAGCATCCGAACCGTGTGCTTCTAGAGATGTAGGGAAGCGGATGTCTTTGACATCGAAAGAAATTATTTTGATATTTTCAGTTGTTAGACTCATCTTGAGGGATTGCTAGTTTGGTGGATTTTGAGTCAGTTTTAAATTTATATCGATTTATAACCAAGACGGTTTTGCATTGTTTAGATAAGGTGTTATCTTGACTTTTGTTTATAAAGTGTAAAAGAGTGATGTAAGGAAAAATAGGATCATATGACAAGAAAAAAATAATTGTGGTATATAGCGGTATCTTGATAATTTTATTTAATTTATTGAGATGAGATTATCGAGGGCTCATATCTTTGTTTTTCGTAAACAAAATTTTAAACAAAATTGATTAAAATAAATTTATGTAATTTTTCTTTTATATGCAGCCAGTAATAGACGCCTGTTATGGAATTACCTAACTAAAGAATTTATTTTGTTAAAAATTTTGTCAACAAAATCTTAGCTTTTATATTCTTTTATCAAGCAAATGATGAACATAAACAAAATTTTTATAATGAGCAATAACAAAAGTTATATATTTTTTTACTTCAAAACAATAACTGAATCGTTTTAATCTATTTTATTACAAAAATACTTTTCGTTGATCGTTCAGTAATGTACGATTTTCAAATTTCATAATCAATATTTAATAATTTCATAATAATGAAAAAATATTTTAAAATTATCATTACGAGAAAACATAATATGTATTATTTTTTTGAGAAAAGCCAGAAGTTGCTCTAAACGCTCTAGTAAAAAAGGGCCCTGATCAAAAATTTGAGGGGATAATATTGTGCTACTCTTATGAAAAACGGCCATCTCTCATTTGTAAGGCCCTCTTACATGATCTGTGGGAATTTTTACGCCAAGTAATTTGAAGGCCAAAAATCTTCCTCTTGGACGGCATAAATGATTTTTGATTGCATGTAAAATAAGTACAACCAGTTGGTGAGTCCACAATGAAGTCCTTAAGGCTGTCGTGCAGTAAACTAACATTTCAATTTTGGGGAATATGCAACCAGTATTGCAAGACGTTTGAACTTACATTGGCAGCTGTCAATCATGGGATTAAAAATCCGCCTACTGTGAGGGTCGTTTAGA
This sequence comes from Tribolium confusum, assembly GCA_029207805.1. Taxonomy (NCBI): domain Eukaryota; kingdom Metazoa; phylum Arthropoda; class Insecta; order Coleoptera; family Tenebrionidae; genus Tribolium; species Tribolium confusum. Next base: position 12,141,974 of record JALGAY010000006.1, read on the forward strand.
CCTCAGAGCCTCAGACCCAGGCCAAATTCTTTTCACCGATAAAATTTGTTGAATCCAAGAAGGTTTGAACTTCCTTGGTTAAATCTTAACTTTCACTAAATAATAATACATGTCTAGACGTTAATATTAATTTATTAATTCAAAATTTGCCTTCACTAGAATATCATTGGCTTGTCCCCTAGAAAAAAAAAATTATAGCTTTTTAATATTTTTGTACATAAAATACTGGAGAAGCAAAATAATAGTTAAAAGTATTTTTCAACTTCATCATAGGTAAAAGTCAAATTAACGTACAATTTGGCTACGGAAACCTTGTGTTCGCAGTCACTTGCATTTTTACCACATAACTTGAGGTAAAAATAACACAAAGTGTTCATCTTTTATGAGACCCATTTATAAAAAAAATCTCAATAAGTGGGAAACAAAAACATGTTTTATTTGTTGAAATTAAACTATCTGGGACAAAATAATTCAGACATCAAACACTGACGTTGCCAAAAATTTTTGTATAAATTGAGCACGATGTTAGTCACGATGACTTTAATAATATTGTCAAAATTTACATGAAATGTTTGTTTACACGATTTTTTGGGCCAGTGAAAAAATTTGATATTCACATTTTTTACTTGCAAAATGTTTTTTAATTCGAATTGTGTTGCGAGAGAATACTGTGAATAACAGATTGCTACACAAGTACTTTTTAAATTAGTACTTCCAGGAGGATACTGTAATTTTGATGATGATATTTAATATATTAGAATATCTGATAATTTGTAATCTTTCAATAAAAGTCCTCAGCTAAAAAGTTTTGTACAAATCTTATATTAAATAATTACGCTGTGGGTTGTGTTTCTAATTATTTTTCTGGCTAAATGCAAGTTAATTCAAACGAATGTAAATCATTATATATTACTTTTTTTTGTGTCTTTATTATTTACGCTGTATTTTGTTCTAGCACAGCTGTCAATCAGCATTTTAGCACAAAACAAAAATACATATTTTACTGTACTGTATGCTTTTACCATCAAAATTTGTTTAAAAAATTAATAGTAGATAATCTATGGGACATGCAAACCCTTTGGAAAAAACTGTCTTGAAAAATTCAAATTGCAATTGTGCCAAAACTAATGGTATAATAAGACCTTTCTTCTCTGTACATATAAATCGCAAAAAATCAGCTCTACAGCTTAAAAAATGACTGAGCTTTAATTTAAAAAAAAACGCTCTAATTTTTTAGTTTTTTCAGATTTTCTACGTTATGAATGATCCGGTCGGATTAACCTAAAGTCAGTTTTGTTTAAGCGTTAATTTTCTACAATTTGAGTTTTTAGAGCATTAAGATTGCTCTATTAGACTTAATTTTATAAATAAAAAACTAAGAACAGTCATTTTTTTGTTATTAAATGTTAATAACAATTTATCCTATGATAGTTGCGAGTAGAAAACATAACAGAATATAACTACAGATTATCGATAATGTGATAGCACAGTTGGTTTCCTGTTACTAGTTTTGTGACGAAAAAATTTTGTATTGATTCGCCTATTTGAGTACTCTATGCTTCTCTTGTCGTGCCAGAAACTGAGTCGTGAAACAATCACCACCTAATTCAACGCCTATAATAATAGTATTGTGGCTATTCTAACTAAAAAAAAAGGTTTTTCAATGTTACCCCTTTTATACCTTTACTTTCTCCTTCTGAGTCTTACGTGCTTTCTAAAGGCGGTAATGAGTAGGTCATCTTTAGGTTCTCCCCAGGGTAGGTACTGATGTGTTAGAAATCCTAATCCCGTGTCTTTTTTCAAGATTAGATGCTCGGTGTTGACCGCGGCGCGTCACATTACCAGTTTGTAATTTTATTAATAATAAACCCAGGAAAAAGCAATGACAACGATTAAAACTATAAGAGTAACGTTTCTAATCTCGTTTTTTTATGAATCATTTTTTAATATGCTGTAGATTGTCAATTAGTTAACCTCGACAATTTAATCTCTCTAAAGATTCTCAAAAACCAAGCAATGAACGTAAACTATGTATGTATATAGGTAGAAACTATAACTATAACAAAAAAAAAACTTTACAACTTTCACATTGACAGGTAGTTATTATAGAAAAATAGTTATTATTATACAAGACGATAAAATTAAAGTCATTCCTTGAAGTTTTCATTGAAGCGGAATGGGCAAAGTTATTAGCCACAGTCGCAGTAGATAAATATAAATAAAATGCCTAAAATTTTTCATGAATTGGGATATCTCAAATGAAAATTCCATTATTAAAAGTAAAATACTTAAACAAAGCGCCTCGTTGGACCGAGCCTCGACAGAACGTAATTGACAACGTATCAACAGGTATCAATAATATTTTGACACAGCCCTGTAGTATTACGTAACCTTTTTTTTAATTTTTTTGGAAAATTATATGGATTAAAAAAATGTGAGCTATATTAACTTAGAAAACACGATGTACCTATATGTTGTAAAATATATAAAAAAAAAGAAAATATAAAGAAAATATAAAAGGGGAATTTTATATTTTCTGGAAAATTTGTTTTATTATTGAGTCAAGAAAATATTGCATAAATTAAAAATAATAGCTATATTGTTTTAAGAACGTTTCAGGAACGGCCGCCCCCATCTTCAAGTTTTATTTTACCGTAATTACGAGTAATTACATGGTTATAACAGGAACTGTGTTCGGCTAAAAATGGATTTTCGGTCGGACACAGTTCTCACACGATATTTATTACATTAGTTTCGACTAATGTAAAGTCGACATAATCAACTATGTGTTGTGCAAATACGTTAAAGACAATCTGCTGAGTATACAAAATTATGTTGTACAAGTTTTTGTTGAACAATTATCTCTGGATTTTCAAAACATTTGAATTAGTCCATTATTAACCTAGGTTAATAACAGAAAAAAATATTAACTACTAGCAGAGAAATTCAACTTTTCAGTTGACTAGGAGACGCAATAATGGTTAACTTTATAGCTAGTAGTAGAAAAAAACAAATTTTCCAGAAAAAAAAACACGATGTTAGATAGTGATTTTTTAGAACTTTAGGTAATATAATTTTAGTAGAAAAATGGTTTTACATAATGCAGGAGGTATTAGGTGATCCCATTTATTATGAGTATTAAATAATTATTTTATTTACGTATAGAAAATAGAATACAATTAAAACCAAATACCAATGATTTGGAATTCTAACAAAAAGGAAAGTTTTATCCAAGTACCTACTTCTTGTGTAAAATAATTATTAGGGATTGACCGCTCGATGGGTGGTCTCAAGCCGATTGTAAATCATTGAAGAAACTTAGCACTTTTCTTTCAAGAGTAATGGTGGTTGCATTGGTTTTTTTTTTAGAATTTAGATTCTATTATCATAAAAACAAATCATAGCCCGATGCACTTTGTGATTATACAGGGTGCGGCAACTTAAACGCGCACTCCCAAAATAGCGACTACTGCTTAAAAAAAATTGACGATATTTTAGACACCTAATTAGTTATTGATTAGGTATACTTGAGATTTTTTTAAAAATTTTTCGTTAATAAATAAAGCCGTTGCAATTTTTTGAGTTTTCTGGCAATAACTGTTAATTTATCGATAAAGTTTTTGCACTAGGTGAATCTCTACCTGCTAGCGCATGAAACTCTGGTATTACAATTATAAATTTTGATTTGGTTGTTTAAATAATCGCTTTTTTTCAATAAAGGCAAACCAAACGCGTGATTTATGGCTAAGTGGCATAATTTACCAACAAAGAGATCATTTAGTAGTAGTCAACCGCTTTGAAGGGTCTTGTTTACAACTTTGCCATAAAATTGACAAAGACTAACATGCCTGCTCAAATATCCCAACGAATTTTACAGGGCCGCATTACAGGATTTTAGAGTCACAAGAAGAAAATCTTGGTCGTCAAAAAATATCACAAATGATCTTTTTTTCTTAATTTTTGATGATTTAGCTGTAATAAGAAGTTTTCGTAAATTAATAAAAGAAACAGAGACGGTAACTAGGAATTCAATCCCACAAGATCACAACTGAAATCTTTTCTTTGCGTAGAAATCATTTTGGCAACCAATTTTTTTTCTAGCGTCTGTACTTGAGTAAATCGTTCCAAGAAATTGTTATAGGTACACAGGTAAAATCAAGTGCTCTAAGGATTAAGCCTAATTATTTGTTTCTGAGTATTTACTGATTGTTAACTGGGGGGTTGAAAGTTATTTAATCTTCAGGTACAATACTTTAGAATTATCGTGTTCATTTTGAAAACCTTCTTCGAGCAGTGCGTTTCTGGTGATTTGAATGTTGTTTTGTTAGTTTTATATTAGTGTGTGTGTGTTTGGTTCAATAGACAATTTATTTTAATTAAGTCACTTAAAATTATTTCGAACATTTATAATAAAAATAAATATTTGTTTAAATAATGTTTTTTAATTAAAAAAAGTTATTACGGTCCTGGAAGATTTGGAAGAAGTCACTTGCCATCGGCACTCAACCTTCCAACAGTTGGAAATTTTACAATCTTACCCCAATTACAATCCCCATTGTCACCTAATATTTACGACGGCACAGTAGCAGGTCGTATATAAAAATCATTTTCAAAGTAAAAATCTAAAATTGCGATTAATTCAAAATCTAATTGATATTTTTGGGCGCTGATTTTGTAGACAATTATTAGAAGTAAATCTGCGTCTATTAAAATAAAAATCAGAATTTAATTTTTTGTTCGAAAATTACTTTTTTTAGATTTTTGACTTTGTTTGTAAGTGAAAAATTACAAAAAAAATTTTTAAATGTACCTTAATAATGTCCAATTAGGTGTGATAAATTTCAATGATTTTATTTAATCAGAAGTCGCTATTTTGGGAGTGCGCGTTTAAGTTGCCGCACCCCGTATACAACTCTGCTAAAAAAAAGAGTTAAAATATTGTACCGCTTCAAAGAAAAATATTTACAATAATTGCGATTTTTTATGAAATTTTAAAAGTTTATAGAAAAAATCAAATTATAGCGTGTTAAATTACACTATTCTCTACAAATAGAGACATCGACCTGGTTGTAGAATTAAAAAATGCAGTTTTTAAACGGGCCCAAAGTTTGGACATACATATTTCTATGTATATCTCAGGCACTGAGAGAGACCCTTAAGTCCGTTGAAATAAGGGGAAAACTCGAGCGAAAGCCCTATTTTGTGCAATCGAAATACTAATTCGAATCGAATACTAATTGTTTTTCTTCAAAATTAGTTCCAGATGTTTTGCGCCTTATTTTTTGACTCCTATATTTTTTTAACCGCATTTTATAACGTTGTGTATGGCACATTAAAGTTTTCTGATTCTTTTCTTATACTTGATCTTCTTTTTTGCAGCTTCTACTGTATTTTCCAGGTATTGGATGTTGTAACTTTGCTTTCCTCTTTGTCCTAATAATTTTTGGATCTGCGAAGCATTGCTCACATTTATAACCTTAAATAGATAGGTTATATATGTTTCATTTTAGCATACAGAAAATATGATCGGTACTGTCCCATGAAATGTCGCATTTATAAATAATATTGATTAAAGTAAAAACTAATCTTAACATAATTTTAGTAAAAGCATTTCTCGATAAAGAACTTAATTTAGTTACGGTTTATTATCCTTAGAAAGCCCCCTTCTTATGTATTTTACTTACACAGACGTTTGTTTTCAGCGAACGATGATTCGTGATTATTCGACGTACTTAAGTCTGCTTTTTTTAAATAAAGATCGTATCATATGAAAATGATGTGATCCAGTTCATTCATAGATTTATGAAACAAAACTGATGTAATACAAAGGTTTCTCTATCTTACAATAAATAACTTCGTGTTGGATCTCCTTGGTGTGTAGAATGAAATGTAGCATGTACCCAATAACACCAAACAATTTTACTTTGCACGACACATTTCTTAAAATAGATGGGAGGCTAAATAAAAAAAATACGAATTATCAACATTACCCGATGTGATTGGTATTCCTCCGTTCTACGGTAGCTAATAGAGTCTTTATGCTCTTTCTGTTGATAACCAAAATAATGTTATTGACAATAATATCAAAACTTAAAAAACTGACAATTATTGGCAATTTATTAATTATTTATATTTGATGGAAGCATCCTTTTTCGAAGTGAGGTGTTTTTTATTATAATTATTTATATTAATTACTTGTGAACTGAATAGAAATTAACAAGTTTTTCGCTTTCTTTTTTATGCACGAATACGGATCGTAAAATTTAACAAAAGGCAATATCCAAAAAAAGAAAACAAGATATTTCTAAAGATTACTCAAAAATTACCGAAAAAAAAATGGGTAAAATCTAAATAAAACTCAAATTGTAGATTTGGTTGCAGAAATGTGTTACTTCTGTTATTTTTTTGGGCGTGAATGTAGTGTATAAAATTTTCTTCTATGACTTCGGTCATTTTTGGCCCTGTTTCTTACTTTGACGTCAAGCAACATAATAATATAATATGTAGTAAGTATCTGAAATCTAAACCTTCACTCAGTTTAGTTACTTTATAATGTTTATTTTTTACATGAAACCCTTTATTTTATTTACAGCACCAATCACTAAATAACTAATAACTAAAAAAACTATCACTAAATTGTTACCCGGCGCCTCCACCATATGTCACTTGCAGGATTGGGGTTTTAGAGACAGCCAGTTATAAAGTGGTTTATAAAAAATATACAATATTTGGTTGGATTAAATAATGCATTTGCCAAAATTTTTTTAGAAATCCCACTTACTATGGGGCAAGTTTTTTTGAAGGGCGCATGTCATAATCGTTGCTTCCAACCACGTTGGTCACCACGTGAAGCTCAATTTTACGAATCTCTTCTGGTGTTCTGTGCTTTTACTTAACGATACTCTGCTGACATCTACAAAACCTAGAACTTTCTTCTTATATGAAACAAGCCAACGATGGTTTTGTTTGTCAAAAATTAAACACACGGAACATCAGACAGTTGACTTTATTACTTTATTAAACACCGGTCTGCGCCTGTTGGAGTAATAAGATTCGCTCTTAACAATGAATAGTTTCGCCGCTTTCTCTTATCTGCCGTCCAGGAATTGACATTAGGTATGTCGTGAAGACTAAAAAACTTGTCATTCGTCCTCTAGGAGTTCCTTCTAGGCCCCTTCAGCGGGGTGTTCCCAGTGCATCTACGCTTTAGGTCCGTATTGTTGGGGTCGGCCTTCTATGTTATTCTTGAATAGTCGGATTTTCAGCATGTTGTCACATTAATTGAGCTTTTGTAGTACATTTCTGCACTTTGCAATAACTGTGAGTTTCCAGGGCTATCTAGTGACCTTTTTATTCGTCCTTCGTTTTGGTTCCTAGTTTGATATTATTGTTTTAGCATTGCTATCAGTCTTTCTGTCTTTGCTGTTATTCTAGTCACTTGGTATTTTTTTAAGTACCTTACCACTTTAATAGATGGGATACGTAATAAATAATATATAATTCACATAATTTATTAGATTTTTAAAGTTTTAAAGTGAAGTGAAAGCGTTTAAACTTTTATTTTAAAATGAAATGAATGAATGGAAATTAAAACTTCAAGTCGATGCCCAACCAAATTGGAAATAAAAGAAATTGCAGGACTAGTTTCGGCTTTTATTATGCCATCATCAGCAATCACTCTACATAAAAACATGTTGGAAAAATAGTTGTTAAATATAATGTTTTTATTTGAAATATAATTATTAAATTTGAAGAATTTATGAAGAAATAGTGACACGTTGTTATAGAGCAGACTTTGGTTGAGAAGACAATAGCCTAAACCGGTTCCGAAATATTAGTATACAGTGAGGAGCAAAATTATGAAATAATTTTATTAAAACTAAAAATATTTTGTTTTGAAAAAAAATTCTTGAACAGTCAATGAAAAAACATTATTTTCAACTTGATTTGAAATTTTACAGATATTGGATTTTGAGTAATAACGTCATCATTTTTTTTTCCTTAAATGGAATCCCTTAAATAATTTTAGTTATTTTGGTAGATCGTTTAATTGCTGAAATGACAATACTAAAATATTAAATGTTACGTAATAATGTTTTCGAATAAAATTAATTCAAAAATGAAAAACATAAATTTTAATACCAACAAAACACTAAATGAGTTAATCTTTTAAATGAAATGTTCAAAGTGCCATCCTCCAGCAGCTTGACAATGAACATATCTGAGGACACATATTCTTCTTGTACATTACGAAAAACTTTCGGACTATTATTCAGCATTTTGTTTCTAATTCTAATTTTTAAATCTTCTACATTTTATGGTCTATTTCATCTAAACTTTGGATTTTAAATAACCCTACAAGAAAAGCCAAGGGATGTAAGATCTGGAGATCTTGAGGGTTACTTGATTGATGCTTATCTACCAATCCATTTTCCAGGAAAATAGTTGTTTAAAAAGTCACGAACAGGAAGAGCAAAGCAACCAGATATTGTCATTCGGCAGGTCTTGATGATTTCTATTAAGAAACATTTCCGTTAAGACAGGCATAAGTCATACCTTAGAAATTCTAGATATCGGTGTCCAGTAAAATTTTCGTCAAAAAAATTACCAATTGATTCTATCATCAATTATTCTTGCCTACACGTTAAATTTTTGAGGATGTTGAGTATTTGCTTCAACCATTCAGTGTGGATTCTTTCTACTCCAGTACCGAAAATTCCGACAATTAAGAGTGCAATGTAGGCAAAACATAACTTCGTCCGAAAAAAGAATGTGGCGATAAAAATCTGCGTTAAAATCTGTATAACTCCTGCATCATTTTTGAATACTCTATTCGTCAATCTAGATCACCTTCATGGAGTTTCTGATGTAACTGAATTTTATAAGGATGGTACCTCTTTTTTTTAGTACACGTAAAACAGATCGCTGAGAAACACCGTAATCATATAATCTAAAACCTAAATTATTGTATTTCTGACAATTGATTTAAATTTATTATATTTATTTTATACTCAAATTATCATAATCATTATACTCATAATCTATTTACTGCAAGGACTAAATAAATAAATGTCTCCACATTGTAGTTTTATTGTACTCTCCCGTTTGGAATACCTAAGTTCCTGCATTTTACATTTCATTGAATTTCACGGTCATATTTCAATTAATTTTGCCACCATCTTCTTAAACACAACGTAGAGCTCTTTTTCTTTCAGAATCTTTTTTCTGGAATATGTTCAAATAATTTTTCCGTAATCAACTTCTCATTTATTTTTCAATTTTGTACCTACTCTATATTACTTTTTACAAGTGAAATGATTTCTTTTTTTTAGTGACACAATGAACAACAGAGCTTGAGTTGTTTTATCGGAGACATCCTGTTTTGTTTTCTCTTAACAAACTTATTGAGATATTTTTGTTGATATGGTGTCAAGATAAATTTAGTAATAAAATCATTGTTGATCAATAAATATATCCAGGTCGTTTTGAATGTCATTCCGCTTGTATCTTGATAAGCAGTACATAATAAATACTTGACTGATAGTACAATATACGGAAATATATTAAGATGATTTAAAAAAATCAAAAATTTTTTGTTTTTCAAAATCTTCTATTTAATAGTTGCAGTTTAAGATGAAAATAAAATTTAAAATATCAACTCTTAATATTAACAATATTAATAAGGAGGGATTTTGTTTTTAACTTTGAATTTTTATAACTCGTTTATATCTCAGTTTATTGAGATCATTGTACATATTTTGGAATTAAATTAAGCCTTTATAAAAAAGATCAAAAGTTATTTGCGTTTAAAGTTGAAATTATAGTGAATTTAAAATTTATTTTAAGTTTTCCGATAGTCTTTTATGGGCTAATTTCAAGTTGAGATACTACCAGCAGTTTATCAAATTTTAGTACTTTTCCGTAGCAACAATCAATCACAACCACGAATTTTATTAATTTTCCATGGAAACGAAGATACTACCGGTATTATATCAACTTGAAATTAGACCATTTATGCTATTAAATAATTCAAATTTAACATATTGTAATCATTGGCAGATTTTTAATTTTGTTCTATTTTACGAAAATAGCAAACTTTTTCTCAAAAAACGGATTTAGAACGGTGTCAAAAATTTAAATATTGTATTTTGAAAAGGTATTGTACAGGTTTCCCTAGTTTTATTTTTTTTTTAATATACGGAGTACATAAACAAGTCTAGGAAGACGTCTATTTATTAAATACTTTAATTAAAAAAAACTCTTAGTGGAAAGAAAAAAAATGAAATGATCTACTAAAGTAAAAAAATCTTAAAAGTTACTGTAATTGCAACTTTGATCTCAAATAACTTTTGAAAGGGTTAATTTATTATAAAATGATAAGAGACGTTTTTCGTTCAATATTTGTTTTTTTACACAAATGTGTACGATTTGTAAACTGATCCGACGAGTTATAAAATTTCAAAAAAAATTCTTTTGCCATGTTATTTAACTAGGAAATAGAAAATTGCGATGAACGACCTTAAATATTAATACTAGGGGCTGATGTTTTAATCGAGGTTTTATTTTATTTTACTGACACCATTGAATAGGGAGTATTGAAAGACAAAAATATTCGATTTTTTTTAATCACACTAATATGCATATTCCACACTTGTACAAAAAAAAAAGTTTATAGAAATGCAAAATAAAAATATGTAGTTTTTTTAGAGGTAACGGGTTACAGGAACAGTTAAATAAACGATTTGGCTTTAATCCGACGTTTCGACTGTTTTTTATTACTGTCTTTTTTCCGAGGAAAAAAAAACGTCGGATTAAAGCCAAATCGTTTATTTAATTGTTCCTGTTAACCCGTTACCTCTAAAAAGCATATAATAATAACAGTTGGAACGTAATCATATTAAGAATTAAAAATAGTTTTATTTCACAATTTCTTAAGATTTTTCTTATTAATTTTTCATTACAGTTTTAATTATTTATTTATTCAATTGAACATACCTACCTATCGTTATCAAAAATATGTGCAGTCATTATTTGCCTCGCATAGTTACTAAAATATTTATAACTTATTTTATTGCTGCTGCGGATTGTAAAATAGGTATAACTTTTTATTAAATATGTATTTTAGGATTTTTTAAATTAAAAGTATCACTTTATATTTTATATTATTTTTTAAATACAAAAAAGCTATAAAACGGTCTAGACAAGTTAAAAAATAATGACTTTTCTTATTACAGTTGGATTTGCTGTAATAATTTAATGATCTTGTAACTAACGACTGATGCTTTCATAGACACAAACTTGAGATCACCATAAAAATAACAAATCTTCTATCTTATCATTAATTTGGAAAATTATAATTTTATTAATCCGCAATAACATTGTTTCCTTGTCTAAACAATCATAACAATTACAGCGAAACGTCCTTGAATTTTGCTCATATCGTTGTGTGGTAATACAATTCATTATGTCTAACAAATTCACTTCGATTTTACTCGTATTAGAGCTCATATCATAAATATCAAGTATGTAATTTGATATAAATAGTGCCAATTTTAAATCAAGTGTAGCGATAACAAAATGGATAGTAGCTCATCATTAGTTGCTGTGAAAGTGTACAAATATCGATGGATAATTCTTTTAATTTTTTGCTTCTACTCTGCAATAAATTTTGTGCAGTTTCTTCAATACTCAATCATCAAAAATATCACACTAAAGTATGTATAACAAATTTGAAAAAAATGAATAGAATTTTTTTGTAGATATTACGATGCCGATGATGTTCTTGTCGACCTCACCGGTCTATTTTTCATGTTTTCTTTTATATTTTTCTGTCTCCCAGTTAACCACCTTATTGAAAAATACGTAAGTCTCTTTTAAATCAAAACTGAAGACAACCAAACATTTTTTTAGAATTTGAGAGTAACAGCTATTATTACAAGCGGTCTTACAACAATCGGAAACTTAATAAAACTTCTTTCAATTTCCCCCGACCGTTTTTATGTTGTTTTAATCGCACAAGCTCTTTGTGCCATAGCTCAAGTTTTTGCAATGAGTATTCCATCGAAATTAGCCTCAACGTGGTTTGGACCTAATGAAGTATCAACAGCTTGTGCTATAGCAATTTTGGGAACTCAAATTGGAGTTGCAGCTGGTTGTATCTTTCCATCACATGTTGTGAGAAATAGCGACAATTTAGATGAGATCGGAGATGATTTTATGACGCTACAAATCATAAATGCTTCTATTACAGTCGCAAGTTTTGTAGTAGTATTATTATGTAAGTAACCGTAAGTTTGTAAAGGTATTACCTACATTGATGAAAGACAAAACTCCCAATTCTGTATATTGCATACACGTTCATTAAAATTGATGAGCCATTAATCAATCTCTCATCGCATTCTTAACCAATCAGAGCAGCGTATTTTGAATTAATCAGGTTTTAATGGCTCATTAATTTTGATGAACGTTTATGCAACTAGGCAATGAGAAAATACGATTAAGAATTAATAACAGCAAAACCACGTAGGACAATAACGAACAGCAAAACATGACTACATTTGGATGAAAATAAGTAACGAACAAGGGAAATTTTGTATCGGAAAAACGCATAACCACTGTTTGTTTTTTATAATCGTTAATGTCATTTTTTTTTTAAAAACCATATTGAACTACTCTGAAACCTGTATGTACAGATCAACTTTTCTTTTTTAACGTTATTTAACATTTTTCCCAAGTCAGAGTTTAGGTTGTGTATACGAATGATTTTTTTTATCTTTTAACAATAACCGTTTAGTACTGCTCGGTGGACAGTAAATTTAGTTTTACATTCAAATATTATTTTCATTGCTTTAACTATTCACGAATATTTATCGACACAAATGCAATGCCACTGACATTTAGTGCTAGCATTGCTAGCAACATAACATTGCGAAATTACCACTTGTCATTAATAAATGGCAGTACCAACCTGACATCACTTTAAAAATTGATTATAAAAAATACTAACTTTAATGGGTAGTCTGACCACAGTATGGAAATAAATCAGTATGTACAGCTGATAAAAACTTGTCAAAAGCTGGCATCCTTTCACTTAATATGTGTAAGATGGAGCCACTGATTTTTAGATTTTTAGGCAACTAATAATACACAATTTAAATCTAAATGGCTATAACTGTAAACAAAATACTATAAAAATTATTTTTATCGTTCTTTTACCCTTGTCTTTTGATTATTCATTATATAATTTACAATTATAGTCCTTTATATTAAAATTGTGTATTATTAGTTCCTAAAAATCTAAAAATCAGTGGCTCCATCTTACACATTTTACGTGAAGGGACGCTAGCTTTTGACAGGTTGTTATCAGCTGTCCATACTGATTGATTTCTATACTGTGGTCTGACCAAAAGTAGAACTGATACAAGATGATTCTAGGGTCGTATGAGGCTGTGAAAATTTTCGATATCACGGCGAATATTTATTGTAATGTCTTATTTTCTCTACGGAATATTAGAGAATGGTTCCTAGAGTTACTCAATTGTTTAATAATAATAATTATAACAATAGCGAAAATCATTGTTTTTAAAAGGCGAAATAATTTTTATTGTTTCCACAGCCTCCTACGACCCTACAATTATTTATAATCACCTCGTATGACAATAATAAATATGATATGACAAAAATATGATAAATTTGGGTTTATGAGTTTTATCGGTTTTATTGTTATTTTTCTAACCTATCCTATAACCTATACCATAACTGCCATTGACTAAATTGTAGGTTACTGCAAGTTTAAGTTGTTGATGGTTAATAATTAGCGATTGTGGATTTATTAGTTGAGGAGTTGAATTAAATCAAATATCAAGTGTTTAAGAACTTTGCTCTTGAATTTTTACGGGACTTATGGGCTGATTTCAAGTTGAGATAATACCGGCAGTAACGCAAATTTTAATACTTTTCCATGGCAACAACCAATTACAACCACGATTTTTTTTAATTTTGCTTAGAAACGAAGATACTACCGGTATTACCTCAACTTGATATCAGCCCATTACATTTCTATAAAAAATAAAATAACATGGAATATGTATACCGGGTGTCTCAAGTTTTACCTCTACCCCCATTTTTAAACTGAATTTTTATCATAAAAAAATGAAATTTACAGAGTATATTAAAAGAGGGGATAACTTTAATCCTCCTAATTATTTTTTTGATATCACTTTATTTATAGCTGTAAAAACCGTTTTTGCGAAATTTTCAAACGTCTAATTTTTACAATAATCAATCAGAAATTTATTTTCGAACTGATCTGTATTTTTATTTTTGTAAAACAATTGTTAAATTTTGAATAATACCAAATTTAAATTACGGACTCAGAATTTGGGTCGATTTATGATATATGTCTTCTTAACTCTGCCATAAATTTTACTCACAAAGCTAGGTAACTAGACCGGATTTATGATCTGTCCTGAACTTACCAGGGCAGTACTAAGCAAAAGCTGAAAATTATTTTCATTGAAATTATCTAAAAAAAGTATTATTATTTAATTTACTTAACAAATAAAGGCATTCTTCCGGCGACCACTGACCGAGACCAGTTGGTACCATGCCAAACAAATTTTGACATTTATTATAAGCCTTGAAAAAGAATGAATAAATGATTCGAAACGTTGGCCTTATAAAATAGTTTATCTGCCTTGTCCACTTCCCCGTAACAACAATTTTCGAATATAAAAAAGAATGGACGTAATACACCAAAATAAAATAAAGGTATTTTTGCAAAATGTGCTCAACATGATGGCCTTCTTGATTCCGACAGGCCCAAATTCTTCTTTTGGAATTGTTTTGAATTATGTTTCAATAATTTTTGTTAATTATTTCGAGAAAGGCATTTTCTATTCGTTGCCTCATGTCTTTACTTGTGGTTGGCTCTTCTCGAAATACTAGATATTTCTTTAACTGTGTCCCACAAATAAAAGTCCGGAGACGTAAGATCGCGAGAGCGAGCAGGCCAGGAAATTAAAACCAATAACAAACACTAGAATCAGTAAATTAACAGGTAAACTAATAGGTAAATACTAAATTAAAATCAAGAAAATACTAAAAATTGTGTTAAAATTAACTAGCTATGTAATAATAATTTTGGCAAAATCACTCTTCGAAGTCGTATTCAAAACTCAAATGGTTTGTTCTAAGTTTAATTGCTTACCTGAAATAGAAAGTTTTTTCAAATTTCACCCCTAAAAGTAAAATCAATTTAATTCTTTTATCAACAAAACCAAGTTTTAATTTTTCAGAATTTAAGTGTTTCGAATAAGAAAGTGCATAATCTCTACCACAATTTTAAACATCCGGGAATAACATTGGACACACGTCTAATTTTACAGCTGGTACCATATAAATTCGTCAAAATAAAAAGCTCTAATATCCAAATTAAATTTTAGATAAAACCGCAATTATTTTAAAAAATGTAAGAGCATGATGACAAAACATGATCTAAATTCATTAATAAATTTCTAAGTAAAATACCAAAACTAGCGATTTAATTAAATGACTTGAAATTTGGACAGGATATAGTCCTATAAAAGATAATCACGTAAATTTTTTCAAAATTTTTGTTCAAATAGAAAGACCCCTTTTGAAGGTGTGGGTAAAACTTGGGACACCCGGTATAGGATGTCTTTTTTTGTTGGTTCATACAAAAACCATCTAATATTTTGATTGAAATTTTGTGACATATATTTTACATACTTATATCTTCTATTTGTATAAAATATTTTCATTTATTTTCAGCTTAATATTTTTGTTATTTTAAATGGCAACATGTAATTTACATCTTCAGATTTGTCTTCTTTTAATGGTACTGTGATTTGATTGGCGTTTCTTGCGGTCTAATAGTTGGATTTTTAACCGAATAATTTATTTTATTTATTAATTTACACAAATAATTTAAGAGTAACTCTCATTATTATCTCAGAAGTTTAACTCTCATTGCTTACGCAACACAATAATACTCTTATCGCATTGACTAATCATTCAACGTAATCTCTATTTCACTAAACTCTATCACTAATCTCTATTTCCAAAAAATTTACTCTAGTTCTTTTCGTTTAACCCGGAGACGGACCACTTTTAGTCTTTTAGTTCTTACCTTACAACATCTGCGGTACATTACATTGTTAATCCGCGGCAAAATCGTGCAAGGTCTTTTGAGTTTTGGGTAAAGACCTTTCTCTCGCTGGGGGTTAAATAGCTAGACTAAGTCACTTTTTTTTGAAATCCGCTGTATTAGTCTTGTTTGTTTTTATTTGGTTACTTGCTATCTCAACTCGTTTTTGTGTTGTTATTTATTGTTTATTAAAGCTCATCTACATAGTTTCCAATCTTCTTCGGCTAATATCTTTAGTAAGCTTCTCCAACGTTTGAGAAATGCTTTTCTATCGTCTTGTTAAACCGCTCAAGTCAGGTCAGGTCAGGTAAGTACATCGTCATCGTCAGACTGGGAATGCAGCGTTGTTGTCCTAGGTTTTTTGCACACCCAATAGATCACAAAGATCTTGAAAGATTAGTGACTTGAAATTCCAGCGTGATTTCGTAGTGACAAATCTAATTATCCACGAGAGCTTGGGACACTTGATGAAATGTTCGATGACCACCATGATAGATCAAAGTGGTTGACATGAAATGATTCTGCAATATTGAAAGCTATTCTCGTGAAAGGAACCCTAACACTATTTATATAACCTCTAAACTACAATTTTTTTTTACCATTGTTTGTTACTTTCGGTATCAGTTATCTACATCTTCTCGATTATTATTTACTAAGTAGAAGTGTTCACGCACCTTTCCTAATGTCTTAATAACTGGGGGTGGCAACTGCAATCACTGGTAGCTTAATTAACTAATCAGAGGTACTAGCTTAACCGCTGTGAAACGTTGAACTATTGGTTTTTCATAGTTTTTCGTCCTAAACCCTGGAGAGAGAAATTTATAAAATCTACATAGGCGTTAAAACTGTCATTTAATATTACGTTTTTTGTTAATATAATATTAACTAAAAATCTGCAAATCACGCAAATATTGTAATTTTTTATCAATTTTTGAGTAGAACGGACTTCTCCTCGCCAAAGGTGTTTTCAATGACTCTTGTTATTTTTCATAATTTTTCTATAAAGAGTAAATATGTATAAGAAATAACTAAAAACGTTTGAGATGTTTTTTGAAAAATAAATAACAGTACGAATTTTAAGTGAATAAAGAGTATTAATAATTATTTGTCATGTTTAAGGGCAGAAATTAAAAAATTTTCTCGTGGACGTGCTCCTGCGGCAAAAAGATTTCAACTCAATGCGCAACGCGGCTTAATCGGTTTAGCGGCGCGGATTTCGACGTCTGTGCAGAGTCAAACAAAATCTTTACAAGTTTTACAGGCTTTTTTAGAAATTGGAAATACAACCTAGAGAAACACTTGAAGGGTATAGAAATAAAAAGAGGAATGTCCAAAAATTCGATTTCTTATAGAACTGAAAATTCTATGGTTTTTTCTCTAATATTAAAATCAATACTGACAAAAAACAGTTAAAAACAATGACTGTCAACACTTCTAAGTCTACTCAAGAGGTATATCAAATAAAAAAATTTGCCATATTCATGAAAAACGATTGGAATCCCACTTCTGTAAGAAAACAAATTTTTGGACAATCCTCTTTTTATTCCTGTACCCTTCACTTGATGCCGATTGTCTAAAGCAATTTTATATCCACACTTCCCAATTCTGCAAAGCCTATCAATCTACAATAAGGTTGAGTCTTTATAGTTTGACCAACTAAAGTAGATACCTGTATAACGTCATATTAGCGACAAAAAACAAAATAAACCATATTTGTGTAACCAATCTTAATTGAAAATACTGCTGACTGTTATCTAATATCTACAATCTATCAAAGTATTACGTTTAACTTTTTAAAAGCGATTTAATAACTAAAGTTTTGATACATTTATTATATTTTTTTTACAGTTTTTAGAGCCAAACCTCCGTTACCTCCCAGCCAATCACAAGTTACTATCATTGAGGCAGATAAACCTTCAATTGTTTCTATTCTCAAGGAAATGATAAAAAATAAAGATTATTTATTTTTGGTGGCTGCAATAGGAAGCTCGAATGGTCTTTATTCCTCTTTTGGAATTCTCTTTAACCAAGTTTATCTCAACTACTTTCCTGTAATTTTATTCATTTATTTATTTATTTCGGTTTTCACCAAAACATATTTTAAAGGGATACGAAGCAGAAGCTGGGGTAATTTCAGCCCTTGCTGTCCTTGCTGGAGGGTGTATTGGAAGCGTAATTTTTGGTTTTATTTTAGATAAATGGCACCATTTTAAGTAAGAAAATCGCTGTATACAGATGTTCCTTTAAGTTGGGGCATTAGAAATAATTTAGAGGAGAAATTTTAAGAGATTTAATTTGGTAGCAGCATATTTGAGTGAAAGCTTTTTTATTGTTTTTTGGTTACACTGGACACTGCTTGTAATGTCAGAGGACTAAAATACTTGCTAGGGATGTTTGGAGATAGTGCTACAGCATTACTTCACTTCATTTAATAATAATAGTAAACAAAAATATAATTCTTCATATTTCTAATGGTCCAAATACAAGGGACACCTGATTTGTGTAATTTCAATTTTATGTTTCAGGCTGACCACCTTTTTTATAATCCTATTCTCAGCCGTTACGTACTGTTTTGTCATTGTATCAATGGAGAAAAGGCTCAGGTGGCCACTTATTTCACAATTCCAATATTTGGGTCAGTAAAATTACGTAAAAAGCTTAATAAAATACCTACTTTTTTCAGATTTTTTATCGCGAGTACATTACTCGTAGGATTTGAGTTTGCAACTGAACTCATGTATCCAGTACCTGAAGCAGCTTCTTGCAGCTTTTTAAATACATTTATTTATTTATTTTCAGTAGTTTATACTTTAATTTTTGGTGCTCTTTTTGACTCAATCGGTTATGTACCAACAAATATTGTAATAGTGGTTCTACTAGTAATTAGTTCACTTCTTATTTATTTATTCGACCGAATTTGAAACGAAGAGAAGCAAATTTAAATAAATAAATTATTTATTGAAGTATTTTTTATATTCGTGCCATATTTGTTCATTCAGTTCTAGACGATTTTGACTTTTTCAATGTGAGTATTTAACTTGTCTAACATATTTAAGTTCATGTTCATGACTTGGAATAATAAATAAATCTGAAAAAAAATATATTAATAAAAAGTATTGTCATAAAATTATTTTATAATTTGCCTTTTTAAGAAACCTATTATAGGTAAAATAGCGGCTACGAACAAACATACCTACTCATTATTTATGTTATTAAAAAAAATCTTATTAAACCGCAGTTTTACATAATCCAAGTGAATTAGAAATTTTTTTTAGTGTCATAGCTATTTTTTACTTACTTTTGAAAATGCGCATTATGAAAATACGCTAATTTATACTTTGAATATTAATGTCTAAATTTGTCACATTATTAGAAATTAGAAATTTTGAATGAAGACGTAAATTCATTGGTGCGTTGTCACGGGTATAACACTTATTTGGGTGCTTTAATAACTATTATAACACCCCTGAATGCTATAGAACCCAAGTGAATGTTATAATAGGTTTCTAAGAAAGCATATTTTAAACTTTAATATTTTATTACCGGTTCCTCTCTTTGTGCGTCCTTATAAACCATTGCTTGACTCTCAATGTTATCAAGCATCTCCTTGTAGTAGTAGAAGGTTGTGAATAATTTATCAGCGAGTTTGTATCTAAATTACTCATTAAACTTGCGTCATTCATTCATTTGGAACTTACGTGGAACACCTTGTCTCATCAATAACTTCATTACACGGACATTTATTTTCAAAACTTTTAAAATCTGATCCCATTAGTTTGACAGGTTTGGACGCTCCCTAAAGTGTTATCAATTGTGTCTTGTACCGCTTTCAAGTTCATTAAACGATTATAAAGCCAGTCCAACTATAAAAAATATTAGGCAGAGCTAATTGTTGAAGACCTCACCTTGACTTTGGAATTTGCAGCCCAATCAACCATTTCAGAAATATAATTCATCTGATTAAAAAATTGTTGTTCATAATCTCGCAATTCAAGGATTCGTCTATTGACGAAATCGTCTAAATCATTGAAAACGTATTTTTTTGCATACATTTTGTCACTTGGAATTTGTCAAATTAGCGAATGTCATCGTCTTCGCTTGCTTCGGAAGTGGAAGGGCTACAAGAAGACTTTTTCCGACCTTTTCTCTTCTTTTCTTTTAATTTTTTTGGACTCGCTAACACCAACAAAAAATTATTTTTGATAATACATATACTAAAGTAAAAAAATGTTTAACAAAAGCAAGTTTTGATGAGATTTTTTTAAAAATTATTATTGGGAAGTTTCTGTCAAAACTGACAAGATGTTAAAATAGAAATATAAAGCGTTTATTTAAAAAGGTCTTCCAGGCTCTTATCCAAAATAACATTTTGTATCGTATTTTTTAGTTAAATTTGCTTAAATTTTGCTGAAAATAACTCGAAGTCTACTAAGTGCCACCAACCAGCGACCACTCGAAGAGGAAGCAAGTGTGGAGCTTAAAGTACTTGTTAGATTAAAGAAAAAACAGTCAAGAGAATAAGAAAAACAAAAATAGATGGTAGAATATTAGCGGTAGCGAAACTATATTACTATTTTAAGAAGACATTTTTTGAAAGTAAGAAGATAGGTACTTAGTTAAAAAGTGTAGTATTCGTTTGTAAAATTACTAATGTTTTACCTCGATTGATGCAACATTGGCAACCCAATTCCACTTGTGTCTCTTGATTTTTGTATCTTTCATGTTCAAAACTGACTCTTTTCGTGTCATTACTTTGGCCTGCAGCCTCATCGTAGACAGTCCCTTTAATTTTAGGTGTTACTTTTCTCAAAACTAATTTTTTGTGCTATTAAATAACAAAATAAAATAATAAGCTTAAAAAAGTAAAGAAAAACAACATTTTTCGAAATCACAGGTGTTTGGAGCCAATACGGCCACTTATTTTGAAAAATACCCGCGAGGTTTGTAAAATCAGGCCTCGCTTCTAAAACCTACAAGTCAAATTTGGATCGATCCTTGAATAATTACCTAATTTTGCCCCTAAATCCGTAGTCGAAGTGTGAGAATCTAAGTGAAATTTGCACTGAAATGATTGATTTAATTGTTTCTGCAGTTGTAAGAGATCAATAGCTGTTTGTTGTTGCAATTGATTTAAATTTTGCATTGGTGGAGCTTGGCACTGCCAATAATTTTGAGGGTAGCTCTGTTGAGGCGTTTTGAAGGTAAAAGTAACAGCATTGGGGTTGTTGAAATTTTGTTGCATGGTGGGGTAAATCCCTGGTATTTGGCTTACTGATGTTGTAAGGGTATCAAAGATTTTGCGGTGTTGATCCTGGGATACTAAGACATTTTGGCCGTACAAATTTGTTGGGGCTAAAAATTAAAAAATGAACATTTAGGAAGAAAGCTTGAGGAATTTAACTTGAATTGAAAGTTCTTTCGTCAAAAATGTTTGTGTTGGTTGATGAAAATGGGTGGTTTAACATTTTGACGTTTTTTTACAGAAATTTTGACACGACACGTAAAAGTTGACATATTTTAATCAAAATAATATATTCAGATTCTTCTTTGTAATTTTGTTCAATAATTGTTGGTTATTCTCTAAATAAAATAAAAATGTCAAGAGCGCTACATAAACTACTCGTAATTTGTATCATTACGCTTAATTTACTAAGCAATTATCTGTTATTATTAGTACAAAAATATATTACAAAAAACAAATAAATAATCGATTGAAATAGTTTTTTTCCATATTTTTTACCGAATGTTTTAAACTTTCTTATCAATTTTTCTTTGAATATTTAAATGTTGTGCTTGGATATAACGGTTGTTTATCAATAATGATACTATCAGAATTCACGAGCACAATAATTATTTGGAGCAGTTTTAACGGGACAAACCCTAATGTAAAAGCACCCTCTCTGTCGAATATTCTCTCTATCACAGCTTTATTGGATCATCGCTGAAGAGGTAGACAATGGAGAGAATCATCTGGAGACTTTTTAGTTTTCACCATTGCGATTATTAATGAACCTTTGGGAATTGAGATGAGGCCGGTGATGGGGGGCAATTATTCTTGATTCAAGAGATAAAGGCTCGCCAATTAAAAAGTCGTAAAAGTAAAATAGTCGTAAAAATTATGTATACAGTCATTAAATTAAATAGGTGTGATCTTGATAACTATATCGACTGCGATCAGTTTTGTTTTTGATATAACAAAGCGTAAAATAACTAATTATTTTACCAACTGGACGACTATGTTAACATTTCGTTACTAATTAATCACAGAAGTGCAGCTGTTCAATTGGGTAATAAAATACGTGTGACTCGAAACAAGGAATTTATTAAAATTACAGTTTTGTCACAGGCCCTTTTTGCTGAAAGTTTTGGAATAGTCTGACTTTGGTTTGTCTGACCTTGAGCCTTATATAAGGGAGTCACTGGCCAATACTTTGACTTAGCGAGGAACAGCGATTATTAAAGGCAATATATGTGTAGTCTTGGGTTTGTTTAATTAATGAGTTACTATTAGTTTTATTGTTAAATAATAATATGTTTTAAATTTGAAATAAGTTTCTAGAAGAGTTTAAAAAACGACAAAATATAGAAAAAGAATAGCTTGAAAAATAGCTATTTGAAAAGAAAAATAAGGGAAGGAAGATTTTACAAAAATAAAAATTGATTATGAATGAAGAAGAAAGAGAATTCTTCTTTGCTTGTCTTACATTTTTCTTATGCTTTTATTCTTGTTCTAGTCGTAGTTTTTTTGTTGTTCTTTCTATTTTAATCGCTGTTTTTCAAGCTTCTTCAAATTCAAGAAAAAAGCTTGTAAAGAACGATTGAATAGAAATGAACAACAAAGAACTATGTCTTGAAGAAAAGTAAAAAAAAGTAAGATTTTGGAAAACAAAAGAAAGATTCTGGCAGACCAAAGAAAGATTTTGGCGTAAGAAGAACAAGAAAAAAATATGACTGAACGAAAAGAAAGATCAAAAGAAGGTTTTAGACAAATAGCCAAAAACGATGGCTAGAAGAATAAGAAAATGTGCTCGAGAAATTTGACAGCCTGCAAAATGCGTTGAAGAGAAATGTTCTAGGTATAAGCTAAAGGAGTTCTGAAGAAAAAGTTTAGGGCATAAAAAACAGGACTAATTACAAAGATCGAACCCGTGTGACAACAAATGAAACCCTCGACGTTGGTAGGATTGCCAACTTTTCCGATTTAGGCGGGAGGTTCCCGATTTTTAAATAAATACATGTTCTAAATATAAAACTTTTCTATCTTTTATATACGTTTATTGATAGTAGATTGGTTACTTAAAAGAACAGAGATTTAAGTAAAATAAATGTTTCAGGCCGACTAGTTTCGTTCTTTATTCGAACATCTTCAAGGCGGTGAAACGTTGACTAAGTTGACGGTGACATCCGCCCTAAGGATGTTCGAATAAAGAACGAAACTAGTCTGCTTGAAACACTCGTTTCAATTCATTCGCTTTATATTCGCTTGTCTGACTCTCATTAACTGACTGACCATCTCCCAGTCAATGTTTCCTTCTTTATATAATCATACGTTCTCCCAAAATGTGCCCGATGATTCGTGACTTTTCTTCACTCGTACGAAGCGATAGCTTATTCTTCTCGATCATGGGCTAGGACTTGTTTATTAATGATTTCGTAAGATTTCACGTCATTGTGCGCTTCTGGTGCAATAACTTTCTAGTATTTTCTGGAGCTATTTGAACTCTTATTATTTTGAATTGTTCGTAACAATATGTTTACAGTATTTAGCAACATAAATGATAAAACAAGCTGTACAGAAAAAGGTTTTTAAATTTTCAGGTATTAGTTTTTGAGGATTATCTTTTTTTTAAGAAATAAAGTTGCATTGCTAATTTGCTACTTACCTATATACGCAATAATACAAGCAGCGAACAACGAGGGAGACCATAAAACATTACAAAAGTACTGAAAACTGAGGTAGATTCATGTATTGTTTAAAACAGACTAGTGTTAACTACCGAGAGCGCTCTGCGAAAACTTCACGTTATTGTGTTCTCGAGTGTACTAGAAACGATGAGTCATTGATTGTTGGAAGCTACTAGAGTAGTCGCAGGAATACAGGAATAGGTCATTAGCCAGTAGTTTGATTTGTCGAGTTTTGAATTCGTTATGAGTTTCGTTAATTACTAAGTTGTTTATGAGTTACTTGGGTAAATTCGTTTGTTATTAATTATTATGGGTTATATGTATTATTATTAATTATTATTTATTTAAAAATTCAACTTTTTATATCGCAAATAAGTAATACCTAATGATGGAAATCATTATCAGATTATTTTTCCTTTAATGATAGTATTCATTCCTTCATTTTAGAGATTTTTTCTAATCGTTTGATACAAAAAAATGCTTGATATCTATTACCTGTGAGCAATGGATTTATTAATAAATCTCATTTTTTCCCGCTACACAATATTTTTTTCTTACAATCCAAACAATTATCCGATTTTCAAAATAGTAAATAGATAGATACCTCATATTAAATTATAGTATAGCAAGTATCACTGATCGGTTTTCACTTTCTTTACTTATCTATTGTTATCCCTACTCTGACAATCTAAGCACCTGCTAAACGCTTCCGTATGATCCTCAGGTTAAAGTATCAACCTACTATTGATTTTGTTGTATTTTTATAACTAGGAAAACCAGTTGATCAATGTAATTGCATCAAGGACAATAACAACTATGTTTATTCTACGATGCGTAGTATCACTGCAGTATTTGGCTTAGCCGGTACTTCAATCTCTACTTTGTGCTACTCTCATTTCAAATTACTTCATAAAGTTATACATATAATTCTCGCTCTTGTGCCTCTTGCTCAAAGCTGCCAAAAATGAATGGCAAAACAGTAATTATCACTGGCGGTAACGGCGGAATTGGGAAAGAAACAGCCAAAGAAATTGCCAAAAAAGGAGCACGTGTTATTTTGGCATGTCGTAATGTAGAAACAGCCAAAAAAGCTCGAGGTAAATCGCGATTTTGTTTTTGCTGTTTAATAAATTTGTGGGTTTATAGATGAGATTGTGCAGGAGTCAAAAAATGAAAATGTTGTGGTGAAAAAACTGGATTTGTCGTCGCAAAAATCAATAAGGGAGTTTGCAGAGGAAATTTTGAGAAGTGAGACGAGGTTGGATGTGCTTTTGCATAATGCCGGAATCTCTGCAAGTAAATTACAAATGACAGAGGATAATATTGAATCGACGATGGCGACGAATCATTTTGGGCCGTTTCTGCTAACTCATCTTCTGATTGGTACGTCAACATACATGGTTTTATGTTCATTAGGTACCTAGAATGAGTAGTGTTATTTGTTCGGCGTACAGGTAGAAAAAAAAAATAGTTTGTCATTAGGTCAATATTAGGTGAAAAATTTACAAAAATTACTCAAGAAATTAATAAAAATATTTTTTATTCTCCTGTAAGAAAATTATATCAAGGTTAGATAAAAATATGATTATACCTATTTATAGAACACTGAACACTTGATTGTTTGTTTACTTACAAAAAAATTATCATTAAAATTAATTAAGTTAATTTGAATCGGTATGTTCGTAAGATCACTGATGTTTTATTATGCCTAATTAAAACCTCTAAAGTGAAAGTTTGTTTTAAATTAGAAGAGATTCTCAAGTGTTACTGCTTTTTAAGAATAAATAAGTAAATTGGAGAAGCGTGAGTCAGAATAATAAGTCAATTCTGGCGTATTAGAATCTCGTTTACTAGAAGAACCATGTTTTACTGTGATAGGTTCATAATTAATTAATTTTTAAGAATATTGCACCAGTTATCTTAAAAATTATTAATAAAAAACAGTTTTACAGGTGATCAATTATTATTTTCGTTTTTTATATACAGATTTCAACTAAAAGTTAAAAGACTTCTACTTGTTTAAATAAAATAGCAACTAAGCTTTTTTAAATGAAGGAAAAAAGACACTTTGAAATTAATGCATTTTAAACAGCGGAAAGTAAAATTTTGGCCTTAGCGCGTAATATCCTTACTACGGTCTACAGCATTGACTATTCGTATAGTGGACACGAAAACATTTGGTCACTGACAGGGGCGGACTGGCAAAGTTTTTTACGGGGTGCTGAATTAAAGAAAGGGCCCAATCTTTCCAATAGTAATTAAAATCCCGAAAAAAGATAAAAAATTACTTACCATCTAATGAAGCAATTTTTTTTGCAGAAGTTCGGCACTTTTGCCATACTTGTTAATCACATAAAGGTGTTGCCTCTGTTTCGGTTGAAATTATAATAAAATAAAAGCGTCTAATAAGTAATAATTTACAACTTAAAATTGATCTGTGTTTTTTTTTGATGTCGAAGTACTTGTTTTTTAAAAAACAAAAATAAAGTTTTTTGTTCTGAATGTTCAGCAGCTACTTATTTTACTTAATTTTAATTTTTCTGTGTCTTTGTTTTTTGGCCCTAGATTTAAATTTGGATTTGGATTTTTTCACTATATGAGTACCTATTATATGTACTTATATGACGAATCAACAAAAACTGCAAGAAAACACGATTTTTTATAAGAGATCACCCAGATTTTTGTCAATACTATCTTGAGCTCTGACAAAAATTAACTGAGATTAACTTCCCTAATCAAAAATAAAATTAAGTTTAAAAAAAATCGCTCAATTAAGCATATTTAATTACGAGTACAATTTTATTATGACCAGAGAGCAAGGCTTGAATAAGATTTTTATTTCTTATGGGTGAAATATTTTATAGCTTCCACGAAAATTTCATTGTGCAGCACTTATTACCAGTTGTATCAAGTTACAAAGTTACAACTTTAATTGATTCTATTTTAAAAACGATACAAATAAAGAAAAAATTAAATTTGTTTTACATGAGGTTCGTAAGGGCCAAGGAACTCAAGGGGCCCGGGGTGCTACAGCACCCCTGCACCCCTGGCCAGTCCGCCCCTGGTCACTGAGTTTTTAAGACCACAGTAAACTAAATAATGCTCATTGTTGAATCTATTAGTAAGATCTACATCTGTGACGGAATTACTTTACCTTCTGACTTAGATTTATTACATCTTTACCTGCCCTGATGTACATCCGCCAAATCTCTTGTTACTCTAGTTTTCTAATTGTGTTGTTGTAATCTTTACAGCTTTAGTTTGCATTCCTTCCGGAACCCAAACCCAAAGATTTCTAGAGCTGTTAGTTACAATTACACTTATAATGAACAGATTTAATTTACTTTTTTACGGGGCTGTAGCTAAATTCCAATTCTCATTCAGGATTGTAAGCCACTTTCAGAGTTGCATTAGCTGGGAGTGCTATTATTATCTATTTCTGAAAGAATGTTGCATAAGTCATAAATAATTCTAACAAAGGAAGCCTACAGAAGCAATTATTACTATTACCGATTTATGATGTAGCTAGCAGGTTAAGGCTAGGTTAAAGGGATTTTTCTAAGTGGCGTTCTGGATTTTGTTTTTACGCGATAATTAAGTTATTTAAAAAGATATCAACTTGTGTCTTCTTAGTATAATCTTAGAAATATTATCTACTCAATGAACAATTTTAATTAATTGTAATGTTTTAAATCATGACCGGAGTCACTTAGAAAGTTTACCAAAAGTATTTAACAAATATCTTCAATTATTATTAACATTATAAAAAAACTAAAAAAGTCATTATATTTGGGAGAAAAATCTATCTATCGTACAAAGCACAAAGCATTTTTTATGCAAGTCATTTTAAACGTTTTAAGATTTTTTTTCTTTTCAATTAACCGTGATTATTAATCGTTATATTTTATTTAAGTTTTAAAAATGACTTGCATAAAAAATTCTTCGTACGATATTTAGATTTTTCTCCACCAAATATAATTATTTTTTTATTTTTTTTATAATGATATTTGTTAAATACTTTAACTAAACTTTCTAACTGACTCCTGTCGTGGTTTCAAACATTACAATTAATTAAAACCGTTCATTGAATAGATAATATTTCTAAGATTATACTGGTTTTTAAATGAAGTTGATATCTTTTTAAATAACTTAGTTATCGCGTAAAAACGAAATCGAAAGCCCTACTTAGAAAAATCCCTTAAACCTATTAAAAAGTTTTCGGTTTGTCGAAATATGGGCTTTTAAAATTTGAAAATCTGTAAAAAGATTGCGAAATGTATATATTTTTTTCATATTTCTGTCGATCAACAAGCTCGATGTTGCCAAAAGGTGGACGTCAGTCAAGGCTGTGAGCAGATGCTGTTTGCAAGTAGCGGTTATGTAGTAAACTAATACATATAACGGTCGTCCAAATTCGGGGTTCCTATGATCCAGAGAGTTGGATTTTTAACAATAATATCTTAACGACACACGATTCAATAAATAATTAACTCAATCACACAGTATAACGACCACGATTGTCGCTCAATAACGTCGATTTGCTCCCGAGAACTCAACTTATTTACTTTTCGGCTTTTACTGACTTATTAAAAGATAATAAATTGCTCTCTCACTAAGCTTAAGATGAAAAACAGAGGGTATGTGGTTACTTTTGCAACCACACATCCATCTGATCTTCGGCTTTTGTGCAGATTCTACTATTTTTATGATAAATTTCATGTATCTTTTTTTTTATTTGCACAATAAAGACCTTTATTATTATTATTATTATTATTATTATTATTATTATTATTATTATTATGTGTTAAACCCGGCAAAAGAATAGGAATCATTTCAACAATTACTTTTTTTTTGTGAGTTGAAATTATAATTGATTAATTTTTTATACAAAAATTAATTGATAAATAATCCCTACGTCTTTTATACACCACTGACCCGGCAGTATAAACTTATAGTCAGGCAAGACATCATTACGGATAAAATTATCAAGTAATGATGCTAAAAAAAATGAAATAAAATGAAAAAGATGTAAGGAACGAATTTTCTTACTTGACGTCAAGCGTGACTATAAATCGCCTGCCATGCAACTTTGTTTTTGTTGTGTTAGTGTAGTGTTATTAATGTTAAAAATTTTCTGACGATGTTGCTTGTGTTCAAAAGTATTGATTTTTGAATTACAATTATTAGGTTTGAATTTAATTTTAGTAATTTTAAATTTTTATTAAGAGTTTTTGGCACAATTCCAGTGGCCGACATAATCATTAGAAATATTTTAACTGTCTGCAGGTTCCATAAATTTTTGATTTCGCCAGCAAGTA
Organism: Tribolium confusum; assembly: GCA_029207805.1. Taxonomy (NCBI): domain Eukaryota; kingdom Metazoa; phylum Arthropoda; class Insecta; order Coleoptera; family Tenebrionidae; genus Tribolium; species Tribolium confusum. The sequence goes on from JALGAY010000006.1 coordinate 12,171,365, forward strand.
ACATGTATTTTGACATTTTTGTAGTGTATGTTGTGTGTATATTGTGTGAATTTGGAACCGCAATGTTAATCAAGTATGCCTGTTTGTCGATCTTTGAAATTAAGATTATGTCTGGACGGTTAGCAGTTATGTTTGAGTCAGTCAGTATAGTTCTATCCCAATATAATTTATAATTATTATTTTCAAGATATGGCTTTGGTTCGTATTTGAAATAAGGTGACTCGTTTTCAATTAAACCTGAATTAAACGCCAATTCTAAATGGATGATTTTAACCATATCATCATGTCTTTTTTTATATTCTGTTTGCGTCAACACAGGACAAGATGAAATAATATGTTGAATAGTTTCTGGTTGAGATGAACAAATTCTACATAAATCATCGTTTTCATTTTTATTATAAATTTATTATAATTTTTTGTTTTAATGACCTGATCTTGTATTGCAAAAATAAATCCTTCTGTCTCAGGGTGAATGTTAGACTTTGTCAGCCAGATATGTGATGCCTCTTTGTCAATGAGAGGATCATCAAGCTCTTTGTAAAACCTACCATGAAGTGACTTTTCTTTTATAGTATTGATTAATAATTTTTCATCAAAATTAATTTCTTGTAACCTAAAGTCACTAAGGTTTAAGGGTGTATAATTATAGTCACTTAAGCATATTGATTTAAACAAAAGGTTTTCCTGGCTACGTTCAAGAAAATATTTCTTTAGTAAATTAATCTGTTTGGCATGGAGATTTTGTAAGTTTAAAAAACCACGGCCACCATTTTGCCGTGATAAAGAAAATCTTTTCAATAGCTGATTTGGATGGTGTTTTCGGAATTTGGTAAATAAAGTTCTAGTTTTTATATTTAAATTACTAATATCTGTTTTTGACCATTTAATAATACCAAAGGAGTAAGTCAATACAGGTACAGCAAATGTATTTATAGCTTTCATACTATTTTTACCATTTAGATGTGTCTTTAATATTTGTTTAGATCTTGATACAAATTCGTTAAAAAGTTTTTCTTTTATAATATTGTGAAGTATGTGATTAGATTGTTGGAAACCTAAATATTTATAAAAGTCACCCTGATCAAGATTTTCAATGACCTCATTATTTTGAGTAGTGTAATTTATGTTTTTAATTTGGCCACGATTAATTGCCAAAATCTTACACTTATCTACACCAAAACTCATGCCAATATCTTGTGAAAAATTTTCAGTTAATTTTAATAATAGTTTTAGTTGTCGTTCAGTAGATGAATATAATTTAATATCATCCATGTACATAAGATGAGTGAGTTTTGATTTTGTTTGACCATTATTTTTGATATTAAATCCATAGCCAGAAGAGTTTAAGATGTCAGAGAGTGGATTAATTGCTAAACAAAACCATAAAGGACTTAGGGAATCTCCTTGAAAAATTCCTCTTTTAATAGCAATTGGTTCTGATTTTAAGTTAATATTATTTAGTGAAATATTCAAAGTTGTTTCCCATGATTTCATGATATATTGTAAAAAGGTGATTATGGTGGGATGTATTTTATAAATTTTTAAGATGTTTATTAGCCAAGAATGTGAAACTGAATCATATGCTTTTTTGTAGTCTATGAAAGCTGAATAAATATTTCTATTACATTTACGAGCTTGTTCCATAATTACACTATCTATTACAAGTTGTTCTTTACATTCAAATGATCTTTTCATACATCCTTTTTGTTCCTCATTTATTATGTTATTTTGTAAACAATACTCATAAATAAGGGTTGTTATGCAAGAGGTCAAAATTTTATATAATGTTGGAAGACAAGTTATTGGTCTATACTTTGATGGGTTTTGGGTGTCATCATCTTTAGGTTTGAGGAAAGTGACCCCATGAGTTAAAAACAGAGGAAATGTGTTGGGATTTTTAATGAAATTGTTAAAGTGCCAAAGAAGTCTGGAATAAATACAAGTGAATTTTTTCAGCCAAAAATTATGAATTTTATCAATTCCAGGGGCTTTCCAGTTATGACATTTGTTAATCGTATCGATTAAGTTTTGATATAAAATCTCAAAGTTGGTCATGTTATTCTGATTTACAGTTTTTGTTTTAATAGAATTTATCCAAGAGGCAGATGTGTTAAAATCTCTGTCTTTAGACCAGGTATGTTGCCAAAATGAAGTAAGTTGTTTTAGGTCTGGAGGTCCATTATTAGATTTTTGTGGACGATTTAAATTTCTATAGAAGATTTTTTCATTGTTACAAAACTGTAAATTGTGATACTTTCTAAGATTGTTTTCTTTATATCGTTTCAATCTTTTTGAGTATAAAGATAGCCTCTGTACTAAAGTATCTTTAATTTCTAGGAGAGTAGAATTATATTCATTATAGGTAGAACAATGTATTCTTATATTCAATGTATTCTTTCTCAAAACGTTGTCAATACATTTTTGAATTATATAAATATAAAATATAAAATAATTATTAAAAAATTATTAAAATTAAAAATCAACGAAATTAAAAATTTAAAAAAGTCAAAATGTAGTCCATGTTATTACAATACTTGTGGCGAAAACCGTTTTTATTTTATAAATAAACTAGCTACAGATTCGCGCGTTTACATTGGAATCCCTATAATAGAGAAATTGGTAACTACTCCTGTTAAGGGTGTAATCGCTAAACAAGTCTTCGTTATAGTAATAATACGCAATGGTTGAATAAAAGTCCTTTAATACTAAGTGCAACCCAAGGGTCAACCAGTGAATAACCAATGAAGGTGTGAGTATGACTAGAGCATGACCGTAATTATGGGTTTAGTAGACATATTATTATACACTCTTATATACGAATTGATTAATAATAAATAACTTGTTTCAGTTAAATTGGTCAATTAAAACATGGCTATATAAAAAGTTTATTCTAAAATGTAATTAATATAAAATTGGATTTGCATTCTTAAAAGTGAACTTTTGGAAATTATAGAACTTGTGCTTCATATCTATGAAAGATTTTTGGAAAAAGGAATTTAATTTAAAAAGAAATATTTGAATGTTAACCATTTTTGACCCTTGAACAACTTGTCATTTGATTTGAAAAGATATTTTGAGATGTCATTTAATCATGAAAAGAACATAATTTTATTAGATATTGCCGGTTGTAAAAGATGCTTAAAATTTGGGTCGTCAACGCATATAGTTGAAACTTATGTCCTCCCCGTCTGAAAGTATTTTAATATTTGTTAAATTAATTATAGAAATAATTTATAATGAAAGAATGATTAAGTTTATGATTAATCTTATTAGTTATCAAACAAGTTTAAGCAATAGAATTCAGTTTTAAGGAAGAATAGAAGAGTTTATTGATCAATTAATCATTCATTCATCAGATTTTAAGCTTATAGTTTCTTATATAATCACTTTAAATCTAGAAAACAACTAATTGTGCTTTAGAACAGTATTTGAGTATATGCAAGAGAATTTGATTAAAATTTTAACACTCTTAATTAATCTATTATTTTAAATATTTAATCAAGTAGTTTATTTTGATTTTATTGTATTGAATAACTTTATATTTATCATTAACCATTTATTAATATATTGTTTAATCAATTTTATGCTGAATTTTTACATTGCTTATGTTATTAAATCGCAGGGAAGACGTTCAAAATATAAATTTATTAAATCTGTTGGGTAGGAAACCGTTTACGGCCTCATTAACTTTTAAAATCTCAGATGAGAAAAATTTCATTTTTCTTATTTAAAACAGCCTACCACAAAGCACAAAATTGCGCGCTAATTCAAATTGAAACAAAAATAAATTAAAGTAGTAATCGACATCTGGTGGAAAAGAGCCCTACATTGTGTTTGACAAGATGGCGGCAAAGTTTTTTTCAAATGTAACTGTATGATGATTCAAACTGAGTGTATAATAAATCTACAATGTACAAAGAAACATTTATTTGTTTGTTTTTTGCAGTAAGTCGTTTACGAAATGTAAACAATACAAAATGTAGATTATTAAACAATAAAACAATCATAAAATAATCACATAAAAACATATACATCAATATTAAATTACATGTAACACATATTACAGCATTTTAATTAAGTTAGTTACGTGTGTTACGTGAGAACAGATACGGTTGAAAATATGCAAGATAGACTTATTGATTATTTTGAAAAAAACAAAAAAACAAACAAATTATAAAGTTTAGATTTGGAGAAATGACGAAGAACAGAAATGTAAAATTATTTTTTAAAATTCTGTAGTTGGAAATATGGATCCAGCAAAACTATTTGGAGTTGTAGTAAGAGAGTTTGGCCGAGAAAATCTTAACATGAGACTTCTTAGGAATAGTACCATTATCACAATCAATGCTCCTACCCAAGGTGGAGGAAATGAACTTATGTTTCAACTATCCTAAGAGTGTCCACAGATTGTTAAGTCAGGTGGTGACACTTGGAAAAACACCACTATCACGTACTTTCAGATGTCTCTGTTACATTTAAAGTGTTTATTCCGTGAATGTATACATTTACTAGTTACACTCACACATTTACCGATTTTGATAGTAAATGCGTTCACAATGAACGAAATGTAAGGTTCTACTAGCAGATGTAGCAGATTAACCTTAGACCATTAACGAAACCGCTTCGCTGTAATGGACTGCTAATACGATTTAGAAATGCACGCAAACATCTAAAGGACAAAAGTATATCTTGGTCCTTTACTGTGCCGGAACGATTTCAAGTTTTTGCTGTGTAACGTTGCCATATCATGTTTTTAAAATTGAATTTAGTGTAAAAAAATAATATATAGGTCTGCAGAATAAAATAGATTGCATCAGCTTTAAAAATTTTGCAAATGTTACATAATGTTTCTATTTAAAATTGGCTGTTTGATTTTTTTAATCCCCAACTTTGAAGCAAAATAAATTTGACAACTGCGTACACCGGCGCACGGTGTTGAAAAGAACGAAACAAAGTATATTTCTCTCTCACTTGCATGTTGGCGTGTAATTCACGCACAGGAAGGTTAGGAGATTGGCAGTCCATTACAGCGAAGCGGTTTTGTGAATGGTCTAAGACATTAACCGATCTCAGTTAGTTAAAGTGTAAACCTTTATATTTAACTTACATTTATACGAGTACCTTTTACATTTTATTCTTAACTGTTACACCTTATTATCACAATTGACCCCTTTTTTTGTATAGTACATCCAAAATGTATTAGTTTTGTCTTTCGACAGTAGAGGGCTTTGCCCTCTAACCCAACAAAAACATCCTCCACTTTATGTCAATCCTCGAGCTAACGCTGTAAAATGTTGTTTAATAAATTTTTACTATTTAATTATGTATATTATGTTACCTGTATTATTGCTTTAACATCTTATAGTAAATGCATACATTCTCTAGTTGATGTATACATTAGCCAGCAAAAGTAGTAATTGCCATTCGTTGTTAAAACTTTCTTTAAAACTTTTTGTTAATATATATTTTGACTAGTAAGGGTATACATTTACTGAAATGAACGTTTTGACTGTGACATATCCACAAAAATTCTTATTTTTCAGAGCTATTCACTATCAGCAGCAAAAGTTTTCTTAATGGTTTCACAGTATTTTAGAGTGGTTATTTCATCAAAATTTGAACAATGATTCTTCTTTTAGTCTTGAGTTTTGGCGAATCTTCGACTTCTGTCACCTGCAGAATCGCCTTCGTCGTCTTTTTAAATGGTTATTTATTTTGAGGTGGCTTAAACTTGTTTGAACTTAACTTTTACTTTTCTTTTTTTCTAAAGATAACTAGAAATACCCAAAAACTTGTTTGTTTTATTTTCGAAGGTCCATCTTGTGTATGTATATATTAGCCTGGATCGTAACAATTTAAAAGATCGAATGCAACGTTTATTATTTAACAATTGTAACTCGTAACTTAATACACTTATTGCCATTCAATTTTAACGCAAAGTTTTCCTAGTACACGATATTGTTGAACTAAAAATTCAAAGTACTTGAAGTCTAACTGAAATGCTCATATAATAATTAAAAGGTAACAGTTTTTTTTTCAATTTATAAGTACTATTACTACCACTTGATAAAAAAATAAATTTTAAACAATCAATTCTTTTTTAGACTTATTAAAAAAATCCGCCCCTTCACGTATCGTTGTCGTCGCGTCTGAATGGTACCGTTTTGTCTCTCTTAACCTGGATGAGATCAATCCCACGAGGTCTTGGTTTGCGTCTCGCATCTACTGCGTGTCCAAGTACGCCAACATTTGCTTTACCAAAGAACTGGCACGTCGTCTTGAGGGTACCGGAGTTACCGCTAACTGCCTTCATCCCGGAATGGTAAATACCGGAATTTCGGAAAATGCACCACCGGGTTTTCGCGCCCCTTTTCGACTCATATCTAAATGTTTCTTTAAAACACCGATTGAAGGTTGCCAAACCAGCGTTTATGTTGCTTGTTCTGAGGAATTAGAAGGGGTCACAGGCAAATATTTTGCAGAGTGCAAGGAGAAAAGTGTTAGTAGAGGGGCCAACGACGAGAATAAAGCTAAGAAGTTGTGGGAGATTTCGGAGACGATTGCTAATCTGAAACCGAATGATCCCAAGATATAAGTATGATTTGTTGTTTTGTTTTTATTTTTATCTGTACTTTATTGTATTTGAGTAAGTTAAGGTTTTTATACTTAGGTATTAGCGTGAAAAACTATGAATAAATCTTGTTGTAGCTATTTGTTGTTTTTTCATTTTAATATGTTGGTGAACAGTGACAGAAAATATAAAGAGGACTTTTCTTATCTTTTGCACAAGTCTTCAGTCCACAACTCCACTTTACACAGTCCAATGACATGCAGCTGTCTTTTTAAAGAGAATGGTTCTGTGTAGGTACATACACGCCAACCACTGACTCTTTTAAGAGTGTTAAGATGCATTCAATTTTTGCTGCGTGTCTTCACTTTTGGTGAGCTTAGGCTGTCTTATGCTTTATTGAATCCACCATGGGCTTTATTTAATCCATTTTGATTAATGGCAAGGTTTCAGTCATTAGCATTACTAAAACGTTTTTTTTTGTCGTCTCTTGGAATGATCTAGATTTAGGACAGAAAGATAGTCCTTTCGTATAAGCTACAGTATCCGGTTACCTTCTTGTAGCACTCGGTCAGTTTCAGTAGCATTATACTTTAAAAATACTTGGTTTTTCTTTTGTAACTACTACTGTAGAAGTGACCGTTTCAAGTTCTGTTAATACAAATAATCTCGTCCATTTTTATCATGAGCTAATAAGGTGAGCTAGAAGGCGAGCAGGAAAACCAAAACTAATTATCGAATTTCTAAGACTTCAAAAATAACTTAATTTTCAATCAGCAAAGGTGTTCCAATCGAACAACAACGTCGAGAAACTGTATACCGGTTTCGGGGTTTTTGCCCCTCATCAGTACAGTGTACCCCGGAGCGTTGTGCTCGATTGGAACCGGTGAGAGAACTCGCTTATATCAAGTCTGTCTATATGACTACTAGCCGAACTTCGCTTATACTATGTTACACGCTGCTTGTCTCCTCTCACTGAGTTTTATTACTCTATCTGTTCAGCGGACAGCGTATAGACTCATTGACAGCTTGCCAAATTCTCTCATAATTCTCATAAAATCAAACGAGCTTATATACCTTCAAATTCTTAATCTTGTCGTAGGGTCACGGCTCACGGCTCACGGAATATTCCATGAGAGTTCAAATTTCTGTCAACTCCGCGAGATTTGTTTATATTATTCACTGAAAGCTTTTAGTGAATTAGATCGCGAAACGAATATTTAGGTTTGATTTTTCTTCACAACACTTTTAGAGGACAAATAAGCATGGCCCTTCACAGAAGTTTCACCATTCTTCAACAAGTCTGACTGCTCCACTATGAGCTTTTCTCCTGCGACGTTAACTTAGAATTTGTAAATACGAGTAAAATGGTACGTTTTAATAGCAATCACTTTGCAAAAAATGAAACCATTCTTGTTTTAATAATTTTGCTAAAAAGCAATGCTCGGACTCTCATTTAACCAAGGTTATTGGTCAAAATATAAGCATTTTGGTTGAAATACGACAGATTGTTTTTGAGCAAGTTTTTCCTTACGTGTTTGTTATTTTTCCTTTCCATGTCTTTCAAAAAAACGATGTTTGGCTAATCGGTCTAAACTCTTAGTTTTGACGTACATACTGTACATACGTAGCACGTTGTAGCTTAGGAATAAATACTATTTTGTTTGGTCATTGGACCGATAAAATGCTTTCGTCCTCTTTGAAAATAAAAAGAAAAATTTTGTATACCCATGATTATCCGTTATTACCTAAGCAGCAAGTTTCTAGATGGTGCTGTAAGTGTTATTCTTAGAGTTTGATGCGTCTGTCGTAAGTGCTCAAGAATACCAAATTTCATATCGTCACCTCGGTGAAACAGGAAGTAATCGACATCAAATTGACAACAATAAATATTGTCTATGATGTACACGGGTGGCATGCATTGACAAAGTTGAATGACTATCAGACATTCAAAATTTAGGGACACTAGAACCACTAACTTGGCTTCACACTCGTGTAATGAGCTACTTGAAGCTCGGATGCATCTAATTGCACCAAATATCAATTATACTGCTAACACTAAATTGTTGGAACACAGATCTTAAACGACTGCTGAAAAACTCAAAGAATTCCTGGAACTCAGCTAGAATTTTAACACGAGGTTACAGATAATCAAAAGATTCCTCTGCATTCGTAATGCTTTTCCTCGGGTGTTAATGTCTGAAATCCCTCACACAGTTTGGTCCAAGTTTGTGTAGCAACCCACAATGGACCTGCAGAGTTCCACAACATTCACTATGTCTTTCCTGTAGGTGACCTTAGCTTCTACATCTCCAGAGCAGAGCCTCTACTCGATTAAACACGAAAAGACAGGCTCTTGTTCGGTAGCCTTAACAACCCGTTATAATTAAATACCCCGAGCATGGATGCCCTTTATCCGTCCATCTGTAACCTAGGGTACATACCTGAAGCTACGGTTTGTTAGAAAACGGACAACGCACGACGTAACATTCGCTCACTGGTTGCGTTCTGCTGCGAGCCGCGCATTGCGCTATCATGGTTTCTTAGATGTCTGCTTTCTGTGACGCAAACATTTTGCCCTTTAAAGTATTAAAATGAAATAACTTTACAAAAAAATTAAATAATAAAATGTAGTTTAAATCGCTTGGTATTTATTTAAAACATGCATAAATTACTACTCATGAAGCCAGCTTTTTTTATTAAAAAAATTTAAATTAATACACAATCAATTACAAGAAATATGAAATAAAAAAATGATTTGTGTGTAATAATCTTTAATATTCGAGTCTGTATTAACAATTTTTACATGTTAATTTAATATTATAATCTCATCGCTTTTTCAAATCTTATATCAGCATGTGGTGTGCTAATAATATTAAGAGTTGGAAAAGCCTCTTTAATAATTTTTCCAGGAAATATTAAATTTATGTTTCTTTTTGAGTTTGCATGGTGAGATGAAATTATATGCTATTGCCTTATTAAAGAGATCAATATTGGTCTACCAAGCGTCAACCCTTTTGCTGAAATATCACGGAGAGACGATCACTAGCCATATAACTCTATTTTTTCTCACCTTACAGTCGCCCGGTTTAGTAGTTCAGTAATTAAAAAAAAATAGTTAAAGTCGCAGACTGTAAAAACCTCAACCTAAGATTGGCTGCCTAGGCCAAGATTTTAAGTTTTTAAACGAGTCAGGCCCACGTTCGGACTTCAACTTCCGAGCGACATTTCCTCGAGAAAATTAGCTTGATCAATGTCAGAACTATAAGCCCTGTAACCTAAATATGTGCTCGTTTTCGTCGAAACCTTTTACAGTTCCATCCATGGACCCAGCGACCCTTTCTTAGATTGCGTTTATTTTGCAAGCCATTCTTAAAAACGCAAACATAAAGACGAGGTGCTACTTTTAGCATAATATTGCCAGAGAGTCTCTGTATCTTGGTTTGTGTCTAACGTTAAGGGGCGTCTAGTGGGGAAGACAGAAGCTTTTGGTGCCAGGATGAGAGTCCTTTACGATCACAATTCTTCTTAAATAGATTTTAAATAATTTTTAACCATGTAACATATAAAGTCCAATTCATTAGAATTACCATAATGGGTCTCTGGAAATTCAAACTTTTGTGGGTAGCATTGAATTTATGAGGATTTATTATTAAGTAATTTTTATTATTAAGTATGTTTGTTTAAAATGTATTTGAAAAATGTCGCTTTTTTAAATTTCTGTGTAGTTTGGAACGATTAGAAAGATAGAAAACTAGCGGAAGTTAGGTGACTATAAAATCCAACCGATACCGCTCTTTCCAGAATGTAAAACTGGATTTTAAGTTTGGAGCAAAATCGTACGATATTTGGGTTTGGGAAAAACTACGAGATAGGATTTGATTTCGGTTACTGCTGAAAAATAAAGAATCTATTAATAAATGCATTAAATATACTAACAATAAGTGACATAGAAATGTGAACACCCAATAAATATTTATTTCACAGCAATACATTTTTGGTATACAGGTTTGCTTTGATTACCTATATCAAAAAATGATTAAAATGTCAATCATATCTGTCCAGTCTCTATTTATTTTGCAAATCTATGTAAAAATTCCAAAATTGTTTAGTTTCCTTTCAACAATATGCTTTTTTACCTCGAAAAGTTCGAATGTTGTTTCAGACTCCTAAAATTTTCATTTCTATTGAATTTTATTTAGTGAACGACTTTTGTTTAGTGAATTCTAAAGCTCAACAACCTGACAGTAAAATAAATCAAGGTGTTTTGACTTATTGCGACTACTAATAAAACACGATTTGGGGACCTATTACTTTGCTCATCACAAATCAGCAGATCCTACGCCCTACGGTATGAATTTACTGGAACAACTGTCTTTCAGGTCTCAGGTCTCAAAGTTTGAAGATGGTAATTTCAGTTACTTTATAATAATTAATAATAATATTTACAGTAAGTTTTTGGTGAGTTTTAAAAATATCTAATTAGTCTAAACGAAATGCAACACGTTTTTGAAATGCAGTCAAAATTGTTGTAAAGATTGTAATTAAAAATATACATATTGAACAAACATGTAAGCACTCGATATAAAGAACATATGAATCATCTTAAATTTATCAAAATTGAAAAGTTCAGCGTGATCTGAACATATTTTTGATAAAAAACCACAGACTCTATAGTAATAATTGTAAATTTCCCAACGGCAACGCTTTTTTAGTCTTCAGATATTTAGAAATAAAGACCGACTGATGAACTCAGATAACGGGTCTATCCCCACTTCGTCTTTCTTGTCATTGGCTAAGAGGAAAGGAGGGGAAAAGTGAAAGCTGGAGCAGATAGTACATAAGAAAAGAATGCTAGTAAATTATTTAGTTTTATTATTTATTTTCACCTAAGAATGACAAGGTTATATGCAGTTCAAACTGAGACAATTGAACAACGACTACTGCCACGGAATACCTACCAACGATAGAAAAATAACAAAAACGCCACCGCTATCTCAATTCATCAAGAACAGGCAAAAAATCATCACCAAAACAGAAAATTCTAACGACCAAAAACAACAGTCAACGAATCAACCCAGCAAGCAAATAGATCTTAAAATGTATAAATAGCACCACACAGGCTGCACACTAGAAAAACCATAGTGGAAAAAAGAGTTTACTCTATACCACGTAAAGAAATAAATTACGCAAGACAAGGTTATAGTTAAACACGCCTCGAGTTTAATTATAATGTTTTATTTGCATCACAGACATATGTATAATATTTTAACAATATTGTTATTTGTCATTTTTTTTAAATTTGATATATAATTTGATGCCAAATTTAAGCATAAAAATGTTACAAGAATACTAGATTAAGCTAATAAAATAAAACAGATTTCAGATCTATCCACCGAAATTTGCCTTTCTTCGTTTCAAATTTGGTTGGACAAAATACATAATAAAAGCACTCATAAGTATTAATAGTATTCCAACAACATTGGTTAATGTATAACCAATAGAATCAAATAAAAAACCAAAAAGTAAAGTGTAAGAAATAGAACATAAATAGTAGAAACAGTTTAAAATACCACAAGATGCAGCTTCAGGTAATGGATATGTAACTTCCGTTGCAAATTCATACCCTAAAACAAAAATACCGCCAATAGAGAACCTAAAACATTTTTTTAGTAATATATTAATTTGAAAGGTTTCAAAACTGACTCATAAAGTGGTGTAATAAAATATGTAGCTATTTGAATCCTTTCTTCAAAAATTACGGTAATAAGAGAATATGTGATTGCAGATAAAATAAAAACAATTAATGAAGTGAGCCTGCAAAATAAAATCAAAAAATTTTGTGAATAAATTTAGGGAGGGTAGTTTTACTTGAAATGGTGCCATTTGTCTAAAATATAGCCAAAAACAAAACTACTAGAACAAGCACCAACTATAACAGATGTAGATGAAATGACCCCAAGTTCGACTTCATATCCCTAGAAAATATATTATCACAAAATAAGTAATAAATAATAGAAAAAAAATTAGTACAGGAAAGTAATTAAGATAGAGTTCGCTGTATAAAAGTTCATAAGCAGCATATAATCCGCAGCAGCTTCCAAATGCTGCTATAACCAACAAATAATCTTTATTCTTGACAATTTCTTTAATAATAGCCAAAATTGAAAGTTTTTCAGCTTGAAGTATCATAATTTGTGATTGGCTTGGAGCAAGTGCAGGTTTCGCCCTAAAAACTATTTAATCTAAAAAAATCTCAATAAGCAATTTTGTTATTAATTACACAACAAAACTGCTACAAAACTTGCAACAGTTATAGACGAATTAATTATATGTAAATTCATAAAGTTGTCTCCGATTTCGTTTAAATTCTCACTATTTCTGACCATTTCTGAAGAAAAAAAAGTGCCAGCAGCAACTCCAAATTGTGTTCCTAAGACTCCAATAGCACAAGCTTTTGACACTTCGTCTGGTCCAAACCATGTTGAAGCTAATTTCGAAGGAATACTCAAAATAAATACCTGAGCAATAGCACAGAAAGTTTGACCGATTATAATAATATAAAAATTGTCGCGACCTATTGAGAATAATTTTACTAAGTTTCCAATTGTTGTTAAACCACTACTTGTTAAAGCCACAATTTTCAAGTTCTGAAAAAAAAAATTCTCATAGGGATGAAGAACTTGGAAAATAACTCACGTATTTCTCAATAAAATAACTACATGGAAGGCATAAAATTATGTAAGAAATCATAAACAAAAGAGCTGTGAGTTCTACAAGTGTGTTATTAACATTGTAATATCTAAAACCAATCTTTGGTTTAAATTTATTAGGAAATCTGCATCTACTTACTTGACTGTAATATTTTTAATAACTGTATATTGAGGAAGTTGCATAAAATTAATTCCAGAATAAAAACAAAGTATTAAAAGAATAATCCAACGATATTTATACACTTTTATCGAATTGTTCTGATCCATTTTGTTGTCAGTAGTGAAATGGAACTTACAGTTTTACAATATAAATTAAACTCAAGGACTAGATTTTATGATATCATCTAAACAATAAAAGAATATAAAATACTAATTTCATCTCATTGTTTATTAATAATACTTATTTTATTTCACAAATGGTTGAATTTCCTACAGACATTCAAAAAATTACAGCAGGTACGATTATAATACAAGTTATCTACATAAGTACTCGCAGAATGCATTTTTATTGTAATTATTAATACCAAATTATTTCCGTTTTTAGACTATAAGTGCGTTTTTATCTTATCTCATTTCATATTTAAATAACCAGTTAATGAATATCGCGTCTATACTCGTAAACTAATCACCATAAACTGAATTAATAGAGACTTTAAGACGGGCGTCTCGTATTATCGCCAGGGCCAGAGACGAAGTGGAATAGGGAGGCAAAAAAAGTGCCGTAACGTGGCGGTATCTTTTGAGTGGTAGTGAAATTAAAGTTGAGGAATAAAGATTTCCTGATGAAAGCTATTCACCAATTTAACTGTATTAAAGTGAAGGTTGAATCAATCGATTATATTGAATAAAAAATAGATTTTTTTATATTAAGGGCGTAAAGTGACGTAAACGTTTATTATACAATTAAATTTTTTATATATTGATTTAAATAGTACGTAAATTAGCTTTGTACACTGATATGAGTTATATGACGAAAAAAATTAAGTACTCTTTTTATAACAATTGTAGAGTAGAATAATTTTATTAAAATTTAATGCTATAACCTTAGACCATTAACGAAACCGCTTCGGTGTAATGGACTGCCAATCTCCTAACCTTCCTGTGCGTGAGTTACACGCCACATGCAAGTGGCAGAGATATACAGGTGTTCCTTAATGATATGCGAATATTTACAGGATTACAGGTGTGAATCTACATGAAAAATTAATGTTAGTTTGCTTTATAAACTATGGTCCAAAAATGTTTCCTTACAAAAGCTGGGGTGTTGAAGTTTAAGGAAAAAAAAGGAAATTAATTAATATTTTCAGAACCTCTTCATGTGTCAAAATGATATCAAAAGCCAGTGATATATTCCAGAGCAACTAGATATTTATTGCCAAATTGCATTCTTCAATTATTACATTAATTTTCTCGGACAATAAAACGGTTTTTATTTTTTTACTCAAAAATGGCGCATCGAAGAAAAACAACTGAAGAGAGATCTTATGTTTTAAATTGAACGGGAACTTCAAAAATAATTTTAAAAAATATCGAAGTCAAGACCCGTACGCACGCCACTGTTAAAACTAAAAATTCTTTTTGCATTGAAAAATATGCACCTTTATTAACTTTCACTACCTCACTGAAATATCTAAAGCGGTTACATTAAATTTATTTTGCTTCAAAGTTGGGGATTAAAGAAAAACAAACAGCCAATTTTAAATAGAAACATCATGTAACATTTGCAAAATTTTAAAAGCTGATACAATTTATTTTATTCTGCAGACCTATATATTTTTTTCTTACACTAAATTTTAATTTAAAACCATGATATGGCAACGTTGAAACTTGAAATCTTTCCGGCACACAAAGGACCAAGATATACTTTTGTCCTTTAGATGTTTTCGTGTGTTTCTGAACCGTATTAGCAGTCCATTACAGCGAAGCGGATTCGTGAATGGTCTAAGGCTATAACGCATTTTAGGCATTGTAAGTCAAGAGTGCAAATACGAAATCGTAGTGAAAATAATTTCCCATATATTTATTCGCTAACAACAACCTTGAATCTGTGTAAGACTTGCCACTTTCTTTATTTTTTATGCCGAGAAACGAAGTGATGTTTATTCTATCCTAGCCTTTAACAGAAAGCGAACAAATTTGCTGTTTTTAGACGCAAATAGACGCAATTTTTAACAGAATTACTCAACTAAATATCTAAGTGATTTTTCTCAAATGTAAAATTCTACAATTTGTTTCAGAACTGTACCTTTTTAAATACATTGGAAACCAATTAAAACAACCTATGTAGGTTACCTATAAGAGACGTATTTTTAATCCGGGCGAAATCAAGTGTGCTGACTTGATCAGAAGCTGTAATAAACTTAACAATGCCCATTGTTAGGATTTAAACCAATCTAACAATGAATTTTTATTTATGACAAATTCTTTGCATAATTTTTATATTTTTCGGGGCTGAACATTTGCTATGCATAACATAGAACTATCATAATTCATCATCAGGATGGTTTGGATTTTCATAACACCAACAACCGGCATTATTTTGTCTATTGCAGCTTCTTATAAAATTAGCGCACTTATTTCTTCTTGGACTGTAAATGCTCAACTATCATTAATTTCTAAATTGGGTATTTTGTGTATCTTTTCTAAAACAATTTATATTCATTAATATTATAGTTATTTATTGTATAAGTGTTTTAAACAGCGTTTTAACCACACAAGAATGAAGCGCGAGATGCAGTCGAGCGTTTAATATTTTTAAGTGGATAAAACGCAACTAAAACACGAATCCAATATAACGTTTTATCCACAATTACAGCGATTTAAAATCAGAATCGCAAAATTTCATCTCATTTCATCAAAAAATGATTTGACATTACACTCTGACAGCGGATGTCACCTCAAAAATCATTGAAATTATGTAACTAAAAAACATGGGAGGTGTTGAATCGTTGCTATTTATTTATCAAAGAAGCGACTCGCCAATTATTGCCTGCGAAGTCCAGGGAACATTATAAAAAAGTATTTTCAGAATTTAATAAACAGAAAAAAGAACGAGGGGTAATGACAATAAATAAGGAAGTTCTGCTATCGTATTTCTTAAATTTGAAGAAGAGGTATGCAATCGCATCCATGTGGTCGAAGCACTCCATGCTGAAGGCCGCTATAAAGGTCTATAAAAACATAGACATTGGAAAATATAGTAAGATCGTGACCTATCTGAAGAATCAGTCAAGAGGATACTGGCCGAAGAAAGCTGCAGTATTGGAAAGAGCACACGTGAACGAGTTTTTGACAAGGGCTTGCGATAAAGAATATTTGATTATCAAGGTAATCTCTGCCATTACATAGACATTGTAGATAATAAATTTTGCAATATTTTAGGTTCCATTAATAATTGGGGTGTCTGGTGGCTGTCGATGCTGTGAGCCGACAAATTTGAAATTTGGTGATGTAAATGACAGGAGTGCATACCTGATTGTTTCGATACCAAATACCAAGACGGGCGTTTCACGAAAATTCACAATTATAAAAGAAAGATTCTCTATCAACACTGTGGAGAAGTGTAGGAAATACATGATCTTACGTCCGATGAAGTAATCCTTTGAGAGATTCTTTTTACGATACGCTAATCAAAAATTTACATCGCAACCTATTGGAATTTACACTTTATCGAAAGTTCCTTCTAAAGTTGCTTCGTTTTTGAATCTGGCGAATGCAGAAGGTTATACTGGCCATTGTATGAGGCGCACTTCAACAACTTTACTTGCCAATGGAGGTGCTAATCTTACAATTAAACGACATGATGGGTGGAGGAGTTCCGCCATAGCAAAAACTTATATCGAAGATTCTGTATCTAATAAGCTTGATATTGTAAGGAAAATCCAAGGTTCTCCTGGTACCTACTAGTCGTTCCTTACTAGAGGACACGTCCATTGTTCCTATAACTACTATTCGTTCTGGAACCGAAAACAACTACAAGCCTCTTATTAATGGAAACATAAACATAAATAGAATGCGATTGATTTAAGATTGTATTTTTTCATAAATCCGCTAGTGGAATAAAGTGATTTCATTATTCCACTAGTGGATGAAGTGTTACTTTATACGGTTCGTAAGTGTAGATAAAATTTCAATTATAAGGTAATTGTGTATAAATATTTTTACTTAAAACTGGTAATTTTTACAGCCGATGCAAACGCAAAAAATATACGTCATATGATGTTTCAATCTGTTTCTCTGTTATAATTTGTTTTCGCTGTATGTAGATTATACAAATTATTTTACACCAATATATAAGACAAAAACTAATCGAAATATTTCATTGATATACTGTATTTAGTATTACATTGACTATAGATATTAATTTTAGGAAATTTACTAATTCTACGTGGTACATTATAATGATAAACAAGTATACCTCTCAACGACATGTTATACAGTTGCATAGTTTGATACAGTGAGACGAGTTTCGGTGTCCCGCCTCCTCCAATGATATAAAGTTGTCATAGTCAATTTTTTTTAACCTTTGTTAATAAACGTAAAAATTTTTTTTGTTTACAAAACCCATTCAGTCTGTTTCTTCAAAATACATAAGTGAAAATAATCTAGGGATCACTTGTAAATATTGATTTACGGCAAGATTTTTTTTCAAAATATATAAAAAACCAGTAGAACTGTTAAAGGCTTTATTTTTCAAACAAAAAACTTAAAAACAATCAACTAAATACTATAAAAATTAAAAAAATTAGAACAGATTTTTTTAATTTTCGAAAAATATAAATTAATACAATGAATGACTTCTTATGTTCCATGCTACCGTGAAAACAAAACTCCATTAAATCAGAGCGTGCTATGGTATCTCATATTTTGATGGTTTTGTTCGATCAGTCAAAAGACGCAAGGTCTACTCTAATTTACCATATTTTCGTTCTCACCGTACATCGAGTTCATTTTATATCAAAAAATTTTTAGATAATCTTTTTGTTACAATCTTTTTATCTGTTGATTGAATTTATTCAAGTTATTTGTAGATATATTAATTGCTAACTGTCGAAAAGCAAATTGACAAACACATTGTTCAACTTACGACTGCTTAGCACCAGGAGTGAAAAAGCCCGTCGTAAGTTAATCAGCGATTGGCTATGATTCTAATCTAACTAATTATATATTTTGATTGTTTCATATTTATCTCTAATGATTCATTCTGGAATTGTAATCAACTTAACAGTATTAAACATTGTTAAAGTCTCAGTATATTTCTAAAATATTATAAATAAATACGGTATTTCGAAGCAGTAAAAAAAAACTGTTTAGCCAGTACTTCTAAGTTTAGTATTATAATTATAAGTGGGCAGTGAAAATTAATAAATGGTCAGTATGGAATAGTGGGTAATAAGTAAAATAAAAAAATATGCAATACTTCTACAAATTGTATTATTTTTGGTAGGCAGTGCCTTTATGATGCAAGACGCTTCGCGCCTAAAATCTGTTTTTATTTACCGTAGGCTAATTAGTAAGCGCTGAAAATTTGAAATAATCAGTTGTGATTAAATAATTATCGAAATAAAATAATCACAAATAAGTACCTAAATTTCTAGCGCTTACTAGTCTGCTTATCGTAAAAAAACAGAGTTCAAACTTGTTTCAAAAATACCCCAGAGTCTAAACAAATTGAAGCTATTGCTATTAATTGTTTTTTACCCTCCCAAAAGACACATTAATTGTGAATCAAATGTTAATAATAATTAAGGGTATTTTCTAATCATTTATTAATTTGACTGGTAATTCTTAAATTTTACTGATCATTTATTATTTGACTGGCCATGTATTATCAAACTGACCATTTGCAATAAAATACTGGAAGCGTGAACTGCTTGTAAAATTTAAATACTGATTATTTATTTCGTTTCGATTTAATATTGAATTACAGATGTATACATGTGCGTAATGTAAAAATCTGGCTATACATTAGTTTTTAATCGCCTTCTCCCAAATTGAATCATCACTTCATGATAGGTCTCCATTTACTAAAAATACATAAAGTGGTTAAAGGGCTGTAACTACATAATACAAATTTGAAGGACAACTTGCTGCCTTACTATTTTTTTTTTCACAAATAATTTAAGATTAGGATGTTTATGCTAATCTTTTGAAGAAGATGGTACAATTATTAAAAAAAATTTTGACTAATAAAGCTTTAAAATAATTAAATGGTTGTATTATTTA
The DNA here is from genome assembly GCA_029207805.1 of Tribolium confusum. Lineage (NCBI taxonomy): Eukaryota > Metazoa > Arthropoda > Insecta > Coleoptera > Tenebrionidae > Tribolium > Tribolium confusum. The sequence goes on from JALGAY010000006.1 coordinate 12,190,871, forward strand.
AATAAATAATTATTGTCACTTTTTGTATTTAAAAAAATTAAAAAGTTATTTGCAATTAACTTTAAGTTATCTACTGAGAGAATTATGTACATTATCCAACCTAACTTGTGTGGCAGGTTTTTCATTTCGAAAATGACAATTTAGGCACGAGCACCATCTGCCACTACAATGAATAAAATTTATTTGTTTCGTAGGAACAACCCTTTGAGATGTTGGAATTGAGGAACAGCAAAAATTGGGAATGTGAGCAGTTATTAAAACTCGAATTAGACATTATTATAAAATTTAATAATAGCAAAAATAAAAAGAAAAGTAATAAAAGTTACACAATTACAAAATAAGCTAATTTATCAAAATTTAAGTAAAATTTAACGTACCAAAAATTACAAGGAGAAATATGTGGTTACAACAGTTTGACTAATTTTCAATGTAATTTTAACGTGCAGATAGTTGACGGAATAAAATAACAAATAGAAATCTTATACATTTCAAAGCCAGGCTTATCTAGAAGGAGGACAAAAAAAAAGGAGGTGCCACAAGGGCACATATATTGATTAAACAGTACAAGAGCGCCAAATTGGGCGCATAAAAAAAAAACAATGGTACATAGTACAATAAGAACAAGTGGTACATATATGTTGTATAATATGTTTGCCAGCTGAGTTTCCAATCAATGACCGGAGTTAATTTCCTGCTCTCAAAGAATGCCAAAAGACCACGCTCCCTTTTTCTCCTAATAAATTAACTCTTCTAGGAAACAGGGGGGGGGGCTCTAGATCTTTCGTGAAAGGCAGGAGCAAGTCCAGTGGGTAATCTTGTACAGAGGTGAGATCAAATGGATTTGGGTAAATGCTCATAAGAAGGTCTAGACGTTCATCTTCAAAACGAGTACATGATATTAGGCGGTGAGGTGGGTCATCTACCACCCCACATAAAGGGCAATTTCCGTCATCTGCTTTCCCAATTCTTAAGAGATGAATTTTAAAATTTCCATGACCGGAGAGTAACTGGGATAATCCCCAGTCAGCGCGACGTTGATTTTGTTCTGTCGAAACCCAGGGAACAAATGCATAAGTGATGCGTCCTTTTTGGGAGTTTTCCCATCTATATTGCCATATGTCTAGTATTAATAGGTCAAGATATTGTTTTAGATGTCTCACGCTGTCAAACTCTGTCATATCCAATCTTATATCCAAAAAATTTGCTGTGCCTTCTCTTCGGATTGACCTGGTGCAAGAGATTTTGGCAATTTCTAAATCCAGAGGAGGAATACCGGCAAGTACTCCAGCGGCATCAGTAGATACAGACGTGAGACGAGTAACATTTTGCTATTATCCTAGAGGCGGCCCCATATAGGGACAACAGTTTGCGTTGAATTGCTGAAATTGTGAGTCTAGAAGCCCACACCTCAGCAGCATAGGATACTATGGGGACTATCGCTTGCTTATAGATAGTGGTTATAGACTTTTCGGTGGGGAGATTCCAATTCGCTCTAGCGTACTTTCGAAGAGTTATGATAATGTTTCTGGCTCTCTGGCATACAGTGTTAATATGTTGTTGGAATTTTAGATTCCTGTCTATACTTATGCCTAGATATCTGAAGCATTCAACCACTTCGAGATGAGAGTCTCCAATACGTATTTTTATATCCCTGTTGTGTACTCTTTTGGGGGACGAATTAATCATAATCTTGGTCTTGTTTACTGAGATTTCTAACTTGAATTTGTGAGCCCAGGCTTCTAGGGACTGAGTCGCTTCCTGTAGCTTTATTTTCAAGTCTTGTCTTTGGTTTGATTTTATAACAATTGCCAGGTCATCAGCGTAGGCAATCTCAGTAAAGGTCTCGTTGTCGTCATGGATATTCAAATACAAATCAAAAAGACAGTTCCATAAGGTGGGCCCCAGGACAGAACCCTGGGGGCATCCCTTACTACAGTTCTTACTCACCACTATTTCATCTTCTCGGAATTCGACCGTCCTATCGGTGAACTAACTCTTTACTAGTGCTACAAGATAGTTGGGCACCTGCTTTCTTATAAGGGACTTAATGACAGCTGGCCACCACACATTGTCAAATGCCCCTGAGATATCAACGAATATGGTGGCGACGTATTTATATGTTGAATCTTTTACCGTGTGCAGGTATTTATTTAACGCATCGATCGTACTTCGGCCCGGGATAAAGCCATACTGTTTAGTAGAGTGAAATTCACCCTGTCCAAACATCAATCTACCTTTTATTAATTTTTCAAAAATTTTAGCCAGTTCAGAAAGCAAAGTTATTGGTCTGTAGTTTTTCGGGTTACCCAGGTCCCCTCCGGGGTCTTTTAAAAGAATTTTAAGGCATCCTTTTTTCCACGCTTTAGGGAAGTATGAAGATTTTAAACAAGAGTTGTAGATGTGAGTCAGAAATGGAGAAAGATACGGGCCAATAGTCTTGAGCAGGGAGCCTCTGAGATTATCAAATCCTGGGGATTTCTTGTTTTTCAGAGAAGCTATAATTCCTTCAATCTCCTCCCTGGTTACTTCAATCACTTCATTATTGTAAATTGAGTGTGTTGACTCATAATCGCTTCTGTAAAGCCCCTGTGATTCACTTTCATTTAAGCTGTTATCATCTGGGAGCAGTTTGTTCAGAAGAAAGTTCATTGACTCTTGTTTAGATCTGGTAGTGCTGGTTTCATTTCTGTTATTTCCCATGGTAAAGGATCCGATAACTCCGACCTTTTTGAACTTTTCGCATGCTACTTTATAGACCACTCCCCAAGGATTGGGGGAAAGGTCATTTTGTACAAAATTTTTCCAAGATTTTTCTGCATCTCTATCCATCCTTTCCTTATACCTTCCTTTTGCGGCGTTCATTTCGTTGTATAGGTTTTGGGTTTTGGTTGGATCTTTATTTTTGTATAGTGCTCGTTTTTTGTCTAGGTATATTTTTCGCAAGTCATCAATTTTCTTATTCCACCAGTCAGGTCTATTTAGGAACTTTCTTCTGCGTTTTGCAAAATTATCTAAAATTTGGAAGAGAGATTTATAAAAGTAGTCAATTGCAAAATCAATCCTATTTGGGGAGACGAGAATGGGGAACATATTCAGCAAACAGTTGTTAAGATCCAATAAGGGTTGCTCTATTTGCTCGGATGTTATAGATGAGTAGTCCAGCACTGTGGTTGTTTGAACCTTTTGCTGCGGGTTTTGAAGAACGTTTGGCAATATGTCGAAAGAGATGGCTCGATGATCTGAAGATATGAATGAGTCAAGAACTTTCCAATTTGCTGTTTTAGGTAGAAGTCCATCTGTTACAAGTGTGAGATCAATGTTACTTTTTCCGTTTACCGTTTCGAATGTATAGGGATTACCAGGTTCATTCAAAAGATTGAGGTTATGGGTTAGAGCAAAGTCCTCTACGTAAGGTGACTTTTGATCTGTGATTGAATCATACCATGTTGAAGAGCGACAGTTGAAGTCACCGCCAATCAAAAAGTAGTCGTCTCTAGCAACATGAACTACTTTCTTTAGGTCAAACAAAAATTCCTCAATGATTTGAGTTGGAGGGGCATAGACGGAAGCGATGAAGAGAAGAAAGTGAGTCCTTTGAATAGAAATACACGTAATAGTAGAGGTTGAAATTTGGGACATATGTATAAAGTGAAGGGAGGGATCGTTTATCAAAATACAGGATAGGAATTTTGACGAGTTAGACGCTATTAATTTTATATTTCCGAGATTGGGAATGGTGTAATATCCCGCTCTTTTATACACATAGGGTTCCTGTATAAGCGCCATGTGGAAGAGATTAGTTTTAAGTTTGTTTACTATTTCAAGTGTTGCTACTCTGCTTTTTTGTGCGTTTATCTGGAGTATTTTAAAACTATTCATTAAAATTAATACTGGATGTAAGTTCTTCCAATCTCTTTATATAGATAGGGCAATTTTTGTCGTCAGTTGTGTGATTTATGTTCCTAAACTTGGCCCTTATGCAATTCATGCATCTGTGACTTGCTGAGTTCTGTTTAGCAGGGCAGTCTTTGCTCTCATGTTCCGAGGATGTGCAATAGCCGCATGAGCTCTCAGAGTCGCAACGCCTTGCGACGTGCCCAAACCTCTGGCACTTGAAGCACTTTGTTAATCGGAGAAAATTGTCAATTCTACAGGACTTCCATCCAAAGTAGACACGCCCTTCTCTAATCATGTATTTCCACCCTTCAGGGCAGAGTTCAATCACCCAGTTATTGCATTTCGGTTTTTGGGGGCCAACTTTAAAGACCTTTTTGCACCATCCATCAGAAAGGTTTACTTTACCATCCATGCCATCTTGAATGTAGTCTAAAAATTCCTCTTCACTTATGTCATTTGGAACGTCGTAACAGATGACTTTTGGCCATATTTTAGCAGGTTTTGCTGCAACGAGGTTAGCCTTTTTTAGGTCCACATTGTGTATTAGTTGTTCGATTTCTTGCGTTGAAGACTCAATTAAAAGGCCATTATTTCTTATTTTGACGATTCTTTCTGGTTTGATATTCAGTGATTTGGGATTTACCGTTTTAGTTAGAAGAGTCTTCGTATCCTCAGAAGATTTAATATTTTTGGCTTCCTTATCAGGGTGGATTAGAACTTTGAAGGATCTTTTCAAAGGTGTTGGACGAGTAGAGGAGGAGGATACAAGAGAGGATACAACATGTTTCGACGATAAGGAGGAATGGGCCACAGCTTGAGAGTAGGATACAGCAGGGGAATTAAGAGAAAACATTCCAGCTCTTGCAACCTCCTCGATCAACGTTTCTTTTATTTTATAGGACAGGAAAACCAAAACTAATTTCAAAAACGGTACAAAAATGACTTACTTAAAACAACAAAAATTACAAAAGCAATAGGTCCATCCCCGAACAGTTCACATTTTTAACTTAGTTCTTTTGTGCCAACCACAACATAACCATAACAACCATAACATTTTGAACCCTTTTGGCAATTGTAAATTACCAAACGAAACCTCAAAAAGGCTGCCATGGTTGTTGAAAACACCGAGAAGAATTAAATCAAAAGAGACTTAATGTGCAACATCTTGTGGAGACGATCGGTTCTCTTCACAAACACTTTTACTTTTTAACTTGAAAACTCAAAAAGGGAAACTTCAATCACTACTTCGCTGGTAACTTGTCATGTACTGGTTCTCCCGATTAATCGGACGAGGTTATATATATGCTTCAGTTCCTTTGTCTCCACGAGAGTGTGAGTCACAACTCTGCAAGATTTGTTTATATTATAAGCTAAAAGCTTTTCATGGCTAATTGGTATCTAAGTCTCATGGGAATCTGTCCAGTAACCTTACATTGACTTTGCTTTGTCTAAACGCTTAAAAATCATCGCGAATTGAATTACTTAGATTTGATTTTCCTTTACATTATTTTTAGACGACCAAAAGGGCCTCAGTGTCCCTTCACACTTGAATACTAGCTTAAACACCCCTATTGTGCACCGGCCCAACTTGAACACTTCGGATATTTTTATGTAAATTTTCTATTTGTTAACATGCTCTCAATAAAACTGACCATTTAACAACCAATTTTCAATGTGGGTTGTTAAAGCTAGGACTTATTGTTAGTCGCAGCAACTCTTTTGTGGTCAAAATCTATCTTGTTCGGAAAGAAAAACAACTTCAGTAACAGGAGAAATACGCAGATAAATCATCCTCTCCAAAATCTTGTAAGCAATACTCAACAATAAAATGGGTCCTATTAGATTTGTGCCATATTGTTTTTTATTTATTTTGAACTATTTAGGCCGGTGAGAGCATAAAAATTCAAAAATATCCAAAGTAAAGACCACACTTATATTCATACGTTGTCAAACACCGTACAACCGAAAAGAAGCAATGGCTCTTAAATGGCAAAAAATTAGTTGTATATACCTCTTGGTTTTACAGACACCGGCACCCGCGCTCGAATATATGGCACACTCCAAGGATACAACTCGGTTTGGTTATAGAAAATTATATCAGTGTATTTTAGGCGGAAATATATACTATTTTGATGCGTGTTTATAAAAACCTCAGTAGAGGGTAATCGGAGTATTACCTTTTCATTCATTGAAAGGGACCTCTTTGAAGATGTTCAGGCATGCATTGACATATTGCTCAAACTATCAGAGTCAATTTTGTTTGGATGTTATCCTCCAATTTTGTTTGGATGCTCATACTTTAAGTTAATTGTATAAATCATTAAGTATGTAATTGATGAATAAATATCAAATTCTGGATTCAATGTTCAGACGTATTGTCGTCGCTTTCGCCGAGTCAAGTGTTGACTTTGAATATGTATCATTCCGTCCGGACTTCATACCTCTTAGCAACAAGATCTACCTATGCATAAGTCCACTTTATTAGTGTACACTCATATTACATAAGGTACTCTCTTAGAAAATTGCCAAACCTCAAGCCAAACTAACTCTTTGAAAAGACTGTAAAATTATGTTTCACGGATTTGGTTTTTTGGTGATACATTTGTACGACTTTGGAGATGGGGCTAAGGGTACTTTAGTATAAATCTATTTACGTACTTTTGAGAAAATAATTGCCAAACTTTAGGTTTAATTTCGGAATATTTTTCAAACCTAATTATCTATTGTTTATACATCTTTTTGGAGATTAAAAAGTGCACCAGTCCCATGAGAAAAGTGTTGGCTTTCATATGCGACCAAGTTTATTTAATTTGGTTTTATTAAACTCAAATGATATTCGTTTCAAATACACTCATTTTTCCCCATAAGCGGTTATAAAAATATGGTTATTTTTGTTATCAACAAAATATGTTAACCTGTTATAAAAATATTTGTAATTTGTAAAACTTCACAAAAATTAGATATTTGATACCTTGACGACTGAAGCAAAAGTTAATTTTTCGTGCCTAGAGTGGTAATAAATCAACGAGTTTTTCCTTTTTTTAATTTAGTACATAAAAGTACGAGTATAAATGGGGAACAAATCGAACCAGCAACCGTCATCGCCAGTTAGTGGAGTAAAATCGGGCTAAAATAACGCCTATTTTTGAAATGAAGGTATAACCAGATGAGACCCTTACAGTCTTGTAAAGCATCATTTTGGCCACCTGAAGTCGCTATCTACAACTTTTTTTAGTAAGACACAACTTAGTAAAATTATGTTTTTTATGTCGGAGCAACAATTTCTAAAATCGTGTTTTTTAAAACATACATCGCGTTTATAAATTAACTATTTAAGCTAAAATCTTGAAATTTTGTCCACTTATAGAGTAAACCAGAGCACATCTAACAGTAATAAGAAATTTTAGGAAAAGTTTTTTGTTTTTGAGAAAAGGCTTTCCAAAGCCACTAGTTGCGAAATTGTGCATTGACAATTTTACCCTGCGGGAAGCTATGTAAATTATTAAAAATTTGACCATAATTATAATGTACATTTTCACATTTACAAAACTTTAAATAAGTTTTTGAAAAAAAAAAATGGAATAATAAAAAGGACTCGCACAGTAGTTCTTCGTTTGTACTCCTAACATTCTAACTATACGAGTATTATGAGTTATTTATGACTTATTTGAAGGTAATTTGATAGATATAATTATAAACCACATAAAATAATTTATAAACTTTTATTAAAACAAAAATATTTTGATGTAAAAAAAATAAAAGCCAAATTTCTTCTTTGTTTTCATCTGATTTGTCGCTGGTCTCTTCAACATTGTTGCAATGCTGGCAGGATCAATCAATACAAAAATTTGTAGATACGGATATTTTAATTATCCTGATTTACCATTATAATTGGATAAAGGTGTTATGTTACAATTATTCAGAAAACACTTTTATTGCACGGATGAAGGTGTTATATTCCAATTTTTCACATGGCGTTATCTAAAATTTTTAAACACTAATGATACGCATAGCTAGACTTATTTAAACCGATAAAAAGACATACAAAAATAATTTTAACTTTAATTTACTCAAAATTACAATTTTGTAACATAACACCTTTATCCACTCGTGTCTTCAATTGTAATTTACTAAAGGCAGATCCAAAACAAAATTTGTCTCTTTTTATTGATTTAGGCCATGAATTAAAAACAAAATTTATTTCGATACCAAAAGTAGTAAACCATTTTCAAGACAAAATTTGTAGAAATTTTTTGGTGCTTTACGCTTTAACTGGATGTGGCATAAAATTTTTTTCTTTTTATAAAATTGGAAAAAAACAGCATTCGATATTTTTGTTAAAAGTGTAGTAGACGCTTTTAATTTGCACGAGATACTTACTTTGCCTGTTGTAAACAAAAGCAGTGAAGTAATCACAAAATTTTTTTGGCATTATTTAGAAATAAAAATAAAGATGTCAAAACGCTAAGTAATATGAGGTATGTACCATTTCAGCCTAAAATCACAAAAATTAGTTTTCACAATTACTATCAACTAACGATTTCTTCCAACAGCATGTTTTAATAAGGTAATTATACCATATGTTTATTATAACTTTTGATCAGAGGCTGTCATAAGAAACAAAAATTCTAAAAACGTAGCGCCTAGATTAATTCACTTCGTAAATGTCATTTTGCTGTCACTGTCAAAAGTAAAATTTAGATTTGATTTGAATTATGGGGTTTACTACAAAACAGAAGATTTTTTTAGTAGAATCATATTTTGTAATGAGCACTTAGGGAATGTAGAATGAGTTTACTCATCCCAACTTTGTTTTGACGAGTTTCGGGAGAAATTTCCAGAAAAAATCATAACAGAGTCAAATTTTTATATCAGTTTGAAAAACACTATCACGTCCTTTCGAGAGACCGGCAGCGTCAATCGGAAAAAAGGTACTGGAAAATCAAAAACAAATCCCTTTGTGAGCGACAGTAAAATGATTTTATTGTGAAGTGAAATAAGTTACGCCCTACTTAGGTTTTAGAATTTTTGTTTCTCATGACAGCCTCTGATCAAAAATTATAATAAACATATGGTACATATAAGAAATATATAATCTTTCTTTGGTGTTTAACGTCCATTTTAATACATTTAAGAAAATTTCATAGGGAAGTGGACAAGGCAGACAAAAACTTATTTCATATAGCCGACGTTTCGAATCTTTATTCGATTCTTTTTCAAGACTTTAGTAGACATAGGTAGTGTCAAATTTGTTGGGCATGGTACCAACCTGTCTTCGTCAGTGGTCGCCGGAAGAATGGATCCAACTAATTTGACACTACCTACAAGCCTTTTAAAAAGTATCAAATAAAGATTCGAAACGTCGGCTATATAGAATAAGTTTTTATCTGCCTTGTCCACTTCCCTGTAAAATTTTTCTCAAAAATACATAATATTTGAAGTTTTACCGAATGTTTAATATTCTAGAAGTATATATCAATTAAAAATTTAGATGGCAAGCTATATGCAAAATATGCCGAAATTAGACACCATAATATGGCTGATCAATAAATGACAGTGGCGAATTTAATCCGACTTACAGTAAAAAACCGTCTGAACATGCAGAGTTTAGAAGACTTCTAACTAATTAATAATTAATAAATTAAAAATGCTTAGACTAAAAGTTTTCCAAACATAAAAGAAAAGAATATTGTCATTCGCCCTCCTCGTTGTCATTACGGAAATACGATTCAATGATAAATGTTTTGTGAACTTGTGAAAATATTTTTAGTTAAATTTAAAAAAATAAAAACAGGTAATTGACAATTCACAAACTAATAATGTCACGTTTTAATACTAATAATGTTACAAACTAATAACGTTACGTTCGCAGGTCCACAGCACACTACGACGTCATTCATTTTTAGACGTTCGTTACATATAAATTGCTTGGATAAATTATGTAATACTTCAAAATGTATCTGTTTGAAAGAAAGACTAAAATGTTGTATTGATTGATCCTGCCAGCATTGCAACAATGTTGAAGAGACCAATGACAAATCAGTTGAAGACAAAGAAGAAATTTGGCCTTTATCTTTTTTACATCAAAATATTTTTGTTTTAATAATTATCTTTTGTGGTTTATAATTATATCTATCAAATTACCTTCAAAGTAAGTCATAAATAACTCATAATACTCGTATATTTATAATGTTAGGACTACAAACGAAGAACTACTGTGTGAGTAGTAGATTGAACGCGTGTTTCGCGGAGCAGCGCGGTAAAGCCTTGTTTTAAAAAAAATATATTTCGGAAACCATTAGGTTTGTAATTCTAGTTTTTTTTCAAAAACTTACTTAAAGTTTTGTGAATCCGAAAATGTACATTATATGGTAAAATGTTTAATAATTCACATAGCTTCTCGCAGGGTGAGATTGTCAATGCACAATTTTGCAATTAGTGATTTTAGAGAACCCTTTCTCAAAAACAAAAATATTTTTAATTTTTTTTTATTACTGTTAGATGCGCTCTGGTTTTCTCTATAAGTGGACACAATTTCAAAATTTTACCTTAAATAGTTAATTTATAAGCGAGATGTATGTTTTAAAAAACACGATTTTAGAAATTGTTGCTCCGACATAAAAAACATAATTTTTCAAAGTTGTGTCCTACTAAAAAAGTTGTAGATAGCGATTTCAGATGGCCAAAATGATACTTTACAAGATAGTGTCCCGTTTGGTTATACCTTAAAAAATGTTTTGTAAGAAAGAAGCCTCCTAGAACGGCGATTTTACTCCACTAAGTGTAGGTGCACCCCAGAGAGAATCGCTTCTTCTCGTCTTAGTGGTGGCCGGGGGGCGGTAAGTTAATCTCCTTGCAGCCTCTGAAAGCTGCGGTTATAATTTCTTCAAAAAGGCGCTCCGATCCCAACGGATTAGGGGTTAAGAGCAAGGTGGTAGAACCTAAACCGGACAACCGAATAGGTATCGATGACAAGAAGCAAGAAATGTCCAAGTGGTTTACCGAGGGCCGGACCGTGCTGCTCCATAAAACGGGGAATTTGCCATTTCAAAAAATTATATTCTAATTACTTATTTAAACGCTGATAAAACTCCAAGCAGTAGATTGTGTTTAATAATGAGTGCGGTGCGACCTCGGTTCTGTTTTAAGGTCAAAACGCTTCACTTAAACCTTGCGATCCATTGTGCTCGCATTTTGCTTAGAAAAGTCCTACATTCTCGAAGAGGTGTAGTAGAAAAGGGTAGTTTGTTTAGTTCTTCAGTTTCAATAAACTAAGAACCAAATCCTTCTAATTTTTTGTTCCTCAAAGTTTCACAGCATAAAGCATAAATTGGAGTTTTCCTTTCTTTAAAGCAAACTCTGCAAATGTCACTTTCCATTAATCCATTTTCGTAGAGATTGTCTCTGATCCAACAATCTCCTAGAAGAAGACTTATGAGCACTCACAACTAAGAGAAACTAATACAGGTTCTACAATAAAAACATATGGATGTCTCAGTTCTGACACGAATTCCCAGTATGTATCAGTTTGTTCAGCCTGCCTTCAGGAATAGCAGTGCAGAGTTGAAGTCTCTTTTGCCAACTCATCAGTCTTTTTCATTGTCTTTAATGCCCATATGAGGGGGCATCCAAACACAGTTGACTTTGTTAGTTGAGTATTGTTGAGTATTAAAGGCACTTCACACATCTTTTCTAAAATTAAAATTTCAGACAGACCTTTTCAGACGTTTTTGAGACAGAAATTTCATAAGTTTCTTTGTTTTTTAGGACTTTATAATATGGTGGATATAAATTATGTCCATGTTGCAGAGCATCTCTTTTTATGGAATCATATTGATCCTGGGTTAAATTTGATCCAGTAACACTAGCCAACAAATTTTATTTTTTTTAATTTTTTTAAATAAATTATACACAAATTAGTTTTATTTGATATATGAGATAATTGGAGATATTATATTTGAGATATTTGGGAGATATATCTCCCAAAATCAAGATACGACCCTCAACTTTGAAATTTTGAATGAGAACCCCAATCTTTTTCAACATATTTGAATTCTACGTATAATTTTGCGTATTTTTATATAGCACACACTATGTCGATTTTCAGTTGTTTTTGAAAAAAAAGACGTTACAAAAAAAACTATTAACATAATTTGAATTGTAGAAGAACAAATTCATTGTAAATGTTGAAAAATAACAGGAAACGTGTCCAACGTTTCCCTGAAAGGCAAATCCCTAAATTTTTATCGAATTTATTTATACGTAGGGTGTGCTACATATTTAATACGCAAAATTATATGTAGAATTCAAATATTTTTAGTAGTAAAAAATTAAAATTTTAGGTTTCGATCACTTATTTCCGATTTTAACTTACTGTGAGGTGCCTGTAAATCTGTTAGTTTCGTATTCGTCTATGTTATGTACTAGACAAGATCTCGAGGTACAACTAATTTTTCGCCGTTTAAGAGCCATTGTTTATTGTTTCTTTTCAGTTGTACGGTGTTTGACAACATAATTATGAACTTAAGGATGGTCTTAATTTTGAATATTTTCGAATTTTTATACTCTTATGGGCTCAAGTGGTTCGAAATAAATAAAAAAACAATACGGCAAAAATCGCATATTTCTAATTTTTATTCAATTAACCCGAGCCAGCGCAGCGTCCAGTTACCGACCCATTTCTTTGTTGAGTGTTTGTTACAAGATTCTGGAGAGAATGAGTTATCAGTGCATTTCTCCTCTTGTTGAAAATGTTTTTCCTCCACAACAAGCTGGATTTTGACTACAAAAGAGTTACTGCAACTAAGACTTACCTTTAACAACCCACATTGAAACTGGTTTCGAAAAACACTTAAAGACTTGAACGATGGTTTGATATACGAAGTTTATGAAGTCGTAGCTTTAAAAAACGGATTGTCTATTTTATCGGCATGTTAACAAATAGAAAATTTACATAAGAATATCTCCGATAATTACTTATATATTTGAGAATTTAATACGATGGTTTTCAAAAAATATTGAAGAAAAACAGGTTGAATTAAAAAAAAAATACTAAGCGACGTTTCGTCTATTATATAACAGACTTCTTCCGATTTATATTCGCAAAAGATCCAGGCCACAAAACAAAAAACAACAACTGACATGTTGCTGCCACACACTGCCAACCAGTCATTTTTATCAAAACATTAAAATGAAGAAAATGAAGCAAGCACCCAAAAGCACCAAACAATTTCACTTTGCACGACGCACGTTTCAACAACAAAGTTGTCATCCTCAGGTGGGGAATTAAAAATTAAAAGTTTAATTCCCCACCTGAGGATGACAACTTTGTTGTTGAAACGTGCGTCGTGCAAAGTAAAATTGTTTGGTGCTTTTGCTTCATTTCATTGTACACACCAAGGAGATCCAACACGAAATTAAAATGAAGCTACATATATGCAAAAATCCTGCTTTCCAATACATTTTCGACAGATAAAACCTAAAATGGTATACTTATAATTTACCACTTGGGCTCTTAACCCATCATAAGTTGACATTAGTAATAATAATAATAGTTTACTTAGCATTGTTTTGCTAGAATTATTTGCGAATTAAGCCACATTCTTATTCGTTCACTGATTTTACAAAAAGTGGTTAAATAATAAGTTGTTATTCTTATGGTACGTATATTGTGATTGGCGGTTCCTTAGTGCTAATAACATGAACAGTTTAACCACTTTTTATAGAATCAGATCTATTGTAAAATTAAGTGTACTTTTAAGAAATGTTTTAGATCTATATTTTTTTTGCTGGTTTATTTAACATGTTTTATACAAATCTAGTCAACAATCATGGCCAGAGAGACCAGAGAGTACAAAGTCTCCTTTTTATGTATGTTTAGAGACATACAAACTTAAAATCAAATTAACTGAAGTTTCAGACGAATTTGGAAAAACTAGTATAATTATTATCGTCAAAAAATAAAGAAATATTAGTGAATGTAAAAACATTCGTTTAAAAGATTCTTTATTTAAAGATGCACTTTGTGTGTAGGTTTAAATAAATAATGATAATACACCGTGATCGACAAATATTGAAAACAAATAGTGAAAGAATAAAAATCAAAGTCAAACCCACAAGTTTAATCAAAAATAAAAGTCTTATATAATAATTGCAGAGTACTTTTGAGAACTACCTCATCATTAGTGCCTGAATAATAATGTGAAATGAAAGATATACAAAAAGTTATAAAATGTTAGAAAAAACTTATCAAACTTAATAAAATTAAAACATAAAAGAATATAAATATATAATCAAAAATAAAATAAAAAAATATTTTTAACACAATAGTTGTTGATCAATTTAAAAAAATATATAAATATATACAAGTTACTATGAGGAAAACTGACAAAGAAAGATAAATTTTAGCTGCCTAAAAAGTGTGTTAAAAAAATTGATATCAACTTGATATTTGATTTAAAAAATAATTTAAAAGTTATAAATAGGTTCTAATAAAGAGAGTAAAGAGACAATATTATAAACGAACATTCTGTTAACTAATAAAGATTAAATAAATGGATAGAAAATATTAACTTTAAAATTCAACTGGCATTAAAAATTTGTAGAGAAGTTCGCGAGCGGATTTCAGAATTTCTAAAGATTCTAAAAAATTTAAAGAATAACTTTTGTTGCAGATTTGACAAATTTTAAAATTATTAGTAAGAAAATAGGAATGACGGAAAGAAAGAATATGAGAAGCAAAAGCAGATAAAGTTTTGGTTATATCTGCATTTTTGTACTTTTCTATTGTCCTTACATGTTCACAAATTCTGGTTTCCGATGTAAACTGCATTGATACAAACTGAAAGATAACTTGTAGACGCCCGAATAATGTAAAGGAAGCATTTGATTCTTGTTGTGTACGAGAGGGATCAAAATACTATCTTTAAAATTAAAAGCAATTTTCATATTATAGTGTTTAAAATAAGAGATATAGAAATTTTTTTGGCAATATTTACTTGTTATCTATTAAAGCATGCATAGGTTATTTACATTATTGGTACCAAGAAGTGCATAAGTTATTGCATAATAAGTATACCTCTAAAGAGTTTTCTAAGTTCTCTAAATTATTTTCAATTAAAAAAATCTAAAAATAATAAAACAAATTTTTAAAATTTTATAATTTTTTTTAAATTTAAATTAGACATTTTTCCAAAAGTACTGATTGTTTCTTTTACACAAAAAGTTTTTTTGAAAAGTAAATTCAATCATCTTTCGAGCGATTTGCCAGTTGACACCACTTTCCATTTAAATTTTTAAAGATGGTAGGAGCCCCCTGCCAAGAGAATGAAGTATTGGTGTTGAAAACATTTTAAATATTTGTCCCCTTCGTAAATAAAATCGACGCATCCAAGCGTTTTGTGATTAAATAACTAGAGATGCCCAAAGCTTGCTCTTCGTTTTCAATTGCCCACCATTTGTATAATGTTTTCATGTTTTCAACATACAAAATGTAAATGACTTGTTTACATAAAAGAAATAGGTGCGAATAAGTCACGTGACATGTAGTGAGGCTGTAAACATTCGATCACAAACAGATATCAAAACAAAGTTTTTTTTAATACATTTTGGCGTGTATGTCAGTTTCGTTTTGATCATTTTTGCCACATGTCACGTGACTTAGCACCTGTTTTGACAAAAAACCTCTTACTTTTATCATCTCCAAAAAATTTAAAATTGGCACAAAGTTATTGTTTTTCAATATCTATGTTAAATGAAATTTTAAAAAGAGTATGGGGCGTAATGTACGAAGACAAAAAAAACAATATGCAAAAAACAGTTATTGAATATAATAAACATAAATAAACTGTAGTAAATCTTTGTTAAATTGGATAATAAAAAAAGATGAGTAATCAAAAAACTAACGACTTGAGAAAATTTATTTATGAAAATTGTTAATTATATAGGAATATATCCCTCAAGAATATTATTCTAAAACAAATAAAAGATAATGATAGGTATCGTTACATTGTCATTTTTCCTTAATGGCAGTATTCATTATTCCATTATGAAAATTTTTTCCTAATCGTTTTGAAACAAATTAAAAATGATAATGTATTTATTTGATGCAATCGATTTATTAATGAATCTCATTTCTTTCCATTAAAAGAAATTTCCCTTTAAATTGCAAACAATTGTTCGATGATTTCTAAAATACTTAGTCATACAGCAAGTACCACTGATCGGTTTTCACTTTCTTTACTTATCCATTGTTGTACTCTGACAGTGTAAGCACCTGTTAAATGCTTACGTGTGATCCTCAGGTTAAAGTATCAACCTACTTATTTTTTGTTGTGTTTTTATAACCAGGAAAACCCGTTGATCAATTTGTGAACCTTGCATCAAGGTGAGTTTTTCAAACATTTAATTATCTGAATTAATTAAAATTAAATACAGACAGTGATGATATAGAGGAATGTCATTGTTTACATTTTTACAATAATGAGAATTTTTCAAAAATTGGAAAAAAAAATTTGAAATGAAAGAGAAAGTATTATTTATTCATAAAACCTTACATTTACCTTTCAATAGACCTATCTAGTCTAATCACATACACTCATATTATTAACCCAATTTACCAAATACTCGACTAACAATTACTTTGAAAGACCCAAAAGTATAGTAAGCATTCTCTTGTGGTAAGTCTTGAAAAAAAAATCATATTCTGAATATCCCCAAAATTTGTTTAACGATTTTTCCTTGACATCCCTGCTCAGAATTTCAGACTGGTTATTACAAGGACAATAACAATGTTTATTCTAGGATGGTAGTATCATATCTGTATTTGTCTTGGCCGGTAGTCCAATCTCTACTTTGTGCTACACTCATTTCAATTTTCTTCATAAAATTATATAATTACCTCACTTGTGCGTCTTGCCCAAAATTGCCAAAAATGGATGGCAAGACTGTGATTATCACTGGCGGTAACGGCGGAATTGGGAAAGAGACGGCCAAAGAAATTGCCAAAAGAGGAGCCCGTCTTATATTGGCCTGTCGTAATCTCGAAACAGCCAAAAAAGCTCGAGGCAAGTCGCGAATTTTTTTTGCGGTTTAATATTTGTGGGTTTGTAGATGAGATTGTACAGGAGTCAAAAAACGAAAATGTTGTGGTGAAAAAACTGGATTTGTCGTCGCAAAAATCGATTAGGGAGTTTGCGGAGGAAATTTTGAGAAGTGAGACGAGGTTGGATGTGCTTATACATAATGCCGGAATGGCAACAAGTAAATTGCAGAGGACCGAAGATAACATTGAATTGACGATGGCGACGAATCATTTTGGACCGTTTCTGTTAACACATCTTTTGATTGGTACGTTAAAAAATGAATGAAATGAATGGGTTCTATGCTTGAGTAGAATGAAAGTGCAATGACTGTTAAATAATTATTTGGTAGACCATAAAAAAATGGTTTGTATCTAATAGGCGAAAAATTTGCAATATTATAAAAAAACAAGTATTTAAATTTTTTTTACAAAAGAAAAACAATAAAAACATGTCAAGTTTAAGAGGAAATGTGTCTACATTTATAGAACACTTACACTTTTTCTTGTTTACCTACAAGGAATTTATAATTAATTAAGATAACGTGATTCGGTATGCTCGTAAGATCACAGATGTTTTGTAATACTTAATTAAAACTTCTAAAGTGAAAGCATCTTTTAATTTAAATTTAAATTATCAGAGAGATTCCCAATTTTTATAAAGTATAAATAATCGGCAAAACCTGCAATTTTACTTTTTTTAAAAATAAATAAAATAAAATAGTATCCGTCACGGTCGTACAGTCACCGCATCTTACACCATGACAGGTAATTTAATTAATTTTTAAAAAGTATTACATAGTTATATTGTAAATAAAAATTATAATACAACCAAGAAATAAACAGATAAACTATGTATTAATTATTAACAAATTAATGCGCTACGCGCTCTTTCAATCAAATTTTATTGGAACTTGTAGTTTCACCAAACTAGACCAACAGTAGTGTCAACAGGAACATTTTAAAAGAACTGTTACTAAGTAATTATCATAATCTCATACTTATTAACAGTTGTTGATATTAGTTATTTATATAGGGTGTGTCAAAAGTCGCGAATTTCCTTTAGTGGGCTGATTCCCACCATTAAAACAATCCCAACCTTAAAGAAAAAAATTTCTAACTTCAAAATTCGAAAAGATATGAGTATCTGAATTGGCAAAAAAAATTAAATTGTCTTGATATAGTTAAAAAAAATGAGAAAAACGAAATAAAATAAAAGAAACAATAAAGCGTTTGAAGTGAATTACGTATTCATAAATCTTAAGAAAATACCAAAATCTCAAGAAAATACCAAAAAAAAAACAAAAGAGTATTGAATTTTTTAAATAAATTTTTGTGTTCCTTAAATGTTTCCCATGTATCCTTCCAAAGGATCTTCGCGACTTTTGACACACCCTATATATCAAGGAAGAGAAGTGCATGATGCCGTTTTCAGCGCCAAGGGAATAATCGTACTTCGCTCCTGTAATATAGTATTTTTTGCACGACCTAAATCAATAATCCTAAGAAAATTGAAAAATTTTATTAATTATTTATTTATTTTATTTATTTATTATTTATTAAACGTAAATCTACCATTCTTTGAAATTACACAATGACAACATTAACAACAACAATCATTTTCGTTGAGAACGAACCTAGCAACGAGTCAATGTTGTTAGCAACGGGGGCAAATATTTGCTCCTTAGGGAGAGAAGTTGGACTTCTATCACGATTTTGACACTCGAAAACTTGATTTCTACTCCCTGTCGTACAAAAATCTTATTTTTTACATTATCTAAAAATTTTATTTCTTATAAATTTAGCGAATAGCATTGTACTGTAATCGATGTTTAGACCAGATCTGTTTAAAATGATCGATAATCGAGTAAACAATCAATTAACCGATTAATCATGATTTGACTATTTTACCAAAATAATCGATTGTAATTTCTTTAAAATCATTTGATTAGAAGTTAATTAATCAATAAAATTAATCTGGTCTATCTTTAGTTTCAAATTTTGAATAGAACTCTTATTCACTCTGAAAAATCAGTCATGCCGATACAAAAGAAATACATAGGGGAAAGGTGTACAAAATAAGGTGTCCCCCTAAGGAAAAATTCACAAAATACCAAACGAGTTCTACTTGATATAACATTAAATGATAGTGAATTCCATAACTGAAACAGTCGTTTTGTAAAACCAAATACAAAAATATTTCGTTGAAAACGTTTTATACACTTTTCCCCCATAGGTATACTCTTTTAGTTTTTTTTTATTCAAGATATTATATTTTTTTAGTCAAGAAGCTTTACGGACTCTAGTGATGTAATTGCATTAATGTAATTGAATTAGTAGATATATGCGTTATTGTGGGAGAAAAGTTAATTATTGTTGTTGACAAAAATACTTTAGTGAGCTAATTTCAAGTTAAGATAATATTGATAGTATCTTCGTTTTTATGGAAAACGAAAAAAAAATCGAGACTGTAATGGTTGTGCCATTGAAAAGTATTAAAATTTGGGACACTTCCGGTACTATCTCATCTTAAAATTAGCTCTTTAATTTATATTATTATTGATTTTTATTATAGTTTTTTTGGCTACTAATTACAAAATCTACCGATAAAGGAAAAATATCATTTTACGAGTACGAATGCAGTGTTGCAGTGATTTGAAACCAACGCTTTATAAACAAAAAATTGATACATGTGTTCGAAAAAATAAAAAACAATAAATAAATGGTTAGGTCAAAATAAAACAAGGTAAATTAAAAAAATTGAAAACTGGCCTGACCTTGTCCGACAAATTGGTAATAAACTTTCTTCAAATATTTAATGAAGCAGAAAGTAGTTTAAAAATTGAAAACTTAATTCTATCTTGACCTGAATTTAATTGAAAATGTCAGACTCTTTAATACGAAGAGATTTCCTAATTTCCGAATTATTAAATTATTGAATATTAATATTTTCTTTAACTGTTAATATTTCGAAAACAGTTGAAGATAAGTATAAGATATTGACACACATTGAAATATGTAAATCCAAAAATTGAAAAATATGTAGAGTATTGTGTTTATTTATTAAAATAAGAAAGTTGGTGGTATTGACCAGTGCCACATGGCACATCCTGTATACAAAGTTTTTGTAGAAAAAAATGCGCAACTAAAAATACTAATCGACTTGTCCAAGTCTTTTCTTGAACACGCGCTTATTTATTTATTATTGAATTGATTTCAGTTGGCTGAAACACACTGTATACATAATAACTGTTTTTTGTTTTTTAAACCACTGTGGTGCAAGTAAATGTCACACTGTTTTGTTTTTATGACAACGGAGTGCTTATAATATAGAAAATTAAATTTAGGAAGTCATTATTTACACCACAATGGTTAAAAAAAATAAAAATTAATACTTAAAAAAATTGGTTACTGAAAAACAGAAATATCACTTATTATTACCTAATAATTACATTTCAATATATATTTTTTAATAATATTAAACATGTAAAATAAGTTCTAAAACCTGACCGTAGTGACATCATTGGTCATTCCTAAAAGGGAGGGATTCAAAGTTAAGTGGACATAAATATTTTATCCTTTTTTTTTTATTTTGGTGTTTAAATGAATTTTTTGACCTTACCAAATGTAAAGTAAATTTTACAGTGGCGTATATCTCCACAGAAATGTGAATTTTATGTCGCGGTGCGTAAAATGACAGATCAGTAAAGCAAGACAATTGTAAAAGAAGTTACAATGTAAAAAGTTACAGAATAGTCATTTATATAATATATCAAGGGAGAGGAGTGCATGATTATTCCTAAGGTGCCGTTATAAAGCACCGAGGGAATAATCGCACTTCGGCACTTCGCTCCTGTGGTATATAATTTAGTTTTTGCACGACCTAAATCAATAATAATCTTAAGAAATTTGCTATAATTTTTTAATAAAATTTCATTTTCGTTGACAACGAACCAAACAACGAGTCAACGTTGTTAGCAACGGGAGCAAATATTTTCTCCAGTCGTTAGGCTCACTTCTCTCCCTTGGGAAAGAAATTGGACTTCTGTCTCGATTTTGACACTCGAAAACTTGATTTCTACTCCCTGTCGTGTAAAATAGTTATTTACATGAGAGTGCGGTAGGTAAAATTTACAGCGCGTAGACTCTATTTCAAACTTGAGTCGAAGGCGAGGGTCAGATGACTTTAAGCACTGTAAATTACCTATCGCACGACAACTGTATTAGATTTTTTAGTCGAAGAAAGTATTAAAAGCCAATATTTGTGATTATTGTATTCTGACAGTAGGGGAAACGTTACTTTATGTTGGCAATACGATTTTTTGTTATTAGAAATTAAGGAAACCATTTATTGCAAAACAATACCTGTAAATTAATTTTTTAACCAGTTTAAATTCATGAATACTTTAATTTTAAAGTAACTTGTAAACAAAGAATTTACGAGTCAATTTACAGTACCTATCGGTATTGTAAACTGGTATTTAACTGACGTTTAACTGACAAGTAATTATATGATTAACGTTCAGGAGGCCAAAAACAAGTTTTATAGTAGTAGTTTTTTAGTTAAATAATAAACTTGGTAAAAAATTTAAATCTACTTTCGTGTGGAAAGCGTTTTACATCGATCCAGCTTATGAAGCACTTGCCCTTTGGGTTCGTACCTCAAACTAGTTGTAACGTTGTAAATTGCGACTTCACATCACTTAACTGTAATTAACTATTGGTAAATCTTTTTTTTTTTTTCAATGTTAGGAATTACATTCATATGTACCTGTACTTGATAATATTCTAAATTTACAAACTCCTTTCAGACTTGTTAAAAAAGTCTGCCCCTTCACGTATCGTCGTCGTCGCATCTGAATTATACCGTGTGGTTTCCCTCAACCTAAACAACGTTAATCCCACGAGGTCGTGGTTTGTGCCTCGCCTTTACTACGTATCCAAGTACGCCAACATTTGCTTTACCAAAGAACTGGCCCGTCGCCTTGAGGGTACCGGAGTTACCGCTAACTGCCTTCATCCCGGAATTGTCGATACCGGAATTTGGGAAAGTGCACCAGCAATTTTCCGCTGGCCTTTACGACTGATCATTAAAGGTTTCTCTAAAACGCCGATTCAAGGTTCCCAAACCAGCATTTACGTTGCTTGTTCTGAGGAGCTAGAAGGGGTCACGGGCAAATATTTTGCAGAGTGCAAGGAGAAAGGTGTCAGTAGAGGAGCCAATGATGAGAACAAAGCCAAGAAGTTGTGGGAGATTTCGGAGACGATTGCTAATCTGAAACCGAATGATCCCAAGATATAAGTATAATTTGTTGTTTTGTTTTTATTTTTATCTGTACCTTATTGTATTTGAATAAATTATACTACACATAATACATAGTTAATAGCGTGAAAAAATATGAATAAATATTTGTTCATTGTCCAAGTAATTTTTATTCTGTAGTTATTGTAGTTCAATCTTTTGTAAAAAAGGGCTAGTTCTAATTTTTTAATATGTTTTACCTGGTTGAGTTGTTTGTTTTAGTAGAAGTTTTTGGCTTCGATCGACTAGCGAGATACTTAAAATCCTCGAAAAAAAGTTTTTTTAGTTTTTCTGAGGTTTTACGTATTTTTATAAAAATCATTGCTTTTTCGGTAAAATTTGTTATTTTGTGTTTAAATTTAATGTCATTGCAGAATTTGCAATAACTCAAAATTACAAATTTCTCAAAAACTAATTAAAACGATTTATTTATGCATATAATAAATACCTACGGGGAGTTATAAAAAAAGATTGCAAGAATTTTAGTGAATGTTCTAATTTGTTATGAAGCTATAAATTTCACAAATTCTATGATATTAAATTAATTTTTACATTTTTTCAATACATAATTTAATATTGGCTACATGATAATATTGACAACATAATTTCAAGTTAATTTTTTGACCGATAGTAGTAGAAGTAGCGTTATAGTCTTGATGTTACGGCCGTTAATACAATTGGAAGTGACTATTATGTATTTAAAATATCTAAAAGTGGGCTGACAATTTAAGACTCTTCTGTAAACCAAAGAATAGCCATTGTTCAATTTATGGAGAGACAAACTACCGTAAGAATGGATCTCGTTTTATGACAGTTCCCCCCGCCACACGTAAATATAACTGTCATAAATCAAAATCCATATCCATTACGGTGGTTTGTCTCTCCACAAATTGAACAATTGCTATTCTTTGGTATATAGAAGGGTCTTAAAAAGTCGGCCCACTTTTAGAAATTTTGGGTATTCAAAGGACGCCAGCTGATATTATAACGGGTTTTGGCCGTTATGATTAGAAATGAACTGTTTCTAAAAGGTTTAAATTAATTTTTTTATAGGTTATTGTAAAAAATGTTGAACGGTTTATAGCCGTTAAGCAAATAACAGCCTAGGGCCTAGACTGATTATAAACATCGGCTATCGTCTCGGTTTACAAACTTTAGCCACGGCTAAAATTTGCAGTATATCCGTTTAATATTATAATAAGTCTAACTCTAAATAGATAAAAATTAAATGAAAGAAATATTTCGTGATTTTTAAAAATAGTGGAATTTTGAAAAGACGTGTTTTTTGAAAACTGGGAGAACTTATATTAACCGTTTTGATCTTATCACAAATTTTGTTGACTTTTGGGCTAATTTCAAGTTGAGATAATACCGATAGTTTCTTCGTTTAAAACTTAGACCATTTACGCAACCGCTTCGCTGTAATGGACTGCCAATCTCCTAACCTTCCTGTGCGTAAGTTACACGCCAACATGGAAGTGACAGACATATATATTTTGTTTCTTTCTTTTCAACACCGCGCGCCGGTGTACGCAGTTGTCAAATTTTATTTTGCTTCAAAGTTGGGGATTAAAAAAAAACAAACAGCCAATTTTAAATAGAAACATCATTTGAAAAATTTTTAAAGGTGATACAATTTATTTTATTCTGCAGACCTATATATTTTTTTCTTACACTAAATTTAAATTTAAAAACATGATATGGCAACGTTACAAAGCAAGAACTTGAAATCGTTCCGGCACAGTAAAGGACCAAGATATACTTTTGTCCTTTAGATGTTTTCGTGTGTTTCTGAACCGTATTAGCAGTCCATTACAGCGAAGCGGTTGCGTAAATGGTCTAAGGTTTAAAATTAGAAAAATTCAGAGTTGTGATTTGTTGTTGCTATAGAAAAATATTTAAATTTGCTGTACTATAAGAAGTCGCAACTTGAAATTTGCCTATTAAAATATAACCATTTTTGTCATATTTTGCTCCAAGTTTAAAATTGCGAAAAACTTTTGTTCACTTTAAAAACGAATAACTACAACGATTTTTACAAAAGAATGCTTCCGTACTAAAATAGAAAAAAATCTTTTAAATCATGTAAAATGTATTAAATATCAGAACTATCTTCTTTGATGAGGAGAAAACAGTTAGTCATTTATTCCCCCCTTATGTTTTGATGTTTTTGGGAAAAAACTGGGATATCAGACATCGCGCATCTCAAAAGTATTGTTTGTTGAGAAATAATTTCTACAGCGTGTATCTCAAAAACCAACAATTTGAAAATGCAAATTTAGATCTTTAGTATCTTTTCAACAAGAGCTATAGCCTGTTAAAATTTGTAAAGTTACTTCAACAACATCCTGTATATCTAACATTTAACATTAGAACTAAGACTATCATCAAGAAAAATTTTCGCATATATATATTTCAATCACACACTGTAACAGGTGGTAGCGAGAATCGAACTCCATTACCTCCTGAAAGCTAGTAAAGCACACTATTTGTACTTGCTTAGCCGCTAGCTCAATCACTATTTGTACTTGCTTAGCCGCTAGCTCAATCATATGGTTAAAAGAATTTAAAATTTTTAAGCCATTCTGTTGCTCTTGTTCTGTTGCTCAACTAAAATTGTGTAATTCTTGAAAATCACCTTCAAATTTTCTCAAACATTCTTCGACCATGTATTTAATTGTTTCTATACCATTTCCACAAATACAGTTTAAATTTTCAGAAAAATTCCATTGGAAGAAAGTTCAATTACATCGGCTATGGCCAATTCTAATGCTATTTAACTGACACCAAATTTTGCATAGATGCTCAAAACCAGAAGCAACATATCTAATAAGACGGTTTTTAGCCGCTTTTGAACTGTGGCTTCAATATGGCGAGGACCTGGTTACTACAACACCTGTTTAGTCTAAAACAACTAAAACCACCCTGTTATTTTGAGAGTACTTCTTCAATTAATTAATACATTTTGTCATAAAGAAGACGTTCCAAAATCTTGTAAACTTCATTTATTTGACTTTGACCGATAGAATTATAAAAGAGGTGGTGCCATTTAACATGTGCTCTGTAAAATGCGTACCGCATTGGTTTGGGTCGTCTGTTGGTTGTGTTGTTTTATGACTCACTTATCAATAAGGTTCTTCCATACTTTGAGACCCCTACCCACTTCAACCGATTTAAAAAAAACCTTATTGATGAACTGGGTGAACTGTCTTCACCCTTGACTTGTTGATACCGAAATCTGGAATGATGTTCCTACTTTTCTTCGATTAAACAAAACGAAAAATTAATTTTTCAGCCGGTTGAAGTGGGATGCACAACAAGCATTTTTCTTTCATCTTTAAGAGAAGTTGAAAAAGTCATTAGAAATTTTACTACAGGTTGTAAGAAATACAGAGTTTTGACAAGCGACAATAGTTTGAAAAAGGCAAGAAGATGTGAGAGATGTCTGAGAAAGCAGTTTTGTTGACTCCTAATGACACAAAAATTTAAGACATTTATTTCTGGATTCGTTCAAATGGTTTAACCAAATCCTGCAAATCAGTCTCAGTTGGAGATTTAATGACTGTGAAGATTAGTAATTTCAATTGCTACAACGTCACATCTCCTTGCTCTATTCAAAATTCAACGAAAGGAAATTTAAACTTCAGAACACAAATAATCCAGAGATCGTTAAGACAGCAAAAACTCCAAGCCGAAAATCAACAGGTAACGATGACCATGGTCAAGATAGCGATTTACTAGAAGCAGACCAAAGCAGAAAAATCCCAAAGACAAAAATCTAAAAGAAAAATCCTCAATAAAGAAAGTCAAAAGACAGTCATGCCTTAATAGTGAAAAGACGTAGTTCCTTTTTAAAAAGAAAAATTCAAAATGGTCACAAACGCATTTCCTCTAAATCCTCTTTTAGACAGTTGCTATTTTCTCCAAGAAACGATAATACAATAATAACACAGTTGTGGGAAGTTGAATAAGGTAATAAGGTAAGGTAATAAGTATACGTAAAATAAGGTAATTATCGCCACTAAAAAAATTTCTAAAGTGCAGTTCAGATTATTGTACATTTATCCTATATTTTATCATATATTAGACATTTAAGCTCAAAATGTAAAAAATAAAAAACTGTTTGACATGATCTTTAGTCTGGCACGCGTTCAAGGTGATATACGATAGTACAACTTGCAAAACCTTCCATTGAAAAATAGTAGATTAAAAAACGTTTGAAAAAGTCAGTTTTGTCGCACGACAAAGTAACAGTGTGTTAAGTTTATATGAGCGCAAACCGTGTTAATTGAGTCATGTTTATTTTTCTAAGAAGCGCTTATAATGCAATTGACGTCTTATAACATTTATTAATATTAATTGCGACCTAGTTTTTAATGATCGATAACAATTTAGAATAATGTGCTACATGACAGGTGTTTTGTACTTATCACTCAGTCATCTCTTGCATCATTTCATTGTGTTATAATGGAAGGTAAAACAGTTATTATAACGGGTGCTAATAAAGGCATTGGTAGAGAAACGGCTAAGGAATTAGCTAAAAAAGGAGCAAAAATAATTCTGGCTTGTCGAAATGTTAATGCAGCATCAAAAGCTCGAGGTAACTAACTATGTTTCTTTTTTACTTTGCAAATATAATTTTTTATCCTTCTTAGAGGATTTGATTGAAGAGACTAAAAATCGTAATATTTTCGCAAAAAAACTTGATTTATCGTCGTTAAAATCTATACGAAAATTTGCTGAACATATAAATGCAACAGAAGAACGTTTGGATGTTCTTATACATAATGCAGGAATGGGATCAACAAAGTTAGAAAAAACTGAAGATGATTTGGAACTGACAATGGCAACCAATCATTTCGGGCCGTTTCTATTGACGCATCTTTTAATTGGTAATTAAACAATTAGGTTAATTAAATACGAAGTACCACATAAATTTCAAGTTGAATTAGGTAAAGAAATTTAACAATTTAATTAACTTTCAAGATATTTCCAAAAAAAAAAAATTGAAAAGATAAGTAAAATGCTGATATGTATGACCAGAGCCTTGCTAGATTGATTTGTCTACGTCTTTTTGGATAAGAATAAATTTTATAAAGTTTATTATCTAAAAGAATGATGTAATAAACTCATTACCTAATTAGTGATGTAATAAAGTCGATAAATTTTCGATATTTCTGATAACAGAAATAATACTACGTTCTCAATAATCAAACGACAATGATACAACTCACGACAAACATTCCGAAAATTAGATTTTAGCAAGGCCTAAGTACTAAAATCACTCTTTCTTGATAATTTTGAAGTTAGTTATTGTCATTGGCACCGACCTAGTGAATTGTGAGTAAACAAAACAAAAATAAAAAGTTAATTTACACATTTTTTTATCAAAGTTTGATGTTCGATTTTTTTGTCGCAAGCTGTAATTATGATTTCAGATTAACATAACGTTAAAAAAGTAAACACAAGCATTTTCTATAACAATAGATTTTGTTGGACTGACCACAGGTAAATCTAGACCGTAACACCATTTTAAACTATGGTGGTTCTTTAACTTTGGACTGTCTGTGATGAATCAGTTAGTTCAACAAAGTCCATTAGTCGGTTTATGAAAGGCTCTTATACTTTGAAATTTATGAACAATTTTGAACAACCGTGACTATTTATTTAATTTGACTAAAAAGTTTGACAATAAATATTTTGTAGACTTGTTAAAAAAATCAGCCCCAAGCCGGATTGTCATCGTAAGTTCTCTCCTCTACATCTTCAACACAATCAACCTCAACAATCTCAACCCAACAAGTGTTATCCTTGTCCAAACAATTTACTTTGATACCAAATTTGCTAATATTTGTTTCACTAAAGAATTAGCTCGCCGTTTAGAAGGAACAGGAGTCACTGTAAACTGTCTCCACCCTGGACTTGTAGATACTGGAATCTGGCATGATGTTCCTCCGTTTCTTCGTTGGCCAATTAAACAAATCGGAAAATTAATTTTTAAACCAGTTGAAGTGGGATGCAGAACAAGTGTTTTTCTTGCATCGTCAAGAGAAGTTGAAGGAGTCAGTGGAAAATTTTTTATGGATTGTAAAGAATACAGGGTTTTGGGAAACGCCAATAGCGAAGAAAAGGCTAAGAAGCTGTGGGAAATGTCCGAGAAAGCGGTTATGTTGACACCCAATGACCCCCAAATTTAAAAAAAATATTATTTCTAGAAAACTAGAGAAATTAAAACACGTTTTAACTAACTAGTTGTTAAATAAATAAATATAGTAATTTAGTGAATTATTTTATCCTAAAAATAAATTAGAATAATTTAGAACTGGTGAACACGTGCGTTATTGAGATAGAAAACTCAAGTTAAGGCTAGTCAGACCCCCCTAGAAACTTTTCTATGACATTTTTTTGGTCTTTAATTATGTATTTTTTAAATATATTATACATCAAAAAACATGTTTTTTAATTGTCTAAGGCGCTTAACTATTGCCATAAATGAAAAAAAAAGTTCCATTGTTTTAATTAAAAAAAACATGTTTTAATATTTTCTATGACATTCTTTTAGGTCTAAATTGTGAGAAAATACTGTAATTTTTTTTTTTTTGTAAATAGAGAATATAAAAGTAAAGGGCGCTTAACTATTTTCAACTTTTTTAATCAATTATTTATTTAAATATTGTTGCCAATATAAAAGTACCGAGCAAAAATAAAACAACTTTTCGATTTTACAATTGTGTTTTATATAATACTTACTTGCATAGTATTTAATGTTTAATACTAACACCCTTAATAAAAAACAGAATTGCATTATAATTGTTACAAGGTAATATCTTAATAATCTATGAATACAAAAATTAAAACATCAAATTTAGGGGAAGCAAAAGAAAAGCAACTGATATTGAAAAGAGTTTTATTAATATTTATTTCAAAACATTTTGTTGTATACCCTTTGTTTGCGATCACCGCGATATATTGAGTCAATTAATTTATCAATAATGGTCTCTTATAAACTGGAACTTCAGACTTCGTTCAAAACTTGCATAAAATTGTCCGTGAAAAATTTTTTTTCACAATCTTTGCCGTGTGGTTTGGGTAGTTGTCATGCTGAAATATCCTTCTCAGAGGCAAATTGTCGTCAGCATAAGGTAGCATTGTATTTTTTAGTATTTCTAAATACTTAAATTTATCCATAGTTTCATTTGTACTAATTGTGTTAAACGCCTCCGTGTTTAATGGTACCGACAGTAAACTTTTCCTAGCAGGTCTCTGAATCTGTACATGCAGATTTAAAAAAAATTGTTTGGATAAGATATAAGATATCAAAAAACCATCAATTTTTTGTTTTTATAATTCAAGTCATTTGTAGTTTGTTAATAAAATAATGTTTTATTAAAGTTTTTTGTGCTTTAAAATAAAATATTCTATACATTCGTTAGTTAAATTTTTAACACCGATTTACACAAAAAGCTGTCGATAAAATATTTTAAGTTTTACAGTTTTTAAAAAAGCGAATAAAATAGATAAGAAAAATACAAAAGTTTGAAATGGACATTTTTTTCTGAGAATATATTTCATTTTGAAGAATCATGCTTCCAGTTTTAAGTCGAGTACTAATAGATCCTCTGTCCCTAAATATCTGCAATATTTTTGAAATAATGTCCATTCTCAAATGTAGTTGTCTTACTATTTTTAAAAACCACTTTCTGTTAAATAATGTTCGAAAACAAATTATTACTAAAGTGTGACAATAAGAATTATTTCGTTGACCGTCAATTAGTATTATTTTTCTTCTTCGACTTTTTCTTCTTCTTCTTCTTTTGTGTTAAACCCGGCAAAAGAATAGGAATCATTTTAACAATTAATTTTTTTATGTAAGTTGAAATTATAATTGACTAATTTTTTATACAAAAATTAATTGATAAATAATCCCTACGTCTTTTACACACCACTGACCCGGCAGTATAAACTTATAGTCAGGCAAGACATCATTACGGATAAAATTATCAAGTAATGATGCTAAAAAAAAAAAATGAAATAAAATGAAAAAGATGTAAGGAACGAATTTCCTTACTTGACGTCAAGCGTAACTACAAATCGTCTGCCACGCAACTTTGTACTTGTTGTGTTAGTGTAGTGTCATTAATGTTAAAAAAATTTGAGACGATGTTGCATGTGTTCAAAAGTATTGATTTTTGAATTTCAATATTAGGTTTGAATTTAATTTTAGTAATTTTAAATTTTTATTAAGAGTTTTTGGCACAATTTCAGTGGCCGACATAATCATTGGAAATATTTTAACTGTCTGCAGGTTCCATAAATTTTTGATTTCGCCAGCAAGTAACATGTATTTTGACATTTTTGTAGTGTATGTTGTGTGTATATTGTGTGAATTTGGAACCGCAATGTCAATCAAGTATGCCTGTTTATCGATCTTTGAAATTAAGATTATGTCTGGACGGTTAGCAGTTATGTTTAAGTCAGTCAATATAGTTCTATCCCAGTATAATTTATAATTATTATTTTCAAGATATGGCTTTGGTTCGTATTTGAAATAAGGTGACTTGTTTTCAATTAAACCTGAATTAAACGCCAACTCTAAGGTCGGGTTTACAGAAAAAAATTTAATTCCGAATTAAGTTAATGACGAAATTAACTTAACATCGACATTAAATTAATCACGGTTTACATATACGTTTTATGTCAAACTTAATTCGTGATTAACTAATTCGAATTAAAGTGACATTTGTGGCGGTTGGTACAACCTGAATGCCTAAAATCCCTATTAGCGGCAATTTCCATAACCTTAAAAGCAGACTGAAAATATTTTCTCGTCAAAATTGTGATTTACTGTGTTTGTGTAAATAATAAATATTATTATGCAGAATTCAGAAAAATATGCGGAAGAAAAACCGCATCGAGAACGAAGCAAAAATTTCACAGAAAGAGAGAAGAAAATTGCACTTGAAATAATTAAAAGGTATGTACGAATTTCGACATAAATTAACGATTGTTGTAGGTGTAAATTCACCTGGAATTTAGTTGCCTTCTGTAGTTTTCTGGGCCAATTTTAATTTTTATCAGATCTTATAATTATATTCACTTATGCAATTATAGATTTGTTCCTTATTCATTATTTATTCCGTACTGGGTACTGCATTTTGATCCGATTTTTCCTGTATCAAATACCAAATTACCAAATTATCCCTTAAAATTTACTCCATCCTCTATTTTCCCTTTTCTTTAGATATCAGAACAAGGTGGAAAACAAGGAAATTGATGGCTCTTCAGTAAAAGAGAAAAAGGAAGCATGGGAAAAAATTACTGAAGAGTTCAATTCAACAGCGACAACTGCCCCAAGATCGGCCAAACAAATCAGAGTGTTATGGTCAAATGTACGGCGATCAGCAAAAAAGGCAATAGCGGAAAAAAATGTGAATAAATTATACTTTTCAGAAAAAAAAAATATTTAGAGGACAGTGAGACAAGAGGACTGACTGAATCATTGGACCAGCTGAAACGAAAAAAAAAAATGAAGATAGGGTTGGTTTACAAGATTTATTAAATTTAATAAAAACTATGATTACCTATTTTAGAAAAACATTTTGAGAACTGGCGGTGGGACGTCTAGGACTCAGTTGACCGAAGTTGAAGCAAGGGTTTTAGCCATGGTAGAAGCACAAGCAAAGCCCTTAACCAACATATATGATGATGATAACATTTATCATAAAGGTACATAAAACTTTTTTTTAACAATTTTTATAGATTTACTTAACATTTATTTTAATTTTATCTAAAATAATAATTCTTAACTTTCAAATAAATTATAAAATTTTTAGATATAATATTATCACCAAATCAACGAGTTTCCTCTCCCACTCCCACTTTGAAAGCAATTATAGCTGAACCAGTACCAGTGGCTGGAACTAATCCCGAGATCTCGATTATTTTTAAAGACCTGATTTCTCAACCTCCAATTGAAAATCCTGTCATTGAATTCCCCGAAACTCAGCCCCAACCAAAACGAAAAAAATTCAGCCCTCCTAAAAATAAAATTCTCAGAAAAAAAACAACAATGTCGATTTGAAGAGAAAGTTGTACTTAAAACGAATTAAGCTAGCTGACATGGAAATTGAGTTTTAAAAAAAATTATATGATTTAGAATTAAAAATAAAAACCAAAGAATTAGAAAAACTAAGCAAAAATAATTAATAATAGGTTTTAAATCAAAAAAATAATTTTTGTTTTAATTGTTAATTAGGCTATTTATGTAATGTATATGGAAGAGTATATTTATTTCAATTAAAATGAGTTCTTATTAGAGCTGTACGAACAGCAGTGTTTTCATTATTGTTAATTCTAATCACAGGTATATCAAGTTCGATGGGTATTTCAACTTCAGGATCTCTTGGTGGTTCCTCATCGTTTGCAAGAATGGCAATGTTATATAACACGGCACAAGCTACAATTGTTGTTAATGTTGTGTCCATTTTAGTTCGCAAAACAACAGAGAGACATGGGACATGTTAAAGGCTTCTTCTGAAGCCGTTCTTGGATTTAGTACCGGAGTTAAGAGAAAGGGACGATAAGCATATCCACTATCTCCTAACAAAAACCCATTTGCATAATCTCCTCTTTCTAGCTGTGCACAAAGAGACGAATCGTTAAATATTGTGCTAATATGCATCTAGCCACAATATTTCTTATTTTCAGATCTGCATCACATACAGCCTGGACATTTATGGAGAAGAAACCTTTTCGATTTCGAAAAATTTCAGCGTTAGGGCCACCTGGCGAGTCAATTTTTATATGGGTACAATCTATTGCTCCTATTACCCTTGGCATTCTTCTAACACGATAAAATTTTAGCTTTACATTACGAAGTTCTTCATTGTTTGGCATATTTATAAATTGAGGTTTTAATTGAGCTATTTTGTGTATAACTTGTTTCATGACGATACACACTGTCGATTTATGAACCGCAATTGTATCCCCCAATAACTGCTGAAATGCACCGGTGACTAAATATTTCATAATTAACAATATTTTATTTAGCCCCGTTAAAAATTTTCTTCTTTTCGTAGCGGGTTGTAAGTCATGACCAATTAACTCATTTATTAGCCACAAAATTGTAGCTTTTGTAAACTGAAATCTCATTTTAAATTCTTTGTCATAAAGCTCGAAAGGATTTCTCCGGTTTCTTAACGGACGGTACCTTCTTGGTATTCTTTCCACTTGTCCGTCATCGGAAGAATCTGATGTTAGTGATACATCAGACATCTATTATTAAAATTGTATTTATTTAATAAAAACTACAAAAATATTTACCTTTTTTATATTTTTTTGTCTAATTTCCACAAATAATAAAATTTTCAAGTTTTTTTTAGGTTAAAATTGACCAAAATTAAAGTTAATTGAATTACCTACCTTCATTAGTTTAAGCACGTATTAATGTCAAATTTAATCGCAATTAACTTTAATTGAGGTTCTGTAAACCGAAATCTTGACTTAATCACGTTTTAACAACGAATTAGTTTAATCGCGATTAAAACTATTTAATCGCGTTTAGTGACGTCACGACATTAAGTTAATTCGACATCAACTTTTTAATTTCGAATTAAATATTTAATTTACTTTCTGTAAACCGGCCCTAAATGTATCTATAATTTTAGCCATATTATCATGTCTTCTTTTATATTCTGTTTGTGTCAATACAGGACAAGATGAAATAATGTGTTGAATAGTTTCTGGCTGAGATGAGCAAATTCTACATGAATCATCGTTTTCATTTTTATTATAAATTTATTATAATTTTTTGTTTTAATGACCTGATCTTGAATTGCAAAAATAAATCCTTCTGTCTCAGGGTGAATGTTAGACCTTGTCAGCCAAATGTGTGATGCCTCTTTATCAATGAGAGGATCATCAAGCTCATTGTAAAACCTACCATGAAGTGACTTTTCTTTTATAGTATTGATTAATAATTTTTCATCAAAATTAATTTCTTGTAACCTAAAGTCACTAAGGTTTAAGGATGTATAATTACAGTCACTTAAGCATACTGCTTTAAACAAAAGGTTTCCCTGGCGACGTTCAAGAAAATATTTCTTTAGTAAATTAATCTGTTTGTCATGAAGATTTTGTAAGTGTAAAAACCACGGCCACCGTTTTGCCGTGATAAAGAAAATCTTTCAATAGCTGATTTTGGATGGTGTTTTCGGAATTTGGTAAATAAAGTTCTAGTTTTTATATTTAAGTTACTAATATCCGTTTTTGACCATTTAATAATACCAAAGGAATAAGTCAATACAGGTACAGCAAATGTATTTATAGCTTTCATAATATTTTTATCATTTAGATGGGTTTTTAATATTTGTTTAGATCTTGATATAAATTCGTTAAAAAGTTTTTCTTTTATAATATTGTGAGGTATGTGATTAGATTGTTGGAAACCTAAATATTTATAAAAGTCACCATAATCAAGACTTTCAATGACCTCATTATTTTGAGAAGTGTAATTTATGTTTTTAATTTGGCCACGATTAATTGCCAAAATCTTACACTTATCTACACCAAAACTCATGCCAATATCTTGTGAAAAATTTTCAGTTAATTTTAATAATAGTTTTAGTTGTCGTTCAGTAGATGAATACAATTTAATATCATCCATGTACATAAGATGAGTGAGTTTTGATTTTGTTTGACCATTATTTTTGATATTAAATCCATAGCCAGAAGAGTTTAAGATGTCAGAGAGTGGATTAATTGCTAAACAAAACCATAAAGGACTTAGGGAATCTCCTTGAAAAATTCCTCTTTTAATAGCAATAGGTTCTAAAGTTGTTTCCCATGATTTCATAATATATTGTAAAAAGGTGATTATAGTGGGATGTATTTTATAAATTTTTAAGATGTTTATTAGCCAAGAATGTGGAACTGAATCATATGTTTTTTTGTAGTCTATGAAAGCTGAATAAATATTTCTATTACATTTGCGAGCTTGTTCCATGATTATACTTTCTATTACAAGTTGTTCTTTACATCCAAATGATCCTTTTATACATCCTTTTTGTTCCTCATTTATTTTGTTATATTGTAAACAATACTCATAAATAAGATTTGTTATGCAGTAGGTCAAAATTTTATATAATGTTGGAAGACAAGTTATTGGTCTATATTTTGATGGGTTTTGGGTGTCATCATCTTTAGGTTTGAGAAAAGTGACCCCATGAGTCAAAAACTGAGGAAAAGTGATGGGATTTTTAATAAAATTGTTGAAGTGCCAAAGAAATCTGGAATTGTTTTTTCCCTCAATAGCGCAAGGGTCTAAACACTAATTCCAAACTTCTCCGATAGAAACGTGGAGGGAGGAATAACCCTCCACGGATAGAAAGCGTATCGCAAAAACTCAAGTAAAAATTTAAGGGTTTACCCTTTCTATTTTCCTTCGGTTTATTATAAAAATTTTACGGACTTCTTGAAAAACACAGTAATTAATCATTATATAATTATTCATTTATTTATGAGAGCTTGAAGACAAATGCCCAACAGATGTTAGGGTTCGGTTTACTATTATGCCCCTTTAGCAGATAGTTAAGAGACTTATTGTTACGATTTTTTTTTGGTAAACTTCGAACTAAATATCTGTATTAGGTATTTGTCTTCCAGCCCTCTGTAAAAAACACCATAGCATTTTATTATGGTAGACGAAAAATAGAAAGAACTCTGTACACAAATTTTAGTATAAGAAAAGCAATTTTTAAAAGTTTTCTCTGTTTTAGCAAAAACCATAAAATCTAAAATCTACGAAAAATTTAGAACAAAATTTTTGAAATTTATAAACTATTAGTTTTATCGAGTTATTTTTTTCTAACCAAAAGAATCTTTATAAATAATTTGATATATTTAATAGAGAAAATACAAATCAATAAATTTATTTGTATTAAACCTCCGCTGTGAGGATAAATATTTCCTACCTCTTAGGTCGAGTAGGGATAGAATAGGTGTGTCCATGATGTAATGATAATATGGTGGATCAACTCGTATATTTTGCCATAGCAACGAACGGACTGAAATTAGGGGCAAGAATTTTTGTGCACGAGATGTCGCCAGCGTAGGCAACGACTGTCACTTTGACGTAAAGTAAACATAACCTATTTTAATGTTGTGTATGAATGAATTTTCTTGACTACTTAGAGGATTTGGGTTGGACAATTTCTCAAACAAAATTAAAGCAACACATAAAACAAAACAAACGCGCAGGTAGGAAATTGTGTTTAGTAGAACTGTTTATGTTTTTTTCGAAATGGTACTGCATTCGATCTTACTAAGTTCTGCCAGTTTGGCGTGGTATTTCGCCTTTGCTTGTGTATGGCTTCGCTCTCTTGAGCTTCTTTTTTGCAAGAAAAGAACATTCGTATAATAAGAAAGGACAATATATTTTTTTCTAAAAAAAAGCTTTACTGATGGCACCTGAAAGAGGTATACATCTGTATTAAAGCTTTACACGTCCGCAAATTGCACATTGACTCATCTTTTAAAAAATGATATAAGTTTAAGCATGAAGCGCGAACATTTAAAAATGTTAAGATGGCTTAATATGCAGGCAAGGTCATTTCATTTGTCAATGTGACAGACGTACACGACGGTAGCGGCATCTAGTGAGGTTTTGATCTGGAGCCAGTTTTGAACGCCAAAATGGCGGCTAAGTGGATCCACCATATAATCATTACATCATGGGTGTGTCATAGTGCTTAATTTGGTACTGACCATTGATCAGTACATACCAATAAAATCTCAAGTAGTTAGGACGAAATAGGAAATATCTATGTGCTCCCACTCAACCTCACTTGAGCTCGGAGGTGAACGGTATAGTATGTCAAGATACGAATTTATTTATATATTTATTTAAAACATTTAATAGTAATATTAATTAAAAAAATGAAAAAAAAACACATTTCATTTAAAAAGCTTGTTTCAGAAAAAAATTAGGGTGAGTTTCCATTTGAAAAAATGTTATAATTAACTCAACAATTTTAATAAATAAAAAATGCTAAATACGCTGGAAAACTTGCATTTTTATAGCCAATCAACCCCTGTATTTTATTTTCTTAAAAACGATTATAGTTTAACCGAAAATCGCTTGGTTTTATATTCAGAGTGTATCAGAAATGATGGTCAAAAATTTTGCCAGTGATAGGGCTCGCTTAAAGAAGATTTGACCAACCCTGTATTTATTACCTAATTGTAATTATTTCCTAATAAGTAAAATATCTTTTGCTCTTTTATTGTTTATTAATTACTTTTATAGATCATTGTTAGTACTTGCTTCTGCTGGTGAAGAAGCACTAACTAGACTTCGTTTTTCGCTTCAATGAATGCTGATTGCTACCATCATAAGTATTTCAATCAATAAGAGCATTTATTATTATTATTAAAATTATTTAAAAAACAGTGGTCAACACATAATTATTAGAAATAGTCCACCCAAAAATTTTGTTGTAGTTCAAAAGCTTGTAACTTCCAAAGAATGACTTCTTTGTTGAGTTGCTAGTTTCGTGGACTTTTAGCTATTCTGTTAAGTTCTTTCTGTAGATTTGCTGTGCTAATAGTAATTAGGGTAGGTACATAAGAGTGTCAGAAACAGATACTGCAAAAATATAAAGTTTAAAACACTCCCTTTTTGACAAGAAAAAAAAATATTGAGTTTCCGATAGCCGTCTTACCAACATCTCGAAAAGGTTTCGCAAACTTTTGGCTGTATTTACAAATAATGATGAGGGCTTTTGCGCTTTTCTCAATAAAACTTTTAATCGATTTCCTACTGCTGGCTATTAAGAAAGAATTTTAAAACATGGCAGTTAATGTTATACCACCCATTAGTGTTAAAAAATAAAAGAAACACGTTCAGTCAGGCATGTCAAATTCGCGGCTCGAAGCAAGTATTTTGCGGCCTGCACAACTACACATCATTTTTTCATAAATAAGTACTAGCAAAATTATTCTAACAGAACATTAATAACAAAAATATAATTTAAATTATCGAATCTTACATAAATTGGTCGCGGGCATGTATGTGTATAAGCAAACACCAGCTCTGCTGGAAAGCAAAGAACAAGATCTAAAATAACAGAAATTTTAGTCATCTTAAATCTATATTAAAGGCAATAACTGCAGATAAGACTTTTCCGAAATATGGCAAAACTAATTACTAAAAAAAGAAACTAAGCTTCCGGAAGAATGCGTTAACTTACATCACTTCTATAAGTATAGAAATAGCTATTTACATTCGCTTGTAGTAACTTAAATTTTATAGCGCGAAATTAATTTGAAACACGGCGCGTCAGCGGAGTGTTTTAATAATCCAGCCCTGTAAAATATTTAACTTACAGAATTTATACTATACTTTCTGGCGACAAAATTTATCAAAAAAAAAAAATTATTAGGTAAGCACACTTAAAAAGTACCGAAAAAATCTGTAATTATCAATACGCTTTCGCAACAAAAATGGTGGCTAACCATTGGAATAAAAAATGCTGTAAAATAATTTAATATTCCTCATTTCATAATTAAAATTTGGTTATAATGACTTTTCAATAAATTTATTATTCCTTCATTTTGCAATAGAACTTTTTATAAACTTGTCAAAGCCATTAAAAATTTTATTTTTACCGAACATGAGTCATAGAAACACGACTGATTGCAATAATGAAGTTTTAAACCTCCGTTTTTCTTTATTTGTTTATTGTTTGCTTTATAGTTCTATTTAAAATAAATTTTCTATAAAATAGTTATTTGTTTAATTAAACAATAAATTATGTGATTCAATGCCCCGATTGGCAGTTCAAAGCCAATACGCAAAACGTGGCTTTGAGGGCATGCTTTATACTAAACCTACCAATATTTTTTTTATTTGCTGTTCTACATCAAACGTCAATCTTTTGTGACAGCTGAAAGACCCTAAAGTATCTATTTTACTGCTTACTCAATAAAAATGCTGACATATTGACTAGTGTTGGTTTTATTACCTCTCTACAAAAATGTATTTCACTAAGCTATAAATTAATATGTTTTAAATACGTAACAAATTGATGGCCTCAACCAAAATGATTTATTACTCATTATTGACACGTGTGTTTTGAGGAAGCTGTAAGATGTTTAAACAAAGGAATTTTGTTTTTCTGATGATTTCATTGTCACATATGTAACAATAAGGTCATAGGCGTTTGTACCATATAAATACGTCCGGTCAATCTGGTGCGTATCACTTGTTAATTAGCTGTCGTTAGATGAGCTTGATTAATTGTACATATTATAATAAAAGTACAAATAAGACTTAGTGTGTTTCACTTCCAAATCCCAAACCTTTTAATAACTAGACAGTAAATGTGATAATTTCGTTTGCTTCAATTATCACTAAAATGTGGCGTCTGCTGTCGATCGGCGAAAAAAATATGTACCTTCTTGCAGCCCACTTAAAATTTAAATTTTATTTATTGGCCGGCGATAGTCTTTAAGCTTAAGATAAATTTTAAGTGCAGATGATAGTCCAGTAAAATTAGACTTTAAAGTAGGTTTACAAAATCAAATATTTACACATGAAAAAACTACCTATCACATATGGAGAATTAAATTCCTAATAT
Organism: Tribolium confusum; assembly: GCA_029207805.1. NCBI lineage: Eukaryota > Metazoa > Arthropoda > Insecta > Coleoptera > Tenebrionidae > Tribolium > Tribolium confusum. The sequence goes on from JALGAY010000006.1 coordinate 12,230,784, forward strand.
TCTTATAAAAAAATTAAAAACAAAAAAGTTAATAGAACATAATTATAGTAACGTAAGTGCGAAATCGGTGTTCTTTTAAATAAGAGTTGGATAAATAACGAATTATTTATTTCTACTAAACACACAATAACAATAATTAATAAATAAATATCACACAAATATCACCTACGATTTAATTCAATTATTTCGCTTTTGAGAGTATCGCTCACTTTACTCGCTTGTCTTCGCTTTAACTGACTAACTGCCCGGTCAAAGTCTTCGCTCCTTATGTTACTATACGTCCTTCCACAATGTGTCCCTTAGTTTCAATGTCATGCCTCGGTGCGCTTCCAGTGCCATATCTTTCTGGTATTTTCTCTAACTATTTATTCGAACTCTTTTATTGTTATTTTGAATTGTTCGCAACAATATTTAAATAGATATTTTAAGCTTAAAATTTGGGCAGCGCTGGTTTTATTTGAAAAGGCTGCCCAATTAGTCCAACGCATTAAAAAAATTTAAAGAGAAAAATTTGAAAAAAAAAGAATTAAATTTTATATAAAGAAGCCTGGTGAAGCGATATAACTTTAGTAAGCATTTTGCTTGAGATAAGTTTAAAAATGAAAAAAAGTTAAACAAATCGGGGGTGATTTAACTTTTGCTCATCTGTAGTGCATAAACTAAAAAAGATAAATATATTGCCTGATGGACTTTTTAAAATAATATTTAATTAACTTGTTCTTTGAAAAAAAGTTAACCCCTGACCATTTGGCAACTTTTTCAAATAAAGCCAACGCTGCTTAAATTTTAAACTTAAAATAATTTGTATGTTCCAGTAGCTTTTTGTAATTTTTTTTTATTAAAATATTAATCCTTTATAACAGTATTTTTTAATTCGTTTAGAAACTATTTTAACTAAAAAAATAAAGTTTTTAAATTTTTCATCTATGACAGCGTTCCGTCTCTCTCTCGAACCTCTCCCTTCAACATAGGCATGTAACTATGAAAACGCAAATAACTCTGTAAGTATAGGTCTTATGGGCTGATTTCAAGTTGAGATAATACCGGTAGTATCGCAAATTTTAATACTTTTCCATGGTAACAACCAATCACAATAACAAATTTTATTAATTTTCCATGGAAAGGAAGATACTACCGGTATTATCTCAACTTGAAATCAGCCCACTAGAGTGCTATTACCAGAATCGGCGGTAGCGAGCTCTTTGCAGTCTCGTGACTTCGCATAATTCTTTACACAATTGCTACAATTAACGGGCACATAGACATTATTGTTCAATAGCTAGCTGTGGCCGAACTCTGGTTATTACTTATTGTATACGTATGTACGAGTAAAGTTCGTAGTTATGATTCCTAAAAGCTTCTAATTAATTTTGTTAATAACAAATTCAAAGAAGGTTCAGCGACTACATTTTTTAATTTGCAAAAGTAATGAATTTGGTTTAAAAATGTAGTGACTTTATTTTTTATAAGTATTTATGTAGTCACATAAATTACATGATTCCTTTCACCAAACAGAAACAAGCTTTTTTATTTAAAAAACAGACAACTTGCTTTTAAAAAACGTCCACAAAATTGTATTTCATAATTTTTCTCTCGGTCTCGACTATTAACAGAGTCAATACGGATTAGTTTTATTGCTAATCGAAAGCATAAAGCGCTCGTTGTTCTCTCTAACGGTTCATTTAAGTAGTGTTTATAACCGCTTTAATAACTTTGGCTGAAATGCTTTGAATACTGCTTGCCCTTACTAAAGTGCCAACCCCCTACCCACATATACTGGTTTAACAGTTTCCTCTAATATTTTTTGAAGATTAAAAAAAAACCCAAAATTAAAGAAATTTCTTTTATTTAATTGAAATAAAACTTTTACATATTAATTTGGGTGTGGCTTGGACCAGTCAACCATGAGTATAAGATGGTCATACCCATGCCCATTAAGATACGAAATAGCCTTAGCTGCATCATTCTTGAACTTGAAATGTATATAAGCGAAACCTTTGCAATACCCAGCTTGTTTATCTTTAGCCAAATACAATTTCTGGATTGGCCCAAATGGTTTGACCAAATCCTCCAAATCAGTCTCAGTTGTAGACTCACTGAGATTAGTAATTCGAATTGCTGTGGCGTCATCTCTCCTTGCCATATTGAGATTATCTGATTTTCTGACAGCTCCGTCACGTAAACTTGGAGGAATGTACTTAGAGCCCCCAGGTTTGCCAGTCTCTGCACTGGCAGATGGCCCCATAGCTGAGCCCTTTTTATCATCAGGGACTTTACCCCCGGCCAGGATGGTATCCTTCCAGGGGCATTTTGACGTCCAATGGTCCCCACTGCAGGTCCTACATTTAACAACGTTCTTGTCTCCCAAAGCTACAAAACGAATTAATTTGACACAAATCAAATGTATTAAACCCCACCTTTGAGTTTATCCAATCCTTCGTCTTCCTGTTTGTTGTCCTCTTCTTTACTTGTTATGTACTGCATGTATACATCTTCAGCCACGATGGTGGTAGCTGGATTGGGACCCGGTTTGTCGTTAGCGCTTTCACCGAACTTTTTCCAAGTTTTACGTAAAGCGATAGATTTGGAAACTACACGCTTTTCAATCTTGTATGTACGCACAATTTTGATTTTTTTATCATCGTCGTTGTAAGAGTATTCGGTGACAATCTTGAACCCATTCTCGTAGACTTCTGTAGGGGGTGGCAAAGATCCACCCTCTAATTCGACTTCGTCAGCCCAACTGGACTTGACTTCTTCAGCTACAGGCATTTTTGACGAATTTTAAACTATTTTTGGTAAAATATGCTCCAACACACACGTTCACGAAAAATAACCTCCAAACTGACGTTTGACAGGTAACAGTTGGTGCCATTTATTTATTTAGTTTCTAACCAGTTTTTGAAATAAATGGCGCGAATTGGAAAAGTAGTTGTGTATTGTTGGTAATCTATGTCCCAGGATCAAATATAAAAGAAGAAAAAACTTCTTATTTTTGATTTCCCAGAAAATCACTCTTTTTAATTTGCCCTGCTTGTTTTTAAACCCTCAAAACACAAATTACTTTTTATTTAGCTAGAACGGTTTTCGAGTCAATATTATTTTATTGTTAGAAAATATTCAAATTGGCCCCAAGTTTTATTTAATAAATTTAACAAATGGTAAAATGAAATAAAATTCTCAAAATGCTACACTACTTATTTCCTCCTTTTTCTGTACAGGTTTCAATGCGAGCTCTGAATTCATTAAAACTGCGTTTTATTTCTAAGATTGACAAGGACTAGACTGCATTTTGTATGCTATTTTTTAATTGCTTTACATCATTGTCTAGTGGCTCACTGTACATAATTTGTTTTAAACGACCCCACAGATCAAAGTCCATTATTGTAAAATCAGGCCTTCTCAGTGGCCATAAAATGCTACCATCTCTCCCTATCCAGTTATCATAGAACTCTGTATTGAACCACTGACAAACAATGCCGGCATAATAAGCAGGAAACCCATCGTGCTAGAAAAACATTTCCATTCGGTAGTTTAACGGCAATTCATCTAGATTATCAGCTAAAAATTTTTGCAACATTTCCAAATATGAATTACGGTTTAAATTTTGATCAAAAAAATATGAGCCATTAATGCCATAGTACAAAACCGCACACCACACATTAATTGTTTTAAAATATTGTCTGCGACAAGAAATCCCAAAGCTTGGATTCGTCTCACTCTAGTACCGGCAATGGACAATGTTGAGATGAAACGACTCCATTAGTTGAAAAGGTTGATTCATCAGAGAACATAATTCATTTATAAAAATTTAAATATTAACTAAAAAATTTATTCTAAATATCCATACATAATATTCATTAATAATGGCAATTTAATTTGGCCCGTTTTAAGGAATTTAGTCACCAAGTTTTTTGCACCGAATTTAAAATTTTAATTTCCATGTATATTTGGTTGAATTTATTGACAACAATTCCGTAACACACTTTTTCAGTTCCGTAACATTGATTTAGATAAATTCTTTGTTGTAAAGTCAACATTATATCATAAATACTGCTCAAATTAGCGAAGATTTAATTTGCAGTTCTACTAACTTATTAGATTTGTCATCTTATCTCAGTGGTATTTTTCAATGAGATCCGTCTACTAAAGTTACTTCTAAAAATTAGGAAAAAAACTAAGTCCAAATTTTGAAGAAAAACGATATTATCTCAAGGACCGTTCGAGTTAAATAAAAAGTAATTTGTGTTTTGGGAGTTTGAAAACAAGCAGGGCAAATCAGCAAAAGTAAAACTTTCTGAGAAATCAAAAATAAAAAAAAATTCTCTTTTAAAGTCGATCTGGGGACATTTCAAATTTAATGTACATACAAAATGTTAGAAAAATTTGGCACAAATTTGTGCTATATTTTCAATTATGATAACAGAGTATCATAAGCAGTAAAATTATTTTATTTTGCAACTATAATCTTCTTTATACGCCCGCAAATCAGGGCGCAATCTTCATTTTTATGGCACTCAAAATTACTAAGCAACACTGTTAAATAAATACGGTTTTTTTCAGTTTTATTTCAAAAACGTCAGACGAACAACGACAACATTATGATATTCTCAGAAGCGACAACAGTGCTGACTATTTTTATATAGTTTTTACTACACTAACCAAAATTTTTGAATCTTCTCGTGATTTAAAAAACAAAAACAATGTAAAATAAAATAAAAAGTTGTATGTGCCACAGGCATAATCGTCACAAATAGCCTTCGGAAATTTAAAAAATCTCCAACGTGGGGCTCTAAACATTTCCTCGTGGCATAATTCCCTTCATTATCTCCTTGATACATAAATAACTATTTTACAATGCTTCTAAAAAATGAGTTGGATTGGTTCTTATTAAAACACCTAGGGCCGGTTTACAGGTGATATTAACTTTAATTGCGATTAAATAATTAATTCGCAATTAAATCGGCTTTCCTAGTGTTTGATTGGTCAAAATCGTCATTTAAACCGTAAACCGGTCCCTATAGTTTGTTTTGTAACGTAAAACTTCCACTAACACAAAACACTTTATTTAATACGGCGCGAGTTTCGACAAGAAAGTTGTCATCCTCGGGAAGGAATTAAAACTGTTTTAATTATTCAGTTTTAATTAAAGGAATTAAAACTGTTTTAATTATTCAGTTTTAATTCCTTTCTAAAGATAACAACTTTGTTGTCAAAACGCGCGTCGTATTAAGTAAAGTGTTTTAGTAAGTGTTTTACGTTTCATTTAACACCCAAAAAAAGATCCAACAAGAGGGTTTATAGTTTGTTTTGTTTAAAAACGAAACGTTGATAAATATAGGGCTTAAAATGAACGAGTCTCATTGATGGATTTTTCGATAACCAGACGGACAATCAAATTTCTTCTTAAAAAACACAAAAGGTGTAACCTGTGTTTTTTTATTTTAATACATATCTTACAAATTTTAGTCAAACTTTGGTAAACTCTTTACTTGGATAAAATAACAAGTGTTCATTTAAAAAAGTTGTCAAGTGTGCTATGAAAAAACAAAAACATTTTGAAGTATGTCTTAGTTTAATTCGACTACTGTACAGGGTGTCCCATCGTATATGCATAGTGGAATTTTGAACCCTCAGAAGAAACGAAAAATAAATAAAATTTGTTAACTAACCATTCACATATCAGGCGCTACAATAATCTTGAAAAATATTAGCGATTTGTTAGTTCGTTTAAGAGAAAAATAGCAATTTATGCAATAAAATTTTATTTTTCTTTTTGATCTGATAAAAGGTAATATGCCAGGAAGACATTTTGCAAAATCAAAAATTAAAAATCTTTAACAATAGCCGCAAAATTAACCAATATTTAAAAGCAACTAAATTGAAGCGTTATTTATTGGTATCCTAATACTAATTAAAGCTAACTGCAAGGCAAGACCTTTATTTATGGCGACAAAAATTTATAAGCTTTGGGATAGACGGCTTCGATTCTTAGGTAAATAGAGCCCATTGTTAAAACTACCTACTGTCTGAACCATAAATAACTACCCCTCATTTTGCGGTATTACAAATATTTGTCGTAAATATCCTTCTTAAAGTGCGTCTCCCTTTAATCAAAGATATCTCAATTACTAATAGAATTTAATTAATTTTAATTGCGCAAGATGACTTCCTGATATATGAGCATTATTTGTAGGCAAAAAAAAAATTAAAAAAAAAATAAAAATAAAATTTTATAGCACAAATTGCTATTTTTCTCTTAAACGGACTAACAAATCGCTAATATTTTTTAAGGTTACTGTAGCGCCCAATAAGTGGATAGTTAATAAGAAGTTTTAATTTATTTCTGTGTATTCTAAAGGTTCAAAATTCCACTATGCATATACGATGGGACACCCTGTACTGTCAGTTACGACGACAAATCACGACTTCGCGCACACTGTGAAGCTGTGTATCAAGTTCCGACATCTCTTCTTCGCTACATTTTCTTTTATCAAAATCTCATAGCACACTTGACAACTTTTTTAAATGAACAGTTACATAACAGTTACATGTTACATAATATAGAGCCGAATTAAATTGAACTTACTACCTTTATTACCTCAACATCTGTTATTTAATTAAAAATATGATTTTTCCGCTTTACTATTTTTGGAGAGTAAGCAAATAAAATGAAGATTTTGTTTCAGTTTCGGTTCCAAATGAATACAGGTAATTTTTTTATTTGTTAGACATTATACTTTGAAAATTTAATTTTCAAAATGAAGGAATAGAAAGTTGTAAATTAATGTCAACATTGTTGACATTATCTTTGACAGTACTTCCAGAGTCAGTTCATTTGAATCATTTGTAGCCACATTAATTAATTAATTAATTAAATTGTATAACGTATTGCCTATTTTTAAGATTTCGGGTAGGAACAAATAAAAAAATCATCCTGTATGTAGTAAAAAAAATTGAATCACTGGAGAAATTAGATTTACTCTACTTTTTTTTAGTTTATAATATAGTGAGAATAATAAAGCAAAACGTTGGCAAAATAATCCAAATTTGCGTTTTGAATATCCCTATCGCGTTAATAACAAATAGTAGTTTTTATAATAAAACAACTTAATCGCGAATAAACAATAGTATATTATAGTCAAGGATCGTAATCATGACTTTGTGTAGTCGAAAACACAGCTTTCAAAAATGAAGGCGAAGCCCGGAATTTCCTAAGCGTTCAAAACTACGAAAAATGCATACAGCCTCCAGTTTGATTTGCTATTTTTTCAGCTACCAGATAAGAACAAGAGAACATTAAACTGCTTATAGCCCTATTTCTTTTTATTTATACTATAATCAATCTCTTGCACCAATTTTACTTTAATGAACAATTCCGCGGCTGGCAACTCAAAGCCAATAACGCACTGTCTTGGTTTTTAAAACAGTCCAAGCTATTTTTTGTTGATACTTCCGGTGCAACTTTTAACAACTGAAATAACTTAACCAGCACTAAAATGTCTACTTTACTGTCTCTACGATTGTCTCATCAATAAATATATCGACATTAGGGCTGGGCGATTTTCAATTTTAAATAATCGATTATTCAATTTAATCGATTATTCCGATTATCGATTATGCGAAATAGGCAATAATTTATTATTTTGATTAATTAATCTTGATAAATGATGAATAAAAACTTAGAATTATTATAAAATTTAGATCCTACCATACGTTACAAGTATTGAATGATTTTTTAATCGATTAACCAATTATTTTGCCCAGTCCTAATCAACATGTTTAGTGTACCTCAATTGTCACTAAAATGTAGCATTTACTATCGATCGGACAAAGATTGTTTTTTAAGTTTTAACGCTTCTAAAAATTTGCCGTCTGTAACGTTTTATTTTTAGTAAATAGGCTGTTTCAAATATGAATAAAAAAATTTTAACCACTTGTAGATCTCGTTTAAAGAATAGTTTTATCTAGATAGTTTTTTTATTCGAATCTCAATCATTACTAAGATAAAATTATTTAAAAATTTAGTACAAAATACCATACCCACCACTAACCTATGTATTATTATAATGGTAACTAAGTGATCATAGGCGTATTGTAATTTTATGGGGGAGGGAAAAAATTCAAAATTTTTAGCGTCTGTTGCAAAAATGGTATATTTTTATTCTTTTATGTATATAATTCGTTTTTGACGAAAACACAACGACCCCCCTTGTTTACTAAATAAGACATTATGTTTCACAATGTGAACCATTTTGGAAAGTTGAATAAAGATAAACCCGACAATGAAGTCTTTAGAAAAACTATTTTTAAAGCAATATTAATTAGATTAAAAAAATACGGTGGTCGCATCAGCCTCTTATCCAATCAAATTCAAATATAATTATTCTTTTATTTCTTACTACATCAATATAGCCAAATATTACCTTAGTTACGGTAACTATGACATTCATAACTCCCGAGAGAGTTATAGAAGGGAGTTAAGAATTCTTAATTCCCTCTAATTTGCATATTAAAAAAAGTTACTAATATGGCGCTCTAAACTCTAAAGTTACAAGAAGAGAAAAAATGTTATTAAATAACAATTTTTAGCTTAAATTTCGTTTTTTTTTTGTAATTCTTCTGGAAGTTTACTATTTTTATCCATTTTTAAAATCGACAAATTTAGAAAAAAAAATTGTCAACAAATATATATTTTCCCTAGCAATCATGCACAGTTAAATAAGTAAATCGTCCACAAAATTCTATTTATTCACAAAAAAATACGTTAATTAAGTAAGAAATAAAATTATTTATGAATCACGTTACCTTAGGCAACTTACTGTCCCTCAGGCCTAACTGCCCTCTGGACAGTCGTTGTCCTCGGTAATGGGCTGGAGAAGTGTGTCGTAATTTTAGCGCGAACGTTTGAAGCACTGTCATTCTGAAAACATACCTTAAAAAAGTCGCCCTTATTGCACTAATACATAAGGTTGAAATTATAACAGCTAAACTTTGACCGAATAAAAATCACATATGGAAACACAAATAAGGCATAAAAACACTCAACTCCAATACTCTAGACATTCTAGTTTTAATCCAGACACAAGTTACAAACAATTCTCGCATATTTAAGAAATTAATCGAAAATAGAAATTACTGTACATGCTTCGTGCTGTCAAACTCACCCGAACAGCTGTAAACCAACTACCGAAGATGGCCGAGTACATACAAATAACAAGTGGCGCGGGCAAATCGGAGGGGATTTGCTCGCATTCGGCATGGTTCGCTGGAATTCGTTCATATTGGACCTGCGTTAAAGCTTAGAAATGAAGGAAATCTGTGCATCGAACATTTTATTTTCCATTAAATTCTTTATTAAGTGTAAGTTTGCTGTGATTCTTAACTTATCAATAAATGAAATGTTTAGGCTATCGAATGTCGACATTTTTAGGTCTTATTTATTTTATATAGTGTATTTATTCATCGCTTGAAATTTGATCCTTATAAATTCAACCTTATTTACATGTGCAATAAGGTCGACTTTTTCAAGGTATTTTTATCGAATGACAGTGTTTCAAAATTTCGCGCATTTTTTACGTCACGGCTTCTGGAGCCCATTAACATCCTTATAATTCCCTTGATATCATGCCTCCCATTCTAATGCATACAGTTTATAATTGAATGCATATTACCGATTGCAGTTTGGCTTCTTTATTTGACAAATGCGGCCACCGTGTTATTTACCGTACTTTCGTTGTTATATTTTAGTGTATAATGTGTTGTCTGACTTACTAAAAACAATATTCTTTTCAATTTGTAAAAATTTAAATTCAAACAAAATCTTATTATTCTTCTACTTAAAACAATTTAATTCAAATAAAATTTATTTTACAAATAAATCATTTTATCATTTTTATTAAAGCACATGCATTACCGCTGTAAAAAATTTTGACTTATCTCTTCATATTCGCTCTTAATTTGAGCAAGTTGTTCTGTAGCTTCTTGCAGGTCAGGTTTTAATCCATGATAACAACTCAACTCCTGAACTAAATCCTCCTTATCTTTCCTTAAACTCACCAATAAATTGACTTCTTCAGCAATATATTCTAAATTATATTCTTCATTGTTCAACCAAGGATATTTCTTCTAAAAAATAAATTCGACAAACCCAACAAACAATTAAAATTATTACCGAACCTCATACTTTATCAATTCTTGTTCATATCTGTTTATTCGTGCCTGCAGTTGTTTAATATCATCAGATGTTACAGTAACAATTTTATCTATTTTATCTTTGCTTCTTTTATACTCACTGAAATTTAAAATAATGATTATACAAGTTAAATAAACAACAAAAAAAACCTTTTTAAGAGCTTGTTCTTTTTTGTAAGAGCTTCATTTAATTGCATATACATCTTAATACAAATTTTCAGCCTTGCTGAATAATTATTGCCTTTTTTAAGCTTATCAGCGTATGATAAACATAAAGCATTTGAATTTAACTCTTTCACATTAAATTTTTGTTGTAAGTGACTCAGCTTATCAACTAGATTTATATGTTCCTCACATATCTTAGAGTTATCATCTAATAATCCTAAATTTGTTAAAACAGATTCCATTTTTGCACCTTAAATAATAAAATTAACAAAAACAGCCACAAAATACCAAAAAATTACATTCTTCAACATAAAAATTTGATCTTGATTTTAATAAGTTAATTAGCTTTGTTACATCATTTGATTGAAGATTAGGGATTGATAAATACTCCTCGATATTAGAATATCGTTCCAAGTCCACAATATTTTCCATATTTTGAATATTTTAAGAGAATCGACTTTTTTAACGTTTCTAAAGTTTTAAAACACACAACAACGAAGTTGGCTGCAGATGTCAAGTGTCAAAAATGTGTCAGAACGCTAACTTCACTCTTCTTCATTTCGAATATAAAAACAAACATGGCGGCAGAAGATGACGAAATTGATATTTTAGGAGATTTTAATTTAGATAATTTCTTAACAAAAAACGATGCTAGCATGTAAGTACAACTTACTGAATTACATTGCAGCTATTTCTGGTTAAACAGCTTTCGCAGTGATATACCAAAATTTTCCTAACCTAACTTCCTTCCAGTTCTTTGGTGTCACAAAACGCCGATCTCTTGAATTGTGATTATACAATTCACCCGCAGTGGCTGTTGGATAAACCAAGTGCAAATCCTGATTGCTGGTATGATAACAATTCGGTGTTATCAACTGGTCTTGAAAAACCAGGAAGTGAGTTTGGTAGTAGTGACAATGAGACTTTGGGTCATGTCTCAACTGAGAATTCTATAACCGACGAAAGTGGTTGGACAGAAAAAGAAAAGAATTTACTAGAAAGAGGAATTGAGATTTTTGGGAAAAGCAATGTGCGGTTAGCACAGTTTATTGGTTCGAGAACACCAGCTGAAGTGAAATATTACCTTAAGAATTTTTATATGGAAGCACAGATTTCTCATAATGGTCTTAACACTAAAATAGAAGACGTAAATAATGTTAATATAGTTTCAGATATTTTAGATGATACTCAGGTTGTTATTGCTTTGTTTTGGGCCACAAGTAATTGTTTTTTTGTAGATACCTGCAAGTATTGAGGAGGTTATTGCAGCTGTAAGTACTGCGAAACCCACAATTGCAGTGAAGCAGTCTCGGAAAAAGAAGTTTTCACGTAGTAGTACAGATGAGGATGATTTAGAAATGACTAGTTTAAAAACAGTTAAATCTGAACAAAAAAGAAAAATTAGAAATAAGTCAAAACGTCCGGTAAAATTTAAAATCAAAACTAAATTGAAATTTCCAATGAATGATGTTAGACAAAAAACGGTTAAAATAATGAATCAGGAGAATAAAAAGACTGAGATTGGGAGAGTGGAGATTACAACTGGGAAAGGGTTAGCAGTACCAATTTGCGAAGGAGAAGAAATTGTAAAAATTAGCAAAGACTATTCTGACTCTGATGTAGAAATTGATGTTGAAGATTCTGATGATATTAAACCTGAAATTAAAATTACAAATTCTGTGAATAAAGAATTGAATACTGAAGTCAGAGGAAGTGAAAATATAGTAAATAAGCCACAAAAAGTAGCAATAGATTTGTCAGTATTAGAAGAGCCTCTAGTAAAAGAACTCACAAGTTTGGAATATCCTGACTCTGAAGTGATTATTAAAGAAAATTTTATAACCGAATTAGAGAAAGTAATACACAGTGAGTTTTTTGAAGGACGTCCTACTAAAACTCCTCTGAGATATCTCAAAGTAATATTTTTGTGTTAATTTTCTGTTATATTTCACTTTCATTTGTAGATAAGAAATCATATTATCAATTGTTGGGTCGCAGTTAAACCAAACTATGTCACAAAAACATCAATTCGGCAAGGTTTAAAAAATTGTGGCGATGTTAATTGTTTGAGTCGTATTCATTGCTATTTGGAACAAATTGGGGCAATTAATTTTGGTTGTTGTAAGTTTTTTATTCAATCTAATTATTGATTTAATAATTTATCTAAAAATTGTAGCTCAAACAAGTTACTTTCGTCCTTTAATTGATATTTTTCAAACTGTAACGTCAACTGGTCGTGATAAAAATTTGAAAGAGGGCAAAAGTCAAAGCAAACAAATGATTGAAATGGGATGTCGTCCAAGAATTAAGCGGAAATTTGTAAATGTAAGGAACAAGTTGGCTGTGTAAAAGGAGTCTTAATTTAAAATTTTGTTGTTGGGTTTGATGATTGTCATAGTAACAACTTAAATTTATCTTTATTTTATACGTACAACTTTTATTTTTTGGGTTTATTTTTTGTTTTCTACATCTTCATCAAACTCGATTATTTTTATTATTTTTATTTTATACTGCCTATTATGTAATATTTTTTTTTGATTTAATTAGTTGTGTAAATTTTTCTTTCGTTTATATTTATTCCCTCTGAAAAAAGCAAAACTTTCACACTTTTACAACAATACAACCTTTTTATGTTGACTCATATTTGTACTACACTCTTTACTATCTACTTTGTTGTATTTTACTTAATTTTTTTAAATCCTTACATTACGAGGTTGGCTTGACGGAAGCGTGAGTTTTCAATAAAAAAATTATTTTGGAATAAAAAATAGTATATTAAAGAACGTGTTTCGAAAAGTCAACTTTGTGACACGAATTCAAGTTTATATTTTTTTTACTTTGCGCGTTTTACGTGTTTTTTAAGTAAAAAAGTTAATTTTTTAATCTTTAGGGACTTTTGCCTTAATACGAGGTCATTAAGGCAAAAGTCATGAAATGTCATGAAAGTGTCAAATGTTTTTTGAAGTGTTTTAAAATTTATCTAAAATTCTGTGTAACTCACAAATGGTTCTTTTTTACCTACCATATCGGTTATTGATTGAATATTCCAATTGGCATAAGCATAGTAAGGGAACTCTCCAAAAACATTGCAACATAATTCTTAAGGAGGTATTTTGGTGTTGAGGCATGAATTTGAGGTGTATTTCGGGTGCTATAAATAAAATACAAAAAATATTTTTACTATCCATTTTTTGACATTATATTTACTAATTTAAAAAAATATTATTACGGGGAAGTGGACAAGGCAGATAAACTATTTTATAACGCCGACGTTTCGAATCTTTATTGGATTCGAAATTGCATTCTTCCGGCGACCACTGACCGAGACAAGTTGGTACCATGCCAAACAAATTTTGACATTACTTATAAGCCTTGATAAAGAATCCAATAAAGATTCGAAACGTCGGCGTTATAAAATAGTTTATCTGCCTTGTCTACTTCCCTGTAATAATAATTTTTTAACTATATAAATAATGGACGTAAAACACCAAAATATTTACTAATATTTTAAGAATACACAAAAATATAAAAAGTGTCAAAAAATTAAAAACTCAAAATGTTATGTTGTTGAAGTAGAGGATTGAAAAAAAAAATGGTGCGCCAAGTTTGTCACGATTGCAACCCTTCTGATGATCCGAAACAAAAAAATAAAAAAAAATATTAATTTAGATAATTGCTGCTATCGTACTAACTAAGAAAAAGTAGGGGAAACATTTTTTTTGTTAAATTTCGGCTGGGCGAAAAAAAGAAAAATTTTTGTCTTACTTTTTTGCTTTTCGGAATTTTTTAAAAATTGTAAGAATTTTTATTATGTTATAATAATAGTTAGTACGATAGAGACATGTATTGAAAACTCTTACACCAAATTTCAAGTAAATCGGTTAAGTAGATCCTGAGAAATCATGACAAACTCTTTGAAAAATGTAGTTTTGAGAAAAGCGCGTTTAAAGTTTCGGGTAAAATTAGGTAGACGGGTGATCTCAACGTCTTTTGTTCGTTCGTTCCGGTCTAAAATGACTCTGAAAATAATTAAAATTTTAACAAACTCTTTTAATGACATTCTTGAAAGGATAAGCTTTGAAAATACCAAAAAAAAAACTGATTTTTTCAAATTTCTACAACAGAATATTCCCTTAAATTATCAAATTAATTGCGATTCCTCTCATCGTTATTTCAGACAAAGCAGTGCTATATAGGGTGTGTCAAAAGTCGTGGAGATCCTTTAGTGGGCTGATTCCCACCATTAAAACAATCCAAACCTTAAAGAAAAAAATTTCTAACTCCAAAATTTGAAAAGTTATAAGTATCTGAATTTGCAAAAAAATTGAAATTGTCTTGATATAGTTAAAAAGATCAGAAAAACGAAATAAAAAAGAAACAAAGCATTTGAAATGAATTACCTATTCATAAATCTCAAGAAAATACAAAAAAAAAACAAAAGAGTATTGAATTTTTTTAAATAAATTTTTGTGTTCCTTGAGGGTCTCCCATGTATTCCTCCAAAGGAAATTCACGACTTTTGACACCATTTATACTCATCTAGCAAATAATTTGTAATTTTTATATAAATAACAGTTTTTATAAATAATAGTGGTTAAAAGCTGTTTCATTTTAATGCTGTTCTAATCTCAAAAACAAAGTTGAAGTTACCTCATTGTACACGCTGCTTGTCTTCCCCATTTTCGAATGTTTTATAGGTTATTGCGACACAAAAATATCTTTGTGAGGAATACTGGTTATTAAGTGCAACAGAATTTATTCTAATAAAATTATTATAATCTCAACGCTGACATAAACGGTAAAACTTCACAAGTGACGTTTCATTCGCTCGAAAGCGTGTTACCAACCCAAAAAAAGTAAATTGCACTAGTACTTTACACACGCAGTTTGGGTGCGGAATTGGCTAATACGACACTCAAATCGGTATTTGTTACAGACGCAAAGTAGAAATAGTTTATTATTTAACACAATTCTACACATTTGGTCCAGATTTTCCAATTTTTTTAAGTTATTTAAAAAATTATTTGAAGGTTTTGAAAAAAGTTTTCGGCTATCACTTTTTCATTTGATCTAAATCTTTTTCTACCGAGGTTTTTTTAAAATTTCGGGTACCAGAAGAAATTACTGGGGGTCAGATCGGGTAATTAGGGCGAATGGGATAGCAATTGTTAACCCAATTTGATTAGTTTAGAGGTGAAAACTTCGCAAGAATGAGCAGACCCATTTGGTCACTGAAAAAACAAAAGCGGCACTTATCCGCAATCCCAAAACACCTCCTAAAATACGTAAAAAACTATGAAATGTATAATATACTGGAGTCTGCTTAGTGCTTGTAATAACATCTAAAATACATTAAATTAGTTCTATACTCTTTTTCATTATCTGCAACTTGTTATTTTATTTCTATTTGTATTTTTTGTGTTAGATGACAGCTGTTATTTAAAATCTTGTCATTTTTGCACCCTGCTGTAGATGACAATTGCTGTAACAACATCTTAAATAAATAAAAACAATCACCTCGTTGCTATGACAACCACCAATCATAGTGTTTAGAGTTGTGTCCATAAAAACATGAAATGGTTTACTTTTAGGATGGGGAAGGGGGATGCACCCTAACCCACGACGAGAAAGGTGACGTCATAAATACCACTATTGTAAACGAAGAGCCTGCAAAACCTAAAATGTACCTAAAACGTCCTACAATTCGGTTAATCTATTGTCGGCCTTTTCCTGAGGGAAGTCCTGTAAGTCCTTTTATAATTTTTTTTCTTCTTCTTTTATTACATTGTTCAGATCACCGGACAATACACACGCGTGACTAAATTGTTTTAGTAACAGAGATCAAAGATTTAGAGCGTTTATAGTCTATTTTGAAATTTCAATTTGATTGGTGATATGGATATAAGTTATCATTAATTTTTTTTTAGCAAAAGTACAAAGTCCGCATGCATCTAACAACCCTTCTCTTAATGGACTTCCATGCCCATACGTCTCTTACAGAAGTGATGGGTCTGGTTGCTGGTACTTGGAACCCAATAAAAGAAATCCTGACCATTTGCCATTACGAACCATGCCGTAACATTGCATCTTCTGCTACTCACTGTGACATGTGTCCCATCTCTCAATCAAAAGCTGCGGAATTAATTCATAACCGAGGATTGGATATTTTAGGATGGTTCCATTCCCATCCTACTTTTGCTCCTGAACCTTCACAGCAGGATTTGGATACTCAACAAGATGTCCAGTTATGGATTGGGAGTAAATGTCCCTGTTTGGGGGTTATTTTATCCCCGTTCAGCTCACATGGGGCGCTAATTGCGTCACCGTTTAGATGTTTGATTGTTGATAAAAAAGAAAATTTTGAGGATCAGTTTGTGCCTTATAAATTTCAGGTAGATGTTGTTTCAAATGAAAATGATTTAGAAAAGTTTTTTAATGATTTGAAAAGGATTTTGGATGCTTTGAATGTCAAGGATAAAAAAGTTGATTTTGGGAAACCGTACTTTCAGGATAATTCATTAACGTATTTAGAGAAGTATCTTACTAGTGTTAGAATGCATTTAGCGAAGTGTGGAACTTTGAATAAAATGACGTGTGATTATATAATGGAGAATATATCGAATATTTGTAAATAATTTTGTAAGAGTTTAATTTATAATAAAATTAGTTTTTTAATTATTTTTGCGTAGATCGTTTAGAAAAAAGTTTATTAATGCATGATTTAAAAAAAAATATATTGTGAAAAAGGGGTATTTTCAAGACTGCATGCGTACAATTGTCAAAGAAAAAATAAAAGTTTCAAGACTGATTACAACATGCAGGGAAGGTGAAACAAAATGAAATTATCAAATTAATATCAAATTTTAATGTTTGGTCCCACACTAAGCTAAAATCTCAAAATACTCTCTAAAATTATTTGAAAAATAGACAACTAAATATTCTTTTTATTTGTCCAGTGACCGATAGATGACACTTTGTATAATTTTTGTTTTAATTAAGTATTTTTTTAATTAACTAAGGTACGATCAGCATGTCTCCCTTAATTTCACTATTCAGTTATCAAATCTATTGTGAAATCTATTTTCCGAACTATAACAATATTATTATTTAATCTAAATTACTGATAAGTTAAATCAAATAATTAGATTTCGGTTTGTATTTTTTTAAATTTTAAACTATTAATTTTTTCAAATAAACGACGTACTAAATACATAGGTACGTGTTTGTAACTGTCTATTTCAATTTTTGTAAATTCATATTTTAATATTATCTTTTGTTTATTTATTTTATTTTTTTTGTTTCTTGTTTATTCTATAATTTTTGTTATCATTATTATATTTTATTCTTTATTAATTTTTTTCATTTTTGTTTTTTTGTTTTCTCAAAATTTGGTTACCTAATTTACTTTTTTTTATATAAGTAATCGGTATTGTCAAGAAATGTTATTCTGACTGCATCATTATTTACATGCGCGATGGTCATGGAAAAACATCTTTTCGTTGTTTATACAACAATTTTATCGCTGATTATTTAGGCGGTCGTGCGAGTGATAACAGCCATTTTCGACAAATATTATTTTGAAAGAGGGACAAAAATGATAAATTTTGGCGTTTATTTATCTTTTCCTATTATTCATTTTTTTCGAAAATTTATTGTCACAAGAATTGTATTAATGAGACAGGCAATTCAGTCAGGAATAGGGAAATCATATCTCTTTTTTCTTAATCATTTTCTGTAAGTATAATACAAAAAATTCTTATTTTTTGTTCTGTAACCGAGCAGATCTCGTACTAAATAAAATATTAAATATTAGTACACACTACTCGTTGCATTTATGAAATGTCAAATTTTCCAAACAAAAAAAATGTTCTGTAAATTTGTTCAAACAAAAATGTTGATAAAAAACGTTGAAATATTTCTTGATAAAATTTATCATAAAATAGTGCGATAATTTGACCCAACAATAAGTGAAAGCGCATGACTAAGTATAGTGAATCTAACGAAATAGTAGAGTGACTAAAGCAATAAAGTAACAAACATGTACTCAAGTTCCGTTGCATAGATGATTGGCTCGTTATTTACCTACCTGCCTCGAGGACTTGGGATTTCAGGAAACCAGCACAATCGGGTAGCAAAAAAATTACGATGGACCCATCCATCATCCCTGCAAAAAATATATTTTTGTTCTTATTCTGATGGATATCCACACTTGGGAAGCGATCGCTACTTGAAATATTTTTGTTTCGCATATGAAAACTTGAGAAGAATGTATTGTTTTATAATTACACTTTATTTATGCGATACCTCCGACCTATTAATATGTAAAAATTATGCCTTTTTTCCATTGCCATTCATTATTCCTTGCAACGTAAAAAACAACCAATAGCACTAAACAATTTCACTTTGCACGACGCACGTTTCGACAATAAAGTTGTCATCATTAGTATCTTCAGGTGGGGAATTAAACTGAGTTTATTAAATAGTAGTGGGGAATTGAATAGAATTTAATTCCCCACCTGAGGATGACAACTTTGTTATCGAAACTTGCGTCGTGTAAAGTGAAATTGTTTGGTGCTATTGGGTGTTTTTTGTACGTTTCCTTCTACACACCAAGAAGATCCAACAAGAAATGGTTTTCCGCATATTTCTTTCCTCCTTTACAAAATAAATTAGCTTTTGCATAGCTGCATTTCTAGCCGAGGCTAAAAAGTATCAAGGACACCAAAAAACCAATTAAAAAGTTAAAAGTCAGCAACCGATTGAGATAAAAGATAAAGCATTAATTGATTTGGCTAAATTATTAATAATTTATTAAATAATTTAATATATTATTAATTTACTAATATAATAATAATTAATAATAATATAAATTTAATAAATTATTAATAATTGGAAGATTTTGGCAACAGAAGTCCATACCAAAATTGTTGCTTTACCATTACCGACTAATGGCTTAACTGTTTCCTTGTGGGGAAATAAAAAACGCCCCGGTGCGGAAAGCATCAGTCTTTTCATGTGTCGCGAATCACTGAAAAATAGCTGCTCACACTTCATGAGTGCAAAATAGTTATTTACTTAACGTATTCGGGAAGATAAATTCCCCGAATACGTTAAGTAAATAACTATTACTATTACAGTACACAAACAGAAAATATGTACTAGAATTCGTGCTGTTTTCATTTTAATTTTGACGAATATGTTTTCAGTGTTTGTCTTAAGTGTTATGTCTTTATGATATTTCGCAGATTTTCTTCTAGAGTGGAAAAAAAAACGTAAAAAACTTAAATAGGATTTTAGCGGTAGATAGTGGATGAAAAAACGAATTTTGTGGCCAAAGTATAGGGGCCGTGAACCTAATCTTTTTTGGCCAGTTATACCAAAAATATTTATTTTGATTGATAAGTTACAGTTTATTATTGTTATTGATGAGCCCCAGCTCATCTCTGATGTGATGTTGCTAATATGCATACATTTTAACCATCTCTTACTGACAATTTGTTTCTAAAATGTTGTTTATTATCTTCAATATGTTCAAAATTGTTTATACATCGTCCGATCGTGACCTCAAAGCTGTTAATAACACGAAACACGATGCAGGCTCGCGTTTGATAAGAAGTGATAAATAGAGTTCTCAGAAAGATATTTCGTGTTTACGACTTAATCGTATTTAACTTTCACTAATTATTTTCGTGAAGGTCTAACCACAAACCATCACTTCTAGAGTGCAATAAAGAAAGGTAAACAGATTCCATCAATGCAGGGCCAGCCTTGTATACGCGCTAAGCATCATTGTCCTGGTGTTAGAATGGTCGTAAACTTTTTAAAAAATCAAAGCCATATAAAGTTGTAAACACGAAATATCTTTCTAATTCTAAAGATTTTAACGTAGGCCTCGTTCTTAGCCATTGGACTGACTTTGAGTAATTTTTGCTATGCTCTTGCATAAGTGCATTCGTCTTTTGATGATAGTCACTCTTTTAGGATTTACCTTGTTTTATTAATAAGTTTTTTTACTAGTTCAATTATCTCAAATAGATTTAAATCTTACAAATGTCTGGCGAATGTGGTTATCTTCCTCAAAAAAAGGGTTTCGCAACTGCTGCAATCCATGCATTCCAGGAACCTGAACAATGGAATTCAATGGCTGTAGTTACCCCCATGGTGGCATCTACAACATTCAAACAGTACGGACCGGCAAATTTCAAGGTAATTTTATTATAACTTTGCTCGATTTTCGAAATAAAAGTTGTTATTTCTAGAAATATGAATATGGTCGTTCGGGGAATCCCAGTAGGGAGGTTTTGGAAAACTGCTTAGCAACCCTCGATAACGGCAAATACGGCTTGGTTTGGTCATCAGGTATGGGGGCTGTCACAGCCGTTGCTAGTCTGTTTACCGCAGGGGATCATATAATCTGCGGGGCTGACGTTTATGGTGGCACTGACGAACTTTTCAGACAAGTCTTTTCGAAATTCAAACTTGAAACTACTTTTGTCAATGAAAAAGAAATCGAAAAACATATTAAATCAAACACTAAAGTAAGTAAAAAAGACACTAAGGGGTCTCATAATTCAAACATGGTTTTAGTTAATTTGGATTGAAAGTCTTACAAACCCAACTTTAAAAATTATGGATATCAAAGCAACCGCTGAACTCGCCCATAGACATAACGTTTTTTTGGCTGTTGATAATACTTTTGTAACTCCGTATTTTCAACGTCCGTTGGATTTTGGTGCTGATTTGGTCATACATTCAATTACTAAATACATAAATGGTCATACTGATGTCATGATGGGGGCCACAATCACCAATAATAAAGAGATTTACGATAAGCTGAAATTTCTGCAAAACGCAATGGGAATAATTCCTGCACCTTTTGATTGTTATCAAGTGACAAGAAGTTTGAAGACTTTGGCTCTACGGATGCAACAACATATGAAAAACTCATTACAAGTGGCGAAATTTTTAGAAAAGCACCCGAAAGTTGCGAAAGTTGTGCATCCGGGGTTGCCGTCACACCCTCAACACGATATTTTTAAAAGACAGTCGTCGGGATGCAGTGGGATTATGTCGTTTTATTTGAAGAATGCTGGATTGGAACAGTCTAAGACTTTTTTGTGTTCGTTAAAGATTATTACTCTTGCTGATAGTTTGGGGGGGTTTGAGAGTTTGGCAGAGCTTCCGTAAGAATTTTTTTGGGGGTTTATTTGTGAGGAATTGTTTGTTTTGGTTTCAGATCGCTAATGAGTCATGCTCCTGTTCCAGAGGAGGAAAGGAAGGTTCTCAAAATTACTGATGATTTGATCAGATTGGCGGTAGGTTTAGAAGATGTTGAGGATTTAATCGATGACTTGAAACAAGCACTTGAAAAAATCTAAATTGTCTTTTAAATAAAATTCTTGCAAATTATTATAACTATTAATTTATTATTGCACTAGTCTAGCCAGCGACCGCCTCTCAAGCGTGGGTATCCGGAATAATATTAATAACACATATTTATTAAATGAAATATTAGATAAAACACCGCAATTTTGGTGCGTTTTTTTTAAATAAATGTTTAATATGATGTTCATGAAATAAAATTTCTTAAAATTTCTGTTAAAAAGAGATACCTATATAAGTCGCGCGCCCCTATCCTGAACTGTCTGCCTGACCACCCATAACAATTTTTTTTACTACGTTTTTGATAGAAAATGAAATAACAAATATAACTTCTCGGCAGCTATTGGAGTTACAAGTTATTTCAATTTTAATGTTGATCAATTATACAGCAGATGTCAATGTTTTTATATAAGAAAATTGTACAAACATAATACGTAGGGCTCTGCAATGAAATAGGGCTAATGAAAATGGCGCGTGATGAAATAGCGCGTAACAAAATGGCGACGTGACATTTTGGAGTTTGTTACAAAATAGCATTTGTATATATTTAGCGTGTAACAAATAAGCGAGTAGAACAAATAGGCGCGTGTAACAAATAAGCGAGCATAAGAAAAAAGCGTTTAACTGATACTTCCTTTTTCGCCTGGTAAAGAGTGTCGCCATCAATACCTTCCAAAAACATCCTCCATTTTAAGTCAATCCTCGGGCTAACGCTGCTGACCGCTTTTTTTTATAAGTTTCTTTTTCGCTTGGCAGGGAGTGTCGCCGTTAATACCTTTTACTAATTTGAGTTGGCGTTTTTTTTTACTACGCTATTTTATTATATTTAAGGTTTATGCACGTTATTTTGTTACGCGCTCTTAAGAATCGACGCTGTTTTAAAACGCGCTTTTTTGTAAAACGCTATTTCGTTGCAGAGCCAAGACGTAGGGCTGATTATAACTAATTAGTCGAAATCGCCGGTACCTACTCTTGTTAAACAATTAATATATCATTTGGAGTAATTTATGAATTTATTGTACAAGGTGTTCATAAATGATTGTAGGGTCTTACGAGGCTGTGGAAATTTTTGATACCACGAATATTCATTCTAATCCGTGACGAAATTTTTTGGAGTCAGGAGAATTTGTTGTAAACAATAAGAAAGAAATGTATTAATTATTTAAAAAACAACGTTTCGAAAGTGGCCGCTCTCATCGTCACGTTCTATAAAAGTAAAATAAAACCTGAAGATGAGGGCGGCCGCTTTCGAAACGTTTTTTAAATAAAAAATACATTTCTTTCTTATTATTTACAACAAATTCAGGAGATTCCAAGAAATTTCGTCACGTAAAATTAAGAGGAAAAAAAAACACATACATTTATTTTAGTGTCCTATTTCCTAGTTCCGCAATGGAATATTAGAGAATGGTTCCTGGAGTTTAATAGCTAAAATCATTGTCTTTAAAAGGCAGAACATTTCTAATTGTTTCCATAGTCTCCTACGACCCTATAATCATTTATAAAAACCTCGCATTAAATATTTAATTCACCTATTGTAAACTTGCTTTTAAACTTATTTTATTTTGGAACCAAAATCTACATATGCGCCCCTAAAACAGGGCATAATCTTTATTTTCATGGCGTACAAGATTACTAATAAGCAAAAATAATATATAAATGTGATTTTCTCTGTTTTTATTTCGAAAAACGTCAAATTATGGGATTTCTTGCAACCGCAAAATAGTCGCATCTTCTGTAGTTATTCTAATCAAAAAATGTGAGACCAAGTGTTTTTCTCATCTTTACCGCACAGTTTCCGAAATTTCGGCTTATTATTGGTGGATGAACAACTGTTATAAACCATTTACAATACGAGAAGACAAAAATATTTTTTTAATAAGATAACATTAGTTGAAAATTGCTGGGCTTGCGGTTCTTATCTTGATCATATTGTTCATATTTATTTTTAAAGTATTTTTATAAATTATTATATAGATATGTAATAATGTAACGATCCTCCTCAAATTCTGATTCTTGTAATTTGTAGAGTCAGATTTTTAAAGGATTTTTTTCTCAATGATTTATTTACACGAATAACAAACACAATAATAACTCAATAAATAAATAACTTAATTACACCCGCTTTACTGAACTTGATTCAATTCGAAATTCAATTGTTGGGATATTGCGTTCTTCTTCCTTTATGTACTGTCAAGTCGCCTTCTCGTAAATTTTACTTTGACCTAATTCGATGCGTAAGACTTCCACGAATGCAGTCAA
Source organism: Tribolium confusum (assembly GCA_029207805.1). NCBI lineage: Eukaryota > Metazoa > Arthropoda > Insecta > Coleoptera > Tenebrionidae > Tribolium > Tribolium confusum. Next base: position 12,254,787 of record JALGAY010000006.1, read on the forward strand.
TGGCCGTAACTAATACTTTCTAGCAACACGCGCTATAAGATGAGTCATATTTCTGCGAACTCGCAAATTGTATATTAGCAACATAAGTAACGATACAGTCTGCATAAAAGGAGAGGACTTTTAACTAGTAGTCGTAGTAGTCTTCCATAGGAAACCTTTTTTTACGATAGGGGAGTGTATCCCTTTTTTGTGGTTTGTGGATAAAAAATTGTTTTTATTTCTTGGACAATTTTTTCATATTTTTTTTTTTTGCACAAGATCAGCAGTTTTTTTATATTACTAATAACTATCTCATACTTAGACCAGTACAATAAAAATAATTATAATAGTTTGCAAAAATTTTATTTACAAGCCAATTTAGATTTTTTCAAGTGCTTGTTTCAAGTCGTCAATTAAATCCTCAACATCTTCCAACCCCACCGATAATCTGATCAAATCATCAGTAATTTTGAGAACCTTTCTTTGCTCTTCTGGAACAGAAGCATGGGTCATCACCGACCTAAAATCAAAACGAAAAATTCCCCGTAAATAAACCCCAAGAAAATTCTTACGGAAGCTCTGCCAAACTCTCATACCCCCCCAAACTTTCAGCAAGAGTAAAAATCTTCAACGAACTCAAAAAAGTCCTCGACTGTTCCAAACCAGAATTTTTCAAGTAAAACGACATGATCCCACTGCATCCCGACGACTGTCTTTTAAAAATATCGTGTTGGGGGTGTGACGGCAACCCCGGATGCACAACTTTCGCAACTTTCGGGTGCTTTTCTAAAAATTTCGCCACTTGTAATGAGTTTTTCATGTGTTGTTGCATCCGTAGAGCCAAAGTTTTCAAGCTTCTTGTCACTTGGTAACAATCAAAAGGTGCAGGAATTATCCCCATTGCGTTTTGCAGGAATTTCAGCTTATCGTAAATCTCTTTATTATTGGTGATTACAGCCCCCATTATGACGTCAGAATGGCCATTTATGTATTTAGTAATTGAGTGTATGACCAAATCAGCACCAAAATTCAACGGACGTTGAAAGTACGGGGTTACAAAAGTGCTGTCAACGGCCAAAAGAACGTTATGTTTATGGGCGAGTTCAGCAGTTGCTTTGATATCCATAACTTTCAAAGTAGGGTTTGTAAGACTTTCAATCCAAATTAACTAAAAATATTATTGAGTTATGAGTACGCTTCGGTGCAAGCAAGTCTTGGCGAAACGACCAGCAGGTAATTAATCGGTGTAGACCAGTTGAATGAATAACATGCAGCCCGCTGTATAACACCGATTAATTACCTGGTCGTTTAGCCAAGACACGCTTGCACCGAAGCCTAGTTATGAGACCCCCAGTGTCTTTTAACTAAATTTAGTATAAAGGAAAAGAACAAATGTCACCAAAATTTTACATTTTTTATTTAGAACCGGTTTCGGTTTTTTTCCCTTTTTAGTAGGTGAAAAAAGCAAAAATTGGGTATGATTGTACTAAATTAAAATAAGTTCTTTTAACTTACTTTAGTGTTTGACTTGATATTTTTTTCAATTTCTTTTTCGTTAACAAAAGTGATCTCAAGTCCAAATTTTGAACAGACTTGTCTGAAAAGTCGGTTAGTGCCTCCATAAACATCATCCCCACAGATTATATGGTCCCCTGCGGTAAACAGACTAGCAACTGCTGTTGTAGCCCCCAAACCTGATGACCAACACAAGCCGTATTTGCCGTTATCAAGGGTTGCTAAGCAGTTTTCCAAAACCTCCCTACTGGGATTCCCCGAACGGCCATATTCATATTTCTAGAAATAACAACTTTTATTTCGAAAATCGAGCAAAGTTATAACAAAATTACCTTGAAATTTGCCGGTCCGTACTGTTTGAATGTTGTAGATGCCACCATAGGGGTAACTACAGCCATGGAATTCCATTGTTCAGGTTCTTGGAAGGCATGGATTGCAGCAGTTGCGAAACCCTTATTTTGAGAAAGATAACCACTTTCGCCAGACATTTTTAAACGACTAATAAATCTATTTGAGATAATTGAAAGTGATTAGAACCAATAAAAACACTCATCACTAATCAAAATTTAAAAAAAGCGCTAAAAACAGGCCGGTAATAAAGAAACCTGTAAATCGAGGTCGAAAAAAATGTAATATAAAAATGATAAAATACAATTATCCTATTGCTTTAATAAATGTGTGATTAGTGTAATAAACTGAGCTGTTTCAAGAGTCCCTGAATAAAAATAATGAGACTAGAATAATGAGTAGTTATTGATTTATTGAATAGTTCATGACGAGTAAATAAACCACGTGGAACTGAAAATTGTCTTTTTTTTCAAACAATTTGATTTTTCCTGTCCTAAAATTGCAACCAAAGTTTTTTCTTTACCTTTTATTATTTAAACACGTATTTTTTTCCAAAATTTGAACACACGTCAAACTGCTGTAACTGTTGCTGCCTTGTCTTATCGGCAGGTGTCTGAATAATATGGAAATTTTAATTTATTCAATTTAAGTTGAATTTCATAACTGTGACAAGAATTGATATGTTTTATTTAAGATAAACATGAAAAATAAAGATAAAAATCGTAACATGATCTTGCAATTTTAAAATTAAAAACAATTAAAGATTATGTCACAGATAAACGTTATTTATGTTTATTATTGGTTTTGCAACAACTTATTTGAATTCAACCTTGATTATCAATAAAAAAAATAGCAAAAAATTACAATTTGGCGCCACTATTCAAACTGATATCTCTCAACCAACATGGCGCATTTTCCGGCAGGTGCTGTTTTCAAAATTTACTCAAAAAAAAACGAGTTTTTACGTGTTGATTGTTGCTAGAAGTTGCAGGAAATACTCAAAAAAGATATTTTGCAGAAAATGGAGTGTTTAATAGTTTTTTGATTTTGATTTTTTTTACGTCAGTAAAGTAACCAATAGGTCTAAAGGTAGCAACAAAAAAAAACGAACTGTCACCGGAGAATTGGTTGTAAAACATGATTTTCCATATACATAAATTTGAAAAAAACGCAAATTAATAAGGCCCAGTAGTTACAAATTAATTATTTTTTATTTTATGTAACGGCTAGCTCATATTTTAAATTTTTGTGATTTCAGTAGTGCCAACATTACGCAACTATCTTCACTGACATAATCAACGTGCCGGCATCTTGAAATGTGAAGGCGTCTTGTTGAGGTAATTAAGTCTTTACGTGTCTTAATTAGTCTCTCGATGGTAATTATAAGCCTAATTACACTCATTTCACTAAATACGTGAAAAGTTGACAAAGTGAAGGGTCCAATCACCTAAATTTTACACAAATTAAACAGTTAATTTCACATGAGTATTTCCATGATGGCGGCTCAAGTTTCATAATGCTGTTGTAAATGTTTTCTTTATTTAATTATATAAACAAAGTAATACACCACTAAAACATTCCCTAAAACCGTGGATTTACTTTCCAGAGTGATGGCAACTGATCAGTAAAAAGAGACATTAAAATGGGGGTCCACGATTTGCAAGTTTTCCTCGAGAGCCCCGTTTTAGAAGGAGGGGCAGTCTCCGTGGATTTACTAAAAATAGCAAAAAATGTAACACAGCGTCAACAACCACACAACACAAACCGCAAGATTCGACCCATTGGAAACAAACTGAAGCTGATTGTCGACGCCGAAAATTGTCTGGACAGGCTATATGGGGGCTACTTTTCAGGTAAAACTACTTGTGTTTGAATTTTTGGGTAATTTTGTGTTTAGATTGGGCGTGTGGGGGTCAATGGAACCGCATGATTCAGTTCTTGTCTTTGCTAACACGTGCTATAGAACGTGGGAACATTGAATTGGCTGTGGTTTTTAACGGAACGATTGAATCATGTCGCATGAACGAATGGGTAGCTGAACAAGCAAATATCCGACAAAAAGTCGGAATGGTTTTGAAGCACATAAATACCAAAGCTACTCCACCTCCTAAAATCTGGTGGACGCCACCGACTTGTCTCAGGTCGAGTCTTAGGATGGCTTTGAGGCATTTGGGGGTTACTGTGGTAAGTGTCACAAAATTGAGGCTTCCATTAAGTAACACATGGGCGTTTTCTAACCCTTGTGGTGTGATTGGAAGTAAAGCAATTTACTGTAATGTCATCATGCTGAAATAAAGCTCAAACATTGCAATATACATTTTTTGTTAATGTAAAACAATAGATGTAACAATTGGGGGTTTTAGATGTGTACTATGGATGATCACCACCAGGAAGTTATAGCTTATTGTCGCGAATATGGGTTTCATGGTCTCTTAGCAGATGATGCGGAATATGCTGCATTTGATCCACCGAGGTATTTCTCAGCGGAAAATTTAAAACTAACGTATAAAGTAAGTAGAAATTTGTATTTTTGGTAGATTCTTCCAAAAATGTCCCTTGTGGTGATTAAAAGTGTCGTCACAAGTTGTTGCCTGGAAGGAAAACAAATAAAACTCTGGGTGGTGATAAGATTTTGATTAATCTTGTCCTCAATCTGAGTTGTAACATCAAAATAATCTTTATTATATCTGCATTATTCCTTCACATTTTTTCTGAAGATGTGACGTTTCGGATTTAATAATTTATTATCATAGATGCCAAATAGGTCACAAAATTACTTAAATTTTGGAAAAAAGACTTACTCTCAGAGTGCATAGTTTTGTGTTATTTTTTTATAGTTCGTAACTGCAATAGACATGTTCATTGAGAAAATTGTTGTAAAGTATACAGAAATATACAGTATATTTGTTTTGGTATTATTTTGTTCCTTTTGTAGAACTTTTTTTAGAATGATATATGTATACCAAAATAAAATGTTTAAAGAAAATCTAACTCGTTAAAACAAAAAAAACCTGGATAATGTTATGCGCAAAATAAGCTTATTATTTAACAAATTTTGAGGCAGATTTTTGAATCATTTAAAAAATATATGTACAGTGTAGCGTTCTTTATAGTTGTGCATTGCTAAATGATTTTTAAAGACATTCTGTATATTATACAAACTTGAAGTTTTGTTTTTTACCTCTCAGTTGAGATATTAAGGTTATTTTTTTGGAGATTGTCTTATACTATTTTTTAAAGTTTCATTATAACGACTGTTTCCATCTTCAGATGATTCGAGTGAATATTATCTGAAGATGGAAGCGGCCGTTTCTGAAACGTTATAATACAACTTTTGCTATATACAGGGTGTCTCAAGAACAAGTGCAAACATTTTAGCAGTAAATTAAAAACGAAAAATAAGTCGATATGTATTTGTATTGTTTTTTTTTAAACATGATGTATCAGAAGTTGGTAATAGAAATCACATTTCTAAAATGGCAGACACTTCCTATGAAATTAAACAAAACAATCGTAGTTTAATTTTAAGTCTAGATAAAGAGGCAAGAAATTGACACAGAAAATAGAGCTCAATTAACCTATAAGCCGTGTTATGACAGTATAAGTATATAGTATAAACCGTATTTATGATAATGTTTTTGCGAAGATATCTCAAAAATCAACATTTGTATAGGGCAGTTTGGGTTTCGACAACAACTGTCACCTGTTAAAATTTCTAAAGTAATTTTAAAAACACGTGTATACTTTTCCAAACCATTTTTGATAGATTGTATAGTTACCAAACACAAACAATTTATGGTTGTTAGCCCTTCGATGCCATCTGAGAAAACAGCCCGGGGCAGATCAAATCTACGTAAAAGTGGGGACAAATCTGCCTGTTCCGGGTGGTTTTCTCAGATGGCCTCCAAGAATCTAACGACCATAAATTATTTGTGTTTGGTAACAATACAATTTTTATTGCACTAGTCATAAACAGAAAACTTGCCTTTAAAGTCAGATATGCCAAAATTGATTCGGAAAAGTATATATTAAAGACATTTACACAAAATATATAGTGAAGACGGGTAGACCGAAAATGTTAGGGCATCTGATCCTGGTAGATTGTTGGGTATCTTGAGATTGCTTTGTTACTGTTTCTGGTTTTGGATTCCTTCAACAAAACCCGTTTGGGCTGTTGAATACATATTTATTGACTAATTTTGAACCACTCGAATACTATTTTATCAATTTGTTATTGCTTCAGGGTTCTCTGGAGACCAAAGAATACATGATAAACGAATTAACAAAATCTCTTCAACTGACCCAAGACCAACTGTGTGTAATGGCGGCTCTGATGGGTAATTTTTTGTTAACTGAGAGTGATTTACAAGATTTTCATAAAAAAATCGGTGTTACCAATGTAGTAAAAGACAACAAGGTAAGTGAAAATTGTGTTTGTTTATAATTCGTGATTGGTTATTGTAGTCACCTGCGGAATTTAATGTAAAAACATTGGCTGATTTCGTTCGAACGTTACCCCCACCGTCAAATATGGATGCTTTAGTGAATGCAATGTTTCTTCAATATCTTGATGAAAAACGTGCCTCGAAATTCAGACAGTCTGTTCAGTATTACCTTAATGGTACAGCTAGTGGTTTTTTGAAATATTGTGCACCGGCAGTGACTCCAAAAGCAAAGAAAAATATTGCACAAAACAATAATGAAAATATTGAAAAGGAAAATGATAATGATTTGGAAGTGACAGGAACAGGATTTGCGTCTGAAACAACCGAACAAGAAGTTTGTTTTTCTATTTTTTTGATTACTTCACTAGTGATTTTTTATTACAGGAGGAAACACTCCAAAATTATAAATTAGCAACCGTCAATTTAGTAATGACAACTGATTACACTTTGGATCAAAATGGCACACACAGTAGTGGTACGTCACTTTTATAATATTTTATTAAATTACCTTCCTTAAAAGCGCCTGCTTATGTCACTTTTTTGACTAAATAGGTTGTTGCATGGAAGGAGATCAAGTTAACTCTGGGTGCGGACTTAGTTTTGTCTGGATTAAGTCCTCAATCTGAGTTTAAACATTTTTTTTTCTCACTTAATAAACCGTTTGTGTAATTTTTTTATTTTCTAGATTCTTCACATTTCAATGGAATTTTAAATGGTTCAATGCCCAACACTAGTGAGAATTTGGCTAGTACTTCTAGCGGAACTAGAGTCAATCTTCTAGTCAGTTCCAGCAGTTCAAACACCAGCAGTGTTCCTTCTTCACCCAAAAATTCAGCGCAGAGTACTCGTTCACCAGCTGGTAAGTCATTTTGTTACAGTAAATCCCTTCCAAAAAAGCACTTGTTTGCGTTTTTCAATAACCAAATAAGTTGTCACTGGAAGAAGAGTAAAACGAGCTTCGGGTGGTGATTTTGCCGAATTTTTAGCACAATCCTCAATACGAGTTCGAACAGTCGCAAATATGTAAATGATTTCTATTTTTTTCTCCCTAAGCCTAACACTGAAATATTCCTACTACTTCAACTTTTTGCCAACAGTTACATCCCCTCAAACTATCTTCTTAGCTGACTAGTTATTACTGCATTGTAAATAAAGGGTGACCCGCTTAAAAGAAGTCAAGATCTCATTTCTAATAAGCGTCTCTAAGGCCTAAACTTACAGAGATAATACATATATTGCTTCGCGGCATGGAGGAATAAATAAATAAGTCTTATTTATTTATTCCTCCATGGCTTCGCGGACTTCATTATACACAATTTATTTTTCTTCAACCTGGTTCTAAAAGATTTTTTTATAGCCTTGACGGTTTTGAGCGTTCTTAAATATAGATGCACTGCACAAATTTTAAACTTGCACTACTTGTTTTTAGTTTAGTTCCAGTAACTGTTTTGTAATTTTTTTAAATATAAATATGTATTAAGAATTTGACCTCATATATGACAGTATTTTTTATTTATTACTGTAAATTACTTACTTTTTACTTATTTATTAGATCAGTTTTCAGTTCATTAAATATAACATTTTTTCATTCTCACTACCATGAGTAGTGGTTCATCCTTTTGTAACCTTCTATTAAGAAATTTGAATAAATGTCACTCGTAACTTTTTTCTAATTCACTTAGTTTTTTTTCCCTTAATAACTTCTGCTTTTTTAAGTTGTGTTTTAAACTTTAAGCAGAATTTTTCAGTTATTTTAATCTTCACTTCTCTTTGATATGTTCTTGATCCTTTTACCCTCTTCTTCTATCTAGCCATTTGGGTAAATTTCTATCTTTAGTACTGTTTTCAACTTTCCTTTCTTCAAATTCACCTAGTTTTTTTTTATAATTTAGTTTTTTTGTCCATTTTTTTCTTGTTCCTTAGCTTGTATTTCTTCATACTACATAACAGTTTTCTTGAATGCACAAGCAAATGAAAAATATTAAGCTTCTCAGTTTTTTTATAAGATCCTTAATTTTTATTTCATCAAACATTGCTCCAAACACCAGCAGTGTTCCTTTCACTTAACCACTCAACAAAAAGCTCTCGTTTACCAACTGGTAAACTAATTTTATAACAAAAAAATCCTTCCAAAAAAGCACTTGTTTGCGTTTTTCAATAACCAAATAAGTTGACACTGGAAGAAGAGCAAAACGAGCTTCGGGTGGTGATTTTGCCGAATTTTTAGCAAAATCCTCAATACGAGTTCGAACAGTCACTAAAATATTAATAATAAGATTCTGTTTACTCCTAATAATTTCTTGTTATACTTATGCATTTGTTTCAACTTCTAAGCTAATGAAAATTATTTAGTTCTTAAGTTTATCAAGTATTAATGATGTAATCTTCTACCTAGTTCTTTGAATAAGTTAATATTTTTTTGGAATAGTCCAAATTCACATAGTTGTTCTTTAAATTGTATTTCTTTGCACTACATAATTGCTCTATGTATGTGTATAACAGTACACGCCAATCTTTTTTGAAAACCTTCTAAATGGGTCCCAGGCATTTTATATGCAATCCGCAAACTGAAGGACAAAAAAGTAAAGTTAGCTAAAGTTGTGAGCTAGGTTATTTATTAAAATCATCTCTAACTTTTGGTTTACACCAAACTAAAAATAACCTCACAATTATCAAAATTTTTAAAATTGGGACACAACAACAACGGAATTAATTCAAATCAACAAAGCGGCCGCTTTGTGGTTATGCCCATTTTATGTCATGGTGTCGCTGATGCCAATTACGTGATGTTCACAACTAGCTAACTTCACTTTGTTTGTTCTCGAGAGTGTTGCAGATTGCATATAAAATACCCGGGCCCTATCCATCTATCCCCACTTTTAATGTCTGCATATATCTCATTTTTGTGGAAAAACACTACAAGAACTTTTTTTAATTTCAGCTCTAAATTTGGTAATCCCTACCGTTTCGCCTGACGTCCTTCGAACTGCATCCCTCCGTCACCAGAAAGGTTTAATGGCATCAATGATTTTACATGTTTTGAGTACCCAAGAAGTCCGTTTACCATGTCTGATGGAAGATGAAGGTAACCGTGAATTCCCTCCAATCCACGACGTTTACCAACCTCTCAGACAGCGAGTTTATGCAGTATTGTTCAATTTGCACCACTTACGTTATGTCTATACCAAAAAGAAAGAATCCGGGGAATTACCTGAAAGTTCTCCACAACCTGATATTATAGTCAAAGAATGGATTTACAGTCGGTCAAATCCTTATCAATACCCTGAAGAAGTAAAAGCCGAACCATTACCATGGGCCGTACCTACACTTCAAAGATTATGGTTTGGACCTGCTTTAGATGATAAGAGACGTCGAATGAGGGCACTTCTATCTTGTTTAAATTCCGATACACCCCTTATTTTAAATACAGGGTATGTGCCTCAGCACATGTTGATAATGGCGTGCGTTTTGCGGTATATTATGTCACAAGATAAACCAGTTATGAGGCGACACGAGTTGGATGCGTTTTTGTGTCAAGCTTTTAATGTTGATCTCATGAATCCACAATATTTACAAGAGTTAACTGTGAGTTATTTAAAAAAAAATCATGTTTGGTGCTTTATAACAAAATTTTAGTTGAATGTTGTGACAAGTCGAGGGGTACAGTTGGCAGCATTGTTTATGCAAGGTGTAGAGATGGCGTTGTTGGCAAATGATGCGTGTGGAGCTCCACTACCATGGCTGATGTGTTGTCCATGGTTGTATTTTGATGGAAAATTGTTTCACTACACTTTAAATCGGTCAGCACACTCGAAAAATATTTTAGAAGTTTGTGAAAATCATATAGAACGAGTTGTTAAAGTTGAAAGGATGAGGAAGGCAATTTTAGAAGGGTTGGATGTGAAATTTGCCAAAATGCCATTAGCACCATTCCCAGGTAAGCAAAAGAAACAAAAAGATTAACCTTCCAAAAAAGCACCTGTTATGCGTTACATTTAGCTTAATAGGTTGTTGCATGGAAGGAGATTAATTTAACTCTGGGTGCGGACTTGATTTCATTCTGAATTTAGTCCTCAATCTGAGTTTAAACAGCTTTTTTTAAACATAAAATCGACTTTAGTGTTTTGTTATACAAATAATTATTTTTTTTTATGAGAAATGAATTACAAACACTTTTTTATACTGTTTATTTATAGGAAACCGGTTTCCGTTTGTTGTCTTCTTCAACCCCAAACTATACATAGATTTAGTAAATCACATCAATCAAATTACCTAATGTGAACTACGCAATCATGTCATGTTACGGAATTTGAAAGCTAATTTATGTGTAGGTTAGGGATGCAGAAAGCATCAAGCCGAAACCGGTAAACCATAAAAAATAATTGGGAGTTGTGTAATAAATTTCTTATTTTAATTATTCCCCAATTGTATTGAATTCCTCAAGATATAATCTTTTTTTACGTTTTTATTTAGGTATGATTCGGCCGCCTCAGGGCCACCTTGCAGCGATGCAGCCCCTCCCGAATCGAGTCCCTGCTGGTATGCGGCCACGCCCTATTGCATCAAGAGGTGGCCAATTACAAGTCGCTGGTGTTGTGGTTGGTTCATGGGGTGCAAATTATGGTTATCAACAAAATATAAGGCAACCGGCTCCGCCTTTATCTGGTTATCAAGGACGAGGTCGTGGAGGTATGCCGCCTGGAGCGAGTAATTTTAACCAACAGAATTTGCCAAGAGGGAGGGGACGTGCACCGAAAACAGGTCCGCCCAATGTACCAATGAATAGGAGGGGCAATGTAAGTTGTTAAAGAACGTAAATGACCTGTATAGTACCGGAAATAGAAGTTGATTTATGCCCGATTGCATAAACGTTCTTTAAAATTGATGAGCCATTAAATTCTGATTAATTCAAAATAGGGTGTCCTGCTTAATGGCCCATCAATTTTGGTAAACATTTATATAAACGGACACTAATGTTACAGATTTCAAGAGAATTAAAATTCTGAAAGTAAAAATACAAACTTATTTAACTTACACAGTTAACGTATCTTTAAATCTAAGACTCCCAAAATTACAAAAAAATGGCGGTTTGGTATTATTTATTATTCATTAATTAAATTTTGTGCAGAAACATCACTCTGTTCTTCTAAAATAAGTAAAACGTTTCCAGGGCCACACAAAATTGAGACACTTCTCAAAACCATAAATTACATATTGTCCGTTTCACGAAAGAAGCGACTTTCGTCATAGCCATTAATGGTCCGAACTATGATATGTGATGAATGAGCGCGGTTAGAACACGCAATGAAAACAATAGTCGCGCGCAGTCACTCCACAGTCCACACCGTCTAGTTTAATCAACGAGCGCAATTATATAGCCATCTTCCTCGTTATCACGTTTTTCACCTTTGGCTTCTAGTAGACACTACTTTGAATAATGTTTCTTTTCAGTACATCGGAAATGTGAATAACGTGTGTTGTAACTTAAAAATAAATTGATGACGAAACTGGCTTCTTTCGTGAAACGGACAATATAGGGGGCGTAATCATCAAATTCAGATGTCTTCCTGGTATACCGGTTTCGAGAATATCTCGAGTAATGAATATGGCTTGGCGTCATTTCTGCTTATTCAATTCTCTCGCGTAAATGATGCACACTAGTTCAGCTTACGAGTCGAATAACTGGAATGACAAAAATTTCATGAGAACTCATTTTTATCAAAAACCGTTTGGAATAAGGACGAATTTATTTAACTTGAAAAATAAACAAAAAATAATGTCATACTGCAGCAGGTTGCGAATTAGTTTTTAAATGACCGGTGAAATTTGAAGACTGACGTGATTGTGTGAGAAAGGCTACTGATTTTCGAATTATATTTTGTTACAGGCGAGTAAGAAGCGAAATAATGCGAACAAGCCGAAAAATCAAGCAAGCCAAGAGCATCACACTCCCACCGTCAGGACGGAAAGCGGGTGTGTGTCAGGGTAATTTTAACCTAGATGTTATAACTTTATTTGAAAAAAAATTTCAGAGACATTCCAGCCGACCAAATTATTTTAAATAGTAAAAATGATGAGTCGGTGAGTACCAGAAGTAAACCAGAAGACTGCAGTATCAAAGGTGGTGAGCATAAGGGTCAAGGAGATGCTCCAAATTTGGTGAATTAAAAAGCCGAATTTAGTGTATGTGTTGTGTTTGTTGTTTTTTTTAAATGGATTTTTTTTGTAATTTTTTTTAAGTATACTTTGTTAAGAAGAACTTGAACTCTGTGAAATTTACGAGCCTTATAATACGATTTAAGTGTTGTGAGACTAAGGAGTGAGTGTCTCGCGTTTATCATAAGTGACTGGTTTTTTAAATCGCGTTAGCTCAACAACGATAATCTTAAAAGCGGGGTCGGTATTGGTCGGTTGTATATTTATGAAGTGTAGGTAAGTACCGACGCCGCTTAAGCTGTGTTCAGATGAGTCTGAAACACTGACTGATTGTTTGAGAGCATATGTATATTTTTCTATGTTTGTTACGACTGTTATAATTATATATTGACTGAAAGAGTGCTTTAGCACTGCTGTGATCATATTTATGGTATTTATACGTTTAGATCTGTTGTTGGATGGACGAAATAACTCGTTGCTGGTTGAAAAACCAACGATTTATTTTGTTTGAGTCGAGAGTTGGGTTTGGATGGTTCCCTGATATCGTGACCTTTCGGTATATACCAATTGCAAAATACACTTATTTGCAAACACTCTGTATTTGAAAATTGACATTAAATATCTTGTTCTAAGACAACTTTATCATGCACAGACTTCAGTGTAATTTCGATGTTGGAAAAACTAAATTACTTTTTCATCGAAAATCGAAGTTTTTTGCTGTTTAATACTGACTTGCGCTATTGCTCATGGGAGACAATATAGCCAAAAAATGATGGAAAACGCAACTTTGAATCCAAATGATTCTTAATTTGTCAAAAACAAAATACTAAATTGAACAATACCTAACATTTTATGTAGCTGTTTATTGAACTATACACATGTAGAGAAAGAAAATTCAATTACATAATTTAGCTCACCAATAATAGACATTGTATTAGTAATTTATCCGTTTGGATGGAATTATTGTAATGTTCATGAAATGTGTAAACTCTTTGTTTTAAGAAATTGTTATTATTATGCTTTTCTTTTATGATAATAGCGTAGTTAATACGCCAATCACTTTTTTAATACTGCTTTTAGTTTCGTTTGGGATACGATAATTTATTTGTTTATAATTATTTTTTTTTTCATTTACTAATTACGCAACGTTTCCCTTTTTTAATCATTATAATGTATATCTATGCTTAAACTATTTAGATATTTGGAAAGTATGTAGAGTATTTAAATTTTTTTTGTTTGTTCTAATTCACAGTAACTGATATATTTAACTTTATATATGTGTATATTGGCTCTATGGGTGAAAGGGCATCCATATGAATAAATATTAAAAGTACCTATATTTAGATAAAATAGTTGTGATTTTAGAAAACTTGGGACAATATCACAGAATTTTATGTTATTTTTTTCGTTTTCGGGATAAATCAATGTCTGAAATAACGCTTATTGTCTTGATGTAACTTTCTGAAATCACCATAAATTCAAAGTTTTCACTTTTTTCTTGTAATTTACAATTATATAAAATGATAATCACAATTTATTTGTTTGGAATGACTTAAATCTACACTTAATTCGTTACAAACATTTAAAATGTGGTTTACGTGGATGATATGCTGGAAAGGTACCACCAAGTATCTGTAAAATGCAGATGAAAATGTTTGAATGATTATTCAATGGCTTTTATTTAACTTTTTACCTAAATCCTGTCCTTAGAATGTTTAACTAAAGCAACGATATAACTTTCTGCCATAAGACTTCACAGCTTGTATGTTTTAACTTTTTTTGACTCTGTTAAAAGCCTTGTGGGATACTATTATCTATTCACCTGACATTCGCATAATTACTGCCATTTTCAGCAAACTTAAGGCAAAACTGTTCTGTTACTAACCAAAACTGTTTTTATCTCTTAATAATCTTTTTATTGAAGACTAAAAAATGTGATTCGCAATTTCAGATTAGTGAACACTTGCGTTGCTAAGGAAAAAAGGCAAATTCGATAGTTTTTTACAATGATTTGAGATTTCTTCTCTCAATAACGTACGTGTTTGATGAGGATCTCTAGTTGTGGTTGTTTTCATGACCAAGAAGCATCAGTAATAAAATGAAATACACTACATCGTCACACAATGGTGTACAATGAAAAAAAAAAAAAAACTATTCAATTACAATTTTCCTAGTAATTTACAAAGCAACTGAATTTGTTATTAGTATACGACATATATCAGGTGATTCAAAAGTATGGAGCAAAATTTTAACCTGAAATGCAGCATCCCACATGACAAATCTGCAAAAAAAATTTTTATAACTGAATTATCGACCTTCAAAGTTGGGTGTGAAAATAGTAAATTTTAATCGATCGTTTTGTCATGGACTCGTTAGACAATCAAATATAAACAAAATACCTTTATAAAAAAATCAACTCGCCCTTCTTTTTGTAACTATGTAACAAACAAGTCAAAAATTTCCAAATTTGAAATTTTCCGTGTCCAAATTTCGTGTTTTCGTCCTAAATTTCCTGTTATTTTAAAAATGTGTTGCCCTCAAGGTCCATCTTTACTAAACGAGCTCAAAGATTTGGTAAACCAAATCGGCGACAGGTACGTACTTTAGCCCAAAGTTCCCCAAACTAACCCCCCTTCAGTTGTGGCGGCGATCCCTCTTGTTCCTGTTGTCAACCGCCGCCATGCCTTCCTTGCAATTTCCCTTACGCCCAAGTCACCATGACTTGCCCACCCCCAATCCTGGTCCCCACTGTCCCCCAGCCTGTCAAACCGCTGCAGTTGCCATGTCCGTGTCCAGAGCCGGCCCCTTCGGTGAGTCCCCATCGAGATGAAACCTTCACTTACCCTCCAACCCCCTAGCTGACCGCCGAAGAGGCCGAACGCAGCCGCTACGACAACTTCTACAACAATTACAACGTGGATTGGCACAATGAGAGCCCCCAGTGCAGGGAGAACACGAATTCTAGCTGCACTCCTGAAAAACAGTGGGGGCAAACTGTTGATGGGAAATCACCTTGCTGCGAGGACTACACTAAACGACAAGACGACTGTTGTCCCCTCCCAGGGTGTCCTACAGGATTTAAACCCTGTACTATGAAACTCTCACCGCCTCCTTGTTGTGACCCGTGTGGGATCTGGTGTGCTCAAATACAACCCTGTCCTCCCAAACCCAAAAAGAAGAGTAATAAATACGAGCCGGGACCTTGCACCAGACCCTGCTGTAAGCATTGGAAGCCTGAAGAGGGCCCTTGTCTTTATGATGATCCTTGTAAAGCTCATTGTTATAATCATCCCCCAGGAATCAAACCTTCGGGGAGGTTTCCGTGATGTACGTGACGTCTCTCAAGTGTCTGTTGGGTAAGAGTCAAGATTGTAATGTCTACTTTTGTGTTTGATGTTTTGTTAATGTTGTAATTAAAAACTACCACGAAATACGATTTTTATTTAGATATCCTTAGGTTTTTTTATGGGAACCTATCATGTATTACCTTTTTGCCATCACAACCACTTTGTCTGGATCGTGGAGGGAAGAATAAGAGGAGTTGGCATGGAGGAGGTTCTTGGTCGAGGTACAAACACCTTTTATGGTCTTATCCTATTGTCAAGGCCACCGTTTGCAAATTTACAGTGGGGCAAAAAGCTATTCCGAGTACTGTGAAACTATCATAAAAGGTGTTTGTGCATCGATCAAGATTTTAAGCTTATTCCTCCCCCTACCGTCTGGATAACTTCTGGGGTGCAAGGGTTGGATAGAATTTTAGAAGTGGGAGTTCTAATCTCTCTAGCAACTCATTGAAGCCTGTTTATTAGCAAGAGGGTATGTAAAAGCAAGTATAGATACACCTTTTAGCTAAACAGCATCCAATAGATAGACTATTTTTTTATAGGAATTCTTTGTTATCTAGCACCACTATTTTCGTTGTACACTTAGCTGTGAAATTGAGGGCGGTACAGGTCAGCCATCTGGCCCCAATAGTGAATTTTAGTTGTAATGGTTATACTGGGTTGCTATAGCTTTATTTTTTATAGAAAACGCATGAAATTAAGTTTTTTTTTTATAAGACGATAAAATCTTAATTTCATTGACAAGCGAAAATTTTTGTACTGAAATAATTCCACAAGTCGATAGCGCAATTTTATCGTCGTATAAAATTCTGGTTTATTTAGAATTAATTACAATCCAGGCATAATGAAAGCAACATTATCTAAAGTGCTCAAAAGCTCTTCGGGGCTGCAGCAATTTTCCTGTAGCTCTGGTACTTGTTGGGTGAGACACAAAAGGGGACCTAGAGCGCAAAGTAGCGAGTCGAGGAGTACAGATAAGCTTCCGGAGACAGCAATTTGACCCTAAAAATTAAAAAAATATCTCACTTGCTAAAATATTTTTTCTTCTACCTCGTGTTCTTTTAAACGTTCTCCTATAATGGTAAGACTCTCCCCCAACAACTTCAAATGAGCGGCAACATCAATGGGTTTTATACCATTCACTTTGTAGCCGTCTTTGCTTCTGGGACTTGGTGGTGAAATACTCGAAGTGTCATAAGATAAACTCCCAGGGGATATTTTCGAAACTGGTGTTTTCTTACCAGAGGCTTTGGCCCCTTTGCCCTTGCTTGGACTTTTATCAGTTTTGACAATCCTTCCATCTTTGATAATGAGCCGTTTTTTTGAAGTGTCTGTATCAAGGCGTTTGAAACCGCCAGTGTCTTGCTCATCAAAATCACTATCTGTGTCAACTGAGTCTATACTAGATTCAGTATTTGCCGGCAATTCGTATTCGCTTTCATAATCCGATTCGCTCCCTTCCTCGTAATTCTCAAACGAATGCTCAGACTTGATAAAAACCTAAAAAGAATGTTTTTTCGTGTTTCTAAATTTATCTGAAAATACTTCTTCTGGTCGTGACACTTTCTTCGGTGGTGGTTGTACATCAAACTCCGGTTTCCGGACTACTCCACTCTGCCGTTTAAATGACCTGTCGATCTCATCCGGTGACTCGAAATCCATCAGTTTTGATGACTTTTTCCGAACTCGGCCGCTCCTCGAGACACCTGTTACTTCTAAATTTATTGTTTCTATTAACACATTGTCCAAACAAAAACAAATGGAAAAAATAAAAATAAAACTATTAATAATCTTTACATTTTATTGCAAAAAATATATAATAAAATATAAAAAATTATGACATAATTTCGTCTTCTTGAAGCCAGCCATCATCATCACTGAGAAATCTTCGTTTTACTGTTGTATTCATAAACGGTCTCAAGGCCCATTCGGTATCAGCAGCATCGGCATTATCAAGAGTACCTAGTTTAATTTCGTACAATCTCAACTGAAATCGGGGCCCAACTTCTGACAATTCGATCTAAAATACAACAAAAAACCACAGCTCAAGACCCTGTCTTATTCAGAAAAGCAGCAAAGAAAATTAGCATCCGGAGCAAAATTTTATTTTCTGCCCTTTTATTAGATAGTTAGAAGATCATAGCAATATTATGTCAATGACATTTTACTAATTTTGAAAGCTGGAGGTGAAATTTTACTAATTTTAGAAGCTGAAGGGGAGATTTTTATTTCTTTTTTAAATCAATAAAAACAATGACGACATCATTTTATCATTTTTGTACCTTTGAGAGCATTTTACTATTTTTTAAGATAATTTAACTAGGCCACAAGTGTGGATGAAAATACTTGAAAACAAATTTATTTTAAACCACCCGTATAATTTCTATAGAAGCAAGCTTTTATCACGATAAAACACTAAAATTTGAATTTTTGAATGTGTTAATAGTACAAAAGTTTTGAATGGACTTCTCGAAAAATTTAGCGGATAATTAGGCTCACATAACCCTTCGCTAAATTTTCACCCCATATCAACATATCTAAATTTTTCAATATTAAACCGTCACTTGTGTGATTACATTTGATAATAACATTTTGTCGTGCTATTTAATTAATTTTATATATCAAAAGTTGTCACTGGTTAAATATTTTACTGATACTAGAGGTTGGTAGCAATATTATGCTAATTTATGGAGTCGAAGGCGACATTTCGTTTTTTTTTTTATTGATAAAGATAGAAATGACTTCCGTAGTAGACTTTCTTTAGTGGCTGAACATGATATTTTACGAATTTTGATCGCGGATGGTGAAATTTAACAATTGTAGAAATCGGGGGCAATATTTCGTCGTTTTTATATCATTAAGAGCCGCTTTACCATGCTTTACCAACTTCTGGAGTCGAAAATATTTCCTAACAATTTTCGTAATAAAAATAGCATTTTTAATTTAAATTAGAAGTTGGCGATGATATTTTTGCAATATCTAAGCTCAAGAACGAGATTAATCAATTTTTAAATTAATAAAGACAAAGACGTTTTCTAATTTTTAGAGCCGAAATGATATTTTTGACAAAGACAACATTGTTTTCTACTTTAAGCAGCCGAAGATGCCATTATGCTAATTTTGAAAACCGAAAGTGAAATTTTACAATCTTAGAAGTTGGGGACGAAAACGGAAGCACAAGAAATGAATGAGTATGGACCGTTGATAAAAACTGAATACTTGTCAAAAAGCTAGCATCCCTTCAAGTTAATTGTGAAAAATGGTGCCACTAATTTTGAGATTTACTATAGGCAACTAGTAATACATAATGTAAACCTAAAGGGCTATACCTGTAAATAATATAATAAATAATCGAAAGACAAGGGTCAGACAAAAATTAAAATGATTTTAATCTTTGTCTGACCTTTGTCTTTCGATTATTTATTTAAATTTTGTATTAGTTGCCTACAGTAAATATAAAAATCAGTGGCTCCATCTTACGCAATTAACTTGAAGGGATGCTAGTTTTTTTGACAAGTTTTCAGTTTTTATCAGCTGTCCATACTGATTCATTTCTGTATTGTTCTATAAGCAACTAATATTATGTGTCATATACTAGAATGTTTTCTACTTTTTAATAAATTTTTACGTTGTATTTTTAGGATCATTTTAATCTTTATTTGACCTTTGTCTTTCGATTATTTAACATACCGGAGTCAATATTTCTTCTTAATGTTTACATTAAGAAGAATATGTTCTTCTTAATGTCACCCTTGTTAATGTTTACAAAGGTGACATTTTTTCTAATTTCGGGAACCGGAGACGCTATTGTACTAATTTCAGACACTGAAAGTAATATTTCAACAATGTTAGGACAAAGACGACATTGTTTACCAAATTTGGAAGCAAAAAAAATACATTTTACTAATTTTAGAAACTGAAAGTAATACTTAAAACAATTTAGGAGCCGACGGCGACATTTCTTATGGATTTTTAAATAAAAACGATATTATTTTCCAAATTTGGAAGCATAAAATCACATTTTACTAATTTTGAAAACCGTAGATGAAATTATAGTAAGTTTAATAGCCGGAGCTGGTCTTATCAATTTTTAAAATAATAAAAAAAAACAAATGGTCTTTGAGGGCCGAAGGTTAGATGTTACTAATTTTGGAAATCTCATCCAAAATTTTTTTTTAGAAAAAGGAGGTGTTACTTTATCAAATTTAAGAACCAAAAACGACGTTATTTTTTTAATAACTTTTATAATAAAATAATTTCTGTGAATTCAAAAAAATAAACTTCTCCCAATTGCGATATTGTCGTTTATTAATGACAATATTGGGAGAAGTTTAATTTTCTGAATTCACATAATATTGCTGAACCCCAATTTCGAGTTCTACAAACAAAATAAAATAATTAGTAATATTTTTTTTCTAATTTTGGAAACAGGAGAAGCCATTTTTTAATTTTAGAAAATTGATGTGATATTGAAGCAATCTTTTGAGCCGAAAGCAACATTTCTTATCAATTTTTGAATTACGAGTAGTAACAAAGGTGACATGTCCTTTTAATTTTTGAAATCTGAGACGGTTTTGGCAACCAGAAGGAAAATTTTGCCAATTTTAGAAGCCGAAGGTGATATTTTTTATTAATTTTTTGCAAACGTAGGCCTTATTTTATTACAACATTGCTTTAGAAGGCGGAGGCGACAACTTTTACTGACTGTACCCTGTATGGTTTGCACCTCTGTTATTTTAGGCCCCGGAATGAAATAGCGCTAATGAAAATAGCGTCGATTCTTAAGAGCGCGTAACAAAATAGCTTGGTAACAAAAGCGCGTGTAACGAAATTGCGCCAAATTAAATTAGCGACTGTAAAAAAACAGTGCGTAAAAATTAGTTGGCTCGAGGATTGACTTAAAATCGAGGATGTATTGTCAGGTATAGAAAGCGAAGCCCTCTACTACCAAAAAAAGAATCTTATAAAAATGTGGTTAGCAGCGTTAGCCCGAAGAATGATTTAAAATGAGGATGTTTTTGGAAGGTATTGATGTCAACACTCTCTACCAGGCGAAAAAGGAATTATCTGTTAAGGAGGTTAGTACCGCACAAATTTAAAAAAATGACATTTTTTTTTTTCGTAAAACTACAACTCTTCCTGCACATTTTGGTTTTTGCAAAATTAAAATCCGAGCACTGGAAATGACCTAAATAATTTTTTATAAATTCCGCTTTCTTAGTTTTGATATACTCAATTTTTAATTTTTCGCGCTTCCTGAAATGTACGTTTTTTTGAAGAAAGGTAGGTACACTTTTCTCTGGTTCTAATTACCATATCCGCACAATTTTTTTTCATCATGTACAATAATGAACTGAGGGTAAATATGACAGATAACTTTCCGAAATTCGGATTGGAACATATAAAAAATAAAATGTCAAACTAAAAAAACAGTGAATCTTTTCAACACCATAAGTTTTTTTGGTTAAGGCTTTTTAAATTTTCTACTATAGCATATTATGTATCCTTCATCACAAAAAAGTGTGCAAAATCTCATTAAAATCCGTTCAGTGGTTCCTGAGAAAAGTGTACCTTTCTTCAAAAAAAAAACAAAAAAAAAAAACGTACTTTTCAGGAAGAGCGAAAAATTAAAAATTTCGTCTATTCAAAACCAAGAAACCGCAATTTATAAAAAAATATTTAGTTCACTTCCAGTGCTCGGATTTTAATTTTTCAAAAACCAAAATGTGCAGGAAAAGTTGTAGTTATGAAAAAATAAAAAAATGTTCTTTTTTTAACTTGTGAGGCACTGACCCCCTTAAACGCTTTTTTCTTGTGCTCGCTCATTTGTTACGACCTTATTTGTTACACGCGCCTGTTTGTTATACGCGCTTATTTGTTACACGCTAAAAAATATATACAAACGCTATTTTACAATTACAACTGCGTTATTTTATCACGAGCCCTTTCCATATTAGCGCTATTTCATTCCGGAGCCGTTATTTTAAGCCCTATAGCTGCGTAACTACAGCACTACTTACAGTGTCAGAATGGCACAGAGAAATACTGTCGTCCTCCCCAAATTTAGAAAAATGACTTAAGTTATAAATCTTACAACAAAGGGGCTTAGGACCGAAGTTAAATCGCCCGCAAAAAGTGCACCCCTACTTTATACCTCCTGTAGACCGGCAGAGGCCAGATTCCAAACATCTGTTTCAATAACCAGAACAATACCTATTGTGCACTTTATTGCGGGCGACTTAACTTCGGTCCCAAGCCCCTTTGTAGTAAGATTTACAACTTAAGTCATTTTTCCAAATTTGGGGAGGACGACAGTACAACAGTTGCCTAGCAACCGATTATTACATGAACACTTACCTGTTTTTCCACTGTTTTATAAGTGTGGTGCCTAAAACTGATATAATCGTCATGATTGGCAAACGTAATTATCCGTTTGGAGTCTTCTTTGGGCACCGGAAATAGATATTTCAAAATATTCATGACTCTCTCCCCCAATTTCGTTTTGAAATTATGAAATATTAAATGTGGGTACTGCTCTGACATGGTCCCCAAGTCTGGTATATCATGCCTCATGACAACATCCGTCATTGTGAAATACGCTGTGGGGCCATAAGGCAGATGACATATGACCAAACTATCAGGTACCCCTCTGTGCTCATGCACCACAATAAAATCCGTGACGTCGTTGGCCCTACATGCATGTATTAATTGCTTCATTTCGTAATTTCCTCGATTCATTCTTTGGGCGTTTGGAAAAATCAAGCGTAATTCTTTAACAAACATCTTGAGTCTTGAACTGGGGTCTCGACTTGTAGTGATGACAATTTTGGGATCTTCGACTCCTGCGTATCTGTATTCGTCGTCAATGGAACTAGCAAGGGCTCCGCCGCTTTCGCCTCCGAGTTGGACAGTGGCTTGGGGGCCGGAGTCTTCCCATTCGAGTTTTTTCGAGTAGTGGAGTGCTTTGCTTTGGAGATCGCCATGGATTGGGATGTTTTCTTCTAAACTGCGTTTGATTCGTTCTTTTTTGTCTTGGATTGAATTTTGTTTGTCTTCGACAGTCTTGCGGTAGAGGTATTCACGCCGGAGGCGAGCTTGGCGGCGTAACATTTTGAAGACACTTAACCTCAATTTGAAAACGTGCACATGACAGGTGACAACAAACGCTGTTGCCAACTGCGGAATTTTTAGAAAAAAAAAAGAGCACAAATGTGTTTTTTCGATTCAAAATGTGGTAAAAACAGCGGAAATGATAAATAATTGAGTTTGGAGAAGTAAATAAATTTTACTTTACGGATTTGATGTAACGAAAAATGGTAAACAAACCTTCTGATTTTTGCTTCTTGTTTTGAAAATTTTCCATAATTGTTAACAATTCACTAACCCACTAAATTAACATGATTTGTTAAGTTTTGTCGACTTCTTTTTGTTAAATTCTAGAAATTTATTGTAACAAGATTGTTTTTGTTGTGTTTGGGAAGCTTGTCAAATGGCAACTTGGCAACGAATCACAGAATTTCAATTAGTGAGAAAATCGAATCGAATCCTGTAGCGCAGAAATAAACATTTCAATAGACTGTTTCCAACTGACGTCACAAGATAGGCACCCAGTAATTTTCAGTCATGTTATATCACTAAAATCACAGACTGTATAAGACAACAAAATAAAAACTGTAATTTTTGAACCCAATTTTAACGGTTTTTGTTAATCCTGCAAACTTTTTGAAGCGCCAAATTCAAACAAAATGAATATTAACAATTACAAAATATATATTTCGCGATAATCTGTGGTGGGGTAGAAAAACTACCCTGTTTAAAGTCTTTAAAAATTCATTACATTGTGTTGAATTATTTTTAAATATAAAAATTCCATATCAACCAGAGAACAAAGAAATGCGTCATGCGAAAGCGACCCAGACTTTTATGAGTTTAACATGGTCAAATTTTTATGAGAGCACGCAGTTTCTTTCAAGGATAGTTCACAAAAATAAGTTTATGATTTTTTCAATGAAATGACTCCTCAAAGTCAGATGACGAATTCAGTCGAAACAAAGAACAGTGAGATCATCAGATTCAAAAATAAGTTTACATGGTCAAAATGACGCGGTTTCCCACATGTGGCGTTACTTGGGATGATATAAAAGCTTCCACCCAAAAGTGCGATAACAATAGACCTCCAAGTGTGGTTAATATGTGCAGTTCTCCTCAATTATCTTAAATAATTGAAAAAGTTCATAAATGTGTGTGCAATAGAAGCCAGTTAGAAGCCAGTCCGAAAAGTCATCCAAGCCCTAGTGTCACCTGGTGATAGCCGTAAGTCCAAATTGTTTGACTTGAACCGATGTTTTTGTAATTCAAAATTTTAACTATGGCTTTAGAAGCTAAAATGATTTTTATTCTGATTTATGAAATGGCTTTAAGTAACTTATTCACGGGATTTTTGGTAATTACACATAGTTTTTCGAAAAGGTTGTTGAATATGTAATTGCTTTAGGACTGGATTTGCATCTGAACGTTTTGAGTTGAATATTTGATTTTGGAATAAAAAGTTATTGGTAACTTAAGTTTTAATAGTTAAAAGATGCTTTGATTATTGAAAATTAATTGGAAATTAATTTTAATTATAAAAGAGAATTTTGTTTGATAGAGAAATTATTTAATTTTTAACCACTCATGACCCTTGAATTTTGAAAGAAAGAATTAGTTTCATAACTATTAATTTAGAGTTGTTGTTGGAACTGTGTTAAGTAAATTATGAATTTGTGCATTCTAAATTTGAGTTTGAATAATGAATTTGCGTATTTAATCACATATCTGAAACGCATTATCCTCTCCTTCACTTAAGGTTATTTTTGATTTTAATAATTGTTAGAGTAAAGTAATAATCAATGAAATTGATTGAAATAAAAGAACGATTAATTTAAAGTAGAATTAGCTTGGTTTATTTGTTGTTGAATTTAGTTAATTCATTGATTGTCAGATTAATTACTAAATCGTAGTTGATTAATCATTCTTTTATTAATTTCGAAACTTATGGTTTTATTGTTTATGTAACCGCTTTGAATTTTAAGACAGTAAAATGTGCTTTAGTAAATTTTATGAAAATTAATGATTAATACTCTCGAGTTTTCAGTGATTATTTTGTTATAAATTGATTAGACAATATTGGATCTAAATTTTTCTAAACATTAAAATAGAAAAATTGTTAGAGATCGTGTTAAAAAGTTTAAAAACCTTTACATTTGTTTGTCATGATTTGGAAGTAAATTTTAACGGTTATAGATTTTATTATGTTATATTATAGTTTAATTTCGTATTTAAAGATTAATGTTTTGTTTATTTTTGTTTCGTTTATGAATTAAAGTTTTACTTGAATTTTATATTAATATTTAAGATTTTATCAAAAGTTATATCATTAATTATTTTGTTGTATTAACTAAATATCTTTTAATATATTTTGTATTTAATTTAAAAACTGAGTCTTGTTTTTAATTGATGGTATAGATATTAGATTGCACCCCTTACCCCTAAAGTACTTGATTCCCAACCCTCGGGTTGGTATTTTTATAATATTAAACCCCAGGGAAGGCCTACGTTCAAAATATAAATTTATTAGCTTTGTGGATTAGGAACCGCTTAGGCCTTATTAATAACATCCCTTAAGATTTTCCTTTAAGTCTTAAGTAAAGTAAAAGTTTATTTTTTCCTAAAAAACAACCCTACCACAAATCCAAAAGTGCACGATTTTTCGTTACTATGAAAATTTCATCTGTTTTATCTTATTTTGAATCTGGTTTTTGTCAGTGGCGATATTTTTATTGTGTTTGAATAATTAAAAAAAAAAACAATAATCTTGTGTTTTCACATGGCGTCATATGATAGCCTCAGGACAACATTCTTGGTGTTTCTTATGGTGAATAAATTTTGAGAATTTTTTTCATTTATTTAGGGAAAGATATTCAAATTATTATTTAAGGAGCCATAAAGTTCACCTAAAAGTCTATTTAAAAATGTTGTTAAAACTAAATTTCTTTCAACTGTTTTATGTAAATTAATAATTATTAAAATAAAAACGGCGCAGGAAAATTAAAAATTTTACTGTCTTTCAGTGTTTGACTTGTTTTTAAAATATTTCTTGAATACATTATTGATTTATTATTTAAAGTAATTGGTTACATAATACGATGATTCAGTACTCAAAGACACAAAAAGAGTTCGACATTCAGTGACACAATAGACATTTTATGTTGTTTTTTGCATATTTATCGATATTTCGGTTTGTTTGAACCAGTCGAGCGCCAGCTCTCGAACAGACGCATCACAGCCGCTCTAAAACTTCATACTTTATTTATTATTAATTATTAAACGGAATAAATCGCGATTCTATTTAAATAAATACATTTTTGCATTTTCAAATGACAAAATCACACAGAGATAAACAATTTTAGGTATCTACTATCATCATTTGTAATTGATTTAATAATAAATTCACGCGTTTTATTTAAAGTACCAACCCTCTTTTGTTAAAAATAAATAAACGATTTGAAGTAAATTCTTTTTTTATTGGGTTTTGGGGGGTAGGTTCCAAGGACATTGCGGGATATCCGGATTAAAGCTAGGTCCCAATGAAGCAGAGGGATAAATCGCCACATAGAGCAGAAGAAGACGCACCAATTTCAGGATTAAAGAAGATCTGCTTCGAAAGAAGCAGAAGGAGGGAATTCGCCAGTCATCAGCTGTGCCAGAAAAAAATGCTTTAATTAAGACTTTATATAGTTCATGACTTTGTTAAAATTGTTGATCTCTGTTTTAATTTATAATTTTTTATTCAAAATTTTTAGTTTTATTTGAAACCGTTTTTTTTTGGAATTAATTTTTTATGTAGGTATAGTGATTTTTAACAACTTTTCTGTTTCAGCTTTGGTAATTCCTTTTTTTTTTTGGTTATATTAATATTTCTGTTTCAGGTTTTCCTCCTATTTTTCTCTTTCTGTTTCAGATTTTCGTAATTTTTCTGTTTCAAGTTTTTCTACTAATTTGTCTGTTTGAGGTTTACTTAGAAATTTTTCTTTTTCTGTTTCAGATTTTCATAATTTTTCTATTTCAAGATTTTCTATTAATTTTACTGTTTGAGAATTTCCTGTTTTATGATGAGTTTTAAAACCATTTTGCAACCAGAACTACAATTTTACCGGTATGCAACGAGTTGAGTGATTTTAGTATCTTTTTTTTTGTTTCCTACTATTGTAAGTTCCCTATTATTATTGTATTTCTTTCTTCGTTATCTATTTGTTTTTTATCTCTTCGAATATTTGTCTTTTTCTTCTTTTCTTGCAGCTTTATTCTCGTTGTATGCCGTTATAATGGTCCACTTACGTCAATGGCTAACATATTTCCTTCTTCTTCTTCTTTGTGTGTTTTTTTAAATCCTTTTCCTTTCTTTTTTGTTTCCGTGGTTTTAAGGTTGTCTGTTTTCTGTTTTATCATTTCTTCTAATAACTTTTCTTCTTTTCAAAGCATTTTCTAAAAATTGTACACAAAGGGACCTTCCTGGCGGTTTAGGGGTAGGATTATTAAACAAGTGAACCAGTACCTTGCTGTTAAATAAAATGGCAGAGCAAAGAACTGTGACGTAAACAAATAAAGACAGGTCTAGGAGGTAGTTTGACCTATTTTCGAAGAGAAGGTGATATAAAAACTTATGAGAAACACAAAACATACACGTAAGTTCAGACTTATAATAGTTTCTCGATTTAATCTAGAGGCTGTTTGTTTTGTATTCAGTTTTGTGAAATTCAGTATTAACCTATGTGATAAACGAAAAAACTCTCAAAGTGTCAACTTCACAGAGTTACAGACCAAATTCTGTCTCTACTGAAAAGACCATGTTGAGTTGGGTAAACCACCCAGCTGCCAAGTAGGTACCCTTTTTCATAATTGCATAAACGTGAGATTGGAAGATATTATTGTTAGGAACGATTAAAATAACAAATAAGAGAAAGAAAATTCAAGTAAATAGCTCCAGAAAGTCTTAGAAAGATGTCGCGCTGGAAGCGCTCCGAGGTGTGAAATTCCATGAAATCATTAGTAGACTCGAATATGAACTGATCTAGAAGGACGGGTCACTGCTTCCAACGCAAGGTCATAAAACAACTGGCACATTTTAGCAAGGACGTTCGATTATATAAGAAGGGAGACTGGCCGGGACTTCGTCAATCAGATAGTGAGAGCGAGACAAGTGAGTAAAGTGAGCGCCATTAGCGACGACGATTGTAGTGTGAATATCGAGTTATTTATTTATTGTTAGATATTGTATTGGTGTATAAAGTGGAAGTAAATTATTCGTTAATCCATCTCTTTAAATCAACAAATCCCGAACTACAACAAGCGTTGCATTGTTTATTCTAATTCAACTCTTATAAAAAGTCGCTTTATAAAAGCTCATTCCATGGCAATGAATGAATTATTTCAGGGTAAATAATTTGTCCTCCAGCAATCATGTTATCAAGATTTTTTTGTGGAAAATATCTAGCGGTGTTATAAAATTATGTTGGTAACTAGGAGAAATAGAAAAAATGTCAATTGTTTTTTTATTTTTTCTGAATATGTGGGTACACCCAGTATTGAAACTGAATTATTGATAAAATCCTGCTTTATTTGTGTTATGTTTGGTCCAATATTCAAACCAATTTTTATCTACATTGTGTTGCACAACAATCAGGATATGGTTTAGTAAGATCTTCAGGAATTTCTTGGCAATTTGGCTCATAGCTCATTCTAGCACCACAACTAAAATTAAGTAATATATTATTTCTAAACTAAATTATTTTTTTATAGAACCCAGCGAGTAATATAGTTCCATCAGAATAGCAGTGTGCTACTTCACATTTTCCTGGTGCAGGTACTTTAAAGCCATTTTCAAAGTGGCCAAGTGATTCATCATAACATCCATTAGGATCTGTTCTTTGCGAATTAAAAAAAGAAAAAAAAAAGCGAAAAACTTACGTCGGTCTGGATGAGGTGGTAAAACCTGAGTGTAGGCATCAACATTGAAAATTGTAAAACTGTAGAAAGTAAACGTCACTAAAATAAATTTCATTTTGCTAAAATTGGTTTAAGACAAATGCAGAATAAATTCACGTTTGAATTTTCAATATATTATATATACCTGAGCTACACAATTGAATTGGTTTTTAAAATTTTATTATCTGTAAAAAAAATAATCAAATCTTTATTAATTTCATTACTTACATAACAAAACATCGTTATAAATAAAAGTATATCTATAGTAAACTTTTCCAAATAAATAACAATCACAGACACGGCCTGCCTCTAAACTTACAATAAAGCAAAACAAATGTAATTAATTATAGGAAAATCTTTCGAGCGTTATCTAAGTTTATAATAAGAGATTTTTGTTGTTATATTGTTATTGTACTTTTTCCTTTTTCTTAATTATTTTATTTTTATAAAATTAATTTTTAGAATAAATAGTGTACGTATGTAATTTTTTATTCAAGCTTCTAAGGAACTTCTGAGAACGCCGAATTTAATTTTAAAATACAGTGCTCAACAATTGAAATTGAACACCCTAAAATTTTAACAAACTTTGAAGTCGTGTAACTCCTAGAAAAATTAATTAATCGGAATATTTTTTTTTCTTGATAGCTCAATTCTTATACTTTAAGATGTTTAATAGAACGTTTCTTGTAAATTTGTTGTTTAAATTACACAAGGTGTGAAAGACAGGCACTACAAAAAACGAAAAATTTAAACTGCTCCCATTTGATCAAAAAATTTTTTGGGATTTTTTTAAATTTATTAAACGGTTTTGCAGATTTCAAGCTAAGTTCATGAATTAAAGCAAAGGTCCAAAAAACTGTTTTTTACGCTGAGCAATAACTTTTTATATTGGTGTCAAATTTTTGCCTTTTTGGGCTTATTATTCTAAAGGTAAAAGTTCAAACTTAAATTCTAAAAGACGGAAGTAGACATATTGTTAACATTTCATGTAACAATGGTCCTCCAAAGACGACCAAACTTTAAAACAGCCCCGAATTTTAGTTTGGCAAAAAAGAGAAACAAATTTAAACTTGCATTTAGAAACATGATTTATTTTTTGTATTTCAAAAGTCGTGAAACATTGATTTACTCACCGTTAATCGGTTTTTAGAATTAATTTTCGAAGTCATGATTTTGGAAAAAACTCAATGCTTTTGCTTACCTGAACGGCACGTTACCAACGATACGAACACTATTGTTAGCTATTTATAAGGTAGTAATGACAAAATTGACAATCATAAATTGAATTATTTTGTTTAATTATTTTTTAAATGCCTTATCGTCTGTTACATAGTTATCAATTAATCATTGTATGTATAATTGGTTGCATACTCAATCTCTTTTACTTTGTAAATACTTCTGTAAATAAAGTTAGTTTAAGCTCAACTCTGGTGTTACTCAGACGCTCCTACCAGTCCTCCTCAAGTCGCACAACAAATAATTAATTAAATAAAACAACTAAACATAACATGGCGCAGTCGGAGTGAAGTAAACAAGTGAAATTAAATAAACAAAAAAAAAAGTGTGTGATATTTAAATAATTCAACAAACAAAAAAAAAAAAAAAATGGATCAACGCATTTCCCCCATGGACTTCAGCGGAAATCTAAGTGAAAATTGGAAGATATGGAAACAAAAATTCGAAATATATTCCATCGCAACAAAAGTAAGTAAGGAATCAGAAGAAATACAATGTGCGCAACTTTTACACATGATGGGTGAAGAAGCAATACGAATCTACAACAGCTTTGCTTTCACGGAAGAAGAAATAAATAAAATAGGTCCTCTTAAAAAGAAATTTGAAGACTATTTCGTACCGAAGAAAAACTTAAATTACGAAAGGTACAAATTTATAACTACGGTTCAAAAAAATGAAACCATAGAAGAATTCGTGACAATTCTAAAAAATAAGGCAAATCAGTGCGAATTTGGTGAATTAAGAGATGATCTTATCAAGCTAATTTTAATCGTGGGAATTAAAGATGAACCCACTCGTGAAAAATTACTACAAAAAGAAGAGTTAACTTTAGAAAAAGCAATTGAAACATGTGTCCTAACGGAGAACGCCAGAAAACAATTGAAGGACATGAAAACATCAAACAACAATCCAGTGCACGTGGACGTCATAAATCGACCGACAAAAGGACAACCTTCCAAGAACCCAACATATGGCAGAAGCAACTACAAGAAACCCAACATCCGGTCCGGCACAAGCAATAACCATAACCATCAACGGCAGGCAAAATCCCAAGAAAAATGGATACAAGAATGCACCAGATGTGGACAATCCCATAAAATAAATCAATGTGCCGCCTTCGGAAAGGTATGTGACAACTGCAATAAAAGCGGACATTTCAAAAAAATGTGTAAATCCAATATCGGTAATAAAAATAACAAAATTAATTCATTGGACTTACAAATAGAAACAATAGACGGTAGCGAAATCAATAATATAAACTTAGATTGTTCGGTAGAATTAAAAATTAAAGACAAATTAATAAAATTTAAAATAGACACGGGCGCTAATGTCAACATATTGCCATATCAAACATTTGTACAGCTTGGCATAAATAAAAATTCCTTAAATAAATGTAATCACAATTTATACACATTCACTAAAGAAAAAATACCAATTTTAGGTACATGTGACATTGAACTAGAGCATAACAAAAAAATGCATGTAATCAAATTTCACATCGACAAAAACAACAACGGTTGTATTTTAGGGCTAGACACATGCGTTAACTTAGGTTTAGTTACAATAAATAATAACGTAAATTCTATAAACAAGAAAAATGATTATATGGAATTAATAAATAAATATAAAGATTTGTTTGAAGGTATTGGCAAATTAAACACTCTATATCACATAGAAATAAAACCGGACGCAAAACCAGTAGTACAACCCGTCAGATCCGTACCCATTCCCCTACAAAATGAATTTGAACTATGCATTAAAAAATTAGAAAAATTAGACATTATTGAAAGAGTCACAGGTACATGTGAGTGGATAAACTCATTTGTGTTAACAAAGAAAGCGGACAACACATTACGTTTATGCTTAGATCCTCGCGAATTAAATAAGGTCATAATTTCTCAACCCTATAAGTTACCAAATATTGATGAAATAAGCGCAAAATTAAAAAATTCAAAAATATTTACGACCTTGGACGCGACAAGTGCCTTTTGGAACATACCCCTTGACAAGGAATCTAGTAAATTATGCACATTTGCTACTCCACTAGGTAGATATAAATTTAAGAGACTACCTTATGGAATCAAAACAGCCAGTGAAGTGTTTCAAGAATATTTTAAAGATATATTTTCGATCAAAGGTGTCGAAATATACATTGACGACATTCTCATTCATGCACCGACCAAAGAAGAACACGATGCAATACTAAATAAAGTTTTTAGTTTAGCAAAAATTCACAACATAAAATTCAGACAAGACAAATGCAAATTTGGTCAAAACGAGATAAGATATCTCGGGTATAAATTCAATGAAAATGGCATTCACATTGACGACGAAAAAGTGGAAGCAATCAAAGAAATTCCACAACCCACAAACAAAAAAGAATTACAAAGGTTTTTAGGCTTAGTTACATACGTAGGCAAATTTGTAAATAATTTATCAGAAATCACACATCCGCTGAGACAACTATTAAAAAATAATAATGAATTTATTTGGCAAGAAAATCAAGAAAGCGCTTTTAATCAATTAAAACAATTAATTTCAGAGAAGCCACAATTAAATTATTTTGATCCCGAAAAACACGTGACTATCTCTGTTGATGCCTCAAAAAACGGTTTAGGCGCAGTTTTATTACAAGACGAAAAGCCATGTGCTTACGCATCGCGCGCAATGACGGAAACCCAGCAAAGATACGCGCAAATTGAAAAGGAATTACTAGCAATATGTTTCGGCGTAAATAAATTTCATCAATACATTTTTGGAAGTAAATTCACAGTTGAAACCGACCACAAGCCACTAATAGCAATTTTCAAAAAACCATTAAACGCGTGTCCAGCACGGTTGCAAAAAATGCTATTAACTATACAAAAATATGACTTAAATTTAGTGTATCGTCCAGGTAAAGAATTAATAATTGCTGACAACTTATCGCGGGCTAATTCAAAAAAAGAATATCAGGACAATTTAGATTTAGAATCTCACGTTTGTTTAGTTCAGAAAAATATTTCAGTAACAGATGAGAAATTAAAAGAATTAATAATAAGCACAAAAAATGATGCTGATTTAAATATCATAAAAAACTTTGTGCAAAACGGTTGGCCAAATAATACAAAAAAATTCAATTCAGAAATCAAGCAATACCACAAATTGAAATCAGAAATAACCGTAGGGAACAATGAACTGCTATACTGGGGTCAGAGATTAATTATCCCAAAATCAATGAGAGCTAAAATCTTAGAAAATATACATACGGGTCATTTAGGTATACAAAAATGTCAAGAGAGAGCTAGAAATTCTGTTTATTGGCCAGGTCTCTCGGACGACATCGAAAATTTAATAAAAAAATGCTACATTTGCAACAAATACTCTAATTCAAATATAAAAGAACCCCTAAAGCCACATGAAATAATAAAAAAACCTTGGCAAAAATTAGCCTTGGATATATTTTATTTAAATCAAGAAAATTACTTACTTGTTACTGACTACTATTCAAAATATCCAGAATTAGTCAATCTAAAATCAAACACCACGTCTAAAAACGTTATAAATAAATTAAAAGAAATCTTTGCTCGTCATGGCATTCCGAAAATTGTTATTTCTGATAGCGGAACACAGTTGATTAGTAAAGAATACAATGACTTTTCTAAAGAATGGAATTTTAAATTTTTAAATACATCTCCAAATCATCAACAATCAAATGGTCAAGTAGAAAGACACATTCAAACTGTAAAAAAATTGATAAAGAAAACAATTGAGAGCAATAAAGATGTAAATTTAGCTCTGTTAGCCTATCGCAACACTCCCGTCCATCACTCCTTTACTCCAGCACAAATTCTAATGAGCAGAAATTTAAGAGACAATTTGCCAATGCTGGAAGACAAATTAAAACCTAAAGTAATAAACACTTCCATTTATCACGCCAAAATGTACGCGGACCGAAATAAAATGACGATGTACTATAATAAAAAGGTTAGACAACAGAAAGAATATAAGCCAGGCATGAAAATATTTTATCAACACAAACCTAAGAGCAACTGGCAATTAGGCAGAATTGAAAATAAAATTAGAGATAGAACTTATAGAATAAAAAAGGGAAATGGGAGATACATCATCAGAAATTCAATTTATATCAAACCAGCTCATAAAGATATGTATTCCCCTGAACCTGACAATAGTTTTAGATCTAGTTATGTATATGATAGCGATAGTGATGTAGAAAATAAGAGTGTCAATAAGGATAGTGATCAGAACGGAAATGAAACTAATGGACAAAGTGAACAAACGAGTGTTAATAGTGAAAGTGAAACACAAAATACGCAAAAGTTAACAACTAGCGATAACGTAAGCGGTGACGGTAGACCTAGCCGGAAAATAAAATTACCAGCTACCCTAAATGATTATAAGCTGTATTGAACTGTTACATTTAAATTAAATACTAAATAATCAAACTAGCATAAGTTAATTGTCTACCAAATAAGTTACCCGTTATTTAATTAAAAAAAAAAAGGGAGATGTTACATAGTTATCAATTAATCATTGTATGTATAATTGGTTGCATACTCAATCTCTTTTACTTTGTAAATACTTCTGTAAATAAAGTTAGTTTAAGCTCAACTCTGGTGTTACTCAGACGCTCCTACCAGTCCTCCTCAAGTCGCACAACAAATAATTAATTAAATAAAACAACTAAACATAACATCGTCGTTTATCATTTCAAGAATTAGAAGATGTTGTGCTATTGTCCAGACAGGAAAACTCCATCAGAGCAATTGCCAGAATTTTTGATGTTTCTGCTAGCGTAGGTAATACAAAGAGCGCTGAAAAGGTTTTGTGAAAACGACGAAGTTGTTCACGGTCATGGTGGTGGCCGGACAACGGTACTAACTCCAAGACAAGAAAATTTTGTTCGGATTTGGGCGAGAAAAATCCCACATTGAATGCTATCCAAATAAAAAATCAGCTTCGACAGGCAACTGCTGTTCATGTTTCGTCGCAAACAGTAAGAAGATCATTACATAGTGCACAATTAAGGGCCAGAAAACGTGCATTTGCCCCTTTGCTTAACGCTCGACATAAGGCAGCAAGAAGGCAGAAGACCATTTAAGATGGAACCATCTTCGCTGGAGAAATTGTTTATTTACGGATGAATCAAAATTCAATTTGTACCGTTCTGATGGCTGTAAGCTTGTTTGGAGAAGGCGAAATGAACGTCACGTTGAAAGAATGATCGAATTTGGTGGAGGTGGTGTGACAGTCTGGGGTGGCATCATGTACAATCGAAAGACTCGATTACTCGTGCTGCTAGAAAGAGAAACAATGAATGCCCAAAGGTAGAGATTTATGCATAACACCAATCGTTGAACCTTTGGGTGAAGAAATTGGTCAAAACTTTATTCTAGTCGACAATAATGCTCGTCCTCACAGAGCTAGAATCGTTAATGAAGAAATACAAAATAATGAGATTCAAAGAATGGTTTGACCTGCACGCTCTCCAGACATGATTCCTATAGAGCATGTTTGGGCTAGATTGCCGCGACAATTAAGTTTACGGCCTGTACAACCCCAAAACTTCGCAGAAATGGCAAATGGAGGAGTGGGAGGCTATCTCAATAGAATTTGTTAATGAGTTAATTGAGAGCATGCCACGACGAGTTTTGGCACTGCATCGGGCTAGAGGTGGTCCAACTAAATATTAATAAGATTTTTAAATAACAATTACGTAATTATTTGTTTATTATTTTCATTTTCTAAACTTTCAATAAAATTTTTTCTTTGCTAACGGAAGTTTTGTATTTTATATTTAGAATAAGGGTTTGACATTAACAGTGAATTAAGGGTTTGTCAAGTATGTGTCAGTTATTATTACTTGTCGTTACTCATTACCCAACAATAACATTCGTATCATTGGTAACGTTCAGGTAAGCAAAAGCATTGAGTTTTTTTCCAAAATCATGACTTCGAAAATTAATTCTAAAAACCGATTAACGGTGAGTAAATCAATGTTTCAAGACTTTTGAAATACAAAAACTAAATCATGTTTCTAAATGAAAGTTTAAATTTGTTTCTCTTTTTTGCCAAACTAAAATTCGGAGCTGTTTTAAAGTTTGGTCGTCTTTGGAGAACCATTGTTACATGAAATGTTGCTGAGCACAAAATTTGTTATTCATTCTTAAACAATTTTTTTGATTTATAAAGTTTATATGTTAAGAATTATTATGACATAATGATTATGTCCAAATTGCTGCCGCGGTTGTGTTGAAAAACCCTAATTATTTTGGATAAAATTTCTAATTTTGCAAAGACAGTTAGTTTAATTTCAGAAATAACATGTTACATCTCTGTCTTTAATTCAGAGGATAGTTCGTGGTATGTATGTACATAAAAACAAGCGAAGGAAGCGACCGCTTAGAGCGCAAAATTTAAAAGAGCGCAATTTTTACCAAATTGTATAAACGCAGTTTTCGCCAAAATTAAATAAAATTTGAAAATTTGTAACATAAAAGGTAA
The DNA here is from genome assembly GCA_029207805.1 of Tribolium confusum. Lineage (NCBI taxonomy): Eukaryota > Metazoa > Arthropoda > Insecta > Coleoptera > Tenebrionidae > Tribolium > Tribolium confusum. Next base: position 12,291,337 of record JALGAY010000006.1, read on the forward strand.
TGAAAAATGATTAAGCTCGAAAAACGTAAACGCATATACTCGACAAAACATCTTTATCAGGTAATGGAGCGTAATGTTGCTCTCGTATTATGTGAAAACTGATATATCACGTATCATCCGAGGCGCATCTTTTAAAGTAACAAATCTTCGTAACATAAACATTTTTTTAAAACGTAAGTGGATTAAATGTATTGTTTATTTTACACCTAATAATATGGGTTTTAAGATATTATGAAGAATTTATTTCAGTCTGGTAAACGATTTTTTTCCTTCTGGTTATTCGTCGTGGTCTCCTTGTGTACCAAACCAATATTATTTTTCTAATACACATTTATATGTGGTATTGTTTTAGTTATGGTATAGTTTATGTGTTGTGTTATTGTTAAACGTTATTAATAATAAGTGTTTAAAAAATGGGTCCTTCATAGGTAGAAAAAAGTTGTTGGGGGTGCAATTTAAAAAAATTAGACAATCTAAAAATAAAGAAGCGGAAAAATTAAAATCTTTTCTGTCTTTATTTTTAACTAAGGAAAAAGAAAAATCCACGGAGGAATTACCATCTAAAGTTTACCAAAAAAAAACTCGATTTTATTATTCTTACCGTATTTAACTTCATAATTGTAATGACACTTGCCAGGCCGACTGTCGGACCCTCTTTGACGGCTTCGTTCAGGGTCGTACTTGCTGGATAGAGGATAGGTACTACTATGACCATCGCTAATCTGGGGTCGGGTGCCCAGTTTATGCATCGGTCAAAACGCACAGGTAGCTAAACTACAGGGCTGCGTTCTGAAACGCTCGGGTAAAGGTAAGGTGATTTTCACCCAGGGAAGTGTTTACCCACTCTAGGTTCACTCTAAGGGAAAAACTTTTCTGAACGCTTGTAGGTAAATTAGGGGTAAATATAGGGGGTTGTTATTTTATTTTTTTATTATAATTTAATTATTAATTTTATTTATTTCGCTTTAATTATCAATTTTTCAATTTTCTTTAATTAATTTATTGACTTAAAAAGGGTTATTCTTTATTTTATTTTTATTGTGTTTTCAATCTTCAGTGCAAATCTTAAAATAAAATTTAGCTTTGCTTTATTTAGCTTTATTTTTATTTTGCTTTATTCATTTAATGACAAAATAATATTGTAGACATAAATCATATGATCACTCTTGTTGAAAATTCGTTTTGCGCAGGTCGGGTAATTTTTAACCATGCCTCTCAGCAGGGTGATTTGGGTAACCCTTGGGTGATTACTATTTATCTTTCTGAACGATTGACGTTTGGGTAAAACAGTTCCCCTCTGAAGTTTATGAACGACACGGGGTTACCTTTAGTATAACTTTTTCACCCGGGTGAACTTCCTGAACGCAGCCCAGTGGTGTGAAGTCCCTCACAAAAATTTGAGTCCGGCCCAGATGTTTACAAACCGCCATCTATTTACAATTTTAGCCTGCTTTCGACGGATTTACCCACCGAAAAATTTCACTCTATTGTTAAGTTTATGATGGGTCATTATGAGGGTAAAGTAATAAAATCGAGTTATCGTTTGCCTTACGTTACTAGGACTAATATTTCGTCGTCAATAGCAAGTAGTGATTTATTACCATCATCACCTAGTGTAAAGGAAATGAGATCAGAAGAAAATTCACTTGAGGATACTTCGTTAGGTACTCCCAGCGAAGAAAGAATTGAAAGAAAAACTGAACAAACACAGCAAGAAAGAATACTTTTGGAAAATATTGACCTTAGGAATCCGGACTCATGTGATAACGTTACAAATACAACACTTTTAAATTTAATTATTGAAAAAAGACCTATTTCTGGGGAGTTAATAAATGAGTTATATCCTACAGACACAAATAGCCGAAGATTTACCAATGTTCATTTTTATAAAATATTAATAAATGGAGAAGAAGTTATGCGAAATTTGTTAATTTATTCTAAAATCAATAATTTTTTATCTTGTTTCTGTTGCAAACATACGCATTCTACTTTCCCATTAATACTGTCGGAATGGTTTTTTTACCATTTTTTTTGACTCACCTGTTTAAAAGTTATTAGAGGTAGAAGTTTTCAATATTACACTTTGTATAATACATATACCGTAAAAATTTAACTTTTAAAAATGCCTAATGTGTTTGTCAAGTTTAAGTTACATCACGACCATAACGTAAAAATATATATAAAAGCCTGCAATTTGGTTTTGTTTTTTTATTCGAGCACTGTACTGGAGCAATTTTGGCAGCCATTTGAAGTTTTTTGAAAATTTGACTAAAAATGAAGTTTTAGCAAAACTATTTGATTATTTTAGCTGAAATTTGGTATGAAGATTGTGGGCAACATGGACCAACTTCACATAAAATTTTAGTTTAATCGAGGCCTATGTTTTTACCACACCGGAGTCTCTAGTTTTAATGGCAGCAATTGGAAGTCCCATCGTCTCGTATAGCAAAAAGTTTAACACAGAAAAATAACAAATAAATAAAATTCACAAAAGCAAAATTCATTGTTGAACAAAATTCGCAGACAAAACAGATAACAAATACAGGAAAAAATAAAACAGCTAAGAGAAAATATTTAAGAGAATTATCTAATGAATCATTGTTCGGTACGCATTTCAGAAAGTAGATACTACGAGTATCAAATATAAAATAAAAATTGCGAATATACGACTTACCTACTAATGTAAGATTTTAAATTTACGTGACACAATATTTTAAAACAATTTCTACGGACTTTATTTATTATTTGATTAATTGCTACAATTAGGCGTGTTCGTTTGTTTTGCACTAAGTTGTCCTCGCTGCACTATGGCGTTCGTTTGTGTTCGAACAAGTTCGTGCAACTTGATGGTAGGTGTAGGGTGTAGTGTAAGCTGTTCAAAGTCCTTTAGTTTAGTTTAGTCTTATGTGGTCTAATCTGTGGTTTAGTGCAGAAAAAACCTTTTGTGATTGGTGCAGTTTGGGTAAGTGTTTTGTTCTATTTAAAATAATATATCAAGTAGCGCTTTAACCGTGAAAGTAGATAACCTGATACCTTAAATTTTCAAAAAGCGATAAGAAACCATAATTACAAACAACGAAAAACAACAAATCTTCCTTATATACAATAACCGTAGCAATCCATACATGATATTACGATTTAGAAGTGAAATTAGTTTTACGGTTAATTCCGCTATAGAAAAAATAGAATTTTATACATGATGATAAAATTGCGTTATCGACTCGAGGAGTTATGTTACTCGAGGCTTTGCCCCTTGTGAAATAACAATTTCCGCTGGTCAATAAAATTCAATGTTATCGTCTTGTATAAAAAATAACTATTTCGTATGTATTTATAAAAAAAATAAGACACTATTTAAAAAATCCTTCACATAGCATAACGTGACAGAGGCAAAGGTTTTAAAATATTTTAGTAGCGTAATCTGACACAATTTTCAGTTTTAACTTATTTGAGTTTTGACTATTGGGAGATTTAAAGGAAGGTTGATGTTAGCAGCGCCATGTGGAAATCTCTTTAAACTGAGAAACTGAAACTAAACAGGCTGTTATAAACGTCAATTTCAAAAAAATTTCACTCAGACGGCTGTGGGTTCAGGACGCTGTTGCCAGATAATTGTTTAATTTGATTTCATTGTAACGTAGCACAATAGTACATTATTATACGTGTTTCATAAAACGATTATTGTGACACGAATGAGTTACTCAAATAGAATGAGTGTCACAAGTCGTCTTATGAAACGAGTGTAATTTACTATTTTTCTACTTTACGTTGCAAAAAAAGCATTAAAAAATTCTCTTTTGAAGAATTATCACAACTTGGGATTTTTGACAAAGGAGGTCATTCCCATCTTATGGAAGATTTTTTTATATCAATCGATTGCTCTTGAAATAAGGTGCAATTGGTATCATTGCGCCAACTTTGTAGGTCATTGAATAAAGTCCCTATTAAAGATTAAAAAATTAAAAACGGCAATACAAAATGCATTGGCAAGAGTGAGAGCCAGTGAGGTTGGACAAATTGAGAGGTAGGAATGTTTGAAAGTGTATAAATCATCAAAGCTTGGTTTGGACTCTAATAATATAGTAGTTTTAACAATAGGCTTAACGCCATGGGAGGGTGTATTATGGTTTGGGACATTTCAGATAATATTGAAAAAAAAATGTAAATACCAAGAAATATCTATTTAGCCGGTTTCTGACCTAAGACCTAAGTACCGACTTAATCCTTATAAATAACAAGCGAGAGTTTTATGAACTCAGTGACAGAAATCATTTAAACTTTAAATTAATCTAACCACTTTATTTGAAGAAATACAAAGTTGACGCAATGATAACAATTGCTCCTTATTTCGAGACCTATCGATTGATATAAAAAAATCTCGATTTGAGTGGTCATTAGATTTCCATAAGATGGGAACGATCTCCTTTGGTTGGCACTAATGAAGTAATGACATTTGTCAAGTTTATTGCCAACTTTGCAATTTAACCGAAATTACCAAATCCTGAAAAATGACGTCATTTGAGAATAACCGCACGTAAACCAAACCGTTACTCTGGTTAACTTACGGACCGTAGAAAAAATATATCTATGTTATTTTGCTGTACACAGAGATGAGATTATTTATATGGATAAATAATAAAAATAAAAAAAATAAAAATGTATACTGTTGTTATAGAAATGTATGTATACTGTTGTTATAGAACAACAGTATACATTTTCTAAGATATGAATACAATACATTGGATTATAGATTCGGTCTGAAGAGTGAAAGACCATAGCCCCTTTAGCACTTAGACTACTGTATGTACGATTCGCCCAGTTTCCTTTTCTTTGTGAGGAACCTTTGTTATTTTTTAGCTGCCTAGATTTGAAAAAAAGTGTGCAGAAATGAAACTGGTATAATTTATAAATATTTTATTAACTTCACAACATATAAATCACAGTTTAACTTATTAAACTTGTTAAAACTCGAATACATTCACACATTTGACCAAATCTTAACAAACACAAATTTTACATTCAATCTGAGCAAAATAAAAAATAAAATTACACACTTAACTCAATCGCTATCACTGTCATCAGACAAACCTTCAGAAATACAATCTGAATTCAAACAAATTTCAAAATAATTATTATAATCCCTGAGACTCGTTTTCGTTTTCGAATAGCAATAATCCATTACAAGAACTCCATTACAGTGAGTCCGTGGAATATCAATATGAGGCAAAACTTGGTAATTTTCAGTTGGTTGTAATTTAATATCATCAGGCGGTTCGATCACTTCAAAACTATCAGTCGCTATATTCCAAACGAATAAACAATGTGTCGTGTAGTTTTCAGGTTTACCATATGGTTCAAGTGATTTTAAAGTACCCATTTTGATCACAGCTTGACATACAATGTGTCCATCTAACGGACAAATCTACAAACAAAAACTCACCTAATACAATTTTTTTTCTTAAAATACCAAACTTACATAATTTAATTTAATATCGTAGTCCTGGCAATGTAAAAACTCAAGTTGCGACTCACTACATAATTTTTGAGCGCGCCTTTGGACAAATTGTTCACAGTCAAATGTTCTCTGAGTCACAATTAATTGCATTTCAGTTACTTGATCCACTTTAAAATCCGGAACTACGTCCAAATGTTGGTCAGTCAAAGTGTGGACAAGGAGAGGGATCTCAATCGGAATATTATAATCATCTAAAAAGAAAGACAACCACCTGCGTAATTTTTTTAATATAAAATATTTTCAAATTAAAATAAATCATTTTGATACATATAATACATAATCAGAAAGTTATATGCAAGTTTGTTATCGGGGGAACAAACAGTCTAGGCACAGTTCAACGATTTTGCTTGGCCAATAATGACTCGGAGGCTCGCTTACTGAGTCAACAGTAGTCGAAATTCCAGAGTCACAGAGCACGTTATGTTAACTCACCTATTTATTATTATTTTACTTGACCGGTGCTTATGCTACGTTTTTTATTTATATACCGTTGTTTGTCTCTTTTTAACACATAATCTATATTACATAGCAACATTACAACAATGTGTTGAAAAGAGACAGACAACGGCATATAATCATTAAAAAACGTACTTAGTACACTCTGGTGCATAACTATAGCACCACCTAGATTTTTAAATATTTAAACAGTTTTAGTGTGCAGATGAGAATTATGTCTATTTGAAAAAAGGCACATGAGTTTTAAAAACATTCTATGGGAATATTACAAAATTCAAACTTTTATCTGTAAAGAATTTAAAAAAAAAAAAAACTCTATTCTTCAAGGTGTATAACTAAAGCACCATTTATTGAATCAAGTTTATTTTTTGTTTAAATCGGGACGGTATGAAGTTAGATTTTGCGCATTCATTTGTTTTGGTTTTGATGTTTCTTACTGACATTTGCTTGTCTAATTAATTCAAATTTTTCACAATGTCTCGTGGTAATTATCTTAGTGAAATTGAAAAAGATAAGATTTTGGCATTAAGAGAAGAAGGAAGCGGAATTAGGGCCATTGTCCGAAAAGTTAATCGATCACATAAAGTTGTATAAAATTTTCTTCGTGATCTTGAAAATTACAGAAAAAACAAGAAGGACTAAAAAAGAAAATTTCTCCGCGTTGTTTACCTCGGATTAGTAATTTGGTCAGTAATTCTTTGAAGAGTTGCAGTGCGATTTCGAGGGAAATTTTTGCAAATGTCTCTCGATAGACGATATGGAGAAGTTTAAAACGCACTCCACACATTAGACGTCAAATTTGAAGGCCGTTCCGAAGCTCTTTCAAAGACACAACGATGTACGATTACAATTTGTACAACAAAATACGGATCAGAATTTGCAAAAAGTTAGAATATCATTTCATCTTAAAAACATGATAAGATTTGATTTGACTAATTATCTTTTTAGGTGATTTTCTCGGATGAAAAAAAAAAAAAAAATTGAATAGTCCTGACGGATTCAATTCATCTTAGAAAGATCTTAGAAAGGAACCGCATTATTTCTCGAAAAGAAATTATAGTGGAGCAAGTGTTATGGTGTGGGGTGGATTTTGTAACGATGGAGTTCTTAGAATCGCATTTCCTTCTACACGAATGAACAGCCGAGAATACATTGAAGTGTTAAATGACTGCTTAATGCCATTTTTCGATAACAATGATGTATGTACATGAGTGGCTATTTTAATAAGACAACGCCAGAATTCACTTTAGTAGAGACACTACGTTGGCTAGGCGAGCAAAGATTTCGCATTATTGAATGGCCTGCATGTTTTCACCTGACTTGAACCCTATTGAGAATGTTTGGGGCATATGTACTTATTCGCACAGGGTACGAATAAAATCGTCAGTATGAGACTCTGGTTGAATTATAGGCAGCGATTACAGAAGCCTGGAACAATTTCGGAAGAAACATACTTCAGAAACTCATATCGTCAGCCGATTCCCTGGGATTAAGAAAGCTGTTACCAATCATTATAAGACGTAGAACGAGACAAACTTCGGTTCCATCCCCAAGCTGAGTCTCATCATAGGATGACCTAAACACTTCCCCCGAATTTTGTGAGAGAGATCAAGAAGATCCACTGGTCTTTATCGATAACTGAGAAAATATTTTCACAAACGAGACAAAATGTTTGATGCTCATTCCAAGGGAAGGACGATGCCAATACATTCTTATGTAGAGCTTTCTTGGGACTGCGACGAGCGTTTTCCAAAGAAAGCAGATGTTCCCACCCGATTATGAGTATTTCGACCGAAAAACGCAATCAACCCTACTCAGAAGCCGCTTTTGCCCCAGCGTCATTTTCATAGCGATTTCTTTAAAAATGACCTGTTAGCGAGAATTGCAAGCGTCAAAAATGTACCCTATTTCCCACGGAGTAGAAAAACATTCGATCAACAACCTAAATGTCTCTAGAATATGACTGGTAGATACTATGTGTTTCACTCTGTCGGATTATGGAATATAGAGTATAAACGAGTCGCGAGTGCCCTACGAAATAATAATCATAGAGTGTGAAACACTATAAAAAAAAAACAATCAACTGAGAAAGACTCTATACTCCTAAAGACTTCTACTGAGGGAGCGTCTTTAGCAAATTTACTCATAGTGGTGACCAACATTATGACAATATATGAACATATATCAATGTATAGACTTCTGTGGTTAAGTTACCTCCAGGTGGTGTATAGGATATCGGCCAGCAGTAATAAATCACTGGTTACTAACGACCATACAGAAGGGCTGTGGCATAAAAGCGTTACCGAACTAAAATTGTTGCCGTAAGCGCTGTAGAGTGCAAAGTCTCATGAAAATGCATTTTTAGGTAGTACCTACCGAAAGGAGCACGGAGATTTTGCCTTACTGCCACCCGGATCGCGTGAATGAAGCACCACTGTAAAAATCTTTCTCTGGAAATCAGACGCATCTCGTTGTATATAAGGAGCTATGCGCATAGCAACCATTATTAATTCCTAGTGTTCGTGGTACCCATATAAATGAGCCACCGACTCAGCTGCTAAAGACATATTAAATAATTGTGGGAGGGCTCATTAGGTTCGGCTCGATAGATCGATTTTTCAACCTAAAATCTGTCCCCAGGGCATCTCTTCAGAGACCTATAGATCTAGGTCTTGTGACACCAGAGCTTTGTGTCTGAAAATCTGCACAAAAGTCTTTATCGAAGTTAATGCGAGTCAACAATGGAGTATCAAACAATTATATTGGACACTGGCTACTGACCCTCAACAATCCTCAATAATCTTGACCGCCCTCTAAGATTTAGGGTGACCGCTGATCCCACTACCTTAACTGATTGCCATCTGTTTACACTTCACTTTAGTGACCACTTTTAGGCGTAGGCTGTCCAGGTCATAGCAGGGATTACCCCAATTAATTAATAAATAGGAAGCGCCGTCTATCTCATCATGATTAATCCGATCCTAACCTATAGAAAGGAAAAAGGTCTATCTGTAGAATCTAATCTATACAAAGAAAAAAGTATTCCGGACAGACTATCGAATGCGTGTACTGCAGTGGAGCGGGAACAACAGTGGACGCATTCTTCAATTGTGGACGGTGGAAAAATACGCTGTATAGGCTGGAGCTATTCGCAGAAAGGAAGGTCAATCTAAACAGTTATTGTAAAAATCATGCCGAAAAGCAATGAGAATTGCAGAAAAGTGCAAAGCACCGTTGAGGAGATACTAAAAACCAAAATTGAGGACGAAAAGTGCTATTGGGACCCACAGTCGACACAAAGTGCGGAAAGTTATTAGGAAAGATTATTTGAAGTGACAGCCTGTTGAATAGCCGACTGTTAAAGAATGCCACAGAAGACGAAGATCAGTACGGGTCTACAGCGTGGGTATTCTGGGAGCACCGGAAAAGCGTAGAAAATTCCAGAACGGATGATAAGTCATTGTCAGGACGACCGACTTGACGGCAATTTCGGAACGACAGGTAGGAGAAAACGGCTAGTCCTAAAGGACCTGTCTAACGTCAACCTGCGAAGTGAAACGACGTAAAAAACAACGTCACCTTACAGAGGTCTAAGAAGCTGCAACAGTCACGAAAAAGGTCTGCGATCGTTATTGTGCTTGTCGTTATGTAACTATGTTCGTGCTTGTATCCCAAATTTCGCCATAGCAGCCAAATCCCTTACGAGACTTATTGGAAAATAATAAAGATGGCATTGGAGTGAGCTGTATCGTTAAACATCCTACAAACATACGAGTTTACCAGAAGCGTCAAGATGGCAGTGGTTTTTTACCAGGAAAAGAATTACTAACACTGTTAAATGCGTATGCTAGTGCTTGTTACAAACGCAACATTAATCCATTCACTCTACAGATAATGTGCTTTAACCTGGCTTCTAAGTATGAAAGACCATTACATAAAATTCCCAATGAATAAATCCAAAAAATAAAAATCCTCTTCTGGAATTCGATTTGATCACCTTGAGTGATCCGTGAACTCCGAAGCTCCAACTATATTAGCAAACAAGCGCTACAGAACCCAAACTGCGATTCCAAAATTAATCAAATGGGTGTTGGCACTCAATTTCCAACTAGACCACTGTCCGACCAAAAACAACGAGCTGCCAGATTTCTTGTCTAAAAACCTCAACAAAACCCAAACTTACTGACCAAAAGCGGTTCCTTCCGCCAGAACAAGCCAAACAAATTGAGAAAATCATTATACTTTAAATTCATTTATATAATTTTTGTTCGTTAGGTTTGTTATATGCTTCTTTTTCAATAAATAACACACCACAGACGATTTTGCAAAACGACGAGCGACCTCTTAGAAGAAAGCATCTGTTACCGGAGAAATAAACAGATCAGGTACAGCTCAACAGTTTTGTTTAGCTAATGACCAATGACGACTCAAAAACCCGTTTATATTTATGTTAATTATGATAAGAGCGGGGCGTCGGGCTTCCTCGCTGAGCGCAGAGCATAAATAGTAGGAGTTTCCGGCGTCAGCGGCAGTGACCTTCCACAAGGTGGGCGGTCAAAGGAAGCGGACCACAAATAGAAACAGAAATCTTCATCTGAGATTCAAGAAAACATAGTCTTTTTTAGAGTCGCCAGATTTTCAAAATATAGAAACCGTGACCAACAGTGTAGTAACCGAGAACGGGTCTCTGCGCCTGTTTGCAAGCTACGTCGAGCCGTCTGGAAACCACTCAGACCCAAATGGTAATCATTTCCTCAACTTGTGGCAAAAATGGAAGCCTCTTCACCAACGAAGAGAAAGCAGAGCATTCACATTGAGTTAAAGCAGTCAATACCCACCCAATCTTGCAAACGCGGACTAACTAGACTACAGTGAAACTGTGGTTTGTTAGTGAAACCATCGCAACTGTCAGTTTTGACAGTTTTGAATTTTGAACTAGGTTTTACCGCAAAAAAGCATTTCATTCATCATGTTATTATTGTCTCATCGAATATAAAACGTGTAATGATTAATTATTGTGAAATTGAACATCATTCTGCGAACTTCTAGAATCTCCAGCAAAATTATACTCATATTATCAATTATAATCACACTATAATCATACTACTACATAAGTAAGTAGCATAAGTAAGAAAGTAGTACTCTTAACTACGTATGCATAATTTAATTTGAAATCTGAAGCTAAGTTTGATTTTCAATATTCATTTTGTAGAGTATCACTGAATTTTTATTTTCAAATTACATAATCAACTTTTGATTTTCAGAAACAACTTTTAATTTTCAAAAAAAAAAAACAATCACGAAATAAAGTCGATGTTTCTGAAAATTAAAATTCTCAGCACAGAATCCTAATCTTTACTGTCATTTTGACAATTTCTGTAAAAAAAGTGTAAACAGTATTGCGTGTCAGATTTGAGTGTAAAAATTAGTTTTTGTAAATTTAGGTAGCCAACATAAATGAGTTATTTTCTCAAAAAAATTGTTATCTAAGGTACCAATTTGTTTACACCATCATTTAAGTAGTTGGACCGCCTACAAAAAACACCAAAAAAATGAGGTTGTCATTTAAAAAAACTAATGATGTTTTTTTATTATCGCGCAATAACACATGACGTCAAAAGTCAAATTTCTATGTCGTAAAGGGGAAAATAAAAAATAAAAATGATTTGTCCGAGTGTTTTGCTCAAAAACATTTAATAAGAGAATTATGAATTTTGTTCCTTACTTTATCACCACACTACATATAATTGCAATATATTACGTTCAACAATTTATGGCATAGCAAATACAATAAAAATTATTAACAAAAACCAACATACCTCGACTCTGTCCTGACAGCAGCGAGCTATTCTCAAAATCCCCATTCGAGTACCTCCTCACCACTTTTTTAATCCACCTCGGCGTCTCATTCTTCGGATCAACTATCAACAAACCGCTCTGTTGTGGAAACCTATCAACTTGCGTATTTTGATAATTGCTTGGCATTCGTAAAATCAATCTTGAATCCGAATCTGAACAATCACTATCCAAACTCGGTGAATACACATACAATTTTCTCGCGGACTCTTTAGGACTAATAGGAGATTTGGAATGATGTGGGGAATTTCTGACTGAAGGACAATATAAATTCCTTGCACCTCCTGGCGAAAACTGTCCGTTTCGTGAATTCGGAGACTGCATCGGCGAACGCGGACTTAAAAACAAACTATTAAACTCGGGTGAACGAATACAGCGATTTTGTGAACGATAGAGATATCTTCTTTCGCGCCTAAGTGAATTAAACGGAACGATATTTTCACTGTTATCTTCCGAAAACTCGTATTTTTTCTCTGCGAGACGTTTTTTACGAAACGAACTTAACTTTTCACACTTTTCATTTTCTTCGATAAATTCGTAAGCTTTTTCCGCGATTTTTTTATCGATTTTATTTTTCTCCGTGGTTTTTTGTATACCGGAACTTTGCGGTACTGAAAATAAATACTCTTTGTTGGGATTTTGTAAACGTTTGAAGCGCGGATCGACGATATTCTGAACTAAAGTATTGTGATAGCTTTTTCCGGTTACGTTTAAAGGTTCGCAGCTAATATTTAATTCGTGAAATGGTTTATTACATTCACTACCTTCTAAATCGTATTCGTTAAAATCTTCTAATATGGCATCAACAACACTATTCGTACCAAAATGTTCACTTGGCGATTCAGAAACTTCACTAAAAGTGTCATTAAAATTATTTGAAGATAATTTAGAGTCGTCTTCTTTTACAAAATTTAAATTTACGTTTGTTTGAGGTGGATCAAGGGTTGTTACGTTCAAAATATGGATGTAGTGACCGGTATTTATCACTAAATGGTCAGGATAGGCTAAAGAAATGTGGGGGTCAAACGTGGGGCAAGGTTGGGACATTGAAAACATATAGTGGAGGACGAAACCGTGTTTTATGCACCAGCCTTGGCTCACTGATTCTAAAAAAATTGAATTATTTTCTTTTAAAAACTTGGAGCGAAAAATTACCATCCTGAGGCAAATTTCTGTGACAGTGTTTGCAACTCTTTGGAAATGGAAGGGTTATTATAGTGATATATACCATTGCTGGACTGGTAGCCCTAAAAATATTTTCCTAAATAAAATGTTAACTTTTTAAAGCCCTTTTTACTTAATTAAGCAATAATTTTGTTTCGCCAGGGAATAAATGTAAAAACTGATTAAAGACAATAAAATTTTTATAACAGAATGGCTCGTTCGCACAATTACGTGACATCTTGGAATTAGATTGTTAGGAATTTTTGATGTCGATGACTACCGTTTATGAGCTCGGAAACAATTTACAGAATTAACTATAAATCACTCTAAACTGACAAAATTTTTAATACAAATAACAAAAAACAATATTGAGAACCTGAAAAGTAACACTTATAACTATGGGCTTCTAATACTTTTTACCATTAATGGGGTCCACCTCAGCCGTCACCCAATTTCCCAGTGATAAAGAAATTGTTCTGATATTTTTATTTAGATTTTCAGAATGAATCGAAGCTTCGCTGTTCTATTATAATAATTATTAATACAGTTCAATTTCAACATCAGTCATCTGAAATTCCATTTTCCTGACTTTTTATTCAAGTTCCCAAAAAAGTCCCTCAACTCGAGGTTCTAAGGTTTTCTCACCAAGTAAATTTGTAACACATTTGTAATTTACCCCAAAGTAGCCTCAAGTGTATAATTTGTTCCACATTTTTTTTACAGAAAACGTATTTAAAACTTCAGAATAATGTTATTCTTATGACAGATTGTGTATTATTTTACCACCAATCGGTCGACCAGCTGATGGTAACACAAGGAATTTATAATAAATAAATAATACGTATGGCAACAGTAATATTGAAGTTTGGTTTGTATTTTGAAAATTTTAATAAAAGCGCGAAATTTAAAAATGTAACCTTGCTTCTCCAACAAAATGGCTACATCGTGTATCTCAAAAATCATAAACACCTGTATAAGGCAAGTTTAGATATTTAGCATTTGTCAAGAAGGTATAATATTATCTACAGATATGTACAACCCTGTATATGTATGTATAAAATATGCTCATAAAACGTATAGCACATAAAATAAAAAATTTATATAATTTCATGCTATGAATATTATTGCATATGAAACAACGATAAAAAAATATACGACAAAAAAAACACTGAATAATGTTATGCACAATATGATGCATTGATTAGTTGTTAACAGAATTTGATCACAACAAACGAAATATTGATTACAATAAAAGAAAATTTTTTTTATGCATTGCTATTTTTTGATTCTCTTCCTAAAGCTTTAGGAGATTCAATACGCAGAATTTGAGGTTACACAGTTAAGTTCAGCACGGTTCAATCGTAAAATAAATAAATGACAAATATAATTTGATATATATTCAAAATTAAATTCTAAACCATTCATTTGAGGTGTCAAAAAACGAAGGTTGTTATTAAGAAAAAACAGATAGTAGTAAAGATGGCAAGAGGGAGTCAGTACTTTATTATCATTCAAATATACACGTAGATATCAAACTGTTATTTTACGTAAAAAAAACTCTTAGAACTAACTTCATTGTTATTATTGTTATTAACATGTAAACTAATGCTACAAGGATGTTGAGATACAAAAAAACAAGTTATGTGTCTAAATACACATTTAAATTTTTATCACATTTATTTTTATTAAATTTAGTCATCTTCGAAAGCTTTTTTCTACACAATATGTTAATAGTATGTCTACCCTTGCTTTTTGAAATTCAAGTTTCAACTTCTATTTTTAGAATAATCCAAAAAGAGGTACAATTTTACATCAATTAACAAAATTACTGCTTAATGCGCAAAAAACAGTAGTTTTTTTGGAATATTGCTTTAATTTATAAGTGTATCTTAAAATCTGTAAATCTGTATCGAGGGCTTAATCAAGCGCTCTTACGGGATCCATTGAAATGTTCATCCAAAATTGTTTTTTGTTAAAATCGGAAGTGTAAATTTTTCGTTTTTTGCAGGGCCTATCTATGACACCCTGTATCACTTTAACAACAAATCTACAAGAAACTTTTCATTAAATATCTTAAAGTATAAGAAATGATCTTCCCAGAAAATAAGGATGATTCCGATTAATAAATTTTTGCAGGAGTTACAAGATTTTAAACTTTGTTAAAATTTTAGGGTGTCAATTTCAAGTGTTGAGCACTATAGTTCACCTTAACTAAAACTACAATTTGATAATAAAGAAAAGCAATCTCGATTTTAAAAAATATACATATACTTGTATACTTTTTAATGCTTTCTATTAAACAATGACGGCATTTTTACGGCCGGTATTTCAGTCTACAGTTAAATCAAAAATTTTCTGGTTACTGATTTTTTTCTCGATTAAAGGATTGTAATGTAAGACCTAACATAATCCGATTAGCATAAAAAATTTGTCAGTGTCCAGATGTGACAGATTAGACACACAGACTGTTTGCTAAAAAATGGTCCAAGCTATAATTTAGATATTTATTATCCGGTTTTAAAATACTAGAAAAAAATTCAATAATTTAAAATTCACTATAAATTAGCTTCACTTTTGATATTTTTAACATCCTATCCTGACGGGATCATGGTTCTAATAGAGAAGTTTATTTAATGTAATTCAAAAATAAACTTCACATTGAAACTTCATTAACTTTTTTCATAGTCATTTAAAGGGGTTGTATACCGAAAAACAAAAATATAGTAAAACAAATTCTAAGAACAAATCTTCAAACGGCAGGTACGTGCGATTTGCCGTTTTGGAAATATTAGAGACCAAAGTGTGTGACTGTGACGTCATTCCGACATCGAAACTCAGCGCATTAGTGGTACGTTCCGTCTGCGTTTGATGTGTTGTGAAATATGTCTATGTGTCAGATACGACATACGCTTATGTCATGTCATTAAACTCTTCTTGATTACGTTCAGTTTTGAACCAAGATATACCAAGAAGGAATTAAGTCAGCTAAAAGAAAATTCAAATAATCTGCAGAACGACGAAAATCTTGAAACATTAACCAGAACATCTTAGTTTAGGTGCGGAAATTGTGTAACAATGCCAACACTAAAAGAATGTTTATGTTGTGTGGAGAAAAAAACTTGTATATATTGTGAAAAGTTTTTTCACAGTCATTTAAGTAATTATATAATTATATTAATTATTTCATCCAAGTAGGCTTTTTTAAGTAACAACAAATTGTATTTAAAAAAAGTTCCACACATTTTATTCATCATTTTTCTTTTGACTATTGGCACAGATTCCAAAATAGGGAATACTTTTATTACTTGTTGAAGGTATAAAAGATGGAGTTCGTTGCTTCCATAACCGTCTACATACCTACTACTAAGTAATGTCTATGACTGATGTAACAGCTACCGCTGAAATCGCCTTTAAAGTATAGTCGTCCATAAACTCTAGTAAAATGACTTTCTAATCTGAAAACAATAACATTTACCCCAACAATACAACTCTTTATCAGTAAGCGGTCACAATAGTTGAGAAATAATTTATGGCAGCAGGTATAGTTATGCCGAAAGACGGGTTTATCAAAGTTTTCTTAACTATTTTGACCATCTACTGATAAAGAGTAGTGTTGTTGGGGTAACTATTACTGTTTGGAGATTATGAAGTCATTCTACTAGAGTTTGTGGACAATTATACCTATATTAGAAATTCAAACTTTTCAGAATGTTTGTCGTAGGCTCTTATCAGTAATTGCCCAAGAGATTTCTATTTATTTACGGACCACTATTATTTAAATCCAAAAATGAAATATTTGATTAGATGTATTTACATTTTTTTAATGGATCATCTATGAAGGACACTAAATTGTAACGATGTTTTGATTCGCCATGAAATAGACAATGATTTAATTATTTTTTTTTATAGATAATAAAACTTTAAAAACCAATTAAAATGACTAGATCAGGCATATATAAATTGCAAATTTAAATACGAATTTAGTCTATATTTGTCTTAAACCGATTTAGCAATGAAGGTACTTCTAGTAGCGGTAATAACTTTTTGTAGTGTCATAATTTTAAATGTTGATGCTTCTACTTATCACCACATGCCACATCCAGGACGACGTAAGTATTTTTATTTAATTTCTTAGTTCACATAAAAAAGTACAGAGCCTTATGGATGTTATGAGGATTTGTTTGGCCACCTTTATTATGGACAAACTGTACCAGTACCAGCATCCTGTCAAGAAGCAACATGTCAAGATGATGGATCAATATTAGTCAAAGGGTTATATAAAAAAAATTATTTAATTATATCAAAAATACTTTATTTCATTTCTTTTTTAGTTGTGGGACTAAACTGATATATGATCCATATTGCAAAGAAATTCCAGTAGATCTAACTAAACCATATCCTGAATGTTGTGGATCAAAATGTGTGGATAGAATTTAGTTTTAAATGTTGCATCTAACATAACAAAAATAAAATACGATTTTTGAACGATTCAATTTCAATGCTGGGGCCCAGTTGCCCTTTTCGTCTATTTTTCGATAAAAATTACTAACGATTACTAAATTGGTGTTTTGTTCTAATGGTTACATATTTACAAAAATTGTTTTCACAAAATTTTTAGTACAAAGCTACGTGTCTTAAATAAAGCAATTCTCTTTTGACGTTGCGTGGGGTGTTTTTCCAAGACTGTACTTAACTTTGTTTTTAAATAAAATAAAAAAAAATACTTTAAAAAAAACAACAAAAACTGCTTTTAAATGAAAAGGAATTCAAAAACCAATCATTTAGATAGTCGTTTTAGAAAAGTTTGGATATCAAAGAAGAGAAACGATACAGAAATTAAGGATTTTACACTCACTGGAGAAGACAAAAGGTGCATTCATCAGTTTCTAAAATGAATACAAAATAGCAGAAAAGCTCTACAGTACGTTGTAGGTGACAATTAATAGAACCCTAGCAAAATAATTTTAAAAAATCTACTCGCTTAGACTTCAAGATATGAAGACGTAAAATTAAAGATTCAACTTTGTTCCTTAGAAATTTTGAAATTTGCAGTTTTATATTCTATTGTATCTTATCTACAAACTGTCAAATTTTACTTTTAAAAGAATTTATTTGTTATTAAATTTTCAACAAAGCATCCACTCGATTTGACCTTATATCTACTGCTCAGCGATGTTTTCAAATTGTCAAAAGTATTTATGTTTTTTTTTTAAATAAGGTGTAAATATTTTTTGAATTGTTTTTCCCTAACTCTGTTAATAGTCCCTTCCAATGTACTGTAAAGCTTTTCCGCCTTTTTGTACTCATCCTGTATGTATGTAGGTACTCTAAATATTGAGATCTAAATTTAATCATGAATTGCCTAATGACAATAGGTGTGAAAAAAGTTCTGAAAAATTATTTTCTAAATTGATCGAAATCTTGTATGGTATTATTCAATGTATCATTTTGTGATGTTGATTTTGTTATTAATTTCGTTGAATAGTGGAGTAAATCAACCGAATTTTTGAAATAAACTTTGGAGACCTTGATGGCAAGCTATTTTTTTTTTAATTTGTTAAAAACATTAACCGTAACCAAGAAAATGTGTTTTTTCGTTCCGCAACCTTCCCCACGTACCCCCTTAATCGCCTTTTTCTGACAATCTCTATAAAGGACATAACTTTAAATTTTCTCAAAAATGAGGGTGGTCCATAATTTTGATATTTTGTAAAAACTCTTAACTCTACAGAATGAGACAATTTCGAGGAAACTTTAGAAAAAGATGTAATTTATTATTACAATTAATTATATGTGCCAATTATACGGTGGTACCTAACCTGCAATTATCAAAAACCCAATTTATTTCTAAAGAGAGTCGTTGTATTTTTGGGTAATTCATCGAAAGGAAAAAATTTTCCTTGAAATTTATCTAGGTATCTCAAGTTAGTATAAGGTTCGAATAGATTTAATCACAAAAAACAGATCTTTTCGTTTTTTAATTAAACAAAAATCTGATTTTTTTAGTTTCACCAAAAAAATAGTGGTAATAAAAATTGAAATATCGGAATATAAACATAAAAATATAAAGATATACGTAAGTATGTGTATTTTTTATTCCTTTACAATACCTATTAATCATGGTTACATGATTTATTATCAAATTTGAAGACGGAAATTTAAAAAAAAAACTTAAGAAAACAAGGCAACATGATAAAAATAAAGTTACAAATATGGTTATTTAAAATAAAAAGATTTTTTTAAAGTATAATAAATTTGAAGATTTGTAATTTCTTGAGAATACTTGTCAAAAAATAGATAATATTTAATATTTCAAATAAAGTTAAATAAAAAGAAATTGCATGGTATTTATGGTACGTTACCGTGAATAAACGAAAACATTTAAATTGGTTAACTTACTTAAAATTTGTATTTTAGACCCTCTAAATGTTATACTGTTATACTCAGAAAAAAAAGTAGTTTCAATTTTCAACACCAAAAATAAGGGTTGCTATTTAAAAAAATATTAATATGAATTTTATTTCATATTTTTATGTCACTCTGTATACTTAACATATTTCAAAATTAAAAGTTACTATTAAATTGTAGAAACTTCAAAAAATAGTCAATAAAATAAAAGAAGAGATTTGTTATTAATTTGTTACTCATATTGATGAATAAACATGGGGCATTCCATGCTAAATCGGCCTACCAAATGCGTTGATATTGCAATGTTTTTAAAATTTTCCCTTCCTTTAGTGCTCAATGCAATAAGTTGTCCCATATATTTTCAGAATTTAATTTGAGACCATTTATAAAATATAAATTTTTAAAAAGATTTTATTATACCATTTTTTTTAATTTGTGTTTTTAAATGTACCTCTTAAAGTAGAGAATGCGTGTTACTAAGGAAACAAGTATAATAATAGTAATTATATTATAAATAAAAACTAGTTTTTTACTATTTTAATACTTTTATTTTACTATTTTTGCTGCGACTACTTCTCTCCATTCCATCTGACTATTGCCTCTCTCGTGTTTTCGTTTTCTTTTATATTCATTCTTCTTTTCAATAAGATTTTGTTAATTTCGTTGCCCTTCTACTTTGAAGTGAAACATGCCAAAAAAAAACTTTGTATTCAATTTTTATCACAAACAGGAGGAAAACAGTACACTCAGGTCAATTCTGCCAAATATTGCTATTACTAAGGTATACAAATTTTGATTGGTTGTTGTCATAGTAAAACAGTATTGCTATTTTAACAATATTCTATTCTTTAAACAGAATTGACTTGAATGAAATGTTATTCTTTTTATTTTATCACGAGACCAAAACAAAATAAAAAACCAACTTTAGTTGATTGGTTTTTAAACCTCTCCTGAAGAAGGCGTCATCACCTAAAGTTAAGTTTGGAACCGGTATTCACTGTTCAGGTTATTATTACGGCATAATAGCCCGTAACAAAACTTCAAAAAAATACTTTTAATTACTTTTATGACAAAACTGTTACAATAATCTCAACGGGGTATTCCGTTTATTGGACTTGCACCACTTGGGCATCACGTGACCCATAGTACGAAAACATACCACAAGGATGCGTTTTAGTTAACAGTTATAAAACAATAATATAAAGTAGTAAATATTGATTGAATTTGATTTACTCTTACTTAAAATTATGGCTTTCTATTTTTATCTCTTGTTTTTAACCTAAAACGTTAAAACCTCTACATGATGCCACGAGATCTTGCCAAAATTCAAAAAAAAAAATAATAATAATTAGTGAGGACAAGCTTTTTGTAGTAATTGGCTATAAACTAGGTGAGTTCGTTCAACTTAATAAAATGATAGCAACAAAAAACAGAATTAAAAAAAGTAAAACAATTATTCTTCTCCAAATACCTAAAAATTCTCAAAATATTTACCATATTCTTTATTTAACCATACAAAATGTGCCTGTAAATTATAGAGTCTGTTGCCAATAGCTTGTACTTACTTACAATATTGATTACGTTAAAAATTTATTTAATATTAAAGTTATTAAAAACTACGCCAGTTCCGCACAACTTAAAAAGTATACAGTTGCTTACTTAATTATCATTCTCAAAATTGATATAATGGTGTAAGAAGTTAAAAAAATATAGAATTTTTATGATTTTATTTAGAAAAAACATAATTTTTGTATTTTACTTACGCGAGTCCATAGCAGAGTATTTTGTGTGGATCCATTGGAAATTGCATAAATACAATTTTATCCAAAACTACCAACTCTCTCATAGGTTTAAAAATTCGATGTTTGGAAACATACTTTAGTTTTTCTCCAGGAACGAACCTCCATAGATAAAGCTCATACTCACAAGAAGCGTTAAGGTTAAAAGGAAAAACACTTTCAAAGGACCGTTCTGTAAAACTTATAAAATACTGTCCACATAACGTGAATCCCATAAAAATGTGATTCCTGTAATAAATTTTCTTTGCTTATTTGTAATCCAGAACGAAAAAAATTCACTCACATCGTTTCATAGTCTTTAAGAAGGGAACTTAGGCCGAATCTACATTTATGGTGTATATTATTAAATATTCGTTCAGTCTTTGCTTTAGGATTCTTGGTAAACCGTCCGTAAATCTAAAATTTTTAGAATGAAAACATGATGTTTGAGGTTATGTGCAGGTAACTTACTTGTCTATTTGTCAGATTCTTAGCTACGTTGGTAGTTTGATGTATGTGATACGATTTATAAGAATCACTCTTAGATTCATCACGGGTTATTTCTTCCCTTGGTACTGAATATTGTGATAAATCTGAAAAAGAATCTTCAGAATTTTCATCGTCTGACAACACCACCGACATGTTGTTTACTTCTGAAAATCCGGACGTTTTGATTGGTGGATTCGGCTTGAGGCGCCATGTTTATTGGTCCCTTTAAACATTTAAATTTTGTTTTTAAATCTTTTGTACATTGAAAAATTTCAAAAACAATTAAAATTAAATTAATTATTTAAAAAAACACGCAGTTTTATAATAATCTGCAGTTATTAATTTAATATATTTCTGTTTAAATTTAAAGTTTATAAAGTGTTTTAGGCAACTAATTATACAGCAGTGTAAATAATCTAGAATATCAATTCGATTTACATAAGTACAACGACCAATATCCAGAATATTTCAAGATTAAGGCATTCCGAATTAAGAGGTAGGTATGTAGGATCTCTTATCAGGAGTAAAGAAAATAATCTTATATAGAACATTAGAGAACTGTTTTTACCTGCTTTTTATGTTTCAAAACTAAGTATCGGGTGTTTTTTTGAAAAAGTCATCAATTTAACATTGATATGTCAAATCTCTCATGTATTCTTATGAGAGATTTAACAAGTCATAGTTAACTTGATGACTTTTTCAAATAAACATCCGATAAAAATTACAAAATTATAAATAAAACTTATTTTTTCTTTAAATCAATTGTCAGTGTCAAAAAATTTTAAATTATGTTAGGTGTTAGATTGCCATGGAAACGAAACTAAAAAGGCTAATTTTGAATGGAGTTACCAACCTTAAAACACTTTGACAAGTGATTTTAATTCCGAATGGGCTTTACAAAGCAGGTAGAAACACAATCTCTTAGGGCCGGTTAACAGAAGGTGACCGGTTAATTCGCAATTAAATGCCGATTTTGACGAATTAAACGCTAGGAAAGCCGATTTATTTGCGAATTAAAAGTTAGTCGCCTTCTGTAAACCGACCCTTAATGTTTCCCCTAAAAAGACCAGGAGAATCGTAATAACACAAATAGCCTCAGCACAGATTAAGGAGTAATCTATGGCCTCAGTAAGATGTTTTCAAAAAATAATTTATGACTTAAGTCAATCTTTCTATTTCGCATGTATGAAAAAGTATATGTGCCGGTCTTAGCGATTTTGCCAGAGCTAGAAATATGGCCTTTCGAAAAGTTGGTTTGTTCTATTACAAAAGTACATGCCGCGTTGATTCTACTGCAGTGACAATGCGTGTTTCGGGTGTGAACAGAAGAAAATAGAAAAATACGAAACGACCAACAGGTCAACCGAGACGTACCACAAAGCGTCAAGACAGGCGCTTCAGATAACTGGTTCTTCAAGACATTGTCAACATTTGGACTGCTTCAGAGAATGGCAGGTTTAGAAGGCAGAACGGCATAACATGATATTCAGCGACAAATCACAATTTTGCCAAGGCATGCATGATGGCCGTCAGAAGTTAAGACGCTGTCGTGGAGAGCGATAATATTAGAGTTGTTGTTAAGAGGCATGTGCACAGGACTGTTAGAGTAATGGTTTGGTGGGTTATTACCTACGGAAATCGATCACCTCTTGTGTTTATTTGAGGCAGTATGATAGCTGTGCGTTATGTTATGACTTTGCTGCCTTATCTGGATGGTCGTCAGTATGTCCGTTTTCAGCAAGACAACGCACGTCGACATATTGCACGTCAAACTATGGACTTTCTTTAAGAAGCTGGAGTTAATGTTTTGCTGTGGCCACCCCGTTCACCGGATTTAAATCCCATCGAGCCTGTGTGGGATATGATGGGGAGAAAACTATCCACTTTGTACAGCCACAGTCCTTCACAGACTCTGGCACAGTTAATCCATGTGGTTCAAGTTGTTTGGAACGAGGTGCTACAAGCAGACATCGACCATGCCATTTTGTCGATGGTTAGTCATGTACAGGAATGTACTCAGTTACGAGGTCACCAAACACATAATTGTTTTTAGTTTTCAAGGTAATGTTATTAAAATGTTATTTTTTACAAATCTTATCGTTTATTTCTTCTGGGTGTGACTGAGTATATGTAAAGTCTAATTAATTTTGAAAAAGTAATTTTTTCATCTTCTACAAAACAACACGTTGCACGGCACTGTATGAGGGAGTTCAGACGACAGTACCCCAGGGAAATCACTCTTTTAGAATATATCGCAGCATCAGACCTGTGCATTCTACAATAAATGTCAAGCAAGAATTAACTTTCGCCCTTCGGTAAGACAGGAAGTCGTCGACATTACCGTGGCGACAATGAACGTTGTCTATGATGTCCAAGACTAGCATGTATCGACTGAGCTAAATACTTGAGACTATCCACCACTTCTTGCGGTACTCAGTGCGAAATACAGAAACTCTAGAGCCACCTACTGGGCCTCAATAATAAGACACTTGGACGTCTGGTGTCTCAGATTTCGCTGAAGATCAAATATACTGCTGACGTTAAATTGACGCCCATATATGCCCCTTCTGGTGGGACGCAAATCTCGAAGGTCTACGGAAAAATTTAACTCTGTAAGAGAAGTAGACTTGTTAATACTCTTGCTACCTGGAAACTCTATAGAAGTGCCCAGCGCGAGTTCAAAGCGCTGAAGTCGCAAGAAATATAGAACAGAACTACTGCGAGAGTTTAACTACGCGCTCGCAGGCTACTAGATTACAGGAGATCCTATCGAAAGATTTGTCTACAAGTTGGGCTCATTAAGTTTGCTGTCTGACTCAAACTCATTACAAGTCGAGAATGATTCAGAGTTAGTTTTAACTCTGAGAACTACATCAAGCACCATATGGAGATTTGCCACTCAGGTAATTACGCGTGATGGAATCAAATGGGCAGTTAACTTATTTACAGCATACATGCAAGTTGGCAGAGGCAGATGGGATTTGTACTGCTCTCTTGCAAAAGGGACAGAAGCATTTTGTCGTTCCAATAACCAGACGGTGCGGAGATTGTTTTTCAATGGTTTTGAGAAAGGTCAAGGTAATATGTCTAAGCCAGGACGTGTTACGTACGTCGAGGCAAAGAGTTTTAACCCGATTAACCTAACATCGTTTTTTTGAAAACGATAGAAAGACTAATTAATAAACATTTACAGATGAAGTCGCTCGGAAACAATCTGCTACATTTCAACCAACTTGCTTGTATTACAAGATGATCTACTTTTAAACGGTTCTACATAAGATTGTATCCTCAATTGAAGACAGTCTGTACAGTAGATTGTATGTATTCGGAACCTTCCTAGACATTGAGGGAGCATTCGACAATGCTTTTTTCGAGTATAGGTGTTAAGCATTAGAGAAGCGGAATGCGGACTCAATCTTGTTAAATGAGTTCGAACAATGTTGTCTAATAGATTTATTAGCATAAGCGTAAGCTCAGTTTTTGCTACAGTGATTACTACTAAAAATGTTTCCAAGAGGGTGTACTATTCCTTTTATTGTGGTATCTGACAGTGAATAATATTATCCACAAGTTAAATGCGCTTGGTGTATATTACCACAGCTGTGTTGATGATATAGCCATTTTTGTAGAAGACAAATTTCTAAATGTGACCGAAAACCTCACGCGTGGGGCACTCAGACTCGTAACTCTCATGATTTACTAGTAAATCTGTAAATCCAAAGTAACCAATCTATGTCATTTTTATTAGAAAAAAGTGGGACTTTTTGTGGCTCTTCTGCTATCTGGGAATAATTTTAGAATCTCGCTTGACCTAGAAACCACACGGAGAAAACAAGATACAAAGGGGTTTACACCCCATGTCATATTTGGCTTTGCAATAGTTGTTAGACCAATGGTTACGTATGGCTGTCTTGTGTGGTGGACTAGGGCGGGTGCGACTTGTGCCAAAAAAAAAAAAATAATTTAATCGGGTACAGCGTCTGGCCTATCTGGCAATTACAGCCCCTCTAAAAGCTATTTCAAAACTACGCCAGTCACAGCCATGGAACTCTTTGTGAGAATTTGGCCACAAAAGTTCCATGGACGAAATTCTGTACTTGGTAAAACCTAAAACAAACATCGGGCTTTTATTTGAGGGTGAGGGGGGTTCATTAGAGAACTGTATTTTTATCTGCTTTGTATTTTTAAAATTTGAGTAGAACTTACAAAATTATAAATAGAAACCAGTAGAAACGCAATCTCGTAATGTTTCTCCTAAACGGAATATCGTAATAACACTAATAACCTCAGTAGGACGTCTTTCAAAAAATAATTAATGACTTAAGTCATTCTTTCTGTTTCTTATGGAAAAAAATATGCGCCGATCTTAGTGCTATACAGAACAGGATTTATCCGGTTTACGATCAATAATATGTCAACAATTAAAAACACTCACTAACGCTTGTTTGTTCTTTAAACGATTATTAATTGCTTTGTTTACTAAATAACTGCTTCTGTAAACAAAACAACAATAATTAAAGTGCAAATAATTTTTACTCGATTGTACCCACCTGTAGGGCAACTTCTACTCAAAAATTTTATCAGTGCGCAACCAAATCTCGGTGTCGTTTTTACGTCCGTTAAGTTATACCCTCGGTTATACCTAATTGTTAAAATACAAAAAATATTAAAATTGTTTCTAACTACCAAGTAATTCTGAGTATGTTTTATAAAATAAATACAATTTTTAAGAGACTCTTTTTTTTCAAGACTTAAATTTTTACATTGAATAAATTATCTTATACAGCTACTAATAAAATTGATTTTTCTGCAATTTTATACCTCGTAATGTGGTTGAATATCCAGTTTTTTATTACTAATAATTATCATAATAATTACTAATAAAAAACGTAATTTTGGTGGTTTGTTATTGGCCTTAAAAGTGGCTACTAATTATTATTAAAACAAAAAAATTCTTTTTTAGTTCAGTCTGCAAACAACAAGCTTATTATTTTTTAAATTAAGTATTAGGCAGTTTTTATTTATTCAGTTATGAATATTGCAACAAATTTAATAGCCCGCGAAACATCGTCGCCCGCTTAGTGAAAAAAATTTTCAACACAGAGAGCCAAGTGTTCTTTTTATAATCAAATCTAGTTCAATTAAAAAGTAACAAATTTAATATACTAGGCACTACAAATTAGGGATCACTTAAATAAATCTCACTGTACAATAACCATGCAGCAAATTTTATTTGAAACTTAAATATAATATACTGACAATGAGTCTTAGTATACAATAAATAAATAAGCATATGGCATAAAAAATATACAAAGAAATGCAAGAAAATGCAGGAAATCAAATATATCAATGCTCAACGTTTGTAATAAACTAAAAATTAATAACGAGTCTGTCCTCCTCGTGTTGGTTCGACTTCCTGACATCGACGGAGCATACTTTTTATTAGATGTCTTATTCGTTTTTGCTGGATTTGTTTCCATTCTTCCTGAAAAAAATTTGCCAGTGGCTCAAAATTATGAGGCATTTCTTGCTGTCTTAGACGTCTTTCCAATTCATCCCAAAGATGCTCACTCGGGTTTAAGTCTGTGCTGTTGGCTGGCCAGTCTAAAACTTCAACATTGTGTTTTTTAAAGGAGGTTCTAACAATTCTGGCAACATGGGAGAGTACATTAACATGCTGAAGATAAAATCTTCGGCGTAATTTTCAGCATATGGTAGCACATGGGGTTGTACAATGTCCGTAAGATATTGTAGTACTGCCAAAGTTCCTCCTTTAACTACGACAAGCTTATATCTTCCATGTATGTACACTTATACCTCCCCAGATAATTATTAAACCTTCTCCAAAATGTGAAATCTCTTGCACCATATTGTTTTAAAACTTTTTATTTTGTCGTCTGTAGACACAAATACGCTCATCAGGACCACTTAGACAAATCGAGACTCATCAGAAAATAGAACTATTGCCAATCAAATTCAGTTCAGTTTACGTTCTGACGACAAAATGCAAAATGGTCCATACGGTGTTGCCTGTTGAGTTCTGGTATTCTTGCTGTTCGTCTGGATCTCACCCCAGCTTTCCTTAATCGATTCCTAATAGTTTGATTTGAGATGGGCCTGTTTGTATGCTGTCTTAGTAAATTAGCATGTTGACGTGTCGTCCAACGTGGATTCCGAAATGCATTTTGCACCAAAATGCGGTCTTTACCAAATGAGGTCCGTATGATCTTCTTACGTCTTCAGTCTGCAGAAACCGAGTCCATGTTCTTGAAATAACAAACTGACTTACATTTAGTTCTGCCGCAACTGCTCGTAGAGAAAAATCATCTCTTATTCGTGTAATTACCACCGAAGCTTAAAATGTATTTAAATAACTTCTATGCACCTTCACGTTCATGATAATAAAATTTGAAAAGAACACTCATTCAAGTTTGAATACAAATATGCAGTTGAACTTGATATACAACGAATATCTATTTTTGTTTTTAAAAAGTTGGACTAAAACGCATCTCACAGAAAAATGCGAATTTCTTTTTTAATTTTATTTTGTCAATGTAAGATACGTTCATTTTTTTGTTTTAATTTATGGCACAATAATCAAAAAATTTAAGTGATTCTTAATTCATTTTGCGCAGTATATTTCAATATTGAAGTGGAGAATCGATCTCTGAGATTGCCCAACCAAATCAGCACATTTTTTTGCTATAAAACTGACCGTCAATTAACAACATCAACGATTTGGATCATTTGTGTATTATAAGATAATAACATTTTTATAGGCTTATGTAAGTAATAGAATATTTTTCAAAGCCTTAAAAAAGTTTTTCAAAATATTTAAAAGATATCTATTTGTAATGGTGTTATTGAATTTTGCAACAATTAATAACTTTGATTTATGAGATTGTGTTAATTTTGGATGTTGCTAAATTAAATACAGAATTTGCAAAGCGACAAAAACTTAAAAAATAAATCGAAGATACATTTTTTTTTAATTGGAATTTAATTAACAAGCAAAAAATTTTTCAAAGTACAAACGTGTTAACCAAAATTGCAGTAATTACTCCAAAAGGAACCGCCCTTGCGACTTATAGACAGGTTACCAATACTTTATTGCAAATTATTGGATGGAGAAAAAAGCAAATGACGCGAACAAATCAACGCAGCTTATGAAATAATGGCGTCGTCTGTTCAAAGAAGATTTTCTAAAGTGATTTTGAAAAGAAGGTAAAAGATACAAAAGACATACTTTAGTTTCGACGTAAATTTTGTATTTAAGCTGATAATCTAGTTGTGAAACTTAGTTTTAATTCAGTCTTGACAAATATTTTGTTAAGTAAAAAATCTCTCAAGTGACATCTTTGATGACTGCATCCTGCT
Organism: Tribolium confusum; assembly: GCA_029207805.1. Classification (NCBI taxonomy): domain Eukaryota; kingdom Metazoa; phylum Arthropoda; class Insecta; order Coleoptera; family Tenebrionidae; genus Tribolium; species Tribolium confusum. Next base: position 12,320,380 of record JALGAY010000006.1, read on the forward strand.
TTCACTGAACGGTCCTTGCTGTTGCCAAGTAAATTTACTATATTTTAAATGGTTTTATACTCGGTTTATTCTGTTAGTGCCAAGAGAAAAATTTATTTGAAATATTGTGAATCTCAACTGAAAAAAAGTAAAAATAAATTGAAAAATACTCTATCTTAATCAGTTAATATTAGTAAAGACCATTTTGAGATTATAAATATATATATATATATAGTATTAAATAAAATAGATTTTATTTTAAATATTTGTTACAAAGAAGAAGAACTTTATATTCCTTTTTTTGGTTTACTCAATTAGACTCTTTTCATTTATTATTCGTTACTATTATTGCACTCGTTAAAATTTTTTTAAGTAGTGTTATTCTTTTTGCTCTTCGGTTATTTAGACTGTAACCCTTCTCTCAAAAAAAATTGTTCTTTTCTGGACATTTTTACAAGTAGAATTTTTACAAATTACAAGGCTTTACTAAAAATTTAATATTTTTATAAACAAATATTTTTGCTGAAAAGTCTACGACACTTAGGTTTTGTGTGTCCTTTAGTTTAGATATTATTGTTAATTATTTTTAATAAATCAAACAACCCATTTATAAATAAAACATCAATAAGCTGTGATGAGCTTAAAGAGCAATAAGTATATAATTTTAACTACTGTGTTAGTTTTTTTATTTAATAAACGTAGAGTAGCATCATCGTTACAAAAAATTAAGATCACAGATTATTTTTTTTAAAACCACTCTTCTAATTCCACTTATATCAGAATTCTCTTCTCTTATTAAATTTAACACAAGGAAAAACGAATTAATATTTCTCTTCTCGAATACAATTAAACATTTAAATTAAAAAATCTCTTATTGGCTTGACCTAGTTCTCAACTTCTTGATCCTTTACTACCTCACTCCATTTATTTTATATCCCCTGGATTAATATTAAAGTTGAAATACTTGAATTGCTTATTAAATTACAAGAAAGCATACCGCTTTTGCTTTAAACTTTCATAAACACTGTAAACAGATTTTTTTAACGTAAAATTTGTAAAATCTTATTTAGACTAAACGCAAAGCTGGGTATTAAAAATAATGAAAAAAGCTTCAGAAATTAAATTTCTAGGGATAAATTGATGAGAAGTATAAGTGTGATAACACAGACCTAACAATTAAATGGAGTATTATCGATTTGTGTATCACTAGATAAAACCATACTGTAGTTTCCTTTCAATTATCAGATAATAATCGTTCATTTTGTGATAATTTTAGCGACATGATATCTATTATTTACATAAAGTGAACGTTTTAATTTGAGGAGGCGTGAGAGCTAAATACGAACCTTTCATTACCTATCTAATCTACATTGAACTGTGTCTAAAAAATGTATAACAGAAATTTAATGTTTATCTAAAAAATAATAAGAAGAATTACAACAGTTATTTGCGTAACCAGTTATGAAAAGACCGATCTTGTTTAATGAGCATAATGTTTGCCAAAAAATTATGCGAATTTTAGTTAATAATAGGTTTTTTATAACGTATTACGTATTTTCTTACTCTGTCGAAAAATGAAATTTTATTTTCAAAATACTTTTTATAATTCGTGACGTAAAGTGGCTTTTTCCGTAACAAGTAATGTAATGTGTACCATTACATAACGCTAAAAATTAATGTAAAATTAAACATTTCATAACAGAATGAGGAAAAAATTAAAAAGTACCTTTTCTCACATTTTAGATTTAAGTAACAAAAAGATAAATGTTTCGTATTACCTGATTAGAATAAATTAAAAAATATCAATGAGTCATAAATTGTCTAAAGTTTTATTTAATAACTTCAGCCTCCTCGGGAAAGTTAATAAAGAGAAATTACTAAAAGTTTTTTAGATGATGACGCTTCATTTATTTATAATCACTCAATTTGGCTTTAAAATAAAATGCAACAATTTATTTTTATAGCTGTCTATAAGAGAAATCAGTTAAATTTAAAGTCTGCTATTATATTTTTATAAGAAACTCAATATTTAACTTATTCATATTGAAACCCTATATACATAAAGTGGAGAAAGTCATAAATCAAATCTTATCTCTGATAAAAGTGCCATTATATTTTTAAGCCACAAATTGTTTAAACACCTTTACAAAACGGTTTTAATTGTGTTTATTTTGAATACTACTGATCAGATTTTTCTAATTGTAAATAAATACTGTCGGGAAAAATTTAGTGTTACAAGTTAATAGTCATTATCTGCTACATAAGTGGTTAAAATGCAAGGTGACTTGACCACTGAAGAGGTGGAGAGGTAAAATGAACGGGGCCTCAAAAAAATTGCAAAAAAATACGCAACCCGTTTAGTAAAACACTCATCAAATATTTATTTTAACCAAGGTAAATTGTCTATTATTTATTATTAGCCAATCAACGTATGATTGCAACTGTAGCGCTATCTTTATCATACTTCTCATTCTAATGCATACAAATTATATGGTATTACCATACCATATGATTTGAATACCTTACGATTGGCTAATAATAAAAAATAGACAATTTACCTTGCTTAAAATGAATATTTGATGAGCGGAAACATTTAGCCCACCCTAAACTTCTAGTTTTAATATTTGCAGGTTTAATATCTATTTTAGCCGAAAGAGTAATAAAAACTTTTATTTAATTTTGTCTCTAAATTTTAAAATTTTGATTTATATGTGACACTGTCAATTTTTATTTGAAAAACGTCAAATTTGGCAGTAGCTAAATAAAATTTTTATTATGTAAATGTTAAGATTATCGATTGCTAAGTAAATTCGGATTATACTTTAATACTCCTAGATAATAGTGAAAACTGCAAAACAACATTTTTATATCGCAAGTAGAATAAAATTTTTAATAAAATAATTGTTTATATAATCTAGTAACAACTAAATAAATCATTGTTTAAATAGTACAACTAACCAAAATACTTTAGTATTATATTTATACCTGGATCACTTTTGTAATATTAAACAACAGCGCATCAACCCAAAATTTTGGCTTTGTGAATTATATTTTTTACCGCAAATTCGGCCTTTCAAAATGTAGGTCATGTTATATGACAATGTCACGTTGACGTTGTCATATAACATAATTCATAAGGCTAAAAATTTTGGGTTGATGCGCTGTTGTTTAATATTATAAAAAGTGTTCCGGGTATAGTAGTTTAGTAATTTACTTTTTTTTTAAAAAAAAAGAGAATTGAGTGAGTTAGTCATTTATGCTACAAGTGTTTTGTTGGTTAAATAAGTCACGAAAAAACTTTTAACCCAAGAAACCCTAACTGGCGAGTGGATTACGTTTTTTGAGTTTCACAAAAAAATCTTTAAAAAATTAAAAATAAATTTGATTTAATCAAAATAGAAATTTTGTAGATTTTTGTTAGTAAAACAGGCAAGCAAAATGTAAAAGAAAATTTTCTCTACTGAACTAAACGTAGCTACTGTAAGTTTGAATTTTTAAAATATTAAAGGAACATCCATTTGTTTAGGAGATTTTTGTGTAACATGGAATGTGTACAATTTTTTTTAGTCTTGAGAATTAAAAAATAAACATTTTACAGTTGTGTATACTTTAGTGGAAAAAGAAACTTTTTCGCACAATGTGGTAAAGATTTATGAAATAAGAAATTAGTTTATACATTTTTTACACAATTAACACTAGAGTGCAGTAGGTAAAATTTAAAAAGTGCGCAGTTTTTATTTAGACGGAGCTAAAGGCGAGGGTCAGATGAGTCTAAGCACTGTAAACTAGCTATCACATGACAACTGTATTAGATTTTTTGTTCGAAAAAATTATTAAAAGTCAATATTTATAATTATTATTATTCTGACAGTAGGAGAGAAGTTACTTTATGTTGACATGTTGGCAATACAATTTTTCATTATTAAAAATTAAAAAAAAACCTTTATGGTAAAATTTATACCTGTAACCATTTTAAATTCATGTGTAAAGTTTTACTTCTCATCCTAAGATTTTGCTCTTTACTTTTGAATCGCTTATGGCTCTAAGAAAAAAGAGCATCTCCAAATACTTAAAGAGAGTAATAGACTAACATCATACTTATCGGATTGAAGTACAGACTAGAATGACGGACATAAGAGTAACAAGCGGGGTTCCATGGAGATCGTTTAAAGAGTCGACGTTACGAAATATTTTACAAGATGATTTAAAAAGGTCGGACTATCATTTGCATGGTTTTTAAAATTGTCAAGTTATTTTTAATAATACAAATAAGTATTTTTATTAACATTTTGAGAGTGTATACATTAGGGTGGGCCAAAAAAATCGACTATTTTTTTAAAACTTTTGACACTAAAAAATTAATTGCTAGGCAATTTTAAAAAATGCTCATCGCAATTTTCCATTTTTTTTAGTTTCATATGGCAAAGTCCATATCTCGTAATTGCTTGATTGTACAGAGAATTTGTATTTACATTTTTTGTAGAAAGTTAAACGCTCTACAAAAAAATTATCTTACAATTTTTTTATATCTCTTACCATTTAGAAGATATCGTAGGTCAAAATTTAAAGAATTTAACAAAAATTCCTTTTCTACTTCTAAATTTTATAACTCAGAGATAAATAAATATAATAAAATGCTCAACATATATCCGTGTAAAAAATTAAACGCTCTATAAAAAAGGTCTCTTGAGGTTAATTGATTATGCTAACCATTTAGAAGATATTTGCATTTTAAAAACCAAAATTTGATACTAAATCCTCATTTTTTTTTAAATGGTTGAAGTAATCAATTTACCATACACGACTTTTTTGTAAAGCGTTTAATTTTCTACAATACCGTATGTTGCGCATTCTATAATATTTATTTATTTACGAGTTATAAAATTTAGAAGTTAAAAAGAGATTTTTGCTAAATTCTTCAAACTTTGACTTTTGATATCTTCTAAACGGTAAGAGTTATAAAAAAAATGTAAAATACCCTTTTTAGAGCGTTTAATTTCCTATAAAAAACGTAAATAATTTTTTTTTGTACGATCTAGTAGTGACGAGATATGGATTTTGTCATATGGAACTGAAAAAATAAATGGAAACTTGCGATGAGGGAGTCTTTTCTATTAAAATTAAGAGCTTATCTTGAAAAAGCATTTTTTAAAAGTGCCTAGGAACCAATTTTTCAGTGTCAAAAATTAAAAAAAAAATAGTTGTTTTTTTTTGGCCCACCTTAATATTCATGGCTTCTATACACAGTATGTATGTATGTGGCTTTTTAAACGTGCTCTTTAATTAATTTAAGTAAATAACGTAATTTTGTGTTTGTATTAATAAACTGAACTTAAAAAACATACGCTAATTTTATCTATTTTTGGCAGGTTAAGGTCGTTTACAGCGGGAAAACGGGAACTGGTAGAAAACATCCAACTTGGTAAAGTATAAAAGTGGGCTGACTTTTTAAGATTTTTTAATTTATGGAAATACAAACCATCGTAAGGGCAAATCTTGATTTATGACAGTTTCCTCCGCGAGATGTTTTGCACGCACCGAAGTGCGTTGGGGTGAGTTGGGAAGTACGCACCGAACTTCAGAAAAATATAGGAAACTTCAAAATAATGTAAAAAAAGTCATATGTTCTTATCGATTTGCATTTGTTTTCAAGCTACAGGGTAAAACAAAATTTCATACATAAGCATCTTTTAGTTGTAGCGTTCTTTTGACAAATGTTCAAAAATACCTTTATTAACCTCTAAACATTTTCTGCTTCGTCTGCGAAGGGCATTTGTTGCTTTCCTAACTGACTCAGATCTGTTTTCTTTAATATCGGCTGCAGTGTTTCGCATACGTCGAATTAGTGCATTAGTGTGAGGCCTGGGGATCTTGGAGGCCAACTGATAGGACCACCACAACCTATCCAACGCCTGGAAACTTTGCGTCTAAATGTTGCTTAACCTGATGAGCAAAATGTGCAGGAGTTTTATCGTGCTGATAGTACATTTGTATTCTGATGTTATAGGAACATTATCTAGTAGTATTTGTAATTTGTGTTGTAGAAAATTTAAGTAGTGGTCTCTCGTGAGACGTTTATCGAAAATGAAAGGGCCAATCAAATACTTATGAACTAATATCAGTATGGTCGGTGCATTTCTGTAAGGGAATTGACTTAAATTGTATATAAACATAACAATAGTATTACTTAGTTTAGGATAATCCTAACTATTGTGATTTATTGTGATGAGTTTATGGCAGACCGCTCTAATGGTTAAATCTCCCTAAGCCTTTTGCCTGCCATAAACCAAAAATGTTAAATTTAAAATCAAGATCAGTTCTCTTACAGAAATGCACCGACAATGCTAATACCACACCACACGTTTACACAAAACTTGTGTTTAAAACTATGTTCGACTGTTGCATGTGGATTTTTGTCTGACCATACATGACAGTTACGAGTATTATTAATAACGTCACGAGTAAATGTTGCTTCATCCGTAAAAAGTATCTGATACAACATACAACACAATAACTATTACTTATCCAGCGACAAAATTTTATACGTTGAACATAATCTTCCGGTTGTAGGTGTTGTACTTTCTATACATGGACGGATGTAAGTTTTGCTTGTGGAGGATGTTTCTTACTCTTGTTTGTATTTTTATTTTGTATTGGGGGGATGCGCAATTGAGGAGCAATTGGGTCGTTGGATATCTTCTACTTCTCCTAAACCTTGTCGATTTGGAAAGTGGAAAGCTTACCGGTATCACACAAGCTTACCGGAGTTGAAAACTCTGGTAAAGGTTTTTTTAACACATGGTGTGTAAAAGTGCTGAACATAATTTTACGTAAGCGGAAAAATTCTTTTTGAAGAAATGCCCTTTCAAGTATGCGAAAACTGTAAGCCGCTCTTTAAAGGTGCTGTACGGTCGTCAGTTGGTTGTATTTTTTCCATGACCCCTAATGCATTTATAAAGCTTATTTTTTCTTTAAATCAATTGTCAGTGTCAAAAATTCTGAAATTATATTAGAACCGTGTTAGATTGCCATGCAAACGAAACTAAAAAGGCTAATTTTAAATTGAGTTACCAACCTTAAAACACTTTGACAATTGAGTTTAAGAAAAAATGGGCTTTATATAAGGTTCATTCTTAACTCGGTTGAGTGGGTGGGTTTTTCTGGTTCACGTTCAGACTAGGAAAAACCAGTAGTCCTAAACTGTTTTGTTTATGCATGGTAAAATGCATGGCGCACGTTGAAATGTTTTAGAACCACTGATCTAGCCGAGTCTAAACGTTTACTCCGAGACACCACCCACACTAACTGATTTAAGAACGACCCTTATGTACAAGTGCGTTAGAGGTGTTGAAATAACACAACCAACAGAGGACCCATACCAACGCGGTACGTAGTTTAACAGAACACGTGCTAACCGGTACTACCCCTTTTAACGATCCCATCGGACAAAGTCAAGAAAATAAGATTTAAATGCGTTTTTATCAGGATGTCTTTGATATGGAAACCGTTGATGATTTTTTTTCCACAGCAGCTCTAGCATTTCTATTACAGAAAACATAAACAAACATTATAATTGCATATTCTAAATATGAATAAATGTTTAGCATTTTGTAACACTTTAATCATACAAATTCGTAAATAAACGTTCAATAACTGTTACACTAAACTAACACATTATCAAAATAAAACAGTTATTAAGTGTTCTTGAGCGTTCGTGATTTTGCCGAATATGTGCCTTACAATGTAATGTAATATGATAAGAACATGAGTTTTTTTTTACATTACTTTTAAGTTTCCTGAATTTTTCTAACGTTTGGTGCGTTTCTCCCGAGTCACTCTGTATTTTTACAACGGACAGAGGGAACAGTCAAAAATCAAGATCCATTCTTACGGTGATTTGCCTTTCCATAAATTGAATAATGGCTATTTTTTGGTTTATAGAAAGGTCTTAAAGTCAGTCCACTTTTAGATACTTTGAGTATACCTACCTACTTAGGAGTTAAATTGACCAGACAATGTTCTTTAGATTACACGTGATAAAGATCACAGCCAAATAAAAAAAAATAATAATGACAACGCTAAGGAAACTAAAGCCAAACATGAAAGGGCTATCGCTCTCGAAAAGGAAACTACTGGCAGAAGTAGCAAACTTAATGATCATGTATCAACTACTAAAGACTATCAACGAAAAAATGTGTACAATCTTGGCAAAGGCAGGCCAGGACATAGTTGAAATCATACTTATAGATATCAAGATCCAGAAAACGAGAATAGTGTGCCATAAAACACACAATAAACACAATTCGCGTACAAATGACATAAAACTGTTACAGAGAAAAAAGTACGCTACTCAAATAGATTTCTATCTACTCTAACTACTGGTCAATCTAGATAGAGTGGTAGAAATCATGCCCAAAGCAATGAAAACTGGAGAATATTTTAAAGCAGGGTGGAAGAGTAGTAGGAAAAACTTAACTAAAGTGACAACTTGCTAAAGAGTTAACTGCTAAAGAATGCCACTGAGACCGCTGGTGAGGCCTAGGAGAAAATCATAGGACGAATGCCAAGCCTGTCGACTAACTAATTTTATCAACGAGTCTTACAGTAACTGGTGGGACGAAGCCTGTTGTAAAGAAAAAAACCTCTAGAGGCATAGAGCTGTAGCAGCACACACGAGTACTGCGGACAAACAATGGTCTGGTCTGGTGCTACAAGGAAAGTTTTTATAGTGGATAGTGGTGCCTGATCCACGCGATCGGGACCGCATCACTGTCGGTACTAAATTAAGAAGTTCCGGTGCATTTCTCAGGATTTTTCACCCTGAAGCAATTACAATCTGTTTTACGACAACGACTTTAGTTTAGAAACGTAAAGGTTTTATGCCGCGGTCTTTTTGTTTGGTCGTGGAGTGAGGAATAAGAGGAGTTGGCATGTCCTATACCGACAATGTTAGGTCCTTGGTTGAAGTACAAACACTTTTTATGGTCTTATTATATTGTTAAGACTACCGTTTGCAAATTTATAGCGGGGAAAACATTTATCCCTAGTATAGTAGATCTAACGAAATAGTAGAGTGACTAAAGCAATAAAGTCATAACCATTGTTAACTTAACAAAAAGCGGTACTCAAGTTTGGTTGCACAGATAATGGGCTCGTTAGTTACCTACTTGCTTTGAGGCCTTGGGATTTTAGAAAAGCAACACAATCACGTGATAGAAAAATTTACGACGGGCCCATCCATCATCCCTTCAGCCTAATTCTTTAGTTAACAGTGGTTATGACTTTATTGCTTTAGTCACTCTACTATTTTGTTAGATACACTATACTGTAAAACTGCTATAAATGTTTGTGCAACGACCACAATTTTAATGCTTATGCCCACTCCTATTATTCCTTCCTCCACGCGTTTGGTTGAGGTATTTATCACTCGGCATTCTTCTACTCGCTACCTGTAGACGCACCAGCATCATATGGGTATTGGGCAGTGCTTATTAGTATTATCTCATTTGAAACATTTGTGAGACGTAGGATTATGTGTATAAACAAATTTCGATCTATTTTAATCGAGATAAACTTTCACAGATGCGCTGTACTGATGGGGGCAAAATTCTCAAGACCAGATTAAAATCTAATAACAAAATTATTGGGTCTCTACATGATAATATACTTTTCGTATTAGTTACCTATATATTTAAATTAATAAAAAAATCAATAACATACAAGGATTTTCAGAATTTATTATTTATTAAATAAATTATTAGATCCGTTTATTATTATTATATAATTCATAAAAATAATTAAAACAAATAATTTTTTCCATTTCAGTGATTTTAATCACCCCTAATTCGTATAGTATAAGCCTTTTCCCTTTGATCGAAATGCCCCAATCGATATAAATAGCTTCCGTCCCTTTCTAAATAATTTATCTAATGAAAAGCGTCGTAAATAATTGTAGAAAAAATTGTCGGTACGTTATCCTTTTGGCCCCTTGTTAATCATCGTAATTTATATCGGTCGTGGTGTCATTGTCCCACCTTGAATATTTAGCGTATCGAAATCGTTTCGTGTTGTTTTTTCAGTGATCCTGCTGTAAAATCGCGCATCAGGATAATTTAACGGGGAGCTTTCGTTTCGTGTCGTTTCGTATCGTGAAAGCTCGCGTAGGGAGGGGGCCGTAGTATACTAGCCGTCGGGGCTGCTCTAAATTTAAATCAAGCCGTTTTAAACGCATTTCACTTAATTATTAACTAATTAGGAGTTGATTAGATCGTCATAAGTGTTAGTTTGCTTCGTTTAACCCGTCCAAGATCGCAAAAGTCGATAATTCGCGTTCATTTAACGAATTGAGCGGTTTTCCGGACGCGCGTCGACATTTTCCTCCGGTTTTTCGGGCCAAAGCCCGACCGAAATATGTGGCAAAGCCCCGGATTCCAGCACAGATGTGTTTTTCAGTGAGGTTTCGGTGAGTGGTCGTGCGGAATTTTTACTCGATGATTATTAAGTAGGACCTAGACTGGAAATATTGATTTAAGTACTATACAACGCTCTGCCACTTCAAAGTCTGCTGGTTGGGAACGAACGACGAAATGAAATCCATTTTACTCATTACGAGGCACAGGAAAGTCTTGTACAAGAAATTTGAAAATAGGTGATCATGCTTTTATACAGGTAATTATTTTTTCTTTTACAGAAATTCCGCTTAATGTCGGGTCACACGAATGACACATTTCCAATAAAATATCAAACGGACGAGCTTACTGTCTAATTCGGAATGAAAGCAGGATAAAACCGTAAAATAAAAAATGAGCAAAAATTTTATTAAATCTTGTGACAGGACTCTTCGTCCTTTTCACATAATTCCGTTCGGTTATTGATTTTTGGCTCATAAATGTAAGGGAATAATTTCTGATTTCTTTTGATTAAATTTTTTCAGAAAATATTTAAATCAAAAGCAAATGTGATGGTTTTTGCCTCATTGCTCCTATGCGCGTGTCAAGTAAATTGCTTAATCAAATACGATGAAAATTGATAAAATATTAAGTAAACAGGCAGTCCTTTGGGAATTAAAGTTGCTCTAGATAGAAGGAAATAGTATGGCAAAACGAAAAAAAAAGACAAGAAAACTTGGTAAATAACTAAAATAACAAAAATATTAAGTTAAAAAACACTTTTCAAATATACAGGGTAAGTCAAGAAGTAAGATCAAAGCAAAAATAATTATTTTTATTTATAAGAAATAACTATTTAATTACAAATTAGGCGTTTTTTGTTATATGTAATTTAAAATATTTGTTTTATTGTTATTATATTTTGAAGTTCTTCGTATACAGATGTGCACTCTAGTCTATATTGAGAACCACAAGGTGGTTTTTTTATACATTTTTTATTTTAGTCATATAGGTACTTTTATAAAAGCTATATATAATTTTGTAAGAGCTACAAAAAAAAATCCCAAGCTATACACTTATAATGGAGATTTCAGTGAGTACATTCGTACTCGTACAGTGACTGCACGTAAATTATACGTTTGATCCGTAAAATTTCGTTAATAGTAAATAATTATTAAACGTTTATTTTTTGTATACATACCGACATTTTTAAATAAACATTAAACTGACGTTCGTTTTTTTAAAAAGTAATGACGATAGTATGACAGATACGCTAACAGTATTTATTTTATTTTATATTTTATTCTACGTTTAATATGGTTAATATATGTTACTAAAATTAAATTATTATAGTAACGTTTATTAAACGTATTGTTAAGTACATCTGAATAATTTAGAAATTACTACGTTTACGTATAAACGTTGTGCAATAAAAACCTCAATTTTTAAACGTAAGTTTTATATTATTATTTTTTTAACCTTAAAGTTATTATCCGGCACATAATAAGGATATACCCTCTTAGATAACACTAAATATACTAGAAGACTACTAAGAAAAACTTTCAAAAAACCTTCTCTTTTTGCGCAGACTTATGTTCCTGGTTACTGTTTACATATTGGTAATGGCTGCAATTTTAAAAAAACCCACTTTTTTATTACAGGGTTTATGGCTACTTACGTGCGCAATGGTATAAATTATATTCGTAATTTAAATATAACGTTTAACTATTAACGTTAATGTAATGTCTTGTGTATCAGTTGTCCAAGTTTACCTCCTCCCCCAAAATGTCACTATATTTGAACAAAAATTCTGAAATAGTTGCATAAGATTATCTATTGTATAGATTATAGGAGTACATTCTGTTCACGTTTCAAATCATTTTATTGAATAAGCAAATTATTAGTTTTTATTCAATAAATTAAATATTAATTTAAATAGTTTTTCACTAATGTGTTATGATATCTATATTTGGACGTGTAATTATTATTATTTTATGTTTTTTAGAGGTAACGGGTTAAACAGAAACTATTAAATGAAAGATTTGTGACAATCACGCGCTACTCAATTTTAATGTAACTTTCGATTTTATTAAAAACTGTTATTATATCTATTTCTTTGATGTACGCACTGTCAGAGACGTTTTTGAATAAATTTTTGAGTATAAGTGCTCTATTACTTGTTTTTTAAATTTTCTATGCACCTATACTTATATGGATTTCTCTATTTTTGTGGATAAGTTTTTTACTTATTGTCTTTGTTGTAAAAATAAGATCTTGCTATTTCGGTTTTTCTTAAATCCGCATTTAAAATGTTTTTTAATGTGATATTTATTTTATTCCTAAGCATTTTTTGTATTATTTTCGCAAATACTTTTTTTGATTAACTTGACGGCGTTGTGACAGTTTTTTTAATTTTTTATTATACAGAGTAAATATTTCAAATGGAAAAAATTCTAAAGGTAACTCAACTCTCATTAGTTGATTCAAAATAAACAAAAATAATAAAAACAACAACGTTTTTACTATTTTTAATTTGTTACATTATTTTTCTGTCTTTTTATGGATTTTTGCCCTTATCTATCTTATATTCTTTTTTATTTCTATGCAAAAATACCTATGATGATGGCTATGATAGCTTGCTGCAGAGATCTTAAAATAAGCAATATATAGTTTTGCATTTTGGTAATATAATAAGCGTAAAACAATTTAAAAAGCTCAAAAAATTGGGTCATAAATTTCAGAAATATTTCAAAACGTCGGGAGTGAGATGAATTTTAAATTAGTATTTTGCCAGGAAACAACAATAACATTTTCAATACTTTTAACATCAAAAAACTAATAATTTTTTTTTGAATTTTAAAAATTATTAAATTGTATAAATTTGTAATTTATACGATCTAATAGTTGTATAAATATTAAATAATCATGTTTCTTATTTTAAGATTTTTTACAAACTATCGTAATAAGTAATTCTGAATTTAAAAAAAAAATAAAGATTGGGAGTGCCTTTTTCCTAGATAAGAAAAAAATCATAAAAACCCGAAGATAATGTGGCAAATTAAAACCAGACAAAATGTTTTTTGTTTGGTTGATCTAATTAAGAAACGTCGAGTTATAGAATTTATTCCAGGTAAAACACTCACTCTGCTATTGGCAGTATTATGTCAATTTTTTATTGAGTACATTATTCACTAGCTCTGCTAGTTTGTTTTTCTATGCTTTGGCCTAGATTTTAAGTGAAATTTTCACCTGGTGCATTTTTGTTTCTGCAGTAACTGTTAAAAAAAATGCTGTGATTGGTAGGTATAATATGCTTACTTGGCATATTATATATGATTATCATTATATATAATATGATTATATATGATTGGTGCAATTTTCACTTGTATTTTTAACTTGAAATCTAAATCTTTGTCTATGAATTTTATCATTTTTGGGGTAATATTTTGCTTTTCGGATGTTTTATTTATTTTTGTATTTTTAATTTGTTTTTCTAATTCTAGTTTTTTAGAGTTTCTATTTTGTGTTTATCTTTTGCTTCTTTGTCTGTTCTTTTATGTTGGTTTTTTGTTTTGTTACGGTTTTTTTATAGTGTCCTTTCTATGTTTGCATCATTTTATGTTTCTCTCTTATTATATTTCCGCTTTTACCTTTTATGTTTAGTATTGTATTTCTTTTATTGCTGATTTTTTTCAGTGTGTCTTTAAATAGTATTTAGTTATCCTTATAATTCTAAATTATTTTATTTCCAAAATTTCTGTTTTGTCTCTTTAATTGCTGTTTCAGTTTTCTTTTGTTTTGTTCCATAGTCTAGTTCTTTACATGTAGTTAGGCATCTTTTTATCTGTCTTTCTTATTTTTAATTTTTTTACATATTTTGTTTGTCCACAAATCTGTTTTTCTCATGTGTGCGTTCATCATTATTATTTTTTGCCGCAGCTGTTTTTAGCTAGTATGCTGTTTTTAAAGTGTTCCTATTTCTATCTTTATTGCTTAAACTTTTTTCTTAAGTTTTGAGTTTATTTTATATTATGTTTGATATTTCTTTTAATTTGTAATTCTTTATTTTTTTATCTATTTTTCTTACTTTTTTTTAGTTTTATTATTTTTAAATAGTGGTCGCTTCTTAGTTCTGCTTCTCTTTTTACTTTTACATCTTTTATTCTGTTTGAAACATCTTTGCTTACTTGAAAGTAATTTATAATAGATACATTTATTATATTTATTGTCAAATAAATTCTTTTATACCAGTGTTTTTGTTTCTTTTTTCTTTCTCTTTTACCTATTTGTTTTCGTATTTCTTTAAAAAAATTTCTATTTTATTTTTGTGTTGCCAATACTTAATATCAAATCAAGTTATGAATGTTATTTTGATGTGTTTGTACTAAACACGAGTAGTAAATAATAAATTTTGAAAAAATTATTAAAGTAACTTTGGGATGCAGAATAATATTCAGAACTTCAATTTTAAAATTTGCAATAAATTTTATTCCCCATATGTTTTAGGAATAAAACTAGCAAAGTATCTTAAACCGCGTATTTTTTATTCAAACCCTCTATAAAAAAGCTTCGTCGCAAGTTGCCGAGGACAAATATGTAGACCGGAAATTTTTTATAGCACTTTAAAACTAGTAAAAATTTTTATTTAAAAAACGCAAAATTTGCGCTTCACGTATTATGACCGAGCTTACACAATAACATTATATTTGCAATATAATTTCAGACAAAGACTGGGCTTCCATTTATTATTAAAGTAATTAGATTTAACAATGAACAGTCATGTAGAAATTATTACACAGACCAGAAAATAAAATAAGAGCTTTAATCGAATTAATTACTATATGCAATAAAATAAAATTTTGTTTGTTTGCTTTGGATAAACTAATTTATTATTAAAATGAGATTTCTTGGCAGTTTTTCGTTGTGAATAAATTATCTCAAAGAAATGCACCGTTCTCGATTTTTAATATATTCAATTTCGTCTCGCTCGAGGTAGAATTTTTATACAAAATAAATACGAGCTTATTTTAGCAACGTTGCGCTTTTAAATATTAATTTATTCTTTAATGCAAATAGTCCGTGTAATTATTTTAATTACATTCACTCGCTTTTAATCAATAAAACAGAAAATTAATTTATGTGCTTTGGAAAAATGTCAATAGTCACTGAATCTAAATGCCAATTCCAAATTTAGGCACTTGTTAATTGCATTATTAAAAAATCTCGATCCAGGTCAATTATCAAAGACTCACCTTTGATACTGTTGGGCAGCAATGGATAAATAATGATTTGCGCAGATTTTAACAGTTAATTAATTAACACCAATGTTACTGAGAAAACGATTATGAAGTAAGCCGGAAAATAAAGAAAAGAGAATATCTGGTGGAGGACGCCTAGTTCAATAATAAAACACACAAAGATATATTAATAAAAATACAAGCAAATACGAAAATACGAATTATGAATGTTTCTCTATTTTTATTTTGGTTTTATTCTGGTGGGATTAACATCAAACTGTTTGAATCTTTACTTGGGATTAACAAAAAAATATATAGAAAGTTATTCACGAATAATGACGAATTCA
The DNA here is from genome assembly GCA_029207805.1 of Tribolium confusum. Lineage (NCBI taxonomy): Eukaryota > Metazoa > Arthropoda > Insecta > Coleoptera > Tenebrionidae > Tribolium > Tribolium confusum. The sequence continues at coordinate 12,336,331 of JALGAY010000006.1, forward strand.
TATGCAATCAAATTTAGACATTAAAAGCAGCTTTATTAATAAAATTTTTCTTTCAGTGATAATTAACTTCATAGCATTCATAGCATAGACATTAGAAACAGTGTCACATGCACTAATCACAAGTTGGAAATGATTTCTTTAACTGAAAAGAATGTATGCTACTTTTCTTGCCGCTACCTCATTGTTTTAGCATTATCTTAGCAACCATTAATATTTAAAAAATCAAAAGTAAAATGTCGCGCTTCGACAACATTTGATGTATTTAACAAAATTTGATGTATTTAACGCTTCATTCAGTTAATTCTCCAACCGAAGATCATTCATTCTCAACTCTTGTCAGACAATATTTTTATTTTTTTGTATTCGCACTGGTTGCTAAAAGACAATTAAACTCGATCAAATTCTTGGGAAAAGAACCCTCGCGCTCCGCACTCGGGTTTGTTTATCAATTTGATCTTGTTTAATAGCCAAGCAACCAGTGCTCATACAAAATAAAAATCTTGCCGACAAGAGTTGAGCACTTATGATCTTACTGTTGTAAATATTGAAATAAAGTTACCCAAAAATTATCGATTTTTGTCAGTTTTTTCATAACTTGTCAAATTGAATGACTACTTAATAATTCGTTATTTTTAGTTCTTGTACCAGTGTAATATGGAAGTGATAAAATTTATTAGCGCGTATTGTTCTAGAAATAGAACTTTGGCTAATTTCTAAATTTTGTGCTACAGCATTTTTTCCTAAATGTGGATTTTCTTTAATTGCCTGAATTACAGAAATCTCATTATTTTTTCCTGTCGCAGTTTTGTTTCGTGGCTTTTTCAAGAAAAGCCAGTCCGAACTAAGACAATTTGGCTTCAAGTCTTTGAAAAATTTTGTCAGTTGGAATCACTCGATAAGAATATCTTTCTATATAAAGTTTTACTGCAGCTGAAGCGTTTTTTCTACATTTCTCACATACCAGGATCTTATTAGCCTTCTCGTTATCAGTTAACATTTTGATTAAATTTGCTTAAAGACAGTTAAATTAACATAAAATGATGTACTATGATATATATGATGGCAAAAACATTTTATAAATAAAATTTTATTTAAGTTTTATGCGAAAATGTAAAATTGGTTGCATAAATCTTTCGTCATCATTCGTGAATAACACTGTATAATTGTCAACATCGGGATATTGGTGAAGTACATGTACATGTAACAGAACTTCGCACGATGTTTTCAACCGACTCTTGAGGACATTCTAACTAAAAAACTGGCAAAAGCTCTAAAAACTTTTGTGCGTTTTGGCTAGAGTTTATAAGCATATAACGCTCTTCTAAGCATATTCCACACATACTACATGAAATTTAGGTCTGGCAAAGATGGAGGCAGAGCAACAGTTTTAATTTCTTAATTTTCAATAGAAATAAACACTTCTGCTGTGCAGTAAAGTCAAAAGTTATCATTAATAAAAACAAAATTTTTACTAACAGCGACAAGAAAATTTACTACAATGTTTTTGAAGATGTCAGTAGCATATATTATCTGAACGTTTATTGTTCTTTGACAAACATAGGTAAAAGTCGGCACAACCAATAACATAGATTCTTTATCACACCATTACTGATGGCCACTATCACTTCTGAGACCAAATCAGGATTCATCAGCACATAAAACAGTGTTTCATTTCCTATCCCAATTTTGACAAAAGTTGTTAAACTAACACGTGCCGCATGGTCTAAGGACTTCGGTATTGAAGATGATTTATTTATTAAAATGTAAATGGTTTGAACGCTTAATATAGGGCCATTCTCATTATAGAGTACTTCTCGCTTGCGATGCATAAATTGCTATAGTTTTTCTTACCACTAAGCGTCTATAACGATCTTAAGTCCTGCTGGTAGACCAAGGTCTATCTCGTCTGGGTCTTTGCCGAACAGATCCTGTCTCTAGATATCGATTCTATAAATGATTTATCACACTTTGACTAAATTTATGACTGTTAGCGATATCAAATTGATTGCTGCTAGTTTACTATCCCAATAACTCTGTTCCTCTCAGGTGCAGCTAAAACTCTATGTCTTTCTATATTTCGACTAAATACTTACTGCACTCATTGCGATAACAATAATTGTAAAGTGACTTAAAAAAGAAGTTGATCCTGGCATCTAATTTTCCACTTAAAAAACTTAAAAAGTTAGCATAAATACCAAAAAAGCCACGAAAATAGAAAATAGTGTTTCAAACAAATACTAAAAAGTAAACGCAGGTGATATAGGTATGTCTGATGTCTAAATTTTCAATAATTCTTAACTTTTTGTGCACATTGTATTTTTGAAAATTTATAATGTATAATACATTCCATTCATATAATCCAACTTAATTTTCATACGACAACCGCGGAATATTTTTAATTCACTGTCCTGAAAATTGGAGAGATCTACAAATTGAGGCCGCGAAACGTTGACAATTAGGTATATTCTTAAAAAATGATCATAAAGAGTTTCAATCTTACTGATGTCAATCTTATATTATTATACAAAACGTAAAAATTATCAATAAACTCAACGAAATTATTTACTTTATTCAGAAATTTAACGCGCATAATCTCACACACATAAAGTTGTTGGTTTTTAATAATTAATTGTCAAAGTGCCGTCAGGTAGGTATTGCTATTCGTGATAATTTCGCGATGTTATGTTGCTAACACTAAATGTTAGTGGCATTGCATTTGTGTCGATAAATATTTGTGAATAGTTAAATCAGTAAAAATAATATTTGGATTTAGAATTAAATACACTTCATCACCAAGCAATACTGGACAGTTATTAATAAATGGTAAAAAAATATTAGTGTGCATAATCTAAACTCTGACATAGGAGATATATTTTAGTTGATCAATAAGTACAGGTTTTAGGGTGGTATAGTATGCTTTTTTATTAAATTTATTACATTTTTTATATTTTTATTAAATTTGACATTGACAATTGATTATAAAAAAACTTTAAGGATGAGTTGTTTTAATTAAACTATACTTTTTAGAAAATTTAGAGAAACTTTTAATGCTTTATAAAAGGTGTTCAATTGAAAGGTTCATCAAGTTAACTTTGACTTGTCATTTTTCTCTTAAGAATACATGGGGGACTTGGCTTATCAAAGCTAACTTGAACTTTTTTATTAACCACATGTTAGGTAAATATAATCTTATAATTTTTTTGTTGTTTATGGATATTATTTTAATACCCAAGCACTTCTGATTCGTTTGTCGCTTATACTCTATTTATTGCGTTTTACAGAGAATACCTTTTTATGTGAATATTTTCGACTTTTCTGAATAAAAGCCAGAGAAGAATTGAAATGCCATTTGATATATTAACTGAAACAGAAATTTCAAATATCCTCTTGGTTAGATACTCTCAGCTTCTTTGAACTGTTGTCTGATAATATTTTATTAGGAAAACTTTTTCTGCAACTGAACTGTCAAAGTACATTTACATTGTAAAATAAGTCAACTATTCGGCCATATGCAATTTCTAAATAAACTCTTTTTATGATCGTCCACGTGCAGAAATATGACTGTATCTTTACTCATGACTTTTTTTGACTGTTACTTCTATTGGTTCCAAGTAATCGACTCCGGTTCTAGTGAACTTCATATTGGCTCTGTGATTTTTGCAGCATGAACATTTAGCCCTGGTGTATTTAACCGTTTGTCCCATTTTTAGTAGGTACACTAGATTGAGATTTTAAATTGTTAATAATCAAATTTTGATCAAAATGTTACGAGTTTTGTGTTTCTGTGCATTGGGTTTAAAATAATAGGATTCTTTGCTTTAGAAAACAGAATTACAGGACTGATTGTTGTTATTATCCATTATAATATAATTAGTGTATAAATTGAGTCTTGGGTGTGTTGGACAAAATAAGGTGAAATAAAAAACTTTAATATGTGGGACGTTTCGTGGACTATATTTCCACTTTTTCAGACCTAATAAAATTGTGAGGTAAATAAGTTTGTTGGACTCTGAATTCTCTTACTTTGAATTAAACTTATAAGTGTTTATTTTTGTTCATTTTTTAATTTTGGGCCAAAGACATGAAAGTGGTCCCCATTTTATTTCTAATGCAATCGTATGGTGAATTTAGATTTGTTAGATTGGTAAGCTGAATTTTTAAATTAATTTTACTAACCAAATTTTAAGAAATCAAAATTGGATATACGGGGATGACTCCTGTGGAGAGTGATGTCATATCGACACATACGGGATTGACATCTCATGCACAGCATGATTTTTGTCGGACAAGTTGACCACTATTATAGTTTTAAAATTTCAATCAACAAATCACAAAAATCGTGCTGCGTATGGAGTGTCCACCACTCCGAAGATGTCGGTATGACGGCATTTGAAAACGCAGCAGCGCCGAAAGTTTCCAATTAGATAAGTTTGTCGGACTCGTTGCAAGAAAGACACTCACAAAGTTTTACATTTGTATGTATCAAAATTTTTTTTAAGGACATTGTACTGGGGACTACCTACTATGATCTTTTAGTTTAGTATTAGTATTGACCACAACGAGGTTGGATTAGAAACAAATTAGAAAAAAATCCGGCAAAAAGTTGCTGGATATCCACACATAGACGACGCTCTCTAAAAGAACACAAATTAAGTTCTATCAGCAACATGCATAAGGAGGTCGGTGGATGCCATAATTCAAATAAGTTGCTAATTTCTGGACAAATTCATGGAGAGTTTTGTTGCCAATCCAGTCGACGTTTCTGACAGGACTACCATACTCTAGAATAGGGCGACAATAGCACATACAAAAAGTTAAAAAGAAGGAAAAAGGTTTAGTCAGAAGTAAAAGATAAAAGACAATTAACACTAATAGATGTTGATGCGATATGTACTTAGTATATCGCAATCTCAGATTGTTTTCACCTAGATGCTAAAATCCTCGATCCTAGACATACTTGAAGATATTGAGTGGGAAGAAGTAAAAAGGTTAGTTTGAAGCAGATGACTTGTTGTAAGTAAGAAGATTAGAAAACAATTACTGTTGTTGACATTTGAAATGGACCGAATAGGAACTACATAAACAAGAAATAATAAATATCTGAAAACGAAGCTTTAATGTCTTGTGTCGCTTTCCAATTCCCAATCGCCATTTTTTCCTGTCTAACCAATCTGCTTCCGCTAGATTTCTTTTACTCATTGCCTTGGTGATACCCTGTATCCAGTTTTTTCTCGAACTTTTGGTATCCATTCTAACACTTGTTTTGGTAACCTACCATCCCCCATGCAACGTATGTGTCCACACCATTTCAGTTGGATTTATTCAATATCGTCAATTACTGTTGTCTTTGTATTCATTATATCTTTTATCTCTTTGTTTCTTTTATGGTCTAACTTTGAATATCTGACAGATCTTCGTAATGCATCCATTTCTGTTGCAAGTATTTTTCGTTTATCATTTTCTGTCTTAGTCCATATTTCGACGTCATATGTTAATACACATTTTACCATGATGTTGTAGATGTTTAGCTTTTTTGTCTGTCTATATCTTTTGACCAAATAATTTCATTAAGTGCTCCTATGGTTCTTCAACTCTGGCCTAGTAAATTATCATCATTGCTTCCTTCCTATACCCATATATTTAGTTTTTTCTGTATTTATTTTTATTCCCCAGTTGTTATATTTCTCACATAATTTTGTTGTCATATATTCTAGATTTTCTTTTGTTTGAGCTATTACTACTTGATCGTCCGCAAATTTCATCGTATAGAGAGTGGTATTGTTTAATTCAAAGCCTATTCGGCAACATTTCTACTTCCAATTTTTAAGGGCATGTTCTACATATATCTTAAATGATGTTGGTGAAATGCAACAACCTTGTCTGAGACCCTTTGATATTCGAAATTAGTTTGACAGTTTTTTGCCAATTTTTATTTAAAATCTGCAGTTATACATTTGTTGTACTGTTTTTATTGATGTATTATTTATTTTTGTTTGTTTTAAACAACGATAACTTCTGCAAAATCATCGCAATTTAGACAAAGTTCGATCAGAATGTCAAAAAGAAAACCTCTTACACCACAATGATTTAGTTTTAGCAACAGTCTTCGTTTAGATACCTTGTCAAACGCGCGAGAAAATTCAAAATATACAATTTTTTGGAAATATTTTAAGAACAGATTTAAAAAATTGTTTTATGGCTGAGGTACCAAAATTCACGACAGAAAGAGAATCAGTCGTTTGAAATAAAAATATAAAAAAACATTTTTTATTTGGAAAATGTTTACAAAAGTATCTGCAACTTTACGATTGTTGCTACAAAATGTCTATTGTAGGTAATGTTTAAGCAGAGGAATTGAAACTTTGTCAGAGAAAAAACAACAATAGCATTTATAGTTTTTAGGATTATTTTGTAAAATAGGACATTTTTCATAAAGTTTTTTCATAAAGTCATCTCAATAATTTTTTTTATGCTTGTTTCAAAAACGTTTATTAAGCAACAGCAAGATTTGCTCTTGCCTTTTAAGTCGATTTTCAAGTAAAAGTATGCGATCCGAAATGTTTAATTCTAATCGAATAACTGTTGATATAATTTTACCAAATCGAATAATCTTCCCGATTTTTAAAACTAAGCTCAAATTGATGATGTTCGTTGGTTTTCTCTAAGTATGCGTGGCGGTTTTAAATGCTTTTAGTGATGAAAATATTCATTTGCAGAATCTTTGAAACAACTGATTTTAACTGACTATACCTGTACATTTTATAAACAGAATAATGACTACTAATCAGATCGCAAATCCCTAACTTTTGTATAATTTTAAACAGATACGTTGTGTAATAAATTATTCAAAACGTAACATTAATTTAGCAGGAAAAGTGAGAGAAAGATAAAGGGTGACAAGAACCACTTACAGTTCTTGAATGGTGGTAATAGCTATTGTTTCACACATCTGATAAAAACATTAAAGCTTGCGATAATTAAATTTCATTCCAACATGTTACTGTCAGATAATAAAAACTTTTTTGTTCTCATTTATTACCCCCAGTTTTCAATTTCATTTTTAAATTAAAAATATATCGTGTTATTACTCTAAAAGCTTTTAAGTTAGAACTAATATTTACATATTATTGAGAAAAAACGCAATTAAATAGAATCGATATTAATTTTCCGTGTTATTATTCTAGCCATAAACTTAATTTGCTGTTTTTTAAAATTACGACTTTTAAGCCGGTGCATAATTACGCCTAAATTGATTAATGATTCAAGTTTAATTTAATCCTAAAATTAGAAATTCAAGTCTTTTAATTATTGAAAGTTCATACTGGCCGTTTACTAAACAAAAACGGAACTTCATCACTCATAATTTGAATGTCAAAATAGTTCCGTTTTGGTAATTTTATCATTAAAAGCCGTTTTATTAATTCTGATAAAGATTAATCAACATTTCATCTAATTAAGATATTTGGAATTTGTACGAATGTCGAGTTGCCGTGACCACTTTTATGGTCTATAAATTCCGGACCGTTTTATGTTTTTAATTTGGCTATTTTTATGAAATCTATTATTAAGTCGGATTTCATTGACGGACAAGAAATTTAAGGACGGTTTGCATGAGGTTGATCATGCAACTACAATATAAAATGTGAATTATGGTGATGTATACGAATTGGGTAAAACCGTGTTGATCAATTGGGTTTTACGAATTGGGGAATGCATCAAAGCTAATAAACTCTTGGCAATTTGGGGAAAATTATGTCAAAAAGAGCTCAAAGGAAGTGCAATTAGTTCAGAAGTGGGATTTGACGTGAAATATTTTTGTAAAGACAACAACAAAATAACATTCCGCCGATTTCAAACCACCTGTACATTGTAATTACACTTTTTATAACACAAACGAAAATATTATTTTGTTTTTATAGACACACAAAATTAAGCAATTAATTGAATTAAAAACAACATTATAGCGATTTTGTAATTAAAAGTAAACAAAAATTGTTGGATTTTTTTAAAGAATTTACAAAAAACTCAGACTCAAAAAAATGTATAAAATACATAAAATTAGTCACTACATAATTTGTATTTAACAGTTTACCTAAAATTTTGTTTTTTAAAATGGTGGATGCGCCGGGTTAGTAAACAATAACAACATTTTTAAAAAAAGCAAAGAAACTTTGAATTAATTATTAATTTAGAAATTAGATTTTGTTAGCAAATGAGAGAGAACTTTGATTAGCATGAATAAACCATTTAGTTAATAGTTTCTCTTGTTTTTTAGAGATCAATAATATATTTAACATTTAAAATATAAAAATCGTATTTACTTATAATTAGTATTAAGTTTTTAAATTTTGATGAAACACAAAAATTAATAAACTTTTTTTATGATTTCTCTAGAATATGTAAAATAGTGTTTAGTAAAGTTTAATTTTAATGAATGACCAAATAGACACAAAATGAATAAAAAATAAACTGTCCGTTTCCGCAAATTAATTTAGCAAAACACATTTAATGTCTATTCTAAACTTGAGCACGTACAAAAACCACGTTTTCAGTAAAGGACATTCCAATTTAATAAACTTAAAACCCTAAAAACTCTCTCTTTATAAAATGTTTTGTTATTTCATATCAAATTAATAAACACAAAATCCAATAGATTAAAATCTAAAGCAAACAGCAAAAAAATAAATTATGTCAATCCTTTCAAAATATAATTAAGATGAGATAACAATTTTAGAGAATTAAATCAGTTAAAAGCTTTTTTAATCAATGACAATTAAATATTTATTTGTAGTAAAAATTAGATTAGAAGGATTAGAAATTAAAAATAAAGTAATTATTGCATTGCAATATGTATTTATTTAAATAGATGGTGTTTCAATAATTCTATGCTGAAGTTTTTGTAAGCGGAGTATCTTGTTTGCATCTAGCCGTTAAAGATGCTGTACTAGTTGCAAGCGACAAGTGTCCTGTCCGTTGCCATTTTTCCTTGTACTTGCCAGTGACCCTAAGAGATGACGCCTTGTGCTCTACTAGTCTTTACATTTTTTAATAATTGTATTTGTATGTGATTGATACTCCTCGTTAAAAGATTTTTTACGTCAAGAATATGGCAACATAGAAGGGTAAACAAAATCAATCTAGAAAATTATATAATTCTGTTACTGAACATAGAAATGACGCCATTAATATATCTAAACCAGAAATAAGTATGCTTTAAAGAAATGGCAAGTTTCAAAAGTTTTTCTTCTTGGTGGTTTATAAATTATTTTGCTAAAAAAAGGCTAAGGGGCGAGTCCAAGGCTAAACTCGTCTTTTGTTATAAATAGGTGACTTTGAAGTATGTTTGGAAAATTTAACTAGCTATATTAGTACATAATAAAAGAAGTCGAAATAACCTAACTTGTCTTATACAAATGTTAATAGTTTTTGAGGTACACCCTGCAGAACAGTTTTTTTTCAAATAACATTATTTTTAAAATAATGTTATTTAATGTTATAAAATAAACACGATGTATGACAACACAGTTTTTGAGCATATAAATTTGGAGATCTACGATGTAAAAATTTTTGCACAAAAACAGTGCTGTCATACATCGTGTATCCCAAAAATGGTGTTTTTTTTTAAGTCTACAGCGTATATCTCAAAAATTATAAACAGTTGTATAAATCAAATTGGGCTTTCTAGTATCGTTTCAACAATGCTAAATTATCACTAGGTAACGTTTGTAAAATTTTTTTGAAAAACATTTGTACATATAGACCGTTCAAATTTTTTTTAGATCTACTCTTGCTGTGCAAATTGACATGACAAATTTTTATTGTTTTTGATAGTATCAACGCTTTATTTGATTGAACTTTTATTAAACGCGTCAAGGATAAAACATTCATTATTGAATCGTATTTTTGAAATGGGGTATAAATTGAGGGCGAATGGAACTTCAACACTGGTGTATGTTTGAAAGAATTTCGCCAAAAAATTTCTTAACCTCATTTTTTTATACATACGTCTAAAGTTTTATAGCAAGAGTTGATCTAAATAAATAATGAACGGTCTGTATGATTTTAACATTAAAACTAGAACTATCACCAGATAATCACAAGCTGTATATTTAAAAAATTGCTTAAATAAATTATATCTCGTTTAAAAATAAATTCTTAAAAAAGTTCTACAAGGCTTATCCCAAATACTCTAAACATTTGTGTAAGGTAAGTTGGGTTAGTTCGACTTTTTTTATTATGTGCTGTAGCTGGTTAAATTTTCCAAACATACTTTAAAGTCACCCTGTATATTGCAACGTTTTATAACAAATAATTTATTTCCAATATGTATACTAATAAAAAACAATAAATTAATAATTCAATATTTACACTAAAACTGCCGGTGCTTTAATACTGTCACGTCGCTGCCAAGAATATCGCCCACTTTTTACTCTGTCTGGTTGTTGCTGACTGACTGATTCTCAGACAATGTCTTCTTCTTTATACAAGGTGTTTATAAATAAATGATTGTAGGGTCGTAGGAAGCTGCGGAAAAAATAAAAAATGTTCTTCCTTTTAAAGACAATCATTTTAGGTATTATTATAATTATTATTAGATAACTGAGTAGTTCCAGAAATCATTCTCTAATATTCCGTTGCGGAAATGGGATATTTGAATGAATATTCGTGATATCGTCTTTCCAAAATACGAGTATGCCAAATATTTCGTAACCTGCCTTCACTTAATTGGAAACAATGACTAATTCTTCTTGATCGGTTTATAAACGGGTTTATTGATAATTTCGGAGAATTTCACGCCTCAATGCGCTTCCGGCAAAATATCTTTTTAGTATTTTCTGACCAGACCTGATTAATTCTGGATACTTCAAAAAAACTTCTTTTAGTAAATTATCCAGTGCATAGTCATTAATTACTACATGTTCGTAACACACGTTATATCTTATGTTTTGTTAAAATATTTTTATTGTGTGGTATAAAGTTACCTGTTATTTCTTATAAACCAATAAAATACAACGTGATCAAGAAGAACTGGTTGGGTTAACAGCATTGAAATTTTACTTAAAATTGGCTATTCTGACCAAACTTCAAACTCAAATTTGATATATCAAAAATATGATTAATACGTTGTCATTAGTTGTTGCTAAACTTTTGTTAAAATGATTTTCGAATTAGAACATGAAACTTTTATTGTAATGGCGCACTTCAAAAGTGGCATCTCTAATGAAATTAATGGTAGGCAATATTCTATAGACTCAACGTATGTCCACTTTTAACAATTTTTTCCTGATGTGGTAGATTTTATCAGTTATAATGTCATAAGATTTTTTGCCGAAAAAATTTACCGATTGTTACAAAAGTTCATCTACCAATTTTGCAAATGACATTGTCATAAAAACTGTAAGATGTCAGTCGAGTAGTTTTTGATCAATGTTATCAGCAAAATTGTAGAACTCTAGTTTACAATCGAAAAATTTTTTTAGGCAAAATCTGAACTCTAATGGTATTCGTCGAGGCTCTTTTTCGAAATAACTTGCGTGACTTTTCTCTTTACAATTTTTGAAAATTAATTTTTGTTTGTTTATTACGTAACTAAGGCAACACTACTACAGGTAAAAAAATTTCAGTTATATCATAAGAGTTCAGAGTTGGCCGAAAAAATTTACCGATTTTTACGAGAGTTTTCCGAGCAATTTTGCGAATGACATTGTCATAAAAACAAGGAGACGTCAGTCGCAATTTTTGACAGCTCATTCTTTCAATGGTAACTTTCGTTTTCACTGTTAAATTAGAGTATGTGATTGGTTAAAAAATTCACGAGTGAAATAGTCACTGAAAAACGAGGTACGTTGTGTTTTTCAAATTGCCTGTTGACTGAGAACCCCCCAAAAAATTTTGACAGCTCATTTTTCAATTGTAACTTTCGTTTTCATTGTTGAATAAAAGTATGTGATTGGTTAAAAAATCTATGAGTGAAATAGTTATGTTGAAACAACACTGCATGCGAGTTGTGAAACATCTCAGTACAGGTAATGTTATAAAAACAAAATCTGATCGATTTTTCACACTTACTGAAGATGTTGTGGAAGTCATTTACGTACAAATGGAGCAAAACCTGCCAAAATCTGTAAAGAAGCACTAATTGTTGGAATTACATTTAATACCCTAAAACAACAAGTTAAATTATTAAAAACAAAGCTGCACACTTTGAACCTTATCTTTAAATTTTGTTTCTGTTTCTCTGTTTGCTATATTTTCCATTTTATTATTTAATAAAATTATTATTGTTGTTGAAAATGGATTCGTTATAAAATCTTATTTGGTATTTTTTGGCAGGAGTAAAACGTAACCCACAATTTAAAAAAAAATTAGTAGCTTTATTGCCAACTCAATCAGTATTTCTTAATCACGGTGTACAAATTAGTGAAAAGCTTTAATTTTTAGAGTAACAAAAATTTTCCCTTACCCTGTATAACTGATTAGGATTTAATAAAGAACAAAACCTCATTTATCTCTTATCGTAATCCCAAATGTCCCTAACAACAGAACAAAAGCTAGTATCATTTTTTTTTGACTTTGATTTCCTCAAATAAATCCAAAATCAAATAGATAATGTCAGCCGTCATCAAACAGGTGTTTTTAAAAAACGAATTTTAATCGGAATTTTGCGACCACATCATCAATCATCCTGATTGTATAGAATCGCGGCCAACGGCTGCCATCCTTTGTACAGTAATGGATCTGGTTGTTATTTTTCAGGACGACATCCCAGAGCTAATCTGGTATGCAGTGGCGGAAATTGGCGCGCTCGAAGATCACATCCGGTCGTTCGCGCACGCGCAATATGCTCTGCTGTGGTCGCAGGAAGGTAAGGACTCATAACTCCTCATATTTGTCATTATATTATCCTTTAAAAAAATATTTAATCAAATTTAGTGTTTCACCCTGTGTATGCAAAATGTTTTTTAGGAATAAAGTATTGATCGCTTTGTTTACTGTACACAATGTTGTACATAAAATAAGAGAAGGTAAATGTTGGCATTGTGATATTGTGTGTTATTTCAAGTCTCTTTGTGTGATAATGTAAATTTCACTCTGAAAGTGTTGAAGCTGCTGTAAAGTCACACAACTGATGAAATAAGGAAGAAGCAAAACTTTCTAAAGCAACTTAGAGAATAATAAAACTAAGTAGAATCGGTTAAAGTTAAAGCCGGAGCCGATGTTACAACTTAGAGCTTTTAGAAAAGATGATTTAAAGTTTTGGTATAATCCAAATTAATTTTGCCTTAAAGGAAAAAAGTCCTGGTCATTTTAGTTCTGCGTGTAGATGTAAAAAATCGTTTTAGAACGTGTCAGATGTTGAATTAGCAATGGGATTGGATTAAACGTCTCTTGAAATTGTTTGAGAAGCAGTTTCTTATCCGTCATTCTGCTGTTTTTTTTCCGCTTGATCGCGGAAAGAACAGAGAGAGCGTGTTATTGGCGCACGCCTATTGGTTGTCGTTATCGACTCGAGTTTACGTTTTACTTTAATTACTATCGTGTGTACGTGGCCTCACGTGATGTTGATACATTCATAATGAGTAGTGCAAAGGGGAAAAGCGTGAATGGCATCGTAGCGCATTTTTCATTCGGGTCTATAGGGAGGGCAGTGCAATTTGCATCTAGTTGTAGTACGAGAATACGTTCATTTTTTAGCAGGGAATGAGCCGAGGATTGTTTATGTCAAGACGAATCACCAGAAATTGAGATACAAACAGTGTTAAATGCAAAAATTTTGAGCTGTTATTGGAAAGAAACATTTTTTAAGAACACATAATAAATAATAGGCATTGTAACTGCAAACAAATCCAGATTGCGATTTTCTCACCGAAAGAACTGCCTGACTTAACAATAGTTATTTAATATTTAAAACACGTTTTTTAAAAGTTAGTAAGAGGTGTTTATTTAAAAAAGTTGTCAAGAGTGCTACGAAATTTTGATAAAAGAAAAAGTAGCGAAAAATGGATGTCGGAACTTGATACACTGTAACTATGGAAAACATTATAAATAAATAAATAATTTTTATTATTTTTGAGGGCGTGTTTACAAGATTTCGAGTCATTTTCATTTCCAGTTTCAATATTTCTTCTTTTTCGAGTTCAGTCTTTGTTCATTCTAAGTTTTTAGAGCATATAAGGTTTATAGTCAAACGTTACTTTAGAAGTGGTAGAAAGGTTGAGGGCGAGTGGACCTATTTGATGAAACGCAGAACAAAGTTGTTTCTTGAAGAGAGTAATATTTAAATTGCCACTATCGCCACATAATGTTTTAACAAATTTTATTTTACCGCTTTCTTAAAAATTGACAGGTTTTTTCATCTATTCTATATATAGGGTCACTCTATAGAAAAAATTGGAATGGCAAATTTCTTCTTCCGAAATTAGACCGTGTCAATGGAGTTTTTGTATTCGACGTTTCGCTAACTATCGTAGATAGCTTCTGCAGGAGTGGAGTGACAACTGGTTAGAGATGTACTCAACTGCATCGCACTGTTTATGTATATTTTTTCTGAAAGTTGTTTTAATTTTTTTTGCCTATACTTTCTCTTTGTCTAGAAGGTTATTCAATTCTATTTTACATGTTTGTAAATAAAATATAAAAACCGTTTATTAATACTAAACAGTACATGTAACACAAGGCGTGTTCCGACAACAAAGTTGCAATTTTTTAATAAAGTATTTAAATCCCACCTTTTTTTCAAGGAGCAACCTTTATTTCAAGATTCATTATTTTTATATAATTAGTGTAATCTCTAATTTCTGAGGGTTTAAACGAATTTTTGTTTTGACTTAGATTTTTTATTTACTTATGTGATACTTTGTATATAAAAATCTAATTGTATCTAAAGTTATCTAACGTTCCTAGTCTTTTGCGCCCTGTTTATAGGTATGTATAGTTATTTAAAAAAAATTTTAGTCGTTAATTTAATTTGTTTCTTTGTGTAGATGATATTGTTTACTGCAGTATTCGTCCTCTTTTTTTTTATTGTCTTTATTTAATTTGTCTGGCGCTTTGTGTACTTTTTGTCTTTCCAACAACCTTTTGTGTCGTTATAATAATCTTTCAATTGTATAAACAGGGTATTTTACAAATGAATGCAATTTTTTTAACCAGTAATAGATATCACCAAAACAAACACTTTTTCTAGATAACATTTTTGTTTGTGTATTAATCTTCTTGTTAGATCATCTTTGTGTGTCAAATAAAATATAAAAACCATTTATTAATACCAAACAGTACACGTAACACAAGGCGTGTTTTGACAACAAAGTTGTCATTTTTAATAAAGATTTTAAATTCAAATTGTTGTTTGCCAAATTGTTGTAAAGTTAACCCTCGGTTGCACAAATGTCAATCAAATTTGACAGACGATTGAATTCTGATTAAATAAAAATATCGTGCTCTAATTGGCTAAAAATATGTTAATGAGAGATTAACAAGCTATCAATTTTGATGAATGTTTGTGCAACCGGGCATAAGTCTTTATTTACTGGTTTATTTATACTCGATAATTTATAATTTAAAAATTGTAATTAAATTTAATTCAATTAAAAAACCATCAATTTATATATTATTTCGAATGCGCCGAGTTAAGTTAACAACTGGCCCGGCGCATCCACCATCTTTAGTATTAAAAAGTAAATCTTTTAAAGTAACCTGAGATTTTTAAGATGAAAATAAGATTTTTTAACGTAAGTTACTTGTAATAACTTACTATAATTTATATCATTTTGTATTGTTATTGTTTTCTCTTTGATCCTATGTTTTAAATCCTGAATTGTTAAAACTTTTACGTGATGTTGCGACGTCTTGTGGCTAAACTTTTTAAAATAAAAAGTGAGCGGAAATAATCAGCTAATTAAGCGATTGGTGATAACACAAATAAATATATTTCAAAATAATTAAGTTTTAAAACATTCCTTCTAAATGTTATTTGAAGTACACTTAAAAAATATTAGATCTCAGCTTTCAAAATTTATGGTTAATGTTATTAAAGTATTATTACGCATAATCTACCTTTATTCGTTTAACCAAAATCTTAATTTTCTATAACAAAATCACACAGAGGAGCATAAAATAGAGATGAATTAGATTCTAGAACTTTAACTGTTTTGCATGAAAGTATTCCAAACAGTTTACAGAATAACTTGTAACAATAAGTTTTTGCTTTATTTTACCACCAATTGCTTAACATTTGCACGCAACTTATTGGCAGAAATGTTATGTTTTGACAATGCAATAATCTTCAAAAAGGAATAAAAATTTTCTATTTTACGGTTGGTAGTGGTTTTACGCACTACAGCACTTTTTTTTGAAAGAACTTGTTTGTAAGTCTTAGTAAGGCTGTGTTACCAAGTTACTATATACAAAGTTGTACAATTTTGAAGCTAGAAGTCACCAAAATTAGTAATTAAAATTATTTTTTTATTAATAACTTTGAAAATATAACCTAACAAAATAAAATTCCCGATCATCTGTGGTTAGAAATTACGAAACTATGTTTTCAAATCACATTTAAACAGTGTCATTTACAAATGATGACAATCCATACGCAACCAAATTTACATTTAAGCAACTTTCTTGATAAAATTTTCATTTTAGTGAAAATATTGTATCAAAGTTACCTAAAAACTAAATATTATTGATTTTTGTCATTTTTTTTATAACTTGTCAAATGAATGGCTACTATCATTGTTTTTTTGGATTATTTGTTATTTGTAGTTTTTGTACTAGTGTCACATGGGTAGGGTTGGAATTTATCAACACGCATTATTCTAGAAACAGAACTTTAGCTTTTGATTTCTAGCATTTTGCCCAATTTGTAAATTTTCTGTAATTGCCTGAATTTCAGCAGTTTTATTATTTGTTTCTGTCGCAGTTTTGTTTTGTAGTTTTTTAAAGAAAGCTAGCCTTGTCGCAATTTTGCTTCAAGTTTTCGAAAAATTTTGTCAATATTGAAACCATTCGATAAGGATATTTTTTTGCATAAAGTCTTATTGGAGTTGAAGCCTTTTTTCTATATTCCTCATACATCAGGATCATGTCAGTCTTCTCTTTATGAGTAAACAATTTGACTAAGTTTGCTCAAAAACAATCAAACAAACATATTAGCATAAAATCATATACAGAAACTATGATCGCAAAAACATTTTTCAAATAAAATTTTATCAAAGCTTATAATTTAATAAGAGCTTGTATATAATAATTAATTAATTAAGGTGAAGTTAACAAAATACTACTAGTGTACTTTGCGATGTCTCAATGCCGAGTGCCTTCCTTATTTTGTTCAAATTCCTTTCTCTGTCTTTCTCTTTTTTTCTTTTTCTCTATTTCTGTCTCTGGCTGGTCAGTTAGATTTGTTAGGAAAATAGTTAAATTTTTTTATTGCGTCACCGCGCTAAATGGTGGTCAAAACTACATATTTTAGCGTCAGCGCCTAAGCTTTTGGTTTCAAAGCGAGGTATATTTTTGTAAAGAGGGAGAATTTTAAATACAGTTTTTAACTGATAAAAGCGATTTTTATTTCCAGATTAATTATTTTTATATAACTGGTGTAATCGCTGATTTCTGAAAGTTTAAACAAATTTTTGTATTGACTTAGCGTTTTTATTTACTTTAGAAGAATTTTTTCAATCGTTAATTTAATCCGTTTTGTCCTGCAGAGTATATCGTTCATTACAATTTTTGTCCTCTCTTTAAAAATTATCGTTATAATTTTTCTCGCGTTTTGTGTACTTTTTGTCATTTTAACAACCATTTCTGTCGTTCTAATAGTCTTCCAATTGTATACACTAGGGTGGGCCAAAAAAATCAATTATTTTTTTTTTAA
This sequence comes from Tribolium confusum, assembly GCA_029207805.1. Classification (NCBI taxonomy): domain Eukaryota; kingdom Metazoa; phylum Arthropoda; class Insecta; order Coleoptera; family Tenebrionidae; genus Tribolium; species Tribolium confusum. The sequence continues at coordinate 12,354,200 of JALGAY010000006.1, forward strand.
CTTTCAACACTAAAAAATTAATTCCTAGGCACCTCTGATATCTTCTAAACGGTAAGAGTTATAAAAAAATTGTAAGATATTTTTTTAGAGAGTTAAATTTTTTACAAAAAATGTAAATAAACTTTTTCTGTACAATCAAGTAGTGACGAGGGTGATCGGGTGGGCCAACCCTAGTATACACATTAGTTAACTTATTTATTTTTACGATTTATAAAGAGGAGACAATTTTGAAAAGCTTTATATCATTCTGAGTAGCCGTTTTGTCGTACACCTTACTGCTGATAGAAGTTTCGTTAACTAAACCAACGCCAGCAACCGTTTACTAAACCAGCACCGGCTGCCCAGACACTTCCGGATAAAATTGTTAAATTGAGTTTTGTCATGTCATCTAAATTAATTTTTTGACCAAAAACTAGATAAATTAACATTTTGCAAAAGATAAAATTTATCTAAAATTAACGTGGTTTATCAATAAAACATTGGGTTTGATTCTATAAGAAGTTGTTAAGCTAATTACGTTATTATCACTAAGAAACCACCAATAACAAAATTTATGCCATAGTAATAGTCAAGTTATTATTTAACTGTTTTTAGAATATCAGGGAGATTATTTAAGCCAATTGAATAAAACATAAATAATATGAATAATTAATAAATGAAAAAAATTAATAATAAATGATTAAGTATAATACTAGTTTTGCATTCTATTAAAATTTAAAAAAATACATTTGTACTAAATTCCAAAATGGTTAAAAAGTTATTCATAAAAAACTATTTTTAATTTCTAACTTTAGCGCCTTCTAGCTACTAGACGGTGCAACTTGGAATCTTAGGTTGACTTAGAGAGTATCTCTCTTGGACACCTTGGATAAGAATGATATATTTTTGATGTTGGTATTTAAAATTCCTTGTTTCTATCTCCTTTTTCTTCGAAATTTGTTTGTCAGTGTAAAATCCAGTTTGAAAATGTTCGACTGCGATTTTGCGTTATTTCCCCTCTGATTCCAGTCACGGATTATTTGCACAATGTTTACGAATATCAAAGAGCACCGCCTTTATTTATCCATGCATAAAAAATACATTTCACCCCTCGTGAAAAAATCGAAACATTTGTGACTTGCTATCGTAATGAAATTCTGTATATGCTTATCTAACGCTACAAAAATTTAAATATGTTAATAGCATTTTCTCAGTTTATTCCGTAATGCTTGAATTATAGTCAGCTCAGCTAAATTTGGCACTCAACTTTAATTAATTATTTTTTATAGCAACATTAATTTATTCCTCGCAAAATTGAATTAAAAAAACAAGTGATTTATTTTTAGAAAAGAAAAGTTTACGAGGGAGTTGTAAGACAAAGTTTGTCTTTCCGGTTTTATCTCTTAATAAAATGAGACTACGTCACGACTTAATCACTGATAGGAGATCATAAAATAGCCCAACACTAGTTTACCACCATAAAGGGGTTTTACTACGACACAAGCTTAAGTAGCGACAACAGGTTACCTCTCAAATACACATAAATAACAAATCTCGCAAAATAAATACAATAAATTACAAATCAATAAATTGTAGTTCAAGTTTTCCAGTCGATGCAACAATTTCATTTAATTTAATTGTTAGCAATTTGGTAGAGAAATTGCTAAATACGGTAGAACAAATGAATTTTATCATCTCATTTCTCTACATTTACTCCCTGAATTCTTAACTCAAATAAAACAAAGCGGAAAGATATCAAACACTTAAAACAAATTTATGTATATTGGTTCTAGGCGAAATCTGTTTGAAGATAACTACGTAATAAAATCCCGGACTTGAAAAGACAAGTTTTTAGCTAAAACGTTAATTAAAAAAAATGTCAGGTACAACAAAAGACGTGTGTTGAGGCACAATAATTGAACGAAATCGTTGTCGTTTACATTTTATGGACGAAAGCTTTTGACACACTTTTCACAGATTAAAGTTTTATGTATTAATGGATTTCAATGGCGTGAATGAAATTACCGTGTAGTACAACACAAATAATGACATTAGGCGGCTTTAGCATGCGATTTTGTGAGGAAAGACAGGTTTTTATTTTTAGGAGTAAATTGCTGTTTTTTTGGTGGCTTGAAAGGATACATTTATAAAATGAAAAATCGATTTTTCAGTAATCAAAATGTGGTATTTTATGGTCAAAATTAATTTATTAAAAAGATTTAATCACACATGAGACAAAATATATAAGTAGACTAGTAAAATATGACTAGTAAATATATGAGTAGACTTATGTAGATTAGAAAGTCATGCTTTATTAGACTTTATTTCTCATTTAATCTCAATATTTTCAAATTACAGTTATTGTTAAAAATGATGATGTAACACTTGATAATGTAACGCTTACCTAAGTACGGTTGTAGCTCAGCTGTCTCAATGATCAAAGAAAGAGACAGAATCTCTAAAATAATACATATAATGAACAAAAAAGTAACAAAAAATAAAGACAAAAAGCAAACGAGCACTAGGATTTAGCGGCCACCAGCAACCGTGGAGTGGTTCGCTCAAATCATATTTATAATAGAAATAGCTAATATGGGATTACTTTGGTTTTGGAGCAGAGTAAGCTCTAATTTTTATTTTAAAAATTGATATCGAGAAAATGGCAAAAAAATAAAATCAAAATTTTTGAGCTGGCAGAAACAGTTAGGTAACAGAAATGACTGGTAAAATCACTACAGAAAAGAGTAGCATTTTTGCCAAAAACAAAAACTTTGCTGCTATTACCATGTTATAGAGCTCTCTATATGCGACTAAAATAATGACAGATAATAATCAATCTGTGTAATATACAATTTAAAAAGAATGACAATGCGAAAGTGTGTAAGATTTCACATTTAAACTGGCAACACAGTTATGGCTTTAGAATAGGGAGGACTCGATAAAATGTTTGCTGAGATACATTTATTTAATTTGGTTTCAATAAACTCAAATGCTTCTCTATTTACTATTAGTAATAATTTATTAGTAACAATTTATTACTGTCTAATTACTTAGAGTAGAAAGATTAGTTTTTGGCTTTCTTTTTCAATTGATTAAAGTACCTTCGGTCATTTCCCGGTTTGTTAACACAGCTCTGATAAAAATTATTAGTAAGTTACAAAACGAGTGAGAGTGCAAATTACGGGTCCTATGGTTCTTCGGATCAGCACAAAAATGTACTCCTTAAAAATAAAGAATGAAAAAAAAATATTGCAATACAAAAATAAACTTAGGTAAGCAACCAATTATTGGATTTAAACGAGGTACAAATATAGATTGCACAAGTCAACAATGAAACTGGTGCTACAGATTGTCACAGGTAATTTGCGTTTTGCAGACGTAATATAGAAAATATTAAGTCCTAATAAAAGTAATTAAAGTTATAGTTTGATTACCTAAAGAAGTCTGATGACAAACACGCAAATTTGGCTTTCCTGGATGCTGCTTTACATGTAGCAAAACCGGCCCATTATAGTTGTGAACGGTTTACTTTCCCTTCACAATTGTGGAGGTCCGGTTCTTTTGCATATAAAGCAGCGGACAGAAGAGCTAGAGTCGCGCGTTTGTCATCGGACTTCTTTCGGTAATCAAGCTTTATGATTTCTTATGTAAAGCTCAATTAGTTGTTCCAAATTTAATGGTCTTTTCTACAGTTTATAATTTTAAATTTATAATTTATATTTTCTTAAATTTTATTAATGTTATTACTTTAATTTTTTTGGAATCCAAAGTTGTGTTTAAATTCCTAAGGTAATTTGAAGCAGAAAATGGTTAGCATATTACCCCCTAAGTGAGAGAAAAATTAAAAAGTCACGGAATGGTTAGATTCTGTGTAACGTTTTAGAAAAAAAAATCTATTAACATTAATATTAACTTTAATCGGACAAACAACGTTGAAAAAATAAAAAAGTTCAAAATATCGTCTCATTTCGTTCACTTTTTTTAACACACATTTGACAATTTCCAATGTCAAAATTTTATAATAATTGTCTCGATATTAATGTAAAAACGTAGCTGGTTTGTTGCATAGTCTAGAAAGCATAATGTTAATCTTATAGAATCCACTACGAGTTTTCTCATTTTCTTCAAGGTGAATCCCAAGCTGCTAGTACCCACTCTTCAAATAAAGTGTTGTTAACTACTGGAAACAGAATATGCTGAGGATATCGTCGATATAAGGCAGTGGATAACTATCTTTCTTCGTCACTTTATTAAGCCTTCTGTAATCTCGAAGAAGCGAGTTGATCTGTCTTTCTTAACTAAGACGACTTGTAATAGTTATGAGCTTGCTGAATCTTTAATAAGGCCACCTTTTTTCATTTTCTTGACCAGCTAGATTACTTATATTTGTTTTGCAAACGGAAGTTTCGTGGTCAATTGACAAATCGGTTTCTTCTTCTTATTGGTCTCAGCTTTACAGCTATGTAGTCAAGTGGTGTATTCACAACTCAATTATACATTAAAAATACGTAAAAAAGATTTGAATCAAATAATTGCAAAAAATTAAATAAATGTCAATTTGTTTGTTCAATATTTAAGATTTTTGTAATTTAAAACCAAACAATTTATTTTTGCTGTTTACACGAATATACACAACAATAACTTGATAAATAAATAACTCAAGATTTACAAAGTAATAACGCTTACGATTGTTGATTCAATAACGTCGCTTACAAGAATAAATGAAGCCAATGAACGGCCAAACACTACTCGCTTACCTTTCGGTATTCACTTCCTGGCCATTGTCTTCTTCTGCTTATATAACCATACATAGCTTTTTGGTATTTACTCGAATGTTTTATTTAAAAACTCTTCACTCAGGCGGAACGATGATGTCATCTTTCTCGCGTGATTTAGGTTTCGTAGAATTACTCGCTAAAATGTGATTCCTAGGTGACATCATAATTTCGGAATTGAGTTTGACGTCTCTCTGGAGTAGTTTGTTATGATATCGACATCTTTATTATTCAAAAAGTTTTGCATATAATGCTTGTTAACATTTAAGGAAAAAGCACTCCACTGTAAATCACGTAAAGTGTTTTTTTACATTAAACTCGCTTAAAAACTCGATTTAGTTTGCTGAGCTAGGAAAAAGTGTAAGGACTAAGTTATTAAGAAAATCTTAGAAATCTTAAAAATACTTGGTATGCTACTTGGTTTGCTACTTGGTTTTTATATTCTATAAACTCATCACTATAGGAATTAAGAAAAATAATTGTAAATTTGGATTAGCGCTCTTCATTACAAGAACGTACTCGGTCTGATGATTTTCTAGCTTTTCGTTTTTTTTTTTGAATATACCTATAACTTGTTTATTAACCATTAGAGGTCTTTTCTAAAAAAATTATTTTATACAATGTATTTTTTTTTATTTGTGCCCGCCCGAGATTTCAAAAATAAACAACACGTTATACAAACGATAAGCAACTTTAGGAAAACTACAAATGATCCAAATGAACTGACTCTGGAAGCACTGTCAAAGGGATTGTTCACAATGATGACATTAATTCACAACCCTCTATGCTTTTATTAATTTTAAAAAACTACGTAACCTATGCAAAGTATAATTAATGTGTTGCCTACTTTTAGAGTTTCGGGCGGGAGCAAATAAAAAAATCTCCTACATATAAATTTAAAATTTGTTGGAGTAGTAAATTCATAAAACTTCAATATATGACTTCTTAAAAGTCAAATTGTTTGGGAGTGAGAAACGATTATTTGTTACTATTTAGCTTAAAAAGGATTTTTAATTCAGTTTTTTTAAATTTTCTTTAAATAAATATGAAATTGCGGTTACCTAGCGACTCCATTCTTAAACTTTAAAAACCGATTTTTAATTTCAGAAACGCTGGAAGTGTTGTTAAAATTCTCTTTGACATTTGTGAATTTTTTTGACGTTTAATTTGTTACCAACCGTCTCAAACAAACGTTCCTACACGATTAAAAACGCAATTTTTTATTTTGGAAATGCAGGGAGTGTTGCAGGAATTTCCTATTGAAATTTCTGCTTGGCAGGATGACAGGAATACCGGGTGAGATATTGCGCGACAAATACTCCGGACTTTACTCCGGAAAAACTTGTTCTGTTACATAATTAAGATTAGGTAACTTCAACTCGACTTATTTAAGTTGTATTTGCACATGGCGGTGAGCTTAAATTTTATTACACGAGAAGTGGGACGCTTTGTAAATATTTGGATTTGCTTTCGTAGCGCCAACGGCTCCAGTTATTTTAAATTATGGTCTTTTCTACAGGAAATGTAAAGGTTAGAGGGTGAGCTTGAGGGCGTTAATGCTGAAAATTTTATTGACCCGGATGTGTAAACTCTACTTGAAATCTTGATTTTATGTGGGTTTAAGAGCAATTATTTGGGAATTTTATATTAAAAATTAATTAATTGCAACCATTTAGACAGGATGTAGCTTTTTTATTTGAAATAGCAGTGTTTTATTAAAATAAATAAATTTGTTGTATAAAATGCAAGATTTATTATTCGAATTAATTGTCTATTAAAATCATAAAAAATTAAAAGTGCAAAGAAATTCAGTCAATTCCTGGAAGTTTAAGAGAACAAAAATTACAAGTAAAAGACATGATTTTAATCTTAAAAAGGTGTTGCAACCTCTGTAATTTTTAATTTAGTGATTAACATTGATTTTTTTGACCTGGATTTTAAAAAAATAACTTTAATATAAATGGGTTAATTTTAAGGTGAGATAATACCAGTAGTAATCTTTGTTTCCATGGAAAATTATAAGAATTCAGGGTTGTAATTGGTTGTTGCTATAGAGAGGAAATAAGAAGACAGTTTTGCACTAAACTCAAATTATAGAATTTGATTCACATTGAGAAAAGCACTGTCGCGTCGGTTGGATTTTATTATCACATAAATTTTACTAGTTTTATATTATTCTAATTGTTCCAAACAACACAAAAATTTGAAAAAGCGGCATTTTTCAAACGTTGATACTGATAATTGTTGATATCACATTTATATTTAATAAAAACTATTAGGTTTACGTTCTGTTTTTTACTAGGGAGACTCTAGTCGGCGTTGCAAATTTAAAATTCTCATTTGTAATTAGTTAATTTTTGAAATTGACAAGAATGAGAATTTTTAATTTGTAAAGTGTACTAGTGTTTATTTGGTAAAAAAAGACTATAAATCATAATCAATGCTGCCAACAAAAATTTGAATTTCTAGAACCAAAACTTATTAAGCCAATTCTTTAAATTAGATTTTAAGTATACGTATATAAGTAACAGTTTACAAGTAATTAAAAATTTAAAATTAATAATTCAATAATAGTCCAAATCTTAATACTTGATAATATTTAAGATGTAAACGAAACTAGGCTTTATTTTTTTTTGTAGAAATTATTTTATTAAAAAATTGCCATTGTTTAATTAAAAACGGGAAACGATCTTAAATTTTTATTTTCAAATGGAACAATTTGTATATTTTATATTTTTAGAATTTACCCTAAATTCTATAAATTTTATTTACTGTTTTTATGAGTAACTAACAGATAATTTCACATAAATGTAATTAAAATTTTTATTTAAAATTGCCCGTAATTTGTATACGGCAAGTTGGGTTATTTTGCCTTTTTTTATTATGTACTATTGCTGGTTAAATTTCCCAAACATACTTCAAAGTCACCCTATAGGTTTTAGGTCACTAATCTGACATAATGTGACAATTCCGACAATTCTAACAACTATCACTGACAGTACGGCAGCCGAATTTAACTAAGAAATAATTCAAAATGTTTTTGTTTTGTCATGGCACTTTTGACAACTTTTTTAAATAAACACTTGTTATACAAATTTTTAAAAATGCAAACATAAAGGTTTGATTTTCTATTTTTTATTGATTTTCTTAACACAATCTAGTGGTCTAAAAAATTCTAATTAGGCGTGAAACGTGTGTCCATTAGGGCCAAAAAAATTGAATATATTTTCTTAACTTCCGACACTGAAAAATTGATTTCTAGGCACCTTTAAAATGCTTTTTAAAGATAAGCTCTTAATTTTAATAGAAAGAATCCTCTCATCTCAGTTTTCTATTTTTACTTTTGTTCTATATGGCAAAATTTATATCTCGTCACTACTTGATCCTACAGAAAAATTTTATCTAGATTTTTTGTATAAATTTCAACGCTCTAAAAAAGGTAATTTACAATTTTTTTATAGCTCTTACCGTTTAGAAGATATCAGAGGTCAAAGTTTAAAGAATTTTACAAAAAAAAATTTTTACTTCTAAATTTTATAACTCGTAGTTAAATAAATATTATAAAATGCGCCACATATAATTTTATAGGAAAGTACGCTCTACAAAAAAAGTATTTTGTGGTTAACAAATTACGGCAACCATTTAAAAAAAAATTGAGGATTTAGTCGCAAATTTTGGTTTTTGAAATGCAAATATCTTCTAAATGGTTAGAGTAATTGATTAACCACAAGGACCGTTTTTGTAGATCGCTCAATTTCCTATATAAACTGTATGTTGCGCATTTTCTAATATTTATTTATCTACCAGTTATAAATTGTAAAATATATTTTTTAGAGCATTCAAGTTCCTACAAAAAATGTAAATAATTTTTTTTTACAATCAAGTAGTGACGAGATATAGATTTTGTCGTATAGAACGAAAAAAAAAAAAATACTGAGATGAGGAAGTTCTTCCTATTAAAACTAAGAGTTCATCTTTAAAAAGCATTTTTAAAGGTGCTTAGGAACTAATTTTTCAGTGTCGGAAGTTAAAAAAAAGTTAATTTTTTGGCCCAACCTAGTATATTATATTCTTGTCCGCGCCAAAATTTTTCTGTAACTGTCTGGTAACATATTGCCGAAAGCCATTTTTTAAGCAACAACAATAAAATTTTTAAAATAACCACAATATACTTTGATTTTTTTCTTTTTACTTATAATGTATAAAGACATTGTTATCTTACTCATTTTTTTTTTAAATGAAAGTCCCACACAGCGTAGATGCAGCTTCTATTTTGATATTTCTGTAAAAATAAGTAGTTTTCTTGCAGCAGGGCTAAGTTTGAGTTACGGGCATATAAATGAAAATGGGGCCTTAATTAGATATTATTTACTTTTTTGAAATCCCCATTATCAATGACATTTCTCACCCAATTTTTGTTAAAACAACCTTATTGTAAGTGTTAACGTTAACTCCTCTTAATTAATTTGTTAACTTTTTTGTACATTTAGGATAAAACACATGGGAAATAGCTTTGAATAAAATACAAAAGTAAATAAAACCATATAAATCAATAATACAGTACAAATAACATTCTGTTGTGTTATTAACTGATTAATTTACTGCAAGAAGGACCGGATGAAACCTTGCTAAACTCTGTCTATAAACAAAACTCAAATATATTTAAATAAGTTATACAACCATTAAACAAAAATTCAGCTACAACAATCTTAAAACATCTTACATTAAATGTGGGAAATGACCTGCTGCTTGAATTTGTTAAAATCTGCAAAGTTTAAAATGTACAAAGATATGTGATACGTTTAATCAATAATGGTTAAAAAACACACGATAAACTTACTGAATCTTGTAAAAAAGATCAAAATATAAAACTATTTGAAAAAAATATTTCAACTAAACAATCTAAAAGGGGGTAACAAAAACATTTTGCCGAAAAAACTTAGACACGGGAGTTCTTTGGAACAACACCCATGTTTACCATCTACACCTCTCCAAGATCGTTTTGGCTATTGCATTAGTTTATAATAACTAATTTGCATACCAATCTCAACTTACTTGGGAGCAGTATTTTTTTTTAAATAACCATAATATACTCTGATTTTTATCTTTATATTTATAATGTATAAAGACAATGTTATCTCACTCAATTCTCTTTTTAAATGAAAATCCCACACAGCGTAGATACAGCTTCTATTTTGATATTTATGTAAAAATAAGTAGTTTTCTTACGGCACGGTTAACTTTGAGTAAGGGACCTTTTTGACCTACCCATTTTGTTAAAACAACCTTATTATAAGTGTTAACTCCTGTTAATTAATTTGTTAACTTTTTTGTACATTTAGGGTAAAACACATAAGAAATAGCTTTGAACAGCTAAGATTTTTCCTCAAAAATAGCTAATTTGTGTTTTAGATAGTGTAGGAATCTTTTGTTTTGGATTGTTGCAATGGATTGATTAAACGTTCAAGAAATTTGTAAGAGTGCCAAAATTTTAAAAGTAATATAAAGTAATATATGTAGATACGTTTCGTTTTTAAGGATTGAGAGTAAATTAATACCAGAAGGTAACCACAAATGTTAAAAATAGTTACATTTTTGTTTTAGTTAGTAACTAACCGTAAGAAAGCTTCTTAAGTTTGAATTTTTTGTTTGAAGTTTGGTGTAAGATGGTTGTTAATAATCAGTAGTTGGGAAAGCAAATAATTGCTCGTAAAACATGTGGAAAAAGCGGGTCGAGGGCTGAGTTTCGGTTATTTGCGCGTCTTGCTTTCGGTCGTTTGTCTTTTGGTTTTATTTGTGAAAAGTTCACTTCTCCGCGAGACCAGAATCGATACCGAGGGAGGCTTTAGGGATTTCTACGAGCCATATATCAAACTTGTACTTCAATGTGTGCATATTAAATCGCGAAATAAATACTCGCTAAAGACACTCCCATTTGCAGTCGAGGCGCCGTCTCAAGAGAACGGTTTAGGGACCACCTGCATACTTAAATTACCGAAAGGGAAAAAATTGATGGACGAACGCTTCCGAATGCATTTCACAGTGAAAGGAGAAAAATGGGAGATGCGCCGGTTATGTGAAATGAAATGTTTCCGCGATCGTACGACGACGGGTTGGGGTGAGAGAGAGGGTTTAAAGTAACTTTATTACGGGGGAAGGAACGACGATTTTTTATAGCAGGTTCCGACAAAGATATATAAGAGGGATGTTCAGGACGTGTGTGAATGCGATTATGTACCAAGAGGATTACAAGTGTTTTTGCAACGGAGTTTATTTAAAATGTAAACCAAAAATTTACTTCTACTCTCAAAATGCATTCAAATATACCTGTTATACCAGCAACCACATACTAATGAATTTACGTCATTAGTGAAAATTTCGGATTCTTAATTATTATTATATGTATTATTGTTAACGCGTTTGTTTTTATTATAACTTAAAGCGCCAAATTTAAAAATATAACAGTGTTTCCCAAACAAAATGGCTACGTCGTTTATTTTAAAATATAATAATGTATAAGGCTTGAAATTTAGTTACTTAGAATCCTTTCAACTACAATTATTAAAATTGCTTTTATTTGCTTTAAATTTTAGTGCAAAAAATTCTAGAATAAAAAAATTAAATTTTCTAATATGTAGCCAATATTCATTAAGATTTTAGTAAATTAAAATATCTCATTTCTCAAATGACAAAAAACAACCAAAAAAATCTACAGTTGTTCATAATTTATTAGCACTAGAAGGAATCTTGTCGTAGTTAATATTTAATTTCTTTTAGATCCTCCGAAATTCTTTTGTTTTTTTTGTCGTCATGTTTAACTTTTTATTATTAGGAAAACCGTTTTTCAATATAAAGTATTTATACAAAAGCTATTGATTTAATAAAATCGTAAGTAGTAACTCAAATATTGCGATTTTATTTTCATTGTTTAGTTTGAAATTTTACTGTTATTTCTGACTGTCAATAATAGCAAAATATACAAAACTTAAAGTAAACATAAATAAAATAATAAATGTAAAATGCAAAAATTTTATTTATTCAAAAGTAAAAGTGCATATTTCAATAACAAAAGTTTTAAAAAATGTATACACACAATTTTATTATATCGCAAAATGGTGGATGCGCCGGGTTGAAACAAATGTGTGTAGTAGTCAATGCTGATAGTACAAAAATATTTTTAAAACAAATATGGAAGTTGAAACAACAATTTACAATAAAATATGTATTGACGACTAACAACAAATAATACGGGCTTTCCAAAGAGTTGAAAACTAGTAAACATGTTCGTTATGGAAAAAGAAAACTCAAATTGTTTACACTAGGTAACCGTTATAGTTAATACACTAAGGGCCGGTTTACAGAAAGTAAAACTAACTTTAATTGCGATTAAATACTTAATTCGCGATTAAATACCGATTTTGACCAATCAAACACGAAGAAAGCCGATTTAATCGCGAATTAAAAGTTAATCGCAATTAAATATTTAATTCACTTTTCGTAAACCGACTTATATAGATAGAATCAAAGCTGCATTGTTGTTGTTTTTAATTTTTGTGTAGTAATAGCTATTTACATTCGTATGCGGTAGCTTCAATTTTACAGGCGACAGCTTTGTTTCCTGATTAGTTGGAGTCTGTAAAACTAACTAAAGCCTAAGATTTGTATAATTTTTTTTGTCCGAAAGTGTCAAATTCTGTTTTTTTTTGCGCCTTGTCAAAAGTTCCCTAGTAGCACATTTATGTAGGAACTATATAGTTTTCAAATGTAGTTTTTATTCCGAAATGTAACGCTAAAACTATGTAGAAACGGCAGAGGTATCCTATATAGGAGCAATGTCGGAACGTGGCCGAAACAACATAGTAAGTAGGTAGTTTGACTATCTCAATCCTATATAAGCTAGCCTATATAGAGACTATATCGGAAGACTGAATAAATACATAATAATTTCAGCGCCATCTACTGGATTTACGATATTTTACTATTAAAGTGACCAAAAGATGGAGCTGCTGTTACGCAGGAATTATGTCATTTTTTTACCTTTATCCTATGTAGGATAGCCTATATAGATCCTACATTGTTACTTGACATAAGAAACATATTGTCCGAATATTATTAATTCACGATAAGTTTAGCGCCATCTGTTGAGTGACAAATAAAATACTGAGGAAAGTGAAGGAAACAATTAAGAATTAAGTTTACTTTTTCACATATTTATTAAAGTTTTATATTTACATTATATTTAAGGTATTTTGGCTTTACACTTGTCTTTTGCAGACACAAAAATTTTTTTAACAGATTTCATGTTTTTCAAGGAATCCGGAAATCTTCTCCGCATAACATCTGGAAAAAAATACGATTAGTACCAAATCTCGGATAAAAAGTAGATTTTATTTCTTCATAAATTTATCTCAAAATAACATATCTGCCAAAAATTTTTAATAATTATGTTATATACTATGTCTCAGTAAGTTGAGAAAGTTTTTTTTTATTAATTTTAGAAAAAAAACATTCTTCATAAAAAGTTTTGCATGTTTTAAGATATGAAAAACAATAATCATCAGATATCAATTTTTTAAGAGTATACGAGGTTTGTCGCAAAATATAAATTTTAGTCAAGAATAAAGTATCTTTAAATTTCACAATATCGAAAAATGTTATTAAAAAAAGTTGATCAGAACTAAAAACTACGTTTAAATATGTAATTACAGCCATTTGCATCGAAAAAAGTTAGTCATATTTAAAATTTAAAATTGTTAGAAAACATTAAGAAACGAATAGGTTATTATGACTTTTATAACCACAAGAGATAAGTGTTTCTTCAAAATGGAAACAATATTAAACAAGCACAAGACTTATTTTTTCGATGCAAATGGATGTAATTGCATATTTGAATGTAGTTTTTAGTTCTGATCAACTTTTTTAATAACATTTTTCGATATTGTGAAATTTAAAGGTACTTTATTTTATAGCATTTTCATTGCTGCAATTTATTGAAAATTCAACATCATTAATCAAATTTGATTTCTGTTTATTTAAAAAGTCTGATTTTTTATTAATATTCTTTTGTCGTACTTTTTGCAAAAATCTATGACTTTACCTAACTTTGCTGCTCATATTGTACAAATGGATACTGTAATAAAAAAATTAAACAAACAACATAATTAGACAACAAAATACCTACCACACATTTTAGGTAATTGAACACCTTTATCACTTCAGTCACTACACAAGATACGTTTTTAAATGCATCTTTTCATTTAGAAAACTCAACGGAAAGTGAGTGAGCAACGACCCAATGACTAAACCGATATTGTGAAAACCTTATACCTGTAAAAATGTTTTCCAGTGTGTTTGCAATTTAACAGGCTCTTTTAGTCTCACTTTTACTTAAACATCTAGGTTATAAAATAAGGATAGAAATAGTGTTTTGTAAACTGAGATCTATACAGCTATTTCAACCAGCAACAACGGATTTTTTAGTGTGCCCTTTGCCGGACATCTGGTTTTAATGTATTTCGTTCTTTACAATTCGCATTGTTATTTTATGAGTTTATGACACATTTTAAGTAAAGCACCAAAAACGTTCGGTTAATAACACTGCATTTTGCCGCCAATCATCCAAACTCTGAGTTTTAATTTTCCAAGTATTCATTTGTTATTTTATAGTTATTTGATTTTACATAGTTTTTGAGCTTGTAGCGACTGGTGTCGGCTAGTCACCAGCTTCTATACAATGAACAAATTTTTCCTAAACCCTAAAACCCACCGACCATGTGTCTCTATTAGAAAATAACAGAGAAAGTTTTAATATCACTCTATTTTAACAATTCGCAACGAATAAAACAACATAAAAAGTAGACAAGTTAGTACACATTAATTTGAAAAAAATATTTATATTATTATTAAAGAAATAATTTTTGATATAGTTACGCAAATTACATGTGAAATTAACAAAATTGTATAAAACACATTGTAAAACTATAGTCTTTTTATTTTTCATTGAGGTGAAGTCGAAATTTTATTAGGTCTTGTGATAGCAAGCACATCTCATCACATAAAAAAATGTAGCATGCTATTAAAAAAAAAGCGTGTGACGTCACAGCTCTGAAGAAGATGACGACACAAATGAGTTCAATAATTTAAAACCAGCACAATTTAAAATAAAAGTTGACCTGTTTTTACGTTTTACAAAAATATCATTGATTTTTAAAATAATGAATTTATTCTATAACTAATTTCCACTCTGTGCTTATACAAAAAGAATGTAGGATGACATGATTTATTCTATAACGAAAAACTTCATAAGTAGGCAAAGTAAATTCAATATTAATTAGACGATATCATAACAATATCGCAAATAAATTGATTAAACTACATTTGCATGTGCTATATATATCGTACATAAAAACTATATAGTCAGACAAGACGAATCCAATGTTGGTTTAGCAATATTAGAACAACGTCGCAACTACATGGCTTAGACTACATTTGGATGTGCTAGGTTTGTCTTACACAGAAACTATATTGACAAACAACGTAAATCCAATGTTGGTTTGCCAATATCGGAATGATATCGCAGCAACATCAGTTAAACCATGTTTGGATGTGCTATATACGTCCTACATAGAAACCATGTAGTCTATTGTACGTTGGTTCCAGACATAAAAACTGAATAGAAAGTATATAGTTTCTACATAGTTCCGAGTTTTGTGCTACTAGGGTTAGGTTAGGTACAAATAAATTCTAAAAAATCAATAAAACGTACACAAATGCGGCTTAAATACTCTGTCATTTGTTCTTTCAAACATGTTCAAAGGTTTTTCCAATACTTTTATTCACACTTTTTAATTCTAAATTGATAATTACTGAGAAATTCAACATTAAACAATAATGGCCACAGATCCATAGAATAGAATAATGACATTTAATAACTAGACTAATAATAGATAGTGCTGTAGTGGTTTATTATTAACATTCTGTTCTATATAAAATTGCATATTATTTTTAAAATTATCTTGGATACACACGTTGTCTTTTTTAAAATTTATTAACTGCAACTTTTTCCAAAATATACCTTTATACCTATAATTTCGTATTGTTTTTAGTAATAGGGATCCACACTTGAACTACGCTGTGCGTTGTCTAAGGTCTCACTCAACGTTTGACGTAAGACCTGTGACGTTTCAGCGATTTTTTCAATATATTAGTTTTCTATTAAATATAGCTTTATTTGTGGCAATATTTTAAGTAAGTACATTTTGATACATAAACTTTATTACTGCAAGGTTAGTTTTTTCCTCAAGCATCTACTGTGGTAGTTCTAACCGAACAATATGAGACTCGGTGTTTTTCTCATTTTTACCGCATAGTTTCCAAAAGTCCGACTTCCTATTGGTAGATGCACAACTATGATAGCCTACTTTACAATACGGGAGGACAAAAAATTATTTGGTACACTTTTAACAGGTTCGAAAGGGTATAACGTTAATTTCTCCTTTAGAAATGTAATGACCCCAAGTGGCCGTAATTACCGTCTAATACAAAAAATTGCCAAAATAGTAGCAGCCTTACGTTATGTTTAACAAGATGGCGGCGCAGTTTGTTAAAACGTGACTGCACATTGGTTCTAGGTGGGGAAATAAAACTATAATATAAAAGAAAACATTTATTTGATTTTTTTGCAGTAAATAAACTGTGTTAAATGCTAAATAATTTCAGCTGTCAATAATACAAACAAAACAAAATGTGCATCATACAAACAAAAATATATAAACACAATAAAATGTCATAAAAGAGAGAAGTAAATTAAGCAAACATAAGTCAATAATAAAATACAAATAACATTTCGTTGTGACATTATCTAATTGGTTTACTGCATCCGACTGGACCGGATAAAACTTTGTTAAATTCTGTCTATAAAGTTCAAATATATATAAAATTTATATAAAATTTATATAAATAAGAAGTTATACAAACATTAAACAACAATTCAGCTACAACAATCTTAAAACATTTTATTGAATAAGGGAAATGATTTTCTGCTTGAATTTGTTTAAATATTTTTGTTTAAATATAACGGCTATAAATCCTACGAGTTTAATTAAACATCAGGTGTTCCTCAGGGTTCTGTCCTTGGACCATTATTTTTTGTCTATTTTATCAATAACATCTGTATTAATTTAAATGTTAACTACTTAGTGTATGCAGATGACCTTAAGCTTTATACGGTAGCAAATTCAATAAACGATTGCATAAAATTACAGGAAAACATTTTGATGAAAAATTATCAATCAATACTATAAAAGAAAAGTCATTTCATGGTAGGTTTTACAAAGAGCTTGATGATCCTCTCATTGATAAAGAGGCATCACACATTTGGCTGACAAAGTCTAACATTTACCCTGAGACAGAAGGATTTATTTTTGCAATTCATGATCAGGTCATTAAAACAAAAAATTATAATAAATTTATAATCAAAAATGAAAACGATGATTCATGTAGAATTTGTTCATCTCAGCCAGAAACTTTTCAACACATTATTTCATCTTGTCCTGTATTGACACAAACAGAATATAAAAAAAACATGATAATATGGCTAAAACATACATTTAGAATTGGCGTTTAATTCAGGTTTAATTAAAAGCAAGTCATCTTATTTCAAATACGAACCAAAGCCTTGAAAATAATAATTATAAATTATATTGGGATAGAACTATACTGACTGACTTAAACATAACAGACATAATCTTAATTTCAAAGATCGACAAACAGGCATACTTGATTAACATTGCGGTTCCAAATTCACACAATATACACACAACATACACTACAAAAATGTCAAAATACATGTTACTTGCTGGCGAAATCAGAAATTTATGGAACCTGCAGACAGTTAAAATACTTCCAATGATTATGTCGGCCACTGGAATTGTGCCAAAAACTCTTAATAAAAATTTAAAATTATTTAAATTAAATTCAAACTTAATAATTGAAATTCAAAAATTAATACTTTTGAAAACTTGCAACATCGTCCGAAATTTTTGTAACATTAATGACACTACATTAACACAACAAGTACAAAGTTACGTGGCAGACGATTTGTAGTTACGCTTGACGTCAAATAAGGAAATTCGTTCCTTACATCTTTTTACTGCCGGGTCAGTGGTGTGTAAAGGACGTAGGGTTTATTTATCAATTAATTTTTGTATAAAAAATTAGTTAATTATAATTTCAACTCACATAAAAAAATTAATTGTTGAAATGATTCCTATTTTTTTGCCGGGTTTAACACATAATTTGCAAAGTTTTAGTTGCAAATGTAAGAACATATGTGATACGTATAATTAATAATAATTAAAAATACACACGCCAAACTTATTGACTCTTGTAGAAAATATTAAAATATAAAACCACATATTTGGAAAAAATATTTTAACAAAACTATCTAAAATGGGTAGCAAAAACATTTGGCCGAAAAAGCTTAGACATGAGAATTCTTTGAAAAAACATCAGTGTTTACTATCTACCCCTGTCTAAGATCGTTTTGACTATTGTAATTATTTATAATAACTATTGTCATTTGCATACTCATCTCAAGTCAATCTTCCCAAAATGAACGGAGCAGTAAAATGTTTCTGAAAATCATTATTACCCCGTTATCGTGATCTTTCTTCAGAGTAACGAATGAGTACATTTGGAAGACCAACTAAAGTTTTAATAAAAGAAAGTCTACATAATTGATAAAGAAAGCATGAACATAAAAAATTTTAATAGAATTTATTCAACCTACCCCCCTCCCCTCCAACTCAATTCTTATTTCCAAAAAATTCAGAAATACATAGAAGCAAACTGACTAAAGGTTTATAATAATAATACTTTATTAACGGCATCATCATTTACAGCCTTTACAATAAACAAAACAATTAAAGATTACAAGATTCATGTTATAAATTTGTTGAGATTATTCTTAAAGTTATTAAAAGATGGTGCAAAAAAATCAATTTCACTACAGACACTATTGCATATTGATAAAATTGAATTTAAAGGTGAAAATAATGCATAATTAGTGCTGCAGTGAGAGAGATTAAATAGGGGACTATTCCTGAGATGGTATTGAGGCACATTAAAACCAATTTTTCCGAGAATGTCAGGAGCATCACACAGATTATTTAATACCTTATATACAAAACAAGCACAGTGGAATTTACGTCGAGAGTCTAACGTTTTCAGAGCAAGATAACTCAAACACATATTATACGAGCATCCCACAGTTCTCGGCAATCTATATTTAACACAATTAATAAATTTTACTTGAACCTTCTCAATTCGTCCAATGTGTGTAGCATAAAAAGGAGCCCAAACTACACAATCATACTCTAAGATAGATCTAACAAATGTAACATACAAAATAACAATAGTTCGAATATTGGTAAATTCGTTAGTAAACCTCCTTATACAACCCAAGACTTTATTTGCTTTTGCTATTATATATTCATAGTGATAATTAAAAGATAACTTGCAATCAAGTATGACTCCCAGATCTTTGATTGTAGACACTATTTTCAAATCTTTACCACCGATTTTGTATTGGGGGCTAGAAGGTTTTAGCTTCCTACTAAAGTTAATTACTTGACATTTGTCACAATTTAGTACCATTTCATTTACCAGACACCATTGGTATAAAACAAATAGATCCTGCTGTAGAATGTTAACGTCCTGAACGTTATTGATCACTTTATAAATTTTTAGATCATCTGCAAATAGTTCAAAATTGCATGTAAAATTATCACAAACATCATTAATAAAGATTGAAAATAGAAGTGGACCTAATATAGAGCCTTGAGGAACGCCAGAAGGTACATGTTGCTTATCTGAAAAATTATTATGTAATTTAACAACTTGAGTTCTATTAAACAAATAACTACAAATCCAGCTAAACAGACGGCCAGATATTCCATAAGCAGATAATTTAGCTAACAGAATATGATGATTAATTTTGTCAAATGCTTTACTGAAGTCTGTGTAAACAGCATGAACCTCCAGGCCTTCACTCATAGCATTCACAATGTCATTAGTAAAATTTAAGAGATTTGTAACAGTTGATCGCTTACTAAAGAATCCATGTAGTTTAGGCGTGATAATGTTTTTAAAATTTGAGAAAATGTTGGTAAAAACAATGGATTCAAAAACTTTAGAAGGAGTGGATAAAATTGACACTGGTCGATAATTTTCAACTTTATCTCTACTACCTGATTTATATACAGGAACAATATGTGCTTCTTTCCACACCGACGGAAAGGTTTGAAGAACTAGCCGACGATTTAGTTTCAAAACAAAATCCGACTAGTCGGATCAATCATACTTTTTAAGTATAATTTACTTAATTTTTTAGTCTGTTGGCAATTCTACAGTTAATAAGTTTTCTGTCGGTTATAAGTAAAAAAAGAAAGTTTATTTTAAGTTATTTATACTTTTTTTTATAACTTGGCATTTTCTTTAATGCAAAAAGTAAAATTTGGTTTCTGCAAGATTCGGCAAATAGTACGACCTGTCATTTAAATAATAAATAAAAAGTTTATTAACTATTTTCAACAATTTCTTTAATTAAAACAGTAAGCTTTAAAGTTTTTGTTAAAACTGTTACAAATTTTTGTATAAATAGTGCGTTGATCAAAAGAACCGCGGCCTGCTTTCTCAAAAAATTTCTGAGTATATTTGCTAGCATCTTATGCTTTAAATAGCTTCAAAGAGAATAATTTGATGCTAAAGATGCGAAAGAAGCAACAACTTTAAAAAACAGTAGATACTGCCACATTGCGGTTCCCAACTTTAATAAAACTGTCGCCTCCTGCTCCCAACTTTAATAGAATGTCGCCTATGGCTTTTAATTCTTATAAAAACTTTTGCATGTGACCTTCAATTTTTATTTAGTAATAGTGTTCTTAATTTGTAAAAAACTGTCGGCTGCGGCTCTTAATTATTTTTAAATAAGAATTGATAATTTTGTTAAAATTGGAAGTCACGGGTAACAGTACTTTAAACAATTAAAACCTTAAACAACATTTTATAAAAACTAAGCTGCAATACGCCTTGTATTGATGAAGTTTAGAACTAATCGACACATGCGTTATGAAGGAAAACTATCAATCACATGTCGATAGTTTGAGTTTCTTCTCTGATTATCGCATGGGTTCACGGGTTTTCAATTTTACAACTAAGAAGTTATAATTTTTTGTTAATACTTGGTAGGAAAATTTTAAGGTTTTTGAAAAAATAATATCCCAGCGAAACCTCACACCTCAAAATAGAAAAAAAAAGCAAGCAACACAAAAATTAAAAGTTTTTCAAAAAATTAAAAGTGTGACTCATGTGACCAATTTGTTTATAAAATTTAAGCACACAATTAAATTGGTATTAATGCAAATTGCAGAATAATTACTTTGACTATCTCTCACGTTTATAAGTAGCCTAAATTCGAAAAAAATGTGCAAACGGTTATAAAAAAAGTGAATAATATTTTTTAATTAATTATACAGGGTGCCCAAATGAAAACGAAACAGAGGCTTAACTCTCAGAAAAATAAATTCTGATTATCGCAAAACAGGTCTTTTTGTTTAAACGGGAGTCTTGGCATGAATCTAACAATTTTTTGTGCAAACCCCTAAGGGGAGGATTAAAATTTCAAATCGGAAGGGGGGTCCAGTTGCACATCATTGGAAAGCCCTTTCATTTCTGTACACAATGATGGTTCACTTTTGAAATTTGAAAAATGTGCAATTTTAAAAATTTTATTTTAAAGTTATTCTTAATATTTTTTCGTGTTTTTAAAAACTAGTTGTTTATTTTTCGGTTTTTTTTGTATTCTCGATATTACTCATCAGTTTCTTTCACTAAGTATTGTCACTTTTGCTAATTTTTTTCTTTTGTTATTTTCTTTTTCGCATGTTTATTACAGTCACTACGCGTATCTGTCATTTTTGCTCAGCTATTCTTAGGCTAAAAGTTTTTAAAAATTCGTTATCGCAAATTCAATTATCCTTTTGTTAAATTTGGTTACTACATTTAATTCTTCTAATTTGTACACTTTTATCTTTTTGTTTTATTCTTACTTTTTTCGTATTTATTTTAAAATTATATTAACGTTTTCAACAATATTTACCTCTGTTTTAGCTTTCATATCTTTAAATATTTTTCTGTTAACTTTTCCACTAAGATTCGATCTACAATATAATTGGCATTTTACCTAAACGTTTCTAAGACTGTTTAAAACTAAATACAATACTGGATACTATTGTATTATTTAAACGAATAATTTAATCTTTTTCCTTAAGATGTACAAAATTTGGTGTTCTAACCCTTTAAAAATTTTATTGAAAATTTGCTCATCAAAAATGTCTTTTATTTTATTAATTGATTTGCCAATTTTTTTCTTAATAGCTTGCAATATCTAAAACCTAAACTTGCATAATGCAAATGTTTATGATTTTTAAGACATACAACGTAGACGTTTTTTCCAAAAACATTGTTGTCATACATCGTGAATTTAAAAAAAAAATGTTTTTTTGAGAAAAAATTTCTACAGTCTGTATCCCAAAAACCATTAAAATTTGATAAAGCAAATTTGGGTATTTAGCTTCTTTTCAAGGAAAAGCATCATCGGGCAAAAGCTTGATACTTTATTTACATACACCTTGTATGTACCAAGATTTACTTACTTCATAATAAAAAACATGTACAATTGTATATAGTGTGTATATTTAAAACCTGTGTAAGTATGTACTTTTATACATTAACTCCAATGTACATTATACACCAAGGTAGAGAAAACACTTTTTATAGCCGAGCGGGTTTAGTACCTAAGATGCGTAGCATCGAGGGCAATAACAGATGCGAGGCTATAATAGTTTTCATTACCGTGGTTTATATATGATTTTTTTCACTACTAGCACATTAATTTATTATATGTCATAAAAAAATATAACCTCATTTAACAAGCACACATCCAGACTAACCATAACGTGTTTTTATTTATTGTCGAAAAGTAAATTTGATGAAAATAAAAACGACTGATATTTAACTACTTACGTTTTTACACTTCGGAAGTTTAACTTTACAGATAAAAACCGAAAAGGACGTTATTTTAAGCATCATTTATGTAAGCAACTACTTATGTGCTGGAAAACAAAATACCGTAGTTTTTCCATCAACTGAGATCTTTAGAACCCCTAGTTCAGGATTTAAGTTAACAGCCCCCGCTTTCCTGGTCGGATACTTGAACAATGGAATTTGCAACAAAACATATGGTGAAATTAACTATACACACACAGTTGACGTGTAACCTTATGAAAGCTCATTTTCATTATTTACAGTTTGAATAGCAGTTATTTTTATTAATTCTGCATAAATTAAAAGTAAAATTTCTGTTCTTGTGTTTGAGGATATGTTATTTACAACTTTATTTACCTACCAATTTTCAAAAAATTTTCCATTTCGTCACACTACAAAGTGTTTTTTACAACAAGACAAGACAAAAATACATTCTTATATGTATAAAGCTGTAAAAAATTAGAATAGTTTTTTTATGCAATCAACGGATTTGATCACAGGTTGGTTGAAGCATGACTACCTTTTACCATTTTCTTGAATTAAAAATATTTTATCATTAAAACATTAACGTTTTAATTATGCGTTTATTCTGCTTTTTAACGTTTGGCATAGATTTTATCAAACACACACTTGACATTTGACAAGATACTTCGCGCAAGCGCACCATTTTGTTTCGGAAGATTAGAGATGAGGTGGGGTGTTAAACAAATTTGCCTTGAAATCACAAATATTAAATAAACTGTTTATTAGGTATTTCTAGTGCTCCTAATTTCGGACATTATTTTTGCCGTCAACACTTATATCTATCGTTCATAAAAATTGCAAATATATTCGTATCAGGCAACACAGTTAAATGTCGTTATCCACTTAACTCTAGCACTTTATCTCCCTTGGTTTATAATCATTATTGACTACTAGGAAAGAAAAACAACTTCCCACCCTCTCGACAAACTAAATAATGATGTCTTCTGAGACTAGTAGTAAAAAACCTAACGTAATCTATTTTATTTGAAACTACTCTAGTATTTTTGTAAATATTTTGTAAACGTCTAATAATTTGTTTCCGTTATTATTTTTCTGTGTTTTTTTACACCTTTTCTTTATGGTTATTTTTTATTTCCGTCTTACTATTAAAATCACCAGTTAAGATGAGTTCTATTTCGACTATACCTATACTGTTCAAAAATGGTGGATGCGCCGGGTTTCCAAGAAACCTCCAATATAAAACATTTGTTACCGACATAAAACGACAGAAACTCTCACTATTCTATTCAACAGACTCAAATGTGTAATTAATGTGAGTCTGAAATCTCTTTGACTTAGTTCTAAATAGATGTTGCAGTAACTGGTAAAGTTTAAAAAGATCCATTTACGCCGCCAGTTGCCCTCTCAACTTTCGGCTTTCCTTATACAAAAATATTTGAGTTTCCAACTTATAAAAATTTGTTATTTTGCTAAGTGAAACCTTTCATCACGCCACCATTTATTTTAGTTGCTATCCTCGCATCCCACATGCGTCCACTTAAAAAAAACTATGACGAGTCACATGTAATTAATTCCGCTCAAATCTTATCTTTGTTCTCCATTCCATTCTAATTATTAGAACAATTACGACTAACTTCGGATTGTGTGAAACTTTAAGAGGAAGTCTGTTTTTAATGGCTCTCTGAATCGTCCCAAAAATATAAAGTACCCCAACATAACCCACTTATTCCGTCTCCTTAGGTCCCTTCCGGCTCTTTAAATATGAAAACCCCCACATTTGTACCTCCATAAACCGAAATTCTGACACGCCATCAAAAAAATCCAGTATTTCCCCCATTAATTTTATCTAATACGATCATACAAATTTCGTAATCCATCAAAATCGCATGACTACTATACGTGAAATCAGGAATGAATAGCTCAATTTTGGCGCGAAACTTCCTTCACCCAATCAAAAGCGACACAAAAACTGCGCGCGCAATTTTACTCGCAAGTGACGTCACCGTGAAGATCAATAACAAGGCAGGCGAAATCAAGTTGGCGGTTACGAGTACGTTGATTTAGTTAATGTGCGATAAAAATGGCAAAGGCTGCTTTTTTACAAGAAAGGTAAATTAAATGTTTGCTAAAATCAAAGTGGCTAGTGATTTCTAATTGAGATTTTGAAAATGGCGCCAATTTTAAGTCATTCCGATGGGTTTTAGCATGGGATATATGCCGGATAGCCTGACAGGAATTGTATTGGGAACGATTTATTTATTAGGTTAAAGTTTATTGAGGCACTTAATCGGGAAAAGCAATTTTTTACATGTGGGAAAGTGATTTTTCCAAGCGGGTTTTTTTTAAATTTTAATCAACAAGTCGAGTAAGGAATTTTAAAAAGTGATTCTAAATTTAAGTGGTGAACCATGAAATACGAGATACTTTATATAACCCCAATTGAAGTTTAATTAATTTCATAATATTCATTGTGAGAAATTACAATGAGTCCTTCCACCCCTTATCTCTTTTATATAAACTTACTGAAAATTTCCGACAAATTTCCTCAATGATTGATCGTTTTAAGAATCAATAACCAATTTATTTTATTATTCTGAACCGCCTAATTATAAAAAACTTTTTTACAAATTTTTATAATGAGGTTAGGTTGGCTCACACGTGACTCGTCAAATTCCCTAGTTTAAAACCGGTTTTATGACATCTCTAGGGGACCAAAACCTAATAACAAACTGTATAATTTCTTGCAAAAATATGCAAGTTGGATAGTTTTGACGTTGCTTGAATACTAAACATCTTTATTTTGTGAAAATTTCAGGATAATGGGCGAGAGGCTTTGGATCTCACAGCCTCTCCGCTGCGAGCCCCCCCAGCCCCTAACAACCGGACCAATCATCCGCCCATGGTCATTCAGGGAGACTTCAGAAAGGTAATTGCGGATTGACATGTTTAAGAGGTGAAATTCCGCACAATTGAAAACGAAACCGGAATCGATTCGGAAAACTTATTGCTTGATGTATTTTTAATGAACGTAATTACTTTTTTATACCAGATGTTAAATATGTTAAGTAGAGAGGTATAATTTACCAAATTTTTGTTCCAACAATCAAAAGCTAAATCGATTATCTATAAGCCGAATATGGAATTAGAGCAGAGGTCAATTCACCGGAGCTAGAATCAATTTTTAAATAATTTACGCGCTTTCATATTCTATTTAAATATATTCATTTGATGGGAATGTCAAAGAGAATACAAGTTCTAAATTAAATATACTCTATTGCTATTTTTAGCATAATGCAATGTTTTAAATTTGTGTTTTGCGCAATTTGCGTTTTCAAAATCATTTTTTGTTACAGCGTTTTATAACAGTGACTTTTTGATTGTCATTCTGATTGCTAAATGACGTACTTTTACGTAGTAGTGCATTTTTATTTTATTTATTTATTATAAACATGAAAAGTATAATCACTTAAGTGAGTAAATTGAACATTTGAAGATTTCAGATTTCTTTCCTGAACTTTAATACAACTGGAAACGGTATTTGTATATGCCACTTCAGATTTGCTATTTTCGTCACAGATTTTTCTTTTCTTCGATACAGTTTCTTCTTTTCCCATACATTTCATCGAAATTGCGTTTTTGCTTTCAACAGAGTTTTCTATGTAACTTTCCGCAACAGAACTCGATCGCCATCCACCATGTCTTTTGAGTAATATAATATCTGCTCCTGAATCTGCTAAGAGTGTTGCTAAACAACGGCAAAAGCATTGCCCGGTATATTCTTGTGCATTTAGAAGACGAAAACATTCTGCAATTTTTCTAGGCATACCTCCAATAGTATTTATACGAACGGGTAGCACCTGGAATTTCTATACATTAAGAAGAAACTCTGATGTTCAGTATAAGGAGGTCAAAGCTATATGTATTTGCGGAAAATTTCTAAGAAACTAATTCCATCTACAAATTCTTCAGTTATTGTAAACATTCGTGAAATTTTTGTCTTGGTGTTCGGTATTTTCACTTTAATAAAACTTGTACAATCTTCTATATCTTCCACCTTCAAAAATATAATTTTTTCTCTGCGTAACGCGCCAAAAATTCCAGTAATTAGCACAATTTTTGCCAATAAATAGTCTTTGTCACCAGCTGTTTTCATGAAACGTTCTATCTCTTGCATGGTGAATATTTTGGATTTTGTAGCCCTGTACCCACAGGTATTTCTTTTTAGAAATGCAATCAAGTTTGTAAATTTTTTGATCTCTACATTCTCGTTAAGATATATGATGGTTCTTAGCATTGAGTAGGTACTTCATAAAGTAGACGGCTTATACATGCAAGATAATTTTAAAAAATAGACCCTTTTCTTCAATACTTGTTACATTTTTTTCTTACACCAACTACCAAATTTTCTATATGTTTTCTTGTGAATTTTCTTAGATTTTTCGCAGCATTTTTAATGTCGGAATCAAATTCAGAATTGCTCATTTTTTTGTTCCTTTATCACAGAACTTAAACACAGAACCCAGGTTGACAGTCTGTAATTTTATAAAAACAATAAATAACGAAATTTACATCCATAGCAACCTGCCGTCTGCCTACTGTACAATGTGAATGTTCGATTGAGATTATTATTTTTGAAAGAAAAATCTGTTATAAAACGCTGTAACAAAAAATTTTGAATCCAGTTCGTTGCAAAATCTTTGTCTTTTAAGCTCTTGACGTGTTGATTCACGACGCGGTCTTAAAAGACTCTCTTTTTGCAACTAATTGCATTAAGAAGCTATATTGCTACTAGTTATGGACGCAAAATTGGGCTTTATAGCCGTTGCTACTAATGATTTATGTCATCTATTGGAATTGTTTAGCTTAATTATACAACTTTTGTTACTTATTTGATCTTAGACGCTTCTGCCTTTCTACTGTTTTGTTTAAAAACCACTTCTACACAGATACTTAGGTGCAATTAAATTAAAGTTTCTGAATACAGTTTTATAAGATTTATTGAATTTAACTTTTTGTCAGAAAAGAGTTAATGGTGTTTTGCCTTATTGGATTATTTTACCAATCACAAAAATATAGAGCACCTGGACACATCCGGTGTCATCCAAGTATTGGCAAAGGAAACGGCACAATACGCGCTTAAAATGACTTAACCTAAATAATTATAGCACAATTGTCGATTGAAACCTAAATAAGGGAGTGCCATCTACAAGTCTAAATGACCGGGTGAGCCCTGGGATAAAACCAGCACGATGAGTTGCCGTTACCTCCAATCTATCGAAACCATGACTCAAACGGAACTCCCCATGATTGGATATAAGCTTCTTTTTACATTAATTTAAGCAATTAAGGCTTATTTTTTATTAACACAAATTTAAAATTAAGAATAACTTAAAAACAATCATTCCTGTGTTTTAATAATTGTAACTGTTAAATTAGGCAGAGGTTAAACACAAAATAATTATGACTGCAATTTTAGGCTCTCTGGTTTGCGATATTTAAAAATTTTTCTTGGCCTGAAAGGGGGTTGTGTTGTGATTTTTGGTTCGTTTCTTTGAAGTGCTGAGCAGCTTAGAGATTATGTAATATCAATTATGTAAAACCAAATAACAAAATTAAATAAAACTTAGGACAACCTCCAAAATGAAAGTAAAAATGCAGTAATATAGAAGGACTCTCCGCTTCAACTTTGGAAGCGCGTCTCGTGTGCCTACTCAGTGAAACCTCAGCCACCTCTCATTAATTTAGCAAAGTCATCTTCAAAAAAGGTTTCTATTTCCTCTTGTGTGTCTACCTTGCCGAAACGTAAGAAAAGGACAGTAAAAGAAAGAAACTTTCAAACATGCAGCGCCAAGACGCCACCGAAGTTTCAAATTGAATGCTCTAACTAAAAAAGCTAGTGAAATGTTCTAATCTAGTTTTATAATTATTCAATAAAGCTAACCTCACAATGACAAACACAAACAATAATCAAATGGTACCTACTTCTATTGGATTTTGGATAATTATTTCTTAATAATTTTCTTTTACGGAATATTTTTCTGTTTGATTCTCCGCTAAATTATTCGCTTATTTAAAGCGTAGGTGGCTTTTGGTGCAACTTTCTTACGTAAAAATAATGAAATGCGTCAGCTTCTAGAAGTTCTGCTGGACTTAGTCACGCGCTTTCACTTTTGTCCGCTCTATCAATAGCAACCTTTACTATTTGACGATTTTCATTATCTTGGTTTGAGCAAATTTTTTAAACCTTTCTTTTTCGTTACAAGCAGTCCAAAAAGTGTTTTTTATACGGAGTGGCTATAAATAATTGTCCCATCAAGGAAGGCTCTGAATTACCATCAAGATGTCGATGTGCCGCTTTTGAAAATGCTTTCTTATACGTTATGTATTATGTTATGTTTATTCATTAGCTACACTTGATTTTATAATTACATAAACATTTGAAAATTCCAAACTTACTAACACTTTCTTCCACTTCTTTTCCTAACTGTATTTCTCAACCTCATCAACTTAACGACAGTTTCGGTAATTTCTTCCATAAGTTAGTCCAAATTTTTTATTTATTTCTAGGACTGTTTACGTGCAGATTGTTTAATTATTATTGCTTATTTACTCCACTGCCATGTTTTTACCTACCGGAAAAATCGGCTTTATCTTGTCTTTGTTCTTCGTCAAGTGGTTAAAAAAAATGACAACAAAACTTTTTCGCTGTACTTCTTTTACGAGTTATTGTTTTATGAAAACAATAAAAGAAACAACAAACTCAGATAAAGCAACTAATTAATTAAATAAACAAGACTAGTTTAACCTGCTCAAACAACAAGATGCAATTAATGAATAGATTGACAGATGACCCAAGAGAGTGCGGAAAATTTGAAACACAGATAAAGATATTCAATTATTCACATTTTTTAGTTTATATTCAATCATCTGAGCACCAATTAACATTAAAACCAAAGTTCAAAAACGAGAATTTAAGTTGGGGATAAGTACTTATTTTTATGCAACAATTGTAATGTACTTGTCCTTACTTATAATTTAATTGTGTTCCCTCTTAAGAAACAGCAAAGTGTTTTGAAAATATACAGCACTCTGGACAAAACTGTCAGTTTTAACCATTCAGTATTTGGCGTCACAAAAAGACAAATTAAGTTTTAACTTGATGGTATTCCATTATTATCATCATCATTGGTATTATTACTGGGGGCTGAGAATGTAGTAACATAGTTTACTCTAACGAAGCTCTAGGTTTATTGTGCTCCTTTACCTTACTTTTACCTTTAATAAGTCTGTATTTTAAAAGAACTAAAAAGTACAGTCCATGAATAATACTGTTAGCTCTTCATTTATCCCAAAGTAACCGTTCCGTATGAAATGAAAAGTCGAGCACTACACTACTTGTATTCATAATTTTATTCTAGTTTTCTAGTTTTAAATTGACTAGATATTTCCTAAAAAAGTGTCCTGTAAAAAGCCAAACTGTTTATTAAGTTGCTGCCTGCTGTTTGTTGTTAAATAAAATTTAATTTTAAATTGACAGCTACAATAACAAATTAACAGATCATTTGACAGATGCAGGCATTATAGGTATTCACTCACGACACTTTCATGACACTCTTGGACGCCAAAGACTATAAAAACACTCATTATATTTTAAAATAAGTAATTTAAAAAAACAAATCTTATTTGCTTAAAATCTAAAGTGATTGTAAAAAATAAAATTGCAAACATATTTAAATATGGTGGAGTTTAGTTGTTTATCTCTGTCTCTAATGTTTTCAACCTTGCCTTAATCACAGTATAGCTTTATGGGCTAATTTCAAGTTGAGATTGTACCGGTAGTATTGTAAATTATAATACTTTTTAATGACGACAACCAATCACAACTACGAATTCTTTTAATTTTCTATAGAAACGAGGTGTTATCTCTACTTGAAATTAGCCCATTACTTATTTATTTCTTCCTATGCCAATTTTTTTTTGTTTGTTTTTTCTCTGATTATGCAAATCTATCTTTTTTTAATTTTTTGTCGGCAATTAGGTACGTTTCAAACACCTTTTTGTAAACCTCTTCTTCAAAATTTTATTTGAAATTTCTCTGTAAATGTTCCATTTTTTATTCTGCCTTCACTTCTTCGTTCTATTGCGTTTAATCTTAATTCTTGTTTTATGTTAGAGTTCACGTCTAACTACTGTATATTATGGTTAGTCTTTAGTGTACCACTTTTTGTACGATTTGTGTTCTTGATACCTCTCTTTTTGTGAGAAATGTTAGGAGCAAGAAACTAAAACTGCTTTCATTTGTTAGTCTAATTGAAGGGTACAGGAATAAAAAGAGGAATGTCCAAAAATTCGATTTCTTATAGAATTGCGATTTATATCGTTTTTCACCAATTTTGAATCCAGTACTGACAACAAACAGTTAAAAACAATAAATTTTAAGATTTCTGAGTCTATTCAAGAGTCATATCGAATAAGAAAATCTGGCGTATCCATGAAAAACGATAGGAATCCCACCTTTGTAAGAAAACAAATTTTTTGACAGTTATCATTTGTGGTGCTGTACCCTTCAATTGCAAACATGAGGTGATGTGTGTTACTCCTTTTTTCAGTTTTTGCTATTTTTCTATTATTCTTTGAAAAAATATCCCTAAAACACTAAACAGCTCTATCTCTCTGTAGTTTGTACAATTTGTTTCATTTCTTTCTTGTATATCGTCCCTTTTTATGTGTACGTCAGCGTTACATTTTTTTGTATTCTTTTAAGAAGGTTTTCTTTCTTCTTTTTTTTAAGTAGGTACATTGTTAGTTTGCTAAAATAATTATTTCTGGTTTTTTCATATGATTTATTATTTGTGGAGTACTGTTGTTTTGATTTTACCTACATATCTTTTTAATTGTTTTTTCCATTTTTTCTTTTCTTATAATATTTTCTATTTTGTGTTTTATATTTTACTTCTTTTTCTTCTTCGTCCTATTGTTTCTAAACTTGTATGTTAGCTCTTGAAATACTTTTATTTTTTATTATTTTATCTTTCCTGTTATTATGTTAACATTTGCATTAAAAAATAGTTTGTAATTCTCTTTATAATTCTGTCATTTAGTGTCTGAATTATCCTCACGATTTATTTTTTTAATTGCTATTTTAACATTTTTGTGTCTCAGTGTCTGGTCTTTGCTGTCGAACAGTATCAGTACTTTGGGATTCACACAATATGGAGCTCCAAAAATTAACAAAGCTACCTACTGACTGCAATATTCGATTAATAGGCACATATTTATTCAGATAAACCTTTTCCTATGCTTTTAGAGTTTTTTTGCCTTGCTGTGTCTTCTCTAAATAAAATATTTCTCCTCCACCAGTCAATTTGCAGCTCATATAAACGAATCGTTTCTGAACTTTTTTGCTTAGAATAACAGTGGTTGACATATGACTGTTTCCTTTTGGGACAACGGTGTGTATATAAATTAAAATTTATATTATTACGTTTATTACTCTTTTAAATGTCTTATATTTACTTTTTAATAAAGATTAAATTTTATAAAAACCTACAAAGTATGAATCAAAATTAGGATCAAATATAATTTTTTAAATTCTAAAAAAATGTCAAATTTTGTCTGTTTTCAAATTTTATATTGTTTCAATAATAGTAAGAGGTTGATCAATTGCAGGTATCAGGAATCAGTAGTGATATTTTCAAGCAGATAGAAGCCGTAGAAAACGATCACGATGCTTCAACTGCGGCCGCCTTGGAGGTACCTTAATAATCTCTCAATTTTTGTTTTTTTTTTCTAAAGTGTTTTTTAAAATAGCACGTGGAAAGGCTCGGTGAGATGATAGTGCGAATTCTGGACTCGCGCCATTTGGGCCGATCGGCGAATGAAGCGGCAAAGCGTTTTTTGGCAATGCAAGATGCCAAACACACTGTTCAGTTTGTGGAAATTGTTAAAAGGCCCGGCCAAACCCTGGGTTTGTATATTCGGGAAGGCAACGGAATCGACAGAAACGACGGGGTATTTATATCTAGGATAGCTCTGGAGTCTGCCGTTTACAACAGCGGATGCCTTAAGGTGAGATAAGCAGATAACAGACTCGACTCTAAGCCGTAGTAAATTAGCCTCGAATTTGTCGGGATCTGTAACACTTCCAATCTGAAAAAATTACAACGATAAATAACACCTAATCCCAATTGGGAGTAAGTTTTAATTGGAGCGAAGACAATTTTCCGTGAGGGTACCTTAGGGAAAAAACGGGTAATTGACTAGAGATTCATTTTTTTACCATCGATATTTTTATACTTGGGAAATTATTAATGAGCTTTTCCAAGAAATTTAATAAGTGTTCCGACAGAAGTTAACGCGTTTCAAGTTACCAGGGATGAAATCGGTTCTTTGATAGCTTGAGGAAACTTTATGAGATTATCAGTCTTTACACGTAATTTCTCATAATGAAAGCGCGAACTCTCCCAGAGATTTTATATCTAATTACGTTTGAAATGATTATTTTTTAGGTCGGAGATGAAATTCTGGCAGTAAACCTGGTGGACGTAACGCGTATGAGTCTCGACGACGTCGTCATCATAATGTCAATTCCTCGTCGGCTCGTCCTCGCGACTCGTCAACGTAAAGGCAGCAAAGGAGGTCAAAGTTCGCCCAACGTCCAGCCCCGATCCGAACACAAACCCCCTCCCGTCGTCGTAATCAAACGCGACTTACGCGAAGACGAAGCCGACGAAACCGACTTGGGCCAGCACAGGGAGTCCATGAGACAACGCCATACAGGAGACGGGCGCGAGATGAGCGAATCCCGGTCACGACTCGGCTTGGGGTTGCCTACCATGGACTCCCGGCACTCCGCTCAAGACAGCAACGGTCTGGATCTTTACTACAACTCGCGCCCTCCCGATTCCAGCACATGGGGGTACCAACCGCCGCCGCCGGTCATCACCGAACAGCCCAAGTCAAGCATGCAGCACTTCCAGCCGTACGAGCGCAACTACCCCAACACTCTGGAAAGCCTCGCCGAGAAGGTCCACTCGTTTGCTCTCCCTGGCCGGAGGATGTCGGCAGGAGCGCAGCCTTTGCCCTCAAGGTACACGGTGTTGTCATCCTGGTGGTTGTTACGCCCCCCCTTTCCAGATTGTCATCACAACAAAGCCCCTCATCTCATTATTACGTTCAGCACACCGGAACGGGTAGCCGTCGGATTATGCCCCGTTCCGGATCCGATCAGCACCTCCCTCACACGGAATACTCTGATTATACCAGTATCACCCAAGCTGGCAGACACAGCCTTCTTAGATCTAGCCTCAAATCTGGATCAACTCTTAGCAGGTACAACCAGAGGTACGTGGACCAAGCGGCTGTAGCTGCCCAGCTGGCCCAAGCCAAATATGGAACGGCAGGACAATACGGCACCAGCACCGCCCTTTCCAGACGGAATAGAAGCAGTCTGGACTATTCCAGCGACACGGAGGCGACAGCTGGACCCAGGAGCAGTTATTACTACTACAGGTATAAAAAAGTGTAATAAATTCACTTGTCAAAAATCACTTTGTTGGTGCAGGAATCAGAGTTCGGTTCCCCATAGTACAATCCCGACATTAGGAAGGCAAAATTCGCTCACATCCGCTGATATTACAACCAAATTCAACTCGCTCCCACGTGATACAAGAGGTTCGACTAGGTGAGAATTTCTTTTTGGGTAGTATTTGAGAAGCGAGACCTGTTATTACATAATGGTTGCTTTTTAGATTGGCCATGAATAAAAGATTCGGAGATAGGAACGTCGGTCTTTTACAAGATGAATCGGATGGAGCACTTTCCGCACCTGAAATGCCTTCAATACGAAGGGATAGGGGTAAGCAAGCCTTACCAAATTTTCACTAAAATTTTATTTCTCTTTCACTTAAGTATAAAACAAGAGGGAACTCGACCCATACGGATCGATTTAAAATCCAACACAACACGCTTTTAGTTTTAATTTAATCGATCCGTAGAATTATTTTGGGTTATTAACACTTGACAGCACTCGGTCAGGTACACGAGCATTTAGTGTCATTAGCACTCCACTCCAGTCCGAAGTCTCGGACAATCTCTCTCAATTTTCACTGCTTCTTTCTACACGTTTCATTTTCATAATGAAGGGCGGATACCCTCGTCACCTAGTGTATTCACTTCAGATGAGTACAGACAGTGGTTGAGTCGCACTCCTTCAACATCAGCTATTTACGAACAAATCAGGGCCTCCAGAGATGTTTTGAATCAGCAAAGAGCGGCAAGGTTCACTTACAGCGCCGAAAATATCCACGATGCACTCAAAAATGTAATTATTCTCTAATCTGGATCAAAGCAAAACTAACTCAATTTTAAATAACTATTGTTTTTAACAGATTGAAGGGGGCTATTACGGCTACGGACGGCCGGGTACTACATCGACATTAGACAGACATTTTACACGATCACAGCATCCTTCAGCCCCTGCTAGGTCATTATCAACGCAACACATTACCTCATCATCACGTAAGCATAACCCATTAGTCAAGTAGTTTAAGTTTCGTCTGCCAGAAGTCCACGAAAAAGCAAAATTTTTACTCATAGATTAATTTTGATGTTAAATGTCCTTATCGATATCGTAGTCAAAGATAACAAAGAAGAAATAAAATTAGCACGAATTATTATAGTTGTAGTTGGCCAGAGGCTCAACACAATAGCATATAGAAAAGCCGCCGAACTATAAAAATTAAGGCATTTTCAAAAATTATTTGATTTCAAAAATACGTTTTATTATTCCAGGACAGCACTAAACTTTTTTTCAAATGCCAGCCTCCATATATCAGGTGATTTAAAAGTTTGAAAAAGAAGACATTTAGTTTTATTTATGTACCAGATTTCAAATCATCGGTTAAGATTAAGGTATTCAAAAAAATGTTTTTTTCTACCCACATTTGAAGGCCCCTAATTTTGTTATCACTTGAAATAAAATACCCCAAATATATTTTATTGTCATAAATACTTGTTTAGCTTGCCAAATTCTTTTCTTGTTTTTACCTTTCAGTTGCGGCAGAAAATTTTTAAATATACTAGATCAAATTAGAAATGCTGAAAACAACTGAACTTTGCTAAAATAGTCAAAACATTTAAAGCAATGTACAATAAAAGTGCCTTTCTTAACTAAATTTATTAAAAAAGCATATAAAAAAATAAATTTAAAATAAATACAATAATTTCTCTAATAATAATTTCCAACAACAATTATTTCAATAATACCACCAATTTATTATTTTAAGATAACATTCAATTTTTTCAAATACTAGCCCAAATATTTTTTTATAAATGGTTGCTTATTTAGTGCTAAAGCCTTTGTTCCATTAAGTGTAAGCCTTTTTAAGTTGAGTTCGGCATTTCTGTCTCCGCTGTTGTCTACCTTAAGTTATGTGTCTTATTTTATTTCAAATCACTTTTATTTTCACTGCCTTTTTTTAACACTATCCATTTTGATTGACGTTAGTTTTGACGTCCAAAATTTCAAATTTGTAATTGAAGGTTAACAGGGGATAGACAATAAAGCAATCAATTGTAATAATCAGTCGACGTCTCGCTGTTAATTGTGGCTTCTTCAGGACTTTATTACCTATAACAAAATATGTATTACACAACAGAAAGGAGAGGATTTTGCTTACCGATTTACTGGTTTGGATCTTACTAAACTGTGGATCTAAGTTCTTTAACTTTGTTAGATCCAAACCAGTAAATCGGTAAGCGAAATGGATCTACTCCTTCCTGTTGTGTAACACAGTTTTTGTCATAGGCAATAAAGTCCTAAAAAAGTCGCAATTAGCGGCGAAACGTCGGCTGATTTCTTGTTATTTTCCAGTACTAGCGTTTTAAAAACTTTTTTGTACGATTATCATCTGATATTCTACACACATTCCTAAAGATCTAGGTTAATCTTCTATAATTTTTTCTTTCGGTAACTTGTATAAATATGTATATGAAACTCTTGTTTTTGAATTTGTCTCTTTAAGTTTTGTTTTCTATTCTTCGCAGAAACCTCAATTCTGAAGCATTTACTCTTGTTGTTCTCCTTTTTTTAAAATAAAATCTCTGTTTCACTAGTGTATCTTATTGTTACTCTGACTACTTTTTTTCCATTCCTCTTTTTATTTCCTTCGGCACTTTTTTCTTTCAAAAGAAGGTTGCCTTTAACATATTGTATATACCTGTCGGTTTTTCCATTTTCTCATTTATTTTTTTATCCATTTTCTCATTTTCATGCAGAGTTATTTTGTATGCTTTCTTTTTGTCAGGGAGTATCACTGTTTTTGTTTTTTTAATATAAATATTCATTGTATTTATTTTCTTTAGCTCTTTCTTTAATATGTACTATGAGATTAACTAAAGGTTTTCTTTTGTGTGTGCTATTAAAGCTACAAATTTGAACATTAATTCTATCAGTTCTATTTGTTCCTTTTTCCAAAATACTTTTTCCTGGCCCCCTTTAGCGCCTCATCAAGTCCCGTTTTAAATAGAAGTGGGCTAATATACATTCTTATTTTACACTTTGTTTTGTTTCAAAATCTTTGGATTCTTTATTATTTGTTCTTACAATGTTTCAGTTTCTATAATACGAGTTTCTATTATACGAGTTTATTATTATCTTTATCATATATGTTGTGTTTTATTCACTCCTCTTTGTAGTAACACTCTTTAAATATATCTTTTTTCGTAGTCTGTCAAGAATTTTCCTTATTTATATTAACCAGTTCTGTTTTTTTCTAAGTGTTTTGTTGTTTTTTCTTCAAAAATTTCTTTTTCTTAGATTGTAATCTTCTGGTAACCTATTCCCAAAATTTTTCTTTTCTGGCACTTATTATCAGCTATTTGTTTTATTCTCTTGTGTGTATCTTGTTTTGACTTATTGGTATTTATGTATTTTCTTTCCAAAATTTGTTTTGATGTTTTCTTTTCATTACTTTCTCCTTATATCCACTTATATTTTACATGTTTTTATTTCTATGCCCAAAGTATCTTCAATTTGTACTTTTATACTTATTTCTTTTCCAACAAATTATTAATATCGTTGTATTAGTATCGTTGTTTTTAATTTTTTATTCTTACTTTTACTTTTTTTATTGTTTGACACTCTTTTATTTTCATTTTTAAATGCTATAAAATAAGATATAAGATTAATAATAATTCGTGATAACTATAACAGATTTGTTTATTAAATCATCAAAATGAAGCTATAAAAACAATCCTGCTTTACTATAGAGTTTCGGCAGATTGATCAACGTTTCGCCTATAACTACTAAACTACATCAATTTGCTCCCAATTCAACTCCTTTTGCAGCACTGAGCTCATCGCGATCTCCTTCCATGCGTCGAATGCGGCAACTCCTCGATCTCGATTCGGTGAGATCAGGAGCTGCACCAAGTCCAGTTCCTACACCTAGTGGCACTCTCCCACGAGGTCATCGACAGTTAGATATAAATCCAGCGGAGTTTTTAAAATACAAAATTGAGAAACCGGGGATTTCTTCTGGTCCCTCAATACCAGGCCTATCTTCACTTGGAACAAGTGGAGCCCTTTCGTCAATCACCGATGAGCCTGTGAGCGGCATGTTATGGGTGCATCTGTTAGCTGGGAGGGGATTGAGGCCTTCAACAGGGACTTCTGCCGCCACGACTCCTGTTACTCCAAGTGGGACAAGTCCGAGCATTACCGGTGAGTACTTACAAGAGCTGTGTTGGCTTTGCCACTTCGAGTGCACCACCTCTTTCATTGAGTCCATATATCACTAACTCTATCCGGTGACCAAAACTTGATGCTTTTTGACACTGTATCCAAAACAACATACGCTTTTTGTGCACTCAGTTATTAGATAGGACAGAAAGAGCGTACATTGTCATTGAAACAGTTTTTAAATTAGTAAATCCTAAATTCAA
Source organism: Tribolium confusum (assembly GCA_029207805.1). Classification (NCBI taxonomy): domain Eukaryota; kingdom Metazoa; phylum Arthropoda; class Insecta; order Coleoptera; family Tenebrionidae; genus Tribolium; species Tribolium confusum. The sequence continues at coordinate 12,392,989 of JALGAY010000006.1, forward strand.
ATAATCAGTCGGATTTATCTGTCCTGAATGAGACAAACAAAAACAGAGTAGGTGTACTCGGAGTGACAAAGTCGAATACACCTAAGAAGAACATCAACATTCTCCTCTTCCGATTCTAAGAAGCTTTAGATATGTAGTTCAGTTCTAAAAACTGAGTAATTGACTAAAAAAATTAAGGAACAGTTAATAAAATCGAAGTCAGGCAATGTTGATGATCTCTTTGTTACTGTTTAGAAGTATAGTTAATTAAAAAATTGGTTAGGTTCGAGTGGATTGCGCGATTTGTACTGCGTCCTGGAATGCGATCGAGTCCATAAAGCCAGGACAGTGGTAAGTAATTGAGATTAAATTGAGGATGAAACAATGGTAAATCCCGGCTGTTATTAGGTAAGGACAGGCGATTTAGTGTTCGACTGGGATGAAAGCTTCGAATTGGATTTGGTCAACAACAGAGAACTGGATCTGCTAATCTACTCGTGGGATCCACAATACAGACATAAATTGTGCTATAAAGGATCCGTATATTTACCAACTCTACTAAAGTCGGGACCGATACACCAACTCGCTCTTAAAATCGAACCAAGAGGAACTTTGTACTTGAGATTGAGACATACAGACTCGCAGTCGCTTTATAGAAGGAAACTGTCGTCAAGTTTGTCGTTGTCAAGAACTGCACCCTTGTTTGGAGTTGATTTAGAGACAGTTGTATGTATTCTGGGGTTGGGTAATAATGCAGTTGTTGATTGAGGGGTTGTAGGTTAATCGGGAGAATAAAACGGGAGGAGTTCCGGGAGGAGTTGCTACAAGTTTAGTTTCTAGCACTCAACAAATTCCTATTATTGTAAAACGATGCGTAGAGGAAGTAGAACGAAGAGGTTTAGATATTATAGGTAATTTTTTAATAAAAAAAAAGTTTTACTTGTTATACAAACTGCAATCCAATGAAGTACAAATATTTTACCTGGTAATAGTCCTTGATAAAAAAATGGTATAGACCCAAACTTGCCTTTCATCTTATACAGATGTTTATGGTTTTTAAGAAAATACGCTTTTAATTAAAGATTTTAAAATCCCGCGTCTTGTAAATTGTGATTCTTAATTTAAAACAAATAAAAAATGCAACACATAACAATAAAGTCTGGTACATTTTAACATTGAAAAGCAGTTTAGCTGAACCATAAATAATAATCGATAAACAAATACCCAAGCAATTATTATTGTGACAAGGTTGTTAAAGATTGTTCTACAGTCTAAAATCTTTCTTACAGATGCAGACTTTTTAATCTCTACTTAAAAACGCCAAATCTAAAAATTTATCAGCGGTTCTCAAACAAAATGGTTACATCCTTTATCTTGTAACGGTTGTTTCCGTGTAGGGGTCCTAGGTGACGTAGAGAGAGAGGAAGAGAGCGGCTTTGATGGGGTTTTATTTCAATCGAAAACTCTGTACAATAAAATAAAATAAATACTAATTTTGACTAATAATAAACTAAATCCAATTTCCAAACGGTAACACGGCTTCTTTGCCTTCGGCGACTCCACGCGTCGTTTTTGGCGGCTTCTACTCATTGAGGAGAGAAAATAAAATACCCACGGGTTAATGCACCGTAAGTAGCAGTTTCGGGAAGGAGGAACCCTTGGGTTAATGCACCAGTGGTGGCGGGGTCTAGGGGAATTGACTCATGAGGATAATGCTCCCATACGTAAACTTCTGTCGGCGGCAAAGCGCAATATATACCCTCGACTAGGCGAGGGAAACGAGAGAAAAAGAGGGTAGGGAAGCGTTGCTGGTGGCCTCGGTAGTGGGAAGAATATGTCGTGGAAGTGGCATGACGTATTCCGATAACGCCGCGGTCCGATATCAGCCTATCAGTGTTATCTTGCTCTGTTTAGTATACATGGAAACGCTTTGTTACAGTCATAAAAACCATGAACATTTTTTGTATAAGGCCTGGTTGAAAGCATTTTTTCAACGAGGGCTAGTACAAGTAAAAATTTCTGTACTTCATCTATATATTTTTGTTAGGTTTATATCGTCTTTGCGGATCAGCAACAAAGAAACGTATCCTTCGAGAGGCCTTCGAACGTAACAGTCGATCAGTAGATTTAAGTCCCGATAACGTTCCCGATATCAACGTAATAACGGGAGTGTTAAAGGATTATTTACGGGAACTTCCAGAACCGCTATTCACCAAATGCCTATACCAGATGATGGTAGACGCTCTTGGTGTTTGTCTTCCCGACGATCCAGAAGGCAACGCCAAGTTGATGTTTTCTATTTTAGATTGTTTGCCACGGATCAATCGAGTGAGTTTCAATTCTTTGAAAATTTCGTGTGTTTAAAGAGTGGTTGTTTCTAGGCCACTTTGATCTTTTTGATGGACCACTTGGCTCTAGTAGTGTCGGCTTCAGATCGTAACAAGATGTCGGCTCAAAACCTCGCGACGGCTCTTGCACCACCTCTTATGTTGCATTCGAGTGATAGTTTGACCCCGACGGCGGCCGGTGGGGGCGGCAAGACCTTCGACTTGGACTACCACCAGCCGATCAATGTCCTCAAGTACCTGCTGCAGATATGGCCGACGCCCAAACATCACTCAGGTAATGTGTAGTTAACCGTTGCGAAAGGCGTTTCATACACTCATACACACAAACACAATTCGTATGGTACTCGATTTCCCTCGTTGTTGGTTGGGTCTTGGTAGTTAGCATTGGTGTGGTTGGGTGTTGATGGTATTTAGAGGGGGCCTTTCCAGACAGGTCGTCGCGGCAGGCCACCCGGGCCGCGTGGAGACAATCGCAGTGCGTGTCCTCCGGGACTGCAGGCGCAGCAACGAGAGCAGTCTCGGCTCTCAGCGGCTCCGTTTCCTCCTCCTCCTCGCTCAGCAGTCTCGGGCCCGCGAGGCCCACAGCCACAGGGCCCATCACTCCAGATACTCGTAAGTATCACCCAACATTATCTAAAACACCCTTCCCTTATTTACCTGCCACTTAATTTAATTTATTTACTTCAATTAATTTTCTATACCCACTTATCTCGAGGAAATTGTCCCAAAAGACCTACAATTCTTGTTTAAACACATCAGCATTTTTTCAAATGTTTTAAATGTTAATAGCCATGTGGTTTACCACACAAAACCAAAAATATAAAAATTTATTTGAGGTAGGCTACTTCTACGAATAGTAAGTGGAGAACAGTTACATTTGGGGAATGATTTGCAGTAAATAATAAAAGAAGAGTAAAAGTTGCTATTATTGGCTTTTAAATTCAAATAAGATAATATTCTGCTTAATGGTGTAACATTAATGAGTTACTTTAAATACAAAGTAAATGATTACAAAAATTAATTTCTGTTGGTTATATTATTCAACAATCAAGCTACAGAAAATTAAATAGATTTCATTTAAAATGACATATTTCAAAGGATATAATAGCATAGCACGTTTATTATTCAACTGAAGCCAATTAACAATTAGAAATAATTCTTTAAATTTATATTTACCATCATAACTTAATAAATTTCTGTCCGATTTTAACCCAAATATTCTAATTTAACATTTAACTCACTTAATATTTAATATACTGTTTCTGAGATGATGAATTCTTGTGTTCAAATGCATTTTTTTTTAAACTCTGTCATAAAGCAAAGAAAAATCTCTGGTTTTTCTGCGAAACAATAAAATTGAAAATTCTAGTTTTTGATAAATAATTTTTTGTTGTAACTTTATGGCACCTTAAAATCGTAAAGTAAATACTCCGATAAGGGAGCGTTTAAAACGGTAACACTTCCATTTTGGTACTTCACGCAGGATTGTACAGGATGTACCAGAATAAATTAGCACAAATTTTGTCACAGTTACCCTAAACGAAGAGTAGAAGACGGTAAAATTATTGTTCTGTAGCGCTTCTGTAAAAGAATACAGCTAGCTGAAATTGACAATTTTAAGACTCTTCTTTATATCTTTACAAACAAAATAAAATCAAACTAAATCAATACAAAAATATAATACAAATCAAACAAAATGTATACAAAACAAAAATAAAGTCAAAGCAGACACGTATATCACATAAGTAACATAAATCAACAATGTAACATTCTGTTATAGATTTTTTTGACTACTTTATTGCAAAAAGGACTGGATAAAACCGTTCTAAACCTAATCAGAAGCATTAAACAAAATCAACAACAAACTTAAATTTATTTTCATTTAGATAAAAAGAAAACGTTTCATATTAATTTGTTAAAAATTTCCCAAGCCTAATATATAGAGCTGTGATAAAATAAACAATGACCATGCCTTCCACACGCCGTTTATGTTTTTACGCCTGAAGAAGAGCAAATAAAGAGTCGAAACTTGATTGTATCGATCTATAGAGCTAAATATAGAGTTATTTCTGGAAATTCTGTAGTTGGAAGTGTTTGTCTAACAAAACGATTTAGAGATGGTAGTAAGAACATATGATAGAAAGAGCCCTAGCACGGGCATTTACTAGATCAATAATAACGTTTGCTATTTATCTAAATATTTTCGGAATTCCTACACAAAAATTCGTATTCATAGCGACGCATTTTACGCCTGTTCCTACCTCCCCCATTAATTAAAAGCCGGATTCATTTGAGTATCATATGAGAGCCATATTTTCTTTCTCATTTTACTGTAGTCTCCGTCAAAAATTCATTAGAAAACGAAGTAATAAAAAGCCCTGAATAATAAAAATAATATAAAGACCACTTTCATCTAGCATCTTGGTCTCACTCCACTACAACGAATAGCTGCTATGATTAGAAGATTAAATAAATCTTTTTGAAAATGTAGAACAAGAATATTTGCTAGAGAAAACTTTGACAAGAAACTTGGGAAAAGCAGCATGTTTATCTTTTATTTCTTCCCAATGACGATCGACGGGGGGAGTCTGTTGGCCACCACCTTTTTCAAAAGATTTTTAATAGATCGTTTGCCGGTATACGAAAACTTACACTATTTTTCTTTTCATATCAACTGTCTTTCTACCAAATAAACGTTAATAAATGAAGTAGAAAAAATATCCGAATTATATAAGCACCGTAGCCACAGCCGTAGCTTCCTAATTTCTTCCAACTACATATAACAAATAACTATGTTCTGAAAACCAGAAAAATCTGTGCAAAATGAAGTGGTTAAAATATTTGATAAAGAAAACCTGGCCATAACGAACCCCCAGTAAAGCTGTTGTTGCGTTAACAGTTCACAAAATGAGCTCTAACATGGTGGCGATGGCGCCTTCATACAGGCCATACAACATCAAAAATCCACAACATGATCTCATTGCTTTTAGACTAAGACAGTAACAAGGGGCATCATTCTAAAATCTAAACACAGATATCTAATAGAAATCTGGACGCTGACTCCAGAAACAAAATTGACTTCAAAAATTTATAAAAATTTTCAAACAGGTAGACTTATAAATTACAATTTACAAATTTTTCAGCCATACAATTTTAGACATTTTACTTACACAGACTGGCATAGTTACCTTATTTTCAATTGACTACTTTTTGAACCTAATTAAAGGTCTAAAATCAACATTTCTCATGAGACACGTTGTTGGTAAAACGGGCTATAACCATATCTTCGATCAATTGCGGAATTATTATTCCACTACAAATGAGAAACTTATTTTAACAATCTATTATTTGCTTTTCTGTCTGCGACTGATTGGGTAATCTAATTCTATAATGCTGTTATATATACTAAATTTTAAATTAATTTTTTTAATAATAAATAATTCAATCCGTTATGTAATATTTTAATTTAATTTTAGTTTTTTTATTACTTATTTATTTTTCTCAATTGTATTTTTTTTGTGTATTAAATATCTCAGGATCAAATTTAAAAAAGGAAAAAAATTTTTTTGATTTCTCAGAAAAAAATTTCACTATTATTGATTTATCCTGCTTGTTTTTAAATCCCCAAAACACAAATTACTTTTTAGTTAACTTGAATGGTTCTCGAGATAATATCATTTTTCGATCAAATTTAGACTTAGTTTTTTTTCGTAATTTTTAGAAGTAACTCTAGTAGGCGGATTTTAATGGAAAATACCTCTGATAGCAGATGACTAATCTAATAGCAGGTTAGTAGAACTGAAAATCAAATCTTCGCAAATTTGAACAGTATTTTTGTTATAATGTTGACTTTACAACAAAGAATTTATCTAATTCAATGTAACGGAACTGGGGACGAGTGCAACCGAGTTATTATCAGAAAATTCAACCAAAAATACCTTTAAGTTACTATTTCAAATTCCGGTGTGAAAACTTGGTGACCAAATTCCTTAAAACGGGCCAGGTTTTAAACGTTAAGAACTCAAAGAATTTGTTCCTTGAAAAAGATACTGCTTTAGTTTTCGCCGTTCATTCCGCAAGAAAAGCCCTAAGACTGTCTTTAAGAAGGACGACAATATAGACTGATTTACAATACAATCTCATTTACAAAGAATCTTCAAGGAAAACAAAATGTTACCATTTAAACCGCAATTTAGGCAAACTTTAGAAAATGTTGATAAAGCCAAACGTTTGAATTTTTGTTTGGAAATCCGCCTAATACAGTAACTTCTAAAAATTACGAATGAAACTTGTCCAAATTTTGAAGAAAGATGATATTATTTCAAGAACCTTTCGAGTTAATAAAAAGTAATTTGTGTTTTGGGGGTTTGAAAACAAGCAGGGCAAATCAACAAGAGCAAAATTTTCTGAGAAATGAAAAAAAGAATTTTTTCCTCTTTTAAAGTCGATTTTTTTATTAATGTTATCCTTATTATTTAGATATTATTTAGATGTTATCCTGTAACTAAATTCCTGCCTATTGGGTAATGAAGCAATTTACAAATTTCCAGGGCCCATCATCAGCAAGCAAAGGTCCTTACCGTCCGCTCTCTCCTCGAGTCGGCCCGCCAGCAGTGGGGGCGGCATCAACCGGCCTCAAGCCTCGTCAGGTGATAGTCTCTTCTCCCGGTTCGCCAAGCAGCAGTAGCGATTCGCAATCGGGTTCCGACTCCGTTAAACACTGCCTACCCAGCCGCGTCAGTTCACCAGCCATCCGCGCCTCTCCATCCACCCAAACAATCCTGCGTTCCTCCCCTTCAGTAACCATCAGCTCTCCCGGAATCCGCAACTCCCCATCAACCACCTCTGTTGCATCCCCAGGTCCCCGCAACTCCCCCTCAGTGTCTAGTCTGAGTCGCGCATCGCCCTCTATCCTCTCCCGGTCCAGCTCCCCGGCCATGCAGGCGTCCTCGGCGGGCCTGAATGTCACTCTTGGCACAACCGCGCCTAGCTTTACTACCTACGCCCCCACGACTTACGCCAGCACTAACCCTTTCCTTACCGGTGCTTACTTAAACTACACTCCCGGGGAGATGAGCTTTGGGGAGAAGTTTAACACGATTGGGGCGATTAAAGAAACAAAGTCATTCTTTGAGAGTTATACTGATTCAAAGTATTCAACGAAATCGAGTTATGAACCGAGTGAAGCACTTTTTGACACCAAATTTAACACCATTGGGAGTAAATATCCAGAAAAAACGAGTTATTTAAGTACGACATATACTTCAGAGTTGAAGTACAGTCCAGGGAGGGATACAAGTCCAAATGTGACTCAAAGTAATTCAACTTTGTTGAGTATTGAGGATACGCCAACTCCGACAAGTAGTATTGAAACTGAGGATAGTAATACTAGAGAGGTTGGTGAAAAGGATGTGGAAGGTGATGGTGAACAAAGCGACTGAATTTAAGAGCGGTTTGGGCACAAAACACTTTTTATTGTGGCAGCACTGTAAAAAAGACAAAATTTTTAGGGTAATCACCATTCGATGTAATTTACCATTTGATCACATTGACTATAAATACGAAAAGAAATCGTCTAGGACATAATATATGTACTTGCTTATTAGAATCAAATTTAAATAGGATCATTGTTAACTAATATTTAAATTATAAATGATATACATATTTTAGTTGGTAGATAAATAAATATTTATTAAAAAAAATAGAAGAGGTATCTGTGGATAAAAAATCTAGACAAAATGGTTGTTGCGTGTTGCACAATTTTGATTAATTTAAATGTGTGATATAATCACCCCTTGTTTTCTCGATTGATTTTTTACTTGATAATAATAAAATTGCACAAAGAGTAATATAAAGAAATAAAATAAATTGTCACTGCCATATACCGTATGTAATTAGGCAGATTCCATCTAGAATTTTAGAAATATTTGTACGCGAATTCGTGAAAACGAAAATATCATCATGTCATTTCAATCCCTTTTTGTAAATTCTCAAAATGTAAATAATGTGTCTTTTTAAAAAAAACTTAATTTGTTGTTGAATTTGTTGAATTTCATTGCCATGCAAGAATTTATTTTTTAGTGTGTTCACGTTATTTTGTTGACAAATGTTTATATTTATTAGAATCAGTGTTATACAGGTTGATTCAACACTGACTTTATCAGTAAAAACACAACAATAAGTAGCAACATACAGTATGCCTCTTTTAGTTTATTCATATGTAATATATAGAGAACCATAACATATTTTGGTATCAATTTTTAGACATTTGTTTCACATATTGAGATGTATTAGTATAAATTATTTTTAACTTTTTTTCACTTACGATTGTACTGCAAACGACCATTAATTTTGTTGTTTTAATGACAACATTATTACATTTTTTTACATAATTATCATATATTCGTCTTTAAACGATAACATGTCTTTACTTTTTTAAAAGTACTTTTATTTGTTTCAAATATTTATTTATTAAATTCAGTTAAATCACAAGTACAATCAAGTAAATATCAAGCTTTTAAGCTTGTCAAACGTATGTCGCTTCTCTAATGTTCTCTGTCATTACAGAATTTATTAACAATATAAATGTGCTGAAGTCTACATTTTATTATTTCTGAATTTGCAATTTTGTTTAATTTATTAAAATTTGAAATACTGTACACTGGATCATTGAATTATAAGCTGTATGCTGTGGTCTTAAGCTTATGTAAGTATATACAGCTTATAAAGAATCCTATAAAAGTATATTTTTACGAAACATTTTACTTAAAAAACGACATGCTGGAGTTTGAAATTTTTTAACACGTGCGTTATTGAGGGGAAAAATCACATTTTAATTTGAGTGATGTGTTTTAGTTTTTCCTTCAATAAGACACGTGCTTTTTAATTACAAATTCTATAATTAGAGTGTGTATCCCATTATTACTATAACATTCTATGTTTTTCTAACAAATTTCTAATATGTACACTTAACCTGAAATGCTTTCAAAAATATTTTGATAATAATGTAACAAAAAATGTTTATTTCAAAAATTTCAAATTTAGAGAATCCAAAACACGTAAAAAATTACAGAGACTAGAACAACTAAAAAATCAAGATATTCTAGACAAAATAAAGCACAAGGTGCGTCATAGAAAAGTCTCCACGTGTAGGACATCCCAATATTCTGTAAATATTAGAAAACATTTCTTAGGGCGGATTCTCTCCATCACTATCTTTTTCATCTGCATCTGTCACTTTTTTCTGCAAATCAACCATTCTCTAACTTCTAAAGTAACTTCTTCATATCTTTCAATTTGTTTCATAATTTTGAAGAGTTCGTAATCATAATATTATAGTTTTCCAATATCCTTTAATTTGATTTTCTTTAGACTTAAAAACAAATCATCCTCATTATCTACTTGCTCCAAAATGTGTTTTAGTAAAAGCTCATTATAATTTGATAATTCAATTTTGACTTTTTATGATTCTTTCCATCTTTTTAATTTTGCCACGTCTTCTATGCAACACAAACAAATTTTAGTTTTATAGTCACTTCACAAATTCGTCAAAAATCTTTTTTTAGATAAGTTTATCATATTAACAGGCATTCTTCTGACGTTTATAGTACAACAAGCACTCTTGTGAATATATTTGAAAACCTTTGATTAAAAACCAAAATACCAGAAGACTATTTACTCCCAGAACTAACAGCTTTTGCGTATATAAATTTGGAACTATATTTAAGAAAGAAACTTAGAAAGGTATGACGTAAATTTCTTTAAAAATAAAACTTAAAAACTAATAATTTCTAATTAAAATAGTTTCAAAATGAAAAAAATATTGTCATATACAGAATTAAGTAAATTTTTAATATTCGTATTTAAAAAGATAATAATAACAAAAGAGTTACTGGAATATATTTCTTAGGAAAAAAATAGCACCAAGTTTAAATGTTGTGCAGTGCTGGTTAAATTTAAAAACGCTGGGCAACTAGTCAAACTACAAAATGTTGGAAAAAATAATTGTAAAAGTTTGCAAGCCTTTTCAAGTAAATCAAGTACTATGCGTTATTATTAAAAAAAAATTTATATAAAATATAAAAATTATTCAATCCTCTATTTAATACTATTTTTTAGTGTAAATAGTTTTTTTTTGTTTAATTATTTTTGCAATTTTAAGCGCATTGCAAGTATGTTGGTCTGGACCGTTAAACAAATACTTTTTTTTATTGTTTTACTTCGTGATTGGAATCTATTTACATAAAATATTCAGTATGCTCGACCTCCCAAATTTTTGCCACCGCGACTAAAATTATAAAATTTTAAACAATAATCTTCGCCCAGTGTGTCAATTATCACAATCATGTTTAATTATTGGGGCTGCAAAGTTTACAACTAACCCCAAAATAACCAGATGCTTCTTATTTAGATAAGCAAGGAACACCCAGATCGGAACTCTATTCGAAGATTTATAATTTTAGTCACAGTGGTCAAAAAATTAAAAGATAATACTTGTACGACCTCTGCTCTAGTTTTTTCCGTTCTTTAACAAATTAAGTTAAAAAAAAATTTGATTTGTTTATATTATTTTTTCAAGCAAATCTAAAAATTAAAAAAAATATTTGTAATAAAGTAAATGGCTGTTTTCGGTATAACCGAAAGTGCGATAACTTGAAAATAATTTACACCAACATGTAAAATATAAAATATGTTTAAAAATTTGCATTAAAATATTTTATGATTCACTATATATTTCTGATGGGCCAAATAAGAGGAACAAGCCTGTATATGTTTTTTTAATTGTCGCTTGCAGCATTGTCACATTGTGCAATTTTCTTTAAAACGCTTGTAAAAAATATGTTTGTATGTAAATTAAGAAATAAAATTTTGCAAGTTGATAGATAAAGCTTTGCTCTACTGTTTATAGGATTCGACTATACAGGGTGCTAACTAGAAATAATCAAATTGTGTGATTATAATGCGGTTGAATCAGCCTGTATGTGAGTTTTTAGTGTTGTATAAATATTTGTATGGCAATAATAATCGAATCTTCGAAAGTGAATCATTGTGGTCGTTCCACAGCAAAACTCTTCCAGCTAATCATATTGTTGTAAATATTGTGGAACGGCAAAGCCTTGGAGGCTTATATCTGTTTTATTTTGCGGTGCTAGACGCAATGCAGGTAATAGGTTTTGATGTAAATGCACACACAAATAAATAGGGTGTGCGGGCCCATATCAAATAACCCCGCCACCCTCGCCTAAGTAGTAAATGTGGCTAAAAATGTATAATATGTTAGAGAAAAAGTGAAAAAAGTGTGCTGTGGAGAGAGATACTCTAGTCAATTTTGAGTTTTGTCAATTTTAGAAGTTGTAGTTAAATTATTAGAATGTTGAACGCACTTGGCTATAAAATTGTATTTGCGAACGGCTCATTCTAGGGGTGGAAAAGTCGGTTTGGAATTTTTCGCTTCTGGCTTGGGCTTTAGGAACGAAAAGTTATTTATAAGGCGTATGCGAGATGTTGTATGCACATATCATTATAGAATTTATACTTTCCTACATGACTGGGTTTTAAAAAGTGTGTACAATAATTACGTCAAGCCTCGACCATTACACCCCTCATTTAGCTAAAGAACCCGGTTCGTGAAATACTAGATGCAATATTTACACTCTACAGGGTTCATTTTTTATACCTAAGATTTTTAATATGCCGAAAATTTTTGGTTTTATTTATATCAAATATTTCACGAACTTGTAATCATTCCTCTCCTATAGAATATTGAATTGTTATGTATACAAAATATACTCTGAAATATTCTTAAAACATTTGTAACACTCACACATTTCATATCTACATTTCATCACCAAAAATCTCGTTTCAGTCTTTTTGAAAATAAAAAAATGATTTAATAATATTTCTGAGCTATATATAAAAAATATAGATGTTAAAACTAAACTATAAATTATCAGTATTTAATATAGCTTCTCAAATGGCTAGACCCTCCTAATATGTACTACAAAATAACGAATAAATAAATCATTCAGTTGAGCAATATTCAGTTTATTCAACCTAAACCTTCTGAAAATTTTGATCCAATTAGGCAACACTATGAGAAAATTCTCATTTCTTAATTTAAAAAATTTCTCACGTTTCAAATAATATTAGGTATTTTTTCTGTAAAATATTAATTAAATAGTGGTACCTTCACATGAAAGTGGCAATAATTTAGCAACTCATTAATTGTTCGAAAACTTCCGTCTAATTAAAGTAGTTTCGATTAAATGAAATTTTTTATTCTAGTAATTGGTAATTACCGATAATGTTTACTACATGGTTGATAACAAATTAAATTCAGTTCCATTTCTAAAACATAATTTGCATTTATTCGACATTAATGTTGCCATAATTATTACCTAATTTATTTTGAGCTTGAAAGAAAAAAATAAAGTAAGCGGAACAGTCAAAATATTTAAGGCTAAGGTCAAACTAAATTACCAAAAGATTTGTTGTACATTTTTTTAATAAAGAATTGTAAAAAAATCGTGTGTATTTTATTTCAAGCCCAAATTATTTTAAATTAAATAAATTTTTTTTTATTTTAAAATCAGAATCGTTTTTATACGCCTCTAAATTAAAGCCTTATTTTTATGATACCCCCAGAAGGTTACTAAACAGCAATGGCAAATAATAGTTATTTACTGTTATCATTTTTTTTACCAGTAGTCGTATTTGAAGTTCTTCTAGGAAACTTTTTTTGTTCTTCTAGAAACTTTTTTGTTTTTCTAGAAGCTATTTTTTTATAATTGACATTTTTCTTGTAAAAAATGCTATTTTTTAAACTATTCTAAAACATTCTTAAGTTTTTCTAGAGTACTTAATAACGAGATTAAGGAGATTAAGTGAAACGTTAAGTAACAGATTTGCAAAATAGGTTTAGAAAAAGACAAAGCATACAAGACGATATAATCAAGCTTAAAAGAACTGTATACATTATAAAAAAAAATGAAAAAGCTGTCTGCCCAGAGAATATACCATCTTTAAAAATCGTCAAAACTTTGACCATGTCTCTCTGATCTCGATTATTGTTTAAATATAGCATATAAATTGATAAGATTTTCTAAAATTTTAATTTTAGAAAAAGTTAAAATCATCGAAATAATGGTCGTGGTTTGCTGTGGTTTTATCTTTCTAGCAAGAACGTAGGTTGACGTGATAAGTTCATATCGTTTGCTGTCAACTGTCTAAATATAGCCTTATATTTGCATTTAGGAGTTTTCGATAAAAATCACATTGCTAATCATGATAGTTGTATGCAGACGTTTAAGAATTTACTCTGCATGCATTATCTCAGTTGAGCGTGTGAATTTTTGGCCGCATGCACTGACAGCTGTCATGTGTCATTGTTTTGTAATGTTAACCGCGACATACCTTTTTTGAGACAATTGCCTCACCCAGGAGATCTGACCAGTACAATTATTGAACACATTTTAGTTATTTATGTATTAAAGGCGTAATCAAGGGAATTATGGCACGAGGGAATGTTTAAAGTCCGACGTAGGAGGGCTTTTAATTTCTGAGGGCCATTAGTAACGATTACGCCCGTGGTACATACAAGGTTTTATTTTATTTTGAATCGTTTTAATTTTTCGAATCAAAAGGATAATATTCAAAATTCCAGTATTTTTTTACACTGTGAAAAAAATCCAGATTAACTAGTTGACTAGTTTGTCGTTGTCAGGATACGGTAGGTTGTTATTTTCTATTTTGTGATTTTTCAAAATGGAAACTGATGAATACGTGTGTGAAAAAGTGTATTCTAGAGACATGTTACAACAGGTAAGAGTCTAAAATTCAAGAAAAAGTTGTGTCACACACTCCGTGGATTTGTAGTGTTTAACAGTTTTTGAAATAAATGATGATTTTTCATGATAATTGTTATTTAATGTAAAAAGTGACATTTACAAAATTGAAGACGTTTATTTGACAGCTAGACAAATGTACAGTTATATATTTGCTATTGAAGCTTAGCAACTTTAAAAAATTCAGTGCTATAAAAATAAAGGAGTAAAGTAGATATGGTTTGCAGATATAAAGTAGATTATTGTTTCAAAATAAAATAAACAATAAAAACGTCTTGAGATGCTTAGCCACAGCGAAATAGTCGACTATTTTTGTATCAATTTTTTTCAAAGTTTTTATTAAATTGACCGATATTTTGAATCTTTTTTTGATTTAAAATACCAAAAAAATGCAAAATAAAATAAAACGTCGTATGTACAAAGGGCATAATCGTCACTAATGGTCACTTCTGATATTTAAAGGCTCTCTGTTGTACATTGGGCTTTATAAACATTCGCCGGGCTATTTGTTTTTGAACGAGATAAATTATAGTATAGCAATCTCTTTAGTATAGAGTGTATAGTTTTAGTATTAAAATTAGATACAGAGTGTTTTTGAAATAACTTTACAAATTTTAACAGGTATTTATAATAGCTCTTGTTGAAAAAATACTAGATATTCAAATTTGCCTTTTGAAATGGTACTGATTTTGAAATAAGTATACGCTGTAACAACTTAAAAAAAAAACATTTTCGAGACACACGATGAATTGCCCAACACTGTTTTTAGCAAAAACTTTTACATCGTATATCATAAAATGTATAAAGATTTGTATAAAGGCAAATTTGATTTTTTAGCATTTTTTCAACAAGAGGTATTACTTGTTAAAATTTCAAACATTACTTGAAAAATACTCTGTACACTGAGATTTCCATTTTAAGCACCATTAGCATAAAAAAGTTTTGTATAATCAAATGTAATGACAAGGAGCCAAAATCATCGTATGATTCCTTTTTAAAGGTAATTTTTGCTTTGAGGGTTTGAAAACAAGCAGGGCAAATGAACAGGGATAAAATTTTCTGAAAAATCAAAAATAAGATTTTTTTTCCTCTTTTAAAGTCAATCCGGGGACATACTGTATACAATTTGTAATGTAGGTAGATTTGGAATTGATAATACAAGAGGCCTATATTAGGAATAGGCCTTTTAGGAAAAAGAAATGTTTGAGTTATAAGAGAAATTATTTCATTCGATATTTAGTCTTATTTATGCGTAACTTAAAAATCCTATTATTGCCATATAGGATGTGTCAAAAGTCGCGAATTTCCTTTATTGGGCTGATTCCCACCATTAAAACAATCCAAACCTTAAAAAAAAAATTTCTATAACTTCAAAATTTGAAAAGTAATGAGTATCTGAATTTGCAAAAAAAAATTTAAATTGTCTTGATATAGTTAAAAAATTTAGAAAAACGAAAAAAAACAATAAAGCATTTGAAATGAATTACGTATTCATAGATCTTGAGAAAATACCAAAATCTCAAGAAAATACAAAAAAAACAAAAACCAAAAAGTATTGAATTTTTTTAAATAAATTTTTGTGTTCCTTGAGAGTCTCCCGATGTATCCCTCCTACGGAAATTCGCGACTTTTGACACACCCTGTATAAAATGATTTCTTTTTGAATACCCTGTTTTGCCAAACTGTCAGCAATTTATCAGTAATTTCTTTAACACCCTGATGCCTATATCTACTTTTGCCCACATAAATATGAATATTTATATTTTATTTTGTTTTTTTACATAAAGTGAATCTTTTTTATATTTGGCTAAAGCTTCTGTAATTAAGCTGCTTATAGGGTGCATCTACAGTTGAAGAATAAGAGATTGGCTAGTTATATAGTTCACTTGTTGGTAAGTGAGTAACGTTTCCAACGAAAGTCCTTGCATTGGACCAGCTCACGGCTTAATCATAAATTGCTGTGTGATGTAAAAACCCCACTGGAACTTCTTAAGTAGTATTAACAGGAATACGGAAACCTTATCGTACTGTGTGGGTTGCGCTGATAAGGCTATACTGTAAACACCTTCCAAATCCCAAAGTACTATGCGCGCCAAAAAGATGTACAACCTGAGGGAAGTTTGACCAAAGCTTTCTAAGTCTATAGGACTTTGCAACTGTTTAATTGCACATAACAACTGTTTAATTCTCCTTCTACTCATGAAACTTATATACACAACCCAACAAATAATAATAAAAACAAAAACCCACAAACTCAGTTACTTGAACCGAAAGCAGAAATGCTGGGGAGCTTAATAAACTTTTGGAGTTTGTTTTATAGACCAAGAATTAAAGTTGAATTTGTGGACTTCTTTTTCAAACTCGTAACATGCCTGCGAAGCTCCTTCTTCGGGCAGGTTCCAGGTATTTCAATGACTGCCGTTTCAAAATTTTCCAAAAAAATATCAGGTTTACACAGAAGCCGAACCCCTTTGGCAACATCTCGCCAGAAGTGGTACTGCATTTTCATGTCTGCATCTTTAAAAATGGTTTTTCACAATTTTTTTTAACAAGTACCGCACACCGAAGTCTTACCCATTGTGTACAACCTGTAGAAATGCAGCTACTGCAGCAACCCTGTGTCTCTAATGAAGCTCAGTACCTTGCCTGTAGAAGCCTTCTTTGTAGCACAGAGCTTTAGAATAATAACATAGAATGTAAAGAGAAGTTGCCTTATTTTTCGCACAACCCTCATAAACAGCACTTCACTAAAACCGTTGACTTGCAGTTGTATTTTTAGTAGACAATGTCTTTTGCAGATGCCCCCAATAACTGAAAATCACTTTTGTTGAGAAATATTAGGTTTTCGCAACGTTTCTTGTTCGGACCTCCTCAATTCCCAAAACACAAATCACACAGTACATAAATTTAACTAAAAAATTTTGGTTTTAGATACAGAATTTAATCTAATAGAAAATTTGAAAAAATAAGACATTTAATACTCAGAAGAATCACTGCAAACCACAAAGTATAGAAAGGAGAGCACTTCTAGTCTGAACATTTGATAAAATAAAGAAAATAAAAGTTTTGTTAATTCCGATAAAATTAAAGGTCAAAACAAAAAAAATACTTATTAATGTTTAAAGGACTGAATTCTTAATGTCTACAGTAAAAAAACAACAAAAAAAGTTACTATAACATCAGGCCTGTAGCTGGCGGGTGTTCAGTGCGTGATATTCACACGGGCGCATTTTTGGAAATATTTTTTTATATAAATACATATGGAAACTTTAAAAAATGCGAAACTAGAAAAATAAGATAAAATTATTCCTAGGACCTAAAATAAATAAATAAATAAATAAACAAATAAATAAAGGATCTAACAATCCGCCTCCTAAAGCAATGAATGCAATTAATTATAGAATATAGAATTTATCAAAAACTAACTACATTCACCGTTCAAAATTTGGTGGGGCATCTTAAATAACAATTGCTACTATTAAAAACCATGGCTCTTTGTCATTATTTTCGGTGTAAAAGTAGAGTTAAAGCGATCAGACCTCTCTATTTTTAGCTACCTGAAGTATGTACAATATATGACAATTTATTAGAAATATCAACTGATCAGTCAAGAGATGTCAATGCACAATTTATAGCTAATTCTGTTGCAAAAAAAATATATTTTTAAAATTTATTTGTAGTTTAACAATATAGCAATTTCTTTTAGAAAAAATTAATGTTTTGAGTAAAATAATTTAAAATGGATGTGCTACAATAGAGAAGTGTCTTAAATTTACAAAATTTAGTAAATTTTGTTTCCATTAACAATACAAACGCAAATTTTGAGGTTTTATTTAAAAAAGCAAGAAACATTGAAAAAAATATCGAAGAAGAAATGGATTTCCCACCAGTTCTATTACCAGAATTTAAAAAAAAACTTTTTATATAAATTAGCCAAAAAATTTGTTATTAGTACAAAAAATTACTTTAAAAAAATCAACTCTTGACATCGTAAAAAAATCTATTTAACAAAGATTTCAAAAATGAAAGATATTTCAAATGTCTTTAATATTTTAGTAAATATAAAAAAATTAATAAAGAAAAAATAGAAAAAAGTTGTTCAAATTTAGATATCTACTTAACAGAAAGAGACGATAAAAGACATTGATGGTTCCGAATTTTTTGAAAAAATAAATATTTTCAAAACACAAGTTATCGACCTAACAACACCTTTAGAAATATTAAATTATATTGTTGTAAATAATTTATTTTCGGCTTTTCCAAATTTATATACAAATCTTAAAATTTTTGTACCTAATCGTCTCTGTAGCTGGTGGTAGAAGATTTTTTCAAAATTAATAATAAATAAAAATTATTTACGTAGTTCAATGTTTCAAATCGCTTGTCAAATTTACTCATGATGTTAACAGAAACTGAAATTCTAGATTTAAACATTGATTTAAATGATATTATAAATAGATTTGCAACAATTAAAAACGCGGTGTGTTCAATTGTAAAATCGTAAACTGCGAATTTGTAACAAAATGCTAAAAAAATGTTTGTAAGGCATTTTGACTTAAAGACGTGTTTACATTTGTTTACCTTTCATAAAAAACTACAAACTCAGCAATTTACGTCCAAAAATTTTCTTATTTTAAGATTATTTTTAAAAATAACTGCCTGTTTATCCGCACTCTACTCCATAGGTATAGGTAATTAATGTATTTATATGTATGTTAAATTGTTAATGTACTTAATAATAAAAAATAATTATTAAAAAGGCACTTTTTTTATTCTTACACGCTGGTGCTTGACACCCTATCTGCGAACCTGTATAACATATTTCAAAAATATAATGAAAATTTTACATTTGTGAATTGTCAGCTTTATTTAAAAACGCTGTGTAAACGGTCAAAGCCTTAAAAAAAGAGTCCATAAAGCAATATACAATAATAGTTTAGGTCCTAGATACGGTGAAAGTCATTTTTCTTGTGAGAAAACTCAAGAACTCAACTCTTTCTCATCTGTAAGCATCTCAGTCTCTTACTTTAACGATATGACACATTTATTAACTGCTAGCAAGCGGTTGTCCGGGAAAGTAAAATGTTCTGTTCTATTTATAATTTACGGTACAAACTTTAAGAGTTTGAAACAAAAAAATATTTATTAAATTCGTTCTAAGGAAACGCAAGAAAAAAAAGAAGAGCAAAAGCATAGAAGCTAAAATTGAGTTGTAGGGTATCATTACTTCTAATCCTAGTTCAACGTAAAATGACTAACATCTCGTTTTTAACCAATTTATAACAAGTGCATCAAGTGTAACAAGTGTATTGGCTACGTGGGATAACTGTGATGAGGGTTCAAACAATAAATTAAAAGAAATGTTATAATAAATGACGTTTCGATGGTATAATTTTCATTTTTTTCAGATCTACAACACGTTCTACGACAATAAATAAACAATGAAACAATTGTTTCTCTTTGTATTTTTTTTATTTATTTATTTTTGTAGACATGTCTGTTGAAGATAGGAAATATATCGCTGAAACGTTATTTAATATCTATAAAACATATTTTTCTAAACTAGAACAAGATCAAATCCAATGAACAATGGATAAACAAAATCAAAATTTTTATTTCAATTGATTTTGATCACATAATTTTATGAAATTCTGCCAAGTCACAATAAGTATGTCATACAATTTCAACTAAACTGACTAACTAACTTCCATCGACAACTGCTTTTTATAAAAAATAAGCTAACATTCCATCAACTTTTCAAAGTCAGCTAACACTCTAGTTATTTGTCAAAGCTGTCCTTTAGCTATTTTTCAATAAAATAAACAATTTTCTATTCGTTATAATATTTAATGATAGCTTGTTAGCTTTAGTTTATAATCCGTGCTTATTTAAGCGTTAATAGCTTTTCGCAATTTACACTTTAGCAATAACTGATGTCTATGTTATTGTCTTCATTCATTAGAGTGAATTAGAGTGAGAATATATCTTATTTTTGTAATATATCTTGTATTTTTATAAACCAATATTTATTTAAGTATACATGTGTGCAAAACCTATGTGTGCAAAACCTGATTTTTTTAGTACTACTATTTGCCTTGAGTAGTAATTTCAGATCCCTAGTTATAGCCGAAACATGTACCCATCGTTAAATTAATTTTAATATAGTTAAAAAAAAAATCCATACTGTTTTATTTTGTTGCTAAAATTTCAATTTTCCACTTATTTTATCTGGAGCTGATTTAAATGTTTACGACTAAATTCGAACGGCTCCACAGTATTACTTTCCAAGTGAAAGTGGAAGGAGTATATTTTTACCGGTGTTGAGGTAAACTTAATTCAAGTGTTTTAGTCGATCTCTGACCCACGTTTCTCGAAAATGTGAGTGAAGTTTTCAAAATGAACACAAAATATTTAGTGTTGTTGACAATTCTTCTAAGCCATTTCAATGTCAATAATGGACAACAAATTTTGCAAAGAAATAGGTTCCGAAGATTAAACAAACCGTCCGGTAATAAATTCAAACACCGACTTCAAGAAAAACTAAATCAGTACAAACAGAGGACCATTCAGACGATTTGTTATGGTAAGTTTCTAAACTGATTGATTTTTTGTTGCAATTGGCAAAATTGCGCTAAGCAAGTGTGAAATTTCACAACCTTTTCAACAAATAGATATATTGTTTTGAAAAGGTCAGTTTTTCAGAGTGTGACAACAGAGATCTCGCATGTCGCAAGTAATTTTATTATTAAATTTCCGATTGTTTTTTTCTCTGTAATTAGACCGGAGTTAGTTCCGGAAGCAATCAAACCGGAATTTTATTAGTTACATAAACATCGAATTCGTGTTGTTACAGAAATTGCTCATCTGTAAAAACCCTCAGCTTTTTCATTTAAATATCGCATTTCCGGAAAAAGAATTGTGAAAGTCATTTTTACAGATATCGTCGGCTGCTTCGAATTACCTCATAAAAGGTCACCGCTTCAGAAAGTACCTGAAAATCCGGAAATGTTAGGAACAAAATTTTATTTATTTAAAAGAGGATTTAATTTTTCACAACCGGATATACTTTATTACGATGATGGCGGCAAATCACTTAGCCAATCGAAATTAAATTATTCACAACCGGTGAAAATGATCATCCATGGGTATATGGGAAAATGGAACGACATCGGAAATTTAATTGGTGCCAATACTTATTTAAAAATTGTAAGTATATTTCTTAAGTACAACAATTAATTAATAGCGTTGCTCAAAAATATGCGGGTTAAGGTCATTTTAAACTAGTAGCAAATCGTTTCATAATTTCAAATATGTATAAGCAATAAATTTAAATAAACTACCATCATAAAATCGTTCAAAAAAAAAAAAATTTTTGTTATCGGCCGCTTTCTTTTAGTGGCCTAGATACCTTGTAAACATTGTAACAGAGAGATGAAACACAAAACCATTTGGCGTAGATTTATTTACTCCAGTGAACAAATATTGAATGTTATGTAATAAATAAACAAGAATTGGATTTGATTAAATGGTTGTTACATCATATACGACGATTTCTTCTTCTTTCTGGAATTTAATTCTTTTAAATTAATGATTTATAATTGTTAATTATTTTAAAAATATTATTAAAAGTAGCAATAATATAACAGTTGTTTATTAGACAAGTGTGAAAAGCGCAATATTAGTGACAAAAAATAAGTGTTCCCCTGAGCTCAAAGAGCAGATTGGTAATTTTCTGGTGTTTGCCTGCATTAAATTAGATTAAAATAAAAAAAACAACTATTTTAAAATTTTGAGAAAAGTTTAACCCACAAGTTTAATTAAAATTCTAATACAACTGTGGTAAAGCGCGGAAACTAAAGTTCTATTATCAGTGCCTAACAATGGTAAGTTTTTTCAATGTTTTTAACTTTTTGTATAACTTTCCTTGTTACATTGTTACATTGTTATTATTAGCTGATGGGATTTTAGTTTCCGAAAGCGCTTTGCCACTGTTGTATTAGAACTTTAATTAAACTTGTGGGTTCGACATTAATTTTTATTGTTATTGCTTAAAGTTATTTAAGATTAGTCAACTCTCTAGTCTTAGTCGGTGATCAAAATATCTGTAGGAATTGTGCGAAACAGATAAGACGACTCCTCTTCATGTTCTCCGTTATTGTCCTGCATTTACCTACAAAAATTTATCTTGGTTTCAAGAGCCCAAAATTGCTGAAAAGGCTTTTGCTGACAAACTACTGAGCTTCATTAGAAGCACAGGACTGTTGGTGGTGCTTCCGTGTGCGGCTTGATTCTTGAATTCCTCTTGTTAAAAAAGTGTATTTGTTATATTTTGGTAAAATTGCACTCGTTTAAATCTTCAATATCATTCTGAAATTATTAGCCACTTCAACTACAGTATTTTTTAGAAAATAAGAATTTGACTAAAGTAATAAATTATTGTTAACAAAGTAGCCGTATTTAAGCTGTTACCACTTACTGATGGGTTTAAACAAGAAGTAATAAATTGCCTCAATTATATCAATGTTTATAATTTTTGAGATATACACTGTAAAACTTTAAAAAAAATAATTTTTAAACGACATACGAGATGTTTTATAGCAATTTTTTTGTTATGCAGTGTGTGATTGAAATATATGCAGAAATTTTTCTTGATAATAGTCCTAGTTTTAATGTTAAAATTAGATCTACAGAATGTTTTTCAAGATGTTAAAAAATTGCTAAATACCTAAATTTGGCTTTTAAAATGTTACTGATATTTGAGATATATGCTGTAGAATTATTTTTGAGATACACGATATATGACAACACTGTTTTCGTGCAAAAACTTCTACATCGTATATTTCAAAATCTAAAAAAAATTGTATAAGGCAAATTTGGTTTTTTTGTTTTTTTTTCAACAAGGGCTATCATCTGTCAAAATTTTTAACTTTACTTATAAAACATCCTGTACCTGGCAATTTGTATTCGGTTCTTGACTTAAATTATTCTTGCTAAACTTGGCTAAGGAAGTTTCTATTAGCGAAAAATAGTTTTTCCATTTTACTTTAGAAATGTTTGGAATGTCTTTAAACACTAAAATTTGAGTATCTTTAAATAGTCTTCTAAATAGTCTAATAGACATCGTTGCCTTATTAATTTGATTCGTTGACTTAAACTTTATTATTTAACTTCTTGTATTTCTTATTTCAAAATTAGTAATTTTAGGTATTTGCTTATCAAAGCTGGCTTTGCAGATAATATTTAATTTATAAAGTTAAGCAACCCAGTCAACGGTAATAATTTACTCGGTCACCAGTAGTCGTTGGTGTAGACCAACGTAGAATGAATAACATATAGCCCGCTGGTTAATTACCTGGTCGTTTAAGAAAGACTCTTTTGCACCGGAGCTTAGAGCATTACTACTATTAGATTTTTTATTTTTTTTTATTTTATAATTGTGGTGGGAAAAAACAAAAAAACAGCTTTCTCATAACAGCTAGTTACTGTTAACATACTACATAATGTTGACTTCATTCTGTATTATAGGTATCCATGATTAAGCTTCTATTTATATCCATGTTAAAAGCTTCTCTCTCCCTGTTGCAAAACATATCTTTATTTTTATCTTTCTCGATTTCTTTTTCTTTTTTAAATATTTGTTTTTTTCTTTCTTTCTTAATCTGCTTTATTGTCTTCTTCTTTTTCTTCTTTACGTGCCTGTTCCGTCATTATTCGAAAAAAAAATTGTCTTTGTATTTTCTCATAGTTTTTTATCTTCTGAGTGTTTGCTTACTATTTTATAAATTATTGAATTTCAGTCTATTTTACTACTTGTGTGTATTGATATAAATAAGTTTAAAAAATTTAAAAAAGATAGATCTTAACATTTTGTATTATCTAATTTTTTTACTAAATCAGTGAATCAATATTCTTTGTGCTTCAAATTATCGTAATTCAAGTATTATTATTACACACGATTTTAAGTAGATAAATTTCTAAAAATTCTTATATCGGATTATGACAACTTATAACAATCGTGTCATTATTTTATACTTTGTGTTAAAAATATTCTCAGCATTGTGTGATTGCAAAAAACAATTTCAATTTTTACACCTAAAATGAGTCTTTTTATCTCGATTTCGACCAAATGAATAATTTTATAGCATTTTACAAAAACAAACAAATTATTTTTATTTTAGTGGTAACGGGTTGCAGGAACAATAAAATAAACGATTTGACTTTTAATCCGACGTTTCGACTGTTTTTTTATTACTGTCTTTATCAAGGATTTAAGTCATACTTATAATAAAATAAAATATATATACTTGATTAATCGAGCAACCATATCTATCACTTGAACAGCTGACAGAAAACAACCTGTCGAAACAGGTCGGATTAAAACAGCTGAAAAAAACAGTCGAAACGTCGGATTAAAAGTCAAATCGTTTATTTTATTGTTCCTGCAACCCGTTACCTATAAAATAAAAAGTTTTAAATAATTATTAGAACGTTATCATATTAAGAAAAAAGAAACAAATTACTATTTCTATATATTTTCAATATATAGTAGGTCCCCTACTATACTCGTCATAAATATTTCTTTTTTATTATAAATAACAATTTGCAATAAGTATAACGCGTTTCCGAACAATTGATATTCCAGTAAGACATAAGTGTGTGGATGAGACATGTAGCCTTGTAAATGAATCATTAAAGGAAAGTAACCAAATTAATTTTCTATGTCAAAAATAAAAAATTATGTAAATTATCAAAAAAATAATAATAATGCACGAACAGAGTTGATAAAAACACCTTTGCTTGCAGTAGCGGCCGGTGATTTTTTAAAACACTGTTTATATTAGAACGGTGGCGATTTTTTTTGAGTATTATGAGACGAATTAATGACAAGCCTTATTTTGGTTTTTCCAAAATTTTAATTATAGAAAAAAATTTGAGCATTTGAAATTTAATTTTCTAAAAATATTCTTTCTCTAAAATTTCTTTACCTTATGTCTTTTTTTTAAATTTAAAATTTTGAACAAAACTAAAATAAACTAATCATCAATTTGTTTCCTAATGCTAAAAAAATCGGCACTGGCCTAACATAAGCCGTTTCGGAAATAACCAGGGAAAGCGCATCATTTTAAAAAATCAAATTTCGCAAATTTTAATCAGTTTATTTTTCAGCAGTGGTTCTTAGTTTAGTCTCAATAGTAATCCTTTGCAAAAAATTTGGATCCCAGGTCTCATTTTCAAAACACAGAGTTTTAAAAAATCACCGACCGCCACTGTTTCCTTGTCACAAAAAATAAAAACGTCAAAAATCTTTAATGGATTTTTCCAACTTAAATTTTCAAAATATTAATCATTCTGAAATGCTCTATAATTCTGTACAAGTGTCCCAAAATTCCAGGACTAACAAAATGGTACGCATTTTTGTAGGGTTATAGCATTAGGAATTCCTAAAAATTTTCATAAGTAATTACCCTAGGGAACAAGAAATTACCGACAATTTTGGGTTGGAAATCACGAGTGCCTGCCGTCTTAATAATTTCCGACTGCGAAGCACGAGGGAATTAACAGCAGGCACGAGTGATTTTTAACGCAAAATTAAAGTAATTTCTGGTTCCCGAGGGTAATTTTACAAGAGTATTGACGAGTGAACGATAATATTCAAAAAATAAAAAAATAATTTAATCAAGACGCTAATAACAAGTATCGATAGCAACGTAACAAACATATTTGTTTGTAAAAACCTGCAAAAAATTTTTTTGTGTTTTCTGAAAATGAATGCTACAAAACGGTTCGGTACTACAGCTTTAGAGGCTATATATGAGGCTATAGCAAAGTGTGTGCCTGAAAATACAAGAAAGAGTAAAGAATATATATATGGAGACAGTTACGGAGTTTTGCGAAGCTCGCAAGTATACGTTGAACAGAAAATCTGTGGAAGAAATTGACATTATGTTAAAAGATTGGGGATTTAACATGAAAAGGAAGAATGGTCAAGAATATGAAGAATGTGTTGCGAAAACGATATGGAATGTAACAGATAAGAAAATTCAAGAATATTACGAACAAAACTATAATGTAAAATTCAATCCATTTTCGGATTCGACGTTGAAAGAAGTCAGAAAAGCTCGTGACGCTAAAAGAAAAAACCGCAAACATCAAACGTAATAAACAATTACAATAATTGTACATTTATATTTAATTAAATTGTTAATTTGTTGCAAATTAATCGCTACAAAATAAATGTCTTAAATTGTCAAAAAACTGTCAAAAAATTATCGAAAAATTAATTACGATAATTAACTTAATAGTGTTATAGACTAATAAGACATTAAAAACAGTGTCACATTAGAAATGATTTCTTTAACTGAAAAGAATGTATGCTACTTTTCTTGCCGCTACCCCATTGTTTTAGCATTATCTTAGCAACCATTAATATTTAAAAAATAAAATGTCATTTTGACAAAAGTAAAAATGTCGCGCTTCGTTCACTAATTGTACTTTTAATTATAATTATAATTGTTCTCATAAATAAAGTTGTTAAAAATTTGATGTATTTAACGCTTCATTCAGTTAATTCTCCAACCGAAGATCATTCGTTCTCAACTCTTGTCAGGCAAAATTTTTATTTTTTTTATTCGCACTGATTGCTAAAACGCAATTAAACTCGATCAAATTCTTGAGAAAAGAACCCTCGCGCTCCGCGCTCGGGTCTCTTCGTCAATTTGATCTCGTTTAATTGTCGAGCAACCAGTACTCATACAAAATAAAAATCTTGCCGACAAGAGTTGTGCACTTATGATCTTACTGTTGATAATTTTTTGATAGAAAAATTACCACGTAATTCTAACATGATTGGTTAAATTTTAAAAAATGAAGCAATTTGATTGGCTAAACTAACACCAGGTGAATACTCAAAAAAATTTATCATTCACATCTATACATGATGCCAAAACTACAAATATTTTTGGTCGCTTCGGTTACTTTTATTTTTATATCTAAACAAAATTTAGCTATAATGTTATGGCGTTTTATTCTCTTAAATAATTGTACTCGTCGTAAGTTCCTTTGCAACAAGTTCTCTACAGTGTCTTACATTTTTATAAATAGGTATGAAGTACTACGTAGTATTTTAAAAATAATTTTGTTTTTATTTTCTTTAAAACATCACTAGATGACAAAATTTTTTAAACTGCACCATTTTAGCCACATAATTAAAGTCTCTATCTAACAGAATCATTATTCCAAATGCGAAACTGTCAAAATAGATACATTTTTTCTCTTTAATTCTCGTATACTTTAGATATTAACTGACAACGTATAAACACATCCGTATAAACAACTTCAATTAATTAATCGAGAAAAGCAGTCAGAGAAAATATCCAAAGACGAAAAGCGGCAGACAAACAAACTACTCGTACGTAATTATTAATTATTAAAATTACCTATAAAAATAATAGCGAAACAAGAATTTATTGGTAACGTGTTTCAAAACTTAAAACTAACTGAAATTAGTGCCACTTTCGACGTTTTTCCACCACACTATTCTCTTGTTGAGCAATATCATCAAAACCGTTGAAATGATAGCAGGCCTAATTTTTTTGTTAATAGCTTTTTATTAGTCTAAAAAGACATTTACTGACTAAGTATACAATTTACCTTTCCGTGTGACATTCCTACACAGTGTTTTATAAGCTTTCCAAAGAGCTCCCACATGACGTATTTGGAGTGACTATCAGTCAGAAAGTTGATAAAAACCAGTTTGTTATACCACCAGCAGAAAGACAATTACCTACTAAAATAGAGTTACTCCATACTTTTATTAGCTAACCATGTTATACACGGTGACAAAAGCCACGGAATAGTGACCGACTATACCTTTAGGAATAAATTGTAGCTGAGTTAATTCTCGACAAAAAAAGTCCTCAAATACTTTTTCAAAATAGTTTTTCCATTACAAGATAAAGCGCTCTAGATAATCGCGAATATTGCACTACTCACTGTGTTGTCTTTACCGTAAAGTATATGGTACTTAAGTTGCCCGAGAAATTTTCTTCTCCATTTCGTTTATAGTCGCCTTCCACATCGTTGTCTTTAGTATTATCGTCATCTTCAAAGACATTGTTTTCGTCATATTTTCTGTGTGTCTTCATACGAACTTAAAGACCGTTTACACCAACACTATTTCAATTTAAGCAATGCTTAATTTGATAGTTTTAACTATTAAAATATAGTAACTACACTCTTGTTTTTAAGTTGTACTTAATTTGAAATTTCTGTTGGTAAAAACGATTGTAAAAGGTTTAAATTCATCAAAATGGTAAAAAATTATTGTGGTTAATGATTCTAAATGTACGCAATTTTCTTTTAATTTTTTCACCTGGTGCGTCTTTGTACCCGCAATAACCATATAAAATAAAGCGCTGTGACTGATAGTTTTAAAAACAGTGATGCAATCAGCACTTCTTTTATCCTAGAATTCAAATCTAGACCTTATTAGTATTTAGCAATTGTAACACAAAAATAATCATTTATTTAAAACTTATCTTAATTGTATATATAATAATCCAGAAATGCAAATGTTATAGAGCGTACATTAAATCTAAAAACGGTAGCGTTTTTAGATTACTATACAATGTAGTAAGATGACTCGGTTTTCATTCTCATTTAAAAACTTTGTCATCTCACCTTGTAATATGATTTGTTACAATACTTATATCGTAAATAACTATTTACTTATTCTCATATTACTTTTCATTGAATATTTTACTCTATATTAAATCTAGCTCACATACTGCAATAAAATTCACCACAACATTCATTTCTTGCAAAACTGTCGTAACAAACCCATTTAGTTAAAAATAGTTGTTAAACAAGGTTGAGCACGTGTTAGAGATACTTTCGTTGAAGTAATTGTTTACAACATTTCCAATGAGTAGTCTTCTCAAGTGCACAATTTGTTACACAATTTCCATAAAATTACAAAGATCACGACCTTTTGTCATCAGTTAAATAATATTTTTGCAATAAAGATCGATTGTTATATTATATTGAAGAAAGTTTCGTGAGGCCTTGAAACAAATCCGACTGTAAACCTAGGTCAGGTATATTGCCTCATCGCCTAATTAACCCGTTTATTAAACGCTTAATTAACTTATAGTTGGAAAATTATAGTTTTACATGATTACAGTATGACTGCAACATGATTTTGATGGATTGGAGTGTAGGTGCTAGAGGACCTCAATATGCAATGGCAGCAGCTAACACGGAACTTGTTGGTCGTCAGTTAGGAATTTTGTTATTACAAATGGTTGAAAAAGGACTTAAACCGGAAAATATTCATTTGTTAGGGTTTTCACTAGGAGCGCATGTTGCTGGAAGTTCGTCGGAAGTTTTGAAAAAGAAAGGATATTTAATTGGGAGGATTACAGGTTAATTTTTTAATCAAACACGAGTATTTTTGAATCAAAGTTTTTTCTACAGGATTAGATGCAGCAAGTCCGCTTTTTAGAACAAATCATTTAAGAGAACATCATAAAAAATTGGATAGAAATGATGCGCATTTTGTGGATGTTATTCATACAGATGCTAGTCCGGTACTACTATTTGAGTTTTTTTAAAAGGAAGGTTAATAAATGAGTTGCAGACGATTACTGATGGGTTTGGGTTATGGCAACCCATTGGACATGTCGATTTCTTCCCAAATGGTGGACAAGAACAGCCGGGTTGTAGGGATACCAGGCAGTCAGTGGTTATTACCCATTTCGGTAAGTTATAATAAAACTAAAATTATTTTTTCTACTTTGCGTCTGTAACAGACACCAATTTGGGTGTCGTATTAGCCAATTTAACACCCAAATTGCGTGCGTAAAGTACTAGTGCAATTTACTTTTTTTGGGTTGCTAACACGCTTTCACTGGAATGAAACGTCGTTTGTGACGTTCCAGCGTTTGTCAGCGTTGAGATTATAATAATTTTATTCAAATAAATTTTGTTGCGCTTAATAACCAGTATTCCTCACCAGATATTTTTGTGTCGCAATTAACCTACAAAACATTCGAAAATGAAGTAGTCAAGCGGCGGTTACAATGAAATAACTTCAACTTTCATTTTGAGGTTAGAACAGCTTTAAAATGAAACAGCTTTCAGTCACTATTTTGACGATTTACAACCCCCATAGCGTTTGATAATTTACAAGTTATTTACTAGATGAGTATATAGCACTGCTTGGTCTGAAATAACGATGAAAAGCATCGCGGAGAATCGCAATGAATTTGGTAATTTAAAAATAATGTAACAATGTTTTTGAAGATTTTCCTTACTGTGTTTATGCCAATTATAGTATTCAATTAATAACCGATAGGGTAGGTAAAAAAAACCATTAATGAGTTACTTACACAAAATTTTGAACAAATTTGAAAACACTTCAAGAAACATTTGACACTTTTATACCAACTATCTCGTATTAACGCAAAGGTTCCTGAAGATTGAAACAATTACTTTTTTACTTAAAAAGCAGGTATGTAAAACGCGCAAAGTCGAAAAAATAGCATAAAAAACTCGTTTCTCAAGTTGACTTTTCAAAATGCGTTCTTTAATATACTATTTTGATACCCTTCTTTGTTTAACATTTAAACAAAGTATATAATTATGTAATAAACATAAAAAATCTATAATACTTGATAATCTGATAGCGAGAACGCAGTCCTAAGCGTTCGAGACCACGAAAACTATCTCAAAGCGTGCTTATCACTCTAGGACCAGTGCTTACCGCCCTTGGGATCGTAAGCAGTATCGTTTCTCCGGTAATCAATGGGTAGTAACTGTTGCTTACTATTGTTAGTATAGCATTAATGGCACGCTTACCAGACTGGTAGTTAGAAAAAAAATTTTTTTGAAATTCTGAAGACCTAGTAAAAGCCGCAAACATCCGTAAAATAAAAAAACATTTTTATCATCTAGTGTACAGATTGATACAAAAATATAAAGTAAAATTTTAAAATTTAAATCAACACTGGTAATTACTGGTAAAATATTAGATGACAACTAATTTTACAAAATAATAATTCCGGGATATAAAATGATATTAGGGCGCGTGAGCTTGACACAGCTTTGTTTATTTTAAATTCCGTCATGATGAGTACAGTGTTGCCAACCTGACGGATTTTCCCCTAAATTTAAGGTATTTTATGAAGAAGAGGGTAATATTTAGGGAAAAAATCTATAAGAGATTTTTTAGGGTATTTTTAACAACCTACTACAACTAAATTACCAAAAAAATATTAAACTGGTAATTTGTTTTAATTTGATAGAAGCATCCTTTCTTTCTCGAAGTGGGGTGGTTTTCTATTGAATTAAAAGTAACATTTTATTCTATTTTTAATATACATTTTTATTGTTCAATGTTTTAATTCGTTTTTGACAAAAGTTTGGTAAGTTTTTTCAACAATTTTAACTTTTTTATGTAACTACTTAGAACAGAACTATATTTTTTTACTTTGTGACTGTAGTCCTTTTTGAAAATGAAGTATGTTTTGGGGAATGTAGCTTGGATTTAGGGGATTTTGATCCATCATATGGGGGAAAGCATCGTCAATGTGTTGGCAACACTGAATGAGTAAAACAATAAACTCGAAACTAGGTACTCGATTAATAGAAAATCTTATTAAATGACTTATTTTTTAATAAAGGAGATATTAACTGATTATTATAAAATTTAATACATGACTACATGAGCAGAGCTAATTACTTTTATTTAATTATTAACAATAATAATAAAGTTCTACATCTTTTTAACTTCAGGTTATTGTAATTTTGCCGTACATTTTAAACAATTTACTTTCAAACAATTAAAAAATTCCCATTATAAAATCTTGCTACCAACCATCTGGCAGACTACCTGGTGAAACTGTCATAAACCAAAATCCATCGCCAGTGTGGTTTGGCCTCAGATAAATTCAATAATTGCAATTATAAAGAGAGCCCACTTAAATATAAATAAACTACATCTGCTTATCCAAGAGTTCTCTGCAAAGTAACCGTAAGATAAATTTAAAAAACGCTTTTACAAGCTGAAAAAAGAAGAATTTTAGAATTAGTGATTTTGTAACATTTTACAAAGTAATTTAGCGCAATGATACGAAATGATTGTCTTTTCAAGAGTTTTCAAATAGTATCAAATTAAAAAATTAAATTTGGCAGATGTGACTCTCCACTTTAGTTCAATTTAACAAATTGAAATTTTACGAGTATTTTTATGATAACATTATAACAGTGTAAAATGGTTATTTTTCTCCCGAATTGGAAGATAAAAAATTTAACTTTTCGTTAAGGTTAATAAAGTCGGTTAAAAATTTTATCATAAAAAAAATCCTCCCCGGCGGGGAATCGAACCCCGGTCTCCCGCGTGACAGGCGGGGATACTGACCACTATACTACCGAGGATACATCTTCAGACTTTCACTAATAGCTAGAGGCGAAATTTTCAGTGAAAGTCCTTTCTATAAAATAATTTCACACGAAACGAAAATTAATTTAATGACAGACTTATTTTGCAAGAAAAAATTTAAATGGAATGATCTGGTAAAACACAGCCCGGAAAACATCAATGTACCATAAAAAAACCGAATTAACAAATTATGTAAGAGATTTAAGTAATAATTACTTCTTTGGGATGTGAAGTGGTGTAGGTGGGTTATTTTATTAGTTATTATAAAAGTTTACAAAATCACTTTACCATACAAGTATAGTTCAAAATTTAGAAATCAATACACGTGCTATTATTGTTATATTTTTTATAAATGGAAATGTCTTATTAAAAAAAAAATTGTCCTACGTAAAAAATAATAAATTTTAAAACAAAAAAAATGCCTCCCCGGCGGGGAATCGAACCCCGGTCTCCCGCGTGACAGGCGGGGATACTGACCACTATACTACCGAGGATTGTGTTTTATATTCCCTATAATTGTATTTCAGACGACAGAAATTAAATTACAATTTTTCAAGTTCGGTGTTCAGTTCTAAAAGGGTGTTTGTTGCCTAAAACAACAGTTTAATCTGATTGTAAAACGATTTCATGCCTACTTAACCTAAAAAATATCTTGAGCTCTGCCATATTTTTGAAATTTTATATTCTGTTAGTAAGAAGCTTTTATGTAAATTTTCAGACCCTAATTTAGAATCATTCATGAAATATAAATTTTAGAAAAAAATAGCGTCTTGTTTTTATCAAATGCCTGCAACATCGCCGAAAATTAGGTTCTCAATATTTTTTTAAATTGTGTTTTTGAATGTATACTTTATGTAAAAAAAATTGTAAATGAGTAATAATAATAAATATTTTTTAATTTTCATATTCATTTTTTAAACTGCATATAGGTGTCTATAGATTTTTCTTTACTTTTTTTTTTATAAAAATTACTATTTATTCTGCGAGTTTTAAGACTAGCTAATTGATTTGTTCTATGTTATTTTAATTTTTAAATTAAAATAAACACATACGTTGTTTTTTTTGTTGTAACTTCGAAGAAATAGAAGTACATATTTCCATAAATCTTATTCAAAATTTTTAGGTTTGAATTTATGTTTTTTTCAAAAAAAAAATAGTAGAAAATGTAAAATTAAAAGCGCTAATAATAAATATGTATATTGCTTCCCAAGCGGAAATAAAGTGGAGGTTTATTCCCTCGTTTTTGATCAAAAATGAGGTACATACTTTATTCCCTAGGGAATTTGAATTTTTTTATTTATTTTTTCATATAATTTTTTCACATGAACAAACTGTGTCGTTGGCAACCGCCAGCCCACACTACCTAGATTTTACCGTACCGGCAAATTATTTTCTTTTAGAAGTATCACTACTGCCGCTTGGGAAGAAAGCTTTGTATGCATCTTGGGAATAAACCTTCGTTAATCCCTTAGCTGAAGATCACTACAGCCGCGGGATTAACATGGCGGGATTAACATTATTCCCTTGATACATAAATAACAGTTTTTTATTTCCGAATCAAAATCTCTTTTTGGCGACTGAATGTATTTATAATTTTTCTATTTCATAATATTCTGAAAAAACAAACTGTTATTTATTCTTAGTCGAGTCAATAAAGCAGAAAAATCGTTGGAACTTTTTAATTCTTAATGTCTTATTTAATATTTAATAATTATTTAATACATATGTTTGTTTTTGTTTATCATTATTTGAAGTCAGAAATATTTTTTAGGAAGCAACAAATCCAAGACAAAAAATATTTCTAATTTTTTATATTTCGCATAATTTGTATCATACGTGGGCTACTGCTAAAATTCGCGGAAAATGTAAAACAAAACATAAATTATTTTGTGTAAAACGCTTTACTGATTTTCAAAATATTCGCCTTTCATATCTATACACTTTTGCATTCGATAAAATCAATCTTCAAAACATTTATTCCACTCTGAAAGAGGTACCTCCGAAACTAGCGACTTAAATGCTTCAAAGGCCTCTTCAGGCAATGAAAAACGACCTCCACGCATTTTATTTTTTATGTATCAGAATAAGAAGAAGTCGTTGGGTGATAAATCGGGCGAATGTGGGGAATGTGTCATTAATTTGATGTTGTTAGTTATCAAAACCTCGACAGTTCATTGTGCGGTGTGCGCGCTTGCGTTGTCATGATGCACAACAATTCGCCGATTTTGGTTGTTTTTTTCTGATTTCAGCAATGACTTCCGGCAAACAAATTGAAGTATACCACTCCGCATTAACGATCTTTCGATCTTCCAATACAACAGTTGCGACATGACAGATTTTTTTGAAGAAACAAGCAACCATTTTTCTTGAAACGCTTCGTGAACGGGTCACTTTGGTTGGTTTATGTTCACCTTGAAACACCCGTACAGTTGATTGCTGTTTAGTTTCGGGTTCATATAAATATACCCACAATTCGTCACATGTTATAATGTTGTAAACAGAATTTGAACGACCACCGTCGAATTTTTTGTAGCATTTCCTTGCAGCATTTGACTTGTACTTCTTTTTGCACGTCTTTCAAATTGTGAGGGATCCATCGACTGAAAAGTTTCCTTCTGAAGGTGCAAAATCTTATCTTAATGTATTTGTTTCACCGCAATGCCTAAGATCGCCTTTATTTCCTGGTATGTTACATGACGATTTGCTAAAATCATTTCGCGTACGGCATCGATATTTTTTGCGCCAACGAAGGCGCATGGACGTCCTTCGCGAAGATCGACAACAAACGTTGATCCTTCCACTCTTGAATTCTGCGAACCACTTGTAAACTATAGTTTTGGACGGTGCTTTATCTCCAAATAACAATTTAAGTTTTTCCTCACATTGCGGTTCTGTTAAATCGTATCGGAAATCCCAAAACATCATGGCTCGATCATCACGGTTCGATATTTCCATTTCTTAGCGCAATTGCCAATCTTTTAATTTTTTTTTAAATTAAACCATTAAGTTTGAAACTGAATTGTCAACTGTGTCAGAGGTAAATAATGTCAAATTTTACGAATATGACACTTGCAACACACTGGCAATACTAAAAGTACTTGATTCCGCGAACTTTAGCAGTGGCCTACGTACTTCAATAAAATATTGACTAGTACTGCACCGGTTCTCATCAGATGTATTTTCAGTAACAAATAAGTAAATAAAGCAAATATAAATATAAATATGAAATTTATCACAATTACAAAAAATGCAAAAATAAGTGAAAATTGTGACAAATTTGGATTCAATTCATATTTGATCTCAAGGAGACAAATGACCCAATTTAGTCCTTATAAACCGAGATTAAAGTAGATATCAATTTTAGATCCGGCTGTCCAAAAAATCTTTTTTTAATAGTTATTTATTATATAAGGCGATAAAATTGAATTTTATCTTTGAGAGTGATTTTAGCGTTGAGGCGCAGTCGAAACGCTAAAACACTCGAGAAGATAATAAAAAATTGTATCATCGTGTATAATATAAAATTGTATTCAATCCTGACAGCTTTTTATACTAAAATAATGATTATTTATAAATGTCATAAAAAACACAATAATTAAATACAATAGAATGTCATAAAACCTTAGAAACTAATACAACAATTGTGTACAACAAACGACTATTGTTTTTTTTTTAATCACCTAGACGATAAAACAGCATTTTAACATCATATTTTGAGTAGATAAAATGCAATTTTAATAGTCAGGATTGAATATATTTATTTATTAAAACTTTAAAGCAAATATCAGAAATCAATAAGGAAACTCTTCCCAGCAAGCTAATTTTTAGTTAAATTTGATAAAAACACGAACCATAACCAAGAATATGCGATTTCGGTTTTGCAAATTTCCGCGCACCCCCAATACACCATTTCTTAGTTTTAAAAACGTTAATTAATAATAATAATAATAATAATAATTTTTTTGTAATAATTCTTTATGAAATGCATCGATTTCAACGAAACTTAAAAGAAATGTTGCTTATACCTGGTGAGTCTGCTAAAAGTGTTTCTTAACTTTTCTCAAAAACTAGTTATCCCATCAATTTCAAAGTTTGGCATTAAAATCTTTGTTTTTTGCACTACACAGGTGAATTTTTTCAAAATTTTTCTAATATTCCTTCTAATTAATTTGTTCAAAAAAATCTAACTATTTCCAATTTTTATTTGTTAATGTCTGTGACTTATCTGTCCCCCTCTTATAACAGTTAAGAGCCACCACTGAAGTGATACACATCAAACTTCCATTTTTTTCTAAAAGGGTGAGTGGGATCTTGGTGGGACCAAGACACTATAGGGTTAGGTATTGTCGAGTTACGACAGGTTCAGCTTGGCAATGCTGCACCAAAACGCGTCTTACAGATCAAATAAATGTTATTATTTTTTGGGGCTATCTACATTTTTTTTTAAATATTTTTTGCACAAAACAATACTTTGTCATCTTTTCTTTTAGAATAATGTTAAAAATTGGAAATATTTAAATTTTTTTGAATAAATTAATTAATATTAATTAGAAGAAATATTAGAAACATTCTGAAAAAAATCACCTGTGTAGTGCAAAAAACAAAGTTTTTAATGCCAAACTTTGAAGTAGATGTGATAACTAGTTTTTGGGAAAAGTTAAGAAACACTTTTAGCAGACTCACCCGGTATAATAATTACAAATATATATGCCAAATTACAAAATATGTAATTAATTAATTTACCAGTTAATAAAATTTTTAACCAAAATAGCTGGATTTTAAACCGGTTAATTTAATCGGCTATTTTAGTGAATTCTATCACAAATAAAATCGACACAACTTTCTTTTTTAGTAACGCTAAATAAATTCTTATTACTTTTTATTTACATTTTGATATCAACTTTTAATGTTTTCATCAATGTTTTGCATTTAACACTTTTACAAAATGCTTAAAAAATAAGAATTTTTTAACATAATTTGGCGCGAAATTCAAAAATAATTTACCAATAGGTACTTAATAATATAAAAATCTTTTGCTAATTAACAAATCATGCCAATCTCAAATGGGCAAATTATTTAAAAAAATCCTCATGTTATAGGGATCAGGTTATATTCTACAAAATGATATAACTCGAACAAATTAGACTTTAAATAATCATTTTGTGCATTTTTTTCCATTAAAATAACTATCGACTTTACTAAACAACTTTGTTTTTATTTTCAAAATATGTTCGTTAGATAGATCGAACTTACTTTGTGTGTAAAATTTCGAGTCAATCACTTTTTTGTTTCTTCAGATAATAGTATAATAAATAATAATTTCTAATAGCCCGGGATTACCGTGAGACACCTGTAATAAATGTTTATGTACGGCCATCAAAAAATTTCTGATTTTAAATAAAAAAACAAACAGTAAAAACAACGTCAAAAAATGTTCCTGTGAATTAATAAGGAAAAGGAAAAAGCTTCATTGACTCGACGAAGTGTATGAGTCGCTAATTTTTTTCATTGTTATTACCTTTTTTAATATAAACTATTAATTATTTATTCCAATATTTTTAATTTAAAATTTAAGTTAAGTTAATTTAAGTTATATTTAACTATGAACAATTTACTTATAAAATACAAATACGTAGAATATATAGTAGATTTTAAAATTACTAAAAAAACATCGATACACTCAGTTTCAAAAATAAGATTTTAATTCGAAAATTTGAAATATATTTATTATTAACACTTTTATGTCTGTGCTTTACCAACAAACCACAATTTTATTATCTAAAAAAATTCTTAGAATTAAACTATTAGATAACTCTACTTCACTATTAATTTTTCTTTTTCTTTTCAGATGGTGTCCTAACTCGTGAAGTGGCCTGTAGTCACATCCGAGCTTGGCGCCTTTTCCAAGAAACTCTTCTGAACAAAGCCGCAGGCAACACAAATCGGTGCGAATTCACAGCTTTTACATGTCCTGGAGGTTTAAAATCCTTTGAAAGAGGCCTTTGTTTCCCTCATTTACCAAAGCCCAACAGTTCCATAGCTATAGATCTAAATTACCGAAATGACATTGGACGGTTTGGTGAAGATATCAAAGGGGAAGGTGTTATGTTCTTTGTGACAAGAGCAACACCACCTTATTGTGGTAAGTAGGATAAATTTGCGTTTTAATAGAAATGAATAAATCTGAATTTAGGGACACAACTTCAAGCTTCTATTCATGTTTCACCGAAAACCGAAGCGATAAAAGGGGTTTTGTTGTTGGACTTGAAGTATCCACATCATAATGTTTCATTCCAGATTGAATGCGAGTAAGGTTTAATTATTATAAAAAAAATATTACACTTAATTTACTAGTTAATTACTATTTTATGATTTTGAAAAATACAAATTCTAAAATTAGATATTCCTCTTTTAAAATGTTTGTTTTTAAAACTAATGATATACAATATACTTAAATAGTGTCCCAACTAAAATTTTTACTCACTCTTGCTATTTAAATTTTTTTAAGAAGCGACACTGGACTGTTTCACCATTTTTTCTAAACCTGGACGAATTCGATGATTTAGCAAGTACAAAAAAGTATAAACATTTTTATAAGTCAAATTTGAATTTTAGAATTCCTTCAACAAGGTCTATCGCCTGTTAAAATGTTTCAGATTACTTCAAAAACAGCCCGTATCTAAAGAAAACGGACCTCCGTAGTTGTGAGAATAAAATGTACTGTTTACAACTGTGGAGGTCCGTTTACATGTAAATTTTGTCTATATTTCTAAGAATTTTATGGTTTTTATTTACAAACTGGATTATAAAGAATTTATTAAGGGTGGTTATAAAGATAAGTGAACCCTATTGTTACCAGCTACCAGCTGGTCCGTCGAAGAAACCTCGAAGGAAACAAACAAACAGAACCACGCGCCGGATTTTTACAATCCGCTTAAAATTCAAAGGCTAGGGTTTCTTAATCGATAAGATACCGAAAAGTTAATTCCTCTATTGCACCATAAAATTCTTCCAAATATAGACAGACAAGGAACAGATTTGCGTGTTTGTCGTCGAACTTCCCTCCATAAATAAACTAGATGTACGAGTAGAATTAGAGTATCTAATATTTTTTCTGCACTTCCATTATACTTTATATACCTATTTTCTTTAGTCATAAAAAGTAATTGACTGTTCTACTAGGTACTTATAGATCAAGCACCCTGTATATATTTTTTTCCAGTGTTGAAGATTTTATAATTGCGGGAACTGTAATGAGCGGTTTTGGAGTCGCAGATTATGGAACTTTGACCGAAAATGTCAAAAAATTAAATGCAACTCTAAAATTTATTGATTTAGAACACGAAGAAGAAACCAACAATACCACTTATACCCCAACTATTTATTTCGATAAAATTGAAATTCGAGACATGTTCAGCAATAGGTAATAAAAAAATTATTCCAAATACATTGTTTTTATTAATTTTGTTTGCAGCTGGCAATTTTGTCAAAAAGATACCGCCCTCAAGGACACGGTAGGGCTAAGCCACGATTTTACCATAACTTTAAGTAGAGATAGCTGTTAAGAAAAACTCCTAGTTAAAAAAATGTGATAGTACTTTTATGTTTTTCGTTTTAATAAAGAGATACAAAATTCAGTCGTTTGTTTTATTTCAGTGAGTGTGTTTTAAAAATGGATCTCTACAATGTTTTAAGTTTGTTGGGACAAGGGACTTTTGGGTTAGTTTTTATCACTTGATAGCAACAAACTGATTTAAAAAAAATATTCCAGAACTGTACATTTATGTGAGAGAAAGCACAACCAACAAAAAATCGTGATTAAAAGAATCAATGTTGAACTAAATGGCGTTAATATGGAGGCTGCAAAAAACGAAGTTGCTATTTTAAAATCACTAAACCACCCCAATATTATCCAATACCATGACAGCTTTCTCAGAAATGGGTCTTTGTACATTGTTACAGAATACGCCAATAAAGGAACACTTTATGACTTTATTGCAAAAAGTAAGCCCACAAGATTCCGCCCTCAGGTGGTTATGAATTTATTCTGCCAAATTCTGATGGGTCTAAATCACATCCATTCCCGAAAAGTAATCCATCGAGATTTGAAAAGCGAGAATATTTTTTTAACCGGCTTGCAAGGTGATGTCATCAAAATTGGCGATTTCGGAATATCGAAAATCCTCTTGAAGTATGTAAAAACTCAGATTTAATTTCGGAATTTGAATTTTTTTTTTTCAGTAGCAAAAACGCTCATACTCTTATTGGTACTTGCAATTACGTTGCTCCTGAAATCTGTGATGGTAAACCCTACGATATAAAATCCGATATTTGGTCTCTTGGTTGCATTTTATATGAAATGTGTGCAATGGAGCGAATGTTTGAAGGAACGGTAATAAATTTGAAAATGTTAACACATAAATTCACTCCAATTTTCCAGATTTATAACGTCGTGTTGGCGATAGCTGCAAGGCAGAAAAAAATGATTGATGTGAATTATTACGGGATACAAATGCAACAAATCATTGAATTAATGTTACAAATCGAACCGAATGACCGGCCTGATACTGCAGCTCTGATGAGTTTGAGTGATGTTTTCCCGAGTTTGCATGTTTTAGGGACGCATTTGGGTTGTATTCCGAAGTCGCAAAAGTTCGATTTTCAAGAGGGTGAAGTTACTTATACGGTTATTAAGTGAAATTGTCAAAAGATTTTTAAGTGTTTTACGTGTGATAAAAGAATTTTGTATTGAAATTTTTAATAATATTACCAGTTCTTACTAGTTTGTGCTACTTATTTAAAAAAAAGATAAGTTTAATTAGCTATTCGCCTTTAGTGAAAATGAATCATTATAGTAGCAGTAGCTCTAAAAGTATAATGAAAGTGTCGTCATTTTCCACACTAGTATAGAAAATAAAATTTCATATATCCAGTCCGCATCCGGCATTTACCAATTATGTAATAATTGATTTAATTAGAAGTAGGCGAAAAACAGTTGTATGATACAACTGTTATTCGAGTATACAAATATACAAGTGCATATACAAATATACAAGTGCATTTAATACACTGCATACGTAAAATACGATAGAAAATAAATGATTTTGACTTCACTTGCTACATAAATGGCATAATACACCATTTCCGTTTCTCTTTAACGAAAATGAATAATAAATAGTCCTAAAAACGTGAAAAAATTCACTTTCAGCCACGAATTGTAACATATAACAAGACTAATCACTCACACAGCCTACCGCTTATTATGAGTTCAAGCCACGTTCAAAAAGACAGCGGAAGAAGACGCAGTCAGTTACTCCACAGCCATTGTTACTCTTAGCTGTAAAACATAAAAAGCAAAAAAAAATTAAACATACTGCCTAGTAAAGTCTAAGAATTATCGCTTACAAAGAGTATATGCAATAAACAGAGTAGAAGTAACAAACTAATCATAAAAACATCTGTAAATAAATCCAGTCAAAACATACACAATATCAAAAGAATATCCATAAATAATATAACAAAAGAAAAACGCTAAAATAAAATTGCCATAAAAACAATGTTCCTAGATGTTGTTAAGTAGCCTGAAATAGTTTCAAAACAAATAAAAAATTATTGTCATATAAAAAGATTCTTTCTCGTATTTCAGACTCTCTATCGTAGTACCTAAACTGCCAAGGATAAAAAATATTGTCCCAAAGACTTTACTCTCGACTTTATTATACACAATTTAATTCTTTGGAATTCATCTTTTCCTTCTTTTTTTTATAACTTTAACCATTTGTACCGCGTCTTAAAATAAAACACAAATTTTAAACTTTTAAAAACTTTTTTTATATAAATATTACGAATTTAATCCTCCACATGCCAGTAGTATTTATTTATTAGTTTTGAAACTTCTTCAACAAAAAATGTTCATTTTCTTACTGCAACAACTATTTTACTGTCTCTCTTTACTTCGATTCAAATATTGTTCTTGCCCATGTTGAAGTTTAGCAGCGCGTTATAAACTTTATAGAGCCCTCAACACATCTTAAAATTCGGAACCCCGTGTATAAGGTACATACCTAATAGTCTTTTACAACAGAAGGCCGTTAGAACAGCCCTTAAGGGCGCTTTAACCGCTGAGCAAATTTCGAATTTGCCCCTGAAATCTGAGTGACTGGAACTAAACATATTTAGTCTTTACCTGGTGTCTGACTAGAGTTGCCAACCGTCCTTTATTTCAAAAAAATAGTCCTTCAATTTTATAAACTGTCCTTCAGTCTTTAAGATGTACTTAAAGGACACAATTTGTCCTTTTATCTAGTTTTTTAACCAAAGAGAAATGAGTAACGCTTAGAACATTAAAATACCTAATTGTGATTAGTTG
This sequence comes from Tribolium confusum, assembly GCA_029207805.1. NCBI lineage: Eukaryota > Metazoa > Arthropoda > Insecta > Coleoptera > Tenebrionidae > Tribolium > Tribolium confusum. Next base: position 12,435,967 of record JALGAY010000006.1, read on the forward strand.
ATTTCAAATATTAATTAATTATCTAGACTAGGGTGGGCCAAAAAAATCAACTATATTTTTTTAACTTCCGGCATTAAAATATTGGTTCCTTGGCACTTTTAAAAAATGCTTTTTCAAGATGAGCTCTTAATTTTAATAGGAAAGACTCCCTCATCGCAGTTTTCCAATTTTTTTTTAGTTCCATATGGCAAAATCCATATGTCGCACTACTTGATCGTACAGAAAAAGTTTATTTACATTTTTTGTAGAAAATTTAACTCTCTAAAACAGGTATCTTACAATTTTTTTATAACTCTTACCGTTTAGAAGATAACAGAAATCAATGTTTGAAGAATTTAGCAAAAATTTCTTTTTCACTTCTAAATTTTATAACTCGTAGATTAATAAATATTATGAAGTGCGCAACATACGGTTTTGTAGGAAATTAAATGCTCTACAAAAAAGTCGTTTGTGGTTAATAGATTACTACAACCATTTTAAAAAAATTGGGGATTTAGTATCAAATTTTGGTGCTTAAAGTGTGAATATCTTCTAAATGGTTAGAATAATCAATTAACCACAAGAGACCTTTTTTATAGAGCGTTTCATTTTCTACAAGGCCATATGTTGTACATTTAATAATATTTATTTATTTCTGAGTTATAAAATTTAGAAGTAGAAAAGGAATTTTTGTTAAATTCTTTAAACTTTGACCGATATCTTCTAAATGGTAAGAGATATAAAAAAATTGTTAGATAACTTTTTTGTAGAGCGTTTAATTTCCTACAAAAAATGTAAATACAAATTTTCTGTACAATTAAGCAATAATGAGATATGGATTTTACCATATGGAACTAAAAAAAAGAAGAAAAAACTGCGATGAGGGAGTCTTTCCTATTAAAATTAAGAGCTCATCTTGAAAAAGCATTTATTAAAGATGCCTAGGAATCAATTTTTCAGTGTCGGAAGTTAAAAAAAAATAATCGATTTTTTTGGTTCATCCTAATCTAGACGTCCTTTAACCCTTCGTTAGGCAACACTGCCAATTCCATAACAAATATATTGACCATTTTTATTGGTTATTTTGTAAATTTTTGCTTGAAGTGTTTATAATAGATCAGTTTATGATAAATGTCCTAAATTTTATCAAAAAAATGTGTCTCAAGCAATAAATTTATAAGTTAAAATTAAAAATGTCTCTAGAAATATGTAACACCTGCATAATATTTTGTTATTTTAATTTTATTCTGTTTTTAACAACAGCTATTTTTTTTTGATTATATATATTTTATTTCATATTATAAATTGTTGAGTATCATTTTTATATGATTACAAAATTTTTATCAAAATTTTCACGTAAAATTTACTAGTCCCAAACCAGGTACCTGATGAATTCATTGGAAATTACGAAGCAGAAAAACTAAATCTTTGCACCAAACTTAGACAAAGTGTTCATAAAAGATCAATTTGAGATGTCATAAGTCCACAAAGTTGCAGCTATAACCGTTTCTTTTTAATTACAAAAATAGTAAAGCTTGGGACTCCTAGTCCCATGAGCGACTAACGAAGGGTTAAATCACTAAAATGAAATTTTAAGTACGTGTAAACAAGCAGAACCTCCAGACTTAAGTTAACTTAAGACGTAAAGAGAATATTTAATGAGAGAAAAAAAGAACAAGGAGAAGTACGACTAGTGAGAAAAAAAGAATAGTAGATTCTAGAAGAATCTGTAGAAAAGGTGACCTAATAACAAAAAAAAACTAGTATGATGTGTAAAAAAGCAAAGGAAAATTCTAGAATAATAAAAAAATGATTCATTGAGCCGGATACTGAGAAAAGTCTAAATACAGATGGAGCAATTTACAACAATTTTCGTTTCCCACTCTCAAAAATCTATATTTTAAAATTTTTAATAGAATTTCGGAGCAGCTGAAGGCAACTCTTTAAAAAAATACAGAATTACAAATTGCATTGAACATTTTATAGACCTTCAAGCCGGATGTAGAAAAACGTCTTATTGTTAGTATAAAAAGGACAATTTTTCGAGAGCGTTAATTTTTATTTTATTTTTTTTAAATACTGCAGAAACATTTTCTTATATATTAGTTGTTCTTCAAAAATTGTATAGTCCTTCGAGCCAGATATAAAGAAATGTGTCTATGATGTCATACAAAATCAAGTACAAATTCTGTTTGCTTAAAATAACCTAGATATAAAAATTCAGAGCCATTTTCGTTATTGTTAATATTTAAACAATTATAGATTTCTTGATTTACGACTATAGTTAGCCCTTTAGATTTATATTTTAAATGCTGGTGCCAAAAATAATTGAGCTAAGACTTTATTTGTATAAAAAAAATGTAAAAGAAACTTTTTGAAACTGTTCTTTTTTTAATCATAGCAGGTTATTATTTTTTTGATAACGAAAGTTAGTTAGCCCTCTAGATCTTAAAAAAGCGTAATTTGATGTACAATACATATACAAAAGCGTAATATTTACACAAAAAAAAAGTGCAAAAGAAAAAATTTCACATGGTTACAGCACCGTTAAGCCAAAGCCAAAGGTAGTGGTAAATCTAATATCTATTTTTTATAGCCTAGTAAAGGCTTACTAATAAACAATCAACGAAAAATACATACATACATATATGACAAACAGAAATACCGAGCGATCCAAAACTCATAAAATCTGAGATGGTTATTGGAGAAAGGGTAGATATTGGTAGTCATATAATAGTCATCATTTAAAACGTCATGAAACTGTTAGAATTGAATTTGACTAAATTTTTTTAATGAAAAACTAACATTTAATTATTTTGTTTACATCTTCTGCTAACCTTCATATAAAAATTTTATGTTTAATGTAGATCATGATTTTACATTAAAGAATAATTTTACAGTTAGGTATTTAAAAAACAAGGGTTTTATAGATAGATCACACACTGAGGTCGTATTTTAAAATCGAGAAACCGTGAGAAAGACACAAGACAACATTTTTCTTAGAAAAAAGCAGGAGTATAGATATAATGATAAAATATGGTATACAGTGTGAACTATTTGTATGGAATAACTTCGATAAAAATTCAGGAATTTGTTTTTCAGGAAAACGCTTTAACACGTATCTTGTTATTTTTCAACGCGCATTTTTTGACAAAAAAAATTGGATATACAGGGTGTCCCAACATCGAGATACAACCCTCTACTTTGAAATTTTAAATAGAAACCCCAACTTTTTTAGCATATCTGACTTTTACGTATAATTTTGCATATTTTTTATGTAGCAACACTATGTCGATTTTTAGTTGTTTTTTTTTTTAAAAAAAAAAGGCGTGAACCATTTGAAATCGATAAAGTTCAGGAATATGTTTTTCCGGAAAACGCTTGAAGTCGTATTCTGTTATTTTTCAGCGCGCATTTTTGACAAAAAAATGGATATACAGGGTGTCCCAAAGTCGAGATACGACCCTCAACTTGAAAATTTTAAATGAAAACCTAATATTTTTTAGCATATCTGAATTATACGTATAATTTTGCGTATTTTTTATGTAGCACACACTATGTCGATTTTCAGTTGTTTTTGAAAAAAAAGTTTAATATATTTGAAATAAATAAATTCGCTGGCATTACTGCTTTATAGTCTGTTTTGACTTGATCACCGCCATCTAGTGATTGATTTCGTCAACAGTCATCTTAATTTTATAAGCCTTAAATCACTAGACACTTATATGATACATAAGTGCCATATAACTGTAAAACTTATTAGAAAGGTTTTTAAACAAAATCACCATTTTCTTTAAATTACACTTTATTAGAAAAAAAATTAAAAAATTCTAATCGCTTCTCAACCTTTTTGTTATTAGTTACAATCTTTATGTTATTTGGTGTAGTACAATACTCTTATCAACCGTACTTTATAAATAAAATTAATTCTTACTAAAAATTACCTTAAACTTATTCATATTCCATTACTTGTCCATTTTGATAGCCTAAAAAATTAAATAAAATCATCAACAGTTAGATATTAAATAACTACCATTTATTTCTTCTTGTCCAGGAATTTGTCCAGACTGCAAAATCTTCTGTAATCTTTCAACTTCTTCCAAAGAACTTGCTTTATTAATAGCATCCCTGATTTTAGCAATTTCATCATCTGAAAGCCCTAAAACAACTTTTTTCAAATCTGCTACCATTTCAAATAAAAAACTTACCTTTACTCTTAGCAATACTGTTACCTGTACCTCCAGGAACAAACGTTTTCGCCCTTTTCCCAATTTCCTTTCTGATTTCTTTCCCTTTTTTACTCTTAAACAAAGCTTTCGCTTCTTCTTTTTCCTTAGCTGTGACTTTACGAAAATCAAGCAATCTTAACTGTGGCAACTTATAAATTAAATACAATCTATAATGTTGTTTGGAAGTTATAGGATTATGTAAAAGACTAATAGTAGTGAGTTTTTCAAGAGTACACAACGGTTCAATATCACTCAACTCTTCCAAGTAGTTTCCCGTCAAAATTAACGATTCTAGGTTCGGAATGTACTCTTCTAAATGCTCCCCAATTCGTCTACAACCAAAATTAAGCCCCCAAAAAGACACTTAAAAGCCAAACTTACACAATGCGATTGTTGTTAAACAGCAGACATTTCAACCGTTTTAGATACGGAAAACCGTCAAGTTTTCGCACGTCGTTATCGGAAAAGTCAATTGTGTCGAATTGGTCGCCGGTAGCCCCCAAATTTTCCACTTCGGGTATTCGGTAACCTAAAAAACAGTGTGACATAACCTCACTTTCAAAGCGTTGTTTTACCTCGCAAATCCAATTCGCGGTCCTTAACCGGATTTATGTATTGCATGGAATTTTGGATTATCTCCGCTGTGAGTTTTACCATTTTTGATGGTTTTTCTTGGTTTTTCTGGCAATTTAAATAAATAACGCAGTACCCATAAAGTTTAGTGTTGGTACAGCAGATTTCTGTAAAATTTTACAGTTTTAGTTTTAGTTACAGCTGTGAGAGGGCGCAGCCATCGAATTTTTGAAAAATTTTGCAAACAGAATTTGTGGCGTCGATTGCAAAAATATCTATAAACTTGTTTTTATTTTAACTAATTCTTGAAAGTAAAAAATAGTTTTGTTTAAACATGTAATTAGCAATGCGCAAATTCTCATGAAATAAAAATTTAAATAAACTTTTTAAAACACGTCTAGAACCAAAAATTTTACTTTTTTGAGTAACATAAATAAATAAAATTGATAAAATGCGCAACAATAATATAATGAACTCTTGTTTATTTCTCCTGCTTCGCGCTTGTTTTATAAACTTGAATTTGTACCACAAAACTGACATTTATAAGGGTTTTCTTTAAATTATGTTGTAAACGTAGAATCTGGGATTAGTGTGATTGGTATCATTTTGGTTTTGTGTAAAAAATTGAGAGCCATAAATATTTAGTGTTTGCGAAATTTCCATAAGATTATTTCATCTCATTTAACGTTTTGCTATTCCCTTTTTAAGCGGAAGAGAAAAAAAGCAACTAATTAATCTTTAATATGTTAACGTGAGAAATAAAACTATACGTTCTTAACCACAATTTAATTACTACTCAGCACATTTGGAATAAAATTCAGCGTTTTATATGTAAGAAAATTATTACAATAAAAATAAAAGTATAAAGTAAAAATCTCTAGTTTTATAATCCCATTATTTCCTCGTCCCATGAAACCCTTGCGAACACCATGACCTCATCGATCATTTGGCAATGAAATCACCAACCCAAAATTTGAAAAAGTGGTGTTAATAAATATGTACTGAAAAAAGATTGCATTCTTCTGTCATCTCAAATTAACTCATTATGGTTCCTCCAATAAAAAACTTAGATATCCCTCGAGTTTCAACAAATGATCAAGAGTAATCATCCACTCGGTTGATGGTTCAAAGTCCAAAATTAACTGATTATCTCTCTCCAAAAAATCTTATATTTGCCTGAAGAACATCCCAAAACAGTATTTTTATGCAAATGTAGGAACGGTTAACGAACTATTGATTCCTACAAAACCATAACAGGTCAACTCATCAAAGAGCTTAATATTAGAAAGTTAAACAACCCCCTACACGACAATTACTAATTGGTCATTTTAAGTATTGTCTTCTTATCCTACATGAAAAGATAGAAGCTTGGTTTACAAGCAATGAAATAAAGCTTTATTAAGCGCGTAGTATTTTTGATTTGGCATGCGATGACCTCTATTTTTTTAAATGTGTTCCAACTTGAACATCTGTATTTGAATGTACCTCCATTTTTAAATTTCCATAGTTACCAAACTCAAATTCGGTAAATTAGTGGAGTGCTGTAAGACATGAAAATGTAAAAATCTCGGAACCCGGTTCCACTGAATGGATTTTTATAAAACCTTTTGAATTGCATTGTTGAAAGCTTAAATAAAAAAAGTATACCCATCAAAATATGCCTATCTCGATTGCAACAATTTTTAATAACAATTAAGTGAAAAATAAGAGAAATATGAAGAAAAAAATTTTTGCAGTAAAGATCTCAATTTTATATGCCATAAATAATGGTTTTATAGTTACTGTAATATTAATTTATATAAGGTATCTTCATAAAAAAAAGCAGTCTTCTAGATTTAATTATAAATAATAGAAATTTTTGGCAACTTTGGCCGCATCTGGGAACTGTAGGAGTGGGAAAGCAAAGCAACTACTATTTTTCTCTTTCATTTCACATTCATATCTGTCGATAAAAAAAAATCTAAAATCGGACAATTTTTGGCAGATGGTTGGAGTAAAACTTTGTTATATATGGCCCTCAAATTTTGAAACTGTGGGGATATAAATTTGAAATTTTTTTAAGGTATCCAAAATTATAACGGTCTTCCTATGACGTTCTGTTACGGAGCACCATAGAGGTTTCTTGTCAGCGATGGGGAGCCTCAACGGCACTATTCGAAAGCAAAATTCTTTCAAATTGTTAAAGTTAAAATACGTTCGGAAATTATCTTTAAGGTCTTTATTGTTCCATTTAATTTACAGGTGTTCAAAATAATTTTCAAAGTAAAAGTAGGTAATTGTTGCTATTTTGTACCCTCTTGTTTTTCATTCCCTAATTAAATAGAGTAATTAATTTTTATAAAAATGTGTTGAGGATTTAGAGTAGTACCCTCATAAAATAAATCACAGTACTCTAAATCCGCTATTCTCAACCGGTGATCCGCTAGTCCACCAGTGGTCCGCTAAGAAATTTTTCTATTTTGTGAACATTTATTTATCCGCGAAAAAAATTAAAAAAATAATAATAACTACATTTTAATTTATCAAATTACAAATATCTCAAACTCAATTTTTCTAAGGTGTCTAGTACTGTTACAGTTTTTCTACATTCCGTTACAAAGGGAGGTGCCACAAGGGCACATATATTGATTAAACAATACAAGAGCGCCAAATTAGGCGCATAAAAAAAACAATGGTACATAGTACAATAAGAACAAGTGGTACATATATGTTGTATAATATGTTTGCCAGCTGAGTTTCCAATCAATGACCGGAGTTAATTTCCTGCTCTCAAAGAATGCCAAAAGACCACGCTCCCTTTTTCTCCTAATAAATTAACTCTTCTAGGAAACAGGGGGGGGCTCTAGATCTTTCGTGAAAGGCAGGAGCAAGTCCAGCGGGTAATCTTGTACAGAGGTGAGATCAAATGGATTTGGGTAAATGCTCATAAGAAGGTCTAGACGTTCATCTTCAAAACGAGTACACGATATTAGGCGGTGAGGTGGGTCATCTACCACCCCACATAAAGGGCAATTTCCGTCATCTGCTTTCCCAATTCTTAAGAGATGAATTTTAAAATTTCCATGACCGGAGAGTAACTGGGATAATCCCCAGTCAGCGCGACGTTGATTTTGTTCTGTCGAAACCCAGGGAACAAATGCATAAGTGATGCGTCCTTTTTGGGAGTTTTCCCATCTATATTGCCTTATGTCTAGTATTAATAGGTCAAGATATTGTTTTAGATGTCTCACGCTGTCAAACTCTGTCATATCCAATCTTATATCCAAAAAATTTGCTGTGCCTTCTCTTCGGATTGACCTGGTGCAAGAGATTTTGGCAATTTCTAAATCCAGAGGAGGAATACCGGCAAGTACTCCAGCGGCATCAGTAGATACAGACGAGTAACATTTTGCTATTATCCTAGAGGTGGCCCCATATAGGGACAACAGTTTGCGTTGAATTGCTGAAATTGTGAGTCTAGAAGCCCACACCTCAGCAGCATAGGATACTATGGGGACTATCGCTTGCTTATAGATAGTGGTTACAGACTTTTCGGTGGGGAGATTCCAATTCGCTCTAGCGTACTTTCGAAGAGTTATGATAATGTTTCTGGCTCTCTGGCATACAGTGTTAATATGTTGTTGGAATTTTAGATTCCTGTCTATACTTATGCCTAGATATCTGAAGCATTCAACCACTTCGAGATGAGAGTCTCCAATACGTATTTTTATATCCCTGTTGTGTACTCTTTTGGGGGACGAATTAATCATAATCTTGGTCTTGTTTACTGAGATTTCTAACTTGAATTTGTGAGCCCAGGCTTCTAGGGACTGAGTCGCTTCCTGTAGCTTTATTTTCAAGTCTTGTCTTTGGTTTGATTTTATAACAATTGCCAGGTCATCAGCGTAGGCAATCTCAGTAAAGGTCTCGTTGTCGTCATGGATATTCAAATACAAATCAAAAAGACAGTTCCATAAGGTGGGCCCCAGGACAGAACCCTGGGGGCATCCCTTACTACAGTTCTTACTCACCACTATTTCATCTTCTCGGAATTCGACCGTCCTATCGGTGAAGTAACTCTTTACTAGTGCTACAAGATAGTTGGGCACCTGCTTTCTTATAAGGGACTTAATGACAGCTGGCCACCACACATTGTCAAATGCCCCTGAGATATCAACGAATATGGTGGCGACGTATTTATATGTTAAATCTTTTACCGTGTGCAGGTATTTATTTAACGCATCGATCGTACTTCGGCCCGGGATAAAGCCATACTGTTTAGTAGAGTGAAATTCACCCTGTCCAAACATCAATCTACCTTTTATTATTTTTTCAAAAATTTTAGCCAGTTCAGAAAGCAAAGTTATTGGTCTGTAGTTTTTCGGGTTACCCAGGTCCCCTCCGGGGTCTTTTAAAAGAATTTTAAGGCATCCTTTTTTCCACGCTTTAGGGAAGTATGAAGATGTAATGGACCTCTGTAACATCCCGTTACAGAGGTCCATGGCGATTTCGGCGATTGGGAGCCTAAACGGCACTATTCAAAGAAAGTTTTTTTTTCAAATTATTAAACTAGAATTATTTTAAGAGACTACTTTCTTCGATTTAATATTCAAGAGGTCAAATAAATTTTTAAAATAAAAATTTGTGATTTTTGTCACTTTTAGCCCCATTTTGGGAGCTTTGGAGTGGACTTGAAGAAACGAATTTAGCAAATATAAAAAAAATGCTCGGTTCATTTTACGTACGGATATTGCAAACTTAACAGTCTGAATTTGGTCTAAATCCAGCTCACAATCCCAATTGTATGTAATCCCCTCCCCCTTCTCACTTTTTTACCTGAGGTCTCTTGAGACCCCAAAGACAAAGTTTGTAATAGTTTTCCGATGTAAAATCTAACTGCAGAAATAATTAAATAATAAAACTATTTTATTAAAAAATAAATTAAAACTCTGAAAAATTAATAATTATTAATTTTAATAATTAAAAAATTTAGATCAGTAAAAATAAATGGGTAAACATTTTAGTACTTAGTATTAGTTTTATAAAAATCCGTTTAGTGGACCCGGGTTTCGAATGTAAACCTTACTCCACTCCACTAAATACATTCATTATACATCTAAATTTAATTATGCAATGTTTCACTGTTGAAGAACAAGTTAAATTATTCAAACGCCTACTATGAAAGTAGATCCTCTATTCGAAAATTACCTGTGCTTTTTTGGCGAATTCATTTTCTACCATTTGAAGTTTAATTCGAAAATTTGAAACAACAATTTGGTTGTAGATGTAAAGACACTTTTGCATAATAGTACCGTTTGATTAATAACGAATAATACTATGGAAGAATAAATTTAAATAAAGTTTTAAAAAAACCGTTTAAGGCTCTAAAAATTTGCCCAATAACAAATCCAAAGGTCCTGTACCTCCAGCCAAGAACTTGAAAATAACAATTGCCAATTAATTCTAGAATAAACTGAATAAAACCAACAATAATTTGAACGGTTACTTTAAACTTTAAACAGTTACAGTTTTAAACTTTAAACAGTTTTATAATTTCTTTCTGAAAGCGTTTGGAAAATTTAATTTACTGCCTCTTGCTCCAAACAACACAAAAAAATTACAGAAAATGATTATAAAACTGTACCTCCATTTATAGCACTAAAGGCTAAAAACCGATTCATTTCATTATTAAATAAAATATTCCAAGAAGAAACTGATTTGATTCGAAAAGTTCGTTCAAGTCAATAGGGTTCTGAGTTCTTAGTTCCATAAATTGATCTGTGTCTATCTGACCGGTCTGTAAGTCTACAACTAATCGAATTTGAAAACAGTTTTACAATTATCTGTTCACAAAATGTTACTAAGCACAATGATAATGAATCATACAAAAAAAATCATCTTATAAAGAATATTTTTTGTAGAGGTATGGAATAAAATATTTGAAATAAAATTAAACAAAGATGAATTTTTTAAAGTAACATAAAATTTACTTTATTTGAAAGATAATCTTTTGGCATTATAATTTAAATATGACTTATGAGCGCATATGAGCGTCACGACTGTCTCGGACGTAGTCTGATCTGGAGGTCTAATTTTGGATGACTTTTTCCAACATTCGTGGCCATATATCGGCAATAACGCGTCGAATCTTGCCCTCTAAGTGGTCAATCGTTTCGGGCTTATTGGCGTAGACTAGCGACTTCACATATCCCCAAAAAAAAGAGTCTAGCGGCGTTAAATCGCACGATCTTGAAGACCAAATCACGGTTCCGAAACGTGAAACTATGCGGTTATCGAACGTTTCCTTCAATAAATCAGTTGTGACACGAGCTGTGTGACATGTTGCGCCGTCTTGTTGAGACCACAGCTCCTGCACATCATGGTTGTTCAATTGATGAACGAAAAAGTCAGTAATCGTGGCTCTATAGCGGTCACTGTTGACTGTAACGTTCAGACTAGCATCGTTTTTAAAGAAGTACGGACCAATAACTCCATCAGCCCATAAAGCACACCAAATGGATGCTTATTATCATTTAGAGTAAACGTGATGCGAAAACCTTCCACAGTTAATCGAATTAATTGCACTGATAGACGATTATGTTGACCGTAAAATGGACGTAGTACGCGATACGTATTTCGAACAGAACCATGATTTCAAAATAAATTTGCACAATTTGGAAGCGTTGTTCAGACGCCAGTCTATTTATGTTGAAATGCCAAACCCAACTACACATAAATCACTTAACAGCTGACAAAATGACCGCCAGTTAAAAAAGTGTAGCCAACTTGAAGTTTTATACCTCTAAAAAAACACCCGTTATATAGTCATGCAACAAAGACAATGGAGGAGTCCAAGCTTTTGTCTATAACAAATATGCCGCCAGGAAAATACCACTATAGTTGAATTTTCGTATTTGTTCCGATAAACCATAAAACTTTTTTTAACAGTCACTATATGTATCTTTGTTTAACACACTTGTTTGTCGCCAACATCTCTGTGGTCTTAAAACTCATCTACCTACTCTGAAATCTCCCAACAAAGACGCCCTGATTAAGTGTCTAATACCTAATAGTGTTGTTTAGTGGTTATTGCCTGTCTTTGTTAAAAAAATATGACTTCAACGATGTACAATTTATTGGAACGATTTTGAAAATCCAACTGTACACATCAAATCAGTAACCGTATAGTATTAGTGAGTGCAAGTGAAATAGCTATCACTATGTGAATGTACATACATTTAGCTTTTTCGAACTTCCTCTACCAACCCTCTACGAACCTCTACCAACTTCCATTAGGTTCAAGACACAAAATTTCCTAGATATTTATTAGCAATCGTCCCACTATTAAATAAACCCTTTTTTAAGAACTTACAGATTTGTATACAGGGTGTTATGGAAATGAGTGCAAATATTTTAACCTGAAATACAGCACCACAATTAATAAAAATCTACAAAAAAATTTTTGTCTTATCTCAAATGATAACAAAATTATAACCTAAAAATTAATTATTACAAAACGTATAACAAATTTTTTTAACATAAAGCAATTATAGGTTTTTCAGGTCAAAATAAAGCGATTTAACAGAATTTACCTCTATACTAAGTTGCACCGTTTAGGAGCTAGAGGACGCCAAAGTAAAAGATGAAAAGTCAGTTTTATACTTTAAACGTAAATATCTCGAAAACGATACGTTTTAGCAAAATATTGCATTCTTGCAGTTTTATGTAGAATCTACTGGCATATTCATTTTTGCTACAAAAATTGGAAATTAATAAGAAGAAAATTGGTTAATTACCCAAAATGTGAAAAAAAGTGCCGTAACTTGAAATTGAGATGTGCAGCAAAATTTTGCTAGTAGAAATAAAAAGAGTACAGTCAACTTCATTTGTGTACCAAATATGGTATTAATCGGTTAAGCGGTTTTCCAGATAAAACAAAAAGATGTTTTTTTATACCCAACTTTGACGGCCTGTAATTTTGTTGTTAGTTGAGATAGGACAAAATTTTTTTTACAGATTTTTATTACTTGTGGTGCTGTATTTCAGGTTAAAATATTTGCACTCATTTCCATAACACCCTGTATATATCTTGAGAGAATTGTAGCAAAAGCATATCTGTCTAGAATATAGAACTAATAGAACTATAGAAAATTAAAATTTTAATTTACCCTGCTTAAAACTTTTCTTTAGGAATTTATAGACTACATTTATAAACTCACTAAGTAAAATATATCTTGAGAGAATTGTAGCGAAAGCATATAATGTAAATATGTATAGAATATAAAACTACAGGAAATTAAAATTTTAATTCACCCTGTTAGAAACCATAATGTAAACAAGCAGTACGAAACAACATAGCAAGTTTTAAGAAACTTAAACAATACCCGACTTAGAAAAACCCATTTTAATTCAAAAAAAAAATTATAGAGCAAACTAAATAAGAATAAAATTCTTTTATAAGTATATCTACATTAACTACAAACACCTTAACTCTAACAAAAAAAAATAAGAAAACATCAAAATTATTAGTCATCTAATATTTTAAAACGACTCTTCTTGGAATAATACAGAATTATTTCCAGAAGAACTACAAATATAAAAACAGCAAAAGAAACTCTAACCCTAAATTTGACAAAATTCTTCTAATACGGTTTCTACGCCACTTATCCTTATACTTAAAGAAAGTCGTCCTTAATATTTACAATTTTATTTAGCGTTCCCACAAGTTTCCTTTAATATAGAATTAAGCAGCACCTAGTAATTTGTATAGTTAAACCACAGAATGACAAAACCGATGTCAGTTTTTGTTCTAACATGTACCATGTACCATGCAAACTTATTGAAGAAAAAGTATTAAAAAAATGGTTTTTATTAAAGAAAATCTACCTTGAAAAACATAGTAAATTTAGAAATTAAGATCCACAATGCATTCATCAAGAAACAAAAGCTACTAGCGGTATTCTTTGACATGGAGTGTATGATATGACAGTGAGATGGAATATCAGTAAACTAAGAGCTTGTTGGGAAACTCGATCCTCTTCATCAATGGGTGATATGCATAAAGAGAAACAAAAGTTTTTACTAGCTAATTATCTTCTTCTAGCTCATGCTAATTCCAAAAGATTCTAAACAACTTTATGCTTTGTTGCTTAGCCATCTACTTTAAAACGGCATTCTACGAGAGTCAGAACTTAGCGTAACGCTCTTTCTTATTGCCAACTTGACCAATGTTGACTTCGCATTGTTGCAAACCGCACTATAAATGGAGTTGAAAAGTGGTCATCTACACAGGGACTTTGTTTCTCATTTACCAAAACAAAATATTAAGTAATCTTCTCATAACAATAAGATAACGAGACATCTTGTTCCTTGCTAAATAATCTTGCACTAAAAATTGTAAACAAGATAAAATTTCTTCGACATCTTCGTCCGGCGGTTTAACTAGAAATTTTATTTAATTATAAGTATCCAACATAAGAGTTCTAGAATCCTAGATCTGATAAAAGTAATCACTCATCACTAACAGGGATGCAGACACAAAAATTTTGTTAAGAATTTACCGCATATTAATAAAATTCTCGCTGTGGCTTATTCTTCCTGTTGTCCATTCTACTTAAATCCTATTTCAGATACTATTAAAACGCAGCACTACAATTCGTTGTAGAAGCTTTGGCACCTCGTCAATTAATAATCTTGATCGTTTAGACAATGAGATCTCATCCAGCTTGAATTTAAATTTTTACAACGCAATAAATACCTACCTAATACAATTCAAAGACCTAGTAAACCAAACAAGAAATATCGTGCTAAGTCAGCACCAGTGTTCAACACAGACAAAACTAAAACAACATACAACATTTAAAACCCAAATCCAAAAAAAAACTACAATTTTAATCTTAAGATTCTTAAAAATCTTTTCTTTCATCTTATTTAGTTACCTATCGATTAACTCAATAAAATAAAAGTTTTTCTATTATTAGATATCTTTTTATCTAGGTTTAAATAATTAGTTACTTTTTCTACCTAGGTACATTACCTCAAAATTTAACTTTCTGTACTTAATTTCCACATCGTACCTTGATTTCCAACAAGCAGCAGTAAATAACTTCTTGCTATCTTAAAAACTTTAGTCATCTAATTTCACTTCAAACCTTAAAACAAATGTCTCAAAAAAGAAATTTTTGAGCCATCACACGTTAGTATCTATGAAAACGAGTTTGTAAAAGCATTAGGCACAAAGACCACTAGTTTGGCAACTATAGGGTGTACATCTTAAACACCAACGCTAGGTATAACATAAATCTGGTAAAATTGGTAGCCAATGCAATAGATCACTTTTATACCCAGTGATCAAAAAGGATCATGTTGCGCTAAAGAAGCTATAAAATTAGAAAAATGTAAAAATCTAAACAACAAGATGGATTTAGAGAGATTTTAGAGACTTCAAATTAGACATTACTTAGGAAATATCCTATCAAAACGCAAACAGGTGTTTGTTCTTCAACTAAGACACTAAGCAAGTTCTTCAATTCTTTGCAGGTTTTGCAGCATCATGGCAGATGGATAATAACAGAAATTAGAGCGAAAAAGTTGAAAGATAAAGATATCGGCCCAATATTAAAAAAGTAATAATACAAATCAGAAGCAGCAATGACAAGTCATTTCCAACAAGGTCTCAGCTTTATAGATCCTGCAACCATCATAATAGTAATCGACTATTTTACTAAGTGACATAATGCACATGCATTGCTAAATTAAAAAGCCGTAATCATAATCTGGGTTCCCAAAAATAATTGGATTTGTCACTATAAGATTCCTTTAGAAATGCATTCATAAATTGTATAAAGACGAAAGAATCTTCCTGAATGTTCAAAAAAACCAGGACAACACCGTAGAATTCTCAATCTGGTGATATTCTTAAGCGTTTCAGGAACACCATGGGGCAACATTTGTTGAAGGTTTGTGGAGGTCTATCAAAGAATTAAGACAACTGTTTTTGTTGACATATAGAGCTGCCATTCTCGATAGGAAAAACTAGACACCCGCCAAAATTTTGTTTGTGTGTGAGATTCTTTTGTCCTGTGATCTGGTGTTTAGAACACAAAGCGAAAAATTAAAAGAGATTATGCGAGCTATGTAAAAGAGCTGTATAAAACAACAACACAACACGAGAAATCGAATGAAGAATTGGTACGACGTAAAGGGTAATTTGTCAGATATCAGATACAAAGAAAGTGACTGGAACTGACCATTAAACCCCTACCCCAAAATTCCAATCAAATTGAGAGATCCTTACAAAGTTTTAAAGCAGAACAACGACTTGGTGTACCGCAATTAGAAACACTCTGGTGCAAGCGTAAAGTTGGTTCATGTATAGTTCGATTTAGCTAAGTAGAGCGATATAAGTGGTTATTTATTAAGTTGTGCAATCATTGAGTTTTGACCATTTGTGTAAATAAACTTTAGGTTAGAATACGATCCCTCGTCACTAATGACCCAGTTGTCGATGCGACCTTAAAATTTAAATACAAAAAAATGTTTAGTCTGATCTAAACATGTAATTAATAAAGTGCAAATTAACGAAATAAGATTTTGAGTAAGCAACAAATTTACTTTCGGATATTCCTAAATCATCAATCACGCTGTTATTATTCATACAAAAATTGTATTTGCTATTGTCTTCTTCACTTCCTCTTAATCGTAAAAAACAAGAGTAAAGTTATTCATTGACGTCACAAATGTTTGTCGAAACTCAGGTTTATTTCCATGTGAACTTACAATTAAGTACCTATGATACAGAAAAAAACTCGTTTTATTTTGTGTCTAGAAAATATTCCTTTTGGTATTTTCCAATAATAATCGATTAACGATTCTTTTTCTAATTAATAAAATGTGTGTGTTACGGTTTTTTATTGTTTACAACTGTCTTTTTTTTAAATTAATTTACCTAGATTCTTGCAATAAAGCTACCTGTGTTGTATAATATTGTATAATGCCACCCACATGAAAGAATGTATTGTTGCTGTTACCTTGTTTGCAGATAAGAATAGTACTGCAAATTGCCTAATTTAGCAATAATGATGCATAGAGAAAAAGCGGAAGTGTAAAAGTGCAGTAAGGTCAAGTTTAAAAAATAATTAATAAATCTAACATCCTACGTATTTTTTGCCAAAAATATGTGAGAAGGCTGTCATTGACTTCCGCTCTGACAAATCCTTAAGCAAGGACTTCCTTTGAGTTAAATTCCATGTTTATAGAAAAGGTGAAGCATAATTAGTTGCAAGTGTTGTCAACTTTCTTGTATAGGATCTGTTTCTTAATTACAAATAACTAAAAAATAATAAATTAATATAAGGTAACATCATTAACCCAGATTCAACTACAGAATGAAAGAATGTTTAATGATGTGGTATTGCAGAAACACTAGTACTACGATGAAGAAACGCATTTTTTAAATTTAAAAGACAGTTACCAACACAATTATCTAATAGTCAATTTTGTGAATTAAATGTGGGCCTTTGTATTGACCTTATTGTATCAATGATTTCTGTTCTAATATTTAGATTTTCTCAATGTTATTATTATTGCGGTTACGTTAACCTAAGCTACATTTCCTGAACTGGACAATAAAAATAAAAGTGATGTTTATGTAAATTTGTTATACATATGAAAAAGATGTTTTTTTTTCTACTGATTTCCTTATCTCAAAGTTTTATTTACCGACTGAAATTTACAAGGTTGTTGGTATTTTTACATTCTTCCCCCATAGAATCACACTTATTTTATATTCAAAAAAATTACACAAACCCGCGCAGACATTCTAGACAATAGCGTCGGCGAAAAGTTTGTGCTAGATTAATTTGAAGATCAAGGACATGGAAACTATTACATAAAAATTTGTTAATTCTCACTTGATACTTTCTACGAGAAGTACGTACTTGAGTTATTCCAGTACATACATTTCTAATAATTTATTTACCTTTATGCCAACAATTGCCAATTATTTTTATTGTTTTCATGCAAAAATGAACTTTCTAAACCTAGATCGTAGACAATCCCAAAAGCATAATTTAGAAAGAGGTCACTACATATGTATTGTTAAATGAAAATAAAACCGTAACTTACGATATACAAAATTCAATAAATTATACTTGAGAAGGTCGTCTCTTAGACCATTGCCCTCTTAAGGTCACTTAAGGACTCACAAATTCATAAAGAACCTAGACAAGTCCTCGCAGAATTAATTCGGTTCTCAATCAATGAAAACATATCCGGTTCTTGTAAATTAATTAATACGTCAAGAAATTTATACAAAAGATGCAAAAAATCCTTATTGTTTATACTTTAAAAATGATGAGACTGCGTCAATCTTTTTTGCTAAGATTATCTCATAGAGCCTCAATCCGGTCAAAAGTTTGCTCTTGACGTCAAAAGCGAATCTCCTGTTACGCCATGCTTCCAATTTAAACTATTATTATTTATTAATTTATATTTTGTTTAGTTAATTTTTTTGAGGTAAAAGGTAAACAAAAATGTAATTAATAAGTTTGCAACATAGAAATAAACTCTTAATTTTAGTTTATGCAAAAACTCTCACAATGTATTTTTTTCTACTCATATGAAAGTACGCATTTTCGCTAATATAAACCCTATGTGAAAACACAACTTTTTTAACTAGAAATGAAAATGCGTATTAAAAAACAGCTAAAAAATTAAATAATTTGCTAAATTAATTGCAAATGTAATAATGAATTTCAAAGATAAAATTAAGATTTCAAATCGTAGAAAAAAGTACTCAGTACTCGACATTCGAAGTTTGGTTTTTTTCGTTTGTGGGATTGCCTAATGAGACTGTTAACACACTTCGCGAAGAAACGATCATCTCAAAATCATCTTTTACTAATAGAAATAAATTAATTAAAAGTCCGAAACATTCCCCAAAAAATTTGAAAAAGATTGATTTTTGTAAATGTTTCTCTTTTTTTGTCTACTCATACATATAAACACGCATTTTCGCTGCTATAGTTTCTATAAAATACAGAGTGTCATGGAAATGACTGCAATAATTTTAAGCTGAAATACAGCACCTCAAATAGTGAAAATCTATAAAAAAAAATTTGCTTTATGTCAACTGATAACAATTATAACCTAAAAATTAATTATTACAAAACGTATAACAAAATTTTTTCAACATAGGGCAATTATAGGTTTTTCAGGTCAAAATAAAGCGATTTTACACAATTTAAGCTAGAGAACGCCAAAGTTAAAGATTAAAAATCATTTTTATACTTTAAACGTAAATATCTCGAAAACGGTACGTTTAGCAAAATATTTCACTCTTGCATTTTTATTTAGAATCTACTGGCATATTCATTTTTGCTACAAAAATTAAATATTAATAAGAAGAAAATTAGTTTTACCAAAAATTACCCAAAATGTTAAACAAAAGTGCCGTAACTTGAAATTGAGATGTGCATCAAAATTTTGCTAGTAGAAATAACAAAAGTACAGTCAACTTCATTTGTGTACCAAATTTGGTATTAATCGGTTAAGCGGTTTTTGAGATATAACAATCTGTTATATGTTTTTTTATACCCAACTTTGACGGCCTGTAATTTTGTTATTAGTTGAGATAGGATAATTTTTTTTTTGCAGATGTTTATTATTTGTGGTGCTGTATTTCAGGTTAAAATTTTTGCATTCATTTCCATAACACCCTGTATAAAAATGCGTGTAACTATGGGAACGAATAGATGACTTATAAGCTAATTTCAAGTTGAAATAATATAAGTAGTATCTATGTTTCCAAAAAATTTTTATAAAATTTCGGGTTGTGATTGGTTGTTGGTACGGAAAATTAATAAAATTTGCGATATTACGGGTAGTATCTCAACTTGAAATTGGATCATAAATACCTAAAGTTGCAATGACATGGCACTGAGTGTTTGATGATTGTAAATATAATTAGGTACGTATTCTGAAGATATAACTAGCATTTAAATATCGTAGAAAAAATAATATTTACTACTCGACATAAACTTCAATTTTTTCGTTCGTGAGATTGTCTTACTCGCTGCTAACGCAGCTCGTGAACAAAACACCATCTCACGATAAAACCTTACTGTCATGTCTTGTCGTAAAATTTACTTTTTTTTACAGTTGATTTTTTTTAAATTATGACAAAATAATAAGTATTTTTAGTAGCAGCTGGTGGATTTTGAAACCTTTTTTTTTAAATATAGCGTGAGATATAAATTTGGTGTAAAAAGTAACTGTTTTTTTTTTAAAGATAATTTGTGAAACTGTGTTTTCAACTTACATAGGTGTTCAACACTTAGGGCCAGTTGCATGAACGGCAATTAAAGTTTGGTAGTCATCAAAAAAATAATTTGAGATTTTATTGGTCTAAATTTGATTGCATTTAGATTTTAGCCAATCAAATTTTGATTGATGTTACGTCGACCTACCCTGGCTTCTGGCTATATCAAAAATAATTTAAGGTAACATAGCGACGATTTATTGTCATCATTTACATATACAGAACAAGTCTTTGACTTTAATTTTTCCAAAATTTTAATTTAAGAAAAAGTTATGAGCATTCAAAATTTAATTATCTGACAATTTCTTCTTTAGAGAATTTTCTTATTTGTCTTTCTTTAAACCCACATATGTTCAAAACGGTTTATAATAAAGCTGTAACAATTTGTTTAACGTAAAATACTTAATAAATAATATAGATAACCAGTTTTTTGCATTCCTTTCTACTATTTTATTTCCAAAAATATCAAAATCAAATTTCGATGATTTTATTTTTTTCTAAAATTAAAATTTTAGAAAACTTTATCAAACTATATATCTACTATATTTAAACAACAATCGCGATCAGAGAGGCAAGGTCAAAGTTTTAAACATTTCTAAGAGTAGTATATTCTCTGGGCTTTTTAAAATTTTTATATTTCTCACTATATTTATTTGCTTCCTTATATACGACGAAATACGCCTTTCAACAATTATTACTAGGTCCCGATTAACGTGATTTATAAACAGCTTCGTTGTCGGGCAAATAGTATTTTTCTAAAATTTTTACAGACAATTTTAATGTGTTTTTCTTAGGTGTTTTTATGTTTTTAACTGCTTCATATACTTTTATTTGTCTTTTTGATGTTTATTACGTTTTCTTTTTGCTTCTAATCAGCTTTTTTATTCTTTTTGTTTACTTTCGTTTTTCTTTAGACAGTCTTTTTTTATTTTCTGCAATTTTTCAATCACACCACGTTGTTTTGTATTTTGTTTTAATTGTTTTTAACTAATATGTAACATCCTGTTTTGTTTTGCTTATAATATACTAGCATTTAAAAAAGCGTATATATTTTCTATTGATCCCTGGTAGTGTCAAAATATTTGGTCAATTTTTTAGAAGATCAAACCTAGACAAATGAGTTTCTAAAATGAGTAATAATAGGCGTTAGGTAAGTTGGTGCGTAAAACTAGCCACCCTACCACCCTTGTGGTAGGATGATAAAAATATCAGCCATATCTACTAGTTTCTAGAAAGTTTCTAGAAGGATTCGAAAAACGACTTTTGGTAAAAAAATGACAACAGTAAATTTTAGAAAAAGTTGAAATATAAAAATAAAAAATACTAAAAAGAAAATAGTATAATTAAACAAACAAATTCTAAAGAAATTAAAAAAAAGTTACTTTTAAAAAAATTGTGAAGACTAAAAAAATGCTTCTTCTTTGAAAAACAAGAACTAGAAGAACATAAAATATCTTCAAAATTTTAAGAATAACATTCAATATATAAAAAAGAATATTAAAAATAATCCTCGACAGGAAAAAAATTAGAAAACTGAAATTACGAGGATCGCACCAGCACTGGTTATAATAAGAGTGAAGCTCTCGACATTTGACGGACAAGCTTTATTACGACAATATAGAACGTATGATGCAAGTAGATACGACGCTGTTCAAAAAAAAAATACTGCAAATAAGCAACAATAGCTTGCAAAAATATAAAACCATAATATAGAGATGCGACAGTTACCAACTCACACCGAGAAAAGACTCAAATGTTTTAGAAAACTTTGGTCTAATAGACTACATAAAAAAAATTGCCTACAAACAAAAAAACGTTTGCAAAAATTTACGTAGACGCACTATAAAAAAGATAGTAGCTAACTGATACGACGGTCCACAGAAAAGACCACAAATTACTACAAAAATGTAGAAAACTAAAACAAATCGTTGGGGAAAAACTCTTTTAGAGAGAGAGGATTTTGGAGAGCTTAGAAATGTTCTCGAGGTGACGTTATCTGTTAAAAGCGTTTGCAAAAAGAATATGTCTAAACGTGTTTCACTGGAAGCTTACTAAAAGTAAGCAGACAAAAGTAGTTAATAAAATCCTAAAGTTTATAGATAAAATAAGGGTTCCTAAAAATCTACTACTGACTCAATAAAACTTTATTTGACTTACTAAGGTCTACAATTGTGTTTATAAAAGCTATAATTATGTTTATATAGTCTGTGGATTTAGGGCTCCTAAGATCTATAATTTGATAAGATTTGCTAAAGTAGTCTCCAAGTTTAAACACTGTTAGTTGCAGTAGAGAGCCTTCTTAAACTTTATTTTTAAAGTTTTGTAAAAGTTTAGGTATTCCGAAAAACCCCAACCGACTCTCGCTGTTAATAAAATCATAACCAAGTAAAATAAATTAGCCAATATCGTGCTTTGTCTCCCTGACTCCTGTAATGTTAAAATTATAATTTACTATTAAGAGTCGCAAAACATAAAATTTAGAATTTACTGAATGAATATTTATATGTGCAAGAAATACCTAAATCAGTTTGCGTAGAAGGTTTCAGGGCAGTGTTGTTTAAAAAAAGTTCTCAATAATCTTTCAAAAAGCCAAAATTTGTTAGCATTACGAGCTTTACAATTTACAATCGAATTTTTAATTTCTCTTTGGTTTTTATAATGTACAAATTTTCTTATTTTGCTTTAGTATTTAAATGTTTCTTCCTTTTCTTCTTTTTACACTTGACTTATTGCTTAATATTTTGTTTACCAATTTGTTTGTTTTTGTCTTTTGTTTTTATTAATACTGGTTATTTCACATACATTTTTGACCTCCTCTAACCCTCTCTTATTTTATCGTATAAATATTTTCTAATTAAGCTTCATAGTTTAATATCATAGGGAGTCTTTTCGAACGTACTAAAATAGTTTTCTGTCGTGCTGAAACCATTTTTTTGTCATGGTAAAACTTTCTTTTATGTAAAAATTTTGTCTAGATGATGCCTCATTCTGGCGTGCTATTAACTTCTCTCCATTTTCTATTCAATATATTTAGGAAATCAATGTTTCTATTATTGCCATAGTCATTAGTCAGACGCCATCCTTAACTGATTCCAAGTCATTCATTATAAAATTACGTTAACCTTCCAAATGTTTGTCTTTATTACATCACAAGTCTATTTATGACCTTAATTCAACTAATCATTTATTTTTACCAAAATATAACTGATTTCAGGAGAATCAAACTTTTATGTTAATAATTTTTTTCAGAGTTGTATAATTTCAAGGAAAAAAATTCACTTACATAAAGTTTAAATTTATTACATAATTTTAAAATGCATACATTTGATGAGATCTACATAAAAACCTAATTAAAAATTTGGAGTAAGTAGAGAAGTAATTTTGAAATAAGAATTCAGACATACTCTATATTTCATATTTCAAGGGGATTTCATGTGGTTGATAATTCGACTTGTTATTCCGGTTACAGTTTATTAACACCAGATGGATGTAAAGAGAATGGGGATTTTGTCTCATTAACTTCGAGTTGTTGATAAAAATTGTAATAAAACGAGATTTTGTAGACTCACGTCCTTCATACATTTTTAACTTTTGCTCTTAAAGAAGTCCATCCTTATTGCTTTCTTTCAGCTGAATCAGTATTTTTTTTATTTCAAGGTTCCTTTCTTGGATTTTTAGTCACTTGCACTTTGTACATTGGGCAACAAGTAGACCCCCTTGATCAAATAGATGCCTGAAATCTCTAATTGACACCAATTTCGCCAAATCACATCCTAAGCATTGTTAAGCAATTTTAAATTATATAACAATCGGAAACAAAGTTGCGTTTCTTTGTAACTTCCTTAACAATTTCAGTTCAAGATCATGGTCAGTTAAAAAAAATCTACTAAAGTGAGTTTTAAGCCAGTGACCTTATAAAATTTAGCAATATTCGAATTGGGCAAGTATTGTTAATCAAATTATTCTATTATAAATTTTGGTATTAAAGTTTCAAGTTTTTAAGGAAAAACTATGAAGGAAGTAGGAGTAGGTAAACATATCAATTAGGTCTATAATATCGTATGGATAAGTGCTAATTAGCAGTAAATATTGTTACTTGGTGATACTACCTACAAATGTCTCCTTTCAATTATTACTTAACAATATTACCCAATGTTTATTAAAAACCAAATACATAACATCTACCTGTGGTTAGGGAGTAACGATCCGTTCAAACTCAAGGTTAAATCCCCAATTTTTATACACAGTGGTTGATGATAAATTAGATCCACCTAAGCTAAAGAAAAATGGAGTTTAACCACCTAAAATTGTTTGTCTAAGTCATCTCAAGTGTCTTAAATGTAATACAAAGAATTATAATTGCACGGTTCTGAATAGTAAAAACATGACAAAGGTAATTGTTATTTAATAATAAACAGAAAAAAATTACTTCACAAGAAAATAAATGAATTAACTGTAGCACCAAAAGAATTACAAATAACCTAGACTTGTAGAATAACGGATTTAAAAAAGACGCAATCATACTAAATTATCTATTAAACTGAGAATATATTTTCTAATTAAAATAATGTTAAAAGCAAATTGCGTTTGCTTTTTAGTTTTACAACCGATTTTAATTAAGGCAATCATGTATGCTAAGTGAAAAGATAAAGTAAGAAAAAAAGATCTACCGAGATGATGTAGAAACCAAAGCTGAACTTATAATAAGACAAAATGTCCTTCAAATAATATAAAAAGTGTGGCATATATTTAAAAAAAAAAGTTATTCAAGATGTAGTTAAGAAAGTATGTGGAATAACCAGAACTAACAAAAACAAAAAGAAACAAGTTTGTAAACATATGAGATAATTAAGCAACAAGCCAAGTACAAAAAAAAATGGAAAAATACTTAAATATTACGAAATTCCAAGCTTACTCAAAAAAATTTAAAAAAAGACAAAAGTAGTGAAGAGAGGTAATGAAAAAAAAATCGTCATGAAAAGAAATAATAACTGGAAATCAAAAATTATTCTATTCGTTATCTATCAGGGTATCTAGTTATCTATCTAAAAAGCTATATATCTATCTATCAAGCAAATAGCAAACGTTTTCGTTGTTTGCCAACATCTGTAGTGAACGCAACACTTACAAAGACAAATTTCATTGTCAGTGTGTTTTGGTTTTTAGAAACAACTTTAAATAAATCTAGCTATGAATAAGTCCAAAACCAAGCTAGATTTTTGTAGAAACCTTTATTTAAATGTCCTAAAAAGTTAAACACATATCTTAAAAAGTTCTCTATTGATGCTACAACGAAATGAAGCAGAAATATAGCGCTTTTTCTAAAAGTAGGTGTATATAGATTATAGACTGGGCACAACTTTAGCATAATTAGTATACAAATAAAAGACAGTTTGACTTTTACAAGATTAGCCGCAGCAAAACTAGATTACTCTGTAGAGTATAGAGAAAACATTTATTGGAAAAAGTAATGTTTTAAATAAACAAAAATGACTTTTTTAATTGCTTACCGTCTGCTTTCGAGACAATAAAGATTATTTGCTAATAAAAATTTATCGCTAACTATTTTCTTTACTTGTTGCCAACGAAAACTCGTTGGTAAGCATTACTTACCACTCTAAAACAGTAAATAAATTTATTCAAAATTGTTGTTTTTTAAACTAAAATTAGTCAAATTAAAAAATGCTATAAAGATCATGATCGTTAAAAACATTTTGAAAAACAATTGGAAGGGCAGCGAAGCGACGGTTCTCCTCGATCGGTAATATGTTCTTACTGTTTTTGGTACTAAATATATTAGTTTTCTAGTTCACTTACGCAAACAAGTGGTTTGCGTAAGTGTTGTTAAAAATGGTGTATAGTTTCCTCTTTTTTACATAATGCTTCTTCTAGAATTTTTTTATTGGTTACTCATTAGTTCGGGTTTTATTCTGGTGTTTAATTAATTGGTTTGGGGTGTGAGGTCGATGGCTGCTGATCTTGGTCTGATGAAGTTTCTTTGTTTGTTGGGGTCATAATTTGTTGTTTAGTTTATTGTTGGATTTGAGTGATTTACCATCTTCTGAAGTTCTTTTTCTGTTGATTCTTTCAAGAATTCGCTGAGTGATTGTGTGTTGGTCCAAAATGTTAACTAGTAATAATAAAGTCGTTTTAGAATATCGGTAGACAGAGTTTAAAAAAAAGGTAGTGTCATCTGCATAGATTGCCAGGTAAGTATTTGCTGATTTGGGGATGTCAGCTGTGCACAGACTAATCCTTGTGACACTCCTGCCTTTATGTTTTTGACTGTTGAATGATAGTTGTTGTTTGGGTGTAGAAGGTTCTATTTTGCAGGTAAGACTTGATTACTTTGATTAGCGTAGTTGGAATTTGCATTCTAATTAATTTGTAAATTAATCCATTGTGTCAAACCTTGCTAAAGACTTTGGCCTTGTCCATCAGGACTATGCCTGTGGGTTTGGATAGGTTCAGTCCTTCTATAATCTTCTCTGCTAGTGTCGTTGTTTGATGTGTAGTGCTATAATTTTTTCTAAATCCGTATTGTTCGTCTGGAAGGAATTTTTTGCCTTCCATATGTTTAGTTATTTCCTTAAATTCTCAAGGATATTGAGAAATTAAATTTTCAAAGAATTTTCATGAATTCTCAAAGAAATTGAAATTCTTCCGATTATTTTGCTAACTAATGGCAGCAGGCTAATTGGCTTGTAGTTTGTTGGATTGGTTGGGTCCTTGTTTGGTTTTCCTCTAAGTACTATTTTTATTTTTATAATGTTCGGAGAATTTTCTGAGCTTGAGGCAGCTGTTGCATATTTCTGTTATGTAGTTTATTTCACCTGGAAGATTTTTTAAAATTTTGTTGTCTATTTTGTCCAGACCGGGAGCTTTACGTATTTTTAAGTTCTTCATTATTTCTTTGATTTCATCTGGGCTTGTTTTGGGAAAAATGTATTTTTCTGGGATAGATAAAGCTTGAGCAATTGTTTGTTCTAGTTGTTTTTCGAAAATTGAGTCATTTGTAAGATTTTCTGTGAATTGGTCTTAAAGTGCTTCTGCGAAGGCTTCTGCTTTTTCAGCATCGCTGATTGCCAATATGTTGGTTCTTGCATTTTTGATTGGTGAAACGTTGGTATTTGTGTTTGTCTGGTCTTTGGCAATTTTCCATAGGTTTTCTTATTGGCAAACAAGTGGTTTCAGTAAGGATACAGAAGAGCAGACTGTATAGTATATATAGAAAAAATAAAATATTTTATAAAAGTTCTAAATGTGTGAAAAAACATACAGAACCATGATATTATAAATGACAAAGATTTAAAAATTCTGATTAAAATTGTAAACAATAATTATTATAGCAACTATAAAGCTTCTCAGCTCTGTTAGATAAAAAGAAAAAAAGCTGAAAAAAGACTTATGAATAAGTAAAGAATAAAACTGCCACTTAAGTATAACAAGAACTAGAAAAAGGCACCCCGCGAAAACTTTGGACAGGGGAGATGTTAACCGGTCCAAATCGGACATGCCACTAATGTCTAAACTCAAACGCCTAATAGTTAACCATTGGCAATAATTTCTTCCTTTGTCAAACAAAAAAAGAGTTGCTAGAGTACAGATTTACATATATTTTTACCATGAAAATAAGATAAAAATTAGATAAAAAAATCGAAATGGCAGCAAATAACAAGATAAGCTTATTTATACTGTCTTCAATTTTATAATTATTAGTAATTATTAAAGAGCGGATTTTATACATTTTTCATATTTCATACATATTTTCAAAATTAGCTTCATATTTTAGAAAATAGCTGCATATTTAACATATTTAAACAGATTTGTTCTTTTTAGAGAAATCTTAACATTGATTAAAATGTATTTGTAAATATGTATTACCAAAAAGCACCGCCAAACTTGTCATAAAGGGATTATTTTCAGCTTTCTTTTCAATGATAATCCAACAGGTCTAGGCGCCACGGTCTAATCATTTCTCCAAAAATTATTAAATAATTAGAAAAACAGATATTAAGTTTATCTATTTCAGTTGCCTTAATTGAAGAGTTCGAAAATTCTTGAAAAATTGTGAGAAGTATTAGAACATCAGTATATAAGAAACTTGTTGACACACACCTATTTTAAAAAAATAAGGGGTATCAAAAAGTAATAAATGTAAAAAAAAAATTAATAGAGCATCGGCTGAAATAGAGTTAGGTCCAGAAATTATTATTAAATATAAAAACGTTAATTTTATGTACGTGGGAGTAATGTTTAAAATCTTTTTAGATAAGGTATTTTTAGTATGTATATATCCTTCATATAAACTGTAAAATAAACATTTTTTTGTATAATGTTGTTTTTGTTTGTTAATGCCCGTTTCATATTTTTACATATTTGAGGAAAACTTTGCATATTTTGTTTCTAGTAATTATAATTATAGTATTAATAATTATTAATTATTTACAATTAATATTAATTAATAATACTACAGGGCCCCAAAAAAAGATTTTCATCTAGTCGCCTGTGAATTTCCCATGTAAAATAACAAATGCCGCTTTAGCAAATAGGGGTAACGAGTAAACCTAGTAATGACACTAAGGTTGTAACAAGAAAAATGAAAAACCCCATATATTCGGTCTCTCTACAAGCGGCAATTTTTAAAGAAAAAGTTTTCCCTTTGGATGTTCGTTAAAGGTCAAAGTCCCCTTGCCAAACTTTCAAATCTGAATTGACATTTGATTGATAGGTGACAGAATAAATTAGTTCAAACTTAAACAGTAGAGGGGCACAAAAAAATTAACATGTAAAATAATTTCAAATGTAACAAGATGAAAATCTTTTTTGGGACCCTGTATAATTATATTACTAGTAATACGAAATTGAAGGCAGTATAAATAAATTAATCTTGTTATTTGCTGACATGCACTCAATAGATAGTTTAACTAAATGAGACTAATTTACTCAGAAACTAATTTCAATTTGAGTTAATAACGGTTGCATCTTTGTTGTATAAAATATTCAAAGCTGTGATTGGTTGATATAAAATAGTATTAAAATTCGCTATACTACCAGTACTATTTCAACTTAAAATTAGCTTCTGATTAGTATTGTAGAATAACTGTTTTGACCAGGCTTTGATAATAATCCTAACTATTGCCAAAAAGTGTGTTTCTTTTCTTGTTCCGGAATGGATTTGTCAAAACGGTTATCTCTTAAATATGTACTTACCTAGGTACTCCTATTGTTATAATTATAAATGACTTTAATCAAAAAAATTTTCAAGGAATTAACAACTGTATAAGAAAAGAGCTACAAGTTAAAGCTTTTTTGAAGACTAACAAAAAATAATTTAACTTGGATTCGAGTAACTAGCAAACAAAAAATCACAGAAATAGAAAAATACCTGATGAAAATTCAATTAACCGAGAAAAAGAGTTCCAGAATTAAGGACCTAAAAAATCGAGACTTAGATTTGCACCAAGCAAAAACACTTTATAACAAAACATAGAGCGACTTCGCATAGTTCGCCCAACTTTCGAATACCTAATAAAATTTTTCAGACCATTCAAGCATTACACTGATCAGGATTACTAAACACAATGTTGTCACTAAATTAATACTTTCGGTCATTTTAGGTAAGAAGCCGACCCAGAAAACAGCTGTATCTAATCAAATCAGTGGTCATTTTGACTTGAAGTATTTATAAATTAACACTTAGTTGCAAAAAATAGTTTCAGTACCCATATTTTGATTACTGTAACATTTTTTTTTTTGTTTTTCTACACCTTCTGCATGATGGTAAAATCCATATCACCAAACAGTGCACTTTTAAGTTTGACAATTAAACGTGAAATAAAATTTCAATGTAAATTATCAAGACTACAATTCTTAGATTTCTCTTAGTAAAACAATTTAGATAATTCTGAATGTATTTTTAGTATCTTAATATCGATATTAAAAAAAAAAAACAAATCACGTGTGTATACTGTTTGGTGATCTAGATGATATACATACATATAATTCTAAAACAAAAAATCTTTTCAATGAACAATTGGTGCGTCAAAAAACGTCAACTAAAAACTCTTTTTCAATTTTTTACTTAAAAAAAAAACAAATTATTTAAAAGTGTTTTGTTTTATTATCAAAAAATTATATAATTTTTAAACGCAAATATTTTACAAGACGATAAAATAAATAATAATCATAAACACTGCTTAATTTGTTACTTAAAAAACAAAATGCAAATAATTTTTTGTTTAGAATATATTTAAAAATAAATTAAATATGTGTTTGTTGCACGTGCTAAAAGCTAAAGTCACCCTAGATGCATTAGAAATTATCCTTGTATTAGCATTGCGTCATATTTATACATAAAAAAATGATGAATTGTATTTAATTATTAATTAATATTATGTAAGTTAGATAATTTACCAAGTATTTAAACTTTGGCTTCCATAAACGTGCTACAACAGGAAATCATAACATTAAAAAAATTGAACTAGAAAAATATTAAACATTTTTGTTGCTATTTTGGGCAAGGCAATTTTTTTCATGTAAACAGGATTTAGTTGAGTAAAAGTTGAATATTCGAAGAAAAATTTCCAACTTTAATAAGTGAGTTTCAAGGACTAAGTGCAACGGAGATCATTGGTAAAAACACTAATAAATATTTGAAAAAACCATTGATAAAATTTTAATCACTGCCACGTGTCTAACCGTCTATCCCCAAAATTGTCCTCGAAATTATTATGCATCACACAATTGTCGACGCGAATGTGTTTATCTTACTAAGGATATTCCGAAAAATCTGTATTTCCCGATTTGCTTGACTTGACAATTATATATGTTTGTTCCTAATTTTTACATAATGAGTGAAATTCACCCGAGGCTAACTGTTATCAAATTGTGACTTTCTTTAAGTAGTTTTTGGAAATTTTACGCAATTGCCTTTAATTATCAACTCCTAAACCCTATCATCAGGATGCAGTCAAGTAAATTAATAAAATGACGTCAATTGGCTCGTTGCAATTGAAATCAGCGTGTTAAACAAGGTACTATTTACTCAAACGACAACAAAACAAAAATTAATATTGAAAACATTAAATTCCTTAGAATAATAGCGGTTGCAATGTCATGAAGATCATGGGTCAATATTGAATTTGAAAGTTTTATAAAATGGAATGACGACTTAAAATTTACATACTACATATAATCTTCCATTGTAAACATTTATGTTAAACTCTTTTTTATTTTTGGTCTACCACTCACTGATTTCATCTACCTGACTTGCCCGTTTGTTGCATCACTCTTCCTCTTCCTCTTCCTTATTATCCAGGAGTTCCAAATATTGCACCTGCATTTTTAATGCAAACAAACCTTCGGCATTAACATTAAAGTCGATGGAACAAAATATATCCGATTTTTGAAGTTTTTAGGAAGTTCGATTGCTCCATAAATAACTTTCACTTGGAACAAGTTTTTAATTTCATAAAGTTTTGTTAAAATATTGATTGATTCAGAAATCATTGAACTGTAATGATTGTTATTTTGCTCATTTATATCTGTCGAACGACACATACCTCTCCAAGTATAAATATTTTTTATAGTAGATATACCAAGAATTAATTTAATTACACATTTTATCACTTAGAAATGATGCAATTTAATTACCGTCATTGAAGCATCATATTTGTTGCAATTTAGTTATTCCAAAAATCATGTAATACACTTTTATGTCTTGTTCCAATTTCGTAAAATCCGAAATGTATAACACTTTTCATTTATTGTGATCTGAAGGAGAAAATTTATTCTTTTTGCAAAATCTTGTTTTGTTGTAACATGAAGAAAGCTATAAAAATAAAAAGAAACACTAGTAACAAACAAAAACAAAAAAAGCCATGCGTTAACATTAAAAAAAATGCTTACTTATTTACTTAGTCTGGCATCACTGTCTTCACCGTTGTACATCTTGAGTTAGATGTTTTATTTCATTTCAAGTCATTCTTTTTTTCTCTGCTTCTTTTCTAACACTGTTATCTATACATCTTGTCCGTGGTCTTTTTTTTTGTTTTTTTTTGGCACTCGCGTTTTAAAAACTCTTTTTAGAAGTCCAAGTATCGTCTGACATTCTACACACATACCCCAACCATCTAAAGTGATCTTCTACAATTTTTTCGTCAATCGGTTGTATATGTAGTTACTGTCTGAAGGTCTTGTTTCTGATAGGAGTAATGTATAAAAAAAATTGCAAATGCTTTTGCTTGATTGAAACAGGAAAAACTTATGCAATTGGTATTTGCCGAAAGGAGATAATTAACTAGTAAAAGCTTTTGTTAGTCTTTATGCATATCAACCATTGTCTTTCTTAGTTTTGTTTTCCATTTCTTGCAAAAACCTCATTTCTATCGCATTTACTCATTGTTGTTTTTTTTGATATTATTCATGTTTTCCTGCTCTACATATATTATTGTTTGAATATTTTTTTACCATTTTTTTTTATTTTTTCCGCACTGCATTTTTTTCTCTCTAAGAAAAGTTGTTTCCAACATATTGTACAGATTTGTTTTTTCCATTCATCCCATTATCAATTTGTTTAGATAAAAACTTTTTTTTAATTTTTCCAATATTAATTTTCATATTTATTTTATCCAGTTTTTTCTTTACTGAAGTTACCTGCAACGTAACTTTATTAATTAAAAAAGAACTAAAGCATCTACCGCTTACACCGATAAATCAATGCGTTGAGTATGATTAGTGGTTAAAAATAAACCATGCTTTAAAACACACATTTAAATAACGTGCTTCTTTTACAAAATAAAAATTTAAAGTTTCTTTAAAATTTGGTAATTTTTAGAAACCTATTGTAAAAAGAAGTGTTAATAGTATCAATACCATTTATTGTCCTTACAAAAACCTTTGAGTTTAAATTAAACCTAAAATGTTAAAAATAGGTCATCAATTAAAAAACATGGAGAAAAACGCAAAAAAAATATGGAAACATGGCCAAAACTTTGTAAAATCGTTTTGTAAAATAGCTATTTACTCATACAGAGCTATTTACTCTGTATGAGTAAATAGCTATTGCAAACCTATTTAAAACATTCAAACATTTTTTTGTGAAATAAAAGTGTCCCAAACTTTCCACTTTTTGCAATACATTTTCGTAAAATCACCAACCAAAAAAAATCAAAATTACTTTATTCTTCTAGAAGTTACAATTCTTTAAATTCCGACAGAATTTTAGATGAGTGATTTCAATTCTTAAAACATGTATTTGCTGTAAATTGACTAAAGTAATCAAAGTGTTGTAACTGCAGTAGAAATGCTTACTCAAAGTTTTGTTCAAAACTGTAGATTACTAGTTTTTGATCGAAAAAGACCACAAATGTCGAAATCTTTTAACTGTCAAGTAAGTGTAGAACAGTTTTCTGTCGTAAGGAGTAAGCACTGTACTTCTTCTGTAGTTTCGTAAGTTTTTGTGTAAACAACTGCTCCAATTATAATGGTCAAATCATTTACCAAGAGGGATAAGAGTGTTGTTAATGATAGATAAGCAAGAAGTGCAGCATCTGTAAATTTTTGTTGGATACTATCACAAATTATAGCGATATCTTAAGTGCACTCAACACTTTGTTTTGCTTCTTTGAACCACCAAAAGTTTGGGTAGAACAGCTTGTATTAAAGCAACTTGTAAAATAATGCATCTCTAGAAGTACAAGTAAGCTTAGTGCATTCACGAGCGTTGACTTTTTCAGAAGGTGGTTTGGTACTTGCTCTTAAAATGTGGTAATAATCCAAAAACTTGCTGACTGAATTGCTGAATACTATTTTCTTTCTACATGAATAACAAGTTTAGATATTCCAATTGTTTCTCTATAAACTTTGACGCTATAAAGATATCGTTAATTTAACTTTATCTATAAATCGTTAAAAACTTTGAGCAGCATTTCAAAGTCCAGAAAACAAAAAAAAATTTAAAGAGACCAAATAAAGATTTATTGCAATCAGAAAAATGTAGTTTTTATTTATCAGCAAATAAAAAAAAAGTTGTCCTAAAATCCTGGAACCTACGCCGACTAAGCAAGTTCAAGTTTTTAAGATCTGAAGGTTATTTCAAAAATTTATACAATATTACTCTGTTATATCAAAACCAATTAAGTAACTTATTTACAAAATACTGTTTTAATAAGCTAAATACATGTTTAGCTTCAGATCCAGTTATTTATCGACGCATCTGTAGATGAATATGAAGCTATAGTAATGCAAAACTATTTCAAATGGTAATTTTTAGTAAATTTTACTTAGTAATTTTACCTAGTATATTTTTCAAGTAAAAAACGCCAGCTGATAATTCAAGAAGTTTTGATTATACCTAGACTAATACCGCTAACAGCATAATTATAGGTAGTTTTGAATTGCGTTTTAAAAAACTATAGATAACAAATATTTGTTGACAAAAATTACTCATTAGCTTTTATTGTTGGGAAAGATCTACTACAAAATGAAACATAGGCTAGGAAACAGAATTAGACATGTCCACGCGTTAAAAAAAAGATGTGATGATCGTTCGAGTAAAAAATTATTTTTATTTCCAACTAAAAGAAGTCCAAAAATTAAAAATATATTAGGTACACAACACTACAAAAATTAGGAATAAGATAAAAAAATATTTTGTCAAATATGTCGTTGGTCAAAAACGACATGGTCCGACAAAGAAGGCTGAAGTAAAAATAAACAATTAAAAAATTTTAGTCTAATAATGTTTAAAAAGAACATGTCAGATCATTTTTTAAACATAATGAAGAACAAAATCATTTTTAAAAATGTAGGAGAATGTAAACTGAATGGTGTTAAAAGGTTTATAATTATTCAAAAATCTCAATTAAACAAAATGCAAAAACTTAATAGATAGTAAAAGTTTTTTTTGATATGTAAACATAAAAGCATCTAACCAAAAATGTATGATTAAAACCTTGAATCTTAAAATCTAAAAAAAAATATATTTTTTTAATTTTGTAGAAGTTACCTGTCCCTAAGGAAATGCTTATCATTCCGCAAGTCAAAAACCAAATTTAAGACATACCTGTAGGTATAATATAATATAAGATTTTGATTTAAACTTTATCTAGGTGTATAGTTATATTTACGTTCTATTATGTGTGAATTATTTATTGATTTATAATTTTTTTAGCTAAAAATTTGTTGTTTGGATGGTTTTTTATTAGAAATTACATACTAAAGAAAAATTTTGAGAAATCTGTAAGCATAATTTCAGTTTTGCATCTTCTTTATACTAATTTTGCTTAATTATTGAGTTTATTTTGGTGTATGTTTTTGTGCAAATTAGTCCAAACTCTTCTTGTAGATATCCACTAGGTTAAAATTTGAAAATATAAAAATGTACAAAAAAAATACTCTGTGCAACCGTTCTGCTGTAGCTGTCGTTGTAATGAAGTTTTTACAACTTTTTTGACATTGAAAGTACTACAGAAGCGCTTAAATTTTCTGTACAAATGTACAAAAAATCAAAATTATGTTTTTTAAGACTGTTATTTCATTTTCATTATTATTAACCCTATGTGAAAGTTCAACTTTTTTAACTAAAGGTGAAAATTCGTGTTACTAAAGAAAGGGATAAAAATGTAAATAAATTTGCAGTTTTAATTGGAAATAAAATTATAAATTCCCAAGATAAAATTTGCATTTTAGTATCGTCAAACAAAATTGCATTTACTACTCGACATAAAGTTCAGTACCGTTTTTTGTTTTTTTGTTCGTGAAGTCGCTCCACTCGCTGCTTATGCAGTTCGTAAACAAACGATCATTCCACGAAAAAACCTAACTTTCATCTGAGGCCATGCTGTGAGAAGAAAAAGAAGAAGAACCTAACTTTCATATCTTGTAGTAAAATGTACTATTTTTGACTAACTAAAAAATTTTTTAAGAGCACTGTCAAAGACATCACCTAACATGGCTGCCTGGGGTCGCTGGGATCGCGTTTTTGTAAATTTTTGCTTGTTATAAACTATGCGTTTTGAGTATTTTAAGATTAATGAAAGACGTAACAATCACGAGTAATATAATATTAAATTGTAGGTGATAAACACATTTGGTAAAAAACAAAATTAAAGGAGATTATCTGCAACAACTAGCTTCATTCAGTTATTAGTTGCTCTGTTTGAATCATCCAATACATAAACAAGATGCGTCTTTTCATTTTCCAGTATAGCTAATAGTAATAAAGAAAATATTTAAACAATTTAACAAATAAAAATGCTCGTCTACACAGAAACTAATAGACACTATGACGTCATGTGACAGTGTTCTATTACTTTACTTCGTTATGCCGTCGTGACCTATACCACAAATCATTTGGCATTTTAACCAAACGACTGAGCAAATAGAAACATGAATGATACTTGAAGAGAATGGGTCAGACTACAAATTCTACAGCTTGAGGAAAAGTGTTGTAATGCGTAGCAAGTTGTAAAAAAAGAGATAGTGGGAGTGACAAAAAAACAAAAATTGTACGAGAACATTTCATGTACAACTACGATCAGTCAAAAGTGCATAAATTTTGTTACCTGCTTTAACAAATTTCCATCTTTTTTTGATTAAGTAGCGTTCTTTTTTTAAGGATATTTATAAATAAAACAAAGATAACTAAATAAAATTTGCGTTGCTATTTCTTTCTTATTTTAATTATAAATGACGTCTCATCTTTAAATAATAAAATATAAATTAATTATTTATTAGAGATACATTAAGGAAAAAATTTTTGCGACGCCTATGATAAAAAAATAAAATTTTAAACGAGAATATTATTGTGCACTTTTGACTAAACGTTACTGTACTTTAGAATTAAAGTTAATTAATTCAATACACTACGTTGATTTATTCTACAAGATGTTTATATCTAGCACACATACGATTCGATTTTTAACCCATAAATAATTTTAAAGAAAAACGGATCTAATTTTTACGCTTTCACTAATTTTATCAGTATTGAAACAAAGTAACTTTTTCGATCAATTATATGGCGAAATAATAATAATTAGAACTGAATTTATGCCCAACTTTTCCATGACAAACAAATTAATTTTAAGAGACAGTTAGATGTGTCTGGTTTTTTTCTAATCAAAACAATTTTTTATGTTTTTGATTTATTATTCATTTCCTTATTTTGTGACTAAAATTTTATGAAAAAAAATATTTCGTTGTAATATTATTTGTTGCGGTACTACAAGCGAACGCTTTTATCGCTTTTTAATTACATTTTCAATTAGACACAACATTGCAACATTTTTGAAATAGTTTCTCTAGGCGCCATTACAAAATTCAGATGCAAACAATCACTTTTTGAATTTAAACCTCATTACATTACGAAATTTTTTTTCAATTAATTTTACTTCAATCGATTTGGAAAATTTTCTTTGTTGAGATAAAATCTGCAATTTGTTTAAATTGTGTTCGAGAAGGTTCGACAATTAGAATCCCATTTCTTAAACTTGAATCTCGCAATGACCCCAAGACCGGTACTCCCAGTCGCTAGGGGAATTCCAAACTACTTCGTGGAAAATGAAACAAGAAGACGACAAAAATGCCGATTCAGAGATGTGCTAAAGAATTTTTTACTACACACTAATTGATAAAAATCAAAATAAGTCTAAAGCAGGTTGGTGAACTTGAAAAACCTATTTTTAACACCAGGAAAATAAATAGATGAGTTTTAAACGGTTAAATAAATAAATTGATGATGAATTCTGTGAACGTTTTTGAATAGTTATGTAACACAGTTGGTGCTGACTTATCACTAAGTGCCATTAATTTTATTTTTGTTGATGTAATATAAATTAGTCTGTGGACTCTGTGTTTGCAAAAAGATGGAAAATTTCAAAAAATTCCATTTTTTGATTTAATCTATAATGTTTTTGTAAATTTCCAAATTATCTTAAATTAATATGCACCCAAACCTAGATTTATTAATAAGTTTTTTAGATTGTCTATAATATTCCAAAAAAGCTCATTCCCATCTTATGGAAATCTAATGACCACTCAAATCGAGATTTTCTTTATATCAATTGAAAGCTTTTGAAATAAGGAGCAATTCTTAGCATTGCGCCAACTTTGTAGCTCTTTAAATAAAGTTGCTAGATTATTTTAAATTTCAAATAATTTCTGTCACCGTGTTTATAAAACTCTCACTTCTTATTTGTTGAGGATTAAGGTGGTGGAATGATACTAACCCTTGGGCCTGCAGGTAATAGACATTTCTTAGTATTTTCATATTACCCCAAACTTCAGAAAAAGTAAATTCTTCTTATGTACTTTGTATTAAAATATGCAATATCATTACAGAAATAAGATGCGACTATTTATCATATACCTAGGTGTTAAATTTAATGACAATATTTCTAAAATGAATGATCTAGTCGCAACGCATAAAATCATTAGTAATGTTTATCAAATGAAACCTTTAAACCAACGCAACAGAAAAATTTTTGCAATGTTTTGTTGTAGAAATTAGAATGTTATTAATAAAAATAATAAAAATCTTTAATTTTATGATCCGAAAGACATATACAGACTTTTCGGACAATACATATATTGGACCACTGACGTAACGTGACCGATTTTCACAAATTACTTAAGAAAGATCCAACTAATTTTTAAAATCTTGGTATATGAAATAATACTGTGGATTTGCTATAGAAATATTTTAATAAGATTACTTTTTATCACTAGTCATAAAAGAACGTGTGGAAAAAAAATTACGTATCACAATAATTGGTTTTCGTAACTTAATTAGAAAAAATCCTAGATTTTGAAAAAATTTCTTATTTTCTGCTTCTATGCGTTTACAACGAGGATCTTTAGACCAGTTTCAAGTGTAATAATCTAATAATAATAATTTGATATTAAATGTTTAATGTTTTTATATTTGTTATTACTTTATCTTATGTAGTATAACTGTATGCATTTTTTTAATTACGAGTATTTAGTTCTCAAATCAGATTTTTTTCTTTTCAATATAATCTGAAAGGTCCCAAACCCTATTGTATTCCTGTATCTGTGGACCCCTAAAGAATCCTACTTTGCTATTAGTATGTTCTCTCGCTCTTACAAATGCATTTGCATTTGCCCTTTTTAATTTTTTAATCTTTAATTTAGCCTTTATTTAAAGAGCTACAAAATTGGCGCAATGATGTAAATTTCTTCTCATTTCAAGAGCTATCGATTGATTCAAAAAAATTTGATTTGATTGGTCATTAGATTTCCTTAAGATAGAAACGATCGCCTTTGCAAAATTATAAAATTTTTGAACTTTTTAGAAAAATTTAAAATTTTTTTGGGACTGAGTTTGGTATATATTTCCAAATCAAAATTCCAATCAAAGATTTCCAAAGAATTCCAATCAAAAATTTTTATGGTAACTTCATAACTAATCACAACCCACGTGACTAATTTGCTTATAAAATCGAGCATATCCATTTGATATTATTTAACGCAAATGTTCCTTTGCTTTCAACAGTAGCAGCGTAACTTTAAAAAACATGTGGTACAAACAGTATATTACGATTTTTACCTTCATTTAGTCTGGTGGGCTAAAGTCATTTAGACTGTTTAGATACTTCAAATTGTCTAGAAAGATATATATTGTGTAAGATTTGCAGATTTTTTAATTTATTATTATTATTTACAAAAGTTAAAAACTGTCTAAGTTTTATCAAATTAAAACTTACATAAATTCAATCAATTTTCTAAATTTTTTAACTTTTTCTTTACACTTACAATTTTCCAGTTTTTTTTTTTTAGATTTTGTAATTTCAATATTTTTAGAATAACCAGAATTTTATAGTTCTTTCGATTTCAACATTTTCAAGATTTTGTATTTAGTTAATATCTTTTAGTTCATCTAGATTTATTAAATCACACCTGAGGTTGACCACTACGTGCTCGAAACGTGTGTGGTGTAAAAATGGAGTTTGTTTTTGATATACACTTACCAGAATTTCCAGTTTTTGTGTAGTTTCTACATTTCTACTTTCTACTTTTCAATATTATAAATGTTTTGGATTTTCAATTGTGTAAATTTTTTTTAAATAAATTTTCTAGATACAATAGCGCCCCCTTATCTGAAATAATACAAAGCATTTTATACTATCTTAAATTTTTTATATTACAAAAATGTAGTAGATTAGCTCCAACACAAGTTCTATAAAACATTAAGCTTATGTTGTGTTCATCCTGAGTAGATTCTCCAAATTTTAAATAATTGTAAATATTTTTTGTGTATTTTTCCTAAATTTATAAAAAATTTTAGGTTAACTACAGCTATAATTTTTTTTTACTCTATAGGTTTCCAACTTGGAACCTGGACCAGAGCAATACTAAACCTAAAACCGAACCGAAACTCTTAGTTATCGCAGCAATACGAGTCGAAAATAATTTTTAGACTAGCTTTTATACATCTAGAATTTTTATAGAATTTTTACAAAATTTTGCATGACGAGGACGTAGATCGACTTGATCTATAATCAAACGAGTTAGTGTAATATGCTCTAACCCGCGAATGATATACAAAATTTTCTCTACAAAAGCAAAAAAATTTAAAAAAGACAAAGCTCTTATTAAATTACTAGAGTTTTTTATTCAACTCAAGCAAGGTTATTACACCACTAGTGGTGTAATAAGAGTCAATATTCTTTTAAAATAAAATAAAATAAAATGAGCGATGTTAATAAGGTCTGTCTAATACATTTGTAGATAAATAAATTATTATTTACTTTATTTATTTTAAATATTTTTTTTAAATTATGGGTTAATATTTAACGTATCTATATTTTCAAAATTTTTAATTTTGTGAATACTCTATAGTTTTCAGATGTACTGTTGTACAAAATTTTATTTTTAAATTTTATTTTTAAAATTTGTAGATCTTTCACTTTAGAGAATCTATTATAAAATTTATGAATTTATGACTATATTTTTGAAAATGTTTCTACATTCTGTACGTTATCAACGATTCCTAGATTATGTGGATGTTACAATAATTTATGTTATAAATTCTCTAATAAATACAAATTCATATTAAAACCGAATTAATACAAAGTAAATGCAATTAACATTTAACAGAATTAATGTTAATCTTGACCAGTAAGATGTCACTAAAATCAGGTTAATCACTAATTAAAATTAATTGTAATTAAATACATATTTAATGCAGTAAAATGGAGTAAAAGTTCTCATGTAAATTGCAAGGGACTCTGAATAAAGCCCCGAAAATATAATTTAAAAAAAATGCACCTTTTTTTAAATAAATCAATGAAATAATTTTAACAATATGGCAACATCGAATCATCCCTGACAAGTAGTTATAAAGTCAAAGCGAGTGGGTGCGTAATAACAACTAATAACCGTGGCTCTATTTACAGTCACCTAAAACGTACCCAAAAGCTTTTCCGTCATTTTGTACTCACCCTGTATTTGTTTAGTTTACTAATAAATTATTATTAACATTTTACTCATTTAGAACAAAACCTGAACAATACCTCTATTTTGTTTGGGCCCGGCGGGTTTCTGCTACCAACATTCTACATTCATGAATTTTTTCTAATTTTCTACATTTAGTACATTTGCTAAATAATTAACATTCTAATTTTGGTTTTTGTATTAAAAATTTTTGTTTTATAAGTGGGATAAGAAGCATTTTTACAGCACTACGAATAGAAAATAATTTTTAGACTAGCTTTTATACATCTAGGATTTTTCTAAAATTTTTACAAATTTTGC
Organism: Tribolium confusum; assembly: GCA_029207805.1. Classification (NCBI taxonomy): domain Eukaryota; kingdom Metazoa; phylum Arthropoda; class Insecta; order Coleoptera; family Tenebrionidae; genus Tribolium; species Tribolium confusum. The sequence goes on from JALGAY010000006.1 coordinate 12,477,823, forward strand.
AAAATTTTAATTTTTTAATTTGTTTTTAGTAAAAAAGTAAAAACCTTCTTCACAGATTTTCATGGGTTTCGCTCCATTCAAACGCAAAAGTCTTCCACAACATTTTTAATAAGAGTGGAAGATTAATCAGCTTCTATTCTTGCAATATTAACTGTATTTGAAAGACGTTCCACAACCCGCCTGCAGTGTTATTTAACATGATAAAATCTACCACATCGGGGTAAGTTTGTTAAAATTCGACGTATTTTGAGTCTAGGGAATATTGCCAACCATTAATTCCATTAAAAACTCCACTTTTAAAGTACTCTATTACAATGAAAATGTCATGTTCTAATTCGAAAACCATTTTAGCAAAATGTTAGCAACAACTAAAAAAACTCTAAAGCTTTTAAAAATTAAAAAAAACTTTAGTCAGTTAAAATTTATCTTTCTTGGTCAATTTTCCAAATATTTTTTTTTTTACACTGGTAGAAGTTCATTTCTGGCGGTGCAGCGCCAAAAAAATATTTTTTTATTATTGTTATAAATTGTGCGTTACAATAAATACGTTTTTTATGTAGCGCCAAAATCACTGTTTGTGTTTCATCTGTGTCTACCAATTTGTTGTCACACAAAAACTGCTACAAATTCGGCGCAAAAAGTATGCCACCTATTAGGGAATCTATCATACGATAGAGAAATAAACAATTTCTAAATCAGGTGGTTCACTAAAAAAGTCTCACCTAGATTTTTTTCTGGTATTTAATTCGGAAAAAATCGCTCGGTTGCTCAAATTTGGTCGATTTTGTTTGCGAGAGAGGCACTTGATGATAATAAATATACAATAAAAAAACGCTCCCGTTGTACGAAAGACAACTCTTTATTAAATCATTATAGAGTACATAGGTTTAACTAACAACGGAGAACAGGTTTAATAACCATATAACCCAGGTCAAATAATATGTACGTCATTTTAGAGAAAAAACTTTTTTTTACTACTTAGTTTTTATTATTAATTGTCATAAATTTTCTGAAAAACGTAAAAATTGCAATAACAAAATTAAAATAACAAGCAAAACAATAATAATCAAAGAACAGGCTACACTGTAATACAAATTACTTTAATAACAGGTTATAAAAATGTTATAAGCTATTCAAAAAAACGTTGAAATTAACTTGGGTAGGGTCTTTTCAGTGAGTCGCTGCGTACATCGTATTTTTTAGCTTTTGTAGTCTGGCTGAATTTATAATTTTAGTACTTTCATAGTTTCTCCAAATTCTAAAGACTCATCATTTCATTTAAGCAGATTTTGTAGAATTTCCAAATTTTATAAACTTTTTGTAATTTTTGTATATTGTCAAATCTACATCTACTTACCAAATCTTATATTTGTTTTTACCTATTATAGGGTTTAATTTTTCTTATCGATTTTCTATTCTCTCTATTGTCCAGTTAAGCAAACAGATGAGTTCACGTTCCAATAAATAAATAAATGATAAATTCTTTGAACGTTTTTAAATAATTATATAACACAATTGATGCTGTTTGACCACTAAGAGTCATTAATTTTATTTTTCTCTTTATAATTGATGTGTAATAGAAATTAGTGTAGAAAAAGGTGGAAAATCTTTGTCATTTCTCAAGGCTACAGAAAACGTAAATATAGAATATTATACTCCTAAATCTTATTCTCTGGAAAATGCCATTTTATTAATAAACAAAATTGTGAATATTAAGAAGCTTCGAATATGTTACCGTTTAAATTATTTCATAACTAAAAATTTTCCTCAATGACTTTATTCAAATACGGAAAAACAAAGAGGTGTACAATCTACGCGCTCTCCTATATTTCATACGAAATTAAATTAATTTTTGTTTCTAAACTTTCTACCTTTTTGAAAATATTTCCGTGAATTTTGAGTAAATACCAACAAATTTGGTAAATTTCCGTTATTGGTTAATAAGACCGATAAGTGAAAATAATGAAAATTAAATTGGACAACTTTGTTAATTACAATAATAGGTAGGTGACACGTGCAGACCAAATAACCTGGGGCTTAAATTGTCAAAAAAAAATTTTGCTACAATAATAAGTTATACGTGGGGAATTATTTATTATTTATTTATTTAATATTAGAATAAAATTGCCATTAGAATGTGTATTTAACTTGCTAATTGAAAAAAATTAGATAAAAAAGTAATTTCAAGCCAAAAAAATTATTTACTCAAAATATGTGATTTTAACGTTTCTTAATAAATTTTAATAATTTGGTAAAAATTTGCACTTAACATAATTAATAAATTATCATAAAAAATATCTCTAATCGACTAATGAGCCATAATGTCCTGAAAAAATATTTCAGAAGAATGCCATGAATTGCGGTTAGGAAACCGAAAGTTAATTCCTCCGTTTGTCAATATAACCAAATATGTGCGTATTTGTATTCTTTGCGCAATTATTAATGAGTTACCAAATTTATTCAAAGCAAAAAATTGCCTCTTTTTAGCGAAAATTTAGCGATTTTGCCAATCATGATGACCAATATTTAATAAATGTTGAGGTAATCTTTAAAAACCTAGAACTCTAAACTGACCCCGCAAACTTGACTGAAAATTTAAATAAAGCTCAAAGAGTAGGGATAATCCAGGCTTTTTGATTTTCTTTGGGAAATTTTATTTTTGTGGTTTAATTAGTGCCGATGAGAGGAAATACCTGAAAAATTTTAGTAATGATAATTGATAACAGCCCGAAATAATAATAATTGTAAGATAGGTCAAGTTTCAGTGCAGGTGGGGACGGATTATAAAAGTATGGTCGCGCTTCTGGTTGAAAACTTTGTTCAAGTTAGTTGCAGTCGTAGCCTAGTAAACTGTCTTTACTATCGGGAAATAGTAAATTGGGCAGTATTAAAAATTTTTTTTGAGTGATTCGTGTTCTGTGATAATTAATCTAGATTTAAGGTAAGTCAGTATTGAGTAAATAGCGATCAATGACAAGTATATATTTTTTGTAAATTATTATTACAATTTAACCTCGAGTTGTTTAACATTTAAAAACAATTCAATAATAAAATATTGCGACAAATCTGACATTTGTAGTAGAATCATCTAAAAAACGAAATGTTGAAATAAAATTTTTCAATTGATAAAATGTCAATATTTCGAAAAATGAACTTTCTAATGTCGAAACAGTCCACGCACAAAATTTTTGTAACAAAACCTGCTACACAGCAGAATTTTGCAATCGTTTTATGCACCATAAACGAAATCGTTTATTGGCATTTTCTTATTATAATTGCAAAATAATAGCTGGATGCAATCTCCAAGCCCGTATCGTATAGCACTTTCCATTTCGTTCCTAGCGTACTGTGAACTGGCACATTGGCCCACATTTTCAAGTAATTGCATTCAATTATATAACTTCAGTTTTTAATATAACCGGAATTTTCCTTAAAAATCATATTCGAAATACTCAACTTTCATTCGATGAATGCGGTATGAAGCAATACTGAAATTTTGAAAAACTGAAAAATTGTTTAGGTATGATTGACCTTAAAACCTGATGAAACAGCATTTCAACAGCGTTTGCTTTTCGTATTATGAAGATTTTAATGACAAGCGATTTAATTATTGCAAAAACAAAGTAAGTGAAAAGCGAATGTGTGGTGCATTAATTTGATGGCTACTGTTACTACATTTTTATTACTACAGATATATTTAAATTTACACTACGAGAATACAAACTTCAGTTTAAGTATCAAGGAAATCACTGCTTGGCAATGATAATTCCTTGTCTTAATTGAACAGGTATTCTCGATTTTTTCACACGCAACGTGTTTTTTTCATTTTAGTCTGTAATTTTTTTTTGGAATTATTGAACCTTGAATTACGTCACTTACGGTTATTTAAATAAAACAATTTGCAGTCTCAGCATTTGCACGTCAAGTAATAATAAATCGCTCACTGGCGACGAGAATAAAAATCATCAACAACAAAGAAAATATTTTGTTTTTGTTGCTACAAGGAAAAAGTACGGTGTAATTAACGTTATTACTAATTCGACATTTATAAGGATTCATGGAAAATTCGTTTCACTTTCAAAATGCTGACCTCATCACTATCACAACCAATAAAAGACCACATTTTTGAAAAAACATTCAGGTTATAGTAAAAAACAAAGTCAAACGATTTTTATTTTAAATAAGTATGTATTTATAAAAATCTATTGTTTCTTCGAAAATAATTAAGCTGATTACTGCAATCAAACTTAAATTACAAAGCAATTGTGCACCTCAACAAAGCCCATTAGTTGGTTTATTTAGTTGGCAAGTGAGTCCAAATATTTCTGAACGTACTATAAGCTTATAGTTTCAAAAGTTTTTATTATTCACAATTGACAAATGCGATACGCGATCTATTGGTGGAATCTGGTACTATGGACACGTGCGTTATTAAGGTTTAAGATAACCTCATTTTGTGTCACGTTTTGTTTTGTCAACAATATATCACACATGTCAACAATTTTAGTTTTTTTTCTTAGTAACGTACTTTTTCACTAGTTATCCTAATATAAGAATGACAAAACTAACAATCAATTAATAAGAAACATTTATGTATTTTTTTATTTTAATGTATTTTATCTAGGATCTATTTCAGAAAAAGCGTGTCTTGATCTCGTTTTTCGCACGAGTATTAATACTTTATGTTTATGAAACAAGTAAAACAGATACGTACAAAAATTCTATTCTAATAATAGAAACTTTTTAGTAATTTTTTTATAAATTTAAAACGTTTTATTTCACAACTTTAATACACACTGTATATAATTATTTTCGGTTATTAAAAAACAACACTTTTCTGTGTAAATTAGTAAAGAAAAAAAGAATTTAAATAACTAAAATTTGGTTTTAAGTACACAAATTATTCTTTTTACATTTTCCAAATCTATATTAGTTAGTTATGTTGCATACTAGTAAATTATTTTTTATTCCGGGCAAGCCGAAAAGTTTGTGGGGTGAGTGATGTATAAAATCCAAAAGTTCTTTTGCAGCCAAGTATTTAAATTAAAAGTAATAAAAAAGTAATACAAAAATTATCAAAATTTTATTATTGGTCAAATGTTGAGAGTTTTACTCCTGTTAGTGGTTTGATAGGGCCTCATAGATCTACGCTCTACTAAAACAAAAATATGAAATCTATTCCACAACCCGCAAATCTTTAAAAAAATCCAAATTGACACGTTCGTCCTAATTCCCAATTTTCATTTCTATTTTATTAACCTCCTTTAGATTCTATTTGACTTTTGTGTCTATCTCATAAATCTTTTAGAATTAGATCTTCTAGAACTTTCACCTCAATATTATCCACTTCGAAAAAATCTCTCTTGAAAAAATCGAATTTCTCCGATATTTCTCCTATTCGTTGTCTGCGTTTTATTTTGTTATTTTTCCAGTCATCATTTGTCACATTTTTCTGAAGCTTCTTTTCCTTTTACTATTTGTTTTCTTTAAACACAGTTTTAAAATCTAATTGTCAATTTTCATTATTTTCTAGAACATTATTTTATTCTAGAATTTTTTTCTTTTCTTTTAACCGTAGTTGATCTTATTTTTTGTTATTTTTTGCTTGTTTGTTTTTTTTTTTGAAACGTTTGTTTTTTGTTCTCTTGCTTTAGTTTCTTGATCACTTAGTAAAAAATTCAATTTCTCTATTATTTTTGCTTGACTTATATTCGTCAGACCACATGTCACAAAATTTTCTGTTTACTCTCCAAATTTTTAATATGATTCTCTTGACACCAGGGTGAGATAGCCTTGTGTGGGTCGTGGTTAAACTTTTTTTTCGTAACTGATATATCACATTCTACACTCGTATAATAATTAACTGGTAATTATTTTTATTCCTAATTATCCGCTTGAAGAATGTTTATTCTTTATTTTTCTTTTACGATGAGTCTTACAACTTTTTTCTATAATTTGTATTCTATAATTGTACAAAAATTATCTTCACCAAAAAAAAATCTGGAAATTTTGATTTTGCGTTATAGAAATATACGTGTAGAAAAGCCTGAATATGGCCAATATAATGTTGTATCGTGTGTTTTTAAAAAAAAAACTCTAGAGTGCTTTGAAACTAAAAAACAATTGTTTTATATGTCTGTGATTAATCTTTACACTTGTCAAACTGACAGATCTCATAACCTCACTTGTCGACAATTAAAACAAAAATACATTTTTATAAAAATATTCATTTATTACCTACAAAAACTGTTGAAAATGTCTTCCTTAATGCTGAACACATAAAGCATATCGTCTTCGAACATTATTTATCACATTATTCAGTTCAACCAAATTTTCATTTATTTCATCAAGTTGTTGTATGGGGTCACGTACGACATACGTAACAATGTCATGGCTTGCTACGAGTTTTTTTTTTAACGAACACACATTATAATATGTGGTAATTTTTGTTCTTGACTATTATCCATCCATGATGTGGTTAATAATAAACATTTGAATCATTACTGATCTGTGTTTTCCAAATCCCAAGCGCTCTTCAATTTTCCTATTATTGTAACCATTATTTTATTACACAATCTCGCTACATTTAGTCAACATCCTCTCTTCTCCCAAAATTCTAACTATGATTTATGTATAATTTTTCCAAAACCTCTTTTTCCGCCTTCAGCGTTTTCACCAATAACCCATTTTTACCTAAAGCCATTCTCTTTTTACATGCTTTTAGAACTTTTCCTATTTCTCGCTTCTTGTTTCTTTTGTAAACTTCGAATTCCATCTACTGCACTTTCTCTTTTTTTATCTCTCTTTTTTTAATATTTATTGAAAATATTAATTTCACTACCTTAAACCCTAATTTAAGCCACCCACTAAATTTCTTTTCGCATTTCTACAAAATTTTATTTTACTGATCGTTATTGTTTTTTATCTCTTTGTAAAATTCTCTTGATTGCTTTCCTTTATTGTGTTCTTTTATTTTCTTAATAATATTCTCCCAATATTGTCTACTTTTCTTCTTTTGGCAACTTTTAACTTTCCATTGTGTAGAAAATCTGCCTTCTGCTACCCAATGACTCTATCAAATTTTTGACTCTATCAAAACATAATCTATTTAGTTCATTTATCAATTTATGTCTTATTATAAATTTCCGACCCAAAAAAAACCTAATAGTTTAATAGCTAAGGTCCCATCTGTCGCTTATCAGTCGGTTATCATTTGCTTTGGCAACAATAGTCGTGTGGCAAGTTTATAAAAAATACTATAAACTTGAGAAATCAGCACCCTTATTTCTCAAATAGTCTAATATATTATTACAGTAATTATAATTCATAAAAAGATAGGTGCTTCATTATCAAAATGCTAATTAAAAATACATTTCGATCCTCTAAATACATCAGTACACAAAAAATCATTGATATTTAATTATAATTAATCAAGTCAAGAAAGAAAAAAGTAGCTGTACTAACAGTTTCAAATGGAACAAAATCTTTTTCTGTTTCACACAGTCATCCACATTTTTTTACAATTAGTCAGAAAGTTGTGTATGGAGGGTGCGGATAAAACTTGATTTGCCCGGTATATTTTTATGTTCAAAATACGTTATTTAATACATCTAATTATTAATTAACCAATATTTAGAAACGATTTCAATAAAAACAAATAAATTACAATTTTCCATTTTTTTGTCTTTCGAAGAACAGGATTTAGGTGAAATTAAAAACACAATAATTACCGCTGTTGTGCCCTTTTACTAAAGCTTCTTCAAGGGGAGAAGGCTGTGGGGATTACATTCACATTATATTTTACATTATAATATAAAAAACTTGTGTATAAACATATTTAAAAATAATATATTATAAAATTCTGCTTACCAACGATTATTTTATTTTAGCTGTCGTGGTGGTGTCATATATTTGCTGGTTAAGATGATTGTTTATTGGTTTATAATTATTTAATAATGCTACCGTAGTAAGAGGTAACACAGAAAAAATTAAGAAATCCTGATAAGGATAATACCACAAACATAAATATTACATTTTTTAATATATTCTAAAAATTGTGTTTTTCTTTTAAAGCAGTACCAAAACAACAGTATTGTATTCAGAATTATATTCATTCATATGCTGTTTGTTTTATCCTTAATAAAGTGCTTACAACCACTCATGTAGTAATGTGTTATCAATTATCATTTAATTAATTAATAATTAAAAAAAGAGATTTTAATAGATAAAACTTAACAATTGTAGTATACATGTAAATTGTCAAACATTATTTTGTATTACCCCTGCTTGATAATAAGGCTGTCAACAAAAAGCATTAAAATGACCTTTAGAAATTATTTATTGTTGTCTTTTTAATATTTTCAAAACATCACATCAAAACAAAAAGTAATTAGGTACATACTTAAATATACTTAATATTTAAAACTCCTTTGCGTATTAAGATTCAGAATTAGGTACCAAAAAAATTAATTAGATACATTTTCAAAACAATTTAGTATTGAAATTGTAGATTGTATAACTCTGAAGCCGTTATATCAAGTGACTATCAAAATATCCATTGTGTGCAAGCTACTGAGAGCGATGTGGCTTTAACCCACACGCAACTGTCAAAAATACGAATTATTCTTAATAAAAATATGTTTAATGTTGTCAATATAATATTACGAGTGATCGGAATATTAATTTTTGTCCATTTTTCATTTGTATTTAAAAATTGAATTGTCAAAAATTGCTAGGTTTTATTGACAGTTTGCAAGTGGTTAAAGTTACAGTGCTGTCTACCCAGAATAGACATTTTGACAGTCACTCGATACAATATATTCCTCAATACTTTTTATGATAAATATAAAATTAGAAACAGATATAAATAATAAATAAATAATTCTTATTTTTTCGTACACATTCAGTTGTACTTACTTTACTGTTCAAAAGAAATCAATTTTTGGTTGTGACGAGTCACATTGATCCACCAGCCGCTACTACAACACATAAATGTACTTATTTAAAATACTAAAACCGTCGAAAAACAAAAATTAAAACACAACACGTCGTACTTGAAAAGTTATTGACTTGGAATCAGCATTTATAATAATATGTATAAACGGTTTTCATAGTAATAAAAGAGAAAAATGTTGTTTTTGATTATAATTAGAATTTTGAAATGTCATTTTGATCCTTATTTTTATTTCTAGTTATATCATACAAGTGTAATAAAAAATTATAGATGTATAAGCACAATAAAGCTTTAGGATGTTTTTAATTTTTTTACAATACGTCTTCTGATTCAAATATAATTTTATTAAAAACGTAAGACCTGTTGTTATCGCAATCACTACCTACAACTTCAAAATTGCGCTCGTTGTTATGAAAATACCAGATCGCAGATCGCTGTTCATGAAATAGGTCCCTGACCTGGTCTAATCTGACATTTTAAGTCGCAAATGTTTAATTTTATACATACTAGAGAAACGATCAATCATGGTTTCTAATTTTATGACTTTGTGATAGAGTCAATATAAAATTTCTGTATTAGAGCCTAAATTCTGTTAGGAAGAGTGACTATAAACACCAATTAAATTTATTATTCAAAAAATATCTAACTGAATTTAAAATCGTATCAAAAACAATTTATTGTAGAATAAAATTTCGGTCATAGCGATTCTCTTGCTGAGTACTACACGTCTATTATCAAATTTAAAATTTCTAACTTTAACTTCAAATCCCTTGCTTAACTTAAAACAAGAAAATCAGTAGCTTCACATTTTTAACACACTCTGTATATAATTAATCTTGAATATTAACGTAAATTATTCTGGCTACATTTTGAAAAATATCATCATCAAACTCATTTTATTACTTTATCCGAATTTAATAATTCAAAAATATTTTTTACGGTAAAAGCTAGCTGAGTCTTATGCTCACTGTACTTGTTTCAGTCATTTAAGTTTAGAATAGTCATCAAGCCTATTGAAATAAAAAACCTATGGTAGCACCAAGTACAGATTTTGTTTTTTGCACAAAAAATAAGGAAACCAACAAATCCATAATTAGAAATAGTTAAACTTTTTTAAGTGTATTTTTTGTACTAAAATTATAATTTAAACAAACAAAAACTGCTCGTGTACATACCCTACATATAATTATCCTTGACTATCAAGGGTAATCATTTGCAAAAATCAATAATTTTTTTTTAAGTAAAATTATATTCTAAAGGTGAACTAGTTCATGAATGAAATTCGGCTAATAACAGGATGAATTCAAACAAGTTTTTAGACTTTCTGTCTGTTTTTTTCTCTTGTTTATATCCTAAGATTATGTAACCCCAAAAACTATAATTAATATCCAGTTCCACCTAACGTAAATCGCATTTCTCGTAAATTAATTCCAAATCAACTTTCGCTCATATTTTATATTTTATTCCAGCTCAAAATGACACAACTAATAAGAAATGTGATAGACGGATACCACGACCTTATGGATAACAAAAGTGGTACGTATTTTCCTACCCCTGTTTTATCCGAAACTAACCCAATTTTTTAGACCCTAGGGTCAACGATTGGTTCCTGATGAGTTCGCCATTCCCTACCCTAATTATTTGCCTAACTTACGCTTATAGCGTTAAAGTAATAGGACCAAAATTAATGGAAAACAGGAAACCTTTCGATCTTAAATATACGTTAATTTTCTATAATTTATTCCAAGTTATACTTAGCACATATATGTTTTACGAGGTGAGTGTGCTTCAAGTTCATTCTCAATTTCAATGTAAATAAATCATGGGTTTACAGAGTGCTGCTGCTGGATGGATGAACCATTACAGTTTCAAATGCCAACCTGTGGACTACTCACGAAGTCCAATAGCCATGAGAGTAAGTCCAAAGTCCACAATTAAACCAAAAAAGGTTAATTTACTTTTTCAGATGGCTCGAGGCTGCTGGTTGTATTACATCTCGAAATTCACAGAGTTTCTCGATACGGTAGGTATTATTTTTTAGTTATTCAGAGATATATAGATTGCGGATATGAATCTCACAGGCGCAATATTTGCACATAAAAATTTTCGAAATTTAAAAATTTTAAAAATGCATAAATCATTGCTTTCCCTATTACCGCCACAGAGTCATTGTTGCTTCCTTTATCGTGGCCATTACTAGATCATCTTATTTTTGTCCGCTACTATTAACTATAAACACTGCTACTACTCCCACCAGAAATTTGGGTTCAACAAAAAAAAAACCTCGATCTCAATATGAACTGTAACAATTACAAAACAGAAGAAGATTATTGTTACTGTCTATAAAATCCTGGCTAAGATCACCAATTGAAGAAGGCATTTGATTTAGTGCCTAGAAATAAAATATGGAAATCAGCAAATAAGTGTTTATAAATTGTAGAAAAAGCAAAAATGTAGTACGAAGTCCTTACAAACTGGACAAGGAAATATTCTGAAGCCCACACTATTCATAACAGTAATGAATGATACAGCAAAGAAAGTGATTTATTATCAAGAAGGATACAAGTGGGCACGAGATAAACCTTCAAAGTAAGGTAATTTTTGTTTGCGGATAACCTATGATTCTCCTAAATAAAGCAAAATTATAAATAACATTTAGAAGACTTCGACTTAAAGATAATCAAAATTCAGAGATTATCATTTAAAAACAACTATAAAAATAACAAAAAAAATATAGAGAAGAAAGGAAGACTGCAGAAAATATATAGTTAAGAAAAGCTAAAATAAAAAAAAGTAGAAAAAAAAATAACAAAAACAACATATACCAACAAAAAATTACCCTAGAGGTATAAAAAATAAAGAAAAAAAAGCAGAAATGACTTTAAAGGTAAAAATACAGATAAACAAAACAATAGCACAAAAAAATTAAATAATAAATAAAAGATAATAGTAAAACCAACCAAAAATCTCAAAAAATCCTAAGGAGCTGAAACAATGCACCAAGGTAGATTAATACAGAATATAAAAAATTTGTTTTTGGAAACGAGTTATTAATTTTTAAAAAAATATTTAGAAAAAAGATACTTATAATTTAACAGCACTAGAAACTTGGAGCCTATAAAAAACAAATATAAAACAATAAAAAATATTAAAAAAGTAATCGATATAAAGATACGTGTAGATGAAGACAAATTAGGCCAATTTTATAATAGCCATAAACGTTGTTTAGAATTTTCTTGTATTAAAAACAATCTAAAATTTAGTAACCAAATCAGATCTACTATGCGCTACGACAAAATTCCTTGTTTATTAACAAATACAAAAAAAACACAAATGTATATATAGTTATTAAAAAGAAAGAAACAAGAATTCAAGCAATTGAAATGAGATTCTACAGAGCAATTAAGAGTGAAAAGAATTGGGCAAAAAGATAAATAATTGGGTACATAAAAACTTAGATAATCAATTTAGGGAAAGAAATACTAAGAAGTAAAACTGAAATGATCGACAGTTTGATAAAAATAGGAAAAGAAAAACAATTAAAGAAGTTTTGGAAAGATAAAACCAAAAGAAGGAAACAAAGCAAAAAGCAATAATACTATCTCAATAGAAACAGTAGAACAAACTTGAGACAAGAAAAAGTGAAAAGCATTTAGTAGAGGAGAAAAAACCTCGACCCAACGGTAACAAGAGAAATCGACATTTTAACTATGTTATAAAATTGCAAATGTTTTGTAATTCAAAAAAATGACAAGCTTATCTTACGAACTCAAACATTCTGTAACCGGTGGGTTAGCACGTCCTGAACTATTTGAGTTAGGTTGGAGAAAAAATACTGTTTTACCTAGAATTATATTCCATCAAATAGTACAAATTACAATTTACAAGATTACAATTAAGATTTCATTAAATGTGTGAAACAAGATCATTCATATTAATTAATAAACAAGAAATATTGCCTTAGAATCGTCCAACATCCTTCTGATTAAAAATGAGATAAACAAAGTCTTTTGATGATTCTGTGTCACTGTGCTTGCAGACAAATTAGCAAGTTTTATGAAATTCTCCTGGAATCTCTCAGCTAAAGAAATTTAATTTAGAAACTCTTCAGAAAATTTGTTTTTTGTATAATATACCAACATGTCAACCGTGGCTATTTTGTATCCTGTATTTTACTTACAACTGCAAAAACTCGGCTCGCACTATATATAAAAATACAAATCCGCTATTTAGTGCTCGATTTCAAAAGATCAATTCATCTTAATTTTTTTGAATAACACAATTATCTTCTAAGTAATCACGAAGAGGTGCCGTATCTGTTGCCGTATTGCCGATGATTTAAAAAGTGGGAATTTCAGTTACTCCTTCTTATCCCGTCCCTACCCGTCGCAATGTTATCGGTCAATGTCATCAGCGGTAGAAATCTAACATTACCAACCAGACATCGCAACCAGGAAACTGCAGACTGGTTTTGATGTTGTTGCCCCATCATCAGTGCAACGGCGTATCCTGGTGGTGTCTGTAGTCGGTGATCTATGTTGCTTATAACCAGCAATAGAAATTTTTATTTTATTTTTATTTCTCACAAGGGCATAAGGATTGTTTAAAACATAGTAAAAATCTTTTTGTCGTGTTTCAATTTTCAATCTCTAAGTGACAGTAATAAGACTGTACTAAAATACTATTCACTATTGTTTGCTAAGGACTTGACAGAAAATATATCCGCTAAAATCAATTTTTATCCATTTTTTTTTTCAAAATTCTTTAAATCTATGTTGTCTCTCGATCTACAATATTTCTGTTTACAGTATGACCGAAGTTAAGAAATTCTAACAAATCGCAGGTGATAAATTTAAAAATATTACAGGCAGTTTTACCAGCTATGTTTACTATGTTTAAGCTCGTCAGAGCTTTTAGGACTGAGCCTAGAAAAAAAGAATGAAATTCTTTTAATACTTTCCTTTTACTTTATTTAAACTAATTAACAATAATTTATAAATTAAATAACATAACAATAAGTAAATGTATGACTAAATGTCTGTATTTGCGCATCGTCACTAGTATGAGACGACAATTTACAGAGGTCGTGCTTTTAGCTTCTCTTTCGTCATATATAGTTGTGGGCGTAATTTTTTTTAACGTACTATCAATAACTATTTTCGCCGATAAACAGTAAACACCACATTTTAGTGACAATTGAAAGTGCAAATTGGTAATTTCGGAAAAAAATTTATATGTTCTCTGGCTTCAAAGCCACGACTGGGTTTTGGATTTGAACTGCCAGTCGCGGCATAAAATTACGTACTTCGTTGTCTAATCAACCAAATAAGTAAATTGTGCCATGATTGTACTTTTCAGATCCAGAAGTCAGTACATATTATTTAAATTTGATATCTTTTAAGTGCAAGGCTATTCATTCTAAAGCAACAAACCGATTTTCGAATTTTTATCCTCCATCATTGCTTGACAAATATTTCTAATATTTTCTTTTTTATCCCCAGATATTCTTTGTTTTGCGGAAGAAAAACGATCACATATCAACCCTCCACGTGATCCACCATGGAATAATGCCGATGTCGGTTTGGTTCGGAGTGAAATTCACTCCTGGTGGTCACTCCACATTTTTCGGATTTTTGAACACCTTTGTCCACATTATTATGTACAGTTATTACCTAATTGCCGCTCTTGGACCTCAATACCAGAAGTTCTTGTGGTGGAAGAAATACCTTACTACCATCCAAATGGTAACAAAAATTACGCAATATTTGCGCAACTTCTAATTTAAATTTGAATTTAGATTCAGTTCGTTTTGGTAATGGTTCACGCCTTCCAACTTTTGTTTATTGACTGCAACTACCCTAAGGCTTTCGTTTGGTGGATTGGCCTTCATGCTGTCATGTTCTACTTCTTATTCTCGAATTTCTACAAACAGACTTACGTCAAAAAAGAAAAGAAAGTAAAAAGTGATGACCAAAATGATGAGAGGCCGAAAAGATCAAATATTGGGATCTGCTTTACAACACAGACGGCTCTTTATGAAAAAACTGATGATGTTAAGGAAATGACAAAAGGTTATACATCGGATGGAAACAGGTTAAGAAATAGAGTGTTCATTGATAATCCTCGAGCGTAACGCAATGTAGAATAATTTATTTATGTCGTAATTGTAAAATGTCTTTTACCAGCTAATTTCATCACACTAGTTGTATGAATAATTTGTAATTAAGTACAAAATGCAATTGGGATACTGGAATTGGTTTTGTCTTTTGTATGAAGACACCCCAGTCAAATTTTTACGTATCTGTTAAGATACACAATGTTACAAGAGTTTTATTACTCAAGACTTTTTTCCAACTGTTATTTTCCAACAGGAGAAAATCGTTTATTATAATTATTTAATTAGGTTTAAAGTATATTTATTGTTAATTGTTATAAAATAAATTGTAAAATAGTTTTACAGAAATACATTATTTTTAAAGTAAACGATTATTTTATTACATCACATGTTACCTCAGTTTCAGAGAGAGTGAATAAAATCAAGCTCATTAATACAAAAAAATAAAACATAACTTACAATATTTAAATTAAAACGATTAAATATACCAACATTTCATAATTATTATTCAAAGAATTATTCCTTTCAACGTTTACTATTAGACAGCCAGTTATACAACAACGGATAAAAAGAGTTATCTAATCATTTGATTCATAAGATTGGAGCCATAAATTAAAAACTACAGTAGACCCCCGATTATTCGAGCTAATGTTGGCCAAACTGTTTAGATACGAAAAAACTGACTGGTTAACTCTAACTGAAGGTTATTAACTTATTAGCTATAATGGAATGCGAGATTTTATCAGCTCTAAAAAACAAACGATAACAAATGGTTGAGTTGCTCAACTGTCTTTTACAGCCTGTGGTTGTCTATATAATGCCTTAGTCAAGATGCAATTATTGTTGAAACAATGGAGAAGCCTATTAATTTTTTTTAACTTTACCTGAAATATACAGGATGATTTTTTTATCTGTTCCCGCCCGAAACTCTAAAAATAAGCAACATGTTATACAAACAAAAAGTTAGTTAATTAATTAAATAATGTGACAGCAAATGATCCAAATAAATTGACTTTGGAAGCACTGTTAAAGGTATTATCAACAATATTAACTTTAATTCACAACTCTAATGACATTAATTTTAAAAATAAATTTTTCAAAGTATAATGTGTTGCCTACTTTTAAAGTTTCGGGCAAGAACAGATAAAAAAATCACCCTGTAGACGGTCCCAGTAAAATTACTTTCATAAAGCAACCTAAAGTTTTTGTATTTTTGAATTATATATAATTGATATAATTGAAAATTGTTTTTTATTAATAAACATGTTATAGAATGACTTTATGTTATATTAATCACCAACGAATCTAATAAAAAGTTTGTTCCAACAGTTGGGAACGACTCAGAAATGGACTGGATATGAGCAATAGCGTTTTAGCGGTCCAAAATCTCTATTGCACTTGCTCAGTTCAGTTCTGAACCGTTCTGAAGTGATTCTAAAGCCTTGTTGAAACAAACCTAAATGCAATGGTTCAAAAAAGAGATATAAATGTTTCAATAACTAATAGAAACAGAATTTAAAAAAATATACATTTTAAATAATAGGTTTAAAAGCTAAAACTATGCTAAATTAAACTGTAAGGTTTCTTTATCAAAAACTAAAATTTAAATATTATTTTTTTTAATCTTTTTATTTGAAATGATTTTTGAAGAAGTAGTCACCAATTTAAAAATCTGAAAAAATCATAATAAACCTCACAACTCATAAGTGTATATATTTTTTTCTCAAAAATTTATCAAAAACATTTTTTAAATAATTTCTATTAGAGAGCAATGTACTGCGCTGGTCATTAATCAAATCAAATTTTCGGATTTAGTTA
This sequence comes from Tribolium confusum, assembly GCA_029207805.1. Lineage (NCBI taxonomy): Eukaryota > Metazoa > Arthropoda > Insecta > Coleoptera > Tenebrionidae > Tribolium > Tribolium confusum. The sequence goes on from JALGAY010000006.1 coordinate 12,494,709, forward strand.
TAATTTTTTTATGTCCTGCACAAAGTCGTAATTTTGCCATTATTTTAAAATTACCAAAATAAAGGTTTTATTATTTATTGTTTTTTTCAAAATAAATATCGTTTTCAATAAAAAATTAGACATAACTTTTTATGTGTTATCCATTTGATTCAAATATTTTTTATTGTAGAGCCTCATTAATTATAAACAATTTTAGTTTTAATTTTTTTTATAATTTTTATATCTCCTTTAATTAAAAAAAAAAATAATTTAGTTTGATTTAGATAACCATAACAAAATTTAAGCCAACAATGTTAATATTTGCTGATTATTATTAAATATAATATTGAATTTTGAAACAAAGAGAAGAAAGGGCAGTTTACTTTTTAAATCGTTTACTTTTATTTAAATTTAAGAAATTAATTAAATAAAATTAAATAAAATATTATATTAACTAGATTATTATATTGTAAGATTTGACCCCGACATAACTTTATAAATAATTTTTTTACTCGAAAACTATTGTAGGTACAAAAATTTTCAGAAAGTAAAAATGTTTATAAATGCTGTAGCTTTAAAATAAAAATTAATAAAGCCAATAAGATGACTCACAAACAAAGTATGAATACTTTAGAAAAACAATAAAAAAAGCATTGATACTCCGAAGAGATATACTTTCAATAATAATATTTTGATGCTAAATTCCACTGAGATCAATAAAGCGGTAGAAAATTATTAACAAAAAAGACTTTTAAATTCTAACTTTGGAACCTACCCTCTAGCTCCTAAAGAGTTGGTACAATTTAGTATGTTAGTAAGTTATGTTAAATGTCTTTATATCTCAAACAAATTAGGTTGCTCTATAGAAACGTCTTTCTTGCACATCTTGTATAAAACAAAGTTTTTTTAGTAAATAAACTAAACTTATTATGCATTATATACTTAGTTTTAGAAAAAAGTTTAATAATTAATGGCGCTCGAATTTAGATAAAACAGTAAACAGTGTAAAGTGTTGCTGCCTGATTTAGCTGTTTTTGGTTGTTGTTGTTGTCAAACAACACGTGTTTATTGTTCGTTTGTTTACTGGTGTATATGCCAAGATTACTTAATTTAATATAATTAATATAATTTTAATTTTTTTTTAATATAATTTAATATAATAATTAATTTAATTTATTAAATTAAGTAATCTTGTGTATATGCTACTTTTTAATATTTATTGAAACATAATAAAGTCAAAGTTACGAAGCTTTGGCAACAACACGTTAGTGCTATCTAACACCGTTATCAAAAGTAGCTAGCAGGCACTAAAATTCATTAGGTTTTTTTTAAATTACGTAACTCCACAACAAGTGGTTTTTATGTAAACTTTTACATAAACCAAATAATTGAATTCATATACATATTTTTAAGATATAGTGCTACTTGTCCATTCTCAGTCCATGTTTTTTTAAACTTATCATACCGTAGACTGTAGGTTATTATAATTATTGATAAAAGGTGGCCATAAAAAACAAAAATTTCGAAAACGTATAGCTTAGTTTGATTTAGAATGACGGAAAGTTGATTTGGTTAACTAAATATCTGAATTTACAAATATATTTTTTATTTTGTAATAAATAAGTCATAATTTGAAAATAATAATTTGTTTTACTAAATTATTACTAAAAGGTTTTATAAACCAAACTAAATCAAAAAGAAGAAAACTGAAATGAAATACACTGTATTAGCAATAAGTGCTAGAAGTGGCCTCCGTTCCCTTCAATATATAATCTCACCTGACGTTTGATATTCTCAAAGATATTAGTAAGAACTACATACAAAAGTAATGTTGTTATTTCTTCCTGAAAGCAATTTCCTAACTGTTCAATATTATTAACTGATTGCCTAAAATTGTATTTTTCAAAAGCGGAAATAAAAAAAGTACAGTGGAGTAAGGTCAGCAGGTAATCTTGAAGTCTTGGGGGTAAATAGGATCTGTGTGGTTACTGATAAATCTGTCATCATATAATTCCTTTAAATACCATAAACTAATACCAACACTATGGGCTGTTGTACTATCATCTTGAAAGTATTTTCCATAATTCATCGTGTAGTTGATTTATAAAATTTTTGTGTTATGTCATTTCAATAAACTTCAACTCTGATAACATTGAATGAATCCATACTCGAGCATTTGTGTGTGCTCATTGCTCTTATCTAGACCTAGCTTTAGAGTAAAATAACTAATAAATAAACTAACAAAAATTTAGTGTTTGTTTTGACTGATTTAAGAAATTCCCCAAATAGAACCAATAAAAATAAAATTCAAAATAATGAAAGCAATTGCAGGGTCAGACGATTTTTTGTTAACTTTGTCATGACACTCTTGATCTTGAGTAATCCAAACTCGGATAATCCAGAAATTCCGGAATCACTGCACTTAAATATTAAAAAAATCAATTTGAAATACTAATCGCGTTGATTATATACATAAAAAAAATTGTTTACTATATATAACAATAATAAAATGATATTCAAGAAAAATGCAGCATATTTTAGCGTTCTGAACTTAATCGGCATTTTTTTTTATTGTAAAATTTATTACTTCTACTTTCTACAACACACTTTAGTTTGAATTTATGACTTTATTAATCTAAGGGCCGATTTTATAATTAACTTAAAAGCTCCTTTAATTTAAATGACGTTTAGAATGTAACTGTCATTATGACAATAGGCACCGAAACATCATCGACAGTTACATTCTAAACGTCATTTAAAATAAAAGAACATTATACCTAATTGATTATGAAATCGGCCCTTTATATTTTTTTTCCTAAAATCATATTTAATTTATAAATTTATATAAAGTTTTTAGAATTACAAAACTCATAATACGGTGAGAACAAAAATGTGCTGAATTAGAGTAAGCTCTACGCGACATAACTGATCAAGAAATACAAAAATGACAGACCAGAGCTTGCTCTAATTCTGCAAATTTTCGTTATTACCGTAGTATTTAAACTGTTATATTTTTCAACACAATTTGTAGTTTTGTTGATTAAATTTTGCGAAACATTTATTTAAACTTTTAAAATATCAAAATAGAGTAGATTTTTTAGACTTTCTATATTATTACATAAATTTCCTTAATTTTATAGATCTCCAATATATTTTATGTTTCTTAGATATTATGAAAATGCTTACAGCGGCTTTTGCAAGCTTTGATAAAGATTTTTTTGGTAAGTCTTCCAGATATAAAAAATTGCGTAAAAATTTGTAAATATTTTCTAGGTTTTTAAAATTATTTTCTACTCATTATTTTTTTTTATAAATATTATTTATAGCTAACTTAAATTAAATCTACCTGTCTTTACCATTTATATTTATCTCATGTTTTCCTCTTTCTATACAGGGTGATTTTTTTATCTGTTCCCGCCCGAAACTCTAAAAATAGGCAACACTTTATACAAACGAAAAGTTAGATAATTAATTAAATAATGTGGCAACAAATGATCCAAATAAATTGACTATGGAAGCACTGTTAAAGGTATATTATCAACAACATTGACATTAATTCGCAACTCTAAAAGCCTTAATTTTGAAAATAAATTTTTCAAAGTATAATGTGTTGCCTATTATTAAAGTTTTGGGCGGGAACAGATAAAAAATCACCCGGTATATATTTTTATTCGTCTAAAAAGATTTGAAATAGTTCTATTTTTGGCGAAGGTACAGACATTCGAAGAAAAAAAAACGTAATAGTAGTTTTTGTAAAAAATTATAAAAAAATAGATATATAGACTCACTCTTAAAGAGTAGGTATTTATTATATACGCTGACTATTTTTTTATAATTTTTTATAAACTATTGTCACAATACATTCAAAAACATAAATTTTGAAAAAACTTAGCGCAATTTTTGATTTTATATGAACTTAAAAAGAGAAGTAATGTCTTTAAAAAATCATATTTCATAAATAGCATTTATATAAAAACTTCTTTTTACTAAAAAATACAGAACTTAAAAAAATTGCAGATGTCAAGGTATTTGGTAGGTTTTTTTGACATGGAATAGCCCATATATATTATGTAGTTTGTGAGAGCCAAACGGCAGGTGAATAACCATAACCGTGAGTTCAATACTGTGTTTTTTTCCTACCACTTGAACAAAATACCAATCTTTAAATTGTTGATGAATTTTCAAGATTTTATCTAGTAATTAGCAATATATTATTTCCTACGAAAACTCATAAATGTAAAAATAAAAATATTTAAGTAAAAATTTGACAACTTATTCTATGGCTAATTAGACACTTAAATAACGGTAACCAATGCAAATAGTTTTTTTAAAAGAATTTCTTATATAGTAATTAAAAAATTTACATTATTTGCCAATAACTTATCACATTTTTTAGCAAAAAACACTCCCACTGTCTTTAATGCCTTCAATAAAACATTCTAATAAATCAAGATAACTCAAGACCTAAAATAAAAATACGTTTTAGATTAGTCTTCTTCATCCAAACCTGCTATTTTTTCAATCCTCTTATTTTTTATCAACCTTTCAGTGACCTGTAGGCATACACAAGGTCAAATCTGCCACAAGGCAGTTTTTTTATTTTGTTTACGTTTTAAGAAGCCACCCAAACTAGTGTAATTTTCCACTTCCTTTGGAAAATGTACCTAAATTTGAATAAAATTTGGTAAATCTGACTTCCAAATTGCTAAATGACGCACTAAAAAAGAAAAACCACAACTTAAATTTAGAGAAATTACTAAACGAAGGAAAAAATAATGTGGGCGAAATATTGACTCTCAATGTAATGAATTTTTGATTATCTTTACCCAACATAAATACAATTTCTCGTCGCAAAATTCGAAATGGATGTTACATAATGACGCCTTTAAATAATTTACCTCCAAATAATACCGACATGGTATTTATTGATTGTAAATATTTATAGATAAAACAAGAAGGATTCTCTACCTTGAACTTCAACTTGAAATTTTTGTCTAGCAACGCACATATTTACACGCTTATGCAACGTAACTTTTCCGATTAGAACAATAATAAATAAATTGAGGTCACCCCAAAAAAGCAAAAAAACTCAGAGAAGAAAGTTGTTAAGTAATCAACAAGTAATCAACCCCGACTTTCTATATAAATCCGGAGAGTAATGAAAGGTATATCTCTGTTGGTTCCACTCGGCCAAATTTGTTCTAGACCAAACCAATTATGCAATAATCTTCGTTATGACATAGTTTTCAAAATATATTCGTTCTAGACCAAAGAGTTTACCTTTTCCTGGATGACTTTCACCCATATTAAGGAAAAAAGACGCTTTCACTGGCAATTTCGCATCAAAAAATATTGTCCTCTGATTACCATTCCATAATGCATATTAAATGTTTACTGATGGAAATTTCCTTAGATTCAAAACCATTAATTCAAATTTTATTTTTATGTGTGATCTATGCCTCAAACAAGTGGAAGAATACACGAATTTTGGAAAATTCCAAATTTGTGTTTAATAACCAAAATTTACAAAAAAAAATGCACGCATGTCCTCAAGAAACATTAAGTAATACACGGAAGAATTATTTAATTAGAACAAGTAAAATTAATAATTTCAACGTACAAAAGTTTCAGAATTCAGATAAACAGCTTCAGATTCTTTCAGAACAAGCTTTCTGACGTCACAAAACTTGTGGGATTTCCAATGCTTCCAGTGTCTTCTTTTATTTAACCCTGTGTTATTGAAATGACCTCCATTCGAAAAACCAAACCAGATACGTTTTTAAATACTTAATTTTTGGAGTTTCCTAACTAAAACTACAATAACAATCAACACTACAAAATTACAAAATTAAAATTTAGAAAAAAAAAACTCTCTAGTCTCCAAAGTAACAATTATTTACTTAAGTTGTAACGATTTAATTCATTCTTGTTTTTGATAAGTCAGAGCCTTGAAATAGCTGCGTAATAATAAACAGTTTTTGTTGTCAAAATAATATAACTTATTTTTGCTATTTACATTTTAAGCAGGCTTTGAGAAATTATATATAATTAAATACAAGAAATTAAAATTTTGATTTTGTTCTAATGCGGAAATAAATTAAATATTTCCTTGTAATTGTTAATTTAGTTAATAAAAACCATTTTTACGGAAGTTGGAAAAAACAGAGCCGGAAAGATCTAGTATAAAATATTGGAAATTGATAATAGCGATACGTCGAAGTAGACAATGCAAACTTTTTCCTAAAAACTTTGTTCTATTTTTTTTATCATTGTTATAGTATGATTCATGTTTCGTAGTGAAAACAAAATTTAATCTATGTCGCAAAAAAAATTTGTCAGTGTCACTTAAATAATAAGCGCCGAAAGGGAAAGTCTATTACATAAATTTATTCGGAATCTCTAAAATTAAATCGAGAATACCTGGAAACAGTAGAGTGACACAGTTGTTTTACTCCTATATAACATCGTTTGTTAACAGAATAATTGTTTTCAAAAATTGTTTATAAACGATTTGATAAAATTATAGAGATAACTTTTATTTTCGCTACAAAATTTGAATTTTACTGTAGATATTAATAATAAAAACAAAATCCATGAATTTAATGCATTTATGTTTTCACTTGTTCTGTTCAATTTGCAACTTTATAATGTAGATTTATTTTTTCTTTAATTCATAGCAACAGAAAAGCTCATTCTTGAATGTCTGCCATAATAAAATTATTTAAATTCACATTATAAAGTTGCTAATTAAATACGGCAAGTAAAAACATAAGTCCACTAATTCATAAATTTTGACATAATATAGTTCTTTCTATTAGAATTAGTATACAAAATTCAAAATATAAAGCTTAAATTAATGGGTTACTCGGATATTTACAAATGTGTATATTGTCTGACCATAGATATTATGCGATTATTGCTCTGACTCTTCAAGAACTTCATAACGGTTGGACCGCAAACCCCCAATAAAAATAGTGCCGACCAGATGTTGACAATAGGCTTAAGAAAAATTTAGTTTAGTAGGTAAAGAATTTTACAGCGGACTGTAGTTGAGTGTTGTAAAAATTTGGAAAAGTTAATCACAGGATTATGTTGTAAACGCAGAATATTGATGGTCGAACTCTACCTGTTGATATACAGACAAGATTTGAAGCATGAGAAATCAACCAAAAAAATATTATCCAAAGCTTCAGACAGCCACAATGTGAACTCCATTACAATGTAAAAAAATCTGATTTTGTCTAGTTTAGTAGAGCTGCAAAGTTATGAATCACTGACTTTGCTGATCTAACAGATCGTTTTACAATGAAGATGTTTATATACTTTAAATTCGATGTTTCAAATGCAAAATGCATCACATTTTATTCGTTAATACAAAAATTAATATTTCGTAGGTTGGGTTTTTTGTGGAGATGTGTTTTAGTAATATAATAATACCTACACGTTTTGACAGGCATCTTCAAACAATTGTTTTCAATAAAGTTCTGCATTTTTAGTTGAGAATGCCTGTCAGTAACTATAAGCGAAACGTTCTTCCAATTTTATGAAAAAACTGTATTATTACTAATAAAACGCATCATCACAGAAAAATTTATCTATAAATACAGTTGAACCCCTCTATAACGAGAACTCAAGGAACCAACATGTTTACTCGTTATAACCGATTTTCGTTATAAACAGTTATGAACAATAAAAGTTTATATGTAAGTGTTATGAAACGAATTTATTAAAGAAGGTTAAATAAGCATACATGTGTACTTATTATACTAACGCTTAACAAGGTTTATAAAAAAGTCTGTAATTTTTGTTTGTTTACCGTAATAACGGGTCTTAATTTTATCAATTGCACTTTCTAAGTATGTTAAGTTATTAAAAAAACAACCATGATAAGGTGTGAAAACCCCCGTTAACAAAAAAGCTCTGAGAGTTTTCAAAAATTGCTCTACATTCTGAATATTTGGAGAAGTTATTGAAATTTTGTCTTCATCCTCTTCCTGTTCTTCTGTTTCGCTGTCATCATTTTTATTTTTACCACAAGCTTCTTCAACAATTTCCTGATTCGTTAAAGAGGCGCAAATAGCAATGTTTTCGTCGAAGTTGAAGAACGCGTTATCTCCACTATCGCTAATTTCGTCTGTTTGCATATCCACTCAGTCAATGGAAGATCATCTTTCTCATCAAAGTCATCGTGCCGCTATTTGGCATGCTGAAAGCAGTTTTTAATTGTTTTTGGCTCCACAAATGACCAAGCTGTGTGTATGTAGTTTGTAGCATCTAGAAGAGTAATTGTATAGGTATACAAATCCAGCCTGGCGTGTGAGATGCGTAGAAGCGGAAAAGTAAAGACATACTACTTGCTCCTTCTACATTACACTTTGAATACTGGGTTTCAACTGAATTTTTCCACCACGACAACACCCAGTCTATTGCGCCTCTGACCTTCACACGCCAAGCTGAACTTGTTTTACTATACTTTGTTGTTTCTCTTCCAAGTCTTGCACCAATGGATTCATCAAAATGTTCTATAATTCGATTTTAAAGACCTTATAATGCCTTGGTCCAATGGCTGTAAAACTGAGGTAGTATTCAGAGGTAAAAATTATAATTGAATATTCTGTAAATGTTTTATGTGTGGATGTGCAGTGCAGTTGTCAATGATCAATAGGATTTTCCGATTTAATTTTCTATCTCATCTCCGTAACACTTCTTCAAAATTATCGCTGGTTATCCAAGACTTTCTGTTTGATTGATAATCCACCGGCAAGGTTTGTATTCTTTTAAAGCCTAGCCGATTTTCCAATCACCAACAATTTAAATTTTTTAGAACCTGTCATGTTTGCACAAACAAGTACAGTAATTCACTCCTTGGAAAGTTTGCCTCCTTTACAAGGCATATTATTAAACTTGAGGGTTTTGTCTGGAGTAAGCTTGTAAAATAAACCACACTCGTCAGCATTAGAAATGTCTTTATCTTCATAATTTTTTTGGCCAAACATTTGATAACCAATTTTCTACACTTTCTTGGGGAGCACTTTTTGATTCGCCACACATTTTACCGCAATTGATACTATGTCTATTCTTAATACGATTTAGCCACCCATTGGACCATTTTAACTCTGGAGAATTATTGCAATCTCTGGAGAATCTGCAATTATTGAAATTTTTTCTTTGATAGAAAATGATTTTTTTTAGGAGACGACATAGCGGCACAGGATATTACACGAAGTGTTAGCTGTTTAAAAAGTACTTGAAGACTGAGAAATAATATGCAGGGTAGCACACGTAACATTAACACACACTGATAAAATTCCAGTAACTGAAACCTGCATGTGTCTTTATTTCTTTCACGAAATTCTCATTATATCCGATCTGTTTTTCCAAAATTTCTCGGAATTTCTCGCTATTACCGATCTTGTGCGAAAAAAAATTTTCAGTATATTCACCTCAGTTCTAAAAACCTACTCGTTATAGAGAAGAGATTTCAATTAATTGAATAGTACCTTTGAAGGAAATTGAATAGTGTAATTAGGCCATTCTATGAAATTAAAACAAATTACAACAGACTACGTTGTTTTATATAAAAATATACAAAAAGGACTAATCAATTTTTAGTATTTTTAATATAAATTTCGACTACAGGAAATGAAAATTAAAAATGATTAAAAAAATCAATCATTTGTTTAGCATTAAAAAGAACAAAATAATGTCTACACATTGAAAATTTTAATGCTTTGACACTGGAAACTAATGAGAAATTTGTAAGTCTGAAAGAAGAAAACAAAGAAACTAAAAAAAATGTTAAAAATAAAGACCTAAAATATGAACGAATAAGAAACTAGCAAAAACACGAATAAGCAATATATCGAAAACAAACACGACAACAAAAGTGATAAAATAACAAATAAAAACGGAGAATACGTCAAAAAGAGAAAATGTACTAAGACTTGAAATGGAAGAGGTTGAAAAACAGACTAAGAAAAAGTGAGACTTGCAGAAGAAATATAAGAATTTAGATTTGTCTTAACAGCAATTATTCAAGAAAGAAAACAGAAAGAGTAATGACTCAAAACAGCCGTAGTTATACCACTCGAAATCCAAAAAATTGCGCGCTAAATTCAAAGAAAATCTCCAAAACCTATGACCGTCATCTGATAGATAAGGAGACCTACGTTGTGTTTAACAACATGGTGATGAAGTTTGTTGAAATGTAACTGCACGAAAGTTGAAGTTGAGAGACTACGATAAAACTACATATACCTATATTAAAAATATTTTTTAAACGTCAGAGAAATTTGAGATTGGACCAAGTTGCCATAGTTAAAAATTTACTTTTCAGCCTAGGCCGTAAAATAAAATTTATCAGCTGCACTTTTACTGCCACTAAAAGTTCATTTTCTTCCGCTGAAAATTCATTTGATGCCGGTTTTTTATTTTTCTAAATTGTACGTTTAGAAAGTATAGCGTTCTTTATACGGCAACAAAGTGACTGTTTGTGCTTCATCTGTAGCATACAGATCTTTACCTATAGCAGTTAAACTAGAACTGCTATATATTCGACACAAAAATATGACTTCTCTGCCTTATTAAAAAAATACTACTTTCCACTCTCATATTTTTATCGACTTATTAAATATCAACTATCTATACTTTAATAATAATCATTATGATACAAGTTGGAACCACTAGAGAGTCTAAGATGAGTATAAACTCAGGTGAAATTGTATAAAATTACTAGCAGTGAAATAGTAAACTTACTCCACCAGCAATCGTAAATCAGGCTATAACTTCCACAAACAGTTGGTTACCTGCAAATAAATTACCTAAAACATACGAAAAATTCTATTCGCAATTATTATAAATCGTATGTGATTTAAATCGTAGCCAAAACTAAGGTAAATGCAAATTAAATCCACGAATTTATAGTCACAGTACTCAATTTTGAAATTTTGAACGATTATTGTAGCTGGTGGAAGAAAAAATAGTGTATTTAGTGTATTAATTTAGTGAGAATTAAAACACAAGTTTACACTCGTGTCTTAATAGACGTTATTAAATGTTTATTGCATAATATACTAATTTGTTTGTCTCTTATAGTCAGTCAATCGCTTAGAAATAAAGTAAACAAAATAAACGTGAATCAATTGTTAATAATCCAAACAAAACAATATGTAAATTATACCAAAACAAAATAAACAAATCAAATCAAAATATATATCTAACTTAGGAAAAAAGTCTATTCGCAAATCTGTTTGTCTGTTTTTTTCCATATAAATATATTAAATTATATAGCTAGTCAACAAAACAATCATCCAAACTACAGTGCTCAACAATTAAATTGGAACACATTAAAATTTTAACAAAATTTAAAGTCTTGGAACTCCTGCAAAAATTTATTAATTCAGATAATTTTTTTGTTCTGAGTAGCTTATTTCTTTAAATAAAACGGTAGCACTTGTAAAGCCTATTGTGACTTATAATGCGACAGTTGGACATTAACCAAGAACGATCAGATTAAAATCTATGTATTTTAAGAAAAAAAAAAAGCGATCAATATTATAGAAAAATCAACTAACAACAGCCTTACAGTGAGTCGGATATTCTTGCGATGATTAAAGCCCAGAGTTTGATCACTGAGACACATTCAAAGACTGTAAATACAGTGAAAAAGTGTTCAAGTATTGAAAAAATAAGATAAAAAAAGTCCTACACAAAATAAAATAAAGAAACAGAAAATAAATAGATGGAAGAAAGTGAAAGACAGAGAAGAAAACACTAGAAAAAAATAGTTCATAGTTTACCTAAGACTCTAGAATGTTAAAACTCTTACATAAATATTTCTACGAAATCGAAATAAAATTAAATAAATGGGTCAGTTCCTGTTCTTAAACAATTTTCGAAATTGAGAGTAATTCAGGGTCAAATTTTTTTTTAATTTGTTTGTGAATTTTCCCATTGCATGTTTTAAGAAAATTGTATTATTTGTTCTACATTAGAAACTCTTGTCACAATATAAACAATAATTTTGTTTAATTGGCGATTAAAAAACGTAATCATAACGTAAGTGTGTTGGTAAAATAATAGTCCAATTTCAAGTTCTGTGAATTATTTTTCCGGTGTTCTACAAATCTAGAGTAGGTAGTCTTTGGCACAGATGAGAATTTCACTTTCTTTCCTTCAGAAATTTCTGGAAGAAAGAATAAAAAGTGTAATTACATAATAATTATGTGTATAAGTTTTGTAAGAGTTGATCAAATTTCAAAACGAAGAAAAACTTTGATTAAATAATTGTACATCGTATTAATTTATTATATATTTGTAGCTAATAAAAATTATAATGCTTGCATAAAATTATTAAATTTCGTCTTTGTAGGTAGAAAATTGTAAAAAACTGAGATCGGGTAATTAAGAACAAGTCAAGCTGGAGTAATTCAAACGTAACACTACCGCCAAATACCGAGTGAAAGGTAACCTATTTTATACAGAATCTGGAATATTCGAAATTTTGATGTAATCTGTGAAATTTTTCTACGTGCAAATGGTTTGTGATTGACCAGGAACTAAAATAATTATTAATCAACTAATTGCAACAGAATCTATTAACCTTCAAGCAACAATTAGATTCTTGTTTACGATTTAAAATCCTAAGGCTATTAACCCGAGATATAAATTTTCCGAACCATTTTCATAAGATTGGCATTTTTTTTTAAATAAAGTGTTTAATACATTTGTGGTTCCCACTAATATTTTTTAAATTAATAATTGTTTAATGCATGTGTAGCATGAGAATACCTTCAGCTTATGTAATCGAGATAATGCATCTTGACGAAATTTTTAGCAATAAAATCTCAGAAAAAACAAAAATTAGTAAATTTTTAGAAAATAATAAACTCTTTGACCTTTTATTTTCCAGGAAAAATACCCATTTGGTAAATTTTCGTGGTTTCGTGCGTGGATAGGTAATAATGAATCACGTCACATTTATACTAAATAAGTATGATGCTAATTTTTAAGTACAGTAAAACCGGCTATAATGACCAGAATTTTTGTCAGTGTTAAAATTTTACGTATGAAATGTTTTTGTCGCAAATTATACTTTTTATCAGCAAAAAAGCAATTCATACATTATTTCACCGAATATCACATGTGATCGATTAATCATACAAGATTAAATTCGTATAAATAAAGCTAAACATTCTAAAGTTTATTTAAATAACTTTGACCGGTAAAGCAATAAAAGAAATAAAGTTTTTTAACATGTGCTTGTCGAAAGAACAAGACACCCTGATATATAAGATTCTTTTTTAACTCCGTTGCTGGAAGTTGGGCCTTAATTTTTTAAAGCTAGCAAAAGTAAAACTATTAATTCCTCAACTAATTTAACCTATGCACTCTCTTTCCTAAGTACTAGAAATTCTTGGTAATTAAAACGTCTTAAATCCACTGATATAGATGAGTCAAACTGATCAACTCAAAATTCATTTCTCATCAATCGAATGACAAAACAGCCTCACTTAAAAATGCATTAAGATGTATATATTACAGTTTCCGTTTACTCAAAAAGACGTTTTACACTTTTGACAAGCACGTGTTAAAAAGGTACCTCTTTTATTGTTTTACCAATCAAAGTGATTTAAATAAACTACACTTTATTTTGAAATTATGAAATTTACAACTTAATTCAAATATTCAAATCAAAAATTATTGTGTAAAAGAATCTTTATTATTTCCATTCAAAAAAGTTTATTGATCAAACGACGTAGTATCCATTGCTAGATTGGCTTTTTTTAATAATAATAAATTTAAATTGGTGCAATTGATAAATTTTTCCGCTAAGGCTCCGTATTTGTGCAATAGAGATGACAACCATTAACAGCATTGGCAATGAGTTTTAGTAACTTGATTTTGATGAGATCTACTGCTGGATCTCTTATAACTGAACACAAAATTTTTTAGACATTGCAGTCATTATAAATAAAATCACAAAAAAAAATTGGTAAAAAACACCAGTAAATAAATTAGAAAGTGTAAGATAATAATAGAAAAATAAAAAAATATTTTTATAAACTATTAGTAGCAACAGATAAATATATACTACACTAGATAAAAAAGTAAAATAACAAAAAAAAACTATTGCGAACAAAGCGCAGAAGAAAATAAAAAAATAATTTAGAAGTACTCGTAAGTTTTGAAAAACAAAAGTACAAAAAAAATTTATTTCTTTTATAATATTATGTCACTTGATTTTAATTGCTATTTAAAATCTTGAAGGTAGTAACGACCCCCGGGAAAGAAATGAAGTTTTAGTGTTGACATTACGAAAACTTAGTTTCCATTTCCATCTTTATGAAAAATAAACGACTTTTTATAACAGTGCTAAGTTTAATTAAGTCCTAAATATATAATTAAAAATCTGATCATACCTGTAGAGATTTTTAAGTTAGGTATATTATACAGGATTGACCAAATGCATGTAAAGTCCTTAGAAAGATATATCGTGTTTACAACCTTTTATAGCATTGATTCTTTAATAAGTTAATGGCCACTCTAACACCAGAATCATACTTAGCAGTCTTAGCACATGCTGGGCTTGACCCAGCATTAACGAAATCAGTTCACATCGCACATCCCTTTATTAGGGTCTAGAAATAATAATTTGCGGTTAGACCTTTATAAAAATTAGTGAAGGTTAAATATTGGATTAAGTCGTAAACACGATATATATTTCTGAGAACTGTAACCAAAATATTTTTGGCTAAACTATAAACTTGTGTAAAAACTAAATACCAAAATTGAATATTTAGTTATTTTTTTGTTTGTTTTAATTTTTGGAGTAAATATAGCAATATTTTTTAAATAAAAACCTACACTAATTTCTATCTTTCAAATAAGCTTTTTATCATATTTTGTTGATGTTTACATTCGACAGTTTTAAATAAAACATATAAATAGTTTCTAAAAAAATATTTTTTTCTGAACAATTTAATAAATGTTGTATTAAATAAAGTAATGCATTTTAAAAAGGTATTATAATAAACTATTTAAAAAACTTGTTAATCCACTTTATTTCCAGTTTGTGGAAACATTTAACAAATCAATTATAATAATTAATGTTTATTCTTACCAAATAATTTCTAGATTTTTTATAGCATACGCCAAGTTGTCCTTAGTATGTAACTGTCAAATAATACTGATAAAATTGTTTAACTAAAATTTAAATTCAAGATAGTGCTAATACTTTTTTCAACATTATTAACGTCTGTGTAAGATTAAGAAAAAGGTTCTTACCCTCAACTTGTCCTATTAGAAAAAAAGTTTCAAATTCCAGAAATAGACACCAAGCGTTGTTACTTCCTTGTGATTGGTCAAGTCGAAATAGGATCTCCCACTTAATCTTAGATAGTGACGTAAAAAAAGTATTAGCAGCATCTTTACTTTAAAATTTATTTAAGCAAAAATCTTTAAATTTTTTAAAAAAGTGAGAAAAGGCGTATTTTACATATTTATGAGCTAATTTCAAGTTAAGATTCTACCGGTAGTATCGCAAATTTTAAAACTTTTCCATAGCAACAACCAATCACAACACCAAATTTTTTTGATTTTCTTTAGAAACGAAGGTACTACCGGTACTATCTCTACTTGAAATTAGCCCATTAGTTATTATATACATAGTTATATTTCTACATTTGTTAAGAGAAGTCTTCTTTTCTTAACGCAAATGTTTAAAGTATGCGGTTTTTAGATAAAATCAAAATTAGTATAAATAAAAAAATATATAATAAAATTTCATATTACATACAGTTTGATGCACTAAATTTTAGACGTCAGTAAACGACCAGAGTTTTAAAAATAAAAAAATATTTATTTCTTAAATAATTATAATGTAGTTATGTACAATACGATTTACTCGTACAAACTAAAAATTATTCTACTTTCTTAGAATTTTTTTAGCAAATATAGGCAATTGTTGAATGAATTTGATCATAATAAACGAAATAATGACAGCGATAGAGAAAAGAAACGATAAAATTTCCATATATAATTTATTAAAAAAAATAAAAATTTAACATCAAAACTGTAGGTATATAGGTAAGGTTAAAATTTACACAGCACTGATTTTATTTAACACGCTGCGCAAGTGGTTAAAGCTACCAAAAAATATTACAATTGTAGAGAATTAAAATTGGGTGTAATAAAGTCTGGGAAACAATTTTTTTCTTTATATATGCTTAAAAATAAGTGAGAATTAATACCTTTCTAAGCTTAACCTATTTTTAACTGGTTTTCAGAATTTTCTCTATCATGTATCTATATTGAGCAATTAGACGTAGGGCTTAGATATGATAATTTGAGAAAAGTCATTTATCACCAAATTATAAATAAAATGTTACTAACTTTGATATTCGGTAAGTATATGACAGCTGTTTATTCTATGTTTGAATATCGATTTCATAATAAAAGTTTTAAAACACTCACTATAAAATGCTATTCGTAAATTCTGTTAAAAGTAAATTTAAAACTAAATGCATAGTAAGTAATGGAAAACAATGAATAAAAGTTTGACTACGTGCTATTTATTGATTATTCCGGTTTTGAGTTTCAACCATTTCCAAAAATAAATGTTTAATCAAACTGCTTTCGTCAAAATCATAAAGTTTTAAAAGAAAACAATCGAAATTTACTTAGCTACAACCTGCTAAAATATTATTTTCTAATTAGCGATAAATAAACTTCTGAAAGAATAAAAAAAACTAAATATCGTCATTGTTTCATTGACGTTAAAAATCTATTATAAAAAATTACTATGCTCTAAAAACAAAACGTCTAATAATTACGCGATAAAACATTTTTTCACTTACGTAAAACACTTTTTGCATTCGTTGTTTAAAATTATTATTTTGCAGACTTAAAACAAGCCGTAAAATTTTAGCGGAATATTTTCATTATTTCCACAAATTATATTTTTTGAAAAAAGTATTTCATTCTTAGAGTAAGTTTCAATAAAAGAAAAGTTTTCTGTATGTTTTTTAAGAGCCAAAAACAGGATAGTCGTTGCTATTCAGTTTTAATTGAATGTCACTTTGAATTTTTTTAAAAAACTGACAATTTTGAATTGTTGTATGCTTCTCTTGTGCGCCTCTTGTTTTAAAAGCATGGTATCCAGTTTTCTAATGTTACTTTTGCAGTTATAGAGAAGCCAACTATGAAGTTGTGAAAACTTTCGAAATTTTACTTATTTTGCACAAGACACAATAATTCTCACTGATTTGATAACAAAACAAAAATCAAACAGATCCCAGGCTTTACTGCTACATTGAGATAATATTTTAAAAAGTATTTAAACTAATTTTTAATTGATTTGGTGATGTGAAAAAAAGTCTTATATGTATCACGAACGTAAATAGTTTTAGGAGACTCACTTGATGCATAAACAACATTTTTCTTTTATAAAAATAACCTTAATTTTTGGCGCCAAAATAATCCATTGTTATCACGTTCAAATTATTTTCTCAGATTGGAATTTTAACTAGTATACGTATTTGTTGTACGTATTAAACTAAAAAAGCGAAACGTTTAAATACAATTGATAACTTATCAATAATAAAATACTCTTTAATTACTGAATTACAAACCTTACCGCACTTAATTTTTGGCGCCAAACAACCTCCATTTTTTTTTCTTTTCAAATAACCAAAAAATTTTTGGGTTTTTGACCTGTGTTTTTGAGCAGGTAAAAATTCCTCAGCTGCATTTAATAAAATTTCCGTTCTGTCACAACAAAACAAATGCATTGTAAATTTCCGTTGGAAAGCAGAAAGACCTAATGAAGTGGTTATCTGATAAAAGGGGTAAAAAACCGAAACGCGCTCATTTCAGCCGGTAATTCCACGCTGTGAACTGGGCTTTATCATCGAACGGTGCGGATCGGTAAATCTCGGTGAGAGCCGAGTGGGTAAGCTATATATACCGAAAGCTGCCAACCCATCCAACCCCAGCCCAGACACACGAAGCTAGAGTGGGTAGAGAGAGATTGAGTTCGGTTGGTTCTCTCATGTCTCTCTGACATTATCGGCACGCCTATAAACACCGCAAAAATCGAATTTCGAGCATTTACGGGATAAATACAACGATGTGTTCAAACCAGTGATAAACCTTCGGTTAGAAAAATACACGAAAACTATTTACCGGTTTTAAATTACTGTGAGAAAATCTGAGAAAAAACTCAGTGACAAACATTTTAGTGGTGTTTTATTGATTATTTTGATAAAGGTGAGTCTTTTTCTTTGTTCTCACGGTTTTCAGTAATTGACACACCCTCGAATCGGACCATTTTACATAATCGACCCATCATCAGGGCACTTGGATGACAGATGTAAGGTTATGTAACTGTCAAAAGACGTTAGAGCCAAAATTTTGACTTAACCTCAAAGTACCGGCTTGAGATTTTTTAAAATCAAAATTCGTACTATTAAAACCCAGAAAAAGCAATTTATTAAAATTCTGAACTATCATCACAATAGCAAAACATTAATTAAGTTAACAATGGATTTAGTAGGTTGAATAATTAACAAAGTCCTTATTAGCGACAACCTTTTAACCCTAATTTAAAATTTTACAATTTTCCACTTTTCCGCATTGTTGACCTGTATTAGAATACCGTAATTTAAATGGAAATTTTTAAGTCACTTGTTGATTTTCTCAAAATTATTGTAACACCCTGTATATCTCAAATTTTCAAAAACGTAATTATTAAGGCTGTAAAGACAGAATTTGGCAACTTTTTTTGTTAATAAATTTTAGTAAAATACTAGTTAATAATAACAATAATTGTTAGTAAAACTAGAAAGAAATAAATTGATTTTTGAATTGCCCCCATCTTGATTACACAGAGTGGCATTATTTAGATCACCGGGGGCATGTTTTTGATAACAACACACATTTTTTTTAAACGTCAAAAAATTTGAAAATTTTGTTGTTTTACAAATATGCAGAGTAAATCTCAAAACAACCTCTGACTTAAACAATTAAAAATCTCAAGGTAATTTTTTCAGTAAGATTTTACGTAATTAAATGTTATTACCAATTATGTTTTGTTAAATTCGAGTACAAAAACTACTTTGAAAGAAATTTTTTTTCGTAAAAATAAATTAGTTGTTAATTATAATCTGCCACAGTTTTTCAAACGTCAAAAAAATTATAAAATCTTATTTCCGAAATTAAAACCTTGTAGATCGTCAATAATTTACGTCACAAGATTTGACATTTGAAAAAATTGAGGTACATATTATCAAAGACATGCGGAAATGACGGTTGTTTAAAAATTATCGCCTTCGGCAGTTTAAACTTAGGGTAGGTTTTTAAAGATTTTAAAAACTTTAAATAAGTTATTGTAATTTGACGTAATTTTTAATAAAACTGATTTAATAAGATATTCCATTGTATGAATTTATCTAAGCACTACATTTATGACCTAAGGCAACTAATCAATAAATATTTTAAAACACCCGTTATGTGCTTCTCAAAACACTGATAATTTATTTATTTATTTTGTTTGTATTATGTTATCAGCATATAGTTATTTGATGAAGTCTTCAGCTACAAAAATTTGATAGGAAATATGCCCTTCAGCTTCGAAAATAAGTAAAATGTCGAACGTATACCCAAAATTGCCTTGAGTTCTTATAATCTGATTTTTGTCGTTATTAATTTAAAAATTTATAAAAAAATTCGTTTTCAGCTCTTGAAATTAGTCAGAAACACTCTTAATTTATAATATTTGACTAGAAAGATCACCTTTCGCTTTAAAAAATTATTAAAATATTGTCTCAGAGATTCAAAATTAACAAAGTGTCGCAAAATTGCAAAAATAATATTGCCTTTGTCCTTTTTAATTTCAAAATTGAAACGAAATATTACTTCTGGTTTCCAAAATTGCTAAAATTACTTCTCCGTATTTCAAAATTAGTAAAATGACGCTCCTGGTCCTAAATTGGGGAAAAAGTTATTTTGTATATTATTGCTAATTTAGAAAAGGTCAAAGACATCACTTCGAACTTCTACAATTATTGTCTTTGGCTTCTAAAAAAACTAATGTTATTTTCGCCTTCGCCTTGACCATTCCTGATTTAAAAATTGAAAACAAATATTGCCCCATATTTAAAATCAAATATGGCTTCTGGCTATCAAAATTAGTAAAATGTTTCCGGCACCAATTATAATCATGCTTGTAGGTATACACGACATTAAAAAAATGAAAAGTATTACATTTAGCCTCTAAAATTTTGTCTTTGACATTCAAAGTTGATGGGATGATTCCTGTTCCTTCTGAAATTAAAACAACAATATCGCTTTTGCCTTTATTGGTATAAGAATTTAAAATAATGTCGCTTACGGTTTCTAAAATTAATAAAATTATACCCTCATGATTAGAAATTAGTAAAAAGTCTCTTCTGGTTTAAAAAATTAGTAAAATGTTGCTTCTAACTTCCAAAATTGGATAAAATATCAACTTTGTTTTCTTTTATTAATTAAGAAAGGTAATATAACCTCCGGCTTTTAAAATTAGTAAAATGTTGTTGATACTTCCAATATAAATAAAATTGTTTCTGGCTTCTACACTCACAAAAACAATGCTGCTTTTGTAACTGTTACTGCAAAATTGAAAAAAACTGTTACCTCTGGTGTTTAAAATTAGTAAAATATACCTCTGGAATTTCGAAATACAAAATGAAATGTTTTTTTTTGGTAAAATATCGCTCTCGGCTCAAAAAATTGAAACAATTTGTACATCTCTTAATTTAAAAAAGATAAAAAACATCTCATCTAGTTTAAAAAAAATAGTAAACTGTTGCCTTTGGTTTTTAAAATTACAAAAACAATGTGGACGTTGTTATTATTGATTTAAAAATTGAAATGAAATATTATCTCCAGTTTATATAATTGGTATAATTACATCTTCTTGTTTCAAATTAATATTCTAACTATAATTAGAAAAATGTCGCTTTTGGGTTTTAAAATTACAAAAACAATGTTGCCTTTATCTCCTCCGCTTATAAAATTAGTAAAATTACATCTGTGTGTTTGAAAATTAATAAAAGTTGCCTTTGACTTCAAAAATTACACTAAATCTTCCATTTCTATATTTTTTAATTCAAAAGAAAGTAATGTCGCTTTCGGCTTCTGCACCTAGTAAAATGTCGATTCTGCCTTTTAAAATTAATAAAATGTTGCTTCCCACTTTAAAAATTGCAAAAAACCGTGCCCTTGTAATTTCCTTAATTTTAAAAAGTAAAAAACATCACATCCAGCCCAAAAAATAGTAAAATGTTACCTACGGTTTTTAAATTAGTAAAATATCGCCTCTAGCTTTCAAAATTAATAAAGAGTTGCTTTCGGTTTCTAAAATTACATTTTCTAAAATTTCGCCTTTTTTTATATCTCCTCCACTTATAAACTAGTAAATAAAATATCATTTCTAACTTCTGTAAAATTCATTTTAACATTTATTAATTTAAACAAGTAAAAAAGATCGTCTCCGGCTTCTGGTCTCCAAAATTATTAAATTATTGTCAGGCCGTAACTACAAACTTTTAACACTTGTCGTCAAGCTAAAATTCTACTAGATTTTTTTGCTACGGCTCTGTCTATTATGATTAAACACGTAAAAAAGCAATTTGGTGGTTACTCTCTGAAACAAATTGTACAATAAAATCGACAATTAATTAAATTATTTAATAAACGGTAAATTATCTACATTTACGGTAAGGAAACACAACAATTCAAATCTTTTTAAAAGATTGACAAAAAATGCGCAACTTGCATGAAGTGTCCATTATCTTAATGGAAACTAGGAAATCATTATCTTAGAAAATTTCACTTATTACATAAAACAGTTGATCACATTTTGATAAACATTTTTTGTTTTCAGTCACCGAATTGTGCAATAAACACTCAAAAAAAAAAAACAAATCTAGGGTATTTAACACTCAAACATTGTTGTCAGTGCAAACAATTTTACTTGAACATTTTAGGTAACGGCCTCAATACATACTGGACGTGGTGTTCATGTTAAAACGAAAAGAAATTAGGTCGCCTCTTGCTATTTTCTTTAATTTTTTTATATTATTAAGGAAATGAATTTGTTCCGTGAAACTTTGTCAATGAAACAACACATTGCAAGGTTGTTTGTCATGATTTTTTCTGACGCATCAGTGCAAGAATGGATTAACATTATTATCTGATAACAGCAATTTATGATAAAGCCCGAAAATGTCGGGTATTAAAATGGCACATCATGTGACCTAGAAATTTTGATATTGTTTGGTAATGAGTGGACTTTAGGTTATTATATTTTAATTTTGACACTTTAAAATATGTCAAACAATGACAATTAAAATTCCACCCAAATTAATATAAAAAAGGTAAGGATTCATTTTTATTTGAATTTTGAAGTTTTATAACTTCTTGGGTTTGTAGTAAAGTCAAAATTACGCAAAATTCCAGTCTTCCAGACATGAAAATGTTCACACAGATTTTCAGGTGGGGAAAAGAAAATTTTATTGCCGTATTATGTGTTACTCAATTAAAACAAGTAATTCATTATTATACTTAATCCTAGAGTTTATTTATATATAAAGATTGAGTGCTCGGAGATGACTGGTCTGATGGTAATCTTGTCCAAATTTCTCTCCACCTGTTTGAATTTTGGGTGAGTTCGTTTATATTAGGTATTTGCACGCCTGTTATCAGGGCTACACCTCTTACTTCTTCCTCCTTTCTTTTTCTGAGTCTTCCTTTGGAATTCATCTCTTCGAGTTTTGTTTCAAGATATTTTTAAGCGTTCTCTAAGGGTTTTATTTCTATTTTGTTCTTTCTTGTTGCTGTTAATCTTTTTTTATTGTCCTTGTTTGTTATAAGAATTTGGATGATGAAACCATCCAAATATTATTCTCACTACTTTTAGTCTTTCTTCCAGGAAACTATTTGTATTGCTGTTATTCTTTCCCTTATTTTTTATTTCCTCTTATATCATGCTTCCTTCCGATATAATTGCCCCAAAAAAATTAAGTTTTCTTGTTTGAAGTCTTTATTTTTTACTGCAACTATACCATATAACATAACAGTTATTATTTTGAACTTTTCCATTTTCCAATACCCAATCTTGTATTATATTTTTGTCTCTTTTCAACACATTGTTGTATATGTTGATATGTCATATAGATTATGTGTTGAACAGAGACAAATAACGGTATTAAATTTAAAAATGACCTATATAACATTATATTATACAGAAATGATGGCAAAAAATTTAGCCAGTGATAGATCTCGTTTAAAAAAGATTTTGTTCTAGATTTTGTAATGATAACTAGGCTATATTATAATGGTAACTAAGTGGTAATAAACGTATCGTGATTTTATGAGGCGGACAAAATTTAAAATTTTAGCATCTGTCCGAAAAATGGTATATAGAAAAGTTGTTTCTTTTGATGAGATATATCACTGGTTAAATTTTTGACCATCATTTCTGATACACTTTGTATAATACTAAATATATTTTCCTGCGTAGCGTCTCAAATCGAGCGAATTTGAAAACGAAAACCCTCCAGTTTGTGGAATTTACAATGCTTGTTAAATTTGCTCCATTTTTCGTCTCTAGGGAACAAATCTTCATATATTAAGCAATAAATTCAAAGCTCTTATGGTATTACTACAGAAAAAAATACCCGGTATGACTTTATGTCAAAATTGATTTCTTTATTAGTTTATATTACAGTTTAGCAGCAGAGGTCAAACTACTGTCATGATTCTAACCATTAGTTTTGACAATCCTTGATGTCATCTTTTTTGTATAGGCGTAATAATACCTATTGTTCACACTTCTACTGCGTCACCTTTCAATATGTCATTTATAATAAAGTCGTAATTTTTTGCAGTCCTTCTTCAGACAACAACTGCAATCAGATCGGTTGTTTCTGTATCTTCTGCTATCGCTTTTCTATCCCTAATTTTGTGTTTTGCTTTATTTTTTTATTTTTTTTTGAAAACATTGTGTGATAGTCGTTATATGCAGATTTTATTTTTTACCAAATTTCTTCTATGACTTCTTGGGTTTTTGTTCTTTTATTATTCTTTTCTAATACTTTGCCATCATATTTGGCAAATAACCATAAAACTCATGGGAATGGCGCATTTAAAATTCGTCAGGCTCTTAATGGGCGAACTGAACAATATTCCAAAAATATATGAATTCGATTCCTTGGCTCATAAAAAGCAAATATAAAATAAATAAAAGAACTTTAGAACTTGACGGGTACTCCTGCTAACAATGTCTGATGGCGCTAGTAAGTGGGTTGTTGTCTAAACTTAGTAATTTTGGCTTCATTGCGTTTCCATAACTCAGTAAGTTAACAAGTAAATCCAGTAAACAAATTAACAATAAACACCTGTTAGGTTGGTGCTATTTCACAATCATTGCTTACAGTACAAGAACAACTGGAAATTAGGTAGTTGAAAGATAGTGATCAGTCAGTAAAACAGGATTTTTATTAAAATTCTGACGTCATTAATTAAGAAACATCTTAATATTTTCTGACTTATGTGTATGTATACCTACCTAAGCATATTAAAGAAAAACTAGAAATTAAAAAAAATCATGTTTATTAGGTATTTGGGCTGGGAAGATTAAAAGCGCCCCTAATCAAGATGTTCCTTTTTTAGAAAATTTTAAAGTGGTGATAAAATTAATCTACGTGAACTGTCAGTTAATTGCAGCAGCACTATTGGTTTTGCTTACAGTCACTAAATAAACAAACAGTACCGCAAAGTCCGCCATAGTTTGAGTAAAAATTTTGGACGGGAATATTCGTATTTCAAAATGCTCGATTCAGCGAATCATTTTATGAGTTTTCACCGATTTTCACATCGATAATAAAGTGGTATGTTCTCGTCTGAATTTTTCTCCAATTATCGCGGACGTCAGTCGGACGTTGGAGTAGTGTGTATTTATTTAGTAACTTTAAATTTGCGGATCTATCTAAACATAATGTGTTAACTTAGTTTCTAAAATTATATAATTTTGATTTAGAGTGCTCTAGACATTAGTTAGATTTTCTGCATCTTGACATATACTGTACTAATATGGGACAAAAAAATTATGTAAAATGTTTTTTATTGCCAAAGAATATATAAGTGAATGAGTAAAAATATATTATTATGTGAGTGAGTAAAATATAGTCGAATATAGTATGATATAGGATGTCAAATTTATGTTAACTTCTTCCACACAATTTTGGAGCCGATTTCTAATTGTGAATCCAAAAGTCCAAAACTCATCTTCTTGTTTGTTATAATCATTCAAGACCTTTTGAAACTCTTTACATCGCTCACTTTCATGTTATTTTTGGTAATAAAACTCTAATAAAACACTCACTATGCTTATGAACTTATAATTAATAAAAATATCCTCAAATCATAGAAATTAGTTTGTTTTTTCTTGTTTACTTTGTATTTACCTATAAAACTCTGGTTATAAAAACCACACAACGAAATGTTTACACAAAAAATAATAATTACTAATTGTGATAAAATAACTGGTAGCACACCGTTGCCACCATTGAGTGCGTTGACGTCATCACCAAAAATTTCGAATTAACAATGCTATGCCATGAATTTAGAACATGTATTTAAAGTAAACTGCACAAGTAATAATTTAATTGTAATGTTCAGTAACAGTGCTAATGAAAACTATTACTTGTTATTTTGTGTTTTATTATCTTTTTTTTGCAGACGTCAACGCACTGAATAGTAGTGGCGGATGTATTGTTTTTATTTTTATCTATGCTATGACTCGATAATACTATAACCCCATGACTCAGTTAGATAAACGTTGAGGTGCTATAATACAATTATTTTTTTATACAGATGAAAAAGGAAATTATATCTTCATTATATGAGATATTTAAAAACCTGCTTCCTTTTTAGTCTTTCTAAAAACATTCTTCTTCATAGGGACATATTTAATAATCAAACTCTACGTTTGAACTACAGAAAAAAACATTAATAAATCAAAGAAAAACTGAGAATAATAGCAGCAGGTAATAGATGAAAAAAGTACTAAACCAAAATATTATGAAGCCAATAAGAAAGAATTGAGGTTAAAAGTTAAAGTTTTTTTCTTGAGACATAGAAATACTGACAAACATCTGTTAGCATCAGCCCCTTCTTGGTTTTGCCAATGCAAGATTAGAGGTGCTGTAAATCGTAATAATGCCAACACCTCAAGTAGGAGGTCTTTATTAATTACATTTATAATTTAAGTCATTATTTCTATTTTTTTCATGGAAAAACTTTACCTGTAGAGAAGAGGGACCAGAATGGGTAATGTTCACTCAGAAAGAAGAAGTTGCTCACACCAGAAAATCGGAAAGAGAATAATTATCCTTCTACTTCTACTAGATAAAATATTACATAAAAAATATACATTTTTCATTTATTTATTTTTATGATAAAAAGTTTCAGTAATAAATAATAAATCTTTTCCGTTTGCATTATCATCGCTAAATATATTTTGTATATTTAGCTTTTGAGATAAGCATGCAAATAATATAAATTTTGATGTGTTTTTGCACAAAAAAGCCTGTTCCAGTCTTATGGAAATTGTAAGACCAACCAAACGTATTTTATCCAAACATTTGTGCAAAATTTATAAAAATTTCTCTTCAATTTACGCTGTGGTTAACTTTTTGACCGCTGTAGCAACAATAAATGTTAAGAGTTAATGAGGACCAAATTCCACAAAACAAAAAAATTGTCAATGAAAATGACTCAAAATTTCTTAAATACTCACTCAAGAATAAAGATTAAATAAAGTAGTATGTTTCTAATGAGGTTTTTAACATTGCAGTTACAATTACGATCGGCATTGTGATACGGCCTGCTTTATTGTTATTCAAATTTGAGTGCCTCAGTTCAGCCTCGGCTTCGGTACAGAGGAGAACGGAAAAGAAGTTTGATTAACAAACTTCTGTGGAGTGGCACGTTTTTTGTCAGTTTTATAAATTTTAACACAATGGAACCCTATTATAAAAATCATTTTGGGAACGCATAAATTGAACAGCTCTATATTTATGGCTTTTTCATGGTTTGTACATCGCTATAATTATAAATAAAAATCTAGTTCCAGTGCTTTAATCCCAACATTCATTTTTCGTTACGTTTTCTCTTTAAAAAAATGTAATAGTACTCTAGAGCATTTTTTTAAGTGAACACTTGATACTTTTTAGTGTTTTGTAAGTTTTTTTACACTAACATAATATTTGTTTGGCAGAACTTTTAAAACCATTTCTGAATAAAAATATTTTTGAAATTTTTAGTTTTATTTTGTATTTCAAATAAACTTTTTCTTTATTTTATTTTTTAAATAACTTTTTTTATCTTATGTTTAACGGAAAACTTAAACTTTTTTATAGATCTGGTAGCTACGTCGTATTTCAATGTTTTAATTACAGTTAAACTCGATTAGTACGTCATCGGATAGGGTTAGTACGCAACATTTAAGAGGTCCCTTTTAGATATTAGACTTTTAATTTCACCTCGGATTTTGCGTCACTCCGCTTAGAACGTCAAAATAATTCTGCTGGTCCGGTAATTGACGTTATATCCGAGTTTGACTGTATTTTGTTTAAATCCATTGTAAAATTTGGGCGCGTTCAACTCCAAGAATGATTTTTTCTACAGCGCTATTTGCCTCTACGACATACCACATAGTCCAAAAAAAAAAAAAAAATTAAACATTATGATTCCGACACCAATTCGACTTTTTCTTATTTCTGTTTGTTATTTTTGATATAAATAATGACATAAACAATGATAATGATAAATAATGCTATAAACAATAGTTTAATGTTTTAATTCGGTTTTGACAAAAGATTGGTAAGTTGTTTCAACATTTTTAACTTTTTGTATAACTTTCGTTTTTACATTGTTATTCTTAGGCACTGAAGATGGAACTTTAGTTTCCGAAAGCGCTTTGCCACTGTTGTATTAGAGTTTTAATTAAACTTGTGGGTTCAACATTTATTTGTATTGTCATTATTTATGTAAAAATCACCCCACTTCGAGAAAGGATGCTTCCATCAAAGTTATTTTTGAAGTTGCTCTTGTATCCTCCATTGTCATTAAAATCTTTCCATTTTTTCTCTGTATCAAATTCTAGCATAGTTTTTGGCAATGTTTCTGATTCTTTCATTGTTAGTTTGTAATAAGTATTAGCTTTTATTTATTATATATTTTTTCTTTTTGTGTTTGTGTGGTTTTTGTTTCTTTTTAATTGCTCCTATTTCTTGTCGTTTCTAATATCTTATTTCACATCTCGATATCAAGAAGAAAGTAATCAGTTTTTTTCATTTCTACTAGACAGTTGTCTACAAATTGTAATTTTTTACTTGTAGCAAAAAAAAAATGCGAAGGAATAAAATTGAAAAATGAAAATTGCTTCATCCTTCACTTGGAAAATACTCAACAAATATTTCTTTGCATCTAACGTACAAGGATAACAAGATCAAGACATTCCTAATTATGTTATTGAAGCTATCAATAAAATAAATTCTTCAATTAAAAATAGCGGAGTTGTAATAAATGTAGTAAATTTTGCAAACATCTGTCCGTTATTAAAAAATGTTATATTACGTATTTCCAGTACGGAATTTTTTCAATTGAAAACAATCGCAAATTTAAATAATAATTGCATGAGTAACGTTATGTGTAGAAAAATATTTTTCAATGCGGGAGCTATTGATTGACCTTACAAATGAAATTTTGTTTCAGATTCCAAGATGGCTCATCTTGTTACAAGCGTAATCGACAAATACGAGGATATTCTAGAAAATAAAAGTGGTACGTATATCTCTTTTATGTAATTTCATTCGGTGAAATGTTACATAAAATGTAAACCGAAGATACCGCAATAGTCAATATATTTCTTAAGAACTTTCATCTTTCGACCTGAATATAGCTATTTTCACTTTCTTCGTCTGGTCTTAATTCTTATGTAACACGTGATTAAGTAAGGTCGGGATTTTTAGAGGTCTTAAATTCGGCAATGAAATTCTAATCTGACATTGACATTTTTCAATTTGAAAATTTCGCAGATTTCAACATTTCAATTAAGAGTGAAAGTAATTCGCTTTGTTGTAGACAGGAAATGCATGCTTTCTAAACTTCGACTTATTGTTTGGGATTTTCTCAATGAAAAAAAAAACTACTTTTGCTACGATTTCCATTATTTTTACATTGAGAAATGTTTGTTATTGTCTTATTAAATAATACTCAATATATTATGAAAGATAAATATTTACTTATAAATAATGGCCGAGTCAGCAGTTTTATTTGTTTGTAAACGGAAAACACTTTCGTAAGTTGTGCCACAAATACACTTTTTTACTTGGAATTTCACAAAAATCCCTAAAATAGTTTACAAAAAAATGTATCTATTTACATAGAGATACTGAGAGAAATTCTAACCCACTTGATCAAATAACATCTGGAAAATTAGCTTCTTTTGAAAATGTTATCTACAAAATCAGTTCAGAGATGTATCAAGGACTCATTGA
The DNA here is from genome assembly GCA_029207805.1 of Tribolium confusum. NCBI lineage: Eukaryota > Metazoa > Arthropoda > Insecta > Coleoptera > Tenebrionidae > Tribolium > Tribolium confusum. Next base: position 12,524,294 of record JALGAY010000006.1, read on the forward strand.
TGAACCTAAAAAGCCTTTTAAACTTTCCTAAACGAGATTTTGCTCATTGAAAAAAAAAAAAAAATGAGACAGTTTTCTAAGTCAAATGAATTTTTTAACATATTTTTTGAATTGTCCATTTTTGTAATCTATTTTAGGGCCACTCAGTATCAACCTTGGTTGTTATTTATTCAACAATTCATCTAAAAACAAATCTGCTTCTCCTACGGTAGTTGCTATACTTTAAGGTCATTTTAATTGTACTTTTGTCCTGTCATATTTCATATTTTTTCTTTATTTCTCGATAAGTACTTTATGTAAATATTTACAGTCTTGCACTTCTAATTATTATAATAGACTAAATTATTACATATTATTTGTATTTCTGCTAAATGATTATGCAAATTAATAAGTGAATCTAAAATTTTATTTAATTGTTTTAATAATAAAAAAAATTGAACAATACAAGAGTGTGAAACAGAATTTAAATGCTAATTTGAAGGTTTTAGCAATCAACGTGTCAATTCCAGATAAATGAAATCAATAAAAAAAATCAAGGTGAAATTTTGTTAATCTCATCACAACAAATTTGGTTTCTTGTTATAAACAAAATTTTGGCAAAAACATGGATCAAAATATTTATGTAAAATTCTCTATTTTCTAGTAAACCTTGCACTGATTTGTACTGAAGGATAGCCTGAAATAAATTTTGCATTTTAAAAACTAGGCAAGTAGATGAAATATTTTAACTTGATTAATAAGAAGTCAGGGTCAGGTTAATTTAGGTCTATTTTTGCATCTTTAAGTTGGTTCTGGTTGAGGGCAAAGAATCAATGTCAGTACTTTTTTTGGGGATAAATGATTGAATCAAATATTTGTAAGTAACAATTCCATATAACCTGAGACCTAAAAAAAATTAATTGACGTAGGGTATTAAAATAGCTAATATTTCTAAGCTCTTAATGCGGCGTTTCTACCAAATGTATTTGCGATTTTTTTTTGTAATTTTAGCATCTATAGAAAGAGGTTTTCACATAAATTTCTTGAACCATTCATGAAGTATAAATTTTTGAAAAAAATACTTCTTTTTTTCATAAGTACAAAAATAAAAGAAATGTAAAAAAATACCATCAGCTTTTATAACTTGGTGAGCCCATTTGATATGAAATGCCCCTACTACAAATATGTTTTTTCACTGCTAATGTCTAAAACTCAGCAACTACCGTAATTATAATTTTTTTCTCACTCGTTAGTTTTTTATTGTTCTTAATTCATTATTATTATACATAGAAAATGCGTTTTTAACATTTTAGTTTTTTTTTGTACATTAACTTTGTTTTGTTTTTAAAATAAAAACTGTCACAATTCCATTGTCATCATCCAGTAGAAAATGAAATTTTAAATAGGAAATTAGATAACAATATCACTTGCAAAAATTGTGGTCTGTTATTAATCTAATCTTGTTTTAATTTTTGTTTTTTATCTGATCACTGATTAATTTCTAATTCATTAATTATGTCTCGTTTTTTATAACAAATAATAAAAAACGTAAAACTGTCACAATTTCATGGCCAACCATAAAATAATTTTCAAGCAAAAGAATTTGAAAGTTCTGGCTAAAAAAATTATGGTATGCTCATAAACATTTTTTACATAATTATGTATTTGTTTTGGTATAAACTTGTATTCAAAAATGGAATTCGTTTTTATTCTTCATAAAACAATAATAAAACAACATTGTCTCAATTTTAAGACGAAAAATCATTTTTTTATGTAGTCATTTCAACCGCAAGGGTGTTATATAACGTTTTATGTATTCACATTGTTCTTCGTTACTATTTACAATCATATTATGGTTCTTTACAATATTGTTTTATATTTCGTCATAATATTTTATTCTCTGAAGTAGTTTCTTTAGAGTTGTCTCATCAGTGTTAAGTTAAATAAATTTAATATAAAAAATGTGATAAATTAACAAAATTGTTACATTTTTTAAATTACTTATCTCTTTATCATTATCAGAGTTAAAAATATCAAATCAATATTATGTAACTGTAACAGATGAAAATATCACATTTTTGTAGCCAACCATGTTTAAAAATAATAATAATTTTAAATAAAGAAAGTAAGACAATTAATTAAAATGGTAGCATAAAAATAGTTTTTGTAACAAGAACAAATATAAAGTGAAAGCGTTTTTTTTTAATTTAGTTTGTGATTGCATTTTTTTGTTTTGGTCTATAAACGTCAATTTTCAAAAAAAAATTCATTCAGATGGCTGTGGTTTTGTCTTTAACTTATTAATTAGATTCAGATACAAAAACTAAGTTAATTTTTCTAATAAACTAATAAACTTTATGGAAGGTTCTAACTAATTTTAATTTTTTAGATAACACATCTATTTCTCTAATAAAAAAATTAAATTAAAAAATAAATACAACACTGTTACAATTCTATGGCCAGCAACATAATGTACTACAAAATATTAATAATTAGTGTTAATTAAATAAATTAAAAACATACTACTGTTTGTAAAAATGTGGTACATTCACAATATTCCTATCTATCTTGTTGTGTGTAATTTATTCGACATTTATTTTTTTTTATTACTATGGCACAAATTAAATTGTAAAACATAAGAACTGCCAAAATTCCAAAGCTAATAACCAGTGGGGTAGTTAAAAGTTAGGAGGCGTTCCTCAATTTTTTTTTTAATATTCATCTTTTGACTAGAAAATCTAGAAAGATTTTCAATATAATATACAGTGATGAAGGCCGGATCTAGTTTTGTAAACTGGATAAATTTTTTAAAAAAATATTACATTAGATAATATATTAAAAAAAAATATCCAGTTTATTTCTATAAATTTTGTTGTAGCAAATATTTCGGATAAATTAATGTTAATTTGTAAGACCAGTTTAACTTGAAAAAGGGATGAAAGACATAAATTTTGCCGCATGATTTTTTTCTTATTTATTTTTTTTTTATAGAAAATTTGTCGTCACAAGAAGCATATTAAGGCTGTTCTCGCAGACAGTTCAGTCAGAAATAAGGGTGCAAGACTTACATACCTCTTTTCTCTTAATATGATTCCTTGTATATTTTTTAAAAACTACTATTAAAAAAAAGTGAAGATATGAACCTCAAGACCAGTGGTTTCTTTATTATAAAAACAGTAATATTTAATTCTAAAAAGAGGTCTGTTTAAAAAAAACTGGTGGGTTCACAACTTCGTTATATTTGTAATTATTTTCTTTTCTTCATTATTTTTTTTAAATGTCTTTAGTCCAAATTAAATGCCTGTTACTTTGAATAAATTACTCGATAAAACACAATTTCATGGCCAACCATGTCTACAAAAATTAATAATTAAATAAAAAATAGTGTCTACAAAAATTTGTGGCTGGTTCACAACATTCTCGTGACATAAATATCACGGCAAACTTGATTTTTTTTGCTATCTACTATCTAAAATTAGGATCATTTTATTTTGTGACGAAAATTTTATTTTTTGACTAGAAATAAATGCGATTGTTGCTTTATTTATAAATTAAAAATAGATTTGTAGATCAAAGTTAATTAGATTTAAATTTATGAATATGACTCAGGATGAAACCACGACGAAAATATTATTTTAACTAAAACTCGAATTACTATCAGTACTTCCTGTATTTTTAGTAATTAGTGTAATTATTTTTTAAATGAAAATACTTCCTCGATTCGTCTTTTTAACCTTCTCAATAAATGCGGAGTTGAATATTTTTTATCGTAAAAGGAAGTTTTGCAAAGTAGTGACTCGATATGAATTAAAATGATTTTACCGGAAGTCTAGCGAGATTTCAATGATACTCTTGTCTGAAATTCAATTTTTTAATCGTCTTGTTGATAACCGGTGCACAGGAAACGTGCAACTATTTGAACAGGAACTAGCAGTAAAAGTCGAAACCGTTTTAAGACGCGTCATGCATTTCACATTTTACTTAAAAATAAAATTGTACCTATCAACCTCAGTTCAATTCACTGAAAAAGCAGCATTGACCTTGTTTCGGAAATTTGGCAATATAAGATCAACAATCGATGAATCTTACCGCCAAGATCGATGATATAATATTATGTCACACGTCATTATTATTATTTTTTTTTGAAAAATTGCGATGACATAATGTGTTATTTGGGTCGCTTTCTCTTATAATAAAAATTGTTTTTTTTTACAGACCCGAGGGTGAAAGGATGGGCTATGATGTCAAGTCCGATGCCAACGTTATGCATTTGTTTATTTTATGCATATTTTTCAACAGTTCTAGGGCCCAAAATAATGGAAAATAGAAAACCATTTAATTTAAGAAAGGTTTTAATTTTTTATAATTTAATACAAACACTATTCAGCGCATGGATATTTTACGAGGTAAGTTGAACAATACCAAATTAATAACGTAATTAGTTTGAATAGGATTTATAGAACGTAGCTAATTATTTATTTTATTTCAGTACTTAATGAGTGGATGGTGGGGTAGCTACAGTTTCAGGTGTCAACCTGTTGATTATTCAAATAGCCCTATGGCGCTAAGGGTAAGACATTTTTTTTATCTAAACGAATTAATCATAAATACTCTAGATTAGATGAGTCATAAATAGTTTTATCTCGAAAATTATCGTTTATTACATCATTTACAGATAAGAAATTTTATTGATAATAAAAATCTTTAAATTTTTAGCTCCACGCATTTGTTTATTTTGACCGATTAGAATAAGAATTGATTACTATAATTAGCAATTTGATTAGTAATAATGGCAATGCAATGACTGATACAGTGGAACCTCGATATTCGGAATCTTTAATGAAATACGAACTCGCAAATTATAGATCTCTATAGCTATAGTCCAAAGATTGTTTAAATTGATGCAAATATTTCAGTTTAAAGATAAAGTTTGTTGTTTTATAATATCAACAGAAAGTTAAAATCGTTTAAAAATAAATAGCAACTCCAAACATAAGAGGCAAAGTATCTTTTCTCAATACTTCTCAAAAACTCTAGTTTTTTATTTTTTAAATTTAAATGTTTTAGGTTTTCTACATTTTAAAATTTTGTAAATTCAGTTTTTATTTTCATTTTAAATTAAGCATGCGACATAAGCGCAAAATCGCCGAATTAGTTGATGTGACGTAGAATCGAGTATAAAGTGACAACAATATAAGGTTTTCTAAAATCCAAAGCCTTTACTAACACAGATCAAATAATCTAAGCTAAATATCGAGAACAGTGAACAAATTTTATTGATCGAAGACAGAAATAAGACAGTTTTACTGACTGTTTGAGATTGCTAAAATGTTCTTAATGTTCGTGATGCTTAATGTGCGATTAATTTTCATTAAAAAACATTATTTACTTAATTTTGAACAAATTTACTTACCATTCTTGAACAGTAAGTGACGCTTACCGCTGAGTTTTGTTAACAATAAGTAAAGGAAATATTTGTCGACTAGTTTGCGTTAGCAGCAGTGAAATAACTCTTATTGTCTTGGAAGCCGACGAGGTAAAAAATTATAAACAAACGCTTATAAACAGTTATTATCTTTAAATTAAAATAGACATTAATCCGATAAATTCATTCTTATATACAAGATTTTTCTTGTATGACGACATAAATAAAAATATTTACTTAAACAGTCTTATTCGTATTATTAAATTGGTTAACAACTCGCTTGCGAAGATTTTTGTACTTCCGCTCTTTCCACCGGTTCTCAATTATTATATTTTTATTAAAATAGTTTACAAGTCTATGATTTTTGCATAAAAAAAACATGGAAATAACTTTAAAAAATGGAGATTTTAAATTATAGATCACAAACCCCACTATCTACATCGCTGAAAGGCAGCGTGACAGGTATTAAACAAAATGGCATAAATAAAAATATTTTTTAAGTAAAAACCAAAATGCAGAAAATTAAGAACAGTTCAACTTTCACTTCTTAATCTGGATATCGAATTTCATTCACAAAAATCAATTATATTAATTTTTCATTGGTTTTGCTTCTTTAATGCATATTTTAAAGCACAATTATGAGTGTTTTGCAGTATTTAATAACAATTTTTGTGGCATATTAAGAGCATTATATCGTATTTTTGCTGCAAATTTGCCCAGCCCTACTTATAAGGATTTTGAGTCGTTCCAATCAGGCACATAGGCAAGCTACTTCGGATTGATAGAGGCAAATAGAATCTACCTCGCCTTCTTGTTTATGAGTCTGACTAGAGCACCATCAATAACATTTTCTTTAAAATCTGGTAAGCTGCCATTCAGCGATGTAGATAGTGGGACCTGTGTCTGCAGTGTAGTTTGAAGTATCGGGGTTGTACTGTGGGTAGGATTTTTTGTTAATGCTTCTCAGCACGTACCAAAATTACTCGATTTAAATCTTCCGTTATTAAACTGATAACTTACAATGAAATCAATTTCCAGATGGCGAGAACTTGTTGGTGGTATTATTTCTCAAAATTCACTGAATTTTTCGACACTCTATTCTTCATTTTACGGAAGAAAAATAGTCACGTGTCAACTCTTCATGTCATCCATCATGGATGTATGCCATTTTCGGTATGGATGGGCATGAAATTCGCTCCAGGTTGGGTGTTTTTACCCTCTAGACTTGTAGTTTTTTAACAGTATATATTTCAGGTGGCCATAGCACATTTTTCGCTTTGCTCAACACTTTTGTTCATATTATTATGTATTTCTATTATATGGTAGCAGCGATGGGACCCCAATACCAGAAATATATCTGGTGGAAAAAATACCTCACTACTTTCCAAATGGTACAATTCGTTGCGATTTTCACCCATCAGTTCCAACTGCTTTTCACCGAATGCAATTACCCTAAGAGTTTCATGATTTGGATCGCTCTTCATGGAGTTATGTTCTTATTCTTATTTTCCGATTTTTACAAAGTGAGATACACCAATAATAAAATGGCTGTGAAGAGTAGTAATAACGGTGCTTGCATGGTAAGTTGATTATTTTTTGTTCGTTTTTGTGTTATTAATAAATCAATTGTAGCCTGTATTAGATGATGAAAAAGACCGAAACGGTACAGTTAAGAAGTCTGATAGTAACGGCACTCTCAATAACACTTACATTAAAAGCGAATATTCCGATTCTTACAAAGCTTGCTATTCAAATGGTAGCACAAACGGTTTTGTAACACAATCAGTGCAGCGCAACTCGAAAAAAATCAATTAGGTTTAATTTTTTTTTTTATTTTTTTGTTTAGTCATAGATTTATTTATTAGATATTGTACATTTTGTTTGTCAAAATTTCGTATCTCAGGGGCGAAATAAATTGGTTTCTTTTTATGAATGTATTATATAAGTTTTAATTACGGCTGCAGGGACCATTTTTACATTTGTCACATCGCTTTCCATTTGTTGTTTTTCTTTTCGTTTCATGTATCAGCCATTAGTGCCTCAAAGTTTTAGCTTATTGTTAAAGTTGTACTTAAGTTGTCGGAAATTGTTTTATTGGAGAGAAGCACATCACGTGATTTTGTTATTTGTAAAATAAATTTGATGCTTGCTCTCTACGTATTTTTCAAGTTTCAAAATAATAAGTGTAATGGAAGTTGTATCACTGTAATAAATGTCGTTTTATTATCATTGTATATAATACATAATACGCGTTCTTTAGTTTTAAAGTTGTATAGTATTTTTGTATATACTTTTCAATCTTAAGAACTAAATAAAGTGGAAACCTGCATTTTGCAAATTGACTTTTTTTACCTTAATTCCCAGAAAAACAGCAATTACAGGTAAGGTCATAACACACACAATTAAAAATATCAGAAACTTTTACTGTAAAGTTAGGTGTTATCATTTTAATTTCAGTATTTTTATATAAAACTGTGTTTTAATAGCACACGTTTCTGTTGATAACGGAACTAAAAGTTAAGTTTTTGCCTTAAGAAAATAAAATCATACGAAATGGACGAATCTCGTGATTGGCATAGTAAGGACTTGGAGAAAATGAAAGTAAATCAGAAAGTTAATAATACAAAAAACAAAATATAGACAAACCAAAACACATCAACAATATTATGTCATGGCATTTTTTGATTGACTTACTACAAAAATGACCCGATAAAACCTTCCCAAACCATGTCTAAAAACATATCTTCAAATTATAAAAAATATACATGATTAATAATTCATTAAAATCTACAAAGAAAACTTGTGAACAAATAATTTATTTATGTTTCTCACCAGCTAGCGGTTGGAATAACACTGTATATTTTTGGTAATTGTTCCAGAAGGTGCATTTATAATTTTTGTTATTTTGGTGCTTTTATAAATTTAGCGTTTTAAATATAGTCAATATTTAAAAATTAACAAGCAACAAAAAAGGGAAAAAACCCTAACTAGTCGAGTGGATTCAAAGAAAATTCGGCTATTTTTGGTCTGATGACGCATTTATGAACTTTGTACGGGTTTTTCGCTCGTAAAATCTAAATTTAAATCCGCAGAAATTGAATTTATATTTATTGCAATTGAAAAAAATCATTAATGCATATTTAATTTGCAGTAAACCGTAATTAATAAAAATTAGTGAATTTGTCAATCGCGTAGGTAATTACATATTTTATAAATAATTCAATTCGAATTTTTATTTTTTTTTTCAGCTTTGTGTTGGGGATTTAAGGGTAAAATTGCATATAGAAATGACATATTACTCTAAGGCCCTTATATTTTTGGAAATTAAAAATTTTATATAAAGAAACATTTTTATAGAGATTCTAAAGTAGATATACAAGGTGGCACAGAAAGACGTTCCCATAGAGGAACCTGAGATTTTTGAAATCAAAATAAAGCAATTAAAACCTTCTCTGTACATCCCCAGTTTTATTCTTCTTGTTGGATTTTTTTTGCATATTTTTTCGGACATTTCGATCATATAATAAATTGGCACTTTACATTTTGAGATTTGTGGACTTTTAGAAAGTTTTTTAAATTTTGGCGATTTTTGCAAAGATTACAGATCAGTTAGAACTTTTTTAACATCTGTAGTTAGGGTATTTTAGTGTGTTAGGTTGTTCAAGGTGGGTTGTTAGAGGAACTGTTGTTATTTACAGTAGAAGTAAACAAAAAAAAATGGAATTAAAGAAAACATTTTAGAACAAGTCCTAAATTCAAAATCTAACACATATTCTTATGGAAGTGCCTCTGGGAATCCAATGATCACCAGATAAGTAAGATTTTTTTTATTTGTATAGTCATTGTATAAATTTACCAAGATCCAATATTTTTAGAACCAAAATTCAACAGTCAATTCCTTAAACACTGGGTTTTTAAGATTATGTTTAATATTTAGAAGTTGCAAAAAGCTCATATTTCTGAACCTGATACATTTCAAAACTTTCAATTTTAGTTATTTCTGTTTTTCCAATCGTAGTACAGCCATCGAACAGCCGCTATTATAATTTCCAGTTCGCAGTTGATTCAAATGTACCTTAGTTCGAGCTGAGTAAATCTGTAACATCGTCGACTTCTAATTCAAGTCACTCTTGGGAAGTGACTAAAATCAGGAAGAAGTCCTGGAGAAGGGAAACTACTCATCAATTTTCAAATTCTTTAAAATCCAAATTGAGATTTCGAAGATAAACTCATAACTTGGGTTTTGTTGAAGTTTCGTCAAGCTGATAGTTTCTAGTCCAGTAAAAATGTACAAAATATTAACAAATAAAACCAATTTTTGGGGGAATCTTAATTTTTAGTATGTTGCACAGATACCCTTCTAATATATAAGTACAGGTAACAGTATATAAGTAACAGGTATAACTCCCTGTTTCCCCGTTGAATTGCCAGACTATTTTGTATTAAAAATTTCTGAGCATATCTCGCACCTGTTTTTTGTCGTAAGAGGTTACCCAAGGTATTCATTTATAAGTGCTTCGGGCTCCATTCCCCATGTATTGTAGCATCAAGGTATATAAGGCAGAGGGAGAAAGATAAAAGAGACTGAGAATACAAACGACCAATCCGATATTTAAATGCTAACCGGTTTGAATTATCGCTGGTTCACTGTACCGTCCTTGATACATCACAGATATTTTGCAGGGTTGGCTTTAAAAATATTTATGTAAAAAACATGGTTAATTTTTTATAGAACCGAATCAAAAAAAAAACAAACAAATTAAATGTACACACAACTAGATACAGTAGTGTCGCGCTAATTCGAACCCTGCGATAATTCGGATCCTTCAGTAATCCGGATCGGACTCTTTCCTTCATTGTTATGTTGTAATCCGGATTTCATTTAATTTGATATATGATGCAATAACTTTGCTAAGTTTCATAAAAAAACTGTACATTTCAAAGAATTGTTTTAACTGGAGTGTGGAAAAACGTAAACATAAGAAAAATATTTAAAACTGCAGTGACTTCAGTGTTCTCAAACTTGCAACATGACCTCGAAAACAAAGTCATAAAACTCTAACGCTAAAAGAAAAAGCAAATATTGTTGATGATTTAAAACGAGTCATAATGGAAGATCTTTAGCTACCAAATATGGGGTGGGAACTTCAACAATCAGGATATTAATAAAAATACTGATAAAATTAAAGGGTAAGTGTAGAAACTGCCTGAAATAAGAAAAATCTGACGTCATTTAAAATAATTTAAGATTTGTTGTTCAATGTGTTTCTGGGCCTGGAAAAAGAAAAACTTAAAAAAATCCAGAGTATCCAAAAATGGAAGAGAAGCTTGCTTCTTAGTTTATAAATCTTGGAAATCGACATATTCCAGTTTTGTCTAAATTTTTAGAATTTTAAATTAGAATTATAGAAAATTTTATAGAAATGGCTTTTGAAAAGCACCAACATGGTGTTCATCAGACCACAATAACTCATTTTTTCAAGCCGGCTGTCCCACAAAATGCTCAATAAAAACCATAAAAGTATGATCACGTATTCTTCTTCTTACCTCAACTTCATCTTCACTTTCTTTTACCTTGAAAAATTTGAAATACTGTTTAGAAAACATGTCTTGGTAATCCGGATTTTTCGATAATTCGGATCGTCTCGGTTTTAATTGATCCGGATTAGCGCGACACGACTGTACCACCAAAATAAACACAATACACAAAAAATTACGTTTAACTAGAGAACACTTTACGTCACCGGCAAAAGTGAATTTGCCAACCCTGCACAGCTGCATTTCTGTAATCAATTAGTAACGAAACGTTGACATTAGTAGTCCAGTTGGACAATAATTAGTTATTTTATGCTTTGTTACATCGAAAACAAACCTGGTCGACTGTATCAAGACCACGTGCCACTTAATTTTATGACTATTAAATAGTACGATTTATTAATGACAAAAAAAGGGTCTCCGAAAAATCGCCTGAGGCGAGCCTTATAAATATTGTAGCGACAATACTTTGAAGATTCCTACATCATAAGCGAGGAATTCATACCTCTTTTAATCTCCACGTAATTTGTGTGTTTGAGGGACTCCGCAGAAGCAGCAGTTGATCCAGGATTAGTACAACTCCCTTGAAGATGCGTGGCAAATTTTTGCGTTTTTTAACAGCTTCGCTTCGACTTCTTCAAAAATTTGGTCCAGTTCGAAACAGAATTAGCTAGTGGATCGAATGCATAATATCAATAATACATTGACATCTTTTTGTTATTAAAATAACAAATGTATTTAGCTTTGATACATTCATAAAATAAATTATCTGATACATATTTTTCTAAGCTGTAGGAAGTATTGTAATCATTAAAATTTAAAAACACACCTGATAGGAAAGATAAACTATTTTGAGTTAGTATTAATATTTTTTATTTTATAAAAATTAAAACTCCATCAATCTATCTGTATCTGTAAGCACTTCTTGACTATGTTCCGAATTTTCCGGAACCAAATGATGACTTCCAATCAGACACCCTTTAATCTGACACCCAGACTCAATGGTAACCCCATCAGAAACAATACAATTCTCCAAAGCAACCCTGAAAACCCCAATTTTAATTTTTTCTATTTCTCAAAAAACCTAAAACATACTTTTCCTTAATAGTTACATTATTCATAACAACACTATTAAAAACTCGTGAAAAGCTGCAAACTTCACTATTAGCCCCAATAATCGAATTTTTAAAAGAGGTTTTCTCGTGTAACTTGGATCCTTCCCAAATAACACATTTCTCGTCCACTTGAGACGATTTATTATCACTTTTAGGATGTCTTAATACCAGATTCAAGCTATTTGTTATTTTATCCCACTTTTCGTTGACCTACAATGTATTACAGTCAGAATTAATAAATCCAGAACCGGACTTAAGCCAAACTTTATGATTTATGCTCCAATAAGACGCCAGAGTGTTAACTCTGACCCCTAATGCATCTCTGGGGGCTAATAAGGCATAACACCGGATACTATCACCATGATAAGTCGGTTTTGAATCCCCAAAATGGTCATTATAAGACGAAGCCTCCCGGATTAAAATACTAAACTCGTCCTCTTTCGCAAAATTAAAAATATCCTCGCTATCACAAGCACTTACAATTGATTTACCTTCGACAACTTTTGGCGGCTTAGACAACTGTTTTTTGACAATGTGGGGCAAAAGCTCGCCTTTGATTGTCGAGAAGTTCGGTTGGCTGTTTAAGTATTTAATGACCCAGTTTTTGATGACGTAAACGTGGGAATCAACGAGATTGCTGTACATTTTAATATGAGTGTGTTTTTTGAGTAAGGACCGGGGTAAAGACAAGTTATTTTCGAAATCACTGGCAGAAGCTAAAAACACTAAACGGTTTGTTTGAGAGTCAATCCCAACCAGGTCACGTTCAGGCTTATGCTTGGATTTGGGGCCTGGAATTGTTAAATTCTCCCCGCTTGGGGGGTGAAAAAATAAAGATGCGACTGAAGCGTCATGCATTCGGAAAATATCTAAAACGCCCTTAAGGCTAAAATCAGTGATAAAATCACAGGAAATTACAACAACGTCGGATTTTAACCGGTCGTGGAGGAGTCGGAGAGAGTCAGCTGTGCCTAAATCCTCCTTCCCACTTATAGAAAAATAATCAATTTTTATTTCAAGCTCAGTTTTGTCAAGAATGTTTTGTATGTCGCTTTTGTGGTTCTCTAGTACGACTAGAATTACATCTAAAAACTTTTGTAAGAAATTCGTCAAGTGCTCTAATATACGTACGTACCTGTAAATCCAGATTGTTGCAATTTATATAAAGGATACCAAACGAGGGGTTTTGTACCAACAGGCAGCAGACATTTGGGCTTACCTGAAGTGATTTCAGGCATACGAGACCCCTTACCAGCAGCCAAAACCACAGCTTGAAATTCAGGTTGTAAGGCCATTTTAGTATAACACAGGTGAAAATAACTATTTAAACTAATTATTTACAATATTTCATTAGAAATGTTTTACAATATGTAACAATTTTTTTAGGGAAAAAAGTGAGGTTATGATGAGATGTGACATTTGAGACCAGCGCTGCCAACACAAAAAATTAAAAGTCTTTTAAAAGAAAAATTTTGGGGGTCTGAAAAAAACGTGTTTTGCCCCAAATAAATACGTTATCAACAGCTAATTAAAAATTTCACAAACACGAATTAATTAGCTGCTGAGTTTGTTGAAAATGTGCAAAGAAATTTGAATTTTTTGTGTCTTTATGTTGGTACTGAAATCTCAACTGTCAACTGTCATTAGTTTTCAAGCCCCCAAATTGTTTTTATTTTGGTCCGGGTTTGTGGTTTTGGGGCCAAAAAATGGGGCGCCGAAAGTCGAAAAGAAAGCCAGCACCGAAAAGGAAAGCTGTGGAACCTTTGGATCAACAATTTAATTGCCCTTTTTGCAACCACGAAAAGTCGTGTGATGTTAAAATGTAATTATTTGTTTTTGTGTTAATTATGTGATGTGTTATTTGTTGTTTTGTAGGGATAAAGGCCGAAATACAGCTAGAATAACTTGTCGAGTGTGTTTAGAGGACTTTCAGACAACTATTAATTTTTTATCTGAGCCAGTGGATGTATATAATGATTGGATAGATGCCTGTGAATCTGCTAATTAAAATTTTATAATTTAATTAATCGATATAAAACGATTTTTTATACTTTCTAATTGTAGGGAGTATTAATGTACAATGTAATAGTCTTTTTTCCATAAATTATACTATATTTATTTGTTATTGTTTTAATTTTAACTAATTCCAATCAGAATATGTTGTAAGTTTGTATACATAAATTGTTTTGATGATAATTTAATAATACTTGTTTTAATTAATAATTTTTTAGCAAATTTCCAATTTTATCAGGAGTTTTACATAATTTTGGGTCAGAATTACAGACACCTGCAAATGTAAACAAATCTGCGTTTACAGATGCCTGTATTTCCGACATTACTGCAAAATACCGTGTGACTAAAAATGTTCTATTAAGACCACCCAAGGTCAACCTTGTCTGATAAGACGCAAACATAGTTTTGCTATTGTCTTCTTGGTGGCGCTCATAGATTAATAAGTAATAATATAAAATATTTTTTGGTACAAAAAACTGTGCTAACTGATAAGGATTTATACGCCGTGGCCGTAGTTCTGCCGCTTCGATAGCGTGCGATTTAGTCTGTCAATTATTGCCAAACAGTGAATTTCTCTCATGAATGAACCATTGCATTTAACTATGATCAAAATTATTTAAAATAATTCGCAAGTTCACAATCATATTATTTTATATAAAATTATATAATTGTTTATAATTTACAATTTTTGCAGTACCTATCAAAAAATTTTTAACAATTATATAAAGAGCGACCCAAAAGCCATGGAATCAAAGCAGGCTTAGACGAAAATGAGGTTTGGTTTTTTCCAATTAATTATTAGTGTCATCTTACATGTCAGAAATTATTGTGCGAAATTCTGTTAGAAAATAAGGTAACTAATCTGTGTTTTGTGCTAGAAATATAGTCAGCAACAGTTACAATATGAACAAGTTAAAGTTAGTTTTCAGGAGCAAACCAACATTAAAAAAACTGAAATTCATTTCTGATACCTTCTGAGATGCTTCTGGTATTCTAAAAGACGCACAATCCTCAAACATGATTACTGTATCTTGCTCTTTTTTCCATAGCTTATTGAGCTTTCAGGACTTTTGTATCGTTCGTTATTATTATGCAAATTATTAGACATATTTTTTTTATTTTCAATTTGCACAAACCTCTTTCCAGAAAGAAATACCTTTGTTGTTTAAAACTTATTACATGAAAATTTTTAATGAAAGTTTAATTTTACAATTATTATTGTAGAAAACGGACATGTTCTGTGTTTTAAATTTTTTTTGAGAAAAATTACTAGATACTTATACTTTTTGACAATAATTTTAAAAAGTTGGATAACTAAAGTAATATTTGCATGACAAAATTATATTATTTAACATAATATGAAAAAAATATATATTCTAATATACAGGGTGAGTCTGCTAAAAGTGTTTTTCAACTTTTCTCAAAAACTAGTTATCACATCAACTTCAAAGTTTGTCATTAAAAACACTGTTTTTTGCGCTACCCAGGTGAATTTTTTCAGAATTTTTCTAATATTCCTTCTAATAAATATTAATTAATTTGGTCAAAAAAATCTAAAATATTTCCAATTTTTAACATTATTCTAAAAGAAAAGATGTGAAAGTATTATTTTGTGCAAAAAATATTTTAAATTTTTTTTAGATAACTCGAAAAAACAATAAAATTTCTTTGTTTTGTAAGATCTATTTTGGTGCAGCAGACTCAACCTGTATATCCCAAAAATGAGATATCGACGTCAACTTTGTATTTTTAAATGGCATCCTATATTTTATATTGCATTTTTAGATTGTATGATAAATTCTAAACATATTTTGTGTATAAAGTCTTAACCTATCTTTAACTATTTTCGAAATATTAACGGTTAAAAAAAAACAAAAATTTAAACACTGAATTTTTTCTTGAGTTAATTGTTTCAATTACCACCCAATAATTTTTTGACAGTAAGATGTCTATCTTTAAGTTATTAAAAGTTGGAATAAAATAAAAACATAATATTATTATTGAACTCACTGTTAAAATCTGGTACCGTACCCTATGACTTCTTGACAGTTTTAAATATAGTGACAATTGAAAATTTGTTGAAAACAATAATTGACACTTCAATTTTAAAAAAATGCGTATTATTAATGGGACACATAACAGAAACTCAAAGAATAGTCCAAACTTTTTTATTGAATTTTTTTTTTATTATCGGGCATTGGACTGATTGGGAGAAATTAAATTAAACGAACATTTTAGTTGACGTTTCGGTTCTTTACTCCAACTTTGCTGCCTGCAAACTGCAAGCTTTGAAAAAGGTTGCAGTGAAGAACCGAAACGTCAGCTGAAATGTTCTTTTATTTTAATTTTTCCCAATCAGTCAAATCTCCGTTAATAATAAAAAAATTTCAATAGTAATAGCATTTTTTCTTAGACATCGTATATAAAATATGTCTAGAATCTGCTATAGAATCCAAAAATGCAATAAAAAAATATAAAGTGCCATTTAAAAAACCAAAGTTGATGTCAGTATCGCATTTTTAAAGCACTCTGTATAATTTTTTTTACAAATACGCATTTTAAAAATAAAATTGACCTGTTCGAACGATTTTTTTAAAAATCAATAGTTTTGAAGTTATTTTAGATGTTCCATACTTTTGCCACTCACTGTAAAATAATTATCATTTATATAGTTTCTTTTAATGTCATAATGATAAATGATAAGACATAAGAAGGCAAAGAAGAGTGGTTGGTTTGAAGTAAGTACAGATAAGACCAGGACAACATTGTTATTTAATTATAATTCATACTAGTTTCATTTTCATAGTAGGTTTTAATACCCCTTCAAAATAACTATAAATTACCAATTTTAGTGAAATAGCTATAACAATATTTAATTCATATTTCAAAATTTCTTTTTAATAAATGGTGTAATTTATTTGATCGTTTGCAGATAGTAAATAATAGTGGTTTAGTGCGATACTGTTTAATAATAATACCAACTACCATAACATTTCATATCCTTTGTAAGATAAAATAAATTACGTTACAATTATTGTTTGTTGTTATCATTCATTAATCTTTTTCTCAAAAAGAATGTAGAGTATATCTGTGCGTCCTTTGGCCGCTATAAAATTTTATAATCATCCCTTACTAGTATAGCGTAATGAGAGCTTACCACAACTATTTACAAACTTATTCTTTCGAATAAGAGATATTAGGATTTTGGACACTGTTCCACGCAGGGATCGTTTTAAAGTGTGATCTGTTGTACTCGACTTTCACTTACTTAGTAATAAAGGATGGTTGTAAAAGTTTTTAGTAGATAAAATACATACAAATGTAGCACTGTTTGAAAATTAATTCGTTTTAAATTATAGGTCGTTTTTGAAGGAAAATATTTTTTACATGAAAACACCAAGACAATGAGTAGAACTTATGTAGCTTCATTTGTTGCCACTCATTCTTAGGTTGATACATAATAATGCCCATCCTTTCTGCTGTCACAATATTTTTAGTACTAATAAAGTACAGTATTTTACATACCTACAACACAGCTTTTGCACATTGCTATACCAGGCCAAGGGATGTGCATACATCTTGTTAGGTATGTACTGGAGCAGCTTTCAATTGGCAAATCCGGGTTATAATATAATATTCTCATTTGAGCATTAAAGAAAAGAGTACCTTACACAAGGATAGTGTAATACTGTTTGTTAGTATTTTACTTACGTGGACTGTTTAATTTCCTACGTATTAAATTTTATAGTCAAAAAAAAAAAAAGTTAGCAACAATCCGTTAAACAACAACATAAACTCAATTGTTCGATGAGACACGTTAACGTTAAACTGGAATAAATAAATAAACATATTCCACAATATTATTTGCAGGTATTGTTTATATGACGACTTTATTGAGAAATAGTGAGATATGTAAATCAATATGTTTATTACAGAAATTTGACAGATTTGACATTTCTTTATTTATGTTCTTAAAGCCTATAGCGCCATCTATCAGACAGTAACCAAACTTTTCGTTCAGTCCGTTCACTGACCTTTACCTCGGTTTGACATTTTTTATAACATTTTTTTTATGCTTAATACGTCATGAATACGTTTGGGGCTAATCCTGAAGCAATGGTAACATTTTTGCACGAATTTTTTTTACGAATGCATTGTCCATAACGAGCTGTTCACTCTGACGATTTTTTATATACATCTGTTGTGGTGAAATTCCCAAAAAGTATCGACTTTGGAGACTATTTACCGAGTTAATCGGAAAGAACGTTTGTTAAAAAACCGCCGAGACAAGCATTGAATCTTTATCTGTAAGCTGCCTCACTTTCTCTTTTGTAATGTTTGTTGTTGTCGAAGGATTGGCCCCCCAGGGAACCCTTATATCAGTTTGCACGACAACACGTTCGCCATCTACCGAATTCGCATATCTCAGGCGCCCTCTTAATTTATTATTACCAAAGTAAAATGTTTTATTGGGGACCTTACAGCTTTTTGTTTTTACTCGACATTAGAGACAAATTTTTTGTAGTACCAAATTCAATCGAAATTCACACACACAAAATACCTTTTTAACTGTCGTGCTGATTTTATACTTTCATGTAAATACAAAATATAAGTGCCTTAAATTCCTAAAATAATAAAGTAAAGTTTGTTTTTCTAAGAATCAGTTGTCAAAGTGCCGTCAAGTTGGTACCACCATTTGTTAATGACCAATGGTAATTTTGGCTTCAAAGAGAAACGGGAACTGTCAGATTTTATGAAACTTTTTTATATTTTGAAACGGCCTTTTAGAATTTAGGTTAAAAAACTGCACTTATGTGTCAAAATATACAATACACAAGTTGACATTAATTGACAAATTAAATTCCCAATTCACATTAGGTTAAATTTCATTTCCCAACTCTTTGAAGCCAACTGTATATCTGAGATTCAGTGTAACCGTATTCCTTACAACTAGGTACTACTGTACCCCAATTGTAAAAAAGGGAAATGGTAAATAATTAGAATAACTAAAATAAATTTGAAATATTTTTTATTCATCAGAGCAATTAACAAATCTTATATACCTAAAGCTTTAATGGGCTGATTTCAAGTTGAAGTTAATACCGGTAGTATCGCAAATTTTAATACTTTTCCATGACAACAACCAATCACAACAATAAATTTTGTTTATTTTCCATGGAAACGAAGATACTACCGGTATTATCTCAAACTTGAAATCAGCCCATAAAATTGTTATTTTAGGAATAAATAAATAAATTTGTAACAATAACACACTGATATTGCAATTAAAAATAAATGTGTAAAGAATTTAGTTTAAAAATAAAAGTACCAGGTATACCACAAGTCCAGTTGACAGCACTAACAAATTGTACAAAAGAATATACGACTAGCCCAAAGCAATTATAATTAAAGCAATCTAAATGCTGTTTTTATTCATAAATAATTTTCGTAACTAGTCTTAGCACTACTTAATAATACACCTATCCTATAGAAAAAATATCAATCTCTGAATATAGCCAATTTGTCCTATGTTTAAAAATGTATTTAGATTTATTTTGACCAATAACGTACTCCATTAAATATAAATTCAAATCAATCAGTAGAAAAATATTTGTTTTTATCTACTATGGAATCAAATCCGTAACAAAAAACATGAGCTACCTATATTTAGCACTTGTCAAGGGAAGAAATAAACAACTTAAGCTATGGCGAAGAATGATCCAGTCGGTCAAATAATCTAGACAATAAAGGAACATTCTAAAAAAAATATGTAACACATTATTGGCGTGTTTAGCAGCCTTAGCGTGATGACTTTAAGCAGCATCTAGTAGCACATGAATATGAAGATTTTAAAATAAGCGAGCTCTACGTTTTATTTCATTCCTGCGCCATTGCGGTAATCTGTAAAAATCTGTTCTTGATATTTGGAAAATCGCTTCAAATTCTGTATCAGATAAATGTCTCTGTAAACAAAAAAAAAAAAAATAATTGTAACGAGTGACTATTAATATTTCTCGGCAACCCAGCTATCACTTGTAACTGTAACTTTAGCCACTTGCAAACTGTCACAAAATAATAGGTAACCAAACAATTGAGGGGAAAATACAACATTAAAACATTATTTTCTGACATAAATGATTTTTTCACCAATATTATAGTTGCAAGTAGTTAAAGTAACATTGCTCCTAATACTACATGGTTTTTTTACCTCAAGATTCAATCTATCGACATCAGAAGGCAGTCTGTAATTAGTGATCACAAGCAAGTGGTAAGGGTATATTTTGGCCGGCTCGTTTATCAGCATCGTGTGGGCCATATTTGGAAGGGACCGTCGAACTTGTGATGAGTACCCTCCCGGGTAACGCCCCAGACCGCCCATGTAAGTCGCCGATACGGGCATTTCGGAATTCTAATTCAAAATGAGATTACAAAAAAAATTGTAAAGTAAAAGCACATTTAATAAAATAGCCACGATTAAACAAGAAATAAAAAGCAACAAAATTTTTACAAATAAATCAAAAAAAAAAATTTAATTGGATTAATTAGTATAACAAGGCAATAAATAAAAATAAATGAAAGTGTTTCTCTTCTTTATTAAAATTTTTGGGTCACATATTTACTCGTAATTATGTAACACTGAGTCATTGTTATTTAATAACTGTCTTAACATTTCTTTTTTTTTCTTTTTCATTTCGAGTGTTGTGACAATATATGTATATTTTGTAAAAATGAGTTTTTAGATTAAATTTTTTTTCTTTGATTCCGATATTAATTTTTAGCGTTATGTAAAAGTGCATATTTCATTACTAGTTATAATGCCTAGGATAATGTTCTAACTCCACTTTTATTCGAAATTGAGATTTTTATATCTTTACGGTCTAACTTAATTTTTATAGTCTGTCTACCGATATTTTAAAACAACCTTTTAATTCGTTAAGTGGTTTGTTATCCGTTTAGCAAAGATTATCGCAAAAGTGGTGAGCAACCCATTCAAATTATAAAAACCTCAACCTTCGAGAATTTATTGCAGATAGGTGGATAATCCCCTAACAATGAAACTATCGTAAACGACTCAAAATGTTAATTAGATTAAAGTCGTTTTAGAATATCGATAGACAGAGTATACATGTCTTGAGTGCTTAACTTATTTCTTGTTTTAACAACTTAAAAACGACCTAGTATTTATGGTAACAAATGCATTTGATGGTTTTTCAATTACCTGCAACATATAAAAGTTGCTCACGTAAAATTTGTTACAAATGAAGTTAGGACATTATTATTCTAGACAGGCGATGTAATGAATTTCATTACAACACTAATTAGGTAAAGTGGGACTTTATATCACTAGTTATGAATGTGTTTTTAAAATAAAATTTCATTTACGAAAAACCTATTATTGCTTAACTTTTTTGCATAATTTTCAGAATTAGTTCGGTTCTCTCTTACTCGTTTCGGCAAACATTATAATCGTTAACAAAATCGGTCTTTTCACACTATGTAAATAACTACAATCGTAATTAATTTATACTACAAAATTCTTGAAATATTTATATTTTTTTGACATTATTATGCCACTGGAATTTCATATCAAAGAAATGTCAAATAACCGTAGTCAATTTTGCAACATCAATTAAACAAAAAATTTAAAAAAAAAACAGTTTTAAAAAATAGTTACTCGGTAGGTATATCTTTAAAAAATATATGTATTGAAGAAGTGTCGAATAATAAGAGAAAAAACATAAAAGTGGTAATAAATAAAACACAAATCTGAAAAAAATTATAAAATAAATTAGTAGAATTGCTATTATAGATATGAAAGAGACTAGAATATGTTTATACCACGGCCGCCTAGAGTGTAACATAAACGATGTGTTTTTCCGGCCAGACGCATTTTTCGTTCAAGGTCTTTTTTCTGTTGCTTACAAGGAGTTACAGTATATAACGTCATTTTTGACACTTATACAAGCTCTGAACTACATTATGGTAAATTATTGTCAAACATTTAATGTTTATTAACTGACTGCCACAAATTTTACTTTTTCTGTCAAATAATAATGCAGATGTCTGTTTTTGTAAAAGTGGTACTATTGAAACGGCTCAAGTTTTCATAAAAAAAGTTAATAGGTGAGACTACAGTACAGCCGCTGTCAGAACCGACATTTTTTAAAATGCGACTGGCCAGATAGTTACATCATACTTCATACTGTAATCTAGGTGGCCGTGGTTTTTACCAATGCGCATACAATGTGGTAGGAACGCCATTTTAAATCACCAAACAATATTTTTACCTTTTATTGTTTTGCAAATGTTTAATTTCAATTTGAAATATCAGCTACCTTAGAAATTTGTGATTACACTTGTAATTGGTTTATTCAGAAAATAGTTTATTTACAATAATTAAGGATTACACTAATAATCATTTTATGCACAAGAAATGGGTTGAGGTGGTTTCGTTACTCAAGTCGAGACCGTGGTGTTTTCGAACGCGGACGAACCGCGATTCTGACAAGATAGGAACCCCCAGGATGCCCTGTCGATGCAAAATGCTACGAAGGAGAGCTTTCAAGACCAGGTGGGACCCCACGCATGCACTGTTGATGCAAGAAAGCGACTCCTTGACGATGCAGAAGAGTATGAGTAACTCAAAAGACCATTTGGAACCCCCCAGGATGCCCGGTTGATGCAAGAGATCAAGTGCCCAACTGCCTGCTTGGCTGTGGGTGGATGCTTTTTATTTAAGGTTGTCGGTACCCTTCGGTCAAGGGTGGTTTCTTCCGGACTTCTGGGAGAGGGTGGAAGCGATCTTAGCGCTACTTTGGTGGGCGCTCGGATTATTAGGGATTACGCGGTTATACACTCCATTTTTTATTTTTATACTGTTGTTTTTTTCTTTTCAACACATTGTTGTATATGTTGCTATGTAATATGGATAATGTGTTGAAAAAAAAAAATATATTTATTATAAATAAAAAATGACCTGTACTCGTATATATTTTTGATTATACAGGATGTGTGTTGTTAAATATTTTCTTTAAATAGCTTACTATATCTTTTGTGCTCGTTAGAATGCATTTTTAGTTACTTGTATCTCAACAGAATAATTTCCAAGTCGGTTAAAAAAAATTAAACAAAAAAAACCTGGTTTTTTGTTAGTTAATTTTAAGACAATTTCAATAAATTTTTACTTTAAAGATGACTTTGATAGACTCTAATATCAATAGTTGTTTTTTAAAAGCCATCTTCATTATAACAGTTGACAAAACAAGTTTTTTGGGGGGAAAGGGTTTAATCACAGTACAATAAAGTCAAGCAATGCTGCGAGCGAGCAAAATCCATTGCGAAAGTGGCACAGATTTGTTCAAGGATAGAAAAGAATAAACAGAGAGATCAACGTACAAGTAAAACTAAGATAAAGCCGACAAAATTTACTATATGCGTCTTCTTTCCACTCATGAATAAATGAATAAGCCTTAGAGAAAAACAAGATCAAAAGGCGGTTATCCCCTCTACGCTTTGATCATTTTGCTGCCATTGTGAGCCTGTCCACCGAGTTAGTTCTAGTACTGTGGTTTAAATTTTTTTATTTAATTTTTTGAACCGATTTGAAAAATATTTTGGAGATGTGTAAGCATCTAAAAAGACATTATAATAGACACAAAAAGTAACAGCAGGCTATTTATAAAAAAAAAGTATCATTATGACATCATACTTCATACATTTATACTACAAAAACATTTTCCTGAAATATGTCCTAGTTTATTTATACGGGGTGTCTTTGAAGTTACTTTACAAACTTCAACAGGTAACAGGTCCTTGATAAAAAAAATTCAACAAAAACAAATTTACCTTATACAAATCTTTAATTTTTGAAATAATTTAAAATTGCCGAAAAATTAACTTGCACTTAAAATATTACTATAGGGTGACTATAGTATCTCTTGACAAATCTGCATTGGGTCATTTAACATTTGCCTGTATTAGAAAAATGATCAGAAATTTCTTTAATAATAGCAATCGGTTTATATCGATTAGATACCAAATTTATGTTTTTTCGGATCGGGTAAGAGAGTATATTTAATATGTCGCAGTAGCAGTTGTACAAGTTAAGAATTTTATGCATTAATATTCCGAATACCACTCAGATGAAGAAATTTGCTAAATGCAAGGATACAATTGAGTCATTTTTACAGCACAGGATGTGATAAAAACGCAAGTGACTGCAAAACACGGCTTTCTACAGCTGCACATACGTTAATTTAACTTTTAGCTTTTATAAGACCAAATAAATGTTTTGTGAGTAAACAAACACATATTATATACATAATATGACACATATTATGTATGACACATACATAATATGTATGTGTAAGTACATAATATGTATGTGTAATAAGTATGACACATACATAATATGTGTCATACGACCAAACGTATAGTTCAAAATGGCGGTTTTCAATTTTATCATTTTCTCTCTGCTTTAAGTGTATTCTACTTCCTTTCTTATCTATAGTTTCTAAAAAATCCCATTTAAGAAATGACTTTCAATAATAAAAAAAAATTATTACTTCACATTTTGTAGTTGTTATTTTTAAACAATTCATATATAATATTTACTTTTAACAGATTTCAAAGTTTAAGTAGAAAGCACATTGTTTCATATTTTTAGGATTGTTGAGAGCGACCACGTGATAATAGGCAAAAAACTGAAAAAACGAATGTCAAAATTTGACATCTGCCTATTTAGCGCTAAATTCTTTATCTACTACGGTACGATTTCATAATTTAACCACACTTTCAACACAAAATATTTTTCGAAATAGAAATTTTGTTGCTTACTTAACCCTCAACCAAATAATCTAAATAAAAACTCCTTGACCTCAAACCAAACTCAAATAAAAATTAGGGATAAAAGTGTATTAAACAAAGACAAAATCGCAAGAAAATTAAAGAAGCTGTTATTACGAGCACTAAACACAATAAAAAAGTTAGATAAAGCATTATTTACATACCAGAGCACGTCTTTCAACATCCGTGATGGATCCAGTGGAAACTGAAGAAAAAGCATTAACTTAACATTCTAGCTTGTAAAAATATTTGAAAAAAAAATTAATTTAGCCTAGACAATTTCGATTTTTAACATTTTTGAAATATTTCGTAGGCCGCTAAAATCATGCATAAAGCAATTATGATCGAAAAATAAAACCAAAGAAAAGTAAAGCAGCGTTAAAAAATTGTTTTCAAATTATTGCCGACACCCTACAAAGTCGAGTGTGCTTAAAAAAATTTCGTGTAAAAAAGCTGCTTAAAAGCCAGTTTCTACAGAGAAATTGCTGGATACTTACTATCGGATTTTCCACAACTGAAGTCAGTGCTATGTGTTTTAGCACCCATTCCACTAAACGAATAATCACCCTGTGAAGTAGGAAGGTCATTAAATATCCCCAATTTCCCGATTTGGAAATTATAAAAACACACAAAACATGCGATGAAGAAATTTACACGATGACAGGAAATGAAATGAAAAGACTAAAGCTAGAAGCTGATCACGATAAATTTTTGAAAGAATTAAAAAATTGATTTACCGGTGATCTATAAAAAACTGATCTTTTCTAACAAAACATCATTGTTCAGTGTTCTTTTAAATTTGGCGTTGCAGTTGTTAATAGAAATTTATAATTGTGAACTTACCTATAATAACACTACTTAGTACAATTTTAAAACACGAAATTAAAACAGATTTTTTTTTGAATAAGAGTATTAACAATGGCAATTTTAAAAATACATAATAATTTTTAAATACTTTAGTCAAACTAAATTTGGTACTGTAAAGTTTCACATCGCTTTATTTAGACCTGAGAAACTTATAGTAGTCCTATATCTACAATTTTTTGTTATACGTTTTATATAATTAATTTTTTGGTTATAATTTTGTTATCAGTTAAGATAAAACAATTTTTTTCCATATTTTGATCATTTGTGGTACTGTATTTTTGGTTGAAATTGTGCCAATCAATTTTAAAACACCCTATATAATTTCTATTTCGTTACCCTTTCTGTTTTTCCTGAATTTTATACAGATTCCCTAGATTCCATAAATTCACGATTTTTTTAATGGAGAATAACAGATGTTCTATCTGAAGATTTAGATTTTGCAGATTTCCTTTCTCTTTTGAAGCATCTTCCAAATTTTATAGCTTTATTAGTTTTTTTTTTGATATTTTACTCTTCTATAGAACTGTCAAAATTACTTCAATCAACAATTATTTTCCTTTAAGTTACCACTTTTTATGAAAGCATAGCTTTAGTAAGATTTGCATTAACTAAAATCAAATGTGTAAGTTTATTTTTATAAATAAATTGGTCACTTGAGTTGAGATTATTTATGAAGACATCGTAGCACTCTTTTTCAGACAGAAACACATTTTTTTAAATATAACTCTGCACAAGCTTCTCTTTCAAACTTTTAATCTAAGAAGCCATGTTACTATTCCTTGCATTTAGAGTTCTCAGAAAGATATTTCATGATTACGACTTAATCCGGTATTTAACTTTCACTAATTTTTATGAAGGTCTAACCGCAAAACAATCATTTCTACCCAATAAAGGGAGGTAAACAAATTTTGTCAATGCTGAGCCAGACCCATGCACGTGCTAAATATTGGTGGTCATAAACATAATATCTTTCTGAGGACGTTATCAACAACTTTTTATTCAAGATGTCCCTATAATCTTCATCTAGCATTTTTAGTAAATATTGATTTTATAATTTCAACTTACCTAATCTCATTTCAAATTTCAAAACACAACTTTTTGTAGAAAAACGAAAAAGTAAGTGATTTTGAAACATTTAAAATTTGTAGATCTTTCACTGACTTTGATGCCTAACTTAAAAGAACACTCCTTATTTAATTTTTTCATTTACAAAAATTATAATTTGTTTAGAAAATATCGTTTTCATCTATCTATCCAACTCCGGTATATTTTGAGCGTGCAACGACCAATCACGTATTAAAAGCATGCCTAATATCGGAACTTACGGGAATTTGAGGATAGCTACCCGCAGAAGAACTGAATGTATGAGATCGAGGCGCCAAACCATAACCCGGCTTAGGAACATGTCGCAGAGCACTCACAACTGCACGAAAGGGAAAATGATGTAAAAAAATGAAGAAAAATGTGTGAAAAAAACCGCATGTTGTGTGTTTTGAACGTTTTTACGTTCCCTAAATCTAACACTACTTACATATCCATTTCTAGCAGGCAGTGTTGACGATTTTAACCCATAACCAGGTCTAGGCACACTTCGTAATGATGAGACTACTGTACAACACGCAAAATAATAAAATGCCAAAAAAAAATTGTTTGCAATTTATAAAGCAAAAAAACGTGCACAATTGCTAAACAAAAATTAATTCGTTTTATTAGTAGTTAATCAAAAATTTGAAAAAACACTCATGCCTATTTTTTTTGTTAAATTTTCCCGTAACATTCACCTCTCACCTTTCTAGTAATTACCTGCCAATTGAAGCTAAAAACTCAACTATTTTTTGATTTGTTTATTATGTAAATTCTCGGATATAATCACAAACGTCCCTTTCGGGCTATTTTAAATTAGATAAGGCCATAAGAATATATGTGGGTGCTTCTAACGGAATACACCCACACATGAAACTGCCTTTGAATCTAATTTAAAATTGAAAAAAATTTTTATAATTACTTACCATTGTAATTGGGAGCCGACCATCCTGACCTCCCAACTGAACTCCGAGCGCTGTATGACCTCTCGTAGTCATCTTCATCAAACGGTTTGGGATGGTCCATATTCCTGGAAGGACTCGCACCGATTGGATTATCATACCTCAAACGGTATGAGGGCTCCTTATTTGCTGAGGGAGTCCTAAAAACAAGAAAAAAACACTCTTATAATATCAAAAAATTTTGGTTGATTTTATTTATAATAATGAGTATATAGCAATTTTTCTTCACAGGACATATTTGAAAAGCCGCCAATAATTAAGATACTTTTAAATTATTTAATGACAATGTTATACAAAATAAGATGATTTACAAAAAAGTTCTGTGAGACAAATAATCTTGAAATTTACTATAATTTTAGCGTTGACCTCAAATAACTTTTGAAGAACAATTCATCAAAACATACTAAAAAGACCTTTTTCTAGAGCGTTAAGAATACCTGAGTAATTCGCTAGTAAAAATTTCAGTTAGACTCCCCAAACTAAAAATTAAAAATGAAGCTAACCTGCCGATTTTAAATTAAATTATGTATACGTAGTTACAATGTTTAATTTCCTATAAAACTTTCATTTCAGTAACTTGATCAGTAGACGAGCTACAAAAATTCAAAGTTGAAAAAAATGAGTGATTCGTTCCCAGATAGTAAAGTTAATGAACTACATCCAAAATTTAAAACTACAAACACTATAAAAAAATTAGAAAACTTTTTTATTAGATGTTGACAACACTTTTGGTGTCTTAGAGGTTAAAATGTCATCTATGTCATCATTTATAATATGCGTTATATCAGAAAAATGACTTGGCCACCAGAGATGAACAACCCAAATACAGAAAATACCATAGAGTAAATTGTGCAGTAACCATTCATTAAAATGTAATCACCAAAACTGAGAGAAACAAAGTGCAAAAGACAACAACAAACATTAGCCATAACGACCAAAGATATCGATCTGTGTGATTTAACACACGATATTTACTAAAAAGGTGTGACAACATGTGTAACTCAATAAAATAATACATATTTTCAAAAAAACAGTTGTCTCTCTTTCGTACGATAACGTCACGTCCGGTAATGCGCAGTAGAATACCGGACAACCTCACAAAAAAAAAGTTAAAATTGTCAATGTATTGTCACACCATCTTATTAATTTGTTTCTTAAATGGGTAGACTCTTAATTTAAACTTTTAGGACCTACAACGATGCCAATAAAAAAAATACCTTGAGGCATTCCTTGGATCCAAATGAGCTGCTTTCCATTGTCTCAACTTCTCCCTATCTTTAACATCTTTCAAAAACACTTTTCCTATCCCACTTGAAATCTTCCTCAATTCTTCTTCCTCCTTCTTTAGTTTTACATCTTCAATTTTTGGGGTAGCATCCACTTCATCTTCGTCTGAATCAGGAACTCCTTTATAGGAATCCGACCATCGTTTTCGGCGTTCTAAGTAAAACAAAATTTTGGTAGATTAATAGTTATTTAACCAACAAGTTTGTTAATGAAGACGATTAATAATTGAAACATTTTTTTAAATAGAAGTTGAGATTATTAATCGCACATTAACAAAAACGTTGATTACAATGTTTTTCTGTTGCTCATATCACAATAAACTTGAAAAACTTTATTCCAAAATTTTTCAACTGCCCCTCTCTACTAACACATCTAGATTGTTTTCTGTTACCTGGCTACAAAACACCCAAACAAATTTTTCAGTTGTCATTAATATTAATCAGACCTCACATTTCTCTATAAGCAGATATTTATTAACAGTTTACAAATGCCAAAATTTTGGTTTGTATGGGTGGTATTAACAGGCCGTTAATAGGGGTGTTTAACCAACTCCTTTGAATAGCTTAGAGTGCATTAATAACCATCTTATGTTAACAAGCAACATAAAAAAACTGTAATATTTTACCTGGATCTGTGTATGGATAAGGAGGAGCTGGAAAATCATCTCTTTCAATTTTCGGTGGTTCCCCAGGTTGTGGAGGTTTGGCAGCTGGAAAATGCGCTAATTCTATTGGTTCTTCGTTATTCATATGAGGCGATTTAGGCCGAGGTGTTTCACTTCGAATTGAATCAACTAAAACCTTCATTGCTGATCTTGAACCGTGACTCTTACGCCCACTTTGACTGCCTCGAAGAGAATTTTGGGCTGGAATTTTCAATTTTCGAAAATGTTAAAACTAGACACAAGACTTACAAGTTGGTCTGTGGAAATGTGGCGAAGTCGGAGCCTTATCATAGGGATCAATCGGTCGTCTTAAATACCCTAAAGTTGGTTCTTCCGTTAGGTAACTATAAGTGTAAATCCTGGAAATATCATCGGCTAGAGTTGCCGATTTGTTATGTTCTCGTAATATCAAGCCTGGAGATGGTGTTCGGTAACTGAAATGCTGCGAAAAAGCGCCAATTTCAATATGACAAACTTAAAAAAATCAAACACAAAACAGAAATTTCCGAGCAAAAAAAAATAATAAAACAAACCTTCCTAGACATGCTTGTGGGACTGTACAACGAACCGTTCAAGCTAGGGGTGCGAGAGCGCATGGAGAACTGGAAAATACCATGCAAAAAAAATAAAAACTACTAAACGGCAAACAAAAAACTGGGAGATCAAAATTACGGTGTAAAACAACAAGTACCTGCATTTCACTAACTCCAGAACTACTCATCCTGTCAAATTCTCGAACTGAAGCATCTGTATCGGTACAGTGACCGTTTGGTTCACCAGAACCGTTCAAAATTTGGCCGTTTTCGGTAGGTCCGGGGCCACATCGAGGGTGCCAAATTGCACCCCCTTGGAGGTACATTTCTTCGCCGTCGCCGAAAGGGTCGCCACATTTTGTACAGCGGGCACATGTCGGGTGGAAATGGTGGTTATCACCAGCCTAAAAAAAACAACAGTCAAATGTCTTCGCCTGTTTAGATTGGTTCAAGCTGCAGATAGTTTAATCCAACGACATGCACATGATAATCCTCGAGCGATTAAAGTGCGATATTAATAATACAAATCTTCTAGAAGCTTAAGAAAATGTAGAATTTTGTGTATTGCTAAACGAAATTCTGTTATAGTGCTATGTTATGTACAAGATGTCAACTAAAAGTAATCAAATTTTTAATGTAACATCTCATATAATGTTGTTTCCTGACGTTCTACTTTTAATTCTACTTCATTCGAATATTTAATATTACAGTGGAGTGTGATAAAAGTGAACTAATCCAAACAAAAAACTCCATCTTAGTACAGATGTTTATTTAAAAAAATATATTTAAAGAAAGATTTTTTTTTAATTTTAATGAATATTCAAACAAAAAATCAATATCACCAATTAATTAAATTTTTTTTGATGTATTTTGCAAAAAAATGTTACAGATTCATTATTCGCTTTGATAAACCAAAATCATATCACGAATGAGGTAGGTAATAAACACAGGTAATGAAATATGCAAAATATAACCTTATTTCTTCAAATTTTAGACAGCCCTGGATAAAATGTTGTCCTCCATCACGCATAAGTTAAAGCGTATTAACAGTAACTCGTGTGAGTACAGATGAACTCAGGCTACACTCTTGTTATCTGCAATCTTCACACTCGAGTACATTATTAATGCTTTTATCCCATTAGTTATGTAAATAACCATAATGATAATTAAATCTGTTTTTAAAATTGACTTAAAATTCAACAATAAATAACTGACTTATGAAGACTTGGCTGCTACATAATAAATAAAGTTCAATTTTTCTTATAAATTGAATTTAAACTTAATCAATTACGCTTTAAATACTAAAATTCAAAACCAAAAAGCTTTAAAAAAAATTGTCCCAGATTAGTTAATATTAGAGATATATGAGGTACTTTTAGAACTTCAGAAGTCAAAAAATGCCATAATACAGTGAAGTCACTCAAGAAACTTTTGCTGATGATTTAACAAAATATAAATTTTTGTAGTTGGTTCGAAATTCTTTAAATAATAAATTATTTAAAAATATTGTATTTATGTATTAATAAACTATTTAACATTATAAATTGTTATTTTGTGTGGTCTTTATTTGAAGAAGTAAACCAGAAATTTATTCATTTAAGTTTTTCACTGCTTAAATTACAATTTGTGAACCTTTAATTTTGAATAAATTCTTGTAACAAGACCAGGATTGTAGGGTGAAAATGGTATCTACATTACTTTTATCAAATGCGGGTTTCCACTATCCCTTTTATTAGTAAATGCTTGGAGAGAATGAATTGAAAAGATAAGGATAAATGCCAGTAAACAAAATATTGATGCTATCCCAATAAACCCTTGAAAAGTTTCAGGAAAATAGTAGACACAGAATTGTCACCATTAAAACGAACCTTTGTTAAAAATCAGAGAACAGATAGTAACCATTGGTGCTACAATTCCAACCATTCCAACTCTCGTTATCAAAACTATCTCTGCCAAATATTCTCACTACCAGTTTCCTATGATTTATTTTGTGTTTCAGATATAGTTATTTGTTGTACTAGAGTGAAACCAAAATTCTAGAGCAAAAGTGATTTATCTCTACATTACTTTATAACTACCTGTACTAATAACCCTTTGAGAGAGAGTTAATTGAGATAAAGAGGATAAGTAGTAACTGGCACTGACCTACAATTGTGACCATTAAACAAACTTTGGTGTCAAAATTAGAAACTACATAGTAACCATAGGTGCTATTCTAAGTAACTCCCGTGTCAAGGCTATCTCTATCAAATGTTTTTACTATCAGTTTCAAGTTTTTTAGTACTAATAACTCAAACTACAAAATTTCTTGAAATGATTGATATTAATCTGTTTACGCAAAAGTCGAGAAATTTATTTTATACATTTCTGACTGTATTTGTTCAAACATAGTACAGATTTCTTCATTTCAGCCTTTGACAATTTTAATAAATTAATTGGTGAGGTTTCCCCCACATTTAAATGTAAAATGTTTCAAAGTTATTTTGATTAATGTTTATTTAATGTAATTTGAAAATGTGTTTGTGAACACGGTTTAGAAAAGTTTTGTCTGATCTTTCTTGCAGTAAGCTAATCACAAAATGTCATATCATAACTTAAACTGAAAAAAAAATCTTTGGTTTGTATTTAATAATGATTTGGCATTATTATTGATAAAATATCTTAATATTTTTTACAGTTAAAATCATGAAACAGTGCACACACATAATTAATTTTTCTAACAATAAGAGTCAATTTTTTGTGTAAAATTTCACATGTTGCACTTCACTTTCGTAAATAAAATTCCTTTTTTTAATAATAGTTGATAAAATAGCATGTTGTTGACCAATGATTAAATAACTAAATTAACATACCAAAAAATAATAAATATAATCCTAGCTATTTTTGCTTTAAATAATTATTTACGCCAAAATTTCATTTCCTGCAATAAAATTTCAAAGGTTAAAATGCATTTGGCGTCTGCCTGAAGCAATCAAACCAAAAGGAAATTGCAAATCAATATCGCTACAATAAATGTCAATTTCTTAAACCTCTCAAATTAAAAATCTCTGTGAGAATCGTCTCATCTGTCCTTCACATCAATTGAAAAGAGGATGTTACGATGATTCAGTATTTAATACAGAGATGCGTAACGCAACATGAACACCCGCATAATTAAAACTTTCATTCAGTCAAAATTTCACTTTCTATTATGAAATTTTAGTAACCTTGAATAACTACTATTGCATAAACCATACATAAGTTTTTCCCCAGACACAAAAAACCACTTTTACTTTCTCTACTTGGTTACAGGTACCGGTACACGGAGTGAATGGATCAATAAAAATAGTACAGGTGCAACAATAGACTTTATCTCTTACCTTTATCGTTTTGTTAATAGCTCAATAAAATTAAATAAAAAATTCGAAAACAAATTCCAATAAAGCTGTATTTGTGTGGAGACCTTTATTTATATGTCCTAAATATATCCTCAAAAGTACCCTTGATTAATTTTTATAATATTTATAAAATATTAATTTCTCACAAACGTTTTTTTAACCAATTAGAGCATTGCATTTTGAATTAATCAGAGTTTAACGGCTCATCAATTTTGATTAAAGTTTATGTAACCGGAAGTAACCCTTTTCTGTATTAATCAGTACTGTATAACAAATAAGCAATTTCTTACCTGTAACACTTTTCCGCTGATATATCTGCTACAGTAAGCACACTTAATTCCGAATTGTTTTTGGTAATCTCTCTCGCAGTAAGGTTGTCCATTACGTCCCATATATTCCCCATGTAAAACGACACCACAAGTACCACACTTGAAACACCATATGTGCCATTGTTGATCTAAAGCAACCAAAGCTTGGCCTTCGTTCAGTTCTTTGCCGCAGCCGGCACATTCTGTAAAAAACATATTTTCATGTAGAGACGATTCGAGACAAAAATCATAAACAATAAAAAATTCGTTACGAATTTGGTTAAGTTATTTATAGGTTGTGACGACAATTTTTATCGGCAGATAGATTAGAGATGTGGGGAGTGAAATTTCGCGAGGAATTATTAGAGTGAATTCAAAGTTATCTTAATTGAAAATAACGGAATATGGAATTTTTCAATTTAGATTGATTTTGTGAGGGAGAATTTGAACGAGATAAAGTTTTGCAATTTTTCAAATGCTTCTGGAGAAAAATAAATTAATAATAAATTAAGTGTGTAAGTATGCTAGAAAAAATGACAAATTTTAAAGACTTCATTAGAATTGTAAATTAATATAAAAAAGTAAATGATATTTAAATAATTTTTACACTAAAAAAAATACTGTTACTTCTGAATTTATTAATAAATTATCACTAAAATTAGAGAAAACGATATTTAATAAGCGGATAAAAAGTAAGTTCTAATTGCAGTAATTGCAGAAATATGAAAAGTAACACAAGAGGCAAAAAAAAACGCAAATTAAGTAGCTTGTGACAACATTTTTTAAATCCAAATCTTAGCTACTAATCTGGCAGATCAGTGTTATTTTGACAAAATTGCAAATATCTGTAAAACGGAATTCCACAAAGTGGCGACGCCTTATAACCCAAAAATCACACATAAATGGACAAAATCTTAAATTCCAATGGTTTGCTTGTGCTTATGATAACTTATTTTCTCTGGTGTTTTGTCAATTTAAAACAAATTTAAACAAATCCAACAAGGGTTGTGTATGTTACCAAGCTAAATCAAAAAAAGATGTTTGCTTGAAACGGACTGTCTTAAATTAGTTCGGATTATTTGCCAACATGTATTATCAGATGTTATGTTGGAAGAGTTTTACTTTTGGAGGAATGTAATTAGTTTTACAATTTTCACAAGAAAGAAATTCACAAAGCGCATTGCGAGGTTAGGCATTAAAGGTGTTTATCTGAGAAAAATTCCTATGTAGGTTCTAGCTGGCGAGAGAAGACTTTATCTTACATTATACTTCGTGGTATAAAGTAAAATACTAGACATAGAATGTTGTTTCACTTCTGATAGTCTTTTCGGTAATAGCCGTTGTTGAAATATGAATAAGGAGAAAAGAAGATAAAATGAAGAATAAATAAGTAAATCATTCTAGTGGCAATAAAGTGGCAAATTTATTTACAAATAAAACCAAAAACTGGCTCTTTAATTTAACACTTATGAATCATAAATGACTGTCATTATATAACACTGTATAGAAAAACCTGAATAAATATATTGTATAATTATTCACTTTATCAAATGCCTCTAGTGCTTCTGACTATTCACGGAATTTAGAGATTTATTTTGCGTGACAGGTTCATTTTCAGGTGGTTTGAACATCAATCTTTTATTTCAATTACAGATTTCTACAAGTTACAATTCACTTGACTTATTTTAATAAATAAAAAAGTGCTGTGTGCAATCGCTTTGCCAGTGATAAAATTATTTCAAAAAAATTGTTAAAGCTATTATTTTTGAATATGTTACTGATAGTACAAATGGCAAAAAAATCAAGCTAACCAAGTTGTAATAATTATTTGTTGTATAAGCCGTTCATATCTCTTTCCCTCTTCTTTCAAGGCTCTTAATAGATAATCTAATATTATAATAAATAATCTAATTTAGATAATCTAAAAATGAACAAAATCATGTCTCCATTTCCTTGTTGAAAATATTCTAAACCTTTTTCTAAACTCATGTCTAAATACAAGACATTTTTATTGGAGGTGAAGGTAATTTTTTTTAATTATCTGTTAAAAACTGAAATGTTTTGTTTCCCAATTTCTTTAATACGCAAAATTGTTAAAACTGAATTGAAAATTTATTAAAAGTTTTTGAAAATAATTTTCATGAGCTGTAGAAGCAAACATTTTTTTCTTTATAATTAACATAGCATTATGTATTTGCTTCTTTTTTTAACACCTACGTAAATTATAAATTTTGTCAAGCGTTTTTTTATCAATTAGTCATTTTTTTAAATTTCTTGATAAAAATTAATGAAATAAAAAAAGATGGAATTAAAAAAATACACATTATTGTTAGTCCTAAGTATAAACAAAATTTTTGTCTACAAAAAAAAAAAAAAAATGCGTAGGTTACACAATTGATTTAGTGCATTTATGAACTGCATAATCTCATGATCTAATTCCTGAACCCATGTAGGCGCTTGACTCACCCAATTCACACATTAGATTAAATTGACTTACCATTGGCATTATTAGACGTTGGGCTAGTTTTGGGCGTCCCATCCCTAACCGGAATATGAACACATTTTTGGCAAAGTACCTCTTTTCCTGTATAGGTAACTTTTTCATCAGGAGGTGGTTGTCTGCATCGATCACACGTGAAGCATTTTTTATGATAAGTCTTTCCAAGAGCGGTTACAACCTTTAAAAGATCATAAATTGCAATAACTCCCTTCTAAAATAATTAAATCAATCACCTCTCCTTCTACATAATCCTGACAAGTAGCACATTTCGTACCAAAATTCCTTTGATAATCGGCCGTGCAATAATAAGCACCATCTTTGGAGAAAAAACCACCTTGGGCTAACGAGTTCCCACAGGCTTTACATTTGAAACATTGCGTGTGGAAGTATTTGTCTTGGACTCGAAGGACTTCACCGGAACACTTTTTCTTACATGCTTGACAAAGAGTTTTACCTAAAAGAGGAAACGGGAAATGTATAGTGGTTTCCGTATTTGTTGCGGTTTGTTTGTGATAAGGTGATTTGTGAGACGAAAATAAAACAATCTAAACAAACAAGACTAAATAACGATGACAATTGAAAATGATTATGGCTTGTTTGGTACAATGTTTTAATGATGCTATTGCGTGCATATTAAAAAGATGCTTTCATTTGGAAGGGTCGGCTTAACTCTATTAAGGTAATCACGATTTATCATGGAATACGAGGAGTTAATTCTGGGTATTTCTGCCGCTTTATTAATTTTTTAGTAATCATAAACTCCCCAATTTTAATATGAATAAATAAAAAAATATTCAGAACTTTGTTTTAAAAGAGTATATTAAAGAACGTATATAAGACAAGTTTTGTGGCACAGAAGCAGGTTTAAAAAATGAGCAACGAAGCTCAAGACAAGTAATCACAAATCACTTAAAAAACTTGGGTCTTGCATTACCACCATAAGATAATTGAATTTTA
This sequence comes from Tribolium confusum, assembly GCA_029207805.1. NCBI lineage: Eukaryota > Metazoa > Arthropoda > Insecta > Coleoptera > Tenebrionidae > Tribolium > Tribolium confusum. The sequence goes on from JALGAY010000006.1 coordinate 12,561,744, forward strand.
CTTAAAAAACAAAGTTTTACAGAATTTTGGCCTTTTTGTTATATTTATTTATGAGAGCTTAAAACCCAATAGACCATGTTTAATCCGGTATTTACTCACTTGCCAGATGGTCAGACAATTTTTTATTAGGGTTCTTTTCGCTTGCCAAATTAGCGCTAATAAGCCAAAATTCCCTTTAGAAACTTCACTTGATAAAAGGGAAAAACGCCCCTAACATTTGGTCTGTTGGGGTCTCTTTAAGCTCTCATAAATAAACATTAAATAATGATAAGCTAATCACTGTGGTTTTTAAGAAGTCATAAAAGTTTTATGATGGATCGAAGAAACCTAGAAAAACTATAAAATTAAACTGAAATGGGCTAGTTTCAAGTTGAGATACTACCGGTAATATCGCAAATTTTAATACTTTTCAACGGTAACAACCAATTACAGCTCCGATTTTTTTTATTTTCTATAGAAAATACTACGGGTATCATCTCAACTTGAAATTAGTTCATAAGACACTAAAACACCATTGTTGTAAATAGACAGCTGCAGTTTTCAAAAGCATTTTATAAATCAGGTCTTAAAAAATCAATGAATATTAAAAATTTTTGCAAAAGACCGCCAAAGTCACTTTAGATGGTACCGACAAACTTTTACTGAATATTAATTATTAATCTACTAACATACTTTAATAAAAAATAAAAGAAAATGTTCCAAAATATTTGTATAAAATATATAGCAATAAAAAAATAGTTTATACACAAATTAATTTATATATAAAATAATCTTTAAGAGCTTATATTTAAAATAGCTTTAAAATTTCTTATTTAAATTTGTACAAAAAAGTAGAAAACATTTTTTTTAAAGACTAAGGTCCTTTGTTGTACGGAGTAGTCATGAATAATTGTCCTTTGGAGTTGGGGTTGCAGATATCCCATCTTATGATAATAAATAACCTTACTAATTCAACATTGTCAACCTGAAACCTAACTTTTTGTTCATTTAATTTATTAATAGTGCTTTAGAAACAATCTTTCTCAAGACTTTATTACCGAGTTTACGTTTATTTAAATTTCTAAAATGGTGTAAGTGGGGCCGTTTATTAGGGTCGTTGTGTTTATTCGATTAATAAGATTTCGTGCCCAATTTCAAGATTTTAACATCACTGACGAAACTAACAAGACATTCGATCTTTTTAGGTAAACTGGAAGTGTTGACAGGGAGAAATCATATTCATATATACATCCAGGGACCAACGTCTTGCGTCGTTTACCGCTCTTTGTAGCCTGCACTTTGGCCAATTCGAATTTACAATTGAATATAGAAAACTAATATATTTTTTTTAGTTTAATTTTTTTTATATATATTTTTTTGTATTTCATTTAACTAAATAACATTTTTTTTGTTCTTTTTGTAGATACCTACATGTTATTTTCTTTATTTTTCTAATTTGTGTCCTGTAACTGGTGTATTCCGTTGGACAATAAAGAGTATTATTATTATTATAACTAGAAGAAGTAAGACTGAAAACTGCTAAGAGGTAATCCAAAATTTGTAACTGTTGTGTTTAAAATTCAATCGTAGACATTTTAAAACTCTTCTGTAAAAATTTGAATTAGAACCAGAATCCAAAATGTATTGAAAGTTGTAAGTACGCAACTTTTAGCACTCCGCTATTATATCAGTCTACCGTTTTAGTAATTTAAAATTCTCTATTTAAACGTTATTCTTACATCATTTTAGTAGACGGGCATATTTTGCTTTCAACCGATTCTCAACGCAAACTCCAAAGGAAAATCATTGATGGGTTCTATGTATAAACAAAAAATTTCCTTTTACACATTTTATTAATATTTTTAAATTTATGCATATGAAAACTTACAAGTGGATAATTAAACAAAGTAATTATGTAATACTGCATACAGTAAAAGCCGGTTATAACGTACTTTTAGATATAATGTACTTCGGTTATATAGTACGATTTTGGTAGGTTCCTTGCGTTTCGTTTCTCATAGATACTGTATTTTTTCTATAACGTACTCATTAGGTGGGTTCCGAGACAGTTTTACTGTTTAACCGCACCTAAAACTTTTGATTATCATTTACGTATAAATTAAAAAATAAGATTTGCATTATGTAGTTTTTATTTTTTATGTTATCACCCCAATGATTTGTACTTTTATACGAAATGTTAGCCTTTTTTTTAACTACACCGTGTCATAATCACGTCTGTTACACATAAAGCATGAAGATGCCCAAATTTTTCTTATGGTACACATCTAAACAGAAAGTGTTGTGATCTTCATCTTCAATTTTATAAATAAATTTACTGTTTATTGAAATAAAAATAAAAACTTTAGACAGGTAAGATAATATGTATTATACAATAAAAAATCTCAGAACGCACAATTGCACATATTACAAAGATTTTTATCTATATGATACCTATCAATAAAATTTTTGAAAAATTACAAAACTTAAAAATTGTACAAGAAAGAAATTTTCTATATTTACTTATAAGAAATAAATAGTATAAATTTTAAATCAATTATGTATTATCTATTCTTAAAATTATTTATAATCACAGTAGGTTCTACACGCTCAATTGTTTTTCACTTACACATTATAATTAATAAAACCGTAAAATAGACATGTCTGATAACAGTATAAAAATAGTATCTTATGAACATGATACAAGTTTATAAGTAAAGACGAGAGTACGTCGTGTTGGGTTAAAAACACGAGCTTGCGAGTCCTTTTATTAAAAACACCAATGTATATCACACTCTATTTTTTATTATAAAATCACTGTTTGACGTTTTTTTGTCAGGTTAGACAATTTTGTCAAAGTTAAGTAAATGTAACATTTTTTTGACAGAATCAACTGATTACCTGAATTTTACAGGTGGTCCAAACATCTTCAGATATTATTTTTTGAAAATGTCTATAACAGGATGTACTAATATATGCTTAAAGATGAGAAAGAATTAAACAACTCGGATTGTTCACCTATTTCTCATCTCTAGTGCTTACTATTGAGGTATCATACCAAATTTAATTCTCTACAGCTTTTATCTTTAGCATTTATATGTAGCTTTGACCATTTGCGTAAATTTTCAAATAAAGCTAGCGTTGTGCACATTTCAAACTTTCTATGTTACCTGTCTATATTATTATATTACCCTTAATAAATATAGAAAATAATAATTTTGTAATAAAAACAGCAATTTTGTTCCTAATAAAAAAATATGTCAATGAAAAAAAAACTTCGACACTTTATTATCTATCTTTAAACATTTACAACTTCCATATTTGTCAACATCATAACCAATCACATTTTATTTTTCCATCTTGTCGGTTTTGATAAAACCTTAAACATTTCCCAGCCAATGATATTTTATTAGACAGATGACATTTGCAAAAATACCACATTGTAAAATTTTTTCAAACAAAATTTCAAAATTACAATAAAAACAGACAATAATAAGAAAACCAAACGAGACAAACAAGATTTAGACACTCTTAAATTATTATTTCAAATGGCACCCTATGTCATGTGAGTAATCACTGGCTAGATAATTTAAATGGCACAGCCGTATACAAATTTTCAGAGGGCTGACAAAAAACAGTTTGTTATAGCAGGAACGAAAATGTAATTACGAAAGTAAAGTTACCTGTTCGAGGGTTGTTCGAGGTAACACGCTGAATATCAGACATTGTATACATGTATACTGTAGATACATTGATTTTTGAAAGTTCTCAAAACCTCAAAATTCTATAATAAATTTTTCTCCTTTAGAAGAAAATAAGCAAAGCGACTGACCTCTGATGTTAAACTATAGACGCTTCTAATGGGGAAAGCAAACAATATAGACATAAATAAACATAAAGACAGACATTCAAAATATAATTATTAAAATTGAAGATTTTAGGATGTTTATAAATGATTGTAGGGTCGTAGAAGACTGTAGAAATTTTCAATATCACAAACATTCATTGTAATGTCCTATTTCTGCAACGAAATATTAGAGAATAGTTCCTAGAGTTACTCATTTATCTAATAATAATTAGAATATCAGCTAAAATCATTGTCTTTAAAAGGTAGAACATTTTTTATTGTTTCCACAGTCTGCTACGACCCTACAATCATTTGTAAACACCTCGTACTTTCTGTCTGGATGTGTACCATAATAAGAATTTAGCTAGGTATCTACATGCTGTTTCTTAATTTTCCTTGTCCTAATATAATTCAAAGAAATTTGTCATGACTTTGACACAATTCGTATACAAAATACAAAGGATTTTAATGAAGTGGAAAATGTCGCATCAGCACTATTTGTTAATAGCTGATTTTCATCAATTTTAATTTTTTCAATTTCGGTATAAGCCATTCTGTAGAGTTACATGATATTGGCAAAAAATGAACAGAAAACAAATTGTTAAATTTGAAGTAAGTTTTATTTTTGTTTGTTTTATGACAAGATATGAATTTTATTCCATACTTTTGGGTAACCCTGTAGAATTGTATCGTTCGTTTTTCAACACAACTGTTTTTCTTATTCTTTTTTTTTAATTATTTTATCTACTTTTAACATTTCCGAAAATATCTCAAAACACATTCTACCTTTTTCCAAAGACAGTCTAACTGTACCCTCATTTAATTCAATCAATTGATATTGATCGAGGTTCACAAAGTCGAGTCTAAATAAATTTTGTATTTAAAACAATTTGTGCCAAAAAATTTCCAACTTCTATCTTTCACGTTCACTTGAAGAAAATACAAGAATTTGCTTTTATAAATTTAAATTTTCTTATCAATTATCAGCGTCAGTTTTGATAAATAGACCCCGATAAGTGCACCACATAGTGTTCATTATCCGTAAACCAATTTTTCAGCAATGTTCATTTCAGAAAATGATGTAACGTCCGGCTAGAAAGCATCCTCCCATGAACTATATTTCTCCTAAGTTTATTTAACAAAATCAACCAATAAAAACACACTATTCGGAATTTATATAGTCACTTCACGACTTTTTACTGCATAAGGTAAATAAGTCATCACGTTCAAGGATTACAACATCAAATAATTAAACAAAATCGTGCTAACCCAGAATTTAACTATTTTAAAACCCAGATTCAAAATACGCTAACCCAAATCGCCCAATTTTTGTAAAAACTGAACAGACGTACACAAAACTAAAAATACACTCAGTCATTCATGAAGACGACTATAAACATGACTTTGTTGAAAATCAAGGACGAGACACAAATTCACATTTGCGAGTTTTATTAAATTATTTATTTATATGCCATGATATCATTTCACGGGTGAACAAATCTGTCATGGATTTAGCTAAACACCTTTCATTATTTATTATTCAATGTCCTTAACCCACCGCTGACACCACCCGCGTAACAAAACACAAATTACCAAAGTAATTAAAAATTGATTTAAGAAATAAGTGACTTTTAATGTAATACAAATTATTTACTGCAAAAAATGTTAATTATGTCATGAGTGCAATAAAATCTAAAATTCATATCAAGTCTTTTCAGTTTCCTTGAATGGAAACGGACAACGATTAAAAAAGTTATACATTATTAATTAGTTAAGTAAAATCGGAAGAGATCAATATCTCCAAATTTAACAAATTATGTCGTAATCTAAATTTTTATTCAAATTGACTCGTTAATCCTAAAAATAGCTTAACTGAGATAAATTGAATTGTAGGTGGAATTTGGGTTAACGAATTTCAGGAAAAATAGAAACACGAAAATCTGTTGCAATTGCATTAAAATTTTTACGAGCTAAAATATAAATAGGTGGACTCTTCTTGTCTAGAAATACTTTTGACTTATAAAACTTGTTTATGAGGGATTTAATAAGGGATATTGTTAAGAGAAATGTGTACTTTTGTTACGAAGCAACCACCTGCACCGTTGAAGCAAAAGACTGCGATTTTTTTGTATCTCTAAATGACCAAAAAATTAATTGTTTCTATTGCACCATAAAATTCAAGCATTTATAGACAAACTATAGCTTAAACACCTTATGGGGCACCCTCTTGTAAAACTGGTCTACTTCTTTTCATTCCGTGACCGTTCACAAAAAGGAATTTCAAAAAGCATTCTTTTAATGTATTCAACCGTATTACGTGTCAACTACTTTATTTAACCTCTTTTAAGAGGATAAGGGTCAATTACCATAATTCAATTACTTAAAAAATTAAAAAATTGACGCAAAATGACTCAAAAGTAATTATAACTTTGACAGTGTACATAAAAATAAATGGAATTATTTGGATATTCCAAGGTTGTAGATACGTCAGAAAATTTTTCCTATTCTCACCTTTTTTTAATTTCTTTTCACTTTTGATTCTTTCTTTTTCAAGTGCTGCTAATTTCTTTTTATCAAGTGGTGGTTTGTCCCCGTTTTTCTCAGCTAAAATCAGCTGTTCACTCGTTGTTTTATTTTTACTTTTCATGTTTCGCACAAAACTGGTCACAATCACAGTACGAGCGCACTACTGAAAGCAAAAGCACCGACTGAAGCCCCCACAGTTCAGATGATGATGACTAACGTTGAACGGGAGTGGAGAGACGTGAGTGCAGTAATTTAAATTGTCAAATGTTTGACCGTTCATTGCACGCACGATGGTAATTTTAGTTTTACCTTTTTAAAAGTACGACCAATGTCTTGACTTAAAAATATTAAATTAATCGCGAAGAAGTGTTTTTGGAGCAGTGGTGGGTTATTTTCGACCAGAAATAAAACTGTCGTTTTGAATTTAACAAAAATGGAGCGTGGTATCATTAAATCAAAGTTTGTTTTTCGGCTGGAATAGCTGATTTTGTGTACAAGTTACTAAATATAGGTTTAGCGAAGATAAACAGTTATGGTGATGTCTAGTTCATTCACTTAAATCTATCAACAAATAATTTTATGAGGGAAATAATAAACCAAAAATTTAAACAATGACACATCTGGGGAATATTTACTTTCGCTAGAAATGCCAATAATAAGTCGAACGGAAATTACACAGAAATTTCTTTTAATGAAAGTAGTCCCAAAGCTAAAAAAATGACAATTAGCAGAGACAGGACGATTATTGTCTCTAAAAGTAGTAATTATTTCAAAAGACAAAAATAGAAAAAATTATGACGAAAATGTATGTTCTTGTAAATTTGTTGACATAGTTGAAAGTATCAAATTAAAAACTGTCATAATAAGCGCTTTGACCAAATATAAAGCTAATTTTAAAACGACCGCCATTATAATTTGATTTTTTAAAATTTTTGTCAAATTCTACGTTTATCCCAAATTTTTTGACGCGGATAGTGGTAAAATCATTTCTATAACTAATCCAAAATCTATCAGTTTAAAGCCTAAATAATAAACATATTTGTTACCAATTTTCAGTTTTGAGTGGTTTATAAAAAATGGTCTGTCTAGCTATCTAAAAACGAGAATTTTCGATGAAGACACTGTAAAAAAAGGTCATCGCTTTATATCAAGTTTTATATTTTAGTAAAAATTGTGCAAACCATTTTCCCAAATAACCAACAAAATTAAAAAAGGCAAAGCTTAAATAAAATAAAACGGATAAAAAAAATTACATTTCAAAAATCGATTTTTAAAATGGTGCCATATGTGGTAAACAAGGAATCTTTTAATTATCCAAAAAGACGTAAATTTTTGAAAAATCTCTTCGAATCTGACCTTTCCCAAAAACCTATAAAAAAAACATTTTTTATTATTTAAATTTCATAACATTTTAAATTTTGTTTATTAAATAGAGTAAATCTAAATGACGCAAAAAAATCTGTTCGCGGTATCTTAGAAAATATTTTTCGGCAGCTACAAAAATTTCAAAAGTAATAAATCCAACTGAACACTTAAAAAACAACCAAAAATCCTTAATCTGTTGGTGGAGTTCAAAGTCCAAACGACATTTCAAAAATATTTGTCTCGAATTTAATCGAAAAATTTTCTGTTATTTATTTATTTTGCTTCATTTCGGGATATGGAAATCTTTCCACTGTTTTCAATCCAAAAATATTTCATGAATAAAAAAACAAACACTCAAATTTCCGGCGGATTTCCAAATGAAACGGAAATGAATCTTCATAAATTACTACTTATTTTCACTTTCAGACAATTTTCATTTTGGGACAATAATTAGCTAATCGAAACCCACACAGAAACACAATTCCATTAACTGAGTAAATAATTTCGCAAATGCAAACAATTTTAGATTAGTTTAACAGATTAACTTAATTATATTGTAGAAAGTTGTCAAAAACTGACTATTATTGCTTACAAATAAAAAAAATTGTAAAATTCAAAATAAGAGCTTCAATTATTCAAATAATACAATTTCATTAATTTTCAAACATGATCACAGTGTTTCTCTCTCGTTCTTGACAGACCTACTTAGATTAATTTTTTTAGTCATCTAATACTTTTACTAGAAAATGATATTGTGGATACAGAGATCCTTCAAATAGTATTCACTTTTTACAGTAGAAGAAAATTGAAGTAACCATTACGGCCGAGCCAGAAAGTTTGTGGGACGAACTCAAATAGCGAGTCAAACAATACTGGCCAGGTCGAAAAAGCCCTAACGGACTATATAATATTTTTTCTACTGTAACAGATACCGATTTGGGTGTCGTATTAGCCAATTTATCACCCAAATTGCCTGCGTAATTTTATTCGGATAAATTTTGTTGCATTTGATGACCTGTATTCCTCATCAAGATTTTTTTGTGTATGTGTCGCAATTAACGTATAAAACATTGGAAAATGAGCTGGACAAGCGGCGATTACAATGAGGTAACTTCAATTTTCTTTTTGAGGTTAGAACAGCTTTAAAATGAAACAGTTTTTAGCCACTATTTTGACAATTTACAACCCCCATAACGTTTGATAATTTACATATATATTATTTGCTAGATGAGTATATAGCACTGCTTGGTTTGATAACGATGAGAGAAATCGCTGAGAATCGCAATTAATTAAGGCATAGGAATAATTTTACAATATTTTTGGAGATTTTCCTTACTGTGTTTATGCCAATTGGAGTAATTAATCAATAACTGATACGGTAGGTAAAAAAGAACCATTTGTGAGTTACTTATACAGAATTTTGGACAAATTTGGAAATACCTCAAAAAACATTTGACACTTTCATGACATTTTTTACCAACTATCTCGCAAAAAGTATTAACGCAAAAGTCCCTAAAGATTGAATAATTAACTTTTTTACTTAAATATCACGTAAAACGCGCAAAGTAGAAAAAATAGCATAAAGAACTCGTTTCTTAAGTCATTGTTGGCTTTTCAAAACGCGTTCTTTAATACACTATTTTGTTGTGAGTTGCGTTGCTCTAGTGATTTTATTAGTCTTTACGGGCGCTCTTTACGAAGAAACAAACAATCCGTAAAACAAAATTTTTACACCATAAAAAGAAAAAAGCTTGTTAAAGGATGCCATTTACTATGCCTTATTTTGTATTCTGTCCCTTCTCTCCCTGTATTTTCCTTTAGTTAAATAACGACATACATAAATATAGATATGGTCATTTTTTATGATGTTCTTATCTTAAACAAAATAATCCTTTTCAATACCCAGGAATTAAAAATAAATATTACAAAATAAACACTGTTAATGTAGATAATACATAATTCAGAATGATGTAATATGTAGATGAAACCATGAGACAAATAGCGCAGCAACATAAATCATTTTTGTGAAAATCTTAAAAACTTTCAAACGACCTAAGATATCTCAACATTACGTAACCAAACTTCCAGTTATTTTTTAACAACTTACGTATCCCAAAACCTTGAAACTCAACCTTGATCCTCGTTCCAAATATGTAAATCGTCAAAAAAACGCCCAAAGAAAAATAATTGTATTCAAGTAATTATTTGTATAACCAAACATTTATAAAAGGTACACAAGACCCAATTAGCGGTTTTTCAAAACGGTTTCGAATGCAAATATTTACCATCAAAATGACGTAACATTTAGTCATTTCTATTTTTACTCGCTGGACAACAAAACGCATATTTTGCGGTTATCATCTTAACATAACAAAAATCAACCGCAAACAATTATAAGATGAGCAATGCGCGGTCGTCGGAGCGAAAAATTAAATTTGGTAAAAAATACAAGAGTGGAAAAATCGATTTTCGAACTATATAGACAACCTCTCCTTTTGATCGCAAGTAACACGAGGGTCTTTCAACCAGGAAACGACAACTGATGTAGAAAGTGATTAACAATCCATCGGATACGAGCATCTTTGAAAGTGAAATGTTTCACAGGACAGGTAGACAACTCGCAGATTTTGACATATAGTGAAGACCCACGCATTCTGACACCCACTATACTTGCATTTTAACCCACATTAACGATTGATTACTTATTATTGGCCCAGTTACAAAATAATGGCACAATCAAGAAAAATATGTTCATTTATTGGATTTTTTTGCAACCATGTATCGTCTCGCACATCATCCTCTCTTAAAAAGAAGGTAATCCTACAAGACTACCGGCTACTAAATTACTAGAAAAACATTTTCCTCCAATAAAAAAATTATAATACATATAATGAGTCCGCAAACAAATAAAAAGTTGGCTTCACGACAGGTAGGTAACGGTAAAATTGACACACTGAGAGCTACGAAAAATCCGATTTGCCAATTGCATTTTTACCACATAGTGTGTGGTAAAAATATTCCAAACTTTTCATCTTAAATTAAAAAAAATCTTTTTGTAAAACAAGAAAGTATGACTGAGAAATATTAAATTATATTAGAACATTTTTAACTCCAACAGGAAAACTCCATCTCATGTTACGAGAGCGCACTGGCAATTACAGATTGCTACAATACTTTTTGAGTTTGTAACTATAACAATAATACTGTAATTTTTAAATTTGCACTTTAATTAATTTAAACATTCATTTGCACACTACATTTACACCACAGTCTTTTTTTAAACAGACATTAGTTTGACAATTTTTAATAAAAGTTGTCGGCCAAAAAGCTTCATATAAATATTATGTTAGAACTCTTGCTTAGCGTCCTGTTTCAAATTAATTTCAAGTTGTAAATTTAAGTTACCACAAGTGAATAAAAATTAACTATCTCATTTCGTTTTTTCTGTCTGTAATATCATCGCTGTACCAGTAAAATTCCGCAAAAAGCGTGTCATTTATTGCCTATGTTAGAAAATACATACAAACTCAAGAGAATTTCTTAATTTTCATTTGACATTTGTGTTGTCAACCTCCAAATGTTAAGTTAACATAAATTATTGGCTAAAAGTAAGACAACTTAAAAGACTTAAAACCTTAGTTTCAACGCTTGTACAGCATTAGTTAGTTTTTGCATTAGCTTTGTTAAATAATTATTTTACGTCAAAATGGTTATTTGTTTAATTAAGTAATAAAAACATGTGATTTATTGCGGTGACTGGCAGTTCAAAGGCAAGGCATTAGATCCGCTTTATTGCCGTATATACATACGTTTTTTTCGCAAATTCTAAAAGTTTACTTTTTTTGCTAGTTTATATTTAGCCTCAACATTTTTTGTAAGCTGAAAAATCCTGAACGGCTTTAAAGTGTCTACTTTACTGCTTAATCCATAAAAATGCTGACGTAAGTATTGCCTAATCAACAAATGTGATAGTTTAGGGTGCTTAAATTGTCGCTAAAATGTGGTATTTATCGTCGAATACTTTTTGAGGTCTGGTATTTAAAGCCTCAAAAATCCATTTTAGCAAGTTTTTCAATTATTATGTTTGGTATTAAAATATATATTTTTCATCGTGGTGTATTCACTTACAATTTTGTTAACAAAAAACTAAAAATTTTCAAAATTATTATGATAAGTATCGGATGAAGTACTTTTTTTATAATGTTTTTTCTTCAGCCTTCTCTTTTTAAATTTGCTGTCTTTTAACTCAAATACCAATATATACTTTAAGTGCAAAGCAAAACTCAAAATACCTATTTAAAAATATTGGATTGTATGTAGATATAAGGTTAGAACATGTTTCTGGGTCCACTTATTTCAATTTTGATAATTTTTGATAGATAACCTTAAAAATTTATATATTATACTTGACCTAACGCCAAGAGACAAAATTAAAAATTTTTTAAATCATAAAGTTGAGTTTCCAAATTTTGTTTCACATTCTTTTGATTTTAAATTTTAGACTCTTAAGAAAGACAAAATTTAAAATTACATTATTTCACTATTTGCAATAATTTGCAACAATATAATTATATTGATTTTTTTTTATTATCTTTATTTAGAGTTTTTTCATTTAAAGAAATAAGGGAACTTTATAAAGTAATTTGATAAAAAATTAATTGTATTTTGTAAAAATACTATATTTCATTTAAAACACAATTAATCTTTCTTTAAAAAAATGTATAATGATCTAATGTTTTTTTCAACAAAAAAAAATGGAAAAAATAAGAAAATTCATTCGTTTCACTAGAATTGCGTGCCCAATTTCCAGATTATAATATCACTGACGAAACTAACAAGGCGCATAATATTCAAGATTGTCGGTCACTTCAGGTACCTAAACAGAAACTGATAAGAAAATCATTTTTAAAAACTGTTGTAAGATAATTCAAAATTTGTAACTGTTGTGTTTAAAATTAAATGGTAAACATTTTAAAGTTCTTATGTTAAAATTAATAACCTTTTTCGCCCACCGCAACTTGAAAAATTCTTTCACATTTAAGTCCTTTGATTTGCAAGAAATAAATTTTGCCTGAGCCGATTCAATTCGCCTAAAATTTCTGTTCTCGACATTTTCAATTTTCATTTCGAAAAACTTCAAAGCAACGGCAAAATAAATGACTATTTAATGTCGAATTTTAAGAAACTTTTAACAAATTTGCCGCAATCCTGAATTCTCTTTTATGTTAAGAATGAAAATGTGACTCAAGTAGTAAATAGTTCTCATTAATTAGGCAATTATTACTAATTTACGAAAAATTAGAACATAACTTACGTCGTAAATAATTCAAACTAAAAAATTATATAGGTTGAGAGGCCGTAGTAATTACTTACTCTCCATCAGCGTTATAATTCCATTCTTTTCTGATAATTCTTTTTTCTTTATCTTTAATATTTAATACAGTATCAGCCTTTTTTTGTCTTATATGTGCTGTCATATTTTAAACATGTTTACAATAAATTCTAACAAAAATTAATTTTAGTAGTTCTAAAAATTAGGGGCGGACGGCTAATTTTTGTGACTTTGGGTTCTCTAAATAATCCAAGTGAGGGTTTGCTGTGCAGGTTAGTTACTATTTTATCACACAATTTATTTTTAATAGACAAATTTATACAGGGAGTTTGAACAGTTGGAGTAGAAATATGAACCGGTATTAAGAACTATAATACTGATGCTGAGGCAGTAAGATTTTATTTTAAATCCTTAAAAACAAACAAGGTTTTGACTTTAGAATTTTGTATAAAATTTTGGTATACGCTTTACTTTTTCTGTGTATAAATGTAAAAGAAAATGCACCAAAGAGTTTCTAAAAGAACAAAAGAATATTCCAAAAATACCTTAAAAAACTGACCAAAAAGAACAAGAAAAATAGCAGCTTAAAGACAAAAAAAGACAAACTCAAAGAAAAAGAGAAGAAAATTAGATTCTACAAAAAGAAAATAATTAGGTATATTTTAAAAGAACTTATAAAACTATGATTGAAATAAAAAAAATGATGCTTTAGAAAAACTTGAAAAAGGATAACTAAAAAAGAAAGAAAAAACAGATTTAAAAAACAAAGTAAGAGTAAGTAAAGTGGTAATTCACCCGAAGCAACGACATCCAAAACCAGCTCTTAAACCGAGAACTTTTATACCTGATAGGGTGTTTTCACTCTATAATTAGAGTTACTTTTGTAGTTATTTACAACTTAAGGAAAGTATGGAGGTAATTTCTGTTATGGAAATTCCAATTGTAAACGCGCGAATTTGTAGCACTTTTATTTCTAAAAATTTTTTAATGAAATTTGGTACAATTATTCTTATAAATATTAACTACAAAATGACTGGAAGCGAATTTTAAAAAAATGTTTATAAATAATATAAAATAATTATTCAAATTTGAAATCAAAGAAATTAAAAATTTAAAAAAGTCAAAATGTAGTTCATGTTATTACAATACTCACAGCAAAAAAACCGTTTTTATTTTTTTTAGAAATAAACAAGCTACAAATTCGCGCATTTACATTGGAATCCCTATACTAGAAAAATTGTACCCTACTCCTCTTAAGTCATATTTAAGAAAATAGAGTCCCGACAACTCTTCGTTTCACATCGAGATTTTTTTCTTTTTTTTTGCTTTGATTTTTATTTCTTTTAAAAATTTATAATGCGGCACAGCCCACCTAATCAATTATAAAAAAGTGATGTATAAACAAAGATGTAATTAACATTAACAATATCAATAAACCTGAGGATGAGGGCGGCCGCCCTCGAAACGTCGTAAACATTCGTCATTCTTATCTTTCAAAAAAAATTTTTCCCAAACTCCAAGAAACTTTACTATCATTTGGAAAAATTGGCAGAGAAGTTCAGAATTCTTATTGAAGAAACGTAACGTTTACAATCACTAAACTGTGCAGAACAAATATGTTCTTTTATGAAGTAGACATAACACCAACCTGTTTTACCATTTATAACTTTCGACGTTTCAATTTCGTATATAGAATTTTTTAAACTTCAAAATATGTATAGAATACTAAAAAAATGAAAGTCAAAAAATTCTTAATTAAATGATAACAAAGACAATAAAACGTTAAATATAAAACCTGTACGTTACACATATTTTAACAAAAAATTAAAACAAATATTTAAAACAATAAAACAAATAAGATAAAAATTCTTATCTGTAACAAATAGTACACCTTATCAAAGGTAAGTAGACAAGTATACATAAGAAATGGAACCATCTTTGAATACAAATAAATAATAAGTTCAAAGATAATTGTGTGAGTCACTTGCACATTAATTTTACAACAAATACTATAATAATTTAACTACAGAATTTTGTAATTGGAGTAGGACATAATTGACGCAATAATTACATCCAAAAAAATTAAAAAGAACTCCTTTTTTTAATTCGGAATTTGGGTTTGATTAAAGACTTATTTATTGTCTTTTGGATGCCGTTTCCAAGAACAAGGTATGCAAACAAATTAAGGAAACCTGAGACAAGTTAATTAACGTTTCCCGACAAATTCGCAAAACATAAAACATCCTTTTTCCTCAATGCGGGCTTTTTATTATTCACGTTTGAGGTAAAATAGAGAATGAGGCCCTAGATAATAGATATTAGATCAGCACAATTATCAAAACGAAGGTGTTTTGTGTATAATCAGGAGGATCAAGGTTTCTGTAATAAAAACGCAATTAACACTTTTATGCCCATAAAACAGCGATAGCGTTTGAGACCCATTGGGCCTACCCCAACTCGTGTCGCCTTAGTAACAAATTTATTGATCTTCAAACAAGCAGCCCCCAGAATGAGAAAATTTCAGTCTAAAATTACCGCATCGAGGGGACATAAACTAGCACGATAACAGCATCATTAGAGATAATTGAATGACATAATGTTTTACACTAAACATGTCCAAAGGACAAACATAATTATTATGCAAATAATTACGATAAAAAAAGTATAACCAAACACCGGCTAGTACTTACCCATTTTCAATAAAGCACAACACAACAGCACCAAATTTACACTTTACACGTGCCGCTAATGATAATTATGCATCGTTTATTTAATATTTACACAAAAAGTGAATTTTTTTATTAAAAATTGGAAAAACTTGACATTCACGTCAACCTAAAATGGGCGAGCCCAAATTATTAATTCGTTTCTCATTTTCACACTGCGCATTTATGGCAGCACTGATGCAAAAAGACAGTGGCGTAGGCAAAATTTAAGTCACGTGATTTAAACTCAAATAAACTTTTAAAAATATAATTTTAGATTTTGTAGGACATTTTAAAATTATTTTATTTAATTTTTAGACTTTAATTCAACAGATTTAATTTTTGAAGCAATAAAAAGCACACAATTGTAATTCTACAAAAACTGCTAAAAATAAAGCACTTTCAATTCACGTCATAAGTAGTAGCCAACCACTAGTCCCCACGCAATTTTTTTTTGTTAAATTGAGTTTAAATGTTTTTTTTATGAAATCTAACATTGGAAAATAAATAAGCACATCTTGATTTTTTATTAAAATACTTTACTAGAACAATCAACAAGAGAACAAATCTAGTCATTGCACATAACTTCACTTAATCTTGTTTTTTAAAAATTGTATTTATCACCTAAATTGGAAATTTATTCACACTTTTATTTATTAAATTTAAAGCACTTAAAACACTATAGGGTGACTTTGAAGTATGCTTAGAAAATTTAACCAGCTGTAATATATAATAAAAAAGTTGAAATAGCCCAACTAGCCTTATACAAATGTTAATAGTTTTTGAGGTACACCCTGTAAAACTTTTTTTTTTAAATAACATTATTTATAAAATTCACGATGTATGACAACATTGTTTTCAGGCATATAAATTTAAAGATTTACGATGTAAAAGTTTTTGCTTAAAAACAGTGTTGTCATCTATCGTGTTTCTCAAAAATAGTGTTTTTTGGAAAAAAAATGTTTTTAGCTTGAGCGAATATCTCAAAAACTGTGAACAGTTGTATAAAGCAAATTGGGTATTTTAGCATCGTTTCAACAAGCGCTATCACCTGGTAACGTTTGTAGAATTTTTTTTGAAAACAGTCTGTTTATCTGATTTTAACATTAAAAATAAAACTATCACCAGAAAAAATTGTTGCATATATTGCAGTCTCACACTGTATATTAAAAAAAAATTGATGAGATATATGGTATCTCGTTAAAGAAAAATTTTCTTAAAAAAGTTCTACAAGGTGTATCTCAAAAACTATAATCATTTGTGTAAGGCAAGTTATTTCGTTTTTTTTATTATGTACTATAGCTGATTAACTTTCCAAACATACTTCCAAAGTCACCCTGTATAGTGAAAAAGTTAATAGTAAACATAAATTATCGTTAAAGATAGTGCTTTATAGAAATTTTAAATTAATGACTAAAACAAGTTAGATAATATTAAAGTAACAACTTTGTCATTTCAAAAATATGTTAATTAAAAATAATTTATAAAAACATGTTTAATTTTTTACCAAATTAAAACCAAATTTTGTTTATTATTCAGAAGCAGACCGTCAGTTTTCTCTCTATATTTCATAATTTAATTAAATTTTTTAATCAAATAAACGTAAAAAAAACAAATGCACAACAAAACTTAAAAAACCTAGAAAATAGAACAGAAAAACAAAAAACATTCCGAAAAATCTTATAAATAAATTATTAAAAATAACTAACGTTATATAATAAAAAAATTAGTTGTACGAAAAAAAAACTGTGTTTAGAAGTGACGTTCACGAAATTGATTGATATTTTATTTTAACATGGTCATTTTTTAATTTAATACGTTGTCTGTCTCTGTTCAACACATAATCTATATGACTTAGCAACATATACAAGACTGTAGTGTTAAACAGAGACAGACAACGGCATATAAATAAAAAATGGAGTGTAGATGTAGGATTTATCAAAGTATTGTTTCATAGCTCCGCAGCACTTTAGATTCTAAAAAAAACATAAAAACATATCTAAAAAACTTAAAAAATCACGACTAAAAAAAAGATAAAAAAATTAAGAAAAACTACGTTTAGAAACAAAACAATAAGTAAAAATTTTGAAGAAACAAAAATATGTAATCTAAAATCAAATGAAAGCGAACACAAAAAACCTTTAAACAAAATTACCATTTAAAAACTATTTTCAACAGAAAAAATCAAGAGTAGATTTTAAAAAAATTATCAAGTATTCTAAAACTTAAAAAACAACGTCCAGAAGAAAATAAAAAATTAGAATTGGCAACAAACACAGTATGCTAAGTACAAAAAAAAACTTAAGAGACAATTAGTAGAAGGAACTGAAGAAACAAAGACTGGTAGTAGAAAAAAAGCAACAAGAAAACGTTGACATATGGAATAAATTTTTTTTCTCAGATTTGTTTATTTGTTTAGTTTACAAGATATTAAAGTTTAAGGCGTTTTAAATTCAGATTTATCTTTATTACCAACAACAAAAAATATTTCTACCCTATAGGAAGCGATTATCCGAAGAAGGTGTAAATATAGACAAAGATGCCGTCTGATTTTTATCTAAATATATATAGTTATATAAGGTTATTATAGATAATTCCTCAATTTTTAACTATCTACAGATGCAAAATATGATTAAATTACTCGAAAAACATTTGTTCTTACTTTGATATGACACAGCAGTCACAACACTGTTTTTATCATTCTCAGCTTTCTACTACATCTTTTAATAATTATTTTCTAGAGAGAAAAAATTGATATAAGAAGAAAAATAGCAATAGTTATACGAATACTAACGAATTCTCATGTCAAAGTTTTCTTTATCAAATGTTTCTGCCACCAGGTTCAAATGGTTTTGTTTTAATTATACATTTAAAATGCAAACATATATTTTCAATACAAACGTTCTAAAAGTAAAAAAAAAGTTTTTTGTGAAACATTTAAAAATTCTTGAAAAAAGTAAAAGAAAAAACAAAAGTTACAAAAAGTTAGGTATTCAAACTATGATTCAAACCAACGACCGAAATTCTCATTCATATTGGTCGTTAAAAATTTAACCATTTTTGTATTAATTTTCCATAATTCTTTAATTTAAAATGTGTATAGTAGCAACCATTAAAAAATAAAACGTTTTGACAAATACAAAATATTTGGTTTTTTAAATTTGAAAGAATTTTACTAAATTTAGCGTCCCATTTTTCTCTGGCTACCACCGTACATGCCTAATATAAATTTTTTGAAGCTCCGTGATTAGTTTAAACCGTAGATTAAATAATAATTAATACTTATTTTGTATTAGTTATATGTTCATTAATTTTTTTTATTTATAGACTATTTAAATAAAAAAATTAGTTTTTAAATTTTGATTTTCATGCGCCGCCACTGCTGCTGTCATTGGGACGTCCGTCAAGGTCACACTTGTCAAATTGTCAAAATTCTATTTTGAAAATAATACGTAAAAATTTTTATCAAAAGCGATTACAAAGCCTCCAAAATTACCCAGCGACTATCAAGGTACTAAATTTTAACCCATTAAAATATAATTTTAATAAATTAGCGGTATATTTTGCAACCTCAACTTTACATAACAATTCACGTGAGGGTTTGTTGTGTAAATAATTTTTTTCTCTAACTCATCAATTCTCCAAGTGTTGGTGTTAATTATATCAATGCTGATAATAAATCTTGACTAGACATTACACTATTGATTGCACTAAACTAACGGTTTGTCATAGGTTAAAGTACTGTTATGTGTTTTAATTTGGTACGATCTTTGAACACCTCCCAAAAATGTTGGAAGGTCTTGCAGCTTGGGTATTGAATAATTACCTAGGGAAGTACGTGGAGAATTTGAATACTGATCAACTGAGCATTGCTTTATTGTCTGGTAATTAGAATGGGGTTCCTGGTTTCGGGAGTGACTCTGGGTTTGCAGGTAAAGTTGAGCTTGAGAATTTACCACTAAAGAAAGATGCATTGCGACATTTGGGATTACCAATTGAGATCAAAGCTGGGTTTATTGGGAAAGTCAAATTGCAAATACCTGTTAGGCAAATCAGATCAGCTCCGTGGGTTATTGGAATTGAACAGTTATACCTAGTTGCCAGTCCTTTACCAGTTGATGAGGTAAAACATTACTTTATTGTCTTTATTATATCTAAACTGGAATTTTTGATATAGTGGGATGCTGAGTCTGAAGAATTAGCATCACAGGAATTAAAATTAAGTGCATTGGATATTATTGAGGCAAGATGGAGGCTTGAAACTGAGTCTAGAGACACAAGTTCAACATATTATGCTTCAAGTTACTCGTCGTGGCTAGGGTTTGGTGCAGGATTAGTTTCGGATATAATAGAAAATCTTCAGGTTTATTACATTGTGTTGTTGGTTTTATACTGAAATTTGTTAATTTGCAGTTGAAAATACAAGATGTTCATATTAGGTATGAGGATAGTGTTAGTATACCAAATAAATCAGTGGCTTTTGGAATTACAATGGAGTCACTTTCGGCACAAAGCTGTGATGCTAATTGGCAACCAGGATTTTCACATTGGGCTCTGGGAATTGAGTCTTTTAAAATTTTGGAAATGCAAAAGTTTGCCATTTATTGGATTGATTTAGAGCCAAGTCAGTTGCTTTCAAGGCTTAGTTTGGGGGATTTGGCGGTGAGTGTTGTGTAATATTTGGTCTAGGTAAATTTTTGATAACTAGGTCAAAGCGTCACAATAAAGCTGCTAAACATATGTTTTTGCATATTTAAAATAAACTGTTTATTTAGCAAAACTTTTGCAAATTTAAATTACAATTAAGTACAATTTTATACATTTTTTATTGTTGAATAAAAAAAAAATATAGTGTTCGGAATTTTAAATTTTGGTGCTAAAATGGAAGAATGTTTTATTTTTAAAATATTACACCTTTCTATGCGTTTAAAAATTCATTCATTAGATCAAAGAAGTACAAAAAAAGTCTCAAGTAAATCGAAATAAAAAGAATAAAACAAGAACTTACTATTGCTTACAAGTTGATGTAGGTCCCTGACGAGTATTGAATAGATGAAGGAACAAAAAACGGTGTTTTTTTTCTTGATTGCAATGATTTCTTATCAGTAGTGTGTTTTCTATTAATCACAAAAAAGCTTTATACTATTATTTTATTATTATGAATTAAAATAAAATCAAAACTATTTATTAGGAATTGTTCCAGCTTATAAGAATAATAACAGTTATTTATTTTTAAATGTTAAAATGCTGATAAATTTTTTTTTTACTACCTTTCTTGTAACTGATTCTTACAATGTCAGATTTGAGTGATCAAAGAACGATTTACAGAAATTGGTACCGTTTCTATGACAACGTACTTACACTTCTCTTATGGGATAATTTCAAGTTGAGATAATACCGGCAGCATCTTCGTTTCTATGGAAAATTGAAAAAAATCGATGATTTGATTGGTTGTTGCTACGGAAAAGTATTAAAATTTGCGATACTACCTGTAGTATCTCAACTTAAAATTAGCTCATTGAAAACTAATGGGCTAAGTTTAAATAGAGATACTACCGGTAGTATAGCAAATTTTAATACTTTTCCATGGCAACAACCGGTCACAGCCCCGAATTCTTTTAATTTTTCATAGAAACGAAGATATTACCGGTATTATCTCAACTTGAAATTAGCTCATTAATTTATTTAATTTCCGCATTTACAAAATTACTTTTTGAGACCAAAACAATTAGACTAAGCAAGACTGTTCAACAATCAGATTTTTAATTATTTTTTTGAATAGTTTTTATCGTTGACCAATATTGTCAATGTTACTTAACTTCGATAACTTTGTTTCAACTGTTCAAAACGGTGCAGAATCTTAACGAACAAGTGCGCAAGCTCAGTAAGTTTTTGAACTGTTGGAACAAATATTAAATTTGATAGTTCTAGGTATAATGATATTAATAAAGGAGATCGTTCCCATTTTACGGAAATCTAATGACCACTCAAATCGAATTTTTTTTTTTTTTGAATCAATTGATGGCTCTTGAAAGGAGAAGCAATTATTGTCATTGCGCTAACTTTGTAGCTTTTTAAATAAAGGCTAAATTAAAGACTAAAAACGGCAAATGCAAATGCATTGGTGAGAGCGAGAGGACATATGTACCAATGAAAAGGTAGGAATGTTTGGGGGTCCATAAATCAACAGAGTATTGTCTTTCGGATTATTAAATTAAAGATAATATTAATATTTTTTATTAATAACATTCTAATTTCTAAAATAAAACATTGTAAAATTTTTCTGGTGTGTTGGTTTAAAGGTTTTATTTGATAAACTTCACTAATGATTCTATGTGTTACGACTAGATCATTTATTTTAGAATTATTGTCATTAAATTAATAAATAGGTATATGATAAATAGTCGCTTCTTATTTCTGTAATGACATTGCATATTTCAATACAAAGTATATAAGAAGAATTTACTGTCTCTGAAGTCTGGGGTAATTAAATGTAAATACCAGTAAATGTCTCTATTTCTTCTCGGTACCTACAGGCCCAAAGGTTAGTGTCATTTAACCGCCTTAATCCTCATAAATAAGAAGTGAGGGTTTTATGAACTAGGTGACAAGTTATTTGATCTTTAAATTAATCTAGCAGCTTTATTTAAAGAGCTACAAAGTTGGCTAAATGCTAAATATTGCTTCTTATTTCAACAGCTATCAATTGATATAAAAAAAATCTCGATTTGAGTGGTCATTAGATTTCCATAAGATGGGAACGATCTCCTTTGTTTTAAAAATTGAAGGAAGTGGTGTAATACTTAAATCGACTACTGGTTTACAAATTGAGTAAATCACTAGTGAAGGACAGAATAATCAAACTTTATGTTTATTGTAGATTTTCTCATGCTAACAGTGAACTGTTTTAAACCTTGAACAAAATAATTTCATTGCATTGTTGTGTTGGAACTGTATCATTTGAGGAAGGACTATTACACACAGGGTGTTATTGAAGTAATGTTAGAAATTTTAATAGCTGATGGCTCTCATTAAAGGGAAGCTAAATAACCAAAATTCTCTTATATAAATATTATAGTTTTTGAGATATGCACTGTAGAACTTTTTTGAAGTGGTTTGGAAAGAGATGCGATTATAGTAATTTTTTTGGTATACACTGTGTGATTGAAATATATGCAGAAATTCTTCCTGATGATAGTCTTAGTTTTAATATTAAAATCAGACATACAAAATGTTTTTGAAGTAATTTACAAATTTTAATAGGTAATAGCATTGAGTTTATTATAACAGATAGAGGCGCAACGTAAATGCCTGGAAACTAACAGAGTTATTTAGTTTTGGACGACTATACCAGATGTCGCAACAATAGTATAATTTGGTTTACAGTAAAAATTCCATTCGACCAGAAAAGTTGGTAATATTAGTAAGTAGCTCAAATCTTCTGGACAGCTGTACTGTTTTATTCGTTATGGGACCGCGCGTCGCGTCGCTCAGTACCACTCCCCCCACTCAACTAGAGGATAAACACTGACTACTTGATTAGATATTAGATGTTCATTTACATAGCATTTCGGTTTGTGCTGATTGAGGGCTTTAGGTCGCTATTATGCTGTTGAAAAAATTTCTGGAACATTTTCTTGGCACCTTTGTCACAGAATTGGAGGTTCAGTAAATGTGTGAAGTATGAAGTAAAAAAAGTCATTGCAATATTTTATTTTTAATAGATTTTTAAGTAACGTAATTCCAGTAAAGAATTTTTAAGTAACTAAGAATATCGGATTTTCGCTACTTTCGCTGTAAATAATCTCTAAAAATTAATGAAGGAAAACAAAAATAAAAACAAATAAGATACACCAATATACCAGCAACATTTATTACAAAAATGAAAAGTTTAATAAAAATAATTATAAACATAACATACATATAATGCTTTTATGTTCAAGACCTACTAAGCTAACCAAATTTATTAAAGATAGTCAAACAACTCATCCCATTTTTGCAAAAACTACAAAATCAGAAACATAGGGATAAACATTATTTTCATGTCGTATAATTATAATCTCAACAAAGTTAACGCTTGACGCAAGAGAAGAAATGAAAAAGACAACATACAACTGAAAAAATATAACATTTATTATTTCCATTTTAACAATAATAATTATTAATTGTAATATGTAACTTATATGTATATTATAACTGTCTTCTTACAAGTTGTTTCTCTTTCAGGCTCTTAATATTACATTCTTTATAGTAGTGACCTTCTTTTTTTGCCTTCTTTTAGTTTGTTGCAAGGTTTTAATTTTGCCGCAATACTTAGATTTTTTTTGTAAATTCATGTTGAATTTTAGCACATGTTGGTGATACAAATCTGTAAACACAATTCACCAAATAGTAAATTAAACACCCTCAAAATTATTTGATGATTACCTGTGTTTCCTATCAGGTGAAAATAAAGTTGATTTGACAAAGAAATTAATGGTGTTTCTTCTTCGCTGATTTGCTGACCAGTAACACCTGCAGGTAAAGTCTTTAAATTTTCTTTTAAAAGTTGGTCTTTCTTTGGGTAAAGGCTATTAAACAAAGTTTCAGAACGTCGTTAAAACTACCGAATTCTTAACCAACCTTTTGTAAATAACTAGGAAAAGCTGAAAAAATTGATGGAACGGCATCATTTTTAAGTATTGTAACACTGACATAACTTCGGTCAAAACAAATGAATGTAAAATAAATCGAGCAAAGTAGAGTCCTGTCTTTGGGTTCCTACTTGTCACATCTTACAGCCTTTATCCATTTTTCTCGCAATACCTTGTTCTTGGGAAACCTAAATTTTATTTATTCAGTGTTTTGTAACGTCCACAGGTAGCATCTGCCAGTAAAATTTTAAAAACTTACCAATAAAAGATTATTTTTGGATTTTCTGTCGTGTCACAAGATCTGTCTGTTTGATTTGAACACCCATGAGCAGCGCAACAAATCATGTTTCCTCACTATTGTTTATCACTTATTTCTTGTCTGAACATACACTTTAATATACAATATTATAAACGCCACAAAACACCATTTAAACACGAAAAACAACAGAAACAATCTTGTTTTCTATCACCTTTCTATATGTCAAGTTGAGTGCTGCAACATGGCGATGGGCCGCGCATGCGCAATACAGCGGTAGTGTGGGTACAAGAAAAGACTTACGTTTAAAACATCGTTCGAAGCGTAACGTTTGTCGCAGCGTTTGTAAAAATATTTAACTATAGCTCCCCCTGGTATTGTCGTCCAGAAGCTCGCCATAAATGAGAACATGGCATTGCGCCTCTATCTATATAATAAACTCAATGGTAATAGTTTTGTTGAAAAGATTGTACTCGTTATTCTTGGATTTAATTGTTTATTTGTTAAACACAAATAAAAACACAATTATGTTATGTTACGAGATTACAAAGATACTAGATAGTACATCTTGTTCTGTTTTTATATAAGTTTTTTGTGTTTTTGATAAAGCAACAGCTTTCAAATTCTGCAGATTTCTATGTCACCAACTCAAACCAATAAGCAAATTCGTCACTACATTCTGGCCCCTGTTAGTGCTATAGCTCACGTGAAGAGAAACCGATGTGAGCAACCTCTCAGATCCAGTGATACACCACGTCTAGTCTGTGATCTAATCCTGGACGAAGTTCCTTTAATTCTAATCGACGTAATATAATTAATTATCACTCTAAAAAAATTCTATTATAACATGAAATTGTAGTGGCAATACGACCAAATCGTCAAATGCATCAAAGGCTTAGACACAATCGACCGTCTTCGAAGCTACCGAAAATTCAAACCCACGTGTACTGTCAAAGAAGATCCAAGAGCTTGGTACTTTTACGCAATTAGTTGTTTTTACCCTGGGCGACAACCAGCAATTTGTCGACCTAAACCTACTTTAGAATCCTGTTTACAACGAGCAAGACAAAACGTCAAATATGTAAATTTATACATGAAAATATTAGCAACACCGAATCTAGTTCTAACACCTGAAGAAAAAAAATTAAAAGACGAAGTTGAATGGGAACGAGATTTTGAAGAAT
Source organism: Tribolium confusum (assembly GCA_029207805.1). Taxonomy (NCBI): domain Eukaryota; kingdom Metazoa; phylum Arthropoda; class Insecta; order Coleoptera; family Tenebrionidae; genus Tribolium; species Tribolium confusum. The sequence goes on from JALGAY010000006.1 coordinate 12,587,568, forward strand.
TGAAAGTATTACGAGAAATTGCAATGAGATCTGTACCTATTCCTGACAGAAATTCAACCAATGGCAACTCAGCAGGAAGAAGCATGTTGGTACGGTGGTTCCCTCAGTGGATGGGATGGTACTCCACTCCCCAAGAATCCGCACCTGAAACCACCCAACTTGAAGGAGAAATTTTACAAGTTTTGAGTGATTCAGCTGAGAATAATACAATTTTAAAACGGGATGCTGTTTTTGGACATTTTAATTTTTGTTTAAAACGGGGATGTCTGACATTGTGTGCTTCACAAGAAGATACGACTGAGAGCTCGCCAATGTTAGAACTGGAATTTAAAAACTTGTCGTTGAATATTTTGAGCAAACCACGGACTTCTTCACATTTGATTGAATTGTCACTAGGAGCACTATATCTCAAAGATAAAATTACGTTAAATACTATGTTTCCGGTTTTGATGGGACCACCAGGGTATGAAAGAATGAATTTTGGGAGGTCACAAGGACCGAGTCCTAGGGCGAGTGTTGCAAGTCGCTTGGAGGAAGCTAATGAGCATTTGTTTTATTTGGGGTATGAGAAGAAACCGCAAAATACGGGCTGTGATTACAGGTAAGGAGTTTTTACACCTATATAATTATAAAAAAATCATATCTTGTTATTTAAAAAAATATATGACGATGTCTATATTGGGCACTGCGAGTGATCCATGTATGTCAGAATTGAGCTTCTTAAATACAAGTTATCTGTTAAACATTTGTTCTACTACCGTTTTTTTATCTCTTTCAACTGTCTTAATTATAAAAGATTTTCAAATACATCAAAAAAAAAGATAATTGTTTTTTTGTGACAACAATTAGACAAATTTTAATTTTTAAGTTAATGAATTCTTGCACTTTTCAGTTTTTAATGAATCAATTATTATTTTTTTAAAACTATTGTATTTGGAGAAGCTGTAAGTTGTTTCTTATGTTTTTGATTTATTTAAAACTAGCGGTTGGTAGTAAAAGATGTAAAACATTATTACATCAAAAAAACTAACGAAAAAATTAATTTTTAGGTTGTGTATACGTTCAAAATGTCTGGATGTGGTGTATCAGCCAAATGCTGTTCGTTGGCTCACTGAATTTCTCTGTTTGCCTCATCAAAGAGACATCACTCATTCACGTATTGAAGCAATGAAAACCCGAACCAAAAAAGAGTTAATCAAGAATTGGGAACAAATTTTAGATGGGCGTGATGTAATTCCTATTTTAATTTTTTTATTGTTGGATTATTTGTTAATTTTAGGTTGCTAGAACTACATGGGAGTTAGAATTAGACATATCTGCTCCTCAAATTATTTTTGTGGAACAATTTACTGATAATAATTCTGCAATGGCTGTGATTGATTTTGGACGACTTCAATTAAGTAATCATCCAACGAAAACTGAAGTTATCCGACCGGAATTTATGACCAAAGAAAGCGAAGATGATGGTAAATAAAACAAAATATTTAACAGATTTTTTTCTACATTTTTCTTTCAACAGAAAAATTTGTTACTCCATGTTCTACACCTCCTCAAAGTGAAGCAAGTGATTCCGAAGAGCACACTTTAGAGCTTTTACCGAATTTGGAGCCTGATATGAAAGGTTCTTTTTCGGAAAAACTTCTCTATCATCGATTATATGATACTTATTGTGTTGAATTAACCGATCTTCAGATTCTGATAGGAAAAGTTAAAGATAACTGGCGCTACGCGCACAATAAAGGCTCTTCAACTCTTCATGTCCTTGACCGGTTTAACATCTCTCTTCAAATCGAAAAACGTATTATTCACACTTCGGATCCAAACTACCCCAGTCTTATTATTAATACCAACCTTCCGAAACTAGTTGCACATTTAAATGAAAGTAAAATTACTGCAGCAAGAACACTATTTCATATAATCACAGTTACTGGTCTTCCTTCACCTTTTAAAACTCCCGAAAATCCGGTTGACATTATTACGGATACAGGACAAGATGAAGATGAGTCTGCAAGTCTTGATACGAGTCTTGAAATGTCAAGATTACTAATGGTACAGTTTTCGGTTGAACAATTAAGTTTGGAAGTGCAAAGTCGAGGGAGGTGTGTGGCGGAATTGCAAGTTGCTGGTGTTAAAGTTGCGTTTACAAAACGTCCACATGATATTAGGGTGACTTTGACAGTGCTTAGTCTTTTGTTAGTGGATGCTTTGCAGACATTTGGACCTGATTTTGAACTGTTGATTGCCAGTCATAAGCATGTGGGGTAAGTAATTTTTTTCAGGTTTTGGTTATATTTTCTATACAGGGCGTGTTATTACGATCGACATGTTTTTTCATACAAGTGGCGGAAAGCTATATGTCAAAATTACGGAAAGCTGTACGACATTGTACACACTATTGAGGGACTAATTTCAAGTTGAGTATCATCTTCGTTTTCACGGAAAATGAAAAGTACTCAGGGCTGTGATTAGTTGTTGCCATAGAAAAGTGTGAATTTTTGCAATACTGCTGAAATTATCTCAACTTAAAATTAGTCCGTTTGAAGTCACAATTATTATTTAGACTTTTTATTGATTTTAATGTTTTTAAAATATGAGTGAAGCACAAAATATTCATTCGTCTTGAAAACGAGCAACTAATTATTAAAGTTTTAACTGCTAATTGAATTGTTTTTTCAACGCGTTGGGTAGAACTGTTTTACTAAGTGTTTACACTGACTTTTGGTAATTTTTCTGTACAGAATAAAACATGTGTGAAATTACTTAAAACTGCCGAGATTTAAAAAAAATGATACTTACATAATGTATCTATCTACCTTGGGAAGAAAAGTTATACTCCAACATTAAATGTTATAATACCTCAAGCTTCGCCTTTTTTAAATAACTAGTTCTCAGCTTGTACTTGAAAAGTAATACATTGTTTAAAAAAAGTATACTGTAATGTCTAGCTTTTTGTATTCAAATCAAGCGGGTTGAAGGGAAGTTTCTCTTCCAGCATTTGCCTAACATTCAGAGAAAACCTGTGAAAAACTCCGATCAGATAAGTCGGAGCAGGGTTTAAATTTGATACCTCCTGATCCTGAGCACCACGAGCCTAGTAATTAGCTCGGTTATTTTTTAGGTATAAATTCTATCAACAACTGTCAAAAGAAAGAGTGTTTTATTGGCTGTGAAAGATGCAATTTCCATTTTTTATATCCGTGAAAAGTAATAAGACTAATCTGTATTTTAGACTCCATATGAAAAGCCGAGAGGAATAAGATATACAGAATGTCTCTGTAAAGTCTGTACAACAGGCTACTACATATATCTGAAGTCAAAATAAAACATTTAAACCAAACTTAATACAAAAGTGTACTGTTTCGGCGTTATGAAGCGCAAAACCTTTCAAAAAAATTTTTATTTGCTATAAAAAATAAACGGATTTAGGAATTTAAATGACGTTAGTGTGTATGTATGTACTATTAAGGAGCTTTAATTGCCATTATTAACCTGATTCTAGGTGTTACGTAATGGCATCAACATATAAAAATAGCCTTATTTTTTTAACCAGTAAGCAGGTTATTTTTATTTTTTTTTCCTGGTAGGCACCCTATTTTAAACATTTGTTGTCTTTTTTAAAATTTGGATATTTGCATTGGTTTAGATAGAGTTTTTTTTTATTTAATGCACGATAAATACTGGAACAAAAGTATTAATATCGTTGACAAAATCTATCTTATGTATTGGCATATTATGCTCTAAGGTTTTGGTTTTTTATCCAAGTATTTTAATAAAATAAAAATTACGTTAGTAGTATACGTTTTCATTAAATTTGCAGTATATACCTGAAACAGTTTAACAATTTAAAAATGTTGTTTTTTCATCGTTAAATTAGTAATTTTGTAATTATCTTTTGTGTTATAAAAACTGCAGCTAATTCGCATCTTGCTTGATAATATCTGCATTAAAAATAGGTATTTGAAGTGCATTTTAGAATCTTTATTATTAATTAGGTTGAGCGCAACGCAAGGGCTATCAGATGTTTTTGAAATGCTCTAGAAGAAATGTTCCAGAAATGAATTAAAAATTTCTGCATTTTCTACCGGTAGTATCGCAACTTTTGCTACTCTTTTATGGCAACAACCAATCACAGCTCCGATTTTTTTTAAATTTTTTGTTAAAAAAAAGATACAGCAGGTCGCAGATACTACCGATCGCAGTTTAACGTGAAGTTAGGCCCCACGTCGTTTAAATGTAATAGCATTGCGTTTAAATCGGTTATAACGTTTTAATTTGAATAAACTTCTTGGTGTATTGGATGACTATTGTGGATTTCACTGACTCTGAAGTCCCAAACAATAAAATTATAATATTCACTAAATGCAGAGAGCGGCATTCTGTAGTTGCATATTTGTCTAAATGTTAAGCTTAAATCTCAATTTACTAAGAATGCTGCATGGAAATGAGGGACTGAATTTATGAGGGGCTGAGTTTAAGGTTTCTACCGCAGATGTGAGAAGAATGGCGAATCAGGCAAAAATTATTTCTATGTTAAGATGGTTTTTAGTTAAATTGAGAATTAAGCGGTCGCCATCTCTATCTGCATTTGCGGTACTTTCGGTTGTTAATAATTGAATATAAACGGTTTATTGCTCGGCACTTTAGAGCCATTGAAATGATTTAATTAAGTTGTTTATTTAGTCATAAGACAGTAATCAATTGTATAAAAACATCTTATATAAGTAGCTTCTAATAATTATACTAAATTTGAATATTGTTAGGGAATGAGTTAGTGAATTTTCTAGTAGCTGATGCCACTTTATTCTTGAGTTGTAGAAGTAGAGGCGATGACTTATCGGTGACTCTTAAGTTCTTGTTTAGATGTTTGGCGCTATGTAAGCGAGCGTTAGATCGCTTGCAGTATTATTCTTTTAAAAATGAAATTCTTTAAACTGTAAGAAACTCGGGTTGAATTTACCTAACAATATGTACAATATACCAGATACATACATTACAATAGAGTATAAAACTTACAAATTACTGTTGATATAGTAGTAAAACTTACTTGCAATTTAGGCGACAGCACAGTGTTTTAAGATTTGTTTATTGTTGTATCTTATTTGGTCAATAATATTTTTTTTCAGGATGGATTCAATGTCTGGAAGCTTAAGGGACAGTGAACCTACATCTCCTACTTCTCCTGCTAGTCCTGACCCTACTTTAGGCCGCATTGGAGCAACGTCTCCCATTGCGTTAAAACAAGCCTTGAGTAGTTTAGCAACTTCTCCACCAAACCATTTTGGAGAGCCTCCAAGACCTCCAACTGTTTTTGATGCCGAAGCTTTAATTTCAATTGACGTTTTGATAATTACTGGAGCTGAACCGGTTCAAATTGCCAATATACAGTTTAATACTCTTGATATAATTGGTATTTAGTGAAAAAAAATTTGTTACAGTTTTTATTTTGATAATTGTTGTAGCCAATCAGGAAACTCTCGTTGAATTGATTGGCTTTACACAGCGAGTATTTCCCAAAACTCAAAAAGCTACAAACGTGAATTTGTCATCAATGGTTTCATCAAAAATTCGCGAAACTACAGCTTCAAACGAATCACTTCTTGAAGAATCATCAAAATTGGGTTCAACTGAACTCACTTTTGATTTTCATCGATTAAATGTGTTACTACTTAGAGGAGTTGTTAGAGATGGGAATTTGTGTGGCAAAAAAATTTGTACAGCTACTATGAGTGACGCTAAAATTCAAGCAACAGTTGGTAAAACTTGTGCTATCAAATAACCAATGAGTATTACAAAAAAAAAACAATTTCCAGATGATAAAGTCGAAGTTGAGGGTTCTTTAGGCGGCCTTCAAGTTCTCGACTTAACTCCTGAAGGTCAAATGCACCAAAGAATCATCAGTGTTGGTCGTGACCCATTAATGGAAACAATGCACCCATTATACACCATGTCACACCCTCATGAAGACGACCGCACAGCTTTCAGTTTTAAAGTCGTTCGTAGTTTACAAAGTAACGATAAAGATGTCGCTAATGTCACAGTCAGAATGGCATCTTTATGGTACACACATTCGCCACAATTTGTGATGGAGCTACAATCGTGTGCGTCCGAATTCAAACAGTATTTATCAAATCTAGCACGTTCTATACGAACTGCAGCTACAGATATGGCATTAGGGCTTGTCCATGCCAGAGCTGAGGCTTTAGCTCAGTCTCTATACATGAATGCGCGTTTGTCGTCATCGATTTATGGAAGTGCATTATCGTTTTCTGAGTGTTCGTCACCAAGGAAAAGGAGACGGAGTAGTTCGATGGATCCTTCTGGGTTTTCATCAGCGAGAGATACAGTACCTCAAACGCCGTATAGTCCTGCAGACGATGATAATTTTGTGATAGATTTGAAGTAATGGTTGGTTTTTTGAAATTTTTTTGGATTTATTGGAGATGTTGTAGATTGGATGTTGAGTTAGACAGTCCGGTTGTTGTCCTACCTCAAGCTAGTAATAGTCCGAAAGTATTTGTTGCACATTTGGGGAAAATTAGTGTTAGTAATAAATATGAAAGTGATTTTGAGCCTAATGGTCACGATTATGAATATATGGAGTTTCGAATTGAGCACTATAATATTGAGATAAGGGATATGAATTTGTTTTCGGTTGATACAAGTAATAGGAGAGTGCCTGGACCAATGTAAGTTGTTTTGTTTTTTTCTTCTTTTTTTCTCCTTATTTTTTGTGACCTCTTTTAAATAATTTAGATTTTAATCAAAATTTTCATCTAATTTAGTATTAATATTAAAAGGTTTTGATTTACGAGTGTAAAAAATATTTCTATGGAAATAAGTTGCAAATTAGATATTTTTAAACGGAAAAAGTAATTTCTTCTGGAAAGTAGCTGTGGAAGCATTGTGATATTTCTCGTTAAAAATGTATAATTTGATTTATTGAGCGCACTCACCTCGCTTATGCGTTAAAACGTCTCGATTACTAATTGCCCTCATTAACCAACTTGTTGATTAAATAACTATTACTTGCTTCTGGATTATCCGTGATTAGATAATCTGCTTTTTTATTATGAATATTTTAAGAGACATTTCTTGTGAACCCAAAGCCAACTTAATAAAAATGTGTGACATTGGTGACCATAAAAACTTGGTACACTAAATTTGGCAACGTTTTCTCAAAATTTAATAATAATAAAATAAAAAATAATGTCATCCTAGAGACATGAAAATTAAGCTACACAACGAATGAAAAATACAGTAAATTATGTGTAAATCAAATAAAAATATAAGTCACTACAACCAGTTGATTAAACTAAGTGGACTTATTGTAAGCAGATTATTTTACTACCGTTAAAAAAATAACTTAAGAACCAAAAAAAATATTTTTTTTGTTTATAAGTTGATTTCGTTTTTAGGTAGTTATTGAGCATTTATATATTTTTGAAGCATGAAATGGACGCTTTATTTTTATATTTTTTAATCACTATGCATTTACCTACTTCAACAATTTTATTTATACTTATTTTTTTTTGTTTTGATAAAAAAGTTTATCCAAAATACTTCCATTTTAGGATAAGCAAACCCGAAGTTCTCTACAGCTGCAAATCCTCAGCAAAACCAATTTTACACGATACAATTCTTCAATTAAAAATCGAACGTGAAATCAACAAAACTTTACAAACAACACACAGTAGCGAATCAAATCTTTTATTTGACGACGATGAAAGTATCAACAATCATCCATTCACCGAAAACTTTTATGTATTTAATTTATTAAATTTAACAACAAACACTCAGATTTAATCAAACTTTTTTCTAGATCAAAGGCAGTGTCGTAAACGACTTGAAAGTTTCCTTAACCCGAACCCAATACGAACAACTGTTAGACACTTTACAATGGCTCACATCACCTCTTGTTATGGTCGATATACAGGGAGTGTCACGCACAAACCTCAAACCTGCCGGAATGCTTTCCGACATAAGTGAAGAGGACACAGGAGTGACAACTCTAAATATGGACCCTCATGTTCGTGCCAAACTCTTCCCATCAGTTCAAACAACTCGTCTCAATAAACCCGTTTCACATAGTACCGTTTCTTTGAGAGTTCTTTTCGAGTTACCAATTTTTACAATTGAATTACGAGGGGATTCCCCAACTGGTGAACAAGGTCTTGTTGATTTATCATTTCGTGATTTTATTTTTAATTATGAGAAGTGCCACCTGTATGAGACCAACATTCAAGTCTCGTTACGTTCAATTTTTATGGAAGATTTACTTCAACCTGAAAACACAAAACAGCGAGCTATGGTTGTCTCATCTTCTGGAAATGACGCCCCTCAGAACTCTGCATGTGTCTCAAGGTCGTGTCCGGATGTTTCGTATTTGACTCATTTCAATAGTCCATCACATGGATCACTTCCGGATCATTTAGAAACAGCGAGAGTTTTTGGAATGAGACCTGTTAAAATTCAAGAGAAAGTTGATGTAGTGTGTCCAAGTACGCCTCCACCGTCACCGTCTCAAGGGAGGATAAGACCTGAAAGGAATCTCGTTCTGATTAGTACACTTCTGGTGGATCCAGCAGCCCCAAATTTTAGCACGACTTACAAATCGGTTAGTTTAGTATTAAATAGAGAAATGTGGAAGATAACAAAAACATTTTAGATTCAGAGATCTACATCTGTTGATTTCAATTGTCTAGATTTGGTGATAAGTGTGGAATCTTGGGTCGTAGTTATTGATTTTTTTAGTGCTTCACCATCAAATTCGGCGCAAAATACCTCAACAATGTCAATTGCAGCTCCTACAAATGACGACTCACAAAATGGTAATATCATTTTTTAAAATATATTTAAAATGGTGTCATAAACGAAATAAAACTTGTAATAACGTTTTGTTTTAATATTGCTTATAAGAAAAAAAATAGTGGTGATACCATGGAGGGAGGAATAACAGGAGTTGGCATAAGCATTAAAATTGTGGTCGAAGCACAAACATCTTTTATAGCCGTTTTAGAGTACTTGGAATAGCTCTTTCCTCCACTATAAATTTGCAAACAGTGGTGTTGACAATAGCATAAAACCATAAAAGGTGTTTGTACCTCAACCAAAAACCTAACATTGACGGTGTAGGGCATGCCCACTCTTCTTATTCTTTCTTCTACGGCTGATACATGTGTTTAATTGCCTCGTTTTACATTTTTAATTTATTCATATACGAGTATTATACAGGTCTCTGATTTTTTTTATTTCTGTATTTCCAGTTAAAAAAGAAAACACCGAAACTAATATCACTGTCAGATCTCTGACTCTAGTCTTAGTCCGACCAGAAATAGAAGTTGCAAAAGCTAACATATCAAACGTTGATATCTCAGTAAAAACCAGTGGTTTATTTAAAGAAGTTCAGGGTAAATTAGGATCAATGTCATTACTAGATTTAACCCTACATGGTCAGTTATATCGTGAAAGATTTATTACGACAGGGAAACAAGCTTTACAATTTAACTACATCAGGTACGTAGTTCTAAAACAATTATTGAATTAATTCTCTAGTCGGATATTCCAGAGATTCGGATAAAAAACTAAATTATGACGCTCAATTATCTATTGAAATGTCGTCAGTTATGTATGTACACACGAAACGGTTTGTTGCCGAACTTCAAGCTTTTTTTAATCATTTTACACAATTACAAGCAGTTATGAAAAGTATAAGAGCAGCTACAAGTGGACAAACAGTTTGTGCGATGTTTTTTTGTTTTATTATTTTAACTGTCAATTCCAGATAAGAGATGATCCAATGAAATTATCTTTAGTTCTTAAAGCAGGATCTCCAATGATTTTATTACCAGTCAGTTCAAAATCATCAGACTTGTTAATTGTAGATTTAGGAAAACTTCTAGTTACCAACTCATTTAAAATGTCAGGGGATTCTGGAACTATCAGTGTTATAACAAATGACGGTAAGTAATTTAAGAGGTGCGTTCGGCTTTGCCGCTCCAAGTGCACCTACTCTGTCTTTGTTTGTCTCATTCAGGACAGATAAGTACGTCGCATTATTAATAACTGGGTGCACAAAGAGCGTGTGTTGTTTTGGATACAGTGTCAAAAAGCATCAAATTTTGTTCACCGGATAGAGATAGTGATATATGGACTCAGTGAAATAGATAAGGAAAGAGGCATTCGGAGTGGCAAAGCCAAACGCAGTTATTTTTGGCATCAAATTGTGAACGCATGTTATGGGTTGTCATGGCAACGACCAATCACGGCTTCTATTTTGAAGTTACTAAATGTCAGGGTAATTGACTATTATACATGTGACCGTATCCTCCATGTAAAATGGTCGTGATATTAAAAGGATTGCAAGCGATGTGTTATACCATATGATTTGTATACATTAGAATGAGAAGCATGATAAAGATAGCGCTATAGTTGCAACCTTACGTTGATTGGCTCGATGAGTTTAGCGGTCACCTTATAATAGACAAATGTTAGTTAATTTGGTTGTTCATTTTTATGACCAACTGTAATGTTGCAGCAAAAAAATGTTTACTCGATGTTATGATAATCGAGTTAGATAATATGGATTTATACGCTGGTGTCAAAGAAAACGAGTTTAATTCTTCCAGAAAAGGGTCATTTAAGTTAGGTTATGGACAAGTGACCAAAAAGGGACTCTCACTTCTCAAAGAGAAGTTTAAATTAAAATTACAAGTCGAGCGTAATTTAAGTAGTAATATTTGTCATAACGGTAAGTTATTTTTGAGTGAAATAACAAAATTAAAATATGATTTTAGTGCCTGATATGAGTATATATGGGCAGTTATCAACACTTGATGGGTTACTTGACTTATCCCAGTACCGTTTAATTCGCGGCTTGTTGGCTTTTAATCTAGGTGAAGATACAGAACGTGTGCTGCCATCTGTAACTCCACCTCCTGTCAACGCTGACGTAAGCTGCCACTAGTCACGTGACTTTTTTAATGATGTCTTTTTAGCCAAACATTCGCGATATTTGGACACTCTCATCTCTAAAGTTTGACTTACAAAATGTTACTCTATGTTTGCAAACTTGTGCAAATGCTGCACCTCTCACTTGTATTAATTTTATCAAGTCGAGACTGACAATTGAAACGTTTAGTAATTTTAGTCAGGATATTGATTTAATTTCTCAGGAAATTCTGATAATGGATACGAGATTTAACGAAGCTGCTAGTAGACCCAACGTTTTTCAAAATATTCTACAACCGATTAAAGATTCCAAGGAGGAAAATTTAGTACAAGCTGAGATACATAGTAGGAAAAGACAGGATCACTTCAAGTATACAATTTTGTTGAATAATATGAGATTGATGGCAATTTTTGATTGGTGGGAAGCTGTTCAGAAATATATTTTTCAAGAAATTGAAAATGTTTCGACCAGTCCTGAACATCAGCAGAAAGTTGTTGCGAGTAGTAAAAAAATTGATGATGTTCCATTTGAGCTGAAATTGAATATAACAGATTCTGAACTTGTTGTAGTTGAAGATACGGCACAATGGGACTCTAATGCAGTCATTTTAAAGGTATTAAAGGGGATTTTAGGGTTACATACTTTATTTTTCTTTTACCGTTTCTTAATAACCTTATTAAAGTACGTTTTTTTTTAAAAGAAATTGTGTTTTAATGTAATTTATTAATTAAGTAATCGTTTACGGTCAACGAGAAAAAATTCCTACCATTAAAAGCACTCACTTACTTACGCTCATTCGTGCGTTAAACAATCTTAGTTTTTAAAGGCTTTTATAATATTTTTGTTTACTTAATAACTATCTTTTTTAGAGTACAACTGTAATTACTTACAAACCAAAAAACACCGAAAAACCTCTTTCTTGCAGCTTAAACAATTGTGAAATGTTTTCATGTATTTTGGGAATGGAAGAAGACACAGCTTTATCAATTATTGATCCAATCACATTAAATATGGACATCAACAAAGACAATATTTTAGAAGCTCAGTTACAGTTTCTAACAGTTCGATTATCATATCATGATATGTGTATGTTTTTACAAATGTTGAATTCAATTCCAAAACAAATGTTTGCGAATAAAGAAATAGAATCGCCTCAGGATATTATTGTTAAAAGTAATTGAAAATATTTTAGTGAGTTTTAAAGCTACAATTATTTTTTTAGGTCAAATTGCAAGACTAACAACTTTGGGATTTAAAACTGAGGATTGTTTAAGAGCTTTAGAGATGTGTGATCAGAATTTAGATGATGCTGCTTTGTGGTTAATTCAAAATGCGGCAAGTTTTCATAATAATAATGAGAGTGATAATAGGTCACCTCTTAATGTTAAGGCAATTGAGGTAAGTGTTTTTTTTTTTTTTGAATTTGGCGTTAGAGTTGGTGAATGCAACAGGAATTTTGAAGCACTGCCATTTTTATTTCTGACTTTTTGTGTTAAAATTGTACAGGTCTCTTAAAATTGGCGTACTAAATTATTGATACGTTATCACTTATAAGGGTCCAAAGAACACAAGGAAAAAAAATGATTTCTTGGTTTCTAAGATACAAGATAGAACAGTTTGACACTTCTTTCTTGGGACATTTTGTATATTAAAAATGCATTAAAAAAATCAAAAGTTTTTTAATTTTTGAGATTTCGATGTGCTTAAATTTTTGTAATCCAAATGCAAATTCACTAATTTTATCTCATTTTTTTAAATTTAGAAAATAGTGACTTTATGTTATTTTTGTAAATCAAGTCTTGCTAAAATGGAGAGTTAAACTTTGTAGTGCAAGTCTTATTTTGGCAAAAAACTGGCGCTATTTTAATTCGTAAAATTTATTATCAGTTATAATATCACAAGTGCATAGAAAATAATTGATTGTACTACTGAGTAATGAGACGTATTTTGTGAAACATCACAAGAGCGTAGCTCGAGTGGTGTTTTAGGGAAATACGTTGAATGTCAAGGTAAGTATAATCGATTATTTTCGTTTTGCTTGAATAGTATTCGTTACGATTATATAACAAATAAATTTTTTTTGACTTTTTGTTGTTTATTAAAAAAGGTCAAAAAATGTTGCAATGTCAAATTCATATTATTGGAGGGGGCGAAACACCAACACGGTTATAATGTTTTCAATGGATATATTAGCTTATCAGTTCATTGTAACTATGTACAATTTGCAATTACTGTTCGTTTTGAAATTTTATTGAACATACAAAATTTATTTTTATTTACTAAAAACTACAATAAAATACAATGAAAAACAAAAAAATGTTACAAAAAATATATTCTAAACGTCTGTATTTTTTTCTCTACAAATTACAGAGCTTAGGTTTTTTCTGTATCTAAAGTAAAATTGTTTTGTGGGTTTCCTATTCAGGAAGACAAACAGGTTGGTTTATTTTTAATAGTTTTTATAGGTTTTTCATACTTCTCAGCATTACACAAAGAAACAAATAATTCATTCTTGTGCTATTTTTTTGAAACAAATTTAATGGTATAAACAGTTTTTCACTACCATCTTTTGTTTTTTAGATACAGCGCCTTTTGCATTTTTTTTAATATTGTAATTTTTTTTATTTTAAAACCATAGAATCGAGTGGTGTAATTAAAAGTTTTTCGTACTTTTTAATTTTTGGGATACAAACTAAAGTTACATTTTTTAAATAGAAATTATAATTGACTGTGACTTCAAAAAATCATTGTTTTTTACCTTTACGAATATACCGGGTGTAACAAAAAGTAGGCTCATTTTTTTTAATAGTATTTTTTTAAGTAGAAAAACCTTCATTAATTCAGTAACAAAATCAGCTTTCTATTACTTTCGGTTTTACGATCATATCTTTCGTTTTTTAAATAGAACACTATGTCTATTTTTATATTTTTGTAATATACCGGGTGATTCAAGTTATATCCGAACCCCAAAAACACGTCTTAAAACACGGAAAAAAATTATAAAATTTATATATTACGTTAAATTGATATCTAATCTAACTCCAAAATTTTTTTTTTGTTTTAGCAATTTATTTGATCTATAAAATTGAAGAAAAATGATTTCTTCAAAAATCTTACGTCTTGTTTTTTACCTGAACTCGTCAACAAAATCAATCTGCAAAATTTATTATTGAAAAAAATGTTAGACTTTGATTAAAACCCATTTTTATATTGTTTATCAAATATTTTAGTCTAATTTATGACTTGATAAGTTAGAGTAGTAATAAATCCCCGGGCAACAACCTAAGAATTGAAGTAGATTTATGACCTGAAAATTTCTCATTAGCTGCCTTAACTTTCAAATATCCACAAAAGAAGTTTGCTATTTTTATGACAAATACTATAAAATTCAAGAAACCACCATTGATGGGGTCGTTTTAAAATAAAATTTACAACACTCTTATAAATTATAAAAAGTAAGTGATTCAATATTAAAATATTAATTAAAAACAAACGACACATTTGCTCAAAAATTTAATTAGTCACTTTGATGCATTGCATCAAAATACACATGTACACAAAAAATCGTTAACGTTAATTTATAATCAAATGAGCAAAAGTGAAAAAAGTAACCGTAAAAGTAAACAATTTGAAGCTTGAAGAAAAATTTCCTCTATTTGAAAATATTACCTACAATTTTTTTGAGAATTTTTGCTTAGTTAGAAATGGCTGTTTTTGAGGTGTGGGTAAAACTTGACTCACCCGGTACATTAAATTCTGACCTTAATTATATACTACCTTTTATAATTTTTTGTTTTTATCTAGGAGGCTCTGTGATGACTAAAAAATGTTTCTAAATAATATGGGCAACAATAAAAAAATAAAACTAGTCTTACAAATACTTTGATTTAGAAAATACAAGAGATTAAATTAAAATAAATTATTTTTTTCGGTTTTACTCTTTTTTTTTTCAGATAGAACAATAGTGGCTTACTTGATTTTTTAAATTAATATTTTTTTAAAACAAATTGTTTAAAATCGACTCAATAGTTTTTGTAATATCTGCAAAAATATTTTTAAAAAATACTGAAAAATGTTCACTGAAAAAAATTTCAAACAGGTTAGTATTTTAACAATAATGTTTACACAGAATCAAAAAAAAAAACAAAATTGACAGCTGTCAAACTTAATTTGTTACTTTTTTTGTTTTACAACCTGCGTGATTTATTTTTCAGTAAACGTTTTTGGAACTTTTTCTAAATTATTTTTGTAAAACGGGTAGTGATAAAAACTTGATTTTTTACTCAATTAATGCAGTTTTTCTAATATAATAAGTTACCGGAGATTTGTTTTTCTATTTCATTTTTTTATTTTTCAACGCCTCTATATAATATGCCCATAACTATGGTTAATTAATAAAGTGCTCTATCAGTCACTAGTGAGATAATAGTACATTATGCAACAAGTTTTACAATCGACATTTTAGTCACGAGTTGTTTTAGGCACGAGCGGAGCGAGTGTTTAATAAACGAGTGTCTAGAGAAGTTTATAAAACTCGTTGCATACTATACTTTTTCTACGACTACAACAAATTGCAAATCCGACGAAGCGTATATAAGCAAAATCAAAATTAATTTAAAATTTTACAAATACAAATTACTTGAAGGCCGGCTTGTTATTTTGACTGATTGATGCCAAGCGAAAACTAGGTAACTTGATTTAATTTCAGCGCTTGTTTGATGCGCATGCACTCACCAAGCCGTGACTAAAATGCACGGTTTGTCACGATTTGTCAAGCTGTATCTAAAAGGTTGTTTAGCGTCATGGCAACCTATACCTTAAATGGCGTTTTAAAGAGTAGGAGTAGAAAAAAGCTTTTTAAGTCATTGCTAGCATG
Organism: Tribolium confusum; assembly: GCA_029207805.1. Classification (NCBI taxonomy): domain Eukaryota; kingdom Metazoa; phylum Arthropoda; class Insecta; order Coleoptera; family Tenebrionidae; genus Tribolium; species Tribolium confusum. The sequence continues at coordinate 12,603,392 of JALGAY010000006.1, forward strand.
GCAACACAACTCACTCAAATTTGATTTTTAGAAAATTATCAACAAAAATACTAAAATTTTGGTAACATTTTGTGGATTCAAACGTAGTTACTGTCTTCAATTTAGTGGGAAAACCTTTTTGTATTTTGCCTTGTTTTACCGATAAAATTTTGTACAATCTTCATTTTGACATTGTCATTTAAAATGTCATAAGAACATGACAGAATGTTCGATTTTTAATAAAATGAATTTAATTCAAATTTACTTTTAATTTTTTAAGGATTTGGTGGTTGTTGGGAATTGTTGGATAAAGTTTTGAATGCCAGCTTGTGTGTTGTAGCTTTAAGTCACTCAAAATGCAATAACTCACTCGCCACTGCGTGGCTCTTAGATTAACAGTTTTTCTGGTGATTTATTTGACTAACAGCACATTAATTTTGTTTACACTCGGTATATATTTTACTAGATTTTTTAAAAAAAATAATGTAATTTAATGCAAATTTTGGAAAAAAGTTTGATCTTTTATAATGGGTCTTCTGTCGTTATTTAAAAGAATTTTTCGGATTTTTTTGTATTGTATATTGCAAATGTAATCATATAGTATTGATTAAAAGTTTTGATAAGGAATGAATAAACACAATAGAACTTTTAAAAGGACCTCGTAATTACAAGTTTTTAAAAAAATGTAAAACATGCATATAAACACAATTTATAAAATTAGAAGAAAGCACATTTATGTAGGTAGCTACTATAAAAAGGATAACACTTTGTTCTTTAGAGACTTATAAAATATGTTTTTTTTTAAATTATTTTTTTATGTTTTGTTGAATAATAAGGTTAATTCTAAATATTATGGCTGCCCAGATTATAGTATGAAGGTGTTTATCCGGCCAGTTGCTTTTATATTTCGAGGCTTTTTTTTCTATTTTTGAGAAAGAGTTCTAGTACAGAATGTCACTTTGATATTTGCATAACTTACAAACTGGATTTTGGATATTTAGTGTTAAGCATTTTATGTTTATGAACTGATTATTACAAATGTATTTTTTAAGAGTGTTTTTGTAGAAATGGCTATAGTCTGTATAAAAAAGTCTATAGTATACACTAAAGTACAGCCGCTATAAAAACGACATTTTTGAAAATGCGACTAACTGGATAACCACTTGCTTCATACTGTAATTTAGGTGGCCGTGATTGTATCACTTTGAGTTTGTGTATCTAACGTAGGTAATAGGTGGCACACTCTACGAAATTTTGCGAATCACCCACTTTTTATATATTTTTTTATGTCACAATAGTAATATAATGAATAGTAGTTACAACTTTGATGTTTAAAATTTAAAACTAATGTTATATGATTTCAAATTGAAATTTAAAAACTTCATTATTAATTACGATATTAAATTAATATCTTGTTTTATTTAAGGTCAAAGCAAATTGTATTTCAATTTGTATCATCGACGATTGTGGCGATTCCGACGTCCCTCTGCTAGAATTATCATTTTCACAACTAAATCTATACCAATTACTACCAGAATTTGACATAAACGATCCAGTATATCCGCAAGGTACACTCGAATGTATCCTAGCTGGTGACTATTTCAACCGTGTTTTATCCGGTTGGGAACCTGTAATCGAACCCTGGAAATGTAAAATATCTTGGGAAAAATCTCTAACCAAAGATTTAAAACGCAACCGATTGAATCTAAAAGCTGAATCTGCAGCTGTCATCAACTTAAACATAACATCAACTTTAGTAGAGTTATACAAACAAGTGAAAGAGAACTGGACTAAAGACTACTACAGTGGAAACGACTCCCCAAAAGGCACTTTTCGCCAGAGGTCACCTTTTGTACCCTTCGCTCTGAAAAACGATACAGGATCTCCGCTGCATTTCACAACTTTAATTACAGAAATTGATAAATTTAAAGCAATTTCTGATTATAATAAAAACGATTCGTGGGTTTTGGTAGCTCCAGGTGAAACTGTACCATTCTCATACCAAAATAGGGTCAAAATGAGACATCACGATTCGCATAAAATGAAAATGCATCAATTGGGAGTTAAAGTAGAAGGGTGGCAACCCTTGAGTCCTGTTACTGTTGATAAAGTTGGGATTTATTTTAGGATAACACATGCGCAGATACAAAATAGGGTAACAAATTTATTTTTTTCGTTAAAATTACCCTAAATTTATCTATTTCAGTCACAAACTGAAGTTCCATCTGCTCGAATTGTGTTCGAAATTACACTAGAGGGCTCTGCACGTAAATTAATAACTGTACGATCGGCACTTGTTATTATTAATAAATTGCCACAGACTATTGATCTGAAATTAGAAAGTCAGTTGCCTCAAGCTGCAGGTATTTATAATTTGTATTGATGCGGGATAAATTTTGATTTTATTTTTTTATTTAGTAACAATGTGGGCCGCAAGTAAAACTTTTAGTATAGAGAGTGGGTCTAAACTTGCTGTACCTGTAGTCCATGCACATTCACTGATAACAGCGCGCCCTACTGGATTTTCATATAATTACACATACTGTTCTCCGACTTTATCTTGGTCACAAATGCCCTCTTATCTAGATTCGATTTATGAAGTCAGGATTTGTCACTCTCACAAAGGACATCTTTACAGGTTTGTGTATTTTTTGTTTGTTTGATTTGTCAATTATTTTTGTTTTTTTGAAGGTTTTGTGCTCAATTGGTAAAAGAAGCACACTCAACTGATCGAAATATCCATTTGGGACAACCTGCACACAGGATTATTTTACTTCCTGCTGTCAAACTGTGTAATCTTCTTCCTATAGATATGAGCTATAATTTATCAGGGGATAGAGGCCGGGTTTTAGCTGGATCGAATGCTGCAATTACAAATGTGGGTCTTCTTTATTTTTATAGTGTTTTGCAAATGATTTTTACTTTTTGTCCAATTGAGATTTACAATATTTAAATAACTTTTACACCATCAAAACGATATCAAAACGGTTCATTATATTAATGACAAGAGTGAACTTCATTTGAAATATTGTGAATCTCAATTGACAAAACTAAAATCAATTGAGAAACACTGTAGACAAATAAAAAAATAATAATATTTTAGGTTGATCTCGACCAAACAATTGAACTGGACGTAATTCTTGAAAATTTTAAAACTACAAGTAAAGTCATAATTCCAGTAGGTTGTAATATTGATTTCAAATGCAGAATTAATTTGGAAGATGAACTCGGCCGAAAATTGTTTTTAGCAGCTGCTGTGTCACTAAATAACGGTGCTAAAGTTAAAATAGCAGTGTCAGCTCCTTATTGGATATTAAATAAGACTGGTTTACCCCTTGTTTTTCGACAAACTGGAACGTCACATGCAAGTGCTGGACAATTTGATGAACATGAAATTGCCCGAATGGTCAGTCCACTACTTTTCAGTTTTCCTGATCAGGAAGCAAGTCCGATGATTAATGCAAGAGTAGGAAAATATGTTATACGAGATGGATCACCTCAGGTTAGTCAAACTCGGCTTCGGCTCACGTGTTAATTTTTTTTTTTTCACATTACTGAGATAAATTGACTACTTTAAGAGACCATTTAAAGAACTAATTTGCCAAATTTAATCCCAAGGGATTAAATAGATTTCCCTTAAATAAATTGAATCTCAAGGGATTAAATTTATTTTTATCCACAAAAATTAATGTGAAGAAAATAAAAAAGGACATATGTGCTCGTGAGTGCGAAAACTGATGTACATACACCACAGGGCTGAAGTGTTTTTTAATTCTTCAAGTAATTAAAAAAAACTACTACATACTTAGCATATAATATACCATATTGTACCTGCATAATAAGTGTACAAAGTTACATTTCTATATTGCACCTGTCAGATTTTTTTTTTGAAACGATCAACGATATTCTACTTTTTTTTAAACATTTTTTTTATTTTTTATTTTTTTTTCTCAAAACTGCATACAATTCTTCCTGCACATTTTGGTTTTTGGCAAAATTAAAATCCGAGCACTGGAAGTGACCTATATATTTTTTTATAAATTGCAGTTTTTTGGTTTTCCCTAGACGAAGTTGTCACAATATGTTTTTAACTTTTCGCGCTTCCTGAAAATTACGATTTTTTGAAGAATGATATACTTTTCTCTGGTTCTAATTAACATATCGGCACAATTTTTTTTTCATCATGTACAGTAATGAACTGAGGGTAAATATGATAGATATCTTTCCGAAATTCGGATTGGAACATAAAAAATAAAATGACAAACTAAAAAAAGTGAATCTTTGAAACACCAAAAGTTTTTCTAATAAGACTTTTGAAATTTTCTACTACAGCATATTATGTATCCTTCATCATAAAAAAGTGTGCAAAACCTCATTAAAATCCGTTTAGTGTTTCCTGAGAAAAGTGTACTGTCGTCCTCTCCAAATTTGGAAACAAGACTTATGTTATAAATCTTACAACAAAGGGGATTGGAACCGAAGTTAAGTCGTCCGCAATAAAAGCACAATAGGTATTTCTGGTTATTAACACAGATGTTTGGGATCTGGTCTCTGCCGGTTTGCCGCAGGTATAAAGTAGAGGGGGTGCACTTTATTGTGAGCGGATTATCTTCGGCCCCAAGCCCTTTTGTTGTAAGATTTATAACTTAAGTCATTTTTCCAAATTTGAGGAGGACGACAGTACTTTTATCGCTTTTATGTATAATATATTTTTTTATTTAGTAGATTATACCAGTAAATAATAAATATTAAGTGATAAAATAAAAAATATCAGATTATCAAAAACATGGAGTAATATTTTAACCAGAAATACAGCACCTTAAATTATGAAAATTCGCAAAAAAAATTGTTTTTTAAAATGTTTATCATTTATGATGCTGTGTGTCAGGTTTGTTCGATACTTTTGAATCACTTCATATATTAGATAAACATGCTGTTTCTAAAATGGTTTACAGAGCAATAAACAATCATATTACACACTACTTTTTGACACCCAAAAAATTTTAAAAATATCTCAGAAAATACGTTAATTTATTTTTGCAAGCTGCATTAATACAGGGTCTTCTAAACTTCACGGACCAACAAAATGGTTCGCGTTTCCCTAGGATTAGAAAGATAAATTTTTGGTTATACTCGTATAAAAAAGAAATACTATATAAGGTGAATTATAATTGAATTAATTATAACTATGAGGTGTTTGCATTAAGACTCTTGAAAGTCTTTTTGCAGCATTTAGTCAAAAATTGATTTCATTTGTAGAAATGTTTTTTTGTTAATTTTGTTTAAGAAACCATATGACAATAAAACCTTTCAAACTTCATTATTTTAGTCATATTAATTAAGATCTCTATTATATCAAATGTCATCGTTATTGTAGTTGTCAAAATAGTGGTGGATTTTTTATATTAAATTTACTAAATAAAAAAAACGTGTTTTTGCATTAGACTTGAAGATTGGGCCCAGATGGCCCAAAAACGTCGTGTACCAAAATCAGCCATTTTGCAACGTGTTTCATTCAAGATTTTTTCCAATTCAGTTATAAAAAATGACTACATTAAAATAGTTTTTTTAATAAATAAAGTTAGCTTTTTGGTTGTGCTGATGTCACTTTTTATCACTAGTGACATAATGAGAAACGTTTGACAGAACAGAAATGTCATATTAAACTGGTTGCTTTCCGTAACTGAAATGGAAAAAATGTACCATGATGATGTCACAACTTTTTGAGACATTCTATATAATAAAAAGTATTTTCCTGAAATGTGCCGTAGTTTATAATAAAGTATATAGAATATCAAAATTTCAACTCAATTACTAACGGAGTTACAGAAGACGGGAACTGTGCTGAACTATCTTGTTTATTACAGTATCTTTAATGACTGTGCATTGCTGTTGCACCGCTAAACTGATCATTAGAAAATTTGGTACATAAACAAAGTTAAATGTTTTTTTTCTGATTATAGCAAAATTCTACTAAATTCTTTCAATTTCCGGTTACAATTTTTCCGTTGTACATTTTTGGTAATTCAATTTTTTGCTTAACTTTAATTTCTATTACAAAATGGGCAATGGATTCTGAATATACAAAGAAGAAAATTTTCTTAAAACGTATCGATTTCAAGATATTTACATTTAACTTATAAAAAATATATATTTAACTTCAACTTTGCCGCCTTGTAGCTCCTGAACGGTGCAACTTGGTATAGAAGTAGATTGTGTTAAATCGTTTTATTTTGGTCGGAAAAATCTGTAGTTGTTTTATGTTCACATTTTTTTGTTACACTAGCTATTTAGGTAATAATATTACAATTAAACAACAAATTAAAATATTTTTTAGGGTTGTTAAATAGTAGTAATAAAAAATCAAATTTCTGTTGGTTCAAAAGTTTAAAAACTCACACTATATTATCCTATTTTAGTGGTGTTCTAATTTTCACGTCCAGAAAGGCATTCAAGTGAAAAAGTTACACGTGACTATGAGAGATGGTAAACCTGACACTGTTTTTATTGTGGGTGTTGAAGTGAGACTAGGGAGGGGGAAATACAGAACAGTTAATATAATAACAATTTCCCCAAGATATCAACTGTATAATCAAACTTCCTACAAACTTATTTTTACTCAAAGTTGTTTTGCACGAAATTTAGTAAGTATTGCAACTTTTTTGAAGTTTTTTATGATTACAAAATTTTTTTAGACTGACTCAAAATCGCAAAAGACTTGCCTAAAAGCAATGCCAAACTCCCACATTCCATTCCATTGGCCTCGATTAGACAAAGACCAATTACTGTGTGTCTCAATTCAAGATATTCCTGATTGTTGTTGGTCAGGTGGTTTAAAAATTGACGAAATTAATTCACTACATGTTAATATACGAGACTCTAACAGTCGAGTGTATTTCATCAGACTTGAAGTTTTACTACAAGGAGCCACATTTTTTATTATTTTCACCGATGCTGATACTCTACCACCTCCAATCAGAATTGATAATTTCTCAGAAGTGACAATTACTTTTGCCCAAACCAGTTGCAAAGATCTGATGCATAGTACAGCAAGAGCTCATACAAGTGTACCTTATGCTTGGGATCAACCTACTCAAAGACAATTTTTGACAGTGACTGTACCTGGAGGAGTCTCTGAAACATACGATTTAAATAAACTGGGAAAAGCGTCAGGACTTACTTATGAGAATTTTATCTACATTGCCTTTACTGGAACTTTCAAAAAGTATACAAAATAAATATAGGGTGTGCAAAAAAGTTATATAGAGGTATCTAGTTACTTAAGTGCGTCAAATCTTAGATATCTCTATGAAAACTTTTTTGCACAGCCTGTATAATTTTTTTTGAATAAAACAATTTCAGTGGGCAAGATGTCATGGATCCTCTTGATGTTGAAAGTCAAGAACTAGTCTTGGATGTTGTTAAAGGCAATCAAGTGATTCTCAACCGGAAACGTCAAGGCTTAAGGTCACAATTGTGGCGTATGACACCTGAAGGTCTTCTTCAACATGAAGGAAGTAGTCCACCTTCACACCCTCACCAACCAACCAAATCTGATAATATCCTTGTTCTGGATATTGAAAACACTGCTCCTCAACCTAACACTTTTTCTCGATTGATTTTACGTAGAGTCGATCCACGGAGAAGGTCAACTCAGACTTGGAGGTTTACAGAAGAGGGACGGTTATGTTGTGCACATTCAACAATGTGTGTGCAAGCACAAGATGGATTTTTTGGATTAAGACAAGGTAAGAGAAATATTTTAGAGGACTTTGAGACAGTTTTGCGGGTTTTCTAGGTGGTAGAAATGCCGGAAGGTGGCAGCAGTGTATGTAAATTTTGTTTTTTGTCTGATTTTTACAAGTAGGCTGTGATTGGATTTTGAGAGTTGTGTCACAACTTGGTCAAGGCTATTGATAATAATAATTAGGATACGTTATTTATTGGTGTAATTAGTAAAAAGTAACTTTTAAAAAGACACTTTTGACTTTTTTGTGACTAACATGTAAACAATTTGAGTTTTTCTCAATAACTGAATAATGCACATGCATTCTAGTTTTAAATTCTACCACTAGAGCGCGTATTGCTTTCTGTTAATTGTCAATATAGTTGCGACTGCATATCAATAAATTTACGTCATTAAAAAATTATAAGATAAACTTTTTTTTTACTTTGAATATTATGCCACAATATCAGCAATTTTATTGTTGACATAAATTCATTAGTATGTGGCCGCTAATCAATGCGGGTCTGGGATGACTGGGGCCTACCTAGATATGTTTCTTAGAGAGGCCTACGAATTTATTATTATACAAGGTTATTCACGAGTGATGACGAATGCAACCAAATTTACATATTAAGCAACTTTCTTGATAAAATTTTCATTTCAGTGAAAATATTGGATCAGAGTTACCCAAATTGTCGCCTGTGGCTTTCAGTTTTTATAAAATGTTACATACAGTTTCTAATTTAGATAAAAAAAAGATATAAAATGTCTTCTTTATCTATATATCTTCTATATGTCTAGTTTCTAATATATTTTTTTTACAATGTTTTATTGCAATCTTTATAAAATGTCTTTTGTCGTTTCTTTTTTATAAAATGTTGCTCGTATTGCTTCCAGTTTTTTTAATGAACCCTACAATTTCTAATATATTTTTTTACAAAAAGATAATTTTTGATTGCGATCTTAATAAAATGCTACTTGAAATAAATTTTTGCCTTTGTGGCTTCTAGTTTTTGTTCTGGTTTTGCTAAAAAAAAATCTAGAAAATGTCACCTCTTGATTCCGATTTTTATAAAATGCTTTTTGTAACAGCAATTTTTATAAAATGAGCCCTACATTTTTCGATAAATAATGTCTTTACTAAGAAGCAATTTTTGCTTACAATTTTTTTAAAATGATCGCTGCAGTCTCTATTCTTTGTCCGCTACGACTCTCTTTTTTTTTACAAAATTTTGTCTATGGCTTCTGGCTTTGATAAAAAAATCTGTAAGTAAAATGTCTTCTATTGATTCCGATTTTTATAACATACCTGTAATGACAGCCATTTTTTTTATAAAATGTGGTCTACAATTTCTAGTATGTAAACGTCTCTTGCAATTTCCATTTTTAAAAATTGGCGTCTATGGCTTTAAAAAGCTACAAATAAAAAATCTACTGTTGATTCCGAATTTTTATAAAATGCTGTTTGTGACAGCCAATTTTTTATAAAATGTAGTCTATACTTTTTTACTGATAACATAGAAAATAACGGTTAATAGGCCAGCTACGACAACCTAGCACAGCTAAGTTTATTTATCTTTTTTCTTATACGTATTATAAGATGAGATCGAAATGTAACTTAATCAGAGCAGGCTGTGTCAATTTGTGCTTTCGAAAAGATTTATTTCAGTTAAGATTTATAGCATAAATCTATTTTTAAAAAAATTGTACAAACTATTACTTTAGCTAGGTTAATAGTTAAATTACATAAAAACTAATTATTAGAGAATTGCTAAAATACAAGTGTTTTAATAAAAGAAATCTAGCTGACAAAAATTAGATTTAATCGGTTAACAGTTGTTATTTTAACTAGATTAGCAGTTCAAAACTTTCGATTCAAGTTAACAGATAATTTACAAATATAATTTCTATTTGACTAATAAGGTAATAGGTGTCAACTAGATTTTTTATGAATTTTAACTAATTTCAGTTAGAAAATTTGTATTTTAGCTGTTCTCTATTAATACGTACTTATTAGGTTATTTAACTAATAATAACCTAACTAAGCTAACAGCTTCTTTAAAAGGTTAAATTTGTTTTTTAAACTGAATATTCTATAAATTTTAACTGAAATAGAACTTTTTGAAATTCTGTTCAAATTGAAACAACTGTAATTCTAGCTGTTGTCTTCTAACTTGAATCTTGAAGTATTTTAACATGTAAACTACATAAAATATCAAGCGGTGAAATCTTTATTATATCAGCTAGATTTATTATGAATTTTAAGTTAGAAAATTTGTAATCTAGCTGTTCTCTATTAACTAGGTAATTAAATTTATAACCTGGTTGAAATAACTTACTTTTTCAAAAAATTGATTTTTAATTTTTCAAGTAAATATTTCATAAATTTTATTTATAAATCTATAAATTTTGACTGGAATGGATCTTCTCAAAAGTCTAGTCAAATTGAATCAATTAGGTTTTTAGCAATTATATACTAACTTGGATCTGAAGTTTTTTAACTCGTAATCTAGCTGAAGTCACAGGCATTATGTTTTTCCGTATTATTTGTTATAAAGTATATGTGATATCGTGAGTAAGTAATCTTTGAAAGTTTTCGTTGTGACTGGCAAAGGTTTCGGTACTTAAATAACATATAGTAGTGTAAAATAGTATAAATATCTTTCTTTTTAACTAATTGGTTGTTCTGTAAATTTTAACTCAAACAACCCTATGTTAAATATGAGTGAGTAGTGTGTTGGCAATACTAATCACAGCCTACTGTTTTATTTTATTTTATGTGTCACCGTCTGCCCTTGTAGGGAATTCGGCGGTTTTGGGTTGCCCTCAGCCTGTGTGTCACAAATTAACCGATACAGGGATACCAATCGAGCAAGCAATAAGTCGACAAAGGCTTCGTCCAGGTTCTGGACTTTTGACGGTTGGTGTAGCAATGGATGGACCAACTCGTGTTTTAAGTATAAAAGATATGAAGGAGTCTCGAATTTACGCGACTCCTGATGAGCGCGAATGGAGTAGTATTTCATTAAAGCAACGTCCGAATTTAACATTTGATGAAAATGAAGAGAAAAAAGATAAAAGAGAATTACAAGTAACTGTAAATTTGGAAGGTTTGGGTATAAGTTTGGTCTGTTGTAAAACACCAGAAGAGTTACTTTATGCGCTTTTTTCGAATATAGTTGGCGAAACTGTGATAACGCCATCATCGAAACAGTTTTGTATAAGTGTAGGAGATGTACAGATTGATAATCAATTATTTGAAACACCAGTTCCTGTGGTTCTTTACGTCACACCTCCAAATTCTCGAAATAACGACGAATTGAATCATAAATTACCTGCGATTGATTTTACAGCAGAACTTCAAGAGAAATTAAATATGAATGCAGAGATTTTTAAACACCTGATTTTACGTTTGAAAAAAATTACTATTATTCTAGAAGAGAAGCTTCTGTTGAAGTTATTCGATTTTATTGGGTATCACTCGAGAGAAGAAGAATTGATTAATAAAGACGAAAATGATTACGAAGTGCAGCGTTTGCTACTCGAAGTTTCAGCTGCTCATGCTAAACGTTATTATTTTGGAGTAATTCAATTGATATTAGATCAGATAAGACTGAGTGTGAAAACTGCAACAAAATTACCACAACACTTACAAAAAATTAAAAGAAAACTCGGCTTAACGCTAATCAAATTTGAAGATGCTGCTGTTGATTTACAAGCTTTTGACCGGCGACATCTCTTTGAAACCAGCCAATTTCTCATCAATTCTATTATAAAACACTTTAAAGACGTAAGTTGGTTAAGTGAATCGTGTTTAAGTTGCGTCAGATTTAGACTTAGAATTAATTAAAAAATAACAATGGATCAGATATATAAATATCTAAACAGAGTGTCTATTAACAGATTTATATTTAACATTTAAAAAACGCTTAAAGGAGATCGTTTCTACTTCTCGATTTGTCTGGCTTTACTGGCTCTTACTCCTACCAATGTATTTATCTTTTTTAATTTTTAATAAAATCTTTATTTGAAGAGCTACAACATTGGCGCAATGATAGCAATTGCTCGTTATTTTAAAAGATATCGATTAATATCTTTTAAACTAAATCTGGTCTAAATCTGACAACTTAAACCACATAAGTCGTTTCCTACAATTAAAAATTTTACCTTCAAGGAATTAATGTGGCAAGCGGGTATTATCCTAGTCTCTGTTGACTTCCTCGGCAATCCTCTCGGTTTCGTCAATGACGTTTCTGAAGGTTTCTCCGGGTTATTATTCGAAGGCAACGTTGGAGCATTAGTTAAAAACGTCACACATGGGATATCAAATAGTGCTGTTAAAGTAACTGAGTCGATTTCGGACGGTTTGGGTCGAGCAGTCCTCGATGATCACCATGAAGAAGTTCGCCAAAAAATCAGACAAGTCGAGAGTGGTCGAAGTCGTGATCACATTGTTGCCGGTTTTAAAGGCTTGGGTTTTGGGATTTTAGGCGGCGCCACTGGATTATTCAAACAGGTGTATGAAGGAGCATCCAATGATGGAATTCCGGGAGTCATTTCGGGCATTGGGAAAGGTCTAGTTGGGGCTGTTACTAAACCAGTGGTTGGTGTACTGGATTTTGCATCAGAGACTGCGAGAGCAGTAAGAGATTCATCAAGAAGGTACCTAATTTTGTTTTTACTAGTTTTTTTTTTAATTGGGGTTTTTATGTTTAGTAAGTTGGCACCGGAACGAATCAGGCTTCCCCGGTGTGTTTGCGGCCCTGGAAGTCTTTTGCCCAGGTATAGTTACAAACAAAGTCAAGGCCAATTATATTTATACATCGTAAATGACAAGTAAGTAATTTTGGCAAGATAAATGAGATTACTAAATGATGATTTAGGGATTATAAAGAACAGTTAGTAGCGTATGAAATTCTTGGAAGTGCTTCAGAAGACTTGCATTGTATTGTATCCAATTTAAAATTGCGAATTGTAGCTACTACCAATGCGCCTGATTTAACTCCAGTCATTGATTGTCATTTAAGGTGAGTATTTTGTTTATCCTTGAAGAATTTCACTCATAATTTTTCAACCAATAATATGTGTTAAAGTTAAAATTTTAAACCAATCAATGGCGCGAAACAGAGCGGGAAAGTCACTAGTGGAGGTTTATCGCGATAACATCACGTCGCTATGGAAAGTATACGCGTGATTCAAAATATTTTTTTTTATTTTTGAGCGAATTCTCATAACTACATTTGTTTTGTAGTTTACTTATCGGAAAATTTGGATATGGTTATTCGTGCTTGATGTGAGGCTATCCTACATCAATTATCCATACATAAGCTTGATTACACTATATACATGACACTTTTTTTTGTAGTGATTTAGAGTCGTGTAATGTCATTGTGGAGAAGGAAGGTTCAGAGCCCCGTTTTTATATAGAAATTGTAATGCATGTCGCTGGAACAAGTGCAGCTTTGGTGAATCCAGATCCTGTGAAGAAACCTCGAGTCCGGTGTAAAACAGCCGATTTAGCAAAGTCAGTTTCACAACAAATTAATTACGCCAAAAGATTATACTTTGAACGACTTTTTACATTGAGCAGTGACAATATTATCAATTTAGAAGACTGAACGTTTTAAGCACTTATTTTGTTTTTTTAGTATTATATTTGTTGAGTTTTTTTGGTGGTTTTTATTACGTATTTTATTTGCGCTATTTATTTCAAGTGCCTTTATAGATTTTGCTTTTTATGTAAAAATATTGTAAATAGGCTGTCAACGCGCATTTGGTTTTTATTTTCTTTTTTTTCTGTTTTATTTATTTTTTTAATAGGGATTGTTTTCGTTTTTTAGCAATAATTTTCAAAACAAAACTAACTTGTAAATAATTAATTTTTTACCAAAGATTATAATAAACCAATCGGTGTTGCAATAAAGTTTTTATTACGACTACTTTTATTTTATTTTGTGTCTGCTTACGGTTTGACCCATCTCATCTCTCACTGGGCATAGACAGACAAGCTTAAACCCGAAAGCTAGTTGTGCACATGGGTGTATCGGAATCGAACACAAAGTACTCGGAACAGCGTACATGAAAAAATAGAATACAATCAAGTATTCATTTAACGGCAGGAAAGGATTCAAATTATATTTGCGATTTGAAGATTCTGGCATAATGCAATGTAATTGGCCCATTATGTCAAAATAAGTAAAACTGATTTGCCGAGAAAATGCGAATTTAAAGTGAACTCTAATTCTTAGTAAATAATACTCGATTATTAAAAATTTTCAATAATGTTTGAGTTAGTACCAGGATCACAGCATATGCGAAGAGGTATCAGATATTTGGAGAGGTACACAATTATTAAAAAATTTCATTATTCCTTGATATAGTACTAGGATTACATAATGTGCGAGGAGGTATCAGAGAATTAGGGAGGATTTACTAAAAGTGTTTAATATTTTATTTCTTATTCTTATTACTGTCCAGTAGATGTTCGCTTACAATATCGATTTGAGTCCTGTAGGTGACTTACAACAGTATCAGAGCCGGTAAGTGCTGCTTAGGTAACAGTTCCATTGACATAAATCAAATCACACAACAACAACCGTTGAATTTTTGAATTTAAATAATAATGAGAACAAACTTACAGTATGAAATAAAATTCATTACGATACACGTTCGGTAGGACTTGTATCAGTACTAGAAATTCTTGTACTAGTCTAGATCTAGTACTAGCCTAGACATTCTTGACTCGGCTTCTAACGTCGCCTTGTCCATAATGTCTGACCCGTTCTGCTACAAGTAACTACCGGACGTAAATAATTATATCAATCTAGTATCAGGATCACAGAATATACGAGGAGGTGTCAGAAATTTGGGGAGGTACTCAATTACTAAAGAAATTTCAATAATCTTTGATTAAGTACCAGGATCACAGAATGTACGAGGAGGTATCAGAGACTTGGGGAGGTACTGAATTATTTACAAAATCGATAATCATTGATCTAGTATCAATTGCAGATCTAGTAGAGGATTGCAAAATGTACAAGGGAGATTTAGGGAGGTACTCAATTATTAAAAAATTTCAATAGTCCTTGATTTAGTACTAGGATTACAGAATGTGCGTGGAGGTATCAGAGGATTAGGAGGGAGTTACTAAAAATGTTCAATATTTATCAATCTAGTATCAAGATCATGTAATACACTAGGAGGTATCAAAGATGTGGGGAGGTACTCAATTCTTTAAAAAAATCGATAATCCTTGATCTAGTATCAGGATTACAGAATGTGTAAGGAGTTATGAGAAGGTATTTGGGAAGGTACTAATTACTAAAAATTTTCAATATTCTTTGATTTGGTACCAGGATCACAGAATGTGCGAGGAAGTATCAGAGATTTGGGGAGGTAGACAATTATTAAAAAATTCAATATTCCTTGATTTAGTACTAGGATCACAGCATGTGCAAGGAGGTATCAGAGGATTGAGAAGGGTTTACTAATACGTGGTTTAAATAGGTGGTAAATATTTATCAATCTAGTAAGTATTACAGAATATGCAAGGAAGTGTCAGAGATTTGGGGAGCTATTCATTTATTAAAAATTTCAATATTTTTTGATTTAGTACTAAAATTGCAAAATTTGCGAGGAGGTATTAGACGATTGGGAAGGATTTACTACAAAAAGAGTTCAATATTTATCAATCTAGTATCAGGATCACAGAATACGCGAGGAGGTATTAGAGATTTGGGGAGGTACTCAATTATTACAAAAATTCGATAATTTTTGATCTAGTATTAGAATTGCACAATGTGTAAGGATTTATGAGAGATTTTGGAACGTACTAAATTACTAAAAATTTTCAATATTGCGATTACAAAATGTGCGAGGAGGTATTAGAGATTTTGGGAGGTACATACACAATTATTAAAAATTATAAAAATAAAATATTCGATATTCCTCGATTTAGTACTAGGATTACAGCATGTGTAAGGAGGTATCAGAGGATTGGGGAAGTACTCAATTATTAAAAAATTCAATTTTCCTGCATTTAGTACTAGGTTCACAGGCATTTAGTACGAGGAGGTATCAGAGGATTGGGAAGGATTTTTCTAAAAGTGTTCAATATTTATTTATTTCTAGTATCAGGATCACAGAGTATGTATATGTTTTGTGCACAGAATGTACGAGGAGGTATCAGAGATTTGAGGAGGTACTCAATTATTTAAAAAACAATATTGTTTGATTTAGTACTATATCACAGAATGTGCGAGGAGGTATCAGAGAAAAGGCAAGAATGTACTAAAAAAGTTCAAAATTTATCAATCCAGTGTCAGCATCACAGAATATACGAGGAGGTATTAGAGATTTAGGGAGGTACTCAATTATTAATAAATTCGATAATTCTTGATCTAGTATCAGGATTACAGAATGTGCAAAGAGTTATCAGAGATTTGGGGAGGTACACAATTACTAAAAACTGCAATATTTCTTCATTTAGTAATAGATTCACAGAATGTGCCAGGAGATATTAGGGTGCTTATTTACAAAAACTTTTAAATATTTTTTGATTTAGTACCTACAGGGATCACAGACTGTGCGAGATGGTATTAGATATTTGGGGAGGCACTCAATAATACTCAACAATAATAGAAAAAATACTAAACTGTAATGCAATTAAGGAATTGTGCCTGAAGTGCCAAAACACTATTTTATTGCGATCCTGAGAAAGTCTGTTAGTGTTAAGTAGTAGGGTTAGAGTAGGTTGTTAAGAAACAAAAATATTTTCTCATTGCTTTATTCAAATAACGTACAAAAATAAATCATTTCAAATGCAAATAATTACGATTTAACAAACGAAGCTTTCTTAGTTTTTATGAATTTTGGTGCAGCCGCACAACCCTCACAACCACATTCTGATGGTACAGCAACTTTTTTCTTCCAAATATGACCATCTTCACATTCTAATTCCACCTCAAGTGATTTATAATCAGTAGCTTGACAACAAGAACAGATGCTTTCATGCGATCCCTTGTCTAAAAAAAGAGTACATGTTAAAATTTGGCACAACAGTTGATCTATAAGAGAACAGACGATATGCATGCTTCATATGAGAAGGAAAAAAATAATTTGAGTGGGGTGTAGTTTTGATACGTACTGGCATTGTAAAATGTTGCCGAATGGCAACTTCCCACGCATTCCGTAAATTCATCAATGGGTTTTTTGTTGGTACATTTGCCATGGCCACCTCGATGAGCACTTAATAGTCCCAAAGTTTTGTTAAGCGAAATTGCTTCAGCACTGCATTGCTCTACAAAAACAGATATCATTTTTTTTTAAATTATTTTTAAGGCTTACGTTGAGGTGCTGACGTGATATTACAATGTTTGCAACAACCCTTAATATAGATATTTTCTTCAGGACAATTTTCAAGTGAAGGACATGATTCTTGTTGACTTGAAACAATAAATTCATTTCCAAATTGTTCACAAGTGAATGTTGTACAATTATCGGAGGAAGTCCAGTTTTCGCCTGGTTTTTTCAATTGCTCGTCAACGATACAAGCAACACGGATACATTCGCCACAACAAGAATCGTTTGATTTTTTATATTCAAAGCCCTGCCAAAATAACAAAAAAAAGTTGTTTAGAAGTCTGATATATGTTTGGTATTATACAAGATGGCAAATTTATCAAGAGAGGCGAAGCCGAGTTTGGTTTCCCATTTATTTTTTAATTATCTATTTGAACAGAGCAAAGAACTAACAAGAAAAGTTTGTTATCAAGATTTTACCAAATTTTTACCAAAAAATAATGAAAATTATAAGCTATTATTGTAAAATAAAAATTGTGTTATTACTTTAGAACAGTTAGTTTTGCACGTTTCTACAGATTCCTGTTTGCTAATCTCTTCTTTCTTGTTTTTGACACACGTTATCTTCTTGCATTTATCACCATCAGGTGAAGGCCACATTTCCCCAACTTGGTAAATTTTTCCTTCGACTTTACAAGCTGTAGTTTTGTGCTTTTTACAACATTCGTTTTCAACTGGAATTGTTTCAACAACAAAATTGTCAGTGTAGTCGCTTGGCAGTTCTGGACACGTGATTTTACTTGATTGTACTTGGATCTAAAATTTAAATCATGTAAATTGGACATCTAGAATATTGAGAGTTTTATTATGTAGCTAATAAAGGTTTGTTTCTTTGTTAATTAATACCTTAGAATATTAAAAAATAATTTTAATTATTCAGAGACAACCGTTTTCAGACCTAATTGATTCTGAGAATTAATTCCGGAATATATTCGATATACAATTATTAAAAGAAAAATTAAACATGTGCATAAATAGTTTTTTGAATTATTTAGATTTGAATAAAGCGTGTGACCGCTATGAAAATTTCAAATTAATTTTCCGAAACCAACACATAAAGAATTGCAACATTTATGAGATTAAGACCAAAGTCCAAGCATGTTTCCAAAAATTATGCAAAGAGCAGCAACGTGAACAAATTAACGCGGCTCAAGGAGATAAAGGCTTCATCTTGCAGGCGAAGAAAAAAAAGGATATATCCTATGAGACTCAAAAAACAGTCTTTTCGACTTATTCTCACAAAAAATATATGATGCTATATGAGAAACAACAATGTTTCTCAACTTGTAACAAAGCCTTTTCATATTTAGCGAACGGAGCAAGATAAGGCTGATATCGAACCGCGACGTAATCCGAATACGTTCCACTGCCATGACGTACGCTTTCTACTACCGACAGGCCCCCACCAACGCCTCCCTACTCTTCTCCTCTCGTTTTCCTCGCCTATATTGCACTTTGCCGCCGCCAGAACTTCACTTATGGGCGCATTAACCTCGTAAGTCACTTTCCTTAGGGCTCGTCACCCACTGGAGCATCAACTCAGTGGCTTCCTGAAACCGCTACCCATGATACTACGAATCTTAAAGATATGATATCTTCTCCCTCTCGTTTTCCTCGCCTATAGTCCAGGGTATATATTGCCCTTTGTTGCCGCCACTAGAACTTTACTTATGGGCGAATTAACCTCGTAAGTTTCTTCCCCCAGGACCCCGCAAAGAAATTACACGTTACAAATTAGGCACCCGAGCAGGGACCGACACGTGGGGAACGAGCTGACAAAGACGACCGGGCCGTAGGGTCGACTTCAGCAGTGTCACCGTTTTATCGAGAGAGGATTTAGTTGTTTGTTATTAAGAATTATTATTTTATTTTATTTTTGTAGATAGTTTTATATGTGTTTTTACGTACCATCATAGCTATGTCTTTCTCTCTCTCTGTTCGTCACCCAGGACCCCCGTAAAGAAAACACCGTTTTAAACTTTGTTTTTGTTTGTTTTAGAGATGCCGCGCGTCAAAGAAATTTAAGCGCCAAATTTACAAATTACCAATAGCCAAACAAAATAGATCGATCTATCTCAAAAACCATCAGCATTTTCTGTATAAGGCAAGTTTTACATTACAGCAACAATTACATCTTTTATAATTTAAATATAATATCTAGATGTTTACTGAAGAGGACTGTTTTCAATTATTCAAAAACCGCTACTAGAATTTACTTAACATTAATAATAAAAAAAAATCTTACCGATCCATTTGTATTTAGACACGAAAATCTGGTACAAAAATCGTCCGACGTCCACTCCTCTCCTATTTTATAAATTTTCCCTTCTACAAGACAAGCGTATTGCTTGCAACCTCCACAACATTCCCTCGATTCCGTTTTGGCCGGAATATACTCAAACCCTAACTCACAATCTTTATCACAGCTTTTA
The DNA here is from genome assembly GCA_029207805.1 of Tribolium confusum. Classification (NCBI taxonomy): domain Eukaryota; kingdom Metazoa; phylum Arthropoda; class Insecta; order Coleoptera; family Tenebrionidae; genus Tribolium; species Tribolium confusum. The sequence continues at coordinate 12,622,889 of JALGAY010000006.1, forward strand.
ACTTGTGTTTCTTTCTGAACTCCTGAAGTACCATTCACGCATTCAAAAACAGTACAAAAATCATCCCCAATTGTCCACTTTTCTCCAACTTTGTACACTTTTTGGTCATGTTTACACGCAACTCTTTTAATATTTGGACAACACTGGTCATACACAAACTCTGGTTCTAACTCGTAATCGAGATAGTCTTGTGATAACTCAATAGCGGAGCAATCAGTCTGGGTACATTTGGACTGGTAGTTTCCTAAACTTGTTTGTGAACAAGTACAAGTCCTACACGGGCCATCTTGCCACGTGTCGTTACCCTTTTTCAGGACTTTTTGTTTTTCCATTTCGGTTCTAACTCGTTCTCCGCCTTTTTCATCAGAAGTGTATTCGTATTCATAAATGCATTTGTTTTTCGGGGGTTCACACGAGTAGAACGGACAACATTTACCTGTTTCATTCTTTAGAACGTGAAATTGGGGACAGTCTTTAGCTTTAGGACACAGTTCTTTCTTACAAATGATTTTAGCTTCAGGACAACAACCACTCAAATCAATTGTTTGAACCAAACCATCTTCAAGTGGTTCAGCTTTTTCTAAAACTGGTTCACACTCTTCTACTGGTTTACACTCGCAAATGAATTGTTGGCAACCATTTCCTTTCGCTGATAGTTTCATGACTTGTCCTGGACCACACGAAATGACTTGTGGAGGCTCACAAGTTGGACCAGAAGTGGGTTCAGGTACTAGAAAACTTTTGCAAAAAGAATTTCAAGTGTTGAGTACTTACCACAAGCATATTTATCACAACACTCGTCTTCTTTTCCTGGAATTCTCACAATTTGGTATCCTTGTTCACAAATTTTGTCTTTGGAACAATGTTCAGTTTCACATTTCAGCGAGATACCTTCACAGGTACAAGTGGTACATTTATCTTTCTTCCAGGTGTCTCCGGGATGGTGTCCTTCTTCATCACATACTTCACAGTCCTTTTCCAAAACACAAGTCTCATTTCGCAAAACCTAAAACAAAGTTTTGAATTTACCAAAATTTTGATTGTCCTAAAACAAGTACCAAACCCTCTGGACAAAAACACCCTTCTACTGGTAAACTCGCACAACTTTTCTCTTTTTCCTTGATACTGTCACACGTTTTTGGACATTTTGTACCACACGGATTGTATATTTTATCTGAAGGGCAAGTTTTTGGACAAATATTTGTCCTCCAATCGATGCAGAACCCAGCACTTGAACAATCACGAGCGTAGGCTTCGATAGCATTACAAGCAAGTTCTGGATGGTCCCCACATGTGTCTTTTCGGCACCACTCAAGGAACAAGCTCGGGTCTAGTACTCGAAGACATTGTCCAAAAATCTTATAGTCCAAAATTAAGTTACAGGGATCTGTATTTTTGGGCAATGGTGGACAATCTTCCTGTTTGTTTTGGCACATTTCTTTGCTTTGACCTCCTGGGAGTTTATCGTAGAGCCAACTCAAGGCAAATTCATTCGTGTCGTTTGTTATGGTACCGGAAGGAGTTCGGAAATCATCAAGAGGGTTGTTGTCACAATTACCACAAAGACCTTCAAGTTTGCCGCCATATTTTGTCGATGGTGCTTTTACTGAGACACCTAACGAAGGGTAATACACAGAAATTTCGATTTGGACTTCAATTAGGTGGATTTTCAGGTGTTTACTGGAGGTTTCTCGAATTTCAGCCCATGTTATTTCAGCAAAATCGTTAATTTTTTCACCGTCTACTATTAGTTTTAGTTTGTTTCGGATCATGTCGTTGAGAATGTGGATTTTCCGTCCTTGGTACAAAATGGTCACTTTTCCTACACATGTTTTCTTTTCATTGGTTTTACAAGGAGCATTTGTTATCAAAACCTGAAATAGTTATTACGATACATGTGGTAATAGTATATTGTATGTTAAGAGCAGAAAGTACGTTTTTACCGCTTGTGCATGAAAATTAGTCGCGCACAAATCATGTGAGAGCGGCAAAAATGCATTCTGCTCGAAATATAAACGCTATTTTTTCAACGACTGATTACTCACTTAATGCAAATAACTATCAGAGACATCATAAGATTTTTTTATTGATAACAATGAACAATCTGGTAATCTATTACTCCGTTGCCAGCCCAACCAATTTCTAACATCGAATCAAATTAAAGTAGAAAGCGAAAACGCTCTAGAGTGGCAATTTTGGTAGTTGCGCTCGCTCCTCGGCAAGTGTCAACTTTCGAATGTCAAATGACACTTAGAAAAGCCTACTTTCAAGTTCAGTCGTCGAAAAAGGATCATTACAGTACAAGCGAAAATTACTACCTGAAATTTGTGATTATCCTTGTCACTAATATCACGTGACATTACATAAACACAATTTGCATTAATTGTAAAATTACTTTCATCGTAAGTGACATATTGTAAGTGTGGAAGAACATTGCATTCGCAATCTCTACAACTGGAAGGACTAATACAAGTATCTCCCTTTTTGACCATTCCTGAAGGACAATAACATCCTGGGAAGCACACATTCGGAAGTTTAGGGCATGCAGCTTCAGGATTTGATAAGGATTCACATGTTGGTTCGCATTTTCGTTGATAACAGTCGTGGTATACTAATGGAGCTTCACAGGATACAGCTGGGAAAAAAAATGAGATTTTTTGAGTCAAAATTTGGACTGGACATACGACAATCGAGTTGTAATCTCCAGTCGGAGATATCCAAATTCGGTTCTCGGGTTAAACACTCAACAACGAAATTTTCTAAAGAGTGGCAGCGGCATTCATTTTCGGCTGTTTGGTTTTTGGCAGCGGCTTGGAGACAGTCACAGGTCGTTTCGATGCACCGGGAAATGAAGGAATCTTTGTCGATGACTCGGGTACAAGGCTCTAAACTTTGTTCCCTAGTCAAAAAAAAAACATTAAAAGGAGTCAAAAAATGACACTAAAAAAGAGAAAAAAAATGGGTGGTGAATCGAAAGATCGGAGCTCAAAAAAAAAACCGATGGGAGCACTCTTATGACGAGAGCATGCTGATTTGCTCTAGTCTATAGATGAAATAGAAAGAGGAGGAACAGAACTCAAGTTTATTGGGTTAACTCAAAAATATTGTAGAAAGCTACAATATGAATAAAAAATATCTTTAAAAGGCTGTGGAATGTTTTTTGTCAATGAAAATAAATAAATTAATTAATTAAATCAATTTGTATGGAAAGAAACAAAGTCTCAGCCTTTCAGAGAATAACCTTGTTTAATCATATTGTAGTAGTGATTCTAGAAACAAAATAAAGTCAATAATTAGTTAGTCCTTAAGCTTAAAGGAAAAGCTATGAGTTAAGAAAACCCATGTTTTCTAACACGGGCCTCTTTTTGCTTTACACTTTACTTTTACAAAGGATCAAATCATTTTATCAACTTTGGGTGATTCATTTGTGCAGCAACAGTTAGAATTTAAAGAAAACTGTAATCATCTAAAGATTTTCCTATGTCGCAAGCAAAAAAGAATTAACAAATAGATGAAATAACTATCTAATTAAAAGTCACGAATTGTGTATGAAGTTTGTTTTTTAAATATAAAATTACGTAATATTTTTTAACTGTTTAGTTGCACAATTTAATAAATAAAATCGGTACTTTTGATTTGAAGATAGTAAGATAGTATAACTCACTTTACTTGACAGATCTCCCAAGCTTTATTTTGGATATGCAAAGGACACACTTGTGGCTCACAACTTTGCATTTGGTCAACATTTGCCCAACTATCCCCAAACTCAACTGTAGTTCTTGCCAAGCTCCCATCAGGTTTCTTCTTATCATCACTTGACTCTTCATTAAAATATCCACAAAGACCATCAACTTTATTAACCAATTTCCTTGTAACTCCTAATTTAACATTGCCTTCTTTATCCCAAATTACCCAAAACCCGTACCGATTTGAGACAAAAAGAATTGTATTACCAAGACGCGAAAGAGCAAAAGCTTGAGTATTAGACCCAATTTTTTTCGTTTGCTCGACTGTATAGGAAAAGCCGTCGTACTCTGCGGTCAAATTAGGGTGAAGCACGAATAAGTGGTCCTGGTGGTGGATCACCAAGTCTCTCCAACAGTTCTCAAGACAGGTTTTGCGCACTAAAAATCCCAGGAATTAACAAGAACTAAAATTTGAGAAAGTATTACAAGTCACTTCCCACTCGTCATTTTCTAAATCTCGGGCCAAAATGTGGTTACAGATGTCGTACTTGAATTCTGTATTGTCAAAAGTGTTAAAAGTACGACCTGTGACATTACATACGGCATCTGGTTTTGATGCCAATTCACAAGTATATTCTGGACATTGTTTAAAAATAAAGTCCTCATTTTCAAAAACTGGAACATAACCTTCTGGACACATTGCAGGAGGGCACTCCTTTTTCGAATGCATATATTTCGGAGCAGGTTTCGTCGAAATACAAACATACTCAGTGCAGTTATTTTGGTTTTGAGGTGGTGGTGGCCGTTTTAAAGTTGTTTTCCTGTAGTTAGTTTTAACTCCATTTTTGACACCACCAGCCTGACCCTTGTAGGAATTTTTACGATAGTTTGGGGCATAATTCGAGAACATTGAAAATTGGTATTTGCGACCTTTTGTGGATCTTTTAATCTGCTTTCTAAAACCCGAGGGACACTCCAACTCTGGACACTTCTTAACAGATTCTAGAAAAAACAAAGAAATTAGATAAAATTTAACTAAATTTGTCATCCAAACTTTCAGTCGTAAGAATTTTCGGTGTTGGTGTCGTTGTTACAACTGCAACAGTAGTGGGACACGTGATTTCATCATCTGGACAATCCTGGACACCGTTACACCACAAAGTCGTGTTAATACAGATGTTACTGGTCGGGCATAAAATTGTGTTTTCTGGACACGGCTGGCACGTGCATTTACAAGTCGATGTGACCGTGCTTCTTAGTCCTTTTTCGCAATTTTCGCATTGTTTGGGAGTACAGTGGGTTACTCCCCCGATTTTGCAAAGGCATTCGGAGCAATCTTCTTTCTTGAATGAGGTACCTACAGGGTATGAAATGTGTCCGACTAAACAAGGACATTCAGTTCTGGAAACGCAATTTTCACCGTCCCACCATTTATCTGGTTTGCATCTACATGCATGGAGCTCAAGGGGGTCAGTGGTTACACCGGGGCAATAGTTGCAGGCGGAAGGGATTAGTGTGGTGGGCTGCTCCGGAAGGGTGGCTGGTTAAAAAAATAAGATAGTTATACGTTTTTTATCCAAAAGTTTGTACTTACGGTAAGATTCATAGCAACCATGAATTTCAACCCTCATTTGTATATTCTCATACCATTTTTTTGGAACGAGTTTTATAAGTCTGGCATTGATTGGTAATTCAAAATGGTTTATTTGGGGTGAATTTGAATCAAAGTTTCCTAAATATAGTTTTTCGTTTGTTGTTTTTCGATCCAAAATTGGATTCCATATTTTATTATCTTGTGAGTATTGTACAATATATGCAGAAACCCAACCCTCAGGTCCTCCTTTTGTCTCAATACCTGTCAAATTTCTTGGTTCCAGAAAATCAAACTGAAAATTAAATAGTATTTTTTCTTATGTGATGCTTTTAAAGTTATTGTAGTATCAACATACAGGCTGTTCCAACGGTCCGAAAATGCTCTATAACTTGTTTATTTTAAAAAATATTGATTTTTTTTAGATTACAGCTGCGTTTTTGATGCACATTTTAAAAATATTGCGGTTTATATACAGGGGTCCCAATGTTATTACTAAAGTTATGTTTTTTTAAGTAGAATTTACCCAGTTTGATTTAATTTTTGAATTCTATGCTAAATTACAAATAACTTTTATAAAGGTTGTTTTTATTTATCTGTTATCAAATTTGATTTGTGGAGCTTTTTTTACCACAATTTTTGAATTGCAGGGGTCTGTCTAAAAATTCGAACTTTCTAAATGCTTGCACACAAGTTAAAATAAGTAACGCCGTTTGATTTCTGAATGTTTGCCGCATCTTTTATGTGTTTACTCAACAACCTGCTCAGTGGCATGTGCCTACTGCGATTTTTTAAATATGACAAATTAAACATGTCAAAAATTTATTTTTTTAAATAGCACTCTCTATTTATATTGTACCAATCAAAAGATCTTTTGACAAACTTTCCATCAATATAAGGTTTGTACATACTAGGGTAAAATTCTAAGTTGCTATCCTAAATTAACTAAATTTCGATAAACTTTTCTGCTTTGGACAATAAAAATCGAATGGGCTTCCGGCATTGTTACAATCTTTCAACTTTGTTGTGAAGATTATAAGTACCAAAATAAATGTTACTCGTCAAGAATTCATTAACATGGGTATACAGTCTTGGTGAAGCGGATTGTAATATTTTATTGGTTCAAAGACTCTACAAACAAAAATATCCAAATGCAAGACTGCCGCAAAATGCTGCATTTAAAAAATTGAAGGATAGATTTGATGCTACAGGAAGCGTTACGTACCAGAAAAAAGAAGTATTAGCACGAAAAATAGACGAATACCTGGAATTGGAAGTTGTTTTAATGTTACAAGAAAATCCAGAATTGAGTTGCACAGAAATTGAGGCACAAACTGACATATCGCGAACCAGTATTAATCGAATTACCTTAAAACACAAGTTTCATCCCTACCACCTTGAGCTACATCAGGAACTTTTTGGAGATGATTTTCAAAATCGAGTAAATTTTTGTGAAACCATGGATAATTTGATTAATAACGACTGGAACTTTATGCACACAATTTTATTTAGTGATGAGGCAACATTTAAGAGGAACGGGTCTTTTAATCGCCACAACATGCATTACTATGCGACAGAAAATCCTCATTGAATGCAGACAATTGATCATCAAAGTAGATGGTCATTGAATGTCTGGGGCGGAATTTTTGGGGACCACGTGATCGGTCCGTTCTTTTTTGAAGATGTTTTAAATGGGGTAAGATATCGAGAATTCCTTCAAAATGATCTGCCACTTCTGATGGAAAATCTGGATTTGCATACGCGAAGAATCATGTGACTACAGCAGGATGAAGCCCCTATACATCATCATCGAGCAGTTCGACAATTTTTAAACGAAACTTTTCCAAATTGTTGGATAGACAGAGGAGAAGCAATCAGTTGGCCTGCTCGTTCTCTCGACCTTACTCCGATTGATTTCTTTTTTTGGGGATTTTTGAAAGAAAATTACGTTTCACTAGAGAACCGTCACCGGCAAAAGTGAATTAAAGCTTAAACTTAAAGCCAACCCTGTTACAATAGCATATCCAGTTAGACAATAATTAGTTATTTTACGCTTCGCCACATCGAAAACGAAGCTGTTCGACTGTATCAAGTCCTCGTATTACTTAATTTTACGTTTTTTATGTTTTACGACGTAATGACAAAAAGGGTCTCCCGAAAATTGCGTAAGACGAGTATTATATATGTTGCACCAACAATATATGTGTTTTTACTAGCACTCGCAACTTTATGTTATTTAATAGTAACATAATTTACTATTTAAAAAAAACTCACTTGTATAAATTCAGTCGGCGAGTTAGTTACAGGTTGCCACACACTATCACCCCCCAATTTCAAATTTGCTTTTGTATGATTTTTATCCATTTCCGAGCTCACAGAAATCTGTTGATCCGACATCATCCCATCATCCAGACCCATGGGATCATCACACATTTCGGGATTTGACGTAGTCCCACTTTGAACTGTTATAAACTCATACATAACTGTAGTAGTTGAAGGCTCTCCACACCCTATCAGTTCAACCCGAAGCGCAATCCCGACATGCCAAGTTTCTGGATAAATCCTAACGATTTGGGCTTCAAAAGGCGTATCAAAAATTTCTCTGACTGGAGTCGTTGCATCAATGGAACCTCTAAAAACCTAAAAATGGGATTTAAACCTGTTTCAGTTAAAATAAAAAAATTACTTGAGGCAGCCGGTCTTTATTTAAAACAGGGTAAAAATTCCCGGTAGAATCAGGACTGTACGTCATTTTGTAACTTGTAACGTACTCATCGTAGAGCGGACTTCCTTTGATTTTAACACCATAAATGGGTTCCTGTTGTCCTAAATTAATTTCCAAAAATTGTAAATTATTTGAGTATTCTGGTACCCAACTTCCGCCACTTTTTATCTCAACTTTGCTGTTAAATTTAGCATATTCTGGCTTAAATGCAGGGCTCAGAACACTACTAGCATTGAAAAGAACGTTTGGCAATGCTTGATCTCCTTGGACTAAGTCAATAAAGTGATCTTCTGAGCACTTTTCTGGTGGAGTTACTGTGATTGGTACTAGTGGTACCTCTACAGTTGTTGGTTTTTCAATTTCAGCTTTTGTTTTTTTTATTTCATAGTAATCAAAACTTGATGCTACAACTCTTCCTCTTTCTGCTTCGCATTCTGATTCATCACAAGTGTAATAATTGTTAATGCATTGACAAACGCGACAATCTGATTCTCGATAAACAGTTCCAGGCTAAAATTTCTTGTAAATAAATATTTTATTATTATTATCATATTTTAATACTTTGACAGGTTTTCCGTCATTTGATCGACATAAACAATCCTCTAGAGATACACACGAGTCCTCACTTGCCCAAAACATTCCCTTAGGACAAGTCGAATTTTTGCCAATTTTTACACACCCATGTTCACATTTTTCGTTATTTTCGCACTTACCACCCATTTTAACAATGTGAGAATAATACAAACAGAGTTGGTCACATTGTATAGCACATTCGTTTTCTTGAGTTCCCGGAGGACACGCTGGAAATTTTAGATTCTAGTTAACATCAGTAAAATCATGTAAATTCTGATTATTCCAATTTTTACAAGTTTTTCACTAGTTTTAAGACAACCTTGTGAAATTCTAATTAAAATTACTGTTCTACTTAAAATTATAAATAGCTTAGAACAGATAAAATGTAATTTGGATTACACTACACATAAGCAAGATAAAAAGCCATGAGTAAATATGAAACTAATATTTTGGCTTAAAGAAGGGACTAATGTAGAGCCATTAAATCTGACTTGTTAATAAGGGATGATTTAATTAAAATTATTTTATTTAGTTAGAATTTGAAAACTAATCGTTATATTGGTTGTCGGTTGTCGCCAAAGTTAAAAAGCTTTAAATGTATGATAAAAAAACAGAATTGGGTTTTATATCTTATAATAATACAAATAAGCACAAAATAAATACTTTAAGGTACCAGTAATAAGTACAATTATTGTATCTTTAACAAGCTCAAGGTCAATCTGTAATCTTCCCCTTTTCATTTATTTAATTAAATTTAGTTGTAATTCATTTCAAGTGAGGTAGCATTGGAATAGCTTCTTTGAAGATACGTTGCGGCGACAATGTCAACACAAGTGACGTCTCATACCAAAAAACTTACCATTCTTTCAGGGCGTAATGATCATACCATCAGCTTTTTAATAAGCCCAGTGGTTCCAACATATACGGAAGATCAGCCGATAAAAACGCACGTTTTAAGATCAAATTTATTTCATTGTGCCGAGAAAATCACCCAGTGCTTTTACTGCAAGATAAACCATGGTGATCTAAGCGATCTACGTTACAAACACAAAAATGAGGCCGACAAATTTTAAAAGAGTACAAAAGAGTATTTGTAGTACGTGTTTATCCAAAAGTGGGCAAAACTTTTTTCTTGGTGACTTTTTCCAAAGAAATATGAAAACACGATAGGAAAATAATAAAAGTTCTTTCTAAGATTTCACACTGTTTAAGGATAAAATTGAGAAACTTAATTTTTGTGCTACTAAAATTTTTGTTGAACGCGGCATCCTGTTCAAATTCACAGCGTCACATTTTAGTTTAGAGATTTTGGTATTATAATTATTTAATTAATATAATTTTTGTTAATATAAATTTAAGTGTACTCTGATTGGTATTTTTTTAACTCTTTTATCTTTCAAGGATATTAGCTATACATCTTTAATTTTATAAACTGTCCTTTAGTCTTTAAGATGTACTTAAAGGAAATAATTTGTATTTTTATCTAGTTTTTTAAGTAAGGCTTGGAAAATTGAAATACCTAAATGTGATTAGTTCATTTCGGAAATTAACTAATTATCTAAACGTCCTTTTAAATCATCAAAATAAAATTTTAAGTACGTGTAAAAAAGCAAAAATTTCTTCCAGACTTGAGTTATATGACTTACGTAAATAAAATATTTAATGAGAGAAAAAAAAACAAAGAGAAGTACGACTAGTGAGAAAAAAAGAATAGAAGTAGATTCTAGAAAAAATTGTAGAAAAGGTGACTTAATGACAAAAAAAACTAGTCTGTTGTAAAAGAAAAAAAAAGAAAAATTATAGAATAATAAAAAAAATGATTCTTCGAGCCGGATACTGAAAAAAGTCTCAATACAGACAAATCAATTTACTAATTTTTGCTTCCCTCTCCCAAAAATTTATATTTTAAGTTCGAAATTTGTTGTTACGGGGAAGTGGACAAGGCAGAAAAAAACTATTTTATAAGGCCAACGTTTCGATACGTTGGCCTTGTAAAATAGTTTTTTTCTGCCTTGTCCACTTTCCCGTAACAACAAATTTCGAATGTAAAAAGAATGGACGTAATTCACCAAAATAATTTTATATTTTAAGGTTTTTATTAGAATTTCGGAACTGGAAGCTACAGTTTGTACTCTTTTTTTTAAAAAAAAAATTGCTAATTGCAAATTGTATTAAACATTTTACAAATCCAGAGAAAGCCAAATGTAGAGAAACGTCTTAGTGTTAGTATAAAACGGAAAATTTCTCGTGAGCGTTTAATTTACTTTTTTTATAAATACTGCAGAAACATTTTTTATATTAGTTGTTCTTCAAAAAATTTATAGTTGTTCAAGCCAGATATAAAGAAATTTCGGAGTACAGATAGGACAATTTGCAATAGTTCTGTTCGTGGTTTCCATAAAATTACAAGGAATTTAGGAAGTTCTACAGTTTTTTAAATTGTTAAGAGCCAGTTTCATAATCAGCTTAAAAGCTCAATTAATCTAAACGACGTTTAGACTGTAAGTGTCGATACACATTGTCATAATGACAGTTACAGTTTAAACGTCAATTGAATTAAAGGAGCTTTTTTAAGTTGATTCTGAAATCGGTCTTTAGACTTTTATTTTTGTTAGTTTGTTGTCGATGTTTCAGGACTTTTTAGAAGACAATTTATAGTAATTCGTGTTTCCGCCCCTCAAAAATGTATACTTTAAAATTTTTAATAGAAATTAGGAGCCAAAGATAACAGTTTTTCTTTGTTTATAATAATTATTGTAAAAACGTTTGCTACTGCTGTCTTTTTTCCAGCTATGTTGGAAACAGAAAATAACATTTAGCAGACAATAACATTTGGCAGAAAATAACACTAATATTTCACTTACAATTCATCATTACTTCTGAATTTGCGTCATTGGGCATTAATTAATTAATTCGGGTTTCAAACATTCAAACATTTTAACAAAATCATAGAATTCAATTCAAAAATCGCAAAAAGCATAGTTTTATCCAAAGTCTTTCGATCAAACCTAATTGAATATAATGTGAAACAACTGGCGCACCCAGAAACATGAATCTGGGTAGGAAGGGGAGCAATATTAAAATAGCTCTGAAACTTAATAAAAATAATAATAATTTCAAGAAGATAGTTTTCCAGCTGTGCGTTTGTAAGCTACATGTGTCCAAAGATTGTTTACTTTAACGTCGTTCCTGAGTTAATAATGAAATGAAATAATTTTGAATAAATAAAAAAATATTTCAACCCTCCACAACGACTTCAATTTGTAGTTAAAATTTTTAATAAATCTAGATAAAAAAATTGAACTCACTTTTTGAAATCGCTGTTTCAACAGGAGCTACAGTTTCAAATTCAGCATCCTCTTCTTGTTGTGGCCCAATTTCTGCTTCTGGTTCAACTTCTGAAACATTTTGTTTACATTCTGGTTTAATTTCTTCAACTGCGTAAGGCCAGTCACAAATCATTGTTACAGGGTTATAGTACATGCTAGGTCCACAAGTTTTTTCAACGTATTTTGGACCACTTGGACTATTCTCACAGTGGTAGAAAATATGGCAGTTAGTTGGGTGTTCTTTATGAGGTTTAACAGGATCACATGGTGTGACACCAACTGTGGTAGTTTCTTCTGAAAATCAATTATAAAAAATAAAATATGCAACTTGGGTACAAATTTTGTATTTCTACCGCATTGACAAAGAACACGTATTTCAAAATCTTGGCACGTTTTTCCTTTAGTTCCAGATTTACAAATTAGACCATTTTCAAGGCTACATTCAACATCGAGACCTGTTTGTTTCGGTGTGAAGCGAGTTTTGACAGTTCGGCATTCAATATCAATCATTTTGTCTTTGTCGCATTTACCCCCTTTTAAATTATTCTAAAAGAAAAATTACAAGTTTTTACTAGTAATTAGTTTGTTTGACAAGTACCAATATCAAAGGCGTTGGTACAGGTTCATAATCAGTTTTTTTCTTCCTGGACCCACTTTTGCTTGGCTTTACCCTATCTTGATTGATCCAATCTGACCATCCCGACTCACATTTCACAATTTGTTCCAACTGGTGCGTTGTTGGTAACGGTGTAGTTGTACAAGGCTGGCCTTTACAAATTTTATTTCCTCGAGAACAAAAACAACTGTAACAGTCATCTCCTTCTACCAAATCTCCTTCAAAATATGTCACTCCTTGAATTTCCATACAAATCGGTTTACAAACATTTCTAGGAACACATTCTAGCATCGAAGAATTGAGATATATGTGATCAGGAGGGCAAGGTTTAGGTACACAACCTTCAATACAGGTATCTTCTTTACAAGTTTTACTAAAAGGTTGAGTGAGGAGATTATCACAGGTTTCAGTAGGGCAAGTTGAGATGCAAGGACTGTAGTTTGAACAACGTTCATCACATTGCATTGCTACAAGAAAATTCTGAAATTTTTTGGAAGACTTAGTAAATACGTACGACATAATTTTTGAGAACGCCATTTTATTGGGACACCACGAGTATTACATTCCTGAGCATATGCCGCTAAAGCTGTACATAGACACTCACAATCACCTCCTTGGTCACAAGCACAAGAGTCAAAAACACACTTCTCGTGGAAGATATCAACAGGAACTTCGGAATGACAAGAGGCAAAAAGAGAAGATTTTAAAATCCCGCATTGTTTCAAAGCCCAAACTTTTCGGTCAGGCCTGTCTTCGCAAGTGTTCTAAATTAACCGATTATCAAGGATTAATTTTAAAAAAAATAATTTAGGATTTACTGTAATTTCCAGTGCTTCAGGACAATAAGACTGAAGTTTCCATGAATCTCCGAAAATTTTAGCTGAGGCTTCAGTTAGACCACCTGAAGGTGTTTGGAAATCATCTCCCTCGTTGTCGTTATAATTTCCGCATAATCCCTTAACTCTGTCTTTCCATCGTGGGTCAATTTTGATGTAGACTCTTGTTCCTTTGTCCCACTGGACTGTAAGTCCTAAATCCGGTGCTTCGATTATGACGAAGAGCCCTTTTTGACGGACTGTTATGTGTTTCATTGTGGTAAAATCAGGAAGTTTTTTATCGCGAGTGAGAGTTAGAATGTCTTGGTCTTCGCCTGATTTTACACGAATTGTGACAGATTTTGAACAGCTGGTTCCGAGGGAACCACAAGGGACGTTCTAGGAAAAGGAATAACATCTTATAAAATATGTTTATAGTGTGTAGTTTTTTAAATTAGAAAGAAATTTCATAGTCAAATAATTGAATAGATGTTAAAATGGTGCGTGGCTAGAAAAGTTTTAAAAAATTTTGCATAAAAATTTGATAAATTTGCTTTATGGTTTAATTAATTAATTCTTTAATTAATTATTAATTTAAATAATTAAAATTGAAGACGTTTATTTGACAGCTAGACGAATGTATTTACAGTTATTTATGTATTATTGTTGCATGGCAACTTTGAAAAATTCAATGCTACAAAGATAAAGATTACGCCTTGATTTGCGGGCGTATAATAGATATTTAACCAACAAGTATGTTAGTGAAAGTGATTAATAATCCAGACATTTTAAGTAGTGAGCAAATCGAAAAAACATCTAGATTGTTTTCTGTTATCTAGCTACAAAACACCCAAACAAATTTTTCAGTTGTCATTAATATTAATCAGTTTCACAGTGCTGTTATTATTATTTGATAGTAGTGTTATTGTTAAAAATATGGAAAAATTTTTAAAACTTACTCTACCAGAGATATGAGAAAGAGCCAATGAATCTTCAAGCATATTGTTTTTATATATTTTTTTATAATTATGACAGTTTATAAATGTCAAAATTTTGGTTTGTATGAGGGTATTAACAGGTCGTTAATAGAGGTTTTAACGAAGGTTTAAACAACTCTTTTGAATGGCTTGGAGTGCAATTATAACCCTCATATGTCAACGAGCAACAGAAAAATAGATTATAGTTCCAAAATAAAATAAAAGAATTAAAATCCAAGCCAAAATTTTTTCCTTTAGATCAAATTTCAAATTCAGATCGATTGACAACTTTTCTACTGAAAATAGCGATCTTTGCTTTATTAAATAAATTAATAATAATTACTTAGGTTCGTTTTTTAATTTTAAACACTTTCATGTTTGATTTAAAAAAATATCAATAAGATATTTGTCTTAAAATAAATGTTTTAGATAAGTCAATACTATTCATATTTTTACACATTATAGATTAACTTGATTTTCGTTCTATTATACAATTTCCTATAAACAGTTTTCTGTTTCAGTTTGCTCATTACAACTGACTTTATAGTTATTTTGAGACTAATTTTATGGAAATACTGAAATACATTTAAAATTGATGTTCTAGTTTTAATTAGATTTTAACTAAATTAGAAAAATTAAGATATACATATCGCAACTAGGTTTTTATTAAATCTATTCTAGTTTTTAGTTTACATCGACAATGACATACCAGTTCCTTAGTTTTAACTTTTTTTTGATAAAATACGTAATTTGTAGTTGAAATAACTGCTCTAGTTAAAATATTAATTAATTGTTATGGAATACGCCAGTTTATTTAATAAATGTTACTCTACGTTAGTTTATAATTGTAATTAAATGTGTTGTGGAATATGTTAGTTTATATTTTTGTGCAGTTTTTTCTAGTTTCATAACTAATTAAAATTTTAAAAAGTCTTGAAAAGTGAATATTAAATAACTGTATTTTAATTAAATTTGAATTATTCCTTAATTTCTTCTAGTTATTTTAGGAAATTTGTACAAAATTTAAATTGAAATAATTATTTCAGTTTACAATTTAGGACAACTCAGAACAATTACACAGGACAACACACATCTTGGTACTTGGGATTTTATTTAGTTTAATTAAGTAATGTTGGGGTGTCTAATCCGAAAATTTTTGTTCCATCACCTCTAGTTTTCAAAATATACTATTTCTGCCTTATTTTATAAACTATTCGCTAAAAGTAGATATAGGGTCGGTTTACACAGGTGAATTAAATATTTAAAAATAGTTAAAACTTTTAATTCGCGATTAAATCGACTTTCCTTGTGTTTGATTGGTCAAAATCCGCATTTAATCGGAAATTAACTATATAATCGCAATTAATGTTAATGACACTTTCTGTAAACCAGCCGATAGGGTTTTGTAATGTAAGATTTAAAATATGATATTTAATTAGAGCTGTTAACTCAAACAAAAACATAAAAAAATAAAACAAAAAACTCTAAAAATAATTTTTTAAAATATTATAAATGTTTAATCGGTTTTTTAAATTCCATTTTTCTCTAAAGTACTAATCAGATTTCAAAAAAAAGATACTGTTAAAAAAAGTATTTATATAGCTTTCCATTGCTATGTTACTTAGCCCTACTTGGAATTTAAAATTTTGAAGGTGGTAGACTCTTCTGCCAAGGGATGAAGACCAATCATTATCATTATTTTAAGTATTTGTCTTTCTTGCAATTAAAATCGACCTAAAAATATACAATTTTGTTGTCCTATATCTTAATTTATTTTGCTATTTATTTGTATCAATTGTAAATTTTACCATGCCGTATCTCAATAACTAAAGCTGTTAGGAAAAAACAAATTATTTTTAAAACTAACAGATTAAAAATACTTTAAATAAGTCGGCATTTTGCAGGCACTATGACAAAATGTTCCTTTTGCTGGGCTGTGTTATAAAATGAAATAGTTGGATTCCTATTAGATTTAAATTGGGTAGCAATTTTTTTCTATTTATTGTAGCAGTTTTAAAAAAACGGACGTGTTCGTGAAGTGTCAACTTTAACTAGAATAATTATCCTCGAAATACCTAATAAAAATTTATAAATCTGTAGATAAAATTAAGGATAGACAATTAAAAAATATAATAACTACTTTTTCTCAAATTAAGCTCATACTAAGGTCCACTAATTATATTTGCTGAAATTATACCCAGCGGAAAGACCTTTTAGTTTAGATTCTTTTAGTAACCATCGATTACAAAACTGGACCTAAAATAATTTATATCATAATTGACACTAACTAAAATTGTGATTTTAACTAGTTTTCCAAATTTTAAAGAATCCTAGCGGTGCTACAAAATGTATGCTAATTATAACTATTTTAGCATTATTAAAACTAGATTATGCTGGTTTTTTAATAATGATTGTCTTTTTTTCAGTCGTTTTGGAAAATTTAAATAATAATTATTCTAGTTATAACTATAGGGTTTTTCAATAAGGATGGGTTGATTTTGGCACCCTGTGGCGGCCATGTTTTTTTGGTAGTGTCTGTGTAATCTGGTGTTTATTGTTTAGTCACTGATGCCAATTTACCATGGCAAATTACACAATTGAGCAACACGTCCAAATGATAAAACTTTATTATCAAAGTGACTGTTCGTTAGTTCGAACGTTGCGCTCGTTGTGCCCATTTTATGAAAACCACCTTTCAAAATCGACTCTTCATTGTTTGGTGACCAAATTTGAAACAACGGGGTTGGTAAGCAATCAGTTGCGCCCATTTTATGGAAGACACGGTGGTTCTTCAAAATCGACTCTGCAGCGTTTGGTGACCAAATTTGAAACAACGGGTTCGGTAAACAATCAGCCAACACCCCGTCGTCAAAGAAATGCTAGATCGGTCGAAAATATTGCTGCCATACGTAAAAGTGTACAGCAAAACCCGAGGCAGTCAATTCCGCGTCGTGCACAAGAACTCGGCCTTTCGCAGACATCAGTTTGGCGAATTTTGCGTCGGGATTTGGAATTTCATCCGTACAAAATCCAATTGACTCAGGAGCTTAAAGTTAATGACCATAGACAACGCCGTTTATTCGCTGACTGGGCTTCGAACCCAGTAACGTGAATTGGCCACCAATTGGTGACGTGAATTGGCCATCAAGATCGTGCGATTTGACCCCGCTAGATTTTTTTTTGTGGGGTTTTCTCAAGTCGCAGGTCTATACCAATCAGCCGCAATCGACCGATGCTCTTAATGTCAACTTCACCAATGCCATCGGTCAAATTCAGCCAGATCTATGCGAGCGAGTCATTCAAAATTGGTCCACTCGGATGCATGCCACAGTTAGAAGTCGCGGCGGACATTTGAACGATGTTATATTCCATAAATAATGGCATGCATGGACCTTTCATATAAAAAAAGATTTTTTTAAATACCTTACACAGCTTGTTTTATTTCATTTTAACATCGACCCATCTTTATTGAAAAATCCATTAGTTATTATTTTACTGAAAATACTAAAATTTTTTTTAGAGATTTTTAAAGAAAATTTTATCAAATTATAGTTTGCACAACTATTCTAGTTAAAATTTTGGATAGTTATGATTAATAATCAGTATTAAACGAATTGTATTAACAATTTTGAATTGATTTGTTAATTTTTAGATAATTAATACTACAAAATTTCAATTGAAATGACTGTTTTTGTTAAAATTTGAAGTAGGACAACTAAAAAATGAAACAATATTTTTTACTATTTTATAGTAGTTTTTCAAAAATATAACAATTTTATACCTAAATAGTTTATTTTGGTTCTTAAAATTTTAACACGTTTGAGACAATTATAAAATAAAAAAATTAGACCTATATTAAATTTCAATTCGTACAACAACCACAAATGGTGGATGCGCCGGGCTACAAGATTTTTAAATTGATTTTTTTATAATGCGGCGTCAAAGTAGTTAACATTATAATAATGTTAACTAACAACTAAACACAAAATTTGCAAATGTCAGAATACGTCCAAGTTTGATACGCATCCTCCATTTAAACGGGCACTAAAATTTTCGGTTAATTTGCCAATAGACGCATTATTCGATGCAAAATCGAGTTGTCAATTTAAATGGAAGCATAAAAATTCAGTCGTCAATTTAAATGAAAGCATAACGTATAGATTTAAATAAATAAATTAAATCAGATTTCTGTTTTAATGTCAATATATTAGACAAAAAAATTTCTTCTTCTAAAATGAAATTGAAACAAGTAAATATGTACGTTCTGTGTCCCATTGTAAACACATTTTTGATACTGAATTTGATAATTTTATCTAACGCCAGCCATGCTGAACACTCATGAAGAAAACCCGTGTTTTTTCCCAATGACAACGGTGAAGAGAAATTTTAAAAACACCAGTTATACTAAAATTCAAACTTCAATGTGATTAAAACTTGTAACTTAACTTGGGTATTTAATCTTATAATTTTTCACTTACCTGAATAGAAATCTCAAATGAGTCACTCCCAATAACCCCTTTAGACATGACATAATCACATTGTCCTTGAAAATCATAATGTCGTCCATCAAAAGTCTTAAAATGTGAATCTCCCCAAGCACTACATTCACTCGAACACGGCCGGTCACTACACTTCCATTTCCCATTTTGACACTTACTACGGGTAAAACCACCCTTAATCAAATCAACCCCAACAAATCTTCAAAACTTACCAAGTATTACAATCATCCCTAACCACCTCATTCTCCTTATAACTCCTTCCTCCATGATGACACGGACACTCATCCGGCCTCACACACTTTTTACTTGTCGTATCCAAAACAAACCCTTCCTTACACTTACACCCTGCATGACACACCCCCGCTGAAAAATATTCTAAACTGTGCATATTTTTACAAGTTAGGGGTTCTGGAGGTTCACAAGTCGTAAATTCCATATTTTTGGATGCACTACAAAGAGATTTCAAATCGTTTGCTTTAGGGTAGGCTTTCTGTTCTTCAGGGGTTGCTAAATGACAACTCCACATTGCGTTTATACAAGTACAAATCTCCGGTCGTTTACTAGCAGGACGTACTTCTTTGTACCCTGGATGGAATTGTAAGCCGTCAAAATTGCATTTGCAATCTCCGATTGGTACACACTCGCCTTCATCATCCAGAGCTTCACCTGGTGGACAATTACAACCCTCCACACATTGGGGTTTACAGTCAGGCCGAGTGGAGATATCAAAACATGTTCTAGTGCACGTATTTCCGCAAATTTGGTATTTTTGCCCGCTTGGGCAATGTACCCCACATTCCCTCACATCATCTCTCCAGGAGATTTTAACTCCTTGACGGGAACACTCCTCAGCGTATGCGGCAAGCGTGGGGCAAAGACATTTGGAGATTTTGAATTCGCAAGAGCACATATCGTAGAGACAGTCTTGGTAGAAAGGTTCAGGATCAACGATCCAATGGCAAGAGGAGAAAAGGTCAGACTTGAGTTTCTGGCAGTGTTTTTCTGCAGTTGGTTGGTTGTGAATGTTGGTACTACATGGGTGAGACTTAAGAAGGTCAGGTACGTCGTTACATTTTTCATTAGTTTTCCATTTATTAGCAAAAGGGATAACAGCCTGCTCAATGTCATTTTCAGGAGTCAGAAAGTCGTCTTTTTGGTTGTTGGTAAAAGTTCCACAAAGACCTCTAGTTTTTTCGGGGAAATTTGCTGGGATATCAATATAGGCACGAGTTGAGCCGTCCCACCAGATTATCATACCATTAGGTAACTCAACTACAAAATATTACCATCAAAATTTTGCCCAAAACTTTTTGCTTGAAAAAAAACCTTGAAGGAAAATTGACGAAACGCTTCTTATTGTAACATTCCCAATCTGGTAGGGCACCTTGGTGATATCTCGCCCATTGACAACGATATCGTGATTTTGTTTCAACTTGATAACTTGCCCAAAAATCCTCACAGTCACAGCTTTGGTACACGAAGGTAGCCCCGAACTGACCGAAATAGGTAAGTTCATAGCCTGGGAAATAGCCCCAGAACAGGCTACATTTTCTCCTTCAATTGAGAAACTCTCTGTTTTGACTAAATAATACGAGCATTGTCCCATGAAATCAAATCTTCTTCCGTCAAAAGTCTGGTAGTGAGGGTCGCCAACAGCGGCACATCTCGACCCACAGGATAATTTGGTGCAAACCCATTTTCCTTCACTGCAAGTACACGTGTTGCATTCTTTTGGAATTTCAGTTCCTGGAGGAAAACTTTTAGTGCGTAATCTGCAAGGACATTTGTCTTTGGTTATGCATTTGTTTTCGTGCAAGACTGTTCCTTCAGGACAATAGCATCCTTCAATGCAACCTTGATCGGTTTCGTGCTGAGAGGTCTCGCCACAAACGGGCTGACCGGTTGAAGGGGCACAGGGTTTGTAGATTTTTCCACCAGAGCATTGCATTGCTGAAATTAAAAAAGAGGGTTCTGGAAGAGCAAACAAAAACTCTGGAATAACAAAAAAATATTTTAGAAGAGCTTGATAAAACTTTTCGAAGGAAAAGAAGAATTTGAGAGACGGCAATACTCGTAAAGAAAAGAAGAATACATGTTAGGAGAAAAAAAAGCAACAAAATAGTTTTAAAAAGAGCTTTTTGAAGAAGACAAAAAATTTGAGAAATGACGAATAATAGAAAAAAAGAGCAAAAACATTTCTAAAAAAGCAAGCAAAAATAAATTATTAAAAATAAATATAAATAAATAAATTATTAAATAAATAATTAAGATAAAGTTTTTCGAAAGAAAAAAATAAAGACACAATGATTGGTAAAAAAAGAAGAAAAAAAGACAATAATATGTTTTGGAAAGGCAAAGAAAAATGTTGAAAGAATACACAATTCTAGATTCTAGAAAAGTTTTTAAACTAGCTTTTTAAAAGACAAATAAATTTTGAAAATGGCTAGAAAAAAATTATAAAAGAAGTTAAAAAAGTCGGTTAGAACAAAAAAAACAGCGAAAGAAGATTTTGCAAGAGCAAGCAGAAATTATAGAAGAATAGAAAAAAATTCTAATACAGCTTAATAAACGGCATTTGGCAAAAAAGAAAACTTTGGAAGACTTTGGTTGGGAGAGAAGAAAGAAAGAAAGTTGGAAAACGTCGATAAGAAAAAACAACAATGTAATGTTTTGAAAATGCAAAGGAAGATGGAAGATCAAAGAAAGATTCTAAAAGAGTAAAAAAACGGGGTTTAGAAGAAGACAATGACTATTAATAAAAATAGAAAAAAATAATAATATTCTAGCAAAGCAAGAAAAGGCTCTGGACAAATAGTTATTTATAGACGAACAAAGGATTTTAAAAGGAAAAAAAAATGAAAATGAAAAACTACGACAGAAAGTAAAAGAAACACAGGAAATTTCTAAAAAGATTCCAAAAACGACAATTATAAGAACAACAAATAGTTTCTTCGATAAATGCAACAGTTTGTAAAAAATTTGGAGTCATGTTAGTAGTAAAAAACGAGAATTTTAGAAGTTCAAAGATAAAGTTGAAGTGAAAGAAAAAGGTACAGTCCGAGAAAACAAAAGATGATTCTAGAAGAACTTGAGAAACAACGTTTGAGACAAAATGAAAAACGAAGAAAAATTCTGGAATAGCTTTGAAAAATGTCGTTTGGAAGAAAAAGAAGAGCAAAGAAAGATTTAATAAAATCAAAATAGTTTCTAAAAAAATTTGAAAAAACAAGAATTGGTAGGAAAAAAACAAAAAATTTTTTAGAAGAAGTGACGTTGGTTGAATAAAAAAAAGATCAAAATAAGATTCTAAAAAACGAAAATAATTTCCAGAAGTATTTGAGAAACGATTACTGTCAGTAAAACGCAAGAAAAAAAAGAAGAAAAAGTAAGAACAATGGAAGATTTTAGTAAAACAAAAAAGGTTCTAAAGGGATCTGAAAAACGACTAATAGAAAGAGCTTGAAAAACTAAATTGTAAGAAAAAAAACAAACAAAAAATAATTTCACAAAAAAGAAAAACGATTCTAAAGTAACTTGAATGTACAATAAAAAAAACAAAAAAAAAATTAATAAAACTTCTGGAAAAACCTGAATAAATAGCGTCTTCGACCTTGAATTTGTACAGCGAGCGACAAGTCGTTGGTCAGTTAGTTTCACTTAGCAAAGTACTGCGATTACATCAAGCGACAATTACTCGGAGTCATCGAAGTAATAATCATAATTTCCAAAAAAAATTATTTTACTTGTTGTTTGTTTAAAAAAATCATTCTTATATTTGATGATTGTTGAATATTAAATTTTCTAGCTTTTTATACTTACGACATGTTTTTTCATCTCTCCAATTTGCCAAATCCTTCACTCCTTTATACGAACAGGCTCTCACATAGACATTCATAGTTTCACAAGCACAAGTTGATGGATCAGGGTCTTGACACGAACAAAAATCCCATTTACAAGCATCTAAAAGTAAAGAAATATCCATAGTTGGATGACAAGGAGCAAAACGAGGATCATTAAGTAGCTTCTGACAGAAAATTTCAGCTTGGATGTTTTTACTAGGACCACAAGGATGATTTTCAGAAGGTAAATCATTACAATCACTTTCCAAATTCTCAATTTTCCAACTCGACGCAAAATTTGAAATTGTTTGAGACTTGTGGCCACTTTTAGTAACAATATCATTCGAAAAATCGTTATCAAGACGTCCACAAAGGCCTTGAGTACGATTCCAGAGACTTTCCTGGACTTCCACTTGCACCAATTGCTTTAAAAAAAATCGTAAAGAAAATGTATTTCAGTTTTTTATATACCTGGCCGTCCCATTTTATTTTCGACCCTACCGCATCCAAACTCACAATAATAAAATGTGCGGACATCTCAACTCTTAATCCTGGAAGTTGTCCCGGAATTGGGAATCTCTTTTTGGAATTACCAAAAACAGGGACTCCCCCCAAACGCTGTAAAATGTACTCCTTTTTGTCAAAATAAATTCGGATGATTCTAGAACAGGTCAAGGGATTTTGGGAACAGTTAGGGTCAGTTTGGACGGTAACACTGAAAGTGTTATCTACTGAGTCTTGTACAAGAGTGTATGCACATTTTGAGTCAAAACTGAAGATTTTCCCATCAAAAGTCTTGTAATGGGTGCCTTGCCAAGTTATGCAAATTCCAGGTTCAGGTAATTTTTCAAAAATCAGACTTTTGATGTTGTAGGGACTTATTGTAGCAAATTTTAGGTCGTTTCCAGGATCATAAAAATTGGTCTTTGACATTCCAAGATCCTGAAACAATTTTTGACTCTTGATGATACAAATTTCGGACAATAATTACGTAAGTGTTCCATCTTTGCCCAGCTGGGATATACGAAAGTTCAGGAGGTAAACCATTAACTGACAGACTTTTTAAATTAAAACCAGAATGGTTTGATATTTGGTAATAATTATGGGATGAGGTTTGTCGAATTGTTCCTTGAACATTTTCAGCTAAAATTATATAGTTAGATTAGATTTTTTTAAATTTTATTGATTACGAAAAATGCATTGAGGAATTGGTTGTGGTTTAAAAAAAGCTTCTTCGTATAAACATGTATAAAGATATGAAGGTGTAGACTCAAATTTCATTCCTTCAGGACATTGTAACGCACAGCTAAACCTAGATTGGTCTCCTGAACAGTTATAACCGCCATTAAATAACAGTTTTTGAGGGTTACAATTTTCAGTACCTGAAAATCAAAATTAAAAACTTAAAATATTTCAATTTGTATATACTGTATTGGCATTGGGACCCTCTGAAATTTTGAGGACAATGGCATTGGTTAAAAGATAGACAATTGCCACCATTTAGACATGGAGGGTTACAAGTAGCTAAAAAAAAATTTTCAGACTAAATTTGGTAATTTTCATTTCGGTTTTTTTACGTTCACAGTCTGGTAACTGTTTCCATTTTTCTTTATCAGGAATCCAAAACCCATTTTTGCAGGAAATGGTCGCAATTGAGGAACCATCTGGGAATTGGTGACCTCTCAAACACGAAATTGTACACGTCCTGAAATTTCATTTAAGTTTTTTAGAATTATTTTGTAATTTTCCTACTTTTGTGAGCAAGATCTGCGCGAATTTGTGGGTAAAATCGGGTAATTCATGCATGGTTTTTCCTCAAATTGGCAATAAGGTCCTGAAAAATTTTCAGGACATTCACATTGATTCGGTGCAACGCAAATTCCTTGATTTTGGCATGGGGGGGTACAAATTGCTATAAATAAAAAATCGAGATATTTATTATCTCTTGTGATAAGAATTACGTTGGCAGGAAGGCACTTGGGTCCACATTCCTCCTTCGATTATCCACTGGCCGTTTTCGCATGTGATAAATAATTGTGTTGCGCCATTAGGAAATTGATAATTATTTTCGCAATCAGCTCGACAACCGCTATATTGCGAACAACGGATTCCTGCATTTGGAGGTTTGGGAGGCTCGGATTTGCATCCTAAAAGTAGGGAGATGACGGAAATCATTAGAGAGATTAGAGTATCAGTTGGAGACCGCAAGTTCCGCAATAACAGGCGCCGTAAAAATGATAAGAAGAAAGTGCATACCTCCTCGGAATTTTGATGCAGGGGAGCGGACGGGGGCTGTCTTCGTTTTAGTTTTCACGCCACTAAAAAAAAAAATGTTTAATCTGAAAACAGCTAGTGTCGCAATTTATACTTGTAAATTTACACCCTTTTTTACAAAAGATGGAGGGTAATAAAAAACAACTTCAAATTTATTAAATTATTACTCATTGTACAAATGTGCACATTCAGAAATAGATGGAGCAATCCATGCTCCAAGCTGACATGTGCGATTTTTTTGAAACTTGTTATTGTTTTAATAACTAATTATTGAAAAAAATTTTCATATACATTTTCAGACCCTATAACAAACGATTTACGAAACAAATTTTTAAATATGATTTTTATTTCTTATTATACAATTATATTTAAATTTAAAATCTAAATGTAAAATCAGATCTAAAATCTGAAGAAAACGCAAATCTTACTATTGAAACATCATTAAAGAGAACTTAACCTTTTCATATATCAACTATAGTCCTAGAAATTACAAGCTTTTTTATAATATAAAATTTGCTTTTGATTCTAAAGGTAGTCTTTCGACCTGTCTCGTACACAAAAATAATCAAATTTCCCCTTGACTTTATTCCGTGTCTACAAGTTATCATGTAATGATTGTAATGCAGTTTATATCAGTCAGACAGGACAAATAAGGATTAAAACCGGAATTTGTAAACATGAAAGAACAATAGAAATTTACAAAAATACAGATATAACCAACCCTTGATCTGCTTTTGCTTTTTATATTTTTTTCCGGTTATTTATATTTTCCTACTGGTAATTCTAAAACCTTTTACATCTGCAATAAAAGTTATTCTTTAAATTTTTCATAAGCTTTGGAAACTTTTAAATCCGCCCACAAAACTTATCTGCAAACATAAAATGACAAAGTAAATTTTGATTGCAATATTTTAACTTTAGTAGTTTAATCTTCATTAGTTATTGTATGATTATTAACAATCTTGTAATCTTACTCTCTTTATCAATATTTACACATTTTTAAAATATTTTTTAGGCCTTCGTCCAAGAACACTAAATTTCTAGTCGTACAAATCGTCCGGAAAGTGATCGTTTGCGTTTGTCACTATTTTGCACTGTCTAGACATTGAAAGTAAAATCTAGAGATTTTTTGTTTTTAAATCATATTCATTCCACGATTTTCAATTGCAAATTTTCAATTGCTTTCTGGCTGCGTTTTTTATGTTTTGGGTTATTATCGTCTTCCATTTTCTGATTTATTGGAAGAAGTTTTATTTATTTAAAGGCAACTTTTTGATCTAAAAAACGTTGTTTTTCACACGGCCAGAAACTTCGCAAGTATTATCACTTGTGGGCCTCGACTTCGCCTCGACTTCGCCTCGACTTCGCCTCAGCCCACAATCCGTGCTTATACTCGCAAAACGACAGTTTCTGGCCTTGTAATAAAAATAACTATTTTAAATCAAATGTCAAATTGATGTCAATTTAAAAAAACACACATTTTTAAGTGGGTAAAATTTATCTTTTTTGAGAATTTTCTAAAGAGCAATCATTTGTTTATTTATATTTTCTTTTAGGTCTATCAACAATTTTTTTAACAAAAATAACTATTATGTTTTTCATTTATTACAAACAAAAGTTTAGGAAGTATTATCTACCATTTTCTAGTTTTGTTATAATTTTACTTTTTACATTATTATTCAGACACTTATGATGAGAGTTTTCGTAAGCGCTCTGTCACTATTATGTAAGAATTATGTTTGATTAAACTTGTGGGTTTGACTTGGATTTTAACTCTTTCATTTAAGATTTCAAAATTTTTAAGTTTTTTCAAAATAATATTTTAAAGCTAAATCTGTAAAATAATTGAAAAATAGTTAATTTTTCGCCAATCTATAAAATCTTATCTGCTTAACTAGTTGTGTTCTGTACCAATCTACAGATTTAAGAAAGTGAATGCAAAAATTTTAACCTGAAATAAATAAAAATCTGTAAAAAAAATTTTGTCCTATCTCAACTAACAACAAAATTACAGGCCGTCAAATTTGGGTATAAAAAAATATGTTTTTGTTATATCTCGAAAACCGCTTAACCGATTAATATTAAATTTGGTACACAAATGAAGTTGAGTGTACTCTTTTTATTTCTGCTAGCAAAATTTTGCTGCACATTTCAATTTCAAGTTACGGCACTTTTCTTTCACATTTTGGGTAATTAACCAATTTTTTTATATTAATTTTTAAATTTTGTAGCAAAAATGAATATGCCAGTAGATTCTAAATAAGAATTTAAAAACGCAATATTTTGCTATAACGTACAGTTTAAAGTATAAAAATGACTTTTAATCTCTAACTTTGGCGTCCTCTAGCTCCTAAACGGTGCAACTTAGTATAGAGGTAAATTGTGTTAAATCGCTTTATTTTGACCTGAAATACTTACAGTTGCCTTACATTAATAAATTTTTGTTATATGTTTTGTAATAATTAGTTTTTAGGTTATAGTTTTGTTATCAGTTGAGATAAGACAAACAAAATTTGCAGATTTTTATTATTTGTGGTGCTGTATTTCAGGTTAAAATTTTTGCATTCACTTCCATAACACCTTGTATATCTATTATTTGGATTGCATCTTTTTCCTTAATTAAATGTAGCCAACACTCAATAAATGTATTCTCTGTTGGTGAAAAATTTGCAAACGGTCTTAACAATAACCCTTCTTGAATTATTTTTATTATTTTTTAGAAACTCACCAGACACCTAATGCTCTAATATTATACCTATATAGAGTCAAAAATTCAATTTTTTTAAGTTAAAAAAGTTAGCAAATCACGTAAAAAAGGCTGGTCTTTATTGTGAATAATTTTTAAATTTTTATGCTCCCAGAGGCTCATATATTGTAGTTTGCTATAAATCAATAAAAAATATATCTTCTAAATTTTCTTCTTCTAAATGATATTATCTTAAGGCTCTACTACCCCTAGGAAATCGCCTATGCCTAATATTGCCTAGAAAAATTAATTTTGAAAGAGTTCTTGATATTTGTATGGTTAGTTGATAGCTAACTATAGTTCCCTGACACATTTTCGTTAGCATAAAAGTGATTAAAAAAAAGTTATTGAATAAAACGTTGAAATTAATTTTACTCATTTTTTTAGAACGGTACATCATAACGAAACAAACTAAACAGCATTTGATAGCGAATTGTAAACTACAGGTCCAAGACACGATCAGTTAATATTTTATCATTCGGATTCTTTGATATAAAGCAATAATTAAATTAAAAATAGGCAACTCACAATACAACAATTCTCCACTATGTCTCTTTTGGATAAAGATTTATGATCCCCAAGATCAGGTAAGAAGCACAGACACAGCAGGAACTGAACCGAGGGATGGACCCAACTATTGTACTGTAATTATTAGTATTTGAGAAAGATATCAGCATCTAGAAATTCAATTAACTTGTATGATAATTTTAGGCGTAATAACATTCGCGGTTTTTCGCAAATTTTTGCGTTGACCGTTTATACCGGTCGGTTTACAGAAGGCGAATTAAATATTTAATTGCGATTAACTTTTAATTCGCGATTAAATCGGCTTTCCTCGTGTTTGATTGGTCAAAATCGGCATTTAATCGCGAATTAACTATTTAATCGCAATTAAAGTTAATGCCGCCTTCTGTAAACCGGCCCTAATGCATTATTTTAATTTAAAAAAAAATGTATTAGTAGACGTCATTAATACACTTTTTTTTATTAAGTAACGGTTTTTGTGATTTAACGTTTTGATGATATTTTGATATAGACTAGTTATACTCATAAAAATAAAAAACAATGACAAACTCTAACATCATACATTTAAATTAACAATTTTTATACATAATAATTTTTTTAGCAAACGTTATTCGTACGTGAAATTGAAAATGTATGGAGTTGACGTTATTGTCTTAATAGTCTTTGTGGAAAAGTGAATGAAAAATGTTGAAAAATTTAAAAATGGTTTACTTCAAAGACAAAAAAAGGATGAAGGTATTTTATAGTCTTATATTTATTAATGCGATAAAAAAGATGAAATTGGTTTTGATTTGTAATTAATTTTTAATATTGTCAAAAAAAAGAGTTTACGGTCAACGAAAATATATTGTAATAAACTCGTTTCTTTATGTGCGATTAATAATCTCAATTATTAAAGGCACTCACTCGTTATTGCTTGTTCGCGCTTTAAACAGTTTCATTTATTAATCGCCTTAATTAACAAACTATCAAACCGCATAAAAAAAATATTATAATTATTGGGTGTTACACAAATTTAAGTTATAAATACATAGATTATAAATTATAATAACGCCATGGTTGCACTTAGTTTCGTTCTTGTTTTGAAACTTATGTAGCATCTAAAAATGTTCACAGGATTACTCTTAGAATTACTGATTCTCTCATCACTACAAGGTGCCAATCAAATGAATAGGTATTTTACTCTAATTTTGTTTCAATTATTTATTATAAATTAAAAATCTATTGCGAAATTTTACAACATTAATAATTATAGATCTTTTTTTAGTATACTCCGTAAGGGTAAATTCCGGCTGTGTCGTCAGTCAATTATCTCTGATAACATGGCATTCATACAATTTTTTTCTAATATAGTAATCGTTTTTCCATTCTAATATTTATTATACTCTCTTTTAATAATACTATATTTCAAATCACATTTTGTGTATCTTACTATAAAATAACCTGTTTCGCGATTTGTTATATGAAGCTGACCTTGCACTTGATACATATAATTATCTTTTTCTTTTAAAACGATATTGTTACTGTTTTGGGGATCTAACTTCAAGTATTTAATAAGTTTTTGTTCTACAGCTGTTTTGATGTCTGTATGTTTTGTATTAAAAAAGCATTTAATTTGAACAATACTACTTGAACCAATTAATCCATCTGGTGAAGCTCCTAAAAATCTTCTCTCTTTATCAATAGAAAAAACCGCATGATTTTACTTTTAAACCTGTAATTTGTTCGAATTTTGATTTTGCTTTTTTTTATGATCAATACCCCATTGCATAGAATTCGGCAATTTTTTAAATTTAGACACACCTACTTGATTTAATATAGTTTTGACAGTGTTTGCTGTATCGGTTGTAGATTTCATAATAATAACTTTTCTAAAATTGCTAGCTATCAATCTGTTATTTCGTTTAATTTTGTTTTTATAACCTAATTTTAAGCTGAATTAATAAATGTAGCAATTTTATTTTCATAGAAAATTAAAAGAATTCGATTGGTTATTGTTATGAAGATGACTAAATTTATTTTTGTTCGGCCTCGTCTGTTTTCTGGCTTCGGCTTTGCCTTTCCCATTAAAAAAAACTTAGCTGAACAAAATTATTTTTTGGCTTTGGTACACAGTAGTTATTTGTTTAATTAGGCAATAAAAGCATGTGATGTTTTTTGTACAGTTATAGGTAGTACACCCGGATCACTTTTGTAATATTAAATTTCAAAATTCAACCCAAAATTTTCGCTTTGTGAATTATGTTTTTTGCCGCAAATTCGAGTTTTCAAAATGTAGGTCATGTTATATGACAATGTCACGTTCACGTTGTCATATGGGTCATATGTTATAACATGATTCACAAAGCCAAAATTTTGGGTTGAATTTTTAAATTTAATATTACAAAAGTGATCCGGGTTTAGTTTGTATAAAACTATCTTTTAAA
The DNA here is from genome assembly GCA_029207805.1 of Tribolium confusum. Lineage (NCBI taxonomy): Eukaryota > Metazoa > Arthropoda > Insecta > Coleoptera > Tenebrionidae > Tribolium > Tribolium confusum. The sequence goes on from JALGAY010000006.1 coordinate 12,653,510, forward strand.
ATTTAATTTCTGCTCGCTAAAAAAACTTCATTAGAGGTTTCAGGTAAAACAGAATGAATTTTGCAGGAAAAATAATCCGATTATCTAGGTCTAAAGAGTTTTTAGAAATTTTTGTTAGGTCGTGTTCATAATAATTGATTGAAATCTTGAAATAAATGTTTATTTATTAAATATTTTTGTTAATATCCTGAAATTTTTTCAACTACATTATAAACAAATATCTTTTTATTATTCAAATTTATAATCTCCTATTATTTTACATGCTTCAAACTTGTTGACAATTAACGTTAAACGATTCAACGGGATTATTATCTACATCGTACAAAAGACTAGAAAATAAATTTGCAACTTTTTTAAATTACTAATACATTGGTAATTTGTTCAAGTCTTTATCTATATTTAAAAAAAAATGGTTTGTCATAATTTAGATATCTCCATAAATTGACCGGCAAGTGTGTTTGACTGTTCGTGTAATTTGCATTCTATGAGGTTTGGGTAGAGCACCCCATGGTGAGGGTTCAGTGACTGAAGTCTGTCAAAATGTGAAAAATATACAACCGAAAGTACACCAAGTTCTGAATTTTATCTTCCATTTAAATAATATGGGATTTTAGGCATTAAACGATCAAATTTTTATTTCAGCCAAATGTTCAAAATATTGTTCAAAAATTTTGAAAAATATTATAATAGTGTCTATTATAATTTTGAATATTACATAGACAAAAAAAATCCGCATTCTTATACTATAAATTAATTTGTTAAAATAAAACGTCAACTATTAAAAATAATTGCAATAAGTGTCCACCATAATACATTCTCAAGTATCTGAACTTTTCTTTTCAAATAATGATATGAGCAATAATTATTATCTAGCATAATTAAATGATTCTATGAGTTGAATGATACAAGCTTTGGTTTTCGTTTTTAATCAGTATATTAGTGTATTCTTCCATTAACTTTATTTTTATACCATTAACAACATTTAGATTTTTAACTAATATGCTGCTAGACTCATGAGACCTGATTGGTTTAAAACATCAATTAAAAACTATTTAGCGGAAAATGTACTCTAATCTGTCTATGTATAATTTTTTTAAAATATCTGTAAACTATATTACGCAATAATTTTTTATCTGGTTACTTGTAACTTTAAAAATATACCTAAAAATTTGTAAAAACTTTGAGGGATTGCTTTTATTATAAAGATAAGGTCTACAGAGTTTTATTTTCTTTAACAATTTATTTTGATTGGAATAAAAAAATTGATCGTTCGATACCAAAAACTTCATGTTGTGTAAATAAAAAACTTCGCTGAACGAAAGCGGCACGGGTTAAAATTCAGAGAGAGACCTGCAATTTGTAAGATACATGTATATTTTTTTAATTATGTTGAATCATATGAACTTGTGGAAGCATAAAAATTCGAAAGTATCTAAAATAAAAGTCACCCTAATAACTTTTTCGCCGATCGGCAGTAAACACGACAGTAAAACCACATTATAATGACAATTAAAGCGCACTAAACTATCTTATTTATTTACTAATTTGAATAGAACAATATCTATCAGCTCAGCTAGTTACAAATAAGAAGAAATACAGAGGTACAATATGTGATAATAGATTTGGAGCATCAAATTTTGTCGTTAACGAACAAAAACCGGTGCCTTTTTGAAAAAATTGACAAGAATGCTTGTAAATTTTGATATAACAAATAATTAAGATTGTAATCGTCGTGTTTGAAATGTGATTTCTCTTAATGAAAACAAAAATAAAAGATTGCTTTATACAACTTTTTATGTCATTGTCAAAATATGATTCCCTCAATTTATTGTAGCAATTAAAATTTAAATTTTCTATAAAACAAACAACATTCATATCCATCATGTTGTCTTTGCCTGATGCAATTTTATAAAAAGTATTTTACATTATAAAAGAAAACTTTAGGTAAAATATTTATATTGAAATACAAAAATTTAGGACTAAAAACGACAGCAATTCAAAAAAGAACATAACTTTTAAATACGGAACTAATCCTGTTCTTTTTAGACAGAATCAGAAGAATACTGGATTTAATAAATAAAAAAATTCAATAAAAATGACTAAAATTTTATGTTTCATTCTATATTTAATCTAAAAATTGTTCTTATTATAAAAACGAAAAATTATTTTTTTTAAATACACGAACCTCGTGGAGAATTCTTTTTTGATTTTAAGCTTCATTTGTTTCTGTTTTAAATTTAAAAATATATATATATATATCACCTTATTCACATTTTGTTAATACCTGAATCAAAACACTTACCTTTGAATGTAATTAGGTTTTTGTGACACCCCATATTTTGCTTGCAAATATTTGGGCACTTGTAGTTTAACAACATGTGGAAATACGAAAAGCACTAGTAGTAAATAGAAAGAAAGCCTTTCCATTTTGACACCGACTGGACTCAAAATCTCATACTGGAATGAATTTATAGTGAACTAAATTCGAAATTTATCAATACTACGAAATGCTCAAATAGTCTGAACTACAATTCAACAAGTTCCACCAGTTGTTAATTAATCAAATGCATTTTTATCTGGCTGCTTTATTAAAATTGTGATAGAATTTATTATAGGTAGGTGTATTTAGGAAGTAGATATCAGAGAAAAATTCAAGTTTAAAGTTTGATAAGTACATGTCAAGGGAAATTTATATTTAGGTCGCAAAATTGCATGGGAAGACCAGACGATACGTCGAATTTTTGCTTATCATATCTGACTCAATTCTAGTTCAGTAAAATTAGATTTTAACATCGAAAAAAGTTCAGACCAAGTTGGATTTTTATGGAGACCTTTATTTAGATGTCCTAAATAGGACTGGGCAGAATAATCGATTAATCGAAATTCGATTATAATTGAATCGGTCATTTCAAAAACCACATAAGTTAACGGCAAGTGTGAGTGCAACGTTTTGATATTAAGGATTTATTGAACATATCTACTAATGTAAAAACTCTCAACTTCTACTTTATTCAATCAGCCAAAGCTTATGATTTGAGAGTGATCATTAATGAGCGGATGTAATAGTACCATGGCAGGGACGGCGCGAAAAGTGGAGATATGCATACGCGTACGCTACACCGAGCGCTACTGCGAAATGATTTTACTATTTATTCGCTAGTAGTCGACCAGTCTTACTTGATATGACACTGTGTGATAATATTAAGCAATTAATTTTGTCTCCCTTAACCAAAAAGGTTTTGGTTATTATAAAAATATTTGCGTACGCCACTTTTTTGGCGATCTCAAGCGCCGATACAGTAGACCTGTTAAATACTCACGACGTACACCGCACGGAATACGGCACGCTTTGTCTGACCGACTGTGGCCGGTACTAAAATATCCGCTCTTTGGTGATCATTAATAGTAAAAAATCAGAAGATTTAAAACGAGTTCAAAATGGCATTCTGTGAGAGCATTTGCCATTTTATTAGAACATATTTAGCTGGATAACTATAAATGTTAAATTATGGAGAATATGATAATTTACCTTAAAGATACTAAAACATGAAAAATTAAAACATGTGACATGTTAATAAGTCAATGTTCAAGTGTAATTTTTAATAATAACCCTGTATCTTTCTAAAATAACATAAGTCAAAAACAGTTTTTTTAAATTTTTTATCATTAATATTGATAAACTGTGAAAGTTATTCGACATTTCTATCCTTTAAACCACAAATACTATTTTGAGGCCAAAACAGTCCTTTAAAACTCGTTTGTTTGTGAATTAAACAGTTTTTATTGACCTCTGAAAAATTCTAATTGTGTGACTTATGTGGTTTTTGAAATGAGCAATTCAATTAATTGAAATAATAATCGATTAAATTGAATAATCGATTATTGATTGTGAAAAATGATAAAAATTGTGATAGTGTATCAGTGAGAAAAATAAACATAAATTAAATAAATCGTAGAATAATTATTGGAGGATCGGTATAGTATTTTGACTTAAAACTTTTTATTGTTCGAAGACAAATATTTACATGATTCTATTATTTTTTTTTTTTCAAACTTTTGAAAAAGTTTTAAGAGTGAAATTTTAAAATAAAAATGTCTTAAAAAGATAAATTTGTAGTTATATAAAAATAAACCCCTTTGGATAAAAATATTTAGAAATTTTTCTTCTTTCCGCAACCGTTGTAGAATTGCAAGTTTCTTTGCGGGCGTCAAATTTGCCACCGCCGAACTGAAGCGATTAACGATTGTTGTTTCCTTGATTTCTGTCTTTGTTTTTTCACAATTTTTGTAGTTTGACTTCTTGAACTGCCTCTTATTTTGTTGGTGAATTTTTGCAGGCTCAAGATTTGGCTCTTGAGTCAATTTCGTAAAACTTTTGATGCATCTGTTTGAAATTCGTCAATTATAACTTCACTTGGAAGCTCTTTGACTTTCGTTTGCGTTTTATCGTTGTCTAATTTTGGTTTGTTACTGGAATCGTTATCGGATTTTGAAGCTCTCAAAACGGTTAATTCCTTTTCCACTCTTTCAGGTTCAAGATTTAGCTCTAGAACCGATTTTTTCTTCCATCTTTCCGGAAAATTTTCATCAAAAGTTTCGTAGATTTCCAAATTGGACACTTCTTTTTCCACCCTTTCAGGCTCAAGACTTAGTTCTTGAGTCGATTTTTGTTTCTCATGAATCAAAATTTGATTTTCTTGAGTTTTAGTTTTGAAATGGTTGACATTTTTCTCTAACATTTTTACATTCTTTTTTGCTTGTAATTTAATCCATCGTGGTAAAGGTGGAAGTCTTACTGGGCTCACTCTTTTAGCCGTAGTTTCTTGTTTACCTATTCTTGACATGACATATTCATATTCATGACATCTACACAACGTTGATTTATTGTCTCATATACGTTGTTGTTAAAATATTCGTCTGTAAATTCTGTTTCCTTACCTTGTATCTTGACGTCGATAAATTCTATTGTATTTAACTCTTCGTATAAACGTTCTAAATGTTGTTTAATGAAAATTGTTAACATTTGTTTTAATTTTACCTCGACTTTGTCAAGGTAATCTGATAATTCTAATAAACGAATTTTTTGCTCCTCAATGAGCATCATTTGATCTTCATCAGGGCACTGTTCTTGAAATGAAGAAGAATTCATGTTCTTGTACATGATTTTCTCCTAACGTAGCACTGTTTTCATACGCAGCACTACTTTATCTCGCGGCGAAGGGCTTGTGACCACGAAAGACCCTTTTTTTTCTCGCGACGCGAATTTATATTTAAATCAAATTTTTCATTATTTGATTTTGTTTAAAACTGACTTGTAATGTCAGTTTTTCACTTTGCTCGAAGGACCTTGTTCGATGTTGCAGGAGTAATAAAACTTGAGGGTTCATTCTATACTACTTTATTCAGTCAAAAACTTAACAATATATAAACTATATACAGTGGTTCTAAACCAAAATAACATAAAAAGCAATTTCTAAGCAAAGAGAATTAAACCTGATTTATAAACATTTCGCTGTAAAAATGGAAGTTATTAAATGCAAGCTAAGCAAGTCATTGTTCGACATTACTAAAGCTTAGTATTTATTACAAAACAATAAGGATGTGTAACTAAAAGCGCTGACAACTAACGCAACATGTGTTTAGAATTTATAAGAATTAATAAGGAAAAAATCTGTTTAAACGAAGATTAAACACAAAACAATTTTTCAAAATCAAATTTCGTTCATAGCTTTTCCACTGCAGTGGCAAGTTTCCATTTAGTCTCAAAAATCAATCTTTAGAACATTTCTTACATAAAATTTTAATCGTGCATTCTACTGTTTTGACCAGTGGCGCGTACGGAATTTCTTGCAAAGACCTTAACTAATTTTATCTTGATAACGGTTGAGATTCGGAAAAAAATTTATCTAGAAATAACTCTTCTTTACACGAGATCTACAAATAGTTAAAATTTTTGTATTCATTTCTGAAACACCCTGTATAAGTACTGTACCTAATAATTTATCGCCACAATTAAAACTGATCTGTTGTAAGGTTAATGTGATTTTTACACAGCAAGTGCCTCAACATACATGTTTAATAACAATCAGGTGCAAATTTAAAAACTCTGGAGAGTTCTTGTTATTAGAGTCAAGTCATTCAAAATATTTTGAGGTTAGATCATCTATCCGTCAGATTATTTTACCGTTAAAAGTTTTTCATTTTGAGTAGGATAAAAAATAATGTGTGCACCTCATCAATAATGAGCTTTTTCCAAGCCTCAGGAAGTGACCAGTTTCGACTTCAACTCAGCTAGCGATGTCTTCCTTCGGTTTGGAAACTCCCTCTTTCTAGCTAAAGTGCACAATATACTATTCCTCGCACACCGTTTTTTCTGATGAAGGGCATTTTTCGACAACCAACTGTAAACAAACACAACATAACCTCAAAATATTGCCGACATTATTAGATTTACCCAAATAATCCTAATTAGTAGATCAATTTTGAGTTGAAAATAGACATTTGTTAACAAAAAACAGAGTTTATAGATGAAAAAACAAACACAAAAAAACCAAATATCATTTCGCCGGACGCCACTGATATAAGAGTAACACCACAAGCGCACTTGCGCACTCAGCCGGTAGAAAATTTTTCGTTTCTGCGCAGTTTTATGGCTATGTACATCTCAGCGAAATACACTTTGTAGCAATGACACATCTATGTGAAAAAAGTGTCATTTTGTCCACAACCACTTCCACTTCCTGTCAAGTTTCCGTATATATATATGTATATATATTTTGTTTAACCAGCAAGACTTTTAATTGGAAAATACTTACTCTAAATGTAAAGATCGATTTTTCCGTTTGGAATTTTTCAGAATTTGGTCTCAAAATGAATTTTTTTGGTAAATAGTTGTGATTTTGAGTTGGCAGTAATTTCAAACATTCATTTGTTTGAAAAATCAACAAAGTCTCCATTTTGTGAAAAAAACACCAGAAGTAGTCTTGTTTAGTTAAAATATAGAAAAACTCTCAATCAAGTAGTGAAAATAATGAACACTCCTGATCAACCATCAATTTCCGCAGTAAATAGATATTATATCAGCAACTCTGGAATAATTTCTACATTGAGGTATAGTCTTTCTGGTACTTCCGTGTTAGTCAAGAGACCTTCTGTCTTGTTTAAAAACTTATGTTTTGTAGTGAACAATAAGGTAAATTTTGGATACCATCAAATTTTTAATGAAGATTTTGAAAAAACAGTGCGCTTATATAAAACTTTCGATTCGAAAGCAATTTCCACGCGTGAATCACAACTGAGTATTCCTAAAATGTTTCAATGCCAAAATTGTGAAACCAACTACCGCACAAGGTACCAGTACCAAAGACACCACTGCAAGTTTAATGCCGATAAGGTCGTCCTCAAGACAAACGCCGACTCCTTAGACCTAGAAAACAGCGAAGAAATTAAATACGACTGCCCAACGTGTGGCAAGCAGTTCGCTAGCAAGAACAATCTGGAGCGGCACCAAACCAGCCATGAAACAGCCACAGTCAACAACATCTGCGAAAATTGCAAAAAGCAGTTTGTCAGCGAGAACCGTCTCAAAATCCACAAAGAAAACCACTGCAAGAAGAAGCCCGGGGAGATCCCCCGCAAGTTCTACCGCAGTGATGCAACAGTCTGGATGTGCATAAAGTGCAATGAAGTGTTCTCTTCGAGCCTCATTGCGGTATACCACGTCGATGTCTGCACTGAATTGATTGATACTTCTATCATCCAGAAAAAACTTTTGACTGAAACAGAAGATATCAAAATGAAAACCATTGAGAAAATCTCCACTGAAATCCTGCTTCAGTGTGAGTTTTGCAATCGGACTTATGCCGATAAACAAATATTACTCAAGCATCAAAAAACCCACAAAACTGATAAAAACTACGAGTGTGTGAACTGCAAAGAGTTTTTTGATTCATACGTGGTTGCTTCGCAGCATTGGCTGAAGAAATGTTCAGATCTAGTAAATCTCTTCTACTTACCGAAATTCACCTACTGTGAATTCTGCGATCGAACTTTTAAATCGCATGAATTTCTCTATACCCATAAGATCAAGAAAAGGCACTATACTCCAAAAATCCATGAAAGTGTCACCACAAGATCAAACCAAGTCAAGGATATTAAAAACAAAGATGACATGGATAAACTTATTGAAGATGTCCTTCTAGCACTTGAAGTACCAATTAACAAACGCAGAGAAATTGAAAGTACAGACGACAAAGAGAATATTCAACCATCAAGCTCAAGAGAGATAACTGAAATTAAGACTGAGTTTTTGAATCAATCCGATTTAGATAGCAACGTTCCTGGACAAAAAAGGAAATATCCACAACAGAGACCAAGGATTAAAAAACTGTGTGTTGCATTAAATGAAGGATTTAAGTATCAGTGTGAACACTGTATTGAAGTTTGCAACAGCATAACAGAGTTAGAAGCACACAGGGAAATGGAACATGCAGCTAAGTTCAGTTGTGATGAGTGCGGACAGGTTTAGGGGGTTTCCAAATGAAAACAAATTTTTATTTTTCTCTTTTAAAGGTTTTGTATAATGCAAGGGCATTCTTGATACATAGCAGAGTGCACAAGAGTCTCAAACCTTACATCTGTGATACTTGCGGTCGAAGCTATGCCCAGACTTCGCACTTGTGGCAGCATATGCGGTTTCATCAAGGTAACTAGATAACAATTTTAAAATTTAAGGCACGTTTTGATCATAATGTCATCCTCAGGTGAGAAGAAAAATCATCGTCTTAATAATAGACAAGGTGTTTGCGAATTTTGTTTAAGGCACAGCCATCTAATTCGTCTGAATATTTTTTTTTTAAATTGACGTTTATAACAAATAACAATCTGTTTATTTGCTCACTTAGAGAGATCTTCGCATGGCGCTGCTAACATCGGCTTTTCCTTCAAATCTCACAAAAGTCAAAATGTAGATCTGTCAAAACTGAAAATTGTGTCAGATTACTTGACTAAAATGGGCATTTTAAAACCGTTGTCTCTGTCACGTTTACTTAAGTGTTTGTGTTGATGGTCTCGACTATTTGTTTAAGCTTTTAGTTGGTTTATTGTTCTAGATTGAGTTTTCTTTGTTCACGTTAGCTTAAGTGTTTCTGTTGATCGTTTTGAGGTCTTCACAGGTTTTGCTCAGTTGTTGGTTGTTTTAGTTTTTTTATTATTCTAGTTGCGACGAGACACGTTTACTTAAGTCACAGTCAAGGCTGAAAGAAAACTGATCTTAGCAGCGCCATGCAGAGATCTCTCTAAGTGAGCGAATGAACAGGCTGTTATAAATGTCTTTAAACCTTGTCGATAGAACGTATATCACATCTAATTGTCAATAGATGGCAGGTTTTATAAAATGTTTTTTTTATAAAACTGTGATGGCCTGATGCTCTCTATTTTTACATAATAATAATTAGAAGCCGTACGCGACAGTTCCTTACAAACTAAAACACATTTTTAGTAAATAAGAACTGAGATTCTTTAATTTTATTTGTTAAATTAACACGTATAATTCATTTCAGAAAAAATGATATCTCAGTGCCGAGTGCTCTTCAGTTTCTACAAAACCTTAAATTTCCTTTTTCTCCCAAAAGTTCTTCCAAAAACTTTTCGTTTCGGACTGCTTTTATTCCTTCTTCAACAGTTTGTTGTAAATGCTCGTCCATCAAGAAAGAATTTAACTTATTTAATGGCTTTGAACAAGGAATAAAAGCATTCCGAAACGTTGCCCAAACACAAAATTTTTCGTTTTTAACTTCAAATCATCAAATAATTCCCCACTCATAACGTAAAACAAAACAGACGTTAGCACACTAAATTAAATGTAAAAACCTGAGGATGCACTTTAAGATCGGAACGTGCCGTGCTAAAAATCTCATGTTACTACAATATTTACATAAGACTTTTTCAATTTTTAATCAATTTTTTTAAAGGTATAAAGCCTTTTGCGTGTCCTCACGAAGGTTGCGAAGCCCGATATACAATTCGTCCGGATTTGAAGGATCACATTCGGAAAGTGCATACACGAGAAAGGCCTTTCAAATGCAATTATTGTGGTAAATGTTTTTTAACGGGATCAGTCTACTACCAACATCGACTTATTCACACTGAAGACCGACGCTATCCATGCGATGTGGGCGTGTAAGAATATTTAAAAAACCTAAATGACAGATTTATTTTTAGTTGTGCCAAAAGCGATTCTTCAGAGCAGATGCTTTAAATAATCACAGAAGAATCCACACAAACGAAAGACCTTTTCCTTGCTTGGTTTGTGGGAAGTTTTTTAGGCAAAAAGGAGATAGGAATAAGCATTTTAAGACGCAACATCCTGCGTCATCTAAAACTGAATTTGTTAAACAGAAGTAAGTGTTAGTGTTTAGATGAGGGAGAGGGTTTTGGGTTGTTTAATTATTTAATGGAATTGAACAGTTACTTTGTTGTTGTTTCCAATTGTTTCTAAGATTTTTAAATAAAAACAAACAATGCAAATTGAGTTTTTTTTATCACAAATCAAAGATGAAAACACATAATTGAACTTTTTTGATGGTCCGTAAATATAAGCTCAAAAAATTTTAGTGTCATCTGCGAGGTGAACCACGCTATATCCGCACCCCAAAAACACGTCTTAAAACACGAAAAAAAATTATGAAATTTATATATTACATTAAATTGATATCTAATCTACCTTCACAAAAAAATTTGTGTTCTAGCAATTTATTTGACCTATAAAACTGAAGAAAAATGATTTCGGGAAAAAATCTTACGTCCTGTTTTTTAATCAAAAAATGCAAACAAAATCAAGTTACAAAATTTATATTTAAAAAAAATGTTAGACTTTGATTAAAACCCCATTTTATATTATTTATCAAATATTTTAGTTCAATTTATGACTTGATAAGTTGAAGTATTAATAAATTACCGGCTCAACACCCTAATAATTGAATTGGATTTATGACCTGAAAATTTGTTACCAGCTGTCTTCAACAATAGTCGTGTGCCAATTTTACGACAAATACCATAAATTTAAAAAACCAGCACTCTAATGGGGTCCTTTTTGGATAAAATTTGGGACTCTTTTATAAATTATAAGAAAGTTAAGTGCTTCAATATCCAAATGTTAATTAAAAATAAACGAACATTTGTTCAAAAATTTAATTAGCCACTTTGATGCATTGTATCAAAATATACCTGTACACAAAAAATTGTTAAATTTAAAAATAACAATTTGAAACTTGGAGAAAATCTTTTTCTACTTGAAAATATCTACATTTTTTTGCAATTTTCAGGCGGTACCTGAAGACCCAAGGATCAACCGACTTAATTCCCATAAATAACAAGTGAAAGTTTTATGAACTCCGTGACAGAAATCATTTAAACTTTAAATTAATCCAGCCACTTTCTCGATTTGAATGGTTATTAGACTTCCATAAGATGAGAACGATTTCTTTTTAAAATATCGTTTTTTTGCTAAAATGAAATTCGTAGCAGTTTGAAAATTTGGTTAATTTTGGGAGCCTATTGTTACACGAAATGTTGAACAGTATATCTACCTTTGCCTTCCCGATTTCAAGTTTGAACTTTTAGCTTTAGAATAAGGCAAAAGGGTATAAAATTTAAGTAGATAGGTACTAGTATTTTAGTAAAAATATACCCACGCCATGGTTGAAATCAAAAGTCTGAGAATAGGTTGAAGACGTTTAAATAAAGATATCTATATAAATTCATTTTGTCGAATTTTTTCGAAGTTTTGCACATTTTTTGTGTAATTTTACTGGACTGTTTTAGAAAATAAACCCCAAAAAAATTCAAAAATTTATTTAAAAAATACGTTAAAAAAATTGGACGTTATTTATCACAACCTCAGGTATCAGTAGGCAAAATTATTTAATTATAATCAGAAGTTCCTTCAGGCTTCATAAGTTTAGCAAAAGTACTCGGATCAACAATATTTTCCCAAATTTTGTAATACTGCTCTGGTGAAACGTTTACCGGAATTTCGCGGTCCCTTAAGAAGTTTTTCCAAATCTAAAATAAATGTATAAAAAAATACACAATTACAAAAAATAGATACCTCGTCATCTTCAATTATTTTACGAGGGGGCCTATTTCCAAATTTCCCAAAACCAAACAATTGAAGGGTATACAACAAATAATAATAAGTATACATCTTATCACCCTCAATTGACTAAAAAAAAAAACAAAATAACAAATGTAATAATTATTTTTTGGTACAAGCCCACCTGAAATGTTATCGTATGGGGACTGCAACACTTATGCGGAAACACACTTAGTGTGTTATCTTTAGGGGAAAACACGTGGTAGAGATTATACGGATGAAAAGTTGATAACCCATTTTTGTCCCTTGTATCAATTGGAAAAATCTCAAGTCCTGCCAGACTTTTTCCCAAATACAAGTCTTCCTGATTTCTGTATGTGCGCATTTTGTTACAGGAATCTTTATCACTAAACTTGTCTTTGAAAGTATCTACAGTTCCTTTACTTAAGACATACCCAGCTTGACCCATATTATAAACAGTACTCCAGAATTGTACAGCATGCCCCAAATAATATCTATCCTCGGGTTTAAACCCAGCCAAAAACAATCTCAAATTCTCAACCAAAACAAAAGTGTAGTCGTACACAACCAAAACCCAATTAAACTGTTCAGGTACTGATTTTAACACTTCACAAAGAGACACCCAAGACGATTCGCTTTTCCCCAAAACAGGCATTTTCTTTTTCTCCCGTGTTAAGTTAAGAAATTGCAGTTCATTACAACTAGCCCCCCATGTCGCTTTAACAGCGTCTGCATTTTTAGGGGTTTTCACTAATACTAAGCACAAAACTGGGATTTTGTCATGGAGGTATTTTGATTCTAAATAGTAGGATTTATTGCCGTATCGTAAAGAATCCAGTGAGACATAACGGCGAGTCAGATTTCTACCTTCAAACCATTTTTGGTAGTTGGTTATGTCAAAGACAGTTCGAAAGGGCTCTGGTTCCGCCGACTTAATAATCTCATTTAATCGAAATATCACAGCAAGAAAAATACCGATTAAAATACCAAACAGAAAGGACGCACGTCTTACAAAATGGCCCATTCTTGTCACATTTTAAATAAATAAAAACAATAACGTAAACATAACCTAAAAATTAAGACAGTTGGGTTAAGTTAAGTTGTTTTGTAGTTCGAAAGTTTTCCGTTCCGGGCGTTAAGCGCTAGTGTTCCAGACACTCCAATATTTTTTTAAATAATAGCTACAAAACACAGCAAAGCGAAATCAAATTAATTTAAAATTTCAAAGTGAAATACCACCGTTTTGTCCTAAGCGAAACTAAAATGTCAAGATACTGTCTAAAATTATTTAAAGTGTAGGCAACCAAATATACTTTTTATTTGTCCATGGCAGTGGCTGATAGATGTCACTCTGCATAATTGTTTTTTTTTTAATCCAGCGTTTTCACATGACGTCATTGGCGATTTTTGCGAAGTGGGCGACATCTGTTGGTTCCAATTTGCAACATTGTATCAGTGAACAACATCGTAAAAACTTGTGTTTTGTAGTGCGTTTTTACGGTTTTTTGCGTTTAATTTAAAGAAAAAGTGTTTCAATTAAACTATTTTTGTAAAGTTTATTGCTTGTGTGTACAACATTAAGGGTGACTTATTCAGGGTATCACGATTAATACCTGCAAAATTCAATTTTTATATGTCTATTTTTTTTCTTGGGAACTAAATTATCTGTAAAACTGTTTAGTTTTTTAGCAGTTCAGGAAGAGAAATATTCTCAAAGTTTGTTTGGGTGGCCTTATCTTCTGTGAAAGAATATTTTTGTTAGGCTTATATCGATACTGACCTTGGGATACAAGTTGATGATTTTACCTTTGTTGCCTCTTGATTTCTAATATCTACATTTTGTTCAAATACATCTTGATTTTGTTGTTCTGGGCAATACAAAATAATTTCATTTTCTCTTTTTTTATCAATTCTAAAATAATTTTTTAAAACCATTTTTTTCAAAATTTTTTAAAAATTTTTGTATTTGGTTATATTTTTTCCAAATTTTAACTGGTGTTGTCATTGCTTACAAAGTGTGCAGGAAAATGTATTTGTGCAATTTGAAGAACACCGTGGGACCGAACAAAATCTTCTAGACTTGGTGGAAATTTTTTTATGTATCTGTTGCATGGTAGCTGTGGTAGTTCACTAACTGCACTAATATCAATTTTTGGAATAATTATCACTAAGACTACGACACTAAATTATGCACAAAACAGGCGAGACCTACACGCAACACATGTAAACCAATGTAAACAGCATTTGTTGTTCACTGCTACAACCGCCATTTTGTGAGTTTAAGCGCCCTCTCGCGGATCTCGAAAAATCACCAATACGTCTCTTTCAGTCTCGGGACAACTTTCGTGGTGCTTCTTATGGCAAATAAATTTTGAGAATTTTTTTATTTGTTTAGAGAACGATATTCAAATTAAGTACACTTAGAACTCTATTTAAAAATGTAGTTAAAACTATTTTTTAAACTGTTTTATGTAAATTAATAATTATTACAATAATACCGCAGAAAGATTTAAAATTTTACTGTATTTCAGTGTTTGACTTGTTTTTGATATAAGTATTTTTTTTTAAATTTTGGAGAGTTTGAAAAATAGATTCTAGAGGTGGCTTTGTAACACTTGAAGTGAAATCATGTACCTAGGTAAAAGAAATTTTTAGATTCGTTGAATTGTGATTGACGTTTCTGCCAACAATGTACCTAATACAAAAAAAATACTGATTAAGAGTTTAAAACTCTCGTAAATACTAATTAATGTGAATAAATATTGAGGTGTCAAGTCTTTTTGAGCTAAAAAAGCTGTCAAATTACATAAATATACACACAATTTTGACAAATAAATTTGAAAAGAGTTGTTAAATAATTGGAAGTTTTTAACTTCGATTAATTATGTTCGGACAACTTTCACTAAAGCAGAAAATAGTTTTTTTCAAGAATAGAATTTAATTGCTTGATTTAATTACTTTAAAAGAAAAAATAAAATTGTTGACCGATTTATCAATTATTTTTCGCGACATTTACTGTCACAAATAACTCGATATTATAAAAATACATAAGTACAACTGAAGTACTCTTGTCAAAAGCCACTCTATTTCTTTTATTATTTTTCCGAAAAAAGATAGGGTGAAAAGAGACTTGCAATAGAAATAAAACTGGAACATCTCTATATAAACTGAGACTTACATTAGAAATAAAATTGGGATATTCTGTTTTTTAACTGAAACTTGCAATGGAAATAAAATTGAAACATCCTGTATACAAACTAAGACTTTAGAAAATGTAAACAGTTTTTGTGTGATTGATGCGTAAAATGTTTTCAAGAGATTTTTGACCTAACCTTTCAATTAGTAATGAGTAATGACGTAGCCATTTAAAACAATGTTTAGTCTCATTTGTTTAAATAAAATTAATTATTGTTTTTTCGTAATTTTTTTTTCGCTATTTTCGTGCTTAAATATGAATTGAAACAAAACTCGAAACATCTTGTTTCTGTACCTAAATATTTATATACATTTTTGGTTTATTATTTGAACTAATTGCTTACATAATACGATGATTCAGTACACAAAGACACAAAGGCGCTTCGACATTCGGTGATGTAATAGACATTTTTTGTTGTCTTTTGCAAATTTATCGATATTTCCTTTAGTTGAATCAGTCGTACACCAAATCTCGAACAGGGCGCATCACAGTCGCTCTAAAGCCGCGTACTTTTATTTATTAATAATTATTAAACAAAATATATTGCGATTTTGATTAAACAAATACATTTTTGCATTTTCAAATTAGAAAATAACACAGAGATAAACAATTTTAGATACTATTTTTATTTGTAATTGTTTTAACAATAAATTCACGCGTTTTATTTAGAATCTCTTTCTACTCCCTTTTTGTAAAAAATAAATAAACGTATTAAAGTAAATTTTTTATGTTTTATTGGGGTTTCGGGGGTAGGTTCCAAGAACATCGCTAGAACTCTGAATTAAAGGTCCGAAAGAAGCAGAAGGAGGGAATTCGCTAGTCATCAGTTATGCCAGAGGAAAATGCTTTAATTAAGACTCTATGTATAATTTGTTAAAATTGTTGAACTCTGTTTAAATTTATAATTTTTTATTCAAAATTTTGAGTTTGAAATAGATTTTTTTGGAATTTATTTTTATCTAGGAATAGTTTATTTTAACAACTTTTCTGTTTCAGCTTTGGTCATTCTTTGTTTCGGGTTCTAGTAATTTTTCTGTTTCAGGTTTTCTACTAAATTTTCAATTTCAGATTTTTCTACAATTTTTTTTTAGATTTTCTTGTTTTTCTACAAATTTTTCTGTTTTAAGTTTTTCTATTAATTTTTCTGTTTCAGGTTTTTCTACTAATTTTCTACTAAAAAAACCATTTATTTGAGGTAGTTTACCCCTACCAGTAGAAATGAAATATGGCATAAATAAATAGGACAATTAAATTTGAGAAAAAGGTTGCAGTCTGAATAATAAAACCGGAAAAGTTAAACATTGAATATTTTAAAACAAAAAAATATTTGTAAGTTCCATATTTGTTTGTATTTAATATTAAATAAAATTGTGTGCAATAACAATCAGCTCTTTATTTCAGACACTTTTAATGATTTGTTTTTCTTTTTTGAACGATAAAGAGTAATGTGTACGAGTTTGTTAAATTATACAAATTTTAAATAAAAACAAGTTTTAAGAAAAAAGAGTCAAATTCGTCGATTTAACACTAGAATTTTTAAAAACTTTATTTTATTTTACACTACTTATATTTTATATGTACTTGGAATTACACTTATTTATTATTAATTAAAAAATACA
This sequence comes from Tribolium confusum, assembly GCA_029207805.1. Lineage (NCBI taxonomy): Eukaryota > Metazoa > Arthropoda > Insecta > Coleoptera > Tenebrionidae > Tribolium > Tribolium confusum. The sequence continues at coordinate 12,670,440 of JALGAY010000006.1, forward strand.
CTTATTATTTGATTAATTATATTGATTAAAATAATTAGACAAGTACACGGCACAAGGCTATGCTGGATATGTCTTCGTTTACTCTACTCTAACTAAAAAGTGGTATATATTTATACTATTCTAATATGCTGATTCTACATAATGTTACACAAGGGGGTTACTATCCTCTCTATTATCGGGATATGGTGAATGGTGAAAAATTACAAAGAAAATGGCTCGATTATTCTAAGACTTTAGACCGCGTTTTTTGCTTTTGTTGCCTCCTCTTTATCCTCAAAGACACAACCAATAGTAGCATTGTAAAAAACGGATTCAACGTCGGGAGAAATGCCTCTCAGAACCTTAAATTTCATGAAACCTCGAAGTCGCACGGAGAGTTTCGCATTAAAACTGGCAAAACCATTGATTTCGAAAAACAAATACAACTTAAAATGATACAACTTAAAAGACAGCATTGGCGGAATGTTTTAAAAAGAATAATTGCAGTTATACAACTTTGTTGTTCTCAAACGCTAGTACTAAGAGGCTCTACAGATGAATTATTCAAGTCCAACAATAGAAATTTTTTAAAGATACTTGAGTTTTTAGCTAAATTCGATCTAATATGTAATGATAATAAACATTTAAGGAAAATAGCATCTGGTACACCAAAGTGCATTATTTAAGCAAAGATACACAAAATAATTTTATTGCAATTTTAGCGGAAAAATCATAGTGAAATTAAACAAGCTAAATATAGTTCAACGAAAAATAAGTGAGCTGATTTTTAAGCCCTCCTAATAAACAGAAGCATAAAAATTGTTCGAGTTACCACAAATCTCAAATAAACAATAAAACCACTCATGAAACTTGATTTATGAGAGTTCCTATTTCTCGGAACCATTAAAAGATGTAAGTAAACCCTGCCAAGGTCGTTCTTAAATGTGCAAGGAGCATCCTCATGAATGCAAACTGTCTCTTAAAAAACGATCCAAGCTATAATAACTTTATTATTTGTTATTCGATTTTAAAAGTCTAAAAAACAATTTCAATGACATGATATCCACTTTCATAAGTATTTACCTAACGTATTAGAAAAGATAAATTTCCTTGGCTTGAAAACTGTTTCCCCGACCGCCGAAGATGATTGGGAAATAGCCTTTGGAGTATTTTGTTTTTATGAATAATGCCAACTATTTTTTTTACTTAACGTCTGGTTAATTCGCTTAGTCTAAAAATAAATCAAAAAAAGTTAGTATTTTATTATTCGACAAAATTAATAATAAAATTAATGTCAAAAAATAATCCATCGAATACTACACGAAACTTAGAAAATGATAAATTAGAAAATAATTTTCTAGAACTTCTCAAACTTGTTGCCATTAGGCAATAGGCTACTCAATGATTTCAGAGCCCTGATGTCTGTTGCCTGACAACACCTTTAATAAGAAGTTTTGTCAATTTTTTTAAATTTATTCTCATATTTTTGTGATATTAAAAGATTATTCCACGAATTCAATATTTAGACTTATAGAATAGGGTTTATATCGAGGTTTATATAAAATATATCTAAGCAATGCATAATCATAAATAATACTGTAATATATAACAATAAAAATAAATAAATAAAATGGAAAATGTTAAATACAAAACACGATGCATAATTAGCTTATTTGGAAAATGTCATATATAAAATCAGTAAAGACTCAATGGTAAACCTAAAAAACAGAACTTATAAAATTCTTATAAATTTTTCTAATAGAAAATAGGACTGGGCGATACCTTTTTTTAGGAATGGGGTATTGATACCTGCAAAGTATCGATACTTACCAAAGTATTGAAGATATCGGAGGTACCGCAAGTATCGGAGGTATCGAAGGTATTAAAGGTATCGGAAGTATCGGAGGTATCGGAAGTAGCCGGTGGCTATAAATGACTATGTAATTCATAACGCTCTGAACCAATAAGAATATGTTATTTAATTTAGATACTATGTATTTCAGTGGTTATATTGGGGTAACCATGGTAAACGATTTTACAAACCTTTGTATAATCGCTGTAATATAAACTCTCGTATAATTGTCCTCAATTTTTAAATTTTAAGATATCTATGATTTTAATTTCTTGTGTGTTTTTATGTTTTTATTCATTAAATAGTCTACCTACTTGTATACAACACGACGATCTAAAATTCTCGAAACTCGACGTATGGGCTAAAGAAACCAAAGTTTTAGGCAATACGTCTCGTATAATCGAGAATTTTCGATCGTCTTGTATAATATGTGAATATCCCATCAAATAGCTTGTAATTTCTTTTTCTGTTTTATCAAAATAGCTTGTGTCTCCAAAATCCAAAGCACTCTGGATGGGATTCATTTGTAGCTAGCTTATATCAAGGTATCGGAGGTATCAAAATATCGGGGATATCGGAAGTATTAGAGGTATCGTAGGTATCAGAGGTATCGGAGGTATCGAGGTATCAAGACTATCGAGGTATCGGAGGTATCGGGACTATCGAGGTATCGAAGAAATCGAAGTATTGGAGGTATTGAAAGTATCGAGTTATCGGAAGTATCGATACTTCGATACCTGATTGCAGTCGTATCGGCGTACAATACCTGAGCAGGTATCGATTCCTTCTGTAAATATCGATACGTTTCTCAGCCCTAATAGAAAATAAAATATGCAGTTTGGTTGATGCGGCTTGCAGTAAATAGAGTATACGGTAGCCGCATCATTCACGCAAACTGCAATTAGTAATATGCAACTAATTAAATCCTACCAAATAAAGTGTATGTTTTAAAATAATAAACACAATAAAAAATAGCTATATTTGCAATCTGACGTTAATTGGCAAAAATGTTGATTCGGCTACCGTGATATTTAAGCTACGCAATGTCAAAATGTATCTATGATATATGCAACCAACACTACACAAACACATTCATTTATTATTAAACTATAAATTATATTCGATAGTTTTAAAATTATACATGTAATAAACAATTACATATAAATGCTAAAAATCATTTTTTATTGCCAACTTTTACGGACTATTTTGTGTTTGTTTAATCTTTTTTAGTGATTTCATTTCAACTAAATTGTTAGGTTGGTAGTGCTCGTCATTATTAAAATGTCATTTTAAATTTCTTGTAATTGTTAAGAAATGTTTTTTTGTTGTGTTTAGCTTTATTTTGAACACAATTTTTGATTTTTTATAAATTTTACAATGTGGACAAAAACCTCTTCTGGATTTGGCGATGCATCTCCAGTCTTATTTAAAAAGGAAAGAAATTTTGGCCATGACTTGACTCTTCACTCAACTCTTGAAGACATTTATAAGAAAATAATTAAACATTTAAAAAAATCAGAACCCTTATGCAGGAAAGAATTGACGCAGTATTTGGAGAAGATTCAGAAATGTAATCCACCTGATTACAGGAGCAAATGGTTGGTGATGAAAATCAGTGGTTTGCTGTACTTCATTTTGAAAAAACGGAGCGTTTTTCAAGAGTTTATAGCAAATGGCGAGATTACAGTTACTAAAAAATCCCTTTCTCAGGAAAGCTACAATTCTGAATTTAGCGAAAGTAGTGCGATTTCGGAAGTGCCCTCAAGCTTGCTCTCAAACAATAATTTTGTTACGATAGAAAACAATTATGACATGGAAATTGAACAAAATTATAACTCTGAAGATATGTTTCTTGAACGATTACATAATTACTCTCAAGAAAATTACAATACGTTAAAAAACTGTGTCATCCCTGAAGACAAGGCTTTTAAAGTGCCTTTTGCTGTGGATAAAGTAGAAAAAATAATTAAAATTCATGAAAAAATGGAAGAAAGTTACAATTCCTTAGTGACCCTAACTCAAGCATGTCCTAAAATGGAGCAAAGTTTTGAAGGTGGCGTTAACATTTTTGATAATCTAGAGATAACTAACGATGAGTTAAAAGAGGATTTTGAGAAGGAATTGGAAAATGTAAAAAATTTTATTTCGCTAATTGGTCACAACTTGATAAGTTTGAAAATAGAAGATGAAAACCCATCAAATATTACAGAATTTAAGGAAAATGCTCAAGTTTTAAATGAATCAACTTCAAGTGTTGGGTCTTTACTCATACTACCCCATTACAGTGAAGAAAACCGTCAGATAATAAGTGAAGCTTGTAATCGATACAAGAAAAATCTTGAAACCAGCCAAGATAAAAATGATTTACAAGAGTTATTAAACCTGTCTTTTTAATAAAAAAATAATTTCAGTATTATTGTTTTATTTAGACATAAATAGGCCAAAGATAATGATAAACAACAGTTGGTGCATTTAATATTGCGAGAATGATTTGTGCACAGAGATAAAATATCACATATCACATTAAAAACTGAATTTGCCTCTCACTTTAAAAAACCCCAATGCATTCCGATTGTGTATAACAGATCCAATTCCGAGGTAACTATTCAAAACAATATCTTTTTCTTGTATTGTACAAGGTTCATTTCTTGGCATATCAGCAATAGCTTTTGAGATTCTCTCAACGAAAGTGTCAAGGGAGTACAGATTTTTCAGTTTTTCATCGACACAGTCTAAAAATACTTATTAAGTTACTGAAAAACTGTAAAAATCGTACCTTTGTGGAAAAACAGGGGGTGAAAAGTGAAGGTGCAAAAGGGAATGTCTTCATTGAAGGGATTCCAGTAGGCGGCAGTGTTTTCTGGCTTATGTTTATTCCAGAGTAAACGAACGCCTTTCATGTTGCGATTTCTGTAATAAACAAAAATGCTTTAGCAATTCTAACTTTGTTACTATGACAATCAATTATTATGGTTACCTAGGCTGGTAAAAGTTACTTATCGTCTTGTCGTTGCTTTTTGCCCATTTGGCAAATAAGCAAGTTTCCAAAACGTTTGATAATCCGTCAACAATTCCGTTCATTTGGCTGGCATTAACACAAAATATTTTTTAAGTCATATTTACCAAAATTGTGTAAAATCGGGGTCTTAGAAAAAAATACTTACGGTATTAATGACCCACTGGGATAGACCAGGTCCCCATAAATCACCTCATCAACTAACTCTAATGGCAGTTTTTTGTATCCCAGTCTTTTCAATGCAATAAAATCGTATTTAGCAACAACAAGGGCTGTGGGGGTTAGTAAAAGGAGTCTTTCTTTATCTGAATTCCAGTGATTAATTCTGTAATTAATTAGTAACAAATTTTTTTTGGAGTTTCTAATATATTACTGAGTGAGTAGAAATGCTTCAATAAGGGGTCCATCTGTTTCCTCATCAAGAAACTGTTCCTTGCACTCACTTAAAGCTCTAGCAAGAACACTTTCTCTAAAAGTGAAATAATTATCTGGATTTTCTGTGATGCAGATTGTTTGTTGGATTGTGTTTTCTTTGGTTGGTGTAGGTGTCTTAGGATTCTTGCTCCATAAAGTTGCAGTAACTGAAATCGAAGGGGTTAAAGGGGGTTTTTAGAACTAAATTAATCACATACGAAAGCTACAAGTGGAAGGACACAAAATAAGTCCTGTGTTAAGTGACATGGTTGGAATTTTTATCCATAACACTTACTTTTATTTGGGATTGATGTTAATGGAGATATGAAACTTGTGCTCCAGTAATTAGAGTTTTTGTTTGAATCGTTATCATCGGGTTTATCAAGAGATTCAGGCTTTATCTGCTTATCATTGTTTAATTTATTTTCAGGATTTATTGATAATGTTCCGCCTTTGAATTCGTGGAGAAGGTCTTCTTCGAGAGTGTCCTCGATCATTATTTAATTCAGATTTCGTGAAATTTTTGTGGTTATTGATGTTTATGAGACTCAGCTGACAAAACGTCAAAATTGTCTGTCAGGTAATTAAAGCAGTAACACTCAAACAGTTACTGTAAAGCTAACGGCTGCAGTACCCAAAATGTTTTTAAAGATGGTGAATATTCGCGAATGAGATGGCCGATGAGGCCGCCACTGTCGCATTAAACAGCTGTTTTAGAAGAGAGTCATTTATTCTCAAATTTGCTACTTTTATACACGATTATTTATTCTCCTTTATGCTTTCAAATTTAGTAATGATAAAAACGAAGTAAGAATAATAAGTACCTATTAGATACTGAATTTACCAAAATAACTCTTTTATGAAGGGTAGTTTATTTAAATTGCAGTTTATTTCCATTAAATTGTTTAAATCTAAAATATTTTTGATGGAATTTTACAACACAAATCGAATAAAGTATTCTGGTGTAGAGGCATGAATTTGAGGTGTTTTTTCGAATGCTATATAAAAAAACAAAAAATATTTTTACTATCCTACATACTATCCTAACACTTTTTTGACAAGATATTTATTAATGTTTTAAGAATACATAAAAAAATAAAAAGTGTCAAAAAATTAAAAACTCAAAATGTTATAAGTTGTTGATGTAGGGAGTTGAAAGAAAATGGCGCGCTAAGTTTGTCACGATTAATGATCTGAAACAAAAAATAAGAAAGATTATTAATTAAATGAATGCTGCTATCGTACTAACTAAAAAAAGTGGTAAATTTTTTTTTGCTTAATTCTAGCAGTCCAAAAAAATTTTTAGTCCTATTTGTTTACCTTTTCAAAATTTTTTAAAAATAGTAAAAAATTTTATTTTGTTATAACAATAGTTAGTACGATAGAGACTATTGAGAATACTCACACCAAATTTCAAGTAAATCGGTTAAGTAGAACCTGAGAAATTATGACAAACTCTTTGAAAATGTAGTTTTGAGAAAAACGCGTTTACAGTTTCAGGTAAAATTAGGTAGACGGGTGATTCCAACGTCTTTTGTTCGATTTGTTTCGGTCTAAAATGATTATATCTCTGAAAATAATTATAATTTTAACAAATCCTTTTAAGAACATATTCTTGAAAGGTTAAGCTTTGAAAATACCAAAAAAATTGTTTTTTTTAAATTTCTACACCAGAATACTCCTTTAACAGTTTAATAATTACTAATAAGCACAAATCCTGCAGTACTAGTGTAGAACAACAACGATTTTTTTAAAAGATAACAATAACACTTGACCAGTGCAAAACAAATAATACTTTTAATAAAGCCAGGAAATAGATCTTGTGCTTTAGCAAAATACAAATCAAATACTAAATATTTAGTTTATATCTGAATAAAATATTGTAATTTTTGGAAAAAATACTTATATACTTAATTAAATAGTGATACAAAAATTGTAAAATATAGACGTAGCTGGCGCTTACAATATTTACTAACCAGACAAGTGGTCCTTCGATACCATCTACTTAAAAAACTAATTTAACTATTACTAAACCTGAAAAAAATTAAATACTTGAAAAAATAATTCCTGAAACATAAAACTTATTATTAAAATCAAAATACTTATTCCTGAAAAAAAAAAAATGAAAACCAGAAACAGAAAATAAGAACGTAGCTGGCGTTTACATTAAATGCTAATCAGACAAGGAACCCTTCAAAACGTAAAAATTATTATTAAATTCAAAATATGTACACCTGAAAAAAAAACAAGAAACTGAAAAATAATTAATAAATCTCAAAATAATAAAATACCTAAAAAATAATTCCTGAAACGTAGAAATTATTATTAAAATCAAAATATTTAAATCCAAAAAAGAAAAAATATTAAAAGCAAAAACAGAAAAACTACTAAAGCTGGAAATAATAAAATGCCTAAAAAAATATTTTCTGAAATATAAGAAATATTATTAAAATCAAAATATTTAAACCTGAAAGAAAAAATAATTAAAACTAGAAACGGAAAAATTACTAATTTTGAGAAAAGACAGATTACTTACAGCAAATAATTTCTAAAATATGAAAATTATTAAAACGAAGATATTAAAACTTGAAAAAATAAAAAACTTGAAATAAACGGTGCGTCCGAACTGCGGTGGGTTTACAGGTAGTGTCCGAACTGCGGTTGAAGTGTATTTGCCTACCTCTCCGAACCTAATAATCCCTGTTCTAACTGCGGTTTCATTCTCAGTGAGAAGCCATGTCATTATAAAGTAATAAAACCAGAATATCAATAAAACCTAAAAAAAATTTAGTCTGTTTTTGGTATCAATTAATCACTAATGTGTAGCACAATAAGTCTCTTTCTAAAATTTCTTTATTATATAAGATGTTTCAAAAATCACAGACCAACTTGTTGACATATTGTCAATTAAGGTCTAAGAAACACGAGAAAACTGTTAAAAAAAATCTACCTTATCATTTTGTTGGTTTACGAATTCCGGGCCACTCTGTATAAGTTTTGTTTAATTTTTAAATAGTTAATTTTTCTATTTTTTTTCTCTTAATTTAAAACCCTGAAAATTGTTCTGTTGTTGTTTAAAATTATTTCTGGTAGATTTTCTTTGCCATAAATCTTCTAATGTATAAAATGCATGACTCCGTACACTATGTATTCTGTGCTTTCTGTGTGGGTAGCTTGAATTAAAAGGCATGTGAAAAGTAATCTTCATTTTTTTGTCTTTTAAGCATGACGGTATTTATATGTATATGTATAGACCGTAAAAATCTACACCATTAAATGTAAGTTTTGGTAGTAAATCTATTTCAGAAATTGTAGATCTCGCTCTTTGTTTTCTGCAATGCTTGCAGTTTTTATTAGCTGTGATTACCGCTTTTTTAGCATGTACAATTCTAAACTTCTATTCTAATTTGTTAAGTATCTTTTGTCTCTTAGTAATAATTTTGTGATTGTCTAAAATGATCGAGTCTTTGGTTACTTCTAACAGAAAGCAATTTTCGGTACTTTCTAGCTTATCTGCAATTATTATTTTTTTATAAAAAAAAATTCTGTGCCAGATGTAGTAACATAAGCTATACTATTTCACGTTGAGAATTATTTTATATTTGATAGAATACTTAAATTAGGTGATTTTTTGATATAATAAACGTCACATGTAGGATGTCGGATTTTACTTTGAGTTTGGTAGTCTTTCATTATTTTTTGTTTCAGTCATGATTCTTTGACTCTCATAAAAAAAATCCATGCTTCAAATTTTAATTCGATGTTTTTGTCGTCTGTATAGTCAATTACATTTAAAATTAAGCTATAATAAGAGACATTAAAACGGCTATAAGCACTGCTTAGACAAACTGCCAAAAAGCAACGAGCTTTCTGCTTTACATAGGTGCGACAAGCAATAAAACTAATCCATATGGACCCTATGTCTATAGTTAGAGACCGAGAGGAAAATGATACAATACAAATTTGTGAACATTCTTTTAAAAGCATCAGTTTTTTTTTAAAAGGTCTGTAGTACTTGTGATTCGGTTAAAAATTAACCGAAATATTTTTTCAGAATTATGAAGAGGATTGATCTAATTCTTCTAATAGTGTTTATATAGAGTGTTAAAAAAATAAAAACAAAATTGTTTAAAAATTTTTGTTAAAAACAGGGCTTCAGCTTTAGTAATAGATACCCAGATCTGTTATTTGTTTACAAAAAAAAGTTTGTTTTTGGTATTGTAAATTAGACACATTTTCTTAAAACATACTATCTCGTTTTTTGTTATTAACTTACAATTTTTGATAAAAAAGCTTTGAATTTGGTTTTTACTTTAAGGTAACTTCAAAGCTATTTTTATTAACAATTAAAAGTTGATAACAAAAATCATGATGGTAAATTTATTCACTGACATTAGAAGTGTTACACCCAGAAGAAATAATTTTTTTGAACGTAATTTTTTGGCAATGTAGTAGACTTACATCAAGAATGAAAAGATAAGATTTGCAAAAAATGTTAGTTATATTAATTTGAAAAAAAAGCAATGTTTGGCGACCCCACAACTGAGTATACTTCTGTATGGGATTAAATCCGGGAACGGGGTGGCCACGACAAAACATTAACGCCAGCTTGGAGGAAGTCCATAGTTTGACAAGCAATATGTGAATGTGCGTTGTCTTGCTGAAAATGGAAAATTTGAAGGCTATCTAGATAAGGCAATACAGAGGGTCGTAAGACGTCATTAACGTAACGCACAGCAGTCATACTGTCTCGAATAAACACAAGAGGTTATTGGCTTCCTAGGCAATAGTTCTTCAAACTATTACTCTATTAGTTACATTAGTCCTGTGCACATGCCTTTCAACAGCAAATCTAATATCACGTCACTCTCTACGACGGCGCAGCGCCTTACCCTCCAACGGCAATCATGCATATTTAGGCAGAATCGCGACCCGTCGCTGAGTATTATATTGAGACGTTTATTATATGTGGGTTTCTGATTTAAAGAGCTGGAGATAATTTCTCGGCAAGTTTATTTACAAATCAAATTAATTACAACTAATTAACACAGCTAATATTCTAAATCACTAACGGAACACAAAACACTTTAATTTATCGCTTTCTAAATTCGCTGGATATCGCCGGAGTTCGCCTTTATGTCGCTCTCCCAAAACCAGACTGACTGACTGACTCGCTGTCTCGCATATATATAGGGGTATGGACTCTTTCCAGAACTTTCGAGTATTTTCTCGCGTTTCTCCTGAATTATTTCAATTCGGCAAGATGATTGGAATTCAATCACAATAGCGACAAACAATGCCGACGTAAACAAGAATAAATAAACCCATTCAAAACGTAAATAATACTCGAAGTTCTATTCAGTTCCTAGAAGTGAGCGGTCCACAACACAATACTCGATACTCTGATTCACCGCTTCTTAGAATTGAGTCGTTCGCGTCACACTACCCCCCTCTTAAGAATTGTTCGTCTCGAACAATCATTCATCGTCATTTGAACCCGCATAGGGGGCTAAACGGTCTAAATGCACTACCTTCATCTTAGCCCTGGGGTTCTTTTGGATTCTATACACCACGTCGTTAAGTCGGGTCAGTACGGTATAAGGGCCTTCCCATTTCGGCTGAAGCTTCGGACATCGCCCTTTCTTCCGTTGAGGGTTAAATAGCCAGACCAAATCTCCCTCTTGAAACCCTACCGAATTCGCCCTCAAATCGTACCGCGTCTTCATCCTGTCACTGGCAATCTCAATTCGGTCTCGAGCCAAGTCGTGGATATGGGACATCGTCTCTTGAAGCTCTTCTACATAGCTTCTAACTTCCTTGGGTTCTTGAGTGGGTGTCCCAAACACAAGGTCACAAGGCAAGCGGAGTTCCCGTCCAAACAAAATCTTGGCTGGAGTTTGATTTGTAGTTTCATGGATCGCCGCTCTGTAAGCCAACAAAAACAACGGTAAATGGCGATCCCAATCTCTTTGATGGGCCTCTACAACTTTCGATAGGTGCTCTTCCATGGTGCTGTTAAAGCGCTCGACCATTCCGTCGGACTGAGGATGCAGCGGTGTAGTCCTGGTTTTCCGAATACCCAAGAGATCACAAATTCCTTGGAAAACCCCTGACTCAAAGTTTCGCCCTTGGTCCGAATGCATTTCCATGGGAAGCCCATAACGAGAAATCCAATTATCCACCAAAGCACGAGACACAGTAATAGCTTCTTGGTTTGGTAACGCGTATGCCTCAGGCCATTTACTGAAATAGTCGGCAACAACCATAATGTATTTGTTGCCCGAGTCGGTGACTGGAAATGGACCCGCAATATCAAACGCAATCCTCTCAAACGGAGCCCCAACGTTGTATTGCTTCATGGCTCCCCGGCTACGAGTTTTCGGGCCTTTACTCGCAGCACATGTTGTACATTTCCGGCACCAATTAGCGACATCTTCTCGGCTATTGACCCAATAAAAGCGTTCGCGAACCTTCCCCAAGGTTTTGTTGACGCCGAAGTGAGCTCCAGATCTTCCATCATGGATTTCCCTTAAGACTTCCTTTACACGACTCTTCGGTAGGACTAGCTGCATTGTTACCGTCTTTCCATCCGCGCTTTCCCAAGCCCTTTTGAGCAGCCCATTTTCGACTTTCAGGGAGTCCCATTGTGCCCACAACGCCTTCAGAGCAGGACTCTTATTTGAAATGTCATGCCATTGCGGTCTTACATTTCCGTTCTCCTTGCTTTGTAAAATCGGTCCGATCTCATCGTCTTGCAGTTGCTCTGTTCTTATTTCTTCAGCTGTCCATCCGTCAGTAGGTTGCAAAACTAGCCTTCTAAGGTTGCACAGGTGGTCAGCTTGTTCTCGTTGGCTACAATGTTTGCAGTCGGCTCTGCACGGTCTTCTGGACAAGGCGTCTGCATTTTGATGAGACCTTCCCGAGCGATGCTTGATTTCAAAATCATACTGCTGAAGTCTCTCAATCCATCTCGCTGTTTGACCTTCAGCATTCTTCAAATTTAACAGCCACTTTAAAGCGGCATGATCTGTCCTTATTGTAAAATGTTGGCCGTATAAATATTTGTGGAAATGGCTTACCGCGTTCACGATAGCCAACAGTTCTCTTCGGGTGACACAGTAATTCCTTTCAGGTTTAGAAAGAACCTTACTATAATATTCGATAACCCTCTCTTCGCCATCCTGTACTTGAGTTAATACTGCGCCAACTCCATTATTACTGGCGTCCGTATCTAAAATAAACTGACCTTTTGCCCTTGGGTAAGCAAGTATTGGTCCCGTACAGAGTGTAACTTTTAATGTTTTGAAGGCCGATTCACACTCTTTGTCCCAAATAAAAGGCGTCTTCTTTTCGGTCAGTTTATGAAGAGGTTTGGCAATATCGGCGAATCCTTTGACAAAACGGCGATAGTAGGTGCAAAGACCCAAAAAGCTTCGTAGTTGGTGCTTATCATTAGGTCGGGGCCATTCCCGTACGGCTGCAGTCTTCTCAGGGTCAGTTTGTATCCCATTCGATGAAACAACGTGTCCCAAAAACTTGACTTTTCTTTGGAAAAGGCAACACTTTTTAGGGTTAAGTTGAAGACGAGCGTTTCGCAATCGGCTGAAAATTTCTTGCAGGTTACTTTGATGTTCTTCGAAAGTTTTCCCAATAACCATCACATCATCAAGGTACACAAGGCAAGTTCTCCAAGTCAACCCTCGAAGGACAAGTTCCATTAGCCGCTCGAACGTAGCTGGCGCATTACAAAGTCCAAAAGGCATAACATTAAACTGGTAGAGCCCAGTTCCAGTCGAGAAGGCAGTTTTCTCCTTATCCTCAGGGTGAATTCCAACCTGCCAATACCCACTCTTCAAGTCTAAAGTAGAAAACCATTGGGAACCAGCTAACATGCTCAGTGTATCGTCGATGCGTGGAAGTGGGTAACTATCTTTCTTCGTTACTTCGTTGAGCCGTCTATAGTCAACGCAGAAACGAGTTGACCCATCTTTCTTTGTTACTAGTACAACTGGTGAAGACCAGGGACTTGACGAATCTTCAATGACGCCATCTTCTTTCATTTTTTCGATCATTCGAGCCACTTCTTCCTGTTTCGCAAAGGGGAGTCTTCTCGGGGGCTGACGAATAGGTTGTACTGATCCCGTATTAATTCGATGCTGTACCAAATTAGTTCTTCCCGTAATCTTGTCCCCTATTGCAAAAATGTCTTGTTCCTTTCGAATAAAAGCAGTGGCTGCTTTCCTCTGATCTTCTGATAAGTGTTGCCATTCTTCCAGAAAATAATTTTCCAATTCCGGGTTATTTTTACCTTCTCCTTCCTGGTAACTCTTGTTGTCCTTTTCTTCACAACGAACAACTCGTAATGCAGGCTGAAAGAAGCCAATCTGTTCCCCTTTCTGCAACGTAACTCGATTTTCGCTGAGATTGGCTATGCGAATAGGAATCTTTCCACCAGCCTCAACGAGTGCTCTAGCTACCAAGATCTGTTTATTGTGTGTCGCATTCGTGAATTTCGTCATGTCCGGTTCAACAACTCCCGTTCGGTATCCCCCAGGATCTTTTTCCAACTCTGCCAGCACAATTTTCTCAGAATTGCCGGGGACACGAACTGATTCTGAGACGATGATGTTTACATGGTCAGATGAAGCGGTCGCAGAATGTAACAAGATTTCTTCGCTTCCCATTTGTAACATCCTGTTCTTAATATCCAGCACAAATCCATATTTGTCCATAATGTCCAAACCCAAGATCACTTCATCAACTATCTCAGCTACAACCATTCGGTGTACAATATTGAATGGTCCTATCTCAAGTTTGACATTAGCTTCTCCATGTACTTGTGCTGTTTCACCAGTAGCGGTTTTCAAAACGAAGTTACATCTTGTCATGTAGATATTTTGAGATGTTTCCAGCATGTCCCGTCTCACTAGAGAAAGTGTTGCTCCCGTGTCAACCGTCATCTTGGTGTCTCGACCGTTGATTCGTCCATCCAGCAACAGACTATCATTTCCTTTTCCTAGCTGCGAGACGGAGATGATCTTAGGGGCTTTGGGCGTATCAGCTAGCACACGCCCCAAAGTGCTAGCTGAAATTAGTTTTCCTGATGCCGGGAAATTGAGGGGCCTGTGACATCTTCCTGACCCCTCCTTACATCCTCAGACCTTCCCCGTTGGCGGCAATCCCTTCTTATATGGCCTATCTTACCACAACCATAACACTTAGGCCGTCCTCCAGTGCGTGCTGGTGTCTGCTGCATCTTTTCCAACATACTCTTCAGTTCTTCGCAGCAGCAATTATTTGTTGGAGTTTCCTCTGCGGACATCAATCGCACGCGTTGAGCTGGTCGTCGTGAAAAGTCTTCATTTGCCGCCTCATATTCTAACGCGTGGATAAGCGCGTCAGCACAGGTTTTATATCTATGTAGACGTAGATAACGTCGTAAATCGCCATCTCTTAAACCATCAATAAATGCGCTGGCTTCCATCTCATGGCGAAGGTCTGCAGGTGCGGAAGGATAACCTAAATTAACCAATCTTTCTATTTCCGCGGCATATTCTTGCAAACTTTCGTTGCTTTTCTGATGTCGGGACTTAAGCATCATTTGGTATACTCTGTCCATGTGCTGGTCTCCGTAGCGCAATTCCAAGGCGTTGACCACTGCGTGATAGTTTTTCTGATCACGATCAGATACATTCTGAAGCAGCTGGAGAGCTGGTCCTCGCAGTGCTAACACCAGAGCTGTGGCTTTTTCTTCATCATTCCAGCAATTTATCTCCGCCGCTGCTTCAAACTGCCTCCTATACATTGACCACGAAGACTGACCATCGAAAGTTGGGGGTTTTACTCGTTGCGATGTTACTTCGCTTCCTAAAATTTGTCCTGTTCCAAGTTTCTTCATTTTACTTTCCAATTCTAAAACTTTCTTTTCTAATTCTTCCCTAACTTCTTTTATCTCTTCTTTTACTTCTTCTTTTACTTCGAAAACTTTTTCCTCAAATTCCTTTTTTACTTCTTCGACATCTTTCTTAAGAGCATCTTGTAAGGTATCGAATTTTTCGAAAATTCTTTCTTGCTCTTCCATTCGACGTTTTTCTTCTTCTTCTTTTTCTTGCAGTCGTCGTTTTTCTTCTTCTTCTTTTTCTTGCATTCTTCGTTTTTCTTGATCTTCCAGAAATTTCTTCTGTTCTTCTTTATCTTCCAAGCGTTGTTTTTCTAGTTTCTCGAAGAATACACGAAGTTGTTCCTCCATGGTTCTTGTCTGACTTCTTGTTGTTCTTCCAGAAGGTTCCAGAGACATAAACTTTTCTTTGTCCACCAAGCTTCTTTAAATCCCACTCCTGACACCAGTGAGACGTTTATTATATGTGGGTTTCTGATTTAAAGAGCTGGAGATAATTTCTCGGCAAGTTTATTTACAAATCAAATTAATTACAACTAATTAACACAGCTAATATTCTAAATCACTAACGGAACACAAAACACTTTAATTTATCGCTTTCTAAATTCGCTGGATATCGCCGGAGTTCGCCTTTATGTCGCTCTCCCAAAACCAGACTGACTGACTGACTCGCTGTCTCGCATATATATAGGGGTATGGACTCTTTCCAGAACTTTCGAGTATTTTCTCGCGTTTCTCCTGAATTATTTCAATTCGGCAAGATGATTGGAATTCAATCACAATAGCGACAAACAATGCCGACGTAAACAAGAATAAATAAACCCATTCAAAACGTAAATAATACTCGAAGTTCTATTCAGTTCCTAGAAGTGAGCGGTCCACAACACAATACTCGATACTCTGATTCACCGCTTCTTAGAATTGAGTCGTTCGCGTCACAATATTGTGCTATTCTACCTCCCAAACCTGGCGTTTTCTGCACCAGTCCAAAGGTTAACGACGGTGTTCTGCAGTTAAAAAAAAAAACACTAACAGTGGACAGCAAGAAAAAAACTCCAGAAGCTTGAATGCAGCGATATAACGTTCGTATACTAAGAAGTTACAGTTCTCCAAATTATTAGTCACCACGTTGTGACGTAGTAGCAAAACGGTCTCGAAGAGCTAGTTGTCTGAAGCGCCTGTTTTGACACTCTGTGGTACGCTTCGGTTGACTTGTTGATCTGTTTCCTGTTCCTCTACCTTCTTCTATCTCTACTCGAAACACATGCCTCACCGTTATTGCAATAGAATCAACACGGCGAGTAATTTTGCGATAGAACAAATTTCTCAAAGGCCACAATTCTACCTCTGTCTAAATCGCTAAAATGGTGATATCGTTGATGTCTTTGGACTGGAGGCATTTTGATACCCTTAAAACAAGTAGTCGGATAACAACAACTGCAAATACGAGTACTTGGAGTACTTCTACTTATTAGCTCTGATAAGCCTTTTTCTAACAAAAACTAAGATGTTATTTTTTTTGCAAGAACTGTCAAAAAGAAACCGTTGCAATGGTTATTATAACTAGCTTTAAATCTACTCATTCTGTTGCCAAAAAATCACTTTCAAAAAATTATTCTTGCTGGATTTGTAACAGTTCTGACGTCACTAAGTATATGTACATAACCACGTATAAGTGCATCGTGTACATAACGAAATTGCATCAAAACGTGACTCGAGAAGTTTTCAAGATTTAATACTGTTTTTATGTTTATAAAAAAAATTAAAGTGGCGAAAGTACTATGGCGGACTATAAAGATAATGTACTATATAGATTTAGATTTTCTAAATATAAATAAAGATACTTTCAGAAAAATTGAGTAGGTAATTTGAATAATGTCTTTTTTGTTGTTTCTTATATCTCGAAACGGTTTTACAAACTGGTTGATAAGTTCACGAATTAGGATGGCAGCACAAGAAAACTGTTATTGCTCTTTTTTCAATAAGTTTTTTAATCAGTGATCAATTTTTATCACTTTAAATTTATTTTAAAACTAAAAGTTTAGGCTACGATAATGGATAGTTATGATAAATATATTATTAACATTTTCTGTTGCAGAGAGCACGTAATAATGTTAAAATTTTGAAAAAGTTTTAAATTTTTAATTCGCAAAAGAATGACGCTATTTGATTATGTTTTCAGGTGTATGGTTCATTTCTAACAATTCAAAATATTCTTGAATTTTTCAGAATTTGTACGTAGTACATGGAATTTAATTTTTAGGGAAAAATCAGAGACTTTGTTTTTTGGAAATGACTACATTTCCTAATGCTGTCGAGAAAGCTTCTGGAGAAAAGGTAGGTACTGAATATTATTAGAGAAACAGGGCTGCTACAATAATTCTATTTGGAGAGGTTGCACTCAATAAAGACGATTTTCGGACCACTCTTATTCTTTATTCTCCAAAAAAATGCTTTGGTATTGTGTGGGCCCGTTACAAGTTATTTTGATCACATTAACTAAAGATGGATAACATTATTAATAGTGCAAAAACTGTATTTTTTATTCTTCTTTTATTTATTATGTTGGTTGATTTAAGGTTCTTAAATTTGAACTCAGAAAAAGTGAAATCTTTTTAAAACACCAAGTACTCACCGACTGATTCTGAAACCATGTGAACCAACCATTCAGACATGTTACAATAAATAAGAACTTTTTTAAAAACTCTATATAAGACGCCGTCTAAAGCGGGTCTTTTTAGACGATCGTCGTAGCGGCCAGTCCGCCTCTGATGTAGTTGACTGCTTCTTTTTTTCTATTTGCAAAATATTTCCTTCAATAGCTTTGAAGCACCTGAATCCTTGCTTGAAGTCTGATTTTTTGCCATTTGGAAGAACTAAAAATTATAGCAGCATTATTATGTGATGATTATCGGCTCGATTCTATAAAAAGTGGAAAAAACAGTGATAATTTTAGTAACGTTACAAATTGTCACTTCCTTAACCACTGTTCAAATCACTTATTTTATTTCGGTATTCTACATTTCACGTAATTTCTGGAGTTACTACGAATTTAGCTTTTCCACTCAATCTCCACTTTAGTTCAAATGCTTAATGCTAAGTTGCCAAGTCAGCTAATATAAAAATAATCAACAAGCTGTTAAGATATTTTTTTACCTTGTTTTTAGAAGCAGTTACCTTTTTTCCAGTTACCAGAAATAGATCCATCATCCCAAAGTATAGATGAGACTCCAGTCCCCGAGGTATCTGACGACGTATCTGTTGAGGTATCTACCGACTTTTCACAAAACCAAGTGAAAATTTATATCGTTGCAAATGATGGTATTCTAATAGAAGAAAATGTAATACCTGAACCAATTTCACTTAATAACAGCCCTAACGAAGTTAGTGTTGACTCATTGCCGTCAACATCAAAAAAAATAATTACTAAACAAAAAGTTAACAAAAAAATACGAGATAGAAGACCGTATGCAAGCAAAGCAAGCATGTTAAATGCCTCCGCAGAAATATTTGCAGATAGTTTGGAGAAACTCAGTAAGGCTTTTAAAGAGCTCTCGGATGCTATTAAACTATTGGCCACATCTATCAATAATTTAGCCGAAAAAATATGAAAATTAATAATTTTGTACAACATAATTTAATCTGAAATTAAAGAGTTATAAGAAGCTCTGTCATGTTAAGTTATTTCATACATTTAAAACGTGCAAAGCTTAATGAAAAAAATATATTTTTACCTAATACAAATATAACGTTTTATGAATATCTTGATTTTTAAGCTTTTTATAATTTAATAAAAGTCAAAAATTTAACAAAATTTAAATTATACGCAATCTTTAACTGAACACTTTGGCAATAACATCAAGTGGTGCCTCGAGTGGTAGCTATATATTATCCAAAATCATAATAATACGATGTCTTTGTCTTCTTCCTGCAGCAAGAACATCTCTTTCTAAAACGTCATTACCATCAAACATTTCATCTTCCATTTCGTCTTCGTTGTCTTCATAATAGTCATCATCCTCAATGTTTAATTCTAATAAAATATTAAGCAGTGCAGCACATGCGTAAACTATAAGTCCAGCTTTTTCATGACTGTAATGCAGAACACGATGCTTTAAAAGACAACGAAATCTTTGCTTTAATTTTCCAAAGCATCGCTCAATCGTATTTCTTGCGCGCTTTTGTTTAATATTATATCTCCCTTCGGGTGAATCGTTTGGTACATTCAGAATTGGTGTCATTAACCAGGGTGATAAAGGATATCCCGAGTCTCCAAGAAGCCATTGATTTACATCACCTTCTTGAAAACGTCGGCGAAGATGTCTATTGATAGTGGATGTTGCCCAAATTGCGGAATCATGAGTAGCACCAGGAAATCGTGCGTTAATGGCCAATATTCGTAAATTTGCGTCGCAAATAGTTTGAACATTAATGCTGTAGTACCCTTTTCTATTAAAGTACGCCAACGCGGGATAAACTGGATCTAAATTAGGAGGTGCTAGGATAGCAATATGGGTACAATCAATGGCACCAACAACGTTTGGAAAGTCAAATCTTTCTCTAAATCCATTTTTTACTGATTCTACTTCATATCTATTTATAGGAAACTTCACTTTTTGGGGAAAAATATGCAAGGCGATAATTCTGATAATTTTGTTAATAATTTTCGACGCAGTACTTTGGACTACAGCTATATGTGCATCTTTTCCCAAACTGCTTTGATAAGTTCTTTGCGCTAAAAGATGCAAAGTGGCTAACACTTTTATGTGTGCTGGGATGTACGTGCGCCTTATCCCATTTCTAATATGTGGCTCAATTTGAGGCAAAAGAACTTCGAGAACCACAGCGTTTGGTAGCCGGTAAAGTTTTTTAAATTGAGCTTCGGGTATCAAAAAAGGATTACTGTGGTCACGAAGTTTTCGAAATTGATGCCGTTGAAGATGACTGTAAAATTTACTTAATTTTATATACATAACCATTACAAATTGTTTTTCCAAACCGTCTTTGCAGATCGTCAAATATGTTTAAAAATTCAAATTGGAAATTGAGAAAATGGGCTATTATAGTGATTGACACATCAAGCAAAACACTTTATTAATTTTTAAACACCGCAAACGTCAACCTCCACCTCAAAACTCTGGTGCTTAAATTTTAGGAGTGGAGTGGTTAATTAACAACTCCACTATACCTTATAGATTAGGCATTTGATTAAAGTCATTAAAATTCCACTAATTTGGTAAATAACCACGTTACTAATTTTCCACTATCTTATAGAATCGCCCCGTATATTTATCTGTCTGTTTTATTTCAAAGAACTCTAACAATCAACGGCAGATATTTAGTTGTCATGACGTTGCCGTCAGCGAAATCATTTTCAAAAATTACTAAAGAGTTGTCTTTCAGTTTAAAATAAAAGAAACAATCTTGGTAAATTATGGTCACAATTATTTTTTATTTTTTTGTTGATTTTTTAACGCGTGGGTAGTAAACAACATCCATATGCAAAACTCCTTTTCGCAGCGTATAATCGAAACACGGATCATTTAGTTTCCGGGACAGAGCAATTCCTTTTTGCTTGAGCAATTCCCTAAAAAATGTCATAAAATAATTTTTTATTCATTCTTTGAAGAAATACGTCATGATTACGGGGGTGTATGTAGTGTAGAAATAGTGGGGGTAAAAGCAAGATAGAAAACATTACACCGGTGTTTCATCCCTTCATTTCAAGTTCCGACGCTGCCGCCGTAGCATCGACGGCGTTCCACCAGGTAAGACATCGCAAACTTAATAAAATTCCTCAATAAAACTTTTCAAATTAAATCAAAAGGATGCTGGCATGCTGGCTTTTATTCACTCTTTTGTCACTTTCGGATGCTTTTATGGTAACGAGTGTAAATGCTCGCGACGCTTGGCAAAAGCCCGGATGTCATAAAGTCGGTAAGTTATGAATTAAAAGTGTTTTTCCGGGGATTTTATAATTAATTTTAATGTCTCAGGTCATACAAGGAAGATTAGTATTCCCGAATGCGTGGAATTTCATATGACTACAAACGCTTGTCGAGGATTTTGCGAGAGTTGGGCCGTTCCGTCCGGTCCTAAAGCTACACCAACGCAACCTGTTACGTCCGTTGGACAATGTTGTAATATTATGGAAACTGAACCTGTTGAAGCCAGAGTTTTATGCGTGGATGGTGTACGAACGCTAACTTTTAAATCAGCGGTTAGCTGTTCGTGTTATCATTGCAAGAAGGATTAAAGATACACGATGTGAAAGGATTATTGACATTTTTAGATATTTAGTTTATTCTGTAAATGTTTATGTACATTTAATATAGGCTATATTATTGTAAATATTATACTGACTGACTGAATTGTAAACTAACTTCATTAAATGTTACTTTCTACAAATGTTTATTATTTCAATAAAATTGTAATATTATAAAAATATATTTAAAAAACGGGACAAAGTGGCTAGCATTCCAGCAGCGTCACAACGGAGTGCCTATCTAAATATAAATAATTACGCATTTCTGGAAAATTTGTTAATCTACCTATATTTTATTTGTTTGCAACAAATATAATTATATAAAGTAAGTTCTTTATTTCGAAAAGCAAGATATTTAGTTTTTCAATCTATTCACTAATAATTTAGGATGCCGACCAATCTGAATGCAATTTACTTCTAAATTAAGTGAATCCAAGTAGAAAAAAAAATTGTTAACGGCAGTTCACCTTAGAACTAAAACGATCTAAACAATTCAACTGTGCGCAATGACAGACATTACAAAAACCTCAATATCTATTTTTGCACTTGAGAAATAATTTCAATATTATTTATAGTCAAAAGCTATTAAGTGAGCTATATTCTGCAACAATTATTTTTTCTGAAACTCGTAACATCATCATAATCAATTAGGTATTATTAACACAATAATAAATTTAATAGTTGCTATTTTTATTTCAGATAAAATGAGTTTCAGTTAATGGACTTTTATACAGGTTTACCAAAAGTATATAACCAAGAGTTTTGCAGCTAAACTGTAAGCATTTTTACGAGAACAAGATGTGGACGTTGAATAGCTATAGAAATACAACTTTAATTGTATGACTACTTTTTTTATTTAATTTTTTGAAATAAAATAGAAAAAATTATATACAAACATTTTTTTCTTTAAAATAAGTTTTTTAAATATTTTTTTAATATTGACATTAACACGAATATGACATTTGTTATTAATCTGTCTTATTTGTAGATATTTGATACCAAAACAAAATATAGGTGGCGTTTACCAATTTCAATATGGTCGGTTGTTTTGTGTCTGAAAATTGTTTTTTGAATAAAGTGGTAAAGTAAGAATAGGAAAAGTATCGATACTTACAAAAGGTATCGATACTTGCTCAGCTATTGAGCACCGATACCTACTAAAATCAGGTATCGAGGTATCGATACTTTCGATACGTTTGTGATACTTTCAATACCTGGATACTTCCGATACCTCGATACTTTCAACACCTTTTTAAGATACTTAAAGATACTTTTTTTTTCAATATCTAAATACATTTCTGAAAAAGTTTTAATACTATGAAAGAAGAAAATTCAGATAATTACGCTGAAAATTCTTTCTAGTTATTAACTTTTTTTAAAAGCACGCATAATCGTCTAAAATAGTTCAAAACTTTGTTAAAAAAAAAGGAAAGCTAACGTTCATCTTTACCGTCATCTTTCCGATAGCTCGCTGCCTCCAGTACTTAGGATACCTCGAGTCTTTTAATACACCGATAGCTCTAAAACTTCGATACATCGATACACCTGCGGTACCTTTTTACGTCCTGTACCTTTGATACCTCTAATACCACCGATACTTCCGATACTTTAATACTTCTATATCTTCAATATTTTGCTTAGTATCGATGTTTTGCAGCCATCGTTATCCGATACTTGAAAGAAGGTATGCCCCAGTCTTAGTTTAGAGTGTTGTTGGTGAATAGCTTTGTTGGTGTTTTTGTTGTCTCATTCATGTTTTTTCTTGCAAATTCTGGTTTTATTACCCCTATTTCTTGATGAAAATTATGCTTGAGTTTTTTTTGACAAAGATTTATGCTTCTATTTACGTAAGTCTTTGATCTTTTAAAAAATCGGCATTGGAAATAGGAAAAAACAAGCGTATTCAGGGCAACATACCATGAGATCCGGTTTTATTTAAAAAAAATATAATAATGCAACTACAATCTAATGTAATTTAAAGTGACCACCAACTGCCTGCAAGCAAATAATATGATTAAAGCAGGTTTACTATTTATTTCATGCTCTTCTGAAAAAAAATTAAATTTAATTATAAATTTAATAAATAAAATTTAAAACACTTAAGTGTTTTAAAAAAAAAGTACAATCTTTCCCTTGCACTCGGCCAGTTCCTGTAGCTTAGTGTGACATTTCCAAACAAGTCTTGATGAGTGCCTGCACGATTGCAAAGCCTTCAGCGAAGCCTGACTGTTTGATAAAGTTTTTTGCATGCACTCTGTTAGACAAACAAACAAAGCGAAAATTTTCTCTTAAATAATGTGAACATGCTTGCTTAAAAATTTTAATACTAAGCCTACATATACGTCAGTATAACCAATCCTGTCAGGGAGCCAGTCATCCGTTCTGAAGCTACTCGTTTTTTATTACACCAGTTGTCACGTGGTTTTTTTTACAAGATACTTGTGATTTGTAGCAATCCTGAAGGCCATGTTATCGTCCCTCTTTTTAAAAATAAGGTCTAACTTTAACAATCATGAGGATATTGACTGATGATGACTTTTTGAAGAAAATCTTTTAAAGAAAAACAAAAACTGAAGAACTTAAAACATACACAAAATTGAAAAACTAAAAAACTATTAAAAAAATGTGTATAAAATAAATTCAAAAATTGTAAAACGCAGATAAAAAAGTAAGGAAAAAAATTATTAAGAAAAATAAAAAACATACTAAAATAGAAAAGAAAATGAAAAAGAATGTATTTCGAGAACAGAAATTAAAGAGCGGTGTAAAACCAATAAAGAAGGTGAGGCAAATAAAAAAGGTGTACTATCGCGGACATAAGTCTTCATACATCAACGTCCTCATGATGACATAAAGTGTAAAAGGGGCTTTAAGAGAAATAACCACACTTTTTATTTTTGTCATTTTGACAAAACAAGAACTGTCAGCTAAACTGCTATTAATAAAATAAAATCATTTAATTAATGTTGATCGCAAAGAGAAAAAGGTTAATCACTCACATTTATTTTTGCATGAAGCATACGAGTATTTTATTTAAAGACTTTTTAAGAATTAAACATTCTCTACTAAAAAATTTTTGCATAAAACTGAATTTTTCTCTTACAAAAGGCTTCTCCTTGCCTGTTAGCAAAAGCTTTGTCCTTAAAGATGATTTAATTTCTCCGTTCAAAAGAACGACTACTTTTGCTTTATTGAAGGTTGAAACCAAAGGCATTTTTATTTTGTCACTAATTGACGTCAAAAATATTTAAAAAAACATTAATCACAATCACAATGAAGCATTAACTACATGATTTTTGTTTTGAGTGACAGAAAATTGATGCATGAAGACTTTTGTCCGCGATAGTACATTGTCGTAGATTTAAATAAAACTGTTAGATTTACTAAATATGAAAGTCATAGATACACAGTGTCTTTGATAGTTATTTAACGAATAAGTTTGTTAAATAAGCGATTAATAATCGAGACATTTTGTGACATTAGTTGCTCATGTCACAATAAACTTGATTCCAAAATTTTTCAACTTGCCTCTCTTTACTAACACATCTAGATTGTTTTCTGTTACCTAGCTACCAAACACCCAAACAAATTCTTCAGTTGCCATTAATATTAATTAGTTTATAGTTTATAGCTGTCATTATTATTTGATAGTGGTGTTATTGTTATAAATATGAAAAAAATTGAAATTTCACTTTACCAGAGATACGAGAAAGAGCCAATGAATCTTCAAACATGCCGTTTTTATAATTTTTTTTTATGATAATGACAGTTTAAAAAGGTCAAAATTTTGGTTTGTTTGGTTGGTATTAGCAGGTTGTTATTGGTCTAGAAGACTACTGTCTAAAATTTGAAACAACTTTCCTGTATCGTTACTTATGTGCTCAGAGTACATAAACTAAACCTTATTTAATCTCATTTTTTAACCTCAGTTATTTTCAATTATTAAATCACAAAGAATAATTTCCTAGTGCTTACAAAATCATTTTAAAAATTTTGTTTATCTGATTGCTATTTTGAAATACAGGGTGAGTCAATTATGGGCTACTTCTGAAATTTTTCTAGGTGCAACCAAGAATACTTATTCTACTCACCATTTGATACTGGCTTTTATTTAAATACTAAATTGTGTCAAATTTGCTTGTTTGGCTACAAATATCAAAATGACGGTGTTAAAATTTTAATCAAGTTTAATCTTTATTTACTGGTAAAATTTTTATTCTTCTATCTTTATAAATAGCAGAAATACATAAATTTGAAAATAAAAATTCAGTGAGAAAATGAATATTGAAAATCAAACTTAGCTTCAGAATCGTTGTTAGATAAAGTGACAAAACTGAACTCTTCTTGGAAAATCGGCTAGTCTCAGTTCCTGCACCAAGGTAACATGGTATACGTGGATTTTATTCCTTTGAACTAGGATGCCTGTCTAATCCCTTTGTCGAGCTGATTCTTTGACTCATATGAGGACTATTTTCCACAGCTTGTAGAACAACAATTTCGCTTTGTGGATCAGTGGCTGTTTCTCTAGGGTTTTTTTTCATTTTAAGCCTATTTGTCGTAACATAATTTCGAGTTTCTTAAATGTGCTGGGGACAGGATGCCTACGAATAGGATATCTCTGTAAATAGAAATCCGCAGCGGTTACAGCATTTTTACCTCACTCTCTATAGATAAGTACATACCTACTTGTCTACTTTCTTATTGCTCGTGTAATAATAATTCGCGATACAAAATTGAGCAAACTTGTGTTTATAAAAACTGACAAGATTAAATTGAGAATACACTGAACAACGCAATTATGAATTTTTTTTCGAAATTTAAAAAATGAGAAATTTAGTGAATACTACAGGTAGTATTTTTGAATGCATCTCAAAAAAAATTTAGAAATAGCCTATAATTGACTCACCCTGTATAAAGATTTAAAAGAATTTACGTCATAAATTATTTTTTTGAACATTCGTTAGGTTTGTATTGAGTAGGTGTATGTTTTTCGTCACGATTCTACATTTAAATTTTTGTTTTCATTATGTTGAAATCAAAGATAGTTTTTTAGATTTTGTTGAGTGTAGAGTGTATATAATAATTTCCAACATTAAACTTGTTTGTATTAAAAAAAAATGTTTAAAGCGAGTTTTTTATTTAGCAAATTATATTTATTCTCTATTTTCCGACCTTGTATTTCTGTAAAGTGCTCTTTAAAATAAAATTTATTATTGCCACACCTTTACATGTGAAAAGGCTAAAATAACGACTTAGTAGAATTCCAATTGTTCAGATTCCCAAAATAACGAATCGTATGTAAAAACCATTTATAGTGGTCCCTTGAGTTTATCTCACCTTAAAAATAATAAATTTTTATATTTTATTTGTAAGAACTGCATTTGGAAATTTACACTTTACTTCCGAGTATCTTATTTCACAACTTCCGGAATCGTATTTTATCGCAAGTCGCTTTCCATATATTTGAAAATCCATATCCAATTAATTACCATATTATCGATGATTCTTGAAAAACGTTTTTCCCATCGGATGTCACTTTCATTTTCGTATAAAAGCACCAATTACGTGTTAAATTACTTAATAAAGTTACGTTAATTTATGCATAATCCTTAGAGACGTATGAGCCTTATTACCCGCTCTAGAAATTTAAACGTGAAAATGGAAAATTTAAAAAAGTTTCACTTCGATTTGCTCAAGTTACATGTTTACTCAGTGTAATTGTCGGTGATTGCATCCCTAACGAAATTCCCACACACAAATTCTGATCATCGAGAGAGACGCTAACGAAATATGGAGGTGGCACACAATTTCACAAAATTACCGATTTACGAAAAAAATTTTAATTATACAACAAATTTTATTCATTCAACAATGTAATTTACAACATACGTTATATACATATTTGTTCTGGGTAAATACAACACAATGAATTGTTTTTATTATTAATTTTGCTACGGTGTTTACACCTTCTGCTAAAAATACAATAAGTAGAATTTGAATTTAATTCTGCATCTAGTAAGTAAACTTAATTTTAGATAAACAATTATTTTTTAAAAATTTGGAAAATGTCTATTTTATGATTTGCGTTTCTGAATTTTTTTTTCTATTTTGCGTTTGTAATAAATCTTCATACGATACCGATTTGAGTGTCTTATTAGTCAATTCAGCATCTATTTGCATGCTAAAAAGTAACTAGTACTTTTTTAATATTGGTTATGTTTTTACTGCTATCGGACATCAGAACAAATTTTAAAAAAGTCATAAATGTTAGCGTTATAACAAGTTATAATTTCATTCAAACAAAATTTTGGTGCACATAATGACTTGTAAATGTAAAAATTTAAATGTAAAAATTTAAATAAAAATCGTCTATTGAGATGTTTTTATGTATGTCGCAATTAACCTCGAAACGTCGAACAGTGGGGTAAGCTGCTTGAACAATGTGATAACTTCAACTTTTTTTTGAGAGAGAGAAGGTTTTAAAACGTCTTTCAAGCACTACTGACGATTCACAACTCCCACAGTGTTTCATAATTTACAAATTATTTGCTAGATGAGTATATAGAGTAGATGCTTGATCTAAAATTATGATGAATGAATCCGTATATAGTTTGCGATTTGATAATTTAAGAATTGTTGTAATATTTTTAGAGATTTCTATATTGTGTTTATGTTAATTGGACTATTCAAGCAATAAACATTACGGTAGGTTAGGAAGAAGGTATTTACACAAAATTTTGAACAAATTTGAAAACAATTTAAGAAATGCTTGACATTTTCATGATATTTATTACCTTAACGCAAAAATCTTTCAAAATAGAAAATAAAAATTTTTGTACTTAAAAAGCACGTAAAACATGTAAAATAGAAAAAATGCTATGGAAAAACTCGTTTTTAAAGTCATTGTGCACACTCAGTTTTTATAAAAACTAGCGCTTTGTGTTTCGTGCCACAAAAGTAACTTTACGAAACGCTTTTTTTATCATCCTGTTATAATACCCATTTAAGTGCTTTAATATCTATTGTAGTACGTATTAATCTACCTTTTCTCCATGTTCAAAGACAGAAGAGGCCATGGGTTTATGATAACCAGGCTCTATCACTACGTAATAACGTCTATTTAAAAATAATAGGTATTTATTATACAAGTGTCTTATAAGGCAAATAAGTCACGAAAGGAATGTTGTCAATTTTATCAAAACCTAAAAATTTTATATCTACAAAGATTAGTAGTACTTAGTCTATGATTTGGTTGCCATGTTGTTGACAACAAAATTATTATTTGAGAAAAATTTTGCAAACAAACTGTTTAGACGCTTGTAACATTGTTGCAAACGAAAAGAAGAAGTTCTCTTCCTGAAAAAATTGCGAAAGATGTTGAAGAAGTCACATCGAGTTAGCTACCCAAGAAATCCAGGGACGCTTATTACAAAAAATTGAGTGAGTTCAATAACTGGAACAGGAAAACGATGTTTGTGGGGTAAGCGAAAGCGTGCTGTTGGGTTACTTCTTCAACGCCAAAAAAAGATTCGCAGTCTCTTCAATGTGGACGAAATACAGCATGTTAAGATCGACATTAAAGCTTCAAGAAAATACAGATATTTTACAATATAGCAAGTTGATCGCTTTTTTAAAGAACGAATCAAAAAATTACAAGTACAAAAAAATTAAAAATTTGTGAAAGAGAGCATATTCAACAGTTTCTAGCAGAAGCACCTAATAAAAAATATTTGATGTTGAAGGTAGGTCAATTTTGTTATTAGAGAATGAAATCTAATTTTATTACATTACAGGTCGCACTAATTTTTGGTGTGTCGATGTTGTGAATTATTGAACATGTCAATCAATAACGTAGAAGATAAAGGATCCTATATGTTGGTATCTGTACCAGATACAAAAACATATGTTTCACGTAGCTTTACGATTATGGAAGAAGGGTTTGCAGTTAATGTGCTGGATATTTGTAGAAAATATATGTTTCTCCGCTCTAAGAGTATTTCTTACAACAGGTTGTTTTCGTGCTATAGAAATGAGAAATGCACAAAACAACCAGTGAAAATAAATTGTCTGTCCAAAATAGCATCAGTAGTAACTGATTTTTTGAAATTACCAGAATCAGAGTCTTATACAGGACACAGTATGAGACGCACATCAGCGAGTTTATTGTTCAAAGCTGAAGCCGATTTTGGTGTGGTCCAACGTCATGGCCGATGGAAGTCGACAACCGTGGCACAAGCGTATGTCGAAGAGTCAATTTTGAGCAAAATAGACATTGCTAAGAAGATACTGGGTGGAAATTCGGAAACAGAAGACAATGTTATTGTAAATACTGAGAAGCAAAAATCGAATGAATATAGAAACAACATTGAAGTGACAAAAATGAAGCAAACAAAGTTATATCTTTTAATATAAATGTTAACGTAAATCTCAACAAATAATTTCATCTGAGATTTCTGTTTCTTATAATTGTAATTTTATGTATTGTATTTTTTGATGTTCAATTAAATGTTCAATTTTCTGTAAACTGTTCAATTATATAAATACAGTTTTATTATTGATTCATAAAACCTCTTGTGATTTATAGATCCCATAATTTAATCAAAAACATCATTTTTATAACGTCATAATAAAGAGATGTTGGATAAAAAAATGAATACATAAAAAGTGTTAAAAATGTACCAATACAATCAGCCAAAAGTGCACTTTTATTTTTAAACTTGGTTTCTGTCAGTGGTGTTCCTTTTAATTTTTTCGAATAACTTAAAATAAAAAAAGAAAATAAATAAAATTTGTATTGACCTAGCTCCTTCTTCTAATTGTAAATGACTATTTACTTTATCACAATTTAATAAAATGTAAATAAATTATGACAGCGATATTAAAAACAGTTCTATTGTTGCAACTAAAAATTAAAAATTTTAGTGTAGACTGTCCCGCTTTAACGATCAGCTAAACCTCAAAGAAAAACGATTACACGAAATCAAATATCAAAATTCAAATATACTTATTCTGTGAAAAATAGAAATTGTGACTTAAACTGTAAATCTTACTAACAAAAGATTTTTTAATCTACCTAGTAGCATTATTACGATTTATAACGTTTCTAATCTTGTAGTGATAAAACCAAAAACAAGCACATGTTTGCATCAGTATTTTTTGGTTTTGCCAATAAAAGATTAGAGATCTTCTAAATCGTAATAATGCTTATAGTTTAATAGAAGACCTTCTTAGTAAACTTTAAGACTGCCGTTTAGGTGTGTTATCGCTTATGGAAAAAATAAGCAATTGTCTTATGCAGATCGCATTTGAGTTTACCATAACCAAATTAATAAACTCATACGCAAATGGCAGCTAACATTTTTTTATCGGGTTAACATATTTTTAAATTTCTATAAAGTTTTTTAAAGAAAAGATTATTTAGTGTGAAAAATAATCTAAAATCAAATTTAGATTTACATTACTTAAATTATTATGAACCTGGACTTCTATGTCTTATGAATGTAAATACCATCAAGAGGGCAAATCTGTTAATTAAAGCTTTTGAATTTGAAATCTACCTAATTGAATAATTGTTAATTCAGTTGCTTTGCGTCATTCAGATATGATGTTAGAACAGCATAGAGTGTTCGCTGAGATACATTTATTTAATTTAGTTTTGGTTAATTCAAAATCTAGTCTATTTAAGAAACGGTTTTTTTTTCTATAAGCGCAAATCCGCCTAAACTCCAGTCTTAAACCAAAGTGAATTTAACAACAATTAACGTCAAAATTTAATCAGAGAAACCAGGTAATGCTTGAAAGAGTTCACTGGCAATATAACAACCAAATACTGTTGTCAAAAATTCCCAAGAATACTAATATTTAACTTGCTAACTCAAAATTACGCTCAAAGAGTCAACATTACGTTATAGTCATAATGTTTCAGCTAGGACCATGGTAACCAAAACCTCGGAACCTCCAGCAGAACACAAATAGACTACAACTTATCAACGAATGCCTCAAAATACAGAAACATAACCTTGTCAATCTTCTTATTAGGTTTGTTGCGTTTAAAATTTTATATATTCGACTTGAATTTAATGAAAATATCGATTTACAAGCAACAGTTCTACCTCCAAATAAAGATGGGACTCTGAAAAGTGACACAAAAGAAGAAAAAGATCAATTTAAATAAACAAATAGGTATGGCGGACTTACATGGCGTCTCTTAGACAACGCGATAAAAATGTACATGCATTATACCAAGTGATATAACACTTATAAAATATTGTCTTAGATGAGGTGACAAATTTCCAGATTTATAAGTAACAAAATATAAACAAATCAAGAGAAGACAATGCAAGGCAATGCATCGCAATTTATTTATTGTTGCGTGCCAAACCGCCATCTAAATTTCAAATTTTTGTGGTTTGTGTTGTTGTTTTTTTTTTGTACTACGAGGTTAAAAAGTCATTTTCGTCGCAGACTTTAAAACTAATACAACTAAAACGGCAAAGTGTAATGTTAAAAAATCCGATAAATATGCAGTTTATTTATTGACTTGATGACGTTATACGACGCCAAACATTAAGAACTATACATACAAATTAGCATGTAGAAATATGGGGTGGAAAAATGACAAAAAAAAAATTTTTTTGAAGAAGGTGAAAAATGATACTTGGAAAAAAATAGTCAAATGAAATAAAAAAACAAACAAAGAAAGGTTTTAGAAATACAAATAAAGTTTGTAAAAGTATCTGAGAAACGATGATTGAAAGAAAAAACAGGACTACAAAAAAGTTTCGAAGAATGAAGAAAGGGAGAAAAAGAATTATAGAAAAACAAACAAGTAAAAAAAACTAAAAAGTTTTTTGAGATAAAAAAATTCTGTTTTGGAAAACCAGGAAAAAAATATTACTAGCAGAATAAAAAGAAAGCTTTTAAAGAAATTATGATTAATTATTTTAGTTTTAACTTTAGTTTTAGTTAATAACTCAGACGTCTGTGATTCAGAGTTAAAAAATCTGCGATTTTTATTATAGTTTCTTTTCATAAAATTTGATTTGTTTTAAGTTTACGCATAAAAATTTAATTTTATGTACAGCGATTGGACAAAAGCAAAATAAGCACTTTTACCTTTTTTTTATTGAACAATAAACTGAGTATTTCTTTTTCTTTTTGTTTTTTTTTCTACTATACATTAATCACTTTCTTAAAGTTTTTGAAAGAATAAGAAACGTTAAGGTTAATAAGACAATTATTTCTAATAATATTTCTAATAATACTTTTTCAAAGTATTAATTTTGTTTAAATTTAATTTTGTTGCTTTTTTTTATTCTACTTAAATTGAGTTATTGTATATTATAGTTTAAGTAATTAATAATTTTTTAAATTTATTTTTTTACTAGTTAAATTGTTGAGTACTGTAAGCCAGGCTTGCAAACATTCGTAGTTCTCGCCACTTTTTATTTTTTATGATGTTTCCATCTAAGGGGCAATACGCATTTCGTCAATTATTTTAACTCTTTTTATTTAGTTTTCCTGCACTAGTGAAAGGAGTACAAACATTCTTTTCCTCTCCCAAAAAAATCAAAGAAATTAGAAAAAAAGTTGTAATTTAGAGAATTTAGAAGTAGCTATTTGGAGTGACTTTAATAATTTAAATTTTGTTTTATATAAGTTTTGTAGCACGGGTCTAAATTTAGAAAAGTGTAAGTTTGTAAAGAACAAGTAGTCATAAACGACTTATAAAACAAGTTTTATATACTATTTTTAATTAATAATTTAAATTGACAAGTGTTAGCCTGGAGCATTGACAATATAAAAGTCTAATAAAACTCCAATTTAAAACTTTTTCCATTACACTATTAATGTTTTTGGTGAATAACCAAATAGTTTGCGACATTTTAAATGTTGATATTGGAAAGCGATATTAGTGTTGTGGTTGAGCACGAATAAACGATCCATTTTACGAGTTTTTCGATGCAGGCAAGTAATCGAGAAGAGCTTTGTGTATTACTTGACAATCTCGCCGGCGTGGGACTGCATATATTAGTGCTTGCTAAGTGTATCACACCTGGTGAACGGTTAATTGCTGGCTGAAAATGTGGGCGAATAAAGTTTTCAACGAAGGATCAAGGACCTTCATTTTGGTTAGCTTTTAATCAATCATCGTGGAGGTTATTTAGGTTAATTGTCGCTCGAACGAATATTCAATTAAATTCGATTTTTATTTTTACGAAAAAAAATAAATTGAAGAGATTGAATTTTTGTCTGCTAAGTGCTGAAAAATGGATCGTATAGTTTTACTATTATTGTGGACGGTTTACAATAGTTTCTCTCAAGAGACGTGTTCTGTGTCACACCACACCCAGGACTCTTTTCTCTCATTATTCCATTAATTAATTTGGAAAAATGCACGCGAACTCCAACTCGAAAACTTTTCCTATTTGGAACGCACTTAATCAAATTGTCATGTTTTTTCCAAATGGAACTTTTATACTTAATAATACAGAGTGACCCTGTTAGTAACTCACTTCTTGTGTATTTTTTTATTTATTTTATTTTTAAATTCAGATTATTTTAAACCTATTAGACAAGAATTAATCAAAATGCTTTATTTACAACCTTATAAATATTGTAGATCTAAAAAAGCTTGGTTTATAATTCTGTATAGTGCAAAATCATTTAATCGAATTTTTCGAAATTTTTCCATATTTTTTTAGTTTTTGCATAGAGTTTTAAATTATGCAGATTTGACGATGAAAACCCGACACCTCTCGGGGCTGTCGGGAGTACTCATATTCGTCGCTTATGCAACAAGTTTTCGTAAATTAATCCATAAAGACAAGTTCTTTTAAAGTATTTCTATAGATGAGATTTTGTAACACAACTATTATACAGTGTTGAAACTACTTATAGAATATATTCAGTAATTTCAAAGCAAGTAACATTTGTCGAATACACTGAAACAGGTTAATTTTTATTTCTCATAATGCTTAAAAACAATCAGTAAACTTTGACGTTTTTCTAATTGTTTTTGATGTTGTGGTGGAAACGTAAAAATCTCAAAAACTATTGAAATTTGAAACTGGAAATTGGAATTATTGTAAAGGGATTTAATAGTACTATCTTCAAATTTATAAAAAAATGTAGCATGCTATTTAAAGAAATATACAAAGTGTCTGTAAATGGTTAAATCTGTTGGCAACCCTGAAGTTAGTAAATTTAGTACTATGTAGATTTTTAACGTTTTCGAACGGAAGTGTTAATCTTGTTTTGTTTATTTTTGACAAATAGAACAATTTTAAGGTTAATTACTTCACTTTGACTGTTATATTTTTTTTATCAAGGCAGAAACATGTCTAAATTGTCTTTAAGTAGAGTTCCGTTTTGGCAGCGACACGTGTCGTTTCGGTCTGCGTGACGACGCTAACCTCTCGACGCTAATTTGTCGTTGGTGATATAGGCCTGAGATGCCTAAACACTGTAATACCAAACAAGAAGAAGAGGAAGAATAAAAATAAAAAGAAATACTTCACTTTAGATTATCAATCTTTATATTTTGCAAAAAGCTTTCTTAAGGAAAACAGTGGTGTAACGAACGGTTAAAAAGTTCTTCTCGCAACAGATTTTGGTAGGTTCCCAAATAAACCACTCACTACACTACATGTGTTCCAATTTTGTTGAAAATTGTTTGGGTGCTTCAGAGCTAAAATACTAAATCGATGAAAGACACATGGCTTCTATACTCAGCAT
Source organism: Tribolium confusum (assembly GCA_029207805.1). Taxonomy (NCBI): domain Eukaryota; kingdom Metazoa; phylum Arthropoda; class Insecta; order Coleoptera; family Tenebrionidae; genus Tribolium; species Tribolium confusum. Next base: position 12,705,601 of record JALGAY010000006.1, read on the forward strand.
TGCTACTTCTTCTGAAAAAATGTTGAAGACCGAGCTCATTAAATTAAAGTGACTTGACCAGTGGTTTTGCGCATACTGGGAATATACACATTAAAGTAAACAGAGATTCGATTATTTGAATTAATAGATGTTTTTTTATATTAGAGCGTTTTTACAGAATTATTATAACTGTATTCCGCATCCTAACATTCATCTTCCTCTATCTATGCAATCTTCTTCGTTTAAGTTTCTTTTTTCTATGGCTTCTTCTATATCGCTCTTCCATTTTCTGCTTGGTCGTCCTTTTTTCTTTCTTCTCGTTGGTTTCTATTTCATTATTTTTTTTTGGTCATCTCTCTGGACTCATACGTTTTACATGTTACACTTTTTATTACAATGTTTTCAACTATTGTTTTGTATATTCACCGTTTAGTGTGTTTTCTTATCTGCTTTCTCCTTAGTACCGAATTTAATACATTTTAATAAGTAATATTTAGTAGAGAGCAGAGTGAACTCCTGCGATCTGTGCCCAACAGCTTCATTCCTTTTCTTCTTCTACATCGGAAAGTCTGTCATAACGCTAATAAAAAAAAATTAAGCAAAACAAAACACTTAAATCTAAGAAAATTGTTCAAACTGTACCAAGTTACTTATATAACAAATTTAAAACAAAATATTTAAAGAAATTGTTCAAATTGTTCCTCTCCGTGTTCCTGACATAAAGCGATTCTTCTTTTAAATTTTCAAAAACATTAACTAGCATTTGTGGTGTTATGTTAGCAATTTTATCTGTGATGGCTTCTTGTAGTTCTTCTAAAGTATGCAATGCCCTACTGAACACTTTGTTTTTCAAATGACCAAAAACAAAAAAATCAAGAGGTTAGATCCGGTGATCTGGGAGGCCAAATGTCTCTACTTATTAAACGATTTCCAAAAACTCTTCTTAAAAATCGAAGCGTTACTCTGGCGGTGTGTGCTCGAGCACTATCTTGCTGGAAAAACCCCTCATTCCGTTCTTGATCATTTAGTTGGTCGATAAAGGGAGTTAGAATCTGATTGATGTAACGTTCAGCATTGATTGTAAAGTTAAAAAAGATTGGGCCAATAATTCTTTGCCTAGAAATTGCTAATCAAAGACCAGTTTTTTGAGAATATAAAGTTCTATTTCTTGTAACATGAAGATTTTCGGCGGACCATATACGATAATTTTGAGAATGATGAAACCAAGAAAGATGAAACCAAGACTCGTCGGAAAAAAATATTGTCTAAAATTTTGTTGTCATTTAAATTTTACATAAACCATTGACAAAAATTAATCGCAGTCCTAGATCTGGTGTACTTAGAAATTAAACATCACTGTATATAATAGTAATGCAACGAATATTCGGTAACTATTCGGTATTCGGCGTATTCGGCTAGATTTTTAGTATTCGGCCGAATACCGAATACCGACTTACTATTCGGCCGAATACCAAATAGGAAGAAAACTCGACAATAAATAGAATACATTCTGGAAAAAGTTATTGTTTATACGATTAATATACATCTATCTACTAAATAAACAGTAATTTAAAAAATGTTTATCAAACATTAAAAAAAATTAAAAATAATTTTTGTTCTAAAAATTTTGATTATTACTAGTATCATAATAATTATTATTAGTTTAATATAAATTAAGATTTGTAATCGAAGTTTAAAAGTGGTAAATTATGATGCAGAAAGACTAATTTTTCTGCGTTAGCAGGCAAAAGTCTATTTCTCTTTTCTTCATATACGTTTCCTGCTTCTGAAAACAAACGTTCACTGTACATACTATTTCCAGGGGCAGAAAGGTATGTGGCAGCAATTTTTGACAAATGTCGACAAAACTGTTCTTTATGTGATTGCCACCAAAAATATGGATCGTCTTGTCTCGATTTTCTTTCAAGTTGCAAATATAGATCTAGTTTAACTGCAATTGAATTCTTCACTTCAGGATTATTAGTCGAATCAGTGTTTATTGTTATTTCATCAAAGCATTCCCAAAAACTTGTATGGTTGTTATTTTGTTCTGTTGCTTTTTTCTTTGCAGGTGGTGAAGACTGTGGGCTGTCATCACTAGAAAAAGATTGGTCACAGCATTGCATTATTCCCTCTAGAAGAACATATTGTCGGGCTTGTTCTGCTTGGCATTGATAAAAAGTAACTTATTTTAAATCTTGGATCTAGCAGAGTAGCTACCAAGTAAGCCTTGGTATCCTTCAAATAAGAAAAACGTTTGCTTAAGCCTCGTTTTATAGCTAATCTGACTTCATTTACTCTTGGGGTTTCTTGGACTATCTCGTCCTTGCTGCAGTATCTTGTGAGTGTTGCAACATACGGAATGACTTCTGAAATGCAGGAATAGCCACGACTTGTAATTTTTGTAATTTCTTCAAAAGGTTGGAGAAGCTTTAAAACTTGTTTAAGAAGTCCCCATTGCGAAGGTGATAAATTTGAGAAGGAAGAGTTAGAGTGGTCAGTAAGATATAATGAAATTGCACGTTTTTGCTCTAAAAGACTTGATAGCATGTAGAAAGTTGAGTTCCACCTAGTACTTACATCTTGAACCACATTATGTTCAGAAATACCCAAATATTTTTGTAGGATGTGTAACTTCTCCTGAGCTGTGCTTGAATGATTAAAATGAGTGACAATTCTTCTAGCTACACTTATCATTTCTATTACATCATCCTGCATTTTTAAAGAATTTGTGATAACAAGTTGAAGAGTGTGTATAAATCAGGGAATTGATTGAAACTCTGTGTCTTTTACACCCTTAACCATATTTCGTGCGTTATCATGATTGAGCACATGTACTTTTGAAGGATCAAGGTCCCAAAGATTTGAAATTTCTGTAAGGGCAACTGCAATATTTGCGCTTGTATGTTGTCCGACAAAATGTTTTATGTTTAGTACCGCATGTTTTATTTCAAAATCTTTGGTTAGCCAATGAGCTGTAAAACTCAAAAAACTGGCATCATTGTTCATGCAAGTCCACATATCTGATGTTACAGAAACAGCGCTTGTTTCACTGAGCATTTTCTTAATTTTACTAACTGTTTTGTTGTATATCCGGTATAATAGTTTGTGCTAAATACATTCGACTAGGTATTTTTTACCGTAGAAGAACCTTATTCAAAAGTTTTGTAAATCCTGGTTTTTCTACTATTGATGCAGGTTCATTATCGACAGCTATCATTTCAGCTATCAGATAATGGTACTGTCTTGATTTTTCGTCGTTTATACTCCATTTATTTAGTTTTCCACAATCTTCAAGCTTCAATTGTCCCAAATTATTTTGACTTAAAGAAGGTTCAGGCGCAAATCGTGTGCCATTATTTGGTAAAATTTCTTTCTTTTGAAACTCTTCTGGATGTTTGTTTTTTACGTGATTAATCATCCCAAAGTTGACGCCTGTTTTCCCACGCCTCCACGAGAAATTATAGTGTTTAATCTTCGATTAAAACAGATTTTGTCCTTATTAATTCTCACAAATTCTAAACGGATGTTGCGTAATTAACCGTAGAGCAATGACTTACTTAGCTTGCATTTAATAACTTCCAAAATTATAGCGACGATATAAATGTTTATAAATCAAGTTTAATTCACTTTGTTTAGAAATTACATTTTATGTTATTCTGGATTAGAACACTGTAAATAGTTTATATATTGTTAAGTTTTTGAATGAATGATTTAGTATAGAACGAACCCCCAAGTTTTATTAATCCTGCAGCATCGAACATGGAAAATGGTAAATAAAAAATATTAAGGAAGGTGATATGACAATTTTGAAAAAAGACAACATCAGTGCCAGCAATTAGTCTTTAGCAAGAGTTATCAAAGTTCATCCAGATTCAGATGACATAACTCGAGTGGTTACGCTCAAAAAAGCAGGTGGAACAACAATGGACAGACCAATTCACAAACTAATTTTACTATCGACAGAAACAGTCGAAAAAGAATCGAAATCGAGAACAATACAGGCTCCGGCATCGGAAAAAAAAATCAAGTTCGCGCTTTATAGAAAATCTCGATAATTGCAATATTATTTTTGATAACAGTTGGCAAATCAACAGCATCCATGACGTCCGAAAACTCCTCTCTATACAAGATAAATTACCCAGAACCAGGGTTTTTTATAGAACACATTGGACATACAACGGTAGAACGCGGTATCTTTAGAATTAAAATCAAACTTGAAAGGTCAAGATTTACAAACGATACAAAAACGGCAAATTACATAATAAAAAATATGGAAAATTTTTGTAATCAAACTTTACAGATGTCATCCGATAATATCGATTGTTCATCACCAATTCATCAACTAAAAGAAAAGGAAAAAGAACTACTTTGGATTAAATTGGGACTAGATAGTTTATTAAAGAAGAGAGAAAAGAGAGGAATTTTGGGGACCCTCCTAACTTCAGTATTCGGCGTAAATAACAAAGTTTACAAAGATATTGATGACCTAGACAAAAACCAACGTAAGCTTATACAAGCTTCACATCATCAAACTAAATTTATGTTCCAAGCCTTGTCCAAATTTAATGACACCGAAACAAAAATTTATCAGAAAATAAACCAATTTCAAGTAAAATTAAATAATGGATTAAAAGCAATAAACAGCGTGCAACATTAGTACAGCACAATAGATCACAATAAATTAAACATTCGTCTAATAAATACATATCAAACTGCCATAATTACTTAATTATGTAATTAAGTAATTAATTACATAATTAATTACTTAGATGACTTATTGGATCACTACAAGAGTTTGTTAAATATTAACGTTAATAGAACCAATCTCTACGAATTTATTTCCCCAGCCCATAATGAAAGCATAATTTCCACGTCGTCCGAAAAGTTACCTTCTAATATAGAAATAATGTCCTATTCTATCCTCCGCACAGAAATATCCTACACAAAAAAATACGTTTACATATACGGTTATTTCACTATGTCAGAGATTGCGAATTTCATGCTTTTAAAGGTTAACGCGATACCACACAAAATTGAAAAAGACTCATACTGGACTTTGGAAGTTCACAATGACATCATCACCATCGACTACAATACTCAAAGATATTTTACCATAAGCGATGACAAAATACAACACAGCACAAAAATATCTGACCACCAATATATATCCTCGCCATCCACTGTTCGAAGCATAGAGAACAGCCCCAATTGCATGATCGACGAATTATACAAGAGGTCAGAGAACAACACTTGCCGAATGATTTAAAGAAAATTTACAACTTCTATCTGGAGAAAATTATACGTCGGCAATTTATGGATGTTCATCTTGCCCACAGCAACCAGAATTGCAGTAACTTGCAACGGAAATCGACAAGATGTTAAACTGAACAAAACCGACATCATTACCATTTCTCAAAATTGTATTATATCAACCTCAAAAATGGTTTTGACTCCAAAACGCATGGCAACCTTCTCTGTTCTTGGAGGGTTTGCAAGACCCGTCGTGGTAAATTTAACTACGTTAAAATCATCCGCCCGTGGCGCCATCCCCCCCTTGACACTCATGCCAACAGAATCAGTCCTAAAACCATCCGATGACTTTGCCAGTCTAAAAGAAGAGGAAGAAAAAATTGACGATCAACTGCAAGAGATAAGATGGAAGGGCATCACTCACCATTCAATAATAACAAGTGTCGTCACGGTAACTGTTGTTATTGTTTTAATAGTTGTCTTACTGTTTAGTATAAAACTCATCTACCGGGTCCATAAACAGCAGCATCAGCCCAGATCCGCCGAGAATGTCAATCAAGGAATCGAACTTCAACCCTTTAGACCAGAACATGCCCAAGTCTACGCCGAACTGCGTCGCTAGGCTCATGCAATTTTAATTTTTATTTTTTTGTTTACAATTTGTCTTATATTTAATATTTTTATTTATTTATAGGTATTTAACTTTTGCGGGATCAGGTTTTAATACATTGTAATGTTAAGATATCTAGTTACGTTATTACAGAGGTCAGGATTGTAATCTTTTGCCGAGTCGCCAAGATGTTTAATCTTCGATTAAAACAGATTTTGTCCTTATTAATTCTCACAAATTCTAAACGGATGTTGCGTTATTTGTCAGCGCTTTTAGTTACACATCCTCATTGGTTCGTAATAAATATTACACCTTAGTAATCAATTAACCGTAGAGCAATGACTTACTTAGCTTGCATTTAATAACTTCCAAAATTACAGCGACGATATAAATGTTTATAAATCAAGTTTAATTCTCTTTGTTTAGAAATTACTTTTTATGTTATTCTGGTTTAGAACCACTGTAAATAGTTTATATATTGTTAAGTTTTTGCATGAATAAATTAGTATAGAACGAACCCCCAAGTTTTATTACTCCTGCAGCATCGAACAATAGTCACACAATTTGCACTGTACAGTTTTTAGATCGTTTGCACTGTCAATAAAATATTTCCAAATGTAAGATTTTTTTTTCATTGCTGCCATGACACTCCACGAAACGAAAATTTACAAATTAAAAGATGAAACAATAAAATAATTAACACTTGTGAACCCGCCTAATTTAAGGGTGCAAACTAGTTTCCGTTTGCTTAGCAACTGCACAAATGAAAGTGTCCTAGAAAAACAAGAAAAAATTGGCGCTATTTTAGGTTGCCGAATATTCGGTATTCGGCGGAAACGTAAAGTCGAATATTCGGTATTCGCCTACAGGCCGAATACACTATTCGTTGCATCACTAGTATGTAACAATTAAACAAAGTAATTTTTTTGAAAAACAACAAAAAGTTGTCAAGGCTAAAAATAATTTGTTTTAAGTGCTGCTTAAAAGTCTTCAATACTTTTTTTATTAATTTTAGAAATAAACGCAGTTTACGTGATCAATTTGCTTATAAAATTAAACTACACAATTGGTATTACTATCGAAAATGCATTTAACTAAACGGTTACTTTCGCCATATTTTGCCTTTGTCAATAGCCTTCCTCCAAAAAATAAATGTGTTATGTAGACGCTATATTATAATTTTTAATTTTGATTAATTACGTGAGTTAAGGTTTTTTTAAAGCACCCTAAATAATATTGTAATTGTAAAAATTGTGTCATTGTAAGCATTTTTACACAAAGTCAAAAATGGTGGCTGCGCCGGGTTAGAAAATTAAATTAATATATTACACCACACCACTGCCAGTATAATTAAAACAGTGACAGAACTAAAAGCGGAAGGACCCAAACTTTAAGTTATCTAGCCTAACAATTATTAGTCATGACTCCATATCATACAAAGTTTACCTTATGTCAATCATAAATTTCACATAATTTTTTTTTTATATAACAATGATATAACTGTAATGCGATATGAGTATATTTTAAATTTGATATTAGTTAGTGTAGATTAAATAAATATAATTAAATTGACGTATTCTGTCCTTATCTCATAGCTAGCTATACCTACCTTGATAGTTTTATATGACATTGTATTTGTACTTCTATCATAATGAACTTAACCATACTATAACATTTAAACTGTTGCCAACAAAATTGAGTATTTTTTGAGCGCGCACAATTTTTTATTTATTTTACCTAAATAACATTTCTTGTGATAACAATATTTTCATTAAATTATCTATTTTTAACAAATAAAACATTATTTTTTAAATCTACTCGTACTTCATTTTCTGAAAACTTTTTGGGGGTAATCCAAACAAAAACAAAAAATTGGAAGATTCGAACGGAGAGCATCTGATGTGCGCCGATAAATGTTGCCTACTAGAATCACTATGACAATTATTTATACGCCTAAAAAGACGAAGAGACAAAATACTAATAAATGAAAAAAAAATAGTTAGATAACATACAGGCTAGGCGGCAAAAGTGATTTTATATCGGTATTGCATTCGACTTTCTGTTGTTCTATTATTAACTTCTATATCCGGAGATAAAAATTGTACTGTCAAAACATTCAAAATTTATTTTCTGGAAACTTTTTGCTGATTTGTAACCTTAGTACATGACAACTAAACAAATCAAATACTATTTTTTATTTTATTAGGTAGTAAAAAAGTTAGAAGTTTTTTTTTAGTACCAAGTTCTTAATTGTATAGTATATAATAATAGTACAGTCAAGAACTTAAAGCTATCTGTATCTAAAAAACGAAAACTCTCTAGTAATGTCTTCGTTGAAGTGGTCTCAAATCTTTGTATCTACATTTCTGAGGATAACTTTTTTTAAAGGATTTTTTAAAATGCAGATTTTAATAAAACTTTTAGAGTTAAGGTCGAAGAGATTTTGGATGGAGCTGTAAAAAACGTAATGTAGAAGGCCACATCTCCGGCTTTCAATATTCAGTACAAAACATGAGTTAGTTCTAGTCCCAAGCCGACACTACACAAATTTAAATCTATCAATATCTTTTTTAAATTTGGTTTAAGTCCGGTAAATTTTGTGTTATTTTTTAAATACAAATATTATAAATTTAATGTTTTATATAACAGTATTTTTTGGTATTGTAGTATTTTTTATTTGTTTGGAACACCTTTAAATAAAAAATTTAATTTTTTGCAACTAATAGGAGATTACGTCTATTTCTTTTTCTCTTTCTTTATCTTGGCCTCTTTCTTCAACAATGTAACACATTTATTATGTGCTAGGAAGCCGTTGTCCGTGAGAGAAAAATATTCTGTTTTGTTATACTTTGTGCTGGAGGTTAAAAATGCATACCTACATTTGAAATATGTTTATTTTTTTGGTTTTTTATTTACGAAACTGAAATCTTGACTATCTTAGTCTTTCGCGTGTAAGTGTTTTCTTAATGTTTGCTCAAAAAGCTATCAATTTTTTCAGTATTTTTAAAACCCCGATTACCAAGGCATACAAGTTTCAGAAATAAATACAAAAATTTTAACCAGTAATAGATCTCACCAAAACACACAACTTTTCTAAATAACATTTTTGCGAAAAAGGAAATTTTTTCAAATTTTTTTACCGCTATATCGCTACCGCTATATAGAGTAAGCTACGCTCAAGAATTTTGTAAATTTATGAATTTTTTATAGTTATCATGGTAACCATTATAATGGTGCATTCTACTATTTTGACCAGTGGCGCCTATGGAATTTTCGCCAAGACTTTAACTAATTTTATCTTGATAACAGTTTAGATTCGGAAAAAAAATATCTAGAAATAAACCCTTTTTTAAACGAGATCTACAAGTGGTTAAAAATTTTGTATTCATTTCTGTATGTAAAAACTGACTTCTTTCAAAAAAAAGTCGTTAAGTCTTATTTCCTCTAGTCTGGGAGCTGCATCAAAAATAAAACAAAGTTTACCGGGTTTATTATGGCTAAAAACTGTGATATGCCACAACTTGAAAGTTTCTTGTTTCTACAATATTTTTTACGTAGCCTTCCTCTTCGTGAAACTTAAAACACCTACCAACACCAAACGTTACACTTAGCACAACGCACGTTTTACCATGAAACTTCTATCTTCTGGTAGAAATAAAAACTGACTTAGGAATAATTTTGTTGTCGAAACATACGTTGTGTTAAATGTAGTATTTGATGTTAGTGTTTTACGTTTTATTCAACACACCAAGATGATTTCCTCTTTGTATATTTCATTTTTCTTGGCGTACTACTTGGCAAGCTTTGTATTTTTTATTTTTTATTTTATCTGCTTGAGTTTCAAATGAAACATGTTAAAAGCAAAAGTTTACTTCAATAGATATAAACGTAAAAAAACACAAGAGTAAAGCAGTTCAACTTAGCGAGATAGGACGATTATTACGAAAAACCGATAGCAATTATTGAAGAAAATAGAAGTGATTTTTTTTAAATTAAGTAATTTAGTTTTGAGTTATTTATGTAAATTATTGAGTTTTGAGTAATTGTTTTAGTACAGCTGAAAATGTATTCATTCAGATTAAAAATATTTTACATCAGAGAATTTAAACGTCAAATTACTAGCTAAATAATGGATCAAAATATTTAGTGACTTTTTTTAGAGGTAGAACTGTTAACGGTCAAATTATAAAGGGACACCTGATTATGACTTAAGGCTTATTTAACTGACGTTCTTAAAGCTACGAATATGACATGTTTTACATTATTACGTTAGCCAGTTTTAGAACAAGTTTAGTTGCTTCAGTAAAATTAATTGAATTGTACAGGTCTTTAGACCACAAAAATAATGGGTATTATGCACTTGGATAGCGTGTCTGGGTTATTAAAGCACATGTGGCATGTTTAACCAAATTATATTGCTCTAATAGAGAAATATCACCAGACAGGGTTTTAGTCACTATTTAGTATTTAGATATTAAAATTTTAACGAAAAATATGCCAACAAATTTTGATTTTTTTGTGCTCTGTTATTCTATTTGACTGTTTACTTACCGCTTGTTTTCAAAACAATAAAAGCTTGTTTACAACCACGCAACTTACTTAATATAGGTAACCGAACAAAATTTTGAAAAGCTTTGTGAAATAATTTAATAATATACAGTCTGGAAACGTCAAACACCCACTAAAACTAAACACTTTACTTAATACTCAGTTTTAATTCCTACTTGAGGACGCCAAATTTGTTGTCAAAACGGGCGTCGTACTAAGTAAAGTGTTTGGTGTTAGTGGGTGTTTTACATTTTATTTAACACACCAAGAAGATTTTTGAAAATTTGCGCAATGTATATTTTTTCATATAGCTCCTTGCATTAAGATATTTGTTAAGATAAGTTAATTAAAAAAATTCAAATAAGCCTTAATTGCTTAAGTTAAGTCACGTGATTGGTTTTGGGATTATGTACTAGTTGCTTACATCAATTCGTTGCTAAGTATTTTGTTTACTTCTTGTCAACAAGAATTAAACAGTAAGCATCACTTACTCCCTTCTACAACGGAAAGTAAATTTGTTCAAAATTTAATTAATTTTGTTTTTTAATAAAAATTAATCAGACAATAATATAATAAGCATCACGAACATTAATAATATATGATATATAAAGAGACTAAAATGCGTTATTTAATCCCTCCGTACAAAGTAAGAAGGTAATTTAGCAGACAACTTGTTCAAATTATAGGCTAGGCCGCTAGGCAACCGTGTTTTTTCCTGTCTTTTTCTAATGCTTACTGATTTATCCATGAGTAGAAAGAAAACAGATGTAGTGTGTTTTGACTATTTGTCTATCTTAGTTTTACTTGCACGTTTCTAAAAAATTCTTCTTTATATTTTTTTCTACTGTTGACCAAACTTCTGCCACTTTTGGACTAGGTTTCAGTAGGTATTATCTTGTATTGTGTTTAATCTCGAGAGTAAATGGTTGGAGCATGAGGACCTGAAAGGACTAAGAACAACAATAACTTGAGAGATTAAGAGACTTTAGCTATATACGCTATTTTTTGTACAGATAAATAAAAGTCATTTCTAATTTAGATATTAAATGTCAAGAGATTTTTATGTCACCTTCAAATTATAAAAGATTTCAAATGATACTTTAAATCTTTTGGAGCTAAAAGTGATAATTTATCTTCTTTTGATATGGACTAAAGTATTAACTTTGGTCACGGAGGTGTCAAAACATTTACCTACCCCAGACAGTAAGTGAAGTCGTCACCTCGCTCCTCTCTACATTCTACAATTTCTTTCGATTGGTAAAATGTTTTTACCGTTCTTGTTACTTAATATGCAATTTGATTAGATACAAAGATTGTCTAAATACTTACCTTTAAATTTGTACTGCTTGTTGTTATTCTTTTGTTACAAAAACCTTTTTTTTTCTAATGTCTTTATCATTAAATTCGGAATAAATGCGTTTTATTTTTTACCAGATGTAAAACCAATAAAAATTTAATTAATCCAAAATCTTGCAGATTTAATAACTGTGTAGGCGCATCCCTTGTGGTCTTTTCGTTATCTTTTTAAGTCAACATTTGCATATTTTTTTCTCTCTCTTGAGAAGGGTTAAACACAAATAATAAAAAAGAGTTGCTCACAAGTACTTAAAATGATTTATTTAAAACAAAATACACAGCATTATAATACTGAACAATTATAAGAAATGTACATATAGACAGTTTTTTCTAAAAAATAAACAAGTTTAGAATAATTATTTATATTTTAACTGATTACAAAAATAGAGAGTTGTAATTTCTTGATTTAGTCTTGATTTAATATAATTAGTTATTTAATATACAAGCAGTCAAAATAATAAAATCTGGATCCAGCCTAATCCAGTGTTAAATAAATTGTCATATGTAGGGAATCTAAATGCATGAAAATTTCTTTTTCGACGTCTTGTATATTAATGTTACCGTTTGAAATTAATTAATTCTGAAACCAAGTGAAGCCGGATGAGAACGTTGCGGTCTATATCTTAAACCTTCGCAACTGGTGTCTGAGGAAGAGCATTGTTGGCATTTACATCCTGCAGCTTCTAAATATTCGTATCTGGCTGTTGAAGGATTAGCGCCTTCTTCGCAATGACGTAATGTTACGACTGAACGATTACGACCATAATGTACACATACAGGATGATTTGATTTTTTATAAGGAAATCTCCAATCCGATATCTAAAAAGAACGGGAATTATACACGACAAGAAATGCAATCATTTTAATGTGTTTTCAATTCGCAACGAAAATAAAAATTAATACATTTGGTATTTACAGAAAAACTAAGAAGGTTTGGCAGGTCGCAATAGGAAAATTAACTATATAATATTTTTGAAGAAATGAGTCTAAAATTAGTGCATGTGAAGAAATCAAACGTACGTTATCATTCAGAGATTATTTTTAACTAATTTTAATTAAATTTGATTTTTCTTTATTGTTTGCCTAAGTAAATTTGGATTAAGTTATTTTTTAAATTCAATTACGTTTCCAGTGGTTTCTCTGGTATTACAAAACTAGATAAGTACGATTTTTCTTTAATTATCGATAAACTAATTACACTATTTATCTTTCTCCCACTGTAAAATTAACCACTTTTTAAAGTATCTTTTTGTTTAAATCATAGTTCACTGTTCAAATAATGTTGAGTGGGAGTTGAAACGAAAGCGCTTACTCACACCTCCCTCTACTACTTGAGATTTCATTATTGGTACTAATCAGCAGAAAAGTAAATATAAATACTAGTATTCCCTACGTTAGGGAAAAAAATCTTGTAGACTCTATACTCAATATATGAAAGTCTATTTTGCTTCCAGCCGTTTTAAAAACAAGAAAGTAGGGTTTAGAAGTGGATATTGTGGATATCACTGACTCTGAGGTCTCCACCAATAAAATTATAATATTCATGTCTGAATTTACCAAGAATGCTACCTGGAAATGAGAGACTGAATATTTGTTCAGGGTTTCTACCTGCAAGAGCCCGAGATTTGACAAGAATAAAGAATTATGTTAAGACGTCTTTAAGGAAAATTTAGAATTAAACAATCACCATTCCCATCTGCATTTGCGGTGCCATTGGTAAATTATTGAATATAAACGTTTTATTGCTCGGCACCTCAGAGTAACTGAAAAGATTAATAGAGTAGCAGTAGGGTTTTCCTAAGTCGTTTATCCCTTTACCTTTACTTTCACTTGTGACTTTAGCGAAAAAACCGTTCATTGTCTAGCTTTGTCGCTCTCACAAATGTTGAGAACGATAGTGAGATTAAGAGGTATTATAATAATGAGCCGACGGTCACTGCTATACTCTGTCCGCTTAACAGATAGAGTAATAAACTCAGTAGGAGGAAACAAGCTGCGTAGAACGTTTTGCGGTGACGTCGATTTACACTGAATCATTATTTGAAGTATGGATGTAAGCGCTTAAAATATGAAATTATTGGTTTTAAAAACGCTTACTCAGACAAACAAAACAGAAAAGGGTAAATAAACACACTTTACGTTAAGATTTTATTTTAGGCGCAAGCCTGAAAATTCTTACTTTCTAAAAATATGCTGTAGTGTATTAAGAACTTTTACTTTAGGCGCTCTATTTAAAACTATCCAATGAAGAGCCGTTATTCAAGCAGCACGGTTTAAGTGGGCGTTTTTATTATTCTATCTGTTCGGCGGACAGAGTATAGTATTTATACTGTCATTGGTCAGTACCAAATTAAGCACTATAACACACCTATATCTACTTATCTTTATCTACTACTACTACCTACACCTAGTTATCTACTTGACCTAAAGGGTCAGAAATAGTACGTCAAGGAAAGAAATTATAATAAAATAAATAAAATAATAAGATTTTGGTTCTCCGAGTTTTTATAATTTTACTGACAAGAGAATTGGGTTTTAGTAAAGCTTAGCTAAAGAAATACCGTTTTTCCGACCTTTTATAGTTTTGCCATTTTAATAAGTTTAGAGCCTCCTTATCGTAAAATTTTAATAAGGTCTGGCAGCGACACGCTTAGACCTGGTCAGGGCCGCATTCAATAATATTTCAGGCAGCTAAGTAACAAGCCGGTGCGATGTGGTGTCATATTGGCAAGACGAAAAAATTTGTTACATCGTTATTTACCGTCGGATTTTAACAAACAAAATGGCATCTCTGTATAACTACTATTAAAAATACCAATAAAATAACTAAAAGTGACTTCCTAATTTCATTAAGTGCAAACAGAGAGTTCAACTGACGAAGACTTATCAGAAAGCGGCCAATATTTAAACAAACAGGTACCTATTTTCTTAGAACTTATGTATAGGATCATGAATTCTAATGGTATTTCCAAGATCGATTAGAGAATTTCGTGGCATAGATGGTAAATAAGCAGGTATAGCAATAGATATTAAATAGATAGTAAATAAATCCTTTATAAATACTAGGATCCTATTTTTGTAAAGCAGATTTCTATCGTGTTTTAGAGTGTTCAGGTGTTTTCGTTAGTGTTCTTTTACTTCTTTTAATAATTTGCAAGTGGCAGTTACAATATGACTATGATTAAAAAAGATGGAAGGATGTACTTGTTCTGCAGTTTGATCTTCTTCGGACCATTACTTCGCTTACTTTGCCTTTAAGAGGACATTCTACTGATATCTATCGTCCTGACTGTGGTGTTTATCTAACATTTATTAAAATAAAATATTAAAATATTACCTCCAATTACAACAACATTTAAAAAATGAAACAAAAATAAAATATTTAAGTCCTTCAATAATGGAAGAACAATTAAAAATTCTTGCAGATGCTGCAAGATCAGTTTTCATCAAAGAAATACAAAAAGCTGTATTTTAGACAGTTATTGTTGACAGTACTACAGACATTTCGAAAACAGATCAAGTAGCATTATTGATTTGGTATGTACACTTGGTTATTTCTAATAATAATGTATCAATAAATTTAAAAAAGTATTTTTGGAATTTTTTAATCTTGAACAGCATGATCCATCCGGATATGTACAATTATTATTAAATGCATTTACACGTCATCACTTAAATACCGAAAAGTTGATTGGTCAAGCTTATTATGGGGCTAGTGTGATGAGTAGTGGTGAATTAGTGGTGGTAGTAGTGGTTTATTGCGTAAAGCATGTTTTGTGCGTAAAGCTCTAAGCACGGAAAATCATCAAGCTTTCGCACCCTATGTTCACTGCTCACCACATCAACTGAATTTAGTACTTAATCATGCCACAGAAAAATCTTTTTCAATTCAAATTATAAATTTTTTTTGGAATAATACAAAAGTGTTATAAATTTTTTGTTGATTCGCCATAACCTAGATAGACCATGTTAAAAGATTGTTGTAAAGACGACCGACTTTTTTCAAAAATTGAAGCAGATTGTGATGTATCTGAATATCACAAAAATATGTTTTTCAAAAAAGAGAGATCGTATACTCTTAAAGGTTTATCTGCTACAAGGTGGTCAGCAAAAGCGACAACAGCCTTGTTACAAAACTCTAATAATAAGGGGCTGATTTCAAGTATAAGATAATACCGGTAGTATCTTCGTTTCCATAAAAAAATAAACAAACTCGAGGTTGTGATTTGCTGTTGTCATGGAAAAGTATTAAAATTTGCGCTACTACCGGTATTATCTCCAACTTGAAATCAGCCCATAAAGCAGTAATTATATGTCCAGAAAAAATCTTAGATATAAAACACGACCATGATGAAGTCGCTATAGCTACGGGTCTTTTGAATAATTTTACTTTTGATTTCTTACTAACATTAATTTTTTGGAATAATGTTCTTCAAACTTTTGATGTTACTTTTAAATTATTACAAAAAAGGGAAATTGATTTATTTCAGGTAGTTTCTTTTATGAAAAAATCTAAAGAAAAACTAACGACGTTAAGAGAAGATGCATACTTTGATCACCTTTTTGAAAAGGCCAAAACTAAGTGGCTTCAATGCGATATGGACCCAGAAGATATGCATCTACAAAATAAAAGGATTAGAAAGAAAAGGACAGGATTAACGGCCTAGAAGAAGTAACTGAACTATTTAGTTTTTTAAATCATGCCCACTTAAAAAGTTGTGTAAGAGAAGATTTCGAGACAAAATGTTCCTTATTAAGAGAAAAATTGAATTTATTTCACCGGAATTTATAAATAAAATAGTACATTTTCATGATATTTACTTCTCACAAGATGATCCTTGCTGTAACAGAGGTGTAGTGGGCTATTTGGAATACTTATTAAAACAAAAAATGTTAGATATTTTTCCAAATCTTGAAGTGGTTTTTGGGTATTTATAACGCTACCATTAGGAATTGCAAGGAATTGCAAGTGCTGAGAGATCCTTTAGTGTACTACGTAGATTAAAAACGCATCTGAGAAATACAATAAGTCAGGCTAGAACTTCAGATCTAGCTATCCTTTTTATTGGAAAAGGTACTTTAAACGAGTTAAACCTAGAAGAAATAGTCAAAAAATTTATGTTTGCTAAAATTAGAAGAGGCATCCCCTTATAATTTTTTTGTTTTTATTTGTTTATATGTTTTAACTTTGTATTATAATTTATATTTCATTTTATGTTTCTTTTTGCGTAAGATTAAAATTACAATAAAATTTGCTGTGTTTCTTTATTTTTTTGGTCAATTAAAAATAATGAAAAAAATTTAAAAAATTGTAAAGAGCTATTGTAAGGTAAATTTTTCAGATACGGGCCCCTAGACTTAGATTTGCATCGAATTCTACAATAGCTTAAAAACGCCCCTGTAGCATATAGTACAGTATGAAAAGATGGTTTACTACACAATTTTTATAAAGTCGTACTTTGCAAGGAATAGTCTTACCGCGAACAGTAAATTTTGAGTTTTTAAACTCAAAACTCTTAACAATGGTCCTCCTCAAAGTACAGTTTTATCTCTATTGCTTTTTAATGTATATTTAATTGATCTCACAATTACAATTTCAAAAAAATTTATGTATGCTGACGATATTGTCCTGACTTTTCAACACAAAGTATTTGATCAGCAGATTGGTTTGAAGAACAACTTTTTCAAGATAATTCTGTTTTGTGTGACTACTTCAAGCAGTGGCGTATATTTGTAAACCTATCAAAAACAGAAGTTTCTTGCTTTTATTTATTAAATTCTTAAAAGAACCAGAAAAGAAACATGTTATTAAACGAAATACTTCTTAAGCAAAACTTTCATTTACTCTACCTTTGTGTCACTATTGACTGTTCTCTTATCTACAAGTTTCACATAGAAAAAATAAAATAAATCAGTTGGTTCAACATAAGATGCTAGTGCTAAGACTCTACGTAACTCAGACCTTGCATTAGGTTTCTCAGCGCAAAATATTGCAGTTTTGTTTGAATAAACAGTACAACTGAACATTGTCATGCGAGTAAATGGCTTCTATGACCCAAAGCACCTCGGAAAAGTTGGAAAGGTGGAAGAGAAAAGCACTAAGAAAGGTGTTTTGGGGAGTGAAAGACGAGGAAGGCAACTGGAGAAGAAGAACAAATAAAGAAGTAATAGATATATATGGCTACTCAAGCATAATCCAAAAGGTAAAGGGTCATAGAGTGCAGTGGTTAGAACATGTGGCGAGAATGGCATCGAATAGACACACAAAAAAAGCGCTGCTGGGAGGAGAAGGAAATAAAAGAAGAAGAGGGAGACCAAAGAAGAAATGGTTGGAGATGGTTAAGGAAGATCTAAAGGGAGTAGGAGTCCGGAACTGGATGTAAGGGAGCAAGAACAGAAAAGAATGGAGAAAAATTGTGGAAAAAATTAGAGCCATGAGCCCGAGGGCCTGAAGAGCTATTTATATAAAAAAAATGGCTTCTAATATTTTTAAATTATAAAAAATTGCCTCTCCAATACTAAGAAAAAGCTTTCAATAAAAAAACTTTAAACAAAACATAAAAGACATTTGACAAATTACCCAATATGGTTTGACCTGATTGCTTCCGAAAATTGATTAAAATCTATAAAAAATTTCTGAGATAAAACGATCAATTTTGAAAACTTTTCCGTCTTTTTTAAGTGGCGCAAATTGTAGTTTAATTTCCAACTTTTTGATAAAAAATTAAATAGAAGATAAATAAAAAATGGTACCTAAAATGGATCAGACAAGATGGGTCTGTGTAAAATTAAATAAAATAGGAATTGATCATGCTACATGTAATTTAATGTTGTTTAAACAGAATGCATTCAAAAATTTATATTTTCACTATTGTCAAGTAGAAAAAACTGTACAACATCTTGTCGAAGAGGGTCGCTTTAGGAGTTTTCAAAGAGGCTTCAACGAAATTTATGAGTTGTTGCTAGAAGCTAGAACTTAATTGGCTACCATCAAAACTTTATATTTTTTATGTAGTTTGTTTTTTTTATTTATTCTTACTGTTATGCGAATAGATATATACAATTTAAATGCATAAAGAAATTAATTTATTCTAGGTTAGGACAAATTATAACTTAAATGATATGTTTCTATAAGTTTACGTTTATTTCCTTTCTCAAATCTCCTAGATGAGATTTGAGGATGAAATCCTAAAAAAGTAGAAAAGTGTTTTTACACTCCTTTGATTGTAATTTTTTATTATAAAAAATCTATAGTATAGACAGTTTGGTAATCTATAATGAGGCTACTTGTTAAGACTTTAGTAGGGTTCCTTGCAAAGGATTTCTGTTGGAAGGTCCTTTTGAGCAAATTATTTTGCTTCAATTTTTGGTAGTTTTGGTTATTGAGTGTCTCTACTATCACTTTTTGAGGTTTGGATCAGAATTTGATTATCTCAAAGTTTGATTTAAAAAATTTCAATATATGCTATGTATAAACACCTAAATATCAATCTCTTGTAAAACAATAGATTTTTCTTAGAATTCTGCAGGTAGTTTATAATTTTCATGTCGACCAGTAATTGAATTAAAAAATTTGAATACATTTTTTTCATAAAATTTTTTTTACAAAAAACATTGTACAATCGTCATGCATTTATAATTATAATTATAATCGTTATGCACATTTGCGCAAAATACGTTTGTGCGGAAACATAGTTTTTACGTACTTAGTTTCTAAATAATTATTATAAGTGATAGAATTATTTTATTTAATAATTGTAGAATTAGTACTGGGTGGTCTTTTGGTGACTGAAAGTCTGAGTTTAAGAGGTTTTGCAGATGTGAGGGTCGAGCGTTAGGGATGTTATGCAAAACAGATGGATGAAACGGTAGTGATTGGTTGATTTGAATGTGAGGGTGGATTGTGTGGGAAAATGTGTAAGAATGAGGAGTTAGATAGGGGAGTTAGATTTAGACAGTTAGATAGGAGAGTTTTAGATTTAGACAGTGAGAATGTAAAGTTAGAGTTAAAAGTTGTAAGCGTGTGTAAATAAAGAAGATGAAAATAATAATGTAGTGGTAATTAATCAGTTTTTAATTAATTTACTCTAACATCTACCACCCATCTATTTTTTTTTCCTCCGGATTATAACAATTATCAGGAGTGGGATTGGATTAATGCGATTCTTAGATCGCTCGTGTTATCGCTGACGAAGAAATTGTGTTTTGTGTGAAGAAAATGTTGATACGAATCGGGAATTTAAGTTTACAAGAAGTGAAACGACAAATAGAGGCTGTGGTGAATAAGGCAGTGGAGACAAAGATGTCGGCTTCACGGACCGTACTACTGGGGGCTGGAGAGCTTGGGGCACAAGAGTTGTCCGGAGACATGGATGCAGCGGGGCTGTTGGGGTCGTCCGGAAACCAGGAGGTGTCGAAGTTGGCAAGTAGTGCGATGACGTTGGAGCAGGTAAAGCCGACAGCTGAGTCGAAGACGGTCAAAATTTGGGGAAAAACAGAAGGTGGTAGAGATGTTGAGAGTAAGACGAAGACGACGAATTCTGGGGTCGTTGAAGCTGGAGCGCCGAGGACACAGGGGTTGTCCGGAGACAAGGATGCGTCGGGGACGCGGGAGTTGGACAAGTCAGTGGCGTGGGGACAGGTAGAGCTGTCGAGAAGTGATGAAAATCAGAGAAAAATGGAAACTAGCGAATGTGAAGAATGTGTGAAAAATTGGGGTGATGGTGGTCCAGAATATGAAAGTTTATGTGGAATTAATGAAGATTGGTATGAACAAATAGATTACGACAAGACAAAGAACATCGTGGATTGGTTGAGAAAAGAATCTGGAAAAATGTTGTTGTGTCATGAAGAAAATCGTTTTATTGTTCGGTATTTGGTGTGTGTTTGCGTAGAGTTTTTGCCAATTAGTTCTTATTTTGTAAGAAGAAATAGGTACTTTGTGGACAGTGACAGTAGATATAGACAAAGTAGAGAAAAACAGTGACGGCGGGTGAAAAACCCTTGGTTCGTTAAAGTTAGTTAATGTATTTTTGTAGCTAGGAGGTTTTTCTGACATTTATGTTGTATTTAGATATACTTTTGTTTGATTTTAATTGTGTTAAATTTTGAAGCTATTTTTATTGGTTGTTTGTTGTGGAAAATGTTAGTTTTAAGCAGGTGAATGATGCTTAATGGTAATGATGCTTAATGATGTTAGGTATAGGTTCTCGAGGACGAGAACAATGTCAGGAAGGGCCGAGTTGATAGAATTATTTTATTTAATAATTGTAGAATTAGTACTGGGTGGTCTTTTGGTGACTGAAAGTCTGAGTTTAAGAGGTTTTGCAGATGTGAGGGTCGAGCGTTAGAAAAGTTATGCATAACAGGTGGATGTAACGGCACTGATTGGTTGATTTGAATGTGAGGGTGGATTGTGTGAGCAAATGTGTGAGAATAAAGACAGTTAGATACAAGAGTTAGATGTAGACGGTTAGATAGGGGAGTTAGATTTAGACAGTGAGAATGTAAAGTTAGAGTTAAGAGTTGTAAGTGTGTGTAAATAAAGAAGATGAAAATAATAATGTAGTAGTAATCATTAATTAATTATTTACTTAACATCTATGCCACTACCACCGATCTAATTTTCTCCGGATTATAACATAAGGTGGTACGAATTCTGTCAATTAAGTATGTCTTTTGTTTTCCGGTTCCCACAAAAAAAACACAAAATAGGGTTATCAAATGTAACTTGACCAGAACATCAAAAAATTATACATTATTTTACTGACAGTTGCATGTAAGGTAAGCTTACACTGTTGTCAGTTGTAAAATTATGACCTGATCTGAACAGACATTTTGATAATCACTCGATAATTTAAAGTTTATAGAAAATTGGATAAATTTATTTTAAAGTTAAGTAAAATTTTCGATGAAGCTGCAATGCAACATTGAGGATTACAAGATTAATAGTCAACAATTGCAAACAACGTCGATTTTCTTTTATACAATGGTTGAAAAAGAGACACAAATTGCCTTTAAAAAATGAGTATTTAAAAGCTAAAGTTTTTTTACTCAAATGACTATTAAAAACCGCAAAAAATGTAATCAAAACTTTTTTGATTATTTTGAAAATTCATTCATAAATTTTTCGGTATTGCTGGAGCACGCACCGTTGCGTCGTTCGTTTTGTGACCCACATTTACAACGTTACGAACGCTTAAAGGATTTCCACCGTAATTGCGATTTTCCAATTCTCTCAACGATAGGATTAATGTACATTTTAAAAATGCATTTATTAAAAGAAAAAATTCTAGTTTTAGTATGTGTTTTGTTTTCTCACGGATTAATGGACACTATATCGGTAGATTTTATGTTTGATGGAATGGGTTGTTAAAAAGCAATCGACAGTTTTATTGCGTCATAATCCGGCCGCTAAAAATATTCATAAGCGATTTTAAGCTAAAGTGCGTTTATTTCTAATTTAGTTTTTCGGTGTTTATCCCTTAAAGCTTCTTATTGTTTGTCATTTTCGGTTCTATGTTTGTCGAACAGATTTACGTTAGCTTTGGTCAGTCGAGAGAGAAGAACAAAATTCCAATTAAATCCCCGATAAATCATCAAAATCGCATTAAATTGCAGAATAAATTCATACCTCATTTGAATCGCATCGCCCCCAACAAGCCATCACGGAAAGAGTGTCCCAACATTGTTTTCCATTTTCGTCAGTTTGTGTCACTCTGTATGTATACATCCTTCGATGACATTCTATGGTTCCGGAAGCATCCAGAGGTTCTAAGCCGGCCTCTATTATGCTCTGGCAGTTGACTAAAGTACTCAAACCTACTAAAATCCAAACTTGCACTTTCAACATTATCCTTCTTAAGCTTTGATGTTTTAATAATGCTGCAAAAGATAAGAAGTTTGGGTAAAATCGACGCAAAAATTAATAAGTGGCTAATCCTGAGGGTAATTGCAAGGGAAAAAATGTAATTAACAAGTAGAAAGAGTGGATTAAAAGCTAATAGGGAAATTTCAAATCAATATTGACTTTTTAGTTTTTATCAAACTATTTCAGTTTTATAATTTAGTTGAAACTTTTTTAAAAAAATCTTTTAAAGTTTTCAATTTTTTAGATATCCATATTTAAACATTAAAAGGAGTAGCTATTTTCATGTTTTAAAATAATAAAGAAAGATCACTGGAAAACCTTTTAAATATTAAAATAAAGTAAAAGTATGTATGTATTTTGTAAATATTTTAAGAATAAAACAATTTTACTTTTCTCAAAAGAGAATTTGAAATTGACAGTCTCTAAAAGCCAATTTTTATTTTATTTTTTAGAATAAATAATTTCTAAATAACAAAACTTATTTGTTCACAATTATTTTTTTAACAGACGTCTGCTTTAAATTATATCAAAAATAATGATAATAATCCCAGCAAATTAAATTTAATTTAAGTATCGTATGTTAACCAATGGATAGCAATTATTACAACTTGCTTCTAAAGAAATACAAAACTTTTTTAGAAATATTTTATTATTTACCCAATCAAAACAAAATTAATAAGTAAAAGCATTATTATATTAAAGAAAAACTAACTTAAAATAAATAATTTTAATGATTACTAAAATTAGTAAAGTATGATCATGGAAGAATGATAGTTGTTCTATTTTATTTAGAGTTAAAGGAGTTTATAAAAAAACATAATTTTTAGTACAAAATTAATTATTTATTATGTTGAATATCACACAAACGTTGATTCATTTCCGTATTTTTTTTAAGTCTGCATTTGGAAAGACTTTTCGGAATAAATCAAAGTACTTGTGATACTAATACTGAAAATTTTTCATTATGCTTTTCCAAATATTTGATGAAAGAAGTGATTCAAAATTTAAATGGTACCTAGCAAAAACCAAAAAATATATAAATTTGAAGATAACGGGTGCAAGGACAAATAAAACGATTTAACTTCTATCCAACGTTTCGACCGTGATTTATTTCAGTCTTTATTAAAGATTTCAGTTATAGTTTATAATAAAATTCGACACTTAATTAATTTTGCAGCCATATCAATCAATTGACAGATGACAAAAATCGAAACGTTGGATAGAAGTTAAATCGTTTTATTTGTCCTTGAACCCGTTATCTTCAAATTTAAAATAATTATTTGGACGTTAACTTATAAAAAAATCAAAATATATATATTTTAAACTATTACCTTAAATTCTCGTTTATTTTCAAGAATTTTTTTTATTTCACAAAAAATTGGAATACCTGAAATCTTAGACAAATTAGGTTTATTCAATTAAAATTTTCTGTTAAATTTTGAACTAAATTCAACAAAATTGTTGATAGGAAGGAATAAATAATTTTTTGATAGAAAGTAAATTTTTCAGTCAAAATTGGTGGGGAAACCGGGTAAAATTTAATTTTAATTTATTTAAACTACTTTCTAGCAAAATTTTAAATTTACTATAGTTATTTGTATAACAAAATAATGTGTGTTCGTTTAAAAAAAACTCGTAGCAGGCCATGACATTGTTACGTATGTCGTACATGACCCCATACAACAACCTCCATGACAACAAAATTTTTATTATTTACGTTATTCGTGTATTGTTGGTTGCCTACTATGCAATTTTATCCGTCACAAAATGTCTCCTCTTCCCGCCAAAGCGGGCTTGGTCTTGGTGTGGTTGCCTTCGTGGTGTTTTAGTTTTTCAAACATTCGTTATTTTATTTATCAGTATTTTTCAATACTAAATTTTGTAATCATGGTGTACATCAGTGAACAAAAGACTTTTTTGTTGGAAAGTTATTTCCGAAATGGAGAGAAAGTTAACGGTGTTTGGAAATATTCAATTCAGCCGTGCCTGGAGGAGTTTCGAGAAGCTTTTCCTGACGTTGTATGAAGGGTTTAAAAACACCTCCACCGAAGTGTGAATCTGTTCCGTGAAACTGGGGCCATTACACGTAAAGAGAGCAGTGGAAGACCAACTAAACGAACAGATGAAGTTATTCATGCTGCACAAGAGATTCTACAGCACGATCCAAAAACGTCGATTAGACAACTGTCTCAGCAAGTTGAACTTTCTGTTAGTACATGTCATAAACTCTTACGAAAAGATTTACATATGTACCCTTATCGTCTCCAAGCCGTTCAAGAGTTACGACCCGTAGATTTCCCTAGAAGATTGCAGTATTGTGAGTGGTTTTTAAATAACATTGCAAATAATAATGAACTCCTTCAAAAAACTTCCTTTACGGATGAAGCTTGGTTTTAGCTGTCCGGCTACATGAATTCACAAAACATGAGAATTTGGGCAACAGAACATCCTTATGAAATTGTAGAAGAACCTCTCCATTCACAAAAAGTAGGTGTTTGGGCAGCTATCAACAGTTTTTGTAGGTAATAAATGAATATATTTATAAAAAAGTATTTTTGTTCTAATTGTCGAAAAGTAAGGTTATGAGATCTGTCAGTTTGACAAGTGTGTAAAGGATTAATCACAGACATACAAAACAATTGTTTTTTAGTTTCAAAGCACTCTAGAGTTTTTTTTAAAAAAAACACACGATATTATTGTTAAACCTTTCACACGCATATAGAGCTTTTTTATACAGGTGATTTTTTGAAAACATGCATTCCAATGTTCTTGGTAACGATTTCGATTTAAAAAAATCGATCATTTTTTTTGCCAGAAAAACATTTTTTTGTAGTAAAGTTACGTTAATTTTACCACCTCCTTGAGCATACAGCTTTTCTGAAATTTAATTATAGATAGAAGGTCGTGCAATACCACATTTTGAGAAAACTTTAACTTTTGTATTTTTTTAATATTTTCTTCTAAAAATGATTATTTTCATCGGCGTTTGAGCGTAATCAGTCATTTATTTATTTTTATAATCTCACCCTTATAATAATCTGAATAAGAACAACTCATTTGTGATAGAATATTACAAAATTTGTGGGTCAGATCAGTTTAGGTTAAGAGATCTCTTAAATTGTTCCTTTCGCTTGTGTACAAATTTGCAAAAATACAAAACCAAATTAACCAAAATTAACCAAATTCTGTTACCGGTAAAAATGACAAAAAATATATTTTAAATTACAAATGCCTTTTCTACAATTTTAATATACAGTAATCTTAACTACAACCAACACAATAATTATTATTGTCATTGTTTAGTTGAAGTACTATTTATACTTCATGTTTTTTGAGTTGCAATCAAACGTTAAAGTAAGTGTAGAAATAATAAAATAATAGTAAAAAAAATGTGTAATAAGATGATTACCTACTATTGTTGTAATTAGTGTAAATAATTGTTGTTGATTGTGTTTGAGTTTTCCACAAGTTTTTAAGAATGGGTTTTTTTATGAAATGCACTAATTTCTGTGGAAAATGTAGTTTTATTTCAAGCCTACTAGTTTCAAACCACTATGGGGTCATCTTCAGGGCTCTTGTCGAGATAATATTACAGAACACATGTGGGTTATGATATGGATATTTCAGATTATATAATCTGATATAACAGGAAATTTTCAGAATTCTAAATTTTCAATTTTTAAATTTTCAGGTGATTCTAAAAAATCAATTTTCTAACTTAAAGAAAATGATCTAAATAATTGACAAAAATATTACTTTTTACCATATAGATACAATAACACTATAACAAAAAAGACTATTTTTGAATTTAAAAAACTTGCATTTGAGACGAATCTGCTCTATTAATTAAACGATCGTTATGTGTAAATTAAGAATCATTTTTTTACCATTGTACCCAATATTTTACTATTTATAAGTTTGCTTTCATGTTATAGAAAAAATAAAAAACTTAATTAATATTTTTATATACTATTTACTTCAATTGATTGATCTGAACTTACACATACCGGGTGTCCCAAATTTTACCTCTATCTTCCAAAAGGCACTTTTTTTTAAATAACATAATTATTTATAGTAAAAGTTTATTCTGTTCAAATGTGATATCATTTTATTAAATAGAAATTTTTTTGACTTTTATGCCATAAGTTATTAATAAATTTGAACAAATTAAGTTTCAATTCAAGTTTTTTTTCTGATGGTTATTTAACAATCTAGTAAATTTGTGAAGAAAAAAATAATGTGTCGTTTGCAGTTTGTCTGTTGTGCGATTCAGTTACTTTGAATCAAATTTTGTGTTTGGGATTTATGACAAACGCACCAATTTCAAGTTATAATGTAAAATCCGATTTTATTCAAAAACTAATAAATTAAAAAATAAAATAAAATTGCAGATTAATTTTCTGATTAAATTTTGATTGCTTCTAGTAAAATAAAATCATAAAAAATCGCAAAATTACCTTCTTTTTAAATTTACAACCGCAAATAAAATGACATACAAAAATTATTAAATACATTGAAGTAAATTCTTGTCAAATTATTTTTTTTTATTTTTTTTTTTTAAACAAGTAATAAGATAAAAAGGAAAGGTGAACATACAACTTGGGATACCCGGTATACATTCTGATATACAGCATATTTTTTATTTAAGATCATTTGTAATAAAACAAAGAATTTTTTTAAGTAATTTAAAGCAAAAATTGTTTCATTACCTTCAGAGTAAGAAAAAAATAGATCTCTTGTAAGCAACTTTTTAAAATAATTTAAATTAACACTAAATTTTAAATAAACAAAAAAAACCTAATTTTGTTAACAGTATTTATGTGTTTGGTTTTTATGGTTGTTTAGCTTATTTCATTGCTGCACCACATTGACAAACAATCTTCGATGACACGTTTCTAAAAATTTTATAAAGTTATTTCAATTTAATTTAATTCCAAACCTTTTTGGGTATAATTTTGTATTAGACATGTGCAAAAATGTCTATTATTCACTCAAGAAAGTCAGCTACTTGACCATTAAACTCACGGGTAATTATTTCTTTCATAACTAATATTACGTATTCCACAATCGTATAATCTATTGTATATATCTATTGTTTCTTAATAAAAAATGAAAAAACTTATACACAAAGTCTTTCTGTTTTAGATTTTGGAATACATTAAAATTATATAGGCGGTCTAAAGTGGAAATCAAATGTGAAAAAGACAAATGCGTCTCTGCGCAACAGACAAGTTTTGGATGTTGGACGAGTCCATTGTATTATAAGGAGAAGTTATGTATAACAGAGTCGGCTCGTCAACTGTCATTCACGTTTGTTAATTTAATTTAATTCATTTTGCTAATTGACAAATTTTTGGCTAATTGACAAATTTGTGTTACACCACTACTATTATAATTATTGCGCAGCTCCGTTTTTGCTTTTTTCTGATTTAAATTATGCTCTAAATGTTTCTTTTTAAATATTCTGCAATTGGGGTTTTTAATTTATTGTTAAAATAAAAAAAATTCTTAATTTTTAGCTTCCTGGAGCCCTTTACCTTATGAACCCAGTGTTCTTTTAACAGTAAACATCACACATTAAAAATCAAGAGTTATAAGCTGGAGAAATAACATTAAGTTGTAGTCTGTTTCTTAATAAAACATTGTGATATAATAAGACAAAAAAAAATAAAAACGTAACCTAAATCAAACCTTCTAAGTCATTTAGAGATAGGAAACATATATGAAGCCAGGAGTATAGCGGCACATGTTTTGTGAGTCGATTATAATGGTGTAATACGATCTGAAACTTGAACGCTCGATCAGCGAAGACCGTACTAACTTGCGCCTGCTCAGGATTGGTTGAACGCTTGGCGCCAAACTAATTCATAGCGATGGTCAGTGGCGTTGCGTCGCAAGTAAACTTCTTAAATCATAGTAAACATTTATTTATTTTTATTTTGAAACAAAAACATGTTTCCAGGAGTTCAAAAGCGGACGTAATTCGGTTTTTATTTCGATTATGGACGATATCAGGAAACTTAAACATTTAATATGATCATCAATCTCAGAATGAAGGGACCGCTACTTCTAACAATGCGAAGCGTGCGGACTACGCCAATGAAACGCTCCCCACCTAAGTAGCATACGAATTTCCTAACACTGGTCATAATTATTATTCACAAAAATTGAAAGCAATATTTTTTATCGGATAAAAAAAATGGTATTTGTTAAGAAGATTTCTGAATTATAATTATAATTAATTAAATAATAATAATTTTAATTAAAATTAAATCACTTGTAAATCACAAAAAAATTGTTTAAAGTACATAAATAAATTTCTTAAAGCATCAAATGTAATTCAGAAATTATAAATTGTAATTCAGCATTACTGGAGTCTGCTTGTGTAGTACATTAATTAAAAAAATGTAAATTTAAAATCTTATAACGTGAATTAAAATTACCCCTTTCTAAAATATACGGAATAATTAACGTAAATTAGAGCTAAAACACTTTAAATTGCAGTTGTTTGATATAAATTACAATTCATACTTTTTGAAATATAATTAATTCAAATTTACAATTCAAAAAAAAACAAGTACCGTTATACTATAAATGATTGAAGCAAAAATAGTGGGGTGGTACGCCTGAGTAGTTAATATCCGCGTCATATTTGAGTCTTGTCACATCTTTACAATATACTATCTAATTATAAAAACTTTTTGACAAGCTTGTCTGATTTGAATTTTATTATGACATTTAGTATGTAGTACCAACTGAAAAATTCTAATCTGTTACCAACCCAACAAAAAAAATCACAATCATTTATAGTATCACGCTATATTTTAGAAATTTCAATTGTAATTTACATTAAAGATGCCAATCAGAATTTAATTTATAGTAATCAAGTGTATTCAATGTAATCAAATAAAATTTGTAATTCAGAGAAACACATATTTGGGTTACAACCTACAGCTTGTTTTGCAATTATACAGTTTGTTCCAACAACAGCTCAGAACAGTATAGAATAGTACTGCATGTGCGCAATAGCGTTTTAGCGGTCTAAAATCTTTATTACGTATGCTTAGCTCATTTTGAACAGATTTTAAACCGTTGTTGGAATAAACCGATTCTTATTTAATTAAAATCAAAATACCTGTTATTAAATCAACTGAATTGCAATCGATGATTGCGTTAATCCAGTTAATTTGGCTGAAATTAATTTAAATGCAATTGATATTAATCTGAATTACAATTGATACATTTAGAAAAACAATTAATTAATTTAAAAATCTGGACTACATCGGATTTTTATTAACTAATCTGAATCTGAATTACAAGTAGTCAAAAAAGTCAAAAGTCATTTTTAAATATTTTTAAAAATTAAATATTTACGAAGAGTTACAGAACTAACGCTGGTGGTTAAATAGTTCAGTCAAAATAAACAAAAAAAATTGTGAGACTACAAAAATTTGTATTAAGCTGAAAATTGTCTTAGGTAAACTATTAGAAATAAAATAACAACATTTTTTATCTATCTCACTTCTGCTAAAAAATTAATTAAGATCAAATGTCAAAAACATCGATTTTACGCATTTTCTCGTAAACGGGAGAGCAATAATAAAAAGAACATTAACAAAAAAACTAAAAAAAAAGCAAAGACAATGGCAAAAAATAAAAAGTGCATTGTGATTTTATGCATTTAGATTAACCAATTTAAAAAGTTTAGAAAAAAAATTCAATTCAAGTTGGTTTTGGATACGACAAAAATTTAAATAGTTATCTGTTACTAAAAATAAATTCCTATTTTTGCTGTTGTTTCAAAAAATTTATAGAAAATATGTTACAGTTATTTATAATAATTGTAATGCTTTGTTTTATTAAATTACCAATAGATAACTCCTAAATCTTTATTTTTGTGGTTGTCTTTACTACAAATTTGTAATATTACACTCAACACTCTCTAGGGCAAATAAAATAAGTTTCATTTTACCAAAACTTTAGAAAAATATGTCTAAAAGTGTCATAAAGTTATTTTTATGAATAGATTTTGTTTCATTCTTACGACTACCATTAAAGAATATAATAATGTCCTTTTTTTAGTGACAAAAAGACAAAAAGAAAATAATTCCTTATTAAATAAAATGTGATTCTGTTTTGTTTTAATTAAAAAAATTATAAGCTTTGAGATAAACACTAGAAAGCATTTAACAATATAAAAAAACACAAAGGAGTGTCAAGCTAATTTAAATTTTTATTTTGAATTTTTTGACATAAATTTGTAAGTGTCTGTTAGAAGACTGACATGACAGGGCTGTTGGCAAACTTTGTACTTTGGGTTTCACGTTTTCACATCAAATTCATTGGTGCATTACATCAAATGCATTTTAAGGAAAAAATATTTAAATAATTTAATGAAATTCAATTTTATAAACAAAATCGAATTAACATCTCTGTCAATAAAAATAACACCCACACATTTTCATTAAACTAGATCCAAATCGAAATAATTTTTTGCAAAATTTTGTTTTCCATAATAAATAGAATATAAACAAATCCCTTTCAGATCGATTGTTTTTTACAATGAAATTTGCTCATTTCATCATAAAAAATATGGTTGTAGGCGTTTTAGGATTTTAATCAGTGTTATTACAAAATTGTTTTAATCTTAATCTCAGTAGGTATTAATTATTTTAAAAACAGCTGTTTTATGCAAATTTACATAAATAAAGTGAGTTTTTTCTAGGAGTGATTTTTATGGTTTTAGCATATTTAAACCAGAAAGTAATTTTAAATTATTTATCCAAAGCGTTAAGAAGTTTCCAAACTTTGAAAATATGAGCTTAGCACCCACTTAAAACAATTAAGACGTCTACACACCACAAAATAACCCGATACTTATTTTTTCTAACAATAATTAAGCGAAGAAAAACACTACGAGAAAATTGAAACCAGCAGTGCATGAATATGTTTAAATAAATAAAAGTGATGTTTTTTTAGTAAAGTAGTAGACCCTGTTCGTATTTTATTAGCGGTAAAATTAATGGCTTGCTCCCTAGTGGTCAAACATTATTATCTGAGATGGTCGTTAATACTGTCAATATAATTACACCAAAAAGCAAAATGTAATTGTAATTGATTTTCATCCGGAAAAAATGATTATGATTGGGAGGTGAAATGAGGCACAACAAATCACGTTGAACTCACCTGTTGTTTCCGGTAAAAGAGGTGGGTTCTTCTAAGGGTGACAGTGAGACAACTTTCTGATTAATAAAAGTTGTGAACCGCGCTCATTATACACGGGAGGGCGTGTTTTGAAAGGCGCAAGCGCTTCAGGTGTGAAAAATTATTGCTTTTCTTTTACAATGAAAATTTAAAAATAGAGCTTGACGTAAGATTTTTCGTAAATTTTGTAGTGATTGCCTGTCGGAAGCAAGATTGATTTGAAATTGGTGCGAGTTTGCTGATGCATCCAAAATTTATTAATTAGTAATAAACAATTTTGCATCGAATGTTGCGGAACAAATTACAATGAAATGGTAAACTCGATGTAAAATTTGTAACGGTTGATCAATATTCAGATCTTTATGCCATCGTGAAATTTAACCTACCCTTTAATGTTAAGCCTTTAACTTTTAATGAGGTGTAGGAAGCTTTTGCAAGACATTAGAAAAAAAATTGCTTGTCTTTTATACAAGATTGGGATCGGAAAATAGAATTTTTTTAGAGATAATCTCGGAAAATAAATCATCCGTGTAAATCTGGTTTTGGTGAACTATAATTTACGACTTGCTGCGAGTTTATCAAATCCTTAAAAGGTTGTCAGTTTTGTGGGATTTTGTTCGTTATTAAGTGAATTAGCGTGCGAGATTTATGTCAGGTTAAATCGCCGTAAAAGTAGATTTTTTGAATCATTTTAAGGTTTTATTAAATTTTTTAGGCAAATTTAGCGGAATTATTAGCCACAATAAATATTTATTCGATTCAAATAGAATTGAGCGAAGAGGAAAAATGGTGGAGGCGCCGGGTAAAATAAATTTATAAAGAAATTTAAAAACTCTGTCTTTTCAAAAAAATACACGTATTTACTAAAATTTGTACATTGTTTTATTTTTTTAAACTAAAAATTTTTATATAAGATTATTAGATATATTAGATTAGATAAGATTAGATAGAATTATATAAAAAAAATTATTCCACCTGATGATTCTATTGACCTCCCTTACGTAGTACCAAAATTTAAAACTACTAATTCTAGAAATGTTTTGTTTTGAAGTGTAGATAGACTAACAGAACATTTCGAAAATGAGCAAACAATAGGTTGATTTAGTCAATTAGAGCGATTATAAAGTGCGAGTCAACGGCAATTTTTTAAGACGATAGAAGTTCTTTACTAAGTTGTGTAATTACTTAAAGTAATTTTTGAGTTATTTGTGTAAATTAATTTATTGTTTAAATAAATAAATTAATAAATAAAATAATAGTAATATATAGTAATAGTAATAAATTATTTATTAGAAGTATTTGATCTAATTTGCGAGAGATTCTATCAGTTTTACATTAAACAAGAAAGTTTTTTTTTATACAAACTTACTTATGTTTTGCTACATGTGTAAAAAAATAGGATTTTATAAACGATCTTTGTTTAACCTAAAATTAATGAATTGTTTGCATATTTTTAGTAATCAAGTTCATAAAAAAGTAGATTTAGAAAAATCTTAAACTAGAGCACTTCCCAGTGAACACTTGATATCTTTTAGATTTTATCCACAAGACACCCTTTTGGTACGACTTCTGCAAGGCTTTCCATCCGATTATATACCGGTTCGTTTAGCACAGAGCTTCTTAGTATGACTCTCTAAAAAACTTTTTTTTAAACGCTAGATTACGATAGAGGAATAAATTGTTGCTAGTTCTTATATAAATTTATTTAATTTAACCTGCATGTTTCTATGAACAAACTTCTCCTATAATCCATTGCTAAAAGCTATCTGCAAAGGCATTTTATTGTGTGAGTGATACTTGCAGAACATTTCCGTATAGGTTTTGTCTGCTTTTTGCAAAATGAGTACACGGTATCTGAGAAATGACAGCGAGAGAGAAAGAGAAAGAAAAAAAAACATTAAATACACAATAAACTAATACTCCCTTCTGGGACCTGGTACATATTAGATAAATCGACGGCCTTATGTAAAGCCAGAAGTGTTTCACTATCACATAAATTAACGTCCAACGTGGAGCTAATGGTAACACCACAAGTTACAAGACGTCGGCTAAAAAAAAGACTAAAGGTCCGGTTTCTGAAAGAAAATTTAAACGACCAGTTAGCTGACGGGAGTTTAAACTAACGGAAAGTTAAAACAATGTCGAGTTTCTCGAAACATACGTCAATTAATTTAACTCTCAGTTAGCTAACTCTCCGTTAAAACGTAGTTGTTGTTTTAGCTAATAGTTTGCTAAAGTACTATAAGATGACGCCATGATACTAAAACTAACAAGATATGATCACTTGCCGTACGAATTTTAGACTAGTTTGCGCATGACGTCATCGCGTGACAAAAATGTACTGCGGTATTAGAAAAATCATGCATTTAATAGTATTATTAGAGAATTACTCGAAAAATTACTAAAACTTTTGTTGATTTTAATGTCTCAGATGAATATTATTTAATAATACTTAATAAAAAGACATTTTACTTATTAGGTTTATTTTTACAGTTCAAAATAGGGCGGGTTATTTAAAAATATTTTTTTTATTAATGGTTAATTTGTAGGGTGGAATTGTGGGTAGAGTGGTACAAACCACAAAAAATAGATTTGTTTAAGCATAGGCTTTTCCTGCGGGCGGAAATCTGGGATAAAATAATCTTTTGAAGTAAAAGGTTGCAGTCTGAAATCCCTAAAATTAATTTCGAAAGTAAAATCAGTTTTAAAATTGAATTAACACGTATATTAATTAAATATAAATTGATATAATAAGATAATAAAATATGTAATTAAATATAAAAACCTTAAAAGCTAATAAACAAATTAAAATTCACTTGCATGTGAATTTTAAATAAGATGTATAAGCATTCAATAAAAAAATATTCCAAATAAAATTAATTAAATAAGTACTTACATGCAATGTATGTTTTTAACAAATTCTCTCTTTTTTATTCTTTCCTCACGATCCTTCTGGGCAGATGTTTGCACTTGTGGTGACTTTGGTAAATTAAGTGAAGGTATAGCGTCTCGTTTTAACCTCCACTTATTTTTGGAGACATGCAAGAGTTTTTCCTTCACACAAAAATCATCATCAGAAAAATGTTTTGAACATATTCTGGCATGTTTTGTATTAAAAGCAAGCTTTTGAGAGCACTTTTGCACCCATAAATTACAAAGTTTGATATAAGTATCGACAATCGGAGGAACAGTTTTTGCTTTTTTTATTATTGTTGCTGGTACAACCCATCACCGCACAATAAACCATAGTTCACAAAATTAAATAAACAATATTCAATTGCAAAAACCAGTAAAACACTCAAAACAGAGAGAATTTAGACGATAATAGTCACACGTTTGTCACCAGATTTCAGATTTGTCACACAATGACGTCAGAGTCGAAAGAGAGAGAGGGAAAAAAGCTGCGCGTGATCATATCTTGTTTAGGCTTAGTACCATGAGATGACGCCACCTCCAATTTGTCAAAATTTGTGTTCATCGAGATGACAGGACTTAAAATGTCTCAAAAAATGATGAAAAATCTCGGGGCAGAAATTTCACAGAACGTGAAAAACATTTTGTGGTCGAATTAGTGACTACAAAATATAAATCTATCATTGAGAACAAAAAAACCAATGCCGTTACGTTGGCTCAAAAAAATTTATCGAACATGAAATTCAGGATCTGAGTATTTTTTTAAAAAATTCGGTTGTTTTCTAAACACCCTAATAACCCTTTGTCAGTGTTGCGCAATAATCAGTTAATTTTTTACTTTACAAATTAATTGATTATATTTTAACTGCAATAAAATTTTTAATTGTTGTTTACAATTAAATTAATTGTTTATTGTAACAATTGATATTTGAGGCTCGCTTTTAGGGTTTTGTCCCCTTCAGCATGAAGGCCCCGATTTAGACCTTTGCCCTCTTGACCATAAGGGCTCTTTTTTAAATCTTTGCTTTCTTGTTCACTTGGTATGGCACAAGTGCAAATTGTAATTTGAGCTTATTTTAAATGAGGGATGCAGCTACGACCGTGCGGTGCCGCAATAAGCTATTGCGAAAGAGCCAAAAGCCTAAATGGGGCCTCTATAGTCTGGTTTTTTGATTAAACTTCCGACACAAAAAAATTGGTTCCTAGGCACTTTTAAAAAATGCTTTTTTAAGATGAGCTCTTAATTTTAATAGGAAGATCCTTCTCAGCTCAGTCTTTTTTTTTTAGTTCTATATGGCAAAATCCATATCACGTCACTACTTGATCGTACAGAAAAATTTTATTTACATTTCTTGTAAAAAATTAAACGCTCTAAAAAAAGTATCTTACAATTTTCTTATAACTCTTACCGTTTAGAAGATAGCATCTAAATTTTATAACTCGTGAATAAATAAATATTATAAAGTGCGCAACACACGGTTTTGTAGGAAATTAAGTGCTCTACAAAAAAATTGTTTGTTGTTAATCGGTTACCTCAACCATTTAAAAAAAATGGTATTTTTATCAAATTTTGGTTTTTAAAATGCGAATATCTTCTAAATGGTTAGCATAATCAATTAATCACAAGATACCTATTTTATAGGGCGTTTAATTTTCTACAAGACTGTATGTTGCGCATTTTATAATATTTATTTATCTCTGAGTTATAAAATTTAGAAGTAGGAAAGGTATTTTTGCTAAATTCTTTAAACTTTGACCTTCGATATCTTTTAAATGGTAAAAGATATAAAAAATTGTAAAATAACTTTTTTGTAGAACGTTTAATTTCCTACAAAAAATGTAAATACAAATTTTCTGTACAATTAAGCAATAACGAGATATAGATTTTACCATATGAAACTGAAAAAAATATATGGAAAACTGCGATGAGGGAGTCTTTCCTATTAAAATTAAGATCTCATATTAAAAAAGCATTTTTTTAAAATGCCTAAAAACCAAATTTTTACTGTCGGAAGTTAAAAAAAATAGTTGAATTCTGTGGCCCATTCTAATGAACAAATTAAATTAAAATTTCTGCTATTGATATTACGAAAGTCAACTATTCTGTTGCAGGGTGTATGGAAACAAGACAAAAACAACTACCACGTAGTTTTCGATGTGTTGAAACGCCGATATAAAAATCAGTATATAAAGCTGACATATCCAATAATGTTTAAAAAAAGAAGTCAAAAGGGCAACCTACAAAAATACAGAACCAAGCTAGAGTCTAGAACTAGGTTAATTTAGGCCACACAACCGTTTCTATGAAAGTTTGACACCAACTAAAAACTAACTAAGGACAAGTAAAATGTGTTCAATAAATGTTCTGGTCGTGGTTTGCTGTGCTTTTCTTTTTCTAGCACGTGGGTTGACGTGATAAGTTCATATGGTTTGCTGTCAACTGTCTACATGTTGTCTTATTTTTGCATTTAGGAGTTTTTGATAAAAATCACATTACACATCATGATAATTGTATGCAGACGTTCAAGAATTTACTCTGCAAGGGTTATCTCAGTTAAAAAACTGATTTTAATTTAGAGGAAAACACAGAAACTCGAAAAGTATGCAAGAGGTTAAAAAGCGGAGCACTGACAGCTGTCATGTGTCATTGCTTTGTAGTGTTAACCGAGACATACGTTTTTTGTGACAATTGCCGTGTGGCAATGTGTATGAGGAATCTGACCAGAACAATTATTGAAGACATTACCTTCAACCGATGGACTACCGAATGACAATCAATAATAATGCTATCTAAATCTGAAAAGATTTCTTGTCTTGTAGACGCCTTCTAATAAGTATTTGTTAACCTGTTCAGACAAACAATTTGACCTACTGAATACTTGCAGGTAAAACACTGATAACTACTAGTAGTATTTCGATTTCTTGTTGCCAACGAAAATTTGACGGTAAGCATTACTTACCGTTCTAAAATACGAAGTAATTCGAAATTTGGTTTTACGGGGAAGTGGACGACAAAGCAAGAAAAAAAACAAAAAACTGTTTTATGAGGCCAACGTTTCGAATCCTTTATTGATTCTTCTTCAAGGCTCCTAATAAATGTCAGATTTGTTTGGCATGGTACCAATTTTTAGTGGCCACTGGCCGAGACAAATTGGTACCATGCCAAACAAATCTGACATTTATTAGGAGCCTTGAAGAAGAATCAATAAAGGATTCGAAACGTTGGCCTCATAAAACAGTTTTTTTTTTTCTTGCTTTGTCGTCCACTTCCCCGTAAAACCAAATATCGAATTTAATAAAAAAATGGACGTAATCCACCAAAATAATACGAAGTAATGTTTTATTCCAAATATATTAAATATTTTTTTAAATAAAATTTATTGCACGAGAAATGCGATAAACATTCCAAATCAAAGATTTTAATTTAGTTAAGGTTTTATCTTTCTCCTCCAAATATTTTATTGTCTTCGATCGCTAAAATCTCCTTAACGCTTTTGATACTTTATATACTATTACAATGCACTAGAGCGATTGCTTCGGATTTTATTTTTGACAAGTACTGTTTACAATTTATAAACTTTAATTTTGACCAAATATTAGTACAAATACTTACCTTTTGACATTACAAATTTGAAATTTTGTTAATTCTGATAGAACGTTCTCAAAATATTCCAATCAACAATACTTTACCTGGCATATGCTCTCAGTCATAACCATAGAGGAATTCCTTCATGCTCCTAATTTATGACATTCTACAAATTGGTAAAAAAAATTCAAAAAAACATTTTTTTTACTCATTAACGCTTGTTCTTGCTTTAAAAAGTTTTGATTATTAATTGCTTCTATTACCATTTTTGTTTTTTAATAAATAAGTACTTCATTTTAACATTTTAAGCTATTTCTAAGCTATTTCCCATGCATTTTATTATATCTATGTATATAAAAATGTTGTTAAATTAATAATTAACAGAAGTCACTGTAAACCAGTAACAAAGAGAGACCTTCTATCCAAAAAATTTTTCGTAGAGTATAAGGTACTGTATATATAGGTACTGACAATGCGTTTAATTATGTACTTATAAAATAAGACAACGTTAACATCTTATTAAAATATTATTGAACATTGTGGCAATTTGACAATCTGGTAAAACATTGCACAACCGTCTGCGAAATAATTATTTTACGGCCTCTTTGTCGTTTTAGTAAATCGGCCGTAAAGTAGGTTTTGCCATCTATTACGACTATTGTTTGGTGCAATTGTGAATTACTAATTTTAATAGTTACGGTTGCACAAAATACATTGCATTTTCAAAAACCTCTAACACCGTCGAGATTGTTTACTTTGGGTGCAAAGCGGTCAATAATTACTATTGCCGGTATAAATTTCTCATATCTATTGACAAAATTTGTAAAGAAAATAAATTAGTAAGTGTTATCTACAAATAAGCAATTGCTTCTGTTTTTTATGTAAAAAATCAATCAGCAAGACGACACATTACGATGGTTTTAAATCAGTTCCTCGTAAATCTCAAATCGTGATCCTTCAGGAGAGATAAAAACCTTCCTACGACTAGTCTAATTTTTTAGATATATCAAAAACAGTTTTAATCAAAAGACAGTGTAGGAGTATTAAAGATGTGTTTTGTGATAAAAAAAATTACGCATAGCAATCAGTAATAATCGCGGACACCAATAAGTGCGTTATTTAAAGAAAATTACATAAATAATAGCTGTATTACATAGTGGCCGGTTCCAACAGTTTAAGCATCAAAATAAAATTACAAAGTTTTTAAATTAAATGATATTACGATTTTGGCTTTGTCTAACAAAATTTTGTCTTAATATTTTAAAAAAAAACTTTACATAATATCTAAAAGTTACAGTTTTTGTAGATATATTTTGTTAAAATATGGTTAGAACACAGAAAATATTTTGCTTTTTAAATTTAAAAAAATGGAAACTCTAAGTACTTGTGTTTTGTTTTGTTGGTTTTACACTAACTTTGGTAATCTGAAAGTTTATGGAAGTTAAAACTTTAACTAGCGAATAACACAAGTTACGTTTATTTGTTATAAAATTTGTAGTTTCAGGTGAAGTATATCGCAAACACTTAATACAATCTTTATTTTCTTTTAAAAAAAAATTAAAATATACTCTATCATTCATATATCACATCATGATCCAGATGTTCCTATCAAGACACTTTATGTTTTTTGTTATAAGCTATCACAGCTCTAATAGAAAAACAAAAATAATTTTCATCTTATTAATTTGGTGTGGAGTTTAATAATGTAATCTAATCTTCAAGCGCAGTAGTCAAATTATTGCCTACCAACGTAATTGGTTACATACAAATTTAACATACGAGTATACAGGGTAAATTTTAAAAACAGTTTATCCCAGTTTTTTCTGTAACAATTTTGACTTAAATAAAAACAAAACATATCGATTTTTATATCCAGGGGAACATGTTTTCGTGGTAAAATCACGTTGATCCTACCATCCTCTTGAGCACAGAGTTTTTCATTTCCCAAAGTCCTTTCTAGCTTCATGATGGTCGCGAGCATACTTGCATTTTGCCGTTCTTTCAAATATAATTTAAAAAAGATCATAAAAGATGTAAAAAAAACTCATTTTTGTCATTACTCATTATTGTAATATATTAAAAGACTAAAAAATAAAAATCTTGTTTTCTACATTAAATTGGTACGTAGGCCACTGCTAAAGTTCGCGGAATCAAGTACTTTTAGTATTGCCAGTGTGTTGCAAGTGTCATATTCGTAAAATTTGACATCTTTTACCTCTGACTCAGTTGACAATTCAGTTTCAAACCAAACGGTTTAATTTAAAAAAAAATTAAAAGATGGGCAATTACGCTAAGAAATGCAAATATCGAACCGTGATGATCGAGTCATGATGTTTTGGGTTTTCCGATATGATTTAACAGCACCGCAATGTAAGGAAAAACTTAAATTGTTATTTGGAAGTAAAGCACCGTCTAAAACTATAGTTTACAAGTGGTTCGCAGAATTCAAGAATGTAAGGATCAACGTTTGTTGTCGATTCTCGCGAAAGACGTCCATGCGCCTCCATTGGCGCAAAAAATATTGATGCCGTACGCGAAATGATTTTAGCAAATCGTCATGTGACATACCAGGAGATAAAGGCGACCTTAGGCATTGCGGTGAAACAAATACATAAGATTTTGCACCATCATTTGCTTGTTAGGAAACTTTTCAGTCGATTGATCCCTTACAATTTGAAAGACGTGCAAAAAGAGGTACAAGTCAAATGGTGCAAGGAAATGCTAAAAAAATTCGACGGTGGTCGTTCAAATTCTGTATACAACATTGTAACATGTGACGAATTGTGGGTATATTTATATGAACCCGAAACTAAACAGCAATCAACTGTACGGGTGTTTCAAAGTGAACCTAAACTAACCAAAGTGACCCGTTCGCAAAGCGTTTCGAGAAAAATGCTTGTTTGTTTCTTCAAAAAAATCGGTCATGTCGCAACTGTTGTATTAGAAAATTAAAAAATCGTTAATGCAGAGTGGTATACTTTAATTTGTTTGCCGGAAGTCATTGCTAAAATCAGAAAAAACAACCAAAATCGGCGAATTGTTGTGCATCATGACAATGCAAGCGCGCACACCGCACAATGAACTGTCGAGATTTGACCACTAACAACATCAAGTTAATGACACATTCCCCGTATTCGCCCGATTTATCACCCAACGACTTCTTCTTATTCCGATACATAAAAAATAAAATGCGTGGCGGTCGTTTTTCATCGCCTGAAGAGGCCTTTGAAGCATTTAAGTCGCTAGTTTCGGAAGTACCTCTTTCAGAGTGGAATAAATGTTTTGAAGATTGATTTTATCGAATGCAAAAGTGTATAGATATGAAAGGCGAATATTTTGAAAATCAGTAAAGCGTTTTACACAAAATAATTTATGTTTTGTTTTACATTTTCCGCGAATTTTAGCAGTAGCCCACGTACCTACTAGCAGTAAAATTTGGTAACCTTTGTTTACTAAAAAAATTAATTTTCCACCTTTTAATTACATTTGCCGACAGTATAAAATGTAAAAAATATTAAAAACAAAAACTATGTAATATAAAGCAATAAGGTAAATCTCAAAAATAAATGCAACAAATAAATTCAAGTTTTCAGGAATGTCACTTTTAAGAGAAAAGATAGCCAGACTTGACAGTCGATACTGAAACATATTAGATCAGAGATAGTATTTAATCAACTTAAGTTTAGAGAAACTTCTCTCACCAGATGCAACCGAAACAGGTAAAGTTAAAAAAAATCAAAGTAATATTATAAAATTTAAAAAACAAGAAATCAGATCTTTAAATACAATGGTGTTTAATATATCAACTGGTAACATTCGGTGTTGCAGTTGATCAGTAAAAATGTTTTAATAAGATGTAATTTTGTTAAACAATTGAATGTCGTCCAAATCTTTAATAGTATTTTAACTATTGTTATTTTTATATCAAGCTCCATACATGCCTTTTTTAAAGATACATCATCTACTGCATTAAATTTATAAAGAAAGCTAAACAGTAAACTCCATTCTCTAAGTAAGTTAAATCTTCCGCTAACAGAAGTTAATAGATAATCTAACAAAGTAAAGTAAAAATTTGTTTTAAACTTTTGGCTAGGTTCTAATAATCCATCTTGCGATTCATAATCAAATAAGCAAATTTTTTTCGTTTTCTAGTTTTTCTTTCAAAATTAGAATTACTTCCCAATTTTTTTGAAAGAGAGTGCTAAAGTGATAAATTAAGTAAAACTTTCTTCATTCATTTTTGAATACAGAAAGTCTTCTAATAAGTTTTCTAAAGCTTTAACACATTCAGCCACATTACATTTGGGGTTTTGTAAAATTTTGCTAACAACATTCATTTTCAACAACAAATCATGCCAAATAATGATAAAACAAACAAACTTAAAGGACTTAATTTTATCTGTTAAAACTTAATTATGTTTTTTTTTGAATTTAAAGCAACTAAAATTTCTTTTAAATTTTGTTGCAGAGAACGAATTGCGTTAATCCTACTTTTCCATCTTGAGTTACTCATAGATTTTAAAGATAAAGTTTTCACATGCTTCTTAAATACACCTCACCTGTAAGTTGAACCAAAAAAAGTATATATTTCTTAAACTAAATCAAAAAAGCTGTAATTTTTCTACTACTACTTGCAGCGTCGTTTACTACCAAATTTAAAGTATGCGCGGCACAAAGAACGTAAACTCTTGAATTGATATCCAAAAGTCCTTTTTGAAGACCAATATTTTTTCCTCTCATATTGGCTCCATTATCGTAATCTTGACCCCGATTATCTTGAACATCAAGATCCAAACTTGGCAGTATATCTTCTAACTAAAAATTACATAGATCTTCTTCCGTTGTATTAACTACGGAAAAAAATTCAAAAAAAAACTTTTGTATTTCAGCTTCTTTTTCTAACTTTTTTACACATATAACAACAAACAACAAATGTGATTTGCTCAAGATAACTAGCGTCTGGTGTTGAATCAAAAATAATAGACAAATATTTGCCTTTTTAATAATTGTTTCAAAGTGCTTTTTTATAGCTTCACTTAGAAGTTGTATAATTTCATTTTGAAAAACGTTTCCTAGGTAATAAAGCATGCGGTTTTTTAAATCTTATATTTTATGATAATATTTACATGATCAAAAATTACTGGATCAAATTTGTTATATATCAGCACAAAATAATTATTAAGTGGAAATATTTATTTATATTTGTAACGATTAAAGCACACAGAACACTGTTGTTAGGTGATATTTTGACACAAATCTGCAAATACAAATTGCAATTGCAACTGTATAGTTGCCTTAGTTCAATAGGATTGGAGCGGAAAGAGAGTAACTTCGGCGAATTGCAATAAAATTTGTTCAGCTCATAGACGTACTAAGACAATTAAAATTTAACATTTTTAATTATAATAAACTGTATATATTAGTTGTCCAATTTGTCATTAATATAAAAATTTAACATAAAAAGTGTGGAAGAATAAATAGACAACATTCGTTGGTCCACCTTATGTTAATCCTGTTAACCGGTTTATTTGTAAAGTAAATTTGGCTTCGTATCACAAATAAGGTATTCCCGGTCAAATTAGTTTTTGCCATTTACAAAATAAAAATTTTATTTTTTAAATATTATATTTTGAGTGTGTCAAATTTGAATCAAAATTCTAAAATTTGGGATTTTGGAGGGCAAAACTGAGTAAAAGCTTCGGTTATAATAAATGTTTATCTCGCGGATATTAAATGTGGCCTACGACTGAGTGTTTAAACTATACGCTTATTAAAAGTTTATTTTAATCGTTTCTGTAACAAATATCTATTTTACTAGTTAAATTTTGTTAATTGACACAAATACGCTTTTTATTGAGATAAAAGCAAATTACTTTGGCCTCTCAATTTTTTGTTTTATTTCTTACGTCGTACATGTTATACTGTCTCTTTTATTACTTGGTAAAGCATTTAGTTCTAACAAAAAACCTTTTATTGTAATAAACATAATTGAAGTGTTCCTCATATCCACTTAATTTCCTCTCATTAGCTTTACGACCAGAAACCAGACGTTCCCTTCTAAATAAAACCACAACATTTCTAAATTAATTCACA
The DNA here is from genome assembly GCA_029207805.1 of Tribolium confusum. NCBI lineage: Eukaryota > Metazoa > Arthropoda > Insecta > Coleoptera > Tenebrionidae > Tribolium > Tribolium confusum. Next base: position 12,750,013 of record JALGAY010000006.1, read on the forward strand.
AAATTAATAAAACACTTGTATTGATGTTGATAAAAATGTAATATGTATATTAAAATAGAAAAATATTTAAAAGATGTATAAATAAAATACTAGATACATTCACATTAAAGTCCATGAATACCTTCCAAAACATTGACATGATCCACACTTAATTACTGTCCATCATTTTCCGCATCATCTACATCCATTAAAATCCCTGCATCTTGTACCGCAGCCACCACCTGATTATCATTATTATTATTTAATTGTTGCAAAATGTTTAACTGTTGCAAATTTCCATGAGCTGCTGTTATTACATTTTCGGGTTGATTCGGTGGGGGCGGTATATTCCCTGCTCCTTGTCTCTGGCTCTCCAACGCGATCATCTTCTGGCGCTTCTCCTCCATCAGCTTATCCCGGTGCTTATGGATGTAATCCTCGATGTTAGGTAACCCATCAACCACACATGCTGACAACGCTGACCGGTAAATATTCATATCCGTGGCTTCATACCATTCGTTCGTCTTCTCGTCGTAACACTCCACGTGGTAGATAGTGGTGACTCCGTTAAAACCCCCAATTGCAAAAATCATATCATCGATAACCTCAATTGCGAAGTTACTCCGAGGGTTGTACATGTCTGGGACTGGAGTCCAAGTGTTATTCTGAGGGTTGTATTTCTCGCCACTGCACATCCTGGAAATACCGTTGAAGCCACCAATAACATAGACGTATTCATGATAGGCGATACAGGATACGCCAGAACGGCGGGATCGCATTGCGCTGATTAAGGTCCATTGGTTCAGTTCCGGGTCGTAGACTTCAGCAGAGTGCATACATTCTTGGCCGTTGAAGCCGCCAGTTATGTAGATTTTATCTGGGAATAAAGGAATTTTTGGGTATATTATTAAATCTGACGGCTTAATATTTTTTTATGAAAAATGTAAGAGGGGTGTCAAATCCAAAATTGAGAATTATTTATTCAGTAGCAGTTTGTGTCTCTAATCATTTCTTTTAGAAATCTCTCTAAAAAAATATAATAAATATCAGAAGTCATCTTCGACTGTCTTAAATAAAAAATCAGTCATTTAGTTAGTGCTCAAAATTAATTAAATTTTTGTAATTAAAGTTTAAAATGAAGAGGTTTATGTAATTTTGGCAATTAATTGTTAGCCATGCCTTACAAGTTAAAATGAGGTACTTTACTCACAAGTTGTATACAAAACTTTTTCTACGTTCGTAATTTCAGAAATGACAATAAAAATTTTAATTGAAATAAAATATACAAAACGAGAAATATTTTTTATTTACTAATTGTTATGAGAAACGTACAATTAACAAAAATATACATAAAAAAACATTACTTAACTTTTTTAATATTCTGCTTTTTATACTTATTTACTTTAAAAAAAGTAACTTTTTCCACAATTTTATCTTTTTTCACTCATTTGCGTTTGACACAATTTATTTTTGCGTAAGTAAATACATTAATGTTTGACATTGCATTACAACACAAAAAAACACAAAAAAATGTCGTAAAGAGGTATTTTACCACTGCCAAAATAGCCATTTACATTCGAATGCGGTAGGTTTAATTTTACAGGCGACAGCTTTGTTTCAGGCCCGAGCTGAAAGCGATGTCAAAAGTTAGGTTAGGTACAAATAAATTCTAAAAACCAATAAAACGTACCCAAATGCGGCTTAAATACTCTGTCATTGCTTGCACAATGTTCTTTAAAACATGTTCAAAGATTTTTCCAGTACTTTTATTCACACCATTTAATTCTAAATTGATAATTACTGAGAGATTCAACATTCAACAATAATGGCCACAGATCCATAGAATAGAATAATGACATTTATTAACTAAACAGGAACCCACACAGGTTCTGAATAGATGGCGCTGTAGCGGTTTATTTTTAACATTCTGTTCTATGTAAAATTGCATGTTATTTTTAAAATTATCTTAGATACACACGTTGTTTTTTTTTTAAATTTATTAACTGCAACTTTTTCCAAAATATACTTTTATACCTATAATTTCGTATTATTGTTAGTAATGGGAATCCACACTTGAACTACGCTGTGCGTTGTCTAAGGTCTCACACAATGTTTGACGTAAGACCTGTGACGTTTCAGCGATTTTTTCAATATATTATTTTTCTATTAAATATAGCTTTATTTGTGGCAATATTTTAGGTACGTATACTTTTATCCATAAACTTTATTACTGCGAGGTTAGTTTTTTCCTCAAGCATCTCCTGTGGTAGTTCTAACCATACAATGTGAGACCCGGTGTTTTTTTCATTTTTACCGCACAGTTTCCAAAAGTCCGACTTCCTATTGGTGGATGCACAACTATGATAGCCTACTTTACAATACGGGAGGACAAAAAGTAATATTTAGAACTTTAAAAAGAATTAGTTTTGTAATAGTGATTTTACATAACTACCAACATTATTATTTATTTTTAGTAGATAATAATGTAGAACACTACAAAAGCCAGAGATATGTAAAGCGTAAAGCAATTTTTTACGACAATAATGAGTAAAGTAATATTTAATGCTGCAAGATTGATTTTAAATGTTAAATAGTATGTATAGATAGCTTAGGTAAAATATTGTACTCGTACTATAGTCGTATCTTCACTTGTTCGACGACTTACGTACTATCAACCGTAAGTCGCTACGACCTTTGGTATTTGATCAGCGTTAGAACAAATTTGAACGGGTGACGTTATACCGACATCGGATCGAGCGAGCATTTGTGTTTTGTTTTTTTTTGTTGTTGTTTATTTATGGTTATTGAAAGTTAACAAAAATGGCAAACTTTAAAAGAGTGAAAACTTTAAACTGTTCTCAAATGCTTCGTGGTATGTATAAGGTATTTCTCACATTTATTCTCAACTTTAGTTTATTCTCAATACAACATAAACGTTCTTTTGGTTTTGGCCTACTTAAATAATATCTACTTAAACCATATTTTTTTGACTTTGTCCGGTGAGATCGTAAAAGGAGTTGTTTCGTTTATCACGTGGTGGGTAAAAGTGCTGAATATAATGTAACGTTTATTATATGTGGGTTTCTGATTTAAAGAGCTGGAGATAATTTCTCGGCAAGTTTATTTACAAATCAAATTAATTACAACTAATTAACACAGCTAATATTCTAAATCACTAACGGAACACAAAACACTTTAATTTATCGCTTTCTAAATTCGCTGGATATCGCCGGAGTTCGCCTTTATGTCGCTCTCCCAAAACCAGACAGACCGACTGACTCGCTGTCTCGCATATATATATGGGTATGGACTCTTTCCAGAACTTTCGAGTATTTTCTCGCGTTTCTCCTGAATTATTTCAATTCGGCAAGATGATTGGAATTCAATCACAATAGCGACAAACAATGCCGACGTAAACAAGAATAAATAAACCCATTCAAAACGTAAATAATACTCGAAGTTCTATTCAGTTCCTAGAAGTGAGCGGTCCACAACACAATACTCGATACTCTGATTCACCGCTTCTTAGAATTGAGTCGTTCGCGTCACACTACCCCCCTCTTAAGAATTGTTCGTCTCGAACAATCATTCATCGTCATTTGAACCCGCATAGGGGGCTAAACGGTCTAAATGCACTACCTTCATCTTAGCCCTGGGGTTCTTTTGGATTCTATACACCACGTCGTTAAGTCGGGTCAGTACGGTATAAGGGCCTTCCCATTTCGGCTGAAGCTTCGGACATCGCCCTTTCTTCCGTTGAGGGTTAAATAGCCAGACCAAATCTCCCTCTTGAAACCCTACCGAATTCGCCCTCAAATCGTACCGCGTCTTCATCCTGTCACTGGCAATCTCAATTCGGTCTCGAGCCAAGTCGTGGATATGGGACATCGTCTCTTGAAGCTCTTCTACATAGCTTCTAACTTCCTTGGGTTCTTGAGTGGGTGTCCCAAACACAAGGTCACAAGGCAAGCGGAGTTCCCGTCCAAACAAAATCTTGGCTGGAGTTTGATTTGTAGTTTCATGGATCGCCGCTCTGTAAGCCAACAAAAACAACGGTAAATGGCGATCCCAATCTCTTTGATGGGCCTCTACAACTTTCGATAGGTGCTCTTCCATGGTGCTGTTAAAGCGCTCGACCATTCCGTCGGACTGAGGATGCAGCGGTGTAGTCCTGGTTTTCCGAATACCCAAGAGATCACAAATTCCTTGGAAAACCCCTGACTCAAAGTTTCGCCCTTGGTCCGAATGCATTTCCATGGGAAGCCCATAACGAGAAATCCAATCATCCACCAAAGCACGAGACACAGTAATAGCTTCTTGGTTTGGTAACGCGTATGCCTCAGGCCATTTACTGAAATAGTCGGCAACAACCATAATGTATTTGTTGCCCGAGTCGGTGACTGGAAATGGACCCGCAATATCAAACGCAATCCTCTCAAACGGAGCCCCAACGTTGTATTGCTTCATGGCTCCCCGGCTACGAGTTTTCGGGCCTTTACTCGCAGCACATGTTGTACATTTCCGGCACCAATTAGCGACATCTTCTCGGCTATTGACCCAATAAAAGCGTTCGCGAACCTTCCCCAAGGTTTTGTTGACGCCGAAGTGAGCTCCAGATCTTCCATCATGGATTTCCCTTAAGACTTCCTTTACGCGACTCTTCGGTAGGACTAGCTGCATTGTTACCGTCTTTCCATCCGCGCTTTCCCAAGCCCTTTTGAGCAGCCCATTTTCGACTTTCAGGGAGTCCCATTGTGCCCACAACGCCTTCAGAGCAGGACTCTTATTTGAAATGTCATGCCATTGCGGTCTTACATTTCCGTTCTCCTTGCTTTGTAAAATCGGTCCGATCTCATCGTCTTGCAGTTGCTCTGTTCTTATTTCTTCGGCTGTCCATCCGTCAGTAGGTTGCAAAACTAGCCTTCTAAGGTTGCACAGGTGGTCAGCTTGTTCTCGTTGGCTACAATGTTTGCAGTCGGCTCTGCACGGTCTTCTGGACAAGGCGTCTGCATTTTGATGAGACCTTCCCGAGCGATGCTTGATTTCAAAATCATACTGCTGAAGTCTCTCAATCCATCTCGCTGTTTGACCTTCAGCATTCTTCAAATTTAACAGCCACTTTAAAGCGGCATGATCTGTCCTTATTGTAAAATGTTGGCCGTATAAATATTTGTGGAAATGGCTTACCGCGTTCACGATAGCCAACAGTTCTCTTCGGGTGACACAGTAATTCCTTTCAGGTTTAGAAAGAACCTTACTATAATATTCGATAACCCTCTCTTCGCCATCCTGTACTTGAGTTAATACTGCGCCAACTCCATTATTACTGGCGTCCGTATCTAAAATAAACTGACCTTTTGCCCTTGGGTAAGCAAGTATTGGTCCCGTACAGAGTGTAACTTTTAATGTTTTGAAGGCCGATTCACACTCTTTGTCCCAAATAAAAGGCGTCTTCTTTTCGGTCAGTTTATGAAGAGGTTTGGCAATATCGGCGAATCCTTTGACAAAACGGCGATAGTAGGTGCAAAGACCCAAAAAGCTTCGTAGTTGGTGCTTATCATTAGGTCGGGGCCATTCCCGTACGGCTGCAGTCTTCTCAGGGTCAGTTTGTATCCCATTCGATGAAACAACGTGTCCCAAAAACTTGACTTTTCTTTGGAAAAGGCAACACTTTTTAGGGTTAAGTTGAAGACGAGCGTTTCGCAATCGGCTGAAAATTTCTTGCAGGTTACTTTGATGTTCTTCGAAAGTTTTCCCAATAACCATCACATCATCAAGGTACACAAGGCAAGTTCTCCAAGTCAACCCTCGAAGGACAAGTTCCATTAGCCGCTCGAACGTAGCTGGCGCATTACAAAGTCCAAAAGGCATAACATTAAACTGGTAGAGCCCAGTTCCAGTCGAGAAGGCAGTTTTCTCCTTATCCTCAGGGTGAATTCCAACCTGCCAATACCCACTCTTCAAGTCTAAAGTAGAAAACCATTGGGAACCAGCTAACATGCTCAGTGTATCGTCGATGCGTGGAAGTGGGTAACTATCTTTCTTCGTTACTTCGTTGAGCCGTCTATAGTCAACGCAGAAACGAGTTGACCCATCTTTCTTTGTTACTAGTACAACTGGTGAAGACCAGGGACTTGACGAATCTTCAATGACGCCATCTTCTTTCATTTTTTCGATCATTCGAGCCACTTCTTCCTGTTTCGCAAAGGGGAGTCTTCTCGGGGGCTGACGAATAGGTTGTACTGATCCCGTATTAATTCGATGCTGTACCAAATTAGTTCTTCCCGTAATCTTGTCCCCTATTGCAAAAATGTCTTGTTCCTTTCGAATAAAAGCAGTGGCTGCTTTCCTCTGATCTTCTGATAAGTGTTGCCATTCTTCCAGAAAATAATTTTCCAATTCCGGGTTATTTTTACCTTCTCCTTCCTGGTAACTCTTGTTGACCTTTTCTTCACAACGAACAACTCGTAATGCAGGCTGAAAGAAGCCAATCTGTTCCCCTTTCTGCAACGTAACTCGATTTTCGCTGAGATTGGCTATGCGAATAGGAATCTTTCCACCAGCCTCAACGAGTGCTCTAGCTACCAAGATCTGTTTATTGTGTGTCGCATTCGTGAATTTCGTCATGTCCGGTTCAACAACTCCCGTTCGGTATCCCCCAGGATCTTTTTCCAACTCTGCCAGCACAATTTTCTCAGAATTGCCGGGGACACGAACTGATTCTGAGACGATGATGTTTACATGGTCCGATGAAGCGGTCGCAGAATGTAACAAGATTTCTTCGTTTCCCATTTGTAACATCCTGTTCTTAATATCCAGCACAAATCCATATTTGTCCATAATGTCCAAACCCAAGATCACTTCATCAACTATCTCAGCTACAACCATTCGGTGTACAATATTGAATGGTCCTATCTCAAGTTTGACATTAGCTTCTCCATGTACTTGTGCTGTTTCACCAGTAGCGGTTTTCAAAACGAAGTTACATCTTGTCATGTAGATATTTTGAGATGTTTCCAGCATGTCCCGTCTCACTAGAGAAAGTGTTGCTCCCGTGTCAACCGTCATCTTGGTGTCTCGACCGTTGATTCGTCCATCCAGCAACAGACTATCATTTCCTTTTCCTAGCTGCGAGACGGAGATGATCCTAGGGGCTTTGGGCGTATCAGCTAGCACACGCCCCAAAGTGCTAGCTGAAATTAGTTTTTCCTGATGCCGGGAAATTGAGGGGCCTGTGACATCTTCCTGACCCCTCCTTACATCCTCAGACCTTCCCCGTTGGCGGCAATCCCTTCTTATATGGCCTATCTTACCACAACCATAACACTTAGGCCGTCCTCCAGTGCGTGCTGGTGTCTGCTGCATCTTTTCCAACATACTCTTCAGTTCTTCGCAGCAGCAATTATTTGTTGGAGTTTCCTCTGCGGACATCAATCGCACGCGTTGAGCTGGTCGTCGTGAAAAGTCTTCATTTGCCGCCTCATATTCTAACGCGTGGATAAGCGCGTCAGCACAGGTTTTATATCTATGTAGACGTAGATAACGTCGTAAATCGCCATCTCTTAAACCATCAATAAATGCGCTGGCTTCCATCTCATGGCGAAGGTCTGCAGGTGCGGAAGGATAACCTAAATTAACCAATCTTTCTATTTCCGCGGCATATTCTTGCAAACTTTCGTTGCTTTTCTGATGTCGGGACTTAAGCATCATTTGGTATACTCTGTCCATGTGCTGGTCTCCGTAGCGCAATTCCAAGGCGTTGACCACTGCGTGATAGTTTTTCTGATCACGATCAGATACATTCTGAAGCAGCTGGAGAGCTGGTCCTCGCAGTGCTAACACCAGAGCTGTGGCTTTTTCTTCATCATTCCAGCAATTTATCTCCGCCGCTGCTTCAAACTGCCTCCTATACATTGATCACGAAGACTGACCATCGAAAGTTGGGGGTTTTACTCGTTGCGATGTTACTTCGCTTCCTAAAATTTGTCCTGTTCCAAGTTTCTTCATTTTACTTTCCAATTCTAAAACTTTCTTTTCTAATTCTTCCCTAACTTCTTTTATCTCTTCTTTTACTTCTTCTTTTACTTCGAAAACTTTTTCCTCAAATTCCTTTTTTACTTCTTCGACATCTTTCTTAAGAGCATCTTGTAAGGTATCGAATTTTTCGAAAATTCTTTCTTGCTCTTCCATTCGACGTTTTTCTTCTTCTTCTTTTTCTTGCAGTCGTCGTTTTTCTTGATCTTCTAGAAATTTCTTCTGTTCTTCTTTATCTTCCAAGCGTTGTTTTTCTAGTTTCTCGAAGAATACACGAAGTTGTTCCTCCATGGTTCTTGTCTGACTTCTTGTTGTTCTTCCAGAAGGTTCCAGAGACATAAACTTTTCTTTGTCCACCAAGCTTCTTTAAATCCCACTCCTGACACCAGTGTAACGTTTATTATATGTGGGTTTCTGATTTAAAGAGCTGGAGATAATTTCTCGGCAAGTTTATTTACAAATCAAATTAATTACAACTAATTAACACAGCTAATATTCTAAATCACTAACGGAACACAAAACACTTTAATTTATCGCTTTCTAAATTCGCTGGATATCGCCGGAGTTCGCCTTTATGTCGCTCTCCCAAAACCAGACAGACCGACTGACTCGCTGTCTCGCATATATATATGGGTATGGACTCTTTCCAGAACTTTCGAGTATTTTCTCGCGTTTCTCCTGAATTATTTCAATTCGGCAAGATGATTGGAATTCAATCACAATAGCGACAAACAATGCCGACGTAAACAAGAATAAATAAACCCCTTCAAAACGTAAATAATACTCGAAGTTCTATTCAGTTCCTAGAAGTGAGCGGTCCACAACACAATACTCGATACTCTGATTCACCGCTTCTTAGAATTGAGTCGTTCGCGTCACAATAATTTCACGTAAGCGGAAAAATACTGTTCGAAGAAATGCGCTTTCAAGTAACATTCTGCGAAAACAGTAAGCCGCTCTTTAAAGATGCTGTACAGTCGTTAGTTGGTTGTATCACGTTCAGACTGGGACAAACCAGTGGTCCCAAATTGTTTTGTTTATGCATGGTAAAATGCATGGCGCGCGTTGAAATGTTTTAGAACCACTGACCTAGCCGAGTCTAAATGTTTACTCCGAGACACCACCCACACTAACTGATTTAAGAACGACCCTTATTTACAAATGCGTTAGAGGTGTTGAAACAACACAACCAACAGACGACTCATACCAATGCGGTACGTATTTTTACAGAACACGTGCTAAGCGGCACAACATCTTTTACGATCGCACCGGGCAAAGTCAAAAAAATAAGGTTTACACAATTTCCGTACCTACACCAAGATATGTCGTTAATTCTTTCGAAATTTTTGTCGTTCTGCAGATTATTCGGATTCTTCTTAAATAACTTACTTAAATTATTTTTGATATATCTTGGCTCAAAACTGGGATCACCATCGAAATTAAAAAATTATGAAAAATTACAAAGTTTTATGACAGACGAGATGACATAACATAAAAAATCTCACAACATATGAGACGGAACAGAATATATCGGTATGACGTCACGTTAACGTTTTTCACACTTTAGTCTCTAATAATATTTCCAAAACAGCAAATCGCACGTATCTGTCGTTTGGAGATTTGTTCCTAGAATTTTTGTTATCATATTTTTGTTTTTTGGTATACAACCCCTTTAACTATCTCTTCCAAGTAAAAAATATGTTTTTTATATTAAGAATATTTTGGGATTACCAATAGCTGGAAAAGAAATTTTGACTTAACAACGCTGCTATCTGCTAACCGTGCAAGAATGTATCAGTCACAAAAAAGCTTAATATTTCTAGCTGAAATTTTAATTGATTTTAATCTAATATCAACACTAACATACAGTACAATTTCTCAAAAAATTTTTGGTCTTGTTACGAAAAGTAGACACAAATTTTTTAACCGTATATATTACTGTATTATCATGATGTTTCCCGAAGGTTTTTGTCCCAACATTTAACATTACTAAATTCACTTTGTTTTTTTGTTCATAAATGGTTTACACGTATTTTATTGTCTTCTAATGTGAGGGCATAGCACAGAAATCTTTTAAACATCTAATAAAAAATCTAAATATTTTGTAATGACACAAAACCCAAAACTGGGCACTTAATTAAAATTTAAACAAAGTGACCGAACGTTGTGATCCTTATCCGAAAGCACATTAAAGCGTAAAATTCTATAAAATCGTTAATAGACCCGCTTAAGGATTGATCTGAAAAAATAAGTCATCACTTGCAATTAAATCTAGAAACATGACGAAATATCTGACACATTCTAACAAAAACGTTCGATTGTACAGAGTGACTTTGAAGTATGTTTGGAAATTTTACCCAGTGATAGACCACCATAATAGGTTACAATTGAGCTAATTATGCCTTATACAAATGTTAATAATAGTTTTCGAAAAAAAAGTTTAAACGTTTTGTAAAAAGTTTGAGAACCACTCGTAAAGCTGAAAAAAAAAACTAAAAAAATTTTTGGAGTCGGTTTTGTATTCTTATTGGGCGGCGCGTTTGCGAAGTCTAAACACTCCAGTAGCTACCAAACTTTTTGTACCTTTTTTAGAAAAACTTTAAACATCAAGGGAGCGAATTATGTGACAAATCTGGTAATTTTGGGGCTCTAATAAAATATTTTGCCAGCATAACAACCCTTTGAAAGGATACATATTAATTTTGAAAGGACTGTTTATTTTTGGCAATCACTTAAAATTTAGCTAAATAAACCCTTTTTTGAAAACTATTAACATTTGTATAAAGCAAGTTGGGTTATTTCAACTTCTTTTATTATGAACTATAACTGATTAAATTTCCCAAACATACTTCAAAATCACCCAGTATAAGAAAGGAAATTGACCGGGAGTTAAGCAGTCAGCGAGAACCAGACAAGCGACCAACGTGAACGATATTCTGGGAAGCAACGTAAATGAATTAAGTCGACGGCGATTGTAGTGTAAATATTGAGTTAGTTATTTATTGTTGTTGTATTGGTGTACATAGTGAAAATAAATTATTCATCATTAATCCAACTCTTTGGAAACGCAAAAACGTTACCCAATTTAATGATAGTGTTATATTTACGCATTTCGAGCACACTCTGTATTTTTATTTGTCTTTTTATTAAAACGAAGTGTTATTAAACATTTAATTTTTAGAAATTTAAAAAAACATTCATTTTCATTTTATTAAAAATGTCGTTAGATAAGCAAAGAGACTCATATTATTAAGCAAGTCGTTAACAGTTTTAAATTTACTCTTTAAATTCCAACAAAATTACTTTTCATCTTTCATCAACTAATAATTACTGAACCAAAAATTGAGTTAATACAATTTCATTGATCATTTCCTCTTAATAATTTTTAATTTAAAAAACGAATCTTTGACCTTTCTAATTCTTTGAGATGTATGAACTGTAACAATTTTCCAAATAATCAGTTTATGAATCCTTCGACACATACATGTCACCGACCATCATAAACCCCAACATTAAACAGTTCCGTAACATTAAAACAACTTCGTTAATAGAACGTGTTGATTAGTAACACGAACTGGCTCCCCCATAACCAAATATTTCACTGCTAACACTAACGAATTTAATTACAAAGCTTCTCAAACAAAACAAAGAAACTCAATCCCCTTTAAAAAAAATTACTTACTGTTAAGATTACAAGCGCTTGCATCCGACCTTTGCATATTCATCGACGCAATCAGGGACCATTGATTTGTGAGATAATCGTATTTCTCAGCAGTATTTTGCCTATGATGACCATCATACCCGCCCATTGCATAGATAATATCATTGAGAACAGCAGTGCTGACATAACACCTTCTAGCATGCATGGGAGCGATTTCTTTCCAGGTTTTCTTAACTGGATCAAAACACCGACACGAATTGAAATAGTCCATACCGTCAAAACCTCCAATTACGTAAATATTGTAACCCACAACAGCGGTCCCATGGTATGCTCTAGGTCCTGCAGGATCGACTTCTTCGATTTTGACCCAACGGTCAGCTCTGGTGTCGTACGTTTCGATGTAGTTAGTCGGGGAACCACCACTCCAACCACCGATAGCAAACAGGACTTCATGGGGGAGGCGAGGTCGGGCTATTTCTGGTGTGACCACTTCACCATTTCTGAAATCATTTATAAAAAGAAATGTTTGTGATATTTTTTTGTTGTATTACTTGTGCATGATTCTTTCAAGATCGTATAAAAATTTCAAGGTTTCAATAACCATAGGTCGGCTCTCCTCACAGGATGTAACATAAGGATGGTCTTTAACTTTTTCCATAAAAAATTGGGTTTCTAATAAACCTAATCTAATACATTTCATTAAAGTAACAATATGTCCTTTTCTTTGGTCTGCATCATAGTTGATCCATTTGAGGATAGTTTCCCATACAATTTCTTCACTTTTGACATTTAAATTATCAGCATTGATAATCTCTTGAAAATCTTTAAGTGATAGCATTAGAAGTTCGTCGCTGTGCTGTGCAATTTGTATAAAATTTTTCATAATGTATCTCCAACAAGATTCAGCTAAGTTATTACAAAAATGATTTCTTGCAAAAAGTAAAATTCCGATACAATTTTTAGGATTGAGAATACTTTCTAAATATTTGCAACACATTTCTAAAGCTCCTAACATACTTAAATAATCAGCAGTGATAAGAACGTCATAAACATTATTCTTGTTGAGATCAAGTTTTCTCAAATAGGCGTAATTTAGAAGTATGTGCATCATTTCGGAGCCGACTCCAGGGATTTGCACTTTGGTCTCGTTCTTGTTGTGGAGTAGTGTTGTGAAAGCGGCTCTGAAATTAGCGAAATTAGGATAAAATGAGTTTTGGTGAGTACCCACTTGAAGTAGTTGCTGCAAGCGCAGAGAAGGGCCCGATGGATGGGAATTTCGGTGCCGTCGTCGAGAACAATAATGGCGTCACATAGTTGGTTATTCTCTCTTAGGTCGTACAGTGTTTGCATGGCTTGCATGCTCATACACCGCCCTTTTCCAGTTTCTGCATCCTGCATTTCATCGTACTTGTGCGTCGTGGTTTGTGGAAACTCAGGAAGGAAGGTTGAGAACACAAATAATTTTGATAAAATTAGCAGTTTTAAAATTTGTTGAAAGTCAAAAATGACAATTGTAACTAAGGTGACGGTGGGAATTTACAATACAAAGATAATGCGATTAAAAATATTAGCCAAAAACAAAGAAATTTATTTTTAAATTTTATTTAAACGTGTTTGAGCTTTTTTATATATAGAAAAGTTTCAAGACGATCAGGTTTAATGGTATGTATTTACATATTCAAAAAATTTCTCATTTTATAAATTTGAAAGCGCGTGAATGATCAGTCCTTATTCTGAACAGGAAAACCAAACACTTTCATTTAAGTTCGTCAATAAAACTGTTTCTTTTTAAATTATTATGTATTTTTGTTTATTGTATTATAATCATTTAGTAAATAAAAAAATAATAGGGTAAAGACAAGATTTAAGAATATTGAGAAGAATATCCGACTCAATGACAGTTTTTTTAAAATTTCACAATTTTTAGGGTTCAGGCATTTTCTATGGAATAAATTTTAAAAATGTTACCTTCAGCATTTAAATTAGTAAAACATCGCTTCCAAACCAATATTAAAAAAAAGTCGCTTTTCAGTTTATTAATTTAAAAATTTGAAAATTAGTTTTAGCTACGGCTTCTTGATTTAGTAAGTTGTAGTATACAGCTGTTAAAACTACAAAAACAACATTTTTTATTAAAATAAATGTTCAATACTAGTCTTCTAAGTTTGGAAAAATTAACTCTCTCGACTTCAAAACTAGTAAACTGTTATCTCCAATAACGTAATAAGTTCGCCAATAAAACTGTTTCTTTATTAATTATTATGTATTTTTGTTTATTGTAATATAATCTTATGATAAATAAAAAAAAATAAATAATAGAGTAAAGACAAGATTTAAAGTTGTTGAGAAGAACATCCGGTTCAATGACACGTTTTTCAAAATTTAACGGTCTATAGGGCTTGGGCATTTTCTATGGAATCCGTAATACTCTGAAAAACAAACAAAGTGAATATAAGTAGTTAAAGTTGTGAGCTAGGTTATATATTAAAATCAATTCTAACTTCAAGTTTATACCAAATTAAAAAAAAAGACTAGAAAAACGCCACTGCGACAAAATTTAAACCTGACTTTAGTCATTATAGATAGCTCACAATGCAATTTTAGGGTAACTTTGTAAGTATATAACCCCTCGCCGCAATATTATTTCATACAAATTGTGGAAAACTATTGCGGGAGCATCTAATAGAGCGGGCCAAACAAAACGAGTCAGTCCCTGAAAAAATCGACGAAGACGGCTACAAAAACTTAGCGTTTTAACTTCGTAAGCTCTTCCACCATTTTCCATATTCAACGGTCCGGGAGCCTTGAAATTTGAAGTAATTCCTGTTCTTAGTTTCCAAAAAAAATGTTAATTAACGATTTCGATACAGATTATGTTATAAAACGGTAAAACGCTGGTTTAAACGTTTTTATCTCAATAAAAAGAAATAAATTTCCGTAATAGAAAAGATTACATTCTATTATTTAACAGTCCTATTAGCAGCGACACAATTAGCATTTACTGTCTGAAATAGCCCCTTTCGATATTTACTTACACAACAAACTGGGTAGACTCTACAGTAAGTTTCTTTAAAGTTAAAAAAACTAAGAAATTGTTGAAAGGATTTGGCAATTCAATGATAACTATTTTTATTTATATTTGCATTTTTTGTAGAAAAAAAGAAAATGTTATAAAATGACAAATTTCGACCTTAGCAATACAAGAATTTTACAATAAAAGAAGGTTTCAGCCAAACACAGACATTTTTTTGCGATAGAAAAACAATTTTGCACGTCTGAAAAGCGTAATTGGAAAATATTTGGTATGGTCGAGACGGAATTAAGAGGGCTGACTTCATAAAAGAATATCATAAACCAAATTTTAAACATTTTAAAATGTTTTTAACGTTTGTGATGCTATAGTGATTCTTATAGCATTTTTTGTGCTATTGGTTTTCTTTCAAAAAAATTACTTAATTTTGTTTTTTTTTCTAGAACGGTAAGTAATAATTAAGAGTTTTCTCCAGCTACAAATAAACACAAAATACTTACTGACAAATTGGCATTATTAGCAACCAGTGAATAATCCTTACTGTTTAAGATAAACAATAAAATAGAGTTTAAACACACAAAATATATTTTTATGAGTGGCTTCACTAAAAAAATTATATTATTGGTTCAACCAATTTTGACTAAAATTACTACTACAATAAATACCTTAACCTGTTTAATACAAATTGGCCAGCACTAAAGCTACCTCCATTGGGTACGCCTAATTATTTTTGATATTGAGGCCGAGGAAATACAGTTTTAAAGTCTACTACTACTACTTAAATGTCTTTATTGCCTAATTAGCTTTACAGTCCTACTTAGGTACAACAAACAAACCAAAAGCGAAAATTAACACAAATTATCAAAAATATGAAACTAAATATATAAATAAAAATTTTAATTCTTTTCCATTCTTCTTCTGGCACACGTGACTTCTTTCATCCATTCTTTCCCTTCTCCATTTTCGCTTAGGAACAATCTTCTTTCAAAACTCATTTTCCCTTTCTTCATTCCCGCATCTGAATCTTGCAACCATTTTTTCATTTTTACTTTTCATTTTATCTAAATATTTTGGCAGTTCGGTGGTAGCAATCAGGGCATATTTAGGATTATACCTTGATTCTTTTACACCCGCAATTCTTTCCTGTTTATCTATGTCAGCATCTCTTTGTTTTAGTTCTTCTTCCATTTTTCTTCCTTCTTCTCTCATTCTTTCAATTTCTACACACGCATACCCCTTTTTCTCATAGTAGTCCTCTCGTTCTATCCACCTGACATTTCCACTTGCTCGTTTAATTTCAGCCCAGCATTGTCGCAGTATTTTGCATTCTTGTCGCATTCTTAAATTTTCCTCGAATCTCACCGCTCTTTTTCCTGTTTCTACTCTCAACTTTTCTCTCTTACTTTCTTCTCTTACTATGTACCCTGGCGTTTGTTTACATTTTATATACTTTTCTTGCACACGCTCAATTTCTTCATATTCCTTCCATCCCCATACTTCTGCTCCATACATTACGATGCTTTTCACCAAACTGTCAAACATTATCATTCTTCTTTTAAAATTTTCACCAAATTTACTTTCTCCCAAACTCCAGACACTTCCCATTACTTTGTTTGCTTTTTTGACTACTTCCTTTATTTGTCCTTTGTTTGTCATACTACTATTTAATACATATCCCAAATATTTTAACTCTTTCACTTGTTCTATATTTTTCCTTCCCATTTCCATTCACCTTCTTTTTCGATTCTTACTTTCTTTCCAAACACCATCATTTATCTACATTATCTTGGAGTTTTAAAGTTACAGTTTTACTTACAGTTTTAAAGCCTAGAAAAATAATTTTCCTAATTGTAGAATCTAAACGCCAAAAGTTTTAATAGTCTTAGAAAACTTAGACGGAAATTAACTCATTTTAAAAGCTGGAACAAAAAATATTTTGCAAATTTATAAATTAAGCGAAAGTTGACATTTACTTCCATTATTAGTGAACAAAGAAAATATTTTACTAACTTGAAAATTAGTAAAAAACAACAATAAAGTAAATAAAGGTAAAAGGGGAATATTTTTAAATATAGGGGATAAAAGACTATATTTTACTAACTTTAAAAGCAAGAAATAATTTTCACGTATTTTTAATAAATTATTAAAATAAATCCAAAAATGTTCTCAACCCCGGGGGTTGGAGATAACAGTTTACTAGTTTTAAAGTCGAGAAAAATAATTTTACCAAATTTAGAAGACTAGTTTTAAACTTTTATTTCAATAAGAGATTGTTTTTGTAGTTTTAACAGCTGTATATTATAACTTACTAAATTGCAAAGCCGTAGCTAAAACAAATTTACCAATTGTTAATTAATGAGCTAAAAAACGACATTTTTTTCTAATATTGGATTGGGAGCAATATTTTACTAATTTAAAAGCTGAAGGTAACATTTTTTAAAAAAAATGAATTTATTAAGTGCAAAAGACGTCTATTTTTCGCTAATTTTAAAAGCCATAAATATTTTTTACTGATTATTTTTTTAATTGTTAAATACAAAATCGATTTTGTCTTTAGTATTGGGGAACAGAGGCAACAGTTTACTAGTTTTGAAACTATAGAGATAATTTTCTTTATTTTAGAAACCGACGACTTATATCTCAATAATATCTCAAGTCACATGCTACATTGTAATTGGAGCTTTAGAAGCCGTGGGCTGTAATTTACTAATTTTGAAAGCCAACGTAAAAATTTTTAAGAAAATTTAAATTATTAAATATGTGCAAAAACAGCATTTTTCCCAATATTGTGGATCAAAAACGATATTTTAATAATTTAAAAACTGAAAATAATATTTTTTTAAAAAATTTAAATTGATAAATAATATTTCTTCAATATAAGAGACCAAAGACGATATTTTTTACTAATATTATAAACTAAGAATATTTACTAATTCTTAGATTATTAAATCGCTTACTTATTCTTTAGTCTGGAAAGGTAATTTTACTAATTTTAGCGGCATTGTTTTGTAATTTTAGTAACCGAAAACAATGTTCTACGAATTTGAGAAGTACTAATTACGGATAAAAAAATTTAAAATTTTTTTTCACACAAGATAAGTTGTAACAACCCAATAATAAGAGAAATAAAAAAATCATTAAGTTTCTTCTAAACAATTTTTGATTAAAGTCACTGTGTTTAATTAAATTTTGCTCATTTTGTTGTTACTATATAAAAGAAAAAAAATCTTCTAATTTTTTAACAAAAATCTAACAGTTCTAACTACTATTGTTTGGTGTGAATTTAATTAATGATAGTTATTATTAAATTATTTGTGTAAATAGACTCAAAAAAAAACAATTCACTTCTAATAAAAAAGCTGAATATTAATAAGGTTTTAATACTTACGCTCTCTGCAAAGTAAGTACAAATTTCCGTACGTTCAAAAATTTGTCAATTTTCTCGATGATAATAAAAAAAAATAAAATTTAAATCACTTTGCTGCCATCTATTTATACAGTCAAAAATTTAATAATGTCAGTACAAAAGAATTATTAAAATATTTGAATGTCATTTAAAACTTGTTAACCAAAAAATTTTGGTCAAATTTTAGGTGTTGAGTTATTTTACAGTGCTCTAACTAACAGGGCACACACCCTGCAAACTTGCTTTATAGCACTGTAAAACTAAACCCACCGCATTCTAATGTAAAGACCTATTATTCATTTTGCCCGAAAATCAAAAACAAAGATTTTCTTTCAATAACACTATTCTACAAAATTAAACTTTAGTTTTGTTCTTCAAATAAAATATATTTTTTTTGCATAAGCTACTAAGGGTAGTTAATACATATTTTTTTGTTTTCCGCTAGCACTTGTCATTATTTGACTAAAGATGACGACTACATTTCTAGACCAATTTTAAGTGTGAGATAGGTATTGGGCGCAGAATTTTATGGTCTTTAAATTGCTGTAAGAATTTTTGCCCTAAGAAACGCGGTTTAAAAGTTATATCCAAAAAAAGTAATAACTTTCAACAGTTCTGTTGTTCGCAAAATGTCATTTTATCTGAGATAAACTTTTTCTAAAATTATTTAAAAAATAAAGCTATTTATTTTATGAGTGACGTTACCATTTCTTCATAGTTTTTTTCCGGAAAACTTTGGAAGTATGAGTGACAAACATGGCGAGCGACTTCATCAAGATGTGAAAGTATTTGCAAAAAAGATCAAGGTTTTTGGGATCAGAACATGCTAGGCTATTGAATAACTTAAATAATTTTATTTTCTAAATAATTGTGGAAGAAGCACACCCCAGAAAAAATAACGTTTTGCGAACAACAAAACTGTTGAAAGTTAACATCTTTTTTTGGATATAACTTTTAAACCGCGTTTTTTAGGGCAAAAACTCATACAGCACTTTAAAGACCATGAAATTCTGCGCCCAATACCTATCTCACACTTAAAATTGGTCTAGAAATATAGTCGTCATCTTCAGTCAAATAATGACATTTTATATGAAAAAGTGAACAACAAAACGTATTTTCTGAAAAGCGTGACTTGCTAGCGGAAAACAAAAAAATTGTGTATTAACTACCCTTAGTAGCTTATGCAAAAAAAATATATTTCATTTGAAAGACAAAACTAAAGTTTAATTTTGTAGACTAGTGTAATTATGCATAAACAAGTTTTGATTTGTTTTTACTGTTTTATTTCTTTTTTTAGATAATTATAAATTAATAATTTAGTAAAAATCTATTATAGAAAAGTAGAAAACATATTTACTTGCTGTAATAAATGACTGACCTACATGAAATAAAAAAAATCAGTGTTTAACCTATTTTCCAACATTATTGTTTCTCATATTATCACAAGATAATTAATTAAAAATATTGTTGATTCAAACAAAACTCTAATTCGTAGATGTCCTTCAAAATTTATTTATTTAAACATTTTTTAATTACACTTTTAACATTTTTAGGAAGTTGTTATTACGACAAATCTTTTCTTTTGAAAAAATACCCTAAAGATCAGCTTTAAGTGATTACAAAAAGGATTCAATTAGAATATTATTAACAGACAGGTATTTAATTAAAAACGCCTCTGTATAAAAAAATCTGTTTTTAAGCTGAAAAATAACAAATTAAATATTTTTTAATTTGGGAATTAATTATTAAAATGTATAATTTATTGCCTCATCAAAATAGGGCAAGGTAACAGAAACAAAACCATAAAAAATGTAAAACAACTTTATTAAATCATCGAATCTACATATTTACTAGTCGCCGCCATTATCCCTGGCGCCAAAACTGCCTCATTACCCTTATACATAGTTAACCATCCCCATTTCGCATCCATCCCCGTGATAAAACACCAGTTTGTATAATTCATCACAAAACAAGCAAAACACATTTTCTTGTAAATTGATTACTTGCATCAACAAACTGGAGCAGCCTCTGACACTTTAAGTGTATATACAGCATCCGTACACCGCCCCCACAAATTCCCATCATCGCCTAACAAACGCACCGTCCACGTAACAACGGCAAATGTGGCGGCATTTACGGGAAACGCACGGAAAAGTGTGGGCGAAAGCCCGCGATACAGAAATTTGTAACCCTCCCGTGACACACTTTTCCTCAAGCAATCGACCGAATTTTTGTAACTTGAGTCGATCTGCATTCGGGTTTTTATCACATCGATGGGGTAAATGATAATCCAGGAAACCATCCCGGCGATACCACCGGATAAAAGCATGGTTGCGGTTGTAACCGGAGTCTTGGTGCGGGTTAACCACTCATAGGTTAGGAAATACGAGCCGAAAGCAGGAACTTCCCGGAGGATTGTTGAGTTCAAGCCTCGGAAAAGGCCGCTAAAGCCTTGGGTGGTGTAAATTTTTTTAAGGCATTTTAGGGGCCCGTCTGGGTCGTTGGAGACTTGTAAACGAGACTTTGCGAGTTCCATTGGGCTGCAAAAGAAACTCTGGAAGAATCCGGCTGCAGCTCCGGCAATGAAGTGGGAGTTTAGTGAGTCTGGGTTTTGTAAGTTGCGTTGAGTGTTTCCGTAAACTCCAAATACTATAGCGTTAATTGCGGCAACTCCGGCTAAGGGGCTTGACATTCCTCGGTAAATCCCCCGAAAACCATCTTTTGCTACCAACTTTCGGAAACAGTCGATCGTGTTTTTGTATTTGGGGTGTTGGGAGTTCTGACTTTGTAAATGTACTTTAATTGTGTCCAATGGATGGCCAACTATCACACCAGCGCATCCTTGAAAAAAAGTTAAAAGGTTATCGATTGCGATTTTTTTTTATTACCTCCAATACACCCAGCAACAAAATCAAGAGCCATCACCGGGACTTTCGATGTGATAAACGTCGACAAAAATGTTCAGTTCCAGGGGGTTGGTACTGATTGTGACCAAAGGTTTGTTTCGGATTGTGTCGTTGGGGATTTTTGCAACTAATTTAGAATCCATGTACTGCAAACATTTTTTTGGGGAAAATTTTAGAGAATAAATTATTTACCTTTTTTTTCACTCCTTGGGTAAATATGGACATAACACATGCTACTGTAGCTAAGTTATGATTGCGATAAGTTCTTGACCACAACTGGATTCAATTCATTCATCTCATTATTAAAATATTCAAGGGTCGGCTGATAAGAAATTATCTTAAAAATTTGATGAATTATTAACAGACACTTAGACGTCACAAATTTTAAATAAAAAATATTTAAAATGGCGTGATTATAAAAATTACGTAGTCATCATTATCAAAATTTGTAATAACCAATTTTTGAAGCAGTAAAAAATTGATCTTTGTTTTTTCGATGTCGCAAGATTTTGTAGTAAATAATTGAATTATAGTAAATAAATTGTTACAAAATTTACTTTCAATGAACCGTAGTATAATTGCGGAAAAAACAATAATTTATTTTTTTTTGTATTATCTTAGGGTTTCTCTTTTATTAATTTATCTTAAATTTCAAAATCAATAAATCCAGTTAAATCCAGAGATTTAACATGAATTTTGACTTAATTTATCTTGATTTGTCAGTACAGTTTTTTTATAGATATTACTGATACAGTCATACAACTGCAATACAGTCAGAGAAAGTAACCAATACAGAGAAGCGGCAGATAAAGTAAAGAGTATGAATAGTGTTAATTATTAATTAAAAACGTTAGTCACGACTTTATGCTACATACATAATCCTAATTTTGATTGAAACCAAATTTTATTTCATTTAAATAACTACATAAATGTGACATCAACATCAAAAGAAAAAAAAAGGTGTTTGATAGAATACAGTTGACCTTTGTAATAACCTTTTAAGACACAAATCTTTAAAAATTTAAAAATTAAAAAAAAGTACATTTCGAACGTTTTAGGTGAAAGTTGCTACATTCTCAACTATAATTTAACAATTAAAAACTAATTGCTGTAAAGTTAGCCACACAAAATTAAAAAAAAAACGATAAAAACATTTGTCCAAAATTGTCCATTAATAGCCCACCAAATTATTTTGATTGTCCAATTTTGTAAAAAGAAATATTTAGAAAACAACATTGCGGAAGCTAACTTTACGTTTTTCCCGCTAAAATAAATTTTTTACTTTTTCTTCTCATAAATGATTGAAGATTGATTGCCCACCATTGCTTTTGATTGTCCACCTCTAAAAATGATGATATAAATTATAAAAACAAAAACTTTCGCGCGCTATCTGCACCTGTTGTTGTTGTTAGTTTTAAATTACCATTCTCCAAAAAACAGTTATGAGCTTATTTCAAGTTGAGATAGTACCATGATACTAAGACTAACAAGATATGATCACTTGCCGTACGAAATTTAGACTAGTTTGCGCATGACGTCATCGCGTGACAAGAATGTACTGCGGTATTAGAAAAAACATGCATTTAATAGTATTATTAGAGAATTACTCGGAAAATTACTAAAACTTTTGTTGATTCTAATGTCTCAGATGAATATTATTTAATAATACTTAATAAAAAGGCATGTTAGAACCTTATTAGGTTTATTTTTACAGTTCAAAATAGGGCGGGTTATTTAAAAATATATTTTTTTATTAATGGTTAATTTGTAGGGTGGAATTGTGGGTAGAGTGGTACAAACCACAAAAAATAAATTTATTTAAGCATAGGCTTTTCCTGCGAGCGGAAATCTGGGATGAAATAATCTTTTGGAGTAAAAGGTTGCAGTCTGAAATCAATAAAATTAATTTCGAAAGTAAAATCAGTTTTAAAATTACATTAACACGTATATTAATTAAATATATATTGATATAATAAGATAATGAAATATGTGATTAAATATAAAAATCTTAAAAGCTAACAAACAAATTAAAATTCACTTGCATGTGAATTTTAAATAATCATAAGTTTACTAAAGCGCCATATAACACTTTTTAAATTTAAAGCGGTTACATAGAAAAAACTATAAGTTTAGAAATTGCCAAAAAAACGATTAATCAATTCTTCATTTAATCTGACAAATATTGAATAATGAAATCAAAAAAAAATAATTATACTAAAATATTTCTACCTTAAATTAATTATTCTATTATTACAATTGATTACTAAACTATCGTGTGTTTTTTTAAAAAAAACTCTAGAGTGCTTTGAAACTAAAAAACATTGTTTTGTATGTCTGTGATTAATCTTTACACACTTGTCAAACTGACAGATCTCATAACCTCACTTGTCAACAATTAAAACAAAAATACATTTTTATAAAAATATTCATTTATTACCTACAAAAACTGTTGAAAATGTCTTCCTTGATGTTGAACACATAAAGCATATCGTCTTCGAACATTATTTATCACATTGTTCAGTTCAACCAAATTTTCATTAATTTCATCAAGTTGTTGTATGGGGTCACGTACGACATACGTAACAATGTCATGGCTTGCTATGAGTTTTTTTTTTAACGAACACACATTATTTTAACAATTAAAAAAAATGTACTTAAGTGAAAGGGAGGATAATGCATTTTAACACATAACTTCAATACACAAATTTAAAAAGCAAAAACTCAATATAATATCTTTTAACTTTTTCCCAGCCACAAGTAACACAACTCGCTCTTTAAATTAATGATTAATAAATTAGAACATACTTAGGTCAAAATATTAATAAATTAGAACATAAATTAGTTCAAAACTGCTGGCAATGGATAACCTCTTCTTCTAGTAAACGGTAAGACCTGGGCCCACCAGCATACAAAGATATTGCAGATGTAATATTTTGAATAGACCACTGAATTTGTTTCTGAGTTTTTAGCTTACAAAGCTGTCCTACAGTAAATATCTTATCAATTTGTTTTTTCTCTTCTTTTTCTTTTTCCAAAAGTTTTTTTATACGTAAGTTTTCCGCTTGGAGATTCTTCATTTTCTTACACAGTTCCGATTCTTCTTGTAAGCTAACAAAGTATAAGTATTCAATAAAAAAATATCCCAAATAAAATTAATGAAATAAGTACTTACATGAAATGTATGTTTACAACAAATTCTATCTTTTTTATTCTTTCCTCACGATCTTTCTGGACAGATGTTTTCAATTTTGGTGATTTTTGTAAATTAAGTGAAGGCACGCGTCTCGTTTTAACTTTCACTTATTTTTTGACACAGGAAAATTCTTTAACACAAAAATCATCATGAGAAAAAGGTTTTAAACATATTCCAGCATTTTTTATATTAAAACCATGCTTTTGAGAGCATTTCTTGCTCCCATAAATTACAAAGTTTAGTATTGATCAAAAAACTAAAGTATCGACAATCGGACGAACAGTTCTTGCTTTTCTTATTATTATTGCTGGTACAACCCATCACTGCACAATAAACCATCGTTCACAAAATAAAACAAACAATATTCAATTACAAAAACCAGTAAATCACTCAAATCAGAAAGAATTTAGACGCTAATAGCCACACTAATAGCGCCACCTTTGTCACCAGATTTCAAATTTGTCACACAATGACGTCAGAGTCGAAAGAGAGAGAGGGAAAAAACCTGCGCGTGATCATATCTTGTTTAGTCTTAGTATCATGAGATAGTACACAACGTCCTTGGATAGTACTAGTAGTATCTTCGTTTCCATAGAAATTTAAGAAATTTCGTTGTTGTTATTGGTTGTTGCTTTGGAAACGTATTAAAATTTGCGATATTACCGACAGTATCTCAACTTAAAATCAGCCCATAATCTAGTAAACAAAAATGCGAAAAAATCAATTTGCGGGGAATAGCTCCACGCTTTCTTCGTTAAGCAAAATTTCAGCTTTTTCTTGTTATTAAATGATTTCAAATTAATTGCCCACTATCGCCCATTTAGTACTTTTGATTGCCCAGTTCTTACTTTAATTGTCCAGACTTAGAAATAATGATATCAAACAAAAACAGTGGGGGCTAACCTCACATTCTTTTGCCAAGCAACATTTTTACGGTTTCTTGTCATAAATAGTTCCAAACAATTTGCCCACTTTTGTCCATTTAATGCCTTAAATTGCTCAGTTATTACTTTTGATTGTCAAGCTCTAGAAATGATAAAGTCAACAAAAACTGCGAGGGGTAACTTCATGTTTTTTTGCCAAGCAAAATTTTTGCTTTGTCTTGCCATAAATAATTCCAAATTGATTGCCCACCATTGTCCATTTAGTGCTTTTCATTGCCTAGTCATTATATTTGATTGCCCAGCTCTAGATATGATATAAAACGAAAAACTGCGAGGTTTTTTTACGTTTTCTTCACCAAGCAAAATTTCTGGTTTTTCTTGTTTTAAATAATTCCAAATCGATTCCAAATGTAAAGTGTACAACACAAACTTAGTTTACGTTTTATGGCAGAAATTTATTACATATCTACCTATTCTGAAGATAATGTGATATTTAGTGTGATATAAAGCTTTGATATACTTCAACTTTTAAAAGTGTTATGTACCTAAATAAAATATTTGTTAATTTCAATTTCATTCCAATTATTCTTACCAATCCAGCTTATATTGTTACATTTTGTATTATTAGGTATATGCAGCGCATTCTGATACATATTTTTTAACTGAACAATCAAAAGTAATGAATGGACAATCAAAGACATTAAATGGGCAATAGTAGACTATTAATTTAGAATCAATTATAACAAGAAAAAGCTGAAATTTTGCTTAACAAAAAAAACGTAAAGCTAGCTCCCGCAATTTTGTTTTCCAAATATTTCTTTTTACAAAAGTGAGCAATCAAAATAATTTGGTGAGCAATGGTAGACTATCAAAGGGCAATTCTAGACAATTTTTTCTTTAGTTTCTTTTAACTTTGTGAGGCAACACTTCAACCTTGATTGTCTCTTGTGCTTACTTTGACTACTATTAAACGGTTATTTCGGCATCTGAAGACGAAAAATTCAATTTTTTTATTAAGATCGACAAAAATAGTTATTTTTCTACTTTGCGTTAACAATAATGACACTAAGTTTTCATTATAGCACGCAAAACAGTAACTTTTTCATTGGTTATGTTGGCACCGTAAGCGTAAAAATTACGTCTATCGCCTACACAATGAATAGTTGATAAAATCATAAGCGAGCTGTCGAAAATATTGAAGCAAAATATCAGTTAATTAGTAAATCAGTTGAAAACCTTAATAAACTTGACAGATGTCATTACTTCATAAGTGCCAGATAATTTTTCAAAAGAGACTTTTAAAGGGGCTGATTTCAAGTATAAGATAATACCGGTAGTATCTTCGTTTCCATGGAAAAATAAACAAATTCGAGGTTGTGATTCGCTGTTGTCATGAAGAAGTATTAAAATTTGCGATACTACCGGTGTTATCTCAACTTGAAATCAGCCCATTAGAATGCTTTTTTGCAATGCAAAGTAGAAAAAATAGTATATTACACTCGTTTCATAAGACGACCAGTGACAATCATTCTATTTGAGCACTCCTCGCTTCGCTCATTCGTGTCACAATAATCGTCTTATAAAACACGTATAATAATGTACTATTATGTGTTAAAGTATAATAAAAAAAATTGTAGCATAAGGAAATATTTCAAGCCCGGCGTAAAAGAAATTTTACTTTTCTGAAAATCGTTATTGACGATTATGCCCGCAGTACACATAACGTTTTATTTTGCATTGTTTTGATTCTTTAAGTCAAAAGAAGATTGAGAAAAAGAAAGGAACAAGATGGACTAGTAAAGCCAGCCAAGCCTGATAACTCCAGAATTACCAAAAGAATATTGTTAGTAACTTTGATTGCCATAAAGATACAGAATACGTCCTAATTTGCCAGCGTGTAAAAAACATTATATTTGCAAAATAAAATAAAGTATGTTATGGCAAAATTGAGTTCCCACTTAAGTTTTAATCATGTTTTTTTTTTGAATGTAAGTTTTTCTAGAGACTTTTGGATGGGACTGTCACCTTCATTTTAAAGCAGTTTCGATCCCTTGCCTTTGACATTAATTTTTAAATTGAAAATTCTTCTTGGTTTACCTTACATGAAATTGCATTTCCTCTTTTCGCCACTAAATTTCTAATTTTTTTAAAATTTTTATCAGAAAATCTTTACAGAATACATCTCCATATAGCCTTCTTTCTTCTTCGGAATTGATTATGGAAGCCCAAACTCCAGTATTATTTAAAATCTTATCCATTCTGTAAACACTTAAATATTGATCTTCTTAAACCATATGGTTCCAGCCTTCACTTCCTGTGGCTTTGGGTAGTCTGAGTGTCCTTTCTGTTGTAGATTTGTTATTGCTTGCTTTTCTATCTTCGGCTTCTTGCACTTCAAGTATTGTAGGCTCTATCCTTCTTCTTTTTCTAACTGTATATGCCTATGAGATTGAATACAAGAGGAAAGCTTTGGTTTTATAAACAAAAGGTTTTTCTACACCTGTAAGTGGAGAACTTCAATTGGCAACGAGGGCAAAATTTAATGCTTTGTTGAAATCCTCACAGTCCCGACAACGAGCAACTTTATTAGCTCTTTCTCATCACGAATCTTGTGCATGGTTTAAAGCTCTGCCCGCTCTACAACTTTGAACAAACATGTGTTACAAATTTTTGTTTACTTAAGTATTCTTCTAAAATTTTTCAATTTCATTCTTGTGTTTGTAACACAATTTTCGATCGCTTGAGTCACCGCGGTTTATCTTGTATCAAAACCAGTGGAAGATTTACTCGACACAATGAAATAAATATGATCTTAAAACGTGCATTTTCATTTCCTGTGTGTTGGAACCACCTCGTCAAATAATAACACAAATTATTAGTTTGGCAATTCAATTGAGAAATGCTTCCAGTATTCTTGGAAAGGCTAATAAAGAAAGAGTCTTGAAGGATTATATTATATGTTAAAATTTATTATGTTTATTGTTTGCAATAATTTATTCATTATATGATTGTATTCGTATATGTTTTTTTTTCTAACCACGATGGGCTTGTTTCTTGTTTTTATTTTATTTTATTTATTTTTTTACAAAAGCACAGTATAATAAACATTTTATCCGTCATTGTTTTTTTTTCAGAATTTATTAATTAATTCAACATCGTATCAAAGATTAATAGAAAATTTTATTTTATTTGCGTCACATTTAAACAGGACCCACATTTTTTACGTTTATGAAATTTATATGCTTATCAGAAATTTTTCATGTGGAAATAATTGATTATCTAAACAAACTCCCACAAATAAACAAATTCTGCTTAATGTTTTTATATATCTTTTTGATGTTAAATTTAATATTTCACGTGAATTACTTCCTACTGAGGCACGTGGCTTGCACGTTTCACTACAATTTATTGTTGGATTGCGAAATTCTACGATAACAAAAAACTTTGACCTCGGACAGCAAATCTAAATTTTATATAATAAAAATATTGCAGTTATTAATCATAACCCGTGTCAGAATTATTGATAATCAATTGGAAATCAACTAACAATAATATTTTGCTTTGTTGTAATTCCGAAGAAAAAGCAAAGAATATTTCCACAAGGATTTGTTATGTCTTAAAGAATGAAAATCGGGTCTTTTAAGAACATGAAGAGGTCGTTAAACTAATTTTACGTAATTTAAATTAGTCAAATGTTATCAAAACAATAATATTGGTTTAAAAAGATAGCAAAATTTAAAAGTTTATTTAAGAAGGTTTCACTTTCGTTTCTCTTTTGTGTTATTTACAATTTTAATTTATAATAATATTAATCTATTATCTTGCAATTGCAAATAAAACTCGTACTTGTATGAGATAAATTGCTATTTTTATTAAGCTGTTATCACGAATTGCAATTAATTTAATTGATAATTAGTATAATCACTACTACTAATTTTAAATATTTATAAAAGAATCTAAATTTATGTTTGTTTTGTGTGGACAAATTTATGGTGTAGCGCAACCAATTAAATTTTAGTAATTATTCATTCAACGAAGAGATTTTATTGGAAATTTCAAATCACACTAACGATAAATAGCACAATAGCTTATCTCTAAAACCGAAAATTCAGCACATAAAATTAGGCTTATTTTCAGCTTTTATATTTTAAAGCAGAAATTACCAAGTATCTCCGCATGAATTACCTTATTTTCTAATTTGTCAGTCATAAAGCAGTTCATCTAGTTTAATGTTTATGGCGAAATGTGTTATGCCAAGAGAACCTTGTTTATAACTTACCATTTTGATGTCGAAAATCACGAGAGATTTATTTATTCTAATCATAATTCAAAGACCTAAATTAAATCCTTACTCAAATTTAAATAATTTCGAATTATAAAAAAAGAATTTTCTGTAAATAATAATTATTAACCTTGACCTGTTAAAACACAAATTTATTATCATCCGGAAACTTCCAATCCAAACGGAAACTTTTGTAACAATTCCTAATCAATCCTCGGAATGCACTATTTCCAATCGGAAAATTTCCAACGAATTCAAAATTGGCGCGTGGTGGCGTCGTGACGCCTAGCGCCGCGACGTGACTATAAATGGTCGATCAGCTGAGTGCGAATCACATGAATTCAATTGAGTTAATCAAGTGTTAGTGCAATGGATGGTTTTTTGCAAGTGACGAATCCATCGAATTTGCCCAGTTCGCCCACAAATTCGTTTATTGCCGATGAAGTCGCTTCGATTTGTCCTCTAATCACACCTTCGCCGCCAACCAACGACCTTATCAACCCGCCCCCGGAGCCCAGCGAACCCAGTTATACCATCGGAGATGAGTTAGCCACGATTTTACAAAAACATGTCCAAGGTTAGTAACTCAAAAGTATTTTTTCAGCTGAAATTTGGGTTTCAGATGATGATAAAAATGCCGGAGATTCTGCCTCTTCGAGTTCTTCAGCTTTGGCAGAGCCGGCCTGTACACAGTTGCTCAATCACAGAAATAGCACTTATCATCATATTACCAAAGACGAGAATACAGCAAACGAGGTTAATTAAAAATTAGTCCAGTAATTTTAGGCGTAAAAATTGGTTAATCTGCCGAAATCTGTATAGGAAAGCTATAGTGGTGCGTTATGGTTTTATGAGGCCCTGAGCAAATTTAAAATTATGGGCCCAATTTATTACAGTACTATAATATTAAATTTTGTGAAAATTTGGTTCCCTTTTTGTAAACAGACTTTATTTTACCTTGACCCCTTCTCTTCTAGCCTTTACACTCTATTTAATGTTAATACTTCGCTATGTAGATAGATACTATACCTACAATAGTGCTAAGAATCCAAAAACATACTTATTGTATGTTAAAATCCGTTTCTGTAAGAATTGCTAATTTTAATCCTTTTATTTTTGCGAAAGAGCCATGCTACTCTTTCAAAATTTTACAAATTATTTAGTTGTAAATCTCGAACAAAATTTTTGATTTTCGTTTTATGCAATCGGCTGATAAAAAAACTATTTTAAAATATACTTCTTTTCACAAAAAACCACAATTGAGCACGAATACTTATTGCAAAAAACAGTTTGGGAAATATCTCCTTTTGTCGTCTTGGACTACGAATATCTTGAAAGACCGGCATGATATCGATAAGATCTCTTAATATGTTTATTAAAACATCAAAATGAAGCTACATGCAAATATCCCACTTCCAATACATTTTCGGCAGATCAAACCTAACATTACTAGACTAAAAAGTAAATTTTGAAGTTAATAATTTAATTGTAGGAAACGGCAGGAAAAGTCCAGCCCTTGCAACTGACATTCAGGAATCCTCCTGAAAACTATTTCTTCATGTCTTGGAATTGGCCTCTGATCCGGAAAGTCTCCCTCGGGATGTTTCTATCAGGACTTGTTGCAATGGTAGCTCTTGTAATTACCATGATTTGGACACTACCAAAAACTTGTGATCCTTACACCGAATGGTACCAAGGAAAAGTTTTTTATGAAATTTTTCCTGCAAGCTTCTATGCCAGTAGCAGGAAACACATGTACGGCGATTTTAAAGGAATTGCATTAAAAAGTGATTATTTACACTCACTTGGAATTCAAGGAGTTCGTCTTAATTCGATTTTTAAAACACCGAATTATCCTGATGACTACAAAAATGTTTCTTCTCTAATTGAAATTGCACCACAACTGGGAACTATCGAAGATTTTGACAAACTGGTCAAGGATTATTTAAAACCGAAAAATATTTCGTTAATCTTAGATTTACCGGTTTTCCCAATTTTAAGACAAATGTCCTGGAAGAAACAAATTTCAAATTTGACAAATCAGGAGCCATCGGTTGAGTTTTTAAGATCGGAATCAGGCAATGATGTGATTGAAGAATCGTTACTCTACTGGATAAATCACGGAGCTAAAGGCTTTTACCTCAAAGGATTAGAATATTTCGTTGATGATCCTAATTTAGGTCAATCATTACGCCGCTGGAAAAATCTAATCGGACCTGAACGTATTTTTATAATCAGCGAAAACGTAATTAACTCATTACCAAAACAATCTCTGAATCTGATCCTAAACAGTGTTGATCTAGTCGACATCCGGCTTGAAATCGAAAAAGGCCTAACTGCCGTAACAAAACAAATTGTTTCAGTCCAAAACGGTACCCTTTTCAGCCGTCGTGGTTTTCCCTGGGTGCACTGGAGCCTCGGAGATGAGTCCTTATCCACCAGATTGGCTAATATCCTACCCCATGGAAACGCAACTCTTGGTGCAACTCTCCTCCAGTTGATGCTTCCAGGAACTCCGTGTATTTTCTACGGAAATGAGATTGGTCTCCAACAGATTTCTGACCCTGAAGGTGAGAGAAAAGACCAGCAGCACTTGCACCATTTCACGTTTATGTCATGGGAAGAGAAGAAATCTGGGCAGGTATTGCCATGGATGCATGGAGAGAAGACTAGCTCTGATTTTGGACAAGCCAAGTCTGTTGCTGAGATGATTGGGTTAAGGATGAGATCACCGGCGATTTTTTATAATTCGATTTTGAGAGACGGTGACAGTAAAGCAAATTCAGAGGTGATTTTTTCAAGAGGGAGTTTGTTGGTGATTCAGAGATGGTATCCCAGGAGGAAGAGTTTTGTTGTTGTAAGTAATTTGGGAAATGCTACCATTACGCAAGATTTGTCCACACTTTTGTATAGTGGAATTGTGGTAATTGGGCCGAGAACGGAGTCAAAATCGGAAAGTATTTCGTTTAAGGATATTTCGTTGTGGCCAGGAGAGTCGGTTGTTATTCAACTTGTGTAATTTTTGGGGTAGGAAGATTTTCTGTGATTCTTTAGATGCTCATGTTTTTCTGTTAAGATATTTGTTATAAACTTGGTGTAAATAAATGTATTCTGCGTATATGTAATTTTATTTTTGGAAAGTTTATCGTTTGAGAGATAGACATGCTAATTTTAGGAGAATTTTAATCCAAAGATTTTTACAAAATTATAATTTTTGATTAAGTTGTTATTTTAATTATATTATAAAAAAACATTTTCAAATTTTATTATTTTTAATAAAGTTGAAGATTTAAATGGCAGTTTTACCGAAAACTAATACAGGGTGTATTAGCAATGATGGTCAAAAATTTAGCTAGTGATAGGTCTAGCTCAAAGAAGATATTTTTTCTAAATTCTATTTTTCCGAAACTCAACCGTTATTAATAAAATTATTTAAACATTTAGTACAATATACCATACCCGCCAGTGACCTATGTAGTATTATTAAAAGCACAATTAACTTGGCACAAATTGCAAAGATATTAAATGACAATTTGCTGCTAATTTAATTTTTAATGACAATTCTAACAATGCATTTTTGGTTTTTAATCATTTTTGGTTTTATTAAAGCTCAGCTAAAAAATTACCGTTTTTACGATTTATCAACCTATTTAACTTTCACTAATTTTTATGATGGTCCAACCGCAAACGTAAATACTAGACCCCCTAAAAATAATCCCAAACAGTTTCTTTGAACATCGGTCTAGGTCCGTTTTCAGTAATCTTTACCTACCTAAAATAGTAAAACCATTAAACTTGCACATTTTATTTTTTGTGTCTTGGCTTATGTATCTTTATCTTGTTAATTTTTAAATTAGTATTTATATTACATTTGGTTAAAATTCTGAACAATCATTTATTTAATATCTAATAATTACAACAACAAATAAATAAAAACATTTCACATATACTCGTATACTGATAACTATCGACATAATTAACACTTTCGTCGCTGGACTCATCGTCCACATTAATTATCAAATCCGCTACAAGTCTACATATCTTCTTCACGAATTACATGTTCTACACACTTTTCCCGCTGACGCTTGAAATTCTCGCTACTTCGTCCTTAATCAGTTCGATTGTACCACAAGTAAATTTCGGAGCGATATTGTTTCTTCGTAGATGCCCTTTTAGCTCGCCCCATATCATCTCAATCGGATTCAAATTGCAATGACAAGAGCGAAGACGAACAACTTTAAATCCACGTTCTCTGGCCATAATGTCAATATTATATTTTTTCTCAAAAGTTGTTGTTTTCAAAACCTCCAACAACTGTTTTTGTATATGATACTTCAAAAAAGAGATCATTTGCATGAAGAAATTCTTGTATTTCTCCTTTTCTTGAAGAACTATTAGGAATTTTTTCTGCTTGGGCGGAATGGTAACTTGCATTGTCCATCACGATGATACTATATTTTGGTATATTGGGAAGCAATTTTTCTGAAAACCAATTTTCAAAAATGTTGGCCGAAATATTTTCGTGGTAATCTACTTTAGCTTCTTTGACATCTTTCGCAGAAAGTAGCAGAGAATTGTTTACCCAACCGACTTCAGATACCGCATGTAAAATTATAATGCGTTTTCCTCTTGAGGGTAATACATCTGTGCAACAGTTTTTGCTATGGACTGATAACCATCTTTTCTTGACGGTCTCGTACTATCAAACCAAGTTTTATCTAAATATATGATAAGCACATTTTCTGAACGTATTTGATACATTTGTTTTAAATATCTTGCCCTCCATTCTGAGATTTTCTTTAATTCCATCAAAACCTGCTTCTTGTTAATTGTTTAAAAAAAAATCGATTTTTCCTAAAAACTTTCGTAAACTTTCTTGATAACACTTAATCTTCAAAATGCTTAGAACTTGCTGGTGCAATGTTTTGATTGTTAAAACAATGTTTTTGTTATATACCTCATATATCATCCTCCTTATTGATTCTGCATAATGTTTTTCAAATAGAGAATTTGCATTATTTTTTCTGACTTTTCTCTCTTAAATTCCCTTCACAACTATGTCACGTACAATTGCATAAGGTGTTTTAGTCGTGTCAGAAGTTTTTTTATGGCCCCATATTCACCTTCCAAGGATTTTAAATAAACATACACATTCATAATTATAATCTTGGCAAGTAGCGGCAAATGTCTATGGCGGTGTTTTCTGCCATCTGAAGTCCGGCTGATCATCGTCGCCCTCGCTTTCAATTTCAGTTAAACTCTCTGTCTGCACCTAATGAGATTAAGAAGGTACTTTTAGTTATTTCATTGATATTTTTAATAAAGGTTATACAGAGTAGCCATTTTATTAGTTAAAATCGGACGGTAAATAACGATGTCAAAAATTTTTTCATCATGCCAATATGACACCACATCGCATCAGCTTGTTACTTAGCTGCCTGAAATATTATTGAATGCCGCCCTGACCAGGTCTAAGCGTACCGCTGCCAGACCTTATTAGGGTTTTACGATAGGGAGGCTCTAAACAGTATAACCCTTCCAAATAAATCGTAAAATTTAAGTAAAATTCATTTATTAATGCTTACACCTATTGAGCATGTATTATCTGCAACAGAGTTCTAAAAAAATAAAAAATTATATTTATTTTTTGCTAAGTCCGTATTTAGACTTAATGTGATAAAGTGCTTAAAAATTTTGTATTAACTGAAAAACAAATTGCTTAAATTGGATAATATAAAGTTTGAGTGAGTGTTTTAATATTTTCTAAAAAATGTTAGGTAAAACTTTTTCGAATGGTGTAGATGATATATTTTTTTTAAGAATGTATAGGAGGTACACTGGTACAGTTTAAATATTTTTTAAAAAATATTAGTTCAACTAGTCTAAGTGTAGACTAAATGTTTAAATTAATTTGGAACAACAATGTTATGTCAACATTTCCTAATGATGATGTGACGCTGAGAATATTTTTTATGCATTTCTGTTACAAATTGTTCGGGAGAATTTTTTTATGCATTTCTGTTCGGGAGAAAGATCATTTTCGACACTTAACCGTATTTTCTTAGAAGTCTATTAAGACATGAGAAACTAATATATCTTTCACTTTAGCAATTAACTCAGATTTGGTCAAAAATTGTAATTTTGATGAAGTCATAAAAGAATTTGCTTCTATATGAAGTGTCGGAAAATTAAATTTTAGTGTTTTATTTGTAATTTTCTAATTTTTTGATTTATTACTTGAATTTACTTTTTTACTTAAAAACAATTAAGTGTAAATTATGTAAAATAAAAAAAGCGGCACTTTTTTCCTATAAAATAAATTTTAAGAAAAGGGGGTCGTAGAGTAAGATTAGCCTAGAGGCGCTAACAAATATAATCCGGCCCTGAAAGCCATTCTATCCTTTTGTACCTTTACTTTTGCTAGAGTTAACCTGAATCCAGTAAATAAACGGGTTGCAAAAAGACGCAAAGCACTTGTTTATACACTAGATTAAGAAAACCAGTAAATGAACGACACAGAATTGGATTTATTTCTTATAAAACAAAATAACATAAAATGAAATAATATACCTACTAATTGTAGGTAAAACGTATTTTTTTTTAATTTTTTAGGCGACAGGCTCAACCGACCAAAAATATACAATCGTTTCCGTTATTCCGAAGCACAATTAAAGGAAGCGATATATAGGATTCAAACCGACAAAAAACATTTAATGGTGCTCACAAAGCAGATGGAATTCCAAAAAGTACTTTTCACAATAAAATAAAGAAGAAAGTTCCTATAGAAAGAAAAATAGGCCTCAATCTATCTAACCACTGAAGAAGAATGTCGTATAAAACAAGGAATTTTACAAAATGCCAAAGTTGGATTTCCCTTACACCAAGATGGTGTAAAAGATTCAGTACAACGGGTGTTAAAACATAGTCTAAGACAAAACCCTTTCAAAGATTCTAGAGCAGGAGTGAAATGGGTCAATTTATTTTTAAAACTCCACAAAGAAATAGTTTTACAAAATGCTGAGGTAGTTACTAAATCTCGAGCAGCAGTCAGTGAAAATAGTAGCAGAGGGTAGTTTTGTAAGCTTCAAAATTATTTGACAGAGAACATACATAATATGATGAACGATCGAAGAATAATGAATTCTGACAAAACTTGTGTTCAAACATACCCAAAAAGTAGGTTCCAAATCGATTAAAAACTCTTATGAAGTAGTAACAAGTTCAGAAAAAGAAATCATTACAGTTCTGTGTACTTATAACTCAAATAGTGAAAGTCTACCTCCAATGGTTATATTTCCATACAAGATTGCCGACTCTTATTGTAAATAATTTGCCTCCTGAATGAGCCGTAAGGAGGTTTGACTCTGGTTGGATGGTTTCTAGTACGTTGTACTAATATATACCTAATATATACGGCAAATGTGCTTTATTGTTTCTGGACGAACACAAAAGTCATTTAAGCATGGAGTTATTAGATTTTTGCAGACAAAAATATATTTATGTCTACTGCCTACCTCCAAACGCAACACACATTGTTCAACCATGTGATATAGCCATTTTTAAACCTCTAAAAACGTTTTGAAAATCTGAAAGTCGAAAACATAAAACGGAGAATGCGAACGTACCCATAACAAAAACAAATTTTGTCAATATCTTTAGGAAGGTATTTGTTAAGGTATCTATCTACTGATACTATCAAGAAAGCTTTTGAAAGTTGTGGACTTTATCCGATAAATCCTGATGCTATAGACTATTCTAGATGTATGCCAGACCGTAATGACAGTGAAAAAATTGTTGCTACACACATTCATAATAGTGTTGAAGAGTTTAAAGTTACTATAAGGGTGTTGAACGGCATTATAGGTATAGAGAATATATCGATAGTCTAAAGCACAAGAATATATTCAGAACGATTTTCCTGAAACGGAAACAAACAGTATCTAACAAAGTTTTGATATAGAAAATCTGCCATTTGAAATTGATGGTGTAGTTTACGATAATAATGATTTTGAAAGAGATCTGTTTGAAGACAATCTCTTGATAGAAGTTTAAATTCAGTTACTGAAAGCCAATTTGCAGATTTTGAAAGTGTTCCAAAGAAAGTCGTTATCCTAGAAGATATTGCCCTTAAAGAAGCAGACACTGGAAAGAGGCAACCACTGTCAGAAATTGTACAAATAGAAAGATTTCCTGAAATGCATGAAATGTTGCTAACAATAGCTGAAAAGACTAACCGTAACAACGAAGTTCAGAAGCGGCAAGAAAATAAAGAACGAAGTTGTAAAAATAAAATTTAAAGCAACAAAATCGAAGAGGAAAAAAGACAATTCTCAGTTTAGAGAGCTTAAAAATCAAGATCTTTCAAAAAATAATTTTTTTTTGGAAAGTTTAACTCAACAAAACATCAAGAAAGACACGAATATCAGTATCAAAGAAGATTTTGCTACGGAATCAAAATCACTAGATAAAATGGAAGAATTTTTCACAGAAAAAGAAGGAAACAATAAAGAAAACAATCCTTCACCTTCATTAGAGGATTTGAGGACCCAACACTTGTCGTAAGCTAGATTAGAAAAAACTGACAATAAACTGAGGAAACAAAACACTAAGAACAAGAGACCCTTCGCAATAACAGTTTTGAAGTGGAAAGAAATTCAGAAAAAGAAAGAAGAAGAATGCTTAAAAAAAGGTAAATCAAAGAAAAACACGAAGTCAGAGAACTAAAAATGATAATAATGTGCAAAAAAAGAAGTGCAAAAAAAGGAGTGCCAACACTCTAGCAAAAAAAAAACTAAAATTAACCGAAAACACTGAAAACGACCAAAATCTTTCTAATAACGCTCAGGTTTCAAATATTTCTAAAACTGATACCGGTAAACGCCAGTATAAAATTGGAAACTATGTTGTGGTAAAATTTGAAAGAAATCAGAGGTTAAATCCCAAGAGCTCAAAGTTTTGCCGGTTGGGCACAAAGTCGTTTAATTTAATATTATCAAATTTGCACTCTTCATTGCCAAGCAACACATTCTCGAAAATTAACGGATTAAAACTTGTAGCTCGATGGATTTATGTCAAGATTATTTCCCAAATAACAAAACTATCAGTATAAACATTTATTATTTATTAATAAAAAGTTCGCAATAATTTACAAACACCAAACAAATTAATTTTTTGACATTTGTTTTTAGAAAAAATTGTTTGGAGTGTCATGGTAACCAGGCGAAAAGCTACATGCTGTTTAATCACCTTTAATATTTGCATTAGGTTGAGTTACATGCCGTTTTATCAAGAAAATTCGATTGTCATTGGCTGACGTTTGAATTTTTGAGACATTTGATTGGCTACTAATATATGAGGGAAATAATCAGGAGTTATCAGTCATATTCAAAAAGGAGAGTACAAAGTTTCGGTAATGTAGCCTAGTAAATATGATAAATTTAAATGGCCTGTCAAAAATAGACTTACTTTGGCTCAAAAAAGTAATCAATATTCCATTACTGTTATTAATTAGAAAATATCAATTTTTATCTATAAAATCATTAAGACACCTTAAATTAAAATCAATAGGAGAACCAAATAAAATAACCCAGGAGCTAAAAGAAAGAGCAAAGAAAGCAAAACTGAATATTTTTTCTGAAAACAAGAGGGAAAACCAGCAAAGACACAAAAAAGAAAAAGTAAAGGGGAAGGAAAATCCACAAAAAAATACGTAAAAAAAAGCAAATCATCTAGTGAAGGTGAAGAAGATGTCCGATGTTTTTATTGTTCTCATATATTTTCTGAGTCTACAGAAGGATGGATTCAGTGTCCATTATGTTCTTTATGGGCACACTGCAGTTGTGCCGATGTCGAAGATGACGATGAAGATGCTAGGTTCATTTGTGAAAAGTGTGACTTTGATTAAGTATACAAAATATTTGTTTTATTTCTTAAGTTGCAATAGGTCCATTTTGCCGTCATGTGTGGTTCATTTTACCTTAACATGGACCAAAGCGAGGATTTTGGAAATCATCCAACGTCTTCTTAATCTGTAATTTGATTCATGCGTTCCTTAAACATAAGTACAATTAATAAATACTCAATTATGTAACGATAAAAAAGTGAGAATAAAGCTGTTATTTTTTTTTCTATGTCGATTTTTTCTTAAGTGATCCGCCTTACTTTCACTTCCCCTATATAAAATTATTTTACTTTACTCTAATGTTATTTTTTGTTTTATATAAGTGCGAAAAATATTTACACAATTTTTATATCAAAGGTGTAAATTTATGTTAATATTTTATAACAAATAAATGCAATTTTTTTTACTTTTATTATATGCAACTAGCAAAACAGTTCAGTCGTTTGGTAGCTGAAATACAAATAGAAACT
This sequence comes from Tribolium confusum, assembly GCA_029207805.1. Lineage (NCBI taxonomy): Eukaryota > Metazoa > Arthropoda > Insecta > Coleoptera > Tenebrionidae > Tribolium > Tribolium confusum. Next base: position 12,789,760 of record JALGAY010000006.1, read on the forward strand.
TTTCTGAAATAGCTAAAGATTTGGACTATTTGGAGATTGGTAAGACCGGCAAAATCCAATAAAAAATTTGAAATTGTTAAATTCGTGAGAAGAGAGATTTTAGGGATGCGCATTAGACTCGATTATAAAACGTAGCGAAGTTGAAGCAAAGTAAAATTATTAAATTAAATTAAAATTTTAATGTAAAATACCATCGTTTTGCTCCAAACTAAACTAAAAGGCCAATATACTCTCTCAAAATATTTGAAAGATAGGTAACTAAATATACTTTTAGTTGTCAGAGATAGCGACCGATAGATGGCTCCTTGTATAATTCTTTAATTTTTTTAATTAACTAATTTACGATCATCGGAAAAGTTTTGTAATGAACTTATTTGTTAATTCGCGACTAATAATCTCCACTTTATTAAACGCACTCATGGAAGCACCAGTATTAACCTACGGAAGTGAAACTTGAGCTCTGCGAAAACAAGACAGACAACGCATACAAGCTGCTGAAATGAAATTTTTAAGAAGAACAAAAGGTTGCACAATAACAGACCAAATAAGAAATGAAGAAATAAGGGCTGAATATTCTCGATTAATGATAAAATACATCAAAGCACAATAGAATGGAAACAACATATTGAAAGAATGAACGATGATAGGATAGTAAAACAAGTAGTACGTTATAGACCAAGAGGAAAAAGAGACGTAGGTAGCCCCAGAAGAAGATGGCAAACATGAAGACGGAACAGGCTACTAATCCTTGAAGTGCAGAAGAAGGATAAGATTTTATATACTAGTGTAATTAGGACGACTTTTTAAAGGTATGTTTCTAGAATGACAGTGCTTTCAACTTTCGCGCGCAAATGACGACACACTTCTGGAGCCTATTATTGCTTTGTTAAGTTGCGCCACCTGAATCAAGCAGTACAATGTAAAAAATAGTGTTATTATATAACAAAAATGTTATAACTTTTCATTAATATTGTTGCAACTTGTTTTTTTTTGTGCTTAAAAACTGCAATGTTGTATGTAAAATAAACAATTATCTCTATTAATCCAAAGTTGTTTTTTGCTTAACGCCCTCAGTAATTCAATGGATTATCGAGTCTGAAATAAAAAAAGACTATTATTTTGTAGAGATTGCTTTATTTTAAAAAATGAAGGCAGCACCGTACATTTGATTGAAGCTTTGTATGAATTTCGGATGCTTGAAATAAATAAGAAAAAAAAAAACATAAAACAAAGTTAAAAATATAATTATTTTAATAATAAAAGTTGAGCAAGTGTATACATAATTGCTAAACATATGTACTGTAAAGTTACGTGCGGTATTAAAAAATTACCATATTATGTACATACAGGGATGGCAAAAGGTGGCCGACATTTCATGACAATCCCACTCAACATCAGCCCCTTTCCTAACTAAAACATATTGCAATGATGGCACCCTGAGTATAACAATTCCTCTACTCTAAACCACTGGAAAGTCGTCATCACGAATGCGACTGCATCGTTTTGTGTTTGGCGTGCGGATCCGTCACGTAATTATTCGGCGTCGCTCTCGGAATCTCCGGGAGTTTATCACCCGGATGCCGATGGCTAATTGACGGTGTCTTCCTCGTCGTCTTTATTTTAGCGCTACTCAGTCCCGACACTGGGTATTTCGAACGCGTACTACTCACCGATCGCGGCGTCACATCACCAGGATGCTTCGGCATTACGAACGCCTTCGTCTGCTTTATCAGAGACCGATCATTGCACAACGCGGAAATCAACGGCAAGTCCATTTTCTTGCTTTTCTCTCTCAATGTACGAATATCCAAAGTGCTGCCTTTCTCACTCGGATCACTCGCGGCTTTCGGGGGCGGCGGCGGCAACCGTCTTCTAAAAGTCGGCGGCTGGGGGGTATCCAACGAGTTTAAGATGTTATCATCAGAGCGGGTCCGCATAAACCTCCCAGGACGGTTCGGCGGTAATGGAGGTGGCGGCGGATCTAAACTCCCAGTAGATGATATACTTGCTGCTCCATAGACCGGAAGTTGAACGTAAGTGTCTGATAAGTTCTGACTTGATGCATAACGGCCTAAGTAAGAAGTACTGCGGTAGAACATTGGTTGAGTCTGGACCAGTGCTGCTAATTTCGCTTCTAAATATTCCTGTTTACTAATTGCAGGTTCTTTTAGAGGAAACATAACGAAATCGACATCACTATACATCTGTTGTTTGTACTGCTCAATTTGTGACCGAGATAACTGACTTGTGTACACTGTAGCAAGAGCTGGAGGTGGTGGTGGTGGTTGTCTGGGAGCTGGAGGTGGTGGTGGTAAAAACGTACAAGGCACTAAAACACTTGCTTTACTTGCTGCAACATCCAAGTAGTTATTTGGTGTTATAATAGTAGGTACTCCACGTGGGATTTTCGGAGGAATTGGAGGAACAGCACTAGGAGTTGAGTAACTAGGTGAAGATGACACTCCGACACTACTCGCATGTGCTGTTAAAATACTCGGAGATCGCGTTGTTATAAACCTTGCAGCTGCTTCTTCTGATGGATACACTGGAGGTGGTACCGGAGTTGGGTTCTCTGGGTATGGTGGTGGCTCCCTGAAACCGCTAAAACTCTCTTCAAACTCGTTCGTTTCCGGTGCTGGTTTTGTCAATTGAGCACCATAAGGTGGTGGTGGTGGCCGAAACCTCTGTTCTGCACTGTCTATCCGTTTGGGAGGCACCGGGACGTAGCCTTGATAACTTGATGGAAGTGTCACGTAATCCGAGTCGGAGTCCAGAGTGTGACTCACGCTTTTACACGAAGGATAACGTCCCACGATTAGATCGGAGAGTTCTTCGGCCGAAAGTAACGCTTGTTTGTTGTCAGTGGGGTCACTACCGTCTCCATGGAATGAGCCCGAGTTGCTAACATTGGAGTTGGATCTGTCTCTGAAAGGGCCGTCCACTTGGTCACTCTGTGTGGCGTATTGGTCGCTTGAACTCAGTGTATACTGATCGCTGGAGGTAAGAGTGTAGACTCCACTAGTGTGGCTGCTAGGGGCCGGTCCCGAGGTGTAGACTGGTTCCCGAGTGTCTAGTTCAATGCAGGTGGCGTCACTGACGGCGGAGTTTTGAGCGGTATGGGAGTAGCCGAGTTCGAGGCTGCTGCTTGTGGAAGGCCGACGTCCTTTAGTTTCTGAAAAAAAAAAAAATTATACAACTATCCGCGAAAAAAAATCTGACCTGGTTAGTAGGAAAATGTTAAGTTTGCAATAAACACCTGACTTCATGGAATAGACAATGACATAACTTGATTTTGCAAAAAATTCGTAATTACGTTTAGAACTGAATGTTTAGATTTAAAACCCTGATTTAATTAATGGAATGCGAATATAAATCTTGATAAAAAAAACTCGATAAAATGCTGAGCTAAGAAAAAAATTGATTCAGAACAATAGAAATTTAACTATATTTCGATCTGACTAAAAACTAAAAAGTTCAAATCTGCTTACGAATACGTGTCGAGGTAAAATATAAAATCCAATAAAGACAGTCAGAAAGTTGTTTACTGACTAACAAGTACTAAATCGTTTCTTTAAACAGACAGAAATTTCTACGTGGTCACAAGCGCGTGTTCACTAAATCCTGTCCAATACATAATAGGTAAAAGACAATTTTTCATCATCAACTAAATGATCTCATCAACTAAATAATTAAGATAAATCGTTAACATTAAGCACGATACACTTACACCGGTATGTTCCTTAGCTGATTCAGTTAAGCGAATCTTGCGCATGACGTCATCTGCGAAGCAAGCACGCTCAAACCTGCTTACTCTTCCTGTAAAATGCTTCATTTCTGAGAGAAAAATCTCCTTTCAAACACGTTCGTAGTACCTACCGTAATAATATAAACGAAATTGCAGTGTATTTAAGATCTCTGTGATTAATACTTATTAATTAGATAAAATGCCCGGTTGTGCCGTAGCTTGCTATAAGAATTACAATCGCAACACAAATTTTACAATACCTCCATTGTATTTTGTTTTTTATATTCCTATGCGACATATTACCATACGTTTGGGATATAAACTCATTTACAAGATGTTAATATTAACTGAACTCCCTATGTCGTGCATGAAGATGGCACATATTTTGCTTCGAATGTGACGTCACACGATGCGCAATAGCATACCGGTGTAAGTGTATCGTGACATTAAGAAAGTATAACTTTACCCTGTCAATACACAAAACAATAATCAGATGATTAAAACGTGTGCTAACAAAATTAAAGTCTTTTTCAAATCAAGTCAAAGATTTTGTATGAAGTGACTTACGTCTGCTATAAGAAATGGTACTTAAAGAGCAAAATAACAAAAACCACAGAAGATAAAATATTGGCGTAGTTAAGAATGAGTTCAATTTTCAAAGCTCAAGGAAGAGACATAAACAAATCTATGTTTCTTTCTTTTGTTAATGAAAGCAAATATGTACTTACTATTTTGCACCGGCGTCACCACCACTGTGCTACACGACGAGCTGCATTGTGACCCTGCACATTTCCCGCTTGTCGTCTTCGTGGAGCTTTCACTGGTGGCTGGTTTGGCCACTTCCTCTTCTTCCTCTTTCAACGAGAGTGCAGTCAATGCAGCTGTCGCTGACGCCGCTGAAGTTCGGCTGCTAGCTGGCGCACTGTCCAGCAGGTGAGCCAGAGCCAAACTTTCTGTAGACGGTGCCGGCGGACTAGTTATCATAATCTCCAACTCATCCTCGGAATGTACCCGATCGCTCACAATCCCCGAAGTGGTATTCGACGAAGTACTTGAAATCACCGAAATTCTCTGATCGCAATCCCACCTCTGCTTCTCTTCTTCCTCCCTCCGAGCCTCACTCAACCTGGGGGCCACCGCCATACTAAATAAATGTGCCGCTTTACACAGCGCCAACAGCAGGCGGCTTTTCTCATCACTGCTAGTGTAGAGAGTCAACTTTTCGTGTCCCGTCCGTATCTCGAATTTCTTCCGCTCGAAACTGAGTTTCCCAATGGAACTCCAAAGAAAAATCGAGGGAGGGTTGTTATCCGGACACACCTTCAGGCCTTTTGCGCACACTGCGAGGAGGATTGAGCCAGGAGCTTGTTCGGTTTTGGAAGCCCTCAATCGGAAGACGTGAGCATTAACGGGCTCCTCCAGCTGGCAGGCCTCGGTAATAAACCTGGACCTCGCTTCGGTTTTAGATAGGCCTCGGTGGGAGCGGTGGAGGACTTGGATGGTGAGGAGTGCAGCGGGACCGCGGAGGTTCGGTGGGACGTAATCTTCGGGCCGGAACGTGGTGGATTCGGTGCGGTCCCCCAAGTCGGCTTGGAGAGCGAGACCAGCGAGGTGCATTGCAACGTCGCCTGCAGCTCCAGAGGCGGCATTGAGACGTAATTGAAGGTAATAATGGTGGCGGGTGGTTTCGTCGCGAAGAAGGAGAGGACTGTCCACGTAGAATTGGACACGGAAGTAAAAGGCGAGGGCCGGACGGCCGTTTGCGTCCAAGCCATGGCTGTGGGAGGATCGCCAGCTTTTAGGCGCATATTTTGACAGTTTGCTATCGGGTTCGGCAAAGAGGTATTCGCCATCTGAAAATAAAAAATATATAAAACGAGTATTCAAAAAAATTGATAGTAACAATAAATAGAAAATAGAAGAAGAAGAAGAAGTATCACTCATTTCATAACTGGTTACGTAATGTTTTAAATGTTGTTTAACTGGCTACAATGTTTAAAAAATTTAAAATCCCAGAATTTTTTTTTTAACAAATGCAGGATTTTATTTTTATTTTTTTTATTTTTTTATCTCGTGGTTGGGTTCCATCAAATCGGTTTGGTTCGATCGTTAGTCTCTCTCGCTTCCTGAATAAAGTGAATCCGAGCCGTGAAAGAAGAGAGTTGTATTATACTTAGTTGCAGAGTTTTATCTCTCCGAATGTACACTGTCAGAGAGGTTGGCAGGAATGTGGCAGCGCCGGACCGCATTCCGAGCGGCCTCCTCGTCACTGCTCGCCCCACCGGCACCGGGCCGATGCCGCAGGCAAACACCCAACATATCCTAGCTATTGCAACATCACTCCTGATACCATCTACCACACTAATCAGTTCCCCGATTAAAGATCCGGACAAATTAATAAAAAAAAGCACCAAAACAAAACAACATTCGATTGTAGCGAGATTTTTAAAGAACATTTTGGAAAAATTTTGATCTTTGCCCGACGTTTGTGAAATAAGTTATTAGTTTTATAAAAAATAAAAAATTTTAATTGAAAAAAAATATGGAAAATTTATAAGGAGATAGGAAAAATTCTCAAAAATTTATTTTAGAAAGCTAAAAACCTGACAGCCAAGTTATTTAAAAAGAAAGGTTAAAAATTTGGGAAATGTTTTTAAAAAACTATAAAATCTAGGAATAAATGTAAACCCTATTTTGGACTAAAGATAGTTTCGAACAAACCGAAATATATTCATTAAAAACCTTGCTCCACTTAGAAAATGGATCTTTTACTTAAAAAATCTAGAAAAACTAAACAAATAAAGAAATTAAAAATAAAACCAAAGTATAGAAATGTACAGAAAATTTCATAAATCTAGAAAATATATGAAACCTACAAATTCAACATATAGAAAGTGTTGAAAATACACAAAATTTAGTTAACAGAACAGAGAATCCAAAAAATGTAACAAACACTTCAGACAAATTAAAACTTATAGTAATTTTAAAATGTATTGATACTATTAGAAAATCAAAAATAATTGAAGATCAAGGAAATTTGGTTATATTCTTCTGGTTATCAAAACACTAGCTCTCGTTGTAACGAGATTATTAACCTTTTTGCTGGATCTTCTTGGTGGGTCAAATAAATAAAAAAATCTACCCAATAACATCAAACACTTCACCATTCTTATTTCTTACTTGAGAAATACGCACTGGAAAAGTGTGATTTGGTGCATTTTTTATTTTATGACAAGATTACTCTAGTTATAAAAACAATGACTAGATATTGAGTCTAAAAAAAGATTATATACTTTAGTTATAAAGACAGTTGACTCTGAATATAAAAATCGTTGACTCTGGGATGTAAAGACATTTGATTCTGATTGTAAAAACACTTAAATTCGCTTATAAGAGACGGTTGATTCTGGATATCAAAACACTAGTTATAAAAACAGCTTATTCTAGTTATAAAATAGATAACTGTGATTGTATGGACACATGATTCTGATTCTAAAGACACTTGACTTTGCTTAGAAAAACATTGCTTTGGTTATAAAGATACTTGATTTTGTTTATAAAAACCGTTGACACTGGTTATAAGAATCAGACTATGGTTATAAAAACTCTTGATTCTGATTAATTAAAAAACAAAAAAAAACAAAGACGGTTGATACTGTATATAAAAATTGTTGAAATTGTTGAATCTTCTTACTTGATGTAAAGACACTTTATTCTGATTATAAAGAAACTTAAATCTGCTTATAACGACACTTTAATTTAGATAAAAAGGCAGAACAATTAATACTAGATATCATATATGTTGACACCGGTTATACAGACAGTTAAATCTATTATAAAGATTGTTAGAACTACAGATAGTTGACTCTGGTTGTAAAGACTCTTAGTTCCGTTCATTCTATAATTTTACTTTACGCTAATTAGAACAAACATTCAATTTTATAAAAAAAGACATTTTATTCTGTTTATAATGACAGTTGAATCTAGATGTACAGACAGTTAAATTTGGATAAAAAGACACAGTGATTGATTCTGGTTATAAAAACAATTGATACTAGATATCAAAACTATTGACACTGGTTATCAACTTATAAAGACAGCTGACTCTGGTTATAAAGACAATTGATTCTGCTTATACAGACACTCAACTTTGCTTAAAAGACATACGGTTATAAAGACATTTGATTCTGTCTATAAAGTTAGTTGAATTTGGGTAAAAGAAATTGATTCCGATTATAAATACAGATAATACTAAATATCGAAACTGTTGTGATTTGTCTTCCAAACCAGTAATATGACTACCAAACAGCGACTCTAGTTATAAAGACACTTGAATTTAATTGTAGAGACAAATAAATTTTGGAAGAAAGACATAGCGGCTGATTCTGGTTATAAATCAGTTGATACTAGATATCAAAACTGTTGACACTGGTTATCAACTTATAAAGACTCTGGTTATAAAGATAATTGTCTGTGGTTGTAAAGACAATCGACTCTGTTTATAAAGATAGTTGAATTTGGTAAGAGCAATTGATTCTGATTATAAAAACGGTTGAATCTAGTTGTAGAACCAGTTAAATTTAAATAAAAAAGCACAGCGATTGTCTCTGGTTATAAAGACAGTTGATACTAGATATCTGAACTACTAACAATAGTTATCAACTTATAAAGACAGCAGACTTTAGTTATAAAGACAGTTAACTGTGGTTCTAAAAACAATTGATTCTGCTCATACAGACGCTCAACTTTGTTTAAAAAACATACGATTTTGGTTACAAAAAGATTTGATTCTGTTTATAAAGTTAGTTGAATTTGGGTAAAAGAAATTGATTCCGATTATAAAGACAGATAATACTAAATATTGAAACTGTTGTAATTTGTCCTCCAAACCAGTAGTACGGCTATCAAAACAGCGATTCTAGTTATAAAGACAGTTGAATTTAGTTGTAGAGACTACTGTTAAGTGTTTAAAGAAAGACACGGCGATTGATTCTGGTTATAAATCAGTTGATATTAGATATCAAAACTGTTGACACTGATTATCATCTAATACAACTAGAGTCTTTAAAGATAATTGACTGTAGTTGTAAAGACAATTGATTCTGTTTATAAAGATAGTTGAATTTGGGTAAGAGCAATTGATTCTGATTGGAAAAACTGTTGATTTTCTATCCAAACGATTGATATAGTTATCAAAACAGCTGATTCTGCTTATAAAGACAATTTAATTCGTATTAAAAAAAATTTAATCAGCAAACAAAACTGGTTATAAAAACAACTGACTCGAGATATAAACATTGTTGAATTTAGTTATAAAGACAATAAGGATTCTTAAATTTACTTATAAAAACAACTTTAAAAATAGGTATCTAAAATTAAAAACAAAAAAATCTAGAAAAACTAAGAATTTTGTGTGGTAGGTAAATAAGTGCCTTATTGAGAGATATAACTCAAATTATTGTTTCTCCCTCAATAATGCACGTGTCCACTAATTAAAAATTCTACTGATACTGAACGAAAACATTCTCTTAAACAAAGTTAATTTCAATCTGCATATTTTGTGTGGAACTGCACCTGTATTGCGGAGATCAATGATTTAAATAACGACCGGCACGAATTCGGTATGTGTAAATAATTGAATCGATTTTTAGAAAATTCCTTTACGGGACTTGGCCTTATTAAAAATGAACGCTGAAGAAGTTCAACAAATTCCTAGGCACACGCTGTAATTACCAACCGACAACAGTAATTTATTAATAATAACACATCAGAAATTTAAATTACAAAATATTATAATCGTTATGGACTTTCCATGAACTCGATTTTGACTTCTGGAACGTTGGTTAATAACTAACTCAATTTCTTGAATTATTACAACACTTTGATCAATTTTTAGCTTTTTTTGATATTTTTGAGAAAAACCTATTACGTCAGTGGAAATTCATTTCAGACCTTGTACCAAATACCAACACAATAATAGCCTTGGCCTTAACCCTTGGAACAATAAATTAAACATGAACGTATTAAAGATGACAATATATGCAAATTATATTATTTATATTCCTGAATAATTAATATTTGGATTAGTCTTGGCAATCTAGAAAAATATTTTGAATTATAATTGTCAGTGAATGCCCATACTTAGTTATGTTTCTTGACTGAAAAGGTAATAAAAGTGAAAAAGGGAATTCGGTCATTGTTAACAATATGACTTAGGAATGTAAGAATTTTAAAAATACAGGGTCGTGAATTGTTTAATAATTTTATGATTTTACAAGGTGAAAATATCAATAATGTTAGTAAGACAGAAAAATTAAATTTCTTCCAGTTTCTTTTGTAATGTACGAGTATTATTAGAAAATCAATGACTTATTTATATTTGAAAATTAGCTTGTTTTTGGTAAAATTAAAACAATATAAGAGTGAAAGTAAAATTTAAAAATCTTTTGATTTGAGTAGATTACAAAACAAAGAGCTCCATATGAAGAAGAAAGTGTTGTCAAACAATGGTACCTATTTATCAATAATTAAAATTTACATAAAAATTACATGTGACACTCATGAATAAAATATATACTTTTGATTAAAACTTGTACACAATACATTTCTCTTAAATACTTTAAGATTAACGTCACAATAAAAAATTTCACTTTTCTGATCCAATACATTATAAAAAAAAGAATCTTACGTCAAAATTTGCAATACTACATATTTTTCTAATCAAACAGTTGTTTTATGACGCAGTTTAATTACATAAAATGATGAAATTAAGTTGTTATTACAAAGCGTGAGTAATTCTTACAAGAAAATCATTTTAATAAACAATAATGTTTGAGACTAGTAAAATCAATGTTTAATATATTTTGAGAACAGTGTTATAATATTAAAACCTTTTAAACAATGGGCTGATCGCAATTCTAGCCCAATTTTAGTAAGAATAAGTCGAGAGTTTCCAAAAATATCGATAAAGAAATTTACCAGGAAAATTTCAAAAATATTGATATTCAAAATGTATTAATATCGGTCAAAGTTTTAATAAAGACAGTTAACTCTTGTAACAATGACAATACCTACTTATCTTTGCTTATAAAGATAGTTAGCTGTCTACAGAGAGTTGATTGACAATTGGTTATGAAGATACCTACATAACTTTGTAAGACAGATCCGACTGACCCGAGTAATTGATTCTAAGATTCTAATAATTATAAGAACCCCTGGTCTTAAAAATGTAGGAACTTTTGATTCTTGTTATAAAAACTTTCACTCTATTCTAGTTGACAGTTGATTCTACTTATAATACAATCCACTCTGAGCATACTGTTGGTTATGAAAACCGCTTACTCAGATTTTAAAGACTGTTGATTGTAGTTATACTTAATAGTTGATTCACTTATAATGATAGTTAACTTTGAATTTGATTATAAAATTATTGACTTTCATTGTAAAACAGTTGATTATAAAGACAGTTGACTTTGGAAATACAAAATAACTCTAGTTATAATGGCAGTTGACTCTGGATACAAAATTGGAATACAAAAATTGTTGAAGCAGGTTATAAAATCAATTGAATGTGCTTAGACATTTAACTCTGTTTATTATTATGACTTGACTTAAAAAGACTTGACTCTCATAAAGATGGTCGATTTTAGATGTAAAGATTGTTGAATCTGGTTATAGACAATTGCCTATGGTTGTAAAAAAACTTGCTTCTAATTGTAAAGACGCTGAACTATAAATTTATAGATGGTTTATTCTGGTTATAAAGACAATTAACTCTGTATATAAAGATTATGTTATAAACAGAATTATAAAGACTTTCTTTCGCTAATAGAGAGTTGACATTGATTTTAAAGACAAATGACTCGGGTTAGAAAAACATTTGCTTCTAATTACAGTCACTTAATTCTAGTTAGAAAGACAACTACAATCAATGTCGTAGTTCTAAAAATACTCTAACTAGTTCTAAAAACACATCTGACTCTGTCTACAGAGATTATAATTGTAGTTGTCAAAGCACTAGACTCTGGTGATAAAGACACTTGATTCTGGTTATAAAGACTTGACTTTGTTTATAAGAGTTAGAATTCCAGAGACAAACAACTCAGGTTAGAAATACACTAGATTTAAAGAGATCATGTTTTTCGGCCTGAGTTTAAAACATTCGACTCTAGGTTTTAAGAAGACTTATCCTCTTGATTATAAAACACTTGACTTCATCATAAAGACACTTGATTCTAGTCTTTAAAACAGTTCGATGTTCCTAGTTATAAAGACAATTGGTTGTAAATTACAGGACTATTTGATTTTAATTATAAAAACTTAATTTTTCTATAAAGAGAGTTGACCTTGATTATAGAGGTTAAAGAGACACTTGACTATAACTTCTAAGCCATATATAATTCTGGTTATAAAGACACTTGACAGTGACAGTTGCTCTTAAGTTAAGTTTGCAATGTTCATTGTTTTTTTTTATTATAAAGACAGCGAGTTGACCCTTGTTTTAAAGACTGTGAATATGTATAATAATAAAAACACTTGGTTTTAATTATAAAGACATTTAACTACGAATTTAAAATAGACAGTTGACTCTTGTTAAGAAGAATTAAGAACCATTTGACAATGGTTATAAAAGAAGAATGATTTCGGTTATAAAGACTCTCGACTCTACTTATAGACGCAGATAGCAGACTTATGTTACAAAAGCATTTCAAGACAAATAATTGATTGACCCTAGTTATAAATACAGATTATTAAACAGTTAAATACGGTTTTTAACACTCTCTCTGTATATAAAATGTGATTCTAGTTATAAAAAAGTCGGCTGTGAATATAAGTAAGTACTCTTTAATTCTAGTTATACTTTTCTTATAAAAACAGTTGATTTTAATAATAGAGATTATAAAGCTACTTGATTCTTCTTGTAAAGACACTAGATATAAAGTTGACCCTTGTTTTAACGGCATTTGAATCTAAGTATAATGACAGTTATTTTTAGTTATAAAGAGAGTTATAAAGATTCTTGATTTTAGTTATAAGTTCTAAACATAAAGACAATAAATTTAGGGACCAACGATTGAATCTGATTATTATGACAGAGAGTTCATTAAAATTACATATAAAAACCAATGATTGTGCTTATAAAGACTCTTGAGTGTAGTTGAAGAAACAGCTAATAAACTTCAAAAAACACTCTTGTGGTTATAAAGATATTTGACTCTAGTTAAAAAGACAGCGGGGTGCCTATAAAGTACAAAACAAATGACACCATAATCTATAATAAGATTAACTCTGATTATAAAAACATTTGACTCTGAGTTAGTGTAAAGATATCTACTTGTCTTTATTTATGAAGACAGTGTGGTTTTTTAAAAACATGACTGACTATAAAAGATGACAGAGTCACAAAGACTGAAAGATAGTTAACTCTAGTTATAAAAACTCTGATATTAGAATACATATTTTCAAAAATTATTGCGTCTTGCGTTCTCTGGATCTAATAGGTAATTTTTTTTTTTTTTAAATAATGTCCTTTTTAAAGATTTTTAGGTACACCATCTTTAGTGTGTTGAAATATCTCGTAATCTCATTCATCATTGTTTTGATCCATTTTTAGCACAGAGTAAAAACCAAAAGTAAAGAAAAAAAGACCAAAATATACGTGTACATACAAAAAAAAATTAAAAATTTGTAAATGGAATAACCAAACAACGAAACTCATCATCAATTGACACTGTTAATAAGTGAAGTGTTTGTAGAGAATTTTTTAGTGAAATATTATTTGTGAAACGCCAAAAACCAAAAATTTCCAAAAAAAATCGTCAAAAAACCAAATTGTGTCCATTTCTAGTGATTGTAAATCTTTAATTTTTAAAAACCAAAAAAGTGTTTTTTAAAAGTGTCCGTATTGTCAGATAGGCATCTGTTTGGTGGCGTGTGTTCGTTTTGGCATCGAGTGTACCGGGTCGGGCACATTCCCCGAGTATACAAATGATCCTGATCCCCCTCTTCCCTACCGCTCAGCTCGGCTACCTGTCTTTAACCGCGGCTCTGCATTGTTTTTTTAGTCGCGTTTTTTAGCCCACGGCTGACTCGATTTTTTATTGACCTGGCCCGGCCTGCTGTGATGCGCGCTACCAGATGCCTGCCTTTAAGAAACTGGAGCTTGATGATACACGAAAAAGAACTCAATATTCGACCTTTAACGGCACACAACACAAAATGCTCAATGGAATCATTTTTACAACAAATTTTTATCCTGTTATTTAATTTACACAGATGAGATGACTAATCACAAAAACATCTATACGATGTTTAAAATTGCACTTAGCGAGAGGTTTTTCAAAACGTAATCGACACATAAAGACGGAACCAAAATCATTCACATTCCGATACTATTATTAAGTGTTTACGAACGTAATCAGCAAATTTCTTACGTGACTATATCGATGCCCGGTCACGAGAAGATGAACCCAAAACGACCAAATTAATACGAGCAACGGCCCACACTTCCGTGAAGAATTCGCAGATAATTGCCCAAAGGATGGAAAGAATGCCAAAAATTTTGCGCGAAAGAACAAAGACTTGAATTATTTGAATGGATCCTTTTGCGGACCAAATAATGCTTAATCCCATCGGTCCCTTCTATCACCTGAAATTGACAGCCCAAATGCAAACCAACTAATCACCTTATCTCTGTAGGTAGAGTACTGAAACTGCTAATTGGATTTATTAAAGGTATTTACTAGAATTGTGGTAGGAAACTTTATATTTTCAAAAAAATGCCAAATTCCCCAATTCATTATTTTAATCTTTCTGAATTTGAACACTCTCAAACATAAAGAGATATTGTATCCGTTTTTTCTTGTAATTTGAGCTTTATTACAAATATCCGAATATTTCCAAACCATCAATTTATCTCTGAGTTTCAAATATTTTCAAAACCTATCTTAACCAAGTAAGTGTTGAACCTGTAAACCACCCCCTACGGAGTAGCACTAATCCTGAGGTTGGTCCGCAAAACGAAAGTCTTGCAAAGACCCCTACGTCGCTGGTCCGCAAAAAGGACACGCCGATTTGAATTTATTTACAAATACAGGCTGTCCCAACGGTTCAAAAAAGTTCTATAATTTATTCTTTTTTCTTTTTTAGATTATAGTTGCGTTTCTGCTGCATATTTTAAAAATATTGCGGTTCATATACAGAGTGTCCCAATATTAAAAAAACACTAAAGTTATGTTTTTTTAAATGCTAAATTACAAATAATTTTTATAGAGGTTGTTTTCATTTATCTGTTATCAATTTTAATTTGTGGCACTTTTTTACCAGAATTTTTGAAATGCAGGGATCTGTCTAAAAATTCGTATCTTCTAAATGCTTGCACACAAGTTAAATTAAGTAACGCCGTTTGATTCCTGAATGTTTGTCGCACGTTTTAAGTATTTACTGAACAACCTGCTCAGTGGCATGTGCCTACTGCGATATTTTAAACATGGCTAATTAAAAATGTCAATAACTCATTTTTTTCAAATGGTACCCTTTATTTATTATTGCATCAATCAAAAGACCTTTTGACAAGCTTTCTATCAATATAAGGTTTCTATAGTCTAGTGTAAAATCTAATTAAAATCTAATTAAAACCTAATTAAAATAAAACCTTCTATGTAAAATCATAGAACATTCCAGCCGACTGATGCACCAATTAAATGAAATAGTCTTGAGAAAATAGCAGAAGAAAAGAAGCAGCAGATAAAATATTTTAACTTACCGCAAATGAGGGCTAATCCGAATAGATCTGTGTCGATCATCCCCTGTTGGGCGAAGTGTAGACATGTCTGCTGATATAATTCCCTGACTCTAGATTTGGCTTGTACGATAAAATAGAGCGTTTGTTGGTGCAGCAAATGTAGCGCCAAAAATCGAGCCGAAGGGGGTAGCGCTGCTGCCGGGCTGCACGCGGCCAGAGGGGCGCTTACCGTGCACAGGCCGGCGCGCATGACCCGCTCATCTCTTCAAGGGGGTTGCCCGCTCACCTGCAACAAACAAAATTCCTGCTAAACATTCACAGTACCCTATCATTAAGTTTCGATCATATAACACACCCAGCAATTTCGTGCGCCGACCAAAAACCGTTCCAGGAAAACAACCAACATTCCAAACAGAGAGATTTTTTCAGAGGTCATTGTTTAAAATATTAATCGGCCATTGTTGAGGCAATGAGAAATTTTGATGGTTTCGTGATTATTTCATAGCATAGGTGAAGATGGCGATTCTTAGGAACACGTTTATCTGATTTAACGACTACACAGGAAATTTCTTGCATGTTTCAACAGAAACAGCAGGAAAAAATTACGTCAAGAAATTACTAGAAGTGGATTTTTTAATGTTTTAATTGTAGATGCAAGGCGAAAATTGACAGTTTACATGGAACTCAAAGCGGTTTTATTTTCGCATAAATGATTACGTTTTAAATTTTTTTTTTTTTTTTTAATTCCAAACATCTTAGAACTGACACTAACATCTTCAAATTTTTCAACTAATAACAGATTTTGTCAAACAACCAAACTAAATTCCAAATTTACAGTAACCCCAATTCCGTTATGATAGCAATATTGTTAAAATAGCGATGTTGAATTACTATGGCAGCAACCAATAAAAATTGTTATACTTTAGCTATGATGATAAGACTCCTATAGTGAATCCAGCCGTAGATTCGGCCAAATTCAAGCTACTGAAATCTAACTACTGCCAATGCTATCAATGGTTGTCATCCACATTGTACCAATACGGAGCTTAGGCGAGAAAATTTTTACAGAGTTTCTGGTAATTTTAACGTTCTTAGGGAATTTAAAAAGTTCGATCTATCGAAGGATGTATTATACCAGCAAAAAAAAAAATGGGGCAGATAACAACTTTCATTTGGTGTTGTCATAGTAAATCAAAATTTCTGTTTAATAATAATATTGTTATTTCAAAACAAAATTTGGGGCATTATGTAGTACAAAAATTACATCAAAATGCAATAGAAAATAAATAATAATAATAAAACAGAAATAACTTAGAACAATAACTCGTAAGTGAATGTTAAAGATGGATTTCTCATTGACGTACCAAATTATTGAGATTTTTATAGTTACCCCAATTCTGTAGAAAGTAGCAATATTGTTATTTCAGAATAGAATTGGGGCAATTATCTGTTTGATTTTTTTGGCATATGCACTATCAGTGTCATTTTTGAGAAAAAATCTCGACTGTTCTAAGCTACAGAATGTTCCAAAATTCGCTAGCCAAATTATTAATACATTATAAACTAACATTAAGTTTCTAAAAAAAAATGTTTTAAAAAACTTCGAGAAAAATCTATACCTGTTTTGACAATTAGACATTTTTGTGGCTAAAATGGTAAAGTTTAAAATTTATTTATGTTATAAGATCATTTCTAAAAATACGATAAACTGTAGACTAAATTCCACAAAAGGCCTTAAAATTATTTAAAAATTTTAATTAAAAAAATGAGAAAACTTTATAGTCAAAATTTCCTTCAGATGTAAAAATATAAGTAACTAAAAATATATGTTTAGAACCGTGTATCTTCAAAACTACAAAATATTTTTTTTAGGTAAATTGTTTAAAAAAATGTGTACCTTTCATTGGTCAACAAATTTTGTGATAATCTGTATGCTCCATGTGCTTTACCCTAATTCTACAGAAAAGTTGACAAATTAATTAACAGGTGGTATTTTAAACACAAAGTAATAATAAAGCAGTTCCACCAAAAAATAGAACGACACTAACAGTGCATATGTTACAAACAAACAATACAGATCGTCTAAAACTATAAAGTAAAAAAAAGTTATAGATACTGTTCGTACTAAGTTATCTTGTAGTATTTTCAATATGATCCCAGACAAAAGAGTGTATCAAGTCTTATATAAATCCTAAGACCAGTCAAAATTAAAATTTCAAACGCTCTTAAAAAAATAGTTTTATATCATTGCGCCAAGTTGTTAACTCTACAAATAAAAACATGAAAAATGTTTAATTATGTATTATCATTAGAAAGAAAAAGATGGTTGCAGACCGTGTTCGTAGGAAGTTTCTTTATTGGTTTGGTAATCCTTAAATCAGGAAACGGTAAAGTCTTAGCTAAGTACTGAGTATTTTAATACTTTTCCATGGCAACAGCCAATCCCAGCCTAGAATTCTTTTAATTTTGTGTAGAAACAAAGATATTACCGGTATTATCTCAACTTGAAATTAGCTCATTAGCGTAATAATTATTTGTATTTTTGCAAATATAACAAAAGCTTCTCTTTAAAGTATAAGCGCAACGTAAATTTAAAGCAGTTTAACAGACTTGAAAAGACCATCTTTTTGATATAATCAGATCAAACTAACATTTTTTTACTAAAAATAATGCTAGTTATCCTAGTTTTAGTATACATTTTTATTATTTTAGATTTTAGTTTATTATTGATAAAATTTAATACGTTTTTTCTAATTTTTTCGAACTTTTTATAATTCTCCTTTGTGCATTATTATTTAACCACTGATAATGAGACTTAGCTTCCAAAAACGCTTTGCAACTTTCATGTAAGAATTTATCTTGATCTGTAGGATTGACTTCGATTTATAATTCTTTCATAATTTTTTTAGATTGTTTGGTGTTTTGGGTTGTTAATAATAAAAAATATAGTTTTCGGTTGACGTTTAGGAATGCTTTTATTCCTTTTTCAAAGACGTCAATTAAACATACAGTCCGTCCATTAAGCAATAATGTAATTTAATTAATAGCTTTGAAAAAGAAATAAAAGCATTCCGAAACGTCCCAGAAAATTATTTTTCTCAATTTTAAATCCAAAACACCAAATAATTTCCCTACCCGTAAACTAAAACAAAATAGGTTCTAATAACACCATCTTATCATCTCCGTTATAATATAACACCCCAAATTGTATGAAAATGTTGAAATCCAAACTGACCCTGATCAAAATGATTAGAGATTTCATTAATGGGCCTTTTAAACGGTCATATTTCGTTTATAAAATAAGATGAGAGATCGATTACTACCAATAAACTATTGATATCATACTCTGCCCTTGTTATTTGTGTATAACGTTTGCTAACAATGCCTTAATAAAACGTAAAACTGCTTCTTACTCTTGACTTTTTCAAAAAAGTTAACTAACTGCTTAAAGTTGTTATATTTTTTATTTTATAAAGTGAAAATGATGTATTCATGTCTCGAAATGGTAATGGGGCATATTTTATTGCTTCAGATTTGATTTTTCTATTTGTCAACAAAAAAAAAATTGAGGACTGAACAAATGGAGAAGCTAGTTCCAGCCGTAAAAATCATGATATCTGTTTCTCACTTTTTTCAAAATTGATAAAACATAAATTTTGAAAACACAAAAACTATTTTCATCTTAATCTCTCTATTATTTCATCCTTTTTCCTTTTACTAGTGATGGTTTGTTGTCTAAATTGCTCTTTCTTAATATTTTTTTTTATATAAAGCAATTTTTCGTAAAAATGAGATCGTAAATATTGTTATAATAACTGAATATTGTTTACGAGTGTGATTTAGTATTGGAAAATACTACATTGTTCGTAAACATAGTTTAGAAAGGTTTTATCTAGTCCTTCTTGCAACAAAACAGAAAAAACAAAAATACATAATTACATAAAAATACATTTTTTTTGTTTTATTGGCAATTTAAAGGTTTCTTTTCACAATGAAGTCCCATTTTGCACTCTCTTGTTCAAAATTTTGCAGCAATCTTGTCAAAGATAATGCAGGGAGCTCCTGTTTCCATGAAGACTTATGATTTTCGATTATTTTAAATAAATTTGAATCTAACGTGCAATTTTGGGTGTTAAATAGTAAGGAATATAGTCATTACGTATTACACAATGTTATTATTACATCCAATATATACAGGGTGTTATGGAAATGAGTGCAAATATTTTAACCTGAAATACAGCACCACAAATAATAAAAATCTGTAAAAAAAATTTTGTCCTATCTCAACTAACAACAAAATTACAGGCCGTCAAAGTTGGGTATAAAAAAACATTTTTTTGTTGTATCTCGAAAACGGCTTAACCGATTAATACCAAATTTGATACACAAATGAAGTTGACTGTACTCTTTTTATTTCTACTAGCAAAATTTTGCTGCACATCTCAATTTCAAGTTACGGCACTTTTTTTTCACATTTTGGGTAATTAACCAATTTTCTTCTTATTAATTTAAAATTTTTGTAGCAAAAATGAATATGCGAGTAGATTCTACATAAAACTGCAAGAATGCAATATTTTGCTATAACGTATCGTTTTCGAGATATTTACGTTTAAAGTATAAAACTGACTTTTTATCTTTAACTTTGGCGTCCTCTAGCTCCTAAACGGTGTAACTTAGTATAGAGGTAAATTGTGTTAAATCGCTTTATTTTGACCTGAAAAACCTATAGTTGCCCTATGTTAAATAAAAAATGTTATACGTTTTGTAATAATTAATTTTTAGGTTATAATTTTGTTATCAGTTGAGATAAGACAAAAATTTTTTTACAAATTTTTATTATTTGTGGTGCTGTATTTCAGGTTAAAATATTTGCACTCATTTCCATAACACCCTGTATATCAAGAATACGCGTATTTGTTGTTAACCAAAAATAATTTTAACCACAAAAATTTTGAACAGAAAAATTTTATAAATTGAAATATAGGAGATTGGCAATACTAGAAAAGTCATCTGTTTGTAAAATATTTTCTAGCGCTTACCTAAATTGAAAAATTCCAGCCTCGCTCATTATAACAAAAAATTCAAAATTCTAGAGAGGCATAAAAGGCTTATAAGAAAATAAGTGAATTTGAAGTTAAATAAAAATTAGATTTTAAATTAAAAGAGAAAGTAAGAAAAATCTACAAAAATTCATTTGTAATAAATATAAATTTTAATCAACAGGTGAAGCACACCCGAGATGGTTCAGCTGCTTCTGTGTTTTAAATTAAGTTTCAAATTAAAAATTTATACATAGTTGACCTTTTTAATTATGAAAAAATTCTTGAACCAATACAAAAAAACATGTCATTAGACATGACTCAGTAAATATAATGTCAGCAAAATAATTTGTCCGACATCCAATCTTATACTCGTATCTCTGACAGTGTCTAATTCAAGTTTATATTTTCAATTTCCGCATACATTATTTATTCATTCATTCATTGAAACTAGTAATAGACATAGTAAAAAAAACTATAGAAAACGAAGATAAAGTTTACTGTATATCTAACTATATACAATTTTAAATAAACATTTTAATCACAGATACAATTTGACCAACACATAAAATTACAATAAATGCCATTATTAGTGAAGGTGAATTACCTCTAAATTGTCAAAATGTTAAAAATTTTTCCGCACGTAAACAATTCCGATTTCTTAACAATCTCTTCGCCTGATTTCGAGAGATATAAATCCGATTATATAATATAAAAGTGAAGAATTTAAATGTCCACTTATGAAACTTGATCGTCAGAAGAAAAATGTTGTGTAAACCTCATGATCTGTGATCACTGATCAGTTTGGCGCCAAGTTAAACCGTAACATTGTTGTCAACATAAAGCAAAGGTAATAATTACAAATTGCGAGATTGTCAAAAGATTAAGTTAGCATGTAGGTTGTTTATGAAAAACACTAGCTGGCAGGCTAATTTGTTTATTTAACCGGTTCATCTAATGCGATATTATTCAGCATTCCATTCATGGTTGGTTGCATCGCAGACGGCTGGCGTAACAAATCGCCGATAGCGCCTTCTATCGGGGATGCATGGATTTTTAACACCGGCCTTAATAACAATAATAACAATTTCGGGGCGCCGTGTGCGGACCCATCGTGGAATGCAGATGACCTTCGAATGGTACTCGCACCATCTGCCTGGGCGTGTTTGTGTACAAAATACACGTATACCGTGTATTGACATACATCACATTTTCGCTACTAGAAGAATTTGTTTACCAAGACTGACTACCAATACCACCAAAACTGGGGCCCCACAAAACACACAACTTTATCAATAAATTTTATTTTTAAAAATTAACCAACTAATATTGTATTTTTTAAATATTTAATAACCTTCGCGATATATTTGAGGTGTAAAAGGCAATTTTTAGATTGGTAAATTGTTGCAAACAAATAATCAATTATAATAGACTAGTTAATTAACCTTCTCGTTCTCGATAGATGATGGAGTAGAAGTTATTTGAGAGGCAACGGTAGATAATATTTAGGGGGTCATCAAAAATTATACAAAAATAATTCAAGCAAATTTCTAAATTGTTAAATTGTCATAATAAATTGATCAAAGAATCGAATGTAATTAACCTTCTCGCTAAAACTCGAAAGATTCAAAATGGCATATTGAGTAGCAAAGAAAGGTTTCCAGAACTTCCAAAAAACACAATTTTAGTTCCTTAAATTGTTACAACAGAATGGTCTTAAAATATGATTAACCTTCTCGATAAATCAACCAGAGAAAATTTGAGGAATAGTACAATATATCTAGAGATAAAAAGATCATTGAAAGATAATTCAAAATAGGACCCTGAAAGCATATTATACAAAATCTTTAAAAAGCATAATTTTAAATCGTTAAATTGTCACAATATTTTAAAAATCTTCTATAATAATTAACCTTCTCGATAAATCAAGAAAGAAGGAATTGAAGAAAACGTCTTAAAATATTGAAAATTGTACAAAATCAATAAAAACATAATTTTAAATTGCTAAATTGTCACAGCAGTTATATATTTACAAATCTTATATAATTACCCTTCTCGACAATCGAAGGAAGAAGATTTAGATAACAAAGAAAATTATCTAGAAATAGAAGAATCATTAAAAATTGTATAAAACGAACAAAAACGCAATTTTAAATTGTACTGACATAACAAAATATTTTTTTAAAAATTTAACCTTCTCGAAAGTTTAAAAAAGGACATAAATAGATAAAATAGATAATGTATCTATTGATGTCCTTTTTTTGTGTCTAAAGTCAAGTCAAAATCATTTATTTTTTCAATCTTATTTACAATTTTGCTTAAATACTAATGATAATTATTTAATGCAAACATGGGCGCTGCTGAGGCGTATTGTGTCTAATGTAAACATCAGTATTAAAAGGAAGAATTTTTAAATGCTAAATTGTCGCAGAAGCTTAAAAATCTTATGTAATTAACCTTCTCGATAGTTGGAGGAAGATTTAAATAACAGGGAAAAGTCTCTAGAAATAGAAGATTCATTAAAAATTGTATAAAACGAACAAAAACGCAATTTTAAATTGTTGTATGGTCACAACAAATAGAAAAAAATCTTTTGACCTTCCCGATAGATAAAATACCAGATATTATAAGAAACAACAACAAAACTCTAGAAATTAGAAGATATGTATTCGAGATTCGAGGTTTTCAAAAAATTAAACACTAAGGCCAAAGGGAGGTTTCTAGAAGTAGAAGCCTCATAAAATATTTTACAAAAAATTTCTTGAAAAGAATTATTTTAAATCACAATAGTGTCACAAAAGAGTAGTCTAATTTAATTAACCTTCTCTACAGATCAAGAACGACGATTTGAGAAATAGAGGAAGATCTCTAGTGATAGAAGGATCATTGAAAATTATGTGAAATTAATATAAACACCTTTTCAATTTGCTAAATTATCACAACAGAATGACTAACCCTCTCGATAGATCAAAAGAGTATTTAAATAATCAACTTCTCTCTAGATCAAAAAGAAAAACATTTAAGAAGCAAATAAAAGTACAGGTGAAAAGATTATTAAGAATCTAAAATTAATAGGATTAAAATTTAAGAATTTAAATCGGTAGAACAAAAGATGAAATTTGAGGAGAAAGATTAACCTTCTCGACAGATCAAAAGTGAAAATTCAAAAAATAACAGAAGGTTTCTAGAGATAGAAGGATCATTAAAAATTATGCGAAATTATTGAAAACACAATTTCAATTTGTTAACATTATCACAACAGAATGATTAAAAAACCCTCTCTAGAGATCGAAAAGAGATACATTTAAGAGACAGAGAAATATCTACAGATGAAAAGTTTATAAAGAATTTAAAATTATTTAAGTAAAAGTTAAGAATTTAAATCAATAGAACAAAAGAAAGAATTTGAAGGGAAAGACTAACCTTCTCGACAGATCAAGAAAAAAGATTTTAAAAAATTAATAGAAGTAAAATTGAAAAATTTAAATCGGTAGAACAAAAGAAGGAATTTGAGGAGAAAAATTATCCTTCTCGACAGATCAAGAGAAAAGATTTGAAGAATAGAGAAAGGTGTCTAGAAATAGAAAAATTATTAAAAATTATGCACAATTAATAAAAACACCATTTCAGTTTGCTAAATTATCACAACAGAATGATTAAAACACCTTCTCGATAGATTAAAAAAATATTTAAATAATCAACTTCTCTCTAGATCAAGAGAAGATACGTTTAAGAAGCAAAAAAATATCCACAGGTGAAAAGATTATAAAGAATCTAAAATTAATAGAAGTAAAATTTAAGAATTTAAATCGATAGAACAAAAGAAAGAATTTGAGGAGAAAGATTAACCTTCTCGACAGATCAAAAGTAAAAATTTAAAGAATAGAAGGTTTCTAGTGATAGAAAAATCATTAGAAATTATACGAAATTAATGCAAACACAATTTCAATTTGGCTAAGTTATCACAACAGAATGATTAAAAAACCCTCTCTATAGATCAAAAGAGTATTTAAATAATCAATATCTCTCTAAATCAAGAGGAGATACATTTAAGGGACAAAAGAAAATCTACAGGTAAAGAGATTATAAAAAGTCTAAAATTAATAGAAGTAAAATTTAAAACGGTAGAACAAACGACTGAATTTGAGAAGAAAGACTAATCTTCACGACAGATCAAGAGGAAAGATTTGAGAAATAAAGAAAGGTTTTTAGAGATAAAAGAATCATTAAAAATTATGCAAAATTAATGAAAAAATAATTTCAATTTGCTAAATTATCACAATAGAAGAATTAAAAAACCTTCTCGACAGATCAAAAGAGTATTTAAATAATCAAGATCAAGAGGAGAGACATTTAAGAAGCAAAAAAGTCTTCAGGTGAAGAATTTATAAAGAATCTAAAATAAATAGATGTAAAATTTAAAAATTTAAATCGATAGAACAAAAGAAGTATTTTGAGAAAAAAGATTCTCGTTCTAGAGAGATGTGTTATCTAGAGAGATGTATATTAGGTGAGGTCTCTGAAAATAAGAGAGTAGTAATGTAAAATTTTACAAAATTATTACAAAATTAAGCACAATTTTCAGTTTATAATCTGACACAATAGAATGACCAAAGAATGTAACTAATAAAATCATTATTTTCAAAAGATCAAAAAAGAGCAATTGAAGAGCAAAAATAAAGTTTGTTATGTATCAGAGTGGTCAAAAATTATACTAAATTAATAAAACAAAACATTGTACAATTCTTATTTTATTATAAATTTAACCTCCTCCATAGATGAAGAGGGAAAGGTTTAGGAAGTACAAAAAAGTATCTACAGATATAGTACAAATACAATACAAAAATACAAATTCTATAAAATCTATAAAATAATCAAAGAGTCTCTATAGATAGAGGAGTTAAAATTGTACAAAATTACACTTCTCAAGAGTCAATACACATAAAAATATTTAATTATTGAAAAAGGTAAAAAAGACTACAAAGATCATCAAAAAAATGTAGATAGTTAAAAGAAACAATATTTTAAACTGTTAAAGTGTCAAAACGAAATGGTCAAAACTTTAGCAATTAACCTTCGTGATAAATATAAAAATCTAAGTTTCTAGAGAGATCATACACGATTAGTTAAGACAAAATTTATTCTTTTAACGGAATAATCATAAAATCTTCTATGTACTCGTATAATAAAATTAACCTTCTCGATAGACGTAGAGACCCCTCATTAAAAGTTAAAAAATAAATTAAAACTGATATCTAAATGGTAAAATGGGCACAACAGAATAGTGCAAGAATCTTATTTAATTATAATCTTGTTAGTAGAGCCAAAGAGAAAATTTGGGTTTCGGGAAAGCGTTTTGTTTTACGTTGCTTCTACCAGTGAGGGTGTCAGAATGTTTCGTTTTCGTTTAAAAATTCCGGAGTGAATCGGCTTGTTTCATTGATCAGTTGGGTTACAATCATTGTTACAAAAATGGCCAAGACATTCCAGTCCAGAAGAATAAAACAAGTCTAGAAACGGGTATGGATGCAACATCCCACGTTTGGCCAGTTATGGGATTACCTTTTAAAGACACTAGTCGCGAAACAACTCACGCAAAAAAAATCCTGGTAAAAATCAAATTTACTATCTAAGCAGAATTTCTAATTTTAAATCCAGACAGGAAATAAGCATGTTTTTTGGTAATTTCGTCAATTAAATTATTCAGGACGACTAGTTTGGAACCATTGATAATATCCGCTCATTTTGGAACATGTTTACTCATAGTTTTTCCCACTGGTATTGTGGATAAAATAGATGATCTATGTTTAAAACAATCCGGTTGCTAGAAGCGACACTTAGTAATTAAAATTCCTGAACAAATTTAAATTTTTCAGGAATAACAAGGTCGCCTGTAATTATAAACATTTTTCGGCCATGAACTGGAACTTTTTTTCTCGTCTTGACCCGAACTAGAAGAATCAGAGAAAGTTAAACAAGACTAGTGGCACCATTCAGGAATTGGTTCGATTAAAACATTGTTCTCACACTTCATTTCCATAAACAAAGTATTTTATTGTAATTTTCTTGTTTTTTATTACAGGATGTAATAGTGATAAGCCAGTTGTAAATTACGGCCATTAAAACTGATCTTGCAGAAAATTTCTAATAACGGAGAATCAGTAGCTGCATCTGAAATTTGATCAAGGTGAGTGTTACTGTATTTATGCCTTGTCAAGAGCACGAGAAATGGGATTTAATTGTTCTGTCAAGCTAACAATAGATGATTTTTCAGCACTTGGAGCTACCGAGGTTACTTCAATTTTCGATAAATATTTGATGTGGTTTTAAGGAATTCACTGACTCACTTAGAAGTGTTACCGGTGGAAAAAATCTAATTTGGAGTCCCAACTAGAAGAGAAAATACCAATGATTCCAGTAAAATACTTTATTAATGATCAACGAGTGTTTTCTTTCTGCATCCTAATGAGGTAATAAGTCAGTCTGAATTAACCAACATCCATATAAAAGTAACAAGTAATCTATAGTGTTTCCGCTTCGAGTTCCCACCATTTGTAGTAATGTTTCCTTACATTGAAACGAGATCAACTAATTAACCGCCTGCACGAACGGTTATCTTTTCTATTATTCTTAATATGCAATTTCACTTTTATTAAATATCTGTGTAGGTTTTGTAGGTGTGCAACAATTCTTCATTTACTGAAAAAAAATTCGATAAGAAACGTGGGTTTGCAAGCTGATATTATAATCTTCATGCATCGTGGCACACGCAAAGCCCCCAAACCGTTTCTTTTCCAATAATTTATTGGCATGAGAGACAAGACACGATCCAACGAAAGGTAGTCTAATCGCATGCCAGCACTTTTGACATCAAAATAAATCAGAGATTTGTTTAACAAAGATATTTATTTTTCTTGATATATCTCAGTTTAATGAACAAATTGGCTATCATAGATACATTACAAGCATTCCAACTTTATTACATTTATTCCGCCCATTTCCGTGTGAAACAAATGAGAAGATAAAATTGGTTTAGCTAAACCAACTAATTAAGAATATTTTATAAAACTAATGCTAGGATAATTAAAAATACACAGAAGCAAAGAATTATTTTTAATTATCTATATAATAAGTGTTCTTTTAAATTTGGTGTCAAAGTTGGCAGTGAAGGCACCATAATTTTGACCTCAGACTGAGCTCTGAAGACAGATTTTAGTGTTCAACATCGTTGGTACCCAAAATAAGCAAATCAATTTTTCTAAAATTGTCAAAACAAAAGTATGTTACATAGTTAACAAGAAACAAAGAAAAAATGTGGCAAAAACTAATCAAAAACAAAATTAACAAAAATACTTGTAGATGTGTAATTAACAAGTTAACTCAGTTAACCTTCTGGAAAGAGAAAAATATCTAAGAGGTAAAAGTAATTAGAACTTAAGGGGTTCTTCAAAATTTTCACGACATTAATAAATACAGGCTTATGAATGCATATACAGTTAATTAACAAATTAACCCTCTCGAAAGTCAAAGAAAAAGATATTTTAGAAGCAAAATATTAACAAAATTTCTACAAAATTAATGAAAACAACAATATAATTTGTTAAATAAGCACTAAAAAATTATTGAAAAATCCTATTAGTGTATAACCTTCTCGATAAATAAAGAAAGAAACATTTAAAAATAAAAAAAATGTTTCTACATTATCACAACAGAATAGTCAAAAAATATGCAAAAGGAATCTACAAAATTAATAAATAAAAACATGATTTGTTAAATTGTCACCACAGAATTATAAAAAAACATGTCAAATATACCTAATCAAGAAATTAACCATCGCGACAAATGGAAAAAATTGTGATTCCACAGAGGGTCTTCAAAAATTTTTGAAAATTATTAAAGAAAGAGGTCATAATTGTATAGTCAAACATCCTAAACAAATTAACCTTCTCCATAGAGAAACATAAATACATTTTAGAAACAAATAATTTCTAAAAAAAAAGTCTTCAAAATTTCTGCATCGGTAAAAAATATAAAAGAACTGTAATTTGCCTTTGGCAATACAGTTCTTTTACAGTACATACAATAGAGACATAAGAATGATCGAAGAAGCTTATTATTGTATAATTAGCCTTCTCAGCTAAGGGAGTAAGTATTTGACAATCAAAGCAAACTTTTCCAGAAGAGTCTTAAACAATTCTATATATTGCATTAAAAAAAAATTTCGTAAATTGTCGTAACAAAATTCACATCTATATGTAATTATTTCTAAAAGAAATCTGACATAATTGTAATTAACTTCATTAACCAGTAAAAAACGTCAACAGAAAGAAAATTTTGGATAAGCAAAAATAAAGATTCTTCAAAAAATGTACAAAATTATCAAAGGAAAAATTAATTTGCTACAATTGAATGATCGAAGAATCTTATTGATGTATTAACCTTGTCAGAAAGATCTTTATATAGGTCATAAAAAATTCTCCATAATTAATAAAAAAAAATTTACAACAGAACGGTCATGTCAGGTCAGTCAAATATATATGTTGTGTTGCAATGTTATCCGATAATAGTCTTCGTTGAAAAGATGTAAAACACTCAAACTTTCCTTATAAAAATGTTGATGCTTTTTAAGATACATCATGTACTCACTTTTGCTTGAGAACCGCTGCTAATTTTTAAATTTGGCATCTTATTAAATTGCCTCGCCGCTACAAAACAACAAAAAATCAAAAGTAAAACAAGTCTTTTGTAAATAATATTGAGCTGTTTTGAAATACCGCGGCGAGACAATTTAATAAAGTGCACAATTTAAAAATTACCAGAAGTTCTCAAACAAAAATACATGGTGTATCTTAAAAACTATCAACATTTACGTGAGGCAAGTTTGGTTATTTTGCATCCTCTCAAAGAATCAAAAATATAGATCAAAAAAAGAACCTCTGTTAGGATGTAAATGTAAGAGAGATGAGTCTTCATAAAATTGATGAATAAATAAATTAGTGTGCCAAATTTTTACAAGAGTATTATAAAAATCTTGAAAATGTTAACCTCCTCAACAAATGAAAATATTTGAGACGCAAAACTAAAACTCTTAGCAAATTAACAAAGAAACATTCGAGAAACCAAAAAAATGTTTTTAACATTTTTAAAATAGAATAGTTAAAAAATCTTATAAGAGTCTCAAAAGATCATTCAACTGCAAGTCTTCTAAAAGTGTCATAAAATAGAAAATACTGATTTGGTAATTTATCACAATAGGACAGTCAAAAATAGGTAAGTCTTGTAGAAACATAATTATCAAATTAACTTTCTCAAGAAATACAGAATGAGGCCTTCTCGACAGATGGAGGAAGAAGCATTAAAGGCCCACACAAGATTACTAGAAGTGACATAAAAAATTCCACATTCAATAATTAGCAAAACTGTCACAACAGGATGGTTAAAGAGTCTTTGCAAACAACAAACAGTCTTTGTAAAGACGCCATTCAGCTGCACCATCCTCTATGGCTAGATGGAAACAACAATTCTGAGGGCTTAACGCCCCCACTGGCATTAAATTACACCACTATCTTTGATTCAGAACCAAAACTATCACAAAAAATGGCCTAAGAAAACTTGTTGGTACATGAATAAACTTCTAGACAGATAAAAGAAACATTTCAGAGACAAAAAAAAAGTTTCTAGAAGACCCATCAACAATTCTAGAAAATTCTTAGTACAAAAAATGTAATTTGATTTTATTAGTATTTTGTTTATTGATTTGGAATTAACTTTCTCGATAAAACAGTTGTTAATCTCTCATCTGCTATTTTCTTTAAACACGAAAAAAATCCTCAAAAAACTCAAAATTAAGAAAAAATCTTAAAGCAAATGCAAGTAAAATAAGTTATGAGGATAAAATACACCGTTCCAATGCAGACTAAACGCTATTGACCGGTATCTAAAGAAATTTTTAGGGATTTTAAGAAAAGGTATACAAGGTATCATCAAAAAATCAGATTTAAAATCACCAATTATTATTTTTCCTTCGATATGCACTCATTTTTTTGTTATTGTTTTAACGTGAATATGCCACAATACAAGATAAGACAAGTAACAAATGGCACGGATTTGTTCAAGGATAAAAAATTATAAACAGGAGGATCAAAGTGCAAGGAAAACTAACAAAGCCGGTAAAATTCACTATATCCGTCCTCTTTCCACACATGGATAAATAAATAAGCGTTAGAGAGAAACAGAAACAAAATGCGATTATCCCCTTTCTACTTTGATCGTTTTTGTGCCATTTCGAGCCTGTCCGCCAAGTTAAACTTACCCAAAATCAAAGTGGTTTTTATGACAGGGTCCTATTGTATTAAAGGTTATAAAAGTGACAAAAGAAAGGTTCTACTAGGCAAGAAAACTATAAACATGAATCTTTTTATTAGTACTAGCCGCACCTCGACTCAGGCAAACGAATTTGATTTACAAAAGACTTCGACAACTCTTTTAATAGCATCATTATGACGGTCTTAATGACAATTGCAGTGTCATAAAAACCACTTTGAATTTGGACGAGTATAAATACTAATAATACTCGGTAAATACTCTGAATTCATTTATTTAATCACACATCCTGGGTGTCTCAGAGAAGAGTTCCTAGGTGAAATATCTTAGTTAATAATTGTTTGATGAAAAAATGGAAAAAAGATCTATTATGTTTTCTAGGAAGGACGTATAATAAGAATAATCTCAAAAACAATGTTAAATAAAATTTTCAAAAGAACAATTATTTAAATTCCCTTAATCAGAGCAAGCTGTGGTCTGCCATACTTTTATAGTTCTGTTCAATCAGTCGAGGAACGCAAAGCCAACTCTAATTCAGTCTGTTTTCGTTCTACTCATATTATATTTCATTATATTATATGAGTAATTTTGTAAAATGAATAAATCTGATAAGATATTTATCACTCCTCTAATGTATTATTAATTAAGTTCCATTTGGCACAATTTTATTCTGAAAATATCACCTAAAATTTTCTCTTATTCCTTTTTAGATAGAACTTTCATTGTTATCTATTAGAACGTAAAATATTCTAATGTTTAGATAAAAAAACGTGTCACATTTGATATTCTTTCACTTTTTGATTGCTTTATTCATAAAACGGTCAAGCCCTTTTAAAATGCATTTTTGAAATACTCAAACATCCAAGTACCGTTTTTCTAAAGATTGGAATTTTATTTAACCGATAAAACGGCTTTACGCGATTTTGTACCATCAAAAACCATACTCCACGTGCAATGACCTTTGCGACTTGAATGTGAGCTTGAAATTTTTTTATGTCACAAGTTTGGTGTATGAATGAATCGGAGAGAACTTTTACAAATTAGCATTGATTAGTGCATGTAAATACATAGTTTGGCGTATTTAGGTTAAGATTGCAAAACAGCTTTTGCATAATTTCGTTAGCAATAATATGCTGTGCATTCCAAGAGATTTAAATGTGTAATATAAAACCCAATCCGACATGTGCTCAACCTTGAAATAACTAAGCGTTTTATGATTTCAATAAGCATTATACTCAGCTAATGCATTTTACGCTCCTATCATTGTCTTTAATCACGTGGTGTCGTGTCAAACATTTTTTTAGAGAAACTACAACTACACTCCACTTTTAAATACACAAATCTCGGATGTTTGATGATTATTCAGTCAAGTATGTCCGCACATGATTAATAAAATGAAATTACGTAAATGATGAAATATGTGCTAAATGCAGCTTTAATCGTAAGCTTATGAGGGGATTACACCGGAATTTATGTGACTTATAAATCCAATAGTGAATTTTGACTTTAATTGTAAATTTAACAATACTGTCATTACAAATGTCCAAAGCATTGTTGTCAGACTTACAATTTAAGTCAAAATTCACTATTTGGTTTATTTCCCTATATCCGTTCTTGTCTTTGGCAAAATCGGTCAAAATTTTCGAATAAAAGGGCATTAGAATATTTCCGGTCGACGTGTTGGCTTTTACGCCTCACGTACCGTCACAGCCTAATGACAAAGGAATGTGGTTTTACAATTATTTACTTATCAAATGCATTTTACAATAGTAATTACATTAATCAATGGTCGCGTTTTTCTACTTAATGCCGCCGTTAAACTATCGGAATGTGGAAAACGGCGTGTCTGGAAAAGCGACAGTTTCACTAGGAAATTCTTTCGCAATCAGCCGAAAATTTATACTGGTATCTTATCACTGGTAAATGGAACACCCTTATTTTTTGCGGTTATCGTCAAAAGCGAACACTTGTTTATTATCGCTGAGAAAATAAAGTGGCAAGCCCGGAAAGAGCTTATCACAAATATTCATTACGGGAAAATAAGTGGCAGATTATTTAATGTGAAGTTTATTTTATACAACCGATTTCTGAAGCCTTGATAACAAATTCATTGATAACGGCCCGCAGAGTGCACCAAATTGGGGTTTCTATGTCAATATGTTTGCAAAAATATGGTTATTCATTATTGAGTTTAGTCACATTAATTATTTTGGTAGGGGAGTTAAAAACGACGTGGTACTAAATCTTAATAGTACCATCAAAAATTCTCACAAAGTTATTAATTCATTATAATGTCACATTTTTGACAAGCACATGTTCTCGAATTTGTGCGAAAAATTTGTTGATTATACACCAAAATATTCTTTGATAATTCCACTTAGAAAATTTTACAAATTAAAATTAATAACACCACCAAATACTTCTTTTTGTCCCTTAAAAACACCTCCCTTTACCTCTCGAGAAGGTTAATTACATATATCTATTCCAGTACGATTCTTTTAGCTTTCTTTTGTGACAACTTAATAAATTAGAGTTGATGACACTGCCCATTTTTTTTTTAATCCCTCGCCTTTATCTACCTAGAATTTGTTGATTATTAATAAGATTCATTGACTATTCTGCTAGTTTACAAATTAAAACTTAATAGCACCTCCAAAAAACGTTTTTTGTCCTTACCAATTTAAGCAATTAGAGTTGATGACACTTCCCAGATATTTTTTTAAATCCCCCGTCTTTATCTAGCGAGAAATTTAACCATTCTTTTATTACAATTTCTTTTATTTATTTAGATATCCTCTTGCCTCTAAAATGTTTCCCTCTATCGAGAAGGTTAATTCGTTAATTATGCACTTAACAAATTTTCCGACAATTTTATTATAACCATTTAGCAAAACTTCGTTTTTTTTTCTTTATAATTTTGTAGATTTTTTACCACTAGGGACCTCCTTTTACCCCCCAAATACCTCTTACTTTATCTATCGAGGCGGTTAATTATGCATCAATAACATTCCTTTGACCACTCTAATATTATTATTGTGTTTAATAAAAAAGTTTAAAACTTTAACGCAATGCACCTTATAATATTCAAAGAAAAAAATTGATTTGATTTGTAAAATTATTTTTAATTTTTTTTTTTGTATAAATTGAAATAAAAAGTCCAAAGCTAGTAAATATTTCCATAAATGATTGTTTGCAAATGTTTAGCAATGATTTTTTGAGGTATAATTAGCTCATCTTACTTTTTCCTGTAATTGAAAATAGAATTTATAAAAACAACTACTGCCAAGTTATATTGTACTAGAGTAGTTTAACATTCTCGATAGATTCGGATCTGAAAAAGACATTTTAGAGAGAGTTCTTTAAAAAAAAAATCGTCAAAAATTGTACACAACAAGCAAGGTTTTAGTTTGTTGATGTGTTTTAATAAAATGATCAAAAATAATAACAATTTCCCTAGTAAATATAAGAATCTTAGATAAATGTATAATAATAGTTAACTTTTTAGATAAAAAAATTCAAATTATGAACTCAAATTATCAAAAAGCATATTCAATTTAATAACTAATTCATTGTTTTGTTTCTTGATAGAAAATAAGAGATAGATCCAAAGAAAAATTAACAAAAACAAGACTTGCAACTTGTTAAATTGTCTCAACTGAATAGTTAAAACAAACTCTTATATAATGAATTAACCGTTACAAAAAAAAAAGAGATCTTAAGGGATAATAAAGAAGCTATCAAAAAGAGCCTTTGAGAAGCAAGAGTGATCTTTAGAAGAAGTTATTAAATTAAATTATTATACAGAGTTAAAACAGAATAAACTTTAATTTATTAAATCATCATGGTAAAATACCCAAAGAATCAAACACAAAAAATAACGTTCTTGTGAGAACTAGAAAAAAACATTTCAATGCTAAAGAAAGATCTATAGATGAGCCTTCAAAATTATTAACAATTAATAAAAATTTTATTTGTTAAATTGTCTCAATAAACATCAAAAAATTGTACAAAATTGATAAATTGATAAATCCAAAATAAGACCTTTTGAAAAACACAAGGAATCTCTAGAGTAAGAAAATTATTCATTGTTGTCCATAGTTCAAAAAGAACAAATTTGAAGTTACAAAATATCATGATAGAATCGTCAAAAATCTTATACAAAAATCAACCTTCTCGGTATATCTAAAAAAAGACCTACAAAAGTAGAATTCTAAAAGCTGTCAAAAACTGTAAGAAGGTAATAGGAAATTTTTATTTAGTAAATTGCCTTAATACTGTTGTAAAATCTTAACCTTCTCGATAAACCCAAAAGAGAATCTTTAAGAAGAAAATCTGTAGAGGTAAGCGAGTTATTAAATTTTGTACAAATTTAAAAAAATAAATGTTATTTATTAATTAAAGAATCTTATTATACAATAACTATAGTCATAGAATCTTATTATACAAACATTAACCTTCTTGATAGCCTTAGAGAAAGATATTTCGAGTATAAACAGAGTTCTCTAAAGTCATCAAAAATTGTAAAAATTGACAAAAACAAGATTTCATTTATTAAGCTGTCTCAATAGAAGGGTCAATAAATCTTGTGCATAAAATTAACCTTCTCGATATAAAGGATCTTTAGAGGTAAAGAAATTTATTAATTAATATTAATGTTCGTACAGAATTAACAAATAATTGTTTCAAAGTTCATTAAACAATTTATTAATTGCGAGATTAATAATCAAAAAATCTTATACAAAAATTAACCTTCTCGATAAATCTAAAAAAAGACAATTCGAGGTCTCTATAAAAGCCACAGAAAATTGTAAAATATTAATAATACCAATATTTGTATTTATAATTATAAAAATTAATAATTCAATATTTTTATTTGTTAAATTGTCTCAGTATTGGTACAACTCGTCAGAAAATCTCAGTGGAATTATACGTATTTTAAAAATGGCGACTACAGCATAGCTAGAGGACATTTCGGAGACAAATGGAGATCTCTAGAAAAGTCATCAAAGATATAAGAAGTAACAAAAGCAAGATGTTCATGTGTTAAATTGTCTTAATAGAAAATTAAAAAATCTTATATGATAAACGTTCTCCATAGATCAAAAGAATGACTTTTGAGAAGCCCAGAAAGCTCTCTAGAGGTAGTCATGTGACTCATGTGTTGTATAGAATTTATGAAAAATGATTTTTAATAATTTATAAAATCTTGATAAAATTGTCAAAGAACCTTACACAATAATTAACTTTCTCGATAGATGAACATCCCCAAGATAAAAAAGTCTTTAAAAAAGTTATCAAAAGTTGTAAAAAAGCAAGACTTAATTTTGTTAAACTATCTAAATAAAATGGTAAAAATTTTATATGATTAACCTTCTCGATAAACTCAAAAAAGACTTTTAAAAAGCAAAGAAGATCTCTAGTTTTTCAATAAAAAAATGATTTAAATTAACATTATTACAATTTATAACGTCTCTAATCTAGCAGTGGTAAAACCATCCGTTGGTATCAGCCCCTTTTCAGTTTTGCTAATGCAAGATTAGAGATGTCGTAAATCCTATTGATGTGAATAGCTCAAGTAGGAGGTCTTTGTTAATAAGATTTATAATTTAAGTAGTCTTTTCTATTTTTCATAGAAAAACTTTAGTAAAAAAGTTATCAAAAATGTTGTACAAAAGTAATAAAAAAAAGTTTAATAATTTATTAAGTCGTCATAATAGAATTGTCAAAAAATCTTATAAAAAGTTGAATCTCCTCGCGGTACTAAAGGTCTTAAGAAAAGCCATCGTAAAAACTATAAGACCAAAACTTTTATTTGTGAAATTGTTTCAAGACTGGTCAAAACATCTTCTCAATAGATCCAAAAGAAAATCTTTGAGATGCAAAAAAAACTTCTAGAAAAAAGGAAGATATTAAATAATGTTGTACAGAACTAAAAAAGAAGAAATTTTAATTTATTAAATTGTCAAAAAATCTTACACAAGAATTAACCTTCTCGACAGATCAAAACCAATGATAAAAAAAGATCTCTATTTATCTCTAGATTGTCATAGCAGAGACAAAAAAAGATTATAAAAACAGTTCCATCATAAAAAATTCAATAAAATTAATAAATGATAAATTGTGATAATATAATGGATCTTGGTAATTAATTTCACAAAAAGAGGTCATTTGAAGGGCAAAAAGACATCAATAATTCAACAAAAATAATGAAAATATTTAATTTGTGGAATAGTCTAAAAATCTTAAAATTAACCTTCTCAATAAATACAAAAGACACATTATCTGAAAGACAAACGAAGGACTTTAGAGATAGAAGAGTCACAATTGTACAAAACTTTATAAACTCAAAATTTTAAATTAATAATTGTGACAGAAGAATATTCAAAAAATCAAAAATAATAATTAACCTTCTGAGATAAATAGAAAGAAACCAATAGATCAAGAAGGAAAGTGGTTATTAATCGATGAAGAAAGAGACAATTGAAGGGCAATAGGAGTTCTTAGAGATAAATCTGTCATCGAAAATTATACAAAATTGATAAGGGCTAAATTTTAATTTCTTTTACAACAGAATAATCAGTTAATCTTCTCAATCATCAGAAATTGTGCAACCTGATATAACAATTAACCTTCTCGATAGATAAAAAGGTTAATTTAAGGGACCAAAAAGGGGTCACAATAATTTCTTCATACTTAATAAAGAAAAAAAATCTTATATAAAATTAAATTTAACCTAAGGGGGTAAGAAGAAACATTGGCATAACAAGAAACGTTAGAATTTAGCAATTACGTAATTGTTTAAAAATGCCCATGAATAATGGAAATAACTGAAATAACTCAACATATAAGAGCCAATCCTTTAACCGTATTACCTTATTAAACAGTTTATTAACCATTATAACACTAAGTTGTTCGACTAGTGTTCATCTAGTTCTAGAGTAATAAAAAAAACGTGTTAGAAAAGCACGTGTTAAAATGCGTACTACAAAATTATGTCATCTGAATGTTTCAAAATATTTACTAAATAATAATTTATTATTATGGCCACAATGAATTGTTCATAGGTGACAGAACAATAAATCCGCCTCCGACTATGACTCAAACGATAAATGAATGAGTAAACT
The DNA here is from genome assembly GCA_029207805.1 of Tribolium confusum. Classification (NCBI taxonomy): domain Eukaryota; kingdom Metazoa; phylum Arthropoda; class Insecta; order Coleoptera; family Tenebrionidae; genus Tribolium; species Tribolium confusum. Next base: position 12,827,734 of record JALGAY010000006.1, read on the forward strand.
TTGTAGGAAGTAAATGTAACAGAAAATTTCTCTGCTAATGCCTTATCAGCAATATATTAGAAACATAAATAAAAATCATTTATAATCCATTTCTGCAATAAAAGTTATCGCAAAACTAGCATTTTGCTTGTTAAAAAAATTAAACAACATACTAAGCACATAAAGCGCTTTGATTATTATTATTTTTTAACTTCAGTGAAATAATAATAATAATAGATTTGCAAATGTAATTCTTGTGTAAACTAATCACAGAAAACACGTTTTTTATTTAAATTTCCGCATGTGGGACGTAAAAAGTGCATTGAGTGACCTCTGAAATAGTAATCTGTTTCGTCAATGTGTAATCCACCATCAGAGACAAAATATAACGAGCGTGCCAAAATAAATTGTAATTTACTCCTCCCCGATTTTTTTCACCGCATTACTTACCACTAAACGTCAGAAATCATTAATTTGTTAAGCTTTAATTTTATTATGTTATTAAAAAAGTGATTACATTAAATAATTCGTGTTTATCCATGCGAGAGGTGAGTTAATCTGCGATGGGTACGAAATTGCTACGTCAGAAATAGTTCCATCAATGACACAATTAATAAAAACCAAACGCAACATGATGATGTAAGTCGCGTTTTCTTACCATGTGCCGAAATAAAAATCCAAAAAGTCGTCCCACTCCTGCCCCATTCCGTAAAAGTCAAAAATCCCCAAATGAATATTTCGAAAAAAAATTCACTCACAACACCACACCAAGACACAACTCCACGTGCTTTCGAAAGCGAAGAGAGCGCTGTCCACTATCAACCGGCAAAGGTGTTCTTCAACTAAATTCCCTATTTCAACTCTGGAGCGGTCAGGTACACTCCGAAGCAAAACATCATTGGAATGCGCTCGACCAATCAAATACTCATCGCTAGAGCCGGACCGGTTTGGTTCCACCTCCAGCAAATCACGGATCGACTATTTGGTACATTCCGTGGAGCAAATTTACTGGTACTCGGAACCATCAACATGCGGAGGAACAGCGCGCAGCGGACTGTACTAAACTCAGGTGTGTTTGGTACCCGTCTAGAGGTTACATTCCTCGAGTAACGCGGCATTCCTCATGGTGAAATTGTCGATAGCCTCGTCCAGGGGACGAGCGCGACTTTTTATGGGAATTAAATAATTTTCCTGGGGATTTTTTCCGGGAAAATTTTGGGGTTTTGCACTGGGAAACTGTGGGGAAAGAGGTTGGGGAACGTCCGGGTTTAATGTAATACTGCATTCCTTTGATTAATTCTTGACCAATGGGATTCGAGCCCGCCAAAGGTGATCCGCATGCTTCAATCTCGACAAGACCTGGGGCTTTATATCAGGATTTTTTTTAACGCTCAGATCTACACAAAATGTTCATTTCCAGTGGCGTAGCAAGAAGTAATAAGTAGCATTGTAGATTGTAGACGAACAAAATTATTAGTGACCCATCTTTAGCAGAATTTAATTATTAGAAATGCATATTTTGTTCATATTTGACTTTTGGAAATAATTATCAAATGTAACTTTAAGCTGAAGATATTGAAGATGAATTGCAACGGACTAAAATACATTGGTGTACACTTTTTTTTGTTATAGCCATTCAAGAGATCAATTTTTAAGTCATTTCACATAAAAATTAATAATCTCTTACATATTTTGTTTTGTTTTTTGAAACTAAGGTTTCTCACCTAAAAAATAATACGTCTGGTTTCAAAAAAGCTTTTCAATAAAAAAAAATTTAAAGATGCGCAGAAGCAACGGTCATCTTAAATATATTTCTCCTACTTATTTATAACAAAAAAAATTACTGTGCACTACGTAATAGTATTTACCTTTTTATCTAAAAAGTTAATGATAGGTTATTTTATTGTAAATTGTGACAATTTAACATTTAATTATTTTTCTAAATTTTCGAAATTTAAAAATCTTTTTTTGAATTTATCAAGAGTGTTAGTTGACCATTTCATACATTAGATACTTTATTTATTATTTACAAGTTGTAACTCTACTTATTGTAGATTATTTCTTTGTTCCTAAAATATTTTCCTCCGACTCTATCGAGAAGGTTAATTATTGTTATAATAAATTTTAAGGCACTTTATTAGTTTCTACAATTTTTGATCACTCTCCTAGAAACCCCCCTTCATCCTTGTTCTCGATTTATTGAGAAGGTTAATTATTTTATGTGACGAACTAGAAAATTTTTTAACGATTCTACGTATCACAACATTTGTAATTTTATTTTTAATCCTGTACAAGATTTAATAACTTCTTTACTTGTATTGTAACAACTGTTCATTTAAAAAAGTTGTCAAGTGAGCTATGAGATTTTGATAAAAGAAAATGTAGGGAAGAAGGGATGTCAGAACTTTTTCATAGCAGACTTGACAAATTTTTTAAATGAACACTTGTTAGAAGCCTTACATTTCTTATTAAAAACTCTTCTTAAATTTGTCGAGAAATTTGATTATATGTATAAAAGATATTGCCCAGTTTTATTAATAGCAAATAAAGTAATAATAATAATAATAATAAAATAAAGTAATAATCTTGGCCTTATATTTTTACAATTTTGGTTGTCATCAACTGCAAAACTTTTGGATTTTTAATAAAATTAATTAAAATCAACAAAGAACGTTGTTAATATACATAACATAAAAAGTTACTAAAAGCAATGCTACAAAATCGTTATAACAAGCGTGAAATAAAAGAAAAATTGACAAAATTATTAAATTAATTGATTTAATTCTTAAATTATAGTATTTACAAATAACAATCTTCGTCCTAATTAATTTTTACAATTTTTGATAGATTTTCTACAACTTTTTTTTATCTTCGAAAGGTTCCAAGTAAATCGAGCAGGTTAATTTTGGTATAAGATTCTTACACTACCTCTAGATAGCCTTTTGTGCTTCTCAAGAGTCATTCTTTAGATCTATCGAGAACGTTAAAAATATAAGATTTTTTGATTCTCTATTAGGACAATTTAACACACGAAGGTCTTGCTTTTGTTACTTTTTATATCTTTGATGACTTTTCTGGAGACCTCTATTTGTCTCCGAAATGTTCTCTAGCTATAATCTCCATTTTCAAAATATGTATCATTCCACTGAGATTTTCTGACAAGTTGTTCCAGTACTGAGACAATTAACAAATAAAAATATTGGTATTATTAATATTTTACAATTTTTTGTGGCACTTCTAAAGACCTCGAAATGTCTTTTTTAGATTTATCGAGAAGGTTAATTTTTGTATAAGATATTTTGATTATTAATTTTGCTATTAATTAATTGTTTAATGAAGTATGAAACTATTATTTGTTAATTCTGTACAACATTAGTATTAATTAATAAACTTCTTTACCTCTAACAAATTAAAGGCTTCCTTTGTATCGAGAAGGTTAATTTTATATACAAGATATATGGACTCTTCTATTGAGACAGCTTAATAAACCAAATCTTGTTTTTGTCAATTTTTTACAATTTTTAATGACTCTTTTAGAGATCTCTGCTTATACTCGAAATATCCTTCTCTATTATGTGTTGTTTCCTTTTCCTCTTTTGTTTTGTATGATAGTAAAGTTTCTTGGAGTTAGGGAAAAAAATTTTTCATCTTTCAAAAAAATTTTTTCCCTAACTCCAAGTAACTTTACTATCATATCCTTCTCTATGGCTACCGAGAAGGTTTAACGTTCTATGACTATTCTATCGTGATCATTTAATAAATAAAATTTAAATATACAAAATTTAATAACTCGCTTACCTCTACAGATCTCTTCTTTCCCTTCAAAGATCCTCTTTTGGGTTTATCGGGAAGGTTATTTATACAATATTTTACAACAGAATTAAGGCAATTTACTAAAAAAAATCTTTTTTTACTATCTTCTTACAGTTTTTGACAGCTTTTAGAAACCTATTTTTATGTTAAATGTTCTTTTCTAGATCTACTGAGAAGGTTAATTTTTGTACAAGATTTTTTGACAATTCTATCATGATATTTTGTTACTTAAAATTTATTCTTTTTGAACTCTGGACAACAATGAATAACTCTCTTACCTCTAGAGATCCCTTTGGTTTCTTAAAATGTTCTTTTTGTTTCTTAAAAGATCCTTTTTGTTTCTCAAATGTTTTTTTTTTTGATTTAACAAAAAGCAGGTTAATTTTGTACAATTTTTTGATAAGTCTACTGAGACAATTTAACAAATAAAAATTTTATTAATTGTTAATAATTCTGGAGGCTCATCTATAGACCTTTCTTTAGCATTGAAATATTCTTTTCTAGATCTCACGAGAAGGTTAGTTTTTGTATTTAATTTTTTGAGTATTCTACCATGATGACTTAACAAATTAAATTATTTTTTAATTTTGTACACCATTACACCATTACACCAACTTCTTTACCTCTAGAGATTTCTCTTTGTTCATCAAAAGTATTTTTTTTTTGATTTGTCGAAAAGGGTATAACTTCTAAGATATAAGATTGTTATACAATTTATTGAAACAATTTAACAAATAAAAATCTTTACTTTTATTAGTTTTGACAATTTTTGCTAGATTTTCTAGAGTCATTTTTTATCCCCGCCATGTCCTTTAGGTTTACAAAGAGGTTAATTTTTATATAGGATTCTGTGCTTTGCTTTGATGGATGTCGGTAACCGAATCTCTCTAGTTTTGGTTCATTATGGATGGTTATTTACCACTCAAAAATCACCGACACTTAGACGACAGATCTAGATCTTCAAGATCCTCTGAGTCATTGTTTGGTTTTGCTGATTTGTGATGTTCTGATGATGTATTGGAAATTCAAAATTTAACAGTTTGTCAATTAAATGTAGAAGTTATATCAACAGACAAGTGTGATTTCTTGTCAAAAATGGCTTTAAGAGAACGAGTGGATGTATTTCTTTGATTTGGACCTCTATTCTCGTAGACAAATCTCTGGCTACACTTTGGTAAATGTCATCAATAGTGCTTCTTATGGTTGTGTGACTTAATTATGTTAAATCAAATTTCAAAAATTTTCAATCCGTCACCAAATTACAGGAAGACAAATTTTTCTTCACTGTCGAAATTGCTGTTTTATACATACAGTGTGGGGCTAAAGTAAGGAACAAAATTCATAATGCTTTTCTTGAATGTTTTTGAGCAAAACACTCGGACAGGTCAATTTAATTTTTTAATTTGCCACTTTATGACATAAAAATTTGACTTATGGCGTCATGTATTATTGCGCAATGACGTCATCATTAGTTTTTTTAAATGACAACCCCATTTTTTTTGGTGTTTTTTGTAGGAGGTGCAACTACTTAAATGATGGTGTAAAAAAATTGGTACCTTAGATAACAATTTTTTTGAGAAAATAACCCATTTATGTTGGCTACCTAAATTTACAAAAACTAATTTTTTACACTCAAATTTGACACGCAATTAGTGTTTACACTTTTATTTACAAAAATTGTCAAAATGACAGTAAATATTAGGATTCTGTGCTGAGACTTTTAATTTTAACAGAATTTTTAACAGAAACAACGACTTTATTTCGTGATTGAATTATTATCTGAAAATTAAAAGTCTCAGCACAGAATCCTAATTTTTACTGTCATTTTGACAATTTTTGTAAATAAAAGTGTAAACACTAATTGCGTGTCAAATTTGAGTGTAAAAAATTAGTTTTTGTAAATTTAGGTAGCCAACATAAATAAGTTATTTTCTCAAAAAAATTGTTATCTAAGGTACCAATTTTTTTACACCATCATTTAAGTAGTTACACCTCCTACAAAAAACACCAAAAAAAATGGGGTTGTCATGTAAAAAAACTAATGATGACGTCATTGCGCAATAATACATGACGTCATAAGTCAAATTTTTATGTCATAAAGTGGCAAATTAAAAAATAAAATTGACCTGTCCGTGTTTTGCTCAAAAACATTCAATAAAAGAATTATGAATTTTGTTCCTTACTTTAGCACCACACTGTATATTAGTAACGTTTATAAACCTTCTAATGTTCAATGGCCTGTAAATTCGGTAGTAAAGTATCATCCTGCTCTTTACATCGGCGATTTCAATTGTCGTCACAATTTAAGGAATTATGCGAAGGACGACAGAAATGGTCTTGTCTTTATTTCATAAATAAAACTAAATAAACATTATTTGGTTTTGACGGTAAAATATGAAGAGTTTATATTCGGTCAGGTAGAAGAATAAGTCTCCATTTATTTTGTTACAATGAACAACAAAATGCCATTACAAGCATTACGAATGTACTTTCTGGTTTTCCATGGAGTCAACATGTTGAGCTTGAGCCAAAAATTAAACAATTTTCCTTCTCGTCAAAACCTATGATACACACGTTGGTAGACATCTCTATTAGATTCCGCCGACTGCAATAAACTACCACAGATTTATTGGAATAATCAAGAAGCTGCCACAAAATTTATTCCTCGTAGATTCAAGTAAAATTATATCTCATATTGAAGCGCTATAACAACAATATTGTACAATACTTGTATTGTCTCTAATTCTAACCTAAAGAATGCTGATTAAATTCATTGAACAAGACAAAAAAAAAATGGAACATAATAGAGCATAATGAAAGATTTAAATTTGACACATAGTAGTCACAATTGCTGGAAGCTTTTGCGAAAACTTAGATTTTTAAACTCCACACTACCTAAATGAGATTCTGCTATCAACCCTAACGCTGTAGATATCCGTTTAGGATAGTCGTCCACAAACTCTAGTAGAATGACTTTATAATCCAAAAGCAATAACACTTACCTTAACAATACAACTCTTTATCAGGAGACGGTCACAATAGTTGAGAAATAATTTATTGCAGCATGTATAGTTTTGCCGAAAAACGAGTTTATTATCAAAGTTTTCTCAGCTATTTTGACCGCCTACTAATAAAGAGTTGTATTGTTGGGGTAAGTATTATTGCTTGAGGATTATGGAGTCATTCTACTAGAGTTTGTGAACACCTATAAGAGTTTCAAACTCCGTTAAGCTAAAAAGAAAAGCAAAGAAGAAGATAAAACGTAGGGTTCAAAACCAAAGAAAAAAGAAAAACGTTTCAGAAAAGCTTTCTAGATGTTTTAACTTATGGCCTAATCATACTATCCAATTTTCTTTAAAAATTCGTACAAGTAATTGTATGAATTTCTTGAATGCACCTCTTTGATGTGCTTATGTAGTGTAAATTGATAAATTTCGTTTGACATTTCTTCAAAGTAATTGGATGTAAATATTTGATGAAAGTGGAACATGCGCTACTTTGAAGGTTACTTGGATGAAATAATTTGATGGGAGCCTGTGCACAACTACGAAAAAAAAGATGGCAACAGGCGACATGTGTTTTCTGTATGTTTTCATCGAGTTAAAGTTCTGTAGTGCTATGGTGTTGATAGCAATGACGTTAGTAAGCGCCACTTTCTTTATTTTGTTAAGTTGCCCGTGTTGCATACTAAAACTTTTTTGAGGATAAATAATAAAACGTCATATTAGTTTTTTTTGACGTTTCATTCAATGTCTTGAATCTTAGATGCTAGCACCTCGTCCTACTTCATTCAATATTTATGTTTAATTAATTGGATAGTACCTTTGAAAGAAATTGAATAGTGTAATTAGGCCATTAGATGAGATAAAAACAGTTATATCATCAAGGAAATGTAGAAAATCAGTTGGTTTTGATGGAATTTATACTAAATTCATAAAAAATCTCGGTTTTGCACTGAAACAACTTTCTTCTTATTTAATATATAATATTTTTATTTTAGTCTGTCTGTCTCTAGAGTAAAAAAAACAAAATAATTGCAATTAAAAAAAAAAACACCACAGAAAGCGTCAAGTTACCGGTCCGTTTCTTTGTTGAGTGTTTCTTACAAGATTCTAGAAAGGATAATTTATCGGCACATTTCTCCAATTATTGTAGATGTTCTTTTCCCCGATCAAGCTAGATTTTGACCACAGAGGAGTTGCTGCGACCAAGTCTTGACTTTAACGACCCGCATTGAATCTGCTTTCGAAAAACGCTTAAAACTGATGTTGTTCTTTTGGATCTTACTGCTGCATATGATACAGTATGGAAAAATGGTTTAATAAACAAACTTTATAAAATCGTACCTCGCAAAAATATTGTCAGTCTTATGGAGTGCACGTTAACAAATAAAAAATTTAAAGTTTTTATAAACAAAAAATCAAGCAAAGTCAAAACTCTTAACAATGGTCTTTCTTAGGGTACAGTATTATCTCCATAGCTTTTTAATGTATATTTGATTAATCTCCCAAATACAATTTCAAAAAAACTTGTGTATGCTGACAAAATTGCTCTGACTTTAATGTTGAAAAACAAATTTCCCAAAATGCGTTTGCTTTGTCTTATTACGTCAAGCTCAAGCAGTAGCCGTAGCGTCTTTGTGTACCCACGAAAAACATAAGGTTCCTGCTTTCATTTACCAAATTTTCAAATTTAATTATGTAAAATTTTTTGACTATTCTTTTGAGACATTTTAACCAATTTTTGATGTTCTTTTCATCTATTGGGATAATTATTTATTGCATAAAAATTATTTAAATTAAAAAAAATATTTTTATAACTTTTATGTACATTATTAACAACTATATACAATATATACATTATTAACAACTCTTTTACCTCTAGAGATATCTATTATTTTTATAAATCTATTATTATTTCTCTAAAGTTTTTTTAGATTTGTCAAGAAGCCTAATTATATAAAATGTGTAAGAATTTGCCGATATTATTTTTTTACAATATCAAGTGGCCGTTCTGGAGTTGTTTTTTTATTCCTGAATTATTCTTCTCTACGTATATCCAGAAAATTTATTTTTGTGTAAGATTAATTTACTACTCATAATGATTAAATAAATTAAAATATTTTTTTATTAATTTTGTTCATTCGAAAACCCTTTTTCCCTCTTTACTATTTAAAGATTCCTATATCACAAGAAAAAGGTAACGTTTTGTTTTAACACTACCCCTATGTTTAGAAATAATTATGAGATAATGAAATTTTAAAAAGAGAATATTTTCAAACAATTAATTTTTAAATGCTCATAATTTTAACAACAAAATTTCAAAAAAAAGTATATACGTGTATTTAACTATTAATGATAAAAAAACGGTACTACTTTATTTATTATAAGCCGTTTCGAATATTCCAAGGCAAGACGCAGTACTTTAAACAATCAAATTTCCTTAATTTCGCTTAAAGATGTTCCACTGCTTTCTATTCCGTCTTAATAACCATCCCTTTTTACACCGGAATTTAGGTCTCAAGGTTTGTTTTGAAAATATGAATATTTGGAAAGCCGTCACTGTTTCCATTTTTTTTGCAATTATGTTTGTATTTACTATTAAAAATGACAGCACAAATGTTAAAAAATCAGATGATTAATTTTTATTTACAGAGTGAGATAGTGTTTATTACTTCATATTTTTTTTACAAAATTATTTTTAAATATTTACTTAAATTATCAAATAATTACATAAAGATTCTTAAAAATAAGACGGCAAATACAGTATTTCTAATAAATCCGTAATAATTTCCCACGAAATAAATCTGGAGTTTGTTGGATACAGCTTGGACCAGATGGTAGACGTAGAGTTTTTGGGTTGTCAGGTACCATTTTCCTTTCAAGTATTGTAGTAGTTCACCTATGTCTACATCTGAAATATTTTTTTTAATGAGATAACGTGTTATCAAAATATTATCACAGTTTTAAGTACCGGAATTTGCGAAATTTTCTTAAATACCTGCAAGGTATATAACATTTTATTAGGTCACTCAGTATTTTCAAAAGTGAACCTTGTTTCACAAGAATGAATAGCTATTAAAAGTCTACCAGTGTAGTTCCAATATTTATAAATTCACTTTTCTTACGAAAAAATGAAGGATGAATGAAAGACATTCGAGTTTTTCTTGAAGCAATTAAATGCATCGTAGCATAAACTACATTTCGAGTCTCGTCTTGTAAAAAATTTCAGACGCAGGTGTAAACTCTCGATACAAAAATAAACTCATTAAAGTTGTTTTCCATTTGATATTGTATTTGTTGGTATGCGGCCTTGGAGTTTTCCGAAAAAAATATCGGAATTTTGCTTTCCTAATATATTTGTCTCGATCTCACGATAGATATTGCGATACGCACAATTTTGACCTAGTAAGCGTCTTTTAAGAAAATTTTAGAACATAATTCAAATAATTAAGCTAGTTAAGAAAAGATATTTCTTTGCTATTTTTAAATTTACTTAGCCAACATAGAAATAGAAATCAACACAACTTTCCTTTAGTTTTATGAATTTGTGACAGATATGTGATATGTTTAATTGTGAGTTTTGCATTGATCACTTAATCAGGGTTATACACATCAAATTGTCAGTCTTAAATAATTGTATTCATTACATAAATTGTTATAAGTTTTTGAGAGTATTTTTTGTAGAATGCAAAATATATTGTAAAAGTATAATAAAAAAAAAATAGAAGAAAAGCAGCAGAATATAAGAAAATTAATCGTATCACACATAAGTGTGCTATTATAAATAATACACCCTCTTCTCTTATAATAGGTAAGCTAAGAAGATTTTAAAAAAGCCTTTTTTTGTGCAGGGTGTAGGGTTATTTATATGCGCCCTGGTATGTACTACAGAACAAGGAATTTGAGCTCTTTTTGTTATAGCTGCCAATACAATTAAATAAGAAATCACGCAGTACATTGTAGACAAAATAAAACTTACAAGAAAAGTAACCAAGTGTATTAGAAAAAAAAATGGATAAGCAGTTATAAAAAAAGAAATATAAAAAAACAAAAATTGATACAGTTTGTTTACTAATTAAAAAAGCACCACCTGTTGAGTTAGGTTTGTCACAGTATATACTGTGGGTGTGTCAAAATTAAATTTATTAAAATTTGACATTGACATTGGTTGTTCTGTCACGCTCCTGTCATGTTCAAAAAAGTTGTAGAAATTTTGATTTTGAAATAAAAAAAAAATTAAAATACAAAAAGTTGAAGATTTGTTAGATCAACAACTGAAGTTAACTATAACACACTGTGACGACTTAGTAAAAGAATAAATTGCAATGTAAGGGACTATCACATGTCATTGCAACTTATTTAAAAAGATGTGCCATATTACCGAATGTATTTTGAGAGTAGGTAAATTGCGGTGTGGGTGGTCTTTTGATAACTAAACAAACTAGGTATATATAAATAATATATCAAATCAATCCAGATCTCTCGATGCCATTGTAGAAATTTTGAAAAAAACACGCAAAGTGATTTACAATTCTTTGGAGACAAAATCTTTGTTACTCGTAAAATGTGGCGCGGTAATTTTAAAGATTATACTTCTACATTCAGCAAGAAATTTGGTAGCATAAAAATTAAGTTCGGTAATTAAAGCATGTGTATCCTCAAACAGTGTGAAATCTAGATAAAAACTCTTATTATTTTTCTATCGTAATCTCTATGTTTCTGTGAATAAAGTCACACCAAAAGTCTCTTGTTGCGAAGCAAATTTTGAAATAGACTTCCTTACATAAGCTAACATCTTCTTAAGAGTCTTAGACTAAAGCCAAACCTCGGCAATTTGAACTTTTGAAACGTTTTTATTTAGCTTGTCTTTTTTGTCATAGTATATTGTCATATACTAGATAGATGTGGTATAGTCTGTCTACCGATATTCTAAAACGACTTTATATAATCACTAGTTAACATTTTTGGGTCGTTTACGATAGTCTCATTGTTAGGAAATTATCTACCTATTCTGCAATAAACTCTGAAAGGTTGAAGTTTTTAAAATTTGAATGGTATCCTCACCACTTTTACCATAATCCTTGTTAAACGGATAATAAACCACTTAAGGAATTAAAAGATCGTTTTATAACCAGTGTAAATCAGCAATACCGTAAAAATAGTTCTCTTGAGAGCAGCTATTCCCATGTGTTGGAATCATTTCCAAAATACTGTCATCAACAGAGAGAAGATTCTCATAAGAAATTTTAATAAGAAATCTCCGAAAAATCTTCGTTACTCATGAACTCCAAAATGAGCAATCTAGAAGTGTACCAAAAAAGAGTGTTTTTATCACAGAATTCACAAAATAAACTAAAAATAGATAACACCAAACGATAGATGACACCGCCACAAAAACTTGGAGGATATTTCGTATTTCGCCAGAGAGGACAGCAATACAATACAATTATTGTAACACCTACAATATCAATTATTGTAGGTACATTTTTGTTTCTAACTCTTAAACTAGTAATTATACAAACGCCATACGTTGCACCTACAATTTTCACCTGAAGAGTCGTGGTTGTGTTCCCAAAGACGACTTTCTCGAATTTTAAAGTCTTCAGAGTAAACGAGTAAGTCCCAAGCCCAGATTCGACACTATTTTTTAAACCATCTGCTTAGATGCACATTTTTTTTTCCTCTGGTTCTTCCCTTTTCTCTTGTAAGTTAGCTACTATGCGATAAAGTTTTACTAAAATTCAATCTCAGTTACAAAACCGATTTCCTTTCGGACGCCTCGTTTAAAATATCAACGCGCTTTCCAAAGATGTCTTCTCCACTATTCCATCGTATGAGTATGTATTTTACTTAAGCAGGGTCTTCACTAAAAGACTGAGCATTGAAGGAGAATAAGGATTGGAACCAGTCCTTACTAAAAAAAAACCGAATATATCCGTTCTGTCCTATAAAATTTGTATGAAAAGAAGGATTAATCGCAAAAGCTGTTTTTGAGACGCTAAATAACTGAAATCAAGTTAAATCAGGTGACACATCTTAGGAAGTATTCAGTAGTATCTCCGTACTTTTTGTGGAAATCGTTGCAATACGTTGAATCCTCCCGCTTTAAGTTTCTAGGTTGCGGAGTAGAGTCAAAATCAAATGTGAAAAAGACAATGGCGAATCTGCGCGATGCACCAGGTTTCTTTATTGGACGAGTCCATTCCATTACAAGGGGAAGCCATGTTTAACAGAGTCGACTCGTGAACTGTCATACTATTACTCAGTAACTCTGCTCAGTAATATCAGGTTACATTTTGGGTATCTTGTGTTTAAGAGCTCTTCTAAAATTTAGAACTTGTTTTAGTTTAGTTATTAGAGTTGTTTCGTTTTGTTTATTGGATAATTGACGAAATATTGTTAATTGATGCCTTCATGTTACGCCACTGGTGTCATAATCAAGTCAGAATCAACACGCAGCTTAGGCTCCGCCCTTGTCTTTTTCACGTTTGATTTCGACTCTAGCATCTTTTAAGATAACCTTGTGTTATCTTTGTTAATTCTTTTTCTTTTCTATTTAAACTTTTTATTTTCCAAGTTTCATATTATATATATACAGTAATACACCTATTATTATCTTATCTATATATTTTTTTTACTAAGTTTGTCAATAATATTATTTTCTACTTTCTTTTAGGGTTCTTCATTTCTTATTTCATTTTTCTTGACTGTTTCGTTAATCTAATATTCTCATTTTCGTATTTTATCAATTTGTTTCTATGCTTGACGTTCCTTGCTTTTCTTTTTCATGTCCTTTTTCTTTGCTTTTCTCATTTTTCTATTGTATTCTATTCATTTTTTTAAAACATTCATTTAATAAATGTTTTGTTTTTTTCAAATCTATCTTCTTAATTTATTTCGTATTTTATTTTTTTTTAGATTTTTTTGACATGGGTGTCCTTTTAGTACATTTTCTTTCACTTTGTGTACTAGGTAATATACAGACTGTTATGGAAGTGAATGCAAAAAATTTATTCACAGATAGAACTCACAAAAATAAACAAAATATTTATTTAGCATTTTTGTTAAAAATGCACCCTTACCGAGTTAAAATTAAAAGTAAGTGGACCACGAAAAACCATACCCGCTTATGTGTTAACGCAGCGATCAAAACATACCAGAAAAAATTTAAGACAAAAACTTACTAAAAAGAAGTGTAAACACAGCTGATTTTAGGTAGGTTAGTAGGGCAAAATGAAACTTTATTAACCCTGTTCATAAAGGGTACGATACACAATAAGGGCAGAAATACCTTCAGGTATTATAGCGCTAGTCTACGAATACTTAGATCTGGTTCATCTTCAATCACATAAAGAATTTTCGGCTCCATTTCAAGATTGTGATTGCTTCGTCGGCGTCCTTCTCGATGATTTGAGGTTGTTACAATACTTGTGAACGTTGGCATCATGGCAATTACACTTCCGGAAAACGTTGGGACAAACGCCGAGCTGCAGACGCATTACCGCGACATAGGACCATATCCATATTAGAAAAAAGCACTATTGATATAAATTTATTGTTACACTACCGCAATTTATTATTAGAATAGTGTTGATCACAACGACACAATGTGAAATAAGGTTATAGCCGGTTGCCGTTATCAGTGTTTTTTTTTCTAGAAAAAAACGCTAAAGTTTTTACAAGATTAAATTTTTTATCCCTTCGCTTGAACTTGAAAATGCCATCATAAGCGCAGTGTTAAATTAGGGGTTACAAAAATGTAAAATTAAATTTTTGATATCACAAATAAAATTTGTGAAATTTATATCTTCACAACAAATTAAAACACCTGTTAAAATTTTTGCAATACCTTCTATAACACCCTGTATACAGAAGAGATTTTTGAAAATGAAATAAATAAGTTTTTGGAAATTTTTTGTTATTTTTACAAAAAACGTTCGTAAACGTAAAGTTTCTTTACAGTAGGAACAGCTTCCAAAGCTAATATCAACACTGGTACTTCACGCCCCTGGCGGAGACGGCTATATTTTAAATGGCAAGTGGCAGATCATTGAAAAGGTATTTAAATTTTTTATTCTCTAGGATAAAACTTGTTGAAATTAAACCTCTAATAATGGCAATAGAAAAAAAAATTGTCTAAAAAGGCCCCAACGAGGTGGTCCATACAATGTACATTTGTACAATGTACCATTCTCACAGAGATACTCTTATAGATTTTACAAATATCGCAATCTGCTAAAGTCTAAACACTTTTTTTTATTTTTTAGTGTTTCTAATAGCATTTTTTTATATATAATTTATACAGTTTATCTTAATACCATTTGAGTAGTATTCTTGGTACAAACATCCCGCCAGTACTCTCAAAAAAAATTGTTTTGCAAAAAAATACAATATAAATTCCTTTAAATAATTTTTGAGGTATTTTTAATAAAAAAAAGTTTACAAGTATTTTTTAAGTTATTTTATAAGATATGTTGAGTCGTTATTGCCTTTTTTTTAATTTTAATAAAACTTTAATAATTTTTTGTTATTAAAATCCCGTTTTGTATAATTAAATCACAAATGTTCTTTTATTGTAAATCTTAATTTTAACTGTTACAGGCGTCTTTATAACTAAACTTTTAAAACACCCGTTATTTAAATATTTTTATAAAAAATGTAAAAACTAAATAACTTAAAATTAAGTGACTTCTCTTTAATTAGAAAGCAGTTAATGTCGTCAATCGAGAATTATTACTTCTTAATGAGCGCTAAAAAAATTTTTAATCTGTAAAATGACATTCTGAAAATATTTGAAAAATTTTTCTTTTGAACAAATTATGAGTAATAAACCATTTTTTATTTGAATTATAAAGTTAAGAGTTTGACTTTTCAATTATAAATTGAACAGAAATAGCTTACAGTTATTAATGCCAGCATCATTATTATTACTAATTATTATTTACGACCATTAGAGTAGTATACCACAATCAAGACACCTTAATACATTTATGGCCTAATAATTTTGCATTGGTATGCCACAATAGCCATTCATAATTTATTTTTTTTTACAATTAGAAATTATAAAAGCACTTTAATAATAATAATTGATTCGATATTACTATTACAAGTATAATTAATTTACGTAAAACTGTTATCAAGGTTTAAATACAGAAAAACACAAACATGTCACAAACAAACCATTTTATTTCTGAATACATTAAGTAAATAATCAAATATTTTGTAAAAATTCCAAATTGACTTTGGGTTCGTATAAATTCGGTTCTAAACCTCTCGCCGACGTGAAATATGCTTTAGCAAGATTTATTCTGCCCATCTTATGATGTAAAACAGCTAAATTGTTGAACGCCGATGCGTGTGTAGAATCCGACGATAGACATAAATTCAAACATTGCACAGCCAATTCTAAATCACCAGCTGACTGCAAATTATAAATTACTACTCAATCGACAACACTTACAAAACTTACAAGAGCCAAATGTGACAAATTATACCAAACATCAGCCTTGATTAGAGGATCAATTGCTAAATCTAAAGCCCGTTGAAAACAAGCTAATGTTAAATCGAGTTGTTGCGAATACAAACAACATAATCCCAGGTTGTTATATAACTCGGCGGAGTGGGCCCCCATGGCTAAAACTCGTCTGAAATTATAGGAATTTTTTTATACAAAATATGCAGTTCTAAATTCATTTGTGTGTGATTCAAATATTAGTACCGTTGTAAAAATACATAAAAGTTATACACAAGACAACAAGAGATGAAGAATATTTTTTTTTTTATAAAATATATCTTCTAGAATTTAGATTTATTATTTCTTTTAGATGTCTAAAGAGTACACTGTAAATGAGTAAACTGTAAATTTTCAAAAAAAAAAAATCATGACTGACCATGTTAAAACTTAAAAACTAAATTTTTGCACTACTCTACTAAAAATCAAGTGATTACGCACTGAGCGTACAATCAAAACTGTCAATTTTACAATCATCCTCCGTTTTTACCGCACTAGTACCTGCAAGAAGCACAGAGGTTTTTTTCGTTTAAAAAACGGTTTAAAATTAGATTATCGTATCAAAGCCCAAGTTTAAAATAAAACCACTTTTATTCAGATAAAACAACAGAAATGCATTTACAATATTACATTTAAAGTTTATGTTTAAGCAGCGCCATCCATAAGAAATTGTGTAAGACATTAAAGTGTTAAATTTTGACACTTACCAGTTACCTACATTATCGACTTCAACGCACTTAATTTTTGCGACAAATTAAAAGATGAATTTTAAAATTATTAGATATCGTTTTTCAGCCAGTTTTTCTTTATTCGTGCGAGATTCTTCACATACTTCAATATATGTTACCGCACTTATCGTGTAAATAACTATTACAAGTTAAACAATTTTTGAAACAATTTGAAAAATATTTTGTTATAATATAATTAAATTATTTTCTCAAATAAGCAAGAAGGTATAAAAAATTACACAATCTGCTAATTCCAAAATTTTATAAAAACAAAAAAGTAGAATCATCAATTTTATCTCCTAATTTCTATTAACAGTCGACGTACTAGAGAGTTTTTCCGCCATTTAAAATTCACCCTGTAGAATGGCTATAACATTTCCTAAATTTTATATTCCTTCAGTTTAACAATTACTAAATTCTACAAATTCTCAAAAATTACTTTATAAACTTTTTAAATTTTAAAATTTACTTGGTTTTCTATTCTCTGTTAGTTAGTAATCACCAGGGAAAAAAAAAGGTTAAAAAACATGTTTTCAGATTTTCTGTGGTTTTAGATTATGGCTCATTATTTTAAATGTTTTGTATACATTTTACGTATACAATTTTTTTTAATTTCTTGATTTGTTGAAGATTCAAACGTTATACAAGTACAATGGTCCTTTTTGCATATTTTACATTTTACAAATTTTCTAAACTTCCTAATCGTCGTTTCAAATTTTTGTAACTATAATGTTTCAAAATTTTGTAACATTAGTGTCTAAAGCCTTTTTTTATCAAAAAGAAACCAGTAAGTGATGAAAATTTAAAACACTTATTTGTGATTAGTTAATTTTTGACATCAACCAATCATAAATAGGTATTTCAAACACTTACTAATTCAAAACAGTGGGTAAAATAGTTATTTCTGTCAAACTATTGGCTTATATCAACTCGAAAAAGCTATTATAGAAGAATTTTAACAAAGCTTCGAGCTTACAATCACCAAAAATTTTTTTATTTAATAAGAAAAAATTCCAAGACTGGAAAAATTTTGCGTCATTAACAACATAACCCCATTAAAATACTGTTAAATATTTAATTAACAGCAAACAATAAGACGCAAACAATATGTTTTTTTCTTAGAAGTAAATAAATATGCGCTTCTATACAGGTATTTCAGAAATAAATACAATAATTTTAACCACTTGTAGATCTCGTTTAAAGAAGAGTTTTTTCTAGATAATGGTCACCACGATAACTATAGAAAATTTACAAAATTTACAAAATTTCATGAGCAAAATGTTCTTTTATAGGAGGGATATAGTGGTAAAAAAATTCGAAACGCCCCACATTTTTCGCAAAAATGTTATCTAGAGAAGTTGTTTGCATTGGTGAGATCTATTGTTGGTTAAAATGTTTGTATTCATTTCTGTAACAGCCTGTATAAAGATATAGATTATAGAACCTACTCCTTCTTCGTCAAAAGAAAAAAATATTATGCCTACAGTCCGGATATCTGTGTAACTACACGAAAAATAGAAAGCATTCCTTATAATTTTTCCTTTTCTAGGAAAAAATTTGGCGACTAAAAATAAAAGACATTCCTTATAATTTTTTTTTCTAAGGTAAAACTTGTTGACATTAAACCTCTAATAATGGCAATAGAAAAAAATATTTTGGTTGAAAAAGAATTTACCGAACTGGTCCATAGAATAACATTCTTATAGATTTTACAAATATCGCAATTTTCTAAAATCTAAACATTTTTTTATTTTTCAATGTTTCTACTGTCAATCTTCTTTTATTTACCTAATTTATAGAAATATTTTACATTTTCAAAATCGTCTAGATTCTCAAGATTGTATAAGTATCTCAAGGATCTGGTTATTTTACTTTTTAATTTTTTAGCATTTTTACCTTCTGGTCTTTTTACAATTTTTTTAAAGACTTTATACATTTCAGTTCAATGTTTTGTAGATTCCTAAATTAGGTAGATTATATACATTCTAACTTTCTCTTCTATATTATCCAAATTTTCTAAATTATCAAAATTTTATAAATATCAAAATTTTTTAAATATGTCACATATTTTTCTCTTCTTTTTAGAGTTTACACTCTTTGCTCTTTCTACATTTTTCTTTTTAAATTTTATAGATTTTAGCTTAATGTAAGCTGTCTTTGAGTTGGCTTTTATAATATTTCTGTATATTTTCAAAGGAGATTGTTCCCATTTTATGGAAATCTAATGACCACTCAAAACGATTCTTCAAATAAATAGTTTAATAAAAATAGAAAAAAAATAAAAACGGCAAATGCAAAATGCATTGGTAAGAGTGAAAGCCAGTAAGGCCCGACATATCGAGAGGTAGGAATGTTTGGAAGATTATAAATCATCATATCTAGGTTCTGACCGTAATAATAGTAATAAGTTTTAACAATAAGCTTAACACCATTAGAGGTGCATTACGGTTTAGAACTCTTCAGATAATATGTACCTGCAGGCCCAAGGATCAACCGACTTAATCCCTATAAATAACTAGTGAGAGTTTTGTAAACTCAGTGAAAGAAGTCATTTGAACTTTAAATTAATCTAGCTACTTTATTTGAAAAACTACAAAGTTGGCGCAATTATTCCAATTGCTCCTTATTTTAAGAGCTTTCGACGACTTAACAAATTTACGATACACTTTAGTTAGTAAGAAAAAATAAAAAATAAAATTATGAAAAGAAAAAGAAAAACAACACAACGCCCGATATTTTTTAAGCAGTTTTTAAATAAGAACTTGGACCATAGCTGAAAAATCACCTGTAATAGCGCAAAGCTAATTCCGGTTGATTATTATAAAAATGGTACATCCCAATACAAGCAATAGCTTCTGTATTCATAGCATCCTCAATCACCACACTTCTGTAATACTTAACCGAAGAAGCCGTTTCATTTAAATTCTCATAAAGCCGTGCCAATTCCGTCATAATCGAAACATCATTTGGAAAAATTTCAAGACCAGCTTTACATATTTCCACAGCGGAAAGAGGTTGGTCTGCAATTTTT
The DNA here is from genome assembly GCA_029207805.1 of Tribolium confusum. Classification (NCBI taxonomy): domain Eukaryota; kingdom Metazoa; phylum Arthropoda; class Insecta; order Coleoptera; family Tenebrionidae; genus Tribolium; species Tribolium confusum. The sequence continues at coordinate 12,847,798 of JALGAY010000006.1, forward strand.
CCCACCTTGTTCAATTAACCTTTATTAACTATTTAGTTACCTAATCGTAGATAAATTCTAGTCAGTCTGATAAAACTTTCAACGTGGTGCTGTTGTTTTAACGCACTTCGCATTTGCTGTTCAGCTTCGCGAATCAAATTCAAAGCTATGTAGCATTTAGCAAGTTGGACTTTCCACCACCAGTCCTGGAATTCGCAAAATTGGGTCGCTTGGACTGCTAATTCCATTGCGTTTCTTATATCCCCTTCGTGATAAAATAAATATTCAAATAAAGGTTTAGACAAAGTTGAAATTTTCGCATATTTTGCAATGTTTAAGCGAGAAACTTGTATAAAAGGACCTTCTTTTTGCGAATAAATTGCTGCAGTGCCAAGTCGGATAGCCCTAGCTGACTGGCTAGTGATTGGTCGAGCTGTTTTGAGACGGTCTAGAGCCGAACCGGGGCGCATTTGAGTCCCAGGACGGGCCACACCGGAAATAGGGCGGCCGGTTGAAGTCCGAGGCCTAAAAGTGCCAGATTTAAAATTTTCTCTAATTTTTTTGGAATAAATACCTGACTGCTGTTGGCGGCACTGCTGTTTTAATTGAAGTTCCCGGTCTTGGTGCTGTAGCAACAGCATTGTCATCCAAGAAATCCCCTTCGTACAGCTCTTCACTCTCGATATCATCGACGTAGACCCTCTGGGTCAAAGCGCGCATTTTTAAACACCAAACCGCTTGGTCCAGTGGTTGTTTGTCTAAAATTTCGGTACAAATTTCGGCACATTTGTCATATTGTCGTCTCCGAAATAAACTCAAAGCTAAATACAGGGGATCCATTTTTGGATCGTGTTTGTATTACTGTTGTCGTGGGAATATTGATTGAATGATACCATTAGAAGTAACACAATAATACATTTTGTATGATTTTTTTTACAAAACAGGAAAAATATAAATTTCTAACTAAATAAATAAAGCAAGAACAATTATAGACAATATAAACATTATAAATAAACGTGTAATAATACCAGTTATTTACGTGACAAGCTTAATAAATTAGACTTTTTTATAGGGGAGCTAAGAAGTTTGCAATCCGGTGAGCCCGAAATTAATTTGACTTTAAATCAGTTAATTGCGCTTTATTTAATCAATTAATTCATTGTTAATTAATAATGAACGAATGATAAATTTAATTTTAATCTGATTTTAATAGTATTTTTGAGTAAAATGCAAGCAACAATACATTCAATTTGAAAATTGAAATTAATGTAATATCTGGGTTGTGCTTTACATCAATAATTCCAAAATAAATGTAAGCAATATAAACTACTTTTATTTTTGCTAATTTTTTTAAGAGTTCTCAATTTTTTTTTTACAAGTTTATGAGAAAAGAATTTTATGCTAAAATAAAAGTAGCCTCTGCATGCGCAGAGTGAGGATCCCGTCAGAAAATCTTACTATCTGAGAAGTACAAACAAATGGAGTTTATAAATTTTTTTATACAATTTCTATTCTTCGCTGACAAAAATAAGAAATGTGTTTTAGTTAAAAAAAATTAAGAAGAAGCAATGCAATAATAATTAGAAGTTAACTGCCAATTGTTGGAAGTTTTACTCAGTGTGATAAAGAATTGTTTAATGTATTTTTTATTATTATTTATATTGCATTATGTACCCTTTTTCTCAATTCTGTTACAATACAACTTTACTTCAGATCTCTTTTTTATGCTTCGTCTTTAAAAGACTTTTTAAAGTACTCATTTTGGTTGCTTTAGTGACCATTACAGCGCTATAATTTTTTACGTAAAAATAATAGATGTAATGCCTAAATTTTAAAAAATAAGAGTAGAGATTATAAAAAACATGTTTCACAAGTCATAATAGGTATTCATTCTTTACAAAACTCGCATTTTTCTGCTCGTTTTATAAAGGTGAATTCGTGTCTCAAAATTTACTTTATCTACGACTACGACGAAAAGGTCGTGCGTAATGAGAAGCTTGCCTCTGCGATTGCTTCACGGCTGTGCGATTTATTTACGTTGACAGTTGCTGTCATTCATGATTATTACTTATTACTTATTTTCAAGAAATTTCTTGTAGTCGTAGATAAAGTATAGTATATTACGCGAGTTGTAAAGCAATTACGTTCGCGTAGAAATGCGTAACTCACTCCCTTCGGTCGCTCGTACGCAACTTTTCTACTTGTACGTAAGATGCCATTTACAACTCTTGATATGTAATATACTATTATGTAACACGTTCTTTAACATACTATTTTTATCTCTAGAACTATTGAATCACAAAAAAATCTTTTCTATTTTGTAGGTATTTAGATTTTTTTTTGTTCCTCTTTCACTTCCAGAAAAAAAGTCCTTTTTGGTATTCTTTTAAATTCTTTTTTCAGACAAGTTCTTCTAAACCTGTTTTGTTTTTTTAGTCGTATTTTCTTGATTTATTAGATATTGTTTTGAAAGTTATTTAAGAACATTATTTTACTGTTATAAAATCTACATTTTTTAAAAAAATAATGTTTTCTTATTCTTTCTCTGTATTTTTAAATGTAGTTCTTTAATATCTTTTAGAAAATTCTTTGTTTTTCAAAAATCGACCTTTTCTATGTTTTTCTTTTAATCAGATTTTTTATTTCAATCGCTGTTTTTCTTGTCTTTTATTTTCTGTCAATCGTCAATATTTAGGTTTTTTCATGTCCTTAAAGTAACCCGTTTTAAATTCAAAATCGTCTCAAAATTGCCAACCACTCTGAAGTTTATGTTGATGACGCAAATGTAACTAGCGAAAGAGGGGATGAGTCAGCTGAGCTGAGTCAGTGATTCCCCGCACCGCATATCGACTGGTTCGAAAAACTATTGTAGTACGAAAGGGCCAGAGGTTGTGTAAAGTGGAATCCAGAACTTCCATTAAGAAAACCACAAGTTTCGATAAGAATATAACCAGTGGCGGCCGGTGATTTTTTAAAACTCTGTATTTTGAAAATGCAGCATGGGATCCAAATTCTGTTATAAAGGATTATTATTGAGACCACACTGAGGGCAACTGCTAAAAAAATTGATCGCAATTTGCGAAATTTGATTTTTAAATATGGTAGGCCTCACCTGGTAATTCCGAAACGGCTTATATTAGAGCGGTGGCGATTTTTTTTTCAGCATTATGAGACAAATTAATGACAAGTCTTACTTTGGTTTTTTCCACAATTTTAATTATAGAAAAAGTTGTGAGTATTTGAAATTTAATTTTCGAAAAATATTTTTTCTCTAAAATTTCATTATCTTATATATTTTTCTTAAATTTAAAATTTTGAACAAAACTTAAATAAACTAGTCATTAATTTGTTTTATAATGCTGAAAAAATCGGCACTGGCCTAACATAAGCCGTTTCGAAAATAACCAAGTGAAGCCCACCATATTTAAAAACCAATTTCGCAAATTTTGATCAAATTTTTTTGGTAGCAGTTGTTTTTAGTCTGGTCTCAGTAGTAATGCTTTATAACAGAATTTGGATTCCATGCCCCATTTTCAAAATACGGAGTTTTAAAAAATTACCGGTCGCCACTGAATAAAACTATATGAGGAGACAGACATTCCAATGGAAGATAATGGACTCTCCTCTGTTCTAAGTGTTCTACAGGTACAAGTACTCTGTGCAAGTTTTAACATTATTAAATGTTTAAAATTGTCATTTTAATCATAATCAGGGGAAATGTGGTTTTATGCTTTTGGAGTGAGGGCGAACATATCAGGACTAGTTTTATTCAATTGATAGTTTGAGTTACAATTTTGTGACATCAAAATTCACATATTAAATATTAAACTATAATTATTTGATAAAATTAATATTTTTAATCTCAATTTTGTTTTTGAGTTAGTATCCAAACCATTAATTGTTTCAAAAGTAGTATTCATTCTGGTGAAGAGATGTTACTGATGGAGATGAAAGTGGTCATTACATCATCTCTATCATTGGGTAACTTTTCACTATTATTATGTTTATTCGTGAATGTTGGAGGGTGAGAATGCGGGCGTGAAGTGGTCACTACTGGAACCGTTCTTCATGTGTAACTAAATGTTTTTCTACTTGAATTTCTAGAAGTTTTGTTTAGGAATAGAGAGAGTTGCGATGAGGGGAAAAATTGATTGCTGGCTTAATATTCCCTCGAGCCAGAGAGAAATATAACTCTTTCATATAACATATGATAATGCTAACTTGACCCGCAGACACTCTTGGGATAGTTGGGACACAAGCTCGTTCCTTCCACCTGAGGCAGGAGCAGTGATTGTAATAATGGTACTATTGCTAGAAACTCTCATATTCAAATCTTCTCTACCAAGCTTTCTTGCTACTATTTTAAGTGACTCTGTTGGGTTAATATTTTCAATCAGCTTTTTAATAATTTAAACATGTTTTCCCCACATTTGAGACCAAAAAGAACTATCGGTAGCAAGTTGAACCATCACATAATTGTTGTCTTAATTGTGTGGTGCTATTTTTTGTGGGAAGTTCATTTGGTATCCGTTAAAATAATTAAAAACGGCATAAGAGTTGCTGGTCTGTGTTAAAATTCTAAGACAACGTAAACGAAAGAACCAAAAAGAAGAAAAGCTCTTGCGCCCAATTATAATTGATTTTTAGCCAGCTTGTGAAACGGCAAGGCAGTAGCAATGTGCAAAAACAACAAAAAACCTGGCCTACCATGTCTAGGTGTAAATGATCAAAGCGGTCCCTTGTAAAAAATGTTCAGATAGAGGATAGACGTGACGGCAGACTTTGTTCCGTTGGTAGAGAAAGTACGAACGCAACCATGAAGCAGTATCATAGTTCACAGAGAACTAAACGAATCGCAATTTGATTATCTTCTTTATTGTCCAGTGTTCAGTCGTTGAGAATTAACGCACACAGCACGGTGCTGGAGTAACGATGCCAAGTTGTTAATTTTGACTTCCTCTATTTTGTCCACCATGACAGCACAAGTTCTGAGCGGTACGTCTCCGCTTAGAGACAGAGGTACTGGCCTGAGTTTGTTGTGTGAAGATAGAAGTCGGAGCTAAGGGCTTTTAAAAACTGATCAGTGACTTTGCCATCTCTCTTTAAAGCTGAGAAGGTTTCTGGTCCCTACACCAGTTCCATGAGAAGTTTTCTCAGATGCTTTATGCAGAACAGTTACTAAACCGTGGAATGAGGGACGATTATAACGTCATATTTTGCTGCGTGTAAAGGAGATAGCAAAACTTGAACTTTCAATTGGGAAAACCTCAGAGAAGAATTAGCTGTCCAAAGCTAAATATATAGTAATCTTATTAGTGGATTCATTACGATTCATTTTAATTTTTTGGATCATGTTTGTATTGCTGTTGTTATGGTGATATTGATTGAATCATGTCATTAGAAGACGATAACAGATCCGCAAATGAAATCGATGATGAGAATAAAGAATCAAAAATTGAACTCCATGAAAGTCTGGATGAGTATGATCTGGAAATTTTACATGATATTTTCACAAAACAGGGGAAAAAGGGATTTGACGCTTTGGCTTTGAGAGATATTCTGGAAGGTGTCGGGAAGATAAAATTTTCAGATGAGGATTACAACGTAATTTTTATGCGAATGAATACGTCCAGGTACATAAATAGCCAGTTTGACCCTTCTTAAGAAAATTTCCAGGAATGGGTTTGTCACCTGGAATGAGTTAATTTCATTCCTGATACTTTGCTACGAACAGCAGGACGTTAAAGCCGAATTTGAAACTCTAGAAAACCCAATTCCGACTCCAGCAGTTTTGGTTCGAAGCTTACATCGGTATACCGTTAACAGGATCACTTACTGTCCCACTGTGCGCCCTGATAGGACCATAAGCTGGACTGATGGTAGTTTGATGACTTGTAGTCGTGACGGTACCATCAATTACTGGTCCCTTGATCTCCAATTCGAACGATCTGTTAAATCCACGTGCCCTCATCTACGTGTCCAGACAACTTGGGTAACCGATATGGTAGCCCTTCCAGATGTCAGTGTCGTTTGTACTTCAAGTACTGAACGCGATTTGCGGTTTTATGATACTTCAGCTAGGAAATTCGAACTAAGGGTCATTTTTACCTCAATTGAATGGGCAATCTACACCATGCATTACTGGTTCAGTGATGACCCAAATGAAGATTCGAAATTGGTTTTAGGTGACATGGGTGGCAACATACATGTTATTTTTATCGAGTCTCTAGCTCGAGGACCATTCCGCAGCCAACTAGGATTACCGTTACTTGAAGTCCGATATGATAAAGTCCTCAAAGGTTTAGTTGACGGTTTTCGTGTTACAATACTTCCAAAACAACACTCGAATGTCATTCTTCAAATTCGGTACTACCAGCGTCTCAACAGTATTATTTCGTGTTCAGAGTGCCCAAAAGTTGGACTTTTAATGCGAGATTTAGCTGAAGATAAGGGAAAGTACGTTTATAACCTCCCTAAAGGTGCATGGTGTTTTTCGGTTGATGGTACCCAAATGTTGGCAAGTGGTGGTCCTGATTGCTTGGTACGACTTTGGAATCCTTTTGTGCCACAACATCCCATTTCGGTTTTGTATGGACACCATACAGCAATCAGCTCAATGATTCTGCAAGACGATGCCAAGTTGTTGTATAGTCTATCACAAGATAAAAGTATAAGAGTTTGGGATGTGGCTAAACAGATATGTGTCCAGAATTATTTAGGAATTCCACCAGAGTTGGGTGAACACAGCGATATGACAACACTTTATAATCCAGAAAGCCGGCAATGGATAATTGGAAGCACCATGTTGGCGTTTATTGCACTAAGTCCCAAACAAAGTGGGGAGCATACTGATGGGTTTACCCACACTGCAGGGGTCTCAGTAGTTCTTTACAACCCACTTTTTAAGGTACTTAATGGTAGTTGTCCAGCAGGTGAAAAGTTTCTGGTTGACATGTACCATATGATCAAAAAAATTTATCTTTAAAAAAGTTATCAATTTATTTCTTTCCATACAATTTATGGGCAAAAAGCATTTCACAGTCTTCTGGAAGATAACTTTTTTGATCATACGAGTATCCTAGATGCAACTTGGTTTTAGTAATTTCCAACTATTTTTGTAATTGAACTGTCGCTTTCTTCTGGCAAAATTCCGATGAATACTAAAGTGTACTACATAAAGATATTTTAGGTAGTAGTAACCTGCGGCCTGGATAGCCACATAATCGTCTGGAACCCTTGGGACGGCCGTCGCATGATCGCCATCAAAGAAGCCCATACCAAAAGCGTTCATGCTGAAATAATCCCTATTGAAATAACCGCAGCAAGTTTCGACCCCGGCTACCAACGTCTTGTAACCGGTGCCCATGATGGTTCCCTTAAAATCTGGAACTTCAACACTGGAACTTGCTACCGAAACATGAAAATCGACCAAAACGCCGAAATCAAATGCATTATTTGGGTGAAACACCGAATCCTAGTCATGGGTTGGAATCGTCGAGTTACAGAATTTGGAGACAGTGGAGAAGTCGTAGCTACAGGAGGTCAATTTTGCAAAAACTGGGATTTGAGACATACTGAAGATATCAGTACAGCTGCAGTACGGATACCGCAAACTATAGTAACAGGAACTTATGATGGAGAATTGATAATGTGGAGGCTTGAAACAGGACAACCTTATAAACAGTTTAATGCAGCAGATCCAACTTCAAGAATTAAAATTCATTACAAGAAATTAAAACAACGAGCAGAAGTTAAGAAAAATAAATTTAGTAAAAAAAATATCATTGCAAGGGCTTTGGGGAAACCAGTAGAAGAACAGAAAAAAGCACCACCAAAACCGCCTCCTACAGAAGAAGAACAGATCAAACCAACAATGTCGCGACGACTTTCAGCAGTTCAGAAATTAATTTCTGGGAGTGGAAGTGGTGTGCAAGGGCGAGCTGCCGCCAGAGCTAGAAGAGTGTCCACTGTGGTCATGCCTGAGCAGTGTATGCCTCTAAGAAGATTAGCCATACATTCAATGATCTTCCTCAATAGTCGACCTATGGATCCTGAAGTTGGGACTCTTTTAATTGCTTTGGAAAATGGGGCGATTCAAGTTTGGTCCCACCATATCAGTGGTGGGTTCATAACGTCATTTTCAGCCATACACAAAGCTGGTGATTATGTTATTTGTATGGCAACTGATGTAGATAATAACTATCTCATCACTGGATCAAGTGTGGGCTATATCAAAACTTGGCTTTTGAAAAATTATTGTGTACCAGAGACTGAACCAATTAGTATGCCTAAATTGAGATTGCAGTTTCCGTTTTTGTGGGGAGATTTTTTTATTGGAAGGGCTGCAAGAATTGCAAGGTCTCAACCGATACCAATGCTCTTGAATAGTTATAAAGGCCATCTTATGACAATATCAAATCTGGCGTACATTGACGATGCCAAAATTGTTATAAGGTACAAAAAAAGTTTTTGGAAATAGATATTCTGAAGGTTCGCGGTTTAACCTTAGAATTATTTCTAAAAATTGCTTTTCTTTTTAAAAATAGTAATTGAATTTTTTTTAGCTCAAGTGCAGATTACACAGTTCGAATGTGGACTTTAGGTGGTCGCTATGTCCAGACTCTCGGGACATTTAAGCCTTGGAAGAATGTTCCCCAAAATCACGAACCAAGAGAACCTGAATTTGAGTTCACTACACCTCCTGATATTATGCGAGTTGGTAGTGCAACAACACTTCGAGTTAGTTTATCAAAAACACAGTTTATAATGTATTTATAAAATTCCTAGTAGGTCCTTCGAGGTGGTGCAACTCTTAGAAAACTCACATTTAAGCAAATGCAAGCTAAAGAAGTCAAAGAATTCACAAATGTTGACCATACGAAGATTTATGGAAATAGAGTACCTGAACCAATTCTTGGAAATTATTACAAACCTTCACTTAGAACAACACAGTTTCATGAAACTAAATTTGACACGTCGTTTCCTTATGTAATTTTAAAAAATTGCGGAAAAAATATTTAATTTTTTTTTAGATTCCTGTTTATCGACATTTAATTATGCCACCTTTTTATAATGTGACTATGGGGAACTTCAAAGCTAAAGTTCCAGATGTTGGGGCAGCGAAGAAAGGAGCGAAACCTGACAATAATGAGAAAAAGGATAAAGAAAAAACTCCAGACAATGCTGGGGAAGAAAAGAAAGCACCGGTACCTGACAATAATGAGAAGAAGGAAAAAGAAAATGAGCAGAAAAAAACATAGACAACCGAATTTGAAAAAATAAATGCGTAGACAGATTGAACATGTTTTATTTAGTCCATGATGGGTAGTTCTAATTTGTATTGTATTTGTTGGCTTATTCTAGATGGTTCAAAAAACCTCCATTCGCGACTTCTCTAGAAACACCTTTAATTTGCTGTTCGATACGGAAACAAAAACAAATTGATACTCAAAGGCTAAAAGTATTCAATTAAAATTGTTTCTTTATTACATTTTTTTAAATTTCTAGAGTATCTTTAAAGACACTGTTCTAGCACTTTTAGCAAAATACAACAAACTGCCATGATTCTTGGTTTGTGATCTAAGGTTTTCGTAAGTGCAAATTATGACTCTCAATCTTTGCCCCTTATTAGCACAGCATATCCTTTTGTGCCGTGCCCGAGTAAAACAAAATCAATAAATTAAAACTTTAGAGAAATTAGTTAATAGGCATAAAGGAAACTATATACTGAAAAATTATCATCTACGTCGACAGTAATATACGTATCGGACCAGGTAAATCCTATGAATTGAGCATTCATGAGTTACCTCATAGAATAGGATAGGCACTGGAGAGCAAAAAAATTCGCTGAGGGCATTTTCAGACATTGAAGAGTCGTTTGGCAATAATATAGCTCCTTCAACTCTACCTGTAGATCAGAGAGTAGATTAGAAGTAAGATGAACCAACTTAATGCCCACAATGAGAGTTCAATTCTACTATGATACCTACCTGGTAGTAGACAATCTTCTATGGCGTCTGATCCAAAAAACGCGCAAAGATACACAGATGATAACACTATGTACTATGTAGCAAATAATAGTTCAGAATAGTTTTTTGAACTCTTTCAGATGTCCCGAACGTTGTTAAAAAATGGTGTAGGCAAAATATTTGTTGGTAAATCCCATCTATGGCCGCTCTTGCGACTTTTACAAAGAGCAGAAAACTAACGGACATAAAACGAATAAGACTAAAAGGGAAAGAGGTCTAAAATATGACCGAGAAAGTCAAATACTAATGTTAAATAGTTAAATACCAAGATGAATTTTAGAAACCATATTGAGAAAATTGATGCTAAGATGTTCCGCTCTTGAAAACGTGGAAACTTATAGTTACCTATAATAGTCTATTAGGTGTAGTTATACCTAGTACCCACTGTTACTAATCCCTTACTAATCTATTTAGTTGCATAAAGTCACAGGAAGCGCGAGGAAAATAAATAAGCTTAAAATGCTTGCCTGCTTAGTAGTAACAAGTAAGATAAGCTCTATGTTGAAGCCAAAAGAAAAAAGACAGCTTACATGCTAAGGACGATTGGTTATATATAATTTTTTGATTAATTGCCTGTGCGCAAAAGAGACACCGAAACATTTAGACACTTTAAACAGGATCGCATTTTTATGATGAAGTCAGAACAAATCGGAATCATACACGACTTACGTAAACAGTTCAAACAGTTTGGTACCGACGAATCAAAATCGGCTAAAAGTAGTGGTATTGAAATATGGGAAGGCAACACCGATGATAGATTATCTATCAAAAGTCAACGATGACCATTTTCCAGGCAGAAGCAACAGCGATCTCTGTCTATGCACAGCAAATGGTAAGAGGTTCTACACTTATAAAGGATTGAAAAAAGAAATCCAGGTAGATGGGATGTCTACTGGTGGAACGACGACATTGCAAAAGAAAGGAAAGAATGCATACAAGCTAAACGTAGACAAATGCGTTTGCAAAAGAGACACAAACTTGAGAAGGTTGCTGAAGCAATAGAGCATTAGAAAAGCGAAGGAGGCCAAATGAAAGCAACTAGTAGATTCAATAGAAAAAGATCAGTGGAGGCTAAGTATCACTTTGGGTTCAGAGTTTAAAAGAATTGCAGACGTACTCTTCCGAAAACATCCGATAAAAAAAGTATCGAGTCCCGACAACATACTAGTGAAAGTTATTAAAGCAGAAACTCACGAGAAAAGAGAACTCATGATGGAGGTATATACCTAATAACCTTTTGCACGAGAACATTTTTCCAAAGAAATGAAAGCAAACCAGAGTGATATTGGTCAAAAAATCAGAAAACCGACAGATTATCGACCCATCTGCTTCCTTAACGTACTGGCAAAGGACTAAGAGCGGCTGATTTCGACAAGACTCAAAAAGAATTGAAGAAAAAGAGAGGTTTAAGCGCAGAGCAATATGGTTTCTAAGACAAGTTTACACTAATCGCCGTAGAGTCATGGAATTGGCAAAATTTGAGTAAAAAAAAGGTAAGAAAATGGTGTGTTCTTCTTGCTTTTGAACTGCGAAATGCACTCAACTCAGCAAATTAAGAATATATATATAATGGAGGCTCTAAGAGAAAAGGGCATATCCACATATTTAAGGAGAATAATAAGCAGTTACCTATCGGATAGAAGTACAGACATGAGAGATGGACAAGTCATACAAGTGGTGAGTGGGGTTCCACAGAAATCAGTTCTAGAGCCGACCTTGTAGAACATCCTATACGACGGAATTCTACATCTAAAGGTTCAAAAAGAAGCTACGCTAATGGCATACGGCGATGACTTAGCAACAGTAGTAGTAGAAGAAAAGCGTATCTAAGGCTAAGACTTGGTAAGCGCTGTTGAGATGGGTTACAGCTAGCCTTAGAAAAGACAGCGACTATATTATTGGCGGGAAAACGGAGACCAGATGTAATTATCATCTTCACAGTAGAAAATGTACAACTAAGACTTAAATAAAGAGGTAAGCTACTTAGGAGATGACATTGACCAAAGAATGTCCTTTACATCACACATGATAAAGGTAACAGCAAATTCAGAGAAAATGACGGCAATGCTTGGAAACGTGAAAAAGCTATCACCCTCGAAAGAGAAATACTGGCAGAAGTAACAAATGCAATGATCATGTATGCGGTACCTATCTGGGACCCGACGGCATTCTCAACGAAAAAATATCAGTAGAGACTGGTAAGTGTTCAAAGAAAAGCAGCTCTTCGAGTATGCTCGGCTACTCGGTATATCGTACAATCTCGGCGCAGGCTGCCTAGATCATAGCAGGGATCATACCCATTGATTTCAGGTACCAAGAAACAAGAAAAGTGAGAGACAGAACAGACAACAAGCAAAAGCGCGTGAGCTGTCTATAGCGGAGTGGTAAACTCGATGGGACACAAATACCAAGAAAAGATGGATCCACCGACTAACTTCGATGGTATCTGCATAAAATACATCGAACAAATCCTTCAGGTGACAAATATAAGAAGAGAATATCCGGCATAGGCTAGACCTACTCGTAGAGGAAAGGATTAATCTAGACATCGTAGAAATCATGCTGAAAACCAATGAGAACTGGAGAATAGCACAAAACAGCGATGAGAAGAACCTAAAAACCAAAGTAGAAAACGAAAAAAAAGGGTCAAGTAAACAAGATAAACAGCCCAAAAGATCCACAGTCAATAAAGAGAGCAGGACGGCACTAGGGAGTGTTTGGCTGAAGTGACAACCCGCTTAGAGGCCGACTGTCAATGCCGCAGAGGGGGATAGACAGTACGGATCTAAAAGTGCTAGTTTCTGTTAAGGACGCTGGAGTGGCTCCAGGAGGAAGTCCTCGACAAACTGATCGTTTTGATGCCTTTCAACCTTAAGAATGAGTCACATCAACGAGCGAGGTGAAGCTCCTGGTATAAAAAAGGGATATTAGAACCTCTTAATTTTTATTTATGTAGCATCATCTTGTTAACTCTAGAGACTAGATAAATGTACTCGATTCTATGTCACACTTATTGTTCCAAACAGCAATAGATTTCTAATTATTCTATTCTTTAAAAGTTCGGATTTAATAAAAATGTAACAAAAACGCACTAATCTGTTTCAAATCTTTTAATGGTAATCACAATCGTATCTGTATATAAATAGAATTCTTAACAATACAAATATAACTCACAAAAATTAAAAACGCCTGATAAAAACTCTTAGGAATTGCTTTTATAAATACTTTGTAACGTCTGACAGCCATCTAGTAACAATTCAGCTATTTTATATTCTTGCTGTTTTTCATCTATACATGAAAGACTTCTATTGGCTAAATTCTCAATACCATCTAACCCACTGGACGCACACCAATCACCATTCTAGAAAAACAAAATTAACCGAATATATCAACCCCAACCCACATACCAATTGATCCATATACCGTGTAACAACCGTACTCAACGCTGAAACATTTTGACACAAATTTGGCGAAGTTGTCAAAAACTGTGAAAGCCTTTTTCCCGCAATTGCGAGCAATTCCGGTCCCAATTTCCCCTTCTCTTCAATACCTCTAAACAACTCATCTCCAAAGCTATCCAAACCATTTGTATAAATCTGAACTAACTCATATCGTCGTAACGCATCTAAATCCAAATTCCACAATTTCGCAATTTCCAAACACTTCGACATCCACCTGATGTGATCCGCAGCGAAAATTTTACTCTCGTTAACTGTTACACTTTCAAGACTTGCCGAAATCACTTTAAATAGAAACTGAGTCCGAGATGTTTGCACCTTTGGATCAGTGTAGTTCCAATTGATCTGAGCTTTGGTTTGGAAATCAATAAAAAACATTCCGATCATATAAGACTCAAATAAATTATTTAACGGTTTTGAGTGTTTTATTGAAAATGCAGTGATCATTTGTAAAGTCAAACTCAACTGATAATGCAAATGTAATAAATCGTAATTTATCGAGTTTTGTTGGAGAGCTAATTCGACTAGAGGCTGAGGACCATTCTCCCAAATTGCCTCAAAATGTAAAATTGGTTTGACACTCCCTTGACTCTGCTGAACCGCCTCCATGTAATTATCCAAGAAATTCGTTGTAATTCCTAGGAAGATTGCCACTTGATAGTCTGATAATCCAGTGTCTTGCTTACACAACCGTTCTTTTGGCAATCTCCCCACTTTATTAATTAATTTACATGCACTTTCAAAAATAATCTTCAAATGAGTATTCCAGACAAGATTTGACAATCCTTCCCGTATATGAGGGTTAGTGATATGGGTTAGACACTTGATACAAGCTTCTAGTAACCCTAAATCCTCTATATTTTTTTGCCAAGCTAGAGCATACTCCCAACACATATTCGTCAGGATTATTCCAGCCTCCAAACTGTATGGAAATTGTGATTTTAACAGATTTAAATGCTCAAAGACTTGCTCAGACTCAACTTCTTCAATTTTATGTGGCATTATATCCTGTTCTGGCAGTTCATCGTCATCATCATCTGATGATGTGTTTGAGTTATTGTCTTGGGGTTTTTTAAGAAGGAGATCATTAATAACAAGATTCTCTGGGTTAACTCCACACAAAGTCAACCAACGAGCCACAAGTTCACTCACTGAACCTTTCCCTTTTTCTAAGATATATTTCAAACTAATTTCGATATGTTCGTCTTTAAGTTTAGGTAAAGTACTAAATTTAGCAACAGGTTTGTTAGCTAGAATAATATTTAAGAGAGAGACATCTTCTAATTTTCCTATAAGTAACGACCATTCTATACTCTCATACGTCATAATCTCGTAATTTTCATCTTCACCCTTTACACCTTCTAATTGACCTGAGACAAGTTTACAAACGATCGAAGCAGTGAGTGCCCGAAACGGTTTTGATGAATTTGCGAGAATTTCCCGAATATTTTGCCAAAACACTGAATGTGAGTCAAACTCAGCCTCAATTTCTTCATCTCTAACAATTTTTACCAAAATTGAAATCAGCAAAAACATGTTATTCATCTCATGTTCCAAGTTTTTGTTACTGGTAAGTGGCCGATTCACCCAGTAATAAATTAATAGATAAAACAAATCCTGAGATGGAATTAAACAATTTTGAAAGTGATCAAACAAGCCGTCAAATTTCGGGTTTTGGATGTATCTCCCAAAAAACATTTCTGAAATCCTAAACAACAAATCGGAATCTTTCTTAAGAACCAACGTAGTGTTATCAAATGCAGATAAGAACTCAGCTGGTGATAACTGCTCGTTTTGCTTAAACTCGACTTTCAATTCAGACTTTTGCTCATTTAGGGTACTTAAATCTAACAATTTTTGCAAGTTGCCTAATTGTTTTGTATCAAGATTTAATTTAGTTTCTTCAACATTTCCATTTGTCAAATCTTCATCTTTTTGTTTTAAAAACATGTAAATATCTAACAAAACTCGAAGATTTTCACAAATAGCTTTCAAAGAATCCATTTCTGGTTCAGAATTATTTTCTAAGAACAATTGAACACATTTTAGAATAACTTCAGCAGAAAGATTCTTATCAGTTTTTAACAAATCTAAAGCTTGTAATCTCAACTCTCCTGTTTGAATTTCTCCACAAATTTTTAATGTCTCTAATTCAAGCGTTTCCTTATCACAATCACAATGTTTTAAAAACTGTTTTAACTTTTTAACCAAGTGTATATCACGAGCACGTTTATTATTTTTCTCACTTAATGCAAAATGAAACGGAATTGTTATTTCTTTAATTTGTCCATCATTATCGATTAACACTGTATCAAATTGACATATAAACCGCGATTTTGACGTCGTTGTAAACCCCATCAAACTGTAATTATTATAAATCAAACGACTAAATTTCGAAGCCGAAAACGTTGTAATTTTTTGACCCTGTTGTACCGTAAAAATTTCAATTGTGCCTTTTTTTGATGAATAAATCACAAGAAACAATGCCACTTTATTACCGATTCGATGTTTTGTGTGTCTTTCATCAGGGACTTGAATAAACGAACATTGAGCCTCCCTATATCCCTTAAAAATCCTCAAAATTATGCCTCGAAATGCATCCATTAGTAAAACTCGACCCAAAGCATCAGATACTGCTGCCAATTTATGATCAGCAGATAAAACTATATTTGTGGCTGTTCGACGCAAGTCACAAAGACCGAAACGACATCCCATGCTCTCTGCAGGTTGCATTGCTACAGTCATTGGCTTATCCAGTGCGGCCTTGTTGCCAGTGAGCCAACCCCTAAATAACTCAACTGAATTAGGGAAAATTTTCAGAAAGACGGTGTAACCACAGGGTTCACTAAGCAAGTTTAAATCCAGAAAAAATGAGTTCTAATTACAGTAAAGTGCGGTTATAACGACCATTCTTAAAAGTACAGTACTTAAAAAAAGTAATGTCCACTCCAGATAAAAACATTATAGTATACAATTTATATTTAAGATGTATATCTCTAGATTTTTATATGGCTTTAATACAGGAATCAAATATTGTATTCTTGCTCGTCGCTTTTAGTTGGAGCGGACATTATTTTTTAGATACTACAAACTACCCCTTGAGGGTAGTTATAAACAGACTGTACTGTACTAAGATAGTGTCCCTGTGGTTAAACTGCTGGAAATTTTCGCTTACGGTAAAGCTGATTTGATTTTAGTGGCAACAGCTTTGGCAACGTCGCTGAAGACTGGTTGAGGGCACCCTTCAAGAGCATAATGGTAGCCTACAAAAGGTCGTGACCCTGCTGCTAGGACTAGACTGTTGTAAGGAGCTGAGGAACGATATTTAGTATCAAATCCGCCACAAGTTGAAGCTGTTAATAAATGATCAAAAGTTCCATGTAAATTTACACCAACTACTGCAACATCATTGATTGCAGCTTGGTCTTGAAAGCCCCATTTCCGAGGGGTAAGATTGCCCTGAGTTGGTTCCAAACTATCACCTTTAGCTTGTACTTTAGCTAAATCACTTCGACAAGTTCGTAAAAGTGGAAATAACTGGTTTCCTGCGATAACACAGACATTGCTTTGATACTGAACATAGATCTCTTCAGGATGCAAGTGAGGTGCAATGTCTGGACGTGGATTATGTTGACTTCTGCACTTAATACTTGTAATGACTTCATTATGTAACTGTTCTTCGAGTAAAAGCTCACAGTTTTCGGTGTAAAATCGCAGAAAGCCTGACTCAAATCCTAACAAAATGCAAGTCCAGTCAGGGACAACCTAAAAAATTTTTTCAGTATAAATGGCAACTTGGCAGTGATAAATTACGTGTAGGCTTTTAGTCTGGCTCACAACTGGAATACAAACAACAGATTTAATGTTGTCACTGTCGTGTACAGAGCCAGAATATGTTATTTGAAATTGACTTAGTGACGTGTTATTATCCCATTTTGCGGACAAAATAACAAGTCTACGATCATTAGCAATTGCAATAACGTCACCCGTGGGTGAAACTGATAATTCACATAATTGCAACCAGCTATCAGAGCCTAGAAAAACAATAATTTTCAGTCAAGACAACACAATGTGAAAGTGATTACCTCGTAAGTCATCAGTCGGAAACAAACATCTGCGAATTGCTGGCACGTCCGATATACTCGCCGTCACATTAATTTGGCAAGACATTTTTCAATAATTAAGATTTTTATTAAAATACTCATTTATAAACACATTGACAAATAATCGATCTGACATCTGAAACGTCAAATGTCAAGACACAATGCAGGGATCTGCAGCAGAAAACTGTATTATCGGCACAAGTTATTTGTTCCAAAAATAAATAAAAATGTATTTGAGGTATAAATCAATGTATAAATATTAAAATTTATTATAATTTTAAGTAAATTTAAGGTTTATTATGCTATTTATTATTAGCACAAGTTTTTAATTTTTTAGTGTTGTTAGGTGTTTTAAGAAATTGCAATTGATGGCAGCACTGTGCAGTTAACGAGTTAACCTCAAAACTTTATCAGTGAACTGTCTTGATATTTTTAAAAATCAGGATTAATACAAAAAAGCTTGTCACAATATGACTGCAACTAATAATAAAAAGGTATTTGTAGCTTGTATTACTCAATTTTTGGTGACTTTCTAAAATTTCTAGCACGGAAGTTCTACTGAAAGCTCCTCTGGTTCAACCGACTCTTCTAGCTCTAGTTCTTCATCTAGTGGCTCAGATTCATCATCATCTAGTGATAGTGACTCTTCAAGTTCGCAGGAATCAACCAAACAACAATCAGGGTCAGAAGTAAAGAAAAGTACAGCAGTTCAAAAAAACCCACGTAAAAGCTCTGAAAATGTAAAAACAACTACTTCCAAAGCTTCAGACACGAAATCGATTCCTAAACCTAAAGCACAAGTTTCAAAATCTGCCAAACAACCTCCTAAAACTGTTATTTACTCATCTGAAGATGAAGACAAACCTAAACCTACTGTCAAACGTAAAAGTACAGCTAAACCTAAAAGTAGCGCAACAATTACACCTAAAGCTGCGACTAGTAAACCTCAACCTAAACCTGCTGCTAAATCTGTATCTAGTAGAGGTACCAAAGGGAAAGAACCACCAAAAAAAGTGCCTCAGAAGAATAGTAAAAATGATGCAAATAAAAAGAAAAGTATTTTCTCGCCTGAGAACAGTTCAGAGTCTGATGATACAGCAAAGAAGAGTCGGCCGAAACCTCCAGCACCTAAACCTCGACCTAAAGCTTCAGCTAGAACAGTTGAGAAACCTAAACCTGTGGAAAAGAAACCTGAGAAGCCTGCTCCTAAATCTAAGGCTGTTGTGAGTTCTGCCAGTTCTGCATCTTCTTCTACTGCTTCTAGTAGCAGTTCTGATAGTGAAACCAGCGCAGAATCTTCTGGTACTAACAGAAAAACAAACGAAAAGAAGATTATCAAAAAACCTTCTGCTAAAGACAGAAGTGTAGGGTCAGATTCAGAAACTGAAAGTCCGAATACAAAACAAGTTACACGAAAATTGACTCGTTCTGCTAGTACTCGAAAATCGAAACATGTTTTAGGGAAAAACGTCTATTCTGATACAGATTCAGATACAGAAAGTACCAAAAGGTCTCTAAGTAGGTCTCCTGTGAAGAGAGCTCCTGTTTCAACTAAAGGCAAGACTAAGAATAATAAACGAAATGATGCTAAATCACGTGCTGAAGAGATTATAATAATAGAAGAAAGGAAATGTCCTTTGGAGGGTTGTAACAGTTTAGGTCATTTAAGTGGCAAATACGAGAAACATTTCACTTTAGAAGCTTGTCCTATGTATCATAATTTAACTCCAGGTCAATGCAAGGAAGAGTTGCTTGAAAGAAAGAAACGTGAAGAAATGCGACGAAAAGCGTTAGAATTCCATCGAAAGTCCCCACGTCCTCAACAAAGCCAAGACCAGAAACAATACTTGCAAAAAATTCGCGACATTCACTTAAAATTCAAATCAGAGCCAATGGAAGATATCAAACCGCAAAATCTTGATAAAAACCGCGAACCGGATTTATCGAATTTCGTGCCCGATTATGATCTGAAATTGTTCAGGGACGCACAAGCATTAGCTAGTGAGAAAATTGAGGAGGATCTTAAAACTCAGCCGAATACTAAAGGGACGAAGTGTATTGAAATGGGAAAATTTGAGATGGAAGTGTGGTATCAGAGTCCGTATCCGGAGGATTATGCGAGGTTACCGAAATTATATATTTGTGAATATTGTTTACGTTATATGAAAACGCGGACTGTTTTACAAAGACATGTAGTTAAATGTGTCTGGAGACACCCACCCGGTGAGGAAGTTTATCGCAAAGATAAAATAAGTGTGTGGGAAGTTGACGGGAAACGGTATAAACAGTATTGCCAAAATTTGTGTTTGTTGGCGAAATTTTTTCTGGATCATAAGACTTTGTATTATGATGTTGAACCGTTTTTGTTTTATGTTATGACTATTGTGGATACGGAGGGGTGTCATACTGTAGGATACTTCAGTAAGGTAAGGGTAGTAAAGCAATTTTGTTTGATGAACAAGAATGCAAAGAATAAAAATTATGTAATATACAAAATACAACTTAAAATTTAAAAAAATACTGAAAAATATTTTATCACCATCCCATGAGAATATTTCTTTGGTCAGAAAAGCAACAGACATCTACAAAAAAAAAGAGAATATAAAGAAAATAATAAAATTGGAAGTATATGTATACTAAAAAAATTAAAAATCAAAACACAATTACTGTTGATTTTATTTTTTGGCTGATATACAAGGTGATTCACATAAAACTACGAGCCTGACAACCCTTACTCGCCAAATGACAAGTCGCTTGAGTAACCGGATTCAAAACATTTATTGAAAATACAAATTAGCACCCTGTTGAAGCGAAGTCTAGCTAGCGCTACATTTCGTGTTTTTTTTTTTTAAGTTATGTGCTACATTTATGAGATGTTTTTAATACAATTACTCAGGCGAACTACCGCAATCACAAACATTTTTGAAAATACGACTAACCGCTATAAGCTATAATTAATTCATGCTATAATCTAGGAGATTGGGATACTAGTGCACAATAGTGTGGGCCAAAAAAATGAACTATTTTTTTTTAACTTCCGACAATGAAAAATTGTTTCCTAGGCACTTTTAAAAAATGCTTTTTCAAGATGAGCTTTTTACTTTAATAGGAAAAACTCCCTCATCGCAGTTTTTTATTTTTTTAGTTCCATATGGCAAAATCCATATCTCGTCATTACATGATCGTACAGAAAAAAAATATTTACATTTTTTGTAAAAAATTGAACGCTCTAAAAAAAGTATCTTACAATTTTTTACAACTTTTACCCTTTAGAAGATATCAGAGGTCAAAGTTTGAAGAATTTAGCAAAAAAAAATTTTCTCTTCTAAATTTTATAACTCGTGGATAAATAAATATTATAAAGTGCGCAACATACGGTTTTGTAGGAAATTAAACGCTCTACAAAATAGTCGTTTGTGGTTAATCGATTGCTTTAACTATTTAAAAAAAATTGGGGATTTAGTATCAAATTTTGGTTTTTAAAATGCGAATATCTTCTAAATGGTTAGAATAATCAATTATCCACAAGAGACCTTTTTTATAGATCGCTTAATTTCCTACAAGGCTATATGTTGCGCATTTTATATTTATTAATCTCTGAGTTATAAAATTTAGAAGTAGAAAAGGAATTATTGTTAAATGCTTTAAATTTTGACTCCCGATATCTTCTAAATGGAAGAAGATATAAAAAAAATTGTAAGATAATTTTTTTGTAGAGCGTTTAATTTCCTAAATTTTTTGTGCAATAAAGCAATGATCAGATATGGATTTTACTATATGGAACTGAAAAAAAAAAATGGAGAACTGCGATGAGAGAGTCTTTCCTATCAAAATTAAGAGCTTATCTTGAAAAAGCATTTTTTAAAAGTGCCTAGAAATCAATTTTTCAGTGTCGCAAATAAAAAAAAAATTAGTCGATTTTTTTGGCTCACCCTAGTGCACAAGCTCCAAGCTGCCATCATCAGGTATGTATACTTGATGGTAACTTTACTTGAAATTAGGAATAAAAAATTACAATTTTACAAAATCTACAATTGTGAGAAGTCTAATTAATCTAAATGATTCTTTAAAAATGTGAAAAATTTAGAAAATACTTCCAGAAAAGTTACGAAATCTAAAATAAAAAATTACAAGCATATTTTAATAAAAATTTACAGATACTCTGAAATTTTAACTCATGCTAAGAAAATAGTGATCTTTTACAATCGAAGTTCGTTTTAGTGCGTAAGGCCGAGTCAGAGATTTTGTGAGGCGAGCTTGAAGTGCGAGTCAAAAAACATGGGCGAGGCCGTACTGGCTCTAACGAACTTATACAAGGTGTCCCAGAAAGACGTTCCCAGAATAAGGCAAACTTGATATTTTTGAGAGCAAAACAAACAGATTTAACGCAACTTAGGTATCGTTTACGAACTAGATGGTACCAAATTCGGAAATTACCGATTTTAATGAAATTTATTAGAAATACAGGTGCTACTGTTACTAGGTCTGCATATTCCAACTTTACTCTTTTTTTTCTTTTATCATACTTTAACATTTTTATGCATAACTTTTTTATGTGTTATGCGATTGGCTGAAATATTTTTTTATTGTAAAGTCACCTTAATCCTAGATAATTTTTGTCTCTTGTAGAATTTTCCTATTAGAAATAGATCTAGATTTTATTTATCCAAAGTGAACTAATGAGAATATTTTTAATTTAAGAGTTTTATGACTCATATTAGTACCAATGGGAAGCGAGTATTACGACTTGTTTCTATGGAAATTATTAAATTTTTTCTTATTCAAAGTATTTTTGTTACCCAACCAAGGCGATACTTAACTGGAACTATTTTTAAATTTGAGAAAAAACTAAGAATAAGTAAATAATTTTATTTTCCTTAAAGTGTCAAAGAAGTTTATTGGTTAAGAGACATAATAATTAGACATTGTCAAAAACGTCTAATTAATAATGACTTTTTGGAATGCTCTCGAAAAAATTTCCGGAAAGAATTATAATTTACATTATAACAAGGTATATTATAACTGACAATTTAATAAGAAAGAGAATTTTATTATTATTTTTTTATCTTCGTCGCACTAATTTAGAAAAAATAATCCTGTTTGTTGTTTAATAAATTCACAATCAATGGTTTTGATTGTTCATCTACTTTCTCATGGCAAGCTGCGATTTTTTGAATGAGCCGTCTATTGTCATTTCAAATTAAGCGTGCGACACTAGCGGCAAACCACCGAACTGGTTGGTTTGATGCAAAATCTAATTTAAAATAGCAACAGTTAATTAATAGGGGTTAGCCGTTATATTGCCGCTGTTTCACAGTCACTACAACACAAAATTCACTCAATAAAGCAGTTGAAAGAGAGTGACAATCGCTGGACGCTGTAGGTGTTTTTACTTAAATTCTGGTGCCATTGATTAATTTTTATTTATTTTTTTAAACTCTATATGCATATTAAGATCTGTGTACCTAGGTACTCGAAAAAATCTCATTGTGTATAACCTTTAAAATAACGTAGGTATCAGAAAACTAAAAAAATATCAATACAACTTCTTCATTAAAGTGGCAGTTTGGAACATATCTTAAACCCCAATTGATGTTGGCTTAAAACACTGTTATTTGCAAATATTTCGCTTATTTTAGATTTTTGGTAAAAAATTATTTTTTTCCTTATTGTTGAGAATAATATTCTACAATTTAAAACGAGTTTAAATCGTTTTCAACTCCCAATTGGGGGAATTTTGGGGGATGTTCCGTACTCTCATTTTAATTGATCTCTTTGTATTTATAATTATAACGAAGAAGAGTTACCCTACATCCTACAACATACAAATACAAGACTTTACTAAAATTGTTTTTATGAATGTGAATGTAGATTTTTACTGGAGTTGCTGTCGATGTAAGCCGATCAAGAAAAGAAATTTTATAACGTAATGTTTTATTTTTCTCTGATAACAGAGGATAAAATTACGAAAGGGTGGCAGTGACGATTTTTGCTAACTTGATATCTTTGGACTGTGATAGGTTTTAATTACATTGATTTACTGATAAAAGTGATAACTTACCTGAAGAAGTACATAATCATAAAAAATAAATACATTTTATCACAAAAATTAAATTTAAAACCCTGTTATGCCCTAATAAAAATGAGATGCAAATGATAAATAGAAGTAACAATAAGTGCAATAGTGGACCATATGGACGGTTGTATTTTAGATTTTAAGATTTTTAAGGGGAAATTATGTTGGTGGTTTGTATATCAAACTTTAAAAAAAACAGTTTATATTTAATTGATGTTAACTGATAATAAAAATTTGCAGTATCTACACAACACGTATTTCGAATTTAAAAGAACGAACACGTGTTAGTGTTTACACTCAATTTGACGTCAAATTGGTGCACGACAATAATCACCAATAACATAAAAAATCGAACATTCAAAATACGTCTTCGTATTTCTGTAGACTCATCTTACTGACAAGTTCGTTTTATTGAGATTCTACTGTAATGCCTGCTGTAATTAAGTACTGTTTGTTCATTTTGAATTTCAATTCAGTTTATCAATAAAACCTTTAATATATTTTTCCTAAGCTAGGACTTGACATATAAAACGCCTTCGCGTGCCTTAGTGGCACGTGTGGCTCTCATTGCTCACCCCTGGTTTAAAACAGCGGAAATATACAACATTTTCGGAATTCTTGGAAAGATTTCAATCTGAGATATCGATAAACAACCAATTCAGAGTTGGGGATATTATTTCTAATTTAAAAATATTCTATATTTCTAATTGTTTAAATTAAAATTTTAGTGATTTGTGTTTATAGATTTAATGAAATTTGTTGAAAAGTTTTTATCTATTTCAAATATTTTTTTAATTTGCAGGAAATCGTCATTAAAAAAATGTTAGATGTTATCAAAAAACAAATAAATAATAATTGTCTCTTGATATAAGTTTAAATGTTTATGCAGCGTTGAATAAATCAAATACGAAAACGGTGGATTTTTTTTTCAAATATAGGTTTTAACAGATTTTACAAAAACTTACAATTTTAATGAAATTCTTTGTTTAAAGGTCGTATTTAAAAAAAAACATCTTTAGTAAAATCTGAGAATTAAAGTTTTTATTTTAAATTCTTTTTACATTTATATTATTATATTATACACGTTTTATTATTTTTTGTTTTTTTTTTAAAGCTAAATGAAGCGTTAGAAATAAAAAACGTCTAGACGGTTCATGTGCCTACACAACAAACGATAAATAAATCTCAGATAGTCTGTTTTTTATCGAGTGAGTTTTATACATTTTTTATAGCCAAAGAGAATTGCCATCAAATAGCTATTATTATCCACTTTGCTATAAAATATTTCTATTGCTAACCAACCCTCAATCGCGTCTTCTTTTTTTTTTTTTTCTAATATTTCCAATTCAAATATAGTATGTCTACTTTAACTTTGCATTTCTTATAAGCCTCACCCACATTATTTCATTGGACAAAAAATTAAAGCTTTACTAAGAGACTGGTTTTATTGGTACATGCGAAAAGCAGGCACCGGGACAAAAGTAAAGGTTGAAACAACTCTACTGTACGAAATAGGCATTTCCTTGATTTTTATCAGAGATATAACTTCGACTAACTTATTCAATTAACAAAGATAGGCACTCTGAGCAATACTACCTAAGAAACACAATTATGCGGCTTATTTTTAAATTTATCTGCCAAAATAAATAAACTTTTATAGGAAGTGTCATTGAAAATTAATTTCAGTTATAATATCACAAGTACTTAGGTTTTCTCCTGAACATTTTCGAAAAACGTCATTTAATTACACGTTTTCGAAATTCTTGAAAATGCATCAAGGTCCTTGTAATATTCAGCTAGAAAATTGCATAACACATCGTTAATTTTGTATTTAAAAATATTTTTTATAAACATTGACACTAAATGAAACATGAAATTATTTATTTAAACATAATTTTTCTAATTTTATTAAATTACTTTCAGGAAAATTTTGTTTTTCTATATAGAAAAGAATCGTAATGTTTATTTCATATTGTTTCTATTGTCAGGGTATTTAATTTATTTACACAAAGCCAGGGAATAGTCAGGAAATTCGAATATTTTTTCATAAAGTCAGGGAATTATTTTATTATTTGGAAAATTAGTCAGACGGTAAGTGCAGTAAAAATTGATTTTGAAAAGAAAAAACAAGAAGTTAATTATAGAAAGTGTAGCAACAAAATTTAAAAGACAAGTTAAAACAAAAAAAAAATTTTTGTAAAAAGAAAATTTACTGAAAAGGTCTTAAGAAAATTAGCTGTAATCAGGAAATAAAATAATAGAAAACATTATTCATTCACATACCTAAACCTATAAAAAAACAAGAGAAATGGACAGCATCAACTGTTATAAATTAAATTTTAAAAAATTGTAAAACAAATACTCAAAAAAATACTTGCTAATTTCTATATTTAAAAAAATAATAATGACTAATATGTATCGACAAGTTGGCGAATTTTCATTTTTGCAATCCTGCAGTTGATAAGTTTACCTTACTGTGATAAATAAACAGAAGAGATAGATTCCGTACACTTTCAGAACAGCATGTTGGGTCATCAAAATCTGTCAGCGAACGACACTAAACAGAATGACCAAGAATGAAGAACGTCGCTGACCTTTCGCTGACCACGTACCGCTTGGCTTCCTCCCCTTCAATTTGCAAATGGAACTGACCCGACACTATTTTGTCATCTGCACACTTTTATTGGTGTGCTGTTCTGAAAGTGTACGGAGTCTAGCTTATTTCAGCTGTGAAATAGCATATTAAAGAACGAGTTGCTACAGAGTACATAAGAACCCACTCCATAAAGTCAGTTTTGTAGCACGAATTTAAGAGTATAAAACGAGCGCGTAGCAGTAGTTTTTTTAAAAATGAATTCTTGAATGAACAAATTGAATGAAAAATGAACAAATTCTTTATACTATTTTTTATAATTTGCCATTTTTTTTATATAATTATTTCTAATGTAAAAAGTAAAATTTTTGGTTCTAGAAAAAGATTTTTTGCACCGAATTGTAATTATGAGTATAATTATGGGCTGGAGTGCACAAGCGTCCTGCGCGTATTATGGACATAAAATTAGGGCATTTATATTTTTGTTCATAAATGTGGAGATGAAATTAATTTTTCTCTGTATTACATAGTTCATAATTGTGGACAGAAATTTTTTTCTTACCAACTGAATAATCCGAGTAGTCGGTGACTTCTCTAAGAATAACATATTGCGCAGCGCTGGCTATATTTGAACACACTGCGCAAACGGTTAACGCAAAAAAAATGTGAAAGAATAAATTTGTAGAGAATTAAATTTTGTAAAATAATGTAGCGACGCGATATTTTTTTTATCTCTAACAGTTTAAGCACTAGAGATAATAAATTAAAAGAACAACCCGGCTTTGGTAATTTTTTTATTATTTTTTTTGTTTATTTTTAAATATTGAGTCTAATTTTTAGAGTAATTTTAAAAACATCCTGTACATTAAAGACATATAGAATAAATAATTGCTGAAGACGTCTGAAAAACCTGGAAAAGTAAGACATTTACTTGTGTCAAGTTTTTCAAGAAAGAAGAAAATGTCAAATTCGATTTTGGCAACTAACACTATAAAAACGGAGTTACAAGGGGCCGAAAATTTTTTAAAAAGTTGGAAAATTTGATCATACAGAGTTATCCACGTAAGATGACGAGCCTGACCAGGTAAAAATGCAACCCACAATATAATTTACAAAGGACTCATTGTTTTTTGGAACTAGTAAATTAAATTATGGATCTACGTATGTATCTATTAAATGTAGTTGTCAGTGTTATTACATTTTTTCATTCATAATAATTATTTAACGTAATGTTTTCTAACGATGAAAGAACGGACATGATACTAATTTTTGGTGAATGTCGAAAAATATAGAGATATCGTTATCTCGAACGCCGAGCTCTGACCGACAAAATTTTTAGGAGACTGGCAAGCATGCTAAGAAATAATTGGCTTTGCTTTAAAAGAGTAAGAACTAGAGCTGCTACTTGCCCTGGAAATGCATCCGAAAATCCACATATCGTTCAAAAAGAGATATCAAGACAGTTAGGAGTTAGTCAATCATCGGTTTGTGGTATTTTGAGAGAGAATAAGTTTCATCCATACCATATACAACTCGTCTAAGAGTTAAAACCGACAGATTACCACAAAAGGCTCCAGTTTTGTAATTTTGTTAGAGAGAAAATAAATTTTAAAAAACGCTATCTGTTTTATATGGATTATGATAATGCAAGAAAGATCCAATTAGCTATATATATAAATAGTATTTTGGGTTGCATTTTTACCTGGTCAGGCTCGTCATCTTACGTAAATAACCCTGTATAATTAAAAGTGTTGAATATAAAGTGCGAAATTATGACTTGTACAGATGCATTGCTGCAATAAAATTTAACTAAAGTTGTAAATAGTTACTAGTGGTAGTAATAGAACTACTTAGTCTTATGATTTATGAGTTTACGACGGACGTCGCTCGCTCGAGCTTTGACCATAACCATTTGTTTTCAAAGGATGTTACATTTCTTTCTCTTTATCTACTCATTAGATGTTCCTGATTATTCTAGAAGGCTTTTTATATTTTATAGCCACCCCGTATACGACTTCATGTCAAAATTTTGAAAACAAATCTGATTTCTGTCATTTACAGACAACCTAATTTTTTTTATCGTGGTATAAAAGAGATCAATCACCATCAATCTTTCGCGTCATTTAAATCATTTATTCCTTATATTAAAGCAAAGAAATTCAAAGCTTATAGAAAAACCCACCGTGAAAGGTTGATCCCGGCTATTGACACCCTCGAGCGTCAAACTTCTGGTAATAAAACCACACCAAATTTCCCGTTTAATGTCTTCACCCTTGGAGCCTAGTTCGCGACATAACCCGTGTGTTGCTGCAAAAAGGGCTACGAAGTTAACGTCGCCATTCGCTAGGTCAATCACATCACGGTTTGGGATGGGATGGATGATTTGGGCGTCTGTGGCGTCGCGTCTCGCCGGGTCGATGACCCAAGCCAGCGTCTGGCCCAGCCGCGAGCTCGTTCAGGTGGGGCGGGGTTAGTCTACCCGTTTTACGTGGATATGTACGCACCCTATGCGGAATCCCGCCCCCCTTCAATATACAAGACACACATGCGGATATAATCCCGGAAAGCGGTTAATTCGTACGGGGTTGGCACAATGAAAGATTTCTTCGGATTGAGGGTGCACTTTGAAATTATTTCATTCATACGCAAGGTTGCAAACTTTTCAATATTGGTATAAATGACGTTTTCAAAATAAACTAATTTATTGAAGCAACCGTCCGCGAAATTCTATTTGCTATTACTACTAATAACGGCCACGAATAATATTACACAGAGTGTTCTTTTTAGTGCATCTCAAATACTTAAGAACAGTTTATAAAATTAAAGGGCTGTTTTTTGAAATAAAGAACGCTTCACAACTCTAGCATGGTAGCCTTACAGAGGCTAAGTTCTGGTCACCGGATAGAGTTAGTGATATGTGGACTCAATGAAATAGATAAAGAAAGCTTAAGTTGTAAGTTCAAAAAAGCAGATTGGTGGCTAGTTATTTCCTTTGTGCCCTTCACTAGTTGCGACTTTTGTAAACTAAGGTGTGGAATATTGGCAGATCAAAAATTATTAAAAATTTATTCTAATTTTTACCTCTATATTTTCGACTTTCTGTATATTTTATTTTTTTCGGGAAGGAAGCACATATACATGGTGTTATGGAAATGAGTGCAAATATTTTAACCTGAAATACAGTACCACAAATAATAAAAATCTGTAAAAAAAATTTTGTCCTATTTCAACTAACAACAAAATTACAGGCCGTCAAAGTTGGGTATAAAAAAACATCTTTTTGTTATATCTGGAAAACCGCTTAACCGATTAATACCAAATTTGGTACACAAATGAAGTTGACTGTACTCTTTTTATTTCTACAAAATTTTGCTGCACATCTCAATTTCAAGTTACGGCACTTTTTTTTCACATTTTGGGTAATTAACCAATTTTCTTCTTATTAATTTCCAATTTTTGTAGCAAAAATGAATATGCCAGTAGATTCTACATAAAACTGCAAGAATGCAATATTTTGCTAAAACGTATCGTTTTCGAGATATTTACGTTTAAAGTATAAAACTGACTTTTTATCTTTAACTTTGGCGTCCTCTAGCTCCTAAACGGTGCAACTTAGTATAGAGGTAAATTGTGTTAGATCGCTTTATTTTGACCTGAAAAACCTATGATTGCCCTATGTTAAAAAAAATGTTATACGTTTTGTAGTAATTAATTTTTAGTTTATAATTTTGTTATCAGTTGAGATAAGACAAAAAATTTTTTACAGATTTTTATTATTTGTGGTGCTGTATTTCAGGTTAAAATATTTGCACTCATTTCTATAACACCCTGTATAAAAGAAAAGAGATTTTTCTTTTTTTTACCAATGTTTTGGAGAAGCTACTCATTCTTCTTTGCCTTTTTTACGGTTTTAAGACATATCTTCTTAATATAACAATTTGATGTTTCTAAAAATAGAACCAGTCAATTACATTTTTATTTTCCAATATTTCTAAGTACATATTAACTAGTAAACATATAGAAATAAAGAAGATCAATATTCTAAATTATAATAAACTATGAGTCAGTTTTGAAAAAAGGATCCTCGAAACATTGTACACTGGGTGCCTCAAAAATAGTTTTAAAAAAGCACAAACATATGGAACATTATATTGTGGATTGTGTAATCCACAAAAAGGTTAAAAAGATTTTTTTGTTATTATAAATAATATGCAGCGTTTATTTATAGACCAGACGTTAGGGGTGTTTTCTCCTTTTATCAAGTTTAGTCTCTAAGGGGATTTTGGCGTACTAAGCACTAATTTGGCAAGCGAAAAGAACCCTAACATGCGGTTAGACTATCTGTTAAGGAAACAAACGCGGGATTCGGCATTGGAGGCTATACGGCAGTTTATTACTCCAGATGCGGCGTAGATTTACATAATATATATATTTTTTAAGTGTGTTTTTCTAAGACAAACAGAGTGTGTTGGATACGTAATGCAAAACACTAAATATTTGACATTTTGAATGGCACAAAAAATTTAAAGTTCTCTTAAAAAAAAGAAATAGTCAAAATAAATGATTATAAAAAATATGTATAAATATATATAAAATATAAATAAATACATAAGAAATTGAGAACTGAAAACTAACGACAGAAATTTAGCGATTTTATTTTCGCTTGAAAAGCAAGGTATTTTGAAGAATTTTGTTAATAATTTAGCGCTTTTGCAATTTGTTTATATTTTTCCTTTCTTTTTATATTTGTAAATAATAATTTTGTAAATTGTTATTTTAATTTTTTTCACGTTATTGGTGCCCACTGTCCAGATAGGCGCTCTTTCACTTTTACACCCCAAGCAGTTGCTTGCTTTGCTTCATTCAGTATTTTTTACATTGGGGCAGTCCGAGGGGTTGTTTAGAGTTTTGAGGGTCAGGGTTTGTTTACATTTCACCCTTTGCTTCTGATTCTTACAAGGAAACATGATTTTTCCGGGTTGAAAAAAGCGATGTGCTTGCTACACGCTACATTTCCTGTAGTAACACATACTTAATCATGTATTTATCGTGTTGTATTCATTTTTAACATTTTAGTTAATTTGTAACATCCGTTAGAAATTGTAATTATAACGTTTGGTTAGATTTTTAAATAAATTGCGAAGTTAATCGAGAAATATGTGGCACGATATAGTTCTTAGTCCTTTTGTGCTTGAAGATTGAAAATGTGGTCTCTATCAGATGACCCCAGGATCGAGAAAATTACTTTCCCACCGTGCATCTATTTAAAACATTCAGTTATTCATTTTTGTCATTCACTTTTATTCTTGTATTCCATATATCAACCCTTTATAAGGAGTTACAAGCAATTCCCGCTTTAATCGTCTATATTTCAATTTAAAGTGACGTCTTGATTTTTGGCATATTTCCAATATCGTTTCGTGGTGTTAAAATGCATTTGATTTTTTTTTTTTTTGAAAATCTGCGTATAATTAAAATTCCTTTGAAGATTCATAAAAGTGCACAAAAGAGAACCGACTTGTCACGACTATAAAACTGGAACGAGTTTTGAGAATTTATTGGCGTAGCTACGACAAGAAACAATATCGTAAAGTTTATGTAAACCTTAAAAATCGTGCAATGGTCACTATCAGCGTACCGTCTGTCCCGATTGGTTATCCATTTTATTTACAATCTGCCAATAATTTCGCAGATGACGTTCAATTTTCCATTTAGCAAACGTTATTGCTTTGTACCGGTGGTCAAAGTTCTCATAAAAGTGCATTTGACCACTCGGTGAACTTACTGGATATAGATTTTTTACATAAAATCAACGTTTACAACCGGTATTTTCAGAAATTACTTCACAAAATTGGCTTCCTAAAAATGCAACCCAAAAGAATACCACTCTGAAAACAAGTGAAGCTACTCTTAAATTTTGAAAACAATATGTTAAATCTTTTTTTGCTTGAAGAATGCTGTACAATTAAAAATTTATTAAAATACTTATGATTAATTTACGATAAATAAGAAAGGAATATTTATTATTTATTTGCTATTATTGATCTAAGGGCATGGTACGCGGGCCCTCTGCATTGCATCTCAAGGCTTATTGTTTTCTTCTCACTGTTCACGTAAATGAACTCATTTTCTAAAAATCGTTGATACGTTGTATCTATACCTAAACCTCTATAAACTCTTTAATAACCAAAGGAGTACGTACTTAGTCCTAAACCTTTCTACTTTTAGGTGTAAGGCTAATGGAGTTGAGTTCTGTATTTTTGTCTCTATTGTTTGTAATTTGTGTTTAAAAATTTTAAAATGGCTAAAATGTAGGAAGCTGTGATAAGTGTGAACAGATCTAGTAACAAATATAAAGCGAAAACTATTGGCTCTTTTGGCATTGATAAAAACATGAAGCCTAAATTGAGAACAATTGAGAAGAACATACTTATAAAATAATTTTAGAAAATGCTGTTGTTGGAGTTGTTGGGGTCTAACAAAACCGGTAGCAAGAACATTTGGGAGAAAAAGCCTTGACACTAGTGTTCGTTGCAATAGCACTAATTTATTACTTATCTCCTTGTCTTCACACCAAGATTTGTTCGTTTGTTATTATAAAGCCGATCGTAGTTGTATCTCGCACGTATTTTATATCTTGTGATTTTACTCTCAAGTTTTATGGTTAAAACAACCTTTAACGTAAGAACGATTATGATGTCAGTCACGATGTCAATAACTAATGTCAGAATTAACAAGAGAGGTTTTTTTACATTTATCAGTCTCAGAGATACCAACTCTATATTTCTTTATGTGCTGTTGGTAGTCCTAAGAAATTTGAATCTAAAACGCGTTACTTTAGTAGGGTTTTTATTCATTCCTCTTCTCTGCATTCTTTTCCATGTCTTTATGTGGAATTCTATCAAACGCCTTTGTACCGAGTGTTTATTTAAAAAAAGCTCTTAGAGTGTTGTGGAATCAATAATTGTTTTGGATGTAGCTGAAAAATGTTGAGAATGCTTTCGTTTTCCAGCAAATTTTTGTTCAATTTAGATTTCGTAAAGGATAGTAACAAAAATTATAATTATAGATCATCAAGTGGTCTAATAATTGACCGACTATTATTAATGAAATGATTGTGTAATAAACGGCATACTTCTCCTTCTCATGGCTAGCTGTGAGTTTTTTTTTTTTTTTTTTTAATGAATAGGAGCTTACATATTTATGAAGCATCATGTGTTTTTCTCTTGATCTTATTAATTAGATTGTCACCATTCAAACATTTAGCCGAAAAAATTAGAAAAGAGGGAGGTTGTATGTATACATCAGGTTTATTCCAAAAGCAGTTTAGAATGGTTCAAAACTGTACCGAGCATGCACAATAGAAATTTTGCTCTGTTAAAATGGTGCGCATGTGTAGACCAATTCTGAACCGTTGTTGGAAGAAACCTATTTTGTTCATGGGTTTCAAAAAAGCCTTTGATTCAGTATGGATAGAGAGAAATTATGTGATTTTTTGAGAGAAAAAGGTGTGTGTTGAGTGATTAGTAAGAAAAATAGAAGAAATGTATGAGGAAACAATCAACGAAATTAAAATAGGAGAGGAAGTAAATGAATGTTTTTAGACGAATAAAGGTGTGAGGCAGGGTGTCTCTTTAAGTCCAGCATTATTTCTATCTTACCTGGGAGACACATGACGTATTAAGAAGAGCGCAATTGAAGGGAAATAGTTGTAGTTAGAGAGTGTGGTAGTGAAATAAAGAAATGATAAAAGTAATGGTAGAAATATAAAACTAGAAGTCAGTGCAGGTAAAACAAAACTGATGGTGCTTGCTAAGAAAGTAAGAAAAAATAGAGAAAAGGGAAGGGAAAAACATTGAACAGCTGAAAGAAATTAAATAGTTAGGCTAGGAGGTAAGTAATAACATGTCAGTTATAGCTTAGTTAAAAAACAGTCAAAAAGACAAATAAGCTTTTGGGAATGGTGTAGAGATTGGGAGAACGTAAATTTGGTGAAGATTACAAGAGAAGAACGATGATGTTTGATAGTTTAGTGAAAGTATTATAATGTATGGAGCAGAGTTGTAGGGATGGAAAGAATATGTGGAGATCAAACGAGAGTTAGAAAAGTATATTAGATGGGTATTATATTGAATTATTTTATGGGTATTATATTAGGGTTAAACAAACAAACGCCAGTATATATAATAAGGGAAGACACTAAAAAGATGAACTAAGCGTGGAAACAGATAAGAGAGCAGTACTATGAAAGTAATGTGTACGCGAGAGCAGAGGCAGAACGAATGAGAGGACGCGATAAAAGTATGGAGAGAGGATTAAAACGAAAAGACAAAGATACTAACAGACAGTAAATAATAGCAAGCATCAAAGAGTCAGGATACAGTGCAAAATACATACAGAAAATCACTGAGATACTTAAACCAAGTGAAAAGTAAAGACAAAAAAATGATTGCAAGATTTAGGTGTGAGGAAATGAGGAAAGAGATAATGAATTTTGGCGAGAGGACCGGAAGAAGTTATGTAGATTGTTTAGAGATTAATGGGAAATTATGTTTATGATTAATGGGAAATTAATGTTTGTCAGAATGTGGAGAGCTAGTGTGGTAGGAAAGAAGTATTGAGAGAGTATTGACACAGGGAAAAAGTGGGGAATGCGAGGATCAGGTTGCAAAGGGACGGAAAAACAATTGAAATTTTGTAATTTGTAAAACTGGACAGATCTGTGAAGCCGAGTAGGCAAATAAAGGCATTACTGTTATAAAGCAAGCTTTTCACTTGCTTTTCCAATCATGAATTCTGAGGTTTCGTGTGCTTCTGGTTTTCTTGAGACAGGGTTTTCGCATTTTTCTCCCTATTTTCTTTTTATTATTATTGCTTTTTATTACTACGACAGTCTTTTTTTGTCACCCTTCTTATGTATTAGTAAATTAATATCGGTTTTCTATTTTTTCAATATTTTTACACATCGGTCAGGTACACCGTTCTGTTTATCCAATTATTGGCTTTATCATTTATTTCTCATTATATTTTTCGTTTATTATTAAGCAGTGTCTTTTGTTTGTTTTTTTTTTCTAACTTAATAACTAAATTAAATTGAAAGCGCCTTAAGGTTTTTCTTACTAATACAAAACAGTAAAGACGTAAAACA
Organism: Tribolium confusum; assembly: GCA_029207805.1. Classification (NCBI taxonomy): domain Eukaryota; kingdom Metazoa; phylum Arthropoda; class Insecta; order Coleoptera; family Tenebrionidae; genus Tribolium; species Tribolium confusum. The sequence continues at coordinate 12,883,183 of JALGAY010000006.1, forward strand.
ATTAAAAATCGTAAAAGCAGAGGTAAAATTGCAGCTTTCTTATATTACCTTTTATTATTCCAGAACGTTCCGTTTCCTAAATTAAAGGATCTACCTTGTAACAAAATTTTTAAGTTATAAGAAAATAAAAAATTAAATGATTTGTATCGTTTTGATAATATTACAATGATGACATAAAAAAAGTGTGTAAATGGAAAAATGTACCGTTAATTTAAATATAAAATGTCAAAAGAACAAAGGGATTCACTAAGCTTTTTTCTGCTGATCCTAGAAAAGCAATAAAAAAAATGAAAACAGGAGACCGAATGGAAGGTTAATACAAAAAGAACAAACTAGAAGTAGTAACATCAAAACATTTTTTTTTGTGGTTCGTCCTTTAGCAAAAATGAAGTAGGAGTAAAAATTAAGGACTGATCCTTTTGATATACTACATTTCCATTGTTTGCGACCATTGAAAGATCTCATACCCTTGTGTTTAAAAATTCGCGTTTCCTTTTCCACGTCAATTAAAATATTTGTCGCATAACTTAGTCCCAAAAACCTATAATAGATTTGGTGTTCCTTTCTTTGTTCTATTATCCGGTTCCCATGCACATTCATTGTACCGTCATCTTGAAACTATGTGACACATAAATTATAATGTATAATCCAGATTTGACCGTAAATGCATTCGCAATGACTCTTCATTCGCGTTTTTCCCAAGCAAATCAATAAATATAACTGGTTACTCACTCTATACCAGATTGAGTGGTATCGCTTATTTATGTGCATAGTTTACTACTGCTCGCAGGAATTTCATTCTTTTAATTCTACCTGCTTGGCAACATGGCTCTTGTTCTCTACCAGTTGGCATTCGGTGAAAAAGTAATGTTACACAGATCGTTTGAATTATGCCAACGCTTATTTCATGGCGGTTAAGCATAATTGTTCCTGTTTTGCCATCAAATAGATTTTTTTTACAAATAGAGAGTAATTACTCTATTTTGTGATTTCCATCGCACGTCCGAGAATTGGTGGGGGACGACGCCGTCATCATCCAATAATCTCTGGTCGCGAACTCGTCTAGACGAGGGAATTGTTGCATCTTCAACAGCATCTGCCTAATAAAACACGGAAGCTCGAGGAATTGCTTCGTTTTCATTATTATTATTAAAGTTGTGCAAGTATGCTCATGAATTCTTTATCGACTAACTGATCTTTCTCTAATTACATGCTTCTTTCCAACTTATGTTGTACAACAATCACATTAAAAATTAATACAATGAGACTAGATAATGTCTGATTTAAGATGCTTTTTACCAGCGCCTTTTTTTCAAATTAGATTTTTTTTTCAAATAAGCTCATTGTTGCGCCCAGCTTCTTTTAATTAGGTGTAGTCCTCATTGAAGGAATGCTAAATAACCAAAATTGCCTTAACAGGATGAATATTTTAACTGGAGTAAATTCTATAACCCGACTCTCATTAGTCGGATCAAAAAAAAAAAAAAAAATTATATATTTTTTTAATTTGTCATATTATTTTTGTGTTTTTATGGATTCTCTTCTCATCTGGAAAAGAAACCACCTCCAACTTTTTATTTACATACAGTGTGATAGCTCGTTGGAAAGAACTTAAAACAAGGAATATGGCCCACTATACACTTTTGCAATTTGGTAATGGTAAAAGCACAAAACACTAACGAAACTATTAAAAAAGAATTATAAAAAACGGACAATAAACCACAGGAATGTTTCATAATGTCTAAAATGAGATGAATTTTAGATTATTGTTCTGACAACAAACAACAAATTTAATTCAACAACAAAACAACAGGTTTAACACTAAAAAAACAAAATATTTTTGTGTACTTTAAAGAATATCAAATTGTAAAAATTTATATTGTTTTATACTCCTTGTTTTAAGACTTTTTAGACAAGCTATGGTAATAGGTACTTTTGCATTTGAAAAGATAAAGTTGGGGGTAATTTGTTCCTCAGATCGGGAAGAGAAAATTTAAATTCAATTTTGACAACTTTAATATTTTAAATGACACACAATTCTCAAACATGACCATTATATCTACCTCTTTCTTCCATGACCACCTGAAATTGTAAGTCTTGAACCGCTTGGTAGTTTTCGAGATAAAAATAAAGTTGTTTTTGTATGAGGCATGATACCAAATTTTTGATATACAGTTGTGATTGAAATATGTGCAGAAATTTTGTCTGAAGATGATTCTCACAATGCTAAATCTACAAATTTGCCTTTTAGATGTCGCTCGTTTTTGAGATACACCTTGCATAAATTTTTTCTCAAAAAATTTATATCGGTGGCTTAGAAAAGTTGAAGTTTGACCCAACTTTGAAATTTAACTCTTTATTTAAATTTTGTGCTCACTGTAACAAAATTTAACATTTTTTAATCTTCCTTTTTTTTTAAATCCTTCTACCCTAGACTTTATGGACTTCTCAAAATTCACAAAAATAATACTCCAAGAAGACCAGTGGTTTGTTAAACCAACTCATCTTCCTATAAATTAGCAAAATCAAGTTATTAGAAATTCCATAAATTCACTGTAAAAAATTCTTTAGATCCTACTGAAAAAATAAACAAAATGAATAACCCCTCAGGTTCTTTCCTTGTTCCTTTTGACATCATTAACCGATTTTCTTCTATTCCTGTCAATGAAGCTCGTTCTCTTCTTAGTAATCTTTCTTTATCTACTTCCTCTTTTACATCCCACTCAATTAATTTTTTTAGTTAAATTGGTTTTAGATCAAGATTTTTTCTTTTTTAATAATAATAATATATAAAAACAACACACGGGTTTAGTTATGGGCTTCCTCCTTAGCCCCCCTTTTAGAATAATTATTTATGAACAACTTTGAAGAAAAATCTTTGATACTTCCCAAGCCATTTCTTCAAAGCCTACCTGTTTTTGGTTTAGATATATGATGTCATCTCTTTGTTCAAAGGCACCAATGTAGAATTAGATAATTTACTTTTATTTACTTATATTCTTGCATTCTATTTTTAGATCTTAACATAATTAGAAAAGACAATTCATTTTTTGCTTTTAAAATTTATAGGAACCCTACATCAATTGATATTATAATACCTCTCGATTACAAACATTGTTACTCACATCGTAACTGCATTTAATTCTTTATTATTAAGATTTTTTATTTTCTTTTAGACCATGTTGCCTTTGAAATAGAATGAGTTATCATTAAACAAATAGCAGTGAATAATCACTTTCTATTAAAAGACTTAAATGTACTTTTCCATAACTCTAGAAACATATACTTTCTAAATTTCAACATATTTCATAATTTTTCTTCTACATCTTCTCGTTTAAAAAGAATTCTCAATTTTTCTATTTACTTCGTTAGCAAAATTTGTCTTTCTATATCTCATGTTATAAAAAACTATAATATATTATATTATAATTATAAAGATAGTCTTTAGACTTATCTCGTACACAATAAAAATCAAATTCTTTTTTTACATTGTCTACAAGTTATCTTATAATGGCTGCAATGTAGTTTATATCGGTCAATTAGGACGAAGGATTGAAACCACAATTCGTGAACATGTAAGGACAATCGAAATCCTTAAATCCGCCCACGAACTTTCTCTACAAACCTTAAATAACCAAGTGAATTTTGACTGCAATATTCTATCTTCACTAGTTTAATATTCATTAATTAATTGAATGTTTGTTTATAATATTTTCTTCTTACTCTCTTTATTAGTATTTATACCATTTAATTTTTTTTTAATCAAACATTTTAGGCGGCCAAAATTCATCTTTATTTGTTATAGTGTTCCAAAGATCTATTTATTTATTTATTTGATGCTTTCAGATCGATCAACATTTTTTGTAAAAATAATAATTTTAGTATAATTTTTATTTGTTTATTTTTATAGCTTGTTATTGACAAAAGTTTGGTAGCTCTTTTATAATTTTTCTTTTGACATTATTATTCAGGCACTGATGATGAGACATTGTTCTCGAATACGCTTTTCCACTATTATATAAAAATTTTGTTTGATTAAATTTGTAGGTTTGACTTGGATTTAGATTTAGACAAATACCTGATTTAAAATGGTTTTTTTTTCGGCGATTTTTTCGGATTTTTCTTAATTAGAATTTTTTTCTAAAAATGCTTATCGTAGCGCCCTGCTCCTTTTGATTATCTACAAATATATCTACAAGTTTGTCTAAAAATTATATTAAAATATTGTTTCGTTACAGAAAAAGTGAGTAGAAAATTAGTGTTTAAATAATCTGAATATTAAAAATAACTTGTTGAGTAGAAATAACAGGAGTGTGAATAAAAATTTAGCAAATGCTTTTACTAGATTGAAACGAGAAAAACCTATGCAATTAACATTTGCTGAAAGGAGATAGCTAGTTAGTAAAAGCTTTTGCTAGTCTTTATACACATCACCCATTGCACTGCTTTTACCATTTAATTATATCTTCCGTGTTCATTTATTCCTTATTAAAATTAATAATAAGTAAATTTGTTGTCCCTAATCAAACAACCGCGCTATAATGTTTACTTACCGCTCATGGCCGGTAAGTAATTTCGTTAGCTCACGGCCGCACTTCATAATAAATGTTTTACCCTTGGAATGAGATTTTGATTTATAATTTACATACTTATTGATTAGTGTTAAGTTTGTGCCAATTATATAAATGTGGTAATTATTTCCCGTCGAACCCCTGTGCATGTTCACTTAATTACACCGAAACGTTGAAATATTAATAATATTCTCATAAATCTTCTGAATCGATATATTTGTCGGCATTTGCTTGCATCCACACCCTGTCAGCTGCTGCTTCCGTTACACCGGAACTAATCGCTATTTTTACGGGAAGTCTTCCGAGAACAATTATCGGAGACTGTACCAAGAAGACCGACAATTAACGAGAATTTTTTTGATATTTTTTGTGCGATTTTTAAGAGTAGAGTGCACCGTAACCGGTCGATATAGCGCTCTCCTGTGATCTTGAATAATGTAGTCCAACACCACCGCAGTGCGGTGGACCTTCTGTGATTCTGCACGCTTTTCGGATGTTGACTGCTTCGTGATTGCTTGAAAAAGTTTTAATTCGGACAGACATTGCTTCTCAAAAGACCGAAACGAATTTTATTCGAGATGTCAAAACTCAAAACTTGGATAACGGTATTATCAACGAATGGCGCCGGGTTATTATGGGTTGACCAATATTATGCGCTAAAACAAGCATTTCTTTCAAAAAGTTCATTAAAACTTTAAACTTTGTGTATCCTAATGAACACCTAGACATAGTAACAAGTAATTAATGAAGAACCGTGATTTATGGTGAATTAATTGAAGGATAATCTTTATTATTTATTGATAAAAATGGCGAATTTCAACATAAAAGCTACAAAAATATTTATAAGTTTAATAAAATTTAATCAAAATATACCAACATTGTAAAAGTAAACAACCAAAACTTTTTTATATAGTTAGAACCGAGGGATAAGTCACAAGCAGAAAATAATAATAAGGGATTCTAAATAACTTGAAAGAAAAAAACATTTTAAAAATTACCTCAGATTTTAAAGATTTCTACTTAATACTGATACTACCAAAGAATACAATCCAATAAATTCTGTAGACTACTTAAGAATGACCATAAATTAGCAATTGCCAAGAAACTCAAAAGGAAAGTCTACCACTAGACTACTATTGGTAATAATACCTTTAGTCCTTTTGATTACCGCGAGACTACTATCATATTAGCAGTATTTTCCATAATTGAGGAGCTTGGGTGCAAAACCGGATATGTCCACTTTTCACAAAAAATCATATTTTGGTGATTTCTGAATCTAAGTTGTGATATCTTTAGGCTCATATATGCGTTTGCAACCAAAACTGTAAAATCCTCGTAAAAGGGTTAAGTAAAGTTTGACATTTGGAGCAAAAGTGGTTATATCTATCTAAATTTTGCAAACAACAGCGGATATATCCAGATAAGAAGAAAAAAAAGCTTAAAACATTTAATAAAAAAACATTTTGGTGAAGATTGGCTAAAGAGGGAATTTTGAAAGAGACTTTTTGTGGCATAAAAAATTATTACACAATAGTGGGGGAAGAAACGAAGAACAGAATGAAACCCAAGAAGCTATGCGATAACCTGAACGAAGAGGCTGCAGTACATATTTATTTTTTTGTTCTCTTTGCAAATACCAATATAAATTTGTTTATTCCAAGAAAAATAAATAATTTTTTCGCTCAGTGTATGTCATTTGTGAGCAAAACTGGATATATCCAATAGTTTTTTGCTAATAACGCCAAATTGTTTACTTTTTATACAAAAAAATATATGTTAATCACTTACATAACCCTATTAAATTTAAACTGTTTTCGCTAAATAACACTATTTTTTTAAACAAATGTGTAGGGTGTTTTTTTCGTCTCCTGAAAAATTTGTAAAAGTGGATATATTGGGTTTTGCACGCAAGATCCTCAATTGATCCAAGAAAATCAGATTACCTAGGTCTTAGAGATTACTACCATTATATTATACAAGGTGTTAAAAAATAGTGTAAAATATTTAAGGAGATAATAGTATGAACCAAAATAAACAAAAAAGTCTTAAGAGCAACAGTTTGAAAGATATGATTTTCTTACCCTTTTTAATTTTGCAAAAAATCGCATTTCTTATGAGAGTACCTATCGTAGACTGATGATAAACAGAAAATAAATAAATATTCAGAATTTATTTACATTTGTTGTCAGTGCACAAGTTTTTGTTTGCTATGGTTTATGTTTACTTTAATGCAGAATTAGCCGACATGCATTTCATGTATGGTTGTGCTAGTGGGATTGCCACCGAATCGCGACGTCTTTACCTTAAAGCGTATCCAAATCGCTATATGTAACATCATTTAAATTAAAGGAGCCTTTAACTTGATTATAAAATCGGCCTTAAGTATTAAATAAAGAGACTTAAATCACATACTATTATGTAGATAATTAGTTATAAAAACATGTCGACTTGTGCTATTACTACTATTACACTAATACGAGTACCAAAGCCTCCACTAAAAACAATAAATAAATTCAAATATGGGTAAGTTAGTGTTAGTGCGTCACACTTCATTAGTGTTTTGCGTTGTTTTACTCTTTACCTCTTAAATTTTGGACGCTGTGTTAGTTGGGCTATGAGGAGTACAAGCGACCATAAAAACGACCAGATGCTTTAGATCTTTAGGTAGTGCACTGATTGCAACTTTATTGTTTTAAATTTATACTCGTTATTTTAATTTAGTTACAATGGACATAATTTGAGAGATACGACGTGCATCTGGTTGCCTATATAAAAATCACTCATCGGTTGTAATGATCTATCGTCACTGAAATATTTCTTATAAGAAATTATATATTAATGGGTCCTTTATTAACTGTCAACGAAAATAGATTTAAAAACATGATAATTGTTGAATAATGTTTATGTTAGTTTTTAGTAAAAAAATCAGCACTTGAAGTTGTTAGTGTTATTACAACAAAAAATCAAAACGATGTGCTATAAAAATCTCGTGAAATTTCAAAGTGTTGTCCACTTCTCTTCAATGACGTGTTATATGGCCTTAACAGCTCTAAATTGTCAATTTTTCGTCGCTTTGACGATAAGCTTGCGATGTGTGACGTCCGGTAAGCTCGAAAACAGGTTACATTCGTGACTCAGTGCCGGGATATGACGCTAAATTACGTCATTCTCATCATTGGAATTCCTTGAAACAAGCAATGAGCTGTCTCGACTCGACGCCCCCTTGGTCAGCGAAAACCTAATGGAATATCGAATTGCCAGTTCAGAATAAAAAAACAACCTACCTATTCTCAGAACAGCCAAGTTGACCATTATCTCCACACCCTGCCGAAAAATTTACACTTTAGCCAAATGTTTTCTGTAATCATAGTAGAGCTTCTTTTTGAATTAACCGGTTACGTCATAAACGGAAATTCTTCGAATTGCACTGCTGATGCTATTGCACTCTACATGCCAAACGCAGGAGCGGCTAGGGTTTGTCATTTACGATTTTTTAATTGACACTAAATTAAATGACCCTAGATGACTGTTAGTCCAGGAAATTAGACAAAAATGTGCAATCTTTGGGGAGACCTTTATTTGGATGTTCTAAATTTATCCTCGAAGTCCTTGATTTGAACCGTCCGGACGCGTCCGTCGGTTTCGGTTTTTTAGGGAACGAATTTCAGTTTTTTGCAAATATCTCGAAAGTTATGAATTTTTATTATTGAAAATACTGTAGTTTAGAAAATTATAGAGAAAAAACGTCCCTACATTTTGTTTTGTTGAATTAATCGTTTGAAAGATATACTGAGTGTTTTTTATTTTTTATTTTGAAGTTTTGTGTTGTATGTTTTGTCATGTTGAGATCTATTCGTATGCAATATTTTTAACTTTCTGGCACTTCCGGTTATAGCGAAAACAACCACTCACTTTGTTAATTTAAATTGTAACCTATACTTTTTTATTACATTTTCAGATTTGTTGAAAAAAATGATATACAGGGTGTCTCACGAACGAGTGCACATAATTTAACCAAAGAATAAGAAGTAAAAATTAATTGATACCTATTTTTTATTTTTTCCAAAAAAATTTATTTTCAGAATTATTAGCCCTTAAAAATCGCTCCAAAAATACACTTTATTTTTTATATCTAATAAAGTACTCGCTCGATTTTGATGAAACTTGGCATGCTCATTCTGTATTAGATAACCACCTTACTGTATTACTTGTAGTATTGTAGGATATTTTAAAAAGGGGCTACGAAGGCCCCCTTGACACAGTTTGCTTCATAACTATGTAGCACAAATTAGTTTAACGTTGGGGTTTCTACAGTTTGAAAGTCCATTCAATTTAGAAATTTTTTTGTCTCTTACAAATTTTTCGTAAAACCACCGTTTTAGAACGAGGTTTAGGAGTATCAACAAAAATAATTCAATAAATTGGAAGTACCTAAAAAAGAAAAAGTAAAATAACAAAATACAAAAGTAAAATAACAAAATCCTTTCTGGAATATGATCCTGAAGCCAATTTCTTACATTCAATTGACAATGAGGTGGTGCACCATCGTGCATGAAACGGCCATAGAGGAACGTTAGTGGATAAAAGCTGGTCATGCTAATAATAACTACATCGTTTTACTCAAAAACGATGCGTTTTACGAAAAATTTGTAAAAGACAAAAAAATTTCTAAATTAAATGGGCTTTCAAACTGTAGGAACTCCAACGTTAAACTAATTTGTGCTACAAAGTTATGAAGCAAATTGTGTCAAGGGGGCCTTTGTAGCCCCTTTTTAAAATGTCTTACAATACTACAATTAACACTGTAAGGTGGCTATCTAATACAGAATGAGTATACCAAGTTTCATCAAAATCGAGCAAGTACTTTATTAGATAAAAAAAAAGTGTATTTTTGAAGCGATTTTGGGGGCTAATAATTCTGAAAATAAATTTTTTTGGAAAAAAATAAAAAATATGTATCAATTAATTTTTACTTCTTAATCTTTGGTTAAATTATGTGCACTCGTTCGTGAGACACCCTGTATATGCATTTTGTTTTATTTTGGAACCATAATCTACTTTATGTCCGACTGCTTAATAAATTATTCTTTATAATACAGGGTTTTCATAAATGATTGTAATATTGTAGGTGGCTGTGAAGAAAATAAAAAATGTTTTGCCTTTAAAAGGCAATAATTTTAGCTATTATTATAATAATTATTAGACAATTGAGTAACTCCAGGGACCATTCTTTAATACTCCGTTGTGAAAATAGGACATTACAATGAATATTTGTGATATTAAAAATTTCCACAGCCACCTACGATGTTACAATCATTTATGAAAACCCTGTACAATGTTCGTCCATAAAGTACTCCTTTATCGTACTAGTAAAATAAAGTAACTTTATTTTCAGAACTGTCAAAGTCCAAACTGTGAAAATACAAAATCACTGTTAAAATCTTTATATGCAATATATAATTTTAAAACTATAAATTTTGTTTCTATAGTAATTAGAACGTTTGATTCATAATTCAAGAATCGCTTTTCAAATTTTAATAAATTTATCTTAATTTTTAAATAAAAACCCTTTGAAAAAACTTTATACAAATTTGATATTTCTGAAAATCTTCATTTAAACGTCCTAAACTTAATCTTGAAAAGAACTCTAATTAGAAACATGGTTTTTCTGAGACTGAATAAGAATTAGGTAAATTCAAGTTTTTTACAAATATCCGTAAAATTATCAATTCTGTAAAACAATAATTGTAACGAAGCTATTAGCTTTAACGAAAACCATCCTGTTAATTGGCCACCCTCACAAGATTTCTTCAGAATATTTCCAACCACCTTCCTGCTTCGAAACTTGCCACCCAGACGAACTGATATTGCAGTTTCACTAAGTCCTCCTTATACCCCAAACCCAATTTTAATATTTTTACTTCAAGTACATATAAATAAGATTCCATAAACTGTTGGTTGTAGTATTGTGTTTTTTTACAAACAACCAGCTACATAATTATAATAAAACTTCTGTTTTTAGGCAAATCAATAGAGCAGAAATAAATGATCTTGTGACAAAAATTAAACCAGGAAACCAACTGTGCTATCACATTAAAGATAGTTTATAGTTATATTCTATTTGTTATTAACATTTAAAATAAAAAAATGAAGTTTTTGCTTATAATATCAAAACTTATAAAGCAGTCTTGGTTTTTTTAAGACACAAATTGTAGAGAATTAAACTGCGAACGAAACTGACTTAGGATTGACCTAATCAGATTATTAATAATGGAGAAAATTCGGAAAAAATGTAGAATCTAAAAGTTTTTTTTTAAATTTTCGAAAAAGAAGTGCTTTACATCTATTTTATCTGTATTATGCATTTGTATTATCAATTATTGCAATTTGAATTTTTTAAAGCAGTATCTTCCAGAAAATTTCTGTGTCGAAAAGATGGTCCGATTTTAATTTTTGATGACATTTCAATGGTAACAATATTGTACAACAAAGTGTATATTTTTATTTTGCGCTAAAATGCTGCGAAATAAAGTAAAAAAATGCTTGCAAATATCAGTGAAAACAAAATGCGATCGAATAGGAGAGAAAGGAAAATAAAAAGAGGCCTTATATTTTATAGTAATAGAAGCCTGTTAGTTACAGATCTTTACATTTTATGAAGAACTACTGAGGCTATTTTAATATTGTGTTTTTTTGTTGTTATTTTATAAAATATAACGCTTCTTACATTCTTTTTTTCACTACTAGTAAACCGCTTTCTCTTTTCAAGCAAACATTTTTTACTTATTTTTGTTGCACTACACTTCTACTATCAAAATCTGTTTGAGAAATTAAAATCAGACAATCATTTAAATCCTCAGGAAAAAACTGCCTTAAATTTTTTTTAACTATGACAAAACTAATGGTCTGATAGCGTCTGTTTTATGCACACATAAATTGGATATAACTACACTATTTTTTGGCAAAACCCCTACAACAAAAAAATGCATGAGTTACGGTTTTTTTGAAAAAAAAAACCTTACATTATTCGCTTTTCCGGATTTTCTGCGATACTATGATTGAAATGATTCGATTGAGTCAATTCATATTTTAATTCTCTAGAATTTGTGTCTTTAAAATAGTAAAATTCATTCAAGCTCCATTAATTTGAATTTTATAAAAAAAAACTTTAAAAAAGACGATTTTTTGGATTTAATCCTCTATTAAAATCCTCTATTGCTGGCCTATTTATACAAATTTTGTTTTCTAAATTGATCTCTAAATTTTGTTTTCTTATTAATCGTTTCAAAGACACACACTATTATAATAATTATTATTCATGACTTTCAAGTATTTAAAAAATATATTAAATACATTTTGCTCTAGAAAAACAATTAATCTACCTGCAGACAAAGTAAAGTTTCAAGTGATAGAAATTAACAATGTTTTTACTTCAACAATTTTTATCATTTCTTGCTTCATAGAAGAAATAAAGTCAACAATTTTCCTGATTTAAGAAATGCAAGATGCAACAAATGATTACTTGAACCATTACTTTGTTTGCAGATAAATTAAATTATTTTTCTTCAGCTTAATTTATGTAATATAATTTTTAAATACTTCAAAACCCAGAGTAATAATCATTATAATAGGTCATATAGTCGTGCAGAAAAAAACTTGAATTTATTTAAAATGTTTTCAAAATTTTCCAAAATATTAATAGAGATTTTTGAAAAAAATTTCTATCCCACCTTAAAAATGCTCTAGACAAATTTTATAGTTTTAAAATGAAAGACATTTTAACAGTAACTCTGGGTAAAATTAAAATTTTATTTTTAAGAGTTCTTTCGAAATAAATTTTTATGTCAAACCTTACTGGTCTAATTTCAAGTTGAGATAATACCTGTGGTATCTTCATTTTTATGGAAAATGAACAGAATTGGGGGTGTGATTGGGTGTTGTTATGGAAATATATGAAAATTTGCGGCACTACTGATAGCTGATACTGTTAATGATACTGTTGATACTGAAGCTGTTAATTTTTTTTACAAAAAAATTGATATTTTTCAAGTAAAAGATTACCATTTAAAATAACCAAATTATTAGTTGTTTTCGGTAAACCGGAAATGCCACAAAGTTGAAAATTGCACCTCAATAGATCTCAACATGAAAAACATAGGTATACTCAAAATATCTAAAAGTGGGCTAACTTTTTAAGACCCTTCTACATACCAAAAAATAGCTATTGTTCAATTTATAGAGATGCAAACCACCATAATGATGGATCTTGATTTCTGACAGTTAAATTTGCATGCGAAACATCTGGCAGAGGGAACTGTCATAAATCAAGATCCATTCTTACAGTGGTTTGCCTTTCCATTAATTGAACAATAGCTATTCTGTGGTTTATAGAAGGGTCTTAGAAAGTCACTCCACTTTTAGATATTTTGAGTATACAAAAATTCGAATCATATTATTTTATTGTTCTTTATAATGAATCAATAAAAGAAGACACCCAATGTATATGAAACAAAGTCTAGAAACTTTTTTTGTTTATAATTTTATAAACTACTATTTTTTCAGTAAAAAAAATGGTATTTTATGTTATTTACAAAATTTAAACTCGCACCCTAAAGGACTGAAACTCACGGTTCAAATCAAGGGTAGGTACTTTTGAGGATATTCTAGGACATCCACAAAAATCCAACTTGGTCGAAATTTATACGAAGTTAGAGTCTAATTTTATTGGGGTATTGTGACATTTTATTTTTTTTATATATAAGATCAATCAAGGAATTTATTTAAACACTACCTACTTACTAATGGAATATACTTTTTTTTTGCAATTTATCTAATTTTACTTAAGTTACACGCTGAGATGTTCACTAGCATGACTAAGGTGAAAAGATCTGATAGTCACGGTAAATTTTTCAACGTCATGTGGGTCTGGACATACAGGAATGACTTACAAGCTTTTAAAAGCAATTTTCCGATATTCTCCGAAACGATCGATGCATAATCAATAATTCAATGATTTATTTTTACCTTATCTATTCTGAAAAGTGTAAATAATTTAATAACATAAAAATAGCTATCTATATTTATTATTTTTGTAGGAAAGTGTGTTGATAAACTCATTTTTGGAAGCAACATGTGTAAAAATAATATATTAATTACGACAATTTTCTTTTAGTTCTATTTATTTTTCCATTGTCACATCACAAAAAAAACCAACGGAAGTTATGATTATATTGTACCAGTATCTTCTATTGCAATTTAAACGCTGTGGAAAATCCGTCATTATATGAATTATTATTATTTTAGAGAAAAAAATTATAAATGTTTCTGTCTAATTCTTGTTTAAATCCACGTGTGTGACACTGAAAATTAAAAAAGTATTAATATGGATATTAAAACTGGCAATTTTACACATTCAAATGGACTTTGAACTAACTAAATTCGTGAGAACCACCGATAACGTAATTTGACGTCAAACACTTTAAAGTTCATAAAAGTCATCGAACTTTAAATTACATTGTAAAATTAGTCTAATGTATACATTTTTTTTGCCAAATCGCTATTTACACTGAAAAAGCTGTAGTTAGAGGTTTTTTTGTAAAATTTTCAGGAAGTGAATAAAAAAATTAATGTAAAAATCGTTGCCAAGCTTTTATTTAAGTACATTCTCTAATTTCCTTCTTTTAATATTAAGTTTCAGGGTAGTTTTATGAAGGAAAGGTTTTTCATAATAAAAAAAATTCAAAAAATTAAATAAAAGTATGTGTCTGGATTCTGGAACAGTATCAAAGTTAAATAACAAAGTTAGAATCTAGATTAGAACCAACAGAACTGTTTTACCGAGCGTTCACATAAAGACGCTGTCATGGTATGTACAAAGATAATACTGATTTTTGACTTAATATCAATCCAATAACAATGTTTCGAATAAAGGTTGATTGCACTGTTTCGTATAGTATAGTATATTAAAGAACGCGTTTGAACAGTCAATTTTGCGGTACGAATTCAAGTTTATAAAAACGAACGAGTGCCCACAATAACTAAAAACGAGTTTTTTATACTACTTTTTTTATTTTGCAGTGTTTTCAAGTATAAAAATCGATTTTTTAATCTTTAGGGACTTTTGCGTTAATAAGATATAGTTGGTATAGTGTCAAGTATTTTTTTAATTGTTTTCAAATTTGTTTAAAATTCTGTGTAAGTAACTTACAAACTGTTTTTTAAATCTACCGTAATGGTTATTACTTGTATGGTACAAATGGCATAAACACACTAAAAAAATCTCATTCATATTTTAGACCGAGCAGTGCTATATACTCACCTAGCAAATAATTAAATTAAATTATCAAACGCTATGAAAATTGCAAATCGTCAGTGGTGGTTGAAAGCTATTTTAAAGCCTCCTCCCTCAAAAAGAAAGTTGAAGTTATTCCATTGTTCAAGCGGCTTACCCCATTGTTTGACTGTTTTTCAGGTTAATTGCGACACGCACAAATACATCTTGGTGCATGATGACCAGGATACTGGTCATCATGTGCAACAAAATTTTTTCATTTTCTCTGACGTCCGATACTAGCCAACATCATTACCAACGGTAAAAAAATAAGTTGTACTAGTTACTTTTTAACACGCAGGTGGGTGCCGAATTGGCTTATACGACACCCAAATCGGTATCGTATTAAGCTTTATTACAGACGCAAAATATAAAAAACGTATTTAAACTATTTATTGCTTGTTTTTCACTTAAAACAGTTTTGCAAGGTCCAAGGTGTGTGGCACATAATTGAGCAGATTTTCCGCTTTATTAAATTATAAAAATTAACGACAAAGGTTTACTATGAAAACTCCTGAAGAAGTAATAATTTTTCTAAGGATTTGATAGTTTCTTCAAGGAACTTTGAAAGTTAATTAATTCTTAGAATCCTTAGCTCACGCTAATTAAACTTTTTTTCAATGCCTGATAAAAAAAATTCGTAATTCAATGTGTCTACGTGTATCATTCTTATAACTTTTTTTGTACTAATAAATTTGTAATTATTAGCTACACAATTATGTGGCTGTCTTTGTCAATTGTTACCCATTCTAAATAATAAACTTTTTTGAAACTAAACGGAATACCAAACTCTTTGATGAAAAATAGTTTTTACTTAAATTTAGGTGGTTTATTGGAAGAAATTTCGAGGAAGATTTTGTACATAACTCTTTAGTATTTAGTTTCCATTGGTCTAAACGTAATGGTATGCGATTCTCAAGTAAATATTAACGCTTTTTCAATTGCGCTTTTTCTAATTTTTGGAGAACAAAGCCAGCAAAACTGCTAATTTATATATTTGAGGCATTATTTTTAGATTTACATTAAATCAAAATTCACTTTTATCTTTGCTTCAATATTGACTATTTGTCAATAATGATAGTGAACTTTGCATTATGGGAACATTTTCCTAGAACATTTTGTTGGTACAGTGGCGAGCAAAACTTTTCGGGCAGCAATTCATATGTCATTAAAAAAAAGCAATGTAGTTTGACCTTTATTGTCATAAATGTCATGATAATTTGTCAAAATGACATGCGACAGTACTGAATGGTTATTAAATTGAGGTTATTAATACGTCTAATACGTAAAGCTCATTTCACATTTTAGATCACTCAAATTTGAAGTCTGCCCGAAAAGTTTTGCTCGCCACTGTACATACATACGAACTATCAGCATACTAAACTCATGGCTTGTTGAATGGTCTTTTCTACTCTTTTTTGTTTCATGCTTTTCTTTTCTACTGATTTATTCTTGGTTGTTGAAGATCTATTTTGAGCTCGCGAGAAATTTGCTTTGAACTACGTATTATTGTATCCAATTAAAAGACCAAACTAGTTAGCAATTACCTAGTGCCGCTTACCTGTGAAATAAAGAGGACCAAGTCCAAGTTGAAGGGAGTTGAACTGTGTCTATTTCTTACACAAAAATAACCGAAACAAAGAAAAAAACCAAATTTTCTAAGTGGCTTAAGAGCCAGGAAATGTAAACAAAGCTTATCACTAGGGCTGGGCAATACCTGTTTTTAGGTGTCGATACTTGCCAAAGTATCGTAAGTATCGAGATATCGTAGGCATCGGAGGTATCAAGGTATAGGGAAGTATCGAGGTATCGGGTATCGGAAGTATCGAGGTATCGGAAGTATCGAGGTATCGGAAGTATCAAGGTATCGGAAGTATCGAGGTATCGGAAGTATCGAGGTATCGGAAGTATCGAGGTATCGGAAGTATCTGGTGGCGATAAATAAATATCGCATCAAATAGCTTATGAATTTGTTTGTTTTCATCAAAATAGCTTGTGTTTCCAACATCCAAAGCACTCTGGGTAGAATATTCATTTATAGCCACCCTTTATTAAGGTATCGAAGTATCGGAGATATCGGAGGTATCGAAGTATCAGGGGTATCGAGGTATCGGAAGTATCGATACTTAGATACCTGATTGCAGTCAGTATTGGCGTACGATACCTTCTGTAAGTATCCCAGCCCTACTTATCAATACTCAAAAGACAAGAACTTAACAATGTTTGATTTCTAATGGCGAGAGTGCAGAACTTTTCAAAATTTAACAGTGAGGGTGTACAACTCCTTAAATCTCAATATTTAGAATTTCATGACCGGAACGATATGTTTTTGCCAATTTGATTCTACTCTCTTATAAGTCATCAAAATGGGGAGGCAATGGAAAATAACCTAATATAGATTAACCATTAGCGACAGACTCCCAATCTGGACTTTTTGAGTGAAAACGACAAAGGAGACAAAAAAGCCTAAGGGATGGTATATTTTGATGATTTCAGATAAAATTGCCTGTTTTTCTATGTACAAAAGAAACTGACAAGTTTGATGATCAACGAGAAGGAATCGCAGGAAGAATTGCATTGGAATCTAGAATTTTGTGAGAAGGTTCTGAATCTTCCAAATTAAGTTCCGAATAATGGTGTGATGGAGAATTTTTTAGAAGATCTCAATTCAAAGCACCCAGTTTTTAGTAGTTCTGTAAGCTGCTATTGAAGCTTCAATACTAGGAATTAGTACAACAAATTGTCAACGTACAAGTGTTGACGAATTGCTGACGCCACAAGCAGGAACAAAGGCTATAAATACGCCTGAGGATATTCCATATATTACGGTATTTATTTGGTGTGTCTACACCTACAAAATCAGAAGTTGGAACTTTAGATTGTCAGGTTCAATAAAATATCATCATCTTGTAGTTTAAGAACAACAAGCAATATTTTGTAAGAATCCTTTGCAAAATATAGGATACTACACTAATTTCCTCCATTTGCCTCTTTGACAACACTGTGATGATGAGTTGAAGGAGATATAAAGTGCTATGTGGCTCAAGATATTTCTGCATGAAAGAGTTATAAAAGTTACGTCGGGTGTGGTAAGCAATCGAAGTTCCAGGGAGAAGATCCGACGATGGCGAGTCTCTAAATACAGGAGGGTAGCGTCTTTGAAAGGCAAACAAACGACGAAACAATTACGACAATGTGTATTTAACTCAAATAATTTGCAAAACACGTTTGATATGTTCGCTTCATTTGGCAAATGTTATGTTCGTTAAAAATAATACCTGTCTTTTCATAACCAATTAAGTAATTACGTAAAAAACTACAGGTGTCCCAAAACAAGCATGCCAAATTATTATTGCGTTATTAGTTGAGGTTGGAAAGACTCAATAACAATTTAAAATATCCATAAACTTACTTACGATAGTTTTATGTTATATTTGAAGTATATTTTAACCGTGTTTCGTTTTATTAACAATTAAATGATTAGAAATAAGTGCCTTGATTATAGCAAAAAAAATGTTAAAATAACGTTTTTTAAATTATTAAAAATGTTGTCTTTATCAAGGCAAAGCCGGATTTAAAAAAAATTCGTGCTGCTTTGATCTTACTTAAGCAGGTAGCAATAATTTGGCACTCCGAATACCTTGTATATTCTATCCCAGCGAATTATTATTAAACATAATATTTATTTAGATTTAGAAGTACCAGCGGAGTTTTTTAATAATTGAGCGCTGTAAAACTGTTAACAACCAAGATTTGTATTACATCTCTTTGGGCTGATTTCAAGTTAAGATAATACCGGTAGTAATCGCAAATTTTAATACTTTTTCATAACAATAGCAAATCACAGCCCTGAATTTGTTTATTTCTCCATGGAAACGAAGATACTACCGGTATTATCTTATACTTGAAATCAGCCGATATAGTGGCAATCTAACTGAAGTCATATTTTTTAAAAATCTATAATTTTTGTAATTTAACAATT
Source organism: Tribolium confusum (assembly GCA_029207805.1). NCBI lineage: Eukaryota > Metazoa > Arthropoda > Insecta > Coleoptera > Tenebrionidae > Tribolium > Tribolium confusum. Next base: position 12,902,066 of record JALGAY010000006.1, read on the forward strand.
GCAAAGTTGTGTATAATTTTTGTTATAAAGGTATATATTTGGCGATAACTTGTTATATTTAATAACAAATTATATTTGTAATATATTAAGAAAAAAAATCAATTTCTATATTTAATATAACAATTTTATGCCTAAACAATAATAGGGTTGTGTCACAACATAATAAAAAATAGTAAAATATAATACATCATTTATGTTTACAATTAAATTTATAAAATTGTGTTAGAAATTAACTCTTATGAAATTAAATTTATTTTTGTTTTGAATGTTTGTATTTATTTATGTAGGGATATAATAAAAATTCGGGAACTAAAATTAAAATTATGTATTACGAATTTACATAATTATAAATGGGATTTAGTATTATATAGGTATCTAAATATGAATACCTAATAAGTTATTAAGATTTGGATTTCGTATTTTTATGAAAAATAATTTTGTAAGTAAACTAAAAATAGAGTAGGTAGCTTCCAGAACATCTTGATGGGATAATGCATGAGTTGTACTCTGCATGTGATCGATTATTCGTGACGAACGTTACCATTTGTAGTAGCGAATTGTGGGTGTATTGAGACATGATGAATGTATATTTAAAGAAATCTGATTCAGTCAAGTAATTGACTTGTAATTTTTCGATCTATTTTTGGTTAAAATTTGTTTACTTTGATGCCCACGAAGTTATTTAAAATATTTCAGCGATCCAGATATTTATTTTTGATTTGGTTTATTATGGAAATGATTTGACATGAAACCAAATTTGGTTCTGAAGAAAGGTTGAAAAGTGTGGGCTATCACCTACACTAATTCGGTATAAAACAACTCGTGACGTGTTAATTGTAGTCTTAAATCTGAAATTAGGTGTTAGGTGATTTCGTAAGCTAAGAACGTCGGCTTGAGGCTTAACACCGGAAGCCTTTCGACCTTCAAGTGATTACACTGTTGAATTGTCGTTTGTAATTTCAATGGTCATCATTTTCAAGTTATTAATTGCGTCAATTTATTTGAATCAGAGGTGAAAGTTGATGGTAGCGAAATTTTGGCGTTATCGAAAACGGATGTGGTTAATTAATGAAAGCACTTGAGTGCTTTTAAAATTCTTGCTATATCCTTCGTGATTAATATTCAAAAAGCGAACCAACGTTACTATATCCTAGTTTGATAATTCCGTGGTGGGCATCTTCATTCATAAATGTCAGATGAATGCCTGGCCAGAGATCTATTTACGTACTGAATATTTTATTAGTTTAAAAGTGGTGACGCAATCTGCATGTTTCTGGCTCCTATTTATAGATATGAGTGTGTCTATCAATAAATTCCTGAAATAATGCGACTAATGTGCTATTTGTACATATGACGGCCTTTTTCGCACAAACACTTCAACCAATTCACATAAAAACGTAAATATTTGCCTGGAACACAATAAGGACTTTTCACCGATTGCAATATGTCATTTAGCACGTGATCGTGAGATTGGTATTTCCTCCGGTATTTCTTCCAGACGCCATGTTGGCGCAGGTATTCCTCGGACATTATAAGTACCCAGAGTCGATTATGAATTTTTTACATTGCGAACATTTCCAATGCAAATGCTCAATTTGTTTTAAAAAAAATGTCACTCAAGATTATTATTTTTGTTTCAGGAAAAGAATTCCTTCCTCAATTACAACGTATCCTGTATCCTGACTTTGCCACCCTATCAAAGACAAGGATATGGAAGGCTTCTTATCGAATTCAGTAAGTGTTCGTTGCATGCTAGAATTACCATTAGCCAATATTGTAATTTAGTTTTTGCATAAAACTAATAAATCTAGTCATTGCATATTGCATGGCGGAGGAATCTTTTATTTTCTTCTTTCATAATTATTTATAGAGAATCATTCATCACTGTTACCGACGAGGTAAAAATCCTTGTTTAATAAAAACGAAAAAAATGAAAAATTGCTTTTAAAATTAAGAAGAATAAGTGAAAGGACTATAATTATGGATCATATCTGTAATCTTTGCTAAAAATAACTTAAAAAATGCGTGTGAAAGTGGGTGTGGGGACTTAAAACCACAAACCAAATGTCGATGTTTTAATTATACACTCGTTCAAAATAATAATTAAAAAATATAATTTAGGAAGAAGTAGGAGGAGTTAATAAAGATGTAATGTGTCTTCACTGATCATTGACACCTATGATAAACCAACTCCGCCTAATATAGGTGGGACCGAAACAGGAGAGGTAAACGGATCCAACATTTTGCCGAATCCGGATCTATGTTTCCAAAATTCCAATTCACGGATCTATAAGATTTTTTTTATTTGTGTCTATAGCTCAATTTTAACTGTTACCTCATGACTTAATTATACCTAACAGTACTGTGATATAACCGTCTCAAAAGGTGGAAATAAAAACTTAATCTACTTAAGGGGGCGTTCAGATGTGCTCTTTTTTCTTATTTATCATTATGATAATAGTTTTATACTTCATAATCTGCATCAAATTCAGAGAATTAAAGTGTTTATTGATTCAAATCTGACGTACACCACGACACCAAAAAGTAGAGTGAATTTCATTGAACTTAATCATATCGGATTTTTGTTTTTTTTTTTTTATAAAAACGCAACTTTCCTGTAGGTATTGAAAAATTTTTTTAGTCTCTCGATACATACGAGTACGTCTTTTTACCCTAAAACCACAAAGTTTTTTTCTTCAGCCCTAAGTTAGTGGCGGCCAGTGGACATTTAGAAAACGGAGAATGGGGCCCAAATTCTGTTCTAAAGAATTTCTATTGGGACCAAACTGAGGGCTACTGCAGTGAAATAAGTGTGATCAATATTTGCAAAATTTGAGCTTCGACAATGGTTTATCTCCCCTGGGTATTTCCAAAACGGCTTACGTTAGAACAGTCTGGATTATTTTCAATTATGCAGCAATTTCATGACCAAAAAACTGTAGTTTTAGAAAAACTCTTCTTTTTCGCCATCCATTTGTTCATTGCGGGTTTGTCTGCTTCTCTCGTCTCTCCCTTTGTCTTGCATGAAGGTGAAGAACACTATTCTCCTAATTGTCTCATATCTTTCTCGACTGGGTATCTTCAATCATTGTGCCCGGACTTGCCACTTTTCCAAACTTTTTACTTGGCTTATTTCATTGTTCTCGGCTTTTTGGACATTTGAATGTGCTCGACCGTATCTACTACCTCTCCTTCACAATATTCACACGTGTCGTCCTCTTCTTTCCCAATCCCAACGATTACAGGGTTTAAAGAACCTATGTGAAGAGAGCATTTCTAGGAAATAAAAGTTCAGTTTTTTATTTTTGGTATACGTTTATTCTATTTTTGTTACCATTTGACTAAAATTGCGACTTTTGTTTCTTTTCTGGCCATTACTTTATTTTCTCTTCGTTTGTGAACAATTTATCTCTCACCTAAGAGCAGATATGTTGGTGGTATTGCAGTAATTACCTGTAAAACCACGTTAGAGACAATCTTATAAGCCAAGGACATTCTCTGCAGTGCTTTTCCTTCTGTTTTTTTGCAGCAGTTTTTTATATTTTTTAATCTTTGTTACATTATGCCATACGTTTTTGCAACTTTTCAGTCTTTAGGAAACCTTTGCTCTTCTAATAGTCTATCAAAGGTTTGTAGGTACCATCAGTTCTAATATTTTTACTATCTTTACAGGAATTGTATTTAATCCCAGTGCTCCACTGATTACAGTTCTATTAGTTAGCGATGTGCTGTATTTTTAAGTCTTCATCTTTTATCTTTAGAGTTGTACGCGTTCCAGGGTAGGCTTACCATTCTAGGTTTCTACACCCATGGCGTACCCGTATTGCAAATCCCACCACGTGGGGGTCTCTTTTTGTAGAATGTGAAGCTGCTGCTGGCTCCTTTTTTCCGGTTTAATAACTTTTACAGTTTTTCTTATATCTTGTTTTTTAATGCCTTCCTCATTAAGTTATTCTTTTCGTGCTTTGGTTTTTTATCAATTGATGTGGCTTTCTAAATCTTCAACTTTTTTCTTTCCTTATTATTAAATGTTCGAACTACCTCATGTACTCGTATATCTCAGTACTTTTATTTATTTATTTTTTGAAACATGAGGGGCCCCATTATGTGTAACCTTTCGAAGTAGAACTCCTTCAGCGGCCCCGTGCCTCTAATGAAGTTCAGTACCTTGTCTGCAGGAGCTTTCTCCACTGCACTGGGCTCCAGATATCGGGAGCCCGGGTGTAGATCTCTGATGTTCGCTAACGCAGGGCAGTAACAGAGAATATGAGGAGGAGTTTCCTCATTTTCAGCACAACTTCTGCAGACGTCGCAACGTCTTCACTAAGACCAAATATCTTACTTTAGAATTCCGGTGTTACCATAAATGGCCATGATTTTTGAATTTTAAATGAAACACCGTATATAAATATTGCTATATCTTTGAAATATGCATAGAGTTCTGAGTTCAATAGACTTTTTATGAGTTTTTGTGGAACCAAAAAAGTTTTTTATTTAAATTACCTTAACATTTATCTTGTTTCTCATAGATAGATTAAACATAAAACGCTTAATTTGAGGTATGTACTTCAATTCAAAATCTGGCCTGTTGTGGCGCAATTCAAACTGCCCCTATAGTGTTTTGCTCGACTTTTCCCTAATTATAATTTTGATTTGCCTTCAAAAAACTATAACTTATTGGTACCTGCTTAACGCTTTTTGGAAAATTACAATTCTATATTCCAAATTTTCAAATTCATTCATGTTTTTAATTAAGCAAATAATTTTTTTTAAATTATAATTGAATATAGTGTGTTTATGTTTTAAAATTTGTTATTAATTTTATTTAATTTGCTCCAGGTCACCAATTTTGTTACAGTTAACTCATTATAAAATAAAAACTTCTAATGTGGCCGTAAATTATAAATTAATTCCTTTGTCATCAATGAATAAAATCATTTACCAAAAACGTTTTTTTTTTCAAACTGTTAAAAGTTAATTAAACCATTAATTATAATTTCTAGGCAGTGATTTTTAGTTTATATAATTCTAAACGCTTTATTAACGCATTATTTATCTTGTCTATTTGACTAACTGTTTTTCAAAGAAGAATTGACCTTAGTAATTGCAATAAAATAAAATAATAATTCGAAGAGTTAGTCATGTCTGCGAACTATCCCAGTGTCTTTATTGCCTTAGATGCAATTAACGAAATGAAAACGTGTAATTATTTGTTAAAAAGAAGTTGAGCGTGAAGTGGCGGCGACTGCGACTACGACTTCGCCCCCGTTTAAAACCCAGACGAAAAAGAATCGAAGATAGAAGAAGCAACACACCGGATGAACAAAGCGATGCGGTCCGACAGACGGGAAATAACTAACAATGCAAACACGAGTTCAAGTTTCGTAGGTGCTTTATTTATATACGGAAGGAACAGCATCATGCCCTTGATTATAATTAATTGCAGTTTTAATTATGACAACCGGACTGGATGATTTTAATTTATAATAACACAAAAGCCGTCATTATTGTTGTTATTAATGGCGCGTCTGCGAGAAATGATGCTAAACATTACCAGAATATAACAGAAAAAACAATTTAATTAACAAAGACGCACTTTCTGACCCCTGTCCTGGACAAAGACTGATTTTATATGCTTTTATTTAACTTCCTTTGTTGTCTGTCTGTCAATCTGTCTGTTTGGAATCTTGCAAGTCAAATTTGAACCAGTTCCTGTTATACGAGTAAGCTGAAATTTTGAATACACATGTAGTTTTGACAACAATACAATAATATTTACTTTATATTTGTTCCTGGAAATTTTCAGCTTTAAAATGAAAACAATTTAGCGCAAATATCAAATGTGTTAGTCAAATTATCACAAAAAATGAATAAAAAAAAATTACGAGAACAAAATTTGTAAAAACACCTTCACCTGCCACTAAAAATGATAATTTCAATAAATTAGTACATCCCCTCAGAATGTCAATCATTCTGAAACAGTCTATATAAAAAAAATTTCAGCCTAGGCTGAGAAGTAAACACTTCTCACCCTCTTTTTCTACTGCTGATAGTAGAAACATTATTGTAAATTGAACGTTTGAAAAAAATAGCGTTTTTTATGCTGCAGTGAAATCGCGTCTCTGTTGTCTCTGCAGCAGTTTTATGCTGGACTGACTGCGTTCGTAAGTACATTAAACTAAAAGTGGTACAGATTCGGCACAAAAAGTATAACTTTTCTGCTGAATAAAGAAAAGTACTATTTATGCTGTCACGAATTTTCAGCAGTTGAAAAAAAGTCTGAGAGTAAACACTTCTTAGCCTAAGCTGAGAAGTAAAACTTTTAACTATGGCAACATAGTTCAATATCTCAAATTTCTCTGACGTTTGTAAAAAACAAGTTATTTTATCCAAAATCGTATGTAACAAGCGAATTATTATGGTAATTTGAATAAAAATGTGGAATGTATCATAGTTATTCTAAAAATTAACCATTCCATCTTTTGTGCTACAACCTTTTTTTCGTGACTAATACAGTGTGATTCAAAATTACACAGCACAGTTTTAACCTTTCATGGCACACTTTCTGCCATGCAAAATCTGCAAAAAGATTGTCTTTTCTAACCTGATAACAAAATGATAACCTAAAAATTAATTTTTACAAGACGCATAACAAAAAAATTTGAACATAGGATCAGTGCAGATTTTTCAGGTCAGAATAAAGCGATTTATATAACTTACTACTAGACCAAGTTGCAACGATTAGGAGTTACAGAGCGCTAGGAAAATCTCCAAAAACATTCCAACGTTTCTTGAATTATAAAATGGCAAACTTTATACGGATCTACTCACATTATTTTAGACCGAGCGGTGCTATATACTCATCTATGAAATAATTCGTAAATTATCAAACGCTATGGGGGTTGCACAGTCTTTTGAAGCATCTCTAACCTCATTTTTCAAGCAGTTTGTTCATCCCTTTTCGAATGTTTTATAGGTTAATTGCGACACACACACAAAAACATCTTGGTGAGGAATACTTGTCATCAAGTGCAACAAAATTTATTCGAATAAAATTATAATCTCAACGCTGACATAAACGCTGAAACGTCACAAATGTCAGGGAAAGCGTGTTACCACCCAAAAAAAATTGCACTAGTACTTTCAGCAAGCAATTTGGGTGCTGTAATGGCTAATAGGACACCCAAATCGGTTTCTGCTACAGACGCAGAATAGAAAAACGATATGTTTTAGCAAAATTTTGCATTCTTCAATTTTTATTCAAAATCCATTGGCATAATTTTTTATTTTTTCAAAAAATTCTATGCTAATGAGGAAAAAATTGTATAATTATCAAAAATGTGCAACTGAAATACCGCAACTGGAAATTGAGATGATTTAGAAAAATTTCGCTATAACCAATAAAAAGAGCACATTTGTGTTCCCATTGAAATTTCGTAATGATCAGTTAAGCGGTTTTTAAAATAGACAAAAAATAAAATATATATTTTTATATCCAACTTTGAGGGCTTTTAATTTTGTTATCAGTTGAGGTAAGAAATTTTTTTGGCAGATTTTTTATTATTTGTGGTATCTACCGTATTTCAGGTCAAAATTATGCTACGTAATTTTGAATCAACCTGTATTTAACCATATGTTCTTTGGTAATTAATTACGAGTAAATAACTACAGCTAGCCCCTTTTAAGTTCATATGAAAAAACACACTTTTTTGCTGTATCTTTGGAATCAAATATGGAATTTAGTACATAAATTAACTTAAATATTCTTTAATCCTTTATATTAAAACACTTCACTTTGAGAAAAAGAGGATGCTTTCATCGAATTTAAATATTCTCTCTTAGGTCGTTATAATGAATTTGTTTTAAAGGTTTACAACTCCCCGTGGCAATACTAAGTCTATTTTTTATAATAACCTTATTTTTTGCCTTATTAACTTATCTTTGTTATTACAAAAAGTGAAGCGCCAATCGATTTGCAGAAGAAAGTAATGTTATACGAAGAAAAAAAATAGTTTTAATATTCAACATCAAAAATAGGGGTTGCTATTTAAAAAAAATATCGATTACAACACAGCAAAAAACCAGTTGACCAAAAAAATTTCGAAATAAGTGAAAAACGTGCACAATAAAAACATAAAATCGTCCTGTCTTGGCGTTTTTCCAAAAAACCATTAACTTGGATACCTTTGAGTATTTGATGTGGGTTTTCTCGAGCTAAAATTTTCTATTCTCACATCAAGCACAAATAAATATCTGCAAAATTTCTTCATAATTTAAGTAGGCCACAAATGTGATTCGAAAGAGAATTCCTTATTTTAAATTATGCCTGTAATTTTTGTAGTAACGTGGTTTTATCGCGATAAATCCAGTGGTTTTCCTGCTATAATTCGTCATTGTTTTGCGAAAAATCTGATTTTTGACACGTCTCATTGGTTGAAAAGTGCAATTCTCCATAAAAAGAAACATTTTATATTTTAATTAGCAGTATTTTTTTAGAAGAAATCGTCAACAAATTGCCCGAACAACTATTAAAACACCACTTCCATAGAAAGGTTGAGGTTATGTTCTCGTGAATGGTGAATGTAATTTTCATAATAAAAGCCACTTAATTAACATTTAATATAAGAGAAATGTTAATTCGTTCTTATTTTATAATTTGTAAGACAGAAACTCAAGAGATTAACTTAAAATTTAATTTTTAAGACATCCTCATAGACAGAGCTTAAAGTAACCTATGTATATGAAATATCAAAAAATATATGACAGTTTTTTAACTTTTCAAAAAACTATTTGATATTTATTATAATTTAGTTTTAACAATAAAACACACTAAATTGTCGAAGAATTTTTATAATTCACTTATTAGGCTACTGACTCTAGTGCATTTGAGGGCTATTACAGCACTTGAATAGGCTGTGAAGTAACTAGAGATTGAAAGGATAGCCTTACAGCTAAGGCGGACACCTACACCAGTACACCTGTCGCATAGGACCTATCATTACAGTTTTACAGTTACTGCAGCTTTATAACTGCAGTTGCGCTGTAGATTTGCATAAGAAGCTTGAATCTCTTTTTTTTTTTTTTCAAGTATGTACAGCGTTGTTAATATAGCCTAGAAGCGACTCGATCAGTGTGTGTGTTCTGTTGTCAGAATAACTCAAGAGAAAATGATGCATTTTATTTGTTAAATGTAATGCAAAGTACATAGTAACTTCAAATCAGTCAAACTAACCACAGTTGATTTGCTATTTCACCGCTTTGTGCGCTTCAATGGATTCATTTACCCCCTTCATATAGTTGCACAGAGCATAACTTATCCGTAAACAGATTATAAGATTTAAAAAAATCTGTATTATTTACGTAAATAGGAAATAGAAAATCTCGATGGGTGACCTCTTTAAGAGATCATATTTTAAGCAAGGTATTGTTTTTCTTACTGCAACTATTGAATCCATGTCGGATTCAATAGTTACAGTAAGGCACACGATATTTTCCAAATATGACTATTACATTTCGAATATAACCTGAGAACGAACATTTGCGGAATCATAGCAAGCTCTCTGGTCTGTCATATTTTTACTACAGAGCAGAGGGACCTAAATTTTTTTTGTCATTGAGTTACCATTCCTGAGAATAGGTGGGGCTTGGATAAATTTATTTTGATTATTTTAATTTTAGATACGTCAAACTATTATTTTTCAATTGACATTTGATTTTTGGTTTAATTTTCAGGTGAACTTATTTACCTTTTTGTTATCGAATGCTTTATGGGCTGATTTCAAGTTGAGATAATACTGGTAGTACCTTCGTTTCCATGGAAAGTTAAAAAAATGAAAAGTTGTTGCTTTGGAAACGTATTAAAATTTGCGATACTGCGGTAGTATCTCAACTTGAAACCAGCCTATTAGAGTTTTGGTATTTAATTAGTTGTATCGATCTATCTAAGCACTGCGTTTTAACAGGGAAAGGTAACTTGATGGTGAAAGATTTGGGCCACTCGTTAATTCAGCAAATTTTCGTTCTCAGTGTATTTAACAATGCCTTGCTTCGTCTGCCAAGGTGAAAAAACATTTTCAAAAATAGGGTTCAAAATGATCGATAATGCTTCAAAACAGACTCAATACTTTAAAAGTCTAATAAACGTGGCCGACATGTTCTACATCGTATATCTCAAAATCTATAAGCATTTATATAACGCAAGTTTGGTATTTTAGCATTCTTTCAACAAGGGCTATTACCTGTTAAAATTGCTAACGTTACTTCAAAAACACCCTGTGTAAGTACACATAATTACATATTTATTGATGTTATCCAACGCCTTTCAGGTAAATCAAAATTTACTTCTGATCAAAAACAGCGAATTTTTAGCTTCAGGATTTTGCGGTCATTACTGCACATAATTTGTAATTTTTTTTGTATATTTTTGTATCAAAAAATTTAATTAATTACGGATGGTGCATGTTCTGACCCCTGTCGTGCCCAAAAAGTGATTTTTGCTTTTGAAATAATTCCAATTACCGCTAGGGTGATTATATCGGATGAAATGAAAAAGAGAAGACAGATTTGGTCGTTAAAAAGCAGAGACGAGGGTAAAGACCAAGCCAGACTTGTGGTCTGTAGGGTGTTTACTAGGTGTGGGGTCCAGAAGAGTATAGTTGGACGAACCAAACACACAGCTTCAGCAGACTTTTAACCCCCATCCAGTCTCGCCGGGTCACAGCCCTTTGCGTATGGATCCGTCTGGCAATCCAGACCTACCCTAACGCACGTCGGGCCAAAGCCCCCGTCTGCAGCCACCTGTAAACATCATGCGTAACTCCCCCCACTCGGGAGAAAAATCCCTTTTTTCCGGTAATTAATCATCCGCAGTACCATCGTTACTACTCGCCGAAGGGTGGGGACAAGTACCGTCCTTTCTACTCGTACACAAGACTTTCGGATGAAAAAGCTGAATTTTTGAATGAATCGGCCGTAGGCTCGAAATCGTGGGGCGACGAAATTGTAATTAGTCGGCGTTTTAATTGGCAGAGTTGAGCCGGTTCGTATTGGGCGTGGCGTCTGGCGTGACGTCACTCATTGACGCCGCCGCGACGCGAGTACGGAGCTCGTGCCGGCGCCAGACGTCGGTATCGACCGACTGAGGTCAATAATCTCCCCCCAGGCCCCACCACGCCGCAGTCCGGCGCGGAGACTTCGACAGATTATTCGTACATTGTTGCTAACTACAGGGACCTACGAGAATTTACACTGTCGCGGATTTGTGGGGCGATGAGGGTGGCGAGTTCGATCTTTACAGATGGAATGGGATGGGACGAGACGTCTCAGGTCACGGGCACTCACAATACCAATTAATACCAAACAAAAGTCAAGAAATACGGTTTTATTGCGAAACCTATAGTCTGGGAAATTATTTATCCACTAACAAAAGCAGACTAATTCAAGATAAATTTTGTATTAAACAGACCTGGTTTCAAAAGGATAAACCTGCTTTACCTTCTGATAGATGAAAACCGCAGTAGAAGATAATTTATTCTTGAGTAAAGAGGGGGTGTAACATACTAAAAAAATTTAATAGAACACAACACCTACCAGCAAGGCCTTTATAGCCGGTTACAATTTTTGAAACACCAATCGTAGTAGTAAATTGCGTTCAGAACATAAAAAGGAATAAATATAGTATGTATGTAGTTATGACTTATGAGGACTTTTAAATCTCATTTCACTTCAATAAAAATAACCATTAAGGTCGAAAGGGCAGATTGAGGTTTTGAGGACTATTAATAATTTGATAAAACTAATTAAAAAAAAAAAAATTGTTTGTGGCTGTAAATGACAGCATGTTGTCAAACCTGCATTGCCTGCATTGCCATTAGATCTTTCCTGTGAAAAAATAATTTTTTACACTTATTTACAATATTAAAGACATTAAAAATTTATTGAATATCAAAATTACTAATCCAGTATTGTCAACCGACTCAACTACAGTTCTCAACAATTGTTATGGAACACCCTGAAATTTTAACAAAGTTTAAAGTCTTGTAACTTCTGCAAAAATTTATTAATTGAGATGATCTTTTTTTTCTGGGTAGCTCATTTCTTATACTTTAGGATATTTAATAGTGCGTCTTTTGTAAATTTGTAGTTTAAGTTATACAAGGTGTCAAAGACAGGCCCTGCAAAAAACGAAAAGTTTAAACTGCTCTCATTTAAACAAAAAAAAAAATAGAATTTTGCTAATGGGTTTCGAAAGAGTATGGTAATGGTATCGAGCTGTTCAAGTTAGAAAAAGCTTCAATTTTTCCCTATAAATATGCTTTTAAGAATAGGATCTAATTAGCAACCAATACTAATTGAGATACAAAGAACAGGTTATGTGTCTAAATACACGTTCAACTTTTATTTTTCTTTTATCAAACTAAAATTCGAAGCTGTTTAAAAATTTGATCATTTTCGGAAGTTTTTTTATACACAAAATGTTAACATGTCTACCGTTGCCTTACGAAATTCAAGCTTGGACTTTTATCTTTAGAATAATCCAAAAAGAGCGACAATTTTACATCAATTAACAAAATTATTGCTTTAATTTATAAGTGTAGCTCAAAATATGTAAAACTGTATCGAGGGCTTAATCCAGCGCTCTTCCAGGACCCATTAAAAAAATCCAAAACATTTTTTTGTTAAAATAGAAGATGTCTAAACTTTTCGTTTTTTGTAGGGCCTGTCTTTGACACTCTGTATAACTTAAACAACAAATTTACAAGAAATGTTTTATGAAATATCTTAAAGTAGAAGAAATGATTATCTAAAAAAAAAAAGATGATTCCGATTTATACATGTAGGAGTTACAAGATTTTAAACTTTATTAAAATTTTAGGGTGTTTCATTTCAATTGTTAAGCACGGTATTTACTAGTGCTGGCAAAACCGATAAAAATCAAAACCGAATAATCGATTTGAGGCAAACCGATTACTTCGATTTTTTTCAAAAATCGGTTTTTAAAACTATTTAAAAATCGGTTTATTAGACCGGTTATATGTATTTTTTAAAACCGGTTTTAGACGTTCTTCAAAATCTTTTCACAAACGACTTTGAAAGTTAAAAAGTTTTTATAAAATGATAGGTATTTTTATATTGTTAAAAATTTATTACAGTTTAATTAAATTGCGATTTCATTAATTTAAATAAATCGCTCGCTCTGACTTATGGAAGGTCTGCTGTGCTTGAAGTACTTATACAATTTGTTACCAGGTCTAGAAACTTATTCGGAATCTAGGCTAGGGGTTTTTACTCTGTGTAAGGAATAAAGAATTTTTTTATTTTTTTTACATTTGATATTTCGTTTGCAAAACATTTTGTTTTGTTTGTTTTGAAGCGGTTTTCAAAACCGGTTTTGATGCGGTTTTAAAAACCGGTTGCATGAAACCGAAAACCGTAAAATTTGATTTTTTGAAAACCGGTTTTCAAAAAAACAAGTTTCATGCAAAACCGCGGTTAACCGAAAACCGATTAATCAAATAATCGAAAAACCGATTCGTATTGCCAGCGCTAGTATTTACAGTTCTGCTACTTACATTAAACGTCAAACTAACTACCCCGAAAAATGCGACGGGAAACGACCCTTTCTCATACATTTTTAGACTGTTTGCATTGTGATTCAATGGCCGAAAATTAGCTTTTACAGCCTGTAGTAAGACCTCTACGGACTGCGGAAACTGTTATAGGCAGAGTAACGCACTGTAGAATTATGTAATAAATAAAAATATTGTATATACAAAACTACCTACCAAATGATTTTCTGACTTTTTCTGCTTAACACAGCATAAAGCAGTTAGGACGGGCGGATTTAGGGGCACATCAGGGCCCCCTTCAGTGACAAAAAAATAATAATCATTTGAATTAAAAAATATATAAAATAGTATATTACATACCAAGGGACTTGAGTCTTTTTAAAACTTTTAAATCATGCAGGTGAAGTTTAGTGCCGGAGCACAACGAAGGATTAAAAAACACTTCAATCCTGTACTATATATACACTATTTTTCGCACTACTTTTGCGGGAGTAAAAAGTAATTTCACCAATTGGGATTAAATGTGGCAGCGTAGTTCCTCCAATGGACGCTTAAAAGTAGTCAATTTACTCCCGAGAATGCGAATAATAATACAGAAAATGATTAAAAGTTTGACAGTCAAATATTGGAGGTTTCACCATGATTGTGACGAGTAAAGTTCCATACTCTAATTTATCCTGTTGTTCTTTAATTCCTTTTTTTTTAAACCTTCACTTCAGTTTCTTTTTACTCATAGAATGTTTCTATTGAAAGCATCTTGTAAACGAATTTCTATAAGATTTACTTTCTGTTCTTTAAGGCTGCCTTTTCCTTGTCCTTCTCGTGGTTTTTCAAGCGTTATAAACTTTTCCTTCTAGTTATCATTTTTCAAATTCTTCTGATGCATCTTTTGGTTTTCTTTATTTCTTTGAACATAAATTTAAAAATATAATTGTACATTTCTTATAAATGATATTAGGTACATTTTGTATGTTTCCGTTTTGCAACAGATTTTTTTAATGTAATTTCAAGAATGAGTAGTTTGGGTAATTGACACAACACCTGATATAAACTTAAATGAAACAGGAAGGTTCTTTAGCTATCAGTTGTACTTTTATTTGACTTTTCCCTGTTACCAAATCATATTCCGATTTCTTTTTTGGCAGTTCAGAAAAAGATAATTTTTTTGAAGTGTTGCATAACGTGTTTCAGTCATCTTTCTTATAACGTGTGTTCAATAAAGGATTCAAAACGAAAGCAAGTCTTGTCAGACATTTTTCATTTTTAAATTTGTTTTCTAAAAAAAATGTATTTTTGAAATCTTCTAGCTTTTTTTAACTCCGTGAATTACACACTGCCAACAAAACGATAAATAATATTGATCGTGTGTTTTGTCCTTAACCTAAAATCGTCAATCATTTCTTCAGACTGTCGGCAAACCACAGTATTTTATGCATTCAAAATGAGAAAAAGATTATTTAAAAATTTGGAAAGTAAAAAAATTCAATTTAATTTTCTAGCTATGATATAAAAACAAGGCTTTTTACCACACGGTACACAACTGGTAATTGTTCAATGGTGTGAAATTGAGCATTAGTGCATACTTCATCAAACTCATATACGTAATTAAAATCGAAAATGACTAGGAAGTAGTTGTTAAAATTACCTTGAACGAGCAACTTTGCATAGTTTTTCTTGGAAATGTCAATTTCTTAGATGATGATGAATACGCTTACTAGATCTGATTTCTGGTTTATGATGGTTTTCTTTATATTCGTAATTGATGAAGCTTGAAAAATGAGAATTCCACTCAGATAAAAATCGAATTACCATTATGTGATTTTTTTGAAATTTCTCATTGAATAGTGATAACTGATCACGATTAAGTCCTTTCTTGTATGAGATCATTTTCAAGGTTTAGTGTAATCACATCTCGAGTTTATTTCTCATCCTTTGAACGTCCTTACTTTTGCTTTAACGGTACTTGCACAATGCAATATTAACGCGTTTTTTCTTCGATTCTCAGTGAATTATAAAGATTATGCTAAATTATACGGTTTGAAGGTTTCTTCATTTTTGGTTCGACCTTCTAGATTTTTGTACTCGAAGTAGGATGAGCGTTATTAGAACCGTTTCAGCGATGATTAGTACAATCTGCAGGTGATACTAAAGAACACCCACCCACATTGTGTTTGTGATTAGCGATAGCAATCGGCACGCTTAAGGATAAAAACGAACGAGTTGTAGATTTGTTCCACCGACTTTCTCGTGCTAATTAACACTTTGTCTATAATTAAAAATCGCGAATGCCTTCGAGCTCAAAATGACTTTTTTGTTCCAGGTTACTTGCTGACGAAAGTCGAGGGAAAGATCGGCTCCCCTGAGAAGCCCTTGAGCGATTTGGGATTGATTTCGTATCGTTCATATTGGAAAGACGTTTTGCTAGCGTACTTGTGTTCTGGACCGGGCACACAGTTATCAGTCAAAGATATCAGCCAAGAGATGGCGATACACTCGTACGATATCGTTTCTACGCTGCAGGCTCTTGGAATGATGAAATATTGGAAAGGAAAACATATCATTCTCAAGAAACAAGATGTTTTGGATGAGTACATAGATAGAGTTAAAAAGAGAGGAGCGGCAGTGAAAGAAGTCGATCGGTCGTGTCTCAGGTGGACGCCGCCCCAGCCCGCATCTATTTGAGATTATTCCAAAACGAAAGATTAAATTAAAACAAACTGCCGAATTTGAAAGACAATCATTACGATGGGGGCCTTTCAATACGTTTTATTTCCGGGAAAAAATGCTCAATCTAATTCAAACTCTGCTACTATCTTTATAACAAAGGTCGTTGATTTTCTTTCAAGTGATAAAATTACATTAAAACATGCAGTTAACAACTGAAAACGCCGCAGGTTTAACACGAAGTGTTGTATTCTAAATGGGACGATAACACTAAAGCTGACAACTCGAAGGTCCCAGACAGGAAAGCACGAATAACGGAAAATTTTATTCCATTACTGAAATTTCCAGCAACCCTTTTTTCCGACCGATCGACGATTTATTTTACTTTTATCCGCGTCTGGATTTTAGGTAAAAAAATGTTATTTAAATGTTGTAAATAAAATGCGTAATCTCAACCAATTGTTTTATTATCACCCCTAAATATTTAAATTGTCAATATGATAAAGCCTCTTTTACCTGACTTTTGGGTTTTTTGAGAGATACTATATAGTCTGTTTAATATTTTTTCCAATATACAAACATATTTTTTCAACCTCGTGAAAAGAACAAAAAGGCATTAGTTTGTTTACGGCCGGCGCCTACCGCCCAAGGCATCGTAAGCAGCGTCGTTTCTACGGTTGTCATCTCATGGGCAGTAATTGTTGCATACTGTTGCTGTTAGTATAGCATTAATTACATGCTTACAGGACAGGTACTTGAAAAAACAGTATGTGAGCATTGTGAGCCTTGACCGTAAGCACTCGGACTTCCTCCTCGGTTTTCCAAATTTGCTGAAATTGAAATAAACGAAGAGTTATACTTACAACCCTTGAAGTTTGATATACGTATTAAAATATTGAAGTAAAGCTAATATAAGTAGATGTTTATTTTTTTGTAATGTTTTTCTATTAGTTCCTACGCATCAAAATTTTACATTTTCTTGTAATATCTCTTAGAAATTTAATACACAAACATCTTATCAAAGATAATAACAAAACAAATTTAACATATATGTGTAAACGATGATGTCTCAATGCCGAGTACCTTCGTCATCCTGTGAACTGAAGTTCCGATCCATGGCTCTCTCCAAGTCGGCAATTGAAATAAAATGACCCGTCAAATTCAAAATATCGTTGACACGGCCTTTCCTGACATTCCGAATGTCCTCACTAGGTCCAACTTAAGCCAACGTCAAAAGAAAATTTTTCACCAATTAACGTCTTTATTGTAACAATTTTAAACTAAAGAAGTTCCTAAGAATCCAGAAATTAACAGCTCGGATAATTATTATCCAACCTAAAGCTGTAACTCACAAAACAATCAACATCAAATAGGAACAGAACATAAGGTTTATTTGAAGAAGGAATTCATAACAGTTCCTAATTCGGCTCTAACTGAACACTAGTTTGAATCTTTAGCATATCAAGAAATTTAAAAAAAAATAAATTAGAAATAAACGTCTTAAAATTTAAACTACTCGTAAATAAAATTGGAGCACTTGAAATATCTTGCGAATTTGAAAAATGTACTAAACTACATTGTACAAAACATTTAAAATAATGAGACATAATGTAAAACAGTGGAGAATCTAAAAAAACTTTTTCTATTTTCTGGGAATTCTAAACCATCAGAAAATATGTAGAAAAACAAATAAATCTAAAAAAAAAAAAAAAGTTTATAGAGTAATTTATGGAAATCTGTAAAATATAAGTTTCAAACAGAGAGAATACAAATGGATAAATTTTAAATGGCGGGTAAACTCTCTAGTATTCTTGCATCAAGAGATATAGAGCTCACCAATTAAATCGTAAATGTAAAATAGTCGTAAAAACTATGTAAACAGTCATTAAATTGTTCTTGATAGAGTCGACCAGCTTTGTTTTCAATGTAACAAAGCGTAAAATATTTCGTTACTAATTGATCACAGAAGTACAACCCTTGAACAGGGTTGGCTTCAAGTTTAAGCTTTAATTCGCTTTTGTCGGTGACGGTGAAGCGTAATTTTTGTGTTTATTGTGTTTATTTTGATGCTATCTAGTTGGTGTCTGCGCATTTTATTCACATTGATAACGATAAAAAACACATTTCTTCATTTTATTTTAATAAGTTTTTTAAAGATCTGTGATGTATCAAGGACGGCGCACTAAACCAGAAATGATTCAAATATGATATAGAACCAATTTGCATTTAAATGTCGAGTTGGTCGTCTGTATTCTCAGTTTCTCTCGTATCTCTCTCTTTCTGCCGTATATCTCTTGATAAAACAAAAACAATATCTAATTGCGATTGCGATAATTCTTCTACAAGGTGACGTAGGGAATTTCTTTGCAGAAATTCTCATCTTAATCCTATTAAACCTTTTTTTTCTATTTCATAATGATAATCCTAACAGCCACGATCTTGAGCTGCTCCTGTTCGCAGATTCCTTTTTCAACAATACTTTCATGTCGCCCTGCATTCAACATTGAGCCACTCCACCAGTGCTTCCTCCAAGCAGCACCATTAACCCAATCTAGTATCTAGTCCGACTGCATCTATTGTCCGAATTTTGTCTGACAGCAATAACATCCACGTCTTGTCGCGTTTCCAATTCCAGTCACAATTAAGGAATTGCAGAAATAATCAATATCTGATTATTTACAAAACGTACATTTTGTTTTTCTCTTTATTTGAAGAATATCTTGAAATCCAAATGATTTAGCTTAATCTGGAAATTTTGGAACTTGACACCACGCTTCAACTAGTGGCATTAACATGTAAGAGAAGTATCCTACTAACACTGGACGTCATTCCTGCATCTTTCATCAATTTTACACTCTTAACTCGTAAGGTTAGAATATTTTGCTAAAATGTTTAGGGGCACCATTGCAAGATGACAACACGAACTCTTCCCCGAGAGTGCACTACTGTAGTCAACCTGACAAGACCAACCTGATTTCAACACCCAGTCAAGCCCCATCGCAAGGCACTCTATAAAAGCCGAAATAATGCAATGGTCACCAATCTACGAGGTTAGAGCCATATTTTTTTGATTACGTCCTGAACTAAACCAGAATGTTGACAAAAGAAAATCATTTTTGTTCAAAGAGGGCTTTGTTAATTTAACCCAATTGGGTTAAATTAACAAATGTGTATACACTAATAGTTACAAGAAACAAACAATCTTCCGGAACACATGCCATTATTGTTTTGTCTGTCTTTTGATTTGAAAGAAGGTTTTGGTGATTACTGCTGAATGTTTATGATTAATCAAATCAACTAATAAACATTTTCTTTATAAATTATTATGTCTGGGATTTTGGCGCCAGGACCTTTATTACGATTATGGAAAACATTCCGATACCATTGATTTTACAAAACAACAAACGATTGCTCCCCATTTAATATAATTTGCACTCATATCGTCCGCAAAAACGAAATAATCTCTAGTACGTAATCAGATTTCCGCTTTCAAAACTCAGCAAATTACTGTTTCCTCTTATTACGAATTTGGACTTACCACAGCATTAATTCACTTTGTCCAAATTTATCTGTAATGTCCGTAATCCGCAATTATTTGTAAGTGAATTACCTACACTTACCAAACTTCCTGGTGTGTAGAATAAAACGTAAAAACACCCAATAACACCAAACAATTTTACTTTGTACGACGCATGTTTCGACAACAAAGTTGTCATCCTCAGGTGGGGAATTAAACTAAATGATTTACAAAAACTAAGTATAAAATAAAGTAAAAAGTATAAACAAACCGAAAATTTTTGTAAATCATTCAGTGAAATCCCCCACCTGAGGATGACAACTGTGTTGTCGAAACGTGCGTCGTGCAAAGCAAAATTGTTTGATGTTATTGAGTGTTTTTACGTTTCTTTCTACACTTACCAGTTGGTTTTCGTCTTTTACCCCTGTACCTGACCAATACCAACTACCTTTTCCGTTTGTTCAATTGGAGTCCGTCAATTGATCCGCTAGAATCGCCAACGTCCATCACAATCTCGAAGAGCCATCCACAGAAGCCAACGTTACTGGACACGGCTCCAGGTTCACCACAACTAGGCAAGTTCTTTCATAGCTCCAACTTCGTTGCGGATTTCGAAAAGATTCTTCCTAGAACTCTTCCTTCATTTGAAGATCTTTAACAAATTTTCTCGCAAGCTCCAAGTCCATTGATAACCCAACACTTGGAAGCTTCTTCACCTCTTCCAACTTTCGCAATTCGAGTAATTCATTATTTTTATTTTCTTCAATGACTCCAACGTCGTTTCACTGCTTTTCACATGGTTTCACAATTTTGTATCACTACCTACTTAAATTGTAATTGGGGCTTTTTATTGCACTCTATTCCACTTCTGGTAATAGAAATTTAATACACAGGCATCTTTTCAAAGCACATTTATTACTGCGATTCATAATAACGTACTGCTTTGAATGAAAATTGCAACACCAAGAAGTTGTGGGTAAATTTTAATGAAAATTTCACAAAAGGTTTATTTTAATGTAATAAGGAAATCATCAAAATTTCAATTTATTTAATTAACAACAAATGCATTTTTTTAATAATGTGTGGGTCCTCCATGATTTCTAATGCACTCATTCCCTCGACTTGGCATACTTTGAATGAGATGATCAATATCCTCCTGCGGTAGTGCATCCCAAGCTTTCTGAATCTGCACACGAAGCTCGTCCAAAGAGTCTGGGGGATGAGGTAAATTGCTTAGTCTTGCGCCTATCATATCCCACACATGTTCAATGGGCGAAAGATCCGGTGGACGGGTAGGCCATGGAAGCACCACCACGTTGGCTTTTCTAAGAAGTTCACTGTCTTCCTTGCAGTATGTGGGCGAGCATTATCCTGTTGGAAAACAGGATTTTGCAGCTTTTGCAAGTACGGCAGTGCAATTGGTTCCAGCACAGCCTCTATGTACCGTTGAGCATTTAAGTTGCCAGGAATAAAAACCAGAGGAGACCTACTGCCATACGTGATAGCACCCCAAATCATCACTCCCTGAGTAAGCGCATTATGCCGGGGAAGTGCCAAGTTCATGTTTCTGCGCTCGCCGCAAAGACGTTTGACCCGTCTACGTCCGTCGTGGGCCCACAAACAAAGTCTAGATTTGTCGGTAAACACAATCTGATGCCATTCCTGCCTCCAATTCACCCGTTTCATACACCATTCTAAATTGCGAACTCAATGATGAGGCGTTAGGGGGAGGCACCAAAAAGGACGATAAGAACGCACTACAAAACTACGTACTCGACGATATATGGATGCCATTGAGTCTCTTACATTTAAAGTTTCCCTCCAAGTGTTTCCAACTACTCGCGTGGTTGAAAATCTGTCTCTTAACGCCAAAAGTCTTAAACATCGTTTTTCGCGGTCTGTCGTTCTTCGCTGTGGTCCAGATCCTCTCCGACGTCGATAGACACTTTCCTCAGACCATCGTCTCCAACATGTCATCACTGTAGTTGCGTCACAATCAATTCTGGTGGCAATTTCCCGAAATGAAAGACCACCCTCTCTCATGCCAATAATTCGACCTCGTTCGAAGTCATTTAGTTGCCGATAATTTTGACGTTCAAGAACTCTGGGCGTTTTAAATGACGTTCTCCGCAAAATTGTAAAGAGAAAACGTATCCATGTTCGCAAAACACTCTTTGATATTGCTACCTTTCCTACATAAAATCTTCCAAAAAACAGGGTTGACGATAATTTTTCTGTTGAAATTTTAATCATTTAATTATTGTATCAAAATTAAACTTTTGTGAAATTTTTATTAAAATTTGACCACAACTTCTTGGTGTTGCATTTTTTATTCAAAGCAGTATATATGGGTATACCGCGATGTCTCAATGCCGAGTGCCCTCGTCATCCTCTTCAGTTCAAACTCATGGCTGCCTCTCTGGCTGGACCATGGCGGCAATTGAAATGGTTCCGTGCCAAATTTGAAATATCGCTGATATATTAAAAAAAAATAACAAATTAATTATAATAATTTAGTTTAACTATAGCTGGAATGAAGGCTTTCACGGCTAGAGTTAGGATAGAATTATTTTTTTTCCGGGCGTGAACATTTTCAATGGAATTTTTAGTACTTGACGTTTTGCTGACCATCGTAGCTAGTTCTTTAGGAGTGGAAAAACAAACTGGGTAAAGATGTACTCAACTGGGAGATTTCAGAAAGGAACTTATGTTTTATTTTGTTGTGACAATTCATATTTTATTTATTCGTTTTAAAACTTCTTTAAAACAAAATTGTCATCTCTTTTGCTTTATCACTTTGTCCACGTTTGTGATGTCACATTGAATATGTGAGTACTTGGGTATTCAAACCGATAATTACTGATCGAAATTTCAGCTAAGTTTTCGTAGAATTCAAACAAATAAATTTTTGCTGTTTCGTGTTAACTAAATTTTGAGGTATTTTAACTAATAATCTGGTTAAAGTAGCAGATATCGAGCAATTAAATCTATTCATTAAATTGAATCTAATTTAATTTTAGCCAAATTTCTGATAAATTTAACTGGGGTGGAACCCATAGATTTAAAAATTCCAATTCCGTCAAATTAAATCCACTAAATAGACTTCTAGTTTCTGACTCTAATGTAAAGAAAACGATAATCTAAACAGTTAACATTTTAACTAATATTGTATCTGATAATAATAATCTTGTTAAAGGAACATCAAAAAAAAATTAAGAAAATACAACTAGTGTACTATAAATATCACTTTACTGGGATATAAGACAGATGTAAAAGTACAGAAAAAACTCGATATGTGGCCCCAAAGGTTCGTACAGGAATGAAAAAAACTTTATGTTAGTTAGAATTTTCGCTTATTAGCTTTTTGTTATTATTGTTTAATTATCTTTTATTTTTTTAATTTAACCAGTCAAGTAAAATAAAGAAAACTAAGAGACAACCAGAAAATTTTAAACATTTGGAGTCAATTGTATGTATCAGAAGATAAAGAATGAGGTTTTACTGTAATTGAACTTGACTTGAATATTTTTGATGTAGACGACCGGTAGCCATAATTTTTGCTTTACTTTCCTTCATATTTACAACGGCAATAAATTTTCGTTGTACAAGATAGTATAGAGAACAATGCGTTGTAAGAAGTCTTTTAAACAAATTTATTTTGGGTCGTTGAAAACAAAATAAAATTACTTAATTACTTCCTTTCCGTAGTTTTGAAATAATCTTTTGTCTTTATAATTCTCTATCTATCAAAACAACAGCGTGCAATTTCCACGACCCTACCATTTATTTAATGAGCCGTCAACGTTTTCCTAATTTATTTTTCAACAAATTATGGTCACAAAAAATCGCAGACAGATTGTTGATCTTATTTGATTTGGCAAGATTAAAATGTCGTCACTTTTTTCGGCGGCAAGTCTAGACAATTATGATTTATTTATTCGTTTTAATTGTTAAGCGACCAAAATAAATGAAAATTTTTTATTAAAAAAACACAATATTATGTTAATAAGAACCTGAACTTGGGTTATCGATTTATCGAGTTGAAGTGATAAATATTGTCGAGTTTTTTTCCAAACTTAACCCCAATAAATAATCAAGGGGGGCACACCTACAGACATTTTTAACAGGGCCGGAATGATTTTAATCGCGACTAACTGTTTTAAAACATGATTCATCTTAATTAGAATCGTCTAGTCAAGCCAAGGATAAAACTGTTTCTAAATTTACCGAATACTCGTATTAAAAAACACAGATTTGTCAAGATTATTAAAACAATCATTACATTAATTCAAAAACGGTTCTAATCAGCTTAAGTAAAGCTTAGAAAAACGTGACGTCCACAAAGGATACAATAAACCAACCTTTTCACCGGTGATGACAAGTGATTTTTGATTTGTAGGAAAATAAGCTCCTTACTTATTTTTAATTGTTCGTTAAGAAATTATTTATTATGCTTAGCATGACTTGTGAGCTTATTTTTACCGAATAATTTATAAAAATTACGTACTTACTTTGAAGGATTATTTTTAAAACAAGTCATAACAAACGTAGAAAATATTTCTGTACTGAAAGTCTGAAACTTTGGCAGACCATCCTCAACTAAATTTTTAAGTACTGTAACAGGGACCTCGAACATAAATAACTTTTGATGACGAACTAAAATGTTATTATTAAATTTTCTCGTTTATTAAAATTTTCTACTTCGTACTTGAGGGAAAGTCTGAATGTGCTCTAGGTCAGTTTCAACAAAAATTCGAACAATCGGGAATAAAGCTTTATCACAGAAACTGTGATAACATATGAAGTTGAAACAGATATTTGACCTTAATTTGACGTTTTTTTATAAAACAACATTTTTATAAATTCTATACCACTATTGTGCTATTCCGTTGCGCGAAAATTTCAGTCTCAAAAGATTTTTATTGTATTTGGATCGTTACATTAGAAGCGTGTGAAAAGCGAAGATTAGAATACTCCATGAAAAATTTAATTAATTTTGTTTTGCAGCTATTGTTATTGTTAGAGCTTGTTCTATAGCTAACATTATCTGAAATACTTTTTTTGTAGTTTAAAACCACTCTTAGGAAATTTAAATACAAAGAATGAAAAAGTTAAAATCCATGTCAAATCCACAAATTTAATCAAACAAAAATGTTACATAACAGTGGCAGAGCGCTTGCCAGAACTATGTCTCATCATTAGTGCCTGAATAATAATGTAAAAAGGAAATTTTTAAAAAAGTTAAAAAAATTTATAAAAAACTTACCAAATTTTTGTCAAGAATAAACTTAAAACATAAAAGAATAAAAATGTATAAACGTATGAATGAAAAAATGTATAAATGTAAATGTATAAATGGATTTAGTAAAAAAAATATTTTGCATTCGATCTCTAAAATTAGAATTTTGCGAACTAAAAAAACGCCGAAAACTAAATCTTTAGCGGCCTAGGTCGCTAAAGTTGTCATGGCAACTTTATAGAATCATTTTTATTGAAAAATCGATAATCTACAAAGAACTATTTACCTATTTATATACATGAAAATGAAAATCACAGTTTTGAGCATATTGGAAGCTATTATCGCTAAATGAAAAACCATTTTCTTTCTTATTTACAGCAGCAATTTGATGTGATGAATTGCAAACAGAAGATGATGTTACTGCTAAAATTGAAAAGTCAAAACGAAATACACACATGCAGGTGTACTTTCTTTTTCATGCATCTTCATTTACTGTTGTTACTTCGTTTTTTGCTTTCAACTCACAAAACAAGGTGTACTCTTTCTCATATTGTTCACGAGATTTAGCAGGAAGTAAATTCAAAACAATATTTTTGCTTTTTCAGCGATTGCGCTTGGATTCATTTTAATTTTAGTTTTTTTATTTATGATGTTGTCATAACAGCCAAATGCCAAACTAACTATGATACTTAAAAACGTATTCTATTATGTCACATATCAATTATAAATTCTCTCAAGAATCAATTTGGTGATTTAGAAAACTCATGCAAAAAAATCTGGTATGCACCACGTCCGCAAAATAGTTTTTTACGTCGCCACATCTTTAAATACGATTCGTTCCCTAAAACTACATTTTACATAAATAGCTACTATCGATCTGAAGGAAAAAATAAACGTGTGGTTGCTATTTGAACAATTGACAAAAGAGGGATAAATTTTAGCAGTCTAATGGGCTAATTTCAAATTGATATACTACTGGTAGTGCTGAAATTTTTACTACTTTTCCATGCCAATAACCAATCACAGTTACGAATTCTTTTAATTTTTCATTGAAACGAAGATACTACCGATGTTATTTCAACTTGAAATTAGCCCATAATAGGCCAATTTCAAGTTGAGATACTGTAGGTAGTATCGCAAATTTTAATACTTTTCCGCAGCAACAACTAATCACAACAGCCAATTATATTTATTTTCCATAAAAACAAAGATACTACCGGTATTATCTTAACTTGATATTAGCCCATTTAAATGTGTTTTTTAAAAGAATTGGCATCAATTTGATGTTGAATTTAACAAATAATTTAAAAAGGTATAAATAATGATAAAGAGGGTAAGGAGACAAAATTATAAACAAACATTCCATGAACTAATGAAGATTAAACTAGTGAAGAAAAAATATTCCAATAAAAATTTAATTGGTCATTAAATGTTAGTAGTGAAGGTTCTTTGGGCGAATCTCAGAATTACTAAATCTTCTAAAAAATTAAAGGATAACATTTCATTTAACAAGGATAAAAGGAATGAATGACTGGAAAAAAGAAGATGAGAAGCAAAGGCAGATGAAGTATTGGTTATATCTGTATTTTTGTACTTCTCTATTGCTCTTACATGTTCACGAACTCTGGTTTCAATCCTTCGTCCTGTCGGACCGATATAATCTGCATTGCAGTCATTATAAGATAACTTGTAGACGCCTGAATGATGTAAAGGAGGAATTTGATGTTTTTTGTGTACGGGACAGGTCAAAAGACTACCTTTAAAAAGCAACATTTAAGGTTTTTTAAAATATGAGAGATAGAAAGAGCATTTTTGGCAATGAAGTGGATAGAAGAATAGGAAGGTTTTTAAAGAGAAGATGTCGAAAGAGATTTTGTAACATGTTGAAGTTTAGAGGGTATTTGTTTCTGAATTTATGAAAAAATCTGAAGTCTGTAATGGAAAGTGATTATTTACTGCTATTTGTTTAATGACTAGCTATTCTTCTTCAAAGACAACATGGTTCAAAGGAAAACAAAAATGTATAAATATAATTAAAAAAGAATTAAATGAATTAAATTACTATATGAAAGTAACGATGTTTGAAATCGGAAGAAATTGTAGTATGCTTATACTATATGCTATCATATGCATCAACAAAAAATTTATAAATTCCAAATTCCAAACAAATTTGATAACTGGGTTCCAATTAGTTCGTATTATTGAGATTATACTGTATGTACATTAATTTTAACAAAGTTTTCAGTGATTTAAGGCTTTTTTAACATTAATACATCTTGATGATCTTAATTCAGTTACAATTTCAATTAAGCAACAGCCACTTCCTTAATTAATAAAATTTATGAAAATTTTAATATTTAGTGTAAAAATTATGTTTTTGTAAAAATATTAAATTACAACTGACCTATCTATTCTATCTACGGAACGTGAAATAATTAAAATAATTAAGAAATTAATGACAATTAGTGTTGTTATGGTATCACAGGTGTAAATTAGTTAAAAATTAAAAAATGAGATAGAAGCAATTACAAACAAGTGTCCTAAATATTTGTTGATAATATATTTCTAAATAAATAACAAATTTCCCTTTTACAAACAATTTAATAACTTGTACAAATTTCTCTAAAGTTTTTTCATTTTATAAAATTGATATTTATTATCGACTAATCATATTTAAGTGTTCGGTAATAATGACGTGGGCGCTTATATCTAAATAGTAAACAAAGTAATAATAATAAATACAAATTACACAAATATAAAAATAACACATTTGTGGCGTCTGAAAATGTAATAAAATTTTAAAACCGCAAATATAGATTAATCGCAAAATATGTAAAACATTTAAGGAAGTCTGACCGAAAAATTTCAAAGCTCGTTTATTGGCAGAAAATGTAATTCAAAAACTGTAAAGCTTGTAACACGTTATAAACACTTCGTTTTAACTGTTAATTTTTATTGGTACTTGCAGTAATGATCTGGTTTAAATGAGCTTCCATTAATTATTGTAAAAATAAGGATTGCTTCCGATAAATCCGTATTAAACAATTTCAAAAACTGCACTCATTATCCAGCTGAGAGGCGCACCCAAGGGTAGGGCTTCGGGGCTGAAGTGTGAAGCCCCCTTAAAGGTATACTAATGGTATTTAATAATTTAAAGATTAGTACTTATATAATTAGCAGCTTCTAAAATTAGTAAAATATTGCCTCCGAATTCGAACATTACAAAAACAATACTGCCTTTCTCTTTATTAATTTATGAAAGAGAAAAGAGAAAGAGAAAAATTTATGAAAGATATCACCTCTGGCTATAAAATTAATAAAATCTGAATTCAAAATTCGTAAAAAGTTGTCTCCGGTCCTTGATTTTAGAAAAATTAGTAGGCAAATTTAGAAAAACATTTCTGATTTATAAAATTGTAGAACATCGTCTCTGGCTACTAAAATTACTAAAACGAAGTTGTTCTTGTCTATATTGATTTAAATATGAATAAAAAATATAGTGTTTAGTACCTAAAATTAATAAAACTGCTTCTCTGGACTTCAAAATTAGTCAACTATGGCCTCCGGCTCACCGGCTCCCATGCTCCCAATATTGAAAAAATGTTGATTTTGTATTTATTGATTGAAAAATTTGTGAAAAAAATATTATCGACGGTTTTTAGAATTAGTAAAATTACATTTTCGGGATACAAAATTAGTGAAATATTGCCTCCATCTCTTAATATTGGAAAAGATGCCGCTTTTGTAATTGTTAATTAAAAATTAATAAAAAATATTGCCTTAAGCTTTTTAACTAATAAAATATGTTTAATGTCCAATATTGGGAAAAATATTTCTTTTGGATTTCCTAATTTAAAAATTAATAAAAAATATATTTGACTATTAAAAATTAGTAAAACACCGTCCCTAGTTACTACAATGTTCCTCTGATCTTTAGTGATTTAGATATTGCTGCGAAATATCCTGCCTAGCTTTTCAAATTACCTCTTTATAGTTCAAAATTAGTAACCTGTTGCCTCTGTTGCTCACAATATAGAGAAAAAAATCGCTCCTGTATTTAATAAACTAAAAATTAGTAAAAAACATCTTTGGCTTTTAAAATTTGTAAAATAATGTTTCTGACCTAGATATACTAGAAAAAGTTACGCTCATTATTCGACTCAGAAGGGCACCCAAGGGTGGGTTTTAAGAAATAACAAATAAAGAGTTTAACAATTTTATGATAGTAGTAACTTTAGTCACAATTAATTGGACAAATAAATAATAGAATGTTTATAGTAAAACCCCCTTTAAAGGAAGTTAAAGTGTGCGCCGGTATTCAGTAATTATTTTCGTAGCTTCTAAAATTAGTAAACCTTACTTTCTAGGTTTCAAAACAAGTCAGCTGTCGCCGCTGGCTTCAAGTATTTTATCAATTATTTTTTTAAAAAATGCTTTTTAAAGATAAACTCTTATACAGTTTTAATAGGAAAGACCCCCTCATCCCAGTTTTCTATTTTTTCTTTAGTTCTATTTGTCAAAATCCATATCTCGTTAGTACTTGATTGTATAGAAAAATTTTATTTACATTTTTTGTATAAAATTGAATGCTCTAAAAAAGATATCTTACAATTTTTTTATAACTCTTACTGTTTAGAAGATATCAGAGGTCAAAGTTTAAAGAATTTAACAAAAATTTCTTTTTAATATTCTTTTTAATCTTTAATTTTTTTAACCTTTAATTAATCTTTAATAATAAATAAATATTTATTTATTTACGAGTTATAATTCACTCTGATGCATAACTATAGCACCACCTAGACTTTTGAGTATTTAAACACTTACAGTGTGCAGATGAGAAATATGTCTATTTGAAAAGAAGGCACATGAGTTTTAAAAATATTGTATGGGAATATTACAAAATTCAAACTTTTATTTGTAAAAAATTAAAAAAAAAAACTTCATTCTTAAAGGTGCATAACTATAGCACCACTTTTACATCTGTTCTCTTTTTACGGTGGTCAGCAAAAAAAATAACTCAAAACAAATCAAAAGTTTATTTTTAATAATGGGTAGGACCCCCATTCTTACGAATGACTTCAAACATTTTGTTTGGTATGCTTCGAATGACTTTCTGAAGCATGTCTCTTCCAAAGTTGTTCCATGCTTCTGTAATTGCTGCCTTTAAATCAGCCACAGTTTCATACTGACGATTTTCTTCGTACACTGTGCAAACAAGTATGCCCCAAACATTTTCAATAGGGTTCATGTCAGGTGAATATGCAGGCCATTCAATAATGCGAACTTATTGCTCGCCTAGCCAACGTAGTGTCTCTCTACTAACGTGAATTCTGGCATTGTCTTGTTGAAATAGCCACTCATTTACATCATTGTTATCGAAAAATGGCATTAAGCAGTTATTAAACACTTCAATGTATTCTCGGCTGTTCATTCGTGTAGAAGAAAATGCAATTCTAAGGACTCCATCATTGCAAAATCCACCCCACACCATAACACTTGCTCCACCATAATTTTGTTTCGAGAAATAACGCGGTTCCTTTATAAGATCTCTCCAGTATGAATTGAATCCGTCAGGACCATCCGAATTAATTTTTTTTTCATCCGAAAAAATCACCTAAGAAGATAATTAGTCAAACCAAACCTTATTTTTTAAAATGAAATGGTATTCTAACTTTTTGCTAATCCTGATCCATATTTTGTTGTGCAAATCGTAATCGTGCATCCTTGTGCCTTTGAAGGAGCCTTGGAGCCAAGGCCGGATTACCCAATAGGCTATCTAGGCTGCAGCCTAGGGGCGCCAGCAAAAAGGGGGCGTCAGGAAAAAAAGACGCATTTAACAAAAAAAATTATGATAAATAAAAAACAAAATATTTTTTTAGAAAAAAAAGTTTCGATACAAAATCACTCATGCTAATCAGTAAAGTCAGTCTGTCTCACAGTCTTATTCTTTGTTGTAATAAAACCTTTCAACGCAAGTAAAGATTCACGTTCTTATTGCGATCTCTTTCTACAACATGGCCTAAAATGCAACGAACATAAAACGTATTATATTAAAAATGGCACACTTTTCTATTTTCTGATTTTCTTTCTATCTTCACACTTTTCTTCAATACCTAAGAAATTAAAATTTTGTGTATAATTTCTTGAACTGAGTTCTGTTGCTGCTACAAACTTTTCTCAAATTTAATTCCCAAAATTACAATATTTTTGTTATTTAAATGTTTGGTTTGTGTTCTGTCAAATGTCAAATTTACACGAAGCTATACGTCCTAGATTGAGGCATACTCTGATACTTTAATTACAAAAGGGTTCATGAGACAGACTTTAATAAAAATATGATAACAAAAACATTCTGTAGAATTTAAAAAATTATTGAAACCATATACTGGCGATGTCAATTACTGAAAGTACTTAATTGTATTATTTACACCCAATTCGAGCTACAGTATAAACCTTCCAAAATAAATCGTAAAAACATCAGTAAAATTCATTTATTAATGCTTACACTTATTAGGCATGTATTATTATTATATATTTTAGGCAAAACTTTTTTCGAATGATGTGGATGATATATATTTTTTTAAATGTGTAGGTACAGTTTAAATATTTATTGAAGAATATTAGTTTAAAATTGTAAGTTTGATTGTAATTAAAATTAAAATTGTAAGTTTGATATAGTCATAAAAGAATTTGCTTCTATAAAGTGTCGGAAAATTAAATTTTAGTGTTTATATTTGTAATTTTGAAATTTTTTAATTTAATAAATACTTATGTTTACTTTTTTTCTTAAAAACAATTAAGTGTAAATTATATAAAATAAAAAAGCAGCACCTTTTTTTCCTATAAAATAATTTTTAAGAAAAAAAGGGGGGGTGCGCAGCGTAAGATTAGCCTAAGGGCGCTAATAACTATAATCCGACCCTGCTTGGAGTGGCTTTCAGTTTTTGACGCGTAATGTGTGGAGTGCGTTTTAAACTTCTCCATACTGTCCATTAGAGATGGGATTTATCGTTCTTTTGAATGAACTAGTTCGCGCGAACTAGTTCGTCAAAAAGAATCGTTCGTTTTTATAGTTCGTTCGCGAACTAATAAATCGGAATGTATCTTCGCGACCGAGTGAGACCGATACGTTCGCGACCTAATAGTTCGCGACCTAATACCTAATAGTTCGCGAACGAAAAGAACGGTGACTGTGGATCAACGATATATCGTTCACCAAGTTCCCATGTTACGTATTTCAGAGATTTCGTTCGTTCGCTGCTTGCCAACAGTCATACGGATTCGTTCAATATCGTGATTCGTTCGTAAGAGAGCAACTTCGAAAGAAAAAATTGTCGTTCGCGAACGAATAAGTTCGTTTATAGTTCGCGAACGAATTACTTCGTTCATAGTTCGCGAACGAATTACTTCGTTCATAGTTCGCGAACGAACTAGTTCGTTCATAGTTCGCGAACTAGTTCAAGTAGTTCGTATAAAAGAACCGTTCTTTTTATTAGTTCGTTCGCGAACTACCCATCTCTACTGTCCATCGAGAGACAATTTCCCTCAAAATCGCACTGCAACTCTTCAAAGAATTACTGGCCAAATTACCAATCCGGCGTAAACAACGCGGAGAAATTTTCTTTTTTGGTCCTCCCTTCTTGTTTTTCCCGTAAGTATCAGGATCACGAAGAAAATAAGATAATTTGAATTAGACAAGCAAATGTCAGAAAGATACGTCAAAACCAAAACAAATGAATGCGCAAAATTTAACTTCATATCTGCCTGATTTAAACAAAAAATAAACTTGATTTAATAAATGGTGCTATAGTTATAGTCCCCACTATAATGTCCTTAAAAAAATTTTTGATACATACATGCATAGAAACGTAAAATTTTGTGTGTGTCTTTCTTGCAACGAGTCTGACAAACTTATCTAATGGGAAACTTTCGGCGCTGCTGCGTTTTCGCATGCCGCCATAGCAACATCTTCATAGTGGTGAACACTCCATATGCAGCATAATTTTTGTAGGACAAGTTGACCACAATTTTTAAATTTTAAAACTATAATAGTGGTCAACTTGTCCGACAAAAATCATGCTGCGTATGGGGTGTCCACCACCAGGAAATTGTCGATATAACTTCACTCTCTACGGGAGTAATCCCCGTATATCCAATTTTGATTTTTTGAAATTTGTTTAGTAAAATTAATTTAAAAATAGTGGTCAACTTGTCCGACAAAAATCATGCTGCGTATGGAGTGTCCGCCATTCTGAAGATGTTGCTATGGCAGCACCGCCGCAGCAGCGTCGAAAGTTTCCCATTAGATAAGTTTGTCAGACTCGCTGCAAGAAAGGCACTCACAAAGTTTTACGTTTGTATGTATCAAAAAAATTTTTAAGGACATTGTCCTGGGGACTATTGTGCACCTTAAAAAATAAAGTTTTTTTTTTAATTCTTTACAAATAAAATTTGAATTTTGTAATATTTCCATAGAATGTTTAAAACTCATGTGCCTTCTTTTCAAATAGACATATTTCTCATCTGCACATTGTAAGTATTTAAATACTCAAAAATGTAGGTGGTGCTATAGTTATGCACCGGAGTGTATTGAGAAGTAAAAAAGAAATTTTTGTAAAATTTTTCAAATTTTGACTTCTGATATCTTCCAAACGCTAATAGCTATAAAAAAATTGTAAGATACCTTTTTTAGAGCGTTCAATTTTATACAAAAAATGTAATAAATTTTTTCCTACGATCAAGTAGTGACGAGATATGGGTTTTTCCAAATAGAACTAAAGAAAAAATAGAAAACTGAGATGAGGGGGTCCTTCCCATTAAAACTTAGAGCTCATCTTTAAAATGCCTTTTTTAAAGATGCCTAGGTAAAATTTTACCAATTTTTCAGTGTCGGAAGTTAAAAAAAAATATTCGATTTTTTGGCGCACCCTAATGTATGTACAACCTACCTTCAGCTTCCTAATATTTAAGTCTTTTAGCAATCTTGCAATTAATAAATTTATCCCTTATTATTAAAATATAATAATGTAAATTAAAATGAAAGTGCATTTTAATGTTAAAATAGCACATTAAAGAACGAATTTTGAAATAGTAGAACATGTTTGGAAATAGTCAGTTTTGTGGCACGAATTAAAAAAAATTATCAAACAATTACACTAAAGATTAATAGCCAATTAGTAATATAAATTTATGATTGTTGTCTTTTTAATAAACATTTATTTGTATTTAAAATTTGAATTTTATTTAATTTTTTTAAATAAAAATTTAAAGCCGACTATACACTAGAAAAGTGGCCGAACAAATTCTATAATTAGTAAAATTATGTTTCAACCTATATTCAGTATTGGTTGATCACGGTATATTATCTCGATGGATATTAAAGTTAGTAAAATATCGTCTTTTGTGAAACTTTATTGCCAATATGCAAGTCGTTTTTGGATTTATTAATATAAAATCTAATAGACTGACTTTAAAATTAGTAAACTGTTGTCACCAATAAATATTTTTAATGGGACTTTACTATAAAAATTTGTATTATTCGTCCAACTAATTTTGATTAGAGGTACTAAAGGTGTATGTAGTCTGTATGTAGTAATCAAAAAATTGTAAAAAAACATCTTCGGCTATAAAAATTAGTAAAATATCGACTTTAGCTGTTGCTTTCCTCCATATAGATTTAAAATTTAAAATTTATATTAATAAGAAATATGGTTTTTAGTTTTAAAAGTTCGGACTTCGAAATTGGTAAACTATCAAAGCTAAGGGGGAACTTTAGTGTTAAGTAATAAACAAGTTAAGGACTTTATTAGTTTATTATGGTAATATCTCTAGTCTAAATTGGTGGGACCTAAAATCCAATTTTTACAGTGAAGTATTTTTAAATTAAATTTTTAAGTTGGGCAGTTTAAAAAAAATTACGAGAGCTTACATCCGCTGCCTAGCAACATAATTTTTGCACAGATTGAGAAATTGTTGAATAATATAATGCATTTGAGCGATTGGCTTTTATGTGTTAAATTATTTCCAGTTTTAAAGAAAACTTCTATCATTCACTCAAATTGTAGTAATTCCAATTGACTCCAGTGACAAACACCGTGAAGTTTTGTGTTATTAAGTTGAATTGACGTAAATGACTTTATTACATTTAATTCTTCGAGCAAAGCGATTAAAAAAGGTATGTCTAGTCTTGCGTTACCTTATATTGAAATCGAGTTTTCCACTTTTTTTTCAACTATTAAGACATTTACTTGTATCTTAATAAATCAACCGAACGGAAATGCCCACGATACCGTTTGGTCCATGTAGAGTTTTTAAAACCGGAAATCGTCACATTACTGCGGCTCGCTGGTATTTCCGTTCGGTCGATCCCCTTTCTTTCGACAATGAAATCTTAAAATAATCTCAATTATTGGCGGTCATCAGACACGGTACGGTTCAATAATTAATAAAAGCACCTGCAAATTTTCGGCACCTGTCAACGAAATATGGAACAGATAATAATGTGAAGGTCTGAAATGTGTTGGAGCAGCTGGCCAGCAGGATTTTTAATACGAATTTAATCGGCTTTTTACAGGGATATACAGTTTTTTCTCAACTACTTACCACAAATTTATTATTTTAAAAAAATATCTAGTTTGAATTAAAAAACTATGTTTATAGATAATTATTTTAATGGAGGTCATATCCGTTTTCTCCTTTTATTTTTAGCCTTGGTATAGGGATAAT
The DNA here is from genome assembly GCA_029207805.1 of Tribolium confusum. Taxonomy (NCBI): domain Eukaryota; kingdom Metazoa; phylum Arthropoda; class Insecta; order Coleoptera; family Tenebrionidae; genus Tribolium; species Tribolium confusum. The sequence goes on from JALGAY010000006.1 coordinate 12,937,779, forward strand.
TTAGATTTTTTAATTACATTTCCAGTGCCGTAGCTAGGACCTGGCACCAGGGACAAAATCAGCTTTTAAATACTAATTTAATGAGGTCTTTTGTTCCAAAAACATGTCGTGTCTAGCTTTTAAAATTGGTAACATATCGAACGAAATACCAAAATTTAAAAACTAATAAAAATTTGGCTTCTGGTTCTTAAAATTAATAAGAAATATTACCCCCGTCTTTATTGATTTATAATACATATTTGATAAAAAAGATTGCCCTTGGCTTCCAAAATTGTTAAAATCAAAACAAGCTGGGCCCCTGCCCGGAGCGGCAAATTTCAGGAGCGGCATTTTGCCCGGAAGAACGGATATAGGTATAACAAAAAAAAAATATTTGGAGGCGGCGCGGCATTTTATATTTTTGCCCAGGGCGGCAAATCTGCTAGAGCCGGCCCTGCTGGTTACCAAAATTAGTAAAATATTGTTTCCGGCATCAATTATTAAAAAAATATTATCTTGTATGTATTTACAAACAGTGTCAGATCCATCTTCCAAAATTAACAAAATATCCCCTTTGGCTTTTGAACTTAGTGAAACGTTGCTTTCTGCTTCTAAAATTATACCTTTATTGATTTAAAAATTGAAAATATTGTCCTCAGCTTCTAAAATTAGTAAAATTATGTCTCTGTATTTCAAAGTTATTTTTTCTGGCTTTCAAAATCAGTAAAATGTCGTTACCGGTAACAATAATTTAAAAAAGTTGTATTTATTTACTAAAAAAGTATGGCACTTCACTTTTAAAATTAGTAAAATTTTTAGTAGAAGTACAAGATTCTTTCCTAGTTCTAAAATTATAAAAACAATGTCACTTTTACCCTTATTGTTTTAAAAATTTTGTCTTCGGTTTCTAAAACCGATAAAATTATCTTTGTGATTCGAAAAGTAAAATGTTTTTTCTGACTTACAAAATTATTAAAATATATCTTCCAACCCCCAAAATTAGTAAAATGTTAGATCTGGCTTCCAAAATTAATAAAAAGGTATTTCCCGTTTTTAAAATTACAAAAACATTGTCACTTTTGCAAATATTTTTTAAAAATTGAAAAACTATTGCCTGTTGTGCCTCAAATTAGTAACATTTTGTCTATAAAATTTGTGAAATGTTGTGTCGTATTAATAAATTACTAAAATGTCGTTTTCGATTTCCAAAATTTTTTTACCTTTGTATATCTAATTTAAAAAAAAAGAAAAAATATAATTTCCGGTTTCTAATAGTATATTACGTATCACGAACAATAAGAACATTTTACAGATCAAAGACAACTGTTTGGAGGAAGAACAAAGCGATGACTCCACTTATTTTCTGAGATCGGTAAAAAAAATAACATTCGTGATTCTTAATAACCTTTATATCGACCGTCTTGGAAAAGGGCGAGGTATAAAATCATATACAGTTCCATCGTACAAAAATTTAGTAAAACATCGAGTCTGGCTTCCATAGTTATATGTTGCGACCTAAAATTTCTAAGTTGGTAACATTTGATCTCTGTATTTCGCAGTTATTAAGATACCACCCCTGGCTTCTTAAATTAGTAAAACATCGCCTCCGGCTTCAAAAATAAAAAAAAAATTTGTTACCTTTGAATATTTGTAATTTAAAAAATGTAAAAACATTAAATTCAACTTCAAAATTAGTAAAATGTTAACTCTAACATTACAAAAACAATGTCGGATTGGCGATTAATTTACAAGTTGAAAAGAAATATCGTCTCCAGTTTTTAAAATTGACAAATTAGTAAAATGTTGACTCAGGCTTCAAAAATTAGTGTTTCTTTGAAACTTTGTCTTTGTCTTTATATCTCTTCCAGTTATAAAATTAGTAAAACTATATCTCTGTGTTTCAAAATATGCCGTCCAAATCCCAAAAAATTGTAAAACTATAATTTAATTAATCAAATAGTAAAATCAAATAGTATAACATTTTTTTTACAAAATGGTTCCCCTCTGCACGACACATGTACGAATGGTTTCTTTAATTTAATCGCCCTGAAGAAGCCTCAAAAACAATAAGGAAGCGAAACGTCGTCCAATAAATAAAAAAACCGAAAAACACCACTAGCCTCTGATTTATCCCGAAATCAACTGAAATCAATAAACTCAAAACATACAGATGACGACTATGGAATTAATTAATTACATTACACACTTATAACTACACAAAATATTGACTGAAGTTTATAAAATTAATAAAATGTCGCGTTTGGCATCCAAAATCAGTAAAATGTTGTTTTTAAAATTACAAAAACAATCTCTTCTTTGTCTTTTACAAATAAAATTTACATCTTCGTGTTTCAAAATTACTCAGTTTCCGAAAGAAACATTTTAGTAATTTTGAAACAGGATGATCTAAATTTACTAGTTTTGGAAGCAGAGGAGACATGAAAACAAATGAGACATTATTTTTGTAATTTTAGAAACCGAAAATAACATTTTAATGATTCTGGAAGCCAGATTTGACCTTTAGTTAGTAATATGTTGTGACCTAAAATTTCTGAGTTGGTAACATTTTATCTCTGTATTTCGCAGTTATTGAAATATCGCCTCTGGCTTCTAAAATTACTAAAACATCGCCTCCGGCTCCAAAAACTGTTTTTTTTAGATTTATGCATTTGTAATTTAAAAAATATAAAAACATCACATCCAGCTTTAAAAATTAGTAAAATGTCGACTCTAACATTATAAAAACAATGTCGCATTTGTGACTGATTTACAAGTTGAAAATAAATATCGTCTCTAGTTTATAAAAGTGGCAAATTAATAAAATGTTGACTCAGGTTTAAAAATTAGTATTTCCGGTTTTTAAAATTACAAAAACAATGTCAACTTTGTCTATCTATATCTCTTCCGGTTATAAAATTAGTAAAACTATATCTCTGTGTTTCAAAATTGTAAAAACAATCTCTCTTTTGTCTTTTACTAATAAAATTTACATCTCCATGTTTCAAAATTACTCAGTTCCAAAAGAAATATTTTAGTAATTTTGAAACAGGATGATCTAAATTTACCAGTTTTAGAAGCAGAGGAGACATAAAAACAAATGAGACATTATTTTTGTAATTTTAGAAACTGAAAATAACATTTTAATAATTGTGGAAGCCAGACTTGACCTTCTATACATTATTAACTACAATTTATAAAAAGTAAAAAATATCGTCTCCGAATTCCGGTTTATAAATTTAGTAAAATGTTACCAGTGCTGTAGTTAGGGCACTTAACACTTGTCAAGGTAGCAATGTAGGATGAATAACCAGCAATACTAGATTTTTGATTTTTCAGTTATTAAATGTTTAGTGCAACAACAATAATTAATTAAATAGTTACTTGTCATTAAGGTGTGCAAAATTTGCCCTGGGTGGCAACAATTCAAGCTACGGCACTGTACATTCCTGTAATAGTAAAAAATATGTGTAAATTCATTAAACTAAAATTTTAGTGAATGAAATCTCTTTAGCCAAACACTCATTTAAGAGTCACATCCGGTTGCTTCTAAAATGTAAATTCTTCCAAATTAAAAGCCCAGATACATGTCCGTTCTTTCATTAAGTATTTCTATAAATAAAAAACATCTTAATTCAAATTTTACATGCTTATTATAACAGAAATAATCACTCCTGTGGTAATTAGCCTTTTCGTATTTTTTGAATATATCCGTTTCGCGATTGTACGACAGGAAACGATTTAAATAAAAATTGAGAATTAATAATTCATAACTGAATTTGATAAAGTGGCCGGAAGTTTTGCAAAAAAAATAATTTTTCAATAAATCGAAAAACGATATCAAGGAAAACTAAAACTGCGGTAGGTTAGCGCCAGATTCGCGCATGCTTGGCAAAACTGCATAGCTGCAGTTTGTCTGTACTGCGAATTGGTGTTGTTTTATGCATTTTTTTCGGTGAGAAATGTTGATTTTGTTTTATCACCGATCCTAGATTGTTAGAGGTAAGTAAGAAATAGAGTGTTTGTGGTTTTGCGACTTTGACGTTTCTTACGCCGACGCGTAATATTCCAGAAAACTATTTTCTAATTGAACACGTCAATATCACAGATCCTTGTAAACTATCTTAGATTATTTTATGGAAAACTAGTAGTGACTTGGGGAATTATTTCAAAGAATAGTCATATTGCGCAATGTTATCTATGATGTCTATGGCGTTCAACTTGAATACGTGAAGTTGGTAAATATAAATCTATTAATAATATACACAGGTAGTGGCAGTGACAACTACGTTTCCATTATACCTGAATTATTAATTAGACAAATCAGGACATTACTCGATCATGATTTACATACATACGCTTTCTAATTAAAAATTCTATATCTACTTGAGTTATGACAATTTTTTTAAATTAAATTTTTTATGTTTTAGTGCATGCGAACCTATAATTCATTCTAGGATAACTATCTTTATTAAATTTTTGATGAGTATCATTTCCAACTATTTTAATTAGCAATTGCAGATTGAAGAATAACAAAGGTATTTTTATCAGAAAAGTGTTTTTTCAGTCAGTATCAATAATGTTTCCGCCTTTTTATCACATAAATAAATTGTTTGTTGTAATAATGTTATGTAATGTAGTTACTTGTAACAATTTATAGAAAATGATTAGTTGATAACAACTTGTAGGTTCGTCCCCTTACGTATAAATTTCTAACGGTGTTGCCAATAGAATAACAAATTAAATTAGATTTATCTTATGCAGCAACACGCTAAGAAATTGTTAAGATAAAGAAATATATGAAAAGCTAACTTAGGCATGCTTAAATTATTTAGAAAATTGTCTTTTTTCTAAAAATTAATTTTCTTGTAAATAATTTATTTATAAAACAAGATCTGTTCATCATTTCATGTGTTTCCAAAATTATTTTATATCTAGGAAATCAAAGAGCACATACCATCATGATAAGAGCAGTGAATAATCCTAAAAACCTATTTTGAACAGCAAGCTTTTTCCATCATGTTAACCTATAATCATCAAGCAAATGAAAATAATTTAACACATAATAGGCTGATGTCAAGTGGTTATACTACCGGTAACAACACAAATACCATGACAACAACCAAACACAGTCTCGAATTATTTTAATTTTCCATGGAAAGGAAGCTACTCCCGGTGTTATCTCAACTTGAAATTAGCCCATCAGAACCAATCCCTGAAGCGTGCTACATTATTTAACAGTTTATTGTTGCTAAGCAATCCTATAATGGTCATGAGCAACTTTCCTGAGAACTGATGAACAATTATGCTAAGTTTTTGACAACCAAAATTATTTTTTTTATTAAAAAAAAGGAAAAATGGTCACTTCTACAACACTCGCCATACGATTTGTTTCACACAAATCATGAACTGCTATTTTTTGACAAATTAAAATTTTTCTTAGTTACTTATGAAATAACAAATGAATAAAAACAAAAAATAGGTCACCAGGTCAACGAAAATTGTGGTATATTAGGAAGGTAATTTTGTAAAATTATTTACAGTACTTAAAACAAATGCATGACATGATATCGCCGATAACATCCTTACTGTCTGCAATAAGGCTAGACTTATTGCCGAAAGCCAATTTTGTCCAAGAACAACAACAATTCACATTCTTACTATAAAGCAAAAAATTTTGGTGTGAAAGACGTGAAAATTCATTTTTCAAGGTGCCTCTTGCTGTGTTTAACCAAATTCTGTTTTTATTACCGTAACATCAAAAAAAAAAATGAGGATCTAAATGTAGACAAGTAAAAAAAAATTAAAAGAGATTCATGAATTCTTGAAGCACATCAGAAAGTCGAAAGGAAAATAAATAGCAAGTACCTAACTTAGAAAACTTAGATTTTCATTACTCCATCCCTAGCAGTCTACTCCTACAACTTAATCATTTTGATGATTCTTCATAGATACTTGACTACGTATTTTTGGAACTATAATCTAGCTCACTTTGTTTTTTTATCCTTTTTCTCGCTTTGTTTAAAACTTTCTTATTCTCGATCTTTTATCTGCATTTTTCCATACGCAAATATTTTCGCCTTACATTCTTCCATCAAGTCTTTAACAGCTTTTTTATTCTCTTCATCTTCAATTTTTTGTTCTTTTTGTTCAAATTTTTTTTAGTATTCACAAGCGACTCAGATAACATCACTAAGATATTGGAAAGGAAAATAATTAAGTAGACGTAAAGATGATAAAAAACGTAAATCTAATAAAGTAACACTACCCTACCATCTTAAGCAGTCAACTAATAGCATTCAATAACATCGTTGCTTCAACTTCTGCTTCAATACTTCAACTCCTCGCCTTTCTGCATTCTTCTTTTGTTTTTCGCTATTTTTCCGTCATTTTTCCTTTAATCTACATCTCTTTGTTGTCATCTCTACGTCATCAATTTGTTAATTTGTTTTCTGCTTTGTTACTCTTCTTTTTCTTCTTAGATTTTTCTTGATTCCCATAGGAACCAACCCTATTATCTTTTTATTTACATTACTTTTCTATTCCTTTTCTTTGTCTCTTAATTTGTATTATCATCATAATACCAGGCGCCACTTGCCTATAATTCTTCATTAGAAATTTCATATTATATTACTCATACTGTGGTTTGAGTAGAAAATACTTATTTATTAATTACTAATATTCAAAGATGTTGTTAAAGCTCTCTGAACAATCACGTTATCAATAATACTGATCGACAATTGGCAACGGTTAAACTGTCAATAAAACTCTGGAAGCCCATGAACTCCAGGGGGTGTTATGACGCATGATAGCCCGCATTTCTTCTTAAAAGCCCGTTGTCAAGCTAAACACAAATTCTTGTTATTTTCTTGTACTATAATATTAATAATAATAATAATAATAATGAATCGGTATGATGAAAAATGTTGTACATATCTACTAACGGCGACAAAAATGGAAAGATATGTGTCTTTATTTTATACTTTTTCAAATAACTGCATGTATCAGAATTCTTGAAACGCATCTGACTTGGCGGCGTCTCTTCTACATCAACATGACAGAAAAAAACTTGATTACAGAAGTTAAAATCTTTAAAATATTGATATGAATTTGTTGCTTCTGTCAGTACCCTCTGTTTTGAGGGCGATGGCCCTTTCACGTTTAGCATTAGCGATGTAAAGGACATTTTCTGCTCAAATTCAACTTCTAAGTACCTGACCACTTTTTTTAGGTTTTAGTCGCATATTTTCTACTGTAAAAATGATATGCACATCCGATCTCTCGTTAATAACACAGCATCCGTCTTTTCTGGAACTAGCTGTAACCCTTTTTCTTTCATCTTCCAATGATTTGGACATCATCTCAAGAACGCTTGGAGACTACTACTGCTAAGTCATCGGCTTCTGTTATTAGCGTAGCTTTTTGGGAACTTTCAGGTGTAGAATTCCGCCTTTCATAAGTACAAGAAGTACAAAAAGATGAAAGACACAGGTCTGGACTCTAGGGTTCTAAGACTTCTAGGAGGGTGTTCTAAAGTCTTCCCTTCTGATACGTCTACTTATATGTACCTGTTGAATGCTGAATGAGGCATAAAAAAGAACGAAACTGCTGACTATGGGTGTTTATGCCCTTCATTTCTTTCAAAATGACAAGTAAATAGAATTGAAAAGCATTTGAAAAACGGGTTCCATAACCCTTATGTCTTTGGGCGGTGGACGTGGATCTTATTATCAACATTTTTACGCCCACCATGGCATTTTAAAATATAGGTTTCTGTTGACCTCGAAAGGTACTCGAAATCTTCGCAAAATTACAATTGGATTCACCTCCTTCTTGCTCAAAAACTTAATAATTACTCTAGTTTTCAACATTTTTGTGCATGAAATGAGACCAATATTTCAATTATAATTTTTGTTATATAAGACCCCATCATCTTAGAAAAATGTTTGAAAAAAATCAACACGTCAAACTTTTAAGATATTTAAAAGGCGAAATATTACAAAAAAACATTGAATAAAAAATTAAAAATGAAGTGTTTTAGCTATTTTCTTATAGCTATTTGCATCTGTGTCCCTCATAGTGGACCAACAATAATCGCCTAGCATGTTGTGATCCCAAAAACCTTGGTATTTTTTACAAATACTTTTAGATCTTGATTAAATCGGTCGCCATGTTCGTCACTCATACTTTCCAGGTTTTCCGAAAAAAAATTATAAAAAACTGGTAATGCCACTCCTAAAATGAATAACTTTTTTTTAAATAATTCTAGGAGTATACTCCAGAAAAAATGACATTTTGCGAACAACATCTTTTGAAAGTTAACATCTTTTTTTCGCAATAACTTTTAAACCGCTCTTCGTAGAGCAAAAACTAAAAGAGCAGTTTAAAGGTCATGAAATTCTGCAACCAATACCTATCTTACACTTGCAATTGGTCTAGTAGTATAATCGTCATCGTCAGTCAAATAATGACATCTTATATGAAAAAGTGAAAAAAAAATTTTGAGTTTTTTTATTCGATGAACAAAAATGGAGTTTAATTTTGTAAACTAGTGTTATCAGTTGCACCAAGAAGACATGCATTTTTTTTTGCTCATAGTTTTTTTAGTATAGCACTGCTTTGCTTATGGTCACTCTGACGTAAGTAATAAATCTTTGAAAAGAAGATCTTCGGTTATAGTATCAATGACCATCAATATATTTTGTTACTTGCGTTGGGAGGATTAAAAGCGTCTCTAAAATTCTGATGTTCCTTATTTAGAAAAACAAACTAGTACTGCCGCTAAAATTTGGTGGTAGATTTTGTCAAGTTCACATGGACCAATTTTGTCATGATCTTAAAAATTTCGAAAGAAAGATCTGGATTTTAGGGACACTTTTAATGCTCCCAACCCAAGTATTAAATACGATAATGGTAATGGACACTAACTTCTTTCAAGACGACAACAATACCTTATTTATAATATAATGTATACCTTATTCATCATATCTTAAAAAAATAACAATCCCTTTTACCCTTTTATGATTATTTATCTACCTTCATCTTGTCTTTAAATCTTTTTTTCTTTTCCTACGTTTACAACTTCCCCCTATTACAATTTTAACGTTATTTCGGCTCTCCTTATCTACTTTTAGAAATTTTAACATGAATTTTCCTCATTTCCATTGTTTTTCAGCAGTAAAATTCTTACCTATCTCAAAAATAATTATCTAAAGAAAATTTTAAGCAAAGATCCTTTGCTTTTATTCGATTTTATGTCAAAAATTTAAACAATTACTTAATGTTCAGTTAAGAATGAAAGATAATAGGATATTAAGAAGATAAAAGGACAACTGTCACGAATCATTGTTTGCAATAACATATGTGTATGTTTCCACATTACAACAATCATTGTATGACTCAAACTAAGCTTTTATGTGATTCAAAATAAATACAATAGTATTTCTAAGTGATTTTAAACAATTTACTTAAAAGAATTTTAACTTTCATCTCTTCTAATAAGGAAATGTTTAGTGGGAATACCATGCCATGATTAAAATGTGGTTTTAAAATAGTTTATCTGGGTATGGTGTAAATACCTCCAACGGACACGCGATAAGTGTGTAATGTTAATAAGATATCTACATTTTTAAATGTCTACAATGTCATTACAAGAAATGAAAATAATCCATTTCTTAGTAACAATAATAAATTCCATTGTTTAAACTAATGTTGAACAAAGTGAGTCAGAAAATTCGAATCAACTTTGGTCATATGTAGTTGGTGATTCACTTAAAATTTAGTTTCTATTAGTGTATTGTATGACTAATATAAATCGGTATGAAATTTTGAAAAATCCCCGTAAAATACGCCGTCAAAAGAACAAAGGAGAGGCGCGCGCTTGGTTTAGTTCCCGATTTGGAACTTGTCTGTCCGAAATTTTAAACAAAGGTAGGCGAACGTGTGCATTCCACGAAAATGTTTATGGCAAATGCATACATATAAACAGCAATCGACTGACATTGAAATCGGCGACCTTGCAGATCTCTGCCGTGCTATTTATATATTTACACTTTTTAAGAAGACGAGGCCGACGGTCTGGCCAAGGATAAAACGCTATCGCCATTTGCTTGCGTGCTATGCTATGACAAAGAAAACTAATTTAAGAGATGGGAGGTGTCGATGTATTCCAATTTTGCATATTTTATTTAGGGTCGCAAATTCGTTTACATCAAGGTTATGTTGACTGTTTTTATCTATTTTATACAAACAGGATGACCAAGTGTCTTTTCGTTTCCGTTTTAAAACATTTCGGTGACGGTCAGATAAGATTAGATGTGTTGTGTTTACTTATTGTTGGGACGACAGTTCATAAATTTTCATACTGATAAAATTCTTGCAAGAAATTGCAAAATTTACTATAATTTGTCTAGAAATACTTGAATTTTATGGTTTAGACTTATGAAGAATTTAATAAGGGTTGTTTTAAAAAGAAGTGTGCATTGTGTCACCGAAGTGACCAATTGAACCGTTGGAGCAACCTTGAAAAGCCTGCGGTTTCTTTATCTATTAAGACCCAAAAAGATAACTCTCTATTGCACCATAAAATTCAAGCGTTTCTAGACAAACTATAAATCATGACTCACTTAAACAATTATTCGCCAAATTAATGAGGAAACTAAATTTATTTTGCCTTGATTTTGATATTAAAAAATTCATTTACATAAAAAAATTATGCGACTATTCGAAAGTGTCTTTTCCCTGAAAAATATTTCGCAATTCATGCATTTAAAAAATGCGTCCAAGCTGTCACGTTATTAATAGAGTCCAAGTTATTTTTTTATTTTTATGTAAATTTAAGTTCTCTCTCAAACAAAGAAACATAAAAAGGGAATAAAGTTTACTTCTTATAAATAATTGTGACCGAAAACACCAGGTGTAAATGCAAATACTACGTTTTAGGAGGGTATAAGTTAGCCAAATACGTGATAAAATTGTATAGATTCATTCTAAACAAATTTATCACAACTCATTTTCTAAATTTAGTTTATAGAATATAGACGACTCATTGTCAACAAATATTTTTCAAGACTCATTATGACATGATCCATCTTTTAAATTAATTCTACATATTTTCAAATATTCATTTATACTTATTAACAAACGCAATTATTAGATATACATAGATTTAGTCTTTATTTATATAGGACTGTATTTATTTTCAAAAGGTTAAATTTTTCGAATTGCCTCACAAGTAAAATTGGACTCTCAGTCGATATTTCGTTCTTTATTAGAATTTCTTCAATTTATGGAACACTGTCACAATGTGATCACATTATTTATACAACAACCATTAACAAATACATTATTAATTAACTAATAAAATATTAAACATACATACATACATTCCAAAAGTTTCGTTATCTAGATAAATCTTATAATTTTTTGTCTGTTTCTAACTTTAGATTTATTCTCAAAAATTTTACTGTTTTTCTACATTATTAATATATTTTTTTTATAAATATGTACTTTAACACAATTATTTTTTATTAATTATCTACTAACAAGTCCAAATTAGTTCGAATTATCGAGGTTGAGCTGTACTTAAAAAAAAACTTAAAATTTTCATAATATTCATTTGTATATTCATAAAACCTCGGCCTAATTTACAAACTCACAAAAAGTTGCCAAAAATGTAAATGTCACAACAAATTGATTAGAAAGTTGTTAGTGATTCATTATTTTAACAACAATAGGGTTTCCTGTTCAAAAATAACTGATCACTTTGAAAATACGTTAACTCTTTTATTTAGAAAACTTAATTAAAATCGTACAAAATGTCTGACATATCCTAATCCCTCGACTCTAAATTAATTAATAAATAGACGATAATCATCAGAACTTGGCTAAACACGCTGCTAGAACCACTCTGATAGAGCAATTAACTCTTGATTGAGTCTCGGAATATCCAGATAAATGCAATAAAAGCTTCCAGAAAGAGTAATATTATTTATTATTGCAATTCTGAGAAGAATCTTGTTTTCTCTGATTTTTCCAACATTAATACCAAGGATTTTTAAAAAAACTAACATTATACTCTCTTCCTACAGAATATCTAATAGGCACACTTATTTCCGCTTGGTGACTTTACCTAATTTACGACAGACTTCCGGCTTTCAAATTGAAATAATTAATTTGTGGTTATTCAAGTGTAAATATTTGTTGAATTAATTTTTCGGTTACAGTTTTGTATTTTTATACAGAAAATTGACACGAGACTTAAAACTTGCAAATCGGTCGAGACGTGTTTTTATAAAACTCAGGTAGGAAACCATCTGTCCCTTTTCCAAGCATTGTTGCCATTCTGACTGGGTTATTTTTCAATATTCAACGACTAGATTTTTAACAAAGATCAGGATCGGCCCTAGAAAATTTTACGCCTCTTATCCACTTATTATTTTTATTTGTATTTTATCCTTCACTTACACAAAGAGTTTCTCAAGTTTTCCTGACTGTTAATTTTGGAATCACATTATTAAACTTTATTGAAAATAGTAAGTCTGTACTTTACCTTTATTTAGACAAAATTATCATCATGCACTTTATTTACGACTGTGAATTAAAAAAAAATTACAAAAATTTCGATCAGCTAGTTTTTAAAAAATCAGTTATGTTTATTATCCAATATCCAGACAATCTGGATTCTGTTTTATATTTTTTGAGTTTCAAGGTTTTCCTAATACAGAGACTGTAACACTGAAATTATAAAAAAAACATATCCGGTATGTGATGAAACAAATATGTTTTAAGCAGTTTTCTAAAATTTTTAATTTTAAATTGGTTATTCCACTCATGGATTTTTTAACCAATCACACACTCTAATTCAACAATGAAAACAAAAGTTACCATTGAAAAAATGAGCTGTCAAAATTTTTTCGGGTGTTCTCAGCCAATAGACAATCCGAAAAGCACAACGTACCTCCTTTTTCAGCGACAAAATTTTGACAGTAGTACATAATAATATGTAACAAAATAAACAAACAAAAAAATTTGCAAAAATTTTAAAGAGCACGTTGTTTCTAGAAATAGTCTTGACGAAATTTACCGATTGTACTGTTATGATATTATAACTGAAAATACAGTACTTGGAACGAAACAAAGGTTTCAACAATTGATTCCTAGTATTAATTTCGGTAAATATTCGAAATTTAATGAGCTAGCGCGACAAAGAAAAATTAGACACGTGCAAAAATACAGTTCCTCGACCTAAATAAATTTAAACAAAGCGTGTGACCGTGATAACAGTTCTAAATTGTTTCCCCCAAAGTAAGAAACGCAAAGGATAGTAAAGTAAGTTTTATGACTTATGAGGGTCGAAGGTACACGTGTATTTTCAAAATCTAGGCAAAAGGGACGCAGTTATAGGTAGAAATATTAAACAAAGTAACCAATACTTTGTTGTTAAACAAAAGAGCGGAGCAAATAGCAGTAATATGAACAAATCAACGCAGCTCATGGAGATAATAGTGTCTTCTTGCTAGTGAAGAGAGTGGAATGATTTCAAAGAAAAAGTTTTGACTTTTACTACTTCTATTCGAATTTTTAAAATTAGTTAAATCAAAATTAACAGTGTTTGTAACATTTTCATCAAAAACGCATCCCAGAACCTGTGTTGCCAACATGAGGGATTTTCCCCTAAATTTGGGGTATTTCATGAAGTAGAGGGGAATATTTTGAAGGAAAAGATCTGTAGAGGATTTTTTAGGGTGTTTTTAACTACTACTGCTGCTAATTTACCAAAAAAATGTAAAAACTGTTAATTTGTTGTTGCCAACTTATTCAGTATTTCTAGATCGTGGTGTGAGTCACATTTATCACTTATTTGAAAAGTGATATACAGATATATTACCCATTTATCAGAAATGAATTAAATATTTTATGTTGTGAAAAACTATATTTTTTCTCTTTACTTTGCGATTGTAGTCCTTTTTGAAATGATGTATGTTTTGGGGGAATGTAGCTTGGATTTAGGGGATTTTGACCTATCATATTGGGGAAATCAATGTCAATGGGTTGGCAACACTGCCTAGAACGTTATTTTTTTTCCACATACCTATAGCTAATAGGTGACAACGATGTTTTGTCGAGTAATCATATTAGCTATTGGATTAGATTTTAGATTTTACGTAATAAGTTTATAAAAAAAGTTATTGTTGGTAGATAAAATTGTCGATTTGGCGCCTCTTAAAATTTTGCGCTACGAGCGGCTGCTTGTATCTCAGGCCGGCCCTGATAAAGACCAATAACAACTGGGAAAACCCACAAATCTAGGTGCATAACAATAAATCTTGACTCATGTCGGAACGTATTTTAATTAATTATCTAGATCATATTTTTTCGTCTATCATTACGTGGTACATTTGAGAGAAAAAAAACTTCATTATAAATAATTACAATGTGGATTTCCTGTCGAATCTACAGACCTGTCATTATTTATAAATTTCAAAATATTGGATAGCTTCAAACACTCAAACAGTAGAAATAGGGTGGGAAACAACTTATTATGATTAAATCCGGGTTAGGTTTTTTTCAAAGATATGACAATAAACCATTTTAGACTAATTTGTTTATTAAAATCATTGGCTGTATCGACAGCATAGAATTAAATAGACCAAGTCCGGGTTCATAACATTTTGCATTACAAGACATTCACTTCTATAACTGTGTTCTTGCTATGCTTTGCTAAAATATTAGGTCAACATATACTTCCGGTTATTTCGCATTTTTTTTCTAAATTAGACTTTGGATGTTTGGACTAGTTGCCACTCTATGAAATGATTTAATTAAGTTAAATCAGTGTTTTCTCCATGTTTATCGCAATAGCACTTTAATGATAATTAAAAAAATGACATATGTTCTCGTAATTAATTAGCATAGCTGCGTTTTCAGTCTCTAAAAATTTTAGATTGGGTCAATATTGACATTGGTTAAAAGTGGCGCTGCCAACATTGCATAGTGAAAATCCCGATACGGGTTGGTAATGTTGGTATTGGTGTTAGATGGTTGCAGCCTTGACGACAGTCAAGGTCAACGTTTAGAGCGCAGACGGGATTTACCATGAAAAGTCGTCGAACTTTAAGTCCGTCATGCACTGTATCGCACTATTAATAAACTTGTGCATGTTAATCACATTCTTCATTTTGATGTACCAGAAAAAATGCCTCATTATGAAACAAAAATGTGAAAATTAATTTGGCTCGGCAATTAACATTACTAAGTCTAATGAAGTTGCCACATCAGGAAAAATCAATTAGCACATGTGCGCAAAGTGGGACAAAAATGACACTTTTTCAAGTCGATGAAACCTGCAATTATGGAATAAAGGAAGCGGGAAATCATTTGAAGCGCCATATTTGATTTATGAGGTAATAATTTTATACGGATATTAAATTCATTTTTGTTTTCGGGTGGCGTTAATTAATGTAAACAGGAGCAAACTGAATAATTTGTCATCTCGAGCCGGTGCTATAATTTGCATTTATTAATGATGGATCAGCTGAACCTCGTTCTATCACTACTTAAAACTAAAACTAGGCATTATTTGAATTGTGGCGACAGACAGTCTAAATCTGTTCATTTTTTGATGAAAAAATTGGAAATATGTGCAAAATTTAGAATGACGCCTGCCAAAAACTTAAAATAGATGATTTATGAAACGCGCTAGACATTACAAAAATGATTGAACTACGTTTCTACAAATATTTATATTAGAAGAACCCCAAATATTGATCTTTCACCCTCTTTTACAGTCAGAATTTTGCCAACATTCTGTTAGCACTATATAGTAATACTAGTCTGTTACTCTGTTACTCAAATGAGCTTTTTAGACCAATTCTCACTCATTATAATATTTTCTAATAAGAAAGAATACATTTCGAAAATGGATTTTGAGAAAATAAATCTTGTGAGTGAGTCCTTAACAAATGAATCTATACGTAATAGAAGATTGGTCTTGTGAAAGACTTTTTAGACCTATTTAAGGAATGATTCTAAACAACGTATCTATAGCCGAATTTTCGAAATGGTGCCGGTAAGTTGTAAATCGTTTAAGTCATAAATTTTTCTTAACAAAGACGGATAATTGACACCAAACCACACTATTTGGAAGCTAAAGAGGGTGTCTTTTGTTGGGATATTTCAGGGTAGGTAGATGAGTTTTATGACCACAAAGCAAGATGTTTACGTCCAACAAGTGTGTTGAACAAAGATACAAACAGTGGCTGTTAAGAAAAATATTTGCATAGTGAAAGCGCATTTATTTTTCCAGCGTACCCAAAAATGTAGTTGATTGATGGCAAATGGTTACAAATAAATACAAGGTGTTTATAAATGGTTGTAGGGTCGTAGGAGTTTGTGGAAACAATAAAAATGTTCTGCTTTTTAAATAAAATGATTTTAACTATTATTATACCTTATCAATTTCGGTTGCGCTAGTATTGGAGAACTGTTTGAGAAGCGCTGAATTATGCTTAAACCTGTCACTTCAACCGCTCGGTCCTTACACGAGCAATAAAGTTTTATGGCTTACCGGCACCAACTCGAAAATTCGGCTGTAAAAAATAACTATAAGCAGAACTTTTGAGAATAAAGGTAGGAACAGAAAGAAAACAGGCTACCTAGGAATAAATTTACAAAGTCTTCAGGAAGACTTTTTAGGAGTTAATCTAGAAAATTAGGGTTGCGAACCACTTGAAAATGATTCTAAAAAATAAATCTACATAATGAGAGAAGGGCCGAATCTAAATATAAAAAGAGAAGTCCAGAAGATAAATCTTAAAGCCTAGAGAACAAGTTATCCAGAACTGACGAAAGTTGTTTTTAACTCTATTCACGTTAATTTTTAAGTTTTTCAGAAAAAATATTTTCTAAAAGTCCCCGTCAATCTTTTTTTTAAGATTTACTCGTATTTTCTAGAATAAATATAAAAAACTTGAACAACTCTCGAACACCTATTTCCTAAATGACATGTCTATGTATATTATTCTCTAAAAGTTTTCCTTCAAAAATTATTTCAGACAATTCATTTTCAGGATTTTTTTTGAAAATAAGCCTTGTGTCAGATGTAGAATACAATCAAAATATTTTTTCAGATTTCTCTATTAACTTTTGCTTTCGTCCTTTGACGTAAACATTTTAATCTGGTGATTTATCTATGAGTAAGTTGCTCTTTTGTATCAATAAATATTTGCATTATTATTCTAAATTTCATAAGTATCTGAAATCTTTTTCCTGTCAATTTTCAAAATGAATCCTTCTCTAGATTACCTTTTTTATAATTTCAAACGGCTTTTGCTTTTACTCTACACTATTTTTTACATTCGTTCTCTAGACAACTATTTTCTGGTTCATTTCCAAACGAATCATTTCAAAAGGCTAATTTTCTAGAAAATTTTTTCTCATGTTCTAAATCTATTTTTGAAAAGGACTTTAATATCGTCCAGATCACCAAATAGTGCACACACGTGACCAATTTGATTAATCTAACTTTGAAGTTTGACAATTAGACGCAAACAGAAATTCAAATGTGAACTAACAGGCATACCATCTTTAAATCTCCATTACTCAAAATAAATAGGTCACGTTTGTCCATTGTTTGGTGATTTGGCCGATTGTAAATTTGTTGGAAAGTCATGGATAAAATGAATCATCTTGTGAGTGAGTTTTATACGTATACATTAATGAATCATTCAAAAAATAAAACTAAACATGAACTTGTTCAAAAAATAAGTTCAAAAGATAGTCAATTTTGAAAATCTAAAAAATTTACAAAATTGATAGAAATGGACTTGGTTAGTGACATTAGAAGTGTTAATCTAGAAGAAATAATTTTTTGGGAATGTTTTTTTGCAATGGGAAGACTTACATCAAGACTGAAACGATGAGATTTACAAGAAATTTTAGTAACACTAACTTGGAAAAAATCAAAAATGATATGGTCGATGTCTGCTTGTGGCACCTCGTTCTACGCAACTTGAACTTCATGGATTAACAGTGCCAGAGTCTGTGGTGTAAAACGACTTCTCCACATCATATCCCACACTGCTCGATGGGATTTAAATCCGATGAACGGGGTGGCCATGACAAGACATTAACGTCAGCTTCTTGGAGGAAGTCCATAGTTTGACAAGCAAAATGTGGACGTGCGTTGTCTTGCTGAAAAATCTAAAAATCTACTTAATGCAGTAAAGTAGTTCGTAGGACGTCATCAACATAATGCACAGCTGTGTCCTATTACCGTCATTGCAATGGAATCAACACGGCAGGCGATTGGACAAACCAACTTCTAGAAAGGTCTCTGTCGAAATCGCTAAGATAGTGATATCATTGATGTGTGATGCCTTCGGACTGGAAGCATTTTGTTATCCTTTAAACAAATAGTCAGAGACACAACAACTGCAGATACTTCTACTTATCAGCTCTGGTAAGCCTTTTTCTTAACGAAAACTAAGAGATTAAACTTTTGTTTTTGCACCAACTGTTAAAGATAAACCGTTACAATGGTTACTATAACTAGCACATTTACTTATTCTGTTTCCAAAAAATCACTTCCAAAAAATTATCCTTTCTGGGTGTGTCACCTATAATGTTCTCTGAGTATTATATCTTTGCGTAGATTCTTCCAACGAATCTACTCATAAACCGTTTTTGGGAAGAAGTATCACGGCAAAGTACTTAAAAAATATTCGGCCCGTAGTGTTTCTTTTTGTGATTAGAACACGTTTAACCACAGAAAAACTTCTTAAAAAATCAATTTATGTAAAATCACGCAAAAAATCTAGACAATATTCGAATACTAATACATATTCTGGTTAATCTAGAAACACTATAAAAGTAAAGAATGTAGAGAACATATGAAACATACGTTTTTTGTACTCATCAAATAGTAAATCCATCTGTAATTGAACTTTTGTAAATATCCTAACAATAAAATTAGCAGAAACATCGTAAAAATTTGTGTTAACAAGACTGATTTAGGTTGGTGCGATTTGTAAGTTTTCGCGCCATAGCTCTCTATGAGTATCCTTCCTGTTCAAACCAATTATAGCGTACCTGACTTTAAAGACAAGTTTTCTGTTTATTACTAGTGCAATAAAAATTGTATTGTTACCAAATAATTTATGGTGATTACATTTGATGAAACCAAACGGGGCAGATCTAATCTACGTAATAGTGGTGACAAATTTGCCTGTCCCGGGCGGTTTTCTCACATGGCATCGAAGGGTCAAACGACCATAAATTACTTGCGTTTGGTAACAATACAATTTTTATTGCACTAGTATTAAACAGAAAACTTGCCTTGAAAGTCGGGTACGCCAAAATTAATTTGAAACAGTATATATTGCATCATATAAGCATGTTTATGTTTATATGAGTTTATTTTGGTAGAATCTACAATTGTATCTGCTATATTATCATCATCAATACAAATGTTATAAAAATATGAATGACAAACGATTAAAGTAAATAATATAAAAATATTATTATTATTATTATTAAAAGTGTAAGTGGTGCATCGAAGCAACGGCGATTGTAGTTACTACTGTGTGAATATCGAGTGATTTATTGATCAAATTATTGCTGTGTGTACTCGTGTATATGTTAGAAATAGAAATAAATTATTCGTTATTAATCCAATTCTTTGAACCAAAAGAACCCCGACTTCACCCACACCTTGCAATATAAGAAAGATAGTAGATTATGTTAGAACTGTGAAGATAAAGAAAATTTTTGGATTCCAATTACTGAAACTTCTGATTAAATGGATTTGCATTATCGAGGTCGTACTGTAGCTCATTTCGTAACTGAAAGCCCACCATTAAACGGTGATACTTTGTAACAGTCATTGTAAAATAAACTCAACCAGTTCCCATTTGTTCGTATTCTGAATTTAAAGTTACCTCTTATAATGGCATTCGTCAAATGTCAAAACTAGAAATATTCCAAAACTAGTTTTTAATAATAGACAAAACCGGAAGCTCTAACGAAGTAACGAAGTCAAAAGCTGTTCTTATTTCAAAGGGTCAAAAATGAATTTTATATTTTCGGGACAAGGAGTAGGGATAAGAACTGGTCATTGAAATAAAACTAAAATATACAAGAAAAAATTTATTTTAATAAATTTGCACCTAAATAATAGTTCTCGCAAGTTATAAACTGTCAAAGACCTCCCGTACTGCCACCTTCTATTTACCATTTAAAAATGTCATTAAATGTCAGTTTTAAAGAATTCGTCATAAATATGCTAACTGCTTTTGTCACCATTATGTAAAAGACTTGTTACCTGCCGTATTTGAACTTGACCCAAATTCGAATTGTTCTTTTTGGCACTTTAAAATTTTTGCGGAATTTAAAGTGCATAACGGTGCATCGTGGAATAACTTTAAACCAAAAAAGGATTGGTGCAACAATTAAGTTATGAAAGATGTAATAAATAACATTTTGACCTTTTATTTTATTCCTCGATAAACACGTGCCTAAGTACATGCATTGTAATTTTCATACAATACTGGTGCCCATCAAATGAATAATAGACGGGATAAAAAATTGAAATAATGCACTTTCAACATTTTAAAATAATTCTTCAACAAGCTTTAGCATATTCTTCGTCGAGTGTGAGATCAAGAAACGGGCTGATAACACTCAACCATGATATTACCAAATTTTTGCTGCAAAACAACCAATCAAGGTATAATTAAATTGTATTATTACATAAATTATACCTTTTTACTTGAAACATATTTAAAATTTCTCGAGTTCGACACGGATGTAATGTAAGAAATGGTCTGCATAAAACCGGATGATCCTAGAATCAATTTATAAGAGAAATATTTTATATCGTGCAATGTAATTACACTACCAATTGAGTTAATGTACTTAGAATGTCGTAATCTGAAAACTTCTTGTTGTATTGGCAATATTCCTCGAGTTGAACTGCACTACCATCTGCAATTTTTTATTACATTTTTAAGTTTCTTGATTAATAGTGGAAGAAAGATCGCTAAAAAAAGGACATTATCTCGGAAGTCGTCAAAACTTACTCCGATTTTAATTTTTTTGTTCATTAATATTAACATTAACGCATAATTTTCGACAAGAAATCGTTCATTAATGTGGATATTAATGTATGATTTTACATTAATAGAAGATTTTAAATTTGAAAAAGAAGATTTTTATCCCAAAATAAAACAGTTTACGGTCAACAAAAAAACATTGTAATCAACTTGTACACAGTGTCCTAAAATTCGCGGATTAACGCAATAGTACGCCTTTCTCTAGGATTAAATCCAGCTTTTAGTATTCAAGATACAAAAATTTTTTTTTAGAATATCTAGAAAATTTGAAAAATCAACAAAGTTAAATATCCTCTTTTTCCTGATAATAGCAAAATTCTGCTAGATCTCCTCAATTTCCAGTTGAGTATTTACGTTGCATATTTTTGATAATTATTCAATTTTTTGGGTTACTAACTCCAACTTTATTACAAAAATGAATATATCAAATGATTTTGAACAAAAAAGTGAGAACGCAAAATTCCGCTAAAATGTACCATTTTTGATAAACTTTTCGTTATTTACTTTAAAGTATAAAAACGCATTTTAATCTCCAACTTTGGCGCCCTCTAACTCCTAAATGGTGCAACGGGGTAGAGAGGTAAGTTACGTTAAATCGCTTTATTTTGGCTTGAAAAACCTGTAATTATTTTATGTTCACATTTTTTTGTTATATGTTTCATAATAACTAATTTTTAGGTAATAACATTGTTATCAGTTGAGATAAAACAAAATTTTTTGCAAATTTTTATCATTTGTAGTGCTGCCTAATAACAATAAGTGTTCATTTAAAAAAGTTGTCAAGTGTGCTATGAAAAAACAAAAACATTTTGAAGTATGTCTTAGTTTAATTCGGCTGCCGTACTGTCAGTTACGACGACAAATCACGACTGCGCGCGCACTGTGAAGCTGTGTTATCATTTATCAAGTTCCGACATGCCTTCTTCGCTACATTTTCTTTTATCAAAATCTCATTGCACACTTGACGACTTTTTTAAATGAACAATTAAAGTTTAACCATTTTAATTGACACTGACACAATATTAATGACACGACGGCATTCTCGATTTCAAAAAAATGAAAAAACATAACTGTTCAGCGGATATTAACTATATAAAAAAAATTATATCTTCTTCATTCTAAAGTTTTAACTAAAAATTTTTTCACGAGTGGATTCATAACACATAACTACTTGTTGATTCAATAAATGAAACTAAATATACTCCATTTTTTATCTTAATACCCTTGTCTGTCTCTGTTCAACACATAATCTATATGACATAGAAACATATACAACATATGTGTTGAAAAGAGACGGCAAATAAATAAAAAATGGAGTATATACATATAGGTTTCCATTTAAAAAAAATATTTTTGCAAACACCTAATATATTAAATGAGATGTTAGAAATAAAATAAAAACAGAAAGAGTTGTATTACAACAGCTACAGTAAAATTCGTAGTAGAAAGTTTTTAAAGAATTAAAAAATCTTTAAAAATAAAAATGTTAAAGGGGTGTGTCTGTTTTACAGTGCACACCCTGTACCTACACTCTAATATACTTATCCACATTCAAAGTGATTTTTACGACTGTCATTGTCATTGGGACCGTCAAAATGATGCTATCAAAGAGTTGTCAAAGTCTGTTGTAAATCAAATTCGTTTGCCTGAGTCGAGGTCCGGCTAGTACTTAGTAAGAAGATTTATGTTTAATAGTTTTATTGCCCAGTGGCACCTTTCTTTTGTTACTATCATTACCTTTAATACAACAGGACCCTGCCATAAAAACCACTTTGAATTTGGGTAAGTATACTTAATACTCTGGTACCTATAATTTTTTAAATTTTCTATTCTTTTAGGAACCATTTAATTTGAATTGTATAGTGATATCTCATTTTTAAAACTGAGTGTATTGAATTCTTATTATTATTATTTCTTCTATTCTTTTCTGGCAAAAAGTGCTATTTATTCTACGTGCTTTAACTAAATTGTTTTTAAGTAATTTGTTAAATCTTTTTTGAATTTTTAAATTAAAAAAAAAAACATGAAATTAAAAATAAAAAAAAAAAATAACTAGAACAAATCAATTATTACCCAGAAAGAATTTAGTTTTAAAATACATGAAATAAATAAAAGTTTTTGACAGGAAAGTATAAAAAAAATATCGATATATTCAGTTTCAAAAATTAAATTTTATTATAGGTACAATCCAAAAATAAAAATAAAATTGTATTGTTATTGCGTCTAACCATTGTCTACTATTTTTTTTGCAAAATATAGTTAAGAACAAAGATACAGATATTCAAAGAAATAAAGACGTATTTTCTTAATTTCAAAAATTAAATTAATATAAAACGAATCAATTACCTACCCTCAAAAATCGGAGAATAAATAGTAATTTTTGTCTAAAAAAACTGTGATAGACACAAATTCAATTTCAAAAATGAAATTTTAGTAAATATAAAATAGAAAAATATTTATTACAAAAACCGATGAAATTTCTTTTTCGTAAAGTACATTCATGAACACAAATTTAAAAAAAATGAGACAGCTCAATTTTTTGCGAAGTTATAGACATTATAAGAAATGGTATTTTTTCAAAAATTAATATTTCATGAATGGTAAGGGCTGAAAATTTACATTGAAACTTGTTTTTATTGAAACGGATTTTATCCAAACTAAAGCAGTAGGCTTCCCTAATTCAAGTTCAGCGTTTTTTTTTTTGAGAGGTTAGGTGCTTTTTCTAGAAGTGTGTGTTTACCCTATGGGGTGTTAAAAGTTTAGGAATTGCTTCGTAATTGTTGCAGAATTGTTGACGTAATTATGGGGACCATCTAATTATTATTACTATAGATAAGAATTTTTTTTTAAATAAAATAATGAGAACTTTTTCGAGTTTTCGTATTTTAGATTTTGTACATTTCTAAAAAAAACTTTAGAATAAGCTTAATTTTAACGGATTCCGAGATAAAATGCTAACTCTCCTCCACATTTACAAGTGCTTACCTTGTTTCGTTGCTGTGAAACATAAAACTGGGACACCGTAATTAATGTTGTAAGCAATATGATATTCAAAAAGTGCGATCAATTTCCCTTCCTCCTGTGATTTTTCCAATACCTGACTGATTTTTTTCGTGATGTACTCACCATTTTCCCAACCCTAATTAAAATAATTAGTAAAAGAATTGCAAAATTGTGATGATTGGATCGAAGTTGTATGAGACGCGCAGTTACAAGATTGTCGTCGCAAAAACTAAAATAAGATCTGTTTTATTACCTCAGAAAATGCGCTCTTCATACATCTTAACTCGAGAAGTGCGGATTAAAGAAAAACTGGCAATAAAGACTACTTAGACGAAGAATGTATGTAATTTACAGACATTACGTTTTTCTTGCGGTATTTATGTGTGCAATTAAATCTCATTTGCCATAATTATTAATTTAAAAGTTTTGATTTGTATCTTTGTTTAATCGTGACGGCTATGATTTAAACCTACCGCGCGATAAAAAATTACGTTACACTTTTTGAATCAAATAATTACTAAATTAAAAGAATGTCATTCCCAGAGGGTCTTGGATTTGCAAATTTATTTTTATTATTAGCAACATGCCACGACAATAAAAAAATTTTACACCTAGAAGAATATTTATATTTAAATAGAACTCTATCATTAAACTGTTGAAGTTCTAGAGGAGGTGCTATAAGTGTCGTTACATGTGTAAATTTTCTACATGCAAGAACTCAATCTTCAAGTAAATACCATAATCATTGCGTCAAAATTGACAGGCTATAACAGAATTTGCTCTAAGGTGAAATTTAATACAGAAAAAAAACAAAGAATTTGTAGGCAAATTAATTTGGGACAATGTGAAATGCGTTCAGTTTATAAAACTTGTAAAATATGATAATGAGAGACGATCATCTGAAAGTGAATTGCGTTCACGACAAATTAGAGTACATAATAGTGTAATAAAATTGGGTATAATGTTCGTTCTACAGTAAAACATCAATAATCTCTTCAATTATTAATAAATTAATAATTCATTCAATTAAATTAATCTCTTCTTTCCAATAATGTAAATTTGCAGATTGAATGTTCAACATAGATAGGTATAAAGCGAATTTTTATAATGTGCGTCTTTTAAAAACTTATTTACGTACTTTTATGAGCACGGAAAATTTTATAAAACTTGCGGTCCTTTTATAAACTTGAATTCGTGCCACAAAACTGACATTTCGAAACTCATTCTTTAATCTACATTTTTTTATTTTACTATGAACAATTGAACATTCAAGTTCAGACGTTAAAAGGTACTTTATTATTTTACTAAGCAGAAAAAGGATAAGTTTCTCAGAAATAAATTTGTTAATGTATTTTTTTGGTAGGTTTTCTATTCGGAATTTTTGTATATTTTTATAATTTTTAGATCTTCCAACTTGTAGTGTTTTAATTTTTTTCTATAAGATCTATTATTTTTTTAATGTTATAGATTTGTTAAGATTTAGTTTTTTCAAAATTTTCCACTAAATTCTCCAGATTTAACATATTTTTAAGTTTTAGATATCCTATTCTAGGTTTCCAAAAACCTAGATTTTATAATTTTTTTTAAAATTCACGTACGATTCACTTGTCATTTTATCGTCGTTATATTTTAAGGATATCTTATATGTGGAAATTGGTTTTATAGGACAGGAGGAATACAAACGATTGTGGTTAACGCAACGTTTCGACCGTTTATTTTGGTCTTTTTCAATGTATTCAGTGGTCATACTTCCCACATGCTACCCACGTGTTTACGCCTGAAGAAGACCAAAATACACGGTCTAAACGTTGCCTTAACCACAATACTTTGTATCCCTCCTGTTCCATAAAACCAATATCTACGATTCATTGTTGTCCTAAATTCATAATTTGTCTTTTCATTTACATTTTTAGCTTTTCTAAACCAACTTGTTTTTTTTTCTTTGGAACTACATAAGATTCGTAAATGAGCGTGTTATAGAACTCGTAAGACTAGTCAGTTTTTAATACCATTCCAAAGCTCTAGAAAAGATGCTTTCTTGTTGCGTCAAATTATTAACTTTTCAAAGAAAGTCACAATTACATGTTGAATTTTGTAAGACGATCAACGTAATTTCCATTAGAAAGAAAAAAATGGTCGTAAAAGCGTCCAAGATTAATTTCTTGATCCCTTTGGTAGTTTATAAATCAAGAAACGGTAGACTTAACCATACGGAGGGTTTGCATTTTTGCAAATAACCAAAAGCAAGTGTCTATTTAGGTATCTGCTTATCTAAGAATTTGTTTGCAGGACAACCATAACACTATTTTCTGTTTTGTACTGTTGATGTATTGACTAAATAAAAAAAGCAAATCTCTCTCACTATTTTCTGTTTTGTACTGTTGATGTATTGACTAAATAAAAAAAGCAAATTTTTTTCCTCGACCGAATTCCCTAATTCGAGTTAAGTTCTATAAATTCTTTAAACTGCTTTTTTGGAAAGGCCAACATTTTTATAGGTTTTCTGAACTGTCTAAATTTACCCACTATATTTTCTAGATTTTTCCTTGGCTTCTAAATTGAACAGAATTTTTAATTTTTTAAATTCTTTAGTTTTTCTAGATTTCTAAACTCTCTTAAACAAGTGAGTTTCTCTATACATTTTTTTTGGAATTCCTTTCGATTTCTAGATTCATATTTTTTTAAGCTTCCCAAACATATTAGATTTTTAGGTACACATGCATATATTTTTTTCTAAGATTTACTCAGTTTTCCAAGTTAGAACTTAGTCGTAGTAGGTACATTTTTTTGATCTCCTAAACTCGATATTTTAGATTTTACTCTTTTCAACATTTCTTATTAAATAATCGTTTTATAATAATTCTTTTAAATTGTCCCAGCTTTTATGAATATTCGAGGTTGTCAAGAATTTGTAAGATTTTGTGTTTTATTTCGTCTATATGTATGTACAACTTTTCTTCATCTTCTCTACGAAGCCTCAATAACAGTCTTCTTAGGACTGATTCTTAGTCTAACACCTTCGGTAATTTTATGCGACAAGAGGCATATATCTATATATCATCCTCATACTCCATGGCTGCCAGTTTTTATTTTGTAAATAGTTCCATTTTCACTATAAATTACTTCATTTATTATTAATACATAATCCAAACATACAATGTATGTGAAGCACTCGGGAGTCAGAATATATCCTTGCTTCACCCTTTTCCAATGTCGTTTTTTTTTTCTTCCTTATTTATACTCCACTACTTTTTGAGTCGTTTTATGCAATGTTTGCATGACCGTTTTCCATTTATCTTCAATACTTTTGTCATTTCTTTTTAGTAATTTCTTCTTTTGTTTCTGTTCTAGCCTACTAGTCCATTGATGCTGTGTTGCAGTTTCATATCCTTTTATTATTTTTTTAAGAGGAATTTCGTTCTTTTGAAATATTGTATCACATTAACAATCCTATATATTTCTACATCATTTCCTAATAACTTACTCCATGTTTTTTCTAATTACCTACCTCATATACTCAAAAAAAAAAAAAAAATTCATGAAATTTTGAACATTTATTAGTTTTTTAAGTTTTTAGGTATTTCTAGTTACATAGACAAGAACAAATACTTAGGGTAAAGACAACAACGATGCTTCACCCCTTTGGCGCGAGCGACCGAGCTATGTAAAATGGCAAGTAGGGTCATGTGCCACATTATTGAAAAAATAATTGATAAAGAAATTATCAATACTGATTAAACACTATTTTCACATACTATACAATTTCTTTAATTGCCGAATTAAAAAAAAAGATTTACACACAAACCGATAATACTCAATACTGTCCTGACCCAATTAATTCAAATTATGGAGATTGTACTGTAAGAAAGTACATTAAAACTTTCTGAGCGCAATGCACTTTGGGAAAAAATATCTGACTCAGACTGAACGCAATTCACTGATACTTAGTAATTACCTCTTTATAATGAAGTTGCCATCCATCGTGAATGTTATTGGATATTTTCACAATTTGTTGAATGCATTCGAGAAATTTTTCGTAACTGATGCCATCTTCGTCTGCTGACATGATGTCTGAGTGGGTGTATCTAGGAAAAGATAAAGAGCACGTGTAAATAAGTTGATGGGAGTAAAGAACCAGGGGTGCCAACCTAGTCATAAAGAAAAAGTATTTTCGTGGTAAATCGTTTTATTTTTACGGTTTTGTTATTTACTTGACAGTAAATGTTAAAAAACGCCTCCATCGTCTAGACAAAAATGCAGTTTGGTCAAACAAAGACGCTGAATGATTCATTGCGGCAAGTTTTTATTGCAATTTATTGCATCTTGCATATCTATGGCGCATTCCTAAAGATATTACGCCCACTCCATAAGTCGACCAGCTGCAATAAAAATACCAACTGGATTTGTGATTTATCAGTTGAAATTTCTAATGTGTTTCTTTGTTTCCATCTAGTGCAACAAGTCATTACACTAATCTCTATTGTATTGCTAAATATTTACGTAACTAAACATGTCTACCAACAATAAATATCCCCAAATCAATTCGACCCCGATTCTATCTGCAACTATGAATGAATCATGCAGATTCTTGCCAACGACTTGGTAAATCGAATGCATCATGCAAATTTTCAATCTCGAGGTCGCACCACATAGAAAATAATCTACAAAATGTTCATTAAAAAAAACCTCACAGCTAACTATGAGGAGAAGTATCTCGTTTATTATCGACTGCTACTAATACTCGGTCGATTAATACACCTCTTGATGATCGATTGTTTTAATTTTTGTTATTCTTGTTTAAGAGATCAAAATTTGAAACGCTGGAATTAGTCAAATCCTGACAAGAAAGAAAATATTTTCCTCATTTTCCGGGTAATTAATGCATATTTTTGACAATATTTTGTTGAAAAGTGTAAATTTAATTGGTGGGAACATGAAGTTATCAGAGATCGTGGTGAATTGATTAACACGGTAATTCCCTCCACCAATAAAATAGACGGGGCATAAGGCTTTGACGTCACAAACTGCAATCAGTTTATGCAAGATGCATTATAAAAAATAGCCAGTTGCAGTTTATGACGTTTCAAATGTTGATTGGTTAAAGATTTTAGGCATCACCGAGGTAATCAATTTATCGTGATCAGACAAATCTAAAACAATTGATTTTTCAATTTCACAGCACTCTAGAGGTTTTTTTTTAATAAACACGCGGCAGAAGTAGGTGCGAGCAACGGAAAAATTTGCCAAGATACAACTCTATTTTAAAGACAGTACATTCACACGAATTTTTATTATTTCACGAGAAAACCCAGAAATGTGTCACGGTTTAACCGAGTAATTATGATAAAAGCTAAATTCTTAGATTTCACATTCTTGAAAATTACATTTTATAACAATACAGAAAAAGTAGATTAAATTGGGGCTAATTACCTCAAGTAGAAAATTTTATTAATGAAACTGTACGTTTATCGTTTTATCGTAAAACTGTGACGAGTCGCCCATGCACCACCCTTGTTGAGAACGGTAGTGTAGGCGTCGTTGACGTCATGGCGCCTACCCAGACGTATATTTGACATACTTTCAATGTACGTACATCAAGAACAAACTCACCCACTAGTAACAAATGGGTCGGTTCCTTCCGGTTCGTGCACAATTCACAAACCTTTATATTCTTTCGTTTCATTCAAGTACGAATTAATAAATTCATCTCAAAAATAATTTGAGAACAGGTATCTAAAAAGATTACGGTTTTTTTTTTAATACATGTTTCTCACAACCTTGGACTTTGGAAGTAAATTGTAAAATACAGCATGGGATTCACTTATTCTCTCTTATCAGAATAGCTGTACTGTTATGTACTACACGTGTATGACACTAACATTGATAAATTTCATCAGGACAGGTTTTAAACAATTTTTGACATAATACGTATAATCGATACAAACAACATTATTTTAAGTAACAAACAATTGCAAAATTATTTGAAAAATGATTAATGATGAACCTAATCGCATAAAAAAGATATGATTTAATTCATCATAATCATAAAATAAATATTTAAAACATTCAAGATGATTCATTGTGCAAATACAGAAATTTTTAAACAAAATGCTATTCAGAAACTAAATTACTTAATAAATTCTTGTTAAAAGACTAGGAACTTTAACAGAAATTAAATTTTTTATACATGTTGCTAAAGTGGAAAATATGAAAACGGTTTTAATAAAAGTAAATGTTATTTCAAAAATTAAGAAGATTGCAAAATGGAATATTATACATACCAGACTCCATTTTTTGCGATTTGAAACTTGATATCCCAAAACGGGCATGGGTCACTTGCGCGCCGAGCACAGAAAACTTCACAGGTCTATCTTTTCGGAAAGTCTATTTAGTAATTATTAACAATTAATAATTATTTATTTTTTCAGTATCCACGTTGGTAAATAAAATTTTATCTGTTTAAATATATAATTCCGAATTTGACCTTAAGCGGTGCAAAAGTGTCCTGTTTTTAAAAAAGATTTTTTTAATAGATACTCAACAATTACTAAACAGAAAAAATTAAAAACGTTGGAAGTCAACATAAGATGTTCAGATAAATAACCGTAGATTTAAACGTAAAGTGCATATTGATGTTTGCATTTTGTTTATTTATTGTATCTCACTTTTTTATTTTTTAACTTGCGTCTAATATGTTACATTTTAAGAAAAGTTTTAGATTTTTCGTTTAGACTTTCTGCATGCATCTCGCGATACGGATTTGTACATATCTAAATTAAGTACAAGATTTTCAAATTCTATACATTTCACATACGTAACTGCATATTAACGCTCTCCTCATAAAAATTTGTGAAACACCCCTTTTAAAGAATTGTTGATACCAACCCTACAAACTAATATTTCAGCATTATTAATTTGGAATTAAGTTTTTCATTTGACTAAGATACGATCAACAGAAGAATTTATTAAGGATACATTTTTAAGAACTGTTTCATGTGACGTCCAAATATTTTAACAATATCTATTTTAAATTTGATGGGATTGTGGGATCAAAATATAACTTAAACCAACGTTTCGAAAATTTTTTGTTTGTTCTTTTTCAGGGCTTGTTATATTACAACAAATTAAAATTGAAAATAAAAATTAACATGCTATTGTACGTTTATACGAGCATATAAGTTATTTAAATGATTGTGAACGGTTTAGCAATAAAAGGAGTGAAGCTTTTCAACAGGAAATTACTGTGAGAGCAAAAATTTTCTGATTATAGCAAGCTCTAGTCTGTCATATTTTGACAGTTTTGCTCGTTTAGTCAAGGAACATAAAGCCAATTCTAGTTCAGCACATTCTAGTTCTCACCGGATGATGCACCTTATACAGAAGGCTATTTTCTTCATTCAGTTGGTTAAAGTTGGATATCGAGTTGACCAGTTTGACTCTTCTACATCAGTGGATTTAAAACGTTTTAGTTAAGAACAATTTTTAATATACAATATAATTACAAATTTAGCAAAGTGCTGTAAGAAAACTATTTATTAGACACTTTTTTATAAAGATAAAAATAAAAACTGAATCTATGTTATGTATGACATTCAAAAATGGCTTTCTTTTTCTTTCATTTAAAAAGAGAAGTGGGTATCACGACAATATCTTTATACGTCATGAGTATAAAGATAAAAATCAGGAAAATGTCCAATAAATATAGTGCAAATAATTGGAGGAGTTAATAGTTTTGCAGTGGTTAGTTCAGAGGGACTCAAAAATCTAGACCCATCTTCCAACAATGAATTTAAGAATGAACTTTATTAATAAATGAATTAAGCGGTACTTTCATCAAGCACGTTTATTGCTAGACCAGTCAATAAGTTAAATAAAGTTTATTTGATTTTTGTCTGTCATGAGGCCAAAAGATAATGTAATCAACTCCTTTGTTAATAAACGATTAGTAATACTTAACTTCTAATAACGCGTTTTAACTTATATGCCGTATTTATAATATTCTTAAAAACATAATTATATTGACGATTAACAAATGTGATACGCACGTTCTTAAGTGGTATTTGTACTATTACGATCATTTAAAGGTACACGGTTTTTCATTACTATAAATTTTTTTCTGTTTTTACCCTTATTGAATCTAGTTTTTGTCAGTGGCGTCCTTTTTTCTTTTGTTCGGATAATTAAAAAAAAAAAAACAATTAAATAAAATTCGCAGTTTTCTAGCTGTTTGTTGTTCTAACTGTATAGTCTTGTTACAATGTGCTGAAATGTAAATTAAATATTATTTCAAAAACATTTAGAAAATGTTTTTTAGGTCGCAAATGTAACGTTACAACAGAGAATTTTTGGCGTGCACTATTGGCTGATTGTAACTATAACTAGTGAACATTTACCGGGTTTTCATAAATGATTGTAAGATCGTAGGTGGCTGTGGAAATTTTTGATATCACGAATATTCATTGTAATGTCCTATTTCCACAACGGAGTATTAGAGAATGGTTCCTGGATTTACTCAATTGTCTAATAATAATTATAACAATAGCTAAAATTATAGCCTTTTAAAGGCAAAACATTTTTTATTTTTTCCACAACCACCTACAATGTTACAATCATTTATGAAAACCCTGTATTATTATTGAGAGAAAAACAATTAATTGACATTTATTGTGGTAACAACAAATGACGACAAATTGGGTTTTCTCAAAAATATATAATGCGTTTATTATTCTACTTTTAAAATCGTTTATATCGATGAACGACTTAGCAAAATCAGAAGTCAAAAGCAAGAAGGTGAAGGTTATAAAAACTAACCGTTTCATTATTTATTTACTTAATAATTACAGGCAATATCCCTGCTATGGGGTATTTTCAATCACTGAAATAAATTTTGAAGGCTTTGTTTTCCTAATTAAGTCGTAGTCGTATTAAATTTTCAGTAGGACTTTACCATTTGATAATTCAAAATGTCTTATGTCCAATAAATTGAACTATATTCGTATTATCGAGATTATACTGTAGTTACAATAAGTGTTTAAATACAAGCCGAAAGGGCGCTACCCCATTTCGGGTATAAAGGCGCATCTTATTTACTATATTGGGCAAAACATGAAATAACAGGAAATTTTCTGAAAGTTTTCCTGTGATTCGTGGGAAATATCTAGAAATCTGTTCATGTGCATTTATTTGAAGAAATATAAAATGAAGTTCTCCGAAGCACTTATCATTGGGTACTCGATACTCCGATAGGAAAGTTTTTCAAGAATGTGAATGCGATAAGAAAGAATGTATTTTATTCATCCTGTAATAACTGTAAATAATCGAAATATAAGAAATCGTCACGTTTTGTGTGATAATAAATTTTTATGACAGAAATCTACTCACTTTGATCGATGTTTTCTCGAAAGTCAAGTAGTATTTATCAGTGCGCTAATCATAATTAATTTGTTTTTTATTATTCGAACAAGTCAGTAGTTTACTTGGAAACCAATTTGAATGACTTTAGTGTCTCGCCGCATCGAAATTTGATTATTGCGCTTATTTACGATTTTAGGAAAGGGTACGTATGTCTGATAATAATTTCTAGACACTTCCCCCACCTTTTCCGCGAAAAGACATTTGGTTGAGATGGCAACCGTTGCTAAGGTCTGCTACCTACGGGCGTGGTAAAACCATTCGAACCACTGCCGGCTTTCGTTTCACCCGATTTGCGAGCTTCAAACAGGGATAGAAAGAGGCGAGGAAGCGATGCATTTCGCGACCGACTCGGCACCAGACATGTGCTTCTCTCGGTCGGTCCTTGGCGTGTTTCATTTTGTTGGCGGACTTCGGTGCGAGAAGGTGTGTTCGGTGCGTGCGGTGTTCGAATTCGAAACGAAACTAGTGTCTTGGTGCGTTGTTTTAGTGATTTTTCCGTTGAAAATCATTAGTCATTTTTGGGGTCCCATTGTTGAATTTTGTGGTATCGGTTGTACCTGAGCAGGTAAAAACCCATCCGACCAGTTGGGTGTTTGTGACTAGCGCTGCGAATATCTCAATGCCAAACGTTTGGGCCGCTCGAGGTGCAGCTGCAGATTTTTCGAGACAACAAAACGGATTAGCCGAAAATTTTTCTTTTCTTTTTGGTCTCTAGTGTGGCGTGACTAGTTTTACCTCCGCCGGATTTGAATTTGTCTTGTGGCTGTGTGAAACGGGTCGGTGTCTCAATGCCATCGGCTGCGAATCTGGTTACTGGTTAGCCGAGGACGTTGGATGCTCATTTTGTTGTACGCCGCCTATGATCCAGAAGGTTATCATATCGTTTCGGTGCACGTGCACGCGCCGACGAAAATCGATAAATTCGGGCGAAATGTGGAGAGTGCGTTCTGCCACCATTTTCGCGTCTTTACTTCCGGTCGCGTTGCATGTCCGTGCTTGCGCCGTGGCCTTCCCCAACCCTGTCTGTCTAGACAGGGGGTGCTACGTCACGCTTACTATTCATCTTCAACATTATGGCCGCCCGATTAGCCCATTCATAACACGAGGGGAGAAAAGGACTCAAGCCCAACAAAGCTGCCCATCATGGGACAAATTCGATGGTAAGTGAATTGACCTTATTTTTACCCCACAAACACTAAAAATGACCCACTTTACAACCAAGAGTTCAAGCTTTTTTCGCAACTAATCGACATCAGGTGTTTTATGTGCTACGTGCCTCATGTATAAATAATTCACTGATAAATGTGATAACCTTCTTTCTACATCTAAGTCAATGCACCAATAGTTTTACTTACCGGATGCTATTATCAGTAAAGTCCAATATCACGTGATCTTTTTTCCTAATTAGACAATGACCAAGCATTGTTATATTAGAAATGTGGTAAATTTCTAGTTTGTAGTTCACATTCATTTTTCATTTTTTATGGAAACCATGCTGTGCTCTACTTTTTACCCCAAAAGAAAATTTGTCAATTTTATTCTCATTTCATGCCATATAATCAAAACTTTGCCTCGAAACAACTAAACCGGATGTTATTCATAAAAAGTTAAATGGGAGTTTGTCTTTCCATGATAATACACTAAGATCAAAGCATGTTTTTCTACAATATTATTTTACGATAATTTGAATTTTTTGTGTGAAATTCTTTACTTACAGTATTTATTACGCACTAAAAAATACAGAAAGTCGCGTTAAGGATGATGAGAATCTATTTTAATAGTCTACTATCTCCAAAAGAGATTGACACTTTTCTTTCTAAGTTTATTTACACAATTACTTTATAAAAATTTCTTCAAAATCGAATTCATTTCAAACTGTTAGTACAATTTGTTTTTTCATTATAATTCTCTATGATCAACAAATTCAGTCTTACTGCGACTCCATAGAATCTACATATTATTGTTTCATGTGTCTCAAGCGATTTTTTTTAAATTTTCGGCATATACTACCCACAGAAAATTTACCTCAGTAAGATCTAAACAATGGAAATGCGGAATACTAATTTGGACAAATAATGTGAGTTTCCAAACTTTCATCATCAACCTTTGGAAGCGTAAACGTAGGGCTTGAATTAATTCCTATTGAATTCTAATAGAAGTACTTGCAATAAATGTTCCACAACAATTAAATACGAAAAAGAAAGAGCTTAATTTGACATCAATGACATTTGTTCATTATTTAAGGAACTATTTGATAGAAAAAATCCTAAATGTTTAAATACTATCTACATATACTTGTTTTAAAATTAATTGAACTTTTTCTGTTGACAAAAATCAGCAACCAACAGATTGTGTCGGTGTGACATTTATCCCTCCATCAGAAACTTTATAATTTAAATACGAGGTGTCACTCATTTTGTTAATTAACGTCAAAATCACGTTAAAATTTCTGGAAGAAATATTATGGCGATAAAAATTGCGATACCGGTAGAACTAAAGCATGAACGTGGGTCAAATTCTTTTTTTTTTTACACATATAAAAATGGAAAGTATTAGAACTTGTGCTGTTTTGTTCTTCAATTTGGGTGTCTGTTGTGTTGATTTGTCTCCATTATTGAAACAGTTTACGGTTTGATACTACAGATGAGCAGCGACTTGATTTTTTTTCTCTATTACAGAAAATCAGTAGAGGGGCTAACTTCAGGTACCAAACTGTAAATATATCGAACAATCCAAAAGTTGGCTGTAGGAGAAAGATATAGATATAGTGGCCATGTCTGAGAATTGTGTCAGAAATATATACAATTTTTTTAAAATTTGATTTGCCACTAGAAGACTGTTTGATTTAGCCCTACTGCTACTGATAATATTTCTAGCATAAAACACGAGAATTCTTATTTTATTTTGTATATAACACAGTGCACCGCTGAAATTTTCATGCTTACGACAAGGGTCTACCAGGTAAAGGGTTTTACTGCCGATTGCGGTTGAATGTCGTTAAAATTAGGAAAAGCTATTAGCTTAAATAAAGTTATAATCGCACTCAATTTTTGGTTCTTCTTTACCTCATTTGTGTCGTAGCCTGCTTTGATTTCATGACTTTTGGATCTTTCGTTATAAATGTTGAAGATTGTCGTGAGTAAATGCCTCTATTATCTATTATGCCTCTAATTTATTCATAGTATTTAGAGCTATTTTCCCTAGTGTCCCAGAAAGAGCTTCCGATATACGCATACAACAACCTAAGATTCTTGAGATCAAAATAAAGCAATTTAACGCTACTTACCTACGTAATTAATTGCACCGTTTAGGAGCTAGAGGGTTAGGGTTACTTGGACATAACAAAACGTTTTTATTAATAGCTTTTATACAGAGTGTCTCCGAAATGATTTACAAGTAATGCTGCATAGTCATAAAAAACATACATTGTGGAGCTCAATTTTTTTTTCAAAAATTCTATCTTTTTTAAGTAGCTCACAAAACTGCCTCAAAGTTTGTTACAAGCCGCATATTCACGATTAGGAGAGTTTATAAGATTACATAGGTTTTTTAGGTTTACCAACGAGTCTTTGATACATGTCTAAACTGATTTTATAGATGGCATTTTCCAAATAAGCTAATTTTGCAGTTAACACTTTCCATTTTCTTTCTTTTCTTTTTTTTTTTTTTGTTATATGTTATGGTCTCCTTTATGATTATGCATTGCTTAAACCATTTCAGGGACACCTTGCATTAAATCGGTTTGTTTTGGTCTCTAAAACGTCAAGTTGCCTTATTGAAACATCCTTCTGGTACATCTTCTATATATTGTGAGAATGAAAATGTTGCACAATCAGTGTAAGCTTTGGTGTTTCATATTTATATCATATATATGACAAAATGAGAGTTTTTATAATATAAGTATATCTATGCGTTCTTTGCCCACCATAAATTTCCTTTTTGGGAATTTGCCGCCACTCTTGTATACTGAATTTCGCCCAGATTTACGTTGAATATGATATATGGTATGGAATAAAAAAGATCTATAAAAAAAAACCTTCAAATAATTCAATTCGACGTGATCTCACATATTTTTACAGTTTACAATTTTATGACAAAGTTTTTGTCAAATATTAATAAAGTTAGGCTTAGATAGTTGAGGTAGATTATTAAGCTACATTTACACCGAAGGAAAATCAAGAAACTTTGTGCTACGCTGTAGAATTTCTTGGTTACACTGAAGTAATAATATTGTTTTCAATAATTTTTGTATCTTAGTTTGTTGGAAAAGCAACTATAAAGCAACCTACCAAAATTGTTTTCACTTGTGTATGTAGAAAAACGGGAACAAAGAAATATAACAGGGCTTGTGGAGAAGGCTTATTTATTTGGTAGTTAGTACTTTAAAGAAAGCACAAAAAAGATTCGATAAAACCAAACCTTTATGAAAAGAAGAAACACGATGATTTCTTCGGGGAAAAAAATAGCAACTGGTAGAAGTGTTCCCAATTTTTTGAGTTCACAATTGATCCGCAGTGACTTAAAATTGTTTCCCAAATTCAGAAAGAAGACACTATTTTTTGAGAAGCAAGCGTAACAACAACTTTTACAACAATATAAATTTCTTTATTCGTGTTCCTTTGATGTTTATCAGTCCACATATAAACCAACAAAAAGTAGAAACAATGAACATTTAAACAGTAACTTATAAACTTACTTTTGGAAACAAGCAAAAGTTTCTGTGCGTTCCTTTGGTGCTAAAAGCTGCGTTTCCACTGATTTAGGAACTCTGTTGTTTTTTGTTAATTGATCAAAAACTTTGTCAACATATACATAAATCACTTCAGTGAAAATGTCCCAGATTATTTCTTTAGTTTCTTGAAAAAGGAATATTGTTTTCATTTGTGTGTGCAGTCAGAAGACGAAACATCGCTTACAATGTCGGTGTATTTGGGCTTATTATCTTTAAGAAAGCGGAAAAGAAAGCATAAAAATGTTGGATAAGGTCACAATTTTAGGAAAGACAGAGATGAGATGGGGGCATGCGGCTACTAAAAAAAAGCTGATTTACTTGTGAACAGAATAACTGTGAAAATGTCCGCAATTGATCATGAACGGCTGTTGTGTCAATTTGTTTCTAAAATACGGAAAGTACACAAATTTTATAGAACCTGCTTTTCTCTTGAAGCATTTTCAACTTTTGCTTTAAATGGTCTGGATTCATTTTCCGCAAAACACAATTGTTTCTTCATGTTGCCAATTTTCCTTTGAAGTTTACCGTTCCGAATAGATACCGACAAGAGAAACGAGTAACATTTTTCGTCGAAATAAACAGAAACTTTTATAATCTTTGTGGAGCTTTTTGGGAACCAACCACACAAAAGGTTCTTCAAATTTCTTTGGCGGAAACGGGGCTATACAATTACTAGTTAAGTAGTGTCTTAGGGATAAAAACGCCTTAATATAATAATAAAATTGATATTAAATGGTGTTCATTTAAAATCTATTCAAGACCAAAGGTAACTCAATGACGAAAGTTTTGGGATAAATTCGGTGTTACCATAAGTTGAAAATCTTTTGTTTCAATGAGGTAGGTACTGCAATTCTACTATACTCTTCTTTAGACGAAAGCTAGTGTTACTTTCCTTATTCCTGGTTGTAATATTAATTACTTCTAGATAAAAGAATTAAAGTTAATTAATTTTGGAAGAAATTATAGTTTGCATTGTTAAAACTAGAAATTACCATGATTCACAAATTAGAAAGTGATTGCAATTAATTGTATTGGAAACGATAATAAGACGATACCAGGTGTTCAACATTAGTTCTACTTTTATTAAGTCTAGTATTTTTGTATTTGTTACATTGTTATTTGTAATTACTCTTCCTGTAATATAACTAGGTTTCTAAGATTACTTCTATGATTCACATACATATTTTCGATGAAACCGATCCAACTTAGATGACCTGACATGCAATTCTTTGTAATCTTGTTCTCATAAAATATTAAAATGATTAACTAACTAGATTGCTTCTAGGAAAAGATATCAGGGTACTTGCATATTGTTATTTTTTAAACATAATTAAAGCATTGTGTACCCTCATCTGGGTATTTCGAATAGTATTCTAGAATTTTCATGAACATAATTTGAAAAAATACAACAAACAAAAATAACTCAAAGTAAGAAATTTAAACGGCATTTTCGTGTACCATTTTAGTTCCCACACTAATGCTTCGTAAAGTAAACATTTCAGCTATAACAACTAAAACAAAATTACACTATTCGGTTCTGCTATACAGTCAAAAGAATTCCATTGTGTTGTCTAACATTTCAGCGTCTGTTCTAATTTAAGACTATTATAAAGGGCTATTTTGTAATTATGATGAACATCAATGTTGGAATACACGTGTGTCTACCGTTGTCAGATAAATTACGCTGACTTAAACACCATTATATTAAAACATATTATTTTTTAATAGGCAGTACAACTGAAACCTGAAACGGTGTATTATACAATGTATAATTTGAAAAATCTGTTATTCATAGCGTAATTTTCCAAATCTTTCACCACATTGTAATGTTTGTTTTCGTAGAGGAAAATTGTTGCTTTTCCTGACCTAGTTTATTATAATTATCAAACGATTGATTTATATCACGATAAGATAACGCTTTGTATAATTGTTAAAACAAAAAAATCATCATAATAAATACATCTGATTGTGACGTCATTTTCTATTACGTACGTGTTCAAATCCCGTATAATTATGATGACAAATATGAATCATGCGTCATCACGATGTATAAATAATGCTGAAAATGTTTAAATAATGGAGTTTGCACTTTTCGAAACAGGTTTGAAAGGAAGATATTCGCTAATTTTAAATCTTGAAAAAACTGAAGTGATTATTTCTAGTGTCCTAGATATTAAATTTGTTTTTAAAATATTTAAGCATCGAAGGATTTCGTGGAAGCGTGAATTTTAATTCATATAATCACACAAATAACACGCTAGGACAGTAATTAACATGCATTGCACTTGGTGGCGCCATCATAACATTAACAACTGTTTTTTTATTATTACTTAATGGACATCCTTGTGAAAAATTCTGCTGCACTTAATTCTATAATAATTCAATTTTGATTATCATTATTACTGTAATTCTGATTTTTAACAATGGCGTCAAAAGTTGCAAATTCGACACAAAATGTTCGGTCGACTTTTTTCTTCGAATCAATAGTAATTAAGTTTCATGCGTGACGTTTGATTTAATAAAAATAGAAATTTTTGATTTATTTTCTTATCGGTAAAATTTCTAATTTCAGTAAGTCAGTAACCTTAGTGTTATCAAGGTTGTTAATAAATTAGAGGCCCCCTTATTTTTTTTAACTGTCTTTGCACTTTGCGCATGACTTTTAAAAAAATCAACCTTAAGGATTAGTCATACACGTCTTTATTTCTCAAATCACGTGATCTAACGTCACTACTATTATATAAATTAAATTTTTGTTATCAGTTCGGTGCGCTTTTTTGTTACGATTATCATATGTCATAGAGCGACGTGGCTATTACATATTGGTGTCCTGTAATTATGTACTTATCGCAAAAGTCATGATGGTACACTAATGAATTGTTGTTAAGTGTGAACTGTGTAATTTTCTGATAAAAAAATTAAGTTTTTTTGTGTGGTAGAATTGCAATTTCGGTTATAACAATGCTTGGGAATTTGAAAGTGTTCCGTGATTTTATCTTGAAAATTGTTAGATTTCCAGATGACGGAGTGATTGCAGCTGGTGAGTGCTACAATGACATGCCATTGGTTCAAATCGGGAACACAAGAAACTGGTCACCTAACGTAGGAATGCCGATAATGACAAATGTTAGCGTTGGAGTCCTTGCGACGACCTTGGCTCACTTGATGTCCATTTTAACACGACCGCCTTAGCAACTACCAGCGATGGGGGCGGTGTGACGTCAGCGGTCTACCCGTATCGGTTATCTCCACACACTGTATATTTCGATGAGTGAACCGTGCTTTAATGCACTGAAAGGGGGTTGGTTAATTACTGTTATTAGCGTACGTGGGTTGGACGATAGTCAATTTTTTTCTCCTGTGATTGGTGTAGTTTTTCGCCTCGGTCGATTATTGGCGGAGTTTTCTCGCGGAATGCAGACGTTTTCACGATGCACCCTACAATTTTCACAGACGTTAGAATGAGACGGATCGATGTCGGGTGTGGCGTGCTAGACGAAGATGAGACGTGTCGCAGCCGTTAAGTTAGGTTAAGGACCCAGACAGACCAGTTTCACACGCAACAAATTTAAAGATCGGGATGTCTCGGGTCGACTCGACGTTTTCTCATGCGCCGATTGGTCGTTCCGCCGGTTTTACCCACCGACAAAGATACACAGCCGGCTTGATTCTTCGCAAGTTCGCGGCGTGGTCAGTTTTCAAACGGATGTCGGAGTAGACGTACGTCAACCTATTATGGTTCGTGGGTGCCGGATTGTCACACGGATGGAATTTCAAACGAGCTTTGTTATAACACAAGGGTGCTTCAGTGATTGGTGATTGTGTGATCTTGAACTTTAATTCACAGAATTAACTCGCTCTTTTCTTGGACGATTTAAATTTAATTTGGTCATTGTGAACGTCGTTCCTTGGCCTATTTTGTACAATTGGACGAAAACGACGACGATGCGGCGCGTTTAACCGCCGGATATCCTCGAACCTTGGGACGCATCTCTAAACTTAGATTTCATGGTGAAAAAATGACGTGTGGTATACGACCGTTCTTGGAATTCACTCGGAGAGATAAGCATTTCCGTCATTATCCGGCTACCGTGCCGGTTAGGTTTTTTTCTGGTAAAAATACAAAATATTTCAAGGTTCCAGACGACCGACCGAGTGACGTCACCGAACCTTGGACTCGTTTTGAAAAGCTGCAAAGCGACCGGCACATTTACTAATGATTTTGCGAATCCTTGACTGTGCTAGAATATTTCGCAACAATCAACTTTCTCGGACAGGTGTTTTATTGTCCAACCCTGTATATACCATTTTTTTTCAGCATGCCAAATTTTCTTGCCTGTTGCTACGCGTGTTACCTCGGTACCTAGGCTAGGGTTTTTTCGACAGTCAGGTACCTGAAGTAGCGCGCGCAGCGGTGGTGCAATTCTCATCATCATCATTGAAACCTCCTGGATTTTGCCCTTTGTCACATGTCTATTGTACTTCATCAGGTGCTCTGGTATATTTATTTCCCGACACCTGTTGGAGTGCACTAATTATGTGGCTCGTTTCTCCAGATTTTTCATTTTCAACATATTTTCCGATATGCTTAAGGATAAACATCGGAAAGAAGAGGTAATTGTTTAATCACAGATGGCGTCACTTGACGTTTTACAGATATTACTTGAGTTCATTGTAATTACGGTTATTCTCCTAAGTTTTTAATTTCCGTTCGTAATTTACCTCGCTTGACTCTTAAATGTAATTAATTTCACATCTTAACAACAACAATAGAAAAAGAACACACAGCTACAAACATAGTAGGATTAAAAGAAACTTTTTAAAAATGGAGAAGAAAAAAGATCTTAATTGTCCCGTTTTAACATAATTTCAAACAAATGAACTCTTAATGGCTGTTTAAATATTCCACTGGGGAGGTCTTGGAATTCTTATCCCTTATTTTTGAATCAAGTCTCATTACAATTTCATTGTGAATGAATCTGATTGTGGTGACTTATCTTGTCCCACACTGTGGGACACCTTTCCCAATATAATCGAACGTAACAAGCATTCATGAGTCAGCACGTTCCTTTTGGAGTTAACTTTGTTAATTTGATGTAATTTTACATAAGAAATTGTTGCTAAATTTATGTCGCGTTGG
This sequence comes from Tribolium confusum, assembly GCA_029207805.1. Classification (NCBI taxonomy): domain Eukaryota; kingdom Metazoa; phylum Arthropoda; class Insecta; order Coleoptera; family Tenebrionidae; genus Tribolium; species Tribolium confusum. Next base: position 12,981,154 of record JALGAY010000006.1, read on the forward strand.
TGTGAACGCACCTTTAAAATTTAAATATGAATAGGGATGATATTGTTTTGACTTTCTTTTTGATTAGAAAAGTAATAAATTGTGTTTACTGTTAAAGAGTTTCTTTTGTTTTTGACCTGGTGATAAATTATAACAAGTTGGTAAATAAGAATTTATTATGTGTTAACTAAAGATTGTTACTAAGCAAATTAATTTATTAAAAGTAGAGTTGTGTACCGCGAAGTTTTCGACTATGACGCAGGAAAGTTTCCATTAGATATTTATACGTAAGTGACTTTCCCCCTTTTCTGACTAATAGTTTTATCGATTGCATAATATTGTATTTGCATAACCCTGCCGATTAAAAAAAATGTAGCTATTAACCCCCTCAATTTAACCTGAATTTTCCTTTCAGGGATAATTATTAAATTTCACGGTTGTAATTCGACCCAACCTATTCTGCCTTCGGTAGTGGCAAAATTAAAAATATTGCGTTATTAGGTAACTCACGTTCAAAATTTATATGCAAAACCGATTCAGTAACATCTGTCATTGATGTCGATGGTAATACCTCTGACACGTTGAATTCTGAATGGACTGGTAAAAATAAACAACAATTATTTGTATTAGGACAACCCTTTGTATGCTGATCATGTGTAGTTTATTTTAAAAATTCCACAAACCAAGTAATACAATTAATCATCACTTCTCGATTGACGTAAGAAAAGTTTTTTTAACGCACACTATTGTTATCACTCAAATCCAAAAAGAATAGAAATTAGGATTTTATTTGGATGCTATGCCCATATAACGTCAGTTCGATTCTCACATAATTTTTACATGAATCATCGGACCCGGTAACGTCCATTTCTCCAAATACTGTCTCATTCATCAAGATCTAACAGTGCTTAGAATATTTCCAACATGAGACACACCGGAAATGAACTCGAAAATATTTGGGCTTTTTAATAACTTGCATTATTTAAAATAAATAATGTTTGCTGAGTTGACCACAGACAAACCCAGACCTACTTAATTCCGAGGGCTCCCTACTTTTTCAAAAAACCTGTGATAATTTCGTTGACATTTCAATGGTTAAAATACCGTAAAATTTTAATTTCATAAGTATTTGATTGCTCAACATTTAATTGTCAGCATTTACAAAGTGTGCCACATGTTGAATCCTGTAAAATAAAACAGTTTTAAGTGGAAAAAAATGTAATAAGAAAATTCGTGTTAAAGTTTTAAAGATAATTCCCTGTAATTTTCATATTTGAACAGACAATATTTTGCATAACAAGCTCGTGTCGACTCTGACTGACCACTTTTTTGTTGCGTGTGTTGCATTTTTTATAAAAACAGAGAAACAAACCCAACAGCTGTTTAAAAATGTTCGACACAAGGACGCATTCATTTTTTAAAACAGAAAAATCAAAATTCAATGTAGGCCGAACGGAAAAAAGCAGTAGCTTAAGATTATTATAAAAATTCCGGGAATTTAATTAGAATCATTTAGAAGATTCTGAGATTAACAACAAAAACAGCTGTTTTAAAAATGCACATGAATAATAAAAAATTTAATGAGATGATATCTCGATGATTTATAGATTTTTTTAAAGAAAATTTAACAATACAACAATTTTAATTGAGTCAAAATTCAAACAAAACAATAGAGTAGAAAAAAGAAACGTTTCCAATTAATACAGTTGAAAATTTCACAAAAACAAATTTAAAATTTTTGATAGAGTAACAAATAATTCTTTATCTGAGTTGCGGAAAACAACCCTCGTCTGTATTGATCAATCTTAATTTTTTTTATGAATAACGGCTTTCAACCCCCCGGATGACAGGTTAGGATCCTGACTCTTTTGGAAACTAATGTTGACAGGTTTTTTGACATTTTTCAAAATCTTAACTACATCTCGAATTTGCCATCTTGTTTCGAATAATACCGGGACTTTCTCAAACTAAATTACAATTGGCAATACAATAGAAAATAGTCAGTTTAACCTATAAATAAAAACACAAAACTGCATTTTTATCACAAATTACAGTAAGTACCAAAGTAATATTCAAAATAATAAACACTCAATATTGAATAGATTTCCGAGTACTGTATTTTAGTAAAAAAAATAGAAATATCGATTAAAACCTTAATTACTCCAACAAAGGCTCGGTACTTGACCTATTTATTAGTTTTATTAGTATACAGGGTGTATTATAAGTCACTGGCAGGTATGGTATTTTGTACCAAATTTTTAAATAATTTTTATCATAATAAGGGTTGAGATTCGGAAAAAATGGAAACTAGAAAAAAATCTTCTTTAAACAAGACCTATTACTGGCTTAATTTTTGTCCATCATTTCTGACACACCTGTATATAACCTGTAATGGTTATTTATAATACACACCTTAGAGGACATAATTGAAAATGGCAAAAAATAACGAAAAGAGTAAAAACTAGTGGTTATAATATAGTAATCCAAAAGCGTTAACGTTAGATAATATAGCTTTGTCCCTCTATGCAAAAGTTACTTTCTTATACTGATTCAAACCAATATTGGCATAGAACGCAAGTAATTTATGTTTGTTAGACCCTTCAATGCTATCTGAGAAAAACCGTCCGAGGCATGCATATTTGTCACCACTTTTACCTGGATTTGATCTGCTTCGGGCGGTTTTCTCAGATGGCTCGAAGGGTCTAACGACCATAAATTACTTTTGTTTGGTAACAATACAATTAGTAATAAACAGACGACTTGCCTTTAAAGTCAGGTGCCAATATTGGTTTGGAACAGTATAACAAAGAGTTTACAATCTAACCCGTTGTCGTCTGCCATTTCCATTATTTACTGCTTTTTATTGGGCAACATGCCACTTCAGGTCCATCCAACCCTGAAATAGTCCCATCCAATATTTTGATCTGCGTCTAGGACTTATTTATGGCTACTGGATTATTATCTAACAAAGAAACCAGAAGCGGTAAGTAATTTACTCGTCTTTGAAACTGTAGTACTTTGCAATTCTATTTATCTGCCATAAAATTTTACAAACTCCTTTAAAACCACAGTGATTAAAATATCCCCATTGTCCACCTTATTTATAAGTATTATACCCTTGTATTCTCCTAATACATGCATCAGCAAATGTAAAGTTGTCCTAATCCTGTAAGGTTATACAACCATCATAAACCTTATTATCCGCAATTAGAACGGTCTATTGTAAAAGTGTTAAGACCCATGCGCCCATGCAATAAATCACTCTTGAAGAGCTGTTGCCTAATGTTCCATCAATTCGTCTCTGTAAACAGTGAATTTGCTGGTAGGTAAAAATCTGCTTGAGTTATTTACGACTGTGGTTTCTATCAATAGGATGTAGTTACCTCCTGCACAACAGATTCTGACCGTCATATAACCTTACATAATAAGGACTACCATAACATCGGTTTCCTCACTCGCAGTTAGGGGTCATCCATAAATTACGTTACACAAATTTTACAATTTTTAACACCCCCCCCCCCTCGTCCTTGTCACAGGTTGTCACACTTTTAGAACCCCCTCCCCCCTGATGTGTCATCACACATTTTTCATTTTTACAAAAATAAAACAGCAGTGTCAAATTTCTTTTATTTCTATTAAATAATCTTTAAAAAAATTAATATAAATTCAAATATTTTAGATAAAAGATCTGACTACAAAACTAAAACAAAACAAAAAACTAGTTAAAAACGATAAACGATTAATTGTGTTAATAAAAAATATAAAACTTAATCATCTTATGTCCAAGAACTGGGCGTTTTAATATTTTAAATTTTAACATGTGACCTCACAAAGCTTTCGACACACACACACCCCCCCCCTCCCCCTCCCCTTGTCAAAAGATGTCACATTTCGTTGACCCCCTCCCGCCCCCTTAACGTGTGACGTAATTTATGGATGGCCCCTTAAATATTCATAAATTGGGCAATAGGAAACATAATAAATGCGTGTTGAAGGAGTTTGTTAAATTTTATGGCAGCTGAATAAGAACGCAACAGAGTATGAAACTATTTTATTGGGGCTCTACAACATTAGCGTTTTTGGATTACTATACTTTTCGGAAACATGGACTATGTCCTATTTAAAAGGAAAATGAGGGGTCACTCGTCCTCTTTACCATTTAAGATTTTTGACATGAGGGCTGCTGGGGCTAGGAATTTGGTGCGACAAGCTCGAGTTTAGTCTTAAAATTTGTCTAAAAAATTATCTGTTTCTTTCTTTTTGCCAAAATTGTTTAAAAAGGTTTACACACTGTTTTGTTAAGTAGGCTAAAAAGCTGGACTCTTGTTATCTGGTTTCAACTGTTGATTAGGATGGAATTTCTTTAAATTTAATTCAGTTAATTTGAGATTCCTTAAAGATGGATTGCGATATGCTTGCTGTTGATATCCTCCAAGGGTGTTTGTCTCAAAGAGGAGTTAACTACTATTCGCAACTATAGTAAAAATGTTTTCAATCGGTTGTGGTTGGGTTATCCCAACTGATGAATATATCTACATATAAGAGCAACCACTGCAATCCAAGACCAGGACCAACTTCTTCCGTAACAGAGTTAGTAATTCCACTGCACATAAATACTCATGACGTCATTGACGTCTTAGTGACTGACTTCAAGAAGTTGGTTACAGTGCTAGAGGTCCTTTGAGGGTGTTAACAAAATCCCGAGAAAATTGCACAAGTAATACAAACTGGCAACGGCAAGAGTAGGCCAAAGTTTTATTCAGAAATGAATTTCGTTTGGTTTGTGGCCTGGTACCAAGGGTTTGAGATAACAGTCGCGACCTGGCAAAACATCACAACTAACAACTGTTCAAGAAGCCTCCATTTACTAGGTAGAAAAGGTGATCTGTAGGTGAAAATTTTGTTTTCTTGCATAATTATTACAATGCCCGTCCGCAGCTTCACATACAGGTAAAGTGGCAGGTAAGTTTCTTGCAAATTAACATTTTGGCAGGGCCTGATCAGTCATCTGATGTAAATGGTAAAATGTGTTTCTGCAAACAACGGAACAGCTCATGCAGTACCTCAAAGTGTACCTCTGCACTGCACCGTGCGAGAAGATAAACAATTTAATTTTAAGTGTCAAACGGGTGCAAAGTGGTTATTAATAATCGTGGAGAGCATATATTGTAATAAAACATTTATTGGTTTATCTTCTTAAGTTATTTGTTAAAAAATACAACAGTTGCTATTTGCCTTTTATAGATTTTGTGGAAATATTTTGCTGTAAAAACTTCTCCCCTAAGTTGTTTCGATGTGTATATTTATTGTTTGAATATTTCTAATGCTGACAGCTTAACTCCCCCTTTTGTTAATGTAATTTATGATTTTAGTCAATATTTTTATTTTTCCTGCACAAGTACAACGATGTATCTATTACTGCCGTTTGTTCTCGTAAAATTGAAATTCATTTCCGTCATTTTGATAAAACGAAAAGTGAAAGTGATGTGATTTATATCACAACAAAACTCTACAAAGTAATACAGCAATTACACATTATTATATCACAAAATAATGGAAAAGAGCAAGGCAATAAAATAAATCTTGAGAGCTTTTAGAAAATTTTCATTTAGTGAAAGCTAATTTTTGAACAAATAAACGTTTTACTTAGAATTATTAAACATGTTGTTATTAAAAATAGAAATTTGTTCATAATACTTGATTTTTTTATCCGAATGTGAACGATATTATGAATTTTATTTCAAGGATTTACAGATTTATTTATAATGATTGTAACTAAAAATGTAGGAAGATGAAACTCTAAATTTAAATATAAATTACAATGATTTGCCTTGAAAAGTTGATAATTCATATCATAGTTAATTTAGAAATTATTCCACTTGTTTGATTTATATTTTTTCCATTTACATGCAAGTTAACTAAATAAAAACTGAATTTAAGTTTGTATTTATTAACATTATTAGTCTTTTTAATTATCAGTAATTTATTATACGGAAATTAACGGCGTTACTATATGGTTCTCTAATGCAAGTTTCTAGAACAATCCAGAAAGATCCAAGTAAGCCGAGTAAGTCAGCGAATGAGATAGCCAAAGAAAATAGTCGGAAAAGAAAAGCAACAGAAAAAGGTAGGGGTTGGGAGTTACCTGTGTTTCATATTAATTTGTGGAAAAAAGGGACAATTAATCCTGGAAGAAGAACCCATAAACAATAGATGGTTGACATAACACAGATGACATTTGTTACATTAATATAGCCGGGGCCAAATAGTAAAAAAAATATGCCACCCCCTAGAAACGGGCGGTTTACAAAAATAGAATGAAACATTTCATGGCAATTAACTTTTAATTTGTGATTAAAATGCATTTTCTGGTATTTGATTGGTCAAAATTTACGGAAGGATAAGTCACAAGCAAAAATAATGCTGATGTCCATTATGTCCAAACTACCAGATTTCCAAAGAAATGTCTAAAATTACTTCAGATTGCAAAGATTTCTACTGAATGCTAATAAATACCAAAGAATGCCTTCCAATATGTAATAAATTCTGCAAACAAGAACACTCATAAATTACCAATGTCAAAATGCCCAAAACGAAAAAATAGCTTTAGATCACCATTAGGATTACTACGAACTATCATCAGATATACAATATTTTACAAAACAATCAGATTAGCTAGCGATAACCATTGCAAAATATTTTGATTATCACCAATTTTAAAAACTACCAACGATTTTCACTGATTATTAACAAATATCAAAGAATTGTTTTCGAATATGTTATAAATACCTAGGTCAGCGTTTCCCAAATTGGGTTCCGCGGAACCCTGGGGTTCGGCGAGATGAAAGCAGGGGTTCGGCGAGATGAAAGCAGGGGTTCCGCGAAAAGACAAAACCACGATTAAAAAAACATACGAATAGAAAATATAAAATAAATAAATGTACAAATTAAATTACTCCGTGACGAGGGCCAATGTTTGGTCCAGATATAGAACATATATAAAAAGAATTTGCCAAAGGAAGAAAAGATTAAATTTTTCCCATTAAAATGTAACTTGATTTTTTGTATTTTATTTTTATACCGGGTTCCGTCTTGATGTTCCAAATCTAAAAGGGTTCCGCGGCTAAAATTTATTGGGAAACGCTAACCTACGTCTACGAAAGAATAACTCTAGTTAGATGTACCAAAAACCCCAAAAGGAAAATATAACACTAGATTATCATTGGGATTACCTTTTAATCACCGTAAAACTCTCTTCAGATTAGTAAAATTTTCCAAGATTATAATTATCAAATTACTAGAATACTGATCATTTTGATTACCTCCGAATTACAAAAAGCATCAAACATTTCTGCTGAAATTAATTAAATATTAAAATTAATTAAATATTATATATCAATGAGTATGCCTTCTAATATGCAATAGGTTCCTCGAATTAGTTAAATCTAAAGCCCATTAGATTACCATTGAGCTACCTTTTTTACTCCATCAAAAAAAGTTAAATTGCCTAGAGATTACCATTGTTTCTCGTTTTATATTAATTGCTCCTACCTACTACAAAGATTTCCATTGACCATTACTGATTACCAACGATTGCCAAAAGATTTCCCAGCTTGCCAATAATGTATTTACCGGGACCGGGACACTTGAATGCTTCAGTAAATCACTCCTTGAAATTTAAACTTAATCGATAATTAACTTTTTAAAGTGATTATCATCCATTACAATAATTTGGTAGCGACTATTAATGATTACTGACGATTACCAAATGATTGCCCAGATTGCGAACATACAGCGACAGCACCTCATAACCACAATAAATCTTCCCTCTAAATTTAATCCTGCTTTACATACAATTGTGAACTGTTTAATCGTAACTAATGTCAAGTCCTGTAAACCGACCTTAGTGTACTACCAGGAAGCTAACAAAATCCCTAAAAGTTACTTCTCTTTAACCTGAATGATCTTTTGTTTTATTAATAAGAGGATTGCGAAAATTGAGCTGCGCACTAAGACATAATGTCCATTGTATGCATCTCTCGAAGGAAACCTAAAGCAGAAGCTCTGTGTCTTTAATGAAGCTCAGTATCTTGTCTGCAGAAGCCTTTTCGACAGCATTGGGCTCCAAATATCAGAAACCAACATGCAGTTCTTTACAAATACAGGATAATAACATAAAAAATAAAGAGTCTCCTTATCTTCCGCACAATCCCTGCAGGTGTCTTTTAGTAAGCAATGACTACCAATTGGTTGTTGGTCTCTTCTATTGAAACATACCCAGATATTCACTGTGTGTCCTATCTGGGACAGAACTAACACATGTGTAAAACTGATAGTCTTACAAAGCTGGGATGTGCCCGTCTAAGCCAAGCCCCCCACAGTACAATCTGAGGCCTCTGCGAACTTTACTTTGATTGCGTTAATTTCTACATTTTTGCAGAGCTTCTACGGGAAGCCATAAAAATACAGATGTGATACCAGATAAGTTGCCATTTCTGGAAAAACATTGCCAGAGGGCCTCGGCTCTCTAGTACCTGAACGCCTAACTCCCTGAACAGAAGCCTTGTGGACAGGTCTTGGGTTTGGAAAAGGGTCCACAGTCGCAACTAAAGCGCAAGGCCGCTGAAACGAAGCTTTAACAACACGAACTGATGCTAACGAGCTCTACTTCAGATATTTGACATGACCTCAGCAACTACATCGATCAATTTTGTAGGTTATCCATGTCTGTCCCACAAGTACTGAAAATTAATATTGGTCGCTCTGTTCAGAACCCTTTATACAAGGGGTGCGGCTGTTGCCTTGAGGAGGGTTTTTATAATGATGCCTCAATCACGTAGTACTACCCGTGGAGGGAGGAATAAGAGGAGTTGGCATGTCCTAAAGCGACAATGTTAGGTTTTTGGTTGAAGTACAAACACCTTTTATAGTCTCATTCTATTGTCAAGATCACCGTTTGCAAATTTATAGTGGGGAAAAAGTCATCCCGGATAACTGCCATAAAAGATGGTTGTGCAACGACCACTATTTCAATGCTTATGTCCACTCCTGTTTTTCCTCCCTCCATGGTACTACTCAAGAAGTGTATTTCCCGAGGTCTTTGCGCGCAGTACTTTACACCCTACAGATTTTCCGTGTAAGTCACGAGCTGGACTACGACAAGGACTTTAGTACGGTTTTATGCAGCGGCCTTCCCGACCACTGGACTTTCTCCTATCCGCCATCTAGGGATCATACTAGTACACCCATACTAGTGAAATAGAAGTCAATAAGGAAAACTTGCCGGCAAGCATTTTTTTAAAATTGTAAAAAATATTAGCCGTAAGCAGGAGAATGCGTTTTCCGCTTTCTGAACATTTCGCTTATTCCCTATCCCCTAATTACATCTTTCCGACAATCTACATAAGCAATCGCGTTTTTGATATCTTTTTTTAATATTTAACATCTTGAATCGGTAGCTAACATAAAATCAAGCCATAACTTTGAAATTTTTGAAAAGTGTGGGTACAATTTTGTTTTTTCGAAATAACTCTTCAGGGAATGTATTAGTTTCGGACGAAAAGTATCAGTCATATCCACTAAAACGGATGGATTGTCTAGTTTTCGATTATGTTAAGGGTTATATCACTGACTTTGATAAAAAGACTAGGAAAAAGACCCGCATTCAGACTTGACAGCAGTACAGAAATAGTTTAATACAATTATTACGTGCCACCCTTCAGTTCTATGCTACAGGGACGTATTAATGGATGATTAGAAACAGTGACCGATGTTCCAAGTACGATATTCAAGTTAATAAATAAAGTCAACGACGCTCTAGTTGCGGTTGGCCCCAAAATCAGAACCATCATATTTTCAAAACGAAAACGAATTCTTGGATTTGAATAAAATTCTACTTTTGGGTTTTGGCCAACATGGTGCTGGACGCTGTACTTCGTCGGACCAAATATCATTGGTAAAATGTTTGGGAAAATCGGGATGAGAGGACTTCATTGGGAACTGAATAGGAAGAGTCAGGAAAAGGAGATCTGGGAGTTATAGGGAAAATGAAGTATGCATATGTGTCGACTATACTAATATTTCGAGGTCTTCATCTGTAAGAAGAATTTTTATCTAATTGATGAAAGAAACGGAGACAGGAACTTTATTTTTCTTGGTATCAAAAAGCCAATTTGATGAAAAATATTTTCGTCTCGCGACTATAAATGTTAAAAGAAGTAAATAAAGAGGGATACAAAACGAAACTTATTATTTTGGAAATCTAAGTATAAATGTGAAAATTGGGTATAGCACAGTAAAAATGTACAAAATATTTACAAATAAAAATATTTTCTAGCAATCGCAATGAAATTTGGGCGGCATGTATAGAATAATAAGACAGATATTTGAGCCAGATTTTTGTTATACTCGTATTTGCTTACCTAGAACATTTATTTTTGCTTATTCTTCTGAAGAATTTCTTTTAGAACTTTGATGTGATCCAAAACACGTTTTATTATTTTTGGTTAGAAAATCTAATATAGAGACTTTTTTGGTTTTTGCAAAATTTTGATAAAACGCACCATTTTCGAGTAAATTAGAAAAACTATTGAGAATGCTCAAAGTATGCATTATATGTATTATATTAATTATTAATTACATATATTAAAGGCAGCCATGAAATAAAAAGAAACCGTTATTAACACTTTTAATGTTTATTGTCAATTATTTCAATATTAATAAGCAGTTACTTTTTCAGGGAGCTGGTGGCAGAAATTTTTAAGTCATTAGCTCGTGTGACAGAAGGTGACATATTGAAGTTTTAGTTATAAAAACCACTAAAGTCAACTTCTGGTATACCATTGTCCCAGTGTTGCCAACCCATTCACGATGATTTCCCCCATATAATGGGTCAAAATTCTTTCAAAACATACTACTTCATTTTAAAAAGGACTACAACCACAAAGTAAAAAGAAAAAAAAAATTCTTTGCAACATACAATTTTTAATTTATTTCTAAGAAATAGATAATAAATCACTTTTCAAATAAGTGATAAATGTGAATTACACCGTAATCAAGAAATACTGATTAAGTTGGCAACAAAAAATTAACAGTTTAACATTTTTTTTGGTAAGTGGTAGTAGTTAAAAATACCCTAAAAAATCCCCTACAGAACATTCCCCCCTTCTTCAAAAAATACCCTAAATTTAGGGGGAAATCCCCCAAGTTGGCAACACTGCATTGTCCCTGCATTATTAATTAATAAATAATTAAACATGTAAAAAAATAGTTGTCCTAAATCAATTGCTCATGTCTGGAACTTTTTTAACTAATGATTCCTAACAATGTTATTAGGCAAATTTGATCGCCATACATATGTGCCTGCATTAATGAGTAAATTTTGATTTAGACTTTTTGATATATCAAAATTTATATAATTTGCTTATCAATGGAATTTACAGAGAATGTTAATTAGATATAAATAACAGAAAAACAAAAGTCTGCCTTTTTACTTTTACTGCGATAAAAAATTATGATTTTTCAAAAATTGTAAAAAAATGGTGTACTTAAATTATCGGCTCGTGTCTGGCTATTAGTAAAATTCTTCTATTAAATGTTAAAACTATGAATATGCCAGACACTAGAATTACTGATTTTCCCCTGTCAGAAGCTTTTTATTCATGATAACCCAGTGAAAATGTGTATTGATTTTCTAGTATGTTGTACAGTTAGCTCTTTTAGTTTTAAATCCAAAGAGATCAATTTAATGAAGGTGGGAAAAATCCCCCAAAACTCATTTATTTGTGTTTGAATTTTTTTTTGTAAATATTTCGCTTATATTATCTTTTAAATAAAGACAATATACAGTGTATTGTTACCAAACGCAAGTAATTTATGGTCGTAAGACCCTTCGATATCATCTGAGAAAAGCGCCCGAGGCATAACCACTTTTACGTAGATTTGATCTGCCCCGGGCGGTTTTCTCAGATGCCATCGAAAGGTCTAATGACCATAAATTACTTGCGTTTGGTAATAATACAATCTTTATTGCACTAGTAATAAACAGAAGACTTGCCTTTAAAGTCAGCTACGCCAGAATTGGTTGGAATAGTGTACGACTAGTCTGATTCGGAATTATTTTAGAATCTGTCCCTTAGGACAACCAGAAATATGTACTTCTGTTTTACCAAGTTTAACTGCAAAATACCTACAGACAAACACCGACGACTGTGTTTGAGCATCCTTTGGGTTTTTTCAATTTGACTAGAACACGGTGTATCTTTTCAAAATTTTGCAAGAGCCAAAAACGATTTCTAAATTAAATTCTTCTATACAAAAAAAAAACATATTTTTTGGATAACATTTGTCAAAGTTCTGAAAGAAATTGTTGCGACAGTTAAAAAACTTTTTGGGATATTACAAAAATATATCTCAAAAACGTTAATTATGGTTGGCTGTAATTTTTTCGAAAAAAACCACAGGCCAAAAATTTTACCAGCTTTCATATTCTACTGGTCTAGGGTTATTACGATTAAATTTGTACCAAATAATTCTGAAACACCCGTTACACAAATATAAGATTTTAAAGTTGTTTACACTCAGTCCCCTAATCACGTTATTATCACTAGAGAATGAGCAATAACAAAAACCATACCACAGTAATGGCCACGTTACTTTTTAACCACTTTTTATGGAATCAGGGGAAATATCAATAATACCACAGAAGATATAAAAGTAAGTGGTAAAAAATGAAATTTGTGGGGTCCTACTCATTATTAAGATTATTATTGTTGTCTTTAAATATCAATAATTTATTTTTTCCTTTGAGTCATTCAATAAGTATTAAGACGGGCGTTCCGCTTTTTCGCTCGGGCTAGAGACGAAGTGGTAAAGGGAGGCAAAAATAGTAAATAGCCAAACTAAGTCTTTGAGAAAACTGTAAAATTCTGTCTCACTTTTCAATCTGTCTTGCTCTAAACCCGTAAATAAATGACGCAAAACAAGTGAAATTTACAATTATTCATTAAAACACATAACTCATCCAAACGCCTTCACTGACGCATTTGGTTTTTTGGTAATATATTTGTAAGACTTTGGAGATGGGGTTGACGGTATTTTAGTATAAATCTATTCACGTATTTTTGAGAAAATAATTGCCAAACTTTGGGTTTAATTTGGGAATATTTTTCAAACTTAATTATCTTTTGTTTATAAAACTTTTTAGAGATTAAAAAATGCACCAACCACCAGCCCTATGACAAAAGTGTTGGCTTTCATATGCGACCAAGTTTATTTAATTTGGTTTAGTAAACTCAAATGGTATGTGTTTTAAATACGCTCATTTTTCCCATAAGCTGTAGCATAGCTAAACGTTTGCCTTAAACTAAAAATAACCATTTTTAATCTATTTTAACTATACATTTTTATTATTTAATGTTTTAATTCGTTTTTGACAAAAAAAATGGCACTGACGATGGAACTTTAGTTTCCGAAAGCGCTTTGCCACTGTTGTATTTGAATTTTAATTAAACTTGTGGGTTCGACATCGATTTTTATTGTCATTATTTATATGAAATTATTTTTGACAATAAAAAAATTTAAATAATCACTTGGAATTATTTAGTTGCACAAAAGAATATGGTTTTAAAAAATTGATTTATATTTTTTTATGTTGGTATCAAAATTTGATGACTGCCATTTTTGTCGAAAATTCTAGGAGGCCTTTTTTACCTTCTCAAATTTTTACAAATTATATGTAAAAATTCAAGGAAATATGCAAAAAAGAATAGTAATTTACGTTTTTATAGTGTTAAAGCTCAATAATAGACAAAATAACGCTGAAAATATAAAAACAGTCGACAAAAAGTACAAATATTTGCCGTAATTATTTCCGACAGAAAATGCCAAAATTAGGAAAAACCACAGTAGTACTCACCTAATGAATGTCAAATACGTCACTTCACACTCAATTTAAGGTTTTTGCGCTATTTTTTATAAAAAATAACCTCAACTTTTTGAAGCACCACAACAAAATGGCTGTACTGCCATCTACACAGCCAACTTGTTTTTCACCTATAATGAAATCTGCCAATCAAATCGCTTTGAGAAGGCTCCTGGCGCCATCTGCAGGTCTTACGTAACACACTTTGACAGATAGTTGTCATAAATATCATTTCAAATAAAGCAATTACAAAGGACGGACGTTCCTTTTCATCAAAATGTATATTATCAGATAAAGAAATAAAAATTCCAAGTGATTTTATTCCCACATCAAAATTATTATGTTGCACTATTTACCAATATTGATTTTAACAACTGTCAGCCCCTGGTGAGTACCCCAAGTGTTTTCTTAGAAAGTAATTATCGTTTTCTTAAAAATGCGCAGCATTTCCGATGACGACTTCTTGCTAAATAAACCAAAACCAACCCCGACTCCTTACCAAGACTGGGACTACATAGTTTACAGTCAGCGTTGGCCCATAACTGGATGTTCGCAATGGAAAGAGAAAAACCCCAAAAACACCTGCAACCTCCCTCAGGACAACACCACCTGGATCGTGCATGGGCTCTGGCCGACGAAAAACGGCGAAAAGGGGCCTCTGTTTTGCAACTCAGCTATACATTATGACCCCGAGCAACTAAAACCTATCTTGAAGGAAATGCAGGAGTATTGGCCTAACATTGAGGCAAATACCAAGGCAGATTCTTTTTGGAAACACGAGTGGAACAAACACGGCACTTGTGCTGCAAGTTTGCCAGTTCTAAACAGTGTGATTAATTATTTCAAAAAGGGGCTAGAGTGGAATCAGCAGTACGAGATGTCGATGTTGCTTTCTAAAAACCAAATTGTTCCCAATCCGCAAGGTTACAAAATTAATGAAATTTATAACGTTGTTAAAAATGCTATGGGGAAAAATCCTATAATTCAGTGTGTGGTAGATGAAAATAAACAGTCACTGATTAGTGAAATCCAAATTTGTTTTAATAAAAATTTAGATTTGATTGATTGTAATGTGACTGCGCCTCTGAATGCAAGTCAAATTTTAACTGATTGCAGTTTGAAAAAAGATGTGGTGTACTTGGATAAAGTTCCTAATAATTCAACTAACGAATTGGAAATTGATGAGTTTTTTGGGGAGCATGAACCGAGTATAGATAGATGTATAGAGAATTACTATTTAGAACATCAATTACTTAAAGTTTATCGCGTAATTAAATTTTTAATGTGGTTCACGTTGTAGATTTTTACTTAATGTGCTTAGTTAACTTAATTTTTTTATATTCAAAACAAGCTTTGTATACAAAATTCAAAACAATTATTGCACATAACTTTTTATTATCAACAGGGTCAAAACAGGTTTAAATGAGATATTTTAGTTGATTAAAAGATGTAATTAATTTTGCCTTATTTAGTTTAAGAAAAAAATAAAATGTAATGTGGTAAGGGTATGTTTATTTATTTATAAAACGTATCTTGAAGGAATTAATAAATTTTGCCAAGATTTCGTTGGTTTTGTCAAGATGATGTAGATTTCATTTAAGTTGTAAAAAAGTAAAAATAGGGATTTAATTGTCATGATTATACAAAAAAAAACATGGTAAAAAGCTTGTAGTTTTTTTTCACCTTTATTAGAAACACCATTGGCAATTAACAAATGCGATGCGCACTCTGTCGGTGAAATTTGTAATTATTAAAACGCGTGCATTTTTAAGAAAAAAAAAACTAATTCATATTGATAGTTGTCAACATGTTTTTTTATTTAAAAAAAGACTAGAGCGCACATCGCTTTTAGTTAATCATTAATAGAAAAACAGTCCGTAAAATGGAGCGTCATCTGTAGCTCAGGTATATTAGAAAATGGGATCTCTTGAAGTTTTCATTTTGTATGTGTGGGTTGCAACCTCTAATGTCAACATAAAGTATAAAATAAAAAGCAAAACCAACATCCCTGAAATTTTTACCGTATTCGAGTTGTTTACAATTTAAATACAAACATGAGGTCAAACTAAATTCAAAATGACTCATTTTATTTTAATTGCAAGAAATAGTGTAATATTTAAAAAAATATATATGTAAATTTTGACTATTCATAATAAAGACGGTCACTATAACAAGTGTTCATTTAAAAAAGTTGTCAAGTGTGCTATGAAAAAAACAAAAACATTTTGAAGTATGTCTTAGTTTAATTCGACTGCCGCACTATCAGTTACGACGACAAATCACGACTGCGCGTGCACTGTGAAACTGTGTATCAAGTTCCGACATCCGTTCTTCGCTACATTTTCTTTTATCAAAATCTCATAGCACACTTGACAACTTTTTTAAATGAACAGTTGTTATTAAGTTTTTCATTTTTTCAATTTTCATTAAGTTTGGACTTTTTAAAGCTAAGTCAGTTGAGTAGTTTAGCAAAAATTTGATCCAGATGGTGCTAAGTGGTAAATGTTTTTTCTGTTTCGTATCAGAGGTCAGCCACATTAGTGATTTCTCCTATAGACATTAAAAAAATATAAATAGTTCTATCTATATTACGATATGTACGATAATGGTGATAAAAAAACCAAATAATTGCCAAGATTAATTAATTTTTATCTTGGCAATTTTTAATCTAAAATTTATTTTAATGAAGGTACATACGTGTTTGTCACCAAAGAAGCAAGAATAATTGTCCGAAATGACATTCTTCAGGGACTCTTGGCAAAACATTAACGAGTTATTATTTATAAAAAATAACTAAACTGACAATAATCAAGCCCAAATCATCAGGCACTGTGGATTACGTTGAGTTGGATCACAACGGGGTGCCAACCCTAATAAGGAAAACGCGTAAACCTTTCTTGAAACTTTGTAGCAGTAAATAATTTCCCTTTTAATCAAAATTCTTTATTAGTAGAAATTGCATTTTTTTTTTCCAAAGTGAAATACACGCTTAAGTCCACGCTACCCTATTAGGATCTAACGACCAACCTAAACGCAGTCTACTTGGAGATTAAGGAAACGCAGGTAGGCAAAAATTTTGTGAACGCAGTCTATCATAGAAATTAAAATGTCCTGTTTCAATTGAACGCAATTCATCGGCACCCCAAATCCTCTATCTATTAACGATAATAATAATTTATTAATTTTTCCTAACATATTTATATGATTGTTATACAAAAAACTTGTTCTGTACGTTTTTATCATCTACAATACATATCATATAACGTTTCAAACTCGGAATGACTTAATTTTGAGATAGCTTTATCTAAGACATCTTATATAGGCATCTTCATTAGTATGATGCAACCAATCACGTAAGTATACAATGATTTGAAACATGTTTAAAATTCAGTAAAAGTCGTAAATCACATTTTGAAAAAAAATTAACTATTTTTCAATATCTTAAAAACTTTATAAAACTAATTGGTTTGTTAGCAACATTTTGTATTTTTTTAAAATAATTTTCAATTAAAAATTCTTTTTGATCTTATTTTGTTAAGAAACCAACAAAAAGTTAGGATGTGCTCTTCTTCGAAATAATTTTTTTAATAAAAAACAGAATTCGATTATATAAAAACATGTAAAAATATACTGAGAGACATTAGAAGTGTTACACCCAGAACTTCAATTTGGACTAATAGTTACAGCTTTAAACCTGTTTTTATTAGGAGCATCACTATGGTAGTTGAAGTATAAAAAATGATTTAAAAAATGTAACTGAAATTCCATTCGTTGTGAACTTATGGAGACACTAGTGATCTTCTCTTGGATGTTGTATGGATTTATTACAATAAATGCATTCATGATTGTACGAAACTTAGTAGGTATGTATGTGCTTTACACATTTGCTAATAATTTAACGATAACCTGACTCCGAATCTTTTGGTCCACTCGTTATAATAAGTATAAGAATAAAAAATGTAGTTACTAAAAAAGAAAATTTCTTGTTTTTATTTGAGCAATTTTTTAATAATACGTTTAAACATTAGTTTTGTTAATAATTTTGAGGACAAACTCTACACAAATTAAGTTAGATGTTTTCTGTGATAACAAAAACCACAACAGACGCAAATAAAAATGACATCATTAAATCTAAGGAAATATTCGAGCATTAATTTTATTGTGCAAAAGATTTTTTTTGTATTATTGATATTACCTAGAGTTGCACCAATAATTACTAGTCAATTACTATCACAGTAAATCTTGAAAAAATAGCTCATAAGAAGAATTCTAGACAACATTTTTTGTTGTCAACCAATAAATTTGTCATTTTAAATTCTTGTACACGATTTTATTTTTTAAATGTTGTTATCCGACATGCAGTGTTTACAATTTTAATAATCATAAACGCGATAGTCGGTGCATGTCATTGAAAAATTACATTCAGCTTTTTTCTAATTATCTCTCAACTTTATTTCTGTAATTAAATTATTCATTGAAAAATCCAACTCTGTAAATCAAAAAAAAAAAAAACTCGAATTAAGTGAACGTCACACTATTACAAATCGTGAAGAAATAAAAAAATCAAATTCTATTTTTTACACCCCTACTTCAATAAATATAAAAATAGTGAGGTACAATTACTTTAGTAAGCAATAAACTCAAAATTTTACACCAATCACCAAAAAGTGTTAATTTTTTGTCAGAAAAAATAAGAAAATATATGTTAGGACCAAACCGAGCGGATGGACTCCTAATAAAAAGCGGTAAAATGAGAACCAGACCCTAAATGTATTTTCCATTTTAGTTTCTTCTACCTACTTATTTAAATGTTGTAGCACTTCCTGTTGGATTTATTTTATTTAATAAATTTATTTTAATTGCGAGTACTTTTTTTGGACAAAAACAAATTATATTATTGTATTAAAAAAACCTTGAAATATTTTTTACAGGATTCTTTTTCAGTCCCAATTACTACCATTTTACTTAGTTTGATTTTATTAAAAACCATTCAGAAACAGTTTTTAAAGTTTTTACAATAAGTTTCCTAATTATTTAAAATAGATGAGTACAATTTAAAGGATAAAAAAGTGAATTATGAAAAATTTATTTTCTACTTAGCTATATTATAGATACATTTAAATTGTTGCAACTAATAACACTGGCGTTTACAAAAACCAATTACAGGTAAAAAATCACACCAGTATAAAATATTTATTTATGCCAATACTTACACGTGTTATTTCATAAAACATCCCAATTTTTCCTGTTATTTAAAATTTGATGGCAGGTATAATTAAGCTTACGATTTTGACACAATTAAAGTGGCCCTTGGCCCCAAACCTACAACTCGAAATAAATCACCCTTCTTAAACGTCACAACCCTTACCTAAACTTTCAAGAGGTACGTCGTAATCTTCAGGTCCGAAAACCTTCTTTGGATAATTCGTCATAAGACTAAAGGGCCCATCCCCATCCTTCCTATTCATTTCCACATACAACCTCACTGCAGAAAGCGGCTCTTTTGCTCCAAACTTCTGCACCAGAGACGAGCCATTGGTTAGCCTAATCTGCAACATCACTTCAGAGTACCCTGAGGAGGGTTTGGGAGTTGCCAGTTGAGGTGGTGTTGTCACTTGGGGAACTTCAAGGGGCTGGCCAGAGAATTTCGCTTTCCTCGCGAGTTTATCCTGCTCGATTTGTTCTTTGACACGTTGTCTTGCTAGTCTTTCCTCTTCTTTTTCACGTTTTCGCTGCTCTACGAGTTTTTTCATTTCAATTTCATCGTGTTTTTTCTTAGCTTCTAGAAGTTCTTTTCCCGATTTGATTCTGGAACGTTCCTTTTCGAGAGCTTCGCGTTTTTCGCGTGCTTCTCGCTCCATACGTCTTTGCTTTAGTTTAGCTTCAATTTTTGCAAGCTGTTCCTTCTTTTCTTCTTCCGTTAAGGCTTTTTTCTCTTCAGTTGATTCTGAGAAATTTTCATGTCCTGATTTGCTAGCATGAAATTCTACTTCGTCCTGAGATTTGAACAGTTTTCCACAATCGTCGCATTTTATGGATTTGGCGACTTCATTTGCTGCAGATTCGGGGTTTGGGGAGTCAACTTGACTACTTGATGAATCACCAGTAGTAGGAGTAGTATCAGTTTTCATATTTTCCAACTCTTCTTCGTGGGATAATAACCAATCCATTGCGATCTGGATATCTTCAGTTCCTGTTTTTAAAACTGCTAACTCACTGGAACAGAATTTTATGATAATTTTTTACGCAATAATTTTTTTATATGACGTACGCTCGATCCTTGCTGAAGCCCATTTCCACTAAAGTGTCAATGACCCCAGACATTGTTTTATTGTGGAATATAACAGATTTACACTAAAATTTTGAGAAAAACTGGTCGAAAACCAATTTTTTCATGAAAAACGACACCATACACTACGTACTTTGCACAACAGATATGACAACACCGGTGAACTTAAAATAACCTAATAAGCACACAATAGAATAGAAATTTTTTATTACTATATGTTTCAGAACTTGCCTTTTCACGCTTGTGATACAAAAACTGTGTTTTTATACCAGTTTTTTTTATAAAATGTGGTTAAATATAACCGAAATTAATACACAAAAATGTTTCTGTCAAAAGTGTCAACTACTGCCAAGTGCCAACACAATAAAAACAAAAAACTGAAGCAACAAGAATTGCACAGTTTTAAATGTATAAAATGCAATTTTACTCAGAAAAACTATTTTCACAATTTTTTAAAAGTAATTTTGTGATTTTTATCCTTAAAATAGTTATTCAAACAGAAAATATTTTATTAATTCAATATATTTTACTACCAACCCAGAATTGAAAGTTCCTAAAATAGTAACTAGAACAAAACGAGTCCATAGAGAACATACACTGCTAGACTGCTACAGATGACTCTGTTTGGAGCATTGATCTGTCAGTATCTGGATGGAGTCATGGGCTGGAGAAGTGTGTCGTAATTTTAGCGCGAACGTTTGAAGCACTGTCATTCTGAAAACATACCTTAAAAAAGTCGCCCTTATTGCACTAATACATAAGGTTGAAATTATAACAGCTAAACTTTGACCGAATAAAAATCACATATGGAAACACAAATAAGGCATAAAAACACTCAACTCCAATACTCTAGACATTCTAGTTTTAATCCAGACACAAGTTACAAACAATTCTCGCATATTTGAGAAATTAATCGAAAATAGAAATTACCGTACAGGCTTCGTGCTCTCAAAGTGACCCGAACCGCTGTAAAGCAACTACCGTAGATAGCCGAGTAGCAAAGTAGCGCGCAAACGCGCTCACGAATAGAGAAAATTGTTCACGTTCGGCATAGTTCGCTGGCATTCGCTCATGTTGGACCTGCGTTAAAGCTTAGAAATGAAGGAAATCTGTGCATCTAACATTTTATTTTCCATTAAATTCTTTATTAAGTGTAAATTTGTTGTAATTCGTGACTTATCAATAAATGAAATGTTTAGGCTATCGAATGTCGACATTTTTAGGTCTTATTTATTTTATTTAGGGTATTTATTCATCGCATAAAATGTGATCTTTATAAATTCAACCTTATTTACATGTGCAATAAGGTCGACTTTTTCAAGGTATTTTTATCGAATGACAGTGTTTCAAAATTTCGCGCATTTTTTACGTCACGGCTTCTGGAGCCCATTATAGCTATTTGACAAAAAAAAAGTGGTGCCAGGATCAATGTCACGTGACCACAGGCATTGTCACTTACTAGAATTTGTAGGTTAGAAAAATTTGACATATAAGCAGAGAACTTGATTTATGACTAAATACAAACAAATTGACAAAACATATTAAAAATTCGAAAACATCATATAAAGCCGTTTATTTATACAGTAAAACAATTAATACTAATTAAGTAACTGAACAAAAAACATTTAACGAGTTACTAAAAAATGATTGAATTAAATGTACAGTACCTTCAAAAATAATCTCAACTTTCATATACAATTAATATTATTTAACGCAAATAGTACAAAAAACAAGTAATTTAAAATAAAATATGTTTAAAAACCTGTTAGAAATAGATTCTACAGTTACTAGTTGTGGTATTTTCTTACTGGACTGTGTTGCTGAAGGCGTTTGAGATCCTTCAACTTGTCTTTTCAAAGAAGTTAAAATGCACAACTAGAAAAACAGAAAAAGATTAAAGTACGCATCTTAAGTCATTTAACGTACATGGTTGACGAATCGGTAAGTTTAAGGTGTCTCTGTTTAATTACCAGATTCACCTCTGAATCAAAAATAGACGGGACTACGTTAGTAATCAGTTGAGTTCTAACAAAATGCGAAATATACCTAGTCTTCTTTTTTAAAATGTTTGCCGCATAATTTAGAAGAAGAACATGACACAAAACCTTTCCTCTTTACAGCGGTTACCAATTTCTCTCTCAAAATTGGATCCTTAGAAAACCTAAATTTAATCTGAGCTATCAAAATCCATAACAAACTCATAATCAATATCTAAAAAAATGAAACTTTTGGTAAAATCAATTAATTTACTTTGTTGGCTGCTTACGAATGAAACGAAATCTCGCCTTTCCTTTGGCGTTTTGTATACCCAACTGCACTACACGAAGATATCATTTTTTCTGTTCCAAAAAGGAACTTACACTTTAGTTGACACTGACAATACTCAACAATGTTTTTTAAATTTTACCCCCGTCAAATTTGACATTGCCTGTGGTCAGCTGACCATTATATCTTGGCATCACGAATAATCTCCCATCACTCTATCCAGATACCACTGACAGATCAATGGTTTGGAGTGTTTGGTACCAACGTTACCACCCACACCCTAAAGAGACTCCCCACCCCTCTCACCACCCTGAGAAGAGGAGCGCCACCCTGAACGAGAGTTCAAGTCAAGTAGTTGTGTCTAGAAAAAACGGACGTCAACAAGACGCTTAATGTAACTCAGTTAGTTGTTAGTTAAATAAATCATTAAAAAACTAACACGCATCTTCAATTCTAAACAATGACCTTTCGAGACATTTTATAATCTCCTGTCGTTTCGACAGGCGCTTTTCAAGTTTTAAATTAATGTTTAATAAATTTATTTTTAAGTTATTGTCTAAAACCATTATGTCAAAACTATTAATTTTTGATCTTTGATCGCTTTTTCTTATTTCTGTTATCTATTCGACCCACCATATTTAGTGAGTTATTAGTTTTTCCTGTTATAATTTTTTTAAATGATTATTATGTTTGCATTATTTTTGCATTTGTTCAGTTAAATATTATAAAATTAAAATTTATAAAAATTAGGTTAAACTATAGTGTTTGCAATAAACATTTCCTAGAAAACCAAAAATTTTCTGAAAATCGTAGCAGTCCCAATTTAAAAAAAAAAATCGGAAGTTAAGAATATTAGTGATTTTATTAAAAATAAAACATTCAAAAGATATAAAAAATTTAAGATAAGAAAAAAACGCAACAAAATTAAAATTGCTTACATATTAAAATAAAGTGTTCCAATCTTATATAAATTGTAAGACTAGTCAAATTAAAATTTTTTAAAATTATTTCGATAGCTGTTAAGAAAACGATTATTTGTTGTTTTGCGCTAAACTGCTAACTTTACAAATAAAGTAAATATCTCATTCTAAATTTTGTGAAACGATAAATGTAATTTTTATTAGAAAGTAAAAGATTAAACAACAAATCTACAAAAAACGCTCTATTCTTAAAGTATCTCTAACTTAAAGCATAAGGTGAAAAAAAAACCATCTCAATTAATAAATTTTGACATGAGTTACACGATTTTAAACTTTGTTAAAGTTTTAGGGTGTTTCATTTCAATTGTTGAGCACTGTATTTTGAACGCAATTATGTAAACAAAAGTATTAGAATTTTTAATTTGAGTTATGAATTTTATTTCCAAGTACATGCAAGCGTAAAAAAATGCTTTAACGATTAATTTTATTATTTTCTTTCCATTTAAATTTTTATTGTGACCAACGTAGCAATTCGTAATTGACGTGAGTTTTTTCTTTGTAGGACTTGTCCTAATCGTAAAAAAGTAACACTTTAATCACTTGTTACCTAAATAACTATTTTTTTTTAATCGTTAAAATGCCTCATTGTTAGAGCAGCTGCTTACAATTTATTTTTAGTTAGTTAGTTTTCAAATTTCAAGTTTATTGAAGACATTTATGTAAAAAACAAATTACGTAATTTAAATTTAATTCTGTATAGTTGAAATTTTTGCATCAACTGTTTATTTTCACCTTGGAAAAATGTATTTAAAAACAAGTTGTAACATTAGTTGCTTTTTTAAAAATTAAATTCAATTATTGAAATTTAAAATTACCGCCATGTGACTATTGGTAACTTAAGCGCCTCTACCTACAAAAGTTGGAACTAAAGCTTGCACTTGTAGTCTTGTAAAGTAGGTTATCTATCAACTGGATATTCTATCTGTTATCCCTGTTATCTGTGGAACAAGTGTTATGTCAGAAACAGTCAGAAATGAATTTTTGCAATAATATCTCTGATAATATATTATTAATAATTTTTGACTTATGTCAGCCCATACAAAACCATGAGAACACTTTTTGACTGAATCTTGAAAATTGTCATAGTTGAATTTGCCAATAAGATGCGTAAATTTGTTCGTTTCTTGCACTTTTTCAAACTCCCTGACAAAAGAAAACGTGAATATTTCGCTAGGAAGTTAGTTGGGTTAGTAAACAAGCTCAAATTGTACATTTTTTTTTCACTATTTGTTTTAGATTTTCCACAAAACAGATGTACACAGTGGTAGCTGATGTCAAAAATTACAAAAAGTTTGTTCCTTTCTGTACCAAATCTGTGATATTATCACAAGACCCCAATGTTTTACATGCAAATCTAGAAGTGGGGTTTCCTCCAATTATCGAAAATTACACCTCAGTTGTGTCTTTACGTGAACCTGAGTCAGTCAATGCGATTTGTAAAGATGGGAGGTTATTTCATGTTTTGGAAACGAATTGGAAGTTTAGTCCTGGCTTGAAGAGCAACCAGCAAACTTGTATAGTAGATTTTTATATAAATTTTGAGTTTAGGTCGCTATTTTATTCAAAAGTAGCCACTTTTTTCTTTGATCAGCTAGTCACTCAGATGGAAGATGCGTTTATAAAAGAAGCCCAAAGACGATATGGAAAAGAATCCTTACCAGTACATGAACTCGAGCCTGTTAGAAGTTGACAATAGTTTATTATTGTTATTTTATATATTTATGTGATGTTTTAATAAATTATTTTTATATTTGAATCGTATTTAGTTCTTTTGGTTTGACAGTTGGTATTACGTGACAGATGACATAACAGCACCTAACCTAAAAATCGTAATCCTTTTTCGAAATTTACAAATACGCAAAAATGGCAGGGTTAGTAATTCTCCAACGTAGTCTCCTCCGAAAAATCTTGCCCTCAGTTAATAGAAGGTTAGTGTCAACGTCAAAAAAAGCCAACGAAACTGCCGTAGCCGATGCTTGTAAGACCGAAGCAAAGAAAGTCGAGCACAAGAATTGGGTGTCTTATGGTTTTGATATGACTTCAAAAGAAGTAGATAGAAGTGCACTACATTCGATTATGTTTGCTTCAGTATCACTTTGTCTTGTTGTTGGTGGGTTTTATATAACGTATTTGCCTGATTATAATTTGAAAGATTGGGCTCAAAGGGAAGCTTTTCTGGAACTTCGCAGAAGAGAGAAAGCGGGGCTACCGCTGGTCGACCCCAATTTAATTGACCCCGCAAAGATACAACTGCCAACAGATGAGGAACTAGGTGATACGGAAATTATCATTTAAAGACAATTTTAGAGATATTGTAAGAACACGATTCTTGTAAATATTTATATTAAGTTAAATAAAAAATATTAAAAAAAGAGTTTTTTCCTCATATAAGGATTGTAATATAAAAAATTATTACACAGATTACATTATAACGGGTGTTTTAAAAACTTTTGCTACCAAGACGGCTTTGGATAATGTACGCGGGACTGCTACAAATAGATAAAGTAGATAGGTACAAGTGAAAGACAGACTTATTGTTTTTATGCTCTAAATTGTTTTGTATCAATCTTTATGAAAAATTGTGTCTTTTTTAAGCTCTAGTCTAACTCTAATAACGAACAAATTTTGCAAATTATTACAGTGCTCGTAGAGATAAGTGGGCAGACTTCTTAAAACCCTTCTATAAACCGAACAATACCCATTGTCCACTATATTGACAAGGATAATCACCGTAAGGATGGATCTTGATTTATGACAGGTCCCTCTGCCAGATGACCCCCAATACACTCAAATACCTACCAAGATTATTTTAATTCCAACTATGACCCTGTTTATTTTATTTAGAGTCGGTTTACAGAAGACGAAATAAATATCCAATTGTAATTAACTTTTAATTCGCTGTTAACTTGGCTTTTCTGATATCTGAGTGGTCAAAACTGCATTGCGAATAAACTATTTGATTGCTATTAAAGTTAATGTTATGTTTTGTAAACCGACTCTTAGGGCTAGTTTACAGAAAGTGACATTGACTTTAATTGCGATTAAACATTTAATTTGCAATCAAGTATCTATTATACAGAAAGTTCAATTTATTAATCACAAATTAAAAATTAATCGCAAATGAATATTTGATTCAGTTTTTGTAATCTGACCTTTAATGTAACGTTTGTTTTTACTTTTGAGGTATTGCAATTAATTTAAAGTACATACATGTAAAATAATTTAGAAACATGTGAAGAAAAACTGTTTTAACATGAAGTATCGAGAAGCTTAATTAATATGCAGGAATGATAAGCTAAACTTGCAAAGTTTATTTCACCTCAGTACCTGCTATTTTACCTGGCATTGGTTTTTAATTCTTCTCTAAACTTTATAAGATAGACCCCTAATAAGGTTATAAGAAAAGACTATTTTCGTTTACTTTATTACAACAAATGCGTTATTTACCTATGGGTTGTGAAAATATTTTGAGATTTGTAAATATCTAAGAAATCAGTCTGGGTTTTGCTTCCAGAGTGTTGACTTCCTTGAGTAATATTTGTTAGTACAAATTTTAAAATTCAAAAATTTAAAATTTTAATTTTTAATTTGTGATTAATAAATTGAACTTTCTGTATAATAGATACTTGATTGCGAATTAAATGTTTAATCGCAATTAAAGTCAATGTCACTTTCTGTAAACTAGCCCTAAGAGTCGGTTTACAAAACTAACATTAACTTTAATAGCAATCAAATAGTTTATTCGCAATGCAGTTTTGACCACTCAGATATCAGAAAAGCCAAGTTAACAGCGAATTAAAAGTTAATTACAATTGGATATTTATTTCGTCTTCTGTAAACCGACTCTAAATAAAATAAACAGGGTCATAGTTAGAATTAAAATAATCTTGGTAGGTATTTGAGTGTATTGGGGGACATCTGGCAGAGGGACCTGTCATAAATCAAGATCCGTCCTTACGGTGATTATCCTTGTCAATATAGTGGACAATGGGTATTGTTCGGTTTATAGAAGGGTTTTAAAAAGTCGGCCCACTTATCTCTACGAGCACAATACGTACAAAATTTACGCCTATTTCATCAAAAAATAAAATTTTATTCTCAAAATACTTTATATATCTAGTGTTGTAAAGTTGCACTTTACGTAATAAAATTTATTACATGGTGTAATATGTATCATTACATAACGCTAAAAAATTGATGTTAAACATTTATTCATAACGGAAAGAGAAAAGCGAAATTAAACATTTTTTTTCTACACAAAATACTTTGAAAACAAATTTCATTTTATCCTACAGGAAACCTTGTATCAATGTACATATTTCGAATAAATAAAACATTAAGTACAATAGACCAACAGAATAATTATTAATTCACACAATATTAAGAATTTGTCGAACTTTAAATACAACTAAAAAATAATTTACATGAGTTATGGCTTAAATTCCTCAATTTATCTACATGTTTTGAAACCATTTATTAAGGTGAACAATTTATTTAAAATGAAAAGGACACGATAAAAATTATTTTATTGAACCAATAATACATTATAATACTAATAACGTAAATAAAAAAAAATGTTGAGTAAACCTTATACTTTTTTCTATAACAATTTTTTTGTGGAGTCAGAAGAATTGTGATTTGCAAATAATAAGTGATGTGTTAAAACGACGTTTCTGGGGCAGTCGCCCCCATTTTTAGGTTCTATTTAGTCAAATATTTACATGAGTCAAAGAAAAAAAAATTCTCTTTGACTCATCATGTAAAAATTAGACAAAATAAAACCTGAAGTTGAGGGCGGTTGCCCCCAAAACGCCGTTTTAACACATTACTTATTATTTGCCAATAACAGTTCTCCTGACTCCACGGAAAAATTATAATACATAGAAAAAATTAAGGAAGGAAAAGAAAAAATCATCACATAAACCTTAAACTAATTAATTATTATTTAAATGAGTGCTTATCAATTGCATGAACAATATTTATCAATGTATCATCTTTTAACAATATATTTTTAACAATAAAAAGAAGGACATTTAGGAGAACATAGCTTACAAAAGGAGAACTGTCCTCCCTAAAGGAGTCATTTTACATTTACTCATGCGAACAGTCCTGTAGGTACCTATAGTCCTCCACAAATTCTAGTAGAATGACTTTATAATCTGAAAGCAATAATAGAATAATACTTACCCCAAAAATACAACTCTTTATCAGTATACGGTCACAATAGTTGAGAAATAATTTATGGCAGCAGGTAGTTTTGCTGAAAAACAGGCTATCACAGTTGTGTCAACTATTTTGACCTCCTACTGATAAAGAGTTGTATTGTTGGGGTAAGTATTATTGCTTGGGAATTATAAAATGATTCTACTAGAATTTATAGACAATTATATATTTAAAGTTTGACAAGCTTTCGTAGTTTTATGTGAATCATCTTTTCTTGTATCATGTATATTTATGAATGATTACAGTAAAACCTGGTTACAACGTACATTTTTGGTGGGTTCTTTGCGTTTCGTACTTCATATTATTGTGTTTTTCTATAATGTACTCATTTGGAGGGCCCCGATGAGGGCAACAGCATAGCGGGTTTTGTTGTAATTTTATGTAAAAATTTTTTAGTCTATTCAAAAGTACACGAAAAAGGGTCACTATAAGACTAATTATATTTACTTTATCTACCTCTGCTTGGATAAGAATAAATAATTACAATTACATAATACGCATTTGAGTTAGGTTTAGTTAATGAAACTTCTTATCAGACTGATGTAATAAATTCATTATCTAACTGAGTGGCTAGAGAAATTAAAACGTTTTTTACTGATGGCCCAAGTTTTGAACCTGTCTACTGTTTCTTTTTCAGGGCTGGTAAAGCCTGTTACAGAAAAAAAACAGGGTTAATTTCCATATAAAAAAATATCGTATTACGGTTATCTCCAAAAATTTAAATAAGCAAAAAGCTAAATAAGGTTGCATTTTCATAGCTATTCAACCTCTTTATTTGTTTTTTTTAATGTTTAATTATTTTTGATAGAATTTGTTTTCTTCTCAATTCTTTACATTTACATTCAGTCGATCCATAAATTTTTTTGTTGTTTATTCCTCACCCAGTACTAGGGTTGTCAACCTTTCGATATTGAAATAAAGAACATTGTCAAGTGCGTAATTAGGAGAATTGAGTTTGCATTTTTTTACCATCTTACTATAGTCCATAGAACCCCTATTCACTCCCAGTCCCGTTGTAATGCAGCTTGGTGATAAGATATGTGCAGTCAAGAGTCAGTATAGTACATAAAGTGGTGCATATTGTGACATTTAAACCTCAGTAAAGATGAAATGTGTGGCAGTGTTTGAAGGTCCGAAAGAATAGTACAACAGCGAAAGTAATTTATTTTTTAAAGTTTCTGAAAACTGTTACTGTTGTCAACAACGAGAATGTTTTGGGATTTATTACTTCACTTAAGCCGGCAATGGAAAGTTATAGAAGTTCAATTAGGGGCCAGGGCGTATCTTGGAGGTGGATAAACCCACGGGGGTGTGACCATTATAGTTATTACTACGGCTTTGTAACTACAGCTGCGGTACAGATTTGTATTTGTATATACTTAGTCCGCCGATGAATTTGCGTGTTGTGTAAACAGAATGACTCAGAGAATGATCCATTTTATTTATACAGGGTGCGTGTTTTGATATAAATTCTATTATAACATTTGAAATGCAAAAAATTTCCAAAAAACAGTTTTTTTTAAAGTCATACAGTTGTTGAAAACATCTTTTATTGTTTTCTGACCGAAAACTACTTTAAAATCTATCTCATTTTTGATATTTTGAAACATTTCAGGGATTTATTGTCCGATTTCATGAGTTCTTTTTAATTGTTTCGCTACTGTTTTGCGCTTATGAGATTACGAAGATGTTAATGTGTATAGTGCTTTGCTTTAAGCCCTTTTTAACGAGGTATCATAGTAGATATCTTTACATTTGAAAAGAAAAGTTAGGGGTGATTTTCTCCCTAAATAGAAAGAAAAATTTAGAAAAAGACAAAAATAATGTATATATTATAATGTATAGAATAAAATTTGTAATAAGTAACTTATTTAAAACTACCATCAACATGAACAACACACAATAACAATTCGATAAATATATAACTCAATCACACTGTACAACGCCCACGGTTATTGCTCAATATCGGTGATTAGATTTTGAGATTGTCGCTTTGTTGAACCGCTAAACTCAATTCTGCCTTGTCATAGTCCTGTGACTTGCTTATATTGTTAGTAACAATTTAAGTTAACAAGTTATTGACCGTGACTAATGTTTCCTAGAATCACGCGCTAGAAGGTGAGTCATAGCGTAATGATATATTTCCGAGAACTTGTCAAATAATCAGATGGTAGGTATTACTAGAATAGTTCGTTACAGTATCAGTTTTTTTTTAATGATATAGAATTCCGAATAGAATGTAATAATGTATTCTAGTTAAAATACTCACCCTCTATATTTAGTGTAATGCAAAACATTAATATGACACTAACAACTGCCCACCGTTGTTTCGCTATTTCGTCGCTTTGAGCGTTCACATCCCTCCTCCAGATAATTACATGGAGCGAATATGGTGGAGGCGCCGGGTTAATTTAAAAGAAAATGTAATAACTAATGATCGGATACAAGGAGGGATTTGAAGGGCATGCTCATAGGCGCCGCACTGATCGCTTTCTGCGGGTACGATCGACAAGGTTGCAGGATTCTTCTTTCGTTAATTAATTTAATTTAACAATTTAATATTTTATTTAAAAGTGAATTATTAATCAAAAGTTAGTGTAAAACACGAATTTTTCCTGGTCAAAATAAAAACAATTGTAAGTGTTCGAGATCTACGCTTATGACTTGTAAGCACGTCATTACTACCTCAATCGACCAATTCAAGTGTCAAGGTTTTTTCGCTTGGCGAGTGCGACTAGTTAGCTAGACGGCTGCACAGTGCTTTTTGTTCCCTCATTGGATCCGCTCATTAGTAATAACTAAACAAAATACGAAAAAAACCAGAAAGACGTTAAAAAATATCCTAATAAAATTTCGTTTTTTCGTTGCTGATAGAAATGTGAGAAAAAAAGTGTGGTAGTTTTATTTAGTTATTTTTGAGCTGATTTCAAGTTGAGATAATACCGGTAGTATCGCAGATTTTAATACTTTTCCATGACAACAGCGAATCACAGCCCCAAATTTGTTTATTTTTCCATGGAAACGAAGACACTACCGGTTTTATCTGAACTTGAAATCAGCCCATTAGTCTATAAATACGGTTTTAAATGGGGATAACAGTTTCTGTTGTAATTTACCTTATCAGTCTTATCACGAATACAAAGACTACAGAAAAGCAGTCACTTAGTACTAATCAGTCACTGGTAGATATCTAATCACCTGTAAGAAAATTGTTAGTAACAAGATCCACTGTAGTTTTAAATTTTTCAGATTTAAGTCAACAATTTTTAAAATTTGACATATTTTTGAAAAAGTTTAGAAATAAAAACATGTAGTTTGGTTTTGTTATTTTGTATATTTAACCAAAAACGTACTTTGGTATACAAGCACTTAAATTAGAACATTATAATGGCAAAAAGTCAAATGATTTTGTAAAATGACACAAATTGACAAACCTATATAATGCATATCGAGAAAACGAATTTATACAAAACACACGGTTAGTAAAATATTCGAAAATATTGCAGATACAAATGATTATCATTAAATATTAAGAGTATTACACTACAACTATCAACTGGATATATAGCACACTTAAGATATACACTTATAATGGCATTTCAAACCATTATCACATTAAAAAAGAAAAAATTACTTGTCATTTTTCTAAGAGATTTTACACAGTTGTTTGAAGAAAGAAAAATAAATGACTAGTTAATTATAAATGACAAATAACTTACATTCCAGATTGCTACATTAGGAACTTGAACAGTTGGAAACAAAATTGTGGATTAAATATTTTTGGTAAAAAAATTTCGTCTAAAATGCCATAATTATGGATAAACATCTACACTACTGATATTTTTAGCACTACTTGTATCGAAGCTGAGTATTACGTGGATAAAATTATGTATCGCTTTGTATAATATTTTGAGTTAGCTAAATAATTTGAAAACGGTTTTTATACATCTACTATATGTTTGACATGCATGCATTAAAGATAGAAACACTGATATATTTTCATAAAACTAGAGACTAAAACAATTACATAAATTTGTCCCTAATTTAGCTATTATAAAAGAAGTGATTCATTGACAATCTCTCATAATAAATTCGATGGTCATTGGAGAAAAAATTGTAAAAATGAATAAATCACGGTCGAGAACGTGTCAGACTGTCGATAAAACACTCGAATGGAGAAGCTATACCTTACATGTAGTATTATGTAATTACAAGCTGGCGATGCACAACCTTCAACACTTGTACAGCACAAAAATAACGAAACCTATCGCCAACCGTACCTAAACCTAATCAAACAAAACAAAAAAATAATAAACGCAAAATAATAAACAAAGCTACCCGTCTACAGCAGAAAATTCAAACGGATAAAATTTTTGGCACCACTGTAGACTTAAATAAAACTTATTCACAAACCTCAAAATATCACATGACACATTGAGCCACCGTACGAAATAAAAATTGAAATAATCGGCAAAATGTGTACGTATTCGTTTGGCCTAAGGCCCGAATCAAAGCAAAATAAATATATTTGGTACAAAACACACTAACTGGTATCCACAAAATATTCACGAAATAAAGCCAATTTTGTGCTATATGCTTAGTCATGGAAATCGAAAAGAACGTTTCAGTCTCCAAGTTGGTGTGAATATTTTGTACAAATACCGAATATTTGAGAATTTAATGATCAAATCTCTTGAAATTAGAAAGTCGTAAATTAATAAACTACGAGATGTGATCGTTAAATCGTACGGAGATATCGTCTCTTGGCTTCTTTACAAGTTACACTGCCACAGTATCGTAGGCTGTGAGTCCCCCGTTTGCTTGGCCTGTTTCGTTTCTAAAAACAAATAACACAAAATGCTCACACAACGATTATGACATGGAAAAAGAACACAGAAAGTTAGTTGGAATTAGTGTGCACAAACAAAACAACATAAAAGTGAGGAAAAGAAAAACATTTAAAGCGGGTTTATTGCAGTACACACTTACAGTTTCCTATTGTGAGGAATTCATGAAATAACAAACATTATTATCACAATGCCTATCACAGATTATGGGTGCGATAGCAACAAAATGTTACTGAAATGACAAAAGTCACTTCAGTATAAGCTGATGATTTCCGGGTGTAAGGCCAGTCGCAAGTAGGTAAAATTTGTTTTTAAACCAAAGAAATTTCTTATAAAAGAATAAAAAACGATTTTTGTTACAAAATTTCTCCCTATAAATTATTTCCTTCTCCGAGTTTACATCTCACAAAAGGTTTCTATGCGGTTTTTAGCTTCAGAAATAAAAATATATTTGATTTTAGGTGTCCCAATTCTATATTCACTATATTCATAATTCAATCAATAAATAAAATACACCACCTATGTGAAAATAAAATAAACACCCAACTAGGTAAGTAAAACGTAGCCCGGATGCAAATTTTAAGGGTTGTATTTAGGCCTTTAGGGCATTTTTTAACCACAAACGGTCAATGTCCCGTTTTTTCCTACTCCCGGCCGTGTCTTTGGTAAGAGACATTGTTGAGCTGATGAGAGAAAATCTCCCAAAAGCTCCGATCAGAACAGTCGGCAGCACAATTCGATGCTGTGTGTTCCGTGCATCGCTTTCCCAATACCAATGTAACGAGTAGAGGGAAACATCTAAATAAATTCAAAACTTAAGTTTCTTAATTTTTTTGCTCTTTTTCAAAATAACAATTGATTGATTAAGAGGAACATTGAAGAAAAGACTAGTCATAATTTATACAAAATCAACAAATTTACATATTAATATTATGACCTGATTTACAAAATATAATAAGTCAACTTGTAGATACTGTGACATTCTGTAACATAGAGTCATAGACGACATGTTGTTCGAGCAGCTGAGTCAATAGAATTGGTTAAACAAATTCAAGAGCCAGGTAAATGGAAATTCCTTTTCTTTGCAAACCTGCTTGCACCTTTTCGTGTTTGCTTTGAAAATAATCGTGTAAGAGCTGATATTTACAGCTGCGGTTAGTTAACTATTAAACGTACAATTATTCGAAAAATATTAAAGAGGTTGTACCTATACCAAAAAACAAAAATATGGTAAATAAATTCTAATTGCGATTTGCCGTTTTAGAAACATTAGAGACCAAAGTGTGAAAAACGTTGACGTGACGTCATACCGACATATTCTGCTAAATCTCATATGTTGTGAGATTGTTTATGTCCTGTCATCTCGCCTGTCATTAAACTTTGCAGTTTTTTATTATTTTTTAATCTCGATGGTGTTCGGTTTTGAACCAAGGTGTACCAAAAATAATTTAAATAAGTTAAAGAAGAATCCGAATAATCTATAGAACGACAAAGATCTCAAAAGAATCAACGATACATCTTGGTGTAGGTGCAGAAATTGTGCTGGTAGCAATGCCAAAACCAAAAGAACGCTTATGTTGTGTTGAGAATAAACTAAAGTTGAGAACAAATGTGAGAAATGAAAACGAATGTAATACACACCACGAAGCATTTGAAAATATAGTTTAAAGTTTCGACTCTTTTAAAGTTTGCCATTTTTGATAATTTTCAGTAACCACAAACAACAAAAAAAAAACACAAATGCTCTCTCGGTTCGATGTCGATATGACGTCACGTGTTCAACTCTGTTCTTTCCTTGTTCAAAAACCAAAAGTCGCAGTGACTTACGAATTAAATTTTTATTCTTAGTTATTTTTTAAGAATTTTTAGATGCTTTCATGAAAATTTAGTTTACATCCCTTTAAAGTACAATTGAGTGTCTAAAATCCATTAATGAATAGCGGATTATGATATGAACCGAATAAAATACTGAATATCACAATAGCCGGAAGTCATTTATTGTTTTATCTTGCAGAAAATAGGTTTTCATAAAATGCTTTTCAATTCCGAGTTACCAGATCTTCAGCAATGGGAATTCCAGCAGCACGTAATAAAGGTTGTCAATTGTAGATGAGTAACAGCAAAAGAAGACTATTAGGAGACTCTCATCACCTTTCGATACGACTACTAAAATAAATTTTTCAAATTTAATGATGATCAAAAAATAAATAAAAATTAAAAAATAATCGATAATCAAATATAGTTACGTTGAATGACTTCTCATAAATGGACACGATGCGCAAATCCTGTGGAAATACAGTAAGAAAGTGGAAATGTTGGATGTCAACATGTCCAAGCTGTTCATTTATTTAAAACTGCCCAAGTGCATGATGAAAGTCACTAAAGATAGATGCAAAATGAAATATCTGATTTGTTAGATCAGTTTTTTCAATACGGGAGAGCCATATTATCATCCATTGACTTTTTAAAACACTAACCCTCAATTGCACAAACGTCAATTAAATTTAAGAGACCACTAAATTCTGATTAAATAAAAATATCGTGCTTTGATTGGCTAAAAATATGTTAATGAGAGACTAACAACAAGCCATCAATTATGATGAACCTTTGTGCAACCGGGCATGAAACTGTAACAACAAACTTTTGTAATTATTGTAAAACACTGTTTTACAATTTTAATCTAGGAGTAGGACGCCATACATAATGATATCTATTCCTTCCATTTTCTGATTCGATTTGTATAAGACAATTTTAGCTCTTTAATTTTTTCAACTAGAATTTCTTATTACCAGGTAAAATTTGAACACTCTGAGAATAATTACGCTTTCATTGTCTTTGTTTCATTGTCAATAATAAATCGTGTTCTTTGGACCTTAATTTGACAACGTATCAGCAAGTTAGTTTGCGAATTTTGGGACAGCCTATATTATCATTAAATTTTTGTTTCACTCAGTTGATATTGTTGCAACGTTATTTGCTTCATATTACCACAGGAATTTACTATTTATATAAAATTTTAGGCAAACAATTATTATAAAATTTAATTAATTACTATAATTATTTCCGACAGTAAAAATTAGTATAAAGCCCATTTTTTCTTAAAATCAATTGTCAAGTGTTTTAAGGTTGGTAACTCCATTTAAAATTAGCCTTTTTAGTTTCGTTTCCATAGCAATCTAACAGGGTTCCAACATAATTTCAGAATTTTTGACACTGACAATTGATTTAAAGAAAAAATAAGCTTTACTTACGAAGGTAAATCCTGAAAATATGCGAAGATGAATGCTGATTGGGTAAAACGATTATCCTTCCACGTCCCATGTGACGCCCAGCAATTTTAATTGGCTTTGTTTTCGTGTGCCCAATAACGGACTTTCTTTTATTAGCCAATTGTTTTTAATATCTGCTCCCCAATCACAAGAAATCATCTCATTGGTAATAATTTTCGCTATTTTATTGGTTTCACTGTGATTGTTTTTTTGTTCACCTAGTCTACACAAACGTGATGATTGGTTACAACATCGTTCGCACTTTTTTGTTTTCATTTCCTTTTTACGATTGAAGTGAAGGCCAATCGAGGCCTACGTTACTAACTTATCAGGTCAGAATCTGCAGTTTCAATGGCGGCTAGCAAAGTCCTATCGTTTCGCATAGCAAAATGTTTGACAGAGAAAAATTATAGATAAACAAACCTACAAAAGTAGATTTAGTTGTTAAACAAAACTTTCAGAAAAATAGATACCTAATAAATAATAAATTCAAGAAAAAATAAAACAGCTGGTGAATTATTGTCTCGTATGCATTTCCATTTCAGTAAG
Source organism: Tribolium confusum (assembly GCA_029207805.1). NCBI lineage: Eukaryota > Metazoa > Arthropoda > Insecta > Coleoptera > Tenebrionidae > Tribolium > Tribolium confusum. Next base: position 13,018,476 of record JALGAY010000006.1, read on the forward strand.
TGGGTACTATCAAATATAAAATAAAAATTCATAGGTTGAGATTATACGTCTTACGTACTAATGTAAGACTCTAAATTTACGCGGTAAAATCTTTCAATCTTTGGACTTTATTTATTGTTGTTTGATATAAAAAATAATAAGATTAGATATAATTCTCTTTCTTAAAATTTTAAAATCTAATACTTAAATAAAAATTCATCGTTATTTTTTATAAGTAAAGAGCAGATGTTAATCTCATTCATCATTCATGAAATATGAATTCTTGAAACAATCGATTTGTAGGTGTATCAGGTATCTTCGCGAAAAAATGAGTTATCTCAATAATTTTGTTTCAAAATTCACGTATTTGAATGTACTTCACAAAAAAAAATTTCAGCGTTTATAACAAATATTTTGTTAAACACTGTGCTATGGAGAGTCGATGGGACTCCGATTGAAATTGCAATTGAAGCACCGATTAAAACTGCGGCCTGGTAAGCAACGTAAGCCTCGGTAGAGCCAATAAAATGTGTCAAATTTCTTTGATTTAAAAACTAAACGAACTGGCCTATTTGATAACGTTTTCATTCAAAATTAATTATTTTTTGACAAGGGGTTATATTTACTGTGTGTACTGACCTTTCAATCAGTTTGCGCATTTCCTCGTGAGACATGCCATCCTTTGAACTACCTCTCATTACTGAAAACAAATCACACTTACTACACGACCACGAGACGTCACTAGCTTAAACAAAACAATTCGAAAAAAAAGTATGCAATGCCAAAAAAAAAAAGAAATAAATGTTTAACATGCGATTAACACACATTATGAGACCATGCACCACACAATAAAATCATGAAATGATTTCAATGAGTGATCAATGAGTTGAAGAACTTCTAATCCTAATAGATTTTACGTTCAAACAACTCACTTACCCTGTTCATTTTCTGAAAATAAATGCGATTTTTAAAATTTTAGTCAATTTTCACAAGCCAATTATAATTTTAATTTTTTTTGAAAGCAATATTGAATTAGTTTAGTCAAAAAAGGACGTAAGAAGCAGTATCACTTACCGCCATAAGCACGGCTATTAATGAGTTGATCTCGGTCGCATTCAGCTTCTGAAATTTCATTACTATCCTTGGAATCGTTAAATGAAGGATCGTGGTTGCGTGGAGGCGGTGGTGGCGGTTCGGGACTGCTATTGGTCGGTTGAAGTCTTAGAGAACCCAGCGAGCGGCGCCCAATTGATCCACGACTACCATACTGGTCGTAGGGAGCTCCATAGCCGCCATATTGAGAGCCATATTGCTCATCTTCAGGCGCACAATTCGCTGGGTCGTCGTATTCTGGCCCAGGAGAATAGATGCTACCATTGCCTATTAAGCATCGCAAAATTAATCATTGACATTTAAATCCAACTCTCTGTACAATGCAATGGTACAAGCCAAATTAAGAAATAAAACAATACTAGCAATAGAGTAATTAATTATTGTTATTTCAACTAGACTTTTAGAATTTTCTTTTTAGAACATTAAGCATACATATAATAAAAAATTATTGATGTATTCAATGTTATTTTTTTGTACAATTCATGTCAAATTCCAAACTTGCTGTAACAAAATTACAGTAAGACGAACTCACTCTCAATGAATAGCAAAATAGCTGCACGTTTAATACTTCTACCAATTAAACATCTACCACTTCTACCAGTATATTTGACTAGTAGAGCTTCGTTAATCCATATTAATTTTTACATTCAAAGTTACATTAAGAACAGTTATAGGCAAGGCTGTTGATTCTTTTGTTCCTTTTGTTTTTCGTCTAGACGTAGTTCTTCTAGAATCTTCCTTAGCTCTTTTTTCTCTTCAAAAAAACTTTTTTTCAAATCCATTCAGAATTATTTTTTGTTCTTTTAGGATCTTCTTAGTTACTTTTTCTCTTTTAATCGTCGTTTTTCAAGTACTTCTAGAAAATTGTTTTGCTTTACTGTCTCTTCCAATTGTCGTTTTCAAATTCTTCTATTTCTTCCAAACATAGTTCTTTAAACACTTCTAGAATCTTTTCCTGTTTTCTGAAAACTTCCTTTTGTTCGTATTTTTATCTACCTGACGCGACGTCTTTCAACTTCTAAAATTTCTCTTACTCAAATCTTCTTTTTCTTCCAACCAACCGTCTTTCGTCTTTTTGATCAATTTGCTCAAACAGTAACATAGCCATACTTCTCTTAACTCTTTGTAGATAGAGAAAATAAATCCACTGTGATTTCTTATGATTTAAAAAAATGCATTTTTAATTTTTATTTAACAACAAATTAATTTACACAAATAACACTCAATCGCCTTAAATAATCGATGTTTCACTAGATGTAGTCGCGATCTCTAGCTAAATCGAGATCCTGTCAACGACATATCTCTTGCTTATACAAATAGAGTCAAGCTCTGACATGCGACTAATATAGACACTTTCAAACTTATGACTCCTTACTTGTTCTACTATGGCTTTTGTAGAACTTGCTCAATAAGCGACCTGACCTTCGAGGGCATATCGTAACTATGTTCATTGATTAGTACACCGTTATACCGTTTATATTTCTAGTTAAAATTTAAGAAACGGACGAATCCTTGTTCAGGTGTTGTTAATTAGAACTTTTAAGTTAAAGTCTTAGTTAGGACACCTATTTTAACTAGATACTCGTAGAGTTAATAATATAAAATTATTTCATGTATTTCATGCCATGGCTAACTACATATATTACCATGTTTAACGTAAAAATTTAATAATTTTCGATTTCTTTCATAGTTTTGATTGTCCTAAACTAGTTAAAAATTTAACTGGAACAGTAATTTCAAGTAGAATCTTGCAAACATTTTTTTTAAACAACTAGAATAATTTTAACTAGAATTATTTAGTCTGCATATTAGTATAAAAAACATATTTTAACTAGGAACTAGATAAAGTAGGTACCTAGTTGTCTATTAGATCAAATTCTAATATGTTATAAGTTATAATTTTAACTAGATCGGTCTACAACTATGCTATATTTTTATAGAATTTCCTTAAGACAATTCAAAAAGAGAAAACTAGACTAAAACATGCCAAAAATAATTGCAAAAGTTAAGAAACTAAAATAACGTGATGTCAACTTTGAATAGTTAAAATTTAAAGTAGTTATTCATTATTTTAATTAATTAAAAGTTTAACTAGACTTTCGTAAGATTCGATAATATACCAAAAAATGGTCATATTCTAGTTAATATTAACTTTCAACTAGAATTTCGTAATTTAGATTGACAAAAAGCATTTTACAGCCTTCTGGAGGATAATTTTTTTTGGCAGATTTTGTTCGTTGACGTAATATCAACTAGATTAAATTCTAGTTCTATTGTGTTCCAACATTTTTATCAATTAAAATGTAATCAGAACCTAGTGATTTTATATTATTTATATTGTATGTATGTACTATAAATTGGTTAAAATTTTAACTAGAACAGTCATTTCATGACATTTGGTTAAAAGCTAGTTGTTGTTAATTAAATCAGACTGCCTGACAGTACCTTGTGACCCAACCCTGTCATATCTTCGGTTTTGTCTAGGCATGGATTGTGACCCTGATCGTGAATGAATTTGATGTGGAGTATTCATCCCTGATGGTCCCATTGTTCCTGAGTGGGGATGAGGGAAAGTCTGGAACTGCATCGCTTTACTTGGATCCATTTCTTCACGGAAGCCCAAAAGATGGAAGGTGGCGTAGGGACAAATCTCGTCGTCCATACCTAGAAGACAGTTATTTGTTTTGTTTGCTTGATTTGTATTTGTTGAAAGAGTAACAAGCAAGCAAACAAAAGCATATAGATGATAACTTACGGTTACGAGACGATACAACCTTTTTTAATATACAAACTAGAGCAAACCTGTTAGTATTTAGCAAACGCAGATGACAAATCTAGGTTAGTACCAGAAGCACGAAAGCTTACAAACCAATCTGAAAGTGTTAAAATTTTACCTCTATGAGTATGTACAGTTTCATTGGAGCCCCTTCTACTCCTAAGCTCTTCGTACAAGTGTCGTCGAGGGTCCCAGGTTGAATGAGAACGATAATGAGCTCCTATTGCACATTTAAAATAATCAAGCATTTGAAACCTTGCACGAAATGAATGAATGACTGCACACCGCAAATTTGTTAAAATAAAAATTATGTATAATACACAGAGCGCGAACACAATTTTCATCGAATTTGTAATAAGAAAGTTCGATGAAATTCAAAGAGCGGACAGCAAGTAACTCAATATACATTAAATTATAAATAAATTAAATTTCATGCATAAAAAGCGAAAGCGATTCTTACTTAAAACGGTACCTCGCTTGATTCGATCACAGGTGTTGTAGTTAGAGCCGGGAACAGGGGGAAGTTTGCGGTTAGGAGGTGCGATGTAACCAAGCTCATCGCGTAAATCGGGGCGGCGTTTGTCGAGGGTGGAGGAGGCGTTGACGGATTGGTTGTAAACAACGTCGTCTAGAAAAAATTTAAAACTAATGACTAGAACTAAACTAGATCTTATTTAGGGAACCAAAATTTGTTCTTTATTAACTTACTGATTGTTATTATTACTAATTGAAAATAAATATGCCTACAAAACACAATTTCAGTCGACATTTATTTGCCCTCGAGCTGCGCTTTCGGTCAAATAACAATATCTCTGTTGAAATAAATCATTTCATTACACTACTCCAAAGTTATATTTCTTATTTTTTCTGTTTGTTTAGTCTGTGTACTCGTATTTCTCATTAATGGACGTGGACATAATTTTCTTGGTAACTGGGTGCATTTTTCGTTTTTTTTTTCTAGTTAATTCAGATATTTAACTGTCCAAAGCTAATAAATTTTATTAACTGAATCTCAAATGAGTATTACAAATTTCCAACGCTTACTAGTTAATTTCTAAAGAAAAAAACAGACCATAGTTTACTAAATGAAATTTTAGTCTGTTTTTCTAAAAATATTGTTACATTAAAGCATAATAATTTAAGTTTTAACTAGAAGAAACATTGCAAATTTCTTCTACCGGAATTGGAGTGTGTCAATAAGTTTTCATATCTACTTGTCGTTTCGGGTTTCGCCAACTATCTTAGTTAACTTCTTCAGGAGTAGAATCAACAACTGGGTGGAGATGTATTAACTGTCACACTCTCTTCAGAAAAAATCTCTTTAAGCAAAATTTTGTACAATTTGCTAGGAAGAATAAATTTCGCAATAGCCTAACTGGCTAACTGGCTAACAAGAGCCTAACTGGTCGACGAAAATGAAAAAAGCGCGGATATGTTTAGTTGGCCTTTAAGGTCGATACCCAATGTTTTTCAATCCTGGATTTGAATAGTGGGTATTATCAAGTTGGAATTCACCCTGAAGATAAAGAAAAACTATCGTTTTCGACCGGAAGCGGACTTTACAAGATTAGTTTGACTCTGCAAAGCACCTCTACTTTCCTGCGGCTAATCAAACTAGTTTTTCAAAGACCAACCGAAGAGAACTTGCTTTTTTTACCGTGATAATTGTAAAAAAACATTCGAGAAACATTAGAACCGGCAGCTCAACACCAAAAAGGTCATATGCTACTCACTTACACAAGAGTTAAATACTATTACGAACAATTCTTAAAAAAAGGAAAAAATTTCGAATAAAAATCTATTCCGAATCGAACAAAGAAGCCTAACAAAGAACTCTTTTGTAGAAGGACAATATAACAAAATGTACTAGGATATTCTCGGTGACTCAGCTATTAAGCGTGTCCTCCGAAAGCCTATGTTAATTTCCAGAAATATACGCAACAGGAATAGATTCTAACTTCCTAAAAACCGAACTTGGTTCTAAATAAGCAGGAAGTAGGTCGTTGACCCACCAGTTTGACTTAGCGAAATATAACCATTATCACAAGCAAATTATCGGCAATTTAGAAGGCGATAGACGTCTCTATTAAATTAGTGTGGTGTTAAATTATTTGTTAAAAAATTCAACTCTTTAAATCATAAGAAATCCGAATTACAACACTTTAAGAAGAGTTCATTATACCTACTATGTACTTAAAAGCAGTAAAGCAGGACCGTGCCATTAAAATCTCTTCAAAGACTCTCGATTATCCTCAGAAAGAACTGCTGATTGTACTACAATTATCCTACACTATTAATATTGTTACGAACAATTTCAGATAAAGAGAGTTTCGAGTAAATAGTCCGAGTAAATATCAGAAGAATATCGCGCCATGAGTCACACTTAGCGCGAAATTCAGAAAAACCATTTTTAGTCACGCCCATGGACAGATCGAGACGAATAATGTCATCGTTCCGCATGAGTAGAGAAAGGTCACATATACTTTGGAATAATTGCTAGAAGGACGTATCGTTATATAAGTAGCGCGGAGACAATGACGGAGTTTATGTAAAAACCGAGTTCGACGGTCCATCAAAACGACGTTGTTTAATCGGCAATCGTAGTTATTACTGTGTGAATATCAAGTTTTTTATTAATCAAATTATTGTTGTGTGTATTCGTGTATATAGTAGAAATAAATAATTATTCGTTATTAATATCGTTTTTTAAATCAAAAAAACCCGATTTGTACATTTGTTACAATATTAAAAGTTTCATTCACTTTAAAATTTATTAGAATATTTATTTTACATATTTAGAATTTGGATTATTTTTTTTATGTCGGTAAAGACGTTAAGAATTAGTTGTGTTTTTCTAGTTAACATTAACCAGATAAAATCTTGTTTACAGTTAAAACCGGCAACTATCTAACATTTTAGTTCCAACAAATCACTTCAGTTAATGTCAAGTGTCTAATTAGACATTTGAACTTACCTTTACCTCACTTCCTTAAAGATCTAACATTTACAGTAAATAAAATTCATTTTTGTAGATCATATAAAAAATTGTGGTGCATTTAGAATGTGTTTACTCAAATTGTCAAGCTTTTTTGTATAAAAGGTAATTTTTTGGTGAAAAAATAAGACATACAATCGCTCCTGAGTCGCGTTTGTAAAGGTCCGTTCGCTCTGCGAGAAAGAGCGACACAAATCACGACAATTCCAACAACGACAACAACTACTGTAGCAGCTACTGGCACAGCAATATTCAAGTCGACCCAGTCGGGTATCCAAGGAAAGAGCATCTTAACACCAGGTGATTCCCTAATTGGTGCGATTGTACCTAGAAATAAAGAAAAAACCCAAACTATACCTTTATGATAATTTCCTTTGCCCCGCAATACACAAATCACAATAATGGCAACAATTATGACCAGAACTGCCGCCACTACGGGGACTACAAGGTTTAGGTTCGCCAGGATTATTTGAAATGTGTCCTCTTTGGGGATTTCACGGGCCGGGGCAATAGTACCTGAAACGAAAACACAAGTTTCGTTACCACGCGATAGAAAAACATTCAGGTACTATTGCGTACACTTGACTGGAAGCAAAACACAACAACTAGGACAAACACCTACCTCCAGTTACAGTTAATGTAGCAAATTCGTATTCGGCAACGTTAAAACCGGCGTTATTGTGAGCTGTGACTCTCAAGTGGTACCAACATGCCGGATCTAAATCGAGAAGAACGAAGTTTTGACCCAGCTTGACATTGTTTGACACCTGGATCCACTCTGTACTTGTTCTAAAGCAAAAACCTAGTCAAAAGCTCCAAAAATGTTACCAAAACTTACTTCTTTTTGTGTTCAATTACGAAATATAACATGGGACAACCACCATCTGACCATTCGCTGAGTCGAAGTGTAATACTGTTTGACGAAACTTCAATGAACTTTTCTGCACTTGGAACAATAGGTTTCTCGCCTCGGGTGCGAGGGTTCAAAGTGTCAGATGGATCTCCTGTTCCAATGCTAGAAAAATACCCAAATAGTTCCTAGCCGGCTCGAATCAATAAACTACCAACCTGTTATAAGCCTTGGCATAAACCTGGTACCGCGTCCCACATAGCAGCTTCTCCAAAGTATATTTCTCAACAGTTGGTCCAATCTGAATCGTTGCCCAATCCCCAAACTCCGGTTTATAATGAATCGTATAACCATGAATAGGTTCAACATCTGACTCATGAGGTTTCAACTTCAACGTCAACGAATTTGTTGTAGTTGAAGTTAACGTAACTTGAGGAGAATGTGGTGGTGCATTAACAATCAACTGATGAGTCACCGAATCTTGCCCATAATCATTTTCAACATGACATGAATACTCCCCGGCATTATTCCGACTAACATCTCTGATAAACAGTGAACCGTCAGGTTGTTGCCGAATTTTGTCATTTGTAGTAAATGGAACTCCTTTGATTTTCCAAGTGATAACTGGAGGAGGCATACCAACAGCCAAGCAAGGAAGAGTCACGTCTTCTTTATATGTTGTAGTAAAGGTATCGTCAAACGAAGCAATTTTGGCTGGAACTGAATCAAAACTAGTTAAGATGTTTACAAGGAAAGAGGCAAAGTACCGCTAGAGCTTGGCGAAACTGTAACTTTTTTCGAAGGTTGTCCTTCACCAATTGTAGTAGCTGCGGTTACCCAAAACTCGTATTTCAGGTTACTGTCAAGGTTTTTAGCTTGGTGACTCAAATTCTGATTGCGGAGATTTGGAACAATTTTTTGGGAAGTCGGCTTGACTTCAGTTTTGTCATCGGTTGAAACAGGTTTGTAGTAGACAGTGTAGTACTCGACAATACCATTAGGTTCTACTGGAGGCTTCCAACTAACCAAAATTGAATCAGTTGACATTACTAAAGCTTTAACGGCAATCGGAGCTTCCGGTACTAAAAATTCAAGATTTAGAAAAACAAAAAAATTGTTATTAACAAGTACCGTCTTGTTCAGTTTGGCAGTGAATGGGAGTTGTCCTAACACCATCACCTCCTGAAGTGTAAGCCAGAACTTCCATACTGTAATTTGTGTATTTTTTAAGACCGTGGAGGATTGTTTCACTTGCTGCTGTTATTTTTGTATCTTTGGTATTCTCATCTGAAAATATAACGGACTAGTAACAGACAGTAAAAATTTCGTTGCGTACTTACCAAACCAACTATCTGAAGGTCCGTAAATCACTTTATACCCTTTGATAACACCATTAGCTGCTGTTAAAGGAGGTGAAACCCACGAAACTCGAATAGTTTGGGCTGTCAAAGTCGTACAAGTGGCCTTATCTGGAGGTTGTTCTGGTACTCCTTCAGCAGTGTACGCTTTGATATCATCAGACAATGGCCCAGCTCCTACTTTATTAAACGCTTGAACCACAACAGAATACTGAGTGTAAGTCTTCAAATTTGAGATTTTTAGATGATGTTCTTTGCCTTCCTCACGTCCAAATTCGACAGTTTCAAAAAAGTACGGTTTGTCTGAATTTGCCAATCGATAGCCAACATAATAACCCAAAATATCACCATTCCACTCTTCGCGAGCTGGTGGTTTCCAGTATACTACCAAAGAGTGTTGGTCATTTGTTTCAACACGGATATTTGTTGGGGGACCTCCTGGTACTTCCTCTGCTGTTATAATAGTAACAGTATCAGAAGGATCACTTGAACCAATTTCATTTTCTGCTACTATTCTTAAGTGGTAGGTTGTTGCAGGTCGTAGAGTGAAAACGCCAGCTTCTGTTTGGTCACCTGGCACCAAAACTCGTTCTTGGTTGCCTTCCCAACTCACTTTGCTTTGTTTGTATTCAATCATGTAACGTGTAATTGGGGAATTGCCATCAAAAGGAGCAACCCAGGATAATTGTACGCTTCGTCCTGATTTATCCAGGACTTTCAAACCGTAAGGAATTTCTGGAACTTCCTGGACAATCATATTGATACTCGTATCGTCACTTCCGAAGGCGTTAGTTGCAACACAAGTGAAAAGAGCAGTGTCTGACCGTTCTGTCCTTTTAATACTAAGTCCAGAAAGGACACCATTTGCAAGAATTTCCTCCCGGATTGTGTATCGATTATCGCCTTTAGGTTCTAGCCGTTTGTTATTGATATTCCAGAGAATCCCAATAGGTTTTTCGCCTTTAGCTTCACACTGGAGTACTGCAGGGTCACCTCGACGAGAGGTTTGGTTGCGAAGCTTGATATCAAATTGTGGAGGAGCTACAAAAAATGTTCTGATATCGATCTCTTAAGTTTTATGCAATTTTGTACCTTGAACGCTGATTTGGATCACAGCAGATAACCCAGAACCAATACCATTGACGGCTTCACATAAATAATAACCTTCGTTTGTTTTTTGAATGTTATTAATAGTAAGAGTGCCGTCTTCGACTTTAATATCAGGATTGTTTGGTTTAAAATCTTTGTAATCGCCAGGTGATACCCCTAAAATTTGCCAGATTTAGTAAAATGTTTTTTTGAGGGAAGAAAAGACCAACCAGTTGCCCTTTTCCATGTCACTACAGGCTTGGGGAAACCATCGGCTTTACATTCAACAGCGGCATCAGAGCCTTGAGCAAAAGCTTTATCTGTTGGCTCTAATATCCACCTTGGTGGCACTAAAAATGTTTTTTGGTCAATTAAATGTTCTTTAAAACCACAAAATCATGCAAAATGGTTTCTGATAATTTCAACCGCCAAAAAGATCAAAGGCATGCATTAAATTTTGATTTGCCGAAAAAGTTTGAATAAAAAGTATTGATTTTTTATTTATAAAATTGATGTAGGGCTCTACATAAGTCTCCAAAGCAATGGCGGCAAAATTAAGAGATATGATTGGTGGTTAACATAGCAACGCACCAACGTAACAATCCTAACTTGAAAACAAAAAGATTTTTTTTAGTCAAGCCAATACTTTTTACTCTTTATCGGAAGTGGCTGTAATAACACTGTATTTTTTAAAAATTAGATTTTTTTATTAGTGATAAAATTCAAGTTTTGTTGAAACAAAAAAATTATTTAAGAAAAATTTTAATAACTTGTCTTCCTTGCTATTTAGTCCAGTCAATATGTATATCTTGCCACACAAAATTTGTGAAAATACCGATAACTTAAGAAGAAAATTGCTAGCGCAATTCTAGTAGTTATCTATACAGCTTTTTAGTTTTGTAAGTTAAAAAAAAAATACAAAATTTTCGTTTCATTTAGGTTTTGTCAATTTTAACCATAAAGTTTTTCTATAAAAATGGATAAAAGTATTTGTTTTTAAAGTCAGTAAAATTTATAAAAATTCAAGACCAAAATGGTTAATAAAGCTTTTATAGTTGTCAAGATACAACTTTCCAAAAGTTTCTTAATTGTGAAGAAGCACAAAATTTTTATTCGATTTAGGTTTGTGTTAACTTGAAAATAAAGCACTAGTTGTGCGGTAAAAATGGTTCCACTTGATTTTAAAGTCAAGAAAATGTGACAATTTAAAACCAAAACTATTAATACAGCTTTCACAGTTGTCAAGATACAATATTTCAAAAGTTTCGTAATTTTGAAAAAGCACCACGAAAATCACGAAATTTGGGTTTTGGTCAATTTTAACCTTAGAGAATTCTTTTACAGTAAAAACGGTTATACTAGTTTCAAAGTCAATAAAATTTGTGATAATTTAAGATCAAAATGGTTACTACAGTTCTCATAGTTTTGTAGGTACAGCTTTTTAAAGTTCCTAATTTTGAATAAGCACCAAATTGTTGTTCAATTAGGGTAACTCTAAAGCACTAGTTTCACGGTAAAAATGGTTTTGTTTTAAGGTTCAATAAAATTTGTGATAATTTAAGATTAAAACAGTAACAATTGTCAAATTCTAACAATCTTGGAAAAGCACGAAATTTCTGTTTATTTTTGTTTTTGTCAATTTTAACACTCAAGCATTAGTTTTGCGGTAAAAATAGTTCGACTTAATTTTAAAGTCAAAAAAATGTTACAATTTAAAACCAAAACTATTTATACAGCTTTCACAGTTATTGTCAAGATAACACATTTCAAAAGTTTCGATATTTTGTTTGATTTGTGTTTTGGTCAATTTTAACCCTGAAGTGCTAGTTTTACGACAAAAACGGTTATATTCAAATTCAAAGTTAACAAAACCTCTTACAATCTAAGATCAAAACGGTTAATATAGGTGTCACGGTTTTTCAAAATTTTACAATTTTAAAAAATCATGAAACTTCTATATGATCAATTTTAACTCTGAAGCACTAATTTTACGTTAAAAATGATTTTGAAGCAACCAAAATTTGTGACAATTTAAGACGATAACAGTTAATATAGCTCTCCCAGTTGTCAAGTTTCAGCTTCCAGCATTTGGACTATGTCAAAAACTAGAAAAAACATAATAAAAATTAGAAAAATACGTTATTTGATGCGTGATAACTCCTCTTTCTTTTGAGTCTTATGACAGATTGACTAGACTAACATTTAGTAATTTTAAAGCAATATCATTAATTGGGAAAAACATTTGAAAACACGAAAACATTTTTATTTAAATCAAGTGTTTCCCGTCAATATTATTAAGCCCTTCCTTTTCTGTTAGTAAAACGAAAAGAAGTGAAAGGACAACTGAATTAAAACCATGCAAAGAGTTATTAACAGAAAGAAGAAGAAGAAAAAGTGCACAGGAAGTGGAAAACAGGAAAATCCCTAGATCTCAGCTCAGGAACACGTGTAGGAAATAGGAAAAGGTGCAGCTGAGATCTCGCCGTATTTTCGAGAACGTGCAACAAGTATTAGCCACGTGGAAGCTTTAAATAGAAGCCCATCATCCGTCGAAACACGCAAAAGACATAAAACTATACCATAAACATCAAGAGATGCCGTATAATCACTCGAACCGGCACGATTCTGAGCAGTGCAAGTATAATTCCCACTTTGAACTTCCGACACGGAATCAATAAGAAGCGAGTTCGCTTTTTTGCCAATATTTGTTGTTATTACACCACTATTTGAATCAATCAACTTTCCTTGAAAGCTCCAAGTTATGGTTAAGGGAAGATCTCCTTCGGATACCAAACACGTGACCTGAGCCGTTTGCCCGGAATGCACAGGAGAATCGCCAAAACTAAACGGAGCAATGTGGGGCAAAACTGGAACCAAAAACATCTACTTAAAAAAGGAAGGGATATTAACCGTTGACTAAAAGCTGGGTGATGTATTCAGTCTTTCCTGCTTTGTTTTTGGCCTGGCAACTGTAATTTCCCGCGCTGCTGTAAGAAACTGACTCAATGGTTAAAATTGTACTCCTTTTCCCAACTTTTGCAACAGAAATTTCTGCAAAGCTGTCTATACTTTTGTCATTGAGTGTCCAAGTAATTTCTATTGGTAAATCTCCTTCTGCTACTAAACAACTGATTTGGGCGTATTGACCGGAATGTAGAGGATTTTCTTCGAAATAAAAAGGAATAATTCGGGGTGAAACTAAGAAAAAAAATAAGAAAACAAAAATCAGAAATTACCCTTGACTGTTAGAACAGAAGAATGACTAGCAAGTCCAGCATTATTTTCTGCCAAACAAGAATAGTTGCCTGCATGATGCTCGTCAACTGACTCTATACTTATTACTGAAGTTTTTTTGCCAAAAGAAGCAATGTTAACTCCTTGTATATCAGTCAGAGATTTGCCATTCAAAGTCCAAGAAAATTTTACTGGCATATCTCCAGCAACAAGACTACACTGAACAGTAGTTGACTCGCCCAGATAGGAAGGTTCGTCACCAAAAGTAAAAGGGAGGAGTTTTGGCAAAACTAGGAACAAAATGAAATTTTTTAGTACCGTTAACTCTCAAGTATGCCGAATTTTCAACTTTTCCAGCTGGATTTTCAGCCGAACACACAAACTTTCCCGAGTGTTCTGCTTGGACTGATTCAATATTTAACTGTGTTATCCTCTTACTAGTCCTCAGGACAGTTATGCCATCAATTTCGTCAACACTTCTCCCATTTAGGGTCCACTGCATTCCCAAAGGAAAATCTCCTTTATTTACAATACAAAAAACCGAAACCATATCACCGGAATTAATTGGGTCACTACCGAAATCAAAATGAGTGATTTGGGGAGGAACTGGAAGAAAAGGTAAAAAAAAATTAAAAAGAAAAATACCGTTTACAAGAAGTTGTGTTGCAAATCTAGCATTTCCAGCTTTATTTTTCGCCAAACAAGTGTAATTCCCAGCATGAATATATGAAACGGCTTCTATTGCCAAAATTGAGCTGCGTTTCCCCATTTTCGATGTAGAAATTTCAGGAAAGTCTTCAATTTTCCTGCCGTTTAGTAACCATTCAATTGCGATTGGTAAATCACCTTCGGAAGCAAGACACGTGACTTGGACGTACTGACCGGAATGTACAGGATTGTCTTCGAAATAGAAAGGAGTGATTCGTGGAAAAACTGAGGAAAGAAAAGAAGGTAAGTACCCTTAATGATGAGTTCTGTGGTGTAGCTCGAGATTCCGGCTTTGTTCGAGGCCACGCAAGTTACGTTCCCTGAGTGGTTCTCAGAAAGGGAATCTATACTCAGAACTGACATTTTTTTGCCAAAACTTCCGACGGTTATTCCTGTGATTTCGTCAACTGGTTTGCCATTTAGTAGCCAAGAGAAGACGACTGGGGTGTCACCGGATGATAGACCACACTGGACATTTGCTGAGTCTTTAATAAATTTGGGTTCATCTCCGAAATTGAAAGGTTGAATTTTGGGCAAAACTAGGATAACAAAAAGAGGGAGTTAGGTTTAGTGTAGTACCCTTGACAATTAAAGTTGCTGTAAAAGCAGAAACTCCAGCCCGATTGGTAGCTAGACATGTATAGTTCCCTGCATGTTGCTCATCTACTGAATCAATACTTAAAACTGAGGTCTTTTTCCCAAATGAAGAAACTCCAATTCCCTCTAAATCTGAGGTAGGTTTCCCATTCAAAAGCCAGGAAAAACTAACGGGAACATCTCCTTTACTGACATAACACGACACCTGCACACTATCTCCTCGATTTGCCTCTCCATCGAAATTAAAAGGAGTAATATGGGGCAAAACTAAACAAAACAAAAAAAAATAGAAAAAGTACCATTAACATGTAAAACTGCTGATTGGTGTGTGATTCCAGCCGGGTTTTTGGCAACACAAGTGTATTCACCGGCATGCTCAGCTTGAACTGAGTCAATACTGAGTTGACTTATTCTTTTATTAGTTCTCAAAATTGAGATTCCTTGATATGATTCAATTGAATGGTTATTGAGCTTCCAGGTAATTTCAATCGGAAAATCTCCTTTATTAACGGTACAAAATAATGAACACATTTCGTCAGAATTGACAGGATTGTCGGTGAATTCAAAAGGAGTGATTTGGGGTGGTACTAGAATTCAACAAAAAAACTAAATTTAGTACCATTGACGTGCAAAATAGTAGAGTAGGTTGCCATTCCTGCGCGGTTTTTGGCTACACAAGTGAATTCTCCTGCGTGCTCAGCTTGGACCGAATCAATGCTAAGCTGACTAATCCTTTTGTTGGTACGCAGAGTTGTAATACCCTGGATAGTACTCGTAGAAACATTATTCAAAAACCAAGAAATTTCAATCGGAAAATCTCCTTTATTGACAGTACAAGTAAGTGAGGACATATCTTCGGAATTGACAGGATCATCGGTAAAATCAAACGGGATAATTTGGGGTGGTACTGGAATTTCAAAAAACTAGTTTAGTACCATTGACGTGCAAAATGGCCGAGTAGGTTGCCATCCCTGCTGGGTTTTTGGCTACACAAGTAAACTCTCCTGAGTGCTCAGCTTGAACCGAATCAATACTGAGCTGACTGATTCTTTTGTTGGTACGTAATGTTGTAAGTCCTTGAATAGTACTTGCAGAGACATTGTTCAAAAACCAAGAAATTTCTAACGGAAAATCTCCTTTATTTACAGTGCAAATAACAGAAGCCATGTCACCGGAATTGACTGGTTCGTCACCGAAATCAAAATGAACAATTTGGGGAGGTACTGTGGAAAAACCAAACTAAATCAAAAAGTTAAAACAAAACAGAAAGTGTTTAGTATTTTGTGGTACCATTAATTAAAAGTTCAGCACTGTGTTGCGCTGACCCTCCTCTGTTACTCGCTGTACACGTATAGACTCCACTGTGATCAGAATTTACTGAATTGATTGTCAACAAATTTGTTCTACTTCCGATTAGAGTTGTTGTAACCCCTGACTCGAAATCAATATCTTTTCCATTGTGACTCCAACTGATGTTAAGAGGAGTATCCCCTTTACTCACATAACAAGTTAATTGGGTACTATCACCAGTATTAGCTTCGCCATCAAAATCAAATGGAAGGATATAAGGTAGTACTGAAGGAAAAAGTGCAATTAAAAAGTGCAAAAAACAAAAGTACCATTAATAAAAGAGCAGTATGAGCTGAAATTCCGCCACGATTTGAAGCCTGACAAGTGTAGTTCCCTGTGTGTTCCCGATCAACTGAATTTATGTTTAGGAGGTTGGTACGAGTTCCTATCGAAAGTGTTGTGATACCAGATGATGGGTTTATGGGAGCGCCATTCAAAATCCAACTAATATTCAAAGGAACATCTCCCTTGCTCACGTGACACGTTATCTGGACGTTATCTCCGGTATTGAGCTCACCCTCGAATTCAAAAGGGGTAATATGAGGTAGTACTGGCAAAAAAATAGGTTATGTAAGGATTTGAGTGAGAAATATGCAAAAACGGTAAAAATTTTACCATTGACGTTTAATTTGGTCGAGTAGAAAGCAACTCCTGCCAAATTTCTTGCAAAACATTGATACTCTCCCGAATGGTGGGCTTCCACAGAATCAATACTTAAAGTACTTAGCCGTTTATTAACTAAATTAACAACCACACCGTCATTTTCCCCAACTGTCTGATTATTAAACTTCTAGGAAATTTTCAAAGGCAAGTCCCCTTTATTAACTGAACAAGTCAACGAAACAACTTCACCCGAATGTATAGGACCTTCACCAAAATCAAAAGGAAGGATTTGGGGAGGAACTGCAATAAAATTTCACACTCAAAATACCATTAACGTGTAAAAAAGTCGAGTAGTGTGTTACTCCAGCTCGATTCTTGGCAATACAGGTGTATTCTCCAATGTGCTCCGCTTGGACCGACTCTATACTCAAAGTACTGATTTTCTTGTTGACTCGAATCACAGAAATGCTTGGGATGCTATCTACACTTGCGTTATTATGAGACCACATGATTTTAATCGGCAAATCTCCTTTGTTAATTGAGCAAGTCAAAGAAGTAGAATCTCCGGTATTGATGGGATCGTCACCAAAATCAAAATGGAGGATCTGGGGAGCAACTAATTTTGGATAAGCAAACTGGATGTTGGTGTTGAAATGAATGAAATAAAAAAGTACCATTAACGTTTAAAAAAGCAGAAGCGCTTGAAGTTCCAGCTGAGTTTTTTGCAGTACAAGTGTACTCTCCGATGTGTTCTGCTTGAACCGAATCAAAGCTTAAAGTACTGATTTTTTTACTCATTTTTAAAATTACGATATTTTCGTTGCTGGTTATAGTTTTGTTGTTGTGATGCCACCTGATTTCAACTGGAAGGTCTCCTTTACTGATCGTACAAGTGAGAGAAGTTGAGTCTCCTGTATTCATAGTTTCTTCTCCAAAATTGAAAGGGAGGATTTGGGGAGCAACTAAAAAGGTTGAAGGATTTTGAAAAATATGAACTAAAATTAAAACAAAAAGAAAAAGAAGTACCGTTAACAAGCAGTTCTGCTGCATATGAAGTACTACCAGCCCGATTTTTGGCGACACAAGTATAAGTACAGCGTGTTGTGCTTGAACTGAATCTATACTAAGAGTACTAATTTTTTTCCCAGCAGTTGTTACAAGAATACCATCATTATCTAGTACCATATTTTTATTGTGGTACCAAGTGATGTTCACTGGCAAGTCCCCTTTGAAGACTGAACATGTCAGTGACGCTAAGTCACCAGAATTGACCGGGTCTTCCCCAAAATCAAAGTGGAGGATCTGGGGAGCAACTATAAGAACCAACAATAATCAAAGAAAGTAGCATCAACGTTCAAAATTGTGGTAAATATTGAGAACAACTAAAAAGAGAGAAGTACTTCACAGCATCTTGAACTCTTCTTTTATTACAATAGTAAGTGATATTAACAAGCAAATCCCCTTGGAAAACTGAATAGATAAATGAAGCCATATCACCAGAATTGACCGGATCTTCACCAAAATCAAAATGTAGGATTTGGGGAGCAACTATAAAATTACAAAGTGATAACTTAGAAAGGAGGGGGTAAATGTAAGTAAACTACAACAAAAATTTTACCGTTAACACGCAAATAAGCTGAGTAACCATTAAATCCGGCTCTGTTTTCAGCAAAACATGTGTAAGTCCCGACGTGTTGGGCTTGTACCGAATCTATTGTAACAGTACTAACTTTTCGTCCAGCTTTAGTTATCAAAATACCGTCATCGAAACCAATCGTTTTGTTATTATGAAGCCACGTGATATTAATCGGTAAATCTCCTTTGTGAACTGTACATTGCAAAGAAGCTACATCTCCGGAATTCACTGACTCTTCGCCAAAATCAAAGGGTAAAATTTGGGGAGGTACTGAAAAGGTATTAAAAAATTAAGAGGTTAAGTACCATTAACGTTCAAGATTGTAGTAAAACTAGTACTCCCAGCTTTGTTTTCAGCTTGACAAGTATAAGATCCTGCGTGGTCTTCCTTTACTGGATCGATAGTCAAAGAACTAACTTTTCTATTAACTTTCGAAAGTGTAATGCCATTGCCAGGCCCAATGGTACGATTATTATGTAACCATGTGATTTTGATAGGTAAATCACCCTTAAATACCGTACATTGAACCGATGCTATATCTTCAGAATTCACAGATTCCTCACCGAAATCAAAGGGTAAAATTTGGGGAGGTACTGGAAAGGTGTTAAAAAAATTAAGTAACTAAGTACCATTAACATTCAAAACTGTTGTAAAACTGGTGCTCCCAGCTTTGTTCTCTGCTAGACAAGTATAAGATCCTGCGTGTTCTCCCTGGACTGAGTCAATTGTCAAAGAATTGACTTTCTTGCTAACTTTTGACAATATAATACCCTTGCCAAACCCAATAGTACGATTGTTGTGTAACCACGTGATTTTGATGGGTAAATCACCCTTAAATACCGTACATTGAACCGAAGCTACATCTTCAGAGTTGACCGACTCTTCACCGAAATCAAAAGGTAAAATTTGGGGAGGTACTGAAAAGGTAGAAGAAATAAGTAACTAAGTACCGTTAACATTTAGAATTGCTGTAAAACTGGTACTCCCAGCGTTGTTCTCTGCTAAACAAGTGTAAGACCCTGCATGTTCTCCCTGGACTGGATCAATGCTTAAAGAATTTATTTTCCGGCTAACTTTCGATACTGTAATACCATTGCCAGGCCGAATCGTACTATTGTTATGCAACCACGAGATTTTTATAGGCAGGTCACCTTTAAAAACCGTACATTGGATCGACGCGACATCCTCTGAGTTGACTGACTCTTCACCGAAATCGAAAGGTAAGATTTGAGGAGCAACTAAAAAGGAGTATTTCTGTTTTTAGAAAGGATAAGAGAGAAAAAAAAAATGAGGCCCATGTTTGTACCATTAACGTGCAAAATTGACGAATGCCGGCCTTCCCCAGCCCTGTTCTTAGCCACACAGGTATATTCTCCAACATGTTCAGCTTGTACCGACTCAATACTCAAAGTACTCAGTCTTTTATTGACTTGACTGATCACAATTCCGTTACCATCACTCACAGTCCGGTTGTTGAAGATCCAAAAAATTGTTAAAGGTAAGTCGCCTTTACTGACAGAACACGAAGCTGAGGTCATATCACCAGAATTGAATTGTTCATCGCCGAAATCAAAAGGTAAGACTTGGGGAGGGACTTGAAATGGAGGAAACAAAATAAATTTAAAAAGTACTACCGTTGACGTTTAAATATGTTGAAAATTCAACACTTCCGGCTTTGTTTTCAGCGATACATTTGTATTGGCCGGTATGGTGGGCTTGTACTGACTCAATTGTTAATTGATTTACTCTTCTGTTAGTGTTTAGAGTAGTGATTCCGTCAAAATTATCAATTGGTTGGTTGTTAAGCTTCCAGCTGATTGTAAGAGGAAGATCCCCTTTGCTAACAGCACAAGTCGAAGTGACTAAATCACCAGAATTGATGCTATCGTCACCAAAATCAAAAGGATGGATTTGAGGAGGAACTGGAAAGCACAAAAACGATAAAAAAAAGTGTTTAAGTACCGTTTACATTCAGAAATGCGACAAATTCTGCAATTCCAGCTTTGTTTTCTGCTACACACTTATATTCTCCTCTATGGTGGTCTTGAACGGAGTCTATAGTAAGCTGACTTGATCTTTTGTTAGCCTTCAATGCCGTAATACCACCAAAATCATTAATACGTTTGTTGTTTAATGTCCAATAAATGTTTATAGGTAAATCACCCTTTGATAGAAAGCAATTGATCATGATCATGTCACCAGAATTGATAGGGTCTTCCCCAAAATCAAAAGGATGGATTTGGGGTGGGACTGAAAGACACCAACATATGATTAAGACCATGTGTTATTATTGTCCGAAATACAACGAGAAAAATACAAAATACCAACGTTGTCCTAGTATCAAAAGGTTAAATGATGGGTGCAAAAGGAAAACACAAGCAAAATTAAAAGTACCCTTAACGTTTAAAAATGTAGAAAATTCGGCTATTCCCGCTCTATTTTCGGCTAGACATTTATATTCTCCTGTGTGGTGAGCTTGTACCGATTCTATGGTAAGTTGGCTAGCTCTTTTGTTGGGATTTATTGCTGAAATCCCACCAAAATCCAAAATGTCTTTATTGTTTAACCTCCAATAAATTTTGATCGGTAAATCCCCTTTAGTTACCAAACAATTTGCCATTACGATATCGCCAGCATTAATAGCTTCTTCTCCGAAATCGAAAGGATGGATCTGAGGAGGAACTATAAAAGAATTCTTGTATTTGGGCTTTTTGGACAAAATAAAAGAACAACATTGCTAAAAAAATACCGTTGACATTCAAAAATGCTGAAAATTCTGAAATGCCAGCCTTGTTTTCCGCTAGACATTTGTATTCTCCTCTGTGATGGTCTTGGACTGACTCTATAGTAAGCTGGCTGGCTCTTTTATTTGTTTTAACAGTACCAACACCTTGAAATGTATTTACGCGTTTGTTATTTAATGTCCAGTAGATTTCTAAAGGTAAATCACCCTTTGAAACAAAACAATTTACCATAACTACGTCACCAGAATTAATAGGATCTTCCCCAAAATCAAAAGGGTGTATTTGAGGAGGGACTGAAAGATTAAACAAGTGTTAAGTGATGATTCAGAAATGGTTGTTTCTAAGACCCATGTTGTTGGATTGGAAAGGAATAAGACAAAACAAAAAGTTTAGAAATACCATTAACGTTTAGGAACGTTGAAAATTCAGCAATTCCCGCCTTGTTTTCTGCTAAACATTTGTATTCTCCTCTATGTTGGGCTTGTACAGATTCTATAGTGAGTTGACTAGCTCTCTTATTTGGATTGATGGCCGCAATTCCATCTAACTCCGTAATTCTTTTATCGTTTAACGTCCAGTAGATTTTAATAGGCAAATCACCTTTTGGTATTAAACAAGTGGCCATTACAATTTCCCCAGAATTGATAGCTTCTTGTCCAAAATCAAAGGGATGTATTTGTGGAGGAACTACATTAGAAAAAAGGCACTGAGCACCCTTTTTGATAATAGGAAGAAAAGGTGTTATTAAACAAAAAATCAAATTTAAAAGGTTTTTAAAGTACCATTAACATTTAGAAAAGTTGAAAATTCCGTAATTCCTGCTTTGTTTTCTGCTATACATTTAAATTCGCCTCTATGGTGAGCTTGGACTGATTCTATGGTAAGTTGGTTGGCTCTTTTGTTGGTATTCATTGACGAGATACCATCAAACTCATTAATGGGTTTATTATTTAAAGTCCAATAGATTTTAAGAGGAAAATCACCCTTTGTTACTAAACAAGTTGCTATAATTATGTCACCAGAATTGACGGCAGTTTCTCCGAAATCAAAAGGATGAATTTGGGGAGGAACTAAAAAAGGTAAAACAACAAATATAATTTAAAGGCCCATGTGATAAAACAAAGAAAATGAGAAACAAAAGTGCAAAAAGTACCATTAACGTTTAGAAATGACAAAAATTCCGAAACTCCTGCTTTATTTTTGGCTATACATTTGTATTCTCCTCTGTGGTGAGCTTCTACTGAATCTATCGTAATCTGACTTGCCCTTTTATTTGGACTTACAACAGAAATACCATCAATGTCGTTGATAGATTTGTTATTTAAAGTCCAGGAAATTTCTATAGGCAGATCGCCTTTGGTTACAAAACAAGTTGTCATAAGAAGATCACCAGAATTGACTGCGTCTTCACCAAATTCGAAAGGATTGATTTGGGGAGGAACTGTGGAAGCAAAAACATTTTTGACAAAAAGCAAAATAAAGAGGATTATATATAAAAAGATTTGAATAAAACAAAAAGTTAAAGCTAGGTCAAAAAGTACCATTAACATTTAGAAATGTTGCAAACTCTGAAACTCCGGCCTTATTCTCTGCAATACATTTGTACTCTCCTCTGTGATGGGCTTCCACGGATTCTATCGTAAGTTGACTTGCTCTTTTATTTGTATTCATGACAGAAATACCATCAATATCGTTAATAGATCTGTTATTCAAAGTCCAGAATATTTTAATAGGCAAATCGCCTTTTGTTACAAAACAAATCGTCATCAAAAGATCACCAGAATTGACAGAATCCTGTCCAAATTCAAAAGGGTTTATTTGGGGTGGAACTGGAAATGTGCAAATAAAATAAATAAGTAAATACCATTAACATTAAGAAAAGTCGAAAATTCTGCAACTCCCGCCTTATTTTCCGCAATACACCTAAACTCCCCCATATGTCTCTCCTGAACAGCTTCAATCGTCAATTGACTTGCCCGTTTATTATTCATAATAGTTATACTATCAAAATCACTAAGTGGCTGATTATTTAACGTCCAGCGAATCTTAATAGGAAAATCGCCTTTTGTTACTGCACAAGTCGCAATAACAGCATCCCCGGAATTAATCGTTTCGTCTCCAAAATCGAAAGGATGGATTTGAGGAGGGACTAAAAATACAAAAAAAAATCTAACTAATCTCTTTAAATACCATTAACATTCAGAACTGCAGAATAACTGACGGTCCCGGCCTTATTTACTGAAATACACGTGTAAATCCCTGAATGGAGAGCTTCGACGGAATCTATACTC
This sequence comes from Tribolium confusum, assembly GCA_029207805.1. Classification (NCBI taxonomy): domain Eukaryota; kingdom Metazoa; phylum Arthropoda; class Insecta; order Coleoptera; family Tenebrionidae; genus Tribolium; species Tribolium confusum. The sequence continues at coordinate 13,041,799 of JALGAY010000006.1, forward strand.
AAAGTACTGATTCTCTTGTTGATTTTTGAGACTGCTACTCCAGAAATATCGCTGATTGATTGATTATTTAACCTCCACGTGATTGTAATCGGAAAATCACCTCGAGTGACAGCACATTGAGTCGTAGCCATATCACCCGAATCAACTGGGGCTTCACCAAAATCGAAGGGAACAATTTGGGGAGGAACTAAGTGAAAGAACAAAAAATTGAAAAACTAACCATTAACACGCAAATATGACGAAAAACTCGAATTTCCGGCATTGTTAGTAGCCCAACATGTGTATTTTCCAGCATGGTGAGCTTGGACGTCATCAATAGTTAACTGACTGACTCTTCTTTTCGTTTGCATTATATTAACACCTTCTATGGTTTCGATAGGGTGAGTATTAAGCGTCCAAGTGATTTTCAAAGGCAAGTCGCCTTTAATTACAGCGCAATTTACAATTGCCATTTCTCCCGAATTGACTGATTCCTCACCGAATTCGAAAGGATGGATTTGAGGGGACACTAGAGAAAATAAAATGAAAGAAAAAAGTGTATTAAGGGTGGATACCGTTGACGTATAAAGTGGATAAGTGAGTGATCGTCCCCGCTTTGTTTTGAGCAGTACACATGTATTCTCCGGCGTGCTTTGCTTCCACAGAGTCAATACTTAGAGTGCTTATCTTTTTTCCCATTTTACCGATAGTTATTCCCCCAATTTTTTGAACAGGATTGCCGTTTAAGCTCCAAGTTATGTTTATAGGAAGATCTCCTTTAGTTATAGCACAATTTACTGTTGCTAAATCTCCAGAGTTTGTTGGTTCTTCTCCAAACTCGAAGGGGACAATTTGTGGAGGTACTAGGTTTAAAGGAAAACAAAACCTTTTTAAAAACTCTACTAAATGGGGAATTGTTAGTAAAACTAAATAAAAAGGTACCATTTATAAATAATGAAGTCGTATAAGTGGAAGTTGAAGCTAAATTCCTGGCTAAACACGTATAATTTCCCACATGACTGCTTTGGACGTTGTCAATGCTTAAAGTACTGACTCTTTTTGAGTTTCTATTGATGACAATTCCAAAATTTTGTTCAATTTGTTGACCATTTAAGGTCCAAGAAATATTTAAAGGATAGTCTCCTTTTGAAACGGTGCACTGCACAGAAACACCATCTCCTTCATTTATTGAATCTTCGCCAAAATCGAACGGAATAATTTGAGGAGGAACTGTTAACCCAAAGCGAAATAAATTCGTTGAAACTTTTAGGTAGGTAAGGTACGAAAAAAATTTAAAACAAAAATAAAAACGACTAGAAAGTACCATTAACGTCTAAAAAAGCAACATATTTAGATTTCCCTGCAGCATTAGTGACAACACAGGCATATTCGCCTTTATGATGAGATTCCACTGAATTAATATTAAGAATACTAGCTTGACTACCAAATGACGAAATCGAGATTCCTCGTGTATGATGTGTTATGTGTCTGCCGTTAAAAAACCATTTGATTTTAAGGGGACGATCGCCTTTAGGAACGTAACATGTTAAGACAGCTGTATCGCCGGCATTTAGTGGACCATCGAACTGAAAAGGACTTATAATAGGTGCCACTGTAAAAAAAATTCAACGGGACAAAATAACACATGGGCCTCTTCTGTGAAATGTATACAAATAAACAATACCAAAAAATGAGTGATTTTTAAGCATGAATCTACACTCACGGCTTACCTTAGGCTCGAACACGCTCTGAAAGAAATATAACATATAAATAAATTAACCCACGAAGCTGGAGTTTGCTGAAGTCCCGGCGAAAACCTATCAAACAGGCCACTGTCACAACACAAAACAGCCAAAGGGAATTGATTATCTCATAGTGATTTTTAAAAATCTTGTTTTGTGTTACAACAGTGGGTAAAAAACGACAAAAACTGTACTTACCCATGACTTGAACTTCGAGAGAGCCTCTAGCACTGTATCCTTGAGAATTCTTAGCGACGCAATCATAGGTTGCTTGATCCGACGCTCGCTCCACATTTTCAATTATGAGAGTCCCATTAGGGAAAACTTTTTGTTTCCTATTGATCGGCAAAAGTCTCCCATCTGGAAATCAAACTTTAACACAAAATTTCAAAATTGCTTTCAATCGCGTACCTCTCTCCCAGACTACACTATCGACCGGGTGCCCAGCAAATGGACAATGAACAATCAAAGTACCCCCCGCAACAATCGCTTGTTTTTCCATAGACCTCACGAAGGGTAAACCATAAACGTTAATCCTAGCTGAGTGATCAGCTGACCCGACTTTACTACTAGCAACACACCGATACAACCCACCATCATTGGTATGAATTGCTGTGATATTTAATTGTGAGACTACATCACCGTTTACTGTAACGTATTGTCCAATTTGGTTCCGCTCACTGTTTGATAACCTTCTCCCGTAGAGTTCCCACGTGATTTCCGGTGTAGGATTCCCGGATGCGATACATTTCAAAAAAACGGAGTTTCCCGGCTGGACTGTTTCTTCATTGAAAGCATGTCTGATTTGTGGGGGCTCAAAACGTCCTCCAAGTTTCAACTCGGCGATCGCCTCGGCACTCTCTTGATCGTTTCGGATGAAACACTGATACATGCCTTTATCTTCTTTCCGAACTGACTCAATTCGTAAAACTGCTTCATTGTGGTCGATCGGATGACCGTCTTTTAACCAACTTATAGTCTTGATTGGGTTTCCTAGTTAAAACAAGTTTAGTATCAAATTGATTTGAGCCAGATTATTACCTTCGAAATTACAAGTAAAAACTGCAGGTCTTCCAAAATCAATAGTCTGGACTTGGGGCTCAATTTTCGCTTTAAGAGGAGCGGTGACTGTAAGAACTGTCTCGACGCTTTCACCTCCAACTGAGTTGTTCACAACGCAGAGATATTTTCCAGAGTCTTCAACTTTAGCTTCTCGGATAATTAAAGTCCCAGCGACTTGCTTGACTCGGTCGTTGAGTGTGACTGCTTGTTTTCGTGTGGTTCCTTCAACGAATTTGTACCACCTGGAACAACAGAAAGCGCATTGGAGAATTCTGCCAGACATATGGAGGTTTTACCTAAATAAAGGAACAGGATAAGATTGAGCAGGGCAGAAGGCCACAGCTGTTTCATTTAATTTTGATACCCTTATATCAATGGTACGGGAATTAACTTGGGGCCGAACAAATCCCGTGGGTTCTGAAAAATCGGCAGAAATAGAAGAACAATACCTGAATTGGGGATATAGAAGAACGACCGGTACGAGACAAAAACAGAAAAGGTCAGTACCTGAATTTAGGGATAGGATAACCGGAAACTTCGCAAGTTATTACGATATCTTGCCCGAAAGGTACTTCGATGACAATGCTACCATCGATTTTTCGACCAGAGGATTTCGGAGGGACGTTGTTGGTCGGTTCTATGACAAATTTGAATCAGCTTTCAGGGAAAAACAGAAGACACCAACTAAAACTAACAACATCTAACTTACTTAAACACGGGATATGGGAAACCAACGACAGGACACAAAATAACACCATCGCTTTTTCCAGGAAAAGCAGTTATCTTCCATGGTGTTTTTTCACCCACGAGTTTTGGTGGTAAATTATTAGTAGGTTCTGAAAAGAACCAGCAATTAGGATTCTGGAGATCAAGAACAAAGCGAACAAAAAGCAGAATCCCTATGCTGGTTCATGCCACTTACCTTGACTTCCTTGGACTAGTCACAAGTACTTACATGTATCTTGGGACCGGATATCCAGTCACTTGGCAAGTCAACCAAGCCGTACCATTTCTCCCAACTATAAGTACTTTCCACCCTTCAAATTTCTCACCGTCTTTTTTTGGTGCGACGTTACTTGTCGGTTCTAGAAACCCGAAACTGAGTGTTACTTACATGTATCTGGGAACTGGGTACCCTGTGACTTGACAAGTAAGCCAAGCAGTACCAGAAATAGGAATTTTGACAATTTGATGACCCTCGAAACGTTCGAGATCTTTTTTAGGAGGGACGTTATTTGTAGGTTCTGGAATAAAATTTGGGAAATGACCAAAAGAAGCCCAACAATCAAACGAGCACTTTCAAAATTGTGACTTACTTAAATCTGGGTACTGGGAAACCAGTGACTTGACAAGTCAACCATGCAATACCGCTTTTGGCAACATTTAAAACACGCCAACCTCCAAATTCTGCTCCGACTTTTTTCGGAGGAACATTATTTGTAGGCTCTGTAATAAAAAAAAAAGTACCTGATTAAGGGTACAGGGAAAGCCACAACAGGACACATCAGAAAAATTGACTGGTTCACGGTTTCTGACACCAAAGTGAAACCAAATTTCTTGTCTAGGGCTTTTGGTGCTATGTTATTTGTCGGTTCTGTAAAATAAATTTACCTGTATATGGGAACAGGATAGCCAACTACATCACAAGTAAGAAAAGCAGTTTTATTTTGAGGGTGAATCACAATCACACCACCGTCGTATTTTCGACCAGGAATTTTGGGAGAAATTTTCCCAGTTGGTTCTAGAAGTTACCACAAGTTATAAAACGGGTACCCTTCCCTTACAAACTGACATGCAAATACAACAAAAGCAAAGGTACCTAAATAAGGGCACTGGAAAAGCCACAACCGGACACATGAGAAAAATACTCTCTTTCACGTTATTTGAAATAGCAGTAAAACCGATTTTCTTGTCTAGGGCTTTTGGTGCTATATTATTCGTTGGTTCTGGAAGCACAAATTATCTGTAGACTGGAACTGGGTACCCCACAACATCACAAGTAAGAAATGTTGTACGATTTTGAGGCCGAATCAAAATTTTGCCACCTTCGTATTTTTGACCGGGGACTTTTGGGGAGATTTTCCCGGTGGGTTCTGGAAAGGGTCACAGGTATCAAAAGTTGTAAAGGAATAGAGGGTACCCTTGCCAAAATTTACCTGTAGATAGGTGCGGGAAAGCCTTGAGCTGCACATAAAAGTGGTACCGTTTGACCAAAAGGAACAAAGCTCTTAAGGCCGGAGATCGACTTGTCTTTTGCCATTGGGGAAACACTTGTTTGTGGTTCTAGAAAAATCAAAATTTGTACCTGAATAAGGGAGCAGGATATCCTTGTGCTTGGCAAAGTAACCCGAATCCCAAACCAACTGTTCTAATATAAGTCGAGCTTACAGCATCAGTGGAAAATGCCGGTGCTTTAGATCCGATTGGTTCTAGAATTTTTTAAAAATGATTGAAAAAAAGTTTTGACGTACCTGAATAATGGGGTAGGTTGGGCTTGGGCAGGACAAAGCAGAGCAAAACTTTGGTTTTGTCTCCTCTCAAAAGAGAAAGTTTTAGAATCAGAAGAAAAACTTGGCGCTTTTGATCCCACCGGTTCTAAATTTACAAAAAATTAGTTTTGGGATTACCTGAATTTTGGGACGGGGTAAGCCTGAGCTTGGCATAAGAGTCCAAAACTCTGATTAACAGTACGCGTTAGAGAAATGCTTGTAGCATCAGTTTGAAAAGTTGGAGCTTTAAACCCAATTGGTTCTATCAAAAAAACCAAAAATTAAAATTTTTAAATTCAGTACCTGAACATTGGAACTGGAAGAGCTTGAGCTGGACAAAACAGCACAAAACCGTTTTCTTGACGGATTTCGTACGAAAAAGTTTTGGATAATGATGAAAAAGTTGGTGCTTTATATCCCACAGGTTCTAGGATTAAAATAAAAAATCAAAATTGAGGCAAAAGTACCTGAATGAAGGAGAAGGAAAACCCTGAGCTGGACAAAGCAGGGCTACATTTTGCCGGCTGTGTCTCTGATAGCCCAGAACTTTAATATCGGTGGAAAAAGCGGGTGCCTTAGTACCCACAGGTTCTAAATTAGTAAAAATAAGTTATATTGAAAAATCACCTGAATGAAGGAACTGGGAATCCTTGCGCTTGGCAAAAAACAGGGATTTCAAAACCGGCCTCTCTTTCCACGTACTTAAATTTTGAATCGGCCAATAATTTGGGGGCTCGAGTACCAACCGGCTCTAAATACAAAAAAAATTACCTAAATGTGGGTTTGGGATAACCCTGAGCTTGGCAAAGCATCGCGATATCTCTTCCCTGGTTATCCTCAAAAGAGGTTAATTTAACATTGGTTAAAAATTTGGGAGCTCGAGTACCCACAGGTTCTAGAAAAAAGTACTAACCTAAATAATGGTACCGGGTACCCTTGGGCGAGACAAAGAAGTGCCAAAGACGAGTTCTCTTTATAATTAATAACTTCGTACTTTGAATGGGACGAAACTTTAGGCAGGGTACTACTGATGGGTTCTGGTAACAAACAAAATTAGTACCTTATAGATGGAACAGGGTAAGCTTGCGCTGGGCACAAAAGAGTAACACTCGTCCTTTGTCGGCCCTCAAAAGCGTGACTTTTATCCATTGTTGGGAATTTCGGTTTAACACTACCCACAGGTTCTATAAAAGAAATGAAACAGCTTGGTACTTTACCCCAAAAATTCAGTACCTGTAATTTGGGACAGGAAACGACTGTGCTGGGCATAACAAAGTCGCGCTACGGTTAATAGAAGCATCCAAAGTTTGAATTTTAGAAGTACCAGCTGTTAGACGAGGAGCCACACTTCCCACAGGTTCTAAAATATAGTACCCAAAGTGAATTACCTGAATCTAGGGACGGGAAATGCTTGAAACGGGCACTGGAGAGTGACATTTGACCCGAATTTATCCAAAACGGTTCTAGACTGATCACCGGAAGTTAATTTAGGAGTGACACTTCCAACCGGTTCTAAGAAAAATATTAGTTAGAGTGAGATTTGGGCACTTTTGCTTCAAATTTAGGGTTATTACCTGTATAGTGGTGGTGGAAAAGCTTGAGCTGGACATAGAATTGCCAGATTTCGGCCAATAGAGTACTTATCGAAATTGGGCAATTTGGGGATGTTGGGTCGGACACTACCGATGGGTTCTGGGAAAAAGATTATAATAAAAAAAGGTTTGGGTACTTTTGCTTCAAATTTGGGATTATTATAGTAAAGTAGTGATAGAAGAGTTTGATCTGAGCATAGCTTTTTTTTAGTTTTGCTTTAATTTCTAGAATTATTACCTGTAGAGTGGTGGTGGAAAAGCTTGTGCTGGGCATAAAATTGCGAAATTTTGGCCGGAAATGTAGTTATCAACAGTTGGGAATTTAGGAATGTTGGGTCTGACACTTCCTACAGGTTCTGGGACAAAAAATAATTTTAGAAATTTTACCTGTGCAGAGGGACAGGGAACGCTTGCGCAGGACAAAGTAAAGTAACTGTAGAGTTACTTTTTGATTCGAAACCTCGTAAATTATCAGTTGCTGGGAATTTGGGCAAAACACTTCCGATTGGTTCTAGTGAGAAAATAGAATGTCAAAATAAAATGTTTTCAAGGTGGGCAGGTACTTTCAAAATTTTGAATTACCTGTATTTAGGTACTGGGAAAGCCTGTGCTGGGCATAAAAGTGTTAAGCTTTCGCCTAAATGGCCCTTAAAAGTTCGTGAAATATCAGTTGTTGGAAATTTAGGCAAGACGCTCCCGATTGGTTCTAGGGTAAACCAAAAAAAATTAAAAAAATCTACTGGTACCCAATGTTGGAATAAGAATATTTCCCTTAATAAATACCTTGTTAGAGGTACTGGATAGCCTTGAGCTGGGCATAACAAATTAAGACTAGCACTTAGTGAATAAATGTACTCCTTCCTGGTTTCCAATGGGAATTTCGGAAGAACACTTCCTACCGGTTCTAGAATAAAAGTTCCCAGCTTTGGATCAAAACTTACCTTATCAAAAATCTAAAAGGGGGCGAGGGTACCCAATTTTGTACAAACCTGTGAGAACCAACGAAAGGATTAGGAGTTTGGGTCAAAGGACAGGTACTGTTTTTAAAAATTTTGAAAGTGCCCGTTTGAGAAGCAAGGGTACCCTATCCCAACATTCAGGTAAATTTATAAAAACTGTGGTGAAGAATTCGGAAATGCTTCACCAGAGTTGAGTAATTTCTGCAATTTTTGCAGTCACAAAACACATTCATTCTCTGCTGAAGCAGCAGAAAAAGAGTGTGTTCAATAGCCACTTGAATTTGGATTTCGGCTTATCATCCAACATCCTGACACGACAATTAAAATAATTAAACAATACAAACATTTATAATTAGCGTCATAAACACTTTCCGTATTAAGCTACTACATATTTACACAACTATTCAAACAGGAAATTCAGTTATGTGAGGAATTTATTACGAGATTACTAGCACCGAAAAATGTTATCTCTCTTTGAAGATGCCACACGAAAAAATAATTCAAAATAGAACATCTGTCTAATTTTAACGCTTGTCCATATTTATATTTCGGAAGGCCGATATTTACATTTTATGAATAGGAACAAGGAACTTTGTTGCATCAAAGTATGAGAACTCAAGTGGCTATTGAGATACGACAAGAATAATAAAAAGTCAACAGTGAATGATCGCATGACGGTACAAGAATAATAAACAATTAATTGCGTTGACTTTTTATCATTTTGTGAGGATGCCACAAACGATATTTATCACTCAAATTATCATAGGTTTGACAAAAATAGTTTCAGGAAATTTAAAATTCTGAATCATCGAGGAATTAGTCGCGTCAAATTAGCATTCTTCTGCAAATTCTTTGTAAATTAGATGGATCAAAAGTGTCTTCAGAAATTTGGTCCCTGAACTTTTTTTGAATTTATTGTTAATGCTAAAAACCTTCACCAAAAAAAATTGTTAAAAAAATTCTTTCTTTGTCTTTTACAACTAATAACTTTTCTTGTGAAAGTTTATAAATACCAAATTAATTAAAAAAAAAAACAAAAACAAAAAACAGAATAGTATAATATATTATTTTTTATAATAATGATATATTATTTTTTTGAAATTATTATTAACAAAATTAACAGTTACTTCAAAGAATTTCGAGTACATGAAAGATAAACTATACTAGCCCTTACGTACGAATAAATTTACGTCATCATCAGTGTCAGTCGGTGAATATTTAAATCCTTTATTTTGAAAACGGAGCATGAGACCCAAATTCTGTTGTAAAGAGTTACTATTAGGACTAAACTGAGGGCTATTGCAGAGAAAGAAGTTTGATCGAAATTTGTAAAGTAGGATTTTGAAAAATAGTTTGCCTCCCCCTGGGTATTTCCGTTCGAACGGCTTATGTTCGAACAGTGCCAGTTTCTTTTTCAGTATTATAAGACTAAGACATCTTTTCTTTTGGTTTTTACAAAATTTTCATTTTAGAAAAAGTTATGAGGTATTGAAATTTTCTAAAAGAATAATTAAAAAAATAGTGATTTGTGTGTCAAGACCAAAATTTTTTTGTCAAGTCTTTTTTAATGACTGAAGCAAAGTCAAAGCTTGAAAACTTTTTAGCCGTAGCAGACACAAGACTTTTAGTCAATTTAAAAAAAAAAAATTTTTTTCACAGTATTTATAGGTCAATTTTTTGCCAAAACGGTCATTTTTCGGCCGCATTTGTGATAAATTCAATTTTTGATTAAGGTTGACTAAAAATAAAATTTCAAATGCTTAAAATAAATTTTTTACTATCACCTTAAGTGCAAGAAATTAATGTGCAAATTCCTTTTTATAAAATAGGCAAAGAAATCTGTGTTTTGTTACAGGAAGAACAATTTAATTTTAGTTCTCCAGTAGAACTTGATATGAAAAAAAATAAAATAAAATAAATCCAGTTTTGACAGTTGGCCCAACTAAGAATCTATGACTTTTAAGTCGCTCGATAATTTCGACAGTATTCTACAAAATAATTTGAAACTCTACATTTAGGTGGTTTCCTCAGAATTTTGCCATAAAAAAAGTTAAAATCAAATTGGCAGATCAAATATGAACGATTATAAAGATAAAAAATGCTAATATTTTTTTCAATACATACTAGGCAAAATAAAATTAAGCGGTACAATTAGGCGTCTTTTAAATCGTTGATAACGACTTTTTAATGAAAATTAAAACGTTCATAATGGCCAGTTTAATATATGTAGGTGACAAAAATAAAAATTTTAATGTTCAGACAACATACCTGAAACTGTTATTACAGTTATTTATCAGTGATCTGAAAAACGCCAAATTGTAGAGTTTTATGTTATTTTGTCCAAAATTGTCTGAAATATTAACACTTTAATCGTAAAAAAGGGTCGCCTATAACAAGTCTGCTATTTTAATTGTTTTAATATTCATTATAAACTCGTAATCAGTGATTTCGTTAAGAGATAATTTGGTTATATTAGAAACGTCATTTAAAATTTTCCAATTTTTTTTTATAAAAATTGTAGTAATTGTCAAATACTTTTCAAAATATTAATTAAAAAAAGCCCAGTGACCATTTTTTTTGTCACTTTTGATCCTTAAATCTTAAGTAGGGCTTTAATAAAAAAAATTGAAAGGTTTAACTCGGAAAAAGTTCGCAATTTTGTATTTTTAACAACTAGTGGGAGGCTTGAATGTTTCATAAAGTGAAAACCGATTTCCCGCATAAAAGGTCAAAATTTATTTGTGGCAATCTCACTTGATTTTTTTTCCATTAAAAGTCACTTACCCGTGATGACCAATCTACCCTTGGTTGCACTAAGTCTTGTTTCTCCTGTCAGTCTATGTTTCGTCCGACATTGATAAGATTTATAACCATCTTCAGGTCCAACATCTCGGATGTGTAATTCGCCAGATGGTAGAACAAGATATTTGCTGTCTGTTAATCAGAGAAAAAAAATTAGTCATTTGATCGCGTCTGTTTCAAAGCTCTCAATTTTCAACCTTGAGAGAAAATTAAGAGAATTAAAACAGTTTTTTCTGATTTTTTTAGCCAGCAGTTTTGCGAATTCAAGGTAATTATAAGTGAAAAAAAAATTTAATTGGAGCAATGACAACATATTTCAACGCTTGTATGTATTGATTAGAATTTCCTTGAATTACGCATTTTCTAGACCAACTTTTAATTATTAATTTATATTTCGGTCTATAAATTTCGGTGTTAATTAGAAATTGGTCTTTTACTGAAGTGAGCAACAAAGCAGGTTTAGTGAAAGGGTAAGAATGGAAGGATCAGGGATTAAACAGGAGAGGAATTCCAGTAGCCCTTGATTCTTATCATTTTTTTTATTTGAAAAAATATCGCGGAAAAGACGTACACAACCCTTGATTTATAACAAATGAGAAGTGAATAGAACGCACCGTAGCGATCGTCCTTGGTGGCAATTTCATTATTGTCGTCCTGTAGCCAGGAAACAACAGAAACGTAGTCGCTGACAAAACTGGGAATGTGACACTTGAAGATGGCTGTGTTTCCTTTAAGGACGCTTTCGTCCATCACATTTGCGTTGTAAGATTGAGAAACAACTGGAAAAAAATTTGATTGAGAGTTGAGGAAAAACATTCTTAATTAAGACACGCAAATGTTGATAACAATCAAAAATTTATTTCCGGACTTGTTTGCAGGTGCTTCATAGGAAATGCATTGTGGCGTACTGTAAATGTGAAGAACCGAACAGTGCCAAAAATGTTTGAGGTTTTGTTTACAAAGGATGATAAATATGGAAGGTGACATAGAAGATTGGAAATTAAATGAGGACGAACTGTTGGCCTACAAATTGTTGATGAATTTAATTAAATTTAAAAAAACCTGAAAAACTGAAATCAGAACAAATAATTTAATTTACTTTTGACTAAAAATAAGTAAATAAATAAATAGAAATCAGAAAAATATTGAATCAAATAATTTTTGAAACAGTGGTAAGTGTTTTTGTCGTACCTAAACCTTTTTTTTAATTGAGAGCTCCTTCAATAAATATTGAAATTTAATTTTTTATTTTCAATTACAATGTTTAACAAAATTCTGTTTTAGAATAGCGTTTAATATTTGAATTATTCATAACATTCTTGAAAACAAAAAGCGCAACATAAAATTCTTAAAGCTGCTTTTTAAAAATATGAATAGCTTCAAAAGATGCACTTAAAACGTTCAAGATCTCTTCTTATTAAAAGAAATCTCATATTATTCAATTATTATAATCATTACCTTGTTATTTTTTATTATGTGGTTTCTAAGAACAACTTTTATACAAGATACAAAAGCTTTTATGTATTATAACATAACCCACAAAAGAGCCGTAACTTTAATAAATAAATATATGCTACGTAGCAATAAAATTTTGATCCTAGAAAAGCATTTTAAAATATTAAAAACAACAAAAAAAAATAGTAGATTAAGAAATAAGACTGATCTTGTTGTCACCATTAAAAAATATTATTATATACCATAGTATTATTATTAAAATTGGTATTCAGGTATTTATATTTAACCTCACTTGAAAAAACAAATTCTTCTATTAATTTATTTGATTCATAAAACTTAAAAAAATACCTCAATAAAAATTCATTTCATTTATTTTAGATAAATTGATTAAAAATCAATATATTATATAGACTAAATATATTTTTATTTTATTTCTCAAAAATTTTTGTCTAATTTATGCCTTGTGCAACCGCAGTACTAATAAATCTCGACACAGTAAGCCACAACAATAGTCGTGTGACAAATCAGAAACACCACCACCCTGATTGAGTTCTTTTGAAAAGAAAATTACGATTCTGTCATAATTCATAGGAAAATAAGTGCTTCAATACCAAAAGCTAAATAAAAACAAACGAAACATTTCCTTGAAAATTCAATTAACCATTTTGAAGCATTATATCAAACTACATCTGTAGTACAAAAAATCTTGACGTTAAATTAGAATTAACTACGCCGAAGAGAAAAAAGAAACTATATAAATAAACAATTTCAAAGATGAACAAAATCTTCTATATTAAAAAAATCATTACAATTTTTTTGCAATTTTGGTTTAATCTAAAAGTGGTGTTGAAGATGCGGATAAAACTTAAACAACCGGTATTATTCTTATAATTTTGAATTTTCTACTTTTCCACGTTCTAAGTTCTATTTTTTACCCCTCATGTTCCATTCCAGATTTTCTATATTCTCTATTTCATTAATTTTCTACCTTAACCAAATTGTAGATTTTCCAAAATTTCTTTTCTCTTCCTCTCTTAGTAGTCCACTCGCTAATTTGGAATCATTATATTTCTTTAAAGTTTCCTTAATCTCAGAAATGTTTCACAAAGATTAGTTAAGAACACGTTATTTATTTGTATTATACAGGGTGAGCATTTGAAAACGAAACAATTAAGTTTATAGGTATTCTAGTTATTTTTTTAATAAACGTTCAGACAGGTCGATCTTGTTTAGGTAAGGAATAAATATCTGGGCTAATGTCAATATTAATTCTTCACCCCTTTGATGGGAGCGGCTACCACCTTCAAAATTTTAAATATTACATGGAATTAGGCGGCATGTTATTGCAAAGGTAATTAAAGTCTCTTTTCACTGGTGTTCTTGTTTTCAATATCCAACCATAATCTAACCAGTACTTTTAGGAAAAAATTAAGTATAGAAAAACGCCGCAAATTTGCTGATATTTTTGTATAATTTTAAAGGTTCTTTGGTAAAATAGAGTATTAAGTGCATGTATTTAATATTGTTACAAATTTTTAAGAAAAAATTAATTAAGTGTTATCAAATTTTCATAAAATACCTAAAAAAGAATGTGAACTGACATTTTAAGGTGTTTTACCTTTTATTTAAATTTGTTATTACATTTAAAATATTTTTTTTATAAAATAGCTTTAAAAAGCCCCTTGAACCCCCCTTTAATGAAAAAACCCTAAAAATTATGTAAAAAATAATCAACAATTGTATCGATTTTGCAAATTCCAATGCTCATATGCGAAAAAGAAAATAAAAATAGTAGAAACATAGATCGGCAATGAAAATTTACAATAATTTTATGTAATTAAGACACTCAAAAGTGAATCAACTAGTTTTTAATCCGTATTTTTGTGATTTTCACAAAAGTGATGTTTGTTGCAAAATTATGTTTCATTTTACTTTGTTTGGTAAAGATTATGTGTATCTTTATACATTTTTGTCAAATATTTTAGCATTTTCTTGCAGTTTTTCCTTTCTATTTGACAAAAAAAGTTATGTTACTAGTTCTGGAGATGCATCTTTGTAGGAGGCCAAACTAACATGCCGAGTAAATGATAGCAAGAACACCTGAGTTTAAGACTTTTGAAACCCCATTTTACATTAAAAAACAACTCAAGATGGTGACAAGCCTAAAAAACTGTATATTTCAAAAAAAATTGTAATTTCCCACATTCTTCCCCAAATTTGAATTTAGAGAATTTTCTATAAATATTTACACATCAACACTATAATATTGAACTAATGAATAAACTTGGCAGCTTTTAAAAAGCATTTCGAGTGTTTAAAATCTGTATTTATGAGAAAACTTTTATTATCTAAAACAAATAAAACAGAATTCTTTTAAATACAACTGTTCAGATTCTAATACTTTTTTGTCGTCTATGTCTTTTCTTTATCTATTAGAAGCAGCTTTTATAAGATCACTGACTTGACACAAATTTTCTGTAAGGGAAAGCTTTGTTCGCTTTGTTTGATAAATTACTGCAAGGTATTATGATAATTTTGATACAATCGCGTTTTCATTTATTACATTTTTTCCTCCAAACTTCATAAAATGAATGCTGAAAAACCAGAAATTCAACCCATATCTGATAAAATCAAAAACTCATTTCAACACTTGGCACACTATGCATTTCTGGTTCATGCATTTTATTTCCAACCCACATTGTTTGTAAAGCTTTCGACCAAGAATTATTGCGTAAAATTACCGCGAGGTCAGTAGCCTTCATGTTATCATTTTCGCTATTCTAACAATTCTCTATAAATATAATTCGATTATCTTCTCACTGAATATTGATAAATTTATCGAACAAGCTCTCTTCATTTCGCAATCACCCTTCGTGTTTTGTTTAATCGAATCAAAGCTTCGGCTGTAACCGGAAGTGGAGAAAGTGCACTGGACTGAAGGATCAACAGGTGGAAATTCGCGTAAAAATACCGTAATCATCAACCGGGGGCAGAAATTTGTTGTTAGCGGTGTCTTGCCATGAAACCACCTCCACATGATCGCTCACAAACGACGGAATCTGACATTTGAAAACTGCGGTGTTGCCCTTAATCACAAACACGTCGTAAACTTGTGCTTCGTAATACTGATTCACCACTGGAAGAAGAAAAAAGGGATAAAAACGGGATTCTGACAGGATTTTTACCCTCAAGCTCGTCCAAGTTGGGATTATATTCGTGAATAACGCCATCGTCGGCCACCCATGCCTCCACCTGTACGAAATCAGTAACGAAACTAGGTACCAGACATTTCAGAATTCCGGTGTTGCCCTTCAGGACAAATTCGTCGATGACACGGCTTTGGTAAAATTGTTTGACGACTGTAAAGAGAAAAATTTGTGTAGACATAGGATGAAAAAATTAAGAAGATTTTGTCAAAATTGACTTGATGTCAAAGCCGATCAAAAGACCTGCTCACGTTCCATTTTGAAGTAACAGTATACCAAATAGACTTATGTAGAAAACAGACTATTCAAAATTCTCTAGAAAAGTCTCTAGTAAAGTCTCTAGAATAAAATAATTTCCGGTAATTCTCTGTTTAAAGCTAATATAGGTTTATAAAAGCTGTATAAAATATGTAATAAGGATAACGGAGGATGGACTAAGAAAAGAAAAAATTGCATTTGTAAATTAGTCGACGTTTTGCTGATTTTCCTCAGCTTCCTCAGGACTTTATTACTCAGTTATTAAGAGACTGAGTAATAAAGTCCTGAGGAAGCTGAGAAAAATCAGCGAAACGTCAATTAATAACTGAGTAATAAAGTCCCGAGGAAGCTGAGAAAAATCAGCGAAACGTCGACTAATTTACAAATTTTTTCTTTTCATAGTCCATCCTCCGTTAACCTTATTACATATTGAATATTTCTGGACGTTAAAAATAACCCCAAGCTGTATAAAATATCAATCAATGGAGATTTTTTCGTGACAAAAGTAGCAGCAAGAAACCGATTGTGCCATCATATTATATACGTTAGTAGTCGTGCAGTCTACAATCATAAAACAAGCGTTTTTAGACGTACGAATTGATTAATTAATTTTAATTTTGAATTAAATAACTTTTTAACTAAAATAAAACTAGTCTACAACAGTTTTTTTTAAATAAGACCTATATATTTTTGTTATATAAAGCCACCTCAACTTAGAAAGAATGTTTAAAAAAACTCAGCACGTCAAACTGTTAAGATATTTAATAAGAAAGATATTACAAAAGAAACAATGAATAAAAAATTAAAAATGTAGAGTTTAAGCTAATTCCTTATAACTACTTGCATCTGTTTCTCTCATAGCAGACCAGCAATAATCACCTAGTATGTTCTAATGCCTAATATGTTCTAATCTTGATATTTTTTGCAAAAACTTTCAGATCTTGATGAAATCGCTCGCCATGTTCGTTACTCGTACTTCCAAGATTTTCCGAAAAAAGGTAACGCCACTCATTAAATAAATATTTTTTTTGTAATAATTCTAGAAGGAGTATACTCCAGAAAAATTAACATTTTGCCAACAACAGAACTGTTAAAAGTTAACACCTATTTTTTGGCTATAACTTTTAAACCGCGTTTCTTAGAGCAAAAACTCTTACAGCAATTTAAAGACCATGTAATACCGCGACCAATACCTATCTTACACTTAAAATTGGTCTAGTAGTATAGTCGTCATTGTCAGTCAAATAATGACATCTTATATGAAAAAGTGAAAAAGAAAACGTTTTTTCTAAGAATTGTGACTGCTAGCAGAAATCAAAAAATTGTGTATTAACTACCCTTAGTAGCTTATGCAAAAAAATATATTTCATTCGATAAAAAAATAAAGTTTAATTTTGTAGACTAGTGTAATTAATACGCCCTAGAATCTGTGTCGGTTTGGTTGCCATACTTTACTCGTCCGCCATATTTCACGCAATTGTAGCGCCCTCATTCGTACATTGGTCAAAATATAAAGCCGCTCTTTATGTCACGTTCTCCTCCACCACTTGACCGATTTCGCGCCCTCTCATCATTTCGCTTTCAATCATATTTTCAAGCATTTTTTACTTATTTCGTAGCATCTAAGCGCAAAATGAAATTATATGTTTTATTGGATTATACTTCTACTTCAAAATCTAACTGAGAAATTAAAATCGAATCATCTATGATGCATACAGGGACGCTGAAATTCAATTTGCAATTGTTCCAAAATTAATGTGTCTAAAGTTTGTTTTGTGCACCTAAAAATTAGATATAAAACACTACTTTTTCGCAAATGCCAGCCCTACAATTAAAGTTATAAATTTTAGAGTTCCTAATTTTTGAGAAATTGACAATATTTTAGCTAAACCAATTCCAATCGAATGAAAATTAGTGTAGAAAATGTGTAATAATTAGTATTGTGAAAAAATATCGAAGAATCTGTAGATACAATAGAAATTTTATTAAATAATTTTGCAAATTTGGAACCATAATAAAAGGTTATTATTCCGGCTAGAATTTATTTTGACGTCATTGTTGCAAGTGGTGATAGCGTGTTTACAAATTTTTCGTTGATATTTTTTTCAACTGTTCGCCAGTGACTGAATAGTTATTTTTATTACAAGGCTAGAAACTATCGTTTTGCGAGTATAAGCACGGATTGTGGGCTGAGGCGAAGCCGAGGCCCACAAGTGCGAATACTCGGAAAGAAGTTTCTGGCCGTGTGATAAACAACGTTTTTTAGTCCAAAAAGTTGCCTAAATTAAAAAAAAAACATTTTTATAATAAAAATTTTTGGCGCTAGAGTATTTGTTTTTCTGAGGTTGATGGCATTATCATGATAACTAGATTTTAAATTCAAAATATCATTGACAATAAACAATTATAAACTCTGTCAAATCGTGCTTTGAAAACAGAAAATCCCTAGTAGTGGAGAGCCGTAAGGTTTTATACCTCGGAACCCGGGTCCACTGAACGGATTTTTATAAAACTTTTTGGAATGTTTTTTTAACACTAAGTACTAAAATGTTTACCCATTTATTTTTACCGATCTAAATTTTTTAATTATTAAAATTAATAATTATTAATTTTTCGGAGTTTTAATTTATTTTTTAATAAAATAGTTTTATTATTTAATAAAAGTTAGTATTATTTCTGCTTAAAGTTAGATTTTACATCGAAAAATTATTACAACCCTATCTTTGGGGCCTCAAAAGACCACAAGTAAAAGGTGAGAACGGGGAGGGGATTACATATAATTGGGATTGTGAGCTGGATTTAGACCAAATTCAGACTGTTAAGTTTGACATATCCATACGTAAAATAAACCCGGCATTTTATATTTGCCAAATTCGTTTCTTCAAATCCAATTCAAAGCCCCCAAAATGGGGCCAAAATTGACAAAAATCACAAATTTTACTTTTGAAAATTTATTTGACCTCCTGTATATTAAATCGAAGAAAGGAGACTCTTAAAATAATTTTTGCACGTGTCTTAAGTTTAATAATTTGATATTTTTAAATTCAAATTTTTATTAATTTGAATATTTCTTCGAATAGTGCCGTTTGGGCTTCCCATCGCTGAAAATATACCTCTATGGACCTCTGTAACGGGATGTTGTAGAAAAACTGTAACGGTACTAGACACCTTAGAAAAAGAGAGATTTTATATGCACAAAGTTTCAGATTTTTTGGACTGTAAATAAAAAAGTTTTTGGTTCTTCCAACTGTCCATAATACGAATCTTGAGCTGGGCAAGGTGAACTAAAAGTTGTCCGATTTTCAATTTTTTTTTTAATTGATTGATGTAAACGTGGAATAAAAGAGAAAAATATCAGTTGCTTTGCCCCCCTATTCCTACAGCCCCCAAACCTGGCCTAAATTGACGAAAATTTTTGAAATCTATAAATAAATCTAGAGCAGCGTTTCTCAACCTTTTTTGGCCTGTGGACCACTAAAATTTAGCGGCTTAAGTATCTGTCGCTAAAATTAGTTTGAGATATTTGTAATTTGATAAATTAAAATGTAGTTATTATTATTTTTTTAATTTTTTTCGCGGATAAATAAGTGTCCACAAAATAGTAAAATTTCTTAGCGGACCACTAGTGGACTAGCGAACCACCAGTTGAGAATAGCGGATCTAGAAATCTGTGATTTATTTTATGGGGGTACTACTCTAAATCCTAAACACATTTTTATGAAAATTAATTACTCCATTTAATTAGGGAATAAAAAACAAGGGGGTACAAAGTAGCAAAAATTACCTACTTTTATTTTGAAATTTATTTTGAACGCCTGTATATTAAATCAAACAAAAAAGACCAAAAAAGATAATTTTTGAACGTATTTTAACTTTAACAATTTGAAAAAATTTTGTTTTCGAATAGTGCCGTTGAGGCTCCCTATCGGTGACAATAAACCTCCATGGTCCTCGATAACAGAACGTCCTAGGAAGACCGTAATAATTTTGGATACCTTAAAAAATCCGAAATTTAGATCCCCACAGTTTCAAAATTTTAGGTCCATAAATAACAAAGTTCTACTCCAACCACCTGTTAAAAATACGGATCTTGAGCTGAAATTGAGCGGAAATGGAAGAAAAATTGTTCGATTTTAAAATTTTTTTTTCTTTTTAATCGACATATATGAATGTGAAATAAAAGAGAAAAATAGTAGTTGCTTTACTCCCCCATTGCTACAGCCCCCAGGTGCGGCCAAAGTTGACAAAAATTTTTATTATTTATAATTAAATCTAGAAGACTGTATTTTTTATGGAGATACCGTGTATAAATTAATATTACATTAACTATAAAACCATCATTTATGGCATATAAAATTGAGATCTTTACTGCAAAAATTTTTTTCTTCATATTTCTTTTATTTTTCACTTAATTGTTATTATAAATTGTTGCAATCGAGATCGGCAAATTTTGATGGGTAAACTTTTTTATTTAAGCTTTCAACAATGCAATTCAAATGGTTTTATAAAAATCCATTCAGTGGAACCGGGTTCCGGGATTTTTACATTTTCATGTCTTACGGCACTCCACTATAGATTTTACTTTCAATGTCTAGACAGTGCAAAATAGTGACAAACGCAAACAATCACTTTCCGGATGATTTATACGACTAGAAATTTAGTGTTTCTAGACGGAGGCCTAAAAAAGATTTTATATCTACATATTTTTAGAGAAATTTGTACCTCTTAAGTTTATGCATAATAATGTAAGTCGATTATAATCTCGTTTGATGATTTTCTAACAATGATTTTACAGCTTCGTTTTGAAAAATCTAAATTTTGAGGTGGAATCTTCTAATAAAGTGTTCTGTAACAAACTGGAGGTATGTTTGAGCCTCAAAGAGTAGTTAATGTAAGTAGATACTTAACGATTGTTTTAGGCTCGTTGTGCTCCATAATTGAAACTATGTATACCTACTATGTAAGAATATTAAACATTTTACCTTTACTTAAAGATAAGATTTGTTTTTAACACGTTTGAGTGAAAAGGAAACATTTTAATCATCATTACACATTACAGTTTGGCCTATGCCAAAGCCTGATGGCTAGAAGATGACAGAATATGTTTCAAAGACATGCAAGTGATACATTTCATTGGTGTTGTTATGACAGTTTTTGATTAATAATTTCACACAATTCATAATTTAATTCCTCAATTCACAATGAAAACTTAATAATGAAAAGTGATGCTCGAACAATTACACCTAATTAATAAGTAAGTATTGGTCATTGTATGTTCTGCTTTATCACCCAGGAATATTTTTTAGGTAGCAGAGATAATAGTTTAAAGAGCACACCCTTATTATAAAAGAGTTCCATGTTAACTTCTACTCAGAGATATTACCAATTTCTGTATCAATAACTGAAGGGTTTAACAGACAATATTTTACAAATGTTAGGGCTTAATGATAAGGTTTAAAACTGGTCATGGTATCACTACATGTAGGAATTCTTCCCTATCCTAGTTAGGGTACTATTTTCAAAAACAAGTTCAACTATAATTTGATAAAAGCAGATTAATCTGTGCAAGTAATAACAAAAAGTCAATAAAAATAGTAAGAAAAAGTTAAAACAAAAATTTATTAGTGTAAATTTAAACCAAATAAACACAAAAAGCACAATGTTATAAAAAAATTTCTGGAGCTATTCTCCTAACTCTGTTACCAATGTTATCGTACTGTTACTGTAAAATAACAGTATGTTAAAAAAGTTGGTATTCTCCAACTACTATTAACATATGTTAGCAACAAAATAACCGTAACATACAATGTAAAATAACATTCAACAAAACGCTGGCTGTAAACCCTAACAGTACTGTAAATTTGACGTTTTCATAAAATTTTTGACATAAATTTGGTCCTCGGTTTTATGTTGGGGCTTCTACAAGTTCTACAAGTTCATGAAAGGCCGCAATTATTAAGGATATTATTAATATCAGGTTGTTTAATTTATTTTTCTTTAAAAATTTTAGTATCGAAAATATTATGAAATAATAAATTTATTACTTTTTAAAGACCAACAAAATACCTAGGTGTTTGTAACAAAAACTTTATTAGTTTAATATAACTACATATTTTTGTGTTTTATAATACATTTTTTATGTAAAGTTTTTCAATTCTTGCAATGGAAGATTTACAAAATCTATTTGAGTAGTCAGTGCCATTCCGTTTGTAGACCGGACTGATTGTGCGTTTATTGAAATTCCATTTAATTAATTTGATAAATTTTGCTTGTACCTCTTTTACATCTGGCTTCTCACATTTTAGGTTTTGGATTTTCCACATTTTTCTTACTTTCTTTTTCAATCAACGAAGTATGTGTATGTACGTACTTAGAAATTAATCGATGTTTACATCATTCTCAACTTCTTTGACAAACTCGCTTTTTTAGAACTATTGGGCTGTCCGTCATTGTAACATATGACTCAATTTCCAAAAAAGCCAGTAATGCAGCCGTACTGTCATCAATTTTAATGAGTTTCACAAAAATATTTTCCTTATTCTTCTACTAGGCAAATGTTCCAGTTCCATTTAAACGAGCGACAAGTTTATTTAAACAATTTCAGCAAATATTACCTAATAATCAAGGACCATGCGTTGGGTGTCATTGTTTGAAAAATTTGGTCATCTTCCATAGGGTTTAAATATTTTTCATATTGTCCATACGTCGTCTTTTAAACACGTTTTCTCTTCGTCTATGGCTTGCCCATCATTTTTTAAGCGAAAATCTTGCAAGATAAAAATTGTGACAATTACAGTTGTCAAAAAATTTATAAAAAAATAGAATTATGTAGTTTCTCGCTACTCTTTTGTTTGTTTCATTTTCCCGAAATAACATTTTAGGTCTAATGAAATCAATGTTAGGAGACATCTAACATACGGCATTAGAGAATCGCAAAATAAACGTCAATGTAAAAATTATGTTATTCTTGACGTAACAGCGGTATGTTGCTAACATATGTTAACTAACATACTGTAAAATAACATTTTAAGAGAATAGCACCATAAATTTTAATTTTGAATTTAAGTTCAGAGTCCTGCCAAAATGCAAAATAGTGACATTTTACGACAACACTAACTTCTAAAAAAGTTTGGGTCCAGGCTAAATCGCTATGTGACATCATTAAATAAGGAGGTTTTACGTCACTATGTTTTAGAATCACCCCCCAGGTTTGTTTGCATTTTAATTTTTTATAATTTGTATCTGTAAAGATCAAGAGTGCTTAATTAGTTTTGACTATAAGCAAAAAACTAAAGCAAAACACGATTTTTTAAATTTAAATGTTTATAACAAATTAACTACAGATTATCTTTAATGGGATGGCTAGTCGGTTTCCTGCTGTTATTTTTGTCACTAAATCCCTCATTTTATACTTGTTAACTGGGTAGGTAGTAAAAACGAGTTTTGAAAAGATGTTGACAAGACAGATGTGTTAATTTTAAAAGACAGTGCTTAACTGAAAGACTTATGTAGAGCAACGTCTCATGTACAAAATAAAACGAAAATTCTCTGGAATATCTGGGATCGGAAAGCAGGGGAAATTTGCCGGTAATTTCTTGGTTACCGTAGTCGTCTCCGGGTAAATAAGTATGTCCGTTGGAATCTTGCCAGTTTTCTACAACGACGAAATCTGAAACGAATGAAGGAACTTCGCATTTCATGACGGCAGAATTTCCGCGGATGACGTATTCATTGTCGGCTTCTACCTCATATGATTGGGCGACGACTGTACCAAAAAACCGGAAAAAATAATCAAATTTAGAGAACTGTAGTCTCCTAAAGAGAATAGCTTAACATCTGGTAAACACATTTTGTAATAGCTCACGGTCGCTGGGATTGTTTGAGTTAAGTGAAGATGCGATATTGGGTTTCGTGTGAGAGCGTGATTATGTTATTTGGATAAGAAACGATATTTGAGAACATGTTTTGATAGGATTGAAGAAGCTCTTTGAAAAATCGATATTTTATTAGTACCATTTCAGTTATTGCCAGTATTTTAAATATTCTCTGAACTCTCATCTCCAGTTCATATATTTTTAGCTTCAAAACTTTCGAAAAGAGACAAAACAACACAATCGAAGATGGACATGACCAGCCAGCTGAATCCTAGTAAAAAATCCTGAAGGAATTAATCAAGGACCACAATAGGTTTAAGGAATTGCCTAAAACTCGTGTTTTTTCAATACCGTAACTACTGTTGTCGTTGTACTTATGAACTTGGCCATCATCCGCGATCCAGGCATCGATTAGTACAAAATCGGCAACAAAACTGGGAATCTTGCATTTCATAACGGCAGCATTTCCCCTAATGACGTACTCGTTCTCGGCCTCGGTCACATAGTACTGGGCGACAACTATAGCAAAAAACCACCGTCAAAATTACCGTAATCAGTGGAAGCTTTCATGATTTTTCCGCTATCGTCAATCCACGATTCGACAAAAACAAAATCGGCGACAAAGCTCGGAATGCTGCATTTCAACACAGCGGTGTTACCTCGGATCACATACTCCGTCAAAATTTCGGCTTTGTAAAATTGATTCACCACTGGAAAGAGGAGGATGCTATTAATGCGAGGGAAATTGGTTCAACAGGTACAAAACACGGATCAATGAATACCGTAATTGCTGGTGTGGTTGTAAAGAGAGCCGTCGGAACCAACCCAGGCTTCTACACGGACGAAATCGGCTACGAAAGAAGGAATATTGCATTTGAGGACGGCGGTGTTGCCGCGGATTACGTACTCTGATACCACCTCAGCTTCGTAGTACTGATTTACCACTGGAAAAATAAGGGCGGACTGAAATTCCGGGAGAAGTAAAGAAAGTGAGGGCACCATCCGTGGAAAAGGGAAAGGAGTTCTTCAATAGCTTATAACTAGGTTGTGGAAGTTTCAAAACCAAAAACAAAGTGTTTTAGGTGTTCCATAAAAAAATCAAGTATACGTTATTTGGGAACATACTGTATAACAAAAAAACGTTTTCTAAAAACTTATTTTAAAAAATGTGTGAGACCAAGTAGAATGTTAAACACTTATATAAAAAAAATGTATATAATAATTATTTACATAACTAGTAGGATAAAACATCGTTAAAACAATGCTTTAGCTCACGTGTGATGTACAATATTTTATCTATTTTTTATGAAAATCAAAGTAACTCAAATATTTGTTTTCCCGCTTATTTTTAAGTTTTGCGGTGAGATAAGTGACTAAATGTGAGTGAAAACGTATCGTCTGATTGCTGCGCTGCCCTGTCAGCATAGTGTTGGCAGTAAAATCAAAATTTAATCAATTTCACTTAGATATGTAATAAGTTCATTACATCACTCAGTTAGGTAATATCATATCCAAGCAGACGTAGATAAAATAAAATATCAAACATCTATAATATAACATCTAGAATCTATCAATTTGTTATTAACATCTGAAAGCAAAAAACATCTATTTTAAGTTTTTTGTTTATAAAAATTAAAACTAATAGAGCAATATTCTTGCGTTATAGACACAACATGTAGAGATTTAAAATGCAAAGAAAACTGACAATTTGCGCCTTTAAAGTATCAAGATTGCTCTATTAGTTTTAATTTTCTGAGAAAAAAACTTTAAAAAAACGTTTTTGGTCTCAAATATTAAAAACAAATTAAAAAATAATAGTTGAGAGCAGAAACAAGCAGAAAATAAAGGCTGTCCCAACGATCCGAAAAAGCTCTATAACTTGTTTATTTTAAATGATATTGATTTTTTCTTTTCTGCGTTTTTGGTGCACATTTTAAAAATACTGCGGTTTATATACAGTGTCCCAATATTAAAAAAATACTAAAGTTTTGTTTTTTTACACGAAATCTACTCAGTTTGATTTATTTTTGGATTCTATGCTAAATTACAAATAACTTTTATAGAGGTTGTTATTATTTATCTGCTATCAATTTTGATTTGTGGCGCTTTTTTTACAAGAATTTTTGAAATGCAGGGATCTGTCTAAAAATTCGTACCTTCGAAATGCATGCACACAAATTAAAGTAAGTAACGTAGCGGCGTTTGATTTCTGAATGTTTGCCGCATCTTTTAAGTGTTTACTCAACAACCTGCTCAATGGCATGTGCCTACTGCGATTTTTTAAACATGACAAATAAAAAATGTTAGAAATCCCCTGTATTTATTATTATACCAATCAAAAGATCTTTTGATAAGCTTTCCATCAATATAAGGTTTGTATAGTCTAGTGTAAAATTCTAAGTTGCTATCCTAAATTAACTAAATTTCGATAAACTTTTCTGTTTTGGACAATAAAAATCGAGTGGGCTTCTGTCGTTGTTACAATCTGTCAATTTTATTGTGAAGATTATTAGTCCCAAAATGAATTTTACTCGTGAAGAATTTATTACTATGGTTTACAGTCTTGGTAAAGCGGATCGTAATATTTTATTAGCTCAAAGACTCTACAAACAAAAATACCCAAATGCAAGACTGCCGCAAAGTGCTGCATTTAAAAAATTGAAGGATAGATTTGACGCTACAGGAGCGTTACGTACCAGAAAAAAGAAGTATTAGCACAAAAAAAGACGAAAACCTAGAATTGTCAGTTCTGTTACAAGAAAATCCAGAATTGAGTTGCAGAAAAATTGAGGTACAAATTGACATATTGAGAATCAGTATTAATCGAATTACCTTAAAACACAAGTTTCATCCCTACCGCCTTGAGCTGCATCAGGAACTTTTTGGAGATGATTTTCAAAATCGAGTACATTTTTGTGAAACCATGGATAATTTGATTAATAACGACTGGAACTTTATGCACACAATTTTATTTAGTGGTGAAGCAACATTTAAGAGTAACGGGTCAGTTAATATGCATTACTATGAGAATGAAAACCCTCATTAAATGCAGACAATTAATTATTAAAATAGATGGCCATTGAATGTCTAGGGCGGAATTCTTGGGAACCACGTGATCGGTCCGTTCTTTTTTGAGGATGTTTTAAATGGGGTAAGATATCGAGAATTCCTTCAAAATGATCTGCCACATCTGATGGCGAATCTGGATTTGCATACGCCAGAGACCATGTGGCTACAGCAGGATGTAGCCCCTGTACATTATCATCGAGTAGTTCGACAAACGAAACTTTTCCAAATGGTTAGATAGGCAGAGAAGGAGTAATCAGTTAACATGCTCGTTCTCCCTACCTTACTCCAATTGATTTCTTCCTTTAGGGATTTGTGGAAAAAAAAGGTGTATAAACTGAGACCAACAACTGTGGAAGATATGAAACAAAGAATACGCGATACATTCCATTTAATAAATGCAGATATGCTAAGTCGTGTTAGACTATCTTTTAGACGAAGACTGCATACTTGTATTGAAGAAAATGGTAATATTTTTGAGCATCTGTTATAAAAAAACATTGTAAAATATAAAAGTAGCTTTAATGTTTTTTTTATCTGTTAATGTTTTTACATTTTTCTACTAAATTGGGTTAATACCGCTTTGGAATATGTTAGATTTTGCCTAATTTTCTTTGTAACTCAATTGTGCACAATATTGTACATTTTCTTGCAACAAAGAATTTCCAATTCCATACTTTTGTTTATTTTCTGTGGTATTTTTTTTGTGCATAAGTCCTATTACTCCTATTCGATTTTTATTGTTAAAAACAGAAATGTTTTTCGAAATTTAGTTCATGTAAGATAGCAACTTAGAATTATACAAACTATACAAACGTTATATCAATGGAAAGCTTGTCAAAAGATCTTTTGATTGGTACAATAATAAATAGAGGGTGCCATTTGAAAAAAAATAGTTTTTGACATTTTTAGTTTGTCATGTTCAAAAAATCGCAGTAGGCACATGCCACTTGTTGCATGTTGTTGAGTAAACATTTAAAAGATGCGGCAAACATTCGGGAATCAAACAGCGTTACTTACTTTAACTTGTGTGCAAGCATTTAGAAGGTACGAATTTTTAGACAGACCCCTGCATTTCAAAAATTCTGGTAAAAAAAGCGCCACAAATCAAAATTGAAACCAGATAAATAAAAACAACTTCTATGAAAGTTATTTGTAATTTAGCATAAAATCCAAAAGTAGAATCAAATTGAGTAGATTCCATTTAAAAAAACAGAACTTTAGTGTTTTTTAATATTGAGACACCCTGTACATAAAACACAATATTTTTAAAGTGTGCAGCAGAAACGCAACTATAATCTAAAAAAAACAGTTTCCTAAACTTCAATGTTAGTAAATAAAAAAATTCAAATTCCCTAGGGAATAAAGTACCTGATTTTTGATCAAAAACGAGGGAATAAACCTTCACTTTATTCCCGCTTGGGAAGAAAATACATTTAAAATTCAGAATGTATAAAATGAAATGTAGAACATTTTAAAAAAAATTATGCATTTTTAGTGAATTTTGAACAAGCTTTCACTTTCTTATAGTTTTGAAACCTCCACAATCCCTATTTAGAGCAAACTTATTTTTGAACTCTACCATAATTGCTCTCTTCGACCGCATATCTATGACCTTCGGTATCGTGCCATGACACGACACTCACAAAATCCGCGACAAACGATGGTATTGAACATTTAAGAACAGCAGCATTTCCACGGATGACGTACTCGTTATTGACTTCCGTCTGGTAAAACTGCTGGACAACTGTAAAGAGAACCAAGGAGGAGAAAAAAGTACACGAGTATTTACCATCAGGTGCACCCGGATAAAAATTTTCGTTCTGATCTGTATGCCAAGAAACAACACTAACAAAATCAGCAACGAATGATGGAATTTGACACTTGAGGATGGCGGCGTTGCCTCGGATGGCGTACTCCTTGTTCACGTCGGTGTCGTAGAATTGGGCCACCACTAGATTTAAAATACATAAGAAAAAAAACTTTTACCAAGAAAAAAAAACAAAAAATATTAAAGTAGTCCTCCGGGAGTAGAGCAGTACCTAAATTAAATATGAAATTGACCTAGAGAGTATGAGAAAATAAATAAATAATTTCTTGGTGGTCAATAATGGATCGATGGTTTTAAAATTGTTGAATTCTTTGTGATCTAATTTTGTATGAGTAATGTGATATGTTTCAACGTTTGAGCAATATATTTAATATTTACTTAGCTATAATTTCATGATAAATCACTCCTTTATTCATATCAAACATGCAACCGTAAAAATGGTTGGCGTCGGAAGTCTCTATTCTGTAATACATACTGTGATTTTGTAATAATTGGAATTAAATAGTTCTGGGAGAGCAAGTGTTTGGGATTTAAAAAATGTACTCTGTTATTTATTTTACTAGATAAACTCGAAAGTACTAATATTTAGAATACGAAATTACTGTACTTAATCGTTAAAAAATGTATCTTAAAACAAGCATTTAGTGGTTTTAAAAGCTATAAAACAAGTTTTATTTTACTTGTAAATAAACCACGTGTGGAAAAAACTCATAATAACTTGTTTTAAAATTATTTATTGTTTAGGAAATATTAATCAGCACATTTTATCTATTTACTATAATCGAATTTAAACTTGATTATTTTTATCTTTTATTTTTTTATTTTACAAAATTTAAGAATTTAAGAAGCATTTTTTGGCCAAATAGTATACATATTCCTCTTATCAATGACACTAAAAAAATTATGTAAATTTTAAAGTATTGGAAGTACTGGCTTAAAAAGAAAGGTACCCTTGACAAGAGGATAAACAATAAGTTTTCTAATAATCTCATTATTAACTAATAAATTTTAACCTTTATTAATTTATTAATAAACTTTAGTTAATATTTCATTTCATTAAAAATTTAATGCTTTCACTCTTTATTGTACTTTAAAAGCATAAAAGCATCAACATTATTAATTGGTATAATATAGAACGTTACACGTAATTTTAGTAAACAAAAATTTTGTTTACTATACTTGTTTATTTACGATTTCTTAATTAAACAGTTATTGAATAACTAAATATATTTTTTATACTTTGCGTCTGTAACAGAGACCGATTTGGATGTCGTATTAGCCAATTCAGAACCCAAGTTGCGTGCCTAAAGTACCTACTAGTGTAGTTTACTTTTTCCGGATTGGTAACACGCTGTCGCTGGAATTCAGCATTTATGTCAGCGATGAAATTATAATAATTTTATTCGAATAAATTTTATTGCACTTGATGACCAGTATTCATCACCAAATGTGTGTGTCGCAATTAACCTATAAAACATTCGAAAATGGGGCAGACAAGCGGCGGCGGACAAGCGACAAACTTCAGCTTTCTTGTTGAGGTTAGAAAAGCTTTATAATGAAACAGCTTTTAGTCTTTATTTTGACGATTTACAACCCCATAGCGTTTAATAATTTACAAGTTAGTTGCTAGATGAGTTTATAGCACTGCTTGGTCTGAAATAATGATGAGAGGAATCGCTGAAAATCGCATTTAGTTCGGTAATTTAAAAATAATTTTACAATGTTTTTGGAGATTTTCCTTACTATGTTTATGCCAATTGGAGTATTCAATCAATAAACGATGCAGTAGGTAAAAAAGAACCATTTGTGAGTTACTTACACAAAATTTTGGACAAATTTGAAAACACTTCAAAGTTCAAATAACATTTGACACTTTCATGATATTTATTACCAACTATCTCGAATTAGTTCCTTAATATACTATTTTTGTGTAACTGAACTCTATTTGATTGTTCACCGCATCTGTTTCCTAGACAGTAATAAGAGTTATTTACTGATTGCTAAGCAAATTCGTCAGTAAGTATTTTGTTTACTTGTTGCCAACGAAAACTCATCGGTAAGCATTATTTACTATTCTAGAACGGTAGGTTAATTTGTTCAAAATTAGTTAAATAATTGTTTTTTGAACGAAAATCAATCGCACAAAAAATGCTGTAAGTTTTACCAATTGTCTTCAATGTAAAATGTTCATACCGTCATTAATACTTAATATAAAAATATTCATTATAACATAATTTATATCAGCATCACTTTGTGATTGTGTGAACAACTCTGTATATTTTTCATTTCGAAATATGACTTGAATTAGAACAGTTTAAAGCTTTATTTAAGGCGCTACGCACCCGGTTACACACTCCTTTTGAAACCAAAACTACTACTAGATACTGACCACTTTCTTTTCTCTGTAATTTATTTATTTAGCAATGATGACAAGTTTCTAACAATTTTTAATTTTGGAATACGACAGTTCGTTATCTTTTCTAATTTTTGTCAATGGCAAAATTTTGCAAAAAACAACAACAAGAACAATCTCTTTAACAATAATATTCAACCAACTAATTATTTAGTTAAAATTCCATACTATATGTACAATCGAGAGCAAAAAAACCGGACAGCATCTGGTCTAGTGTGGTTCGATGTGGTCTACTGTAATTTGATGTGGTTTACTGTGCATTTATGTCAAAAATGTCTATTTTTTTGCTGTACATTTTCGCCGCTGTACATATTTTTCAATTACAGCAAAAATAAGTTGATTCGTTGACATGTTTGGTCATTGTTCAATTGATGGGTAATATTGAAATGGGAATTAGGTTTCTAAAATATTTTTTTTAATTGCTTATTTTTCTGATTCATAATAATTATGTACCTATTAACACCAAAAATTAATAATTTTTATTAATCGGAGGTCAACTGACGTAAGCAGCCGTAATACGTTTGATTGGCTGCAATATGTAGAGGTGTGAGCTTAATGTGGTGCAGTGGGGAATGTAGACGACCCATTCTCAGATATTATTGGTTGTAATGTTTCTAAAATCGAGTATTATTGAAGTTAGTTATATTTTCAATACTTTCCACAAAAACAATCACATTTCTCTTTGTTTCAATCCTGAATGTACTAAAAAATGTTGGTAAACGGGATCAATTTGGTAAATTGAAATTAAAATTTTTATTGCATATTATAATTCTAATAATCATTATCCTCATTCTGAATAACCTCAGTACAAGAATTCATCGATTTGATAAGTTGTAGATAAATATCTTTAGCAATATAGCAACTTTACATATTGCCAACCTAATCACTATTTTGTTAATCACGGTGTATAAAGAAGAATATTTCTACACATAAATTAACATCTTTATTTTCTTGTTTTTTTTTTTTATAAACTAACAAAGTTGTAGAAGTACAGGAAACAGGTTTGCGATAAAATTAATTGCCCTTTGTTTACAAAATGGTCGCCTTATAATAATACGTATTAGTTATGCAATTAATGTAATCAACCTTATCAAATGTAACTGTTTCTTTATATTGTTTCTAATACAAAATTGTATGTTTTACTGGAAAACGACGAAACAGAGACATTGAAACACAATCACTAAAGTGTTTGCTAACCTAAGTGTTTTCGAAAAATGTCCTAAAAGTTGACACAGCCATTATAATTGGAAGCAGTTGCAGTTATCTAGTGAGTTTTGTCATTCGCCAACTGACTAAAGCGAAAGTAATTTTATAGATGCTTATTTAGGCATTCCGCAAAATGTATGATTTCTCACATTGCAAGTAACACTTTGAACTATACTTCAATTTTTTTATCTGATCAAATTCTAAAATGTAAAAATCTAAATACCTAATTAAATTGTTTCAGGGTAAGAGTTCAAGCTTTTTAATTACCCAACACTTGTCAAAACTGACATTTACAGTACGAAACAGATGCTTCCCTATTCTTAAATTTCAGCTAATTTTAGTAAAAAAAGTAAACAAAAAAATAAACTAACTTTATTTGATTTACAAAAATTTTATTTAAGAATTGCCAACTTTACAAAGCCACCTAAAAAATTAAAACAAAAAAACTGGACGCAGGCAATAATAATAACAGAATAATTACTTATTATTACCTCTTGTGCATCAATCAGAAAATCGTTGTACTTCATAAATTTTATATCCACGGAAACTGCTAAAGAATATATTCTTGTTGCTCTTGGTATGTCAAATGAAACGTAAAAAGACCTTACTAACACCAATGCGTTGGCTTGCCATCCTCTGTTTTTTATTTATATACCGTTGTCTGTCTCTGTTCAATACATAATCAATATGACATAGCAACATATACAACAATATGTGTTGAAAAGAGACACACAAGGGTATTAAATTAAAAACTATGGTATCTAATAATTTAATTCTCACCTGAGAATGACAATTTTGTTATCGAAACGTTGTATGCTTTGTGTTAAGTATAGTATTTGGTGTTGGTAGGTGCGTTTTACGTTTCATTCGGTAAAAAATATGTTAAAAATGTGTCAAAAATGGTTGTCATTGTATTTTATGTTAAGTGTGCCTAATTATAAATAAAATTTGTAGATAAAATGTGACATAAATAGTATAGTATACAACACGCACTATAGAGTCAGTGCCTAGTAGGTATTACCAACAGTTGACTCGCTACGCTCGCTTTACAATACAATTCATTCTTAGTAACAATAACTTCTGTTGTAGTTCAATTTTATTCAAATATAACTTCAAAATAAAATAAATACATTTCGTTAAATTTGGTCTTCAGAAAGAGACGAATTGATTCTTGTTATTAAAAATGCCTTTAAATTTTAGTTTTATTTTTATTTCTTAAATATTTGAAAAGTGATATTTTACTTCTCTCCCGTACTACCATTTCCATTATTGACCACCAACCATATTTCTTCTTATTATTTTTTTAATCACCAACCTGCTCGCACATTGACATCCCTCGAATGCACCGACCCCACACTATTCTTGGCCAGACAGGCGTAGACCTGGGCATGCACTTCCTGTCTGTAGTCCTCTGCTCTAAACGGCGGAAACACCAAATTTCCATTGGCGAGGACCTGGCGTAATCCGGGGACGTCTCCGACGGCTGTTCCATCCGACCGAACCCAGATGATATCCGGTGTGGGATTTCCATGGGCGCTGCATTCAACCACTGCTCCCGTCGTGTTAGAAAAATCAATGCGATTTGGAGGTTCGCGAACAAACACGGGACCGGAAGTATCGTCGTCGGCGAGGCAAACGCCGACGAGGTATAAAGTCAAGATTAACACTCGGAACATTGTCACACGCGCGGGAGTTATAGGACTAGCGCGACAACGATGTGCCCCAAGGATCTGAAAAAATAAAATAAATACATAGATTCCATTATAGTAGTCTATAAAATTAAATTTTGAAAATATATTATATAGGATGATTATGAAACGCCACAGTCAATTATATCCTAAATGTGAATTTTACACTTACTATAGGTTACTGTAGATGCCCGAAAAATAGTATGTATTGAAATCAAACTTAGACTGACGCTATGAACCGTCTCTTTTCGTTATATTTCGATCTTTTACCCCTTGTTACTGGTAAATCTTAGGTTTGGAGCGCTTATGGTAGGTTTTAACATTTATCTGTATCTATTGTACCAGTGAATATACAAGTGTTCTACAAAACACTTATGTTTTATAATGTATATTTTTTTAACAGCCTAGATACCTAAAACTAATTTTAGATAAAGCAGTAAATACAAAGGAAGATTTGACGGTTCGCTGGGCACCATAGACCTATTGGAAAATATATTCTTTTTTGTATTTTATACAAATTGGAAGGGCTATTTCAAACCTCGAATTTAAACTAAAAAATATTCTGCAGGTAAGAGGACTATTCATTAAAAGAAAAAATGTTTTAGTTGTCAAAAGACTATTAATAAAATTATTATTATTACTATTAGACAATTTAAATCTGCCCACGCTATGTATAAAGAAACAAGGATGCACTTGTAGTAAGAGAAGTAACCAAGTCGCAATCGATTTTTCTACAATTGATCAAATATTAAAAGTTGAAAAATGAATGTAGACTGGAAAGTATAAAATGAGGGAATCGATTAAGCAAATGCATTTTTGTTGTGTGATTTATTTATAGGAAGGTCGCGATAATAAAGAACAATTAACTGCTTTTGTGTAGTTTTTCTCATTTTACCCAAGCTTAAAAATCAAAACGCAATTTTTATTACTTTCTTTTTTTTAAAAAGGTGATATTCAGTAGCGCGCGATTGTCACTTTAGCCCTTGGAATGTGTCTTAATATAGTATTTTTCGGAAAATAATAATTTGACTTAATGTAATAATATTAAACATTGTTAACGAAGCAGTCGTATTTAAGCTGTTACTGATGGGTTTAAACACGAAGTAATAAATGACCACATACAACGGCATTCAAAAATCAACAATCAACCCAAAATTTTTACCTGCTTTTAGTAAAATAGTCCCGTAAATTGAAAACTCGTTAACAGAAGTACTGACAGTTTAAATACACTTGCTTTATTCTTAAGTAATTTATAACTTAAGTTACATTCTCATTTTCTGATAAAAGAAGTAAACCCAAATCGATAACAAGACATTTTCACACCAGTAAAGAAATTAAAGTAATATTTCCACTTATTTTAAAACAGGTAAAAATTTTACTTATAAAAAAACAAAAATATGTAATAACATTTTACTTATTTTATATCACCATTGGCGAATTCAACATTCAGGGTGCGCGGAAAAACAAATCAAAAAAAATCCTGTTCATAAAACAGTTATTTGTTTAATTAGGCAATAAAACATGTGATTCAATGCCGTACTGCTCGGCTACGCCTTGCCTTTGAAACCAGGCAAAGCACTAAATCTGCTTTATTGCCGTATTGAATAATAAGCTTATGGACTAATTTCAAGTTGAGATAATACTGGTAGTATCCTCGTTTCCATCAAAAATTAATAAAATTTAGGATTGTGATTGGTTGTTGCTAGAGAAAAGTATTAAAATTCGCGATACTACCGGTAGTATGTCAACTTGAAATTAGCCTGTTAGTCCATAAAAATGCTGACATATTATCAATAAAGGTGATATTTTAGTGCACTTAAATTGTCAGTAAAATGTGCTGTTTACTGTCGATCGGCGAAAAGTAGTTTTCAGTGAAACTCTTTCTCTGCAGCCTTTGGTTATTAAATTAAAAATTATTGTTATTTTCTTTAGATTCACTATATTTCATTAGGTAGTAAATATATTAACTATTTTTTGTGCGATTAAACTCTATTTGAGGCCTATTCTGTAACATTCTGTTAAAAATAACCAGTAGGTTAAAAATTTTATTTTAGCAATTCTGTTAAGAAATTAACCGAATTTGCTATAATTAACAATGCAGGAGATGGTATTATCTAACAGAAGTCTACTAAAATAACAATTTAGAAAATAACAACTTTGATTAAAAAAATAAAGAAGCCGTTAATTTTTAACTTTTAACAGAATGCGGTACAGAATAGCCTTTTTTGATTGCTTATCATATTTACCGTTCTTTGAGCAATCTACCGTCATTCTTTGTTTTCAAATATTTGTTATAATAAAATTTTTACTTTCAGAGAATAATCATATTTGTAAAGATATACAGCACAACCAAAAATATAAGCCATTTTCGACTAAACTATAAACATTGTTGAAAAAAAAAACAGCATTTAAAGTATAAATAGCTATGAAAATGTACCTTACTAACAATCTTTTATTTAATCAATTTTTGATATAAACATACATAATTTCTCTATCACTCATATTTTAAAAAAGCATGACATAATACCTGTTTTTAATTCTAAAAGTAGTCTTTCGACTTGTCTAGTACCTAATAAGAATCAAATTTCTCTTTTACATCATTTAGGCATCTACAAATTATCTTGTAATGACTGCAACGCAGTTTATATTGTCGGTCAAACAGAACGAAAGATTGCAACAAGAACACATGAAAATAGGATAATAGAAATGTACAAAAATACAGATCTAACAAACACTTCATCTGCTCTCATATTCTTTCTTTCGGTCATTCCTTTTCTTCTACTGATAATTCTAAAATCCTTCACATCTACAATAAAGGTTATTCTTTTAATATTCTAGAAGCTTCAAAAATTCTTAAATCCACACACAAACCCTCTCTACAAATATTAAATCACCAAGTGAATTATGATGGTAATATTTTATATTCACTAGTTTAATCTTCATTAGTTTTTTAATCTTGTTTCCTTACGCTCTCTATCAGTATTTATACTTTTTTAAATTATTTTTTTAATCAAACATTAAAGCGATGTCAATTCTTAAAAAAACATTTTTAGGCGACTAAAATTTATCTTTATTTTGTCAATTTTCCAAATAGCAACCATTTGTTTAGTTATTTATTCGTTCAGATCGGAATTCAAATTTAGATCGATCAACAACGTTTTTACTAAAAATAACAATTTATTCTATTTTTAGTATACATTTTGTATTTTTTTATGTTTTTAGTTTATTATTGACAAAAGTTTGGTAAGTTTTTTCTAACATTTTTTAACTTTTTTATAATTTTCCTAT
Source organism: Tribolium confusum (assembly GCA_029207805.1). Classification (NCBI taxonomy): domain Eukaryota; kingdom Metazoa; phylum Arthropoda; class Insecta; order Coleoptera; family Tenebrionidae; genus Tribolium; species Tribolium confusum. The sequence goes on from JALGAY010000006.1 coordinate 13,078,709, forward strand.
TCACATTATTATTCAGACACTGATGGTAGGACATAGTTCTCGAAAGTGCTCTGCCACTGTTATGTAAGATTTTTGTTTAACTAAACTTGTGGGTTTGATTTGGATTTTTATTCTTTCATTATTTGCATAAAATTTTTATCTTAATGTCTGATCTTTTAACTACATACCTAAAATGCTTTATACCGTTGTACCCTGTTTTCACTGTAACATTTTCATTTTTTGTCTAGTATTTTTAACTTTTTTTTCAAAAATTAAAATTAGCTAAATTTTCCAATTTTATAATATCCTCATTGGGTTGTTCATGATTATTTGAAGGTTTATTTTATTAATTTCGGGAAAGTTTTAATCACGATTTAGATTGACGTTTTCAACTGTTGAAATTACACTAAAATATTCTATTTTTTGTTGATTCTACATTAATAAATAATTTTAAAATTAAAAAAAAATTTAACCCACAATTGAAATGTTTTACGGGCAACGAAAAAATATTTTGCTGTTGCTCGTTGACCTATGAATGAGGGTTATTAATGCAATCCAGACCCTTCAAAAGAGTTGGTTAATCATCCCTATTAACGACCTCTTAATACCAACCATACAAACCAAAATTTTTACATTTATAAACTGTCATAATCATTAAAAAATTGTAAAAACGGTATTTTTGAAGATTCATTGGCTCTTTCTTGTATCTCTGGTAGAATGAGATTTAAAATTTCTTCCATATTTTTAACAATAACAACACTATCAAATCAATAATAACAGCACTATGAAACTGATTAATATCAATGACAACTGAAAAATTTGTTTGGGTGTTTTGTAGCCAAGTAACAGCAAACAATCTAGGGGCCGGTTTACAGAAGGCGAATTAAATATTTAATTGCGATTAACTTTTAATTCGCGATTAAATCGGCTTTCCTCGGGTTTGATTGGTCAAAATCGGTATTTAATCGCGAATTAACTATTTAATCGCAATTAAAGTTAATGTTACCTTCTGTAAACCGGCCCTAGATGTGTTAGTTGAGACAGGCAAGATAAAACATTTTGGAAAAAAAATTTTCAAGTTTATTGTGATATAAGCAACAGAAAAACATTGTAATCAACGCTTTTGTTAATGTGCGATTAATAATCTCAACTTCTATTAACTCGTTCGTTTCGCTCACGCGTTAAAATGTCTCGATTATTATTAATCGTCTTCATTAACAAACTTGTTGGTTAAATAACTATTAACCAACTCGACCAGCTAACTAAGTTTTAGTTTTTTCTTTTTGATTTCAATTTATAAAATACCTATTTTTCTTCTTTCTTTTGTTTCAAAGCAATTTTTTCTAGAATTGAAGTAACCTCTTTTTTTCAGTTTTTGGCAAAAAAAATTGTCTCAAATATTTTCGTCTTTTCTTTGCTTTTCTCAATTAATTAGTTTAATCATATTTTCTTCTTTTGATATTGTTAGAGCAAGAGCTTAGATAAAGGAAGAAAGAAAATAATTTCTTGTAGGTAGATTATAATTAAACTAAGTTTTTAATGTAACTAAAGATGCAACATTGCAAGTACAATAGTACAAACTTAACAAATAGTAGTAAAAATATTAAAAATGACAGAACAAAATTAAATAAAGCATAATATTATATTTTTTAAAAAAAGATAGTTCAAACGTGACTTTAAAACTAAAGTTAACGTTCTAAAGTTGCACTTACACAAACAAATTTTTTTTTTTTTGAATAAAACCTAAACTAAGAATTTTGTTGTTCGCTTGTTTACCTATCAGAGGTGTTTGAAAAAGTAGCTTCTTAAATCGTTAAACCATTAAAAAAATTTAAAAGTTCTTGGGCATACTCGTACTTTGTTAAAAAAAATTGTACAATTTTTTTTTTTTACATAAAATGATCTATTTTTGTTCAACCTTGAATCTATTTGTTGGCTGCATTCCGATATCCTCCATCAAACGAAGGAAATAACCCATATTTTAATCATCCGTGCATTTCCCTCATACAATAGGTGTTTCCATACGAGCATTAGTCTCGTCTCCTGGATAATGAAACAAAGGGTGGGGTATCCTCAGGGAATAAGAATAGCACAAGGGGGAAGTAACTTGTGCACGCATTTGGGTCAACAACTACTCGAATCATATGAAAAACGTGCATTCACCCTCTAATAAATTTCGTTAGATTTTATTTGTCTAAAATTGGCTCCACTTACAACCGATCAATATTTTCAACACAGACATAATAAAAAAACATCAGGGAGACCAACAATAAGGGTTGACGAGAGAAAAATAATTGAGAAACAAATTTGGTGAAATTTAAGTGCATTGACCAGACATAAATTATGTTGAAACTATTTTTAGCAATTCAGGAGTAGAGTGTGTAAACAAAATTTGTAACAAAAATTATTTTACAATAATTCAAATTTTAATTACTAATCGATAACAGCTGGTATTGCAATTACGATATTATGAATTAATAAACAAGATTAAAAATATCTAGAGCTGTACACATCATCGTAAATAAATAGAAACACTCCAATTAAAAATTAACAAAATTTCGTCATTTTGTGATACTGATAATACATATTCATCTTATTATTATCTTGGGAACAATCGTTAATTCACTAAATATTTATTTGAATCGATATAACACTACATTTAGCATATAAAGCATTTTTACATCTTCAAACAATGAAAAATGTTATGATAATATCTTACACACATTTCCATAAATAGCAGTCCGAAAAAAATCAAAATTTTTGCTAATTGAAGTATTTAATAGTTAAAAATAGTTGCATTTTAATTTATTGCTAAATTAAACATTTGCATCATCTAAAACCAGTTTTGTGGTTTGAATATGACTAAAATTTTTCAACTAGAAGCAGGTATACAGCTTTCTATAGCAGCTGAACATGTGGGTAACCTTTCAAATTTTTTTCGAAAAGCAGGTGGTCAAAGATGCCAGCTGCTGTACCAATACAAAATTTTGATTCGTTGTGGACAAGGATAAAAGTACATGCATGGTATATCCTCTTTATTCACTTCCTGTTTGGAACAATCTGAGCTCCTTAATCTAATGGTAATTCGGACATTTCCTTGCACATATTAAACGCAGAGATATTAATAAACTCCCTCTCTTTGTCTTAAATGAAAAAAATTAAAATTCCAAATCAAAAATTCAAAAAAAAAGTAAATCCAGCCAAGCTTGATTTCATTTTATTAATTTTTGATTTTTGATACTAGAAGGCTTTGGAAAAGACAATCGCCGGCGTGGGCGATGGTAATTTGATTTTTTTGAGTTGAAGATTGATTTTTTTTTGATGCTGCGGACTTACCGATTTAATCCTAATTTAGGGTATCGATAAAAACACTGATTTTTAAAACACTGACAATAATAACTTTTTTGTTATTACACACAGAGATGACACATCCTCGCGCACTAGAACGAGCAATCAACAAAACTAACGCAACGCCTTTCTACGAGCTTACACGAAGGGGGGCTTACAAACCGATCGAAACTTGAAAGTTGTGTATTTGGGGTTGCCTATACCCAAGAAAAAGGAAGCTTTTGTGCGAGCTTTTGCTACTATAGGAACAAAACTATAGGATTAAATTACCTTGTTGTAAAAACGTTAGGTGAAACATGAAAAAATAATGGCACACACTGTATAATTTTTGAACACTACGAAGCACCCTGTATTATGGGGCTGGGTGATTTTCGTCCTGAATAATCGATTATTCAATTTAATCGATTATTTCGATTAATCGCTTTTGATTATTTTGATTAATCGATTATTACGATTAACGATTAATCAATTATTACTACTTGCATAGTTAATCATAATTAATTAAGAATCTCATTTTTTTGCCTTTTCTATCATTCAATAAGTCTTATCCAGTGGACAACAATTAAAATGGAACACCCTAAAATTTTAACAAAGTTGAAAGTCTTGTAACTCCAGCAGAAAATTATTAATTGGAATAATCTTTTTTTCTGAGTTTCTTATACTTTAAGATGTTTAATAGTACGTTGCTTGTCGATTTGTTTTAAGTTATACAAGGTGTCAAAGACAGGTTCTGCAAAAAACAAAAAGTTTAAACTGCTTTCATTTTAAAAAAACAAATTTTGGGATTTTATTAATGGGTTCCTAAAGAGGCGCTACACTAAGCTCTCAAAACGGTTTTGCTAATCTTGGACTAAGTTTATAAATTACAGCAAAAATTCAAAAAACTATTGTTCGCGCTGCAAGCAATAATTAAATTAGTTGATGTAAAAATTTTTTCTTTTTTTTTGCTTTATTCAAAAGATAATAGTTCAAACTAAATTATATATTATTATATCTTTTAGACCAATTTATCGATACCAAAACTGTCTATAATTATAACACATAGTTACATTTTTATAATCTACGTATTCAACACGATTTTATATTAGCAGGATATCCGCCCTTTTTGACACACCCAATATAATAATTTAGAAAACATAATTAGAAAGTTAGTTAATAAAAAATGCCCACTATGGTTTATTTGTTTACAAACATAAACGTTGGAAATTTGAAATATCCACTTGTAATTGGTTTTGAAAAACTAACTAATCACAAATGAGTATTTCAACCGCAAAAAATTAAACTAAGAGTAGTTATCTATTTAAATTTTATGTGCAGTAAACTTTCCCAGTAATTTATTCCAAATGATCAATATGATAATAGATTGTAAACCTGTATTGATTAATAAACGGTCAGTAAAATAAAAATTGTCAGTAACGAGTTGCAAAATGATCGTTTTTTCAGAGCTAGATTGGCCGATTGGCACACTGACACTGACTAAGAAATTTCCAGGTAGGCGTTTTGATACTGGAGCCCCCTAATTTCAACAGTAAGTAATTTTATTTCTTGTAAAAATATTTTTTTATCCTCAAAGTAATATTTTTTTTTAAATTTTTAACGATGTTTTGCTTTATCATGTTTATAAAGCTTCCTGAGGACTTAAATGCGTAATTCTTATTCTATATTTTATAAAAATTGGATGTCATAAGACTCATTTTATAAAAATCGGAATTAACAAGAGAATTTTTTTTATAGTTTTTTGTAGAAAAACTTTTTTTATGAAATTTTATAAAAACTGAGAAGTACAGACCACAATTTATAAAAATAAAAACTACAAGAAACGTCTTGATATAGGTACTAGAAATTGTAGCCCACATTTTTTAAAAATCTGCTGCGTGAGAGGTATTTTATAAAAATCAGAATCACAGAAGACATTTTGTAGCTTTTTTATCAAAGTCATGTTATTTATTTTATGAGTGGCGTTACCATTTCTTCATAATTTTTTTCCGGAAAATTTTGGAAGTATGAGTGAAAACATGGCGACCGACTTCATCAAGATCTGAAAGTATTTGCAAAAAATATCAAGGTTTTTGGGATCAGAACATGCTAGGCTATTGAATAGCTTAAATAATTTTATTTTTTAAATAATTCTAGAAGAAGTATACTCCAGAAAAAATGACATTTTGTAAACAACAAAACTATTGAAAGTTAACATCTTTTTTTGACTATAACTTTTAAACCGCGTTTCTTAGGGCAAAAGCTCATACAGCACTTTAAAGACCATGAAATTCTGGGCCCAATACCTATCTCATACTTCTAATTGGTCTAAAAATATAGTCGTCATCGTCAGTCAAATAATGACATTTTATATGAAAAAGTAAAAAACAAAACGTTTTTGCTAAGAATTGTGGCGTGCTAGCAGAAATCAAAAAATTGTGTATTAACTACCCTTAGTAGCTTATGCAAAAAAATCATTGATCTGTCAGTGGTATCTGGATGGAGTCATTATAGCTATTTGACAAAAAAAAGTGGTGCCAGGATCAATGTCACGTGACCACAGGCACTGTCACTTACTAGAATTTGTAGGTTAGAAAAATTTGACATATAAGCAGAGAACTTGATTTATAACTAAATACAAACAAATTGACAAAAAATATTAAAAATCCAAAAACATCATATAAAGCCGTTTATTTATACAGTAAAACAATTAATACTAATTAAGTAACTGAACAAAAAACAAAAACAAATAAAAAAGAAGTAATTTAAAACAAAATATGTTTAAAAACCTGTTAGAAATAGATTCTACAGTTACTAGTTGTGGTATTTTCTTACTGGACTGTGTTGCTAAAGGCATTTGAGATCCTTCAACTTGTCTTTTCAAAGAAGTTAAAATGCACAACTAGAAAAACAGAAAGAGATTAAAGTACGCATCTTAAGTCATTTAACGTACATGGTTGACGAATCGGTAAGTTCAAGGTGTCTCTGTTTAATTACCAGATTCACCTCTGAATCAAAAATAGACGGGACTACGTTAGTAATCAGTTGAGTTCTAACAAAATGCGAAATATACCTAGTCTTCTTTTTTAAAATGTTTGCCGCACAATTTGGAAGCAGAAGATGACACGAAACCTTTCCTCTTTACAGCGGTTACCAATTTCTCTCTCAAAATTGTATTCTTAGAAAACCTAAATTTAATCTGAGCTATCAAAATCCATAACAAACTCATAATCAATATCTAAAAAAATAAAACTTTTGGTAAAATCAATTAATTTACTTTGTTGGCTGCTTACGAATGAAACGAAATCTCGCCTTTCCTTTGGCGTTTTGTATACCCAACTGCACTACACGAAGATATCATTTTTTCTGTTTCAAAAAGGAACTTACACTTTAGTTGACACTGACAATACTCAACAATGTTTTTTAAATTTTACCCCCGTCAAATTTGACATTGCCTGTGGCCAGCTGACCATTATATCTTGGCATCACGAATAATCTCCCATCACTCTATCCAGATACCACTGACAGATCAATGAAAAAAATATATTTCATTCGATAAAAAAATAAGGTTTAATTTTGTAGACTAGTGTTATAAGACACAACGAAGTGAACCAAAGTGAAATTATCAAATTAATTTAAAATTTTAATAAGAAACACCACCGTCTTGCTCCAAACTGAGCTAAAATGTTAAAATACTGTCTAAAATTCAAAGAAAAAGTTAATTTCGTGATTAAATTAATATGTTACTTTTATCACTAGTTACAAAATATGTCACTTTTCGTCACTAGTTACCTACATATGAAGAACATTTGACAACTGAAATGAAATGTTAAATAATCAATAAAATTAATAAATGATAGAAAATTATAGTTAACATTTGGTTCATAGGTAATTATGTAGACTTTTCAAGAGAAGAAAAATGCGGTTAATAACGTTAGCCCGAATTCGGTTAGACTGTGGAGTAAGTTTGTAACTGACGCGGAGTGCTTTAAGTGATAGAGAAACACTGCCTACGAAAAATAATACTATTTGAAAAGGTACTGCACATTTTTAAATTTTCAAATTACCGGCGATTGCATACTTACATTTATTAATTTTTACTGTCTTCTTCTTCTACACTTCAAGGATTAGGCTTGCAGCCTGTTCCGTCTTCATGTTTGCCATCTTCTTCTGGGCCTACCTACGTCTCTTTTTCCTCTTGCTCTTTGCTCTATAACGTACTACTTGTTTTACCATCCTATCATCGTTCATTCTTTCAATATGTTGTTTCCATTCTATTGCGTTCTGATGTATTTTATCATATCTGATTATTCATCGACAATATGTTTAATTCAGCCCTTATTTCTTCATTTCTTATTGTGCAAGCTTTTGTTCTTCTTAAAAATTTCATTTCAGCAGCTTGTATGCATTGTTTGTCTTGTTTTCGCAGAGCCCAAGTTTCACTTCCGTAGGTTAATACTGGTGCTGCCGTTACTTTATAGAATTTCATCTTTGCTTGTCTTATTTTGCAATGTCGTTTGTATGGTGCCACACATCATTTGGTATTTTTACTGTCTATTTATTATTATATTACTGAACATAGAAATACTCGCTGGATTTTTTTACTGTAGTCTGTAGTAGTAAAAGAAAAGCAAAAGAAACTTCTAGAAATTGAACGACGTTGCATCGACTGGAAAAAAAAAGAACAAAAAAAAATTCTAGAAGAACTAAAAAAGTCTTTAAAGAGGTTTAAGAAACGGTAATTAGTAGAAAAAGAAAAGTAATTAAAAATTTTAGAGGTTGAAAGACGTCGACTAGAAAAAAAGAAGGTTCTGGAAAAGCAAAAAAAAATCTAAAAGAACAAATAAGTTTTTGGTAGAATGGTAAAAACGACGATTGATGGGAAAAAAGAAGCAGAAAATTCTAAAAAAAATCGAAAAATATCGTCTACAATTCTAGAACGAATTCAAGAAAAAAAATTTTTGAGACGAGTTTGAAAAACTGTGATTGGAAGAGAGGGAAAAACTATAGAACAGAGAAAGGTTCTAAAAGAACTCGAAATACGCCGATTGGGAGAGAAAGATGAGCAAATAAAGATTCTAGCAAAACAAAAAACGGATTCTGAAGAAACTTGAAAAGAAACAAAGTACAAGAAAAACCATGTTAAAAAAAGAAAAACTTTAAAAGATTCTGAAAGAAAAAAAAATGAAGAACTACTTGGTCTGAAGCCAAAACCCAAAAAAAAATTCTACAAGATAAAAAATAACCGCTGGAAGAACAAACAAGAAATTCCTCTAGAAATTTAAAACTTTGCAAAATGCCTTGAATTCTAAAAATTAAAAAAAAAATTGAAGAAAATGATTAGCACATTGGACAAATGCTAAGATCAAACCAGCTTTACAACGCCTGTTGCATTACACCCCCTAAATTTAAGGGTCAAGCTTCGTGGCAAGTGTATAAGAAACAGTTTGAAGAGCATTCCAGGGGTACATATAATACCTTCAAGAACGTTACAAATGGTTTTTAATGTATTTCAAGACATTATTACATAAAGAAAAAATACATAAATTTTAATAAATTTATTTAATACTTAAAATTATTTACAAATTAATGAGATACAAACACAATATTTTTATGTATTAATTCCGTATTTGGATTTCATTTTATCAATTTCTTCCTGTTTCTTTTCAATATCAGTCTTCTTGAATGCCTTACTTGCCTGATAATACAAAACAACCAAATATCTATTACACACATTAAACCCAGACAAATGATCACAAGCATTTTTCGCATCAAAAATGTCTTCATAGACAACAAAAGCTGTCCCTCTTGTCTCCGGTGTATTTCCTACACGAATTTGTCTGATAGCCCCATATTTACCAAAAATATCATACATTTCTTCTGCTGTTATTTTGTAGGGCAAGTTTCGGATGTACAAAATTCGGTTGATTTCTGGGGGCAACCTAACCTATATTACAAGGTGTATTTCACCATTTGAGTACTTTCTTTAAAAAAAATACTTACATTTGCTTTCCTTTGCATAGCCAAAGCCATGATTGCAGTTTTTTGGAAATACTTTACAAATTAAACCCAAAAATTAGAAAAACTTATTTATTGACGCAAAACTGTCAAATGTCAAACAACAAATCAATACCAACTCATAACAGTTCTAAACACAAAAAACCCTAAGCTAAAAAAGCGCTAAATTCAAATTATTTTTCTAGATCTGGTTCAGGAATGTTCACATCTCTTAGAAAACTTATCAAAGCGTTATTATCATTAAGCGAAGTCGGAAAATTCTCGTGTCGTACTAAAAGCTTTACTGTTTTATTTTCTTCACTTAATTCTTTAGCCCGTCTTATAATACTTGGATCCAAACCAACTTCACTTGCAATATTTAAAGCAAAACTTTTTGAAATTCCTTTCTCTATTTTGTAGAGAAATAAAAGTGCTCCATTTTCTTCCGAATGTGACATTTTTAAATACTCAACTATTGCATCTCCTGGTAAAAAATCAGAAGTATGTTGATAGTGTGTTGATATAAGAATATGAGGACAGTTTGCTCTTTTTTTGTGAAAATAACGTAAAACTCCCACTAGTAAAGCATATCCTTCTTCAGCTGTGGTTCCTCGACCAAATTCGTCTAATAAAATTAGAGAGTTGTTACGGGCGTTATGTATTGCTTGTGTTCCCTAATAAAAAAAAGTTATTTAGCAAAAAAGGATGTAACAAATAGAACTATTCAACGCATAAACGAGCATCAGCGAGAGAGTAAAATTATATTAATTGTTCATTAACATACAACATTTTTTTCGTTAGGCACAAACCATTTTATTCCTTAAGGGTAAGCTCTAAAGAAAACGTTAAAAATTTTCTCTATATTAGCAAAAACCATAAATTGGTAATAAAAACAAAGAACCTAAAGGTCTACAATTTTTTTTAAAGTTAGTTTTTTTTGTTTCATTTTTTTCCAGTTGAAGATTAAAATTTTTACAGAAGTTTTGGTTTATTTTTACCAATAATTAATTTTTTGACAAACAATAATGTAATTGTGATTACAAATCTTTTTTCAGATTTAATTTTTTTTATAAATAATTAAGATAAAATATGTATAAAAAAAATAGAAGAGAAACCCCATTAAAGCATAATGATAACGATAAAAAAAATATTTATGCGCACAGTTTCATGATATGTATTTTGCCCGATATTGACTAAAATATTGGCGTTTTTATTTTTATTATTGGCAATATCTGGTTCGCCATTTTGATATTTACATTTTTTTTAAGACAGCATCGTTATCAGTGACTTGAGGAACACCGAAGTGTGTAGTTTCATGTCGTTTTTTCTAAAATTACCTAAAACACAGTAATCAGCCTAATATACCTGTAAATTTTATTAAAGTTCAAAAATTTGGAACAGATTAATTTTATTGCTTGTCGTAGATATATCTAACAGTCCGTCTAATAAATAGTGCTTATAGCTACTGTTTTAATGGCTTTGGCTGAAATGCCACCAATATAACTTACCCTTAATTAATAAAATTTTTCAGCGGCAGTAACAGATAAATTAATAATAGCCTTATTAGTAAACGGTCAACAAAAAATATTGTTTGTTATTAATCTTTTTGAAAAAAATCTCTACCTGAATTGCATCAATCATGAAACTTGATAATCTCACAGATGCCGATTCCGTTGCTTGAATCCTGGAATGTATACTATGAAGCATTCCAATATTGGCAGTCCTGGCAGGAACGTAAGATCCAATATGAGCAAAATAAATAACTAAAGCCACTTCTTTTAAATAAACGCTTTTGCCGCTACCATTTGGTCCTGTAATAATTTTAATATGACTGTAATTTTTCCCAGAAAAGAAATCATTCGATTCAAAATTTGAAACTAATTCGAGTAAAGGGTGCCGACAGTCTTGAATCTCGTGCATATTTTCATTGTTTAAAGTTGGACGAACGTAGTTGTTTTGAGCTGAAACTTTTGCTATTGCGACCAACCTACAAAAAAAAAATAATAAAAAAATAAACAAATGTAATAAAAAAATATACGCATCAATAAGAGATAAGATTCGAAGTGGTTCTCTTATATCTTTGTTGTATTTGATGATGAATGAAGAGAGCCGTCCCAAAATTCGATTTTCATGTGCTATTATCTCGGCATTGATGTCTCCAAGACTTTCATCCAGTTCTAAATAAAGTTATTAGAATAAATTGTTTAAAAACAAAAAGTAAAAAAGTACCTAAACACATTGGATTTTTGTAATGAATTGTTCCACGTAGAGTAAACTAAAAATAAATTTAAATTAAATTTATTTTTTTTATTTTAATTAAAAATAAATTTTGAATAAAATTCTAACAAAAAGTAGCAAACAAAAAAAAATTATAAGACCGAGTTCAAAATCCAAGCGTGATGATAAAAAAATTCCTAAAACCTCGGCAACGTCTTTAGAAGGAACAGACTTAGAGGCTTATAGATTGAATATCAAACAAAGTAACCAATGCTTTGTTTTTTCGCAGCGTTAAAATCGCGAACAAATCAACGCCGGTCAAGGAGAGAAAGGTGTCGTTTTGTAGACGAAAAAAACTTAAAGTAATTTCAAAGAGAAAGTAATGTCGAAACTTATGAGACTTAAAAGATACGCATTTCTGACCTAAAATTGGCTTAGTCCTGTATTTAAGTTATAAAATTCAGTTTTAAATCTAAATTAACAATTGTGTTGTTTACCTTGTGCTACTAACAAAATTTTTTTTTAAAAAAAACTGCTCTGTTTTCTTAAAAAATAGATAGGAAATCGGTTTGTAAAATTGCATGTTAAGACTAAAAAAAAAAGATGAGAAGAGATTTTTAATAAGTACTCAACTTTCTCATCCTTCCGAAAAAAATTATTAGATGCTAGAGGTTTTAAATATTAGCTTAAAAATTATGTTTTAAAAAACGAATGGCAATTTATTAGTTACAATGGTTACTCTTTTATTATTTAGATTGCAACCCGTCTTCCAAATTTAATTGTTTCGCAGTTCCCACTCGTAGAGATAGTTTACCTGAAATAAATTTATTTCTTTTTTCAATGAAAACCTTATTAACGTTCAAAACTTTTGAAAAATATTTATTTCTTCTTCTTAAAAAGCCCATGCTATAAAATACCTACATAATTTATTTCTTACCATAAAATGAAACCCTAAATTATTCAACTCTTCTGGATTACAATTCGGTTCCCATTCTTTAATAGCAATCAAATGTCCCATTTCAGGTAAATAAACAATCGAACATTCATGTAAATAATCTGGCAATTGTTCAGCTGCTATTTCAGCAGCAGCACGAACATGTTGAGCAATATCTTGTCGACGTAATTTTTCTAAATGAGATTTTAATTAAAACTTAATTAAAACACGACAAAATTAATTTACTGGCATCTAAATTTTCATCTAAACCCATTTTAATTACAGGCCGTCCTGAATTTTTATTATCAGTGAAATCTATTGCGTTGTTTATTGAATTTTCCAATCCGATTAATTCGGGTGTAACAGAATTATAAAATTCACACAAAAGTTCACAGGAATTCTGATAAGGAGCAGTTAATTCACGCAAAAAAACAGCATGATAAATTGACTGAAAAAATAATCACAATAAAAAAAAATAGTAACACTTAATACTAACCTTGTACAAAATTTTCCAGTCAATACAATTTGCCCTCGAATTTTTTATTTTTAAAAGAATGTTCTGTTTTTAATTTGAAAAAATCGATAAATACCTATAGTATAATTAAACAAATAAAAACTTACAGAAATCTCCGACAAATGTTTGATATTATCCTGCAAACTCTCAACAAAATCCTGATTTCGAGGATGTAAAACAAATGTTACAAAATTTAAACGCTTTGTGAGCTCTTTGATATCATTTAGCGGCTTCTGTAAAATATTTCTACAAAAAACTTATTATTTTTTTGCTTATTACAAAACCGTAGAGTTTGACTCAAAATCACCTAATTTAAATACTATATTAGATATTAGATCAAGATAGTTTTGCAATAAGTCAAACACGTACGGTATTATGGTAAATATCATAAGTATATAGTTTTGATTAGAAACATCAAAACGCTAAAACGAATAAATAAATAAAAAATAATTACTTGAGGCAAATTTGTCCAAGTTTTGATTTACAGCTCGACGAAAATAATCTGAAAACACTCAAACCTTCACGATTGCTAGACTGTAGACCTCTCTTAAAGCTTGCATCGTGTGAATGTTGATTAAAAATTTGAAGCGCGCTTAATGTAGTTGAGTCTACTAGAAGATGTCCGTTTCTACAAAATAATTTTTATTTTTATTGTTTTTTTTTAGATGGAATCAATACAGTGAGACTTGAGACATATGTAAAAATTGTAATTCATTTCTGTCTGATAAAAAATATGCCCAATTCTTATCAAGATATTTAATTAAAGCACCAGCGGCATACACTGATAACTTATAGTCAAAATTCAATAAAGAATTAATGTATAATTCTTTTTCAACTTCAGTCATTTCTGATGCGCTTATTAGACTTAAATCACAAAGTAGAGATCTACACACTTCAAAAGCTAAAAAAAATATACTCTATTGAGAATCATGACAATTAAGAAATGCGATACGTGTTCTATAATTAGTAGAATTTGAGAGAAATAATTTCGTGCGTTATTGAGAGTGTAATAGATGAAAAAACGATTAAACAAAATGTTTAGAAACGAAACTAGTTGAAGTAGCGAAAACATTTAGTGAAGAATTGACATTTGCCTTGATATAAGAAATCATTTCAATAATGTTTATTTAATAATAAAATATTTTATAGATCACTTTCTCCTCATTGATAAAATACCTATTGTCTGTTTCACGAAAGAAGCGACTTTCGTCATAGCCATTAATAGTCCGAGCTATGATATGCACGTACCGCGTTGATTGAATGAGCGCGGTGCACCTGCCCCGTTTTCCCGAAAGACGAGAAGTATAATAAGTTGCCTAAACTAATACACTACTTTGAACTTCAGTACATCGGAAATGTGAATAACGTGTGTCGTAACTTAAAAATAAATTGATGACGAAAGTCGCTTCTTTCGTGAAACAGAAAGTACTTATTATACGAAAAACCTAACAAACCCGTAGTAACGCGAACATTCAACAGAGCATACCCGTCTATAGCGGAACCTAGATGTCCGGCTCTACACTATCCAGCGCATATTTATTTTTTTTAACAAAAAGTCGAACCGCATACCAAACAACCACTCCAAAAAATGGAGAACATACCGTCGATAAACTGTATCTACAAGAAAAAAAATCTTTGGAATGTATTCACAAACACGTCGTTTGAGAAAAAACTACGAGTTTTCTTCAAAAATTTATATGTTCTAGATCATCTGTTTAATAATAACAAAAGTTTCTTGAGTAGCTTCACTGTATTTGATCACTTGTAGAAGAATAAACTTACAAAAATCACTTCGACGTAGGGTTATTAGTGTTATTACTCCTGACATTGCTTATATAAATTGTCTTACAATCCCGAAGAGTTTTTAGAGACATTTTTTATCAATACTCTTAAAAAAAGTAGCAAAAAATGTAAAAAATATGACGTCTTTCGACCTCTATTATGAGGACCATGAGACAAATATACCTGCCTAATTACGTCATACGCACTGCAAAGTAGTTACGTCATGTCGTCTTTAGATAGAGTGAAAATCAAATAAGAAAAAGACAAGGGCGGAGAGAAGGTATCAAAGTTTGCCAACCAATTAATCATACTTTTAGCAAATTTTAAAATATTTGTTTTAATTATTTTTGCTTTAATTGTTATCCTTAAAATTTGAGAAGTTATTCCTAATTATGCGTGCTTTAGTAAGTTAAGATTATTTTGCAGAATAGTGCTTTAATCAATTCAGAGATTAGTTGAAAAATTGTTACACAAATAAATATTTGATAATCGCTAGTTTAAATAAGTTTTTTTTTATCCAATCATTGATTGGATCTAAATTATTGCAATCTTTTGAAGTTGGAAATTGACAGGAATCGAGTTGAAAAGTGTAAAAGTCGTTTTCATTTACTTGTCCACACAGTTTTAAGTAATTATTGTATGTCATCTATACTTTTACCGAAATTGCATTATTGTTTATTATTTTATCTAAAGTTTTAAGTGTCGTATTATCGTTTAATATTTTATAAAAATTTTATTATCATTTATTCTGTTATTCTATCTAAACACTTTTTAATATATTTTGTATTTAAGTTAAAACTGATTTTTGTTTTTGAAGAGAGTTAAAGATCTTAGACTGCTGCACCCTTTACCTCTAAAGCATTTGATTCCCGAATACCAAATTGCTCCGGAAAAGCCTACGTTCAAAAATATAAATTTATTCGATTTGTGGGTTTGGGAACCGTTCATAGTTATATATAACACCCCTTAAAATCTACCCTTAAATCTTAATTAAGAAAAATTGATTCACTTCTAAAATAACCCACCACAAATTAAGTATTGAGTGTACTCCCATAATAACGCACATGTTCAGTAGTTCCAAATTCCACCACTAGAGCATGTATCGTTTCTTGTTATTTGTCAATAAAAACAGTGAACCACTTACAAAATTCTCTAGGTCGGAGTAAAAACATGTTAGGGGGCAAAGTCCTAAGTGAGTCTGTGGTAGTAGTAGCTTCATTTGTACATGTAATTAGATCAATTAAATGTTTCACGTAATCTTCAGTCATGTTACCAATTGTGATAACAAATTTCGGAGCCACTTCTCTGTATATACAGCAAGTTAAGAAAAATTGGGGAGCCAAATCTGCGACTTCCTCATACACATACAACTGGATATTTTGAAATAGGGTTTTATATGTTAAAATAGTAGTAACTTACAAGTTTTTCATGAAAGTTGAAATATGCCGCCCCAAGCTTGCCGTTTTTCCACACAAAAGCCAAAATTTTTGTTTCAGTGTCACTATTTTGATCTTGCTCGTTACTCTCAGAATCTGGTTCTATTATAACTTGTGGATTATTCCTAATTGTGAAAATTAATTCACTTTCGTCAGAAACAACCATTTTGGTGGTTTTTAAAATTTGACAAAAATCAAGTGACAAGAATTCAAAGACAGTAACGCCAACGTTGAAAAATAAAACACAATTGTTATAATATATCTTAATTTAATTAATAATTAATTAAAAATTTGTGATTGTAGTAAAATCAAACTGAATATGTATGTAGATAAATTATCCTTATCAACAAAAATAATCACGTATTTTTAAAAAATTTAAAAAACATATTTGCAAACGTCAAGTGTCAACTTGTTACCAACTGCAAAAACAAAAAAATATTGTAAAATACAATTTGTCCTATTATATTGTAGTAAAAACAAACTAAAAATATAAATTTTTGGTCTTAAAACTAATAAAATCTTTTTTCTAAATTATTCATTATCAGAAGTTGGATCGTATTTGTGTAATTTAAGTCGCCATTGCTTAATTAAGCCATCAAAGCCTCGTCTTGAATATTTTACAAATTTGTTTGGTGTTTGAGGATCTTCAGGTTTTCTCTCATCCCTAAAAGACTCATTAAAATAAATAAAATAATGAAAACACACAAATACCTAGGAACTAATCTGCAATAATTATCATAACCTATAGTATTTTTCCCATAATCAATTTGTTTCTGTCTCCTCCTTAGTACGTTGGGATCAGTTTCAGGCTCATTCTTCCTTGTCTTTTTTCTACAAAATCAAATTTTATTAATGTAACAAAACAGGGACAAACTACTTTGCGGGGCTCCTCCTGCCCTCGTCCAAATCTAAATTACTGACTCGACACATATTTGCAGACACACCAAGCCTATCACGGACTGATTTATACGGAGAATCACGTTTTTTGTACAGACTAAATTTAGTACTCTTTAAACTTTTCCTAGAGTTTGAATCAGAACTCTCAAGTTCAGTCTTTACTGGCGAGCTTAGCTGCTCCAAATCTTCTTTTTTGATATGACAATTTTCAAAAGATTCATTTGAAAGCAAAAAATTCGTTTCTTCGTCATACCAAGATTCGTTTATTTCAGTTTTTATCTTGACTTCTGTTTTCACTGGAACTTTGGGTTCCTCGTCTTCAAATGGATCGAAAGCAAGTTCCTCAAGTTCTTCTTTAATATTGAAATTATCCACTGTGGTGCTGGTCTCCATTCTAACTGTTTTCACTTAAATAATACACTTTTTTTCGTAATCAAAACACCAAGCAAATATTTTACTGTTCTAACCTACATTTGGCGCGTTATTTAGTGAGTTTGAGGCTAACACTAGGGTAAAAACTAAAATCGCTAAAATATGGCGGTTTATTTAAATATAAAATTTACAAATTAAGCTTTTTCTTCAAAAAACAATTTTCGATCAACTACAGGTTTATGTTTGTACCTAAACAGATAATTTTCGTTTCCTAAAGCAGTATACGTCCTTTCTCCTTCTTTCCCTAATAGTTTTCTTAAGGCTATATTTCTTGTTATTAGTTTATTATAAAATTCTTTTCCACCTTCTGCAAAAACTGGATTTTTTTCTTTAAGTTTTTTATCAATTTCAGTCTCATAATACACTTGACTAACGTCTTTACACAATGCATAACTGCCGAACGAAAAAGCACCAATTAAACAATACATAAAAACTCGAAATGGTCTAGGTTTTGAATACAAATTAAATTTCTGATTCAAAGTATTAGCTAAACCATAAGTCCCAGCTACTGAAACAACTCCAACTATTGTATCAATTAGCTGTTTTAGTGTATCCCTAAATTTGATCTCTCTTGCAATTGCATAAATCTGTGCATTTTCAGACAAAACCAACGACTTTAGGAGCATTTTACCCTCGTCTGACTCCCAAACAACTGACTCATCTCGAAGCTTAATAGCAGTTTTATCAACGGAAGACTCATCATCGTAGAAAAAATGAGCAGGTAAGCCCACTCTAACCCCGAATTTACTATACGACGTCCCCAAACTAAAAATATCAAAACCATAAGCAGCAAAAGGTTTGTACAAAAACCGGTCCTGTTCCTCAACTTCAAGCAGATCGAGGGTTTTCTCAAAACGTTTCTTAAGTTTGTCAGTTAGGGGTACAGAAAAGCCGTGTTTATACAGATGTAAAACACCCTCATACTGGTCAAGGAAAATAGTATGGGGCAAAGTGTGGGCCAGTAAAACAAGAGACGATGTGGTTCCTGCGGTGTAATATGCCAATTTTTTGCCAGCGTCGGTTAAAAGCCACTTAGATAAGCGATTCCACAACGCCATTATGGCTTTAAGTATCAAAATTCACCTGAAAAGGCAATTTGTAGATTAAAGTCTGTTTTTGATTGGAAATGATACATCTAACCTCACTTTCTTAGAGCCCCCTTCTTTGACAGTTACTGGTCACGTGATTTTGACATTTATGCTCAGAAAGAAACTCAGAGCAATTATCATAGGAGAGCTAATGGAAACTAAACTGCTTGTAGTGTCCGCCAGGGGTCGTGGCGTTTGTCGCTAATGTAAAATCCCTAGATAGATAAAGTACCGCAATTGGTTTGTCCCATGTAATTGGCGCCAAAATGGCGGAGTTTTGGGGAATTTCGTTATCATGGATTGGATTTGTGGTAGATGGTGACAGAGCTGTCAAAAACACATCACACTTTTTCTGTTTCAAACTGAAAGCCGGGTTAGTCTTTGGGGTTAGTGACGGGTTAAAAATTAAGAAAGGTGTGCTAGTGCGAGTTTTTTTTTGTGAATTATAGGTGCTTCTGTGTTTGTGTAGAAATATGCCCAGCTGTTGTTTAACAGGGTGCCGAAACCGTAATAAACATATCCTATTAGATCTGTCCTTGTGCCATGATAATCATTTCAAGGCCCTTATTTGAGTCTTTTTTCGAACGAGATTTTTCTTTGCTTTAAAGGACTTGAATAAAAATCGACTGTCCAAGGTCAACACTATAGACAGAAGTTCTAGAAGCGTAGCAATGCGTGACTTGGTAAAATATGTAAAATAAGTTTAGCTTTTTGTGAATATTTTAATACTCCTCATAAACAATAGTTTGTATTTGATACTAATTTGTAAATAAACAGATACTGTAGAAGTTGCATATTAGTTGTTATTAAGCAGGCACCACACATTCGGATATCTGTGACAAATATCCGAATATGTGGATGGGGTGTTCGAAGAGAAATATTGGCACAAAACCGTATATTCGACAACTATAAAAATTTCCGTTCGAAGTCGGTAAATGAACACAAATCAACGGAGGCAAATACCCGAATAAATGTAGCAATTACAAATATTCATGTATTTGACAAATATCCGAATGTGTGGCGCCAGTACATCGAGTGAAAAAGTTCGCTCCTTTTAAATTTGCCGCGTTTTTTTGGCGCCAAAATGGAGGTAATTGCGGTACTTTATCTATCTAGGGACTTTACGCTAATGAGAATTGCTATAGAAGGGGTAAAATTTAAGTGTGTATGCCAGTAAAGTGCAAACTGCAAATAACATTACACCTAATTTGAAAATTAACTTAAATGGTTAAATTTATGATTGAAAAAAGTGATTTTGATTTAGATCTCTACAATTTTGTAAAAAAAAGTATTAGTTTACTGGATTGTTGTTGTTATATGTATTGTACAATTAAATCAAAAAATTTAAAAAAAAACATGTGGCACTGCTATTATTTTTTTAAGCAACATCTTTTTTAAATTAGATTTTAAAACTTTTTCCTTTAACCCGAAAATAACTACATAATTACCAAATACAAATAAGCACAATTTATGAGTATCGAATAGGACTTTTATTACAAATTTAATTCAGGATATAAAAACAACTCAACTTTTACTTATCTGAATAAAACTTATAATAAATTTTTATATTCTTTTTTACAACCATGACTTTAAAAACAAATTTTGCTATTAGATTTTAACTTAAAAAAAGGTAAAAGAGTAATAATGATACTGACTTGGCCGCTCATCGAAGTTGGCACATCGAAAATTTTTTATTTAACACGTTTGTTAATGTAGAATTTCTGAACTAAATACCAGACTAATAAAAGCTAGGTTTTAAAAACGCTTTTACGTTTGCGTAATTTTCAAAACTTGAACTTTGGACTCAACCTTATAAATCTTATGTCTGTTGTGTGTTTGGAGAATCCATTAATAATTTTCTTACGGTCTTAAGCTTTGCTCAGATCTAGGTAATAGGCAAGTTTTCTTTTGCGCCCATACTTAGTGTTGTATCTTAATCTTACCAGGCTGTATAACAGAGATAATGCTAAAAAAATGACGAGAAAAAAGTAACTAGATTTAAAAACGTAGTTGTGGTTTTTGTTAACGCTGCGCATGTATGCTCAAAAAAAGGAAACACATTAATTGATTCGATATACTTATCAAATTAAATACTAATCATGCACAGAATATAATATAGTTTTTGCTGAATAACGTGATCTACTTTAAATGCCTTCAATTTGTTAAACATGCTTTTAAAATTAAAGATTGTTTAGTGACAGCTTTTTAATAATGACTTCTTCTTCAGTACAGACTTGTAGTTATCAAAGTTATGTTCTGACATTTATTTTTCGATACTTTTCTTTTAACAAAATGTCATAACACTCTCGTAAAAAAATTTTTAATCGCCACGTGAACTTGATATGTATAATCGTTGAATGAGGATACTATAGAAGTATAATCCTTATGGGCTAATGCGTGCGCCAATATTTGTCATTTTTTTCCCCAGGAAGTGTCGCCCCCTATTGTGGAGTAGCGAAATGATATATTTTGAAAGCATACTTACAAGAATACAAAATCTTTCTCTGTATCGTTCTACAAGAGGAGTATAGAATGGTTGCTTACGTAATTTGAATTTACCTGACACGTACCTAACAAATATTTTTCGGTCGTAATTTTACAAGAAAGTGAGAATAAATTAAAAATTTCACGGTTTTGCACAGAATCAATAGCAAGTCATAATTGTAAAAGACTTTCATGGCAACTAGAAAATTTTCTTGAAATTAGACGTATTTAAAATGCACTAGAAAAAAATTCCTTGAAATGATTCCAAGTTCGTGTGCTATTCAGCAAGAAAACCTAATAAACTAAAAAAAAATTTACATAATGTTTAAATTACTACAAACTGCAAAAACAATAATTCTCAATAATTTTCAATAATAAACAATAAAACTAATTTTGTACATTTTAAAACACAGCTAAGATTTATTGAGTTTTGCGTTTTTTTAATTGTTTCGCTATTATTTTGTGTAAAAGTAATTAATGGGCTTAATTATGGGTTATTAGTATATTGTATTTAAAGTAACCCATTAATATTATTTGTTTTTAGTTTTTTCTGACAAGTAATTGCAATAGGTATCTTTGTATTGTAAAAAAAGTTGAGGAAGATTTCTCTCTCAGGTGGGGAAAACAAACTATAAAGATACAAAAATAATGTGTTAAATTAGATACAAAAATATGTCAAAAAAATTTTGGTTTAAAAACCAACAGTAAGTCATATTGTAAAAAAACCTTCACGGCAACTACCAAACTTTCTTGAAAATTATAGTTCAGTGTTTTTAAAATACACCAAAAAGAAAATACTAGAAATGATTCCAAGTTCGTGTGGTATTCAAGAAAAAAACCTCATAAACTCAAAAATAATTATTTTACACAATAATGTTTAAAATACAACAAATCGCAAATTTTTTTGTATTTTTTGGGTTAAAAATTGTTAAAAATGCTTATTGTTGTTGTCTGTCAGAACACTAATCTAAAATTCATCTTATGACGGACATTTTGAAACATTTTGAAGGGTTAATGATTTTTTTCTGATTGTTTCGCTATTATTTTGCGCGCTTATTAGATAGAAAATGCAAGAATAATTAGTGGGCCGTTTTTCTTGTTTTTAGCCCTTTCTGACGAGTTATTACAATAGGTATCTTTGTATTGTAAGATAAATTATAAATTTTCACAAATAACTAAACCAGCTATCTGCTAATCTTAATAATATTGTTATTGCTAAAGTATAATAATTTTTATTACTATTGGGGAGCAATTGGTGGGTTTATTATTATACCTTCTTTGAAATGCTCATTGCCGACAAGGTTTGCTTCCACATCTGGTTGGAATTATAGAGCCTCGAAATATGCGACAAAAGACCATCGACCGAACGGACCCATCACCCATCCAGATGGTGGGCCAATAGTGAAAAATAGCGTCAAATATTTGTGATCAACAAATTGCAGTGAAATAATATCCTTATTAAAAAACCTAGATGACGTGACTTTTCTTAATTCCACACTTTTGTATATAATGGTATAGTTAGCGGAGAATATGAAGGGTAACCCAATGAAAATATTGTTACATATTTAACAATAAAATTTTTCATTTTCTTACTTTTTTTTAACTTTTCTGCTATTTGTTGTCCTCTAATTGGGTTCGCCTGTTAGACAACTCACACACATAATAATTACCATACCACATATACCAGCATACAACAAAATATTTTTTTTCACAATACTGTTATAATATAATTTCTTTATAGGTGTGGAGTTTTATGAGGACGCTACAATGGCAAGTTAAGATGCCAGCTAGTAGGGTTGAAAACAGTTACCCTTCCGTTAGTGGTATTGAAATAATTACAGTAATGAGTCATATTTTTTTTTTAAATAATAAAATCAAAGATCTCTTGATTTAGCATAATAATAATATGTAATTCGGACAGGTAATCCGACACCAGCAAGTATACTAATCCATTGTTAATCAACTAGTTATATAAAATTCTTTTAAATGACATAATTAAAAAAAAAAATATTTTACCTGGTGATAGCTAGCCAATCAAATGCATAAAAAACATTGACCTTTTAGGTTTTAGAACTTTTCATAACATGTAAAACGATTTTTTACAAGTTTTTTAAACTTTAACGATTAGTGACAAAATACCAACCAGACAATATTCTTACTTTTTCGACATATTCTTATAAAGAATGATTCGTGAATCCGATGATGGATGACTAGAAGAAAAGTACAAAATTACATAAAGTTTAGAAGTTATGATTTTTTAAACCTTTTTTTAAATTCGTTTTTCATCTGTAGATATTTTTTAAACTGTATGTTTAGCTAATAGGTCTATTCTGGCACCCAAAATTTTACTTTTTACCATTAAACATAAAGCCAAAAGTCTACTTCAGTTTGCTGCATTGCAAATTTGTAAAAAAATTAAAAAATAATTCAAATGATCTGTTAGGTTTTAGTAATTAATAGCACAAATCGTTATGACGTATGACCTAAATCCGAATAAACGGGCTTTATCGATCGAAAACCCAAAAGTAATTGAAAATTTGCATAAAGCCAAAATATGGGCAGTAAATTTAAAAAAAATTTCTCCTAAAGGGTTAACTCAACCTCCTTGTTTCAATAGTCTTGTGTGGACAATTAATTCCATTTTAAATTTGTGGAAAGAACAAGAAAGCCGAGGCTATTCGTACCTTTTAACAAGAAGACTTAACCAAGATTTTGTTGAAAATATTTTTTCGGTATATCGTCAGAGGGGCGGCTACAATAAAAATCCAACGGTACGGTCTTCCAGAGAAATTTTTAGAATAAATTGTTTAACCCATTTAATGAAATCTTCAGAAACGGCAAATTGTGAAAATGATGACGACGCTCATCTTTTAACAGTAGAAGATGATAGTTGCAATCTTACTGATAACATTATTCATTTTCCATATGATATAATTTTCCAATAATGCAAAATTAATAAATGAGAGTAATTCCAATTTTGTTGATGACAATAATACCAATACTTTGGATAATTTTAATCAAATAGATGTGACGGCGGAAGTTTGCGCCAATACTTATTATGCTGGCTATTTAGCAAAAAAATGTGTCGATAAATTTGATCAATGTGAAAATTGTTCTTTTAATTTACTAGACGAAACCAATTCAACACATCATTACGACAATTTAATTATTTATAAAACTTATCTTCCAAGTATTTTTTTTTCGACTCCATTCGACTCCTTCTTAATTGAGTAAAAAACCAAATTTAAACAAATTTTTATATTAAACAGAAATTTCAAACAAGTTAGCATTTTAACAAGAAAATCAAATAGACAGCTATTAAACATAATTTGTTAACTTTTAAGAATTTTTCTAAAATATTTTTGTAAATATTACAAACACTACAAAATAGATTTTCAAAATTTTGATATTTTTAGATTTACAAAAAAAATTTAATTTAAAATATCGATCGAGACGATTGTTCCATTTGAAAAAATTGAGTAAGACGAGAAAAACTAACTTATTTCTAGTTTAAACTCTTGTATTTTCTAAATCAGATTATTTATGGAACTGGGTTTATTTTTTAGTTGTTGGCTACATTATTCACTAATATTTTTTTACTATCACGGCCTTCCAGATAAAACAAAAATAGAATACAAAAAATTTTTTTTTCATAAAAAGTTATAAAAAGTAGTCTTTTAAAAAATATGCATAGTGTTCCATAAAAATCCCATTAGGACAATTTCCTCATATTAGCATTTTATCTACTTTTTGTGCCGCGCCCTCTACCGTTCCGCTAACTAATTTTTTATTTCGAAACCGTTCTACTGGTAGAAACCTGTAATGCGCCGGTAGCGACTCTTGTTCAAAGTAGTTGTATCCAAAAGCTCACATCTTGTATCCACTTTCGGCGCACCCGAAAATATACAGGCAATATTCTTCTATTAGTATCCTCATTCAACGGTATAATAAACGTTAAACTTTTAACATACGAAATAACCGTAAATTTTTATGTTATGTGATACCTTCTATGTGCTACACATTTTTGTATTGTAGGTTGCAGAATGTACTATCTAATACTTCAGGCATTTTAGCGGAACGGATTAACACTCCTAAGATTACTGCTCTAAGACGTTATGTAAATCTTAAATTTTGTAAACACCAAAATGAGTTTTGAAAAATTTATTACTGCATTTAACATCACAATAAATTGATATGTCTCTAATTATGGCTATTAACGGTAATAATTTCTATTCCAACACATAATTCTTGCCCAGTTTCTGAAAAATCCCAGATTGTGGGACCTTTTTGAGCATAATCCAAGGCAACATTTAGCAACAAATGGTAAACTCCTCCATTCTTTGTTTGTTAGCCCCAATGAGACTAATAATACTTGGTGTATAAGTAGAATTAGTAAAATTACTGCTAGTCCCAAGCTGTATACAGCAGAAACGAAAGAAAGGCCTAATCTGAAAAAAAAGTGGTAAAAAAAATAGTAAAGTGTTTAGAACTTACTCAAATTGTTCATAAACATCTGAGCAATCATCTGGCAGTAAAATAGTTTTATAAAAAATAAAAGGATGGCACACTGATGTTAGTGTTAGATTAGAACTGTACACTAATGAGGCAATTGCAAAAATAAGTGCTAAAATAAATAAACACTGGTTGTGTCGTCCAACACAACAATCAAGCCTGAAATTATCTAATTAATATTTTTTTCTGAAATACAAAATAACCAACCAGAGACAATGATGGTCCTTATCAGGAACAACAACTTGGCATATATAACACCTGGTCCCAGTCCCCACAAATCCACTTTCAGCCTCATTCTCTCCAATTTTCCCTAAAGCATTATTCCTCTGTTTCATCAAGTAGAAACAGAGTAAAAACAGAGCGAAAAAAATGCTCAACAAAATATTCTCCTCAAACAGAATTTCCAACAGTGGAATGACAACAAATTCAAAAATAAAATACAAAAGAACAATTGAAGTAGCGGTCCACATAACAAAAAACTTCGTCTGAGGGATTGTTCTAATAAAAAATCTAAAGACTGAAGCAAGAATCACAAAAACTGCAGTGAATGAAAAAATCGTCCACCACAAACTAATAGAAGCTAACAGGAACATAAAAGGCAAGATTAATACTGGGAGGAGGGTTTCACAAGAGATTTGTTTGGCGCCCCCACGCCAAGGGATGCGTAATCTGTCTTGTATGGTAGCCATTACACGGGACTTGTTGCGCTCGGGGAAACCATGACCTGTTATAAAGCTACAAAAAATTGGGGTATTACTTTGAAACACATTCGATAATTATTACCTTTCGAAACCCTCGTCCAAGTCAACGCAACTGCAACAACAGGCCAAGATGTGGTTGCGCTCGTTGTTGTTGTCGAAGTATTCACAACAACATAAAGGGGTTAAATTGTCGTCCATTCCATTTCATAATAATTATAACGTTGTTGAGTTATTCTTCTGATAAACAAAATTAAATAAACAAATCTATGTCAACGGGTAGTCAGTTTGACCAGAGTGGCGTAGTTCGTATGACTTCAAAACTTAAAAGTACTAAATAAAAATAAAATTCTTCAGGATTTTATTTTGCTAGTAATTTAAATTCGATAATTGTTCAATTTAAAGTAAATTTCGTTCTCAACATTAGTTTTTAATTTAAATAATCTAATTAACGTCAAAAGAGTAGATTATTTGAAGTTGGTGACGTAGTTCTGATGACTGAGTGATTAAATCTAATTTAAAAAAGTGCTTGATTTTATTTTGTTAATAATTTATTACAATTGGAGAATTATGTCATTACCAGCAAAATTAGTGCTTGGCAGTGCATGCGTCTTTTCTTTAGGAATTGTAGGCTATGTACATTATAAACAATATCTTGACAGGTAGGTTACATAACCTCATTTTTTTCAAAATTGTTTCATAATGTTTTTACTTGTGTTTTCTGGGTCCCTGCTTTTATTATTTCCGTAATTTATGTTTTGGCACTAAAAACTACACTAAAATTACGTTTATTATTATTCAATATTAACACAATAGGGCGATACCGAATGACGTCATAGGATAGGCAACCCCCTGGTCTCTGTCTAAATGTATAGTATCCTAAACATATTTTGGCGTATATGCCTTTAAAGGCAATTTTTCTGTTTATTACTAGTGCAATAAAGATTGTATTGTTACCAAATGGACACAAAACATCGAACAAAGGAAACCTTGACTTTTACGACAAATTTTGCAATATGAGGCAGGTTCTATGCTTGACCATAACGAATGGATGATTGATAGGTTATTTGTTTATTTGGGACAGCGGAATGCCCTTCAAAAAGAATATATAAAGTCTCACCTTGCTATAACAATGGAGAAGAACATCGCTAATTGTTTATAAACATCGTTTAGATGCTTCTAAAACAATTCATAATTTAAAAACTCATGCGTCAGTTGTGAACCTACAATTAATAAAAGTGCTTCTTGTGTTCTTTGGCCAAAAGTCGTGTCTCTGGTCCATATTCGAGTATTTTCAAAATAAAAAAGGGTTATATTATTCTGCATTCTAGTTTACAATTTTATTTCCTAAGTAATAATTATTTGTGGTTGATTTTGATGATAATCATGGCTACTAATGGCTAGTTTAAAAGGTTTTCGAATATGTAATTAATAATAGATTGAATTTGCATCCGAGTGTTGACTTTATTGAAATTTATTGGAAATTAGTGTTTTATATTAAAAAATAATTTTAGTTTATTGAAATTTATCGGAAACTTGTGTTTCATATCAAAAGTTTATTTTGTTTCTTAATTTATGGAAAATGTTTGTTTCATATCAGGGGAATCAAATTTTTATTGAGTTATTTATTTAGCTGTGACCGCTTTTGAAAGTACTTGATACTTTGCAAGAGTAAATTAAATGGTTGAGAAACAAAACTTGGTTGTTGTTACGGGATAAAAGTATTCAGGAAATTTTAGATTATTTTGGTTATTGAAATATTTGATTATCGAAATTTTTGATATTTAAATTAAGTAAATAAGCACCCTTTATGTAACACAGCATCCTCCCCTTCACTCAAGTTTTACATTGTCAGTTAAGAAAAATAGTTTTAATGAGTATTTGTATTAAAAAATGATTAATCAAAGAGAGTTATATTTAGTTCAATTTTTTTTATTTATTTCCTTGACAGAGTTACATAAGGTAATGTGGTTCATATACGAGGGAAGGATTATAAGTTTGCTAACCAATTAATAATTCTTTTAACAAATCTTGGATTATTTGTTTTTAAATATTGTGCTTTAGTAAAGTAAGATTGATAAGATTGATATGCAAAACTGTGCTGAGTAATCTTAGGATTATTGGGAAATTAATACGCAAGAGAATTTTTGTTATTCTCTAATTGTAATTTTTATTATAAAGTATTAATCATTTATTGGATCTAAATTTATATTATTGTAATTCTTTAAAGTAAAAAGGTATTAAAAATCGCATTATCGTTTATAATTTTATCTAAAATTTTAATTAATTGATGTATTCTCGTTTAGTATTTTATCAAAATTGTATTATCATTATTTTGTTATCTTATCTTTGTCATTATAATCAATTTTAATATATTTTGTATTTATTTGAAGAACTGACTTTTGTTTTCAAAAGTTCAAAAATATAAATTTATTCGATTTGTGAGGTTTGGGTCCCGCTCTTGGTCATATATAACATCCCTTAATCCTTAATATTCATTTTTCTAAAATAACCCACCACAAAGGCAATAACTCTGTGCTCTACAAGTGCTGGAAATTAGAGTACAATTCTTTTAAAATTTGCGTAAAATTTTTTAGTATCAAATTCCAAAGCTTTACATTGTCAAATTTAACATCGTCACTGTAGTCTTGTTTAAAAACAATTGTAGGTTTAAGTTTATTAGTTTTAATTGATTTTGGGCGATCTTTAACTTTCTAATTTTAATTCATAACAATCTATTTATTTATCTTATTAATTTTGTTTAACTTATTATATTTTGCGTGGTTTTTCGCTAGTTGTAACTAAATATTCAATTTATACATCTCAATAAACGCAAAGAGTTCATTCGTAGCAAAATTAGGCAGACTTCACTATTTAAGATTCTTTTTGTCGGAACTTAGAACTTACAAAAGTCGAATATTTATACAAAAACAAAGAGATTCCTTGTAAATAAAATTCAGAAAACAATAAACACAAAGAGAAAGAGATGCATGAATTTGTCAATATTAATACTTCCATTACTTAAACTTTAAGTTTGCTTTTTTATCTAAGTTAATATAATTGTCAAAAATTTTAATTTGGTTAGGTAATTTTGGGTTCAGTAATAATGTAAAAACCGTCTTGTTCAAAATTGTCGCAATTAATTGTTATTATTACCAAAAGGGCGACGTCTGGATCCCATTTAATTGTAAGTTTTATTTATTGTATTTATTTAATAACATGTATATAAGTTTATTCCCAGATCTTGGTTCTTCCTTTTTATTTATTTAGCAACAATTTAAAGAGTTTGTAAATAAATTGCAAATACCTATGTAGTAATTTTAGTTTTAACCAAAGGTCGCTTGGTTATTTATTAGGGATGTAGAGTAGGGGTAAAACTTCTATGGGGGTAAGAATTGTGCGGAACTGTTACAAGGAAGTAAGACTTGAACTTTATGATGTGTGATCCAGAGCTTATTTAAATCTGCGATTTTTCTTGCAATCTATTTTCATTCAATCTGATTTTTTTGAAGTTAATTTTTCGAATTTAATTACGTGTCCTGTGGTTCTTTCTGATTAGAAAAAAGGTAAATAAGTATGTACTTACTGTTAAAGGATTTGACAAATAGTTCTAAATATACAGGGTGATTTTTTTATGTGCCCTCGTTCGATATTTCAAAAATAGGCAACACGCTATACAAACGATAAGCAACTTTGGGAAAACAACAAATGAATCTGGAAGCACTGTCAAAGGTATTGTCAACTATGTTGACATTAATTCACAACCCTCTATGTCTTAATTTTGATAATTAAATTTTAAAAAACTAGCAAAGTATAATGTGTTGTATATTTTTGGAGAATCGGGCGGAGAAATATAAAAAATTCGTAACAAGTGAAAAAAATTCTAAAATATTAAATTCTATAAAAATTCTCTGTATATGGGTTGTACAGTGGCTGCTGGGTTGCCTAACCTACTGTGCCGTGTCTGAAATCATTTATATGTGACTTTTAAAAAAATGTGTATAGTTATGATCCGAAAATGTGGAAAAATCTTCAAATTTTTTTTTAGGCTTCAATTGCATCAAGGAGTGCTAACAGACATGGAAAGACGCCAAAGACGCAAACAGGAAAATCTGTACGTCCTCCAACAACAAATAGACTTGGCCAAAGAAATGAGGAAAAGTGAAAACAATCCTGATATCACATAATTTTTTATTGTAAAATAAGTTAGTTAAATAAAAATATAAAAACTCATGTGTAGTCTCCATTATCAGCCCAATGCACTCGTCGATTGTCAAGATTGCTAAAACCAATACCAAAATTTTTATTTAACTGTTCTAAAGATTGAGTTGTACTTTCGTGCTCATAATATTTTTTGTATCGTCTGACTAGGATGATACAACACGTGATGAAAATTATTTGAATTAAAATCCAGGTGAGTATGAGGCCTATGAAAAGGGAGTAGTCCAAACAAACTTCGTTTGTGATGAAGTCTACAAAATATGTGTTATATACTGTGTTTTTTTTAAATTTTTGGTCCAAGTACCATAACCAGCGACTAAAATCTTGCCATCTCCTAGAACAAGTCGTTCAGAGTTCGCACCTGGGTTCCTAACAATCATGATAAATTCTAGTGGCATTTTCATAAAAGTGCCATCTTTATCAAATTCGGTTCGATTTACATTTGTAATTTTTGTACTGTCAATTTTTTCAATTTCTCGTTTTTTTCGACCGAAAGATTGGACACCGTTACCACACTCGACCTAAAAATGGTATGTTACGTCGTAAAGGCAGAAAGAAGGCATTAGCAGCCGGGGGCTGTTTATAAAGCTGAGGACTCCTAATGCCTGTACAACTGTTTTTCGCCTAACTTTAAATAAATTAAATAAAAATTAGAAGACTCTAAATCATGAGTGTTAAATTAACCGTCAAGTTTTCACATAAATGACAAGATTTGAAAGCGGGTTGAAATAAAATTTTCTGCCCTAAGGCGGAAAATGACACTTTCTGTCATATTATGAAGACTGCTGTGATTAATTTTTGTTAAAGGTAGGCGACAAAAATGATTTCATTACAAAAAATTATAACAAGTACCGGAGGACAATATTCGGGACAAAACTGTACAATCACGCTGAATCTGACAATCGGAGATGACGAAAACTTAAAAGCCTGAAAATTTGCAATTAATTTAATCGAATCATTTGTTGTAATTTTCGTCAATGCTGGGAAAATATTGATGTTAGTCGGACATCCTCTATCGTCTAACAATATAATTGATTCGTCATTATGTTCGGTCATTGCGACTAAATGACCTGCCCAAATATCTAACGAACCTAAAGTAATTCAATTAAATGTTAATCAATCCCAGTTTAAATTAATTACCATTGGTTTGCTTTAATTTAATTATTAATTGCAATTCTTGTCCGATTTGTGTACTGCTGACTTCTTTTTGTGTTTCTGAATCCAAAACAAGCATTTCTATTACTGGAGTAGCGGCCGCTCCGGTGGAATTAATCAAAGGACTCACGTGACTGGGGGCACTTTTTTCTAAATTACTAACGCACACTTTTTAATTTAATTAATTACTTACGTAGTTATTGTAATTCCAGTCCCTAATAAAACTTTACTGTCATTCCCATAAACACAGCCAACACGTATAATTCGGTCTCCTTGGGTCTGTACCAATGGGTTATATTGTAAAATCATTGTCCCAGCTAGTAAAGTTCTGACAATTTTTTATTACAAAATTAGAATTACAAAAATTATAGTGATTACCTATTATCAGGTGCAATTGCTTTAATAATTCCACAATGTTCGGAGATTATTGGTAATTTTAAAATAATAGTATCACTACCATGGCCTTTTGCTAAACATTCAAGATTTTCAGAATAGCCTTCCATATACATACGGCCCAAAAATTTCATTTTAGGGCTGTATTGCACCGTCATGTAGGTCTCAGAACAAATAATTGAAACTAAAAAATTGGTAATAATTATTTTTTAGGGTAAAGAGAAATGTATGTTTAAAGATTTTAATAGGCTACTTTCAAGTTAAGATAATACCGGTAGTATCTTTGTTTCCATAAAAAATTGAAAGAATCTGAGGTTGTGATTGGTTGTTGCTACGGAAAAGTATTAAAAATTGCGATACTACCGGTAGTATCTTAACTTAAAATTAGCCCATAAGTCTTCAGTAATTTTTTTTCACATATTTTACATAATTGGATCTTATACCAGTGGCCACATACGAATGAATCGACATCATTATTAAAAATTTCGGTTTGCTAATATTCAAAGCAAACAACATAGCAGTTGAGACACTAAACGATATTTCTAATTAACTTTTGGATAGTTGTAAAAGTGCATTTTTATTAAGATTTTTTTGATGTTTGTTTTTTGATGATTTTTGAAATTCATTCGTTACGAGGCCGCTAGATAGCAATCACAAAAAAGCAACAGGACATTTATATTTTTTACTGTTAAATAAAATACCTAGCACAATATGTTGCTCCCTAAAACCGTGTTTTTTGACTTACTGTTAAGACAAGGAGCCTTTTCAAAATATTTCCCTCTGAAATTATCCACTACAAGCCTCGGTCCATGCACTTTACTATCCTCACTATGCAAAAAGCAATCAAAAGAGCCATTCCTGGCCACTATACTGTACCCCCTACAGTTAAAATTCTCCGTCTTTTCACACAAATCCTGACAACTCTCTTTAGTCTCATCTTCATAAAGCAAATCACTGTGCCCCAAAGTGGCATTATCAAACTCTTCGTAAGAACAAAACTCATCCTCGTCGTTATTTTCCGGTTCGGAACACTGATTTTCGAAATATTCGTCATCGTAAGTCGAGGCTCGATAAGACGTAGGTAAGATATGGCGATCAAAATGACTCAAAATACAAATCCCGCGAGTATCATCATTGGGACCATAATCCGAATTTTGGATTTTAAATTTAACGGATTTGCATTCGAATTGGTCTTCGTTGAGGCAGCTTTGCTGACATTCAGTACGGGTCAGCGATGGCAGTGTTTTGAAATCGTTGCCGACTAGAGTAGCACCAGGGACTCGTTCGAAAATCCACAATTTCTGACAGTTATTATTTTTAACTAAAATATATTTGTTTCAAAACTAGTGTTTATAAGTTTGTAACGTCGCGTTACAATACGAGATGGGATTTTAGCAAACGAGGCGAAGTCGAGTAGTATTCTAAACAAGACGTTACAAAGTGAAGGTTTATAAAAATCGTAATGAAAATGCGGTAAAGCATCCATTACGACACGACATGATAGTTATACCTTTGAGGCACACTTTGATGAACCATGCAGTGTTTGAATCCACTTCATTTTCGAGTTCTTGGACCCCAGTTATGGCAGTTTTAAACCAGTAGCAAATACTTACGTTAAAATAAAGCACAAAGCTTTGGCAGTCTTTGCTAGCTCGGCATTTTTCGATACATTGTGTTGTGATTGGTGTAGTTTCGTTCGTTTCAGGTCTATATAAAAGTAAAGGATGATTTTGATTGGATGGTTTTAAACCGAGGACTTTTTCAAAATGAATATCGTTTTTGGGACAGTTCTGTTTTGCGTCTGGAATTTAAGATTAATTTATTGTTTTATAGTAGAGCTATTTATGGATTAGTGTTAATCTCAAAATGGGATTCATGAATAATTCTGGGAAAAAGTGATTTGGGTACGTGATTTGGTTAATAATGAAAGTGAACATTGTCTTGTTTGTGTATACGTGGTTGTAAATAATTTTCCCACTGACATGATTTTATGATTTTAATTTGTTATTAATTATTGAATTTTAGTAGGTAACAAAAACTCTCTAAATTGTTGTGGTTTATTATCAATAAAGCTTTCGCGAAAAATTATTTCAGGGTCAAGAATATGATTAGTGGTGACAATGACACAAAAAAAATTTTTGAATACAATATTTCTAAAATTATTTTTAAGTAGATAAATGGAAAATATTTTTAGTTAAGAAATAAGAGGTGCCGTAAAAAAATAATAAGACAGTTAACTGATAACGAGTATTATTCATCATTTGTATGACGTATTGTTTTTGTGATAAAAATTTGTTTTATAAAAATAGATATTGGGTGATAACTGTATTGAAATTTTCTGTTTAAAAATTCGTAAAATCAGTTAAACAACAATGTAAGAGTGGCAGGGTTGTCGGGGTAGTACAGCACCCCAGACTCCATTCTTATAGACCCTCGAGTGACTAGGTCTTTAAATTTAATTAGTTTATTTTAATATAAATGGTTTTATCATTTGTTACTTGGTTAATATTAAACGCATTGTTAAAAAGAGAACCAATTTTTTAACTTTGGACAACTGAGACTGTTAAACTAAGAATTTTTTGTCGAAGCCAAAGAGTGTTTCAAAATGAGCACAAAATTTATTCTGTCAACAAGACATTTAAATTACCCGAAAATCGCAAATATTTTAGTGTAAAACGAAGTACACTCACGGCCATTATGTATAAAATAAAATATCCAACAAATGGTCTTTAAACTGCTGTCGAAATGTCCAACGGCGGTAAATCGATGCGCCACTTAGGCAATATTTCATTGGATCTGCCTAACCGAAAACGTTCTGAAGGTTTTTTGTCCATAACTGACTCAGTTTTATTAAATTTTTTGGTCAGCCTTGTAATTGTCCAACAGATGGATGTATTACTAGAAATTACAGGCAACCTGTATGTTGCAAGTGCATGTTAAATTTTCTCCACAGCGTTCCATAATTGATAATAGTGAAGCGGCAACTTGACATTTGTTTTTAAATTTAGTCCAGGTTAAAAGAAAAAACAATGCCGCTGAAGTCACATCTTATAATAAAAATTTAATGTGGTAATGTACATAAAGTCTTTTAAACTGACTTCTCAGGTTGAGGTGTAGTCGGTGGGCGGTAACCATAGTACGATTAATTTTTTGTAAAGCGGCAAATATGCCACATCCTAATAAGATTCGCTCTTAGAATTGCTCTTAGTTTCAAGTGAAAATAACACTTAACTCAAACGCAGTTTATTAAGGTAAGACTTGTATTTCCATCTAAAGCCTTTGATAGATTATAAACTTACAATATGCTGATTGTGAGTTTTTGATAGCGACCAGTCCCGCATAAATCAAGCAGAGACGTTTTCGCCAATGCTGTCCTTATCGCATTAGTCGGATTCTTCCACTTTCCTCGTCACAGATCGTTACACGTGCCTGCCATGGCCAGCGCCGCTTTTACGTCTTTACAAAGCCAGAAATCAAAAAAAAGGCCTAAAGTTTTTCATTTTTTGTTTTGTTTACTTGTACTACAGACAGGCACCTCTTTTTTGTTTCTTCTATAGTTTTACCAAGAAAAATAAAGTGCAAATTTAAATATGTCTGCGATTGGCTTGCTTTAATTCAGCCTCAAAAAAAGAATAACCGTGTTTATCAAAGAAATTTGAGTTGGCAACTTCTATGTAGTTTTGCTTCTTTGTAATTACGCTGCTACTTCGTCCATTAGGTGAAGTCTACAGAATTTTGATTCGCGGCGCGTTATAACTGTATGGGGCACTGGGCAAATTTAAAATTTAAGGCCCCATGTGTATTTTACAGTATGAAGTCGTTAAGGTAATCTTTATGGCCCAAGCCACAGAGAGTGGTGGATCTAAAATTATAAAAATAAAATATAAAATTTTTTTGGAGAATTAAAAAAAAATGTCAAATACGAATAACTAAATTAACAATAGTAAAGTCGGAAATAAAAGTAGGCACTGTGTCAAATACAAAATGGAGCTTGAGTGTGAGACAATAATCACTGACACCAGTGACAGTTCAGCATTTTTTTTTAAACTCTTATTGTTTTACGTACTTTCTTCTTGAATTATCATCATTCAAACAAACCGTAAAAAAACATTTTCAAATTATATTTTTTTAATTTGTGTCTCTAAGAATAAGAAGGACTCATTAAAGAACTCATTTCGCATTCCTTTGTAGCTATTAGAGCATCAGTGCTGTTTCATTTATTATTATTATTTTATTAAAAGGTTGGTAAAATGCCCAAATTACAAAAAAAAGCATAAAGAATTGTTTTATAAAGAATTTGAATTCATGCCACAAAATTGACTTTACGGAACACGTTCTTTAATATACTACTTTATCGTGCAATGTTTTATTTGATCGTGATTGGGACATAATAATTGTTCTGTTTGTTAACGTTATATTGTTATTTATGTTTTATTTTTATTTCTTAATAATTATAATGTTTTATTCGTTGATCGTTTATTAATAAGCTTATAAATGTACCTACCAATTTTCCTAAAAAAATTGTTCATTAATGTATAGGTCTGTACAGGTTTGATTTTACATTAAAAGTTGATTTTTAAAATTTTCAGCGATAAATATTGTAATAAACTCGGATGGTCGTATGTTAATGGCCGATTAATAAATTTCACAATTAAGGACATTTACTGGCTAAGGTTTGTTCTTTCTTTCAATAGTTTTGAATACAAATCGCTTTCATCAATATCAGTTTTTTTTATATAGAAAAAAATTTAATTTTAGTAACAAAAATTTATTTTTTAAATATGGATTTGGAGCCTCTCTAATTTTAGTGTTACCTTCGTGCATTTTATTTCCACGTGACTGTTTCGCTTCCACGTGGTTCACCGATTGCGCATGCTTAGAAAGCCTGCTTGTACACTTGTTTCATAATATACTATTTTTTGGGTTGGTATATACAAGTGTCCCAGAACTGGTGGGTCAGCCGTAGACTACAAGTTTCTCTCTTTCACTTAATACTAAATTCCCAAAAAATATTTTTCTAAACTCTATTGTTTTCAAATTACAGCGATTTTATATTAACCAATAACATAATAAATATTAAATATTAGTAAAGGTAATATTCATGTTACTACGCAATAAAATTAACCCTAAAACTTTCAATATTTATTTGGTTTACTGTATAATCGGGAAGACGAAATTGGTGGATGCTGCCGATTTGGGAAACGCTGACGATATAGTCTTGAAGCAGCTTTTGCGTTCTTGCCACTTTCACCGTAAATTAACAACATTTCTTTATGATCAGCTGAACTGAACATTGACAATTGTCACTTTGACAATTTAGTTATTACAGTCGACCAATTAATAAATAATAAATATTAATTTTTTGGCTATATTTATTTATTTTCTTGGCGTAATTGACTAGAGTGTTACGGACGATGAGAGATTTTAAAAAGGAGGGACAACGTTTTTAGGGCACTTTCAGTTGAGATAAAAATTTACAAAAAAAATCGGTTTTCCCAAAATTCTTAAAACTAGGCTACTGCGTCGAAACATTGCTGAATTTGTTGATACAAATTTTTTTGAAAACCTACAAAAAATAATAATGATAAAAAATTGACGCAAAAACCTAGTTTTTGGCTTTTAGTTTTAGGTAAAAAAAATTATTTGTTAATTTTGTTTAATAAAAGCGCAGCACATTTTCTTCGTTAGGCGCCTCATTCCGTAAGCCCATTATCTACTAATGGGCTAATTTCAAGTTGAGATAATACCGGTAGTATCTTCGTTTCTATGGAAAATTAAAAGAATTCAGTGTTGTGATTGGTTGTTGCTATAGAGAAGTATTAAAGAAAGTAAAAAATTTAAAAAATTAAAAAGCTTTCTTTACTGTTTGTTGAAAAATTTAATATTTTATTTAATAATAATAATCAAATATTACTGAATTACCATAGATGGCTTTAATTTTGTCATGATCAAATAAATAAAATTTTATTCAAAAACTAGATACCAAAATTTTACAAAAGATATAAATTACTCTAAAATGATTTTTAATTTTTAACATTGACACCCTTTGAGCATGTCTTTCTGAGACACTCTGAGACACCTTATATAAAAAATTCGTCAACGAAAACGTTTATGAGCGTTTTTTGGAAACCATCCTTTTCGATATTATGCATTCTTGAATAATGTAAACATGATAATATTGTTTTGGGATTTGCTTTAATTATGTATTACGTGGGAATTTTTAAATAAAATTTAAAATAGAAAACTGAAAATTTTTCATTTTCATGAGCCTTCCTAAATAGTTGATATTATTTAAAGAGAATATGTATTAGTAAAAATGCACGTATTGTTTAATGAAAAACAGGTTTAATGGAGAATAGTGTTTGATTTAACAAAATAATTGTGCGTTTAGTTAGTATTCATTTCTTAAAATTTCCTAATAAATAAAAATAATTTTAAAAAAGGAGCTAAGTAGCAGACTATAGAAAAAACGGAAGAAATTAGTTTTTAGTTTCGGTATTTAAAACAATCTGAAAAAAAAATATTTTCAGCAATTATAAACAATACTTTTCTTTAGAAAAAAAAATGTATTTAACTCGCTATTTAGTATCACGCCAATGTTAAAACAAATCAATTTATTATTCAATTAATAAATAGACCAAATCTTTTTTGCCCTTATTTATTATTCTACCCAGGTGCATGTAAACCAAACTCGTCTAAACCTTGAAACTCACCGATAATAACATCAATTAAAATAAAAAACCAAATAATCCGTAACGTCATAACAAAAACTGAACTTTACACATTCGTAAGAAAATTACAAGTGCTGTTTGTAAACCGCACGTAATTACATGAACGATCACCCGAAACTGTCGAATGCAAATTGACCATCGTTTATCGTCCAATACCTACTACCTAATACCTGACGGGGTACTATCAAGTAATTCCCTATTGACACATCCATATGTATGTTACATTACGTAATTAACCTTGGACTATATTGTCATGCCCTATATGCAACTGCACTTTATTACATTTTTTTCAAACCAATGTCATTCAAGTAATTAAAAAAAAAACTTCCGAGCGAAAATTTTGGGCGACTTTCTTCTATAACATGTCATTAGATTTAGAAATAAAATTTTTGCAATATCGAGTGACGTAAGGTATTATAAAGAAGCCACTGAGGTCAAAAGTAATGTTTGTTGTAATTAAACCTGAGTGATAAGGTATC
This sequence comes from Tribolium confusum, assembly GCA_029207805.1. Lineage (NCBI taxonomy): Eukaryota > Metazoa > Arthropoda > Insecta > Coleoptera > Tenebrionidae > Tribolium > Tribolium confusum. The sequence continues at coordinate 13,117,982 of JALGAY010000006.1, forward strand.
TACAATGCGAGGTCTTGTCAAGGTGAAGAAACAAAAGGATTTTTTAGCCGAAATTTCGAATTTGGGACGAGTAGAGATTTTATGTTGTAGCCACTTGTAATACGTTTGAGTCAATTTGTATTACGCACTCATGCACGTCTAATTTGACCATTGTATAAATAGCAAGTGCAATTCAAACTTAACATAATAGTTGCATAAAAATAAATGCGGAAGCTGATTTTCTCGAGATTACAACTAATTTCAATGTGTGCATTCTAACACGCAACTGATTTTGTTGTTCTTTAACTGAAAGTTATCTCAGAAATGTTATTTCGAAAAAGAATGAGGGTAAATTTAAGTAATTGAAGATTTTTAGTTACGAAACGACACAAAAAATGAGGCAAAAGCGGGTATTTAGATATCTAATCGACTCTTATTATGAAATAAAAATTGACACAATTTAAATAGTACAGAAATCAGAAAGTATATGTAATTTTAGTTACTTATGTGGGTAATGATTCTTTTAATGTTTATAATTTATTTTGACAATTTTTAAAATTACCTAATAAAATATTTAATAACTATTTTGTTTTTAAATTCAATCAAAATAAACTTCTCTATTTTAACAAAAAATTTTATAACTCAGAATCCTATTTAGAAGTGTTGACACTTATTAGTTATGTAGAATATGATGTTACATACAATCTTAAAATTATCCTACTTTTTTTTTGGAAAAAACGCTCAATTGTTTTATGAATTTGAAATTTTATTAAAATAAACGAAGTACCTACTGATAACAATGAACGTAGAAATTTTCATATGTTGCGACTCTATATGCCCGTTTCAAATTATTTTGATCACATTGAGTGTTTGATAATGATAACATTAACCGACTTCATATTAAGCGGCGTCCACTGAATATTAGCTATAGTATTTTTCTCCAAATAGAGCAATCAATCTGCAGAAGTACAGTGAAAACGGGTTATAACGGCTTCGGTTAGAATGGTTAGAACGACATATGTGATGTGAGGTCCCAATAAATAAAATCATTTTGTAGAGGCTGCAGTTTTTTTATTGATTCACAGTCACAACACATACATATAGTGCGACATTATTAGGGTTATATTTATGTCGGTAAAATAGTGTCAGTTAATTTTTTTCGCCCTGTATAATACAGTATTTTATTTTCAATAGAAAATAATAATGATGAAATAATAGCTATTATTTTATTATACTTTACTATTTTGTTACATCGAATGAATCCGTATTTATTTTGTTTAAAGACTTGAATTTATAAAGATAATTGAAAAACAATACTCACTGAATAGCTCAACTGAATAACACACGTATATCGTTTTGAATAATCACTCAAAGAAAGCTCAATTTAATCTATTATTTAATAATAATTTATTAAATAATTTAATAAATAAAAGAGAAATGCTCATTTAGTTTGCTAAATCCAAGCAACTACTCAGCAATCGATCCATCGCTTGATTGCTTGCTTATGTATAATAAAGCAAAGGTTGAACATGCGACTATTTCCAAAGCCAAAGTTTAAGAATAGAGTGACGATAGCTTCTACAACCCACGAGTTCATTTGGTAATATTATCCCCCTCTAAAATATAATTCGTCCCGATAATTCTACCTCAGTCCTACTTCCGATGGTCCGCCACTCCCTAAATGACTTTGTGGGATATTGACGACAGCAATCTCTTTTTAGATGACCTACCCTATCACAATTAAAACATCTGGATTTTCCCCTAGTGTGAACTAGTATCTGTCACATTTTCTTCAATATATGTAGTTCTAAACCGTTCTAACAGGTCACCATTTGCAGGTAAAGCTTCCTTTAGTATTTTGAGGCATATCGATAAGAGTCTTGGTGCTTTTCTGTGCATTCTGAAGTTTAGTGATAAAATCACCCGTCCCCAGCTGACCACGAACTTCCACTAATACGGTAGGGCAGCTCAATTTAAGCAGTTGTTCGAACTTCATATTCCTACAACCTTCTTTTGTTATTTTATTCTTGCCAGTTTAGTTTTTATCTTCTTCTTTTTCTTCAGTACTGTGTTTTTATTGTTCTTTCTTTTTCAAATATCGTTTAAAAGCTCTTTTATTCTTAATCGTCTTTAGTTCTCCTAGAATTTAGCGCGGCTCTTTTTATTTCTCTGTCCCTTTTTCAAATTTTTGGGGGAACTTCTTTTATTTCTGAAACCTTCTTCTGCTTTTTTTTCGTTGTCGTTCGAGAATCTTATTTGTTCTCTAAAAATCTTTTATGTTTTTCTACAATCTTTTTTAGCTTTTTGTTTTCTTCCACTCACCGTTTTTTAAACTCCTCTAGAAACTCCTTTAGTTCCTCTAACAACAATAATAATTTAAAAACAAACTGATTTACACAAAGAACACAAAAATAATTCCCACGATTAACACAGTTTAATAACATACTTCTGATACATAAAATGATCACTCGGAGAATCGTTCTATAGATTCGCTCTATTTTGCTAAATTAAACTATCAGACAACCAACCTGTGGCTTGCTTATATAGAGCCAATAAAGGCCAAACCTTCACATTGCCGATGAGAAATTGCTTTCGTTTCTAGCGATCTCGAAAATGGGCGAGTGGCGTCAGTTTCTAGAATTACGAGTTCAAAGAATAATATACTGTCTAGAAAATACTTTTAATGCATTAAGAATTTTTTAAAATCATTTGTTACATACAAACTGATTCAAAAGTTAAGCAAAAATTTAACCTGAAATACAGCATTATGGCAGTACAGAGCGTCTCAACGTATATTCATATTGAAAAAAATAGGATTTAGAATAAATACATAAAAACAAAAATAGCACATTATAATCTTCTTAATAAGTGCTACAAATATTTCAAATCACTTTTTGAATACGTCAATTAGTTTTTTATGGAAAAATCAATTGTCTCGTTTATTCAATTTCAATTTATTTTATTTTTATATTATTTTCGAATTTAAATATTGATTTTGTGAAATCGGAAATCAAAAATATTTAATAATTACTTTTGTAAAACAGAATTCACAACTTTTATTTATGACCAATCTATTGATGATCGAAATTAACCACAAACAGTGACCTTTTTTTTATGGGTATGAAGATTTATGAGGACGACACAATGGCCAGTAAATGCTCAAGATGTAGGCATTAGGGTTGTAAATAATTTACTCTTCGGGTTGCGGCATTGAAATAATTACAAAGTGTGTCATAAATCTTACGTAAAATTTCTTAATTTGTAATTAATCTTTTTTAATTCTAATTTTGCAAGATTGTTTTCTCAAATATTAGCAACATTCATAGGTATATGAAATTAATATATTCGATATAAAAAATATTAATAAATATAATTGCGTTTTTTTGACAAACGAAATCACATGTTCAGCTTTTTTTTAAATACTATTTTGGTGCCTAATGAGAAAATGATTCATAAATACTATTTCTTTAAATTAATTGGAAGAGGTTGTTTTCATTATGCATATACCTACGATAAGACATTCTGTGGGTGAAAACACGCATAAGGGGTAGGTAAATCCGAAGCAAAAAAATAAAGTGCGATTGTTAAACAGGTCCTCATTAGTCATTATAAATCAAAATATTATAGTTGTCCACAAACTCTAGTAGAACAACTTTATAATCTGAAATACTCACCCCAACAATACAACTCTTTATCAGTAGACGGTCACAATAGTTGAGAAATAATTTATGGCAGCAGTAGTTTTACCGAAAAACGGGTTTATCAAAGTTTTCTCAACTATTTTGACCGCATACTAATAAAGAGTTATATTGTTGGGGTAAGTATTATTGCTTGAGGATTATGAAGTCATTCTACTAAAATTTGTGAACGACTATACATATTACAATTATATTTTTACAAGAATTAATCAAAAATTCGGATTTTACATTACGATTGGGTGATAAAATCCCTAACACAAAGGCTACCTTTCAAGGTATTTACCTGAATCTCACAACAGACAGAATGCAAACCAACCGCAAATCTTTTATTCACGAGAGGGAAAAGAACGCCAAATACTGAATTTGCCTCTGGTCAAAAATCCCTAGACCTGGCTCTGTTTACTAATAACAATAACAGTAAAGCAGTTGAGTCTCATGTTTATTAGAAATTTTCTAAACAAGAAAGTGATTTTAATGAGACATCAAACATCAAACAAACGAATAAGTACTTATTTAAAACTTTTTGAAGAAACGTGAAATTGAAAAACTAAAGAATAAATCATTTTATTTTAAATATTGTTACTTAAAATTCAAATATATGTAATATTTAACTTATTACTAAATTAAAAATTTTCAAAAGCAATAATAAACAATTAATTTTACTTATATACAATCTCAAATACAAATTGCTGTAATATTAGTTGCCTAACACACCTTCAAAAATTATGAATGAGGTGAACCACACCTCAAAAACTTGACCTGTCTTCAGTCTCAGATTACAGTTAATTAATTATAATATTCCTTTCATGCAAATTTATTGCCATGTTCCCGCAATTTTTTTCCCGAATTTTTATTCACATATTTCGTTACCTTTATGTTTGAGAATGAATATCTCATATTTTATAGATAAAGAGATATCTATTTATTTACTTATTTTTCCCTGAGCTGAAGATAAAAACTCCAAATATTTATTTTATGAACCAGAAAATCTTAATCGTTCCATATTTGTTTAAGTTATGTCATTCCAATTAATTTATCATAATTCATGCATTTAACCCATCCCACACATTACGATAATCACTCTTAAAAACCCACGTCTGTGCTAAATTACTTAACACTAAATAAAATATTAACTTGTCTTTTATCGTAAACACAAAACGTTTTCAATTATCATAATCCTCCCATCATTACAAAATCGTAAAGATCTCCATAAAAAATATATACACTTGATGTTTTATTAAAAAAAAATAAGCAAGACCTGCGTATTAACTTAACTTTTGATATAATATGAGTCACTCCCTCCTCTAATATAGCATACTTCCATACAAAACGGAAAAGATATCTTTAGATTTTATTCTGTTGTCAGTAATAACTGTGAACGGTGTAGCAAAGCTTCAGGCTATTATAATGCGTCCAAGCCGGTAAAAGGACACAGTATTGCTACTTTCACCGTACGACTTTTTGCCTTTTGTTTACATGTCAAGAGCACCTGTTACTGCAAAAAATCAGGATTTTTCAGGTGAGTCCTTAAAAAAATATTTATTTCCATTTAAAAAAAATATATATTAAAAGGCCTTGATAGAGATTAGTAATGTACTATTATTATTGCGATAATCGCTCGCTTTGTTTCATAGCGGAAATTGCGTATTTATCACCGCAGCTTTTTCAAATCGTATTCTTAATCAAATGTTTTGGAAATTTGGTCCCACGAAATTCACTTTCATTAGCCTAAAAATATCGAGATTTATAGCCACTAAACTAGAATGGGAGAGCTCTCTAAAATACTAAATACCTAAACACACACCTACAATGTATTCGTTTTTATTCTTTACTTAGTCAGCCTTTTCACCCATTGTTTTTCATTTTGCTCTGACTTATTAAATTCCCTCCCATGCCATTTTTTTCAACTCCTCTTATTGACATTCTGCCGATATATTTTAGTCTTCCTTTCTTATTTTCGCGTTTCGACAAACATGACTTAACTATCCAAATCATCTAATACATGATTTTTTTATTGATAAACTTACTTACGATCTATTTCTAGATTTTGTGTGAGTGTTTCGTTTCTTATTTTGTCCCCCTCTTGTTTTTATTTTATATTGATCATAGGAACTTTATGTATCGATTGTTTATCTTTTCCGTAACTTCTCATTTTCTTAGAAATTTATATAGACTTCATTACCTCTATTAAATAGACCGAATTTACAGAAAGAAAGGAACCACACGTTTTTCGGCTGAATTGATAAACACTTCACACACAACAGTTATAAAAATGCAACTTTAATTTTATGCTTTAATTCTATTTATATCCCTATGAAGTATAAATACGCACTTCTCTCTTTAAATACCTAACAAAAATGGAAGTGCATTTTTGAATAAGGCCCGTATAACAAAGATTTTATTTCCATTTTTACCTTTTGTATCATAGAGATGCGGGCTTTTTGTTTTTTCTGCAACAAAATCTGTAATGAAAATGTTGCTGTATCATTTTTTGTATTTATTTTAATATACGAGTATAAGCTTTAAAATTAAAAAAATCGAATATTCAATTTTTATTAAAACTTTCTTCCACTTCGCTAATCGGAGATAGGATAGGTCAAGTCGGCGTGGGGTTGTGGTTTTACATTCACTTGCGATCTTATTGGCGTTGGTGAGTTAGAATAAAGTTTAGACAACACAAATATTAGAAAATGTAATTTTTTTAAGTCAAAAAATTTGAATAACAGTACCCTTAAAAAGCTTTTTGCGGAGAAAAAAGTAGGTTTATATTTAAAAAAAAAATGTTATGTTCAACAGTTTATCTCACAAATAAAAAACTAAATATAAAATTAAATCTGTTTTACAGTTGGTTGTTTGTTATAGATGTTTATTGTTTAGAAGAAAAGTGCTTAGTTTCTAATTTTTGGAGAACTTCGAATATACTATATACACTTATGTTTCTCACACTTTCAAACCTCTGGTTTATTCATATAATCAGCTATCAAGGCCATGTCGTTTGATATCTGCCATCATCAGCTCTGTCAGCTCTATTTTTCTCATTTTCCAATATTCCAATGTTAATTTCTTCATCTTTTTCTTGGCTTTCTTTATTGCTCGTCTAGTACCGTTAAAATATGAGTGGACTCCTAGTACACAATTACACATCCTTGTTTGATTGCTTGCCTTGTTTCAAATTCTTTAAATTCTTATTCATTGTTTGTTCTTACTATATTTGTATTTCCTTTGTACATTTTATAACTTTGGCAGTGGTTTTGTTTATACTCTTCTTTTCTATAGTACTTTCTATAACTCATTTCTTGTATTCTATCAAATGAAGTTTCTAGATCTGTAAAGCATTATTTTGTATATTTTTTTATTATTAGCTAGTTCTTATTATTAGCTATTCATTAACGTCTTGCCATCACATATTGCGAGACTTTAATTTATTTGTTGTTTTAATGTTTTTACTTTCTTCTTACTAGAGATTATTTAAGTTTTTATGGTAAAAATGCTGTCCCTAGTTTTTATATTTTATTTTTTGGCTGCAATTCGTAAAAAATAAAATATAAAAAATAAGGAGAGTGCTCTTCACGGTAACAATTTTTTTCTATTTTGTTTTTTATTTTCTTCTCTATTATTATTCTAGGTATAAATGCTGTTCCAAAGAAACTTCCGTTTATACAACTTCCTTCTTATACAATATATCATTCTTATAACAAAAATTTTTTTTGGGGGTTTTTCAAATTAGCTAACATTAATATCAAAGGCAATAATCATGCAATTTTCTATTTTAATATGTTTCTTTTTAACTTTAGAATTTTAGAACTAGTTGACGGATTAGTTTATTGAAATGACCATTTTATTAAATATTAATTCGCTTAATCGCTTAATTTTTTCTGTTGTTATTATATTGCCATTCTTTTGGTTTGTATATTTAAGACATTATATTCCTTTTCTTTTAAGTTGCTTCAATATATTTAGTATTATAAATAGTTTTTTCACCGATCGACAGTAAACACCACGTTTTAGTGACAGCATTTTTATGGACTAAGCAATAAAGCAGACACTTTAAAGCCGTTTAAGATTTTTCAGCTGTCATAAAATTTTGAAGTTAAATGTGAAACAGCAATTTTTTTTAAAAAAAAGGTAAACTGGTAGTATTGTCGAAAAAATTGTATGTTCAAAACGGCAATAAAGCAGATTTAATGCCTTGTCTCGGCTGTGCCTTGCCTTTGAACTGTCAGTCACGGCATTAATTCACATGCTTTATTACCTAACTAAATAAATAACTATTGCTTTTCTCTTTAGTTTTCTGTTATTTTATGTCCAATTTTTTCCTATGATTTATTTTTGGCTCATTAATGGCTATTTTAACTTCTTTTCTTGGTATACTTTGTAATTTTAACTTTCCTTGTAGTTACATTGTTACATTTGTATATTTTTTTCAATTATTATCTTTTTATCTACCCAGTTTTTTCCACGTAATTTTTGATTTCTATCTTTTGATTCTTTTCTTTTTTTAGTATAAAGTTTATTATTATTATTTATATATTTACACTTCTCTCCGTCATTCTTTTTTCAATTTCATTATTAATTTAGTCACATTAATTACTCAATAATTTACTTATAAATATTCATTAAACCAATACTCGTCATGCAATAATAATTTTATTTATGATATTATAAAATTGGAATTTTTTATCAGTGTTTTATCTCAAACTTACAGATAAAAACAATTCTCATGAGCAACACAATATTATCGCGTCAAATTTTCTACCACGAAGTCCCGATTACCATACAGTATTTTCTTGATTTCAGCGAAACCGTTACAAGATGAACAACATCTCAAACAAATTGACTAATGGTAATTCAAACATTCCGTTACGAAGGGGCCTGAATCGAGTCAATTCAAATTCGTCAAAAATCCCAATAAATAATAGTCCAGAAAGATGGAAAGCCAAATACGAGGATGCTGAACAGAAACGCAAATCTATTCTCACCGAAAAAGAAAAAAGTAAGTGCCTTGACATGAAAACTACTAATCCATATAAGGAATCAATTGAAAGCGCAGCTGGTGATTGAAATTGCGAGAGTACCGTAATAAAATTTTTTCACTATTCAAATGCAATATTGATTTTAAAACGAGTTTGGACATGAATGAAATTCACAGGTCGTTTACTTCGGTTTTAATTAGATAAAACGGTAAATTGTGGTATATTCACAAAATTAATAGACCAGTAAAATTAAACAAAAATATGTAAAACATCGAAAAAATTACGACTAAGGATTTTCGTGGAGACCTTTATTTAAATGTCGTATCTTCAAAAGTGTCCTTGATTTGAACCGTGGGTTTTGATTTTTTAGGAAGTGAAGCCGGGCAAATTTTAATTTATTAACAATCAATTTTTTATTAGTGAAAAAATTGTAGTATACATTAGTATACAGGAAAAAGATCCCTAGATATGTTTCGTAGATTTAATAGTTTTAACAGGGAGGGTGTCTCATCATGTATACACAGAGGAAAAATTATGATTTGGGATTTTTTTATGAGTAAGACGACACATTGTAAATGCTAAATATGCAGGCTACTAAGGTTGTAATTAACTTACCCTTAGGTTTGCTTACAGGGGCAAAATAAATGTTCCCCAAAAATGGCTAAATCAAAGATATCTTGATTTGTAAGTAATATATTTTAGTTCTAATTTAACAAAACTTTTTCCTGATACATTTGCAACATTCGTACGTAAGTGAAAGTAATAATATATTAGATGACAAAAATTATTTTAATGAACGTATTTGTATTTTTTTATTTTTTAAATATCTTCGAATTTATTAAAAATGAAACGCGTGAAACCCAGTCTTTAAATCAGGAGTACTTTCGAATATTTGTTTAGGACATCTGAATAAAAGTCTTCGTTTAACTGTCTATTTTTTTCTAATTTCCTTTTTTTATTTCTAGTCGCAAGGCAATATAATGAATTGCAACGGAAACATCTGGATTTACAAGTCAAAAATGAGTTGTTGGAAACGGAATTGTTTGAGAAAAATGAACAGTATTCGAAATTATCTGAAGCTTCAAAAGGGGTCTATACAGAATATGAAATGTTGAAGAACAGATATGAAACTGAAACAACAGCAATGTCGAAGTAATTTCTTCATTTTTGTAATTTTTGGTTTTAATTTTAATTTTTTAGGGCTTTGAAAGATGCCTCTAATTGGTACAAAGAGAACAAAGAATTAAAACGCAAAACAATGCTTCTGCTTGATAAAGACACAGTGGATGAAGGAGTAGATGCTGGTGAATCAAATGGAGACTCAGATATTGAAAACTTAAATAAAACTATTAAACAATTAAGTTCAGAAGTGGCAGAATTGCAAACTGAAGTTGATACATTAAAACATATCGAGTTTACAACAACTGAACAAAATATTAAATTATCTGAAGAATTAGAATATGAAAGAGAAAAAAATAAAAAACTTGAACATGATTTTCATGAATTGAAGAAACAATACGAACAAATAATCCGAGTTTCGGAAATGATGAAAAATGAAATGGCTCATTTGAAAGAAGTTGAAGAGAAGCAAAGAAATAGTGTAGTGACTTTGAGGTGAGTAAAAATTTGGTAGCGCGGGTGGGTCATGTTTAATTCAACATTGTGAACGTGCCATTTGAACATTAATAACCCCATTTTAATAAATTTGTTATCTCAAACGTGGGTTGACACATCGCAGTACCGGACGTTCTTTTAAAGTTTGCGTAGTAATTGTGAACGTACCAGTAAATTGACAGTTTTTTCAAAATAAAAAAATCTAATAAACATGTTTAGATATTTTCAAAAAATCAATTTTGGATTTTTATCAGTGTTTTTTGATTTGAGTACTTTCTCAAAAGTAATTCTTAAGTCCTATATATTTGCCACATGTTATGTGAATTGTGACATTTGAATTTTTATACATATACACATATTAAATTAGTTTAGGGAACGCACTTGATAATACCGTAATGGATAGTAGCAAAAATACCTAACGTAAAAAATGAAAGCTAATATTACTTCTTGGATACATATTTAATTTTACATCATGTTTATATCATCAACTTCTAGTGTTAACTCTTGGTTGACGAAAAATTTTAAGGATAAAAATGAGTTTTGTTTACCAGAAACTTGAAACGTAAACACCCACTAACAACAAACACTTTAAATAATACGACACACGTTTCGAACAACAAACTTGTCATCCTCAGGTAAGAATTAGAACTGCTAATTCTAATCAGTTCTAATTCCATCACCTTCTTTACGGCATCTAGCTTCTTGGAAACATACATTCTGCTTAGGCCTCCGTCTTGTTTTAACTCTTTTTTCAGTTTTGTCGGCTGCTCCTAAATTTGCCAGTAGGTATCTTAAGGGGGCAATGGTAGGATAGTCTGTCGGTTCTGCTCCTTTCTTATAGATAATAGAATAATATAATAAAAAATGGACATCGAAGTTTAATTTTCAATATTGTATAAGTTCTACATTTCTCATTTTTTTCTACGTTTTCTTGCCACTTGTCACGTGACTGAACATTCCCGACATCATCTCTCACTTTTAGTTGCTTTCATGTCAAAAGTACCAGACCTAGGGTTGTAACAGATAGTACCGTTATAATAAATATCAAATAACATAATACCTAATGGACATATAAATAACTAAAACATATAAAAGGCAGTAACTTACGAGTCATTATTGCAATTTTTATGGCGCGTTCTCATCATTTGACACCAATTTAGGTTATTGGGGAAAGTATATTTGAAAGTGCATTTTTCTGCAGGAGAAAAGCTGATGATTATAAGAAAGAACGAAACGTATTGGCACATCAAAGTACTTTACTCCTTGAAGGCTTAAACAACGAAAATCAAGATAATTTCTTAGTTTTATTACAAGATGTAGAGGAATTGAAGCGAACCCTTGAAGATGAGCGAAACAGATACGAGGAAGAATTAAATTCATTACAAGTAAATATTTATTTAACCCTCTTTGTATTTTTAACAATTTTTTTTTAGGAAAAACTAGAAATGGCTGAGAAAAATCCGCAAGTCGAAGTCTTGGAAGAGCGTTTAAAATTAGCCGAATCCGAGTTGCAGGAAGCCCTAGAGAGGGCGGAAAAAGCCGAAGAGGCTCTTAAAAGACCTCCAGCTCCGCCACCACCACCGCCCCCATGTTTGCTCAATGAACCCCCGACTGTTCCTTTAAGAGTTAAAAGAAGGTCAAAAGTCAATATAGCTGACCTGGCTGATGTAATCGGAGTCAAGGAATCACCAATTTCCGATTGCAAAAAAGCTCCAGTTGGGGGAGTTACCGAAGATATTGTAAATACGATAAAATCCGGGAAATTTACCTTACGTAAAGTCAAAAATGATAATAAGAAGGAAAGAGAAGGTAATAAACACGTAAATGAACTTTTGAATATTCTAGGAACTTTACGTAAGGCCCCAAAACTGAGACAAAGTCTTGTAGGTGATGTTGTTGTGTAAGGATAATTGCCATATTTTAATTTTTTATACTGTTGTTAAATTAAAAAAAATTGTACAAATTCTTGTTTTATTTGGAAATAAATGTACCTACATCGTTTTATCTAAATATGACGGAAATCACTTGTAAAAATAAGCTATAGTTAGGTAGGAAAACAAAACAATTCAATTATTAAAAGTGTCGATTTTATTTTTACAAGGATTTATTAAAACTAACAAAATTTGTACAATCAGCTTAACAAATTTACTTAAAATAAAAAAATAAAAAAAAAATAGAAAACTAAGTATAATATAGTACATTACTTTCGACAGAAACTAGGAATTTATAAAGAGTCTGTTCTCTTTCGCTTTTAAAAAAAGTAAAAATCCTACCTATAAAGACAATTTCGTGATAATAATTTTGCAGACTAGATTAAAAGGGAGTGCGAGTGCGGCCCTGGTAATATAGTCGCAAAACGCATCTAAAAAATTGTTAACCAATATAACTCCAAATAAATTAATTGGATGAGAAAAACTATCACATGATAAATTAAGTTTAAAAGAGGCAATGAAAAGAGCAACATAATATGTGAACTGGTCCCACCAAGAGGAAATACAAAGATCTAAAAACTTGAGTTTGGAGCAAAGGCACGTTATGTTAAACAAAAAAACGGTTCAAATTTGAATATTTGAAATATTCACATTTGAACCGATCAATTTTGTTCTTGCCATCAGTCCACATCTACTTCCAAATACTGTTTTGGCAAAATGACGAAATTTTACAAAATAAAATACACAACAAAAAATTCATCAATCAATTCATTGTTTCATAAAAACATAAAACTAATTAATTTTAACCAGAAAATCGAGAGAAAGGGCAGTCTTCAAATATAAAACAATGAATCAACTTATCTTAAATACACCGGCAGGAAAAGTTACAATTATTTACAGTTATCACCAATCTTACACAGCTTCACTTTTACTTTATGGAGATGTGTGACCAGATGGACACCAACACAAATGTTTTTATTTTTACAAAATACTAAATTAATTCTGAACTATATACGTCCTCCGCCTCTTATTGTTGACGGTCTTTTCGTACTCCATCAGTTCTTTCTGAGCCAGAGCCATCTCCACTCGCAACATTTCCTGACCTTCTTCTATGTCATCATATACCTCATCGGAAGCCTAAACCACACATACACACATAAATGAACAAGAAGAATCATAAAAGAACCAAGAGGTTAGGAAGTTCTACCAAGGAACCAAAAGCCAAGACTGGAAAGGACTCTTCATAGGTGGTTTAATCTTGCAATGAAGGAGGAACAATAAATATAACAAGGAAAAGGTAGGGCAGATATAACACCTAAAAGTGGCAGTGAGCGTAATAAAGACCAATGGCTTAATATATAGTAGAAGAGATCAGAAATACACTGATGGATGAATTGTGCATAAAAAATTGTACAGGAAACAGGTAATGCAACATGAAAAAAGACGAAAAAGGAGTTAGATTAACATGTAAAGAGAATGAAGAAAAGATAAAAGGTTGAGAAGGCATATTACGAGGATTCAGGAAAACAGATGAACCAAAAGAAAATTAATGGGAAAAAAAGTTTGGAGAAAGTTAACGAAAGTAAGTTACAGAAGGGAACCTAAATTACGATCAAATATATATATTTTTTTAATTACCTCAATATCAAGATCGCTATTGACTTCAATATCCAGATCGCTCCCATCCTCATTTTCTGTCTTGATTGTCGCCATATTAACATATCCAAACTGTCTTTTATGTTCTTCCTGCTCATAATCCGACCCTTCTTCACTTTCCGCACTGCCACAAGAATCCCCAAAATTATCACCTTCATCGTAGCTGCATGCAAATTTCAATTCTCCTCTTTCTAGTGATTCTAAATTTTCTGGATTTATCATAGCTTTCCTAATTGCTGAAGGGTCTTTCCTTGACCACTTCTGTACTTCTTCATCCATTTTACTAATTTTCGCAGGATTCATAGCCCAGAGACATCCTTTTCTTTGTGCTCCATTTAATGCGGGTTTTTCAATCTTTTCAAAGCATTTATTTAATGAGAGATTGTGTCTAACTGAGTTTTTCCAACCGTTAGGCGCTGTTATAAAATAGGGGAAGTGTTTGCACATAAAATTATAAATTTCAGAAACGGGTAAACTCCCCGATCGGCTATTTTTCAAAGCCATTGCGATTAGACAACTGTAACTGTAGGCAGGTTTGGGATAAACTCGTTCACCGTCTTCACTAAATCGGTTATTTAGTTTTCGGTTATTTGTTAGTGTTCTAACTGTACTGTTAACCTGAGCTACCGTAATTGGCGAATTTACTTGTCTATTTATTGTATTTCTAAAAGTAAGTAACGTCGGAGTTCTGAGAGTTTTAGCGGGAGTTTTCGCAATGATCGGAGTTACTTTACTTATTGTTTTCAATACAGGAGGTTTCTCATCTCTATCTTCATCACTTAATCGTTTTAATAAATCTTTCTTTACTTGATTTGGTTCTTGTTTCATTGTTGTTATTTTGATAGTCGAAGGGGAAAACGTTAAATGACTTTCTTTTAACGTAGGTGATGGGGAGCGAATACTTTGAGCTAACGAAATTGCGGGCATTACGGCATTAGGATTAACCATTGTGGTTCTTTCTTCGCCGTTAAAATCTAAATTTAAGCTTGAATTTGAATGATTCGAATTTGATGAAAACCATTTTATGTCGGAAACATCTTCCAGTTCTAAAGGTGGTAGTTCCGAGAAATTTAAGCCGGAAAAGTCATTATGACCACCGACTAAAGAGTCAATTTCAGATTTTATGTCTATATCCAAGATGTCTTGAAACGACATTGAATCGGATGCGCTTAAATACACATCCATTACTACGGCAGACAAGACGATTTTGTTTCTGCAAAGGCAAAAAAGACTTTTCAATTACGATTCAATAGAATTTTTCTCGGAGGTTTATTTTCTCAACAAACGATTGAATAAACCACTTTGTATTATTTATTTATTTTCTACGTATCTCATTTTCATTTTATATCAACAAAAAAATTTAATTAAAAAAAAAATAAAACTTGTTTTAATCTGCTTAAAATTTTGATATTTTTTAAATTATGTTTACGTTGATATCAAAAATCAACGCAAAAATTTTCTTAAATTAACTGACCTATAAGATAAAAAATATTAATTTATATTTGTTTGTATTTTTATTTTTAAAGACAAAGGTTACACAACGAATAAACTTCGTGATTTCTTAGTTTCAATTTTATATTTTGTCAGTTTCAACTTTTTTTATAGTTGAGTCATTTTAGGTTTCATCTGCCGAAAATGTATTAAAAAGCGGGATTTTTGCAAATAGTTTCATTTTAATAAACTAATTGAAACTACCGATGGATATTAAAAATATACATAACTAAGACTTTGTCCTTTGTGATCAAGACAAACAAAAACGTAGAAAATGCAAGAGGCGTTTTTTTACAGAGTTAGATATTACTTGTTATTCTAAACATTTTTTTGCGTTTTATTAAAAAATGTAAGACCTTCTTTCATTTCTAAGAGTCGTCTAGTTAACTTTACCTGTATTCGGACTTACAAACGTATTTCCAGTACATTATACGACAGTTCGTTAATTAACTAATAAAATAATTCGTGTTGTTGACACCTAACTACCGCAAGGTAAATCGTAAAAGGATGGCGGTATGCAGAGTAAACTTGCGCGATACCAGAGTGGGGAGTGCAGGTTTTAGCTCATTTTAGTCAAATACGTATTCATTTGGCTTTTCCTATCATCATCCTTTTGCGATTTAATTTACTGCAATAAATGTATTTTTTTACACAACCTTATAAGCGAAAGATGGTTCACTGAGGGCAATCAGGTGTACAGGTTGACCAAAATAAGATCAGCCCTGAGCCGCGGGTGCGCAATAGACAAACTAAGGGTGAAGATAAAAGTTTCAGTTTCTTGTAGGAAGTCGTAGTGTCAATTTCGGAACATTCCCGCAAAAAGTAATTGCAAACGAAATATTTACTACAGAATACAAGGCTAGTTGACCAGATTTTAGAAAATTGTGTCACAAAATGTACTTTGCTAAGGGAAGCGGTTATCCATCACTTTCTTACAACAACTCGCTCTTTCTAACTTCTGCGCATCTCGCGGCTGTTCTTATTCTGGTCAACCTGTATATGCCTTCATATCTTAGCAATCATATGGTAATCGTCAGATGTATTTTTTGTAATCGGTGGATATCAATATAAAATAGTGGTATATAATCTGTAGATATTTTTGTGGTAATCTTGTGTTGCTAATCTGGTAGAAGTAGTAGTTTCACTACTAATTAAAAGGCAATTCCCAATGTCAATCGAGCAGTTATAATTAATCATTCATTTTGGGCTTTTTGGAATGGCAAGTATATGGGTATTTTTTAGCTTGTTAGCCGTAAGAATTTATTTGCTGGAAGGTATTCTTTGGTACCTAATATATTCAGTGAAATTTTTTAATAGTTTTTGGATAAAAATTATACAACACTAATCTCTAAGTAAATCGTTTTTTGTGGTATTGAATAATAATACAAAGTAGTCATAAAGAATTGTCCTTTGGAATAGGCGTTGCAAATGTTTCGCCTTTTGATAATACCCTACTAATTATGTCAACAGCGTCAATATGTAACCAATTTTTTGTTGTTTATTAATTTATTAATATTGCTTTAAAAACACACTTTCTCAAGACTGCATTGCCGGGTTTATGTTTATTCAACCTTCCAAAATTGTTTAGCACCGTGCCAATAAAATTTTAAATCTTTAGTAGAGCTTTCAACCCATTCTCAATGACTACCCCAAAAGACAATTTATGGTTACTCAGTACTATTTTTTTTACTTTTGAATCACCCCATACATTACGTAATATAACAAGTGTTCATTTAAAAAAGTTGTCAAGGGTGCCATGACAAAACAAAAACATTCTGAAGTATTTCTTAGTTAAATTTGGCTGCCGTATTGTCAGTGATAGATGTCAGAAATGTCGAAATTATCAGATTATGTCGGATTAGTCACCTGCAATCTATTTCCGAAATATTTTATAAAATTAGTAATCTCTAAAGCTTTTTATAAATAATCATTCATTAATTCGTATGGGGAAACATTGTCAGTGCAATATTTGCCTATTTCAAAGTATTAACATCCTGTAAACAAAATCAATGACCCTTCTTTAAGAAATGACTTTGTTCTGTGTTCTATCAAATAGGTCCATTCACCTATTTGCGATTAAAAACTTTTTGTGCTTTAAAGTGTAATTAGCCATCGCAACAAAGTAACAATTAACTGGACCCAATAACAAACAAAACTGAAACTTAGATCGAGCAAAAACTGAACACGAAAAAGAAGGAACAAAATGTGAAACTGGAAATGAAAATGACTCGGAATCTTGTAAACATGCACTCAAAAATAATCAAAATGATTTATTTATTTATAATGCTTTCCCTAGTTGCAGTGTATTAAGTTCCGACATCCATTGTTCGCTACATATTCTTTTATCAAAATCTCATAGCACTCTTGACAACTTTTTTAAATGAACACCTTTTATTATCATTACGTAACATCCGGTTTACTATACAAATTTTTGCGTTGATTTTTCAACGCAGAATATTATTATTTTGTATATTATTTAATTAATTTGGTATATTATTATATTGTTAAAAGTTTGTCGTTTAATAACTTCAATTATACATATTTCTTTTGCTAAAGAAACTATTAAATAAATCTATAATTCCGTAATTAGTAATTACATAAGTAAAAATAATTATAAAACAAAAATTTAAAAAAAAAACTGGTTCAATTACTTTAGTTTGTGTCTTCATTAAAAAAAAAAATCAACATTTACTGTAATTGCAAAATTATGGAATTATTAAATACATATTTATAAAGTTATTTAGTATAATAATTCTGCCATTTAATATGGTAGTTATTATCACAAAAGATTAATTTCCAGTGTTTTGCAAGACAAATACTAATACCGTTGTAAAATTTAAATGAATCAAAATTACCTTTTTTGTTTTTTAATACAGTCATTCTTGCAGCCAAAATGAACTATTGAGAAAATATCAAGACTGGCTTATTGGTATTATTACAATCAGATAATATTCCTTTGTAAATATTTGATGATTTATCAAGTGAAAGAGGGTAAAATTTAATAAAAAATAAAAAAATCAATAGGAAAAGGGGAAGATTAGTCATTAAATTCCAAAATAGAATTTCATCATTTTTATTGGCAAACTGTACTTAATTCAGACAGATGGCCATCATTCAGACTAAGAGGGGAGAAAAAGAGGAGGGTGAGAATCGCCTAATCACCCCTGAATTTCACTAATAAGTTTTCAGCAAATTCTAATTACAAAAACACTTGAATTTTTACGAAATTATTGTCTTATTAATTTTTTTTGTGTGGTATTCAATTTCTTGGCGATGATTTGTTAAAAGAATACCGGTTTTAATAAATATCTGTTTCACCCCAGACAAGTTTTGTATTCTTTTCTTTACCTTATTACCCCATACGGTCATTCTTAACAATAGGGTGTCTCAAATAATTGAAAAAATACAGGTAAGTTGAGTTTCAATAAAGAAAAACGACCTGTCATAAATCACCTGTTCACCCTTTCAAGAAATTTACACACAAAAGGCGAAAAAAAAATGTAAAAATCAAGGAAATAATACGAAAATGATGCAAATTATGTTAAAAATAATAGTTTCTTTCATTCACTCAGTACATTGCTTTCAACTCTTGGTTATCAAAACTACCTTCCTCGACCTTGAAGTGTTAAGATCGTCTTCCCGCCTTGTTGATATAAAAATAAATGATATAATTTTACTTGAGCAAAGTGGTTTATTTTCGCGAAAACCTACAGGAATGTGATTAGAAAATAGTCTGGAATTACGTAAAATTCCAGTCGAGAATTCTGGAACGAGTGGGTGTACCCTGTGTGGTATTTCCCCGCCAAAAACATGTTATTTTCTAAAAAAATTTGGTTGATTTATTGTCAATTGACAAGTATTAATATCAAGCCGCAACAATCGATTAATTTATTATTGTTTTGGATTAGATAACACACGTTTACACAAAAGAGCGGGATCCGAACGTTGGACGAGTCCATTACGCGCCTTCTGCCCGAAAAATACGTTTTATTTACGTTTTTTAACATAAAAGCAGCAAAAAATATACATGGAAAATATAAAAAATACTTACTGATGCGTTATTTGAAGGCAGTTCGTTGTGTCTGGTTGTAATTTTGTTTAAATCATCGATAAAATATATTTAACACTGACAGCACCATACACCCAACGAATGTATACAAAATTTGTCGTCATCCACAAAGAACGAAGAGGGAATTCAAATCGCGCGCTTATGATTGGTCAGCGCAAGTCACGAGTGTTTCCCGCGCGATTCTGATTGGCTCACAGAAAATCGCCGGAACGCCGACCAACAATCGAACAACGATACGCGTGCTAATGGGGTCTTGACATTTAATTTAACCTAAGTTTTTTCGCTTACAGGAAAGAAAAGCGGGAAATGGCGCCTATCAAAATTTTCGTCGTTTTTCGCCGATTATTTTGATATGCGTCTCAATTGACACTTTGCTATATTTATCGAGATTTAACGTGATTTTTATCGGGCTATTTCATGATTTTGCCGGGAATGCTGTTTAAAGGGACTGTCATGGCAGCCGTTGAATTTTCAAAAATTTTAATTAAAATTATAAGGCGACGTAATTTTGTCAGTTTTTTGACAAAATACACCAAAATTGGTACCACATTACACGTAATTATAATTGTCGAGTGCTGAAATTATCCAATAAATATAATTAGATACCGGCAAGTAAAAATCGATTACAAGCGGACGAGTCCAAGTAAACAGAGGGGAAGTAACACCAAAATTAATAAATCAGACATTACAAGAATTAAGAATTTTTATAATCTCTTACATAAATATTTACTTTTCCCATAAATAAATAAGTAATTTTTAATTGAATTTGGGAAAATTCAGTTGAATTACACATAATTAACAAAACATGCGGTTTAAATCATGCATTTTTGTATACGTAGAAGGTGTAGTAGAAAAAATCATGTATGTATTGCACCAGTAAACATTTTATTAAACTCTCGAAGTCAATAACATTAATAAAAGCCAATTTTTACCCTGTCCTGTCATCAACGTTTGCAATAGAAACCACTATTTGGCAATAGATTTCTATACCTTTTAGAAACGTGTTTACTCCTAAATACTCATCATGATCATGTAATAACACTGGAGTGTTATTAATTGGCGAAAAACCAATTGCTGGTATTCCAATTCCTCTAACATATCGACTGTCAGTACCTCCTGTGAATATTTGAGGCTTTAATTTTAGTCCCCTAGAATTTTTTTTAACACCTAATATTTTTCCCGCCAAAAACTTACAATTTATCACTCGCTTCCTTGAAAGCAATCCAGTAAGGATTAGTATTATCTAATTTAGTTGGAGTGATTTGGCACGCCTTTTGCCCATATTCTATCCAAATTCCAGGACCGGCTTCTTCACACCATCGGTTAATAGTTGCTTCCCACTCTTTTACATCGACAGTTTCAGGAGGAATACGACAGTCAATCGTAATTACGAATTCTGGAGGTACCACATTTGATTGTACTCCACCCTAAAAAAAATGAATATTATACAAGAGAGCCCAATTTTAAATTATTATTGACGATTTTAGATAAACTAGGCGACACCTAGTGAGTTTTTAGTAATTACTGAAAGGCATACTCTTTGTACACTTTTTATATTATATTGCGTGACACAAGATGTTTTTATAATAAAACATTTAAAAGCAACCGCATAAAGACATTTCAGCGAAAGTCATTAATACGTTTTCATTTCATCATCAACGGTTACAGTAAAAAAATCAACAGTACACCTAAAAGTCCACGAAACCAGCAACCTAACAAAAATAAGATTATCCAAATGACTC
Source organism: Tribolium confusum (assembly GCA_029207805.1). NCBI lineage: Eukaryota > Metazoa > Arthropoda > Insecta > Coleoptera > Tenebrionidae > Tribolium > Tribolium confusum. The sequence goes on from JALGAY010000006.1 coordinate 13,139,135, forward strand.
CTTTCTTCTGAAAGCAACAAATTTTTAAACTTCCACAAAATTTTAGGGTGAGTTGACCACCGTCTCTTTTATTTTAGACTACCTTAGGCAAAATAACATAAAACTATACACTTCGGTGTTGTTTAGATTACTGATAACGATGTTGTTAAAAGAAATGTAAATATCAAAATGGCAAATCAAATATGGCTAACTATAAAATATAAATCCTAATATTTTAGTTAATATAGGACAAAATAACATGAAATTGTGCATTTAGATGTTTTTCGGATCAGTCAACGATTTTGAAATAAAAATGTAAAAACCAAATAAAGACATAAAAATCGGAATAAGCGACCTCAAAAACTCCCGAGTACAAATTTGCAATACAATGCAATTTCATCCAATATTTTTCGAGATGTTAATCCTTCAAATCAATGTTTCTTTCTATTTAGGTACTCAACTTTCTTCAACTCAATACAACTAATTATATTATATAAAAAAAATCGCAAAAAGAACTTATTTTTGTCCCAAATTTTTTGTCCATTTTAATAGTGTATTTTTAATTTTCATACAACTTTTTGCTAAGACAGAGAAAACTGTTTTCCCTATATTGAAATTTGTACAATTCTTCTCCTATCAAAGAATATAAAAAAAGTATGCTAAAAGTACACCTTTCAAATTAGTTAATAAAGATTCTTAGAATATCAAAATTTTACCTGAATATTACATCTGCTAGCATAAAATTCAAATTAAGTTTAAATTTTCAAAATGAGATTGTTTCTGTACTCACTTTCATTTGTGTTAGGTTAACTGTAGTGACGTCACCTATGGTCCATGTTGGATTATCTTTCAGTTTTTGTTTTTCTCCTTTTCTGAATTGGAAAAATTTATTTAAAAGATATGTAACTTTCTCTCCTGCTGTGTTATCCAAAAGCAAAGAACCGTGTCCAGGTTGTCCGGGACAGTGTATATGTAAGTCTACATTTTTTTGAGCACACTATATATCATCACACTGTATAAGAAGACTTACACCAAATGCACCTTTCTCCATAGAATAACGCAAATTCATCATTTGGACTTGCCATCCCTTCATCCAGAGCAAATCCAACATTTAAATTTTGGAAGTCTTTGCTGTGCACAAATCTTCTCATACCATCAACACTCCCAATTTCCTCATCTGAACACCCGAAATTGCCATTTTTGACTTCGAAACTTACAAAAAGTCTTACCAGGAACAAAAGAAATGTGTAGGGTTCTTTTTAGAGTTACTCCTTGCAGTTTTAGCCTTCTTATAGCTTCAAGATATTGAATTCCTACACATTTCATGTCCTGAGTACCTCTAGCGTAGATGTTATTTTGATCGTCTATATCTGCATTGAAGGGGTTATGGGTCCATTTATCTTCAAAGACTGGAACTACATCCATGTGACTGTTAAGGAGAATTGATGGTAAAGTGGGTTGGGTACCCACCCATGTTAGTACTACGATGGGTTTTTTGGGCACCACGTGGTAGATTTTAACAGGAAGGCCCAAGCTTTTGGCTTGGTTTTCGAGGAATGTAACACAGTCATCTGAAAATAATTGTAGTTTTTAGAATTTAAAAATTGAATAGAGAACTCGTCGTCTCAAAGAATAAAATTTGAATGATCCTACAAGCGTGACGTAGAACTTGTAGAAAAGCGAAAACATAACGAGAACATAACCTATGCATAATTTTAAAAAAAGGCTATTGTATGCGTATCACAAGAGCGAAAATTCTTGTTTTATTTATTAGAGTATCAATTTTTGTGTTAAAGATATGAGGATTTTTAGTTGGAAAAAAAAGTAAAATTAGGAATAGTCAGTGGATAAACAAAAAATTTTTGACACCAACTAACCAGAATCCAGTTTATAAGTTATGCGAAATTCTAAAACAGCATCCTAGAGTTACAGTAGACTGTAACTCTCTCTAAGAAACAGAAAAAAAGCCTCGAATTAAGAATGCGACTGGCCGGATAAACGCCTCCTGTATACTACATATAATCTAGGCTAGGCGGCCATGTTTGCCAGAGATCAGTATAGTCTATTTACAAAAGAATGAAAATGTGACTTAAACAATAAATTATTACAACAACGTAACCTTCATTACACATTTATTTATAAAGCCGATTTATGAAGCAGCAGGTCTAAAAGATCTCCGTCAAGAGACTGCCTGTGGCTTGCCATTACTATCTCGGGCTTTCAACCTTCTATAAATTTGCATTAATAATAATTACTTAATTAGAGTTGTTTTGCTGGATCTATTTGTAATTTAAGTCACATTCTCATTTTGTTTCGTAAATAGACAGTATACTACAGGAGCAATAGTAGCAAAAATATTTAACAAAACCTAACTTCACCAAAATAACAACGCTGTTTTTGTATAATGTTCATTGTATTTATGGTCAATTGTTTCACGACTTTTAGCATAAGTTTAGTACCACTAATACACTGACAACTCACGAGATCTGTTAGTTTTTGGTTAGTTTAAAGAATAAAAAAATAATAAAATGACATTTAGAACACATGCGTTTATTATAAAGTTGTAGAAGGTGGTTGCTCAAATTGAGATTCTTCTACCCGAATGTAAAAACATAAAAAGAAACAAAATGACAAATTATTGTCAGTCAGTGTTTGTTAAAAATTGGTACATAGGCACCACACAGCAGACATCAAAGGTCAGTTGACTTGAATCGATGTATAACTAAGGTGAGATCGATATGTAACTGAATCAGAGCAGGCTGTGCCAGCGTAACTGTAATGAAGTGTCTAATCATTACTGTTACACTAGCACAGCCTGCTCGAATTCAGTTACATTTTGATCTCAGGTTATAAACTACACTATAACTAAATTCTGATTTTTTTATATTGAATATTAAATAGATTTACCAAATAATTCAAGACATAACATACAAACCAATATAAGTAGAATATTATGAAACAATCATTGAACGTTCATATTATAAACATCATTGAAAACTAGCAAAAAAAAAATGTGACAAAAACAAAAAACAACACTAACAAATCTCACATTTGATAAAACGGTTAGGTAAGGTTATTATCACATCTTTTTGGTCAATCTTCTAATATGTATAATTGCAATAATATGTACATATTAGTTTATAATTCATAAACTTTTCAACTGAACAGGCTAAAGATAAAAAAATTCAGGAGGAAATCATCAATACTTCAATAGGAATAACAAAAATTTGTAAAAATTATAAAAATAATTATGACAATTTTGAAATTGTTAATATGTAGGAAATCATGATAAAAAGAGAAATATAGTGTACTAAATTTCAAAAGTAACATTAGTAAATGTTAAAATATTGCCAAATTTTACTTCAATTGTGTTATTAAAGCAAAGCCCTAAATTATTTGGTCAAGTTATATCTTTAATTGCATTTTAAGAAGTTTTGACGATAATGTAGTTTTAAAAATTGGAGCTGCAGGTCTATTTTTTTTAACGACAAACATAGTCAAAATAAGTATGTATAAACTTAATTTTTGGACCTTTATAAGATGTTGAATACTTTTCAAATCTCAGGAATACGTGAGAAATTTGACATATCAAAGTTAAGTTTTATGAATTTTTTAACTGAGTATTTGGACAATATTTTTTACAATAAAAAGTAGTCTTGCTGACTACATACCATTCTAAACTTTCAATTTGTTGAAAAACATAAGTACTAAATTTAGCCAAAAAAAAAAAAAACATTAGAAAATAGAAATATTAATAATTTTTACTTTTATATGTGTTAAATCCAAGTTAAATTAAGTTTTGATTTTTTTAAAAAAGTGTTAAATAATCAGCTAGAAAAACGTGATGGTAACTTGAAAAGCTGATTATGGAAGTCCTGATCTAAAAGAGTGAATAAAAGAAGTAAAAATATTGTAAGAACCATGGTAAAAGTAACGTACTTATTAGTCAATTTTTTATTCTCTTAAATTAATTGTTAAACAAGACACAAAATGTTAAAAATTTAAAAAAATATACAAGTATAGTGTGAAATACTGAAATCTGTCAAATTAGCTTGATGGATTTGAAAATAATGATAACAATGATAGCTTCAGCAAATTGCTAATTAGCTCGTAGTCTTAAAGATTCAGTCATTTTAAGGATTGTAATAATAAAAAAATAATGTACAACAGTAGCTTAAAAAAATAAATATCAAACTCCTGACATGAAGAAATGATACAAGACTTTGTCAAAATTAGGTATTTTAGTTGTTTACATTGTATTTACACAAAAAATTGAAATATTGACTAAAATTATAAATTATTCCAACAATAGAGGCCGCATTGGAAATAACCTATCCTATTATTTTACATGTCATGTCATATTAATTGTAAGATCTAAAGGGTCTCCCAATTTTTTATGCAAATTGTATTAGCTGTAAAAAACCATCGTTGTGAGTTTTAACAAATAATGACAAAAGATTTTTCGAGTCACCAATATGATAAAATCTGACCACTCACGCCATCGTAATTAAGAATAAATTATTAAAGAGATAGGCGACCGAGAGAAGCAAAAGCTGAATTCGAAGAACTTCTTTGACGAGCTGACCACTGCCAATACAAATTCATAATATTTATGTATCGTCCTTTGTTAATGTTAATTTATTATTGTAGCCAATATTACAATTTTTCGTCTACAAAGTATACAGGGTTAGTCATCGTACATGATGGCCACCCCTTTTTCAACGTTAAAATTTACACATAACAAAGATATGGTATTACACCATCTTTTAGTCTACACACGGCCGTTTTTTTCAACAAAAAACAGTATAGAATCAGTAACTGTCTTTAATTTTTATTAAAAAAATGACACTCTAACATTGTCAATTTTGAATTAATTGATTGTGAATGTGAAATCTGTAAAACTGCCAGAGCCAACTGAGATTTTGAAAATTGAAATACCTACTGGAGTGTTTAAATTCAAACTGAATTTATAAACATTTAAAAAAAGTGTTAAATTGGTACAAAATTAAAAAAAAAACTTTATATACACTACACAAAATAGATAAGGACTTTATAAGAAATTCCACTAAACCGAATAATGTCTAATGTAAAAGTTATGGGGGCCCAATCTCACTGATGGATTGCGATTTATAATAGTTCTGCATAAAATACTTGCATAAAACTGTCATAAATAAAAATCCATTGTCAGTGTAGTTTGGACCCCCATAACTTCAACAATAGGCATTATACAGGGTGTTATGGAAATGAGTGCAAATATTTTAACCTGAAATACAGCACCACAAATAATAAAAATCTGTAAAAAAATTTTTGTCTTATCTCAACTGATAACAAAATTATAACCTAAAAATTAATTATTACAAAACGTATAACATTTTTTTTTAACATAGGGCAATCACAGGTTTTTCAGGTCAAAATAAAGCGATTTAATACAATTTACCTCTATACTAAGTTGCACCGTTTAGGAGCTAGAGGACGCCAAAGTTAAAGATGAAAAGTCAGTTTTATACTATAAACGTAAATATCTCGAAAACGATACGTTTTAGCAAAATATTGCATTCTTGCAGTTTTATGTAGAATCTACTGGCATATTCATTTTTGCTACAAAAATTGGAAATTAATAAGAAAAAAATTGGTTAATTACCCAAAATGTGAAAAAAAGTGCCGTAACTTGAAATTGAGATGTGCAGCAAAATTTTGCTAGTAGAAATAAAAAGAGTACAGTCAACTTCATTTGTGTACCAAATTTGGTATTAATTGGTTAAGCGGTTTTCCAGATATAACAAAAAGATGTTTTTTATACCCAACTTTGACGGCCTGTAATTTTGTTGTTAGTTGAGATAGGACAAAAATTTTTTTACAGATTTTTATTATTTGTGGTGCTGTATTTCAGGTTAAAATATTTGCACTCATTTCCATAACACCCTGTATACTCGATTTATTGCAGCTTCTTATAAAGTCTGCCCACTTAATTCCGCCCCGATTTTAACTACATATAAAAAGCTAAAAAAAAAATGAAGCAAGTTACAAACTAAATCGTTTAATAAAAAATACGATGTCATGATTAAAAAAATTAGGTATCCTCTAGAAAACTGTAAAATGCTTTTTGTCAATGTAAATTATATGGAAAGAAACAGTCACAACCTTCTCAAGGATAAATTTTCTTAATCATATGCTATAATTAAAATAAATAGACAAAAAGAAATTGTAAGCACTTGTAAAACAGTAGCATCCTTATCAATTATCACTAAACCCAGAACAAATGGAAAATTAATAAGATTTTAACAATCGATATCTTTGGTATATTAAACGTTAAATTATATTACCACAGGAACAATTACTTGCAAATTCCTTTGCTATATTAAATTCCTCTTTAAAACACTTATGAATGACTAAAAATTTCTATAAAAATTCCAAATCACTAGTCACTACGACATTCCACACCCAAAAACCGAAGCCAAGCCAAGTATCCATCACGTCATGACCTGTTAAATTTCCCCTGGTTTTTCCACCACTTTCCATGAACGGATTTTATTGAAAATAGCTACCCAAAAAGCTTAAATCTTAAATAACAACTTACCGTAATTAACATCCGGTTGTACTGAAGGAATTCGCAAATATTCACGGAAATTGTTGACAGCTTGTGTGTCCAACGCGTCTTTCTGAACAGCTGACAATGAAGACATCTTACGACTAAAATTCTAAAGTGAATTCGTCGCGACGGCGTCTTTAAATAAACTCAATTCCAGCTTGTTTTGACCCTTCTTTTTAACCAAGACTGGCTGGAAATGTTTAATCGGATATAATTTGTTTGGCTTTATTAATCTTGATGATAAAATGTGCGGAAATGTGGGGACAATAGAGGATGTTCACGCGAAGTATTTATAGGTTCTGCCAGAAAATCACCTTTTTCCGAACAAAATGACACGTCTCACTAATTACAATGCAATTAAATGACAATTTAAGTTGGTTTTGTTATGTTTAAAATTTAAAATACTGTTTCCCGCCACCTTTTTAAAAAAATTACCAGCTGACTGCGACACGCATGCGTAATGTCAGCCAATAACAATGCGCGTCTTGAATAAACTCTTGGTTCTTGTGACAGTTTGGTTTGAAAATTTGGAAAAGAATTTGTGAAAAAAATGTGAAAGAAGAAAGTTTTGTAAAATAGGAGCGTATGACCCGTTAGATAGCAACAAAAGGACCAGATTTGTTTAAGGTAGGTCTGTTGTCATTTACTTTTCTTATGGAAAAGTTCTAATGATATCTTGTTTCAAACTATCAAACAAATAGGTAATTAATTGCAAATTAATAGCGTAATATACACATTTTATGACGATTTTGGAACTTCAGAAAGCTGTTCACAACTTCCAGTGCGTAAGTCAATTATAAAAATGCATTTTTATACAATTTTTCTCTTGCTCTAATGTCAATTCATTTATGTTATCATTCATTAGCCACCTGTGAGTAGTGTGAGTACCTGTTTGAATTAAATAATCTCAATTACGAAAACAATGATTCAACCATAAATTAATCTTTTATGAAGTTCTGAAAACATGTTTAACTGAGGGCGTTGAATTAGCTGAGGGGTAAGTCACAAACAAAAATAAGGGACCCCAGACTACCAATAAATTGTTAAAAAAATACCAGAATTCTTAAGATTGCGTCAGATTACCAATCTTTCCAGAAACTACCAGAGATTTCCACTGAATATCAATGAATGGAAGAATATCTTCTCATATGCTTTGAATTCCTAAAACTACCAAGAACAGGTACCTATAAACTGGCAACGCCAAAAAGCCTAAAAGAGAAGAGTTCCACTAGCTTACCATTGGAAATACCTTTTGATTACCGAAGGAATATATGCTACAAATTCTTAAGACTACCATTTACTCATAAACTAATTAAAGTCCAAAAAATTGTCAAGCTTTTCCCTACTTTTTCAAATCATTGATCTGTCAGTGGTATCACTGACAGATCAATGTTTCAAATCCATGGTACATTTCGACGTTTGACATAGTTTTTATTTGAACGCTCTGTATGACACTGTGTAACTAAAATGACTTGTGCAGACAGAATGAAATATTTTCGGAGGTAATAAGGAATACACCATTGTTTTTATTTCAACATTTATTAATTATCAAAAATAGCTATAGATTATTTCATATTCATCTGTTCAAAAATAATAAATATCAATTCTTTAAAAAATATCACAGGTGAAAGGACCTTTTATGTAATGTCTCTATTCTCCCTGCCTATTGTCTATATACCTTTTTCCACCTTGGCATCGCTATGTTACACTTTTTGGTAAAATTTTTCAATTTTTTCTCATGAACCTAATAAATGAGTGTCAGCTTCCAAAAGCTTAACGGCCAATTTCAAAGATTTATAAAAATTGTCAACAATAATTGAAGAGTGGAAAATTAAAAGGTTATAAGCACAATTTTTAGGAAATTTTAGGTAACACGTGTTTAGGGGTTTACGATATAGTTATTTATTTTAGTGAGTTAAAAAGTACTTACTCAATTTAAATCGTGTTTTATTTACTTAATAAAACTATTTCCAAAACAAGTTTACATTTATTGTATGTAGGAGTACTAAACATATTTTGTGTAATATCTCAGTTTTATTTTTATGGCACTTACAAGTACCTTTTAAATTTTCACTCTTCAATTATTTATCTTTCATGGACGTTGGGAGGATTCAAAACAATTGCTTCTGTCAGTCCTCTTCTTTTAGTTACATTTGCTGAATTTTGTCCAGTGCCCAAACCTGTCCCAATAGGATACCATTGTTTTATCAACTGCCGGGGGTTTCTCTTGGAGTTCCCTCATTACCACATTGTTGTTGATAATTTTTTAATTAAGTTTTTAATTTTATGTGGTTCCGAGCAACGGACTTTTCATTTTAGACATAGTAAAGAATAAGTTTTAACAATAATTGAATCGGTCATTTCAAAAACCACATAAGTCTAATTTTTTTCGAACATGCTTTTTTTGCTTGAAACGCTTCCTTAAAGGTAGATGCGTATTCTGGGTAAAAATTACGTCAGTCAATACATTCCTTCCTCTTCAAAATAAGATGGTCATTGCATAAACAACATAAGTCAGTGAGTTAAATGGTTTTTGCATACAGTACTAAATCGATTTAGAGACACAAGTCGACACAACTATAAGAGGAGTATGGAGGTATTTCTCTTATGGGAATTCCCATGTAAACGCGCGAATCTGTAGCACCTTTATTTACAAAAATATTTTAATGAGATTTGGTACAATCATTCTTCTAATTATTAACTACAAAATGACTGGAAGCGATTCTTAAAAAAATTATTGCAAATAATAAAAAAAATATATTAAAAATTACTTAAACTTAAAATCAACGGAACTAAAAATTTCAAAAAGTCAAAATGTAGTTCATTTTATTACAATACTCGTAGTGAAAACCGTTTTTAAAAATTTTCATAAATAACGCTGCTACAGATTCGCGCAGTTTTCAATCTGAAACCGTACGAGCAACCTCTTGATTTACAACTCGACAATTGACCTCTCACCAATAATAGGAGTATGGAGGTAAGTTCTCTTATGGGAATTTCCATGTAAACGCGCGAATTTGTAGCATCTTTATTTAGAAAAATATTTTAATAAGATTTGGTACAATCATTCTTCTAATTATTAACTACAAAATGACTGGAAGTGATTTTTAAAAAAAATATTTATAAATAATATAAAATAATAATAATGTTTTATTGGGGATTCCCAATGGCCATTGACCGAAGTCCTTCAGCCATATAAAATAATTATTAAATAATTGTAAAAATTTAAAACCAACAAAGTTAAAAATTTAAAAAAGTCAAAATGTAGTTCATATTATTACATTACTTCTAACGAAAACAAAAATTATTCGGGAACGTCTACTAGCATGGAGTCTGATATTATTGTTGAGGGGTTCAAATCTAGTGTAACTTTGTATGGAATTAAATATAATATATTGATAGGGGATGGTGATAGCAACACTTATAAGAAAATTGTTGAGTCCAGACCATACAACAATATATCTGTTGAAAAAATTGAATGTAGCAATCATCTTCTTCGTAATTTTTGCAAAAAATTGAGGTTGCTAGTAACAGATAAAAATTTTAAATTAAAAGATAGAAAATTATTAGAAGGACGAATTTTAAGATTACGGGTAGGTATTAATAAAGCAATGAAATATCATAAAGGCAATGATCAAAAAAATGAAGCAATCAAGCTATTGCGCAAAGATATTCTAAACAGTGTATATCATGTGTTTGGCGAACACAAAAATTGTGAATCATATTTTTGTAAACGGGAAGAGGAACAACATTTTTTAAAAGAAATTTCAAATGAATTTTTAAACAGAATTATTTATATAACTCGATACATTGCTAATCATGCCAACAGTCTAATAATGAATTTTAATAGCAATATTGTTGAACAATATCACTCAATTGTTGCAAAATTTATAGGGGGCAAAAGAATAAATTATGCTTTAGGCAATTCATATCGTACCAGATGTGCTGCAGCGGTAGTAAGCCATAATACCAAAATGCCCCATTTTATGTTATCCAAAAATAACAAAATCATTAAAAAAGTAGAGCTTGGCAAATTTAATAAAGTTAGGAAACAACAATTATTTAAAAAATGTTTTTATAAACACACAAACAAAGACAACAAAATATCCAATGCTGATGAATATTACGGCGAAAACTCTCAAAAAACAGATATGAGTGCTGCAATATACGAAGAAGAAGAGAAAGAATTTTTGCAGAAATTACGCAAAACTGAGGAAGAAATTAAAACAATTGAAAAAAAACAGCCGATCAAAATCAAGATGGAGAATGGATGGAGCAAAGAAGAAAATTACTGACTGCGTCAAATTTTGGAAGAGTGTGAAAATTGAAAAAGAAAACTAATACCGCCAACACCGTCAAGTCCATTTTATATGATATAAAACATAAAAATATTCCGTCCTTAAATCATGGAAAAATTTATGAAGTGGATGCGAAAAAAGAATTGGAAAAAAAATAAGTACGGAATTTGGAAAAGAAATGAAAATTAATCCATGTGGACTTTTTATCGACAAAGAAGTTTTTTATTTAGGAGCTTCGCCAGATGGCATATTAGAAGAGAATGATTATATAGTAGAAATAAAGTGTCCATACACGGCCTATAAACAAAATTTAACTCCAGACGAAGGAATCAAAAAAAATAAAATTATAACATTTTGGAAACAGACTATTGATGGAAGTCAGGAAGTTAATTTTAATCATGATTGGTACTACCAAATTCAAGGACAGTTACACATAGCAAACAAAAAGGTTTGCATATTAGCTGTTTGGACTGGTTATGGAAAAATTAAAACACAAATTATTACTAAAGACGATACTTTTTGGGATACGAAGATGAAAGAGAAATTGGAAAGGTTTTACAAGTTGTGCATTCTTCCAGAGCTAATTGATCCCAGAATGTCTAGAAATATGCCAATAAGAAGTTTATTTCTAGATTTATAAAATAAATGTCTTGTTTTATTAAAATTAAACATATTTGTTTTTTTAACCTAATGATAAAATTAGCTATACCAACTATCTTATGCAAATGAATTTACGTCATCATTCGAAATTTTTGATTACTGATATTGTGGCATTAATATAGAGTATTTATTTCTTGATATTTAAAGTAAATTACATAAAAATAACAGTTGTGACACATAAATATGTTTCTAAATAACCTCATACCTTTTCTAATAATAAAATAAAAAAATTAAAATTTGTCTCATAATAACAAAAATAACATAAAAGTCCATTTCCATAAGAAAATTGGAGGAGTGTGGAGGAATTTCTCTAGTATAATATAAGTGTATAATATAGTATAATATATGTATTATACAGGGTGTTACAAAAAGTTGTGCAAAAAATTTAAACTGAAATACAGCACCACAAATAATAACAATCTGCAAAAAGATTTTGGCTTATCTCAACTGATAACAAAATTATAACCTAAAAATTAATTATTACAAAACCTATAACAATTTTTTTAACATAAGACAACTATAGGTTTTTCAGGTCAAAATAAAGCGATTTAACACAATTTACCTCTATACCAAGTTGCACAGTTTAGGAGCTAGAGAACGCCAAAGTTAGAGATTAAAAGTCATTTTTATACTTTAAACGTAAATATCTTGAAAACGGTACGTTTTAGCAAAATATTGCGTTCTTGCATTTTTATTCTAAATCTACTGGCATATTCACTGTTGCTATAAAAAGTGGAAATTAATAAGGATAAAATTGGTTAATTACCCAAAATGTGTAACAAAAGTGCTGTAACTTGAAATTGAGATGTGCAGCAAAATTTTGCAACTATAAATAAAAAGAGTACACTCTCAACTTCATTTGTGTACCAAATTTGGTATTAATTGGTTAAGCGGTTTTCGAGATTTTGAGAATGTTTTTTTATATCCAACTTTGAAGGCCTGTAATCTTATTATTAGTTGAGGTAGGACAAAAATTTTTTGCAGATTGTTATTATTTGTGGTGCTGTATTACAGGTTAAATTTTTTGCACAACCTTTTATAACACCTTGTATATTCCAATGTATATGCGCGAAGTTATAGCATGTTTATTTATAAAAAAAAAGGAAAATAGGTTTTAGTTACAAGTATTGTAATAACATGAACTACATTTTGACTTTTTTAAATTTATAATTTCGTTAATTTTAAATTTTAACATTTTTTTAATAATTATTTTATATTATTTATAAATATTTTTTTAAGAATCACTTTAAGTCATTTTGTAGCTAATAATTAGAAGAATGATTGTACTAAATCTCATTACAATATTATTGTAAATAAAGGTGATACAGATTCGCGCGTTTCCTTATTATTTTTCTTATTCCCATAATAGTATAGTACACAGAACGCCTAAAACGCTTTAAAAAGTGATTATGTGAGTTCAAGACTAAAAGTTGATTTTTCAGAAATGATGGCTTATGGCCTAAATATATTATATCCGAAGTTGTTCAAAAATTGTTTTGTGTCAAAAGGCACTATCCAAAATTTTCTAAATATTTATGTAATGTAATTCTTCAAAACATAGGTTTTCTTTTAGTAAAAGTGCAAAATCATGTAATACTTCAAAATGTATCTGTTTGAAAGAAGGACTAAAGTCTTGTATTGATTGCTCCTGCCAGCAGTGAAACAATGTTGAAGAGACCAACGACAAATCAGATGAAGATGAAGAAGAAATTTAGCTTTACTTTTTTAAAAATTTTACATAAAAACATTTTTCTTTTAATAAAATTTGATAAATTATTTTTGGGGTTTATAATTATAGCTATCAAATTACCTTCAAGTAAGTCATATCATAATATAACTGAGGAGCTCGCGTGCAAAACCGGTTATATCCACTTTTACATATTTTGCAGCAGATGAGAAAAACACTCTACACATCTGTTTTAAAAAATAGTGTTATTTAGTGTTATTATTATTAAAAACAGTTTAAATTTAATGGGGTTGTGCATGTGATTGTCATCTATTTTTTTATAAAAAAAAGAAACAATTTGGCGTTATTAGCAAAAAAAAATGGAAAAAAAGTCGAACTTTACTTAACGTTTTTAAAAGGAATTACACGGTTTTGGCTGCAAACGAATATATGGGCCTATAGATATCACAACTTAGACCCAGAAACCACCAAAAAATGATTTTGTGAAAAGTGGATATATCCGGTTTTGCAGGCGAGCTCCTCAATTAGAATGTTACAAACGAAGAACTACTGTGCGAGTGCGTAGATCGCGTGTGGCGCGGAGCAACACGGCAAAGCCTTGTTTTAAAAAAATAATATTTCGGAAACCATTTGAATTATTGTTTTAATTTTTTTTAAAAAAACTTATCTAGAGTTTTGTGAATCCGAAAATGTATGTTATATACACAAATTTTTAATAATTCATATAGCTTCCCGTAGGGTGAAATTGTCAATGCACAATTTTACAACTAGTGACTTTGGATGCCTCTTTCACAAAAACAAAAAACTTTTTTTTAAATCTCTTATTACTGTTAGTTGCGCTCTGGTTTGCTCCATAAGTGGACAAAATTTCAAAATTTTAGGTGAAATAGTTAATTTAAAAGCGCGATGTATGTTTTAAAAAACACGATTTTGAACACTGTTGCTCCGATATATAAAAAAATATTTTACAAAGTTCCTACTAAAAAAAGTTGTAGATAGCGATTTCAGATGGCCAAAATGGTACTTTACAAGACTGTAAAGGTCCCGTCTGGTTTATCTTAAAAAAAAATTTTGCGCGAAAGAAGCCTGATAGAACAGTGATTTTACTCCACTATTAGCAGTGAAGACGGTAGAACAGCGAGAGTGGGGGAACCCGAGAAACAGTAAGAGAGCCTTTGGAACTCTACTATAAGAGAAATAACCTCTGTACTCCGATCTTGGCGTTGTAAATCGTCATTTATTGTTTTCCTCGGTGCTACCGATCAGGATTTCACACTCGAGGGTTCGGACGAGAAATTTCAGGGTCAACCTGACTCCATACTCCTCATAACTTGCGAAGAACTAACAACAAAAATAAAGCAATCACAGTCAACAGAAAATGTAAAACGTTAGTTAGTCCCTGAGTTAATGATTTACAAAAAACGTTTCAAAAAGTTTTACAACAAGAATTCATCAGCTCAAAATCTATGCAAATGAAACGAGACAGGGTTGCAGATATAATATTTGATTTTATGCAAAATCTACCATTGCCAGTATTGCTACACATACCTGAGCAAAACATTTTTTTTGTTTGCGGCAATTGCGAGTTCACTGTTTTGGTATTAAGGATTTATTAAACATACTAATAAAAAAACTCTCAACTTCTGCTTTATTCCATCAGTCAAGGCTTATGTTTTGACAGTGATCATTAATAGTAAAAAAATATAAAATATAAGAACGAGTTCAAAATGGCATTCTGTGAGAGCATTTGCCATTTTATTAGAACATATTTAGCTGAATAACTATAAATGTTAAATTATGGAGAATATGATAATTTACCTTAAAGGTAATAAAACATGAAAAATTAAAACATATGACATGCTAATAAGTTAATGCTCAAGTGTAATTTTTAATAATAACCCTGTTTCTTGCTAAAACACCATAAGTCAAGAACCGTTTTGTTAAGTTCTTTTATTATTAAATTTTTTAATTATTAATATTGATAAACTGTAAAGATTTTTTGACATTTCAATTGTTTAAACCACAAGTACTACATTGAGCCCAAAAAAGTCCTTTAAAATTCGTTTATTTGTGAAGTTTTATTGATTCCTGAAAATTGTAATTATGTGAACTATGTGGTTTTTGCAATGACCGATTCAATTATACTCATGGTTGAACATAAAAAAGAGTTAATCGGAAATTCCTTGACATTACTGGGAGTTCATTTTCTCAGTCTTTCAGACTTAGGATATCTATTTGATTTAATAACTGATTCGTATATTTGTTGGTTTCTCTGTGGTTTCTGCAACTATTTAAACATATCGAAACGCTGTAAATGTTCAAATTGTTTGAATAAATTTCACCATAATATCTTTCCTCTCCAGAAATGTTTTATGAAATCGGATAAATTAGCAACTTACATCATTCATTCATTTGATGTGTCCGAAGATGCGGCCTCTGTTATTTCCTCTTTCAAATTATCACTTGTTTCTGTTTCTCTTTTTCGTCCTCGCTTTCTAAATTGAATTTTTTTAAACTTTTTAGAACCTGCGCGTCAAATATTTTGGTTAAGTGAAACAGGAATAAGTTGGCATTGGGCCCAATTTCAAGTTGAATTTGCACCTGGTGCATCTTTGTATCCGCAGTAACTATTAAAAATAAAGTGTGATTGGTAAAGTTATAAAAGTAATGAGGCACTTGCATCCTTAACTTGAAATTTGAAATCTGGACCATTGTCTACAGGCCACACACCACTTACCAAAACGTAATTTACAAGCCACTATTGGCACTATTACATAATTTTGATTCTGGATGACACACATGGCAAACAAATACATTTTTCATGTGTATCACTGGGGTCGCTTATAGATCCATTCAACCAACCTGTTACTATACTTTAATTTGTGTTAAATTTAAGGCAATGATGTTTTCAATTGGAATTATTTTTTAAATTCTTTTTTTTTCCTCTTCTAAATGTATATAATTATTTTTTTTTTCGGTTGTATTTCCTGAAAATAGGAAGTAGTGTTCAGTTTTTCCACGACAGTGAGTATGAAATTTTGAATATTTATTAGTTTGCTTTTATTGTAAAACGCGAAAGACAACACTTAGCATAAAATACAACAACTCTACACTTTCACAAGTTATTCTTTCATCTAAACTTGCTCCTACATTCTATCCTTACTTCCTTACTATGGTAAATATATCCATTCCGTTTCCTCCTCCGATTTCTTCATCTATACACAAAAAATACCTATAGTTCTTCTAATAGAACAAAACATCACGAAGCTGCAGAGTAGTTCCGTTTTGCAGTCCATTTTGAGTGTTGTGCTCGATTAGAATAAAACCAGGAGCAAACGAGATATGATGTCCTTTTCTGTGTGATACTTTTCTCCTTTAATTTTCTTATAATCTCTAGGCATTGTATCTCTTCTACCTTATGTTATTGTGTTCATCAATGTGGGAACTTAAGTGTTTAAGGGTTCACTTTCTTTTAAAAACTGGGACTACATCTACATGATTGGAGGAGAATTTAAACCCGACTCAAGAGACAAATCCTTAAACTCCTTACTGTAGATAAATTTCTTTATTACATCTTCTGTCACAATTTCCTGATCTATAAAAAATTCCACAATGGTTTGCAACGTATCCTAGAGTATTGAGCCCGATTGGAATAAAACCTACCAGGAGCATACAAGATAGATCTACGTATGTTCCTTCTCAGACCCACACCCTCTCTTTTAATATTCTTATGGCTGGTACTGCCTTAAAGATATATGTACAGTCTTATTTAATTCTAACGTCATAGTCGAGCACTCGAGATCTGGGTTGACCTATTGGAATCCAATTGAGCGCATGATTATGACATTAGAATGAAACAAGATTGTACGTATATGGATGTATTTGCGGTATATTTTAAGGACTTGGGTGTCTAGTTCGTTTTTCTATCAGTTGATGGCATTTTAAGTAATATTTTTCTCTTTTGCTTAAAGGAGAGTGTTCCAGTCTTATGGAAACCGTAAGACCAGTCAAATTTAATTTTTTTGGTACCATTCGAAAGCTCTTGAAAGGACGAGTATTTCATATTATTGCGCAAAATTGCTAGCTTTGTAAATAAGAGCAGAAAATCGATCTAAAGTCTCTTTGACTTCTGTCACGACAGTTCATAAAAGTATCTGTTTAGTTTATGGGGGTTTAAGTAGGGAAAGCCTGCGGCGAACCCTTGATAATCAGGTACCGGGAAACAAACTTGCTACTGTTGTTATTCTCAGATTTTTTGTTGACACCGTCTACCAGTTCTAAGTTATTATGTTATTTTGTAATTACCAAAATAATTTTTTGAAGATTTATTATTAATTTGATTAAATCATAAACATTTTTCTTCCATGTTGACACTTTAAAAGAAGATTATTAAATTCATAACAACTGTTAGCCTGAAATAAATATTTTTAGTAAAATATAACGCTTTTATTTCACTAGTAATATAGTTTTAAAAAAAATTGCAACAACTTTGTCTAGTATCTAATTAGCATAATCACATCAATACCTTCAGGTGGGATAGAAATTTGATTGCGGGCTTATTCTCACTCATTATTCGAGATATTTTTTCAAAACGATAGTAAATAACAATTTATAAAACCAACAGCATTTGTTATTAGGTCAAATAGGATAAACTTTTATAACAATAACTAAAAGTTTAGGGAAATATTGGTGTCGAAATTACCCGTAGGATTAAACAAAGCAGGTATAGGTAACAGATTAAGATACTTACTCGTGTCGAGATTACCTGTCCCCGGTGGATAACATTTATATTTTTACCGATAAAATCAAGTCAATCGTGATTTTACCTATCTGCAAGTTTACAAATTTTTGTCAAAATAATTTCTATTGACCTTGTTATGATAAACAAGTATTTCCTTTTTTTTAAGGGATATTGAAAAAATATTTTGCATCAGTAAACATTTTATTAAACTCTCAAAATCAATAACATTAATAAAAACCAATTTTTACCCTGTCCGGTCTTCAACGTTAGCAACAGAAACCAATATTTTGCAATAGATTTCTATACCTTTAAGAAACGTGCTGACTCCTAAGTATTCATCATGATCGTGTAATAACACTGGAGTGTTATTAATTGGCGAAAAACCAATTGCTGGTAAACCAATTCCTCTAATATATCGACTGTCAGTGCCCCCAGGGAATATTTGAGGTTTTAGTTTTAGTCCCCTAGAATTATTTTTTTAACACCTAGTATTTTTTACGCTAAAAACTTACAATTTATCACTCGCTTCTTTGAAAGCAATCCAGTAAGGATTAGTATTATCTAATTTAGTTGGAATGATTTGGGATTGCTTTTGCTCGTATTCTATCCAAATTCCAGGACCGGCTTCTTTGCACCATTGGTTAATTGTTTCTTCCCATTTTTTTATATCGACGGTTTCAGGAGGAATACGACAATCAATCGCAATTACAAATTCTGGAGGAACAACATTTGTTTGTACTCCACCCTAAAATATTTTTTTGTTTTGACAATTTCGGGTAAGCAAGACGACATCTGGTGACTACAAGAATTACTAAAAGGCATACGTTGCGTAGCACACGACGCTTTTATAATAATATATTTAATATCTAAAAACACACTGTAAAATCAAAAAAAAAAATGACACGAGGATCTGATTGGATACGGCAACGACATGAAATAAGCAATCTTTTGAAACCATATCTTTAGAATAGCAAAATTTTACCTGAATATTACATCTGCTTGCGTAAAATTCAAAGTAAGATTAAGTTTTCTAAATGAGATTGTTATTACACTCACTTTCATTTGTGTTAAATTAACTGTAGTGACGTCACCTATGGTCCAGTTTGGATTATCTTTCAGTTTTTGTTTTTCTCCTTTTCTGAATTGGAAAAATTTATTTAAAAGATATGTAACTTTCTCTCCTGCTGTGTTATCCAAAAGCAAGGAACCGTGACCAGGTTGTCCAGGGCAGTGTATATGTAAATCTATTTATTTATTTTTTTTTGAGTACACTATAGATCAAACTTTTGTTAACTTACGCCAAATACACCTTTCCCCATTGAATAACACAAACTCTTCATTCGGACTTGCCATCCCTTCATCCAGAGCAAACCCAACGTTTAGATTTTGGAAATCTTTAGTGTGTACAAACTTTCTCATCCCATCTTCACCCCCAATTTCTTCATCTAAACACCCAAATTGTTATTTTTGACTTCGAAACTTACATAAAGTCTTACCAGGAACAAAAGAAATGTGTAGTGTCCTTTTTAGTGTTACTCCTTGCTGTTTTAGCCTTCTTATAGCTTCAAGATATTGAATTCCTACACATTTCATGTCTTGGGTACCTCTAGCATAGATGTTATTTTGATCGTCTATATCAGCGCTGAAGGGTTTATGAGTCCATTTATCTTCAAAGACCGGGACTACATCCATGTGACTGTTAAGGAGAATTGATGGTAAAGTGGGTTGGGTACCCACCCATGTTAGTATTACGATGGGTTTTTTGGGCACCACGTGGTAGATTTTAACAGGAAGGCCCAAGCTTTTGGCTTGGTTTTCAAGGAAAGTGACACAAGCATCTGAAAATAATTGTAGTTTTAAGAATTGTGTATGGATGAAGCTATAAATTTTGAATTATACAATAAAACAATAAATTAAAAACGTATACTATTAAACAATAACAAAATACAAAGTAGGTAGTAGAGGTGGTCGAAATATTTTTTCTTTTGATTATCAGATTTTCTATTTATTTAATAGACATAAATAAAATAAAAAGACAAAAAAAAAACTATAAATATTTGTAAAACAGTTGTATACTTATATGCTTATCAGTTGTCACTAAACAATGGAAAATTTATACAATGTCAACAATTGATATCCTTGATATGGTACAATATTAATAGTTGTTTTATTATAGAAGAAATTACTTGAAGATTCCTTTGCCATATGTATTAAAATCTTTAAAACTATCATGAATGTTTTTTTTTTTAATTTAAAGACTTCGACATTCCACACCCAAAAACCGAAGCCAGTATCCATTATGACCTGTTAACTTTCCCCTATTTTTTCCACAACTTTCCCTGACCGGATTTTGTTGAAATTTTAAATAACAACTTACCGTAATTAACATCCGGATGTACAGAAGGAATCCGCAAATAATCACGGAAATTGTTGACAGCTTGTGTGTCCAACGCGTCTTTCTGAACAGCTGACAATGAAGACATCTTACGACTAAAATTCTAAAGTGAAATCGTCGCGACGGCGTCTTTAAATAAACTCAATTTCAGTTTATTTTGACTCTTCTTTTTCTTCAAGGCTGGCTGGAAATATTTAATCAGATATAATTTGTTTGCCTTTAGTAATCTCTACGATGATAAAATGTGGGGACAATAGAGGATGTTTACACGAAGTATTGTCAGATTTTGCCAAAAATTACCTTTTTGTGATAAGTTTCACTGATTAGAATGCAAATAAACAACAATTGGGGTTTATTTTGATAAATTTGAATTTTAGAATATTGTATCCCGCCAGATTTAAAAAAGGTCAGCTGACTGTGACACGCGAGGCACATGCGCAATGGGGACCAATAAGAACACTACTCTTGCAATTAATTTGAAAATTTTTGAAAATTATATGAAAGAATAAAATTTGGTGAAATTTTGGTATTAGACCTCTTTGGTAACAAAAAATGCAGCAGATTTGTGTAGGGTACCTAAAGCCCATTCGGAATTAAAATCAATTGTCAAAGTGTTTTAAGGTTGGTAACTCCATTTAAAATTATCATTTTTAGTTTCGTTTCCATGGCAATTGTGGCATTCAATAAAGTAAGCGATTAGCGATTACCGATTGCGATGCGATTTGAATCGATTCTGTAACATTGAACGTCCAATTTTCCCTGTCAAATCGCAACTGCGTGTGTTTGTCATTTGACTCAGTTTTAAACGTAAAACAAAATTGTAATTATCGACGAAAATAATATTGAGACATATATAAAAATGAATGAGATTATACGTAGAGTATTTATAGGGGAAATATGCGAAAGCCATTCTTTCTCAAACTAACTTGTCTCGCATGCGAATGCGTTGTACTGCGAAACTGCCATTATCCGATTGCAATCGTCGAAAAAGAACGATTGCAATCTTTGCAATCGATTCAAATCGGATTACTCCCACTGAACACCGCTAGCTGTCAAATACTACAATCGCTTACTTTATTGAATGCCCCTAATCTAACAGGGTTCCAACATAATTTCAGAATTTTTCACACTGATAATTGATTTAAAGAAAAAATAAGCTTTATGTCTGATTTTTAAGTTAAATTTTTATTTATTATATTATATAACATTATATATATTATATTAACAATATAATTACGTAAAAGTTAAGGATTGATAAAAAAAAGGTTTCCTCATTTTTAGAACCTAGATGTCTTTGATACTAAAGTCATATTTGGATCTTTAGTAATATTCGCAAGTCTCATTTTACACAAAGATGTCATCTACATCACTAATTTGCCTCATGTGTGGTTTCCAATTAAAACGAAATTATAGCAATCAAAATGGAAAAAAGTCAAATTTTTGAGTTTTTTGAGGTTATGTAAAAAACCAATTACACCCTCTGAAAGCCCTTAAAAAAGGCTACAATTTTAAAGGAGAAATTAATTTCCAAGATGATTTTCCCAAGCTGTAGAAAAGATTATATTTTTGAAGAAAGTTGCTATTTTCTTGAGATTGAGATTATAAATCGCCTTGAAATTTAGTTCACTTTTTTTAAATTATAAGCCAAGTCTTTTGTCAGATTTTTATTTAAATTCGTTCACTCGCTTCAACAATATCGATAAAAGTTAAAAATTTTAGATTAACGTAGTTTTTTGATAATTTTGGGGTTATGTTGTTTAATTGGGGGTTTGCAAATTAGATATATGGTTAGAGGAATTCCTCACAAACATTTCGGTCTTTGTTTCAAGTCAATCCGACTTATAGAAGTCGAGATATTCAAGAAATAGTTTCTAGAAAGGGCAAGTTACTCATAAAATGTTCAAAAAATGTCCCCAAAAGGTCGTGCGGAACATTTCGGAACCGGAAAATTCATTTTCAGTGTTATATGTATCGTAAGTAACGAGTTAAAAAAATAGCCTTCTAATTTATAAAAATTGGCAAAAATTTTCCTTGTTGCTTATTAAAATCCGGTAGATTTACTCCACTAAAAGCAAATAACTATACAATAGCAAAATAAACAGAGAAATTCCATAACGTCCGTACTTTGAACACAATCGGAGCGTTTGGAACTTTAGAAAGCAATTTATAGTCTACAATGCATACTATTAGAGTTGCATACCGGTATAAATACTCTAAATCCATTTTTATATTATGCAATTAAGCATTTTTTATAATCAAACTAATCTCTTTGTCTTAACTATAACACTGTTAATAGAGTTAATATTGTCTTTGTTTTATAAGACTTTATATATAAGACTTTATAATCTTTATTTGATATAAGACTTGCAATAAAATGTTATACAACAATATGAAATACTTTTGGAGTTGAAACATGACTAGTCTTTGTAAAATATAAATTTTAAATCAATAAAATTTCATATATTTAAAATTATAAGATTGGCATGATTGTCTTTGAGAAGCGTAGGAGCTCCTACGAGCTAGCTTTTGTTGTTAGTAACTTAAATTCTGGAAGGGACTAAAAAAGACAATAAATAAATATATAGAATTTAAATATAACATTTTAAAAATTTGTTTCAAATATAAGATGTTAACTTAATTGAAAAATCATAGACGTAGAGAAACGAAAACGCTTCTACCACTAGACCCAGCAGTTAAAGACGCAATCAGAGGGTCACAAATCTTTAATAGTGTCGAAAAAGCTGCCAGGTTTGGATCTTTTGATATCCACAGAGCGGTCAAGACGAGTTTAATGGACTTTTTGTTGCATTTTTTTTTGTTTCAATTAATTTTTTAGCCAACAAAGCTCAAAGTCATAGAAACCGATGCGAAAAGTAATAATTTTCAAAGGATTTACTGCTCATACAATAATCTTCAGGTTACAGGAGGTAATGAGGATAAAAGAAAAAATATACCACATTTGACAGAATTCTTTATTCATCATTTAATCTTCAACATTAGCCATAGATTTTATAATTTCGCAATAAATCTCAATTCCTTTCAAAAAAATGTTCACTGGTAAATACTCATCGTTTTTATGTAATGCTACTGTTGTATGATTTATTGGCGAGAATCCTATTCCTGGTAATCCAACCCCTCTCAAATAACTGGTGTCACTAAAAGCAGGAGAAATTTGTGGTTTTAGCTTAAGTCCCCTAAAATGAACCATGTATTTTTGGTGATTACTTTTTAAAAGTTACAGTTTATCAGTAGCTTGTTTAAAAGCCAGCCAGTAAGGATTCGAATCGTCGAGTTTTGTAGGTGCTACTGGTAATTTTTTATCAATGTATTCAATCCAGACATCAGGACCTGCTTCTTTACACCATTGGTTTAGAGTAGCTTCGAATTTTTCCAGGTCCACACTTGGAGTAATTCGACAGTCGATGGTGATGATGAATTCAGGAGGTACAACGTTTGTTTGTACTCCACCCTAGAAGTATTTTTTACTAAAACTTTTTTTTTCATTTGTTAATAGTACTTTAATTTGTGTTAAATTTAATGCAGTGACGTTACCAATGGTCCAATTGGGATTATTTTTTAATTTTTCTTTTTCCCCATTTCTGAATTCATACAATTTACTTAAAATATAGGAGACTTTTTCTCCAGCTGTGTTTTCTAAAAGTAGAGATCCGTGGCCAGGTTTTCCAGGACAGTGAATATGAAATTCTAAAAATTTACTTTAAATTTTTTTTTTTGATTGCAGAACTTACGCCAAGGACAACGCTCAGCATAAAACACAACAAATTCTTCACTTTCACAAGTTATCCCTTCATCTAAAGTCGCTCCAACATTTAAGTCCTTGAATTCCTTACTGAGGACAAACTTCTTCATTCCATCTCCTCCCCCAATTTCCTCATCTATAAAAAATATCTCATTCGACAAAAGACCAGGAAGCGGCAGAGTGTAGCATCCTGGAGCGTTGTGCTTAATTAGAATAAAACCTACCCGGAGCAAACGAGATATGAATTGTCCGTTTCAGAGCAACACCCTTTTCCTTTAACCTTCTTATAGCCTCAAGGTACTGAATTCCTACACACTTCATGTCTTGGGTACCTCTAGCATAGATGTTATTGTGTTCATCAATGTGAGCACTGAACGGTTTATGAGTCCACTTATCTTCAAAGACTGGGACTACATCCATGTGACTGTTAAGCAGAATGGACGGTAAAGCTGGTTGGGTTCCTTCCCATGTCATAACAACGATGGGTTTTTTCGGAGCCATATGGTAAACCTTCATGGAAAGGTTCAAGCTTTTTGCTTGAGTCTCCAGGAATTTGACGCAAGAATCTGGTTTTAAATTAGATTGTGATCACGTGGTGTAACTTACCATAATTGATATTAGGATGTACGGATGGTATTTGCAAGTATTCGCGGAAATTTTTAAGGGCTTGAGTGTCGAATTCGTTTTTTTGATCAGTTGATGACATTTTGACTAATGTTATAAAGTCTGATTTTGCATAAAGTTGTATGATATTTATATTTTGATTGATGTATCACGTGATAAATTGTGGTTTTGGCTATCTTCGAGTTTATAAATTTTTGGCAAAATAATTGCTCTGATAAACTGTTTCCTGTTTTTAGGAATATAGCAAAAAATTGTTTTTTGTATTGTTTTAAATTTTATTTCACTATATAATAACACACCAGGAACAAGAAATAATTATTTAGTGACATTCTCGAGATTTCCCATAGAAGTTAAAATCTCACAATAAATTTCAATTCCTTTCAAAAACGTTGAGACTCCTAAATACTCATCATGGCTGTGTAACAAAACCGCGGTATGATTGATTGGAGAGAAGCCTATTCCTGGCAATCCAAGACTTCTTATGTATCTGGCATCGGTAGCTCCAGGACAGATTTGTGTTTTTAGTTTAACTCCCCTAGAAATAACAATTACAAAAGTCTTTAAAAAAGTGTTTCTACATTTTATCTGTAGCTTTTTTAAGAGCCATCCAATATGGATTAGAATCATCCAATTTAGTTGGTGGAATTTTCGACTGTTTCAATTCAAACTCAATCCAAACTCCAGGACCGGCTTCCTTACACCATTGTTTGAAAGTTTCTTCTAATTTATCAAAATCAACATCCACAGGAGTTACACGACAATCAAAAGTTAGAATAAATTCCGGAGGTACAACATTGGTTTGTACCCCACCCTGAAACCTTCAATTACTAATTTTACTAATTAAAAAAGTTTTTACTTTAATCTGTGTTAAATTCAGCGAAGTTACTTCTCCCAACATCAAGTCCGGATTGTCCTTCAATTTCTGTTTTTCCCCGTTTCTGAATTCAAAAAATTTATTTAAAATATAGGAGACTTTCTCTCCTGCTGTATTTTCAAGAAGAAGTGATCCATGTCCCGGATTTCCAGGACAGTGTATGTTAAACTCTGAAATTTAATTTTTTGATTTGATTTAATTTGTAAGAAACTTACGCCAAATGCACCGCTCAGCATAAAATACCGGAAATTCTTCATCTACACTTCCCACACTTTCATCTAAAGTCACTCCAACGTTTAGTTTTTGGAAATCTTTGGTTTGTACGAATTTTTGTAAACCATCAATTCCTCCAATCTCTTCATCAGGGACAAAAGAAATATGTAGAGTCCTTTTGAGACTCACTCCTTGTTGTTTTAATCTTCTTACAGCTTCAAGATATTGGATACCAATAGATTTCATATCTTGGGTACCTCTTGCATAAATATTGTTTTTTTCGTCTATTTCAGCTTCGAAGGGTTTGTGTGTCCACATATCTTCAAAAACTGGGACAACATCCATGTGACTGTTGAGGAAAATTGTGGGCCAAGAAGGTTCAGTACCAACCCATGATATAATTACAATGGGCTTTTTTGGTACCGCGTAATAGACTTTGATGGGAAGACCCAAACTTCGGGCTTGCTTCTCAAGGAACTTAACGCAAGGCTCTGAAAAAATTGTGATATAACTTACATAACGTAAGGATATTGAAAGTACCATAATCAATATCTGGGTGTACTGACGGAATACGTAGATACTCCCGAAAATTTTCGACGGCTTGAGCATCTAACACTTTTTTTTGGACTGTGGTTAACGCCGGCATTTTGGAATATATAAATTTTGTGCTGTGACTTTCCTTAAATAAAACTCTACAACCGCCTATTGTGTTTGATGTTCAAGGTTGAAAGGAAATGTTTAAATAAATAAAATTTGAGGTTTTAATGCTGTGGATAAGTCTCATAATACAGAACAAAATAAACGGCGAATCTTAGTGATAACTGATAAAAAAAATAGTTTAGTAAGTGATGAAAGTTTTATTTGGATGTGAGAGAAGTTGTTAGCACATAGTTTCTGATTTAATAATCTTTTTACTAGAAAGAGCTTTCAGAAAACGAAATTAGCTACTCATGAAGCCACCATAGATGCTGTATTGGATAATCCTGTGGCTATATTGTGCAATAAATGGACCGTCTTCTATAAGTTCTGTATAAGTTAATAAAGAAAATATTTATAAATTAATAAAAATGAAGGATTAAATGTTCAAAATATGTAATAAAAATAAAAAAATAAAAGGTCAACATTGATAAATAAAATTATAGTCAACACTTTTTTATCATTTATCTAAAATGCATTAAGAGATAAAAATTCTCAAATAAGCATATTGCTGCCATTGATAATAAAAAAAAACAAAGCAAAAGAAAGAAAGTTACAGAACCCTGTAATTAAAATAACGTCATCAAAATGATTAAAATATCAAACACGCGTTAAATATTGGTTTCCATGGTTACCGATACCATATTTTTCTCAATTGACATACTTTTGTGCAATTTTCCAATAATTTTCATAAGCAAAATATTTGATCACGTTGTTTCCACCCAATAAAATAGCGCATCACGACAGCGCATTTATTGATTTTCAAAACGGCTCTCTGAAAACACGAAAATGTCTTTAAAGGTTATATTTCTCGTCACAATTTTCACATTTTCCACTTGTGAAAGTGCAGTGTTATTGTGGAGCAATAACAAATTGGAAATCTCCCCTTTGAATGATTTTAATGACGAAACATTGCAAGATTTAGTCCAAAAATTGGGTTTTCCTGATGTAACAATTTACAAAAGTACCCAAGATTTGTTGCCGAAATTTGAGAATCTTTTGAAGGAGTATTCTAGGGCTTATAACCCTAATGGAGATATTAGTGCAGAAAATGCAACAGGTTTGTTATAAAAAAATGTTTAACTGTTAATTAACCCTTCAGTTTAGAAATTTCCGGTGAGGAAGACTTGGCCCTAGTTGAATCCAAACAGCGCTCTGATTTATTAACCGGAAACAACACTTTATCAGTGTTGTATCTCCCGAACGAGCGTCATAAAAGAGAAGTCATTGATACAACCACTGAAACACCTATGTCTACAAAAGGGGCAGTTTTGTACCGGGCCAAGTCAAATAAAGACATCTACACTATTCTGTATTCTTCCCAGTCGTTAGTTCTACGCCAAAGCGGTTCAAACTCCTCCAATATCGAATTAGGGGAGGCTATAATGGTCACAGTTGATACCCCCAGAGACGCTTCTACTCGTCTTTATGTTAAAGTTCGAGTAGAAGAAAACAATTTCGTAATCCTTCAGTTCTTCTTCTTGTGGTCTAACACTTACTGGTCCTTGAATTGGGTTAAAGTTTCAAGTACCAATGATAACATTTCGGCTAATTTAAACATTACTGAACCTTTTTCGGTCCCTGCGAGATTTTCGTACCATTGCAATGGAGTTACAGTTTTTACTGATAAGACTAAAACTACAGAACTGTTAATCTATGACATGCAGGTGCAGACTGATTCGAAAGATGGCTTGTTTGGTGACGTCTACGATTGTGTGGATTTTACGACGGCACCCATTTGGTCGGGACTTTTCGTTACAGGACTTCTAGGGATTGGGTTAGTTATTGCTTTGACTGCGATAATTGATATTAAAACTATGGATAAGTTTGATAATCAGAAAACCAAACAACTTGTGATTACACTAGCTGAATAAAAGCTTTAATAAATAATTTAACTATTTACATAATTTGCGGACGGCACTTGTAACATATCAGTGGCAGGTACAACATTTGAAGTTTCGTTCTTCTAACAGTAAGAGGGAATCATGAAATGGGGTTGTAAGTTATGAAGAGGCTTCCCATCTTTTGGACAAACAGTCAAACTGAAAATAAAGACTTAATAAAATTATTTTTTAAAGTACAAAATACCTTTGTCTAATTTCTAAAGCATCAACTGTTACTTTTTCAATATAAATCATTGGTACCGCCAAAATCCGCCATGTTAGAGGATTAAAAACACTACTCTTGTACCGCCACTCAACTTCAACAGCTTTCAGTTTTGGAATTTCTGAAGTTGGGATTACTGCTGTGTAGATTTGACCCGGTTCATGGTACCCTCCACTGTTTAAAGGAACTGTATTTGATTTGGGACCTTTACCATCAGTTGTTGAATGCATGGTAAAAAACAACTGACCGACTTCGCCGCCATGTTGGACACTTTCACCAGATTTTGATATTTTTACTGTTACTCTATAATGTCCTCCTATAATAAATGTTAGCCAAAATAATTGTGTTTTATCATAGCTAATTACTACGTACGACAGTAGGGTTTTGTGTCCCCGGTTATGAAAAATTGGACCATACTTGCCCCCGGTGAAATAATTCGACGTTTTACCAAATTCGAATACTCTTTGTGGCTGTGATAACCGAACTGGATACACTTTTGGTTTCTTCGGCCACAATCAAAACATTTTCCTGCCAAAAAATCCTAAAAATGGCGCCCAAACTAAGCCGGTTTCATCAATGCAGATTTTTTTTACCTCATATGAGTTGCAGCCAACTGTTAGAAACGAGCACCCTCTATTCGGGTTAATACTTTCGATAAAAAATTCATAACTGCGTAAATGGTTACATCCCAAGTATTTCCTAAGCCCTGCAATTTTTTTATTAATTGTGTCCCTTTCTTGTAAGTAATTACCCAAGAAAAAGCTCCCATTGGCATCATCTATATATTTCGCCATACTTTTCCTACATCCAGGTTGGTCGGTTCCTCCATTGGGGTAATAATCCACGTGACCAATCTTTTCCGTCATCCCTAATCCTCCCCTAATGAACTGACTTGCGTCAGTGTGAACAACATCGACATATTTTGCTGCAATTCGGTCTAACCGAATCGGTGGTTGGGCTTTAGCAAAATGTGGTTCAGCCGGATCTAAACCGGTTATTCGACCCAAAGTTAGATTAAAATCCTAGAAGTTGAAGTTAGACAAGTTTAGAAAAATTTAACGTAGGTACCCTTTGTAATGTGTACCCCACGTAGCCACACAAGTGAGCTCCCAAAGAGTGTCCAATACAGTGCACGTGGTCTAGGTTCATATGAGGAATGTGTTTCGACAAATCATGCAGAAGATGCGCTGTCATTGCTCCAACAAGTCGGATATTTGCAACTGCTTGGGTATAAGGAGGGCTCGAACCCCCTTGCCAGTCCACGACAATCACAGAGCAGTCGTGGATTTTAAGTAATTCGTTGGCCATTTCTACAATCTATGTGAAATTTTTGGGAGGTTATGGAAAGTTTGGCAAGTTACCCAACCAATTCCTCCACCTTCCATGTATCCATGGGAGATGACATACACGGGGTTACGAGGGTTGATTCCGGTTGAACCGATCACGTCATACTCGTTTAAGTCGATGAGAGTTGGTTTTGAAGGGTTCTTGCGGGTGTATAAGGGGTATCTAGGCTCAATCTAATTTTGGGTTAGTAAGGTTTTGAACTTTGGACTTACCCTCTAGGTAAATTTTGACTGCTGTGACGAAAATTATAAATATTCCAACAATAGACCTTTGACCATACTAGTACTGTTTGGAGCTTTATTGTTTGAAGACCTATGATTTTAGTCACAGTGGCCAAAATTTAAACAGTGGGGAGTATATACCTTATTTAGGTCTTCTGGAAAAAGAGAAACAGGACGGTTTTCTGAGGTCCAAGGAGGGGACAGATCGAAACAACCGTAAATTCCGTAACATTTGGATGCGTTGTTGGCTGAAAATTCGGGTAAAGTGTGGGTTGGGTTAGGCGTGTTTTTTTACCAACTTTTCCCAATTTCCAAAAAGTAGTAACTGTAGGAACTGTCTTGCTGGAAGTTGCTTTGGTTCATAACAAAAATGAGTGTTTGGAGGAAAACTGATGCGTTGTTTGCGACCATTTTATTTTTTGGGTTAACTTGTTGATGGATTAGAAAGAACTGATTTATAAAACGGAACTGTTTGTTATCAAAGAGATAAAGTCCATAGGTCATTTGAGTTTCACTTATTTTGTCTAGACGTACGTTTGACGCACACAAATGAAGAAAAAGCATTTATCTCGTAATGGATTTATTGTTTAATAAAATTGTGTTTACAAACAAATTTAACATCACAAAATGAGGAAATTTGAAAGATTTAAAGAGTTTACTGATTAAAACAATTAACACGCTAGTTTAACAAGGAAATTATTGAAGAGGGAGAAACACGTAGAGAGAAAGACATTGAAAGACAAACAATAATTATCTAAATTGATAAAAATCTAAATGCCAGAATTTCACCACCATAAGATTGACCTTTGTGGAATGTGAGTCGGAATGGCCGTATTGTGTCTTGTAGACTGACCTAACATGATGGAATTAATGTTAGGGTTGAATGATTTACTTACAAAATGTGATTACTGCTTAAAATTGATACTAAAAACTATCGTACTGAATATTCCATAGGAATTTCTAGCATTTATTCTACCAAGTGATGTCAGTCTTTATTTTATTGGTACACGAACCGAAAACAAATCAGTTGAGCTGAAAAAACCTCTCTTTGGATAAGTAATATATTTTGAGTAAACGACTTGAAATTATCTACAAGTATACAAATTTGTTCCTTAAGTTCACTATATTAATAACAATTTTATTCTAGTAAAATAAGTAATTTAGAATAAAATGACTTTATTTGGTTTTAGTACTGCTAATAAAAGCGATTTTTCCAATTTTACGCAATAAATGTAGTAAAATGGCTTCTACCGAGCAAAGTCAAAAGTATTTTGAGTACATTTCTGCTACACTATTTTAGTTCTTTATATATTCGTTGCATAAATACGTTTATAAATCGATCACAATTGCAGTTCATATAGTGAACACTATAAAGCGTGAATAACAAATATTAATAACACGAACAATTTTAATGTTGCTTTAGCACCCAGTCTAAAAATTTTAAAAGTGGGTCCACCAAAGCAGTTCAAAACCGTGCAAAAATTAAATCTAGGGATCACAAATAATCAAATGAAGTGCTTTGATGGGCCTGGCATTGAGAGTATGCACCTAACTCTTAACTCACAGCATTTTCCTACATTTGCATACCCTAATGTCGTTTTTGCTACTTATAGCTTTCTACGTTTCGTTAAAACTACTCTGATATGCTATTGTGACATGTGTGTGGTAATTGAATAGCACAAATAACTCTTAGCTTTTCGTAATCAACAATGATGGATGGACCCGACTGCGTTGTTAGTTTATCACGTGATCGTAACCGAAAACTTGCAAACATCAAACGATTATTTTCGAAAAAAAAGTGCCAGCAGTCGGCCCTTAACAAATTAGGACCGAGCAAGTGAAAATGTGCGGTTATTTACAGGACAAAAACATGTAGAGTAGCTAATATTGTCCACAGAGATGGGCACTTTATCGGTTAACAGTCAACAAGGGTTTACACGCAACGAAACGATTTCCCACTTGCTCGGCCGTTTTAAAGCTTGGTCAGGTTAACAATGATTTTTTGTGATATTTACAAGAGATATATTGCGACTTGCAAATATCAGAAAGTATCCGCGATCGATTTCTTTGTAGATGACTGAGGTTTACATTAGGTCACATTTGTCTTTGGCGACGCGACTGTTTGCTTTACCTCCTATTTGGAGACTCACATTTCGGGATTTCTCCAAGTTGAGGAGTTCTTGAAACAGTTGTTTTACGTTGTGGTTGGTTTTCGCAGATGTTTCCATAAAACTCACCCCCCATTCTTGGGCCTGGGCTTGGCCCTCAGAGGTGCTTACCTAAAAAGAAAACGCTTTTTATATATTGACAAATCCTAGAAATTACATGTTTTTTTTAAATGGAAGGTGATAGATGCAGTGTTATTATGTCATTAATTCATATATTGATAATAATTCATTGTTCTGTTTCTTAAAAGAAATTACGATAATCGTAAAAAAATGTGCTTCGGTTACCTTGATTATCCATCGTAACTTTTCTGCTTTTCAAAATCTAATGGAGTTCTGGAATTTGTTTTAATTAGTGAAGTAAGGAAGTAAACAATATAAATAATTTGAGTTAGCCCTGATTTCTGAATGGAGCTTGAGCTGTGATGTTAAAAAGATCTCAAAAATTTCGGACTATAACTGTTTTTTTTAATTTCTCGTACCTACTTATGCCAGTTCTTTCAAAGGTAAAGCATTAAATTCTGCGTCCATTGAACACAAATTCTTTGCAATTTAATGAAATAATTTTGTAGAAAAGCTACTTCAAAACATGCCAGTTTTTCACACTTGTTTACAAAAACTCAAGTCGTTTCCTTAAAACATCCAATCTTTATTAAGAGACTATTATAACTCACTATAGTACAGAATGATAGTTATAAAGAATCTAATTTTATCTTTAAAATGTCCAAAAGGTGCAAAAATAAACTTGACCAGTAAGCAGATGCCTTTCTAAATTTTCTCGAAATGGCATGGATGACCAAAATTTATTTATGGTTTTCCTATTATTATTTATATTTCTTTCAAAATTATTGTTTCTCTTATACTTGTACTACATTATACATTATTCTGCTAATTTTATTGCTTTCAAAAAAACAATATCTGTTTACTGGACAGACTTTTTATCACTTTATTCAAATCTTGAAAGACGGAATTTGATGGTTCTCTTTCAATTCTCTAATTTATTGAGATATACTACTTTTTAATAGAGATAGATATTGCGTATCTTATGAAGAAAAAATTTTTGTAGACCAATTGATCACGTAGTCCAATTATAAAGAATTAGTCGACGCAAAATTTAATGTTCTATATTTCTGCTTAGTAAACTTTTCGATTAAACGCAAAGAATTTAAAAAAAATAATAAAAAGTACGAAAACCGCGAAGTCTTTTTAACATCACAGCTGAAGCTCCATTCAAAAATTGGAGCCAACTCGGATTCTGCATGTCAAAGGCTCACTTGAGTAATTAAAACAGTTTTGAGAACTCCACCAGTACAAAGAATTCGTTAGAAAAACCAAAAATAAATATTGGTCATTAACCATACCATTGCCAGAAAATTGAAAAACGCTAGTAACTGCTTACTGGCTTGGCTTTTTTACCCTTTTTTTAAACAATTTTCTAATTAATTTACAAGTTACATTCAATCCCGAAATCCATAAAAAATAGTTATACACATCACCTTTGACGGGGAAGACGGTTTTCGCAAATCGGGGTGTTTTTTATTTCCCACAAGAAAACAGTCAAAAAAATTTTGTATGGTAAAGCAACAATTTTGGGTTGAGTTTCTGATGCCAAACTCTTCCAGTCAGTTCTACCAACCCATTAATAAATAAACTAAATTCTCACCCAAATTATGTTAAATTATTGAAAACATTATTTTTATGAAAAATTTGTCTTTTATTCATTACAAAGAATATTGTACTTAACTACATATATCGGGAAGAAATTTGTACTAAAGAAAGTGCTCATGCGGGAAATGTTGTACATTGTACATACGTTAGATAAATACCTATTCTCTGTCAGAGCCAAAATGTAGTTTTTTTCAGCCGAGTCTGATTTTAAAAACTGACGGGACCGAAAAACGTTTTTTGGCTTTGCCGCCCGTTAATTTTTTTGTCAATTTTAATAAAAAATTGAATTTTTACTAGGACCTATTGGTAAATTAACACTTTAACAGCGGCCCAAAAGTGCTCACTTTTCACTCACTTGTCAAATCGATATTTTTCGGCTGCAAAAATTCAATTGTTGGTTAATACTTAGTAAAGGTCGACTAAAATACAGTGTTTGAGCGCTTTATAAGTTATGTAAAAAATAACTTTTGTCAACAATGTGTGGCATTGGCTCTAGGCTTCTTTCGACATTGAATTATTTCCATTATTTATGGATATTGACATCCTTTATTAATGAAAAATTCACAATAACAGACAAATTGTTAAATGGCTGTTGTAGAACACATTATTTGTATTATTTATTATAATATAATATCATCACATCATTATCATTAAAATTCATTTTATTTTTTGATTTCATTATATAAATTATAATTTTTTAAATTTCTTAGAAAAAGGAGTTGTGGTTGTGACTATTCTCCATATTCCTTCAAAAACAAAAAATTCATTTTTTTAAAAAATTTATTCCTAATTCTAAATTCGTATTCCGAGTTGTTGCAAGCAGTAGGAGTATTTATTCATTACCAATAGCAGATAAGATTCTTTGTCCGCTTTCCTCATGAACCAATCGTATTTTTCGTATTGTTTTTTTGCTCGTTTTGGGCGAGGCAAAGCGATAAATTTATGAATGCGCATTAAGTGACCTTAAAATGGGATTTCTATTGGTTGGTTTCTTTATAGATTTACTGAAAACAATCTGAAATATCGAAATTGTTTCAAAAAGTATTTTTTCGATATTGATGACGTCCATTTTTATTAGATAAACAGAATTTTGTTTATCTATCTAAACTCTAAAATGCAAAGCAACTAGTTAATTTATTAAATGTTGAAACCGAAACGACAAATTCAACATTGATGAGCCATTTATTATACATTTAAGTTAATTAATTAAAATAATTGATTAATTAATAAGCGTAATAATTTACTGCCCTTTTTGCATATTCCTACTTTAACTTTAATTTTTAAGTAATAACGTTTTAATATCAGGTAAATAAGTGTAATCTTCAGCCTTGTTTGGATATAGAATGAATATTGGCGAGTGGATTTTTTTTAACAGGAATCAAATGGCCTAAATTTATAAACTGCAGGGTACCCAACAGACTTAAAACCTTTTCATCTACATTTCTCGTAGAAATAACCGTAAATAATGAAAATGCGATTCATACACCGAACATTTAAGAACCAATCCTTGAGGAGTGGTTTAACATTGTTTTATATAAAAAGAAATGATTTTTTTAATGGTAAAGAAAGACTTTATCTTGAAAACGCGATAACTTAGCTAATTTTGGCCAAACATAAATAGTAAATAAACAGTTTAATCTGCAAAGTAAGACAACATAATTATTTATTTTGACAATTACCAATAATTAATTAATTGAATTAAATTTATAAACATAAAATGTTCACTTAAAAAATTCCATGACAAAACAATCTACGAAAGTCTAAATAAAGTATAAATTATATAATAATAATAATAATATTATTCGAAAATAAAAAAATACTAATTTAGTTATACATTAACCGGAGTTTTCGTTTTTCCTTCTACAGGGTGATTTTTTTATTTGTTCCCGCCCGAAACTCGAAAAATAGGCAACACACTATACTTTGAAAATTTAATTTTTAAAATTAAGGAATAGAGAGTTGTAAATTAATGTCAACATTGTTGACAATATCTTTGACAGTGCTTCCAGAGTCAGTTCATTTGAATCATTTGTAGCCACATTAATTAATTAATTAAATTGTTTATCGCTTGTATAACGTGTTGCCTATTTTTAAGAATTCCGGCGGAAACAAATAAAAAAATCACCTGTATATACAGAGTGTATCAGAAATGATGGTCAAAAATTTAATCAGTGATACATATCAAAAGAAACAACTTTTCTGTATACCATTTTTGCGACAGATGCTTAAAATTTTGAATTTTGACCCCCTCCCCCTCCATAAAATCACGATAGGCTTATGATTTTATTTATTTATTTATTTATTTATTTATTTATTTCTAATTGGCTAGTTACCACTGTAATACTACATAGGTCAGTGGGGGGTATGGTATTTTGTACTAAATTTTTAACTAATTTTATCCCTGTAACGATTGAGATTCGGAAAAAATTGAATCTAGAAAAAAAATCTTCTTTAAGCGAGACCTATCACTGGCTAAATTTTTGACAATCGTTTCTAACACACCCTTTATTTAAGTGAGACAAAAAGGAAATGTTCTAAAACAATCTGAAAGTGGTGCAATTATTAATAAAAGAATATGTTTATACAATTTGATCCCCGAAAACCATTTTTGGAAAACTCAAATAAGAACAACATAAAAAGAAAACTAAGAATCGTGTAACTTTAAGGGTGCTGAGTTCTCCTAAGTTTGGTCATCGTTGCTTTCGGTCTTCACAATAGTCACATTGTCGCAAGTTAACGACCTCATACATATCTATATTCATATTCAATACTAAATTGGAAACTTAATAAACTTTTCATCTATTGTCAATATCATTCAGTATTATTTAGAAAACTTTTTTTGGATTAGGTATTTAAGACTACAAAAGATTTGTTTCCAAATCATTTATGAAAATCAAACAACTTTGTATGTGATTTCAGTTGTTAAAGGTTGTTTATTATGTAACTAGTGATAAAAAATGACATAAACATAATGAAGAAAGTAACTTTGTTTATTAAAGTAAAATTATTTTAAAATCGTTGCTTTTCGTAAATATTACAGAAATTGGAGTTTAACTGAACTTTAAAGTTCAGACTTCAAACATAATAGTTATTTATGCATATTAAGAGCATAATGGAGAGTAGTCATTAGTAATGATTATATGCTTGTGGTACAAACAATGATTTATCTACTCGTAATTTTGCATTGTTTTGGTTCTTTAAATTAAAAGAAGATTAAAAAATTCTGGTTAATTTAGCGAAGACTGAAATTAAAACTGAAAAAAATGCATTTATTTGATAGTGTTGCCTAGTAACTTTAAGTGCCATAAAGAAACAGATTACGCCCTGATTTTCGGGCTTATAAAGAAGATAATGGCTGCAAAATAAAATAAAAATGTACATAGTGTACCATTAAAAAATTAGATATTGCGGTTACTTTTGATAAAAGGAGATATCTTATTATTTTGATATAAGGATTAGATCTTAGAAAATTTCAGTATTGCTATTATATTATAAGCCAAGTTTTGGTTATCTTTTCCACAAATTACCAAAAAAAGGGTCCAAAATTTCTGTTATAAGACAAGATAAGAATAATGCGTTATTTGTGCCCGAAATTATCTACAAAGTAACTTTGCATTTTTTATATTTTTTTATTTTTGAAATTTTAGAAAATACCCACCTCTCTGAGTTCCGCGCTCTCGTCGCACTTATTTCCGGTTAACATAATAGGAATCTGGCTTAAATCTGGTCCTTTAAGTTCCCGAATTACCTCCCAAATGGGGCGCAATTCCTCCAAACTCTGTCTACTACACACCGAGTAGACCAGAATAAAGGCATGACCTTTGCTTATAGACAATCTTTGCATCGCAGGAAACTGATGTGAGCCAGTTGTGTCTGTTATTTGAAGAGTACATATATTTTTGTTGCAACTTATTACCTAAAAATTCAAAAGTTGTATTTTACACTGAAATTACAGCTTGACGCACTACAAAACAACTTACCAAAAAATAATAATAATAATAATAATACAAGCGCATACATCAAGCAACAAAAAAGTGAAACTAAAAAATCAAAAAAATCCAAAAATATACATTGAGGTCTCAATTTTTTTGACTCACTTGACGATACGTATCTTCAATGGTTGGTATGTAACTCTCCCGAAAAGTACCTTTAACAAATCGAAGGACCAGAGAGCTTTTCCCAACACCTCCGGCCCCAAAAACCACCACACGATAATCATTGCTTTGTTCAGGCATTTTTTTTCGTTTATTTCAAGAATGAAAGAGGTTATATGATTAGATTACAACTGATTTTCAATGTATGTTGTTCCATTTCGTTGATTATTTGACTTGATACACGTTGCTTGATAATTTTTCAAAAATGAACTTATGTTTTCGTTATTTTTTGCAATAAATTTGACTAAAATTATGACGTCATTCTTAAAACTAAAAATTTGTATTGATTGGCCACAATCTAGCCCCTAGGACATCTAACAACGACTCCGCAAACTACACTATAGATATCTGCGGCGGAGATCACTTCGAAAACGAAAATTTAAAACGTGAGGCATGAGCCGAATTAAATAACTACAAATAAATGTATATTAAAAAATTTATTTCCACCTTGAAAAATACACAAGTTGGTACCTTAAAATTATTACTTAATTATTTCAAATGAAAGCAAAAAAATGTTAACACAGCCATTAAAATTACAACAAAAAATTATTCCACACTTTTTGAGGCACTTTCTTTGTTATCCTTGATACTCATGGGAGACCCTTTTTCAGGACTTTTTTTCTCAGGGCTTGAATGATTATCATTTGAAACATCTTCAATCAAGGCTCTATGCCCTACCTCTCTTCCTTGGTTTCTGACTCGCCTTCGCCTCGGCGCAGTAATTTGTCTAGTGTTAGTGTCATTCCCTCTTAAACCTTGCAGATCAAGTCTTACAGGTTGACCCAATTCAATTGTAAATAAATGAAATAAACTGATTTTAAAATTAGGTTTTGTTATAAAAAGAAAAAATATAAAAATTAAAACACAAGATACGATTAACATTATAGGAAAAAGGACAACATTCAGGCCCCAAGGTAAAGTAGCTGAAATATATATTTTTTTAAAGGAGGGATTTTGTAAAATTACGACTTACTAAACAGCCCCCGCCCAAATTTCCCAAACGCTTCTCCAATGTCGCCTCCAGGTTCAACAATTAATGTCCTAAATTGCCGGGTTAGTACTTTACTTGGGGCTACAAAATACTTCATATTCTCATAAGTAATCTGATAGTAGGCTTTACAAGGATTTTCCGAGTAAAACGACTCTGGAAAAAAAAATCAAATTACGCGCCACTATTACATAACCTTATGCAACACAAAATGGCAGTCAATTCTGACATTTGACATTCAATCAACAACCTTTGAGGAAAAACAACATATTATTTATTTTTGTATCACAATGGAAGAAAAGAAGTTATTGAAAAATGTAATGGAAAAAGATGTTCCCGGGGGTCGTCTCCAATCTCTTAAACTACCCCGGGACTTAAGTTTGGGACTCTCAAAACCGAAAAAACAGTATACACCTAACCTCAATGTTGTCCGAAATAAGGACAAAACGAAAGAATTCCTTAAGAAAATGGACCAGAAACGAAAGGATCGAACAAATCATAAAGACAGACATGACAAACAGGACCACAAGCAAAAATTTTTACAATCCAGTGGGGTTTTTTCACAAGGAACTGGAGAAATCAAACGAGCTAGTAATAACACAGAGAGGAGAGTTAGTTTTCGTGATAATAGCACTGTTTCTAATATGGTTTTACCAACAATTAATAGAAACTCGTGGACTGTTAACAAAAAAGCTGAAGAAGCGGTTTTAGATGAGTTAGCAAACTGTGATATTGATAGTGATGATGAGAAGATGTCTTTTGCTCCTTTAACTCTCTCACTGGACCCTGTGAAAAAATTGAAAAAGGAAGTGTCTGTAAAAAAAGAGGATTTAAATGAGGATTTACCCGAACCGTTTAATGGTGAATACAGTGAGGAAAATCCAGCTTTAGGTTTAGTCAAATTACCAGATTCTTTTGCTGGGAAAGGTCTAAGTGATGATCCTAGTGTTAAAAAATTACTTGATTATACTCTCAAAGATATGAATGAAGGACAAATCGGAAAATTAGTTATTCGAAAGTCAGGCAAAATGGAGGTGCATATAGGGAGGATAAAGTATGACCTAGCTCATGAAAATACATTTGAGTCTAAAGAAGAGTTAGCCACGTTTACTGAAGGCCCCAGTGGGGAAAATTGTATAGCAGTATTAGGCAATGTCTTAAATAATTTTATTATGTTTCCTGATTTTGAATCATTATTGAAGAAAAAATAAATACTTACTGAAATAATTAGTCCATGTCATTTGTTTTGGGTCACATTCTGGTGGGACAGTCCCTAGGTTTTTTAAAGTTACCATATTGTCAATTTCCTCTTCCTACAACCAGAAATGTAATTTTTTGTTATAAACAATTTAAGACTGACGTGTAAAATCCCTAAATACGTTACAGTAAAATCCATCACATACATCAAAAATAAAAAATACTTCACAATAGACTTCCAGGTAAATTGCGCTTTTAAGAGTTTGTAAGTAATAGATAAAAAGAGACAAGCAGCAGCAAGTGCTCCCGAAGTTGCATTAAAAATTAAATTATACAGTTTTTCTTGAAACGTTAAGACAATTTCTTCGTATCTATCATAGGACGTCTTCTGGAGTGCGTTTTCAAAAATTGAACTTATTTCACTAATTGTGTGTTCCTCTAGGTCTGTACTTTGTGAAAAATTTGCCAAAAATTGAAATTCAGTTGCTGTTAATTTGATATTCAAGTGTCCCTCGTGGTAGCCCATCAAATCATCTAAATAGGCATTACTTAAAATTAGGCGCACAATTCGTTTCAAATGTATGTCTGAGTTGCAGTGGTTTTTAAAATTGTAGTTTTTGGGCATTTCTAGATTTGCACTGGTTTGGGGACGTCGTGAAAGCTTAGATCTTGAATTTGTGTCCATGCTATGAGGGTCAATCCATTCGGAATTTATCATGGATAAATGCAGTAAAAATATTAAGAGATTCAATGATTTCATCTGAAATAAATCTTTGTAAGATAATGAAAAGTAATAGAAAGTAATTTTACCATAAATATATTCGTTTTTAATAAATAAGTAGAAAAAATCGGGAATACTGTTTGAATTATGAAATTAACCTACAAAATATAAACACCTGTCACAACTGTCAAAATAGTGCTTACAAAACCTTTTTTCGACATAAAATTCTCGCTTTTTTAGGAAATTGTCGGCCTATAAGGTATGTTTTGTTTATAATTTACATGACAAAAGTTATTTCAAATAAATTGTTTACATAATAATAAAATTGCGTTGCGTAAGATGTGCGCGTTTGAAAAGTTATGCACTTGAAACGACATAAGTTAGAATTCGATTCAAATTGAACGTTTTATACAAATTATATTGTTTTGTCAAAAATTTGATATCGATACTTTATTTAAGTGCAATATCAATAAAAAAAACATTAATCTATTTTTTTTAGAGTTTCACAAAGCAGGCTTTGAAGATTTTATTAGTTTGACACAGACTATACATATGTTTTAATTAAACAAAGAAAAATTCAACACAAATTGTAAAAAACATAGAAAGGAAAAATTATTTAAAAAAGATTAAAATTTAAAAATTGTTTTGTCAATTACTAGGGGATTAACGCTCTGAGGTTGGCACTGTTGTTGGCAGCAGTGTCTGACCACCGCGAAGTGAATGCGTTAAGTGTGAAAAACGCTGTTTGTTTCTTGCTTATTAAAGTGGTATTTTTTATCAAATCGCGTGTATCTTGACGCCAGTTTTGTGTTTTAAACGTGTAGTTTTCGAGTGCAATAAAATTTGCAACGTAGTATTGCAATTTAATGTAATTTTGGTGGTTGATATTTTAGTGAGGTTATTAACTTGTTTCTAGATTCTAGATAACTAGATTCTAGATTTGACAATAGCAAATGACATGTCTGCAGTAGTGCAACAATCCCAGATTTTTTTGGTGAGTTTTTCATTTTCAATTATATAATAATACATTTTTCGCAAGATGTCCTTTTTGGTAGAAATGGCTGACTTGTTTCTATGGCAACTCATAACATTGGTTAATGCACAAGTGCACGCCATTTGCACCACAATGGGCTTGTCAGGGTGAAATTTTATAAATAGATTACGGGGTAAAATGGCTATTTATCCCAAATACGTTATAATATACATTATAATACCATATAATATTATTTATAAGGTATTTGATTTATCCCGACTTTATTTTACATTAAAAGGCTACTTATTTCGCTTTTGGTCTCAAAATAAGGGCGCCTGCGCTTATATTAGCCCATTTTAAATTGGCGGTTTATGTACAATACTTGAAAGTCAGATTTACGTTAAACAGATGTTTTTAAAGGATTTAAAAGATCTGAGTATCTTGGAAAAACATTTTTGAAAGAAATTTAGATTAAGACCGCTTTTTAGAAGGCGGTAATTGCAGATTATAAGGGAAAAAGGCTGTTAAAACAGCGTTAACCCAAACTGCATTAAACTGTTAGTAAATCCATCCTCTATGCATTCATAAATAGGGTTTTTCCTTATCTCCGTTGTTGGGCATTGGGTTTTAAATCCTTCTAATTTTAAGCCAGCGACTGTCAAAGGAACGACCTTAAAACTGTTGACCTCTTTACCTATGCACTGTGTTTTTTAATTACTAGAAATAATTAGTAAAACGTTTTAAATTCATTGGTGTAGACGAATCAATCTGGTCCAAAACCAACCAAATTAAGAAAAAGTCTTATTCATAACTGGCGTTAAGTTGCATTATTACGCAGTTTCCGCTGAGCAAAAAAGGTGTTATGTACTTTCGCCAAACACGTATTGAAAAGCTCCAGATTTTTTATTTCTAGACCGGTCAGTCATTAAAAAAACTATTTCTTATTACGTTTTGAAACGTTTATTTTACATCCGTTTTAGCGCTATTGTATAATGGAACTTATTGCGCTACTAACAGGCCCGTAGCTGGGGTGCCAAGCGCCTGAGTGAAAGAAAAAAAAATGCACTCTTTAATTATTTCATAAATTAAATTAAATAATTATAAATGATGAAATTTCTCGGAGTTTGGAGAAGTTATGATAAGACGAAAAATTCTTTTGTTACAACGTTTCGAGGGCGGCCGCCCTCATCATCAGGTTTATTTATTCCTTGAAGTTACATTGAAGTTACATTTTGGTCCGTATTAATATTTATGTTATAAACAATTGGGTGGGCTGTGTTCGTCCAAAAACACGAAATATTTTGGGCGAACACAGTCCTTACGTATTTGTTTAAATTTTAATTTTAATAAACCGAGGTGACATTTTTCACATGGTTCTAGTGTGTTTAGTGTGTCTAGTGTTTCTCATTAGAACCATGTGAGAAATGTCACCTCGGTTTATTAAAATTAAAATTTAAACAAATATGTAAGGACTGTGTTCGCCCAAAATATTTCGTGTTTTTGGACGAACACAGCCCACCCAATTGTTTATAACATAAATATTAATACGGACCAAAATGTAACTTCAATGTAACTTCAAGGAATAAATAAACCTGATGATGAGGGCGGCCGCCCTCGAAACGTCGTAACAAAAGAATTTTTCGTCTTATCATAACTTCTCCAAACTCCGAGAAA
Source organism: Tribolium confusum (assembly GCA_029207805.1). NCBI lineage: Eukaryota > Metazoa > Arthropoda > Insecta > Coleoptera > Tenebrionidae > Tribolium > Tribolium confusum. Next base: position 13,182,865 of record JALGAY010000006.1, read on the forward strand.
TTTCATCATTTATAGAAAAAAAGGGAGAAAAGAAAACAACATATAACTGTTAAATAATTATTTTCTATTATTAAGTACATTAACAATTAAACATACATAATTATAAATACATTAATTACCTATACATTTTATAACCTGAGATCGAAATATAACTGAATCAGAGCAAGCTGTGAAAGTGGGTGCGTAACATTGGACACATCATTACAGTCACCACATGCAGCGTTCAACAAAGTTTTTATTCATAAGAATTATAACAAGTGCTGAAAGTGTTGCCCCTCAACTTCTAAACACTTCTGCACTCTCCTTCTCAAGCCGTCAAAGACATTTTGAAGGATTTGAAGAGAATCGTTTAGTTTGTCGGCTTTTTGGCGAATTCGATTGGTAAGTTGATCTAAATTCCAAAGGGCCGTCCAAAAGTAACTTTCGACAATGTAGGCTTTTTGTTGCGTCGTAAACACCATCTCGAAACAATTATTTATTCAAAAATAGAACAATTATCAAAAACCTCTCAATTTTTAAAATGACAGTGTGACTAAGGTTACGCTGGCACAGCATGCTCTGATTCAGTTGAATTTTGATCTCACTGTAGTAGAGTGCGGATAAATAGGTAGTTATTTTTCAAAATAAGCGCATTTTTTCAAAAATAATTTTGATATATGTACATATAAGAAAATTTTTGACGTAAATTGCTGAGTTCAAATTAAAACAATATTAGAAATTCTGGTATTTTTTTTAAACTGTAAAAAAAATTCAGTTTAAGTTGTCGCTTACAAAAATTTGATTAATAAATTTGGAAAAGTCGAAAATAAATTATTTACAACAATGTAATTTAATATTTCTGTAGGTCGATAACTATTGTTTTCAAAATATTCATTTTATAAAATAACTTGAAACTATTAATGTCTTTTATTGCCCCCTTCTATTAAATAGATATCTAAATTTGAACAACTTATTTTTAATTCTTTTTTATAATTTTTTTTGCATTTAATAAAAAATTAAAGACGTTATTGAAAGGTCTTCTACTTGTTGAACTCTTTGTTTAATAGAATTTTTTACGATGTCAAAAATTGAATTTTTTTTAAATGATCTTTCGGGCTAATATCAGATTCTTCAGCTGATTTATATAAAAAGTCGTTTTTTTTTTAAATTTCATTGCATAGAATTTGTGGTATAATTAGCAGGCTATAGTTATCAGCATTGAGATATCGAAAAGATAAAGGAAAATTGTATTTATCGTCTTAAAACATGATGAAATATGTTAAACAAAAGCTGTATACCATTGAAGACCACGGTCTTTTGTTGTTAATTTAAAGGTAGATTTAATTAACTGAGATGTTAGGTAAAATGCTAGTAAACTGGTAATTTAAATAAATCATGTTATATTTGTTTAAAAAAATATTCTTTTCCTCAAAAATTACGTTACGTACCTCTTATACAATACATACCTAAATAAATCTACTTAAATATTTTTTAATTTATTAAATTAATATTATTGTAATAAAATATTAGGTCCAATTATGTTTTTTGAAGTTATGTATGTCTGATAGCTATGTACCATATATATAGAATGTTTAATTTTCAAATTTTAACGGGTCTTAAAATGCCTTGAAGCATACAAAATTTTCTTTAGTATGTACTAAATACCTAATATTGCGAATCAGTAGGCGAAAAGAACTGCAGCATTTTTTAAAAATTTTATTTAAAGAGAGTAATCTCCAAAGTCTGAAAAGTGCAGACACATATGTAGTAAACATCAGAAGTTCATTGAATTTATTTCTTTTAAAAATTTCACTTCATAAATTCTTTCTTTAGTTTATGACAGTTACCCTTCAAAATCTGGATAGCGCGGGGCCTGACTATTAGTTATGTAATGAATTTCATTACATCACTAGATAACGTGAAATGCTTTTTTACCTGTTTTGTTGCTTGTCGTTGAATAATGCTGTTACCTAGAATTTTGCAAGGACGTTGAATGATCAGGACGGAGGGTCAATTCAAAAAAGTGAAAACGGCGCCAATGCACGTTAAGCAATAAAAGGTTACTAAAGTAGACCATTCTACGCATGTCTAACCAGTAGCGTCTCGTTTGATTTATAAATTGGTGCACGCCACGAGAAGCTTCCAATCTAAAATGTTAATTTTATATTTATTTATACTCAAACACACTTTATTTTGAACCCAGCTGCTTAAATTTAACAGTTAAAGCAACTAACAGAAACGTTTTTCAAATTGTACGTTAGAGATACCTTACGTCCACGCCATACTACGCCTCTGCCTTGTATAGGAGAGAGAGGGTAATAGAGTCGTAAAAGGTTATTTTAGAGTGAGCGAATGCCTTCAACATTTTAGCATTGGCAGTATAGGCGACCCTCCGTCCTGGTCATACAACGTCCTTGGAATTTTGGCGGGAATTCTAACTTGTGTCGTTTCGAGCGCAGAACTTTACAAGCGCGTCCAAGTTTTTGGTGCGATGTGTGTATACCTGATTGCATAACTACTCCAACATTTTATTAATTTATCACTTTTTGAATGATAAGAATTCAATGCCAGTGGGAGTATCTAACAACAGAGATAAGTTATTTGATTTAAAACATCAATCTCGAAAAATCAATAAAACGTAATTCTGAAAACTCATCTGTGCTACTGTATTGTTGTGACACTTTTCTTATTGACCGAAATCAGCTGTTGTCGAGGTCAGTTGTGTCAATTTGACTATTTATGTTTTTATTTGTACACCAAAATGGCAGACCTAAAATCTTTGGAGCATCCCACCTTAAAGGTAATTGATTTTTAATAAATTCTTCAGTTTTCTTGTAAAAACTTGACCTAGAATCGGTGATCAAATTTGCCCTACTTTTTTGCAATTCGTCCTCACCTACATTATATTTTTTATAACATTTTTTTTTTGCAAATGATAATACGCTTATCGCGAGTCCTTGGGGGGCGTGCATTGTATCAGTTTTGGGTTTAGGTGCCATACGAAATCCTGAATAAAAAATTCCGAACTGCGCAAAAAACCCTCGATCGCGAAGCTTCCCACGTGCAGCAGGCAGCTCGTGAAATTGAAGACAACATTTCTGGGGGTAATGTAAGAGCGAAAGACATTACTTCACTTTTGGGAGGAATGGTGGAGAAACTGCAAGTGTTGAAACGCAAAGCCGAGGAGAGCATCTCCGAGGAGCTGGCGGCGTCAAATGTGTGTAAGAGGCGTTTGGAGCACCTAAAAGAGCGTGAGACTCTCACTTCCTCCGGGAATATCTCTCAGGGAGCTGTTAATCAATGGAAGAGGAAACGGTTGGATAGGATGATGGTGGAGTACTTCCTCCGGAACGGGTATTATAATGCTGCGATTACGTTGGCCGATAAAAGCGATATTAAGGATTTGACTAATATTGAAATATTTTTGACATCTAGAGAAGTCGAGAGGAGTTTGGCTAATCATGAGACGGCAAAGTGTTTGATTTGGTGCCATGATAATAAATCGAAACTTCGCAAGCTTAAGTCAAATATGGAATTTAATTTGAGGATCCAGGAGTTTGTGGAATTGATCAGATCTGACCGAAGGGTGGATGCTGTTAGACATGCAAGGAAACATTTTCCAAGCTTTGAAGATGAGCATTTAGAAATGATTCAACGGGTCATGGGGCTATTAGCGTTTCCAGTCGACACAGGTCAGTATTTGGGAGATATTATAACAAATATCTTACTTTTGAGGATTGAGAATTTTTTTTCTTTGATCACCAAAATACTAAACTTATTTTTTTCAAAACCTATTTATCGTTTTTGGAATTTTCCGTGTTGCACTCGTGGAATTTTCTAATGTACTTTTAATGATTAATTCATTGTTTGCATACCTTTTTAGTTTTTAAATTACTCATGTTTTTACAATTTATCTAATTATGCAATTCAAATTCTATATGTTTTATTTAAATTTCTATTATTTACCAGTTTTAAAAAAAACTTCTTACATACTAATGACTGTTTATTGAAAAAGGGTTTCTAGAATGCTATGGAATTGTAAAACAATTAATTTGTATGTTTTTGATAAATTTATCCTTCTAGTTCTTAAAATAAAACGTCAATTAATTTCCTAAATTTTTTACATCTTAAAGCACATTGAAATGAACGGGTTTATCAAAGACATACAAATTAATTGTTTTAAAATTCCATATTACTTTAGATATCATTAGTCCACTGACGATTTTAATAAATGCATGTATCAGGAAGTCTGTGTTTCCAGACTGCTTAAAAAAGGCTATTGTCGTTCCGCTTTTCAAAAAAGGTAATCAAAATGCCGCCGAAAATTATCGTCCAATATCGCTCTTACCTGTATTTTCCAAAGTATTAGAAAAAGTATTGTCAATTCAGTTATGTAACTATTTTGAAGAAAATCTACTGTTCCGTTTGAAACAATATGGTTTTAGATCAGGTCGCAGCACAACTCATGCAATGCTAAATTTGGTAGATGAAATATGTGATTGCTTTGATAACAAAAATTATGCCGCTGCTTCTTTTTTAGACCTCTCAAAGGCTTTTGATTGCGTGTCTCATACTATTTTGCTTCGTAAACTTTACACTTATAATTTACATCCTGTAAGCTGTAGACTCCTTTCTTCCTACCTTAAAAATAGAGTACAACAAATCAAAGTCAATGATAAGACCTCCAGTTTTCTTCCTGTAAAATATGGTGTTCCTCAGGGGTCCATTCTTGGTCCCCTGTTATTCCTAATTTTTATTAATGATCTTCCGGCTCACCTTAAAGAAAACCAGATTATATTGTATGCAGATGATACAACAATTATCAATCAAGGTGCTAATTTATCTGATGTTATAAATTTAAACAGTGAGGCGCAGTCAAAAGCTTTTAAGTGGTTCTGCTGTAACCAGTTAAGCCTAAATGACACAAAAACTGCCAACTTAGTTTTTACACTTAAAAACAGCACCTTACCGTCTGAAGTGCTAAGTATCTGGGCATTGATATTGACAATAAACTTCTATTTAATGTTCAAGGGGAGACACTGGCTAACAAACTTTCAACTTTCAACATGTGTGTCTATCAAGTGTCTAGTATCAGCATACTTTGGTTGGTTTCAGTCTGTAATGTCTTATGGTATTCTTGTGTGGGGACACTCCTCGTGTCGTCACAGAATATTTTCATTACAACGTAGGGCCATTCGAGTGATATTTGGATTTCAATATCGTGCGGACTGTCGTGAATGCTTTATCAATAATAAAATATTAACTTTCCCATCACTTTTTGTATATCATTGCTTAGTTTACGTTAAAAAGAATATCAGTGACTTTTCGCAATTTCTAGATAGACACGATCATAACACGCGCGGTAAGGAAAATATTCTTCCCGCATCTCTAAGATTATCCAGAACTCAAACTGGTACAAGATACTTCAGCATAAATTTTTTTAACTATTTGCCCATCAGTTTCAGAAATTTGCCTCTAACTATTTTTAGAAAAAAATTAAAGTGTTTTCTTATTTCTATGTGTTTGTATTCCTATGATGATTATTTTAATTGTGACTTCTCTCAGCTTTTGTAATTGATATTTTGTATTTCTATTTTATTTTCTATTTCTGACTTATGTATACCTTCTTAGTTTCCTCACATCAATAAATATTATTATTATTATATCATTTTTTAAGGAACAGTCAGTGATCGAAAAAATAACTTTTCTTCCTCTCATCAGATTAAGTAATACAAGCAGTTTGTGCATAACTTATAAATTCAATAAATTCGCCCTTCATGTTACTGACGTCATGATGCTTATGTTTTTACATTTTCCAATTTTTACAATAGGTTTTCCTTTAGCTTAACTTTTTTGAAATTTTTGAATAATACAAAAGTTACTTAAAGTTTAGTGTTACTTCAAACGAAAGGTTTTTTTATGAAACACGCTAAATGATTAATAACGCCACTCTGTATCTGATGCAAGCTCTGATATGTGGAGCTAGAGTATTGCGCAAGGTTGCGTTTTACTAATTAGGGAATAAAGCCTAGTATTGTGCTTGGTTGGAACACTGTTACAATTTCTCTAGAAATGTGTGAATTTTGTGATTTTGACTTACAAACTAGTTTATGGGGTTTAATAGGGGTCAAGCGAAACGTGCGCTATTGTCATTGAAGCGACCAGATGGTCCACTGAGGAAACCTTGAAGGGATTGCGGTTTCTTTTTCGCTAAAGTTAATTGTCTCTGTTATACAAAAAAATTCAAGCATTTTTAGAGAAATTATAGTTTTATGGTTTAATCATGTTACGTCTAATTTATGTAACAAAAATATTCCTGAAACGGTCCATATTTTATTTCTTGTTAAGAACTTACATTTAATTTTTTATTAAGAATGTTCTCAAATTATTTTTTTAGAGAAAGATCCATACAAAGCCCTTTTTGACGAATCTAGGTGGGACACCCTTATTGAGGAATTTAGACAAGAAAACTACCGACTTTTCCAATTAGCTTCCCAATCAGTGTTTACAGTGGCTCTTCAAGCAGGTCTTTCAGCATTAAAAACACCATATCCTTTGATACTTTTCATTTAAATTTTTTTTTCTAACAATAATAATCAAAACATTTTGCAGGATCTTCTGAAAAAATTACCCAATCACACCACTACATTCAATTTTAAGTTTCACTTGAGAATAATAACATCGTTACAGAAATTCGCCTCGTATGCAAAAAGGTGTTTGGTGTTATTGGGCGCTTTTTGATTTAACAATATTAATTCATAATTTAAAAAAGATTTTTTCCTTAACATGTCACACTCATTGTTATTCTGAAAATAGTGAAATTAGGAATCCATCATGTCCAGTGTGTCAGCCTTGCCTGAACCAATTAGCTGAGTCTTTGCCTTTCGCTCATTGCTCACAATCTCGTCTTTATTGCCATATTAGCGGATTGCCATTAAACGAAAATAATTTACCGATGATGTTGCCCAATGGATATATTTATGGAGAACAAGTAAGTGGAAAAATAAAACAAAACGAAAGTAGTAGATCTAGAAATTTGAAATTTTTATATGGTAGCCTTACCTAAAGTAAGAAGATAAATTCCCTATATTATGATATTATTGATATTTAGATGTTTTTTTTTAAATTTTTTGATCCCCATGCCTATTTGCTACGTACTTCCTTGGTTTTATCAACCACATTATCACGAGTCAACTAATCACTTTCTTTACTTTTATTATTTACTGGAAGTGGCCCAGGTCACTACTAGATCTCGCATCGTCTGTAGTCTTATTGGTTGGGCCTAGACTATGAGTCTACCCTCTGCGACATTTACAAATATCCATGGATAGGTGGGATTCGAACCCACATCCTGTAGTGGTTTGGAGACCGAGTACCACCGACCATTCCTCTTGCTTCTATTTCGTACTTTTAGCTGCCCAAAACCAAGACCTTAGATTAGGCCACTGATGGTTAAGTAAAAATTTCAAATTTCGGTGGACTTTGGTTTTATTATTCATTGTATTGTTTTGTGCGAATTCTAAATTAAAAATTTTGTAGGCGCTAGAACAAATGGCGAAGGAAAATAACGGCCAAATAATTTGTCCTAAAACAAAAGAAATATTCCCGTTTAAGAAAGTTGAAAAAGTTTACGTTATGTAAATGTGATATATTTTGTATTTTTTTTTTTTGACTTTATAGTATTGATTAATAATACCTCCCAATTTTTTTTTCGTTTGAGATGTACTATAAGTTTAAAATAAGTAAGTGTACTCATAGGGTTATAGTTTTTTGCTTCGAAATAAAAATCTGTTAAATTCCTGTTAATTGTTTATTATGACAGTACCTATAATCCATTCCACTATACTAATACCTAGTTTAAATGCCGTTTCTTTAAACAATTTTATGATTATGTATGTTGCCAAAAATCTAAGCCTTAATTATCGTGCATATAATTAACCAAATAGGAATTTTAATTCTCCTATATTTGGTACCCATGTCGAAATTTGAGACTTTTGTACAAAATATTTATAAAAATATAATGAAACTGCTCAACAATTTGAAAGTTTCCTAACTATTCTAAGGTCAGTAAACGAAACTCGACCTAAATAACAGAGAATAACATTGGTCAGAAAGACCCTGTATATATTATCTAATAAGAGAGTTTGAGGTGAAGATGAATGTAACAGTGTCAATATATCTTAATCTAGTGAGTAAAAAAGTGACATTTCTCGAGAATTTGTACTAACATCACTTTTTTGCTCGGTATACAATGGACGATCGATCTATGGTGTAAAACACAAAACACTTATCTGTTTTGACACCATTGAAATTTTTTTTGGCAGTTTTATTTCGTCCAAGTAAAGCTAAAATCGTTTTGCAGCGTTTCTGTTTCAGTAGTGAGTTAACAGAGGCGCTGCTTGTGGTTAGATATGGTTGGATTCTAAATGGACATAACCTACGTTATTTAAGGCGATAAAATGCATAAATATATTTCTTATTTGTATTTAGATGATTATGATTGCATTCAAGTTTAGATTAAAAAGATAAACAGAAAACACCAAATTAACTTTATTCAAAAAAAAAACATAGAAAACACAAAGCAAACTAAAACTACGTTACGGTCAGTCTTGCAAACGTCTTATCAAAATGCAAATCTAAACTGGTTTTCTCAGAAAACATTGTTAAAAAGCCAATGGGATTGAAATTCTATTTACAAAACTGATTACAAAGTAACATTTTCTTCATTATATGGAAGAACTATGATTCGGGACCCATTGAAATAATAGTTTTTTTGGTTTGTCTATATGGCATATGACAGAAACAACTACCTAAAATTGTATAGATAATTCCGTTTCAGTATCATATACCAAACACTTTTGCTAGTATTTAACATGCTTGACTATCCAAGGCCATAAGAACGTTGATAAAATTCCAGTAAAAATACCGGTTATCAAAGATGCTGCTGCGAACATACCGGCAGTTGATGAATAACGATCTTCTACAGTCCTAATAACAAAAAATCAATTAATAGTTATTTAATCAACAGGAATGTTAATAAAGACGGTTAATAATGGATAATTTTAAAGCACGAACGAGCGTTACCATTATTAACATATAATGACTTCATTATACTATTTTTTCATTGACCGAAAATAATTTTTTTATTATAATAAAAACTTGTGCTTAAAATTTTTTTGGTCAAATATGAACAAACATTTTTGAGAGTTATAGCGGCAACGGCCTTACACAGTATAGTATTCTATAATATTCGTTCAGAGAAATGACAGAAAAAAGTTAGTTAAACATTTCGGAAAATTCAGTTTCAGGTCTGGCGAATAAAGTTTTACAGTAACTGCATATATAAAAATCATTTATTAATAATTTATTTAATTATTTATTATTATAAATGATTTATTAATGATTTTTCCATTAATGAACAATTTTTTAGATAAAATCATACATTAATAGGTTTATTATTAAACGTTCAATATTTTTTTTTATAACTTACCTCGGTGCATACATCATCGCAAGTGAGCTAAAATATCCACTAGTTAGTCCCATAGTAATCCCAGCTATCCAATAAACCCAATCATTGGTAATGTACACCGGGACATGTCTTTCAAACCCTACTATCTGATAATTACAAAAGAAAAAGAATGGGATATACAAAACTCGTAGAGTTACAGGAATCCATAAATATTTTGGTCCGGGCTAAAACAATCAATTACAAATTAAGAAAAATTTTTCAAATAAAATTACCCAACAGAATAGACTAGTTAGATAACTGCCCATCATTGCGAAAAAATTAAAAGTTAAAAAACAAGTAATTCCTGTATAGTAAGTTGGTCCGATGAAAAAATTCGGGTCACTGCGTTTTACATCTGAAATAAAGTAATTAGAAAATATACAGTATGTGACACGTGATGAATTACTTGTTTGTATTGCTGGGAAAATTGAAAGTGTTACAAAAAATATAAAGAAAACGTTGAAAAGTTGGGGGAACGCTTTTTTAACGATGTATAAATAGGGAACTCTTTGAGTCCGTCCCTGATTTGCCTGCTTTCGGATTTCGGCATTTTTCTTGTCACGGAGTTCGTGATGCCGGTAGAATCGCTAAAAAAATAAATAGGCATTGGTGAAATGACAGTTGTCACGTGATCCATATATTGTGTTTTTTATTCTAGTAAAGAGCTTGAGGTTTTTTAAATTTTTATAATTGTTTTAATTATTTTGTTCAGATATTTTGAGACAAATTGAATTTTGGTGCACTTTCGGGGATTTGTCCCTTATTAATACAGTGTTTAATTTAGATTTTTATTTTTTTAGCAATTTAATTTTTGCCAATTAAAAATGATAGAAGTTCAAAGAAACACAGGAATAGTGAGAATCTGAAAAAAACTTGAAAACTCGGTAAGATTATATATCTAGACCCATGAAACTAAAAGATCTTAAAAATTTAAGGTAAAGATCTGAAGAATCTTAGAAAATAAGGAATCTTTAAGTTGAAAATGTTAAAGTTATAGAGACTTAGGAACATTAGAAAATTAATGTCATTAGAGAAGTTCAACTAAAGATTTTTAGAAAGAAGAATATTAAAGAATTAAAATTTTTAGAAAGCATAGAAACTCAGGAATATTGGGAAATAGAAAAATGTTGCAACTTCTCAAATACTATGAATTTAATGTCTTTAGAAATTGGAAAGATCTTGGTATTTCAAGGAAAAAAGTTTTGAAAATTTTAGAAAATAAGGAATCTGACTAAAAAAATTTAAAAACCATAAAAAATTAAGAATATTGAGAAATTGATTTCATTCAAATTCTCATTGCCTGGGGTAATGCACATTCAACACCACCTTTTTTAATAAAATGTAATAAACAGGGATGGAAATACACTGTTTGAGTATGTAGCAGTTGAGTCAATTGACAACGATGTTAGTTACCTTTAGAATTTAGAAACCATAGAAAAGCAGAAATATGAAGAAATTATAATTGATAAATTAATAAAGCGTGGAATTTCAAGATAATTTAGAAAATTTTAAATTTAGTCTGGAGTATTTTAAAGTTTCAGGAATTTTAACAGCTCAGAAGATTCCAAATTTCTAAATTCTAGATTGATAAATTGTTGTCAGTGGTTTTAGAATCCAGTCATGTAAAGAGTTTAGTAAAGAGAGTAACAAATCTTAAAGACCAAATTTAGTAACACCAAAATCTAAGATATTTTAGAATTTCAGCATATTCACGAAAAGTTAGATTCTTAAAATTAAGATATTTTAATAATATCAATTGTTTTAAAAACTCTGGTTATTTTAAAAATAAACCACAAAATCCATTAAAATTTCGGAAAAATTATTTCATTTCTTAGTTTCTAGATATGAGTATTTTTTGGATTTTTGATTGGACTTACATTTAACGGTAAGGCAAAATAGGTGTCAAAGCAAACAAGCAGTACAAAAAGTGCCGTAATAAAGTAATAAATAGCGGCCATTTTTTTATTGGAGGCCATAGACATCGATAATAAGGAGACAACAGCTGTGAATGTCCCACTAATGTTAGAGCCTAAAACCACAGCTCCTGTGTATTTTCCTGGCAGTTTAGCGGCCATACCAAAAATGGTGTTCTGGTAAATACCATTAGACACTACAAAAAAAAATCGTATCTAATCCAAGCCAATCAAAAAATTACTTACTATTCAAAATGACTACGCAAACCATCGTCATCCAAAAAAATGGAACTGGCCATGAGCTTGTATCTATCATTGCAAGTATAACTGTTATTATAAAAATGATTACTGAAATACTAATGCTCCAAACTATACGTGTGGTTAAATTACCACTAAAATTATGACAGTTAAAATTAAAATAAAAAAATGCACGGGGACTTACCCAATATGTATAAAAATATTCAGCCAATTAAAAAACACATTAGGAACTTGGGAAGCAAAAGTGAGATATTGCATAAAATTTGTCACGTAAGGTGAAATCTCGCCCGTATATTCTTCTGACAATTTGTGCTCTGTAAAATACTGAAAAAAAAAAGGAAATTAATAAAAAAAATACGAAATTAAATTTGTGAACCTTGTCGGCAGTGATAAACATGTTCCAAGGCGTTAAAACTCCAATTCCGTGGAGCAAAAAAGTCAAATACACTAAATTATATTTATCTCGAGGTGTATTTAATTCTAAACTCGCATCATCCATGGTTAAATTTTTAAAATTTAATTCGTCTTCTGGTAAATTATTTTCTTCCCAGGATGGTTGTAATTTAACAGGTTGTTGGGATTTGGGTCGTTCACTGCTCTCCTCACCTAAAAAACAAATTGAATTAATGTTGACTTAACAAATCTTGTTCAAATTAATATTTTCCTGTTTTGTTATTTATTTACTTCAATAATGACAAGGATCAGGTGACGCGCATCTTTTAAAACGTTTATTTTACGACCGAGGGGCTGTCGTAATTTATAATTTTATTATGGAGAGTAGTCGAGTGGATTATAATGATTCTGTTAAATATAGGATGTTGCAGCAAATGGATGCAGGCATTTATCTTGATTTCGGGCAGAAATTGGATTAAAAGAGAGGAGAAATAATGGAGATTTCTGCTTATTTATTCGTTTATTTATTTTTGTAAAAAGATCACATCATATCAAAAATAATATTTTCTTCAATTTGGTGAACACGCCACAAATTCAAACGTAGCCCAAAAAGTGCAAAAAAATCTAGATTACATAATATATTAGTCGTACGTTGCAAAGGCAGAACGTAAAAGTTAAATTAAAAAAAATGAAGACGACTTTATTTCTAAATCAAAAGTTTTAAACGTTGAACAGACAATTCTCATAAATTACAAACAAAAATGACAAATGCGGGTAGATATGTAATTTTCTGCTCTGGGAAAGAAAACGACACTTTCTGTCGCACAAGGACCTGTCGGATTCAAATATTGAGTTCGCTATTATATTTGAAATTGTAAAAATGCATGTTTTTTGTCAAAACTTTGAACATTAATTTTGGTCAATTTTTCAAATTTTCATTATTTATCTTAGCTACAATAAGAGTTAGAGGTCTAATTTTTTTAAGTAATATAGACTCAAGACTGACAACCACAAATTTGTGCAACGTAATTTAGTAAATCTAGTAAAGTCCTCAGAAAGATATACCGTGTTTACGACTTAAATCGACAAACGGCAAATTAAAAAAAAATGGGGACGTTTACACGAAAACATGATATGTTCAATACGGCAATAAAGCAGATTTAATGTCTTGCATACCTTCAAAGGCGCGGTTGCGCCTTGCGGTATCACTGGCATTAAATCACATGCTTTATTGCCTAATTAACAAATAATCATTTTTAATCAACAATACGTTACATTTCGTTATTTTTGCGTTTTTACAAAAAATTTGTAAGAACAAAAGTGTTTAGAATTAAATTTTTTATACGTATAAGCTTTTGACATATAAATACCTTTACGCGCTTTATCAGAAAATTTGAAATAAGTACCAAAATGTGTGTTTTTTAACCGACAATACCTTATATTTCGCTACCTTTGGGACAAAAAAAAAGATTTAAGGAGTTGCAAAGGGTGTGAGGCATCCAGCTGGCAATCTGTTCTTAATTCTTACTTTCTTAAATTATTCGAAAAAACGCAAAGATAGCAAGATATACCTAAGGCATTTTTCATAAGAAATCCCCTCGGAAATCCCGAATTTCTGAACATTTTTTTAAGTATAACGTGGTGGTGAGATTTTTGTTTTGAGCATCTACCCAATATATATAACCAATTTGCTATACATTTCCCAAAAAACACTCAAAAATATTGATTCTCTCATATAATGACTGCGCACTACTGCTGCTTAGTCAATAAAAAGTTACTGATTGGGCAAGAAATTAGTAGCGGAACTGCCGTGGGCAACTTGATATAAATTATGGTATTATAGTAAAAAAAAGTCCAAAATTTAGATCCAGATAATGATTCCAGCTATCGATTTTTCAAAAAACTGAAATTTTGTCGTCTAATAACTGTCTAAATTTGTCATTTTTTTATTGCATTTACAAATATAAACTAATAAAGTAGTGCATTCAGTCAATTATTTTATTCAAACCTGAATTCTGTTGACTCATATCCTGGAAGTTATTGTAAATACACAAAATTGTTTTTCTGTTTATTTTTCCCTTGTTTGAACTAAATTGGGCAGACATTATTTATCTTCAAATATCAATTATTAAAAATGACCGTGAAACAGCTTTAAAATAATAAAAACAAAAAAGTTCTAGTAATAATAATAATTATTAGAAATGGTGATTTATAAAAAATAAGTTTCGGTGATTGACAGTAAACATCACATTTTAGTGACAATTGAAGCGTATTACACGATGTATCACATTTTATTGACTAGGTTATATGTCAGTATTTTTATTGACTAGGCATTATAGCATACACTTTAGAGCCGCTCGGGGTCTTTCATCTGTTACACAAATTTGACGTTTAATATCAAACAGCAGTTTTTTAAAAAAGGTAAATTGGTACGTTCGGGAAAAAAAATTATGTTTAATACGACAATAAGGCACATTTGATGCCTTGTCTGACTTCAAAGCTATGGCTTGTGCCTTTGCTTTAAACTGCCAGTGGTGGCATTAAATCGCATGCTAAGTGGTTTCCAACTAAGCAAATAAAATATTTCTGAATGAAATCGTCAGTTGGGCAACCAACTTCAACGATTAGGTGAAAACCACTAACTCGCGGACAAAAGCCCCCACCAAAAAGTGTTCCAATAGAACACAACTACAGGAAGCTATAGATCGGTTGCAGTCTCTCATCAGTACAGCATATAGCAATTATTCTCACCGAAGGTGGCAACTTTGTTGCCCGCCAACAATCTCCGTCCACCTTTTTAATCGAACACAAAACACCGGAATATGCTGTACTGCTGAGGAGCAAACATGCCGAAACCAGCCTACAGCTTCTTGGTGTTGTGGGCTTTATATTATTTATAAACCAAAGAAGAATTAAATAAATCGTTTAGTATGTTATTATAATATTTTTTATAATTGTTGATTTTATTATTCACGAAATAATGTTAATTATTTAATTAAAATTTCGTATAAAATATTAAATATCATAATTTATTTAAAATAAAAGCAAAATTAAATTGCGAAATGATGGCAAGTTTTTTTTTCTATTTATGCATATGAAAGTACGCATTTTCGCTGCTATAATAAACCTTATGTGAAAGTACATACAACTTTTTTTAACGAGAGGTCAAAATAGTTGTACTAAGGAACCGGTTAAAAAAACTAAATTTTGCAGTGACATGGCATTGACTGTTTCAATTATTCTGAACATAATTAAAATTAGATTCGCTGCTTACTAAGCTCGTAAACAAACCGCCAAAAACTTTACTTTCATGCCTTGTGGTAAAAGGTAATTTTTAATTAAGAAAAAAAAATATACAAAAAAATCGGCCAAAATTTTTAGGGACTGTATTTTTTGACGGATCATGTTCTCAAAAGGCAGCTCTAGTGAACAATGTCGCAATATTATAGTGGGATGGAAAATTTTATGAAACGTTGCAAGCTTTGGTCTGTCATATTTTGATCGTTTTTCTTACCGTAATTTTTCTCAAAATTCATCCGGCAATAGTCAACCCATTTTTTTGCAGTCGCCTCTCGAAACATCATCAAACAACAAACTAATATACTTTTTAGGTTTTGTATTAAATTATTACTTCTATTACTATTTTCTATTCGATTAAAGAGAAGTATTTTTTCGCTAAATAAAACTAAAATCTTGTTTCGAAAATATGTAATAAATTGTATATTGTTTTTTACTACATATTTGGGTTTATCAATTATTTTTTTTATACAATATGTGTCTAAAGATGAATTTTATGTTTAAATTTATCTAGGTATTCCGGAAACACTCATAATTATTGACAAAAACATCAACAATTTTTTTTAAATTTGTAAAATTTGTTTTTGATTTTGAATTGTAGACAAAATATTTTTAATTTAAACAATTAGTTAATTTTTTACCGTGTTGCAAAGGCTGTACACTTCCATTTTTATCGCCGCCTCCGTACGGATATTCTCCTCTTCTGAAACTCATTGTACCTCCAAAATGCTACAAGTCTTGCCACCTTTAATCAGTAAACCCTGAAAACAAACGAAAAAAATCACGTAATTAAATAGAAAAAATAAAACAACAAAAATCTCACTCTTTAAAAAACACGTGCTTTTAACCTAACCTAAACGCAAGCTTGAATCCCGCTTACATTTACTATCTTTAGAATATAAAATGACGAAACCGTCTTGCTTTAGCTCCATTTAAACAAACTTTTTCCAACTAATTTCAACTTAAAACGAAAAAAAAACGTCGTTTAATAATAGATGACGTTTTGCCTCTCGTCCAACTTCTAATTTAAGCCCAAAGTATCTGATCTGAACTTTGCGGAGTGATTAATTAAATTTCAAACACCGATCTTGGATTACTAATATTTTTGGCGAAATAATCTCGTAAAAATCGAAGTAAATCAGTGCGCGCTTATGAGGTAAATTCAGTGGGTAATTTCCTGTTTAGACGGGGGGAAAACGGTATTTTCGAAATGACACAAGTTCGCTGTTGCACACTGCTGGTTTTAGTTTAGGGTTAGATTTAGGGAGCGATTAAGTTATTGGATCAGCCGAGCGTATTTTCAGCCTCTCCATATCAATTTTAATTAAAATTTCAACAGGTCCATAATCTCGAGATTAAAGGGATGCGGTATAATGGCTCAAAAACGATTTTTCAGCGGGATATTTTTCAAGACGATCAGCCGCAACTTGAATAAATAAATGGATTTATGAGAGTAAATATTGCAGGTTTTAAATATAGATACCAATCACCGGATGATGTTTACGATTGAAATGCACATTTTTGATTAACAAGGATGTCCGCCCGCATTTAGAAAATTATTAGTGAAGCGTCAAAGATTTTTTTGTCGTTTGTTTACACAAAACGTCATAAGACGTAGATTACAAACATGATAAAAATTTTATGTACAAGAGCACTTACAATATGACGTAAAACCATATTGACAAAATAATTTGTTGAAACGACATAATTTTTTACTTACTTTGGTAAGTTTTCTACACAACATTGAAAGCAATTCTAAATTTAATCTTTGTATTAATTGAACAATGAGTGTCTGACAATTTTGATGAGTCTGTTATCAGAAAATAGACAACGGAACTTCATTTATCAGTCGTGTCAAAAACCGAGAAAAAATTTAACAACAGATTTCTAATGTACAGTAAAAATGCGGGAAATTTTTCATGTATTTTCTCATTGTTAAAAATCTATAGAATATTGATGAGAGTTTGGCAACACTATGCAAATCAGCAAATGTAATATTAATTGATTTTATTAAAACATGATACAGGAAGATACATATTTACTTTGGGAACATTTTTGATTTATACTTTAAGATAATGAAATACGTATCCAAAAGTCCTGGAATCAAAGCACGCTAAAACGAGGTTTGTCCATTTAAAACGAGATTTAAAATTAATCACAAAGTAACTGCCAGAAATTGCTGTGCAAAATTCAGTTTATTAAGTTATTATTATTAAGTTATTTTCAATCCATAACTTAACTTATTATTTTAAGGTAAAGTTCGTCTCACCGTCTTATTCCCATTTTTAATAAAACCTTCAACGCAAGTATGGTCGGTGCATTTCTGTAAGGGAATTGATAACATAGCAATAGTATTGCTTAGGATAATCCTAACTATTATGATTTATTGTGATGAGTTTATGGCGGACTGCTCTAATGGTCAAATCTCCCTACGCGAGCGGTCCACCATAAACCAAAAATGTTTATTTACAATCTAAATCAGTTCCCTTACAGAAATGCATCGACAATAAAGATTCACGTTCTTACTACTATCTTTTCTACATCATGGCTTAAAATGCAACGAATACAAAACGTATTGAATTAAGAACGTCGCATATTTCTATCTTCTTTAAGCTTAACGCGAAGACAAAGACAAAGCTTCTAGGGTAGTATTAGATGGCAGCGCAGTTAATGACCTCAGCGTAATTCAATACCTAAGAAATTAAAATTTTGGGTATAAGAGTATAATTCCTTGTATTCAGTTCTGCAGCTACAAAGGTTTCTGCAATGTAGTTTCTGCAAAGCTAGACCTCGTAGATTGAGGCATACTGTAATATTTTTATTACTAATGGGGATAAGCGATAAGACGGTGAAACGAACTATATTAAATACAGAAATTAGTGTATTCAGAGGTAATAGAAAGTAAACCCTGTTTACAATGAGATCTTGTTCACAGATTTTCGCGGATTTCGCCCCATTCGAAAAAATTCGTAAGATTGGAAGGCCGATCAGGTTTTGTTTTTACAACATTGTATTTAAAAGAGTTACACAACCCGCATGCAGTGTTGTTTAAACATAATAAAATTTACAACCACTTCGGGGTAAATTTGTTAAAATTGAACGTAGCTTGAGTTCAAGGAATATTACCAACATTAATTTCATTGTAGACTCCATTTTGAAGTACGCCATTACAACAAAAATGTCATGTTCTAATTTGAAAACCATTTTAAGAAAACTTTAGTCAAATTTGAATTGGAAATTTGGTCAGAATAGCCATTTTAAGTGACATTTCAATGCTGCCAACCCAATCAGTATTTATTGATCATGTTGTATGATCAACTGAAATTTTTGGATAGCCAAATATAGTTATGTAAAACTATGGTAAACGTCATGATTATGACACGTTATTACTAGAAAGAAAGAAATAATATATTTTTTGTATAAAAAATGTTGAAGGCAACATCAGTTTATTACATTGAATTTATTCTACGACCTTGATTTTCAAACTTTTTATAAAACTTTTGTCTTATAACTACATATAAAAATAAATTATTTAATTTGTAAAAACACTTGTGTCTCAAAATTAGGACATTCCGAGTTTAGAGCGTTGCAGGAGATCCTACCAGGAGTAATTAGAAGAAAATTGTTATAATATAGCAGTTATAATAAATATAGAGGTCTGAATACACAAATTTTGCGTCAAGTTGTTTTCAAATAAAGGCTATTAAAGTTGGCGCTTTTTTATTTATTATAGGCATTATCAGGTGTAAATTAATTCGAATAAATCTTTGAAAAATGACTTGGACTAAAAAAATATTCAATTTTCGCAAATTTTGGTCAAAAAGAACGAGAATAGAATATTATTTCGTTGCTTAGAAGAAGACTGCCACAAATAAATTATAAATAAATTTTTAAAAGGTATCAAAGTTAAAAGGCGTGTACTTTGTAGGGGAGAATTTAAAAAACTATTCTTTATATTTATTATTTACTCGTCGGGGACCCCCTACAACGCTCCGGACTCCAAATGTCTTAATTTTGAGGCACGCTGTATAAACAGTGTTTCATTTTTCATGATTTTCATATTCCCAGTTTCACATTTTTTCTGTTATTACGCAAAAAATTACTAACAAGGTACAGATATCTACTGTCTATTACCTATATTTTACAAAATGTTTTTTACACTATATGAAAAACAAAAGTTGACTATTGTTATCATAGAATGTTTAAAAAAAATGGGAAATAAAGGCCATTTTATAGTAGACTTCAATCACTGAACTTGTTTTTTAATATTATAAAATAATAAAATCGAATTATAAAAATCGAAGTTTTAGCTGGGGCTATTTTTTAGAAGACAGCCAGTAAAGTGAAAAATAAAGGTCATAGCCAAGTATGTATTTCATTTAAAAATTGTAACTTTGCTGTATGTTTCAAGAACGGGAAAGTCAAAAAAAACCATTATTTACATGATCCATTTTTACGTAAAACTCTGTAATACTGAAAAGTTCTTTTTATGAGTTCGAAAATAAAAAAAATAAATGACAAAATTAAAAACAGAACAAAAAGAAGGTATATCTCAAAAATAAAAGGCGATAGTGCAAAATAGTTTATGAAAGAATGGTTTTCAAAAAGTCAGTTTTGTGGCACGAATTCCATATTATTACATAACAACGAAGCTGAAGTTTTATAAATGAGTGCCTAAATGGCTTAAAAGATAAGTTCTGTATACTATTTTTTATAATACGTGGGCTTTACCTATTTTATTTAATTATTGTAGATAAAAAGTGAAACTTTGGGTTCTATGATATCCTATTTTAGCAGTAGACACTATAATGGCCATATAACAGCATCCAAATAAGTTTTACAATAGGATTCTGAGAGATAAATTATAAAAAACTAATTATATTAATGTCTGCGTACTCACTTAGGTATACTTACAATTAGAACTTAATTCTACGCAACTCACAAAAACACGTTTCTCTTCGGTACTTATTTATCTAAGGGTTGTCAGCAAATTAACCGCAACAAATTGAACAGACACTTTTATAAATTAGAAAGGTACACATTAAATCACTTGTGTGATTTTTTATAAAACTAGCAATTTGATGGCGGAATTTTTTTTTTCCAGATGCTTTTGAATAGTGTCAAAAGTATCAAATTTGACTGATCTTACGGGTTCCAATAGATTGGAACACTTTTCTTTAGTATTAATTAATTTGTAACCTTTACCTTTTAGTTGCACTGTTAGAAATTTAATATTTAGAACAAAATAAGTTAATTATTTTATTTGCATTCTTAGACATACTTGTTTATGTTTTACATGTTAACATGTTTTCAAAATATTTTCACATCGAGTTATACCGGAAACAACAATAAGCTTTTTTTTATTTTAAATTACAAGACGAATATTACCCTGGTGTTAATAAAATAAAAATATGTCTTATATAATTTTAACTGTTTACAGATAAAGTTCATTGCGTTATTGCGCTTTAAATTTTATTAGTTTTTAGAAACTAAGCAGTATCTTTACTAATATTAAAACTTATAAAATGAGGTGTACAAAAATAAATTTTGCCTTATCTCTTAATTTTGTACTGGCCATTCAAAATAAATATTTGAGCACACACACAGACCACACATTATTTTTTATGTTCTCCATTATCAAATCCTACAATTACGTAATAATTTCGTAATATTTTTATCGATAAAAATTTTGAGTAAGTATTTTATGGCAAAAATCGGAAATTTGAGGGAAATTATTGCCCCTAAGGTCACATCTTGTTACGAGATAACTTCTCTCTCCGAAATAAGCTTGATTGTGATCACATGTGCTTGCCGTGAGCATTTCTCTTTATCACTGTTGCTGGCAATCAATCTTTGTGTTGGGATGTCAAAACTTGTATTATTGCATTTACTAGGACTGATAAAATGTACTATTATTAATTTCGAAGTTTTCGTTAATTAAGGTTGATCATTTTAGATTTGAATCAATAAACATGTATGCACTTTTTTGGAATATAACTGTAAAATCAAGTGTCAACAAGTGTTAATGTTAATTGTGGAAGGCCGTTGACCGAATATATAAAATTATAACAGAGTGCAACTTTTAAAAAATGGAATACACAAAACATTGGATTTTATTTATAGAAAATTGTTTTTGTTTTGATGTATAAGAATCAAGAGTTGTTTTTTCAGATCATTAACATAACAAGTTGATTTATGTAGGGCTTCTTATTGAACGTTAAAAATAAACTTTTTTGTACCTACTTAAGGGAAGGTGGGGCAAAATATCCAATTTAATAGACTTATTTTAAATTCAAAAATGTTCTTTGGGCGTTACTGTAATAGGTTAAATGCTTTTCAAATTTTTAATAAGGTAGACATAACTGTAGCAAAAGTTATTCCTGTACTCCACATATTTTAAAAAAAAAGAGAAATTAAAGTAAGCTTTTCTCTCGTCATTTTAGCAATAAAGTTTTTTTCAAGTTCAGCTGTTATCAATAAAAACAAAAATTACAATGTTTATTACATACAAAATCAGTGATCAATTTATTTGTAGAGATAGTAACAGAAATAATCCTGTTAATTCAGTCAGGATAACGATTGCACCTCAATACCACAATAATTTATTATTGTTATTATTAAAACATTTTGTAAACTATTTTTCTTCTAAAGAATATTATACTTTTCTCAAATAATATTTTAATCGTAAAGAGATTAATCCTCTCAGAAATTAAATTATAAATAATAATAATAAGTAATTTTTATTATAGGTATAACAGGCTACAATAATTTATGTGTAATTATGTATGATAGGTATCTAAATACCTATTATTTGACCTCGAAAAACAATATTTTTTAAAATTGTAATTAAAGACTAATTTCGGCCCGCAATCGTAATATGAATTTCGTTTATTTCTTTACTTTTAAAGAAAAAAAAAAAAATAAAGAATTTCAGTCATAATGAAATACCTCCTACACCACTTGATCACCTAACGACTTCGTCACTTAAGACCGACCCCATTTAATTATTGCCCTCCCATTTTAACTCAATCAAACCTTTGGTCCCATTACCGCCAATATTCAGCTAATAGATCAAAAGAAATGCTCAATAAAAATTCAAATATGCTCGTTATCCTCCCTTAAATAAGTCAATAACGCATTTTTCCCAATTAGCGGCTCATTTAAATTTTTGTAATTCCCCTTTAGTGAAAATTTGGCGGGAAAATCAACCCAACCCTCATACCACCTTCTTGGTTGCATTCACCCTATCCCATCCCGCCCACTTTTATTATTGACGGCAACCGAGAAGGTTAGAATATAAACTAAAACTTACATTCTCACAAAAATCAATTTCCTTTACTCAACTAGACACTATGAAAATTCGAATTGATCACCACGCATTTTAAACACGTGCTTTTCGCATTGATAAAATGAATATATACAGGCAACTGCAACGTACATACTACAAAACCGTTAGACAGCCATTACCAGTACCATTTTCTTTCACCCCCACCTAAATTTATTGCTGTCCTTTTTGCCGGGAGTTGCGGTCTCGCTTTAGGGATGTCAGAACCGGGATGGCCGGGATATGATGGGATATTAGGGGAAAGTGAGCGATAAAGGAGCAATTCGAGACCTAAGAAACGCTAAATACTTCAAAACAAGAACAGACTTTGTGGTTTTGTATTTTTTCAGTTTTGATAAATGCAACTACAAGTCTTTGAACTATAATACGTTTATGTAAATTAATATTCCAGTTATCCCACGATTCAGTTTCTAATTTATTTCAATTGTTTAGTGTTGAATTTAATTTTACAACTGTCTAAATAATAAAATAAAAACGTCTAACAACTTTATTGGCTATGATAATAATGCTCTTCTATTACATTAAAGGCTAAATAAATTGAACCCATGTTTAGTTATGACGGTAGTCTAATTTTCTTTGTTTTTATATACAAGTGGGACAACAACAATAAATATAAAACTTCAAAACAGATGTACTTCGTAAAGTGGTGAAGCAATTACCATTTGTTTATTATTTTGTAATTGCTCATAAAAATGATGAAAGATCTTTTGATAAATATTTAAAATATATACAAGAGGTCATGCGTTTTTTACTAATTGTTTTTCCACCCTCTTATTTTGTAAAATAAATTTTGTTTGTGTATTTCATAAAAAAAAAATTTTGGGTGAGAGGGATGCTTAACATGCACGCGTTTTTAAATTACATGTTATTTTTATTTTGATAATAAATTACCTAATTCAAATGTGAGGGTAATAATATTTTATTTTTGAATTGTTTATCCTCAGAAAGTGTAGAAATGTTGCGTCCTTTTTCTTCGAAAGTAGAGAAAATATCGCATTTCATTAATTTTTTCGCAAGCATTGTAAAATGTTAAAGACTAATTAAGTCGTAATTGCACTGAAACGTTGATGCCACTGGAAGATGCAAAAAAAATATTTATTAGTATTAAAATTGGAAATGTTTGTTGAAATAAAGAGATTTGCAAAACTAATACAGTTCTCGATTGACTGCACTGGTGCGTCCTCAGTGTCTTTCTGTTTCTCTTTGTTACATAATATTAAAAAGAGATGTAAATAAAATGAGGGCAGTCAATCGAAAATGTAATAAGTTATTTATTATCTATTCAATTTTAATTATCTTTGTCCTACCTTAATTTTTAACGAGTGGAGTGATTTAAATCTTTCGTCATCGAGTTATCTTTGTCGTTGTAAATGTAGGATTTTGATAGATTCTTAATAAACAAACGCTACCTAGTAAACAACATTTCAACTCCAAAGGTACCCTGTGAAATTTTTGTTACACTTGTTATATATTTTGTAACAATAGAAATGGACTTTTTTTACATGTGCGAACCACACCTGCTTGGTTTAAAATTTTGAACAATTTGGCTGGTTCACTACCATACGAGCAAACATAAATTAAATTAAAGTTGGTATAAATAATAAAAAAATGAAAACAATAAAAGTATGATTCAGCTATAACAATAAGCACAAACTGAGAAGCCGTTACAAATTGTAAGGACAAGGGAAGCTGCTTTGTTAAACACGAAGCATATGATTGGCGCATCACAAAGAAAAAAGTCTATTGCTGAAAATGTGCTACTGATTTTCCAAATATCATGTGTCAAGCTTCTGACCTCTTTGTTTTGTGCATCTAAACTGAAATTTGTATAAACCCATCTCTTGTGTATGCTATTACCGGCAATGTGAAAAATCCGATAATCCCCGGAAAGTCTAGGCAATCTACATTTTATCCAAATCACTAGTCAATCCGCGGAATTACTATCGCTTTAGTCAATTCTCGGATTCACTGTAAATTTTTAAGCAATTTAATTGTCTTGTGACGCATGACGGTCTTGCGTCTTGCCACAGATAATCACATCTTTAATATTGCATTTCTATAGTAAAGACCGCAAAGCGCCTTTACAATTAGAAACTCTATTTATGATGCTATTGCACCTGTCATATTTACAAAATACAAAAAAAACATGATCTGACCTGACCTGTCCAGATCATTTTTTTCCATGGAGGAATAAATAAATAAGACTTATTTATTTATTCCTCCATGTTTTTTTCCGTCATATTTAGGTACATAATCATCCACATTCAACAGTGAAAATACACGAATGATTGTGAACATCTATTGCTAGACGCAAGACCATGTGTAACCAGTCAAAGTTAGGACTGTGCGATGTCAGGTCGCAGACTGGGGGGTCGAAATATTGGTAGTCATTCCACGGACTAACTAAAGCGATAATAGTAAATCCGCTGATTAACTAGTTATTCGGGCAATCTATAGAATGTCTATTGTGTACTTATGTCTAGACATTCTGCGGAACGATTGATTTCTCGTATTGCCGATAACATTAACATAAAACTATACTTTCATATTATAGTTCGATGAATATTATGTGTAGTATGTATGTTTAAAGCTTGATTGTTAAATATATCCCCATGATCTCGTAAAGTATAAAAAATGTTGTCAAATATTACCTACTCGTCTTGTGAATATCTCATATACAGAGTGATATAAAAGTATGGAATAAAATTCATATTTTCTAAGTTAATGTTTTTTTTAGAAAAACGCCGAGACAGGTCGATTTTGTTTTCTATTGCGCACGTTTTTCACCTGTTTTCAAATTTTTTTGGCCAACCTGTTTTTTGCTATGACGTAATCGATTTTTTTTAAATAGCAACCCCTATTTTTAGTGTTGAATATTGAAACTTTTTTTTCTGCGTATAACAGTATAATATTTGTAGGGTCTAAAATAAAAACTTTAAGTAATTTAACCAATTTAAATATTTTATTGAATTTTTCAAAATAGACACAATTTTTAACAGAATCACTGAACTAAATGTTCAAATTGACGTCCTTCCGTTTCTTAGTAATAAATAATACAACTAAGTTTCGAACTCTGTTAGCATATTATTTATCATTTTTTGACTAATTAAACGGTACTGACTTGTAATTCTTTCTCTTACATCATTGATCGCCCAAAATCCTAAAATGTGATTTAACAAAACCACACTAAACATTCAATTTTTATGGATGTAACAAATATTGGTTTCTCTCATCCAGTGTAAATTTTCTATCGACCCATATGGCAGTTGTGTTTCTTTTGACCTAATCGTATTTTAGAACCGAATTTTATTGAGGATTTCAGAAAAAAAAGATTAATGTCAGAGTCAATTTTTTTCTTATTGACATTATGAGAAAATTTTATAACAACTAACTCATTTGTTATATAATTAATAGACTTTCTTTCACACAACATAACAATGAAACAACAAATAATGAAGCCATAAAAGCCTTAAAAGAAATGACAAAATAAAGATTTTATTGTCAACACCTCGGTCATGATATTTGAACAAACCAATTTCCTTATTTGTATTGTTATGTTTAAATAATAATAATAGTTTCTTAAACTATTACTATAGCTGAGCTTATATCCCATGAGTTTTAAGGCTGTATGGGATGTAACAGGCATTGCGATTACTTTAATTAGCTACACAAGAATGGTAGCGTGGCTAGCTCTACGCACCAACCAGAACAAAACAGGCAAAAAATAAATAAAACATTGACATTTTTTCACCTCCACAGTTTATTTGTTCCTTACATAATAATTGTTCAGATAGATAATTAAAAAACAAGACTATTTAGTTTTCAGATAAATAATCCGTACTTATGCATTTTATTTGCAATTAAGTGTTAAGAGAATTGATGATGCAACTTTTATGCACTTCTTGGAATTTTTAAAGCTTCACTAAATCTAACAACTCAATAAAAATTATCAACACTTACCATTACATAATTTATCTTTTGTTTAATACCAGTCACATCCACAGACCATACACTGCACATTTTGAAATGCATCATAGAATTCAAGGCTAAACTCGATAAAGATGAATAAACAAATGTGATAGTAGGCTGTGGTTGTCGGTGATTCAAAATTTGGTAACAAATAGCTGAATCAAGTTTTATCCACACCCTCAAAATATCTCTTAGAAGACGGAAAAAAAAATCGTCCTTCAAGCCACAACATTGTGTAGAGTCGTATGATTAAGAGGAATACTGGAGGAACCACCAACCTGATTAATCTCTTTTGACAGAAATTTACGATTCTGGCATAATTCAGAAAGAAATAAATGCGTCAAACTCAAAATACTAATTAAAAATAAATGACACATTTCGTAGAAAATTTTATTAGCCATTTTGATGTATAATATTAAAATACCCCTGTATACAAACATCGTTGACGTTAAATTATAATTAATTAAGCCAAAATGTAAAAAATAACCGTACAAATAAACAATTTAAGAGTTTGGTAAAATTTTCTTCTATTTTTGTTTAATGAGGGTCTTTTGGGGGTGCGGATAAAACTTGATTTATCCGGTATATGAAATAAAAAAATAATAACACAACAGTTTATTAAATAAAAACTTTATGTACAACAATTGTTCTAAAAATCACGACCAACATTCAGTTTGGTACCTATTCTGTTTTTCTAAACCTTCAACAAATCTCTCGGCTTGATCCTTATCCATGCCGCCAGATTTTTCACAAACTTTAACAAACGCTTGTCTTACTTCTTGTGGCATTAATTTAGCATTTCCTGCTATAAATATCTGACCT
The DNA here is from genome assembly GCA_029207805.1 of Tribolium confusum. Classification (NCBI taxonomy): domain Eukaryota; kingdom Metazoa; phylum Arthropoda; class Insecta; order Coleoptera; family Tenebrionidae; genus Tribolium; species Tribolium confusum. Next base: position 13,210,349 of record JALGAY010000006.1, read on the forward strand.
TTTCTTTGCAAAAAATCCCAAACTAGATGACAGTTTTCCTCGATTTTATGCTGAACATAACTACAACAAAAATAAAAGTAGAAGTACCTCACAAAATGTCTAATTTTATGTCGCATTGTTTTTTTTTTGTAGGTAATACAGCTTTATGAGTTGATTTCAAGTTGAGATACTACCGGTAGTATTGAAAATTTTAATACGTTTCCAAAGCAACAACCAATAACAACAACGAATTTTATTAAGTTTCCATGGAAACGAAGATCCTACCGGTATTATCTCAACTTGAAATGAGCCCATTAGCTTTTTTTGCGTTGGGATCTTACAGATCAAAATTTAAACTTTCAAAGCCCTCTATTGGCAGCTGAAATAGACTAAACAGCACCATATGGAACAAATGCTAACTTTCACATAAGAGTAGTTTACTGATTTCATGTGACTATTTGTTAGAAATTTTTTTATTTATTACTTTATTTGTTTATTTTGACTGTTTTATTGTCTTTTACAATGTTTCAGAATACTTTGAATGTCCTTTGGTTTGAAAGCTTGCTTTATATGTTATAACTGTTAACAACAACAAACAAAAATGTTTAGAACAAAACGTAACACTTCTTCCTTTTACAAAAAAACTATTTAAAACTTGATTACAATGTTACACTTGTTTTACTATCAAAATGTCGCACAACTGCTCAAGCGCACGCTCAATTTACTGTTTAAAGTTACGTTGCTTTTACTTCGTTTTTCAATCGCATAAAAGAGTAAACAGATTAAGAAAAAACAACTTTTTTAAAAATCAGCTGATTAATGCGACAATGGTGCCCTTATCGGTCATCTCAGTTGCCTACATTCTATAGCTTATTTTGAAATGGTCTATATCTTACACTTTGTGTTCCTGTTCTCTGGAATACGCAGGAATTAAACTAAGATGTCCCAATTTTTGTAGCCTCAAAAAATCCTCTTTGCAGTGAAAATCAAAATTTGAGTTACGACACCCGAAAAACAACATAAGATTATCACTTGAGGCGGTATTCTCACTAACACGTTCAAAAATAAAATTCCGGAAGGGGGCCACACCAGTTCCAGGACCTACCATGATGACCGGAATATCCTGTAATTTTTCTTTAATTCTGTATTTTTGGTGTCAATTTTAAAACTTACTGGATTTGATGGAAATCGGAAACTCCCTTTTTTCAGTTTCGCCGTCACGTGATCACCTGGTTTTAAATCAGCTAAATAATTCGAACACAACCCAAATCTCTCTTTAACTAATTTCGTTTTATACTTAACAACAGCGAGTAAAATATGAATTTCATTTTGGTGATATTTTGAATTACTGGCAATTGAAAATTCGCGTGGTTTAATTGGCGGCAAGATTTCAAATAGAATTTCTTTGGTTAGGTTTTTAGTTGCATGGGGAAAGTCCTGCAGGACTTCAACAATGTTTCTTTTCGGGCGATTGCAATAAGTGTAAAGGTCATCCTGACCCTCAGCTGTTGTGAATTCAAGACATTTCTCTTTTTCTAATTCACTATCAGTGATTTGTGACAAAATGTTAAAAATGTGTCTTCGAGGAATTGACATTAAATCAAAATATTCTTCACAAAGTTGTTGAAATGTAACTTCTTGATTTAATACATCAGGAATGGGAATATCAGGATCATTTTGGGTAAGTTTAAGAGATGAATCAAAATTTAGATTGTGGGATTTTAAAAGATTTTGGAAAGTTTCGATTTGCCAGGGAAGATTTTTAGGTCTGAGTAGGATAACATCACCGGGGGAATATTCCTGAACTTCAGTTTTTAATCTAATGAGTCTGACATCCTGGAAGTGATCAGGATGTGTTGTCCTGGTATTTTCAAGAACTGTTACAGTAAAATCATTTTGGCGGATTGGATAATAAATTGATTTAGGTTTATTTACGGCATGACTTAGTTCTAAACTTTGGACACCCCATCTAGAAAAAAAAAAAAAGATTTGGGATGTGAGCTTTGTGTTTGATTGAAAGATTTTTTGTACCTTGGAGTGATGGGTTGGTTTTTGGGCAAGGGCTGAACACCTGTTGGTAGAGGATAAATGAGGAATAATTTTGTCCATAAGGATTCTATCCAAGGATCAGCAGCAGCATCATATCCTAAATCATGTTGGTCATCTCCTAAACCTAAAGGAATTAAAGACTGGCCCCCTAGTTGTAACAATCTCTTATGTAATCGTTTTGCAGCAAAATTAAACTTAGTATAACTAGAATCTCCTAATCCAAATACAGAAAATCTAAAAATAGCTCCAATTAATTAGAATTTTTATTAAATTGATTAAATTACTTTAAATTTGCGAGAGAGTCCGATGGTAGATTTTTTCGTAATAAAAATCTCCAAAACTGCTTCATATTTTCAGGTTCTTCACCTTGACCAGTAGTTGAACATATAAAAATCACACACTGCTCACTGATTAATTCTAAAACATTGTAATCGTCCATAGATTTTACTGAACTTTTGAAGAAGAAACGTTTCGATTCACGCCAGATTCTTTCAGCTAAATCTTGGGCATTGCCCGTTTGAGACCCATAAAGTATCACAATTTTCTCATTCATGAACATATTAAATAATTAAATTATGTAATACTGATTAAAAAATGTAGAATTCTAATTTGGAAAAAAAACTAAAACGTTCTAAATGCCGCACAAACTTACATCAAAATTATTTTTTAAATCATTCTGACGTAACCTTCGCCCCCATGATCCTAACCTCAAAACTCATGGTTTTGACATTGGGGAATTGGTGTTATAATGTTGGTGTTAAAAAGGATTAGAAATTGCCCGCGTCTATTTCGAATATTATGTATTAATGTTTTCATAAGGAAATAATAATTAGTTAACTTTATTCTTTACATTTATAACGTAAGAGGACTAAAAATCTATACATATTTCAAAAATTTATTAAAAATTGGACAATTCCGAGATAAATACAAAAAAATATTCAATAAAATCTTCTCAGTTTTATTCAATAACTGGTTTTCAAATATATTGTTTAATTTTAAAGTTTATTTTATTAATTTTTTTTATTATTATTAAACAACTTTCTTATGCACCGAAAATTTATGTACTTTTATTCAGTGCAATAGTGTGATAAGTCTATCAATAAGTTTACAAATTAACATTATTAATACAAGGTAATGTATTTTAAACAACACTTTAATATTAAAAGGTAATAACAAAAACAAAACATATTTGAACATTATTGTTTTAATTATAAAGTGATTCATCGTTGATTTTTTCTTCAGCAGCACAAAATCTATTTACAAAAATATATCAATTTGTAGCAAACAAAAATCGTTTTTTTAAATATTTTTTAACATAATTTGCTGTCAAAACTTATATCACCATTTAGAGAATTAAAATACCTTTCAAATGGGGGGTTACTCGACCCCTCTTGCCATTTGAAATTTTTGAGATAGAAGCTGCCGGGGCAAAAAGCTTGATATAAGAAAGACAAATTACGACTCAAAGGTTGTCCCCCTTAAATCAAAAATTGACCTGTCCGAGAAGAATTGCCAAAACATAAAAATTAAAAAATATATGAATTTTATTCCATACTTTACCCTTGCACTGTATATTAAAATCAATTTTTTTGACCTTTGACCAAAAAGAAATTTGTTGAGTTGGGTGGAGTGTTTTAAAATTTTGTTTGTATTAGTGTCTTTAAAATTTGTATTAGTTTTCAGCTTTGTGGGAATTATTCTGAAGTAAAATTTTTATTTTGATCAGATTAAATTCGTGTTTGACACTAACTTTGGTTTAGTAATTCGCTTTTAAATAAAATGTTAAATGGTTCTAACGATGTTAAAGTAAAATTTACACTGCATTTTAGCCAATTCCTAAAAATTATGCCGCTCCAACATGATACAGATTTGCACAATAATTGCAAACTTTGAGACTTTCTATCTTAAAACTCGTTAAATGGACTTATTTCGTTATAGTACTGAATACCCCAAATACAAAATGGAAATCTTTTAAAATATTGAAAATTTAAGAAATTGGATAGTGTGAAATTATTTGGCGTTTTGGACAATAAATGGTAAAATATTTAATTTTCGGGCAACGTTTCGAATACAACTGTATTTTTCCTCAGACCGTCTTGTAAAAATGTCCACAGCTCCATTGTTCCAGAGCAACTCTTGTATTACGCATTTGACGACCTGAGGAAGAATACACTTATATTAATTATTTAGAAACTTGACCGAAAATTGAGTATTTTATCATTCAATGTCCAAAACGCTAAATAATTTTCCACCATCCAATTCCTTGAACAAGATAAACGAAAAAAACAAACAAAAAAATGAAAATTTAATTTAAGTTATTTTTGTAGCAACTAGCAAGACTGTATTGCGTATTCATTAAAATTTGAACGGTTGGCTCCCACAATATTATAATTTGAAAGCATTAAAATTTGCAGAGTGGTTTATATTTTGAATATGGTTTAGTGTTTGTTCTGTAACTTTTATTCATTTTTTGAATAAGCAATTTTTTGGGTATTTACCTATAGTTGTGTATTTTCTCGAAAAACACTGGCCCTCTAATAACACCAAATATTGCTTAAATATTGAGATTATATTGTCTTATTGGCTAATTTCAAGTTAAGGTAATACCGGTAGTATCTTTGTCTCCATGGAAAATTAATAAAAATTTGGGGTTGTGATTGGTTGTTGCTATGTAAAAGTATTAAAATTTGCGATAGTGCAGATACCAGTTCATAATTAAATGTACATTATTAAAGATTTCTACTTAAAATATGTACAATACTTTGATATATCACTAAACAAATGTATTCATTTGGATATTTACCTACTCAATATTTTTTTTAAATATTTACCATTTTAAACGAAAGAGTAATAAAATAGCTTAAGCACTTTATTGCATTAAATTAACCACTCTCCCAAACAGCATTCTTACACAATTTACAACCTAAGTCAAAATTCACTATTATTGTTGCTCAACCGTGAGGCCAGGGCCGCGCCAACCATATACGACGCCTCATTGCAATTTATATTTTGCTTTTTCTTTCACCGGCACCTCCTAACTCCTGGAAGTTTTGTTGATTTGGTCTTTTACCAATAAAAAAAAATCTCATTCACTCCAGTTTGTAGAGACAAGTTTCTAAGTGTTCAAGTAAGACATGTACCTTGGGTTGCCAACTTTTCGACATCAAAATAAAAGGAAATTGTTAAAGACGTATCTAGGATAATTTTTTAGGGAAAGGAGGGTGTAGGGAGTCAGTGAGGATTGAGTTTGCATTTCTTTTACCATTTTAATATAGTCTTTAGAACTCTTCTCTTGGGTAGGCTCTTGGACTTTTTTTACATCAGGCTTTTCAAGCAACTATCTAAAACCCGAGGGCGATAATTATTCCAAAAGTAAATGTTTCTACAAGGTTTATTATGAACAAATAAGGTTAGCTTTGATTCCCAAATTCTATTAAAAATTTTAAAATATACGTTTTTGAAAGACAGAAACAAGATTTTAATCTCTTCTAATCTCAGACTTTTTTTGACATCTTGCTTGAAGCACCATCAGTCTTTAATACAAGTTTTATATTAAAATAGAAAAAAAGTGTCCCAAAATTCTATGTTTTATGGTCAGTATTTCCGTTTATTTGTTTTTAAAAATAGATGTTTTTTCTAATGTTTCAGAGTTTATGAGGGCTAATAAGTCTTGAAACGTTAGTAGTAAAGTAACAAAAACAAAGATAAAAGTCTAAAAAAAAGAGTGTCATAAATAGGACTATTGCAAAATGTCCCGTCTATTCTCCAACCTTTTTTTTTCATCCCGTTTAAAAGACCATAAAATATATACTATACCCTTTGAGAGCCAAAGACGACGATTATTACAAAAATAAATATTTACTGCAATTTTTATAATAAAAAAGAGTACAAACTGTTTTCTCCAACACCTGAATTCTACTAAAACCTTTAATATAAAATAGAGATTTTTGGGTGTTTGAAGCGAAAATTTTTGTAACTGCTTCGTACCTACTAAGACTTTTTTCAGTAACCGGCTTGATGGATTATTTTTTTATTAATTTAGAATTTCTTTTCGTTTTTTACTATTTCTAACTTTTTTCTTTTAGTAGTTATTTTTTAATTTTTATTTTTTTCCAAATATTGTTTATCAAATTCGCCTAGAATTTTGTTTTTTCAGGACCTCCCAATTGACGTTTTTAACTTCTTAAATCTTTCTTTATCGTTTATTTTAGTTGTATTTTCTTCTTCTCTTTCAATCGGTGGTTTTGTAATTCTTTTTTTTATAGGCCTAGAATCTACAGTTCTTTTAAAATTTACTACGTTTTAAAAAAACTTCTCTTGTACATATTAGTCTTCCAAGTCTTTTTGTCATTAGGTCATCTTTTCTAAAAAAATTTATAGAATCTACATTTTCAAATTTTTCTAGAATCTGCTCTTGTTCTTCTTTTTCCACTAATCGTAATTCTCCCTGTTCTTTCCTCCCTTCCATTAAACAGCCTATTTCCATAGGTTTTTTAACTCAATTCTGGATAGAATTTTTGTTTGTTTATACGTCCTTGAAATTTATTTTGGTAACTTAAAAGGACGTCTAGACAATTAATTTATTTTTGAAATGAACAAATTACAAATAGGTATGTCAATTTTCTAACGTTTCTTCGTTTCTCTTTAGTAAAAAACTAGATAAAAGGACAAATTGTGTCCTTTAAGTAGGTACATGTTAAAGACTAAAGGACAGTTTAAAAATTAAAATTGAAATAAAGGACGGTTGGCAACCCTACATGGACCTGCTTCCTATCATTCTTTAGTTGAACATTCGATGGATATCTTTTTTCGTTTGCTGTTTTTTTTTGTCCTTTATTTATTGAACAATAATAGTTATTTATGTATCAAGGGAATAAACCGCCATGTTAATCCCGCGGCTGTAGTGATGCCAGAGCGACCGCAAAGAGCGAGGGCATCTTTAGCTAAGGGATTAACGAAGGTTTATTCCCCAAGATGAATACAAAGCTTTCTTCCCAAGCGACAGAAGTGATAATTCTAAAAGAAAATAATTTGTCGGTACGGTAAGATCTAGGTAGTATTGGCTGGCGGTTGCCAACAACACAGTTTGTTTATGTGAAAAAATCGTTCTGTTGTCAACTGTAAAATGGGAATTCCCTAGGGAATAAAGTACCTCATTTTTGATCAAAAACGAGGGAATAAACCTTCGCTTTATTCCCGCTTGGGAAGAAATATATTTTTTCTAAATCTTCGTCTAGTTTTATTTATTTTCATTTTGCTCTTTTTCATGCTCTTGTTTTTCTTCAATCAAATTGTTGTGTCAAATCCTGGACTTAGTCATGAGGTGGATGGTATAGTGTTCTCTTGTCTTTTTGAAACTATCTAACGGGCTAATTCTAAGTCTGATACTTCGGTGGTGAAGATACTCCGGAGTAAAGTTACAGGTATTATAAAATTTGCTGTTTATGTTCATATGCAGCACTGTCACCAAAATCAAAAAATCGTCACCGAAAATTCAAACAGCTGCCCGCTTCTCTGTGTTTACTTCGTTCTGCGATCGAGATAATTATTAATAAAGTATCTTTACTCCGCAGTAACTACCTTTGACTTAGAATTAACCCGTAAGAAAGAAAAACACTGCCTAATATTATTTGAAGTATATTTTTTGTTTCCTTCTGTCTCTTCTTTTTTTTTGTTTGTGTTTTTCTTGTAGTTTTAATAAGAATTGGTGGAAATATATTCGACAATATCTTTATCCAGAAAAAAAGATAATCCAGAATCCAGTCTATAATAAGCGTTGGAATCTTGAAATATTCTTTTGTGATTACTTAATTTTAAAAATTAACCAGTATTTCAAATTTTCCAACACTTAATAGGATTATGAGACAACTGCCAGATTTCTTACTGGTTTAATGTATTGATTATTAATTAATAAAATGTATTATTTAGAGATTTTAAAATGTTTAATTTTTTTTCTATTTTTCTAATTACGTACATCACAAAGGGTGTCATCTAGGTAATCTAGAAAATTAAAATATTACGTACATCACAAATTTTAGACAAGTAGGTGGTAATAGACAAAAATTTTAAAATTCGCAAATTTACGATTTTTCTGTTTATTTTAAAAAATGACACTCGATTTCATTTGCAAAGGAGATAATAATAGTTGGCAAGTAATCACCTGATTGAGTCGATATTGTTTTCAACACCTTAGCAACCTTGTTTATTTGTATTCTATAACCATGGAAACCCGATTTTGTATTCTTGAGTGCAATATTTGTTGTTTAGTGCCTAAATAAATTTGTATACAAGTCATAAAAAATGAATTTGCGTGTGTCTCAATCAAATTTCCGTAAAAACAATAATCAAAAATCAATTAAAATAATTCCGGTGTTATAATAAAACACAAAAGTTCTTTAAAATGTTAATAAAATTGTGAAATTGTCTTCGTGCAATTATTGTGTAAATTAGTATTGATTTTCCTAATTTTCTTATAGAATTTCTCTAATGTCGAGAAACATACAGACTGTTACAAAATGGTTGCCTTTAGACGTTAAAGGATCAGATGCTATTTTTGAAGATTGCAAAAACGTGAAGAAAACATCAACAAATTTATTATTTCGTATTTGTGTGCTTTTAGAAAATTTAAAAAAGAGGTATAATACGAAAATTCATCATAATTGTATGCAAAACGAATTAAATATTCAAGTAAAAATTTAATAATTTTGTGATTTAAGTTTAATTTTATTGAATTGTAGGAATTAGAAAATATTAATTCAACAATGGAAGTTATGGTAGAAAATTACAATCAGTTATTTCAGAAACTTAATTTTGAAAGCTCATCTCAAATCACAATGGAGAGAGTTAAACTCTGGAAGGAAATTTTATGGAAAATTAAATTAAAAATTTGTTATTTCATACAAGAACTCATTACTGAAATAGCTTATTTGTTCATTTATTACGGGGAAATTTTACTTACGCTGACGTTAAGGTGGGTAAAGTAGGTTGTAAGATAGATCTTATTTCATAGATGAAAATGATAAAATCATCTCAGGAACCCTTCCAGATTAATTTTTCATGAAATAATCCAACCTAATTTATGACATTCCAATCGAAGCAAACAAAATTTTTTGTTGTATCCTAAACAGATGTTTGTTTAGACTGGGTTGTCATAAATGAGTTCGGATTATTTAACAGCAGGTATTATCAGAAGTTAATTTGAGGAGATTCCTGATGATTTTATGCTTTTTATAAATCTTGCAATGTTTATACTTTAAATAACTTATCACAGTGATGTAACATTTTTGGCCGTTACTATCACTAGTGGAAACGGCCCCAAAATTCCTTTTCTCAGACGTTACATAAAAATTTACAGTGCAGCAAAATGTTTTTTAGGATTTCAACCTCTTACAACAATTTATTCTCTCTCGACAACAAATTTGGGCTTAAGAAAAGCACAAGTATTTGTAACAACACGTGCCCTTATTTGTTCTTCCCTTTACGAAAAATCTCAGTGACTCGTCTTCTTCAAATAATATCAAATAACAGAGCAGAATTATGTTGCCACAAGTTAATAGATTGTTTACTAGCGACTTATAAATCTTACGAGAATAGTGATGATGACAATAGTTCAGATAATTCAAGTTTTGAAATTTATCGAGCTTTGACTAAACATATGTCACCTCCAGATCCATTGGAAACACCCAATAAAACCAAAATAACAAATTTGAATGAAAGTAGTAATGAGAATTTTTTAAGTATTGAAGAACTAATCTCGTATGAAGAGAAGAACGTATTAGATTTACTTGAAATGATTTTAAAAATTTCACCATCAATGTTAGGAAATGATGGGGTAAAGAAATCTAAAAGTACTGGAGCAACTCGTATAAGTACCAAAGCTCGGGAAAAAGTTTTGGATTACTACGAGCAGATTCTATGGGGGGAAGTGGGCAATTTTCTAGAGCATATAATCCTCTGGTGGGCTTCTAGTCCCCTTTCTGCTCGGTCACCACACAGTAGCCAGCATCTAAGAGAGTGGATAACCCAATTTATCCCAACTGCTGAAGTCCCATCTGTCGTCCTTTCAGCTTTGACAAGTCTTGCAGATGCTTTGGGTGTCCACGTGACTCTTACTTCCTGGGACCAGAATTTCCGGTTAGCTTTGGTTGGATCGAAATCTATGGGAAACCCCGAAACTGGTAAATTATTTTGCAACGTTTTGCAAGATTTGGTGACTCTGTGTAACCAATGCGAGGTAACTCCAGATTGGATAATTGGAGCACCCCTGGAAGAATTATCATTGGTTGAGCAAATCCCAGTTTTGCACAGATTGGATCACTCGATTCATACAACTCGGCTTTGGGCTGCAAGTGAGACAAAAAAAATTGCCAATAACTGGAATGTTGACGCATTTTTTATGGTCACTCATGTTGATATTGTTAATTGTTTGGGTCAGTTGAATGGGTTGAGGCTTACAGATCATAGTGTGGAGATTGAGAAAGGGGGGTTGGGGGTACATGTGCAAGTGTGTGCCCTTATGAGGGCGAAACTTGTGTCAGAGGTTAACGAAAATATAAAAAAGTTAAAAGAAACGCCAAATGAGTGTGTTAAGGGTTTAGCGAGTGTTTGCCGCACAATCAGTTTGGCCAATTTACAAATGATTTTTCCGGAAAATTCATACTGGAAAAAGGTTTCGGTGCAAGTACCGGAAAAACCGAGTTCTTACGTTGATAAATACTTGGGTATGATTGAAAAAATCTGCTACTTGGTATTTATTTATTTTTTTGTAGACCGAATTTTAACTCCAATTTTAATAGCGACTGACGATCATGTGATCAGCAATATGATTTTACAGATAATGTGCGAAGCATGGCTCGATCATATTTATATGAATAAAATTAAATTTTCGCAATATGGTGCTTGTCAATTGCTTTGTGATTTTGGGTATGTTGAGACTTGGTTGACGAATTGTTCTGTTATGAGTCAGACAATGAGGAAAAAGATGGTTAAAAATGAAGTTTTGAGGCGATGTGAAGGGGTTGGCAGGTTGCTGTTGAGATGTCCAGGAGAACAAATCAAAATGGTGGATAAAAACATAAAAATAAGTATGTAGAGCTTTATTTAGTAATTTTAAACGTCCTTGTCAGCAAATTTATTTTAATAATCTTTCCATAACCTAACACCAAAATACCACAAAGTAAGAAGAAAAATATCTATTTTTTTTGTTGACCTATTTAAATTAAATTTTTAACCACCCGCTATTCGTGTTTTGTTTTGATTCACCTAAAAGTTGTCAAACATTTACATAATTCATAGAAGCAATTACATTTTTTATGCTTGGGATTTGTATAATATACCTAATATTTCAGTATAATTAAAGTTCAGAAAGAAAATACATTCTATTGGTCGAAATGGTAGCAGAGCAAAAACTAGAATTACGGTAACGCCCACAAAAGAGTAAAAATATAAAAAAGTGCAGTGTGAAATCGAAACAGACTTTTAGTGGGCGTGGTCAATTCATTGTTCGTTTTTGATTCAATGAAGATAATTTTTGTAGTTTTGTAATATTAATTAGCTCCTTCCACATTTAGAATTTACTACTCCAATTACGCTTTTACGCACACTTTGATAATTGCTATAAAAATGAATTTTATTTCCTTCTTACCAACGTGTAACGCAACAAATTTTTTTAGTATATTTTTTGTCACTTATTGATTTTTTTTATAAAGAATGGTAAATTTTGTACTTTCGTCTGATGCAATCACACCCTGCTACCCTAATATAATTTTTTAGAGCTTTTATTTTTGTTACCGCGATATTATAAATGATTGAAACAAAAATAGTGGAGTGGTACGCCTGAGTAGTTGGTAGCCGCGTCATAGTATTAGTTTATACGGTGAGAACGAGAATGTGCAGAATTAGAGTAGGCTTTGATTCCCTTAACAGATCGATTGAAACTATTACGAATACGACAGAACAAAGCTTGCTCTGATTTAACAAGTTTTCGTTCTCAGGGTATTCGTTTAATTAAGCATGTTATTTAATGCCGCCAAGACTTTGAACCAGTCAACTATCAGATTTTTTTAAAACAAACCTCTAATTATAAAGTAGCACAACTTTTTAGAGAATTAATCCAATTACTGAAATGGCTAATACTTTCAGAGTCGACAAACTCTCCCCCTCCTGAAAAAAGCGACCTTATGCCTGCAGAAATGTACGTCCCAAATCAGGAACAATGGCTTGAACTCCGAGCCCTAAAGAAGCGAAATTTATTCTCAACATCTCTATGCTGTGGAAAAATCTAAATAAAACACTCTTCTTCCTCTCATATCAATTTTATTCAATTCATCAAGAATATAAGGTATAAATAAAGTTTAGGAATTCCTAAACACACATCAAATTTATTGTTCTCTTTTCGTCGGTTGTTCATTCCCCAACCTTTGCACAAAATGTCTCGGTAATCCCACATTAATCAGATCCGCACTCTTACATTTAACAATATGTGGACTATAGTGTAAAACGGCTTCCCAACAAATTTCACTAAGCTTAGGTATACACAGCCACGTCGAATACATGCAATTACTTCGTCTAATATCATTATCGTTGCTTATACATATACCACCAAAAATATAAAGTCTTCCTTCGGGTGAAGCAGCTGCCGCATGAAAATATATAGGAAACGGTAAACGACACTTGTCGAAATAAGTCCACTGAAAAGTTTGCAAATCTAAACGCCAGAGGTCGTCAAAGACGTTTTCTCCGTCATGGCCACCAGCGATGAACACTTGAATACCATTGGGGGTGTTTATCTGCACCGCGCCATGACATCGCCGAGGCGGAGGGATACCTAATTGAAAAAGTACACCTGTATCGTAAAGTATTATCTACTATATATACTTTTTCCATGAGAAATTGGAAGACGACTTGAGTCGTAAATAATTTCTTCAAAGACGCCCTACTGAGGCTATTCTTGTACTTAGCAAAATTGAAAACAAACATCTGGCTGGCCCATTGTGGGGGAAGATTACAGAATTCTACCTGCTTGTATTTATAATTTTGTTTTCCAGCAGATGTTTGTTTTCTATTTTACTATGTACGACCGTATGAGATTAGAAATGTCGCAAGTAATATTAACACTAATAGGCTCAATAGAATGTCTACAAAGAATATTTTGACTTTAAGTCATTTTTCCTATTTCTCAAAGAAAAAGTAGACATCTTTTGAAAGTGTCACTTACCGTATCGAGCATCTCTGATTGATTTTTGAGAATACCAAACGTTTAGTTCCAGACTAAAAACAGGAATATCTATGAAATCAAAAGCTAGTAATGCTGTGCCTCCTCCCAAAACGTAAATGTTACGTTTATCGAAACCCACTTCGTGTCTGTAACGACCTGTAGGTTCATATGCGCCTATTCCTCGGCAAACATAGACAATTTCCCAGACTAGAGTTTTGAGATTTAATCTAAAAAAAAAAAGAATTGAGTTATGAAATGTTAATTGATTTATTGTCAATAATTTTCTCTCAATTTCCATATTATATAATCCTGTGACTTTAATACACCCTCGAGGTTTATTAATACCAATGTAAATGCAGTTTCAACATCAGACGTGCTGCGGGTGTTTGCAATTGACCGGCACTCCTTGAAATGCAGTGAAGCAATTGGAGGTTTATAAAAGTATAAAATTTAGCAAAACTGTTTTATTTACATATTTTATCCGTTTTAAAATCACAAAAATATTAATTAAATAATTATTGGCAAGGTTTCCTCATCAATTTGGTGCAATATTTTATTCCAGATGTGGAAATATAAGTTATATCACTTTCTATATAAACAAGTTGAAAATTTATTAGTTTTAATACATCGCTCGATGCACTATTTAATTGCAAAATTGTTAATTAATATAAATTCACCTTGTATTTCCTCTAGTATTATTTTCTGAGCAGATTTTATTAAGGAAAATGTCAATTACCATTATCGTGTTTATTACTTGAATTGCAAGGACTAAAAACGCCCCTAAAATCCAGAGGTTCCTTGTTTAACAAAGCAATACTGCCGCTGCAATTTGACGATAGGTTTTTATTATTACTTATTATTTATTACAAAGTTATAGTGGCCTTATAAGTAGAAAACTACTAAATGCCAAAAAATCATTTTTTAACGTACCGAGAAAAAATATAAAATACTGTTAGAATTTGCTGAATTAGAGCAAGTTCTGGTTTGTCATATTTTTGATAGTTTTGCTGGATTAGTCAAGAGAAAATCTAATTCGTCTCACCCTGTTAAAAAATTTAAAAGAAATCACTTTATTGTCAATAGCAACCAACTTATAACATATAAAGAAAATTAGAAAAGATAATTCTATAAAAAACCCACACAAACTCCTAGCAACGAGATGTCAGATAAGGGAAAAAATATTAAAATACCTATTAACAATTAACAAGAAGCGATACGCGTTCTAGGTGGTGGATTTTGGAACTGATGAACACGTGCTTTATTGAGGGAGAAAACTATTGTTGACACACTCAATTTGAATATGAGTTTTATTTTTTCTCATGTTTTCCTCCCACAATAATCCACTAGTTCCAAATTGTATTGACATAGCCACATAGCGGGTAATGGATTTGTTAATTGACAAAAGAGAAAAAAGGATTTAAGGAAAAAAAACAATATTAAATATAAGAAAGGGCGCCAGGAGAAGCATAATAACGGCTAAAGGTCTATGCCTTATCTCTCTCTCCCTCTCCTATCATTAAATAAAAAATGAGACATCAAGAATTGCCAAAATTGCAGTGGCTAGAGTACGAGTATTTGACAGAATAACCGCTGTAAGGTCCTCAGAAAGATATATCGTGTTTACAACCTTTTATGGCTTTGATTCTTTAATAACTTTATGGCCACCCTAACACCAGGATCATGCTTAGCACGTGCAAGGCTGGTCAGGACCATATTCTGTTTACTCAAAATCTACTTACCTCCCGTTGTTGAGGTCTAGAAATGATAGTTTGTGGTTAGACGCTCATAAAAATTAGTGAAAATTAAATACCG
Organism: Tribolium confusum; assembly: GCA_029207805.1. Lineage (NCBI taxonomy): Eukaryota > Metazoa > Arthropoda > Insecta > Coleoptera > Tenebrionidae > Tribolium > Tribolium confusum. The sequence continues at coordinate 13,225,404 of JALGAY010000006.1, forward strand.
GATCAAGTCGTAAACACGATATACCTTTCTGAGGACTTTAGTTGCGTATTAGAGAAGTCGATTGTATTAAATGTGATTGCATTAAAGTGGGTGACCCTATTGACCCATGTAAAGTAATGCACATAATAACTGCAGTTATATCTCCTTTTGGAGGAGACATTACGCCCCGGCTACCAATGGTCATTAGGTCATGTCAGAGGCTGTAGATGCGACCTAAAATCTCTGGCAATTGGATGAAGCATTTTTTTATGACAGAAAACTAAAAAAAGATGTTAGGAAATAAGGTAGAAAGGAGTTCACAGGAAACTTAATTTGGATTAATCAGCTTCGCGTCGTGTTTCAAATCAATTTCTCGCTGTAAAATGTAAGTTACCACACGCGAATATAAATAACTATTTTGTTGTTGCGACACATTTTTGACAGTATAAAACGGAAGCTACAAAGACCCTAATCTGTTATATGGTATGATTAAAAAATTTGATTTTAATTCAATGCCACAATGGTAATTAATTATCGTGTGTAAGTGATAAATTCTAAATTTTGTTAAATTTCATGAGTATTCTTAATTTAAATTCAGCAATAAAATAACACAACCGGCGACCTACTTCATTTATAACTTCACACGGTTTTCCATTTCAAAATTATAAAAAAGACCAAAATGCTAATTACATTTCACTGCACAAATACGCCAAAGATAATTTTCTTTAATTACATGTTTAATTAATCAATTTCAAACTGCATTTGATCTTGATTATATAATATCAGGAAGTCTAATGCGCGTATTAAACGTAAATTCATAATAATTGATACAATTTTGACGTCTAATTTTTTTTAAATACCTTGTGAAAGTGAAAATTTTTCCAATTTTAAAACATTTTTCTGACCGTATGTTGATTATTGACCAATCCAAGTTACAAAATGGCAACTCTATGTTACATAACGATATCTGATAGGGAGTTAAAATCTGGCACAAACGAGATGAAGAAATAAAAACTAAATTATTTTTTTGTGTTTCAAAGTCATCCAAAACACGCAAAACTTTTGTCTCAAATTACCTCAAACACGCTAAACAATCCGACCTTAAACTTTCGCTGTCAGTGCACTTGAGATTTATTCATTATTTATTCAATAATTACATAACAGTTAAAAGGTTCATTTACTTTGCTTGTTTACAATCGCAAATTAAACAAAGTGTAGACGTTTTTATTGTCTCTGAATGCACATTTTACAACCGACTTTTATTTACTTTTAATTAATTTTACAATAAATCAGTAATTACGCAATTTGAGTGCATGAGAAGCCTTCTTTACGTATCTGAACAATTTCTTATTATCTGAAGAACTTTCGCTTTACGATCAATAGGCGAGGATTACACAAGAAATAACATTCAACTTTGGCACGAAATGAACCAATAATTAGAAAAGGTTGCATGAAATACAAGATAAATGATTATCTTGTGCCATTTACATATTTAGAAAAAATCTGGCTACACATTTCGACTCATAATCATCAGGTCATTGTGAATTGACAAAGATGACTACACGTAATCGAAACAGTTCTGATATGTATTTTTTTATTGTAGTCTGATTAGGGTTCATTAATATCCATTTATGAGTTATATCCTCTCAAATTACTGCAATTAGGTACTTCAATTGCATATTATCATCTGAAGATACAAAGCGTTGATTACAATCTAATAGCAATTGAAAACATGCTACATTTTTTTGTATTAAATACACACAAGGTTACAAAATTGTAATTTAATTGTTAAAAATTGTGTAATTTCACTTTTAGATATTTAAAGTAAGCGACTACAAAAAAAGAACACTGAACCACTTTCTCTCTAAACCTTGAATTAAATTTTATTGACCTTGACTCTAATAAAACTTCTTTCTTACACAACTCGAATCGTCTTCATTCCTTTTTAAATAAGGTAAAAAGCAATATCAACTGCTATGGGAAAAAATCAAATATTGTTTTTTATAAATTACAGTTATTTATGTAACAAGTACGCAAAACACAACAAAGTACGCAAAACAAGTTAACCGGCGAATCATGTTTGAAGACGAGGCGCCAGCCGAGTTTTAAAAAATGAATCCGGTACATTTAAAAAAAATCTTCAGTGTAGTAGTCCGCGACCTGTTTGTTTTCATGGAAACATTTTTTTATTGCAACAATCAAATAGGTGAGAATTATTGCTGTTTTATATGAAATTACTGCAATTTCTAGAACTATCGCAACAACGGTTCAGAACTGTGCGCATATGCAGTCTGATTCAAAACCGTTCTGAACTGTTGGAACAAAGTTATTGCAACTAGAGATCCAAAAGAGACCCTGGAATCAAAGCAGGCCAAACAAACATAAGATTTGTTCATTTAAAATAAATCATTACTGTCATCTTGACTGTCAAAAAAGTTTGCCAAGTTCTGTTATAAACTTAATGACTCTTTGTTTTGTAGTTTTTAGTAATTTTGTGTATTGTAGTAGTTACAGTCACAACAACCTAATTTTAATATTGATTTAAACAATGATAAACCAAATCTAACAACATTGAAATTTAATTCTGACAGTTTCTGACATTTTAAATGACACACTTCTCTGACATTATTAACTCATGACTTTAGAGTTGAGGTAACCTTTACGGGCGATCTAGAGAGTTTGTGTCAAGCTCCAATACAATATTTTTTTGTAAACTGTAGTTTCTGTGTAATATTTTATTTATAACTATATTTTTTAAATTATTTTTTTCATAAAAAAATAGCGAATGAGTGGTGCTTTGGTTGCTATTATCAACCATTAATAATTTCCAAATTAATTTGTTAAAACAGAAAATATTTTTACGGGAAGGTTGTATTATCAAATTTGTTACTACGAAACTTACCAACTAAAGTTACTACTGTAACAAATCCTTTACCCGTTTATTTTGGTATAGTCCACGATTTCCAAAATTTTTATTTATCCAATAATGAGAAATGAAGAGATATTTTAGTAATCTTAGAAGTCGGAAATATTTCTACTAATTGATATTAATACAGAAGCACTATTTTACTACTTTTTAAATCCGTAGCTGTAATTTTACTCAATCTACAAGGCAGAGATGACGTTTATTGACTTTTAGTTCAATAAAGGCACATTTTAGATGCCCAAAGTTGTATTTTATTAATTTTAGAAGATTTAGGTAACATTTTTCATTAATTTTTATATTAATAAGTACAACTGCGACATTTCTTTTCGATATTGGGAGCCAAAGGCGATAGTTTTGCGGTTTTGAAATATGAAGCCGTAATTTTGGTAGTTTCAGAAGGCAAAGGTGATGTTTCTTATTAATTTTTAATTGAATAAAGCCACATAGGATATTATTTTTGTAGTTTTAGAAGCAGGAGATGATATTTTTCTGATGGTCGAAGCCGAATTCAAATAATAAACATATGAGATTTTTTTTTAATATTGGGAGCCGGAGGCGATAATAGTTTATTATTAATTTTGAAGTCTGAGAGATAATTTTGCTAATTTTAGAAATTAAAAATTCTTATTAATTTTTAAATCAATAAAGGTTTTAGTTGTTGCTTCAACTCAAAGCTCCACCCTTGTTTTTTTATAGCAACAAACAGTCCGTAAAACAGCTATTTAGATTTTACAAGATATTATTATATATTTCATTTCTATTTTATTAATCATATTTTTTTCTTTTATTATAGATAAACTGAAACAGTTGAAAGTTATATTTCACCCCAAATTAGGTAAGTATTTTTTTTTGTTTATTTTTAATAAAAGTAATACGAATAATAAATATCTACCTGTGTATATCACATGTGTATTGAACTCCTGTGGTTCCTCCAATAGTATAGAGATAATCATTGTGGTAAACCAAAGCTTGCCCATAAGCTGGCAAAGGCATTTGTCCTGTGGTATGAACCTCATCCATCAGCCCCTCACTGTCATTAACTCGACAAACAAATAATTGGTTGCTACATCTGAACCCAAAAGGGGACCCTGTCCCTCCATAAACCTACCAAAACAAACCTGTTAAATAAATAACAACACAAATTTTGCTAATTTAACCATTAAGAAATTTTTATGGAGGACTAGAGCATTTGAGGCTAACTCTTTGGGTAAAGTGTGGCTGTTTGAGTATCTAGTCCACTCTTTTTTAGCGAAATTAAATTTCCACAGTTCTTGAAAAAGTGGATATGACTGTACCCAAATCTCGTCGTTGATGGTTTCATCACTCCCGATTCGGGGGTTGTAACCCCCGAAAGAGTAAAAATTTGCGGAGTCTGCACCAATTCGATGACCACTTCTGGGATAAGGCACTTTACTATTTTTGTGGGGTTTGATTTCTTCGTAACGGAAAGGCTTGAAGACGTAGGGTGAGGGTGGGTTGGAGTCACCGAAAGAACTCGTGTTTGTCATTCTTGCAAAAAAATCGATGACACTCTTTAGAATTTGATAAAGAGTTTTTGAATACATTTGGCAAACACATTATCGTACGCACTACACGAGGATTTACAGGTAAATAAAACCATTTTGAAAGGATTGAAATATTTCACAACGAAGTTGAAGGTTACCTACCACCAGACTAGTTTGACGTTTCCAATGACGTAATTTGACAGAAATCAAGTTACATTGCCAACAGCGGTACCCAAACAAGCAACTATGCAACCAACGTTGCAGAAAATTAATTTTTTTATATTGTAAATGAAATTTGAGCTGCTTTTTGCAATAAAATTACCAGAAGATCTCACCAAATTGAATCTTATTTTTGTTTGCAATTATTTCAAGTAACAGCAGTTGTCAAAATGTTTGGTTGTATAAAAAATCCCTAGAGCGAGCTGTTGTTGGTATAATCGGCGCGAAATTTGAATTAAATTTTTAGAGAAAGGGAATAGCTCAGCAAAATTAGACAAAAAATGTACGAGACTCCAAAAAAAATTGTACCAAGCTTAATTATCGAGGAAATCTTTATTTAGATGTCCTAAACATATCCTCAAAACTATCTTTCAAGACATTTTATTTTTTTTGCAAATACACAAGTCATGTTTCTAAATGAATCGGTGAGTCAAAGAACAGTACTAGTCCAAAAAATGGCATTTTGAACCAAGATAGTCAAATCAAAGATAGCATATTTCTCCATCTATTGAGTGAAAAAACAATGCAATTTTCACAATATATTCGTCAATATAATTTATTATAAAACTCGATGAGTGAAAGAACAGTACAAGTTCAGGACATATACTGTTTTTGTGCTCACTATTATATTATCAGTGATACGTGTAAGTCTTAAATTAATGTTGTGACTATTTATTTCATTGTCACCACCGTTTTTTGGCTATTTCCTGCGTTAATTGGCATTTTAAAATAATATAATAAATGTAAAATTAAACAAAAAAGCAATGGCTGAAAGTGATAGCAGTGGTAATCAGGTTAGAATAGCTACTATTTCAAAAGCTAACGTCAATGCATTTTTTATTAGATAATGAAGACAAGACTACGATAAAAAAAAATGGCATTAAAAAATGTATGCAATATATTATTACTCGTGAATAAGAGTTTTATTATCACATCACCTCTTGGTCCACATCTGCAACTGATGAGACCGAAGAACGGGATGTTGAGTAATTTAAACATATTGTGTTTACGAATATTATGTTATTTTATATCTACGATAAAGTACTTTATTTGTTAAAATTGCATTATTTAAAAATATATGCTAATAAAAACTTTAATTATGTGATTAACTTAAAAATAGTACATGTCCACAATGAAAAGTCTATAATAGCTCACATACTAAAACTTTTTTATAATCAAAACTTGGTCCATTGTACTCATCTTATTTGGTATCATCTTAAAGATTTGGTAATTTTTGCGAGTTTTTTCTATACAAAAGGTTAACGGCATGTCTACCACTGCTTTCCAAAATTCAAGTTTGAACTGTTATCTTTAGAATAAGGCGTGAAAATTTTTACATCAATTATTGCTTGTAGCGCAAAAAACAGTTTTTTTAAATTTTTTGCTTTAATTTATAAACTTAGCTCAAAATCTGCAAAACCGTTTTGATGCCTTAGTCTAGCGCCCTTCCGGAACTCATTATACAAATCCAAAATTTTTTTTTGCTAAAATAGGAGCAGCCTAAACTTTTAATTTTTTTGCAGAGCCTGTCTTTGACACCCTACATAACTTAAACAACAAATCTACAAAAAATACTCTATTAGACATTTTAAAGTATAAGAAATGAGCTACCTAGGGAAAAAATTATCTCAATAATTAATAAATTTTTACATGAGTTTTAAGACTTTACACTTTGTTAAAATTTTAGAGTGTTTCATTTCAATTGTTGACCACTGTATTTGTTTTTTTTTATTACTGAAGGAATTGTAGTGTATAAAATTAAATAAAAAAAGTCGCCTTTGATTAATTTTACTTCGTAGAATTAATCGTTTCAAAGATGTATTAGATCTCTCTTTTATTAGGCCATTAGAAATGTATGAAGTATCATAATATAGTTTGAATTTTTGTACAAAGTTTCAGAATTATTTAGCAGAAATTTAACAACAATTACTCTAGACGAGTAGAAGATGAAACACGGTAAAATTATTGTTCTGCGACGCTTCTGTAAAAAGCTATCGCTAACCAAAATTGACGATTTTGAAATATACAATATTTTTTTAAATAGCTCAAAAAGTTTTTTTAGATATTGTAATAAAATTAGGATAGCATATTTGCATTACTTATAAGACTAATAAAATTTAAGTTAAATTTTATTAAATTCGTTTAACTAGAACATTAATATTTTTGTTGAATTGAGATTTGGCAGGATCAGTACAAAAGAAATTAACGTTTATCAGGCCGACGCTTCGCTTTATTAGTTAAAGCTTCTTCAGGGCTAAAAAGACAAACAATGGTATGAAAATTGTACAGAAGCTTTAACTAATAAAACGAAACGTCGGCCTGATAAACGTTAATTTCTTTTGTCCTGATCCTGTCAAATCTCATTTATCAATTTTATCATGGATGTCAGCAACACCATATTATTAATATTTTTGTTAATAATTCTAAAGAATTTCTTTTAGAATTTTAATAGAAGTTAGCCGAAAACATTAGTTTTACTATTATCAGATAGAGAATTTAATTTAGAAATATTTTGGCTCTTTATATATATACTTATTTCATATATCACCTTTTAAATTGTTAAAACAATTTAATACAATTGACCTCTATACAAAGTTGCACCGTTTAGGAGCTAGAGAGCGTCAAAGTTAGAGATTAAAATTCATTTTTACAATTTAAAGGTAAATATCTCGAAAACGGTATATTTTTGCGATACTGTAAGGAATTTTTTTTCTTCAAATAGTAGAGTTGTTTTTGTACGAGTATCTGTACCTTATTTAAAATGGTATAAAATTTTAATAGGTTAAACTAATAGGTCAAAAAACCAGGTTTATTGAGCTTTTTGCAACTAAAAAAAATCCGATATTTTTTAATTTAACCAAAAAAATATTTCAAATAATTATAAAAATAGAAATTAAAATACATATGAAAATTTAAACATGGAAATATAGACAATTAGACACATATTTGTGTTTGTTGATTTTATGTTAGTTATCGATTCAGTGTTGGGTAAATTTAGACTAACAGAAGTTAAAATATAAAAAAATATGTAGGTATCGAAAAACTCATTTTTTTATGTAAATTAAGATGTTTATTAAAGAAAAAAGCGATTCGGAGGACGGAACACTGCAAAAAATTTGAAAAATTCATTTTCTTGTTTACGGCTTATGATTTTAACAAATTCGGTAGATTTATTTCACTGTTAAGATACTTACATGGAGATTTTCACAGAAACCCAGCTTGGGCGGAAAAAGTATAATCATATTTTGTTAAAGAAGAATATGAAAATAAAAATAAATATACGTTTAGAATACCGAAGATAGTAGTTGTTTCCGGTATAACCAGAAGTATCACAAAATATTTTATCGTTTTCCATATATGTTTTTCTAATGATCCAATAAAAACAACACCCAGTTCATCTTTGAAACGATTAATTCTACGAAACGAAAAGTTTAGGAACCCTTGGTTTTAATGTTGTAGACTACAATTATTTCAACAATGAAATTTTTTGAGATATTTGGAAATACAAACTAAAATTCGACCACCGAAAACCGAAACCCATGATTCAAATCAAAGCTAGATACAGCAACGTATGAGCGAAATCGGGGTTCTTTTGATTTAAAGAGGTGTATCAATAACGAATAATTTATTTCTACTGTAGACACGACATCCGATCTCTCTTCAATTGCTTGTCGGATTCCACACTAACTGCCCGGTCATTGTCTTCGCGCCGCTTTTAACAATGTTCATTCGGAGGAGCAATGACTCGGGTTTGTCGTATCCACTCAATGGCATTGAGAATTTCTCAAAATTACGCGTTAAAGTGTGATTCATAATTCTGAAAGTATTTGGTATCTTTCTGAATTAGTTCGTAACAATACGTATATTTTTAAGAATAAGTTTAAGACTTCTAAATGAACTCCGCACAGAATTTTTTTGAGGTGAAAGTCTAATTATATTGCACTAAAAAAGAAATGAAACACATTGTATTTTCAAATAATTTAATAAAATAAAAAATCACAATATCTGAGTCCAAAAGTGTATAAAAAATGGAATGTAGAAATTGCACAGTCAAAATATCGAAAAAAGTACATCTACTTTAAGTACGTTTGAGTAAGTGACGTCATACAAAACTCCTAAGCTAAATAAATACTGAGATCTTACAAAATATCCTTAGTGTTACAAACATTTATACAAATTAAAATTTTCATGTAAAAAAGCTTTTTAGGCACAGGTTTCATACAAAATTTACACAAAAATATTTTTCTTTTTTGAGGCAAATCAAATAATAATAACTGTATGGCGTTTAAAAAATACCTTAGTCTTCTCCTCTGATGGCTAATGAATCAGCTAAAACCTACACTAAACTACAATTTAAATAATATTTTGTAATATGATGGCAATTTGTATAACATACAATTATTACCTAAAAATTTAAGTACGATGTAGTAAAGCTCTCTTACTAAATAAATTCGGAATGTCATAGATTGTTACAATTATACAATACACAGTCTTTTATCGAAACATATACAAAAAAAAACAAACAAATCAAATCATAAAAACTAACAATAAATAACTTATTTGTACACGAAATTATAATCCCCCCTTAGACTGACGTTTCTTCATTTGTATCTTCTTTCCTAAATTACAATTACAAAATATTAAAAATAGGATCAAACAGAGAAAAAAACCCTTACCAAGCCAATTTATTTGTTAATGCTGTATTCCCAACACCAGCTAAATAATTGTGTTAACAAAGAAAAAGTATAGAGAATTTTAAAGTATTATTAAAACTTACTGGGGTGGTTCTGGGGGATGGGTTGAATGTATCATGGATACGGGTGGCATTAGAGGCGAAGGCGAACCTCTAACACTACCACAAACAGAACCATGTATTGATCCAAGAACCGAACCAATACGCGAACCCATGTGAGATCCATGGTAATCCATTCCTGGATTGTTTATGTCATTTGTGGGAGACATTATACGACTCGAAGGATGGATGTAGTTATTATGACTTGTTACGTGGTCTTCCTCAGCTGAAATATTATTTAAAAAAATGTAATTGTAATAATAAGTGTTTTACTGGCACCGGTTGTAAATAACGAAGCATAAATTGGACAAACAAATAATATAGAATTTTAGAAACTTTTTTTTGTCCTTTAATTTTCCGTTTTCTTAATTTGGAGCAATTGAAGATAATTACCTCAATGCTCCCTAAATGTCACAATTTAAAGAAATAATTCTTTAACACATTTAACACTCCAGAGATCACCCTTTTGTCCTTTAAATGTCCCCTCCATTATCCATTGGGAATGTTAATTATAACTAATCAATCAATGACCGTTCTGGTGTGACAATTTTAATTATTTTTTTAGAAATTTTCAACAACACCCCTTTTTACCTCTCAATGGTCCCCTTTTTTTATCCATCGAAAATGTTAATCTCTATAATATTCTCTTATAATTTTAAGGTGATCCCTAGAGAAATCTTCCTTTTGCCCTTCAAATGTTTCTTTAATATATATTTTTCGTTATTAGTTTTCTCCAATTTTTGTTGACTGCCATAAATATCAATTATTTCTTCTTTGATGATTTTTTAACCGTCCTAACACGTGTTTACAAATGATTGTAGGATCGTAGGAGGTTATGGAAGTTTTCGAAATCACAAATTTGCCGCGTGCTAAGACCATTTTATTATCACAGTAATTGTCCCCTTTATATTTTTTTTATAATTTTGTACAGACCTTAGAAAATGGGGCGTGTTCAAACTGAGACGTTCTCTAGCGAATATTGTTACAATGTGGCTTATTTGCCGCTTAGCGCTTAACAAAAAATGAATTGTACTATGGATACCGCCCTCCGACTGGCCCTCAGCCTCAGAAGTCCGTTTAAAATACTTTAGTACTCAACTCCACGGATAAAATGTAAAAGGTTCATCAATAATTTCACAACATTAAAGAAGAAGAATTGTGAAATTGTAAAAATAGAATGTAGAATAGTATACACGATGAAGCCGATGAATTTTAAAGACACCCAAAACATAGTTCGCATTAGTAACGGCATACAAAACATGTTGTAACATTTCGTAGAAGTCGTATAGTAAATCCAGGACATGTTTTGAATCCTGTTACTTATGCGAACTATCTTTTGGGTGCATCTAAAATTCTACTGGCTCGTAATTTTAAGGGAATCTCCTTGTATAATTGAAGCAAAAGGAAATTCAATTTGGCAAAAATATACAACATTTTTTAAATACAAACCTTTCATCGGATCGTCTAGCATGTAATAACCCAATATGAGTCAATTTTACATCACATTTAATTAAACTTACCTGTATATGGGAAAAGATATTTGTCATTCATATGATGCTTGTCATCAATGTCTGAACCCCTTTCTACATAATCTTGAAAATTCATATTTTCGTGATGCATCATTTTCGATAAATAATCACTCTTGAATTGATTATTCGGGTAGTGATTGTCATAATGCGTCCGAACCATATACTGTTCAGACTGCAAAGTTGGCAGACATGTTTCTGGAGTAACATCAGGATTCGGTAAAGGATTAGGTGAGCTAGTCTTGTGACAAAACTCATTATCCGACCCAGTTTCAGCTGACCAACGCCCCACTTCTGTAACTACCAACCTTAAGTAGAAAAGAGACTAATTAAGAATATTAGGGTATACCATTGGGATTTGGTAGATATGCCTCTGGTAGCTGACTAGACCACCTCGAGCCATACCCAGGTTGAACAGCGGGAAACAACTGCGAATTAGTTACGACATTTAACGAAGGTGGTGTCCCACATCGTGAAACAACATGTTCAGTTATATTCGGAAGGTAACCTTGTCGGGTACCTCCCCGAGTTCGGTGTCTCCGAGTACTTGATTCGTCATCGTCACTTGAATGACTTGATGCTAAATCAAGACTTCGGCCTTCTGAACCGTCTGAATCCGAGTCACTGTCAGCTCGACGTTCACGCCGTTCAGTCTCTTGGGGCAATTCTCGGTGGCGGTGAAGGCCTGTTTCTTGCTCGAAGCCTCTCATGTAAGAGGGCACGTCACTTGTAGAGTTGTAGTTTGAAGTGCTTGTGGACGTGTGTCGAAGATGAGTGTCGCTTCTATAAAAAAAATAAGGAATTTCCAGAAAAATCGGGAATACAGTTACCTGTAGGGACTCGAACTTGTTTTGGTTGTTGAACGTGAGGTTGTACTCGATGTTGAAATACCGATATTGCGACGAGTTGGATCAATTGCTGAGTGATAAGCCAATGCAGATCTCTGAAATTTCATTTTGTAATAATGATTTAATTTTGGAAGAAAAACACTTACAGATTGGCCACTTATGTTTTGGCTGCTGGTGCTAGGAACGCCAACTACTGATGTGGTTTCAAGGAGAGGTACTTTTTTACCCATACAGCGCATAATAGATCTGGTGAAACAATACAGTTAGTGAATTAGATATTATTTGGGTAAATTGTCGGACTTACCTTAATAAATTTTGTCGGACTCTATTGTTTGCAAAACAATATCCAGCAAGTGAGAAAGCTGCATGTATTAAAACAGCAGCTGATAAAAATGGTGTCAGAAGTGGGTGTCTTTCGGAAGCTGCTAATAAAGCAAGAATCCAAGTTGCTCCAAGTAATGGTAAAGCAACAACAGAAACCCAAAGTAAAGTTCGTAAATTTCCAAAGCCTAACACGTGATCTTGTAAGGTGAAAGCAGCTCGAATTGCCATAATCAAAATTAAAAGATTGATTAAAACCAGAAGACAAATGGGTCCTACAAGACTCCAAACAACGCTTTCGTAGAGGGAGACCCAACAACTGTAAAAATTCATTAATGTTTTTTTTTATATTCATTTGATAACTTACAAGTAGTAGTTGCCATACTGGTGTGCACGTACACCTACAGCTAGACTCACTACAACTGCAGGTACTACGTATCCCATGCTGTAATAGAATCTCATTGGACCATGATTAATATCTCTCATTTCTGTTAACATTCTGTATAAGTGTAAGGCATCAACTAACATCCAGAAAAATGAAGCTAGCCATAAGTAGTGTAAACCAATAGCGACGAGTTTACAGGGAAGCTAAAAATTTTAGTTTAGAAAAATTGTGGAAGTATAAGAAAACTTGCTATGTGTTTCGGTTAAATAACCACCCTCAGACATCGTAATACAAATTTAGACTAGCCCCAATAAACTCAAAATAAACAAATAATCTATTCTCATTTTATCAATATTCAACTTCCCATCAACTCAAATTATCAACGACCCAACTCCTCAACAGCTAATAAGATTAGCAATGTTCATTTGAATCTGGTCAGTTTACGTTACCTTCTGTAGACGTAGTTTTTTTTATTGTTCGTATGCGTTTGTCCAATTCCAGTTAAGTAATGATATTTGCTTCTATTGTTACGTCTCGACCACGAAGAAAATTAATAAAAACACTCGCCGCCGCTGGCCCGAACCCAGATAAAGGTATCCAAGAGACAGATGATATTAAATAGCTGAACAATACGGGTTGCTTTACTCTTTTTGGTTGTTGTTGAGGGTGTCATCCAAAAGATCCAGATCATACTTGAGTAAAAAGGTTTATGGAAAAAAAAACTAGGAGTTGTGCCGCCGTTCGCTACCCATTTTTAGCAATAGAGCGAATTTATTAACCAAGCTAAGTTGGTTTTCATATTTTTTATTTGATATACAGTCTTCAATAGGTGGCAAGCTGCGTCAGAATTCCCATTCCTTTTCTGGCAAAACCTTGTCATTTAGTACCACTTTTGCCGCTTTAAATTGTACTCTGAGGCTGAGGGCGGTACTTTTGATGCCCTGGAGAAACTTCTACCCTTATTAGGAGTCAATTTTATTAACTGATATGTCTGTTTTATTAACTGCCATTGAAAAAGTAAGTATGTAAAAAATTCGGTCGTTGGTATATAAGTTGATTAATTGTTGATGTGCTGAGTTGTTGAATAGCAAGGTTATTGGTGAGTTGGGTTGTTGATGCACTGAGTTGTTGATAAAATGTTAATTGATGGTAATACCTATGTCAGTTGATAAGTTGGGGCCAATTCAACAGAAACATATAGGTATAATATGAGTTTACCAAGAAATTACTATACTTACATCACTGCTAACCATGGGTCGTCGAGCCTTTAAAGCTATAAAATAGAGTAATTCGGCAAGAAACACACAAAGTACTAGATTTTTTCGTATTGTGTTTGAGTTAGTTTGTAATCCTCTGATTAAAGCAAGTATGAGGTAGGCTGCGAGTAAAAGAGGTAGAGAAATTGCGAAACAACTATAACTTGAAATATCCTCAAGTAGCGACGGTTCGGGGATATACTGAAATAAATTTTATTACGAAAAAATACAACGCGGTATAAGTATATAATGTAGTTGATGTATTTCTGTAAGCAGATGTTGCTAAAGTTGTAAATTATCATATTAATAGTAGAACTATTAAGTAATTAAATAAATAATTTAAATTTTTAAAGAAGTAACTGCAACAATGGCCGGTTTAATTTAAGAAGGCTTCACAAAACACCGCGAACGGAAAAGCAACTGAAATTATAATAAATTATGTCTTGTGATTTATGATGGACTGCTTGCTCGAGCTTTAGCGATAACCATTCTAATAAATAGTGTTGAATTTCTTTTTTATCGAGCTAATAGCCAAATACAGTGCTTGCCAGCACTTGGGAGGTTTTGGATTCACTGCAGACTGTTTTGATCGGAGTTTTTTAGAGGTTTTCCCTGATCGGCAAGCGAATGCTGGAATAATAGCTTCTTCTAAAACCGCTTGACAGTGCCTTACTAAGAGCACGATTGAGTGTCAAAACGAACGTGCCCTGATTTTGTTTCTTTACCAGCCCGGGTGACGTATTTAATCGTACCCAAATTTTCTTATTATCTCATCCCATTTTTATAAAGAAAGGTTTTGTATCAAATTGGTTAAAAAACATTTATAAAATAAAACAAAAACAAATTTAAACACAAACAAACACTGTAAAGCATTTATTTACAAAAAAAAAATCGTTAACATTGCTATTTATTTCAATTTTAGCAAGTATCTTAAAGTATTAAACCGTTTATAAACAGTTTGGTATTCTTATTTTTTAATATATTTCGTACCAAATTTATTACTGTACTGTATTTATAACTAGGAGGGAATTTTTATTTTCTTCATCAACGAGGCAACAAGACACAGTAGCGTAACAGACGATTTATAGTCAAAAATGCCTCAGAGGGAACAAAAGATCTAGATTTAAATATTGTTACATAAGAGCAGAAATACAACCTGTAACTTTAAGTAATGTTATGAAAAGTGGGTGGACATTATTACAAACAGTTTGGTGTTCACTGGGTACGATATTTAAATTATTCATTTTGTAAGAAAATTTTACTTACTCATCTAATTAGTATGTACCTAAAATTTGTTCCAGAGATAATAAAAAGGTTTAATGAGAATTATTTGTTTAAATTATTTCTATTCTTAGCCGGGTAATATCCTAGTTTCTTTAGCTAGCTCAAGCAAGCTTGTCATAACTCGTAAGTAGTTCTTTTATAAGTTAAATTTCCTTCCAGAAATGCATCAACTATAGTTCTCAATACGTACTTCTAAATCGACAACATCCACAAGAACTGCAAACGTGGTCAAATGATTGCACGTACAGTTAACCAACAGTAGCGCTTTATCGTACGAATTAAACCAATCATCACCAACTTCCGTTCGGCACCCAACACGCGACCATTCTCCGAATCTAAAACGACCAATCAAAAACAGTTATATTAATTATTGGCTGTTTACCCTCGAGCTGTTGACCAATGAACACACTGCGGATTTGACCGTTCATTAAACAACGTTTTATTCGAATCCAACCAAATTTGCAACTTGACCGGAATTTTTAACGCAATTCCGGACAAACTCTTATAAAGTAATTTCCGGGTCAGACTTTGCCGTTTCGATCTAAGATAAACCGGATCGTTTTCGTGCACTTTAACTTCCGGTTCGACCAAACTTTTCCTCGGGAACATATCCTGCTGACTTAGATCAATTTCCGGTAATTTAACATCCTCAAAAATTATATTCCTTGGGGTTGTTGTTTTTGTAACGGCATCTACGTATTCTGGTACTAACACTCCGACTGAGATAAGGGGTGAACCGATTGTGATTTCAACCCCCCAACGTCGTACAACCGAGTCGTCGTATTTTTCCGGAAGGAGCGAATTTGCGTCTTTGTATTGCGCGTAGCTGACCACAGCGCCAACTTCCGGTAAGGAGTGTTTTGTTATAAGCTCTCCGTGTTCTATTGGTTTTATTCCTAAGAGTTTAAGTGGAATTAAAATTCGGGTGTTTTGGTCGAATTTGGATTTGTCAAGGAGGTAATTGTTGTATTTAGGGAAGGCTACAAGAGGGCCGTAGGTTTTTTGGGAAGTGTCTTGAAGAAACTGGGAGGTATCGGGAAGAATCACACGTTCGGTTGTATAATTAGGATCGTTGGGGAGTACGGGGATTGAGTCAGGTTCGTAGCCATAGAGTGATTCAGGAGTAACAACATCCAAACCCAGAACCATGTTTGGGGAAACAATTTCGAAGGGATTAGTGTAAGTATCGTGTTGGCTGATCGAAAGAATGTTTATATAATTCTCTATAAATTCGATTAAGTTTTCAGCACCGTCTCCAGTGAGTTTTTTAATGCGCATCCAATGGTTTGAGTATTTTTCATCCAAAACTACACCAACGGAATACACAATGTTGTGGATATAATCTTTATCCTGACTGTGTGTCAAATTCAATCCATGCATCCTTCCCTCATAATTTAACAACTCTTTAACTAAATCAAACGTAATTAAGACATCAGCTCCAAACAAAACCGGAGTCAAATTCGTCGCTTTATAAAGATCCAAAGCTAGTTTAATTGCCACAAAAGTATTTAATTGCAATTCCCCTTTTTCAATATTCGCTAATTGTTGCCTTAGCTCCATAAACCTTTCTGAGGTACAATTAAACAAATCCGGGTCTTGCCACCCTCCGGAATCGTCATCACAAATCCGGGAAGCTTTCCCATGAGTCCCTTTCGGACAACTTTCCACAGCTTCTCCTCCAAAAGCTGTTCTGGGCCACCAAATCCCATTCTTGGAACTTCTGGGACACCCATCGTAAACAACCTCGCACCCATTGAGTGTTACTTCTGCGTATGAATTGGGACACGAGTCACATTTCTGTCCTATGACTCCATCTCGACAACGACATTGCCCCGTTTCATGGTCACACTGGCTGTTGAATGACCCGATATGGTAGCAGTCACAAGGAATACATTTGGTTGTACCTTTAGGCTGGTAGTGGTTCTCTCGACAGTGACATTGACCGGTTTGTTTATCACAGTCGGGGTTATAACCGGCTTCAACGTCGCAATGACAAGGACCACAGATGGGGTAACCCCACCAGCTGGCAGGACACGGTTGGGAGGTTTTGGTTTCGCAGTACTCTCCAGAGTACTCCGAGGAGTTACACCGGCATTGGTAGCCTTTGGTGGTGAGAGAGGTTTCAACACAAGTGCTGCCACCCTCACAGGGGCTTACGTCGCAAATTGGAGTACATAACGGCCCCACGTGGCCCTCAAAACACTCGCAAGAGGATTTCCCCCAGGTTGTTACGCATTTCGAAGAAGAGGGGCAGTCGTTCTGGCAATCAGTTAAGTCAGGACAACCTTCTTCTACGTTTTCGGTTACCGTGGGTCGGTTTAAACTAGTTTGAGAGTTACCAATCCTTACGTCTTGGATGCAACCCTCCAAGTAGTTATAACCGGCATTTAGGCTTGAATACGAATTATCTGGACCCCCGATTAAAATTTTTCCGATGTATAAGCCTTGGATTTTTTCAGTGAAGGGAATAATAGAGGTGTGTTCACCGTAATCGAGTGATAATTTGATTTCAGTACCTAACCAAATGATTTCAATGTGGTGCCATTCCCCGTTTGATAATTCTTTAGTTGGGACTGAAAAGCTTTCGCCGTTGTAGGTGTACAAAAGAAAACTGTTTTGTAATGATATAACAGCTGAACTGTTTTGGCCCACTTGGATAGACATTAAAAATGTGTCTTGTTGTAAAGTACGGACTGATAAAGAATTGAGCCAAGGTAGTTGAATTGGTCGTAAAAGTGGATTGAAGGATAGAGTACCATCACCGGAAAAATGCCAAGGTTGGCTGATTGATTCACTGCAATCTTTACTTCCATAGCCGTTGGGGCAAAGGCAACGATACATTGCCCAACCTTCTTTACACACTCCTCCGTTTTTGCATGGGTTGGGGTTGCAAAATGAGCGTTTTTCAGGACAACCGGGAGTAGTACCATTGTCAGTAACAAAACTGTACATCAAATTATTATTTACTTTTTATGAAAAATATTTCGTTTATTACCTGTTCAAATCAATAAATTTGTAATCGATTTGTAACTCAGATATGCACCCTTCGAAAAATTTATTTTTCGTTTGGAAATTATTGGACCCAGAGGGTAATCCCCCTAACTGTAGTGGTCCTGTCAAATCTAAAAACCTATGACAAGTTTCAGTAAGTGAGGCACATCTTGGTTCTAAATGATATTCGGCAAATCCAGCACAAGCCCATTTACCACCTAATTCTTTTCCATGTTTTAAAGCTAAAGCTGTATCACAATCATCAAGTGCAACAGTTACCGTCTGAAACATTTTATTATTAGGTACTTGTTTTAAAATTCTATTTTGTTTTGTATTACTTTATTAAAGTATGAAACTGTAACTGAATGCCAATTCCCGTCTGATATTCCACCAGGTATTGCAGCAATGGCTTTTGTTACATTGCTACCGAGAGAAAAGGAAAATTGAATTTGATCATTAATGATCTCCAAGGAAATAAAATCGTGAAGTTCGTTATATCGGCCGTTGTATAAGAGTAAGCCATTGCGGGATTGTGTGGCGAATCTGTGACCAAAAAGAGGACTTGATTAGATTTTCTGGGATGGTTAGAGGGTAAGTCTCTGCTGTTGCAATAATGTTTGACACGGGTAATGGGGTTAAAACAAGATGTTTCATCTCCCGAGTTTAACAAAAAAAAACATGTCACGACTATTTCAAATTAGAGATTATAAATGCAGTTAGGGCATAGTGTGCAATAAAAATTAATAAAACTAAATGAACTGTTGATATTAATAAAATCTGATAGTAATTTCTTATACAAAATTATGAGGTGTTAGAAATTTAAAAAAATCCTTTTTCCGTTACGAAATGACACGTTACATAACTAGTTACGTACGAATAGATTTCATTACTACTAGTAATTATTTGTTTAACTGGCCTGGCTTACTCGTTTTGGCAAATATAACGATCGTTTATAAAATCGCAGTCTTCATTTCCATTTCGTTCAATCAATTGTAACTTTTTGGTGACCTATTCTCATATTTCTTGATTTTTATTTTTTCCTTTGCTATACATATTAAATTTATTTTTTTAACGACCGATAGTGTAAATAGTACGACAGTGACATAAGTGACGTTGAGTTTATTCCTCCAGAAATTACGGACAAAGACAATCTATAGCAAGTTTATGGATTGGCGTCTTAAAAATAAAATACAGTCATTTTATGAAAATGTATTTATACTGCATTTTTATTAAAATATTTTATCGAAGGTCGTAGAAAAAGTATAGTACATAACTGGAGTTGTAAAGACATTACGTACGCGTAGAAATGCAACGCAACTTTTCTACTTGTACTATCAGCCAATTTGAAAATGTCGCGTCCATAAAGGAACCCCTGCTGTCGATCCCAGCCCACTATCCACAACCATGCATAAATTATCCCCTAGTGCAATCATCTCAAACTCGTAAACTCTGATCTAGGGCAGATTCTTTACATCGCCTTAGTTTTCAGTTATCTGGCTAACAAACAATGCTGTAAACAAAATGATGTGGCAAAATAAAAACTTAAATTTGTGGATATGCAAGCCTGTGTGGACTATTCTGATCGAAGTTTTTGAGAGGTTTTCTCCATTTGGTAGGCGAATGTTGGAACTACAACTTCCAACTTCTTTTGAGAGTAGAAGTCAAGTAAAAAAAAAATAACCCACTTCTTGTAAATAACAATTGTTTAAAATAAACTGAATATTTCATGTTTAACTAAATAAACTTCAATTATTTAATTGCCACTATCCATTCTAAGCTCGGGATTTATTTCACAATTTATTCTCAATAATGTAAAAGCTTGTTTCGTTTTTTTCTTTTATGTTTATTTTACGAAATATTTCTGTGTATTAAAAAATGATATCTTGCAAAAACAAAATAAAAAATATATAAATTAAAACAGCAAACCATTAAGCAGAGACTTAAATTATGTTCGTTTTTACATATTATTATTATTATTTTACTGTTAAAAAAATACTCTACCTGAGCTTGATGCGCATCCGATGCCTCTGCTTCAAACTCGGAAACGTCAAGAACGAACTTCTTGTAAAACTTCTCGTCTTCAGCTCACACAAAGATGTATAATGCTCACTTCCCGCATCCAGCGAACACTCTTCACAAATAAACGACTTACCATTTTTCGGACTACACGTACTTCCGGTTTTGCACATACTAGGATTACACGGATCGTCCGAAAGTTCAACTTCACAATTTTCTCCTGTATATCCATGCCCACAAACACACGTATACCCACTTTCCCGCACTTTACATGTCCCATTATGTTGACATGGAGATGAATAACACAAATTCACTTCAGTATCACATAAGTAATGTTCTCGCGATCCCGTAAATCCTTTCGGACATTGACAAGTGAAAGTCGTAACGGGATAAATCGGTCGGAAAAGAACTGTATCACTACTAATGAAATCAGAGGCGTTACCGAATTTTAAAACAGTGAGACATTCTTCGTAATTTAGGCAAGGTTCACGGACACAGAGGTTATCATCGAAAGGGAGGATTTGGACAGTGGAGAGTCGGGCAAGGATTCCGCGGTTTAGGTAGACTTTCTCCTGGAGGAATTGTGGGGTGTAGTAGGTTTCTTTGGGAACGTCGGGACGCCGAATTGAGAAACTGACGTTAAGGATTTTAGCGTCGACGTCAGTGTCGTCTTGGATGCTAAAAATGAAGATGTTTTCTTTAGGGCACGGAATTATGGCTGCTAATCCGTCCATAAAGAAGCCCAAAAGTGGCGACAAGAACGCCTCTTTTGTCATTTGGTTCAATCTCACTGTTATAGAATTGTACAACATTTCTTCTGTTATCAACCGAACTGTCAACTGCATTATTGCTTTAACTTCATTAACTCCATCACTAACCGAAACTTCCATTGATGCCATTTTGGCAACATTTGTGTTAAGCTGTGGTGAGAGTTGAATCTGTCCTGTACTTTCATTTAAAGCAATCAAATTCGCATTGTTCCCGGATAAAATACGGTAGTGCAACTTATCAGAAACATCAGCATCAAAAGCTGGGATTCGTCCTATAGGTCCCGTTGGGAAAAAATCTCGGTAATTGTTAAACATGACCAAGAAGTCGTGCAAAACTGGTGCGTTATCATTAACATCAGTCACAATAATCTCAACGTGGGCATCACTACGTAAAGGTGGACTTGCAGCTCGGATTATCAAATCAAATTTCTTTTTGGGGCTCTCATAATCAAGTTCAGTCATTGTTAAAAGATCGGCTTTCTCAGATCCGGGTCTTGTCACAAGGGAGAAACTTTGGCTGTCTTCGCCTCCGATAATGGAGTACTGTACTATAGCATTGACGCCTTCATCTGGGTCTTTAGCGTGGATTTCACCAACGGTTGAGCCAATTGGACTATTTTCGGCTATGTAGAGTACAATTTTGTCTGAGTCGAAAGCCGGAGGTGAGTCGTTGATATCGTCGATGTGAATTGTAACAGGGACTGAGCTGCTTAACGTGGGAGAGCCTCGGTCTATGGCGTAGGCTTCGAGTTCATAAACGGCCACAGACTCACGATCTAGGCCTTTGTTGGTACGGATTACTCCACTAGTAGCATCAATTACGAACGAACCGTCTTCTTTGTCTTTTTCACTGAGTGAGTAGGAGATTTTGCCGTTGAGACCTACGTCAGCATCGGTTGCTGACACCTGGACCACGGAGGTTCCTAGGAAAAAAGTGTTTTCACTTTACAAGAACACAATCACCTGTTACTTTGGAAACTTACCTACAAGAGCATCTTCAAGAACACTCCCTGAGTATGCCGCTTGCTTAAAAACCGGATAATTATCATTAACATCAGTCACTGATATTTCCACATCTGTCGTATCTGACAACGGAGGATTTCCCCCATCTCGAGCCGTCACCGTCAACAAATACCCACTTGTAGTCTCCCTATCTAGTGCCTTGGTCGTAAAAATCGCTCCAGTTTGTGGATTTATGTTAAACTCCGCTGGATGATCCCCATCCTCTCCTAACGAATACGTAATTTGGGCGTTCAATCCAACGTCATTATCACTCGCTGAAACTACCAGAACAGTAGTACCAACTGCCGCATCTTCAAAAACACTCGCAGTGTATGGAGCATTCTCAAAAACTGGGGCGAAATTATTAGCGTCGGTTATATTAACGTAGACAGTTGCAGTATCAGTGCGACCACCAGAATCAGAAGCAGTGACAGTGAGGATATAGCGCTTTTCTTGTTTGTAGTCTAGAGGTTGAGCTACTGTGATGACGCCACGACCGTTTTGCGAAGTGATTGCAAACCGGCCACGGGTGTTGCCGTTGGTGAGTTCGTAGTGAAGCCGGGTGTCTTCATCAGCGTCTGATGCTGTAACTGTAGCGACGGGGGTACCTGGAGGATCGTCTTCGGAAACGACAGATTCGTAGATTTTTGGTTCGAAGACGGGGTCGTTGTCGTTGACGTCCTGGACGGTTATGATAACGCTAGCGCTGGCGGACTGGGGAGGGGTGCCCTGGTCAGTGGCTATGACCTAGCAGAATGGTTTGAAAATTGTATGAAATCATAGCAACGTTCAAAAGCTTAATTATGTTGTTGTCAGCATCAATAAAAGAGTTAGGCGTCACTCCATTACTCATGCGAACTATCTTTTAGGTGTCTTTAAAGTTGGTCAGACTCGCAATTATTTGTAAACCAGCTTGTATGGTTTATGTCGTAGAAATAGGCATTAGTAAAATATGTAGGTGTTTTTGATGTCTGAGCGTAGCGAGTGCAAAAATAAAGCTAAAGTTTACTTATGCATTTACATCGGTGAATCAGATACAACAATTTTTTTTAATCACTCCTCTTTGTCTAGTTGTGGTATAGACAAAAAATTTTTTATTTAAGGTTTTAAAAATAGGTACCTACTCAAGATTAATTAAAATTTTGTTACTACAGTTAATTATTATTTATGTTGACAACAACACCTTTAGCTCTTCCATGTCGTAAATTAAATCTATGCTAAATTACCTGAAACATAAACTTGGACTGATCCTCGCGGTCCAGCTCCTTGGTCGTGGTAATCCACCCTGTATGCGAGTCAACCGTAAGCGGAAAATCCTCGGTACTTCCTCCAATCGAATCTCTAGGTGCTATAGTATACTTAATGTCCGCGTTTGGTCCTTCATCAGCATCGTAAGCTTGGACTTTAACAATGCTATATCCTGCTGGTGCATTCTCTTGTATACTTTCTTGAAATAACGAAGTGTAAAATCTTGGCGCATTATCATTAACGTCTTTCACGTTAATTAGCAATTGAGTTGTATTCGACCTTGCTGGACTCCCACCGTCTTGAGCTCTTATAACTAGACGATAACTACGTAAAGTTTCATAATCAAGAGGTTTAACTAGAGACACATCTCCGGTTAAACTATCAATGGAAAATTGAGATTGCGTATTTCCACTGATTATCGCGTATCTTATTGCAGCGTTATTGCCTTGATCGGCATCAGTTGCCCTGAAACCCACCCGTTAACCACTACATCCAATTAGAGAAAAAAACTTACTTGATGTGAGCAATGACCGGGTTTGAGGTCCAGTCTATATCCTCATCGAGGGCTACAGTGTAGGTCCGTTCAGAAAACTGTGGGTAGTTATCATTATCGTCCAAAATGTGTATAACAACACTTGCACTTGATGATTTTCGGGCAGTTTGGGGACTGGCTAAATCCGTAGCTCCAACAATTAAAGTATAAACTTCGGTTGTTTCCCGATCTAGCATTAATCTCGTTGTAATAACCCCAGATTTGGGGTCAATTTTAAACGCGCGATTATCCTCCTCTTCTGACGATACTCCACCCCCGTTTATACTCCGTATTGAATACTCAACATCTGCATTTTTCCCTACATCCTGATCTGTAGCTTTCAAAGTAATCACAGTCGATCCAACACTCACACTCTCCTTAATACTGGCATCATACTCATTCATTTCAAAAACGGGTGCATGATCATTAGCATCCAGGACATTAATCTGGAGCATCGTCGTGCCACTCCGGGGCGGAAAACTATCATCCATTGCCGTCACCCGGAAATAATGCACATCAACCATCTCCCGATCGAGTTTCACTTTCGTCGTAATTGTCCCAGATTTAGGGTCAATATCAAACATTCCCTGAGTCCTGGAATCAAGTAAACTCGACATGGAGTAACTAATTGGGCTGTTTTCTGGATCGCGAGCTTTCACAGTGGTTACTACAACTCCCGGATCGCATTCTTCAAGAACACTCGCGACGTAAAGGGGTTTTTCAAAGAAGGGTGATTGGTTCCGGAGTTCTCTCCTGACGCGTTTTGCTATATCAGTATCGTTGAAGAGTTGGTGGTGGTAGACGATTTTCAGCCGATGCTCGGTATTCAAAATTTTGATATCGTGACAATGCGTTGAGAAGAAAATTGTGATTTTCCAGAGGGGTTCAATAATGCAGATGTCGTTACTGGCGACTAGGTCGCCTTGGCTGTGCTCGATTTTGAACCGGTCGTCGGAAACATATCCAAAATGAACAGCGCAAAACTCACTTACCGTTCGAGGGAGGAAAGCGGAAATTGAGTTTATGAACTGGCTCTGTCTCAGACAGATTTTTTGCCATTTTCCGGTTGTAGGGATAGCGAAAGAGGCGAAAGTTTCGGAAATCCATTGCTTGGCTTTTGTTATCCTGTCTTTAACTGAAGGGTGAAGAGTAAGGAAGATGTTGCGTTTTCTTCTTGTTTCGTGGAGGTATTCGTAATTTTCTTCGTGGTCGGTACATTTTGTGCCGATTATAAAAATTCGGAGAGGTAGGCTGTAATAATCGATGTCTTTTAATCGATTTGAAGTTGAATCGATGTGAACTGTGAATAGGTTAGGGTAGTAAACGCCGTCGCATTGAAGTGATTGAAGTAAAGAAACTTGTCCATTTCTAGGATGAACGGAAATTAAAGTTTCGACGAAAGGAGCAGATCTTTGGGTATTAATGTCGTAGTTTCTTTCAGAACCAAGTCGATAAACTGAAGCGTTAAAAATGATATCACCCGGTTGTTGTTTTTCATCTACTAGTAATAAATATCCTGAGATGGAATTGAAACACAAATAAAATAAGAGAAAAATATAAATTGGTCGTGTTGATTGCCTCTCAATCATGAGAGAAGATGTTATAATCATTTTTCAACAACATCATAATTCATATTTTCGGCGAGTCTAACAGTATAGGTGGTTTCATCCTGAAAAAAAAAATTGGCATTAGTACCAACTTCCTTTGCAATAAATAAATTATAGTACGTGCAAGAACCGCATCCTGCACATACAAACTTTCTCATACTTTTAAAAGAAGCAGTTAATTATAGGAGTCTCAGGTAAAATAAATCGTTTGAGGCAATTTCCAGCTTTGTGAGCTGACAAAATAAAGTCGATTTTCTTGTGAACTAGTTAAGAGTATATTAAAACATTCCTAGCAGGTTGTTATAACGTACAGACCGCTACAAAAGCTGTAAAAGACACACGAGTCGATCGGTGTTAACAAGAAGACATCACGTGTGTCTGAAAAGCGGTTCTTCTAGTTTGTTGACATAAAAATTTAAATAACCCGAGTGTCCCAACGGATGAGGATTAATTATTAAGATATAGGTGTATTGCGAAAGAATGCTGCTTTATCGAAATTCTCCAATGCCGGTAGTTCTGCATTCTCATAAAATACCAAGACCTACGCTCGAATTCTCTACGAAATTAATTGAATTAATTACCTGGGCTTTTATTGATCCCACTCTAAAAAACGCACAACACACGTCTTAATTTCGGTTATAAATGCGCAACTCTAGAGTTGACAATTTTAAAAACACGATTTTGTATTCAACTCACTCACTTCAAGACTAGACAATCACTCAATTGTATTGGATTGGAAGAGCGAAATTTGGTTGTTAGCTTGTTAATTTGTAGTTTGAATGCCGGAAATGTACGCATGATTACTGAAGCAATTCCAGGAATTTCGTTCTGCCGGAATGTATATTTTATTGAAAAAATAATAGCGACCTAGGTTGGAAATTTCGGTGTTGGGGCGTGTGATTCTCGGTGTCGTGTTATTGATTGCAATTTGTTGAGGAAGCCGCACATGTCACTGGACAATGGACATTTAACGAATTTAATCAGAGATAACAGGCCGCAAGGCTTTGTAGGGACCTAACCAAAACTGGCAAAGCCATAACAAAATCTCAAAATTTGTTTTAACTAAATAAAGCTACATTGCGAAAGTTATTTATTTATTCCTATCAATTTTATAACAAAATATACACATGTATAAGATGATTTACATAAAATTATGAACCTGCCTGAGAAGAGTTTAAATGCAACCGAAAGACAGTTCGCATGAGTAACTGGATTCATAAATTGATTTAGAAGTTATACTAGTATGTCTTTTGAGTGTAGGTATTTATAGTTCCTGAACTGAAGTTCCTTGAAATTTTATGTGAATCATTCTGTACTATGTAAACGAATTATGAATTTTTAAATTTAATTAAAAATTGCCAGTAAATTATATACCTATTTGAACAGTATTTTTACACATTTTTCTGGTCAGAATTCTTTATAAATATTTTCCAAATGATAATAAAACCTCTAATTTTGGACGCGTCATGTCACTTTTAGTCAAATGATATATCAAAATATTCAGAAATACTGATAATTTATAACATGTAGTTTTTTCAGAAATTAATATATTTACTAAACTTCTATTTTTAATATATAAGATGTTTTTGAAGTAACTCTAGAAATTTTAACAACTGATAGTCCTCGTTAAAAACTGATTAATAACCAAAACTGTCTTATATAAATGTTTATGGTTTTAAAGATATTCACTGTAGAACTTTTTTTAAAAAAGTTGTTTTTGAACGATAATACGATATCAAAAAAAATATCAATTTTTTTAATATACAAAGTCTGATTGAAATATATACAGAAATTTTGTCTGATGATAGTTCTGATAAAAGTTTTTGTCAAAAAACATTATTTTTGAGATACACGATGTATCACAACTCTGTTTTTGAACAAAAACTTCTACATCGTATATCTCAAAGACTATAAACATTTGTATCAGTGGCGGCTCGTCAGATGAGGCAACTGAGGCCGGGCCTCAGTTAATTTAAGCGAATTTTAATACATAAATTTATTTTAATATTGTTATTATTAATCACTATTTAGATGCAATTTTTTTCCTAGTGAAGAGAATTTTTTTTAAAAAAATGATCGGACACCGAATATGTGTATACCTAACCGTTTGAAATGCAGCGCGATTAGTATGAGCAAGAGCAAGAGACCAAGCATAACAGATGAGGCCGAATATTCTGGGGACTCAGTTAAAGCCTTTAGCGCACGCGCATTACGGTCTGTTAGAGCGAAAGCGAATACACATAGCACTAGCAGTATCTTTTATCCTTTAAAAGAGGCCGAAGAGTTCGTGGCCTCACGGAAAACTTCGTTGTTACTTCGTCGCCTGCAGGCTGGATGCAGCATGCAGCGAGATGCGAGATTGAAATCAGTGTGGAATTGTCTCAAGTAGGGTTTATACCAACGTACGTTTTTAAAAAATCGGGAACGGGTATGATGAATCCTCAATATGATCCTGTAGTACTTTTGTTAAATATTCCATTTTTTCGGCGTAAAGAAATAGAAAAACGTCAAATTTTGGAGTTAGGGAGACCAACTCCACGATTGTCTAGAGTCACATTATCAGGTTCACATACGCGATCTTTTCAAAATTCCTGGTACGCTTGCCATACTTGGTTATGTGGTAGTACTTTTATGGAAAGAAGTTTATTTTGTTGGCCGTGTTTGTTGATCGGCAATGTAAAAAATGTGTGGAGTTCGGGCGAAGGTTTCAAAAGTTTAAAAATTTTTTCACGTGGATTAAAGTTACATGAAGTATGCAAAGAACATTTAAAAAATTGCATGGGTTTAAAAAGAATTGAGAAAAACGTATTTAGCGTTGCAGAAGCTTTGCAAGAGCACTCTAATTTTAGTAAAATTTTATTTAATGAGAATGTTAGAAAAAATCATCTGCAATAATTTTCTCCTGGCCTCACCCGACTCAAGAGGCACGAGCCGCCACTGATTTGTATAGGGCAAATTGGGTTTTCTAGCATATTTACAACCAGGGTTATTCCCGTTAAAATTTGTAAAGTTGCTTCAAAAACACTTTCTACATAAATTTTGACTTACCACTAATATAATGCACATTCAAATTGTTTACAATAATTTTAATACAAATACGACCCTTCTATTTAAAAGGCTTATCAATTATTGACCTACAATAGTGACCCGCTAAATCCAAGCCCATAACAAATATATTTAAAACTTGTGTTCCAGAGTCGAGTTGTTTATAATGGTATTATATTATTCGTTTACGACTATTTGTTTATAATTGAAAGGTTAAAGAAATTCCAAGTATTCCTTGTTTACCAGTTAGTTAAATTATGACTTATATACCTATATATAAATTTCCCTGAAGTATAAAAATATTGCCATCTTAGTCACTTCGCTTTCCTTCATAAAAAACATGTAAGAAAATTAAATTATTCTCAAGAGAGTCATTTTTGCAAATTTTAATTTTCAATTGGCAACTAAAATAACCGATGAGGGCACCACAGCGAGAGAAGTAATAATTTCAAGTCTGAGATAATAATGACAATTTATATTGTGTGATTTTTAAAAGTTTTGTGATGTTTCAAAACTATATCACGTTGTGCTTTTTCTGCGGAATGTTTGCATACTTTGGTTGAGTATTTTAGCAGTTTCTTCTGAAAAAAACGTAACCCATAACCATAAACAAATTTTTACAAAGGCGCAGAAAGATAGATGTTAGTTGCGGGCTTTCTTATTCCCACAGGTCATTTAAGTAAAATTTTTAAGTTTATTAATTTGACAGACGTATTTATTTTTGACTGCCGATTCAACTACCTACTAATTAGGTACTTACATAATAATAAAGGACTCTATTTGATTTGTTCACCATGCTGTCGTATGGAACATGTCCTAGGGTATTGATTTACCTGACTGGAACTACCATTCAGGGTGTTAATTCCAATCACTTGACAAAATGGAAAATGATCTTTGTTATACAAAAATATGGTAAAATTCAGATGGATGGCTAGGGCCATCTTCTGTTATGTTATGTATTTATGATCGTTCCGTGCCCAAAACTTTTGTAGATTTAACCGTTGGACTTACAAACGAATAATTTATTTAACAATAAATTAATTTTAATTCAAAATGACTCGCAACTCAATATACTTCTATCGCTTTCTCTCGTTAAGTCGAACTACTGCCAACAAGCACGCGACTATTCTAGGTGCTTCCATCTGCCTTATTATGACTCATTGCTTCTAGTAGTATCAAAGCATCCTAAAGGACAGAAAAAAATTAAAAGCATGCTATTTAATGTATATCATTCTGACGTCATACTTTGGGGAATCCTGTATAATAAAAAATATTTTTCTGAAATCCACCTTATTTTGTAGGTACAAAAAGTCTACAAATGATCAAAAGTCCATCCTTAGTAATAACTGAGCTACAGAAGACGGGAGCTGAGCTGAATTAGCATGTAGATATGTGATAGAGACGATGTAAAAAGAATCTTAAAATAATAAAACAGTCGAAAAACAAAAATAAAGTCACTTATTGAAAATTCTTTTTAGGAAATGTATGCATACCTCGCTCGTTATGCTTTCTTCAGTAATAACAGGTTTTATTATAGCGCTATTGTATGATATAAATATAATAAATACAATTTTCGATATTACCGATTTATTGATAATTGCGGGTCTAAAAAATAGAAAGTTCGAAAAGAAAAGTTTTCTGAAGATAGTCTTAATAAACATAATTTCTAGTACAGCCAACTTTTTCAGTTGGCGACAATAAGCCTCGTGTAAGGTTTACTGGGAAATTACTGCAACCTGAGTTTCAGTAGAATTACCAAATTAGCAATTATTGTTACCCAAACCGAAAACTAAAACTGGAATATTAATAAACATTTTACATATATTTTAGCAAGAGCCTTTGTTTTGAGTAAAAATTTTAAAGGTTCCCCGTTGTTATGAAGGGCTTCATAAGCAAGGTACAATACTTATTTGCATAATAAACAGTGTAGATTGAAAATATGTGACGTATTCTGATGTAATTTGTCAATATTTTTAAATGAACAAAATTTTAACAATCAAAAATTCCTTTCCACAGGATTATAATTCAATGTTGCCAAACGCTGTTTTCACTACCAACAATCAGATTAAATACTAATGAAGAAATCGTTTTTGAACATTTTCGTTTAGCGAACTTATCAATGCTACCATAAAATAAAAGAAATTCATTCCTTTTATAAAACATCTAGAAACTGTTGCAAGGTAAAAAAAATGTAATTTATTTTGGGTTGTTGCTTACTAAAAGTCCTACTAGGTGTTAGTACATCTAAAAAAATGCGAGCTTTTCGACACGTCCGATATAACATACAAAAATTTGAAGAGGACTGTCGGCAAAGTTCACAATCGCAAGCAGACTTTGTTGATAGCCAACCTAAAAAGTGCAAAAAGTCGGCACTGCAGTTGCAATGATGGGATAAATTACATCTAATGTCTCTATAATCGTTCATAGAGAAATGAACTAATGTACTTAAACAAAATTATTGCTAGATAATATGTTTCATTAACTGTTTGTAGTCATCTACAGGCATTTGTATTTTGTAAAGAGAATGCTGCTTGCTGTTATTAGTTTAGTAACATTCTTGTTTGTTATTGCAATTAATGGTTTTCAATGTAATTTTTTCAAATTTGTGTCTTTAAAAACCCTATTATCACATTTAATGGAGTGCTTTAAAATATAATTCTGTTCTAAAAGGTTCGAGAATGTTTTTACAGTAACTTCTATGTCATTACTATGCTTGTTTCACTCTTATAACTAAAATATAGCAATTTTGAAACAGTTATGAGCATTAAATTCTGTCAAAAATTTGCTTGACAACAACCACTTGCAAAATTTTCTATTAGTTAATACCTCGGTTAATACACTGTTGAATAATGTAATAGAGGCTCTGAGCTGGACTCTTAGGTGTTGAATTATTTCCATTATTCATGAGTTGTGTCCATAAAGTTAACGATAATGTGTATATTATTAAATAGGTGTAGATAAAATGAATAATTTATTGTTTATCAAAAGCTTGTTGGTATTGTATTAAAATTAAAAGTTCGATAAAGTTCTTTTCTACCCATCAAGACTAAAAACAATATTTTGTGGTTAAAGTAACTGTAATTGGTTTTTAGCAAATTTTAGGCATTAAAAATAACAAAACAATGCGATACAAAATGTGAAGATTAGCTTTAAAAATGGTTATAATTTTAAGTATATTTTACCGTTTTTGTGATAGAAATAGAATAGTATAAAATTTTCTCTATAATGGCTGATACTATAATACTCGGACAATTACAGCCCTCACTGACAATTGTTGAATTTATGGTAGGCCAAAGCACATTGCCGATGGATTTTAATTTAAGATAGTACCTAACGAGGACGATTTGTTTCAGACGAAGCGAACGAGAGTTCAAGCCTGTACGTAGAAATTGTGCTCACAAATATGGCTAGGATTACCAACTTTCCAATACTGAAAAAAGCACGTTCTCAAAATAAAAATAAAATTTCTTTTTAACAATTGTCCGCGAAATAGTTGTTTTCAGCTACGAAAACGTTGTATCGCCTGCAAAATTCATTTTCTCGGACCGGTCGAGAAAATCCGTATTTGCGGCTATTGACGTAGGAAAAACAAAACAATTTTTTCTATTTCGGCCGTGAAATGCTTAAATATCGCGTTCGCAAAGCCCTCTAGGCAATAATTTTTCTCTCGCTACGTTAAAAAATGATTTTGCGGCCAGGGTATAGGCATAGAAATAATTATTGTGCAATCGTCCGCGAAATTCGATTTCGCTGCTATTGCATGAATTGCAATTGCATGAAAAGCGAGATTGTTCTGCTTTGACGACAAGTTGCGTTCGAAAATTAACCAATCACAAATGAGGATTTAAAATTTTGGTTCTTTTCGGGTAAAAAAACAAATCCTAGAATAGAATAAAACTGTTATAAGAACCCCAAAGTAATCTCAATTTTGGTTGTTTTGTTCTTGCCAATAGTCGTAAACGGTGTCAAAACAAAGATTTTTAAATAGAAGAGCAAAATATAGTCACATGTACAAAACGAAGTCGTTGTAACACAGCTTAACCAATTACTAAACTTATGTTAGAAAATTAAAAATAGTAAATTCTATTCGATTGTACCATTTTAACTCAAGAAGGTGTTATTAACGTTATTATACATTTAACTAAAGTACAAATTCGGTTCTTTTCCTGCATTTCAAGGACTAAAAGAAAATTTATAAAATTAAAGGACTGCCCTTTGAAATAAAGGACGGTTGGCAACCCAATATGGCCAAAGCCGTGAAACACAGAAAGTAAAAATTTTCAATTGAAATAGTTTCAGAACGAATACAAAATTAAATTCTTAATATTTAGTTTAAAAAAATAAAAAAGTTACTGAAATATCAAAAAAAATCAAAAGTTTAATATTTGTGCAAACGGCCAAAAATAACAAAAAACGTTAGCGGAAAAAGTTCTAGAGAAATGAATTTTGTATAGTAAAGTCGGGAAAACGATATTTTTATGTAATAGTTTAGACCTCATAAACGGATAAAGAAGAGAGTGGAACAACCCTTCTCATATTCCACTACAATAAAGATTTACTTTGTCTAGTAAGTAATGTAATGATGGTTATAATTTCAAATTTATTATAATTAGCTTGTTACTTTCTTTTATAAATAGTAAAATAGTTTTATACATACATACTACCAGTAGGTATGTTAATTATTCCGCCACTAAAAGAAAAAGCAAGTGTTTAATGGTAAGAAGTAAGAAGATCTAACAATAAGTAAAAACTCTAAACTTTCAATATCTTTTTTGATACGTTCCAGTAACTTTTTGCTAATTTTTTTAATACAAATGTTAAGAATTTAATACTTACTCTATATCGATTTAAAATCTTTGCCATCATTTGCGATGTCAGGGAAGGATCCGTACTTGTAATATCGTAGGTTTTGGGTCAGACCATCTTGCTGGCTATCGCATACAACTGTGATATCATAAATCAAAATCCATCACCATCAATGTGGTTTGGCCTCCGTTTAATTCAACAATGGCTATTATTCGGTTTATTGCAGCCTCTTATATAGTCAGCCCATTTAATTCTGTCTCATTTGTCGGTCATAG
This sequence comes from Tribolium confusum, assembly GCA_029207805.1. Taxonomy (NCBI): domain Eukaryota; kingdom Metazoa; phylum Arthropoda; class Insecta; order Coleoptera; family Tenebrionidae; genus Tribolium; species Tribolium confusum. The sequence goes on from JALGAY010000006.1 coordinate 13,258,737, forward strand.
AGTCGGTTTATTTACTCCTTTTTATTAAAGACACATAAAATAAAACTGTTTCCTTCTTGATTCATCAGAAAACATTTTTGTTAATTTAATCCGTTATTTAAATAAAAAAATGCTTCAGGAAGTTATGTTATTCATCGAACATGTATAATATCTGTTATCGGGAAATGTAGCTAGTGACTTGCGGGATTTACTTCATTCCCTCTGGAAATGCAGCAAACACGCAATTTATCGGTTTAACGTTATCACAGTCTAATTTTCGGTGTTTAACTTTGTTTGAAATTTAACCTTTTTTGAAGTTTTTACCACCTGCTACCTATAATTATTAAGTGAACAGCTGGAGTTGGTTTCCAACTGTTATATCAAAAAGATATAATGAATTTCACTACAGTTACTACGATTTATTGATATACAGGGAGAAATTTATGTATAGTGGAGTTGTTGCAATGCAGAACTAGCGTTTTAAATGAATACTAAACACGATAAACCTATTTTGTAAATTATTCTAATTCCTAGAATATAAACTAACTAGTTTATGAAATAAATTAGCAATAAACGAAAGAGAAAAAGAGCAGGAAAATATAGAGGAGTTACGGAATTTTTGCCCCTCGCCAGTTCAGCGCATCAACTTACTCGTATAGAAGAATTACGTACGAAATTGTATTCTTAATAAAAACATTAGATTGGAACAGGTTTTAGTTTTATTGATCAATTTATATAATTTGATATTCTTTTTATACTAATCTAGAAATAGAATTTCAATGTTTACAAGGAATGTTCAGAAAAAATTTGAAGAGATAGCTGTAATTGCATTAACTTGTAATTTAAATTAATGACGTAATAAATTTTGAGAAAAAAATATTCTTGCGATTATTATCTCAGCGGTATTAGAAGAAAAATATCAATTACTTAAAAAAAACGGTGACTACCGGCTGCCGATCCAAACCTTAATTAAACCTATTCTAAATTACAGTTACATATTTTACAACGTCCTGCGGCAATTTAATTATTTACTTTTACGTTTCTCAACTGGTTCTGACATTTAAAATGATTGTTATAGAGACAGCAATAAATTTAAGTCATACATATCATGCATCAAAAGTGATTGTAACATGAGATTTTTTCCGAAAAAAATTTTTTTCACTTGCTTTGTTGAGAATATTTTAATCTCTTTTGTTTGATCATTTGATATTCAAAGCAGGTGATTTCGGTTAACAAACGATAAGGTTGGGTAAGCAACGACTCAATGAAAGATTCATCAGTTATAAAAACATGTTGGATCAATCATATCAAACCGCATCCTTTGGTGTTTCTTTTTTGGCGGCAAAAGCACTAAAACCGAGCTTTTGTGTTGGATTCTGATTACAAATCCCCTTTTTATGTGAAGGGTCGTGTAAAAACAAAAGCTTTCTACAAAGAAGCTTTACAAGTAGCTCTTGTAGTTTTATTTTTTTGAGTATAGTATCGACCGTAAAATTTGTAAAGGCAAGGTATGTTACCCCTCTGTAACATATGGGGGGTGGCATGTTCTAGGGTTTCGTTTGAAGTGGTGACTCATCTTTGTTTTAGGTGCATTGTCTTGAATAAAATTATGATGAGTTCATTTAAATTTTCGAAAGTATTGGACTTTCATTTTTTGCACGCTGAGAGTTGCTCCATTAAATGCAATAAAACAACCTTGGTTATTACGATATTACTTAATTAACAATGATAATAAATTGCTTTTTACTCAATGAGATAATTCAGGAAGCAGAGCTTTTCAATTTTGCATATCTGCATATCAAATTTTTTCGCTTCCTTTTGTGTTTATTTTTGTTTTCTATTATTACCATATTCTTTTGTTATATCTTTTTTTTTATTAAAATAAAAACAAAACAATAAAAACAACAAATTAAATATCTTTCAAATTACAAAAATTTGCGAAAAATTAAAAACGGAGATTTAAATTCTTACCTGCAATTTTTTAACACTGACTGTACCTCAACATCAGTACATTGACACAAGGTATTTAAAAACGAAATTTTTGAATAAAACTGTCACCAAAAAAATCACAATTGATTTAAGCACTGAAACTTTTCACTTTTTTTGATTATTTTTGAATTTATTTTAAGTAAATAAACAGTTTGTTTGCGAGTTTCGAGGAAAAAACACAAGTTTGTAGGTAGTCAAGCAGCCATTTTGAAGCGATTTTGCATCTTTATCTGGATTTGCATCTCTTTCTCGCAAGATAAGTTTCATACACAATTTTACAGTTCACTGCAAAAGCTTCTGGATATTGACGTTAGGGTGCGCTTTTACCTTTGCTTTGTTCTGTGTTGGAGAGTGGCGGTTCCATGTGATTCAAATTCAAAATTTTAAGTGTTAGGACCGATTTGGGTGAGAAATTTATTTCCATTATTGTGAAAGCTTGTTTTCAAAGTATAGTTGGGTGAAAAAATGTCTCAAGCAATTACAGGTTGTATTTTTCTTCATCCATGATCTATGATATACTTACTGGTGTTTTTCTTTTGATTATCATAGTTTCAAACTAAAGATTATCATGAACCAATTATGATATTGTCTGATTTAATATTTTCAATCTTTTGTTGAAGAAAAAAATTAGGTTTATTTTTCTTCTGAGGAGTACAGATTATTCATTGATTCTTAAAATCATAGCCACATTATTAATTTTTACAGTTTATTTTTTATTTGATAAAATTAATTTTACAGGGTGACTTTGAAGTATGTTTGAGACATTTAACTAGCTTTAGTTTATAATAAAAGAAGTCAAAATAACCCAGCTTGCCGTATACAAATATTTATAGTTTTTGGGGATACACCTTGTAGAACTTTTTTTAAAAAAATTTTCTTAACGAGATACAATGTATTACATCAATTTTTTTTAACATTCAGTGTGTGATTGCAATATATCTATGCAACAATTTTTTCTGGTCACAGTTCTAGTTTTGTTGTTAAAATCAGATAAACAAATGTTTTTAAAAAAAATTCTACAAATGTTACCAGAGAATAGTCCTTGTTAAAACGATGCTAAAAAATTTAATTTGCTTTATACAACTGTTTATATTTTCTGAGATATACGCTGTAGACATTTAAAAAAAACTATTTTTGAGATACACGATGTATGACAACACTGTTTTTGAGCGAAAAGAGTCACACATCGTGTATTTAAAAAATAATGTTAATTAAAAAAAAAGTTCTACAGGGTGTATCTCACAAACTATTAACATTTGTACAGACCGTTCATTATTTATTTAGATCAACTCTTGCTATGAAATTCAAAACGTATGTTTAAAAAAGTGTGGTTAGGAAATTTTTTGGCGAAATTCTTCCAAACTAGCACTAGTGCTAAAGTTTCACTCTCCCTCAATTAAAATTGATTTCACAAAAACGATTCAATAATAAATATTTTATGCTTGACGCCTTTAAACGTTCAATCAAATAAACCGTTGATACTATCAAAGACAATAAAAATCTGTCAAACCATATTTCTAAATCTAAATAAATAATGAACGCTCCGTATAAGGCAAGTTGGGTTATTTTAAATTCTTTTAATATGTGATATAGCTGGTTAAATTTCCCAAACATACTTCAAAGTCACCCTGTATGTATGTGAAACTGATTAATTTATAGAGATTTTAAATGGTTTTTTTTATTCCGTTACAAAATTTTTAATTTCTCAGTAATTTTCAGCGTTATGTGTAATAATAAATTACAGTACCGGACTAAGATTTTTTTGAGGCACCACATTATTTGGGGCTTTTATTACTCTAGGTAAAGAGTATTATTAAAATTTTTAAAATGATTTTTATAATTATTTTCTAATATTTTCGTCTTCAGAAACGGTAAAGGAAAGTGTTCCAGTGTTATGAAAATCGTAAGACAAGTTAATTATTTATACCATTTGAAAGCTCTTGAAATGATGGTCATTTTATATCATTGCACCAAATTACTGAATTTTTAAACAAAATCGTAACCAAACGAAGACGATGTTACTTACTGACAGTTCTTAAATAAGTATTCTAAATGTTTTTTATAATCAATTGCCAAAGTGTTGTCAGGTTGGTATTGCCATTCGTTAATGACAAATGGTAATTTAGTTATGTTATGTTGCTAGCACTAAATGCCTGTGTCATTGCATTTGTGTCGATAAATATTTGTGAATAGTTACAGCACTGAAAATAATATTTGGATTTAATATTATCTTAGTTACGGTAACCATTATAACATTCATAACTCCCATGGGAGTTATAGGAGGCAATTATGAATTCTTAACTCCCTCTAATTTTTTAATTGAAAAGAAATACAAATCTAGTGTACTAAAGTTACGAGAAAAGAAGAAATGATTAATAACCAATTAAACAACAATTTTTAAACGCCAATAATATCGTTTCGTTTATATTCTTGCTTCCAGTGTTACTTTTATTCAACAATTCTTAAAATTTCTGATATTTTTTCTTGCACATTCCTTCCGATGTTACGGGCACTAATACATGGGAAAAAGATAAGTAAATATACATACCATATTTGAAAAATATGCCAGAAATATTATTTCATTTACATTTCTGCTGCTAGTGTGGTTCTTTTTTAGCCATTCTTGAAATCGGTCGTATTCTTTCTTGTACACTACTTCAGATTTTCTTGATACTAATACAGCACGAGCTTTCTCAGCTTTTTTTCACGTTCTCAATCATTTTTAAAAATTCATAAATTTTTGTTGACGCAATTGTCAAGAAATAAATCCATAGTAACCAAGCGTAGTTAACTAACAGCAAATTTGTTTTTTGGATTTGTTTAGTAGGAAATAAAATTGTAATTTGTTTTTTGGATTTGTTTAGTAGGAAATAAAATTGATTATGTATCACGTGAATTACTGGGTGTCAATAACCTCGGGCAACTTACAATCCCTCGGGCCTAACGGCCCTCTGGATTGTAACTCGTTGCCCTCTGTAACCAACACCCTCATAATTCCCTTGATACATAAATAACTATAATGTGCTTAACCTAAACTCTGACATGGGGAAAATATAAAGTCTGTTCGTAAATACAGAAGGTTTTAGGGTGGTACAGTATGGTTTTTCAAAAAATTTTTAGATTGACAATTGATTATAAGAAAAACCGAGTTTAGGTACCGACAAAAAAACAAAAAAGAACAAAAAATGTATTATTATTGCACTCTCTGTAGAGTTAAATTTTTACTACTATCAAAGGATAAGGCTACTTACAAATACGGTTCGTGGCCATACTTTTCTAATAGAAAAAACGTTTACCGTCTCACAATATTTAAGATATGTAATTTTGACTTTATTTGGTAAGTTGGCAATTTGGCATAATTATATTAAAATTGATAGTAAAAATGTTAAATTTGACTTACCTACAATTTTTATAGCATTATGGTAAAAAGATAGCTATTCAGACGTTAGGTGTTAGAAGTTATACTAAACATTTTTCTATATCCGCCTCAAAGGGCTATAAATTTGGTAATTTAATTTAAAAGCCGAAGACAATTGTTATAAAAATAAAATTTTCTGTAATGTTTATAAAATATAGCATAAAAATTCTTGCCTCCCGGCTCCCAAAATCTATTAAAAATCTTATTATACTCGAAGGTACTTACTATATGCGTTTTTCCGAATCGAAAGTGAGAACTATTGTTAATTGTCCCTGTAATATTAAGACTTTTCCAGAACTATTTTTTGTCGGACTTAATATTTTCCTTGTTCTCTTTTAAGATGCTAATTTATTATTTTTGGGACACTCGGTTGTTATATATAGGGTGATTCAAAATTAGTTTTGTGGCATGATTCTTAAAGTACATATAATTTATAACAACATAAAAAGTTTTTTGCTGACAGGAACTGAACGTTTAGCGACAGAAATTGAACTTTCACTGGCATAAAATGTGCTTATATTCTTTTGCAGCTTTCACGTTTTTTAAAAATGTGGTTTGTTTAATTAGGCAGTTAAGCATGTGTTTTAATGCCGCAAGTGGTAGTCTAAAGTTTTCTCTCGTTTCTTGGACCTTAATCGAAACCGTGCCAACAAGTTGGTGTGCAAATTTTTGGACATCAGGTACAGAAGTATTTTTATCTTTAAGTGGGCCGACTTTTTAAGACCCTTCTATAAACCGAACAATAGCCCCATTGTACACTATAGACAAGGGATAATCACCGTAAGAATGGATTTATGACAGTTCCCTCAGATGTTTCTGGCAGAGGGAACTGTCATAAATCAAGATCCATCCTTCCGGTGATTATCTCTCGTCAATAGTGTACAATGGGGCTATTGTTCGTTTTATAGAAGGGTCTTAAAAAGTCGGCCCACTTAAATATACAAATACTGTACTGTAGAATATAATCATTTTTACCGCATTTACAAGAAATAGGTGGTTATCTCATATGTAGAAGGTACTTCTAAATTTTATTGAGTTATGAGGGGGATACAGGAGCATTTAAAATTACATGGCACAATTTTGACCTAAAATATAACACCACAATCGGCAAAAAGAATTTTGTCATCTCAACTGATAATAAAATTACAGGCCTTTTATCGAAAACTGCTTAACCGAATATTATGAAATTTGGTACACAAACAACATCAAATGTGCTTTTTATTTAATTATAATCTTTATAATTTTGAATTAACCTATATCAAGCCATTTTGCACAATTGTAGTTTAAAATCCAAAATATTTTTCTAAATTCATTATTTATTTCCTGGTATTAGCTGGTGGATGGTATTAGCTTGAAGATTGTTCTAATAAAATCAAAATGTCTAAAGATTAATTTATTTAATTAATTAAAATACAACATTATTAACAATACATATTAACTCATATCTACTTTTCTTATTTATTGTTATTTGCTCAAATATCACGGCATGGTGAGGTTACAGCTTCTAGCAATTCTTTGGTTAAGTTATGGATGGCAATATCACGAATGCATTTCTTTTGAATTAATTCACTAATACACACTTTAACTTTACCAATCCCTCTGAAAAAAGAATTAAATACATTTCAAAATGTAGATATTTAAAATGATTACTTACTGGCAAACAGCTTTTTTACTTAAATCGTCTTTTTTTATATTATCGGTAAGACATTTCACGAATTCAGTTTTGGCATCTTGTTGTTTAAAGTTTTGGAAACAATTGATAATCTCAGATCTGGTTGAAACACTCTCTAAAAAAGAAAAAATAGCAAGTAGTATATTACGTCGCAAGGATAGAAGATAGTCATTATCAGCCAGAGTTTAATATTGGGTAACCCAGCGTGGCGAGGGCATCGAAGAAAGTTAAGGGCTATTTATGTCTTTGTGTCTGTGTGACGTACAATTATTTTTTGTGTTCAATTATATCAATTAAAAAACATAAATGGAAAGTGTTAAATTAAACGGTAAAATAACACTTTTCGTTTAAATGATAGTAAAATTGTTACCTTGAGACGGAAAATACTACTTTTTCTGACACCTTTTTAGGACTGATACGAGTAATAATTATTATTTTACTTACTCAGAGTTTCATTCTGTTTATAGTAGAAATCGATGATGCTGGAATACATTTCTTCATTAAAATCTATAATGTATTGATGTTCTTCTTGTAAACAGGGTTTCAATTTTTGTTTTAAATTTTCACAACATTTTTTAAAAGTATATTTGTATTCTTCAGCTGGAGTAACAAATAAGTGAAGCTCTTTCGTTTTCTCTTTTATGCATTTTATTGTGGTTTTGTATTCTTCCTGAAATTTTTAGTGAAAAAACAGACAACAAAACAGTGTAAAATATACAGAAATTTCTTGTAGTTTTGCTTCTGGACATTTTTTTACAAAACCATAGTCAATTGAATTTTTTAAATCAAAAGAATCCAGAAAGACATCAATTTGTGGTACATTTCTTTTAAAAAGTTTATCTAAAAATTCCTGCTTGAAACAAGTATTGAACAATTTTAAACTTACGAAAGTTTATGCTCCGTTTACTTTTTGGAGAACAAGCCGACCGTTTAACAAACTTAAAAAGTGCATCAACAATATTAGCAGGAGTACTGTCTTTACACTTTTCCAACTCTTCGACAACACAACGTTGAAGTTTACCTAAATCGCTACAAAAGAAAAATAGAAAACCAAATACCAATTTTACAACTCACTCGCATTTCTCCTTATCAATCAAAATATTTGGAAGCGAGTTTTGGTTAACATTTTTTGTGTTTATTTTAAATGTCGAATTGACACAATTTTGGATACCTTGAGTCCGGCTTTGAATACACTCGACCCCACCTTCGGCAACAAACACTAAAAATTATATTTTTTTTTATTTAATTTTCTGAAATTGTTTTCTGAATTTATTACTAGCAATTCTGTCACCATCCTTAAAACACACAAATTCGCCCAATTGTTTAATAATATTCAGGGTAATATTTAGAGCATTTTTTTCTTCAGTGTTTAAGCATAGGCGAATATTATCGATAAATCCCTGGACACAAGTTGCCATTTTCGTACGTTTGGCACAATATTTTCCGAAAACTTCATCCATAGAACCGGTTTTTTTCGATTCTTCAACTTCAGTTTTTAGTTTATTTACATCGACAAAATCTTTGAAACATGTTCCAATTGTGTTAGCAGATGACTACAATATAGCTAAATAAACGATTACGGAATGATACTCATTTCCCACGAGTGTGTTAATACGATGTCTATGATCACAAGAGTGGGAATTGTTATTTACCTAACTTATCCGGGAAGATAAATTTCCCGCATCAGCATTTTGTTTGCAGCACGATCAAAGGGAGTACTTGCGGGAATGCGGGAAAATTCTTTCCGAAATAGTTAGGTACAATATTTTTTGTAACAAATAAAAACCAAAAATAAATATTGTTTTTAATAATTTAGTCGAGAATTTACCGACTAATGGCTTAAGAAAAATTTGACGGGTTTTGTGGGAAATAAAAAACATTTCGATTCGGGAAAACCGCTTTTCTGAGCGTCGAGAACAACTGGGAAATAGCCTTTTAAAAGCGATGAGTACAAAAGTAGGTATTTTGTAATTTATCAAAAAAACTGACTATATTTGAAAACGCAGGAATATATGAAAGATGTAATATTTAGAGTAAAAAAAAAAACAACGAACTGCTGAAAAAAAGTGTTAAAAATTAAGAGGAAGAACACGGATCAGAAAAAATTTCTAAATTTTGTAATAAAGGAAATCTACAAAATGTTTAGAGAAGTATCCTTACGTTGAGCTTAGTGTAGAACATAAGGTTAGAGTATGAGGCCCACAATTAGATAATGACCATTTACTAGAGTCCGTACACTTTTAGAACAGCACACCAATAAAAGTATAGTATAGTGTCGGGCCAGTCCCATTTGCAAATTGAAGGGGAGGAAGCCAAGCGGCACGTGGTCAGCGAAAGGTCAGCGGCGTTCGTCATTCTTGGTCATTCTGTTTAGTGTCGTTCGCTGACAGATTTTGATGACCCAACATGCTGTTCTAAAAGTGTACGGACTCTACAAAAACGACAACGAAACAAGAGAAAAAGAACCCAAAAGACAAATTATAAATAAAAATAAAGGCTACTCTAGAGGACTGCAGATCAAAAACTTTGCAGAAAGTGTAAACTTTTAAAACCGTTACAATAGAAACAGAAAGAGGAAGAACTGGTGGACAGGAAGTAAAAATAGCCATAAAAAATAAGATCACGTGCTAAACTATCTACATACTTTGTAGACAAAAATGAATGTTTCTTAGATTAATTTTTTGACTTCGTATTTTGATAATATTAGTAAAAAAACAAAAACAGTAAGTGTTGATAAGAGGAAACAACATGGAAGACGCGACGGAAGATTGCAAGCGAGAATGGAGTAAAGTCCAAAGGAGTCTCTGAGTCTTTGCTGTTCTGTGCACCATTTGTCAAAAACCAAAACTGGAACCACTTGACTCTACAGCACGTATAAGTAAAACACTATTTTTTGTAATACCTAGTTGTTAAGAGTTGCTTTAAGGATTGTTTGTTACTAAATAAACAAGCTCTTTACGACCACAGTCTGTTGTCAAGATGTAAAAAGCACCTCGACTGTTAAGAGGTCTTTTACATCTTGACAACAGAGGTTGTTTACTTAGTAACAAACAATCCTTAAAGCAACTCTACAGTTAGTTAATTTTCTGACTCGGCCGTAGAGGCTACCCTAACGAACTTGTACTGTAAAATACTATTTTGTAATACCTAGTTGTTAAGAGTTGCTTTAAGGATTGTTTGTTACTAAGTAAACAACCCTTAACGGCCACGGTCTGTTATCAAGATGTAAAAGGCACCTTGACTGTTAAGAGGTCTTTTACATCTTGACAACAGAGGTTGTTTACTTATAGTAACAATCAATTCTTAAAACAATTCTAGAATTATTAATTATAGAGATATTACAAAAAATATTCTACAATACACGTCCGTTAGGACTTTTACTGCCTGGCCAATTTACTCGAATCGCTCTTCGAGCTCGTCTCACAAATTATCTGACTTGGCCGTAAAGACTACCCTAACGGACTTGTACTATAAAATACTATAAATGGATTCTCAATAATTGAAACGGCAACAGGTTATTGTTTTTACCTTTTTTTTTCTAATAAGCTGTTTGGTTTTATCTTTCTGACTATGTTTACTTACAAAATTTTAGAATTTGGTGTTTTGAATATTTTCATGCTTAGAAGAAACACAATTTAATTCAATAAAAGTTGAGGTTTGGTTAAGAGTGAATAGAAAAACTATGAAGAAAAGTAGATTTTTTTAACAACTCTATATACAGGTTATAGACATGGACAAAAAAAAACAAGAAAGAACTGAGGTTCTTCCAAATAAAAATAAGTAAAAATTAGAATGAAAAATAAGAAAACGCTTCGACCCATCCCTTTGCACTTTTGAAGGTGAATAAATTCTAGGATTAGGTATAAGATATTTAAACGCGTCGTTAGTGTACAATGAGCCTTTGTACACTAGTTGCTTTGATAACAGTAAAAAATGAAAATGAAGAATGTAGTAGAATGAATTTTTACCTTGAACTTGTCATACGTCCCGTTGCCTCCTTCCTTATCACATTTTTCCTTAATAACAGCAAAATCGTCAATATCAGGAATTTCTATGTCTTTGATTGAGTCAGGTAATTGAAAAGGTTCATTTTCAGCATAAGCTAAATCTGTGATTGAATTATAGTTAAATTATTTAAATAAAACGTATTATTTAACTTACAAAAGCAATGAAGTACTGCGAGAAATATTAGTAACTTCATTTTTGAAGTTTACTGACGTGTAGCAACTGCTATACTGAATCAATGGTGAGATGATAATTTTTAGTAATCTTTGACTTGTTAATCTAAAAAGGTTATGAACTTTGTTGAGTTTGACCGGTTGTAAATAGGAAACGTGTAATAAAATAACTATTTTTTTTCATTATTTACTAATAAGGGTAGGAACTCTCTTATTATGACACTATAAATACATACAAATATAGGTTCAAATTGTAATCTAATTTATTTTAATTACTTTCCTAGTAGCTATTTACTCACATATTTTATTCTATGATCAATATTGTTGTTTACTTGTTAAAATAATAAATAAAACGGAAAATGTTTAGAAAGGTTATAGGTTAAATAATTTCATTTATCTAAAATAAATTTTGCTTATTATTCAGTTTTTACTGATCTAGTTTTCGTAAAAGCTTCTAAGCAAATTTGATTTTGTTCAACTTACAGCAGAGGTTGTGTTGTCTTCGTTTGGGTTGGCAGCAATTTCTAAACTGATCCATATTTTGATTAGAGTTTTGTATCTTTTGAATTCTTCCAATTGAAATGGTTAGATTGGCCAAATTGGCAAATTGCCTTTGTTTGGGGAATAGGAAAGGTAAAATAAAATTGACTTGCTTAAATCACATTTCTCCTTTTACTTTATTAATCTACAATAATTTTATAATAACATTGCCTATCAACAATTCTATGAAATAAAATGTTTTTTTAGGACATTAAGTGGTAACATTTTTTTTTGTAATAATACGTTATAATAGCTATTATTATAAAACTATATACATCACTAACTCTCTCACTGTCAGGCAGCATATTATATAATTTTTGACGCTTACCACAATATTTCTAAAGAGACGAAAACATTTATCATAAAAATAGCTTCAATAAGTAACATTGCATGTTTAAGTATGTTAACTTTAATTGAGTATTTCAATAATTGAAACCCTAAGCACAAAGCAAAGGATTTTATATACACCACTGGTATTCTATTAATGAGGCCATCAGATTTTTTTTTAAATTTTTTTCTGTGTCAAGTAATAACAGTCAACCTACGTTTATTTAAACAACAAGTACGTATATAGGCCAAAATTTATCATCAAAATGGCCTGGATACATTTAATTTCAAAAATTTGCTCACAATCACAATTTTCGGGAATAAAAAATATAAGAAAAAAACAGTTCTAGCAAAATTTCACCAAACCGTACCAATAATGTAAAAAACTGTTTGTGGTTATGTGAATTTTTAAAATTTTGGTGTAAGTTTCCGAAATTAGTTTTTTTTTCTGAATGTGGAAGTAAGAAACTGGACTGAGGACATTAAACATCACTAGTCTACAATACGTATAATTAAATGTTCTACAGTCTAATACAAAGATACGACATTAAGAGAATATTGTGCTCAATTACTTTACGAAAGTGTTCAAACATCAATTTTTATGTGGATATTTGAAAGTCGATAACTGCACCGTTAATCAACTCTATCCGTTTTTATATTTTTTTGTCAACACCTACAATTACATTAATAATTATAATACGACAATGCCACATGTTTATATTGAAAGTGTACTGTTATAGAAGAATCAGTTTCAGTTTCTGACTTTAGTAGGGGACGGCGGAACGTGAAGATGTCAACATCAGATAATGACCAAGGGCTCAAGAAAGTCTATTTCTAATGCCGACATTGTTATCATTCCGTTATGCCCTAAATGTGTCTCAAATACAAAATTGTGATAACCACAAACAGGATTTTTGATTTTAAATAACCAATTTGCGTATTTTGTTTTTGCTAGAAACACTTTCTTCTTTTGAATTTCTGATTAAATTTTTTTTGTGGGTACCTATAATTTTAGGTAAATCTGAAACGAATAAAATTTGTGAGCAAACGTCATGTTTTCTTGTCAGTAGCTTTCATGTTACCGAAGACAGCTAAAGGTAGCCGAGAGTAGCATAAGTCTTGACGAAAGGTGTGTCGACTTTACATGTTTCCCTGAAAATGTGAAAATTCCAATTAATCTTTTTTCATTTGATGTTGAAATGCCTACCCCTATTCTACTCAAGGTGACTAAAAAGTGCGTTGTGCTGATGCAGTGAGAGAACGGGTCTTGGCTTGCTGGAAATAGCGATTTTCGTGGATAGGAAAACACCCAAAAAAGGTGCATGCAAGATTTAGGTTTTGAGGGGTGTTTGCCTGAAATCACGAAAACCGGACGCTTCTAGAACTTACTCGTCTTCCCACGGACAGACGTCGTTACTCTTGGCTTCCGTTTCGGCCTCGACTTCAGTGATGGGTTCGGAAGGTGGTAGTTCGCTGGCTGGTGATTCACTATCGGGTTCAGCGAGTGGTGCTAAAGGTTCTTGACTTGTTGTGGGTTCGTCTTCTTTTGGATCCAGAGGTAAATCGTCGGCCACCGAACTCACACTGATTATAGGAGCATTTGCTCCTGTCACTGAACAAGCCTTTGCAAGACTGTGGTTCTTAACTAGAGTTTTATTAGTACTAGTGCTTTCTTCTGGTTTATTGTCTGTGTCACTAGGAATTACGAACACCGATGACGACGTGCTGGTTGCTGCGGAACTGTTATCTTCAAAAGAAGACACTTTCCGCTTGGAGGAGTCTCCGGTGGATGAGTGAGTTATTGGCACGGAAACGGATGCTCTCCGAGGAGGGTCCATAGTAGTAGTGGAAAGTTTACGGCTACCATCAACAGTGTGTTGCTGAGTCAAAGTACATACTCTTTGGACTCTTTCGGAGACTTCCGCAACTGCCACACTTATATCCGAAGAAGAACTTCCGGAATCAAGCTGAGCTGAATTCTTCCGGGAACGAGGTTCACCGGTTTCCCAAGGACATACTTCTTCCGAAGTTGATGCTCCAGCCACAATTGCAATACTCGGTTTCTTCACTCTGAGAAAAATTTATGTTAGATACAAAACAAGACACGAAGAAAAATTTGTCACCAAAATACTGGTGCAACATTTAGATTTGTATTGATAACTGGTGAAAAGTTTGGTTTACGACATGCATACATCGAGCTGGACGCAGTCTTATTTACCACTTTGGATGCAACTAAGAGTCAAGTCCGGATCCGAGAGGAAATGAGTTTTAAAAAAATAGGGTGGACGACGGTGAAAGAAGAATTGTAGGCCCAGACTAGTGTTAAAAAATAGAAATCTGTTGAGAAAGCTAAAGGCAGCAAGTATGGGAAGCCACATTGACTGACACCGATGTTACACCACATCAAAAAGTTCCAACGCATCGAACTTACGGGCTGGCAACCGGCGCTGGTTGTGGAGGTGTTTTGGGAAGGCACGCCAAATCGCCCCTGCAAGTGAAGCATGAGGTCCACTAACTACATCTAACTCAGCACTACGAGCCTCAGCCGGATTTCGGAATCCGGCCGGGCTCAATTAAGTGTGCCCTAACAGTAACACATGTGGGTACACTGAGCGCCATGAAAGCCATGCGCCGTGCAGCCTTGGGCACTGATTTTTAATTTTTCATTGGTTTACCTGTACGGGATGTCACTCAGGTTGCTTTGAGAGTGGGAATGGGGCACCTTTGTGTCTTTTACACCGGAAACGGCGAGTTCATGAGCCGAGCCGGAAAGACTCCGATCGCTTCCTCGACGTTTCCCTAAAGGGCCACATGTCACTGAAGCACCTTGCGAAGGCTGCTGTTGAAGAAGTTGCTGATTGGGAGCGCTGCTTGTTGAAGTTTTCTTCTTAGTTTGGCCGAAACCGAAAAAACTGAGGAGATACAACGATAAATGCATGATGGATACTAAAGCAGATTTGTTTAAGTTTCGGTTTTATAAATATCGGAGTTTATTTGGATTAGAGAATTTTCCGAGGAATGCTCGTAAATAGAACAGTTTGTAATTTATAGAGATGGTAGATCCGAGGAAAACGTAATTGTCATAAAGAACTTCTCGAGAATCTCGCGTTAATCCACCTACACAAAACCCGAACTAACTGGTTGTGATAAACTACCCAATAAATAATCACGAATTGACAACAACACATAAAACACGTGTTTATTCAAACTTACCGCTTTTTCTGAGATGGCTGTATACCAGTCGCTAGAAGATTTTTATAATATTCTGACCTAATAAATCTAGGATAACAATCTTTTTTCAGCAACAACGTATATACATGTTCTTGTGCGGCATCAAATGTAAACCTGCTGGGTGTTTTCATTTCTTGGTGGACTTTTTCCATCGTTTTTCCGTCGATATTTATTTCACACGGAGCACCAGGAGCCAAAAATTCTCTTCAAAATTATTTTTTTAAATTTTTCCCTTTTAAAACAGTTAACTTACTCAAAAATTTCGCTAACTTTTCGGTGTATTTGCGATTGAGCTGACCGTCTTAAGTCATTCACTGCCATCCAAAATCTGATATTTTCATGACTATATTCCTTTCGTAAATAATTCGTAAATTCTTGTAAACCTGTAGGATCTGAAACTAGCTCTTCCATAGATAAGGCCCAGCGTCTTACTCTCTTTTCTGTGGGAACCTCAACACTAGAAATAAATCCAAAGTAAAACTTAACAAATCAATGTTTACACATATATTCTCTGAAATTCAATTCGGAAACGTCTAAATCGAATAAGATCAAAACCAGAGTAGAAGCTCCAACATAAAGACACGATTTTGTCTCAAGGAAGTACAGAAAATTGATTTACAGCGCCAGCAAGAATCGAATTAAAAAGCTTTAAAGCCTAAAATAGAGCGAACGACGGAACTAAAAATAAAATGGCGATTTGGATTGCTCCACAAAAATCAATTCCTGAAACCGTTTAATTAATTGTCTTGTAAGATAACTTTGGTGGGATTAAATATTTGTGTTGTCTGTATGCGACAGGAGTAAGTTTGGGAAACAAAAGCTGAAGTTTGGTTAAACAAAGTGGAGTTACGTGAGTCGTTGAGCCAAGCCTATTTCGTTTAATTACTTACAGTGGACTGTTCAATTGCCAGTACGTGGTATCTTCACTGACCCAAGGGTTGGAAGGTTGCGTTGGTGTTATTAAAGGGTCATACTCGGTGTAGGTTTCGACATGCTGAACCATACTTTCTAAAGCTTGAGATACTTTAACTCTCGTCCTCGACAAACTGTTTTTCAGTAGTTCGACCTTTGAGAGATAATGAAATGTTGGGATTAAAAATGAGAAAAGAGGAGACTTACTTCTCGTTTGCAATCTTCTATCGTTCGTTTCCGGGTCCTGGATCCATTCCAGCTGCGAGTAGGGACGGGACATTGTTCTAAAGAGGTAACCATTCCTGGTGGAGGTCTATGAACGCGCCAGTAAGCCCTCTCCTGCGAATCGCTGATGATTTTGTCGCCTTTTTTCAACACTTTCGCCAGTTTCACCTGAGGAAAATACATTACGAAATGAAAAATTTCCTTTTGGGGTTACCTGTTCTTCCGCTTGCATTGTAATGAAATCCCACTTGTTTGCCAAGTTTTTTCGTAGGTTGCTTAAAGCTTCCAACTCGTAATCCTCTAAACCGTGTCTTTGCTTATTCCGTAAAGTTCTTTTAGCTAAGTAAATCGCGTATTCTACATTATCCGGCGGTCGGTTCTGCCAAGGCCAATAATATGGAGACTGAAAATACGTTTTTGAAACTTGATTCTTTTAGGATAAATAACTCACTTGAAATCTATATAACGAGCTATCATCTTTCACAACCAGGTTTTTTGAATCGCTTACGGGAAAAAAGTAGCCATACTGACATAGCTGATTGGCTAAATTGAGAGCCTCTGGAAATTGAAACTTAGCATGTTGTAAGTTTTATTAAAAAAGTTGCTTACCGGATTCTTCAATCCCGAGACGCTCCATCAGCCATTCAATTAGGTCGTATCCTGAAAAAAATTGGAATGAAATATTCAGGAACGGTTTGTGGTTTAATTAAAAAACGCTTTGTCGTAACAAACAAATCTGTTTGGGTTATTTAAATTCGATTGGATTTACTTACCCATGAAAGCGGCGGGAATGGATGTAAGGAATAACTTTTGGCTTCGAACTGGAACGCCCCCGTGCTCCGTGTCCTGCATCTCTCTCACCAACCCCTCCATCTAAAATAAATAAAAAGAAAGAAAAACCTTTATTGAAACACTTTGCAACTAAACACATGTTAAACTTGAGGCTGTTAACTGTATTAATTGTTAAGCGTTTCAAAGCAGACTAGAGCGAAATCATATTATGGTCAGAAATTGTTAACAAATATTGCTTCAGCAATATATGCAAACAAACTTATTTACAAATTGTAAGCGGATTATTCTCGAGCTGCTTATGAAAGTTTAGATGGAAATAAAGATTTGGAATGACGGTAAGTCGATAAAAGCTTCTTTTGATACAAGTAATTTCAAGTTAAAAGTTAATCAAAACTCAACAAGTGTTTATCAGTTTATAATTTATAGAAAAACAAATTCGCATTTCATTCCCAGATTGAAAGTTGCTTTATTCAGAACATCTCTCTAATTAGTTGTCGTGAAAAGTTCAAAGGGAAAAGTGGAGTCTTGTCTTACTTTTTTCTTTGTGAGAGCTTCGTTCGACTCTAAATTTAAAATAACTTTAATTAAAATTCAATACACAATTTTTAGAAAAAGATAACTGTTGCAGGCAGTAGTTATAACTTAATATAGTTGTTCTAGGTCATAAAATATTGTAGTTTTGAGAAAAAAAGTTAATGTTTTATGAAAGACAATTCCTTTTAATTTTGTCTTTATCAGCCGAATTAGAACTATATTAATAGGTAAATATAGGCAACATATAGCCATTTGACAGTAAAGTCATTTGATAAAATATATAGTTTTTTGACAGCAAAGTAAACCAACACATTGACAAAACTTTTAAAAAATTAGCAAGTCGGGGCAATTATAAAGGGTTTTTCAATAAGGATGGGTTGATGTTGGCACTCTGTGGCGGCCAGGTTTTTTTGGTAGTGTCTGTGTAATCTGGTGTTTATTGTTCAGTGACTGATGCCAAATTATCATGGCAAATTACACAATTGAGCAACACGTCCAAATGATAAAACTTTATTATCAAAATGACTGTTCGTTAGTTCGAACATTGCGTTCGTTGCGCCCATTTTATGGAAGTCACGGTGGTCCTTCAAAATCGACTCTGCAGCGTTTGGTGACCAAATTTGAAACAACGGGTTCGGTAAACAATCAGCCAACACCCCGTCGTCAAAGAAATGCTAGATCGGCCGAAATTATTGCTGCCGTACATGAAAGTGTACAGCAAAACCCGAGGCAGTCAATTCTTGGTCGTGCACATGAACTCGGCCTTTCGCAGACATCAGTTTGGCGAATTTTGCGTCGGGATTTAGGATTACACCCGTACAAAATCGAATTAACTCAGGACCTTAAAGTTAACGATCATACACAACGCCGTTTGTTCGCTGACTGGGCTTCGAACCGTTTAGAAGAATATTTTTTGCAAAGGTAACGTGATTTGGCCACCAAGATCGTGCGATTTGACCCCGCTAGATTTTTTCTTGTAGGGTTTTCTCAAATCGAAGGTCTATACCAATCAGCCGCAATCAACCGATGCTCTTAAAGTCAACATAATCAATGCCATCGCTCAAATTCAGCCCGATCTATGCGACAGAGTCATTCAAAATTGGTCTACTCGGATCTGTGCCACAGTTAGAAGTCGCGGCGGACATTTGAACGATGTTATATTCCATAAATAAAGGCATGCATGGACCTTTCATATAAAAACAGATTTTCTTAAATACCTCACACACAGCTTGTTTTATTCGATTTTAACATTGACCCATCCTTATTGAAAAACCCTTTAGTTTGTCTAGAAATCTTTGAATTTTATGGTGTAATGGAGACATTTAGAGACAAGTTTTTAGGCGTTTAGAGATGTAAAGGTTGTTTCAGTGGTATAGGAGGTCGCTTTGGTAACAATAGTGTACACTTCTTTTTACAACAACTCTCTTATTAAATTTCTTAAACACTAATTTGTAATCATTTTGTAATTTCTAGACAAATTATGACAAGGCGAAGTAAACGCATTAGAAATAAAAGACAAAAACAGTGTCAACCAAAAAGCAATAATCTAGAAGCTCAACCAGAACAACAGTCTCCAATATGTAAGAGTTAAAACGCGCAGAGTTAATCTCCAGAATGTTAAAATGGCGAACCAGCAAGGAATGTAGAACAAAAAAAAAAAAAAAACTGAATTGGAAAATAATATTCTGAAAATTTCGAACATTTTCTGAAAATTTTGAATCATTTCGGGTACGTCAAGGAGTTTAAATCTACGAACGGCATAATTGGCACTATTGACACAGGAAACAATTTGTCGAACGCCGAAATCACAAAAAGTGAGGTAATATGGATCTCCTTTAAATCACAAACATTCTAGTACGACAGACATTACTGAGAAATCTGCCAATTACTTTGACGACAAGCTAGTAGATTGGTCAAACTTTATTCATCGCATAACCAGCACAGTTTGTGATTTTATTAATGTAGAAAATCAATGTAGATTACAAAAATGTTTAAAAGAAAACGCAAGGAAATTAGTCCAATCGTTGCTTATAATGTCTCAAACTGCAGAGAAGGTTATAAATCTACTAGAAAACCGATTCGGTAGGCCAGACGCAATAATTTCCAGCATATTCGACAAAACCAGAAAGTAACTATGAATAAAACTAGATAAATTGGACAGCTTTATTGCGTTTTTTCATAATATTATAAACGTTATTGCCTTATTCAACAAAAGAGAGCATCCACATGGTCTTTTCTTGCTAGAAATTTTAGGGAAATTACTAACTTTCTATAAAACAAAAAAAATGTCGGTTGAAAACAGAAAATATTTTGAATAATAAAACAATGAAAAGGATTTGAGACCGGCTTATTGTGGAAATGACAAAAGTTTTAAATGCCTGAAAGCAAGTCAAACGCTCTAAAAAGATTGTAGTGAAATTAAAGAAAAGTGGACTGAAATAAGGTATCCACTGAAGATTAGTGCTTAAAGATTAAAGATTTGCTGAAAGAAAAAAAAGTAAAGAAAATACCTGCTGTCACTGGCCACATTTCGAAGTGGCGAAACCAAATAAACCAAACAAATTAAGAATTATATATGACGCATCCAAAAAGCGATGAGAGGTAAAAGTTTGACAGTAGGGTACCCAAACCTGTGTGAAGTGTGTTCTGTGGAGAAAAATTAATAGGGACAAAGAACTTAATACATACGAATTAGATGTTGTATTTTTCGGATTTGTAAGTGACCTAAGTCTTGCACAAGAGACAAAAAGTAAAAATGCGAAGAGATTTGAAGATCAATATCCTGAAGCAGTTAATGCTATACTCAGGCAGTACCATTATATTATGGGTAGAAATTATTTAGGAAACGTAGACATTATCTAAGGAGCCAAACAACTAGTTATGGACGTTACTTGTAGTTATGAAAAGGAGGCTTTACTATTTATAACTGGATTTAAAATGCAACAACAGTTCTTGTAAATATTACAGAAAGTTTAAAACCCAAGACCCATAAAATGCTAGAGACAAATAACAAATATATTGCCGTTAGAAATTTATAAAATAGACAAAGAAATTTTAGAAGGTAAAAGAAGACGAACAGATAGACTCCATAATGATAAATGGTAACGTCTGTGTTTTATTCTCTGGAATTGTTGGCACACTTTTTAGTTTAAGGAAAGGTCTTTTTACAAAATTTATGGCAAAATTGATTAAGTGGGAACGAAGATAAAACAGGCATTTGGAATCAAAAATTACAAAATGGGTTAAATGATCTGAAAAAAACTCTTTCAAAATCCCAAGACAATACTTTACGTTTAATCGCTAACAATGTAAAATAGTTGCATATTTGATAGTCGACAATGATCAAAAACTAGAATAGAATCCCTCGAACTCATGACTTCGATTTCTAATTAATACGTTACTCAAAAAGCTACATCAAATAGGCTTAATAGAGACGTCGTCATAAGGTTTGTAGTTTTTTTAACACGATTTTTTCAGGTAAACCAGTTTGACCCCAAAAATTCAGATTATTTCGATAAAGTATTGATTCATAGGAGTAATTTGTTGAAACTTATATTCTTACTCAAGGCAGTGAGACCATACAATTCTTTTAAAAATAAATTCAATGATAAAAAGTTGTTCTTAGAAACCCAAACGTTGCTTGTCATTAGTGATGATGTTCCAGAAAAAGATTAGGTTGGTTCAAAATTTTGTTCTGTTTCTAAAAGATATAACTTTTCTAGTTTCTAGGAGATTTAATGAAATAGAAGACCGATATTTCTTTTGAATTTTCGAAAAAACGGATAATACATAGGGTGAAAGATAACTGAAGATTTTTATAACTTATGTTTATTTTGTTGCTTTTTTTAAATACGTTTTCACCATTTGTTTAATTATTTATCAATGAAAGAAGAAATTTGTGGCAATAATCTATAGTGACGTAAATATACTCCTCAAAAGGTAGATACGTTCGAATGGTAGATGTGAAAAACGCAGCAGGAATCATTTTTAGAGACCTGTTGCAAAGTTAAAAGTATTATATATACGAAAATATAATTAAATGAAGTGAATAGTCATTATTCTCTGAATAATTAGTGTCAATGTTTTGATAAACAATAATTCATTTCAGTTTTGGTTTTTCGCAGACGAATTAACATTATTTTAAAAGATAAAGCTGCAACAATAACTTTTATTAAGCGTTCAAAGTAACAACCAAAGGGGTATAGAATCCTCTGTTGGCATCGATTATTTACCACACCATGGGAGTTTCCGTTGACTCAGTTACATTACGGAATAATCTCCGTTATAAGGCAATTAATCTCAATCATTGCGGATTCTCCTTTAATCGCTGTCGCAGTAAAACAACTGCCCCTAAAAAATATTGAAAGCATCATCAGTTCCAATTAAGTATTGCTTGTGGCTAAGGCATACACTGTAATTTCAAGTGTTTGCACTGAGTCTTCTGGGATTATCTCCAGTATTTAAACACGGACTTTACCAAAGAGGTAAACCGTGAACGGGTCGCCTTATAACTTATTCATGCCAGCAGTTCGGTGGTTTTGATTAAGTGCCAAGTTTGCTAAACGGGAGGTGGTTTTATGGGGGTGACCGGAACACAAGCTATATTTAGATCTAACAAAAATTTAATCACCAGAGGGAAATTTTATAATAGAACCAAAAGGTTTTTCTATTTGCTTTCGCTTTTAAATCCCAATTAATTTTATTTTAAGTCGAAGTTCAAGAAAATTGTTCAACTGAGATCATTAACTGAAAGAAAATGAAAAAAAAAACAAGTACAGTTCACCTGCAGTGAAATTTATTACATCAAATAAATTGAAAGTTTATCAAAAGTTAGGCTAAGAGTCGAGAGAAGTTCTAAGAGCCACATATCAGCGCAAAACTTTAAATAGTATTAAACTACTTTTGCCAGAAGAGGGAAAATATTTTAGGGGTTTAGAAAGGCACTAAAACCCATTTCAAGAAAAGTAAATAACAACGCTAAGTTTTTTGAAGTGTTATTAAGTGAAAAAGTATTTTTTTCAGAATGCTTTTCAGGCCGAAAATCTAGTTTACATCAACTGGTTTTCCTGTTTGCTATCGATTTGAATTCGTGGAAATTATTTGAAATTTTTTGATATTTCAGTTTATTAAATGCAATATCACTGTACCTGTTATTGGAGTGGAAATAACAAGTGAAAAGTGACGAGTGCATTTTCTGAAAATTGAATTCACCAGAAAATTTTATTTGTAATTGCAGAGAGAGATAATGCAGTTAGGAGTTTGAAACCTCTATTATAAATATTTAATTGTACTGAAAATACTCCAAAGTAATTATAACTCCTATTAAATTTCAGTTAAAAGCTTTTTTCTAACTCCGATAAACAATCTCGTCAGTAACGTTTTAATTACCGTATTATTCTGAAAATGAGTGGATGCCAAAAAATGGAATGCCGCTTGTTTTCGAGCGTTGGTAGTTTAATAGCAAAACAAAACTTTTCTCTAGATATAGGACGCTGAATCAGCTTGTGAGATAGAAAAAATAGCTGAGAAGAGAAGCGGCAGATAAAGGAACGGTCTTTAACGATATGGTTACCTGTGATAGTGTTTTGGTATTTTTGAATCACTGTTGTGTTCAATAAAGTAAATAATCTGAAAAGATGTTTCACACCACGCGTGACCACGATGTTTAGTGACAAATAAAAAAAAATGTAGTAGCGTGAATAAAGGTGTTTACGAGAATAATTATAAATAATAAGCAAAACAGAAATTTTCAAAATTAAAAATTTGAACGGACGTTTCAATTTTTATAATGAAAACGTGTTCCACAAACTACAAGAGATAAGTGAAATAAAAAAATCGAAGAAGATGATAAACCAACAAGAAGAGGAGAAGCGGCGTAAAGTGAAATAAGAAAAGGAAAAAACTTCAATAGAGAGATTAAAAAAAACAAAATGTTACCATCACAAGATGAAATCAAAATTCAAATCTGTAACACACTCGGAAACAAGGAAAAGAAGAGGAAAAAATGGATGCAAGGGAGTCTGCATGTCAAAATGAAAACAAATACAGAGAGGCGCAGAAAAATTATATGAACTACAACATAAGGTCAAACAAGTAAAACATGAAGTAGAGGAAATTAAGCTAGAAGTCAAACAAATTACAAAAGCTCAACCAAGTCAAATAAACATTTTTATTTTATAGAAAAAGAAATCATTAACATTCTTGGCCCTCGATTATTTCTCTTGTAGTGATCAAATTCAGCTTCACATATTTTAGTTCTTATAGTTCTTGTCCGGAAATTGTACGGTTTATTTCTTGTGTTTGCATTTTCTATTGTAATATGCTGTCTGTCCATCTAAAACTGAAGTTGGTGTTAGGTCCAGTAACATTTTACATGTTTAGCTACATATATGTGTGCCCAGTAAAGATGCTGTTTAAGTCTCAACGAGGAGAGCTCGGATTTTCATTTGTGACGATAGGCTTTTATAATGACTAAAGCTATTCTTATTTAGTTTACGCTACAATTTCAGTTGCGTTTTCTCTTTTTCAGCGTGTCATGGCTTGCTGTTTTCTTTATTATTATTTTTTTTGTGGCGTAATGAAGTAGCTGATTGTGAAATTTTTTGCATTTTCTACAAGATATCTATTTTAGACAACTGAAACGTAAGAAAAGTAACAAAAGTAAGATGTATCCTACAATACGTGCGATTTCCCTTCTTTATTTTGTTGATTTGGTGATCTGTTGTAAAACATGTAGACTTCGTTTTGTCGAATTTGTTCTCCTCTGGTAACTTGCTGCTTTGGCCTCAGGTTGGTGTTGCAATGGGTATTTGCTGCTTGGTTATTATAGGGCAGTTTCTGAACCAACATTTCCATTAATCTAGATATTTGTTCATTGTTAGCGTTCTAAGATGATGACCAAGTTCAACAAAACATCACAGAAGTATGTCAGGGTTCTAGTCCTTGCATCGAAATGAGAAATAAATTCTTAGAATGCGATACCAATCGCTTTACCTACTATTTGGTCAGGTCTTCCAAAGCTGTTTCTTGAATTTTCTACTGACTTTTGCGGAGGCATTCGATGATAGTAACAATAATTCTTGCACAGCTCTTTTAGCATTTCTGACATTAGCGTTCTACACAATTTTTCTTCTAATGACATCTGAAAATATAAAACGTTCTACACCGATTGTCTATCTCAATAAAAGATTCTTCATAGCTTTATTGGAGCTCCGATTTAGTGGCTGTGGAACGTAGAAGAATTGGACTATTGAAGGTTTTCGGACTTTTCACGTGGTCTTCGTCTTTTTCGAAGTTACTTAAACCAAGAGTTTATTTCATCGTGTTCGTTATACTTTTTTTTATCACAACATGAGAATGTAACTTAAGTAATAAATTATTTGATAAAGCAAGCGTACTTAGACTATCAGTACTTCTGTCAACAAGTTTTCAATTTATGACACTATTTTACTAAAAGCAAATAAAAATTTTGAGTTAAGGGCTGATTCGTGAATGCCGTTGCTTGTACCCATCTACTACTTTGAGGTTAAACTCATCAGCGGGTGGTAAAAGCTTAAATACGACTTCTTTGTTAACAATGATGTATTACTTAAGTCAAATTCTTATTTTCTGAGAAAAAAAAAACGAAGAAGTGAAGAAAATTGACCCACAGACAAAAGTTTTTATTTAGAAGGGCAAACTAGTTTCGGATCAAAGTCCATCATCAGTGCTCAAAAAATATAAAATGGAGGACTTCACAGACAATAGAAAAACATTATTGTCTGTAAAATTCTACATGAATACAATGGATGTATAGATAAAACATTATAAAATTGTGTATAAAAGTAGGAATAGTATAAATAAAAATTTGTATAAATAAAATCCTATTAGCGTTTGATTTTGGCTTTGAGCTTCATTCAGCCATTTTACGTTTTTAATTTGTCTTGTGCAGTGATTTTATTTATACAAATTTTTATTTATACTATTCCTACTTTTATACACAATTTTGTAATGTTTTATCTATACATCCATTGTATTCATGTAGAATTTTACAGACAATAATGTTTTTCTATTGTCTGTGAAGTCCTCCATTTTATATTTTTTGAGCACTGATGATGGACTTTGATCCGAAACTAGTTTACCCTTCTAAATAAAAACTTTTGTCTGTGGGTCAATTTTCTTCACTTCTTCGTTTTTTTTCTCTACCATTTACTACCCACTTCACCCATGGATATTTTAACAAAATTCTTATTTTCTGATAAAAGAAGTATACAGGATTTTGTAGATTATAGTAACTGACATCGGTAACGTTGCTCGTTTTCTTGCATTGCAGCTATTGCTTACGTTGGACTGGTTCAGAAAACTATTCTTCTTCGATAACTGTGGCTCTCACCAACTGATCTTTTTTGTTTAATTGGTTTTGTGAACTTTTTTTTTCTTACTACTGTAAATTGTTTATTCAAGTGTTATATAAGCCTTGTTTTTTCCGAGAGAATTAGGGAAGATACCAACGAAATACTTGCTGGTCGTTTACGTTTTCCGAGTTTGTTGCAGGTTTCTTGGGCTCCAGTTTTTGTTTGTGGCTTATTTTAGTTTGAACGACCAAATGTGGCGACTAATATTCGTTGGTCTTAACAAAAATCCTTCAGTTCACAATTAATCAATAATAAACCTAACAGCGCTGTTTAGTGGCAAGTTTCATATTATGATGTGGCTGATTTTCGGAACAATAGGCTATTTCATGATTTCAAAGACGAATAATAAATCATGTGTTCTTTATTTCTCATTGCGTTATAACTAGATCGTAATAATTTATAGCCTTGCTTTACTAACCAAAAACTTCCACCTTTCAGCATCCTAAAACTATAAATTTTATTTTTCCAATAATTTGTTATGAGGTGGAAACACGTTACGAGTTTATGTAAATTATTTATCTGCATTATTAAATTATTCCATAATTTTCATGAAGCGAAATAAAAGATTTCATCTGCCCTGGATATTTTTTATTATGAAAAAGATATTTGGAGAAAAAATAAAACCGTTGCTTTAGTACATTTCAGATTTTATTTAATACAATTCCAGTTGAATAAAACTGTGACCGTGAAAAACAATCCCATTCTAAAGTCTTTCGTGTCGCTAACCCATTCACCCCTTAATAGTTTGCTCTTTTCTCTCTCTACAAACCGTCGTACAAATGAAACAATTTCTTTACAAGGAAAAGATTTTTTGTTGGTTAGCAAATTTCGAGTTTAATTAAAGCTGCAGGTATTTAGGTGTAATTTTATCTTACTACAATATGCCATTAAGCTACTTGTTCTGGTCTACTGTACATTATCTTTTCATATTACGCTAATGAAGAAGTGTAGGCTTTAATAAAACATTTCCTTTCACTGGACTAAAAGTCAGAATGGATTATTTAATGAGTTGTTTGCTTTGTCATGGAGAATTTTGGATCAAGAATCTCAGAATATTTCTAACGTTTTATTAGTGTAACTAAATTGTGTTCAACACATAAATTATTCATATTTTTCTTACGGAAAACAAGAAAACATATTCATCTAATTTTTTTCAGTGTTTCTTTTTTGTTTTGATTTCTGGAAGTTTGCGAACTTCACCGACGAAAAAAGTTTTTATAGAGATGGAAAAATGTTTCGATTTTATTTTATATTTCTTGTATTTATTCCCTTCGGTTGTAATGAACGTCATAAATATTTATATCTGAATTTTATTTATTATTTATTTGTGAGCATGAAAAATCCACCGAATCTGATCGAACATTTCTACTTTAGAGGACAACCATTTCATTTCCCCAAAACCTCTAAAAGTGTCAAATTTTCTTTAAAATATATTCAGAAAAAGTGTCCCTTTGAATTTAGGTCGCCTCATTCTAGTCTAACCTAGAGAATATCACAAGAATCGTCCTTTTAATATTAAAAATGTGCCAAACTTCAAACGAAAGCTGCAAGTATCTGTACGCACTTGATATGGTCTTGGCTTTTGAAAGGATGGGACTGAAAAGATAGACGTTTAAGGAAGTTTCCGAGCTTTGAAATTCTATTGATTGGGGTTCGAGATATTGCGATTTTGTCAAAGAGGCAAAGAAAAGCAATAATTTTCATTCGGGTTGGTCCATTAAATATGGATTTTGTGTTTAACAATTTTTTGGGAAAGTTCAGTCCATTAGGAATTGATAACTTAAAATTGGAGCTTGAGGCAATTTAGGGTAAATTACCCTCGATCGAGCTAAACTCTTAATTACTGGAGAAATTTTAATCAATGGTGTTTTCACCTCACATCACAGAAACTCATTTTAAAAATGGAGTCGCTGATACTTCCTCCTTCTTGTATTTTACGACTTTCTATAAGTCTCGTCGTAAATGACATGTGTCTGCCTTAAAACATTTTTCCTTTTCCTTCTATTTCCGTATTAAAAATAGTTTTTTTTTATACATTTCGTTGCATGTTTGCTGTCTAAACCTTGTGTGGGGTTGAAATCCCTTTTATAATTCCATCGGCAGTGCTTTCGGACGCTTCTAGAAATAGCCGCAAAGTAGGAAAAACCGTAAATCCTCGTCGTGAAATTTTAATTTGGTGCAAAGACTTCATCTCGGTCCTATTGTTATGAACAATTTGTTAATTTAGGGAATTTGCGCATTCAGTGTGCTGAAATACCCTTGAGACGATTAAATCGACTGACCATTGCCATTATTGTCGGAGACTGTTGATAGCACTAATGCTTTTGGGATTGTGCAAATGTTCGCATAAGATTGCTTTATTATAGAGAGATGGTCGAGAACTCCAAATTGCAATTAGGAAAACAAACTCGTCAAAAGCCGGTTAGAAAATGAACGATTTTGAGGGGAAAATGTAAATCATTCATAAATATGTAACGATTAAACTCTGTTGTTACAAATACAATGAATTTTTTTATGAAAATTTAAAATGTTCCGGTTCAAATTAATACGACTAACACGAACGATCACCTAATTTCATTCAGTGTTGTACGTGGGTGGGAAGAAGAGAACATCCCTCAATAGAACGACGGTATTGGCATATTAATTATTTAGTTCACTATCTAATTAACCTTCTGATTCCAAATTTATCTATAGAATTTAATTTGCGAATAGAGATATGTGCAGTGGCAAATTCTTGAACGTTTTGACGGCTTTTCGTGGGAGTTGAAGTTTTCAAATATACTCGTAAGTACCTAAGGTAAAACAAGAATTTAGAGTAATAAAGCTATAAACCCCAAAAATTCCAAAATAAGTAAGCTTATACCTTTGCTATTTTAGTAACAGGCTTATGAAGTATTAGACTTGAAGATAAATGACTTTAAAATAGGCCATCTTTTAGTTGTTTACAAAATCAGTCCAAGCGTGACACAAAATTCGTAAAAAAAACGCTTATTTGTTGATTGAAGTCACGTCTATGGTTCTAAATAAAACAAGAACATAACCTCTTCGAAGTTTATTGTGTGTGCATCAGAAGCGTTAATGCTTTTTTGTAGTTTTTAAATTTTACAATAAATTTTTTTATCTTGTTTATTAGTTGATTGTACCTAACTATAGTTTTTCAATTTTAAAGCACTCTAGAGATCGTTTTTCAGTAAACAAACGTAGAAGGCTCTAAAATGTTTTTTCCCCAAGGTAAATTATATGGAAAGTCTTATTAGTCTTTTAAAGGATTTTTTAAAATCTTATGATAGCTAAAATTTGTGCATTCCTGTTGGAAAGGAAAGCATTTTTATCTAGTAAAGTGACAATATATGTTTATTTTCTACACTTATATTCTTATTTTTTGGCAAATTATTACGAAAATACTAGCCGGAGTTCGATAAACTTTCCACCGACTGAATGAACTCATTATTTATTTTCTGGACTTTTTTTTCAGCCACTACTGTCCTTACTTTTTAGGGATTTGGCTGTTCCTTCCGGTTTCCTAATTCCATCGATAACTTCTGTAGTAGGAGTAGGATTCCCGCAAAGACTTTTATCTGATACTGTTTTCACATTTTGTGTTTGAAAGCCTCGGGTGTTACTAAATGCCCAAAAGTTTTACTTTCACTCAAACAATTTAAGGAAATTAACAAAAACTCGAATGAATATAAAGGTCCAAGAAGGTTGTTCTTAAATAACAGAGATTTTTGATAACAAAATAAAGAGACTTAACGCAATTTTCTTTTGAATTTCCAAAAATTAAGAAGTTTTTGAGTTTAAAAGTTGAAATTTTGTGAATCACGGTTTAGTTTTACCTGTGTTTAAAATAAAAGTGTACAAAACTTTAAACTGTTGAGGAAAGCAGGACACCACGAAATTCAAACATTTAAATTTTTTTTAATACAGGGTGTTATTATATTGGGAATAAAAATTTTAACCAGAAGGTTTTTACAATATTACATTTTTAACACTACTACACACTATAGTGTACTATTCACAAATTTAAATTAGAACATATAACACCTAAAATTTTTAAAATTTTCACTCTTCATTTATTAACGTCATTAAGTAGATAGAGAGCAAGTAACAGACGTAGCTGAAATTTGCTATTGGAGGTGGCAGCCGATGTTTATAATAAACCATGTCGTTCTAGATTTTTCGTAATAACTAATAATCTAAAAAATTTAAAACTAGTCATTTTAAAAAACGATTAATTGTTATTCTTAACTACCGACGCCGGCGCATCATCCGCTATATTCGTCATGAGGGCCGCCGTTTATTGAGAACAACTTTTCATACCTGTTATTAGTACTGTTAAGTAATAATAAGGTTAAGGTAATACAAAAAAATAAAAATTATTTGTAAAAAGACAAAACAAACAGAAAATATTTGTACCAGCAAGTAAAATATATTGCCAGCAAGGCATCAAAGTTGATTGTAGACCTTTAGTTAGAATTGTAATATTAAAACCTAAGCATTTCAGGAACTGCTGTCACATAGTAAATTTTGGTTTTGGTATGTTATGTTTCTTTACAAAACTATGAGTTTCTTAGGCATATCCAAAATTTAAGTCCTTGTTTAAGTTCTCGTCAGATTATGTTCGATGATGTTCTTATTGCATTAGATATAGTTATTCAAAGGTTTTATTGCTTAAGGTGGCGCTCTTCGAAAAATTGGTGTTTTCGGTGTGAACTTTGGGCCAAGATAAAGTACAAAACATAATCTTTATGTTTTGTACGTTATCTTGGCCCATAATCTTTATGTTTTTGAATTTTTTATATATTAAACATAACACAGTGGAGTAATTATTTACTAAGGTTCATATTTGTGCGCAAACATTTTAACTGATTAAAAAAAAGATAAAGTTTTCTTGTTTTAAACACTTTATTAAATTAATCTTGAATAGTTTAATACATACATAGACCAGACTTGTACTATATAAAAGAACAAGAAAATGTCTAGTAAATCTTCTAATTTTAAGAAAAAAATGCTTTTATTTTAAAAAGATACATTTGATATCTATACCTATAAAGAAAAAAAAATGACTATTGTTTGGTAAAATATTAGATCTTTTTCGTTAAAATTATTTGGATTTTATTGTTTTTAAAAATAATGCCCTATTTTAGAGGATAACTAAAACTTACAGTTGGCTTCAAAAAAATCGGGAAATGAAATTTGACCTAATGTGAATTGAAAATTGAATTCGTCAATTAATGTCAATTTGTGTCTACATTTCTAACAAATTTCTGACACATAAGTGCAGTTTTTTAACCTAAATTCTGGCCGTTTCAAAATATACACATTCAATAAAATCTGACAAGATTTCTTCTCACAATTCCCGTTTTTTTTTGAAGACAATTTTATATCACATCCAGTTTCTGGAACTTATTTTCGGTTTCATGAGTACGATAACATGGTGCGTTGTTTTATTGGAAAAAAACGCGATTTCTGTTTACTAAAGCTGTATACTCGTACTTCTCTCAAAACGACATGTACTTGATAAACCAACGCATAACATAACTTTTTTCCTTAAGAGGTCTTCGTAGTTTTTTTATGAAATGGTACGCACTGCGTCTTCTTAGCAGAATTTACAAAAAGTACTTACGTCCTAACGTTACAATACGTCTCCAAAAATGATCGTCAGTGTAGTATGAGTTTTAGCTCAACTTAAATGGTTATTTATGTATTAAGGTCATAATCAAGGGGATGTGGCACGCAGGAATGTCTAAAGCCTGAAGTAGCTCTTAAATTTCCGGGAGCCGTTTATGCCCATGGTACATATAACGTTTTATTTTATTTCACCCTTTTTTGGTTCTTTAGATCAAAAGAACATTCAAAATTCCGGACAAATTCATGAAAACTGTGAAAACATCTATATGAAGTTATTCACTGTTCAGCTATTTCACTGTAGCTAGGCATTTCAATATGTTGCCATTCCTCAATTATTAAATTATAATTAAATTAAAAATTACCTTTACAAAAACATACCTAACTTTACTAATACTCAATTCAAACTGACGCTTCTGACGGCATATTTTCCTTAAAATGTATTTATTTTACTGATTATATTAACACTATACATAGTATACAGTAGAATTATATAAAGATCAGCAACATTAATTTGTAGGTTGTGTTGAAAATTTATGTGCGAACGGATAAAGGTCTACTCATTTATTTAATTTTCCGTAATAATGTTCGGACTACTAGCGATTATTATGCGATATTATATGTAATCTTCATTCAGGTAGAATTACTTTAAAATAACGCTTACTTACTGTACAATTCACTGAACTGAATAAAAAGATATTATTATTCATATGAGTTTCCTCTTTGAAATAAAAGAATTTTTAAAACTTTCCTTAGAATTTAAAATAAAACCTATAGCTGTTTTCATACGTACCTACTTGATGTTGGTAATGGCAATATTGAAATAGTTCTAGGCCCCTAGTACAAAATCTTGTTAGAAATTGCTACTACCCTTTTTAGTGGGTGTCTTCAGTTGTTAGTTTACCGTAAAATAGATTAACGTGGCATACATTTAAACAGTAACCAGATGAGCGTTAACGTTAAATAATTACTATGCAAACATCGAATTTAAAACTGTGAATTGAAACCAATCCCAAGTTAATGAGACCGGACAAATTAATTTTAACTTGCAAAGAATACCACAAACGAAATAACCTCATCACTCGCTTCATATTCGCATCACTCACGCTAAATTTTTGTTATTTTAGGAAAGGTAACGAGGTGCGTTATTACCTTAACACTAACGTATTTACAACACATGCGTAGATCCTCAATCTTATGGTATTAACGCTTACCTTACTTCAACGTAAGACTGCAAAAACTCTTTTAAATTTGCATTATAATGAGTCACAAAATTTGCAATAACTTATAAAAGAATCAAATTTTTTAACACGTAATGTATTGAAATTTATTTTTTAACTAGTGATGTAAAATGTGTTTTTACATAACGTAACATTAAATATATCATAACATGAGGAAATAGTTATTTATGTATTGAGGATTAGGTCTGCAGGGAAAGTTTTATGTCCGACGAAGGAGAGTTTTTATTTGGCTAAGAGCGTAATCTACTTTTACAATTGTGAGCAGCAATAACCTAAAATTTTTAAAAATTCTGTCAAAAAAAATTAGTTGACAGTTGATTGTCAAAATTGAGAAGTTAATGCTTGATAATGATCTTACTCCGGTGGGGTGGGGCAAAAGTACTTTACGGCTCGTGTGCGTAAATCTGCCATGGCAACCAAAGTGTAAACAAACAATTTTACTTCAGTACTTACATTGAATAGTCTATTTTACGGTAAACTAACAGTTGATTTTAACATTACCATATCTTTAGCGTAGTTTTCCAAAAACTCTCAAAAAAAATGTATTGCCATTGTTGAACATTGTGCTGAAACAAGTTAATCAAGAAAAATTGTCAGATCTGAGTGGCTATAGTAAATATTTTTAGCAATTCCACTTCGGTCGTAAAAGTAACGACAAGTAATCAATGTAATTGCATTCTGTATAACGTTAAGTATCTAATTACCTTCTGGTTTACAGCTTGTAATCGTACTTAAAATAAAACGTATGTGTATTTATCTCCTTGAAAGCAAGTAGTGCGGCTGATTTTAATTAGATGATAATATCGGTGAGTTGGTCAAAACGTAAGACTGGAATGTGACTTAAAGTCCTTTTAGCTTTTTAATTACGCAAACATTGTCGTAATTTATTTGAACGTTCCGGTAACATTTCGTTTTAATTAAAATTCGGTGCAGTTGTCACGAGCGTTATAATATGATAAAAATTCCGGTAGAGAGAGTTCACATGAAATTTCCTCAGTTATAGACATAGTTTAGTTTGGAATGTTGTCGGAACTCGTGGCTTGTCAGGAACAAGCTTTCTGTGATGTTGAATCGAAAACCATATCAAGTCAATTAGTATCAAATGAATTCATCAAAATAAAAACACGATTTTAAAAGTAAAAGAGTTTGCATGTAATCACTCCATTTGATGGTTATCAAAAGCCCGCAAACCAGGATTTGTTTGAGGAAAAATTTTATTGATTGGAACAAATTACAGTTTTCATGCCCGTCTCCGAAAAAAATTTGCCGAAACTTTTACGAGAAACAACGACACATATTGCATTTCAAAAGACGAAAAACGTCAACTGGAAGTAAATATTTCGTCTGAAATTTTTTCACGACTCAACAAGTTTCAAAAAGGTTTACATAGATTTTGTCGAATCATCAGAATGTACCCTCCGGAAATCGACCGGAAACGATAGGTTCCCCCTCTGAGCGACTTTAATTGTTTTCTCTGTTTCGTCTCATAAAATTTTATATTAATTTTGCTAACGCTACCTACAGAATAATAATGAATAAATTCAGGTCACTTATTTTAAAATTCCCGGAGACATGAAAATTTCATCGCAGTTGACGGAAATGGAAATTAAATTTAAGCGAATGCGGCAAGAAATTTTCAAAATTCGGGATATTAACTGATAAAAACGGATAAAAGCTTCGACATCTACGATCAGTAAATAACCGTTCAATTTTCGAAGCAATTTAAAGTGCACCTGCGGTATTTTCTTACTTCGTGATACAATATTGTGGATTGTACGAGGTTAGTGACATGCTCTATTACAGTTTTGGGGTTTGCTTATGATGAATCTTTAACCGATAGAGAGCCGGAAAGCGCTCAGATGTGTTGGTAATTACACTGAATCAATTTCTTACGAGTTATGAGGACTGTAATTAGTCCTTTGCGACCCAGAATGAAAAGCGCAATTGGGGCAGAAGTAACTACTTAATGTCACAAACATCGTTAAAATAAATGACAACAATTCATCTTTGAGACAAATAACTTATTTTAAACCTACATACCAAAATTTGTTCCAGTTTAACATCAACTATTCAACTAATTGTAATAAAATACAATTTTTTTGTATGTTAAATACTTTTTTATAATATCTACTTGTTAAGGGTTGTTTTAAGGACTGTTTGTTTCCAAATGAACAACCTCTTATCGAAAGACAGGCCGTAAAGTCTTTTTACGGACCATTTTTTTGCAACAGGCCGTGAAAGGCTTTTTACGAACGACAAGGAAGAAAAAGACTAAACCTCTATAAAAAAAAAGAAAACCTTCAGTTCTCTGGTTTATAGTCAGTAAAAAAATTTAAAGTTTAATTAATAAATTATAATATTTAAATTTATCGGTTTCCTAGTTTCTACCCCCTTTTCTTGAGTTAATTAGCAACGTTAGAAGCTGAGTTAGAACAGCTAAAAAAAAGTAAATGGGTGGATTCTTTTTGAATTTATTAGATATTATAACATTAATTCTAACTATGCTTTCAGTAAAACATTAATAATTTCTAGGTAACATCATGTACTTAGCTAAAACATTGTATCGTGTTTCTTAATTTTTATTGGTTCGGAATTTTTGGAAAACAACTACTACTAACTATTTTCATCCAGTAAGATCAACTCGAGTATGTCAGTTCTATTAAATTTTCTGTTGAAACTCTATCTGAAATGATTTTTGTAGTAAAAATTAGAACTTTTGTTAATTTTCTAGTAAACATCAACTAAAAAAGATCAGTTTCTTAGTTTCTTTCTAATTTTTAATTTCATTCATTACAAAATTTTAGCTGCAAACAACTGTTTTAGTTAGTTAGTTATCACTGTTATTACTAACCGGCATAAGTTAGTTTCTTTATTTTTAACTATTTCTATAGGTATTTTGAAGCAGTTTTATAACTCTAGTTGAAACTACTGTTCTACTGAAAGTTTTAACTACAAGTAGTGATTTGTTCTAGTTACCATTTATAGAGTTAGTTTTTTATTCTTAGGTCCAGATTTAAAGTTAAAGATGCAAATGCAGATGGTTATTATTATGACTACCAATCACAGCGCTTTTTTTCAATTGTTACTGTGGAAAGGAAGATGTACCAGGTGAAAATTCAATTTGAAATTGGATCGATGGTTTTAAGTACTAGTGGAAGTTGTTAAAGTTCACAAAAAAAGAAAGGAATTTACGATGGAGCAAGCCCACTGGTATCGCTGAAAAAAAAGAAAAGGAAGGAAGGAAAGAAGTCGACAGACTATCGACCCGTCTGTCTTCCAAATGTATTGATAAACCTTTACGAGCAGCTGATACTGACAAAACTCATAAAAGAACTAAAGCGAAGTTGAAACCTGAGCACAGAACAGTAAGGTTTCTAATAAGGCAAGTAGTATGGTAGAGTTGGTGTCATAGAAAGAGTCATAATAAACGTAGACAAATGGGCCAACTCAGGAAATGTCTTTGACATGTGAATTTTTTTAAATTCATTAAATTAAAATATGAAGGCACTAAGAGAGAAGGGCATTTTTAAACATTTAAGGAGAGCAATAGGTAGTATCTATTGGACAAGAGTATAAATATGGGAGGCGGATAAGTCATACAAGTAATGAGTGGTGTTAAGCACGGATTGGTTCTGGAGGCGACCTTATGGTACTCACTTGAAGTGACAGCTTTCTAAAGGGCCGCAGTCTAAGAATGTCAGAGAAGGCATTGGACTTGAGCGTGCGTCTGATAAAACCGCTGAAGAAACATAACAGGAAATTCAGAAGTCTGTCATCCTGACGATATGCGAGAGGATAATTCATTTTTAGGGAGGAGTTTCCTGTCACGGACTGGACGAAATATATTTGGAGGAATTGTTGTATGTACAAATAGGTAGGTGGAATTTTCTCACTCTTGTATTAACTAAACATTTTCGTCGTGTTCAAAAACGGTCTGGTCAGAAGAAAAGAAATTAGTGGAAGTACTTAAAGCTTTCGCACCAGAAGAATTCAAGGTTACAATAAAGAAAATTAAAATAGCATAAACTTCAAGGTCAGATGTCATCTTTCTAGAGATCCTCTGATGCGTAGAAACACTTTGCACAAAATTATTGAAAACTGTGAACAATTTAATAGAAGAAAAAGTTTATCTGGTGCTGTAAAAATTGACCAGCTATTGAAAAATTGGTAAACTAAGCTAGAAAAGGCCAAAAAGACAAAAGAAAAAAAATCCTGATTTCTAATAGGTTTTATTGTAGTTTTAGGAAAATAATACAAAATTTTAGTTGAAACTAGTGTTCTATGTAGTTTAAATATGAACTAGTTTAGTAGAGTTAAAAAATACATGTTCTAACTAGATTTTATTAAATTTTAATTGATTAATAACTGTATCAAACAATTATTGCAACTAGACATCTATTGAAAATAAAATGTTTCTAGTTGACTGACTAGGAAACAGTTTATTTTAACAATTGCAGGTGCAGTTTCATAGCGTCCACTTGATAAATTCTTGGGTTGGCAGCTATGCTTATTTTTTTAGTGCGCTGGTTTGCAGTACTAATTCACTGTCAAATTTTGACAGGTGACCAGTCAAGCGCCTATCTAGTGGCACAGGCGCAGTTAAAATAATTTTAAATCAACCAGGACACAACATTTCTGGACCAGTTTCATAACTTCACAAATTTAATTTAGGTAAATAGTCAACAAATTTTTAAAAGCATCAAAGATTCTAACCTACTTTTCTACACCTGTCGATTCTGACAGATTCCCACTAAAAACAATTGCGCTCGTTTGTTTTTAGTGAAAAAAAAGAACGACTTACCTGTCCGATTATGGTAAACTTACACTAGGAAGTGGACACAATGAAACTGCACCTGCTGTAGTTGGAACCAGTTTTGGTTGTTAATAAACTTGGATATTAGATAGACACAAATTACTAGTTATACACTGTAACTTTTACCAAGATCTTGTCTGTTACTTTAACAAGATTACCAGTTAAAATATTTTTTAAATTTAGAAAAATTTAAATTTTTAAATTAAAATTCAAATTAAACAAAAACAGGTAGAGGTTTTGTTGGTTGAAGTCGAGCACGTATCAACCAAACATGACACCGACGTATAAGCAAAATTCATATAAACAACCCAACGAAAGGTATAGCGAAAAATAAGTGATATTATTATAATACATTAATACTAGCAAATAAAAACTTGACTAGTTTAGTAAGAAATTGTTACAACTCTAGTTAAAAAAAATTCTAAAGATAGACAGTAGATTTTAATTGTTTTTTTCATATTAGGTTTTTGAAATTCTCTAAATTTCTCCACCTTTTTTTTATAATTATCTGATTGGTTGTTTACTTCGTCCTGATCCAGAGATGAGAGCACGTTTTTTCACCATAAAAAAATGATTGTGATGCTTTAGAGATAAGCGCGATCGAAGAACAGTTCAGTTAATTAAATTTTCATGTCTGGCACGTGTTTTCAACTGCAAAAATCTGATTTGTGTGATTTGATTTAGTCACATTTTATCTAAAATGTGAAATTTCCACGCTAATTCGTTTACTGAAAGGACTTATTTGTTTTAGGATGTGAAGTGGACCGAAGGGACAAACAAAAGGGATGTATTCTCCAACTCAGGGTGAGTCGAAAATTTTATATGTAGTGTTTGGGGAATCACATTTTCTCACATTTTTAAAACAGATTGAATTTATTTTCTTTGTGGAAAAATATCATTAAAAATTGTAAAAATGCAACTGTTTTTATGAAATTCCCAAAGGGAATTAAGTTTTATGACATAATCAGAAGTTGCCACACAATCTGTTTTTGTAATTATTTGACTCGAGCGAAAACATGAAATAAATAACAATTACTTTGACGACAAAAATCCACGTTTTTTTGACACATTTTATCAATAGCAACTCAACAATAGAACTGCTGCAAGAGGAAAATAATTGCGAAAACCCTCAATTTCAACATATAATTGTTTAGTGGCGCAATGCAGCAAATTAGACTGCATTTTAGCAAAAACATTTAAAACGGTAGAAATTATCAAGTATTCATTTACAGTACCGTAACTAGGCCCTGGCAACAAGGGCACCTGCCAGAGGGCACAAAGTAAATTTAAATATTGTTTTTTTATTTTTAAAATCTCTAGTGCGACAGCGAAACATCTAAGAACAATTACCGCTGGGATATTTATCTTTATCAACAATATTCTTCACAAAAATACGGGGTGTCCTTGAAATGGTTTACAATTAATACAAAGTTATAAAGAACGCTACATTGTGGAACCCAGAAACGTGTTAAAAAATTGTTTCTTTTAAATAGCTCAGAAAATTGCCTCAAGATTAGTTTTTTACAAGCTGCATATTTTGGCTTAGAAAACTTTACAAAATTATACAAGGTCATTTTTTATTTGCTTTCACCCGAAATTTCAAAAATAGACAACACGTTATACAACGATAAGCAACTTTGGGAAAACTACAAATGATCCAAATGAACTGATTCTGGAAACACTGTCAACGGTATTGTCAAGAATGTTGGCAATAATTCACAACCCTTTATGCTTTAATTTTGAAAATTAAATTTAAAACAAAATAGCAAAGTATAATGCGTTGCCTATTTTTGGAGTTTTTGGCGGGAGTAAATAAAACAATTACCCTGTATATCTATGGTGTTTCAGGTTTAGCAATGAGTTTTTGATACAACATGTTTAAACTGTTTTTGTAGATGACATTTTCTAAGGAAAGTAATTTTCCAGTGAACATTTTCCAGATTTTATTTTATGAAATGAGTTAGAATTAAAAAAATTTTTTTTAGTTATATCCTACAGTGTTCTTTACGACTGTATATTACTTGTAAATTATTTTAGGACACTCTGTATATACTTTGTAGCTAAAGAGCAAGTCCAAATTTAATAGTATTATTATCTTCAGAGGGGGCAGGCGGTGACATAAATTCATCTATTTTCAATAGTTTCAATAAATGATTTATTTAAAATTCTATAGGTACGTTTTCTGGTAGTTTTTTTCTGCTTTTCATAAGTTTTTGAACAACAGAGAAACGACAAAAACTGCAGTTTGCAACCGCAACTTTTAGCTTTTTCCTGCCCTCAATGAACTTCTCGTGGAGCTAAATTCAACCAAAATGTCAATTTACATTTATAAAATATTTAACTGTCATTCTAGATGTGATATCTTCATGTTAATCCAAAATGTTAGAGGGTAAATTTACAAAAAAAAAAAACACCACCAACAACTTTATGCACTAACTATGACCTAGCTACGGCACTGTTCATTTAAACACTTGATCAAAACAAAAATTTCTGTTGTGATTTTATGAAGACAATGATATTTTTTTGTTGGTGTTGGGGATAGATAATCAATCTTAGACCATATTTTAATGATGAATGA
The DNA here is from genome assembly GCA_029207805.1 of Tribolium confusum. Lineage (NCBI taxonomy): Eukaryota > Metazoa > Arthropoda > Insecta > Coleoptera > Tenebrionidae > Tribolium > Tribolium confusum. The sequence goes on from JALGAY010000006.1 coordinate 13,299,187, forward strand.
ATGAAGTGACAGCTTAATCTATCAGTCGATCGTCTGTAAACGATACATGATCTGTAGTTTTGTTGTCAACGAGTTGTAGACAGCATCACAAACAAGAAGACATCATAAATCTAATAATAAGCTCGCCCTTATGGATTCTCAATTAACACTGTAAACTTATAAAAGAAGTAAAAGCACTAGAATCGATGAAAAAGCGTGGTGTGTTTACGTAATGCTCGCTAATAAAACAGAACCATAACTTTTTTATTTGCTTATCGATTTTAATGAAACGTAGATATAAGTTTCGTATATAACACAAATTTCAGGTTTAGTAATTGGCAATTTAATTTTTAATTTTACAATCTCAACAAGATTACAAGAAAAGAAAAAATTTCGTTTCTTTTTAATATTGAACGAGTTTTATCAACGATGCATGGTAGAATCGGTTTGGCAAAAATAATGTTTGCTCAAGTGGAAAATTTCGAAACGACGCTTTATGAAATATTGAATTATTATTGCTTCCTTCCTTCTAATATAAAAACACTTACGATTTACGCGATTACGTCACTTAATTAATTAAGATTTATATTTAATTTAACTTATCACCGTGTTATGTTTATGTAATTGAGCAATTAACGTCAAATGTAATACACTATATATCATACCTACACACTTGGAGATATTTTTCCTCCACTGAGCTTGAAAAATTATTCAAGTCTGCGAGATACGAAAAATCAATCATTTTATTATACAGTAATTTATGCTTCCTATCTATAATAACACCTAATCTACCATAATCTCAAAGCGATTTTAAATTTAGGTCATTGCTTAATAATTGCCAAAACAGCATTATTGTTTTAAACCAAATTATGTCAACTACTATTTACATTATTTATTCGATCAGTTTGTAATTAGATAAACTGTTCAATTGTGCTCAACTTTAACATTTAAATACAAACTGACGAGCTTTGGTCATCGAATCTGTGGATTTTTAATGGAAATTTATGTTCTACTTAATGCAAACGGAGTTATTTTCATTCACGATTTCCTAAGATAGTAAATTATTCACATTTTAGCTGCAATATGGAAAAGTGCAAAAATTAAAAGCCACAGATTAATTTAAATATGAATTTAGATAACTGAATGATTAAAATTCTTGAATCATAGTTCATCAAAAAGTGGGCGAAATTCACGTCGGATGTTAAAATATTGTTGCCATGAATGTATCACGTGATTAAATAAAGTTAGTCTAAGAGTGGGATAACATCAAAATTAAATTTGTTATGCCTATATGGCTGCAGAATTTTAAAGAGGTTAATTTTCAGTTTTTTATGTTTTAATTTTGGTTCTACTCAAATGATAATTTAATTTTTATTTTGTACTCATAATAGCGAGCAAAAAACAGCATGTCCCAAAATTCGCAGACTCAATTGTTGATAGGTTGTCAATTAGGTCCAAGGAACAACACTTTTACTTAGAAGTACAATAAATGATGACATTTCATATAATAGAGATCTTAATTAATAACAAGTGTTCATTTAAAAAAAATTGTCAAGTGTGCTATGAAAAAACAAAATCATTTTGAAGTATTTCTTAGTGTAATTCGGCTGCTCTACTGTTCGTTACGACGACGACAAATCACGACTGCGCGCGCACTGTGAAGCTGTGTATCAAGTTCCGACATCCCTTTTTCGCAACATTTTCTTCTATCAAAATCTCATAGCACACTTGACAACTTTTTTAAATAAACAGTTGTTATGACAAAAATGGTAAAGTTTGAAAGGTTAAGGGTCGGTTTACAGAAGGTGAATTAAATATTTAATTGCGATTAACTTTTAATTCGGAATTAAATCGGCTTTTCTCGTGTTTGATTGGTCAATATCGGCATTTAATCGCGAATTAAGTATTTAATCGCAATTAAAGTTAATGACGCTTTCTGTAAACCGGCCCTACATGGTCAAATATTTTGTTAAATCAAATTAACAACAAAACAATTTCTAAAAGTGTAATAAACTGTAGACTAAATGTTGCAAAAAGACTTCAACAGTCATTCAAAAATCATTCAACAGTCTTAACACAAACACCTTATGGTGAATTTTTTTAGATGTTAATAATAATAATAATGTGTTTATTAACGGCCACGCCAATTACAATTAATATATAAAATTCAAACATAAATAAGTACAATACAAGTAATAATATAAAATAAAGTGTTAATAATTATTAAAAGACACTAATTCACTATTTTCAATCACAGTTCTTAAGTCTTTTAGAAATTTGTTTTTAGTTAAACCTATGAAATAAACCTTATTTGAAAGTTCGTTACATGTTTTTGATAGCCTAGAAATTACAGAATTTTTCCCATAATTAGTACAGTGATAAGGCACTACAAGCATTCTAGGTTCTCTAGTATTACAAACAGGTGTACGTATTAAAAACAGCGATAGAATAGAGCTACAATTCACATTACCAGACAATATATGATACACAAAAGATGCGTCATAAAATACTCTACGAGAAGATAATGAGGATAATCCTAAATAACTTAAAATGTTTATATAATTATTTTTGTCATAAAATATGTTAAACTTGTAGCATACAAACTTAACAAATTTTTTCTGGACATTTTCAATTCGATTGATATAAACATTATAGCAGGGTTGCCAAATAATTGTACAATATTCTAAGATTGGACGAACATAACAATTATATAGTAACATTACAACACGCAAACTTGAAAAATCAGAACACTGTCTTTTTATAAATCCTAATGTTTTATTTGCTTTAGACAAAATATGGTTTATATGATAATCAAAACTTAAGGCTAGTCTGACCCTAGCTGCGATTCCTAATCTGCCCCGCTGAATTTCATCGTTTCGACAACCCGAAATACATTTGTTTGACCTGATGAATGTCATATAGTATATATATAGTCAAGCGAAATCGGAATAAATATTGTCCATTTTAACTTTTCAGAGTAGTACCAGCTGAAACGTTATATATTTTATTAATTAAATTATCCTCTATCAAAATGACCAACTACAATAATTTTTTTATGTTTCAGATTATGGGAATTTGAAAAAAAACTTAAAATTTGGACTTTTTTAATATTCGTGTTTTTTTATCTTTACACCGAGCTATCTCAGGAACCATAATAGCCATCAAGTTAATTTTTGTTGCTTTCGAATGTAAAGACATGAGCGATTTTGGTCGTTTAATTCAAAAAATTTTTTTCTATTTTTCATATATTTTTTGATAACCTAAAGTCGAACTTCCGGTATCACGGTAATCAATTATAGACGATGCGAACAAAATTTTTATTATTAGAGATAGACCCTTACATTAAGCGAACGAAATGTAAAGAAATAATCCGGGAGGTTTTTGGTAAAACCAAAATTAGATTATTTTTTGTCGATTTCGAGATATGATTTTTTTTTTAAAACGATGACGCCTGCATTACTTGCGCGTTGAGAGTTGGTAGCTTATTTAGACTCTTACAAATCGTATATGCCGGAAAAAGCTAATATTTTTATAATAATAATATTAGTAATATAATAATAATAATAAAAAGAAGAAAAAGAAAAAGTCGAAGAAGAAAAATAATAATAATTGACGATCAACGAAATAATTCTTATTGTCACACTTTAGTAATAATTGGATTTCGAACATTATTGAACAGAAAGTGGTTTTTAAAAATAGCAAGACAACTACATTTGAGAAAGGACATTATTTCAAAAATATTGAAGAGATTTAAGAATAGAGGATCTATTAGTACTCGACCTAAAACTGGATGCACAATTCGTCAAAATGAAATATTCTCAGAAAAAATTGCCGACTTTAAACTTTTGTATTTTTCTTATCTATTTTATTCGCTCTTTTAAAAACTCTAAAACTTAAAATATTTTATCGACAGCTTTTTGTGTAAATCGGTGTTAAAAATTTAACTAACATATGTATAGAATATTTTATTTTAAAGCACAAAAAACTTTAGTAAAACATTATTTTATTAACAAACTACAAATGACTTGAATTATAAAAACAAAAAACAAAGAGTATTTAATAATTTTTCGCCATATGTTTGATGGTTTTTTGATATCTTATATCTTATCCAAACAATTTTTTTTTTTTAATCTGCATGTATAGATTCAGAGACCTGCTAGGAAAAGTTTACTGTCGGTACCATTAAATACGGAGGCGGTAAGACAATTAGTACAAATGAAATTATGGATAAATTTAAGTATTTAGAAATACTAAAAAATACAATGCTACCTTATGCTGACGACAATTTGCCTCTGAGAAGGATATTTCAGCATGACAACTACTCAAAGCACACAGCAAAGATTGTGAAAAAAAATTTTCACGGACAATTTTATGCAAGTTTTTAACGAAGTCTGGAGTTCCATTTTATAAGAGACCATTATTGATGAATTAATTAACTCAATATATCGCGGTGATCGGTGATCGCAAATAAAGGGTATACAACAAAATCAAAACATTTTATAAATATTAATAAAACTCTTTTCAATATCAGTTGCTTTACTTTTGCTTCCCCTAAATTTAATGTTTTAATTTTTGTATCCATAGATTATTAAGATATTACCTAGTAACAATTATAATGCAATTCTATTTTTTATTAAGGGTGTTAGTATTAAACATTAAATACTATGCAAGTAAGTATTATATAAAACACAATTGTAAAATCGAAAAGTTGTTTTATTTTTGCTCGGTACAGTATGTACCAATTTTTCTAATGTCTTTTTCCAATAACTGTACAGCTTTCATTAAACTTCATTTCACTACATTATCAAAAATGTGTTTGTGTGCAGAATTTTAAAATGTTGTGACGATTGTAAATATCAAGACTTTGACAATCGGCTCAATTTTGTAAAAGATATAGAAGACGTTAAATTTTGAATATGATCTATTAATTTTTTTTAATTAAAACTTTATGACTATACATTTTTTCTAATTTTACTTATTTTATTTAATAGTACAAAATGTGAAAATTTAACGAAAAAATCTTGATTGCTTATTGTATTATGGCAGGGTTTATCAATTTATCAATTTAATTATTTGTCAGGTGAGGAAAATGGTCGTATATAGAAAAATATTGAATTAGAATTCAGTATTATTTTTATTATTACCATTATAATTATGAAAATCTTTGTTTTTCCTGGCATATACCTACAATCAATAGTCTAAACAAGCCTTCATCTCACAGCGCGCTAATAAAGCGGATGGTCACCATTTTAAAAAAATTGTATCTCGTAATCCCCAAAAAATAATCTAATTCTGGTTTTACTAAAAACTTCCTGGATCATTTCTCTACATTTCGTTCGCTTAATGTAGGGGTTTATCTCTAATAATAAAAATTTTGTTCGCATCGTCTATAATTGATTACCGTGACACCGGAAGTTCGACTTTAGTTTATCAAAAAATATATTAAAAAGGGAGGTAAAATACTTTCAATCAAACAACTAAAAGCGCTCAAGTCTTTACATTCGAACGCAAGAAAAATAAACTCAATAGCTACTATGGCTTCTGAGATAGCTCGGTGTAAAGATAACAAAATATAAATATTAAAAAAGTCTGAATTTTGATTTTTTTTCAAGTTTCGATAATCTGAACCATGAAAAAATGTCTTAATTGGTCATTTCAGATAATCTAATTAAAATTTCAGCTGGTCCTACACCAAAAAGTTAAAATAGACGATTTTTATTCTGATATCTGAGATGATTTCCCTCCACTATACTTTCAAAGCGTGCGCGCTCTGGCGGCAAACCCTATGAACTCAGCGCTAATTTTAACGTAAATACACATTAAAAAAACTTAAAACTGAAAAAATTTTTTTAAATTATTAAATGATGATAATATTTGGCATATTTTTCTAAACAAGTAAGTCTAATTTGATGTTTTAAGATTTTGTAAATTATGAGATATTGATTTGTTTATATTGACAACAATATTTAAATAAATAATTGATTAATAAAGTTAAAAATAGTTAAGCGCCCTTTACTTTTATATTATCTATTTACAAAAAAAAATACAGTATTTTCTCTGAATTTAGACCTAAAAGAATGTCATAGAAAAAATTAAAACACGTTTTTTTTAAATAAAACAATGGAACTTTTTTTTCATTTATGGCAATAGTTAAGCGCCCTAGGCAATTAAAAAACACGTCTTTTGATGTATAATATATTAAAAAAAATACATATTTAAAGACCAAAAAAATGTCATAGAAAAGTTTCTAGGGGGGTCTGACTAGCCTTAACTGGTTGTCTACAGTAACACCTAAATCGCGAATATGTGTGACACATTCAAGTCGATTATCTGATATAGAGTAAGATGGTGAACTGTAATGTAATTTCCTAGAAAATCTCAGTGCTTTACATTTATTTATGTTTAGTTCTAAATTATTTTTTTTACACCACATACAAAGACTATTTAAATCACGTTGTAATATATCACAGTCGTTTTGATTATTAATAACTTTAAAGATTTTTAAGTCATCGGCAAAAAGAAGGATTTCAGAACTTTGAATAGCTGCTTTAACATCATTTATATATAGTGAAAAAAGAATTGGTCCTAGATGTGACCCCTGAGGTACACCTGTGGATGGCCGAATTTCGCGAGACTTAACACCATTTATAGTTACATACTGTACACGATTTGATAAAAAGGAATGAATCCAACTAAGGACTGGATCACCAAAACCTAAATTATCCAGTTTTGAAATTAATAACTCAATAGAAATGCGATCAAAAGCTTTTGACATATCAGTATATATACAATCAATTTGGAATCCATTTTCGAGATTCGACGTTATATATTCAGTAAACAGAAAAAGATTAGTCATCGTGGAGCGACCCTTAAAAAAAACCGTGTTGTTTTTCAATAATAGATTGTTTTACAGAAGATGATATAATGTCAGCCATTATGGAGTCAAAAACTTTTGATAGATACGATGGGGTACAAATCGGTCTATAGTTGGAAATATTTACACGACTACCATTTTTAAAGACAGGTCTGATATCAGAAATTTTAGTAAAAGTAACCAAAAATTTATGTTTGGCACCTTGTAACAGCTGTTTTTTTGTAATTTTTTTGAAACGACCTTAATTCTAGGAAAATACGTGCCATTTTGTTGCTCCGCAAATTCTGGATATTCTCTAGGGGAAAAAAATTCGCAAAATTGATTTACGTCACTTTTAATAAATTATATACAGGGTCCGGCCAAAAGAGCGAACTATTTTATAAAATATTAATATGAATCAAATTTCTCTTTTACATCGTTGAGACGTCTACAAGTTATCTCGGTATGATTGCAATGCAGTTTATATCGGTTAGGTAGGATGAAGAATTGAAATCAGAATTTGTGAACTTAAAAGGTCAATAGAAAGTATAAAAAATACAGATATAATCAACACTTTTGTTTCTTATATTCTTCCTTCTAATCATTTATTTTCTCCTACAGATAATTCTGAAATACTTACCTCTGCAGTAAAGGTTATTTTTTAAATTTTTTAGAAGCTTTAGAATATTTTAAATCAACTAAGTAACTTTCTTTCAAACTTTAAATGACCAATTGAATTGTAATCGTCACTAATTTAACCTTATTAGGTTAATGTTCACCATCTGTTATCATCTCCCACCCTTTTTCTACAGATGAGTGTAAAATTTGCCAGCAAGAAAATAATGAAGTGCAGAAAAACGGCTGTTCGACGGTGTGTTCAAAATTTTAAAACGTTTTCTCTCTGTCAGAGTTTATTAGTTAATTGAAGAAGTACTCCCAAAAGAACAGGCTGGTTTTAGGCCAAACAGCTCTCCTCTCAACAGCTATATTGAAACCGAATTTCAAAATCGTTTAAAAATCAGAGTTGCTTTCATTAACTTAACTGCTGCGTATGACACGGTTTGGAGAGGTGGATTGATCGATAAGTTGTATAATGTTGCTAAATGTGGTCGCATAGTCAAACTAATAGAAAATATGTTGTCTAATCGCACTTTAAAGTCTTTATTGACAACAGAAGCAGCAAGATAAGAAGACTGAATAATGGCCCACCCCAAGATTCTGTTTTGGCTCCCCGAGGTGTCTCAGATACTTTGAGTCAAAAATTTATAGATGCAAATGATATGGCTCCATTTTTTTAAAGCAATAACTTTGATAAGATAAAATGTCAGCTATCAGAAGACTCAAAAATTATAACTAATTATTTAAAAAAATGTTTGTTTTCTTGTAAACAATTTCGGAAAGAATGCACAGTTAAATGTTCATTTACATGGAATTTTTGTTAATTACAAGAGCAAAACAGTTTACGTTCTAACAAATGTTGCTTTACCTTTAAACAGAAGAAAAGCTGCTTTGATAAATATCAAACGCTTTTTGAAAAATTTAGAAGAACTGAACATATAATAGCAGAATGTAAATGTTTTCAATAAAGTTATGAAGATCCTACTAAGATAGTTCCTATAAGATAGTAAGATAAATTTTGTGTCAGTTAAACCGCATTAGAACTGGCCGTGATCTAAGTAATTATACTTTATTTTAATAGAATGTTTCTAAAAATCCCAACTGTATTTGTAGAAATGGTAAAGAAACAATTAAACACATGGTCGAAGAGTGTGACAATGACAAAACTTGGAGGTGATTTTCAAAACTTATACATTCTTAGTGCAAGATCAATAGAATGGTTTGGAAATTTAAATCTTCTTTAACCATATGACCGAGCTCGTGGCTAAGCGAGAAGTGTGCTTCACTAGTTTTCGGGAGGGTTTGATTTTCTCTACAAACTGTTGTGATCGAATTTTTTAAGAGGTTTTCTTCGGTCGGTACGCGAATGGTGGCACAATTACTTCCTCTCAAGAGACTTCAAGTCAAAATGACGTTATAATTTTTTTTGTAAATCTTTTGTCAAAATTTGCAAATAGCAACTATTTATTTATTTGATATTTTTAGTATACATTTTTATTCTTTTATATTTTTAATTTATTATTGTCAAAATTTTGGTAAGTTTTCAAATTTTTCTATAATTTTTCGTTTTACATTATTCTTGAGGTTCTGATAATGAGACATAGTTCTCGAAAGCGATTTGCCACTGTTATGTAATTTTGTTTGATTAAACTTGTGGGTTTGACTTTTTAAATTTAGTTATTTCATTATTTATACCAAAAATTGAATTAACCATTCTATTCTCAAAACAGAGTTTTCTGATTTGGGGTGTAAAAATGTAATTAATTTTTATTGTTGTATAATATAATAAATCACTTTGTACTCAAGCTAGCTAGTTAATTTTGATCTGAATACTCAGTAGAAAGAAAAATTCCCTTGTCAAAGGTCTTTAAGGGGGCGGTGAATTAGAAAGACCTTGTAAGATTGCTTGTGCGATTATTTCTCGTCGGCATTATCGAGTCTTTCTTATCACTATGATAACCGTATTGATTCGTCTGGGTGCTGTAAATATTTCCTTTGTGAAAAATTCTCTGGCAAATTTACTTTTCTTAACCTTTCTAAAACACAATGATAAATTTTATTAAACCTGGAAATTGATATCCGAGAAGCAAACGGCTTTTAACTTCACATTAAGTATAAAGTGACAAAACAAACACACATCCTTTAAAGTGTTGTCAAAATGTGATTAATTGGCAATACAGACCTCAATTAAAAATGTTGACATTTTAACCACACACTGGTCAATAATTTATCGAGTAGCAATTACATTGATTTCCTGCGATTTGATTTAGCTAAAAGCTGTTGCCAAGTCAAAAGCTGGTCAATTCCGTGATTGGATTAGAAGAATGTATATCCCTAATCGTTTTTTTTTACTTCGCATTTTGGGGCTTCCCCATTATTGTATCGGAATTGTCCTTTTCTTGGCAACGCCGGACGATTGGAAAGAGCAAGAGTATGGAAACGGATCGATATCACGATTACGCGACGGCGGTGGCTGCTGCTAGGAGACGCCGACGTCGACGACGCCCTGCATCAATCAGGGCCTGGGGAAGCCCCAACAGCTGTCGATTTGTTACTAGGTTAATAGACGAATTATTGACCTGTTGAATCAAATCAAAAATTTAATTTAACAGATTAGCGTTAAGCTATACATAGTCTGAAACTTTCAAGATAAGATGAAACAACTTCGCACATTACATAGTTTCAATTTTTTTTTGAAAAACATGTTTTGTTGAAGGATTAGTGCCATCCAAATGCACTCTCTAAACTTGAAATTTAAATTCTTTCAAACTAATTTTAAAATAAATCGGTAACATCTGTCATAAGATTCTTGACGTTACTTTTTAACTAAAACTTCGGAACTAAAAACTACGACATAATTTATATCTTTGTGTTTTTAATTCAACTTACTCGGGAAATAATACAAAAGTTACAAAATGTTTTCTTTATAAAATCTTGCTTCGAGCTTTCCCTAACTATAGGAATTTATAACTTTTCAACAAATTTCTTTGTTAACAAAATTTGTAACTTGTTATACAGTGAAAATAAATTATTCTGGTTTACGGCGTTTTTTGACAGTTTGAAGAAAATAATTAACAAAAATGCTTCAATTACGACTAGCTTTGCTAAAACTCCGAGTAGCGCAATTTTAATTAGAAACTTGCAATTGTATTTCGTCACAGTTGTTTACTAAAATTTTAATTTAATTAAATAGTTTTTTTAAAGGAATACACAGATGAGATACGTATAAAAGTAATAATAAAAACAGGCAAAAATTTTTTTTTGTACCTACTCATCACCTAAGAAACATCCTTCTTAATTCAATACATCATTACATATAGTTTTTCGGTTGAGCTTTTAAAAAACGATCATTAAAAAAAGCACAACTGAACATAATAGAAGAAATGAAAAAACGACATTTGAAAGAAAATAACAAAAACAAATTACGTTTAGAGAAGAATAGAACGCAAAGTCTTTTATGTACCAAAACCTAATTAAAAAACTTTTTACCAGAGAAGACTATAGTTTAATAAAAATCATTATCGTTAAGACGTTAAGAAAAAAAAGAAAGAAGAACAAAAGAAGCTTTTAGAAGAAATTGAAAAACGATGGTTGGGATAAAAACGAACAAATGAATAATCTAAGAAAAATTTAAGAACGACTGGAAAATACTTAAACAAAGAAGCTTATAGAAGAAACTGAAAAACGTGTCTGGAAGATAAAAAATAATTAAAAAAATCTAGAAGAACACGAAAATTACAAATAAGAAGAGGAGCAGGATAAAATTTTCAAGACATGTGATCCAGAAGTGAAAAAAGAATTTCACGACAAAGTTTTAGGAATCGATAAAAATTTAAAAATGTAGGTTAATGAAATATGTAAAACTAAAAGTAAAAGAAGATCTTGCCAGAATGGTTAACGAAATATATAAAAACATAAATTAAGTTGAGAACAAAACAAGTAACGGGAATAGAATCAGCATCACAATAAGCAAAACTTCCAACATTTGACGGTCAATCCTTGTTCCAATATATCATTGCTCACATCAATAACCCTACACCCTATACAAAAAAGGCTTTTTAAAATTTAAGCCACACAAAATTACTATAGCAAAAATAAGAACAATGCTGCGAATATAATAAAAGACAATGAAATAAAGCTGAAATTAAAATTAATTTCAAAAAGGAGAAGATTTGAAAATATTTTGTCGTAATTGTAGAATAAAAATAGAGGCTGAAAAATTTTATATTACTTAAAATTTAATTACATAATGGCGTTGATGATATTTTGTTAAAAACCCATCGATATTATGAAGGCAAAATTTCTACAGAAAATCTTGCAATGACAGAAACCATTCTCACCTCTGAAGGTCAAAAATCTAATTATGATTAAGCAAATTTATCCGTTAGATGAGAAATAAAGATGAGTCAAAGTTGTCTTCAGGAAAGTGTTCTAAAATTTTATTTCTGAATTCTTATCAAAGAAAGTAGGTTATCTAAATGCATTCGTAGAGCGCGATTTATTTAGTCATATTTGCTTTTATAGTATCTTTTCGTGGGCGTCACGTTATTATATTCTGGCAAATACCGAATTATCAAAATTTAACATCTTATCACAACAAAGAGAGCTTTGAATATTTAATGTTGGGAAATGGGTAATTTCCTTTAAGTATTTTTTGCTTACTTATCAAACGATTCAAGTTTAAAAAAATTACAGACATGGAATGTTTGGAATTTATTCTAAAATATTTTCCTTAAAAAACAATTCCATTAAAGTTAGTTCAAAAGCACAACATTGTTTCTAGCCGAAGGCAAAGTATTTTTAAAATATTTGAGATTGATTTTGTCGTTACCTAATATCTTCTAAAATTGTAAATCGCAAAAGTTAGATTTTGTAACATTAAGAAGTTAGATAAGAGCATCCGAAAGCAATTACTTCTAAAGAAAGTTAGATAAGATCATGAGTCTCTCGGATCGAACTACCTTTTATTTTTTTACTCAACTTTCAAGAGTCATTCAATAAAAAACTTTCAATTAATGTAAACACAATTAGAATACTTACCGTGTAAAAGTTCAAGAGTATCGTTATAGAGATTCGTTAAACAGAAACGAGAGAGGATATTCACCCTAAAGTTGAAACCCTCTAAAACAAAATTACCTTGTTGCCCGGAGGCGTCTGAATTCCGGTAAATAATTTTCTGGTGTTTTCAGTAGAAGGTCACCAAATATGTATTTTATAGATCAACAAAAGAAGAAATTTACCTAGTTTGAATTTTTTTTACAATTAGTGTTTAATGTAGAACATTCGGTATTGTAAGACAGTTATCAATGGTTTTATGTCACCAATATCCTTGTCAAGTTCATGAGATAATAAAATTTTACAACGGAAATTTATGTCTTGAAAATTTCCCTTTCAGATAAATTTAAAATAAAAAATAAATAAATAAAGTGTTTGTATAAATTAAAATTCAGTAATCTCATTGCTGATAATTACCATAAATTCAAATCATTTCCATACAGATTTAAATCAGTTTAACTATTTGTACTCCATTAATTGATAATTTTGTGTTAAATTATCTCTACTCAACAAACAAAAATCCGAATGAATGATTTATTATAAAATTTTGTTGGAAATAGAATTTGTAAAAAATGGTGGATGCGCCGGGTTAGTGTTTTATGGTGTGTTGGTTAAGACATATGTAACTCACTTTGTCAAAGGCGCTGGGCCTGTGGCATCGGTGGTCCCGGTGGTCCGGCTCCATGCGTGGGCCGTGGTGAGGGCGGCAGAGGGGGGGCCGGGCAGCCGGGCAGGGGCGCACGCCTCTAGCCGAGCTCCATGGGCGAGCTCTGCCCCCGCCCCATCACGCCGACACTCACCCCCACATACAACGAACAACTGTAACAACAATAAACAGTTAATATAGATGAAAACGATTCCAAGAATGTCGTCGACAGAATTAAAATAGTAAAAAAATTAAAGTGGCTGTAATTATGTAAAGTGGAAACGATGGAATATTCAGTGGTTTTTATTTAATATGTGGGTTTAATTGAAGTAGAGATAAAAATTACCACAAAGGGATTTACATTTTCTATTCTATTTTTATTGATTTAGGCATGAATTTTCATCACAGTGTATGTTCTGTTTGAAATTCTCGAGACATCAGAATGCATACAGGTTTATTTATTCACGCGAAATGCATTTCGAGGGAAAAATAAATTCGAAGTTTACTCTTATTGTCTTATCCGAAAAATAAAACATATTTTAAAAGTTCTTAAAATACAGATCTCTCTATTTAGGTAACTAGGAGAAGTTCTGGACGACAGGGTGAACGGGTATGAATAGTTATTGAACTTTGAGCCGGTCAGCCCATGCAACTGAAGCAAATTCCAAGACACGTGTGAATTATACTAGACAAATCGGTTAGTTGAAAAAAGTGCTGGCAATTGAAAAACGCTGTAATGTTTACTTAATGTAATGCAAAAAGACTTTGATTAAATAAATAAAATAGTAGGGTAGAAGAGTGCTTTTTTTAATCTCTCCGAAGACTTTACACTATTTTAAATGTAGACTAAAAAGAAAGACATTCGGCCATGATAGAACAACAAAAAAAAATTTGAGAGTTTGAAGAAAGAAAGAATTTTGAATGTCATGTTTTATGTTTTATCCCATATATAAAAAAAACTGAAGAAAATAGACTTATAAAGTTTGATATAGAAAATATAGCAATCAATGTAAAAGAAGATGTTGAGATAGGCCCGTTAGAAGAAGAAACTGAAAATGTTAGATAAAATGAGTAGATAAATCTAGCAAAAAGTAGAGGTGAGTTTACTGACAAATGGCTACAAAAAAAAAAAATCTAAATAAGACAAGTGATGAACGTTAAAAAAGAGGAACAAAACCAAGTTCGTATTAAATGGAGATGGAAAGAGAAAACAACAAGGTAAATTTTTGAAAGAAGTAAAAAATGGTCAAGCTATCGTGTAAAAAATAGAAAAAGCAATTCTAGGAAGAAAAACCAAAAATAATAGACGAGTAAATGATGAGTAGTGCTGTAAGAAGTTTTTACCAAAAAATACAAAAGACTCTGTACAAGAACTATGTCTTGCAAAAATAGGGATATAAATTTAGTAGACGATATGTGTCAGGTAAACTAAAAAAATGGAGCGAGTGTTTTAAAGATCTGTTAAACGAACAAAGCAAGACAATTGATGCCTTAGACCAATAAAGAAGCATCTTCACCACTTACATTAAGGATTAGAGACAGTCACCAACCAGGAAATAAAGTAGTGGTAAATAAACTTAAAAGCATAAGAGTCCTGGCGAAAATGGAATCACAAGATAAATGTTAATAGGGATATGGTTCATTCACAAAAAAGAAGACAAGACATTCTGCGAAAATTATCAGGGAACTACGTTGTGCAGACTTCACTAAACGAAAGAGGTTTTTAAAAATTTCAGCCAGTAAAGTAGTTTTCAGAACGACTATTTGAGATTTTAGAATAAGCAAGTTCATTATGTGAGCTTACACGTGCTTGTAATAGATTTGAAACAAGCACATGACACAGTAGACTAAAACCTGTATCAAGCAATGAAAAAGCTATGAATAAAAAGAGATAATGTTGTTTAAAGAAAAACACGGTAGTTGGACCGTCGAAAAAATGCCTGACAAAGGCATTTAAAAAAGCTGAAAACTTGGCTAGAAGAGATGAAGGCAGATCTAAAAAGTGTTGGTGTAGTGAATTAGGTGGAAAGCAGTAATAAACAGAGAAGAAAGCAGAAAGAAAGCCGTTGTTCCAGCCATAGGCTCCAAGGTCTCAAGTGCTGAGATATGTATACACTTATATCATTTAATCAAGAAAATTTATCTTTAGTTTATTTTAATATATTTTTCATTGGCAAAAAGCAGTTCATATCCTCCTAAATGATACGTCTTTCTTTGTACTCATGAAGTGTGAGCAGCTATTTTTCGGTGATCCTCGACGCATGAAAAGACTGCTTTCCCGCACCGGAGTGTTTTTTATTTCTCACAAGAAAACAATTAAAATTTGCTTAAGCCATTAGTCGGTAATTGTAAAGCAACAACTTTACGTTGGACTTCTGGTCCCAAAATCTTCCAATCAGTTTTACCAACCCATTAATTAATAAACAAAGTTCTCGAAAAAGTTAGGTTAAATTATTTTTTCTTAAAATACTGGTTTTTATTCGTTACAAAAAATGTTGTACCTAACTACTTCGGGAAGAAATTTTCCGCATTCGCACTCCCTGCGCTCGTGCTGCAAACAAAGTGCTCATGCAGGAAATTTATCTTCCCAAACACGTTAGGTAAATAACTATTGTACCATCTTGTTGAAAATACCTTAATCGACTATACCACCTGAGACGTGCTGTTGAAGCGAATTAAAGCAAATAAGGTGAGATCGAAATGTAACTGAATCAGAGCAGGCTGTGCCAGCGTAACTGTAATGATGTGTGTAATGTTAATACCCACTTCCACAGATTGCTCTGATTCAGTTACATTTTCATCTCAGGTTATAATGCTATACTACAGAATGCTTAGAGGATTTATCTAAAAAAGGAGTAATAAATAAAACAAAAATAATCATATTTAGGAGAAGTATACAGATCAGTATGGATATCAAACATGAAAGTAATAACAAGAGTAGAAGATAATGAATTTGAAACTAACCATTTAGCGGTTTATAGAACAAAACCATTTTTAAAAAATAACATTGTACCATATAGGTTCTACAAAAAAGGAGAATGGTCATATAAAAATAGAAATGGAATAAATTAGTAACAATATTTTGGATATAAGGAACAGAAAGAACAAAGAACTGGATAAAATTTATGAGGTGTAAAGTAGGATTACTGCCTTTGTAACCCTTTCGGTAGAAAAATGTCTATGATTGATTACTCAACGTAATAAAAAAATAGGTGCAAGTAGATATTTTCTAGGTTATTTCTTTGTACTGTTCAGGAACTAGAGAAAGTGACACTTTCAAAATATTTTTGTTTTCCCTAATAACTTTGTAACTACTTAAGCGATTTTAATAAAATTTGTTACATATAACTAGAATTAAAATTGTATGTCCTAGTAATTTCACTTTTTGTTGTTTTAAAATACTGAAGTAATGACAATACTACAAATATAGTAAAGGTTTAATGTATGGTTTATAACGTTTTATGTTATTTATAAACATGTTTGGTCTCTCTATATCCTCATTTTTTTGATACATGTACAATATTACATACATAATATTTCTTATATTTAAGAGAAATATTTATCTGAAGCCTAACCTGAGTAATATTAAACACAATTGTGTTTAAGTGTACTTGCATATCATATTATCGAATCATCTTCTATTAAATTATTTAAAGTTTTTGGTGTTTAATACGACAATATCTTTGTTTTCTTATAAATTGTATATCTGGAGCAAACTTACAACCTGAACATGAATTTTTAATAAATTTTAATTAATTTTTAAATAAATAACACAGTTTAGTATGGTACATTCGATTTTTTAAGTCCTGGGATTTCGCATACAAAATTACATTTTTCTTTATGCTGGTTTAAAAATATTTTTCACTTTATATTTTTATATCCTGTGAGACAACATACATACAAGCCTCTGCATAACTTATAAAGGTCTATTGCTCGGGTTGCTTTGGTGCTCTTGTAAATTTAAAATTAAATTTAATTTTCCCTAGTATTCATTCATTTACATAAAATTCAAGCAAGGTAATTTTCTTGTAAGGTTTTCAAAAAAGCTAAAACAAGATTTTGTAATTATTGTCACAATGAATTATTTCGTTAAACAGTCGACAAATCTAATTTCTCTGTGTAGTTAGCATTCATCACCAACTTCTTCATTTCCAAGTTTACATCTTTTTTTAACTGAGCGAAATTAATTAACAAAAGAGAATTGACCATTCGAGAATGTTAGTTCGAAATGTAAATTACGAATTATGTGCTATGTTTTTGTTTCACTAGAGAGAAATTTAAGCAAAACAAGCACGTCCTGTTCTCTGGAGATGAGTGGAAATTAGTTAGGAAATAACCAAAGTGGAAGCCCAAATTTAGCCTCTTTATCATTCTAGGAATTTCCTTATTTTTTAGGGTTTAGTTTCAAGAATTTTCCATTAATATTATAAACGAAAGTTATCAAACTAGCATTGTCTTTAAAAGAATTGGAGGTTCAAAAAGTCAATTTATAAGTTTAATAGCAGTCGTAAAAATTCCAAATTTAATTATTTTTTTATAACTGGATGATAGAGAAAATCAGTTTAAATTCCTGTTGCATCATACTGCATGAAATAGGTTTTAAACTCGATTTAACTTTGGATCACATTTTTCTATGAACTAGAATATTTGATCGATTTGATGGAAATATAGGAATTTCAGTGGATTGTTGATGAAAGCAATTTTGCGCTTTAAATAATTAATATTGCTATAAAATTAACAAACACCTAATGCATAATGAAAAGGTACAGAAATGAAAAGCTAATTATAAAGTAATCTCACTGCCAGTCATTTTGCAATTTCACAAGAATTAAAACTGAAATTGTCGAATTTCCGTTCAAATCTAAGGAAATTTCTATGTCCAGATAATAGAGTCGTAATTAAATTTGTGCTACAATAGTCATAGTATAATAATACAGAATCATTTTTCTCTTTTGTGTATTTTTTTCCGCTCGGCTTTTGCAAGAAATCATCATTATACGTCTAACGTTTGTGCAGATAATTTCAGAATAAAAAATTGAATCGCCCAATTTAACACAAATTGCGCTTTTTTATAACCCAACGTAAAGAACAACGATACTTTAGGGAAATGTAATTGGAAATGATAGGGATAGCCAAGTTTTTAGCGATTAGACAAAAAGTTGCAGGAAGAATATTGTTATTCATAGAAAAGTGTGTTGGTTTTATTGGCAAATAACCAATTAGAAACTTTGAGAAACCACTAGAGTGTGTGCTTTCATTTGAGAACCCAGAAATCGCAAATGACTGCATTCTTGTTTAAACTAGTCAAAAAAAGTATAAAGTGTGTAGGAGTAAGACCTAAAAAATGGCAAAATGGCAAATTTTGCAAGAATGGAATTAATAGAGAAAGAGAATTAGGATAAATCTTAGAAGATAAAACTGAAATTGTTGTTTATAAAAGGTGATATGCGAATGTTTGAAACTGCAGTAGATGGCCAATGACGCAAATTCAGTGGCGGCGATGAGCTTCTTGGTGAGAAATGAGAACAAAACTAAGTGAGATGTAATTTTCTGAATAAATCCTTTCCAACTAAATTTGTCAAGTGGTTTATTATTCTGTATTATTCTGATTTATTGGTATTGATACAGGATTTTTTCCGAATTTCAATCACAAAACTTCAAATACCTTAATTCTGTACTGTTCTTGTTTTTTTTTTACAATTTTGTCAACAAGTAAAGCACTTTTTGGAGAAATAAATGCAAGAATTTGCAAAAGATTTTCAGTTGAGGAGATTAAGTTTGATCTACATCTATTTTGAAGATGAAGAATAAGTCGATAAACAATTTTTGTAAAGAATTTGCAAAGAACTTTATGTTGGGTAAAATAAATTGATTCTGCATCTATTTCTTTATGATTTGTGGGATCCAAGTTTTCGAGATGGTAACTAACTTCTGAGTTTATTAAAATTTCTCAAAGAAGAAGATTGCGCATCATTATTGAGAATTTTTCATCCAAATTTTTAAGCAATTAGTATTTTTAACGACCAACGCTACTATATCTTCTGACAACAACTAGACGGAACACATACCATTTTAAATTATTTTTTAAATGAAATCTCTAACTTATGTCAAACCTTTTAAAAAACACCTACTTTCAGGCGGTTACAATTTATCTTTTTTTGCCAAATTTCAGATTGATCAAAATCTTTTTTACCAAAAAACAACAATTTAATTTGTTTATATAATATATTTTTATTCTTTTACGTTTTTAATTTATTATTGACAGAAGTTTTGTAAGTTTGTTTCTAACATTTTTAAACTTTTTTATAATTTTCCTGTATACATTACTGTTCAGACACTGATGATGAGACATAGTTCTCGAAATTATGTAAGAATTTCGTTTGATTAAACTTATGGGTTTGACATGGATTTTAATTTTTTTATCACTTGTATTTTTTTAAATTTGATTCATTTTATTGTTTTACTTTTGTTTATTAAAACTTTGCTTTATCAAAACAACCAAATATGTTAAACGTTTCCTTAAATACTGCGAGTGAAATGGGCCTAACGGTGTTGGTGCAAGAAAAACGCATCTTTTGCTTTACCACATAGTAGTAGAAAAAAATAACAAGTTTGCCCTTCTGACATTTATAAAATTGTTCATCTTTTCACTTTCATAATTCTTAAACTACATATTTCTCTTATGTCTAGTTTCTGAAACATTTATATATCCCTCAGTTAGTTAACTTTTATATAAATATATGAGAAGGTTAAATGAGAAATCACCTGAAATACGTCTTTTAAACCTTATTTATCTGTTAGATACATTCTAAACTATCAGTGCATGAATATTTATCTGTCGTTAACTTCTCTCGATTTTTAATCTTGGTGTTGAAATGACATTAGTTTCTAAAATTTAAGAAAAAAAATTATTCCAAGAATAACTGCTTGAAAATTTAGCTGGTCAGTATCGACAGTTAATAAATGAGTTAATTTTTTTTTCTGTCACAACTGTTAAAAAATGCTTACGTCAGGTTGTATTTCCTCAACTGCTGATTGTCAACTGCAAAATTTTCAGATGGTACAGTGCCTTCAGAAGTGATCTCAACCCACATGACTAATTTGCTTGTAACATCTAACCACACAATCGTTATTTAATCGTTTTAATGCAAATATTACTAAACCATTACTTTGGTCTTCTTTCAGTTTTTCCAGTAGCCTAACTTCAAATGAACTAACGAATAATATTAGTATGTATTATTATACGTATACTAATACTAACGTCATATCGGCTAGTTTCCAAATGACGTAATACCGGTAGCTACTAGCATTGATTTGCTACTAGAAAACTAAAATAATTCGGTGTTGTGAATTGGTTGTTTCTTTGGAGAAGTATTAAAATTTGCAAGACTACCGGAAGTATCGCAACTTGAAATTAGCCCAACAGATTAACGTTTTATAACGATTCTTATTTTTGTTTAATCACGTGGTTTGTGGTTATTTCTGAAGGCACCGTATTATCGATCAAAGCAAATTACTTGACATTACTAAGGAAACAGCAAATCTTCGTTCCCTTCTTATTGAATTGGGTTTCATACATTTTTCTAGATTTAATATTGAAGAAAATACGGGTGCATTGAGTTGGCTGAAAATTCTATATTCCATGCTAGGAGTAAACATACTAAGTACCATTTCATGAGGAACAATTTGGACGACAAGTTATTGACTTTAGACACGTCCCTAACTCCCTTATGCTAGCTGAGGTACTAGTTAAAACTATCGACTTTTCTTTTACTTTCGTAAATGTACGAATTGATAGGTCGTGCACTGGTTGATTGTGTAAGTTGCATAGTTTTGCTTAGTGTACAAGTTTAGTAGTCTTCTGTCCTTTTTTCACCCTACCATGTTTGACAGTACACAGCTCACAATCTTTAAACACTCAAGCTTTCTTGAGTGCTCGATTAACGTTTTTGCTGATTAATGATCATTTAGGCTGGCACCAACTTTTCAGCATTAAAAAATGAATTCTCTTTTATGAGGCATTTTTAATTTCCTTTTCTTAGCTCTTGTGATGGATTATGAAAATTAGTTTTGTCGAGATTTAATTCCTCGATAAAAATTGCGTTTCATTTTTGTATTGAATATTTCGGGAATTTATAGTCTCACAAATACCGTTTAACGTCTCCCTCACCGTTTTATTGGCTCGTTTCGATCTTATGCCCTAGTTAAAAAATAATGCCTTGTATTGAGTCAATAAACTAGAACTGAAATAAAAAACTGTAGACACCCTGTCTTGGCATATTTAAATTCTAATTAGCATATCTGAGCAAGATTAATAAGAGCAAAAATTTGTTAAATCTTAAAAGTCGTTTGATGATTATTTTAACAAAAGATTTATATTCAGTGACTCTACTATAATTTAAATAAATACAGAAATATTAAATACGCCAAGACGAATTTCGCTCTAAGCTTATTATTTTTTCCTAAAGACATCACACCTGACCTTTTCTCATGCCAGTTAAATCCTATTCTTGCAGAGCACATTCCAGGACGTTTTAATTAAACATTTAGAAGCAACGAGAGGTTCCGACAGACATTGTCTGCAAGATTTTCGTCAAATATTTCACTTAACTTTTAATTGAATTAAAATAATAACTTTCTTTTTTCCATAATCAACTAGACTATTTTTACCTAAAAGTTTATTAAAGTTGATAAAGTTGTCAGAATGCTTCATAAAATTATTTTACGAGCAAACATTTCTGACGATTTTATGAAACCATAAAGGCGATCTTTTTGCTTTCCTTAAATACTCGATCTTGGTTTACCAGCGACAAAAGTCACTTGTCTTGATATTTTAATTAAGAAATGTAAAGGGTTTTTTGCTTCCTTTGAATAAGAAAACTCAGAGAAAATCAAACATTTAATATCCTGAAAACCTCAAGCTTTATTTATTTTCACTACTAGCTCAAAATGGATGAAATCCGAAAATACAAATTTACATAAACATGCTTTGTTTATGGCCGAATAAGATGGATTGAAAAGTTTGTCGCGACAGGTCAGTAAACTTGAAAGCAATAAAATCAAGGAAAAAGTCCAATTTTGCGAAAATTAATGAAGGAAATAAAAGCTAGAGGGTTTTAAATTACTGATTAAAAAGGATTTAGTAGGACTATTTTAATTATCAGCAAATACGTTCTGATGAAAATCGTCTTGTAATTTAGTTGACGAGTTTTTGTAAAAGTTTTAATGCAAGATTTGTGAAACTTGGCAAGATTCTAATTAGGGACTGATGTAATTAGAAAGTTATAATACAGGGTGTTGGACTTTGCAGACGGAGATCTTTGGGATTTGCATTGTTACAAACATGAATTAATTTTAATTTGAGATAACGCAAAAAAGGAGTTTTTGACAGGACAGGAAGGGCACTAAGGAAACCTGGGAGTAATTCTTCTATATGTCGAAAGTTTTGTTACTAAATTGAACGGTTAATCACTTATCTTTTATAGTTACAAGATCGTCATGAAACCTATATCGTCTTCTAGACTAGCGTTTTTCAACCTTTTTTGGCCTGCGGGCCACTAAAATTTAGCGGCTAAAGTATCTGTCCCTAAAATTAATTTGAGATATTTGTATTTTGTAATTTTATAAATTAAACTTTGTTATTATTATTTTTAGTTGATAAGTAAATTTTTTCGCGGATAAGTACTTGTCCACAGAATAGTAAAATTTCTTAGCGGACCATTTGAAAATAGCTGTTCTAGACGACGTTATAAATCTATAGAATGAGCCGTCTAGAAGACGAATCTAAAAAATAAATTATCTATTTTTTTGATTACGTACTGTCAGAATCTTGGCTGTTGTAAGCTTTTTCCCATGTGTTTTACCTTAAATGTAAAGAAACGTTGACAAATTAATGAACAGGAGTTGAACACTTACATTAAGAAATAGGGCAGATTTATTCAAAAATTGGGTGAAAAATGAAGTGACAGTGCGCATATTAAAAAGAAAATAGATATACCTGATTAAGTCCAGAAAGAAGAAAAAGACATTTGCGCATAGAATTGAATTTACCGTTTTCAAAAATTAACTAAGAATAAGTTGCCAAGAAAATTTAATTATTAAACTAGTGTAGACATATGCGAAATGAGTATTGTTAATTTTTTTTTTAAATTAATGTGAAGAATCAACAAAATGAATCTTGAAGCCCAGAAATTTAGTTGTGTAAATAATAAATTTGCAAATAAAATAAATATAGAAGATAAATCTTGAGATTGTTTTTTGCAGAAAAAAAGAAAAATAGAAAAATTTTGAGAATTACAAATCTATAAAATTAATCATCTAGACAATGAGAATAAAAATGAGAATTGTTCTAAAATAAGTATGAGAAAAATTAAAAATTAGTTGATATGATATGAAAGAATTAAGAAATAAAGAATTTACAGGATTTGTATATTTTGAAATTGAGGGATGAGTCATTTATTTAGAGGATGCGTCGTCTAAAAAATAAGTCTTGAAAATGATAGTACACAATGAACCTGAATAATAAGACTCAAATCTAATTTAGAGAGTGAATGTTTTAAAAAATCACTTGAATAAATTAAATTTGAATTAATGAAATTAAATAACAAACGAATGTAAAAGATAACTTATGTGAAACATTTTTAAGGATGAGTGGATACATTTTTGGTTGTTTAGAGAATGAATTCATAGTTGACCTATTCGAAAAATATTTAAAGAGTTTTCACAACAAATATGAGAGGTTAAATCTAAAGAGATACGTTTATAAAAAATATTTGAGAATGATCCTATAAATCAAGTTTAATGGAAAGTTTCTGAAATTTAATTTACGGAATAGATAACAGAAGATAAGTTTACAATAGAAGAAATATCTAGAAAGAATGATTAGAACGTTTTAAGAATAATGGTTTAAAATAAAATGCTTTGAGAATTAAAGTAGGTATATAAATTAATTTAGCGGTAAACCCTTAAAAATTACATATGTGCCACAAATAATAGAAATCTGTAAATAATTTATCTTATCTCAAGTGATAACAAAATTACGGGCCTTTAAATTTGGGTAGAAGAAAAATTTAAAAAAAAACTCAAAAACCGTTTACTGATAATTATAAAATTTGGTACATAAATAAAGTCAAATGTCTTCGCTTTTTAGTTTATAAACGGTGCAGCTTGGTGTAAAAGATTTAAAAGGATTTTTGCTAATAAATTTTCTAATAAGTGGGTCTTGAATTCATGATTTTTGCGTAAAAATCTAAAGAATAACTGTTCACAAAAGCTTGGAAATGACTAATGAGAATGGGTCTAGCTAGAATTTCAGAAAAACTGCAGTTAAAGACTGGGTATTACACATTTAAAACAAAAATTATTTTTGCATGTAAACTTTATTTGGTTGTTTATCACGTTTGTTTCCAAGAGAGTAAAATTTTGCTGCTAAAAAAACAAATTTTACAAGTTTTCCTATTCATTACTGTAAGTTAAATAGCTATTAAAGAGTGAATCTGATTAAAAAGTCCCTTAGAAGAAGAACTTAAAAATGAGATCGAAGAAATTGTTTTTAGGAACAAACATAAAAAATAGATGTAGAAATTGAGTACTGAGAAAAGATTTTGAGCATAATAACTCTAGAAAATGAGCTGTCAAAAGGTGTTGAAAAGTGGGCTCTAGAGAATTGAGACTAAATAATTTAGAGAATCCGTCGTTTAGAAAATTGATGTAGAACGTCTTAAAACTTTTGAAAATGGTTCAAAAAACGAAATCAAGGAAATATTTAGGAGAAAGTTTTGAGAATTAACCTAATGAATGAAGCATCTAGAAAATTTAGTCTCTTTCTTGACAAAGACTTGTGGGTTCCTCCAAAAAACAATTTATAAACGCTTGTACAAAATGGTTCCGTATAGAACTTATATTTAAAAAAAGGGCTAATTTCAAGTGGAAATATTACCGGTAGTTTGACTATGGCTCATTTTCAATGAAAAATTAAAAGAATTTGGGACTGTGATTGGTTATTACCATGGAAAAGTATTAAAATTTGCGATAATGCCAGTAGTATCTCAACTTGAAATTAGCCTGTAAGTCTTTTGAAAATTTTTTAAGAATGATGCTAGAATATAAATCTAAGGCATAAGCTATTTATGAAGTTCAATTTAGAAAGAAAGGGCTTTAGACTTGTTATGAATACTAATTCAGCAAATAAGTGGTTTAGAAAAAAAATTCGGAAAGACTTTTGATAACAAACCTTTTTTGGTAACTTCTTGGACCCACTTTGTTATATTTGGATTATAAAAAAGTAGTAATGAGGCAGACCACATGGCTGGTGCATTTGGATGGTGATATTTTAGATTTCCCTGCAATTTTGTTAATCAGTTTTACTGTAAGCACCTCTCTAGCCAAAAAGCTATTCCTTAGATTTCTTTCTGGATCTGTCATATTGATTTTATCGTTAAATCTTCATAAAGTTTACTCTAAACTCTGAATATAATTTTTCACGATTTGCAAATAAATACATCTGTGTTAATTGATGACGTTAAAATACGGCACTGGTTTGCAAATGTTGTTATTTAGGTAAATAAAGCGTTGAGCCATCGGTGGCAGTTTAATGGCATTACTAGAGTTCAATTTATGTCATTTTGAAATTGCGTCAATATCCACTAAAAAAATATTTTCTGTTGTCGACATTTCGTGATTACACTTTTTGTTGTTTGTGAATAACACCTGAAAAATAATGTATTTTTCGTTGAATTCCTGCCAAAAGTAAACGAAATTATTTTGGTCGCAAGTAAGAATCGCCTTTTCGCTTGAAATTACGATTTGTTTGCTGGCGTACACTCCCCAATTAGCTTATTGAACTAAATTTAATAAGTCTGTGCAAACAAAAGAGTCCAAATTTGGATTAAATCCAGCACAAATATTGATTGATTTTTTCCCACGGTTTCCAATTAAATAGGATTAGCAAATAATTGTTTACTAGGTTCGTATTAATAAAATTTTAGTTATCTATCGGTATAATTGAATGATCGTAATACAGTTCGTTCCAAAAATAACCAAGTTCTCACCAATGTTTGCGTTCCAGTTGTTTGCTGGATTGCTTCAATGCATAATAAAGCACGGTATATTTACGATTCTCCTGATCAAAGCGGTCTAACACTCGATTAATTCTATACTAAAGAGGGTTTGTCGAGTCGATATTTCAAAATTATGATTTTTCCAAAACGAAAGATATATTGTTCTGTTTAAATAGCACAGCGTTTTACGTCAACACCCAGTTTATCTTTCCGAAATACGTTTTTTATTTATTTTACTGGCCATCTGGAAAAGAAAGTACTAGTCACGTCATGCGTGTTGTAATAAATTTGAATTATAGAGAGCCAGGTTTCATTCATCGGATTTAGGGCTGAAATTTATCGATTCTACTCATTATTGCGTAGAAATGTGCAAAGTGATAACTTGATAAGATTACAGCCCTTATCTCTTATTACATCACATTAAAAAGTAGGCTTTTTTCTCAATAATTATCCCACACAATTTCGGCATAATAAGGCGATAAAATTGAAATTGAGGTTTCCACTTATTATCTCAACGTTCGTTAAGGTTAAAGAAGGTAATGTTTGCAAAGGGTTTCAATTTAGGCGTGTTTTCTTTGTGTGCCTTACAAGCCTCTAATTACATTTACATACCTCACTGAAAGCTTTTTTTATTGTTTTCCGCAACGTTGTAAATCAAACCACTTGATTATACTTTGCCGCTAAATAAAACGACACAAATCAAATGGAAATTTATCTCTTTAATTTCTTTGCGTTCTGATCAAAATATTATTTTTTCATTCACCCAACGCTCCATCCGTAATTTTTATTATTTTATCCCTTTTGCTCCCACAATTTTTTTTTAGATGATCAATTGATGAGAAAGGATACTTTTGGTGAGGGGTGATGACGAATGATAGCCATCTTTTTGAAAGAGACAAAGGAAATAACTATTATATGTCTATAATATAAGAAAGAAAAGTATCATATACGAAGTCGAATCAATAAAAGCTCTGTTGATTTGAAAGCACTGGAATTGAGCTTTCTTCTCATTGTAAAGGTTGGACTCTAGAGATAAACCGGATTCGTTCCCTAATAAAATTTTTAAATAAATAAATTTAAAGCCGATTTTTATTAATAAAAAATTTCAACACGATTTTTATTTAATTATTTATAGATCGGTAGCGGCAGATTTATTTCGGTTTATACTCTTTTCTACCTGACCTAAACGATCGATTTTAAAGTAAAAATTGAAGAAGTAGCAGTTGCTGTTATTGATCTATATTTCCTATTCAATGTACATATACCTATGTTATGTAAAGTGGTAGACAAATTACAAATAATTGTATCTTTTAAAAATTTTACACTTCATTTATTACTCAAAGAAAAGTCAATAGTGATTATTGGTCTATTAAATGCATTCTTGTTGTGATCAATTTATACCAAATCGATTTGAAGCTTTCATAATAACTTTTCCGGTTGAATCATAGCATTCTTCTTATTTTTGGGATAAAGTAATATTTAAGGAAAGGAAATATAGAGCTGAAAAAACAGAAAAGCAAAGAAAAGTAACTTAAAATGATGAGAAAAAATTTAACCAGCAAATACTCTAATCAAAATTCAACAAGTATGAACGTCAAGCGAACTGCTGGATTTATTCTGACACTTGGGTACTAAAGAGTTTCGTACCCAATTTCTAGATTTTAGTATCACAGATGAGCTCTGACAAGACAGATCCAGAATTGTCGGTCGTTTTCGAGAAATAGGGAATGAGGAAAAATCAGCCGAAAGACATAAAAGATGCTCAATCCGAAATTTGTAAATAATAGGGCAAAATCTATAGAAATTTCTGAATAAATTGTCTTTGTAGTTTGATAACAAAATGGGAACTAAAACAATAATACAAAAACTGAAGCGCCATGAGCTTCCGGGGCATGTGGAACGCTATAACCGTTTGTTTAATAATATTTAAACATCAGGTTGTTGGATTTAACTTTTTTATGAATCTTTCTGCCAAGTCGCAAAATTTTGAAATGGTCTTTGAAGAATGACCACGTCATACAATAAAAGTTGAGGTTTGGTTGAGAGTTTCTAGAAGAAGATTATTTGGCTTAATTTTCTTTCATAAAACCATAAATTTTCAAAGATATCCTAGACAGTTTTTTGGAATTTTTTGTTTTTTGTTTTTTTACAGCAGCATACGCCTCCAACACATTAAAATTTGGAATTTTCCAAACAAATTTATGGTGATTGAATTATTAGTCAAAGAACACCGTTTTGATTTTTGGTTATTTAAAAAGAAAAACTGATTTATTTATTTATCTGCTTAGTTTTTGTTTAGGTATTTATTATTTATGTATTTTTTACCGTTTTTAAATAAAATTTGTATTCATTCTTTCCGAATCGATTATAATTAACAAAAACTAGAAAAAAAAAGATATATACCGGCAAAACATAGGAACTTAACTGTCCGATTAAACAAAACACAAGACTGTCTGTGGACAACAAAAGATCCGAGCCTGACGAGTCATAAGGGACATGGGTAGGAATTAAGACCCTATTGTTTGGCGTATTCTAGTGATGCTAATAGTGGCAGTTTGTTCTTTCTTCTAAGTCTAAGATTTTGGAGTTGTTTGATTTTAAACCCCTGTCATTTTTTATTCAAAACAGTGAAACAAAAATTAAAAGTTTTAGTAAAAATAGAAAGATAGATAAGTACTTAATAAACAGATGGGAAGAATACTTATGAGTTATTTATGAGTTATTGAATCCAGACACAAAATAATGTTGTTAGAGAGGAGTACGCAATACAAACTGCAAAAGGGTTGTCAACAGAACAACATTAGATAATAATTACTACAGGATGTTCTAAAACTAATAAAAATGGCAAAAGCGGCAAAAGACAATTACTAATAAAATTGTATTAGAGAAATAAAGAAAAATTTTGTTGCAAGAATGAAGAAAGAGGGTTTTTTAAAATTTCAGCCGGTAATCCTGAATTCGTTCCTTCTAATAGTTAGGAGATTGTATCGTTTCTTGTTTACCCAATTATACAATGTAGATTTCGTCCAAACCATAGTGCTTAAGACCACACTTTTATTATTAAGCAAGTATTAGAGAAAAAAAAATTGAAAAAGTTTTTTGTTTTTATACAAAAAGTAGTGAAATGTATAGTTTAGAAAATGAAAGTGTAATTTGTTATCAAATGCAAACTATTGTATTAAATTTACAAAAAACTTTGCGACAAAAGGAGTAAGACAAGAAAATGTATTGATGTATCTGTGCCACAGACAAAGAGATGAAGTTATTAAAAATCTTAATATAAAATGGAAAAGATAGTGATAAGTTGCACCTAAAACGAATAAGAATGTATGATAAATTTAATTGATACACAGAAGCTTTTAGTTAGTTTAGTTAGTTATGAACAATACAGAGGAAATCAAACGTATAGGCAATATAGTAGTTGAGGTAATTAAAATAGGATAAGATAAAAGTTATCAATATGTGATGACTATAATAAGCCCCAAAAGAAACTTGAATGCTGAAATACACTTTAGAATGCAGACAACAAAAGGAATATTTTATTTTGTTACAAAAGAGATTACAGAGATTTGTATGGCAAGAAAGGCAAAGCTGGCAATGAATAAATCAATTAACCTACCTGTACTACTACATAGTGTGAAAAATTTAGTCTAGAAAAACAATTGAGATGATGTCCCCTAAGAAAGTTGTAAAAGCAAAGATAATAGATAAGCGAAAAAATAATACATATAAGAAAGAATTTGGCTTAAATCAGTAAAAAGATTCGAAAACGAAAAACAAGAATCATTTGATTATTTAGTTAGAATGAGAGATGTAATACAGAATAAGTTTCGGAAAGTGAAGTTAACTGGTAAAAGTAAAACAGATGGAGCAATCAAAACAACTGAGTAGATATTGGAAAATAAAGAAGCAAAAAATTGAAGTCAGTAATGGGTTTTTTAACATCTTTTCTGATAAAGCATTTCAAAATTTCTCTGCTCTAGGGAATCATATACTATAATTTTTACAACACCAATAGTATCAAGAGTTAATTTAATGGAAATTAAAACTACTAGTGCTTGGTTGTTTACAATAAATTGATAAAATTGATCTTTGTTTAATTTGCATTTCATGATGTTTATTTGTAATGTTTACTGTTATTATTAACAATGAATCATCATTAGTTTTACAGACTAATTTATTTGTAAAAAAACATTTTCTCTATTCAAATGATTATTTATTATAGTCTTTTTTAAACATTTGCATGTAAAATAAATATTGGAAAAATAAACAAGATATATTTATTTTTCTGATATTCACCATTATTGCAACGAAAACAAAATTCCCAAAAATAAAATTTATCTTTTCCTTGAGGAAAATCCCGATTATTTCATCTCACCTTTTGTAAGAAACGTATCGATAACAACCCCAAGTTACTTTTTGTGGCGAATTTATTTGCTGAATCAAGTCGACTCTCACAAGAAACGATCCGGAAAAATGGACCATTTTCACCAATCGTTTTTTATTTGGTTGTGCTAAATTATGCAGCAATGAAACGACTAACCTCGATACTAAAATAGAAAACACAAACAATTTGCAAGTTTAAAGTTATATTTTTGTGGTAGAGTCCGACTTTATATTATTGTTGTTGGGAAGTTTTCAAAATTGTGTGTGAAGGGGGAAATAGCAAAATGTGTTTGTGTGATATTTATTGGGGAGAACTGAGTCAGGTTTTATTATTTACGTGTTGTGATTCAGCAAAAATCAAAATTTTAGGGCGAAAGGTGGAGATATGATAGAAATTGATAGGTTTCAGTTCCGCTTAATCGAATTGATTTTGAATCAGAAATGGATTATCAAATTTCCCTAAAGTTTTTTAAAATTTGTTATTGATCTGGAAACGTTAATAAATTCTGGAATCTTCCATTTTATTTAAATTGAAGTTTAGACGACTTTTTTTGTCTTTATGACATTTAAGGATTAAAGTGCTCTCTATGGACAGGCCAGCTTAGTCCGTGACTTTGTAGTCCATAGTCTTATAGTAAATAATAAATTAAGTTTACTCTTTACTGAACTTCTGACTTGAAAATACATTTATGATGAATGTAAAACTTTTTTTTTAAAGGTTTTTTTCATAATAAAATGTCTGAATGAAATAAGTTGAATTGGGAGGACCTCATGCAAAATGTTTTAAATCCACTTTCGTTCAAAATCTGTTTTATAGGATCTTTTAGACGTTTTAGGTTTTTTTTGTGTGAAAAGAAGGATCACACCAAAACCGATTTACGAATAATAGTCCTAAATTCTGAAAAATAGCCGAATTCAAACAAGGAATTTTGTATTTATTTTAATTACAAATTAGTGAAGCAGATAATTGTTCGATGACTTAAACAATTTATTTATTATCGAGTAACTGGATAGGAAAATTAAAATAACGAAATTAAAATTGATCGTGAATTTTGAAACTAAACTATATGATTCTTTATTCAAATATGCTCTCCCAGAAGAAATCTCTGGCACAACTGCCAAAATGTCTAACAATTCAAATACATTACGTGATCTGAATAATAAGATCCTCGAGTTAAGTTGAAAATACATGGATATATTTTAAAATTCTTGCAGTTTCTAAGGGCGATAAAATTTCCAAATATACCAGACACGTATTGATTAAATTTAAATACTCGAAGGACCTGAAAAAATTCGCCCAATTTCAACAAGTGTTGCACACGGCAAAATTTAGTTAGTGATTTCCTTAAAACTGGCACGTTTTCACATAATTTTAAGACCAGCGTAATGAGTACTAAGAAGTAAATACTATCTGTTCACTTGACATCCGCACTGTCTGTCTCACTTTACAAAAAAACAAATCTCAATTGTTCTTTTATAGCTATTTGTCTTGTGTTTTAGCACCACTAATTACCATAAATTAATAAGAGAAGATAAAAGCACTTTTAGTGAGAAATAGTTCAGTAATAACCAAAAATTGGGTAAAAAATGGCAGTAGTTGTCCGGATGTCAAGTAAACAACTAATAGCAAAAATACATATTTAACTTAATTTGGAATAGGTATTTATTATTAATTAAAAGGTTTTTTAAAATTTTGAAATGTGATGCCCTCTAGCTCCTAAACGGTACAACAAGGTATACAGAATGTGTCAAAAGTAGCGAATTTCCTTTGGAGGGATACATGGGAGACCCTCAAGGAATACAAAAATTTATTTAAAAAAATTCAATACTCATTTTTTTTGTATTTTCTTGAGATTTGGTATTTTCTTGAGATTTATGAATACGTAATTCATTTCAAATGCTTTACTGTTTTTTTTTGTTTTTCTGATTTTTTTTAACTATATCAAGACAATTTAAATTTTTTTTGCAACTTCAGATACTCATCTAACTTTTGAAATATTGAAGTTAGAATTTTTTTTTAAGGTTTGGATTGTTTTAATGGTGGGAATCAGCCTACTAAAGGAAATCCGCGACTTTTGACACACCCTGTATAGAGGTAACTTGTGTAAAATTGCTTTATTGTAGCCTGAAAGATCTTCAGTTGTTATAAGTCTCTTTCTTCGTGTTATTTTTTATAATAAATAATTTTTGGCCTACAATTTTTATCATTGCTTACTCATTCCTTCGCTCTTCTTTAGAATGTTGTGTTTGTTCTTGCTTTCTATGTCAAAAATTAATATGTTACAATTACTAAGTGAACCAACAAGGCCCTAAACAGCTTCAAGGACCTTTGGCTACGTGGGGACAACGTTGCTACAAATATTTTAGCAACACAAATTGTTTTTCACTGAATTTTCGACAACATATCTACTTCGTAGAGCCCATATATGGATTGTTAGTGGATAACGCATCTTTGAACACCTTTGATAATGTAAGAAATAATAACATTTTCTAACTTTTTGTGGAATAAGACAGTACTTCAATCCCAAATCAAATTAGGTTTTATAGACGCCAATTTTCGTATTGAGTTTAATTTGTTTTCCCTTTTATCATGCGTTAGGCGTCGGGATTGAGATCATTGAAAGAATTGTGTCCCCTTCTTATAATCGTAATGGCAATGCAATTTTTTATTGCAACTTATTTCTTTATTAATCCTACTTTTGTACCATAAATCGCGCCACACATACAGCGGCAACAAAAAAATGAATCCTACATAGAGATTATTACCGTATTTCTAATTATTAAATGTTTGTTACCCAATTACCACCATAACAGTGATAGAAGAGGTTGGACGTAAGTAATGAAGGATTCCACTTTGGACAGACGTCAGACACACTCCTCAATAATGTTATATTTTTTAAGCAGGGTGACGAAAAAACTACTATTTAACAAAATTGTCTTGGCCCAGGAAACAGACAAAGAGAACTGTAGATACTTTTGATTCCCAAAACTAGTTTAATATCTCAACGATTTGGTATTGTAGGCGTAATAACATTTGCCCTTCAATGATAGTAATGACTAAGCTTAGGCATCCCAGTGAGGCTCAGCAATTGGCCAGCTAATTAATCGGTGTAATTCAGCGCGCGCATGTTAGTCTTTCAATTGGTCTACACGAGCGCTACAAAAGCAGCAGCGTCGTTGTCTCGAATGTACCCAAAATATATTTACTACTTAAATGAGAGAACCTATTAATAGTCTATTATCATCAAATACTGATTGACTGAGTGACTTTCAATGTCCCTTAAGTTGTACCGCCTTTAATTAACGATAAATAAAGTGTAAATAATAACGCGAAATCACGCCTCTGACAATCCACTCGCTCGCACCTAACGTTAGTCATGACACATGCCAAGAAAATATGGTCAACCAATATATTCTTAGCCAAATGAAGGTAGCCAAATCCTGTGTTATAAAGAAGTATCTTGGGCCTATTCTTATTTATTACATCAACAGCTAAATGTCTGCGTTATAACATTTTTTTTCTTGTTTATAATAATGGAGCGTACTTCTTGTAATTGAGCATTTAGGCATAGGTATTTATGTTTGTCAGTTTATTTAATACTCTTATTAAGTGAGTTAATATTTTCATTACTTATAGAAAAAAGTAATGTATTTGCCACGATAGAAAATATTATTATACGAGTTGCCTGGTATTTATTATTGTTCTCGATGTAATACGTATCACGGGTATTAAATCACTCGGCCAAAAAATATGTCTTCTCCAACTGTTGGTATGTTATAATAATATATTTATTATTAATTTGAGTTTTTATTCATATCTATTAAATTTGGAAATCTATGTCGATACCCCAGTGCCAGACCGTAACAAGTCAAAAAAAGTTAATTTTTAGTTATGTACGGCTAGCGCTAACGTAAAACTATATCTACTCGATGCTGAAGAGAAACAACTAAAACTTTGAAGTACAACCAGTGGAGGACGACAATTACCGTTTAGAATTATTATTATTATTATTATTATTATTATTATTATTATTATTATTATTTAAGGATAATAATATTATCCTTAAATTGTAATTATCTCAAAACACTAAATTTTGAGTTGTTACTGTATGATACTGGGGTATCGATGTGTACAAAATATTTTCACATTGGTTGTCACATAAAAACACGAAGAAACGAAAGTTATTAATATAGTGAATATAAGTGAATAAACCAATCTAAAACAGCCAACCTATAGTGTCTACAATTTTATAAATAGTTTGTTTTACATTTCGAAGGCCTAAACATTTTGTTATGTAAGTTTGTATGTTGCCCGTGTTTGCTCCTAAGTAGACATTTTGGCCGCAGTGTTATTCAATATTTATTTAAAAATATTAAATGGAACACATTTGAAAAAAAAATTAAAATTTTTAATTTTGATATCTCAAAAATAAATATAAACGTTTTATTACAATTTTTATCTTTCTTTAGCCATTTGGTTTTTGGGTATTTCTAAAAGCACAAAAAATTTAAAAGGTTAATGTTTTGATGTTTTTTTGTCAATGTCATATCAACAATTTAAAGTTTTTTCTCAATAACTCACCTGTCCACTAATTCCAAATCTCACCGTTAGAGTGCATACCACTTCTTGTTAACTGTGAATAGCAAATAGCAATCTTATTTTATCTCTACAAAATTATCTTTACTACATATTTTATTTTATTTATTTTAAATTTATTTATTATTTTTTATTTATTTTAAAAAAGTTTAAAAATATTTTTGTGTGACTAAACCCTATTTGATTGTTTATCATGTCTATTTCCAAGAAAGTCTGGGCCATTATCTTGTTGCTAATGCAAACTTGTCTATAAGTATTTAGTTTGCTTGTGAAATAAAAATTCGAGGGTAAGCATTACTTACCATTCAAAAATGGTAAATAAGTTTATTTGAAGTTAATTCAATAACTCTTTTTTTAATAATAATTAATCCCATAAAAAAATTTGTAAGCATCACAAATATTAAGAACATTTTATCGATCTCACTCAACAGAGTTGCCGCTTTGCTCCTACTCCAAACAATTATCTTCGATCCGTTAAATATTCTTACGGTTCTTGAAACCTAATGTACTATTTCTCATGGATAAGTTAAATTCGCTTGTAAGTATAGATTCATTAAATGTTTATAAAACTGTTGTTTGGTTGTTTATAATTGATTTGAATACAGAAACGGCACGTATTTGTCATTTTGGCGTTAAAAATAACTTTATAGGAGTAAGTATTATATCTTAGTATAAATTTTTATGAAAAACTGAATTGACTAAAGTTTTGAAGTTTGACTAGATAGCTAAGCGATAGATTTAAGGTTAAAATAGGTCCTGGTGCGCGCGTTCTGAGCTTCAGAGAATATGATTTGTAAAAAAATTACATAAAAAAAATGTTTAAAAGTGCAAAAGTACCACAACAATACCATAATTATATAGCGCAAGTGACATCGAATACAGGGTATTTACTCTCCAGGTATTAAAACGAAAGAACTTTACTTAATAACATTTACCCAACTTTTAAGCTTTTAGTACAAGGTATTTTTTATTTGTTAACAATCAACAATTGAAATATATTTAAATATATAGAAATATTTATATATTTATATGTAATTTATATTTATATATTTAAATATATTGAAATATATAAATAAATAACAATTGAAATATACACTCTGCCAGTAGAATTTAGAACTTTTTCTAAAATATTAAGTCTCAAGCGATAAGTAACTGTGTTGTACCTATTTTCTAGATAAAAAAGCGGCGTCGGCACTTTGTAACAGCCCCACTTATTTCACACAAAATAACAATTTGTAATTATCTAAAACGATTTTGAAACCACGAAAAAGCGAAGATACGTAGAAGCGAAAGTAATAATGCCCTCATTTTTTGGAAGACGCATACAAAAAAGCTTCAAATCAGCGACTACAGAAGCAACTTAACCTAATCTGTTCTAACTTGGCTCAGGCAAACTTTTATTTAACACTACTTTTCAATGGAGTGTACACTAGTTGTGTGTGCTGCTTATATAAATTTTACTTGTTCGTCGCTCGTTTTCGTTCCTACGTAATCATGTTTCGTTGCTTCGTTCCTAAGTGGTCTACCGCAACATTTTCATACTCAGTGGGAATATGATAAAAAAATTTGGAGTGTATGTATGATAATTTACAGTAGTTGAATGTACTCTTTTATACAAAATAAGAAATTACTACAAATAGTGAAAATATCAAACTCCGTTTAGTACGACTTAACTGGACAAAACGACCAAGTATTCTGTCTTAATATCTTAAAAAAAGTGTTATTAGGACTTATCGACATCGCCTATAACGACATGTAGTTATGAAGATTTCTTTTTCTTTCTTTATATTTTTTTGGAAAATACATTTATCGGCTGTAACGACCAACAGTCAATTTTGGGATGGAAAAGTGAAGAAATAACGAAAAATACAAAGAGGGTAATATTTTATTTTTTTGATGTAAAATATGTAATTTGAAAGATGTATCAATTTCAATTTATGTTGTAACTATTTCTGTATATTAGGAAAACCAATTTCACACGTGATTATTATGAATATCCATTTAACGTCAGTCTATGATTGAAAACACACCTGACTGCACTTTGATAAAGCAAATATTTTCCTACGAGATTTTTCGCTGGGGATTATTAGCGCCAATTAGCCAAAGTTATGATAATGTCAATTTGTTCGCGATCAATGTAAAATAAAGGTATAATTTGTGGGCACCGTCGCTCATTGAAAAAATCAATTTTGGTGTAAAAATTTCGGTGGTGTCGTAAACAGATCGTTGATCAATAGCGCACATCATGCGAGTAAATGGTGCGTTTCGCCCCCCGGAGTCGGTCCTTCCGGATTCCTCCGGGATACTACTCACCAGCGGATCGCGCGTAGGACTTCATCCGAGGCCACTGTATCTTACACCATACACCGAGCGGTTCGGTTATCACCGCCTGTTTTTGTCTTCGAACGGTTCGAGGCGGATGCGTTAACGGGACCGGAAGTTGTAATCCCGCATGCAGGTTTTGCGCGTACGCGTTTCCGCCACCGCTAAACGCGAGAGACAACTTCGCTCAGCGAAATCTGGGACTGTAATGGCGATCCGGTGAAGAGAAGAGATGCGCGCGCTAGACTTTCCCAGGACTCTACATGAAATTATTGATCGCGAAATGGCACACGAAAATACACACGTATTGTAATGAAAATTGCAGTTGGAATTTTCGGAGGAAAGCTACTCAAGGATTTTCACACACTTTAACACTTAAAAGTGGGTATTAGTGCACCTAGAAAGAGGAAGTATTGATTCTAGGGGGGTTGGAGTGCTCCGCCCGAAATGCGGCTCATTCAAGGATAAATGGAAAAAATTAATTCAGTGTGAATTTGTGACGGGTTTAATTCGGCCAAGAAGCTGGAGAGGAGTTGCGAGCCTTGCCTGACTGAGTCGGAATACACCAGAATTATCATAACAATACTACAAATTCCAATATCTAAACACATTTACTTTGCTTGCCAAAGCTTTGAATAACGCAATAATTGCCAATAACAAAGCTTCAACTTGTCTCAACACTTGTCCCAAGAATGTCGCCCCCCTATTTTTTTTTATAAAATTAAACCTAATAATTTCTTGTTAGTCAAATAAAATATGAAAAGCATTTTTTCAGAGATTTTTTGCTTCCAATATCGAAATTGTGGAGGTTGGGATGAAACAACCACATTAATTATAATATGAAAGAAAAAATGAAAAATTCTTTTTTCTTTACTTTTTTTGCAAAAGTGCTACATACGTGTTTCGGCCTTAAGCAAACCACCCACCTCAGAGAATATTTAAGAAAAAAATGAATTAATTATTATAAAATGTTACTTTTTCAATTTTTAAAAACACACCATTGTTGATAATTAATCTGACATATGAATGTGAAATGTACAGGGTGTCCCATCGTATATGCATAGTGGAATTTTGAACCCTTAGAATAAATGAAAAATAAAATAAAATTTGTTAACTAACCATTCACTTATCAGGCGCTACATTAATCTTAAAAAATATTAGCGATTTGTTAGTACGTTTAAGAGAAAAATAGCAATTTATGCAATAAAATTTTATTTTTATTTTTTTAATTTTTTTTCTTTTTGATCTGGTAAAAGGTAATATGTCAGGAAGTGATTTTGCAAAATCAAAAATTAAAAATCTTTAACAATAGCCGCGAATTAACCAATATTTAAAAGCAACTAAATTGAAGCGTTATTTATTGGTATCATAATACTAATGAAGCTAACCGCAAGGCAAGACCTTTACTTATGATGACAAAAGTTTATAAGCTTTGGGATAGACGGCTTCGATTCTTAGGTAAATAGAGCCCATTGTTAAAACTACCTACTGCCTGAACCATACATAACTACCCCTCATTTTGCATTATTATAATTATTTGTCGTAAATATCTTTCTTAAAGTGACGTCTCCCTTTAATCAAAGATATCTCAATTACTAATAGATTTTAATTAATTTTAATTGCGCAAGGTGAGTTCCTGATATATGAGCATTATTTGTAGGCAAAAGAAAAAAATTTAAAAAAATAAAATTTTATAGCACAAATTGCTATTTTTCTCTTAAACTGACTAACAAATCGCTAATATTTTTTAAGATTATTGTAGCTCCCAATAAGTGGACAGTTAATAAGAAGTTTTAATTTTTTTCTGTTTATTCTAAAGGTTCAAATTTCCACTATGCTAATACGATGGGACACCTGTACATTTGTTACTCTGCAAATCACAAATTTGTGACGCATTTTTAACGGTGTTATTGCCAACTTTGACAACAAATTTAAAAGAATATGCGATATTTGTCTGAAGAAGAAGGTAAAAGGATGCGTAATTTTTTATTCACCGAAATACAGACTGGTCCAATGAAATGTTTGCACTTAGTGTTATCTTTCTTTGTGAAATTTAATGCAAAAATACTCGGACAGGTCGATTTTCTTTTGATGGTGGACACATTCTAAGAATATTTTGCAACCCATATCTTTAACCCCCTGACGGGGGTGAAACACAACCCTAAAGTTTTAAATAGGAAGTGGGATCTAATGACACATCGTTTTAAAGAGCATAAAATTATGTTAATGGTACTCCATTTGTTGTATTTTACTTGAACAGGTAATATATAAACGCCTTAAGAAACTTCAGTCAAGTAGTTTTGGTATTAGTGAAAAAGGTGTAAATTTTAGTTATTAGGTGTCATAGCAACTAAAAACAACGTTTAAATGTATTGTCTATTTAGGATTACAATTACATGATTGAAGTTCCTTAGGCGTTTTTACATTTTATGTTCAATTTTACTTTTGAAGATTAGTTTTGTAATCCCGAATAAACAATACATTTAAAAATTGTTTTTAGTTGCTACGACACGTAATAACTAAAAGTTACACCTTTTTTACTAATACCAAAACTACGTGATTGAAGTTTCTTAAGGCGTTTTTACATTACCTGTTCAAGTAAAATACAACAAATGATGTATTTTTATAAAGATAGTTTTGTGCTCTTTAAAACGATCTCACTCAACCCCACTTCCTATTTAAAATTTTAAGGCTGTGGCTCACTCCTGTTAAAGGAAGGTTAAAGATATGGGTTGCAAAATATTTTTAAAATGTGTCTCCCTTAAAAAAAAATCGACCTGTCCGAGCATTTCTGCATTAAATTTCACAAACAAAAGTAACGCTATTGGTGCAAACTTTTCATTGGATCAGTCTGTATTTTGAAATTATTGCCATAATTTTTGTGAAAAGAAACTATTTTTAAGTGTTTGGATGATTAAGAATAGAAGACATACCATGGAATTAACATTTATGAATTTGAAATGTGACAATTAAATTTAATTAATCATAATAATTTTAAATATCATTTGTTGTCTTTTACTTCGTGTTTTTTGACTTTTCTCTATTCAGATTTTTTTAAATTTTGCCACAGACTTTTGTTTTTAATTACCATCTGGGAATACTTTTTTTCTTTCATGTATTTACTCAATGTGATAGTGGTTTAAAAACAAGAAATGCGAAAAATATAACCTAAAACACTGTTTCTAGCCAAATTTGTTATAAAGGGTTTTTCAATAAGGATGGGTCGATGTTAAAATGGAATAAAACAAGCTGTGTGTGAAGTATTAAAAAAAATCTTTTTTTATATGAAAGGTCCATGTATGCCTTTATATATGGAAAATAACATCGTTCAAATGTCCGCCGCGGCTTCTAACTGTGGCACAGATCCGAGTGGACCAATTTTGAATGACTCTGTCGCATAGATCGGGCTAAATTTGAGCGATGACATTGATTATGTTGACTTTAAGAGCATCAGTCAATTGCGGCTGATTGGTATAGACCTGCGATTTGAGAAAACCCCACAAGAAACAATCTAGCGGGATCAAATCGCACGATTTTGGTGGCCAAATCACGTTACCTTTGGAAGAAATATTCTTCTAAACGGTTCGAAGCCCAGTCAGCGAACAAACGGCGTTGTCTATGGTAATCCTAAATCCCGACGCACAATTCGCCAAACTGATGTCTGCGAAAGGCTGAGTTCTTGTGCACGACCAAGAATTGACTACCTCGGGATTTGCTGTACTTTCACGTACGGCAGCAACATTTTCGGCCGATCTAGCATTTCTTTGAGGACGGGGTGTTGACTGATTGCTTACCAACCCCGTTGTTTCAATTTGGTCACCAAACAATGAAGAGTCGATTTTGAAAGGTGGTTTTTATAAAATGGGCACAACGAGCGCAACGTTCGAACTAACGAATAGTCATTCTGATAATAAAGTCTTATCATTTGGACGTGTTGCTCAATTGTGTAATTAGCCATGGTAATTTGACATCAGTGACTGAACAATAAACACCAGATTACACAGACAGTACCAAAAGAACATAGCCGCCATAAGGTGCCAACATCAACCCATCCTTATTGAAAAACCCTTTACTTACATTTACAACTTTGTTTTTGACAACTTTGTCATCAAATTTATAGACACATTAATAATAATTGAAGAGAAAAATTTCTAGGTTTGAGACAAATATTGTAAAAAATGTATTTCATTATAACAAAGGGTATTTTTTTAAATTTGGTTTTACAGTGGATTATGGATTTATGTTGTGAAAGTACTATCGAATTGACAACTTTAAATTTGTTGACTTCTTTTGGTACAGTTTTTCAATAATGTAAAAGAGGTAGTTTGTTTTTTTGAACCAAAGGAGAGTGTTCATCTTATTGCACCAAATTGCTAGCTTTGTAAGTAAAATCACAAAAAGCGTCTCTTTAATTCTTTTGCAACAAATTTATGGTGGCCAAATAAATTTTCTTGTTCTGTACGCGCTGTCGCACTTCCTGTTGAATTTTTTGTATCTATTTTTATTCTGGATTAGATGTGAAAAGTGAAGGTCTACAGTTCTTCTGGCACTTGGGCTTATTGAACCATCTCTTCTAAAGGTACACCCCACGCCGATCAGTCCTTAAGCCAACCCACCATAATCGAAAAACTTGGAAAGCTTTCCAGGTGCAGTACTACCGAGAGTGGTCATACTGGATCAGAAGTCCCTTAGCATGGCTCTTCTTATACATGGTTTTCATAAATGATTGTAACAGCGTAGGTGGCTGTGAAAAAAATAAAAAATTGTTTTGTCTTTACAAGACAATAATTTTAGCTATTATTATAATTATTATTAGACAATTCAGTAACCCAGAAACTATTTTCTAATATTCCGTTGCGAAAATAGGACATTACAATGAATATTCGTGATATCAAAAATTTCCACAGCCATCTACGATGTTACAATCATTTATGAAAACCCGGTAGATGAAAGAACTGGACAGTGTCAGAGCACTCTACTCTGTATTGAAGAGTATTCCATGTACTCTTCATCTTTATTGCATCCTTTACTATGGAATCAGCAACGAATCCCATTCTGTGTAGATGCTTGCTTAGTTAACTATGTCCAGGCCAAATGCCTATCAGCTTTCGAATATTATCTCTGGACAGCTGTATACAGAATTTGACATTTTTTGCAGGGCTTGGTTATCATGTCCTCCTACCTTGCTGTTTGCCTAGGAACAATATCTTGCTTTTTTTTCATGATATTTAGAGTGGTGGTATAATATTCAGCGATCGAAACTTACTCTGGATTAGCACATCTTGTGAAGTCAATATTGTCACAAGTGGGTCTACGTGTTGAATAAACATGAGGGTGGATTATTCATAAAAACATATATTTGGTTAAATATCAGTCTTGTTACTTACAGAATTGAGACGAGTTCGTTTAAAAGGGTACATGCCACAATTGTCACTCTACTACGCCCTACACCGAACCATCACTCTAATGCCAACTAATTATCACTTTCCTGTC
Organism: Tribolium confusum; assembly: GCA_029207805.1. NCBI lineage: Eukaryota > Metazoa > Arthropoda > Insecta > Coleoptera > Tenebrionidae > Tribolium > Tribolium confusum. Next base: position 13,342,194 of record JALGAY010000006.1, read on the forward strand.
TGTTGATATTCCATGATTTTATTAGATGACGTTTTGCTTACATCCACAAAATTTAGACCTGGTTTTCGTTTGCAAAAGTCGATGGTTTTGTTCATCGCAACCTCTTAAATACAGAACAACATTTTACCCTACTACGTTATTTTTCTAATTGTGAAATTATTCAACAACAAAACGGATTATCCCCCGCTTTAAGTTTTCAGGTTGTCGAATAGCATCTTTCGAAGTAATGTTTTTCAGTGAGCACACCGAAACTGTCAATTCCGCTACAGTATTTTATTCAAGTTTCCCACTATTGGAAGCTTTCCTGACCCTAAACAGGCAGGACTTTTCGAGCCAAAGCAGTTGTCAAGGCTACAACAGTTTCTTCAATCTTCGACTGTTGATATGTCATCAAATGACACGTGCTAGTTTCCAATCGCATCTGAAACGTCTGACGATACCAGTATGCTTTCAGTTATTTGGGCTAATTCCAAGTTTAGATAATACTGGTAGTATCTTCGTTTCCATGGACAATTTAAAGAATTGTTGCTACGGAAAAATATTAAAATTTACTATCCTACTGGTAGTATCTTATCTTGAAATTAGCCCAACAGCCTGACATTTGCTTTGGAGGTGACAAAAATGAGTTTCTCCCTCTAGTTGCCTATTTCTAATGCACTTCTAGAAAAATTCAAGCAGTGCCGTCCCTCAGTTGTTTATCTTTACCACCTTTACCATGAATTCTGTCACCTTAAGCATTTTGGTACCACTTCTTGGTAAGATGGTTCTTTCGGTATCCAAAGAGTGGTCTTAATCAGCTTTGGTAGCTAATGCGCTAGGACAAGCTTCCACAACTACGTTTATCAACTAACACATTAATAATGTTATCCATAGGATCTCCTTCGACGTAAAGCTGCGTTTCTTTGTAATAACTATTTAGGAATATTTTACAGAAAGTGGTATTCAATTTAATTGCGATTAAATACTCGTAGTTTATTTTGCGATTGTTTTTAAATTTCGACCATATAAAAAAGAAGTCAGTTTAATCGCGTATTAAAAGTTAATCACAATTAAATATTTGAATTACCTTTTTAAACCTTTTTTTAATGTGTTTAATATTTTTACTTTTATTTAATATTTATCAAATTAAATTTTTAATTTATTGTGTCTTGTTTGCAACTACATAGTAAAGTATATTAGCTGGAATTAAAGTTTGAACAAATTAGTAATGTTAAATACATATTATCAAAAGGCGGACAATTTTCAACGATTTCTCCAAAGAACAATCGATTTTTAACGGGTCTATCTATATTCTGTAATTTTTAAATTGTTTCCTGTTTTTTTTTTGAAAATTTTTTGCTTCGAAATGTACAAACCTTAAATTAGAATTCCACTCGGTTTTATTTGAATAAAGTTGGCCGGGAGTAAGGCCCATTGTGTGTGATAAATAATGCCCAATTTATTTCATAAACTAGTTGAAAAGTCAGACATCATGCTGTATTTCTTTATGAAGATAAACCTCACCGTTTCACCGGAATTAAATATTGGGATGTTCCGACATTTCAACCTAGATTTATTTTTTGGTGTTTGAGGATTACAATGAGTTAAAAAATGATCCTCGAACAAAAGTTAACAAGTGTTTTTATAACGTTGTTAAACCATTTTTATGTTTTGTCGTTATTTAACTCACTTATAAAATATTTAATAAACGGTAAAAGATTTACAAGAGATTAAATATTATTTACAAAAAAATGTATTAATCATTGGCGGTAATAAAAACCACCCACGTCAATGTCAGTCGAGGAAAAAGTCTAATCATCCCACGCCAGTTTCGTTCAATAAGTTTTGCAGTTTATCATGATGTCATCATTCTTTCTATTCACACCTATTGGACGGGATATTGTGGCTTATTACCCACATCTCGGTCAGTCTTTGACCTTTTTCCTTTCAAAAAGCAATTAATTGAAATAATGACTTCAACGAAATTGACGGAAATGGACTTTTTAAAATTACAAACTAGATAGAGAAAAAATTTCATTGTATAAATAGAAAATATTCCGGAATTTAGTTTAACATGCAAATTAATAATAAATGAAAAGAGACGATAATAGCATTGGACACAATCAAAAGTATGGAATTTGATTCAACGTAATTGCTTGTATCATAGTTTTAAAAATGAATTGTTTGATATTTTTACCATTTGGGAAAAGTGGGCGTCATTTAAAACTAAGTGCTTTCATTTTATTTTTACATTTCCAAACTTCAACTGATTTATTAGGTATGTCAATTACCTGTACTTTGTTGATATTCATTAGGATATAAGTCGAGACTAATGGAAAAGAAATATTCATTTAGCTTAAGAATTGGGTAAAATGAAAAACTTAACTCCACCAGCAACCGTGCATCAAACTACAACTACCACAAACTGTTTATTATCTACAAATAAAGCAGCTGAAGCATATGAAAAATTTAGCGTGTTATTTATTTCTTCGTCCGTTATGTTTAATCAGAATTAGGAAGCAGCAAGATACGAGATAGATAGAGCAAGACGAGAATTCAAAAGATAAAGGCTTTTGCTATTTAGCATTTTGAAGAAAATGCAATAATAGATTTTTTTAAGACCTCATAAATGGGTACCTTTCTCCTCTGAAAACATAAGAAAATGGAATACCTCAAGGACCGGAAGAATTCAAAAGATAAAGGCTTTTGAGACTGCTTTGCTATTTAGCATTTTGAAGAAAATGCAATAGATTTTTTAAGACCTTATAAACGGGTACCTTTCTCCTCTGAAAACATAAGAAAATGGAATACCTCAAGGACCGGAACTTATCACCACTCTCTTCTTGGTGGTTGCAAGTAACATTGTTAAAAACATACTAAATCCAAACAAATTTTTTCTGGTGCTTTGAAACCGGTTTTACTTTTGTCTGGAAAAAAAGAGTATTCTTATCAAGGAATTTGAAAATCCTCCACTTTCCACTCCTCACAGTAAATCCCTAACTTATTATATTTATGTAAAACACTTAGAAATATCTAATAAGAATTTTTGACCTTTAATAAACCTGGCAAAAAGATGTACCTAAATTTTCTCCAAAATGAATGCTAAAATCGTTTTGGACTACTGAAAGTACTGCCAATTACTCCTGGAGAGCAGAATCAGAAATATTACTATTTTGTCTTTCTTGGACTACGGAAACATTGCCTACTTTACTGCATTTAATGCATTCTTAACGTTAATAGAAGCAATCAGCAATTCTGTGCTAAAGATAACCTTAGGCCGCTTTCCACTACCCTCATAAAGAGCCTGCATTGTTTAGCCTCATAACTTCTGTAAGCCACTTGTGGAATTCACCCTACGCTCACCTACCAGTTGCGAGTCTTGGAAAACACCACAAACCTCTTAATTCCGTTCTCCATTCAAACCGATTACACCAAATTTTCTAAAAAAAAAATGGTCCGTTCTACTATTTTATAATCTAAACAGACTATTGGAAAATCTTAATTATCCATATACTAAAACATAATATTATCTACTAAAAACCTACCCTCTTTAGGTTAATGGTCAACTGATTGTTTATAGAAATTTGCTCCACTTTGAAAACTACGCATCACATCTTCAGATTTTCAATTAAAAATTAATAATAGAGCATGCGTTTTAAAAAGTCAGTTTGGTGGTACGAATTCAAATTTATAAAACGACCGCGAAATGAAAGTATTATAACTAATGAGTGGCCACAATGGCTTAAGAAATAAGTTATTTATACTATTTTTTATAATTTTCACATTTTACCTAAATTTTATTTACTAATTTTAGATAAAAACCTAAATTCTTCGGTTCTACACTATGTTATGATGGCTGCAACAGCACCAAAATAAGTTTTATTATAGGTTTCTTAAAGATGCAAATTATAAAATAGTTATTTATGTGCTAAAGCCAAAAAGTGTTTTTTTTGTCCGAGTCGAATTTTAATGGCCGAGGCAAAGACGAGGCCAGAAATCAGACGAGAACAAAAAAACACTTTTTGGTCATGGTGCACACATAATTTTTTAGGCCACTTTAACAAAAATTGAATTTTTATTAGTAATTTTAGGTTAGCTTTTTGACAGAGCGTCCGAAAATTTCTCTTTTTCGGCCGCTGTCAAAAAGGTTATTTTTCTATTTTTCGACGGCATTTGAAGCGGAAAAATTCAACTTTTTCTCAAAGTCGACTAAAAAATATATTTTTTATATTTTTTGCTTATTGATGACAGTTCTGAATCTAAAATGTTTGCAAGGTGTGTCAAACATTTTTGTTTCACTCTAGCAGAACGTGATTTCAAGATTATTAAAAACACAAAGCATTTTCATCGTTGAAAATTTGTTTCTTATTACAAGGTTGATTAGAGAAATTCTCAGGAGTTACCCAACTCAAAAAACAAACCAAAATATTAACAATATTAATACACATTTTTACATACCTTTTTAGCAAGAGATTGTTTGAGTAAAAAGCCCATAAGTTCTCTTTTGTTTTTTATGTAGTTTAATTACAGTTTAATAATATGTAGTTCAGATTCAAAAATTGAAGATATTTTGACCTAATTTTTCAAAATTTATAAATGGCAAATTTAAAAATTTTTAACAATGCAAAAATTTGTTTCGTTGGATTTGGACGACGTTGTGAGATGACGTTTTTCACTAATAACGATTAAATTGTATTAATAACAAATTGTTTTTGAATCTATTTTTTTAGCAAATTTATCAACATGGAAAATTAAATTGTTATGAATTGGTTTCAAAGGTGTTTTGTAAAATTTCCAGAGGCTTCTTGCAAATTAATAGCAACCTCAAAAGCTCTAACATTAGTACCTATAAAGAAATGCGCGCTTTTTGACACAGTAGATATTTTTGGATGAATGTAATGAGTGTTTATAAATGGCTGAGCATCAAGTTGGCTTTGCAAATTTTGTTAACATGTTTTTGACAACCATTTTAACGCTACAATTATAATTTCCGATTTCTGAAGTCAACACATAGCGGCAAGTTTAACAAAAATTCCAGATGTAACTTGATGCCACGACATATATAAACACTCGGTACAATAAGAGTAATAATCTTCGGGTTAATATATGTCAATTTTACTAAGTAAAAAAATTGGAAGTTTGTTGTTTTCATTTTTACCTAAAAATAAATTCATTTTTAATGAAATAAGAAAATTCTGCTCGATTTCCCAGTTCCGGTTTTTCTTTATTTGAAAATCCGTCGCCGCCTGCAATATTATCAAAGAGCAATATAACATGGTATACGTTTTTATCTTGTGAGAACTGGGTAGGTACATAATTCATTTTTTAAGATAACGTATTGTACGACTCATTCTTAAAGATTTATTACATTCAACAGTATCCCTTAATGCTATCGAATCATATCCCAATTTATACTTCCAGGAAAACTCAAACGAAAATTTGATTCCGTCGTATTTGTACTTGTATTTTCAGTTATTTGAGTTGTAAAGTATCAGGGTCATTCCTGGAAAAATATTTTAATCTGGTTTTATTATTAAAGACAAAGTTGTGACGAGACGAAAAGTCTCATTTTCGAATCGAATCTCTTGCCAAAACTGTAATTTTTGTTCTTGGATATTTTATGGCAGCTTAGATGTGAAAACTAATTTTCAAGGTAATCAACGTTCAGAACACTGTAAATGATAAATGAACCGTTTTTAATCGCGAATTTATAAGCTGGGAATTAACACCGGAAAAATAATGATGTTGACCAAACGTTTCGAAAAACAAACAAAATCAATAAGAACATGAGGGTTAGACGTCTTCTCAGAAATCGTAGCGAATTAATCGAGTTAGTTGGATGTTTCCGGGAAAATCCGGAGATATAGGATGTTCCAGAATCATTTAACAACGCACACTAGTTCATGGAAGCATCAAAAGTAGCCAAGTCAATTCGTTCTCTGTAATGGCTATACAAAATTAATTAACAATAAATATATTGCAATTTGCATACAAAATCTACCAAACGGCCATCATTCGAATGGGCAAATTTCGAAGTCGAAATGAATTATTAATATTCAAGTATACTGCAATGTATGTAAGCCTTTTGTTGATGACGTCAGTTTAATGAATGGTGATCCAGTAAAAATGCATATTAAAAAAATAGTAAAAATTTATATTTAAACACAATTTTTGGGAAAGTTTGATTTTTTTTTTGACAAAAATAGTAGAGAATTTTATTCTCATCCAGATCACGTACCAGTGCACACACGTGACCTGTTTTGATTTTTGTAATACCATTAATATGATAAAAAAAATGCATTCAGAATGATGTAAGTTATTTTGTAACTCTAATCTAAAAATGGTTTTACCAAAATTAATTAAAACACCTAATTTTTTACTAAAAATTTAATGGAATAAAATAAGGGAAATTTTCATGAAAAACCGTCTTCAACGCCTAACAAATGAGTTTGTGGAATGTTCCGGATCCTCATTTAATTTAACTCTTCGGTTTTATGACATTCGTTCATCGTGATTCGTACACCATTTTATCTTGAGATTTTTAAAATTTTAAAATCGTTCTTTGTAGAAAATCGTTATTAATAAGAGGCCAATGAAAAAATTATATAGTAGTGCTGGCAAAACCGATAAAAAATTAAAACTGAATAACCGATTTGAGGTAAAACCAATTAGATTTTGTGAAAGGTTTTAAAACCGGTTTGGTTTGGAAAAACCAATTCGTATTATTAGTAGATACTACATTATTCGAATAAACGATTTTCGATTAATCGATTTACGGTTTTCGCTTACATGCAAAACCACGGTTATTCAAAAAATCTAAAACAGATTCATATTCCCAACACTAAAATAATCCAAAACCTCTGCCTCTCTTTTGTACAAATTGTGCCCCGTTTTGCTGTTGGCACAAGGTTCGCTGGCGTTGGTCGTCAAAAGTACTAGATGCGCAAATATTTTGGATGGAAGAATTGACAAAAATTATTTGTAATCCTTTTCTAAGAGTAATTTTAAACACCGAAGTTGCTATCAGATCGAAAATTTCGATTACGCAGATCATTAAGAAATAGATACTTATAACTTTTAAAACTTATTGTCATCAGTTAAAAGTTCTTTCCAAATCCTTCACAAAAATTGTTCTTTCATTTGTTTTTCATCTTCAAGAAGTACAACTTTATTACACAAATAATCAAATATCTATTCCAATACGACAAAATAGTTTCGAGCTTGATGCTATGCAACAAATTCAAACAAACAAACAATACATTATTGTTGTAGTTTTTGAAGATAAATTTAATGGTAAGATTTGTTGTAGGCTACCGGCTTTAGTTTTTGAGATACGACGCCTTTTTCATTTTTGGTTGTTTTTTTTAATTTGTAACTTTTTTATTTTTCAAGTAATTTTAATTTTATTTATTACATATTTGTGCGTAGAATCGAGCAGTGTAATTATTTTTTTTGCCGATTTAACTCCTATTTGATTGTTAACGTCACTACCAAAGCCCTCCTGCCGAACTTTACCGCTTTCTCAGACGGCAACATGCCTTTTTCTGATCAGTAGATAAACAAGAATCAGGAGAGAATCCGCATTTATACTCAATCACACACACTACCTGGTCCGTAATGTAAAAATTTTCATGGTCCACATTTTAAAAAGCCCAATGTTTAAATAAAATTTAATTACACCATTCTATTCTACCCAATAATTGATCAAGAGATGAAAAAATTAGGGAGTTTTAATAAATCCAAAAAAAAAAAATCAAAAAGGTACAGTAACTTAAAAACAAAAATCGATAGATCAAAACTAATTTTACCATTAAATTCGTCTCTAAAAACTACCTACAACAATAATGTAGTATTTGTTTGTTTATTTATATTTATTGCACAGTATCGCCCTTCAAACCCCCCTGTCTTACTTTTGCTGGTGGTAACACAAATTTTCCTATTCAGTAGGACTTTCTAAACAAGAATCAAAAGAGAAACTTAGCTGCGGGATTTATGAGTTGGGGAACTATGAGTTATATTTTAAATTTTTAAAGACAAAATAATCAAAGGCAATTATATCAAGAAATTTGGAAAGTCAAAGGTCTTTGTTGATCAGCCTATTTCCAGAAATACTTCTTAAAAACCAGAGTTACACCGGCAGTGTGGATTTGGGCACCATCTTGTTGGAAGTACTCATTTAACGTTATTAATTAAAATTATCACGAACGGTAAGAGGTTTGCAGTAAGAACATTTTACCGATCAAAGACAATTTTTTGGAAGAGGATCGAAGCGACTGCTTCAATTATTATATTGTCTGAGATCGGTAAAATTTTCTTAATGTTTGTATTGCTTATAACATTTTTTATGCGATTGATTTTCGTTCAAAAAACATTTACTTATTTTGAATAAAGTTGCTTACCGTTCTACGACGTAAGTAACTGATACTTATCGTAGAGTTTTCGTTGGAAACAAGTAAACAGAATACTTACCGACGAGTTTGCAATAGCAGCTAGTAATAACCCTTACTGCCTAGGAAAACAGCCAGGGTAAACAAATATAGTTCATTTACATAAAAAGCTATTTTTGACAGTACTTGAAGAGTAGTTTTTAATTTCGGTCGTTATGACTTACGTGGAACGACGGTATTAAAAAGTTGCATTCCAAAGCAGCGGTTCCCGCAGGTTTTTTCAAAATATAAAATTATGTATTACATATAGATATTATTTATTTTTTCTCAAAATTGATATTATTAAAGCTTTAATGTTTTAATTTTCTTTGTTTTTAGTTTTTTTTAAGTAATTGGGTTTTTCTTAAGATCATTTTAGAAAACTGACTTTTAAAATCTTTAAACTTCTTGCTGGATATCCTTGGCTTGTCGAATAAATCCAAAAATGTATTCAATCACACCAAACACTTTTTTGCGCACGACGCGAATTTCGGTAACGATATTATTCTCAAGTGAAACTTAAAACTTCGAAACCTTGTCCTGCTTTTGACTTCAATAAAATTGTAAACCACTAAATCTGTTGTAAAAAAAACCTATGGAAAATAAAGGAGAGTGTTCCAGCCTTATGGAAATCGTAAGATCAGAAAAAAAAATTCTGATACCATTTGAAAATATTAAAAAGATGATCATTTTATGTCATTGCGTCAAATTGTGAGCTTTGTAAATAAGGTTAACAAAATCAATTTAAAGTCTGAATTTCCAGTTTGTAAACGTGTGTCTTCAATTTATGTTGCGGTTAACTTGCTGACAACCCTTAAGTAAGTTACCGACACAGACATTTGCTTTTGTTATTTACAAAAATGTAATCTTTTCTTGATCTATGGTCTACGAAAGGCACAGGACCATGATTCGCAGACACCTTGTTGATTCTAATGGAAATTACATTTTACCGACTCACATAATTTATGATGTAATAAAGAATTTTGCAAAATATTAGCAATTAAGTAGAGTTCATTCTAAACAATTTTAAAATGGTTTTAATACAACTTTTATTAACAAAATGGTCGATTAAAATTAATGTTTAAATTTCGCGCCAATTTCGTTGTGAGGCTAATTAATAGTATCGACGTTGACAACTTAGACAAACTATTGAGGTTTCGAACGGTATTAAAAACTTTAAATTTGATTCATTTTTCGATTTCTATAAGATTATTGCCTGAATATTATCTGAACAGTGGAATGCCGCGAAAATGTTTAATTTCAGTCCGAGTTAATTGCATAAACTGTACTTTCTTTAAGCTCAATCAGGAGATAGCAAATGATAAGGATCTTGAAAAAGGTTAAACATTTTTTATTATAACGTGCATCATCACGCATTATTCAGTGATAATATGACGTAAAAAGGAAACAAACACAGACTTGATATAAAGAGATTTATTATCATAATAACAGTAACATCGATATTTTAGTTAGATCTAAACTCTTTCATTATTTTGAATCTAAACATCAAAATTTGTCGAGAAAATTAAGTAATATTAGCACAACAATAATAAACGATAAGTATATAGTTTTTTTATAAATCACTCCATCTAGATCTAAAATCGAGAGTTAGTCATCTTATGTAAATAATCAAACATAAAAATTATTTTCGTTGTCTACATAAAAGCAGTTATTTACAAAAGAAGACTATATAAACAATTGACTAGCATAAAAATAATCACGTGCTACAAGGAATGTTAAATAATACCACAACAGAAATTTTGTAACAAAATCCGCGTTTGATTTTTCACGAAATAGTGTGCAGTCTTTTTCGAATTACTATAAAGGTAATAACAATGTGCATTTTGCGAAAATGTCAAAACTCGAATCGCTACTCATCTTCTTGATTTTTGGCGTAATAAAAATTCACTGCTCGACATAAATCATAATCAGCTGCTAGCACAACCTGGACGAGTTGTTCTCTAGGAGCGCTATCCCCTATTATATCCCTCAATTGTCTTATACAATTATCCAATCTTCCAGTATCTTGAAGATCTTCAATTGAACTACTGTTAGATTGCTGATACTAAAACATTTTTTGAATAATACCACGTGTTCGTCAAAAACAACCTCTTGAGTGCTATAGAACTTCGACACAATTGTTTTGATTGTGTTGGTAAATTGCACTTTATTCCTCCAAATTAATACTCCAACGAAAAAGACTTTTGGTTTGTGAAAATTTGTGAAGAAAATATTTCAACAGTTTTTGTGGTAAATTATCATTGCGTTTTAATATTTCAATATGGCAGTTCTATAGCACTCTACGGGTTTATTTTTATTAAACAGTCTATAGTAGTAATAATTGTGTAATCTTACATCAGATTGAAAATTATGACAGACCGGTATCTTATGTCTCTCTGAAACGCTGGAATCAGGGCTGGGTGGTGTGCCCGATGAGGGTAGTAATTGTTCCATTGTTGAAGACTTAGCTGGTGGTGGCTGCGTCCACACACAATCGAATATCTCCGCTTGCAGTGCGATTGGCAATTCGAAGAAAATCTCACATTCGGTCAGTTCGTGGTGTTGCGCTATGAAATTCAAACAGAAATTCTGGAAATACTTCAATCAATACATTTCCTATAAATTCCTTCCCGAAAATTACTTTTAGAATTCTAGCGTTGTACTGATCGGCCATGTTGAAAAAATATAAAGCTGAATCGAGATCTATGTGATGTTGGAGTGCATACTCGCATGTTTGTTTTAAAGAATCCACTTCGTATCTGTCGCTTAATAATAAAAGTTCGACGAGTTGTTCAATAGATAGAGAATCGTCGTGAAGACGACCGCTATACAAGTATTCGAGAAAAATGCGGAATAGGAAAGGGTTTGTATCGTGGATGATTATTTTCCTGAAAGTACAAATGTCGGATGATTGAGGAACGAAAGAGGGAGAATACAATGGAATGCAGTCTTATTAAAAATGCCTTACACGTGTCAGGTGAAATTCTAAATAGGGCACCAGAACGCGATTCTTTGACATTGAATATCAAAAAAATGAAACAAACAAAATCAAACAGAACAAATAAAAAATGTACATCTTGTCAGAAAGGTAGCTATTTGACCAAGAACGAAGCTCGAGGTGTGATAGCCTTTGACACTAGAAAGCATCACAATTTAAATGAAACGGGTCCCATATATTATCGAGCAACCAAATATATTTGTGTGTTCATTAATTTTTTTTATTCCTCTCATTATCAAATGACACTGAGAAAAAATTGCAGTCATAATTTAAATGGTTTTTACGTGATCGCTATTAATCCCAGAGACAAAACTCAACTCGTAGAATGACCCAGAATTACTAACTGATCTAATTTATCACTAGAAAAATAAGGTGTTCTTATAGTGTACAAATTTTCACATAATTCCTTGAATATTTTAATTTGTAGCAGGTGTTACATTACGTAGTCAAAGTGAAAAAGTGTCGTAAAATTTTCTACCGTATCTATAATTAATTTATAAACTTTAGAGACTCTGAGAAGGCTACTAAGTTCACGGAAACTTGCAAGCCAACTTGTTTCTAAAAGTAAAACATTTCAACTTTCTTAGCGATACACTCCGGAATCATTACATTTGTTAAGTATGAATGTAGCATACTAACATTTGTTAACTATTCAAGTTCAACAATTAAAACAGTAATTTCTACGATGTTTGCACGAAATGCATACTATTATCGCTGTTGCCAACTAATGCAATTATAATACGTTTCAAATGCAGGAACGATCGATTCAGGATTAACTCTCCCAAGAATCGGTTGCGTTATTGAATACATATTAGGCCATTTATTGACCAAATCCTGCCATTTGGCTCGTGATGATGTAATAATAATTACTTGCTTTTCAACGACTTTTAAAAGCAATACTTAATTTGGATTTTTTTAAACTGGACCGCCGCACACTAAACACCTTTTATCCAACACACACCGACATCGACATTATAAACAGCTAATTTTAAAATTTTCAACAACAATCTACTTTGTTTATTGTTGAAGATGTAACTTCTGAAAAACGCGGCAAAAATATACGTTGGTTGTATCCAAAAATTTTCCTTTTATTGATCGCGAAATAACTAGAGATTACTATTCAAAAATTCAAGTTAAAGTTAATTAATATTCTAATAATGAAATTCTAAGAACAACTCTTTAAACGGTAGATACGTGCGATTGGCCGTTTTGGAAATATTAGAGATCAAAGTGTGAAAAACGTTGTCTGTGACGTCATACCGACATATTCTGTTCCGTCTAATACGTTGTGAGATGTTATACCAAAAATAAATTAAGTAAGTTAAAGAAGAAACCGAATAATCTGCAAAACGACGAAAATTTCGAAAGATTGTTTATGTTGTGTTGAGAATAAACTAGAATTGAGAGCAAATATGAAAAATAAAAACGAGTGTAGTACATATCACGAAGCATTTGAGAACATAGTTTTAAGTTTCGACTCTTTTAATTTGTCGCGCTATAATATAATTTTAAATAGTATATTATGAGGGATGTTTCTAAAGTTCTGGGAATCGTGCTCTACTTAAATAACACAAAACTTTTAGGCAATGCTATAGATAACAGACAACTCTTGATATGTTTATGCAGCTATCTATTACAATATTGTTTAGTATAATTTTCGTAGTTGCCTGATGTAGACGCGTTTTTGTAGCCCTGTTTTTGAACCATCGAAAACACGGCTAAAGGAGAGTGTTCCAGTCTTATGGAAACCGTAAGACCAGTCAAATTTAATTTTTTTGGCACCATTCAAAAGCACTTGAAAAGACGAGCATTTCATATTATTGCGCAAAATTGCTAGCTTTACAAATAAACGAAATCTAAACTGTTAAATTTTGTAAGACAGTAAATACAGTTTTAGTTAGAGGGAAAAAGATTGGATACCCAAGATCGTAAAGAGTGTCCCAAGCTTACCTCGAAGAGTCCATAAATCAAGCAACGGTAATAGACGGTGGTTTTACAAAAGGGATTTACTCCACGGGAGATGTAATGACCATTTGCTTTGTTAGGAAAGAGGGTTGTTTGATTCAGAAATGAAAATATTTGACTTTAGAAAATACAAAAATTAATTGATATAGGACAAGAGATAGTTATATGTATAAATTATGTATGTATTAATTAAACTAATTAAATAAACCATAAATTAGTGATTTTGTAAATAAAAAGATAGCCTTTTGCAAAATCAGTCTAAGAAAAAGTCTAACTTAGATATAATATTTAATAGAATTAAACTAATTAAATAAGCAACTTTATATGTACATAATTATGTCTCTAAATTATTAAAAAATTAGCTTTTGGCGGCATCTACTTTTAAAACTAAATTTAACTTACTTAGATAGAATAATAAATTAAACTAAACTAATTAATACATAAGTTAATAAATTATGTATTAATTGAACTAATTAAATAAAACACAAATTACTGATCTTCTATATAAAAAACAGCCTTCTGCAAAATCAGTGTAAAAAAAATTCAACTTAGATACTTTAATATTTATTAGAATTAAACTAATTAAATTAGTAATTTTAGATGTACATAATTATATCTATGAATTAGAAAAAGATTGGCGTTTGGCGGCGTCTACGTTAAAAACAATATTTAACTTCAAATATAATCAAACTAATCAATACACAAGTTATATAAATTATATATTAATTGAATTAATTAAATAAAACATAATTAGTGATTTTCTAATATACAAAAAAATAGCCCTTTGCAAAATCAGTGTAAGAAAAAATCCAACTTAGATATAATATTTAATAGAATTAAACTAATTAAATAAGCAATCATCTAACTGATCTAAACGTCGAAACCCTCTAGGGCGCACTCTTTGATTACACAGGTAACACTCCATTTTTAAATTACTTTAAAACGTAGGTACTTATATAACAACCAACTCAATTAGGTACTTTTACACAAGTGATGTTCCAAATTGTTGTTTATCTCGTTGTCAGTTGGACCACAAACTATGTTTAGGTGGTTGTTCGATTGGTTAAAATAGTTCATCTTCTTAAATCTGACAATCCCCTTTTACTTTCGAAATTATGAGAAAATTTTATCGGATCCTTTCACCGGGGACAGGTAATTTCGACACGAGAAAGTATCTTAATCTGTTACCTATACCTGCTTTGTTTAATCCTACGGGTAATTTCGACACCAATATTTCCCTGAATTTTTAGTTATGTTTATAAAAGTTTATCCTATTTGACCTAATAACAAATGCTGTTGGTTTTCTAAATTGTTATTTACAATCGTTTTGAAGAAATATCTCGAATAATGAGTGAGAATAAGCTCGCAATCAAATTTCTATCCCACCTGAAGGTATTGATGTGATTATGCTAATTAGATACTAGACAAAGTTGTTGCAATTTTTTTTTAAACTATATTACTAGTGAAATAAAAGCGTTATATTTTACTAAAAATATTTATTTCAGGCTAACAGTTGTTATGAATTTAATAATCTTAGTTTAAAGTGCCAATATTGGAAGAAAAATGTTTATGACTTAATCAAATTAATAGTAAATCTTCAAAAAATTATTTTGGTAATTACAAAATAACATAATAATATGGAACTGGTAGATGGTGTCAACGGAAAATCTGAGAATAACAACAGAAGCAAGTTTCTTTCCCGGTACCTGGTTATCAAGGGTTCGCCGCAGGGTTTCCCTACTTAAACCCTGATAAATTAAAGAGACACTTTTATGAACTGTCGTGACAGAAGTCAAAGAGACTTTAAATCGATTTTCTGCTTTTATTTACAAAGCTAGCAATTTTGCGCAATAATATGAAATACTCGTCTTTTCAAGAGCTTTCGAATGGTACCAAAAAAATTAAATTTGACTGGTCTTACGGTTTCCATAAGACTGGAGCAGGTACCAAGACTGTGGGGACCGAAAGAGAAACTTCACAAGTGTGACTTATCAAAACTCTTAGCTCGTTATAGAGATAAATTTAAGCAACAAATAACAATTACTGACAAAATATTGATTCTTTGTTTTAATCCTAAGACCAAAAGTCAATTCGATAAATAACGTAAACCTGACGAAAGGCCTCCACTTAAGGCGCGTGCAGATTCGTTTATTGCAAAACTAATGCCGTATTCCAGACTTGCAAAAAGATTATTTTTATGGATTACCTAGCGCAAGATTTTACAATTAACGCAAAATATTATTTAAGTTTATTAAGTCCAAACCACTGCGGCAGAAACTTATCAAAAAACGACCTGGAAACTTGCAGAAGCGTCTGTTATTGTAACCGGATAATGCAAGACCCTACACTGACCGAAAAACAAAGGATGTTTTAAACAATTTACGATAGAAATTGCTTTGATATCCACCTTACTTGTCGGATCTGCTTTTTATTTGTTCCCAGAACTGAAATTTTTTAATGGATTGTTCGATTTGAGTGTTTACCTGACGTAAAATGTGTCACAAATAGGTGGAGTAAAGAGTCATCGAAGAAGTTCCTCGAAAACAGTTTTTAAAAGTTAAAACATTGTTGAGAACAATGTATTCAGTTAAATAAAGATTATATTGTAAAACTACATCATAATATTGACGAAAATTAACAGAATAAAAAAACAGCTAAATTCCCAAAACTTTAGAAACATCCCTCGTACAAGACGAAAAGAAAAGACAGGTGTATCTATTGCAGAAATTTTGCAACGTCACGTTACAATTTTTTAAAATATTATTGCACCCGAAAATAGAACAGTTTGTCATTTTTATAACGATAAGTAACCAACAACAAAAAACAAAAAAAAAACACAAATGCTTGCTCGGTCCGATGTCGGTATGACGTCACGCATTCAACTTTCTTGTTTCGCTGTTCAAAAGCCAAAAGTCGTAGTGACTTACGGTTTCGATTTTTTATCTTGGATATTTTTAAAGAATTTTAAAACGTTTTCATAAAATTTTGGCTTACTGCCCCTTTAAAGATTTACTCATGACACGTTTTGTAATGTAAGGATTGTATTCTAAAGAGGCAATGTAATACGTAAAATCATTATAAAATGTCTAACGTCATGTATCTTTTAGTGATTATGACACTATCAAAACTGTGAATCTGAACAGGTTGTGTCCAAGTAATCAGCTGTTAAAGCGATTGGCGGTAAAACAACTAAAGATTTTTCAAAATAATTAAGTAAAAAAAACATTTATTCTAAATGTATTTGAGGCACACTTAAGAAATATTAGATCTCAGTTTTAAATACTGTTTCTTGTTAATTTATTGAAAATTTTTTGAACATACAGTTTTGGAACATAACTTAATACCGTTTAATTACTATCTTAATTTTCTCTAACTGAATCAGACAGAAGAGTATAAAATAAATGATAAAAAGCTCACAGATTAACTTGGAAAAAATAATTTTAGCTCTATTTTTCGACCAATTGGTAGCCACTTGCTCGTAATCTATAGAAGGCTAGAAGGTTACTGTCACGTTGACTGCAAATATAATTTTAAATACATTTTTTACTTTATTGCTATAAAATGTCCCAACATCAACTAAAATTTTAACACTTCTGCTAAGTTATTCTTTGAAGTAAGCCATAGTCCTCTAGTTTGTGTAAAAATGAATTCAGATAGGACACGAAATATCTTTAATCCGTTGAACTTATTCTATTACCCTATTTTCGACCAAAAAAAAAAAAAAAAAATGAAACACACTGCAAACTAAACGTTTATAATGTAACAAAAGAAAATAATAGGCAGAACGAGAATTAATCCCTCTTTAATTATAAATCAATGGTTTCTTTTCCCCGACAAAAATCATAATTTAGATGATAACAAAAATTAAAGGACTGCAGATGAAAGACCTTTAATTACTTACTTATCGATGGCTTCTCTCATTCCTGACAATAATGCCCTCCTAAACCAATCACATCTCGCTGCTACAATAACTCGATGCGCTTTAATAATACATTCTTCTTCTGGTTGTGTTTCATTTTCGCTTTGTTCATTATTAACTCCACTATTTCCGACAATTTCAAATTCCATATCAGTATCTGTTGCATTTTTAAACAATTGTAAAGCAAGTTTTGATAGAATACTAGTGTTTGAAGGGGGAGGTACACAAAGAGATTCGACTAGATTGAGCTAAAAAAAATGTTTCCAAGTCGGTTTATTATATTTTCTGTGATGATTTACCTTATAGCCATGATGATGTTTCGGTGTGGAATACCCCGAACTCGGCGACATTTTTTGACAATCATTGGAATTAGCCGCTGTCGACGTCGCATCTAATAACCCTAAACTTTGTAAAGACTGATTGAAAGAATCTCTCTGGACTAGTTCACAAAGTTGTAAAACGACATCTTGTAACATATCCCTATGTGCTACTAGTTTTTGTAAAATACCCGACTTGAAAAAGAAATTAGACAAACTTTTTTAATTAAAAAGAGAAAACTTACAACTTTGCTAGTACCGACTTTGAAGCAAAACTTGAATTCTCTCCATTCAAGTTTTTCATCAAACGTTGCAGTCACGTCTTCTAGACGCAAAAGAAATATTGGAAGCTCCTCAATGAGCTGCTCTAGATTTCTAGCAATAGAACGAACTTTTTGAGCCGAAGACATATCATTGAAATTTTCTCTACAAACTCTCTTTATTAAGAAATTAATTTAATTAAGAACCCACTTTTTGTGAAGTAAAAGTCCAAGACTGCATGTTATATGTTCATGAAAATTCTCCAATTTTGTCAATTCCCTTATATGCAAAATATTTCGTAACGATTTGCCTAACATTTCACCGGCACCTGGTTTATTTTTGAAACAGTCGTTGGGTGAAAGCACTTGAATGATTTGTTGTAAGGCTTTTTCCACCTGAACAATCAAAGTGGAAACTGTATCTAATATAATTTCGATCTAAAATTACAAAAATTCATAAAAAATACAAAACGTATTTCAAAATATATTACTTCAGGAACTAAGAAAGTTGCAACTTCCAAACGCTGAGCCGCAGACATTGAACTAAAAGTATTTTTTAATGCTTGTAGAAATCTTTGGAGTTGCATTAGAAAAATGGGAAGCCTTGATTTTGCATAACGAATTATTTCGTGACGTTCCTCTCGTGATAATTCGTTTTTACGTTTTGTAAACAAATCACAGAGCAATAGCAGTTTTACCCCGGCTAAAATACACATAAAAAATTGTTATTTACTTGATACTATTCTATGTGTGGTATCAAACTCGGTTTAGCCTCGTTTGATAATTTCTACTTGCTTTCGTAAATAACGCTACCAACGAATTAAAAACGCGCAAGGTTTTATTATATAGTTGTTCTTGATTTCTCTAATATAACTAACTGTACTTTGTTAGAGTCGTTTGGTAACATTTAAAAGTTGAAAATTATATAGTTAGGTATTTATGAAGATGTTTATGGAGTTTATAGTTTGAGAAATTTTTTGAGGCTTTATTTTGCGTTGATAGTAATCATTATTTTCGTAAGAATGTTGGTGACATTATTTACATTCCGTCGTCAAAATAAATTAGTAAATGAATGGTATTGAACATTTACGTGTTACTATCTAAGCATTATTTACATTTTCTTTGATTCTAGCTTAATTTAAAAATTTTTAAAATTTTTTGTAAATTTGGGGGTGGC
The DNA here is from genome assembly GCA_029207805.1 of Tribolium confusum. Taxonomy (NCBI): domain Eukaryota; kingdom Metazoa; phylum Arthropoda; class Insecta; order Coleoptera; family Tenebrionidae; genus Tribolium; species Tribolium confusum. Next base: position 13,361,235 of record JALGAY010000006.1, read on the forward strand.
TGGGAGCAGCAGGGGGGGGGGGGGGTGTGTAATAGAGAGAAACTGATATTTTTTGTCTTTATTTGACGTTCATGTCTAAGTTACAAAAAAAATTTTAAAAATGTGAAAATATTTTTCATCTCAAACTCCCAAATTTTGGGGGGGTGCGGAAAAAAAACTATTTTATTTATGGCCCTAAAAATCTGAAATTTGGGGAATACAAAAAATATAGATTTTTTAATAATTTTTGGCTTTAACAGAATGTCTATACGTTATTTAGTTACTTTTTTATTTATTTATTTTTATTTTATTTATTTTATTTTATTTTTATATTTATTTTATTTATTTAGATACTTTTTTATTTATGGCCCTAAAAATCTGAAATTTGGGGAGTACAAAAAATATAGATTTTTTAATAATTTTTGGCTTTAACAGAATGTCTATACGATATTTAGTTAAAACAACATGGCGTGCGCGCAGCGATAATTGACAGCATTAAAAATAAAACCACGCCCCCTTGATTTAAAATTTTCAACTAATTTAACTGATTCACAGAAATATCAAAAACAAAGAACGTCTACGATTTAAAAAGTAGAAATGCTAATGAACTTTTTCAGCTTCTTGAGAGAAACCATCTACGCATATTGTAAGATTAAGGGACAGAAATCGTAGCTGTTCTGTCGCACGAGAAGCGTATGAATTCCAGCATGCTTGCGCATAAGCAAAAGAATTTAAAAAAAGCGAAACTTCCATTGTCTAAAATATTAGCATTTTTATGGGTGTAGTCAGTCATATTCGTGTCGTGCTAGCGTGTCGTTGCGGTCTAAACTTACTAATTTTGCCTTCATTTTGTCTCCGTAACTCAATATACAGTAGTAAACACAATAAACACCTGTTAGGTTGCCACTATTTTACAGTCACTATAATACAAAAACAACCCAATTAAGCAGTTGAAAGAGGATCGGTAAAAGAGGAACATATAGGCGTTTTTATCTAAATTTTGGCGCCAATAAACGTTTTATTTTTTTCTGTATTATGCAAGCACATTAAAGTGCTGTCTATCTACTCAAAAAAATCTTGTATAATCTTTAGGGTGACGTATTATAAAACTAAAAAAATGAATACAACTTCCCCATTGTAAAGGTATGTAAGTTTTTTTAACAGTTGTTTTATATGTACTTTTGAATTCATCAAACTTATCTATGAGACAAACATTACTTATAAAATAAGAATTACATTGAGACACAAAATGATAAATGGTAATTTTATTACATTTAGTTGTCAAAAAAACTTTTCCACCAAAATAACGACGCTTTAGAAATGAATGACGTCGTAGTGTGCTGTGGACAGGTTAGTTGTCTCTTAACCTGTGTTTCAAATATTCTCCACCAGGGGTCACGTTGTTTCGCATGTTGTTCTATTAAGTTCACCATTTTGGATCTTCTAATTTTCATTTCAAATTTTTATACGTAAATTCAAAAACATTTTAGAAGTGAACAAACAGTTTTACTTTATTTTACCTAATATTGTACGACATGCCATTTTACTCTTTACAATCAGCCATATAACATTCAGTTCGCCATTTTAAATTTTCTATTTTTGACATCAATATTTCAATCAGTGGTCTCATCAACAGTTGAGATCCAATTTTTGCGGTTTTATCAAATATTTTCCAAATTGTCATTATTTATTTTTGTGGTCCGGCATTGTGCACTTTTCAGTTTTCACAAGAAAATTGTAATTAGCAACCTCGAAAACACAGAGAGTACTCGCAATTTCGTCAAAGTTTTGACGAGATAGGTATTTTGCAAATAAATTTTCGTAAATATTCTGTTCTATTCACATTTCCGTTTTTCCTTGCACTTTTGGTACATTGATAATAAAAAAATCAAATAATTACCAACTGCCGCATCCCTGATTGACTGTTTAACCACAAAACACAGTTTTGCAGGATTAGAAGTAATATTTTCTGAAGACAAATGGTTATTTCTTACATTAAAATGTTCAATTATTTGATTCATGCTTCCATGCATATCATTGACTAGACCAATTATTTCTAAAAAAAAGAATTAATTATACAAAATGTTTAAAAAATCTGACAACTCACGTTGCTTTAGTGCCATATTTTTCAAATATAAATTACATTTATTAACAAGTTTATTAAGACAGGGATATGGAGACACAGCATTTAAGACCTGATGTACAGTAATTTCAGTTAAATTTTCAGGCAGACATTCAGAATAAAGAAAATGTAAAATTGTACCCAAAACATCTTCTGGTAGATTATTAAAAGGACAAGAATCAGCAAACCAATCAATCTCACAACCTTGTAATTTTAAAATTGTTGAATGTACCTTAAACTGTACAAAAATTATTTTTTATCATTTTAAATAACGCGATACTGACTTGTTTTTTATTTGAAGAAACTAGAGTCAGATCTGAAAAGTAGCCATCTTCAAGCGCTGGCAATAAAGAAAACGGAATTGAATGATATTTATCAATACAATCCTCATAGATACGTTTACAATGAAGAATGCACCAGCTGTCACACGTCATTGTAAGATTATCGCGGGGTTCTTTTTGATCACACTGAAAATTTTCAATCATTTTTTGTAAAATAAATTAGGGAAATACCCTAAATTCCAAAACATGGCCGGCATAAGCCCCAAATCGTAAAACGGCTCCTGATATTGTTGTACTATAAATTTCGTAAGTTTCGCAACTAAAAAGGGGTATTGATTTGAGTTCTTCAGGGACTGTCCAAATGACGTCTCCATTGTCATCTAGACGAAATCTCACACTAAAATTGACAACATTTAATATATTTCTCGCAAAATTTTTATTACCCTTCCAATCCTTGATTGTCACTGTAAGTGCTGTAACTCCCCGAAATGTATCCGCAACCAATTATCTAAAAAAAAAATATAAAATAAATAAAAGTGACAGCTGTCAAAACAAACATTATATGAAAATAAACAAGGCCTTAACGGGGATTTTTTACGCCGAATTGCGATCGAAACAGAAATTACGTAATTATTGATTTTGAGGGGTGTAGAAAATTACGTAATTTAAGGGATTCTTACCTCCCAAGTGCCGATAAATCCATGAAGAGCCATACCGAGTTGACATTTGTGTCTTTGCATTTGTCAAACACTTGGGGAAGTTTTGGAAAATAGGGGTTTTCAGTTGGCTAACTTGCGCGGTTTGTCTACAGACCTTAGAAGAATAGATAGATTTGCCACAGAGCTTAGAAAATGTAGACCGCTTTTACGTAATCGGAATTTTTGCTTAAATCACATTTTTAAGGCCGAGGGGTGATTAACTCATGACAATTTTTTATGGAAATTTATAGCATACATCAACTGTTCGAAATTAATAACATAATATTTACATAAATAGGGTGAGCCAAAAAAATCGAATATTTTTTTTAACTTCCGACACTGAAAAATTGGTTCCTAGGCACCTTCAAAAAATGTTTTATAAGATAAGCTCTTAATTTTAATGGGAAGAACTCCCTTCATCTCAGTATTCTATATTTTCTCTAGTTTTATTTGGAAATATTCATATCTCGTCACTACTTAATCGTACAGAAAAATTTTATTTACGTTTTTTGTATAAAATTGAACGCTCTAGAAAAAGTATCTTACAATTTTTTTATGGCTAATAGTATTTAGAAGATATCAGAGGTCAATGTTTGAAGAATTTAACAAAAATTTCTTTTTTATTTCTAAATTTTATAACTTGTAGATAAAGAAATATTAGAAAATGCAAAATATACAGGTTTATAGGAAATTAAACGCTTTTCAAAAGTCATTTATGGTTAATGGATTACTCCAACCATTTAAAAAAAATTGAGGATTTAGTCTCAAATTTTGCTTTTTAAAATGCAAATATCTAAATAGTTAGAGTAATCGATTATCGATCTACAAGAGACTTTTTTTTGTAGAACGTTCAATTTCTTACAAAACTCTATATTTTGCATTTTTTAATATTTATTTATCTACGAGTTATAAAATTTAAAAGTGAAAAATAAATTTTTGTTAAATTCTTCAAACTTTGATTTCTGATATTTTTTAAACGCTAATAGCTATAAAAAAAATTGTAAAATATTTTTTAGAGCATTTAATTTTCTACAAAAAATATAATTTTTTTATAAATAATAATAATAATAAATAATTTTTTTACGATGAAGTAGTGACCAGATATGGATTTTGCCAAATAGAACTAAAAAAAAATGAAAACTGAGATGAGAGAGTCTTTCCTATTAAGATTAAGAGCTCATGTTTAAAAGTATTTTTTGAAGATGTCTAGGTACCAATTTTTCAGCGTCAAAAGTTAAAAAAAAATAGTCGATGTTTTTGGCTCACCCTAATAAACAATATTTGAGTTCCAATAAAAAAAACTGCGACAGAGCATTCACTGAGATCTTATTCTTCATTAAAAAACGCTCGCTAAAATGTTTTGAAATCGTGATGCAGTTAGTCGTCGTATTTTAAATATTTTTTCAATATTTTGTTTTTGCTAACGGCATATTTGTCTAGCTGTGAAATCAATGTCAAATAATTTTGAAAATGTTACTTTTTTACGTTAAATAAGAATTATCATACATAATTAACATTTATTTTAAATCTTAAATAATAAATGTTTATTGTTTAGAACTGTTTCAAAACAAGAAGATAAGGACCATACAATTCTTGCAATACAATAATTAAAATTGAGTATTTGTTCTAAAAGTTACGAGTCAAAAATTTAACAAAAAGTGCTTCGTGCTTGTCCAAATTAATGCAAATGCTATGCAACAAACGTGTGTAACAGCTTTTGAAATAAAGATGATTTTTTATGATAATTGTTATAAATGTAAAAAGTTTACAAAATTAATTGACGTTTATTTGACAGATAGATGAATATCACCTAATCAAAGACATAAAAAAATATTCAAAACAATCTATTTCATTTTTTGAAAAACTTGTTGAAAGTGGCAAATTTTATCCAGTTCGAGATTGGAGGAAAAATTTTTTTATTTTATTTTATTTAAAACTTATAACTGTAAGTAGTAGGTACAATATTACGGCTCAAATATTAGGCCACATTTACGAATTAATTTTTTGAAATATTTTAACTTGACATATGGTCTAAAAGATTAGGGAAAAAATATTTATTGCTAAATTACAGTATAGAAATGAATCTGTATAGACAGCTTATAAAAACTGAAAACTTGTCAAAATGATTGCATCTCTTCAAGTTAAATGTGTAAGATGGAGCCACTGATTTTTAGATTTACAATAGGCAACTAGTAATACACAATTTAAATTAATATATAATAAAATTCAAAAATTAGTGGCTCCATCTTACACATTTAATCTAAAGGGATGCTAGCTTTTTGACAAGTTTTCAGTTTTTATCAGCTGTCTTTACCAAAGGAATAGTCTATACTGATTCATTTTTACGCTGTGGTTAATTTACCTGTGGTGTGTGTAAATTTTCTAAAACCCTAAAAATCACTAAAAATTTAAATAAAATAAAAAATTAGAATTAGTGTCAATTTATGGAAATTTGTGTCAATCCACAGCAGTTCTTGACAATAATTTTGAAGAAATCTATAAGAGTGTCATATTTTGGCACTTTTTGTACACTTTAAGGCATTTGAGTGACAAAATAAAACTCTTGATGAGAAATGCAAATATTTATTTCATGTAAGTTGTTAACACACTGTTAAAATGAAAAAAGTATTAGATTATTAAAACGGTATTTTAAAACACTTGTATCCTGTGGTTTTCTCGATCACACACCAGTATATGTCCATTAGGTGTCATTGCAACACCTTCTAACCCTTTAAATTCTCCTTTTCCTATACCCCAACATCCAAATGATCGCAAAAATGTTCCATCAGGATGGAAAATTTGAATACGATTATTTCCGGAATCAGCAACACAAATATAACCTTGATCATCAACAGCAACACCTCTGGGAAATTTAAATTGACCATCGTCTGAACCTTCAGTACCAAACGAAGTCAAAACTTTGCCATTAACGTCAAAAATTTGTATCCGGTGATTATTTGAATCGGAAACAACAACACGATTCGTGTTTGATACAGCAATGTAATGAGGGTGCTCCAACTGGCCTTGTTTGCTACCCATGGAGCCGAATTTACCAACAAATGTGCCATCGGACTGGAAAACCTAAACAAATTTATGTAACTCAATATTTTTCTTTTTTTGTTGCTAAAATTTACCTGAACTCTGTGGTTTTCTTTGTCACAAACGTAGATAAATCCTAGCGCATCTGTGGTTATTCCCCAAGGATAGTTAAATCGCCCATCGGCCGTTCCTTGGCTTCCAAAAGCTCGTAAAAATCTTCCCGAAGGATCAAAAACTTGGATACGGTGATTATAGCGGTCTGCGATAATAAATTGTCCTATTCTGTTTACTGCAACACCGGCGAGACAATCAAATTCGCCTTCGCCGTTGCCATATTGTCCAAATTCTTTAAGAAATCTTCCATTTGAATCAAAAACTTGTACACGATGATTGGAGGAATCCGCGACTACGATGGAATTATCAGGACCCACGGCAACGCCGCGAGGCCAGGTAAAACATCCGGCTTCGCTCCCCCGACTACCAATTTCGAACAGCTGTTGGCATTTCTGCAAGTACTGACTCCTAGGGGAGGTACCTGCCACTGCCACTGCGATACCTAAACAAAATTAACAAAATTAATAACTAAAAAAAATGTTTTTGGAGATTTTGTTGCAAAATATTTTTTGAGATCAAATAATCTCACAAAGACAAACTTTTGCATTTATTTAGCACCTGAGGAATGCCAACATAAATTTGCTTTTATGCTGAACCAGTGAAGGTGCTTCTAATTAAAAGATACTAACCGGCTGCCGCCGTAGCTGCTGTAGGAGGGGTAGTGGGGGAGCCTTGCATGTTTTTTTGGTCGTCATCAGAACTCCCTAATTCCGTCGAAGATCTTAATGGTAGACCTAATGAAAGTCTTCTTGCCGTCGATGAACTACTAGACGGCGTCATTGAACTACTACTTGATTCTTTGTCTTTACCACTGTTTCTATTCCCGTACTTGTTCTTTAAATATCTTGCCCAAGAACTCAAAGCTGCTCCATCTTTTTCCGTCGCATTTGACCTATCTGGTGAATTATCACGTGATTTTAATGCATGCGAAGACCGACTTCGAGCAAGATCATGGCCTGATGATGCTGCCGAGCCATAGCCTCTCGATGCTAAATACGCCGACGGATTTGAAGAAGTCGGCGAGATTGGTTCGTCGACGTCTTCTTCGTCACCAAATTGTTGACTACTTCTGCTTCTGGCTAGTCTTTGACGTCTTTCTTTCAAAGCCATGTATCGTGACCGACCACTGGGGTATTTACTATCAGAGTCGTCACCAAGACTGGAAGTGTATTTGTGGTCATCTTCTTCAGGTGGGATAGCTGCTGAGCTTTTGCTCTTGTTTAAAAAGCGACTAGTGTAGCCATACCTGGGAGGTTCATCGTCTTGAACAGCTGAAGTTCGTCTTCCGTATCTGCGGGGAGGTGATTCTTCTTTTGGGACGTAACGTGATCTAGGTGAGTATGACGAGGTTTCATCTCGGCTACTCTTTCGAGCGTTTTCGGCGCTGCCATCTCTTGCATGAGCACTACGTGCGAGTAATGCTCCAATATCAGTTTTTGCCATTTCTTTAGTTTCAGTTTTTTTGGTGTTATCGTCAGATTCTTCTTCTGATTCTGTTTCTTCTTCCGAACTTGTTTCAGTTTCTTCGTCATCTTTTGTAGGTGTTGGTGTTGTTGTAGTTTTGTTATGAAGAAACCGACTTTGGAACGGTTTTGGTGTTTCTTTAGTTGTTTGAGTTTGTCTTGGTGTTGCATCGATACTTCCTCGTGATAAATATTTTTGTTTAACTTCTTCAGTTGTAAACGGCGCTCCTGTACTTCTGATAGCACTTGAAGAAGCTGTTGAAGATTCAGTTGACGTGTTTGAGTCAGAACTGGCCGATCTTGTTGATTTTTTATGGCCGGCATCTGATGGTCGTCTTGTAGCCGCTGCTGTTTTAGTTGCAGCGGTTTTTCGTTGTGTTTGTTGTAATGCAGTGAGTGATTCGTCGGATTCTTCAGGACTGGAGATTGCCTGAAGAAAATATTTGTGTTAGGAGTCTTGGATTATCTTCATGCTTCACACACACAACACAGGGGGTAGTAGATGTAGCATGCCAATGTGTAATCGAGTTTAATTGTGGACACATTCACAATGGACGGGAAACAAACACTTATTCTACAATTATTACTAACTTTTTTTTAAATCAGGTACTTTGCGAGGTTACGGCTCGTCTAAACTCACCTCGGGAGCAGGGGTTTTTCTTTGTCTTTCTTCGGTGCGTTCTGGAGTTCGTGTTTCAGTTTCAGTCGATGTTGTTGCACCTTTATTTTGTTTTTTAATTTTTGCGATCTCATCTTCTTCACTCACTTGTCTGTTTGTAGGTGGGGGTGGCCTTTTTGGGACAATTTTAGGTTGAGGAGCTGGTTGTGGCGGAGTTTCTTTTTCTTTCTTTTTACCACTTTCATTTTCTTGTAATTTTTTCATGACTCGGAGTGAGTCGGCAAGTCTTGTGATGCCGCTTAAAGGACCCCGTGCTACATCTTCGGTATCGAGAACTCGTTCTCTTTCAATTTTTTGGGGTTCGAAACGGACACCACGACCGGGTTGTTCTGTATCAGAGTCATTATCTTGAGCATGTCTCCGAAATCTGCTGTATCGTCTAGTGGGGCGTGTATCGTTATCGTAGTCATCTCCATAGTCGTTCCCACCTCCTCGGGTGTATCTATCACCATATTTTTCTGTTTTAGGTCTTTCTCCGAATTTGCGACCTCCGAGAAGTGGTTCGTCCTGGTCGCCGTAACCTCGGTCATAGCCTCTGTCTTCTTGTTGTCTGAATTGTGAGGCAAGCCTGTGGTCGCTTTTAGATCGCATTAAACCAGGACCTGGAGGTTGCAACATTCCTGAACCTTGACTAAAGTGCTGATTTGCTAAGTTTAGATCGCCGAAACCGGCTACATGAAGTACAAGTTGATTTGGGTCGTGTGCTAAAACTAAACGAACTCGCCGTGTATAATCCGTATTTTCGTATTCGAAATTTCGTATGAATTCAACCGTTTTTAGGAAAATTTCTTTTGCGTCCATGAGTTCGCAGTCATCCCAGATATCGACGCTTTCGTTCATATTTTATCAGCCAAGTCACAATTGCTTAAAATATTTGAAATTTCTAGTGTGAGGTTTTCTTTTAAGTTGGTTAAACTTCTTAATTCTGTTCCTAATAGCGATCGATTCGCCTCGTAAATATTCTGTTCGGTCTTTGATAGCTTAGTAAGTCGACGGTAAATTTCCTCGACTTCTTCGCTTACCGATGAGCAATTCGATTGAATATTTTGAGTGTTTTTTTCAACTAAGCTAAAGTATCTTGTAATCTATGAATTCCAACGACGAATTTGATTGTTTATACGGGATATTTCTCGTCGAGGATTTCCATATGTGCTCCGCTTACATTCTTCACAGATTTTCTTATCACAGTGGGAACCAAAAGCTGCAATATGCTTTTTCTGAGCAAACGTTACATCTTTCCATAACTTGGCCACTTGTTGGATCCGGGAGTTCTCCAGTTATTTCGATATGAAGTTCAAGGAATCTTTGAAGGGTGACATTTGTAGGAAAACCTTGCACCCCTTGATAAGGGATACGGTGTTCTGCTCGACATTCCGGACATTTTACCTAAAACAAAACAGTTTAAACACGTGCTGAATAAATATTATTGCCAATTTTATTTTGGGAATTTTATTACTAACCTGCCTACGGACGTAATCTACCAAGCCTTCAAGACATGGTTCCCATGCAAAAACTATGCTGGCATGGCAGCAATTTCGGATTACGATAACGATCCAGACAGATGGCACATGTTAGAAGCTGCTCGAATTGTTCCATTTTTCAGTCTGAACACCAACATGTTATTTCACTGCACTCTTCTGATGCATTCACTATTATAGTATCAAAAAACAAAATTTGAAGGGAAAACAAAGAAAAGCGTGGCCAAGGCCGGATGTGAATCAAACGGTAAAAAATAACCCAAGTCAAACAAGATGAGCTAAATTAGAAACAAAAGAAGTGACTCTTAAATTTGGATACAAAATTTTCTAGGAGTTTGTGAGAGTTGAAATGTCTTAGGGTTAATGAATCGCGCTTATTTTTTCAGCATTTGATGATGTTTTCAGCATTTGGCAAACGGCCACTTTAGAGAGCTGAAAATCGTGGTGTTAAACCCTGAATATAGTCACACTTTAATAACTGTGTGTGAGTTGGGTGCCCTCTCTCTGGAATTCACGCCCTAGCGTCCCGACGCCTAACACTCATTCTCTCTAAACTGACGTCAATATTTAAAATTAGACGCCGCAATGAGAGATTCATTATTACTTGCAAATTTAAAATCGAGCTTCTTCTATTAATTTTGCGTAAATTTCAAAGTCGTTCGTTTAATCTGTGTAAAAGTTTTAGTAGCTTAATTAAAGAGTGAGAATTAGTGCTGAACACCAATTAAAAAATTATTTTTTCTTATTGAGTGTCTTGCTGTTTCATGACATTGCTATTATCGCGTTTATAATCTAAGTTAGGAAAACAAATACAAAAAAAGCGGATTAAAACAACAAGTCCATTTTGTGCAGCGTGGAAGAGAGCATATGAAAGCTTTCGTTAGAGAATAAAAGCGCAAAAAAGCTTGTTTTGTTATAACACTGCGAGCTTTCGCAGTTTTGCAAACTGACACTTCTAAGCTTGAGATTACATTTTTCTTGTTTTTCTCTTCACTACCTTGTCATTAACGAATCACAGATACACAATTCATCACAATCTGAAATTGTTTGAAAAAGTAGTCCGCGTGTTCACTAGCGAAGTGTGTGTGCAAGAATACGCGATTGAAGGACTATATCTTATTTTAGACGGTGTACACCGTATGATCTAGTTTCTCGAATTGAACACCGATGCGTTTTAATGAGTTTGTTCTTTAGTTGGCACCGATTTTTGCGTGGGTCTTATGATTTTTGTGATGAAAAATAAAACAGTGTGACGTTGGAAATTATTAGATTAAGGTTATATTTAGGTGTTTCCAGTGGGAAAAACTTAGACGACGCGACCGAAATAGGTAACGCAACTGATAAAAAATTTCGACAACTTTTCACGGACAGAAAAAAATGCCAAGTCACCAACGAAAAGCTTTTTACTAAGAGATTTTTTATTTATTTTTACGTTTGTTGGCTACTTTATACTTCCGGTACTTGTCTACTCCCTGCCATAAAGACGAACATTTACCCCAAGGATTTTTTATACTCACAGGCCAACAAACTTTATTTAAACCTTTAATCTAAAAAAAGACATAAAAATATATTTTAGTGGTCAAATTTTCTAGCTCTTGAACTGGTTTAAAACACAATTAATTTAGATCTAATTTGGCCGTGAGTCAAATTTTCGAGGTCTTTTGAATATCTTTAGAACTTGTCAACCTATCATTTGCAAAAATATTTTTTGTTGACCGTTTATTAATAACTACATAGGGTATGATGGTATGATAATTAAGTTTATTTCTTAAATTCTTGCAAAGAAATTGGTTATTAATGTTAATTTATTAATATAAGAATTATTTTGATATAAGTACTCACTCACTAACGCTTGTTTGTGCTTTAAACAGTCTCGATTATTAATCGCCTTTTTAATATCCTTATTGTTTATTAAATAACTATTATTGTCTAACTAAAGAAAAGTTTTGCTTTGTGTTGAATTAGTATTTGATGTTTCGCAGCTGTTCGTTTTGTATCGATATAAAATGTAGTTTAGGAGTAAATGGTTTTACGAAAAAAGGGTATTTTGTGTCGTTTCTCAACACAAGAAAAGCCAGTAATTAGCACGAATTAAGCGTAGAGCGGAGATAACCGCCTAATAGTCTGGTAAGACCCACACTTTTTTTATTTGCTGTTTTCAGAAGAAAAGACGAGACGAGCAAAAAGCCGGGAATTAAGGGATGGCTTGCTTATATTATCAAAGGTTGTAAACAAAATGTAAAGGTTTTAAAATGAAAAGTCTAATTAATGAAAATTTGATTGTGGAAATTTGAGAACGCTGAGCGAAAAATTTATTTAGTGTGAAAAAAGTTAATTTGGGGTAGGAATTTGTATTATTATATTTTGTGGTTAATTATTTAGAAACTAATTTCTTCTTTGACGAGGGCGGTATCAATCTAAGAGCGTTACGATAGGGGAATGCAAAATAAGGTAGAAATGACGGTTTAAATGTTGTTAGTATTGATTGTTTTAGGGGATTTGTTTCGTTTGATTTCCAAAGATTTTCAAAGTTACTTTTTGTTTTAATTTTATTATTTGTAAATAAAATAGCATGAATAAAGGGATGTGGTAAATATTCTGAGGGTATTTAATAACAATATACATTAATTAAACTAGAACAAAAAATAAAATGAAATATCGCCTTGTTATCATTGTTTCATTTATTTATAAAGAGATATTTTTTTGATACGTTGAAAAAGTGAACGATTATTATTGAAAAAAAAATATTTTTAGTATTTGTATTGTATGTAACTGTTCATTTAAAAAAGTTGTCAAGTGTGCTGTGAGATTTTGATAAAAGAAAATGTAGCGAAGAAGGGATGTCGGAACTTGATACACAGCTTCACAGTGCGCGCGCAGTCGTGATTTGTCGTCGTAACTGACAGTACAGCAGCCGAATTAAACTAAGACATACTTCAAAATGTTTTTGTTTTTTCATAGCACACTTGACAACTTTTTTAAATGAACACCTGTTATTTGTATGTGTAAAAAAAAATGCGGCTTACAGTTTATGTTTTAAATTATTTTTGTTTGTTGTGCTATTCTGTTGTAATTTTTAGTGAAATTTCGAAATTCTGTCCGATCAAATTTCAGAACTTTTAGGAAATCTGGATAATTTATCAAGTGAAATGTTATTGTTCAAACATAACATTCATTGGTGAGATACGTTTCATGCTAAAAAGTGTACTTTTTGAGAATGACGCAAATGTTTATATTTGGTTCTAACATATTTAAACAGAAAAAACACAGTGTCGTTATATCTAAGAATTATGAGTTATGACACATTTAAAATCTAAGAATAGCTAAAGAGATTTTTTTTTGTTTCTGAATATACAGGGTGCTATGGAAGTGAAAAATTTTTTTTCAGAAATACAGCAGCACAAATAATAAAAATCAACAAAAAAAATTTATACATAAAAATTATAACTTAAAAATTAATTATTACAAAACGTAGAACAAAATTTTTTAACATAGGCCAACTATAGGTTTTCAGATCGAAATAAAGCGATTTAACACAATTTACCTTTATACTAAGTTGCACCGTTTAGGAGATAGAGGACGCCAAAACTAGAGATTAAAAGTCATATTTATATTTTAAACGTAAATATCTCGAAAACGGTACGTTTTAGCAAAATATTGTGTTTTTGCATTTTTATTTACAATCTATTGACATTCATTTTTGCTGCAAAAATTGGAAATTAATAAGAAGAAAATTGGTTAATTACCGAAAATGTGAAACAAAAGTGCCGTAACTTGAAATTGAGATGTGCAGCAAAATTTTGCGAGTAGAAATAAAAAGAGTACACTCAACTTCATTTGGGTACCAAATTTGGTATTAATTGGTTAAGCGGTTTTCGAGATATAATAAAAAAATGTTTTTTTTATATTCAACTTTGACGACGTGTAATTTCGTAATTAGTTGAGATAGAACAAAATTTTTTTGCAGATTTTGATTATTTGTGGTGCTGTATTTTAGGTTAAAATTTTTGCATTCACTTCCATAACAGTCTGTATACTGTGTGAACCATTGGAATGGAATAACTTCGATAAAATTTCAGAGATTTGTGTTTCAGGAAAACGCTCGGACACGTATTTTGTTACTTTTTAACGTGCATTTTTTGACAAAAAAAATGGATATACAGGCTGTCTCAACATCGAGATACGATCCTCAACTTTGAAATTTCAATTGGGAACCCCAATTTTTTTTTTTAGCATATTTGAATTCTACGTATAAATCTCTGAATTTTTAACAAATTTATTTATTTCAAATGGATCACGTCTTTTTTTTTTCAAAAACAACTGAAAATCGACATAGTGTTAGACATTAAGTTTTTAATTGAAATTTTAAAGTTGGGGGTCGCATTTTGATTTTAGGAAAGTCTGTATAACCAATTTTTTTGTCAAAAAATGCGCGTTAAAAAGTAACAGGATACGTGTCCGAGCTATTTACACCAGCGCAGCGTCTTCAGTATCTTTTTCCACGTGACGAATTTGCTTATAAAATCAAACCATGCAATAGGTATTATTTAATGCAAATGTGGCTAAACGATTACTCTGGCCATCTTTTGCCTTTATACTTAAAAAGAGGTGATACACCAACGTTTTATTACGATTTTTATTATGTGCATTTAGTCACGTGGTTTGTGGTTATTTCTAAAGACATGACTTTGTGAACTAGTCGGTTTCACTTCTATCTTTCTTTTTTCGTTCTGCATTTATTAAAATATGTAATTTAACCCTTAAAATCTAGAAATTGTGTTACATCATTTAATTCGCGTTGCCAAAACGATCGAACATTGCTGTTAACGATAAAAAAAAATTATTTTAATACAAACTTTGTATACTTAAAATTTTCAACTAACTTTGTTTTGAACTATATACAATTTTACGTGTTTTAGGATTTTCAATTTTGAATAAATCAGGTAATTAATTCTTTTCTAAAATGTATCTTCACGTAACTGATTTCTTTTAAATACAAAACTATTAGCTGTTTGGCTGTAAACTGAATACCAAATTGTTTTGCAATAATGTCCTCCTACTTTTGATAACATTGCTTAAACTTTTAGGTTACAATATTGCTCAATTTATAATTTTGTGTTACGACGACTTTTTGCTATGTTTGTTTTAGAGTTTTTTGACTGAAAAACCCCTACCTAAGGACTTGAAAATATAGAACACTATTATTTATTATTCTGGAATTGAAATTGATTAAAACCTATAACGTGGTTATTTATTAAGTTATTTTATTGTCTGAACCATAAAATGACAGCACTTCAAAATTAAATTAAGCAATAACCAATTTTAAATTTCAAAAACATTAAAATTTAAAATTAAAATAGTTTAAAATTAAATTAATTTTCACTGATAGTGTCACGCCAACAATAAGTAAGATTAATTAATAATCATTTAACCTAAAAAACTGATAAATCATAGAATCTGATTGAATGCTATACATTTCTCGTCTGCTATAATGCGAACGTAGTGCCTTCATCGGTTATTATCTTTGCCGATAATTTATTATCAAATAAAAAAAATAGCAAAGATCTATTCTCCATGCTTATTGGAATACACAGTTTGGCGGTTAGAGCATTCAGTGTTGTGACGTTACCTGAAGACCTTTTTTTAAAGGAAAGAAAGTAACTCGCCGGGTTTTATTAATGAGGAGGGAAGTCGGCAGAGTAACGACTTATTTGTTTTCCAAATGTTTTAGTAAATTTCTACAAGCAGCTGATAACTGACTGAGTTAAAAAAAGATTTAAAGCAGAAAGAAGACTTGAGCAAAGATTTTAAAAAAGGCAAGTCTTTGGGCTACGCTAGGTTTCGCAGAAGGAGTCATAATATAGCTGGTAAAATGGGTCAACTTAGGGAGCAAAAAGGCAAGAAGATGGTACGTTTTTCTCACCTTTGATGTGCAAAATGTTTTTAACTTAGCAAACTGGAAAATAGTGTGGAGGTATTTCCACGGATATAAAACTGTGAGGCGGACAAGACAACATAAGTAACAAGTGTATTGTGCAGTATCGTTCTAGAACGTTATGGTACATCTTTTACGATAGAATTCAACATCTATATGTTTCAAAAGAAACTAAGTTAATGGTATATGCTAATGACTTGGCGTTAATGGTGATAGAAGAAAAAGATATTTCTGGACATTAGATAAAAGGAAAAAAAAGCTACGTAGCGGTATTATTGGTAAAGTGGCCAAGACTAGATAAGGACATTATTTATACAGTAGAATATGTACAACAGCTAAAACCTAGAATAGTAATAAGATATAGGTATAAAGTATTGACATTGACCAGAAATTATTTTTACATCACACAGGGTAATTGCAAAAGCAGAGAAAACGATGACTTTGTTACAAAGGCTACAAAAGTCATCGCGCTCAAAAAGCAAGGTGATTGGGTAATAGCAGAAATCATACTCATTAATCTAGGAATTCAAGAGACAAGAAAAGTGAGAGAATAAAGACACAAAGCGCGTGAACAGTCTGATGACAAACCTGGTAGGACGCAACTACTAAAGAGAGATGGGCTAGCCAGATATATTTAAAGCTAATTCAAATACAGTGGAGTCCGTTTAATGTAATTACTTTTTGACTCTAGATTATGACATTGAAATGAATGAATGAAAAGGCGAATTTTGTTACAGTTTAATGGTTTGCGTGGTTTTATTTCGAACTATTTATCTAGTCAATCATTAGACGGGTATTAACGATGATCCCATTAAGCGGCATGCACTGTTCTTTTAGCATAGGAAAATTTTTGTTGGTATTTACACAAAATACATTGAGCAGAAAACGGATAGATGCGTGTATTGCGGTGAAACGCTAACAGAGTATGCAATCTTTACATGCTAATATTAAGAGACTAGCCGGTATAGGGTGGAACTACTCGTAGCGAAGAGGGTCAATCCAAATAATTTTATAGAAGTTACGTTGAGAAGTAATGACAATTGGAAAATAGTTCAGAGCAGCACTCGTGGTGACCCTAAAAATTAAAATGGAGAACAAAAAGAGGAATAGTCTAAACAGCATTGAAAACTCACAATTGTTGTAGAGTGGAGAAAGGCACTAGAGAGAGTTCAGTTGATGTTGAAGTCTGCTGAAAAGCCGACAATTAAGAAATGCCGCAGAAGGTGGTGGACAGTATGGCTTTAGAGCGCGAATTTGCAGGGAGCGCTGAAGAGGCATAACAGGAAGTCCAGTAGGATGAATGATGAACCTTTTTTTTTACGACAAGTAGGAGGAAACAGAGAAAGAATTCGTCATTAGGAACGAATCTGCGACAACGGTTGGGGGGCAGGTTGTTGGTCGTTAAAAAATGATCTCATTACATTTTTTTGTATGGGAACAAATATAAAATGTATTAACATAACTTAAAAGTTATTCAACAATTATTATTTTGTATTATTGAAGTGAGAAGATCACAATATTGCAGTTACGGTTATCTTCTCGAGAAGATTACATAGTTAGTTTACTGTACGAGTCGATGACGAGTGAAGTAATTTTTTGTGGTACTTACTTCCAATAACTGCTTATACAGTAGCTAATGAAGGTATAGCTGTCTCGCAAATCTAAGATCTCTGACTTCTAAAGTCCGCAATAAACCAAATAATGGCCACTGTTGATTCTAACTGTAAGCTAATCTTTAGTGATAGGATATTTATGCAAATTTTACTTAAACCTAAGTTTTACGGTCTCTGCCGATGCCACAGATAGCAAACTACTCCGTCCAGATATTAGCTAACAATTAGATTTAACAATGGTCTTTATTTGATTTATTGCGGATTTTAGAAATCAGGGATCTTAGATTTCTAAGGCGGCTATATCTTATACACTTTGATGAACTAAACTAAAAATTGTCATTTGATAGTGCTCAAATCAAGTTGATTAATTTATCGTTTGTGTTATACATGATATCTGTCAAGATGACACCGAAAACAATGCTAAAGGCAGTAATAGCACATTAGATATCAAAAGACAAAAGTGCATTATTTAATCTCGAAAGTGAAAGTTGAAAATCATTTGAGGGATTAAAGCCTTTAAGTTTTGAGGTACTCGTATATACGTCTTTTTTGCTCTTTCAATAAATAAATAAAAATAAAAAAATAAAAGTCATTTATTAAATTGGATTTAAAGCTTGTTTTTTTTTTAAATCAATTGTCAGTGTCAAAAATTCTGAAATTATGTTGGAAGCCTGTCAGATTGCCATGGAAACGAAACTAAAAAGACTAATTTTAAATGGAGTTACCAACCTTAAAACACTTTAACAATTGATTTTAAGAAAAAATGGGCTTTAGCTATATTTCAAATTTTAAAAGATTTTAAATGTCATCTTAAGTCTCTTGGATTTAAAAGTGGTAGTTTGGTTCTTCTTAGTAAGGACTAAAATATATATCAACTTTAATCGCTAAAGCGTAAAAACTATTAAATATTGTTGTTTTTTTGTTGCTAATTAAGTAACTGATTACGCTATACAAGGAAGAAAGTTTAAAAAACTAGATAATTTAGCATTTATTTATTAATGTTTTAACTTGATTAATAATTACTAATTATTTGAAAAATTGTATCTACAATTTATTGGTGGTGCAGTTATTTTTGTTTCTGTTGTTCTTTATTGTCTTTTATAAATAAAGTACAAACACGGAAGTAGATGCGGTTAATTAATTCCCTAGTATTTTGAGTGTTTATTGATTCTGAAATTTTCTTTAAGTATTGGTAGAGAAGTCTCGAGGCTAGTATTCGGTCTGGAACGGATTATCCTAAAATCTAGATTAATTCCAAACTAATAGCCAAAGGTTCCAGTTCGCATCCAATTATAAGTTTAATCGGAACTATTCGAATTTGCTAAAAGAATATCGAAACAGAGTTTTCAGGTGCCTGAAAAGGCTGAAAATTAAATAAATCTTCAAAGCGCTAGCAGTTTTTGTTACAAAACGTAAATTACGTTAGTCTGGGGTCGTATGTTTGAAGGGTCATTGTTTGCCATTAATGAAGGTAACATTAAAGCGACAAGCCTGAAATTTTAAATTTTAGATTAAGTATTCATTAGAAGCGGTTTGGGAAGTTCCTTGATTTAATTGATTGTTTTAAAAGGGTTGTGTACGAAGATGAAACATTTATTTGAATAACATGTCAGGAAGGGTATAAAGGGACGCAAAGTGTAAAAATAAAATAAAGTACATGACCCTTGACGTCGCTGTCGTAACTCTTAAAGCGCACAAAGTAAGATAAAACAGATATTTGATTATATTAAAAATAATGGTGTCGTTGAAGACCGAGTCGGATTAATTATGCAGAGCGGCTGTAAAATTTTAAATAATCATTTAAACAAGGATAAATCCGTTGGGATATTAAAATTAAGGAAAATTAGAACACGATCTTTTGTCTTTGGGTTAAGATGAGTTAGCACATTTTAAACAGTGTCTTGGTGTCATTCTATTTTTACCTTTTATTGTTTCTGAAATAAAGGGAAGGATTAATCTGCGGCTTGTCGCATTTGGTGCGCAACATTTGATGCATTCCAGATTCGCTACTATCATCCAGAAATGTCTAGACTTATATCCCGCTATAAAGCAAAATCCGTCGGATTTGCAGCTTTTGTGCATTTGTCGAAAGTCTATTTCAGGTAAGAAGACGCGAAAATACGTCGAGAAATCCTTCCATTTCTTTTAACAATGAGCAACAAAACACGATCTAATCCACTTTATAGAACCCGGGGGGCATCAATTAGCACCTGGTGGCGAGCGCTCGACCGACATTAATCCGCTTTTCAGCCACCAGATGGCTCCACCTGACGTCTGCCTGAAACCCGAACTGTATTTCAGGCCAGCGAAAGGATAATTATAGCACAAGGGTCAGAAACGGACATCACTCTTGGCTTGCTTCTATTCACGCTCTCTGAATTCATTTGTTAAATTTTTTTGTGAGAAGACTTCAGATGGCGTTCGAGTAACCGCGCCAAAATTTCGGTTAATTGATTTTCTGCGATGAATATGGTGATGCAAAAAGTCGACTTCATGTTTTATACATGAAATAAATTGTGCTTTTATTCCGAAAAATTCAATAATGTTTATTCCACTTAAACATTCGGAATTTTCAGCGTAAGAACAATTTTGTACTTTTAGTCGCAAACTTACACGAAAATTGTTCAACTTTCTCAAACCTTATTTACTTTTTTAACTTTTGAGTTAATAAAACTTTCCTAATGTTGTTACGTGATGTGTTAAGTTTTAAAATAATATTTGCATACCTCCAGAGAGAGTACACCTAAGTAACTTTGAATGAAAATTTTGGCGCCAAAAAAATTTGTAAAAGTTTGGCTTACCGTGTATTTTATTCTTACTGGCTTTACAAATTTCATCCGAGGCCCCGTAGGGCCTTGACTATTAACTTGGTCCCTTTGTGATTGTGTTGAAAGGCCTGAAAAAATCTATAATTAAAAAAATGCTGGGATTGTTTGGAAAGCTGTGAATTTTTTTAATACAGAAAATTCTTGGCACGGTTTCAGCCGAAAAATATCTTTAATGACAAGAGTTTATATAACACTGTTTTAGTATAATTTTCTGTTATTACTATTGGAGGAATAAATCCCGAGAGCTTTCAGCAGTTTTTATGAGAAGCGTTTAAATTTCCATTTTGATAACGTAATTATAGTGTTTGTGAGGATTAGGATATAGAGAGACAAAATTGTTTTTTTATTTATATCTCAACTGAATTGAGTTCTAATCTCGAGCGAGTCTTTCAGGAATCGGCTGAAACACAATTATGCAAAGTTACATAAAGTTTATGACTCTGGGAAACATAGGTTTTGATATGAATGTTGAAATATAAAACATCTGGTTGTGCTATTAGAGTTTTAATAAATGATAATAAATTTGTCAGTTGAAGCGTTTGTTATTTCTCCTCGCTTCAATAATTGAAACTGCACACAATATTTGTTCGAAATTGGATTTGGCAAAAATGCTATTAATAATAAATTCTTTGTTAACTCACACTAAATTCCACTGAATGTCGAATGATTCACTTATGGCAAGTATGTTGAAAATTTTATTTGAGTTTTTGATTGCACTTGGTGGTCGTTGGCAATTGCCGGCAAGCACTAGATGAACTGCAGGTGATTTCGCAGCGAGACGCTCTTACGAATTCTCTGCCAACTCCACTCTAAGCTTGTCTAAATAGATTCGAGATGACTTTAGGATAAAAATGCACAACGTGAATATATATTTGTCGAGACGAGACAAACTTTCCAAAAAACAGATTTTTTTAAAGTTTTCAGGTCAACAAAGGCATCTCAAAACAGTAGATTCAGCCAATTTTCAGTTTTATTTAGCAGTAATGTCGTTAAAGGGGAAAGGATCTACTACTTATTTATCAATCGGCTCTCCCTATGTGTGTTCTTTTAATTTAGTTCGGCAACAATAAACAAGAGTTGGCCCCTCGTATAAATCGTGTTTATTGCTTTTAGCATTTTAAAATTTTAGCACAGTTTGGACGGAAATAAATTAATGGACTTATTACCGTTTCTCTTTGTGAAACTTCTTTTGCGTAGACGTAAATTTTGGCTTAAGCAGAAGTTATGCTTATTTTTGATTAGAAAGTTTATTTTTTGGTGCTTTCCGGCTATTTGCGGATGATTAAGTGTTTCACATTTTTACAAATTCCTAAATTTTGAATCAAATTTTTTAATGAAATATTTCATGCAGTTCTTTGTTGAGAAAATATTTTTTTAAGTCAGTTGAAGGGTTTAAAAGATAAGTAATTAAAAGAAAACTTCTTTGTTTTGTTTTCATTAATTCTTTTTTCAAAATAAGTATTTGAGTAGAAAACATTATAGATACAAACGGTGGTGGCTTAAAATTTAGTAAAGATCTGTATAGTACATTAATATTTATTAAGAACTTTTTAAATGTCTATAATAAAACTAATTGATACTTTGTAGATAAAGGCAGAAATTGGTCAAAATTTGAATTTAATAATTAAGTCTATAACTATAAGTCAACTCACCAGTAACTTATATTTACCATAAATGGCTATAGAATGCAAAGACTCCAGAAAATGTACACGCACTTCTTGGATGGTATCAGGACATCACACACGAAATAACTACTGTTAACGTCTATTACTCGTAGGACTCATAGAACAGAACAAATAAACAAACAGAAGAAATAGAAAGAAATTAACTTTTTGGTTCCAAAATTCTATTAAAAACTTTATAACATACATTTTTAAGAATTGGAAGTAAAAATTGCATTTTATACTAAAATTTTTTTCTATATCCGGCTCGAATGACCAAAAATTTTTTTAAATAATATTTGAGAGCTGAAGGCAACATTTACTATTATATTTTATTAATAAATTAAAAAAATGGAATAAAACTTTTGCATTCAGTTTCAAAATTCTGTTAAAAACCTTAAAAGATACATTTTTGGGAGTAGGAAGCAAAAACTGTTGTAAATTGCTTCTTCTATACTTTAATACTTTTCTCTTTATTCGGCTCGAAGGATTAAACAATTTTTAAATACAAATATTCAAGATCTATTACACTATATTTAAAACATGCTGGACTGCGTTAGTCATAGGTACCATTCGTCTTTGACAAAGTATCTTCTATTAAGCTTACATTTTGTTTAGAATGTTTCTTAGTTCTATAAGGATAGTTAAAAAAATTGTGGATTTTATGTGTCTGTTATTATAGCTGAAAGGTGGTACTTTTATTAATGTTTTATTTTTTATACATCTTATTATTAGTTTTAATTTACTTTTGTATCGTAGGTGCGATCTGATAGGCTAATTTCAAGTTGAGATACAACCAGTAGTATCCCAAATTTTATTAATTTTTCATGGAAACGAAGATATTACTAGTATTATTTCAACTTGAAATCAGTCCATAAGTTTATATCAATGGTGATAACTATTATAAATTGCTTATTCTTTACTCAGATTTGGAGAGCTCGCTAGACTCGACTTCGTGCAGTTAGAGGAAGTTCTGGAGTATAGATAAAGAAGCCTGTCTGCAATGTAACATTTATATTTATTATTTCTTTGTCTGCTGGTCGAATCTTTTTTCTTATTAATTCTCAGGAACAGCACAGATTTTAATGATTGTTTATGTTTTATTTAAAATCAGAAACTTTTCAGTGGTCGCACCTAAATATTTATACAGGGCGTCTCACGGTAATGGGCTGTTGGAAGTATCTGGAAAACTAAATAATATATTGAACTGAGATTTTGCACATAAAATAAGTTTGACGCAATATAGGTAATGAACATACATATTTTGAAAATTAAGAGATCTAATTACACCGGAAATCTATAATAACATTGTTGTTTTAATAGAATAAGAATTAATAAAAATTATTTTTTGAGGTTTAATCTGTTTGACTCTTATAATATTTTGAGTACATAAAAAACCTTACAATTCAAAAAATTTTTTTAAGTTAATTTGCCTAAAAAATACAGCAGTGGCAAATTTTAGAAATAAATGTATTATTTTGAAATTTGTAATTATAAGCTAGATCTTTTTTTGAATTTTTGTTGAAATTGGTTTATTTAATGAAGAATTACTTCCAAATACATTAAAATTATAAGCTATTTTCATTTTCCAGAAATTTTAAGGTTGTTTTTTAATTTATGCTACTTACCAATTAAGAATATAACAAGTGTTTATTTAAAAAAGTTGTCAAGTGTGCTATGAAAAAACAGAAACATTTTGAAGTATGTCTCAGTTTAATTCGGCTGCTTTACTGTCAGTTACGACGACAAATCACGACTGCGCGCGCATTGTGAAGCTGTGTATCAAGTTCCGACATCTCTTCTTCGCTACATTTTCTTTTATCAAAATCTCATAGCACACTTGACAACTGTTTTAAATGAACAATTGTTATATCTATACATAATAATATAAAAATAAATATAATACACATAAATAAGTTTTAGTAATAGAAATTTAAAATTTTCCTATCAAAAACAATTTTTTTTAAAAATTGACAATGTTGCAGGAAATATTTTTACATAAAATATAATTTTTGTAGTCACATTAACACCTGAAACCACTTTACTAACATTGATCTATAAACCACTTGTTCTTTTTTTACATGTACTTTTTAGGTTTAGCATAAGCACTTTTATCTCTGAGATTGTTTTACTTTCTTATATTTTTTTATGTAATTTTTTTGCGACGTTTGTTTATAATATCTATGAAATTGCCAGTTTATCTGCTGTTTTGTCAAATAGTCGTATACATCGAGCTTTCACCACTAAGTATTACAAATTTTTCACTTATCAATCTTCCTGCTACCAAAGTGGCGACAATGTTCTGTTGAACAGCTACAGTATGACACTGCAAAAAAAATTCTGTATACTTTTTGTAAAAGGATTTATTTACTATTTTACTGCGCTGAAAGAACTACTTTTAAGTACCTAAATATTTCGAATTTCTGGTCATGCTGGACTTCCTTTGTGATGGTGTGTTGAATAAATCGAGAAATCTACCTAATAAATTCAAACACTTTTTTTCCAGAATCTTGTCGTAATCTCACTTGAAAATAGTAAAATCGTTACAGAAACGCGCGTTGTGGGAAAAAGAGAGTTTGGTGTTATTGCGTAAATTTTTTTGACGTATTAAACTTATACATTTTACACTTTTTTTAAAAACAAACTTTAATGAATGAGTGTCAATCTTTGGCGAAAAGAAATTATTAAGTATGTTGCATATCTAAAATAGGCGGAATCACTCAGTATACTAAACAGGGGTTTTCGATAAAACTAAAAAATAATTTGTGTTTACTCTTTTTTTAAATAAAACTGATAAACTGTTAAATAATTTGGATTATAATTTAGTGATAAACGTGCCACTCAAATTCGTTATCCTCCCATCAGATTAAATTTGATTACAAGATAATTAAAGTACATTCAGCATTTCATTCCAAATCAGTATAAAATTCTCCTGGTTTGTAATCTGCAACAACTGATCATTGATTTGCTTTTAGGTAAATTGCTTTTCGTAATTTATTCATCTGATGGTGCTTTTCTCAATGGTTCAATTGTGTAAAAAAACGTAATCTGGGTGATTAAATGACCATCTTAAATCAATCAAGGATATTTCAAATAATAACCAGTCATTAGGGTGAAATCTAAATTTTATACATTCCTCGTGATCTATTTTTAGGAAATATTTGATGCAACAGCTACGTGTTGATTGTTGTATTCAAAAACTTTTGCGACTCATTGCACGTCGGTAGAATATTGTATAAACACGATGCAATTGCCAGCTATTATTTACGACCAAATTACCTAAATACACTTAGGCTATTTATCCATTAATCATTTAGTTTTTTATTTAAGTAAACTAAATCCCAAATGAGATAATTGCGTTTTCTACTTGTTCGTGTTTGAACTAGATTAGATGTATATACACAGTACGTAGGAAAAATAATAATAAAACAGCATAACAAAGGCATTATCTTGTCACTTTTTGATAAACTACCTTGGCGCGTCTTTTTAAAAAAAAAGCTTTTAAAATAAATTCCCTTTTCTTAGGTACAGGCATCGTTCCTCAATTTCGGTGTTATATTGATGATTACTCCAGCGATAGAGATGACAAACGGGCCCTGATTTGACCCTGTATCCTTTCCTTCAGGCTCTATCTATTTTTCATTACTGCCGCTAAATCGAATTTTTATATTTTCATTATAATACAAAATAAAACAAAGCTCCAATCTGGGTTTATCCTTGAAAATAAAACGCAATAACAGCAAGGCCAGTGTAATTATCCTGCTGCAACAGCTTGGCTCTAAAATTTTAGGGAATTTTATTAATGATAAGAGAAAAGAAACACAAAACAATAATTTGCAAGTGAAGCGCTAGATTAAAAAATGAACGTTCTTTTTTACGAGACTTAAGATATGGCATGAATAATATTAAATTATCCTTTATAGCCGCTTTCATGAGGAATATTAAAGCCAAAGTTGAGGCACCATGGGACAATTCGCATTGAAAAATTTACAAAAGACGTTCCTTCGTTTTTCAGGGACATTAATTAAACAAGACTGTAATAAAAACAAGACTAAACAAGAATTTATATAGTACCTATAAATTACACAAAAAGGCACGAAATGATCGAGCTTTTGGTTTTTCTCTATTATTAAATTTTCAACGGTTTTTACTGTGATTGATTGTTGACGCTGCCACACTACTCATAATACATATTTTTCCACAAAACACAAACTATTGATTCATCAATTCCACTCCAAAAAGAAAATTATGAAACTGTAAATCATAATAAAATGAAGTTGAAAACCACATATAAACCTTACAATAGATGAAATTTTGCACAAATAAGAGAAGTGAAAATTTTGTAATGAATGGAAAGTTAATCTCAGTTTGTTAAATAAAATTACAAGTTCAGTAAATTTAATGGAAAAAGCGTTTAATTTTAGCTAATTCTGAAAATCGCTGAAAGCTCTCTAAATTATATTTATCTAATACTGTCTCATTACCATCCAACTAATTAGACAATTAGATAGACCTATAATCGATATCCTAATATGCAAGTACACACAATTGATATATGGCAATACCTCTACTCCTAATTGTCACCTCTAATTATACAATTGATGTATAATGAATAAACTAATTAGAGACTAAAGCTCGGAGCTGTATTTAACGCCAATTATCTTGTGGTAAAAGACAAAATGACATAAATGAAACAGTTTCAATAAAAATGAATTCGCATTTGTAATATAAAATACATAGGTGTTTACATTGTATCAACAGATTTTAAAACAGAGTTATTAGTTAATTATGAGTTAGTAGTGTTACCAACAGAAACTGACATTGTTTTGAATGAAAATATCCACAATGGGGCTATGTGCTCTAAATTAGAGTACAGTTTTTTTGCGTAAAATTTGTTTTTTATTAAATTTTAAAGCTTTAAACAAATAAAGAATTAAAATCTAAGTTAAATCCACAAGTTTAATAAAATAAAATGCTTACATAATAATGGCAAAGCGTTTTTGAAAACTATGTTTTATCATCAGTGTCTGAATAATATTTAGGTTTAGGCGTAAGCGTGTCTTGGCCAAACGACCAGGTAATTAATCGATGTAATCCAGTGGGCTGCACGTTATTTATGTTTAGGAGAACAGTAAGGTTAATACTTGAAATGTACCCAAAATATATTTACTACTCAAATGCGAGAACCTATTGTTCTACTATAAGCAAATACTGATTGAGTGAGTGACTGTTAATGTGCCCTTTACTTGTACCGCTTTTAAATAACGCGAAATATTTAAAAGCGGTACAAGTAAAGGGCACATTACTCACATAACTCGCTTACGCCTAAGCCTAATAGTAATGTAAAAAAATATATATACAGGGTGAGTCTGCTAAAAGTGTTTCTTAACTTTTCTCAAAAACTAGTTATCACATCAACTTTAAAGTTTGTCATTAAAAACTCTGTTTTTTGCACTACACAGGTGATTTTTTTCAGAATTTTTCTAATATTCCTTCTAATTAATTTCTTCAAAAATATTTAAATATTTCCAATTTATAACATTATTCTAAAAGAAAAGATGTTAAAGTATTATTTTGTGCAAAAAATATTTAAAAAAAAATGTAGATAACTCGAAAAAATATAAAATTTCAAACTTAAATACGCCATTTTTTTCTAAGAGGGTGGGTGGGATCTTGGTAATACCAAAACACTAGTTTTCAAAACAGCCAATTGCAAGCTACTATTCAAATAATCCGGGCAAAAGTGGGCGGTTTTATTACTATACCTGTTTGACGATCGGACTCTAGAGGGGTAGGTATTGTCGAGTTACAGCAGTTTGCAGGTTCAGCTTGGCAGTGCTGCACCAAAACGCATCTTAGGAATCAAATAAATGTTATTATTTTTTAGGGTTATCTACATTTTTTTTTTAAATATTTTTTGCACAAAATAATATTTTGAAATATTTTTTTTTAGAATAATGTTACAAATTGAAAATATTTAGATTTTTTTGAACAAATTAATTAATATTAATTAGAAAGAATATTAGAAAAATTCTGAAAAAATTCACCTGTGTAGTGCAAAAAACAAAGTTTTTAATGCCAAACTTTGTTGATGGGATAATCAGTTTATGAGAAAAGTTAAGAAACACTTTTAGCAGACTCACCCTGTATATACAGGCTGTTCCTTAATGATATGCGAATATTTAAGGTTGTGAATCTACATGAAAAATTAATGTTAGTTTGCTTTATAAACTATGGTCCAAAAATGTTTTCTTACAAAAACTCGGGGTGTTGAAGTTTAAGGAAAAAAATGGAAATTAATTAATATTTTAAGAACCGCTTCAGATATTTCAGTGATATTTAGTACGTAGTGAAAGTTAATAAAGGTGCATATTTTTCAATGCAAAAAGAATTTTTAGCTTTAACAGTGGTGTGCGTACGGGTATTGACTTCGATATTTTTTAATACAAAAATGGTACGCCAATGGTTTTTTTCCAAATGAAAATTATTTTTGAATTCACGGGAAATTATAAGCAAGAAGTCAACGTGAGGAGTCTGTAAATTTAGACAACAGGAAAGTTGAAAAACGTATTCAGAAAATCACTGAAAATCTGTTGGAAAAAAAAAAACGATATGGAAACAACTTGTGCTGAAATCTGAAACGACTTGAGAAATCAAATATTAGGTGCTTTTGAAACAGGATTTAACTGAGTCTAAAGCTAGACTTAAAGTGATCCAAATCGGTGAAGAGAAGTTTAGAGTGAACAACTGCTATAAAGTTGGAATAAAGAGATTTACAATGCTTTTGCATAATACATGGTTAAAATTTTCTGAACCATCCAGTACAAGCCAACATTATGTATAAGTAGATCCGGTTGTAGTCTACTAATCAGTCGGTGGAATAAACGACAGAGAAAATAGCTGAAAAACAAAAACGGCAGATCAAAAAATAAGCTAGTTAGAATTACCGGTGTTAATGTTTATAAGTTGTTAAATATTAGTGTTTATAAATATATAGAGTGTTTTTTAATAAAAAGAAATTTTTTTTTGACAAAACGATATATTAACGATTGAACGATTACGTATGTTCTCTTAATATCTAACCTTCAGTGCAATCTGGATTTCGTATGGGACACAGTACATCAACTGCCCTTTTATCGGTGACCGATGAAATTTTATCAAATATGGACAAAGGAAAAATAACATCTTTAACTCTGTTAGACTTAAGTAAAGCTTTTGATTCAATTGACATAAATTGTTTACTAAAAAAATTAGAGTATTATGGAATTTATAATGATAAATTCAAGTGGTTTAATAGTTATCTACACAATCGTAAGCAGACATGCCGAACAACTTTAGGTTTATCAGATATTAAAGATGTTTTAACAGGAGTTCCTCAAGGATCGGTGTTAGGCCCACTTCTTTTTTCTATTTTTATTTCAGATATTCAGTATGCAACTAAATTTTGCAAAATACATCTATTTGCAGATGATATTCAACTCTACCTAAGCTTTAACCCTCTAGAAATACGAAATATTGAAAATATAATTAACAGTGACCTTAATGAAATATATAATTGGACCCAATTTAATTCACTATATTTAAATACAACTAAATGTAAGAACATACTTTTTGGAACAACGAATAGGGCAGAAAATTTAAAACACACCGTTCGAATTAATAATGTAGAAATTCCTTCCCAAAGTACAGTCAAAAATCTTGGTGTCTCTATGGATTCACAACTCAATTTTACTAATCATGTTACCCAGTTATCTAAACATTGTTATTTTAAATTTAAGCAACTTGCACAGTTTAATGAGATTTTAAATCAACAGACTAAACTAATTTTAATTAACTCACTAGTTTTATCCAATCTGCATTACTGTGATATTGTTTATGGCCCGCGCCTAACTGAAAGTAACAAACAAAAACTTCAAAAAATTCAAAATTACTGTTTACGATTTGTGATTAGTATACCTCACTTTGCACATGTTACTCCCTACCTAAGATCTTTAGGATTGCATTGAATGAGCAACGCTTTGTTCATTATTTATGTTTTTGTTTCAAATTACTAAAGTTAAAAATTCCTGATTATTTGTATGCTAAATTAATCAAACGCTGTGAAACACACTTTAGAAATTTACGTTTTGTTGAAAAGCATTTTCACTTTCCAGCACACAAGACTACTTTATTTCAGACGTCTTTTTCATATATTGTACCATATATATTAAGTAACTGCTCTGATCTTCTAACAGTTGACACTTCTGTGTACTTAAAAAAAAAATGTAAAAAAACTAAGTATATTTTTAACAATTTCTCTAGGTTAAATTATAAAATCAGATTTGTGTCTGCCATTTAACCTCTTGTACGTTTTTGTTTTTGTTTTAATGTGCAATAAATTTTATTATATTAAACCCGGCAAAAGAATAGGAATCATTTAAACAATTAATTTTTTTTTTTTTTTGTGAGTTGAAATTATAATTGATCAATTTTTTATACAAAAATTAATTGATAAATAATCCCTACGTTTTTTACACACCACTGACCCGGCAGTATAAACTTATAGTCAGGCAAGACATTTACGGATAAAATTATCAAGTAATGACGCTAAAAAAAATAAATAAAATGAAATGAAAAAGATGTAAGGAACGAATTTCCTTACTTGACATCAAGCGTGACTACAAATCGCCTGCCACGCAACTTTGTTCTTGTTGTGTTAGTGTAGTATTATTAATGTTAAAAAATTTTCGGACGATGTTGCATGTGTTCGAAAGTATTGATTTTTGAATTTCAATTATTAAGTTTGAATGTAATTTTAATAATTTTAAATTTTTATTAAGAGTTTTTGGCACAATTCCAGTGGCCGACATAATCATTGGAAGTATTTTAACTGTCTGCAGGTTCCATAAATTTTTGATTTCGCCAGCAAGTAACATGTATTTTGACATTTTTGTAGTGTATGTTGTGTGTATATTGTGTGAATTTGGAACCGCAATGTCAATCAAGTATGCCTGTTTGTCGATCTTTGAAATTAAGATTATGTCTGGACGGTTAGCAGTTATGTTTAAGTCAGTCAATATAGTTCTATCCCAATATAATTTATAATTATTATTTTCAAGATATGGCTTTGGTTTGTATTTGAAATAAGGTGACTTGTTTTCAATTAAACCTGAATTAAACGCCAATTCTAAATGGATGATTTTAGCCATATCATCATGTCTTTTTTTATATTCTGTTTGCGTCAACACAGGACAAGATGAAATAATATGTTGAATAGTTTCTGGTTGAGATGAACAAATTCTACATGAATCATCCTTTTCATTTTTAATTATAAATTTATTATAATTTTTTGTTTTAATGACCTAATCTTGTATTGCAAAAATAAATCCTTCTGTCTCAGGGTGAATGTTAGACTTTGTCAGCCAGATGTGTGATGCCTCTTTGTCAATGAGAGGATCATCAAGCTCTTTGTAAAACCTACCATGAAGTGACTTTTCTTTTATAGTATTGATTAATAATTTTTCATCAAAACTAATTTCTTGTAACCTAAAGTCACTAAGGTTTAAGGGTGTATAATTATAGTCACTTAAGCATATTGATTTAAACAAAAGGTTTTCCTGGCTACGTTCAAGAAAATATTTCTTTAGTAAATTAATCTGTTTGTCATGGAGATTTTGTAAGTTTAAAAAACCACGGCCACCATTTTGCCGTGATAAAGAAAATCTTTCAATAGCTGATTTTGGATGGTGTTTTCGGAATTTGGTAAATAAAGTTCTAGTTTTTATATTTAAATTACTAATATCTGTTTTTGACCATTTAATAATACCAAAGGAGTAAGTCAATACAGGTACAGCAAATGTATTTATAGCTTTCATAATATTTTTACCATTTAGATGTGTCTTTAATATTTGTTTAGATCTTGATACAAATTCGTTAAAAAGTTTTTCATTTATAATATTGTGAGGTATGTGATTAGATTGTTGGAAACCTAAATATTTATAAAAGTCACCCTGATCAAGATTTTCAATGACCTCATTATTTTGAGTAGTGTAATTTATGTTTTTAATTTGGCCACGATTATTTGCCAAAATCTTACACTTATCTACACCAAAACTCATGCCAATATCTTGTGAAAAATTTTCAGTTAATTTTAATAATAGTTTTAGTTTTCGTTCTGTAGATGAATATAATTTAATATCATCCATGTACATAAGATGAGTGAGTCTTGATTTTGTTTGACCATTATTTTTGATATTAAATCCATAGCCAGAAGAGTTTAAGATGTCAGAGAGTGGATTAATTGCTAAACAAAACCATAAAGGACTTAGGGAATCTCCTTGAAAAATTCCTCTTTTAATAGCAATTGGTTCTGATTTTAAGTTAATATTATTTAGTGAAATATTCAAAGTTGTTTCCCATGATTTCATGATATATTGTAAAAAGGTGATTATGGTGGGATGTATTTTATAAATTTTTAAGATGTTTATTAGCCAAGAATGTGGAACTGAATCATATGCTTTTTTGTAGTCTATGAAAGCTGAATAAATATTTCTATTACATTTACGAGCTTGTTCCATAATTACACTATCTATTACAAGTTGTTCTTTACATCCAAATGATCCTTTTATACATCCTTTTTGTTCCTCATTTATTATGTTATTTTGTAAACAATACTCATAAATAATGGTTGTTATGCAAGAGGTCAAAATTTTATATAATGTTGGAAGACAAGTTATTGGTCTATACTTTGATGGGTTTTGGGTGTCATTATCTTTAGGTTTGAGGAAAGTGACCCCATGAGTTAAAAACTGAGGAAATGTGTTGGGATTTTTAATGAAATTGTTGAAGTGCCAAAGAAGTCTGGAATGAATACAAGTGAATTTTTTTAGCCAAAAATTATGAATTTTATCAATTCCAGGGGCTTTCCAGTTATGAGATTTGTTAATCGTATCGATTAAGTTTTGATATAAAATCTCAAAGTTGGTCATGTTATTCTGATTTACAGTTTTTGTTTTAATAGAATTTATCCAAGAGGCAGATGTGTTAAAATCTCTGTCTTTAGACCAGGTATGTTGCCAGAATGAAGTAAGTTGTTTTAAGTCTGGAGGTCCATTATTAGATTTTTGTGGACGATTTAAATTTCTATAAAAAATTTTTTCGTTGTTACAAAACTGTAAATTGTGATACTTTCTAAGATTGTTTTCTTTATATCGTTTCAATCTTTTTGAGTATAAAGATAGCCTTTGTACTAAAGTATCTTTAATTTCTAGGAGAGTAGAATTATATTCATTATAGGTAGAACAATGTATTCTATTCTTTCTCAAAATGTTGTCAATACATTTTTGAATGTGATGAGAATTAACACCACGAAGGTATTGTGTTATTTGGCCAATTTCAGTTCTGATTAAATTTATTCGGCTCTTAATTCGCAATTCCCATTTAGGAATACTGTTGTCTTTAAATTTTTGTGAAAAGTAAAATTCCTTGGAATTGTTACTTCGAATTGACGTTGTTGCAGCACAGTAAATTAAAGTGTGAAATTCTGTAAAAGATTGTTCTTGAATGAGATATTTTGGAAGAATGAATTCATTTATAATTTCAACTATTCCCAAAAACTTTTTTGTGATTTTTTGTTTAGGGATGTTAGGTCTTTCAGTTATTGACATATTTTGAAATTCGGAAAGTGACTTTTCAAATTCTTTTTCAATCTCATTTCTAAAATTGATATGGTAGGTGAAATTGGTGCTTGTTGTATAAATAACGTTTGTTGTATTTTTAAAAATATTTGCGACAATTTCTGGCCTCTGAATATTGAGTGGTATGTTTGTTATATTCTCATCACAATTTAGATTATCTATATTAGATATTGACTCAGTTCTACGAGATAATGGAGAACTACTTTTATCTAAATTGTTGGAAACTAAAGGAGATTCTGACTCAAATTTAATTTGTTCTAAGATCTCTTTAGGTATGTAATTGTTTTTTATTATTGCTCGTCTTTGATCTGCAACATTTTGAGCAGTCACTTGGAAGTTAGGATACTCACTCTTAAATGCTTCATAAAGAGGTGTGCGATAGTTACTTACATCTTTTTCACATTTTGTTATTTGAAAATACTTGCGCATAATAAAGGTATTCATTTCAATTGTCCATTTCTTGCGCTTCCTTGTTATTGAGGTGGTCTGATGGCTTAATCCATGAGAATCACCACAACTGGAATGGGTTAAATTAGATCTTGTGGTGTCATTACCTGAAGAGATGCCACGCGCTCCATCATCGTCCAGGGAACCCACAAAACTAGAAGATTGCTGGGTTCTGCTTCGTAAAAGGTCTCGTTTTGGTGAAAAAGTTTGAAATTGACAGTCCATTTTAATTTGTCAAGTTGACGTTTTTAATATAAAAAGAAAAATGTATGTAAAGTATATAAAAAGCTGATATTAACGCAAACTAATACTTTACCATAAACTGAGATTGGTAACAAATACAACAACCCAAATTGTTGTTGTAGATTCGCTTTCTTCACAAAGTTTTCACCAGAGTAAAAAAATTTTATGTGTATTATTATTATTATTATTATATTATTATTATTATTATTAATATTATTATTATTATTATTATATAGGCATTAAATGACTAGAAAAAAATGCTACTTGAGGTTATATTAAAAAAAAAATTTGCTTAAATTTTTAAGATAACTAAGCAACACATGCTTCTTTTTTAAATAATTCTTGATTTTTTTTTCAAAACAAGTTTTTTAAAAGAAATGTATTAATTTTTCTTATGAAAATGCAGTTTTTTGTTAAAAAAAATTAAAAACATTTAATTATTTATCAAAATTGCCTTTCTTTTCTCAATTCCAGTAGAGTGTTAGTAGGTGGTACTTTGTCACAGTGAGATAGCACTTAAGACGGTGGTTATAAGTAGGGGTAGTTTTTGTTTTGGGGAATTTGATCATTTTTGACATTATCCAGTTTTCGAGTTGTCTCACCACTTTATGAGCAGTGATGGTACATATTTTCATTTAAAAGTTGATACCAGACGAGATAACAATAGAGCTACTCGGGAATAAGTAAGAACGCCTACATGATCCTACACCGGCGATCGTAAGGTAGAAGACAGTTTTGATAACATTTTTTTTAAATAATTTATTAAATTAAAATTTGTGCGTTTTTAATATTCAGCTTTTACATTTTATTTATTTAATGTTTTAAACATAATGTACACTACAAAATAATAAAAAATTAAGAATTAAGCACATTAAGTTTAATTGTTAAATTATTAGTTATTCAAATAAATTATTTTTAAATTTTTTTTTAAAGAACTGTTATTAGCTTTTTAACACGCATTACTTGAATTAACAAAATATTTTCTAAGTTTGGCGAAAATCAGTGTCATTTAATGCCTATATTTTGTTTTTTCGAATTTCTTTATAGTTTAGTGAAAAAAGTTTCGATTCATATATTTGGTTCAGCCTGTATAATGAAAGCAATTAAACAATAAAGTAGTTATTTGATAAAACATAGGTTATTATAGGTAGGGTACACTGACTGATGACTACAACCATTAAAACAAATTTTATTGATCATATACACAATTTGTAATCCGAAATTATTTATGAATGCTGGTTGATACTTTATCACTGACCTCGAAAATAACAACATTTTAATAATTTACTATAATCTGATTTAAAAATTAGTTA
Organism: Tribolium confusum; assembly: GCA_029207805.1. Taxonomy (NCBI): domain Eukaryota; kingdom Metazoa; phylum Arthropoda; class Insecta; order Coleoptera; family Tenebrionidae; genus Tribolium; species Tribolium confusum. The sequence continues at coordinate 13,396,803 of JALGAY010000006.1, forward strand.
CTACATGAGTTTTCAGCAAAATGTATAAAACTCCTTTTTATTAATGGGGTTCTTAACTTTATCTAGGTGAAACAGGTGTTCTCCTTTCTTTACCCAAGTTTTTCCTGTTGTTATTTAAAACATTGTCCTTGACGCTTATTTTTATGTTGAATACACTCATTATCTGTTTTGTCATATAACTCGGCTAGTTTTCAATCCTCTACCAAAAATTCCTGTTTTCGTTTTGCAAAATCACTCATTTAAAAAAAAATGGTTTGTTTTGTGTCAGTTTTAAATTTCAATGTTTCATACTCTTTGAACTAAAAAACTGAATTCAAAATAGCTTCTGACAGGTTATCAGTTTTCTCGTCACAGCTGCTTTATCTCAGTGCATTTTTTATACGCAATTATTGGAGTGTGTTTTTACGTCTCAATATCTTTTGTGACAATTTTAGAGTTGAAAACAAAGCGTGGATCTACTTCCAAAACGCTTCGTTTTCAGGGTCAAACTTCAATAATTGAGTTTAAAATTATAAGATTTCCTCTGGAAATCTTTCTGAGGAGTCCAGAGGAGTTAGGAAGGTGTGGATCACGCGTATGCAAGCTAATGGAAAATCCTTGTTGCTTCTCGATACTCATTTAGTGGTACTTTGTTACCGATACTTTATTTATGTGTTTAACTTTGCAATGAAACGCATAAATTCGCATTAAAACGTTTTAACAGTGTCGGATTTAGGTTTTTTGTGATTTTTTTTAAGGGCATCTGCTGGTATAATAATTAAAGAAGTTTGGAGAGTTTTGGCCAATAAATTGAATGTGGGGATACTGATATCGCACAATGAATGTCTGAAATGCCAGTCTTTCATCCTTGATGATGAGGGTCTTTCTATATGGCTGTTCAAACTGTAATAATTGATACAGCACACCCTTATGATCAAACTTTCGACAAATTTTACGCTTAACCGGATTTATACATCCAAAATTTTTTAAATAAATTATTTAAACAAAAAAAACTTGTTGAAACGCAATGAAGAGAAAAGAATTCCGAAATTTATATTTATGAGATATCAGGTCTCTATTTATAGATTTTGGCAGGCGAACTTTGATGTTTTGCGTACATATGTTTGCTAAATTTCTAAATACGACTATTCTTTGAAAATTTGGCAAAGGTACATAAAATGTACTTTTAACAGAAAATTTATTCAGAAGCATATTTTTCCAACAGGTAGGTTGGTTAGTTTCAAAAATCACTCATCTTTACGTAAATTGTGAGTTAAAATGTGAGTAATTAAATATTTTTAACCTGTTGGGTAGGTACAGGAAATTATAGAGGAGGTGAAAATGAATCAGTGTTGAAAAATAGCCAAAATTCAGACATAATTAAGTAAGAAAAATTTTTTTTACTCTAAATATAAAGAAATAAGTTTCTATGTATTACTATTAAGGAATTGTTGAGCTTGTAACTTAAAATTATTAAAAGACTCATCGCAGTTGTTAGAATTCATCAATTGTTAATGACAGGTGGGTCAGCAAAAGATGAACTATTACGGCAAAGTTAGAATAGAAAACACACAAATTACTTAATAAAATTAGATATATTGCAATGAAATTTAAAAGTTCAAACTCAAATTACAGTTTATCTTATCAAATATCTAAAATTTCGAAGAAATATACAATTAAGCTGATGGCTCAATTGAGTAAAATACAAACAAAATGTTTAAACGGGCTGACGGCTCAATTACAACAAATTACAAACAAAATAAACAGTTCACTGAGCTGAAGGCTCAAATAAACCAATTACAGTAAAACTAAAATAAGTAATTGAGGTGAAGGCGCAATTAAGGGAAAATATCAAAACAATAATACTTACAGCAAAAAGTATTACAATTTTGACATTATCCTATGTCTCTATAATTTGGAAATGGGATGAGCAAAGCTTCATAAAGTTTTTGTTTTGCTGCTACTTGCCGACATCTGCCATATTTTATGAAGCTTGTCAAAAATTTTCGCTGCTGAATAAATACTTTATAACTCGGAATTAATAAAAAATTGTTTTTAGTAAATTTGCATCTGCAAGAATAAAGTAAAATATGCTTCGGTTATTTTTATCTAATATTGTACATACATTAATTTATTCGGTTTGCGCACTGATCCGCTATTCAACATCAGCAATGGATTCTGTACTATCAACTGGTTTCAATATTTTTCAAACGATTGCTTATTATATTAAATGGTTAACTAATTGCTGCTCTAATTATTAGCCTTTACACAATTCTTTTCGAAGCGAACACAATGAGATATTATTCTATTGCCAGGAGGTTTACAAAGAGAAAGAATTTCTGACAATTCAGATTGTGAAGTTACCATTATTCTTTGGTTTATAGAAGGGTCTTAAAAATCAGCCCACTCTTAGATATTGTGAGTATAAATAGCTATTTGCCGTGAGTACAAATACTAGATTCACGAGCAAGCGCAACGCATCGCAACATTCGAAGAAAGGCTTTTTTTTGTTTCTCTCATTTATTATAATTTTGGATCAATCGAAAGGCTATTTAGAATCTAATATGCAAAAAATAGATTTTCTTGAGTTTAAATAGGTGATATTGCAAAGAGCAATTTATCTGCGTCTTCTTTTAAATATAAAAATTACGAAAATGAGAAAATGTACGAAAAAAATTGTTCTTGACCTCGACTTTATTGCGTATGACCTAGAAAAGTATACTATTACTCTTCTCTTTATATTCATTTCAGAAAAAATTGCTTCGGAACTCAATAAATCAGAAACTCTTACTATTAATACTGTCTTGATGGATATACAGGGTGACATAAAAGTATTCATAAAAAAATTCATATTTTCTAAATTAATTGTTTTTTTGGAAAAACGCCGAGACAGGTCAATTTTATATATTTGTTGCGCACGTTTGTCACTTATTTTCAGTTTTTTTCTTCCAACCGTTTTTTTGTTGTGACGTAATCGAACTTTTTTTTAAATAGCAACCCCTATTTTGAGGTTAAAAATTGAAAGTACTTATTTTTCTGAGTTCAACAGTATAACATTCATAGGGTTTGAAATGAAAACTTTAAGTAATTTAACAAATTTAAATGTTTTATTAAATTTTCCAAAACAAACGCAATTTTCAACAGAATTACTTAATTAAATGTTCAAATTGACGTCTTTCCGTTTTTTGGCAATAATTCAGCTGATTTTTGAATCTATTTAGCACATTATTTCTTATTTCTTGACTTAATTGAGCGACATTGAATTGTTATTTTTTTCTCAAATCTTCCAAATCTCTTGGTTTCGTCGTAAATACTTTAGATTTTAAATAGCCCCATAAAAAAAGTCAAGTGGGTTTAGGTCAGGAGAGTGGGCAGGCCATTCCACTGGACCTCGTCTACCAATCCACCTATTATTAAAGACATTATCTAAATATTCTCTGACATTATGAGCATAGTGTGAAGCTGCACGGTTTTGTTGAAACTGTACATCAGGTGCGGGTATGTCTGGATCTTCTTCATTGGGAAACAGTTCCACTAATGCTGGTACTAATAAGTCGCGAAGGAAATTCAGATAGACTTGTCCAGTCAATATGACGTCAAAAAAATAAGGTTCTAAAATGTGACCTCTGGCAAAACCACACCAAACATTTAATTTTTGTGGATGTTGAGTATGAGTTTATCTCATCCAGTGCGGATTGTCTGTCGACCAGTATCGGCAATTACGTCGATTAATTTCCCCATTTAGAAAAAATGTAGCTTTATTGCTAAAAATTATGTTACTCAATGAACGTTCATCATTGCTGAGCATGTTTGTCATTTGTTCACGGAACTAAACGCGGCGATCGGCATTCTCGTAATTCATGGACTAGAGAAATTTTGTAAGGATGGTATTTAGCTTTTTTAAAATGTTCCAAGCAAAAAATAAATTAACTAACGTTGTCATAGGTAACAAATTGTCTAGTAGAAGAATAAACATTATCTTCAGCTTCTAACAAAACGTCCAGCTTTTGATCGTTTTTAATAGCTGGACGATAGATATTACTAGGATAAAGATATTACTTACGCAAGATTGAGTTATAGGATTTTCTGGATATTTTTTGTTAAATAAGTTTACGACTTCTTGTTTGGATCGCATTCTACCACCATATCTAATCATCATTAATATTTCAATTTTTTTTGTTCACTTAAATGGTGCATCTTTATTACCGTAGACTTACACGTTTTTCAGTAGACACAAAATAGTTTTACGACCAATTTACTTTAAAGAATCAAACGAAGAAGTAATTTGATCTGTCTTAGTGTCAAAAAGTTATCGTGCCTGTTATTAAACAATAAAAACAAAAAAGATATTTTAGCGATAATACGATGATAATAATCATTTTAATAAAAGACACAGTCAAAATGAAAATATAAAAGAAACTACTATAAAAACCAATCTATTCAAAACATTTGCGAGAAAAAGTTAACTGTCAATGACGTATTATTGTTTAAGTGATTAGAAGCATGTGCAGAAAATGAATTCGAACATCGGTTGTATTATTGCCAAAAAACGAAAAGACGTCAATTTGAACATTTAATTAAGTAATTTTGTTGAAACTTGCGTTTGTTTTGGAAAGTTTAATAAAATATTTAAATTTGTTAAATTACTTATAGTTTTCATTTCAAACCCTATAAGTGTTGTATTGTTGAACTCAGAAAATAAATACTTTCAATTTTTAACCTCAAAAATAAAGGTTACTATTTAAAAAAAAGTTTGTTTATGTTACAGCAAAAAAACTATTGGAAGAAAAAAATTGAAAATAAGTGACAAACGTGCGCAACAAAAATAATAAAATCAACCTGTCTCAGCGTTTTTCAAACCAACAATTAATTTAGAAAATATGAATTTTATTCTATACTTTTATGTCACCCTGTATAATAATTTAAGTAAACATATAAAGTAAATATTATACTTATTATTTATTATACAATAAATTGTTTTTCGTTTAAATTTACATTTAGGGGCAATTATCCGAGAGTTATTAAATGTCGGTACAGTTGAATATTACAGTGTAAGTCCTGATGAAAAATATTAGGGAATCACTTTTTTAGAGCTTCTAGTTTTTTTAAATAAATAAATGTGATGACAAAATAATATTTTTTTCTACTTAGCTATTTTTTAGGCTTATGTTTACAAGTATCTATCAATTATTTTTTTTTTATTAGTCGACGTTAATAAATTCAAATCAAAATTTAAACGAAAAAACAAAGGATTCGTAATTTAATAGCCTGGTACAGTATCCACAAAAAGTAATGTCCTTTTCAAATAAAAGCATATACAGCAATTATAGAAAACAGTGCTTAATTTATGCATTAGGAATAGCCGAATATAAAATGTCTTTATTTTAAGATTTTTACATATAGTTATGTAATACAAAAGTCAAATATTTTATTGTTTTCTTGATGGTTACTTTTAGATGGGACGGATATTACTTTTTTTATTCAGGGGTTATTCGTTCGCAATGGGCTATTAGCAAACGTTTTTGATTGGACACGTAATCTTAACTGCTTCGAAAGCTTAAATAGACATTTATTTCAGTTTTAAAACTAGGTGTACTGCTGGTTGCATTTTACTGACATAACAACTTAAAAAAGACTGAGAAAGTACTGAAAGTAGTGGATACACTACAAACTAACACACTCTAGTGAAGATGCACATTACCATAATGAGTAATGGTTATCGAGGTTCTACTGTATAATAAGATTGTGCTTATTTAAAAAAAAAAACAATAATTTTCATTTTATTAAATATGAGTATGAGTAAAAAACATTTATATTGTATTTGGGTTTAGATTATAGCAAAGAAAAATGTGAAGAAATAAATTTAAGTGTAAAAATATAAATAAAATGTATTTTCGAAAAAACATCTAAGTTGCGTAAAAGTCGTTTAAATTTAAATATGACATGGGCAGGAATTTTACGTTGATTCACTTATATTTAGCTTTTTAATGCGAAAAATTAATGTTTATGAAAATTACAGTAATTTCCTGTTTTTATCTCTACAACTGTAATAACTGATTTCGTGTTTTTATTTGAAATTGATATGATTGATTGTGACTCTTGAATAATTTTTTGATAATTCTCTGAGAAAAATTGATTTTACCTCTGAAATAAATATTGCAAGGTGTGAATGAAAGTTTGGCAGCAGCTTGGAATCAGCATAATTTCAGAAAGCATTTCACGTAAGCTTGCCTTTGAAAATTCTTAAAGCTTTTCATTGTAACATACTTTTTGGCAGCGGATGCAAATTATTAAAAACCATTTATACTGAAATTATTAATACAGTTGCAAGTAGTTGAACCGAAATAATTTGTAACTTTGTAATCACATAATAATAAAACTCTCTCATGGAAATTTATCATAGTCGGACTAATTTATTTAATAAAACGAAACGACGTGCATTCGCTTTAATCCAGCTCAATAATTTTATATTTTAATGTCTTGATATAAGCTCGGGCTTTAATTAAATCAGACTTTTGGAAAATTCAGCAAAACGTAAAAAGTGCATGTCGGCACGTGTGAGTGTCAATATCTTACGGAATTCTCCAAGCAAAGGAAAAGAAGAATATATTACAGACTAACGATGTATTCATGCGAAACATCTCTGCGATTTTTTTCAAAGAACGAAACTTGTAAAGGCGTAAAAGCACAAACATTTTAATCAAAATGAAAAAGTGAAGTGTCTTCCGGTTTTGCCCAAGTTCCTACCTGTCTTTTTCTCGAACTTATTGTCACAGCTGATCTAACCCTTGTGGTTTGGGTATCCTATAATTTGAAACATAATCTATTCATTAAAACACCGCTTCCCAGTTGCGTGTTTCAGTTACCATATTTCGTCCATATTTCATATGGTTGATGCATGATAATATGTTTCTCTGTTTTGCGTAATTCACACACCTAATCTTCCTAAAATGCTAAATAAAACATACGAGCCGCTCTGCGCTAATTAATTTATGTCTTTATTGACCATTCTTCATTTTTTATCGAGTTTTATATGCAACACACATTTCCACACTGAAAACAGCTGGACTATAATCTAATCTAAAATTAAAATCGGAGAAATTATTACGGAGATTATAGGCCCAACTCAAGATTTTCGACGTTTGCTCGTTTTTATTCAAAGTCTGACTTTATCAAATTGCGTACAAGAAGAGTTTCGCTCTCATTGCAACATAATATTTTCTTCTTTAATGCCGAGTTATACAGCTATTTTCGGGCATTTCAACTATAACTAGGTTAATTAAGACCTGGGGCACGTTTGAATGTCTCGCTCGGTACATATTTTCGTGAAATATGGACGAATGGGAAGATAGGGTCGAGGGTTGATTATTTCAATTGCGATATTTGCAATTATAAAAATAAGTTTCTCAGAGAGATAGCAAATTATTTCAAAAGTAGGTACTTAAAAATGATTATTGTTAGAAAATGTACAATTAAAGTTGGATTTTCTGGAGGAGTTACCAGAAACTGGGAAAAACTTGGTTTATTTGTTTACTAAATTTATTATGTTTAAAGTGTTTAAAGCCTAATAATTATAGTAAAAAAATTAATTAAGAGATTTAACTTTTTTAATATTCTGAGAACGTTAAAATTATCAAAAACACTGTATGTGTTGACCAATTGTTTTTTTTTTTATTTAATGAGGTGGATTTTTAACGAATAATTTGTTTGTAACAACTATTTACACGAAAAGCACAAAACAATTACTTCTATAACGTTCACGATCGTCGCTCAATGACGTCGATTCGCTCTCACGCATGCCGTTCCGTTGAACCGTTGAACTTAACTAATTCGCTATTTGGCTTAGACTGAACTTGTTATTGTCCTCTCACTTGCCTGTAAACAAATAGGCCACTTTCTATGAACATATATATCACATATGAACATATTTACAAACTCTTTAGTCATATCGAACAATGCGTCAGCATACAGTCGATACCTCGGATACAGTCAACGGTCGTGACTAATATTTTTCAGAATCACGCGCTAGAACATTAGTCATGGGGTCTTATATCGTCTTATATGCGGGAAGTCGGCGATGGATCACTCTAGAATAGTTTAGTACAATAATATATTTTTGTTGGTGTCAAGGCTCTGATTAGTATTATCGTGCACGCAAAAAAAGGGAAATAATCTTAAGTACCTAATCTTTTTTTGTTGGCCACTGTTTATAGTATACTGGTTAAAATTTTTGAAATGTTTGTTTTATAAAAAATAAATAGTTAGAAGTTAAATTTCGTTTCTTTATTGTATTGTAATGGATTGTTTGGAAGTTTTCGCAATCTTATTACACTGCGAGTTTCTAGAAATATGACGTAGGGCCATATACTGACTCACCATTGAAGCCGACGCAATTTTTTTTTATTGGAGAATCTGACTTTGGCTTTTGCAGTTTTCCAACGCTTATTGCAACAGAAGCATCAGTAATTGGAGAACGGATGTTTAATAATTTGAACAATAAAAGCATGTTTCCAATTGACAACGTGCTTTTCCTGCATACGAATTTTGCATTTGACCTACAGTCATCTATTCTTTACGGATTGCGTAATTAAAAAAAGATCAAAAGTCAGTTATTTGTTTTTGTTAGAATCACTGCGAATTAGGAAATATTCTTACCAACATCCCGATTGGGGTGTCTACCTCCGGACGAATTCTGCGTCGCCTAACCAAAAGAGCTTGGTTTTTTGGGATTGACTCCACCCAGCGTTTGCACCACAGTTTATCCTGCTGCTAGCGGGAAACCACGTGCGGTTGCCCGGATTGGGTAAAAATTGTCTTGGTATCCAGACAACAAAGTAATTTTCACAAGAGGCATTCGGTCAATTTTAGGGATAAATGTAATGCTGAGAGACTTCGGACTTTAGAATTCGGAAATCTGAAACAGAATTAATATTATCACCTGATGATAAACCTGTTTTGGGGAAATTTTTTGTCTTTTCTGAGTTTTGGGATAAAAGTTAGTTAAGCTTTTATCTTTGCGGACAATACGTGTAAACGAAAAAATTGCGTTGAGAACTTGTCAATTCCGTACGTGCCTGATGTTTTCTATTTTTCAATTTAAAGTAAATGATTGTGCAAACATCTTAGGACGTTGTCGGAAAAATGGAAAATTTTGGTTTCATTAGTTGTGATAGTTTTCATATTTGGTTTTGTATCGCTTTTACATGGTCTAAATCGGTATTTTTGAGATAGACTGCTCAGACGAAAGCGAACGTTCTTTTCTCTGGGTGAAGACGATTTGTTTGCGCCATGAATTGGTGGAAGTGGTTTCCAGTCATATCTAAGTGCTTTTGCCATCCGAGTTGTCCTAAGTCTGAGCGATTGAAGTTTTTTCATCTTGTCTTCAATTTTTTAAATTTTCAATTCAAACGGTTTTTTCGACCTGATCTGATTTTTGATTTTCTGTAAATTTTTTGTTTTTTTCGGTAAAAATTGGTGTTGTCTGTTGGAGTTGGTACAAACAAACAAAAGTTATATTCAGACTTGAGTTATGAAACCTACGTAAATAGGATATTTAATGGTAGAGAGAAAAGTACAATAAGGAGAATTACGTCTAGTGGAAAAAGAACAGGAGTAGATTCTAGAAGAATTTGAAAAAGTAGGTTCTATAAAAATTTGTAGTAAAAATGACCTGATGACAAAAAATTGGAAAATTAATATGTATGTTGTACCAGAAAAAAATGCATGGAAATGAAATTTTTTCTAATAATTGGTACATACGGTACAACGTGGGGTTCCAGAACGTCTCTGACATTGTCATTGACATTCATTCTTCTTCTATCTACAATAACTAATTCGGTGCAGGCTTCCAAACTAATGCCATCTCACACCATGATAGAACCTTCTCCAAAATTCAGTTTCGGTACAAATTACACTGATCAAATCTTTTCCCCAAACGTCGCCAGATTCTGTGTCGTCCATCTGGAAAATGAAGCCAAAATCTCGACTCATCAGAAAAGAAAACTCGTCTCCAATCACCAACATCCCAATTCTCATATTTATGAGTAAAATGTAGTCGCTCTTTTCGATGTTCTCTGGTTAACTTGGAGCCATTTGCTGGTTTTCTTGCAAATAATCCTTCTTCGTTTAGTCCCTTTCTTACTGTTCTTTCGATAATTGCTACACCTCTTACTTCTTCTAAAGAACTACGAGCAGCAACAGCTGTCGTGACTCTATTTCTCAACACTTGCAGTGTGAGAAAATGATCATTTCGAGCAGTATATCGTCTTCTTCCGAACTCAACTCTCCTAGTGCAATCTCCAGTTTTCCGAAACGGTTCTACAGCTCATTGCACACTCCATCTCGAAACTCCAAGAACTCGAGCTGCGTAATATTGTGATTGACTATCTTAAATTAAAGCAATTGCTCTAACTGCGTCCATTGGATTTAGAATTATATTTGCTCTTGTAATATTAAATTAAGATGCCAAGTATAAAAAAGAATAAAAAAAGTTAAAAAAACTTAAAAATTCTATCGGGTGCTTATTTTTTTGTTTTTTAGTCTTAACAATGGTTAGAAATGTATCTTATTTCTACCTAAAAGTTTTCTGACTGAAAAAATAATGATAACAAATTCGTTTTTGAGAAAATCTAGTATGGATCAAATTTTGTGCCGGTGGGTGTATTTATTTTTGTAATAATCGTTGTCCTTGGCTCTCAAAGTGTATATATTTTATGGTTCTTCGAATCAGATGAATAAAAACGTCTTAGTGTTAGTATAAAAAAAAAACAATTTCTCGCGAGCGTTTAATTCTACTTTTTTATAAACACTGCAGAAACACTTTTTATATATTAGTTGTTTTATTGTTTATATTTAATTTTAATTGTTTTATATTAGTTTGCATTAGTTTAGTTGTGTTTAAAACTGTATAGTCTTTCGAGCGGAATGAAAAAAGATTTGAGTGTAAATGGGACATTTTTTACTTTAGACTTTTATTTTTGTGACTTTACTACTAACGTTTTAGGGCTTGTTAGCCCTTATAAACCGTGAAACATTAAAAAAGACATATTTTTTTATAAACAACTAAATGGAACACCAAACATAAAACAAAATTTTGGGATTCTTTATATTTTTTCTATTTTAATAAAAAAATTGTGTTAAAAATTGATGTTTTTTCAAGCAAGATATTGTAAAAAGTCTGAGATTAGAAGAGACAATTTACAATAATCTCGTACACCACTTCATAAATCTTAATATTAAACCTAAATCCTTATTTTAATATTGAAGAACCCATCGGTAAATTGGGTTAAAATACTTTTTTTGTATCAGAAAGTATAGTACCAGAATTATTTCACAGTTGGAATAAATTTTAAAATATCAGGTTTTTACAGTACATCATACGCATTGCATAAAATGATTGTTGCCCGAATTATGTAGTATATTTTATCATTTACGTTTTTGACCTATTTTTTTGTCTAAAAAAATAATTATTTTGCGTACTGCAATAGATCTAATGGCTATAAAAGCCTAAATTATACCACTCAAATGAGTGAGTGGTATAATAGGTTTTTTAAATACGCAAATTATAAATAATAAAATTAAACACATTTAACTGATTTAAAATCAATTTTGATTCAGTTTTTTTTTGTTTTTAGGTTTAGAAATACTTGTTTTGGAATTAAACTTTGATGGAATGACATTTACTACAATAATCGATTCTAAAGTGATCTGTCTTAGGGGTGAGTACATTGTAAACGATTCTTGTTCATTGTATTTATTTTTTGTGTGTTTTTACAATGGCAGAATATTTAATTTACACCAGACAAAATAGTATTCTTTTCTTTCAGTATTACGAGAATTAAAAATTACTAAACAACTAAGGAAAATTAATTAAAAACATAAAATCGCAATATTTTGCAATTTTTGTGCAATTTAAAGATTTAATTATTTTTCCGCAAAGCTCGTTTGATATTATTATTACTTGCTATTGTTGTTGACAGTTTGCCATCCAATTTAAGTTGAACATTTAGAAAATATTATTTTTGTCTTATTACAAAAATAAAGTACTAAAACTGTTTGGAATCTCTCTTTTACTCGTACAACGTTATTAAATAGGAATTTAGTTCGAAAACAAGAAAATTAATTTTTCTCTAAAAAAGGCAAATTATAAAATGTTTCAAGGTTTTTTTTAGTTTATTTATGTTTACGACGAGATCATTCAAAGAAACTGTTATCTCCTGAAGTTTAATAAAAGAGCATTGATTAGCAAACAAATACGCTTTTTATGTAAAACTTGATGATAAGAGCTCTTCCTTTAAAAATATTTTTGTTTTTCACTTACAACGAATTATAAAAAGTGGTGCTTGTAAAACAAACTTCGAGCTACGCAATCCCACTTGTGTCCTATACAAGATAAAGCTAAGTTTTTCAGGGAATGGCTGTACTTTACACTCGGCTATTTCTGATGATTCCCTTGCGAGCTTAGGCTCAGATTTGACTTTTCTTCACGCCCATTTTAATCAATCAAAAAGCAACGAGGAATTTTCCGGGTCAAATGAGATGATTTAAGTTTAAATTGCGGGATTTTTCAGTGATTAATAAACTCGTTTAAAGTTTGACGTGTATAGTGAAATCATCAGGTTCATCTTTAGCTAAAGACCAAATGACCCAAGAAAGTTATTTGATCAGATTTAACCTTTAGGGGTTACTCCCTTATTACTATTAAGGGATGAAAGCCCTCCAGAATAGAAATATTCTTCTAACCTTTCGATTTCTCCAGACATTAATAACAAAAACGAGGTGATGCTGCATAAGCTACTTTTCGGCTTATTCAAGTACTTTTGACACATGATACATTTTTTTTCTATTATTGAAGTTTTAATTAGCTTGTCAAAATGCACGATTTTTACCTCAAATTATTGTATTATTTATTAATGAAAAGTAAACAGTGTTTTACAAATGAGAGAGGTTTGTTTGAAAATTTATTACATTTTTGTTTACTTTTTTTAATTTTGTTGATAAATGCGAAACGCTTGTTGTTAATTCATATACCAATTAATTATTTATAAAATTCGGTTTCTATGAATGACAACGAATTTATTAAATTAATTACAGTTTGGTCAGAATAAACCCAGATAATAAAATTGTGAATATGTAATACAATATTTTATAAAATCCGTCTCGCATTTAATTTAATTACGAAACTCTTTTTGCAGTTTTACACCGAAAAGGAATCTAATATCAAGAAATGTAAATTTTAATCAATTGCGCCATTTCGAGGGGAATTCTCACATTACAAAAAATTCGTAAAGACATCGTACGTTGTTGTCGGTTTAATAAAATGGGAATTTTAGATAAAATGGGACAAGAAAAACGAAATATAAAAGGAAAAGATCGATAGCACAGTTTGTATTGGTCTCTGGAGACAAATGTTTGCAGTTAATTAAAGATTTGCTGTACAAAAAAAAAAACTTAAATATATATATTTTTTGACAAATATACTGGATATTGTGGCAGAGTCAATTATTATTTGTCTTTGTATTTTAAAATGGGCGCAAGTTTTATATACAGGTGGGTCGCAAAAAAAACTAGTAATAATACATAGGTACAGGCTGTTTTTGAAGTAATTAAAAATTTTAAGAGGTGATATTTCTTGTTAAAAGGACTCTAAATAACCAAAATTGTTTTATACAAATTTTTATAGTTTTAAGATATAGATATAGTTTTAACATTTTTGAAACACGGTGTGTGAAAACACTGTTTTTGGGTATACCTATAGATTATGAGATATACGATGTAAAAGTTTGCTGTAAAAAAATTGCTATAATAAATCGTAACTCGTTAACAATTGATATCTAGTCATTTTTTTTTTACATTTTTTGTAGGAAATTAAACGCTCTAAAAAAGGTATCTTACAATTTTTTTATACCTTTTACCGTTTGGAAGATATCAGAGGTCAAAGAATTTAACAAAATTTGAGGAATTTAACAAAAATTTCTTTTTTAACTCTAAATTTTATAACTTGTAGATAATAAAATATTGTAAAATGCGCAACATATAGTTTTGTAGGAAATGAAACACTCTACAAAAAGTCTTTTGTGGTTAATTGATTACTCCAACCATTTAAAAAATTTTGAGGATTAAGTTTCAAATTTTGGTTTTTAAAATGTGAATATCTTCTAAACGCTTAGAGTGATCGATTAACTACAAGAGATCTTGTTTGTAGAGCGTTTAATTGTCTACAAAACTTTATAATGCGCATTTTATAATATTTATTCATCTACTAGTTGTAAAATTTAGAAGTAGAAAAGAAATTTTTGTTAAATTCTTCAAAATTTGATCTCTGATATTTACTAAACAGTAAGAGTTAGAAGAAAATTGTGAGATATTGTTTTAGAGCGTTTAATTTTATATAAAGAATGTAAATAAAATTTTTCTGTACAATCAAGTAGTGACGAGATATGGATTTTGCCATACGGAACTGTAGAAAAAATGGATAACTTAGATGAGGAAGATTTTCTCATTAAAATTAAAAGCTCATCTTGAAAAAGCATTTTAAAAGATGCCTAGAAACTAATTTTTCAGTGTTGGAAGTTAAAAAAATATTCGATATTTTTGGCCTACCCTACTGTGGATGTATACTATAATATAGTATTAGTAAGAACTTGATATAAGCATTTAGTATAGTTGTTAACTAAAAGATATAGGGCGTTTGTTATTTTTCAATAACATGTAATGATTTAACCATAATTTGATATAAGAAGCAGTAAGCAGATCTCATAAAATATATTTTTTCTACTTTGCGTTAACAATATTGTTATTGTTAAACGCAAACGCGTTTAACAATAATGACATTAAATTTTCATTATAGCACGCAGGACAGTAACTTTTTTATTGGTTATGTTGGCACCGTAAGCGTAAAAATTACGTGTACCGCCTACCCAATGGAGATAATTGGAATAGTTGATAAAATCATAAGCGAGCTGTCGAAAATATTGAAGCAAAATATCAGTTAATTAGTAAATCAGTTGAAAACTTTAATAAACTTGACAAAGGTCATTACTCTATTAGTGCCAACCAAATTTGTCAAAAATCCCAAGTTGTGATAATTCTTCAAATTAGATTTTTTGAATGCTTTTTTTGCAACGTAAAGTAGAAAAAATAGTATATTACATTCGTTTAATAAGACGACTTGTGACACTCACTCTATTTGAGCATTCCTTGCTTCGTTGGTCGTGCTCAAAACTTATTCGTGTCACAATGATCGTCTTATGAAACACGTATAATAATGTACTATTATTTGTAAAACTCAGAACTCTTATCCTAGATTACCTAGATACAATTTTTTTTTGGTGTTTATTTATACAGGGTGATTCACAAGAAATAAAAAGCTTGTTAAAATTTTTAATACAATCTACATTACATTTTCAGAATTCACGTAGATTTTAATAAGGTATAATTTTATTAAATATACAGCAAGCGCACTTATCTAAAAAAAGTTTTATTTAGTTTTGCCATTGCACCTAATAAGAAACTCAGAAAATAATGCTAAAACTTAAAAAGTACTTTACGTTGTTCATAATAACATAAAAATTAAACCCCTAGTAATTACGGAGTTGTTCAAAAAGGTCTTCTACTACTTCGTTCACATGCATCAATACGCTTTGAAAATAATTTTTTAACTATATTACGTATAATTTATATATCACGTATCTTAGGTGCTACAGATCTATAAGAGGCGCTTATTCTGTATTCGAGATTTTCTTTATTAACAATAGGTGTTTGATATACCCGTTATTTGACTATTTCCTACAAAAAATAATCGAGTAGTCAGATACGGACTTCTCGGGGGCCAAGAAGGCACTGAATCTCTTATTCACTTATCTTTATAAACAGTGTTCAAATACTGATTTATACTTATTATAGGAAGGGTGAAGGTGCTCTGTCTTGCTGAAAACATATATTTTGTTTTGTGTGCTTATCTACTCTTTGCAGTAACATCAATAAATTGTTTTTTTTTTAAATAGGTATACATACCTATAGTAGATCTAGTATATAAAGTTACTGGAGACATCGTAAAAATTTATGTTGACAAGACAAATTTAGGTTGAGCGATTGATAAATTTTCCTGCCAAGACACGGTATTGGTTCGGTGCGGATGACAACTGTTGACAGGACTGGCAGATGAGTTTAAGTGATTTTTGTTCAATCTACGACTAGACACACTGGTTATTTTTTTTTTTTTTTAAATTGTGAGGCAATAATTTCGTTTTCGAGTTTGTCGATAGAACTCTTTAAAAGTGCTCTTTTTGAATCTAATGAAGATTATAATAATCTGAGTATAATAGTATTAATCGTTTATTTCCATCTCCGTTAGTACTAAAAGAAAGTTCGCCACTAAAAAAATCTTGTTTTTGCCAAACCTTTGCTGAACATATCTATAGAAATTTATTTTTTAGGTTAAATCGTTTTTTTTTATTCTAGACCTAAAGTAGAAGGATAAGGATGAAACTTGTTTTTTTTAATGATTAGGGAAACGGAAGATTGGTCAATTTCTACTTTTCTCGCCAATTTATGTGGATCATCTTCAAAAAATTTGGAATACTATCTCTTCATTTTTATTACTTGTGGCTGCTCCTCACCTAGATTCTTTAACCAATTGATTAACCAATCGATTAAATTAACCAATGTTTTCCAAAATTTTGTCAGAAGGCGCTCTTATTTTAGGATAACGCTGGTTCCGTATCAAGAGATTTATTTTTTATTAACATATTAACATTTGCCGTTATATTAAAATTATATCTGTTATTTTCGTTGTTAAAATCAGTGTACATTCTTCTGACTTTTTTACTATTAATAACTTTCAAACAAATTTTTTAAAGATATTTGAGTTTTATCAAAAAATTAAATTTTCTGCCAGATATTCTAGATAAATAATATAAATTTAAAAAATGTTTAGTTGTGAAAATGTAATATTTGTAATTTCACCCGGTATATATATTTTTAATCATTTCTACGTTAGTACAAAACTGAAATTTGAAATAATAAATTATCTCCCCATCATAAGCGTGTACGCACATACACACACGTATCTCTCTTGAATTATACTCCCGCAAATATCTTTAGGGCTGCTTTATGAATTCTGTTCACGTTTCATATGGAATTACCTGATAAAGACGGAATGGTGTCGATAATAACACAAACGCACGTGCCAATTCTAATCAAAATAGAATTATTTGAATGGATTTTTATTGTTTAAAACATTTATTACTGAAACACTGAATCTTGAAGAGGTAAGCGTGCTCGACGAAACTTGAACCTAGGGAATGACCCTAGTTGTAATTTATTTACAGCTGCAATCTCAGGGGTTAGTAAAAGCTATTTTCTCAGTTATTCTCTTCTGTTCTTGTTATGTGACTTCTTTACTTTTTCATCAGCTTGGATTATTGCAAGACAAATTTTTCTAAGTTGGATTTAAGATTTATAAATATTTTAAAACACTGTCGAGTGTCAAATTCGGATTGTAAATAATTCATGTCTTTACTTATTTTTGCAATTTTTTTATTTGTTCAGTGAGGTGTGATCCGACAATATGTGTTTATGGATTTGGCGATTACATAATCGTGAACAAAGGAAAAGAAATGAATCAAGAAATCTTCACGGTTCGTTTGTTACTTCTCGTTCTGATATTCGGTCGCTTATGGCCTATAATAATTACAAATTTATTGCGATATGGCCGTCAGTTTTCTGATAAAAACTCCAATTTACAGCATCTTTCCTCTGGTGATAATTGCACTTTTTGAATCGAGTTTCGAGGAAAAATATAGCGGCCAAAAATGATATCAGGAAGTTTGTTATTTAATTATTTTTACTAAAGCCTGTGGAATTTTTTTGGGGGTGAAAATTTAGAAGCTTATGTAAAATCACCCAACTTTTTGAATATTTTATGAATTTTTAAAACACTTGCGGTTGTGATTAAATAATTTTCCTAAAATGGAGTCATTATAAATTTAGTCGCAAACTTTTGGGATCGCTTGTCATTATTGACTTTATGACGCACTTCTTTGTTTCTGTTTGTCACAACTCCCAACAGAACACTTTGGATTGAGTCTTGGCGTTTTCCCATTTGCTCAAACATAAACAAAGACTGGGTAATACAGTCGAGGGAAATTTTGATAAAAAATAAATAGAAGGTTTCTTGTTTACACATCATATTATATTTTTTTCTGAAACATCTAGATAAGTTTAGATCCAATTTCAGTTTTTAGTTGTATTTCCAATCAAGTGGAAAAATTAATGATGTCCGACAATCAAACGACAAATTTCGTTGATGATATAGGGAGAGCAAACTGTGAAACCGCAAATTAAGGAAGGCTTTGAGCAATTAATCAGTTGGTTGGTTTTAAGTAAACACAACTTGGTTAGCAGGATAAAGCATAAAGTGTCAAAAACAAGGTCCGACTTTGAGAAAGTTTTTGAAATCACTATAATCTGTTTCAACTAAGAACATTCAAGATTGTTTAAAAAAACTTGAGGGGTTTTCTTTGTGTTGAAAAATGAAAAACAAGTTTTTCAAAGTGTCCGCCTTCGAACAAAGGCAGACAAATCAAATATTTTAGTCAAAAGAAAAAGTAAATGATTTTCCGTAACTAAAGAAGAGTGTTTTATAGCTTAAAAGTTTGAAGTTTGAAACCCTTTTAGGCAGGTCATCTCTTTAGACCTCATCTTTAAACCTTTAAAGCTGGACACGATGTCGATGTCGTCTCCTTAAAATCGGTTTTCAACTTCGACTCTAATTTCTAACCGGGATATTTTTATTTCGCCAAAGGGGATGAGATTATAATCGGGATAAATAAATATGGATTCAGCCACAAAAATCAATTTTATTTGAATATTATGGAAATTAATCGGAAAGCTTTTATACAAAACTGTTTCTAAACGTTTTATAACGTGTACTTTTCCACACTAGTGATCTCAGTCTCGATGTAATTTTACGATTTGTAATTGCGCTTTTTACGATAGTGTTTCAGACATTTTGATTTATTTTATCAACGAATCAAAATTAACAATGCCACAAATTTGGATTTTATAACCGTCGTAATTCAAAATTTAATTAGGAAAAAATTTATGATGGCTTTATGTACAGCAGTGACGTTAAACCCACTTACTATGCTTATTATATTTTTGTCGAACCTAGATTTTTAAATTTTACAAAAAATGTTCTGAAATAATTTGATCATAGTAATTTTGCATTTATTTTAAACAATGTTTAAATTGTTTAAATAAAGTAAAAGAATATCTTCTCTAAATAAACGAGTTAATAAATAAAATTGTCTGCAGTAATAGTTGCAATAAACCAAGTCTAATTTTATAACTAGAATTTAATTAGAATTATTTAGAAGTGAATAAAAAGGTGTTTCATATAACAAATGCCAGTTGTACCTTTATCTGAAGTGACACGATAATCTTTCCAGAATACTTGTAATATAGATTTTTGCAAAATAGATTTTGGAAAGATACAACTTTGAACAAATCCTATAAATAATAAAGTTAAACAACCATGACTTTTACAACATAAAAAGCATCTAGAAGACGTTGATCTGAGAAATTCGAAGTTTCTGTGATATAAAACCTAATTGCAATAGTGAATCGCGAAAAATAAAAATCCTACTCTGAAATTTCATTTAATTTAAAACAGCTTAAATTGCGATCTGCAGTTCTCAACATTCAAACATTTTTACAAAATTTATAAATAATGTTTTTTTTGTAAGAATCAATCAGAGATTGGAATTAAAGTATGATAAACTTAAAAAAAAAGAACATCAAACTCCAACAAGTAAAATATACAGAGTAACTCCCAAAAAAATATTTAAGGGAAATATAACAGTAAATATTTGTTTTCATAAAAAAGGTCAATTTGGGTGGCTAGAAAGATGTATGATAAGAATAACTTTTAAAATCAGGTGAAATTTATCTGAAACACGAGACAAATTAATTTTAGATTAATTTATTCGTCAATCTTTCAAAATAACTGTTATTTTTGCTAACATTTTTGTAAAAATATTTTTGTTTTAGTCAGTTTTGAATTGAAGAGTTGGTTTTTTGACAACGATTTTTACGTCACATAGTCTAATTTTAGCATGGTGTTTGATTTAGTGAGGACTTTTCAATAGTCAAAATAATGTTACTAATTAAGAAAGGACAATGAGAAATTAAAATTAGAATATACAGATTTAATTAAACTATAGGTATATTTATTTTTACACTAAATACAACGAAAGCATGACATTATTTATATGATCTTATATTTTTTCCGAAAAATTAGATTTTTCGCTTTCACTCTTTTTCGTGTTTATGGTAAAAATTAAGGGTCTCACTTCATAAACGACTTTTTCTTGTTCATAACATTTAATAATAATTTTTTCTGTGTGTTTCACGTAAAAACTCCAATTTTGTTAGAAATTTGTTCCAAAGTTTTATTCAACATTTTTAAAATGTCCTCTTCTTTAATCTTATTATTGGAATGTTTTTTTATAATAATTTTTGGCAACTCTCTATTTAAATTCAATGGGATTGAACTGATTGAAGTGATAGTGGTACAGGGGTAGTCTTAATACCTTATTTTTATATTGGTACGTTAGATCATCTACGAAATATGTATATACATTTTTTGGGTTCTAGAGCAATTTTCTGGGATATAGATGTATGCTGTTCATTAAGCTATTTAATAATCTCATTTTTTTGCCATGTCTTTATGGACTGATTTTTTTGCGGTTATTGTATGACCATTGTCTAAGATTATCACTGATGGCTTTTCTATAATTTTTTAAACGGATTTTTTAAAGCAATTTAAAAAAAATGGCATTTACGTTGTCGTGGTAATCATAGTTTGTTTGATCTCGTAGTGTTTATACAATGTCAAATAAATAATAATAAACTTGTTAAAAACATTAATTTTCAAAATTTTTTGTTGAAAACAGAGCTTTAGTATTACATATCCAGCTCTGTTATTTATTTACCAAAAAAAAATATGTTTTCGGCATTGTAAATTAACACTTTGTAAGTTAATTAAACACTTTGTTTTTTATTAATTGTATAAACTACTAATTTTTAATAAAAATAAGCTTTGAAGTGGGTTCTTATTTTACGGTTCTTACGGTTCTTATTTTAATTTTTTCGTTAAAAATTGATAGCCAAAAGCGGGATGCTAAGATACCAAAAAACGCCTAATTTACAGTGCCAAAAACAGAGTTTTTTTTGTAAATAAATAACAGATCTGGGAGGGTAATTCTAAAGGTCTCTTTTGAATAAAACAATTTTTTTGACAGTTTGATATTCTAAATATTTTTTATAATATGTACATAGATAGCAAATATAAACATGTGGGTGGTCCGTGATTTCTACTTTAAATTGTACAAAAAAAGGTAACGCTGGGTGCATGCTTTTCATTGGACTACTCTGTATTACACTACTATATTCTAATTCTACTATATTAATTTTTGGCCTCTGTCAAATATGATTTACCGGCCGCAGTTGAATTTAAAAAATCAATTTTTTGTAAAAGTCGACCAAAAATTTTAGTTTAGAAATTATTTATTAATTTTTATTGTTTAGATATTTTTTTAAATTGTTGTACAAATCAATTTAAAGTAGTACATTTTGTGTTAAAAAAATATATGAGTAGCTTATACATGTATTTATATTTATGGTAAATGAGCCTCTACTTATATTATTGAATAGGAATTTTTCGTGTAATATTTTAGCCGCGTTGTTGGTTTTTGATTCCGGAATAAGAAATTTAGTGGAAGGTGGCAAATTTACTGAATGATTTATGAGCAATTCAACTTCCACAAACTCAAAGAAAAAAGTTTGTGAAAGCTCAGGTAGAAAATCTTTGACTTTCCCTAAATTAACAATTCGGTGATTAAAAACGTTGCCCAAAAAATCGATGTAAACAAGAATTGATGTAAATGAAATCAGCCGTCAAGCACACTTAAGTGTAAAAAATATTGAAACTGAAAGGAAAAGAGCAATTTACCTTGGAAAGCTGCTCGCATCTAAGCCTTAGCGACAGTGTCAAGTAAAGGAGTTAAAAGTAAATCGTCTCTTATAAAATCAAACTGATAGAAAATTCGAAAATGACTGACTAAGCGTTTTCGCATTTTGCTGAATGTTTGTGCCATTATAGCGATAACGCACTCCATAAAATAAAAACAGCGTGCATTTGAAATACACCTTTTCGAAACGGGGATCATCGAGTGGAATGCAGATTAGGCAACAGCAGTATTCAATCAGTTTTTTTTTGACGATATCCCCTACATACTAAATGAATGCCAGCTATGCCCCAACAATTCAAATACGAAACGTATCTGACCCGACAGTTTCAACTGCAAAGCCTTAATCCTACGTATCAACTTTGGGCGTTATTGGAAACTCCTCGCTCATTTCAATTCAACAAAAATTAGACAGACTGAGCGTCCTTAACTTTTTCAAAGCTTTATCGGACGAGAGCCGCTCCACCTTATTATTTCAACAAAGGAGATCGATAAATGGTTGAAACGAACACTAAACCATAGCCGACAAACAATCTCAAACTTTCGGTGTTTATGGCAAACCGCAAGAAGCGGGAGACTTTCTAATTCGGCACAAACTTGACCAATAAGTACACAAATATCGTCAAAAGGATTGATAAACCAAATGTAAAGATAAGGTTCTGTCTTGACATGCTTTACTTAAACACATACGAAACAAATAATTAGAAACATGTTAGTTTCTAACTAAAATAATTATTATAATAGTTCCCCACTGACAACCCTTACAGGCCTATGGGATATAGTAGGCATGGCTGTTATTTTAATTAGCCAACAAGGCTAGTAGGGTGGTTAGCTCATTTCTTAATTTTAGGAGCAAATAGTTAAAATTTACATAAATAATTACATCACACAGGCATAAAGGCATTTATTTAGGTTTGTTTTATGCTCTCGCTACGCTCATGCTGTAAACACAACATTGTACTGCTAATACCTATTTTTTTTCTTACAATTTACAGTTGCAAACTGGTCGTAAATGTTCTTTTAAAATGTCAAAAAAATTGTTAAATATTTTCTTTTCCTTTTGGGTATTTTTAACAGGTCCTCAGCGGTCAAAAAAATTTTAGGCAACTTGATAAAAGACGTAGAGACACTACAGCGGAATACCCAAACCAAAGAATATTTATTTACAGAAAAAGAAGCAACTTTTGTTCGGCTTTTTTGATCTTCATCTTCCTTATTTTTGTGACCTTGTGCTATCACTGCGGATGACTGCGTTTGGCGTATATAAGAAAAATAAATATAATAAAATGAAATTTAATGGAATTTCTTTTTCAAAGATGAGGAATTTTCAGAAAAATAAGAAAGAATCAAATCAAATTCTTACATAATAACTATGTCTCAACATCATTGAAAAGAAAATTATAAAATTGTTAAAAAAATAGTAACAAAAATTTACTAAACTCTTGTCAGTAACAAACCAAAAACATAAAAAAAGAAGAATCTGTACTAAAAACAGAACAAATCGCTATTTTCAGTAAAAAAGTTGTTGGTCGCTGAAACGTTTCCTTCTAAACGATATACAAAATTTCTGACTCATGTTTCGTTTCTTAACCAACATTATTACTAGGATCTTTATTTGCCGAGGTTGAGATTTATATTGCGATTAATTTTGAGAAGAAAATTTACTGGACAAATCATTCGTTGTTTTCTTTCAGATTTTCTTAAAAAGGTTTTTCATTTTTTGATGTAAAGATAACACAGCACAGTCTACCTATAAACGAATTTTGTGTTGGATCTCCTTGGTGTGTAGAATGAAATGAAGCAAGCACCCAAAAGCACCAAATAATTTCACTTTGCACGACGCACGTTTTAACAACAAAGTTGTCATGCTCAGGTGGGGAATTAAACTAAATTCTGATTGAAACAAAAGGTTTGTTCCAACCAGCGGTTTCTTTACGATACACGGGACGATACCGTGTACTGTTTGTACCGTTTTAGTGCGCATGTGATTACATGGCACTGCTGGGGTTTCTGCAAGGGGTTGGAACGGATTGATGACCGTCTTGTGGTGGTACAGTTTCGCACGAAATTTTAAATGATAAAGCGTTGGTTGAAGTGTTAACAAAATTCTAAAATTCTTTATTTTTTATTAAAATATCTATATCCTCATCTTTATCTTTGTCATCATTTTCATGTTGAGGAACTGGTACATCTATTTCATTAGGTTGTAACCTATTAAATGGAAATTAATCATCAATTGCTATATTGTGCAATACACATGCTGCCCTAATAAAGTGTACCAATACCCTAATATTTTGCAGTTTAATATGATATAACTGACGAAATTTTTGTTTTAATAGTCCAAAATAGTGTTCTATGACATAACGATTTTTTGCTAATTGTAAATTGTAAATGATAATTCTGCTGCCTTTCTAAGTTAAATTTCCTCTGCTTTTGAATGACGTATGTAAGTTTGCTTTTAATGGAAACCCACTATCACTAACCATTTAAAAATAATGTAAAAACTACATTAAAAATCTTTAAAACAACAAATGTTTCCAAATAATTTTGATTTTTTATGCGGGGTTTATTTATCAACATTTCATCATCACTACTCAAATCAGATATTGATAAAATATCACTGTCTTTTTTATTAATATCGCCCAAATTAAGAATTTAATAAAAAAAATTCAAACTTATTTGATCTAAGTCCACGAAAATTCTCAGTGCGCATGATAGTCCAACCAGTACCTAGTCTAGAACCATGTATCGAAATGACCGTCACGAGACCGTCCCATGTACGATCCACAGGTTGGTTGGAACGCAGGTAGGGATCGTACAGTGTACCGTCACTTTTGGGTTGGAACGCCGTTTATTCATTGCGCTTGAGCGGGATCGTACAATGTACGGTCATAGGGTGGTTGGAACAAACCTAATATTGTTGTTATAATAGTAAAATATTAGATTATTAATTCTGGAATTTAGCAATTAATAACGTTGCTAAGGATAAGGAACATTGTTTGTAAATAGATATCATAGTTGACTGGTTTGATATTCGCGTCCTGTCATAAAAATATTTTGATAAAATGTCGAACTACCTGCTCTCATAGGCAGCAAAAGCCAGGAAATGTTTGATTCCAGCAAAATCGAATATTGCGTATAGTAAAATGTATTGTTAAATAATATTTTATTGTCAATGATTATTATTTATTCACAAAATCACAAATAACAAAGTTCGCCACTATTTTCTCACGAGCATCGCATCGAACGACCTTACTCCCACCGTTCCAGTCGATGCTGTGCCGAGAGTACCGCAACTCCACACCCCTGCGTACTTCCCAAGATTCGGAAACCCTCATTGGCCGCACGAGAATTCCCGAAGTTCGAATTCCTTCACATTCGGCCATCCTGTCGTAGGCACGTCTCGGGCCTTAAACCTGAAATTTCAAAATAACCAGCAGATTTGTGCATCGTAATTTTGTCATTAGTTATCAAATCATAAAATTTGGCCCACGCAAGGTAGCCAAATGTTCAATTTCTGTGGACTCACGCAGATTCGGAGTTTCTCTCAGGCTCACGCAAAGCTGTTTGGAGTTTCTGTGGGCTCACGCAGATTCGGAGTTTCTCCCGAACTCACAAAGAGCTCCTGAAGACTCACACAAATCCGGAGTTTCCACCAGGCTCACGCAAACATAAAGCTTCGGAGTTTCTGAAGGCTCACACAAATCCAGAGTTTCCACCAAACTCATATAAAATTATCAAATGTTCAGAATTTCTGTGGGCTCACGCAGATTCGGAGTTTCTCTCAGGCTCACGCAAAGCTGTTTGGAGTTTCTGTGGGCTCACGCAGATTCGGAGTTTCTCCCGAACTCACAAAGAGCTCCTGAAGACTCACACAAATCCGGAGTTTCCACCAGGCTCACGCAAACATAAAGCTTCGGAGTTTCTGAAGGCTCACACAAATCCAGAGTTTCCACCAAACTCATATAAAATTATCAAATGTTCAGAATTTCTGTGGGCTCACGCAGATTCGGAGTTTCTCTCAGGCTCACGCAAAGCTGTTTGGAGTTTCTGTGGGCTCACGCAGATTCGGAGTTTCTCCCGAACTCACAAAGAGCTCCTGAAGACTCACACAAATCCGGAGTTTCCACCAGGCTCACGCAAACATAAAGCTTCGGAGTTTCTGAAGGCTCACACAAATCCAGAGTTTCCACCAGGCTCACGCAAACATAAAGCTTTAGAGCTTTCCAACTTTACAAAACAGTGACTCGTTTAGACACTCAATGTGACACAACCTTTACTCATAAAACATTAACGCCCAACTTCTGCGTTCTCCGGCATTTTTGCCAATACAAAACAATAATAAATACATCACAATTCAGGTTGTCACATTCTACCCAATCAAGTTTGCTCTTTCAGGAGTATAATTTATTCTTTTCAACTAACATGCCTTTAAATTTCAATAGAAACATTACAGTAACAAAATACTCCTACCTTTTATTCATTAACAATTTGAGGGCGGAAGAGTTTCATACGGTCGCTGGCAACAACACCTTTAAATCGCCTTTTGTCTCGAGATAAGGACTTCACATGGTATCTGTCATTTGGGAGGCAATGGGTAACCAGTACGGGTCCTATGAATCTCTGCACCAATTTTCCACTTGTAAGACCTTTAACCATAGGTGTTCTTTCGAACATGACCATGTCTCCAACCTGATATTTTCGCGCTTCCAAACGATTTTTATCATACCGTTTTTTCATACGAACTGCATTTTTCTCACACGCGACTCTAGCTTTTTCACGTTTCACTGATAATTGCGCCTGTCTGCCCGCATCACTTCCGGGATAAAAACTTACTTCATTTGCTAACCGAGGTCTAAAACCGTATAAAAGTTCAGATGGTGCCTCACCGGTTGTCGTGTTAATAGTACCGTTTATTCCACGTTGCACTTCTGGAATTTTTATTTCCCATTGATCATAATCATCTCCAATAGCAGCAATCATTGCGTTCAATATTGTCCCATTAAATCTCTCTACCTGACCATTACTACGCGGAGAAGCAACAGCATTTAGAATATGTTTGATCCCGTTTTCTTTACAAAATTCTTTCATAAGTTCACTTGTAAATCCTTTTCCGCGGTCACTTATAATCCGTTCAGGTATACCAAAAGTTTTACACAAAAGATTCAATGTTTTCAAAATATATTGAGTATTAGTATCTGGTACCGGTTCAATCCATGTAAACTTTGTAAATGCGTCAACAGTTACCAACATATAAACATTGTTATTACTAGTTTTACAAAAAGGTCCAATATGGTCTAAATGAAGTGTATGAAAAGGACGTGCTATCTTCTCAATTGGAAAAAGGAGACCTCGACGTCTTCCAGTAACACGTTTAGCACAAACACATGAAATACAGCTTTGAACGTATTTTGTAACAAAATGTCGCATTCGTGCAAACCAATATTTCCCGCTAATAGCTTCAAATGTTTTCTGGGGTCCTGGATGCCCATTCTCATCATGATACAACTTAACAATTCTCCAGCGAACATCTTTTGGAATTAATATTTTTCTTTCTCCATTTACCTTTCGACAAATCTTGTCTTCAAACCACTCATATGCCGGATCGGCCTCGTTGTTGTCAAGTTGTGTTTTAATGAGTTTACAATCATCATCTTGAGTTTGTACGCATTGAATCCAATCAGTTTCGCGAATTAAATTGATATCTGTTATTATTGGATGACGACTTAATGCGTCTACGTGTTTCATTCTAGTACCTGGTCGGTAAAGAATGTCAAAATTATATTCTTGTAATTCAATCCACCAACGACCTATTCTCGGTGATAAATCTCGTTTTGTATACGATAGACGTAAAGCATTACAATCTGTTATAATTGTGAAAAATTTTCCATGCAGATAGTTTCTGAATTTTCGTACAGCCATAACTACCGCCAAAGTTTCTAATTCGTAGCTGTGATACCTGGATTCACAATCCGTGGTCTGACGACTCATGTAATAAACTGGTTTAAAACTTCCATCTTCCTGCTTTTGAAGTAATATAGCGCCGAAGCCTATTTTACTTGCATCTGTGTGTATTTGTGTTTCTAAATTTTCATCATACAAGCATAAAACTGGTTCACTAGCCAACTCACGTTTAAGTAACTCAAAAGAGTTTTCTTCTTCCTGGCCCCATTTCCATGTAGTACTAGCTTTCGTCAATAAAGTTAAAGGTTTAGCTTTCAAGGCAAACTCAGGAATAAACTTTCTGAAATAGGAAGCAAGGCCCAAAAATCTTCGTAGGTCATGTAAATTCAAAGGTTGAGGAAAAGACATTACGGCTTCAATTTTTGTCGGTGACGGACTTAGTTGTCCTTTTTTGATGATTGATCCCAAATATTCAACTTCCGGTCGTAAAAATGTACACTTCTTTTTGTTTAAAGTTAATTTACTATTCCTAAACAGTTGTAAAATTGTTTCAAGGCGCTCAAAACCTTGCTCTATTCCTTTTGATAAGATTAGAATATCGTCTAGATATGCGAGTGCATACTCATAACGAAGAGGATCTAATATATTATTAATTGCTTTTTGAAATACTGCGGGTGCGTTTGTGAGTCCAAAAGGGATTCGTTTGTATTGGTAATGCCCGTCGGGAGTTATAAATGCTGTGTATTTCTTACTGTTTTCAGCCATTCTCAGTTGATGATACCCCGACGCTAAATCTAGAGTTGTAAAGCAAGTGTTCCCTGCAAGTCGTTCCAATTGATCTTCAATTCTCGGAAGAGGATATCGGTCTTTTTGAGTAATAGCATTTAATTTTCTATAGTCCACGCACATGCGCATTTCTCCACCCTTCTTTTTTACAAGAATAATTGGACTCGCGTATTCAGAAGTTGTTGATTCAATAATATCATTATCCAAAAGATCAGCAACAATGTTTCGGACTAACTGTCTTTCATGAAACGAAAGGCGATATGGTCTATAAAAGACAGGCGTTGTGCTAGTCAGAGTTATTTCCATTTCAACATTAGTATTTCCCAACTCCGCACTGTTTTTAGCGAAACAGTCTTCATATTTTATAAGAAGTTCTTCCAAACGTTTTTGATCCGTTTCGGAAAGAGCATCAACAGCAACAGGTACTTCAGGAAAATCCTGCCCCGAAGGGATTCCCCTCGCTAGACAATGACCTCCCGAAACTGACACAGGACTACGACTAATATTATAAACAGTCAACACGCTTTCATGATTAAAGAATTCTATTTCTTTTCTGGGAATAATGACAAGTGCATTGCTGTGGTTTTGTTCCGATAACTGAGTTTGGACTGTACCATTAATAATTTCTGCACGAACGGCAATATTGTTTATACCAGGGGTAAGTTTTACGTCAATGTCATTAATTATTAAAATCTTTGACGCTGGTTTGTCAATCAAATGAGGTAATTCAGAAAAGTTATTGTTCTCATAAAAAGTTAAATTATGTTCTTGTTTTAATGACATTAAGATTTGGGGATTCCGTAAAAGGGCGACCAATTAATAAATCAAATTCCTGTGATTTATCTTCGACAACAACTATTGGAACATCTCTCTCAACTTCATCAATTTTAATTTTTCCGCTTGTCCTACCAAGAGATTGTACTGTAGCGCCACCGTAACCTTGCATAATAGTTTTATGTGTCGTGTTGATTGGTAAACGTAAATTTATGGCTTTATTTAATTTAATTGTATTACAGGCACTTCCAAAATCGACATAAGCTTTTATCTCATTATCATTAAGTTTTACTGTCAGGTGATATTTTTCATCATCCGGTGAGATGGAAATTAATTTTATAGGTCGATTATCTCTTTTAGCTTGAAAACAGGTATCAATAGTATGACCGGTACGTTTACAAAAGGTACAGTTTCTTATTTCAGTTGATACAGAATTACGAGGTACTTGTTTACAAAAAGCTGCTTTATGGCCAATCTGTTTGCATCTATAACAAGTAAGCTGTCGTTTATTAATTTTCCCGGTAATTGAAGAATGGAATTTTGTTTTCTGAGTATTGGATAAAGGTTTCGATGTGACCTCGACTTTGTTTAGAAAATTCAATAATGCAGCTGTGCTCTGGCAACCAGCCGCTTTCGCACTTGAAGTCACAACATTGTCGCCTAAAGTCGAAACAATAACATCCGTTATGACGCCGTCTGACAATTCACAATTCTGGCCTAGACGTAACTTGTAATAATAAAATGCAATTAGATCTTGATCTTGCTTTCTTTCAACGGTAACAAATTCGCGTAATTTAGCAGCGATACAAATTCCTGTCGGAAAAGCAGTGATTAATTTTTCTTTCCACTCGGCCCAAGTAAATCCGAATTCTGACTGACATTCGTACCATGATTTTGCGTTTCCAGTTAATTTTCCAGTCATGCAAAATATTCGAGCGCGATCGTCCCAATCGTATAAATCACCGATTGCGTCAATTCTTTGCAACCATTGATTTATTGTCATGCCATCTGTCGCACCACTAAATTCCGCTATACCATCCATACGACCAAGATAACGTGGAGATGATAAAGATTCACGTCTTTGATTTACTGGTGTCGAGGATGAAAATGTTAATTGCGATTGCGACGATGTGGATGCACACAACGACGGGTTAATAAATTTTTCGAGCTGTTGAAGACGTTGCTCGACAGACTGAGCATTTTCTACAGGTGTTTTTTCAAACAGGTACTTCACGTCGTGGAAGATGTTTGCGTCTTATACGAGACCGTTCTCGCGAACTCGAATCGCTACTCGTTCGTTTTCCACGTGCTCGAGAAGTTTTTGATTTCCGGTGTTTACTACGACTACGACCCATTTTTACAAGTCCAACAAAAGAGCAAAAACGGACACGTAGGCAGACAGAACAACGAAGATGATGTATCAGTGATAAGCTAGAGTACTCACCCCGTTAAGGTCAAGGGCAAAGGTTGCCAACACTGCGCAATACACCAAAACAAAACAAGAATTGTTTGTGGGCTTTGGATCAAAATTCCACTCCTGAATTTGTTAAATAATATTTTATTGTCAATGATTATTATTTATTCACAAAATCACAAATAACAAAGTTCGCCACTATTTTCTCACGAGCATCGCATCGAACGACCTTACTCCCACCGTTCCAGTCGATGCTGTGCCGAGAGTACCGCAACTCCACACCCCTGCGTACTTCCCAAGATTCGGAAACCCTCATTGGCCGCACGAGAATTCCCGAAGTTCGAATTCCTTCACAGTATGTACGAAGACTTTCAACACTGGAGAACAGCAAATACGGTGAATGGTGCCGACGAAAATATTTTGCTTGCGTTTTTTGAAGACTTGGTAATTTGCTATGATTTTTGTTATTTTTGAACGTATGACTAATTTATTCTATCCGTAGTCGCAGAAATATTCACCAAACACGTTGTGGTCAAAATTATCCATGCTAAGGACAATGTTGCATTTAAAAGAAAAAAATTTATGTTAAAATGTTTGATGAAGTAGAAGCATTTGTAAAGAATAAAAATAAAGAATACGTTTCAAAAAAATCAGAAGTGTTGTCCCGAGAACAGCTCAAAAAATTCTTGCGAGAAGCTCTTACTGACATTTTTTTGGTGTATAAGGTAAAATTTCATTGTGATTCTCTTCTGTTGAATAGACTGTTACACCTGTAATTTAAATTTTAAAGGTCGTTTTAATTATGGAAATCTTTGGCGTCTGCAGAACGCACATTAAATAAAACATTTTCATAGTAAAATATGACATTTCAGATTTTTATTTATATGACGTTTCATATTTCCCTTGGGACAATATGAGCGTTTCATATTTCCCTAGGGAAATATTAGTGTGTTATTACATATTGTAACTAAGGCAATATTAGTTAATATTGTATCAATCAGAAAAAAACTAAATATTTTACAAAATTTCACGGTTTATATACACACTAGTCCCGCCCCCTATTAATGAATAAAGCGCAGAAGCAGGGATGGGTCCGAAGTCCGCGTTGATTAGACGTCCTTTGTTCCTATGTATTTCTAGACTCTCGCTTCTCGCAAGCGTCAGGAAATTTACAATTATTAATCGCCCTGATAAGTTTAACATTATTTATATCAATTCTGTGGTCATTTTTAAATATATGTTGGGCAACACTGGATTTCTCAATTCTGTTGAATCTAAGATGAGCCATGTGTTCTTTAAATCTAGTGTAAACTGATCTCCCTGTTTGCCTAATATATTTTTGATTACAATCTTTACAACTAATTTCATAAATCCCCGACTTTTCAAGAGGCCCTGTTTTATCTTTCGAGTTACCGAGGAGACTTTGTAGACTTGTACCAGAGTTGTAAACAACTTGGAAGTCTAAATTTTTCAAAAAATTTTGTTCAATACTTTTGTGATTGTGGGAGCATAGGGTATTGATATGAACATTGTCTTCTTTAGGCTATTTTCAAAAGTCGTTGATTTAGTGACCGTTTTCTTATATCTAATTTTTCGAACCATTTTATCAATAATTTTAGTCTCGAAACCATTACCCCGGGCTGCATCTTTTATGACTTTGAGCTTTTTTCAAACCTTTCGTTATTCAAGGGAAAATTGATGAGCCTGTGGATTAAGAAGTTAAAACTCGACATCTTGTGTTGAGGACTCGTTTATGTTACCTATAAACGAGTCGAATAAAAGGTTTGCCAACTGCCACGTTAAAAATCTAACTGTGAAAAACTAAGAAGATACTAAGCGTTATTATGTGGAATTTTTAAGGCTTCTGGGGTTTTATTCTCATAGTGGAGTTTTCTTCACAGGAACATCAATTGCAGGTCGCTTACTAGTCAATTCCTGAGTTTGTTGTGAATAGGGATGCTAACCTTTCGATATCGTGATAAAGGATATTGTCAAAGGCGTATCTAGGATTGTTTTTTAGGGAGGGCGAGGGACTTGAGGAAGATTGAATTTGCATTTTTTTTACCATCTTACTACAGTCTTTAAAACTCTTCTCTTGTATATGCTTTTAGACTTATTTTTACCTGCGGCTTTCAAGCAACAAGTTGGAGCCAAAGGCGATAGTTATTCTAAAAACAATGTTCTTAAAAGGTTTATTATAAACAAATAAAAACTTACATTTGGTTCCTAAATTCTATTACAAAAATTAGAATATACATTTTTGAAAGACGGAAACGAGAATTATTGTAAATTGTTTCTTTTAATCTTAGTCTTTTTTTAATCTCTTGCTCCAAGGATATAATTTTAAACACAATTTTTATATTAAAATAGAAAAAATATAAAAATATAAAGTATCTCAAAATTCTATGATTATATTTGATATTTCTGTCTATTTCTTTATAAATAAGTTATGTCTTTTTTAATGTTTTAGGATTTATAAGGTCTAATAAGCTCTGAAACGTTAGTAGTAAAGTAAAAAAATCAAAAATAAAAGTTTAAAAAAAGAGTGTCCATAAATAGGACTGTTGCAATAGGTCTTGTCTATTCGTCTATATTCAATTTTTTTTTAAATTTTATTTGACGGATCATACAGTTTTAAACATACTTTGTGAGCCGAATAAAAACTAATATAAAAAATTTTTCTGCAATGTTTAGAAAAAAAGTAAAATTAAAGATGTTTTTCTTTATCTGGCTTAAAAGACCATAAATTATATTCACTTTGAGAGCCAAAAGCGACGATTATTACAAAAATTAAAATTTACTGTAATTTTATAAAAAAAAAGAGTACAAACTATCTTTTGCAGCTCCTAAATTCCGTTAAAAACTTTAATACAGATAACTAAAATAGAGATTTTGGGTGTTTAAACCGAAAATTATTGTAATTGTTCTATATCTACCAAGACTTTTCTCAGTATCCGGCTCAAAGGATTATTCTTTTATTAATCTAGATTTTTTTTTCATTACTATTCTCGACTTTTCCTTTTTTAACTTTTTTTAGTAGTCGGTTTTCTTATTTTTATTTTGTCTAAATATTGTTTTTTGAATTTGTCTAGAATTTTGTTTCTCCAGAACCTCCCAATCGACGTTTTCAATTAAATCTTTTTTTATCGTTTGTTTTAGTTATATTTTCTTCTTCTCTTTCAATCGTTGGCTTTGTGTTTTTTTAGAATTGTTTAAATTACATTTTTAAATTTTTTTCTCTGTTCTGTTTTTGTACAACATACATATTTATCTTTTGATTTTTTTACATCTGTTTTTTTTTACTGGTCGTAATTCTTCTTATTGTTCTTTTCTCTGTACCATTAAATACCCTATTTATGTAGGTTTCATAATTCAAGACTGGATAGAACTTTTGTTTGTTTATACGTACTTAAAATTTATTTTGGTAACTTAAAAGAACGTCTAGAGAATTAATATTTTTGAAATCAACCAATTACAAATAGATTGATTACTAATAAAAAATTGCTCGTTTTGCTTTGGTAAAAAAGACTAGATAAAAGCACAAATTGTGTCTTTTAAGTACATGTTAAAGACTAAAGGACAGTTCACAAAATTAAAGGGCTATCCTTTCAATTAAAGGACGGTTGCAAACTCTAGTTTTGGCCTAAAATGGTTCTGGATGCTAATTTGCAAAATGTTTTGTTAGTTTACACTTGAAGCAAACGATCTCATTTTTCTTATTTTATAATTTCTATAAATTTTCGAAATTTCTAAATCATTTTTGTATTTTTTTTTAGATTTTCTAGTTTTTTTATGTGGATCTTCTAAGTTGTGTAAAATTTATAGGTTTTCTAAATTTGCTAACTTATTTAAGAAAAATAGGCTACTTATTTTTTAGGACAAAAAAGGATATTAATAGATGTATGTTTTGTGATAACTAATTAATTAAAAAAGTATTTTGGGGTTGCGTAAGTGTGTAAACACTATCTACACCCACAACAACAATAAATTCAATACCGTATTGGTTACAGACAATAAGCTATTATAACGCACGAAATTTGCGGCATTTCACCGTCAAAACAAGTATCGAATTACCCTCAAGCGAATTTTTTTCTTCCTTTTTCATTTTATTCGTCATAATAAATTCAAGAATTCTTTACAATTTCATCATCAAGGGTAAAATTTCGTCGTGGCTAAGCACCTGAAAATACGTCTACAGATTCGAGATTTGTCCGCAGAAGCGTATGATTTATGGCTATTTGTCGGGAAATTTAAACTTGGTCAAAGTATAAAAAGGAGTTTTATCTTTCAGGGTGCTTGGCTTGCACGTCACAGCTCCTAGTCTCGCCTTTTTTCATATACCGATATTAAGGGGTAATAAGGATTCCGGAATCACTAAAAATTACGAGAAATAATGGTGGGACCTTGAATTATTCTTCTCGCACGTGTATGTTGACACGCAGAAAGCCTCCAGGGTAAGTAATCATTTCGCATGTTCATATAAAAATGGGAACCTCCAACCCTTAGGTTATTTATTCAATAAGGGTGAAGGCTGAACTTTTGATCAGCTGAGTATGGATTTATTGTCTTCCTGATATCCTCGACATTGATAGGATCCTTTTTTTCTCTCAAAACTCATATCTAATACAATTTTTTATCCCAACAAAACTGCATACAACAATTTTTGCATTTTTATTTTACACGAAATGGAAAAATAATATGAGTTTTCGCGACTCCAGCTGTTTCATAAACTAACTTTAAATTAGAAATTTTATTTAAATACAGTTTGTACGTTATTAAAATTCGAATGTAAAATTTAATAGCTTTATTTTGTTTGATCCAGTATATTGAAAAATATTTTTGGTGTTAGTAGAAGTGTTCTAATTCAAAAATAAACAAATTTTTATCTCGTTTCAATTACTTTCTAGTGGCAAATCACTATTAACTTGCAAGTGGGTTTATGAAAGCTTTCAAATATTTATATTCCGATCAATTAAATATCACTCATCAAAAAAAAATTATTATTTAGTCTTTAGCAGGAATTTAATATTTTGTTTATTTGTGTAAATCAGCAATAATATAAAATAATTTTGTTCGAAAATCTGAATCTTGTCGATATGAGTAATAATTCTTGTTTGGTCCCTTTATTCGTTTCTTTCCACTCAATTTGCCTTGAATCTCTTTTTAATAATATTGGTAATTTAAATTGGATCGATTTTGCAAAGTAGAATTCGAACCAGGAATATTTTCAATATCAAAAAAAACAAAAGAAAAAACAAATCATGATATTCCTGAGAATCCATTCTAATTTTTCACCGCTAAACACTCTAAGATTTTGCGAACAAAAACTTTATCGTTCTACATATTTAAGTCACGAAAAGTGTAAATAGGAACCTTGTTTCTTGCACGAATTTTTTTTTACTACCTCAAGAACTACGTGATATGAATAGGATCGGCTTCGACCGGTTTTGGTTGAATCTCCCGAAGGAATGACTGTCTGATATGAACTTTTCATTTTTGTAAATCCTGTAGAACATTTATTTTCATTAATTAATGTAAATGAGCATACGTCTCGTCAAGTGTTAAGTCCATGAAAGGTGTGCCCTCGAGGATTAATAAATATAAGCTCAAAGGTAAATTGGGATTTATGGAGATCTTAGTCTGCGAAATTTTCTACCTAGGGGGGCTATGAATATATATATTTAATTTTATTATGACGTGGTTATAACTATGAGAAAATAAAGTGCTCTATAAAATGAAAGTAGCTCGTTTCAGCTTGACGGAGAAAAATGATTAGTCTACAAGAAAATCGAAACTTTCGATAATAAGGAATAGTACACAAAAAAATCTAAAAACATTAATGCAACAACGAACAAGTTTTACTGGCATGTTAGGAACATTCTGTTCTTAGAAATTTATTATATTGCTAAACCAGTAGATCTAAATAAATAACGCAGGGATATAATTTTATACAATTATTTTAAGACAGTAACAATGAAAACACACGAAAAAGAAAACAGATAGAAAGAGTAAAATATTGAACTAGGTCGTCTGAAACTTTAGTAGCTCAAACTTCAGGGGAAACAAGATTATTTATGATTATAAATACTTTACACTCACACAAAAAGAAGAAAGTGAAAAATAGAACTAAAGAATAGGTAGCGTAATAAATAAAAGCAGTGGGTTTCGATCTTTACTGCTCAAAACAATTAGGAGAATTAGACTAAAATTGAAATACTCCTAACTTGCATACAACTTTAGAATATCTTTCTGTTGCTGATGAAATAACATGTTATTTTTTGTTTGTTGTTTAGTCAGGACTGCCGGGAAGTTGTCGAAATTTAAGGATTGTAGGTCTGACTAAAGGCGAAGTTTGAAAGATGAATAGATTTTTGATCTGGATTAGGGCTGTGTTTGGTTATTTTTGATTATTGCGTTTTTAGAAAAGGGATTTTTAAGGTTTCTTAGGACATTTGTTGTACAAGATAGTCTTAAGAGCTTGAAACGATGAAGCTAAGGCATTTCATTTGCTAGGCATAGTAGGCTATCTTCTGGGGATGTTCTAAAGGCTCCTACCGCAATGCGAAGGGCAGTAGACTGAATAGATATGACCGGTTTAATGTATGACGCACAGCATGACGAGTACGCTACTGCACTATAACTAGTCTAGCCACGGTCTTATTAACATTCTATATACATATGAAATGTATGAATCTACAAAAACAGATACATTATGATCTAATCTCAATAAACATAGGGGGGCAAAAACCATAATGTATTGCCATTTTGATAAAATTCAAAACACAAAAAAATCACACAAAAAACATGAAACGTAGTCTTTAGGGTTTAAATTATCTTTTT
Organism: Tribolium confusum; assembly: GCA_029207805.1. Lineage (NCBI taxonomy): Eukaryota > Metazoa > Arthropoda > Insecta > Coleoptera > Tenebrionidae > Tribolium > Tribolium confusum. The sequence continues at coordinate 13,434,531 of JALGAY010000006.1, forward strand.
AGTTGTGTATTTTGGAAATAACGTCAATTTTTAGAACATCGCATAACAAAAATGAAAATTTAAAGTCTTTCTTTTCGAGTATTTGGAAAATGACTTGGTCAAATAAGCTTTTGTATAACCTTTTTGAAAAGCGCTTGTTATGCGCTTTCTAACGATATATTACAAGTAGGGTAGTGCCATTTAAAATTTTGAAGTTGGGGTGGCTGTGGCTTAAAGAGTGGGTGGGGTGCGTCACTTACCATGTGATTTTGATTCCCCCTAGCAACCACCGAAACGGTTTTAAGTGATTCTGAATAACTTTTTCAATTCTAGAGATATTGCCTATTGCAACTTTTAAAATTGACACACTGTATATATGTATGAAGGATTTGGTGTCAGCTTCCCAGTGATGATCGTAAAATAAGAAAAAACTTCTTCAGCAACAAAAAGGTAAAATGGTAAAATCGGCGAAAAAATTACGTGTTCAGTACAATAATAAAGCAGATTTAATGCCTTGCCTGACTTTAAAGGCTCGGCTGCGCGTTGGTTTTGAATTGCCAGTCAGGCCATTAAATTACCTGATTTAATCTCTGATTAAAAAAAAACAATATAAATTTATTTTTGTTCAAATAAATTGGAACGCATTTTCTTTGAACATGTATTTAGAAATTTTATTTTTATTAATTTAACAAAATTGAATCTATTTTATGACTTACCATTCGAATTATTATATGCAACAGCGACTATCTTTGTCCTACCCTCTTTAGAGGCGATCCAGGTTAATCATACTTTACACTACTTAAACATACTTTAACACTATTTTTTTTATTTATATTACAAAAGTAGTTATCTTTCTTTTAGAAAATAGTGTTTTATTTTTCTTTTTACTAAAAATAATTCTGAATTTTTGAAACGAAAATTTTTTTTCTAGTGTCTATTAAAGTATTGCAAACCTGTTATTTCAACAATTTTTATAACAGAAACGACACAATAAAACCTGATCGAGTAAGTTATTTTCTTGTGGCTATTGACAACTGGTGAAAAAGTAAATTTGTCTTTCTTTATTGCTATTGTAGTTTTCCGTCCGACGCCTCTGACAGCAAACTACATGCCAGACAATCGTATTTTTATTTGAATCTAAATGTGTAATCCTAAATCTAATACTTTATTGTATACACTAAATTTAAAAGTAGTGTTTGTCGTCAGACATTTTCCAATCTAACTTTAAATAAGCTTTTGACGGAATATAAAAATTTTCTTTTATAAATATATCTATCAAGTATAGTTCTAAAAAATTTTCGAACTTTTTTTGAATCGATTCTTAAATTAGCTAAGCCAGCAACCTTTCAAGGTTTTGCTTATTATTCCAGACCGTTTATTTTAATGTTTAAGTCTTCGTCCCGAGTTCATAAACTAAGACACAACAAAATTTTTAAACATTAATAAACAATTTTATTGATCTTTTTATACTCTTTGAAAGTTTCACTTGTGTTGATTGAATACATCCTGAGTCGACCAAATAAAAAATATACACGTAAAAATTTTTGGTAATTATTTACTTTAAGCTTTGTAATTTTCGAAAGAATTAAAGTTCCATGAATGCCGCAGGCTCATCTCAACATTCCACCCTTATTCAACTTCGACTTTCTCAGACGAAAAAGGATTAAAAGTATCATTAAAGTGGCGTAAAATTTCACTCACTTTTAAAAAATATTTACAAGTTTTATTCGACTTTTTAAAGTTGAAAAGGAGTATCTTCAGCTCGTTAACAAGACCAAAATCAATAACATTTCTCATTAGGAAACTTTAATACTTTCTAGTTATATGTTTCAAAAATTGAGTTAATTTTTTCTAGATGTAATGTAACCATCGATCTTTTAAGCTTAAATTTTTACTTAATCCTGGAGGTACAGGTTTACGTGTAGGTAATTAAAAACCGTAAAAGTGTCTAATTAAGCTCCAAATTAAATCGGTATTACTTGAGAGAATTCTCTATCGAAAAAAAACAAGTCTTGTTTGGAAAGTGCTTTCAGGAGCAAATTACGTAGATTATTTTTACATGCACCAGCGCACACGAGAAAAGCTCTTCAATACTTAATCCCTTAAGTGAAAAAAATGTAAAAATGTGTTCGTTTTAAACTTTTTTAAGTTTATTCAATAGTACTCAATACTTCACAAAAATTTACGACAAGACTTTATTAAATTTCGCGAGAAATAAATCTAAAGACACCTGGAGTTAATGTCACAGAATTGCAAAAGAAGGAATAAAAAAAAAGATAAATATTTTTTTCTATTTCGGATCTCGTTGCATCGTGAAAGCTCTGCATCAATTATTGATTAAAAAAGTTTTTCAAATTTATAATTAAAATTGCAGGTTAAGGAATTTTTAATTAAAACTTTAAGAACGGTTTTATTAATTGCGGAAAATTGGACGTACAAAAAATTTTAAAAAATTGGTTTGTGTAAATATACCTAGGTAATCTATTTCTCTTTTATTATTTGTTGTTACATAAATTATATTGTCAATACAAAAATACAGATCAAATGAAAGGCTTTCTTATTTTTTGATTTGAAAATCTTATAAATGATTCTTCAAGAAGAAAGAGAAATAGAATACAAAAAGGAAAAGGGCAACAAAGGAAACAGACTACAGTAAAAGCGTGTGACGTATTATGATTATATAGCTTGTATTTTGTTCAGCATGGATTTTGCGGTTTGCAGAACGCTTGTAGTATACGGAATTGTGTTTATCTTATAATACAAATAATAATCAAAAAATTGTTATCACTTTGACTGTGACTGAAATAAAATTATTTGAAATTTCGAGTAGTTCAAGTGATGAAAATAATCGTAAGGTGTGTTAAAATTTAAATTTAAACTTTTAAATTTAAAAAACATTTTAGATTGATGGCGAAATTAAAGGAAACTTTCCAAGAGTCACAAATTAACAGCTTATTATAGGTACATGGGAGAAAAAAGTGACTAAGATTTTTGGAAACGAAACTGATTTTAAAATATTTGACAAAACAAAAGTCTTTTTTAATAAAAATATATATAAATATATATTAATAAAAAAAATGTTTAAATTTGAGGATGCAACTAGATGGAGAGTCTGGTTAACGATATATGTATGCAAAATAATAAGTTTGGCAAAATGTTATGACTACAGAAATTTCTGAAATGAAATTTCGAAGAGATAGATTAGTGGTTGGAATTAGAGATGAACATTTGTTTCAAACTCTACAATTAGACAGAAAGATAAAATTGCAAAAAGCAATAGATCAAATTCTCTAAAATGAAAAGGTAAAAAGGCGAAAAGTTAAAATAAATAACTACAGGAAAGAAAAAGAGGATATTTAATAAATAATATACTAAGAATCAGATATTTCGAAAACTCTAGCGACGAAAATCGTCTAAGGTGTGGATCAAAAATGTATCACACAAAATGGAAATGTTCAACTAAAAATCAGAAAAACACAAAACGCTAATTAGTGGGACACTTTCAGTATGTCTTTGGTACAAAAAATTAGGCGGCTAAATGTGTTTGGAAGTGACATAACAGATTCAGAATATTCAACAAAATAAGTTAATCCAAATTATATAATATATAATAACATTATATAATATTGACAGCTTTAGATCAAGTAAACAGAAAGCTTTGGCAATACTAAAAGATACAGAAGTGGAAGACGCAGATGAAATTATTCTGACAAAAATATGTGTAATTTCTATGATATGAAATTAACAATACTGCAATGTTTAGTACGTATTTGGGTTCTTTAGATTTAAAGAGTTGAATTACTAACGAATAATTTATTTCTATTATGTAAAATAATACAACAACAATAATATAAATAAACAAGTCGGTATTCAAACTATCAATTCCTGTCGCTTTAACTATGTCGTTTGTTCTTCTGAGAATATCGCTCACTTTACTCGCTTGTCTGGCTTTCGCTAACTGACTGATCAACTCTCGGTTAGTCAATGACTAATTTTTTTTATCGGTTTATTAAAGAATCTAGTGATGTTCTTTCAGCGCAAAATTTTTCTAGTATTTTCTGGAGCCATTTACTCAAACTTTCTTTCTCTTATTGCTATTTTGAAATTTTTGTATACATACGAAGAAACGATTAATGGGTCTAGGCAAATGCAAAAAAAATTGGAAGATAAGGGCAAAATAAAGTTCCCAACGGTGCGAGAATAATTATTATATGTTTTGTAGTTGATGCACCTGAAATATTACAGTTTTGCATTAAGGAAACTGGGAATGATAAAATGAGTATAAAATTCAAAATTCGCAACAGATTCAACCATTTATTGAATGGTATTTTGGATATAAATTGCATTGCGAGGTTTTTTGAAAATTAACAAACTGTGTTTTTTATAATTTTTTTTAAGAAATGTTTATTTTAATGTTTTCTGACACAAAAGGGTTGTGGATCTTTGTGGATATATATACTCGTATGTAGATGTAACTATGGTACATACTTATTACTCTATGTAAACGTAACTCCACGTGGGTACGTGGATACGTGGATGTACGTAAATAGAATTGGATGAACTTGAATATATTGGAGTTATTTGGATTTATTGAGATATACTAGATTTGTTACTTATTTTAAACGGCTTCTTTCTAACTAATTGTAAAATTCGTTTAGAGCATCACTTAGAAAGATAGGACTTTGGAATTTTGTTACGTCACGCGGGTAATACTGAGTTTGTCCTCAGTCAATAATGGTACTGTGAAACAACTTTTGGTTTTTTCAATTTTTTGTCATTGTAAGTTTAATTTTCTAAAATGACATTTGTATTAACAAAAAGTGTTAAATAGTTTTTTTATTAGAATAAAAAAATGTTGTACAAATGTTAGTTGCGTGTTTCTTGGATAGCTCTTGTTTGTTGATTCTTCGAGTGAGGAGTTTTTTAAAATTAACAACTAATACACACTATCATAATTCACAAAAAGTTTTACAGACTAATATTCTTCTTTACCTGCCGCATCTTAAAAACTGACTGTCTCTTGTCAGAATTTGCTTTTGCTGATATAAAACAACTTTCCAAAATGTCTTGAAGGTTAGTCTTTTCCAAAAAGCCCCTATTTGTTAATATTTACGTTAAATTTGTGTGTTGTATTAATTCAAATAAAAGTTTGGTTTTTACTCCAACACAGTTTGTCTCTTATACTTCAGCGACCAGTTTTGTCTGGTAAGACATTATTAGGCGGATTTGTTAGCTGTTCTACAAAATTATTAACGAGCATATCTTATTACATAGAATAGTTAACGAATCGGCTTGATAGTGAAAACCGCTCTCTAAATTAAAAAAATAAACAGTACTGAAGTAAAATTAAACTTTTTATTTCATCTATTGATTGCTAATTTTTATTCGTAACTATGAATTATGTGGTTCTACATCATGTACTAGAGAGATAAAATAATTCCAGGCAAGTATAACTTTCCTGAATCTAATTTTTCAGTTTTCTCTCTTGAGTTTTATTTTAGTTCCATTTATTTAATTCCAACTTGTGCAAATTTTAAACTTTATCAACTATTTTCAATGTAATAGCATGTGTCATAAAACATTTTGAAACTTGCTAATCCTATTTTAATTATATGTAATTACACATTAAATGTCGGTCGTTGAATAAATTCACTTCCCTAAAACTATGTTGAACATGTTGAAGGGATGCTTTCTACCACAAAAACTTTACGCAAGCAGAAAATTATGCGTGTCGGGAAATGCGGAAAAACACCAATTCCGGCTCAAGAAAAAAGAAAAACAAGAAGCAAAGATGCTCCAAGCGACAAGATGCGTTAATGTTGATTGGTTAGATTCTATCAGCTTTGTTTTGTCAGTGGAGGAAATTGATTGTGATTAAACAGTTATCTGACCGACTATAAAATATATCGATAACCGAAAGTTATTTCAGAGAATGACCCAAGAGAAAAAAATGTGTTAACTCCAAATCTGAGAGATATAATGAATTGTTTTCTGGATATAGATAGAAATAAAATTAACTAAAATAACAACAGATTGAAATATCGAGGGTTGTTTAGTGTCTACGGTTTATAAAATAGAATGAATTCAAATTAACATAATATTAAATCCCTGTCGAATAATCATTCAATGTACATCCAACACAAAAAAAATAAATCTATTTATATGCAAATAGGTTTTAATCTGGTTTAAACATATTGAACACAACAGCGCGAGCTTCACTCTAATTCAATTATTGAGAGCAGTGCCTTTCGTTTGATTTCACACGTTTGTATAATTTCCAATTAATAGGAGAATTTTCATCTGAAGTGACGACACTGGAGGGTAAAATATGCCACTTCCAATAGGAATTAATGTCAGACACATTATCGAAATCGAAAAGAATATTTCCCTAGCAAAAAATCAAAAATCGCACAAAATTGTGATTTTATATATATATATATATATATATATATATATATATATATATATACAGGGTGTTCCTTAATGATATGCGAATATTTAAGGGTGTGAATCTACATGAAAAATTAATGTTAGTTTGCTTTATAAACTATGGTTCAAAAATGTTTCCTTACAAAAACTCAGGGTGTTGAAGTTTAAGGAAAAAAATGAAAATTAATTAATATTTTTAGAACCGCTTCAGATATTTCAGTGATATTTAGTACGTAGTCAAAGTTAATAAAGGTGCATATTTTTCAATGCAAAAAGAATTTTTAGCTTTAACAGTGGCGTGCGTACGGGTATTGACTTCGATATTTTTTAATAAAAAAATGGTACGCCAATGGTGTTTTTCCAAATAAAAATTATTTTTGAATTCCCCGTTCAATTTAAACCATAAGATCTCTCTTGAGTTGTTTTCTTTAGATGCGCCATTTTTGAGTAAAAAAATAAAAACCGTTCTATTGTCCGAGAAAATTAATGTAATAATTGAAGAATGCAATTTTTATTTATTATTATTAACTTTTACTACGTACTAAATATCACTGAAACATCTGAAGCGGTTCTGAAAATATTATTTCCAATTAAATTATTTTCCATTTTTTTCCCTTAAACTTCAACACCCCGAGTTTTTATAAGGAAACATTTTTGGACCATAGTTTATAAAGCAAACTAACATTAATTTTTTATGTAGATTCATACCCTTAAATATTCGCATATCATTAAGGAACACCCTGTATATATATATTTTCATTTTTATTTTAAACATTGAGGTTTAGTTTTAATCGTTAATACTGGTTTTTAATGATTATCTATTACTCTAAAAATTCTTAAAACTAATAATATATTTGAATAACTAAATTATAGTAAAATCATTACATATAAGACAGTTGTACTCGTATCTTATAAAGCCACACAGGTTTTAATATCTGATTGTATATCGAAATTTTATTTCGTATTGATAATTTTGACTGTCTGCCTAGAAACCAATAGTGCTGTCTGTATTTTATACCTAATACACTTCTTTTGTTTTACGTGCGTTTTCCAACTAACTTTGAGTGGAGAAAGGTCACAAAACTTTGGGACTCATTTTGGTAGGCTGTACGGTTATATAAGGAGAGAGACATAAACCGGACAGTTAGTCAGGTAGTGAGAGCCAGACAAGCGAGTGAAGAGTAAGCGACATACTAAAGCGACAGTAATTGTAGTGAAAATATTGAGTTGTTTATTTATTGTTGTTACATTCGGTACAAAGCAATAACTTAGTTATTACTTACTTTGTACCGAATAGTACAAAGTAAGTTATTCGTTATTAATTCAACTCTTTGGATTAATCGAATTCCGAATTTGCACACACCTAGCAATATTTGTTGATGCTGAATTAACGATTTTATTGTTAGTGAATTTTACGTAGATGGATTTCTCCTTATTTGACTTTGTTTTTAGTTCTAAGTCTAGTGAACAATTAAATTTTAGAATTTTTGCAGTTGTATCGATGTTTTTCAATTTTGTCTGTAATTAGTAGCAGGGCAGTACCTATTATCAGCAATTGTACCTATTACTCCTTTTTTCATTTTTGAAAACTGTGTACAGATCGTTTGTTTTATTTTTGGATATATAATACATATAGTATAGTTTCTAAAACACTGCTTTGGGGAAGCCCGCTTCTATGTTTTTTGAATCAGAATAGGTATCTTTTTGTTTAATTGTAAATGGTCTGTTGGAAATATATGGTGCCAATAATTCAACGCTTTGGTAACACTTGACTTATTTTATGTCTTAAGCCTTTATGCCAGACTTTATCAAACACTTGAGGAATATCTAGAAATATTGTGCATTTGATCAATTGTAGAATGTTTTTATAGAAAGCGAAATTAATAGTCTGAGATTTATTAGTCGTTTATATTATTGGTCACACAGTCACCGTTTTTTTTAATAACAATTTTTGAAAAGGTTTTATTTTGATATACACTCGACTGCAAAATTAACCGGACACTAAGTTTTTTGGAAAAATTTCAGTGACGAAAATTTGAATCAAAATAATTTTAATTGAAAATGTGCAATGATGAACATTTAAATTGAAATCAAGATAATTTTGTTTAATAATGTTCAAAAATAAATATTTATTTACAAATTAAACAAAAATTTGATTTCAAGTAACAAAACAAAGCAAAACAAAATTAAGAATACTGCAAAAAGATGGTTTCAGTAGCGAGTATTTCCTCCTCGCGCTTGAATTACAGCTCTCATTCGTTGAGGCATACTTGCAATCAAGTCTGCGATCTCACCTTGGGCTATCAGCTCCCACTCATTCAGCAACGCCTGTTCCAGCTCAACTGTTGTATGAAACTCGCCGTTGTTTTGCCTAATCCTTTTCCCCAGGTTGTCTCATATGTGCTCAATGGGGTTTAGGTCAGGGCTCATGGGTGGCCACCTTAGCACCTGAACATTAACGTCGTGAAGGTACTGACGCGTAATCTGGGCTGTGTGAGGGCGCGCATTATTGTGCATTAAGAGAAACACTTCCCCTACAAATGTCGCAAAAGGAACCACTTGTAAACACTCCCTAATGTACATACCAGTCAACGTTAATGCTACCTCTCCGCACCGTTACAAGAGCTGTATGAGCCTCCAAAGAAATCCCTCCCTATACCATTACACCTCCACCACCAAATGCTACTCTAAGCGCAAAGCAACACAGGGCAAACCGTTCCCCCGGGCGATTAAATACTCGTTGACGACGATCAGGTGAATACCTAGTGAAACGCGACTCATCCGTAAAGAAAACGGATTTTTTTAAATTTGTTTGTTTAAAGCAAAAATTCCTCCATTTTCCAATCAACATGATTTCGCGCAAATTCCAATCGCTGTCTGCGATGCTCTGCGTTCAACTTAGTGCCAGTAGCAGGTGGATGTGTTGTCAAATTGTTTTCCTTTAACCTTCTTAAAACAGTATTAGGAGAAATCATGGTCCCATGAACATCCGCCAGTCTCCTAGACAAAACTGTAGCAGGAAGAGTCCGTTTTCGCAGCATTTGTAATCGAAGAAATCGGTCTTCCACCTCATTTGATACTTGTTTTCTGCCTTGTCCAGGTCTTTTGGAATAGGAACCAGTTGCCCTGAACCTTTGTATTGCATCGGATACCGTGCTTTTAGAAAGCCAAGCACATTTGGAATAAATCGTATGCTGCGTCCATCATTAGGTAAAGCAACAGCCTGGGCAGCTTCTTCGGGACTTATTACAATATGAATCGCTTCTACAACAAATCTCTTTCCTAAAAAGCCAAATTAAACAAACCATAACCAGCTATCGACACAAATTTGACAGACGTGTAAAACAAACAAAACCTTTCTGATTGGAAGCCGCGTAAGAAACTAGGTAGAAAAAGTAATCTGGGTGATAGGGGTTGACTCAAAAAAATTGAATTTCCTTTCTTTTAGTTGTTTTTTATGTGCAGCCATATAAAATCAATGTAGAGAGCGTTTTCGCAAATTTACGGGACAAAAATCACGAGTCCGGTTAATTTTGCGGTTGAGTGTAGATACTTTGGAAACAACGAAATCAGTCTGTAACATTTTACATCTTTTGCTGGTTGACTTGGTGTTGGTATTATTATATCTTCTGCAACCTTTTAGTTTTTAAGTAAATGTTTTAATCTAAAGGCTGTATTGGACAAGTAGCTAAGTCTTTTTTGGTAGTTGCTGTTTAGAAATTTACTAGTGATCAACTTCTAAGTTGTTTTTAATTTTATTTGCAACTTCTGTGTTAACAAATCCATATTTTTTAATTGTAGGTTATTTAAATTTGATAGAAACATCTTTTCTTTTTCAAGATGCGGTAATTTTTTCGGATTATATGTGTTTCTTTTAGACTATTTTTTGTATATATCTGATTAAGTTTAATATTGTTTACTAAATACTCGGCAAGTAGATCAGATTTCTGTCTATTGTTTTTGGCTTGTGATTGTATCTTTATTTTAATAGAAGAAATTGGAAAAGTTTGAAGTTTTTTTTTAATTTGTATTGTCAGTTTTCATGGGAGTAATTCATTTCTTTATTTGCGATCACGTTTTGCATACAGGAGTTGACTGTTTTCTCTTTCCTTTTTATTTTCTTTTTGAAGTTTTTGTGTTTTGTTATTTACTATACATATTTTTATTTGCAGGACCTTGTGACTATAATTTTTTTTATTTTTATTTTTTCTTAAACTAAACTTCTTATTTTAATGGCTTCTTTGGATAAGAGCATTATTTTTTTGTGTTGTTGAATGTTGATTGAAGTAACGTAATAGACTTTCCGTTCTTCCTCCAACTCTTCTCTGCTCTTCAGTTAGATTAATATTTTTTCCTAAATTTATTTTAAAACATTTTCAGTCGGTAGTTCTATTTATTAAGCTAGGTCTTGACTCTATTTTGATATTTTTTTTTTACTTAGTATGATCTTTGAATGATCTGAGCTTAGTTTTCTTTAACGTCAATGAAGTTTGATGAGACCTTTCTTGATGTGAACAAGTACAATAGTTTTGGTGTTTTATTTTGGTTATTTGGCCAATATGTTGATATGTACACCAGTGAAAAGCTACACGCGTTTTCCTGGATAGTTTTTTTTCAGCTCACTTCCTTTTGTTGATAGTATGTTTAGCGCCCCAGTCAACATATTTGGCATTGTAATCTTCGTCTATCTTTATTGTAGTTTTTTATTAGTATGCTGTTTTAGAAACTAAATGTTACCTTCTTTTTAATATTGTATTTTGATGAACAGTATGCTGCGCTTATTGTTTTTTGTTTAATAATTGATTATAATTGTTAGCTTTTTGTAATATTTGTTAGTGTCTTTAAAAATAATTGCACTTCTACTTTTGGCTTAATGTCGTGAATCTCTGAAAATAAACAAACATCTATAAAATTGGTGTTAAGAATATTTCTAGTACTTGTCTTTTGTTCAGAATGTCATTAGCATGTCAATTATAATTAATAGGTTTATTCTTATCTGAAGTGATGACACTGAAGGGCAAAAACTGTCACTTCCAGCTGGAATTAATGCCAGAGACATTATCGAAATTGGAAAAATATTTCTCGAACAAAAAATCAAAATGCTGTACCTTTATCGCAGAAAATTGTGATTTATAGTGTGATGAGAAAAAAGAACGACGTTCTTGTCGAGCTCTTGCTGAGCACAAGTCGGCAAGCAATGCATCATCTTACAATTTAGGAAAGTTCGCCTATTTCGGAGCCTCCTAACAACTTACTGTATTAAAATGTAATTTATCGCAACGAGACGTGGTGCACTGCTTCGAGAGACGTTGAAATAGAACGCCGCCGGAAATTAATGATAATAATACATAGGGATGTGTATGCAACAGATACGCACAAAAGGCCATCAAGAGGGTGAGCGAAAATTAGATCTTGACGGAGGAACGGGATGCAACAAAACGAGACAAGAAGTGGGAATTTAGCTGGTAGATAAATTGTTGTACAAAGCAAATTGTTTATTTAGATTTATTTGTAACGTGGTATTATTTTTGACGGGTAAGTTTTAAATTAAGTAAATATGTGATCATAGCGTTGGTGCATGCAATAACAGATGCAGTAACATATTTAAGGATAAATAAATTCAGGGGAAACAGATATAAAATAAAGCTTTTGATAAGATTACTTTATTATATTTTTATAACTAAATTCAAAGAAAAATTTTATTATACTTGTAGTTTGTCTAAATTATGTTAATCAGATTAGCTATAGGTATAGTATCTTCAAATTAGCTGCTAAAAATGCAAAATTGCAAACTTTTGACGAATTGGATCAATTAATTTCATTTTTTTTAACCTTACATAAGGTTTAGAAATTATAATAAGACAGGATGAGGCAGGGACTGGACGTGGTAAACATAGCGATAAAATTTAAAAATATAATTTTTAATTAAAATATTTTTAAGACTATTATAAAAGATTACCGTATAGAGAATTAAATTTTCAATATTTTATTTAAAAAATTAACAAAAAACCTAATTAACCTAATTAACATTAAATGGAACATGCTTAAAAAAATTAAAAAATTATAATTTGTGTAGGCTTGGTTTCGTTTGAAAATACTGCGCAGATACTCAAAGCTACAAAAAAAGTTAAAAGTTGTTACATGGAAAGGTTGTAGAGAATTAAATTTTGTATATTAAGTTTTTTAGTTATTTAGTTTCAAAATACTCAAAATGGAAGCTTTAAGTAATTAAACTAATTTAAATGTTTTATTAAATTTTCCAAAATAAAGGCAGTTTTTAACAAAATTACTAAACCAAATGTTTCAATTGACGTTCTTTCGTTTCTTGGCAATAATACAACTAATTTTTTTCTTTGTTAGCACATTATTTTTTATTTTTTGTTTAATGAAGCTGCAATGATTTGTAATTCTTTCTCTTGAATCCTTTAAATCCTAAGCTTTTGACGCAAATACTTTTGGTTTTAAGTAGTCTCAATAGAAAAGCGGGCAAGACATCATCTTAATAATTTCTGAAACAACGAGCGTAGTGTGGAGGTGCACCGTCTTGTTGAAACCATACAATAGCTACTGGTATATCTGGATCCTCTTTATTGGTAAAAAATTCCGCTAATGCTGGTACTAACGTGTCGCAAAGAATATCCAAATGAACTTGTCCAGTCAATGAGGCGTCAAAAAAATATGTTCCTAAATGTGACAAAACCACACTAACCATTCAATTTTTGTGAATGTTGAGTATGGGTTTTTCTCATCCAGTGCGGATTTTCTATTGCGTCATATGGACAATTGTCTTTTTTGAGCTAAATTCATTTGACTTTTATTACGAACTTATTTAAAATCAAAAGTATTTGCAACAAAACTAAGAGATTTAGAAGAACTAAGAGAAATAATCACATATTAGTGCCGCTTTTTTGATAAAAAATAATAAATAATGTGCTTAAAGAGTTCGAAAATGGGTTGTATTAGTGTCGGGAAACGGACGTCAATTTGCAAATTCAGTTAAATAATTCTGTTAAAAATTGCGTCTATTTTGAAAAATTCAGTGAAACCTTTAAATTGGTTAAATTACTTAGTTTTCATTTTAGACCCTATAACTGTTGGGTATACTGTTATACTCAGAAAAAAAAATTGTTTCGATTTTCAGCACTAAAAATAGGGGTTGCTATTTTAAAAAAATTTCGATTACGTCACAGCAAGAAACCGGTTGGCAAAAAAAAATGAATCTAAGTTAAAAACGGGAACAATAATAAATTAGAATTGACCTGTATAATTAAGGTGTAATTTATTAATATGAATACATGTATCAAAGTGAATTTGTAGATAAATAAAAGAAATTATTAAAACCAGAATTTAATAACGAGAATTTGGACAAAATCAGACTAGAATTAAAATGAATTCAGCATGTACATAATTATAATAAAATTTGAATGTAAATAATTTTATGCAGAATTACTTCCTTGACGATTTTTTTTGAAAAAAGTGGGGTTAATCCAATCACAGGAACAATAGAAACAAAATCACTTTAGTCGACTAGTTTTGTTCGTATATTGAACATCTTCAGGACAAAAACTTTTACTTTTCTAATACCGTGGCTGATTAAAAAAATATTTTTTTTGTTTTATTTATGGTAAGAATTGTAATTTTGGTTTATTCTGAAACCTATCACTTTTGTTTTGGATATAATTTACCGTTTCGAATAATATAAATTCGGATATTATTCGTAGAGCGTAAAAGAATTTTTTACTCCTACTGGTATAATATACTATGTATGTAGGTATGCTATGAGCCATGGTATAATAAAAATGTTACAAATTGAAAGTTTTAATAAAAGAATTTATTTTATATTTGAATTGTGATTAAATGTCGAAACTGCGAAGAAAATTCTGCTTGCTTGAAACTATTTTATCCATCGTATATTTTTATTTTACCCGAGTACATAAATTTTATTTTAAAAAGATTTGATTAAAGTGCTTGAAATATATTTTCCAATGAAGTTCTAGAAGTAATAGTAAAGCAACATTGGCCACAAAGGCTATGTCTCTTACATTATCCATTTAGAGCGAGTTGAGGTGAAACAGAGCGTTAACAGTGTCAATATATCTTAAAGTAAAGCACATTTTCACAACAACGAAATACAACTTTTGCGGTCCTGCAGGATAACAATAAAGTTTCTGCTTTAATTTATCGTTAAAAAAAATGAACTCATGAAGTTTATTTTCACTTTTCCTCCCTCCCATTTTAAAAATCCCTCATTCCACGCATTGTATCAGTAATATGCAATATACTAGTTGCTCTACCAGCCGTCGGGATGCTGGGCAGGGCCGTCTCGGTGCGCTTGCGTTCACCAATCTTATCTTTCAGACGCGCGGGTTGCCTGTTTTCAGTAGTTTTCAGGATGCGAGACGAGCTTTCAAATTGGCGCTCAACTTGATCGCAACTGTTTAAACTCAGCTTTCGGGACTAGATTTTTTTTATTAAAATTTTTAGTGTAGTCGATGTTTTGTAGATTTTAGTGGTTTACGGATAGTTATGTGGATTTATTCGTCCTATTATAAACTTAGAGTAGTTTCAGTGTACAAACATGTGACTTAAAAGTGAAACAAACTTTCCCAAAATTTTTCAAAAACGCCGACATGATTATAAGGTGAGTTAATCTTGTTGTGATTAAGTCTTAATTAAGTCTGTTTTATCCTCACATCGTTGCCTGATTATTAAAATATTTGCTTCATGTGAATACCACTTAATTAATATTCTCTCTAGTGGTACACTGTGTGATTAGTGATAAGTGTTTGAAAATGCTGAAACGATCGAAAATTTAATTACAATTTTACCTTTAAGCCTTTCGTGAAAATAATTTCAAATTCTACTTTAAATTCCTCTCGTCTTGGTAATAATTTTATCCATATTTGAAAGCTCTAAAAGCTTTTAAATTCTGAAAACAATTTTCTCAACGAATCAAATGAAAAGTTTGTTTTGATTTTAATATTGTTTTCTAATTGATTAAAAAATTATTTGACTTAACCCGAAACTTTCAGTTAACTTTTTTATGAGTGCTTACTAAAAAAAATATTCTAGAGTACCTACTTCGAAATCGTAGAGAAATTGTGTTAAATATTTTTGATAATTTTAATTACTTTACCTGTCAAAATGAAATGCCATTTTTTCTCATTAAATATAATTATAAAAATTTATTTCAAAAACTGTTAAATTTGTTGGTAGCATTAACTATTGTTGTATTAATTGTTGAATTTTAAATTTTTTAAACTGTTGTAACATTAATTTATTTACCACTGTATTTGGTCTTATATCATCAAAAAGTTGCTTAAAAATTCGTAAAAAATGTATAAGAGCCCTATATTTTTTGACAAATTTGTTTAAAAAATTATTATCATAAATCGTTATCATAAAACTAGGGTGTTAAGAACATTTTGTGCTTAATGTTTTTAAAAAGAAATAACATTTTAGTTTTTAACAAAAAATTGTATGAAAAATATTAACTATTTTAAAAACATTGTTTAGTTGGCGTAAAAAGTTAGAAATATCTACTAATAATACAGAAATTATCAATTGTTTGTTATGGCATGCTGCGAGTTTTTTTTTATTAATGATTAGTCGTTATTTAGGTGCTTTATAAGTTTTGTTTATAAACATGTAATATAGGACATCGAAAATTTAACTTTGTTCTATTTACGAATACGGACACTGAAGAGAATAGAGTATTGTGTGATGGAACTTCACATAAACTCAAACTAGAGAATTAATTTGCTCTCATTTTATAAACTGTTTGACTTTGTACTGTTTGATAATAAACATAGATGCCAACTAAATTAAAAAACTATTTTGCTTTAATACCAACTTAACACTTAATTAAAAAAATCTAGTAAACAAAAACAAGAAGAGTAATCTAAGCCTGAAAGTAAAATTTTCAGTTTTAAATTTCAGATGATTGGATGCTTATCTTACATTAACCTTCACTCTTGACTAAATAAGTTTTAATTTCATTTAATTAAATATTTATCTATAATAACAGGATTTAAGTTCGTTAGTTGAGTTTTAAAAGTTTGAAAACTCAATATATTTAATTAAAATTTTTCGAGGACATTATCGATTGATTTTTTCAGACATGTCAGTTTCACATAAAATTATTAATTTGTTGGATTTTTATAAAAGGTATTCAAAACTTTCTGAAAGCGTTAAATTAAGATAACACAAGTTGTGACCGTTCTTTTAGAAATTTTGGAGGCTTATATAGCAATAAAGGGGGTTAGTTTGGAATTAATTGGCTGAAAGTGCTTATCAGTAGTCATTTTTCCTGAAATTTATTAGATTAGTTTTAGAATTTTTATTAGAAGTGAGCATTGTAATTAAATTTTAAGGACAAACAGAGTTGTCCTAATTAACGTTCGGGAAGTCTGTCAATATCATTTAATCATTAGAATAGAATTAAATTCAACATCTGAAACAAACAAAGGAAATCAAAACAAGGAGGGTGAAGCTTTTAAAATAAATTAAATTACATTCAATTATCGATTATAGAAAAGTTTTCTTTGACGCTTGAAAATAATTTATTTCAGTGATTTATATGTTATTGTACGATTGGTTAAATCAACAAGTTTGTTTATCATAAAATTTCGTAAACAGTTAACCTAAATTGTAACTTAAATGTACTGTGAGGGGCTGAATACTCAGGTACAAATTATGTTTAGATTACAGCAAATTTATCCTGGGTGTTGGCCTCGATTTACAGAAATGACCGGACCTAGACTAGCCAGGATTTACGTATAAGGATAGACAAATCCTTTGCACTAAACTGTCTTTAAAGAGTCATGACCCGAAACAGTCCTTAAACGTTTGGAACCTGCGAGAAGACACCTTTATTAATTTAAATTGCACTTTAATTATTTCGTGGTGTTAATTCAATTAAAAGAAAAATGGAAATTGTGGCGTGAATTTCCAAATTTAAATTTGTTTTTTGCTAGAACAAACAAAAATTTTAACAAAGAATGAAAACACCTTAGAGAATTTTCCGAAGTTAAATGAGCTTGAGGTAAAATGAGGTTTATCGAGAATTCTCGGATGAATAACCTATCTAAACGAATAATTTCAGACGGGATCAAATTGCATACGGAATTGCCAGAAATTAAAAGTTGTATTGCGGCAATTTTTTTTTACACCTATTTATATTTTTTGTGAAATAGTACTGCGATCGACGGATACTTTTGTGTGTTAAATTAAATTTATTTTTTTATAACATTATTTTGGACAATTACTGTTTTAATATAATTTTATTATCAGATGTAGTACAGATATAAAAAAATACTTCGATAAGAACTGGAATATTCTGAATTAGAGTTTATTTTGCGTTCTTTGACTGATTGAGCCAAAGATTTAAAATATGACCGACTAGAGCTTGTTATGAAATGTTTTAAAAAAAATTAACTGGTGTTTTAATTTGTTGTGAAGCTGTAAATTTCACCAATTCTGTCTGTGATATTAAAAAAAAAATATTTGACAATTTTGCAACCCCTAATTTAACAAAGGGCTTATAATAAAATCATTTTCAAGTTTAAGCAAAGTAAACAATATATTTTCTATTGGACAAAAAAATTAAGCGTTTTTTTTGCCGAAAAAACTATCGTCCGCTCTAGATAACATCGGTTTTAAAATAACTTTGTGCGTGTCGATATTTAGAACGTTAAATTGTGAAGTTTTGTCAATTTCTTATTAACAAAAATGTGAATGTTTTGTTATTAGTGCTTATTGTGCTGTCTCTGATATGGTAAAAAGTGGTGAGGAAGATTTTGAGTGTGTTGTGATTAAAAATTTAAGTGATCATAAGAATTCAGAACAAAAATTATAATTATTATCCTAAGAAAGCAATAAACTACCAAATTTTCTCAATGATTCTACCAATTGGAAAAAATTTACAGAATTACAATTTGAACAAATTAGTTCTGTAACAGTCGAATACAGAGTGAGTATTTTAACAGTAATAAATTATATAACTCGACTCTAATAGTTGAATAAAAAAAAAGTTTTTATTTTTAATTTGTCACATAATTTTTGCATATTTTTTGAGTTTATGCTGTTTCGGGGAAAGACACCTTTATTTTTTTTTAAATGTTGAAGTACCTGTTGTGATAGCTTATTTAAAAGCTTTTAAAATAAGAAATATTATAAAGGAGATGGCACGTACCTTATGGGTAAGTGGACATGCTCGGATCAAATTCAAATTTTTGCAGCAAATTCTTCTTGAAAAACTAAACATTTCATATCATTGGGCCATTGTGGCACGACTTACGGTTTAGCCGCAATTAATTGTTAAAGTTTTGTCATTTCGGTCAATTTTTCCATGAAATCTGTCAGTTTAAGCGTCTTGAGATCTTTATGACCTACCCTTGTGGTTGCCACCAACCGAGAGGACAATGTCACAGAATTTATTTGTCCCATAATAAGATTACAGTATGCTTTAAATTGCAATCCCGGTACATTATAAAATCTTGTTAAATATACAATTTGTTCCTAGTGAAAATAACCATAATATATGTTAAACCATTGATTAACTAGATACTTACTCTATATAGTTAGTAAATGATTAAACAAACAATCTAAAAATGGTTTAAAAGAAATAAGATGTTTTCGAAAATTCTTTAAATGGCACCTGCTGTGATTTCGTGATAAATATTTGGAAAAGTGCGAGTCTAAAATAAGGGGATTTGATAAAATGTTACTATGAAGAAAGGGGGTGGTAGCTAGTGGTGAAAGTTGAAAGTATGTGATTAGTGGGAGAAAGGGTTGTAAAAGATAATTTTTGTTTAGTCTTGTTCGTTCTTACCATCCAGGTGTTTCGCTAAGTGGTATATTATTCAACAAGTGTATTTTGTGTTTTGTATATCTTTATTTATAAAGGTGAGTGATTTTAAATATTTCTAATTTTAACAGTATTTTACTGTTAAGTTTTTCTGACAAAAATTGGGTTTTTAATTTTATTAATTATTTTACTTTTTAGTTTAGATAGTAGGTATATTAATAGTTCATAATTTAATAGAGTTTATAATTATAAGTATTACTATTAGTTTTAATTATAGATACATATAAGTTTGAAATTAATTAAGCAAAAAAGTTAATTATGGAGGACTCTTGCTATTTTTGCGGTTTTAGAGAAAGAGATATAGATTTTTTTCATTTGGTTGAAGAAGTTTTCTTGGACCTTCCTCCAGGATTTAACGATTTAGCTGTAAATCGTAGAATAAACAATAATTTAGAGCCACGAAATTTTGAAGTAGGTGTTGCTTATCATGAAGCATGTTATCAAAATATTTTACAGGAAATTGATAATGACGAATTTGTTTTTAATTGTATTGCAATTAGAAATGGACCAATATGTTTTATTTGTCGCCGGAGACGTAACAGATTAATTCGAGTTCCTTTTAATGCCAGAATTAGAATTTATATTGACAAAGATGTTTTTATTCCTGATAGAGCCCGTTGTTGTCCAGTGCACCTAAATGATGAACAATTATTACCTAACGAAATTATTGATGATGTACCTACAAATGAACGTGCAGAATTTTGTTTCCCAAAACCTTGGAGTAAATTCAATAACTAGAGAGCGTTATATTAATGAACACGTAAATGATTTCTCTAATGAATTATATAATCCAGATCCTGCAAATAAAAAAGCTATTGCTTACGTTGATGGGACATATTTAAAAATACCCAAAAGTTCGAATTTTAGAATTCTTCGACAATCGTTTTGCGTGTATAAAAACAGTCATTTATTGAAACCAGCTTTAGTGGTAGCTCCAGATGGTTTTATTTTAGATGTACACGGTCCATACTTTTCGGATAGTCGTAATAATGATGCTGCAATGTTAGTTGATCAATTAGAACAAAATAATCAAAACGACATAGAATTACTTAGAAATTGGTTACAAGAAGGTGACATATTTATTGTTGACAGAGGTTACCGCGATGCAGTGAATTTTTTACACAATATTAATTTAGATGTACAAATACCTCCAATTTTGAACAGAGGCCAACGTCAACTGGCAACTGAAGAAGCAAATAAAGCGCGATTAATAACAAAAACTCGTTGGATTATAGAGGCGCGAAACGGACATTTAAAAAATTGTTTCCAAATATTTAAAGGAGTTATTCCAATACAGCAGGTACCACATTTAAAATGTTACTTACGAATTGCGTGTGCGCTAATAAATAAATATTTTGACAAAATTAATATGGCAGGAGCAGATATTGAATTCGCGGAAAGAATGAAACAATTAGCAGTAGCAGAAAACGTAATAAAAACTAGAGTTGAAGTTGAACGTCTTCATTTAAGAAATATTGCAAACGATCAGTGGATTAATTTAAACGAATTAGAGTTACAAGAGTTTCCACGCTTAACATTACAATATCTTAGAGATTTGATTTTTGGGGTGTATCAGTTAAAGCTCGCACCGGGTTATGTACAAGATAAAATGCAACGAGAAAATGTTGATCATTTTTGTTATCAAGTGACCCAAGATGAAAACGGTTTATTAAGAGCACGAATTTATTCTAGATTCAGACAGTCCACTAAACATCAGCTTTGGATTTCTTTCACTCCGACCAATGAAGAAAATCTTGCCGGGGAACCAATTTTAGGTTATTATTGTTTATGTAAAGCAGGCGCTAGGACTGTAGGTTGCTGTGCACATGTCGCAAGTATATTGTGGTATTTAGGGTACGCTCGACATAATGAAAATATTACATATCCGTCAAATCAATTATTGCACAGAATAAGTGATGTTGCAGATAGAGAATTGCCACCACCAAACCGATAGCACATATATTTCTGATATTTGTAAAGTTGTTTAATCTAGCCAGCCGTATTTATTTAATATTTATCTAGATTCAATAAATAGTTTTAAACGAAAAAAGTTGATTCTTAAGAACGTGTCTCATGCTCCAAATCTGCTGGACGGAGAGGACGAGAAGTTCGCCGTTTCTGAAATGTTTATCAAATATTTGTAATGTGTAATGTAACAAATATCGTACAATAGCCCTTCCGAATTAATTTTTATTATGTTTAAGTCAAGTTGTCCCCAAATGTATTCATTGTTGGTACATTGCAAGTGCTGTTGTAAAAAGTAATGAAAATACCATTAACCCTCACGGTTGGTGGTAATCTCTAGGGTAGGTCATAAACATCTCGAGGCGCTTAAACTGACAGATTTCATGGAAAAATTGACCAAAATAACAAAACTTTAACAATTAATTGCGGCTAAACCGTAAGTCGTGCCACAATGGCCCAATGATATGAAATGTTTAGTTTTTCAAGAAGAATTTGCTGTAAAAATTTGAATTTGATCGGAGCATGTCCACTTACCCATAAGGTGCGTGCCATCTCCTTTCTACAATTTGGTATTTTTTGAAATATAAAAATTTGCAAAATTTTTTTTTTTTTGTTTTTTTGATTATTACAATTGTTGATAATGTATTTTATTGTTTTCTGGCAAAATCCTAGTTTAAATTTTGTTTTATTTTTTATATTTTGAAGAAACATTTTTGGGCTATTAGATTATCAAAATACAAAAACATATATGGGGTAATATTTTTTGATGTAACTCTTTTACAATAGATACTTTTACATGTGAAAAAAATAGAAGTGGTTTTTTTCTCAAATAGAGAGAAGAATTTAAGATAACACAAAAATGATGTGCCCAATGAAGAACAATAAAAATCATTTTTTTATTTGTTGATCTAACTAATGAGACCTGCGTTATAGAATTGATTCCAGTTAATATATTCACCCTGTATGTTGATGTAACTTCAAATAATTTCTGAAAATAATTCACCTGAGGATGCTTAAATTAAAAGCGATACCAGTAGTGGCAGTAGAAATATTAATTTTGTGAAGTAATACAGACTTATGTTCTTTTTTCAAATTTGTCTTAAAATAAAGAAAATGATACATAAAGTATATAGTCATTCAAGATAGTAGATAATAATACTTTTTGTTATAATGAGTAGAATTGATTTATTTTTTCTTTCTATCTTCAAAAATTGAAGACGATGCTTTATCACAATAGCAGATTGTTTAACAAGTTAAAACAAGTGATGTTTTCTGCAAAATAGAAAACACTTGTTTTGCGTGTTGAACATTCTATTCTTTTGTACACTTAATGGAAAATAAAGAGAATAGACTTTAGGCTTATGAGATTCTGAACTTGCTCTACCGAAGAAAAAAGTGGCAAATTACTGGTTTCTAACAATGTTTTCTATTTAGCACACAAAAATCGTTTTTTTTTTAAATTATGGATTATGGATTTGTAATTATTAATTTCATTGAAGGAAATCAATTTTTTCATGTCACATTTTTTTTAGTTGGTGTAAGGGACAATAAGGAAGCATTACTGGTTACTCATATTTTAAAGCAACCGAGCACAATTTATATTTTATTTTTGCCTTATCTGCCTCGCTATTGACCACCTCTGTAAACTAAAATATAAAATATTAACTGCAAGAACTAATTAAAAATTTATTTATTTATTTTATTTATTTATTAAAAATTAATTTTTAATAAGCTTTAGTTTTACCTAAATAATCGTCCCTAATTTTGTAATACAATTTGATACATTTTATAGATTACACTTACTTGATAATGTTTATTAAAGTATTTTGAAAAAATTATCGGCTTTAATTATTTTATTCTATGCTTAAATGTTACTTTATTTAAGTGACAGTTTTTGTTATTCATTTCTCACCTAGAATTTTTATTCATTGCAGTGCTGTTATAGTATGTTACAAGTATTGCATATTTAGAAGCTCAGGGTGTTACTGAGGAACAGAGATACCTAAATCTGCTGTGCTATTATTTGTCTACATTTGGAAGAATTTTATGATTTTGACTTTTAAACTAGTTTATGAGGGATTTAATAAGGGTGGTTGTAAAGGTAAGTGAACCCTATTGTTACCGAACCGCCCAGTTGGTTCCTCGAAGGAGACAAACAACGGGAATTCACTTAAAATTCAGGGGCTGGCGTTTCTTTATCAGTAAGGAACCGAAAAGTTAATTCCTCTATTGCACAATAAAATTCTTCCAAATGTAGACAAGGTATAGTATTGAAACGAATATTACAATTGCGAGGACGCTCTTGAGACTTTTATTAGAGCACCTAAACCTGTATGTAACACGCTAAAGAGACCGCTAAAACTGCAATTAAGAGCTATTTTGGCACTTAAATTTTATTATTTATTAATTCTAATCCAAAACACTAATTTGACATTATTTCACTGTTACTACGCTATTTCACTACTTTGTGCGCCTTAATAGACTCGGTTACTCCCCTTCATATACAGGAAGAGAAGAGAAAAACTGAGAGAAATAGATTTTGTGTGGATGCTTTCTCATATTAATATAATATACAAAGTGCTATGAGTATAATCACCAAATTTGCTATGTTTTTAAACTTTTAATTTTAAGGCGTATTTAGTATTTATAGTTATTTAATTAACAAGGATTTTAACGGGCTTTGTGTTAACTCATCATTTGGAGATGAGTTCTAACATAAAAAGAACAGTTTGTTCTATTAAGTCTTAAAAAAATTACCGAGAAACACATTATGTTTTTGGCTTATACTTCATTTTAATTTTTCTAAATTATTTGAAATCTCAGAGTCCAACAAACACTTTAAGTAACTATTAACTTAATATCAGTTGCAATTTTTCAAATATATTGAACATTATGTTTAGAGCGATAAAAAGCGCTGTAATAGTGTCATCAATTTTCTTGATTTTGCTGCATTAAAATAAGAAATGGCTTAAATACATTATTTTAGTGAAAAACTGCATTAATCATGTTAATATTCTATAGAGCGCTTGTGCACTAATCGTAGAACATAATAGAACTCTATAATACATACAAAATGTAAAGCACTGGGGTTATGAATAAAAGATCTTAAACCACCGTGTCGATAAATATAAAGTATTCATTTACTGCACTCGAACATACATTATCACAGCTCACTGTAATTAAAACTATTCTCCAGAATATTTCGTAAAGAAGCAAAAATGAGAATAGACGGATCCAAGAAAGCATCGTAAAAAAAGATTGACACACATATTTTCGCGATCGTAATTTTTAACAACACTGTAAATCAAGATGTAATATAAAATTGTTCTAAAAACGAGAAACCGAAATTACAGTTATGGTTTTATACACATTTCATTAATTTTCATTGGGCGGCTTTTAAAAAAATTGAAATACACATTTAATTGCTTTAAAAGCCTATAGTGTGTCCTACGCGTTATAATTTTATCACTCGTAGGTTGGTAGTAAATATTTTCCCCAAAAGCGATTCGTTTAAAAATGCGTGTTTACAGGAAAAGAAATAAATGCTTAATTAAAGCGTAATTAGTCAAAAAAATTCGGCGTAATTAAAATTTGTTGTGTTTATTGTTTCGGTAAGATGCGAATTCCTGGTTCGGGTTTTGGGTAAATTAGGCAATTAAATGGACATTTCCATAATTAATTCCGAGTATCTATTCACCTACCCTAGCTACTTTATGAAACTGTAATAAGCAACTAAAAACGGTTTCGATTTCTTGATCAAAATTAATGAATACGTTGCCTCTTCAATTAGAATTCTCTCTCCCTAACTAACCGGTAATTTGCCATAATTTTTTCATACAGGTCACGGCAATCATCAATAAATTTCATAAAAATTTACTGGAAGAGAGCTTTTTCTAGATTCAACTCAATCTCCCAACAAATGCCAACGCTTTCATGGACCACCTGATCACCGGGCTGACTTCGTGTATACCATACATCAAAGTGAAAAGAGCTTTTTAGACGCACAATTCGAGATGTTTAATATTACAATCCGATAAGATTTTTTCAGCAAAAAGTTACCCTCAAATGATAAAAAGTAAAACACTCAAAGTGACTTATTCCAGATTTTTGTCCACTGACAGACTAATCGGATCCTAAAAGACGATTTTTATATTCTTTTATAAAAAGTCAAAGACAAAAAATTACGCAAAATGATAAATAATCAGCTATATTAAAGACGTATCGAAAGATTTAACAAATGTCTGGCTCTTAATAACAACAATAATGTATGATTTTTACTAAATCAATTAATATATAGTATGTGGATTTTTCAAAATCATTTATTAATACAGATATTAGTATATGGTTTTACATTAATGAATAATTTGACCACAGTATAGAAATAAATCAGTATGGACAGCTGATGAAAACTTGGCAAAAGCTAGCATCCCTTCACGTAAAATGTGTAAGATGGAGTCACTAATTTTTAGATTTTTAGGCAACCAATAATACACAATTTTAATCTAAAGGACTATAACTGTAAACTGTATAATAAGTAATTAAAAGAAAAGGGTAAAACAACGATTAAAATAATTTTTATAGTATTTTATTTACAGTTATTGTTCTTTAGATTTAAATTGTGTATTATTAGTTGCCTAAAAATCTAAAAATTAGTGGCTCCATCTTACACATTTTACGTGAAAGGATACTGATACTAGCTTTTAACCAGCTGTCTACACTGATTTATTTCTATACTGTGATTTGACGAATAATAATCATGAAAGTTAAAGAGTCGTTAACATTTGTTCTTGCTTGTAAAAGTCTCAATTTTTATTAATAATTTCTTACATTAACATTCCAAAACGAAAGTATATTTTACAAAAATTAAAAATATCCGCAATAATGACAAGCGTACCATCCAACACACAACCAGGAATCTACAAGACGGTTTCAGAGTTGTTGTCTCATCGTCAGTGCAGCGTTTCCTGAAGCCATAAATTCGCTTATATGCGTCTCTATTTATTTAACCGTTGAGGATGTTAAGTCGATTTTTGCATTCACCATTTCTCTGCAACCTGCCAGCGCTGCTTTGAAATGTCGCTACCACTTCATCTCATCTCATTAAAAATTTTCTCTTATTAAACATCACAATTTATCGTTCAAAATATTGACACACAGAAGTTTTTATAAAATTGGTGTTTTTACAAACGAAAGACAGTTTTTTTTAAAGATACATTTAACGTTTCATCGCGTAAAAACAGTTCCATAAAAATGCAAATTTTACCTAAAATTATTATTGTAAGATCAACAAAAATTTGGCTTACGGTCTCAGTAACACAATGTGTATCAACGTTATGTTGTAAATTTTTCTTTATATCTGGTGACATTCTCCATTTTCTCGGTATAAATTTCTTTGTCTTTTTCCTGGAATTTTTGTCTGGTATAAAACGGTTGACAATATGATAAGATAAAACAAGAACTAAAGAAATAAAAGACAGTTTACAATACACTAAAATGTATTAACAATAATATATTTAAACAAACAAGATTATAATAATAATTAATAATCTAAAACTTGGTTTTTCAAAATTAATTTGTTGCTCTAACGTTATTTAGTAAAATCAATCAAAGGCAAGTTAAAGTTAAAGAAGTTAAAATTGATAAAATCCTAAATAAAAATTAGGCTAACAAACAAACAAAATGCTTTATAAAGAAGGTAAGTGTCTAATAAATTAAAAAGTGTCGAGGACTACTAATGTCTGCATGCCTAGCCTACAAAATAAATTCTAAGTAACAAAGATATATTTAAGTAAAGAATTTGTACAAATTTTATTATTTTGATTCGTATCTGGATTAAATTAATGGAAAAATTGTCTTCAAATAATTACTTATAAAATGAAGACTGATCTTTTTTATAATGTTACTAAATAATGAATTAATAAAATAGTAATTAGAAATAATTCAAATTAAGCAAGACCAAAATACTTATTTCGAATAACAAACTTTTATGTTAAAAAAATAATAGTAATTTAAGTAAATGGTTTATTTTAAAGTGACAAATAACGCAAAAAACTTAGAAAAGATGATAACTTGCTTATTAATTAAAGAGAGAAAAGTATCTGCCTAGATTTTATTCAACAAGGAAAACCACTGGATACGTAATTACATTCAAAAGATAATTAATTCAAATTTACACTACGTTACTTTAAATTAAATTTAATCAAAATTAATTGCAATAAAAAAGAAGAACCTAGATATGGTAATAAAACTTACACCTAATTGCATATAAAAATATAGTAATTAAACTTAGATACAGTTAAAGGGAATTCAAAATTTGGCTTTTTTGGAAAATATTAGCAAGAGAAAAAGAAAGAGCAAGTAATAAAGGCTTTCAAGCTATAACAAGTGTTAATATTGTCAAATAATAAGTAAATCTAAACTACTCAACAATTGAAGTGATCCACTCTATAATAAGTGATGTTTTCATTTTTATACATCATATTTTTTTAAAAAACCGTAAATACTCACAATATTTACATATTGTATTTACATATTTATTTATTAAACATATTGTATAAATTAACATCTAGTAGGACCACCTCTAGCCGTATAGACAGCCATACATCTCCTTGGCATACTTTCTATTAAATTATTGATAACTTCTTGAGGTACTGCTTCTCATTCCTGTTCCAACATGTTTTGAAGCTCCTCAAAAGTTTCTGGTTGGACATCTTGTTCCGACAACCTGTGCTCTATGTACATACGACCATAGACGTTCGATGGGGTTGCAACACGAACTTATACTTAATATTAAGTATAAGTTCGTGGGTTGCAATCAGAGGAGTGTGCCAGCCACACCATTCGTTTAATACCATGTGCATTAAGAACATTGTTCACAATCCGAGAACGGTGCGGTCATGCATTATCATCCACAAACACAAACTCATTTCCAAAATTATTGGCAAAAGGCACTACAATCGGTGGAATACACATATCCCTATAATGTTGTGCATTTATGCATAACCCGCTTAGTGCCACAATCTCTGTGCGGCCGTTAAAAAAAATGTTTCCCCAAACGGTAACACCACCTCCTCCGAAAGGTACCCTGTGCTCTTGCATTTCTTTACGGTACGTCTTGTTCGGGCGTCGCCACACTCTAATACACCCATCCAAACGATAAAGGGTAAATTGAGACTCATCTGCAAACATACAACGGGACCATTCGTCCTGTCTAGTTCAAATGAGCTTCTTCCTAATGTCGCCGTTGTACTCAATATTGCCTGGTTAACAGTGGGCAGGGAACACGTCTTCTAGCACTTAAGCCATATTCGTGTAGCCTTTGTCGAACTGTTTGAGTAGAAATAACTACTCTTGTAAGTCGTCGTAGCGCGTTATTTAACTGAGTAGCGTTGTAGGTACTGTTTCGGCAAAGAGTAATTTGTAAAAATCGAATTTGCCTTGGAGTTAGACTGCGTGTACGACCTCCACCATATCTGAAACGAAAAGTTCCACATTCTTGAAAGCGATTAATGGCTCTATTGATCACCCCATGTGATACATTAAAAATTCGCGCCACCTCGCAATGAGATAACACTTGCTGCATCATGTGAACCATATGCTGCAATTCTCGGTCAGATAAACGCTGTTGAAGCATTAGAAATTAAGGATAAGAAATCTTCAATAATACTTTCAATGTGTCAGTTTTAATATTACTGAAAAAGTCACTTAACACCTAAAAACTACCACTAGATAGACCATAAAATACTTCAGATAGGCAAAAGAGTACAAAAGAACAACAAAAAACAAGAATAAATTCTGTATAATTAACAATTTTTGTGGTGGATCACTTCAATTGTTGATCAGTTTATTTATTTTTTTTTAACTTTGTGCTATAAATTTTGTCTATAAAGAATCTTCTGATTTTTGTATAATTATATACAATACTTATATAACAAAAGGTTCTACATGGCAAAAATTGTCTAATTTTTTGTAGGCTTATAAAGTGTAGATCCTGCAACTCTCTACATATCTACAAATTTTTTATGTCATGAATGGTTTGATAAAGTCTTTTGTGGTTTGTGACAGGATTATTAAGTTATAATCTTCAAAAAACATACACAATAATGTAAGGTAAGATTTGCAACCAACATTAATATGATTTTTAACAATTGTTGTAGATTGCAGATTATTGTAGTAATTTTAAAATACGTAATACACTACACTTGACTTGACGCGCGTTTTGACAACAAAGTTGTCATATTTAAGTATGGATTAAAACTCAGTTTTAATTCCTACCTGAAGATGTCAACTTTGTTGTCAAAACGTGCTTTGTTTTAAGTGTAGCGTTTGGTGTTAGTGGATGCTTTACGTTTCATTCGACACACTTAGTGATTCAATAGTAGATTGTAGTAGTTATTGTAGAAAATTAGAAAGTTAAGACATCTTGCTCAAAATAAATTTAAACTAATTACTGTAAATCTAGGATAACAATAGTTTGTTGCTATGAAACATGATTATATTGACAATATTGAGTTTGACGATATAAGGCTTTGGATTTTGATAATAATAAATTTTACGCTTATTTTGGAATAACTGGATATAATTTTTGCCGTTGCGGAACACATGTCTTATAGGCTCTATATTACTTAAAATGGCGTAACGAAAACTAACGATATTTTAACTTCCAAAAACTGCACATGCTTGCAATTCGTGTGAACACGACAAAAATGCATTTTTAAGGTAATAAAATGATATACTCATTGCTTTATTTTGTCAACTGGATGAGGATATTACAATACATAACTTCTATTTATTTTTTATTGTATGCTTCTTATTTGCGTCTTCTGTGTCTTTGGTTTTCTAGTAGAAAAAATGTTTTGCTGTGTGTTCTTTTGGTAGTTTTTATTTGTACATTTGTTGAGATATGAGACGTTGATAAGTGAGACAGTCTTTCTAATTTTATTAATTTATTTTCACACAATTATTAGCAATAATAATTATAAAAATATTATAAAACGTTTTATCGCATATAACTTTAATTTGTTTTTTTGTCTGCTATTTTTGTTTTCTAGTTATTTTATCGTAATTGTATAAACTAATTGATTATTAATAACTTCTGTCAGTAACTTCTGTTTATCGAAGTAGTCTTTTCCTGAAGCTTTTGTTTACTTATTTTCGCAAAAAAAAGGAGACAATTTTATATTTATAACAATATACAATTACTTTGTTTTATTCTAAGTTTTTATGCTTTGTATACAGAAAGATAAAATAAGTTTAATGCAAGGCAGTAATTAACAAAAGGGTATGGCGCCATCTGGTAGTGAGTAGTAATCATACTAAAACTAAAGCTGCACATACATGCACCAGCTAACATTGTCTAATGATTTTTTAATGTGATGAAGTAAAAACTCAACATTTTTAGATATTTTAAACAGAAAGCTTGCCATAGCGGAGCAATTACATAAAAACCGTCCAAATTTTCTCTAAATTGCGCTAGTTTTGTTGTCGGAAAGAAAGCTGGAAAAAAGCATGAGAAATTGGAGAAATAACTTGGGTGAGAGAACGTTAGTGTTTTTATGTTGCACTGTGTTTTCACAAGCTTAATGTTTCGAACGTTTTGCTAGCGTAAATCATCAAAGATCGTGTCCATTCTTTGTCCGAAACACAATTAAATCTGAAATTAAATTTAAGATATGATTTTTTTTCGACAAAACGTAATATTGAATATGCAGAAGATTTGGTACATTCTTCTGCTTCCAAGCGTTAAAATTCTGTTAGGATTCGTATATGTGCAGTTTTCCTCGTGGGAACCGAGCACTGGCAAAATATTTTCAGGGGTGGAAAAATAAATTTAATACTATTTGAGTGGAATTAATTTCTTCAATTTAGAGAACAAGATGAGTTTCGGCACATTTGTTCGAATAAATTTGAAATGAGAAGGAAAAGTCTAAAACCAATGTTTGCTGAACATTAAAATTTATAAGCTTAGAAACGGATAATCTTTAGAGAGTTGCTGCACTTAAAGTGACTCGTTTACCGCCAAAAACATCACCAATTATAGCACATTCTTCCAGAAACAACTTTTTTTTAAGAGAAATCTTTCAAGAAGGAGTAATTTGATCCTCACAGGCAGCTAACCTATCCGAGATTGGTGTGGCTGACAAGAGGGTTAAAGCATTTGCCCTCACGGAAAGTTTACCCATTTGCTAATGACTCCCAGAATGACTTGTGAGAGAAACTACACCTTGTAAAAAACCGTTTCATACACGATTTAATTATTCGATACCACTTGACCTCACGCAATTTACCCAAAAGCATAAACTACTAGATGGTGTGGAGTGTGGAGTTCTAGTTAAGAACTACACTTAAAGAAAAAAAATTTTGTTTTAAATTTAATACTCGTATTATCTAATTAATTAGTTAATGATAGAGTGATAGAGGTATCTGGTGACGGGTAACTTAACTATTATTTCTAAACACTTAAAATATTAAGTTAAAATTTCAGTTGATTTCCCAAACTGTTGTAATACAGGACCATTTATTCACTCTGAGCAAACCGACTGCCTAATACAGAAAAATGTTAAAGGAAAACGTTGCAGATAATTAAATTTTAAATAATAAAATTTGCAGGGCGATATTTTTTTTCTAATAGTTTAGGCTCGAAATACGCTTAAAGATAGGAAAGAAGTAAACAATTCAACTTGTTTAAGCGATTGTAGTATTTAAATTGTTAGAGATATGAATATCTTGTCGCAATCGTTATTTTATTACACATAATTTAATTTTATAAGAGTTTTATGCTGAACATTTTTTATATTTCTGACCTTTTGTCCAGCGATTTAAAATAAATCCAGCGCTACACAAATTTCAAACTCATATTATTTTAATGTTTCAATAATCTTATTATTAATTTTTAAATTATTAAGAATTTAATCATATGTATGACAGCATTTTTGTGTATTTAACTAGTCTTGCAATTGTTAATTCAGCTATATATTTAGCTCGTTAAACCTAATAGAATAGGCTCATGGCTTTATTACAGAGTTTTTCTATTAAGCTATGTCTTGTGCAAAACAACTTCAGTTTCTCATATTCAACTTTTTCAAATCATTTTCTTTCGCTTTTTTTATCATTATTTTGATCATAACTTGTTTTGTTGGCTTTTTGTCACCTATAAGTAATACCTGGGTTAATCATCTCAGTCTTTGTTCTTTTATTAATTTGACATCAGTAGAGTTTTCATACATTTTTCTTAAGTCTTTATGTGTTTGTCTTATGTGTTTCAAAACTATTGTCATCCAGAATGCTATTGAAAAGTGAGATGCAAGAAAAGTCATGTCTTAGGTTGGAATTTTTATGACAGTAGTTGAAATAAATTAGGTTATGTTCTGTTTGTGTTGACAACCTGCTAATTTTATACTTCGCTGCATTTTCGGTTGATTTTCTCAATTAAGTTGGAAAATTAGTGGTTTAAAAGAACAAGATGGCTTTCAACGAGCAACAGAAGCGCTTCATGTTAAAAGCATACTTCAGAAATGGTCAGAGAGTCGACGAACAGTAGGTTTACTCGATAAGCGCCACATTTGAGGATTTTTAGGAAGAGTTTCCTAGATTGGCCGTCTACTTCTAATATTATGGACGAGGAGCCTAGCACTTCGGTTCGTTATCTGCGACATCAGGTGAACTTGTTTCACAGCACTTGTTGGCGGATCTTGAAAACGGATCTCGATATGCATCCGTGTAGGTTGCTGGCCCATCAAGAATTGCTGCCCAATGATTTGCCACAGAGACAGGCATATAGCCAGTGGTTTATGCAGAATCTTGCCAACAATGACGAAACACTGGAAAAAACATTTTTCACCGACGAGGCTTGGTTTCATCTTTCCGGCTATGTTAACTCACAGAACATGAGGATGTGGAGCGGCGATAATCCTCATTATTACGTTGAGGTTTCGTTGCACCCGCAGAAAATTGAAGTGTGGGTTGCAATAAGCAAACGTCGTTTTATTAGACTCATATTTTTCGAAGGAAATTATTGTTATATTTTTTAAAGAAAACAACTATAAGAATAAAAATGTTGTAGAAATATTAACATCTCAGAGATACCGTCTTGCAATCCTCACTCCCTTTATGGAGCAGCTGCTAGATGACGAATTGCAACAGGGTTATTTGCAGCAGGACGGTGCGCGTATTCACTCCACTCGGGATAATCTCAATTTTATTTGTGAATTTTTCGATAACAGAGTGATCAGTTTGAATACGACGTTAGTGATATGGCCACCGAGGTCATGTGATTTAACTCTATGTGACTTTTTCTTGTGGCCATATGTGAAAAACTCAATTTTCAATACTTCTGTTGTGGACTTGGACGACCTACGGGAAAGGATAACCCTGAAGTTAGAGGAGATAAACAATTCACCCAATCTGTTAGAGAACGCGATTGCTTCTGTGAAAACACGAGCAAGAGTGAACGGCGAACAGAATGGAGGTCATGTAGCACATCTTGTTTGATGTGCTGCAATCGTTTTCTTCTATGCTTTTTTATTGTTTCTAATGTTTTGCTTTCGCCATTCAAGTTTCATCTTACCTGCCTAATTTTATTCCTACCTTGTGTTTGCAAATAATAAAAAATAACGGATTCTGTGTTTTATTTGATTTTTAATTGTAATTATTAATTTCTAGGTAAGTGGGATTAGAATGCAAAAAGTATTCTTTGAATAGTAGGCGCAAACATTTAACAGTAGGTTTTTTTAGCAGTAGATTTAAAACCCAAATAAATAGTTCTAATTACCTACCCATACGTCTTAAAAACCAAAGCTTGCTTTGATGACAATAGTTTTGAAACACATCTTATGTGCTTCTCATCCAGTGATTTGCTACTTTTTTACCTCCGTAAATTTTTCTTTTCCTTCTCCCATATAGCAACCTTTTTTTTTCCAATTCTTAATATTTTTGTTTGGTTTTTGCATGTATGTCTTCTATTAATAACTTTCCATTTTTTTCTTTTGTACGATCTTGTACATTCATACTTACTGTTCGATACCTGTTTCTATACAGAGTGTACCAACTAAAATTTGCACTTTTTAAAATCTCTGATTTTGTCTAACCTTCGAAAAAAAAAATGCTAAAATAGATCAATTTTAACTTAAAGGAGCACCAAATTTTTATTATAGTTTTAAAGTTATTACCACATTTTTTTTAGCGCTCAGAGCCACCCTTTAATTGAATGTCAGCAAATCCTTTGTGTAACTTTTTCTCTACAAATATCAAAAGCAAATGCCACAGAAAATGATATTTTATTGCTGTATTTATTAATGACATTTTTTTACTTACCTAAGCATCAGTAAACTCAAATATTGACAAAGATGATTGTAGTTTGTTTTGAATTGAAATAAATTACCTAAATATAGATACAATTTTGACCAATGAAAATGTGACATGGGATCAACAACGTTTGTTTCCTGTGCTAACTTAATGAGAATAATATTAACATAAGTGTGATGTAAAATTTCTAAAAAAAACTGCCATCATTCAAAATAAAAAACAAGAACATAATTTTAACATAACATTCTGAAAGTTTGAGATAAAAAGTGTTGACTCCATAGTATGTCTTAACTAAAATTTACACCCTTTAAAACCTTCCGATTTCGTACAAGTTTCGAAAAAATGCTTTTGGAGGAAAACATTTTTGTTTTTTCTCACAGTAATCTAGGCAAAAAGCTCATAAAAAAAATCGTTCAAAATTTATAAAAGATACGTGGTCAACGTTAAGACAATGAAAGCAGCTTTAAAATGATGTCATTCAATTCTACTTTCTATTTAAATTTTTTGAAGATGTGACTCTGGGCGCTAGAGGAATGTGTAATAACTTTGAAATTATAATGTGCTTTTTTATGCTAAAATTTACCTATTTTAGCATATTTTCTAAACTTGCACGAAATCTGGTACAAATTTTAGTTGGGACACCTTGTATCTAGGAATACACATTCAATTTTACATCAAATGGAGATTTACTTAGTTACTTTTTTTTTAGTTTGTTAAACTTGTGATAAAGACTGTTCCTAGTTTTTTGCCTAAGCCCGACTATTTATAAAATTAAACTCGCAGGCTCTCTCTTTTTTAACAACTGTGCTTGCTTGCTTAGGTTTTCGAATTGCTAAAGCTTTCAATAATAAGTTAAATTAAAAGACTTCTTTTTCTAAGCCTTTTTGGTATTGTAGGTTTTTATATTTATTTTTTACGAGTACTTTTCTTTTCATTATTTTCTGCTGGATCTGTCTCTTTGGAAGACAATGAGTAGACAACTCCTTTTGCTTACTATCAATTTCTAGTACTTTATTTTGACTTCCTTTTTTTTGGTCGTAACTTTGTCTTTTTATCTTATATGTGAATATCTCTGTCTACTTTTGTTAAATTATTGTCAATACAGATTTTTTGCTTTTAACTTTTTTGATACTGCCTTTAACTTATCCTTTAGATTTAAATGACCTGCTACAAGGTTTTCTACTATCTATGATTATATTTACTAGATTATTTACTGGCGGTGATATGGTGATAAACCTAATATTGTTTCTAATTTTGTTCTAAAATAACAATATGTTAAAATATGTTTTGTTTTTTTAAACAGAATTCGGTAGATTATAAGTGATGTTATTCTCTATTTTTTCTTCTCTACTTAACTTACTCTATCCTATTTTTTTTAGTTTATTTTTAACTTTTGTGTTTCCCATCTTTATTATTATCATATTGTTTTCTAATGTTTAAATTTTTTCTGCATTTTTCTTTTGAAATGGTGTACTTTTATTATTGACTTCTGCATCATCTCTTGTGCTCTATCTAGTTTTTTTGTTTATTTTTTGTTTGGAGATTTTTTACTTTTTAGGAAATTATTTTTGTTATTTTTTTATTTTGTTTTAAAGTTATTGGTAATGTCTGTAGAACAATCGTCGCTATACTTTATCCATATTTGGAAGAATTTTATAAGAATTTTTTGGTGCAATAGAGGAATTAACTTTTCGGTCCCTTACCGATAAAGAAACCACAGTCCCTGAATTTTATGTGGATTGTAAGGGTCCGGCGCGTGGCTATACGGGAAATTTGAATACGGTTATGTTTGTTTGTCTCTTTCGACGAACCATCTGGTTGTTTTGGTAATAATAAGGTACACTTATCTTTACAACCACTCATTCGTTATAAACTATAGTTTGTAACTCAAAATCATAAAATTCTTCCAAATATAGACATCTTTATCTCTTTTCAATTTTTAAAATTTTCTACACTTTTTTCCTATTATGTATTGCCTATTTCGGTAGTTGCGAAGTTCCTACTTTTTGGAAACTGTCACTTTCATCAGCCTTCTAACTTTAAAAACACACCGGGAATTTTTCTTGTTTTTCCGTTTTTTTTTACCTCTAATGGCTATTTTTTCTAATAACTTTATGTATACCTTCTGGTATTTGTGTACGCAAATTTTTGGGGTTGATTACGGAGTTTACCCGCAAACACCGATCAACTAACAATAAAAAAAGAATTAACAAAGTAAACGTTAATTCAGTTAAATTAATTAAGTTTAATTCATTGCTGATGATGGTGATGTTTTTATGTAGGTCTGAGCTGGCGAGTGAATACTTTTTTCTCTTATTTTACTTCGTACTTGATTCTATTTTTTTCAGTCTGAAAAATAGCTTTTAAAGATTTAATCATGTATGACGTCAATTCATATTTAAAAAAGTTTAAACTGCAGCAACCCCATTCTTCCACTTTGGTAAACTTTGACCTATCGGAATTCATTGAAAATTCAGTTTGTATCATACTTTCATCGAAGAGTATATTATCTATTAATACCGTAGCTGTCTTTCATCGAAAAATCTCTTTTGTACACAATTCAAGAACCGCAACCTTCGCACGACACGCTTTTATTCTGCGAGTTCAAAATATTCCTGATAAAAATTCTAACAGAAAAACTTTTTGAAATGATAAAACTTTTAAATTGTAACTATTTATTTGTCAGCGTTGGAGATACCTCATTTTTATGTTGGTCTTTATTTAGAGCGAGTACACAAATCTATGTCAGTGATCGTAACACGGTTAAGAAATTATCGCAGGCTACTGAATTTTATTTCATCAAAAAGGAAAACTTATGATCTGTGGTACACTACTCAAAATAAGTTATGTCTTCTACAAGTTAGAGTATTCAGAAAATACAGATTACCGTGCTTGAATTATGTGAAGAAGAATATAAAAATTAATAACAAGTGTTTATTTAAAAAAGTTGGCTGTCGCACTATCAGTTACAAGGAGGTTAGATAGAAAGGAGAGAATACGCCCTATACTTACCGTGTAAACAGTTTGGTACCAGCTTGGTACCAGTTTATGACAGGTTTCAAATAAAGCGCAGAATCGACAGATCATATTTGGCTGTGTCTGGTCTCGCACAGTGGCGTAGCTGACGCAGATGCTAGTTTTTGTTTGGTTGTTTACAAACAAACGTTCTTTTGATTTTTTTTACTCATTTTTTTTTGGTCTGTGTGAATTGATTGTTAATATTCTTTGTTATTGTTGTTGTGTTTTGTTGTGTTTTTATCTTTTTTTTAAACTTTGTACACTACATTGTGTGACGCTACTGACTTCAACCTCGTGATGAGCCTGTTTTCAGTACCAGTTTATAGGTTTGCGTAGTGAAGGCGGCAAGTCCATTTTTTTCAACTGGTACTCTCTCCTTCCTATCTAACCTCCTTGATCAGTTACGACGACAAATCACGACTGCGCGCGCACTGTGAAGCTGTGTATCAAGTTCCGACATCCCTTCTTCGCTACATTTTCTTTTATCAAAATCTCATAGCACACTTGACAACTTTTTTAAATGAACAGTTGTTATCTTTATCTTATCTTTATCTTAAGATAATATCTGTTTAATACAGAATAATTAAACAATTTATTGAAATTTTGCTGATTATTTTTATTTGGAGAGTACATTATTTATTTTGGCTACTATACTTTCCGGAATTTTGATAAAAGTAATTTTAAGACTAAACTGGATTTTATAATCTCAACTGAATATTTTTACAGCTTGGGGATACGAATTAATAAACTCAAGGGTTGAATAAAGTAGGGCGGTATGTAAAGAGTTATTAAAGTTTATGAGGACACAAGAATTGTGTTGGCCATTAAATGTAATCTAATTTTCTCTTACAACTTGAATAAATATCAAACTGAATATCTTCGACTATTCCCTGTTCGGTTTTTAACCAAAACGAGACTGCTAAACTCGCCGAAATATTCATTTTTACAATTTGTCCAATGTAAATAAAATTTTCGAAACGTAGAAGTATGGAAGATAAAAATTTTATTGTATTTTGACTGTGGGGCAATTAATTTAAACAAGATATAAATGTCTAGTTATTGCAATTCAAATAATATAAATTGACGTAAATTGATTGTTTCAAAATGTTTATATACAGAGTGATATAAAAGTATGGAATAAAATTTATATTTTTTATGTTAATGTTTTTTTTTAGAATAACGCCAAGACAAGTCAATTTTTTTTATTGCGCACGTTTTTCACTTATTTTCAAATTTTTTTAGCCAACCAGTTTTTTGCTGTCACGTAATCGATACTTTTTTCAAATAGCAATCCTCATTTTTGATGTTGAATATTGAAACTACTTTTTTTGTGTATAACAATATAACACTTGTAGGGTCTAAAATAAAAACTTTAAATAATTTAACCAATTTAAATGTTTTATTGAATTTTTTAAAATAGACGCAATTTTTAAGAGAATTACTGAACTAAATGTTTAAATTAGCGTTCTTCCGTTTTTTGTAATTCATTTTCTTAAATTCTTGATTTTGTTGCAAATATTTTTGATTTTAAGTAGCTCTTTACAAAAACGGTCAAAACATTACCTAATAATCTCTGACACCACGAGCGTAGTGTGGAGGTGCACCGTCTTGTTTAAACCATACATTAACTGCTGGAATAGACCACAAAAATTGAATGTTTAGTGTGGTTTTGTCAAATCACATTTTGAAATATTAGGATATCAATGATGCAAGGAAAGAATTACAAATCAGTACCCCTTAATTAGTCAATAAATGATAAATAATGTGCTAACGAAGTTCGAATATTAATTCTATTATTGCTAAGAGACGGAAGGACGTCAATTTGAACATTTCGTTCAGTAATTCTGTTAAAAATTGCGTTTATTTTGAAAAATTCAATAAGTTAAAGTTTTTATTTTAGACCCTACAAATGTTATATTGTTATACGCAGAAAAAAAAGTAGTTTTGATATTCAACACCGAAAATAGGGGTTGCTATTTAAAAAAGTATTGATTACGTCACAGGAAAAAACCGGTTGACTAGAAAAATTTGAAAACAAGTGCAAAGCGTGCGCAGTAAAAAAAATTGTTTGACCTGTCTTGGCGTTTTTCAAAAAAAAAACATTAACTTAGAAAATATGAATTTTATTCCATACTTTTATGTTATTCTGTATAAATTATAGTTAAAAAGCAGAATTAACATAAAATTTGATTTAAAATGCATAAACATCAATCAATTACGTTTCACAGAATTGAAATATTGACAATTTCAAATTTGTGTTGTTTCTGTAAATAGGAGATTTATTAATTAACTAGTTTGAAAATTATAGCTGTCAGCAAAAAACTTATTTAATTGAATTAAAATTATTTCTAGAACGCAATAATTAATTTTATTTTATTTACTTTATTGGAACTGCGTTCAAGTGATTAAAAAAAGATCACAATGTTATTACACTAGGTTTATCAGGAAAATACGACCACAGTATAGAAATGAATCAGTATGGACAGCTGCTGATAAACTTGTCAAAACGCTAGCATCCCTTCACGTTAAATACGTAAGATGAAGTCACTGATTTTTAGGTTTTTAGGCAACTAATAATACACAATTTAAAGGATTGTAACTGTAAATTATATTATAAATAATCACAAGACAAAGGTCAAACAATGATTAAAATTATTTTTATAGTGTTTTATTTACAGTTATAGCTATCTAGATTTAAGTTGTGTATTATTAGTTGCCGAAAAATCTAAAGATCAGTGGCTCTATCTTACACATTTAACGTGAAGGGATGCTAGCGTTTTGACAAGTTTTTATCAGCTGTCTATACTGATTTATTTCTATACTGTGATACGACCAACAGTACAAGTAATTTTTAAATTGAAATAAATGGTTGTGATTCCACAAATTACTCTAATGGCTATATCACTATAACTTTTAAATCAATATTTTTTAACAATAAAATCTACGAAGAAAAACATGTAGGTACATCGTCATCAACAAATACTAATTGAGCTGCCAATGAAGTTACCAAAAATTTTTTTTTGTAAGTTATCGGTTTCTTAAGATTACTTCTATAGGTTGTCTTCCACCTGTCACAAAAAATATCAAATAAAATTTTATAATTAATCTGTCTTCAACAATAATAATATTATTAAATAATAAATTAGAAAATAAAGCAAATAAGAAAGTGATTATATATACTGGGTGTAACAGAAATGATGGTCAAAAATTTAACTAGTGATATATTTTATCAAAAGAAACATACCATTTTTGTGACAGATACTAAAAATTTTGAATTTTGTTTTTCTACACATTTCTCCATTTCATAAAATCACAATATGCTTACCGTCGAAAAAGGGTAAATTATTTCTGTGGACGGAAAGTCCAAGCAACATTCTGTTATGCCAGACCAAGTTAATGTTGTCACTGATTAATTTTGCTTATATCGTCACTTCTACGAGTATTTGTGCTGCTTTTATAAAGTAAAAGAGATAGCTGCTTAATTTTTTTCTACTGGAGTTTTATTCATAAAGACTTTTTAACATCTAGGTATGCTTCATGACTAGAATTTTAATTAGGTATTTAATCATTAACTCTATTTAAGGAAGCTTGCATTTTTTATTTTTAGAAAAAAACTTACTGCACTTTAAGACCAAACTATAGCTGACGCTGCTAAACACTTTTCTTGTCTGTAATATACAGGGTGGATCAAATGTATGGAACGGGCCGTTTTTTGGCTAAACTATAAAGAATTTTGAAAAAACAAAATATAGGCATTAAATGGTTATTAAGATGCTACCTGGGACAATGTTTTAAAAAAATTTATTTGTTTAAATTTTTAAGATAATTATAGCAACATTTTTATTTTTTCG
Source organism: Tribolium confusum (assembly GCA_029207805.1). NCBI lineage: Eukaryota > Metazoa > Arthropoda > Insecta > Coleoptera > Tenebrionidae > Tribolium > Tribolium confusum. The sequence goes on from JALGAY010000006.1 coordinate 13,475,943, forward strand.
TGAAATTTATTCTTGATTTTTATTTAAAACAAGCTTTTTAAAAGAAATGCTGCTGTGTTAATTGTTTTAACATTAACTTTATAAATTTTTAATAAAAAAATTAAACATTACCGGACATTAATCCTTAATTTTTGCCAAATCTACAAAATGTTTAGTTAATTCAAGTTATGCATGTTAAAGAGCTAATAATAGTCTTTTAAAAAAGTTACAAAAAAATAATTTATTTAAATTATTAATAATTTAATACTAAAAATTAATATGTTTATCCTTAATTTTTTATTATTTTGTAGTGCACATTAGGAGTATGTTGTAATACTAGGTATAAATAAATAAAATGTAAATAATAAGTATCGAAATCATCCGAATTTTTAGTTAAATAATTTATTTAAAAAAAATGTTATCAAAACTGTCTTCCACCTTTTAAACACCAGTAAGAAAATCAAGTAGGCATTTTCTCACACCCCCGAGTTGTTCTATTATAATAATACTTTATTAACGGCATCATCATTTACAGCCTTTACAATAAACAAAACAATTAAAGATTACAAGATTCATGTTATAAATTTGTTGAGATTATTCTTAAAGTTATTAAAAGATGGTGCAAAAAAATCAATTTCACTACAGACACTATTGCATATTGATAAAATTGAATTTAAAGGTGAAAATAATGCATAATTAGTGCTGCAGTGAGAGAGATTAAATAGGGGACTATTCCTGAGATGGTATTGAGGCACATTAAAACCAATTTTTCCGAGAATGTCCGGAGCATCACACAGATTATTTAATACCTTATATACAAAACAAGCACAGTGGAATTTACGTCGAGAGTCTAACGTTTTCAGAGCAAGATAACTCAAACACATATTATACGAGCATCCCACAGTTCTCGGCAATCTATATTTAACACAATTAATAAATTTTACTTGAACCTTCTCAATTCGTCCAATGTGTGTAGCATAAAAAGGAGCCCAAACTACACAATCATACTCTAAGATAGATCTAACAAATGTAACATACAAAATAACAATAGTTCGAATATTGGTAAATTCATTAGTAAACCTCCTTATACAACCCAAGACTTTATTTGCTTTTGCTATTATATATTCATAGTGATAATTAAAAGATAACTTGCAATCAAGTATGACTCCCAGATCTTTGATTGTAGACACTATTTTCAAATCTTTACCACCGATTTTGTATTGGGGGCTAGAAGGTTTTAGCTTCCTACTAAAGTTAATTACTTGACATTTGTCACAATTTAGTACCATTTCATTTACCAGACACCATTGGTATAAAACAAATAGATCCTGCTGTAGAATGTTAACGTCCTGAACGTTATTGATCACTTTATAAATTTTTAGATCATCTGCAAATAGTTCAAAATTGCATGTAAAATTATCACAAACATCATTAATAAAGATTGAAAATAGAAGTGGACCTAATATAGAGCCTTGAGGAACGCCAGAAGGTACATGTTGCTTATCTGAAAAATTATTATGTAATTTAACAACTTGAGTTCTATTAAACAAATAACTACAAATCCAGCTAAACAGACAGCCAGATATTCCATAAGCAGATAATTTAGCTAACAGAATATGATGATTAATTTTGTCAAATGCTTTACTGAAGTCTGTGTAAACAGCATGAACCTCCAGGCCTTCACTCATAGCATTCACAATGTCATTAGTAAAATTTAAGAGATTTGTAACAGTTGATCGCTTACTAAAGAATCCATGTTGTTTAGGCGTGATAATGTTTTTAAAATTTGAGAAAATGTTGGTAAAAACAATGGATTCAAAAACTTTAGAAGGAGTGGATAAAATTGACACTGGTCGATAATTTTCAACTTTATCTCTACTACCTGATTTATATACAGGAACAATATGTGCTTCTTTCCACACCGACGGAAAGGTACCAGAATTTAATGACAAATTAAAAATTAGTTGAAGTGGAAGCGCCAAACATTGACTACATTCTCGGTAAAATCTGGGAGGAATACCATCAGGACCTGCCCCTTTACTGGTATCTAGATTCCTTAAAACGTGAATAACATCAGACACATGAACATTTACATTATTGATATTAACACATGAATCATAGGAAACATTAAAATTAGTGATATTACTTTGAACAAACACAGAAGAAAAATAATTGCTAAAAGCTTGACAAACATCATGATATGTTGAAAATAAATTTTCACCATACTTCATTGGAAGAGGAATTTGATTATTATTGGTTTTTTTGCGAATGAATTTCCAAAACTTACCAGGAGTATAAATTAAATCATTTTCAACATTTCGGATGTAAGAGTCATATGCATTTTTTATACAAATTTTACATAACTTACGCAGATTAACAAATTCCTTATAGTCTAAAGTGGAATTGGAAATCTTATATTTTTTATGAGCAGCTTTTTTGGCTTTGATAAGATTAATAATATTTTGATCAAACCAGACAGGATAACTTGTAATACTTTTTTTCCTAAAAGGAACAAATAGCTCACACGCCTTATAAATATGATAATAAAAAACACCAGTCGCATCTTCTGTATCAAGGTTTTTAAAAATTCCATTCCAATCAATAGACTTAAGGTAATTACATATATTAGAGTAACAGGCACACTTAAAATCAAAATAATAAATCACAGAATCATTGTAAATATCACAGACTACATCATATTCAATAACATAAGGAGGATGACTAGAATCTATCACAGACAAGGCGTTATCACATATGAACAAATTCAAACTATCGCAGTTGGAGAAGCAAAGATCTAATACATTACCACATTTATTTTTTATGTTACTAAATTGATTTAGAGAACATGATGACAATCCATCAACAACATCTTCAACATTTTTATTAATTGACAAAAGAGGCACAAATCCTGGAAAATTGTCGACTGATTGCCAGATGACATTAGGCAAATTATAATCACCTAGAATTATTACATCGGCATTTGAAAAGCGATCACAGATATCTATCACAGATTCGACATGACTAGAGTATTTTGTTGAATCGGAGCCAGGAGGTAAGTAAACAACACCAATGATTACATCACGAAAGTTAATACACATTTTAACAAAAACTTGTTCAACACAAGAACACTTACATGACACCTCACAGGGGTTGAAAACCTTATTAGCTGCAATAAGCACTCCACCACCAGACGATTTTGTACTATTGGCTTCATTTCTGTCACATCTAAAAACTTCATACCGATTATCAATTACATCTAGGCTAGAGAAGTCAGAAGATAGCCATGTTTCGGTTAGTACAACTACGCTGAAATCCTCACACAAACAGGCACAGTAGAAGTCATTAAGTTTAGATCTTAAGCTTCTGACGTTCTGATAGTAGATTGAGAATTTAGACTGTTCGCTGAAGCTTGGCCTAGAAGAGGAGATTTTGGAGGAGGTTCTCCATTTGGTTTTTCTTTGGGGAAAAAAAACTTTTTAACTTTAACTCCTTCTGTCCATTGATCAGCAGTTAATAGATCTGAAAATATATTGCTGCTTACAGCAACTTTAAACGAAATACTACGAAATACTATTGCTACTGTTGTCTCAACTAGTATCAAATACCAACGTTTAAAAGGTGGAAGGTAGTTTTGACAACACTTTTTTTGAAAAATTTATTAAAACAAAAATTTAGGTGTTTTTTATATTTATTATTTACATTTTATTTATTTATACCTAGTATTACAACATACTCGTAATGTGCACTACAAAATAATAAAAAATTAAGGATAAACATATTAATTTTTAGTATTAAATTATTAATTATTTAAATAAATTATTTTTTTGTAACTTTTTTAAAGAACTGTTACTATCTCTTTAACATGCATAACTTGAATTAACTAAACATTTTGTAGATTTGGCAAAAATTAGGGATTAATATTCGGTAATGTTAAATTTTTTTATTGAAAATTTATAAAGTTAATGTTAAAACAATTAACACAGCAACATTTGTTTGATAAAGCTTGTTTTAAAAAAAAATCAAGAATAAATTTCACAATAAAACAAAAATGTTGCTATAATTATTTTCAAAATTTAAACAAATAAAAAAATTTTAAACATTGTTTCAGGTAGCATCTTTCTAGCCATTTAATGCCTATATTTTGTTTTTTCAAAATTTTTTATAGTTTAGCCAAAAAACGGCCCGTTCCATACATTTGGTCCACCCTGTATTTGTTTACTGCAACATTGCATGTCCACAAGACGGGCCGGAAGTTTCCTGTTCTAGCTAAGGTTTAGTGTTAACGTTTGCGTATTTACGAGTATTATCTATTTTTTTTTTGACATACGCACTGTCAGTGTAATTCTAAAAAAATTCTTTCTATCCTAAGCTATTTTCTTATGTAATTTATTTTATGTGTAAAAAGAAGTAGACATGACTCAATGTGAACACTGTATAAGAAGTATGGCAGTTCTACCCAAAAATTGAATGAAAAATTACGCTAACAGTGCGTATGTCCAAAAAAAACTTAAATACAATTAAGTACTGACTCAGTTGGCAATAGATTTATAGAAAGACCCTAGTAAAACAGTAAAATTTATTGCAGCAAAATTGGCAGTAGATATAGTTGCTTTACTTGTTTTTTCAGTAGTGGTTATACTGTCTATTTTTATTTATAAAACCACCACCTGTTGCATTATGTTGGTATCAAATTAATTTCCCTATAATAGTAATTTTTAATTGTTGGGTTTGTAATACGTCTGTCTCAATTTATGTCAGATGTCAGATTATTTTAAACATTTTGCCACAATGCCACGAAAACGGCGAAATTTGCTTGATTTTAAAGAAAAGCAATCGGTAATACGGTGCTATCACGAAATAAAAGAGTTAGGACCACATCTAAGTGGTCGTCAATTGGAAGACAAACTAGCAAAAATTTTTTCGGTAAGTATCCTCAACTTTTCCTTTTAAGTAGAGCAAAATCCATCCTATCTCCAATTCAGTCTGAATCACACATCCTTCTTTTTTCCAAACAATAGGTCTCCCGCTCCCATATCCACAAATTATTAAGTATCGACAAGAGAGGAAAAGCACTTACATCTTCAAAAGGGAAGTCAGGAAGAAAAAAATTTCAAATTCCTGAGTATGAAGACCACTTTTTAAAATAAGATTTGAGTCGAGAAATTTACAGGCTGAAAACAAATGGAACTTACTTCACTGTAGACACGTTGTATAAATACGCCAAAGAAGAGCTTGAATTTACAGGCAGTAGAAGTGTTTTCTATAAGTATCTCAAATCGATGGCCTATAAATATAAATATGAGGATATCCGAAAAGTTTTAACACAAAAACCTATGATTGTTGCAAAAAAAATCAGATTTCTGAAAAAATACCTGTAATATAAAGAAAATTTTGCAAACGTTAAATTTATCTACTTAGATGAAACGTGGTTGTACCAGTATGGATCCAAACAAAGAACTTGGGTAAATGATGACGCTGTATCACACCTTATTAAAGTTAACACATCTGAAGGGCGGCGATACACTATTTAACATACAGGATGTTCCTCAGGTTTTTTAGATGGATGTAGTCTTTAATTTTTCTCAACCAACAGTGATAAAGACTATCTTAAAACCATGAATGGACAACTCTTCAGAGAGTGGGTGACAGATCAGTTATTGCCGGCAATAGGTCTTCTTCAGTACGATGGCAAAGTGCCCAAAGTGGTTGTTGTTATGGATAATGCGCCCTACCATTCAATGCGCCTTGGAAAACCTGCAACGCGTTCGTCAAAAAAGGCCGACATGCAAGCGTTTTTGGAAAAAATGCATGTCTTTTGCAATAAAAAATACACAAAACAGCTGTTATGGGAGTTTATAGAACCTACATTGGCAAATGTAGAGACTAAATATGAAATTGATGAAATCCTTTTAAGTCATGGAGTAGATGTACTCCGATTACCACCTTATCACTGCGAATACAATCCTATTGAGTTAGCTTGAGCATTCTGTAAACGGTTTTATAATAAAAAAAATCAACGAAAAATCGGAAAACAAAGATCGTGTCAGAAATATTTGGAACGATGCTTTAGCCAACTTTTCAACAGATATGCGGTCTAGGAGTATAGGACACTGTGAAAATTTGATTTTGGTAGATTGGAGAAAAGAAATGGGTAACTTTAGTGTAAATGATATTCCTCCTGTAATAATTAACTTGGCTGACTTGAACACGGACACAGAAAATGGAAGCCTTTACGATTCCAGCAGTGATGATGACAGTAATGATGTTAGTAATCAAAGTGCTCCTTACAATGTAATATAAGTTTTTGAGGCAGAATCTTTTTCTTCAAAAAACTAACATCCTAAACTTGTTTTTTACTCAATATTTTATTTTATTTTTTTTAAATTTGTTAAACTCTGAATAAAATATGTTCTTGATCTCTGTTTTGTGATGTGAAAGCAAATATCTGTAGCAAGCCAGACTAATTTTCCAAATAGCTATGACACAATTTCGTGGTTAAGATTTTAAGCTGCTAGACAGAGTTTTTTCACAGTCGATGCTCCAAACATAACCTGTTTTCGTGTCTGTTACAGATCACGCCTTGTCATTACCCTTATTTTACCCCATGTCAGATAAATGCTAGATTGCCAAATCTCTTTTGAGAGAAAATGCAATGTTGGTCGTTTTATAAAAAAAAATAGACAGTACGTATCTTGTAATGCAAATTTATGAACTTAGGGGCATGTGACGGTTGTCATTTTTGACTAAGGTCTTGATGGCTTTTTATCATCAAGCTTATTTTGTTATTTTTGAGTAAGGAAGACGTCTCAGGAGTAAACTCTAAGAAGGCAAAAAATAAGCACGGTGTAACTCAAGTAAAAAACTGGTTAAAAAGTTAGAAAACTTATTATTTGTTATTTATAATAATTCAATATTTAGACGCCCACATACTTATTTTTATTATTTTTAATTATTATTTTTGCAGCGTTTGTGTTTATTCGAGTTTCGAATAAACACAATAATTTCGATAATTTAAATAGTTGGATTAATAACGAATAATTTATTTCTACTATGTACACCAATACAATAACAATAAATAAATAACTCGATATTTACACTACAATCGCTATCGTTTTGTTAATATCGCTCACTTTGCTTACTTGTCTCGCTCTCACTATCTGACTAAGTCACGGTCAGTTTTCTTTCTTATATAATCGAACGTCTTTGTTAGAATGCACTAGATATTTTGTGACCTTGCTAGATTCAATTAAAAATAATGATTAATCAATCAAGATCGGTTTATATGCCGATCTGTTAATGATTTCATGACATTTCAGATCTCGGTACACTTTCGAAGCAATCCCTTTCTAGGATTTTTGGAGCTATTTTCACAAACTTTCTTTCTCTTATTGTTATTATAATCGTTCATAATAATATAATAATTATTACTTTGTTTATAAGTCAATTAAAAATTCTTACAAATAAGCAAAGCTTCGGAAATTGAAGAAAAGGAATTGAACACCGTCTGTTCGACTCTCTGTTTTGAAGTTTTTAAAATCACGTGTTTTTGACGCCTCTTGATAAAACAAATCTACTCTTTGATTGCGCATTATTTAAAAGTATTTTTCGAAGCTGCTACCGAATGGTGAGGATTTCCATAAATTGATTATAGTAGCCTCAATAGAACAGTCCCAGCCCGTAGGCTTATTATAGTTTTTAGTTTAAAAGTACAATATAACAAGGAAAGTAAAGAAAAGTTCTAAAGTAAAAGCAATTTTTGTACCTACTATCAAAATTAGAATTCAAATGATTTTTAAACAATTCGACGTTTTTGTTTAAAAGTTTAAGTGTCGCTCTTAAAATAATAATTTTTGGGCAACACTAAAAAATAAGTAATTAATGAAAAAGGCAAATGTACAGTAAAAAATTAGTGTACACTAAGCTAGTGTTGGGCCTATGTATATCGCTCTTTTTAGTCGTTTAGTGTGCTTTTTAACACTAAACGACTCCAGGAAAAGAGTACATAGGTTTTACACCAGCTTAATATGTAGGTAAGTACTTTTATTTAGTAAAAACCGAAATGAAATACAAATATTTTTTTATTGATTTTTTGCATTGATTTTTTTTATATCGCAAATTAAAATGTTGTTTTTAACTATAAAAGTTTATTTTATTTTTGACTTACTTTAATTGTTTTTTTTAAATCACTTGGTTGACAATGTTACTAACATTTTTTAATTTAAATTTGAAAGAGCAATTTAGTTCTACCACTTCTACGGCAAGAAGTTTAAATGTCAAGTTAAATAACAGTAATTTAAAAACTTTTGATGATTTTTATTTATTCATAGTCTGACTAGACAACGATTTACCATCAATTTATTTTAGTATAGATTTATACATTGGATTGCTTTATAAAAGATGTAATAGAATCTATACCGGTTTCAAACGTAGACACTTTTTTCTGAGAGCCAATGTGCATTTTCCTCCAAACTTAATAAAAATTTAAATAGCTATAATAGATATTCTAGGTAAAACTATGTTATTTAAAATTAATTTTATATTTCAACGTTTATTTAGGAAGACCATATAAAAAATGGACAGCTACTGAATGCTTTATTTGACGTTCTCGGTTATAAACAGACACTAAGTGTCATTTTCTGTCGGTTGTCTAATTATTTTAATTTTTAATAATTAGTTATAATTATTCGAATGATAAGCATTGTCACAATAGTATATAACGACGTAAAGTTAGAAAGTAATAATTTTAATACGTCATTATTCATCAATTAAAATTATTAAGAAATATGTAATAAACTTTCTATTAGCTCTATCAATGTAATTTGAAACTAAAAACACGTGCATTATTGAGGGAAACCGTTACAGTTTTTTTTTTAAGAAATTTATAAATGTTAACATTACCAAATTATTTCTAATTTAAGGGCTTACTTTATCTGAGTTAGAAAATTTTGTTCTAAGAAGCTATATATTTTTAAAGGATATGTAAATAAAAAATATGTATAAGACTAGCAAAATGGCTGAAGGATCAGTTGGTCACGCTGGAGTGATCTTGTTATCGACAAGTTTCTAGCTTAGCAAGCATCTTGATCCTAAACACATATTATTGTTAACTAATAGCGTTAGTCGATAAAATAACTTGGTTCGAGTTTAAGCTTATGGAGACCACCAAAGAATAGAGTTAAACTTAATTAGTTAAAATTTTTCGGGTTTTGTGTTTACTGGAAACGTTATGTTGGGTTTAGTGATAAATATCCGGTCGTTTTTTAACTCCTTCATTGCCTGCCTAACGAATGAGCTCGCTCTAAATCTTTTTACTTACAATTTATCTAGGTCGAATACTTTTCTGTTCCACTATGCTGGAAAATCCTTGCTCTATTATTACCTTAGCAATTCTCTTCCGGGCAATTTTCACTAAACCGTCTTGCTTATTTTCCATTGATTTAATCATTAAAAAATCAAAGAATTGGTAATGACGGACTGAACTGATAAACAGTACTTGAATAGTTTATCCCAACCGGTAATTCAATCAATTTCTCAGGAAAGCTTAACGTTACCCGCCGGGAATAAATCACAGACTCGACTCAGACGGTCATTAATAACAACCGACTTGTAACAAACTAACAGACTTATTTATTTTAAGGGCAGTTGCGAGCAATCGTCACTTTATTTTCATACATTATCGTTCAGCTGAAAAAAAATTGGCAGCTCGATTCAATGCAAGTGTCATTTTTCGGTGACAATAGAAGATAAAATGGTGTTTGTTTTATTTGCTTTTGTCAAAATGATAAGAGTTTATGACTGCTCGAATCTCATTTGAGATTAATAAACAAAATTTTAATTAAAATAGCTAGAAATGCTCGTTTAAGCCGTTTCATAAATACTGACTTCCTTTACGAATTATTATAATTTATGAGGATTTCTAAACTGGATGAAGGTTGGACGAAATTAATGAGTTTTTTACTTATTTTAATACATAGTTTACTTGTACTTAATATTGCTTAAGAACTACGTGTTCTCTTAGATCTTAATTAAAAAGTTTTTTGAAGTCGGTCTGAATTAGATGTAAAGCATCGTTTAATCACTTAATGTACATAGATTATGACTGGAAGCAAAATTCTTGATACGTAATGCAGGTTTTACTTATAATATAACAAAAAAAAAGGATAAAGAAGTTTTTATTATTGTGTTAGATATTAAAGGGAACAAAACGAAACATTTTTAAAACTGTTTAGAGAGTTTTTTTTACTTTGTAGTCTGTTAATGCACTGTTTATTTACCTTCACCAATTTGTTCTTTTTTTTCCTACTTTTTTTATGGAGAGTTTTTATATTCTATTGAAATTTCTTGATTTTTCTATTTTTTGGGCTTTTTATCAGCTGTTTCTTCTAATTGCAAAATGGGTTTTCTAGTTGTGGTAGTTTGTTGTTGAAAATCTTTTTTGAAATTCTACGAGCAATTTTTTATTTTTTTAATACAAATTTTGTTTTAATTTACCTGGATCTTCCAAAGACGTTAGGTAGGAAGCAGAGAGTACAACTTTAAAAACATGATATATCGTCTTTACTGCACAAAGTTATAAACTGGTACCTACTAAAAGCAGACGCACCACGGGGTTCAAGTCAGTAGCGTTACACAATGTAGTGTAAAAAGTTTGAACAAAAGATGAAAACACAACAAAACAACAACAATAACTATTGGCAATCAATTCACATTGACCAAAAAAATTCAGTAAAAAAATTAAAACAACAAAAATTAGCGTCCTGTGTTAGTTACGCCACTGTGCGGGACCAGGCACGGCTGAACATGATTTGTCGAGTCGGCGCTTCATTTGAAATCTATCATTAACTGGTACCAAGCTGATACCAAACTGTTTACACGGGAAGTATAGGGCATACTCTCTCCTTCTCATCTAACCTTCTTGGGACCTTCTTATTTATGTTTCAATGAAGCACCTTTATTCTAACTTTTTTATCTATTTGTAAGGACAATTGGAAAGTGTTCAATCTCTGTTTTACATTCCGGAATATGGTTGTTGTTGAAAATCGGATTTTTTTAGAAATATGAGATACTAGAACATTTAATTTTAATCTTTAAAAACTTAAACTAATTGTTTACTCTATTTTTTTTTAATTAAGACTGTTAGGTATTACATGTATAGTTAATAAAAACCAGACATAAAAAATACGTTCAAATTTAAAAAAATATCAAAACCTATAATTTCTAAATAATTTCCGTTTCCTGCATACATATGTAAATATTCCACTACATATTGAAATTTTTTTTTCGTAATTATTTTCGTTTCTTTAACATATCACGCAAACACTCGGAAAGCAATCATCATCAACCCAACTTTTGTATATTTATCAAAATGACGTTATTTATATAAAGTAAAATTCCTGCTGAAAAAGCTTGCAATAAAAGTGTTATTTATCTGTACACCCCAGTTAAATAGTGAAAATCTGCCAAAAACACGCAGGCTATTCTTTCCTGCTACACGTAATTTATTGTTTGATTAGCGTCGACTTTTCCTGCAAATGTAGTGTTTGAAAATATTTGTGTCGTCCAGTTTTGATGAATGATTCTGGTGTGGTTTATCATCGTTTAATAGGACCAATGTCCGGTGTTGGTGACACACATGACAGATGTTTGCGCTATTTTAACCGTTAATTCGACACTTTTTAGTAGAAAGAAAGATTCAAAAAACAAAGAACGCAACTAATTGAATTGGGAAAAAGGGAGGTTTAGGGGGGTGGACAGACACACACGTGATGTTGAAGAATGATACGGACCGCCGCTTCCACCAAAACTATCTGTCAAGCAAGACTGACACGTTACATCTTTCATAAGTTTTCAAGGCGCTTACAAAATGTTAGAGTTTCATTTTACAGGATTATAGCGGACCTTTTTTTCTTATGCGCTGACAATGGCATTTATTTGTGTTTTAGATAACCGAAGCTTGTGCTACAACGGAATTCCATTTAGGATGCCGAGGGATGACACTTTTCATAGAAGGGCCTACTAATAGCCAAAAGCAAATCTGACCAAAGGGAAATCATAAAAAGTTAGCTCGCTTCTAACAATATTAAAAAATAAACATACTCTTAAAATGGTTTTTCACAAATTATTCATGAATTTAATACAAATATAAATCTGAAAAATGAAATACACATTTTAACAACTATTCTAATTGTTACATCTTCTAAAAACATATGAAAATAAATTGTTATAGTAAAAATTATAACTATATTAGAACAGTTAATAGAATATTAGATTTCAAGGGTCATAAATAAACATAATATTTTGTATTCGAGGACGCAACTTAGGGAAACCAAAGACTAAGAGTTTGAGACTACCCAAAGTGCTTATGACCTTGAGGTTCATATTAAATTTTTTTAACTACCAGAAATATCAAGGGGGTATATGCTTACAACTTATGCTTACCGCTCTAGGACTCGTGCTTACCGCTCTGGGGGCAGCGTTTACCGCCATACTGTTTGTAGGCGGCGTCGTTTTTATAGAAATGATTCTGTGGGCAGTAATTGTGACTTACTGTTGCTGCTAGTAACATTAGTGATATGCTTACAAAACAGGTGGTTGAAAAATAAAAGAAACTGCACTGAAAATGGTTATAGTATATTACATAAGAAGCTTGACAATCCGCTGAGTAGTAGGGCGATGGATCATTCCCAAACAGTTTGTTATAATAGTATTAACTGTAGCCAACCTCTGTCTCTACTTCTTAATCCTGTTGCTTCTTTATTGTTTTGTATCTGTTGATATAATAAATGATAGAAGTTTATTAACTAAATTAAATTATTAACAAATTTCAGTTTTTAACAAAGAACTGGATAATTAATAATACTTCAATTTTGAAAATCGTCAACTGAGACTGACACTATTGTTGTCGAGAAACACGCATTTTGTTAAGTGATGCATTTGGTGTTAGTGCTTTTTTCGTTTCGTTTGACACTTCAAAAAGATGCAAAAAAAATAGGCAACTATTTATTAAATTTGATACATTAGTGTTAGACTTAAATTTAACTTAACAATTTATAAATATTAGGAGTGCAGTCAACATTCTGATGGCTTCCAGCAAGTTTTTGAACAAGGAACTTATTAACATTTATAATTAACTAATAATTTAACAAATTTTAGTGTTTGCCATCGTTTAATTTCTTTGTAATTTTTCGGTGAGTTAACCTAGTGGCAAGTAACAAGAACAATTTTACGGCAAATTCAAATTTTAATAAGGGAAAGTGTTATAAAATGATAGCCTTTTTTTGGTAGCATATATCTTAATTATTATTAAACTTAAAACCGAAGTTTTTTAATGAAATTACAGAGCATTTAATGATGAATGAAATACGCGAATTCGAAATCAAATAACATTGAAAACAAAACCGTATACGACGTAAATCTAAAACATGCAGATATGACATTTTGCCCTATCGGTGAGGCAAAATGACATATCTTATGTCATTTTATTCATACACAGACTACTGTACTCAAATTAAACAAGCACAAATTACAAAACTGTTTATATTTTCTTTATTAATTACACAAATTACAAATAAAACTTTTGTTTTTAAAGAAACTCCTGCACATTTCAAATGTGCCTATTTCTTGCAGGTCTTGCACTGTAGCCACTTTTCCCTTGCTCTCAAATGTTTAAAATGTTTGTTACAATATAAACATGAAGCGTCGTCGTCGTCTTTGCCATCTTCGTAATAAGGGTCTTCTTTATCCAGATAATTTTCTGCCTTCTTTTGAATTCTGCTAGTAGAAGTAGTACCTCTATTAAAAATTATACGCTTAGTTTTTTCTATTTCTTCAGTCTTGACTTTTTTCTCAGCCTTATGTTTCAATTCACTGACATTTGGTGAGCACGTAAGTACAGAAAATTTATTAGAATTAACTCTTCTTTTTTTCGATGTTGCAGAAGTTTTGGGCAAAGGTAAAATTTCTTCGAAAGTTACTCTCTGTGACTTATCATCAGATGCAATTGGTATTTCTATTTTCAAACAACTCTCCAACTTGATAAATACCCTTAGATCTTTCTTCGTAATTTTTCATCCAGAGTGAACACTCTTGGTTGCAATAGGTTTGAAGAGGTCTAAAAAAAGTGACATCTAAGGGTTGCATGCGGTGTTTACAATGCACTGGAAAGTACATTATGATAATACCATTGGCTTTCGCATATGTCACGGCTTCTAAAGACTTATGGCTACTGGGTCCATCTAATAGTAACAACACTTTGTTGTGTTGAGACGGTTTTACAAAACTACAAAAATGCTTTAACCATTTTACAAAAAGATCTGCAGTAATCTATTCAGATTTATGGTAAAGGTCTAAAATCCTTGTTGGTGCTTTATTAGTGAGTTAATTTTTTTTTTTGTTTTTTCTGGGAAAGATTAATGACGGATGAACAAAGTTTTCGATAGCATTCATGCAACCAGTGGCAGTAACATGTTGCATCTTTTCTGCATTGGTCAGAGACCTCACCTGTTTTTTACTAATAGCTGTCAAAATTTTGGGAGGTTTTTGAACGGTGGATAGACCACTTTTGTCCATATTATAAATTTTGTCTGGTGTTATTGAATTTTTCTTAATGACTGTTTCTAAAGTTTTAAAAAACTTAGAGACCTGAAGTTTATTGAACCCCATAGCCCTAGCTATAGAAGTTGGCTCTGGTTGCCTTAAAGTAATATCTGTATTTCTTTCGTGAAAGTCTTGAAGCTCTATTAACCCAGCAATTTTTTTTTAAATCTGTGAGGGATATTATTTTTTTCAGTAAAGGAATACGCAATAGTCCTTACTTCTGCTGTCGTAAGATCGAAAAGCCTAGATTTAACTAATTTAATATGATCTATCTTTTTCGGTGTTCTTATCAAAAGTACAATCAAATCTACCCAACACTTTTGAAACTTCCTTGGTCATTTTGTTTGTATTTTTTGCACGGCGCAAGAGTCGCATTTCGACTTTAGGACACCTTGTGTATTAATTTTTTTTTGTCAAAAAATACGCGTTGAAAAATAACAGGGTACGGTTTAAGCGTTTTCTTGAAAAACAAATCTTTAAATTTTTATTAATAATATTATAAAATTATTATTAATAAATTAATATTAAAACTAATATTAATTCATTAGTTTTAATCGAAGTTATTTCATACAAATGGTTCACACTGTATGTTTAATACCAACTTTAATAAATATATATTAAATATATACTGAGTGTCATTAGGAACGCAACACCTAAAAATAATAATTTTTTAGAGCTGATTTTTTCAGTCAAACGTAAGAACAAAACGATCAAGTTTTCGAAAGTAATAACACGAAAAAACTAAGGGTAAAAAAATTAGTAATGTGTTTGACCACCCCGGTTATGAATGCACTCGTTAATACGCCTAGGCATTGACAAAATCAGGTGATCAATATTCTCTTAGGGTAGTTCGTTCCAAGCAATTTGAATTTGTCTCTGTAACTCAGCCAAAGTCTGTGGAGGATGTTGTAAATTTGTTAGCCGTCTTCTTATCATATCCCATACATGTTCTATAGGGTTTATGTCAGGGGATCTGGGAGGCTAGGGCAAAAGATTTATTCCAGCAGCTTCAAAAAAGTTTAAAGTTCTATGTGCCACATGACGCCGGGCATTATTTTGCTGGAAAAGCACATCAAAAGAACGGGTTGGAGGACCTGGTCAATGTAACGGACTGCTGTCATATTGCCTCGAATAAAGATTAGAGGTGATCTGCTTCCATAGGCAATACCACCCCAAACCATAACACCCACGCCACGGTGTGGTATACGTGGCGTTCGACCGCAAACTCGATTTGTAACCTTTCGCCACGACGTCTTCTTACCCGTCTATGGCCATCGTGCATCCCTAAACAAAACCTTGATTCATCGCTGAAGACGACTGTGTTCCATTCGTCTTTCCAGCCTAGTCGTTCTCTGCACCAGTCCAATCTTTGGCGGCGGTGATGAGGAGTTAAAGGCAGGACTAAATGTGGCCGGAACGAAAATAGCCCAAAAGGCCTAATGCGGAGGTACACAGTTCGCATACTAACAAGTCTTCCCTGCTCGTTAAACCACTGGCCTCCGATCTGCCTGCTAGTAGAAAAGCAGTCTCTGAGAGCCATCAGTTTCAACCGGCGATCTTGACGCTCTGTGGTACGTCCAGGTTGTCCGCGGGGTCTTACTCGAGTTTCTCTTTCTTCTACGTTCCACACTTGGTACGCTCGTGCAATAGTAGTGAAATTTCGATTTAAACGGCGAGCAATTTCCCTATATGAAAAATTCGTCTCACGAAACCCAACAATTCGACCTCTATCAAAATCACTCAGTCGGTGAAACTGTCTAGGTCTTCGTGCTCTAGGCATTTTGTTAGTACCACTCAAAGTCACAAACAATAAATTAAGTTTCTGGAGTGACAGATAAAACTTCTTCAGTTATAAGTAACTAAGAGATAAAACTTTTTTTAGAATAAAAACTACGACAGATAAATGGCTGCAATTTTTATCATAGCATACTTAGACATCTACCAATACACAAAAAAAAATTGTCACCAAAACATGTTTTTTTCGAGGTGTTGCATTCCTAATGACACTCAGTATATAAAGAACTTTTAACTTTTATTCTTGTTTACTTTATTACAAATGTATTAACTGTCATCATTGATATGGCAAGTCACAAATTGCATTGTGTGCATAAATTGCAGTTATTCCTGCCAAGACTTTTCCAAGACTGCTAGCAAAACTAGTAATTCCCATCGAAAACTGTTTGTCTTCTTCTTCAACCTAAAATTTGTATATAGGAAAAATTCTGTATAAAACTCAAGCTATAACCTCGTGTGCAATTCTGTAAAATGTATTAACGTACGTGGCGCCCCCTAGTAGTCCTTCCCACAGACCTAGAAATACCAAAATCCAAAAAGATGGCATGTAATAGAATATTACTTCTGTGGTAAATATTACCACATTGACACCCTTAACAAATATTACTGTTTTACAAATGTTTAAAAAAAAATAAATTGAATACTTACTTGGAGAATTGTTAATATCCAAATTGGTTTAATACGAACTATATTAACTGAAGAACGAGCTGCAAAAACACCAAGTTGATAACAAACTTGAAGCCATCTGTATTGATCATCTACAGTGAAAAATATATTTTTGAAATTCACTAATTCAAACTAAAATTAATTGTAATTAGAGAAATAATTAATTCAGAGATAACTAACGTACAGTTCCTTGATTAATAAAGTATTCAAAGTAATATACCAGCCCAAAAGGTACCATATATTTAACCAAACCAGGAAGTAGGTTTACTTTTTTCATAAGAATTTCTTTCGGTTTTTTTATTTCGTCCACATTGAAATTTTTTTGAATTATTGTAGTTTCATTGATTTCCGGTTTTGGCAAAATAATAAAGAACCTGAAACAGTCTTTTTTCAAAAACTGAATTAAAAAGTATTTTTTACGTGATGGTCATCAATGCAGGTATTAAAAGCATAATCATTAAAACAGTTCGAAATCCTAAATATTGTAAAAGAGCATATGAGCCAGAACCAATAACACCAGCGCCACCTGTACCTGAACTCCAAGTCGAAATGACATTACTGAAATTTTTAGAATTATTTTTTTAACATCTTTTCAGAATTGAATGAATACCTTGTAAAAAAATTAGTATATTGTAAAAAGGTTACTTCTCCAAGTCCGGCAGACAAAGAAGTTATACAAACTCCTAATAAAGACACCACCATATTTGGGCTAAAAGCAACCACAATTAACCCACAAGCGGATAACACAATACAAAAGGTAATTCTTGCTCTAAAACAATATTTTTTTTTAGAAAAATTTAACAAGTTTTTTACCTGCCAAAGAATGGAAAAAAGGGCGCAAAAGTTTTCATTACAAAACCTGGAATAATATCAGCTAAAAGTATTGCACCTGTAGACATGTAAGTACAGTCTCGGTGTTTACTTCTCTCTCCCTAAAATTCATTAAAAGTAATTTTTATTTGAATTTAACTTGATTCACTCCAGTTTTTCCAATAATGTCAGTGGCAGCTGCTAACATAATCGTGTATCCATAATTGTTACATAAACCAAAAATCCAGAAAGCGACCAAACACCGGACAGTTATGTGTTTCTTCCGTTTCTGTTCTTCTTCATCTTCTTCTTGCTCCATTTTTTAACTAATGACAGTGACAGTAACTATGGACATGAAACTAAAAACAAGTGGAAAGAAGGAAATGCTGTGCACATTGTTCGTAAATTTGTAGAGAATGAAAAAAAAGTTTAAATTAATAGTACATTATTATACGTGTTTCATAAGACGACTATTGTGACACGAATGAGTTTTAAGCACGACGAGCGAAGCGAGGATATGAATTCAAACAGAATGAGTGTTACAAGTCGTCTTATAAAACGAGTGTAATATACTATTTTTTCTACTTTGCTTTGCAAAAAAGCATTCAAAAAGTCTCTTTTGAAGAATTATCACAACTTGTGACTTTTGACAAATTTGGTTGGCGTTAATGAAGCAATGACATTTGTCAAGTTTATTAAGGTTTTCAACTGATTTACTAATTAACTGATATTTTGCTTCAATATTTTCGACAGCTCGTTTTTGATTTTATCAACTATTTTATATCATCCCCATTGCGTAGGCGGTAGACGAAATTTTTACGCTTACGGTGCCAACGTAACCAATGAAAAAGTTACTGTTTTGCGTGCCCTAATGAAAATTTAGTGTCATTATATTGTTAACGCAAAGTAGAAAAAAACTTTTTTCAATATTTAAAATAACAAAGAATCTTGTTTAATTTAAAATTTTGTAGTTCTCAGAGTATGATCTATACTGCGACGTCACTAATATTGACAAAATGATAAAGCAAAAAAAAAATTCGTGTTAAAAACGTTAAAAGCAAATAGAAAAATTAAATACTATTCTGCACAGGTTTAAATTTTTAATATTTAAATAAAAGAAATACTACATGATATAAAAAAATCTTGTAAGTTAATATGTACAATGGCTTTGCTTAAAACGCTGCGCAAATAACAAAGGTACAGAAAAATGTTACTGAACAAAATGGTAGAAAATTAAATTTTAGAATCTAAAGACTTTGTTGCCAATGGATGGGTTCCTCACTCAAACCGCTTATACTTATGCTAACTTATTTAAGTAATGGCTTCGTCTTATCAAAAAAGGGGGGTCTAAAATGATTTTGGAGAAAAGGGTAAAATAAAAGTTTATTTCAAAAAGACTTCAAAAACACGACTTGAATCTCGACTACCCAAATTTAAAATTTTAGTTTTTAAATCAGTTTTAACGAATGTGTTTTAAAAAATTTTTTTATGAGTGAACTCGACTTTTGTTGAAGAGCTCTTGCTGCCTTGATTTTACTACCCAGTTTTTAAGTAGGTACCTTTTTTAGACTTGATTTTGTGTTTTATTTTAAAAATGGCTTTGTCGTAGGTTTTGTATTGAACGTTTTTTAAAAGTTTTAAATATTATCAAAGGGTTAGTAATACTGCACTAACGTAGAGAATATATTTATTTGATGTAGGCTACCTCTACGAGTAGAAAGAGGGGCAAAATTAAATTTGGTAAATGAGTTGCAGTTTGAATAAATAAAACGGGAAAGTTTGACATTATTGAATTGACAATTTAAAACAGAACAAAGGTAAGATATATGGAGAATAGTCATTTTTATTTTTTATTTTTATTGCCTCAGCGAGTACCGTTTTAAATAGGATAAGAGTGGACTTAGTATGCATCGTTGTTTTACGTTTTGTTTAGTTTTAAAAATTTTTGGATTTGTTATTATTTACTTTTCTGAGGTCTGAATTTTCTTTGACTGTGTTTTCTACGTTTTTATTTACTTTCCTTTTTAGTAGAATCTTCCATGTTTCTTTATATTTTGACAAAAGCTGCTTCTTAGTTTTAGTATTTGTGTTATTTAAATTTGCATTTATTTGTTTTAATGTAAAATTAAGATCTTTTGTGCTTGTTTATTTTAAATCTGCTTTGTCATCTGAGTGTCTTTTAATCATGCATCTATTTTATTTCTATTTTTTTTTTCTATTGTTTTTGCGAATACTTTTTCTAGTACTTTTAAGTTATTACTTATTAGTACTTATTACTCTGTAGTTATAGTCCGAGATTAGGGCCGCCTGACCTTACTTATTTTCTGATGAACGAAATGTGTACGATAGAATGGTATTAGTATTTACTATAAGCGTACATATACCTGCTAGGTTGTGCCGTGGGCCAATTCTCAGATATCAGGTGCTACAGATAAATAAAAATATTACTCATTTTACTTAAAGTCTGAGGGCTAATTTTTATATGTGCTTTACAAAATATTGTTTAAAATTAATAATTAATATTGCCAGACACTTTCTGCCGTCGGTAATTATTGCCAGACGCTTTAAACATCGACATAAAAAATTAATTTTACTTATAATTTGAGACTTGTTTTTTATATATGATACTTAGAAGACTATTTTACTTCTTTGTAGGCTAAACACAAGACTTTTGTTAGATTATTAACAATATAATCTCAACAAAGCTGTGTTTAAAAGACATTAACTTCTGACGCGCGCAGTATTATTTTAAATGTGAGTGGGGATTGCTTGACCTCAACGATCATCGGTCTGACTCTTTATAAAAAGAAGTAAAATGGTTCCCTAAACATTATATATAACAATAAAGCTTCAGATTATAAGATTGATTTTTTTATGTTGATGTTTAAAGCGTCTGGCAATAATCCACGATGGCAGAAAGTGTCTGGCAATATTAATTATTAATTTTAAACAATATTTTGTAAAGCACATATAAAAATTAGCCCTCAGACTTTAAGTAAAATGAGTAATATTGTTATTTATCTGTAGCACCTGATAAAAAATTTGAGCCGCAACCCAAAATACTATTGCAATAGATTACTGGATACTATTTGTAATTTTATTTAAATCAGTGATCAAAGTAAGTTGGACGTTGGATCACAGTGACATGAAAATAACAAAAGTGACAAGAATATAGTTAATCTCGTAAATGTGTAATAAAAATAAAACTAACACAGCAAATTATCGAAATAATTTTCACAAAATTTATTTTGACGAAGAATTTAACAAACCGATGACTGGCTAATACCAATTTGTCTAGTAGCTAATACGGTTTGACTTATATGAGAGTTTTCATCAACTGCTTGAAGCACTGTAATTTCATTATTTAGACCAATAGCAGTTCTTTGACGGTTCCTATGTATTGGGGACTAGTGTTGACGTATCTTGGTTTCCAATTTTTTTAAAATTTTAGGAATCGATTGTAAACGGTTTGGGTACCGCTGAAAATACAGAGCAGCAGCAGCCGATGCATTATCTGGCATTGTTTATAGATAAGAATCATATCTCCTTTCTCTTCATTTATATAATAAGGCTTTATAAGGTTTAATACTTTTCAAGTTCAAAATTGATTAATATACAAATTGACATAATGTGTGACATAACAAATATTTAAAGTACTATTGGTTTTAAAATAAATATCTTTACAATCAGGAATCTAGAGACCTTTGGAAGTTGTATTATGAGTTGCGGCTCAAATTTTTTCAGAAGTAACTCTCTCGTGAATAGCACTATCTATATACATATATTTCTATGTATACATATAGATCATTTCGAAGGAAATATTATTTTTTTCTGGTGCTATACCTAATTTCAACTTTTTAAGGACTTTTTATATTTTTAGTTTTTTAATGTTTTCTTTTTTATGCTTGTTTCTTCTTTTTCTTATGTTGGTGGTTTATCTTATTTTATTTCATGTCTTCAAAGTGCTTTTTTATCTTTCCATTATTTTATCTGCTGTCTTTATTATGTTGACGTTTTTATTTTTCATACTCGTATTTAGCTTTTTTTAGTTGTTTTAGTGTGCTATAAAATAGTTTGGTTAAGCGGTAAGATTTAAGCGAGTGCAGAAAAAACATTCATTTATATACCAACCTGTCAAATTTAAATGTCAATTTCAGAAACGTCACTTTTACACATTAAGGCACAATGTCATCAAAAATATTTATTATCTAATTGTTAAAAAGTTTAGAAATCGTTTTTTTTTTTTTTTGTTAGGATTTGATTAATGTCATCAATTTTTTTTGAATTTTGTTTTCTTAAAGAGCAGTAATAAAGTTTAAAATTATGGATTATTTTCAGTGGTGTATTAATAAATCGATCAACTATTATTAGTAGGAGTCGACCGGTTTATTAGTAATGAATTTCTAATAAGCACAACATACTTTTCTTTCTCGTGGCTAACTGCTAGATTTTTTAAAATTAACATTCTATATTTTATTAAGATACTTTGTTAGACGTCTTGTTTCAAATTAATTTTGTGCTCTAAAATTTAAGTTAGCACGAACTGAAGCAAAGTGAGTGTTCTAGCTCATACGCAATATAGAAAAAATACTTTTGTGAAAAAATTGCTATGGAATAAGTTAGAAATAGGAGTTGAGAGGTTTATCGTTTTCAAATCGTTTATTACATCACGAACACAACTCGAAATGCCTCTCTAAAACAAAAGGATATGGCAGTACTCTGAAGGATGTGACAGTTATATTATTTTACATCAAATCGAATTCACTCTAAAAGCAACTTCAAGTAAATTATATCCAACCAATGTCAAGAAAAAAAAAACAGTTAAATTAATCCTGACTTTGATGTTGAAATATACTGAACTGAAAACCACTTTTTCGACTAGATATTTAAAATTTAAACTTATTATTCGGATTAAGACCGACAAAGCTCTAATCGAATTTATAAGCAGCTTTAAAACTTCTCGCTTTGATCATTTATAAAGACTTGCAAAGTGGACAAATAAATCCCCGATTTGTTATAAATTAGACTAAATGACGCAACTAATTAATTACACTGTTAAAAAATAAATCTAGGGATTTAATTAAATCCCAAACACGTGTTGGTGTAATACTTATTTTTACAATCAACAAGTTGCCATCTTGAATTTAGTTTGAATACGCCTTCCAAAGACGATTTATGACAGGTTGCTAAATTGTCGGTTGGGCGTTTTGTTCGTTTGCATATATTATCCAGGATGGTAATTATTGAGAAAGACAATGTGGCCATCATCAACCGACGCTGTCATTTACAGCCAAATTATTTATTAGCCTTTAATGGGACTCTCTACACACATCGGAATAATCCAAGCCAATAAATTTATTAATCCCTAAACTGGTTCTCATTTTTGTTATGACCTCGTAGAGACAAGTATCCAATTTTAAAACTCGGGGAAAAAGTGTTGCTATTTTGTGCAGACCTGAACAAAATTACTTGCGCCGAGATTGAAATAAATTATACAAAAGGAGTTTGCACTAGATGAATGAGATTTAATTAAAATATTCCGATTTTCTTGCATTTAAACCAGAAATTATGACGTGGTTTAATTTTTTTAAATTAAATTCTTGAGGATGGCTCTATTCATCTTGTTAATTACCAATACAATCAAACTCTAAGTGCAAAATCCCATTTTACACTAGTTGTAACATAATCCTTATTCCACTATCAAAATAACACGAGATTATCAAGATATAATGGAACTGATGAAGGAAACAAGATATCCTCTCTTGCATTATCTGGAAATTAATTTCGTGGTTTTGATCTAGAACAGAGTAAATATTAACTGGTTTAGTTTAAATAAACACTTTTTGTTCTATTTTCATTAATTTTGAACAATTTTGATTAGTATGGACTAATTAGATGTGGTTTTGTTTCATTAGGGAGTTGGATCTCTAGGACAATTTATAACACAATTATTGGACATCACTCGAGTTATGCACCATTTGCAATCAAAGTTACGAGCTTATTTATTCTAAAAGGAATATTCTCAAGAGGATTACGTCTAGATTTTGTAACCAGATTTTTACTAATCTGTATTATGGGTCTATCTGTATAAGTATAATACCTATTTTTAAAATTTCTGATTATTTAATAGTTATTTATGTATTAAAGACATAATCACGGAGATTATGGCACGAAGAAATGTTTAAAGCTCGACGTAGGAGCGCTTTTAAATCTCCCAGAGGACATTAATCATTAGTGACAATTACACCGGCAGTACATACAATGTCTTATTTTATTTTGCTTTGTTTTGGTTTTTTAAATGAAGATTAAAAATTCCGGTCAATTTAGCAAAAATGGTGAAAAAATCAATTGAAAAAGAATTGTTTTTTTCTTCTATTGTGAGGACACCATAATGATGTCATTGCTTGTTTGACGTTTTTTGAAATAAAAACCTACTTAGGAACTTTGAGTCTCATAAATATGAAGATTACGTTTTGTGCGGGCGTATAAAGAAGATTATGGTTGAAAAATAAAACAATTTATAAGGAAGTACAAGGTGTTTATCAATGATTGTAAGGTCGTAGGCGGTTGCGAAAATTTTCGATATCACAAATATTTATTGTAATGTCCCATTTCTGCAACGCAATATTAGAGAATGGTTCCTGGAATTACTAAACTGCATAATAATAATAGCTAAAATCATTGTCTTTAAAACGTAAAACATTTTTTATTATTTACTACATAAATATAGCCAAATATTACCTTAGTTATGGTAACCATTATGACATATATAACTCTCGAGGGAGCTGTAAAAGGGAGTTAAGAATTTTTAATTTCCTCTAATTCGCATATTAAAAAGAGTTACAAATATGGCGCTTTAAATTTATAAGAAGAGAAGAAATGTTAACTAAATAACAATTTTTGGCTTAAATTTCAGCTTTTTTTGTAATGTTTTTGGAATTTTACTATTTTTATTTATTTTTGCAATCGACAAATTCAGAAAAAAATTGTCAACAAATATTTTCCATAGCAATCATGCACAGTTAACAAAGTAAATCCACCACAAAATTCTATTTATTCACAAAAATATACGTTTATTATGTAAGAAATAAAATTATTAACATCCTTATAATTCCCTTGATACACAAAAAACAATTATTGTTTTTACAACTATTTACGACTCTACAATCATTTATAAACACCTTGTAGAAAGTTAAGAAAAGATTTTTGAATAAATCTCAAAATTTATTTATTAAACCTTAAAACTATAAAGCTAAAGAATCTAAATTTAGAAAATAATGATTGATGGCTTATTTAACCCTATGTTTTTTTTTTCTTGCCGTTCTGTTTCTAATACTCCCAAACTACTTAAGCATAATTACGAAGGATTTCTTTAGAAAGTGTTTTTTTCTACAGCTATCTGTAGCTGTCATAATATGTATTTCAGTGCTGGATGTTCTCTTTTATTCTAACTTTTACTGTTTTCCAACTTTTTTTTGTTTTTCTTTTTTTAAAATTTTGTTATTTTTTTGAGTTCTTATAGTTATTAGCATTTTCTATTCTTTTTGAGAAACTTTATCAAATTTTTTTTCTTTTTTTGGTCTCTATCTTTTACAATATCTAACCTCAAGTGGTTTCATTTTGGCCATTTTAGTATCCTAAGTGCTACTTTATTTAAATTTTTTTTACAGTACTAACGATGAGAACTTTTTTACCTTTTTTGTAGAAATATTTAAAGAAGTACTTAGGATTTGATAGGATTTGCATTAAGTAAAACCTGGGGTGTTACAGCCACTAGCCTTTGCTATTGGTTTTATATTTAGTTTTTCACCAATTTCGATTTTTTTTAATAATATTTTAAAGTTTTCTTTTAGCTGTCATATCCAGTAACAACAAGCTGTTGTAATTGTAAAGAATGTTCCAAAGAGTCGATCTAAGCACAGACCTCCTGGGTAATCCGCAGTTAGCTTGGTCCACTTCTTTCTTGTAACCTCAAGGGTTCTAATAGAGAAGATACTTGTTTTACCTGCTCATCTGTTATCTTTTTCTAACATGTGGAATTAAAAATGTTCTCTTTTTAAGCTTTATCAATGCACAAATTATATCAAGTCTCTTCATTTGCCCAATTGGCGAAATTAAGTACATCTACCTTATCCAATCTCAAGCGACTCTCTCTGAAGCCATATTCTTTTTTCTACAACCTGCTCCTTTTCTTCTAAATTGTAATTTTTATGTTTAACATTTATTAGAAAGATTTAAAAGACTTAGAATCAAAGCAACTACGAAATTTGTATTTTGTGCTAGAAATGTAGTAAACAGTAGTTACAGTACTAAAGATAATTTATCTCAATGTACTCTAGCACCTATGTTGTTACTCGCATGGCTTATAACTGAGGTCTGGATAATCGAATTTCTACTGTACATGTATTATTGTAAGTGCTACAATTTCCTTTAGCATTTTTCTTTTTATTAATTAATTATTTTTGGTAGAAACGTTGTCTTTATTAATTTATATACAGGATTGATCAAAAGTATAGATTCAAGATAAACTTTTATTATGTTGCTATTAAAATTAAACAAAAGATGATAAGGTCAAGGGTTTTTGACCCACGGCTTTGTAAATTACCCGAGGGCTATAAAATTAAATAATGCCCATTAATTGTATACAAAAATTTATGTCTGTTTCACCTTAAATAAATTAATTAATTAAAAATTTTAAATAAATAGGATGTTTGTCACTGAAAATTAGCGAGCATTAGAAAAATTGGAAGCATGGCAGCGGGCCATTAGAAAAGGCTCTAGTGCATTAGAGCCTATACGTAATATATCTTTTTT
Source organism: Tribolium confusum (assembly GCA_029207805.1). Taxonomy (NCBI): domain Eukaryota; kingdom Metazoa; phylum Arthropoda; class Insecta; order Coleoptera; family Tenebrionidae; genus Tribolium; species Tribolium confusum. The sequence goes on from JALGAY010000006.1 coordinate 13,502,601, forward strand.
TCAAGGTACTAATAATCGATAATGATTAGATGAGACATCAAAAAAATTTTCTTATCTACACGTTATTAACGCTAGTCAAATAGTCAAGTAGGTGTAGACTAGTGGGGATAAAATTCTCATTACACATCAATTTGATCTATGTATAGGGTGGAAACTTGGATATTGTACTTAGTTTTACTTTTGATTTTATTAGTGTTGACACAAAGCGACAAAGCAACATAATTAACATTTTTGTAACGATTTAAATAACACTAGGCAACAAATAATTGGTAACTTTGTGCTTATGGGAATTTTTTTTTATTTTTCAATTTATATTACTGAGTTAGTTGTAACACAGTTTAGACCATAATAAAGACAAAATTTTTACGAAAATTGGAATATTTGCTACCACAACAGATCTTTCAAATAAACAACAAGGTTAAATGGTTAATGTATAATGTTTTAACATGGTTAAACAATATACAAATTTACTAGAAAAAACTCCGCAAAAACAAACAAACAACCATCCAAATTCAAACAATACATCTACAGCCTAAACTTTACAAATTTAAAAATGGTTTGTCTGACGTTCCTGCAGATATCCCAAAATATGACTCGTATGCCGTCCAAAAAATTGTTCCGGGCGTAATGTATCAACCATAAACATAGCAAAATGAGTCTGGGGACAATTTGCATTCTCCTCTTGAACACATTTTAGATAAAGAATTCACGTACAACTATCCAATCACACAATTAAAATCTTGTTCTGTATTTTGCGAAACTTTGAGATTTGACGATAACAACTGTACATACATTACTCAGCATCACGACCTGCTTCACTTAAAACGAAAAAACTCACATAACCAAATATTTGTTACCTAGTGTAGTGTTTCTGACAGCGTTTCGATAGAATTTATTTTCAGTTTTTTTTAATCCAAATGATAAAAATTGATTTTTTCGGCCGAAGGTGGCTAATACCAAATTATTGTATTTCGGTATTTTACACAGTCGGTAATTTGTTTTCGGCGCTTTCGATTGAAAGAATTAATTACTATATTAATTAAAATATTACTATAATTATTTTTATTAATATAACTGCTTAAGTTGGTTCTTGACTAAATTTGGACAAATTTTATTAGTACGTATGACTCAATTCCGGCTTGTACGAGAACGGAGTACAGCGACAGCAACGAGCGATTCTCTAAGTGATATAAAAGCGCGACTCGGTTATTGCCTTTATTTACTGTTATTTAAAATTGCTATAAATGCAATTAGGTATATCTGTATAAGACATAAAAGACTCTCCTTGACTTGGCAAAAGGTGATAGTTTTAATCGCATTAGATTTATTTTTATAAAAAAAGAAACAAGTAAAAATTGCTGAAATACTTATGGAATTTACTTGAGGTGCATATTGGAATTACACTTTTAGTCTTTTATTCAAAAAAAAAAAAATAATAGAAATTTTTGAAATATCTTGAAAATAATTTTCTTTTGAAACGTTTTGAAGTTATAAATATGTTAATTATTTTAAAGCACTTTGAGGCAAAAATTCATTTCAGCTGCAATCTTTTCAGAGCAACAAACTTTACGATTTTTCTACAATTTCACAAACGATAACAAAACTAGAAAATACCAGTGAGAATAAACGCTAAATATCAAACACAATGGCAGCGACTCTTACATATCCCTTAAAAGAGCATATCTCTTAGCTTTATGTTCGAAATTATCACTAAACATTTCCTGTTTCAAGTACCAACACAACAAAATAAAACCTTTTAATTAATCTCTGAATAAGGTTGTGTGTTTTTTTTGTCCTCAAGTAATGGAGTCAACGTTGTTTTAATTAGAGATGTGATGACCTGTATTAAAAAACACAGCGAAAGCTTTTAGCAGCAACGTTTGTTGTACTTTTTTTAAGAGAAAGTGGCAAAAAATTATATATAGTGCGCTTTGAAGTTCCTTTGGGAAGTGATATCTGTCTGAGTTGGAGGTAAAATAAGACGATATCTAAGAGACACAAGTATCCAAACATAACGTTCCACTTTACGAATTACGAGATGAATTTCTCGGTTTGTTTGACACCTTAACTTGAAATTTATTTACATAACCTACACCTAGAGGCACTTGGATAGGAGTCCCATTCAAACTATTTCTAAAATAAAACACGGGATATCTTAGACAGTTTTGTTGAAGTTTTGGGCGAGAATGGCGTTATTAGAGTTAGATTTCGTGTTTATTTTGTCAATTCACATAAACATAACTGAATTATTTTAATGCGGTAACCGCAACGTCATTTCGTAAGTTTACGTTTCCTAAACTATTCAAGAACCCAGTTTCAATCTGACCAAACTAGGACATTCCATTTCCATAAACCATTAACATTTACAATAAGCATTGCAAACTGCAATAACTAAATACACTATAACCGGTTTTAATTAAATTAAATTTAAACAAGACTAGTTAAAAAAGGGTTACTGAATTTCCAACATCACGTCTCATTTTCTCTCAAAAAAATAATTATTCAAAGTTTTACCGCGAGATGCATTGAGGGTCATAAAATAAATTTGCTCACTTATTGCTTCAGTTCGTGAATTTGCATATTTCAACAGAATATTGTCTCAAGAGATTTTATCATTTGTAGGCTGAATCTGGTAGAAACGATAAATTTAATGCAGCGTAGCATTTAAATTTCAACTTTATGGAAAGCATTTTGGAAAACATAATTTACTTTGTTTATTTTTGGACATTGTGATCCACATCCAAAATCTAAGAATGATATCTTGTCAGTATTAAGAAGACTTCTAAGAATAATATCTTGTCAGTATTCAGAAAATATTTTTGCTATTTTTTATCCAAATCTTAAAAATAATATTTTTTGTATCAGGTGTGAAAAGTTTTTAGAAGAATCTCAAATAGAATAGGAAACAGAAATGACTAATGAGAGCGCGACACAAGAGCAGCATTTGAGTACTCCATTCCTTCAAATTTGTCATAATCGTGACAATTAAAAGATATATGGATTTGCTTACTAACTGTCAAATTTAAGTTTTAAAACTGTTTAAATATTATTAAATGTTTAACAAAGTACCCACTTGACTTAAAATTTATAAGGCGCAAAAAAAATTTAAATTATTTTTTCGGAGCTTTGCTAACAGTTTTCTACAAAGTAGCATACTGTAGAGCTTTTGCGCTTTTAGTACTTACTCTGTATATTATACAAACATATGTATTTCAGAAACAGTTTGTCAATTTTCAGTTTAGTAGTTTTTTTCATGACTTCTATCAGTATGTGATCTTGCGAATTTTTAATTGGCTCTGACTGTCAGCGAGCCCCGAGGAAAGATTAAAATACTGAAACTTAAACCATCAACAATATCCTTTCATTTACCAGCTTCTCATTTTTTGTAGATATTTGCTGTAGTCTTGAAAAAGGGGGGATTTTTTTTTGAAAATTCGGCTAAAGGCGAAATAAGTTAGGGAATCACTGGGTTAAATAATATCAAATTGTCAATGATCGTCAAATCGTAAAAATTAAATGGTTATAGTTTACTTTAGCTGACCACACTAAAAATGCATGAAAAAAATCGGGGTTTTCGCTAAACTTACGTAAATTGATCCCTAGAACACGAATCCGGTGGCGGAGGTTTGATTTTTTAAATATTTTTTACAAAAAGTCCTTTTTTTGGTGAAAAAATTGTTCGGTTTTTACAACGAAAAAAAATTGCAAATTGAAAGTGATGTACACTTTGATGCAGAAGTTTTGTCATAGTGGCGGACACGGGTCTTGCGCTAGGCGAGTTGAAGAGCACAAGCCGACAACAGGGTCAGTTGTCCCTAGATACCAGAGTAGTTTAGTCGCCTTTTTTTGTTCTCATGTCAGAGCAACTAATGTAACAATAAACAACTAAATTTATAAAAAATGATTATCTGAAGTATTAATAAAGTAAAATAATAAATAATTATTTTCCAAATTAACTTTAATAACTTAACAATATCAAGACACCTGTATAAAATTTTGACTGTTAGAAATGTTAAAAAAAAATTTAATGTTATAAGTGATATCCAATATTTTACTAAATGTAAAGTATCCACATTTTTTTTGTTAATTTATTTGGGAATTATATTTGAAAATTACCTAAACTGTAAAAAATATCCGCCAATCACCAAAACAACCAAGAAAATTTCGCAAATTTCGATCAATTTTTTTTTAGCAGTTGCCCTCAGTGTGGTCTCAATAATAATTCTTTATAACAGAATTTGGATTCCATGCTCCATTTTCAAAATACAGAGTTTTAAAAAATCACCAGCCGCCACTGATTAATATTAATTCTAACAATTTTTTAAAAAATAATTAAAACCAGTATAAATAAGGTGAATTAAATATTAATTACAATAAACCTAATTGTTTATTTTGTCTAATAAAATGTCAAAAATATTTAACTTAATTACACTAATTATGTAATTCGTCATCTGCAAGCTACCCTTTTTTCTTTTTGTTTGAGATACAATGATATGAATAAAGATTCTTAAAAATTTTTTCATAAAATAAATGAGTTTTTGATTAAAATTGGTTTATTAAAATTTATTATATGTTATCAGAATTTAGATAATCCTTTTACCGGTTAACAAGTTATCGCTTCAATCCAGTTGTAAAACTATACCTGGTATTGAATGACCCAACCGCTCCAAGTATGTAAAGGGGACTTGAAACAATCCTACCTGACATGAACTCAATGATATGAATTTATAGGGTGTAGTAGTTTTAATGTTTAGAATTCATTGCTTCCTGAATTTAGAAAAAAAGTAAGTGAATATAATTAATTCAAAATATGTTTTTGTTTTATGCCAAATAAACGTTATTCTATTGTAAAATTTATTTATAAATCGTAAAAATTTAAAAAACTGAATTAGTAATAGGAAACATAAAAACTTTTAATTAAGGCAATGTAGCAAATACAGTAAAAATATTTACATAATTATATTTTTGGTTTTTATTTCTAATGTTTTAAAGATAAACTTATGTTACTTTAGTCTTTTATTTAGAAAAATTATTAAATGCAATTTTCTTTTTTGACTTTTTGTTATTTACTCTACCTTTTTTTAATATTTTTATGAATTCTTTAATTATGCGACAGTTTTTTCATTTTACGAATTTTGCAGTCCGCTTATGTTGAGAAAGTCGAAAGTGACTTTTCGGTTGAAAAAAAAAAAAGATTTTGATTTTGAAGTGCAGATTATTATTAATATGCATATAAGGTAGACACAGATGGTCACATGACCAGATACTAATCAAAAATCTGTAATTTTATTATTATATTTCTTCACTTTTTTATTTTATTTTTTTGTAGTTTGTTAATCTTTTATATATTTTTTTTAGTTTTTAATTTTTTTTCTTTTCTATTATTATTTTAATTTTTTAAATTTTTACGACTTATAAATAAATTTTATAAAAAAATTACGTTTTATTTTATTTTTATAAAAATATGTGTTATCTATTATACATACTTTTATTTCATATAAAACAAAAAACTCCTGACGATACAATTCAAAAAAATTATTCTGTTTTTATTTTGAATTCAATTATATACACCTACTTATTCTTTAAATGCAGGGAGCAATGAATTCTAATTATTAAAACTACTACCCCCTATAAGTTCATATTATTATTGGGTTCATGTCAGGTAGGACTGATTTAAATCTCCTTTACTTGGAGCGTTTGTGTCATTCAATACCAGATATAGTTTTACAGTTGGATTAAAGCGATAACTTGTCAACCGTTAAATGGATTATCTAAATGATAATAAAATATAAAAAAATTTAATATACCAATTTTAATCAAAAACTCATTTATTTTATGAAGAAAAATTTAAAGAATCTTTATTCATATTATTATATCGCAATAAAAAAAGAAAAAGGGCAGCTTACATAAGACGAATTAGATAATTAGTGTAATTAACTTAAATTTTTTGACAATTTCTTGATTTCATTAGGCAAAATAAACAATTACGTTTATTTTATTTAATTATATTTAATTTATTAATATTTAATTCACCTTATTTATACCGGCTTTAATTATTTTTTATAAAATTTTTAGAATTAATGTTAATTATATTTTTGTTTGTATATTTGTATATACTATTCAAATTGCATTTTACCTACTCAAAATGTGATGATAAAATGATGTTTTATCGTCTAAATAATTAAAAAAAAACAATAGTTTGATTTCTATGCCAACATTCATTGTTGTATTAGTTTCTAAGGTTTTATGAGATTCTATTTGATTATTGTGTTTTTTTTTGACATTTATAAATAACCATTATTTTACTATAAAAAATAATTGTGAGAATTGAATAACATTTTGTGTTATACACGACACTACAATTTTTCATTATATTTTCGAGTGTTTTAGCACTTTTTATAAAATTCAATTTTATCATCTTATATAATAAATAACTATTTATAAATTTAGTTGCTTTATGTTACATTTGTTGCTCTGACATGGGAACGTTCAACGAAAAAAGGCCACTAAACTACCAGGGTATCTAGCGACAACTGACCCTGTTGTCGGCTTGTGCTCTTCAACTCGCCTAGCGCAAGACCCGTGTCCGCCACTATGACAAAACTTCTGCATCAAAGTTGTACATATCTCGTTATTTTTTTACGTTTTCATCCTCTTTCACAATTTTTTCAATAACTAAATCAATCTTAATTACTTTTTTTGCATTTATTTTAAAACACTAGTAAATGTCAACTGTCAATTATAATTTACAAACACACAATCGACAAAATATTCAAGACAAATATATTTTGACAGTTCCTGTAAACTTCAAAACTACAGCGGCCCAGCTACCATAGATGCTTTAGAAACACTGTTACGCTCAACTTTTGTCAAATACCTTATAAATAAATAAAAGCGAATGTTATATCTAGAGCTGAATATAAACTGAATAAAATAAAATTTAATAAAAAGGCGGTCAGCAGTATTAGCCCGACAATTGACTGGCATGTAATCGAGAATGTTTCTGGCAGTTATAGAGGGCGAAGCCCTCTACTACCGAAAAAAGGACCTTATAAAAAAGGCGGTCAATAGCGTCAGCCCGAGGATTGGCTTACTTCGAGGATGTTTTTGATAGGTATAGAGGGCGAAGCCCTCTACTACCGAAAAAAGAATTTTATAAAAAAAGGGGGTCAATAGCGTCAGCCCGAGGATTGGCTTACTTCGAGGATGTTTTTGATAGGTATAGAGGGCGAAGCCCTCTACTACCGAAAATAGGAACTTATATAAAAGGCGGTCAATAGCGTCAGCCCGAGGATTGGCTTACTTCGAGGATGTTTTTGATAGGTATAGAGGGCGAAGCCCTCTACTACTGAAAAATGGAACTTATAAAAGAGGCGGTCAATAGCGTCAGCCCGAGGATTGGCTTACTTCGAGGATGTTTTTGATAGGTATAGAGGGCAAAGCCCTCTACTACCGAAAAAAGAATTTTATAAAAAAAGGGAGTCAATAGCGTCAGCCCGAGAATTGGCTTACTTCGAGGATGTTTTTGATAGGTATAGAGGGCGAAGCCCTCTACTACCGAAAATAGGAACTTATATAAAAGGCGGTCAATAACGTCAGCCCGAGGATTGACTTACTTCGAGGATGTTTTTGATAGATATAGAGGGCGAGCCCTCTACTACTGAAAAATGGAACTTATAAAAGAGGCGGTCAATAGCGTCAGCCCGAGAATTGGCTTACTTCGAGGATGTTTTTGATAGGTATAGAGGGCAAAGCCCTCTACTACCGAAAAAATAATTTTATAAAAAAAGGGAGTCAATAGCGTCAGCCCGAGAATTGGCTTACTTCGAAGATGTTTTTGATAGGTATAGAGGGCGAAGCCCTCTACTACCGAAAATAGGAACTTATATAAAAGGCGGTCAATAGCGTCAGCCCGAGGATTTTGTTACTTCGAGGATGTTTTTGATAGGTATAGAGGGCGAAGCCCTCTACTACCGAAAAATGGAACTTATAAAAGAGGCGGTCAATAGCGTCAGCCCGAGGATTGGCTTACTTCGAGGATGTTTTTGATAGGTTTAGAGGGCGAAGCCCTTTACCACGCGAAAAAAGTAGATGTAAAGAAAGCGGTCAATAGCGTCACGCCAAGGATTGGCTTACTTAGAGAATGTTTATAATAGGTCTAGAAGATACCGCGCGAAAAAGATTATAAAGACTTATAAAAAAGCGGTCAGCAGCGTTAGCCCGAGGATTGACTTAAAATCGGCGATGTTTTTGGCAGGTATAGAGAGCGAAGGTTGTTCATTACGCGGTATTTTTATCAACTTTATTGCATTCCGACCCATCTAGCTGGGCGACTGTAGTATTGAAGTTTACAGGAACTGTCAAAAGTTTTTCACTAAAAAATGGATTTTTTTAAAAAATATTATAAAAACTAAACCTCCGCCACCGGATTCGTGTTCTAGGGATTATTCTACGTAAGTTTAGTGAAAACCCCGATTTTTTTCATGCATTTTCAGTGTGGTCAGCTAAAGTAAACTGTTACCAATTAAATTTTTAAAATGATACAACTTAGCAACGTAAATGTAAACAGGGTGCACTTAACGTCTTAAGTTGACAAACGATACTTTAATTGATATTTAAGTGATAATTTAAGTGATTGTAAGTGCAAACAGGGCTTTCTACTCTGACTTATGTTCTGCAGGTTTCAATAGGTTGACTTCATTTTTTCAACAGGCGTCTTGAATGATGACGTCACTAGTATCAAATACTACTAGCATCGCTAGTATCAGAAAAAATTGCAGAAGCAATACGTTTGACAATTTTTATTACTAAACGGAAAGAATAGATGCTGTTGTATAAAATTTGCATCAAAATATATACATATACTGAATGTCCTGAACATAGTGAACAAAAAATGCATTGCTATAAAAGACACTATTTATCAAAAAAATCGATTTTTTAAACTCATTTGTTTAAAAAAATTCTGGAAAATGTTAACTGCAAAATTATCTTATTTGAAATATGTTATCTACAAATGGGCCAATTCTGAGTTGAGATACTACCGGTCGCATCGCAAATTTTAATAATTTTCTGTGGCAACAACTAATAACAGCCCCACATTCTTTTAATTTTTTATGAAATAAAATAATACTTCCAGTATTATCTCAACATGAAATTAACTCAAAAATCAGTTTAGACATACTACAACTACTTACTGGTAAATTTAAAAAACATAATACAATTTTATAAACTTTCTTAATCAAGGATATACAGCTTGTAAAAAACATAATTTGAGACAATTTTCTGGCCTATTAAAAAAATAATATTTGATATTTTTTGGGTGTTACAATATATTATTTTATATGATTGAACATTGCTTTTAAAGGATTTTACAGACACCTTGTATAAAGTGTGTATATTGATCGAATGAAGAACAAAGGTTTTTGACGTCATAGTGGCAACGTTCTAAAATTTTTTTTTATGAATATTTAGTGGTAAGCGTTTGTTTCGACATATCAGAGTGGCGAAATTTGTTTTGTCTAAGCATGACCTCTTGTACTTTGTCAATATCAGTGTGATATTGTCAAAAACAGGATCTGGGGTTTAGAAACTTGTCAGTAATGGTTTATATAAAAATATATTTGGTATTTATTTTTAGAAGTAGAACTTTTTATCATTTGATCCTCAGGCTTTCTTGACTTGACTCATAATTTAAAACTTGCTTCTTTGGCATGAAACTCCTTATCACTTGCATATCATGCTTTTTTTGGCATGAATGTCTAATTTTTATTGCCCGGTGCTAATATACTTTTTACCGATTTTTGTGGTTTTCTAATCATCTTTTGTGGTTTCTTCATTACTACTTGTGGTTTCTTTACCATATCTAATCGTCTAAATGTATTCTTCTTACCAAAGTTCACCAAGTCTTGTTATAGAATTTTGACTCTTCTTCGTTTTGTTTGTAATTATTTATTGATAAAAATTCACAGTTAAATTTTACAAGATCTACATTTTTTTTCTAATAACTCTTTCGTTACTTTGAGGTCTACCAACCCGCCGCTTCCACCATAATATGAAAATGGTCGTTAAAAAATACCAGTTGTTTATAAAAAATATATATTTAATTCGATTAAATGTATTTGAAAAAAGTTTGTTAGAAATTGTAGATTTTTACTAATCGCACGAATCTTCTTCTTGTTCTTAGTGCTTCATGATTTTATTTAACGATATTCTGCTGACATTAACAAAACCTAGACTTTGCTTTATGAAACTCAGTCAGTTCTGTGCAATTCTAAATATATTCGACCACGAAAAATTTGATCATTGTGACTAAAATCATTAATCTTGAGACAGATTTCCGGAGTCAGTTACAATAAAGGTATTTATTTCTTGAGTTGAGAGGATTACAAACCACTTTTAAACGACTAGATGCTTCTTAGGTAAGGAGGTTAAGAAATTTTAGATAACCAAGGATCTATTGTCTAATGATTTATGACTTTAGTCACAATGGCTAATTTTGCTATGAATGTATCGAGTTGCAATACGCAAAAAATTAATTCTATTTCGAATAAGAATTTTATCTTTTCTGATTATAATAATCGTTATCTGTTAACTGTTAACCAAGAAACAATTTTCTGAGAGCGAACTCAGTAAAAATAATACTAAATCTTTTATATTTGTCCTTAAAAGCAAAATTTTTTAGTGCATTTGTTGCAACTAAGTACAATTCCCAAGTAGCGTCTAAAAATTCGGTTGAGTTGTTTAGAATAGCATTATTCGTAAAGTTTCCAGCAATAAAAATCTTAGCGTAATAAAAGGATTGCAGTTGGAGTATCACCCGCATATGCTTTTGAGTGTAAATTATCGCGTTCTTGGTCCTTTTCTCGTATTACATTAATTCCTTTTTATACCCGGAAGTGATTTCTCCAAGCCTCAGCATCACATCATTCGTCTTCTCATTGTTGTAAGATACGAGCAAATAGAGTCATTGTTCCCTCGAAAATTGTCACAGTCTATTTCAGGATTTCAGTGGTTATTTAGCAAATACGTCAGGGATTTGCCTAATTGACCCAGGAACAAGTGGGTGCAACTGGTGTAGAAAAAAAATCCAATTACAAGCCGGTGTTGCTCCAGTGTCGCTCGTTTTAAATTTAAACATGAAATAAATATTGCTTGGGTAACATTTCAGTAGGTCGTTAGAGCGGTTCATATTATGTCTGCCACCTTATCGTGAAACAGGAGTATCGATTTACTTTAACAACTTTGAGGAGTTACATGTTGCTTGTCGCAGGTATTTTTTTTACAAGACCGCTTTTGACCAACCATCTAAATCAACAAACTAATTTTCAATTTGTTACACAATTGAAATGATGCGTCAGTTTAAGCTAATAAAGCGATGAAATTTACGACACTGCAGAACTGTACTGATCCAATAAATACAATTTATTGGTTTGTCGTACATGACACGAACTGAATACAAACAACTGGTCGTCGATCTATAAGTGAACTGAATCTATTTAGTTGATTCTGTATTTTTACTGTTTGCGTTGAAAAATTTTACGTAAACAGTGACAATGAGAGACAAAATCAACAAACGAAATTTTTATTCGAGCACAATAAAGAGACACCTTTGAGGCCACAAATAACGAAGAGCAACTAAATTCCTTTCAGTCTAGCTATTTAAAAAAAAATAAAATATACTAGTAAAGTAAATGACAGTTATTCATCTAACTTTTTATGACAGCGTTAATAGAAGGCGAAATTTATATTTGCAAGAGATTTAGTTACAGTATTTTTTCGTGGATTGTATATACAAGGTTATTCACGAATGATGACGAATCTATACTCAACCAAATTTACATATTAAGTAACTTTCTTGATACAATTTTCTTTTCAGTGAAAATATTGATTCAAAGTTACCCAAAGATTTATCGATTCTTGTCCGTTTTTTCATAACTTGTCAAATTCAATGACTACTTAATAATCCGTTATTTTTAATTCTTATAATCCTGATACACTGGTAGGGATGGAATTTATTAGCTTTTTCTCCTGTCGCAGTTTTGTGGCTTTTTTAAGGAGGGCCAGCCTTGACGCAATTTTGCTTCAAGACTTCAAAAAGTTTTGTCAGTTGGAACCACTCGATGGGAATATTTTTCGGCATAACGCAGCTGAAGCATTTTATCTACGTGTCTCATATATCAGGATCATTACAGTATTCTCGTTATCAGTGAACATATTGACTAAATTTGCTCAAAAACAGTCAAATTAACATAAAATGATATACAGTAACTTTGATCGGAAAAACATTTTTAGATTAAATTTTATTTGAGCATCATGCGGAAATGTAAGATTGGTTGCATAAATATTTCGTCACCATTTGTGAATAACCCTGTACATATACCTACTACTTGATGAACGTAAGAACGACCGCGAGATAGAAATAGGAGAGTGACGGATTCTGTTAATGTAAGAGGAGACTTCTTGTAGCCAAACATTATTAACACTTTTTATGCTTTTTACACACTTGAACCTACATATGTAGCATGTCCTCACTGCAAAATACTGCCAGTTGAAAACAAGTCTCACTGACGTTCTTACGTCCGTCAAGCAGTGGATGAGTAATAATATGTGTAATATCGATGACACTTTATATTCAGATTGACACGTAGAAAAAAAAAAATTATTATTATAAATCCCATATTTGTTGTGATAATTTTTATTTCTATTTTTAGCTCAATTGTTTAAAGTATGTAAAAAAAACTCGATTCAAAAAGAGAATGACAATTTTTTTCTTTGAAAGTTATGGACTGTTCTATGAGGCAGTGGCGTAACAATTAGTTCAGCTGGACATCTATAAGAATTAAAATATGTATTTAAAATCGATTTTACTTTTCATTGGCGGACCACTCATATTATAAAATTTGATTTTATTTGCAATTGTTAAAATTATATTCTAGTATTTTTTTATTTAACTGTACTGTCTAAATTCTTTATAATTAACATTGATATGATTTATAACTAAACTACCTTTGTAGAGTAATTTGCTTATATCTTTATTATTTTTTGCAGGTACTGTCTTCTCATTATTTGGGGATTATCACCTGAGCACCTCGATACCTGTGGCCCTGAAAGGCGGTAAAGTAACTTTTTTAAGTATACTTTTTTTTAACATGTCTAACGTATTTTAATGGTATTTTCACAATACTGGTTTATAAAATCTGGATTAGATTCTGAGCTTATCTCTATTTTGTTTTATTTTTAAAGATAAACTATATTGAATTATTTATGACTATGTGATACATAAATTAGAATATTGTTTATTTCAATTTAAGTACTTTTTTTCCACTGTCAGTAATGTGCAAGTGCTGTTACATGTTGAGATAATACAAATTTAAACACTTCACAAGACCTGTATGTTGGGACTAAGGGGTAATTTTAACACGTACGACGTGTTAAATTATAAATTGACATCAAGGTAAATCGTAAAAGAATGACGACAGGCAAAGCAAGCTTGCGCGATACCTGAGTAGGGAAAACACATTTTATTAGATTATTATAAACAATACGCATTTCTCCATTTTTTCTTATTGTCATTTTATTGCTTTCTATCTTTATACTTATAACACAGTGTTCAATTGAAAAGTTAACTATGATTTGTCAAATCTCTCATAAGAATACAAAAGAGATTTGACATATCAGTGTTAACTTGATGAACTTTTCAGTTAAACACTTGTTACAAATATATTACTCACTTATTTGAAATAAAAGAAAACAAGCTTATTCTCGAATCTCCTATATAACGTCGATTCAGTTTTTATTTGAATCTGTTTAAGAAAAAGCAGTTTTTTACAGCACTGCTGAGTCATAGGTACATCTACGTATATAATTAAAAATCGGGGTCTACTAATACTAATTTACAGGTAATTATTACAATTAATTATAGTATATTATTATTGGGTAGTAAATAGGTAAGTAAATTCATAAAATTAAAATATTTTTTTCTCTCATCAGTGTCTCTGTTTTTAATGACCACTACTGTACAATTGTATGAGAAATTGTTTTGTAAAATAATAAGAAAAACACAATACCTACATTTATGTTGTGTAAAATAACAGAGTTATTAGTGGTTGTTTCTGTTATAACCGGAAGTGATATAAGTTTGAAATTATTTAAATATTTAAAAACAATTTGAAATAATGAGGGGGTAAATAAAATAGTAACTGTTTAACAAAACAGGATTTTTATATTTTATTGGAATTTAATTAACATTGAACATTGTTAAAAAACAGTATTTAGTTTCTCTGCACATACATGCTTTTTAAATAATTGCAACTATTATTGATTTATTTTAATTACCTCTCTGAAAATTATTATTAAAGTTGGTTATGTAATGTTTTAATAAATAACCATACAATAATTACGAATTTTCTAAACAATTAATTTATAAATTTGCTGATATAATGAAAAATACTGCTTTGTTTATTAATTAATTGTTGATTTTTCTTTGTATTATTTCAGTATTTAAATTGAAATAATATTTGTAGTTATTTTTGTATAACAAGGCATTATAATTAAATTTTTTATTACAAGTTTAATGTTAAAGTAGTTGTTTGTATAATTCGGCAATAAAGCTTGTGATTTAATGCCACGACTGGAAGTTCAAAGGAAAGCGTAGAAGTAGTGCTTTTGCAGTCAGAGCATTATATGTATTTGCTTTATTTCGTTTTGACTATATAATTTTTTTGTTGATTCTACTAATTTATTTACTCATTTTTAGAAAAAATATCGCAAAATTTTGTTACAGCTGAAAAATCTTGAACGGTTTAGGTACTGCTGTCTGCTTTACTGCTTAGTCCATAAAAATGTTGACATATTGTCTAGTCAATAAATGTAATAATTTAGTGCGTTTAAATTGTCACTAAAATGTAATGTTTACTCTTGATCGGTGAGAAAATTGACTTATGTTACAAAGACAAATGTAACGCTTATGCTTTTAAGAAAAAAAAAATTTTCCCACAAAGAGAACTTTTTTTTATTTAGTGATTTTAGTGAGTGAAGTTTGTCTTCTTTATAGAAAAAAAATAGTGCGTAAAGTATCCATCTACTTTGCACACTGTTTTAGTAAAAAAATTAAAAAATTGGAAATTTTATTGTAGAGAAAACATTGTTTATATATTTTTTATAATGAGAGCGTAAAGCTGTTTTGTTGCGGTTCGAATGATTTTTGGAGTGACCTACGGTTTTGACTAAAATTTTTCTTCTTATCGCTAAAAAAGTCACGTCCTTAATATAAAGAATACTATTTTCTATTTTACGTCTATAACAAAGCACCTACTAATACGCATTTGCATGCTAACAGGTAACTAGTACAATTTATTTTTTAACGTTGGTAACGATTTCGCTGGTATCACACATTAGTGAAAATGAATAAAACGCCATAACAGGTTATAATTTTATTCAAACAAAATTTCGTTGCACATGTGGACTAGTATGCCTCAAGCAAAATGTTTTTGTGTGTCTTACTTATCCTATGAAATATTCGAACAGTGGGGTAAACCGCATGAACAATCAGGTAACTTTAACTTTTTCTTTGAGGGAGATGGCTTTAAAACAGCTTTTGTTTAGTTTTGTTTCATTTCGTGAGTTTAAGTTTAATAAATTTTGTAAATAAATTTCTATCTTTTTTTATTATGACTGGTTACAGATAAAAGAGTGTACGCAATACGCATTTAATGGCTATTAAGACACTCGTATTCATTAAATGCCGTTGCATAAAATACTATTATATAACAAGTTCGGAAGCTGTTGTTTTGCGAGTCGAGTGCAGTGTTGCTGTGGGAGCCCAAGTGAGACACACGAGTACTAGTGGAAAGTTTCCGAGCGTGTGATATACAAGATTTTTTGTGCTTTATGTTTGTGTGCTTTACGTTTTATTAAATTTCTGTGCAATATTGTCATATTATTTTGATCTCACTTCCGGAATTTTTTATTTATTGTTTTAACAACAGTTTAGAACGATTCAGAACTAAGCAATCGACATTACAGAAGCACTCTCATTTATTATTGAATTATGAGATGTAAATACAGTGATCTTAAACATGTGCAGTCTGTGAAAATCGATAGGATTTAAGTTTTCAAGTATTTTGGCTAATAATGGACTTAAATTTTTTTTATGTTCCAAATTTTGTTTTTAACTAGACATATTACTAGATTTTTTATTTTCGACTTTTTTTTAACTGAGATAATATTAAAATTTAAAATCTTTTTTTTAATCGAAACTTATCTACAAAATAAGTAGAGACAGAATATATTTAAAGTAGTTTCCAATAGAGATTTTTTCCGTAAAAAGGCCTTAAATTATTAATAACTCTTTTAAAGAATAACATAATGAGTCTGTAAAAGTACTTTTTTATGGGCTATTTTTGATTAGTTTACGGCCAGTTCCAGTCATTTTAATGAATTCAATTTATTTTTCTAATCTAAAAAAGTCGTTTTTTTACTTTCTAATCGATTTATGACGGTTAAAGGCCAGCCCCTTCTCCAACAAGTGTCCAATTAGTCCATCTTGGCCTAATTCGCTCCTGGTAATTTTTAATAGATTTTGACAAGGGTAGATCATACAACAAGTGGCTAATTAACCTTCGGCGACATTCCGAAAAGTTTTCGTCCGCCTTATACAGATCAATTTGATTGGGATAACGCATAATTAATTCCGGAGGGAAATATTCGGAATATTTTAGGAAATTATTCCTTCCCCATCCTTGTTCTCACCTCCTCTCCTAATGATCGCTTGGCAACGCCTGCCAACTCGGATATTAGATAAAGGCATTTTGCTCACTTTCCGTCCCATTCGTGTCCCAAACAATACCTCCCAGGACCGGATTTAAAGTTTTTTGAGGGTTGTAGTAAGAAGCTTCAGACATAGAGAATGATAATAACTTTTGAGTAGTTTGTATTTAACCAACGGTTATGTTTGTGTTAACACTGAGGGTTTGATGAGAGACGATCTTGCTTGGAAACCACATCAAATGGAGACTTTGCATTTGGATTATTATTATTTATCTCGCAAATATTTGTGTTCTACCTTTGTCACAAAGCAACTTTTGTAAGTCTTGTCGAATTAAACTCTTTATTGTTTTAATTTCGACAGGAAGTTGGGTCAAATCGGTGCGAAATTCTTGCATTTCTTTCGAACGTGACTTTAAATTTGAGATTTTGCACCATTACTAAATCTTTCCTGCAAACTTTCTCTAAACGTGACGATTTTTCTAACGACTTTAATAAATTCTTGAATCTTTCGTCGTCTTTAATATTAAAAAATATATACTGCAATCTTTTCTCTCCAATTATTACACCTTTTTTATCGTGTTTTACAGAGTCTTATTAAGGGTAAACTATACTGAGGGCATTTCAGAGAAAACCAGGTTATAAGTACTGTTTAGACGGGCTGCTAAAAAACTACGAGGTCTTGGGGCTATATTTGCGGCAAGCAATAAAACTAATCCGTGTAGACTCTGTGCCAGAGTCTGAGACTGAGAGGAAAATAACAAAATACAAATTTGCAAACGTTATTTTAAAAGCAATTTGTTTTTTGTTTTTTTTTAAATGAAGAAGGCTTATTTTTGGTGTAAATAATTATGAAATTATTAAATAACCATAAAAAATTAAATTGGAGCATTTTAAAGTAATCTTTATTATTAGATATAATCGAATTTAATTAGCAACTAATAATGCAAATTGTAAGTTAGATCGATTAAATGTGACTTAAAAAATCTGGCTGCTGAAACTTTTTTGAATGAACAATTTATTATTAACAAAATTAGAAACAAATATCTACGAATAATTTACTTGCAAAATTAATCTCTTAGAGAATATTTAACAAAATGCATCAAAAAAAGTACTCGGGGGTTTGCAAAGTTTAATCCTGATTTTTATGTCAATAAAAAAATTTAAATAGCTGATTTAATTTGTCCGACGACAAAAATAAAATTGTTAACATGTATTTTAGAGAGTTTTGAATTGGTGTTTTTTAGATCACTGATAACGATGTTTTAACAAGAAATGTAAATACCAAAATGGGGAATCAAATGTGGTCGACTATAAACGTAAAATGACATAAAATTTGTTATTTATGACGTTGAAGATAGAAGAGTACCTACTCGTTTTGATGCAGTTTTGTTAAATATTTTTCGAGTTATTAACTCGTCAAGTTAACGAATTTTTTAATTTAAAACAGCAAATAAAAATTTAGAGTAAGTAGAAAACAGTTAAAATATTTACTAAAAACATGTTTTTAATCATTTTAATATGCATATATGCCATATGCATTTATGGAGAATCAAAATAAAAAGCTTTTTTTACTTTCTTTGATGCATTCTTTTAAATTGAAAGAACAAAGATACAAAATACAATCTCAATTTGTCAATATTATAAAATGTTACTTTTACTCAGTCAACAGAAACAGAAAGAAAAGAAGGATACTGTTCAACTAGTAACCAAAAGTTATAGTGTTTTAGCGAGGTAAAAACGGTAACAGTACTTAATGCAAAATAGAAAAAATATCTAAAGAAAGCAATATTTTCTTAGAATTTATTTAAAAATGATTGTCGATGTTTTTCACATCAAAATAACAAAAACACATTTTAGTAACCACAAAAAATTTGAATAGGAACAAATAAACATAAAAAGAAAAGTGTTGCTAATCAAAAATGTCGCAGATTGATTTACTGGTTTATAACTCTTTAAACAGCTGTTGTCTATATATTTAGTAAAGTAGCGAAATTATGTCTTCTTACTTTTTTATTTAGAATCTATTAGCATATTTTTTGTAAAAATTGCAGAAACTGGATAATTACCAACAAAGTGCGAAGATTTAGGAAAATTTTGATGTTATCAAAAAAAGAAAACGAAGGTAGTAATTCTCATAATAATTGGTTAATGACGTTAAATATTTGAGATATACTTAAAAAATGGTTTTATATACTTAGTTTTACTCATTGTATACTCATTTGGTGTGCTGCATCTCAAGTTAAAATTTTGCTCTATAAGTAACTCTATATACAGGCTGTTTCACGAGTGATAATGAGCCTGCTAAACTGAAAATACAACCAACAATACAATTTCAAAGTTAACGTAGTTATTTTTTGTTTACATATACATTAAATAAAAAAACATTTAATGTTTAGGTTAATTGAAGACAAACTAATGCCACTTGCTTATAAGATCATTCTTTGGCTTACATGTGAACAGGACCTATAGCTGTTCTTGCTCTTGGCTTTTTCAAAGGTGGTCAATTTTTCCTTAATGTAGTTTCAAGTCGCTCGAATATGGTGTCAACAATTTTTTTTATCGGTGACAGATTTGACAAATAAAATTTGAAATCAATATTATCCACGTTAACTCTGGAATTGTATTGTTGGTTGTATTTTCAGCTTCGCAGGCTTATTATCACTCATGAAACGGTCTGTAATTTATAATTTATTGCCATTTTTGACAAATGACAAAATGCCAGAAAACTTATTTTACTTATAAATTAAGAGTTAATTGCAATTATAATTTTAGATTTTGTAAACTGGCTCTTGGACATACTTATTAGACTTCTCTTTTTGTTGCAAGCTGTGCAAAAAATGTGGCATCAATTACTGTAAAATTAGAAGAATGAGTGATTAAGTTGATGTATTTCTTAAGCAACATGAGTTTATAACATTTTAGATTTTCATACAGTTCTAATAAATACTCAGTGTTAAAAATAATGAAAAAAAGCAAATGCTAGGTTTTTCTTAATATTGAATTTAAATCGTGGGTAAATAAATGAATTTATAGGTTAAAATGAAAGAATTTAACCTTTGTTATAAAAACAAAGAGCGATATTAGTTTGTAAATTTTGTTTATATCATTTCATGCGACAAGGATTTCTAATTATGAAAATTGAAGAACAAGTTTGCCAAAAAAAATTTACGACTTTATTCGGCTTATCTTTTAGCAATAGGTACATACATTATTTTTGCCTACATACAAAAATTTGTACAATTAAAATTTTCTGCCATGTCATTCGAAAAATCTTTGAAAATATGCATATTTTATTAAAACATGCATTCATAGAATTGTATCAAACTAGGCAATTTAGATATGTCTTTTGTATGCATTTCGTAAACAATTTAAGCTCTAAATTGATTTGAATTATACAAAATATATTGTAAGCTGCGGATTAACTTGTTGATACCTTATAATTATAAATTACGGTCTAAGGAACATAACAAAAACGTAAAAAAAAATATTTTTATGTTACAATTATAATAACATTTGACATAATAGAAATCTAAATTAAAATATTTAAAATGGTGAAGTTTGAAAGCCTATATTGTCAAATAATAGTGTAACTGTTATTTAAATGTAATATTAAAAGTAACTAAGAATCTATGTTTGGGACGTTCTATTTTGAAATTTGTTTGTAGCTTTTTTAATTCTAAGCAAACAATTTATTTATTTATCAATTTAACAATTTATTTTTATTTTCTTTATTATTTCAATTATTTATAAAGATTTGTTAAATATGAAAATGATTGGTAATACAATCAGATTTTTTGTGTAGTTACTCGAAAATCAGTTATCGTTAAAATATACAAAAGCGGGTATTGTCCTAAAAATGTTATAAAAATCTTAAACTCAGTAAAATTAATAGTTTATGAATAAAATTAAAAAAAGGAGGACTAACTGAAGTTTTTTTGATTTCTCTATCCTACATATGGTTTTGGCAAAGAGAAGAATTTTGACATTGTTTTTCCTATACTGAAATTTGTTCTACTGTTAACCAGAGCTTACGCCGCCGAAGAATTATTTCAGAAGCTCTATTTTACAATTGCCATTTTAATTGACCTCGTAAAAGATAAAATTTTACTATGCTTACTCTAAGGTGATTAGCGATTTTCCAATTTTCATTAAAACGAAGAATGCCGCTTTTGCTCGAAATTAAATTTGAATTATTAAATGTGAAGCTTAAACCGAGCAAAATAAATTGCCAATAATCTCTAAGAGTTGGGCCGGATAAGACGAAGAGATTCCTTAAATAATAAGCATTCCACTTGCTTGTATGAGACATTAAAAGTGAAAATTAGATTGAATGGAGGCCGCTTAAAAAGTTACAGCTTGTTTTAGCGTGGATCATTACGAACAACATCATTTCATTGTCATTGTACTCTACTAAGGTCTTTACTGTTTCATGACTTGAAGGAATTTTATGGTCTGTTACTCACACGCGATTACTTTAAATCCTTAAACCACCAAGTTGAATCAATTTCGTTCATTTTATTATTATTTGATAAAGACGAGTATACCTGTGGGTAAAAAATAATTAGCTGATAAGGTTTTTGTCGGCTGTTCTTCACAAGAGGGGAACGAACTAAAACAGTCGTTTAAATCAAAACATTGTCGTGATTACTTCGTTTTGAGTTGTTTTAATTTATTTTGTTGAAATTAAGTGAAATTATAAGTGGTTTTGAAACTCAGCTACAAGAAATGTGAGTATTTTTTTTTTGTTACATTTGGGGAAAAAATATTGCGCAGTACAGGTTTGCGGAATGCGAAAAACAGTAATTATTTTTCTTGTTAAACTGTAATTGAATGTAAGCAAATCTTTCCTGCAATTTTCTCTCTACAAATATCAAAAGCAAATGAACAGAAAATGATATTTTATTGCCGGATTTATTAATAATATTTAGTACGTATTGTAAGTATCAGTGAACTCAAATATTCACAAATATGATGATTTCAGTTTGATTTGAATTGAAGTAAGTTACCTAAGTAGATACAATTTGGATCAATGAAAATGAGATAGGGGACCAACCAGGCTTGTGTCCTGAGCTAGCTTAATATTGTTATTATGCTCATTAGGTTGGCTTAAGTGTGGTGTAAAAGTTCTCAGAAAAAAGTATCATTCAAAAAAAAGCAAAAACATAATTTTAACATAACATTTGGAAGTTTGACATAAAAAGAGTTAAGACTTTACAGAATGTCCAACTAAAATTAATACACCCTAAAATCTCCGATTTCGTTCAAGTTTTGAAAAAATGCTAAAACAGGTCAATTTGAAAAAATGCTAAAACAGGTCAATTTTAGTTTAAAAGGGGGCCCAATCTTATTATAGTTTTAAAGTTATTACCACATTATTTTAGCGCCCAGAGCTACCCGTTCAAAAAATTTGGATGACAAGTGGGATCGAGTGACATTATTTTGAAGCTGTTTTGATTGTCTATGCAACCCCGTATATTTTATAAATTTGGAACGATTCTTTCTTGAGAATCACAAAATTGTTTTAGGCTTACTGATATTTTTAAAATTGTTAATCTGGAACACTTGTTTAAATTGTGAATAAGTTTTTTGGTTATGGATGGACTCACAAAAGTTATCTTATCTACACTAATGTTTTTTCTTTTTAAAGTATTAAGAAATTTTGTCTGTAGGTGACAAAATTATCATCTTTTACAGAGTTTCTACTTGATTCCATACATTATTGTCGTTCAATAAGTAAATTGGAAATAATAAAAACCTGTAGTTTTTAAAATGGTTTATAGTACACAACAAAAAATTGAACTAGTAAAACTCTACTATAGTAATATCTAACAATTATGCCAGTGTCGCTTCTAGACCTTTTAACGTAAATCATGTGGAACAAAAAATTAGTTGTCAATACGTAACTACTTTAATTGAGAAATTTGAGGAAACGGGCTCTGTTGCAAACAAAAAACTTCACCTATCCGAAACGACGCTGTTGAAGTTGCTGTTCCTGGTCATCTTTCAATGTACAACAAGCAATCTATCAGAAGACTTGCTTAAGATTGTGGTATGTCAAAACGTAGTGTACATTGGATTGTCAAAAACCAGAAGTTTCATTCATACAAAATAAAACTTGTTTAAGAATTAAACGAAGATGATGCGAATCGACGTTTACAGTTTTGCGAAAATTTTACTGAGCGTTTTTTAATAACGATTTAGGTTTACTCTACAACATTTGGTTCTCTGGTGAAAGTATGTTTATTAAGAACGGTGAATAAATAGGTATAATTGACGTTATTGGAGTAATACTATTCCACACATTTTACTTGAAAGGCACAGCCAAACGCCTCAAAATTTGAGCGTTTGAGCAGGCATTCTGGGTGATTACATTATCGGGCCACATATTGCCAAAGGCAATTTGACTGGCGACAGCTATTTGCAGTTGTTAGAAGACTTTATTGATTTCTTAATCATTCAAGCACTAGAAGAAGACATAAATATCTACTAAAACAACTTTTCTTTCAACAAGATGGATCGCTTCTTTATTATCTTGTACGAATACATGATTTCTTAAATGCTCGTTTTCCCAGACAATGGATAGGGCGGAGAGGTTCTATTGAATGACCACCTAGGTTTTCCGATATAACCCTTTTGGATTTTATTTTGTGGGGCCACTTAAAGTCCAGGGTTTATGCAACACCAATCTCTTCAAGTGTTTCGAGAAAGAATTGTCGCAGAATGCCGTGTGATTACACCCAAAATGATCCAAAACGTTAGGCTTTTGAAAATTGTTTGTACCATTGTATTAAAGTAGGGGGTGGACATTTTGAGCAATAAATTTGTTATATTAAATTATTTTTTTATAACTACTTTTGTTTCCTCTCACAGTAATCTAAGCAAAAATCTCAAAAAAGAATCGTTTAAAATTTATCAAAGAGACGCGGTGGCATAGACAATGAAAGCAGCTTTAAAATGATGTGCCACTCAATTCCATTTGCTATTTAAAATATTTGAGGGAGAGGCTCTGGGTGCTAGAGGGCTGTAGTAATAACTTTAAAACATTGATAAGATTTGTTTTTTTTTAGCTAAAATTGATTTGTTTTACCATTTTGTCGAAACTTTGACAAAATTGGTGATTTAGGTGGTCTAAATTTTAGTTGAGACACTCTGTATATTGTTTTATATTATTTGCTTTTTGTGTTAAGGATTCTCTAAAGGAGAGCATTTTTTTATTAGCAGACAGTTCTCTTACAGTTAATAGTTACACCTATAATTATACGTCAAATGAAAGCACTTTTAATTGTCTAGGCAGGTGCGTTATTAGTTTTTAAAAATTGTTTAAATTAATATACTTTTTATACTTTTTAGCACTTTTCTCTAAACAAAACGTACACAAAAACCTGATTTTTTAATATGTTTTGTATATTACATTTTTAAAGGCAGGTGCGTTGAAAAATTACATAAAGTGTATTTTTTTTGTTATACCTAATTAATATTTTTAAAATGACGCTTGTTTAGACAATTGGACTATATCTTTATAACAGCAACAAATTTACAATGTGTTTATAAATTAGATACACTTAAAAAAAATTGAAATAATAAAATATATGTTATAATTATTTAACAAACTAAAGAAATTTTTTTAACTTCTAGCATTTGCCACGCATGCTGCTTTATCGCTATACGAATTTAACAGAACATACGACGCGGCGCATAGTGGGACCAGAAAAATTGCGATATGTGCTAAAACATCAAATTTGCTTTTTTTTTGTCTCAATATAACTTTTTTATATTGAATAATGTATTTGAATTTAGTATGAAAAATTTTGTTGAGGCTGAATTAACTTGGATATGCGAAAAAGTATACGCTTCAATAAAATAATTTGTCAAAAAACAAGGCTGAATATAAAAATATTGTACATCAATATTTTTAATGGAAGAAAACTTTTTACTCTTACAGAATAGAATAAACAATATAGTAACAGTATAACCCCAAATGGAATTTATTGCATCAATCATTACAATTAAATAAGCCACATATGAAAAAAAATCTCATATAATCTCAAAAGTAAGAATAAAATAGTAAATGACCAAAACTGGCCAAATAATTGTGGTTAGTTATTTTTGTGTTAAATTTTGTGTGGATTTGCATTTGCTATTGGAATTAAATAATGCAATCTTATTTGACTAAATTTCTTAGGCACTTTAAGGTTATGTGCGCAGTAGACTAAAGAGTTGACTTATTTAGAAATTACATACAAGCTGTCTCTTAAGAACTGGTTTAAACTATAACTCCGTTATTTATTATCTGATTTTTGAAAAATTAAAAAACAAATTCAATAATTTGAAGTGTACTATAAAATGGCTTTGATTTTTTATACAGTTTGGTGATAAAGTAAGGAACAAAATTCATAATACTATCTTATTCAATGTTTTTGAGCAAAACACTCGGACAGGTCATTTTTATTTTATAATTTGCCACTTTATGATATAAAAATTTGACTTATGACGTCATGTATTATTGCGCAACGACATCATTAGTTTTTTTAAATGACAACCCCATTTTTTTTTGGTGTTTTTTGTAGGCGGTCCAACTACTTAAATGATGGTGTAAAAAAATTAGTACCTTAGATAACAATTTTTTTGAGAAAATAACCCATGTATGTTGGCTACCTAAATTAACTAAAACTAATTTTTTACACTCAAATCTGACCGCAATACTGTTTATACTTTTTTTTACAGAAATTGTCAAAATGACAGTAAAAATTAGGCATAATAATTAGACAGTAAACTTATTGTGAAATAGTTTTTTTGTATTTTGGGTTGCCACTTATTTAAAAAGGAAGAAGCAGAGTTAGAAATGCAGCGTTGTTTAGAGTACTTTTTAGGTGAATAAGTTTCTTTACTTTGTATTCTTTTTAATTGATGTAAAATATAGTTTAAGTGTCTACAATGTTTTGTTTAGAAATTTTGCATGATGTCATCACCAAAAAAAAAAAATTAATACAAGTATACCGTTTTCGAGTAAAATTGAAAAAACGGTAAGTTGTGCTTACTTGAGCAATATGCTTACTTTAAACTACATAGCTAGAAGGATCCGAAAAGAGTGATAGCTGTAGAAGAAAATGCGAAGCAAGAGCAATATTTATCAATTATTTGAGGTTGCATGTCAAGATAATAATATTGTTTCTCTGAGATATAGACAAGGGATTTTAAGCCGTTATCAAGTTTTTTTAAAAAAGGAGGCCTTTAATTAAAAGAAGCGCAGAATTTTTTTTATTCTATTTCTGTTAAGATGGTGTCTTCATTTTTTATGTATAAACTTTTATTGTTAACTAGAGAGCGATGGTTTTCTGCGATATCATTTTGCAAATATCTATTGTAACAGTTCATAGAGAATTAGTGCATTTTTCAATAAGAGCATCTAGAAGCGTATCTAGAGATTTTGGACACTGTTTTTCACAAATTTTGTCTTTAAGGTTATTTTTTCAACAAATAGTAAACTTCATTTAGCTTCTAATATTGAGAGAATTGGCATACAAAGAAGAAGCGGCGAGCAACTATCTAGAAGAAAGGAAATTAATCGCTGAGAAAAACAGTGCAAGCAGCAAAAGAATGATCTTGAATGAAGTGCAAACAATAGATCGACAATAATTTGTGATGGAACCTATTAGTTATGATAGAGAATAGTACATCAGTTCTAAGAATGACTGGCTCAAATTATTATCATATTTGCAACTTTGCTAGTTTGGTAAAATCTTGAAATTTAATG
Source organism: Tribolium confusum (assembly GCA_029207805.1). Taxonomy (NCBI): domain Eukaryota; kingdom Metazoa; phylum Arthropoda; class Insecta; order Coleoptera; family Tenebrionidae; genus Tribolium; species Tribolium confusum. The sequence continues at coordinate 13,529,122 of JALGAY010000006.1, forward strand.
CAGACCGTATTGTTTTTAATTACAATTAGAAAACAATTTTGTAATTTTCGTTCGTAGAAAATTATCTTTTATCCTGAGAGATATGTTAATTCTCTCGCCAATTTTCGCTGTCGTTTCCTTTACCGGTCCGCATTCCATTCACCGAAAACTCGCTTTCCTTTAAACACGATGTCTTTATAGTGTGATTTTAGCTCGAAATAAATTATTCAGTTCGAGTGAGGTAACTATGAGAGGAAATCGTTAAGACAAATTACTAAACAAAATGGTCTTTTAACAAAGTTATGAAAATTTGGAAGTAGATTCAAATTTTTCTATTCAAAACTACCGCAACAACAAATATGAAAATTTCCTTTTCTTTGTTATAATTCATCAAGCGTATTGTGTCTGAGGAAATTTTCCTTTTAATTTAAAATTTATTCACGAAATTCGGAAATGTTCTCTTGTGAAATCATTTCCGTTGCTCTAATATTAAAATGATATAATTTGTTACCCAAAAGAAATTCAAACACACTTATTTCGATTTGTAAATCTGTTTTCGAATAAAATCGTTTTGCAAAAAATTCTTTTCAATTTTTTTATTAAATTTTTAAAATTCTATTCCGGCTCACGATTTCTCTTTTATTCCACAAATTCGTCTAATCTCGTTCTTATTAAGTTTTCAATCATTTTCCATTTAATGCACGTTTCACCACGGCTTGATATAAACGAATTGTATTTGCATGGCACTTTTTTCCTTGCGAAACATATTTTTGATACAAGCTCTACTTCCGGTGATTCTTTGTGAGAGGCCATATGAGAGTCACAAGATCGTATCAAAGCCAGCAGGGGCTTCTAAGGGCCAACACTTGAAAGAACCAATAACGCTATTGTCGAACCAACTGAATTCACTGATAGCAAAGCTCTTGTTTTTGCAAAAAAATTACACAAATATCGAACGAAACTGCATTCAAGATTAGATTCAATTCGCTGAATTCGAGAAAAACGCGATGAGAGATTTATGTGCATAATACACAGAAAATCGAGCTCAATAGCATCTGAGAAATTTCAAATTATACCAGTCTACACTAAATTTTATCTGGTTTTTAACCTAGTAATTTTCTGTGAATTGTTAAGTGAGGGAAATCGATTACTAGGGCTGTGAAGTAAAAAAAATCTATTGTAACGATCGTCTATATTTGGGGCTCTTGTAATTTAAAGAGCTGGTTTTTAACGACTAATTTATTTCCAACTAATATTAACACGAACAGTACTACAGTAACTTGATAAATAATTAACTTAATCACACAGTACAACGCTTACAATTGTCGCTTAAAATCGTCGATTCGCTTTTGGGAATGCCGCTTCGTTGAACCGCGGAACTTAATTCTTTCGCTATTCGGCTTTTACTGACTGATTATTGTTTTCTCACTTATGTATGTACGGTTTAGCCATTTTTAAGTAATTTTTTTTTTATTCAGAACAATGCATCAGCATTCTTCGAATAGCCGTGATTAATATGTCTGCGAACCACGCGATATCGGTTTATAGTGCGACGTTATCCTAGAACTTGTTTATAACACTAATATATACAAAAATGGTTGTTTTATTCCATTAACAATACAACAAAATCTTCAGTTTGTGAATTTTAGGAATATTCTTGATTTTTTTAGTGAAACTAATATTTTTTTTTATTTCTAAATATTTTTTTGATTCACTCAGTTCTTTTGATTTTTGACGGAACATTTTGATTCTTCGAGCCATATTGAAACAGTTTTTATTTTCTTAGGGACTGTTTTTTCTAGATTTTTTAAAATAATTTCTTAGTTGCAAACAGATTTGAAGCAGTTGCTTTTTTTTCTCTTTGTTTTATTATTGTTACTTTTTTATTGTTGTTGGCTTTTAAATTTCTTTTGTTTCTTAAAGGAATTTGTTATAATTAACTTGCATATTTTTTTAGCATCTATTCTAATTTTGTCAATGTGCCCAAGATCTTGAAGATGTTGCCCAATGCAGTAATCTTGTTCTTTCTCGTTACTGAAAATCTTGATCTCGCTATTCCGTTTGAAGCCAGATAAATAAGTATATTTTGAGAGATTTTTTGTTTAGGCAATCATAATATGTACTGCCTCAGAATTGTTGTACTCTACTGCATTACCAATAGGTTTTATCACAAATTATTGTGACTTTATTCAAGATCATACTGTCTCTATTTACAATCTTTATCTATGCGTAATTATTGGCAGCACTTAGCAAATGATTTCTTCTTCTTCTTCTTTTTCTATATGGTTGCTAACTATTTTCTTTTAAGCCGATTCTTTTAAAATGAAAAGCTGAACAAAGTTTGCGACCTATTGGGTGAAGAAGCTTGAAGACGAAATTTGTGAAGAGTAGAGTTTAGGCATTTCTCTGTATCTTCGCTGGAAAATGTTCTAATTTTTCCTAAACTATTGCAATGAGAAGCTATCTCAATTTGCAAAATTATCTTGCTGAGGCCCGTGGTAATTTTTTCAATAATTATAACAATTGATCTATTTAAAGGGTACCTAATAAGAATGAAAATATTGTAAGGATCTTCGAAATTCGGGCTCCCGTAATTTAAATAGTTAGATTTTTTTAAAAAATAATTTATTTTACAACGAACTATTTAAGTAAACTTACAGATAAATAAAAAATTTAATAAGGATTTATAGCGCTTTACTTAATTTGACTCGACTATTTAACTTCGACTGTTCGGTTATTTCCTTCTTCTTGCTCTATACAGAGTTAAGCCGCTTTCTCGAAAATTCTCCGAGGCGTAAGAGTTCTTTGAATGCAGCGTATGACCGTGACTAATACTTCCTAGAATCACGCGCTAGAATAGTAATAAACGTCATATTTCTAGGAACTCGCTGAGTTATTGGGTTGTGCATCCTTCTATCTTCAGATGAGTTATCATTAAAATTCGAAAAGTTTATCAAAGCGACTATTGTCCAAACAATATTGTTATAATTATTAAAAGTTTATACGGAATTTCTTACAGAAATGCGTCAAATATAAGCAATTAATACATTTTCCAAAAAAGTGTCAAATTTATTTTTATCTACTCTTTAATCTATAGATTAAAAGTAGATATTTTTGGCAATATTGCAGGTAATGAACTGTTTGTACCTGTTACGTTGTTACAGTCGTGGCTTGGCGCACGACCACTGGTGGAGTTTTTCTATTTTACTATCAGTTTAGTTTATTTTTACTTGAGTTTTTAATAATTTTAGTTAAACACCACTTCAAACTGTTAACATCTAAAATGTCATTACTTAATTAGTAATTATTGCTATAGTACGGCATTCTACGACATGTATATTAATAATAAAATGTGTATTTTAATGAATATTATAAAAGTACAGGTGGTAATTGACGTTAAATAAATCAACTAAATTATGGGAATAGAATAACTAACATTTCCAAATTTATAACTTATCAAAGATAAAAATAATTGTATTGAAATTTTATAGCACTTTCTAGAGGTCGCTTTTATAAATCAGTTTATTTTTTTTTACAATTTGAGGTTTCGTTTTGTCATTTACCCAAATTCTGCATTTAGTAATAAATTTTCCATTTATTAAGGAAGTGGCGGTTCACCGCCAAACAATCGCATCTAATTGGAGAGCTTTAGCGCTTCATTGTCACAGTTATTTGTCTTTTTCTGTAAAAAGAATCTCGCAAGTGAAAAGCTTTAATTACTTTACTGCATTGATTTATCTTCACCGACTGCGAAACTTTGTTGTAAAGATCTTTTTTTGTAACAGAGATAGAAGTTAATTTTGTTGATTACTGTTTAGCACCGCGTGTGTATATTCTTCTCGTTTTAGGTTGAAGGGATTTCCGCACCAACAATCCCAGCACATGTCGTCCTAAAGCGAGAGAAACTTGATTAAATACAGACAATCTGATTATTTCAATATTGGACGCGTCAAGGAAACGCTTTGTTTTTATCAACGCTTTATTTTAAAGCCTATTCGAACTGCTGATGAGTGACGAAATCGAATTAAAATCATTCAATTATTATAAACCAATTTCCTTAATTAATTTGCGAGAAGCTCACAACGGATTTTCGACAACAAATTTCAGAGACAATTTCAAACAAATATATTTTACTTAAAGAAAAACTAGTATTTAATTAAATTTTCAACTCATGTATATGGAACAGTTGAATATACATTTAGACAGCAAAAAGTTGATTAAAGCTCCCAGTTTTTTTAACATCTTTCGAAAGCTTTCTTTCTGTTGAAATTGCAACAGTGAGTTATTGGAACATAAATTAACGAAGTAATAAACGGAAGTTTTATTAGAGTAAATAAATAATAAATAAGTAAATTTATTTTTTGTCGATCAATAGTAAACACCACACTTTAAGTGAAAATTTAAGCGCGCTGAAGTATCACATTTGTTGACTAGTCAGTATGTCAGCATTTCTATTCAGTAGGTAGTAAAACAGGCGCTTTAGAGCCAGTCAGAATATTTAAAATATGCTAAATTGGGTTACTTGACAAAAAATTATATAAATGTTTAAAAAATAAAAAAATTAAGACAATCTCACAGGTTTAATCAAAATAAAGTCTTAGGTGAAAGTTGCAAAGCGCTTTCGAACATAAATCTCATCATCAGTGCTCTTAAATCATAATGAAAAAAGTAAATTATAAAATGTTAGAAAATATTTAAAAAGAATTTTCAAATATTTGCCAATAACAAATAAAAATGTATAGTAAAAATATGATGAATTGTTTTTTTTTTAGTAAAAAATATGTTGATCGATCTGACACATCAAATAAATAAATATTGTTTGCTATTGGTTGTTATTTGGAAAAGGTTTTTAGAAAGATGTAAGAGAGTGAAACTTTAGATTTTGTCATCTACAACAAATTGCTTAATTGCTACTCCCTAAATGAAAATCTCTCTCGGTTCTAAAAATACGTCAACAGTTTGTTCATCATCCGAATATGATTTAATATCTCTCGCGCTGTGACAATAAAGAGCAAGAGATGCCGCCGGAAGGTGAAAAAGGAAGTGCACATAGTCTGGCAAAGGACGACTGGTTTTGTGGTTACTTACAACGGAGTCCTTTGGGCACCGTTACTGCTTCCCTTATGACCCCAGCTATTACCACTGCCTGACCTGGCCGTTGGTCCTGGTTTGTTAAAAATAATAACTCGGTGAAGCGTTCACGCGAGAAATGTACTTAGTTTTCAGCCGAGACGTGATTTTTCAGGAAGACTTTCTGGTGTAATTTATCATCAGGACGAGAATTTCAAACATGATTATACAATTAATGTGCGAAATCATTTTTTATTTGAGGGTTATTGGGATTAGGTTAGTCACACGATGATCAATTACGGGGTTATTTGATGTGAGTGAGTGATGAGTTGTGGACTTGATCGACGATTTTATAGCGAGTTTCAAGTGGAAATTTATAAAATAAATGTATCGGGTGTGTCAAAAGTTGCAAGTTGAAGTGGTTAAAATAAGAAGGTGAAGCTTTATCAAGTACTAAATGTTTTTATTTTATATGAGGAATGTTCCATTAACCTCATATACTTAAAAAAATTACTTGTAGCTATTGCTTTAGTTTCTAGATAACTATACACAAGGTGTCTGTAAATAAATGAGTTCTTTGACAATATTACATTCAAGCATTTAATATGAATTAATTTGTAAATTGTCAAGTTGGTCCGAGGCTTTATAAATTGCCCGAGAGGTATAAACTCACAGTAATACAGTCAAATTAATTTATTTGACAATTAAAATAATTTGAGAAGTAAATAAATGTAAGTTACATAATTTTTATTACATCACTAGTTACGTAATGAACTCTACAAATTCAATACATCCTGCGTTCTCTAAACTTTAATATAAAATAATAAATGATCAATGGATTTACAGAAAATATATAAATCTAACAAAATTTAAATTTTGAATATGCTGTCAAAACCATTGAGCATTGAGATAGAACAAACAAAAATAATTACCCTCTAAAAATGTCTATAATTAAAATAATTAACACATAATAAACTTAACTAATGGTCACTCTTTGCTGTAAATGAAAATTTATTACTAATAAATGTTTAAAATTATATTTCATTTTATTTATTTAATGAAATATTACTCTATTTTGATATATCAATTTCCAGGTAGCTGAAATAAATTTGAAATAATTGAATCTATTTAAAAACCACTAATTACTACATCAAATTACAAATATTTTATGGAAAAATGAATATTTGAAATGTACAATTTTCGTTAGAAATTATCTAAAATGAAATTCAGTTAATAATTTTATAATAACTACAGAACTGTAAGTACATTTTTGATCAATGAAAATGAAACAATGCTTTTGATGTTGAGCTATCTTGACAAATATTGCGAGAACAGGGTGGATGGTGGATATTTAGCTTACAGTGGTTGACGAGTCGTGTTGCTATTTTCTCTTGTCAATGTAACGCTAAAATTATCTTATAAAAAATATTTTTTAAGTGCTGACGTCTTGTAAAATTTTCAGACAAGATATTGTGAACCACTAAAGCATGTTTTATCTCTGTTGAAAAATAAATAAATAAATATAAATAATTAAGCTTTGCTTAAAATTTGTTCTTGTAAGATCTTTTTTTTTTAATATTTTGCAATATGGAATTTTTTGAAGACACTTTTAGGTCTTTCTAATCGTTTTTTTAAATTGTTTTAGCGTTTTTTTAGTGGTAGCTTTTTATCTTCTTCCTTCTCTTACAAATGTAGTTTTTCTTTTTTAACTAACGTTGTTGTAAGTTTTCTAGAATCGTTTTTTGTTTTTCTAAATGTTTCTTTGCTCGTCTTTACTTTTCAATTGTTGTTTAATTATCAAATATTTTTAGAACTGTATTTTGTCCTTTTAGTATAAAATAGCTTTTTTGTTAATTGTCGTTTCTCTACTATTATTACAAACATTTGTGTTTTTTTTAATCTTCCATTGCTTTTCTTTTTGATTTAGCTGACGTTTTACGTTTTTTCGGATTTTTTTTTTACATTAATCGTCATTACTTAAACTCTTACTAAAATTTTCTATTATTTTTTTTTTATCCAGTCAACGTTGACATATTTCAGCTTTTTCACCACTGAACATCTTTAAAAATTTTATTTAACTCCTTTTTTTGCCAAATGTCGTTTTTCAAGGTCTTCTTGTTTTTCCAGACGACGCGCCGTTTTTAAAATACATTTTTTTTATTTCCTTTAGAATTTAATTTTATTTGACTCATCTTTTTTTTCAGCCAACTACTTTTGTGTCTTTGATCGAGCTTCTCGAGCAGTTAGCAAATCTGTTTTTTGTCTGAATCCGTGCAGTCGAACTCAGGAAAATAAATTATTTGAATTTCCATCTAAACATTTATCTAAATCTCCCACGGAATACCATTGCGACCTGCACTCAATTTGGTTTTTTTACAATTTTAAGGATTGCATTTTTAAACAACGTATTTAATCTCTATGTTTCGCTAAACCGAACTGATGCAAGCGATCTATCACCAGCTTCTAGAAATCAACGACCTATTCTGTAACAAGATTAACAATATTAACAATAATAATTAATTATTGTGGTACGTGCTCTATCGGTGAAATTTGGAATTAGTGAACACGAGCGTTGTTGAGGAGAAATTGACAACGAGTTTGGGGTTTGTGTCAATAGGTTCTATTTTCTCTCTTAATAACGCACGTGTCTTCTACATAGTTCTAAATTCTACCATTAGAGCGCATATCGCTTCTTGTTAATTATCAATACGAGTAGAGCGTTTCTAAAAAATCCAAAAAAATGTAATATAACCCTATTTTATAAATTTGATTTTTGACATTATTATTATGTATAGAGCAAAGTTAATAAAAAGTTCGGGAGAAAAATGTAATAAAACACTCTGCGGCAGTATATAAATTTAATTTTTGACATTGTCATTCACTCTACATTTGAATTAGCTTTTAATCAATTGCGCTGTATGTCATACTCCAAACGCAATTTTTAATTAGTCAAACATTCCACAATTTGCTCATTAAAATTCACGTATCAGATATTGACAGCCAAAAAAATTTAAACAACCCTTTCAAAACCTCCCTTCTTTTGCAAGTATGATTCTGTTCACTCTTTCCTAAACAATAATTTGTGTCTCTACTCTCTGTATCCATAAATTTCCATAGTAATTGTCGTATCAGTGTCGTAACAGACATCTGCAATGTGGGAAACAGCCACTAAAGTTATCTGAAGTGATTGATTTGATTGGTTTGGAGATAACCTAATGCTTCCGCTTCTGTTTCATCAATAATTGGCTTGGCCACATTGATAATGTTTAATTTCAAAGCATCACATTGCTTACAAAACAAACCATCAATTTTTAAATTAGCTTCAGCCAACAGACAAACAAAACGATATAATAAATGTTGCGTCAACCAGAATTCTATTTGAGTTAGAAAAATGCAGGGGTAATTCTGCACCGGCAGCAATTTATCTACGAGTGTGTTTGGCTAGTAATTAATAGAATACATCGACGAAACATGAGTAAAAATAGAAATATTATCTATCAACTTGTAAAAACAACTCGGATGATAATAAAGAATCCATTAAAAATGAGGGAGTATAATGTGATTGGATGATATTTTAGCGACAAGGTTACAAGGAAATAAACATATCATTTACCTAACCGGTGGGAAACATTGAATTACCGCAAAGTAGTGCTTGGAGAAAATTGTTTGATCGGAAAATGCGAAACAGGGGAGGATTAAAGCCACGTTAGAGTTGAGAAAAAAGTTATCTTTTTTACAATAATAAAAACTGTTTTAGAATTTTTGTTTTTCTTATTTGTGCGATATGAAAAACATAAAAAAATTTTAATAAAATAAATTTTTAATCTATAAATATTTCAGAAAAGCTTTATAATAAATATTCTACAATGGTTAAAAAGCAACAACTTAAAAGTTTGGGTTTAAAATTAAGTCTGTAATATTTCAGAAAGAAAATGGTGTTTATTTTATTTTTTATCTTTTTTAATTTTTTTTGGCTTTATAGATACCCTCTTAAATGTAGGTTTAATATGTGTGTTTTAAACTTTTTTCCAAATTTTGTAAATTACTTTTTACTGTAACAATATTAAAATATTCTTTATGTACGTTTGTTGTTACTTTTATATCGTGCGTTTAGCTTTGCCATTCGGAGTGCACCTACTCTGTCTTTGTTTGTCTCATTCAAGACAGATAAATCTATCGCATTATTTGAATTCACGATTTACTAATATATAAACTGTTTTCATGACAACGTACGCTCTTTCTGCCTCATCAAATAACTGGGTGTACAAAGAGCGTATATTGTTTTGGATACAGTGTAAAAGGAAATGGAAAAGCATCAAGTTTTGGTCACAGGATCAAGATAGTGATAGATATATGGACTCCATGAAGTAGACAAGGAAAAAAGCGGAGCACACGGAGTGGTAAAGCCGAAAGCAGCTATAATATTTTTACTCTTTCTTCTTTGTAAAAGCACTAGTTCTAAAGAATTTTTTTGTATTCGGTTAAAAGCATTTTATAAATCATTTCTTTACTTTTATTGTTTGTTTCATCACCTATTTATTATATTATTGTAAAAATAAAGATTTTACATTGTTTTGTTTTTTTCTAAATTTACATTAGTTGGATGTATTTTGGCGTTGCATTAGTTTAATTTTATTATTGTTTTTGATATTTTATTATAATATTTTTTCTGGTACATTTAACAGCGTTTCTTCTCTGTTGTCGTTACAGTTTTTTTTGTTTTCCTTTTCAGTATTTTTATGTTTTTGAGTACATCATTAGCTTTTCTACTTACTTTTTCTATACTTATAGATGCTGTCTTGAAATAAAGGCATTCTGAGATTGAGTTGTTGTAAGGGATATTTCTTACAGTGAGTAAAAATGTACAAAACAATTTTTACATAATTCTTCTACAAGGAATCTTTTAAAATTTTATTGTTGGCGGCTTTTCTTCAAGCAGAGAAATAATATTCTTGGTGTATCTTCTCAACAACAACAAAATAATATTTTAGTTTTGTTGCCGTTAGTTTTTGATCAACATTTGCCAAAACTAAATAATTTTTTAAATATATATATATTATTAATAATTAGTTGTTAAACGTAAAAAATACTGAAAACATTTTAATGTTTTTTATATTAATTCTACTTTTTAAAATCACTCTTCTAACCATATTTCCAGAGAGAAGAAAACACTAAATTTATTAAAAAAAAGTGAAAACTAAAACTTTTTTAATTACAAAAGCAGATTGTGATGTTTTAGCTTCTATATGTCAGTGTTATGAGTTTATAATTTTGTTCGAACAAATTTTGTTGCACTTGACGACCAGTATTTTCCACCAAGGTGTTTTTGTGTGTGTTACAATTAACCTATAAAACACTGGAACAGTGGGGTAAGCCGCTTGAACAATGAGGTAACTTCAATTTTTTTTGAATGAAGACGCTTTAAAACAGCTTTCAGCTATTACTTGCAATCTCTACAGCGTGTGAGAATTTACAAATTATTTGCTAGATGGGTATATAGCACTGCTTGGTCTGAAGTAATGATGAGAAAATTCGTATTAATTTCGGAATTTGGCAATTTAAGAAATTTTGGAATGTTTTTGGACATTTTCCTTATTTTGTTTATGCCAGTTGGACTATTCAATCAATAAGCGATATGGTAGGTAAAAAAGAACCATTCGTGAGTTACTTTCATAGAATTTTGGACAAATTTGAAAACACTTCAAAAAACATTTAACACTTTTATGACATTTATTACCAACTCTCTCATATTAATGCAAAAGTGTATTGAAAAACTCACTTTTGTTCTTGAAAAGCACGTAAAACGCGCAAAATAGAGTCATTGTGGGCATTCATTCTATTATAAAAACTCGCCATTGCGCTTGTTTTATAAATTTGAGTTTGTGCTACAGAGTTGACTTTTCGGAACGTTTTTTTTAATATACTATTTTCAATTCCAAATAACGCAATTTTCCACAGCTGCATTTAATTCTTTGTTATTTAGTCTATTTCACTTTTTTAAAACTTTGTTGTTTTTGGAAAAATGGCTTATCATAAAGCAAATGGCAGTGAATTTAAAAAATACTTTTTAAGCTTTAATATATAAATAATTCTTTTTCTACATCTTCTGTTCTTCTGTTTTAAGACCTCTGTATTCTTCTATTTCCTTTATTGATAATTTTGTTTATCTCTCATATTTTAAAAAATCATAATATAAAAATTACTTTTAATTCTAAAAAGTTTTTCTTTTCGACTTATTTGCTGCGAAATAAGGAACAAATTCTTACTTTACATTATTCAAAAGTCTATATTAGTCAGTTTGTATCGGTCAGACTGGTCATTCTTTTTCTCCTACTAGCAGATTTAAAAAAAAATACATCTGCAATAAAGGTTATTTTTTAAATTTTTAAGAAGCTTTAGAAATTGTTAAACTCATCCAAAAATCTTCTCAACAAACCTTAAATGAACAGGTGACTTGAACTTTCTACTAATTCTTTCTACTACTAATCTTTTTTAGTTAATTGAAGGTTTTTTGTATCTTGTCTTCTTAATGGGACTAATTCTAAATCAGATTTACACCGGTGTAATTTGAGTTGCTAGGGGCAACGTCGTAACTTTACTATACTCTTTATATTAGATGGCGTAACTTTGCGCTACTCCGCTGGAGTAGCGTAGTGATTTAGAATTCCAGCATTACTCTCTTTATCAGTATTTATACTTTTTTAAATTATTTTTAAAATTAAATTTAAAATTAACGTTAAATTAAAAAAAAACACATGTCTAGAGGGTTAAAATTTATCTTTCTTTTGTCAATTTTCTAAATAGCAACTATTTACTTATTTATTTATTTTATGTTTTCAGGTTGATCAACATCTTTTTTGATAAAAATAATAATTTATCTTATTTTTAGTATACATTTTTATACTTTGTTTTTAAATTTTTGTTGACAAATGTTTGGTAAGTTTTTTAAATATTATCTAACTTTTATATAATTTTTTTACATTATTATTTAGGCACTGATGAGACAACTTTATGTAAAATAACACATAATAATGTAAATAATAAATATTATTTACGTCAACATTCATATTCTTTATTTGAAGATAACTTTTTGCAAATTCTGCATTTTCAAACCTCTACACTACATTTTTCTAAAAATAAGTCGTCGAGTTTTTTAACAATCTTTCTCTTACTTCTAGTAAAATCTTATATAATATTTTTAACTTGGAGTGCTTTATTTTTTAAATAGCTTGTGTAAATTGTTAATTTTTAATTGCTTTTTCTATTTCTTTTTTTTTTGTATGAAATGTGCAGCTGTTTATGACAGTGAGGGCTTTAAGTGTGACATTTTTTCCCTATTTTTTCTCGTGTGTCAAAATAGTAAATTACACTATTAAGACTATTACACTATTATCCAGAAATTTCATACAGACTGACTAGGTTTTCTACATTCTTTAATTATTTTTTTGTATTTTCAAGTTCTTTTAAAATAGTTTAATATTACATAGGTAAACTACACTTACGTTTATTATTTTTTAGATTCTTAAAATATGCGTCTATCTTGTGGATAATTAACTGAAACCGACTCCTGTTGGCAATTGCTTTACTCATTTAGGGTGAGTCAACCAACTTTCTGGTAGTTCTTCGAATTAATATTTTTCTCTATCTAGTTATTTTCTATTCGTAACATTATTTTTCTAAGCTGTTTGTTGGCAAAAATAATAAATTTAAAGACTATTTTTGTTTTTGAATCGTAATTTAAAGTTTTGTTGGTTGAAAGCCGTCGTCACTGCTTTATTTGATCTCTCTACATTTGAAATCAGTTTAATACGAGGTCTTTGAGTTCATATATTCGTCTTGAATTTATGACCTAAAGTTGAAGTTTCCTTTGAAACTTAAAGACTTCTGTGATATGTTTTGCTTTATGATAAAAACCAGATATCACGTTTTATAAGACGGGACAAATCCTTACATTATTGGAACTTTTTCAAGGTCGGAGGAATTACATTTGAACAAATAGTTTTGGCACAATTTAAACGGAAATTGCAATGTTTCCGCTTTTGGAAGAAATTATTGTTAAGAATGGCAACAAAAAATAAGAAATGAATAATTCAGGAGTTTTCCATCAGTAATTTATATCTTGTGGTTAGTGGACAAATGGCAAGGGACTAAGGCGGTCAGAAACCACACAGCAGAGATTAGAAAGCACTGAACACTTGCTGTCACGTCCAGTGGTGTCATCATTAAAATTTATTGGGTCGTCTGGACGTCACACTCTATTTATTAAAAGAAGTCCATGAATAACAAACTCCTAGAGAAAATTTAATCTAGGAGAAAAAGTTGAGTTTGTGTTTGTAATTATCAAATTCTGTACTTTGCTAATTACTTTGACGTCTGAAGACTGCTGAAATATTCAGTTTTAATGCTGATCAAAAGGGTCGGGTGTTAAGGTCACGTGTTCAATACCCTCTCAGATTAATGATCTTAAAGTTTAATTTAGATGATAAATTTTCTCCCGACGAACATTTTTTTTCGATGTGATTATCTCCGTGTTAAAACACTGAAAACTCGATAAATCCAAATGAAATATTCTTTCAGTTTATCAAATTAAAGTCGTTGGGGCGTTACCTAAATTAGCAAGGGAACGGTTCTATTGTTTTATCGGATTTTTTTTATAAATCACTAAGTGTATGGGAAATATATTTTCCTCATCGTCCATAAATCGTTGACATAAACGTCGAGGCAAATTATTAACGCAAAGTGCTATTCGAGCAATAATTCGAAACATAAATTTTGATTATACGCCATTTTCTTTTGTAGATTCAAGTGTGACCATCTCGATTTATACTAATATTTGATCAACGGTTGAATAAATACGACGAGGTTCTAATATTATCGAATATGCAGAACTTGCCTATACTAGACGAAAACTTGATCAATAGCTTATTAAGTTGAATTATTTGATTTGTCGATGACGGAACAGCAATTCGTGAAAATTCCCAAGATATGAAATGGAATCCTGAACTCTTGAATTTCTAATATTACAGTCTTAATTTATTTTTTCCGACAACAAAACTATATGATTTTATAAAATTTTTAATAAAAGTGTAATCATCACGTTGTAAGTCTTCCTCGTATATTAGAACGTCTTTTATTTAAGATTTTAAAAGAAAAGTTTTCTTTTAATATTGGAGTCTTTAGAAAAAAAGTTCTACACCAAATAATTGGGCTTACAAAAAGTTGACGGCTTGAAAAGACGACGAATATTTATTTTTTTTGTAAGTTTGTTTAATTAATGAGCATAAAAATGAAATATTCAAATTTTGTTTTGTAATTAAATATGTATTTTGCTTAATAATTTAAAAGTTATGTAAAAATACAAAATTTATATACTTAATAAATAAACTGAAATTTTGTTAGGTATTATTATTAATTTATAAATTCCATTCAACATTATAATCTAATGAGTTATTAATTTTATTGGAACATTACAGTTTTCCAGTTTTATTTTTTTATCAATGTAGAAAATCTGAAATTTCCACTAATAATGTAAACAATCTAGAATGTTAACTTGTCAAAAATCTGAAAAAAAGTTAAAAATTCAGAAATGTTAAATAATTTGGAAATTTTATAAATTAGAAAGCTTTAGAATTAGAATGTTTTACATTTATCTTCGATCAACTATTTTAAACAACGTTCTTATATGGAAGGATTAAAAATTTAAAATAATAATAATAATAAAGTGCTAAAAACATAAAAATAGAAAGTGTATAAGTGAACTCACATAACCTATCTGCCTATAAAATCAAACATACAAAATTAAAAAAATACTAGAAGATAGACTGAAGATTAAAAAAAAATGACGATATAATAAAAACAGAACAGTAGACAAACAAAATAATGTGGAAAAAATAACGAAGACAAATGAAGAAAATACTACTATAGAAATAACCTAGACTACGAAATAAACAAAAAGAGGGAAAAGAATATAACTAACTACAACAGAATTTACACTATAACCACTCAGAAAAAAAGATACAGCAAGTTAAAAATAAAAAATAGCGACATAATAGTAAAACAACATCTCAAGTAGCATCGCAAGTTATAATCACTACTAATTTAGCTTTTGCGACTTTGATATGGTAAATACAACCGATAGTTTAGGTAGTTTACGTTTTTTAAGTGAAAGTAACTTTTGGGCAATTGTCTTTAGTAAAATGTTTGTTATATTTACCGTTCTACATTACTCTCTCGTAATCTTTTTTTTTGGAAATGTTATGGTGTATAATTCAAAGAAAAAACTGTTGCAATTTATTGGACAGAAGTTTATAGGACTAACGAGCTGGTAGCGGAAACTGCATGTTTGTTACTATGATAATGTTACTTTGAAGAAATATTTTTTTAAGGGTAATGTTTGAGGCTATCACGACGTATTTATGACTTTTAGTAGGTAAGACTTTAAACACTTTAAACTTTTTAAGTTAAACTTACTTTACAAACCAAAAATATAAGAATAATAAAAATATTTTTTTACAAATTTTTGTAGTCATATTGTTTTTAATAAACACATAACAATGATGGGTTTGCATCAATTATCGACCTGTATTTTATTAAATTTACTATGTTCTGACGAATATTAATAGGGAAAATTTTTTTAGTGTAGAGGCGTGGTAGATACGTGTTATGTTTAAATTTATAAATTTGTATCTATTTTTGAATTTTGAGTAATTTCTATAATTTGTTTTAAGTGCTTATGGGCTAATTTCAAGTTGAGATGATACCGGTAGTATTTTCGTTTTTATGGAAAAATAATAAATTAGGGGCTGTCATTCGCTGTTGTCATGGAAAAGTAATAAAATCTGCGATACTATCGGTATTATCTCAACTTGAAATCAGCTCATAATTATATTTAAAGGACTTAAAATGATAAAATTTATCAGTAAAGGCCACTGCTGATGTTCAAAATTTTTAAGTTAATTTTAGCCGAAAAAAACAGTTTATTATTATTGTTACTTCTCAGGTACTTATGTTACTATAAAGTTTTTTTTTAGTATTTTTTTTTTATTATGGCAATATAACAGCACATAGAAATTATTTAAGTATTGGATAATAATGACAATAACATAATATTTAAGTAAGATAAAGAGCGAACACCAAAAGTAATAATAATAGCAGTAACAGCAACTGTTTTAAAACATTTTCAGAACATAACTACAGAGTTGTCAAATTGGAGTGATGACGTTATAAATAAGTCAAAAAATTTTATATTTTTAGAAAAATTCACTTAAAAAACCGTTGCTTTATGATACGATTTTGTTGGTAGCAATATACCTTAAAGTCAACTTGAAAGTAGCAATTACGTATTAGGTTCTAAAAATGTTACTTGGGACTAAGATCAAATAGTGGAACGGTAAAGAAAGCATTAAGAAAGCAAGAAGTAAAAGATAAACATAAAATAGGAACTCTAAAAAAAAAGAAATTGAAGAAGTAATTAAAAAAATAAAGTTGGGGAAAGCACAATACAAACATAATATTATCTCAGAAATGATAAAGAAAAAAAAATAAATTAGAAAAGAATGTACTCAAAAACTTTTAAATCTTTTTGATAAATTTATAAAAAAAGTTTTGTTGTAAAACTAAAGAGTATTAAATTTATTGAAATGTTATTTTTGCTAAACTTTATTTACGAAATGAGTAACAATAAATTATTTTACAATATTTTTAATTTTAATGGAAAGGTACTGTAATGAGATCGTCGTTGAGGAAAGGTGTTAAATAATAACCAAAATTAAATATTAAATATTTTCTTTTAAATTTTAAACCATTTTGGTTTAATTCGGCTCGCCTACGTTGTGTTTAATCGTCTAGAGTAATCACTCTCATAGTGATAATTAATTTAACCCTTTCTGTAAGAACAGAAGGGATAAGTGGTAACTCAAATTCGAATTCAAAGTAGTGTCAAACGCGTGGGGGAAGAAATTAAAAGTCAAGTTTCCTCAAAACTAAATTTATTACATATCTTCAAAATGTTTATTACAACAATACAAGAATTATGAGGGTTAATCCAAATTTGCCATTTATTCAAATTTCCATTTATTATTTAGTCAATTTTTTTTTTACATCTGTAACCACAAATCTGTTCAAATCTGAGACTATAATTTTATAAACCTCTAGTCGCGGATTTTAAGTAATAAATAAATTTATTATTAACATTATTATTTAGAATTTACTTTTTCTGTTTCAATGGTCCTAATTCTGTGTTGTACATCTACCCTAAATTCTAATTTATATTTGCTCAGATTTATAATTTCAAGGCAAAGTTTAATAATACGTTTGATAAGCTACTCTTGTACCTGAGTTGGCGGGTTACATGCTCACGGCTCTCTTTTTTATACGTGCATCGCAATTACTATTTCGCCCTATCGCCGACCACCGACCCTGGTAAAAGTCAGGTGCCTAAACACCTCTTGCCAAATCCGAGCAAAACCAGGATATACAAATCTTTGCAAAACAAACTGAATTACTGTAGGAATCATTTCTCTCACAAATTTCGGTCACGAGCTTGGACAAAGACTTTTCAGAACTTCACCCTTTCACGATACCAGTTTATTACAGGTAACCAGGATGGTTATTTTTTCTCGTTTGTCTCGTAACAGCCTGCATATAAGTATATGCCGTTGGAACGGGTCTACTACGTTCTATCTAAGTTCGACTGTCGGAAACTACGACCTGACACAGTGAATTAGATCCAGTAAAGTTGGAAGAAAGGGTTCCCGGGAACCACGACTTTCCTCTTGAAGATGGCCGACAAACGAGCCTATAATTTCAGGTGTAATCTCGCCTAACACGACGCGAGAGAGAAACAACCCTACGCTACCCTAATTTCAAAATATGCAGCAAATTCAACCTCACGAGATTTTGTAACAACAAAACTTTGCACTGATTTGAAGTGACCATTTGACGTAATTGTTGAGAACCCTTTTTGTAATAGATTGATGATAGATATCTTAGATTTTAATTATTTGGGTTGATAGTCACCTCCAGATCGAGCAAAATAAAGAAAGGATACAAGTTGAAATTCATTTCAAAAGTGACCGCAAGTTGTTGCATTTTTCACCAAAATTTTATTTATAATTAACTTTTCTAAATTCTGAATATTTATTTTAAACCAATTAAGATAAATTATTTTTGAAAATGAAATTTCCAAAACCAAATTAAAAGTAATACAATTAATAAATTTTAATAAAATGATTTAAATAAATTTGTGGCCACGATGAAGATTAAATAGTGTAAATTGAATCAAATGATTTGAAGAAACTCGGATTAAATTAAATAAAATCTTCGTATAAAATTAATTAATTCAAATAATAAATAGATAGAAAACCCTTTGTGGGCTTACCTAGAAAATTAATCCCTTTGATTGTCCTGGGAGCCCTTGTGGTTAAATTGCCAAGTTGGTTGGTTTTTCTTTTAACACAAACCGTCACAATTTAATTTAAATTATTAAATAAAAAAAAATATTATTACTTCTTCACACTAGCACGAAATCAAAAAATATTTAAAGGATGAAATAAATTTAAGTTTTAAAATAAACCCCAAAGGGTTGAAATTGGACTTTGTTAAATTAAATAAATTTAAACAAAGAGAATAATTCGAAAATTAACTATCTCGAAAGACCGTCAAGAATCGACTGTCGAAAATCCACGCGAAATCTGTTTTTATGAAATAGGGACGCTCCCTGAACCACCCCCTCTGGTACTCTCTTTCCACATATGTATGATTATGCAAATTTGACTCTTAAACGTTTTGGCACTAAGATCAACCCTCGTTTAACCCTCCTAAACAAAATATTATTTACTAGTAGGGGTATTTTTGATTCGATTTTTCCCTATATTATTTAACATACAATTTATAAATTTCTTTGATGACCGAATATAATACAATCACAATGTCGAATCAACCCCTATTTACCTGAAAGAGAAATTAAACTCCAAAGTTTGTTGCCGTTTTGTCTGAACTTATTTTTAAACATTATTGTGGCAAATACATGCAGCAACAAATTTCGTTTGTTTAAATTTTATGGAAATGTAGAATTAAATTCGGAAAGAAAACTGTAATTTCGCGGTACTACCCTCCGCTTGGTGTCGCCACCGGTATTATCTTCGTACGATTTTTCCGAATTTATTCGAAAAATTTACGAAAATCCATCTACATTTCTTTCTATCACTATGTTAGTAATTTGGACAACCATTGTGTCGTACCAAATTGGTTTACAATGAGTTTAAATAATTTAAACTGTTTACATGCAATTTCACGGTTGCCCTCGCCTAAATTAGGGTTAAATTTTATATTAAAATGTTCAGAAAATTTCACGCGTTTTTCTAAAATACTTGTTTTGTACTGGATCTTTTGTATTTAGCAACAATTTAATAATTTTACTAAAACTTTTCTAAATGAACACATGTGCAAGTTATTTTCGGTATTCTTCCAGCGCTTGGTGTTAGGGCGTGTCTTCTTTTAAGAAACCACTTGACCGTCAGCTTTATCTTTGACAAAATTTAAATTCCAGATTTCCTGTTACAATCGGCCAATATATTTGTGAATATTTAGAATAATGATTTTGACAAATTAGCAGATTTACGTTAATTTAAAGTATTATGCTATGAGTGTAGCTTTTTTTTTTAAATTTAAATTATTGAAAGTTTTATTATGCATCTAATAACTACAAATTTTGTGCCTCTGACCGAATTGATTTACCAAATTGTGGATCTTCATTAAATTTATAATTTTCTTTCAGATACGGATTAATAAGTATTTTCAAAATAGGACTATTAATTGATTATAAAATTATAGTTTTAATTTATTCATTAACTTTAAACAATAATAGGATTATTTGTATTTTTATGTGGTGTGCAATATTTCTCTGAACGGCTAGCTTGGTGTGTGGTGATGACGCTATTCTTACCGCTTGAAACATCCCCCGTTACCATGTGGCCTTTTTAAAACATGGCTTTGCAATTTGTAATCACTTAAAATTCTCGGAAGAATTTCGTGGGAACGGTCGTTTTCTAAACATTTCAATATTTACAAAACACGTGTGAATTTAAACTAAATCTAAATTTGGTTGTTTCTTTTAATTTTCACGGAAACAAATCGATCGTGATAGAAATCTATCTAATAAATTTCTAATTTGAAATTACTTTCTTGCCCGATTATTGAATAAATAAAATTTATAAATACCGCGTTCATCACAGTACCGTCTCGTGTTACAAGAGCATATTGTTAATTACAGATTTTTGTGTATTTTTTAAGTTTGCATTTAGGGTAACAAAGCGTCATTTTTGACATTTAATTTATTTTTTATTTATTTATATTTTTTTAAATTATCGTCTAAAAAGTTTGATACAAATTTTGTGTCCTAACTATTTTACAGCTCTCAATTATCAAAATACTCCGCTGACGCCTGGTGTTTTAATAAAATTTTTCTCTAGAGAATTTAGGTTACTACACGCGAATGTAAATAGCTATTTTGGTATATATAGAACTGATCTAAGTTAACACATTTTTTGCTTACATATTTTCTTTTTTCGGAGAAATTTCGGGGAAACCTTATTTGCAATATTATTTTTAACACAAATCTAAGATGCCTCTGTAATTTTAGATCTTATTATTTGCTCTTTAAAGCTGATGGTTTAACCATGGTATTTTTTAACCAAAATATGAAAGACTTGTTAATTAAAATTTTATTTAAATAGTTTATTTTTTCTTAAAATATTTTGCTAATGATGTGTAGTTATGCGGGCCGCAAATATACTTGCTCTACACTGTAATCGTCTTATGTATTGAAAATCGGTATTATTTCTTTGACATCTGTAAAAGTCAAATAAATTTCAAAATGTTATTGCTTGCATTTTCTGGTTTTACCTTATACTTTATGTCGTTTATTTTCTTTATCTTTACTTTGTTTATTGTTGTTTGTCTGTTTTTTTAATGTTTTCTTTATATGTTTTTAAAAAGTTAAATTTTATAAGTGGTTAAAAATAGATGTGGCTAATGCTTTTTTATTTACACAATTTTTTTTTGTTTAGCAAATGAAACACAGAAAAATAGGGCTGTTTGAGAAACTTAAATGTGTCTAGATTATTTGCCAATTTTGAAAAACCTAAAATCTAGAAATTTTGGAAGAACAAGATCTAAGAAATATAAAATCTGCTTCTTTAATGTTCATAGTTGTTAATTTTATTGAAAAATGGGAGATAAGGCTGTTTCATGACGTTTTGAAGATTTATTTACCTTCTTATTTAATGTAGGTACATAAAATTTACGTAGACGGTAAATAAATCTATGATTAGAATAAAGTTCTAATTTTTTATTTGGTTTATATAGCTGAAAATACGGGGTGTTTCAGAAATAAATACAAAAATTTTAACCAGTAATAGTTCTCACCAATCGACCAACTTTTATATGTACCATTTTTGCAACAGATGCTAAAGATTTTGAATTTTGTTCCTCCTATAAAATTACGATACGCCTATGATCACTTAGTTACCATTATAAAATAGCCTAGTTACCATTACAATAATACATAAGTCAGTAGCGGGTATGGTATTTTGTACTAAATTTTTAAATAATTTTATCTTAATAACGGTTGAGATCAGGGAAAAAATTTTTTCTAGAGAAAACTCTTTTTTAAGCGAGATCTACAATTGGTTAAAAGTTTTGTATTCATTTCTGAAACAGTCTGTATAGAAGATTCGACCAAAATCAAGTTGCAAAAACTGATCTGCTAATGGTCATTGCTACTCAATGGTTGTCATCCGCTTTGTATCAATACGGAGTCTTGGTGGGAAAGTTAATCAATTGCACCAATTTAAATCCGTCTTGTCAACACAAATTTTTAGGGTGTTTTAAGATATTTAAAGAAATTAATCTATCGATGGATACTCTATATCAGTAAAATTTTTTGCGATAGAACACCCTGTATGCAAACAGTGTTGTGAAAGCTCCTTAACATCAAAGCAATCCTGCGATTGCAGGATTTAGGTGTACGATAAACCTTTGTGTAATTAGTCGGGTGTGCTGAAATTATCTGTATGTAACAAGCCAAGTGTGCGAAGTCTCCTCCATCTTATCGAATTGTTGAACCGAACTTGACTCTTGCTGGAAAAAAAATCGATTTTATTTTTCAATGAAATTCTATTCGATGACAACACATACTTTTTGTGGGACATTAGAGAGTTTTTTGTGTGTCATAAATCACACAAGGCGCTTTTATTGACGCCGGATATTTGCAAGGATACTTGTGGCTAAATTCCCTCAGTTATGAAGGGAAGGGAAAAATATGACTCTGTATATCAGTAAGAAAGTTATTTTGTGTTACTAAATAAATAATTATTGTTAGCTGAGATTACAGACATGTCTTGGTGATAAATTATCTTACTAATAACACGTGTTGGCCCTTTATTATACTACAATGTATTTAGTGACCCTTGGGTCTTTTGTGTTCGGTTTAGGAGCTTATCGAAATTGTTATTTATTTTTGTAGATACAATGTCACGCACAATTTTCAAACAGATTAGCTAAAGTAGCAGATTTTTTTATATTACAACATAGGTATAATGTTATGTCGTCTTTTGACAACGCCAAAATTTAAAACAAGACTGGAAATTCAGGATTTCAATAATAGTTATTTAATAAACAATAATGATAGAGACTGTTTAAAGAAGGACGATCGTTAGGGAGTAAGTGTTTTTAGTTGATGAGATTATTAATCAGCCAGTTGCATACGAGTTGATTATAATGTTTTTTCGTTGATTGCAAACCATTTTAGTCTTGGGATTAATTAAGTTTTTAAAATTTTAATTTAAAAAATTACAATCAATAATTATAGTTATCGCTTGTTAAATTAAAAAATACCTACCGATTATAAAAGATTGTCCGGAAAAGAAGGCTATGGAATTTGCCGTCTTTTTGAAATAATTCTACTACTATTTTTTGATTGTCAATTTAACAGTTTCTGTCATCTGTCAATCTCCGTTACATTGTGTCAGAGCGCTCTCTCGCTCTGTGCTTCTTACTGCTTTTATAATTCGACTTTGCTTTGTTGCGGCTCTGTAATTTTTATTCATTTACCGTTATCTTCAAAACCTGTCTTTCTGAAGACAAAACCTGTGTTTTTCAAGACAAAATCTGTCTTTCTTAAGACAAAATCTATTGCAGCACTTGACTTCTGGTAAGTTTAAAAAGTTTTATTCAGCTGATGTAGACTGTCTAAGTTTTTCAAACATACCAGAGACGAATATATGGTTTACACTGTAGAGCAAAATGTGTTCATTGTCATATCCTACTTCCAAAGTGGTAGGTTGCAAGAATATGGTTTTTGGAGCTACAACATCAATACTTGCAATGAGGAATATTTCCAGAGATTTCCTAATTTGGATATCACCGAAGATTCGCTAATTCGGCATATCCAAAGAACTGTGGATCGCTTCGAAACTACTGGCAGTGTCAACAAAGAAAAATTCCACAAATTTGCTGCTCGCTGGTTTCGGCTGTTTATACAGTGGCTAATCGGGAAGCTCTCTGTGGATGATACAAAATAAAAGTGTTTGTAGCAGCAGCATCAGAATGCAAAGCCCTCCGTGAAGGCGTGATTTCAACAAAAAAGTGCATTGCATAAGAAACTTTATTTGCGTGGTGGCTTCATTGATGAATGATTCCAAGTTTGAAATGAAATACTGATAGTGTTTACCTGCAAGTAGTTTTTCAGGATATTTTTGTATCCTTATGAGTTCAAAATTTTCTGAAATGGAAAAAATTAAACTTATTTCAGTGATCCACCTTTAGAATAAAATGAAATCGGTAGTTTTAATCTATTCTTTCTTTATTTAAAATTGCAATTTTGTTACATAACCTAAAATCACCAATTTGACAGGTTTGAATCGGGAAATGCGATGCGAGTCGCAAAATAAAACAAAACACTAATCCAAAGCACTCTTTTTGGGACAATTTTTTATAATCAGTCGGTATAAACAATTATTTGTTATTTTTTATGTTTTCTATTTTATCTTGGAAGTTTATCAGGCTAGAGCTAGACTATTAAAAATTTTACCAATCGATTTCTCAGGTCATGCTAGGTCTGGAAATACAATTTGATTTGTGAGTAGGTTTTGTTTTTAATTTTGAGTTTGGAGTATTTTACTGAAATTTATTTTTTTTTTCAAATTATCTATTATTTATTTTGGGAATTGTAGTTTTACAGTAATGTAGTTAGAAAATACTGAAGTCATTGTATTTAATACCTGGTGCATATTTGGAATAAGATAATCACAAATTCTCGAGAATGTAGGCATATTTTTTAAGTATTGTTGTAAGGGGCTAAACAAAAAATCAAAGACCTAAAATATTTTATATTTTTTTTTGTACAAAACTAGTTTTGATGAAGTATAATTTTGCTTGTAATATCTTGTAAACGATCAACGAAAAAAGTTGTTTAGAATAAAATTTTTGAATTAGTTTAATTGAGGTCGTTTGGAATTAGTAAGTTTTCCGTTCTCGTGATGGATCGTTTCGCATTTGTGGGGTTAGGCGTCGTGTGAGGTTTTATGACCGGCTGATTGGTAAGCATTAACCAAGTCATAAGGTCAGCAGTCAAAGCATATTTCCCAGCTTTGGTTTTATCCGAATCGCTCTCACCATTACCATTAAATTCGAGTTTATTTAAGTATAAATGCTCGATTTAGTCGACTTCCTCGGTTGCAATTTGAATTATACAACATAGATTTGAAGAGAGAAGAGAGTCAGCAAACTTAGTTTCCGCGGCGTCACTAATTAAAATCATTCGTCGAACTTGAACAGGAAAGTTGTGCTGCTAATTCAATTTGTTACAAGCATCCTCATTAGCCATCATAATTTTGCTTTCGAATTTCGACGAGATTTTTGATTCGGTCGCTTTTATTATATAAAGTGTCTCTCGTGTGTTATTGGCAGAGTCGTCGTTATCTTGAGCTTTTTCTTTTTTTC
Organism: Tribolium confusum; assembly: GCA_029207805.1. NCBI lineage: Eukaryota > Metazoa > Arthropoda > Insecta > Coleoptera > Tenebrionidae > Tribolium > Tribolium confusum. The sequence goes on from JALGAY010000006.1 coordinate 13,554,172, forward strand.
GGATGGCCGGAGGTGTCATTAGGACACTAATGATGTGACGACAAAAAGGCAAAATTGTGTTCCTGTTAGTTTCCTGGAACGACAAAAATCCTTTTCTAAGAAATAACCTCTCTCTCAGCATACCACCCTGTGACAAAATTTATTTTGTTTATTGAATTTTATTTACTACTTTTGAGTGAAAACTTTTAAACGAAAACTCTTCTTCAATTAATTATGAAATGAAAACTCATTTCTCTTAATAAAATCGCTTACTCCAAAATTTAATTCCAGTTTTCATTCATTCAAATACCGGATATGTCCTAACACGGTGGACAATTTCCAGTCATAAACGCTGCTTTATACCAATATATGATTGGTTCTGTATAATCAAGTTTTTTTTACAAAGTAAATTGGGATTTGACCCTCTCTAAAAACTCGTTTATTCTTATTTCTGTTTGTGGTTATTACAATGGATAACAGCAAGCTTAATTACATCTGAATCAGGTTTTGGAAAAAATTGGAATGTTTTATAAATGAGATTTTCGGTTAATGGCAGTTTGAATTTGCAAGTTTTTAAAAATAATATGTTTTTATTAAATCGTTAAAAGTTTTGACGTGGGATTTTCATTTAACTTGATCTAATCATCTCATTATAACTTTTTAATGTAGAGGTTTTATCACATTCTGTTTGTTATTTATTTATTTATTTATTTATTTATTTATTTATTTATTTATTGAGTCTAAATAGACATGCAAAAGCATTGAAAAAGTTTGTTTTGGATAAATAAAAAGGGCAAGATAAAAATTAGCTAGAATGCCAAGACCCTATGTTATGTAATACTGTAATACCAAGTGGTAAATATATCCAACATTATATACTTATATAATATTAACTTAGTTTGTAAGCTAAAGCAAAAAAAGTAAGAAGAATAGGAACATTGGCCATAAAATTAAAAAGAAAGGAGCCAATTTCTTTACATTTGGCACATTTGGCACAAGGTTAAATGACTAACGTGCGTTATCTATAATTGATTAATTTAAAATTTTAACAAAATACAAATGGGTTTTTAAATTTCTAATGCACTTTTCTCTCTGATAAAAAAACAGATGATGATCATTGGAGCGGAGGCTTCCTCTATGGCCAGAGACAGTATATAAATTTTTTCGTCCGAAATTGGACCGAGTCAATGGAGTTTTCGTACTTCACTAACCATCACCATTTCACCATTTTGCAAACCATCGTATGCTGCTTGGAGATGCACTCAACTGCTTTCAGTACTTTTTCAGGTTTTTAAAAAGGAACTTACGATGGTTAGCAAAACGTCGAGTATAAAAATTCTATTGACATGGTCCAATGCCGGAGAAGAAATTTATATATCTTAAATTATTTACTATTTACAAATTTTTCTAAATTGTTACTGAATAGAAAAAAGGAACATTTGGTATCTGGGGATGCAATTTTTCAAATAAGTAATAAAATTAAAATTTTTATGGTTTACTACTGTAATGAAACATAAAATTTTGTAAGCATGGGCATTAGTTGATATTTATAGTTTTTGGACATCTTACAAATCTTTGGGTCAAAGGTTTTTAGTTTTATGAACTTGTCGCTACATTGGTGTTATTGACACCAAGCTTGAACGGCGACGGAAGTATTAACTTCTACTTTCCTTGACCTGAAGGTGTTGACTTCTGGTATCAATTTTGGAGGAGGAGCTGATTCCAAAGCACCACCGGACCCAGAGGCTCTGAGCATTTGCTTTTTTTGAAGTTCTGCCGAATTCTCTTATCTTTGTTTTATTGTCTTACTATTTATAGGAGGAATCTTGCTAGACTTTTTTTAATTGAGTATATTTTCTGCTTTCTTTTTCAATATTTTCTAGTTTTTTACCTACTTCTACTATTTTCTTGATTCGTGTGGCTTCTTATACTCTATGTATAATTTACAATACGGATGTTATTTTTTGTATACGCGTTCTAATTTTTATTCTAGGTAAGGAAATCCTTCATGTCTTTTTATTAAAGTTTGAATTATGAGTACATAGTTTTTGATGCGTTTGCCTTGTCTTTTGTAACCGATCGCAAATTAGGGTTTCTAACGAAATTAAGTTGTTTGCTGGAAAAAAGAAAAATTTGAATTTTTGCAAGAACTTGTTCTACGTTGACCACTGCTTACAATTGTTTCGATACCATAAAATAGCTGCCTTAAAATTTTTGACTAACATTTTTGGTTTTTCATTTTTTAGCATTTAATTTTAATCTCTTAGACGCTCTACAGAACAAATATGGCTTTTTTTCCTGTCATAAAAAGTGTTTTTTTGTGTCTTCCTTTGCTTTTGCTTTAATTGCCCTAATTCTTTACGCAGTTGGTTTCTTTAGTATTCTAATTTTGCGGTTGCTTTTTGGTTAGAGATGCTTGTGTTATTTGGACAGCTGTCTGTGCAACATATCCCTTGTTTCAAAATCGCTTATTTTATATTTTTGTGCTTCTTTAATTAGCTTTGTTAAGCTTGTAATTTTTTTTAAATTTACATACCAATTTTTGTTTAAATAAATTGATAAAAAAAATGTTATAAAACTGTCTTCCATTTTACGAACGCCGGTGAAAGGGTCAAGTAAACGTTTTTACACAGCCAATCAAATACCGGCGTTGGTCAGGTCAGGTCAAGTCAGGTCAAGTAGAAGAGTTTTTATAACATTGTTTTTTAACAATTTATTTAAATAAAAATTAGAGCGTTTTCAATAATTACTATTTACATTTTATTTATTTATAACTAGTATTACAACGTACACGTAATGTACACTACAAAATAATAAATAATTAAGAAAATACACATTCAGTTTTATTGTTAAATTATTATTGTTTAAATAAATTATTTTTTCCAATTTTTTTAAAGAACTGTTATTAACTTTTCTAACATGCATTATTAAAATTAACTAAACATTTTGTAGGTTTGGCGAAAATCAAAGCTAATATTTGGTAATGTTTAATTTTTTTATTGAAAATTTATGGGGTCAATATTAAAACAATTAATACGTCAAATTTTTTTTTTAAAGGCTTGTTTTGAAAAAACAATAGTGTTGCTATAGTTATTTTAAAAATTTAAACAAATTAAACTTTTCTAAACATAGCGTCGGTTAGCATTTTTATAACTATATATCTTGTTTTTTCAAAATTCTTGATACTAATAAACGTTCCGATTTATACATTTGGTACACCCGGTATGTTTTCATTACGTATTTTATTTTTATTTTTTAACTTACAAGTTTTGGTAACACAGAGAAAATTTTTAGTATAATTTTCCCATATCAAAATTTGTGTATTGCTTGATTTTAACATATTGGGGTTAATATGAATGATGAAACGGTCTATTACAATTCGGTTATTACCTACTCTTAATAGTTTTATTGTTATAATTATTTACAATCTTAGTCATTTTGTTTTTAGACTGTTTTTTAATTGTTGCCATAAGTGCTTTTTGGATTTTTTCATCGTTTTATTGAGTGAAGAAATTTTTCTCGAAAATTGTTAGGAAAGAACGGGTTTGTGTTAATTACAGCTTCTCGACAATCTCATTCCGCAAAGCACTCTTAATTTTTGTTTTAACTTTTATCAGGCAAATCACAACAAGCCCGTCATTATCCTCGTGAAAGGAGCATTATTTCAGCAACTTTCACTAGTATTAAACAATCCCAAGTTTCCTATCCTGCACCATTGTTAGATTATTAATCACCATTTGGTTGGTTGCTCCAACTTCATTTTCCAGATCTTTTGTAAAATTTAATAAAGCTAAGCGTCAGTAATTGGAGTGTGTTTGTGAGGTAGTCAGTATTTCCGACATCCTTTGATTTCAGCTAGCGTTGAATTTACGTTCAAATGTTTATACGTAAAAGGATATCCGCACAAATGCAAATGTTAGAGACATTTTGTGACATGTGGGGTCAAGTAATTAACTCCTAGATCGATTGTATACCAAAACCGCACTTTAACAAACGATTGAAAACCGACAAAAACTTGAAGTAGGATCATTGAAAACTCACAAAAGAACACAAATCTCAACAGCAAACAGATTTTTCAAATAATTCTTCGACTTTTCCGTAATTTTTTTAAAAGGACTTTAAGCTCTTAAATGCAAATTTCATCTCGAGATTTGACTAAGCACAACTAAAATTTACGCTGCCTTGCACAGAGATTCTCAACTAGAGAATTTATAACAAGCTCCTTTTACGGTTTGGTTCTCTGTTCCCTTTCTAGCTGTTATTATAATTAAGGTGTTTCGTGATTTTCCTTTCTTGCCGTAAATACATAAAGATACAAAGTCTTTAATTAAACCCAACGTTTATTTAATCTACAAGAAATAACAAATTTACTCGTTTTATTCGATTTTATAAGGAAAAATTAACTAAACAAGTAAACACAGAGCAATATAAAATTTAGACGACTGAAATAAAATACAATGTTTATTTCAGTCTAAAATTAAATAAACTTTCTTTTCAATAATTTTCTATGAAGAAATTTTATATCTTGTTATCTTTACTAACATATGGAAATGGTAATTAGGAAATTGTCCTGCTTTATTTATTTATAATTTTTTTACGGTTTTTGCTATTTGGTTGTATTTCTGTTTTTTTCTTGCAAAATCTCTCTTTTATTTATAAGCAATATGAATTTGTTTGAGTTTTTAGTGTTTTTTAATTACATTTACTTACCTTTCTTTTGTATGAGGTACTATAGGTATTTGACTTCCTATTTCTTTTTAATTGTTATTGTTTTTAAAGTTGACTCTATCATTCTAACTGGTTTTGTTCTAAAATCTATATAATCTCTTTTTGCTACGATTTTTCAGTTTTTTTATTTTGTTTTTTTGTGTGATATACATATCTTATTTTTTTAATTTTACTTGGTGGATTTTTTTTTGTATTGAGCAATAATTCTAATGTTTTACATTAATTTGTTACGTAGAATACAACTTTTTCAATTTTGCAACTTTGACTTTTCGGTGAATCATGTAGCTTCTCTTTTTTTACATAAGATGTTTACCTTAAAGTTTTTTGTTTATTTTTGTCTATTCTTTGTTTTTGATTTCTGATTAAGCCTATGTTTTTTTTGGAGGTATGTATCAATGTCGAAATATTGGTCTCTTTTTGTACTGTTTTATACTGTTTCTTGTTCGGTATGTTAGGTATTTTTTATTACTTAAACTGCTTTAAATACTTTCGTTTTTTACAATTTTGTTCATAAAAGCGCTTCGCAATAATTACTTTGTAAGTATTATTTTTTATGACATTTCTACTTGTAAAAATTATTATTTGAAAATATTATCTTTACTTTATTATTATCAATATTGAACCCTTTCTGTACAACTTTTATAATTAAAACTCCACTGAAATTTTTTAATCCGTTTATTGAACAGTTATTTTTTGTTTCTTAGAACTTGCTGCTAGTTTCGGCTGTCCATTCTATTTGTTTCTATTGTTTTTTTCCCTCATATTTTGTTGTTTGTTTTATATTCTCAATCCCAATGTATTGGCCTATTCTCTCTCTTTCTTAGTTTGAACGCTGAACCAGATGTATTATTTATCTGTTTACTTCGTTTATATAAAATTTATTTCAAAATAAATGTCAGGCCATACTATGTAAGCGGGATGTTGTAAACGTGGCATTACAGAAAAATGGCGGGATTAATCTGTTAAAATCGAAATTAAAAAAAGAGGCTAAACCAGATTATAATAACATTATACATTATCCTATACCAAACTCTAGCAGTACAAACAGTTTATCGATAATATCAAATAGATAGCTGTATAAATAACGAAAAAAATTGCTTGAAAAAATGTACAATTTAAACAAATTTTTTTCGAACGATCTATGTTTGCTAATGATTTTATGGAATTTGACGTTATGGTGCGACGTTCAGCGTAATATTCTTCTGGTATTTTCTCGAACTATTTACTTAATTTTTTTTTCTTTTATTGTTAATTTGAAATGTTTGTAACAGTGCTTTATATTGTTTTCTTCACGCAATCGTAGCCTTAATGTATCTGACAGTTGTTACTTAGTTTTTTTTTCTTTATTTTTAACTTATTTTTTTGTTATTTACTATAATTATTAAGTTTTTTTAATTTTTTTTATAATATAATAAGAGTTTTGTTTATATATTTTTTTAGTTGTTTTGTTCGATGTTTTAACTTTTAAAACGGATTTATTTACGTCTCTATTTTTCACTCTATTTTTTATGGTTTGTTCTGTTGATCTCTTGTTGCTTGTAAAAAATAGAAGTACATAACAATATATACTATTTACCGTAATATTACCGAATTTTTTTGAAAATACGAATATAATATTTTTTGTAAATACCTGCGAGTTTTCATACTTTTATAATTAACTATTATTATACTTATACAATGTGGCTTAATTATTTAATTCTGTAGGAACTTTAAAAACAAACGATTTTTTGAATTAGATTATAGAAATATTTTTAATAAATAAACATAAACATAACTGCAGTCATTAATTATTTTATAAAAAAACTTTTCAGAAGTAATAATTAGTTGATACATATCTATTAATTTTACGGAAAATTATTGTCTAAGCTTTTACTTCGACTGTAAACGTTCTACATTTATGAAATAGTTTGCAAATACTTTTTTCTTCTTTTACAGGTACTGTTTTATCATATTCGTTGATGGTCACCTGATCACTTCGATACCAGCGTACCTGACAAGAATTTTGCTCAAAGTGATGAGTAAAATTTTCAAGTAAGTTTTGATTATTTTATTTAACATGTAAAACGGGCTTTTAATTTTGATACTACTTTTTATAAAATACGCTTAATTACTAAATTAATTTCTACGCGTTTTATTTCAAAATTAAATTTTAAAACATTTTGATACCTGTATTTTTTTTTCGCACTTACGTGATTTGAAGATAAAATTAAGTTTTTCGAGTATAAAATATTTTGAGTGAATATTTTTTTTTTAATAGATATTTACACAATTTTTTTCTTCCACGTAGGTACACTTAATTGGAGCTGGTTAATAACGACTTGTTTTGTATCTGAATTAACTCTTCAGTTAAAGGGTTAAAGCAATTTATTTTGCGTTTTCTAGTCAGAGAGCAATAGAGAATCAACAAAAGCTGCAATTTGCAAACGCAATTTTTAACGTTTTTTTCATCTTTAACGATTTTTTTGCGGCGCCAAATTTAAACTAATTGCAAACTTACGTTTACAAAATACTTATTTATATACTTACAGGGTGTCCTAGAACTGGCGGATTAGCCGTAAACTACAAGTTCCTCTCTTCAACTTAATACCAAATTCCGAAAAAATAATTTTCTAAACTCTATCGTTTTCAAATAACAGCAAATTTTATTTTAACCAATCACATAATAAATACTAATTGTAGAGATAATATTCATATTACTAAGCAATGAAATTAAGCCTAACTAACCTTCTTGACAAAATTGACACTTGTCACTTTGACTATTTAGTTATTACAGTCTACCAAATATAAAATAATAAATATTAATTTCATTGCCTAGTAACATGAATATTCCCTTTACTTATTATGTGATTGGTTAAAATAAAATTTGTTGTAATTTGAAAACGATAGAGTTTTTTAAAAAAAATTTTTTTGGAATTTGGTATTAGGTTGAAGAGTTGAACTTATAGTTTACGACTGATCCGCCAGTTCTGGGACACCCAGTATACAGACTGGTCCAATGAAAAGTTTGCACCTAGCGTTACCTTTGTTTGTGAAATTTAATGCAGAAATGTTCGGACAGGTCGATTTTTTTTTGAAGGGAGACACATTTTAAGAATATTTTGCAACTCATATTTTTAACCTCCTGACGGTGGTGAACCACAACCCTAAAATTTTAAATAGGAAGTGGGGTCGAGAGACACATCGTTTTAAAAAGCACAAAATTATCTTTATAATGGTACCTCATTTGTTGTGTTTTACATGAACAAGTAATGTAAAAACGCTTTAAGAAACTTCAATCACGTAGTTTTGGTATTAGTGAAAAAGGCATGTAACTTTTAGTTATTAGGTGTCATAGCAACTAAAAACCTTAAATGTATTGTCTATACAAAAGTAATCTTTAAAAGTAAAATTTAGATAACTTTTTTACTAATACAAAAAGTACATGAATTACATTGAATACAAGTTTCTTAGGCGTTTTTACATTACTTATTCAATCTTAGTTGTTTTTTAAAATTTTCGAATATTTTCAAATCAACATAATTATACATTTGTGGTTTTTTTAATGACTAAGAAAACTGACTTAAATTTTGTTTTTTTTTGCAGGCTTCATATTCTTGATTAGGGAAGTATAAGGTTATCTAAGATTTTCTAAGTTTACCAATAAGTTTTTGATACATGCTTAAACGATTTTGCTAATCACATTTTTTAAATAAATTAATTTGGCAGTTAACATTTTCTAAAAAATTTTTTTGATCAAGTAAATTAAAAATTTGTTAGAATTATTTTTTTTTGAGAATATTACAGTGTTATTTCTGACAATACATTTATTCTAAATTATTTTAGGAACATCTAGTATAGTAGCAAATCAACAAAAGTGTTTCCGTTTTAATGTGTACAAATATTGTAAACGTTGGGATTATCCGATGACATATCTAGTTGATGACGTTAACGCATTTGTTAGTGGCCACTACTGCACATATACTCGTAAATGACTTTCAGCCGTTTATTTTTTAGAAATTTCAATAAGAAGTTATTTTGGTTTTGTTGGAAAAAGTATATTTGTGGGGTTGCGTCTCTTAAGTAGCACCAATTAGCGTCCACAAATAGAACCGCCAAACAAAGTCAACAAAAATTGAACAAAATTTGCGAAGCCTTTGATTTTCCACATTGTTCGTTTTACAAAGCAAAATTTTCCACTAGCAAATGATAATATTCCTCTATTAAAACCTACACGGTATGCTGAAAATCAATCATGAAGAACATGACGCTCAAAATATTACACGTGAAAATTTATTTGGAAAACTAACTTTCTATCCTATCTTATAACAATCTCTACACACATTTTTAAAAATTGTTGAAGTAAGGGATAAAATATTTTTGCTATAAATTAGAGAAGATAAATATTTGTGAGATATAAAATTAAACTCTTTGAAGTGACATCGTTTGAAGATTTTTTCGCAGCAAATAACTTACTACAAGAGAATATTATTTACTTATCGCTTTTCTCTAACTGGATTATTCTGAAGTAGGGCGCTATTAATTTACAAAGCCTCGACCGCATAGCGTCAAGCATTAATCATTTCGTCTTAATTTTCTTTATTAGAAATATTCATTTTGATTATCTCTGAAAATTTACATAAAATATCAATTGTTGGAATCGAGTATTAATTCATTGACGTAATCTTAGCTTCCCATTTTTCATTGTTCAACAGACTTTTTTCGTGTAGTTTCATTTATCACAGTGATAAATGTTTAAAGAATTTTCTTTCTTATAAACGCGTTTAGAAAAATCTTTTTATACCGATTTGCTACAAACAAAATACAGTTTAACTACTGAGATTAAGTGCAACAATGTTCAGTAACTATAGTTAAAATCAGTTCATCATTCAATTTTTATACCACCCTTCATTATATGGTGTCGTATATTTTTATGACTGAAAATTTTATGACACTCACATTTACTAGGTTTATAAAATAAATATACTAAAGTTCACACTTTATAAAAATTCTCTTTGTTTAATACTCTCCACTCGTAAAAGTCCGAGCTTATTATGAGGAGACAACACAATAAGTGTTTACAAAACTAGGTGTTTATTAATTTTAGAAGTGTAGACGAGATTTTGTTGCAAGTTGTTGAATTTTTTATTAAAACTTGAATCGGGGACGCATTTAATATTTTATATAGAATTTGATGGCCTAACGGAAAATAATGGCATGTCATCAAACTTCGGTGCTAAAGTACATATTAGTCTTCAGCTAAAATGGTTTCATGTAGTTTAGCTTCAGGGAGAATAACGGCAGAATTATTATTAATTGCATATTATTAAATTATCGATTAATTAGTTTATATAAAGTGGAAGACATTGTTTATTTTTACTCTTTAAAATTAACAGTTTATGTATTATTTATTTAAGATTTAAAATAAGTTGTAAATAGGCAATTTGAAACTTTTGTACAGTTTTTTAAACAAGAAATTAGACACTTGAGAATATCTTGGAGGACAAGCTTTCAGATAATTACTTAAAATAAAAAACTAACTATAATTAATGAGATACTTCTTTTATATTTAAGGATCTATTAGAATTATTATAACCATGTCTACCATTCAGTGCGTTGACGTCACTAAAATAAAACACAAATTGACAAGTAGACAGTGATTTCCATGAAAACTCCAGTTTAATATTACAATTAATAGTTTTGCAATTTGATTTAAATATTAATAATTAGATGCATTAAATTCGTGTAACAACATTGTCAGTTCGAAATTTGTGTTCATGACGTAAGCACACTGAATAGTGTTGTCGCGGTTATAAAAATACAAAACACTGTTACTTCCACTTATTAATTTAGTTATTAACTACAATTTTGTAGTGCATGTAGATGCATTTTTTGGGATATGTTATAAAGTTTGATAAGGGAGTATTACGACAGCTATTTGAAACAAAATAATATACGGAAAGGGAGAAGAAGAAAATTAATGTCATATTTTTTGTTTTGCTTAATTATTACTAGTTTTTTTTACAAAATAGATTAAATAACTATTGCGATAATACGTTGAGTGCTAATTCCTATCTTTCTACAAAAGCGGGAGTAAAATTACTAGATTTCAAGAGAGAGAGAGAAAACTTCAAAGCTAGAATTAACAGAATTGGTTCAACAAGCGTGACGTAGAATTTCTAGAAAAGTTTTTTGTATGTACATAAAAATTTGCTAATCTTTTTTGTGTTATTAGAGTATTTAGTTTTTTTACTTTACAGATACTTTACTACTTTTTACTTAAGCCAATTAAAAGTGAATGGCTGTCATGACGTCAGCATTTGTAGAATGAATTAAATACATTATGGGCATGGCTTAGTGATAGGACCAATCATATCGCACTTGACATAGCACACCATTCAACTTTAGACGTAATACTTGCGCGTTTAATTTAAAAAAAGAGGAGTTGTTTTTTTGCTGATTTGATGTATTTAGAGGTTTTTTTTAAGTAAGGTACAGGAGACGTAAAAAGCACACACTAAAAGCATATTAGGAGTACATGAAGTACACAGTTTTAGAATACGAGGGTATTATATCATTAATATTGTAACCATAATACTCCATTGCCTGAAATGTGAGTTTTTCAAATGTGAAATGTCAGAGGTGTTTTTTGTAATCCTGGTTAAATTCTTGTAATTTGCTCTATATTTAGTTTTTTGACCTTTTCTTGAAAATTTCTTCCAACTTTCAGAAGCTTTACTTAATCTTTTACTTTTCATTTATTTTTTTGCTTTATTTTGATTTGCAAAGAAGTTTTGGAAGATTTTTTTTGTTTTTTTAGTTTAGTTTGTTTTGTTTGTTTAAAAACCTTTTTGTTTTTTTTCTGCTATACGTAGATTTTTTTACTTTTTTTCTAGTCACCGTTCTTAAAGGGCTTGTATACCGAAAAACAAAAATATAGTAAAAAAATTCTAAGAACAAATCTTCAAAAGGCAGGTACGTGCGATTTGCCGTTTTGGAAATATTAGATACCAAAGTGTGTGACTGTGACGTCATTGCGACATCGAGACTCAGCGCATTAGTTGTACGTTCCGCCTGATGTCCCAAAAAAATCATCACCTTTAAAATGTTTACTGCAAACGACATGATTGTGATTAGGCTTGAAATTTGGTCTGTTTATTATATTTTTCCAGGCTTCATATCGGATCTTTTTTTTTCTTGGAAAATTATGCAGTGTTACGTTAGAATTCTTTAAATTTATTGCACCCGAAAACGGAACAGTTTGACATTTTTGATAATTGTCAGTAACCACAAAGAAAAGAAAAACACAAATGCTCGCTCAGTCTAAAGTCGATATGACGTCATACGTTTAACTTTGTTCTTTCGCTGTTTAAAAACTAAAAGGCGTAGAGACATGCGGTTTTGATTTTTATTTTTAGATATATTTTAAGAATTTTTAGACGCTTTTATGAAATTTTGGTTTACTACCACTTTAAGCTTTTTAAAAATTGTTTCTCCTAGATTTTTTCTTATCTTTTTTTGTCTTTTTATTGTTGTTTTTTAATTTTTTTTTCTTCTACAAATTATTTTTAGTTTTTCTTTAAACTTTTTTAGTTTTTTTTTGGCTGACGGATTTTAGTTCTGTAATTATCTCTTGCTTTTTTTTATTAATAGTTATTTTTTTATTTTTATATAAACTTTTATATAATTTTATGTAAAAGCAAGTTAAGTCACGTTTTGATGTGAAATAGCTACTTTAACTTATTGAAAATGACCTTTTTTTTCTCAAATTCAGCGTTTTTTTTTAATTTGGATTTTTTTTTAATTTTTTATTTGAAACACGTTTACTGCTGCTTGTTATCGCAAAGTTGTTTCGCAAATCTTGTTAAGCTAAGATTTAAATTTTTACCTTGTAACAAGTTTGTAAAAATTTAATTTTTAGTTATTTATTTTTATTATACAAGGACTGGTTTCAGATTTTACTCTTCTTTAATTGCCGACTTTGAAAATCATTTTTTAAAAAAGTTATAACTAGGTTTCGAATTTCTAGCATAATGCTAATTCTGCAATATAATTAGCATTGCGAAATTTTTTGTCGATATAGACAAATTAAGACAAAAATTTTGTTTCTAGTAAATCAATGTTTTATGCTTATTTGCTAATTTGGATTTTATGATAAAAACGTTTTTTGTGCTATTTTTTATGCTGATTTTAACCATTTTGAAGTTTATAAAGTTTTATAAGCTTCAATATTATTAATACAAATAGTACAAATAATTGAAAATTTTTCGAACCAAAGATTTTTTGATATTTTGAGACGTCGTCGTGTCGTATAACATCTACAAGTCTAGATTATTTCCACATCGACCACACAAAATACAGCGTGTCTCAGAATTTTTGAACTAAATTGTTGACACACCCAAGAAACACAAAGAAAATGTTTAAAAATTAATTATATTTGGAACAATAGAATCCTACTTATTATATGACTGAAATGATAAGGTTGAAAGAGTTTTGTTGTTAGGAGATTTATAAAACAAAATCATCATAAAAAACATCTTTAGAGACTAAATAAACTGCAAACTTAATAGTGCAAAAGGTCTTACAGTAACGTAATACCGGAAAGATTTCGCACCGAGGCATTTTGAAAAGACGTGTGATTATATAAGGAGCGGAAACATTGACTGAGAAATCAGTCAGTTAGTGAGACCCGGACAAGCCAGTAAAGTGAGCGACATTTTCGGAAGCGATATTATTATAGCAACGTAATTGCATTAAATCGTAGATGTTATTACTGTGTTATTGATTTATCAATTATTGATATGGCGTGTATAGTGGAAATAAATTACTTGTTATTAATCCAACTCTTTGAATTAAAAGTATCCCGATTTGCTTATACTTACAGTACTGAGAAACCATATTTTTTTAAATATTAAGGCAGTTAACTTAATATGTTTTCTATATTAAAATTAGAAATAAGTTAATTATTAGCTCTGTACTTTTAAAAGAAAATTTTCTTATATAACGGATGAGAATTAAAATTATTGTAATTCTATTCTCTTGTTGTTGTCTTTTTTCACATCTAAGTGTCTACATCTTTTTTTTTCTTTTTCTGATAAATAATGATGGTTTCTCAGAAAGTTAATATTGAGAGAAAATCTAGCCTATATGTAAGAAACTTTTTATTAATATTTTTTTTATATTATGTAAAAGTTACTGAAAATGTATATTTGAAACTTTGTATCTTGAAAATTAAAAAAAATGCAATTTTTTTGGAAAACTTTTGACCATAAGGAAATACGAATCATTTTGTGTGTTAGTTTTGGGTTACTCTGTTATATTATAATATAGGATTATAATTTAAACTTTACGTGTTTAAACATATTTACGTACTGTTTTGATGTTTTTTATGCTAATATTGCGTAGATATTAAAATTATTTTCGTTTTTTTGTGCTCAAAATCATAGCCAAAACAATAATAAGGAAACACTAGCATATTGGTGAGCAATATATATAAGTTCTAAAACAGAAAATCAATTTACTCAAAATTAATTAAGTAATTGTTTTTATTACTTAATATATAGTTGCAGCGTATGCCTGCATGTAATAATGAATAAGGCATACATTTTGCAAATTTAAACAAAACTGTTGTAATAATGTAGAGAGCCATTGTCTAAGATTAATAATTTGGAATTTATATATGAGGTAACCCGGCGCATCCACCAATATTTGAAAATAAATATTTACTTATAACAACATAAAAAAGTAAAAATCTGTTATTACTATTGTTATAATCACAAATATTTTTTTGTAAACAACTTTTTTATAATTTGTGAATAAAAAAATCTTAAATATTAAATCAAAAAACCTTTATTTTAATTTTATCATATTTGAAGAATCGTTTCGATCATCAATCATCATAGAACAAAATTAATATTCTAGCTTTCTTCCTCTATTTTGATCTACTTACAAAAGGGAAACTACATATTTGCCTTACGATATGAATGATGTAATATTTAAAGGATTTATGATTAATTTAATATCTATGGAACATGCAATCGAGTCTAGGGTACATCTCAATTACTAAAAACAGCCAATTTCCATAATAAACAAAACCGTTCACGCAAAATTATTAGTTTAGGTTATTTATCTAAGATAGTAAATCGTCGTTTCTAAATCCTCATAGGGCCGTTCCGTGCATTGTTGGTCACGTTTATTTGTATAACCGGCTGCCTCCAGCCCCACATTTACAAAAATACGCCCTAATCCAGTCACGAAAGCAATGATTACTCAAATAACATAACCGGATCATACAATATTTAATAAAAACATTTAACATCAATGTTTTGCGAGCGTAGTGATGTTTTTGAGAGCTTTTGTATTGAATTATCACTAAAACTACTAGTTTTAATTAGATTCTGAAGCTTTATGTTAAAAATTAAGTCTTGACAAATGATTTTAATTGCAGCTAAATCTTCTAATTAAAACGGATTGATTTGTGCGATACTTTCCGCCTTGTTTGCGACGTGACTCGAGATTTTAATTCAAGATTAAACGTTTTTTTCTCTTTGGGATAATTTTTCAATATTCTTGGAGTTTCGGGGAGATGTGACATGAATTCATGCTTGTCTTATGTAATTCTCTTATAAATAAAGTCGGAATGAAGATGGAATGACGGCAAGTTTTTATTTGCGGGAATTAGGGAAATTAAATTTGTTATACAATTTATTCCGGCTTGCCTCAGACAACTTTATAAACCTTAGATGGCTCTTAAAGGAATTAAGACAATTACATTACTACCTTTTTCTTTTTTTTTTAGACTTTATGCCACGAGTTTTTGGTTAAAATTTTTGGATTTTAAAACTGTTAAATTAATGTAACTGTATATAGTAATTACCCGTAAGTCGTAGTGTCACAAATTTAAAAACTGTCGTTTTGCAAGTATAACTGCAATATTGTAAGATGAGCGAAGTGAGTCACTACAATAATACACCACTCTAATGCCCGGTTGCACAAACGTTTATCAAAATTGATGACTTGTTAATCTCTCATTAACGTATTTATCCAATCAGAGATATTTTTATTTAATCAGAGTCTAATGGTCAATTTTGATTGACGTTTTTGCAACCGGGGGTAACTCTTTCAAATTAAGATGTTTAAGCATTTTGAAAAATTGTGACATTAAAACAATAACAATTTAATTATTGTCACGAAATTAGCATTAAATTGTAAACAAGGTAAAGTAAAGAACATTTTTGTACTTCTTTGATAATAAGAATATAACTTTAAGCTAATTTCAAGTTGAGACAATACCGGTAGTGTCTTTGTTTCCATGGAAAATTAATAAAATTCAGGCTTGTGATTAGTTGTTGCAACACAAAAGTATTAAAATTTTTTGATACTACCGGTAGTATTTCAACTTTAAATTATCCCATGAAGTCATAAATTATTTAACAGAGCAATGGGTGTTTATTTAAAAAACGACTTCTAGAGTACTTTGAAATCGTAAGGTAGTTGTTGTAAATGTTTTGGATTGCGTCATATTCGTCTAGCTGTCAAGTAAATGTCAAATTTATATATAACTTTAAAATTAAATAACATTTATTATAAATTATTTTTTTTCAAAAATTGTTAAACACGTTTATCGGTAATAGTTTTTGTAATTTGCACATATAACAATTTTTGAAATAAATAATAATTTTTGTGATAATTGCTATTTAAAATAAAAAGAGACATAAAATTTATGATTATTTGACAGCTACATAAATATAAAATTATAAAGAACTTTTAAAACAACTGCATTATGATTTCAAAGTACTCTAGAAAGTGTTTTTTGATGAACAGTTGATACTTTTTTATATGTCGTTTAAACCCATAATTACTTAAGTTAAATATTTATTTTCTTAAATTTTTGTATAAATATATAATCTGATTGTGATACACACGATTGCCAAAGTTTTTAAGTTCTATCTACAGTCTCTGATATGACCTACCGGCCATTGGTGGCCGGGACTCATGGCTTAACGTCTCCTTTAAAAGACGAGAGAGCTGCAGTTAGTATATGCTCTATTTTGCTATTTTGTCATATGTAGGACTGGATAAGTATGCAGCAAAAATAGGGTATTATATGCATTTAATATACCATGAAAAAAAATTTATTTTACGGTTTATATGATAAAACTTTAAAATATACGTATACTCAGTGAAATCAGAAGTGTTACACCCAGAAGGAATAATTTTTTTGAAGAGATTTTTTGACAACAGAATGAGTAAATTTAAAGCTAGTTATAGTAACTACTGCAGCGGTTTATCTTTGACAGTTCTAGCAAAAAAGGTTTAACCTTTTAATTTTTGTTAAGAAAAACGCTTATCAGAGCTGATAAGTAGAAGTATTTACAGTTGTTCTGTCTCCGACTACTTGTTTTAAGGGTAACAAAATTTTGAGAATTTGGTTGGTCATATCGCAAAATTGCTCATTGTGGTGATTCTACTGCAATGACGGTAATGCGTGCGTTTAGGGTGGAAACAGAAGACGAGACAGATTAACAGGTTTACCTCAAAGCGTCAAGACAAGTGCTTTAAACAGGTAGTTGTTTGAGATCGTTTTGCTACTACACGACAACTCGGTAACTAACGGTTTGGAGAAGAAGGTCGAGTTGTTAGTACGCAAACTTTATATCGCCGCATTCGAGCTTGTGGACTTTTT
Source organism: Tribolium confusum (assembly GCA_029207805.1). Taxonomy (NCBI): domain Eukaryota; kingdom Metazoa; phylum Arthropoda; class Insecta; order Coleoptera; family Tenebrionidae; genus Tribolium; species Tribolium confusum. Next base: position 13,571,540 of record JALGAY010000006.1, read on the forward strand.
TCTTACTGTTTGCAGTTAGTGCTTCTTTTAAGTGTGGAACACCGTTGTCAACGTTTGGACTAGCGCACAGAACTTAATGTGATACTCAGCGACAAATTACCATTTTGCCTGGGCAGACATGATGGCTGTCGGAGGGTAAGACGCTGTCATGGAGAGCGACATCATATTGGATATGTTGTTGAGAAACATAAGCCCAGGGCTGTTGTAATGGTTTGAGGTGCTATTGCCTATAGAAGCCGATCATTTCGTGTGTTTATACGAGATAGTATGACAGCTGAGTGTTATATTAATGACGTTCTATATAAACAACTTTACTGCTTTATGGCCGTCAACATGTTCTTTTTTAGCAAAACAACGCACGTCTACATATTGTTCGTCAAACTATAGACTTCTTCCAAGAACATGGCGTTAATATATTGCTGTAGGCAGCTTGTTCAACGGATTTAAATCTTATCGAGCATGTGTGGGATATGATGGGGAGAATACTTTCCGCTTTGCACCGTTTTCTACAGATCCTGGCACAGTTAATTTATGGGGTTCACGTTGCTTAGAACGAGGTGCCACAAGCAGACATTGTCTATTTTATTTTGTTGATGCCTAGACGTGTACAGCATTGTATATAGTTACAGGGTTTCCAAATACATTATTGATTTTTTTTTAGTTAATATTACTAAAATTTTTTGGAAATCTCATCGTTCCATTCTTGACACATTGTCAAAAAACACATTAAAAAGGTATTTCTTTTAGGGGCAACACTTCTAATGTCAATGAGTATATGCCTGAACTCAAAATCTAGTAATTTAGTTTTACTCTGATGTCAAAACAAACAAGCTACTGATAATACGAGGGTGTATCAAATATAAACGGGAATGTTTTTTTTTAAATTAACAGTTTATTTACAAATGTTTACAGTTAAAGATTATTTTTCTACATAATCTCTCTCGCGCGAATTGCATTTTTGCCACCTGATTGGGAGTTTTTTTATTCCGTTTTTGAAGAATTTCTTCGGGCACTCTCTAAGCTATTAGAGCACGGAGGCCTCTATCGCTGCGTCGTCTCTGAAATGTTGGCCTCTTTTAGCGCCCCATACAAATGAAAATCACAAGGCGATAAGTCTATTTTTTGCCACGTTGCGTTCGCTGCATGGGGTCGGGCATTCTCGTGGAGGAGAATGACGTTTTTCACCGATTTTCTTTTCTTTTTTTACTATTTTTTTGCACGCTGCTATAGCTCAATTAAAGTTCATCTACAATAAATCTCAGCGGTGTTCTTATGTCTTCGTCCAAGAGCTTCCGAACTGCCTCGATGTTTTCGTCTGTGACACTCGTGCTCGGGCGACGATCATGGCTGAGATTCTTTAATTTTTCCCGTCTTTTAGAGAATTCTATGTGCTAAGCAAAGACACGAATTTTTGACAGGGTACTGTTCCTATAATCTACGCAAGATTCCCGTCGGATTAAGGTCTTCTTTGGCCAAAAACTTGATGATAATTCGCTGCTCTACGGATACATGTACTTCTTTCTCGCTCATTGTTTAGTTTTGCACTAAAGGGCCGAACTGAGACTCTGGCGGTTCTATCCTCTCTCTAACATTCTGAGCTACCTGAAAACCTACCCTTCACAATTCAATGCTCTTTATGGAACTTTTTAGAAAATGATTCTCGTTTATATTTGATACACCCTCGTAACTGTACAATAAAAACTTTTATTGAAAACTTCATTTAATCTTTAACTAGGAGATATAATAAAATGTGATTTTTGTAAACTTTTAATTGCAATAATTATGAAACTACTTATTCGGTCTTTGAAAATAAAAAAAATTAATTACATTTTTAATGACGTTCTACTTGAACCTACTCTTTATACAAAATTTCAAAGTTAGCGTCTTTCTGCGGCTTGGGGGTACCTAAAGTACCAACAAATGACGATAACAACATTAAATATTTGTCTCTTTAGACAAAGTTTTTTCTTAAGCAAAATTAACCTATTGGAGCATTTAAAAAAATAACTTTGTATTACAATAAATTGTCTATATTTTTAAGTTATAAATGAAGTTATAAATATCTTCACTTATAAGCGTTGTATAAATACGCACATACTTTTAATAATTCAACTGCATAAACATTTTGATCCTTACTGTAGTCTGACAGGATAGTCACACAGTGAACTAATACAGACTTTTCAGTTTTTTTTTTTTTGGTTTTTTGTGTATTGAGTTTCTTATTCGCTTGCACTTTTTTTTAACTAATATGGTTTGTACATTCATTTTACTTTATTTAACCGTGCATACATTTCCAATTGCTTCAATTACATTTAATTGTCAGGATCTAACTGTCATATATGATTGTTTACTCTATCTTAGCCTTTTACAGTCTATTAAGCATTATATGGGTTTGACAAGTACTGGTTTATCGATGGTACTCTATTTTCTTTTTTATCAAAACTCATTTTTGACGTTTGATGGAAAGTGTTTTATAATTTATATATTTTATAAATAAAATTGACTAAAAGGTTTAATCCAAATCTCTGTATTAACTATTTTACAGAGCTCAGTTATCAAAAAACTCTGCTTCGTGTTTGAAATTAGTTTCGCTTTTTAAATTTAATTTACCACACGCTGGTCAATGTTATTTTATTCTTCTGGTTTTAGCGTTTATTTTTTTAATAATTTTTTGGTGGGATTAATTGCTATATCAAGTTTGAGGTTATTTGATGAATTTTTTGTTAAGTGTTATGAAGTATTATTTTTTGTGCTGTATTCTACTTTATTAATTATTACGAGTATATTCTATTTTGATCTACTGCTGATTTTTTGTTGAATGTATAACTAAAATAACAATATTACCAAAGTGCTTATGGATTAGTTTTTTATATCGTGTTTGTGTTGGCAATACTGCTAAGTGTAAGATAAATTAAGCATCTCATCAAGTAAATGAACTTCTTGAAACGCAGGTCGATATTAGGTGACTAGCTGGACCATTATCTCTCAATTCCTTCCCCAATATTTCATTCCTCATACCGAAAACTGTCAATAACAAAAATGATGTTTTCGAGCTGATATTAATTTGCGCACGACATCGTATTTCGTAGTAAATTTCTAATAAAGCGCAGATGCTGCAAGAAACTATCCATTACATCGTGCAGACACAAACCAAATTTAAAATGACCGCAAAAACTCAATTTGAAAACAATCACGTAATAATAAAAATCCGAAACTGTGCCAGAGAAAATACGTGACTCTAATAGATAGATAAATAAATGTGTCATAAAAAAACAATAGTACAACAAAAGGATAAAGTCGTTTTACAAATAGTAGTTTCGTGCATATTTTCAGGAAGTTTCTAAGCGTTATTTAAGAAATTCAGAAGTGAGTGGAATAAAATTTTGAAACTAAGAAATTGTATTGTAGATGTAAACATAATTAGAGTTGTCTGTTCGTGTTAAATAATAGAGTCTTTATTTAATTTAGTCTCAAAAATGAAGCTTCGCTGTCTCTGAACAAACCATAAGGAAAAACACGTTCGATATTGGATAGAATTCGTTCTTTGCTTTGTGTAAATAGGTTAAAGGGAACCGAAGCAAACAAGATAACATAATTTAATAACAATTTACAGCCCGGCGATACTTACTCGAGATCTAAATTAATTTCAAGCGGAAACTTGCATAAACACATGAAATTCTTTATCATTAATTCTCTCTCTTAACACAAGTTTATTAATTTGCCAGTTTTACACTCGAAAGACATTTGCACTCAATTGCCTACAAAAAATTTTACTCGACTTGTATAATTGGATGTTTCAGAAATGATTTTGTGCTTTTGTATCGATTTAATACAAAAAAGTGAGTTAGTGAGTGAACAAAACGTCTCTGTTTCATTATTTATAATTCACGCTAGATTTATGAAATAACTTATGAATGAGTTAAACACAAAGGACGTTGTTGTAACATTATTTAATAACATACAAACAGGACAGTAACAAAAAGACAACTTTCCATCGTCACGAAGGAATGATTTTATTATGAGATTTAATGCACTTGTGCTTTTGTCGAGGATTATTTTCGTTGGCGTGATTATTGCATTAATTTAATTATGCATGCTCATAAGCTGCTGCCGACATTTTGTTACTCTTTACTTTACATTAGTCGGCACCGAATTTAAGATGCTTCTTGTCGGTATAATTGCACGAGGATTTTGCATAATGGATGCTAAATGTATTACACGGTACCTAAATGTATACACACTAACACAATGAATTATTTAAAAGGGAGTTTTTATTACATAGGCAAACAATTCAAAATTTTTGTCTGATTATTTGATAAAACCTGCATATATCTTGAATAACTTTATATTTTTTTAGCATTTTTTTAAAGTACACTCAGACATGATTTAATGTTGAGATGACTTATTTGTCTAAAATATTTTTTAGGAAGAGTACTGTTTGCATTATTAAATAAATAAATTTGTAGATAAAGACTTATGTGCCATCACTTAAAAGGTGCATTTTTGAACCCGGCGCATCCACCAATTTCAAACATTACTAAATAGTGTTTTTTCTAATTTCTAATTTTTTTTATTAAAATGTTTGTTATAAATTGCATTATTATTAACCATTAACAAATACGATACATACAATCACAATTTTCTATTTTGCGTTTAATGAAAATAAATATCGTTTTATAACATAAACAAATTTTATAAAAAGTTATGGTTAACAGATGTAAAACTGCTGTTATAGTTATTTATATATCAAGGGAATTATAAGGATGTTAATTACCGAGGACAACTTGCTGTCCAGAGGGCCTAACGGCAGGCAAGTTGCAAGGTAATTAACATCTAATAATTCACGTGATGCATAAATAATATTATTTTTTACTTAATTAACGTATTTTTTGTGAATAAACAGAATTTTGTGGACGATTTACTTAGTTAACTGTGCATGATTGCTATGGAAAATATTTGTTGACAGTTTTTTTTCTGAATTTGTCGATTGAAAAATGAATAGCAATAGTAAAATTCCAGAAGAATTACAAAAAAAGCCGAAATTTAAGCCAAAAATTGTTATTTAATAACATTTTTTTTCTTTTTCCAATTTTAGAGTGCCATATGTGTAACTCTTTTTAATATGCAAATTAGAGGAAATTAAGAATTTTTATCTACCTTCTATAACTCTTTCGGGAGTTATGAATGTCATAATGGTTACCGTAACTAAGGTAATATTTGGCTGTATTGATGTAGTAAGAAATAAACAAATTTTTTCCGCAGGTCAATGTTAGTATATTCTTTAGTCTATGTAAATCTTATATAATTTGTTAAAAATTTCATTAATCTAATAAAAATTATTAGGCTATTAACATTACATTTTGAAAAATACAAACAAGTTGATTTAGTAACAAATATTTAAGAATTGTATCTGAAAGTTAATCAAATCGGTCACGTGTGATGATCTAGACGTTCTACACTTTTACTAACCCGGCGCATCCGCCAATTTTAAAGTTATTAGTTAATTAAATTTTATATCCAATAAAAGGTTTCCTATGATTTTTAACAATTAACAAATGACACCAGATAGAAATACTTATGTACTATATGAGCGTAAATAGGATAAATACAAAATGGCGGAAATTAACCAAAAAAAATTTTACGCTTTATTTTCTAAAAAAATTAAAACCTAGTTTTGATAATTTTTTGCCACGTTTGTCGCTGTTTATAGGGTTAAATTGAGGGGGCATTTTTTTGAAAATTTAGTAACCACTAAACACTTTTAAAAGTTACATTTGACAGTTAGTGAGCAAGTTTTGAAAATCATTTTGTCATAACATGATCTAGAAAAAACAGCAAATTATAAAACATTTATAATATTTAAGATTTTATTAAAACAAGAATGTTGAATTATCAACTTTACCACTTTATATATAGAACAATTTCAACGTACTGAAAAGTTTTTTGCTATTTTATACTGATTTTGTATTTTAGTAACCCGGCGCATCCACCAATTTTATAAGTCTTTATTTAAAATTATTTAATTTTATGAAAGCATCCTTTCTCGAAGTGGGGTAATTTTTACTATAATTATTTATTTAATGTTATTCGTTAAAATGTTTGTTGTGATTTGCGTTGTTACTGAGAGTTAAAAATTGCAAGACGTATGAATACTTAATATTTGTTTATTTCTCTCAGCATAACTTGGTTATAATTCCTACCTGAGGATGACAACTTTATTGTAGAAACGCGCGTTGTATTAAGTAAAGTTTTTGGTGCTAGGGGGTGTTTTGCGTTCACAAATATTGCGGGTATTACAAAAACAAATTTTAAACATTTTTGTATATCATTGTTTGCACTAGTTTTGACAATACTTTTAAACAATTATATTAACATTTGAATTAATAGGCTTTCAAAAAGTTGTCTTAAAAATCTAGTTCACTTTGTGTACAATGTGGCGATACCCTAGGTTGTTCAAACCAGCCCTCTTATCATTAATTATCGCAAATGAGTTGTGTTAAAATTACGTATTGATAATTTTGAACTGTTTTTTAAACTCAAGTAACATTTATTACAGAATTTTACTAGTTTTAGCATTTTTATGCATCTTTGGACTATTAAACAAGTGTAACAATAGCAAAAATTTGTATTGTTTAATTATTAATTGTATTTGTTTTACCTATCCTGATTATTTTGTTAAAATTACATGTTAATAATTATGAGCTGTTTTTGAAAAACAAACTTTTATTATTTTATTTATCACAGACTTTTTATTACTTTCAATATTTTTTTGTTTAATTTCAGCCTCTTAAATAACAGCAATTAAATTATTAGTTTCTTTGTGTGTTAAATGCAACTAAGAAAACAGTTATTTACCTTCGCTTGTGGTAACTCAAAGTTTGCAGTGCATAGTTAATTTGAAACGTAACGCGCAGCTGTTTGAGCTCTGTAAAATAGTTAACATAAAATTTGTGTAAAGGTTTTTGGCTGACAACTCTTATTAAAAAATCATAAATTTAAACTTTTAGGAAACTAATCTTTTTTTTAAATAAATGACAAAAGTGACAGGAACGGATAAATTTGTAATTAACAATACGTTTCTACAACAAAGATAGTGTCATCTATTTATTGTAGCTAAAATGTTGTAAAATAATTTAATGTTTTTTATTTAATTATTACAAATTAGGTAAAATGACGTTTTAATAAATATTTTTTTGTATTATACCAGAACTTTTATTATTAACATATCAGAATGATTAAAATTTTTGATTATTTTGATCGAACATCAGCGAGTAATACGAATATGAAATTTTTTTTACATCGAATGGAGTTTGATAATTAGACACAACAGTATTTATCGATTTTAAAACATTACCGTATCGTGATTAAAAAAACTTGTTAGTTTACCAACACAAAATTTATTATTTTTTGAGGCATAACTTTGGCAGTTTTGTTGTTTCAATTATTTTCAGTCACATTGATGATAAAGATTTCTTGTTGGCAATACAAGGTTTATACATAACTTTGTCTGTTTTGTAGTTTTAATTATTATTTTCAGTTACATTTTTGCTAAATATTTTTTTTTAACTTCAGTGAAAAAAATCATTAATTTGATACATTTTAAACAAAAAAAAAATTGGTAACTTTACTGCCTACGTAATCAGTATTAGTTTATTACAGTGTATTATTATCGTTTGGCCGAAAATTTTGCAAGGAACATTTAAATTTCTTTCAGAATGCAGGACAAAGTCGTTAAAAACACGTTAGTGGCTGAGATATTAGATATACTTTATGAAAATTATTTACATTTAAAAACTTTCTACATAGATCTCGCCAACGAACAATGGCTCTACAATCATTAATAAAAAACTAGCTGAAACACAAATAGTAGGTAACTATTTTCAGCAAGATTTATGTTGAGTGTTACAATAATTATTATTTTTAATTTGCGGCTTTAAGTAACCTTATTACAATACATATTTATAGTTATTATAACAGTTGTTATAGTATTCAGTGCTTTAGTATTATAGAACTTATAATTTTACATATTTATATACAGGCTGTTTTACAAGTGATATTGAGCCTGCGAAACTGAAAATGCAACCAACAATACAATTTCAAAGCTAACGTAGTTATTTTTTTTGTTTACTTTACAAATACATTAAATAAAAAATCATTTAATTTTTCGGTTAGCTGAAGACAAACTAATGCCACTTGCTTGTGAAATTATTCTTTGACTTACGTGTGAACAGGTTTCAAGTCGTTTGAAAATAGTATCAGCAAGAGTTCTTCTCTACCCGGAAAACATTGTCTGTACAAACTCATCGCGGCAGAGGCATTTTTTTTCATATATCATCATCATGTCGGTTTTTTCATCGTTTGAATAATTTTTTTTATTGGTGTCAGATTTGACAAATAAAATTTAAAATTAATATCATCTACGTTAACTCTGGAATTGTATTGCTGGTTGTATTTTTAGATTCACAGGCTCATTATTACTCGTGAAACAGTCTATATATATATATATAAAAAGTTGAAAATGCGCTAAAAAACGCAAATTATAAAAAAATAGCGTTAAAAACTTGTTCCTTAAGTCCTTCTGGTTACTTCTGTTTTATGTTTGTTTTATAAACTTAAATTTAGGCCTAAGTTTTGACGATTTGCGTTTTTAATATACTGCAACTTTTGTACATATTCGGGTTTTTTATTCAAAGAGTTGGATTATTAACAAATAATTTATTTCCACTATGTACACTAATACAACAACAATAAATAATCGACTTGATATTTACACTACAAACGCCGTTGCTTAGTTATATCGCTCACTTTACTCGCTTGTCAGGTTCTCACTAACTGACTGACTTTTGGTCAACGTTTTTCTATCTTATGTAAGCGAGCGTTTTTCTAGAATGTATCGCAATGTTTTATAACTTTTCTTCTCACAATTGGAAGCATGACTAGTTCTTCTCAATTAGTTCATGAATCGATTCATTAATGATTTCAGGAAATTTCACGCATCAGTGTGCTTTCCGGGCGATATGTTTCTAGATTTTCTCGAGTTACTTTTTTAAACTTTCTTTCTCTGTTTTTATTTTGAATTGTTCGTAACAATACTGTTAATGTATGTACATTAGGTTTCTAAGATTAGCAAATCAATAGTTATTATCGTTATTAGGTCGGTGTGCAGTAAATAACAGACGTGGCTGAAATTTGTGATCCCAACAGGATACAGATTATCCCTAATAACCTACAAAGAAGTCAAGTTAAACATTTTAAAAAGAGTTGCTTTTTTTAACGGGTGGCGTCCGTAATAACAACAGATGACGTCTTAACAGTCGCCGTCTTTTAGAAATTGCTTTTCATACGTATTATTACTACAGTTAAACCTCAAAAACATAATATTTCAAACATTTTTTTATTAGTAACTTAAACACACTGACTGTGGCAAGTGACATATTATTTTTATGAATTTACACAGGATTATATTGATTAGATTATGTCTCTAATTTCGGGTTAAAATAATTGATGCTTCACATTTGACCAATACTCAAACAATTTTACCAAACTATGCAAAGGCCTAAATAGTTTTAGAGTGGTTTAACGTACAAATATTAACAAGCTATTTAGACCGTAAATTCTCATTTACAATAATTGTGTACAATTGGAATTTATGCTGTGTTTATTGTAAAAATATTTTAATACGAAATTAAGCTTTTGTTATGGAGATAGCTAAAATAAGTTTATCAAAGCAAACTCAACAAAATTAATGAAATTACGTGTTTTGCAAAAAATTCTGTGTTTATTTATTTATTTAAAAGGATAGAAATATTTGTGAATAAACAAAAATAAAATGTAATTGGTTATTATGATATGAAATGAATTATTTTTGTGTTGTGATATTAAATAAATAAAATACATAATAAATTTTTTTAAGATTTTTTTTTATTATACAATTAAATTTAAAACGCTTATTTTAATTTTGATAAAAGTTTTTTTAGTGAAGCACTTTTTTATTTCGTCTCAATATTGATTACTTACAACAGAATTTAGGTTTAAGTTCTGTTTGATATCTCGATATTGAAATTCAGCAATCATTGTGGACGATAATAACGGTGTGCGGCAAAAATAAAGAAGCAAGAAAAGAATAAAAAATAAGAGTAAAATACACAAAAGCAAGATAGAGAGTGGAGAAGGGAATATGACAATAATGAGTGATTTAAACAGTCAAGTTGGAAACAGGAATTTAATTGAAAGAAATGAAGTTTCAGTAATAATTAAACTCAAAAGAAAAAAAATAACAAAAAGAAAAAATTGGAAACTACGGGAAGAAAAATGGAAAAAGACATATCGAAAAATACTAGAAGGATAATTATGTTGAAAGCTAAAGGAAAAAGGTTAAGCATTGAAGTTGATTGAAAGTGTGATTATTTCAAAAAGAACATACTCAAAAAAGCTGCTGTAAAAAAATATTACATAAAAAACATAAAAATGAATAAACGAATTATGTGAAAAAAAAATTATAAAGGGAGATAAAACCTGACTACAAGAGAAGACGTATTAAATTAGGTATACAATAAAATACAACAGACCAAATATAAACAATAAAGACGGCAACATAATAACAAATGAAGTAATAAAAAGATGAAGCAAAAATTTTGAAGACAACACGTCTTAAAATCGAAAACTAAAATGATAAAAAAAAGGAACAACACAAACGGGTAAATATAATAAAAGTAGAAATAAAAGAAAATACAAAGAAAGTGAGCTGATAAAAGACATGTTTAAAAGAAATTCTAGCATCGTAAGGATAATTAACGAAGAATTCAAAAAATATAAACGGAACAAGGCTTGAAACAACGATGCATTTGACCCACTATGAATTAAGAAGGTACTCGATATAAGGCAAATGAAACCTAGAAAAAGATCAAGAAATTGACTCTAGACTATTGGAAAACGAAAGAAGAACACCTTATTGAATTGATGTTTAAAGATGATATTGCTTTAAAAGTAAAAATAGTAATAGTGTAGAGCTAATAAAAAATCTAGAAAAATAAAATTAATACTGGAAAAACAAAAACAGTGATAGTTTCCAACACAAAGAAAGTGTACGAAATAAGTCCTGATGACAATTCAATAGAACAGTACTAGTTATTTATGAATTGAGGCATAATCGAGGAAATTATGACACGAAGGAATGTTTAAAGCTTGACGTAGGAAGGTTTTTAAATTTCCGAGGGCTACTAGTGACGATTATACTTGTAATACAAGTGAAGTCTTATTTTACTGTGCATTGCTTTGGTTTTTTAAATTAGAAGTAGACATAAAATTTCTGTCAATTTGACAAAAACTGTGAAAAAAATTGAGATGAAAAAGATCGGTTTTTTCGTCATTTTTGGAGATAGATACTATAATGTTGACATTACTCGTTTGACGTTTTTTGAAATGAAAACTGACTACACTCGTATTTGTTTGACAGTGTTGCTTAGTAAATTTCTATGCCATAAAGATAAAGATTATGCCTTAATTTGAGGGCGTAAAAAGAAGAATACTGTTACAAAGTAAGGTATATATGTACAATACGTTGAAGCCAATCTTGCAAGGAAAGAGAAATAAAAACAAAATATAAAAAAATAGTTAATAAATCAAATTCGGATAAGGTTTTCCGAAGAAAATAAAAACAACGTAACAAAAAATCAATCGGAATAATTATAGAAAAAAGAAAGACTAAGAACAAGATGGAGAACTGTTAGAGAAGTAGCTGAAAAAAAAGGAGAGACTTAGAATAAAATAAGACATACAATAACAATTTTCTTATTGACTTATGTTTTAATTGACGTAATTTATAATTAGGTATGTTAACAATTATTAATACAAACTCAAGTGCAAAGGTATAACTAAATAAGAGATATCTGGCATGTTTTAACATTTTATCTTTTTAAACAAATGTTTCTTTTAGTAATTTTATAAAGACCAAAATTATGTAATAAACTGATATTAGTAAAATTATTTTTTTATAAATTGTAGCTCTGAAAATTTTTGAATAAGCGAAACAATTTTTAAATTTTTTTGTCTAAACTTTGTTAATTCTGAAGATATCTAAACCAGTGGATGCAAAAATAAACGAATAATTTTTTATCAAAAATCTCAAATCTTTATTCTGTTATTTTGTTTTATTGAAACACCATTGTTAATTTTTATTAGTACCTATCAGAAAATTTATTTGTAGAGATAAAATTTTAGATTTATTATTGTAAAAATAGCTCTTGCTGTGCATACGAGAATATTTTTTTTACAAATAATACGCACTAAAGGTAAATGAAATTCTATTTTAAGCAGTAATTACACATTGCTGTACTTTTGCAATATTTTAATTAATTGAAAAAGTTCGTGCTTCATATGCTTAATAACACTGCGTGTGTGAATTTAATGATCCAAATCTTCACTAGTTTTACAAGATTTTTTCTCAGATAAATTGTTTATAAAACCAAAATAAATTTAAAAACTCATTAATCATTTTTTCTTTTACAAGTGTATATTTTTTATACGAGAAATCTGACTTTTCTCGAATTAAATCCAACAAACATGAATTTGAAATATGGCATTTAAAGTCTGCGAAAGAATTTAATTATTTCGGATGACTAATATTTTCTCGTTAGCATTTTTTATTACTTTGTACTATCGAAAAATTTATTCAGCCATTAGCCATAACCGCTCAAACGATACTAAAGTTGAATATTTTAAATATTTAAATTTTATTCTAATAATGTAAAACTAAATTTATTCAATAATGACCAAGCCACGTAATGTAATTTTCTAAATGAGGAAATAAATACTAGGTAAGCTCGAATCGATCTAGAGAAAATAAAGAATAATTAATAACGCAGACAGTTAATTCCACAAGTAATTTTTTAGGCAGTATGTCCGGAACACCCCGTATAATTAGAGCAATTTTCGTCACTAAATCGCTTCGAGTGATTTGTATTCCTGTAGGGTTTGCGGCTTTCAGATGAATGAGATCAGATTAACACTTGTGCAATTTAATTCCGGTAATGTTAATAGCTTTATTAAATTACATCGCGAATTTTTTTAAGTATGTTGTGTGCGACATTTATGATCGTTTCGAGGCTTGAGTTATATCGGCATTGTTAGATTTCAATAGTTTAGATGGTGTTTTAGGGCTCAGAATGCGTGAAATCCGTCGTATTGTTCTTTGATTAATTGGAAATTGTTTCGTGTCATTAAGTTTATCACTTTTTGAGGTATTGTTTCAATATGTTAGGCTGTCACCGCACTGATTCATTGCGTTCGGTTCGATTTCCGTGCTCTGAAATTTCACTGTCTCGGCAAGAATCTTGATTCCTCAAATCGAATCAAATACGAGATATCCGGACTCTCTCTCTTTCTCTAGACATTCTTCAAACTTCAATAAGTCATCTTTAATTCAACACGTACAGAACACTTCATCGACATTTTTCACAAAAATCTAAGCACATCAAGCTTAATTTTTTTCCTAAATCCAATGGCCAATATTGCTAAGCCAAAGCCTAATTTATTGATTTACGAAACGTATAAATTCCACTCTGGGGATAGAAACTGTCTTTTTTATTTGCCAGACACATAAATACCCTATTGTCGTTTTTTTAGTTTCTTTACTTCATAAATATTATTTTAATATTACATTTATTCAAATCTGAAACGTTTATAAGTTAAAATCTGATCGTATTAAGCTACACCCTCAGTGAATACATCTATACAGGCTGTTCTTTAATGATATGCGAATATTTAACGGTGTGAATCTACATGAAAAATTAATGTTAGTTTGCTTCATAAACTATGGTCCAAAAATGTCTCCTTACAAAAACTCGGGGTGTTGAAGTTTAAGGAAAAAAATGGAAATTAATTAATATTTTAAGAACCGCTTCAGATATTTCAGTGATATTTAGTACGTAGTGAAAGTTAATAAAGGTGCATATTTTTCAATGCAAAAAGAATTTTTAGCTTTAAAAGTGGCGTGCGTACGGGTATTGACTTCGATATTTTTTAATAAAAAAATGGTACGCCAATGGTTTTTTCTAAATAAAAATTATTTTTGAATTCCCCCTTCAATTTAAAACATAAGATTTCTCCTCACTTGTTTTTCTTCTTCGATGCGCCATTTTTGAGTAAAAAAATAAAAACCGTTCTATTGTCCGAGAAAATTAATGTAATACATATAGTTTCACTACGTACTAAATATCACTGAAACATCTGAAGCGGTTCTGAAAATATTATTTACAATTAAATTAATTTCCATTTTTTCCCTTAAACTTCAACACTCCGAGTTTTTATAAGGAAACATTTTTGGACCATAGTTTATAAAGCAAACTAACATTAATTTTTCATGTATATTCACACCCTTAAATATTCGCATATCATTAAGGAACACCCTGTATAACTGCATGTTAGTTACACTTTTAAATAGTGAAATTACTCTAATAGTAAATTATTAGTTATCTTTATTAATAAACGTTTAAATCTTGACATATTTAAAGTATCGTTAAATTTTTAAATAGTTTTTAAAAATTTATAAGCAAAAGTAGTGACGTTTGTGTATATTTAACGTAAAAAGTTTGTATCAGAGGCGGCTCGCCTAGGAAAGCAAGTTATACTCTAACATTCTAAATAAAAATTACATAATTTAAGTAACTATATACAATAAATTCAACATTTTAAATACAATATTATCACCATGTATTTCAATATAGTGACAATTTTGAGTAGTTTGATATTAAAAGTTTTAACTTTGAATGCGTAAAATAAAAAATTGCAGAGCGCTATATTTTGTACTCATAAGCGACGATTATCATATATATCTCGAGTGCATGTCGAATTGTCGATAATTTGCTCGAGTGCACGTTGTGCACGAGAGCAAATTAAACAATGAGACATGCACAAGGGATACTCGGACGACTATTTTCCAAACAAAACTTAAGCCTTAAATCTCTTGAATATCTTTGCTTTGCGAGAAATAAAGAAAAAATAGGAATTTTTACATTTGGTTTGAATCGAGGTTTAAATAATCACAGCTTCATATAGTTTTCAACATATTTACAATATTTTTAAAAGTACCACACTAAACGTAAGGTTTTTTGTTCTTTGATAATTTGCACTAATGCAATAGTTTTAACTATTTCCCTTACAACAGTTAAGCCAATCAAATCACTCAAAATTTTGAAATCAAGTCTATCATAATCGAATTATGCGACAATTTTGCACTAGTGCAAATTATCAAAACTATTGCAATAGTGCAAATTATCAAAGAATGACAGCCAATTGTTCTACCGATGTCTCTTCATTTAAAATATAATTTTTCTCACCACAGAATTGTTCAAACTGTTTCCATGCAGAACATCTTGCTTTTAAGGTATTAGTGGAAGTAAGTTTTGTTATATTTCTGTCGATTTCTGCAGCGGAATTTTTACCAAAACGCTCACACATTTTGTTATTTTTTGTTTATTAACTCGTTCCTATTGAAAATAAGTTGGAAACTATATGCCGCCGTGATTATTTAAACCTCGATTCAAACCAAATCTAAAAATTTCTATTTTTTTTATTTCTCGCAAAGCAAAAATGTTCATAAAATTTAAGGCTTAAGTTTTGTTCGGGAAATAGTCGTTCGAATATCTTTTGTGCATGTCTCATTGTTTAATTTGCTCTCGTACACAACGTGCACTCGAGCAAATTATCGACAATTCGACATGCACTCGGTATATTATATATGATAATTTGCACTAGAGTCGAATTATCGCATAATTCGATTATGACAGACTTGATTTCAAAATTTTGAGTGATTTGATTGGCTTAACTGTTGTGAGGGAAGTAGTCGTTGCTATTATCTATTCACTTTCTTTGTGACCATTTGCTAAATCAAATACAATTTGCTATTAGTAAAATAGTAATGTTTTTGTTTATTATAATTTATTATGATTTGTTGTTTTACTTTATTTTTAAGAGCAGAAATTGTTTAATTTCTTTCAAAATTTGACCGCTAAGGTAGAGAGCTTATTTGAGAATACTGCTAAAGTGATAAAGATTTTGTTTGTTGTTATTTGTTAAAATATATTTTACATAAATTAACATTTTTCTTTGTTACGAGAAGAAATTGTTTTAAATGAAATATTTTGTAAGTGATGTGGCATCATTAAAAATTTGTTAACTGAAGTTTTATAAATAACCGTCAAATTGATTTTGTTTCTTATTGTATCTTTAATACATCCCTAATCTCTTAAAACCAAAAAAGCAAGGTTTTTAAGCTTCAGGTATTACTTCTCTAGGATTACAATAGGTTTGGTTGACTTTTTTACTTTATAACAGTGTAATGTGAACATATTTTGACGTAAGGGGTCTGCAAATTTGTTAGTTTCACAGAGGAGGACAACAAAACATTTTTAACATGAAAAGTCAACAAAAACGTATTTTCTGTTCTCAAAAGCAATCAGGTACTCATACATTTTCTGTTTGGGTAGGGACAAATAGTATTTTATCTCTCTAGGGCAGCAAAGAGCAGCTAAGCACCTAACAAACTTTTTTAACGGAATTTCTCTATATAACCGTTAAATTGATTTTGTTTTTAATCTATACATATTTAATTTATTAAAACAAAAAAAAGTTTTTCTTGAACACTTGAATTGAAAATTTATTTCATTTGATTGCCTTTGCATATTCTGACATATGGGGCTAACAAAACATATTTTCTGTCTTTAAAAGCGACTATATTGACACTTTTTTTGTCTAGGTAAGCAAAAAAAGTTATTTTTAAACCTTAAATGTGCATTCATAACTACATTTGAATATAATAAACTATTGAAGGGAAACGTAATGTCTGCCTATTAACGTCTATTTTTATTAATATTATTTGAATAAATTCATATTGTTAAAGTTAAATTAAAATTGTCAATTTAGTACGTAAAAAATTATTTCAAATTATAATTATGGTAATGTTCTGTATGTATTCAATTGCAACTGTAATAGTTATTTATGTATGAGCATAATTAAAAGAAAGTTTGGTAGGTATGTACTAAGGAACGTTTAAAACTCGATGTAAAAAGGCGTTTAACTTCTCGAGGGTTATTAATTACGGTTATGCCTGTGGTACATACAAAGTTTTATGCACAATTAAGAGCAAAATTTTGAATATGCCAAAAGCGACAATTTTGGGCAATAAACAAAATTAATAGTATTTGTAAATATATTGTTTAAAAAAATTAGAAAGTTAAAAAGATTTTACATAAAATCGAGTAAAAACTAATAAAGTTAAACCCAGAATAAAATATTTAGTTTTGTTTCGGAACATGTTTGCACTGACAATGTTGAATTTGATAATCTAAATTTTGGAATTTAATAATAACAAATTTTGTACAAAGAAATGAAGTCCAAATTCTGGCGTCAATTACATGGTCATTAAGCTTTGTCTTTTACAGATGTAACACTTAAACACTCAAGTTTCTCAAAGTATATTATTATAACTAGATATGTAATTAATGTTTCCACTATCATTATTATTTCAACACTCTAAAAACGTATAAATACGAAAAAAAAAATACATCTTTTAGTATAATAAACTGAGATATTTATCGTTTTATTTTGATTATTAAATGAGGATATTATGCTTTTTTTTAGAGTCGCTTAATATCGAATAGAGTAGAAATTTATTTACTGCGCTGGAATCTGCGTCTATCAAAAAATTTCGTACATTATTCAATATTAAAAGAGTCTAAAGGAGTAAATATGTTGGTTTCCACCGATGTCTCCTGTTTTTTATCTAACTTACATACTATTAAATTTATTTGTCCTACTTAATACCAGTGGGGTCAATAGTGATTCTAGAGTTTTCCATTAAAAAACTGAATAGAATACATATACTCAAAAAATATTGGCAGCAATGTTTTTATCTTGAAAATCATTATTATATTTTTTAAAGCTGTTATACTGTTATAAAATATTATTGGAATCTGTTATCTAGACAGTAAAGGTCCTAACGGACGTGTATTGCACAATATTTTTTGTAATATTTTTATAATTAATTAATAATTCTAGACTTGCTTTAAGGATTGTTTGTTACTAAGTAAACAATCTCTACTATCAAGAAGTAAAAGGCCTCTTAACAGTCGAAGTGCCTTTTATATCTTGACAACAGACCGTCCTTGTTAAGAGGTAGTTTACTTAGTAACAAAAAATTTTTAAAACAACTTTTAACAACTATTTATTATTTTTTAGTTTGAAAGCATTCTTAATTTTTTTTATAACAAACAGTCGTTACTTGAACTAAATGTAATTTGCGTGTCCTAATTGTCTACAGAAATTTTAATTATTTAAGTGGCTGTAGGCAAAATATCTTACATTTATTTTTTTTCTGCTCGTTTAAAAATAATTATCAATTCGTTCTTTTTTGCTTCATTAAATGTAACTTTTGTAGCATTTTTTTGTCATTTAAATATTTTTCACATTTAGTAGACTTTGTGTTCTTGTTTTCACCACTATCCTGTTCCTCTCTTGAGACTCATAACCGTAATGGCGCAACCGCTCATACGTGTAATATGAATAAGTTGTATTTTAATATACGACAGTAAGGTACTTTAGTAAAATATTTTTTAAAAATGGAGCGAGTGTAATTACCTAGATACACTATTCTAAAGATGACTTTGTGATTTTTTACTTTTAGAATCGTATAAAATTGCCGAGATACGAGTCATCTACTCTCTCGTTCTGTTCTCGACATTTTTCATCCCTCTTTGATATCAATAACTCATCTTTAATTCAACACGTAGAAACCACTTCATCAACATTCTTAATAAAACACGATGCAGGCCGACAAAGCCTCACGTAAACGTAAGCAAACTTGATCATTACTAAAACTCTGTCATCGTATATTATTAGGGGAGACTTGGTTTGAATTTTATTGCATATTTAGATAACTCCAAAGGAGGCGAAACCAAAATAAAAATCGGCATTTCAGTTCTTTTCCTTTCAATAATAATTTACGTTCGTCATTGTTCATCACTGTTCGTTGTGTCTAACTAATAACTTGTACCGCCTCTGAATTTCTATACCTAGCTACCAGCCTCTCGAACGAACAATAGTGAATTGAATACCGCCAGCTTATTTATCGTTAATTATGTTATTGCCTCTATCGATCTGAAGCGTGCTCCTTCATCTTGTTTTAACTTTATTCCGATTAATCCGATCTAATGGCAATATTGACGAACGTGGCCTTGCTTTATCCTTAGTCCTTACCCTACCTTATCTTTTAATGATCAAACTTGGAATATTTTGACATTAACATGGAAATAGGACGCGATGAAATGTAAATTTATTGTTACACTGTACAGTTTTATACTGGTTGTATCCTGTTATATGACTACGAGTTTGTTTGATTTAAAGAAGTTGAAGTAACGCGTTTCAAATTTAAAACACCCGCGCTGATTGCGCTGCACGCTCTAATATGGAGTGACACACATACTTGCATCTATATTACGTAGAGCTTGCTTTATATTACGTAGAGGTAATTTTTCAATTTTAATTCTCTACTAATACTAAAGTACAGAGAAACCACTTAAGAAACTTTCGATGTTATCATGTTAAACAGGATAAGTTTCTTTACCTAGCACGACTTTGGAATCTTATAACATCGGGTTTTTGATCAATCGTGATAATGTATTCTCTGATATTTATCTATATACTCAGTATATAAATATTGTTATGTTACAATTTTTTTTTTGTTAAAAGGCGCGTTTTTGAACGTCTTACATAAGGTTGATTTAGTTTCTGTATTTATAGTAAATATTAGATAAGTTTACTTGAGTGATGGGTATATAGTTAGAAATCGGACCATATCTGGTAACCCGGTACTAGTAGTTTTCTACTTTTTTAGTACAAAAAACATCTCCCTGCTTATATTAAAAAAAGTTCCCATTTTGAACAAAATTCGACTTAACCACTATTCACTGGATTGACAAATATATTTTTGACCACATTTTTCTTCAATAACTTTGTTCTGTGTTTCATCGAATAGATCCACTCGTCTTCAACCTTCCTAGCACTTCGAAAGTAACTTACGACTAAAAACTTTTTGTGCTGTGAAGTGTAATTATTAGTCATCGCGACAAAATAACAAGTATCTAGACCCAATAACAAACAAAACTGAATCTGAAACTTCGATCGAATAAAAACTGAACACGAAAAAAGAAGGAACAAAATGAAACTGGAAATGAACATAACTTGGAATCTTGTGAACACGTACTCAAAAATAATCAAAATGTTTTATGTATTTATTTATAACTTTTTTCATAGTTACAGTGTATCAAGTTCTGACATTTATTTGTCGCTACATTTTCTTTTATCATAATCTTATAGCACTCTTGAAAAATTTTTTTAAATAATCACCATGTATAAGGAGAGTTGGAAACTATAGAATTATTAATACTTTTTGTTTAGATATGTACCTACCATAAGAAGCAACAAAATGACTGAAATCTTGCGTTCAAAGAATTCTACTAGGGAGAAGAATATCATTCATTTCAGCAACGTTTGTTAGGTCAGATATGATAAATCACATTGATACTGTGGTTTTGATAATATTTTTTTAAATATATTTAAATTATTTATATTTTATAATAATATTTTTATAATATTTTTTTTTAATTTTTTTAAAGCTTTAATTTAATTTTTTAAGAAGCTTTAATTTAATTTTGCAACGTTTTGTAACTCGGTGATTTTAAACTGTTATACTTTACACCACAGCCGTCTGAATGAAAGTTTTTTAAACTAAAAAAAATATTCAGACAGCTGTGCTTTACACTTTAAAATTGATGTTAATGTTGTTCTTTTAATAAAAAAATCAGTTACATTTGGTGTTTTATCGATTATCTATTTATGTAACAAACAGGAGCTTCTAAACTATCTTGTGTTGGATATCCCAATATTAGAAGCATACAAATGGTAAGTATTAGTCTTCTGCAAATACCTACATAGCACTGACTTCATGTCAGTTATGCAACCAACAAAATTTCTAGAAGTATAGCTGGTTGCTTACTTTCGTTACAGTGCTCGAATACCTCCTCACACTATATGAGCCTGATACCAAAACGGAAAATCGCAAATCTTAGAAAAAGGTATAAAAATTTCTAAATTTCTTGATTTTATATCAAGATCACAGAATGTGTAAGAAGGTCTTTAGATACTCCGGATAAAGAGCCGAAGACCTCCTTGCACATCATATGATCCTGGTACCAAAACGGAAAATTCGCACATTTTTAGAAAAATGCATCTAAAGTTCAATATTATTATTTCTTGTTTTTTCATGATACTAATAAGCTTATTTTTGTATCAGAATTACAAATTTTCTTGATTTTATATCAAGATCACAGAATGTGTAAGAAGGTCTTTAGTTACTCGGATAAAGAACCGAACACCTCCTCGCAAATCATATGATCCTGGTAACAAAACGGAAAATTTGCACATTTTTTGAAAAATTTATCTAAATTCCAATATTTTTCGATTTTGTATCAGGATCACAGAATGTGTAAGATGGTCTTTAGTTACTCCGGATAAAGAGCCGAAGGCCTCCTCGCACATCATATGATCCTGGTACCAAAACGGTAAATTCGCAAATTTTTATAAAACAAATTCAATATTTTTTGATTTTGTATCAGGATCACAGAATGTGTAAGAAGGTCTTAAGTTACTCCGGATAAAGAGCCGAAGGCCTCCTCGCACATCATATGATCCTGGTACCAAAACGAAAAATTCACAAATTTTTAGAAAACAAATTCAATATTTCTTGATTTTGTATCAGGATCACAGAATGTGTAAGAAGGTCTTTAGTTACTCGGATAAAGAACCGAACACCTCCTCGCACATTACATGATCCTGATACCAAAACGAGAAATTCGCAAATTTTTAGAAAATAAATTTCAATACTTCTTGATTTTGTATCAGGATCACAGAATGTGTAAGAAGGTCTTTAGTTACTCCGGATAAAATTTCTTGATTTGGTATCAGGATTACAAAATTTGTGGTAAGGTTTTCAATTACTCCTGATATAAGGATATTTTTAGGAATATTTTCTAAATTTTTTGCTCTCTAAACGAGAAAAAACCTAATCGGTAATAACAAAACCATTCATTTGTTTAAAATATTTTTGTGGTTCTGAAAAGAACCGTTTTTGTGCTGTTTTAATGGTTCCTCTTAAGTGGGCAACATCTCCAGGAAAATTTCTTAAATATCCATTTTCAATTGAAGACCTAAACAAAAAAAAAGAAGACAAAAATTAAGAACCTAAAAAAATAAAGCTCTTTAAATAGGATTGAATCGGTTGACTTGGTTTGTTAAATGGGAAATTGTGGACTATTGTTAAAGACAAATTAAGACAAAATCGGCAAATAAAAAGGAAACCGTAAACTTGTGGGAGTGTAGATTCATTAAGTTCTTGGCATTAAAATGGATTTTTTAAGGCTGGCGTTTAGCGCTTATAACTCGTATTACCACCCTTACTTAATAAAAATGTATTATTTTTTATACAAAATAGAAAGAATATTCACATATAAACACATCTCTTTGACTGTATATAATCGTTAAACTGGGAACAATCTTGATTGTAATAAAACTGTAGTAGCAAGTCTGATTAGAAATAGAGATAGGGAGAATGCTGATAGACAAATATTTGTAGTCCGCAACCAATTTACGAGTAGAATATTCAGCGAAAGAGATTAACAAAATCCGTTAAAAATTGCAGTTTCTAATATGTTTTCATCATATAAAGTCACTTGAAGCGTATTTTCTTTCAAATCATCGACATAAACAATTAATACTGGTTAATCTTCTCCTTAAGAGTTTCCTCCCACGTCTCTTTAGACTCACTCAAATTAAAAATGCCACACTGTAGTAAAACGCCACTTTGTAGTGACACTGAAAAATCAGCCAAACTGTTAACACTTAACACTAAAGCTCTAAACATTTGACCAATCAACAAAGGCAATTCCGGTTCTGGAGGTGAAGCTAAAGCTGTAGCTAATCCATCTCTCAACAATAAACTTGCAATATCTTCATTGTTACATTCCAACTGGATAGCAACTCTGTTATCTTCTGTTGAAATAAACCGAGCCAAAAACTGTTTTCTATCAAAATACTGACTGTAGTGACTAGCATCGGGCCACGCATCACCTGGTGCTAAAATTCCACTCAATTTACAACAAATAGCTTGAGCAGGAAGTTCCATAAACCGCATTTCAATCGGCCAGACTTTATCTATCACAGAAACATTGCCAAAATCGACATAATAAATTTTGTATTGTGATTCCAAAACTTCCACGATTTCTGCCCGATAAAGGACACCATCTTCAGGAAATAAACCTATTTTGCAAATTGCAGTTTTTGATGCTTTTTTATTGTTCTCTGCTATTAACGTCAAAAGAATTAATATAAATGTAATTTTTTAAAATAAAAAAATTCGTCGACACAACTTTCAGTTTTCAGCTTGTCTTCATTTCAGAATACATGTTTTTTCGTATGCATAAACTCAAGGGTCCAAGTCTAATATTTGGTCATTTTCTCAAATGTCTTCTAGAAGAGGGTATAAGACAATTTCTGAATACGTAATACTAAACACCACCGATTTATTATCAGATTTTACACATTTGAATATTTGTAATTTGGCTCGTTCCTTTGGGATTATTTCTCCTCGAAACCCGAGAAAAAAGTAGTTCTTTCGTTACGAACGAAAACGCTTTGATTGTAATCTACAGTCTGGTCATGACACATTCATTATTTATTCCTCTTTTTAATTTATCAAACTTCCTGTAATTTTCAAATTCTAGCAACGTCGATATTTCATGGTAAATATTGACGAGAGCAAGCATATTGTAATATATATTTAAATACAAATTAGTAAACATTCCAAGCGTTGCAGCATTTCGGTTATTCTGATGGAATTTATATTTGGTGGAATTGCAAAATGAATAAATAATAATAAATTCATGAAAATATCGGATCAGATACAAGAATTTCTTTATTGTCTTTAAAGAATTTCTTATAAGGATTTGGCAACAATAATTATTAAATTTGATTTTTGTTTCAGATTGTCGCTTATTCGAAATGTTCCTCAACAACAAAAATACAAACGTAAGTAAGAAGAATAAGTGTTAAATAAATCAAGTTAAAATTAAGTACGAAGTTTAGATCCGACGTAATTTTTTAATCCAGTTTGTAAATGCTGTGGAAAGCCGGAAGTTTTTGCTCATTAAAATTTCTATGGATGCGTCAAATACAGAAGGGATATTTTAAGCTGTAATCAAAGTTTTGTCTGTAGTAACAGAATCACAGTTTGTTATAATTTATTTTAGTTCATTTAAACTTTTCATTTTCTAACTGGATTAAATGATCAGTTAAATGAATTTATTTCGTAGGAATTTGGCTTAAAGGAAATTTAATATAAATGGTAGGTTGGTGCAGTGTAGGAGGATAATTGTATCCTACAAGTGAAATTTATGTAAAACCATTGGAATTTTATTTTAATTTTAATAAAAACTTTTTCTAAATTGCTTTTGTTTTCATAGCCTTTTCCATTACAACGAAATTATCATGTTTTATCAAAATGTCTAAAATTTATTCTTATAAAAAAAATCAAGAGAAAAGTAACAACTAATCAAAATTGCTTCTAAATAAACTAGAAGCGAAAATAATACTACGAAAAATCTGCTAAGCCAATAATTTTGTAGCAAATCAGTGACGATTGGTGGTTTTAGAAATTGCATGCATGAGTTTTAATTCTGTTATAAGATGTGACTATTGGGACCACATAAAAGACTAGTGCAGTGAAAACGCTCTAAATTTGCGTGTTTATTTTTTGAAAAGGCTGTTGTTACTTATTTTAGATAAGTAACAGAAATATTCGATGATAACGCAACAGAAGGAGAGCATAAACATAGTATATTTCTTGATAGCAAATATATTTATTTATTAAAAAAGTATATTTAAAAAATATATACATAATAAACTTTAAGATATTACAATGTAAGCTTTCAAGACCAGTTTCTTTATTAACCGTCTAAAGCACATTGGGAGCATTTTTCCGTTGGTTTGCCAGACAAAATTTATTGCTAAAAATATCTGAACATCTGTTGTACCTGCTTTCTATCGTAAGAGATTACCCAAGATATTCGCAAGTGTTTTGGCTTCTATTCTCTAAGGGTTGAAGGTTTCTACAGCCAAAGCGACGAATTTATACCTCTCTTTAATGTGGAACTCCGCAGAAGCAGCAGCTGAACAGTAACAACACAAGTATCATCCCATCAAGTTGTTTCTCATCGCATCTTGATAAAACAAGTGGTTTCAATATACACGAAATATCAGCTAATAAAACACACGCTTTAATATCATATTTATTTCATTGTGCCGCAAAAGTTTTTGACTGCTTTTGATACAAGGTAAACTGTGGTGTCCTAAGCGGTCGACAATTATGTCACAAACACAAAAATAAGGTTGGCCAATTTTAGAAGAGATGCGTAAGCAAACAAAAATTTGTAATACATGTTAGATGAATTTGTAGTACATGTTAGACATCAACTCATAGTACTTAGTACTATGTACTATGTTTGTAAAAATGTACAAAATGTTTGTGTTGTGAAGCAGCTAATAAAGTTGCTCGTTGTCGAAAAGAAACATAAAAATTGTCATATATTGACAAAACACTGTAAAATAAATAACGTAAGATAAAATGTAAAATAGAATAAATAAATAAAATGTAAAATAAAAAAAATGTAAAAAATACACACAGAAAAAACGCCTACAATTTAATAATAATTGAGAACGGAAGTCTCCTTTCTCGTAGCCAGTTAATGGCCGTGGCGAATATTTCACAGAATTACGCGCTATAGTGTGATTCATAATTTTGATTGAAGTTTTCGGCATTTTTGTGGACGAGATTGTATCATTGCTTTTTTCTAAAAAATTGTTCGATCGGTACAATCTTTCTTAGGCCTGTCTGTTTTTTTGCAAGAACTTTTGGCTTTTATTCGATCCGCCATGAGCTTCTGGATAATGCATTTTTTTTGAGTTTCTGACTGAAGTCATTTTTAGTTAACGGCAGTCTCTTTCTTTAGTGTCCTCTTCTACCTCAGTTAAAACACTTGGGCCTTCCCCCAGTGTGAGATGGCATGTCTTGCAACTCTATCAATATAGTCTTAAGTTCTTCACAGATGAAGCCTTCTTTGATGCAACAACTTGCACGAGTTTAGGTTACCTACACATTTTAACGGATGTTTCGTATTCTAAGGTGTCTAGGATAGTATTAGAAAGAGTCTGGTAATTCTCCACGCTTAGAATATGTTGTAATTTTTTATCTTGCATTCCGCCGATAAAAGCATACGCTTCTAGTTGGTTACGAACATCCGATGGTACGGTCGGGTAGACCAAATTAAACAGTCTTCTTATTCTTACAAGTTGTCGTTGGGTTTTTGGACCCTCTGGTTGAACAGCATTGGGTAAACTAACTACCTTCATGTTTCATGTCGGTTTCTATATGGTCGTTCTAATACATCGATAACAGCGTGGTAGTTTTTTTGATTCTTTTCCAATTGTGCTTCCAACAGCTGGAGAATTGGGTCTCTTGGTGCTTACGAGTGGGCAGTTAGTTTCCCTCTTTTATTCTAGCCGTTATTTTCGCTGCCACTTTAAATTGTCTTTTATAAATTAGCCAGCAAAGTTTGACTGTTTAATATCGGAAGTTTTATTTTTTGTGAAGCTGGTGTGATCTTTGTAATTTGCCCTACTTTTATTTCTTAATTTTCAATTTTCAATCTCATTAACGATTTTGTTGTGATCTTTTCTTATTCTTGTTTTAAATTTATTAATCTTTTTTTATATTTTCTTTACTTTTCATTTCTATTGTATCGATTTTTTCTCCAGATTTTCTAGAACTTCTGGAACTTTTTTGAATTCTTTTTTTACCTTTGGTATGTTCTTCTGAAAAACATCTTGAAGTCAAATTTTTTGAAGATATTCTTTTGTTTTTCTGGTGATCGTTTTTCGAAGTTTCTTAAAAGTTACTTTTATTTTTCCTATATTTCTAGTTGTAGTTTTTATTTTTTCCTTCAACTTTTTTTATTTTATTTTTATTCTTTTCCAGCATTTTTTTTTGTTTTTTTATTTTTTTTCCAATAATTGTTTTTCTAGCGCGTTTAGAATCATCTATTGTTTTTTTTAAAACCTTCAACAACTCTTCTTTTTCGTCGTGTTTCGATTTTTATTTAATTGTTGTTTCAAATTTTTTTCTTCCAAACGCCGTTTTTCAAGCTTTCCAAAATCTTCTTTTGTTTTTCTAGAATTGTTTCTTACATTTTCAAAATCTTCTTTTGTTGTTTTTTATCTTTTAACCGACGTCTTTCAAGTTCTTTAAAAAAATTTTTGCTCTTTTCATCGTTGTTTTTCATATTCTTTTTCTTCCAAATGCCGCTTATCAAGATTTTTCAAAATGTTTCTTGCATTTTTAAAACCTTCTTTTGTTCTTCTTTTTCTTCTAAAAGTAGTTTTCCGAGATCTACAATTTTCATATGTTTGTCATCATCTTCGAGTCTTTGTTTCTTAATTTTTTTCAAATTTTTTGTTGTTCTTTTTTAGTCGAGTTGTCATTTTTTTTTTGTTAGAGTTTTTCTAACAATAAACGCATTTGTTCCTCTACTATTTTCGACCGACTTCCTGTTATCGCATCTTCATCCATAAATTATTCGGATTTCCGTCCAACTACTTCAAATCTCACTCTTGACACCAGAGAATGAGTAAAATCGTTTTTTTTTTAACTTAAAGAGTTGGATTAATAATGTGTAATTTATGTCTACTAAACACATAAATACACACAACAATAATTTGATAAATAAATAACTCGGTATTCACACAGTAACCGCTTACACTTCAAATGCTTGTCGAATTCTACACTAACTACCCGGTGCCGCTTATATAATGATACGTCCTAGCAATTATCCAGTAGTTTATTTACGCGAACAATCTTTATTTTTTCAGAACGATGAGATAGTTATCTCGTATTCAGGTGGTGATTTATAGTTCTGGAAGTGTTCGGCATCTCTTTGGATTAGTTCGTAACAGTACTTATTGTCCTTTTATTTATTTAAGACTGCACGTCATTTCTATAGTTATCATTATAATAAATTGTTTATTTACCTATAGTTTTAAATTCTTATTTGTTTAATATTTAAATAAATGTTTGTAATTTATTGGATATCACTTGTCAATCAACATTCTAGTCGATTCTCAAGGATTCTATTTGGTTATTTTCAAGTAAAGATTAGGATAATATACTTGCAGAAATAAAAAAGGAGATAGGATACCAAAAAAATTGAAAGAAAGAAAAATAATAATAAAAACAAACAAAATAAGTAGTTTAAACACAGTGAAGTGCTTTAGTCAGAACTTTGTTATTAGAACAACATGAGTAAACTTGAAGATGACTTCACCTCTCAGAGGCATCAGTGTTGAGTGCTTGAGAAACTTGAACAGATATTAAACATGCCGTTAAAGCTTACGATAGGTTTACTAACAAGTTATTAAGCAGTGAAATGTACACGAAATTATTGTTTAGCGACTAAATAGAAATACAGAATTTGGCTTCGCAATCCAGGTGATCTTCGGGAGTTTCTCCATTTACTCGAACCAATCACTAAAGCACAAACTTGGATTCAATTCAAACTTTCATGTTTTGTTTGCCAAATAATCGCTTGGTTTTGCTTAAGTTAAGTGTTCCAGGATTGTTATAAAAAATGCCCGAGTTTATTTTGAACTCCATTTCTATTCCTGTAGATTAGCATAAAAGGAGTGTATCCACAAATTATCATGAGGAATAAATTACTGCGTTTGAACAAATATTACCCGAGTAGCCAGGTCGGTAATGACAGAATTATGACCGTTAAAATTCCGGTTACAAATTCAAATTTATGGAATTATATGCCAATTACGAGTTCTTGTTTTGCTAATGTTCCATTTATGTACTCATTACCCTGACCACGAAAAGTTTTTATGAGACTTCCAAATATTTATCTACCATCTAATTTCTTGTATATTAGATTTAAAACAAACTAAAGTAGTTGTTGAAAATCTGAATATACAAAAGCTAAGTGATAACAGTACCCAGTTTAAAAAAATAAACATTAAACTTGAAAAGAATAAATGTATATTTTTGTGAAAGTTGATGGAAGCACATTAAATTGGTAACAAAATGCGCGTCCTGTTCGAAAACAAGAGGAAAAATATTCTTTAATTAAACATGTCCGGTTTAAATACATTCAAATATAAATGGCAATCAGTGTCCTTTTCAGTGAAACGACCGCAGCGTGTACACAAGCTCTGTTTATCCTTAATTTATTTGTCTGAGGCATGTTTTAAATTGTCGAGTTTTGACACCGGTTTCCTGCCACCTACCGACGAAATTAATTAAGCAAAAACAAACACTGCACGATAAAAATGGGGTATTGCTTGCCAATTTATTACAGCGAGATGAGGAAAAAATACTTTTACAAAATGCACGAAAGAGAAAAACGTTTTAGATGCTTAAATAACAATTCTCCTAGGAAGGACAATACTCTTTGTTTTCAGTTGTAATGTAGATACACACATTAAATGTTGAAATGCGACTCGAGAGGATTACGAAAGGTTTTTCGAGATTTTGTGTAAAGTAAAATATTATATTAAAAAATTAGATTGACAAGACGTCCTTATTATTAGAATTTTAAAATTCACTATAAGAAATTATTAATATTCAGCAAATTCATAATTAAAAGCGTTTATGAAATAAAGGTAAAACGTGTAATTAGTTATGAACAAATAATTTCTGTAAAATCCACTCAATTTGACGTCACGGTATTTTAACATGATGAAAATTTAATCAATAGTATATTAAGTATCGAGAACGGTAAGAACATTTTGCTGATCGAAGACAATTTTTTGGAAGAGGAGCAAAGCGAATACTCTACTTATTGTCTCAGATAACCCTTATTACTCTACTTATTGTCTCAGATAACCCTTACTAGTGTATTGAAAATAGTCTAGGTAAATACCTACAAAAAGGTAATTTAGATCAATGGGAGCATTCTCTTTTTCTTAAAGAATGGTGTTTGCGTATAAATGATGAAAGAATTATAATCAAAGTCAATCCTACGAGTTTTCTCACATAAATTCTTACATAACAGGGGCAAAGCGCTTTCGATAGCTAAGTCTCATCATCAATGCCTAAATAATAATTTAAAGACAAAAATTATAAAAAGTTAAAAAATATTTACAAAAATTTACAAAACTTTTGTCAATAATAAACTGAAAATATAAAAGAATAAAAATGAAACTAAAAAAAGAATAAACCGATATTTTTAGCAAACAAGATGATAAATCCGAAGACATCCAATAAACAAATAAAGAAATAGTTACTATTTAAAAAATTTACAAAAGAAAAATAAATTTTTGTCATTTAATAATGTGTTTCTTTAAAAAAAATTGACATTAATTTGACATTTAATTTAAAAAGTAATTTAAAAAAGTATTTATATTAAAATAGAGAGTAAAGAGACATGATTACAAACAAACATTTAATTAACTAATGGAGAATAAACTAGTAAAGACAAAATAGGAGACACAAAAGTCACTTGTTTGTTTAAAGTTGCTTAAGAAGTTTCGTGGATGGTTTTAAAGATTTCTAAAGTTTCTGAAAAATTTGAAGAAAATTCTTTATCGCAGATGTGAAAGATTTTAAAATTATCAGTAGGAGAAAAAAAAAATAATGGAAAGAAAGAAATTAAGAAGGCAAAAGCAGATGAAATATTGGTTATACAGGGTATAACATTGAAAATTTCTACCTCTAATAACTTTTAGACACGTGAAGATAAAAAGTAAGAAAAAACCGTTTCGACAATATGCAGGGGGAAGTAGAATGGGTATGTTATTTGGTCTGTAAATGTTAAAATATTAGTACCCCAATCCCAACCCTTAAAAACTTAAATAAGACTATACTTTTTATGATACATCAAATGAAAGGTTCGGACCTCTAGAGTGTTACGAAAAAAACCGCATTAAAATATCTTTATTATTAACCCCGACATAATGAAAACAAGTGACGGCCGAAATTTTTTTCCGCGCAATAATTAACCCCCTAACGAGGAAAAGGTACTTGGACTTAGATGTTATCATAAATCCTCTCATCGTAGATGCAAGTGAAACAAAACTCACGTTAAACCCTGATGAAGTATTCGTTCAGCAGGATGGCGCACCACTTCATTATTTTAGACTCTTGAGAGAGTATTTAAGCAAATGGAGAGGTCGGAGAAGAAGTATCAAATGACTGGCCAGATCGCCAGATTTTACAGTTAATTTAAGTCAATAAATATTATAGCAAAATATCCGTTTATCAAATACTTTACTTCGCATCTCTGTTAATAATGAAAATATTTTGTTGAATTATCTGTTTCCTATTTTCTCGGTCTTTGCCTTTCATTTGATGTATCACAAATGGTATAGTCCTATTGAAGTTTTTAGGGGTTGGGGTGCCAATACTTTAATATTTACCGACCAAATAACATACCCATCCTACTTCCCCATTGATACTGTCAAAACAGTTTTTTTTCTTATTTTTTATCTTCACCTATTTAAAATTATATGTATTATTTGTGTACTTTTCTACTGACTTTACATGCTCACTTATTCTTGTTGCAATCTTTCGACTTGTTTGGCCAATATAAACTGCGTTGTAGTCATTACAAGATAACTCGAAGACACCTGTATGATGAAAAGAATTTGATTTTTATTGCTTATCAGACAAGTCGAAAAATTAACTTTAGAATGAAAAGCAACTTTTAAATTATGGTTTTTTAAAATATGAGAGATAGTAAGAGAAAATTGGCTAAACAAGGGGATAGAAAAATAGAGAAATTTTAAAGGGAAATTTGTAGAATTAGGAGAATTATGTACTATGTTAAAGGTACTAGAGTATTTGTACTACCTTTAGAATTGAAAGCAACTTATATTATGCTTTTTTAATATATGAGAGCTCGAAAGAGAAACTTTACCAAAGAAAGAGGTAGACGACTGTTCTTCTTCTCTATAGAAATGTTAAAAAGAAAGATGTAGAAGGAAAATTATGTAATACCTATGTTGAAGCTTAGATAGTATTTGTTTCTCAATTTATAAAAAGTCTACTTAAGTTATGTAATAAAAAGTAATTATTTACTGTTATTTTTTATCATAAATCTTTTTTTTAAACAACATGGTCTAAAGAAAAATAAAAAAATCTATATGAAAAAGAATTAAATGCAACTACGATGTGAAAATAACCCTAGTAGCACAGTTATATACCGGCTATATAACCATTCAATATAACCGCTAGATCCAAGATGTGACGCTTTTTTTAGCTAACCGTTATATAACCCGGGTTAGATTCAAATGGAAATGTTATATAGCAGATATATATCCGTGGTTATATTGTGGTTATATAACAGCAGTTATATGTCGGTTATATTTCGTTATCTAACCGTTATATAAGCGTGGTTATATTGTGGTTACATAACAGCAGTTATATCTCGGTTATATTTTGTTATCTAGCCGTTATATAAGCGTGGTTATATTGTAATTATATAACCGCCGGCATACCTCGCTTATATTGCGGCTATATTTTGTTATATAACCGTTATATAAGCATGGTTATATTGTAGTTATATAACCGCCGACATACCTTGTCTTATATTGTGGTTATATAACCTTCTTCACTTATTTTTTTATAATTTATTAAATAATACACATTGCATAAATGCATACGTTATGATATTTATTAAAAGTAACAAAACATTTATACATATTATATTTACAAATAATTTAGTTTGTTTTAAATTTTTTTAACTTTTTCTTTAACCTTTCTGGTCTGCACAATAAATATTGCTCAATCCTCTTATTAATCTCTTGGAGTAGTGTTTTAGGAAATTTTCTGGCAACGGCTCCTACAAGAAAAAAAAAATTATTATCAAACAACAAGTTTTTAATTAGACATTTGGTACTCACCAACTATGCATTTATATAAAGATGTATTGGAAAATGTTCTTTTGTTTGTTTTCCCACATAGAGAAAATTGTAATGGAACTTCATATTTTATTAGCTTATTCAGCTAGAGATAAATACTTTTGTGTTGATTGATTCCTCCATAAAACAAAACATGATCAATCTGTAAACAAATTACAATTGGAAATCATAAAAAATGATTTAAAAATTAACCAATCATTTTTTCACTGTCTTTCTTGTTTTTTAAATGTTGTGGACTGCATCTTCATTAGATTGGGGAGTAAAATAAAATTCGGGGGTTTCTTGATTAACGTCTATTTACACTACTTACATGATTGAGAACAGTTACGCGAGAGAGAGTAGAAGACTTGATGCCTCGAGCTTTACCATGATAATAATGTCCCAAGTCTCAGAACTCTAGGAGTGGTTGTGTTTTTTAATAAGCAGGTAAAATATTTTCCTACCCTTCTTGCAGATACCTTGCATTCCTTGCATATTTTAACACCAAACTTATGGATTCTGAATTATCAAACTGTTCTATTGAAGTAATGGGCAGTTGAGAAACACTGACATAGATGATTTTTACTAACAAATAACAAAATTAGGATTTCTTATAACATGTGATACTAACCTTAAAAGAAAAAATGATAATTTACCTACATGTTTGTCTTAACTTTAGTTTGTTTTTGGCATTTTAAAATACTTTTGAACATTTTTTTTAGACATTTGAAATAATCCAGCTACCTGTTACATAG
The DNA here is from genome assembly GCA_029207805.1 of Tribolium confusum. Lineage (NCBI taxonomy): Eukaryota > Metazoa > Arthropoda > Insecta > Coleoptera > Tenebrionidae > Tribolium > Tribolium confusum. The sequence goes on from JALGAY010000006.1 coordinate 13,605,349, forward strand.
GGTTTGTCACCTTCTTGGAAATACAAAGCCGATCTGGCATATATACCTAAACATTCTCTTTTAGTGGTTTAAAACGCAATTGTTGATACAAGATTAAGAAAGACAGTTATTTATTCTTGAAAACTTAATAATGATGTAATGTCAAACTTTTTATTTCAAAGATTTTTTGTAAATTTTGAATATGGAATTATTGCCCAAAAATTTTTAGATTTTACTATTGTCTTTATATTCGTAAAAAATACAATTACTCACAAAAGATTACGTTTTAATAAGCTAAATGTGCATAATTAATAAATAAAAATTTGTACACTTACATGATATACAAAAAACTATAAGCACTATTCACAGCTATTTGCACTAGAGTAAGAACACAAGCATATTATTTAAAATAAAAAAACTGCATTTTTAGTTATTTTCTAATAATATTATAAAATGCAGTCATGATTATACAAGTAATATGTTTAAAAAAAAAATAAAAATGCCGTAGCACTTTATTTATTAACCACTTAAATTTTGTTTTTTAAACAGTCTTAAAGACAACTTTCTAACTACATATATTTTTTTAAAGGCATTTTTTAATACCTACGTAACTTAAAATTAGACAATAAATAAACATACTACAGTTAAAAAAAAATGATTATCTTGTATAACCGATATGTAAACTGCATCTAACATATACCATATTGCACAAATATATAATATAGCGGTTATATATTCTTTATATAACTTTTGTTATATAAGCTAGATATAACCGTGATTAGTTAACCGATATATAAACTGCCTCTAACATATTCTATAAGACACAACAAACATAATAGTTATATATCTGTTATATAACATTCGCCATATAAGCCAAACATAACCAGAGTTAGATAACCGTTATATAATCTTCGCTATATAAGCCCAACATAACCAGGGTTAAATAACCGTTATATAACTTTAGTCTAACCTAGGCCATATTGTCTAATGAATATAACGGTTATATATCTATTATATAACCATTGTTATATACGCCACATCTAACCAAGGTGAGATAACCGTTATATAACCTGAATCTAACATAACCATGTTTAGGTTCGTATATAGCGGTTATATAACCGCGATATAATTCTGAAATAATGTGCTACTAGGGAACATCCTTTAGAATTGAGAGAAGTTATAGCATCAGGTTTTCTATAAATTTCAAGAGCAAAAGATAAATTGTTTAATTTAACGTTTTTATGTAATGAGTTAATAACTAATAAAGGAAAATTATTAATCTTGTTTTGTTGATTTTAAAGGAAGAAACAAAGGTTCTTTGAAAAATGGGAATTTTCAAAAAATTTTCTTTATCGTCACTCAAAAATAATTTTTCTATAAAGGGACTAAGAGAGAAACCGTGGCTAAACCCGTGTTTTGTTTGTGTATATTATTATTAATAATAAAATAATTTTGGTCTAAAACTAATTTAACTAAAGAAATTAAACCAGTGACATGTAATGGTAGGAGTAAATTCAAAAAAATATTGCTAATAGAAAAACAATCATTGGCAGGAATAGAAGGAAATAGGTTAGTGACGTCGAAAAAAAGAAGGAAAAAACCTGAGGGTTTATACAAATTTTTTAGTTTCTTAGCAATATTTAGAAAAAAATACAGAGAATTTATTGTCAAAGCTTATTTTCGCTAATTTATTTCAAAGTGATTTGTCTAGGGGTGAAAATAGTTTAGAAAAAAGAGAAAAGATTTGAAAGTGTTAAATTTTGTTGGAATAAAGAGGACATAATCATAAGTAGATTTAAGTAAAATTTTGATCTTTTTCGATATAAAGTGACTTGTTTAAAATTACTACACATTTTTTTAGCTGCATTCGTAATAATTAACAAATTTTCAGATTTAGCTTTTTTTTGAATTGAACTAGTGTTTTCTTCTCTCTGAATGTCTGGCCAGGACTGCTGTATTGAGGGCTGATATGATATGAAGAATTACTTTTACTTTCGGGGACACTCTAGGCTCTAGGGCTAAATATGACAGCTTGGTTATCAAATATAGTACGACACATTCTTTCGGACTGAGTGTGTTTTTAAAGTCATAATAATTCTTGGGTAACAATTATTTAAAAATTAGCTGATAGATACACGAGAATGGTCTAAAGAATTTCTAGCCTCAACATAAAAATGATATTCTATATAAATAATAGTCTGGTAAAATAAAAAAAAATAGAAAAGGTTGAATATCGAGCTGTGATGAAGTTCTTGCATTTGAAAGGGAATAGATTATCAAAAATTAATATTGAGTTTGACGCTGTTTACGAAGATTTTATACTATCGTTTGCCACTGTGAAATTCTGGGTGGTTAAATTTAAACGTGGTCGCACAAATTTGGTTAACGAAGAGCGTATAGTGCGGCCAAAAACTGCAACCACTGCCGAAAACATCCAAAAAGTTCACCAAATGGTGATGGACGATCGTTAAGATTAGAGAGATAGCAGAAGCTATTTCGAAGGAACGTGTTTATCATATATTGACACAAGATTTGGGGATGAAAAGGATATCCGCCCGTTAGGTGCCGCGATTGCTCACACAAGACCGAAAACGCATTTGTTTGAACATTTCCAAAGCCCTGCTAGAACAGTGCAGGCGCAATAAATCGCAGTTCTGGGGCGAAATAGTATAACAAAAGGAGATACGCCTCCGAAATCCGCCAAGACTGGGCCATCAAGCCAGAAAAGTTATGGCAATTGGTTTTTGAGATGGTGTAGTCATGTGTAGTATTAGTCGCCTATCTTCAAACAGCAGAAGCGATAACAAATTGACAAGCTGAAGGCAGAAATTGTAGTAAAACGACCTCATTTAAAGAAGAAAAAAGTGTTGTTCTGCTAGGATAATGCACTGACTCACACCTCAGTTGTTGCCATGGCAAAAATTTATAAATTGGGATTCGATTTGATAAACCATCCTTTGTATTCTCTAGATCTGGCCCCCATCTACTTTCTTTGTTTCCAAAGCTCAAAATTTTTCTAGAGTGACACATTTTTTTTTCAAATAAGGAAACCATCACATTTGTATTTAACTTGTTTGAAGAGTAAGACGCGAACTATTATTTAGACGGGGTAAAATTGCTGAAAAAATATGTTAGAAGGAGATCATGTTAAAAAATAAACTGAAATTTACCAAAAACAAAATTTGCTCCTGTGTTAGGCTAGAAACTTTTCAGACCACCCTCGTATATCATATTTTTTTACTTTTAACAGTTGTTTAGAGGAGGTGGGTATTAAACTTGATTCACCCGGTATTTAAATTTGTCACATCTTTCTCAACCACCACTGTTTATAGGTTTTTTATATACAGATGTCTCACGAAGAAGTGCAGCCATTTTAAACCTACATTGAAAATTTTGCACTTCTTCGTGGACCATTCAGTATATTTTTAATCATGTTAAATCATCTAGATTTGCTACATTTTTTACCTTTCGTTGTTGTCCCTAACTAAAACTTAAACATTTAAGTAGGGGTAAAGATGTAAAGTAAAGGGAATAATGATCCTATTGACATTATTGAAATTGGGTAATTGGGTACAGGGTAGCAATAAGAACAGGGATTTTACAAGTAAAAATTTTTGGAACTGTTGCTTTAATTGACGAAGGAGAATCAGACTAGAAACTAATTACTATTGATATAAAAGGTTATAGGACAGGAACGGATGTAGACCTTATCAAGCCCATGATGTTAGTAATGTTGAAAAACAGTTTCCGAGTTGGTCTCAAAGATCTCCGTTGAATAGTGACTTTTGGTAATAAATTAGAAAATTTATTTCCTTAAGGCGGCAGTGTACCTTCCTTAAAATGTGCTTTGCAACGTGTTCCAATTATCGCTCTCATTCTTTTATTTATAATCAAAAAAGATTAAATTTTTGGGATTTAGTAGATAATTCATTGGTGATAATGCGTCCGTTTCGTGTTTTCCAATATTTTTAATAGAAATTAAGAAAAAAATTCGTAAATATCGGGTAAAAATAGACAACTTTGGTTTGCTCTACTACATTTATAAAACGGTTTAACAAAAGAAACTCAACGGTCCGAGCATAATTGACATATTTTTATTGAAAATTTGTTAAAAGCTATAAAAAAAAAATTAATATAAACAAATAATATCGAAAATACGAACATATTACAAACTGACTTGCCACTAAAATCATTCCTGTTATGTTAGAAGAGTCAGACAAGGATAGAGTAATGACCGGAAGGGAGGAACCGCAAACCCTCGGCCTTCGAACAGCCCAGATGTATGTCTAATAAGAAAGAAATTTTAAATTTGGGACAGAACAAAATTAATCTATCTAAAGAGATAAGATATAGAAAAATGTACATTAATATTTTTTGGCTAGACATTGTATGTACGTGTACCTCAGCCTTTACGTACAAGTTTCTAAAGATTAATTTGTATAAACGCATCTAAATTACATTTTTGTAATGTTTGTTAACGTATGGACTTATTATATTTTAATTATTGGAGTTATAAGAAATAATTTTACATATCATACATTAACACATAAAAAATTATTAGAAGAGTAAAAGTCAATTAATTTACCAATTCTTAATAAAAATCAACTTCCAAGAAAAGTGTACCCTTTTTTATGGCAACAAATTCTTTCTTAAAAAGGGGAAGTGTTCCTGGAAAACTTCATAAAACACCATAAAAAAGGGATGGGGACGGCACACTCCAGTCGCAATCAGTTCAAAAGTAACACTTTGTGACATGACTGACATGCTTTACTAGTGCAAATACTAGGTATATTACGTGTATACATCTGTATATGGTTATTTTTGTTAATAATTAGTATTTGTGTTAGTGCTTTTATATTTACGAAAATTTACATAAATATATGTAATATGAATAAAAATCTTTTAAAAATCTTTTATTGCATATTTTCGGTGATCATAAAAATTGTGGTAAAACTAGCACTCGTTGTGAAAATCGATTTGAAGATGTTCGTACTATAAATATAATAAAAGAGTCTGGGCTTTGGGAGGAAATGGAACAGATTGTAAACAAGGTTTTAATTAAACAAGCGGCTAGTCTAATTTTTAATGTTAATAATAATTTGGCAGAAAGATACAATTCTGTAGTTGCTAAATTTATTGGAGGCAAACGTTGCAATTTTACCAGCCGTGACTCTTACAAAGTGAGATGTTATGCTGCCGCTGCCTCTTATAATAATCGAACCAACTTTTACTCAAAAGTAAATAAAGAAATTACAGATAGAAGTCCAGGAAAATATTGTAAAAATTATCAATTAAAAATTCAGACGGAACGAGAATTAAAATGCAAAAGATCATTGAAGTTTGATGGCAAACAAAAAAACCAATTAACAAAAAATCAGAAAATGACATGGACTACGGAAGGCTGTTATTCGAACCAGATATGGACAACGAACAATATAATGAAAAAGCTCGCCTATTTTTAGAAGAACTACGAAGTATAAAAGATGTAGAACAGCAAACAATTGACCAAAGTAATAATTTGTTGTGGCAGGTAGAACGATTAAAACGAATTACTGCATCTAACTTTGGACGAGTATGTAAAATGCGTCCAAAAACAAATTGCAAAAATTTAATTATGACTTTGTTATGCAAGCCATTTAGAGGTTGTGCTGCTACGGAGTGGGGTAAAAAAATGGAAGAAAGCGCTTTAGAAGAAATTGCATCAGTCTTGATGCTTTCTTACAGAAAGTGTGGTCTTTTTATTCATAATTTATTTCCATACATAGGAGCATCTCCTGATGCGTTGATTGAAGGAGCTAGCGGTATAATTGAGATAAAAAGTCCGTATGCGGCTTATACCAAAAACTTGACACCTATAGATGCAATAGAAAAAAATATTTTAAAATATTGCACACTTACGGAAAATAACAAAATTTTACTAAAGAGAAACAGCGACTACTATTATCAGATACAAGGGCAATTAGAAGTCACACAGCGGGAATTTTGTATTTTGGTGATTTGGACTCCAAAAGGAATGGCTTGGGAAATAATACCGAGAGATCAGCTATTCTGGCAAACTAAAATGGAATCTAAATGGACAAAATTTTACATGGAAAAGTTATTACCAGAAATTATTGATTCGAGATATCAAAGAGGAATGCCTCTTCGTGAATAATATAGCAGGTTTGTATCGCCATGACTTTTATACTTTTAAATAGTAGGCAGATTGTTTCAGATTTAATCACAGAACAATGATACCAGGTACCTCATCAGACTTTATCAAGCGCTTTAGGCTTTATTACACGTACTTACGGCATTTGTTAGAACTTATTTGTGGAAAGGAATTTTCAGCTATATCTACTTTAAATTTTGTTATGTATCCACTTATTTTTGTACGTTTGATTTAATGTATTTCTAAATGATAAAGTTTGTAAACGATTACAAAATAAAGAAACAACAATATAAAATAAAAAAGTTATAATATATTTTATTAATTAAAATTTTCACTAAACTTCTTGTTCATTTTTGGGCAAAAACTAAAACATTATTGTAATAATTTATTACATTATTTGTTATATTTTGACTTTTTTATCGTGAAAATTTTGACCAATCAAATGTCAGAACTGTCAATTTTATCGCGAATTAAAAGTTAATCGCAATTAAATATATTAATCGCGAATTAACTATTTAAACGCAGTTAAAGTTAATGTCACTTTCTGTAAACCGGCCCTGAATATATTTTAAGTGTAACCGAAGAAATTTTATGAGGGTGACATAATTATTTATTATTCCCACTATCGTACTATGTTTCTGTGTCGCACTGTCATGTCGGAGCATGATATGGTTGTGATTTTACGAGGTTTACCGAATTTTGACGGACACCCTTATTTCTATGCGTAATTTGTCCTTTTCTTTCGGCCTCACAAGTCAAACCCATACCACAAAAAGATTTCAGTAATTCCAGATGCGAATCGGCTTCAAACCTCGAAGTACACTACCGCCTTAATAGAGAGTCTAAACCCAAACCTCTTTGTTTTGCTTTAAAGATATGTACTGAATGAGGCGTACCGATTCTGAAAGTATGACTAACAAAAAAAATGGACGTCAAGGGTATTCCCTACGTCTACGTCAATACTAAAATTGATAGTAACCCATTTAAAATATCAGTAATTAAGCCTAAGTAAGTGATAAGTTCTAGTTTATTTCTAAATTCAAAAAATTTGTTCTATAATCAGTTATTTAACAGTAACGTACCGCTGCTATATAGACTATTAAATTTAGGGTTTTTTTATTTGCACCACAGTGGTTTTTTTATAAGAAAAAAAACAAATATTACTATGATATTAAGGTCCATTTAAAAGACAGAAAAAAATGTATTAAAAAAAATATTGTTACATTAGTGCATTTTTTTTATCGCTAAAAAGGACAAATATTGTAAATATTTGTATGTATGTTCGTTGAGATTAAGAAATAAATAGTATTTTTCCCACATTTCTTTGATTTACAAATTTTCTAAACATTTTATATTGTTTAAATTATTAAATTAATTAAATTATTTTATATAATCACATGCTGTAATTTTTAAAAGTTAAGCAATTAGATGGTCACTCCTTACACAAATATAATTGTATAACAAAACACATTTTTTTTTATCCCAAACATCAAATCAAATTTATCTCTTTCATTAGTTTATTAATTATTGTACACATATTTCGTGTAAATCGTTTAGATTTAGTCATAAATCCGAACTTAGCAATAAATTTATTGCGCCTTATCGGAAATTGAATCGCTGATTCGCCGATTAACTATATTGTTTCATCAATTTTTAACCTGTCAGAATCGATCGTGGCCCATTTGGGTGATAAATTTTACAGTTGCTGAATTAATTGCCTTCCAATCAGTAAAATTTTGTTATCTGATACTAACCATGTTTAAGGTGGTTTTTTCACTTATGTCAGCTTTTAAGAGATCGACAAATATATCCTAAAGCAAATAATCGGCTAATGGCTTTAATGAGAACGCGATGATAAAATAAATACATTATAATCACACAAAATTTTCTGTTTCTAAATTTATCAAGCGATGAAAATTCACTTCGTTATTGGATGTTGTGGAGTATATTTTACGAACAAAAAAGCGAATTGAGCCATTTTCATTGTTCATTGTGATGTGAAATTGTAGTTAGAATTGACATGTTGGCAGATTATATGATGTCTGATGAATTATAACATTCCATGAAAATAACTAGATAATGGAAAACCGCTAGTATCTAAATCAATATGGGAATTCAGGGAGAGTAATTGAGCGGAAAGCTGTTATTATATTATCTTGTCTAATTTGTAAACATATCATTTTTATGTTTGACTGGATCAACAATTTTTTTAACAACCTATCCAGAAAATTTGATTTTCTGTCAATTTAAGTAGAAAAACTGTTGATTGGGAGATATAAAAACTTCAATTTCTGTTGTTTGTTTTAGTTTGATTGAAATTATTGCAAACAGAGGTTTGCCCAAATCAAAAAATTCAATTACTAAAATGAATATTTTTCCTCAAATATTAGATCTAATTTCTATTTTCTGGCAAAATGGAGCAACTTCGATAAAACTAAGTAAAGCTATAAATAAATCGATCGTTTATATTTCCATTTTAACACATTTTTAATGCATAGGAGATTTAATGCAACAGACGCTACGCTATAAAATGGTTTTTATCACCCCAGTATAAAGTTGATTTTTTTTATGTTTATTATTGCGAACCGAAGTGTGAGTCGAGTGTTCACTTTTTAGCTTGATAAAACATCAACGTACATGCAATTTCTATTATCAAAATGTTCCGTTTATGTCCCGACCATTTAACAGTATATCAAGCGAGTTTATGTGAATGTCGGCTTGGTATTTAGCAGACCCGTCCGGTCTTTGTTTTCAGTCAATCCATTAACTCCTTCACCTAGATAAGATTAGATGCGACTGAAATTCTACGGAATACAAGACAAGAACTTCACACAAAGGATTAGATAAACGCAGATTGAAATTTATTCTGTTCTTTAATTTTTAACAAATTAAGTAGAAAACACAATTTTAGTAATAAATATTATGAACAAAAGATAATTAATATTATTTTTAGTTGGGTCTAAAAATTTAAAAAATGAAAATTAAGACTTACTGTTAAGTAGTTATGTAAAGTTTTTATTTTTACTATTGATAGAATTGTCTAACTTTAAAATACGTAAGAATTGTGTACATAGCACAACCATATTAGCTATTCACATCAAAACTTTAAAACTGACAATATTTAGTAGAAATTTTAGTAAACTTACATTTTTAAAATAAAAAAATTATCAACAAATATATATTATAAAAAATTGTAATACTCAAAAAACTTTTTTTGAAAAAATTAACTATTTAATTTAGAAAAATTTAATTATTTCTGAACTATTTTCAGAAAATCTATAAAAACTAATTAAAGAGCTGATGAACTGTTTTATCCAACAACAGAGACTTATAAATACAACAAATGTTTAATAGGCTAATTTCAATTTGAAATAATACTAGTAGTATCTTCGTTTCCATTAAAAATTAAAAGAATTTGGGGTTGTGATTGGTTGTTGCTAAGAAAAAGTATAAAAATTTGTAATACTACCGGTAGTAATTCAACTTGAAATTATCTCATCAGGCCGACTAGTTTCGTTTCTTTATTTGAACATCTTCAAGGCAAGGTTTTTACAGATACCAAGATAAAAGGTATAGAAATAATATGTATAAGGATACTTTCAGAAAAGAGAAGAATCAAAACAACAGTCTCGAACATTATACAGCAATTAAAAAGTGCAACTTCGCGACAAATAAAATATCAAAACTGTTTGTTTGTAGTAAACAAAAAAATTTAAAAGAATTTATAAAAACAAAAATAGTTACTCTAAAAAGAAATTTTGGGTTAGTGTTGATTTTCACCAGCAACCAACACCTGCAGTTGTGAGGCCACAGATTTTATTAAGTGAAGAAAAAACCGCCAACATTGCAATTTACCCTTAAGTAAATTAAATACCCTTAGTCCAAAACTATTCTCAAAATTGCTCCTTTAAAGAAAGAACCTGAGACCGCCACTATATTTTTTTTGAGCGTACTCTATTGCAAACTTTAGAAACTCTACATTTTAGATAAACAAACCTTGAAGTTTCTTATTCAGCTTATTTAGCAATAATATTAACTACATTTTGTCACGAGAGCAAAAATTTGCTAAATCAGAGCAAATTCTAGTTTGACTTATTTTGATAGTTTTGCTCGATCAGTCAAGAAACTTGAAGCCAACTCTAATTCAGCACATTCTAGTTCTCACCTTACAATTACGTGCATTTTAATCATTTGATGTTTAGTAAATTGTAATAATTTTATTTATTTACATTAACATCAATATTTAAAAAAAAACATTTTTGTTGAGACTGATAAGCGTTTTATAATTTTATATTTACAATGCGGATAAAAAATATTGTTTTTTAATATATGGACTCAAAAAAAACTGAAATGCAACAAATTGAGTACCAACTTTTTTCCTCAAATGTTGGTACATTTTTAGTACATATTTTTTTTTGTTGGCAACAATGGTGGCTCTAGAGATTTAATAATTGTTTTCTGATATATGACACTAAAGGCAAAAAATTCTAGAATTTGGTTTTACTAGGGTAAAACTAGTTTTAAACTTAAAATACAACCGCAAATAGATATTTAACGTGGAGTTTACTTGTATTTGTCGTTTGCACATACAGTGGAAACATACAGAAAAAAAAATTATGTTTGTCAAAATTTAAAAAAAAATGTTAAAATTTTGCATGTTTGATTGGCTCTAACTTTTAAGTTATTAAACCTAATTTTAAGTATTTGACTGCGTTTGAAAAAACACAAAATGATCTGTTTATTAATTTATGTCTGAATATTTCCTTCATATATTAGTAGCCAACCAAATGTCTCAAAAATTCAAACGTCAGCCAATGACAATCGAGATTTCTTGATAAAACGGCATGTAGCTCAACTTAATGCGAATATTGAAGGTGATTAAACAGCATGTAGCTTTTCGCCTGGTTACCATGGCACTCCAAACAATTTTTTCTAAAAACAAATGTCAAAAAATTAATTTGTTTGGCGTTTGTAAATTATTGCAAATTTTTTGTTAATAAATAATAAATGTTTGTACTGATAGTTTTGTTATTTGGGAAATAATCTTGACATAAACTCCTCGAGCTCCAAGTTTTGATCCGTTCATTTTCGAGAATGTGTAGCTTGTCAATTGAGTCGTGCAAATTTGACAAAAAAAGCCCTCCAGCTACGCTGCCGGACTTTTAATATTATCAAATTTGCACTCTTCATTGCCAAGCAACACATTCTCTTAAATTAACCGGCAAAACTTTGAGCTCTTGGGATTTAACCTCTGACTATTATCTGTTTACTAATTTTGCTAAAAAAAATATTATTGCTGGAACAAATATCTTTGAAACAAAAATATTGGACATTTTAGGATTTTTATTGGCTTATATTATAAGTACCTATTCCTAGAACAACTAACAGATTTTTAAAAATTAGCGACATTGGAAAGTGAATAAGCTAGCTGCTAGTGGATCAAATGAATAAAAAACATTGACAATTTAGGTTTTCAGATCTTCAACTTTTTAAATTTTTTTAAAACTTTGTCGATTTTTAAAATAACAAAGTAATTTGTGTTATGATAACTAGAAAAGTACAAAATTTCAGATTGTTAAAATTTATTAAATTAAAAAAAAATATTGGTAGATATTGTCTAAACTATAAGCTCAAAAACTTTGGAAAAATACACAAAATAGAAACTTAGGAAGCTTTTTGATTGGTCTAAATTTATTATGATCTGATTTATAGTTTTGGATAAATTTACGAAAAACTACTTTTGTGCTATGGTAGGTAGGAAACTCAGAACTAATTTTAAAAACGACGGTGACAATATTTGGGAAAAATTTAGTGAATAAACTAAACGCTGGTTTGACGTTTATGGCCTACTGCTATGTCTCTTTATCTGAAATCTATTATATAGTAGAATTCAGCACAATGCATATCTACTACTACGTCATAAATGTCAAAATTACCTTTAGTTTTACCTCTAAATATATAACCAACATAACAAATCTATAACGGTCACACCTCTGTGGTTTTTGCATATGTCAAGCAATTGGTGGTAAAATAAAGCGAAAATTGATTTTTACAATTAATTCTGTGAGCTATTCGTGATGCCTGAAAAAAAAATATGGTGCTATCTCTATTTTTGGGCTCTGTGTGATTCGATTACACTGCGACTTTAGCTTAACGTACTTACTAGGATAGGTTTTATTCAAAAACATTAAAAACTCATTAATGAATTACCCAAAAAGTGTGTTTAAAACCGGTGACCAAATATCTCTTATCTGTACTTCAAATACCTAACACAAGAAATGTCTTTATTACTTAAGTATTTTGAAAAAAATTATTTGTTTTACCTCCAATAGTTTAATCAGCTGATTATGGTACCACTTTTTAAAACTGGCTCTAAACAATAAGTTTCGGGTAAGTTTTAGATGTTATTTACAATAATATGAATTCTACTATAGTTTCTAAATGAATAAAAAATATTGTCTGTCCTCTTTTTGTAATTTTTTCAAATACAAATATTAAGAATTTAATCCCATATAACTGCTTTTTTGGTGGGTTTTTATAATTATAAGTTTGTTTGCAATTTGCTTGTGAGTTAATTTATTTCTCAGAGGCATTTGATTAGTTTTTTTGTGTACTTTGTTTTGCAATTTTTATCTTAAAGCTCATTGCAGGGTTAAACAGCTAATGTTTTCTTTCTCTTGAATATTTTTATGTGTGTTTTAGCAAGCGGATGAATGCTCCATTCTGTCACTTTACTTAGTGCCCGGTATAAATTTTTTTCAAAAAAAAAATCGATAGATTCAAGGGTAGAATTATGTCTTTGTTTATTAGAAATTTATTTTGAGTATAAATTTTTTTATGCAAAGTAATTAGTTGCTAAAAAAATGCAAAAATTACTTTTGCAAAATTTTTCTAGCCTAGATATAAAATAACTTTGTGCCATTGTTAAAACTTCATATTTTTTTAAATCTAAAATACGTATAAAAAATATTTTTGACAAAAATAGTTAAAGCGGTTTTTTGATAAATTTAATACTCCTGTAATAAATAAATAAATAATTATTAGATACCCAAAAGTTTAATGTTCTAGTCGATTACGCATTACATGCTTTATTTTGTCAAAATAAAGTTTGTAATTTAGCTAATTAACTAACCTTTACAAATTGCAGGTCTTGTGTAAAACTCAGAACATTTTCACTCTCGGTTACATAATTTTTAACTTTAAATTATTAAAAAAATCATTTTCAAATGTGCTTAAAACACACCCAAGTCGAGAGTTTCACTTAACTGAACTCATGATAAAAGAACAGATAATTTTTTCTTACAATTTTTTTATGACCAACCTTGTTTACATTTTATTTAAACGTTAAAAGCAGTCCCATTCCTAATTTTAAAATTACGAAAACATGGGGTGCATTCTACCTGACGGAAAACAAATATTTTTAAACAAAAGATAAAATTATTCTTTGTTATAAATTAAATACTGTATCGAGAATAATGTCATTTGTGTATGTCGGTTTTGGTCGTTTTCCAAGACACTTAACCTTCCCCCGAATTTGAAAAGCTTGTGCCATGAAGAAGTAATTCAATAGAAGACATTGGAATCGAGAAGAACACTTCTCGGCTTGTCAATTCCACCAGTCTGCAGTGCATTGTGCAGCATCCACTTGCCTCGAAACGACCATAATAGCAAACTTTCGCAATTATCGGAAAAGTCCCCGCTTAAAAACTTTATATCCCTTGGGATAATTTTGTTTTACAAAAGCAGATGTTAAATAAATATGACTTTATCGCTTCAAGCACCCCCCAAATTGTCATTATACTACCACTTTACGAAATGTTATTTCTCTTCTCTCTAACTACACGACAAAAATTTAATTACATACAAAAACGACAAGACAAAGCTCTAATATATGAGCTAATTTTTAATTTAACTCGACATTGTTTATTTGTCTTTTCTTGTTTCTGACTGTAATTAATTTTCCACTTCATTTTAAACAATTAACTCAAATAAAGTGAAAAGTTAAGGAAAATTTTTGCGCTTTTATATTAAAGAAAAGGAAAGTAATAAACGTATTCAACCGGATTTAAGAATCGATAATCGAATTTAGATTCTATTTGCAGGCAGTTACCCTTTTATAAACTTTAAGAAAAAAATTGAGAGCACTAGAGAGCTGTCAATTGATGTAATATTTTCATAATAAAAAAAAGTGTTTAAAATATGTATTTCACTTATTAATTAATACCTAGTTATTTATTGTATAAGTGTTTTAGATAGCGTTTTATCCACGCAAGAATGTTTAAGCGCGATACGCAGTCGAGTATTTAATATTGTTAAGTGAATAAAACGCGACTAAAACACGAATCCAATATAACGTTTTATCAGAATCGCCAAAATTTCATCTCATGTCATCAAAAAATGATTTGGCATTACACTCTGACAGCGGATGTCTCCTCAAAAATCATTGAAATTAACTAAAAAACATGGGAGGTGTTGAATCGTTGCTATTTATTTTCGTTTGTTTATCCACTCCATTTGTACAAAACGCTGTGCAAGTAGGTGAAAATGGAAGAAAGTGATACTCTTCCTGAGACAATTCTTGAGGAAGCTGACGAAGCGACTCGCCAGTTATTGCCTGCGAAGTCCAGGGAACATTATGAAAAAGTATTTTCAGAATTTAATGAATGGAAAGAAGAATGGGGGATAATGACAATATATGAGGAAGTTTTGCTATCGTATTTCTTAAATTTGAAGAAGAGGTATGCAATTTCATCCATGTGGTCAAACTACTTCATGGTGAAGGCTATTGGAAAGAACACACGTGGAAGAGTTTTTGACAAGGGCTTGCAATAAAAAATATTTGATGATCAAGGTAATCTCTGTCATTACTAACGTTAGGTGCGTGCGAGTGGATTGTCAGTGGCATGATTTTGCGTTATTATATTTATACTTTATTTATCGTTATTTAAAGGCGGTACAACTTAAGGGCACATTGACAGTCACTCAATCAATCAGTATTTGATAATAATAGACTATAATAGGTTTTCTCATTTAAGAAGTAGGGTAGACTGGGTACGGTTGAAACAATTTGACTTTCATCGTTCATAATTTAGTGGTTTTTTTACCCAGCGAGGATGGTGATATGCCAAATTCAAGAGCATGTTTTTATCTTCAAAAAAGATTTGATCATTTTAGTTTCTGGCGTACGGTTTTAGAAGTATACAAATATTTAAAAAAAAAGTAAATTTGTTTCAATCGTCCCCATACCCGGGGCGGTTGAAACAGTGATGGTGGTCAATTGAAACAAGTGAAAATAATTCAAAATATAATATTGTTACAAGTTTTCTTTATTAATTCTAATTATAATAATAATTATGACACCGTATAACAACAAAAATCAGTATTCAAGGTTTTATAATCATAATTATATCTTTAATCAGCCTTTGATGAGACGATAATTAACACAGTCAACTAAAATAAAAAAGTTTAACGGTATTGTTTCAAACAAACGAAGTACTTAAACAAAAATAATTTTGAAAAAAACATCAAATAAAAATTTAACTCTTCGAAAAAAAAATAAATTAATCTCAGTCGCAATTGTGACAAACATAGGTAAGACCATTTCTTGTGCACTGTTCATGAGCCCACTCCCACTGTTTGCAAGTAGTGCATTGAATCCATTTTTCTTCAGATCTGCTGTCTGAATATGATAACAAGCAAACAAGACAATAGCATTCTTCTTCTTCTGATGACATTTCCTCTTTTGTATATTTTTATAATGCTTCTCCGCCCCTTTTCGTAGTGAATCTCCAGCTTTAACCTCTTCAAATGCATCTTTATACCTCGACAAGTCTACCTGTCCTCTGGAAGTCTTTCTTACGCGAACTCTCGGCATCTAGAAGACAAGAAAAAAAAAATTACTGTTTCAACTGTCCCACAAAAATTGTTTCAATCGTCCCCAACCCCGCTTTTTATAATATACAGTTAATAGAAATGAAAGTAATAATAGCACATTAAAACTAGTTGTTGTTCCGTATTTTAAAAGCTTTACTAAAACTACAAACGGATACTCAAAACTTTGACTTAGATACAACTCACAGTATTAGCAAAAATAAAAAAAGAAAAATACTTACTTTTGGGTACACAAACACAATACAACACTTTTACAAAAACAATATCATACAAAAAACTGCGACACTGGTACTTGTGTTCGAACATTGTCGTACGCCTCCTTTTGCCCTTGGGTCCCTCACTCCCGGCGTAGTCGTTTTTGCGATATTTGTACTGTTTCAACCGTCCTTTGTTTCAACCGTACCCAGTCTACCCTAAATATATTATGGGTACATTCCCGGTAACGACGCAGCTGGGTTTTTAGGGCTCGTGTAGACCATTTGAATAACTAACACTCGCGCGCTGAATTACACCGATTAATTAGCTGGTCAATTGGTCAGTCTCACTGGGTTGCCTAAGCTTAGTCATTACATAGACATTGTAGATAATAAATTTTAGAATATTTTAGGTTACATTAATAATGGGGGTGTCTGGTGGCTCTCGATGCTCTAAGCTGACAAATTTGAAAATAAGTGATCTAGAAGACAGGGGCGCATATCTGATTGTTTCGATACCCAGATACCAAGACATTTCACGAAATTTCTCAATTATACAAGAATGATTCTCTATCAAAACTGTGGAGAAGTGTAGGAAATACATGTCCTTACGTCCGAAGAAGTTATCCATTGAGAGATTCTTTTACGATACGCTAATCAAAAATGTACATCGCAACCTGTTGGAATTAACACTTTATCGAAAGTTCCTTCTAAAGTTGCTTCGTTTTTGAATGTGGCGACCGCAGAGGCTTATACCGGCCATTGTATGAGGCGCACTCCAACAAGTTTACTTGCCAATGGAGGTGCTAATTTTACAATAATTAAACGATATGGTGGGTGGAGGAGCTTCGCCATAGCAGAAACTTATATCGAAGATTATCTGTATCTAATAAGCTTGATATAGCAAGGAAAATCCAAGATTCTCCTGGTACTAGTCGTTCCTTACTAGAGGAGACGTCCATTGTTCCTACAACTACTATTCGTTCTGAAACCGATAACAACTACAAGCTTATTATTAATGGAAACGAAGTGAGATATGATAAAACAAAAAACGAAATGTCTATTAATGTAAATATTAATGTCAATATTAATAATAAATAGAATGCGATTGATTTAAGATTGTATTTTTTTATTATTTCACTAGTGAAATAAAATGATTTTATTATTCCACTAGTGGATAAAGTGTTACTTTATACGGTTCGTAAGTGTGGATAAAACTTCAATTATAAGGTAATTGTGGATAAAACAACGACAGAGAAGCTCTGACTTTAGTCAGAGTTTATACAGGCTGTCTTAAAATTAAGGTATTCCGAGTTTAAAGCATTGTAGGTAATCTTACCAAAAGTAGTGAGAAAATTTTATAAAAATTCAACAATTTTTAGTATATATTTTAAATAAAAGTAAATCTTTTGAAAAAATGTATTTTTTACATATATATTTTTTGTATTTAGTTTAAAACTACAGTCACAGATATTATTTCCTGTGAAGCAAGAAATTCGCTATTTGGGATTAGAGTAAAACTAACAATATGCGCTTTAAGTTTCGTTTCATAAAATGGACATTCAGGATTTTCTAGTTGTGTACACAATTTATTTCATACATTTTTATCCATGAGGAGGCACATTCAATTCAGGAAAAATAGACCGTGAGTGGTGGTCAGTTTTGCTACACTCAGCAATGCAAATAGCCTTTTTATATCCGTCAGACATTTCTGAATCAACGAATGTCACGAAAAATGGATTGCGGTACAATTTTCTATTACTGTTTTAATAAATCGAGGATTTTGTACCGGTATTGTTTCAGATTTAGGTGAGAGAGCAACGAGAAAAGTTAACAGAAGGAAACAGGCTTTCCATCAACGTTTCAGCTTTAACTTTTTTTATTACACAATTTCCAATATACTGTCGTGTTTATCCTTCTCGTCTTTTTTTTAATCAACATTTCGTCCATCATTGCCTAATTCTGATTAAGAGGGAGATTTCCGGGTTTTTATAGGAGAAGGAATAGCTTTTATTTTAGAGATGAGGACCAATCATTGTAGGGAAAAATTCCTTAAAAGCCGGGCAGATAAAATAAGGGTAAGGGTTTATCAATTATTTTCAGGACTTTAAATCTTTTATGATAAGAGATTTAATTTACAATCAAAAATTTTATACAGGCATTATTGTGCTAAATTGTTTTTTGAATTGCTGATTTTTTTGAAAAATGTTCTATTATTGTAAACAAAGAAGAAAAGAATTAAAATCCTAGTCAAACTCACAAGTTTAATAAAACAAAATTCTTACATTATTATGTAAGAATTTTGTTGCAGAGCGCTTTCGACAACTATCTTTCATTATCACTGCCTGAATAATAATGTGTGCAAAAAGAAAAATTATAAAATGTTTACAAAAAATGTCAGAAAACGTTTACCAAAGTTATGTCGATAACAAATCAAAAATTTAAAAAAATAGAAATGTATGCTAAAGGGTACTCTAGAATTTAAAAACTTGAAATAAAACCTAACTACCAAAATTAGAAAACCCTTGAATTTATTTTTGTCTATTTAGATTTGTTATTGACAGAACAAATAGTAGCGAAAAGCCACAACACAACTAACTCCGACCGTTTTCAATCCGAACTGAAAACAGTTCAATAAAATTAAAGTGGGTAACGATTTTTCATTTTATAGCTAATCTCTAAATTCTCTTAAAATTCTTAGATTGTGATTTCTATCGGATTTATTGTAACGACACATTTTATCTTCTTTAATAACATTCTTCTATCAGCAGGATTTTACTACTTCATAAAATCCCAACGATCATAAATTTCAGATGACATAATATTTATCTCAACAGCCCTCATATAGTTTCAACAATAAAACAAATAACTAATTAAAAATTTCAGCAACAAATTGAACCAGAATTCCCTACTGAAACTGCAATCGGAATATTTTTTTTAAATTAATTGTACGAAATCCCCTAATAAAATTTTTTCTTTGTGTCGAGTTCAATAGATAAAAGCCCTGAATTCCGATGAACTGTTTATTAGGTTTCTTTCAGGAACAAAGAAAAAAGCTAATTCTCGGATTTACAATAGACTAACAGCTCCCAATTCGTATTCTATAATTACTAAAAATTTCACAACTAGATTTATTTTTGTGACAGAGTTGTTTGGTGTCGCAGGTGTACCAACCCTTGAGGCAATTAGTAAATGTCTGTGAAATTATGATATGGAGTCAGGTATCAGCGTAAATACACATTAATACGCACTCTGTGATTTATTGAACACGTTTTGAAACTTTACTAATTTTATTTTTTCTCTGACAGTTGTGATAAGATATTGGATTTTTTTTTAACATTTTTAAGGACATGTGTTTCGTCTCGGAACGAGATTGGATAAATGGCTTTTTTATTTGCACACACACTTTCTTCCGACTTTATAGAATTGTTTAATTTATGGTCCGTATAATA
Source organism: Tribolium confusum (assembly GCA_029207805.1). Taxonomy (NCBI): domain Eukaryota; kingdom Metazoa; phylum Arthropoda; class Insecta; order Coleoptera; family Tenebrionidae; genus Tribolium; species Tribolium confusum. The sequence goes on from JALGAY010000006.1 coordinate 13,625,016, forward strand.
CAGAAAAAGGTCCTGAATGATGTGCTACAGGCAATTTTGCATTGTTGAATATCTTTGAACTTGTTTTAAATTGCATTATGAAGAAAGGAACACAATGGGAAGACTCTAACGTCTAGTGGATTTTAAGTTAAGACAAATTAATCCAATTAAGGATTAATTTTGTATTATAAAAATAAAAATAAAGTGGAAGCTTATTAAATTTCCGGGCTTTTGGGAGCTTTCTTGGGGTTTAGTTGGGATGTTTTAAAATTTTCCAACATTTTAATTAATAAAAGGTTAAACTGTTTATTGCGTTACAACACGGAAAATCGGAAAATCCAGTTGGAATAAAAATGTTTTTCCGTATTGAATTGTTTTAATTAAAAAATAATTTCGTAAAAGCGTAAGACTTTGAAAAGTTGAATACTTTTAAATATTTACAAGAGAAGCGAACATTTCCAACTCTTTCAGAATGTAATAACACGTTTTATTCCGTAAGAAAATGACTTGGCAGGCAGATTATTCGGCTTGTAATTTCCTGTTTAAAATTATCTTAGACTCAGCCATTTGACGACTTTAATGAACGATTAATTTCAAAGCGAAATTTTCTTTTAGTTGCAATTTTTCAAACGATTAATTTAAAAATATGAATGGAAATGAGGCCTAAATGAATTACAACAGCTAAAACTCATCTTTCAGATTTTTACTTGCTTACTTAATCCTCACCCTTTCTTCGCTTTCGCGTTTAGGGTTTAAGTGAGGTTAAAACCGACTGTTTTGGGAGTTTTCACAGTTGTTTCCAAATTTTTTTTATACTGGTTTTTCATATTGCACTTTATCAAGTTTTTCTTCTTCTTAGTATCTATTTCTTTACATTGTCTTATAAATCATAACATGTCCTTTTTGATTTACTCTTACTACTTTATTATGGGTTGTTCAGGGATCGTCTTTAAATATTTCGTATTTCAAAAACTCCAGAAATACAATTTTAATAACATTTGAACAATTCATTTTTCTGTCGTTCGCTGTTCTCGGAAATGTTCAAAAATTTTCTGAAAGAAAAATTGGGAAGGAGTGTAGCTAGAACTTGTCAATCGATTACTTCGATATCAGACCTCACCAGTGGCCAATTATTTTGATAATAAATACGGTCAGAGCATGAATATATTAAATTAGAGTTGGCTTTGCATTGCATGACTGATCGAGTAAAAGTATTAACAAAATAGAGCATCCTCAATTCAACAAATTTTTGTTCTCAAGGTGAAAATAAACAACAAGTTATTGTGGTTAAAAAAATATTTAATGGCCATAATACTGATAACATCCTTGGTAAAATACTTTAGCGTTGACTCAAATTTGGGTTTTTACAATTAAAAAATTTATTCAAGCATAAATTATTTACACATGTAATTCAACCAAGAACTTTAAACCGTTAAATAACTTAATAATACTTGTAGTAGTAGTAATGGAAAGGCCTTTATTTTTTATTTAGCTTTACAGTTCTAAAAAAATAAATACACATTAAAAATTAATACAATGGCACCGAACAAAAAAATAATTAAAAATCATTTCACTGACGACCCTGCTCGAATACCTTTATACTTTTTACTTTTTACTTTTTGTTTCTAGCCTTCATACTTTTCTTTATTTTTTTATTTACTTTTTTCTTCTTAACTTTCACTTACTTCTTTATTCTGCATTTTACTTGACCATCTGGCAACATACCTTTTTTCTTTATATTTTCTCAGCCACTCTCTCAGGTCTAGCACCATTGCATAGATCTTGCAACCATTACTTAGTAAAGTTATTTTACGTTAGTTTTGAGCTTGATGTTTATCTCTTTTTTATGTAGTGGTAAAATTAGCTATTTTTTCTAATCCCTGAAAAAAACCCTTCCACACTACATCTAAGTGTTTACATCTAATTTTATACAACATTTATTTCAGATTTTCTATGGCATGCAACCACCGCTTATTTGGAATTTCTTCTTTCTCTGAAACCTTCCTTTTCATTAACTTTAAAACTGGTTTTTCTATTTTTTCTTTTGATAGATTGGTTATTTTCTCGATAGGTACCTGACTTTTTGACTAGATACAGCAGTTATTACCTAGTTCTACCTAGAACATCTATAAAATGGGTTTTCTATTTTTACATATTTATATTTTCGCTTATTTTGTTTTTGCTTATTTTTTCTTTGTTTATAAATTTCAACATCTTTGCCTCTGTTGTTATTGATTTTATCTTATTCCTTTTTTTCTGTTGCTATTTTCTTTCTTTACACTTTATTTTGTAAGGTTTCTTTGTTTTTAGGTACTCTGTTTTAGTAATTTTTTTTAATCTTTTAGTTTTCTAACAGCTTTTTTCTACAGTGATTTTTATTTTTTTATCTACAATTTATTTCGTTTTGTGTGTACATAAACCTTTTTTTTTGATAATAACTGCTTGTATTTTCTTAAATAAATCTTTATACATTTTGACCGCATCTGCATAATCTGTAAAAACTTTCTTCTTAATTTTTTGTCTGTACTTTTGTATTGCGTCTTTATTCCATTTTGTTTTTATTTGTACTTTTTTTGTCTCATTTCTTGCTTTTTGAGTTGGTTGTGCCTAGTCCTTTTGTCGTTATTTTTGAAGGCAAGTGATCTGTTTTTACCCTATTTTCTATCTTAAATTCGATAATTTTGTCCCAGTACCAACGTTTGTAATACTATAATCTATTAGTACATCTAGTTCTGTCTTCGTTCCGTCTAATATACAGGGTGGACCAAATGTATGGAACGGGCCGTTTTTTGGCTAAATTATAAAGAATTTTGAAAAAACCGAATATACATGAAAATAAGTGCAAATATTTTAACCTGAAATACAGCACCACAAATAATAAAAATCTGTAAAAAAAATTTTGTCTTATCTCAACTGATAACAAAATTATAACCTAAAAATTAATTATTACAAAACGTATAACTTTTTTTTTAACATAGGGCAATCATAGGTTTTTCAGGTCAAAATAAAGCGATTTAACACAATTTACCTCTATACTAAGTTGCACCGTTTAGGAGCTAGAGGACGCCAAAGTTAAAAATGAAAAGTCAGTTTTATACTTTAAACGTAAATATCTCGAAAAAGATACGTTTTAGCAAAATATTGCATTCTTGCAGTTTTATGTAGAATCTACTGGCATATTCATTTTTGCTACAAAAATTGGAAATTTATAAGAAGAAAATTGGTTAATTACCCAAAATGTGAAATAAGAGTGCCGTAACTTAAAATTGAGATGTGCAGCAAAATTTTGCTAGTAGAAATAAAAAGAGTACAGTCAACTTCATTTGTGTACCAAATTTGGTATTAATCGGTTAAGCGGTTTTCCAGATATAACAAAAAGATGTTTTTTTATACCCAAATTTGACGGCCTGTAATTTTGTTGTTAGTTGAGATAGGACAAAATTTTTTTTACTGATTTTTATTATTTGTGGTGCTGTATTTCAGGTTAAAATATTTGCACTCATTTCCATAACACCCTGTATATTTATATAATATTTTTTGTAACTTTTTAAAAAGACTGTTATTAGCTTTTTAACATGCATAACTTAAATTAACCAAACATTTTGTAGGCTTGGCGAAAATCAAAGATAATATTCGGTAATGTTTAATTTTTTTATTAAAAATTTATAAAGTTAGTATTAAAACAATTAACACAGCAACATTTCTTTTAAAAAGCTTGTTCTTAAAAAAATCAAGAAAAAATTTTACAAAAAAAACAAAAATGTTGCTATAGTTACCTCCAAAATTTAAACAAATAATATTTTTTTAAACATTGGGTCAGGTAACATCTTTCTAGCCATTTAATGCCTATATTTTGTTTTTTCAAAATTCTTCACAGTTTAGCCAAAAAACTAAAGTTTATTAAAGTTCCACACATTTGGTCCACCCTGTATAATTTATATATGAGTATTCTTTTTCCCAATCAATCGCCTTCAAAGTTCCTATTTAACACTTGTATTGTCTTTAATTATTGCTCAGAGAATTCTTCGCTTTTATTGCTGTCTTTCCTTATGACAACCGCTCCGTCGGCCAAATGATTCATGTGCGCTTATATAGGGTGTGTCAAAAGTCGCGAAGATCCTTTGGAGGGATACATGGGAGACCCTCAAGGAACACAAAAATTTATTTAAAAGAATTTAATACTCTTTTGTTGTTTTTTTTTTTGTAGTATTTTTTTGAGATTCTGGTCTTTTCTTGAGATTTATGAATACGTAAAATTGATCATTTTTCTATTAATATTTCACACAACTTAATTTTTTTGTGGTTTTCACACTACAATTTGTTAAAAAAAAAACTAACGTATGTCGTGGATGTTATAAAGTCTTACTTTACTTTTATTATTTATAAAAACTTTCAAAAACTGAAGCGTTTTTTAAAATAAAATCTTCCTTACATTTAAACATAAATAAAACTTTAAGACTTACGCAAAAATTGCATAAAGAAATAAAAACACATCAAGTTGCTTTAAATTTAAGAAAAAAACTAAGATTAGAAAAGAAAAAATGAGAACATCTTTTTGAAAAAGTTGAAAAATGATTTGTAGTAAAATATTCTGATAGAACAAGTGTAAAATATGTATCGAAACATATCGTTTTTGAAAGAATTTTTTTTATATTGTAAAAAAAAAATGAATATTTTTAATATGTTCGTGTCAAAATTGGTATTGATAGAGGAGGAGGTTTTTTGAAATTTTGTATGAACATTTTAGATAAAGTAGAGTATAGGGAAAATTTATATAATACGACCAGCATTAAAAAATGCAACTCTGGAGTAGAAAGTGTCATTGTTGGTATTGTTTGCGGTGTAGAAGAAAATTACAACAATGTCTTAATTACACCTCCACCAGAGCATCAGTTAATGCTAGGAGCAGTAAATACTATTTATAATAAAAAGCTAGTAGAGTTTCCTGCAGTATGTAGAAAATAGGTACAATTTTGTTGTGTAAAACGTGAAGCTTTTCATGGTGGCTCCTTTAATAGATATTCATGTCGTCTTCTACTAACAAAAGTAGACTTTCTGGGATATATACTCGTATCTTCTCTTAGCTGCTTAAAATACGTCAAGTGTTTTTTCACATTGGACAAATTAGTAACAAGTTGTTTTGGAAAACAATAAAAAATTTTTTTTAGATATAATTGAAGCATTTTAAAAAGACTTTTTTGACTTGAATTTAGCTGTAACACCAAAAATTTACGCAATACTGTTTTATGTTTCTCAATTCTGCAATGAAGTACAAAGATTTTTTTTTTTCAGTGAACAGGCTTCGAAATCTGTACACAGAGATTTTAATTTAGTTTAACGTCGTTATAATTTTTTTTTAATTGATCCAATGTTTTCTAAACAATTTTTTAATGTCGTGACAGATTATAATACTTCACATATTGCTTAATTGTAACAAAAGCATATTAAAGTACTACAATAAAGTTCTAATATTAATTAAGTTGTATTACTGACAAACGAAAACTACAATTATTTAATTATTTATTAGAAATAAATTCAAATACTATTACAAATAGCCAACTATCTTTATTTTTGCAAAAAAATTGTTCTGCCTAACTGTGGCTGATTATATCATATACTATTATATCATAAAATTCTTAAATAAATTTTCCCTCTGGAAGATTGTAAAGTACATTTTTTTAAATATTTATTAATATTATAATTATTTATTATTATAATTATAAAATGTTTAATTTTACGTCATTTTTTAACGATATGTAATAGCACATTATACACTAGTTATGAAAAGTATGCTGAAAATAAAATTTTGTTTGCTTTGCTTATTTATTTTGGCAAACATTATGCTCTTTAAACAGAATCGATGTTTCACGAGTGCGTACCTAATTAATTATTTGCCAATCTCAATTATTTAGAAAGACACAGAGGTATAGCCTTCTAGAGAAGAAATTTTTCTGGTCCTAATAATGGTAGTGATAATAAGAAATATCTCATATTGTTAATATGCTTTGATAATTCAAAAAATTCAACCAATCACACCAAACACTTTTTTTGCACACGACGCATGTTTCGGCAACGATATTACCATTCTCAAATGAAACTTAAAACATTTAATAGTAATAAAAGAAGAGAAAAATCAATTATTAATTTTTTATTTCTCATTATTTATTTATCGTATTAAGAGACGAGAGCTACTAATGTCTGGACGCCATAATTTACAGTAAATATTTTAAGTAAAATGTATTAATTTTTTAAAGAATTTTTAGTTTATGATTTTAGTTTTTAACTTATTTCGAATTTAGACTACGTAAACTTAAAATAAAAATTAAATTGTAATAAAAATTGCAGATTTAAATAAGCTCTGAATCACGCACGCCTGACTCAGATTCTTCTTTCTAATCACTTTTCCGTACAAATTTTTTTACTATACTTTCGTATATGCTAAGTTCTGCCATAATCTACCCCAACTTTAAACTTGGGCCTAACCTCGGGCCTAACTATATTAACAAAATATAATAAAATAAATAAAAACATAATAAATATATGCAATTAAATAGAATTCAAGCGTTGTCCTTTTTGTTATAACAATTAATCGCGTCGATATTTATACAAGTCTTGATTACAAATTTGTTTCAAATTTATTTACTCTTATAATTTTTATTAGCGAGACATAGGACCTCTGATGCATTGATTGCTTTTTAGTGTTAAGATTATACTAAAAATTTGTTTTAATTTATGCAAAAATGTTTGTAATACAAGATCAAAAATAATATTTATAATTTTTCATTTGTTATCATTTAATATAAATGCATTTCTTTGTCAACTCATTGTTTATATACATTTTTTATGACTTGAATTTAGCAGTAACACCAAAAATTTACGCAATACTGTTTTATGTTTCTCAATTCTGCAATGAAGTACAAAGATTTTTTTTCAGTGAACAGGCTTCGAAATCTGTACACAGGGATTTTAATTTAGTTTGTCGTCGTTATAAAAATTTTTTAATTTTTTAATGTGACAGATTATAATATTTTACATATTGCTTGATTGTAACAAAAGCTTATAGTTTAATTTATTATGTGTTTTTTATTACATTTTATAAGAATTTAAGTTATACTGGATTTAAGTAAAAATACCCTTCTAACTTTGAAAACTAATACTAAACTCATAATTTTCTGATTTAAACGAAAAGTTGGAGAAAATTAAGTTTAAAAATGTTTAAAATTTTTAATAAATTAATTAAGCACTAATTATTTTGTTTATCTGTTTTATATTTAGATTTATATTCACAAAATGTGAGCGAAAATTGGTGGATGCGCCGGGATAATATTATTTGATCCTATTTTATTTCAATGAAACTCGAATTTTAACTACTTTTATTTGTTAAAAACATACGAATTAGGTTTATTTTTGTTTAAAAAAAATGTTTTAACAAGGGCACAAAATTAGTGGATGCGCCGGAATAAATAATCCGAAAAAAATTTAATTAGTTTTTTAACAATATTCCTGAACTTTTGGCACATTTATGTTAGATATTTTTTTTGAATTCGAAGAAACTAAAGTGATATTTTATGTAAAAATATTGTTTTTCGCCATTTATGTCACCTATAGATTACCCATTCACCAACAACCACTACTTTTAAAAGAAAATGTGACGTTAAAGTATCAGTATGCAGAAACTCCCTTCAAGTTTTAAATCCAACTCACATTACGGTTTTTTATCGTAAAAAGTAAAACAAAAATTTTAGCTGAAAACTTGTTCCCAAACTAAGATCACAAGATCAAAAGCTCTCTCTATTAAAATAAAAATAGGAAGTTTATTTAAACGTAAAATAAATTTAAGTTAAATAAACGATAATTTTATGCATTAGAATAAGATAAATAAGGGGTTATCTCAATTGGAAATTATTTTTTATTTCAGATTAAACCTTAACAAAAACCGCAACTGAGCTGCAAAATGGGGCCACGACTTACTCCCTGCTGCAGCTGGGGCGGCACTATCTTTGTTATCATTCTCCCAGCGGCCACTTCTGCCACCTCTTTAGGTAACTCCCCAAAAATTAGCAATTTTTGTGTTTTCAAGCCGGTAACAGAGTACTCAAAAAATTCAGTAACTTTATTTTTTAAACTTTTATTTTTTCAAAGTTGGTAGGTATGTCAGTAATTTGTGAAATTGAATTTTCCGCAGATTTTTACCACTTTTCCGGGTCTTCGAACGCAACGTCAATGGAAAACCTCTACGAGCCGTGGAATTGCACAAAACTGCCTTGCAATTTAGAGAACGAAACTCTGGCCCATAACGATACCAACGACACTCTCAGTGATGGTACAAGAGGTGAACCTTTGGCCGACTTGATCCTTATGGGAGTCCTGTCAGTTGTGCTCGGTCTGATGATACTTGTAACGGTGATAGGTAGGTAATTGTACCTTTTTAAGCGGTGCATTACAAGAAAAGCCGTGAAAAAATAAATAGTACAGAGAGAGGATATCTTTTTTAATGGAATTACGAAGCATGTGAGGTTTTTTCGGGTGAATTTCGAATGGTTTTATATAAAAAGGTTTCGGAGCTCTAATTAATGGAAAACACTCTTTTAATTAAAAAACTGTTAAGTTATCGGCGCAAATAAATTGCAAATGAAATAGACTTCAAAGAAATTCGTTTGATGAAATATTAGATAAAGCAAGGATTTGTGATGAAATAGACTAAAGTTGATAGTAATAACAAAAAATCTAGATTGTCAAAAGCAACTTTTTCTAGGTGGAAAAAACACTAATTAAAAGTGTTAAAAGAGAGGAAAATTATAAACGACCTGATACAATTTTAGAAAAAAATTCAAAAAAGGTATTTAAAAACGCGTGTTAAATTGTAAAACATAGCGAATCTTTTTACGAGATTTAGATGAATTCGTGCATCATTATCATGAAAAGTTAATAAATTTTATATTATAATAATTTATAATAATTTTTAAATTTTGAATATATGTAATTTCTAACAAAAACTCCTAAAAATGATTTATAAATTTTACCAATTTTTTGTTGAATTTTTGCCTATTAGCGTTTTTTATTGCAAAATTGTTTACCACATCCTGTTAAATGGAAAAAAAATCTTATTGTTGATTTCTTAGAAAAATTCCAACATTTCTCGAGATAATAACATTTTTTTTTTCAAAATTTATACTTAGCTTCTTCTGTAATTTTAGAAGTAACTCTAGGAGGATGATAACAGATGACAAATCTAATAAGTTAGTAGAACTGCAAATTAAATCTTCGCTAAACTGAACAATATTGATGCTATAATGTTGACTTTACAACAAAGAGTTTATCTAATTTAATGTTGCAAAACTGGGGAAAAGCGCTATCAAGTTGTTATCAGAAAATTTAACCAAAAATTCCCGGAAGTTACCATCTCACATTTCGGTGCAAAAAATTTGGTGACCAAATTCTTTAAAACGAACTCGGTTTAGACATTAAGAAGTCAAAGAAATTGTTCAATAAAAACAATGCTGTCTCAGTTCTTGCCGTTCATTTTGCAAAAAAAGCTCCAAGGTTGTCGTTAAGATGAAAGGAAATACAAACTGGGATAGGTAAATCTTATTTACAAAGAATCTTTAAAGAGAACAAAATTTTACCATTTAAACCGCAATTTAGGTAACCTTTAAAAAATGGTGAAGAAGCCAAACGACTGGATTTTGGTTTGGAAATGGCCTACATTGTTTTAGAAAATTCAAATTTTCATAAACGATTTATGTTCTTCAATAAATCAACCTTTTCAAGTAACGAAATCGTTTCTTTTCAACATTGCCAGTACTGGAGTGAGACGAATCCAAACTTTATGCTTTCTTGTCGCAGACAATATTTTAATAAAATTAAAGTGTGATATGCGGTTACGTACTATGTCATTATTGGCCCATATTTTTTTTATTAAAATTTAAACCGAAATTCATATTTAGAAATGTTGCAAAAATTTTTAGCTGATAAACTAGATGAATTGTCGTTAAACTACCAAAAGGATATGTTTGTTTAGCAAGATGAATGCCCTGCTCATTATGCCGGCATTGTTTGCCAGTGGCTCAATACACAGCTCTATAGTAATTGGATATGGAGAGATGTTAGCATTTTCTGGCCACCGAGAAGTCCTGATCTCACAGTAATGGACTTTTACCTGTGGGGTCGTTTGAAAGAAATTGTGTACAATGAGCCACAAGACAATGACGTAGAGCAATTAAAAAATAGGATACAAAATGCAGTTCAATTCTTATTAATCTTGAAATAGGATGCAGACTCAATGAGTTTAGAGCTCGCATTAAAATCTCTGCCGAAAAAGAAGCATTATTTGAATAGAAAATTAATAGTATTACTTTTATTAAAATTTTATTTCATTTTAACATTTGTAAAATTTATTAAAAAAGACTTGAGCCTAATTTAAATATTTTCTAGCAATAAAGTGATATTATTTGGAGAACCGTTTAAGTTAAATAAATTTGTGTTTTTTGAGCAAATCAACAAAAGCAAAATTTTCTGAGAAATCAAAAATAAGAAATTTTTTCCTGTTTTAAAATCAATCCGGGAACATGTTGTAAAAGAAATGCTTCTACTATGCTGTTTGGTGTTTGGGTATTATTATGGATTCAAGTTCTACAGCAGTTCTTACGGTTATTATATTTATTTAGAATAAATTGTAACAATATCTGTCTTATAAAAAAACAAAAATTGTTAGATGTTTTGTCAGTTGTAACATTCAATAACACAAAATTTTGATACAGTAAATAGATAAATTCTGAGAAAATGGCAAAAAACAAAAAAAAACGCAAAAATGTTTCAGCTTTCACAATTTTAAATCACCTGAACCCAGTTAATTTTTATTCTAGAAAATAATTCTTAGAAGTTTTTTACACGAAAAACTGATTTTTTGGCGTTTGGGAGATGGACTTTGAACGTCGTTTTGATGATTTTTTAATTGTTGACCTTAGGACGTTTATTTTGACATGTTTTAAAAAAAAGCTGTGCTAAATTTCATAATGGTTCAATTTTTTTCATTATATTTATCTAGATGACAAATAATAAATATAAAGTGTATACCATCTAGAAGCGAAACCTTGAATAGGTTGTTCCATTGGTTACCACAGATTTAATTTTGAATTGAAATTATTACTAAATTAATTGAAATCGTAAAATCGGCCAAATAGTTGTCACGGCTATGCTTGCAAACATTTACCATTTGATTAAATTAGTTTTTATCAGGACATTTGATCCAATTTTATTAACAACGCTCTGGAGATTTATTTTTCGTTTAGGGACTGATTTATAGTGTTTAGCATAAACTTTGGACTTTACAAAACCGAGGATAGAGGATAACATCGCAAGTTGCAAGGGAAATCATCAAATTGTGAAGACAAGCTCTTCCAATGCTAACATTAATTGAGGAGCTTGCGTGCAAAACCGGATATATCCACTTTTACAAATTTTTCAGGAGTTGAAAAAAATACCCTACATATTTGTTTAAAAAAATAGTGTTATTTAGCGAAAACAGTTTAAATTTAATAGGTTATGCAAATAATTAACATACACTACTCTAAACAATTATCGCACCACTTCTCAAATTTTTGCTCAAATGTTTTGTTAGAAATTTTAACTAAATATTTGCAGTTATATAATAAACCAAACAACAATAGAGCTTCTTAAACGAAAAAAAACTTATATTTTTCGAACACAATTATAATCTTCTAAAAAAACAACTTTTAACAAAAAATTCAAATTTTATAAAACCCAAAAAAAAGGCAGTAATGAGTATTTCCGTCTCTTTTTTGGATAACTTCTCTAAACCGACTTCGCATACTTAAAATTAGTGGTCTGATTGATTCCCTCTTCCAAATTTTTCCAAATTTTAGTTAAATGTTGCCCTACTTCTTGTAGATAAGCTGGTGGTGGTTGCATGGTTCTCAGACGTTTTCCCAGCATGTCCCACACATGCTCCATACGATTTAAATCTGGACTCATCGGTGGCCAATGCAATTTTTCAATATTTACTTCTTGAAGGTATGTCTGTACAATGCCAGAGACGTGCGGTTTGGGGTTATCGTGCATCACAATAAAGTTGTCTCCAATATAAGGCGCAAAAGGCATAACATACGGTTTCAAAATATCGGTAATGTACCGTGAAGCGTTCAAATTTCCACCATTAAAGACGTGAAGGTCTCTGCAATCCTTCAAAAAAATGCCTCCCCATACCATTACAGAGCCTCCGCCAAAAGAATGGACTTCTTGAATGTTGCACTCAGCAAAACGTTCATGTGGACGTAGGTACACTCTTGCATGTCTATCGTTGGCGTACAAACAAAATGTCGACTCATCTGTAAACAGAACCCGCCCCCAATCTTCTTCATCCCATTCAACGTATTCTCTAGCAAAAGCTAGTCTAGCTCCACGGTGGTTCACAGACAAAGCTAGGCATCTAGCTGGGACTCTGGGGTTTAAGTAAACTTCTGCAAGTCTGTTGCCAAACGGTTTCAATGCTTACTTAGTTGTTATGCACCCTTGCTAACTGTTGTTGTAAACTTCGAGCAGTAGTGAACCTCTCCCGTAAAGCACGAATTCTTAGAAAACGATCTTCAATAGCCGTTGTACTGCCTTGTTCAGGACGTCTAGTATATGCATTAGTTTCCCGGTAACGTTGACCTATCGTAGACACCGTCGTATGGGCTACACCAAATCTTCTTCCCATAGCACGGTAGCTCAAGCCTTCTTGGGATAAAGTAACTATTGTGACACATTCGTCATTGCTTAAATTGCGCTGATTACGTTTTATTGCTTTCCAAATTTAACAAAATTTTAATTATACTGACACTGATGTGTTTCTAAAACAAGAGTGAACAATGAAAACCAAACGTTCATTTCAGGTAAATTTTATACTTATCGTCTTTTTTTCTTTATCTTCGAAGAAAAAATTAATGCAACATAAAAACGCTTCCTGAAAATGTTGTTATGATTAGAAACAAAAGAAAAAGTCTTTAAATGCAAATTCAAATTTATCATTTTCAAAAAATCGTAAATATTGCAGGTGGTGCGATAATTGTTTGGAGTAGTTTATATTTTTTTTGTATAAAAAGTAAACAATTTGACGTTATTAGCAATAAACTATTGGATATATCCAGTTTTGCTCACAAATGACATACACTGAGCGAATAAATTAATTATTCTTCTTGAAATAAACAAATTTAAATTGGTATTTGCAAAGAGAACAAAAAAATTAAATATGTATTACAGCTTTTTTGTTCAGGATATCGCATAGCTTCTTGGGTTTCATTCTGTTCTTCGTTTCTTCCCCCATTACTGTATAATAATTTTTATACCACAAAAGGTCTTCTCTCTTTAAATAATCTTTCTCAAAAAGTTTTTTTTATTAAATGTTTTAAGCTTTTTTTCTTCTTATCTGGATATATCCGCTGTTGTTTACAAAATTTAGATAGATATAACCGACTTTGCTCCAAATGTCGAACTTTACGTAACGCTTTTACGAGGATTTAAACGGTTTTGGTTGCAAACAAATATAGATGGGCCTATAGATATCACAACTTAAATCCAGAAATCACCAATACATGATTTTTTCTGAAAAGTGGATATATCCGGTTTTGCACGCAAGCTCTTCAATTGGTTGACTAACATTTTGCCGTGGCAGTTCTGTTCTCGTAATTTTTGATTTATAATTATATCGGAAGTGTCAAAAAGCGCGCATTTGTTTAGAGGTATTAATAATAGAACATTCAGTATATATCATTTTAAAAAATACAAAATTTTTTTATTATTCTTAGTAGCTTAAAGCATCAAAAACAGATATTTTTGCATTGTTCAAAAAATTAAAATATCGGTTATTTAAAAATTTTAACAAATTACATTATAATATGAGTACTGTAGCTTACTTTTCGACCCCTTCAAAAGATCAAAAACATTAATCAAACTAAAGACTCTTATTAGAAAGATATGAAAAATTGTTTATTAATAATTTAGTTTGGTCATTCAAGTAAAAACTGCCAATCTTTTTGAAACTCAGATTGTAATTTCTGAGCTTATTTGCAGCAATTTCTCCACAAAACTTTGCACGAAGCAATTTGTGGGCAACGGAAAAAGCTTTAATGGAAAATTTATTATAAACTAGAAAGAAACCAGTAAGCGAAAATTAACCAATCGCAGGTGAGTAGGAATACCGAATTTTTAACAAAACGTCGCGTCACTATGATAAAAGTCACTCACAGTCATTGTTTTGTGATTTTAGGTGTATGTTGCTTGAAAAAATCTATTGTATATCTTATATTTTTAATTTCGATAATAACGAGTTTTTATACTAATCTAAAAACCGCAAAATATATTATTATTTCGACAGTTTCTTATTTTCTACTTTTTTAGTATATTATATAAATAAAATTTTCTTTATATTGTTATTGTAAAATACGTTTTTGATGTATGTGAGTGTAGATGCTGAGATTGAAATGTGTGGTAGGGAAGTTATCGTTACTTGTGACAGGATCCGCCGGAAATTGGCTTCTATTCCTGGTTTGGCTACTTCATTTTTCTCTGCTTTTACATTTTTAGAAAAACATCTTGACTAAACCAAAAAATTAAATTTTAAACTCTTAAGAAATATAAAGTATTGATTTTTTTAGAGTAGCTGACGCCTCTGTTATTACTTAAACAAATTAAATATTTGAAAGGATTTTACTTGGTAATTCTGGTTTAAATCCGCTTTTAATTTACCATTCTTTAAAACTTTACAATTTAGATTTAAGAGTGTTTTTCTCTAAACTGGATTTGTTAAATTTTCTGTAAAGAGAGTTTAATAATTTTTCAAATTTGATTTTATTTACATTTATTTTGAAACTGTCAATAAAGTAAGTATCTAACGTCTAGATTTGAATCAATATCAATACGAATCGTAATTTAACTTTGAAAGAAGAAAATTGAAATAGCATATGAAAAATTTGAAACCAAAATAACGAGACGTAGTGTCTGTTCTATTCCATATAACAAAATATCAATAACAATATTTTACGAATAGTGTCCGAAATATTCAGATTTATATCGGAGATAAATCATTAATAGCCAAGCCAAGGATTTTTGTCCCTTTTGATTCCTTTCGTTGATAATTAATTAAAAACAGCTTAATGTCTTTTTGCCTTCGAAATGAAACACCATCAGCCGTTAAATTCAATTTGACGCTGTTAGTCCCAATAATGCTCTATTGACGCAAGAATTTAGGTTAATTGTTATTGCTAATTTATTTATCTCAAGACACAACGTTTATTGATTTTTTAACAAGTTTTAAAACATGTCTATTTTAATTTTGTCGCTCCTGAATATATTATTTATTTAACCTTGCCAAAAGATGTTTAAGGCACACAATGACTTGAATAAGATTAAAATGGAGTATACCGGAAAAGACGGTAATACTATTTTGACAGGAAGGTAGAAGAGGCATCTCTTAACTTGTCTGCGACTTAAAAAGTTGTATTAATGTTGATGTAAATAGGTTTCGAAATGTAGAAGTTGTACTTGAGATGAGAGTTTACGATTGCGAACGACTGCTTCTAATACTCTAGACTTGGTAAATAAATGGACAGACTACAAGATTTTTATTTGTTTTCTGGCTATACAGGCTGCCTACAACTGGTTTATGAAACACTAGTTTTTATTTATTATTTTTTCAAAGTTGCATTTTCACGTATGAAAAGTTTGAGAACGAAACAAAATTATGAATGAAATCACGCAACTTACAAAAAAACAAATGAGTCAAGATAAAAGGATGAAACGTAGGACTAGCATGAACTTTAATAAAACAGGACTTTGCACTTTTTCGGATTGCTAGCGGCTAACAAATTTGTCATATCGTTGAAGAGAGAGGCTGGGCACGGGACACCCTCATATGTTGTCATAAAAAAAAAATTCTAATTAAAATTGTTTTACTAGTAATAAGAAATAATATCGTTATATAAGCTGCGTTCGGCTTTGCTTCCGAGTGCACCGCCTCTTTCCTTATCTACTTCATTGAGCCATATATCTCTATCCGGTGACCAAAACTTGATGCTTTTTGACACTGTATCCAAAACAACACACGCTCTTTGTGCACCCAGTTATTAGATGGGGCAGAAAGAGCATACGTTGCCATGAAAACAGTTTTTATATTAGTAAAGCCTGAATTCAAATAAAGCGACGGATTTATCTGCTCTGAATGAGACAAACAAAGACAGAGTAGGTGCACTCGGAGTGGCAAAGCCGAACGCACCTATAGAAGATTAAATTAATAGTATTAGTATTAGAAAAATTAACGAAAAAGTTAATAAAACATGATGGCTTTGTTTAAAAACGCTACGCAAACAGTTAACGTTACAAAGAAATCTTAAAGAAAAAAGATATCAATGATCTCAAAACTACATATTTATAAAACCCGTAACTATAAAACTTTTTGCTAATAATATTATTATTTTACTCAGAGTAGTATATCCAATAATAATATCTCAAAGCTTTTATAAACAAAAACTTAATAATAATAATGTCACAGCTTTTTATTTATGATTTTTCTATGAATACAGTCTTATGTAGTTATAAAAATCAAGTTCCAGCATCTATTTTTCGTTACATTTTATTTTAACATGTTATAGCAGTTAGAGAACTACTTTTTTAAATAAACATTAATAAATAAACTAGATAGGCTAAACACCAGGTAATATAGATAAATAAACAACGGAAATCATTAACTCACAGGCGATAAATAGCTATCTTTACCATATAAACTGCATGGACAACGCAAACAATACGTAATAAATGGAATACAGCGATTATTATCACTTCACGTCATTACACAAACAAAAAGTTTAAATAATAGTACCTACTGAATGTTGAAGGATAGGTATCTCCGCTTTACATCACGTATAAATTATATAAACGAGTAATATGTAAAGGAAAGATTTAAAAAAAAAAGATATAAAATATGTGGAGCGATTCTCAAGTAATTTTTGGAAAAAATATTTCAACTGGATAGGTATATTTTGGTTAATGAAACAAGTCCGATAACATGATAACAAACACGCCAATCTCGCTTTCCTATCGTTTGCTTTACATGTAAAGAAACTGGACCTCCATACAAAAGTTTACTATACAGGTTATCCATGAAATAGTATACAAGCAATACACAATCATAAATATCACTAGATTGTAGAAACCAAAAAAATGTTTTAAATTTTTTTTTGTGTAAATGGTATTAAATGCCTTAACCTTTGTTTTTCAATGCTGTATATGCTAAATTAGAAAACTTTATAAAGTTATTCTAACTTTAGAAACAAATGTCTTTTTCAGGTGATCTCTTAACAAGACACATTTGCAATCTACCAAAATTTCTTGATAATGTCCTAACGGGCGAAAGTACTCGAAACAAAGATTAAATAAAATATCTAGTATTCTATTTATTCCAAAGCTTAATCTGATAAAATATTAATTTTCTGCTGTAGAAACGGCATGGGTAAAATATTATTTCGTTGTCTGAGAAAAAAGCCAACAATAATTTTATACTTATTTATTGTATAAGTGTTTTTGACAGCGTTTTATCCATGCAAGAATGTTTAAGCGCGAGACGCAGTCGAGCCTTTAATATTCTTAAGTGGATAAAACGCGACTAAAACACGAATCCAATATAACGTTTTATCCACAATTACAGCGATTTAAAATCAGAATCGCCAAAATTTTATCTCAAATCATTAAAAAATGATTTGACATTGCACTCTGACAGCGGATGTCACCTCAAAAATTATTGAAATTAACTAAAAACATGGGAGGTGTTAAATCGTTGCTATTTATTTTCGATTGTTTGTCGACTCCATTTGTACAAAACGCTATGTAAGTTGGTGAAAATGGAAGAGAGTGATACTGTTTCTGAGACAATTCTTGAGGAAGCTGAAGAAGCGACTCGCCAGTTATTGCCTGCGAAGTCCAGGGAACATTATGAAAAAGTATTTTTAGAATTTATTGAATAGAAAGAAGAACTGGGGGTAATGACAATAAATGAGAAAGTTCTGCTATCATATTTCTTAAATTTGAGGAAGAGGTATGCAATTTCATCCATGTGGTCAAAGTTTCACGAAAATTTACAATTATAGAAAAAGGATTCTCTATTAACACTGTGGAGAAGTGTAGGAAATACATGTCCTTACGTCCGAAGAAGCTATCTATTGAGAGAATCTTTTACGAAACGCTAACCAAAAATGTACATCGCAACCTGTTGGAATTAACACTTTATCGAAAGTTCCTTCTAAAGTTGCTTCGTTTTTGAATCTGGCGAACGCAGAATATGCCGGCCATTGCATGAGGCGCACTTCAACAACTTTACTTGCCAATAGAGGTGCTAATCTTACAACAATTAAACGACATGGTGGGTGGAGGAGCTTCGCCATAGCAGAAACTTATATCGAAGATTATCTGTATCTAATAAGCTTGATATCGCAAGGAAAATCTAAAGTTCTTTTGGTACTAGTCGTTCCTTACTAGAGGAGACGTCCATTGTTCCTACAACTAGGTACTATTCGTTCCGGAACCGATAACAACTAGCTTTATATTAATGGAAACGAAGTGAATTATGATAAAACAAAAAACGAAATGTCTATTAATGTAAATGTTAATGTTAATATTAATAATAGATAGAATGCGAGATTGATTTAAGATTGTATTTTTTCAATATTACACTAGTGGATAAAGTGTTACTTTATACGGTTCGTACGTGTGGATAAAACTTCAATTATAAGGTAATTGTAGATAAATATATTTCTTTAATTTGTCAAATACAGTTTGCACAGTGTTGCCGTATTAAACAGTCAATTTTAGATACATTTTTTTAATAGAGCCAAATATATTTTGCGCATTGTTGCCGAATTAAACAAAGTTAAAAAGCAAACACCTTGTTGGATTTGCTTGAAAAACTGTTTTGTATATTATTACTTACTCCAGCTGGTACCCTTTACAGTGTTTTGAATTTGGAATGCTTTATTTTTGAGACAGCCTGGATATTACAGTGTCTTTTATGACTGTGGATTGCTTGTTAATTATTTTGGCAATACCTATATAAAGAGATCTAATAAAATATTTTGAAAAATAACAACAAAAATAACAAATAAGAATAAGAACAGAAATCCATCAAGAACACTTTCTTATATCTATTTTTACCCATGACATCATTAGACCTATGTGAAACGGCTGAAGTTTAATAAACCGAGGTTACAGACGAGATTTATAATCGGCAAGTCTGTAATGACATACAAATTTGAAATTATACATTTTAAACAACAACATTTTAACAGCCGTCAAGCGTTAAACCAGTTTTCCATTATTTATTGTTAGTTTTTTTTGAACCATAATAGTGTTCTGGTATTATAAAACAGCTTTCTAATTTCTGAAATACTTAATACCGTAACCGACAACGCTGTAAAATAAGAACTCGGACATCATTTTCATGGATGATGCATTTAAACAAGTAAACCGAAAGACAGAACAATATTTAAAATATTTAGATGTCTCATCCACGGTAATGATAAAAAACAGGTGACCAAATTACGCTTGACTTTCAGTGAGACGGCTTAGTGATTCAATGCCGGTCTTGTTCCAGTTCAAAATAACAATAAAAGAAAGAGAGTTAGAATAAATTGCTCTAGAAAATGCTAGAGAGGTTTTGTGCTGAAAGGCATCGAGGCGTGAAATTCCGTAAAATTATTAATAGACTCGCTTAAGGACCGATCTAAAAAATAAGTCATCACTTCCAGTTTAATCTAGAAAGATCACGAAATGTTTAGTACATTCTAGCAAGGACTTTCGATTATATATAGATAAATGAACAACGGAAATGATTAACTCATGGGCGATAAATATCTATCTTTACCATATAAACTGCATGGACAACGCAAACAATACGTAATGAATGGAATACAGTGATTATTATCACTTCACGTCATTACACATACAAAAAAATTTAATAATGCTACCTACTGAATATTGAAGGTTAGGTATCGCTGCTTTACATCACGTATAAATAGTACGAACGAATAATATGAAAAAGAATGATTAAAAAAAGATATAAAATATGTGGAGCGATTTTCAAGTAATTTTTGGAAAAAACATCTCAACTGGATAGGTACAGCTTGGTTAACAAAAGAAGTCGGATATCAAACACGCAAATGTGTTCTTGTCTACTGCTTTACATGTAAAGTTTACTACATAAGCTGTTTAGGAAATAATTTACAAGTAATACACAATTATAAAGTCTTCTCTAAACTGTCTAAAATTACATGTCTAAACTGGTTTTGTAAATGGCATTTTTCAACATTTTTTCGAGTATACAAGGCGTCTTACTATGAAGATATATCGATTTCAAAGTTTTGTAGAAAATGAAGTAAGAGAAAAATTGTTAATAAACTTTACGAGATCTGCTTACAGACATATAGAGATCTAAAGATTCAGTTATCTTCAAATAAAAGCTTAGAACATCGTCATTTATTTTTATCTATTTTGGGTATTATTACAAGTAATAATAATAAAGAAAAAAAATGTTGAAAAAGATTTGCTTTCACGCTAATTCTGGTCAAAAAAAAAGCGTATTCTGCGACTGATATAAGAGAACTACCTGCTAATAAAAAAAATGCTCCATTTTAGAGGCTTAAGCCACAAATTGTCTACTTTCTATCGACATAATATGTAAAGAAGTATAAATTATGAGAACAAATGACCAAAACACTTGAGAATGAACCTAATTATGAACTAAAACAACTCACTATAGACGAAAAATGGAAAAAAATCTATAAATTTGAATAAATTCAAAACTATGGTGAATGAAAATAGGGCCTGGTTAATTGTGTGTTGATCGAGCGTGCGGTTCCTCCTTTTGGCAATTCGTCTAAAGTAGGAGCGCCGAACAATGCCAATAATGTCGTTTCACATATTGGGGGAATTTGTAAAGTGAAATTTGGTTCGTTTTATGACCGTGGGAACATTGATTAAGACAGTTCACTGAGCGTTTTTTTCACCGTAAATTGCAAAGTTATACATTTTTTAAGAGATGTTACATTTTCGATGAGGAAAATGCTTCCAGCAAAATGCAATTGCTCGTAAAAGTATTTTGTAAAAGCCTTCTCATTTGCATAGCTCTAAAATGACGAGGACTCGAGATTTTTTGCTCGAGAACATCTCTTACAAACGCAAACCATTTTAATGTGCCGAGACGAGGGTAATCCCTAACAAGGCTCTACACGTTATTCGAATAAATCGGAGAAATCCGACAACCTATTCAAAATTATACACACAAAAATAAGTCACTCGTAACAATTTTTCCGGAAATTTAATTTTACACAAGGACAAAGATTAAGTCGTAAATTCACACATTCAGTGAGACATTTTCGAATAATACCAAAACTTCATCTAGGGGTACCTCTTCACGTTTTACAACCGTTTTTACTATCTTGGCACATGTTCTCATTATCTAGCTCACGTATCTCCGATTTTTTCTTTTTCGTATTTTCTAGCAAAATTGTCTGGATTAAGAAATTTCAACTTATGACAAAATATTTTATATATACGAATTGGTCGTAAAAGTTTTATAGTTTTTTATAAAAGGCCACTTCACATATCATGCAAAAACTTTTTAGAGTAGCGTTCTCAAACAGAAGTATTTGTCTTTTTGTTACAATAAAATTTTAAACTCAAACTGAAATGTTAACTTTTATAATTAAAACAAACTTATTTAAAGAACAAACAAATTTTTAAACAAGCTTAATCAAGGAAAGTTTACAATAAGGTATTAGTCAAAACCTGAGTTTTCAAAATCAAGAAAAGTGACAGAAACAGATTTAAAATACTGACTTCACAAAATTAAATAGATATTAGATAACATTAAACTAGAAGAATAAACAAATATAAAAATCAAAATTACTTAAAATCTATAACAATCATTAACGAGAACAATATTTTTTATTTGGCACAAAAGTAATACTTTTTGTGCCGAATCTGTAGCAGTTTTAGTTTGTAGTGAGTCCGGCATAAAACTGATACAGACGAGGTACAAACAGTCACTTTACTGCCGCTATATTTTTTCAAACTTAAAATAGAAATACAATAATAATTATTATAAAAATGAGGCTGAGAAGTAAAATCTTTTCAGACTGGGTTGTTACTTCTCAGTCACTTTATCATTTTTTTTTTCTTGGAAATGTGTTAATTATTTTATATAGGGCTGATTTCATAATCAACTTAAAAGCTCCTTTAATTTAAATGACGTTTAGACTGTATCTGTCATATTGACGATATGCATCGACAGTTAGAGTTTTAACGTCATGCGTCATTTAAATTAAAGAAGACAGAAGCTTTTAAGTTGATTACGAAATTGGCCCTTAACGAAATAAAAGACAAAAATTTTTTATTTTGGACTTTTTGTTTTATAGGGGACACAAACTAAAATAAGAGAATCAGATTTTGCGACTGAATACTACAATTACAAAACACGATCTTCAAAAAATAAAAAGGGCTTTAAAAACTTGTATTAAACAAACCAATTTTGAGAAAGAAGGTACTCTTACTTTTGTTTTTAATGATTTTTTTTTGTTTGTTAGTTTGTAAAATGTAAATGTGCCAACTGTCAAAACATAA
Organism: Tribolium confusum; assembly: GCA_029207805.1. Lineage (NCBI taxonomy): Eukaryota > Metazoa > Arthropoda > Insecta > Coleoptera > Tenebrionidae > Tribolium > Tribolium confusum. The sequence goes on from JALGAY010000006.1 coordinate 13,647,657, forward strand.
CATAACCTTAATTAACAAACCGAGTTTACACCGTACTCTGAATAATTTTTTGGGAAAATTTAAAGTACGAAAGCTGACACACACAGCCAAATATGACATACTAGATTTTGAACACTATTCACTTCAAGACTGAATGTCTAATATTTATATAATGAATTTATAAATAAAAGAAAATTATCTATTTCTGCTTTGGTGACGTTGAACGAAGATATAGATATATAGCAACATAGCTAACTTAGAAACAAATATGTTTTTAAAAAATGCAAAGTGTAAAATTTTTTTTCGTAAAGGTTATCTATAAATAATTCTGATTAAAGGGGGGGCAAAAGAGGAACTCTTGGTTAAATCTGTGTTTTGTTTATAGATATTATTATTAGAAATAAAAGATAAGTTAGTCGCGTTTAAGGAAGTAGTGAACTAAAAAAAAATTACTTCGAGTAGAAAAAGCTTCATTGTTATTTAGGCACTGATAATAAGACATAGTTTTCAAAGAGGCTTTGGCAATATTATGTAAAAATTTTGAATGATTAAACTTATGGGTTTGAATTGATTTTAATTCTTTCATCATTTGTGTGAAAATCACCTCACTTTGAGAGAAATTTTTTTTCCATCAAATCTACTTTATTTGTTGTAATTATTAGGTATTAATGTATTGTTGCATTAAGAGATATACGCCAGAGGGAGAGAGATACGAGAGAAATTGAGAACACAGACGACCAACTCGGCATTTAAATGCAAACCGGTTCCATCATATTTGAATTACTGCTGGGTTACTGTACCGTCCTTGCCTCATCACAGATATTTTACAGGGTTTGCTTTAAAAATATTTTCATAAAAACTTACTAAAATAGAATTAAAAAATGTCTTTTTTATCGTTACCAATGTTAATAAAATGTACTCACAACATATACCACCAAAATAAACACAATACACACAAAAATTACACTTCACTGTCATCGGAAAAAGTGAATTAAAGCTTAAACTTGAAGCTATCCCTGTTCAAGGACACAGCTGCACTTCTGTAATCAATTAGTAACGAAATGTTGACATAGTTGTCCAGTTGGACAATAATTAGTTATTTTACGCTTTATTACATCGAAAACAAAGTAGGTCGACTGTATAAAGTACTTAACAACTTTTTACGACTTGTCATTATACGACCTTTTAATAGGCTTACAAATATTGCATGGACTATACCTAGGATGTATAAAATTTTAAGACATCTAAGGCTGGTATGAAGTTGTTGCATTCGCGGTATATTTAATGTTTTATCGATTTTGTTGACTGGGTGAACATTTTATTTTATAAAATTGACAAATCAGCATTGCTAAAATAAACTAATTGATACGTAAATTTGAGCTATCGATCTGTAAATACATTGATTTTAATTTCAATTAAATTAGGAAAAAATTTTACCAATCAATTTTGTAATACATTATTTAACGAATCAGATCTATTTATTAATACTTTGAAATTTGCCTAAACTAAATAAATTTGAACAAACTTTGCTTATTTCTTTTAGCATTTACCATTTTCCGTAAAACAAAACCGTTTTTCAAATCTCGTTTATTTTCAATATCTCGTCAAATGTTCCTCTCTCTGGAAAAATATCCAGCTAGCAGCGTCTGCCTCATCGCATATAAACCGAAAAATATCAAGTACAATCTTTTGTTATTTTCCAGGTAACGTTTTCGTGATAGCGGCCATATTACTGGAGCGCAACTTGCAAAACGTGGCGAATTACCTGATCGTGTCTTTGGCTGTGGCCGACTTGATGGTAGCCTGTCTCGTTATGCCTTTGGGGGCGGTATATGCGGTGAGTATTTTATTCATTTTTACTAAATCCTAATTGAACTTGCCTACCACTATCCGTGCCAAACTATGATGGATTGCCTCAAGTAATTGACTTGCTATGTAAATAGCGATTTGGGGGATGCGACACTTGCCGCCGGGGGCGGTTGTGGGATGTTTAACCTTACCGCAAGTATCACGACGACTGGACGTTGAACCCGATATTGAGATTTTAAACCCACTATTCTTTTAATTGGAATGCATTAAAGTTAAATGCTAAATCTTGTATGAGAGGCTAGTTGGTTGGGGTTTAAAAGGTTTAATTAAAACTGAAAATAGATAGTTTAACAGTGCACCGTAAACTTTATTGTCTTTATACTTATGGCAATTGGATTCTCTTGAGAGGTAATTTAGTTTAGACACTACATAACAACAGCTGAGTTAATTATAAAGGCACAGACACCCCTTCATAGAAAATTTCCTTAGGGGTACTTAAACTTCAAACATATCACTCTTGGATACCAATTTGTTAAGCGATGTGTTTCCAACGTTTACTCAGACCACATTTTAGCGGTTATTAACTACAAGATAATTCACGAAAATTAGCAAAATAAAAGTAACGAAATAACAAAAGTGAATAATAACTGAAACGTCCATACCGAAAAGTATATTATTTAACAGGTTGTCAACCAATAGAACAATTTTCTATAATAAATAAAAATAGTGACTTAAATTATAAATCTTACTAACAAAGACCTCCTGCTTAAGCTAATAGCATTACTACGATTTACGAGATCTTTAATCTTATATTGGCAAAATCGAAAAAAGGCTGATGCCAACAGATGTTTGTTTGTTAGTAGGGGTTAATTTTTGTTAGCAAGATTTACAATAATTTAAGTCACTATTTCTAATCATTTTTATTTTTAATAGAAAAAAGGTAACAACTGGATAACAAATATCAAATACCTATTCATTAATTTTGTTTGACCACCCATAGAAGTAATGATATAAAACACAAAACTGAGAGTTTTTTTTTTCAGATTTGAGATTTTAAAACATATATTACAGTACATAATATATTTTGAGTCAAAAAATATAAATTTTCCGAAATGTTGGGGTAATTAATGTTTTAATTTCTATATACAGGGTTTTCATAAATGATTGTAACATCGTAGGTGGCTGTGGAAAAAATAAAAAATGTTTTGCCTTTACAAGGCAATAATTTTAGCTATTATTATAATTATTATTAGACAATTGAGTAACTCCAGGAACCATTCTTTAATACTCCGTTGTGGAAATAGGACATTACAATGAATATTCGTGAAATCAAAAATTTCCACAGCCACCTACGATGTTACAATCATTTATGAAAACCCGGTACTTTCCCATCACATTAAACTATCAATAACAACCAATAGGTTTTTACTTATTTGATACTTTATTCAATTAAAATTTTTATCAATTAGTTTTGGAAATGAACGCTTTATTGTTGTTAAACCGGAATTTTTGTCTCATTTTCTGGTGTATAAAAGAGCAATTTTAATGCAATGAATCATGGGGAATGCTCATTAAGTCGATCTCATTTTTCACATATATCAGAATAAATCCGGAATTGTTGAGAGTTTTTCATTTCACATCCTTTTTTTATTTCCTGCTTGGACAGAAAGTTTTATTTCGTCAGATGAAAGTGAACTTTTATTCTGAAATACGAGACGACGCATTATCCTTTCAAGTCGAGTGGCAGTTATAGCACATCGTCTCAACGAGGTCCTTAAATAGGTAAACATCTTTATATTATTAAAAAAATTGCCACAAGAGAAAGACTAACTTTGACACACCGGAACGTTATGAATTATAAACTCTTTCCAAATAACAAAAAAAAAAAAAAAATGTTGGGGTAAATGAGTTGGGAGTTTATGTGGGATAAATGCTTGCTATAAAACTGATAAAGGTTAAAGCAAGAATCAGAAAAATGTTCTTTAATTCAGCACGGACAGAATAATAGGTATCGACTTGAAGTTCTCCAGTTCCGGCTCACGCTAAATTCCATTAGCAAAATGGACTTTTAAAACAGAAAGAAACTGCTAGGTCAGAATATAACTGGGAGAAAACCTCAAAGACAATCCGATAGCCTTTATACCACTCTTGCCTTGTTTACCTTCACAACACCGATGGAAAATCAACTTGTTACGGCCCTTTCAATTAAGCCAAATAAATAAAACCGACGACCCAATTGTTATTTTCTTCGCTTCGATACAGTCTCTTAAAAAAAGTGTAATAAATCCACGGCTTTTTCGACACTCCTTTTACAAATAAATGGAAATTCAGTCATTTTTTGTCTAGAAAAAACACTAAGTCTTATGAAAAGGTGTTCCAATCGAACAACAACGTCGAGAGTATACCGGTTTCGGGGTTTTTGCCCCTCATCAGTACAGTGTATCTCGGAGCGTTGTGCTCGATTGGAACCGGTGGGAGAACTCGCTTATATCAAGTTCAAGTTGGTGGCCGAGCGAGAGCCGAAGAGATAACTTTGTTATCCGCCAACATTATTATACCAATTCTCGCACCTTCCAGTACTCTTCGTTAGATGGCACACTGTGTCTGTTTACACGACTACTAGCCGAACTTCGCTTGATATAAGCGAGTTCTCCCACCGGTTCCAATCGAGCACAACGCTCCGAGATGCACTGTACTGATGAGGGGCAAAAACCCCGAAACCGGTATACAGTTTCTCGACGTTGTTGTTCGATTGGAACACCTTTGCTAGTTCTGGTTACACTGCCTTTCAGTGTGTTGCTGGTTGGGCGATTAGGTGATGTAATTCAATGTCGGTCGGGGCATTAGTCCGCGAAGTAGTTGTTTTTGCCTGATCGTAGAGGTTGGTTATGTTGGTGGCCGAGCGAGAGCCGAAGAGATAACTTTGTTATCCGCCAACATTATTATACCAATTCTCGCACCTTCCAGTACTCTTCGTTAGATGGCACACTGTGTCTGTCTACACGACTACTAAGTCTTATAGCAGTCTAATAAATATCAGATATGTTCTGTGAAACAGTTATTATTTATCGTTCTTTATTTTTTGATAAGTTACACTCTTGCATAATAATTCAACTAAATTATTTAAACAATCCTAATAAGCAACTAACATTATCATCGGTAACTCTATCTATTTTTTTTATCCTTTAATTCACTTCCTTGCCAATTTTCTCTAGTATTTCCGAAACTGACCTATTAACTTACTTCGTTTGTCAACTGCTTTTTTTATTAAGAGTAAATCAAGCTTTTTGAAACTTAGTTTAAACGCTATAATTTTCTCTCAAAGATTAAAATTTCTATAGGGTTCTACTTGCTTACTGTCCAATAAAACAGCTAATTTTTATTTTTGTATTTTTCCTATTTCTTGCTTGACTGTTGTATGTTGTATTTTATACAATCTTCTTTTTATGCATTTTTTGTTCTTATTCCTATTTTTTTATGCAATTTTTCTTCCTTCTGTTTCTTTGCTTTGTTTACGTGTTTAGGTGTTATTATTTTAAAAAGCTGTTATTTATAGACTTTTTTCTTAAATGAAGATATAAAAAGTTTAATTGCGAGAATCTTACTTATTATTTTCACATATCAACAAACTAGTTGTTAACAACTAACACTCTCACAGGTGATTCTTACTTGTTTTTCTATCTGCCGCTTTAGCTTTTTGTATTTTTTATGAATTGACTTATTAACTAATTTATAAACCAACTTTTATCAGCAACTTTTACCTCTTATATAAAGTAAACCAAATTTGCAGATTCTCTAGAAGTTCCTTGGAATTTCTTAGAAATTCCTGGAAACCTTATGTAAATATAGAAATTCATGATACTCTTTATAGACTAGAAACCTCTATGTATTCACCTCTCGTCTGACTTGCTGATTACACAGCTCGTGAACAAATTATCATTTCAGCCTTTTTGTATAAGGTACTAATTTTGGTGAAGTTTCAGTGAAACTACGTTTTCTAATTATTGTAATACAGCTTCTCCCTCTTCTTCCCTTTATTGTTTGACTTTACTGATCTTTATTCTAATTTTTTCCACCTCTTTCTTAACTTTTATTTTAATTTTTTGGCTTGGCCTGCTTTTGTTGAAATCTTCTTTAACTGTATGTTTCACTTTATTGAGTTTCTGTTACGTTTAATTCAGGCTTTCTTTCGTGCTTTTATTCCTGTTTAAACACCTTTAGACACATTCTTTTTTGGTTCTTCTTTTTGTGCGGTTTTACTTTTTTTTATGCTATCTTGCTTGTGCTGTTTGTCTACTCTTCTTCTACTTTTTTTAATTTATGTATATTTCAAATTTCTTGTTAATGTTTCTTGTCAGTATTGTAAAATTTTGGCTCATCTACCTCTACAACCAATGTAACAGCTGTATTCGGTCAAAGCGCATTTTTTTAAGAATTGCGATTTTTGCATTGAATTAGTTAATTTATTTAAGCAGCAAAACAATAAATAACAATTAATATCATTACAGGTGTCACTAACTTGTTTTTTATCAGACCATCTCACATGCTGCTTGCAACTGCTTCCTTCTATATACAATACAGTATGCCAAATTTCTTGAAAGACAGCAAAATTTTGATCTTTTCTTAGTTTTTATTTATGTCTACTTAGATATTTACTAGTAAGACAGATAAATATATATTTGTAACATTGTGGTCTTTTTTTTGCTTCTTTCAAATCCTGTTTAATTTTACCCACCTCAGTTTTAGTTTTTTAGAAAACTTGCTTGATTTTTTTGATTTTATATTTGACTTCCTTGACATTTGGTTTAACTTCTCTGACTTTAAATTTTTTGATTAACTTTTTGTATTCCATTTAACTTTTCTTGTGCCTTTTTGTGTTTCTGTTCTTGATTTAGCATGAATGACTTTCTATTCCTTGTGAGAATTGCCTTTCCCTTTCTTCTTTTTTCGACGTTTTTCCTTGTTTACTTTTTACGTCATTTTTACTTTTCTGCTTTATTTAGTTTTTTTGTTTATCTTAGAATTAACTTAAAAGTGTTTTTATTTCTTAGTGCTTTATGGTTAGAGAAGCACTCAAATAACTATTTCAGATTTTCTAAAATTGCTTGTAACTGCTTCCTTCTATATAAAGTGGGTCAAACTTTTTGAAAGACAGCAAATTTCTGTTTTTTTCTCAATGTTTCTATCACGGCCGTCTAAATAAATTATATAAACTTATATAATCTAAATTTATATAAACGTCAATTTATTTAGACGGCCGTGGTTTCTATTTTGGTCTACTTGGGTATTTACTAGTAAGACAGACAATTATATACAGACTGATTATAAAAGATTGTCCGGAAAAGAAGGCTATGGAATTTGCCGTCTTTTTGAAATAATTCCATTACTATTTTTTGATTGTCAATTTAACAGTTTCTGTCATCTGTCAATCTCTGTTACATTTTGTCAGTTTCGTTGCCTTGATCTGTGCTCTAACTCTTATTGCTTTTATAATTCTACTTTGCTTTTTTGCGACTCTGTAATTCTTATTCATTTACCGTTATCTTCAAAACCTGTCTTTCTGAAGACAAAATCTGTCTTTTTTAAGACAAAATCTATTCTAGCGCTTGACTTCTGGTAAGTTTAAAAAGTTTTATTCAGCTGATGTAGACTGTCCAAGTTTTTCAAACAAACCAGAGACATATATAGTTTACACTGTGGAGCAAAACGTGTTCATTGTCACATCCTACTTCCGAAGTGGTAGGTTCCATGAAGATGGTTCTTCGAGCTACAACATCAATACTTGCAAAGAGGAATACCTCCACAGATTTCCTAATTTGGATATCGCCAAAAATTCGCTAATTTGGCATATCCAAAGAACTGTGAATCGCTTTGAAACTACTGGAAGTGTCAACAAAGGAAAATCTCCAGGCAGACCTACTGTTGCAGGTGAAATTGTGGAAGACATCAGAGAAAGGATGGAACAGAGTCCTAAAAAGTCTTTGAGAGCACTGTTTTTGCAAACGGGTGTCCCCTACATTACTTGTCAAAAAGTGCTTAAAAAAGATTTAAAATTGCACCAATACCGAATAACAATAGTTCAAGAACTCAAACCAGCTGATCTACCAATGCGTGTGGAATAATGTAATTGGTTCCAAAACCATTTAAATAATGATGACTTGTTGGATTTAACGTTTTTTTTTTCGGATGAAGCATGGTTTAATTTATCAGGTAGGAATTTAGAATGAAATTAATGAACTGGATAAAAATTTTGTTGTAATGTTAGGTTATTTGAATTCACAAAATATGAGGATATGGAGTTCAGTCAACTCTCTTGAATTTATAGAAACACCATTGCACGCAGTAAAAATTGGAATTTGGTCAGCTCTATCACGTAGAAGAGTCATTGGACCAATATTCTTTGAGAATACAATCAATTCTGATCGTTATAGAAAATAAATTTTAGATGTATTTGTGAACGAGCTTCACGATGGTAAGTTAACAAGAAGATAATTCCAACAAGATTTTCCAACACTTTTTTTCACACATAATTGAATTGTTATTCAATTAAATGCAATGAAAATTAGATAAGTGATAACAGATGTGCTTCTGTCCCTGATTGTAATAATTTTTAAACACTATGTTACTTTTGTCCATGCATGTAACATTAATAAAGCGAATATTGTAATATCTGTAAGATTTATTTCAGCTAACTCGTCTGCAAAACTACTACTCATAGTTTCCTATAATCAGAAAAATTCCATAAATTTGCTGCTCGCTGGTTTCGGCTGTTTATACAGTGGCCAATCGAGAAGCCCTCTGTGGATGATACAAAATAAAAGTGTGTTGGTAGCAGCAGCATCAGAATGCAAAGCCCTCAGTGAAGGCGTGATTTTAACAAAAAAGTGCATTGCATAAGAAACTCTACTTGCGTGGTGGCTTCAAATGAATGATTTCAAGTTTGAAATGAAATACTAAAAGTGTTTACCTGCAAGTAGTTTTTTAGGATATTTTTGTATCCTTATGAGTTCAAAACTTTCTGAAATAAAAAAAAATTAAACTTATTTCAGTGATCCTCCTTTTGAATAAAATGAAATCGGTAGTTTTAATTTATTCTTCCTTTATTTAAAAATGCAATTTTGTTACATAACCTAAAATCACCAATTTAACAGGTTTGAGTCGGGAAATGCAATGCGAGCGGCAAAATAAAACAAAACACTAATTCCAAAGCACTCTTTTTCGGACAATCTTTTATAATCAGTCGGTACATATGTGAAACATTCTCGTGGTCTTCTTTTTCTTCTAAATCTTGTTTGACTTTATCCACCTCTGTTATAGTTTTTTTGAAAACTTGCTTGACCTTTTAGGTTTTATGTTTGACTTTGTTGACATTGGTTTAACTTCTTCGACTTTACATATCTTGGTTAACTTTTTATAATTTATTCGACTTCTCTTGTACCCTTTTATGTTTCTGTTCTTGGTTTAGCATAAATGACTTTTTATTCTTTGTTGGGCAGATTTCAAATTGAGATAATACCAGTAGTATCTTCGTTTCCATGGAAAAATAAACAAATTCTTGGCTGTGATTCGCTGTTGTCATGGAAAAGTATTAAAATTTGCGATACTACCGGTATTATCTCAACTTGAAATCAGCCCATGTGACAATTGCCTTCTTCCTTCTTCCGACGTTTTTCCTTGTTTACTTTTTTCGTTGTTTTTACTTTTTGCTTTATTTAGTTAACTTAAAAGCTTTTTTATTTCTTAGTGCTTTGTGGTTAAAGAAGCACCCAAATGACTATTACCAATTTTTAGAATTGCTTGTAACTGCTTTCTTCTATATACAGTGAGCCAAATTTCTTGAAATATATCAGAATTTTAGTCTTTTCTTGAAGTTTCTATTTAGGCCTACATAGGTATTTACTAGTAAGAGAGACAATTATATATTTAAAATATTGTTGTCGTCTTGTTTTAACAAACCTTGTTTGACTTTCCTCACATGTGTTCTGATTGTTTCGAACACTTGACTTTTTGTTTTCCATCCATCTTTTCTTGTATCCTTCTGTGACGATTGCTTTTTTCTTTCTTCCGACTTTTTTTTGTTTACTCTTTTCGTTATATTTACTTTTCTACTTTATTTAGTTTTTGTGTTTATTTCAAAATAAAAAAATCCTTTTTCTCATTTCTATTATGTCACGCTTTTTAACTTATTTTCATTGTTTATTATCTTTTTTTAGCTATTTTAAAGTAGAAAAGTAAAATTTTGCGTGTTGTAATAGGCCTACTAGAACGCTAATGCGTTCTAATAAAAATAGATATAAAAGCATTCAAATGACAGGTTTTACAAAATTGCAAATTATAAAAAAATAGAATTTTAAGACGTCACTATTAAATCACCCTGTATATCTAAAATGACTAAAATAAGATTTTATATACACTTTTAAGATTTTATTAAGCAATAAAAAAGCAATTATTTTTAACAACATTTCATCATTCCGTGTTTCAAACATGAATTCAATTCAATTTAATTTAACTCTGGAATAATATGACAAATTGTAGTTACATTTTTAATTCATGTTTGTTCATTTTATAACACAAAAAGCATAAAACATGATTAAAATAAATGATTTGCCTTTTATACACGCTCCACTGTCCCATAAATAACATTCACCAAATTTAGTTCGACCATATTTTCCTATTAAAAAATCAGACACCTGTCATATTTATCAAAAACTAAAATATTATATCAGATTTCATCGAGTGGAAAAAGTTTCTTATTTCAAACAAGACTCACGTCCATCTTTTATGCATTTTTAAACCAACACCGAAAGAGTTAAATCCCTGCATGATACAAATTGTCGGAACAAGTCTGAATACATTTACTTCTCTTTCCGCTTCTTCACAATAACAATTAGCATGAATTATTTAGTTTGGAGCTTTTTATTGTACCTGAAATCATTGGTTTAAGTCAATATTTAAGCTCGGAAATTCCTCTATATTTAGTTAGGATTATTTACTCGTTATTATGTAAATATCAATAATATCGGCATGAATAAATTAAGAACAAAATTTTTATTTAAATTTAAATTCACTTAGGCAAATTCTCGACTCTGGTCACTAAGACCACATCAAGCGAGCAAGCTAACCGCAAAACCCGTGTCCTGAAAGGATTTGAACGTCTAGAAAATAGCACCGGGAAGTGACCTATGCAATCCTGGTAATCCTTTGAGACAGGTGCTGTGTACGGAATTTGGCAATTTGACAAGATTTTAGAAGAATTCTGACGTCTCTTCATCAGAATAATCATTATGAGAGTGTCCTATAAACAATAACACACAATAACATACACAAAATAAGTTGTTGTTACATTGAAGACAGCGGTGGCTAAGTGAAAATTCTTCTACTTCTTCTACTCTTCTACTGGTGATAAAAACGCATTTTACTGACCACATGAGCAAACCAGAAAAATGTTAATAAAAAAGAGAAGAAAATAGTAAAGAAAAACGAAAAGAAAAAAACATTGCACAGTAGCAAAAGAAGGAAGAGAAAAGAAAGATGTTAAAAGAGTGAACAGAAGACAACAGAAAGTTAATAAAATGAAACAAAGAGTCAAACAGAAAATTAAAAAAAAAATTGCAAGAGGTGTAGAAAGTTAGAGAGGAGATCGGTAAATCCAAATACGAAATGGTTGAGGAAGAAAGCTGTATTACTGCTTAACTCAAAATTAAGTAGAACCAAGTAAAAATTAGAAGAATCTAGTTTGAGTTACCTGTGCTAATGTTAGTTGTGAATTATAGTTGTAATAAAATACAGTGATTAAAATACTACAAGAGTCTTATTTATCAAAAACAATTCAAACAATAACTTTTTCATAGAATGCTGGCATTTATTACATTACTGCCAGTGGTGGGCGATAAGGCACTGATAAAAACCGGTTAGTTTTGTAAAAAAGAGAGATTTCTAGCACTACAAGAGTTTGTAATATAAAAGTTTTTAAAATTTGAATTTTTGCTAAGTAATAACAACAAACGAACTGAAAACAAGAAACACAAACAAGATAAAAGGTAAAAACAAGAACAAGTAGAAACAAAGAATTATGCCGCAAGTAAAAAAAAAGAAGAGGCGTAACAAAGAACATAAGAACTTTTTCAGGTTAAAACAAGAACAAAAACAGAAAAACACAAGAGAAAGATTGGACGGAAAACAAAAAGTTAATGAATTAAAATATCAAACTAAAAGGTGAAAAACAAACAAGAAGAAGAGCAAAAACGACATCAAGAAGAAACTATAAGAATTCAAATTCTGACGTCTAATGCATGATAAAGGTACCTAAAAGACAATTTAAACGCGGTATAAAAACGTAGGGCACAAAAGGTTTCAGCTCCCGCAAGTTGTTAGCTTACGTTGTCCCATGTTTTAGCAGTGTTCTATTTTGGGTTTTCTCTTTTTTTGATCAATTTTTTACTAATTTTGTCGCTTGTTTTTGTTGAATTAGTAATTGCGTCTTTTTTATAGTGATTCTGTTATTCATTAATATTGTTTTCGATTATTTCTATGTTTTCTTCTTCTTCAAAAATTTATCTAATTGTTTCACCTATTGTTAGAAGAAATTGACTTTTGATGGCCAAAAATTGATTTTAGCGTATATTAACTGTATTATTTAGCTAAGACAAGAATTATAAATACTGTCTGCAAATATTCCTCTTTTATATCGCAATCAACAAATACTGATTATTAAAACTACAGTTGGCTTCAAAAAAATCGGAAAATTAAATTTGACCTAATGTGAATTGGAAATTTAATTTGTCAATTAATGTCAATTTATGTATACATTTCTGACACATAAGTGCAGTTTTTTAACCCAAATTCTAAAAGGCCGTTTTAAACTATAAAAATTTAATAAAATCTGACAGAATTTCTTCTGACAGTTCCCGTTTTTTAAAGCCAATTGTGCTAAAAAAATTGTTCAAAATTTATGAAATCGATCATTTTTTTTACTGGAATTATTTGGAATAAAGACATTTCTTAAAAATGTAACTGAAAAGCCTAATTGAGACAACTAGAGTATCAAAATTATGCTAAAATTATTAACTTTATGTTGCCAACTTAATTATAATTTGTTGATCGCAGTGTACTTCTTGTATCTGTCACGTGTTCTTGGCGTCTTTCAATTCTTTCAAGACATGGTCTTTGTGACTTTGACATTGTGATTTTAAATTTTTCTCTATCGTAAACTGGATAAGTTTTCTATCATTATCATTGCTTTTCTTATGCTTGCTATGTTTCTCAATAATCCATGTATAATCGAATCTTCTTGTCTTGCCTAAGCATTTAAGTTTCCAAAATACTCTTTTCGATTTTTTTTGCTGAATCAGCTTCTTTATACTTTAGTTCCATTTAGAGCCAACTTTTTTGTTGATAAATGCTATCAATTTCTGATATTTTTACCTTTTTGCCTTGAGCTTTTATATTGCAACGTATGTGCGAATTCGGAGTTCGTTCAATTTAAAGATCTGGATTAATACTGAATAATTTATTTCTTCTATGTACACGAATACAACAATAAATAAAATACTCGATACTTACCTACAATCCTCGTCTCTTTAATAATGTCGCTAACTTTTCATTTCTTGTTTTCCTAACTGGTTCTCACTAATTGACTAACTGCCCGGTCAATGTCTCCCCTCCTTATATAACTAAACGTGTTTCTAGAATGTGTCTCAAAATTTCGTGATCTTTCTCTATTTAGGCGAAGCGATGATTTACTTGACCTAGTAATTGTTTCGCAGAATTTTATGCCTCGATGCGCTTCCGGTACGATATCTTTTTGGTATTTACTCAAGCCATTTACTCGAACTTTTTTATTGTTATTTTGAATTGTGTGTAATACTATTTATCTGATTTTGAATCGCTCTGTCCACCTTCGTTAAATCATTATTAATATATTTAATATTTTCTTCCTTTTAACTTCTTTTAATTTGCGTTTGTTTGGTATTATCTTTATTTTGTTCTCTTTACTACCTAATTCTGCCAAACATAATATAATCTTTATTTCTTAATAATTAGAAGCGGTAGTGGTGGCTCAAATACAATTCCTTGGGCCCCTCTTATCTATGCATCTTACAAATCCATACTAGTCGAATAAAATAGTTAAAACAATAGAAACTTCCCGAATTTAATTGTTTTAAAGTTTTAGCATTTGTAGCTCCTTTTAAGCATGAACAAGAAATTCTAACTCGTTTTGTAATTGGCATGAAGTACGATTTACAGCTCTAAACTTTAATATTAAATATCTCTGCTTTGAAACGAAACCTCTTCGAAATAAATGTTAAGAACCAGTTGAGTATAAGTGTCAAATTCGATCGCGGTCGGTTAAATAAGAATGTTCTATGCCAGGATTTCCTAAAGGTTCGTTCCAGGATAATCCTGTAATAATTGGACACAGGCTCTGCACTTCTGGACATCCGCCTTTCCCTGCAAACACCATTCGTTTTTCACATTTTAAGCTTCTCGAATTTTGGTGTGCTGCCAAGATCAGTTTCTTACGGATTTAAAATCATACATAATAATTCTATTTTGGCAGAACGTTTGATACTTATTTAAGACATTTTACAAGACTTAAGCTCTTTTCAACTTTGAATTCAACTAAATCTCATAAAGCTCCAAACTGTAAACTTAGGCAAACTTATAAGCTATCTTTTACTTTGTAGACCAATATAGAATCCTGCTTTCATGCATCTCAAATAAATTGACTCGCAAATATAAATCACCGATTTCTGAAACTGTTTTAATCATATACCTACAGATACGAGTTCTCAACATTTCAATACACCAAAAGTAGAAAGTTTAATTGAATTTTCAACAAATAGCCACTCAAGTTTTAACGATATTCTACTGAAAATGACAATCGTAAAAAAATCATATGCACTTTACTGTTAATAAACATACGAAGCTAAATGCACTTTTATATTAAGGGTGGAGAGAAAATTAGATTGAGAAGTGGTCGATATCAAGCACAAATTCAATTCTGCGCTCCATGCTAATAAAGTTAACTCAGTTATATAAGAATATTGAGATATTTTATTTGCTAAATTTACACGTATATTCCTACTTCACAAAAATAAATCTAGTCTTGCAAAAATTACAAAAAAGACAAGTACGATGTTCAAGCATATACGAATAGAATCTAGAAGACTGTAAGAATTTTCAACGACGGCATAATATATAAACAAGTTGATAAATTAGAAGTCCAATTTTCAAAAAATTACGTGGCCATATAGTTAGAGAGTTACCTGTGATTGTGTGGTTACTAATTATTGTTGTTTTGTTTGAATTAGTTAATGAAACATTGAAGAACGTCTTACTTAACAAAATTCACTGAGTTAGGGCTAATTGACAAGGTAGTTACAACATTACGTTAAGGAATCATCAACGAACATGATATGCCACTTTGAAAAGAATCAGCAAATCTGTGGTAGTTCAAATATTCAAAGGCATAAGTTCTGTTACGAGAGCGCTTCTATACAAACTCTATACTATCAAGAAACCACCACATAATTATTTTGCTTGTAGGTCCTGAAGTAAATATCACTAGTCATTCCCATCAGAAAAATCAATCAAAATATCCAATGAAAAATATGGACAATGATTCCATGAACAAACTTAAATCTAATAATATAATTTTGTGTTAAATTTAAATACAGTTACAATTTAACCGATTAAAACATTAATAGTAATAAAATAAAAGCCTGCACATCAAATCATATTTTAGATATTTATGAACAAGACAGCAATTTGTAATTAAATTGAGCAATGTTAAATGGTACAAAAATACCTAAAATTTATATTTTATTTTAATATGTACTTCAAATATTACAACCAAAATAAATAACTATATACAGCCAAAATATAAAGAGTGGTAGGCATACGTACCACATGACTTGAAATAGGTAAAACGCTAAAGAAGATGCGTTTTTTGTACTCTAGAAACCAAGCTTACACAGTAAGTTTCTCCTAGAGTTGAAATGTTTCAACACGGTGTTTTTAGGGGATTTTCGAATTTAAAGAAAAAGGGTTAAATTCATCGAGAGTAAATTCATATTGCCTTACTAAGAAGATATCAGCTCAATAAATTAAAATTTTGGTGCGATTTACTCTCCGCACTCTTGGTCTACAAAACTTTTGGGTAATTAAGGTGTGTTGAAGTAAAGAATTTTTTGAAATTTTATAATTTGAATCCCTAATCTGAATTATGCTCAGTTCTAAAATAATACAAAATAATTAAATGTAACTGCTAATTTATAAAATACTCTTTAAAAAAGAATTAATTTAAACAGTAAATTTTGATTAAAAGAAACAAATAATTTAAGAAAAAAACAACTTTACAGTGATAGAAAATATAGAGTTAAAAAAACATGTTTATTTATATAGCTTTAATCTAATCTTAAAATCACGTAATTATATTTAAAAAAATATTTAGTTCGAAATAAAACTACGTAAACTTTTAATAAAACGCAATCAAATAAATTGCAAAAATAACCGCAGATTTAAGCTCTGAATCACGCGCATCTGACTTCTTTCCAAGTTCAAGTCGTAATTCACAGCTGTTTTTTTCTAATCCTACATTTTAATTTGTGTCTTATTAAACCCTAACATTAAACTTCATAAACTGTGATCCTTATAAACTTCAAAACAGTTTAGGTAAAACTCACAGAACTATATTTACAATTTCTTTACAAATTTCTCAAAAAAATTGTTAAATAAATAAAAGGTAAAACAAAGATCTGTATCTGCATAAAAAAATATAATAAATGAAACTTATAATCAAATGTGATTTGGATATCATTTTTTTGTTACAACAATTAATCACGACGATTTTACACAAGTTTTGTTTGCAAATAAAATTACTAGACCTCTGGTATAGCTAGAACTCTACTCCTGAAAAAGCTGATTGGCGAAACAACGAATACGAAATTTTTATTGACAGGTCCAATCTCGGAAGAAGAAATTTTCTAATTATAATTATCTAATAATAAGCATAGATAACAAAGTTTGAGCAATAAAAATACTCTTTTCCTAGACTTACTATTTTATAAACTTAGTTTATTAAGAATATTTTAGTTGTTGTCTAATGTTTAAATTTTCTAAACAAGCCCCAGATGGAAAATACTGTCCATTCCTCCCACAAAGTATAATAACACAAGAGTATGCACTCTAAGAGCTAACAACTTGTTTTATAGTTATATTAAAAAAAAAGAGTTCAAGAGGGAGACACAAAACGCTGCTCAAATAGTTATAGAAAGGTAAATATATTTATCTTTTTTTGTTTAGGCACTAGAGATTAAAAAAAGTTAAAAAACCCGAGTTGTTTAACTCTTTATCATTTTTAAACGCATTTCAAGTCTAAGTTAATGAAGATAAAGCCTTGTAGGCTTCTTTGTGCAAAATTTAATTTTCTACAACTTTTTTCTTTAATTTTTTTATAGGTGAAACCTTTTGAAATTAGGCATTTTTAAATAAACCAGCGCTGTACAAACTTTAAACGTAAAATGTTTTTTTAATATGTTCAATTTTTTTGTTATTTATTTAAATAGAAGTGCTAAGAATTCATTAAATTTCTGTATATGATAGTATTTTTATGTGTGATTGTTTTTTCGGTAATTAGTTTGGCAATTTTTAATTCAAAGCGCACTGCAAGGTTAAGCATGCTATTTCTCTTATGCACATTCTATTCTATCTTCGCTAAGTTTTTTTTAATTCGTAAAAGAGTTATTAAATTTTAGAGTGCCTTCAGAATTGACTTCAAACCACGGGACTAATTTGTTAAACATTTAGCTTTACAAACATGCAAAAGATAATAAATGCGAACTGCAACCAAACTTAATTTAAAAAAATTTAAGGAGTTGTAATTTTTTCCAAAACTTGAAAGGTGTTATTTGAAATCAGTTAAAAATGAGTAAACACATTTTCCATATTGTAGAGGGGTTAAATTTTAAGATAGCCTTTAATTTGAAAATTGATATTAGTATGCAAGTTGTGCTTGAAGTGAGCAATTCTCAAGTTTATTTTTAAAGTTTTAAATTTATTTCTTTATTTCATTTTATAACTATTTACCATGTGACGTCTAAGAGACAAAAAAGAAAAAAAATAAGTTGACTTTGGAAAAAGAATTAAATCAAACAGCAAGTTAGTGTGATGATAAATATTATTATCAACATTTTCCTGAATATAGTTTTATTTTTATATTCAATTGTCTTGTCCATAAAAATGACATTAAACTTTTTATTTTGAAATATGTTTTGTGGTCCATCCTCCCCTAATTATATCAAAAATTTTTATTTGTTTAAAATAACGACTGTTTTTACTAGTAAAATATTTATTACAATTTTTACAAGTCTACTAAGGTTCATTGTTTTTGGTTGCTAATTGTCGTAAAAAGCTTTATTTTTATTGGTTTGTTTTTAAAAAAATTACACGTAATTGAATAATTTAAAAATGTTTTTTTAGAAGCGAATCCTTCTTCTATCCCATATCTACTCAGAAGTCATTGTAATTGTAAAGTAATTGTAATAATTTACTATTCAAAAAAGTAGTGAATTGTATTAATTAAATTTTTTGAGAAGTAGTAATATATAATTGTAATAAATACTTTTCTTCGAGTAATTGTCTAATCACTGAAGATTTGATTGTAAAATTTTAGGCTTCAAAAAAAGGTGAAATTTTGAACTAGTTTTTTGTTTATATCTAACTCTACAAGCAGTGGTTCCGGCCTTTATCCTGTTATATCCCTTGGTAATTGCGCACCTGTTTGAATTTCTACAATTGAACATCTGCTTTATGTTGCAATAAATTTGAATGTGTGTCTGGTTTTGCAATAACTCTAACATTGTAAATTGACTTTACTGTAATTTCTGTTAACGCCAGTTTCTCATAAATCTTGAAAAGATCACAAAATATAAATCTCCATTTTTAAAGTTTACATCCCTTTGAAACCTTAAATGAAAACATATCGAGGCAAAAACGACATTGCTGCTACTTGTGAAAGTTTATTCTTAATATTTACAGCTTTCTGAGATTGTGCATTACTTAAATTATTCAAGCACAGTCATGAATTTATTTTAAAACTTAATATACCGGCTGGATTTTAATGAAAACAACGAGGTGCAGAGACAACACTGGTGTTACGAGACGTAACTAGATGAGGATAATTTTATTTATAGATTATTTTCGTAGTCTTCCACTGCGCTGCATAAAATTGTTAGTCTCTACGACTGCTAGAATTAGTACAGCTTATTTACCTCATCCATTGCTGCATTCATTACAAAACTAGTTAGAGAAAGAACATTATATCACTCGAATTTATTTGCAGTTGGTTATGTGGTTTCACATGCATTCTGATAATTTGTTTCTTAACTTTTTTGATTAAAAAAAAGCTCAAAAGTGTAAAATTTTGATTTTCACCCACGTTTCACGCTATTATGTTTTTAAAGCTTCCTCATGACTTAAATTTGCAATTTTTAATTAAAGATACCTATTTGCAATTCTACACGTAAGTTAGTAGAACATTAAAGTAAAGGTAACTTATTATTACCCCTCATTTTAATAACAAAACACATTTTAATAATCTAAACTGTTAGAAGTAACTGTGCAAAATACTGCTATAAAATAAGCTAACAAATTTTTGTTTTGCGTCAGAGATGTAGTTGGCAACAGTTACAATAAGAACGATTTAATATTAGTTTTTAGCTATATTATAACTAGCTAAAGGTGACACAATTTTACCGCGCACAGCCTTTAATTGGTTAATAAATTTTGCAGATTTTTCTTGTACATTAAGACACAATTAATTATCCTGGTAAAATGATTCTTAAACTCTATGACCGACCAGGATATTACGATAAAGGATCTCTGTAACTGTGTAATAACAATAAAATTGATGAAAAGCTGAGTTTATTACTGTTACTCAAAAAGTGATTAATTACAAATAATGCATTACTTGTAATTGCATTAGTTCTATTCACAGAATTCGAAAATCTTGCTAAAAAATTTAAGACTCTGATAGTATTTCTAAAGGTCGGACCGGACAAAGCAAACAAAATCTTGTTCCATCAAGTATTTATATTTGTTTCGGGTCAGAGGAATCGAATGAAATTTTAAGTAAGTGTAGGTGGACGATCGTTTTGTCGTAAACGTCTCAATTAAAACACTAATTGTCAGCAAAGTCTGGTATTCCTATCACGGAGCAAGTGAGCGGTTAATTCCTTAGCACTGAGAATCAGCGAATCGGAAAAAGGGACTTTAAAAATTCGAATTTCGGGCCAACTTTCCCGAACAATTGATTAATGAAGAAGGTAACGGTGTAACAATTTTAATTTCAAAGTCGAGATTCCAATCAATTCGAAAAGTTTCACGAAGAATCTGGATTCAGTCGAGTAGAGATTCGCGATAACACTAGTCAAAGTATCCCTTTTAAAGTTTTAGAACAATCAGACAGCTTCGAGCGGAATTTCAGATTATTTTATTAGCGCCAGAGACTGTATTTACCGCTTTTTTATTAAATGAAAAATTTTGTTTCCAATTCAGTTGGAATAATCCGTGTGTGGATATAACTAAGTCAGTGGAAACGAGAGCTTTTGTTTTAATTGTCGACGAAAAGAATTTTCTCTAAGCGTGTTAATATAAAACAGGAAAATGGTAGATTTTTTTGGGGGACTGAGTTTCTTTGTCACAATAATTTAAGAGCTTTGTACGTTCGTTAAAGCGACTTTTATCTCTTTGTACTGATATCTCATTAGAGAATTGCTGGACTTATCAGACATCAACAACAAACGAAGAATTGTCAAAAGAATTAGTATGAAAAGGAAAAATTTTTTAGTTAAATTTTGTAAAAGTATTCTACTTTATATTATAATCATTTATAATCTAAACTTTTAGGTGTTTTTGGTTAAATAAATTTAAGTATTTATATCTGATGCTAGTTTCTGTTAACTATGTCTTCATAGGTTTATATTTAAAGATGAGTTGGAATAGCTAAAATGAAGATACTTTAGACGATAATCTAATAAAATAATTTTTGAGGTAAATTACTATAAGACCACCTCTTTTGTTTGTCGAATATTGAAAATTAGATATGAGTAAGTAATTGCTTCTACATATTTTGTCACGTTTCTGATGTTTCAGAAGGATAATTGTTTCAGAAACCATAACTATAAAGATAACTTTACAATTGATTATCAGTGTGTTCCAAAAAATAAAACAATTTTGAAATGAGATCAAAAATACTCATATCTATTTTGAAAAATGCTTAGATAATCACGTCAGTTTTGATAAATACCGGAAAAAGTACTCGTTTGGAAAACCCTATGTTGAATAATTGCATTCTTGTTTTGCCTTTTATATCCGTCATGATGTAGCCATTAATTGCTATTGTTTGAATAGAGCTTTTTCTGGCAAAGTCCATCGAAAATTTCTACAATTAGTCATCGTGCAATCGACAGCTCGTACGTTCAAAATCAAAAGCAATACAGAGGCGGAAAAAATTCGTTTAAGGGTTTTCCGGTTGCGATAAATTCTGCTCTAACATCCTCCTCACTAAACATGCAACAGACAAAAAAACGCTAATTTATTGCTCTTTTTACATCCGATGAGATTTTTTTATAAAATTTATTTAACACCTTAAAGCCAACATTTCTAAGATAATTTTTTGTAAAAAACTGCACACTATTAGAGGACAGACCACATTAAAAAAAGTTGTTGGATAAAAAAAAATATATACCTAGAGTGGATAGAATCCTTCTGTAAAAGTTTACCGCATTAATATTTATGCTAAAAAAGAGCGTTTGTTAAAGAGGAGTCGGTCTTGAATGAATAATTTGCCTTTTGTTCCGCTTATACGACAATTGGTATTTTAATGATGGATATTTTTTTCAAACAAAAGAGCCAGTTTTAATTGCTTGCTGGAATGGGAATTAAAATGCAAATTTGTTTGTATTACTTTATTGTTTACACGAAAGAAGTTAGAAGAAAGTTAAATTTCGAAATGCTTATCCACATTTTGGGCGTAGAAAAAAATCGCGTTTTGTTTGCTTGAGGTTGGTATAATCTAAAATCTGTAATTTGGAAGTTTTAAAACTCGATTTGCATTGCGAAAATGAGGGCTTGAATCAAGCATCATGCAAATTTTTCCTCCGATATAAAATCCTTCTGTTTTACTTCTCATTTGTCTTAACTCAATTATTTCGATATCGTCTCGGTTTGAAAAGGCTAATGGCATTAAGACCGTCTCGGCTTCTTTTATGAGCCTAATACAATCAACGGATTGATTTATTCAAATCGAAGCGTGCTAAACTTTCCAATTATATTAACTCAAGGGACCGGAATTAGCACGTGAGGGCTTCACCGGTGACTGCTCTCGATCGACACATTACTATTTGCATAATGCTTTAATTGCTGGAGATATTCTAGCCATGTAGATGCGTTTAAGCGGAGCACCGTCACTTTATCATATATGCTAATTCTAGAGCGATTTCCGGTCGTGGATGATAATAACGAGCCGGATCCGGGGCGACACATGCGAACAGAACGGGATTAACCATTAACTTACATATGTTATATCCCAAAGGTGTAATTGGAGCTTAACAGAATCTTATTCCGGGAGGAACTAGTTAATACAGATGTCATGAGAAAGTTGGTACGAGTTAAAAGCCACAACAGAGCTAAACCTCATTATTTATAAAATATTAATTACAAATCATGACAATACGACTAAATCTGCTTCTACAGCAAAATCTAATCTGCTTAATATCAAGTTGAATGTGACAGTTTTGAATTGAAATTCCTCTAATGACTATTACTGTTATATTTTTTTTTCCAATCAGTTTGAAGCCCATTTTAGGACTAACCGAAGCCTACTTAGCTCTACCTGAATCAAAAAATTGTAAAATTACAAAAATTGTCAATGCGGTGTAACAGAGAAGGTGAAAATTATATTATTAAAATTCAAAAATTTGGTATTTTACTCGTTGAGCAGTCTAGAGAATAATAATTAAAATAAACTCCATAAACAACAATTATAGCACCAAACTATATTTTAAATTAAATTATTTGTAAAATTGCGTCTATATTATCATTTTAATGATGTAAATTCACTTGTTTGTGTCCGCTACTATAGTATCAGTTGCATACTAACTGTTAACAGAAACCAGTTGAAATTCTAGTTTTTATTTAATTATGTTATTCTGTTAGATAAAACACCTAAGAGAACTAATTGACTTTGTTTTTAATCTTTTTATTAGATTTTATCATTTATATTAAAACACCACAGTTTCAGGAAAAGAAAATTCTTCTATCAAATTATATCCTAAAATCTTAAAAATCTGGGATTTATGCACTTATGGGCTGATTTCAAGTTGAGATAATACCGGTAATATCGCAAATTTTAATACTTTTCCATGAGCGAATCACAGCCCCGAATTTGTTTATTTTTCCATAAAAACAAAGATACTACGGGTATTATCTCAACTTAAAATCAGCCCATTAATCATTTGATAATCTGATAAATACGAAAAAGTTACGAAATGTTACATTTTAAAATTAATTTATATTTTTAGTTTTAAATAATCTAAAAATCATAGAATCCTAGAAGTTTTAAAAGTTAAGAATGTAAAAGAATGGGTTAGCTTATAAATTAATCTATTTTATAAATTTAGAAATTATCAAACTCTGAACATTTTCAGATGGTCTGAAGACATCGAAATTTAGAAAAAAATTTGAATCTTAGGAAACTTGAAAATTTAGATATCTTAAAATATACTAAACTGTATAAAAATCAGATTTCTGAACAATCTCCGAAACTCAAGAGTCTAAGGATCTATTAAATATAAAAATATTTTACATTACTAAACTTTAAAAATTTTAGAAACCAAAAGCTCTATAAATAAATTTTTTTAATTTAAAAATATTATTAAAATAAATGATTAAAAAATAAATTTAGAGCACTCTTTTTGGTAACTTTTTATTTTACTACCATTGTAACCATGAACCATAGTAAGGTTTGAGGATTTTGATTAATTAATTTAATTAAGAAAATAATCCAAAAATTTTGCAATGTTACAAACAACAAAAAAAAATTATGTTGAATTGTATTATAACGACTACATTATTATATTATTTAGAGTCCATAAAACAGTATTTTACGGACTAGTCCATAATGATAAAGTAAAACGGAGTTTGTGATTGTAAATCTTGTCCGATTTTAAATTCCCCGACTGAGGTTATATTCACAACATGCAAAGCAGTCCATTCGTGGAAAATCCGGTTTGAGAAGAAGTGTAGCATGTGATTTAATCTACACTATTCTCTTCTGAGTTTGAAGTTACACCTTCTTCGGAGATGATCATCAGTAGAAGCAACACGTAAAATACCTACTAACATCAAACACTACACTTAACATATTCCACACATCTAGTAGATCCATCAAAATCAGTAGAAATGGAAAATGTATAAGATAGATCACATCCAACAAGACAGTTTATTGGAAGATCAGGTAATGGATGATCAGATCTTCTTTGATCTTTGTTTGAATAAATGAAGAAAGCTTAACCGTAAATAGAATAAAAAAATTGACAAAAAATTCATTGTTAGAAATATAACAGTAGAAAATTTGTAATTTAAATATTTTGGATAAACTAAAGATGCTTTTACACATTTATAACCTACCAGATGTACATTTTAATGTAGTTAATAATTTCCTCTATTTTTTGCAGATTAATATTTTTATGCCTTCTTGTTGGTCGTAATTAAAGGTTAAATTGTTTTTTTATAAAAAAAAATAAAAAATCTTTAATTTTTGCCTATTTTTTAACGGTACATATCAATTTGTTTATTAATTTTTGTAAGTTGACCTACTTTTTGTAAATAATTTTAGTTTTTTTAAAATTCTAATTCTAATCATAAATTTTGTCAAGAAAAAAAAGATGGATTATTTGCGGCCTGCATATTGTGCGATTCGGGTACCTTAGAAGGAGTGTTAGGAGTTTATGACACCCACGCCATTCTCATTTTGTAATCTAAAATTTGATGTTAATCAAAAAGTAGTAATTAAAAAAATAATATTTAAATATTTTGAAATCTGCGTTATTAATAAACCTATTATAATGCTCATTTGAGTACTTTAATAGCATTTATAGCATCCAGTGCTATAATACATACAGGGTGCAACATTGAAAACTTCTACCTCTAATAACTTTTAAACAGGTGAAGATAAAAAATTAAGAAAAAACCGTCAGTATTAAGGAAAAAGTAAAATGGGTATGTTATTTGGTTTGTAAGTATTAAAGTATGTATTAGCACCCAAAACCCAATCCCTACAAACTTTAATAGGACCATACTATTTGTGGTACATTAAATAAAAGAATGCGACGCAAAAAATTCAACGTAATATTTTTATTACTAACAGAGGTACAAAATAAAATAATTGATAAACGGATGTTTGCTGTAATATTTATCAACTTAAATTAACAGTTTAAGATCTGGTGATCTGGTTGGCCATTTGATGCTACTTCTTTGGCCTGTCTATTTGTATGGGTACCTGTTGTTTAAATACTCTCTCAAAGATCTAAAAGAATGTGGTGGTGCGCCATCCTGCTGAAAGAATACTTCATCAAGACTTGGGATTTGTTTCACTTGCATTTACAATGAGAGGATCTATGATAACATCCAGCAACTTCAAATATCTTTTCCTTGTTAGGGCGTAAATTATCGTGCGGTAAAAAAATGTCCGTTCATCAATTGTTTTCTCTATATCGGGGTTAATAATAAAGATAATTTGTTGCAGTTTTTTTGTCACACTTTACCGGTTCTTAACTTTCATTTGATGTATCACAAATGGTATAGCCTAATTAAAGTTTGTAGGGGTTGGAGCTGGGGTGCTAATACTTTAACACTTACAGGCCAAATAACATACCCATTCTATTTTCCCCTTAGTACACCATGTATACTAATAATAGGATAGTAACTATGTATAGTATATGTATTAAAAAATTTACTTTTTTTTAGAATTTTTAGAAAATCAGGAAATTAACAATAATGGATATAAAAATGTAAAAACACCTCCAAAAATCTTAACAGTTTAAAAGTAATTATAAAAATTAAAAAGCTTAAGAATTTTACAAATACAAATATTAACATTTTAGAAATTTATCTCAATTCGTGTTCAACTTGTAATTCTAGATTTGTATAATTTGCAAATCTTTTATTCGTAAAAGTTGTAAATTTTAAATTTTATTTTCCTTTGTACATGTACACACACTTCTGCAGCTAGATGATACACCCGTACGAGTATGTCAGTCTCAATACCCTCCTTTTATTTCAAAACTATGTAACAAAAAACTCACCCATTGACATCGAAGATTTCAGTTAGTCTGACCTGAAACAAAAATAAAGAAATGTTTGAGTCTTGCTTTCTTAAATTTATATTTATTCGTCACTGCACAACTCCAATTAGAGTTAAAATGCGTATTTGGTTGTCGACAAGCCCCCAGTGATAAAAATTAGCATAAGTAGAAGTTTATCTCAAAGTTGAAGTAATTTTTCAATTTTTCCGTTTCTAATTTCGTCAACAAGAACAAGTTTAATTATGTAGTCTGCTATTTGGTGCTTCTTCATTTGAATTATCACTCACCGAATTTCCATAATTAGAATCAGGGGATTGCTATTGGCTGCTGTAGTAATTTAGAACATCGATCTTCACGACGATCAATTATTAATAATAGAATATTGGCCGTTTGATGTATGCAATAAGCGCAAAACTATATTCAATAATCGGTGTTAACAGTCGCGATTTATTATTAATAGGGCTGGGCAAATGCATAAATGGATGTCTTTTTATTTATAAAAATATTTTAAAAGATATATATATATGTTCAGTTGTCTTTGTACCTATCGATTTAAAAAAGGGAAAAAATTTTTATTTTTGATTTCTCAGAAAATTTCTCTCTTGCCTTGCTTGTTTTTAAACCCCCAAAACACAAATTACTTTTGATTTAACTCAAACGGTTTTCCAGATAATATTATTTTATTGCTAGAAAATATTCAAATTGGGCTCACGGTTTATTTAATAAATTTAACAAATGGTAACAAAAAAATTCTCAAAAAGGTAAAGTGGTAATTCTTTATTCAAATAGTGCTTCTCC
Source organism: Tribolium confusum (assembly GCA_029207805.1). Classification (NCBI taxonomy): domain Eukaryota; kingdom Metazoa; phylum Arthropoda; class Insecta; order Coleoptera; family Tenebrionidae; genus Tribolium; species Tribolium confusum. Next base: position 13,674,611 of record JALGAY010000006.1, read on the forward strand.
TTTTTCTGTACAGATTTTGATCTTTAAAAGCTTTAAATTTATTAAAATCGCATCTTATTTCTAAAATTGATAAGGACTGGATTGCATTTTATATCCTATTTTTTAATTGCTTTACATCATTCTCTAGTGGCTCACTCTAAACAATTTGTTTAAAAGACTTTACAGATGAAAGTCTATTATTGCAAAATCAGGCCGTAAACTACTACCATCTTTCCCTATCCAGTTATCATGGAACTGTGTAATAAGCCACTAGCAAACAATGCCGGCATAATGAACAGGGCACCCATTGTGCTGGAAAAACGTTTTCTTTCGGTAGTTTAATTCATTCGGTTTATCAGCTAAAAAATTTTGCTTGTTTTATTTTGCAGGTAACAAATAATAAAAGTTGCCAACTAAACAAATCTGGCCTTTGGGCTTAAAATAATATTTTAAATTTTTATAAAGGTTTATTTGCAGCAGTTTATTAGAGGTATATAATAGTCATTTGTTACGGCATATAGACAGCATATATTACCGTTTTTTGCTGCATGTTTGCCCAGCCCTACTCATTAGATACAGTGACAACAACACATGAAAATCCAAATATTTATTTATTCGGAAAATTGCCACAATTTTATTATCAATTACTGGCCAATACAAGATAACGGTTAAATTTGACTCGGTGTGATTTATGACGGTTTTCCCAGTTATAGCGCCATATACTCGAGACAGCGATAAACAATTTGCAATTATGTTGCTTCTGTATGCAATATTCCAGTTTACCTAACAACCGACTGGCCTTATTACATCCAGACAAGAGCCTTCCAACGAGAAAACTGTCAAACTTTGCCCTAAATTACGCATAGGTTAACATAAATTAAAGCTTTTTGTTGTAAAAAATTTATATTTATTTATAAGAAAGTGTTTAGAGTGTGTTATCCTAGATATTAGGTTTCTTTTGACAAAGGTCGTAAGGGTAAATGAATAATATGGTAATTTTCTCCAGTTGATGCCACAATCCAGCCGAAATGAGACCGCGATAATTCACTTAACAACAGTAATAATTTTGTCGAGGGCTCTCCCTTAAGAAAATTACCCTTGGAACAATTTATTAAAAGTTATTTATCGAACAAGGAAAGGAAAATAGAAAATAGAGGAAAAGTTCATGAATAACACACTGAAATCCGCACGTCTCTCATGAATTCAATTTGTGTCCTCTTTGCTCAAGTGTTTCATCAATGCAATATTCATTGGGATTCTTTAACAACGCTGCTTTTCACACAAGAACCAACTTGATCTTTACGCGAAATAAATACCACCGAAATGATATACTTTCTAATTGAAAAATTATAAACGCTGAAAAGATTTTGTAGGATTAAATATAAATAGAGAAAAAACTGACAAAACACAAAATTAGAAGGAACATGAAAGTGAGAATCAGATACATTAAAATTGATCTTTGAATAAGTCTTAAGAATAATAACAATTGAGAATAGGTCCTCAATAAAAAGTAAATAAACAGTTTCGTCTTAAAAACCTGACAATTAGTCTTAGCAATGAGTTTTGATAAATAATTTTGATATTTGAGTCAATTACTTTAAAGAATTTTAAAGTTTTATGTCTTTAAGATTACTTTCTCTCTTTCTCAAGTGCTTTTCTTTTAATTTTAAGGAAGGTCCGTTATTACTTGTATTTAGTTTTCAAACTTTATCCAATGGCTCGCTTGAAAAATTTTTATCAACATTTTTTTATCAAAATTGGTTTTCAAAACTGATTCACAAGACTCATATTTCTCAATCTCAAAATGTTTTTTGGCAATGTAGGGAGCGACTACAGTATCTCTTATGTAGAGCAATCGGAAGCCTTCGGAGAGATTAAAACAATACCGACCTAGTCTAAAACTTTATATAGAAGTCATTTTCCATTACTTTAATTAATATAACAGCCTCTGGTCGTCTGACAGCTTTAACACTAAACCATCAGGATCTCCACAGTGCTTTTACTGGTCTGTACCCTTCAGTCGTTTTCACTTGTTAGCTTAGCCAAAACTATGTATTTTCGATCTATGCAATTTGGCAAATTGCTTTAATTGGAAGTGCCTAACCAGCTCAAAAATCAATTATCAATCGTACACTTTTATTCTATTTTTTGAATTTATTTTAATTTTAAGGCTTATTTTCATTTGTATTCCTTTTTTGATACCTATTCTCGAAGTATGTACTTGCTTTTCAAAAATAGAAAACTTAGCTTTATTTATAATTCATTTTCAATATTTGTTTAAAACTACTTATTTTGAAAATGATATAACAATTACAAAAGCATTAGAAAAAAAATTGAACAAAAAAACTTTAGAAGAACTGTTAGTAAATTTTTTTAGGGTTTAACAGAATAAAATAAGTCTTTAGAATAGAATCATGTAAGAACAGTAGTGTAAAAAAGACAACTGTAGGATTTAAGAAATAGGTAGTCTTAAACAAAAAAAAAATAATAACAAGTTTTAAAAAATTGTAAGAATGATAGATGAGTAAATATAAGTATCTAAATGCGCTTATTTCAAATTAAGATAATAAGATCTTGAAAGAACGTGAGGTTGTGATTGGTTATTGCTACGGTGGATTATTAAAATTTGCGATACTAGCGGTAGTATCTCAACTTGAAATTAGTCCATTAAAATGAATTTAATGATTAACTATAAAAACGAAATAAAATCTTAAAATAAATAATAAGTTTGAAGAAATAAATACAAGTAATGGATCTTGACAGTTTTTGGAATGTCTTGAGAAAAGTTAATAGTGAAAAAGTCTTTTGAAATTAGTTTTTTTTAATAAGTAGTAAAGAAAGCGGATTTTTAGGGCCTTGAAACAATGAAAATAAACTTTAAAAGTTTCAAAAATGAGCTCTTAGATAAACTGTGGGATTTTTTAAAAAATAGCTCTTGAAGAGTATAAAATGTCTTAAAGAGAGTAAATTTAAAAAAAAAAACTAAAAACGATTTTTTTTAAAGCTTAGGAGCTGGAGGCAACATGGTATGCATTTTATGACAATCGGAAGCCGGAAGCAATATTTTCTAAAATTTGAGGGTCTAAGGACTCTAAGGTAACATTTTATAAAAAGTAGAAACCGGACGCGACATTTTATAAAAATCAAAGTTTTTACAAAATGTTTTCTGCGAATTTTAATTCTCTAGTTTTTTTCTAGTACGTTTTATAATAATTAAGAACCGGAGACAACATTTTATAGCAGTGGATAAGAGACGGTTGCAACATTTAATGTATGTACGAGTATGTACATTTATATATACGGCTAGTTACAAATTCAGTCGGTTTATAAAATGTCTAGTACTTTTTGTAAACGTAGAAAAAGTTTTATAATATGACCAAGTATTTTAGGCGTATAATAAAACGCCGAATAAATGTTAGTCTTTTAAAATATTAGTTAGTATTATTTATTTAGCATTATGTTTAGGTTGTATTTGAATTTTAAAATGTGATTTTGAAAATTATAAAATGTCACCTTTTTAAAACCATAGCCTATTTGAAAATCTTTTTTGAGTGAATTTTTGACACTTGTAATAAAAATATTGGCTAATTAAGATTTTTTTTCGGTAGCTCATATAGGTATTAGGGTGAGCCAAAAAAACGACTATTTCTTTTTAACTTCCGACACTGAAAAATTGGTTCCTAGGTACCTTTAAAAACTGCTTTTTCAAGATGAGCTCTTAGTTTTAATAGGAAAGACTCATCGCCATCGCAGTTTTCCATTTTTTTTTTCAGTTTCATATGGTAAAATCTATATCTCGTTATTGCTTGATTATACAAAAATTTGTATTTACATTTTTTGTAGGAAATTAAACGCTCTACAAAAAAGTTATCTTACAATTTTTTATATCTCTTATCATTGAGAAGATATCGGAGGTCAAAGTTTAAAGAACTTTAAAAAAATTCCTTTTTTTCTTCTAAATTTTATAACTCAGAGATAAATAAATATTATAAAATGCGCAACACATAGCCTTATAGAAAATTAAACGCTCTATAAAAAAGGTCTTTTGTGGTTAATTGATTATTCTAACCATTTAGAAGATACTCGCATTTTAAAAACCAAAATTTGATACTAAATCCCCAATTTTCTTTAAATTGTTGAAGAAATCGATTAACCACAAACGACTTTTTTTGTAAAACGTTTAATTTCTTACAAGGCTATATGTTGCGCACTTTATAATATCTATTTATCCACGAGTTTAAAAATTTAGAAGTAAAAAAGAAATTTTTGCTAAATTCTCCAAATTTTAACTTCTGATATCTTCTAAACGGTAAGAGTTATAAAAAAAATTGTAAAATACCTTTTTTAGAATGTTCAATTTCCTACAAAAAATGTAAATAAATTTTTTCTGTACAATCAAGTAGTGACGAGATATGGATTTTGCCATATATAGAACTAAAAGAAAAATTAAAAACTGCGATAAGGGAGTCTTTCCTATTAAAATTAAGAGCTTATCTTAAAAAAGCTCATTATAAATTAAAGTGCCTAGGAACCAATTTTTCAGTGTCGGAAGTTAAAAAAAAATTGTTGACTTTTTTGGCCCACCCTAATAGGTAGATATATTATGTTAATGAGTTTGAAGAATCAAAAAAAGTACACTATGATTAGAAAAATATATTTTTTAAAATGCTCTGATTTTTCGTTTTCCATATAATTTACATTGGCAAAAAACATTTCACAGGCTTTTACAGGACAATCTTTTTTTGAGCATATGGTACAAAAGAGAGTAGCAAGCTTTGATAATGAGTTTTACGAATTTTTTTAAGCATAATTCGAAGTGATAATGATTCTAAGTCTAAAATACAAGCCAAGAATAGATCCAAGAATTTTTTTTAATTAGATACATTGCTTTTGGACGCTATATTATTCTTAGAACGTAATATCAAAATAAAAAAATTCTATTTAAATTTAAAAAAAATAAACAACCAAGTTTTATTAAAAAGGTCATTAAAATTTATTTCCTACCCACTCATGTTACTTGTATTTTTCTTAAATATATTTATCTTTATAATGAAGCAATAAAAGAAGGATCATTATTTCGCTAGTATGTATTTATTACACTTGATATAATTTTTTTAAATTATCATCAAAAGAAAGCTTTGAACTAATTACCTAATTTAGTCCAAGTTGGGAAATGACCAGATGCTAATACAAACAATCAATTACCTTCGTTAATTAGATTGGCATCGATGGCTCTCAGATGGTCTCTTTGGTCCACTTACTTTGATTGTTTAATTAAGACATCAACATTTCCACTCAATTAAAATCTCAACAAATATTCGTAATTTCATTTCATTTCATACCCCATAAAACTATCCCAACTTGCTCAATTTCCCAAACTTCGTTTAAGTTCCTTAAACTGCAACTAGTTGTATTTTATAGTCTCTGCTCCTGCTGTACATATTCTTTTTTCTTGTTATTTTATTAATCCCCGAGGTTTTAGGTTGTACGTAAATTTTCATTATTCATTAAATTTTGCATAGGGATATGTTTAACTTGCCTTTTAATTTAAATGTAAATGTAAATTTATACGCGAACAAAAGTTAACATAATATAAGTAGGCGAAACCTCGGTTTATATATTAAAAAAAATTGGTGTACCCTTTTCAGCGCCGTTGAAATAAATTCATTTACATTCAAAATTGACGGAGTTTTTAATTTTTACATGAATTATTTCGTTTCTCCTAAAGCTATAATTTGAAATTTTTAAAACACTGAAAAAAATCTTCAAGTTTTATTTTATAAAGTAAATATGTTCTCTCTTCAAGTGTTTAACGAGATTCGAGCACCTGTTGCCAATGATCGTGAAATATATTTCATATTAAAGTACTTAAATTTTTTTTAATTAATTTAAATTGGATTTTATGGAAATCCGCAAAATAAATTCCTTGTCATGCTGTTTCAAATCTCAGAGCGACATTTCTAATTTAAAGAAGCTTTTGTTTGGCATTTTTAAACCCAATTATTATTAGTTACAAACTCAGTTTAGAAGCTTTTGGTTTCTCATACGTTTTGTCCGTCTATAAATCAGCCCTAAAACCATTTAAAGCCAAGATTAATAGTACAATAACACCAATTAAGATTGAAATTAAGCAATGACTTACTTCCTAAAACCACAAACGGTGTCTTAAATCTAAACCTAAATTGCTCGGAAACTCATGAGATTATTAAAGTAAAAGAAATATAGCAAATGCAATGTATAAGAAATGAATCAACTCAAAACAATAAGATTCTAACATAATATGAAAATCAATAAATTTAGGGCTATAACAAATAAAACTGGTAATTTATATCTCCAAATATCGAAGAATAATTTATTTAATTGAAAGGGGAATGCGCAATATTAGTCACAAAAAAAGGTTTACCCACGAGTACGAAAAGCAAGCGGGTAACTTGTTTCAGTAAATAATAAACATTTTCACACAAGTGTAATAAATTTTTTAGCCTAAATCACCCGTAATCGAATTAAAGCAATATTGAAATAACTATTAGGAGTATAAAATTTGGCAAAACCAGCCATCGAATATTATCAAGTGCGAAGTTAACGAAGCAACTGATAACCATAAATTTTGCTAACAAAATAGCGGACTTTCTTTATCATTAATGTTATCTTTTATTATCTGTGTTAATTTTAAAATATATATTTCAAAAACTGTGATAGATCTAATCATTCCGGGAGTTCTATTTTTTCTCTCACTTTTCGTGAGTAATAATGTACATTTTTTGATTTTTACACAAATTTAAATAAAAGACATTAAGAGTAAATATTGTACGGAAATTAAGCATGTAAAACTTTAGACAAAGATTACTAAGATATCGATACAAGAACATCAAAACAGATGACCAAAGATTTTAATAATCATTAATCAACAAGAAAAACAGTTAAGAGCAATAGTTTCTAGCTAAATGGTGAAGATGTTGCTATAAAATAACTTAAAAATAGAAATTATAATAAAACTCTTTTATAGCTCGTGCTATGACAAAAGAAACAATAGCTCAGAGACAACCATAAAAATAATAGAAAAAGAGTAATAAAAGAAATTTTAGGTTCTGGCACGACAAGAATGTAACATGCTTTACAAGAAAAAAAAACAGAAAAAAAGCTTAGAAAAAAAATATTTTTAAAAGTATCAGATACATTAAAGCACAATGAGAAGAAAATTCAAACAACCATGCAGCAGATCAGATTCTCATATCTGGAGCCAAATACTGTCGAGAAGGATCTTTCAGACAAAGCACTGAGCCTTATTTGCTGTGAGCGAAGGCATGGTAGGGGAAATAAAATCGACCGAAGCGCTTGCAGTGGTCATGTTTAGCAATTCGGGAGGCTATTATAGTCGATACTGTATGTAAACACACGCGAAAATATTTATTTTGTTTTAATTTTAATAAATTAAATAAAAATGAGACACCAGAATTGTTGTGTTGTGAATTGTAAAAATACTATCAGAAAAAGTAAGTGCAAATTTTATAAATTTCCGACCGTTGAATGGAAAATAAATCAACGGAATCGGTGGATAGCTGCAGTTAAAAGGCTAAAGTAAGTAGTACCATAACCTTATAGTTATCAAAAATAATAATTCAGAGTATTGTAAATCTTTAAAAATTAGTTAAAATTTAATTTTGTAGCGTTGATGGATTACCGTCACTGCGCATTTTTTTTTATAATTGTACAGATAAGACAGGCAAGACATGTCTGGAATGTCATTTAAAGGTCTGCTTTCTTCGATTTAATTTTAATTTTTTTTATGTTTTTTTATAAATCGAGTAATTTTTTTTAAGTAATAGGTATAGGACCTCATAAGATACCTTTATAAAAAAACCGCATCATTCTAACTTTATTTAAAAATTTTCAAAATTTTTGGTAACTTTGGAAGCGACTGGGAGCAGTAGGGGGAGTGGTACAGAGCAACTGATATTTTACTTCTTTATTGTACGTTCATGTGTATAAAATACAAAAAAATTTAAAAATCTGAAAAATTTTTTGACCTCACATCCATCTCAAGATCCCTATTAGAGATCGGAGAGAGAGACGAAAACTTTTTTATTTATGACTTTAAAAATCTGAAATTTTGAGGTTACAAAACATAGATTTTTTAAACATTCCTGGCTTTATCAGAATTTTTATACGGTATCTAGTTATCGAGATCTATAGACGTTTATTGGGGAATCTGGGAGCCCAAACGGCATTGCGCATGCGCAAAATTTTTATAGAATATTAAAGCCAGGATATGTCCAAAATTTTATTTAAGGGTCTGCGATCTTCCATTTTAATTTTAGAGATAAAAAATTTTTTTTGAATTTTAAGAATGTAAAATTTACTAATTTTTAACCTTTTTTGAGGGGGTAGGAGTAAATTTGAAGAAATGAAATTGTCAAATTCGTATTCCCCAGATCAAAATACGTCGGGACTGTCAAACTTATCAGCCTAAAGTTTGGTCTAGTACCCATTTTTCATCTCTAGTTATTGACATACATATAAAAACATACTCTGACAGCCTCCCGTAGTTCATATTTTGTCTGGCGCTGAAGTCACGCTCGGAGCGAATAGGCTCTAAAAAGGTGTGTTTACACTATGAGTTTTCTTATGAGTACTCTTAAGTCAAATCTTATGAGTTTTGTTAGGAGTTTGTTAAGAGATGAGAGCACACTTATTCACGTTTACATTGTTAAGGTGTGTTTACACTATATGAGTTTTGTTAAGATTTCCTTATGAGTACTCATAAGAAAACTTTTTTCGTCTTTACACCTTATGATTTTTCTTAAGATAAGCACTCATAAGAAAACTCATAACGATATCTTAAGCAAACATAAGGACTCATAAGGAATACGTCCGCACCTATTCGTTATGAGAAACGTTGTGTGATTTTTGACGTTTGTTATTGAGGTTATGTTAATATCCGTTAAATTTTTCTTAATTGCCGTGAGAAGACGGTGTTTTCACGCGTTTTGTATTTTATTATTTGTATATTAGTAGTGAAATAGGATGGCGGACACTAATATGACACTTAGTGTGTCATCACTAAAGAGAGGATATTTTAGTCCGTACACTTTCAGAACAGCATGTTGGGTCATCAAAATCTGTCAGCGAACGACACTAAACAGAATGACCAAGAATGACGAACGCCGCTGACTTTTCGCTGACCACGTGCCGCTTGGCTTCCTCCCCTTCAATTTGCAAATGGGACTAGCCCGACACTATTTTGTCATCTGCACACTTTTATTGGTGTGCTGTTCTGAAAATGTACGGATTCTAACGGCCTCAGTCGGTCAAACAAAGCGTGCCGTACTCCGTGCGGTGTACGTCGCCGTCGTGAGTATTTAGCCGGTCTCGTGTATCGGCGCTTGAGATCCCCAAAAAAGTGTCGTACGCAAATATTTTTATAATAACCAAAATCTTTTTGGTTAACGGAGTCAAAATTAATTGCTTAATATTATCACACAGTGTCATATCAAGTAAGACTGATCGACTGCTAGCGATTAAATAGTAAAATCATTTTGCAGCAGCGCTCGGTGTATAGCGTACGCGTACGCATATCTCCACTTTTCGCGCCGTCCCGTCCCTGCCACGGTACCATTCTATCCGCTCATTAGTCACCACTAACGCACGAATTTTGCCCTTATAGCACTTACTACATAAGGTCGAAGTTATAATGGTTAAAGTTTAACCCATGAAAAATCACATATGGAAACACAAATAAGACACAAAAACATTTTATTCCAATACTTTAAACATTCTCATTTTAATCCAGTTACAAGTTACAAATAATTCTCACATAATTAAGAAACTAATCTAAAATATAAACTACCATGCAAGCTACTTACTGTCAAAACCACTCGATCAGCTGTAAAGCAACTGCTGAAAACGACCTAATACATAAAATTCGAAATCCGTGCGTGAAAATGGATGAGACTTCGTTTACATTTGCTCTTATTACATCTGCATTGGAGCTTAAAAATAAAGCAAATCTGGGCATAGGACGTCTTATTTTCGACTGATTTTTTTAGTAGGTAAACTTTGTTGTGATTTGGGACTTATAGATCAATAGAATGTTAAGGGTATCAAATGTAGGCAATTTTGGATCTTATTTGTTTCATTTAGTGTATTTTTTTATCGCTTGAAATTTGATTTTTTTGTAGTCAACCTTATTTACATGCGCAATAAAGTCTACTTTTTCGAAGTATTTTTATCGAAAAACAGTGTTTCAAAATTTGGGGCTTAATTTCTGCATTGTATTAGAGGCACAAGCGCAGTTGGATTAGTTCTACTTTGAGAAGTTGTAATAAGCATAGAAATCTCGGTGGGCAGACAACTCGATTTCCAAGCCCCAAGTGTTCAAAAAAAGTGCAGAGACTAGAATGGGACAGACTGATTAGAAACTAACCAAATTGTCAGGAAATGTAGAAACCTATTAGTAGAGAGATATAAGCACCAAAAAAAAATAAATATAATAGTATTTGCCTTCTGTGGTATACCGGGTGTCCCAAGTTTTACCTCCACTCCCTTTCCTGTCTTATATCTTATTAGAAAAAATAAAAAAAATATATAGTACACCTTGACAAAGGTTTACTTTAATTGTACCTAATTATTTTTTATATCATTTTATTTGTGGCTGGAAATTAAAAATAAGTATAATTTTTCGAAAATTTTGAGATTTAATTTTTACAAGTATTAATCAAAAATTAAATGGAAAATAAATCTGTAACTTTATTATATTTTTTTAATTATTAGTTTTTGAATAAAATCGAATTTTATATTACAACTTGAAAAAGGGCACGTGTCTGTCATAAATCCCAAACACAAAAGCTCGACCCAAAGTACCGGAATCGTACAATGGACAAACCGCAAAGGACACAAATCTTTTTTCATCCCAAATTGACTGGTCTGTCATAAATTACTATCGGGAAAAAAGCTTTAATATTAAGACTAAAATTTAAGAAAAACTAAAATTGTTTACAATAATGTAATAACACGGACAAATGTAGCATACTGAGATACACTGATAGTAATCAAAAAATTATTCAAATTAATAGATAAATTACTGAATGAAAGCCAAAAAACTCCCTACTTAATAAAATAATTTCAAAATTAGACAGGATTAACTTCCACTACAGATAATTATATGTGATTTTTTTCAGAATTTATGTTCAAATAGAAAGTGCCATTTGGGGGGGTAGAGGTAAAACTTGGGACACCCGGTATATACTTAAATTTGCATCATTGTATTTACCCTAAGTGACCCTAACTATCTACTATCTACCATAACTACAAGAGAAAATAACTCTAGCAACTGGTACAAATCATTTCTCTCCCTATTTCTATTCTCAATTGTGCAAAATTGTGTTTTTGACATTTTGAATTGTAAAACGCATGTTATATTTGTTCTTACGTCAAAGATATTTACACAGCAACACTGTACACTTAAGGATTTAATATACAAAAAAAAAGTTATTCAAGAGGTAGTTAAGAATGTATGTGAAATAACCAGAACTAACAAAAATAAAAAAACAAGTTTGTGTACATTATGAGAAAATCAAACAACAAATATTTAAAAATCATGCAAAATAAGTTTTTATTGTCATATCATTATGTCGTACCATTTTTTATATACCTACTATTCTTTATTTCGTGTTTCTGCATATAAATCTTTAAGAACTTTTTCAGATTATAGTGAACTTCTTTAATAAAACTCATATTCTTTATCGTTTTGCCTTGTGCTTTTACTGATTTTTGCAATTACTGTTTTTGTACTTCATATAAGTCTTATTAGTTTTTTTTTCTAAATATAGAAGTGTATTTTCCAAATCTGCTGTTTTAAACCATATTGATTGTTTATTGTTACTTTTCCTTTATCGCTTCTAATAATACGATTTTGACTATTTACTACACGTAACACTTCTACTTTAATAGTTTCTAGATTTTTATTTATTTATTTGCTATTCTATTAATTTTTAATTAGTAAACTGTAATACTTTTTTGTATACCGAATTCTGCTTAATATCTTACTAATAACATTTTTTTTTGCTACTTCTAGCAACTGATCAGTGATCACTATTCATATTTACTTCATTTTTGTAAAGTTGTATGTCTTTTTTTATTTTCTTTTAAAGTACCTACATGCCTCTATAATGGAAAAAATGTATTTGTTGTTATTAAATTAAAGTAATTATTATAATTGCCTACGTAGCATGCGTTTCAAATTTCCATTATAGAAAAAAGCTTAATAAGGGCATTAATTTTTTATAATTCTAAATTTTTTGTTTTTGTTATATTATCATCAAAGCCTTATTTATACAAGGTGTCTCAAAATTAAAGCAAGCTGAGTTCAGAGCGTTTTAGAAAATATTCCTTAGAATAAGTAAAAATGTGCTAAAAAAATTATTTAAATTGTTTCCTACAAAATATATCTCCCTTTGCATTTTGTTTAATACGGAAACATTGCACAAACAGTATTTGACACATTTTAAAAAACATATTTAAAATCTAATGGTACCGTCTATTTTCTACGCAATATTCTACCCATTCCGTGTCCATAATAATACAACAAATATTAGTTATGTGTTGTTTTCTTTTCTCCCTTTTTTTTCCCTATAAATGATAAAACTCCGAGAAATTTCATCATTTATAGTGAATACAACAAATATTTTACTCGTTTTGCCATTTTTTTGACCAAAATTTGTAAAAATAAATAATCTTTTAACAAGTTTTAAAACTACCATTTCGAGATTTTAAGGTCAATGCAATGCTCTGAACTCGGATGCCTTAATTTAGAGGAAATCTGTATAAACTATTTCTTTAAAAATTTTTAACTATAATGTTTTCTGTATGTCTACATTTCAATTTAAATTTACAATTTTTTATTTTTATTTTACCTTAGTAGATATTTTCAACTTTTTTTTAGTTTTTCATTCTTTTATTTAATTATATTTGCATTTCAGTAAGTTCCTGTATTAAGAGATCTACAATAATAACTATGACTTATGATTTTGTCCAATTTGCTTTTCCTCTCTCTATTTTTGTGCGCCTTAATAGCTGTCCATCAAAAATAGATATTCAAAATCACTTGATATTGACTCAAATTAAGGTCGCCAGCTAAAGCCACAAATGCCTTCTTAAATCCAAACCTAAATCGCTCGAAAACTCTTGAGATTTCCCAAATTTATTTCAAAAAAAATTTTGTTAAGATAAAGTTGTTTTATTCTTGGCTTTTTTGTCATGGAAAGTGTAGATAGAAGCAATATACTTTCATTTTATTTTAAGTGTCGGCTCATCATCCAGTTTGTGGTTCATCATTTTTTCTCTCACACTGAAATGGAACACGAAACTGGATATGCCGTAAAAGACGGTTAAACGTTACAATAAAAAAGAAAATACGGTGGTATACGATACTGAATTTTTCAAGTAAAATAAAACTGATTTGTGTAAGGAAACTCGAGAAAAAATATTTAAAAAAGAAAATATAAACTTAACAAAGCTAACTCGATGCTCGAACTTGATGGATTGACTACCAACAATTTTATTGGACCAAATTAATGTTAATATTAAAGCTCTCTTTGAGCTTTAGTCATATTAGATGCACTTTTAAATAACTAGTCAATTACTTATTAAAATCTTGTTATATTGGTTAAGAAAATTCCCTAGAGCTACAATAAATGTTAGTTCAAGTTGGTTCACCTTTATAATTTGTTTTGCGACCTCGATCGCTCTTATGTCAAGTCTATTTAATTATGCACAAACTGCATAATACATTTACCCTTTAAGGAAATTTACAACAGGGACTTGTGAGAAATAATGAATAGCAATTGCTTCGGGAATTTAATGATTGAGTAGCAGCAAAAACTTCTTTCATTTAGTTTAGAAGAAAAAAAGATGTATTAAATTTGAGGGTATTTGAGGTAATACAGGCACATCTAAAGGGTTGATTTTATATGAAATATTTTCTTTAAAAACCTAATTATTGATTTCTCAGCTTTATTAGATCAGTTTTAAAATCAAAACTGGTGTTGATATTTCAGAAATCTAATCAAACAAGTGAAAAAGAAGTGACAGATGATGCTATCTTAAAGCGGTTGAGAGAAGACGAGGGTGATATTAGATATCAAGTAATCAAGTAGCAAAATTAAATTGTCTAAAGTGAGATCTGATCTTGATGACGTTTTCTCAATTTTCTGAACTTTATTTTATAAAACAGAGTGTGAAAACTAGATAAAAATAAAAGATGCTGCTTTATTTTAATTAGAAATAATTAAAGTCAAGTTTAACAAAAAAGGGAAAGGAAAGTAGTAATTCTGAATGTGAAGTTGGTTCGAAATGGCGAATTCGAGTTCATTTAAAGAAGGGTTCAAACTTTGTAGCCTTAGGACCTACTACCCGTTCAATCTATCCTGTTTTATTGATTTTATTTTGTTGGTTAATTGGAGCATTTCAAAACTAGTTTGGAATTCTAGAGACTAATTTCAGGTGTTATTGTAATTAACAATGAATTTGCTAATTGCACTTTAAATGAAAAATTCAATTTTAAAACTTGTTAAACCAATTTTTTAAAAGACTTTGAATTATAAAGGGCGTTTCAAAAGTTTTGTTATCAAACGATTTTTGAACATTACTTTAATCGTTGAACTTAGATAAAAATATAAGAAAATTTAACAACAAAAAAATTGGATAGCAAGTTATATTTATATATAAAATTTAAACGGTCACTAAAAGCCCAATTCTAGAAATTTTCTAATTCTAATTAATTAAAAATTCTCTATCGTACTGAACATATTCTAGTATTTATCTCTTTGCAAGTTTGTCTTTAAGTAGAAGACGTATTTGACAATTAGTGGAGTACAAGGGTTTAGTTTTCAAAGATAACATTTCTAAGGTGGCCACTGACTAATTAGTAATTACTGTTCTAACAGCGCTTACTTCTCCTGAAACGCATGATTTTAAGCTTTCGAAAAATTGCGTATCAGCAACAGCGACCGCCATGATCGTCCCGGATTTTGTTCTTTACATATTCCTTAGTCTAAATCTAAAATGTACTTTGTCTGTCCCCAATACTCTTTGAACGCAAAGATAGAATTCGTTAAGATTTAAATTCAACACGAATGAAAGTTTTTTATTTATTTTTAGAAACAAATTATATGTACAACAAAATAATTTTTTTTTGTAGGTTTTTATCTCAACTCAAAATGCCTTAGAGTTGTCCCCGTCCTTTTAAAATCTCTGACCGTATAGTGATGCTCTAGCTGATGATATACGCATGGGATGTGGTTTGTGATAGTGGGCAAAATTAGGAGGAGTTTAAATTAGCTTATTATCAAAAGTTATTGAAATGCAAAAATTTTAATTACAATACAATATAATAAATTATTATTAGTCGCGTCAAAAGGTTTTAATTCATAACTTTTTTGCTATTAGAACGACTTATTACTTTCGGAGTTACTTTGTACTATTGTATGTTTTTAATTTTTCTCAAATTATGGTATACAAATCCAAAAGATTGAAGCAAAATTGTTTTTTTTTTTTCATAAATTTTACTAAAACTTGACCTAAACTGAAGTTAAATATTATTATTTTTTAAAAAATGTTATATTAAAATTATAAATTTAAACTATTTAAATCATAAGCGCTATAATAATCAAATAAATTTAAATCATAAGCGCCAATATAAATAAAAATAAACTCATTGTAGAATATTGTTTAGAATTTTTAAAATTAAATTGCAAATTACTGGTAACGGTAACATTCAATTAATTTTTTTTCTGCGACAAATTTGAATCTGACTTTAGTTATTTTAGATAGTTCACAATGCAATTTTATACTTTATAAGTACATGACCCTTCGCCGCATTATTAACTCATACAAATTGTGGGAAATTATTGCGGGAAATTATCCGTTAATGGGGTCTCAAAAGAGCGAGTCAGTCTCTGAAAAAATCGACGAATACGGCTGCAAAAACTCAGCGTTTTAACTTCGTAAGCTCTTCCCACTATTTTCAACGGTCCGGGAGTCTTAATACGATTGCAACAAAACTATTGGAAAAGTACAGTTTTTTAATTCAGGGAGTTAGTCCTTATTTTTGAAGAGTGCATCTTTTATAATTGGCGTCACATAACTAAATCCCAAGTCTCTGATTTGTCAAAATTTTTAAACGTTTTATGTATTTTTCTCGTGTTTAATGAGCGATTTTTGTTTCAGATAAGCAACAATTGGATTATGGGTCCCGAGTTGTGCGACATGTGGACATCAATCGATGTTTTATGTTGCACCGCTTCGATTCTGCATTTGGTGGCGATCGCTGTAGATAGGTAAGTTGGTAAAAAATCGTGTTCGGTTTTCGTTTAGGCGTGAAATATTTCCGTTGTAAAATCACTCACGGTCCGTCGGAGTCTGAATATTTACTTGCAACGTTTACATTTCCAGATACTGGGCCGTAACAAACGTAGATTACATCCACACAAGAAACAGCCACCGCATCGGTATCATGATCGTGGTTGTTTGGAGTATCGCTTTGGTGGTTTCGCTCGCACCGCAGATCCCACAATTTAAAGACCCCGAATACTTGAAGCGGATCGAGGAAAAGCAATGCTTAGTTAGCCAAGATGTCAAGTACCAAATATTCGCAACAAGTTCGACATTTTACGTCCCACTTTTAGTAATCTTCGTTCTGTATTGGAAGATCTTCCAAACGGCTCGAAAACGTATTCGTCGACGGCGCGAAATGAAGGGCCAGGTCGTGCTCAAAGTCGAAAAAACGAACAATAATAGTAAAGTCTCTAAGAATTTTTTAACGAAACGAAAATTTCTCAAAATGAAAAAGTGCTCGAATAAGAAGTCTTCCGCTGCTGAAGCTTTGGTCTCGTCGCTGGTCATGATGGAGGGTCAATCGACCACGACAATGGAAATCGTAGAGGAAGAAAACGAGCTGCAAAGTAACGGCAAACAAGAAGAAACGACCGCATTTACGATAACAAAGCCGCAGACATCGACCGGCAACGCCGTTTCAAATAATGTCTCGCCGGAGAAATCCTCCTCAGCGACCACCAACAACGGATCGGCGAGCCACCAAAGCCACATCAGCGATATTAGTAGAGTAGAAATATTAAATAAGGAAATCCCCACGTGTCCGGCATCTGTCGATAAGCTCCTACCGTCCAGAAGAGAGAAAAAGGAGAGTTTAGAAGCGAAACGTGAACGTAAAGCGGCAAAAACTCTCGCGATTATTACCGGAGCATTCGTTATGTGTTGGTTGCCGTTTTTTATTCTCGCATTGCTGATGCCTTTGTGTGGGGCCGCTTGTACTATCAGCGATTACATTTCGAGTTTTGCCTTATGGCTGGGGTATTTCAACTCGACGTTGAACCCGGTTATTTATACTATTTTCAATCCGGAGTTCAGACAGGCCTTCAAGAGGATCCTGTGCGGTGGACATTCGAGAGCTCGCAATTTCCGATCCGGAAAAATTAGATAAAAACGCAGTTCCTCACATTAGCTAGCGCAGGATTTTTGGTTAGATCATTATCGCAGTATTAGTCTTCCACTCGGTTTTTTAATCAAAATAGGTTTTGGCTGTGGGATTTCTCATTTTTTCTCAACGACATATCTTTTCGATTCCAGAGCATTCCAACGGGACGAAAATATTTTGCATACCAGACATTCTGCGCTCGGGGCTTTCTTTCCTAATATTTGTATATAATAATTGTTATTACCAAAGGTAGAACATGCAATATTGTTCCCAATTGACGCTACAATGTCTTTCTATATCATAGCCGGTGAAAAGCTTTGAGGTATCTCGCAAACAACATCGAATTTCAACATTGTTAAGAGATGTCTCTATATAACAAGTTTTTTCACAATTTTCTAATAATTCACAAATACGAGTATATACGTTATATTATAAAGAATATAAATAACAGTTTGATACAATGACACCTTGAACTAAGTTTTAGTTATTAGATGTGTGCACACTTTCAGCTGTAATTATACATTTAATTCTACTACGACTAGATGAGACAACAGCATACCTATATGAATATCTATACCTACAAGTTGTGGGCACCACTTAAGTAATTAATTTACTAATTAGTTTCAAAAACAAATCGAGTGCAAATACACCCTTTGAAATTGAGCGTAACTGTATATCTCTGTGATGGAGTAGGTAGGTAGGTACAGATGGAATCTATTTCCAAAATTTATATTTTAGTCTGAATAATAAAACTTAAAGAAGTAAAACCAAAATCTTACTTTATCTTAACAGATAGGTACGTCAAAGAATTTAATATAATAATTAAACGTAAGTTTTTTTGAAGGGGTGTCGGGTGATATTTGAAGGGCAGATTGAGTTTTTAAAAGATTGATAACAAATATTGTTTAAAATTAATAAAGAAAAAATTTAATTTAGTTATAATTAAAAAACGTAATAAAATCTTAATTAGATAAAAATAGAGAAACTGCAGAATAAAAAAGTCTTTAGAGTGATCATTTAAAATTATTTTAAGTTATAAAAAATGGAACCTAAGAAGCAAAAAGAAGTCTTCAAAGAAGAAAGGAAATGTATGTATTATACAAAAAGTTATAACTATGGATTGTTTTTTACAACAAAGAAACCAGTAAGCGTTTGAAATAAGAAATTAATTAAAAATAAATGTTTCAAATTTTCAATGCTTACTGGTTTCTTTCTGGTAGATAAAGAGGTCTGAGTTTATAGTAACCATCTCAATAAAGACTCAAAAAAAAATTTTCCTTCGAACTACAAGGTTAACAAAAACAACATTTTCTACAATTATTGTCAAAAAGAGTATATTTTTGCAATCGTCTTAGTGTGCAGCTTGTTGTGTCTTTTAACATAAAAAACAAACACCTATTTAATTAACTAGAATGATAATTAAAGTAATTAATATTCAGGACTGTTTAAAGTAAGAACGAGCGTTAACGAGTGAAGAATTGACAATATTTAAAAATTATATTAATTTACAATTTTAAGATATTGCAATTGTAAAAAAATGTTTGTAATACGTGCACAAAGCAGTTTTTGAGCTTTCGAATGTTTATTTGCTCTTGACCTAACAGCTTCGACGTAAAACTTAACCTTCTTAATTGATAAAAAAAAACTTTTAAAGAGACCAAAAAAGGCTTTTGAGTGGTCAGATCACAAAACAATAATTTTAATTCTTTAAATTATTGCGATTGAGTGTACAAAACTATCTTTAATTAACATTCGTAAAGTTGGTAACAAAGAAAAAAAGAAGATGTAAGGGGTAAAAGCGACGCTTTGGAGGAACCATATTATTAATAGGGGTAGGTACAAGTTTTAATTTACATTTAACAATAAGTGGACAAGAAAATATTTAGTATTTTTTTTAATAAAGAGAAGAGAGAGAATATTGAAAAAATGCAAAAGAGGTCCGCAGAAGAAACATTATTTTAATTTAATAATCAAAAATGTAAATATCAAGAATGAATGTAAACAAGAATGTATTCAATTTAGTATTTTTGATTTGTAAATTCACTTGCCAAAATGTAATTAATTATTATTATTAATCGCTCATTCTCAAATCAAATTTTGGAAATTAAAAATCATTTATTAATGGTAAATCATTTACTAATTTTTATAATTATAAACAATTTTGATAAAGTTATCTATTGATGAAAAAATATACATTAATGAGCTTATTAATAAAAGACCAACAATTGTTAAAAAAATTATTGTATTTCTCTATTAGAAAAGTCAAATAATCTTATTTATCTACAGTTTTGATAAATGAAAAGAGAATGGGGTATTTGAAAAGCACAAAGAAAGTTTTTAAAAGAGTAATTAAAAAGTGTTAAATTAAAAATTAAGTCTAAAATTATAGGAGACTTTATTATGTATTATTTATTTTTGTCAATATTTGGAAGAATTTTATGGTTTGGACTTACAAACTAGTTTATGAAGAATTTGATAAAAGTGGTTGTAAAGATAAGCAAACTCAATTGTTACCGAAGCGACTAGCTGGTCCGTCGATGACACCTTGAAGGAAACAAACAAACAGAACCGTATTCAAGCTTCTAGGGTACCACGCGCCGAACCTTTACAATCCACTTAAAATTTAGGGGCTGGGGTTTCTTGGGGCGTAAGGAACCGAAAAGTTAATTCTTTTATTGCACTATAAAATTCTTCCAAATGTCGACAAATATTATACATATTTGACCTTATTGATAAATTAAAAGCAGTAACTTAAAGAGACAAAGGAGGGTTGCTTATAGAGGAGTAATTAAAGATTTGACAAAATTATTTAAGTTTAAATTATAATGTGTAAAGTTTGGCACAAACGATATATCGTAAATACCAGATTAACTAACTTTCTCTTGATTGAAAATAAAGAAAAACTTGAAAGGTACAAGGTAGTCTCTAGAGAAATAATTAAAAAAATTTATTTGTTAAATAGGCACTATAAAATGGTCCAAGATGCTTAATTAATCAACATTCTTGATAACAACAACGATAAGTTTGAGGGGCACCACAGAGTTTCTAAAAGAGGAAATTATATTATTTGCCAGTTGTTACTTTTACCCAAAATACTACTAAAATCCGCGTATTCAAAATCCAAGTAATTTATTTTCCAAACAAAAATTTTAAATGTTGAAGAAGCTTGACGAAGCTCTGCAAAAAAGATGGTTTTGATCAAATAGTTACAACAGAAACACTGAACTGAACTTTTTATACTGAATTTTGGACTTTTTTGTTGACTTCTGGAGCCAGCCAAGTTTTTAACTCAACAGTTTAAATAAATAAATATCAGAAAACAAGTCAGAAATTTTAATTTGTTGCATTACATTAATTAGCTTTTCTGAAATATTTGACGAGTACAAAATTAGGTCTCTAAGGAGAGCCATAAAAAACGTTTGAAACGCCAAACTGTTTTATTTGTTAAGGAGGTTCAGGACTCAGTCAAAGTCATGCAAGTATTAGCTTTCTTTTTACGTCTTTATTACTTGAGTTCTTTAAAAACGGTTTTCAGGAATGAATTTATATAAACCTATACTTTGGTGCAACTAAGCTTTCCAAGTTATTTTATAACAAATTACTAAATTTTTTTATTTGTTACAATAGATTTGTATAAAGTTAGTTGCACCATTTTTAGGCTATTTTTATTTATTTTATTTATTTTAGAACATTTGCCTTCTGTTTCATTATAGAGCGCGGGAAAAGGAAAACAAAAACTACGAAGAAAATTTATAATGTAATTATAACATTATTAGATTTTTTTTACATAATAATAACTAAACTAATATAATTAAATAAATTTATAATGATTGTTTAATGCTAGTCTTTATATAAACGATTTCTAACACCTTTATGTACATAAATTTTTATAAGTACTACCGGCGACCAACAAATGGAAACACCAATGTCTCTATTTTGGAATCAAGTTTTCAAAGAACTGCATTTTCAAAATTCTTAAATCGCTTTTAACTTGATTAAAAAAGTAATCTTCAAAAAATTAATACCTAATTTATGTTGACAGTACTGAGCCCCCTTAAGATATGAAAAACAGACGAGTTTTTAAATCGTAAATAATTTATATTCCAGAAAGATATTTGGAGGCATAGAAATAGTTTCTAGAAAAAACTTAGTAGTCAGAAGTAGAATTGACGCAATAGAATGACTAGAATAGCATCCTTACCTTTCTGGATAAATAAAAAAGAAGCATTTAAGAAGTACAAAAGAGCTTTCTACGTCTCTCAAAAATTTAGATAAGCCAAAAATTATAATTCGTTAATTTGTGCTAATAGGAAACATCACATTTGAAGGCTACAATATAAATTTTTAAAAAGGTAATTGACAATTTAAAGTAACGTCAATTCAAATGGCGCGAAATTGGGACACAGAAACGGCAAAAAATCTTTGTGAATTAATTTAACCTTTTCGACAGGTAGAGATATCAATATTTGAAAAGTTCAAAATGGTTTCTAAGAGGTGTCAAAAAATTAGGCCAAGTTAAAGGAGCAGTTAGGCTTTCAACAGCTAACAGTTACGTTACTTTAATACCTTAATCATGTTAATTTAAAAAATGCAATTTCAAGCATTTAACAGTTGCAATAACGCTGCAAATTTTTTGATTGGTGCTCAAGATGTTACTTGAATAATTGACTTCTGAGCAGTTATTAACAACCAACAAAATTACGTGGGTACCTTAATTGTTTTAAATTTATGCCTGGGTTATACTTGCTAGACCAACATTTTCTTATTTTTCTGGCACTAGATTATAAATTTACAGATTTTAAGCTTAGTTGCAGTGAAATTTTCACACACAAACAAATTTTCTGTAAGAAAAAACAAGACTATTTTTTTGAATTATTGGAAAATTGTTTAAAACTTGTCTCTTTAGAATATCATAGATATTTTATTCGACATTTCGGCTTTTATTTCCATTGCTGTGTCGCGCTTACTGTAAAATATGCGTCATGAACCCTCTTCGGCGAAACGGGATAAGTATTTTAATATAACTGGTGTATCTATGTAAATACGTTTTTTGCCATTTTTTTAGTACTTAACTATATCTATAAATGTGTAGTAGACACCTCAATCAATGCTGTTTGTCGCCCTCAAATATATAAATAGTTTTGTGTGAGGTGTCTAGACTTTGTTTTGTATTTTTATATCGATAACGACTAATAAATTGCTGTGCTGCAGGTGTAAACTAAACGAATCTCCAACCATGGCCGTTACATTTATCGAGACTAATGGTTATGGTTGGCAGATGATGAATTGGGCTTCTGATATGTATACGATATATAATTGAGCCTGTATATCTGTATATTGCAGGAAGCAAACACACAAATTTAAGCGAATCGCAGGGTGCGCATCTATATGTAAAATAAGTCCGTATAAATCGCATTAATGTACTTACATAATAGCTATTATCGTAGAATATTATTGTACATAATTCCATATATCAAAAAATATTTTAGGACTATTAAACTTAATCAATGTTGTAGCAATTTAGGTATCTGTAAATTGCTTTGACTATTATCAATAATTGAACTCATATTGTGATAATATGCGTTGTTAGACTAAGATTTTAACAAATAATTTATTGTTTTAGATGTTACTGTATATAAGATTAAGCCCATGCCCATGATTATTTATAGAAAATCAAACTACACCATTATTGTAAATACTATATACATTATTGTTCATCAAACTGTGTTAAAATGTATATTAAAAAAAATAAAAGTAAACTTGTTTAAGCCGTCTATCAAAATTCCCTTTTTATCAGTTTCAAAATTTCACATTTTTTGCCTCCAATTTTATTGAGCTGAACGCGTGTGAGTCGATTTACACTACTCCCTACCTCATACGTCGCTTGTATACCTCAAATAAACAGCTTATTTATATTTAATTTATTTAATATAAACAAAAGATACGTTAAAGTACCTACTAACACCAAACACTACTATTGTGGTAGTGTTTGGTGTTATTGGGTGCTTTTGACGTTTCATTTAACCCACCAAAAAAATTCAACAAGAAGATTGATAAAAGTAACTCTAAAATTATTGAGGATTGCTACTTAGTCACTTATTAAAGCTGAAAAAAATATGTAAAGCTCATTAAAATGGGAGAGGGACAATCCTGATGGCCTCTCTGTAAGTCTCAAGAAACAAATTTTACCGAATTGTTCTAGTGTCATTTGTAACACTCAAAAATAACACAATAAGCGGTAATTACTAGCAAAAAAAAATTTTGAAAGTAAAATTTTACAGCAATATAGCTAATAACAATTGGAATAAATCTTGCTGAAATTAAACGACTTGTAAGTGGGAATACAGTTTTGTTGAAAGCTATTACGGTTGGAATTACCATAGTTGCAGTTTTCCTTTTGCTGAATCTGTTCACGAATAGTTTTATTTCACATATTTGGAATTCAAGTGCACTACTGGGAGATGATTGTAGAAAATTCCTTCCGTTGAAAATTAAGCGGAAAATTTGTTTGCAATTTTTTTTATGTTCAAGTTTTGATTTATTTCTCGTTTTCAATAAAACTCGTATGAAAAAAGTATTGTGTTCAAGTGGTTACAAATGAAGTTATTATCCCTGACATAGAAAGCACGCTTACTTTAAAAAATGCGGAAACTTTCTGAGTTTATGGAAGTTTATTGAACACGAATGCGTTCGGATCATATATCATCAAGTGTCTATAATTGCTATTCTCGAGTTCAGACGAAAGGAAATGCTACAAGGGAAAATTGACGACAATAGATAGCCTTGTTGGAAATAATAAATGTTATAAATTCGTTTAGAAACGTTTTAGGTCGGTTGGAAATCTTTTATTTATGAAGATATAATTAGGTACTTGCTTCATTTCAAAAATAATAAAATATATAAAGAGAATTTCTCTATAATCTCTTTCTTTTAAAATAAATTTTTAATTTAAAGTTTGTTATTAGGAAAGTAAGAGACACTGTACAGAGTGATGTAATAATGTCAGTTGCGAGCTCTTTTGACAGTACAGGGTAGTGGCCCAGTGACTCAATTCATTAATTTAATTAGAACTAGAACAAACAAATTAATATTGCAATTGCACTTACAATAGATATTTTATATTAAAATAGATCCGCTTCTTTCTTCTCAAAATGTCAGTTCTTCTCTTTTTTTGATGAATTACCTTATCAACTTTTTTTTAACCAACTGTCAAAAGGTGTTTTAAAAGTGAGTCTTGTC
Organism: Tribolium confusum; assembly: GCA_029207805.1. Taxonomy (NCBI): domain Eukaryota; kingdom Metazoa; phylum Arthropoda; class Insecta; order Coleoptera; family Tenebrionidae; genus Tribolium; species Tribolium confusum. The sequence continues at coordinate 13,699,320 of JALGAY010000006.1, forward strand.
GTCTCTTAAAACATCGATATAACTCTATTAATGTTCTACTTTATGAAGCTTAAATCAACAGTAAGAGAACTGTCTTTTTTGGTTTACACTTCAAGAAGAGTAAATCAACAAATTAAAACTAAAATGTATTCTTGGGATAAAATTGGAGTAACTTTTTTATGTTTAATTAAGATTAATTTTTTTACTAGAAAATAACCAGTAAATGTTAGAAATTTGAAATACTCATCATAAATACTCATTTGGTTAATTTGTGAAAGCAGTCCAACCACAACAAATGGGGTACTCAAATTTCTAACGCTTACGTTTCTTTCTGGTAAATAAAAAAAATATTAAAATAATTTGATGTCGAAGAATCTTGATTATGATAAAAAATTGTTAAATAAAATTTTTAAGATTCATTAAAATCAATCAAATGTGTAAATAAGGCAAAAATTTTTTATTAACTTATTACTTTACTTTATATAGTTTTTTGACTTTATTACCTGATTTTGTCCAATCAAATGTGCAACTAATAATATTAATTATCTTAAGTATGGTTGAAATGACAAAACTAACAATATTTTACTATTTCTTTTCTATTCTTATTTAACTATTTGCAACATTGCTCCTCTTTTCAAAGTTGTTATGATTTACCCAGGATTCTTCATATTGATAAAGTTATTTTTATTGTATTGATTTAATCTCCCAACGTAGGTATATGTATGTAAATTAATTCTGACTTAGCTTTGAACTATTCCTTTCCTACACCACGTTATTTATCTTTTTGGCTGTCAGATACGGTTGTTCTGACGTTTGCAGTAATGTGGTCATCAGAAATAATTCAAGTTCGTTTTCTCTTCAAAATTGTAGTGAAAATTCGTTATAATCCTTTTTTTACCTAACTTTTGTTAATCTTTTGTCTAGATTTTGTAGTATGACAGTAAGTTGATGTAATTGTCTTCTTGTTCCTGATAGGTAAATGAGTTCTCAAGCAGTAATAATTTTGTTGCTAAACTTTTTTACTTCTCTTTGATTCTACAAGTATTGGTAACAAACTAACAAACATTAGTAAACAACAAAATGGTTTTTATTCTGACCACTGTGTTGTAGTTACGCTTTTTTACGCCACAAATAGATAAGTTTTTAAATCAGATGTAGGAAAAAAACTTTGCATTCTATAATTTCCATTCTGCATTTTATTCCTTTTACTCCTGGTGCATCTTTCTTTTTCTATCGTCTACTCAAGGGCTTTGAAAAATTGTTGTGACTGTATTCTGTTTGGTATCACACTTTAGAAATAAATCAATTGTGGGTCTCCTTATTGACCTACACTAATCAAAGCGTCTAACTTTGGACTTTGGTAAACTTGTCTTTGTCCTTCTAACAAGAGGTGCTCAAAAGTTAAGCCACACATCTAGTAATCCCCGCAAAGTATAACATTAAAGCATCTGCTCTATACCTCTAACGAAGCTTAGTACTTTGTGTACTAAAAGTTTCATAATAGTAATGGGCTTCAGATTTTGCATATCCAGATAAATGTTTGCTAATATAGGACAATAACAAAGAACGTAAAACAGATTTTTTTATCTTCCGCATAATCCTTGCAGATGTTATCTTTAGTAAATTCAGTGACATGCAAATGTTTGCCAATAACTGTTGATCTCTACTGTTGAGATGCATAACATTTTAGCTGTGTGCGTCTTTTCTGAACTTAAAAAAATCTTATCCTTAACATTTGTTCTTAGAAATGCACACGCAAAAGTCCTAGCGCTATTTCTAGAAAGGAGATTCCTAGAGAGCCTAGATTTCTTTCTTGTTCTATTTGACACTAGAGGTAATCTCCTAGAGGTAAACCCTGCACTTAAATTCACGAAAAGAAGCCTTATCACAAAAGCAGATTTTAAGTTTAAAGAAGAGTCCACAATTGTAACTCCAGTTGAGCCTAACATGCCTTTCTCCAATACGTACTTCTGAGGAAGTGTGCAATGACAAAAAAAACTTGTACATTTATAAAAAACAAACGGATAAATGACCTAAAATAGTCATAAGTTTATGGGTTGTGTACGTTATCCATGTGAGTCCTGCAAGTACTGACCAAGGATAGTTTCTGTAGCAATCCCCATATCCCTATCGGTACTACCCAAGAAGTGCCTGTGCATTTTGCGAGGTTTTTCCACCCTACAGCAACTTACAGTATTCCACATCACATTATCAAGACCTTTTGTCTTATAAACATAATATCTATGTTATTGATTTTCTATAATTATCCCAACTTTCAATTATCAGTCACTCATCCAAGAATGTTCTCATTTAAATTTTGTTAGCTTTAGTTGGTCATAAGTAGTCGGCATTGCTGACTTCAATTCTTCAATTCAAAACAAACTTTATTCATGAAAAAAGAAATAATAATATAAGAAAGCAAAAAAAGAGGATAATAAACAAATAAAAAAAGAAAATAGACGAAGTCTAGCACAAATTGCTACTCAACTTAACCTATTCTATGTGCCTAATACAAAATAACAATTTAAAAAGAAAAGAAAGAAAAAGGTATAAAAATTCAAATGAAATAAAATTTAATAATAAAATTTGCCCGCATTGCTGACTTTCTGCTCCTATTTCTTGTTTAACTACACCAAAACAACTTCTGATTTCGTCGATTTCTTACTTTTAATTCTTATTTGGTTTGTTGTTGTTTAATTTCATAATCTTCATCTAACATCTTCAAAATCTTATTTAATTTTTTGTTTAAAACATTTTTGACTACTTTTGTAATTCTTACGGCTAAGACCTAAGAGATTTTCCCTCCTCCGAAGGTGTTTGATTCAGCTTTAACAAAAAGTGTTCGATTTTTTCTTATAGGCTAATTTCAAGTTAAGATAATAAAGGTAGTATTTTTGTTTTCATGAAAAATTACTGAAATTCAAAGTTGTAATTGGTTGTTGCTACGGAAAGGTATTAAAATTTACGGTAGTACCGGTAATAGGTATCCCAACTTAAAATTGTTCCGTTGGTGTTGTGTTTTTTTTTCTCACCCTTTTTTTCGTCATCAGTATTATGTTTCGTTTTTTAGATTTTTTACAATTAACCACATTTGCATGTGGTAAATTAAGTTTTACAACGCGCAGCAGAGTGAATATATGTACTTAATTAGATATATGTTTTTGCATCACGAAAGTGCACCTTTTATAAAAGGAGCATTTCATTTTGACAGTTGAGAGTTTTTACAGAATTCATTTATAACTACTGTTCAGTAATGAGTTGATGACTATAGAATGTTAAAAAAAAACAATTTCACACATTCACAAAAACGAAATATCTAATAGTAGTTTATAAAACTAAAGTTACAAATAATTTTGTTATGTGTAGAATAAGAATTTCTCTAGATTAAATATTTCGCTGAAATCCCTTGAGAGCTTTTCGTCTGTCAGTCCGTTTAAAGCGATATTTCTCGCGTAACCATCGTCGACAGCTGATACGTTGAGTATTTTAGGTCTGCAAACCAGGGAATATCAATTATATCCACTTTCGTGATCGGCATTTTTTCGTTTTAAACTTAGTAAATTAAGACAAAGTCATCAAAACTTTGCTTGTAATCGTTTCTCGTGTAACCACTTCATTGTTTCAACATGTTCAGGTCGGCTTCAAATTTCCATAAAACTTTCTGTTTGATTTTAGGTAAAGTTCTCTCAAGATCGAATCGATTACGCCCCATCTTAAATCTTTACTTTTCACTGTTGAGTCGACCGAAACACCCTCCCAAATAATTTTCTAAAGCGGCTGGTAATTTTTTAGCCTCATTTACGTGATAACTTGGCTTCTTTTATATTCGGGAGATGGATGCTAACATGGGAATTTGTAAGCATTAAGGTGACGGTGGATAAACATAACTCAGGTCAATATACGATATGATGTATTTCTTAAAAATTGAACCGCAACGAGTTTGATAGGGAAACTCCATTATAGGATTAGGCGTGATCTATGGAATTTCGGTTCGGCTTAAGCCAAGCTTATATTTTATTAAAACACTACTGAATTTTTTTCTAAAATACGTTAACACAAAATAGAAAAACTCGTGGATAACACACTCCACTTTACGTAAAATATGTACGACCTACTTGCTCTAAAAGACTAAAGCTTCTTTTTTTGGTGTAGTTCTGTTACCGACATCAGTCCCCTCCAATAAATTTTTCTATAACTAAAGAATTTACATTTGCATATGAAATTTCAATTCACTCTTCTTTTTTCTCTTTTTCTTTTTTTCATTCAGTGCAAGAGAACAGCAATTTCCTTGAAATATTGATTTCAACAATACATTGATATGTAGAGTAGGTCGCAGATCTTGTTTCTTTAAATTGCAAATTTCAGGTGACGTGCTGAATTAAAATTTGATTAAATTTTTATAAAAAAACGACAAAAAATATGAGATTGCCTGTAAATATTCAAGAGAAAATAACAAAACCTACACTTGATTTTTATTTAAAAAACAAATTTTACTTTTACAATAAATTTTTAGCTAGAGACAGAAAGTTTGAAGTTACCAACAATAATAATCAAACATATACTATAATACAATACTAAAACTATAATATTAATAAAAATTAAAAAGAATCAATTGCACAATTTAAAATACATTTTATTGAGTCATGGTTTAGATCACAGGTACTACTCAATTTGTTACATAGCGAAGACATGAGTGAAATGGGAGACCTAATCCCTACATTTGACCGACTAGCAGTTGTATAAAAGGTACGCGGCTGACGACAATTAAACTGCGGGACATTGAAACATAGAGACATAGACGACCTAAGAGATAACTGCAGTCAATCCGGTTGTGAGTTAAATTATAAAGAAATTTTAATGCATCGCAAATCCGTCGAGTTTCTAAGGAAGTAAAATTGAATTTAATTAATAGAAGACCTTGATCAATTTCGCTTTCAGGATAGATGCCGTCCACTAAAAATGATAAGAACTTTAAAAACTTTCGTTGTATTTTTTCAATCTGTAAGATATAGGTATTGTAGATAGGATACCAAATCAACGATCCGTATTCTAACCTAGACCGTACCAAAGCGTGAAATAAAATAGTCAATGGCCGAACGTTAGAAAAATTTTTGCAGTTTCTATATATGAAACCATACAATCTATAAGCTTTACATATAATATCATCAATACGGTCGTTAAAAGTAAGTTCTGCGTCGAAGATAATGCCCAGGTCTTTAACAGTAAGGGCTCGGTTTAAATCACATGATGCTATGTTGTAAGAGAATTCGATTGGATGGTGCTTTTTCGTGAAAGATATCACATTGCATTTAGACAGATTTAGTTGCAGATGATTTCTCTTACACCAGTTATACAGTGCGTCGAGATTACTTTGCAGAGTTCTACAGTCGTCGATAGAATTAATTTCCAGGTACAATTTTAGGTCGTCGGCAAATAACAATTTATGACAAGAGTTCAACGAAAGAGTAATATCGTTTATGAAAAGAAGAAACAGAAGGGGACCAAGATTTGACTCTTGTGGGACTCCGGAAGTTGGAGTGTATATATCAGAAACGTAATTGCGATATTTAACCTGTTGTTTCCTGTCGAAAAGATATGATTGCATTAACGAAAGCAAAGAACCAGAAAAACCGAAGCTATCAAGTTTATTTAAAAGTATATGATGACCCATTTGATCGAATGCTTTCTGGAAATCCGTATAAATGGTGTCTACTTGTTTTCGTTTGTCAAGAGCATCTGCAATGTACTGTGTAAAACAGGCTAAATTTGTAATCGTGGATCGTTTTTTCATGAAACCATGCTGACAGGGAGAGATGTAATTATTAACGCAAGAATAAATATGAGTGTAAATAATCGATTCAAATACTTTTGAAAAATTACACAAAATAGAAATAGGCCGATAGTTCTGTATTACGTTAGGATTACCATTTTTGAGTATTGGGCACTTGCGCCACCTTCCAAATTGTAGGAAAAGTAGAAGATCTCAGTATTAAATTGAAAATATGACAAAGATGTTTTGCAAAAACGTACGCACAATCCTTAAGTAAAAAACTTGGAATACCATCACAGCCCGATGTTAGGGTAGCTTTTACATGTTTCAGTTCCGTTACAATTTCACTTTCGGGTATACTTCTGATGTTTATTATTTCGAGAAACTTGTCGCCAAGAACATTGGAATGATTAGAACATGAACTTGGTATATATACGCTCTTAAAAAAATCAGCAAAGTGATTCACTATACTACTGGGGTTGGAAACTGCTTCCCCATTTACCAACATGGTGCCTGGGATGCGAGACTTGTTTTTCTTTAACCGAACAAATGTCCAAAACTTTTTCGGATCTTCAGAGATAGTTGATTCCATTGAAGAAATATAATTAGAATATGCTTTTTCAATAAGTTGCTTGGTTCTTCTTCATTTTTTATGACATTTAAGGTAGCATTAGAGAGTAATAGCAAAAACGCGACAACTAGTAGCAGTTTAAAAAGTTTAAATTTTTGTTGTGAAAACTAGTCCCAGAAACTTCAACGAGACAGACAAATTGAAAAAAATTATAAAGATGATAAACCAATATGGAGAAGAAGACGAAACAGGATATTAGACAAACAAACTGACAAAAATATATAAAAATGATAAACTAATGTAGAGAAACAGACAAAACAGGACATAAGAAAAAACGCCAGTAGAAAATAAGAGTAGCAAAAAGTAGATGCAGTCAACGAGAGAATTAAACAAGTTAAACAAGAAGACAACAAAATCAAACTGACTAATAAGGTTAAACAAAAAAAAAAAATAAACAAAAACTTAATGATGTTAAACAAATTAAACAAAAAATTAAGCAACAAATATCAAATGCAATCAAAAACTTTTATCACAAAATTATGGATAAACGTAAAGTTGTCGTAAAATTGGATACCTTTCTATTCTCTTTTAACATGATGCAAACAAACCAAAAAGCACCTTCAGAATAGGAAACACTGTGTATAAATTCAAGATCGTACATTAGCATTCCCATCTATTATTTAGAAGATCCATGTTGAAGAAGAAAAATTAAACTCATTTTCTAATCAAGTTTAATTTTTCTTCTTCAACATGGATCTTTTGTTCACAACGAAGAATTTTTGAGCAAACATAGGACGGAGAATCTTATTACTGATTCATGTACCGCATAAATAGTTTTTCCCGACTAACTGACGTAAAATTCGTCATTAAAAGAAAATTAATCTTAGCGTTTTCTTTCACCTGTCCCCCTGAAATTGTCGTTATACTTATGCATGTTGTCAACACAAGTCGTCAATTTGGTTATCTGTTCCCTTTTTTTCTCTGTACACTTCTCTGGCGCCGACACCCCCAGCAAACTTACGCTAGATCCATGATCTTCTGTAGCATTGTTTGCAGTCGTTTTTTTAGCAGGCTGCTACTTTAACTAAGTTACCGGTGCCATTCTGCACTCTATGTCCATTGAGAATCCAAAAAGCTATCTAAATCTCTCTTCTCTTTTTGTCGGCCAATTTTATTTTTATGACATCCTCAGTCTCTGCACCATTCTCTAATTTTAATTGCTTTTCAGCATAATTTCTACAGCATTTTGTTCACATTTACCCTCTTCTTTACGATTAGCTGCAATAAACGCATTTGCCGCTATTTGTTTGATGCATTTTGGATAGACACTAGTACCTTAATATTTTACTACTTCTTTAGTTTTTAATTAGAAATTATCTACTGTAAAGATTATACTCTCATCCGATCCTCGTGCTTTCACCAATAGCACAGTTTTCTTACATTCTAGAGCTGATTGTAAGTTTATTTCTTTTTTTATTTTAATGAAACGCTCTGTAATTTGGAATAGTTTACTGTATTTGTTTTTGCAAGAGAGAAAGACACTATGCAAACGTGCTTCTACGTAATTTTCCCTGAAAAGATATATGCACTCATGATCACACTTATCAACAGTCTGCATAACTGTTAAGGATCTTGGGTTGCAGCCAAAAAAGATTATATTCTTAGTTGAAATAAACAAGAAAAAATCAAAAAGTTGACCCTAAAGAACAAAAAGATTGTTCAAAAAGAAATTAAAAAAAAATTATATAGAAACAATTTTTTTAGTTAGGTTTGTCTAAGACAGTTTTATTAGTTGCTATAAAATACCCCCAAATATTTCGACAAAATAGATTACTTTTTATGAAAATTTTCTAAAGAATTTTTGGCACAGATTATGCTGCCCATCTTTAACAATGAAATTGCGATTAAACTACTGCTATTGAGTTATCAAAATTTTGCTGGAGCAAATTATGGATTTCAATAGATCATAATAAAGAATGTTTTGATACTGCGATCAGCAAAAAATCAAGTTGATTTGTAGCAATAAAACAAATAACAAAAAAAAAACACGGCGACCAATTAGAAGTTAGATAAACCAGATGCTTTAATCATACAAAGTTCGAAAAAAGTCTAGCATAGATTCATCTTCAAAGTTTTTACTTTTTCGCAAAAGTGTAATGCCATAGTTAGTAGAACGTGAGCACAAAACAGTCAAAAAGGTTTTACCTAAAAGAAAGACGTATTAGGTATTTACTAAACAAACAAACTAGAAAAGCATCATATCTCTAGGTCTGCTAATTATCTATAATGTGGTTAGAACTCAAAAGTAGACTTTAGATAAAAACTTTTTCAGCGTATTAGACTATTACGCACAGATATCGACATATAGGTTACTTTGATGAAGATGAAATAAATTTCAGAGTAAGACTAAAATTTCAGTTGCCAATTTTTCGTATGGTTTAGGAAATGCCAAGAGAAAAATAGTACATTATACACCAAGGTAGAGAAAACACTTTTTATAGCCGAGCGGGTTTAGTGCCTAAGATGCGTAGCATCGAGGGCAATAATAGATGCGAGACTATAATAGTTTTCTCTACCGTGGTTTATATATGATTTTTTTCACTACTAGCACATTAATTTATTATGTCATATAAAAATATAACCTCATTTAACGAGCACACATCCAGACTAAACATAACGTGTCTTTATTTATTGTCGAAAAGTAAATTTGATAAAAATAAAAACGACTGATATTTAACTACTTACGTTTTTACACTTCGGAAATTTTACTTCACAGATAAAAACCGGAAAGAACGTTATTGTAAGCATTTTTTATGTAAGCAACTATACTGTATAACACTTTTGTACTGGAAAACAAAATAGCGTAGTTTTTCCATCAACTGAAACCTTCAGAACCCCTAGTTCAGGATTTAAGTTGACCGCCCCCGCTTTCCTGGTCGGAAACTTGAACAATGGAATTTGCAACAAAACATATGGTCAAATTAACTATACACAGGGCTCCACACTTGACGTGTAACCTTATAAAAGCTCATTTTCATTATTTACCGCTTTAATAGCAGTTTTTTATTAATTCTGCACAAATTAAAAATAAAATTTCTGTTCTTTTGTTTGAGGTTATGTTATTTACAACTTTATTTACCCACCAATTTTCAAAGAATTTTCCATTTCGTCACACTACAAAGTGTTTTTTACAATAAGACAAGACCAAAGTACATACTTATATGTATAAAGCTGTAAAAAATTACATTTTTTTTAATGCAATTAACGGATTTCATCACTGGTTGGTTGAAGCTTGACTACCTACCGTTTTCCATTTTCTTGGATTAAAAATATTTCATTATTAAAACATCAACGTTTTAATTATGCGTTTATTCTGCTTTTTAACGTTTGGCATAGATTTTATCAAGATTATGATCTATCAAACACGCACTTGGCATTTGAGAAGATATTTCGCACAAGCGCACCATTTTGTTTTGGTAGATTAGAGATGAGGTGCGGTGTTAAACAAACTTGCCTTGAAATCACAAATATTAAATAAACTGTTTATTAGGTATTTTTAGTGCACCTAATTTCGGACATTATTTTTTCGGTGAACACTTATATCTATCGTTTATAAAAATTGCGAAGATATTCGCATCAGGCAGTTAAATGTCGGTAACCACTCAACTCTAGCCCTTTATCTCCCTTGGTTTATAATCATTATTGACTACTAAGAGAGAAAAACAACTTCACACCCTCTCGACAAACTAAATAATGTTGTCTTCTGAGACTAGTAGTAAAAAAAGATCATTAGCAAGATCTCAAAAAGTGATCACCAATACACGCACTGGTTGGCAAGCTTTTCATTGCATCAGAAAAGATTGTTTTCTAGAAGCCCAAATTTACATTGAATTACACACGATGCATCTTTGTTTCCGCAGTGATTATTAAAAGGAATGCGCTGTGATTGGTAGTTATAATAGCAACTATTTCGCACTTACATTCTTGACTTGAAATTTGGGCTTAGGTAAATAAATCCGCTTGAAGACATGGTCAGTTAGTTCGTCAGTTGGTTAAATAAAGACGTCTAAAGTATATGCGTTCAGCGAAGAATCAAATAAGCCTGTATATCTTAAAATACTGCGGAAAATCTCGAGGAAACACTAGAACAGAGCTAGACTTGTTAATATTCCCGCTACCTGGAAGCTATGGAAGTGCACAGCTCTAGTTTAGATCTACAGAACGTCGCGAAGCATCTAATTCCTTTTGTGAAATCTCACAATGGATCTTATCCATTAGTTATAGCTACAGTACGAGCTAAATGTTCTCGATGCTGTATGGCTGTATGACCAAGGCTATGTTGATTACATGGTCATTTTAGTATAAGACAAACTCCTTAATTGGAGAGAGAGCTTAAACGTGGGAAACTCAAGCTCGTTGAAAAATAGTGTAACACCCATGATCTATCGATAAAAAACGAAGAAAACAGGTTGTCATTAAGGCTTTTGCAAACCAGGTACTAAGCTTCATTAAAAACACCGGGCTGCTGCATTAGCTTAACTTCGGAAAGTTGTACACAATATGCATAGTTAGTTGCCTACATTTTCTCGGGCTCTTCTTGTTAAAAAAAAAGAAATTGACTGTTCTTGAGAAAACTTTGAAATTCGATTTATTCTACATAAGCTGAAGCAGCAATCATAAAGAAACAGCTTAAGAATTTTCCAACATAATGTAACGAAATAAATTTAAAAATTTAAATGTTGATATTCTTCGTAACCGCAATATTACGAAGCAACAATGTACTGTTGGATTAATGATACCGATACGTATAGGCGTATAGATAATCTCACCGAACGATAGATGTGCGCTTGAGTAATTTTTGAAGGTATTGTTGTCCTTTCGTTGGTCTATTTGCTTTAGAATTTTGGACTGTTGTGTAATTAAAATTCATTTTTTTGCTCAATCTGACTAGTTTCAGTAAGTAATATTATTTATTGAATGTGAAGTTAAGTCCGTGAAATTATTTGTTGTTAAATATATTTTGCAAGTAACTACATCAAGTTTTCCATATTAATCAAACTCACAATAAGTGCAATATTTATATTTTTTTAATCACCAAATTTTAAAATCGAAAATGAGAATGCTGAATCATATAGTAATTCAACTAATTACACTTGAGTTGCCTACTTTTAGAGATTAATCTATTATCTGATAGATTAAAGTAAAAATCCTCAATTTGTAAGTTTAGTACTACCCAGCAACTAACCAAAATGAAAACTTCTCTATTTGCTCTATTTGTATTTTGGGTTACACTCCTGCTAAATGAAGCCCAAAGTGCGGAAATTTTGGTGGTGGCTCCAATGCCATCTTACAGTCATTACGCCATCCCACTCAAACTTTCAAAAGAATTAGCAAAACGAGGCCATCAAGTGACTTGCATTAATCCTTACCCTCAGAAAGCACCCATAAAAAATTTCTTTGATGTTTCTGTTGCTGAGAATATTGAAGCTTTCGAAGGTGAGTTTCATTCACAAAATTAAAAATATTTCTATTCCCTGTTAATATTTCAGAAATTAAGAAAACTTTGTTTGATATGAACAATGCCGGCATATTGGATAACATGACTTTCATTTTTGATTTTATCAAATTTATGATTGAGAAAACTTTCACTCACAAAAATGTCGAAAATCTTCTAAAATCGGGAAAAAAATTTGATGTAGTAATCCTTGAGAACTTTCTAAATGAAGCAATGTTTGGAATAGGTTACCATTTCAAGGCTCCTCTAATCCTGATCTCTGCTACTGCTTCCAATTCTATGAATAATTATCTTTTTGAAAATCCTGCTCCTTTATCATGGGTCCCAGGAATGGGTGGAACTTTAACAAAACATATGAACTTTTGGGGAAGACTTGAAAATTTGTTAACTCAAAGTCTGTTCTATACAATACATAATCTATACCATTTACCACAACAAAGAAAACTTCACCATCGATTTATATCAAACGAGACTGATTTAGATAGTATTATGTATAATGTCAGTTTAATGTTGACAAACTCTCATGTAAGTGTTTCTGATGCTGTTCCTCATGTACCAAGTATCGTAGAAATTGGAGGATTTCACGTTAATCCTCCCAAAAAATTACCAGAAGATTTAAAAAAATACCTCGACGATGCTAAAGACGGTTTCATCCTATTCTCAATGGGTTCAAATTTAAAAAGCGAAGACTTAAAACCGGAAGTACGTGAAGGCATATTGAAAGCTTTTTCTCAAATCAAGCAAAAAGTTCTATGGAAATTCGAAACCGACTTACCAAACGCCCCCGAAAATGTAAAAATTATGAAATGGGTACCTCAGCAAGACGTCTTAGCACACCTAAATATTCGTGCATTTATCAGCCATGGCGGTTTTATGAGCACAGTTGAAGCAGTTTACCACGGGGTTCCAATAATTGGAATACCTGTTTTTGGAGATCAGGAGTTTAACGTTCAGTCAGCTGTCGAAAATGGATATGCTGTAAAAATTGATTTGGCAGAATTGTCAGAAAAAACATTGCTGGAAGCCTTAAGAGAAATACTCACAAAGGAAAAGTAAGTACTGGTTAATTCTGATTGTTATTCTGACTAAAATTTTATAGATATCGAAATGAGGTACAACAGAGGTCAAAATTAATGCAAGATCAACCCCAAACACCTGTAGAAAAAGCAATTTTCTGGGTGGAACATGTGATTCGGCATAAAGGGGCACCTCATTTGAGAGCCAGTGGACTGGATTTGAAATGGTACCAAAAGGAAATGATTGATGTTTTTGCCTTTATATTTTTAGTTGTATCGCTTTTCTTTACGATAGTTTTTGTTATTATTAAAAAAATAGTACAATGTTTTTCTTGTAAGAAAAATGTAAGCAATAAGAAGAAAAATCAGTGAAAAATGTTAATAAAGTAAATTTTATATAGGTATATATTTTTTTAATAAATATACACAATAATATTAATAAGCGTTTTTTAAAAAAAACTATTCTGGGCTAATCTTATAAACAGCTGTAAGAATATTATTCAAGAAATATTAGAATAGGGAATTATAACCATAAGTGCAGTGTCTTGCTTTTGTTGTTCCTAGAACAAAGTAGATTTAACAAAATATATTTTTGACAAAAAATATAAGATTGCCTGTAAATATTCAAGAGAAAATAACAAAACCCACACTTGATATTTATTCAAAAAACAACAAGTTTTCGTATAGAATAGAATAAAACTTTATTCAAAAAATACTCCACAATGACACAGAACAAGTCAAAAAATATAAAATAATACAGGAAAAATAGATAATTAAAATAAAACAATACATTTAAAAAATTGAACCCTATATCTAAATTATTAAACTAAAGATATAAAACCTAACACTACATAAACTATTTAAAAAACACACTTAAAATATATTTATATCACATAGAACAGGTCGATTTATCACAGCATATCAATGGTTTCATTATAAAATTCTAAAGATAGAAAGTTTAGAATTGTTCACAATGCAAAGCCGAATAATATTGATTAAAATATTAAAAGTAAAGAAACAATTACAAATGCAATTACGCAAACTAAATCCGCTATAGGGGCGCTAGTAGTTTCAAATAGAATATTTTTGCTTGTACCGCCTACCGGTTGGACGATAGAGAGAGTCACATAAAGAAGTCGACATTAATCGCGTGAAATATTAGCAACACTTAGGTGAGCGGATTCGTCGCACATTTGCGATTGTTTTGACTACCCCACTCTAAAAACTCTTTTACTTAGAATCTAAACCAAGCCAATTTCGATGAAATTGTATAAAAACATTTTATGCATTTATTGTGCTTGCGTCTAAGGTGTAAGGTAATAATCATGCCGAAAGCCAGAAAATGCTTTTCACGATTAAGAAAGAATTCGAAACGAACTTCTCAGATTCAAAATTAAAAAAAAAGAATAAGACAAGCTACATATTATTTGATCATTTTTATTGTTTACATTTTTTAATCAATTAATAGAAATGAAAACAGAGAATTTATTGAAAGTGCATCAGCTACTAGAACACTAGGACTTTCTGTACCTGACTATTAATGAGTATATTGCTCTCACAGCTCACAGTCATTTTGTTAACTATATCCAGTGGTTAGGTGTTGGTGCAGTAATTTTTTAAAATTATTTACGTATATATATATTAGATACAGTATGTCGCATTTAAATAAAGCACCCTATATAACCCTGTTGTTGATAATTTGTTGCAAAAATTTGAGATAAGTTAATTTTCAATTAAAAGAGCATAAAAATTTCTAAATGAAGTAATATTTAGAGAAATAAAAAAATGTTTTGTTTTAAGTTTATGTTTAAGAGATATTAAATTCTAATTCCAATCAAAGTTTTTTAGATCAAAAAGGTTAAAATATTTGTACCTGTTCATGAGATTGAGAAACGCCATTCGTTAGTAACATGCAAGCTTGGCCACTGTTTATAATTTAATAAAGTAACAATTATTAAAAATATAAATTCTTAAATTAATTCTTATTTTAGTGACTTTAAAATGCAGGAAACTTGTGTTTCTTCAATTTAGTACTTCTTTAAATTGAAAATGAGCAAGTACTTCTTCAAAAAGGACACACTCACCTGCACCCAGGTATTTTGTAAAATCACCGAAATACAGTTGAACCCAATTATTTCAATGAGTAATTATGATCAACATAATACATGTTACTCCATTAGCTACTGTTGCAGCAACTACAATTCGCAAAAAAACCTACGTCAGATCTTGACTGACAACTAAAAAAGCCTAAACCATCTTTTCTTGTTACTTTTGAGGTTAGTTATTGATTGTAACCGATTGATTATTTGTTAGTATAGATTGTAATCAAAAAAGATATTATTTTAATTGTGCATAAATAAGACAAAAATTAATGGTTGATTTACACACTTCTTTAAAGTCAATGACAAAGTGTGATGTCCACTTTTTTTACCGCAAATTGTATAAAGTTTCCGTAATGTTTTAACTGCATTAGTGTAACATATTTGTAGTAGAAAATGTATAAATCTTAACAATGTTGAGTGCTACTTGCTAGCAACTTAATAAAGTGAGATTTCCATTTGTTATTTTTATGAATGGGAGAACCAATCTTTTAAACAATTGGTTATTAAAAAGAAAACAAAATTCAGGTATCTACAACGTTTTACGCACAAACTGAAAGCATAAACTTAAAACTCCAAACTTTTGTTAAAAAATTCTGTGCCAGTTGATTCTCAAAAGTAACCGAGTTTTTCTATGATATTATGCTCGTGTTGCAAGACAACGGTCATTTTAATATCTTTTCGGTCCACGGTCTTAATGTTATACATTTTTATGTATTTTTTCGTATAGTCACTACAAGGTCATAGTAGAATCACTGTTACACAATATAATACTGTGCACACTGACAAAGCCGCTCTTTTTCGTCTCTAAGTGACATTTTTTATATTTATCAATAAAAAAAACAAAATCCCATCTCTGAGTGACGTCAGACATCGTTGACAATGGGCGCAATATCATTCTTTCCACCAAACTATAGGTGTAAATACATAATTTTGATTCAGTTGTTCGTAAACAAATGATGTTATCTTCGTATAAATGGAGTTGTATGTTGTATTGAAGAATAATAAAATGTTAGTATTTTTTGTTTAATAACCGACACTATTTATTAGAGCCAACCAAAAATTCAATTGGCTAATTGATGGTGATGCAGAAGATTTATCTTCTTTAGAAATAGAAGTGGACAAAGAGACAAAAGTACGTACTTTTTCGGACATAATCGTTGGAAGAAGAATTGTAGATTTAGCTCATGTACTTAGTCAGTATGAAGAAATCATAAATCATTCCCACAAATGTACTATGGGCAAAATGCAATTAGTTTATGAAAAAAGACAAGGACTTTGTTTTTTCTTAAATTTTTACTGCGATTCATGCGAAAAAAAATTGTAATAACGACACATCCGTATTTTTTTTTAACGGTTTAAAATTAGATTATCGTATCAAAGCCCAAGTTTATAATAAAACAATGCACTTTGCCACTTTTATTCATATAAAACACAGAAATGCATTCACAATATTGCATTCAAATTTTCTATTCAATATTCCTATTTGTTATTTTTTCTCTTCCTATTATGTTATTATATATTGCTATAAAGTTTTATTATTAAAAATTGCATATATTGAATGTAAGATTATGTATTTAGTTTTTTTCCCATGCTCACTCTCACTCTAATTTTTAAGAAAAAGTCAGTTTTTTCCAACCTATTTATCCCAACCGTACAAAAAAGTTGACAAATTAATTAATATGAGTTACTGTAAACAGTTTCAGTAAAAATTGGATGTTTTACAGAAAAAAACCGATCATTATGAATTTTTGTTATTACGTTAGTTTTCAATTACCGTAATTTAATTTAATTGTAACTACTATATTTAATAAAACATTATAAACCATATATCTACCAACTATGTTTTTACTTATATTTTCTAGCTTATATTTTTAAAAGCGATGTTTCTTTTGTTTTGTAATACCCCTATAGGTAAGAATCGATGTAAAATTTGACAAGCAATAACAATACTTTTGATTTACTCTACATAAAAGAACTTGCTCTTTTTTGAGTAAAATTTATTAGAAAATATTACGAAAATTTATGTAATGTTTTCCTAAAAACTTTGACAATGTTTTATCAATTAATTGTCCGTTTGATTAAAAAAACAAATTTTATCTTTATTCTTTACATTAAACAATGTGGTCATAATTTATTAATTTAGCTCATTCCATTTTACATTTTCTGATTTATAATTTATAAAGAATTATAGTAGTTATTTATAATTTATAGTAGTTATTATTTATTTATTTGGTAAATATAAATACGTGTAAGATTATAAAAATAAAGAATGGAAGCTCTAAAAACCAATCCTGCAGAAAAGAATCTGTGCATTAGATCGATGGTTATAAATTCAGTTAAACAATATGTACCTTAGTTCTTTAGACCAATTGTAATAACTTAATCATTGGATCAGTGTACACTTTTTTATATTCATGCTACAGTTTGGTTGAGTGTAATTAAATTACAGAGTGCAAGAGTTTGGAAAATTACCCATCACCAATTTGTAATAAAAGTTAAAAATCAGTGTTACGTTTGTGATAAAATACATTTTGTTAAATTCAAGTATTATTGAATATAAGCTTCTAACTCCATTTTCTTTTTCCGAGAATTGTTATGTTTTGTTTTCAAAACATTTAGCAAGTAGGGCGGTCATGGCCTTGATCTAACAACAGAACAAGGCGTTACCAAATATTGGGCGGTGACCTAAAGCATTATCCACAGTTTTTCAGTTCCAATTTTGTTAATATATGTAAAAAAAAATTTTTTTTGTTACTAAATTATAAAAAATAAAGTACTAGATGCTTTAACTTTCGATTTTTGTGTCATTATAAAAAAATGTGTCTTACAGGAGTAAGAGAAAAGTTTGTGTTTTACGGCAATTTCAAGCCTTTTATTACCAAAAGTTGAAAGTTTAAAACAAAAAATCTAATGTTGAATCAGAAGATCAAATGTTTACTTTACAATTGCAAAAGCAGAATTTTATGGGTAAATGAATAATACGTGTAGGTGTGAAATAATGAAGTCTTGTTTTTTTAATAAAAAATTTTTTTACAGCTTGTTATTTAAAAAAAAAATTTTTAATTATTTTTTCAACATTCTATGAACACTAATGAAGCAAACGCTTTGATCATTTTGGAAAAAAGTTGTTATTAATTTTTGGTACTGAACCCCCTTAAAACGAGAACAAATAACATAAAAAAAATGAATGCAGTCAAGTACAGCAATATACGAATTAAACGAAAAGACAAAAAAATGAATCAGACAGGTCAATGAAATCAATCAGAAAATTAAGAAAAAACTTAACAAATTAAAACAAAAAGTTAAACAAATTAAACAGAAAACTGGGCAAGAAAAACCAGCAAATGCAATAAAAATAGACTGTCATTTCAACTAAGCATTCATCCGTGCTTTTTCTACACTCTTTATCAACTCTGAGTCTAAAAGCTCTTTAGAAACCTTTAAAAGTCTTTAGAAGCCTTTTTGTCCTCCATTATAGTTTTTGTAATAGTCTCATTGCTGCCATTCTTGTGTGCCTGTCACATAAACTCGTAGAAACAAATAATAAAAAATAAAAATCCAAGTCAAACCCACTAAGTTTAATAAAACAAAATTCTTACGTAACAGTAGCAGAGTGTTTTTGAAAACTTAATGTCTCGTCATCAGTGCCAAGCTTTTGTCAATAATAAACTAAAAACTGAAAAAAATAAAAATGTACTCCAAAAATAGAATAGATCGTTATTTTTAACAAAATAGTTTTTAATTGACCTAAAGAAAAAAAAACGTTTCAACTTGGTGTAAAGCCCTGTTTCCTTCTTCCCTAGCTTGTCTTAAGCTTTGTGCATGCACAGGTAACTTCTGTATCTAATTATTATTAATTTTAGATTTAACAAAAGTGAATGTATTAATAGAGCAGGTACTGAAAAAGAAAGAATATAAAAAAACTATGTATTTTTTTATTTTAATAATATGATTCATCTGTTTTTCTTTGAGTCCGATTTCCTATATTTTTTACAAAGAAACATAGTTAATACTTTCTTCAAAATTACATAAATAAATAAACACATTACAATTAAAACTAAGACAACAAAAGCAAAAATATCTATCATTTCCCTTTGATACCATTTTAAACTGAGTGCAGCAGAACGTAAATGAGGAGCTCCATTATGTCGAATTACAAACTCTATCCAATAAATGGCCGTTTCCAAAGGTTTTAGAGGCTGATCTTGCATTATTTTTGACCTTTGTTTGGCATTTTCTCGATACCTAAAAGTTTCTTTCACCAATTGCTTTTCTACCTTTTTATAAACTTACTTCGGATTATTTAATATTTCATTTAAAGCCCATGATAACTTATCTTCATTTAGTTCATACAAACTTATATTAACAGCAAAACCGTTAGCTACAGCATTTGCAATATTGCTTGGTTGGTCACCAAAAACCGGAATACCAATTATTGGAACACCGTAGTAGACAGTTTCAATGGTACTTAATAGCCCACCGTGGGTTATAAAAGCCACAACATTTGGGTGTGCTAAAAACTTAAATTATTGCCGATTATTTTTTAAACTGTTATACCAAGAACGTCTTGCTGTGGCACCCATTTTACAATTTTGACATTTTTTGGAATATTAGAAAACGCTTCTTCAAATTTCCACAAAACTTTTTCCTTAATTTTAGAAAATGTTTTCAAAATACCATCTCTGACGTCAGGTTTCAAGTCTTGACTTTTCAAATTTGAGCCCATAGAAAATAAAATTACACCTTCTTTTGATTTATCCAAAAATTCTTGTAAGTCTTGGGGTAATTTTTTGGGAGGACCGACATGATATCCTCCAATATCAATCATGTTAGGTTGATGAGGAACAGAATCGGTTACACTAACATGAGAATTGGTTAATACCAAACTTACATTTTCTAAAGCATTGTCTAGATTAAGATCTTGGGATAAATATTTTTTAAAAATTTCTCGATGTCGAGGCATTGTAATAAATTCTTTCATTAAATCGTGGACAGTCGCGATGTACAAATTGTGAAGCCGTTGCCAAAAATTCATATTTTTGTTGTAATGACTCAAAACGTGAGGGACATACGATGCGGGAGTTGGATTTGCGAACAGATTATTATTTACCCCACTTATAGCATTAGGAGCTACTAATATTACAGGGACTTTAAAAAAATGACCAATGCCTATCAAAGCATCATTGAAAAAATATTCAATTATCACTAAATCAAATTTTTCTCCTGAATTTAACAAATTTTGAACGTTGTTATGCCCAAGTGTACGATTTGTTAACTCTGTTCCAAGGTTTATCAAAAATTTTATATTTCCATAAAGACTCATAGAATTGCGAGCAAACAGACTTTTTTTGAATTCTAAAATAAAAGTTTATTTAGAAATAAAAATGGTATCAAAATTAACTAACCTTCAACAAATTCGATATGATCCTCGACTGAAATATCTCTAAAATTTTTAATTGGTGTTTTTTGAGGATAAGGATTTATTATTGAAATTTGATGACCTCTTTCAGCTAGTTCTTTGGCAATTCGTAACCCTAAAGAATAGTGACTAGGTGCTGGCATTTGATACACCATTAGAATTTTTGAACATTGCATTGTCCATATCAGAGTCAAAAAAATAAATAAAGATGATATTGAATAAGTCATGACTGGGTAAAGTATTAAATGAGACTAAATGCTATTATATCAGTTACGTAAACTAACAAACTGTTGAAGAGATAAGATAAAATCAATTGATTAAGAAATGCAAGTAATTTATTGCCGAAAGTTTAGCAAAATTGTGCAATACTATCTATTGAATATTTCTTCGTACAGTAAAATCTTGATAGTACAAACATTGATAGTCGGTAACATTAATATTAAGACAATTTTATTACTTGTTTATTTGTTTTGGAGTTATTGATATTTTTATGAGGTTGGAGTATTAAAAATTAGCATTAAAAAAATTGTTATATTCTGTGGATAAAGTTGAGAGAGATAGATCAACGCCTACAAAGTCGAGATGTAAAAATTTTGACGTCACAAATGTGACCAAAATTGTGAAACCCAGAAAGTAAACATTTTCAGTTAAAATACTTTATGAATAAATAAAAAATACAGTCATAATTATATTTAAAAGAAATTAAAATGTTATTGGAATATTATTCTATTAAAAATGTATATACACCGTAATCAGTAAATATTGAATAGGTTGATATTAACGTTACTAAAAATTTTAATTTAAAATTTTTAAATTTTAAAATTATTCTAAAATTTTCACTGAAATTATTTGAAATGAAGATATTTGTTGAAAATGTGACTAAAGTACCAAAATTATGCTAAAAATAAATTTTGTGTTAACAACCCAATTAGTTTTATTTTTATTTTAAAACGATGCGCACATGGTCAAAGATTCAAGAAAATGTTAGAAAAAAAAGTTGTATAAAATAAAATTTTGTTTGATAACTAGTAAGCCTGAAAAACGATATTATTATCTCAAATATTTTAGGCCTTAGAAACACATTGTCGTGTCATTCACTTTAGTGTGTTTAGTCATAGGTTTAGCTGCTTTAATAACATTTCTTTTAAATTAAAACCGTTATGTATATATTAACATTCGAATACATAAAAAATTATATCGAAATAAATATAAAGCCTAATTGTAATCTGATTCATCAATGGATTTATAACTATAATCAAGAAAAGATACTAAATACATGATTCCAATAAAAAAAATTTTTTGCAAATTCTTAGTATAGACACTAATGAAATATCAGAAATTGGACGTGATATTAAAAAACTTGAGTAAAATTCGTAGCAAAAAGCATTGACTAAGCTATTGATGAGCATTTTAAAACATCTAAGGCTGATATGAGATTGTTACATTGTTACAAATCGACATTGTTAAAATTGACGTATTGTTCTGTAAAATTGACAAATCAGTCTGCAAAAACGTTTCTTTGTAAGTCTTACATGCCGATTTTTTGATTTGATGGATCAAAATATCTATTTTACCGCACTGATTTGTCAATTTCGACACTATAGTATTGTCAAGTAGGTAAGGTATATAAAGTATGACTTTTACCTTTGTTAACAAAAACCGCGGTAGTTTAATCTGTTGCTGTTTTTTGTAACAATTTTGATTCTAGATATGTTAATAACAGCCTAATAATTAATAATAAGAGTTTCGGTACGGTTACTCATGTGCAACGGAAAGAAGCAGGTAAAAATGGTTACTAGAATATGTTTAAAAAATTAACTCAAAGTTTAGAAAAACACGTCAAAACTATAAAAAATATTAGAAAAAGATTTTATAGAAAATTAAAAGCATTTATTTCTGCTAATTTTATACTTCGCTCCATTTTCGGTTGATTTTCTCAGTTAAGTTGGAAAATTAGTAGTTTAAAAGAACAAGATGGCTTTCAACGAGCAACATAAGCGCTTCATGTTTGAAGCATACTCCAGAAATGCTCAGAGAGTCGATGAACAGTGGGTTTACTCGATAAACGCCGCATTTGAGGATTTTCAGGAAGAGTTTCTTGAATTGGCTGTCCACTTTGACCATTTTAGTCAAAATCTGCGCCTTGTTGTGGATTTGTACAGGGAAACAGGGAGTGTCAATCACAAGGCAGGTGGAGGCAGACCACGAGTAAGAACCGAAGCAAATGCAGAGGCCGTAGGGAATATTATGGATGAAGAGCCTAGCACTTTGATTCGTCATTTGCGACAACAGATGAACCTGTCTCACAGCACTTGTTGGCGGATCTTGAAAACGGACTTTGATATGCATCCGTATAGGCTGCAGGCCCATCAAGAATTGCTGCCAAATGATTTGCCACAGAGGCAGGCATATAGCCAATGGTTTACGCAGAATCTTGCCAATAATCACGAAGCACTGAAAAAAAAAAATTTCACCGACGAGACTTGGTTTCATCTTTCCGGCTATGTTAACTCACAAAACATGAGGATGTGGAGCGGCGAGAATCCTCATTATTACGTTGAGCTTTCGTTGCACCCGCAGAAAATTGAAGTGTGGGCTGCAATAAGCAAACGTCGTCTTATTGAACCCATATTTTTGAAAGGTAATTATTGTTACATTTTTTAAAGAAAACAACTATAAAAATAAAAATGTTGTAGGAATATTAACATCTCAGAGATACCGACTTGCAATCCTCACTCCATTTATGGAGCAGCTGCTGGATGACAAATTGCAGCAGGGTTATTTCCAGCAGGACGTTGCGCGTATTCAAAATACTCGGATTAATCTCAATTTTATTTGTAAATTTTTCGATAACAGAGTGATCAGTTTGAATACGCCAGTAATATGGCCACCGAGGTCATGTGATTTGACTCCATGTAACTTTTTCTTGTGCCCATATGTGAAAAACTCAATTTTCAATACTCATGTTGTGGACTTGGACGACCTACGGGAAAGGATAATCCTCAAGTTAGAAAAGATAAACAATTCACCCAATCTGTTAGAAAACGAGATCGCTTCTGTAAAAACACAAGCAAGAGTGTGCGGCAAACAGAATGGAGGTCATGCAGCACAAATAATAAAAAAAAATCAAACAAGATGTGCTGCAACGGTTTTCTTCTATGCTTTTGGTATTGTTTCTAATGTTTTGCTTTTACCAGGCAAGTTTCATCTTACCTGCCTAATTTTATTCCTACCTTGTGTTTGCAAATAATAAAAAATTAACAGATTCTGTGTTTTATTTGATTTTTAATAGTAATTATTAGTTTCTAGGTTAGTGGGGTTAGAATGCAAAAAGTATTCTTTGGATAGTAGGCGCAAATATTCAACAGTAGGTTTTTTTAGCAGTAGGCTTAAAACCCAAATAAATAGTTTAATTACCCCGACATACGTCCAAAAAACCAAAGCTTGCTTTGATGACAATAGTTTCGAAACACACTCTACATCAACAACACTTTCATCAATCATAGTAAAATGTAATGTAAAATTTAATTCTACCCCAAATAAACCCACTAAAAATTTGTGACGTTCGAGTTGACTAATTGCAGATTAATTTTAGCTTTTTCGTCTCTAACAACTTCTGAAAATTTTTTCATAAAAAAAAATATAATTGGTCTACAGTACAAAGTCGAAGAAGGCCTTTTTGTTTGACCCTCAGCTCACTGCCATCATTTGCAACTATTTTTAAAGAAACTAATGCAATAAAGAAAACAAATTCGTCTGTTTTGTTTTCTACAAATTTTTGTTTATATTCGCTGTAGCCCTGAGCTACGGTCAAAGCCCCATTTACAAATTAAAGTTGCATTAATATTTTTTGAAACAGTAAATGTCTCAAGAATACTTTGGGAATTTATAATAAGCTGGTCTTGCAAATTAATTTCTTTTAACAGTTCAGTCGCCAACATTTAAGGTGGTAAAATTTGCTTTTTTAGTTTTTCAACTAAATACCAACTAGGAAAACAATTGTTTCTACAAAACTGTTAAAAGTGGGCTTTTTAAGTGTCATTTTTAATTTTAAAAGTGTCATTTTTTGACACGCGTGTTAAAAGTATAAGTTACTTTTAACACTAGTGTGTCACTATAATTCAAAGTTTATAGTTGCAACAAAAAGTTTAGTTTATAAACATTGCGATTTGTATTATTTTTTGATATCTTATTTTTATTGAGTTTAAAGTTGTTGAGATTGTTTTGTAGAAACAATAGTGTATGATATAAATTTTATTTTGTTCGTGGAGTTAAAAAACTCTCTACGCTCGATTTTTGATCATCTCCACTCCCAAAATAAAATCTTACTTTTAACACTAATATCATAAATAACTATTATGAAAACTATTGAGTGCTAGTCTAAAAATGTAATATTTTCGTACAGAAAGATTTAAATCTAGCTTAAGTACTAAAGCATCTTTTGGTGTTAAACAGTTAAATTTTTCGGAATTTGTGGAAGTTAAAATGCCTAAATTGTTAGCCGCATATTTAATTTCCTCTAGGTCTCTGCTGGAAACAAGATCTTCAGCCCTTCTTTTCGTAGTTTTAGTTGACGATTCTGCAAAAGAAACCATTGGTCTACCTCGACGAGAATCCTTGACTCTATTTCAATGATTTAAAACTGATGCTTCAATTTGTTGTCGTAAAAAATTGACATCTGAAATTTTAAGCCCAACCAATGTTCCTATAGACTTTTAAACGTTGCACGATGTCTTGCACAAAATAACAACTTTTTCTGCATTGTCAAACAAAACTACTTGAAAGCTTTGTAAAGATTTTGGTTGTTTTTATTAGTTAATAACCAAGTTTTTATTTTTCAATTTTTTTGAGTTTACATGCGTGACGGTAACAAAAACCACACCTACGTTTTTGAATCTAGTTACTTTTTTGAACAACAAAGGTAACATTTTTCTCTCTTCACGTCATCTTTGTGGCTTTTTATCTCTGTTGTACAGTTTGGTGAAATACAACAAACAAGTAAAGATACATGACATGATTACCAACATCGCAGAATTGAGGATTCTGCATTTTGCAGAACTCTCACAAAAGGGTGTAGCTGCGCATTCGGACTAAGAACGGGAGCAAAAGGAAACTTGTGTATTGATGCAACTTATTGCACTTAATCTCAGTGATTATAAGCCCTACACTGTTTGTAAAATTTTATAAAATAAAAATCTCATTTATGTTTTTTTTTATGTATCTATTTGAAAAAAAAATTTAAAACGTAAAAATATTTAAAACGAATATGTTAGACTTAAAATTGTCCATTTGGCTCATTTACGTAAAACACTTTGTTAGTTAAACTACTTATTAGAAACAGATAAATAACAACAAAATTTTTGGCGAAGCAGCTCCATTTTTCTTTTAAGTGTGATAAGTTTTTTTATAAATTATGAAGAACAGTGCTTGGTTTATCGCTTAGAGAGCTCGGTTGTCTTTACATCAAATATACATATTTAACTTAAGATGAGCGACTTAAAATTATTTTCAAAAATGTTGATTTTTTGATTTTTGTCCATTGCTCGTGACACTGTGGAACATAGTTATCATCTTCGTTGCGTCCTCACTCTCATTTTCTCCTAATAGTCTGTATTTTTTTTCTCCGTTTCAAATAATAAGTTTATTTTTTCATTTGAGTATTTTATATTTTATTTCTATTGTTTCTTAAATCGTTTGTTAGTAGTTCCTTATTCCACGTACTTAGCATTATTATCAATTTCACCTGATTTTCCCCGAGTCTTCAATTCATATTTATTCTATTTCTATTCAATATCATAATATTTATTATTTTTTGTTTTTCTTTGCTTTTTCTATGATTTTATAATTTTTTTTTGTAATAATCTTGTCAGTTCCAATTATATAGGTCTTAAATTTTATGACACATTTCAAGATCTTACAATCAAAACACATTAATTATCTCCAAAAATCCAAGATAACAACTACGTGATAATGATAAGAAATACGTGATTATGATAAACGGATTATTAAAATAAAATTTAATTGTAATTCTCTTTTCGTATACATCTGTAAAACTGTGTTTCTAATCTAAAGTACACACAATATCAGCAAGGTCAAAAACTCCTAGTTAACTATTATTAGAATGAATCAGCCATTTCTGTCATCTCACGCTAGTATAATTTACAAACAAGATAAGCACTTGAAACAACATATAAATAATAATTGAAATTTGTGGTGAGTTGTTACATTTTCTCATTCAGTAATAGAATATCTGCCTTGTTATAATGACGCGTTTTTTTGCTCCTCTCTTCCTGTTAACATTTTTAATATGGAGTACACAATCGGCGAAAATTTTGGTGCTTTTCCCAATGCCTGCCCATAGCCATTTTTCGTTAGGATTCCGTCTAGCCAAAGAATTAGCAGATCGCGGACATCAAGTCACCTGTGTTAACCCCTACCCGCAAAAAACACCAATCAAGAATTATCGAGATGTTTCGGTTGAAGAAAATGTTGCAACAATCGCAGGTAAGCCTGTTTTAAATTTTAAACTGAGTTAGTAGAATTTTTGTTTTTGTTTTTAGAACTTCAGAAACGATTATTTGGGATACATAATATAGGCCCACTAGATAACTTAAAATTGATATACGATATGGGTATAAATTTGACTAGATCAACCTTCGAGAATAAGAATGTTCAGAATCTTTTAAATTCTGGTGAAACCTTTGATCTTGTGTTAATGGAACATTTTTTAAATGATGCTGAAGTTGGAATTGCTTATCATTTTAAAGCTCCGATTGTTCTAGTTTCTCCATTTGGGATTGGTCGAATGAACCATCATCTTTTCGCAAGCCCTTTACCTTCTTCGTATGTCCCAAATGTCCTAGGAACGTTACCAAAACACATGAGTTTTCTTGAGCGATTCAAAAATTTCTATTTGAATGTCTTAACTGATGTAGTGAGAGAATTATACAACATGCCACGGCAACGAGAACTTTTTAAAAAATTTATTAAATCCGATTTAGAATTGGACGATCTTTTGTATAATGTAAGTTTATTGTTGACCAACTCTCATATTAGTGTAAACGATCCCGTTCCTCGAGTACCCGGAATTGTAGAAATTGGAGGATTTCATGTAAACCCACCAAAAAAATTACCAGAAGATTTACAAAAATTTTTGGATGATGCTAAGGAAGGTGTGATTCTATTTTCAATGGGCTCAAATCTGAAAAGTAAAGATCTAAAACCGGAAACTCGTGATGGTATTTTAAAAGCATTTTCGAAAATTAACCAAAAGGTTTTGTGGAAATTCGAAACAGAATTACCAAATGCGCCCAAAAATGTTAAAGTCATGAAGTGGTTGCCGCAGCAGGACATTTTAGGTAATTTTTCACCCAACTAATTTCACTTTGTACTAAATAAGTGTTTTCAGCTCACTCAAATGTCGTAGCGTTTATAACCCACGGAGGGTTATTAAGTACAATAGAGACGGTAACTCGAGGAGTTCCAATAATCGGAATTCCTGTTTTCGGGGACCAAAAAGCCAATATCGCAGCTGCTGTTACTGAAGGTTATGCTGTCAGTGTTCCTTTGCCTGAATTATCAGAAGAGAAGCTTTCTTGGGCCTTGAATGAGATCCTAAACAATCCAAAGTAATAAATTTTCATTAAAAGAAGAATGAAATTACAAAATTCTGGTTTCAGGTACCGTGAAAATGTCAAATATCGATCAAAAATAATGAACGACCAGCCACTAAAACCTATCGATTCTGCAATTTATTGGATTGAACACGTGATAAGACATAGAGGGGCACCTCATCTTAGATCTGCTGGTCTTGACTTGAAATGGTACCAAAGAGAAATGATTGATATTTTTGCTTTTCTTGCTTTGATTGCAATTGTTGCACTTGTAATGACATGTAGAATTCTTAAATTTACTTGTAAATTGTTTTGTAAACCTAAACCAAAAGTTACCAAAGGAAAAAAACACAACTAGATAATAATTGTATGTATTGTTTTTATTAATTACACAATTTTTTTATATAGTAAATTTATTAACCTTTATCCACAAGCTTTATCTGATAAAATCTCTCAAAAACTCTCTCAAACACTTATCTGTGTACAAAAATAACTGTCATTATCATTTCATGCCTGAAATCAGTTGAAAATACAGATTTGTTGCAAAATGACGCGTTTCTACTCTTCTATATTTTTGTTTATAACTTTACTATGGAGTGTCCAATGTGCAAAAATTTTGGTGGTGTTTACAATGCCTGCATACAGTCATTTTTCGTTAGGTTTTCGATTAGCTAAAGAATTAGCTGATCGAGATCACCAAGTTACAGTAATAAGTCCTTATCCACAAAAAACACCAATCAAAAATTATAGAGATATATCTGTGGAAGAACATATAGAATTTGTTGAAGGTTTGTACGAAAATTTTTTGGTTAAAACTAAATTTGGTTTCAGAATTAAAGAAAAACTTGTTTGATAAAGATAAAGAAGGAATAATGGCAGGTATAAATATGATGCTTGCAATGGGCAAAGAACTAAATGAAAAAACTTTTGAAAACAAAAAAGTCCAAAAATTGCTAAATTCTGGTGAAAGTTTTGATTTGGTTATACTTGAACACTTTATAAATGACGCTCAAGTTGGATTTGCACATCATTTTAAAGCACCATTTATTTTATTAACACCGATGGGTGCTAGTCCTATGATTAATGGTTTAGTAGCAAATCCAGCTCCATCTTCTTATGTCCCTAACGTTATGGGTGAACTGACAAAACATATGAACTTCTGGGAAAGACTGCAAAACTTATTTATGAATGTCATGGTCAACGCCATGAGAGAATTAATTCTGCTGCCTCAACAGCGCAAAATTTTCAAAAAATACATAAAGACTGATTTGGAATTAGATGATATTTTGTATAATGTCAGTATTGTGTTTACAAACTCACATGTTAGTGTACAAAATGCGATTCCACATGTCCCAAACATGATTGAGATTGGAGGCTACCATGTTAATCCTCCTAAGAAACTACCTGACGATTTGCAAAAGTTTTTAGATGAGTCAAAAGACGGTGTTATATTATTTTCGATGGGTTCAAATCTGAAAAGCAAAGACCTAAAACCTGAAGTGAGGGATGGAATACTGAAGGCATTTTCAAAAATTAAACAAAAAGTTTTGTGGAAATTCGAAACTGATTTACCAAATGCACCCAAAAATGTCAAAATTATGAAATGGATACCACAACAAGACGTTCTAGCACATCCAAATATTGTCGCGTTTATTTCTCATGGTGGTTTATTAAGTACAATTGAAACGATCTACCATGGAGTTCCAATAATTGGTATTCCAGTTTTTGCGGACCAAAGTTCAAATGTTGCTTCTGCTGTTAGTGAAGGTTATGCTGTTGGTGTTCCATTATCAGAACTATCAGAAGAAAAATTGTCATGGGCTTTAGATGAAATACTCAATAAGCCCAAGTAATAATGTTTGAATTAATTGCGATTTGGTTAAAATTCTTTTTATTGTAGATATCGAGAGAATGTTAATCAGCGATCAAAACTAATGCATGATCAACCTTTAAAACCAATAGATTCTGCTATGTTTTGGATTGAACATGTGATACGTCACAAAGGAGCTCCACATCTTCGGTCAGCCGGTGTTGACATCAAATGGTATCAAAGAGAAATGATTGATATTTTTGCTTTCCTGGCTTTGGTTACAACTCTATCACTTGTAGTAATTTGCAAAATTATTAAATTTAGTTGTAAATTGATTTGTAAACCTAAACCAAAAGTCACCAAAGGAAAAAAACAAAACTAAATAAATTTAATTTTTTCTAAATTTTTGTTTCTCTTCAACTCCACTCAACAAAAACAACTTCAAATTCAGTTTCATATTAAAGTCTTCCAATCACAATGTTTCATTTTTAATGACTAGAGATAGGAGAATAAAACCGGTGCAAACTAATCTTGTAATCTTGAATTGTCTCTCACCTCACGTTTTAAGATAAAAATTACTCAAAGAAGATAATCTATTTTTAATTAAAAGAGAATTGTCATTACTGTTCTCAAAATCTTAATTAAAATGAGTCATTTTTGCTTTTCATTGTTTTTGTTTGTCAAGTTCACGTTACTATGGAACACTCTAACACATGGGACTTTATCTGTAATCTAATACGAGTATAAAATTGCCAATGAACTCTTCGAATCAGTTGAAAACATAAATTTGTTTTAAAATGACGTATTTCTACTCATCAGTATTTTTGTTTACTACTTTAGTATGGAGTGCTCAATGTGCAAAAATTTTGGTGGTGTATACAATGCCTGCATACAGTCATTTTTCGTTAGGTTTTCGTTTAGCTAAAGAATTGGCCGATCGAGATCATCAAGTTACTGTAATTAGTCCCTACCCACAGAAAACACCAATCAAGAACTATAGAGATATACCCGTGGTAGAACATATAGAATTTGTTGAAGGTATGTAACAAAATTTCATAACAAAAACTTACATTTTAATTTTAGAATTGAAGAAAAAATTGCTTGACCAAGAAAAAGATGGGGCTGTAGCACATATAAATATGATACTTGCAATGGCTAATGCAATAACTGAAAAACCTTTTGAAAACAAGAAAGTCCAAGAATTGCTAAATTCTAGTGAAACTTTTGATTTGGTTATTCTCGAGAATTTTCTAAATGATGCTCAAGTTGGTTTTGCACATCATTTTAAAGCTCCTTTTATTTTCGTGTCACCGGGAGCTGCTAATAACTTAAATAGTGTTTTTGTTGCAAATCCAGTACCATCATCTTATGTTCCTAATCCCTATGGTAGATTGACAAAACATATGAATTTCTGGGAAAGGTTACAAAATTTCTTTTTAAATATCATAACCAGCGCATTGACAGAATTTACCTTTCTACCGCAGCAGCGTAAAATTTTCAAAAAATATATCAAAACTGATTTAGAATTGGACGATGTTTTGTATAATGCCAGTATCGTGTTTACAAACTCCCATGTTAGTGTACAAGATGCAATTCCACATGTCCCAAATATGATTGAAATTGGAGGCTACCATGTCAATCCTCCCAAGAAACTACCCGAAGATTTACAAAAATTTTTAGACGAGTCAACGGAAGGCGTTATCTTATTTTCAATGGGCTCAAATTTGAAAAGCAAAAACTTAAAACCTGATGTGAGAAATGGCATTTTGAAAGCATTTTCGGAACTCAAACAAAAAGTGTTGTGGAAATTTGAAAGTGATTTACCTGAAGCGCCAAAAAATGTCAAAATTATGAAATGGGTACCTCAACAAGATGTCTTAGCGCATCCAAATATTGTTGCATTTATTTCTCATGGTGGTTTATTAAGTACAATAGAGACAATTTACCATGGTGTTCCAATAATTGGAATTCCTGTTTTTGGTGATTAAAAATCAAACATTGCTTCTGCAGTTAGTGAGGGTTATGCTGTTAATGTACCATTATCAGAACTGTCAGAAGAAAAATTGTCATCGGCTTTAGATGAAGTACTAAATAATCCCAAGTAAATATACTTAAAACGTTTATAATAACTTTATTTAAACTTTTTTTCAGATATCGAGAAAATATTAAACAGCGTTCAAAACTAATGCATGATCAACCTTTAAAACCTATAGATTCTGCTATTTTTTGGATCGAACATGTAATACGTCACAAAGGAGCACCACATCTTAGGTCAGCTGGTGCTGATCTCAAATGGTACCAAAGAGAAATGATCGATATTTTTGCTTTCGTAGCTTTGGCTACGGTTATTGCACTTGTAGTCATCTGTAAAATTATTAAATTTACTTGCAAATTGTTCTGTAAACCTAAACCAAAAATTACCAAAATGAAAAAAGAAAACTAAATAAATTATAATTTGTTCAAATTTGTTTCTCTTCCAGCCTTAAATCCTAAACAACAGAAACAACTTTAAATTCCAGTCAGATTAAAATAATTAGCTAATCACACTGCCTCTTGTTTAATAGTTGCTATAGATATGAGATTAAAACCAGTGCAAGTTAAACTTAAAACCAGTCTCTTATCTCTCGTCTCACGTTTTACGATAATAACTACTCAAACAAAGTTATATATTTTTAATTAACTGTCATTGTTGTACTCTATCAATCTCATTTGAAATAAATGATTTATCTTTGCTTCTTAATCAGCCCCCGGTTACACAAACGTCAATAAAATTTGAGGGACCATTAAACTCAGATTAATTTAAAATATTGGCTAAAAATGTGTTAGAAATCTCTACCTTTTTAACATTCTATGAGCACTACTAAATTAAACATCTTTATTATTTTTAAAAAATAACTCGATTAATTTTTGCCCGCATTTTGAGTACAAACCGCCTTAAAATGTGCTTACAATGATTACATAACTTGAGATCAAAATGTAACTGAATCAGAGCAAGCCGTGGAAGTGGGTATTAACATTACACACATCATTACAGTCATGCTGGCACAGCCTGCTCTGATTCAGTTACATTTCGATCTCACCTTATAAGATTTTGTTTAGCTAAAAAACTAGCCGATTGAGACCATCAAGTTAGAGTAATAAAATCTTTTTCACAAAAAACACCAATTGAAAATTCCAGAGATGTATACAGAGTGTTTCAAAAATCAATACAAAAATTTGTTGCAAAAAATGTGGGGCGTTCCGAATTTTTTACTCTTATATCCCCCTATAAAAGTACGATACGCTTATGAAATTTTGCAAATTCAAAAAACCATAGAAAACAAAAATGCATTGATGCATTACGTCCACAATTCAAGCAAAGACTCGTGTGTTAATTTTGTATCTTGTATCGCCGGATCGATGTTTATGAATTCAAGTTTAAGTACAAGAACCGTTGCTGTTGTTCTTTTGCGCTTACGCGGCTTTATGCCGGTAAATTTTTTTATTCTGGAAGCTTATTTAAATTTTTAAAGACGGGCGTGCCGCTATATTTTCCACAAATTAACAAATTATATGATAAAATTTTTAATTCATTAAAATCTAATTTGTCAATAAAATGCGAAAGTTTTAATCATTGATCTACTAATCACTGTATCTAATAATTTACTATCAGAATAATGCTTTTCAAAGTTTCTTATTAATATTTAATCATAAAATTAATTTGATGTCATAATGACAAGTAATAATTTTTGAATTTTCTATCGTTATCATGGTGTCGAAACCAAAACCCATGCATATTGAACATGAAATCAGATCCTAATCTCTTATCTCATCTTTCACGATAGTAACTGCACAAACAAGATTATGTATTTTTAGTTAAAAGAGGTTTGTCATTCTTGCTTTCAGATAAAATTTCTAATTCGTTTCGAAATGATGCGATTTTGCTTTTCAATATTTTTGTTTATTACTTTACTGTGGAGCGCACAATGTGCAAAAATTTTGATAGTGTTTCCTTTGCCTGCATACAGTCATTTCTCGGTAGGTTTCCGTTTAGCTAAGGAATTGGCCGATCGAGATCACCAAGTTACAGTAATAAGCCCTTTTCCTCAAAAAACTCCAATTAAAAATTATAGAGATGTAGATGTGGCAGATCAAACAGAATTTGCTGGAAGTATGTAGAGAAGTAGAGAAAGGTTTTTTGTAAAAAAAACTAAATTCTGATTTTAGATATTAAGAAAACTTTATTGGAAAGAAGTAAATCAACGCCTTTAGAAAATATAAACAGGTTAATGAAAATGGGTACAGAACTGACTGAGAAAACGTTTCGAAATAAAAATGTTCAAGAATTGTTAAATTCCAACGAAACATTTGATTTGGTCATATTTGAACATTTTATGAATGATGCTCAAGTTGGTATAGCGCACCATTTTAAAGCGCCTTTTATTCTAGTAGCACCAAATGCTGCTAGTAACTTGATTAACGATTTAGTAGCAAACCCAGGTCCTTCGTCTTACGTTCCTAATGCTGTTAGTGAATTTACAATACCTATGAATTTTTGGCAACGATTACAGAATTTTTATTTCAATATTTATTTTAATGCTGTTAAATATTTTATTCACATGCCCCAGCATCGCAAAATTTTTAAAAAATACATCAAAACAAATTTTGAACTAGACGATGTTTTGTATAATGTGAGCCTTGTATTTACAAATTCTCATGTGAGTGTGCAAAGCGCAATTCCTCATGTCCCAAACCTGATTGAAATTGGAGGCTTCCACATCGATCCTCCCAAGAAACTACCAGAAGATTTACAAAATTATTTAGATGAGTCAAAAGAGGGTGTTATTTTATTTTCAATGGGGTCGAATTTGAAGAGTAAGGACTTAACACCTGAGATGAGAGATGGCATACTAAAATCATTTTCAAAAATCAAACAAAAAGTTTTGTGGAAATTTGAAATTGATTTACCTGAGGCACCAAAAAATGTCAAAATTATGAAGTGGGTACCCCAACAAAATGTTTTAGCACATCCAAATACTGTCGCATTTATTTCTCATGGTGGGATATTGAGTACTATAGAAACGATCTACCACGGAGTTCCAATAATTGGTATTCCTGTTTTTGGAGATCAAAAGTCTAATATTGCGGCTGCCGTTAGTGAAGGGTATGCTGTTGGTGTTCCATTATTTGAACTATCTGAGAAAAAATTGTCATGGGCTTTAGATGAAGTACTCAACAACCCTAAGTAATAATTTTTTAAAAAAAGAAATACGATTATTCTAAATTTTTGATTTCAGGTATAGGGAAAATGTTAAACGACGATCAAAATTAATGCATGATCAACCTTTGAAACCTATAGATTCTGTAATCTTTTGGATAGAACATGTAATACGTCACAAAGGAGCACCACACCTTAAATCAGCTGGTGTTGAGCTCAAATGGTTCCAAAAAGAAATGATTGATATTTTTGCTTTCCTTGCTTTGGTTACAACTATAACGCTTGCAGTAATTTGCAAAATTATTAGATTTTGTTGTAAATTAATTAGTAAACCTAAACCACAAGTTGCCAAAGAAAAAAAACAAAACTAAATAAATATTTTTTTTTTCAAACTTTCTGTTTTTCTTCAACTTTAGTCAGCAAAAACAACTTAAAACTCAATTTCATATTAAAGTCTTTCAATCACAATGTCTCATTTTTAATGATGACCATAAATAGAAGGATAAAAGAGGTGTAAGCTAATCTTAAAATCGGTCTTATGTCTCTCCTTTCACGTTTTACGATAACTACTCAAAGAAGATAATCTATTTTTATTTAAAAGAGAATTGTCATTCCTGTTCTTAGAATCTTATTTGAAATAAATCATATTTGCTTCTCAGTGTTTTTGTTTATAACGATCACGTTACTATGGAACATTCAAACACTTGGGACTTTATCTGCGGACTCATTGTTAAGTATTTTTAAAATTTTTTTTAGGTGTTAAATTTCTATTAGAACTTAAGAAATAAGTGGTGTTCATTTAAAAAAGTTGTTAAGAGTGCTATAAAATGTTGATAAAAAACTGTATATTTTTTATAGTAATATTCTTTTGGGCTAATTTTAAGTTGAGAAAGAATTGGCGACTGTAATTAATTGTTGCCATGAAAAACTACTAAATTTGCGATATTATCAGTAGTATCTCAACTTGAAATTAGTCCATTAGTGTTTTTCAGGCCTTACCGATAGTAGCAATCATGTAACAATCCCTTCTCAAATTTTGTGCTGCAAAAATAATGACTTTTTGACCTTGTATCCTAGTGGTTAGCCACACTGTGATCAACAAATACTAAATAGGTTAGTATTGAAGTTATTAAAAATGTTTGTTTAGAATGTATTAAACCGATAGATTTTCTCACCAAAATTATTCAGAATGAGAATATTTGTTAAAAACGTATGAATTTTAAATTGCCAACCTAATCAGTATTTTTTTGTTGTGTTGAGCACAAAGAAGAGAAAAGTAAAGCAACCTACAAAACCTTAATTTATATAACAAGGAACTAGAAGAACAATTAGTAAAAAAATTTTTTATTGAAAGTAATTAAATATTTTTTATTGACCTTCTAGACTAATTTTAAGTTGAGATACGGTAGTAACGCAAATTTTTATACTTTTTGGTGGCAATCACAGCCCCAAGTTCTTTTAATTTTGTTTAGATACTACCAGTATTATCTCAACTTGAAATTAGTCCATTACTGTCATAAATTCTTGAATAGTAATTTATAGTAGAATTGTTCATACTAATTCTTTTCTTTCTGATTAGAGTGCGTTTATAGTCACCTTCATAGTAGTACGTCCTGGTGTAAGTTTTCTTGCTGATAGGTTTTGGGCCGTGTTGTAC
Organism: Tribolium confusum; assembly: GCA_029207805.1. NCBI lineage: Eukaryota > Metazoa > Arthropoda > Insecta > Coleoptera > Tenebrionidae > Tribolium > Tribolium confusum. The sequence continues at coordinate 13,735,969 of JALGAY010000006.1, forward strand.
TAACACCAGTAAAGTTGTAATAGAAGCTACTACAGATATGCTTTGGTTTCCAAATAGGTTCAACATGACCACAACACTGTTGGTACTTCCAAAATTTACTAAAATATTACGGCAAAAACTCATTTAAAACAAACTTGGACCAATAAAAAAGTACCTACATTTTGAAAGATTTCACTTTCAATATAACAAACATAATAGAGACTCAAAAATACAGAAAAATAATTGGATTAGACAAACTAAGAAGGAATAATAAGAGTAGTAAACTCAAAAAAGTTTCACCGTAGAGAAAAAGTCCTGTAAAGAAAATGCGATTTAACTTACACGAGTTCCATTCAAAAAAAAACTACAAAAATTTGGAGCTAGAATTGGTTGTTGATCAAGAATGTTGAACACAAAACAAAAAAAAATAATATAAGAGTGAGTCATGCTTTAAATAAAGATTCTAAAGACTAACAGAAACGTTTTAATATCAAAAAGTTAATGATTTGAATATTAACACTACTTTTGTTTACACGAATAACACAATAAAGGGGCATAACAAAAAACTAATTATTAGACTATCTCAAGAAATAACTAAGAATTCAGAAGAAAAAAACGTTCAAAAACACTCAATAATTACTCTGGAGAAAGATAAGTCACTAAACAAAAATTACCTTTACGAAAGTTGAGCTTTAAAGTTGAGAAAAATACCAAGAGAAAAAGATCAACAAGTCAAGATGATAGAGCACTAACCAATCCTTTTTAAAAACAACAAAATTCGGCGAGAGCAATGTGTTTAAATATAAAGATTTAAAAATTAAAATTTTTTACACAAATTACAAAACCACTTTTTAGTATGTGAGTTGCACCAACCTCAGTGTTTTCGAACGACGAGCAACATGTTAGCACCATTAGCAAATTCCATGCAAAGAAGTGAAGAAAGAAGTGATCGTCAACAAACTACAAATAAGGCAGAATAAGCTTTTCTTTTGTTTAGCTTATGTTACGGACGGTTGAACTACTGGGGCGAAATGCCAATGGGGTCCTGAGAGCGCCAAACAAGAGGGTCATCAAGAGCGGGGCGTACCGACGACGGTGAAGGTCAGACCGCGGGGTCATGGTGGGAGAATGACAAGTGAGAGAAAACACGGTGAAACAGGAGGCGCGGGCGCAGGTTTACACTTCTGGTGCGCATTTTCGGGGAGTCGAAACGGTGTCCGGTGAAATAATGCTTATTAGTTTGAGTTGTATTGTGTTTTGTAAATTAAATCATGCAAATCAATTTCTTATTTTATTTTTCGTGTAACACTTAAGTTATTTTATATAAAATGTAATGAGTAGAGATGTAGTATTTTAAATTTGTTTAAATTCTAAATTTATTCAATCAGTGTAATTTCAGTTTGAAACCTGATTCTTACCTCTCATCTTTCACGATAATAACTACTCAAACACATCCAAGGTTATCTACTTTTAACTAAAATAAAATTGTCATTCCTGTAATCAGTTGAAATATAAATTGGTCTAAATATGACGCGCTTTTGCTCCTCAATATTTTTGTTTATTGTTTTAATATGTAGTGCACAATGTGCAAAAATTTTGGTGGTCCTTCCGATGCCTGCATACAGTCATTTCTCGTTGGGTTTTCGTTTAGCTAAAGAACTAGCTGATCGAGATCATCAAGTTACAGTTATAAGTCCCTATCCACAAAAAACACCAATCAAAAATTATAGAGATATATCTGTGGCAGAACATATAGAATTTGTTGAAGGTATGTAAGAAAATTTTTATTGCCTAAAAAGTAACTTTTTATTTTAGAACTGAAAAAAAGTTTATTTGACAGAGATAAATTAGGACCTTTAGAAAATATGAATAGGGTAATTAGAATAGGTACAGAATTGACTGAAAAAACTTTTGTAAATAAAAACGTTCAAGAACTGTTAAATTCAAATGAAACTTTTGATTTGGTAATACTTGAACATTTCCTAAATGAAGCTCTAGTTGGTCTTGCACATAAGTTTAAAGCACCTTTTATTTTAGTAGCGCCAGGCGCTGCTAGTACTATAAATAATGGATTGGTTGCAAATCCAGGTCCTTCATCTTACATTCCAAATGTGTTAGGTACAATGACAAAACATATGAATTTTTGGCAACGATTACAAAATTTCTGTTTTAACATCATATCTAATGCAATGAGAGACCTTATTTTAATACCCACTCAACGCAAAATTTTTAAAAAATACGTAAAAACTGATTTGGAGTTGGACGATATTTTGTACAATGTCAGTATTGTGTTTACAAACTCTCATGTTAGTGTGCAAAACGCCATTCCACATGTTCCAAATATGATTGAGATTGGAGGCTACCATGTTAATCCTCCCAAGAAATTACCAGAAGATTTACAAAAATTCTTAGACGAATCAAAAGAAGGTGTTATCTTGCTTTCCATGGGTTCAAATTTGAAAAGCAAAGACTTGAAACCTAAAGTAAGAGATGACATACTGGCGGCGTTTTCAAAAATCAAACAAAAAGTTTTGTGGAAATTTGAATCTGATTTACCTGAGACACCAAAAAATGTTAAAATTATGAAATGGGTACCTCAACAAGATGTCTTAGCGCATCCAAATGTTGTTGCATTTATTTCCCATGGCGGGCTTTTAAGTACTATAGAGACAATCTATCACGGTGTTCCAATAATTGGTATTCCTGTTTTTGGAGATCAAAAATCAAATGTTGCGTCTGCCGTTAGTGAAGGTTATGCTGTTGGTGTCCCATTATCAGAACTGACAGAAGAAAAACTGTCATGGGCTCTACAGGAAATACTTAACAATCCCAAGTACAGATTTTTAAAAAGTAAATTACAATTTTTCTAAATTTTTTGGTTACAGGTATAGAGAAAATGTGAAACGACGATCAAAATTAATGCATGACCAACCTATAAAGCCTATAGATTCCGCTATTTTTTGGATCGAATACGTAATACGTCACAAAGGAGCACCACATCTCAGATCAGCTGGTGTTGATCTCAAATGGTACCAAAGAGAAATGATTGATATTTTTGCATTTCTTGCTTTAGTCACAATTGTCACATTTGTAATAGCTTGTAAAATTATTAAATTTTGTTGTAAATTGTTTTGTAAATCTAAAACAAAAGTCACCAAAGCAAAAAAACACAACTAAATAAATATCAAAATTTCACAAGGTTTATGCTTTTCTTTTGACCTTATCTTGGATCTAACAATAATGATGGCTAACAAAGTATAAGTATAAATATGAGTGGAAAATATGGGTGTCTTAATAGCAATTAAATGTGTGTTACATTCCCTATTTATTCTACGACCAGTCACAATGTCAATCTATTCATTTGGGCAAAACACATAAAAAATTAAAACTGAATAACCGATATAAGATCAAACCGGTTTTTGAAAAAACCTATTAATTAGATTATTTTTAAAACCGTTTCAAAACCAGTTTTGTAAATTTTTGGAAACTGGTTATAAGCATTTTCTAAAACCTATTCTACCGGTTTTAGCCGTTTTTCAAAACCGTTTAACAATTAGTTTTGAGAATTTTTAACATACAAATTTGATCGCGTTAATCGGTTTTTAAAAATAAATCATTTAAAAATGTCAGATGTTTTTTATATTGTTAAATTGTTATACCTAACTTTAAAAAAAATTAAAAAAATCCCAAAAAAATTAACCATAACTTATATTAGTTAATCAATCAAAGAAGCAATCTAAGAAAGAAAATTTTGAGCAAAATAAGTACAACTTAACAAGTTTACGACAAGAATCAGTTAAATTTCTTTATAAGGGTACCAAACAAATTTTTAAACATAGATATAAGAAATAATACCGCAAAAGATTTATACCAGGAAACAAAAAAATATATACACGAAGCAGCAGCAGAAGCATTAGGAATTCAAGAAAAGACAAAAAAATGCTATGCCGAATGGTGATCAAATAAAATAAAAGAACTAGTATAAAAGAAAAAGAAAGCCTATGAAAAAAGCCTATCAAACACAAGACTCGGAAGATAGAAAAATCTATGCATATTGGAATAAAAAAGTTAAAGAAGTGGTAACAAAAAACAAAAATCTAAAGTGGGAGAAAAATGTGAGAAATTAGATAGATACAAGGGAGGAACCAAAATATAAGAATTATGAAAGACAATCAGGAACATAAGAAGAGACGGAAAACAAACAGCAAATATAGAGTTAATAAATATACAACAATAGAAAGTATATTATAAAATACTGCTGAATAAAGATAGAATAGAATATAAAACACAGGACATAAATATAAAAAATGCAGAAAACAGAAAGGTTCCGTAAATAACATTAACAGAAGTGAAAACAGCATTGAAATCATTAAAAAAATGGAAAGGCGCGTAAACCTGAAAACATCTCCATAGAGCTAGTTAAATATGGACCAGACATTCTACATGAAATCTTAACAAAAATATACAATAAGTGTGTATTAGAAAGAAATGACATTTCAAAACATTGGACCATAGCTTATTTTCCCAATATATAAAAAAGGAAATGAACGATTATGCCAGAATTATAGAGGCATAAGTGTAACTATCTCAATGAGTAGGTTATTGTATGGCAAATTTTAAAAAACAGAATTGAAAAAGAAATTAAAGTAATAGAGGAACAAAGTGGATTTTGCGCCGGAAGATCTTACATTAATAATATATTTGTTCTTTAACAAATAGTAGAAAAAAGAAGAGCTAGAAATTTACGTACTCATTTGGCGTTTGTTGACTTGGAAAAAGCTATGATAAGATACCCTGCAAAAAATTATTTGAAATACTTACAAAATGTGAGATTAGTAAAACCTATATCTGTGCAATTTTGAACATTTACCGAAACTACAACAGTTCGGTTAAATTAGGGAACAATTTCCCAACCTTTTCGCGTTACAAAGGGCCTTAGACAAGATGGTTCCGTATCACCTACACTTTTTAAAATATAAATTTATACTATATTCGAGGAAAGAACGAGTTAAGACAATGGGGATAAAAATTAAAAACCAATGTTTTGACAACGCTGCTATTTACCGAAAACCAGGTAATTATAACAAGTGATAAAAGTGATTCAGATTTTATGTTCAAAAAATTGATAGAAGAATACAACCGATAGAGATTAAACATAAATTTACCAAAAACTGAATATCTAACAATTGGAGATGAACAAATAGACCAACAATTAAAAAGTGCAACAATTATAAATACTTTTTCAGTATAATATCAAAAAAAAGGAACAACAAAAAAAAGACATAAATAAGAGTTATACAAGCTCGAAAAAGAATTCGAATTTTTAACTCATTATTATAGTCAAAACAAATTAAATTAAACACTAAGATAAAATTGTACACAACGATTATAGACCCAATATTAACATATGGTTCAGAATGTTGGCAGCTTTCAGAAAAAGAGAAAAAAAAATCGAAACAATAGAAATGGACAACCTTAATAATAATTATTTTGGTGAATTACGTCCATTTTTTAATTCGAAATTTGGTGTTACGGGGAAGTGGACGACAAGGCAAAAACAAAAAAAAACTGTTTTATAAAGCCAACGTTTCGAATCCTTTATTGATTCTTCTTCAAGGCTTCTAATAAATGTCAGATTTGTTTGGCATGGTACCAATTTGTCTCGGTCAGTGGTCGCCGGAAGAATGGCGACTTAATAATAATAATAATAATTTATTGTGTTAAAATTTACAAAAAAAATTTACACGCGTCTAATGTATATAATTTGGTATCGATTCAATGTATTCCTCAAAGCTGTAGAAGGCTTCGTTAACTAGAAACTTCTTAATAGTCTTTTTGAAGACTTTGAAATTATGGTTTTTTATCCATATAGGCAGTGCATTGTAAAATTTGTTGCAGAAATATAAAAGACTATGTCGTGGTTTATTTAACCTGGTAAAACCTAATTTTATAAGAGACTTGTGTCTAGTATAGTACTTATGTTCATGCGATGCGTAATTGTTAATGTTCGTATGCATGTATAGTAAACATTGCCAGATGTACGTACATTGAAGGCAACGTGAGTATGTTGAGTTTCCGATAAAATGAACGACAGTCGTCCCGATAGCCAAGGCCTGCGATGATCCTAATGCATTTACGTTGTAATTCAAATAATTTTGTAAAATGAGGCGTATGCCCCCATATTAATATGCCATAAGAAAGCAAATTGTGGATGCTACCAAAATAAGCTGATCTAACCACTTCTGGTGAAGTGGTTAGAAGGTCATGCAAAATTTCAAGACAAGAACACATTCTAAATGAAGAAATTAGACGACACACGGGAAGGGTATACACGCCTATAAATCATATAGAAGAACAACAATCAGTATGATATGGACTCGTAATGAGAATGCCTAGAAACCGATGGCCAAAGAGACTGATAAAATACACGCCTCCATACCCAAGAAGAAAAGGTAGACCAACGATATCCTGGATACAAGGAATTAAAAGAAATCTAAACGATGGAGCTATAAACGAGGAAGATGTAACAGACAGAGATAAATGGCGAACGAAATGTGGGATTAGTTGAAAAATCAAAAATTGATTATACTAAAGGTCTTAAGGCGATCATTAAGAGTTTATCTACAGACTTAAACTCAAGCAATAACCGAAAAACCGATTCGTATTCTCATCTAATGATGGGAATTTAAATCGGTTTTTGGTTAATTGCGGTCTTACAGAAAACCAAAAATCGTAAAAAGTGAAAAAACATAAAAAGTGAAGTCGAAGTTTATTTTAAACATTCACAAATCTTAAAAAATATAAATTCAGTGCGTTGATGGGATAACAGTAAGAATTGACTGATAATTGTTTTTATTGTCCATTATTTATTTTTATGTATTAGTTGATCATTGATCATTAGACGTTTTTACATGACTATTTCAAAAATAATACATTTTCCAATTTCCTGTGTAAGATTTTTAGTATAAATCAGTTTTTGTTTTTGTCTTTTAAACAGTAATAAATGTTTATTTACTTTGTTTATTTATTTACTTCCTTTTTTAAAAAGTCAGGTATAATGTAAATCATTAAAAAAATAACTATCTTTTTATAATTACGTAATCTTTGTAATTATTTGTAAAATTGATTGTAAAACGGCTGTAAAAGAAGTTTAAAACCGGTTTTAAAACTAATTTGGAAAATATATGAAACTGGTTTTAAAACGGTTTTAAAAACCGGTGATAAAGCGGTTTTAATATCCAATTTTGTTAAAAAATCAAATTTTACAGTTTTCGATTTTATGCAAAACCGCGGTTAAACAAAAACCAATTAATCGAATAATCGAAAAATCGATTCATATTGCTATCACTATCAAAAACCGCTTTTACACCAAAACTAAAAAAGCACATTTAAATTAATGTTGCAATTTTTTAAAATCTTTTAAATCTTTAAACCTCTTAACTATTATCTAACAGAAATGACTCGTATTTGTATTCCATCACGATAACAACAAACAACTCAAACACGTCCAAGGTTATATATCCTAAAACAAAATTGTCATCCTTGCAAACAGTTAAAACTTATAATTTGCAACGAGATGACGCGCCTTCTCGCCTCACTATTATTGTTTACTATTTTACTATGGAATGCCCAATGTGCAAAAATTTTGGTGGTGTTCCCAATGCCCGCCTACAGTCACTTCTCATTAGGTTTTCGCCTTTCAAAAGAATTAGCAGATCGAGGTCATCAAGTTACTGTAATAAGTCCATATCCACAAAAAAATCCTATTAAAAATTACAGAGATATCCCTGTGACAGAAAATATAGAAATTATTCAAGGTCAGTAAAGTTTTTCCTAATTATAAATTAAATTTTTGATTTCAGACATAGTAAAAAATTTATTTGGTATGGATAAAATGGGACCTTTAGAGAATATACAAATGGTACTTAAGATGGGTTCGGAATTGACCAAAAAAACGTTTTCTAATAATAACGTTCAAGAGCTTTTAAATTCCGGTGAAACTTTTGATTTGGTTATACTTGAGCATTTTATGAATGATGCTCAAATTGGTATTGCACACCATTTTAAAGCACCTTTTATTTTACTAGCACCAGGTGCTGCAAGTCCTATAAACAATTATCTAGTTGCAAATCCAGCTCCATCTTCTTATATTCCTAATCTTCTTGGTGAATTACCAAAACATATGAATTTTTGGCAGAGATTACAAAATTTGTTTTTTAATGTTATGAGCAACGCTATGAGAGAAATTATTTTCATGCCAACACAAAGAGAAATATTCAAAAAACATATTAAATCTAATTTAGAATTAGACGACATTTTGTATAATGCCAGTCTTATATTTACTAACTCTCATGTTAGTGTACAAAGTGCAGTTCCACATGTTCCTAGTATGGTTGAAATTGGAGGTTTTCATGTAAATCCACCCCAAAAATTACCACAAGATCTACAAAATTTTTTAGATGAGTCAAAAGAAGGTGTTATTTTATTTTCAATGGGGTCAAATTTAAAAAGCAAAGACCTAAAACCTGAGGTTAGAGATGGTATATTGAAAGCATTTTCGAAAATCAAACAGAAAGTGTTGTGGAAATTCGAAACTGATTTGCCCAATGCGCCCGAAAATGTTAAAATAATGAAATGGGTACCCCAACAAGATGTCTTAGCACACCCAAATATTGTCGCATTTATTTCTCATGGTGGTCTATTAAGTACCATCGAAACAGTGTACCATGGTGTTCCAATAATTGGTATTCCTGTTTTTGGAGATCAAAAATCAAATATCGCCTCTGCTGTTAATGAAGGTTATGCTGTTGGTGTTCCATTATCAGAACTGTCAGAAGAAAAACTGTCATGGGCTCTAAATGAAGTACTTAACAATCCGAAGTAATTTCTTAACTAACTGATTTAGATTTTTTTAACCTTCTGGTTTCAGGTATCGAAAAAATATTAAACAGAGATCAAAACTGATGCATGATCAGCCTTTAAAACCATTAGATTCTGCTGTTTTTTGGGTTGAACATGTAATACGTCATAGGGGGGCTTCACATCTTAGATCAGCAGGTCTTGATCTTAAGTGGTATCAAAGAGATATGATTGATATTATCATTTTTCTTACTTTAGTAACAATTATTTTATTTATAATTTTTTATATTATTATTAAAAAGATTCTTGGATTGTGTTTCAGGAAAAAACCTGTAGTAAAAAAATCAAAGAAAAATAAATAAATAGGCAAATTTTTTCTCTTTTATTCAAGGAGAATATAACTAAGACTACCAAACATCCTGCAAAAAATAGTTATTTGTGTGACACACTCAAAAATGAGCCATAAAACAGACAAGCCTGAAAAAATACGATTTGATCGTCTGACACATTTTTTAGTCAATTTTAACAAAAAAATGAATTTTCACTAGTATAGCATTAGGTTAAAATTTGAGAGCGGTGTAAAAGTGATCACTTTTCAGCCGGAATAAGGTTGTCTAAGAAAAGTTAGTTTAATCTTATTGTTTTCACGCTTTAAAGTAGCAGTATTTGACAAAGCAGTCTAAACTAACTTTCCTCAGACAACTTAATACTATATACTTTACAATAAAATTACAATAATTAATATATAATTTAATTAAACAACAGGTGTGGATAAATTAGTTAGAAAATTTACCTATTTATACCTGAAAACCTAAATAAACTTTTTTTTTACTTTTTACCTATATCTTGTACTACTTGTATATGTAAAAAAAAAAACAATAAAAAATTAATTAAATTAAAATAACTAAAAGAGAGGATGTTGGTAATGGAAGATGTTAAAAAAAGCTGAAAAAAAAGAGTAAGCTGCAAGTGAAGAGTATTTTATAGGAAATGAAACTAATATAAAAAAATAAAAATGTAGAGTTATTATGATATACAGTAAACAAATAAAAAGATACAGAAATTATTAAATAAAAAAACCTAAATTATTAAAAAAATTATAGTAAGAGATGAGAGGTAAAAACGTCTTAAAAAAATATAGACCACAAATCCATTTAAGCAAAGATATTCCCCAAAAATCTTACGAAATTCTTTGAAATTTCAGTTTATAATTAGTTTTTATTATTATTATTTTAAAGCTCCTCTTGAACAATATATTGTAAGAAAGTTAGTCGTAAAATTTACAATTGAAATATTTAATAATACGTATAATTGCCTATAATAAATAAATTAAATTAAAATTAAATAAATGTGCAAGTTGTTTGCGCACGCGCAGATCAAGCAAAATGTTTCGAAATTTTTGGAAAGCTCTAAACGTCCTATAAAAATCTTTGGAAATCTTCAAATCTAATAAGAAATCTTATAAAATACACGTAAACATTTAAAAATTTACGAAAATCTTGTCTCTTGTCTACCAGAATTCTCCACGCGTCTACCCTTCGCAAAAAGACGGACAAAAACAGCAAGGCTAAGGAAAAGTATTCTCTCTTTTAGTTTTTGCTTGTTGTTTTTTTTTTGGTCTTCTATTTACAGACCACTAATAGACAAAATAGCAAACAATAAAAGATAAAAATAAAAAAACAGGAAGACAAAATTTAATAAAGAAGCCATTTCAAAGTATAGAAAAAAATTGAAAAGGGATTAAAGACTATGCAGTTGTCTCCAGTCAGTAAAATAAATGCAGTAATAATTAGTTAAAAAAAATAGTGTGCCCCTTTTCTAGAGTTAGGGTGCGATTATAACAAGCACAACTAATAGAATAATTATGCAAAATATGTATATACTAAAGAAAAAACTATAGTCAAGTAGAAAGAATAGAAAAATTAAAAATTACAAAAGAAGATAAGTAAAAACAGAAAAAGGTACAAAATAAAATCCAAAAAAGCAAAAACTAAAAAAATAAAGTCAACCATAATAGAGTAACAAAGGCGAATGTGTCAAAACTTACTCTCATGAAAAATAAAAACAAAATAAGTAAAGAAATGAGTACACAAATGTAAAAAGAACTTTACGAAGAAAGAAGTAATATTAGTTGTATATAGACTAAGATTATGAAACAATTAAATAAAATAAAGAATTAAAATATATATTTATATATATGAATGTAAATACCTACTGAAGTTATAAAAAAGAAAGAAAAACGAGGTTTTTAACACAGTATAAATGTTTTCAACGGAGAATGTAAACGAAATATTGTATGTAGTAGTAAACTGAATATGAAAAAAAAGGGCTTTCCCTAAAGGTGTAATAGTTATTTATACACCAAGGTGGTGAAGAATGTTATTATTGACCGAGCATCAAGATTATTTCGCGAGGGGCTTTGCCCCGAGCGGAATAAGGTGCGAGGCCTATAAATGTCTTCACCACCGTGGTGTATATACTATTTTTTCCACTACTATCCAAATTTAAGGCAAAAATTAAAAACAAAAATTTTTCTTGTAAAAATCAAGTAGCACAGAAATAATAATAAAATTTAAAAACAAACATAAATCTATTATTCTTTGAAATTACACCATGGCAACATGAACAACAACAAACATTTTCGTTGACAACGAACCTAACAACGAGTCAACAACAAAAATTTCTAATGGCATTTTTATTCTAATAATTTTGTCGTAAATACCTTAAATACATTTGCAAATACGATAAAGACGATCTCCTGAATATACAAAACCATGTTGCACAAGTCTTTGTTGAACAACTATCCCTAGATTTTCAAAAAATTTGATTTTGTCCATTATTAACCTTGGTCAACAATAGAAAAATTATTAACCACTAGCGGAGAAATTCAACTTCTCAGTTGACTAGGAGACACAATAATGGTCAACTTCATAGCTAGTAGTGGAAAAAAATTATTACCAATTTCTAAAAAAAAATCAACTGATAAATTACTGCATATTAGAAAGTATACACAACAGTACTTGATAAAACGTTGAAAGCTGAAACAGAAGGACGAAAAAGGCATATATCCCCAAATAAAAAAAACAAAGACAAGAAATGCACGTATTGAAACATCTAGTAAAAAAATAGGTAAAGCAAAGAAAAAGACTTTGGTAGAATATGTAGAGGAAAGTTATGTGATTTTCTAAAAGAGTAAAAAATGTGTTAGTGGTTTATAAAAAACACAACCACTTTTTCAAACAAATAATATAAATGTATACTCTTGATAACGTATCAGTAGCTTAAAATAGAAAATGGGCTATTACTTATTAACATTATTTTCTTTTAAAAATTGAAAAACAACCAATACAAGTAAGTTAGTCAAGCGCATGGAACATGTTACTACTTAATAAGCTATCTTTATTATTAATTCTGCTAATTTTACAAAATTGAGAAAATGGAAAAATATTGGTAATTTTTTCAATGCCTTCCTACAGTTACTTTCTATTATCACATTGTTTATCTCAAGAATTAGCTCAGAGAAATCATCAAGTGACATTCATAAATACTTTCCTCAAAAAAATCCAATAATAAATCTAACAAAAATATCACCTGAAAATACAATTCCTTCTGTAGATGATAAGTTTAAAAAATTTTAAGAACTGTCTCAGTATATTTGTTTCCAGGAATTAGAAAAACACTTTTGCAAATCGTAATACCATATTTTCAAATATGCAAGAAAATGGCTTTTTAGGAAGAGAAACAACCGAATATGTCCTAAATAACTCAAAAGTACAAGAACTATTAAATTCAACAAAAACTTTTGATCTTGTTATACTCGAACAATTTATAAATGAAGCTTTATTAGGTTTGGGTTCTATTTCAAAACTCCGGTCATATTAATAGAAGACACTCCAACAAGTAAAAAAAAACAAATTATTTATTTGCAAGTCCAAGTACAGCCTCTTACATTCCTGATATTTTGGGAACTTTTTCAAAATATATGAGTTTTAGAATTTTGTCTTACTTAACTTATTAGACAATTTATTAAGGCAAATTATGTACAAGCCTATACAAAAAAAATTGTTTAAAAAATATTTTAAAACTGAGCTGGAACTTGATGATTTATTATACAATATTAGTTTAATGTTAAGACCATCACACCCAAGTGTTAACAACTACGCAAAACTATGCATTCTTCATGTTCCTAGTATTACCGAAATTGGGGGTTTTCATATAACTCAGCCAAAAAAAATACCGCAAGACTTACAAAATTTTCTCGATAATGCTACAGAGGGAGTTGTTGTCTTTTCAGTGGAAACTAACTTACGAAGCAAAGATTTTACTCTGGAAGTCAGAAAGGCGCTGCTTGATTTATTTTCAAAAGTTAAACAAAAAATCTTGTGGAAATTTGAAACGATCTACCTGAAGCTCCCAGAAATGTTAAAATTATGAAGTCGCTACCGCAACAAGATAATTTGAGTAAGTATACAAATTCTTTGTTTTATTACACTAAAAAAATATTTAAGGACACCTTAATGTCAAAGTTTTTATAACTCATGACGGTTTATTGAGTACGATAGAGGCAGTTTATTACAGAGTTCCAATAATTGGTATTCCTGTTTTCAGCGATCAGAGGAGTAATATTGCCGCAGCTGTGAGTAATGGCTATGGAATCAAAGTTCTTTTAGTGGAATTGACGGAAGAAAAGTTTTCGGTAGCTGTAAACGAGATATTGAATAATAATTGAATAAAAGTTTTTTATAGTTTGTTATCTTTATTATGTACGAGAATTTTTTAAGTTAGTTCGGTATTATTACTTTCTCAGAGTATTGAAAACAAAGGCTACTTTAGGCCTATGTAGTTATTTATTATACGCCTGTAAAATGCGTTATATTAGTCACAAAAGAAAACGTTTAGCCACGACGCCGAAGACACAAAGTGGCTAATCTCTGAGTGACTGTAGAAGAATTCCACATAAGTTTAGTACAAAATTATAGCCAACAACGTCAGTAATTAAATTTAATTAAATTAATATTGAAATAATAATTATTAAATTTTGCCCTGTCATCGACAATTGTTTTTCAAATGTACGTCCGGGAAGTAAACAAAACCACCGAAAGGCATAAATACTGTTATCAAAATCATTGATCTTCTATCTCCAACTTTATATTTTTTTTATAAATAGTAAGATTAATGTTAATTTTAATTAAGTTATTAGTCAGAGATGTAAGTAATCTTAATTTCAGAAAAAAATAGTTTTTAGTGTTTATTTACGACTATAGCTTCAGAGAGTGTAGCCTTCCCATTTTCAAGTATTTACAAAACTATGCTAATTTTGAAAAGCTTAGATACTGAAAACATGTTAAAAAGTAAAAGGATGTTATGGATAAATTTAAATCAATTTTGGATATTGATTAACTAATTAATAATTATCTAAATTGATCATGTAGTAGTTGATAAATGAAATGTAAAGGAAGAGACCATGGTTAGAAATTTTAAAAACAGAAGGCAAATTACAATCGAACCTATACGATTATGCGTTAGTAAAGACGAAAATGATACTAAGACGAAATGGTAAAAAGCAAACAGACTATATAATTAAAAAATTATTATTACGGGGAAGTGGACAAGGCAGATAAACTATTTTAAAACGCCGACGTTTCGAATCTTAATTGGATTCTTTATCAAAGCTTATAAGTAATGTCAAAATTTGTTTGGCATGGTATCAACTTGTCTACTATTATTCCGGCGACCACTGACTGAGACAAGTTGGTACTATGCCAAACAAATTTTGACATTATCTATAAGCCTTGATAAAGTATCCAATCAAGATTCGAAACATCGGCGTTATAAAATAGTTTATCTGCCTTGTCCACTTGCCCGTAATAATAATTTTTTAACTATATAAATAATAGACGTAAAACACGAAAATAAGACTATATAATTTTGATAAAGGAAAAATGAAATAAACAATAACAAGTAAAAATTTCAAAAATGAGTTGAATTGAAGTTCAGATAAGCAGAGTAAATGAAAAAAGTAAAAAAACCTTTTATATTTTAGATATCCTATCACTAAATGTTAGCTTACCATTAGATTCAACAATATTTATTATTTATTGCGGGTTTTAGAAGTCAGAAACCATAGATTTCCGAGGTAGCTATACATTAATTGGTTGTTGTTGGAAGATTACATTATTTTATACCTTTTAGTAAAAGTAAAACAAGGTCCAAAGTATTTTTTCAAATCGTTAGAAAGACCATATAGGTTTTTTTAAAAACAAAAGCGTATCTAAAAAACAAAATCAGAATTTAAATAACAGTAATCTATTAGTCTCACATTGTACGTTTTTAAGGCTGAGCATTTTTTATTATTGTTTTAAGTATGTAGTATTTTATCTAAAAAGAAATTTAATTAGAACCATTAAAATTTAAAGAAGTTTTTTATATCTCAAAAACTAAAACAATATGAACAAAATTTAATTACCACTTACGAATTATGCAAAAGTGTATTATATTTTTTAAAACATGTAAATTATATAACTGACGTTATTTTCAACAATTAAACACAATTTATAAGTAGAACGAGCCCGCTTAAAACGGTGGCCTTACGGCCACCCTTTACGCGGGCCCGCGTTTTCGCCCTCCGGGCGAAAGGCGCAAGCGCCAGGGCGCTAATGGCGCCCGCCTTCGGTTGACACCGAAGGCGATATTGCGCTACTGGCGCCGCCTTCGCTTGATAGCGAAGGCGATATTGCGCTAACAGCGCCGCCATCGGTTGACACCGAAGGCGATATTGCGCTACTGGCGCCGCTTTCGATTAAAACCGAAAGCGATGTGTGGCGGCGCAAACGCCGCCTTAGATTGAAGTATACAAATTTTTATTTGTTTGTATAACTTGAATATCTGGTTGAATACTGGCTTTGGGCCAGATGTTCCCACCTGCTGCGCGATAGATATTTGGTGTTTGGTCAAACGTTCGCGCCTGCGGCGCGATAGATATTCAGCCTTTGCTCAAACGTTTGCGCCTGCGGCGCGATAGGTATTCATTCACCCTTAGGTCAGGTCAGGTCAAAGATAAATGTTCAGCTTTTGGTCAGGCGATCGCGCCTGTGGCGCGATAAATACTCATCTTTCGGCCGGACATTCTCGCCTGCGGCGCGATAAAATTTAGCCTTGAGCAGGCGTTCGCGCCTGCAGCGCAATAAATATTTGGCTTTTGGCCAGACGTTCTCGGTGATACTCGGCTTTTGTCTTAACGTTAGATAGATATTCGACTTTTGATTCACCTTTAGATTGGACATTTGCGCCTTCGACGCGGTGGATATTCAGTCTTGAACAGGCGTTCACGCCTGGGGCGCAATAGATATTCGGCCTTTGGTTAAAAAATTGATCTTCTTTAGCTATTTAGCAATTGTTTGTAGTCACCTAACCTAATTTATTGTGACCCTAACTCATTTAATAAAAAAACAATAATGAAATTTACTTTAAAAACAAATTATTACATTTTCAAATAATATTTTTTTTATTTTACTATTTAAGCAATATGTACTGTAGATGAACCACTGTTGTCTAATTTTTTATTTATTAAATAACATATGATATTTGTAATCACGTTTTTAAATTATATGACGTTTATGACACTATATTGCGTGCAAAATGCCTGCGAAAGTATGTGTATCTGACCAAAATTTGTTTTACAACCGAAAGTTTAGCAAAATATATTAATATTATAAAATCATAAAAAAATTATAGATTGGTGAAAATTTACTATACATTTTTGTTTTATTATTTACAAAAAAAAATTCTTGGCGTGCGAGTGTGGGTACTTCCGAACAATAATTATTGCTTTAAATAGTATTATTTAATAACTTAGTTAATAGTAAAATTTTTATTATTAAATGTCCTTGAATATTTTTGTAAGTTTAAAACATTAAAAGAAATAAAAAGATTATTAACAATACCATCAAATTTGGAAACAATAGATATGTCGACTTTTATGTTTGTGATTGAGATTATATTAAAAAAAAATTTTTATTCAATTTTATATACTTTAAACACCCTAATAAGCTCAAAATATTCTATTTCTATTGTTACACATTTATAGTGTATAAGAATTTTACTGAAACACTTAGTATGCATATATTTCTTCATTTATGGGACACTTATCCTATAAAATTATTCTAACGTGTATAAAGTAATATATCATATTAGAAACTTTATTTTATACAATTTAAAAAAAGCGTATTCTTGGTTGCCTACCTTATTTATTTTTCTTTAATTAATTTTTAATTGCGTGTTTTAATTAAAATTTTATTATTTTGCAAAAAAAAACAATTACTTATCAACTGTAAGATAGTTATTAATTAAACAACTTTGGCCTCTAACTGGTATTTACCTTGCTACTGATAAAAAAAATTCTAGTTAGATAATTTTTTTATTTTTCGCACATTTTTTTTTTTGTTGTTGTGGTGGCAAGAAATGGATATTTTAGGTAAAATACTTACTAAATCGTCTCTATTCATTGAAATCTCCATATCGTATTGCTAAAAAATTTTATAGAGAAGAAATTTTATAAACTTTAAATAATGTTGAAAAGAGTCCTTTCAGTCAGGAATAAATTGAATATTTAATGATTTTGTGATTTTTCCTTAATTTTGCTACAAAATATCTTGTATTCAGCGTTCCATTTTTTGCTAAATGTTATTTTTCAACAACATCAAAATGGAAGACTTTTTTTAGTTATTGGGGCTCATTCCTTCTTGAATTACTCCAAGAAAGTCGAAGGGTTTTAGAGGCTTCTTACTGTTGTAATTTTTAGATTAGGTAGTTATTACTTATTGCACTTTTTTTTGTGATAGCAACAAAGCGATTATATTGAGTCAAAAAACAAAGCGATTATATTGGGTCTAAAAATAAAGCGATTACATTAGGTCAAAACAAAAACTCGGTGTAGTTTTTAGTAGACACGGATAATTGAAAACACACACACATCTGTTATTTAATTGTGGGAGCAATAAAGGGGCCCCATAGTTAAATTAGTTCTTAGGCCGACCCTGTTTGTTGTTATCAAAAACTCACTGTGAAGCAAAAATAACATTTTAAATCACGTTTAATTAAATTTAATTTAATTATTTCAAGTCACTTTTAATTGACTAAAATTTGAGGTTATGTTTTTATGAAATGCAAAGAATAAATTTTTATTTATTAACAAATTATAATTTCTTTCAAAATGCACGTACTGGTTTTCAGTCTTTACATTATAAAAAAGGGCCCCCTTGATCAGGAATAAATAGAATTTTGACCAATTTTCTGTCAATTTTTCTCTATTTTTGTTAAAAAATGTCCCATATTCAGCGTTCCATTTTTGTTTTTTCTAAAAGGTCACTTTTATTTGTCATTAAAATGAGGGACTTTTTTATTTATGGAGGCTAATCATTTCTCCCTGAATCACCTTCTTGGAAAAAGTCGAAGGATTTTAGAGGGTGTTTACTGTTAGAATTTTTTTAGGTTAGGAAATTAAAGTGATGATTTTTTTCGTTTTGGTGATAACCAAAAGGGATTATATTGGGTCACAACGAAAACTGAGTGTTGTTTTTAGTCGACACGGCCAATAAATAACACAGACACCTGTTTCTGTTATTTTATCGTTCTTGGGCCTCGGGGGGGCAACAAAGAGCCCCCATAGTGAAGTAAGTTGTTGGGCCGACCCTGTTTGTTGAAATTATTTTGATCTTATTATAAATAATCCTATGTGAAACAGATATAACATTTTAAATCACGTTTAATTAAATTTAAAATCACTTTTATTCGACAACAAAAATTTGAGGTTATGTTTACATCTGTCATCTGTCATATGTCACAGTCTCACAGTCACTTAAATAGCCAATCAAATGCAAAGAATAAATTTTTAATTATTATTAATAAATTATAATATTTCTTTCAAAATGTACGTACTTGTTTTCAGTCTTTATGTAATAAAAAATAACAGTCACTCAGTCACTTAAATAGCCAATCAAATGCAAAGAATAAATTTTTAATTATTATTAATAAATTATAATATTTCTTTCAAAATGTACGTACTTGTTTTCAGTCTTTATGTAATAAAAAATAACAGGGGCCCCCTTGGTCAGAAATACAAAGTAATTTTGAATAAATTTTAGTGTTTTTCCTCTCATTTTGCTAAAAAATGTCCTATATTTATCGTGCCATTATGCTAAATGTTACGTTGATTTTTTTATGGTTCATGGGAGCGATTTCCTTCGCGGTTAACCCTTTTGGAGAAACTGTAATTTTCTTAATGTTGTAATGTATACATAATAGCCTAAAGATTCTAAAGAGGCTTTTTTATTGTTATTATTAGAATTTAAACGTTTAAAATAGTTTTATTTAGGCACTCACTGAAAGTAAAAGTTTCGTAAAATTTTTAGGTTAGGTAATCTTTGTATGAATTTTTTTCGTTGTAGCAACAACAAAGAGGATGATTTTGAGTTAAATACTTACTAAATAGCTTCTATTAATAAAAAATAATTGTTACGTTTAATCAAATCACTTTTAATTGATGATTAATACAATTTTTTTTACTATTATGTCATATGTCACATGTGAAATATCAGGCAATTTTAAATCAACCAATCAAATAAAATGAATTTAAAATGAACCAATCAAATAAAAGAATTTAAATAAATAATTGATTTTGTATCTCTTTCTTTGAAATTTTTGCTAAAAACAATGAAAAACATCAAATGTTTAAAAATAAATTTCATTAGTATATCGTTATAATTAGTAAATAAAAACCTTTCTACGCACTAAAAAAAAGATGAAATAAGAAAAAAATAAAATAAAACAAATAAAAAAGTATCGATTAAAATTTTGTATAACCGCGGAAAATGATCAATTTTTTAGAGTGAATAAGACTGTACATGAATTATAATAGTATAATATAGACATATAAACTGATAACATATCAGTAAGTTGCAATTTAAGAAGTAATATATGCAGGGCCGTGCCTGGGTATATGGCCGCCTGCGTGCCAGTCTGTATGGCCGCCCCCAGGATAACATTAAAAAAAACTACTTTAATTTTTAATGTTTATTATTATACACAGGGCATCAAACCGGGAAAAAAATCAGTTTTTGGTTAGCCGAAATCGAGAACGAAAAAAAATGTTGGTTTTGTTCCCAAAACCGGTTTCTGAAAAGAAAAACCGGCTAAAAACCGGTTTTATGAGATTTATATGTTTGGATGAAATTTAAGAAAAAAAAATGCACAAAATAAACATTTTTTTATTTAAAATTTAAACAAAAATAATAACATGAAAAAAAGTAATTATGGTATTGGTATTATAATCACAGACAAAATTATCAAACATAAAGAACATAGGAATACGATAATTTAAAATCCTAGGTGTCGCTCAGTTGCTCAAAAAAAATGCACAAAATAAACATTTTTTTATTTAAAATTTAAACAAAAATAATAACATGAAAAAAAGTAATTATGGTATTGGTATTATAATCACAGACAAAATTATCAAACATAAAGAACATAGGAATACGATAATTTAAAATCCTAGGTGTCGCTCAGGACAATTTAAAATTATTTGATTTTAAAAAATCAAATCTTACGTATTATTTATTGATATTGAAAATAGTAAAGGTTTTTGGTTAATTAACCGGTTTCATAAAATTATTTCGGTTAGGTTACCGGTTAATTAGGGAAATCTTTCAATCTTTCAATTATCGCGATTGAAAGTGAAATTGCTGAATCTTCACGAAGCAATTATTAAATATAGTACATATTAAAAGTTAATCCTACGGGATTTTTTACTGACAAAATCGTCAATTGCTTCGTGAATATTTAAAGATTCAGCAATTTCACTTTCAATCGCGATAATTGAAAGATTGCTCATACGTTCTTGCGTCATGGAAGTACGTAGGTAATTTTTTATGATTTTCAATTTAGAAAAACTACGTTCTCCAGACGCAACTGATACAGGCATGGTCAATAATAGTTTTAAGCTTGTAGATACATTTGGAAATAAGTTTTGTAAATTGTGTTTGTACAAATACTTTAGGAGTTCTTCGGGTTGTTTCCTATCTTTTATAATTATTTTCAATGAAATTAACTCTTCGTATAATTCTGCTCCGTTTATGTCGCCATCCTTGAATTTATTATGAAAGTCGAAGCAACTTTTTTTTATGTCGTCCTCTTCTATTTCAACAAATTTATATAAAAATCCGAAAGACTGTTCGAAATTGGATAATGTTTCAAATCGGGTAGTAACAGATGAAATGGCTGTATCCAATATTACATAGAAAAAATTAATTTTGAAATTTTCTTTAGCAGTTAACTGAATATCCTCATCTCCTTCATAGTCAAATTGTTTTCGCTTATGGCGTCGACGTAGATTAATTTCAACAGGAAATTCCGGTTGTATTTCAAGTGATTCACATAATTCATCAGCAATTTTCAAATACTTTTCGAAATTTCGAAATAGGATTCCTCGCTAGTCTATAAACTAATACGACTAATAAGACGAATAAGACCGCTTACGCGACGCCGGTCACTTGAAAGAACTATTTCGGCTCGTCGCTCGTGCAATGTTCGAAAAAATTCGAATTCGCTGCATGACTAGGTATATAAATACTACAACGACCTAATCAGTTTTTATACATTTCTATTTCTGAGAAACTCTTTTTGGATAGATTAGATTAGAGAAACTGTTTTTACTTCGTATCTTAATGAAAACAAACCGATTGTATTTTTGCCCAGTAAACAACTTGTAACGATTTGGCCGCCTCTTAATTTCGGCCGCCTGCGTGCGGTGCACGCAATGAACGCCCGTCAGGCACGGCCCTGAATATATGTAATCTTCTTAAACTTTTCAAATTAACACATTATGTAAGGTCAAAATCGTTAATATTAGTTAAGTAGGTAGGTATATCCACAATTTAGTAGGCAAAGTGCGGTTTAATATGAAGCCTCTTTTGTTATTGTTATCAGTATTTGCGAGTATAATTTTACAAAATGTTAAGAGCTCAAAAATTTTGGTAATCACAACACTGCCGGCTCATAGCCACTTTACAATAGCTTTTCGTTTAGCTGAAGAATTAGCTGATAGAAGCCATCAAGTCACATTCATGAGTCCTTATCCTCAAAAAATTTCAAAACAAAATCTTTTAGATATCTCACTTGAAGAGACAATTCCATTCGTCGATGGTAAAATTTTTGTTTTCAATATTATAAAATTAGTATTAGTAAGTGTTGATATTTCCAGAAATTAGAAAAACACTTTTTGCCAGTTCCAACACACTGTTTTCTAATATGCAAGAAAATTGTATTTTGGGAGAAGGAACAACAGAATATACTTTAAATAATTCAAATGTACAAAAATTATTAAATTCCGAGCAGAACTTTGACGTGGTTATAATGGAGCATTATGTAAATGAAGCTTTAGTAGGGATTGCACACAACTTTCATTGTCCAGTAATTGTACTAGAACCATTTCCTTCAAGTCAGAAATCAAATTATATATTTGCAAACCCAAGTCCTTCTTCTTATGTTCCCGATATCATGGGAACTTTTACAAAATATATGACATTTTGGGAACGACTAGAAAATTTTGTGAGTGTTAACATAGATGAAGTTCTAAGAGAAATTTTATACATGCCGATACAAAGAAAATTGTTTAAAAAATATTTTAAAACTGATCTTGAACTTGACGACTTATTATTCAATATTAGCCTAATGTTAACAAACTCACATCCTAGTGTTAACAATGTGGCACCTCATGTTTCTAATATTATAGAAATTGGAGGTTTTCATATAAATCCGCCCAAAAAATTACCAGAAGATTTACAAAAATTTCTCGATAATGCTAAAGAAGGAGTTGTAGTATTTTCAATGGGAACTAACTTAAAAAGCAAAGACTTGACAATAGAAGTGAGAAAGTCGCTTCTTAATTCATTCTCAAAAATTAAACAAAAAGTGTTATGGAAATTTGAAACTGATTTACCTGAAGCTCCAAAAAATGTTAAGGTTATGAATTGGTTACCTCAACAAGATACTTTAAGTGAGTTTATAGTTAAAGCAAATATTTTTGTTATAAGTGTTGAAAAAAATTTTTTTAAGGACATCCAAATGTTAAAGGTTTTATAACACATGGTGGCTTATTGAGTCTGATAGAAGCAGTTTATTACGGAGTTTCAATAATTGGTATTCCTGTTTTCGGTGACCAGAAAAGTAATATTGCAGCAGCTGTGAGAAATGGTTATGCAATTGAAGTTTCTTTAGCGGAGTTAACAGAAGAAAAGTTTACAAAAGCTCTAGATGAGTTATTAAATAACCCCAAGTAAGTGTTTTTTTAGATTTACATTAATACTTGTTATGCATAACATGATTACACACATAATTATTCAGATAATTTCTTAAAGATCTCGCATTTAACTGTTGAAAAAAATTTGTTTAGATTTTTTTTATTTTCCGATTGCTTTATGTATTGAAGAATTATGTCGGTATCAAGAGCTTTACCAGCTCCTCTCTTGCAGAAATTAGAAGTCGTTATAAGCAATTTAATTTGCACTTTTTTATCTACTGTTTTATTTATTAGAAACATAAATTTGAATTGTGTTATCTTAAAATTTTTTCGGTTTTCTGTCTGACAGTCGTCTTGTGCACTTTGTCACTGCACAGTTTACAGTGTTCACACACCGTCTTTTTCTTGTTTTTTCTTTACTCCAACTTGTTTTCTTGCATTTTTCTGATTCATTCGCGCTTTTTTCATTGGCATCAACCCTTTTGGCTTAGTCAGGCCGATGAATTTTCTATCAATTGCTCTTCCTTTTTTTTTTTAACAAGGGCCCCCACCCCGCCCGTTGATGTAAGACTGGTCCTTAAAATCCTCGCTTTCTCTTATCTGCCGCCTTAAAATCGCTGTTGTAGTCATGGCATCAAGATAACCCGCTTGTCATTTGTTGTCGAAGACTTTCTTCTGTGCCACTCTAGTGCACTCAGCAGAGCCTGCGCTTTTAAACTCTTTTGTCTACTTGTTGATCTGTAGATCTGTAGATCTCCAGAGCTATTTATGTTGTTTACATGCTCCCTTATTTTGTCCCCTACTTTCGTTTTTAATATCTTTTTAGCGGTACTTTGCACTATTCTCCAGTTTTTATTTCACCTTTGCAGCATGATTTCTACGATGTTGTCTAGATTGATTCCCTTCTTTACAAAAAGTTTCAATCTACGCCAGATACTTCTCCTCTCTATGAGCGTACTATTTTCTCCCTTTCTTTCCTTTTCCCACTGTTTTATATTGAATATGCTTGATTCTTCAAAACTTTCTCTCTTATTCCTTCTACGGCCAACACTTTACTATGAAGTTAACTTAATCTGTTCACAACCAAACGTTATCGCTTGCTTTCTTATCTTTCTGGGATAGACATAAAAACTATCTTTATTTTCAATAACGTACTTTCACGCGAATTTTGTCATCTCTGCATCTCGTCGTTTTGTAATATTTTTCAATTTTTTATTTTTTTATTTCGTCTTTTTATTTCACTCTTTATTTTCTTTTCTTTTACTTAAACAATTTTTTGATTGTGCATTAATGGGCTAATTTTAAGTAGAGATAATAGTAGTAGTATCTTTTTCCATGAGAAATTAATAAAATTCGTAGTTGTTACTACAATTACAATTTTTTTTTTATAGTCTATCCTCCGTTATCCTGATCACATATTGAAAATTCTAGACGTTAAAAAAAATAACCCCAATCGCTTTAATATTCTCTAATCATTGTTTTTATGTTTTGATTTATTTTGTTTTTGATTTGTTTGTTAATATCTTAAATATAAGTAACATAATACTATTTATCTACAATTTATACACTTTGTTTTGTCGCCTTTTTTATATGTTGGTTACCGATTGCATTTCTTATTCTTCTCATTTTCAGTTTTTGTCTTTATCCTTAGCTTTGATTGTATCCTTTATTTTATGAGTTTAGTTATTTATTTCTATGGTATATTTATGTTGTTGTTTCCAATAATATTTCATATTTTTTTTTACTTAAGTTTTATTTTAACACTACTTTTTTTACTTTTTTTTCTTGGCTTTTTTCTAATCTTCTATTTAAACTCCAACCAGAAAATGGTCCAAATCTACATCCAAGCTTCTATAACGTTGTTACTTCTATTATATTTTTGCTTCTTCTAAATGTTTCTTGTAAATTTTTTTAGATTTTTTATTTCATTTATTTTCTTTAACGTTACAGATCTGGCCCTTAAAGTGGAGGTGTCTTTACCTTTATTTTTTTAAATTTTCTCTTTATTTTTTTACCATCTTTTTTATTACCTAACCAAAACAGATTTGGGTTGATGACATTAACAAATTTTCCCGCCATGTCTCCGTATCGGTTCAATACGTATGACAACTCTTAATATCATTGGCAGATGAGTTTTACTAACTTAATTTAGGTCGACTCTAGAGCTGGATTCACTATACTAAAAATGATTTATAGAAAAACACAAGTTTGACAAACTTTCAATGTATCTATCCAAAAAATAGCTCAAATTGATAATAACGGGGTTTAAAACATAATCATGATTTCACCTGAAACCAAAATTGCCTGTATCATGTATCAATAAGCTATACACGGATCACTTTTGTAATGTTAAACAACCGCACATCAACCCAAAATTTTGGCTTTGTGAATTATGTTTTTCACCGAAAATTCGGGTTTTTAAAATGTAGGTCATGTTATATGACAATGTCACGTTGACGTTAAAGCCAAAATTTTCGGTTGATGCGCATGCACTATTGTTTAATATTATAAAAGTGATCCGGGTATAATTTCTTTTACTCACGGAATGAGAGAAAAAAGAAGAAGTAATGAAATCACTTAAACACTCGCAAATTACAAGTTTTTAAAACAATTTTATTTATAGTTTGTAGCAGGTGGTTTCCAAACTACGTCCCGCGGGCCAACACCGCCCCGGTAGCAACACCAATCCGGCCCGCGGTAGCGGGACGAATACATCCGGTATATCCACTTTAGCGCAGTGGACATGCTAATCGTAATTCCAAAGGGCAAATTAATCAAACAAAATAATAATTGCTAGATGTTTTTATTTAACGACCAAATAAGAAATTCATTCTTAAAACTTAAAAAGGGGTTGTATACCAAAAAACAAAAATATGATAAAAAAATTCTAAGAATAAATCTCCAAACGACAGATACGTGCGATTTGCCCGTTTAGGAAACATTACAGACCAAAGTGTAAAAAAACGTTGACTTGACGTCATACCGACATATTCTGTTCCGTCTCATATGTTGTGAGTTGTGAGATTGTTTATGTCCTGTAATCTCCTGTCATTGTGTAGGTAGCAATGCCAAAACCAAAAGAATGTTTATGTTGTGTTGAGAATAAAATAGAGTTGTGAACAATCGTGAGAAATGAAAATGACTGTAGTACATACCCCATAACATTTAAAAACATTGTTTAAAATTTTGACATTTTTAAAAATTATTTAAAGTTTCCTTTTTTTGGTAACTTTTAGTAACCACAAACAACAAAAAAAACACCAAATGTGCGCTCGGTTCGTTGTCGGTATGACGTCACGCATTCAACTTTGCTGCTTCGCTGTTCAAAAACCAAAGATTTTTTGCGACTTGCGGTTTTGATTTTTCATCTTAGATATTTTTTAAGAATTTTTAAATGTTTTCATAAAGTTTTGATTTGCTGTGCCTTTAAACAACATACACACTACATAGCCAATTTACATAATAAAATTGTTTTATTTGTTTTATTGTTGTTGGTATTCATTTTCAGCCTAAATAGAACGTAATATAATAATAAATATTAAAATACCCATACGACGTTACTGCAAAACTATTATTGTAGTATGTTGGTATCAGACTAAAGAACTATAAATACTAAGGTACTGTATAATACTAGATTTTGGCCCTTGAGACTTAGTGCAAAAGTCAATGTGGCCCTTAGATCAAAAATTTGGAGTCCCCTGGTTTATAGCAAAAAAACGTCAACAAAACGAAAAATTCATAGACTTTCTCAACGGTATTTATGCTTACCATTGTTTCGTTGTTACATTTGACAAACAATAGCCGACTACAGGTTTTGTTTAAATTTTGAGTTAACTATTTCAATATTCATTTCACTTAATTACGAGCGATATTAGATAAAATTTCCCACTATTCTCGTGTGAAATAAAGAAAAATTTAAATCTAAAACATAAGCTACTCGCTATGCACAAATAAATTTAAATAATTATTTTGTGAACTTTTTAATCATTACTTGTTCTTTTTGATTTTTCTCTGATATTTTTTTTGCTCTTCACTTTACAGCTTTATATTTTCTATTAAGGTCGTTCTATTCCATACCTGCTCAACTTTTTGTATTTTATTATTACTTACGTCCTCTTTTTTTATTTTGCCCTTTTTTGAATAAAATTTTTACTTCTTTAATTTTTCTTAATTTAATTTATAGCTATGTCATTGTTTAATTTGATTTTAGTACGAATCCACATTTTTCCTCGCCTTTTTTCTCTTTCTGTCTTCTTAATCTAATTCTCTATAATTTCTATCTCCGCTATGTTTGTTTCCTAAATTTAAATTATTTTTAATAAAAATGTAAAATTCATATAAGCATAGTTTTCTTTTCGTTTATTTTCCGATGTTTTATTACTTATTATCTCAAAGGTTAAATCAACAACAACTAGTAGTTAATATTACCAACTCAAAAAAACTTTTTTGTTATAGATACAGAGAAAATGTAAAAATGCGTTCCAAATTAATGCATGACCAACCAATAAAACCAATCGATTTAGCTGTTTATTGGATAGAATTTGTTATTAGACATAAAGGAGCTCCCCTTCTTAGGTCAGCAGGACTTGACTTAAAATGGTACCAAAGAGAAATGATTGACATTATTTGTTTTCTTATTTTAGCAATCACTGCATTATTTATAGTTTTCTATATTACTCTTAAAAAAATACTTAAATTATGTTTTAAACAAAAACCTGTAGTGACAAAAATTAAGAAAATTAAATAAAAATTCTATTATTTCTAGCGTTTTATTTTTTCCTACAAAATAAAGATTAAACAGGATACAAAATCACTCGCAATTATCTAAAGCAATTATAAAAACTGCAAAAATCAAGGTTATCAAAGAAGTGCATTGGTTTAATGTCTTTTCAAATGATACTCGTCGTACAATTAATTCAGTTAGTTAATAAAATTTAAATAATGAAGTTCTTTATAATATTGTGTTGCTTCCTTTATGGGGCCCAAAGTTACAAAATCCTTTTTATGTGTCCAATGCCATCCAAAAGTCACTTTTTTTTAATTTTTCGTTTAGCTAAAGAATTTGCTGATAAAGGACATGAAGTCACAGTTATTAGTCCTTTTCCGCAAAAAACTCAAATCAAAAATTATAGAGATGTACCAGTCACTGAAGTCATAGAACTTTTCGCTGGTAAGTCCAACTTAAAAAAAATAAAAAAACTAAAACTACTTGCAGAGATTCAGAAAATTTTGTTCCATATGGAACAAAAAGGACCTCTTGAAAATTTAAATTTGATATACAGTGCCGGCTTAAGAGTTTCAGAACAAGTTCTCAAAAACAAAAATGTTCAAAAATTGCTGAACTCGAATGAAACTTTCGATGCTTACATTATTGAACAATTCACATCAGAAGCTCTGCTAGGAATAGGTCACAGATTTGGTGCTCCTATAATCCTAATGTCAGGGTTTGGTACCACGAGTCTAATGAACTACTTCCTTGCAAATCCTGCCCCTTCTTCATACGTCTGGAATGTCGTAATGAAACCATCAACAACATACAAAAATTTTTGGGACAGACTCCACAACTTTCTCCTGAATAATTATATAGATTTCTTCAGAGAGTACTACTTTATGCCAGAACATAGAAAACTTTTTAAGAAGTATATAAAATCAGAAATCGAATTAGACGATGTTGTGTACAACGTGAGTTTAATTTTGGGAAATTCTCATGTTAGTTTATAATGCTGTTCCTCAAGTTCCTGGAATTATCAATATTGGAGGATTTCATGTTGGACCACTGAAACCATTACCAGATGATTTACAAAAGTTTCTAGACGAATCTAAAGACGGTGTTGTGCTATTTACATTGGGTACAAACCTGAAAAGCTCAGATCTAAAACCTGAAGTAAGAGACGCATTCCTGAATGCTTTTTCAAAAATTAAACAAAACGTTTTGTGGAAATTTGAAACCCAGTTGAATAATATTCCCAAAAATGTTAAAATTTTGGAATGGTTGCCACAACAAGAAGTTTTAGGTAATAGGGAGTAACACTAACTTAAAAACAAAAATCTAACAAAATCTTTTAGCTCATCCTAATGTTAGAGCATTTATAACTCATGGAGGTATGTTAAGTATTGTCGAAACTGTGTATTTTGGGATTCCAATGATTGGAATTCCGATTTTTGGTGACCAAAAAAGCAATATTGCTACAGTTTCTAAAAGAGGGTATTGTATCAGTTTACCATTTACTGAACTGACAGAAGAAAAACTATCAACAGCGTTAGATGAAATTTTAAACAACCCAAAGTAAGTTAAAATTTTTGAAAAAAATTTAAATTTGGAAAATTTAAAACAGGTATCGGAGAAATGCGCAAAAACTGTCACAAATAATGCATGATAGACCAGTTAAAGCCCTTGATGAAGCTGTTTTTTGGATTGAGCATGTGATTAGGCATAAGGGAGCTCCACATCTTCGAACCGAAGCACTAAATTTGAAGTGGTATCAAAGAGAAATGATCGATATTATTGGATTTTTGATTTTTGCAATTGCGATTTGTTTAATCTTGATTTGTTTAGTACTGAAAAAATTTTTTTGTTGTTTGTTTTTTAGAAAAATACAAAGTAAAGAAAAGTTGAATTAAATTAATTGCATGTTTTTATCTTCTAACCTTTAGTTGAGGTAGCATAAATTAGTTAAGGGTCCTCTAAAGTCTAAACGACGCTGTAATTCTAACTCTGCCCTTTCTTTTTAATAAGCGGTAACCCAAAATACAAGAATATGTTTTCCAATGACCTATTAAGACGTACTGTCTTAATGCTGTCTCAAAAAACCGTTCCTCTCACTTTCAATGTGAGCTATTTTGTTAGGTCTCTACAAACAAGGCGCCGTGACGTATGTTTTGTTGAATTTGTACAGCGATAAAGCGCCACCCGTAGCAAATGCTAAGAACTAAACAAATGAGTTCTTCATTTTGTTAATAAATAATTGTAATAAATAATTACAATTCGTTGTTTCTTTTAATTTTTTTAAAGTGTATCTAATGTCTAAGCTTGTATTAACTCTCTGCTAACCAAGCAAAAGCTCCCGTTTAGAAGACCCTTAAATTCAAATTGATATATTGGTAGTCAAGGTTGTATTTATCAAATGTATAAAGTCAGTTTGTGGTTTCAGATTCTGTAATTAAATGTTCTGATTATTAAAGACATAATAAAAAATCTACATAAATGTTTATTTATCCACTGCTCTCTATAACATATTATAAAAGCAAGATACCTAAAGCACATTTAAAACGCGTTGGTTAATTAAAAAAAAGCCATCCAAAAGTTTTGAAATCAAAGTAGGTTAAGACAAAAATAAATTTTACCAATTTAAAATTAATCAATCATAACAGTTAAGACATCTCGGCTGTCAGAAATTACTGTGAAAAATACTGTTAAAAAGTAAGATATGAACTCTGTTTTGTGCTCGAAATGTAGTCAGCAGCAGTTACAATAGAAAGAATTTAATTTTAGTCTTCCAGTGACGTACTAAATCTGAAAAAAATTAAATTCAATTCTAACAGTTCTGACATTTTAAATAACACACAATTCTCAAACATGACCACTATATCTATCTAATTCATCTCTAGCCAACTGAAATATCAAGACTTCTAGATCTCTCGTTATTTTTTGAAAACTTTCGAAAAAAATTGTAAAAAATAGCAATAAATAAAAAAAAACTTTATTTCAATTAAAGCGTTTAAACAAAAACAGTTATAATTTTTTACAATGGTTCTGTGTTTAATTTTTAGTTCTTAAATAATTTTGAAAAAACTCTTTGATTCCTTAATTTTAAAAAAAAGCACAAACGAAAGTTAAGTTAAATTAAACTAATTCCAATATAGAAAATATTAGTGATATGAACTCAAAAAATATCTAAACAGATGCTTGTATTTCTTCACAATACCTTCAAAAATATGATAAGTTATCAGTAGCTTGTAATACAAATTATATTTGGATAACCTCACTTCAGTTTCCAAATTACTCAAGTGAAAGTTAGTTGTGAAAGTGCAGTCTAACATGAAACTCTTATTATTAGTACCAATATTTATAATTTTACAAAATGTAAATAGTTCCAAAGTTTTAGTAATAACGTCGATGCCGGCACACAGTCACTACACTTTAGCTTTCCGTTTAGCTAAAGAATTAGCTGATAGAAATCATGAAGTCACATTTATTAATCCCTATCCTCAGAAAACACCAATAAAAAATCTCAAAGAAATTTCTCTTGAAGATACAATTCCTTGGGTTAATGGTAAGTTTTGTAAATTTAATTTAAGGTCGTTAACGTTTTGTTTCTAGAATTCAAAAAATCACTTTTTAATAGTCCCAATACTGCACTGTCTAATACACGAGAGAATTGTATTTTAGGAGGAGGAACAACAGAATATGCACTGAACAATTCAAATGTGCAAACATTACTAAATTCTGGAGCAACTTTCGACGTTGTCGTTTTAGAGCATTTCCTAAATGAGGCTTTATTAGGGATTGGACATCATTTCAAATGCCCAACAGTGTTACTAGAACCAATTCCAACAAGTAAAAAAACAAATTACATATTTGCAAACCCAAGTCCATCATCTTATGTACCCGATCTTTTGGGGACATTCACAAAACGAATGAGT
This sequence comes from Tribolium confusum, assembly GCA_029207805.1. Lineage (NCBI taxonomy): Eukaryota > Metazoa > Arthropoda > Insecta > Coleoptera > Tenebrionidae > Tribolium > Tribolium confusum. The sequence goes on from JALGAY010000006.1 coordinate 13,767,743, forward strand.
TTTTGGCAACGATTGCAAAATTTTCTCGTACTTAATTTAGAAGAAGTTCTAAGAGATACTTTGTACCTGCCAGTACATCGAAAATTGTTTAAAGAATATTTTAAAACCGATCTTGAACTTGACGATTTGTTATACAATATTAGTTTAATGTTAACTACTTCGCACCCAAGTGTCAACAATGCGATTCCTCATGTTCCTAATATTATCGAAATTGGAGGCTTTCATATAAATCCCCCCAACAAATTACCTGAAGATTTACAAAAATTTCTCGATGATGCTGAAGACGGAGTTGTTCTATTTTCAATGGGATCTAATTTGAAAAGCAAAGATTTGACAATAGAAGTCAGGAAATCGCTGCTTAATTCATTTTCGAAAATTAAACAAAAAGTGTTGTGGAAATTCGAAACTGACTTGCCTGAGGCTCCGAAAAATGTTAAAATTATGAAGTGGTTGCCTCAGCAAGATATTATATGTGAGTTTAAAATTCAGTTTTTTATTTTATTAAAAAAATATTTTAGTGCATTCGAATATTCAAGCTTTTATAACCCACGGCGGTTTATTGAGTACGATAGAAGCAGTTTATTACGGAGTTCCAATAATTGGTATTCCTGTTTTCGGTGACCAGAAAAGTAATATTGCGGCAGCTGTGAGTAATGGCTATGCAATCGAAGTTCCTTTAACAGAATTGACGGAAGAAAAGTTTTCGGTAGCTCTAAACGAGATATTGAATAACCCCAAGTAAGTTCTTTTATCGATCTTTATGTTTAAACAACTTTTTTTTAATTAATTACTAATTTCCCGAAACATTTACTTAAAGGATTAGAAAATAATTTAAACTTAAAAACTGGACTTTCAAAATTAATCCATTAACTAAATCAAATTTATGCATGACGGAAATCGGGTTGTAAAACTTCGAAAGTTATAAAAATGTTTGGAATTAGTTTACATCAACAATATAGGACGTCCTAATAGAAAGCACTAAACATATTGTGTCACTTGCATTTTGAAAACATATTACATATATAGTTTTATTAAAAAGTAACAGAAGTGATCAAAAACTTTAAACAATTTTCTTGGTAAGCGCCATTTTTCCTATTATTGGTGGTTTTAGATTTTGCTTATCTATTCGTCAATATCGAATTAAATTTTTTCTTCAAAATTTCGTGGGAGTTTTCATTCTGTCTACAATGTTTGGAATCAGAAAAATTAAAAGTTTGTCAAGTACTTTGAAATTTAGCATATGAATTAACAAATTACTGCAGCTGAGCCAGCGCTATTGATAGCAAATATTGCCATTTATGACGCTGATTTTCACAATAATCAAACGATTTTTTTATGTACTGATGTAATGACATCAGATTTTACAGAAAATTAGAGCGAAATACAGAATTTTTGTTACAGGTATAAAGAAAATGTTAAAACTCGATCAAAATTAATGCACGACCAGCCACTTAAGCCAATCGATTTAGCTGTCTATTGGATTGAATTTGTAATTCGAAACAAAGGAGCTCCTCACCTTCGATCAACAGGAATAGATCTCAAATGGTACCAAAGAGAAATGATAGATATTATAGTATTTCTTGTAATTTCTGTGATAGCAATATTAGGAACAGTTTATTTAATTAGTAGAACAATAGTAAGAAAGCTTGTAGTTAAGAAAAAACCTCTACAAAAATCTAAAAAGAAAATTAATTAATTTAGTTGTAAATTTTGAAAGGATTTTTTGATAATATGCAATGCATTATTCGTCATAATAAATGTACATTTTAATACCACTTTAAAATGCAAGAAGATAAATTAGTAAAACTAGATCTGTATTATCAAGATTATAAATAAATTTAGATAGTTTTTGTTAAATAGTTTCATCGGTTTCTGTCTATTAAAGATCTATTTACATTTACAGAAATTGGTTGGTAGCACAGGCATAACTGTATCCTGTATGTAAAATCAAATTCAGTAAGGTAATATTACCATACCAAAATGTAAATTATTGTCAATATTTGTCAAAATATTGTAAAATCCGAGGAAACATCCTTTTATGCCTATGTTTTCATTTAGTTAAACGAGCTTCGCAACATTGAGTAATATACTCATAATGAGAATAGGTTGTGCTTTTTAGACTACAAAAAAGAATATAAACATATACCAAAAGAGCATTTGAAATAACTTACTAATTGCTAAAAATATCCTAAAAGAACATTTTCGTTTAAGGATGAAACGCCGTTCACTCTTTGCCAATTTTTAAATGTATAAAACGCCTTTTTTCACCTAATTTTAGATTCTTCCGAAATTAAACTGTTTAGGGCTTGACTGGCTGCATTTTGAACATTTTCTGGGAATGAATCAATTTTTTCGGTTGAATTTTTGAAATTCTACAATTTTGTTTACACGGTAACTTTGGTTACCAATGCGTAGAGACTTTATTAATTTCGATCTATTTCAATAGTGAAATCATGATGATGATGACTTAAAAGTACCTTTATTGTCAGAAACCGATAAAATCTTGAACAAACCTTAAATGTTGTGATACATAGCAGCCTTAGATGAGATGTCTCTACGAGCTCGCATTTCAACCGACATCTGCGGCTGTAATTAATGTCATAATATAATAATGTCATAACATTCTTCAGTATGTTAATAGCTATAACTAATTTCAAAAAACTTGCGTAGTTACAAATTAAAAAATGAGATTTACACTATTAGTATGTTGTGTATCTATAATAAATTGTGCAAAATTTTTGTAATTCTCAGATTAATATTTATCATAATTAATTTATCGAATGGTGGAAGAATTATCAAATCACAATCACAAGATTATTACGTCAAATTTGCATTTTTTTACAATCACTCAGGGAAAACCTCTAAACATAAACCTGGATCACTTTTGTAATAATAAATTTCAAAATTCAACACAAAATTTTAGCTGTGTGAATTATGTTTTTTACCGAAAATTCGAGTTTTTAAAATGTTGGTCATGTTATATGACAATGTTATGTGTCGTTGCCATATAACATAATTCACAAAGCCAAAATTTGGGGTTGAATTTTGAAATTTATTACTACAAAAGTGATCCGGGTATATATTTATCGAAAATTCATACAAAGAAATGAGATTTAAAGACAATAATTAGAGTGGGTACTAAACAACATTTTTTTTTCAGCGTTAAAACTTTTAAGGCAACAACGCTTTCAGTGTTCAAACAAAAATTAACGTTAAAAAATTTATTTTGGGATAGATTAAATACTTTTTTCACAAGCAATTTACTTGAATTATTAGAAGTGACGGTTTATCTCCCAGAACAAAAAATGCTTTTTGAAAAATATGTCAACAATAATATTGATTTTAGTAATATAAAATGTTAGTCTAATTTATCATTGTACAGTTTATGATGCCGTACCACGGTTGTAAACATTGGAGGTTTTCATGTCGAAAGACTAAATAAAAATACAAAATTATCTGGACAATGCCAAATACGAGGTTGCTTTATTTTCCATAGAATCAGGTTTTAAAAGTAAAGATTTGGATTTAAAAGTGCAAAAGATGTGTTTGCAAAATTAAAACAAAAAAAATTTAGACATTTGAAAGTCACCTTAAAAATCCACCCAAAAATCTCAAAACCTTCAAATAATCTCTACAAGACGTTTTAAGTAAACTCAACACATGTATTTTTGTTAAACAGAATTTAAGTTCACCAAAATAATTGTTTGTTAAAAAAAAACTCGTGGCAAGCCATGACATTTTTACGTATGTCGTACATCACCCCATACAACAAAAATTTTATTATTTAAATTATCCATGTATTGTTAGTTGCCTGCTATGCCATTTTACCCTTCACAAATTATCTTAATCATAACCTAAGAAAATCTTCTCTTTCCGCCAAAGCGAGCTTGGTCTTGGTGTGTTTTTCTGTGGTTGCCTTTATGGTGTTTTTGTTTTTCAAACATTCTTTATTTTATTTAAAATGTATTTTTGTTTTAATTGTCGAAAGTGTGTAAAAAATTAATCACAGACATACAAAACAATTGTTTTTAGTTTCAAAGCATTCTAAAGTTTTTTTTTTAATTAAACACACAATATACCTTTATAACTCATAAAGGTATTTCAAGTCTGATTGAATCGGTTTGCTTTGAAATTTTTGTATTCTGTTTTTTGAAAATCAGGAAAATAGTCTGGCAACTGTTGTCAGTAGGGATTTTTTGTTAGTGTCCCAATAAAAAATATAACAAAAAAAATTGCTAGAAGACTAACATATTTTTTTTTTTAAATAAACTTAAGTAAATATTTTTTGTTAATCTAAAAATACCTTAACTTAGAAATTTGCAAGTATACAAAAATGTTTTAAAAATGACAAAACAAATCCACGATCAACCTTTGAAACTTATTGATACCACTGTTTATTAGAGTGAATATGTTCGGCAGTTCGGCACCAAAGAGCTCTTCATATTAGGTCTTCAAAACGTTTTTCTTGTTTTGTTTTATTTTTCTTTTATCCTAACTGTAACAGTTGTACAAAAAACTTATTAAAAACAAAAGTGACTGATGTTACAAATTATAATAAAAATAAATAAGACATGTGCACTGTTGAATCCTGTTATTATCTTAAAAAAATGTCGAAGTATTTTTCTATCATCAGGTTTCTACTCCTTTCTGCCTGTTCTCTATTTTTCTAAAATTTTCTTTACTAAGTTTTCAAATCTCTTTGCCTCCTTCTCATTTCATCTTTATTAAATTTAACTATCTAATACCAATATTTTTTTGTTGACTTCTATCATCCTGAACTTTCCTATTTTACATAGTCTCAACTGCTCCTATTTTCTTTTACTCCGTTAGAGTTAAGATCGAGTTTTCCAAACAAAACGACAAATTTAATTTTAAAATAAAACTCAGTCAATTATTTTTGTTTGAGCAATTTTCATTGATTATGCAATCTGAAGTGTCGGTTAAATAGCTCTGCGCCTATGCGAGCAAACCCTAACTCATTTTATCAAATTCCCAATTTTTGAAATGGTATTTGGTTTATTAATAAAACATTGCGTTTCTCTAGCTCGTGCAGGGAGACTTTCGCTGGACTGACTCATATAATTTGATGCAAGTCTACAAGCGCAGGAAAGGAAATATACACCGAACTTGCTGTTTGTTCCAACGATATTACAAAAATAGTTCAGAATAACACTACCGTTATTACCGTTTTGACGATCTGAAATCTGCAGTGCGCGTACTCAGTACAGTTATAAACTAGTTCTGAGCGATTGTTGGAACAAACATATATATAATATTTTTCAGTTTACTAAATGTTTAGTTAAATGTTTGTCTTAAAAACAATTTTGATGTTAAATTTCATAAACATTCAAAAAATTGAATTTGAAGTCGGGACAAGATGGTATAAAGTAATAAAAGTTTGAGAAGAAATGGGAGTAAAATTTAAATCGAAATGAGTATAAATTGTAACGAAAAATTGATTATAAAGTTTATTAAACTGCATGAAAAACTTAGTGTTAAACTTACTTGAGAAATAGTCCCTAAAAACTTCCCAAGACAGTGACAGAAGAAATTGGTAATAAAAAAAAATTAAAGATGCAAATTTCGGGAAGAATGGATGAAACAAGTCGAAAGGGATCATATTATCAGTGTTTCTAGGTTTTCTGTACATTTCGAAAAATATGTCACGTGCAATCAACAAATCTAAGAAAGGCTTTATATGTGAACTTAATGGAGAGATGTAGGAAAATTTTGGAGATGTGCTGGAGAACTTTAGAAAAGATATGTGACATCATGCATGTATCTGAATTAAAAAATAAAATTTATTTAACTGCAAGATGAAATTAACTGCTAAACGGAAAAAAATATTAAAATCTATGAGCAAGTTTGCAGCTAATAAAAATCTGTTTAAAAAAATTAAAAATAAAATAAAATAACCAATTTAAAAAAAACATAGGTAAACGGAAAATTCCAAAGTAATTTTGAGATACAATATGAGTCATAATAAATTTACATTTTTATTACCACTTTAATTTGCAAGAAGATAGTTATTAGTAAAAATAAATGTGTTTATTATCAGGTCTTTAAATAAATTCAGGTCGTTTACGCTGAATAGTTTTACTGATTTAAAAAAAAAATGTTATAGTTCAAAAAATGAGGTTTTTACTACTAGTGTGTTGTGTGTCTACAATAAATTGTGCAAAAATATTAACAATTCTCACATTACCTACTTTTAACCACTTTAACCTAATTTATCGAATAGTGAAAGAATTAGTGAACCAAAATCATGAAGTTACGTTCATTTCACCTTTCCCTTACAATCATTCAGGGAAAAACTATGAACATATATTTGTCGAAAATCCGTACAAACAAATGAAAAGTTTAGAGACAATCATTAGAGTATTAAAAAAAATAATTAATTATTTTTAGAAGTCCAGCTAGATTTGGTCGATTTAAAAAATAAAGGAACTATCGGCCGAACCTATTACGATTTCACTTTAGGAGTGAAATTCACTGAAGATTTACTCAGCGACAAAAAAGTTCAAAAATTGTTGAATTCAACCCGACAATTTGATTTAGTAATAATAGCTCAATATTTTAACGAAGCTGCTATTGGAATTGGCTATCACTTTAACGCCCCTGTGATTATATTTACCCCTCTGAGACTAAGTTTCAGATCTAATCATTTAGTTGGTGCCCCTGCTCCTTCATCCTACGTTCGAGACGCTTTCAGTGTTCAAACAGAACTTAACACATTTTGGGATAGATTAAATAATTTTATCACAAATAATTTACTTGAATTATTAAGAGCGACGGTTTATCTCCCAGAGCAGAAAAAGCTTTTTGAAAAATATGTCAACAATAAAATTGATTTTAATGAAGTGATGTATAATGTTAGTCTAGTTTTGAGTAATTATCATTGTACAGTTTATGATGCCGCACCACAATTACCCTCAGTTGTAAACATTGGAGGGTTTCATGTTGAAAAACCGACAAAGCTACCGGAACATTTACAAAATTATCTTGACAACGCCAAAAATGGCGTTATTTTATTTTCTATGGGATCAGGTTTTCAAAGTAAAAATTTGGATTTAAAAGTAAGAACAATGTTTCTTAATGTGTTTGCTAAACTGAAACAAAACGTGATTTGGAAATTCGAAAGTGAGTTAAAAAATCGACCGAAAAATCTCAAAACTTTTAAATGGTTGCCACAACAAGACGTTTTAGGTAAACTCAACACTCAAATTTATTTATTTAAAAAAAAAATTTAAGGCCACCCAAATGTTCGTGCTTTTATAACCCATGGAGGTATTTCAAGTATGATTGAATCGGTTTACTTTGGAGTTCCTGTTGTTGGTATTCCGTCTTTTGCGGATCAGGAAAGTAATCTAGCAACCGCTGTTAGTAGAGGATTTGCCGTTAGTGTTCCAATCAAAGATATAACAGAAAAAAATCTGCTTAAAGCCCTAGAGGAGGTTTTAAATGAACCAAAGTAAAAAAAAATAAAAAATCTGGAATTACCTAAACTTGTAATATTTCAGGTATAAAGAAAATGCTTTAAAAATGTCAAAATTAATGCATGATCAACCAATGAAACCTATCGATTCCGCTGTTTATTGGATTGAATATGTTATTCGGCATCAAGGAGCTCCGCACTTTAGGTCTCCAGGACTTGATTTAAAATGGTATCAACGAGATATGGTGGATATTATTACTTTTCTTGTTTTGTCTTTTGTCACAATTGTAATATTGTTTCGAAAAATTTGTAAAAAACGAAAAGTAACTGAGGTTACAGATTACAAGAAAAATAAGTAAAATATATCCAATCAAGTAATCAAAGTTGTCTGTAGTCAAAAGTTTGTTTTTGCTTTGTAATTTTTTTTATTTTTGCTTGTATCTGCTTTATGTTTTTTGATATTTTCTGCAATTTGTCCTGTATAGCTTATAACCTCAAATTCTTTTACGTGTGTTTTTTATTAACAAAAAAGCCATGTTAGAAATAATTATAAACTTTGATCGTCAGCCAAATAGCTCTTGGTAATAGGCTAGCAAACACTGATTATTTGAATAAAAAAAATTATTTTTGCTAAAACACTTAGTTTAATTTAAGCAATGACACATTGTGTTCCTGTTTTACCTCTAAAGATGTCTGTAATGTGTTAACAGTTAAGACAAACTTCAAAGTGTACACAATATTTTGAAGTACAAAATTGCATAAACGTGTAGAACTGTCGACAATTTCTATTCTTTGTAGAAGAAGCTTATTTAGTCAACAGAGTCAAATCCAAATCCCTATGAGCTTCCAGAGATTATCTCTATTGTAATGAAGCGATTTCGTATTTACCGACCGAAGCTATTCCGAATTATAAGATATATAAGACTGATATCGGACTGCGACATCATCCGAATGTCGAATCAACTCCACTTTCACTGTCATAATGCGCGCTTTTCACTACCACCACAGGCCACCACCAACGCCTCTCTAGTATTCTCCTCTCGTTTCCCTCGCCAATGGTCGAAAGTATATATTGCACTTTGTCGCCACCAGAACTTTATTTATGTAAAGTCACTTCTCCCAGACCCTGTCACCCACTGGTGCATCAACCCAGTGGCTTCCTTCTTCCTAAAACCGCTACTTACGATGCAATGACCCGTCGGTATCCTACTACTCCTCCTCGATGAGTGCTCGCGGCGCATTAACCCGCGTGACACTAAAGGACTGACACGTGGAAGACAAGCTGCCGTAGACGACCGGGCCGGAGTGATGACTTCAGTAGTGTCACCGTTTTATCGAGACAGGATTTATTTGTTATTAAGTATTGTCATTATATTTTTCTACATTGTTTTACATGTAATAAAAGCCCATCATAGCTGCGTCTTTCTTTCTCTCTACGTCACCCAGGAGCCCCGCAAAAAAAACAACCGTTATAAGACAGCTGTAGGCAAAATTTAGCAATTCTTTTGTCAATTGTGGTCTCCTTAGAGTCTGTGTACATATTTATAAAAATGCACACGTATATTTTTTCTTGCAATAAGCTCGCTATTATGCGAAAGAGTTTTTCAAAAACATATCTTGCGTGTATGCGATTTCAGATTTAATACAGTGCCCTGGCATACTCACTTTCTAATGCCCCGTTCAAAATATGTGTGTCACGCTGCCCTTCTTACATTTTAGTGCACAACCTTAATGTAGCTAAAATCTTAGAAAAATAAAGAGCTGGATGGAAAAAACGTCTTTTGATCTTAAAAGATCTTGCTGTAAAACCTAAATTGTAAATTTTCACCTTAAAACTTTTTTTTAATCCAGAAATCCGTAAAACTTAACAATGAGTAAACCTGGCTGCTGTTATTCGCGTCTTCCAAAGCATCTTCTGTATCGGTGACAAATGCTATCTTTATGAATTAATTTTAGTTTCAATTATTGTTTTAATTTAGGTAGGATTATTTCTGTAAATGTATTATTTCTTGATACAATCTAAGCCACTGAAGTTAAAAGTGATAGCAACGCAATAAATCTGCTCATAAACTCTCTCTCTAGGAAGTAATCGCAAGGGTATAATAAATAACCTCGACACTTGACTAATTTGACAGATTTAAGCAAAGATTGACCAAAATAACAAAACTATAATAGCTAATTGCGGCTAAACCGTCGGTCCTCCTACAAGGACGCAATGGCAACTATTTTTTGTTTTTTCATGGAGAATACGATGATTATAATTTCGTTGCGATCAAAGCGTTGTCACAAACCTATAAGAAACGTGCCATGTCCTTTGTATTGTCAACTTAATCAATGTTTGTTAATCACTATGTTTAATTGCAATTGAAGAATCGATACCCAAATCAAAACCTCTGTTTAGCAAAATTTCATTTTTTTTTTCTAATAAAACCTGGTCACAATATCATTTTTATCCCTTTACTAAAATTTAATCTCCTGAGAGCAATATTTTGGGTAAACAACCTCCTAGCACCAGTGACCAATTTTATTAGCTATAATTTTAATACTACTTTTTCATTGCCATTATTGCGTAGCAAAAATAAATAAAATGAGTCACTATATAAGGCAAAATTAAACAGTTAGGTTTTAAAGTTAATAAGGAAGCTAAACGCTTGAAAACGAACATCGTTTTCTTAAAGTTTAAATCGCAAAACTTAGGAGTGAGGCGTGTGTACTAAAATAGTACGAAGTGTAGCTGCTTAGAGCAAATGATCAAGTTCTAGGCTTATCTACATTGTAAGTAGTCTTTTGCATAGTTATATCTTTGTAAATATATGTAGATAATAAAATCATTTTATTAAACCTGATTCTCAATCTTAACTCCACCGCAGGAACGAAAACCCATAACAATAATCCCAAGTATAAAACTACTATTTATATTTTTAATTTTTTCTTAATTTTTGTTGCTTTCCTGTTAACTATTATAGATTACATGTTTCAAATCTTTTTTTAATAATTTCTTTTTATACACCCTATGCCATATTCCTAATTTTTTTTGTTGTTTGGCTTGTTTCCGTAATTAGTTTATTTTTATTATACTTGCATGCTTAGTTTTATTATCAACTGCGCCATTTATTTATCTTTATTGCACTTCCATATATTATCACTAATTACCCAATATGCATGTGTTTCTTTTTTTATGTTTACTCTTCAGTTTATATTGTATGATCTCTATTTTTTTGGGTATATATTTTTTTATTATTTTTATAGGTATATACCATATAATATATTAGTTCTACTAAATATTTTGTCGCCTCTTCATATAAAATAAAAATAAACCCAATTTCTTTCTACTTGCACCAAAAATAGCATACGATTCCACAACTTTCTTATCTCTTAATATGACTTCTTTAACATCAATAAATCCTCAAAAACAAAAACATTAAACTCAACCTTGTTTATCTATTAAAGTAAACTAGAACATTAAATTTTAATAGTCATTTGTTGAGTAACCAAGTAAGCAACAATGAATATCAAAAATCTGATAGTACTTTGCTCTCTATTTTTAATTTGTGATAGCTACAAAATTTTAGCCGTTTTTCCTATGCCCTTTTATAGCCACTTTGCTTTAGCCGCTAAACTTACTAAAGAACTAGCCAAAAGAGGACATGAAGTCACTTTCGTATCTCCATTTCCTCAAAAAACCCAAATCAAAAACTTGAAAGAAATTTCTGTTGAGGATATAATTCCTATCATAAATGGTAAGTACAAGTTATCACCCCACAACTTGTAAAAACTCCATTTCAGCTCATTGCATGTCTTACCAGAACAAAATTATCCAAAAATCTGATTTTCAGAACGTAAAAAACAATTATTCTCACTGAATGAAAAGACAGTTTTTGCAAGTGCAAGATTTTTGACTAATACGGGCTACATTATGATTGAGGAATTTTACCGGAACAAAAATGTTAAAGCATTATTAAACTCTCAGGAAAAATACGATCTCGTTATCTTAGCCCAATTTGTAAATGAGGCTTTGTTAGGCATTGCCCATCACTTCAAAGCTCCTTTAATCTTAATGTCCTCAATGCCTTTATTTTCTTGGAGCAGTTTTCTCCTCGCCCATCCAACTTCATCATCTTATGTTCCAAATCTCATAGCACCATACTCAGGACATATGAATTTTTGGGAACGTCTCTGTAATTGTATGTACGATGCTTATTCGATTTTGTACCATCAATGGGTCATGTTACCTAAACACAGAGAACTGGTCAAAAAATCTATACCAGGACAGCCTGATCTATACACATTTCTCAACAATGCCAGTTTATTATTACGAAATTCTCATGAAAGTTGCAATGAAGCTGCAATCCAAATACCTAATGTTGTTGAAATTGGAGGAATGCATTTAGAAGAACCAAAAAAATTACCAGAAAACCTTCAAGAGTTTTTAGATAATTCAAAAAATGGTGTTATACTCTTTTCCATGGGTTCAAATCTGAAAAGTTCGGATTTACCACCGGAAAAAAGAGACGCAATTTTGAGAGTTTTTGGCAGATTAAAGCAAAATGTTTTATGGAAATGGGAGTCTGAGAAGCTTCCTGGTCAACCAAAAAATGTCAAATTGATGAAGTGGTTGCCACAAACTGATATTTTAGGTACAATTCACCTAACGTAGTTACAACAAGACTAAAATACTTTTTTAAGCTCATCCAAACGTACAAGCTTTTATAACCCACGGAGGGTTGTTAAGTACCATGGAAAGTATTTATCGAGGAGTACCAACTGTCGGAATCCCAATTTTTTCCGATCAGAAAACCAACATGGAAACTGCTGTTTTATACGGTTATGCTGTAACAGTACCATTTCCGGAGTTAACCGAAGAAAAATTGTTTTCAGCCTTAGATCAAGTTTTAAACAATCCTAAGTAGGTTAAATAAATTAAATTTAATTTGTTACAAATTTGAGTTTTAGGTACAAACAAAACGTTATAAAACTTTCAAAAATAATGAAAGACCGGCCAATTAAACCTCTTGATAATGCAGTTTATTGGGTTGAATATGTAATACGGCATCAAGGAGCTCCGCATCTTAGATATCCAGGGATGGACTTGACTTGGTATCAAAGACATTTACTCGATGTTGTAGCTTTTGTAATTGGTACAAGTTTTCTAATTTTAAGTTCAATTTATATTTTTTTGAAATTGTTATTTCAGAAAAAAAAAGTGAATAAGTAATGCAATAAAGAATATTAAATTAGACTACTATAAATACATTTGTACATTATTTAACCTTGATAAGCGCCTACTTAAAATCGCGGTGATGTAATCTAACAACAGTCTAATACAAACATGTTTATCAGACAGATAATTCTATTTTGTACTATTTTGTGTATTTCAGAATGTTACAAAATTTTAGCTGTTTTTCCTACACCTTCACACAGTCATCATACTCTAGCATCAAAACTTGTAAAAGAATTAGCAAAAAGAAATCATGAAGTGACCTTTGTTAACCCATTTCCTTCCAAGGAAATGATACCAAATTTGAAGGAAATCAGTGTTGAGGAAATTACAGTTGCATTCAATAGTAAGTACTTAACATTTTTAAAATCTGAGATTAGAAAGTTCTTTCGTTTTAGATTTAGATTAGGGTTTTTGGCACTTCTAGATACAAAATTAAAAATTAGTAATTTAAAAAATTTTAATTTAGTAAAAAAATGGTGAGTAATAAATTAGCAAACAATCAATTTTATAATTTCTAATTCCAGAGAACAAACCGAATTTATTTGTACTCAACCAGCAATCACTTTTTAAAAATGTGATTTTTGTAAATTATGTTGGACTTCTTATTACCGAAGAGCTACTAAAACATGAAAAAATTCAAGATTTGTTAAATTCCGACAAAAACTTTGATTTGGTAATTCTTCCCCAATTTCTAAATGAAGGACTTTTCGGAATAGCCCACCATTTTAAATGCCCTCTGGTTTTGCTATCCTCAATGCCGATTTTCTCCTGGAGCAGTTTTCTACTCTCCCATCCAACCTCATCAGCTTATGTTCCTAATATTCAGACACCATATACTGGCCACATGAACTTTTGGCAACGGTTTTGGAACAGTATTTATGACGCTTATTCAATTCTGTACCATCAATGGATTGTATTACCGAAACACCGAGAACTGGTCCAAAAATATATACCGGGACAACCTGATTTGTACAATTTTTTGAATAACGCAAGTTTGTTATTAGTTAACTCACATGTAAGCTCGTATGAAGCCACAGTTCAGATACCAAATGTTGTCGAGATTGGAGGATTTTACCTTGAGGAGGCAAAGAAATTACCAGCTAATTTACAAGAATTCATGGATGATTCAAAAAATGGAGTTGTGCTGTTTTCAATGGGTACACTTCTAAAAAGCTCAGGAATGCCACAAGAAAAATTAAGTGCAATTGTTAGAGCTTTTTCGAAATTAAAACAAAATGTTTTGTGGAAATGGGACAGTGAGGAATTGGAAGGAAAGCCGGCAAATGTTAGATTAATAAAATGGGTTCCACAAGCAGATCTTCTAGGTATAATTAACTATTTTGTGATTGGTGAAATTTTTGAGAAATGTTTTAGCACATCCTAATTTGAAAATTTTTATTACTCATGGAGGTTTATTAAGCACGATGGAAAGTATTTATCATGGAGTGCCAACAATTGGAATTCCTGTTTTTACAGATCAGAAAGCAAACATGGAATTTACTGTTTCAGCAGGTTCTGGTCTTGTTGTACCACTTCAAGAATTAACTGAAGAAAAATTTTCTTTTGCTCTTAATGAAATTATAAATAATCCAAGGTAATTTTGAATACAGTCTTACTTCTTAGCAAATCGTTCAATTTACACGCAAGCATGACGTTATTTTTCTTTTTAAAAATCAGTTTAATAAAGCATCTAAACCTTGTAGTAAAAGCAGTATTCCTATAGGTACAATCTTTCTTTGTCATATCTGGATATCTGAATTTATTTCTTGTTCTGTGGTTCGTTCTCGAAAGCTTCTCTGTGCAAAATACACCTTGCATCTTCTTCACTACGAAGTGCTTATAATGTCATTACTAAAATATTTTTATTTTATGTACAAGCCCAGGGCACCAGCTAGGAACTTTCCTTCTAAGAAGAATTTGATAAAAGCAGCGTTTATCGTGTATCCAAATTTAAAAATTTCGTGCTGTTTTAATCTAACCTTTTTTATCATGTTGTAATAAAACAATTTAAAAAGCCCAGCAATAATTTCAACGTTTCTGACGCTATAATTCTTCTCACTTTTTTATTCTTATTTCTATTTCATCATTTTCTCTTTAAAATTTTTTTGGTAAAATAAATTTAACTACGTCTTTTTCACTTTATATATTTTCTGGCCTTAAGAAAAAACTTATGATAGTTCCTCTTATCAATACTTTTCTGGTCAAAAATAGTTCTTACCTTTTTCTGTCGTATTTATTGCTTTTATTTCATTTCCTTTGATTAGAATTTCTTCCTGTTATCACGTTGCTTACCCTCGTTTTTCCGTTATTTGTTTATCGTTTTAATGGAACAAGTTTTTGCATTTTATTTTATTGCAAAAAATTTACAAATTTTGAAATAATTATTCTAGTTATCAAATTATCAATATATTGCATTTCCAAAATTCTTAAAAAATTTTGCTACCAAAATATACATTAAAAATGTATAAAAAACTATCAGCTGTGTTCTTTTTACGCTTTTAATTATTCACTTTAGCAAAACTTCACTCAATTTTTTTTTAAATAATTAAGCACTTTTTTAGATACAAGAAAAATGCTTTAAAACGTTCCCAAATAATGAGAGACCGACCAGTTCAACCACTAGATAATGCAATTTATTGGATTGAGTATGTGGCACGGTTTGAAGGAGCACCCCATCTTAGATATCCTGGAATAGATCTGAGTTGGTATCAACGATGTTTACTCGATATTATTGGTTTTATAATTTTGACAAGTTTCGTAATAATTTGGGCAATTATTGTTTTTGTAAAAAAATTTGCAAAAATTTGTACTCCAAAATTAAACAAACAAAAAAATAAATCAAATTAGAGTGCAATAAACTTACCTAATGTGCAATTGAACTGATAACACTGATTATTATCAGCGATTTTGTACATAAAATATACACATTTTATATGTGTTTTGTTGTTTTATTTACTTTCCACTAATTTAAAAATAAATATCTAAGTAATTATAAAAATTATTTAATAACTTCTAAAAAGCCATCCGTAACCTTTGTGCGTGTTGTTAAAAACCTTCACAAAATAATATATGATTGCTACTTATCATTCTTATCTCATGATTGGTTGATCGTCTTGACTTAACTACAAACAATAATTTATCTCTCAGACAACAGTTCTTCAAAGTTTTTCGATCAAGATGAACGTTTTAAAACTTCTCGGTCTTTTAACTGTACTTTTTGCCAGTTGTGAATGTTACAAATTTTTGGCATTGTACCAAATACCTACCGGAAGTCACTATATACTTGCATCAAAATTATTTAAAGAAATTGCAAAAAAAGGACACGAAGTCACTTTTGTTACTCCATATGTTGAAAAAACGCCAGTCAAAAATTTAAAAGTGGTTCCAATTGAAAGTTTACAAGGAATATTTAATGGTAAAGTAGCTAAATAATTAAAAAAAAAATAAAAATTGTTTAGGTAATGGACACAATCTTTATGAAATGGAATCCACGTCTCCTCTAGACAAAGCAGATTTTTTATATAACTTAAGTTATTCCTTCAGTAAGCATCTAATTGAAAGCAAACAAATTCAAAATTTGATTAAATTAAACGAGAAGTTTGATGCTGTAATAATTTATGAATACCTAAACGATGCTCTTCTGGGTATAGCCCATCATTTTAAAGCACCTGTAATATTATTCTCTTCTATGCCACTCTATGCTCCTGAAAGTTTTCTTCTGTCACACCCAACACCCCCTTCTTATGTTCCAAACATCTTAACTGAGTACACAGGTCGTATGAATTTTTGGCAAAGACTCAGAAACACCTTCTATGACACTACTATGATAATACATTACTTATGGAATTATCTGCCGAAACATCGAGAGCTAGTAAGAAAAAATATTCCAGGAGGACCTGATCTTTATGAGTTTCTGAATAATGCCAGTTTGATTTTAATAAATTCGCATGTTAGTGCAAATGAAGCCATTCCTCTTGTTCCAAATGCTGTTGAAATTGGAGGTTATCACATTGAAGAACCTAAAGCTTTACCTCAAGATTTGCAAAAGTTTTTAGATGAGTCCAAAAATGGCGTTATTCTGTTTTCGATGGGTTCAATCGCTCGGAGTATTGAGTTTCCAGAAGTGAAACGTAATGCAATTGTTAAGACTTTTGCAAAATTAAAAGAAAATGTTTTGTGGAAGTGGGAAGGTGATGACTTGCCTGGACTTCCAAAAAATGTTAAAACTATGAAATGGATACCACAATCTGATGTCTTAGGTTTGTTAAATTTCTGATTTTAATTTTTATTAAATAAAATATTTTAGCTCACCCTAATGTTAAAGCTTTTATAAGTCATGGAGGTTTGTTGAGTACCATGGAAAGTATATACCATGCTAAGCCCATTATTGGTATTCCTGTAATGGCAGATCAGAAAATGAATATAGAATTGGCTGTTTCATACGAATATGCCGTTGCAGTTCCTTATCAGGAATTAAGTGAGGAGAGCTTAACTAAAGCTGTGGATAAAATTTTACATGACCCTAAGTAAATTTTTGCCTTTTGTTGATAAATTTATTTTGATATTGTTTTTTAGATATTTGAATAATAGTAAAAAACGTTCTTCTATTATGAGAGATCGTCCGATTAGGCCTTTGGATAATGCTTTATACTGGATAGAGTACGTTGTTAGACACCAGGGAGCGCCACATCTCAGATATCCTGGAATGGATTTAACGTGGTATCAAAGGAATCTACTCGATATTGTTGCTTTTGTTTTTGTCGTGACGTTTTCAGCTATTTTTGTGATATTTAAATTGTTTAAATTAGTATTTAGAGGAAAGTCTAAAGCAAATGCAGCAAACAAAAAGAAGAAAAATAATTAATATATTAATAAAATTGTATTAAATTATATGATTTTTAAGACCAAAGTGTAAAGTGTTTTACTATTTCTTTTTGTTAGTTAAATACAAAACATTGACAAAAAAAATTTGTATACAAAAAAAAGAATAAACTATTTATTTCAAAAAAATCTAAAACCAGTAACGTTGATGAAAAATAAAATAAAAAAATTAAAAGCAAGATCAGTCTTTATGGCTCGATTATTAATTTTATCTGTATAACTGAATTTTAAACTTTGCCGTTCTGGAATAACATTTAAAAAAATAACAATAATAACGTTTTGTAGGACGCTCATTTTTCTCTCATGTAAAAATTGAAGACTCTTTCCCTCAAAAATTTGAATCAACAAAATTACTTAAAAACTTCAAATTCAGGCAATCACAATCAAATTACAACGGAAATACTGCACTAGGGCAATTTCCCATAACTTTTCTAGTGCAAATTTTCACCTAAACAGTTTTGTTCTTCAAAACATATTTTCTATCACCACGAAATTGTTGACACTGTCTCCACGCAGAATCTCTAGCCTAGTAGTGTTGACTCTACTTTTTTAAATTAAAAAAAACGATGTATTCTTATTAGTTATTACTTATCCTTATCAGTCAACTGCAACTGACAAAATTTTAAAAACAATGTCACTCTAATTTTTATTGATGTAAAAATTAATCTAAAAAAAAACTACCGACACCAGTTAATTCAGTTCAACATTGTTCGCGTTTCGACAACAATGCTGTCATTCTCAGATGAAAATAAAACCTAAAAATTACTATAAAATGTTAGCTCCCAGTTTCAAACTTAGTAAAATGTAGCCACCGCCTTTCAATATTACAAAACACTGGATGCTTTATCTCTATTGCGATTTAATAAATTGTTAATAAATATCACTTCTGTCTTCTCAAATTGCATCTTCAGGCATCAAAATTTGTAAAATGTGACCTCTGGTTTATAAAATAGTAAAATTTTGTCTTCAGTTTTCAAAATTATAACAATAATTTGTATGTACTTTATTTCTCACTGGCTACAATTAATAAAAAATATTGCCTGCAAGTTTTAAAATTAGTAAAGCAAAATCTGATTCAATTTCAAAACTAATAAAATTACTACTGTACTAATAAAAATAAAAAAAGTATTGCCTCTAACTTCTAAAATGATTAGTAAAACTACGTCTACGCATTTAAAAACTAGTAAAATGTTGCTCCCGACATATAAAATTCTATAAGTAATATACATCTTCTTTTAATTTATTTAAAAATGTATTAGAAATATTGCATCCAGCTTTCGAAACTAATAACATGAGATTTCTAGATTTTAAAATCAATAAAATGTTGCTTTTAACTTCTAAAACAATAATAAAATGTCGCCTTCGACTTCTAAAATTACATAAACAAGCTCTCCTTTATCCTAATATCTAAATTTAAATAATCGTTTTCAAAATATTAAAATAATTTGTAAAAAAGTTGATAAAAAATTACTATATTTGAATGCTTCAGTAATCAGAATCATAAAATAAATAAGAATGTTACATTTATAGAAAAGCTACCAGTACACTTCGCTACATCACTGCAGACTTTCATCATTGTTCTAAACACAAGATGGCAAGTTCCCAGTCTTTAGTTTACCGGCTTATTAATTTATCCTTAAAGAATAATATGTTTTAAAAAATTCCAAAATTAAATATTCAAAAAACCGTTAATACAACTATGCCATTTAAAAATAAACCGCCAAAAACTCATTACAATACTCTCATAATTACAAAAATTTTGAACAAAATTATCAAAAATTTAGACTTGGAAGTTGTTTGAAAATCTGATACAAATCTAGAAGGTTTTTTTGGTAATCCTAAAAATGGCATAAGCCCTTCAGAGAAGTCGCTAATTTACGATATAAATTGTATAGACCATAGTTAAAAATATATCGAGCACACTTGCTCACCTTAAATTTAATAGAATTCAAAATAAAACATTGTCCAACATATTTTTGAACATGACCACAGAATTAAAAAGAGTGATATAAAATTATTAAGACTAATAAAAGTAAATATCTCGACCTTTTGGAGAGTTTTGTAGAAACAATATAGAAACTACATATTGTTGATTATTTGAAGAAAATTAAGAGTAAAAGCCGCCATAGTCAGTATATACAGGGTGTTTCACGAGTGATAGTGAGCCTGCAAAACTGAAAATGCAACCAGCAATACAATTTCAAAGGTAACGTAGTTATTTTTTTTGTTTACATATTCATTAAATAAAAAATCAATTAATGTTTCGGTTTACTAAAGACAAACTAATGCCATTTGCTTGTAAAATCATTCTTTGACTTACATGTGAACAGGACCAACAACTGTTCCTGCTTTTGGCTTTTTCAGAGATGTTCAATTTTTTCTTTAGGTAGTTTCAAGTCGTTTGAATATGGTGTCAGCAAGAGTTCTTCTCTACCCGGAAAACGTTGTCTGTACAAACTCATTGCGGCAGAGGCATTTTTTCTCATATATCATCATCATGTCGGTTTTTTCATTGTTTGAATACATTTTTTTTATCGGGGACAGATTTGATAAATAAAAATTGAAATCAATATAATCTACGTTAACTCTGGAATTGTATTGCATTTTCAGCTTTGCAGGCTCATTATTACTCGTGAAACAGTCTGTAGAGTAGAAATGTTTCAAAATTATTTAATTTGGTTCTCATCTGAAGATAACAACATCGTTTTTTAAACGCGAGTCGAATTCAAGTAAATTGTTTGATGTCAGTAGCTTCTTTTTCTGTTAAACGCAAATTATAAAAAAATATTTATTAACTGATAAAAAACCGTTTTTAACCTTCGTATTTAATTGCTGAGTACTTGTACAAAATAATGAGTATATAATATAGGAACTTATTATTCTTATCTTGTGAGCTGTTCGTCTTTATTAACTGCAAACAATTTATATAAAATATCAATTTCTTTAAAAAATTTCTATCAAAATGAACGTTTTAAAACTTTTGAAACTTTTAAGTATATTTCTTACCAGTTGTGAGTGTTTCAAATATTTGGCTCTCTTCCAAACACCTTCCAGAAGTCATCATATACTTGCATCAAAACTATTTAAAGAAATTGCCAAAAAAGGACATAAAATTACTTTCATTTCTCCATTTGTTGAAAAAACGCCAATCAAAAATTTTAACGTTGTTCCAATTGAAAGTCTACAAAATTTTTTTATTGGTAAGATGACTACAACAACTAAAACAGTAACTAAAAAATTTTTAGAAAGTAGACAAGACCTTTTTAAAATGGAATCTACATCTCCTTTGTATAAAGTAGATTTTTTATATAATAGAGGTTATTCCTACAGTAAGCATCTAATTGAAAGCGAACAAGTCCAGAATTTGATTAAATCAAACGAGAAATTCGACGCTGTAATTATTTATCAGTACTTAAGCGATACCCTTTTAGGTATTGCTTACCATTTTAAAGCACCTGTTATATTATTCTCTCCTATGCCACTCTATGCTCCTGAAAGTTTTCTTCTGTCACATCCAACACCCCCTTCTTATGTCCCGAACATCCTAACTGAGTACACAGGTCGTATGAATTTTTGGCAAAGACTCAGAAACACCTTCTATGACACTACTATGATAATACATTACTTATGGAATTATCTGCCGAAACATCGAGAGCTAGTAAGGAAAAATATTCCAGGAGAACCTGATCTTTATGAGTTTCTAAATAACGCCAGTTTGATTTTAATAAATTCGCATGTTAGTGCAAATGAAGCCATTCCTCATGTTCCAAATGCTGTAGAAATTGGAGGTTATCACATTGAAGAACCTAAAGCTTTACCTCAAGATTTGCAAAGGTTTTTAGATGACTCCAAAAATGGCGTTATACTGTTTTCCATGGGTTCAGTTGTTTGGAGTATTGATTTTCCAGAAAATAAACGTAACGCAATTATTAAAACCTTTGCAAAATTAAAAGAAAATGTTTTGTGGAAATGGGAAGGTGATGACTTGCCTGGACTTCCAAAAAATGTTAAAACTATGAAATGGATACCACAATCTGATGTCTTAGGTTTGTTAAATTTTAGATTTAAATTTTTTTTAATAAAATATTTTAGCACACCCTAATGTTAAAGCTTTTATAAATCATGGAGGTTTGTTAAGTACCATGGAAAGTATATATCACGCTAAACCTATTATTGGCATTCCTGTAATGGCCGATCAGAAAATGAATATAGAATTAGCGGTTTTATGCGAATATGCTGTTGCAGTTCCTTATCAGGAATTAAGTGAAGAGAGCTTAACTAAAGCTCTGGATAAAATTTTACATGACCTGAAGTAAAATTTTGCTTTTTATTAAAAAAAATATTTTGTTAACCCTGTGTTTTTAGGTATTTGAATAATATTAAAAAACGGTCTTCAATTATGAGAGATCGTCCGATTAAGCCTTTAGATAATGCTTTATTTTGGATAGAGTATGTTGTTAGACACCAGGGAGCGCCACATCTCAGATATCCCGGAATGGATTTAACGTGGTATCAAAGGAATCTGCTCGATATTGCCGCTTTTGTCCTTATTGTGACATTCTCAACTGTTTTTGTAGTAGTTAAATTGTTTAAATTACTTTTTAAAGAGAAATCTATAGCAAATATTATTAAGAAAAATAAGAAAAATAATTAATTATATTAAATTAAAGTTTTTTAAGACAAAAATTCACGACCTTATTGCTAATTCTTTGTTTAAATATTTTTTAATTTTTTTATTGGCAAATTTTTAAACCTAATTGAAATATAACATATAAAATATTATAAAAAACATGAAAATATTTTTATATTTAAAAAAGTCATCAAGTTAACTATGACTTGTCAAATCTCTCATAAGAATACATGAGAGATTTGACGTATCAAACTTGATGACTTTTTCACATGAACACCTTTTACTTCATGCAACTATAGATAAAAATCAAAATGAATATCTGGTTTTCACTTTTCGTTTCAAAAACTAGACAGAAAAGATTGCTTCTATAATAACAAAAACAATATTTTCTTTATCCTTAGTGATTTAAAAATTGTTATCAAACTTTGCCTTTATTTAATTTGACCTCCGAATATTAAAATAAATAAAATTTTGCGTCTGGTTAAAAATTAGTAAAATGTCGTACTTATATGTCTTCAAAAATTATAAAACATGTCTTTTTGTTATATTTATCAATTTCAAAATTAAAAAATAATATCACGTTCAATTTGTCAAACTACAGTCTACAGATTATAAAACTAGTGTACTAGTATAATAATGTCGTCAACTCTTAAAATTAGTAAAATAAATGTTGCCTGGTTATTAAAATTAGTAAAATTAGCCACAAACTTCCAAAATTAGTAAAAAAAGTAAAGTAAAATAAATGATAGCAAATATGACGTTCGGCTGTAGCATTCCAGATTAATTAGATGTTGACTCTGACTTTTAAAAATAGTGAAATTGTCCTCGGAATTCTAAAAATACAAAAATTACGTTCGGCTTTTAAAATGAATAAAAAATTGCGTCACTTTTCTAAAATTAGTAAAACGTAGCTTCCGTTTTTCAGAATTACAAAAAAGTTACCTTTATTTTGATTGACTTAACAGTTATAAACATTCTAAAATTAGTATAATTACGTTTTTAAATTTTTAAATAGTGTCCGACTCATAAAATCAAAAAATCATCTCTTTTGTATAAAATTATAAAAACAATTTTTTTTTATCTTTATTAATTTAAAGGTTAATGAAAAAATCGTCTCTAAGCTCTAAAATTAGCAAACATAACGATATTATTTTTTCAACAATAATTTTTAAAAACGTAGATATTTGTTAATATAATAATTAGTTAAAATTTTTCTTATTTAATAAACGCAAATAAAAATTTTGTCCTAGGCGTTAATAGTCCTAACTACGGTACTGCATGTCGCAAAAATACCACATGGCAAAACTCAATTATTTATCGCCTAATTGCTACTAAGTAGTACTCAAATTTGATTTTTAAGTAAACATTTTTTAATCAATAAACAAAAATATGTTTTTTTTATTTTATGCAATTGCAAATTTAACCAAACACAACAGACAGGCATTAAGCCTCATTTGATGCCTTAGTTACTCTCAGGCATAAAACAATGCTTCAAGCTAATAATGCCCACTTTCTATTCTTGCGACGTAATATATTTTTAAAAAAATTAGAACGTAAATATGCATTGTAGAATTTTGTTAATATTTTGTAATATTTTTTATGTTTAACTATACGTTAAAGATAAACTTATAAAAGATTTTGCGACTATAGAGACAAACATTTACATAATATTAAGTTCGGGTTATCGAGGTTTTATTGTACCCAAAATAAAAATGGAAATTTCTAAACACATTTAATCTTTAACCTTTTTCAGCGCTTGAGCACAATAACATTACTCTATCATTGTATCTCTTGATAAGTGAGTCGACATTTAACTAGTACACTTTTATCTCTCGAACTATTCCATCAAAATTTATCTAACAAGATGGACGTGTTAAAATTTTTAGGACTTTTGTGTATACTTTTCAGTAGCTGTGAGTGTTACAAATTTTTAGCACTTTATCAAATGCCAACAGGGAGTCACTATATACTCGCATCAAAATTGTTTAAAGAAATTGCAAAAAAAGGACATGAAGTCACGTTTGTTACCCCCTATGTAGAAAAAACTCCAGTCAAAAATTTAAAAGT
The DNA here is from genome assembly GCA_029207805.1 of Tribolium confusum. NCBI lineage: Eukaryota > Metazoa > Arthropoda > Insecta > Coleoptera > Tenebrionidae > Tribolium > Tribolium confusum. The sequence continues at coordinate 13,791,977 of JALGAY010000006.1, forward strand.
AATTCCAGTTGAAAGTCTACAAAAAGTATTAAATAGTAGGTTTTAATACTAATTTAATAATTAATTTAATAATATTGTTAGGTAGCAGGTTTATCGAAATGGAAGGCACAACTCCAATGGATAAAGCTAAGTTTTTGATGAATATGGCTTATTCCATCACTAAACACTTAATCGAAAGCAAAGAAGTGCAAACTTTGCTAAAATCAGACGAAAAGTTTGATGCTGTAATTATTTACCAGTACATGAACGACGCTCTGATGGGTGTAGCCCACCATTTTAAAGCCCCAGTGATCCATTTCTCTTCCATGCCACTTTTTGCTCCTGAAAGTTTTATCCTGTCACACCCAACACCCCCATCTTACGTCCCAAACATCCTAACTGAGTACACAGGTCGCATGAATTTTTGGCAAAGGCTCAGAAACACATTTTATGACACTTCTATGATAGTATACTACTTATGGAACTATCTTCCGAAACATCGAGAGTTAGTTCGAAAAAATATCCCAGGAAGTCCCGACCTCTACGATTTTGTTGACAACGTTAGCTTAATTTTGATAAATTCACATGTAAGTGCGACTGAAGCTATACCTCAAGTCCCAAACGCTGTGGAAATTGGAGGTTATCATATTGATGAACCTAAAGCACTACCACCAGATCTGCAAAAATTTCTCGATGATTCCAAAAATGGTGTTATACTGTTTTCTTTGGGCACCATAGCGAAAAGTATTGAAATGACAGAAGAAAAACGCAATGCAATTATTAAAACTTTTGCAAAACTGAAAGAAAATGTGTTGTGGAAATGGGAAAAAGAAGATTTGCCTGGACTTCCAAAAAATGTCAAAACTATGAAATGGATACCACAGTCTGATGTTTTGGCGCATCCGAATGTTAAAGCCTTTATCAGTCATGGAGGTTTGTTGAGTACCTTGGAAAGTATATACCATGCTAAACCTATTGTTGGTGTTCCTGTAATGGTGGATCAAAATATGAATATAGAATTAGCTGCTTCTTATGGGTATGCTATTTCAGTTCCCTATGGTGACTTGACTGAGGAACGGTTAACTAACGCTGTGGACAGTGTTTTAAATGATCCTAAGTAAAATCTTGTAGTTGCTTAAATTTATTTTAATTTTGGTATTTCAGATATCGAAATAATATTGAAAAACGTTCTTTTATTTTAAAAGATCGTCCAATTAAACCGATGGATAATGCTTTATACTGGATAGAGTACGTTGTTCGACACCAGGGAGCGCCACATCTCAGATATCCTGGAATGGATTTAAAGTGGTATCAAAGAAATTTGCTGGATATTGTCGCTTTTGTTTTAATTGTAACTTTATCATCTCTTATTGTAATAATTAGAATAGTTAAATTGATATTTAATAAAAAACCTAAAGAAAAAATTATTAAAAAAACAAAGAAAAATAATTAAATTAATTGTATTGTAGATAAAAATTTGTAAATAGTAACTTTTAGTGATAAAAACAGTGTTTCTTCTCGTCCTAAACTAAAGAAATAATCTATGTTGCGGCTTGCTTCCATACGTTTGTTAAACCCTGTGTAAACATTTTTGAAATGTTTTAAAAACTATTATGTTTAAATATATTGCAACCTAAAAGAAGTAAAATTATACAACAAATAAAATATAGTTGAAGCTATAGGCCCCTAAACCAGTAAACCCGTGTATCAATCCGGCACCGAATATGACATTTAATTATATATTTTAATAAAAACGAAAAAAAAAAAATAAAAATATTGTTTCCAAGATACCTATTTAGCCGTAATTTAACAATTTTTAGTTCTTTGCGTTGCGATGGACACAATGAATGGTAAAATCTGTAACAAAAAAGGTTTAAAATGCATAATCCTCAAGTGCAAATTTTGAATTAGCGCCAAAACATCAATGACGTCAAAACAGTTCTAAGACATAATTTTTTTTGTTTTGCTACTAACATTGGAATATTACAGTTTTTATTTTTGTTACAGAAATACAAGAAAAAATAGTTAAAAAGTCTATTATTTTAAGATAAGTCAAATGTCCATTTCATTAATTTTGTATTATTGTCAACAAAACGATAAAAGATAGATTAACTATTAATTCCCAATAAACAGAAGCATAAAAGTTATTGCAAATGCCGTAAACCTCAAATAAACCATAAAACTACTCATAAATTTTGATTTATGAGGGTGCACATTTGCACATTTAACAACGACCTGGGCAGGGTTTGCTTACATCTTTTAATGGTTCCGAGAAATGGGAACCCTCATAAATCAAGTTTTATTAGTAGTTTTATGGTTTATTTGAGGTTTGTGGTAACTGCAATAATTTTTATGCTCTTGTTTATTGGGAGGGTTTAAAAAGTGAGCTCACTTACCTTTCGTTAAACTATATCTTTATCTTTATCGCATAATGTAATGCCTCACTTAAATCTGCTATTAGACTATTAGACACTTTATGTCCTTTGTGTACACTAATTCCTATTTTTGCAATATTATATTAATTACGTAATCAAAACAATATACTTGTTATACTTGTCAAATTTGACATCGGCCTACACTAATGCAAATTATTTGTGACTATCTGCAATTTAACTTAGAAAAATATTTCTAAATAATGTTGGCGACCATTAAAAAATAAAACCAGTCTCAATAATTTCATTTAGGAAATAAACAAGTTTAAATTAGAATAAATCAGTTTTTCCGGTTTAACTCATTTTTTTCAAATGGAATAATAGTGGCTCACTTGACTTTTTAAAATAATGTTTTTTTTGTCAATCCAAAGATAATAAAATTTTAAAAATCTACTTAGTAGTTTTTATTATATTTAAATTTTAGTAAATATTACAAAATCTACTAAATATATTTTTTAAATTTTAGAAAATTTAGATTAACAAAAAAAAGTTTATTTAAAATGTCGAGTGAGCTACTATTGTTCCATTCGGAAAAAATGAGTAAGATCGGAAAAACTAACTTATTTCAGATTTCAGTCTAAACTATATTAATAGATTAAAATTATTTTGCTTTACTTTTATGTTTAATTTTTGTATTTCATAAGTGCAAAAAATATTTACACAATTTATATATTAAAGGTGTAAGTTTAATTTAATATTTTCTCACAAATTAAAGTGATCTTTTTTTTTAAAAAAAAATTTTACTTTTATTATATGCAACTAGCAAAACAGTTCAGTCATTTAGAACCTAACAAACTACAAATTTTAGGAACTTTTCTGAAATAGCTAAAGATTTGGAGGTTGGTAAAACCGGCAAAATCCAATAAAAATTTAAAATTGTGAGATTCATGGGAAGAGAGATCTTAGGGAATTTAGACCCTACTGTCAAAATTTGACATTTTAATAGGGTCATTCAATAGAGTAAGCGATTGTAAGCGATTGTAGTATTTGACAGCTAGCGGTGTTCAGTGGGAGTAATCCGATTTGAATCGATTGCAAAGATTGCAATCGTTCTTTTTCGACGATTGCAATCGGATAATGGCAGTTTCGCAGTACAACGCATGCGCATGCGAGATAAGTTAGTTTGAGAAAGAATGGCTTTCGCATATTTCCCCTATAAATACTTTACGTATAATCTCATTCAGTTTTATATATGTCTCAATATTATTTTCGTCGATAATTACAATTTTGTTTTACGTTTAAAACTGAGTCAAATGACAAACACACGCAGTTGCGATTTGACAGCGAAAATTGGACGTTCAATGTTACAGAATCGATTCAAATCGCATCGCAATCGGTAATCGCTAATCGCTTACTTTATTGAATGCCACAATTATCTTAATTTACACAGAGAACGCTGCTTAAACTTGAACTTTCAATGCAATATTGTAAATGCATTTCTGTTGATTTATCTCAATAAAAGCGGTAAAGTGCATTGTTTTATTATAAAAATGGGCTCTAATACGGTAATCTAATTTTAAACCGTTTTTTAAATGAGAAAAATCTCTGTGCTTTTTGCAGGCACTAGTGGATGATTGTAAAATTGACGATTGCGATTGTTCGCTCAGTAGTGCGTAATCACTTGATTTTTAGTAGATTAGTGCAAAAAATACTATTACGGACCATTAAAGAGCTCAGTTGTGTATTTTCGTCTTTGCTATGTGATAAATAAAATCTCAATTCGCATGAATTGTTTTTATTAAATCATTTTAGGAACAAGTGAAAAGAACAAGAAAGTAACACTTATTTCCGCTTAACAAATTTAATTCAAGATGGCGTTAGGATGTTGCGTCTTGTAATGCTTCTTCCTATCTCCTTTTTGTCTAAAACACTTCCCACAAACAAAACAGGGGTAAGGTCTTTCATTTGTGTGGATTCTTCTGTATTATTTAAAGCATCTGCTCTGAAGAATCGCTTTTCACACAACTAAAAATAAATTTGTCATTTAGGTTTTTTAATATTTTTACACGCCCACATCGCATGTATAACGTCGGTCCTCAGTGTGAATTAGTCGATGTTGATAATAGACGGACCCTGTTAAAAAACATTTGCCGCAAACACTGCATTTGAAAGGCCTTTCCCGTGTATGTACTTTCCGAATGTGATCCTTCAAATCCGGACGAATTGTGTATCGAGCTTCACAATCTTCATGGGGACACGCAAAAGGCTTTATACCTTTAATTAAATTATTAAGATATTAATATCAAAAACAATGTAAATTATATAAAAAGAAACAAAATCACAGTCTTATAGAGCATAAACTTTTTTGATTATATTGTATTGAAACAAAATTTGCAAATATTTTGTATAATAATAATAGTACTAAGACGATGATTTTTATTCTCACCTGAGCACAACATTTTTATGGTCAAAACGTGCTTAAAATTTAAAATTGTTATCTAATTACCTTGATGAAACCGCATATGCTGCCATAGATGCGAAGTTTGTGAGTAGCTCCGACCGCAAGTCTCACAGACGTAAGGCTTGAGACTTTTGTGCGTTCTGCTATGTATCAAAAGTGCCCTTGCACTGTCCAGAACCTTTAAAAACAAAAAATAAAAATTTGTTTTTATTTGAAAACCTCCTAAACCTGTCCACACTCGTCACAATTGAAGTTAGCTGCATGTTCCATCTTTCTGTGTGTTTCTAACTCTGTTATGCTACTCCAAACATCAGTACAACGTTCACACTGATACTTAAACCCTTCATTTAACATAACACACGGTTTTGTAACCCTTGGTTGTTGTTGTGAGTACTTCCTTTTCCGCTGCCTTTTCTTTTGTTCAGCACCGTTGCTCTCTAAACCAGATTGACTTAGAGTCTCAGTCGTAATTTCAATTATCTCTCCTGAACTTAATGGTTGAATACTTTCTTTGTCGTCTGTTTTTTCAATTTTTCTGCGCTTGCTGATTGGTACTTTAAGTGCCATAAGGACATCCTCAATAAGTTTATCCATGACGTCTTCGTTTTTAATATCTTTGGCTTGAATCGATTTTGGGGCAACACTCTCGTAGATTTTTGGAGTATAATGCTGCTTTTTAATCTTGTGGGTATAGAGAAGTTCATGTGATTTAAAAGTTCTATCGCAAAATTCACAGTATGTGAGTTTAGGTAAGTAGAAGAAATTTACTTTATCTGAACATCTCGTCTGCCAATGCTGCGAAGCAAAAACGTACGAATCAAAAACTTCTTTGCAGATCACACACTCGTAGTTTTTATTAGTTTTGTGGGTTTTTTGGTGTTTGAGTAAAATTTGTTTATCAGCGTAGACCCGATTGCAAAACTCGCACTGAAGCAGTATTTCAGTAGAGATTTTCTCAGTGGTTCTTAAATCGATATTCTCTGTTTCAGTCAAAGCTTCTCTCTTAATGATAGAACTATCAACCAATTCAGTACAGTCATCGACGTGATATGCCGCAGTGGAGCTCGAAGAGAACACTTCATTGCACTTCTTGCATTTCCAGACTATCAAATCGCTGCGATAGAATTTGGAGATCTCTCCGGCCTTCTTGCAGTGGTTCTCTTTATGGATCCTAAGGCGATTTTCGCTGACAAACTGTTTTTTGCAATGTTCGCAGGTGTTGACCTTGGCATTTTCGTGGCTGGTTTGGTGCCGCTCCAGATTGTTCTTGCTGACAAACTGCTTGCCGCACGTTGAGCAATCGTATTTGATGTCTTTGCTGTTTTCTATGTCTAAGACGTCGGCGTTTGTCTTCAAGACTACCTTATCAGCGTTAAACTCGCACTGGTGCCTTTGGAACTGGTACCTTGTGCGATAGATGGTCTCACAGTTTTGGCACCGATACATATTAGGAACATTGCATTTAAATGCAGATTTAAAACTCGGTTGCAAATCGAAAGTTTTATATAAACGCACTGTTTTTCCCAAATCTTCATTTAAAATTTGATGGTATGTAAAATTTACCTTATCGCTCATCAGAAAACCGACATTTTTGTACAAAAGAAAGGAGTTCTGAAGTAACGTATTAGTAGCGGAAAAATTATACCTCAGTGAGGAAATTATTCCTGAATTAGTGATAAAATATCTATTTACTGCGGAAATTGATGATTTATCAAGTCTGTTCATCGTTTTCACTACTTGATTGAGAATTGTTCCTTATTTCAACTAAACAACACTGCTTCAAGTAATTTTTTCACAAAATGGAGGTTTTGTTGATTTTCAAACAAATGAATGCGTCAGAAGTACTGCCAAATCAAAACCACAACATTTTACCAAAAAAAAATCTTTTGATTCAAAATTCAAAAAAATCCAAAACCAAAAATCTATTCATAAATTTTTATTAAGTATTTTACAACTAAAAGTCTTGTTGATTGTACACAAAAAATTACGGTAACTTGACAAAAAGTGGAAGTGGTTGTGGACAAAATAACACATTTTCTACTAAACAATTAAAATCTTTAGCTCCAAAATTATTATAGTTAAACCAAGAAACAGTTATTTAAACAATGTTTTACTTTAATGCATTTGTTTTTATTTTTTAATTTGGATGTGTCATTGCTACCAATACCCGAATGGCACCACTGCTTCTAGGTCACCATAAAAGTGTCAAATTAAGACCAAAATAATGTTTTACTTATTTTATTATAGAGATAGGAAAAGTTTGTGAATTTTGCGAGTAGTGTAGTTACTAGAACTCCTCTTTGCTTTTCCACATCTCCTTTTGCTGCCTGCTAACCAACTAAACTCGTAAATAGTTTCTGCTTCCGACAGTTTACTGCACATAACCTCACTTTTACCTCGAGCAAAGAACCGTTTCCCTTTTGTAGTTTTTGTCGCCCCAAATCCCCTTGGAAAAGAACACCTTCTTCTCTGAAAGAATAACACCCCCTAACTCCGCTATATTTTAGTCTCCATCAAATTTATGGGCATATTCAACTTCATCTCTGGGTCCGTATCTTGTAATTGTGCAACTAAAAAATAGTAACAAAGATGATGATGCCTCTAACACCCAGGACACAGCACAAGATCGTAAAGCAATCCACCCTGTATTTATCGGCAGACTACTTAAGATTCACAACATTGTCGACGTAAAAAAGATCCCAAAGAAAGGTCCATCTCAAGTTGGTGTGGAATTCAAAACGCCCCAAACAGTAAATAATTTTATCAATTCCCAAGTTCTGAAGACCTTAAAACTTAAAGCTTCGTCCGTTCTTTTTTGGTAATTTGCCGGGGGGCTTGTTCGAAACATATAACAAAAAAAATTCCATGAAGAAACTCCTATGTAGATAATACTAACTCTATCAAGACAGTTACTGCGGCAAGAAGACTCAATAAATGTGTCGGAGATAGTGATAAAATCGAATACATTCCTTGCGAAACTGTGATGGTTACATTTGAAGGCAAATGCTTACCAAGATTATGTAAATCTATTCTATAATTTCTTTGAGGTAGAGCTTTATATTCTACCTGTTATGCAATGTAATGTTTGCCTATGATATGGACAGTCGGCTGCTAGATGCAAGAGTAAAACGAGATGTTTTAAATGTGGACAGCAAGATAGTTGCACCATTTCGCAACCATGTTGTTTTTATTGCAAGGAGTCACATTTTGCCACATCTAGAAACTGCGAAAAATATAAAAGGGCAGTCTGACATTTTTTTTCAACTTTATTGGCCTTGTGCATTTCTGCACTTGCAGCTAAGGTTGCGTCCGTAGTGACGCTTCCAGAGACGAATCAACTTGTAGCTAGAGTTGAATATTGTTAAACTGCAGCATCTTAAGTACAATAGACCATGTCGGATTAAGAGGTTGTTTTAGCATTGTGTCAAGATCCAGCGGGTTAGAAGAAAAGCCATTAAATATCTTACTGTAGAATCGTGGAGGTCGTATGATGAGTGGGCATTCAAGTATAATATGTTGAATAGAACTAGGTTTTCCACAATCGCAATTGGCCGATAGACGAACACCAATGCGGTAAAGATGGGTATAACAGCCACAATGGCCAGTACGCATTCGTATGAGTGTGGTAATATGCCTTCTAGACAAGTTTGATCCTTTCGTAAACCATGGAATAAAATACGGGCTGTTTACAGTTCGATTATAATCTCGACCACTGTGGAAAATTTCGTGGGCCCAAAATTGTTGCCAGGAAGCATGGTGAGCAGGCACCAACCGAGGAAGTAATGAAGAAAAGTGTAGTTTCGCTTTTGGACCAGGTATTGTTAAGTCTTGTTTGGCAAGGCGATCTGCAGCTTTATTACCAACAATACCAGTGTGACCCGGTATCCAAACTAGTGCAATCTGTAAATCTACAGGGCGGTGTTTCAGTTTATTCTTGATCAGGAGAGTAAGAGAAGATTTTTGCGAAAGTGACATAGTTATAGTATTTAGTAAAAAGAATTATGTACGTGGGCATCTACGCCCTGGCCGAATATTCCTAGCAGCTGTGGCCATTGAATTGAAGAAAGAAGAAGAAGAAAACGTTTAATGTTAATCATTTTATCACAACCGTCTGGATGACATTTTTTTGAAATTGTTGACGTATATAACAGCCTGTTCATTTGCTAACTTAGAGAGATCTCCGCATAGCGCTGCTAACATCGGCTTTCCTTCAAATCTCTCAAAAGTCAAAATTCAAATCTGTCAAAACTGAAAATTGTGTCAGAATACTCTACTAAAATATTTTAAAATTTTTGCCTCTGTTCCGTTTAGTTAAGTGTTTGTGTTGATCGTTTTGACTATTTGTTAGTGGTTTTAGTTTGTTTATTGTTCTAAATTGAGTTTTCATTATTCACGTTTATTTAGGTGTTTCTGTTTATCGCTTTGCGCTGCCCAGTTGTTCGTTGTTTCAGTTCTTTTATTATTCTCGTTGTGACTAGACACGTTTACATTAGTCACAGTCCTTTAATATTTCTGTTGAACGTTTGCCTATTTGTTTTTTCAGTTTTGACAGATTTAAATTTTGTTTTTGACAGATGTCAGATATTAAAGGTTGAAGTAAAGCCGATGTTAGCAGCGCTATGCGGATATCTCTCTAAGTTAGCAAATGAACAGGCTGTTATATACCTCAATTTCAAAAAAATGTCATCCAGACGGTTGTGCATTTTATATTTTGTTTTCTTTTAGCAAGCAACACAATAATTTAAAAATAACTAGTTTTCAGGTTCGCCAACACACTGTCAGATTGACAGTGCAGATGTCAAATAAACGAATTGTAAATTCAAGAAACTTCTCAGCTCTTTGTAAAAAATCTTTTGGTCTGAATCAAACCATCCGCATCTAAGTAAATGATAGACGACTTCCAGTTAATAAAACTTCTTAAAATACTTATTCCATTGATGGTGCTACCAAAAAACGTAAACCTGACAGTATTCTGCAGTTTGATAAACACGCTCATAATGCACTTCTTTTTCCTCAACCAACTCCTTCTCCTGATTTTGTCTTTTCACAAGTTTTTAATACCACTCCTGGCGCTAATTACTCTGATTTACCTTTCCCTCATAATTAGTCAACACCGCTCTCAACAAGAGAAAGTTTCTCGATCACAAAGTCCGCTATCTCGTTTCCCTCGTTACCCCGCTATTCATAACCCCCGCGCTTCTTCCGATTCTTACCTTCCGAACTTCTCCATCAATGGTGATTCTGCAAAGGACTTATAGGGGCATTTTAACTCATTACCATAACCTTCTTCTGATAATATACCACCGTCCAGATATTATTTACCCTCAGGAAACTCACCTAAAAGTAAATCAAAACCTGTACCTTCGAAATTATTTTACAATTTGTAATGACCGACATGATGGATTTTATGGACTTGTCATCTTGATCCACCGTTCACTACTGTTTGAATCAAAATCCATCCAATCTTCTCCTCAAGCACGTCTTCAGTTCTGTTATTTTTATTTGGTAAACGTTTATTGTCCTCTATCAATTCTTTTTTCTCCTGGTTTTGTGCAGAACTTCAAAACCTCTCTGCACCACTTAGCTTATGACTGTGTGAACATCACGATTTTGGACTGTATTTTGAAGGAAATTGGTTGTTTTTCAAATTTTTGTCAACTTATCATGGAGTTCCTCCGAAATAGAAATTTCTATCCTACAATTCTCCAAACAAATTGCATTCTGGAGCCTATCCAACCAAAAAATGGCTTATCTCAAGGTTCACCTCTTAGCCCTCTTCTTTTTAATATTTATTTTGCTATTATTCCGAATAACATCATTGATCCCCGAATTACAGTACAGTATGCAGACGACCTTCTTTTGTTGGCCGTAGAGAACACCCTACAGGACTACATTAGCACCCTCAATCGCTCTCTTGATGATTTTAATCAGTATTTTAATTAATTCAAAAACTAAAGCAATCTATTTTTCTCCAAAAGGATCTCCTAACAAACATGGTTTTGTGCGTTGCGACGGTTCAAACATTGAGTGAGTTAATGAGACCAAGTACTTGGGAGTGACCCTAGACCACAATTTTTTATGGGAATTTCAAGCTGAAGATATGATTTAAAAAGCTGTTAAGGGCATCTACAAAAAAATTAAAGTTTTAAAAATTTAACAATGGATGACGCAACCGCACTAATAAGCCTGCTACACAAATATTTTCTTTTTTACTAGGTACTATAAAATTATATTTCTACAAATTTTTAGCTTTGTGTCTAGTAGGTAGTCAAATAACTCCCTAACTCTTTGACTATAACCAATACAATATTATCAAGATAATTTATCCTTATCTAGAAAGCTACGAAATGCTATTTGTCAATGTAAATCATATAAAAAGAAGCAGGAAATTAAAAATTTTTTAGAAAATTAATTTTCTTGACTATGTACAGAGTAATTTCTTTATTTGCTCCCGCCCGAAACTTCAAAAATAGTCAACACATACCTTTCACAGTGCTTCCAGAGTCAGTTCATTTGGATCATTTGCAGTTTTCCCAAAGTTGCTTATCGTTTGTATAACGTGTTGCCTATTTTTGAAATCTCGGTTGGGAGCAAATAAAAAAATTACTCTGTAGTAATTATAATAAACATGGAGTTCAAAAAATAAATTAAATCTAGAAACACTGATTTAGCAAAATATTGTTACAATAATTTTTTATCTAAAATCCTGTGTATTAACCGATTTCTTATAGTAATTTAAAGCAAAGAACCCACAAACTGGAAGATAATCTCCGAATTTATAAAAAAAATGTTATTATATAAATATTGATACGGTGAATCATCGAGACAAAAGTTTCGAGTTTAGATGATTTATGAATTAATTCATCATCAGACTGATATCCGAGCAAGTTATTTGACCAAACGGCCAGGTAATTAATCGGTGTAATCCAGAGAGTGGCATCTTATTCATCAAATTGGTCTACACGGTCATACTCCAAGTGTTCGGAGGTCAGTAGTGTCGATACTTCAAATGTACCCGCAATATATTTATTACTTAAATGAGAAAATCTATAGTCAGAAATAAACAAATATTCATTGTGTGAGTGACTGTTATTGTGCCCGTTTAAATAACGCAAAATAAGGTGTAAATAGTAATGCAAAATTACGCCAATGGGCTCTAAAAGCTCTGACGTCAAAAATGGGCGAAATTTTGAAACACTGTCATTCGATAAAAATACCTTGAAAAAGTCGACCTTATTGCACATGTAAATAAGATTGAATTTACAAAGATCAAATTTCAAGCGATGAATAAATACACTAAATAAAATAAATTAATAAGATCTAAAAATATCGACATTCGATACCCTAAACATTTCATTAATTGATAGTCACGAATCACAACAAATTTACACTTAATAAAGAAATCAATGGAAAATAAAACGTTCAATGCACAGATTTCATTCATTTCTAAGCTTTAACGCAGATCTAACATGAGCGAATTCCAGCGAACCATGCCGAATGTGAACGAATTCCCTCCGATTTTCTCCCATTTGTGCGCGCGTTCTCCCCACATACTTCCATAGATTGCTACTCGGCCATTTTCGGTAGTTGCTTTACAGCCGTTCGGGTGACTTTGAGAGCACGAAGCTTGTACGGTAATTTCTATTATCGATTATGCGAGAATTATTTGTAACTTCTGACTGGATTAAAACTAGAATGTCTAGAGTATTGGAAAAGAGTGTTTTTATGCCTTATTTGTGTTTCCATATGTGATTTTTATTCGGTCAAAGTTTAGCTATTATAATTTCAACCTTATGCACTAGTGCAATAAGAGCGACTTTTTTAAGGTATGTTTTTAGAATGACAGTGCATCAAACGTTCGCGCTAAAATTACGACACACTTCTCCACCCCATGCAAAGAGCTTGCTTCCACCGAAGCTTATTCATTATTCATAGAAACGAATAAAACGCCATGCTTCCAAGATAGTTTGAAAGGACATACTTCCAGATGATTCTAGTAAGTGGATTAATCATTATATAAAGAAGGAGACTGACCGGGCAGTCAATCAGTCGGGAAAGAGACAAGTCAGATACTGAAGTGGGAATAATTAAACTAACTGTATTTAATTAAGTTTGTCGTGTAATTATTAGTTCTAGAAAATAACAATATACTTAAGAGAAGTGCCTATTATTCACTTAAGAAATTTATTTACTAGAAATTCAAGTTCGTAGGTAAACGTTTTCATTCATGATTAATATTGCGCATTCCAGACTCTTTTTAAAATTACTGCTACCCGTAGTGTATACTAATTATTGATTAAGACACACTAACATTTGCTGGAAGTACTTGAAGCACACCTTGAAGCAGTTACGTGTTGTATTATAATTATTATACTAACACATAATTTTATTATTTTTTAATAATATTACAATAAAAACTGAAATATAAAATATTTTCATAGAGTGAAATTTCACATTATTTAATCGACGCTACTCGTATATAATGCACCTCGCTTGAAAACAATTTTTGTACTTTAAACATAGATAAAACTAATACGGAATGACACAGCGAGATTTCATTGCTAGAAGGTGTATATTTAATTCTACACTAGAGTCAACAAACCTATCTTGTCCTTGATGAACGTTACATTAGCGTAAACCTCAATGAAAGTTAGTTGAGGAAATAACCGAAATGAAATCAGTGTTGTTTGTTTTAATTTTAAGTTTATTAGTGTCTTGTTTAAAATGTGCAAAAATTTTGGGTGTGTTCCCTGCTCCTGGCTACAGTCAGTACATTTTAGCTGAGGCTTTAATGATAGAAGTGGCCAATAGAGGACACCAAGTTACTGTAATTAGTCCATACAAACCTAACAATCAACCTCGTAATTATAAAACAATTTTAACGGATGATGTAATACAAAACAGTGATGGTAATTTTATAAAACAAAATTTAAAAAAATTGATTAATTTTTTCAGGTATTGATTTGTTTGCTCTTAATCAAGAATCGCTGTTTACGAATATAAGAACAACATATGAGTATGGAAATATTATTACTGAATTTACGCTTAAAAATAAAGAAGTGCAGAAATTGCTACTTTCAGATCAGAAATTTGATTTAGTAATAGTTGAGCAGTTTTTTAATGATGCTATGAAAGGCTTTGCTGCACATTTCAATGCTCCTTTGATATTGTTTAGTTCTATGGGAATAACAGAATGGAATACGCATTATATGGGATATCCGTTTCTACCATCAATTAATGCAATTTCGTACACCAGTTATACAAATAGTATGACTTTTTTTCAAAGAATTGCAAATTTGTTTGGAACGCTTTATAACCAGTGTTATCGTGAACTAGTCTTTTATCCAATGCAGAAAGAGTACCTAAAAAAATATTTTCAAAAACCGATCAATTTTGATCAGATTATGTTCAATGCGAGTCTTATGCTACTAAACTCACATTTCACAACTTCAGAAAATACTCTCTTACCCTACAATATGATCGAAATTGCAGGATTCCACGTCAAACAAAACCCTCTCAAAAAAGAAATACAAGAAATGTTAGATAAAGCCACGGACGGAGCAATTCTATTCAGTTTAGGATCAAATCTGCGAAGCTCTGATTTATCACCAAACACTCTAAACGCAATTTTGAAAGTCTTAGGCCAATTGAAACAAAAAGTTTTGTGGAAATTTGAAGCAGATTTGCCCCAAAAATCCGATAATGTTTACATATCAAAATGGTTAAAACAAGCCGATATTTTGGCACACCCTAATGTGAAATTATTTATCACTCATGGTGGTTTGTTGAGCACGATTGAGGCAGTATTTAATGGTGTTCCAATGGTTGGTACACCGGTTTTTGCTGACCAAAAAATGAATATGGCGAGAGCTAAAAGGGCAGGAATTGCTAACGTGTTAGCTTTGAATAAAATATCAGAAGAGAGGTTTTTCTCAAAAATAAATGAGACGATTAGTTATAAGAGGTAAAAAAATGCTTCTCCAATAGTTTTTTATTATAAAAACAATTTTTCTAAATGAAAATAGTCTACAAAATAAACAAATTTTTTTGTAAAAAACTACATTTGCGGACTCATTTGTCCAAATCCATAATAATCCGTAAAATAGACAGAAAAATCTGTAAAGTGTTTTTGAATTGTTGGTTAAATATTTTACATTTTTACAAAATAATAAAAACTATGAACTTAGAAAAAACGTAATGTACCACTCATCATCAACACTAAAGTTGTTTTTTCACACTTATGTCTCAGCTATCGTCTCCAGGGAAGCTTCATATTTGTGTAAAAACTTCGACTTTAGTGTCTTTTTATGTAGATAACTATTTTTAATTTTTTTTAGGTTTTCAGAAAATGCAAAAAAAATGTCTAAGTTAATGAGAGATAGAGTGGTAAAACCGTTAGATCAAGCAATGTATTGGATAGAATATGTAATACGTAATAAAGGGGTCCACTTTGATACACCTGTGATAAAAATGTACTGGTTTCAAGTTTATATGATTGATATTCTATGTTTTATAGTATTTAATTTGGTAGTATTCTATTTTGTATTAAAATATTTATACAATTTTTTAAGAAAAGATAAATGTAATAACAATAGTACAGAAAATAATAAAAAGAAACGTGAATAAACGTTTTAGCTAAATTAATTTGAATAAAATTATTTAAAAATACAAATGTTATTTTTGTTTTGTGTTGTCAAAATAAACATGTAATGTTCTAATTTAAAAAAATATAAATATACAAAGTGAATTTGTTAGAACTGTAGAGTAAATAATCTATTTACTATCAAAATTTTAAATTTTTTCATTTTTTTTTTGTCAAGTAACTAAAGTTTGAAATAATCAAATCTAAAAATAAATAAAAATAAATTGAGGGTATTGTTAATATTTACATTGAATATTAATTTGAAGTTATCAACAAACGATGAGTACAATATTTATTATTATTATTATTATTATTTTTTAAATTATTAACATTTACATACAACAAGGTATTCAAACTCTTATCAAACAGGAAATTGATAACTATCATAACTGTCGGTTCCAAAGTGCCTCTCACAATTTTAATCTCATTAGTAAAAAATCATTCTCTTTATTTTGTTGATTTTTTTATTTAATTTGCGTTCGGTGTAAAAAGTAGTTGGAATTACACCATTTTTCTAAAAAAGTGGGCGGGGCAAAGAAGCTGAGGGATAGGTGTCAAGCCGATTGTCAAGTAAAGTGGTAATGCTGCCCTAAAATAAGTCTTACAATACAAATAAACTTTATTAGTTTTTGCAACTATTTACAATTTTTTTGAATTTTTTTTACAAAACAATTATTTCAGCACCTCTTAATTTAAAATAACATTAGAAATTATGTAAATTTTATATTTTTTTAAAGAAATAATATTAATCAACTAATTAGAAGAAATATTAAAAAAATTCTAAAAAAAATTCACATGCGTGGAGAAAAACCACAGTTTTTAATGGCATACTCTGAAGTTCATGTGATAACTAGTTTTTGAGAAAAGATGAGATAAACTTTCAACAGACTTACCCTGTAGATACTGATATAAACCAAAAATTGACAATGTTTCTAGATAACTTGTAAATTGAAGTTTCTTAAAGCACCTAAGACAAACCAAATCTTCACAAACAAATTGTTAGATAGTGAGTTAGTCAATCAGTCAGATAAAAAAATTTGAGAAGAGAAAAAGCAGATAAATGGACCAATAGATAGCGTACCTATACTTTATATTTAATAATTATAATTAATTAATAATCTTATAAATGTTGTGTGAAGTTGTAAAACCTACTTGATAACAAGAGCTCTCTGATATTTGTTAAGCGACCAAAACGTAGAAAAAATACGCAAAAAAATCAAGCAGGTAGACTAGAAACAAAAAAGGCATAAGTAAGTATAGCATAAGTAAGTTTAATTCAATATTTTCACTGATATAAAAATTTTATCAAGAAAGTTGCTTCATGTGGAAACTTGGTTGTATATGGATTTGTCATTATTTGTAAATAACCTTGTATATAAAAAAACTTACCATTTGACACCCAGGTAGTCCAACCTGAAACAAAAATAAAAATTCAGTTGAGTCATGTATCGTTAAATTTAAGATTACTCTACAAATCGCATTAATTTTTATTCCCCAGTATTAAAAATTAACATCTCTAATTAAAAAGTTTATTTTAAAGGTAAGGCTTTTCTTTCTTTTACAAATTTTTTCTTCATACTTTAGTAATTATGTAACTTAAAAAATAGTAAATAAATAAATATTAGTAACGTTCCAAATTAGTTATCAAGCACTTGTTAATATTGCTAATTGTCCACTACCACACCCACTCCTACTGCATGTATTTATCATATCACTAGAACTTGGATTATATACAAAATGAAAAGAAAAAGCATAACTGCATATTTTGATATAAATTTTATAAATGCATTTGCTTTTATGAAATGAGCATCTTTCCAAGGTCTTCCAAATATCTTCTGTTAAAGCATAGTAATTTTCAGTATAAACTCTTGTAACATGCTGACTTGTGGGCTATTTTCCCTTCAACCTATTCAAACTGTTTGTCAGGCCTACTCTTGCGTCGTTCTATCAAGCGGCTTCATAAACTAAGACCAAATTTTTAGCAAATCTTATTACTATGTGGCTTACTTGCCGCTTTACAAAAAATAAACTATACTATGGTTACCGTCCACCGACTATCCCTCAGCCTCAGAAGTCAGTTTAAAGAACTTTATTTAGAAATATTTCAAAACATCATAAATCGGTATGATTAATAATTGTTTAGTTAGAATTCCTTTGCATGGGTATTTTATATTATTATTATTATTATTATGTGTTAAACCCGGCAAAAGAATAGGAATCATTTAAACAATTAATTTTTTTTTGTGAGTTGAAATTATAATTGATCAATTTTTTATACAAAAATTAATTGATAAATAATCCCTACGTCTTTTACACACCACTGACTGACCCGGCAGTATAAACTTATAGTCAGGCAAGACATCATTACGGATAAAATTATCAAGTAATGACGCTAAAAAAAATAAATAAAATGAAATGAAAAAGATGTAAGGAACGAATTTCCTTACTTGACATCAAGCGTGACTACAAATCGCCTGCCACGCAACTTTGTTCTTGTTGTGTTAGTGTAGTATTATTAATGTTAAAAAATTTTCGGACGATGTTGCATGTGTTCAAAAGTATTGATTTTTGAATTTCAATTATTAAGTTTGAATGTAATTTTAATAATTTTATATTTTTATTAAGAGTTTTTGGCACAATTCCAGTGGCCGACATAATCATTGGAAGTATTTTAACTGTCTGCAGGTTCCATAAATTTTTGATTTCGCCAGCAAGTAACATGTATTTTGACATTTTTGTAGTGTATGTTGTGTGTATATTGTGTGAATTTGGAACCGCAATGTCAATCAAGTATGCCTGTTTGTCGATCTTTGAAATTAAGATTATGTCTGGACGGTTAGCAGTTATGTTTAAGTCAGTCAATATAGTTCTATCCCAATATAATTTATAATTATTATTTTCAAGATATGGCTTTGGTTTGTATTTGAAATAAGGTGACTTGTTTTCAATTAAACCTGAATTAAACGCCAATTCTAAATGGATGATTTTAGCCATATCATCATGTCTTTTTTTATATTCTGTTTGCGTCAACACAGGACAAGATGAAATAATATGTTGAATAGTTTCTGGTTGAGATGAACAAATTCTACATGAATCATCGTTTTCATTTTTAATTATAAATTTATTATAATTTTTTGTTTTAATGACCTGATCTTGTATTGCAAAAATAAATCCTTCTGTCTCAGGGTGAATGTTAGATTTTGTCAGCCAGATGTGTGATGCCTCTTTGTCAATGAGAGGATCATCAAGCTCTTTGTAAAACCTACCATGAAGTGACTTTTCTTTTATAGTATTGATTAATAATTTTTAATCAAAACTAATTTCTTGTAACCTAAAGTCACTAAGGTTTAAGGGTGTATAATTATAGTCACTTAAGCATATTGATTTAAACAAAAGGTTTTCCTGGCTACGTTCAAGAAAATATTTCTTTAGTAAATTAATCTGTTTGTCATGGAGATTTTGTAAGTTTAAAAAACCACGGCCACCATTTTGCTGTGATAAAGAAAATCTTTCAATAGCTGATTTTGGATGGTGTTTTCGGAATTTGGTAAATAAAGTTCTAGTTTTTATATTTAAATTACTAATATCTGTTTTTGACCATTTAATAATACCAAAGGAGTAAGTCAATACAGGTACAGCAAATGTATTTATAGCTTTCATAATATTTTTACCATTTAGATGTGTCTTTAATATTTGTTTAGATCTTGATACAAATTCGTTAAAAAGTTTTTCTTTTATAATATTGTGAGGTATGTGATTAGATTGTTGGAAACCTAAATATTTATAAAAGTCACCCTGATCAAGATTTTCAATGACCTCATTATTTTGAGTAGTGTAACTTATGTTTTTAATTTGGCCACGATTAATTGCCAAAATCTTACACTTATCTACACCAAAACTCATGCCAATATCTTGTGAAAAATTTTCAGTTAATTTTAATAATAGTTTTAGTTGTCGTTTTGTAGATGAATATAATTTAATATCATCCATGTACATAAGATGAGTGAGTTTTGATTTTGTTTGACCATTATTTTTGATATTAAATCCATAGCCAGAAGAGTTTAAGATGTCAGAGAGTGGATTAATTGCTAAACAAAACCATAAAGGACTTAGGGAATCTCCTTGAAAAATTCCTCTTTTAATAGCAATTGGTTCTGATTTTAAGTTAATATTATTTAGTGAAATATTCAAAGTTGTTTCCCATGATTTCATGATATATTGTAAAAAGGTGATTATGGTGGGATGTATTTTATAAATTTTTAAGATATTTATTAGCCAAGAATGTGGAACTGAATCATATGCTTTTTTGTAGTCTATGAAAGCTGAATAAATATTTCTATTACATTTACGAGCTTGTTCCATAATTACACTATCTATTACAAGTTGTTCTTTACATCCAAATGATCCTTTTATACATCCTTTTTGTTCCTCATTTATTATGTTATTTTGTAAACAATACTCATAAATAAGGGTTGTTATGCAAGAGGTCAAAATTTTATATAATGTTGGAAGACAAGTTATTGGTCTATACTTTGATGGGTTTTGGGTGTCATTATCTTTAGGTTTGAGGAAAGTGACCCCATGAGTTAAAAACTGAGGAAATGTGTTGGGATTTTTAATGAAATTGTTGAAGTGCCAAAGAAGTCTGGAATGAATACAAGTGAATTTTTTTAGCCAAAAATTATGAATTTTATCAATTCCAGGGGCTTTCCAGTTATGAGATTTGTTAATCGTATCGATTAAGTTTTGATATAAAATCTCAAAGTTGGTCATGTTATTCTGATTTACAGTTTTTGTTTTAATAGAATTTATCCAAGAGGCAGATGTGTTAAAATCTCTGTCTTTAGACCAGGTATGTTGCCAGAATGAAGTAAGTTGTTTTAAGTCTGGAGGTCCATTATTAGATTTTTGTGGACGATTTAAATTTCTATAAAAAATTTTTTCGTTGTTACAAAACTGTAAATTGTGATACTTTCTAAGATTGTTTTCTTTATATCGTTTCAATCTTTTTGAGTATAAAGATAGCTTTTGTACTAAAGTATCTTTAATTTCTAGGAGAGTAGAATTATATTCATTATAGGTAGAACAATGTATTCTATTCTTTCTCAAAATGTTGTCAATACATTTTCGAATGTGATGAGAATTAACACCACGAAGGTATTGTGTTATTTGGCCAATTTCAGTTCTGATTAAATTTATTCGGCTGTTAATTCGCAATTCCCATTTAGGAATACTGTTGTCTTTAAATTTTTGTGAAAAGTAAAATTCCTTGGAATTGTTACTTCGAATTGACGTTATTGCAGCACAGTAAATTAAAGTGTGAAATTCTGTAAAAGATTGTTCTTGAATGAGATATTTTGGAAGAATGAATTCATTTATAATTTCAACTATTCCCAAAAACTTTTTTGTGATTTTTTGTTTAGGGATGTTAGGTCTTTCAGTTATTGACATATTTTGAAATTCGGAAAGTGACTTTTCAAATTCTTTTTCAATCTCATTTCTAAAATTGATATGGTAGGTGAAATTGGTGCTTGTTGTATAAATAACGTTTGTTGTATTTTTAAAAATATTTGGGACAATTTCTGGCCTCTGAATATTAAGTGGTATGTTTGTTATATTCTCATCACAATTTAGATTATCTATATTAGATATTGACTCAAGATCAGTTCTACGAGATAATGGAGAACTACTTTTATCTAAATTGTTGGAAACTAAAGGAGATTCTGACTCAAATTTAATTTGTTCTAAGATCTCTTTAGGTATGTAATTGTTTTTTATTATTGCTCGTCTTTGATCTGCAACATTTTGAGCAGTCACTTGGAAGTTAGGATACTTACTCTTAAATGCTTCATAAAGAGGTGTGCGATAGTTACTTACATCTTTTTCACATTTTGTTATTTGAAAATACTTGCGCATAATAAAGGTATTCATTTCAATTGTCCATTTCTTGCGCTTCCTTGTTATTGAGGTGGTCTGATGGCTTAATCCATGAGAATCACCACAACTGGAATGGGTTAAATTAGATCTTGTGGTGTCATTACCTGAAGAGATGCCACGCGCTCCATCATCGTCCAGGGAACCCACAAAACTAGAAGATTGCTGGGTTCTGCTTCGTAAAAGGTCTCGTTTTGGTGAAAAAGTTTGAAATTGACAGTCCATTTTAATTTGTCAAGTTGACGTTTTTAATATAAAAAGAAAAATGTATGTAAAGTATATAAAAAGCTGATATTAACGCAAACTAATACTTTACCATAAACTGAGATTGGTAACAATTAACAAATAGAACAACCCAAATTGTTGTTGTAGATTCGCTTTCTTCACAAAGTTTTCACCAGAGTAAAAAAAATTTTATGTGTATAGCACAGCTAACGCTGTTTTTTTTTATTATTATTATTATTATTATTATATTATTATTATTATTATTATTATTATTATTATTATTATTATTATTATTATTATTATTATTATTATTATTATTATTATTATTATTATTATTATTATTATTATTATTATTATTATTATTATTATTATTATTATTATATAAATGTTTTATTAATAATAATTGCTTGTTAATAAAAGACATCAAAATCGATCAATAAGATCATTTTATACACACCCCAGAGATCATCTTATGCACATACAAAACGATTCATTTGCCTGTCTTTTTAGTTAAAAGTAATAATCAATTAATAAAAACAAATAGGTATTTAAAACTTAAGTAAGTCATTCCCACAGTAAACTTAACTTATCAAATACTCATACATTCAGTTAGAAAAGGAGAATTATTTTGTACACCTTTCCCTTCTGATAAGTCAAATTTTTATTTTTAGATAAACTGACTTCAACTATTTTAAACTGAAATGATATGATTTATAAAAATAAAATTTTATTTTTTTGTAAAGTTTTAAAAAAAATGAAAAATTATACATAACTACAATCTTGTTAGTTTTTTTTAATAAATTGATAAAATTTTTGCGGCTAGTCATCCTGTTTAATTATAAATATTTGCTAACAAATTCTCACAAATATTGCATAACATTGTTTAAATTCCGCTAATCATAGAATTTCTAAAAAACACAAGATTTTATTATAAATGTTAGTATTATTGTTATTATTTTGTTAAAATCAATAAACTTTATTTGATTTATGTCCAATTGCATCGATTTCCATCATTAAAACATCCAAGTTCAAACACTTTAGAAGATTACCTTGCCCCACTACAGGTAAAACAAGATAAAATAGCTACGATAAATTAGTTGAACTCGGTTGTACTGTCTTCATGTATCGTAACCTTCAATTTTAAATCAACAAATGTTTATAAATATAGCAAGAACAGTTGATAACAGTGCAACAATTAAGAATGAAGTTTCTGCTGATAATTCTATTAGTGCCTCTGCTCGAAATCGGACAATGTGCAAAAATTTTAGGAATATTTCCTCTTCCTGCAAGAAGTCACTATATCCTAGGAAGTAGTTTAATGCGAGGACTTGCAGAAAAAGGACACGATGTCACAGTTATTAATCCTTTCGGTGAAAAAACACCTCCTAAAAATGGAAAATATCGGGATATACTTCTTACTGACTTTGTCAAAGTCGGAGATAAAGGTAAGTTAAATAACTTGTTTGACCTTCCTTATTTAATTACTTTCAGAACATTTCGATTTGTTTAGTATTGACAAAATGGATTTTGTTACTTATGGCCTCATGATGAATTATCTCGGAAATGACAATGTTGAAAAAGTTTTCAGTCATCCGAATGTACAAAAATTACTGAAATCTGATGAAAAATTCGATGTCGTAATAGTAGAACAGTTCGTAAATGATGCATTAAAAGTGTTTGCTTATCATTACAATGCACCACTTGTTTTGTTTGTCACGTTCAGCTCAAACGCTTGGATCAATCCTCTAGTGGCAAATCCAGCTCCACCTTCATATATTCCAGAACAAAAAATTGATTTCGATCTTAAAAACTTTTGGCATCGGCTTAAAAACAACATTATTTATGATTTCGGAGAACTCAACAGAAATTTACTTTTCTTCCCAGCTCAAGAAAAAATTATGAAAAAATATTTTCCTGAAGCTCCAGATTTAGATAAACTCCTCTACAACGCTTCCCTAGTACTGTTAAACTCACATATTAGTACTAATAAAGCAGTACCAAGAGTACCAAGTATGATAGACATTGGAGGCTTTCACGTTAAACCACCTAAAAAGTTACCAGTAGACTTGCAACAGTACTTAGATAATGCCAAAGAAGGTGTGGTGTATTTCAGTATGGGTTCAGCTCTTCAAAGTGTTAACCTTCCTAAAGAAAAACGTGAAGCCTTACTTCGAGTGTTTTCAAAACTGAAGCAGAAAGTACTATGGAAATGGGAAGACGATGTTTTACCAGGACAACCCCCAAATGTCAAACTAGGAAAATGGTTACCACAACAAGACATTTTGGCACACCCCAATATCAAAGCGTTTATAACTCATGGAGGGCTTTTGAGTCTGATTGAAAGTGTCTATCACGGTGTGCCAATTTTGGCAATTCCAGTTTTTGGAGATCAAGTAAGCAACGCAATGGAGGCTAGTTGGAATGGTTGTGGGCGGTATATTTTGTATAGTGAGTTAGATGAGAAGAAACTAGAAGAGGCACTTAATGATATTTTGACAAGTCAGAAGTGAGTGTTTGATAAAAAATAAAATTTTGTGGTATATTATTTTTTCAGATATCGAGACAATATGAAAAGACGCTCGAAAATAATGCATGATCGACGCAATGAACCAATAGATGATGCACATTATTGGATACAATACGTAATTCGGCATAATGGAGCACCACATTTAAGAGTGGCAGGGTTGGAGTTGCCTTGGTACCAGTATTTGTCACTAGATGTCTATCTTTTTATATTTGTTGTAATTTTGTTAGTTTTGTATGTGATTCATGTTTTTGTAAAGATGTTGTTATCAAGGTTTTGTAAGACCAAAGATAAGAAAAAAGTTAAAAAAAAATAAATTATTTTAATAAAATGGTACTTATTAGTGATAGAAAATACTCATAAATACATTTTTTAATTGTAGAGAGCTTTAATTTAATTTGCTATTCAGGTTGATTTAAAAAAGTGGGGTTATTATTCACGTGGTTTTTAAAATCAGTAAGTTATTTTTACAAATGTAGTCAAATAAAAATTACAAATGCAAAGTCCGGAAAAAATAACGATCTACTTTGGTAGGTAAACTTACAAAATTTTAAAATTATTACTATTTATAAAAATAATACGTTGGTCAACAAAACAGAGGTCTACTTTTTTGCCAAATTTATTCAGTTTTATTCAAAAATAGTCGTTTCGAGATACTTTGAAGTAAATAACCAAATTTTTGAGCTTCCTTAAACTTCTGAGTATTTTTGCAAATACTTTATGCTTTGTGAAGCCTTAATAAAAATAATCTCGTTCTGAAAGATTCAAGAATCCGCTTTAAAATATATTTAAAAAGCTATTTTAAAATTAGATCAATCAAATTTGTCAAGAATACTGACATCAATTTTCGAACACTAATACTGATAGGAGTCTGATAGACTCCGCCAAAAAATTTTTTTTACGTATTTCCAAAATGATTTTTACTAATACCATTACATATACCAAACTATAGTCCTTACTTTCAAAGCCTATTTACTAACATTTTACAAAAATAGGTAATTTGTAATAAAAAATATGGAGAAATCAAAAAGTGCATTTTATTAATAATATTACATGTGTTTAAATAAAACCTAATATCATGTTTAAAAATAAAAGTAAATTAAATATTTGTTGCTTACTATAGTCAAAATGTCTATTCTATACGTTACAAAAAAAAACTAATAGTAAAGTTGGAAAATAAAAAATAGTGAAGGGAAGAATACTGTATCTGAAAGCAAATTTTCATAGAATAACTCAAAATAGAAAAAAATATTTAAAGTAATTGTTTCAGTACGTAAAAAAAATGTTTTTTTAGGAAAGTATACAAAAGCACAATAGCAGGAAAAAAATATTGAAAAAGTGGAAATCTTTTAGTTTTGCGCCAGAGTCTGGTAGACTCCTGTCAGTAGTTAAGGGTATAAAAAAACACTAATGTTTCTTCTGTGTTCTTCTGCACTTTAAAGATTAGGTTTGTAGCCTGTTTCGTCTTCATGCTTGCCATCTTCTTCAGGGTCTAGCTACGTTTCTTTTTCCTCTTGGTCTGTAACGTACTACTTGTTTTACCATCCTATCATCGTTCATTCTTTCAATATAATGTTTCCATTCTATTATGTTTTGATGTATTTTATCGTTCATCGAGAATAAGTTCAATTCAGCTCTTATTTCTTCATTTCTTATTTGGTCTCATTTTGTGCAACCTTTTGTTTTTCTTAAAAATCTCATTTCAGCAGCTTGTATGCTTTGTCTGTCTTGTTTTCGCAGAGCCCAAGTTTCATTTTCATAGTGCTGGCTACCATTACTTTATAAAATTTTATTTTTGTTTCTTTGCTTGTCTTATTATAAATGTAACGTAATGTCGTTTGTACGGTGCCACATATCATTCGGTATTTATGTATTTTGTTTGTAATGTCTTTTTCATAATCGTAGCTTATGTCGCATCCTAGAAAATTAAAATATCATAGAGTTCGATCATCAATATTCTGCGTTTACAACATAATCCTGTGATTAACTTTTCCAAATTTTTACGGCACTCAACCACAGCCCGCTGTAAAAATTTTTACCTATTACACTAAATATTTCTTAAGCCTATGTCAACATCTGGTCGGCACTATTTTTATTGGGGGTTTACGGTCCAACCGTTATAAAGTACTTAAAAGGGCCAAAGCAATAACCGCAGAATATCTTTAGTCGTACAATACCTCTTCTATGGGCATTTCGTTTAGTATTATCTTGGAACGTATGGGTTGCTTCCCTACAAAAGCCATAACTTTAGTCTTTTTTTCTGATATTCTTAGATTGTAGGTAAATCTTATATATTTAATTTAGGCGGTAAATTGCTTTTTGAAGTTCATCCTCTGTTCTTTACTTTCTTGTAAAAGTATTTGATTATCCACGAACAGTATTTTGTTTATATAATTATTAGTAGGTCTCAATCTTATTCCAGGACTAATTTCTTGTTTCCATTGTAGTATGACATCGTCGGTATATATGTTAAATAGGGTTAATAGGGTGAGAGATTGCACCTTTGTCTGACTCCTCTGTTGATTGTTATTGGCTTTGTTCTGTCTTTTCTAGTGTTTATTATTATTTTTATGTTACAATACAGACCTTTTATCACTTCTATTAAGCGTGTGGGATAGCTTCGTCTATCCATAATGTTCCAAAGAGTGTTATGTTTACCTGAGCGAAGG
This sequence comes from Tribolium confusum, assembly GCA_029207805.1. Lineage (NCBI taxonomy): Eukaryota > Metazoa > Arthropoda > Insecta > Coleoptera > Tenebrionidae > Tribolium > Tribolium confusum. The sequence goes on from JALGAY010000006.1 coordinate 13,818,783, forward strand.
CTTTTTCATGGTCAATAAAGGCGATATGCATTTCTAGGTTATATTCTCTCCTTTTTTCTATTAGTTGTCGTGCTATGGTAATATTGTCGCTGCAAGATCTTCCATTACGAAATCCGTTCTGTTCTTCTAATCGTAGTGCATCGGCTATTATTTTTAGCTTGTTATCAAGGAGGTTAGATAGAAGTTTTCTATTTAACCTCCTTGCCTGTTATTTATAATTCGAGCATATATTGTATATGTAGCGTTTAATATATTTATGTCCCTGTGTTTCTACAATTTCCACAAGAGTTTCAATCTCCTTTTTTTATAAAGTGATATTACTTCCGCCGTCTTCCATTCGTCTGGTACTTTTCTTTGCTTCCAGCATTCGTTCAGTAAGTGTAGTATTCTCAGTTCTAGTAGTAACAAACCATAATTTATTAGTTCTATGTGTATGGTGTCATAGGGTGTCCCACTGCTTTCCGATTTTTTATTTGTTTTAGCAATTTTTGTAATTTAAGTAGTGTAATCTTGTCTCCTGTCTACGATGTCGATTCTTTGTAGCTAGGATCTGTTGTTGAATTAGAGTTTTGATGTTTATTTTTATGTATTTTCGTATTCTTTTTCTGCTCATAATTTTTGATAATGTTCTATCTATGTATCTTTGCCTATTGTGTGGATACGTGCGTGTATTTTTCTTGTTTGTTAAGTTGTCGCATTATTTTGTAAGCTACTTTTTATCTTCCGTGTATGATGTTTTCTATATTGAATATAAATTAGTTTCAAGTTTCCTTGTATGCATTTCTGACAATGTCTTTTGCATTATTGCGTTTTTCTATGATATTAGTCTACCTTCTTAAGTGTTTTAGAGAATAGAGTATAAGTACGCCTTATCTTTTTCTTTTATTACTTTTTTCAATATCTTCTGTCCAAATTCTTAAACTGAATGTTTTTCTATATTTTTCTTCTTTCCAATTGCTTCGTTTGCTGCTTTTGTGATGCATTCCTTTATGTTATACCATTTTTAATTTTTATTCTTTTCTGTTGTGTATGTCTGTAGATATATTTGTAATCAATGCTGGTATAAGTATTTTATACCAATTTCCTGTAGGAGATATACTTTAAATACTTCTTCATCTGATGTTATTTTGTTCGTTGTTTGTATTCTCCATTTAGTTAGTAACATTATTTTGAATATAACTAAAAAATTATTTGAGTTTATGTCGCTTTCTCTGTGTACTTTTACATCTTGCACTAATGCATGTAATTTTATTTACAATTATGTAATCTATTATAGATCTGTAATCTCTAGCACTCCATGTATATTTATTTATGGATATTTTTCTTCCTATAAAAATGTTTTAGACAATATTAAACAAAATAATGTGATATGGTCTATTTAGGCGTTTTTACACTATAATAACAATTTTTTAATAAAATGAAAAAATCATAATGACATATTTATGGCAATATTTCAAAAATATTGGACAAAATAAAATGTCTATATGTAACTTATAGTTATCTATTTTCAATATATTTTTATCTAATTCGGTCTACAATTCTTCAAAACCAATCCAAAAATAAATAATACCTAATATGTTAAAAAACGAAAAAAAGAACATTAATTAACATCATTAACTTGCTTTAAAAATATTTATTGCGTGTGCACCTAACATACAAATAATATGAAGATATTCAATTAGTGAATTTTTTCGTTGAATGAAAAGAACCATATCTAAACTGGGCATATACCTTTAAAGAATCAATAAGAGTAGTTGAAGGGTGAAAAGGGTGAAAGAGTGAAAAGACATTAAATTTTCCTTAATGAGTCTTGGTAAAAACACTTCTAAAAGAACTAAATAATTTAATTATGACATCTCCGTAGGAGTAAGAACAGTTTCTAACAATATATTTCGAAAAACACATTTATATAAACTTTTATCACAAAATAATTATACATTCCTCGAACTAAGAATAATTTTTGTTAATTTTGCGTATCACCCAACTATAAAACTTATTAATAATTATTACATCGTTTTTCATTCTATAGTTTTAATATTACAAATTATTTTTTTACTAGTCAAGACCTTTAGGTTCTCATCAAATTCATCGTATTGCTCAACATTTCTTTATTTATTAAATGATTTGACTAGCTAGCTACTAACTACGTTTTGATTTGCTACAAAATAGTGATCAATTGAACAGTCCTTGAAACATAGACGCTCTTTTGCAGAGCAAATTTCAAACGTAGATCGGAGATAAAAGAATTTTGTCCTACTTTTAGCGAAAAAATATAAAAGTTTGTTGGTCGTACATTATTGTTAGTATACCATTTTTAATTACATAAAAGTATAAAACAAGTGGTTAAGAACGAACAAGGTTATTCACAAATGATGATGAATCCATATGCAACCAAATTTACATATTAAGCAGCTTTCTTGATAAAGTTTTTATTTCAACTGAAGGACTGAATTAGAGTAATCTCATTATTTTTGCCTGTCGCAGTTTTGTTTTGTGACTTTTTCAAGAGAGGCCAGCAGCGATGCAATTTTGCTTCAACTCTTCGAAAAATTTTGTAAGTTAGAACCACTCGATGAAGATATCTTTCTGCATAAAGCCTTACTACAGCTAAAGCTGAATTTTTTTTTACAGTCTTCAAATATCAGAATCATATCAGTCTTCTCGTTATCAGTGAACATTTTGACTAAATTTATTCAAAGACAGTCAAATTAACATAAAATGGTATACAACAACTATAATTGAAAAACATTTTCTAATTAAATTTTATCAAAGTTTCATGCGAAAATGTAAGATTAGTTGCATAAACCTTTTGTCATTATTTGTGAATAAGCCTGTATATAAGTATATAATGAACAAGGCAAACCCGTTTTGAAGACATAGTTTCTCATCAATGCAGTGCATCCTTGAACATTGTGATCGATTAGATTAAATTAAAGCTTGTTTCCATATATATTTCCTTTTATAAAAATATTCTTATAAAAAATTAATTTATATACTATAGAAACTTGAATTTTTGCCTATCCTAAAATTTATAATTCAAACCCAAAAAAAAGGATTGTACTTAATTCATTCAAATAAAATGTTAACAAAAATTAGTCTGAACAAAACAAAACCACATCCTGTGATATGGTTTTGTTTGATGAGCAATAATTTGTAATTTACATTCCACTGAAAGTGTGCAACCAACTAGTGATTTTATTTGTATGTATCGTACAGTCTAGCCGAGGTTACACTCCTATTAGACATCCCCAGATGTGACGTTTATTATTATACCTGGTTTATTTTAGTCTCGAACAATTGCCTTAGTATCTCACTTATCTGAGACGTGATAAAACTTACGTTGTGATATAATTTAAAACGTCATTTATGATGTGAATCCTGATAAACATTAGGAAACTTTGAATAATTTTATCAAATAGATACATTTTTATCAGAACTGTGTCTATGACAAGTAAGATTCTTTGTTTTTGTAGATTTTATCACACATAATAATAGATTCCAGGTGATAACACAAAGTCTGAGTACACAACTAGTATTATAATAACAGGATATAAAAAGTATATAAGAAGTGATTCATTTTTTATCAACATTTAATTTAATATACATAGTTTGATAAATGAATATATCGATTTACAACATACAGGTGTGAAATATGTTTAGTCAGTTCTAGAAAGCCGTCCGCAGCACAATGAAACTTCTATTTTTTGTGATATTTTTAGTATATAATGCCCAAAGTGCCAAAATCTTGGGCGTTTTTCCCGTCCCTGCCCCCAGTCACTATATTCTGGGAAGTGCATTAATGCGAGCTCTTGCTGAAAAAGACCATGATGTTACAGTGATTAACCCTTATGGTGAAAAACAACCACCTAAAAATGGCAAATACCGGGACGTATTGCTCACAGGATTCAAAGAAATGGCAGAAAGTAAGTCGGCTACCATTCAGAGCGTTGACGTTCAAAATGCTAAATAAAACACAAATTAACAACAATTACAACAACGATTTTTATTACGATAATTATTATTATTTAAACAATTTACTTTGAATTTGAATAAACATGTAGTTGTATTAAATATTGTCAGAGCATTTTTAACTCAAAATATTTAAAAATGACGTCAACGCACATAATTGGATTTGCGATTTTCGTGTTTTAAATTTTTTATTTTTTAGAGAGAAATAAAGAACGTAACTTTTTTGAACTATCGGATTCAAATCCTTTTATAACATTAGCACTTATGAACATGATGATGTTGGAATTAACTGACAAAACTCTCAATCATACAAATGTTCAAAAACTGATTAATTCTGGTGAAACATTCGATGTTGTGATAGTTGAACAATTTATGAATGAAGCTCTCAAAGCTCTTGCTACACAATTTAAAGCACCCTTAATCACTCTAAGTACAGTTGGAGCAAATTCTTGGGTTAACACACTTGTTGGAAACCCATCACCACCATCTTACATTCCTCACTTAATTTTGAGTTACTCAGATCAAATGACTTTTTACCAAAGAATTGTTAACACACTTATGAACCTTTATTCTGAAATTTTAAATCATATTTACGTATTTCCTGAAAATGACAAGCTTCTCAAAAAATATATTCCCAACTCACCGCCTCTCGAAGACATTATCTACAACATCTCAGTCGTTTTGGTAAATTCCCATCAAAGTACTAACCAACCAGTGCCTTACGTACCAAATATGGTAGATATTGGAGGTTTCCATGTAAAACCTCCACAAAAACTCCCTCAGGACTTACAGGAATTTTTAGATAAAGCTAAAGATGGCGTCATCTATTTCAGTTTAGGTTCAAATCTCAAAAGCTCGCAATTACCACCAGAAAAACGTGATGTTTTTCTTAAAATATTCTCGAAGTTGAAACAAAAAATTTTGTGGAAATGGGAAGACGATGTTTTGCCAGGACAACCTCCAAATATGAAACTGGGAAAGTGGTTACCACAGCAAGATATTTTGGCACACCCAAACGTTAAGCTTTTTATTACCCATGGTGGTTTGTTAAGTACTGCTGAAACAATATACCATGGAAAACCAGTTTTGGCAATGCCAATTTTCGGTGATCAAAAACTTAATGCTCAGAATATATACAATAGTGGTTTTGGGTTATATCTGCATTACAAGGATTTAAGTGAAGAGAATTTGGACAAAAAATTAAATGAACTGCTGACAAATCCAAAGTAAGTTTTAAAAAAAATATTTATTGTTATGATCCATTTTGATAAAAAATCGACTTTTAGTATAAAAATATATTATATTTTAGTATAAAAATGTATACAAGGTCTTCTTTTTCCAAATACTTTTTATTATTGTTATCTACGTAGTTCGATTCTTTAACCTCAGACTGATTTGACTAATTTTACGATTCTTTGTCAGTTACTTTTTATGGCAGTCACACGCTTTGATCAAATCTAATTTATTAGAAAATTAAAATTTTTGTCCGTGTTAATTTTAATTTTGTAAGCAAAAAACTTAAAAATAATCTTTTAGTTTTAAATGATGTTAACCGCAAATTAATCTACAACACTTGCGAATAAAAAAACACAGAGTATAACTACACACTATTCTTAATGTGACAGCACAGTCGGTTTTTTTACAACTGGTAATAAAAAACAATTTTTTGCTTTTAAATGTTAACAACAAATTAACTTATGACAGTTGCAAATAGAAATCGTAGCAACATATAAATACAGACTGTGATAACATAGAATGTTTCCCGTTACAATTTTTTTTACAACAATTTTGTTATTGATTGGCCTAAAACTACTAAAGAAAATCAAGATTTTTTGTATCAATAAATAGCTCTTGAAATAAGGAGCAATTAGTATCATTGCGCCAACTTTGTAGCTCTTCAAATAAAGGTCACATTAAAGGTTAAAAAATTAAAAACGGCCATGCAAAATGCACTGGTAAGAGTGAGAGCCAGTAAAACCAGACAAATCAAGAAGTAGAAATGTTTGGAAGTCTATAAATCATCAAAGTTAAGTTTTGACTATGATAATCTGGTAGTTTTAACAATAGGCTTAACACCATGGGAGGTGCATTACAGTTTGGGACCTTTCACATAATATTGAGAAAAGAAATACTAAAACATATAATTATGTACTTGGTACTGATATTTACATTAAAACATTTAAATATACTAAAATAACGGATATACTGTTATAATTAATTAATGTAATATTAAATTATTAATTGATATACACTCGAAATTATTTTAAACATATTTGTTGTAAACTCGTGGTACCAGACAAACTGGAATTATTTTAAAATTTATAGCATTGTCTAACTAAGTTATGAAACCAATCATTGTAATAAGTAATTTTTGTTGCCACATGTTATTTTATAACTAGTAATAAAAGTCATCTCATTAAATTAGTCCTATAGCAAATCTACAATATCATATTATGCCGTGATATCAAAAATTAAATTAATCGCAGGCACTTCTGGTGCAAAATATGTGTCTTATGGGCTGATTTCAAGTTGAGATAATACCGGTAGTGTCTTCGTTTCCATGGAAAATTAATAAAATTTGTTGTTGTGATTGGTTGTTGCCATGGAAAAGTATTAAAATTTGCGATACTACCGGTATTATCTCAACTTGAAATCAGCCCATTAGCTTGTATCATCTTTTTTTAGTAAATTTTTGAAAATCTGTCACGTCACATCAGTAGATCCAATATACAGTCTGAAAAGTCTGTCTAAAATTTTCTCACAAGCCTGACAGTGTTTCAAATCAATTTTAGCCAGGTATTAACAAACTAAACTAAAACATTGCAAAATAAATTCTGGTGCAATAGTTTAAAGGTTTCATTTCATAAACAATACTAATGCTTCTATACGTTTCAAATAGATCGTTATATTTATTATAATAAGAATTATTATAATGAAATTAACATCTACGTATATGGTAAATAGTCGCATCTTATTTCTATAATGATAATTGCATATTTCAATACAAGCTAAAAAGAATTTACTTTCTTTGAAGTCTGGGGTAATAAAATGTAAATACCAAGAAATATCTACACTCAACTACAAAATTAACCGGACACTCGCATTTGGCGAAAATGATTATATTTACGTTGATTTTTTGTACATACATAGGCGCAAAAGACGATAAAAATTATGTTCGTGTGTTCTGTGTTTTCTCTGATAACACTAGAATTAGTTTTTGTAGCAATTTCTATAAGTGGCTACAATCGGCAAGGTTCGCTTGTTTTATAAAGCCGTCAAATTTAGCAGTTTTTGGCTCGTTTCATAGGCGTTTAAAAAGAATATGATGGGCCCAGCCAACGCTACGTCGCTTATGTGCTTGAGATTCCAAAAAGCACGGTGTCTGACGCAATACAAAGATTTAGGCAGACTGGTTCCTACTTAAGACGACCTGACCAAGGTAGACGGCAAGCAACAACTGCAGTGGAAGATAGATTTCTTCGACTACAGACTCTGCAAGAAAGAACGCTTCCTGCAATAGCCTTGACTAAGAAATTGGTAGAGGTTCATGGTACCCAGATTTTATCTGAAACCGTCAGAAGAAGATTGAAAGAACACAATTTGACATCGCTTGTACCCGTTACTGGTCCTAAACATACTGCAGAACATCGAAGACAACGTTTGGAAATTGCGCGAAATCATATCGACAGGGGTATGGACAAATTGTTTACAGATGAATCGCGTTTTACAAGATATTCAACCGATCGTCGCCAACGAATATTCAGACGACCGCGAGAGCGTTATTATCAGTGTTGTTTTGCGCCTAGAGTATTCTTTGGTGGTGGAGGTGTGATGGTACATACCTATGGAGCAGCATTTGTTATAATGTCGCTGACCGACATACAGCGATTAGGGAATGTTTAGACGAGCATGTAGTACCTTTTGCTCCATTTATAGACGACAATTCTCTCCTAATTCAGGACAATGCGCGGCCACACACTGCCCAGATGACGCGTCGGTATCTTCATGACGTTGGGATTCAGGTGCTAGAGTGGCCACCTTTGAGCGCTGACTTAAATCCCATCAAACATGTGTAGGACAATATAAAAAGAGCATTAGGAGTAATTACGGCGAGTTTCCTACGGTGGTTGAGCTGAAGCAGACGGTGCTGCAAGAATGGGAAACAACACTTCAGGAGCAGATCGCTGTTTTAGTGGAAAGTATGCCACAACGTATGCGAACAGTCATTGAAGCTCGAGGTGGCAATACTTGATACTAATGTTTTTTTTTTTCAGTTTTCTTTCCCTTGTTTGTGCTTTTGTAACAAGTTTCATTTTTGGCAATAGAGAATTGAATTTGTTGCTTAGTTTGTAACAAATGTTGGTTACTAATCGTATAATGTCCATTATTAAACGTAATTGATTGAACTTAATAATGCAATTCATGTAGAAAACGTTCTGCCCGGTTAATTTTGTGGTTAAGTTTATTTAGCCGGTACCTGTCTTGAGACCCAAAGATCAACCGACTTAATCCGCATAACAACAAGTGTAAGTTTTATGAACTCGGTGACAGAAGTCATCTAAACTTTAAATTAATCTAGCCACTTTATTTAAAGAATTAAGTTGATTAAAGTTGACACAATGATAACAACTGCTCCTTGTTACAAGAGCTATCGATATAAAAGAATCTTGATTTAAGTGGTCATTAGATTTCCATAAGATGGAAACGAACTTCTTTATCGTTAATCTCAAAAATTAAGATTTTAATTAAACTATTTCTTATATGAGTATTAAAGTCATGATATGCTAGGATTTTCCCCAAAAATTCAAGTTATAAACATTATAATTCACTTAATTTTTGTCCAAAAAATTTTAAAAAAAACCTCAAAGATTTTCTCAGACCTCAAAGACCATCCGTACCAAATTCTATTATGATTTTTTTACTATTTTTGTGACGTTCAAGCTTGATTTCTTAAACTATGTTACAAAAACACAATAAAAAAAAGTTTTGAAGAGAAAAATGCTTTGTATACTTTTTTATCTTTCTAAGAATTGTTTGCTCAGTCTAAATTATTAATGTTTTAGATTTGCAAAAAATGCAAAAAAACGCTCTGAGATATTCCATGACCGACTTGTGAAACCGATGGATACTGCCATCTATTGGGTCGAGTATGTAATCAGACATGGCGGAGCCCCCCACTTAAGAGTAGCAGCTCTTGATTTACCTTGGTACAAATATCTCTTATTAGATGTGATTATTTGTGTGTCAGGATTTATTTTGTTTGTAATTTATGTGTTCATCAAAGTATTGAAATTAATTTGCTCTCTTTGCTCTAAAAAACAAACAAACGAAAAATTAAAGACTAATTAGTTATTAGAAACTGTACTTAATTTTGATAATAAAGATTAGAGATAAATGATTTGTTTTTGTTATCTATTAAGTATTATTGTGTAATAAATATATGACTACTTGCTAAGTCATCTTTCCTGGCATCTACTATTTTTAGTTCAAGGTCGAAGTAATGAAATAGTAATTTTCATCGAGCAATGTACTCATGTTATCAAACACATATTGTTAGTCAAAGTGAGAAAACACAAAAATTGTGAACAAACTTAAATCTAAAAACAACTAACATTCTTTAATAAAAAATGTGGGAACACTCTCATTTAATACAATTTTTTTTTTTAAATTAGATAAAAGCACCAAGTGCAAGTTTTATCCGATAACATACTCATATAAAACTGAAATCGTGTTCTAAATCAAGTTAGTTATATAAAATGATGAAGTGTGTGTTGGTTGCAATTGGGCTACTTTTTGTAAGTAGTACCCAAAGTGCCAAAATTTTGTCAATATTCCCAATGGCATCCCCAAGTCATTATATTCTTGGAAATGCTTTACTTAGAGAACTTGCCGAACAAGGACATGATGTAACAATGATTAGCCCTTTTACTGAAAAAAATCCACCAAAGAAAGGTTCCTACAAAGATATAGTTCTCACTGGTTTTCTAGAATACCACAAAGGTACGTACTTTTAATTTTATTTAAATCTTAAAAATTTAAAACTGATTTTTAGAATTGCTTAAAACGTTTAATGTATTCGAGTCGGAGCAACAAAGTCCTATTACTCTCATACCACTCTTTGTAAAAATGATGTTAGAAATGAGTGAGAAAACGCTAGCACATCCAAATGTACAAAAATTGATACATTCTGATGAAAAATTTGATGTTGTTATTGTGGAACAATTTAATAATGAAGCACATAAAGCTTTTGCAACTCATTTTAATGCTCCGTTAGTTATATTAAGTACAATTGGAGCTAGTGGTTGGATAAATCCTCTGGTTGGAAATCCACAACCACTATCATACATTCCAGAAGCATTGCTTCCATTTTCTAGCAGCATGACATTTTGTGAAAGATTAATAAACACTGCAATGTATACATTTCAACAAGCTGCTTTTCATTTGTATATGTTTCCACAACAAAATCAGCTCGCCAAAAAATATTTTCCAAATAATCCAGGAATTTACGAAATAATGTACAATTCATCTATTGTTCTTCTTAACTCACATCCAAGTCTCAACCAACCTGTACCATATGTACCAAGTATGATAGATATTGGAGGATTTCATGTACGGCCTCCCAAAAAACTACCAAAAGATCTACAAGAGTTTCTAGACAATGCCAAAGAAGGAGTAGTCTATTTCAGTTTAGGCTCAAACGTGCAAAGCTCACAACTTCCCAAAGAGAAACGTGAAGCTTTCTTAAATACATTTTCAAAACTAAAACAAAAAGTTTTGTGGAAATGGGAAGAGGATGTGCTTCCAGGACAACCAAGTAATGTAAAATTAGGGAAATGGTTGCCGCAACAAGATATTTTGGCACACCCAAATGTCAAGCTTTTTATAACGCATGGTGGTCTGTTAAGTACTACTGAAACAATTTATCACGGAGTACCAGCTTTAGCAATTCCGATAGCTGGAGATCAGAAACTGAACGCACAAAGAGTTGTCAATCAAGGGTTTGGCTTGAGTTTAGGTTACCGAGAGGTCACAGAAGAAAGTTTGACGAAAAATATCAACGAACTGCTATCAAATCCAAAGTAATTATTTTCTGAAATAAAGAGTGAGTTTTGTTAATTTTTATTTTAGGTATTTTACAAATGCCAAAAGTAGATCTCAAGCGTTTCATGATCGGTTGGTCAAACCAATGGATGCTGCAATTTATTGGGTCGAATATGTGATCCGACATGGAGGAGCTTCACATTTACGAGTTGCAGCTCTAGATTTACCTTGGTATAAGTATTTTCTTCTAGATGTAATTACAGTTGTTTTTACAGCAAGTTTGATAGTTTTAGTAATTTTGTATAAAATTGTTAGAAAATTGTTGTGTATTGTATGTAAAACAAAGAAACCAAAAGTAAAAATAAATTAAAGAAAACTTAAAAAGATGGCATTTTCCTAAAAAAAAATATTTGATAATAGCAAGTACGCCCTGTACTGTAGATAGGTCTGCTTATACCTACATAAGTTGGTTCTTCTGGACGCTTCAAGATAACTTTCATTTAATTCATCCAGAAACGTGATCAATTTACTGACTTCATTCTTACAACTGTTCAATCTGAACTGTTGCCAAATTTATTCATTTTGGCAAGTCATTTTTTCAGCTTAGGTTGAGAAGCTAGAGTTATGAAAGTTTTGCTCTACCGACTTGGAATTGAATTCATCAATCCGCTATCATTTATCCCCAGTTTAGAGTTACCTTTAATACATTCGTCCGTCTTTTCTCTTGTACAAAAAGTTGTAACATTCCAGTCGGCATTTCAGCCTTAAGTTTCAACTGCTGCTTAAACTTCCTTTTATGATGCTATGTATAGACCACGAAGCTCGAATATCGCAATGTTTTACTCGTTGTGATGGTAGATCAATTCTCTTAATTTATCCTATTATCATTGTCTTAACTCTTGACAATGGATCTATAACTTCCAGAAACTACATTTCAATTTCTATTTGTAGTACGACTTTCTTCAAAAAATTTGTTCTAGTTGTTATAGTTGTCGTTTTTCAAGTATTTTAAGAAAATATCTTTTCTTTTAATTGTAGTTTTTCTTTCTTATCTTTTCTTCTCAAACCTTTTTTTGATCTTCTTAAATATTTTTTAATTCCTTTTTTTATTTCATTTCCCAATGTCGTTTTTAAGCTCTTTTAAAAACTTATTTTGTTCTTCTTTTCTTATAAAGCACTTTTTAGGGAATGAAAAATATAGATATATACCTCCACACTGCCCTCCAACCCCACTGTCAAGTTATTTTTTAAATACAATCTACATTTTATAATACATTAAATAAAAGATAATATAATAAGCAATCTATTTAGGTAGTCATAACTAAAATCACCTGAAAGATTCTTTCAAAAAAAGGTTTTAGAATATGTTTTTATTTATTATATATTACAATTAGCCACAACTTCGCTTATGTTTATGTATTAATTTTAATTTTTTTTATATGACTTCTGTAAGTATCCCAAAAATTCTTACGAAAATCATTTATTGTAATAAGGGTGTAATGTTGTGTAATTATTATTAGGTACAAAGTTCAAAATCAAAGGCTAGTGCATAACTTAACCTGTATTGTCATTGTCAGATATATTTTATGATAAATCAATACAGGTATCGGTGTTTTTTAAATACAAATAAAAAATATATAAAACAATTATTGCTAAATATGACTTTTAGTTTTTTCAAATCAAATAGGTAATAGAAATGCGTATAGGTTACTGATAAAATAAATAACTTCAATAAATAAGTCTCATTACAAACTATACGAGTAGCAAAATGATAAAGTTAGTCTTAAATATAATTAGGATACTTTTTACAAGTGATGGTGCTCAAACGGTCAAAATTTTGAATGTGTTTCACATGAGTGCCCCAAGTCATTACATCCTTGGCATTGCTTTGCTTAGAGAACTTGCTCAAAGAGGTCAGGTCACGACGTAACAATTATCAGCCCATTTAGTGAAAAAGATCCACAAAAAAAAAGATTCTACAGAAATATAATTCTCACCGATTTTGTCAAAGAACACAAAAATATTTACTTTTAAAATTTAATTACTTAATTTTTAAAAACTTATTTAAGAATTACGAAAAAAATTTATAATGTTTGAAATAAAAAAATCTACTCCATTTACTCTTATTCCTTGTCTTGTAAGAATGATATTGGATTTAACCAAACAACCTTAGCACATTCAAATGTTCAACAGCTTATAAATTCTGATGAAAAATTTGATGCTGTTGCAGTAGAACAATTTCATAGTGAAGCACATAAAGCTTTTGCAACTTATTTCAAAGCTCCTTTAATTTTATTGAACATAGTTGGGGCAAATACTGGGCTTAATATTGTTATGGGAAATCCACAACCACTCTCATATGTTCTAGACGGCTTTCTTTCATATTCTACCTAGCAAGATGACATTTTCCTAAAGATTAGTAAATTCTCTAATATACAACGAACTGCTCTTAATTTTTATATGTATCCACAACACAATAAAATTGCCATGAAATATGTTCCTAATATTCCTGGAATATACAATTTAATGTACAACGCATTAATTGTCTTTCTAAACTCATATACCCAAGTATAAACCAAGCTATGCCTTATGTACCCAATATCATAGACAATGGCGGATTTTATGTACAACCTGCCAAAAAACTACTGAAAGACCTATAAGAATTTTTAGACAATGCCAAAGACGTAGTGATCTATTTTCAGTATGGGATCAAATTTAAGAAGCTCGCAACTTCCGAATGGAAAAAAGAAAAGCTCTCTTAAATACATTTTCAAAATTAAAAAAAAAGTTTTGTTTTGGAAAGACTATATTTTGCCAGGACAACTTCCAAATGTAAAACTAGGAAAGTGGTTGCCTCAACAAGACATTTTAGCACATCCGAATGTCAATCTCTTTGTAACTCATGGTGGTCACTGAAACAATTTATCATAGAGTAACAGTTTTGGCAATTCCAATAGCTGGAGATCAAAAACTAAACGCTGAAAGGGTTATGAATCAAGGTTTTGGGTTGATTTTGAGTTACCAAGAAATTACAGAAAAAAGTTTAACGAAGACATTCAATAAGTTGCTCATCAATCCAAAGTAATTAATTTCTGAAAATATTTAAATTGCACTTTCTTTAAATATAATTTTAGGTATTTTGTAAATGCCAAAATCAGATCGCAGGCGTTCCACGACCGTTTAGTTAAACCAATAAATACAGCAACTTATTGGATCAAATATATAATACGATATGAAGGAGCTCCACATTTACGAGTTGCTGCTTTAGATTTACCTTGGCATAAGTTTTTTCTTCTAGATGTAATTACTGTCGTTTTTACAGTATTCTTGATAGTTTTATTAGTGTTATATAAAATTGTTAAAAAATTGTTTTGTATGATTTGTAAAACAAAGAAACAAAAAGCAAAAATAAATTAAGCAAAAATAGAAGAGTATTTATTTTCATAAGAAAGGTTGATCAAAAATTGTAGTGCTTATAGACAAGATGGTTCATTTCTAAGCTTAGGAAAAGTTTCGTTTGAAAACTATCCGGCAGCATCATTAATTTTCCGTTATTAGCTTATTATCTTTACCTTTATACAACTCCTAAAATCCTCCATCTTGCCGAGTAATCTTGCGTTGTGTTTTGTCCTTAGACATAAGTAAATTCTGTAACCCAAGTAACAGATACTTTACTTCAAATTTTTTCTTCATTTCCTATACATCTCTCTTTAAATCATTTTAAAAGTTGTCAATTTTCTATAAAAAATATTCTCTTGTTCTTTTAGTTAATGAGATATAAAAGAATTGATAAAGAAGAGTCTTGTTTTGTTTTCTTTCTAGTCGCAGTTTTTCTTTTTTATCGTTCAGAATTTTTTTTCTTTTAGAATCTTTACTACCCCCATTTCATCTAAATGTAGATTTCTCTGCTCGTTCAATCGTCTGTTTTAACTTCTCCTACAATTTTTTTTCCTCCTTTTCCACCAATCATCATCTTTCACATTCTTTCTATTCTTTTTTTGTTTTTCTCGAAACTTTTTTTAGTCTTTTTTATTCATCGTCTTTTTCTAAAATTTTCTTTTAACTCATCTCTTCTTTCTACCAATTCTTTTTTCTTCAATCAAACGCCGTTTTAAAAGCTTTTTAGAATCTTCTTATGTTTCTATAGAATCTTCTCTTGCTCTATCAAAAACATTTTTTTATTTTCTTTTGTACTATTTTACTTTGTTATTTTTTACGAAACGTCGTTCTTCCAGAATCTTTCTTTGTTCTTCTAAAAACAATTTTCTTTTCCTGCTCTTTTGCTGCCAATAGTTGCGTTGTTTCCTAAATACTTCTTGTTTTTCTAAAAACTATTTTCACCATTTTTCAAAAAAAATTTTTTTATTTTTTTTGCAACCAAAGACTTTTGTCCATTTTTTGCTGTTTGAACAGTAACTAAATCTGTTACTCTATTATTTTTGTCTAACTCTTTCGAAGATGTGTCTCCGAAGAGAAAACTTATAAGTGCTTATAATTCTTACGAATTTTACATCTTTAGAAAGATAAATAAATAATTACTATTAAACAGAATTACTATTGTACTATGACCATCAGATTTTCTAAATTAAGATACTCGTAAAATGATTAGATTAATTTAATTGATAAGATAAAAAAATTATAAAATAAGCAAGCCTCAACACTTCAACTATAAGCATAACAAAATGACAAAGTTAGTGTTATTTACAATTGGGCTACTTTGTACAAATGGAGTCCAAAGTGCCAAAATTTTGGCTGTGTTTCCCGTGACAGCTCCTAGTCATTACATCCTAGGCAGTGCTTTGCTTAGAGGACTTGCTGAAAAAGGCCATGACGTAACAATGATTAGCGCTTTTGGAGAAAAAAATCCTCCAAAAAATGGTTCCTACAGAGATATAGTTCTTACAGGTTTCCTTGAAGAACACGAAGGTATTTGTATAATTTCAAAAGTTTAATATAATAATTTTAAAAAAATAATTTTAGAACTGCGCAAACACTTTAATATGTTCGAAATGGAAAAATCTAATCCAATTGCTTTTATTCCTTTTCTTGTAACAATGATGTTAAACATGACCGAAAAAACCTTAGCACATCCAAATGTTCAACAGCTTATACATTCTGGTGAAAAATTCGATGCTGTTATAGTGGAACAATTTAATAATGAAGCACATAAAGTTTTTGCAACACATTTTAAAGCACCTTTAATTTTATTAAGCACAGTTGGGGCAAATACTTGGATCAATCCTTTGGTGGGAAATCCACAACCACTGTCATATATTCCAGAAGTCTTACTTTCATATTCTAGCAACATGACACTTTCACAAAAATTAATGAATACTCTAATGTACACAGTTCAAATAGCAGCTTATAATTTTTACATGTATCCACAACAAGATAAAATAGCCAAAAAATATTTTCCTAATAATCCTGGAATATATGACATAATGTACAACGCTTCAATTGTCTTTCTAAATTCCCATCCGAGTATAAATCAAGCTGTACCTTATGTCCCCAATATGATAGACATTGGAGCATTCCATGTACAACCTGTCAAAAAACTACCAAAAGATCTACAAAAGTTTTTAGACAATGCCAAAGATGGAGTAATCTATTTCAGTCTAGGATCGAATCTTAGAAGCACACAACTTCCTAAAGAAAAAAGAGAAGCTCTTTTAAATACATTTTCAAAATTGAAACAAAAAGTTTTGTGGAAATGGGAAGACGATGTTTTACCTGGACAACCTCCAAATGTAAAATTAGGAAAGTGGTTGCCTCAACAAGACATTTTAGCGCACCCAAACGTCAAACTTTTTATAACTCATGGTGGTCTTCTAAGTACCACTGAAACAATTTATCATGGAGTACCAGCTTTGGCAATTCCGATAGCTGCAGATCAGAAACTAAACGCTCAAAGAATTGTAAATCAAGGATTTGGACTGAGTTTGGGTTACCGAGAAATTACAGAAGAAAGTTTGACGAAAACACTCAATGAATTGCTTACAAATCCAAAGTAATTATTATTTAAAAATATTAAAATTACATTTGTTTAATTGAAAATGTATTTAGGTATTTTGCAAATGCTAAAAGTAGGTCTCGTGCGTTTCACGACCGTTTAGTCAAACCAATGGATACAGCAACTTATTGGGTCGAGTATGTAATCCGACATGGAGGAGCCCCACATTTAAGAGTCGCAGCTTTAGATCTGCCTTGGTACAAATATTTTCTTTTAGATGTAATTGCTGTTATTCTAGGAGTAACATTATTAGTATTACTAGTTTTGTATAAAATTGTTAAAAAATTGTTACCTGTGATATGTAAAACAAAAGAAGAAAAAGTAAAAGTACATTAATAAAATTGAGATTTCTACAAATACAATTTTTTTTGTTTTATTAAAGAATAACTAAATAGAAGCTTTGAGAAATGACTATAGTGATATCTGACTTTCGAAAAATTTCCAAAAAGTTAGAACATTATAAAAAAACAGTTGCCTACAGTTCTTCCAGTTTACTTATGTGAGAGATAGTATAGTCAGCTAAAAAAAAAAGTTAGAGACAAGAGTCACTCGCTTGTTAAAAAATTATCAACAGTTGAAATTTGACTGAGAACAATAACTTGTGTAGTTTTAAGTATCTTAATGAATCATTATAATTAAAAATAGATAAATAATAAACGTCTAATAAACTGAAACAAATCGCAAATCACTCTCAACTCTTAATTTAGATAACTGAGATAAGATAAAATAGATAAATAAAAAAAACTACAATGATATAACAAAATGTAGTGTAACCGTATGTTACCATGATACTAAGACTAACAAGATATGATCACTTGTCGTACGAATTTTAGACTAGTTTGCGCATGACGTCATCGCGTGACAAAAATGTACTGCGGTATTAGAAAAAACATACATTTAATAGTATTATTAGAGAATTACTTGGAAAATTACTTAAACTTTTGTTGATTCTAATGTTTCAGATGAATATTATTTATTAATACTTAATATAAAGACATTTTAGAACCTTATTAGGTTTATTTTTACAATTCAAAATAGAGCGGGTTATTTAAAAATATTTTTTTTATTAATGGTTAATTTGTAGGGTGGAATTGTGGGTAGAGTGGTGTAAACCACAAAAAATAGATTTGTTTAAGCATAGGCTTTTCCTGCGAGCGGAAATCTGGGTTGAAATAATCTTTTAGAGTAAAAAGTTGCAGTCTGAAATCCCTAAAATTAATTTTGAAAGTAAAATCAGTTTTAAAATTAAATTAACACGTATATTAATTAAATATAAATTGATGTAATAAGATAATAAAATATGTGATTAAATATAAAAATCTTAAAAGCTAATAAACAAATTAAAATTCACTTTCATGCGAATTTTAAATAATCATAAGTTTATTAAAGCGCCATATAACACTTTTTAAATTTAAAGCGGTTACATAGAAAAAACTGAAAGTTTAGAAGTTGCCAAAAAAACGATTAATCAATTCTGCATTTAATCTGACAAATATTGAATAATGAAATCAAAAAAAAAATAATTATACTAAAATATAAAAAAAATATACTTAAGTAAAAGAGAGGATAATGCATTTTAAGTGTATGGCGATCACATAACTTCAATACACAAATTTAAAAAGCAAAAACTCACTATAATATCTTTTAACTTTTTCCCAGCAACAAGTAGCACAACTCGTTCTTTAAATTAATGATTAATAAATTAGAACATACCTAAGTCAAAATATTAATAAATTAGAACATAAATTAGTTCGAAACTGCCGGCAATGGATAACCTCTTCTTCTAGTAATATTTTGAATAAACCACTGAATTTGTTTCTGAGTTTTTAGCTTACGAAGCTGTCCTACAGTAAATATTTTATCAATTTGTGTTTTCTCTTCTTTTTCTTTTTCCAAAAGTTTTTTTAAACGTAAGTTTTCCGATTGGAGATTTTTCATTTTCTTACACATTTCCGATTCTTCTTGTGAGCTAATAAAGGATAAGTATTCAATAAAAAAAATATCCCAAATAAAATTAATGAAATAAGTACTTACATGAAATGTATGTTTATAACAAATTCTATCTTTTTTATTCTTTTCTCACGATCTTTCTGGACAGATGTTTGCACTTCTGGTAATTTTTGTAAATTAAGTGAAGGCACGCGTCTCGTTTTAACTTTTACTTATTTTTGAACACATGCAATAGTTTTTCTTTAACACAAAAATTATCACGAGTAAAATGTTTTAAACATATTCCAGCAGTTTTTGCATTAAAACCATGCTTTTGAGAGCATTTCTTGCTCCCATAAATTACAAAGTTTGGTATTGGTCAAAAAACTAAAGTATCGACAATCGGACGAACAGTTCTTGCTTTTCTTATTATTATTGCTGGTATAACCCATCACTGCACAATAAACCATCGTTCACAAAATCAAACAAACAATATTCAATTACAAAAACCAGTAAATTACTTAAAACAGAGAGAATTTAGACGCTAATAGCCACACTAATAACGCCACGTATGTCACCAAATTTCAGATTTGTCACACAATGACGTCAGAGTCGAAAGAGAGAGAGGGAGAAAACCTGCGCGTGATCATATCTTGTTTAGTCTTAGTATCATGGTATGTTACTATGCTTAAAAAAATAAATGATTGTGAAATTTCGCTCTAAATTATTTTCTATCTTTAATTCGTGTATTTTTGACTGGTCTGAAGAGCTAAAAGGACTTCGGAGAGTGCAAGCAATAACACCTTAGTGACGAAAGGAAACCCAAAAAAAACCTGAAAATTTCATCATAACTTCTGTTTTGCTTAATTTTGATCATCTTTAAAGTATTCTCTTTTGACCACAACGTACCTCTGCAAATGATCCTTCCATTGTTCAAAACATTTTTTAAATTCACTTGTGAGGATGTTCTTTAAGCCTGCCAGCAATTTTTGTTTTACCTCCTCCACAATGGCAAAACGCTTTCTTCTCATGTCCCTTTTGAGTGTGAAGAACAAAAAAAAGTCACAGAGTACCAAAAAAAATTTTAGGTTCTTTTTTGAGCTGATTTTGAAGCTTAAAACATTCCTGAAGTCGACGCTCTTTTTGATCGTCTGTGAGAAGGCGAAGGACAAATTTGGTTGGAACTCTTCTCATGTGCAAATCTTTGAGTAAAATCCTCCGAATTGAAATCTATGATATTCCAGATATCTCACAGAGCTGATCAATAGTTCGGCGACGGTCTTTACGAACGAGAGCATTAATTTTGTCGACGTTTGTGCCACTTCTTGACGTTTAGGACGTCCTGAACGGAGTTGGTTCTCAATTGGCATTTATTTATTTTTAAAACGTGAAAACCATTTGTAGACTTTGGTTTTACCCTCGTATATATTCTCGTCGATATACAAAAATTTCTTGAGTCTTAAATTTGTTTGAAAACCTGAGTACTAATAAATAGTTGACAGGACAACAGCAAACGCTCAATTTTTAAATTATCCACCGATAAATATCATAGCATTGTTCTAGAAACTTCAAGGTTTCAAAAAATCTTAATCCGTTGTACTTATTTTCGCAGTGTTTTGTATACTCAAAATATCTAAAAATATGTATGAGTCTTGGTTTATAACAGTTCCTAAGATGTTTCGCACGCAAATATATATTTGAAGAAACTGTCATAAATCATGATCCACACTTACGGTAGTTTACCTTTCCATAAATTGAAGAATGATTATTCTTTGGTTTATAAAAGGGTCTTAATAAGTCAGTTCACTTTTAGATATTTTGCGTATACCTTCACACAACTTTAAGACTAGATTTAGCGTAATCCGTTTGTTTTTATAATTGTTTTGCACTTCACAAGAATATTAGCCGTAGTAAAGTCTCTGTTTGTACCATCCCTCGGAAAATTCCAAACACATTCTCGACTATTTTAAGTGCTTTTTTACTTATGTGTTACCGCACTGATTCGTAAGCCGCCTCCATGTTATGTTTTTAGTCTTTCTCGTTACTTCCCATTAAGTTATGTTTTTTATTTATTGTAAATTTTAGATTTCTTTAATAATTTAATAACAATTTTGTTTATAAACATAACCGTCAATAGTCTTTTGTATGTACTTCGCGTGACCTGTAATATGTCAGGCTACAAGTTTTCATAACTTAAATTGAACAGTTTTATAAAGAAATGTAAACAAACTATTAAAAAATTTAAAGTAAAATACAAAAAATAAAACAAAACTTATTCAAGATAGACTCGTAGACCCTATTATTTATTAGTTCGAAATAAAGTAACCTAATATTTTGAATTGATATAAATATTTTCTCCTAGAAACAATTTGTAAAACAAAAAACTAAAAATACAATAATAAATAACAAAACTAACCGAAATTTTTCTACCATCTAGAAAATAAGTACAAATTTCCATTTAGCAATAGGTTTAATAATAAATTAACATTTTCCTTTACCAAGTCTTTGAAAAAACTATACACTTTCCAAATGTTAATTCTGTTAATCAAAAAAAAAAATTGACCTACTAAATTGTACGAAGGATTCTTAGACTTTTATTTAACAATCCATTAATAAAATTTATATTATTACGAATAGATCTCTACCTGTTTAACTGAAATCAATATAAGTAAAAAAAATGAGAGACGGCTAGAGTTTTAGTCTAAAGTGATTATTTAAAAAAAAAGTAATCGACAGGAAATTTTCTCACTAAGATAAGTTTTTAGACTAAAAAATATTGTCAAACCATAAGGCACATACAGTGTATCAATTTTAAAAGTTGCAATCGGCAATATCTCTAGAATTGAAAAAGTTATTGAGAATTACTTAAAACCGTTTTAGTGGTTGCTAGGGGGAATCAAAATGACATGGTAAGTGACGCACCCCCACCCACCTCTTAAGCCACAGCCACCACAACTTAAAAATTTTAAATAGCACTACCCTACTTGTAATACATCGTTGGAAAGCTCATAACAAGCGCTTTTCAAAAATGTTATGCAAAAGTCTATTTGAAAAATTCGTTTTCCAAGTACTCGACAAGAAATACTTTAAATTTTCATTGTTGTTATTCACTGTAGTAAATGAACTCTAATTGAAACTAAAGTAAAACATTGCCTAAGTGATTAATTTTTATTAAATGCTATAATAGATGTTGAAAATAATTTCCGTTGTTTGCTAAACAAAGATAGAGCCTGTTTTGAAATTTTTCACGAACTTTTTGAAAAGTTTCTCTGCGAATAACTCGACACTCTTGAATGATTCTTTGTCTCAATTGTTCAAGTGAATCTACTATCGTTTTCTAACCACAAACTTTAAATGACCCCATAAAAAAAATCCAGTGGTGTAAGATCTGGTGACCTAAGTCCTCTTCTCCCAATCCATTGATTTGGGTAGTAGTTATCCAACCATTGCCTAACTGGAAGTACATAGTGTGGAGGTGCTCCATCTTGTTGAAAATGCAGTAGATGTTTATTTAATCCGAGATTTCCCAATTCCCTATAAGAGGCTCAATGGTTGTCTCCAGCATATTAGCGTATTGTTCGCCGTTCAAATTGCCATCAATAAACAGAGGTCCAACAATGGCATCAGTCTAAACATTTAGTTTTTTTGGATACTGCGTATGTCTCTCTCTAAATATGTGAGGGTTTACATCACTTCAATACCTGCGGTTTTGTTTATTTATATTTCCATTTAAATAAAACAAACACTCATCCGAAAAACAAATCTTTTTTACGAATAATGGTTCGGTAATGCATTTTTCAGTAACCATTTCACAAAATTCAATGGGCCGATCCGGGTCGTCATCGCCAAGTTCTTTGAGAGTTTGCATCTTATAAGGATGAAATTTATGAAGCTTTAATACCTTTCGTACTGATTCGTGTGATAATCCAGTTTCCCTAGTTACGTGACGAATTGACATTGTTGGATTTATAGCATATTGTCCAAGTATTTCAATTTGGGTTTCCTCACTGAGACTTGGTTGACTTCTTTTTTTATTCTTAACAGATCCTGTTTTTTCAAATTTGGCGACTAACTTCTGAACGTACGCATGATTCACATGTTTTTCTGTATATTTATTATTGAACACTGCGGCTGTTCGAAGAGCACAACAAATTTCAGAACCGTAAATAAATATCAATTTAACAGGCTCTGCCGTAATATAAACCATTGTTAATTTTTGATAATTTACAATATCGTTAACACGTACAATTAATAAATGAAATGTATGAATCTACAAAAACAGACACATTATAATCTAATCCCAATAAACATGAGGGTGCAAAAACCATAATGTAGTGCCATTTTGATAAGATTCAAAACACAAAAAAATCACACAAAAAACATGAAACGTAGTTTTTAGGGTTTAAATCATCTTTTTGGTTGTGTATTATGTAAATAACGTCAATTTTACCTTTAGGACATCGCATAACAAAAATGAAAATTTAAAGTCTTTCCTTTCAAGTATTTGGAAAATGATGTTGTCAAATAGGCTTTTGCATAACATTTTTGAAAAGCGCTTGTTATGAGCTTTCCAATGATGTATCACAAGTAGGGTAATGCCATGTTCAAGTTGGAGTGGCTGTGGCTTAA
Organism: Tribolium confusum; assembly: GCA_029207805.1. NCBI lineage: Eukaryota > Metazoa > Arthropoda > Insecta > Coleoptera > Tenebrionidae > Tribolium > Tribolium confusum. The sequence continues at coordinate 13,842,361 of JALGAY010000006.1, forward strand.
AGAGTGGGTGGGGGTGCGTCACTTACCATGTCATTTTAATTCTCTCTAGCAACCACCGAAACGGTTCTAAGTGATTCTCAATAACTTTTTCAATTCTAGAGATACTGCCGATTGCAACTTTTAAAATTGACACACTGTATATTTAGAGACCAGTTGTCTCAATTGTTTTTTTTTTTGATTCTTTAAAACCGGCCTATTTAGGTAAACCGCGAAAGAAGCACAATAAGCCTAAAACATTACTGCAGTAGGCCACACAGTCTTGTATTTTAGTTTAGAAAAAGCATAATCAACAACATTAAAATTTTTCTTTTTAGATTATTATCTACTACGTTATGAGTGCATGAGTAGTGCAATTAAAAATAGATTGCAAAACAAACACCTGGTAACATAACTAGAATAAACTGCACTTAACTTTTAACACTTAATTTTAGCAAATCACTAAATTCCAAAAACTTTTGAATTAGATAACTGAGATAAGATACATTAGATAAAATACAAAATAATAAATACAATGACATAAACAGGTGTACTCATTATTTTGTAGTTTAGTGCAGTGTATTAAAACAATTATGAAAAGTATTATAGTTTTCGGAATTTTGGTACTTTTAATCAACAATGTCCAAAGTGCCAAAATTTTGGGAGTTTTTCCAATGACTGCTCGAAGTCATTACATTCTTGGAAGTAGTTTAATGAGAGCCCTCGCAGAAAAAGGACACGATGTGACCGTAATTAGTCCTTTTGGTGAAAAAACTCTTCCCAAAAATGGTTCGTACAGAGATATTGTCTTAACAGGACTTGCAGAAGAGCATGATGGTAAATACAACGAAATATAAAATTTTATTTTTTAAATTGTTGTTTTATTAGAAATGATAAAAAAATTCAATGTGTTTTCACGAAAAAAATTTGTGGTTTTGATGAAACCTATCATTGCTAAAATGATGATATCAATGACTGAAAAAATCCTAAATCATACGAATGTCCAAAACCTGATACACTCAGATGAGAAATTTGATATTGTTGTGGTTGAAGAATTTATGAATCAAGCTCATAAAGCTTTTGCTACACATTTTGGAGGCCATCTTGTGTTGTTATCGACAATGGGTGCTAGTATATGGATCAATAACAATGTAGGGAATCCCACACCTATCTCTTATGTGCCTGATCCTATCCTCGGTTATTCAAGTCATATGACTTTTGTAGAAAGGCTGCAGAATACACTATCCTATATCATGGCCCAATCTTTTGATCGTCTTTATGTTAACCCAAAACAAAACAAATTAATTAAAAAATATTTCCCTAACGGTCCAGATTTAAACGATGTCATGTATAATGCCTCAATTGTATTATTAAACTCTCACCAAAGTATAAATCAGCCGGTACCATACGTACCAAATATGATTGACATTGGAGGCTTTCATGTTGCAAAACCAAAAAAACTACCAAACGACCTACAAAAATTTTTAGACAATGCCAAAAATGGGGTTGTATATTTCAGTCTTGGATCACATCTTAAAAGTGCCTTAATGCCTGTTGAAAAACGCCAAATGATTCTGAATGCGTTTTCAAAATTAAAAGAACAAGTTTTGTGGAAATGGGAAGAAGATGATCTGCCTGGAAAACCTGAAAATGTGCATACTCGAAAATGGGTGCCACAACAAGATGTTTTAGGTATTTTTTTTGTATAAATTTTTTAGTTTGTTATAATTTTTGTAGCTCATCCCAATGTGAAATTATTTATTACCCATGGCGGTTTATTAAGCACAATTGAGACAATTTATCACGGAGTGCCAGTTTTGGCACTTCCAATTGGCGGGGACCAGAATCTAAACGCAAAACAAATTGTTGATAATGGATTTGGGGAAACCATTAGTTTTCATGACTTGACCGAAGAAGCTCTAACAGAAAAAATAAACAAACTTTTAAATAATCCAAAGTAAATTCTGTTAAAAAAATTAATTTAAATTATTAACTTATATTTTAGATACCGGGAAAATGCCAAAATTAGGTCACAAGTTTTTCATGATAGAATTGTGGATCCTATGGATACCGCCATTTATTGGATTGAATATGTTGGTAGACATGGAGGAGCTCCACATTTGAGAGTTGGAGCATTGGATTTGTCGTGGTGCGAATATTTTCTCTTGGATGTTATAGCAGTTATAACAATTATAATTGGAGTTGCATTGTTTATCTTTTATAAAGTTACAAAATTGGTTTTAAAAAAATTTTGTAAAAAAAGTAAAAAAGTAAAAAGCAATTAATATTGTTATTAGTTAAATCAAACTTTTAAATTTTGACGATTACGTTTAAATAATTTATGTATTCTTTTTAGATAAGCAGTTACTAGTTATCTACGTATAAAAAAGTTATAAATTTGAAACAAACATAAATAAGTTTTTTTATATACCTATTGCTGAATATGTGTTATTAATATTAATAAAGAAAATAAAATAATCTTGTTCAAACTGCATAAACACCGAATAAATTTCAGAATAAATACGTATACAATAAAAATTAATGAGTAAAATGCTTTGTTGCTAAAAAATTGCTAAAAATTTGGCAAATGTTTTTGCTTGATTAAAATAAGACAAAATTATGCAATTAACATGAGCTGTAAGGAGATAACCTAGGAGATAACTAGGTAGTAAAAGCTTTTGCTATTCTTTCCGCATATCACTGATTTTTAACAAAGTAGATAAACTGACCACTTGAAAACATTTGAAATAAAGTAATATAATTATTTGTAATAATATGTACATTTTTTGTATCATAAATTATAATACAAAATAAAAAATAATAATATAAATGACTTGACTTATTTAGCTATTTTTCCAAACTTCAAAGGTTAAAACTAAGGTAATTATTCCACATTATCCACCGGTTTCGAGGTTGTTGCCTCATCAGTCATCACATCATCAATACAACTTTCAAAAGACTTGTACCAACGATCATTATAATCCAGTCAGGTATATTACCAGTATAAACTGGACATATACTTAATTAGGAAATAATGCAAAACCGGTCTACAGTTCCCTTTGGTTGCGTATCTTGGCTGTAACACATTTTCTTGTTGTATTATACAAGATTTTCATAAATGATTGTAACATCGTAGGTGGCTGTGGAAAAAATAAAAAATGTTTTGCCTTTACAAGGCAATAATTTTAGCTATTATAATAATTATTATTAAACAATTGAGTAACTCCAAGAACCATTCTCTAATATTCCGTTGCAAAAATAGGACATTACAATAAATATTCGTGATATCAGAAATTTCCATTGCCACCTACGATGTTACAATCATTTATAAAAACCCGGCATATAATAGTATATTAAAGAACGCGTTTTGAAAAGTTTCTACTTTACGTGTTTTACGTAATTTTTAAGTAAGAAAGTTAATTATTTAATCTTTAGAGACTTTTGCGTTAATACGAGGCAGTTGGTAATAAAAATGTCACTAAAGTGTCAATAAAGTCATTGAACTTTGAAATGTTTTCAAATTTGTCTAAAATTCTGTGTAAGTAACTCACAAATGGTTCATTTTTACCTACCGTATCGGTTATTGATTGAATAATCCAATTGGCATTAACACAGTAAGGAAAATCTCCATTTATCTCTAAATTCCCACTCCATTTGCGGTTCTCAGCGACTCCTTTCATTTCATCGTTATTTGAGTCAAGCAGATTTATTCACTGATCTAGCAAATAACTTGTAAATTATCGAATGCTATAGATGTTGTAAATCGTCAAAATAAAGGCTCAAAACTTTATTTTAGTTTCAAGTTTTATTTTAAAGCTGTTCTAACTTCAAAAGCTGAAGTTTGTCGCATGTCCACCGCCGCTTGTTCCGCCCCTTTCGAATATTTTATAGATTAATTGCGACACCTACACACAAAAACACTTTGTTGAGGAATACTGCTTGTCATCAAGTGCAACAAAATTTATTCGAATATAATTACTGTAATCTTATTGTCGACAGAAACGTGACGTTTCATTTCAGCGATAGCGTGTTACATGGTGTTACCAATCCGAAAACACTAAATTGCACTAGCTGTTACCGCACGGAATTTGGGAGCGGAATTGGCTATTACCGCACCCAAATCGGACTCTGTTACCGACGTAAAGTAGAAAAACACGTTATAAACACCTTTACTATAAACACATTTTAAAACAAATTTAAATTTTAGAATGGCCTTTTAATTCATCTATTGTAATTGCGTTTAATTTTCGACACACTCTAATCAATTACAATCTCATGTACAGAGCAAAAATAATTACGCTGTGCAAATAGTCAAAGATATAAAAATATTATAGAATAAAAATCTAGAAAATTAAATTTTGTTTACCAAAGTCCGTAAAATAATATATTTATCTCTAATAGTTTAGGTTTATGAAACGCTTAAATTTGTACTGCTCATGAAAAAACTCAAGAAATTAATTATTTTTGATTTTTGGCGTCTCTAAACTACTAAAATAAAACGTTTCACAGACTTTTTTGTATAAAATTTTTTTTCTACAACAATTTTCGATAAAAATTCTTTGTAGATTTAACAGTTGCGCAGCGTTTTTTAAATAAACTCGACGCTGCTCATATTTCAAACTTCTAATATATTTTTTTAAATATGTTCTAGTAACTAATTTGTTAATTTTTTTAAGACAAATATTAAAGACTTATTTCTTTATACGAAAGAATGATTTTATTTGTTTTGAAGAAAATTTAAATAAAACAATTTGATCTCTTTTTTTTTCGTGAGAATACGTGAGAATAGTAAAAAAAATTTGTTCTCTCATTCTTTTAGATATGAAGACGTTAAGTTGGGAATTCAACTTTTGTCAATTTATTTTTTCAAGGTTTTTGAACTTTGTAGTGTTTTATAATCTGTTTTTGTACCTTTTAGATAATATTATGTCAAACTTATTTCAAAAATTGCTTACTAAATGTCGAATTTAAAATTTAAAAGTGTTCAATTGTTATTAAATTTTTAACAAAGTTGTCATTCGACTTGACTTTATAACCACTAGCCAGCAACATTGCTAAATTGTAAAAATAACTTTTTCTCATTTTTTTAGAAAAAGAGACAAACATATTTTTAATTATTTTTTCAGGGTTTTATTAACAGTCCCATACAACGTACTGTAGAGCTTTTCCGTTATTTTGCACTCACCTAGTATGTTTGTTTTTACCTTACCAATTAAAAAAATATTTTTAATAAAATTTGCATTAATGAAATTGTACCGTCTATTTTTTTTAACAAAAATAAATAACAATCATAATAAAAAATGATTGATGATGACCATGATATAAAAAATAATAAAGCTATTATTATCTAAATTTTATTGCTATTATTATTTAAAGCTATTATTATACACTCTTTAAATCATTGACTTTGTTTTTGTTTTTTTTTTAGTGTTGTAAAATCGGAGTTACTGCTTGAGCCATTTATAGGAGACTATGTTGTCATTGAAATCTAAAATATTCAAAAAAAAAAAATTAACCGCTTTTATGTTGGCAACATATTAAAAAATTACAATTTTTTTTTTAGTAGAAATGACAGATGCATTTAGTTTTTCTACATGTTTTAGAGTGATCTTTAACTACTTAAACGTTTCGGTTAAATTGTTATTTAAATAATAATATTTTACAGATCGTCTTTTATTTTCTAAAAAATAATGTAACGAATGTGTTAAAGAGTTAGAATAATAACAAAAAATTTATTTCTGCTCTATACACAAAAACACACAGCAATAATTTAAAAAATTAATAACTCAATATTCACACAGTAGTAATTACGGTTGCCGATTTAATAATCACTTGTCGGGTTCCACACTAACAGCCTGGTCACTGTTTTTGCGCCGCTTGTATAACAATAAGTTTTTCTAGAAATTATTCAGATATTTACGAAAACAAATATTTTATCTAGTGCATTAAAAAAATTACTAAACATTTTTGAAAAGCACAAAAAAGAATTCCCAAAAACAAAATACTGGACATGTCATACCAAAAATCGCCATGACAAAATTCGTTGTTACTATTTTCTTATTCTATTTTGTATCCAGTTATTTAGTTTTATTTAAGTTAGAATATTTTCTTTTGGTAGTTTTACTTTAGTTAAGTAATATAAACATATTACCTAAAAAAAATTGTATTTTTATAAAAGTAAGCCACAATATTCGTCTCCCATTCTTAGTCATACGATTTTCTTATATACATAGATTACTGTTTTTGCTTTTGTATTTATTATGTTTCTTATTTACGTCTTCTATAAACTAGGTACTGCTCAATGTCGTTTGTAAAAAAAACAAAATAAACAAAATTAAAATTATTACCACAATGTTTAATTCATAACGTAAATTTAATTACTACATGTTTTACACTTAAAACTAGCCAAAGTAATTATTTGAAATGTGTTTCAAAAAGAAAGAAACAATGAAATATTTTCAAATTTTTTTAATAGTTTGTGTCCACGAAATAAACTGTGGCAAAATTTTAGGCATATTTCCAACGCCTGCCCGAAGTCACTACATTCTTGCAAATACTTTAATGAGAGCACTTGCTGAAAAAGAACACGATGTAACCCTAATTAGTCCATTTAAAGATCAAAATTCGACAAAACTAAAAAACTACAGAAAGATACATTTAACAGGAATTGAAAAAAGTAAGATACTCCCGTTCAACTTTCAAAGTAGTGCAAGAGGATTCTCATTTATCAATTCAGTTTTAAGTAAAATAGCGAAATTAGAATTGGCTGAAATTACAATCAGTCATCCAAAAGTACAAAAATTGATCAAGTCGAATTCAACTTTTGATGTTGTTATAGTTGAACAATTCAGTGATGAAGCACCAAAAGCCCTTGCAACACATTTTAAAGGTGCTCTGATTGTTTTCAGTACTTTCAGTTCAGATCCTTGGATTGCTTCTTTAGTAGGGAAGCCACAAAATCCGGCTTATATTCCTTTCTTCACGAAGGATTATTCCAGATTTATGACTTTCTACCAAAGAACTATAAACACTCTGACTTATATTTATGACCGGCTGTTACACCACTTTTATATTAATCCCAAGCACCAAGAACTTGTAAAAAAATATTTGCCACACTCTCCCTCCTTGAATGATATTATTTACAACACTTCAATTGTGTTGCTTAATTCTCATCCAAGTATCAATCAACCTGTACCACTTGTACCAAATATGATTGAGATTGGTGGTTTTCACATGTCAGAACGTCATATGCTATCAGTGTTACCACCTGATTTAGAAGTTTTTTTAAATAGTAGTACCGAAGGAATAATCTATGTCAGTCTTGGATCAGTTCTCAAAAGCTGTAACTTGCCACAAGAAAAACGTAAAGCCCTTTTGAGAGCTTTCTCAAAACTGAAACAAAAAGTTTTGTGGAAATACGAATCTGAGATTGCAGAACAACCAGAAAATGTAAAAATACAAAAATGGTTTCCTCAACAAGCCATTTTAGCACACCCAAATGTTAAACTTTTTGTAACACATGGTGGTCTGTTAAGTACCATTGAAACAGTTTATCACGGTGTTCCAGTTTTGGCAATACCAATTTTTGGAGATCAGAAGCAAAACGCACAATTTATATCTGAAAGAGGTTTTGGGTTGTACTTGTACTACCAAGATTTAACAGAAGAAAATTTAACAGAAAGATTAACTCAGTTACTAACAGAAAAAAAGTAAGTTGTTTATTGTTTAAATTTTACTTAAACAGTTTAACAGGTTTGCTAAAAATGCAAAAAAACAGTCTGAAATTTTTTATGACCGGCTTGTGAATCCACTGGATACTGCCATCTACTGGGTTGAATTTGTATTACGACATAGAGGAGCCCCCCATTTAAGAGTAGCAGGTCTTGATTTACCTTGGTACAATTATCTTTTTCTAGATATTATACTTTCTAGTTTACTGTTTAGTTATGTTTTCTATAAGTGTTTTAAGCTGCTTTTGTACATATCTTTCAGACGACAAAAGTTGAAACAAAATTAGTAAAAAAATTTAATAAACACAAAACTGTTTCTATTATTTCCTAATCTTATTAGGTAGTTATCATAAAACAAAAATTAATTAATGAATTAAATTAAATTCGTGTAAAGAAAAATTGTAAAAATATATAAATAATTCTAAAGGAGTATAAACGACGATTAGAGAAAAACCATTAGAGAAATTTTTCACCGCTTTTTGCATAAATAGTAAGCAAAAATAGCAATATTAAAAAAATAGTTAATAAAAATTCTTCTACCAACAAAGATAAAAAAACAGCACTAGAAGGAAAAGAAAGCTATGTTTTGAGAAAAGTGAAAAGCTAATAGAAAGTTTTTATTAGTCAAAAATCATTTAGTGTCAAAAAATAAAAACAGTCAGCAAAAGCAATTATACAAGTAAAACAAATAAAAAACAAAAAAGGTAGATGGATAGTAGAACTAAGAGAATAAGGAAAATTGGGAACAAAAATTAATTAAGTAACGTATAAACAAGGTATTTCAATTTGATGACTTTAAATAAAAAGTAAATACAAAAAAGAGACATAGAAAAAACAAAAACATGTAGAAGAATAAAAATAAGTTCTCAGAAAATAAACAAACATAAGATAGAAATGCTAATACAAAACAAAAAACTAATTAATATAAACACAAATAGTAAAAAACAAGATTACAAAAACAGCAATAAATTTAAAACAAAGCAGGAAAAATAAACACTAAGCCAAAAGCTAAAGAAGGCATTTTGACAAGAGTTAAAAAAAGAAAAAAATGTAAAAAACGCCCAGTAGCACCAAACAATTTCACTTAGCACGATGCACGTTTCAACAACAAAGTTGTCATCCTCAGGTGAGAAATTAAACTTGAGTCAGTTTAATTCCTCACCTGAAGATGACAACTTTGTAGTCAAAACGTGCGTCCTGCAAAGTAAAATTGTTTAGTGCTATTGAATTTTATTCTACACGACAAGGAGATCCAACAAGAAGTTTGGAGTTGAAAAACACAAATAAAAAAAGAGATAATTGTAGAACGAAAAATTAAATCAAACAAATAATAAGAGAATATTTACTACTGCATAAACAGAAAAAATACATATTGATACTATAAAAAATATTGGAGAGAGTTTGAATAGAAAGATAAAAGACAATAGTAGAAATAAAGGTAAAAAAACAACAAAATAGAAAAAAGACGTAATATTAATCAGCATGATAAAAAAAGAGATAGAAAGTCTTAAAATGACAAAATAAATAACAAGAAAAGCGTAGCATTAATCAAACTGATCAAAAAAAAAAATTAATAGACATTAAATGATAATAAATATGTAGGTTATTAGTTTGTATGAAAGAAGGTTGGTATGTATAAAGATTGTAAGAAGCTTAGAAAAAGATAAGTAGTCAATTAGAATCACAAAGTATACAAAAAAAATAAGAAAAATAAAGTACGAACAAAATTAAATAAAGAAGCAATAAATACAAAAATACAGAAATAAAAATACAGAAATAAAATCAAAATTTTGAGTCTACCCAGATATTGACAACTGTGTAAAGAATTAATAGAAAAACATTATAAAATACTAGACAAGAGTAATAATATAACTGAATCTAGACCAAAATTGCGAAAGCAATAAACAATGTAAATAAATTCGTTCAAAAAAAGAACAAAAAAACAAATCTATAATTTAAAACTATAATGTAAAAACTAATGTAATTATGTAAAAACTATATAAAGTTTTAAATAATAGAATAGAGTAGGTATTTCTTAGAAACTAGAGAAAAAGAGTAACTTTTTCGATTAATTAAAACAGAGATAAAAAACCAACGGAAAACTACCATAAAATAATACTACTTACCACACTATTCATAATATATGTGATGGTGTTAAAACTTGAAGTGGATAAAAGAAATATACCAAATATATGCCCAGGTAGGATTTAGAAAAAAAAAGAAAAGTCATAACATACTCAAAAATATCTTTTCTGTTAATCGATTAGAAAAAATTTATTAATGTCTAATTTTTTATAAAAAAAAGTGGTTATAAAAAAGGTGTTTTTTACACTCTGCGCGATGCGTTCAATTTAATTGTCAAATAAATATAAACTTTTACAATAAAAGTTTCAACAGTGATTACAAAACGCAGCGAAGATAAAGCAAAGTGAAATTATTAAATTAATAATTAATAAAATTTTAATGTGAAATATTACTGTTTTGCCTCAAAGTAAACTAAAATGTTAAAATACTGTCTATAATTATTTAGAGGAAAGACAACCAAATATGATTTTTATTTGTCCAGTGACGGTTAGATAGTACTATGTATAATATTATAACTTTTTTGTAATTAACAATCAACGGAAAAGTTTAGTAATCAACTTGTTTGTTAACTCGCACATAATAATCTCTACTTTATCAGGCATACTCGCTTCGCTCATGCGTTAAATCGTCTCAACTACTAATCACCCTCATTAAGAGGAATCCGTATCTTTTCTGCCGACTGCACCTTACCAATAAGAAATAATGCTTTGCAAAGATTTTAAAGTCCCCATAACATAAAAAAAAGATTATTATTTTTATATAAACTATTGAAATATATTGTATATGAAATATACAAATTTTGTCTTTTTAAGTCTTTGTTAAGTCAATTTAACAGTAGTTTTAAAAAGTAATTAAAAAATAATATTTTGAAAACATTATTAGAAAAGCAAAGCTTGATCTTTTTCCTATAAGCAACTGCAAAAATTTAAAAAAAAAAAATTTATTTCTTATTTTATGAGGATTTCATAACCCTTGCAAAGCATTATTTCCTATGGATAAGGTGCAGTCTGCAGAAAAGGTAGAGATTCCTCTTAACCAACTTGTTGGTTAAATAACTATTAAAAAAATATATGTAAATCAAAATCTACAAACATAAAAAACATTGTATAGAAAATCTATAATTTTATAAAACAGATTAGAACCTTTTGAATCTTATGAGGATACAACAAACTTTTCTTAGATTACCAATTTAATTATTCTTGTTTTTAGTCACCATAAAATGAATGCTAGATGTACTCGTATACAAAAGAAAAAGACTAAGCTTTATTTCGATTAGTAACAACTTCCTAAAAAAAAGGTTGAAGGAAAAATTTGGAAGTCAGTAGATAATTCAAAGTAAGTTTAAAAATAGGTGTTTTATCACTTTTTGGAAATTCTAATAAGGTTAAAATTAAGTCAAAAATATTTACAGATAGACTCAAATTTGTTAATCTACTGGATAAATATGTCATACAACATGATGAAGACCCCCGATTAAAAGTAGCATCCTGTATTTACACTTTGGTACCTATAAATATTATACCGTCGCAATTTTAATAATTATCGAAAGACAATTTTTCTATTATTGTATTTTTTATCATATTTATTATAATGTAGACAAACTTATTCTAGAAAAAAATTAAAATATATTAATTTAATGTGTTATAAAAAAACTATTATAAACTTAGACATAAATTATTCTATATATCGCAGTGCTTCATCCTAATTTAAATACCATTGACATTTACTGCAATATACATATACCCAGTGTTATAACCGATAAAAGGTTATTCTCATAGTAACAACAATGTTATATCACACGCTTTTACTTTTTATAGTTACATTAAATTTTTCAAGATGTTCAAAAATTTTGGGAATTTTTCCAACAGCTGTTCCAAGTCACTATACTCTATCATCAATTTTAATGAAAAGTTTAGCCGAAAAAGGACATGACGTTACTGTGATTAGTCCTTTTTTTGAAAGAGAATTACCAAAAAATGGTAGCTACAGAAACATTGTCTTAACAGGATTCATAGAAAAGTTTGATTGTAAGTTATATAATTTGTTTAAATTCAACTAAACACAGTCTTACAGATTACAGCAAAAATCTCAATATGTTTGAAATTGAAAATATTAGCCCATTTTTGGTCGAGATTTTCACCAGTAATATTGGATTAGAATTGACTGAAAACACACTCAGTCATAACAACGTTCTAAATTTTTTAAAAACAAACGAGACTTTTGATGTTGTTATAATGGAACGCTTTATGAATGAGGCACTTCAAGGATTTGCGGTACATTTTAATTGTCCCTTAATTATACTGAACACATTTAGTGCAAACCCCTGGATTAATGTTTTAACCGGAAATCCTGCCCCCACTTCGTATATCCCTTACGCTTTTCTTAAATACTCAAGCAGAATGTACTTTTGGGAAAGACTGACAAACACTTTAATGGACTTTTATATTAATTGTCTCCTCAAATTTTATTTATTTCCGCAACAAAAACAACTCTTTGACAAATATTTCAACACAGATTTAGATTTTTATGACGTTATTTATAACGCATCAGTAGTTTTATTAAACTCAAATATAATTACGAACCAACCGGTTCCATATGTTCCAAATATGATAAATATAGGAGGATATCATCTTAACCCTACCGGACGTTTACCAAGAAAATTACAAGAATTTCTAGATGAAGCAAAAGACGGTGTTATCTATTTTAGTTTAGGTTCTTATCTTAAAAGTACTCAATTGTCAGTTGAAAAACGAAATGTTTTCCTTAAAACATTTTCGAAATTAAAGCAAAAAGTTTTGTGGAAATGGGAAGCAGATGAACTTCCAAACCGGCCAAGAAATGTAAAAACCAAAAAATGGTTACCCCAGCAAGACATTTTAGCCCATCCCAATATTAAATTATTTATAACTCACGGTGGTTTGTTAAGTCTAACTGAAGCAATTTACCATAAAGTTCCACTTTTGGCTATCCCTATTTATGCGGATCAAAAGTCAAATTCTAGACATATAAAAGATGAAGGAATTGGTCTTTATTTGGATTATCAAGACCTTAGTGAAACGACACTGACAAAAAAAATTAATCAGATGTTAAATAATTCAAAGTAGGTACGTTTTTATTAAGTTAAACATTATTTTAAAATATGAGATTGCAGATTTTATAAAAATGTTAAAATCAAATCAAAATTATTACGTGACCAACTTGTTACTCCATTGGAAACCGCCATCTACTGGGTGGAGTATGTAATTAGACATAGAGGAGCCCTTCACTTAAGAGTCGCAGCTCTAGATTTACCTTGGTTTCAGTACTACTTAATTGATGTAATTGCTGTAATTTTGATAAGCGTGATAATCACATTTTATACTATCTATAAAATTGTAAAACGTACTTCTTTCTTAATGAAAGCAAAAAATAAGAAAATTAAACAAAATTAGGAATAACAAAGGTTTCAATCAAGAAAGAATTAAAACATAATTTTTTTTATTAACATTCTTGTATAGAATACCTATATTAATGCAGTAAATCAATATTTCCCCTCAAAGGTGTATAATTTATAAGCCCTAAACCCAAGTATATAATTTACATGCTTGCTTAGTTTTTTGTTTAAAACGTATCGCCTGGCATTTATTAAGTCTGGACATATAGAAGATCCACAACAACATTTGCTGTTAAATATGCTATATTTTCAATTTTGACCTCAAATAACATTTGCAAAAACTAATTTATGATAAAATAATAAACGACCTCTTTTGCAAAAAAATTAACTAATAAAAACGTATACAAAAATTTACGCGTTATTTAGACGAGTTATAAAATTTTAAAGTTAAAAAAAATTCCTATGTTATTTAAATAGAAAATATACATTTGCTATGAGTGACTTATAAAGATATTAAGTGCATAAAAATGAATATTTTTTCGTTAACGGAAAAGTTATGAACAGCAATAACATTAATATTATTAATAGCAAAGAAAGAACAAGACATCAGCATGACTGAAAAAAGTCTTATTAAGAAATTAAGAACAATTAGAAAACCTAAGACTGGCTCCACTAAGATCTTTTTCGTGACTGCAAGAATAGAACCTATAAGAATAAAGATAGAATAAAAGCCAGATATTTACATAAAAAATAAATTACACACAAAAGAGTCAATTGGAAGTTTAATAGTAAAATTATAAAAAAATTAACAATTTTTTTCCTTTTCCTTTGTTTTTCACCGGAGAAAAACCAGTAAACATTAAAAATTTAAAATATCCTTTTGTAATTAGCGATTAGTTAATAACAAATATTAACAAATCACAAATAAGTATTTCAAATTTCCTACGCTTACTGGTTTCTTTCTGGTAAAAAACACGACTTAAATAATTTTATTGTAAGCTTAATTTAACATTATTTTCTTTCTTTACATTACAAACTAGGTCGAAGTGTCTTTCCATTTTAATAATACCTTCATTGTTTATTTAAATTTCTGCCTCATACAAGTAAGAAATACCATTTTTAGTTTTAATTTGGGTCAGAGAAAAGCTAAACCAAAAAAAACCTTAAAAAATTTAGAATAATTAAAAAATAAAAACTGTCTTTAATCTTTTAGCTATTGCAGAGTACAATATAGCGGAGAATACTTTTTCTAAAATTAACAGATAATGTAAAAAAAAGTAACACTAAAAGACGCAACTAGAATAAGCAATTGTCTGACTAGACAACTAGACAAGCAATAATGCATTGTCTGCAAAGTAATTAGCTACACTAGATACAAAAAAACTAAATAAAAGAGAATGCTAGTACTTTGCCTCCTTACTGATTATAAGTGATTTTAGGTTCTAGCTATAGGTACAGCATCAGCAATCACTGCACTGATAATAAGCAGCAACGCTAAAACTTTTCATTATTTATTAATTATCTAAGTCTCTGAGGTACAACTTTTACCTTTTATCAGATTTGTGTTGACTTCTCAAAAAAGACTTGTTGGGTATATGAAAGACCACAATTGTCTATCATGTAGTCTTGTTATATGTTTATGATTCTTGAACATAATTATCATAACATCATCAAAGTTAAATACAGCAATTCGTGTTCTCATTTAACGATTTCTGCGTTTGATTACGTCTTTGAGAAAAATTTCAGTAATTTGGCTTAATTTGTTGTATCTCTTCTACCACATCTTTTTAAATAAATTTTATAACTTTTTCTAAGCCTTCCCCTTACCTTTCCAGTTTTAGTAGTATGGATAAGTTTTTATTTTCAGTCTATTTATTAGTAACAGATTTTTATACTATTCTTTTAGTGGGACTGCATCTGGTAAATTTTCTTCTGTGCGGTATGGCTTTTTCACTTCGATGCCATTTTTTTAGTTGGTTTCGTAGTTTTCTATCAAAATTTTTTATCGTGCCTTCTGTGTTCTTAATATTTAATACTTTTGACATAAAATAATTATTTTTATTATTATTATTATTAGCAGGCATTTCTATAAATTTAAAAAATTTAAAAACAGACTTTTTAGGCTTTAGCAGTTTCTGCATAAACCCTGTTGTACCAAATACTTTAAAGTAAGTCGCATTTGACCCCTACGTAACAATATAAATGCTGATTATTGTGCTAAAAGCTAATTTACTAAATTTTTTTGTCTTCAAATAGAATTTTTTATGTTCTTCAAAATGGTATAAAACCATAATAGTGGTTTTAAAACCTTAACCTTAAAAAAACAAAGTTTTTCCGATTTTTACAATTAAAAAAACATTTTTTTCGCTTTACCAAAAAATATTACTAATAAAAATTTAAACGTAGGAATATACAGTTATAATTCAGTTTGTATATTTTTAATATTTTACTCTTTACAGTACATATAAATTATGGTCACATTATTATTTAACAGTTTTAAAAACAAAAATTTAAAGAAAAAAAACTAAGAAAACAAAGTAAGATGTTGTTGATAAAAATAAAGTTAGAAATAAAATATTCACTCCTCTTGTAGACGCCTGAATGATGTAAAGGCAGTAATTTGATCCTTGTTGGGTACGAAATATGTTGAAAAACTATTTTTAGGGATAAAAGCAACTCATATATTATAGCTTTTTAAAATATGGAAAATAGAAAAACTTTGCCAATAAATTATATAAAAGAAAAGATGTTTTAAATGACCAGGTAAATTTTGACGTTAATTTTTCATCTTCACTTGTTTAATCTTTATTAGTTAACTGAATGTTTGTTTATAACCTTGTTTCGTTACTCTATTTATCAGAACTTATAATTATTAAATTATATTTTTTAAATCAAATGTCGATTCATGTCAAATGTTAACACGCTTTTTAAAACAACTAAAAATTTCTCTTTTTTTGTAAATTTACCAATAGCAACAATTTGTTTATTAATATTTTTTTCTTTGATTCGATAAAAAAGCATTGTAATAAACATAATTTTTCCTCTATTTTTAATATACATTTATATTGTTTAATGTTTTTGACAAAAGTTTAATAAGTTTTTTCAACATATTCAACATTTTTTATATAACTTTCCTTTTTACATTGTTATTCAGCCACTGATGCCACAGCTGTATTAGAATTTTAATTAAAATTGTGGTTTCGACATTGATTTTTATTATCATTATTTATTTCTTATAGAAATTAGAAATTATCCTTCTTATAGAAAACTAATGAAAAAATGCTCTTACAAAATTTTAATTATATTTTCTTATTGATTCATATTATGTTTTTAGGTTATCTGTTTATTTTTTATTTTAAAAACTGATTCACTTTTATTTATTTTACATTTCATAAACGATTTATTGTCTGCAAGAAATAGATAAATAAATGCTTTCTTCTACATTATAGTTTTATTGTACTCTTTCACTTTGAATCCTTATGTAGTCACATTTTAACAACGCTATATTGACAAACACAACATAGAGCTCCCTTTCCACCAAATAATTTTCGACCATTTTGCTTGAATTTGAGTTTAGTGTGTAATTTCGGTGTCTTTCTAAGTATGACCACATCTAAGCAATTCAACTTCATACTAAAACACTCACAATTTTTTATTTAGCTGCGACTGTGAAAGATAAATTGTCAATATTAAGCCAAGCAGTGCTTTTTTATCCTAATTTTCCCACATTTCCACTACATTTTCATTACACTATTTACATAATTTCAAATTTTGTTTTTAACTAAAAAAATGCTTTAACCTGAATTTTATAGATATTAAAGCTTTTTTTCCTAAATATTATATTTTTGTTGATAATGCGCTCGTTTTGACTCTGTATTACAGAGATTACGGTTCATAACCTTTTGAGGAGTGGTTCAATGCAGTAAATCATTTCAATTAATTGGTTACTACCAGTAAATATTACCTTTTTTACAGCTTGCCACATATTACAACAGAAATAGTAATATTGTTTAACGTGCTATAAATATTTTTAACCAAATCTGTTAGTAATTAAACTCGTAGCAGTAACATATTTAAGTAAATTATTTTGACCTTAAACCTCGTGTTTTATTGCGATAATTGCGTAATAGATTGAAACTCGTCGAAATAATCAAGATTATAACTAAAGCTAAAACCTATCACATCAAAATGTGATAAACCTTTATAGTTTATCACAAAATGAAGGTGATTGTTGTGTTGACTATTCTACTGCCATGTTTTGTGCAAAGTGCTCGAATTTTAGGAATTTTTCCTTCTCCTGGAAAAAGTCACTTCTTTCTAGGTCAAGCCTTAATGAAAGCATTGGCTGAAAAAGGTCATGATGTCACAATCGTCAGTGCTTTTGGTGAAAAAACTCCGCCTAAAAACCACCCTTACAGAGACATAGTAATTGACCTTGACGCTATGATGAAAAAAATGGAACGTAAGTTTTCGAATTTTTTTTTTTTACAAAAATACAAAAACTGATTTTAGTGGATCGCGATGGAGTAAATATGTACGAAATCGGCGATACGAACCCTTTCCTAAATCTTCCTTTTCTGTCATATCTGATCTCAGATATAGGTGTTGTGGTACTTCAAGACACAAATGTACAAGAACTGGTAAATTCGGGTGAAAAATTTGATATTGTTATTGTTGAGCAATTCTATAATGATGCACATAAAGCACTAGCTGCGCATTTTGGAGGAATTCAAGTCGCTTTCTGTTCAGTTGGTGCAAATATTTGGATTAATCCTTTAGTAGGCAATCCAACAATTCCTTCTTATATGCCAGATACTTTCCTGAGTTATTCCTCACATATGACATTTAAAGAAAGACTAACCAATACTGTATTCTATCTTTTTAATACACTAATACATCATTTCTACCTCTATCCTAAATACAATAAAGCTGTTCAGAAATACATCCCCAACCCTCCAAATTTCTACGACGTTCTATACAACGACTCTCTAGTTTTGCTAAATTTACACCCAAGTATCAGTCAAGCTGTACCTCATGTACCCAATATGATTGAAGTTGGAGGACTGCATGTCAAACCCCCGAAAAAGCTACCACAAGATTTACAAAAATTTCTGGACGAAGCTAAAGACGGAGTTATTTATTTTAGTATGGGTTCAAATTTGAGAAGTGCTGATTTACCTAACGAAAAACGTGAAGCTATTGTCAAAGTTTTGGGAAAGCTGAAACAGAAAGTTTTGTGGAAATGGGAAGATGATAAATTAGAGGGTCAACCTCCAAATGTTAAGCTAGGAAAATGGTTGCCTCAAAATGATATTTTGGCTCACCCAAACGTCAAACTTTTTATTACTCATGGTGGTTTATTAAGTACTACTGAAACGATTTACCATGGAAAACCAGTTCTGGCGATTCCGATTTTCGGGGATCAGAAACTTAATGCTAAATTGGCTGTGACTCAAGGTTATGGGCTTTCTCTGCCTTACAATGATTTGACTGAAAGGGCACTGACTGAAAAATTAAACGAACTTCTTACTAACCCGAAGTAGGTTTGTTAAAATTTGATAACAAAAAATTAATATTTCAAATTTTAGATATAGTGAAATTGCCAAAAGTAAATCTAGAACTTTTCATGATCGTCAAGTTGGTCCATTGGATACAGCTGTATACTGGGTTGAGTATGTGCTTCAACATAAAGGAGCTCCACATTTAAAAGTCGCAGCGGTTGATTTATCGTGGTATCAGTATTTGTTATTAGATGTTATAGGTTTTTTACTTTTAGTTAGTTTAATCAGTTTGTTTACTGTTAGTTTTATATTTAAGAAAATTTGTTGTAAGTTTTGTCAAAAGAAAAAACAACCAAAAGTAAAGAAAAACTAAATACTTATTAAATTTTGTTTTATTTTGTACTTACCGTCTGAAATAAAGTTGCAATTACTAGTAATAAAAAATATAAAAGCGCAAAATATATATGCTTTAGAAAAATTTCATTTTCATTCTTCATACTTGAAAATATCAATCTCTACAATTTATTATCCTGCCACTTGTAAAAACTAGTAAATACTTCAAAAATTTTGGTTTCACTCTTCATACTTAAAAATATTACATTTCATCACTTATCAATGCGCTCATAAAAATTATCTCTTAAACGTATAAATTCCAGATAAACTAAATAAATCCCAAATTTTTAAAAAACAGTAAAACTGCATTTAATTTTTTTATATTATGATTAGTTTAGTAAACTGTAAGCATAATTTAAAAAAAATGTTTTTATCGCCTACCACCATGGAAACTAAAACTTTATTGTATCCATTCAACGAGAGTTGAAGTGCCACTTTGTCTGCCTAGACAGGTAAAATATTTTACCTGACTGGTGATAGGCAACCCTAATTGCACGATTTTACATTAGCGTCTTTCCTAGTTACGTTTAACATATTTCCTTAAACCTTACACAATAATCAATCTATCGTTTTAAATTTAGATTATAATGCAATTTTTAGAACATACTTAGTTATTTTCGTATTTTTAGTTTACTATCTAAATGAAAGTTCATGTAAAAAAAGTTGCCTGCGTTAACGTCACTGTCAAATGTCAACAAACTAAAAACAAACCCTAACCTACATTGTTTTCATGATCGTTTTACTATTTGGCGAAATTCTAAACACTTAAACCTTCAAACTTAGGTAAATACAATAGATTTATCAAAATCTTAATAATATAATAGACCCTGACTCTGTTTCAGATTGATCAAAGCAAGCAATCTGAGTATTAAAAAAATGCAACTAAATTATTTTTGGTGGTACAATGGTGTGATGGTAGGCGATAAAATATTGTATGCAACACGGCAGTAAAATGACTGTGTCTGACTCGTTTGGTTGTTTCGCCTCGTCTTCGCCTCGGCTCAACAATTTCCAAACTCGTCAGACAAAGTTGCATTTTACTGCCTTGTTACATAAATAACTATTATTTAAATGTACAAACAGCAAATTATATACATCTTTGATTAAAATATAGACCAAAAAAGACTTAAGAACGTCGAAACAAAAGAAATAAAATAATTTACATAATCTAAACAAAACTATTTCCCAATTTTTTAATCGGTTTTCCTTTACTTATACTCAATAGCAAAGCTATGTTTTCTTTTATAATATTTTTTTGCTTGTCCAATTGCCAGTTCCTTTCTTATACCTCTACTTTTCTTCTCATCTTTCTTTGTTTTTTGCTCCTATAACTTTCTTATTGTTCCTCTCAACTGCTTAAAATCCTTTTGTATTGCTCCATTATGCCACATTTGTCTTTCTTTTTTTGTATTAGTTTAACCACATACTCTGCTATTTAGAGTTACCTAAGTTTTAGTTTTTAAATGTTTCTTCTTATCTTTTTGAACCTTTTGAAGATTTTTTAAACATTTTTGGTTTGTATTCATTCATTCATTATATTCATTATGCTTTTGCTGAAGTATAAATTGTAGATTTATGTTGTAAAGTCTCGAGAAACTAAAAGAATTAGCAAACTGATTACAATTTGTCCAATTTTCCTTATAAATTTCAACAAATTCTGTATAAATGTTTCTGCTACAATAGCGGCCCTCTACCACTTAGCCAAATAGTCTAAAGTTATCATCAAATACTTGTTTAACTCGGTCACAGAAACTGGTTCGGCTATGTTCAAAGCTACTCTTTCCCAAAAAGTACCAGAAATGTTCTGCGTCATTTTTTCCTCATGATCATTCTTTTACACACCTCTTACATTATTCGGTAACATCTTGTCTACAATCGACAGTAGCACCAATCTCTAACCCTGGCTAAAGTCTTACTAACATCAAAATGGCTCCAACTGTGACTATCGTATAGTTCCCGAAGTATTTGATGCATATATCTTCTAGGTATAATCGTTTTATGAACAAGTTTAGTCATCTAAAGTTACCTACCATCTTGTACAACATTCATTTTGAAAACATAATAAATCTCATTATAACCAATATCTTTTTTGCAGGTTTTGCAGTTTCTTCAAAACGGAAAAATATTTTTCTAGCTCATTTATCAGTTTGAAATAAGCGTCTTTTTCCTGTACTTTTAGCAAGCCATCTCAATAAAAAAACTAGTCTGTGTTGTCTTTTTCCGTCTTCGCTTGCTTTTCAAATATCTATGCGAGTTACTTGCCTATTTTATCTTCTGGTTTCTACTAAATTTAGAGAACCTTTCCGCAGAACATCGTCTTGACACACTGTCGCCAGTGGTGTGACTCTTTTCCCACGGTTTATTTCAAAATCATAACTTTGAAGATCCTTAATCAACCTCGCTTCAAATTTTTTTAAACTGAGCAACCATTACAGTCTGACCTAATCTAACTAAACCAAAAATTTTCTGCTATATAGAAAGCGGTAGAAATGTTCTAAAGCTCTTAGAAGATCAGAGCTGTTTAGAGGTAAAGCAATTTTTCTCGTTGTTCTCTAAAATTACAACCTTTTCACTTTGCTGTACTTGCGGTACAACATACTTAGCTCTTGTACTATACGTATCCATGATAAATTGTTGATAAGCAAGTATATAAGCTATAACGAGCTACAATCATACGACATATTAGCTTGTTAGAGAATTGTTGACATTCCGGTGTTAAGAAAATTTTCTTTTTAACTGACGTGAAAGCTTTCTGACTGTTCCAAAATCCTTAAAAAAATTATGGTAATACCTGCAAATTCCTCAAAAACTTTGTATCTTCTGCTTTGTCATCGCCAAGAAAAATATTGTGCTTTTTTTAGAACAGAACATATTTCTGTAGATTCAGTAGAAGAGTAGCACCCCTTAACTTTACAAATTGTTAAAATGTTGCACCTGGTAATATCCATTACTTAGTTAGATCCAAAAGTATTCAGTATAGAAAATAACGCTATATGTGTCGTTGTTAAGTCTTTCATAATACAAGCAAAATCTTGTTATGCAATCTTCCTTAATAAATACGAGTAGAACCCCTAAGGATAACGACCCTATCTTTAAATATCATGTCATATCTTCGCACTGGTTGTCTTATGGAGGACACAAGTTTAATATAAATTTCAATTTAAAGAAGATTCGTTTTTTCTAGTACCTTTGCATTAGCGAAAATGCGAAGAAACACCTTTCTAATAGTTTAGACACTAAAAAGAAGAAATCTAAGAAGAGAACTAGATCGAAGTTTTTGATAGGATTTTTCTTATTGGTAGGCGAATATTGATACACATAAAACAGTAATTTTCTCTTAAATCGATATTGAAATCCAATAACTTTTCCTCTTATAGTTTCTTTTCTTACAATTCATTAAAATTGGGCGTCATTGAAAATTAATCTTTGAGTTATTAAATCTCCTTTTTACAAGTAGAATAACAATTCAAAAATCAAAAATATAAAAATTCTTTTTGTGCAAATCACAATGTAAATATTTAATTCCGATAAGATATAAATAACAATGTTTATTTAACTTTATTAGTTTACTACCTAACACAGAAACTTTTAAAAATTTCTTGTTAAAAATCAATTTATAAAAAAAAATTGTGCATCTCTTGCTAATAAACATTATCTTTAATCAACGTGGCTATTTCTATAGCAAAGTGATCAAGTACTTTGATAAGCTATATAAATAAACCTAAGTTCGCTAAACAGTTAGTTTCAAAACAAAAATGGTTAAGCTACATTCAACTTTTCTCCTCTTTTTTCTAATATGTGCAACGAATTCTGCACGTATTTTGGGAATTTACCCATTACCAGGCCACAGTCACTACAAATTGGGTACAACACTATTCAAAGAATTAGCAGTACGAGGACACGACGTTACAGTCATATCTCCATTTAGCGAAAAAGATTTTCCAAAGAATGGAACATACCGAGATATAACCCTCGACAGCTTTAATATTGCAAAGGGAACTGCAGGTAAAAATTTGTTTACTCATATTTTATTATTTAAAATTTTAAAATTCTAGTCGAAAAAGGCCAAAAATGGAATATGTTCAAGCGAGAAGGCTTAAACCCTTTCGTTGGTGCCTATGTTGTGGCAACAATGGCAACAAAGTTTATGCCACAAATTCTAAACCACACAAAAATCCAGCAATTGTTGCATTCTAACGAAAAATTTGATGTAGTGATCACAGATAATTTTCTAAGTGATTGTTTCAAGGCATTTGCGACACATTTTGATGCACCTTTGATTGTTATAAATCCTGTAGGACCAAATTTTTGGATAAATCCCTTCGTTGGTAATCCTTCACCTCCATCTTATATCCCAGACATTTTACTAAATTATTATCACCCGATGACTTTTTGCGAAAGAATGATTAATACTCTCATTTATGGTTTTAATTACGTCTTGTACAATTTGATGGTTTATCCAAGACATGCCCAATTTGTTAAAGAATATATACCACGAGGAGGCAACTTGTATGATATTTTGTATAACACATCTCTGGTACTTTTAAATTCTCATCCAACTTTGAACCAACCTGTTCCAACTGTACCAAATATGATAGAAATTGGAGGTTTTCATATGAAACCAGCCCAAAAACTACCAAACGACTTACAAGAATTTCTTGATAACGCAAAAGATGGAGTTGTGTATTTCAGTATGGGTTCAAACCTTCAAAGTGTTCTGTGGCCAATTGAAAAACGTGAAGTCTTTTTGAAAACTTTCGCAAAATTGAAAATGAAGGTTTTATGGAAGTGGGAAGACGATGACCTTCCAGGAAAGCCAGACAATGTTAAAATTGCAAAATGGGTACCCCAAACTGATGTTCTAGGTTTGTCATTTTTAAATTTTTTAAATTAAAAATCAATTACGGTTTTAGCACACCCAAATTTGAAACTTTTTATAACACATGGTGGTTTTGTCAGTTCGGTTGAAACAGCCTATCATGGCAAACCAATGCTTGCAATTCCTATTTATGGAGATCAGAGAAATAATGCTAATTTTGCTTACAAAAATGGGTTTGGGCGTTATGTTACATACAAGGAGCTAACAGAAGAAAAATTGTTAGAGACAATTAACGAAATGCTAAGCAATCCGAAGTAAGTCAGAAAATTATTAAAAGCTTTGTTTATTATTAATTTGTATTTTAGGTATAGTGAAAACGCCAAAATGAGATCAAAAATCTTCCACGATCGTCAAGTCCATCCAATGGATACAGCAGTGTATTGGGTTGAATACGTAATAAGACATAAAGGAGCCCCTCATTTAAGAGTAGCGGGAGTAGATTTGCCATGGTATAAATATCTCCTGTTAGATGTTATGGCTGTTCTAGCAATAACTGTTGGCTCTCTAATTTTTGCAACATGTTTTATATTAAAAAAAGTTTGCAACAAATTTTGCAAAAAGAAAAATCCAAAAGATGCAAAAAAAGAAAAGACTAATTAGATTAATTAACAAATAAATATTGAATAAGAACAAAACGAATTTTGGTATATTTATTGTATCACTGCAAGCTTTCTGCAATTTAAAAAAAAAATACATAAAAAATACAATCCATAGACAGTTACTTTAATAAAAAATATTTTTTTTTACAAAAACATCAAATTTCTGTTATTTCTGCAATCCACAATTTTTTTAAAAAATTAGAACAAATTCAACAAAGTAAGAAAACAATTGTAATAAAATTACTACACAACTATTTTGTTGCAAATTTTTAAGCAAAGTTTAGAAACAAAAATTTTTCAAAATCAAAATTATTAAAAATTTAAGACAATGTTATAGGTTTACTCAGGCCTTTTTTGTCACTTCTTTTTTGGAGACACGCTAATTCTTGAAAGTTGTAATGTTCATAATTTTTTGTACTTCCTCCCCTCTCTTACCACTGTGTTTTGAAGAAAAATTGAAGTAAATAACTTTTTTTATTGTTTAAAAACATAATATTTTTGGAAATAAAACATAAACTTATATTTAGGTGAGTAACAATATAAAAAAGTAACTTTTGTTGTTGTTGTCAATATATTTACTTAGAAGTCTTTTACTTACTTATTGTCAATATATTTTCTTAACCTAAGGTAGGTACATAAATTTTAAAGCAGTCTTCAAATTTCAATTAAATTTTCATCATAAATCTGTTCGCGCTTAGGAACTTTACTGTTTTGGTCCGTGGCAAAATGGTGATTTTTATTTAACTAACCATGGATCCACATACTTCAAAGGGTCAAAGATATTTAGTGGTAGACAGTTGAACTTGATAACCAATAACGATAAAACTGTTTTTACTAAAAGAGAAGTTTCTTGTGAAGTCATTATCAAGTTTATCTGCGAAAATCCTCTCTCGCATTTACTCGTTGAAACTGCTATGGTATGGACAGTATGAGTGGAGTTAAATTTTTTAGCACCTTTTTGTCTACTAAATAATCGCGAAATACTCGGATAATATTTCGTTAATTCAAATAAAATTTGCTTGTCAACGAACAAATTTCTTTTTTTCCAAACGTAATGTTTTTTTCAACTTCATTTGGTCATTTTTCGGGTATGAGAACATCACAAGCTTAAACAATATTTTTATCCCTCGATTCTAATAAACGATCTTTCATAGAAGCTGCCAATTAAGAATAAAACGTCTCTGGATCTGTGGGTTGCTGTATATTTCTTCCGCTTTCGTTGTGTTGAACCACGTTTGCAATTTTCTGATTATCACTCATTAGGCTTATATCACAATTTTGCAAATCTAAACTCAGCTCACTTAGCTCTTGGATAGCATCGCACATTAGCGCCAACTCTAGGACAAACGCCGTGTTGGAGATTTTCTTCAAAATTCCGCTGAATGTACTTTTTTTATTTTTAGCTCTGGTATCACCAAAACTGACATTGTTAAAATGCTCAACTAACAATACTTCAACAAAAAGTTGTTCCATGTAGCTGAAACCGAATGAAAAATAGAATCTACTCATCTTGTACTCAAAATTTGTCCTATTTTAAAAAGTTCTTCTTCTAACAGATAAGACAAGTTTGTAAATACTTTTTCCAATTTTCGAGGTATTTGAAATTTCTTTTGGGGGCACTGCGTGCCCCCACAAAAAAACCGTGGGTTTACTTAAAACAAGTTGCTACATAAAAGTGGAATAGCGCTTCGTGAACTAAGTATCATCATCAGTGTCTAAATAGTAATTTTTGTCAGTACTAAATTAAATTGTAAAAGAAAAAAAATGTATACTAAAAATAAAATAAAGCGTTATTTTCAGAAAGTATTTTAAAAATATTTATTTTGAAATGAACTCATAAAAATAAATTTATTAGAACTAACACATCAAAATAAACGGTTGCTAGTTGGAAAAATTGACAATAAATTTTAGCAGCCTACACATGCGTTTTATTACGAGTTCCTTAACATTTGATTTAGAAATTAATTAAAAATAATTGAAAGAAATTAAGCTTTGTTAGCTTAAATTACTGTATTGTAAAACTTTTTTTATAATTTGGCATTTTTCTTTTATTTGTTCAATATAAAAAGTAAATTTTTGGTTTTATGATAACTTAGTATAGCACTGAATGTTACAACAGCTATTAAAGCACCCAAAAATGATATACAAATGTAGTAGTTTTTTCAATTTTTATCATTTGTGTTTTAAGACAAAAATTTAATGCCGATTAGTTTGCCGACTGCTAGCCGATACTTAAAGTGGCTGAATAGACAGTAGTGTTAGTAAAAAATAAATTTTAAAAGCAATTAACAATTAAATATTATTTTTTAATTGTAACTATCGATTAAAATTATTAATTGTAATTAAGAATTAATACAATTAACAATTAAGTAATTGTAATTAAATAAATTACAATTACAGTTAATTAATTGTAACCGAAAATACTTAGAATTACAATTAATTACTGTAATTGTTAATTGTCTTTAGTCCGATAAAAATTTATCCCATTGAATAAATTTTTGTCAGGAAGGACGAAATTTGGAACAACAAAGATTTTTTTCGACTAAAAATCGGATGCATTTTCACTAGATACCTATCGATTTAAGACCGACTAGCTCACTACTACGTCTCAAAAAAGCTGACTAGTCGGTTCAATTATACTTAAGTAAATTGGCGTTTATTGGATAGACTTAGGTGTAATAATTTAGAAAAAACAATTTTAAAGAGTTTGAAACACCCGAAACAACTTTAGGACCTAATTGTGTAAAAGTAGTTTAACATTAAGTAGAGAATTTAAAAAACATTAAATTAAATTTGTGTTGTATAGGGACCGGATTTTAGGTATAATACCTTTTTTTCTTATTTAAGGTACCCACGAATAACTTGAAAATAAATTTGATTCTGAAAAAAAGAAAGCTTTAGCGCCTAACTTTATTTTACGTAAATTACCTAAAACGACCTTTTTATACAAGGTTCCAAAAAAAGATTTTCATCTAGTTGCCTTTGAAATTATTTTACATGTTAATTTTTTTGTGCCGCTCTACTCTTTAAGTTTGAACTAATTTATTCTGTCACCTATCAATCAAATGTCAATTCAGATTTAAAGTTTGGCAAGGGGACTTTGACCTTTAATGAACATCCAAAGCAGAAAAACTTTTTCTTTAAAAATTGCCGCTTGTAGAGAGACCGAATATATGGGGTTTTTCATTTTTCTTGTTACAACCTTAGTGACATTACTAGGTTTACTCGTTACCCCTATTTGCTAAAGCGGCATTTTTTATTTTCCATGGGAAATTCACAGGCGACTAGATGAAAATCTTTTTTTTTGGGCGTTGTACTTCATAGTATATATATATATACCTAAAACAGCATAATTATTTAAAAAAAAATTTGCGCAAACTGAAATTATGCAATCAAATATTCATTTACTTAGGCATGCGGCATGCGTATATTAGAAAATTGAGCTAAATTTTCAGTTAATTCACTTTGCTAAATTTTAGCAATGGCTCAACGATTTTAAATGTGTTGAAATATTTCATAAACAGAGATTATAGTGATTTGAAGTGTTTTGTTGTATTGTTTTAACTGACACTCTGCCAGGATGCCGAAAACAAAAGGTTCCTATGAAGTTAAGGTGAAAGGATGGATGAAAAACAACTCCGATTTACTCCGATACCAAATATGGGCTCCAGAAGCCGTGACGTCAAAAATGCGCAAAATTTTGAAACACTGTCATTCGATAAAAATACCTTGAAAAAGTCGACCTTATTGCACATGTAAATAAGGTTGAATTTACAAAGATCAAATTTCAAGCGATGAATAAATACACTAAATAAAATAAATAAGACCTAAAAATATCGACCTTCGCTACCCTAAACATTTCATTTATTGATAAGTCACGAATTACAACAAATTTACACTTAATAAAGAATTTAATGGAAAATAAAACGTTCGATGCACAGATTTCATTCATACGCAGGTCCAACATAAGCGAATTCCAGCGAACCATGCCGAACGTGAACGATTTTCTTTATTTGTGCGCGCGTTTGCGCGCTACTTCGCTACTCGGCCATCTTCGGTAGTTGCTTTACAGCCGTTCGGGTGACTTTGAGAACACGAAGCCTACACGGTAATTTATCATTTATGCGAGAATTATTTGTAACTTCTGACTGGATTAAAACTAGAATGTTTAGAATATTGGAGTTGAGTGTTTTTATGCCTTATTTGTGTTTCCATATGTAGTTTTTATTCGATCAAAGTTTAGCTGTTATAATTTCAACCTTATGCACTAGTGCAATAAGAGCGATTTTTTAAGGTATGTTTTTAGAATGACAGTGCTTCAAACGTTCGCGCTAAAATTACGACACACTTAACCACCCCATTGCCAAGTGAAAATATATTTTGCAAAGTTTGTGCTACTGTGGTTAGTAGACTGGTAATAATTTTTATATTTTAACAATAATTGTTTTATTTAGTTTAAGTGTACTCAAAAATCGCATTTTGAACAACATGACTATAAAATTTTCCTTAAAAATAAGGCCAAATTACCTCAACGTGAAACGCGATTGGTAGATAATTTAAACGAAACTTCTAATAAAAATTTTAATTTAGAACTATGCACCGCCTTAATTGCAGCAGACATTCCTTGGACAAAATTAGAAAATCCTAAATTAAAAGCATTTTTAGAAAAACACTGCAATAGAAAAATTGCAAGTGAATCAACGTTATGAAAAAATTATCTTGGTACTTGTTAGGATGAAGTACGTACTTTATTAAATTGCATTTTTAACAGTCTGTATGTCTAAAATTTATTCTATTTAAAAAATTCAACAATATATTAGAGAAAATTTTATTTGGGTATCTGCAGACGAATCTACAGACAGAAAATGAGTAACAATTGCTAACTGTATTGTAGGAAAACTTTCTGATGAAGGGCCTGGGCAGCCACATGTTTTGACTTCAAAAGTTTTAGAAAAAACTAACTCTACGACAATATCAAGATTTGTAAACAAATCTTTAGGTAAAAATTTATTTTTAAATTAAAAATATTGTTAAAATTGATTCCAGATAAACTCTGCCCATCCGGAATACAATACAACAAAGTAAAATTATTTTTGTCAGATAGGGCTGCAAATATGGTAAGTGTGGTAAAGATCTTAACGTGTTTTATCCCAATTTAGTTCATTGCACCTGTTTGGCTCATGGTCTTAATTTGGTAACAGAAACAGAACGATACAATTTTGATGATGTATATGAGTTGATTTCTAATGTTAAAAAAAGTATATCCAAAAGCTCCTCTTAGGATTCAGTTTTACAAAGATAATTTACCCAATTTGTGTTTACCTCCTGAACCAATTCTTACCAGGTGGGGCACATGGTTAGAAGCAGCATTCTTCTACGCAGATAATTTTGAAGAAATTAAACTGGTATAAATTTTTAATTATTTATTCTCGAAGCACAAATTGTTTCTTTCAGATTATTTCTGAATTAGAGCCAAATGCACAATCAATATTTATCAAAAATAAAGAACTCAAGTTACATTTAATTTATATAAAGGCTCATCTCAAAATTCTTGTTCAAGCAATAAAATAACTAGAAACTGTAGGTCTGTCTCTAACAGTCAGTCTTCTATGTCAGTAATTGATTTGATAAAAAATTCAATTGACGCAGTAGATGGTGTGACTAAAAAAGCATCAGAAAAACTAAAAGCAGTTCTAAGCAAAAACCCAGGATTTTTTTATTTAAATAATATTAAAAAACAATTATGTGGAGAAAAATATGACACCGAAGTTGAAGGAGATTGGTCTATACACAAATTTGCACCAATAATATCCTGTGGTGTTGATAGATCTTTTTCATGGTTGCACAATATATTAAGTGAGAAAAGGTCAAAGTATTCGAATGATAATTTAGAAAAATTTTTTGTGTGCCATGCCAATCAACGATAATTTTTAAGGTTTTATATTTCTTGATTAAAATTTAATAAAAACTTGTATTAACCTACATTAAATTTATTTTACCTAATTTGTTTTTTAAAACCACCTCATTTAGGTACCTAAATTCACATTTCTTACAAACTAAAATCCGGTCCCTAGTGTTGTAGTAAAATTAAAAATTCTGAACTACGAGTATGTTCTAGACTTTTGACCTACTGATACGGTATTTTTATAAAATGTGTTCAATAATTGTTCTTGTCGTGGTTTGCTGTGGTTTTCTCTTTCTAGCATGAACGTAGGTTAACGTGATAAGTTTATACGGTTTGATGTCAACTGTTTAAATATTGTCTTATTTTTGCATCTAGGAGTTTTTGATAAAAATTACACTGCAAATCATGATATTTGTATGCAGACGTTCAAGAATTTACTCTTCAAGCTTTATCTTAGTTGAACGTGTGAATTTTTGGCATTGCATTGCATTGACAGCTGTCATGTGTCATTGTTTTGTAATGTTAACCGAGACATACGTTTTTTGTGACAATTTCGACTCAGGCAATCTGACCAGAAGAATTATTGAAGACATATTATCTTATAAACTTCTGGTCAAAAATGTAAAGGTAAAAAATGTTAACTCGGGTTTAAATTTAATTATTTTTCATACATTTAAGTGGTCTAGCAATCATTTTAAGTAAAACATTATTTTGGTCTTAATTTGAGACTTTTACGTTGACTCGAAAACAGTGATACCAATCGAGTATTGGTAGCAATGAAATATCCAAATTAAAAATTTCAATTACTTAACTTCCTGTCAAGTTACCGTAAATTTTTCGTGTACAATCAGCACGACTTTTAATTGAAAAATACTTAATCTAAATGTAAAAGTAAATTTTTCCGTGTTTGATTTTCTCGAATTTTGACTCAAAATATATATATATTTTTTTTTGGTAAAAAGTTGTGGTTTTGAGTTTTCAGTATTTATGACGAATTCATTTGTTTGAAAAATCAACAAAACCACCATTTTGTGAAAAAGTACATGAAGTAGTGTTGTTTAGTTGAAATAAGAAAAAAATTCTCAATCAAGTAGTGAAAATGATGAATACATTCGATAAAACATCAATTTCCGCGATAAATAGGTATTTCAAATGCAACTCTGGAAAAATTTCCACATTGAGGTATAATTGTTCCACTCTACACGTGATAGTCAAGAGTTTTGCTTTGCTCAAAAACATAAGTTTTTTGTTAAGCGATAAGGTAAATTTTAGATATCACCAAATTTTAAATAAAGATTTCGGAAAAACAGTGCGCTTGTACAAAATTTCCGATTCGCAAACAATTTTCAAACGCACAAAATTAAATGTGCCTAATATGTTCTGGTGCCAAAACTGTGCGACTATCTACCGCACCAGGTACCAGTACCAAAAGCACCAGTGCGATTTTAGCGCCTGTAAGGCCGTAGTAAACGTCGACTTCTTAGACCTAAACCACTGCAAAGCCATCAAATACGACTGCTCAACGTGCGGAAAACAGTTGGTCAGCAAAAAAAGTCTGGAGCGACACCAAACCGGCCATAAAAATGCCAAGTTCAACACCTGTGAACATTGCAAAAAGCAGTTCGCCAGCGAAAACCGCCTCAGGATCCATAAAAAAAACCACTGCAAGTACAATCTAGAGCGGTACCAAACCAGTCACGAAAACGCCAAAATCAACACCTGTGAACATTGCAAGAAGCAGTTCGTCAGCGAAAACCGTCTCAGGATCCACAAAGAAAAGTACTGCAAGAAGGCTGAAGAGATCTCCAAATTCTACCGCAGTGATCTGACAGTCTGGATGTGCAAAAAGTGTAATGAAGTGTTCTCTTCGAGATCCACTGCGGCATATCACGTCGATGTCTGCACTGAATTAGTTGATAGTTCTATCATCGAGAAAGAAGCTTTAGGAGCAAAAGAAAATTTCGAAATCAAGACCATTGAAAAGATCTCTACTAAAATCCTGCTTCAGTGTGAGTTTTGCAACCGAATTTATGCCAATAAACACATCTTATTAAAACATCAGAAAACTCACAACACTAATAAAAACTACGAGTGTGTCATCTGCAAAGAGTACTTTGATTCATACGTCGTTGCTTCACAACATTGGGAAAAAAAATGTTCAGATAAAATAAATCTCTTCTGCTTACCTAAACTCACCTACTGTGAATTCTGCAATCGAACTTTTAAATCACATGAAATTCTTTATACCCACAAAATCAAAAAGCAGCACTATATTCCAAAAATCCATGAAAGTGTCACCCTAAATTTAAATCAAAACAAGGATATTAAAAACAAAGACACCATGGATAAACTTATTGAGGATGTCCTTATTGGCTCCAAAGTACCAATCAGCAAAGGCAGAAAAATTGAAAGTACAGACAAGAAAAAAAATATGCAACCATCATGCACAGAAGAGATAACTGAAATCATAACTTTGAATCAATTTAAACAAAACAAAAGAGAGAGGAAAAGGAAATACCCACAACAGCAACCACGTATTAAAAAACCGTGTGTTGCGTTAAATAAAGAATTTAAGTATCAGTGTGAACGCTGTATTAAAGTTTGGAATAACATAACAGAGTTAGAAGCACACAGAAAGATGGAACATACAGCTAACTTCAATTGTGATGAGTGTGGACAGGTTTAGGAGGTTTCCAAATAAAAACAAACTTTTAATTTTTGATTTTAAAGGTTTTGGACAGTGTTAAGGCACTCTTGGTACATAGCAGAGCGCACAAAAGTCTCAAACCTTACGTTTGTGAGACTTGCGGTCGGAGCTACTCTCAAACTTTGCATCTATGGCAGCATATGCAGTTTCATCAAGGTAACTAGATAACAAATTGAAATTTTAAGCACGTTTTGACCATAAAAATGTTATTCCTATTAGATGAG
This sequence comes from Tribolium confusum, assembly GCA_029207805.1. Classification (NCBI taxonomy): domain Eukaryota; kingdom Metazoa; phylum Arthropoda; class Insecta; order Coleoptera; family Tenebrionidae; genus Tribolium; species Tribolium confusum. Next base: position 13,875,733 of record JALGAY010000006.1, read on the forward strand.
AATAAAAATCATCGTCTTAATGCTATTATTATACAAAATGTTTGCAAATTTTGTTTCAATACAATATTATAATCAAAAAAGATTATGCTCTATAAGACTATAATCTTATTTCTTTCCATATAATTTACATTATTTTTGATAACTTTTTGTAATAATATTAGTTTTTTAAAGGTATAAAGCCTTTTGCGTGCTCCTACGAAGGTTGCGAAGCTCGATACGCAATCCGTTCGGATTTGGAAGATCACATTCGAAAAGTGCATACACGAGAAAGACCTTTCAGATGTAATGTTTGTGGCAAATATTTTTTAACAGGATCAGTCTATTATCAACATCGACTTATTCACACTGAGGACCGACGATATGCATGCGATGTGGGCATGTATAAATATTTAAAAATTCTAAATGACAAATTTATTTTTAGATGGGCGAAAAGCGATTTTTCAGAGCAGATGTTTTAAATAACCACAGAAGAATCCACACAAACGAAAATCCTTATCCCTGCTTTGTTTGTGGGAAGTGTTTTAGACAAAAAGGGGATAGAAAGAAGCATTTCCGAACGAAACATCTTAGCGGCATCTTAAATGAAATTGTTAAACAAATTTAAGTGTTTCTTTGTTGTTGTTTTCTTCCACTTGATTCTGATTCTAAGATTTTTAAATAAAAAGAAAGAATACAAATTGAGATTTTATTTATCACATAGCAAAGGCAAAAACACACAAATGACCTTTTTTAATAGTCCACAAAAATGAGCTCAAAACTTTTTGTTTCTACTAATGTGTCAACTATCATCAAAGAGGCGATAGATAATATGGCAAGGTTGGATAGCGTCATCATCAATATTTTTAAATAAAATGATAATTATGAATTTTTCATTTATTATGAGATGCCCTACTAATATGAAACTTTTGACTTTTGAGACAATTGTGCTAATTATTTTACATGCAGATAAACCGAAACCAAGGAAAAATCTTTTTTTTTCTAATTGATACAATATTGAATAATATTGCCTTAGTTACAATATGTCATCACACACTCATATTTCCCTAGGGAAATACGAAACGCTCATATTGTCCCAAGGGAAATATGAAACGTCATATTAAGGAAAATCTAAAATGTCATATTTTACTATGAAAATGTTTTATTTTTTAATAAAAGCAAACTAACAAAGTTTTTGCATTTGTAACGCTACTTTTCAGAACTAAAATAAAAATTGCAATTCTCAAAATTTTCACTAAAACGACTGCAACCAGATACAAACGAGGAAGAATCTTGTTCGCAATTCGTCGATGACATTGCCGTTTCCTTATTCAGAGTATTCAGTTCAATAGCAGTCTTGAACGATTTTCCAAAAACCGTCACCAAAGATTGTGATGACTGTGCTACAGGCGATGCCATCATCGACACACCAGGAACCGTAACAAGAGCTGCAGATGGTTTTTCCTCCACACCAGCTATCTATCATCTTTGCTACCTTATTTTTCTGTAATATACTGTCCGCCAGATACCCTTCCGCAACAGACGAACTTTTCCAAACACCGTGTCTATTTAGTGTGATCATTGAGGTTACCGCATGGGCCACCAAAGTTGCGGACGTTCGTCTTCCACAATGACCTGTATACACCTTCGGATTATCCAGACCCAACCATTCAGCAACTTTACTCGGAATCTTTCCGAAAATGTTTTTGCCGACCGGCTGAAGAGTACACTTCTTATTTCGATAAGCCACGAAAAACTTAAAAACGTTTTGCGGACGCAACGCCGAATATTCTCTCACCAAACGAGCAGCATTCAATTCTTCTTCATCAATAATTGTAAATTTCCTATTTTACATTATTCTTCGACTTTGAAACGTTGATCACGATCACCGCCCCACGATCTTCGATATCGGAAGAGAGCATATTCAAAATACATGCGTTCTGCAGACGCAAAAAATTTCCATAATTAAAACGACCTATAAAATTTAAATTACGGGTGTAACAATTAATTCAACAGAGGAGAATCACAATAAAATTTTACTTTATACATCAAAAAAATGTCATTAGGAGCTTCCCGCAAAAACTTTTTGTGCTGTTCTCAAGACAACACCTCTGATTTTTTCGGAACGTATCCTTTATTTTTATTCTTGACAAATGCTTCTACTTCATCAAACATTTTAACATCAATTTTTTCTTTTAAATGCAACATTGTCCTTAGCATGGGTAATTTTGACCACAACATGTTTGTAAATATTTCTACGACTACGGATAGAATAAATTAGTCATACGTTCAAAAATAACAAAAATCAAAGCAAATTACCAAGTCTTTAAAAAACGCTAGCAAAATATTTTCGTCGGCACCATTCACCGTATTTGCTGTTCTCCAGTGTTGAAAGTCTTCGTACATACATTTTACTTTACGCAATATTCGATTTTGCTGGAATCAAACATTCCCTGGCTTTCGCTGCCTGTGCGAGGAGGTAGTCCGACATTTTATCAAAATATTTTTATGACAGGACGCGAAAATCAAACCAGTCAACTATGATACCTATTTATATTATACGTTTACAAACACTGTCCCTAATCCTTAGCAACGTTACTAATTCGCTAAATTCCAGAGTATATAACCTAATATTTTGCTATTTTGACAACAATATTGTTTCAATCAGAAAAAAACTATTGATTCCACCCTGGAAATATACTATTCATATTTCCCTAGTAGTAATAATAGCTATAAAATTTTCTTTATAATGTAAGCAATAAAATTTATAATTGTTTATTTCTCCAAAATGAAAAAAATTTAAACAGGTAAGTCGGCATATCAAAGGAGCTCAATTCTGATGTAATTGGATGACTTAAAAATAATCTAAAAATTTAAAGTAGGTAAATTTTACCTTGTTATTAAATACTGTCAAATAAAATCAATAGAAAGAAATTAATAAATAATGCTTCTAACGTCTTATGCTTTTAATTTCGAATCAAACATTTTATAGTTTATTTAGTTTATCTGCCTGCAAAGTAAGTAATAGAATTGAAAGCCCTGTTAGTAAAACATTTAATTACAAAGAAAAAATTGTATCATTCCATTTAAAAAAAAATTATGACGTCATAGCGTTATTAGCATATTGGGCGTTATGAGTAGGTAATCCAACTACGTCAGACTGAGTTCTCTTAATATGCCTAGTTAGCAGTTTTTATATTATCTTAAAATTTGAAAATTAAAAAATTACGAATTATATTCGTTACTTTAAAACAGCGTTTCCCAAATTGGGTTCCGCGAAATGAAAGCAGGGGTTCCGCGAAAAGACAAAACTACGCTACGATGAAAAAAACACACAAATAGAAAATATAAAATAAATAAATGAACAAATTAAATTACTCCGTGACGAGAGCCAATGTTTGATCCAAATATAAAACAGATATAAAATAAATTTGTCAAAGAAAGAAAAGATCACATTCCACCCATTAAAATGTAATTTAATTTTTTGTATTTTATTTTTATACCGGGTTCTGTCTTGATGTTCCAAATCTAAAAGGGTTCTGCGGCTAAAATTAATTGGAAAACGCTGCTTTAAACTAACACTATATATTAAAATCTGTTACTAAATGCTATATTCAGTGCCGGTTTAGTACACGAGCTTACGGATTTAAGAATTCCCAAGCTTCAATTATATTTTTCAAAAATATTTATACAGAGTTGATCAAACGTGTGGAAGCAAGCCGCAGAACTATAAACATTTTAAAGAACATTATTTATACAATATTTTTATACAATAAGTTTTTTAAAGACTATTTAAAGACTAGGCAATAATAACAGCAATTCTTATATATTTTCTTGTAGAACAATAAACATAACCTCACACTCACATTTTCCTCTATTAACATAACCTCGTTTTTCACATGTCTCATGTCTGCATTTAAATGTTTGAGTAGGTATGTTCCATAAGAAAAACCTTATTGTTATCGTCAAAAATAATCCATCGAATACCACACGAGAGTTCGATAAATTTGAAAATAATTTTTTAGAATTTCTCAAACGTGTTGCCATTTGGCAACACGTTTTCGAAAATCTGTCAAATTATTTTCAATTTATTCTCACTCTCTTGTGGTATTAATTACCAAAAAAATTTTGAAGTTATAGTGTTGCTTTAGTTATATAATAAACAAACAAAAATTAATTTACAAAAATTGTAAAGAGAAAAGTCACGCAAATTGTTTCAAGAAATAGTCTTGACGAATACCCTTTAAGTTCAGATTTTGCTTGAAAAAAATTACCGATGGTAAATTTAAATTCTACAGTCTTGCTCATGATGTTGATTATAAACTACTGGACTGACGTCTCGTAGTTTTTATGACAATATCATTCCCAAAATTGTTAGTCGAACTCTCGTAACAATCGGTAAATTTTGTCGGCAAAATCTAAACTTTTATATTATAACTAAAAATATAGCTGTATTAATTACATTTTTTCGTTGTCTAGACTTCTTCTAAATCTGCAACTTGAATAAAATATCAAAAAGTTGTTAAACACCATCTAAATTACTCTAGCTTTTAGTAACTGTTGAAAAAATTAAGATTAGTAAAAGACTCATTTTAAGTAATCAATTTTAGGATAGGAATTCGAGTTGACAAAGTATTGCTTATTTTGTTAATTTATTTTAAATAAAAATGAAAATTTTGAGTTCTGTATTATACTACTCCGGCACTGGTTGCTATGCAATAACTATTATAGGTTTCTTACACACACGCAAACGTTAGAAATTTATTTTTTGTTATTAGAAATAATTGGAGTGGCAATCATTAAAAAGAAAAACGCAACATTTGGTAACATTCTACCAAATTTTAAATCTTTTATTGAGAGCGTTATTGTCAGTACCATTAAAAATGTCAAATCGTTGGTGTGCTCACGTCAAATTCCTGCAATTTAAAGACAAGTCCACAAAGGCAAATTTTTTTGTGGGAAAATGTACCTTTTTGCAATAACCATTTTTTTTGTATTGTTTATCATTATTTGGTAATGCATTTAGAATTTTAAAGAATGTTAACTGAGTTATCACACAGGAATGCAATGAAAGTCTTCGCAACATTCAATGCCGCTAGAGGGTGTAAAAACGTTTGTTCTTGAAGTAGTTGTTTCCACCTAGTCACTGACAATGGCGAGTTGCATTTAATTAGCGTTTTGTCTACCACCATTTTTCTACACGATTTGATGATTAAATTAGTTTTTTCTGATTTTTTAGTTTACTAATTGTTGAATATTGAGATTTTTTTAAATTGTTTAATTTGTTATTGGTATAAATTTAGATTTGTATATAGTATATATGTATAAAATAGGGTGAGCCAAAAAATGGTCTATTTTTTCTTTAACTTCCGACACTGAAAAATTGATTCTTTGGCACCATTAAAAAATGCTTTTTCAACATGAGCTCTTAATTTTAATAGGAAAGACTCCCTCATCGCAGTTTTCCATTTTTTTTAGTTCCACGTGGTAAAATCCATATCTCGTTAAAACTTGATTGTACAGAAAATTTGTATTTACATTTTTTGTAGAAAATTAAACGCACTACAAAAAAGTCATTTTACAATTTTTTAAATCTCTTACCATTTAGAACATATTAAAGGTCAAAGTTTAAAGAATTTAACAAAAATTTCTTTTCTAGTTCTAAATTTTATAACTCAGAGAGAAATAAATATTATAATATGCGCAGCATATATAAAAAAGGTCTTCTGAGGTTAATCGATTAACTCTAACCATTTAGAAGATATTCAAATTTTTAAAACCAAAATTCGATTCTAAATCCCCAATTTTTTTTAAATGTTGAAGTAATCGATTAAGCGCAAACAACTTTTTTGTAGAGCCTTTAATTTCCTACAAAACAGTATGTTGCGCACTTTATAATATTTATTTATCCGCGAGTTATAAAATTTAGAAGTGAAAAAAAAATTTTTGCTAAATTCTTCAAACTTTGACCTCTAATACCTTCTAAACGGATATAAGTTCTAAAAAAATTGTAAGATACCTTTTATGGAGCGTTCAATTTCCTACAAAAAATGTAAATAAATTTTTTCTGTACGATCAAGTAGAGACGAAATATGGATTTTGCCATATGAAACTGAAAAAAAAATGGAAAACTGCGATAAAGAAGTCTTTCCGATTAAAATTAAGAGCTCTTGAAAGAGTATATTAAAGAACGCGTTTTGAAAAGTCAATTTTGTGGCACGAATTCAAGTTTATAAAACGAGCGCGAGTTTTTAAAACAAGTTCTTTATGCTATTTTTTCTACTTTACGTGTTTTACGTGATTTTTAAGTAAAAAAGTTAATTATTTAATCTTTAGGGACTTTTGCGTTAATACGAGACAGTTGGTAATAAAAATGTCACTAAAGTGTCAATGAAGTCATTGAACTTTGAAATGTTTTCAAATTTGTCTAAAATTCTGTGTAAGTAACTCACAAATGGTTCATTTTTACCTACCGTATCGGTTATGGATTGAATAATCCAATTGGCATTAATACAGTAAGGAAAATCTCCATTTATCTCTAAATTCCCACTCCATTTGCGGTTCTCAGCGACTCCTTTCATTTCATCGTTATTTGAGTCAAGCAGATTTATTCACTGATCTAGCAAATAACTTGTAAATTATCGAATGCTATAGATGTTGTAAATCGTCAAAATAAAGGCTCAAAACTTTATTTTAGTTTCAAGTTTCATTTTAAAGCTGTTCTAACTTCAAAAGCTGAAGTTTGTCGCATGTCCACCGCCGCTTGTTCCGCCCCTTTCGAATATTTTATAGATTAATTGCGACACCTACACACAAAAACACTTTGTTGAGGAATACTGCTGGTCATCAAGTGCAACAAAATTTATTCGATCTTATTGTCGACAGAAACGTGACGTTTCATTTCAGCGATAGCGTGTTACATGGTGTTACCAATCTGAAAACAGTAAATTGCACTAGCTGTTACCGCACGCAATTTGGGTGCGGAATTGGCTATTACCGCACCCAAATCGGACTCTGTTACCGACGTAAAGTAAAAAAACACATTATAAACACCTTTACTATAAACACATTTTAAAACAAATTTAAATTTTAGAATGGCCTTTTAATTCATCTATTGTAAATACCCAATTTTTTTTAAATGTTGAAGTAATCGATTAAGCGCAAACAACTTTTTTGTAGAGCCTTTAATTTCCTACAAAACAGTATGTTGCGCACTTTATAATATTTATTTATCCGCGAGTTATAAAATTTAGAAGTGAAAAGAAATTTTTTGCTAAATTCTTCAAACTTTGACCTCTAATACCTTCTAAACGGATATAAGTTCTAAAAAAATTGTAAGATACCTTTTATGGAGCGTTCAATTTCCTACAAAAAATGTAAATAAATTTTTTCTGTACGATCAAGTAGAGACGAAATATGGATTTTGCCATATGAAACTGAAAAAAAAATGGAAAACTGCGATAAAGAAGTCTTTCCGATTAAAATTAAGAGCTCTTGAAAGAGTATATTAAAGAACGCGTTTTGAAAAGTCAATTTTGTGGCACGAATTCAAGTTTATAAAACGAGCGCGAGTTTTTAAAACAAGTTCTTTATGCTATTTTTTCTACTTTACGTGTTTTACGTGATTTTTAAGTAAAAAAGTTAATTATTTAATCTTTAGGAACTTTTGCGTTAATACGAGACAGTTGGTAATAAATGTCATTAAAGTTTCAAGTCATTGAAGTCATTGAACTTTGAAATGTTTTCAAATTTGTCTAAAATTTTGTGTAAGTTACTCACAAATGGTTCTTTTTTACCTACCGTATCGGTTATTGATTGAATACTCCTATTGGCATTAACACAGTAAGGAAAATCTCAGACTAAGTCTTCAGACTAAAGGGTGCTATACACTCATCTAGCAAATGACTTGTAAAGTATCAAATGCAGTGAGTGTTGTAAATCGCCAAATAAAGGCCCAAAGCTTCATTTTAGTTTCAAGTTTCATTTTCAAGATGTTCTAACCTCAATAGCTGAAGTTAGTCGCAGTCTACCGCCGCTTGTCCGCACCACTTTTCAAGATTTTATAATTGCGACATACACCCACACACAAAAACACTTTGTTGGGGAATACTGCTGGTCATCAAATCTCATCGCTGACAGAAACGGGACGTTTCATTCCAGCGGTAGCATGTTATCCGGTGTTACCAATCCGAAAACAGTAAATTGCACTAGTACTTGACGTACGCAATTTGGGTGCGGAATTGGCTATCTCCGCACCCAAATCAGACTTTGTTACCGACGTAAAGTAGAAAAAAGCATTTTTGAACCAACTTTTCACTTTCGGGAGTTAAAAAAAAATAGTTGATTTTTTTGGCCCACCCTAATATATAAATTGGTAGGCTCTCTAAAAAAATATTCCGGTAATACCTACACTTGATATAAAATGGTAACAGTACTCTTGCATTTTTTCTGTAAAATCTTAAGACATTTTAAACTTTGGGCGGGAAGTATTTTAGCCATTACAAGGTTGTCAATAATTCTTGAATCTCAAAATTTTCTTACAAATTACTCCAGATTAAGGCTAGCACATTTGACAATATGGCGGACATTTCAAGTTTGAATAACATGCACTTGTAAAAATATACAAATCTTTAAAAGTAGGATGATAAACAGCGTTTTCTTTACACCAAAGGTCGTATCAAAGTTTGTGTTACGTACCTTTTCAAGCAAATAAATGAAAATTGAACTTTCATGTGATTTTTAATTAGTGAAACAGATGAAAATTGTTAAAATAATTAACCAGTTTATTGTTTTTCAAATTATACAAGATCAAAAAAGAATATTTTTTTACGGCTTTACACAAAATTGCAGTGCCCTACGATCAATTGTTTTTGTAAAATAGCAAAAATAAATTCCACAATAATATTGTCGGCCATTACGTATATTAGTTCAGCACTTTCACCACTTGGCGCGTTGGTGGCGCCACGATTCTCCCATTTCAAACTTCACACTGTTTACACCACGTTCAAGCATATACAGTGTGTAAAATCCAAATGAAATAAATTCATTATTTCGGTTACTGTACATATTTATAAAAAATTTAAAAACACGTCAAATTTAAATTATAAATTGACATCCTTCAACGTAAAAATGCGATTTCTACCTTCAACCCTCTTCGAATGACAAGTACAACCCCCAATTTTTTAAATGGAAAGTATAGGCTTGTGATATATCGTTTGAAAGGTCTCTTTATTTTCTACTCAAAAATGTTATTGTTTTCAAGTTTATTGCAAGAATACGCACTTTAAGTTCTTAAAAATAGAATAATAAATACATTTTTCTTTACAGAAAGTGGTATATCAAAGTGTGTGTCACGTACAGATTAAAATTAAGCATTCAGATGTTTTTTAATTAATATAACATGCAACAATTGTCAGTAGAATTAATTAAAAACAATATAGTTTATAGTTTTAGAAATTATACAAGATTAGAAAAAAATATTTTTTTTTTGGCAATCCACAAAATCTTAGCGTTCTACAATGAATCATTTGTATAATAAAACACCAAATCTAATGGAAGAATAATTTTCCGTCTTATTAGTGTTTAGACCACTTGGCAAATTTTATTAGAATGGATGTTTTGTTATATTTCTAATGTTTTGAAGTAAAATTAATTGAAAATATCAATACCTATCCTGTTTGTTAAGAATTCATATAAGCCTTCATGTAAGAAATAAATAATAGTAAAAAATAATTTTCAACATTTTATTTTGGTAGGGGTCAGTGGAATCAAGTCTTTTTATACTTTCAAAATTAAAAAAAATCTAAATGTATAGTGTAAATTACTGTAAATACAATGTGTGGTAAGATTTCGCATCTCTCGCATGTGGATATAACTTTAAAATAAAAAAAAATGACAAATGTATAGATAATTTCAAACACATGTTGAGGTGTTAGAGTAAAAAGTCATCGAAGCTAGAGGAAATGCTCTAAAAGAAACGAAGAATATAAAACTTTGATTAATTATATCCTTGAGCTGTTACTGTGAGGTTTTGCATCTCTTACTTGAGAACGTATTTTCAAAAGATACAATTATTTGTATTTTTTTTTTTTCATATATGATGGTTCTTTACATGGTAAACCTTTTGAAATATTTCTGTAAATTAACTCTGGCACCACACAATCCATGTAAAATTTGGTTAATTTTGGCAACATTGTATTTTTCCATATGTTCTCATTACGTAATATTGTCTGAACATACAAAGGGGACCAATTATTTATGTAAATAATAAAAAACCAAATATCTTTTTGGCAATATTCAACTGGCTCTAAATCTGAAAAACAACAGTTTAATTGGTAAGATTAAGTAAACAAAGTTATATTAAAAACCTGAAAATAATAATTAGGTATGAGAGGTTTTGAGACGTGGTTTTCTTTTATCTAAGTACAAACAGAATGAAGTTTTCTTTTTGTTTTTCTCTATAACCTCCTCCAAAGATTTTCCTGATTTATGAACGCTGAATAAACATTTTACTTCTAAAATTCCATTATTTCCGATAAGCCCTTGCACAAAAGTTTATATTATATCAACTTTGCTGAAAAGTACTATCAGGAGAAGCTGCTAAATATCCAAACTCCTTATCAACAAATAATCCAAAAGGAATTACTTTTACTTTTCGTTCTTATTCAAATTTTTTAATGGCAAATTTTTCTTTATCTTTGCCATAGTTCATTGCTTCATTGCAGTAGTTGGTACCATACAAATTTTTTTTTACTAAAACCTGACATGGTCCATGGTGTTGTGTCTCTTCTTTTTATTATTTTTCCGAACAAAGACTCTGTTAATCGATCTTTTCGTTCTTGTTTATGTGCATCATTAGTCCACTGACCAACTGTAGCAACTTGAACTGCACTAATATTATGTTCGGAATGTTGAAGAGACCAACGATAAATCAGATGAAGACAAAGAAGAAATTTGGCCTTTATTTTTTTTACATCAAAATATTTTTGTTTTAATAAAATTTTATAAATTATCTTTTGTGGTTTATAATTATATCTATCAAAATACCTTTAAGTAAGTCATAAATAACTCATAATACTCGTATAGTTAGAATGTTAGGAGTACAAACGAAGAACTACTGTGTGAGTATGTGGATTGAATGCGTGTTGCGGGAAGCAGCGCGGCAAAGCCTTGTTTTAAAAAATTTATATTTCGGAAACCATTAGGTTTATTGTTCCATTTTTTTTTCAAAAACTTATTTAAAGTTTTGTGACAGTGAAAATGTACATTATATGGTCAAATTTTTAATAATTTACATAGCTTTCCGCAGGGTGAAATTGTCAATGTATAATTTCGCAACTAGTGATTTTGGAGAGCCCTTTCTCAAAAACAAAAAACTTTTTTTAAAATTTCTTATTACTGTTAGATGCGCTCTGGTTTTCTCTATAAGTAGACAAAATTTCATAATTTTAGCTTAAATAGTTAATTTATAAGCGCGATGTATGTTTTAAAAAACACGGTTTTGAAAATTGTTGCTCCGACATAAAAATAATAATTTTACAAAGTTCGGTTTTACTAAAAAAAGTTGTAGATAGCGATTTCAGATGGCCAAAATGATACTTTACAAGACTGTAAAGGTCCCGCCTGGTTACACCTTAAAAAAATTTTTTGCACGAAAGAAGTCTCGTAGACCGGCGCGGCGGTTTTCCCCGATCAACAACTAATTCGACTATTTGAGCGAAACTCGTAGCGAAATAAAACATAAATAGAGAGAGAGATAGAAAATGAGTTTCAGCGAATTTGACCTTGAGTAAATAGATTCAAATAGAAATAATACATGTGGTGCCATCTCTTGAATATCTTTTTTTTTAGTTTAATGAATGACCACTCTGGCGCAGAAACGCAGCCTTAAACAATACTCAATAGAGTTTTTGAGTTTTAAAATAATACAATAAACAAAGTCCACAAAAAGAACTAATTAAATAATTTAGCGATTAAAGCATTCCTGATGCAATCCACAATACACGAGCTGAATACCACAAAAAACAAATTCAGAATATAATAATTTTTTAATATAAGAAACAGATAGTTTTAGAAATGTGTTCAAGATCTCTGTAAATATTTGACACAAGTTCATCAAAAAAAAAATAAAAAAAATTCTGTAAAACATCGCATTTTCAGCAATTCCTACAATCCACAATTTTCCTGCAACGCTTCCAGGCTTCCTGCAAAATTTATAGTTATAATTCAACTACCAATCAACAGATGGCAATAAATACAATAAAATGCAACATTTGAATATCAATAAATTTTATTACAGGTAAAGCAAAATATATTTTAAAAATTTCGTTAAAATTTATTAGCCTGGTGCTACTCTGGCCGCTATTATTCCCATTCATTTTGCCAATAATTATATTTAATAAAATTGCATTTAACCGCTTGACGGTGGAATTAAATTGAAATTAATAAAACCCGTGACAAATGCCAGCATTGTTTTAATTTGCGCAATTTCCCTATTTTCTCATGCGAAACCCAGCAAACATCTGTTTTTCCACCAAATCAATAATCCAAAGTATTCAAAACTGAAACTTTAGTTCCACTTTCGGTTTCAAAATTCCGTGTCAGTTTGGTATCAGGAGTTCAGCACCTGAAAGAAGTAGCACTGATTTTCTTGCAGGAGAAGTAGTTTGCTGTTCTTCCACAACCGCAATGCGTCTGCAAACGAAAACTTATCGTACGTTTCGATTGGTAAGTCTGAATTAGCAAAAGCGTTTCTAACGAAACTAATTTTCAAAGCTTGGCTTCCGATTTTTTCTATCATTCCTGCACTAATTACATCCCGCACTAATCAAGGATGAATTATCTCAGTTATAAGGTCTTCCGGCCATTACCAATAACATTTTTTATTTTATTTAAATTTGCGCTTTGTCTTTTTCCGACAAAATAAAAATCGACTAATCAAGTATTCTGAAAAAAAAATTTCGGAACAAAGTAACAAGTTACAAGCTTGAGCTAAGTCCCGAGGGAATAATGTGACGTCAGAAGATCCTGGGAAATTTAGTCGCTCCAGGACCTGTATAAGCTGCGTAGACAGTGCATTATCCCTCCAGGGTATCAAACTGGACAACGATCTGCCTGAAAAATGAAATTCCCACCTGATCTTCTTCTTTCGTTTTATGACGTCACGAGAAATACACGACCTTGACACGCGCTAAAATTGACCCCATCGTTAAGTGCTTTTTAGCCCAACAATTGGCAAAATAAAAAAACACAAATATTTCTTAAAGAATTATCGGTCATAGCAGGGATTGCTCAATCCCTTATCAGGCCTAAATCCATTTTAAATTATTATTTTATACTCGATAAGTGCTGTTGAAAAGTTTTTGTCAAATTGAGCACAATTTAGGTTAATACTTCAATCACGTAGGGTTAATTTATTTAAACATTATCAGAACAAAACAAATACCAACAAACATTTGCATGATTAAACTGAGATCTATTTTGGTGGTGTAGAAGCCCCCAGTGTACAATTTACGATGTCCACTTTTAGTGATTAAATCACATTGGTTGAATGACTAATGGGGTAGGTTTGTAAAACAGTACAAATCCATGAATTTCGATGTTCAACGCCCATTATTATAGATAACAATACCAGTTTTGATGTATTGATCTCACTATCTTATTATATTTTGGTGAGGGCACCCTCAAACATCCCATTAGATGATACTCAAATTCCACTATTTTTGCTTCAATGCGAATTATTTTTTCAAGAGGCTAAAAATACAAATCTATTTTTGAAACTAATTTGTTATTCAAGAAGGGATCTCTTTCGCAAACAAATTTTGTAAATCTTTTAATAAAATGATTACGTAATTTACTGACCCTTAGCTAAAAATGGTATTTGTATTTTTCTTTCGAAAGCTATACAAGTGTTTACGGAAATTTTATCGCAAAAAAATTTTTCAACTCAAGGAAAATATTGTATTGTGTATTGTAGAAAAACATGTTTCTTAAAAATTTTGTTAATTTCCATTTGTTGATATCGAACCTTCACTAGATTTTGGAGTTTTTATCGTGATAAGAACGACTATATTTGTCGGTGCTATTGAAAATAAAAATAGTATGTATCGGTAAAAATAGAACGAGATTTATAAATTTGTAGTAGTGTATTTCTTAACATTTTTTAATTTGGGAGAATATTAGAGGGTAAGTACTATAATTTTGCTACAGAATTTATACGACGTAGTTTTTCTAATTAAAAACGTATTTAAAAAAGTTTTAATTCACATAATGATGAAACAAATAATCAAAAACATCAAAGAAATCTACCAAGCCAGATCTGTTAAAAAATTGAGAAACTTGGAAACCTTGATAAAGATATTTACTGGTATTAAAATTAGTGAATCATTCATATTTATTTACTACAAATAAGTACAGTTATTATTGTTCAAAAAAAATATTTTACGAAAATATTAAGCTAAGACCTCTGTGAAAAGTTTTTGGTAAGTTCACAAGGACCCTTTCTTCTTTCTTTTTTTTTTACTTACAAGAACAAGACATTAAAGTACCAATTTGTTAAATAATTAAGAAATTGAAGATTTTTGTTGAAATAAATTCATATTTCTACCTAAAGTTTGTTTTTGATAAAGGACAAACCACTACATAGTAAGCGCTGAAAATTTGAAATACTAATTTGTGATTGGTTTATTTCGATAACTATCCAATTAAAACTGAATATTTCAAATTTCCAGCTTCTACTAGCTTATCTATCCTAAAATACAGACTTTGGGAATGAGAATTTATGTTTTATTGTTAGAATCAAATAAAGTTTATACTTTTCTAAAAAAAAAATTGAAAAAGTAGTAAGTAAAAATAAAAGAAAAAAGAAAAAATCACAATAATTAAATACACAATTTTACAAAAGAATTTACAAGATTTGTTGAAAGGTATTTTGCTTTAAGCTATTGTTGTCTAATCGTTATTATTTTCGAAAAAATTTAAAGATGTTATTTATTAAAAATTCTTTATGATCGAGATCTGACAGATAAAATTTCATTTTTTAAAAAGGATAAAAGATTTTGTCGAAACTGACAGAAAACCAAATTCGCTATTGATTGACTCATAACTAATATATCATATAATAAAAACTAATAAATAATAAAAGTAAAAAAGGAGATCAAAGTCGTTAAGTAAAAATTGGATCCAGATTTAAAAAGCGAAAATGAAAAAGTAAACAGTTCTGCTTTATTTTATGCAAATAATGATATCTGCATTAGTATCCAAGAAATATGAACTCAACATCTTTGATCTTGGGTTCTCAGAAGAGTCTTAGTAGTATAATCAACAAAAAAATAAAACTGTCAGCGACGTTAAAATGTATTGACAAATTAAAAGTGTTTAAAAATTGTTTTTTTTATTTCGCGTTTACTTTGGCGATTTTATAGCACTGTCGTCTCAAAAAAAACAATGCTGTAACAATCCTAAACATAAATTGATTTTTTTCAAATATCCTAAGAACGTTAAAATTACCAGAAACCACATAGGGGAATAACATAAATAAAAATAGTCATTTACTGTTTTATATATTCTTATTTTACTATTTTAACTGTGATTGCTTTTTTTTACTTACTTACTACATTAGTCGATCCTCTCTTTTGCAATTTCGTTTTTCTTTATAATATTCAAAAGTAGTGTTCCTTGTTTAGAAAGATTTTGTTAAATTCGATTTTAAAATATTGTTCTACTTTATAGTCAAACATGCCTAAAAAAAACTTTGTATTCAATTTTTATCACAAATAAGAGAAAAGCAGTGTAATGAAAGGTTATTCTTTTTATAATTTTTTTTATATCTAAACCCATAATAAAGAGCAATCCAAAAGTCGCGGAATTAGAACATGCTAAGACAAAAATGAGGCTTGTCTATTTAAAATTAATTATTGTTGTCACCTGAAGTATTAGAAATTGCTGTGCAAAAGTCTATTAAAGAACAAACTAAAAAGTCTGTTTTGTGATAGAAATGTAGGCAGCAACAGTTTTAATGAGAACAATTTAATTTTAGTCTTCCAATGGCGCAATGAATTTAAAAAATAAAAATTCAATTCTGACAGTTATGACATTTTAAATGATGCACAAAGCACAGACATTAACACCATATTTACCTCAATATCTACTTTTTTTTCTCAGGGATAACTATGAGATTCTATGTTTTTTGGAAAGCTTGGTATATAGTGCAGCTTTTTGGAGTGCCCCTGCATGTTTTTCACTTTTACGTGACGAAAGCAAAAAGAAGAAAATCTTCTTTGGTTGATTGATTTTTAAATCTCTTTTGAAAAAAAGGGATCCCCTAAAGTTTAGGTTTAGGTTTGAAACCGGTGTCCAAGCTACTTTAGTTCAATTCATCAAATATAAAAAAAAGGAATCTGGTCACATTTGATCTGGTTACCGATTTAATAGATTTGGAAGCCCATCACTAAGCTTCTCTAAACTTCTTTTAATAATCTATCACCATCTAATCACATGCTATTGACAAAATCGTTACATAACCTCAACTATATATGTCATCAATTAGACTGGTACTGCTTGGACATCACGTAACTATACAAGGTGTTATGGAAGGTTTTGCAAAAATTTTAAAAGGTGTTTTAATTTGTTGTGAAGATGTAAATTTCACAAATTTTATTTGTGATATCAAAAATTTTATTTTATATTTTTGTAACCCCTAATTTAACACTGCGCTCACAATGGCATTTTCAAGTTCAAGCAAAGAGATAAAAAATTTAATCTTGTAAAAACTTTTTAGAAAAAAACACTGATAACGGCAACCGGCTATAACCTTATTTCACATTGTGTCGTTGTGATCAACAGTATTCTAATAATAAATTGCGGTAGTGCAACAATAAATTTATAACAATAGTGCATTTTTCTAATATGGATATGGTGCTATGTCGCGGTAATGCGTCTGCAGCTCGGCGTTTGTCCCAACGTTTCCCAGAAGTGTAATGGCCAAGATGCCGAACGTTCACAAGTATTGTAACAACCCCAAATCATCGAGAAGGACGTCCAAGAAGCGATTACAACCTTGCAATGAAGCCGAAAATTCTTTATGTAATTGCAGATGAACCAGATCTAAGTATTCGTAGAGACTAGCGCTATAATACGTGAAGATGTTTGTGCCCTTATTGTGTATCGTACCCTTTATGAACAGGGTTAATAAGGTTTTATTTTGCTCTACTAACCCACCTAAAATCAGCTGTGTTTACACTTCTTTTTGGTACGTTTTGTCCTAAATTTTTTCTGGTGTATTTTGATCGCTGCGTTAACACGTGCTCTACTTACTTTTAATTTTAACTCGGTAAGGGTGCGTTCTTGACAAAAATGCTAAATAAATATTTTGTTTATTTTTGTGAGTTCTATCTGTAATTAAATTTTTTGCATTCACTTCCATAACAGTCTGTGTTACGAAAACATACTACAAGGAGCGTTTCAAATATCATATGAATCAATTCTGCGAAGTTTTTTTACTCTAAATTGAAAAATAAAATAAAATTGTATATTTTTTTAAAATTACATACACTGATTAAAAAAATAGGGAAAACACTTCTTTAAAGTTTATATTTTTTAAATATAAGACAAATTAATGTATTCTTTATGCACAATACAGTCTTTAAATTAATTTTTATACGTATCAATTAAAACAAAAAAAAACACAAAAACAAAGTACTCGTATACCATTTTGTTAGTTAAAAAAAGTCTGGGACCTGTTCTTAGTGAGGTTCAAGTTGCAGAAGCTATAATTTTGCTTGCTGATGAACTTCCTATGTGATATGTGGCAAATCAATTTGATGCAGTTATTCCATCTGTTATCTGCAGGCTTTGGTATAGACATCAAAAAAGGTAAATACTCTAAAAGACGTGGGCAAGGTCATAAACGAAAAACCACCCATCAGGATGATTCCTATATCATCACTTCCACCCTTCGTCGACGTACTACCTCGGCTCGCGAACTATAAAATCTTTTTTTACATGCGACAGGAGTGGAGATTTCTGATCAAACAGTCAGTGCGCCATGGTTGATCAGAAACTACAAAATTGCTCGATTTGCTCAGTTATGGTTTGGAGTGGCATAAGTATAGATTGCCGCACCGATTTAGTCGTTGTTCCCCAACGACTTAGTGCTGAAGTGTATGTAGACACTATTCTACAAAATCATGTTGTACCATTTGCCAGAAATTTTGAGAAGATTTTGAAAAGGATTCATATTACAAAAAGATAATTGTAGAAGTCACACTACAAAAATCCGGGTAATGATGGAATGGCCTGCCATGAGTCCAGACCTTAACCCCATTGAGTACGCCTGGAATATGCATAACAGACTTGTAGGGAGCGTCTTGCGGCACCTATCAACTTAGAATGGTTGGCAGGGATGGGCGATGTCAACAATTTGTGTCAACTTTGACATTGTTGACGCGTCGACAATTAGGTAAATGTCGATTTAAAAAACGATGTCAACAATGTCGACAAAGTCAACAATGTCGACTTTTAATATAGCCTTAAGAGGTTATCTTTTTTTTAAGTTTGGCAAGGCTGCTACTGCTGTGTCTGACTCAACGACAATCAGAATGTTTAAATTAGCTCACTGTTGCGCACGCACCCAGGTTTTAAAGCCGTTTTAATGGTCTTTTGTCTGTTAATTTTTTCTTTACTTTTGTATAATAAAAACGTTTATCAAGATTAGGTTTTTTGTACGAATTTTTAATGTAAAATGTACCTAAATAACTGTTAATGTTAAAAATTATACATGCTAAAAGAAGTTAACACGTGAACAGTATACAACATAACCTTACATTTTAAATAATTGACATTTGTTGACATTTGTCGACATTGTCGACATTGTTTACGTTGTTGACGCTTTGTCGACATGTCGAGGTCGACAACTAAAGTCGACGCGTCGCCGCCCATCCCTGATGGTTGATTGAAACTCTGGTAGAAGAATCGTAAAATCTGCGACAAGAATTGATAAGAATCTTGGTTCGAAGTCTGCCTCGACGATGTCAGAGATTTTTCTCCCACTTTTAATACATTTTATTAAGTAGACATTAAAATATTATACAACATATTAGAAATTTTATTTTGTTACTTAGGCAACCATACAAAGTTTTCAAAAAAGTGTTTCCCTAATTTCTTTGATCAGTGTATATTCGTGAAACAGAAATTTTTTTGAACACTTGAAAAGTGAAAAGTGCGAAGTTGAAAAGTTTGTTAGTGAAATGAGCCTCCGGAGAAAAATCTGGAAAAACGCATTCCAGCCTAAATTAATATAAAATGACATTTGTTTTTACTTTTGTGTTATTTTGTGATCCATTCGACAAATGTAGTTATATACAGGATTACTCAAAAATATTTGTTTTCTTATTTTTGCTTTTTTGTACATTTCCAATAATAACATTTACAAATTCAGAAAACGACCACAAACAAATATATTTAAATATGGACAGGATATCCATACTGTAGACAGGACGTCTTTCAAATCAGCTAGTTATAAAACAAGAATGAGTTTTGTTTGAACAGTTTTGAAAAGCCAATTAATTAAGTGCAACCATCATTGGCTAAAATCACAAATTTATTTATACCAGACACAAACAAGAGACACCTGGGAAATAATTAAATTGCTCAAAGGACTAATAAATAATTTCCGAAATTACCTTCATTATTCCAAATAAATTTTTGTTCTCTTTGTATTGTGTTTGTTGGCTACAAAGTAGCTGTATTTTCAACCGAATGCACCACAAATAGAGAATGGGGTAGTAGCGATTAACGAGGCTAAATTAAACATACAATGGAAAACCTAATCGTATGGAAATTCGAATGTAATCATTGCACCCTGGAATTCCTCACACGTCACCTCGGAATTCCCTTCCGCTTGTCTTATTATAATTCTATAAAAAAGCACTCTCCTCTTTCAAAGTGGAGTAATATTATGATAATGTTGTAAAAATCAATAAGTTCCCCTTTTCGACATACCACGACCTAAATTTTTGATCGACTGTTTAAATTAAGTGCCAATAGCAAAAGCTACATATTTTCCGCAAAAAATTTGAAACTCCTTAATGTTTTTTCTCAAAATTCGTTAATAGTTAATTTATTTTAATTGGTTGGGGTTGTATTTTTAAATCGAAACTTTACGTCGAACTTTGTCTTGAATTTCGATCTTTTCATGCCAATTTAACTCCGCACTAACTAAGCACGAACAATTAAGAAGTTGCAAATTGTGTTTTCTCCCTAGACATGGGAAATAATTTGTAAATAATTAAACACTGACGAATCTCAATATCAAGTGAGTTTGACATTTTAATCATTAATACCACACATGCATAATACGATGAGGTGATAATTTAATCCTCAGCCGAGGCTTGTTACACCTGAGAAAACATTTACTGGTGCTGATACCGCAACAGTTCAACCAATGAAAAATTTTTTTAGCGAGAAATCTCAAAGCACTTTAGCTGATGAATAAAGTTAATTGGTTCAGTTGAAAATTTCCATTGTGAACACGTGTTTATTATCCCTAAATAGACATGTCCTTTGGTAAATGACAATAAAATATACAAACACTCGGCTAAGACCAGATTTGACACGGATTAACTATTTTTAGAGTCGGCATCTCCTTCAAGATTTAAGAAAACGTTTTATCTAATTTCAGTTTATCGTTGTGTTTACAAGGTCACAAAATGCATAATATTTTTTAAAAAAATTGTTCTACTTAGAAAAAAAAATGTACATCAATAATCTGATTCTCTGTAATTCAAAACCGTAAATTTTAGATACTCGTATTTATTACCGTATTCTGGAACACTACCTGCGTTGAGTCGAAATCAAACCGTGATCATCCATCACCAATTTGTTATAAAAATTAAAATTGCAGGTTTTTTTGTGAAGCCTAATAGCATTTTCCTTCATAAGTTAAACATTAAAATCTCAAATTTAAAATGTACCTTTAAAATGAACTAGTTTTACAATCTTTTGCTCATTATTTAAACTCCTCTTCGCACAATTTTACTACCAATTGTTCCTTTGTAAGGAACAGTGTCGAGCGGAGTTAAAAAGAAATTCCAGCATTCGCTTTCGAATTAAATTAAATCGGAAAAAATTTTCAAAATCCCTGATTAGAACCCGCCATTGTTACGTGAGAGCACCAGGCGCGTGGGCACTAGCTCGGTGATTGGTTGTAATATTCATAAAACCATTTATTATAATATTCATAAATAAATAAAAACTGTATATCTTCTGCTTAAAAAATACTCAATAAGTTTTGTGTCCAGGAACACAATTCTTGTTGTTGCAATTGAAGGGCACAGGAATAAAAAGAGGAATGTTCAAAAATTCGATTCTTAACAAACTGGAATTCCCATCGTTTTTTCACCAATATTAAATAAAATACAGACAAAAAATAGTTAAAAACAATGACTGCAACACTTCTAAGTCTACTCAAGAGTAATATCGAATAAAAAAATCTGCCGTATTTATGAAAAACGATAGGAATACCGCCTCTGTAAGAAAACAATTTTTTGGACATTCCTCTTTTTATTCTTGTAGCCTTCAATTGTTGGAATTTAATATTGTTACAATTTTAAAAAGTCACAGTAAGAAAAGTCATTACTCAACAAATTTAAGTAAAGAATGTGGGACCTTGTTCATAAACATTTTGCCATCTTGGACAGAAATGGTGGGCCTATAAAAAGCTCGTCGTTTCGACTCAGCTAGAGGCTTTGTTAGGTCAACAATCGATAGACTTTGGTGAGGTGTTTAATATAACATGTAGAAGCTGTTACAAAAAAACGTAACATTTTGAAGATGACTGACCAAAAAAAATTTTTTGACTACATGTTAGACTTCCCAGATACGATTAAAACTGATTTATTTAATGAACTACAAGATATTGACGAATACAAAGTGATTTTCTTTAATAGTGATATCACATGTGACAAAGAAGTAAAGTACACTGAAGCTCTAGGGTTATTGTGCCTCTCTCATGGTTCACCTAGAATAAGCCATTATCCTCAATGAATCGAAAGATATGGTCCATAAGTAATCCCGTTATCGCTTCGGGCTTTATTATAACGGTACCGAAGTAGCTGTGCCTTTTGACATTGCGAGCTGGACACTGATCTCCCGATTTGTCGTCTGGTCATTGATAGCAGTTCACTAGATCTTTCTTTGAAAGGTTTGCAAATGAACATCCACGATTACCTCAATCTTGTCTTAATAGTTCTTTTACTTCTCTTTTTGTAATTTTGTAATTCAGCCTGAAAGAAAGCAGAGGATCTAGGCGCTCTGTTTCAGTTTTTTGCTTAGCTATAAATTCCGCCTGTTTGTTTTCTTCGATGTCTTGGTGAATCAACACTTGTGTTCTACTAGTCTCACCAGAGAATTGAACAGCTTTATAGTCAATCTTTATGCTTTTTAGTGCTTTCAGCGCTTTCAGCGCTGTCTGGTATCACAGCATGATAAGGATTCCTATGTTCGTATAAGACCTTCTGCTTAAAAAATAATTGTCATTGAGTCGAGATTGATAGAACTCTGGTTTTCTCTTTCTTTATCTCAATACCACTACTTCTATCCGTTTTTGATCCGACGGTGGTGTACAGACAGATTGCTCACAGCCTATTTTCTTTTCTGTTTCCTTTCTTTTTCGTGACTCTCTTTTCAAATGTATAGTACAACAGTGCGAAACGTTCGGATAATTTTAGACAATGGCTCATATTCTGAATTTAACAACTAGAAAGCTAAACTAGCATAAAAAAAAAGAAGTGAGAAATTTAATATTGTGGTTTGATAGTGGTTTAATATTTTGGTTTTTCCAAGAAATGACATTAATTCAATTGTGTGGGTTAGTTAATGTGTTAAGAATTGGTTATCCGATTTGGAAGAACAGAAGATAAGCGGGCTGCGACAGTAAGAAATAATTTCTTAAGTAAGATCAAGATTAATAGTGAAAGTCGTTAGAAGGTCAAAAAGAACATCTGCTTTTTTTGACAAACTATTCGTTAGTACAGAATCGTTTGGTATCTGTGATAGCATATTAACGGAAGAGTACAAAAAGTTGTTTCATCAGTAAGTTGAAAAAAACACAATGAAAGAAGTTGTAAAGGAAAAGAAAGATAATGGTCTATTTGCTTCATCAACAAGTTATAAAAAAGTAGTTTATAATAAAAATACAGTCAGTTTATGATGCCCTAGCAAAAAGGAAAAACAGCTTTCGCTAATTCAAAGAGTACAGAGAGTTGTACTTAACAGTAATACAGTGATAAAAAAGTTTCTACACTCAATTGTTTCAAAGATGATGTAAAAAAATTTCGTTATCCACTGCTCCCGTCTTCTGTCACCTCATCAAGTTGTGGTTGACAGATTGAAGAAATTCATAGACGGTTTTATCAAGAGGGTGTTTACGACTTGATGATCATACTAAAAGAAAAATTCTGGTGGAAAAAAAACTAATTCTGGAGATGTAATTTGTTATCGATAAAATGCCTGTTAAATTAGAAGTTGCACATCTTGAATTTACTTCTTCCTTGTCCACTGATTCGTTTGTACAACTTTTTCAGAAGTTCATAGCCAGACGTGATCGCCCAAAAATTATTTACGGCGGTAATAGTACAAACTTTCGTCGTAGTACATATGGGTTCAATGCTATAACAAAATAAGTCTATTTTTGGCCAATTTGAGATAAATATAAAAAAGTAGTCAATAAAATATTGTCACTTAAATGCAATACTTGGTTTCAAATATATTGTTTTATTTTAGAGTTATTAAACAATGTTTTTTATAGCACTGAAAATTTATGTACTTTTATTCAGTGCAATAGTGATATAAGTCCATCATAACTTTCTTACGTAGGACTGAATATTATAACTCATTATTATTAAGTTCACAAATTAACATTAATACTAGATAATGTATTTTAAACAACTCTTTAATATTAAAAGATAATAACAAAACTAATAATTATTATTATTCCACAAAATAATAATTCTGTTTAATAATATGCTTTTAAATAAAGTATTAAATTGTTCTAACGATGTTAGTGTATAGCTTACACTGTGTTTTAGTCAATTCCTAAAAATTACGCCTCTCTAACATGATAAAGATTTGCACAATAACTGCAAACTTTGGGGCTTCCTATCTCAAAACTCGTTAAATGGACTTACTTCGTTATAGTACTGAACACCCTATATATACCATATATAAGAAAAGATAATGTTCCAAAACGACCAAAATGAGTAGTGTCAGTAGAGTAATATCTTTATTTGTTAATCGATAGATTTTCTATATATAAAATGGGATTAAAGTTTTTTGTTTAATTTAACAAACCGTTTTTACAAAACAAATTGTTACAACATTTATAACGCTAAAGGAAATGGCAATATGCCTGAGTTTTTCATGTGTTAATAAATGAAATTCAAAGTTTGTTTAATGTTGCCATTAGTACATAAGGCAAAATCTGCAAATTCTCTAACAAAAACAAACAACTCTAAATAGCCATCATTTCAGAAAATCTGTAGCTTGGTGCAAAATACAATTGATTGTAAGGATGTGGAAGGTAATGACCTTGGCCAAATAAAGATCCTTGGGGTCCGTAAACACATTGCCCACGGTCATTACCATTCTTATAATTTTCTTGATGGATAAATAACTATCAATCACAGTTGTTTTAAATGTATACAGTTTAATTATACCTGTACATACATAAGTATTATTTGTTGTAGGTATTTTTTGATAACTTTTATATGGTAATAATCCGTATTATCGAGTTTGTACTGTATGCAGACTGAATACTATTAACGCTCCAAGAATCAATTAATATACCTACTCTTACTACTCCTAGATGTATTTTAAATTCAAATTAAATTTTTAAAGAGTGATGAAACGCCTAAAATATTCAAAATTGCTGATTATCTAGCCAATCCTACCTCAGATATTGCCAGTTCTACCTCAGTAACTTGTAGAAATAGTGTATTCAAAAATGAATAAATAAAAAATAGTCTAGGTAAGTTTCAGAATTTTTCGTATCATGCATTCATTAAACTTTTACCTTGAACAGCAATTTTAAATTCAAAATAAATTATTGATGAGGATAGTATGCAGACACATCCTATAGAAATTAGACGAACTTTTTACTTCTTTTGAGAAAAGTTTTTTTTTAATCGTTGAATGAAAGAAATCGGAACTAAATAAGAAACAAACTGTAATTTGTGTAATTGTATACACTTCTACGAGAATTCAGGAAAATTGTACAGCTGTAAGCAATAAAAAGAATCTCTGATTTTTTCTTAGAGATCAAATAGCGCAGAAAATGTTTATCTCCGCATTATCAAGAGAGCATATAATGTACAATAAATATTTTCTGTGTAATTAATAGCTTGCTAAAATTTTAGATCAATATTTACAGCCAAAAACGCTCAGTTGATTCTATTGCAAGCTAGCAATCAATAATTTCATTCAGTTAAATGTTTATTCTGAAGTTTTCTAATCAATAATTTTTTTCCTAGTTTTCAACAATTTATCTGCTATCGCTAAATTATAACAATCACGCAATTTTACAAGAACTTTACTTCCAGGTTTGTTTCTTAGAACGCGAATTAATATTTATAACACGAAATAATAAACTCAATACTAAGCATAGTGTGGTTTTCCCAAAATGAAAAAATGGGGAAAATGTAACAAAAGTCCCCTACTTGTGTCAAGTCTCAGCCAATGTAACTATAAATAAATTCAATTTCGTATTCCTGACATGTCAGAAGAATAATAGGATTTTATTCTTAAATCGTTTAAGGATGGGATCTTAGAAGAGAAAAAATAATAGAATGATGAAATCAGAAGTTCTCTAGAGATTTGATGTATTCACATCAGGAACAAGTTGGAAAAAATTCAGTCTTGAAACGAAAATCATTTATAAAATTGTATTTTTGTCAAGTAAACTGTTTTAAATGAAAGGTCAGTACCATTATGAAATTCAACAAAGTTATGAGAACAATTTGAGAATTAAAACAATTTTCTTTATACAAAATCCAGATAATCTCTTCAAACAACACAAAACTTTGCTCACGTTTAATCCCCAAACATCAATTTATCCAAAAAGCAGACACAATGGAAATTGCACTTAAGAATTAAACAAATATGCTCTCCTAATCCTACTAGCATTTATAGACAGGTGATTAACACTAAAAATTAAAAATTGCTGAGAATAGTGAGTGGGTGAGTGTCATTCAAAAATGAATGTCTCAATTATTTTGCTTAAACACCTTTCAATTGTCTTGATTGTGAGTGATAAAATTTAATCAAACGGGACTAGTTTAATCTTGATCAATGCCATTTCTTGTTACTATAAAATTGAATTAATTGTTGATAAACAGCTGCTAGGAATGTGTTAAGAGACTAAAAATTTAAATCATAGAAAAACCTGTTATAATATTTTGAACGACTATCGGCCAAAAATTTGTTATAACTAGTTTTTACTGTAATAAGATTAAAAGTAACGTGGAAAAAATGGATTCAGAATTTTACCAACTATACAAAGTTTGACTTATTATTTTATTGTTCGTCACTTGGTTGACATAACTTATTTTGTATTTTTTTGCAAAATTTTTTAATCTGCTGTACTTTTCAAGATTTTTTTTCCTGTCGTTATGCTGGAGTTAACAAGACAACAATATCATGAAATTATGAACTAATCCAGGAGAAGAAACAAATTTCTTAACACTGCAAAGTTGCCAAAAATTTAAACCTTTGCTTGTTAATATTCCAGTTCGGTGTTTATATGTTTATAATCGTTTATAACATTATTGCCGTTTATCGTGTACAGTGATTATATTTTTGTGATTTTATTGAGGCTGTTAATATTGTTTGTTTATGAAAAACTTCAGAAGAATTACAAAATTCAAAATTTTCAGCATTTGCCGCAAAAACGGTATATAGAAAATTTATTCCTTTTGATGAGATGTATCACCCCATAAATTTTTGACCATTATTTCTGATACACCCTGTATATTGTGCGATATTTTAATGAAACAAAGAAAGAGTTTAATGAAACAAAGAAAAAACAATTAATCATGTAAACGTAAAAAGGTTTTAATATTTAGGACCAACTATTCTAATAGAAAAAAATAGAAAAGAAAAAAAATCCAAAATAAATCTAAAATAGAAATGTAACAGAAGTAGGGCATTATTAAGAGAAGTAATACAGTTAAAACTATAAAATATGATCACAAAAAAAGTTAGCCTTTAGAAAACTGAGACTGTGTTTCTTTGGATATAATTTCCATTGACAAAAAGTATTTCACAGCTTTGCTCTAGAATATTTTTTTATAAAATATGTAATGTTAACTTTGTTTTTTATAATCAATTATCAAAGTGCCTTTCAGTTGGTATAGTCATTGTTAATGACAAATGATAATTTCGCCATGTTATGTTGCTAAAACTAAAACGATAAAAAATATTTCTTCTCAAAAACTGAGACAGAAAATAATTTTGGTATAAAAATAAATAATTATGTAAATTTCTATAGAATAAAAACAAATAGAAAAAATACACCACTGTGAGGTGAGTACAAAAGTATCACAAAAATGTATAAAATCTATAAAAAAAAAGACTGACAACACAAAATGTAAATGTGACAAAAACAAAATTTGTGTACTAAGGGCAACAATAAATTTGGAATATTAAATTTTGATACTGCCAAAATCTTTATGGAATATATTTTATCGTAGCGAAAAATTTTGAGTTAGTAATTTTCAAATTCTTTTTCAAAAATAAATCGAACTGCAGCTTAAACACAATTTTTGTAAATTCTAAATGAATATGTAGTCAGTATTATTTAGCTACAGGGTGTTTTGAAGGTTTAAATTTTAATATAAAAATATAAATAACAATTAATAGATTATTACATTAAATAAAAAAAAAAGAATTGAAATTATTTAAAAAAAAACATTTACTTTAAGTGATTTGTTGGAGAACTGCTGTTTTGCTGCGGCAAATATTCAAAGTTGGCTTTACTACAGTGGAAACAAAGTCGTACAGTGGAAACCTGAAAAATATGTTTTATTAATCATTTCAGTGACTCTCAAACATTTCACTAAATTTTGGAAATGAATAACTTTCTCAATAATTAAAAATTTTAAGAAAATTTAGTTAGCATTTTTCTTTCTACTGTACCCTTCTATTGTCAGATCAATTCTGATCTTTAAAACCGTAAACATTCTGTATATCACAAATGCAAAAAAATTTTAAATATTGTAATTTTTGATAATTAATATTTTTTTTTAAATAAAACGAAACATTTAAAAAGTAAATCAAACATTGTATTAATACAAAATAACAATTTAATAAATAAAAACACTGTATTATAATAATTACGGATAGGCAAATATGCAGTAAAAAAATATTTTTTCGTGACAGTAAACGCTACATTTTAGTGACAATTTAAGCGCACTAAACTATCATATTTATTGACAAGGCAATATGCCAGAATTTCTATTGATTAAGCAGTAAAGCAGATTGTTATGAATGTCATACAGCATTTTTTTAATAGTAGGATCGACAAAAAAATTATATGTTCAATACGACAATAAAGCAGATTTAATGCCTATTTTCTGACGGCGACAATAGATAAGTGTATTTATGTAGCCTAAAACTGTTAATTTTTATCAAAATTTAAAAATTGTATTTTTTGCTTACGATTGTGCTATTATTCTCATTATTAAAAAAAAACTACAAAAAATTAAAAATCAGTGGAAATATTGAGTGAGAAAGTGTGTTATTCAAAAATAAATCTTAAGTATTTAGCTTACACCTTTCAATTGTCTCAATTGTGAGTAATAAAACTGAATAAAACAGATTACTTTAATCCTGCATCAATATAATTAAGGGAGTGACAGTATAAATAATATTCCACTTAAGCAGGGATAATGGCAAAGTGGCAATTAGGCAAAATAGTAGATACGCAACATTTTCGCTTTCATTAGATCCCTCATATTCAGGAAATGCGTCTTGATGTGGTCCCTAATTTGCTTTCTCTGTGGGTTAAATGCAAGGATTAGGAATCCTTTTGAGGCCAAGAAAGATTTAATCCTTTTTATAAAGATATATTTTATGATGTCATGTACAAATAAAACAAGTCTTAATTACATTAATAAAACTTCCATAAACCACTTTAGTTTTTTTTAGGTGTAAATCCGTCCACTTACAGTAAATTAGTTCCATTTTCCACTCTTGTGTGAATTGTGAATTAATCAATTGACTAAATACGAACAAATCTGTGTAAACCATTTAGTTCGAAACGAATTGATCGCTGTGTCAGTTGTGTGTTTTTCTTAACACGTGCTAGTTTTCCCCGCAATTCTTTGACTTAATAATTAATCGCGCGACTTGGCAACAGTGTTTGCGAAATACAAGGGGTTTAAAAATAATCTATGAACTTGAACGCAGGTAGACCTCATCAGAGTGGCACACCACTTTGATCGATATATATTTGGTGTGCTGTAGTTGTTTCGAACATTCTTGTGTGCTCACAACAATTTCATCTAATTATTCGATCTGTAAACAGATATTCATGATTGTTGTTTAAGTGACAACAGCTGCCTGATCAGTCTGGATCCGTGGTGCTTCTGCGATCATGCGGGATACAAGTTTGGCTCAGATGTTCAAGGGAACCCTCCCTCAGATTATTGCTGTCGTCACCGGTGAGTACCCGAATTTATCACTTTTTTTTTTCGCAACGGGCCATTAGTTCAAGGTGGAAGTTGATTTTATTGTTTGCTTTGATAATTACTACAAATTTGTCGTAATGAACACTGCTAATATTTTTTTCTTCAGACTGTTTGAAATAAATTATTAATTTATTTTCAACCATCAGACAGATGGAATATTCCGTGTTATTTGTGTTTTTAGTTTTATTAAAAATTTTGTAAAACAAAAAACATTTGTTTTCTAGTAAAACTGGAAGTTAAGATTTTTGACTAGAAATTGTTACGTAATTAGATTGCATCACAACTGGATCAAAACTATTTGAAGATATCAATTTCAAACTGAAAGAATCGCAGCGACATCAGTTCAATGTCATTTTTTATTAATGAAATAGTTGTTATCATTAAGCAACTCTTCAAATGTTAAATAATATAAATCATGAATAAATATCTGTAGCCTATAATAATTTAAATAATTTTTTGTTTGTTATCTTCAAATTTACATTATTTTGTTAGATATAATTCACAAATTCAACAGCTAAAAATATTTCTATAACATCAATAAGTGTTAGCAGTAATTATTAACAATTTGAGAAAAATATTTATAAAAAGAAATTATTTGGAAGCATTTTAGCTTTCGATCAAAATCTTTTTGATCTATCTTTGCATTTACATCATTTTACTCCAAAAAAAGGCGATATAAATTATAAATTACGTTAATTTTAAACCTAAATAATTTTATAATTGGATAAAGAAAAGTTAAGTTAAAAAAATACAATTTAAATTAATGAAATTTAAAATTTCGGTCAAATTACCTGTGGGAATTGACATGTTAGCTATATTACAAAAATCTATTTTTATATATTTTTGTAAATTCGTTCATGGTTAGAATAAGTTACATTATTATTTATCGAAAAAAAGAAACACTGTATAAACATGAGGAAAGACATCACACAATTTTTTTGCAAAGCACAACGAACCACAGTTTTGAAATTCTACAAAACATTTAAAAATCACAAAAATCTAAACCAAGTCCTTTGGTAGCACGTTGAATCAATTATGATTACCTCAAAATTTATTTATTACTGTGTTCCTCATTTATTTTAATTAGATTCTAATTATATTAAGGTTAGGTTTGAAATAAGTAGAATCCTAGATTTTCTTCGTTCTCTTTCTCGAGTAACTTCTTCACAAGATACATTCCCGTCCTACCAAAATTTTTTGATAATGCCCTAAGGGACGAAAATAGTCAAAACAAAATATAAACATTAAAGAAAATTTAAGATTCTACTTATTTGAAAACTTAACCTTAAAATGTGGATTTCTTCTGAAAGTTTAACCCAAAAAATACTAATGTTTGTATTTCAAAAATTATTTAATATTTAAAAATTGGATACTGAAGTATATTTTGAAAGACCAAAAACATTTAAATTTTACGTTATAATTGAAAAAAATAAAATAACTTATAATGAATTTATAATGACATTGGATAAATTACAAGTAGAAACTTAAAAAGAACACTTTTAATAACTACAGCTACTTCTTCACAATAGTAATCTTTTTGTGAGTATCACAATTAAATATAAACTAGATTAGTGAATATACTTTTTAAGTATATGGGTCATTTTGAAATACTTTAAAAGGGTCGTCAACATAACTTTCAGCGAATGCATTCCATCCCACATGACCATTAAATCCTTATTGACAATTAAAAGGAACAATATGGGCTCTGTTGGTGGAATTTGAACTAGTGGACATGTGCGTTATTAAGAGAGAAATGTTAAAGGGTTGGCGAAAACCTAAACATGCAAGCAATTTGAGGTTAGTGTTTTAACTCAATAAGATACTAGTTATAAATTCCATTGATAGAGTTTGGGAGATAAGTCGTTTATATGACAATTAGAAATTGAATTTTTAATGTAACGTCATTTATATGAGTAACAAAGATAACGTTTAGTTGTAACAGATGACACATTATTTTGTATTTGTTATTACAAAATTCTTAAATTTTAAAATAAAAATTAATTATACTATAATTTAGAATTCTACAAACAAGATCGAAATAAGTAATGATTCTAATCCATTTTAGCCAATTTTATGGAAAATATCAGAAATTTAGCATGTTCTACAAAATATTATGTATGGCTTCGTATTACTTTTTGTTATTTTAATTTGAAAAGTATTTGCTTCTTATCTTCTATTTCTAATATTCTTTTTGACAATCTGGTAAATATTATTTATCTAAAAATTGTGTGCCCCTGTTAATTCAAAATTTGTATTATTGTATATAAAAATTAGTAATTATTCAAAATTTTTATTAAAAAAAAATCTGCTAGACGAAATTATACAACAAAACTGAATTATCGGTTATATTTAACAAAAATAGGTTAATTTTATATAGAAGAGAGAAAACTTTTAAGGCTGAAGTCAACCTTATTTGGCCAAAGTTCTAGCTCTAGGACACACCATCTTAAAAATCTGAAATAGCAAAAGGTGTCTAGTAGCCCCTTATTTGAAAGGTATTTTAATTGTTTAATGAATGGTATAAATTTTAGTATGTAATTACCAAAAAATGATTACCTTTAGCGAAAATGAATTGGAGCATTTCTAGCAGAACAACAAAACCAATTTTTGTGTTTTCAAAAAAAGTAACAAATATAATTAATTTTTTATAAATTGTTGGTTGAAATTTATAATTACAATAGTTTTCAAAAAAGGGTCACACGACTCTTTAAAATGTTTGAAATGGTGTCTGCTGGGGCTAGGAGAATAGTGCCATTAGGGCAAATTTATCATCAAATATTGTGTGTCTCCTATCAAAAATTGACTTGGTTCAGATTTTTTTTTAAAAGCCAACAAAAATATTTAAGTGAAACTTGTAGAAATTATTCGAAAAGATTTGTAGTAAAATAATTAATAATTATGTACCCATTTTAAATTTTGGAAAAGCTGTAAACTATTTCTTTTCTATAGCCTACATTTTTTTAATCAAATTTTCTTTTTGTTTTTTTTCGGCTTTGTCCTACTCATATTTTAAATATTTAAAAATGCATAAACAGATCAGCAGCGTCTCGTTAATTTAGACTAACTGTAAATTCACAGGGTGATCTGGAACCTTATTATTGCAAAGATGATTTAACGCTTAATGCACAGTACAGTGAGAACGAAAATTTGCCGAATCAAAGCAAGCTTTAAATTATCATATTTTTCAATGTTTTGCTAGATCAGTCGCCAGGAAAGCAAAGCTGTTTTCATTCTCCCTATATAATGTTATGCCGAAAGAAAATCTATTTCCAAGACCAAAACGAGTTAAATATTAAATTATTGTAAACACCTACTCATGGCGGTCATTGCAATAGTGTTATAACCGGTTTTCAACGTACTAACACTTGATATAAGAGAACAAAACAAGCAGTTATTTAAATCTGTAGCTTAGAATTGTAAATTTTTTACCAAAATGTTAAAATCCACTTGTTTAAAAATATAAATTCTTCGAATTCTTCGAATTTATATTTTTAGAGTAATCTATAAAAATTATTAAATTGTATTATATTGTAAGTATAATGAATCTTATTGATGTTTATTCATGTTATAAATATTCTCAAAATTTCGATTTTTTTATAATTTACGTCTTTAAAAAACGGGACAAAACTACCAACCCCAACATGATATATCAGTGCAGTTTTTAAGTCATTGAATTGGTTTCGCACCACAAAACTGACCTTACGGAACACGTTTTTTAATATACTACTTTGTTTTTTCAATTTTCTGTTACTTTTTAGCTTTCTAAAACTTCCCCAACAAATGGAGTAGAGGGTTAAAGAGGTGATAAACAAAAACTGTTCAGTTTTACTAATAAAATTATGTACGATGGGAATGTAATAATGTGCATAAATATGTGATAAAATAATAATAGAAATTTTACTTTACATTTACAATTATTACATTTCAAAGTGTGCAAGTTTTTAGTTGTAACTGATAGCAATTTGTTATTTTAGTTTTTTGGTTTACCGTTACATAATAATTAAATCAATAATAATTATTCGTTTTTTTGTAATTACTATGTATTTAATTTCTTAAAAAAATAATTATCATGTCACTTGCGTAAATAATTAGAAAGAATTAAATATTTATCTTCCTAATTTAATTTGTTTACTTTGAATTAAAAAATAAGGTGGGTTTTGGGAAGTAACAAATTGACCATGAAATCACTGATTAACACTAGACAAATCAGTTAAAAACCAAAAATAAAAATAGAAATACCTAAGTACATATTTTCCTAGTAATATTGCATGAGAAAAAGTGTATGTAAAAATACAAAAATGCATGGGAGAGAAAGGAAATATCCGTTAAACAGTTAATTATTATTTATTATTTTCTTGTAGTATATAATAAAAAGGTAAATTTTTCACGTTAATAAAAATAATATTTTTATTAAATTTATATTAATTAAAAAGGAGTGGTAATTTTCTACCTTTTTCTTTAGCATTCTAACGCAAATTTTTTAGTTCTCCTCTGACAGTCAAGCCTGTCACAACATTAAAATGATTTGCAAAAGAAAATACTTTTAAACCAGTTGTTGTAGTTCAAGGATTTAGTTGAATTTCAATTGCAAATTACTGAAGCCGGTGCCCACAGGCAAAAATTTCAAAATGAATATTTTGCCGACCTTGAATTTTTCATAATTCAAGTTCACCGACCCTGAACCATCCCGACATTCCCAATAATCATCGAACTTTTAATGTTTCTTGTCTGGAAAGCTTTTTGTGACTTCCTCCCCTCATTTCACACTCCACTTGTCAACAATTAGAATTTTCCCTATAAAATCCGAATTTGTTTAAAAAGCAAACCCGGAAATTACAAGTGCACTTGTGGTGCTAGTGTATCTGGCATTTTTCGAAATTATTGTGTGAAAAGCGGTCACAAAGGAAAAGCCACTCAGTGTGTAATTTATTTTGCTCTTTTTGAAATTTTCAACGCTTGTTTTGCTTGCTAGTAGGCAGAGCAGCGACCGCTTCCAAAGTTTGAGTAAGTATTCGAAACACGAAAAAAAAATTTTTTAAATAATTAAATATTACTTAAATAATTTAAAATTGATGTAGGTATAAGGAATAGGAATATTTTTTATAAATACGAAAATAATTAAGGCGGTTCGGTATCCATGATACGACCAAAAATTAATCGAGATTTTTTTTTAATAATGAAGAGGTCTAATCTAGTAGTGTTCATACATACAATGTTAGAAAAAATATCTAAAAAAAATTGTTTAAAATATCAAGCTAACGAACAATTTTTTTGATGAAAACAGGGCTTTAGTATTACACACCCAGATCTGTTATATATTTACCAAAGGAGTTCTGTTTTTGACTGTGTAAATTAGACACTTTTCCTCATGTCTTACCTACCTGCTGCATTTTGTTATGAACTTTTAATTTTTAATTAAAAAAAGCTTTAAAGTCGGATCTGATTTTATATAAACTTTAAGCCTTTTTTTTAAAAAAATCAAAAGGTAAGAACAAAAAGCAGCTAATTAAGACATGAGAAAAAGTATGAAATTTACACAGCCAAAAACAGAAATCCTTTAGTAAATAAATAACAGATCTGGGTGTGTTTAAAATTTACAATGCCAAATACACCTGCAACTGCAGACCGGTTTCGGTTTTTATGCTCTAACTTCAGTGCAGTGTATCCTAGTGCTCTATCTGATATAATTTAGATGGGAGAGCAATTTTTTCATGAGTCTAATAAAACTAAAGACATACTTATGCACTCAACGAGTTTTGAGTATTTTAGTAAGTTTTATAACTATATCCAAAGAAAAAGTTATACCAAAATTTGAGTGAATGTTGAGTGAGTAATAAACATTTACCATGGTTTTGCCACACATTTACCAGTCTTACCATGGTTTTGCCACTGACAGTTATGTAAGTTAAAACACATAAAACTTGTCAGTAAATCAATACAACCTAATTATAATAATTATGAGTTAAAGTTCAGAGAACTTTTCGGAAAAAAATTATTGTTATTTTTTTGTTGTACGACTATGTCAACATTTCGAAGGATAGACCTTTCGGATATGAACCAAAACACAAATTATAATAATTGTTATTAAAAAAGAAGATATCAGGAAATAACAGTTAAACAGTTTTGAATCAAATGCACTAAGTATAGTCACTTATTTAATGTATTGAGCATACCCAAAACTCGAAATATTTGACCACTGTAACTAAAATAAATTATAAATTTTTGAACAACAGATTTTTCAATTACCATAATCATTTTTTTACTTGGGCTGAGTGGAATACAAAGAAGAGACATCTCGATTCGATGACCAGCCAAAAATTTGATTGCTCCTAAATTTTAAACTGGAGATTCATCGTTCAAACGTTCAAAGGCTGTTGATTTAGTCGCAGTGGCCAATTTAGCCGTGAGGGAGTATATACTTTTTTAAATTTTATTTCGATTATTAAAATAATTTTTGTTTGGAAATAAACACCAAATATTTTTATAACAGCTGAAGGCCACACATTTTGTTTAAATTTCTTTCAAAAATATTATTGTTAGGGGCCGCTTCTAATTTTCCCGGGCCTCCTCCCCTCACCAGACTATTCTTAAAATAGGTCATTTGTAGGCGATCGTTTAATCAATCCACGAAAAAATCCTCATTTTTTTTTCACCGAAGAATGATATATTAAGGGTGGTCTAGCAGACAATTGGGTCAAAAATTGGGGTGCACGACTTACAGTCGAAAGCAAAAAAAAACAGACACCACTGAATCTGTAGCGGTTTGTTCTGGTGTGGTTGGTGGTGGCCTAGTGTAGATTGGTATGGTTTGATGAGATCTGTGGTGGTCTAGTGTGGTTTGGCTGACAATTATATCTAAAATAATATCTGTTTTTTTTTGTTTATTAGTCGTTCCCTATACATTAAAAAAATACTTATTCTTCTTATTTTTCACTTTTTATCACTTTATCATAAAAAAATAAACAAATATTTTAAAACAATAATAAGGTCAAGATATGAACCCCAAAACAAGCAGTTTTTTATTTAGCTAATATTTAATTCTTTAAAAATATTTTTTTTATTCTTATTGTATAGGTATACCTTCACTTTAGAAGCAGTCGCCGCTTGGATTATAGCGTTATGACGTCAGATTTGGTCGAAATATTGCATGCTTGATTCGTATAATTTCCAGATTAGGAAAATCCGATTTTCAATCGCGATTAAAAACCTGCTGGAAGCGTATTTTACAGTTATTTTGCATTCTTTAAAGCCAAGAAGCTGGGAATAACCGTGACAATGTAGGTCAGTGATTGGCACTGACACTGACCTTCCCTTCGTTTGGGGAGGAAATCGCTTTTGAATTGTTTCACTTGGTAACAAAAAATTAGATTGTTGACCCAAACCACTTAAAAAATTGTTTTTTAATTATGCAATTATCTGTTTGACACCTGAATAGACAAGTTTTTAATTACTGTTTCCTTGTAGGTAAGTGAATCTCAGTGGGAGTTCTGAGTTTTCCAATATTAATTAAAAGTGCATTTTTTATTAACAAAAGTATTTACCTCCAGGTGCAGGAAATCTGCAAAGATGCTGAATAAAGTTTCGAGGGCTTTTTAATTATTACTTTTGAAAACAATTTTTGCTAACCCAGATTCCCAATAATAAAAACTCAATAAATTTGCAATTATTAGTTTAAGACAGCGAACTCATATGGCTTCAATTTGCTAAGACCGAGTAAAGTTCATGGAAAATACTTGTCAAAAATAGAAATTGATTGAATTAGGTATTATTGGTACAATAACAAAATTAAGAGCAATTTAATTTGCTTTTGCAGCTCTTACGCAAGGTGCAAGGATTATCTTGCCTTTGAAGAAAAACAGCTGCGATTGTGATGACCAATCCGTGACCTTGGGTCGTAAATAACTAATTATTAAAAAACAGGGGTTTACTAACCAGTTTCGCAATTTTCAGAGAAATATTTTCTTCATAAACCTTCCTCAAACTTCATAATATGGCATTTTTAAAGAGATTCCATGCAAATATTTCCTTTTTAATCTTACTGAAAAGAGAAATAAATTTTAATTAAAATACACTAAGTACACCGACGAAAATATTTACCCTTTCTTTGGGGTTGATGAGTCAAACGGATGGTAGACACAACACACACAAAAATGTCTTTTTAAAGTTATTGCCGAACAATTTTCAAGCCACGAACAAAACTAAATGAAAAGGGACGAGTTTTTACTGATTATTTTTTTAGGGTCTTATCTCTAAAGCGCAATTCAGATGCAAAAAGTACAAAAGAAGTATGAGTCATTCATTGTTCGAGAAACTGAAAACAGACAGGGCCGTATTAACGAAATTTAAAATTTACGAAAAACTAATGAAGTACTTAAATAGAAAAAACTTCTAGAGAAACGAAGAATTATTGTCTCAGACAACTTAACACTGACAGGGCCGTATCAATAAAATTTAGAAAATATTAAAAAATAAATGTGGAAATTTAGAAACAAAAAAATATTGTTTTAATTTATGTACAGGATGGTATATTTTGGGAACCTATATTTAGGTATCCATGTAGGGCACCTCCGAGATTAGAAGGTTTGAAATTTTATCGGAAAGCTCCGTTTTTTTTATGAGTTACCTACTTATTTCACTGAAATTTTTCAAAATGTTTGTCGTATTTATTATTAAGAATACAGACTTAAAACAAAAATGTAATAGAGACGCATTTTAAGTACAATCTAATGGCGATGTCAATTTTTTTTTAGTTAGCGACTTTGTTCAATAACATAAAATTGCGTTTATTAATGGAAACAACAGTTTTGACCTAAAATTTTTAAAATTGGTATCTCATTATGACCTGTTTCTATATTTCAATATTTTGGCATCAGAGAGAAATTAGTTTTTAGTCGACCTTAACCAAAAATTAAATTTCTCAGTCTTGATTACAGTCGAAAAATGACCGTTTTCACAGGAGCCAAAAACGAACAATTTTTTGTTAAAGTCCACTAAAAATCTTTTAAACACCATTGCCAAGAGGTATTTTTTTCGGCTTCACCTATTTTCTATTATGCTTAAAACTCTGCCAAAAAAAACTATTTTTCTGCCGTGATAACAACACATAACAACAAATAACTATTTTCAAAAGTATTAAAGCCAAAAAAGTCATTTTTACATTGTGACAATTACAAACAGGACTGAAAAAACTGAAAAAAAACCTCGCCATTAGATTGTATGTATATGTAAAATATGTTCCAGTTTCGCATAGTAAAGTGACTACATAGGAGTCTGTTTTAGTGCCCAAAATGCCACATGTATTTCTTGGGACATTAAATTGATTTTTACTTTTACAGGAATTAACATAGCTATGTGCCATTTGTATAATAAAGCACTAAAATTAAACTTTATTACACGAATATGAAGTTTATTCTTTAAGGCGATATTCGAGGGGAACAACGTTAACAGTGTAAAAAGGCAAATTTAGGACAAGGATTTACCGAACGTCTTTTCTGAAGTCGTAGTTTTTAAAATTTTGGAAAACAAAAGAAACTCGCAATTAACGCCGAAAATTTTCGAAAAGTGTTTATAAAAACAAGTTGCTATAAAGCAACTACATAAAATTTTAATCATTAGTTATGTTCGATAATAACAAACCAC
The DNA here is from genome assembly GCA_029207805.1 of Tribolium confusum. Lineage (NCBI taxonomy): Eukaryota > Metazoa > Arthropoda > Insecta > Coleoptera > Tenebrionidae > Tribolium > Tribolium confusum. Next base: position 13,915,086 of record JALGAY010000006.1, read on the forward strand.
TCTAACAAATTTTACTTGAAGGTGTTTTTTTGTAGTGAAAAAGTAGAGAATTTACCAATTACCAACGGTAAAGTATATTTAACACAATTTCAAAAACTGATAAAACCCCGATTTTACACAACATCAAGATCCAAATTCATACACCGCAAAGAAGAAAAATTTGACTTAACTACTTATTTACCGGGATGACAAATATAGGTTGTACCTTACATATAAGGATTTTTTAAATTTGCATTAGATAGCCCCAGAAGAGGATTTTAGCTTTATTTAAAGCAGCGCTATTTAACCTCCCAGAAACATATTTTAGAACTAAACCCGGGCTGACGCTGTTTACCGCCTTTTTCATATTTCATATTCCTGATCTATTCTCTGAAAACTCGCATGACTTTTTTATTTACAGGTACCAGTTATTATGAATAATATTTGCTGATACATTAATTAACTTATTACGTTAACTAGATGAGTTTGTCATTATACATAATATCTAGCGATTATTACATACCAATTTTTACTTGGAGAGAAGACCAGAATTTGTTTTACATTTTTTTTTTTTCAATAAACAATCTTTGTCTAAACATCGTAATTTCAGAGATATCATTTTATCAACATAACAATTTTTATAGGTATATAATGGCAACATTTTCCGTTTAAAATGTATTCAAAAATAATAAAAAATCCACATTTGTTTACTGCATCAATGCTGTAAAACAAAGTTACTAAGACGTAAACTGGTTTTTAATACTGGATGTACAGTTGAAGAAACAAAAAAGTAATTTTTGTTATATCACGTTGTTAAACATTGGGTAAAATGCACAAAAATTTAGCAAATGCTTTTGCTTGATTAAAACAAGACAAAGTTATGTAACTAACATGAGCTACAAGAAGATAACTAGCTAGTAAAAGCTTTTGCTACTCTTTATGCATATCACTCGTTGTTTTTGTTTTTTAAACGTTAGAGAAATTTGACATTACTGAACTGTGTGGCCATAGTTAAAGTTTTATTTCTCAGCTTTACAGCAGGCTTGCCGTCGACGGCAGATAAATGTCACGTCTTCATAAATTACATCTCTTTTAAACAATAATGTTTTGAGCTTACATTTTCCATAATTACAATGCTACAATTATATGAATTTTTATACTGATGATGGGTTCGGAAAGAACAAGTCTAAAATCTACGAAAAATCCTTGAACTGCGAGTTTGAAAAATTTTTATACAAACTTCTACAAAGTTAGGAAATGTGGAGTGTCAGATTGAATTAAACAAAGTTAGGAAATTGGGAGGGCTAGATTGAAAAACCAATGTGGTGCAAATAAATGTTACATCTTTATTGTGTCTAGGATAACATAATCCTCTAAATATAAAGAATAAAATTTTTAAATTAAAACACTATTTTAAATTGTCAGGAGGGTTGGTCAGTTTAGAAGTTTACGATTTGCGTTAAATTAAAAATAAATAAATAAATGAATTTAATAAAATCACAGATTTTTTATCATTGTTACAAAATTGCCAGATTTCTGATAAATATTGAAAAAAATTACGAACAAAATTTTAAATTAGATGATAAAAAATTCTTTGACGTTTTTTAGTCTGTAATAAAGGAAAACTCAATTTTCGGGCAACGTTTTGAATATAATTTATTCTTTTTCAGGACGTCAATTAGAATTAAAATTTGCTGTTGTTTCAAATGTATGTTCTATATAAATGTCCTCGCTGAGAAGACTAAATTTTATTCGAAACGTTGCCCGAAAATTGAGTTTTCTTTCGTTGTGATACAAAAAACGGCAAAAAATCCATCATCCAAAATTTTTAAACTAGAATAAAGACAAGTTATGAAAATTTAATAACATTGTGTTATAAATTAAACAAACAAGTCTGTGTTTTGTGCTAAAAGTGTAGTAAACAAGAAGAACAATTTAATTTTAGACTTCCCTATAGCAAACAACATTTGAAAAATGGAAATTTAATTTGACATTTCTGACATTTTACGAGTAAATAAGATAGAATTCTCAAACATGACCACTATATTTACCTTTTTCTCTCATGGCTAAGTGAAATTCCATGACTTTTGGATCGCTCTCTATGATCAAATTTATAGTTTTTTCATCCATTTTTTTCTTAAGGAACGGCCTAATGTTATAGATATTTTTATTTTGACCATTCTCGTTTTTGATTTTTTAAAAATTGGCTTCCATTTATATATAAATATTTTGAAAACAAAAAGCGATTTTTGACTTCGTTAAAGCTGGAATACGTAATGTTACTTCAATTTTAGCTGTTTCAGATAATATTTGATTTGAATTTTTTGGTAAAAATAAGGAGAAGTAAAAAGAGCAAAAGTTTCCAATTATTTATTTAACACTCGAAAAAACGAAACATGTTTGTCCTTTTTTTCTGAAATCATCCAATTTACACATTTTTTTTTATATCCATTATAAGAAATAGACTTGAGTCCCTCATTGAAACCGCTTGCACCTAGGGTATAGTTATATTTTTTGTGCGTTTTCCCCTAGGCGAAGTGTGGATCAGGTCGAGAAATTGAATTCGAAAACTCTCAGCAGTAGACATATAAAATTGAATAGACCCCCATTCACCACAATATTGAATCCTTAAAAAGTAACTTATCTCGTCTGGCTTAATCTCACACTTGATGTTTTCCCCCCAATTAATTCTCTTTCCATTATCTCTAAAACCTCTTCTTTTCCAGGTACCGTGAGTGCAATATCCGATGGCATGCAATACGGTTGGTCGGCTCCCTTAATTCCCGTCCTGCAATCGCCCGATAGTCCCGTGAAAATCACCGAAACGGACGCAGTATGGCTCGAAAACATCTACATGATCGGCGGAATGGCCGGTCTGCCCATTACCATCTACTGCGTCGATCACATCGGCCGCCAGAAAACCATCATCGGTGCTTGCATCACCAACCTAATCGCCTGGATCATCATCGCATTAGGCAACTCCTTCGAATACCTCCTCTTAGCCCGGTTTCTCACAGGCCTCGCCGGCGATGTTAACTTCGTCGCCGCCCCCATGTACATTGCAGAAATCGCCGATCAGAAAATCAGAGGGTTCCTTGCTGGGATCATCTACCTGATGATGCTTATAGGGATATTTGTGATTTATTCTGTAGGACCTTTTGTCCCGGTGTGGGCTTCGTCCGTTGTGGGAGTGACACTTTTAGTCTTTGAACTTTTAACTTACCCTTTTATGCCGGAATCTCCGTATTATTTACTGGGAAAAGGCAAATATGAAGCTGCACAGAAGAGTCTGAGGCGGCTTAGAGGCACCATGGATGTCGATAAAGAACTTCAAGAAATTTCTAAAGCTGTTGAAAGACAAAGAAGTGAAAGGGGGCGACCACAAGACCTCATTTTAATTAAAAGCAATCGCAAAGCTTTGCTCATAATGAGTGTTTTAAATGCAGCTCAACACCTTAGTAGTATTAGTGTGATTCTAATGAACTTACACAAAATCCTAGAAGCCGCTGGCTCAATCTATATGGATTCTAAAGTAGCGGCAATTATTTTCGCCGCAGCTATGTTAATATCAGCTTCCGCAGCTTCCTTTATTATAGATAAATACGGCAGGAAAATCCTGCTAACTTCGTCAAGTCTTCTAACCGGACTTTCGCTCCTTACTATTGCAATATACTTTCAGCTTCAGAACACCGGAGTTGATGTGTCTGGAGTTAGTTGGCTTCCGATTGCCTCAGTCATGGTGTACGCTGCAGTTTTTAAATTCGGGTTAGGTATGGTTCCAATTGTCATGACAGCTGAATTATTCCCAGCCAAAGTCAAAGCAATGGGAATGACCCTCTCCGATTTGATGTATCTACTTTTTGGTTTAATTTCCATCGAGATGTATCACGTTTTGAGTGAGGCTTATGGAATTCAAGTTCCTTTCTTTATCTTTGCCGCTTCTTGCCTTCTCACGGCAGCGTTTTGTGCCTTTGTCATTCCAGAAACGAAAGGAAAGACTTTGGAAGAAATTCAATTTATTTTGAAAGGAGAGCCGTATGAGCCGCCGCATTTGCCAGAGAATGGTATTAAAAACAACGAAATTATTGATAATAAAATTAGTGATGTTACGCATTTATGAGAGTCGGCTGTATAATTAGCTACAAGTATACTTTTGTAAATTTGACAATATTTATGAATAGGAGGGACCGAGTGCGGGTAATGTTTACCTGTAGAGTGATACCGACTGATTTGTTGTGAATACAAAGTTTACTTATCAATTATGAATCAAAAAAAAATCTTCTGCTGCTATTAGATAGAATTTTATTAATAGGCGAACGAAATGTGATTTAGATACTTATTAGTTTAGATTTTAGTTTAGTTGATAGTTTTCTTCCGGATCAATTTTTAAAGTTCAAATTTTGTGATTACGATTCGCATATTATGTAGGTTATACATATGTATATTTTGTAATAGGTACTTTCAACGAATCTACTTAAAATAATGTTTGTCAAATATGTTTTTTATAAGCTTGTTAAAACTTCGAATAAATATTTTAAATACTTAATTCGTTTATTTAATAAAAACAGTTGGGGCAGTGTAAGAACAATATTAAAAAGAATAATAATTGTTAAAAAAACGCCTTGAGTCAAGTTGGAGTTTTATTAACAATAATTATAATTAAAGTTTTATTCAACATATGGATATCTCTATGAAATAAACTTTTAGATTAAATTTCTGTAACACAAAATACAAACAATAGACTATACAGTAAAAAATAAAAAATAGTGTTCTTTTCCTGAAAATAATAATTTGTACTTGTAGACATACTAACTTATTAGTTATTTTGTAATGTTACCAAGTACGTACATTATATTAATTAACACATTTGTTTTAGTAATACGGTATTGTTGGTTGTAGATATAAATAAACGTCTTTTACATTTAATAAAATTAACCCGTTCTTTTAAATAAATATTTGTTAAAACATTTTGTCCAAAGATTTTTAAATGCGTATAATGAGAGAGTAAAATAAATAACTCAAATATTACAAGTTATTTTAAGATCTTAATTAATTTGAAAAATCCAAGAGACAATTTCTGAAGCTCAGAAATGTTTCTCATATACAATTCGCGACAAAAAATTCCAGAGCTCAAATTTTGACACTGCCGACTAAAATCGTGTAAACTACCCGCTGTTGTCAATTTTGATTTTAGTTATTGTCAAACAAAACAAGAATTAAATGTTGATCACACACTTTTTTATGTCAGTGTTAAAATTTGAACATTTGTACTTAAGATGATGAACCATTTGATTTTTTTAATCAAAATTGACACAAATTATGCTGACGTAACAAATACAAATAAATATACATACTTGGGACATAAATTGCTTACAGCTTTAAAATAGCAGATTAATTTAACGTCAATAAGAAGACAGTTTCGACTTGTAGCAATTTGTCATCCATGTTTTCAAATAGACAATAGACAAAGTTTTTAACTATATTTTGCTCATTTTATCAACAATAGATCTAGTCTATGAAAAAGTAAGTCTACAGCGAGGTAGATTTTGATATAAGAACTAATTTAGTAAGAAAAGGAAAATTCTAATTTAAATAGGTTCGAAGAAATGTTGACTCAAATGTTTTGACATATTAATTAATTTAGCGTAATTAAAACAAAATTAAAAAACAAACGTAGTGTCGCCACGTAGATAAATACATTTTTAGTAAGGTCCTAGAATGTCTTGATCTTCAAATTGAACTGGCTTAAAGAAAATTTGCTTCAAAATTCAGACATTTTTCAACATTTTACAGACCCATTGCCTATAAAGCCTTAAGATCTGCACTATCAGTGTCAATTTAAAAAAAAAAATTTGCTATTTATATCCCCATGTTTTCTATGTGTTCTACCATCTGCCCACAATCTATAAAATAATTACCGAATAAATTAATCAATAAAGATATTTTTTGTGAAAAATAGTTCAAGTTATCCCAACAATTAGGTACAAAATGACATTAGTTGTGCAGATGTCAAGTGAACAGGTGTTACCTGTGTTGACCTAAAATATAATACCTATGTCAAAATAATGTATAACCTTTGCGTGTCTCTGCGGGGTATTTGAGTTACCCCAAAATTTGTTTTTTTGGTGCTATTTTGTAAAAAAAATTCTGCACAGCAAAGTTCCAGCTAATCCTCAGGCATACCTATTTAAACATATTTCTTATTTAATTTTGTTAATTACCTCTTATACTTTTGCACAAAAATTGCGTATTTAGTGAGAGGGGTATCTAGATAACCCCGCTTGGCCAACTACGTATCAACGACCCTCCATGCTAAATCGTGTTGTAAAAAGCAGACATTGCGTTTTGAAATGTTCTGAATGTGGCAAGACCGTCTACAACATACACAGAAAAGAAGTCAAAAAAAATTTCTGTTTTGAGTGTAAAAATAACACTGACTAATCCTAGAATTACATGACAATCATATTTGTTAGAATATAATATAATTTTGTTAATCTTTTTTGGAGCTATATTATTATGTAATAAATTACAGAACATGTGCACTATAAATAATATTTAATAAAAAATATCATTACAATACTTTCTGTTTCACCAAATCACAATAATAAGAGAATTCTTATAATATAGATTTTTTAGTATTTAAATTTTTGGATTATTATAGGTCATTTCTTAATTATATATCCTTGTCTGTCTTTTTTGTTATATATGTTGCTATGTAATATAGACTATGTTATTGATTATTTTTTTTTATTTTTATTTTGTTGAATCATCGTTTCGTTGGAACTTTTTAGGGGACATAAACGTAAATTTTATTTCATTTAATTTTTATTGTATGGCGTTAAACTGGGTGGTTTTGGGAGGGGGGGGGGGAAAGATTAAGGAAGTAAGGACAGTTCATTTCGAAACGCGTACGGGACAACACAAACCCAACACAAGGGGAATTTGAGGAAAGACCGGTCAACGTGGGGGAGCAGCTGTATGGATAAAGGTAAGCCATCCATTTGTCTTTCTCTTGTTCTTAGTTTTTGTTACTCTTATTTTTTGCCCTCAAACATTGGTCCTTCGAGCCGGATAAATGGCATTTTCGTTTCGTCAGTAGTGATAAAATTTTCGGTTTTGGATTTAACTAATATTTATCTAATAATTTCGTTACAATTAAAGAGCATTGACACGGCTAACCTTCACTGCTTTTTCGCTCGCTTATCGCCTTTTTGCTGTTTGGCTATCGCGTTTTGAATTGAAGCAGCTTTGTCGTGTTTTAGTCCGTATTTACTTTTTGAATTAAAATGTCTCAAGCTAAAATTAAAAGATTAACTGCCCTCCGTCAAATTGTAATTAATCAACTTGGGGAGTTGAAGGGCATAGCGGATAGGGCTTCAAGAAAAGAAGCGTTATATGAAACGTTATATCCTGAACTCAAAGCGAGGTACAATTCCATCGATAAAATTCACTCGGATTTTTATAATCGACATAATGAATTGGTAGAAGAGTTGGTTACTCACAATGACGATATAGAACCCCAGGATGTTATTCGAAAACAATTGGACCACGATTATTTTCACATTCAGGTTAAATATGATGATATATTTAAAGAGTCGCCGGTTCTGCAGCCCACCGTTTCGTCAGCTAGTAATACACCCGTAAAAGATCATGTAAAATTACCCCGAATAGAATTGTTTAAATTTCGTGGTGATATTAAATCGTGGAAAACATTTATAGACATGTATAATTCAAACGTTCATAACCATGCCTCGCTCACTAATATCGAAAAATTCAGTTATTTAGTATCAACAATTAGCCAAGAACCGCTGTCTATTGTTACTAGAATTCCCATGACGGATCAGAATTATGCGAACGCGTATGACTCTCTCGTAAAAAAATATGATAACAAGCGTCTGTTGACCACATCGTACTGGCAACACATTGAAAGCGCACTGACTTTACCTGACAACTATACTTCAGTTCAATTACGGACTTTACTAAATACTTTTTATGAGAACTTAGAAGGTCTTAAAACGCTGCAATTACCGGATGATTCTTGGGACTTTATATTGTGCAACATGTTATTAAAACGCCTCTGTTCCTCTCTTGTTACAAATTTTGAATTAGCTCAAAAATCACCGACTGAGATTCCGACGCTTAGGTCACTGATAGATTTTTTGATTTTGACATGTCAAGCTACAGACAACGCTTCTAAAAGTTGTACACAGACGTCCGATTCAAAGTTTTTCTTAAGGCCACGATCTAGATCCTCATTTTTTGTAAAATCGGATTCATCAACATGCCCGCAATGTCCAAACGCGTATCACGCAATTTATAAGTGTCCTCTTTTTCTCGAAAAATCGCCTCAAATGCGTTTTGACTTAGTTAAACAAAATAAATGGTGTATAAATTGTCTTGATTTCACACACAATGTGCGCAATTGCAACTCGTCTTCTGTTTGACGAGATTGTGGGCAAAAACATCATTCGTTGTTGCATTTTCCGCGAGTTCAAAGGCCTACTCAGAATTCTTCCATTAACCAACATAATCCACCCGCTCACAATCTGCTTCTCTTGTGCGCTCACTCTTCCTCTAACAGCATAGACGTTCAAACAATTAGTACATTCGGAAATTCGATTCCCAACAATGACACTTTGGTTCTCTTATCTACTGCCATCATTGAAATTATCGATAACGTTGGATGTCCACAACGGATTCGCGTTCTACTAGACTGCGCAAGTCAGTCTAGTTTCATTGTCGAAAGTTGCGCGGAGAAACTTGGTTTGTCAAAAAACAATTGGCATTTGCCATCAATGGCTTAGGTCAGAAGATACTCACACTTCAACAACTGTTTCTTGCACGATCCGACCAATTACTAAGTCGTTTCCAAATTTTTAACTTGAAGCAATTGTTGTTCCCGAAATTTGTAATTACATGCCGTCTACTACCTTATCAACTATCTGCTGGCCGCATACAGTTAATTTAAAATTAGCAGATAACAAATTTTATATTCCACGTGAGATAGATATGTTATTGGGCGCGGATATTTTCCCGTTGATTCTAGAATCAGGCTGTATTCACGGTCAACACATTAAAAACTCTGCGATAAATACAAAATTTGGTTAAATCTTGATGGATAAAATAGATGCTAATAACAGCGCCATGACCCAAAAAAATATTACAACCTTTTGCTTGACGAATCAAGAAATATCGCTGGAAGAAAATATTAAAAAATTTTGGGAAACGGAAGAGCCTCCTGGTAACTCTCTTAGAACTTCAGACGATGAACTCGCTGATCAAATATTCGAATCGTCTAATTATCGAGACACTTATGGCAGTTTTGTAGTTCCGTTGATTTCCAAAATGAAGTTCATAATTTTCCCGGTTCATATTCGATTGCATTACGTAGATTTCTCGCTTTAGAACGACGACTAGACCAAAATAAAGACCTTCGAGATGAATATATGGCCTTTATGCGCGACTATGTTGATTCGGGTCATATGCAAGTTGTACTAGATTCGCGAACATCTGAGGGTTATTACATTTTCCATCATTCCATATCGAAAAAGGAGAGTCCTACAACTAAGTTTTGTGTTGTATTCGATGCAAGTAGTAAAGTGACAAATGGACGCTCTCTAAATAGCACTTTATTGGCAGGTCCCAAATTGCAACAAGATATATTTCAGATTCTTACTCTATTTCGTTGCCATTTGTATGTTATTTATTACCGCTGACATTAAACAAATGTTTAGACTGAATTTTGCCGGAACATCGTCGGTTCCAAAAAATTTTATGGCGTTTCTCATCAGATGATCAAATTGATGAATACCAGCTAAATTCCGTCACATATGGTGTTGCATACTCGCCTTATTTGGCTCTTCATGTTATAGAGAAACTTGCTCAGATTGAAGCTCATGTCGATGATATAATTGCAGGATGTTCTACAGTCTCTGAGGGTCATCAGATTCGTAAAGAGCTTACTTAAAAAAGGAGGTTTTCAATTAAGGAAATGGGCCAGTAATTCTCCCGAAGTGGTGAAAAATATCCCACTTGAATTTTGTCTCACACATGATTTAAATTTTGACCAAAGAGCGAATTCATTTGTAAAAATTCTTAGACTCAGATGGCATCCTCACACTGATTGTTTCACTTATCAAATTACTCCTATTGAGAGACCATGTACCAAACGCTCGTTATTGTCAGAACTGGCTCGCATTTTCGATCCAATAGGATTTCTCACACCACTGACTTTTTTCGCCAAAAGGATGATTCAATATTTGTGGACTCTCGGGCTAGATTGGGATAATACTCCTCCCGCTGAAGTAGTCACTCGCTGGGCGGAATTTAGTTCAGAGCTTCCGCGATTAACAGAACTGTCGATTCCACGCACTTTAGTTGCGCAAGAATTCAAATCATGTACTTTGCACGGGTTTTGCGACGCGAGTGAGTCGGGATACGCCGCCGTTACTTATCTAAGAACTACCTCTCTGCACCAACAAACTGAAGTTAGATTAATTTGCGCAAAGTCTAAGGTTGATCCTTTAAAAAAACTCACTATACCGCGCCTCGAGTTATGCGCCGCTTGGTTGTTGGCAAAGTTGATGAAGGCAATAGTTGACACATTAAAGGTTTCTATAACCATAGACCGTATCTATGGGTCGTCAGATTCGACAGTTGTGCTAACCTGGATTCATTCGTCGCCACATCGCTGGAAAACATTTGTAGGTAATCGAGTAGGTTATATACATGATGTTATTCCAAGTTCTTCTTGGTATAACTTCATTTCTTCTCTGGAAAATCCTGCAGATTGTGCTAGTCGTGAACTCACCCCATCACAACTTTTGTCACACTCGTTATGGTGGGTGGGACCCCCTTGGCTTCTGCATCCCAATTTATCCATTGAATCCTCTACGTCGCATTTTTGCCTAGACATATATTCCAAAGCTCAAGCTGAAGAGAGAAAATTTGTTTTCGTTTCTGAATCCCGGAATGATGTTGTAGAAATACTCTTAAATAAATTTTCTTCACTGACCAAAATTAAGGGAATAATCGTGAGATGTCTCCGTTTTGCTTCTAACTGTCGTGGCAAATCTCGTGACACAGACCCCCTAACTTCGATGGATCTTCAAAAGACACTTTATGTTTTAGTGAAACACGTCCAATCACAGGTTTTTGCACAAAACATTGAGAAATTGCCATCCAAGTTACCTTCTAAACACTTGCGTAAACTATCCCTCTTTGTTAAACGGTAATGGGCTTCTCAGAGTTGGTGGCCGTCTCAAACACTCTTCGTTACCGTACGACTCAAAACATCAACTTCTTTTACCTTCTAAGCATCGGTTAACCGAGCTGGTAATTCTGGATATGCATCGCCAGTATCTTCACCCCGGTTCGCAGACTTTACATCATCTTCTAAGACAAGAATTTTGGATATTAGGTGCCAAAAAAAAGAATTTCGCAAGTTGTTTCACTCTCTTACCAATGTTACCAATGTTGGCGATTAAGGAAGTAAGAACAGTTTGTTTCGAAACGCGTACGAAACAAAACAAACCCAACACAAGGGAAATTTGAGGAAAAACCGGTCAACGTGGGGGTGCAGCTGTATGGACAAAGGTAAGCCACCCATTTGTTGTTCTCTTGTTCTTAGTTTTTGTTACTCCTATTTTTTATCGCGACTAGCCCTCAAACAGACTATGTGTTGAACAGAGATAGACAGTGTTATATAATTAAAAAATGACCTATAAATTGTACTGAATCTTATTATTATTTTAGAAAATGTAAACATTTATGGACAGAAATATGTATTTTCAATTTTTTCTCAAAATTTTTTGCTTCGTATAGTCCTAAGCTCTTTTTGAATAAATGTAAGGCTGTCGATGTCAAGTCGCGCATCTATCTGTCACCATTGCTGTCTACCTTGTTTCATTCTTTCTTCATATTTACTTTATTCTTACCTTGTGTGTTATTTCACTCCAGATCATTTTTTCTTTGCTTATTTTCTATGTCTGTCTGTCCATCTTGGTCATGGTCATTTTTTTTGGAATTCGCGTTTTAGAAACTCTTTCTGAAAATCGATCTTTCGACATTGTACATATGGTACATGCCTTATCTACCTAAGATTACCTATAATTTTTTTATTAGTGAGTTATATTATGTAGTTTCTGTCTTGATAACTAATTCTTGATTTTGAGTTTTTTAGTTTTAAATTTTTCACAAAAACATTATTTTTGTCGCATTTACTCGTTGTTCTTGTCTTTATGATAACGTTTATGTTTCTATTGAACTACTTAACTGAAGCGCTGTTTTTCAAAAGTTCACGTTATGCACGTGAGTCACATACAGTCCTCGGAAGAATAACGCAGGCATTAAGACCACTTTTTTAGAACCTTAACTTTTCATCAAATCTAGCCACATACGAATGTGTACCATTGCGCACCTAAATACACATTGCAATAAAAAAAAGCTTTTTATTATTTTAGCTAATAGCAATATGTAAACTGTAATCAGCAACATAAGTTAGTAATGATTTAGCCTCCACGAAAATAGGAGGGCTTTCAAAACTTTAGCTAGTAGTCTCGTAGGATCACGTACTTCTACTCTCTAACATAGGAGGTTGTATCACTATATCTGTGCGTAATAATATGAAGACATAAAAGGGATAGAAAAAAATGTTTTTGGATACCTCTCACCTTTATCAACTACTCATTGTTTAGATAGTTTTGTCCTACCACACTGTACATCAACCACCTAAGACTATTAGTGGCCTTTTTTGCATTGAACATAAAAACTGCGATAGTTATGGTGCTTATACTCGTAATACATACTTATGATAACACCAAACTGCTATCGCGTATGTTAGTAGGTAAATAGAGTGGGCAACTTCCAATGTCTACAAATGAAAATATAGCAAGGAAATTAAGACAAATTAAGAGACTTTTTTTTGCTTCCTACATTAACTAGCAATAGCGATTCGCGACAAGTTGTTTCTAAAACAATAGCAACTGAGTAACTTTGTTTTTCGCAAAATCTACCGGAGATTGGTTTTGACACAAAAACTAACGCCAAATGCAAACGATTTGTTTCATAATTTTATACGTCATAGATTCTATTATCTTTACATAAATTAGAAACAAAACAACATTTTATTTTTTAATTATTCTCTAAAATGGAGCATTATATTTAAAAACAAAAAACTCTAAAAATTTTATAGAAAAAGATCTACTATTTTGCCAAACAACAATCAAAAATTTCTTTTTCTTTACCGAGATATCAAATATGTTTTTTAAATAAAAGCATTTTTTTCTTGAAATTAGAAGATTTACTAGACATTTTCTTGCTCTTTTATACAGTACAAGTCTGACCTATGTATGTATTAAACTATTTCGGATTAACTCAATAAAGTGTTCAAAACAAAGAAACTTTATCTTTTTTTTAATCAATTAAAATGTTTGCGCACAAATACAAAACTTAGTAAATAACTACTTTACTATGTTATGTTTAATATATAAAAAATTCAAAAACATAATCCTTATATTTTGTACGTTATCTTGACCCAAAGTTCACACCAAAAACACCGATTTTTCGAAGAGCGCTACCTTAAATTTGGTGTAAAAATTAAGATAAAGCGCTCCAGTGCACCTGAATTATTGACTGTGGCATTTGGCGACTGTACTTTCACCAAAAAAATTGTTTATAAATGGTACAAACTCTTTACAGAAGGCCGAGAGAATATTAATGACGATGCCTGCTCTGGATACTCTAGCATAGCAACAACTGATGAAAACGTTGAAGCAGTAAAGAATATTGTTATAGAAAATCGTCAAATCACTATTAAAGAAGTTGGAAGATGTCGGCATATCGGTTAGTTCCAGCCGTGCAATTTTTTTGGATGCTTTGGACATGAAACTTGTGGCAGCAAATTTTCTTCTGAAACTGCTAAATTGTGACCTAAAGAGCTGTTACATGAGCATTAGTCAAGAGCTATTAAATGACGTTAACGACAATCCATATTTACTCAAAAGGGATTTTATGGTTATGTATGATGTCAAAACTAAAGCTCAATTATTCCAATGAAAGCAGCCAGACAAGCCAAAATCGAAAAAAGCACGTAAATTCCGGTCAAATATGATGGTCTTGCTCAATCCTTTCTTCGATTACAATAGCATGGTACATTATGAGTTTCTGCCAAAAGGTGGTACTGTCAATAAAAAATATTCAAAGCCTGATGATGTAGTAAAGTAGCGACACGAACAAATGGCGATCGCTAGTTGAGCTCAATATCGATTTCTTTGTCGCTAGGATCGCTGTAGTTAATAGATAAATCATCATCGCCAATTTAATCAGGCGCGATCTCTTACGGGAAAAATATCCTTATTAAGCTCAATTCATTGTGATTCATGCCGAATTCATTTGTTCTGTCGGTACTTTATATTATCAACTGACTTTGGAAATATTATCTTTAAGTTATGCACCGTTTGCGTGAAGAAATTCGAAGAAAACGCCTGGATTGAATAAAACAATTCATGGCTTTTGCATCACGATAATGCACCTGCTCACACATCGTTACTTGTTCGTAATTTTTTGACCAAAAACTATACCGTAATCACGTCTTAGTCACCTTATTCACCTGATGACCTCTTGCGACTTTTTCCTGTTTCCAAAACTGAAAAGACCTATAAAAGAACGGCGTTTTGCCACTATTGAAGAGATAAAGACGCCATCGCTGGAAGAGCTTAAGACAATACCAAATACGAATCTTAGAAGTGCTTAAAAGATTGGAGAAGGCGCTATATCAAGTGTATATTGTGTACAATTGTGTACAAAATAGATATTGATAAAAAATAAAAGAAATAAATATTCTTTGAGAAAAATAAAAAGTTACCTCTTTTTGACATACCTCACAGTTCAACTCGCAATTCAACAGTTGTGACAAATTTACTCAGAAAAGCAAAAAAACTAAAGATAAACCTAAGTTTTTCAAAAACATAAACTAAAGCTAATACTAGTACTTCTAGCCTCAACACAGAAAGTAGCTAGTTAAGTCTAGTCAAAATTATAGAAAGAAAGAAAAGATAGAAAAAAATCCGGAATAAAATAGAGATCAGTCTTTTTACCTCAAGTAGAAAACTTTTATTGTGACCACCCCTTAAAATCCCTACCTGCAGAAGACAACGTGTGTTCAATTAAAATTTTGTAAAAAATAGTTGATAATAAAACACGTTTGCATGATGCTCCAAAATTAAATAATAATAATTAATTTTTTTTAATGGTGATAAATTTAAGATCTAACATGTAAACTCAATAAAAAAGACTTCTAAGTCCAGCACCGGCTTTAAGTATTCCTAAATAATTTTTTGATATTGTATAAAAATGACGGTGTAGAGAAAAAAGCTCAATAGACTTTAACACTAGTAATAGCCACTAATGCCTCAGTATTATATCTAAAACAAATTTTTCACATTTAAACAAACATAAAGATGTTAAAATTTATCAGTTTTTTATATTGTCTGTAGAGAGGAAAGTCAGATTTGTGTGTACCTATGTTATCGGACTTCTTTCGATAACCAAACTATACATAGGGTGTAGCTAACATGTGCTACAAACATTTTGTGATCAAGATATAAGCTCCTAAAAAATTTCAATTTTTTCGTAGCTCAGTTTTTGTTGTTAAGATACAGCGTAATATTATCGTTTTTAAATGTTTCGTATCTTTGGTTGCATACATGCAACATCAACAAATAAAACGTAATTCAAGGAGAATTTTTATTTTACAAAGGTAGTCAAGAATAAAAAATAATCATTTTAGTCGAGATTTAACAAATAATAATTATTCTGCAGTTTAAATCTTGCTTTATATTTATTGTTTATATAACTTTAATAAAACCAATAACCTTATTATAAATAAGTAATTAGTAAATAAACAGTAGATCTGTTTATTTATTTATCCGACAATAATAATTGACCTAAATTAAATTATACAATAATAATAATCGTTTTATTTGCGTTAAAACATTTATTTGTTTTTTAATTAACTAAATTGATTTCTTATTATAAACAATAATAAAACTTTTCTTTTTTTTCAGTTGGTAGGTATTATATAAGATATTTTTTGAAGAAAAAGCAAGAGGTCAATGACAAGCGTACTTATAGTTTTAAATTTAGAAAATTAATAAGAGCTTTACTCAAATAAATATTTACAATTTTATAAAGATTAGTTACATCTATCATTAGCTATAACTTTTGTATAAGATTATAAATAATTATAAAAAAACCCGATATTTAACAATTTAACCTATCATGAAAAAATCTACTCGTCGTTATTTTTATCTATTGTATATTTTTAACTCGTTAAATATATATGAAAGCGACCTTTACACACGTAGTTGTAGCGAATCGCAAAAATGATCCAGAGCAGTTAAATTTTGCCTTTTGTGTTTTACAAAAATCCCCCAGTTCTCACCATGCTTACCGGAATTCCATTACAAGTAATCTCAACTCTAATAGGTAAATAAAAATTTCCTAAAAACCACACTTTCAAAATCTTTTTCAGCAACACTGAGTGCATTTGTTGACGGTATGCATTTTGCTTGGACAGCTCCTATAGTTCCCGTCCTACGTAAACCAAGCAGTCCGATAAAAATAACCTCAAATGACGTCACACTCTTAGAAACCATCTATCTGTCTGGAGGAGTCGTCGGTTTACCAATTACAATTTTCCTCGTTAATAAAATCGGCCGAAAGAAATCTATTTTGACAGCTTCGGCTATTAATTTAATTGCTTGGATAATTATAGGGAGTGCTAATAAAGTACAGTATTTATACGTTGCAAGATTTCTAGGTGGACTTGAAGCTAATGTTAACTACGTTTCAACACCTATGTATATCGCAGAAATTGCAGAAGAAAAGTTTAGAGGAGTTTTATCAGGAAGTTTGTACGTTATGGTGACTTTTGGAATGTTAACAATTTATTCTGTAGCTCCATTTTTGCCTTTTTATGTCCCTTCAGTCATAGCAACAGTTTTGCTCTTAACCCAACTCATAACTTTCTGGATTTTGCCGGAATCGCCTTATTATCTGATAAAGAAAGGTCGAGAAGAAGAAACGAAGAAATGTCTTATGAAATTAAGAGGAAACTTAGATAAATTTGAAATAATTTCAACAGCTGTCCAAAGGCGACAAAAAGGACACATCCGGGAGCTTTTCTCTGTTTCTAACAACCGGAGGGCTTTCATTATAGTTTTGTATCTCACAGCAGCACAACACTTTTCCGGAATTACTCCAATTTTAATGAACTTGCATACAATTCTGGTCGATACTGATTCAACGTTTTTCAATTATAACAAAACTGCGATTTGTTTTGTTGCAGTTATGTTGGTAACATCAACTGTGACTTCGTTTTTCCTTGATAAACTCGGACGAAAATTCCTTTTGATCACTTCGAGTGTAATAAGTGGTTCGTGTTTACTTGTAATGGCAGTGTATTTTCATTTAAGAGCTGTGGGAAAAGTTGACTCAACATTTGGTTGGATTCCATTAGTAGCAGTAATGGTATATGCTGTAGGTTTCAGAAGTGGGATAGGTTTAGTTCCTATTGTATTAGCTTCAGAATTATTTTCTATGAATGTAAAAGCTGTTGGAATGTCACTTAGTGATGGAATGTATGTTACTATTGGTTTTATTTGTATAGAAATTTATCAAAATATTGTTTATTATTACGGGTATTATGTTCCTTTTTATATATTTACATTAGTTGCATTTTTGACTGCAATTTTTGCTCATTTTGTCATTCCAGAAACTAAAGGAAAAACTTTAGAAGAGATTCAAGCTCTTTTGAAAAAACGGAGGCCAAATAATGACGAACTCAAAAATTGTAATCTTGTGATAACATAATAAAGATAATAAAAATGACTTATTCTTCCTTAAGACTATCCGTATTCGTAATAAAAAATCAATAAAGCCTTGAACAAATGATAGTATTCCGACCCTTTTAACAAAAGATAAATGCCAATCGCTTTTTGGGTTGAATAAGTTCGAAAAGTGTAGATACCTACGTTACTGCAATAGATTAACAAGGTTTTGCACTCTGTTCAATTGATGTTCGCAAACATTTCATGAGATATTTTAATAAAGGGGAACTTTGGAAATGTTTACCGATGTGCTGCGTTCCAAAATGATTACCGATTTATTTATCCTTGTCGAAGAACTCGGGCTCAAGAATAAAATCTTAGACAATTTTATTATGACTTTAAGTTTAGCTTTTAGAACAAAATGTTATTAAAATACAAAACTAATTTTTAATTTAAAAATATTATTAAAAAATAAAAATATAATGTTAAAACATGTGTATTATTTTATATTTAAATAATAAAGAAATAAAGGTAAAAATCAAGCTCAAAGCATTTTGATGTTAATGCAAGTAAATTTTTTACATTTTAAGATATCAAACACTTTGTTCCGATAAAAAAGTTGATTGAATAATCTTAGTAATTTGGGAAATACAGAAATCATTATCTGGCAGGTATCATAGAAAATTTGAAATGGTGCTTTACACATTTTTATGATTAAATCCGCAGATTTGTTTTAAGAAACAGCGTATAGAAAACTGCAGATTGGTTGTAGCGTTGTTGGCCCTTGATCAGCAAAGGAGATTCTGATATAAGACGCCTTATCACTTATACAAATTTTCACAAGTGAGACGAAGGCACAGCATCATTTCAAAACATCGCTAGCAGATGTATAGTATCGTGAGTGCGTTATTATAAGACAATTCATTCAAAGTCAGTCAAAACTTCTGTCCGTGGAGTAGTTGTTTTTATCTAGCTATTCAGGATGGTGTATTGGTTTTGCAAAGCGATTTGTCTTTCCTCTCATTCATTAACAATTTCTCCCACCAGAGAGGACTGTTCCGAGATGTCAATAAGGTATCATCTCAATTTTAAAAAAATTGTAAATTCTGAAATACAAAAAATCGACTTCTAGAATTCTTGTGTCTGTCACTTAGTGATAACAAATCTTAGGTCTTAAAAACTGTAAGCATTCGTAATGTTTTAAAATTTTTGTCTAAAAGCCTCAAAAATTAAAAGCTTATCCTAATCAAAAAAATTTAAGAGTCTATTAAATGCAATAATACGATAAAAATATTAAAATATAATATTTCCTAGGTACGTTAGGGTGAGCCAAAAAAATCAACTATTTTTTTTTTAACTTCCGACACTAAAAAATTGGTTCCTTGGGCATTTTACCATATGGACTGAAAAAAAAATGGAAAACTGCGATGAGGGAGCATTTCCTATTAAAATTAAAAGCTTATCTTAAAAAAGCATTTTTTAAAAGTGCCTAAGAACCATTTTTTCAGTGTCGGAAATTAAAAAAAATAGTTGATTTTTTTGGCCCACCCTAATGTACGTACTCTCTAGAATTCTTAAATTAGATTAAGTTTTAATACGCAACAATTCAAAAACTAAAAAAACTGAAATTTAAAATTCCAAACATTTACAAATTTCAAAGGTTAAAAAATAACAATAAGAAAAACATTTCGATATATTTACTTTATAGTTATATTGATTAATATATTTTTTAAAAACAGTCTACCCCAATTTATTCGGTAACAATTTCCATTAGGAAAAATTGAGACAGATCAATTTTTATGCCACGGAGACATGTTTTTGTGGTAAAATTACGTTGATTCTACCACCGGTTGATCATAAACAGAACACCCCTAGAATTTGAATAGCGAAAGGGTCGAGTAATACCTTATTTTGAAGATCTTTGAACATTTTTTTTGCTGACCTTTTTTCATTTTTTTTCTTTGAAATATTCAACTGAAAATGATTATTTTCACTGCCCATTGGTATTTTTAAAGCAAAATATTTTTTTCAAAAAACAGCTTGGTAATTATATATACAACATTGTATATACAGGATGGCCAAACGAAAACGAAACAGAGGCTATAACTCACAGAAAACTAATTTCCCGAAAAAACGCAAAAACAGGTCTATTTTGTTTGAAAGGGGAACATCTTTTGGCATGAATTTAACAATTTTGGAATGTTGGAATGAAAAAACAATGTTCAATTCTGTATACAATGGTGGGTATTTAAATGTTGTGGAATGTAAAATAAAAAAATGATAATACGCGGAGGCCACACAAACTCCTGGAAAGTTGAATGTTTGGGCGGGCATTTTTGGGGATCACGTAGTTGGTCTCTTTTTCCTTAATGACAATTTAAATGGCAAAATTATTTTAGTATTATTTTAGTATTTAAGTATTTAAATTTTTTAAAAAACATTATTGATCCGGCTTTGACACAAATTATCGAAAATTATGAAAGCTATGATAAAAATTTGTTGATATTCTAACAAGACGGCGCGCCCCCGCATTTTGCACTGCCTGTACGGCAGTATCTGCATCAGAGATTTCCAGGACAATGGATTGGAAGGAGAGGACCTATTGAGTGGCCTCTGCGTTCGCCAGACTTGTCTCCGTTGAACTTTTTTTTTATGGAATCACTTAAAAAGTAAAATTTATACAACTCAACCTACCTTTTTGGAAGATTTACGGTAGCGGATAGTAAACGAATGTTGTCAAATTACTCCACAAATATGCTCTAAAATGTTTGACAGCGTTTTGAGCACAATCTGTACTTATGGAGGCACGTGGAAGTCACTTTGAACATTTAATAAACTAATGTGTCACTTCATTATCATTTATTTGTTTGATTTTATTTGATTTGATTTGACCTTGATTAGTAGGTCAAAAAATATACAAATATACCCTGTATACCGGATGATTCACATTACAATAGAGTGATGGGCTTTACAGTCCGAACAAAAATATCAGTTTATATATTTGTACAGGTAGATTTAGAGAAAATATTCCTAGCTTTATAAGAGACAAATATATTACTCCCATAGATACAGATGTAGATATCCCTAAACAGGTAAATTCTGAAAAAAATGAATAAACAAAAACGAAGAGTTAGTATTTTCATAACATAAGACTCCAATCTTCACCACCATATTTTTTTAACGTTTTTGATAACTTTTATCTAAATTATTGAGAAGTTTTTACCTATACATAATTTTGGACTTTTTTCGTTTGTTGTCAATTCTTTGCATTTACCGATGGTAAAATACGGTTCCTTGAAGATATGAGTGAGAAGTTCATTCGACTTCTGAGACTAGAGCAGCAAAGAAAACAAAGCACTCAAAATTTTAAGTTTCTTGAACTTAACAGTTTAAAATATAGTTCAATAAAGTAAATAAATTACAACTATGGCTGTATAGAGTAGATCATTTTTAATGGTTTTACCCCGTTTCTCTTATATACGATACTAAGAGACAAAAAAAAAACAAGACTACGTCTTCATACTTTTTTGAGAACAAACTTTAACAGCGTGATTTATTTTATCTGTGACTAAACAAGTGAATTTTTTTAATCCATTCAACTTTGTATTTTTTAACTAAATAAAAAAGTAAAAAATTTATATATACAGGGTGATTCAAAATCGGACCACGGGGACCGCGTAGTGATACGTAGTGAATAGCACAAATAGACAACATCGCAGTGCGTCTTAACACACCTTCTTTCTGACATAATATTGTATTTCCCTGTCTATAGTAATAACGACTTTTTGATGTGCTGTTTCTTGCCAAACTTGTTAAAAAAAAAATAATATTAGTCTCCGTATTTTTATATTTTATACTTAATTGTAAAAAACAATTTTTTTTATTTGCTTAAAAAAAGTTAACGTTAAATGAGCATCTTTGAAGATTTTTAATGATTAATAACCATGCGAGTGGTTAATTAACCAACCGGATGGTGTAAGTAAATAATATTTGAAACCGTTGTAATAGAGCCTAAAGAATTAACAAGAAGACCTATAAACCATGTTTTTCGATTCTTTGAAGATACAGACTTATTCAAATTAACCGTTAGAGAACACAAGAAGCCTAAAGTTTCACGTTAGAAGAGGAGCACACGAGAAGCCTAGAGCTTCAGTGCAGTGGGACCCTTAGGCCAATAATAACAAAAAAAAAAGAATTAGGTTTTCTAATTTTGGAGATCCCATGATTCTACGAGTAACAAACGGTCCATTAATTTTAGGATCTCTGTTGGCCGTGAAGAAAAATATAGATACAGTAGTCATATCTTAGAATTGTGTGATACTTAAAACGTACTGACTACGTTTTTGGTACAAAACACAGAGCTTATAGCTTATTTTTTAACAATATTTTTCACAGTAATTTGTGACAGCTAAGATGACAATATGACAGTAATTATTAATTTTAAATAGAGACAAATCTTATTTTTGTCTTAGCCTGCTTTGATTTCACAATTTATAAAAAGTGGTTAAGCTAATAATATTATTATCACTAAGAAACCATCAATAGACTGTCACAATTTTGATAGGAAATTTAATATAGTGTAAGAGAATCTCGGCCCAGATCAATAAACGATTATATTGTAATATGTCTCCGTTGTTTTTATCAAATACGAATACAATAACAAAATTATGACCCTGTAAAAACGCTTATAACTAATTTAAAGAGTAATACCTACAATATAAAATATAAAACATTTTTGAAAATTAGAGTTTTATGGGCTGATTTCAAGTTGAGATAATACCGGTAGTATCGCAAATTTTAATACATTTCCATGGCAACAACCAATCGCAACCTCGAATTGTTTAAATTTTGCTTAGAAACGAAGATACTACCGGTATTATCTCAACTTAAAATCAGCCCATTAGACATATTAAAAAATTTTTAAAAGTAGACGAGTAAAACCTTGAAAACTTTTTAAACTGCAATTAATTTTTTTACCTAAGTGGAATATAAATGCAAAATAAGTGTACTTGACTGATAAAAAATTAGACCAAAAAAATAAATTTGCAAACTAAGTAAAACTTTGTTTATGTGAGTTTATTCTAACAAAAACCCACAGTTCTGTGTAATTATCTGCACGAAAAATTTGTAGTTTGTTAATTCATACTTGACCTTTACTTCCTAGTTAAAATAATACTTACTCCATAAAAAAATCATAAAACACGTTTTATCAATGATCAAAGAAATACATTTTTTTAATGAATACCTTTTGACTTGGTAAACACTTTATACTTTATCTCATCCCACTCAGACATAAAGTCTGCTATAAATCATTTGTTCGCATAACTGTGATAAGTCAAGTGATAAGTAATCCGAATTTCTAACGGACCTAACTCAACCGAATTCGCGACCAAAATGACGTAAGGTTATAAGAATTTCGCGTACCCACCGTCCATACATATTCTATTTATAAAATAAGATGATGTAGCATAAACGCAACTATTTTAACCGTAATTTTTTCCACAATCACAATTCGAAATAAAATACCTGTTACGTGTCAACAATAATTTAGATATGCTTTATTATCATTCTATACAGCGTTTAATGTACAAGTGGATACTCGTGCGAAACGTGTGCTATTGCCAAGCTCTTATTCTATTTTCAAATCAATCATCTCCATGATCGTAACTTCTTCATCTCGTCCGAGTGTCACAAACTGTCATTCCTAAAAATGCAAAAACAAAAAAGTGGGATCAAACACATGTTCCAAGGGACCTGGCCCCAAATCATCGCTTCACTCACCGGTAAGTGCCCTTATCAAATTTACCGAAACTAAACAATAACTTTAGGAACGATAAGCGCTGTTAACGATGGAATGCACTACGGCTGGTCTGCACCTGTTATCCCTATCCTGCAAGCTGAAACTTCCCCAATCAAAATCTCAAAAATCGACGAAAGCTGGCTGGAGACCATATACCTAGTGGGGGGCATCGCAGGACTTCCTGTCACCATCTTCCTAGTCAACAAAATCGGACGGAAAAACTCCACAATTGTATCGTCCATAACAAGTCTCTTATCGTGGATTTTAATAGCCTTGGCAAGCGATGTTTCACTGCTGTACGTTGCCAGATTTTTGTCGGGATTGGCGGGAGATATGGCTTTTGTAGCAACACCCATGTATGTTGCAGAAATTGCCGACCAAAAAATCAGAGGACTCTTATCTTGTCTCATCTACCTAATGATGCTTTTTGGCATACTTGTGATCTACGCTATTGCTCCATTTACCCCGTTTTATGTACCGTCTGTAGTCGGAGGTACCCTACTTGTGATCCAGCTTGCGTCCTTCTCTTTCATGCCGAAATCTCCATACTACCTGATAACAAAAAACAAAATGGATAAAGCCCGAAAGGCTTTAAATCGACTGAGAACAACCAAAGATAACGAAACTGAACTAGAAGAAATCAGCAGAGCGATTGAACGCCAAAGAAAGGAAAAAGGGAGGCCGCAAGACCTTCTCCTGGTTAGAAACAACAGAAAAGCCTTGATTGTCATGACAATGTTAAATGGAGCTCAAGATTTTTGTGGTATTAGTGTCATGTTGATGAATATGCACTCGATTTTAACTGAAGCCGGATCTGTGTATCTCACATCTAGCACCACAGCGATTCTTTTCTCAAGTTTTATGTTTATAGCGGCGACTTTTTCTTCGTTTGCTGTTGATAAATACGGAAGAAAGTTCCTTTTGATTACCTCCAGTATTTTAACGGGAATATGCCTCCTAGTATTAGCTATTTATTTTAATTTGAAACATACAGGGTATGATTTACGTGTAGTGAGCTGGATTCCGATTGGCTGTGTTATGGCATATGCTGCTGTTTTCAAGATTGGATTAGGAATGGTTCCTATTGTGATAAGTGCAGAATTATTCTCAAATAAAATTAAAGCAATGGGAATGACTATTGCAGATGCTATGTATCTGGTGTTTGGGTTAATTTCCATTGAGTTGTATAAATATTTGAGTGAGTCGTATGGTTATCATGTTCCGTTTTATATATTTTCTGCTTATTCATTCATAACTACAGTATTTACAATAACGATTGTACCTGAAACCAAAGGAAAAACTTTGGAGGAAATTCAACTTTTGCTCAAAGGAGAGAAAGCTGTCACTAGCCAAAATGAAGAGACAAATAATTTAACTCAAGCTTAATTTTTAAGTTGTAAAAGTGGAAGTTTTATTTTTTATATCTATTATTTGTTCGTTTTTTGAACGAATATATATATCTCATTTAGGAAATTTTAGGTAAATATTTTGGTTGTACTTAATTTTTGTAAAAAAAGTGTGTAAAAAATGTTTTAATGTTTGACTTAGCTTTAACTTGCACATTTTTAATTTAACACTTAAGTATTTATTTTGTGATTCAAAGTATGACAATTTTAGTCAATAAAGCAAAAAACTTTTATCTTGTGTATACTATACCAAATAAATGATATCATAAAAATTCCGTTATCATTTTTATTATCACGCCAAAATAAAAATTACAGCATTAAAAAAAATAATAAAAAAAGCATTACATAAATTTTAATTAGTGTTCTTTATAATCAATTTAGATAAATAAAAAATTTAAATAATATAGCCTTGCCATAAACTTAAAATTTGAATTTTATTAATTAAGCTGAAATTGAAACACTGCAGCAGCATGAAATGTAAATTTTTATTTTTTTTAAAAAGTGAAAAAGATTCAAAATTCAAGTTAAATGTCTTGTGCCCTATGACCCCAACCACACCTAGACTGAGTTGCTGATTACGCAAGGTTACAGTGCAAGTCCGGTGACACACCCACCTCCACATTTCAACAAATCAGAATACGGAGGTAACGTACAGTCAGCGTAGAAAAGAGTGACATCATGTCACCTCTAAAGGATTTTGGTTATAATCAAGAATGCCATTATTAACCAATCATTTTGCAGAAAATATTAAAAGAAAAAATTATTGGTATCGATTCAGCATTTTGCAATCTTATCATTAATTTTAACGCTGACTGAACCTTATGCAGATAATAATATTAAGTTTTGCCCTTATTATTATAATAGAATTAATAAAAATCCATACACAATGTGATTTAAACTAAAGTGAACAGAGGTAGACAGAAAAAAAGTAAAAATTTTTCAATTTTTTATTTAAAACGCTTTATTATTTACTACTGCCTCAACTGTTAGATATAGACATTAAAATATTAATCTAAGAAAGAAGTGTTTACGGTAATATAGGGTAAACCTAGGACAGATTTACACCTTTTAAATTTTCTTCAAATATTTTTTTATTAATCGGGGTACAGATCTGTGAAATTACATAGTATAAACTGAAGCGTAGTTCTTTATTATAAAACACTGTAAAACACAGCAGTACATAAAATAAACTTATTAAAAATTAAAAACTAAAACGTAAAATTGGTCCATCTCTCCTATCAAGTAGAGGAGAGTTGGACCACATACATACGTTAGGAGAGATGAACCTACACTTTTCGTAGCTATTTTTTCGTTGCGACAACTCCGCACTTCTGGCACATATTAGAGTAAGAGGTACAACCCTCGTGTAACCATCGGGAGCAAATTACACAACGTATCCAGTCTTCTTTCTTTAGGGTTACTCGATAGTCTTCACCACAACCAACGCATTCGTTTTCGACATCACTAATTTGTTCACCGTCACTCGACAAATCGATCTACGTTAAATCACTCGAATCTGACGATGAAGACTCGTCAAGCTTGTATTTTTATGATCGTTTTGTATGATCATGTTTTGGTTTTATCTTAAGTATTTTTTTTCCTTTCTGTATTTTCTTTTTAGAATCTAACAGTCTCCTTTTCTATGTTTTCTGGTGACGTTAAAACACCCGTTAAATTGACCCTAATTTTTTTGGCGGCCTTTTTTTATCTCCGGAACGAGTGAAAGTTCGTCTACAACTTTTCCTGGCGTTACATCTTTTAGTATGATAGACTCACTAGAATCCTCATATTTGTTTCTTTTTCGAGGACTTCTGTTAGAAATAGCAGAAGGACCTGGCTTAGGAAAATCAAGCGTTGAAGTGGAGGGCCCAGGTAAATTTTGCTCATCATCAGTTTGATTCCCAGAATCTGCATTAATTGGCACTTGCGTTAAGAAAGCATAATCGGGTATAGCTTCTGTTTAAATAAATAAAACCCACATTTTTGAAGTTTTTGAATGTGGAGGACTAGTTTTTTCTCTGCATCGTTAGCCAACATGCTGTCTGAACCTAAACGAACATATTAATCCAAATTATTATTTGTTAATCTACGTTTTAAAGTTGTTTTGGAAATATTGAATGACAATGCTGCCTCATTTACGCCCATTTCTCCGGTTATGACTGCAGTAAATGCGTAAGACAAATTTTCGGCAGTCCAGGAACCTCTTAAAGGTGTGTTTCTTTTTCGCACGTATTTGCTTAGCATGTTTCTGCAACACAAATTACAGGTCCATCTCTCCTTCACAACACTGGTCCATCTATCCTAAAACGCAAGGATAGATGGACCAGTCAATTTACTACATAATGAAATGTGCTTGAATTATGCTTTTTAAGTTAGGTTAATCTTAAAACATGTACATAAGTACTCAGTGTCTAAAACTTTTGTTGGGACTTACCTGAACTATTTTAATGTGACCACTTGCTAAAGCACAAAAAATTTTGCACGCCACATAACTATAAATCAATTTTTTTCAATATTAAACACAATCAACCCATCAATTGACGATACCTCACAAACAACTGATGCAAAAGACATGCACGTATGTAATCAACATTACCACTGCTAGAAAATTAGGGAAAATAGAGCTGATGGACCATCTCTCCTAGTGGTTCATCTCTCCTAGGTATGTATACTCTATTTCTACAAAATTGGTAACAGGTCTGTGGCATCTGTTAAAAGTTTTATTTTTAAATAAAGAACGTACATAAAATAAACCAAAATGTCTCCAACATTAAAAAATAAAATTTTATTTGTTTCTTACTTGTAAAAGACAATTTGGGATGTCATTGCATTTATTTTCAAGGTTTTTCATAACTGGTTAGCAATTTCTTGATCATTTGATTTTTGAAAAACTCAAATGATTCGTGATAATTGACTAACATTTAGTGGTTTTTTTGAGGTGAAACAAATAAAAAATTTAACAATACATGCAAGCTAATGGTTTTTACTGGCTTGAAATAGACTCACCAGTCATCATTAAGCTTAGGTGCAAGAGAGTCTTCCTTAAACGACCAGATAATTAACCGGTGTAATCCAACGGGCTGCATGTTATTCATTCAACTGGTCCACACCAGTTGACTAGTAGACCAGTTGAATCACGCTGGATTACACCGGTTAATTACCTGATTATTTAAGGAAGACTTGCATCTAAGCTTAGTTATCATCCTCCTCTCGCTAGTAAAACTTCTTTTACCATATAAAAAATCGTAGTAAAAATTGTAAAGTTAGCGGTTATCAATCACAGTTCTATAACTCCTTAGCATGTCTAAAATTAAATTGTCTACATTTTTGTGGTGTATAACATTATTGCTCTCTGAGACAATGTGTACAGGTTGTTTCATATGCGATTGACAATTTCTTGGATACTGACTGGTACCTGGGAGTTCAATGTTATTGGAGAGTTTCAATTCCTAACATAATTATTGAAAAAATTGCGTCGGTTTAAAATTGCTCAACCAGGAAATTGTTGATAAATCGATTAAATTTTTTGAATTAAGTTGTTGATGTCAAATGAGTCCAAAAAAAAAAAAATGACACTTTTAGTCTTAGATAAACAATTGCGTTCTATTAAATTGTTTTCAATGTTATTACAAGAATAGTTAGGTCTTACACATGAAAAGAATACAGTAGACCTTTTGGTCTACAGAATAAACCCTGAGAAGAGTCGATATAGACACTAATGTCTATATCTAGACGGCTTGAAATTGTTCTATATTAGCCATAAGCCGCTATTTTCTCTCACATTAAAGAAATACTTATTAGGTTATTATTCCAACTTTTTTTTAGGGCAAATGTACGCCACTGTTCTAAGCCTAATTAACAAAAAATAAAATTCAAATAAAAACCAGGAGGAGAAAAATTCTGTATATTTTGGATGGCGTCAATAGTACATTAGAATTCAGACATTTTAGAATAACATTTCTTGTCTCTTACGATTGTATTTTCCAAAGAATAGTTGTTTACTTATAAATCACTCTGTAAAGCTTATTTACTTGACTTTGTCCGGTGAGATCATAAAAGGGGTGGTGAAGTTTAACAGTTGGTGGGTAAAAGTACGAAACATAATTTTTGGTAAGCGGGAAAGTACTTTTCGAAAAAAAACGCTTTCAAGTAACATTCTACAAAAATTGTAAGCCGTTCTTTAAAGAAGCTGTACCATCGTCTGTTGGTTTTGTTTTTCCATAACCCCCAATGCACTTATAATAAGGTTCATTTTTAAGTCGGTTGAGTGGGTGGAATTTTTAGAGTCGCATTCAGGCTGGGGAAAATCAGTGACCCAAATCGTTTTGTTTATGCATTGGAAAATACATGGCGTACGATGAAATGTTTTAGAACCACTGACCTAGCCTAGCCAAAATGTTTACTTTGAGACGCCACCTACATTAACTGGATTAAGAACGACCCTTATATAAGTGCGTTAGAGGTGCTGAAACAACACAACCAACAGATGAACCATACCAATGCGGTACGTATTTTTACAAAACACGTGTTAAACGTTTTTATGATCTCACCGGACAAAATAAAAAATAAGCTTTGTAAGCTATTTGCAGAAACATATTTTGTCGCTAAAGTACCTGTTTATTTTATTCTGTAAGTTTGTGTTTAAGAAATACACTAATTTAACCAGGCGACAGTAAATTCTTAAAATTTTGGTTTGCAAGAAACTCGCGCATTAACCTAGCGGTTGTAAACCGATTGTCATTCAAGAAAACAAAATTTTTTCTCATTTCTCAGCAAATGAGGGAACAATAGGTTCCAAAATGTTATAACAGTACATTCAAATTAATCAAATTGCAATCTACTGAAACCGTAGAGAAACTAGTCGTGTTCTTTCACCTATAGTAATACCAGCCCAGATCATCACTGCTCTGAGTGCTCTTTCTTGATAAATGGAGACCTCTTGAATAGTTAGACTTTCTGCATTATCAGCTTACCTTATAATATCAGTCTTCTGAAATTCTAAATTTAGCAAAACTTGTAAAGGTAGAAAACGATTCAAATCGCGGTCATTGCTCTTATAGGTAACCCCTGGTACCTAAGTAATACCATATGTTTATTATAATTTTTGATCAGAGGCTGTCATGAGAAACAAAAATTCTAAAACGTAGCGCCTAGATTAATTCACTTCATAAATGTCATTTTGCTGTCACTGTCACTGTAAATTTAAATTTGATTGAATTATGGGGTTTACTGCAGAACAGAAATTTTTTTTAGTAGAATCATATTTTCGTAATGAGCACTTAGCGAACGGTTTACTCATACATTGTTTGACGAATTTTGAGAGAAATTTCCAGAAAAAATCATAACAGAGTCAAATTTTTTATACAAGTTTGAAAAACACCATCACGTTCTTTCGAAAGACCGGCAGCGTCAATCGGAAGAAAGGTACTGGAAAATCAAAAACAAATCCTTTTGTGAGTGACAGTAAAATGACTTTATTATCAAGTGAAATAAGTTACGCCCTACGGTTTTAGAATTTTTGTGACACTCATGACAGCCTCTGATCAAAAATTATAATAAATATATGGCATAATAAAGTGAGAGAACGTGTCTTTCACTTACCTCACTAGTTTGCTGATGTCTCAGCACAGACTGAAAATAACAGCTCTTTGAGACAAATTTCCTTGCAAGATATTAACAATACGCAACTAGGTATCGTGGTTCATCCAAGTGATGACTTTTCATCTTTAATCAATCTCGAAAAATAATATTTGAAAGATTAAGTAAAAATTTTCAATAAATTAAATAGTAAGAATACTTAGAGGAGGCAACTTGGACTTAAGGCATCGTTTCAACTATGCCTTAGAATCTATTTAACGCTTTCATCTTAATTCACATGGTCTAAAGATTTACAAATAAACACAATAGTGGAAATTCAGATAATAGAGAATGTAAGAACCACTTTCTCATATTCTTTCTCTATCCTTTCTCTTCAGTTGTAGTAACGTAAACATTCATTAGTGTAAGTTCCACCACAGTGGCATTCTCACGAAGGCCCTCCACTATGAAAGACCAACTATAGGTCTTTTCAATGACTCTGAAATGCCGAGAAATAAACCGTTTATATTCAATTATTAACCGGAGGCACCGAAAATATTTAATATAGAAATCATTTGTGCCTGATTTTCCATTCTTGTCACATCTGCGGTAAAAACCCTAAATCCAGTCCTTCATGAATTCAGTCCCTTATTTCCAGGTAGCATTCTTAGTAAATTAAGGTTTAATCTTAACATTTAGACAATTGCAACTACAGAATGCCACTCTCTGCATTTGGTGAATATTATAATTTTATTGGTTGGGATCTCAAAGTCAGTGAAATGCATAATCTATCTGCTTGTAAGTAACGATAGCAAAAAATAACACTTTAATAAAAATCTTGGCACCGACACCGATTCCAGAAACAAAATTGCAGGACTAATTGTTTCTAGCAAAAATAAAGTTTAAATTTGTTTGTCAATTTTTTAATTCTTGTACGTATTTCACCAAATCTTTTCTCTCAATGTGTCGATATCTTCAAATATCGCTGTCTTGTTAGATGGATACCACTGAATTCACTAAATTTTGGGTTTGATATTGAGGTAATATTGGACAATCAGTTTTCAAGCGTAAAAAATACGTAAGAGTCAGACACCATGCTAATTATGCTTATCAAAATTTTTATCGCAGCTGTTAACAATCGCGGGAGATTTGAATTTACTTCAAGTTTTAGAAAAATTGCAGATAAAATGTTCTAAAGTAACTAACTTAAGAATAATAGCATCTTCATCTAAAGCTAATCTAAAAATATCTTTAATAATTGTAAAATAATTGGATTCCAATTTCCAGAAACTTCTTTAAAAAATTAAATTTCAAATGCGCTTAATTTTAACAAAAATCATAATTTAGACAAAAACAAAACAATCAAAAAACAGAGTCTAACCTTCTCGGATATACCTGAGTGTTCTGTACTATTTTTGAAAATCATATTTTGATCAGTTTGTTTTATTGCAGCAGCATAACTAACTCTTTGGAGTGCGTTAATAAAGCTTATGCGCAAACAAGAAAGAAAAAAAATTACACTTTATTAATAACAATATAAGTGTATAATTTTCTCTAAGAAATTGTTCATTAATGTAATGTAAGTCATAATTTTTAAGTAACAATTTCAAAAGTAAAAAATATAAATATTCCAAGATTTTGATAGAATTGTTTACGATCAACAAAATAATAATCAACTCATAGGTTTATTAAGACTAATAATCTGGACAATTAAAAACATTTACTTCCTGCCGGCAATTCTAGAGCGGGAGATAGGAGAAAGCAGGAAGACTAATTTATCCTTAAGGACGAGTCTTACGTCAACGGGCGGGAAGAACCCGTTCAAAAAAAAAAAAGAAGTGGAGTGGATGTTTTATAGTGCTAAGTACCAATGAAACCTAAGGTAGTTAGATTGAAAGTCGGCACTTCCGCTCACTTGACACATATTAATCTAGTTATTTTTTTAATGCCGTATTTACCAGGCTTTATACCATTCAGGCAATCAAGTCTTAGTGAAATGTCAATTATTCTGAAACGCCCTATATGATTCCTTGGTATCCTACAATGTTGTTGTTATTTGAACGCTCGGTATTTGCATTTGTGATAAAAAAAACCACTTCTACAATTTGAAATAAACTTTAAATCAAACAGCGTTTCAATAAAAGAGCTAGTTTAGCAAAATAACTGGCAAGAAAAGCAAATAATGACTCGAGTAAACAGAACTGTAACAAATATCGGTTATTTACCTACTTCTTGTGAAAAATAGCCAAACACATAGAAAGCATAAATAAATGATTAGATTGTAATTTTATGAAAATACTAAAATAAACATGTGGATAGGAGTGCAGGATAAAACAGGATATTAAATTTTGGGTTTCTCAGTCCTTGAATAAATAAAAAAAATCATTCATTTATGTATCATTGCGATAATTTCGTGTCCCAGGGCCAGTGGAATACATAGAATAAAACATTTAAAATATTGCCAGAGGAGCAAAGGTGTTAATTCCCATCAAGCATTGAGATAAAACATTTCAATTAAAAAATACTCAAATTTTTATCTCAATTAATGTAAACATTAATATCGTAATCATTAATTTTAATTAATAGCTATCTATTGTTTTCCAAGAATCCCGACAGTTTGATCCAAAGATTAATGATTTTCTTTAGCACACAATAACAATAAAAGTATCGATTTCAGGCATTGTAAGTTACAAAACCGGAAATATATTTAAATTTCCAGGACCGTATTTTCACACTCGGGTGGTAAAGCAATTCCAAACATTTTAAAACATCACTCAGTTAATTTGACTGAAAAAGTTTGAAATTAGTGAGACTCAGAGGATCCCATCTCTCTTAATCTACGAACCGAAAAATGATATGAGTTTATCTCATCAAGAAAAAAAATTAATTGCCTTAGAGGGTACTCTACTTCAGCTTGTAAATAAATATTTACAGGTAGGCACAAACAAAATGTAATTATTTTGCTTCCCAAAATAAACAACAAATTCATAATTATGTATTTGGCGGCGGCGATCCCTTTTTCACTCGCTTATCCGACATTATTTTCACAAACGTGCGTACACATAATATTAAACTAGATTTATCAGGCACATAACTAAAAAAAGATTAAAAACTAATACGTACCTACAATAATATGTAACAATGTTTAATCGACTTCTGATGCAATCCGACTTCCGTAAAAACAAAACACCTGGTACTTTACGTTAGTATAATTACGCTCATTTAGATTAAATATTCATTAGAAATGACAAAATATGAATAAAAAACACGAATATTTATTTCTGACGATAAAATGATAAATAGAAAAATAACCTTTACTAAAGGTGAAAATATTTCCAGGTTTAGTAGTGCTTTGAAGCTTTGATCTTTGCCTTTAGTATTAAAATTTACAAGTAAGTACGTTTTCTGATGTTAAATAGCAGGAAAATAAGCAGTAGGTATAGGCAATAATAAATTTTCTCCATCCTGATTTGTCCAGTTATCTGAAAATCAAAGCACTGCTATATTGCAAAGCACTATAGGTTGTCTATCTAGTTGCGAAAAATTAGATTATCACAGATGTATTGATGTATGAGATAAGAAATCCGGATCGGTTTAATTTGTAGTCCTGTAAAATTAGGGGACGATAAGAGCAATTTAACTTTATCAGTTTATAATTTGAGTAACCTAGTTGTAAACTAATTTCGGTAAACGATTTTTTCTCGTAAATGAATTATATCCCAGAGAAAATGCGAATTTAAGTGCGTCATCGCAGCTCAATTAACATAAGAACGAAATTAAATTTGTAAAGAGTGTAATAAGAGAGGCAAAAAGTTGAAGTAGTTTGGTTGTTTCATAAAACGCGTTATTTTAATTAGATTCCTAACGAGGCCACCTGAATCTTTTATCTAAAACTTTGTAAATTGGGTTTCTTTACAGTCGTAATTAATGATTTATTGCCTTGAGCCACAACAATAGACACTGCACTGAGTCAACTCCGCTTTATGGCAATTAAATTCTCTATTTAAAAGTTTTCATCCCAAATTTAAATAATCCCAAAGCGGGACTGTTTACTAAAATTTGATTTCAAAATTATGCCTTTTCTCGCAGAACTCATTTACTAAGTCCAAAGCTTTCTATGTTTAAGTGTATTAACTGTGATAAGTGTAAGACAAATTCTGTGTTTTTACCATCATTGTTTTCTATTTTCTGTTAATTTTTATCGTTCTTACTATTGCCATTTCTGTGTTCTCACCTTCTCCGATTCTGTCATCTGTCTTAACTATCTTAAGTATGCTTGGTTTTGTACTTATATATTTTTTTAGATGCTAGGTTTTATTTGTTAACCTAGTCTAATGTTTCATTTTCTATTTTTGTAATTGTATCTTCTTAGGTTTGACTAATTCGAGTTCTTTATCTCGTTAGTGTCTGTGTGCCGTTATAATACGAGTAACTATGTAATTGTTAGTCTGACACCTTTGTACAACTTTGATTTTTAACCCAATTAAAACTTCTCTTTTTATAAAAATGTTGACTTGATTATATTTAATATACGAGTATTTTTTACTATATCTCAACCCTCGTTGATTTCCTCGCCATTTTTTCACTCTTTTCTGCAATAACATTTGTTTAATTTGCTTGCTGTCAACTTAATTTCATAGATTTTCCTTGTATTTGCAATTGTTATTGTTTTTCCAGTACATAACTATTAATTTCCATGTTTATCTATGCTAATCATTCTGCAATTACAACGAGGTTGTACTGTAAATTTACTTTTGTATCTGCTACCAAAGCCATGTCATGTTCAATCTGAATTTTCTTTACATTTTTTTAATTTTTTTACTGTCTTATTTATTCCTTGACTGTTGGTGAAAGCCCTTGTGTGCTTCAGTTTTTTCTGAAACCGCACTGAGTGTTTATTCTGATGCTTTCTTTATTTCAATTTTTATTTTTTGTTCTACTCGTATTATAACACATTATTTCTTATGTTGCTTAAGTGTACCTCTGATAAAATAGTTATTTGTCTAAATTTTTGCAATTTCACGCTTAATTAAGTGTCTTCTAAAATTTCATTTTTATTTCTTTATTTGCTGTTTTAACTTTCTTTCTTTTTTTTTAAACTTTTTAATTTTTGATCCATCTTGTAGTTAGGTAACTTTTTCAGCTGCAGCAAATTTAATACCGTTTTTGTAGTATTCCTATTTTTCTCTTATTCTTAATTTACCGTATTTTAAAGGCAAAGAAAAAAAGAATATCGAATGGCTTACCTTGTGCGTATTTCCTACCTCAGGCTATACGCGTTGCAGTGCGCTTTTCAGTCTAACCTCCGCAGTTTCTTTAGTTTTTCCTTCCGTAAATCTACTCTACGCCTACGCCTTGACATT
Source organism: Tribolium confusum (assembly GCA_029207805.1). NCBI lineage: Eukaryota > Metazoa > Arthropoda > Insecta > Coleoptera > Tenebrionidae > Tribolium > Tribolium confusum. The sequence goes on from JALGAY010000006.1 coordinate 13,951,039, forward strand.
CCTGTGTAGTTGAGTTACCTATCAAACGCGTCTCCCAGGTAACGAATAAGGTGATAAGCAATTAAGATAAGAGGTTAAGAAAAAAACCAGTAGTAGTCACTACATGGCATAAATTCCGCACCTTACCAAACAAAAGTCAAAAAAATGCACAAGCACTTCTTGGGTAGTATCAGGAAAGAAACAGAAGCTTTGATCTACTGCTCAAATATAAACTTTCCTGTCCAAAAACTCAGCAACTCAGCTGTTGAAAACATGTCAAATATCTCAAAGAAGACTTGCTAGACTTGGCTCCGTGCTGCTAAATCTCCATTTCAAAAATCTTTTTTTTTTCAACAACAGGTTTCGTCGTCATTAAAAATGTGGTTAACGACTTCAGGTTTGTTATTCGTCTTTCTGAAATCCTCTTACGCCTCTCTGACACTCTCAACGCACCCAATTTAAGAAACCTAGCACAGAAATTGGCACTGTAAGCTTTTCTTCAAATCCCAAGAATTGTCCACAAAGCTTTTCTTGAGGTAGAGATACTATAGAGCTTGCCGGAATTTTTCATAGTAAAGAACAAAGAAGGCAAGGCTCTCTAGCAATGTCTTGCCAGAAGTGGCACTGGAGCTTTGTATATTTTAAAAATAATCTTAGACAGTAATGTAGAAGAATTTTGCGTAAAAAAACATTTACCAGGTTCCAAAGGTTTTTTTTTAGTTTGACACATGTTCAGACCTAGACAAGACTCGTCGCGAAAATTTGACGTGTTTCAACACAAATGTTTTTATGTTCTCTGTTAATGCCTTGTATTTGCAAAGATTTACAACTAAGTGTCAAATATCTAGAGCCCATTGCTTTTGCAGACTGGGCGTAAAAGGACATATTCCAGGTTTTAAGACTTTTCTTTTAGTTCTGACACATGCGTTAGTTCAAGCCTAGTTAAGACTCGTCGCAAAAATTCTCTGTTAATGTTTTCTATTTGCAGAAGTTTACAATTAGGTTTCAAATATCTGGCGCTAAATGCTTTTGCAGACTGGGCGTAATACAACATAGTCCAGGTTCTAAACCTTTTTTAGTTTTGACACATGCGTTAGTTCAGGCCTAGACAAGACTCGTCGCGAAAATTTGACGTGTCTCAACAAAAAAGACCTTTTTATGTTCTCTGTTAATGTCTTGTATTTGCAAAAGTTTACAACTAAGTTGCAAATATCTGGAGTCCAATGCTTTTACAGACTGTGCGTGAAACAACATATTCCAGGTTCTAAGGCTTTTTATAGTTTTATACTCTTAACAGAAGAGACCTATTTATGTTCTCTGTTACTGTCTTGCATTTGCAAAGGTTTACAACTAGGTTTCCGATATCTGGAGCCCAATGCTTTTGCAGACTTAGTATTACTAGAGACACAGGGCTGCTACTTCCTTTCTTTCTTTAGAAGAACGCACTACATAGGAATTGATATCTCTGTGTGCGGCTCAAACTTACAGCTTCTTTAAGAAAACATTCAGACACTTTCTTTGTAGCTTTTTTTCACCCAGTTTAAAGTTTTTAATTTATTTAAAATATGTTTTTTATACTTTTTAATTCTACAAGTAATTAGAACTTCCATTACACGGTCTGTTACATTTTTTTTACTGAATTTTATTTCCACCTGCTCAATTCTCATCTTTATTTTATCAAATTGATTACTGTATCTTTTAAAGTATTTTGGTCTGTCATACTGATTATACATTTTTTGTTACGCAAAACTCATTTTATTTTTAAATGATAAATTATCCTGTCACATTACCATTATTCATGAACTTGTTCAATATATTTTTTCATTTCATCAAAAAAAAAAAAAATTGTAAAAATAGCACAGTTTCATTTCATTCAAGCCACTTTTTTAGTATTAAATTTTCAACGAGGATTACCCTAAAATAACCATCCCCGCCTTCATTAACACAAAAGTTGAGAAATTGCTCCGTTTTAACGAGGAGTGTCAGACCATAACTGTGATCAAAGACACTTTCAAAGTTAACTATTTATTCAGCAAATAAGTTAGAATCTAGATAGTGGGCAATAAAAAGAACAAAACAGGAGTTATTTTCAAGTTTCATTAAAATTTCATAAATTAAAAGTCTTCATAAAAAATATTCAGAGAACCGTAAATTATTAAAAAAGAGTGAATTGGCTCTATTTACACGCTTTTCATATAATCACAAATTTTAATATTTAGCGGAAAACAAGAGCTTAAATTTACCAAACAAAATTCACAACGATGTCCTAAATGGCATTATTTCATTTCCTGTCGAGATTGACAGTTTGCATACGTAATGCAATTCGAATCGATTTCTGGATAACCGAGTTTTCAAATAAAATAATATAAAACGCATTTTCCGGAATAAAAACAGTTAAGATGATAAATTAACACGTGCCAAGGAATCTCCGGAGATATAAAAGGCGACATAGAAAGCGAAGCACTTGAGACGCTTTTATTCTGAAATTTCAATTATGTTTAAATAGGAAACTAAATATTGAAAAAATATTATTCTTGTAAACATGCAAACACGAGTTTTAAATAAACTGGCTTTTATTAGACCAACAAATATCTGAAAAATATTTTTGTCGTTTACTTCATAGCAGCCCTAAAAATGCGAAGTTGGTCATTTTTCGGCCTTGGGCAGAAAATTTCATACGAGCCCGCATTTGTCATGTATGTGATAACTCTGACGTTTAATTTAACATTTTTATTTCTAGATAAAAACAGTTAGTTATAAGTCACTCAAGCATATTAGCAGATCTTATTTTTATTTGATTCCTTGAGTCTTGAGTTGTCTAATCTTTGTCCTTGCGACATTGCATACTTTTTGATTTTACAAATTATATAATAATAATTAATTACCTAAATTTTTTTATTTTTAGTTTTGATAATGATGCACCTAAACAACAGAAAATCATTTGCAACCAAAATAAAAAATGAAATGGAACAATTCTCCTCGTTACTACAACCTGGTCATTTTTTCCAGTTTCTAGCAGCTCTAAGTGGTAAATATAGTGTGAGCAGAAAACAATTTAATTAAGGAAGGCATTGATTACATAACTAGCTTTAAAAAACCTAGACTGATGAATTCAATACCTGTAATAAAAAATAATTACACAGGGTCCGCCAGTGTTTATTCAAAAATAACGCCATTTAAGTGAGGACGAAGTAGGACAGGTTGAATCCGTGCAATTTCTTGTCTGGTTATCGTTTCTAAGTCAGGTGTAATTTACGGTCTAACAATGTACACCTAATATAATTCCATGTAGGCATATCTGGGATGTTAGAGGCCAGAAGATCGCAATGTTTTAGATGTAAATCCATTCAGAAAAAATATTTTCACAGAAATGGCTCTCACTTGAGCGTCGTTTTTTTCAATAATAAAATGACATATTTTATTCAATTTAGATAAAAAAAATTGAGTACTTCAGATCTTCCCGCTGCAGTGGCAGGACCTGTATTAAAAGATATGACACAATATAAATCTATTAAGAAATAACAAGATATTTACTTTTAAGAATAAGATTTCCGTTAAATATAAAAATATTTTTAATATTGGGTAATAAAAATATGATTACAACAAACCAGCTCTATTCAGACAAACTCTGTTTTTGGTTTAATTATTTTCTGTAAACACAACAACTATGTAGTTAACTACATTAAAATAGGTAATTCATGATAGTTCGTTTATCTGACGTCTTGCTATATCCTCTGACTCTCAGACGAACTCACCAACTACTTTCGTCCTGATAGATTGTCAGCATTATCTCAACTTGAAATCAGCTCGTTTGACTGGATCTGCTCATATGAGAGCATACAAGAGTTTATGTACCAAAGTTAGCCGACTCTATGTTTCAATAAACTTTTACAGATAATCTAGCGTTAATCTCTTCCTCATACCCTGTTCCTTGCAGAATTATCTTAATGGTATTTATACCCTCACTGTATACAACGCTATTTATTTTCTTAACCACAAAGTACGATCTCTTTCAGATTTGCACAAAATTTGCTCACCACCACTCTTCGATCGATCTTGATAAACTTTTGTCAGATTTTTGTCTAAACTGTTGTCATAGTCTTAGATTGAAATGTTCCCGTGGTGTTAATTGGTAGGCAACTTTTTGGGCATTTTATTAATAGATAGGTAACTTTTTACTTGCGTTTTATGCAAAACACATCTTTCTGGACCACTGTTAACTTACTTGACCCAAAAAAGTCGCTTGATACTGAGCATAGTTTCAACTAAACACCAAAGTATAGTCTCTACTATATTATAGTGTGTAAATCCAAAATTAGTCTCTCTACTTAAAGTCCTAGACACAAGTATATGATACAATAATAATAGCAACTTCTAATCTGAAGAAGTTTTTTTACTTTCTTAGTAGATAAGTTGCAGCTATTATTATTTAGCTTGTTTCTCATCTTTCTTATGTCTTGTCCACAACCATCTGAATGACATTTTTTGAAATTAACGTTTATTAAACATCAATTTCAAATAAATGTCATGCAAACGGTTGTGGTCTTGTCATTGAAGTCAAACTCCTTTTGTCAATTACTTCTTCACAGAACTAAAACATAATTTGATACAATTTAGTGTAATTTTCTTGTCTATCCAGAGGTAAAAGCTGCATAAAACTTTTTTATCATCTTTCTCATATCTTGTCATTGAGATCAAACTCTTTTTCTCAATCACTGCTTCACATAATTTAAACTTTTTTTTCTTCTTTCCTAGAAAACCTTTTCTAAAGCGTTTTGTTTACTGTATGTCTATTTAGCAAAACACACATTTCACAAATCCAGAAATAGCAGCAATAATCAAGAAAAAACTTGTGCCAGCATGCCAATAGGTAGTAAAATTTCCGTGTAATTCGACATAAAATGTTTTGATTAAGATGTTCATAGATCGAGATTTGGCGCCACCACCATATTTCGCGAGCGGGGTTAAAGGTTTATGAAACCGTTATATATTTCGTTTCTCTATACATTTGTACTTCATTACACTTAACTTTAGAGACAATTTGCCTAGAAGTGCACATGTCATAATATGCCATGTCCCAGATTTTGTTTTTGACCATATTATTAGTTACTTCTATAATAACAAAGAAATCAGTACTTTTGTTTTCAAAATGCTTTTGGTATTACTGAGAAATTAAGTTTTAACATTTTTTTTTGTAACGTAATAAGAGGACTTATTACTTCATTCCTTATTGCTTTAGTCTTATGTCTATAAGCTATAGTCGTTGAGCTACATACTTATTTCGAAACTTAATTTCTTCTTTGTTATTATTAATTGTTTGCTATTGTTGTAAGGTCATTATTTTGACAAAAATCAGGCTAAAAATAAGTACTAGAAATACTTTAAGCAACACTTAAATTTGACAAATAAAACTAAATATCTTCTTATTACATCATACATAAAAAATTGAATTTTTTGTACTTCTTTCTCTAGTTCAACGAGGCCAAATTACAAAAAAAAATAGAAGTCAAAATTTTTTTAAAAGTATTTTGCAATTTTTTTTACAAAATCTAATTTATGAGCCTATTATTACTGTGACACGGTAGTCCCCATATCAAATTTCAACTTCACTAATCTAATAATGAAATTACCTATTTTCCAAATCTCTTTACAAGTCTTCTTTTTGCTGTTGGTGTCCCATACTTTTATTCCCCGACATCTTGACCTTAACAAAACCTAAACCTTGTTTTTTTTACGAAACTCAATCAGCGATAGTTTTGTTTGGCGTAATCTCTAAACACAACACAACAACAACAACTGACTACTGACCGTTTTCTAGAACTTTTCTAATTGTGTCAGTCTAACCACAGTATAGAAACGATTCAGTATGGACAGCTGATGTCGGCGCCTTTGATCTTTTTCTGACTGACCTGTCAATAAGCTGGCATCCCTTCAAGTTAAATGTGTAAGATGGAGCTACTGTTTTTTTCATTTACTATAGGCAACTAACAATGCAGAATTAAAATCTAAAAGGGTAGATTTTAGATAATATGATAACTAATTAAATAAAAAACGTTAGTCAAAAATTAAAACTATTCTTAAAGTACAAACAAAAATACAATACAAAGTAAAATTACAATTTATTAGAACGTGAAAAACATTATCGACATGTCTTAACATAAACTACAAGATACGTACAAATTCCAGAATACCTAAAAAACGCTATAAACTAAAAAGGTTACATCGTGTGTATAGGTTAGGAACAACCCGTGTTAAAAATTTAAAAATTATTCACGCGCTCCCAAACATTTGATTAAGGTTTATCTGTTTTCATAAACATTTTTCTAAAAAAAATAACTGATTAAAGACATGTCGACTTTTAATATTTAACAAAGATTTGAACAAGAAAATTTAAAACATACTTAGATATTATTTAAACAAACAAGAAAATTATCAAAAATGGTACCATATAAGAGTCTTTCTTGCCACCTTTTCTCATTTTTCATTGGTAAACTTAAAACTTTTATTTATGAATTTTAAGCAAAAAAATAATCTCATTCTCGCATACAATTTAAGTAAATAAATGCTCGGAAAGTTGATACAAGGATGTTTAAATTTTACTGTGGTATACTCTTGAATAAATTTTGTTAAGCAATATGGTTGTACGACAAAAGTTTCAAATTTTGTTTTAAAAATTTCTTCTAAATTTAAAATATAAAAGAAAAAATCATCATGTGGCATATACAAATTACCAAAAACATAATTTTTGTTATAAGCTTTGAATTGTGAAAAAAATGTGGTTTTATCTATATCAATCTTTTGCTTGGCATAATTTTTGCAAATTTCACAATCATGAATCACAATCATGAACTAAAAGACATTTTTTAATAAGATAACCACATGTATAACGTAATGAATTTTTTTCTATATCGTCTAAATGTTGGTAATCACAATCTTTAAGTGAAACATTTTTTTCTTCTAATGCATCTGTTTTTGCTTCAAATCGTTCGATTTTAGAAAGGTTAATTTTTAAAGTTTCTTTTATATCTGTTTTGCAGTTTTCACTCCCAGTGTTAAAAAAATATTTCAAATTATAAATTTTTTTAAAAGCCCGTTCAAACTGAATCGGTGTTGGATTAACTAAATTTCCTCCTTGTTTTCTAATAAAACCAAATATGTTTTTTAAAGCGTCTTGGCAAAGACGTCTGGTTAAAAGAAATTTAAATCCAACAGGTTGTAAACTTCTAAACCATAATCCTAAAACTACTGAAATTGAAATTTTCCATCCATTAATAAATCTCATTTTTTTGTGACATCTTTTCCTTCTGAATTTACTACTTTTAAGTTATTTAAAAATTTTATTGTATTGTTTAAAAAAAGTATTTGGTAATCCAAGCCTTTAAAAGCGCGATGAAATTCTTTTGGTGATGAAATTTGACTAGAATTTAGAATATCAAAAAGTTTATCAAAAATATTTGCAAAAATTTTAGTCAACCAACATTACATATACTATTGCTCCATCTAGTGGACACAACTTAAAAGGATGCCAGGTCGGCCATATTGGATCAGAAAATTTAGAGCTAGAAGTCCATACTGTTTTCATATTTATACTGTGGTCTAACTAAAAATTAATTAGCGTATAAAACGAAATCGGTGTCACTTAGGACTTTAAACGAGGTCAACCAATAAATCTCTTACATGGTCTGAGAACCACCATGAGCAAGGGAGTACCTCTATAATAGCTCTAATTATTATACTTGATTAACAACAAGATACTATTTGACCAAAAAAAGTCAGAAAAAGTCACCTTTTGCTGTTTTTTGTCGTCTTTCGCTTTTTTGTTCTCGTTTTTTTTTGTGCCACTTTTCTATTGCTTCCTCTTGGTTTTTCTTTTCTTTGGGATCACTTTTTTTACCTATTCTATCGCCTTTAATTTTTTATATGTTATGTCTTAAAAGTTTTGCCTCTGTTTTCTCTTTTCTTTATCTTTTTTATCTTTCTTCATATTTTTTATTTTTTTAAGTTTTTTTTATCATTTTCAATATTTTTAGATATCTTATTTATTAGTGTATTAAATTTAATATTCTACAAAATATCTCTTTATGAAAAATCTTGATTGCAAGCTATTTTTTCCATTTTGTTAAAAACATTAGCTGTCAACAAGAAAATAAAAATCTCAATCTCAAATCTCAACAAGAAAAAAAACTCGTAATTGAGCATTTTTCTTCAGGCATTTTTCTTAATATCAAAAATTAATTTGACGACCAAGAATTCGTTCTTGCCACTAAACTTTTCTACACCTCGATCTGCTTATTACACAAGTTTATAAGTTTGTGTTACACTTAAATAAAAACTTTAAAAAAACTCTTTGCAAATTATGAAAAAAATCAGAAATTATTCATTGGTAACAAAATAGATTTATATTGTGTGCTAAAAAAAGAGATATGTAATCACAGCCTACCTAAATTAACAATTTTTTACTTTCATAATATTGATATTATTAATAATAAATAATTATTTTTTAAAACTTCTCTTCTTGCAATATCGGATGAAATGCAATACGGTTGGTCCTCCCCTGTTATACCAACTCTACAATTGCCAAATTCTCCTGTAAAGCTAAAACCAGACGATCCAGCTTGGCTTGAAGCAACGTATATGCTATCAGGAGTTGTAGCATTACCTTTCTCACCTATTTTAATTGATAAACTCGGTCGTCACAAATCAATTTTATTGGCTTCTGGGTTATCAATCACGGGATGGATTTTAATAGCAATATCAACTCGAGTTGAGATTTTATACGTTGGAAGATTTATCACTGGAGCTACAGCTGACTTAATTTTTACTGCAGTCCCGATGTACATTTCAGAAATTGCAGATAAAGAAATTCGAGGTTTTTTAAACGGATTTGTTTATATTATGTTGTACGTAGGAATAATTTTGATATATGCATTGGCTCCACTAACTCGCTTTTATATACCTTCTGTTGTAATCGTAGGATTGCTGTTTCTTCAAGTAATCATATTTGTCCGCATGCCAGAATCGCCATATTATTTGGTTAAAAAAGAAGATTAAAAAAACGCTTTAAACTCTTTAAAAAGACTGAGTGTAGAAAAAAATACCGATCAAGAACTTGAAGAAATTATAAAATCTGTAGAAACCGAAAGAACTGCCGAAAATGTAAAAGAAGTTGTCTTGAAAAAAAGTGTCCTTAAATGCATTGCATTCCTTACAATTATGTCACTAGGACAACATTTTTCTTCTGGTTATAGTGTGATATTCATGAACTTGTACTCAATTCTAGAAAAAGCTGGTTCAATTTATTTAGATGCAAATACGACTGAAATATTATTTGCAGTATTGATGGTTATAACAACTGGAGTTTCTTGTAGCATAATTGATAAATTTGGAAGAAGAATTCTCCTGATATGGTCTAGTATTTTAACAGGCTTGAATCTACTAGGATTAGCTCTTTATTTTCATTTTAAAAGTTTAGGTTTTCATACAGAAAAACTTAGTTGGTTACCTCTAGTTTTTGTTATGTGTTATGCCATCTCGTTTAGTATGGGATGTGGATTAGTGTCAAGAGTGTTAGCTTCGGAATTATTTGCAATGAATGTTAAAGCAATTGGAATGGTTGTTTATGATGGTACTTTTGTAATATCGGGATCACTCTCAATCCTCTCTTATAAATACATGACAAAAATATTAGAAATGTATGTACCTTTTTATATGTTTACTAGAATGGCCTTTCTAACAACACTGCTCACAATATTAGTTATTCCAGAGACTAAAGGAAAGTCTTTGGAAGAGATTCAAATTATGTTAGAAGGGTTTAGTGATGATTGATGACAAATAAATGACTGTACCTGTACAACTTTTGTAAAAAAAATAAATTATTTTATATACAAATGTGTTTCATTTTCTTAAACAAACTTTTTAACAGCACCAAACACCGACGGGCAACCTGGTGAAAAAACGAACTATCAAAAAATACTACATAAGGCGGAGAACAGGGCTAATATAAATCTAGAAGGCAGGTTTTTAGTTTCCTAAAAAGACTAAGCCTGGAACACGTAAACGTTGACCTATATTTCTCGTTTCACCAATTAGTGCAAGACGAAGTGCAAATCTAAATGAAAGCAACTGATCAGTAGTCACTCCAGGCGTAATCACAATCTATGTAAATAATTAAATAAAACCCTAATAGGTTTTTTGAACAAAAACAGTCAAGTTAGACAATAGAATTGCTTCAGATAGTCAGCCGAATTTCAATTACAAATTTCCAAGAAAATATTATTTCGGTCAAAATATGTAATATACTTTATAGACAAAATTAAATTAGCATTCTTTACAAAACATTTGCAAATAATATATTCCCTATATAAATTGAGCGGAGGTTAGCTAGGTTAATAGATTGACTAAAATGAAAGCAAAATGTGAAAATACTAATCTCGAATATCTTATATATAAAAAAAATCTCTAAACTGAAAGAGTTATTTCTATTCGAGTAGTTTACAAACTGAACACTAAAAGTCAACTCTTTTGCCTTTTGCAGATAAAAAATAATCTGTTTGAAATCCAAATGTCCCGAAATTGTTTAAAGTACAGAAGGAAATTGACAACTCTGCAAGCTAGTGAATCACTAGAGATCAAGATAAAAAAAATGTTAGAATACAGTAAAACTATCCATATTTTTTTTTTTAATCTTCATACATCGACGACCTAAGAAAACATAATTTTTAAAAGATGATTCTCATTTTTTTCTTTCTGAAAATTACGAATTACGATCAAGCAAAACTGCAACATTGTGGGTACATCAATTGTTTAAGTGCGTTTTTCTGTTTTTTTATGTAGGCCCTAAATCAGAAATTGTTTGGTTTAGTGATAACCAAATATTTACGCTATCGCGCTTTTCAAAAGTTGTCTATTAATCAATGACGATCTTAGAATCTTTAAAGAGTAAAAATAAAAAAAGTATTATTAACCATGTACTAATAGTCGCGCCATCTAATGTACGACTAATGTCAGACACATGCTTTACAATCAAGAAATTACACATTTTACAAACAATAAACACTTAAAGACACATGAACAGGCAACAGAGTCTGTGAGACAAAAAGTAGGTAAGGCAGGTAGTGAAACACGGGATAATATATACAACAGCACTGTATAACTCTTGTGTACTTACACAAATAACCATGCTAAAAATAAAAATTTCAACTTGTTTTTTTAGGAACATAATTAAAATACATTTAGAGAAACCTGCACAACTAACGGAGGGTTAATTTATTCTACATGTCCAGACTCATACCATCAAATATTTTTGCTACTACAATTTTGTAATGGATTTCCTTTATCTTTAAAATATAGCTAAGGTAGATATTTACTGTAGTTAAAAAAGGCTAAAATAATAATAAACAAAAGCAAGCTTCTATATCGTTTACCTAAAGTTTGTTAGCAAGTTAACCGCAACATAAATTAAAAAAGCACTTTAGTTAGCTAAAAGTCAGATGATCTTTTTTTACTTTTTGACTTAATTTACAAAATTGGCAAATAATATAAAGTATTCAGTTTTTCAGGAGCTTCCTAATAGTATAAAGAATTGAAAAAAAAAAAATATATAAACTATCTATACCATATAATACTATATCTATATCTAATTTTTTCGGTAACGATTAAGATTGTTTAAAAAACAAAACAGATCAATTTTTATTACCAAGGACTAGTGGAGTGCCGTAAAACATAAAAATTTAAAAATCTCGGAACCCGATTCCACTGAATGGATTTTTATAAAACTTTTTCAATTGCATTGTTGAAAGCTTAAATAAAAAAGTTTACCCATCAAAATTTGCCGATCTCGACTGCAACAATTTGTAACAACAATTAATTGAAAAATGAGAGAAATATAAAGAAAAAAATTTTGTAGTAAAAATCACAATTTTATATACGTACAATAAATAATAGTTGTATAGTTACTTTAATAATAATTTATACACGGTAGTTCCATAAAAAAATGCAGCCTTCTAAATTCATTTATAGATTTTAGAAATTTTTGACAACTTTGGTCGCATCTGGGGGCTGTAGTAGAGGAGCAGAGCAACTACTATTTTTTATTTTCATTTCACATTTATATCTATCGATTAATATAAAAAAATTCTAAAATCGGACAATTTTTGTTTCATTTAACTCAGCTAAGATCCGTATTTTTAACAGATGGTTTTGTGGGACAACTTTTTCATTTACGGTCCTAAAATTCTAAAACTCTGGGAATATAAATTTCAGATTATTCTTAGGTATCCAGTCTATCTAAAGTATTATTCTAATATATAGGTATATTGAAATCTTAGTATATTCCAATCTTAGGTATTACAATCTTCCTAAGATGTCCCGTTACCGAGGTCCATAGAGGTTTATTTTCAATGATAGGGAGCCCAAACGACACTATTCGAAGACAAAATTCTTTTAAATTGTAAGGGTTAAGACATGTCCGGAAATTATTTTAAGGGTCTTTCAAATTGTCAATGTAGGAAATTTTTATATCTCTTATATATCTCTCTTATAAGTGGAGTATTTAATTTTTATAAAAATGTGTTTAGGATTTGAGGTAGTACCCATAAAATAGTATATCCTCATAAAAAAAAATCATAGTTCTCTAGATTTATTTATAAATTTTAAAAATTTTCGTCAATTTTGACCGCGTCTGGGGGCTGTAGGAATATGGAGGCGAAGCAACTGTTATTTTTCCCTTTTATTCCACGTTCATATCTATCGATAAAAAAAAATTATTCGAAAATCGGATAATTTTTAGTTCCCCTTGCCAGCTTAAAATCCGTATTGTGACAGTTGGGAGGATCAAAAACTTTTTTATTTATAGTCCAAAAAATCTGAAATTTTGTTACGGTTTTCTTACGACATCCCGTTTCAGATGTCTATATAGAGATGTCTCTTGTCAGCTATGGGCAGTCTAAACGGCACTATTTTAACAAAAATTTCATTTAAATTCTTAAAGTTAAGACATATGCGGGAATTATTTTGAAGGTTTTCCTTCTTCTATTTAATATACAGAGAGTCAAATAAATTTTTAAAGTTAAAATTGGTACTTTTTGTCACTTTAGGCCCCATTTTGGGGGCTACGGAGTGGATTTAAAGACATGAATTGGGAAATTTAGAATGCCCGGTTTATTTTACGTATGGATATGTCAAACTTACCAGTCTGAATTCGGTCTAGTTTCAGGTAACGATTCCAATTATATATAATCCCCTCCCCTTTCTTACCTTTTTACTTTAGGTCCCTTGATGTCCTAAGGACAGGTTTGTAATAGTTTTACAATGTGAAATCTAATTTTAAACCGAAATAATTTTGAGCTTTTATTAAAAAATAAATTAAAGCTTAGAAAAATTAATAATTATTTATTTTAATAATTAAAAAAATCAGATTGGTAAAACAAAATGGGTAAACATTTTAGTACTTAGTGTTAAAAAAAACATTCCAAAGAGTTTTATAAAAATCCGTTTAGTGGACCCGGGTTCTGAGGTAAAAACCTTACGGCACTCTACTAGACATTGTTTCGTCTGGTAAAATTACGTAGACATTAAACTATTCCAAATCAATTCTGGCGTAGCTGACTTGAGAGGCAAGTCTTCTGTTTACTAGTGCAATAAAAATCGTATTGTGACCAAACTCAAGTAATTTATGGTCGTTAGACCCTTCGATGCCACCTGAGAAAACCGCCCGGGGCAGGCAGATTTGTCACCACTTTTACGTAGCTTTGATCTGTCCCGGGTGGTTTTCTCAGATGCCATCGAAGTGTTTAATGACCATAAATTGCTTGTGTTTGGTAGCAATACGATCTTTATTGCAGTAGTAATAAACAAAAGACTTGCTTTTAAAGTTAGTTACGCCAGAATTGGGTTGAAATAGTATACCACACCCTTGAGCACACAATTTAGACAAGGAAAGACAGTCGAGTGATACCTCATTTTTATTTCTTTTAATATTTTCTTTTAAAAAATTCTTGTTATTATCGGCGGCTGGTATTTTTAAAGAAAATTATGTTTTTCAGACAGCTCAATTTTCACAGAAAGAAAGACTTTTTGAATCTAAAAATTAAGTGTGCGATCACACACCCATTGTATGAAAATATCCTTAAAATAATTTAGAAACCTGACCTGACGAATTATGCTTTGTATAATAATGTAGGTAACATAAATACGGTAACACAAATAAATTCAAATTATTTTAAGGGTGGATCTATGGAGGTAAGTAAAATGGGTAAATAACTGTACACTCACATCCTAGACCAAAATAGTCTTTTGTGATACGACTATCAAACTGTTTTTTTTTTAATTATTTACTTCAAAAATACCAGCCACCGATATAACTAGACATCTTCAAAAAGAAATATCAAAGAAAACAAAAATTAAAGTAGCTAAGCAAAAAAACTTTAATTTTAATTGGTTAGGCATTTAGTTAAGACCGGGGTACATTTTATCTCCAATGCACCTTATAGTTGCATATAAAGATAATCAAAAAAATTAATAATGCCAAATTTTGTGTAACACTCACATATCTTAATAAACAGTTATTAAATGAGACGGTTATCTAATGTAGCCAGAATCATTCCGAAACAAATCGGTCTGTGGGTACAAATGTATCCCGTTTGTAAGTTAAAGGGTTAATTCAAAAGTAATTATTAGTTAATTACAACTAAGTAAAAAACAATTATTATGCTAACATATAGTTTATTACAGATTATAGGCAAACAATTTATTTTTATTTTTCTTCATCAGTGCGTGTTGTGCTCCATTGAAACATATCACAAATCATTTTATCTGTTAAAATCGGATGATAAATAAGAGTTATAGCTTGGGGCTTTTTACGAGACAGCCTGTATTATATTTTATCCGAAGAACAAATATTTCCCAAATGGTTATTGTTAATACAATATTTTATTTGCTTTTATAGTTGAGATTTATTGTAGTGAAAACATAAATTGCTGAAAATTACATTATAAATGCATACTACCATTGCATATCAAATCAAATCAAATGTATTGCAAATTCTGTAACAAATTTTTATCGCCATATATTAAAATTGCAAAAAACGTGATAATGGAGTGGCCATTATGGTAATTGTTTTTTGGCTGATAATCTTTTGTGTAAAATTTTATTTGCACAATCTTAAAATTATACAGTTATTATGTAGTTTCCGATCGGAATAATGGAAATTTCAGCAGAAAATTAAATCTTTCCTGAAAAGCGTCTCAAGTGCTTCGCTCTCGATGTCGCCTTTTATGTCTCTAAAAAAACACACACATATTTTCAAACGATCGTTTTTCGTGTATTATTTAAAGTGCTTTCAACCTCAAACATTGATAAAACGTTCCTATTTTTATTAAATTTATTCTAACAAAAAATACAAAAAATACAATCAAGCATTTTCCAACATAATTTGAATTTCTTCCAATGATTTTCCCTTAGTTTCAGGGATTACTAATATCACAAGAATTGTTGCCACAAAAGCAATTCCACTAAAAATATAAAAAGGGACATACATTTCTAAATCTCTTATCATGTACTTGTAGGACAGGATTGAAAGGGCTCCAAAAATGACATACATTGCGTCTCCAAAAACGACTCCAATTGCTTTAACCCTTATCGGAAATAATTCCGTTGCTAAAACTTTTGGCACTAATCCTAATCCAATAGTGAACGTAATGGCGTAAAACATAACAATGGCGATAGGTAGCCAACTTAAATAATCCATTTTAATTCCCAAACTTTTAACATGAAAATAAACAGCTAATCCGAGCAAATTCACTCCAGTTAATATACTCGACCAAATTAGTAGCACTCTCCGACCAAATTTATCAATAATATTGCAAGTAACACACATTGTTACCAACATCATGACTGCAAATAAAATTTCAGTTGTGTTTGAATCCAAATAAGTTGAATCAGCCTTCTCAAGTATCGAGTACAAATTCATTAAAATGACACTAAAGCCACAAAAATGTTGAGCCAAAGATAGAATAGTCATACAAGTAAAGCCTTTAAGAGAACTTCTACTCAAAAGAGCTTCTTTTAAATTACAATTGCCTTGATTTTGTTTAATTGATTTTCTGATTTCTTCGAGTTCGGTATCACATTTGTCTTTAGAACGAAGTCTTTTCAGACAATTTTTAGCTTTTTCGTAATTTTGTTTTTTTACCCAAAAATAGGGCGATTCTGGCATGCCACAGAATGTGACTATTTGTAACAATAATATTACCACAATGACCACAGAAGGCACATAAAGTGGTGTTGACGGGGCTACTGAGTATATTAGAATTAATCCAATATACATCATAATATAAACAAATCCGTTTAAAAATCCTCGGATTTCCTTATCGGCTATTTCCGAAATATACACCGGAACAGTTGTGTAAGTTATATCAGTTATAGCTCCTAAAATAAATCTTCCGATGTACAAAATTTCAACCCGTGTTGCTATTCCTATGACAATCCATCCCAAAATTGATAAAAAAGAACACAATAAAATTGATTTGTGACGACCTAGTTTGTCAATCAAGAGGGGTATTACAGGAACTGCTGTCAGTCCTGCCAACATATACATTGCTTCTAACCATGCAGAATCGTGTTCACCAATTTGAATTGGAGTGTTTGGTGATTCTAAGATAGGGATGACTGGAGATGACCAACCGTAGACCATACTGTCGGAGATTGCAAGTAGTGAAGCTTCAAAAATTTTACAAAGTTTTTTGAGACAAACTGATTAAAATATTTACCACTAAGAGTTGCTAAAAATTGAAAAAACCGGCCCGGTTGTAACAACGATGATAAGAATTCCATTCTTTTTTTAATTGGATTCATTGTTTTGATGTATTTTATCTTGATACAAAAGGCGAAAACATTTATTATAGCTTAAACAAGCTGTTGTATTTCTAATGTAATTTGTGCTTACTTGCAAAATATTATACCTAAATAGGTGTATTGTTAAAATATAAATTGTTTTTTTAACGAACTGTTAAACTGTTTACTTGAATAACGATTCGATTTTAAAGCTTATCTTGTGTTTTAAAATTATTGTATGTACTTTAAATCATTATCTGTACATAACATTATGCATATTTGACGTAAATAATCATAAGTAATTAACTAATTAATATACCGACAGCGCCATTTTACGTAAATCGCAGATAAAATGCCAAAAATGATGAGATATTTTTGCTCTACGTCTTAAAATTATTATATTGTGTTGCTTTTTTGTTGTTTAATGTTTCTTTGTTGACTTCTTTTTTTTAGTTGTTTCAGGATTAGTTTACTAGCTGTTCTCTATAACATGTTCAAATTTTCCGGATGTATTTTTCTGTAATACTGCTCGATCTACTTATCAAAATTTTCTAATTTGATAGTTTGTATTACCGAAATTATATCAAAACAAGTATTTAGGAGTTTTCGAGGTCACTAGTTACGATTTTTATGTCAAATTATAAAGAGGGGATTTCTAATCCCTCCGATTAATGTATAGCCGACTATAAAAGTAAATAATAAAATAAAAAACATATGCAAAATTACACGAAATGATACACTTACAGTCGCAATAAAAAAAAATTTGATTGTCAAACTTAATAAATATAAAAAATGCTACTTTTAGTTAATCGACAGTAAGCACCACATTTTAGTTACAATTTAAGCACACTAAACTACCACATTTATTGAATAGACAATATGTCACATTTTTATTGACTAGGTAGTAAAGTAGACACCTTAGAGCCGTTCAGGATTTTTCAGCAGAAACTAAATTTTGAGGTAATATGTCGAACAATTTACAAAAACAAAACAAAAAACCGATAAGATCGGCGAAAAAATTATATGTTCAATATGGAAATAAAGCAAATTTAATGCCTTGCCTGGCTTAGGCCTGGGAATCCTGGGATGCGCCTTGCCTTTGAAGTACCAGTTGCGGCAATAAATCACAATCTTTATTGCCTAATTAAACAAATAACTATTTTTACATAAAGAGCGTAAAATGTTTGTTTTTAGCGTTGAGAATGAATTAAAATCATTCGAAATCCCTAAAAACAGATTCTCACCCGTAATATAAACAACGTTATTAAAATTTCATTAAAAAGACTTTCACTGAGTGAAAAAAAATAGACATTTTATCACCGTTTTTAAATTTTTTTACTGAATAGATTTTCTTTTAATTTGTACTCTTTCAAGTAATTTTAAGTTTATTCTTTAATTTTGAATAAAATAAAAATAAAAATTATAGACAACTCGTGTTAAAGTGCTTTTTTTTCGGCTACGCTTACAATAATATTCCACACTAGTCAAAAAAGTTGCACTTTTAACACTTGCTGCTTAAATAGCAATTTTCTATAATTAAATTTGCAATTTTTTAATTTTTCTACTATTACAGTTTTATAACAATGTAGCTACTTCACGCACTGTTAGTAGAAAAATTAATTTTTTATTGACTATTAAAAAAGACAAACTTGACACACGTACCCAAATGCGGCTTAAAAACTCAGCCATTGCTTGCATAATTTTCTTTAAAACATGTTCAAAGGTCTTTCCAGTACTTTTATTCACACTTTTTAATTCTAAATTGATAATTACTGAGAGATTCAACATTCAACAATAATGGCCACAGATCCATAGAATAGAATAATGACATTTAATAACCAGACAGGAACACACAGGTTCTGAATAGATAGCGCTGTAGCGGTTTATTTTTAACATTCTGTTCTATATAAAATTGCATATATTTTTTAAAATTATCTTAAATACACACGTTGTCTTTTTTAAAATTTATTTACTGCAACTTTTTCCAAAATATACCTTTATACCTATAATTTCGTACTGTTGTTAGTAATGGGGATCCACACGAACTACGCTGTGCGTTGTCTAAGGTCTCACACAACGTTTGACGTAAGACCTGTGACGTTTCAGCGATTTTTTCAATATATTATTTTTCTATTAAATATAGCTTTATTTGTGCCAATATTTTAAGTACGTACACTTTGATACATAAACTTTATTACTGCAAGGTTAGTTTTTTCCTCATCTCCTGTGATAGTTCTAACCGTATAATGTGAGACCCGGTGTTTTTCTCATTTTTACCGCACAGTTTCTAAAAGTCCGACTTCCTATTGGTGGATGCACAACTATGATAGCATACTTTACAATACGAGAGAACAAAAAATATTTTTTTTAATTACTTTGGTCCATTATACGACTTATACGTCCATTATTCATATAGTTAAAAAATTATTATTACGGGGAAGTGGACAAGGCAGATAAACTATTTTATAAAGCCGATGTTTCAAATTTTTATTGGATTCTTTATCAAGGCTTATAAGTAATGTCAAAATTCGTTGGGCATGGTACCAGCTTGTCTCGGTCAGTGGTCGCCGGAAGAATGAAAAAGAAGTTGGTACCATGACCAACGACTTTTGACATTACTTATAAGCCTTGATAAAAAATCCAATAAAGATTCGAAACGTCGGCTTTATAAAATAGTTTATCTGCCTTCCCCGTAATAATAATTTTTTTTAATTTCCAAAGATTATTACACTACATTTCTCATATTCAGAATACAGACTACACTCACGAGTTCTCTGATAAAAATAAAAATAAAAAAAATCTAAATGCATCTAAATAAAATGATAATAATAATAATTAGTAATTATTTACTAATTCTGCTGATATAAATACTTAAAAACTAAGAAATTTAAATTTTAAATTGCAAATCGAGGATTAATATTTCAGTAAATTGTAAAAAAATATTTCATTAACTAATTCATTATTGAGATTATTAGTCTCGTATTAAGATAATTTTTTTTGTTTTTTCGTCGATCCTCCCTCATTTTATATTGAGATACTTTTTTTAACTTAAAAAATCATTCATTGAAATAAAATAACTTACATTAATAACAATTTGTTAAACATATTCTGTGATAAAACAATACAGGGTGATTTTTTGATTTGCTCCCTTGCAAATTTCCAAAAATAGGCAACACATTATACTTTAAAAATTTACTTTCCAAAATTAAGGCGTAGAGGGTTGTAAATTAATGTCAATTGATGACAATACCTTTGACAGTGATTCCTAAGTCAGTTTATTTAGATCATTTGTAGTTACATTAATCAATTAATTAAGTTGCTAATCGTTTGTATAACGTGTTGCCTATTTTTAAAATTTCGGGCGAGAGCAAATAAAAAATCACCTGTATTTTGTTTAATTTTTTGTTTTGGCTAGTGCCATTAAAAAACAAGTTTTTCGAAATTTTGACTAGCAACAAGACTATGACTCGATTATGGGCAATAATAGAGATGATCCAATACATATTTTTACAAAACCGACTCGGTTCATATGCTTAGCTTTTCCAGATAGTAAGCGCTGTCTGTAAAAGCAAAAGCTGTTAACATTTAAAAAATAAAATGGTCGTGTAGGTCATCTCTCGCAATTCTTTAACCTTAACGAAATTATATCTTTAGTTAGTTTTTAACTAAAATAATACAAATTTTAGTAGAAATTTAAATCTTTGTTGAAAAGTGTCTCAAGTGCTTAGCGCTCGATGTAGTCTTCTATGGTTTCTATGTCTTCTATTCTGTAGCGATCTTACAAATTCGAGTTTTTCCAATTCAAAGATTTATATTTTTAATAAATAATTTATTTTATAACAAACTATTTACACAAAATTTACAACAATAAGTCGATAAATAAATAACTCAATAATACTTTATATTTTCGCTCTATCGCTTTACTGAACTTGAGTAATATATTTTTACATATTTTTATATAATTCCTTAACTTATATTCTTTAAAGTAAGTACAACCTCAACAGCGATAAAACGTTTTTATTTTTTATTAAATTTGTTATAAAGCAAATACAATCAAGAATTTTTTAACATAATTTGAATTTCTTCCAACGATTTTCCCTTAGTTTCAGGTATTATTAATATCACAAGAATTGTTGCCACAAACGCAATTCCACTAAAAATATAAAATGGGACATACATTTCTGTATTAAATCTCTGATCATATACTTGTACGAAAGAATTGAAAGAACTCCAAAAATGACGTATATTGTGTCACTATAAACGACACCAATTGCTTTAACTTTTATCGGAAATAATTCCGTTACTAAAAGTTTTGGCACTAGTCCTAATCCAATATTGAACGTAATGGCGTAAAACATAACAATGGCGATAGGTAGCCAACTTAAATAATCCATTTTAATTCCCAAACTTTTAACATGGAAATAAACAGCCAATCCGAGCAAATTCACTCCAGTTAATATACTTGACCAAATTAGTAGCACTCTCCGACCAAATTTATCAATGATATTACAAGAAACACATGTCGTTGCAAACATTATGACCGCAAATAAAATTTTTGTTGTATTTGAATCCAAATAAACTAAACCAGCTTTCTCAAGAATTGAGTACAAATTCATTAAAATAACACTAAAGCCGCAAAAATGTTGAACTAAAGCTAGAATGGTAACACACGTAACGCTTTTCAGGAAACTTTTACTCAAAAGCACTTCTCTTATATCACAATTGCATTGAACTGATTTTTTAATTTCTTCAATTTTCATATCACATTGTTCTTTTGGGCAAAGTCTTTCCAGACATTTTTCAGCTTTTAGGTAATTTTGTTTTTTAACCCAAAAATAAGGTGATTCTGGCATACCAAAAAATGTGATTATCTGTAAAAATAATATTGCTACAACAACCACAGAAGGTACATAAAGTGGAGTTAAAGGAGCTACTGATGAGTATATCAGAATTAACCCAAAATATATCATGACGAAAAGAATTTCGTTCAAAAATCCTCGAACTTCTTTATCTGCAATTTCCAAAATATAAATTGCAACAGTTGTATAAATCAAAGCATTTGTTGCTCCTAAGATAAATCTTCCGAGATACAAAATTTCAACCCGTGTTGCTATACTTATGATAATCCATCCTATTATTGATAAAAAAGAAGACAATAAAATTGATTTGTGACGTCCTATTTGTCAATTAATATAGGTGTTACAGGCAATACTGTCAATCCTGGCAACATATACATTGCTTCTAACCAAGCAGAATCATGTTCACCAATTTTAATTGAAGTATTTGGTGATTCTAAAATTGGAATAACTGGAGATGACCAACCGTAGACCATACTGTCAGAGATTGCGAGTAGTGAAACTTTAAAAATCATATAAAATATTATGAAAAAACTAATTAAAATAGTTTACCACTAATTGCTGCTAAGAATTGGAAAAAACGACCAGGTTTTAACCATGATGATAAAAGTTTCATTTTTTCTAGTCAAATTTATTGTTTTGATGTATTTACTTTTATTACAAAAAGTAAAAACATTTGTTGTAACTTAGACTAATTCTTGCTTGATTCTAAACCATTGTACCAAAACAGGTGTATTCTTAAAAAAGAAATGAGTATTTTTTTTATAAACTAAACTGTTTTCCTGAATAATTATTGACTTTCGAAGCTTATCTTTTATTTTTTAAATTGGTGTGTGCGTTTTAAATAAAAAATAAATATTACACATATCTAACATAAATAATAATAAGTAATACAGTATAATTCACAAGAAAGTTACTTCTAAAAAAATTTGAGCAGCAACTTCAAATGCTATTAGCATTGATTACTGGATTTTTAATTTGATTTGAATCAGTAAGCAAAGTAAGTTAGACGTTGGATACAGTGATATAAAAGCATTAAAAGTGACAAGAATAGAGTTAATAAACTGGCAATATTGCACTCTTTTTGGAAAATCTGTAGATTTTAGTTCTTAACTAGTACTACATGGTAAGGGTAAAATTTATTTTCACGAAGGATTTGACTAACCGATGACTGGCTAATACCAATTTGTCTTGTTACTTGTTCATAAACTGTGCTTAAAGAGCTTAAAGCACTGCAAATTCATTATTTGGACCAGTAGCAGTTCTTTGACAAATCCAGGTATTAGGGACCAGTGTTGACGTAATTGAGCTTCCAATTTTCTAAAGGATTCAGGAACCGGATGTAAACGGTTTGGGTACCGCTGAAAATACAGAGCAGCAGCAGCCGTTTTTTTTTTTGACATTCTCTATAGATAAGAATTATATCTACTTTTTCTTCATTTGTGTAAAATTGTTCAAAATTATGTCACGAAGCGGAAGTTCGTTAGCCTGCTAGGTCGAATACTTGCCGATGCGGATGGGCTATTGCTGATATCAACAAAATTACCGTCGGTTGAGGCAATAGCTGGCTCAGCATTTAAGGGGTTAGCGAACTAGCTAGCGGGTTGCGTTAATCGGGGAGTCCGTTGATAGCGTTCGACGAAGAGAGTTGAGTTAGGTAGAGTGTGAGATATGCCCAGACCTTTCGAGGGTGTCAGAATGTCACTGTAAGTAGCTCTTAAGACGCCCGTTCCAAAATGCTAACGGTAAATTTAAACTTGGCTCAAATCTAGAGATGACGTGTAATAAAATTAGAGAAAACGTAAAATTAAAGGAGATGGCGGCATTACCGAAAGTTACTGACAGGAACCATAAAGTTATAAGGTACTTACAATTAGTGTCGCTCCACCAGTTTAGGTAAATTTCTCGGACCTTTTGTAATCTTGCATCTATTAAAATAGAAAATAACAATCGAGTAATAATAAAAAAATATTAATGTATGTATAAAAACGTATTTAGTAACAAAATATTATATTGTAAGTATTTTATTTGTAATAATAGTATGTTAACAGCAACTTCACAAACAATTATAATAATAAAGGACGGTTTACAAAACATGAGAATTAAGTGCGATTAAACTGTTAAATTAATAAAAGAGGAATTGGTCGATTGCGCGCCGCGGTCAATCTTAATACTTTCTCAGCGACTAATCCTCAGAAAAAGCACGACGAGACGATTAAGGACTAAAAAAAAAATATTGCCAAAACGTCGGTGCATCCTAACGTGTCGCGAAGGACATCTAAATAAACTTGTCTAGTCAATGAGACGTCAAAAAAATACGGTCATAAAATGTGATTAGCTCAAAAAAGACACAACTGCCATATGGGTCGATAGAAAATTCGCACTTGATAAGAAAAACCAATACTTGTTACAACATTCACAAAAATTGAATATTTAGTGTGGTTTTGTCAAATCACATTTTAGGATTTTAGGACATCAATGATGTAAGAGAAAGAATTACAAATCAGTACCGCTTAATTAATCAAAAAATGATAAATAATTGCTAAGGGAGTTCGAAAATCAGTTATATTATTACTAAAAAACGGAAGGACGTCAATTTGAACGTTTATTTCAGTAATTCTGTTAAAAATTGTGTCTATTTTAAAAAATTCAATAAAACATTTAAATTAGTTAAATTACTTAAAACTTTTATTTTAGACCCTACAAATGTTATACTGTTATACGCAAAAAAAGTAGTTTCAATATTCAATACCAAAAAGAGGGGTTGCTATTTAAAAAAATAACAATTACGTCACAGCAAAAACCAGTTGGCCAAAAAAATTTAAGAAACAAGTGAAAAACGTGCGCAATAAAAAAATTAAATCGATCTGTCTAAGCCTTTTTCTAAAAAAACATTAACTTAAAAAATATTTATTTTATTTTATACTTTTATGTCACTCTGTAACTTAGTATCTTGAGTTTTTTAATTGTGTGAGAATCATCAAAAGCAGTTTAGCCGAACTCTATGCGAACGAGTGAAACATATGGGGTGGCCCACCGAAAAGTTTACACCCAAACTTTATATCACTTGCAAATTACTTGATTGCGACACGCAATCCGTACTCATTGAAGGTAGTACCAGAGTAGTACGTATACATCTCGATATGATTTTTATAACTGTCAATTCAACTCATATTTTCTCGACAAATGAAATTTACTTATTTTGAGATAAATAAGAAAAATTTTTTTTGTATGTAATCATATCAAAATTTTCCGACAAGTTTTAAAAAGCGCATTCTGACATCCTATGTCGGCAAAATATAAACATTCCAATTTTTGCTGTTGTTATTGTAAAATGTTTTTTTTTCTAATTTTAATATTGGTAGTTATTTCCTTATCTTGGTTTAATTTCAGAGCGAAAACACTACTTCATTTTGAAAAATATTACTGAATAAATTTCATAACTGTATTACATATCATAATACATGTAATATTATAATATTACATAAAAAAATTAAATTTAAATATAATTTTGTTATCTTAATCTGCGATGGCACAAGTTCATTGTTATGGATAGTATCTATTCAGAAAAAAATCAACTGTTCTAAGCTTGTTTATTTTCATTAGATAGAAAATTTACTAAATAAACTAAGAATAAATAAGATTTGGTGATAAATATTAGAAATACTACACAAAAACTACAAAATAGATAGTAGTAATTTGGCGGGTATCAGGAGAACATATTTCTTTGCATTGGGGCAAGCCAGTTTTAAAACATTTTTAGATATTTCTTTGTATTTGACAATAAACAATATCATTTTCATGTCATTACAAAATTTCAAAATTACCAAAATTATATCTTCAGGTGTTTAGATCACACAATTTTAATTTGATACGTTTATTCATTCTCTATTATTTCGTAGAATCACCATCTCGTCAAAAACCTTTAGATTTCACATTTTCAGTGGGAATTGTTGAAGCCTCAGCTCATTCCTTTCGTAGAGTCCGTACACTTTCAGAAAAGCATGTTGGGTCATCAAAATCTGTCAGCGAACGACACTAAACAGAATGACCAAGAATGACGAACGCCGCTGACCTTTCGCTGACCACGTGCCGCTTGGCATCCTCCCCTTCAATTTGCAAATGGGACTGGCTCGACATGGGCTGGAGAAGTGTGTCGTAATTTTAGCGCGAACGTTTGAAGCACTGTCATTCTGAAAACATACCTTAAAAAAGTCGCCCTTATTGCACTAATACATAAGGTTGAAATTATAACAGCTAAACTTTGACCGAATAAAAATCACATATGGAAACACAAATAAGGCATAAAAACACTCTTCTCCAATACTCTAAACATTCTAGTTTTAATCCAGACACAAGTTACAAACAATTCTCGCATATTTGAGACATTAATCGAAAATAGAAATTACCGTACAGGTTTCGTGCTCTCAAAGTGACCCGAACCGTTGTAAAGCAACTACCGTAGATAGCCGAGTAGCAAAGTAGCGCGCAAACGCGCTCACGAATAGAGAAAATTGTTCACGTTCGGCAGAGTTCGCTGGCATTCGCTCATGTTGGACCTGTGCATCTAACATTTTATTTTCCATTAAATTCTTTATTAAGTGTAAATTTGTTGTAATTCGTGACTTATCAATAAATGAAATGTTTAGGCTATCGAATGTCGACATTTTTAGGTCTTATTTATTTTATTTAGTGTATTTATTCATCGCATAAAATTTGATCTTTATAAATTCAACCTTATTTACATGTGCAATAAGGTCGACTTTTTCAAGGTATTTTTATCGAATCACAGTGTTTCAAAATTTCGCGCATTTTTTACGTCACGGCTTCTGGAGCCCATTATTTTGTCATCTGCACACTTTTATTGGTGTGTTGTTCTGAAAGTGTACGGACTCTAGTGGTTACTTGTGCACTACCTGGCACTACAACATCTGTTGATATCGCACCCGCAGCTATATAGAAAGAGAGGCTGTAAAGAGAGATAGATAAAATCGATGTCGTTCCTAAATTTCAAAAGTTTAGCACTAATAGCTCATTAACTATAAGTCAAAAATCAAATTACTTTTTTTTACAAGTTTCTAAAAATATAATAAAATCATGTATCGTATTAAAAAATAAAATACATATTTTTTTGATAAAAAAATTCAAAACTTAATGAATACAACAGTTTTTTTAAATTTTAATACGATAGCTTACTTCAGAATTACAAGTATTTTAATCCTGTGAAAACCGCGCTTAAAAATGATAAAGGATTTTTGAGTTATTAGTGCTAAACTTTAACACTGATTTTGCCTATGCCGTGTAAAGTGTGTCGGACCCTTAGACCATATACGCAACCGCTTCGCTGTAATGGACTGCTAATACGGTTCAGAAACACACGAAAACATCTAAAGGACAAAAGTATATATTGGTCCTTTACTGTGCCGGAACGATTTCAAGTTCTTGCTTTGTAGCGTTGCCATATCATATTTTTAAATTTAAATTAGTGTAAGAAAAAATATATAGGTCTGCAGAATAAAATAAATTATATCAGCTTTAAAAATTTTGCAAATGTTACATGATGTTTCTATTTAAAATTGGCTGTTTGTTTTTTTTTAATCCTCAACTTTGAAGCAAAATAAATTTGACAACTGCGTACACCGGCGCGCGGTGTTAAAAATATATAAAATATTAAATAAAATTATAAAATATATTAAAGAAAATATATATGTCTGTCACTTGCATGTTAGCGTGTAACTCACGCACAGGAAAGTTAGGAGATTGGCAGTCCATTACAGCGAAGCGGTTGCGTAAATGGTCTAAGGTCGGGCCCCTTAAATATTCGATCCGCTATCTAATATGTATATCTCGATCATCATTAAATTACCTTTTGTATTAAAACCCTGTTTTTAATCTCAACCCCACCTCACGAGGCACAGCTCGTGACAATGCAAACTGATATAATATGTGACATAACAAATACTCAAAGTACTCTTGGTTTTGAATTAAATATCTTTTCAATCAGAAAGCTATAGACCTTTGTAAGTTGTATTATGGGTTGCGGCTAAATTTTTTTTAGAAGTAACTCTCTTATGAATAACCCTGTATAATATACAGTGTATATCATCAACACCATTGCACCGCCTTTATTGCGGCCATGTTTGCTTTAAAATAATTGTCATAGTTTTAAGAAAATTGTAAACATATTTGAAAAAATAAATGATTTTTGACTTGACTTGACTTGACTTGACCGCCTTTATGTTGTACATGTTTTTTGATGACTTTTTATTATTTATTTTAGTGATTTATGTTTGTTTATTAAAAAAATGTAGTAAGATTAATTAGGAAATACAGGGTATAATCAAATTTTGTGTAGAAATTTAACTTGGTAATTGTGCTGGTTAAAAGGATGCTAAATACCTAAAATTGCCTTATGCAAATGTTTATAGGTGTTGAGATATACGATGTAAAAGTTTTTGCTCAAAAACCTTGCTGTCATACATCGTGTATCATTGTAACTCAAAAATTGTTTTTTGAGAAAATTTCTACAAAAATGACTCAAAATTCACTGATATTTGGTAAGAAAAATTTGGGTATTTAGCATCGTTTTAGCGAGAACTGTCACCAGATAAATATTTGCACATATTTCAGTCACAGCCACAAAATTGATATAACACTACGTGTGTTGTGTGTTGTACAAAAACAAATTTTTGAAAAAGAAAGCTCTACATTGTACATCTCGAAAACTGTCAACATTTCTATAACACAAATTTAGGTAGTTAGCATCCTTTCAACAAAGACCAGGTAAAACTTCTACATATTAGATTACACCCTGTATAATAAAACTTTTCTGAGAATGACACAGCTAAGAAAACCTTGTGTCAAAACGTTGTAAAAATCAATGTTTTGTTCTGCGATCTGTTTGCTAGGATTTTTAGATCCATGTTAACAGACCACAATTAGTTCCTAAACTGAAAACAAAAATTCGTGTTTTCGTTAAAATTAAACCAACTGCTTTGGCCTATCTGTTTAAGGGGGTTCAGTACCAAAAATTAATGAAGATTTTTTTCCAAAATGTTTAAAGCGTTTGCGCCAGTAGTGTTCACAGAATGTTAAAAAAATAATAAAAAATTTTTTTTAAATAACAAGCTGTAAAAAAAATTTTTACTTAAAAAACAAGGCTTCATTATTACACGCCTACACCAGTTATTTATTTACTCATCAAATTCTGCTTTTGTAATTATAAATTAAACATTTTTTCAATTAAACTGCGGGGTCGGCAGTAGCCTAGTGGCTACCACTAGTCGCTGCGACTTTACACTGCGAGCCACTAGAGTCAAACCAAAGCCATGAGTGTTTTGTAAATGTCTGAGCAGTAGCTCACAACGAACATTGTTTCTGTGGTGCCCCGGTCAACAAAAGGCTACCAAAGAAAACGCACGTGGTGAGCTCGGACGGGCACAGTAAAAGAGGTTCGGTAAGTCGGGCACGCCACGGTGTGGAGGAAATTCAAAGAACTGATAAAGCTCCCCTTAAAAAATTTTTGTTTTAGTAGTATCTGATTTTGTACTCACAAAAACAAGTAAAATATTTTTCAAATATCATTTCAAAATAAAATAGTATGTGCTATAATGTCTAATAGCTTCCAGTGAAGTTACGCTTTAGATACAGCTTAATTTAGTTGTGTCCAGGTATTCCTTAAAAGACGGTCCCAAAAAAAATAACTTCTTGCTGAGAAAATTTCCTAAAGGATATCCTACAAAAATTCGTGATAGTCCTTTGAAAGATTCTCTAGAAAAGCTTCTGCTTCTCCTAGACATGCCCAAAAAAAGGTCGCAAAAAAACCTTTCAAAAACTTTAAAAATTTGACTTCGTACAAAACTCTTCCAAAAATGTCCAGAAAAAAGTTTTAAAGAAGAAACCTTTTGAAGTTTACAGATGTTCTCGTAGAACTAAAATTTAGAATAAACACTATCGGCTTTGTTTCATTTTTCGTCCATTACATTGTAATATCATATTTACACTGTCTGATGCCCTCTTCAGCTAACCTATGTATTACCTTTCACTTATAGGTTAATAGACGTAATTATTAGCTTTTCGTGTGTTTAATTGTTTTTAAAATTATGATTAAACAAATTGAAAAATTGAGTGTTTTCCAGAAGGTTTTTGAAAAAAACACGCATAATTTACGAAATTAATATAAAAATTATTCTAGAATTAGTTAATAACTGTAAATTTATTATAGCTTCTAAAAGTACAGACGAACAAAGGGCAATTCATCAACTCAGACAACAAGCATATCCCTACTTCGGATATCTTCTCACTGGTTGAGAGAAAGGAGAAATAAAAAGCTGTGCAAAATTCTTTAGTTTTGATTATTTCCTAGCTAATCTTATTATTTAAATGGGTGTACCTCATAAAAAAACAACTTTTCTATATACCATTTTTAAGACAGATGCTAAAAATTTTGAATTTTGTTCCTTCCAGAAAATCACGATACGCCTATGATTATTTAATTACCATTATAACATAGCCTAGTTACCATTATAATAATGCATACGTCAGTGGCATTATTAGTAGAGTATTTTCTACTAAATGTTTAAATAATTTTATCTTAATAACGGTTGAGATTCGGAAAAAATTAAATCTAAAAAAAATGTTCTTTAAGCGAGACCTATCACTGGCTAAATTTTTGACTATCATTTCTGATACACCCTGTATAAAGCAAAGCAAAGTGGCTATTTATAAATTTTACTTATTAAAACTAGCACACTGCTTACCATTTTTCACGTCCTCAAATTTCAGTACACAGTTTAGAACGTATCGCCTGTTGACATGTATGGTGATGGCCTCTGTAAAGTGAGACGATTAAATCACAATAAAAAAAATACATCATACAAATTATTTTTTTATTTAAAGTCGTTAAAAATGTTATTCTTGGTAAAATGTACGTAAAAGCCAAAAGCATATACTTGTCAGTGTCCCATTTTTGAATAGCCCCTACTGTACGATTCTAACTAAACGCGTATTTAAAAATTTATTACTCTTCATTGCTCTGTGTGAGTTATAAATATCGATAAAACTTTCAAACTGTTATAAATTCAAGTGTTAAAATCCGGTAACAATATTTTAGAGAAAAGAACATCTATGTGTCCACATTCTTGTCATTGTAGTATTTCATAGGAATTTCATTTGAACTATTTCATAGAGAAATGATATTTCTATTACAAGAAGCTTTGGAAAATTTTCTCTTTTATTTAACTTGTTTTTTCAATCAAGAAGATGTAAATAAAGTGAGAACGTAAAAGTCTGAAAGTGTCATTCAATTAAAAGAAATTGGTTTTTGTTAGATTTTGATCTTAGATAAAAATAACAGAACTAGACACTGTAAAAAATTTTTGGGGTTTATTGCAGAATAATGAGCGTTTTCTTAAGTAATAATTGCTATAATTAGAGCTTATGTGTATACATCTCGTCTACATGTTTCTGTTAATTACTGAGAAAGCAATTACTTCGCTATTAAATTAAGACAGAAAATAAAATGTCTTTGAACATTCCCTTTCTAATTAGCACATGGTAAAACCAAAGGCACACTTTTAATACGGTTTAATTTCATTAAATAAAACTATAGTGAAACGAAAATTCGCTTCACAACCTTTGAATGCTCAACCAAATTGCCACAAGAACCAATTCAGCCAAACTAGTAGTTTGGAGTGTTTAGCTGATGAAAAGGCCGTCTGTCCAACTTTGGTCCAGTTTTTTGATGCCTCACTTCTCTCTGTTGGATTAAATGCAGCACTAAAATATATCGAAAATGTAAAGTGGATTAGGTAATGTAATCGTGATTGTATCGCATGCAGACTGTATGTAAATTCGAGAGAAAATTCGAAAGCTCGTTATGTGGGGACACGTCGGGATTTTATCGCTACTAAACGCACCAATAATTTACTCAAATGTTGCAAAAAGTTTCAAAAATCCCGAAACTGTTTGTAAGGAACGGTCACTGTGGACTCTCGGTGTTTTTTCAGCGTCTAGTTTCAGTAATGATTTTAAGTTATCTCTTGGGTGCTAGAAAAAGAACTGTCATTCGGTTTAAAAAACACAGAGCAGCTTTGTTCATTTTGCTTGACTTGTTAAATTATTCCATACAGCATCAAGTCTAGGTCAGTGCTTCACCTTTTGAGAATCTTTCTAATGAGAAACGTTTTCAAACTAAATAATGTACCCTCAAAGTCTACAGCACAGACGAATTATTATTATTACGTTCTAAATGAGCTGTCACAATTGTTTGTAATTATTTACAAAGTCGAGTCCATTTTTCCTGTTTTCTTAATTGTCAAACAGTTGAAGTAAATTTGCATTATTAGTTTTTGAAGGAAAAAAGAAAAAGTGATAAATTAGAGACACTCACAGAATATAGTTTTATTTCTCCGAAGACTGAACCATAGCTAACGATTCGGAAAAAGTTGTAAGGTCTTAACGAAGTCCTTTGAGTATATAGAAACTTTTAGTCGTCGATTAGGCGCTTGATACTGTAGCCAGAGTTTTATACTTTACTTCTGCTACACCTGATGCCACTTAGTCTTATCGATTCAGTCTAGCTTTGATATTTAGCGAAATGTGATAAAACAAACGAATAAATATTTTATAGAGGCTTAAATCAATCTATTCAAATATTTAAGAGGCACTTTTAATGTTTATTGATGCAAAGTTTCGTAACTTTGTATTTAAGTTTAATTCTACAATTTTAACAGTTGAATTATTTCTTACATCGGGAATAATTCATCAAATCAATAAACGATAAATAAATAAAAAACTCTTACTACTTTTGCCAACAGGAAATGTCTCATCGATACAAAATTAATTTCTCGTGAAAAAAATTATGATTTCTTTATCCTTGAACTAGATTGAACTAAACATTTTTTCGTGACACAAAATTTTATTTATTTAAAAGTTTCAACTCATGGCAGATGTAAAATGGCCTGCAATATATGAGTGAAACAACTTTGAAAAGAATGCAATCTCGAATCCTACAACAGTTATGTATTGCTTCAAATAAATCGCCTCAGAAAACTTCTTTTCATAAAAAAATAATAGCAGCAATTACATTTACTTCATATATATGAAAAAAAATTTGCTACTATCAAAGCTTGTTAACTTCAATATGTCTATTATAACCGTTTTCAAAACAAGAAAATATTGTAATAATGGATTTAAATTAATCAGTTTACATTACTTTTGAGTGAAATCCCTTTGATTTTATAATTTTTTTAACACTTTATTTTTCAATATTATTGATTTTTGTCGCAAATTGTACCAAGTCATTTTATTGTTCATGTTTTTCTAAAATTAGAACTTGATAACTCATTTACAATTAATTATTTGTCTTAGTCTAACTGGTGCCATGAGGTTTACTCCTTCATGTTTTGTGCTTGTTTTGTGCAACATTTTCAAAAATGTTGGAAAAAATAAAAAATTCTAATAAACAAAATTAAACAAGAGCAACAAAAGCTTTTACCCGCTAGTTATTTCTTTCTAGCTCATGCTAATTGCAGAAGTTTGTCTTGTTTCAATCGAGCAAAGTCATTTGCTAAATTTTTATGCATTTTACCTAATAAGTACAAATAATAAACATGTGATTTAATGCCGTGTCTGACTGTTTAAAGACAAGACGTAACCAAGTTTTTGAAGCTAACTAAAGCATTAAATCTTCATTAAATGTTTTATTGCTAAATAATAAATATAAAATTTGCAGTTTGACATTTAATCTCAAAATTTTGTGACAGCTGAAAAATTCTGAACGGCTTTAAATTATTTGTGATTTACTGCTTAATCCATAAAATTTTTGACATATTTCCTAGTCAATAAATGTGATAGATTAGTACGTTTAAAATGTCACTAACATGTAATGTAGTGTTGATTTGACAAAAAATACATTTATATATCATTTGATAACGTTACCTTTTTTACTGCTTAAACTATAACCTACTTTATACTTAGTTGTTTTTTATCTAATTGTAATTAGTTTTAGTAATTTTAGGCCAAGCAATATTATTTGTAAACAAGACTTGTTTAAAATTGTCGCAAGTGTTATAACAAAAAAACACGTCTAAATCCCAGTATACATATTATGTTTTTTTTATATTTTCTTTGTTTATATTTTCTTTGCGCAATTATGTATAAGTATTATTTTCAAATTTTTGTTCTGTTTTTTTTTATATTTCTACAATTTAGAAATTTTTTCTAAACAACCTTTAATAGATACTTTAGTTTCTACGAATGAGAGATGTAGCTTACAAATTTATGATATTGACAGTTTGTGAGGGTTAAAGATTGAGCACAAGTTAGCAAGTATATCCAGTAGAAATAAAACTCGTACAGAGCTAACGTAAGAAAGAAACTAAATTGAAAAAAAAACGACTTAAACTTTGACGTGCCTGCTTGATTATAAAATAAATTAAATATTAAATCTTGTAATTCTAAATAAACTGATCAACAATTCACCATAAAAATTGTTAATTATACAGGATTTATTTGTGTTTTTTGTGGTTTTTTTGTACTTTTTTGCCTATCTGACGTATTTTATGGGCTTTAAAATCGGGCTTTTTGCCGTTTTATCTGACAAAACAAGCAAAATGAGAATTTAACTGAGCATCTTTTTCAGTAATATTAAAACTGACACGTTAAAAGTATCATTCAGGGTGACTTATTCTTAATTTCTAATGCTTCAACAGCGTTTATCTGACCGAGAATTGCAGCATGTGGTTCACATGGTACAGGAAGAGTTATCTCATCGCGAGATGGCGCGAATTTTTAATGTGGCACATGGGGTGATCAATAGAGCCATTAATCGCTTTCAAGAATGTGGGACTCCTCGTTTCAGATATGGTGGAGGTCGTGCACGTAGTCTAACTACAAGACAAACTCGTTTTTTTACAATTTACTCCTCGCCGAAACCCTACCGACAACGCTACTCAGTTAAATAACGCGCTACAACGAGTTACAGAAGTAGTTATTTCTGCTCAAACAGTTCGACGAATGCTACACGAATATGGCGTAAGGACTAGAAGAGGTGTGCCATGCCCACTGTTAACCCGACAACCTCGAATACAACGGAGACATTGGGGGGAAGCTTATTTGAACTGAACCCAGGACGAATGGTACCGATGTATGTTTGCAGATGAGTCTCGATTTACGCTTTATCGTTTGGTTGGGCGTATTAGAGTGTGGCGACGCCCGAACAAGACGTACCGTGAAAAAATGCGAGAGCACAGGGTACCTTTCGGAAGAGGTAGTATTACTCTTTAAGAAGGCAGTATTTTTAACGGCCGCACAGAGATTGTGGAACTAAGGGGGTTATGCATAGGTGCACAACATTATAGGGATATGTGTATTCTACCGATTATAATCCCTTTTGCCAACAATTTTGGAAATGAATTTGTGTTTGTGGATGATAATGCATGACCGCACCGTGCTCGGATTGTGAACAATGTTCTTAATGCACATAGTATTGAACGAATAGTGTGGCTGGCACGCTCTCCTGATTGCAACCCCATCAAACGTCTATGGTGTATGTACTAGAACACAGGTTATCGGAACAAGATGTCCAACCCGAAACTTTTGAAGAGCTTCAAAACATGTTGGAACAGGAATGAGAAGCAGTACCTCAAGAAGTCATCAATTGTTTAATAGAAAGTTTGCCTAGGAAATTTATGACTGTCTATAGGGCTAGAAGTGGTCCTACTAGATATTAATTTATATAATATGTTTCATAAATAAATATGTAAATACAATATGTGTTTACTAAATATTGCTGGAGGTATTTACTGTTTTTGTAAAAAGTTGAATAAATAACCAAATATACTGATTTACGATGGTGCGATGCATGTGTACCTTTCTTTTTTTACCCGGCTTGTATTTTAGTAACGGTTTTTTAAAGAAATATGATGTATGAAAATGAAAACATCACTTATTATAGAGTGGATCATTTTAATTATTGTGTAGTTTATTTATTTAAGCAAATTCGATATTAACCTTAAGACGCGTTAAGTTCTTAATTTTCAGTTTGGTAGTGTATTGTATAGTTTTGTATTGCTGTTTATTCCAGCAATTAAAATGTGCTCTAAATTCTGTAAAATTAAAAATATTTAATGTTTATAACTTGAAATCAAAATGTAACTGAATCAGAGCAGGCTGTGCCAGTGTAACTGTAATGATTAGACACATCATTACAGTTACGCAGATACATTTTAAGTGTAAGGCTATTAAAGTTAAGTCCGAGATTTGTGTTTCCATTGTTGTTTATCTCAAGATAAATGTTTTATTTTGCTCCAAGTCATTCGTTTTTTCTCTGCGTTTTGAATAACTCTGACTATTTAGTATCTATCTTGTTCTGGACTTATTACTTTTTAGTTTTTCTCTGGCACTCATATTTTGTAAACCTTTTTTGTCTTATCTGACATTTTATATAGTTATATACATGCTCAAGCCATCTAAGTTGTTTTTCTATAATTTTTTAAATTAATTTTAGTTTTAATCAACTTTAATTTTTAATTAATCGATCGTTTGTACATGTACTTTCTGTTTGAAAAACTCGTTTCTAATTTTGTTTTTCTTAATTTAGCTTTCTATTCTTTACACGAACCTCATGTCTATTGGCTGTGTTTGTCTTTTTATAAGTTGATTTTCCACTGCTGTATGTCATTTTTGGTTTAACCATTTTTTTATCACTTCGGTTTTTTTATTTCTTTTTTCTTTATAAGAGGGATAGTCGTCTACATATTCTCTGTCATGTTATAGCTAAATCAAATGTAAACTTGATGCAATTTGAAGATGAGTACAGATTCTTAGTTAACAAACAACAAATTCTATGGCACACAGCTCTATCGCTCTGATGTATTACGTATAGTGACCAATATTTCACCAATTCGTAGCAGATTTCGGACCTTCTTATATAGCGACCGCTCCGACTAAACCGACTACTGCTCTATGTAAGTCTTCGATGTACAAGGCCATGCTTTTTAATAATCTTGAATGTGTATTAGAAATTTGAGATGTTGCTCGTAACGAACATTACTTAGTTTCTTTAAGCAAAAATTAACATTTTATAATTAAACAAATGCATCATTTTTATTTTGTACTGTATAAATAACTCAAGTCATCTATTATAAATAGAAAAAACAAAAATAAATCATTAGAGTATATAATTTTCTAATACAGATCTAAAAAAATTTAAATAAAGTTTTTTCAATTAGATTTTATTTCTTCCTAAAGTTAAAACGCAAAAAATATATTCTGAATCAATAAGTAGTAAATTATTCAGTCATGCTCAAAAAGTTATGTATATTTAATTATAATACTTTTGAAAGTTTAAAATTATCTATATCTCCTTAAACAATAGTTCTGTTTTACGTGTGATAAATTTTTCAAGAAAATACAGTTGAGACCCCTCGAAAAATTCCAAATACCCCTCATATATTTTCTTGATAAATGTACTCGCTGGATTTCACTGTCCGGTAAATGTCAAAATTTAAATAAATTCCCATAAATCAATATTTGCTTTTAATTAAAAAAATGTTATTTTCTTCATGCTCCTTTAATCCCCAGGAGTGCAAACCAAGACAAAAATTCCGCCGGTTTTTATCGTATTATTTACGGTCGAGTTATTATTTGATTCGATTCTTTTATTCCTCCCAGCTACTAATTCAATGATCGATGAATCTCCGAAATTAAATGTGCCATTATAAAACATAAGATTACGTTATTAATTATTTTGTTGGCATCATGCAATAATTTTGTGAACACGTACCCTTCGTTAATAATGCTTTTGTTTGAGTGTCGTCGAAATAGAACACGCTATTGTATTCAAATTTAACTAAAACACAGTTTAGTGCCTTTCATTAATAAAACCAAAGCTTTACTAGCAATTGTGTTACTTGAAACTAATTGCAAGATCATTTTCTAAGAAAAAAATAAAGGTTTTTATTGAAAAATGAACTGACAACTCCCTGTCAGCAAATACGGACACCCGTAATTCCTTTATTTTTCACCTTAAAGATGTCGTTTATTCCCGAAAAAAACCTATCTCAGACTCGACTAATTAAAGTCACTTAATTAATATTAATTTGTTCTGTTCGATAATTATCAGAATTCGTAATTATCATTTCAAATAACGACCTGGAAAATTAAATTGTCTGTTATTTGCAATTTTAATTTATTATTCATGTGTGGGCTATGATACATGTAATACAATTATCAACTTGTTGTTTGCATTTTGTCACTTTGTTCTTTCAGTTGTGGTAAAATTCTGGTCTCCCCTATGAGCTCTAATTGGATCAACATAGTTACTAAGCCGGCTTAGCACCTCTTTGACATCAAAAGAACTTGCCCAATTGGTCGGTTAGATTAAACTGGTTTCCTTTTTTCACTTTATTAGTGTCTTTATTGGTCAATTACAGTTAAATTTCTTGACGTATAACATTGTAGCAATTAAGTGGATACTTTGTTAATCTCGTCTTTAATTGAACTATTCATTTTAGATACCTGCATACAAATTGTACTAAACCAGAAATTAAGCTATTCGCTCTCGAAACTTTAAACGTAATAGCACGAATTAATACAGTCGGAAAGAACAATTTTTATTACGCTATTTGTTACAATTACAATATACTATAAATTAATTACATCAATTAAAAGTAAAATTTAAAATAACACTCTATTGCTCTAGTTCATTAAAAAAAATTTAAAAGCAGAAAAACGCACTAGCTTGATTCATAACTACCAAAAACAAAAAAAACATATTTTCAGACTCTTTTATTTCGTTATTTTGCCATTAATATCGTTTAATTATAGATATCTAATTAAACTAACA
Organism: Tribolium confusum; assembly: GCA_029207805.1. Taxonomy (NCBI): domain Eukaryota; kingdom Metazoa; phylum Arthropoda; class Insecta; order Coleoptera; family Tenebrionidae; genus Tribolium; species Tribolium confusum. The sequence goes on from JALGAY010000006.1 coordinate 13,989,553, forward strand.
ATAACTCTTTCTATCGAAAAGCAGTTTGTAACAAATTTAATTCATTTCTTCTTATTCGGCTCTACTTTTTTTAATGAAATATTTAATGTTTCTATAGCTCTTTCTTTCTTTTGTTATGTTTATGCATAGTATTGAAGATGCCTCTTTTATTTCAAATATCTTTAGTCTATGAAATCCGTAACTGCTTCGATAATTTTTATCAAATTATCATTTATTTCGTCGTCTTCTCTATCATTTCTTATAATGTTTGTTTCTCTTTTCAAATATATTATTATCATATCCCTTCTCTTGTGTTTCTGTAAATTTTACAGTGGTCCGTAAGTCCACTGTATATTAATTCATTAGTTAGTAAATGTCGTTGATCTTTTGGTTTCTGTTTACTGGTTCTATTTTTTCTTTCTGATTGCTTCACAGAAAATAGTTATTTGTTAGTGTATGCTTTATTAGGCAATAAAGCATATGATTTAAAGCTGTAACTGACAATTCAAAGACAAGGCGCAGCCAATTCTTCAAAGCCAAATAAGTTATTAAATTTGCTGAATTAAACATATACTTTTTTCGTCAGACCTACCTAACATATTGCTGTTTAAAAGTTAACCTCAGAATTTTGTGACAGCTGAAAAATCCAAAACGTCTTTAAAGTATCTGGTTTATTGCTCACTCAATAAGAATGTTGACATATTGTCTAGTCAATAAATGCGATAGTTTAGTGCGCTTAAATAGTAACCAAAATATAAAGTTTTGCAGTCGATGGGCGAAAAATAAAGTTGTTTCATATTTTGCCACTTCTTTGTTTAACTACTGTTTTTCCTGTCTATTGAAACCTTTTTTTTTATTCTTACTTATTTTTAATTTACATTCTATTTAAATTTTCTTATAGAAACTGTACCATACCTAACAACAATATAGTCAATATTTATACTATACGGTTCAAAATTTAAAAAAATATATAATAAATATATCTCGGAAAAATCTCTCTAGCTTCAAAATGCCAACCGAAGTGCCACTTTTTTTAAATATCTCAGTATCAGTTACTAATCATGTTAGAACAAATATGAATATTTGGCTATCCCCCTAAATGCAGCGATAAAACAAAACACTTTTTGACGACATACAGCCAAGTGTAAAAATCGTAAGAATTGTAGACAAAGCAAAGTCATGATCAGAGATAATTTCCGAAAGCTGTTAGGCGTTTGGTCTGGACATTATCGACTAAATAGACAACTACACAAAGTAGAAATTGTTGATGGTCCCATATATTGTAGATGAAGTAAAGTGCTTTCATCTATTGCAAGATCGATGCTAGGAAACTTCTAAACTAGTATGCCCATCAGTCTCGAGAGCATCGCACCTAATAGAAAGCTTCTCAAGTTTATGAATATAGTTGGTCGGCTTGAGAAGTAACCAGCATAAGTGCCTATTATTTTAAACCTACTTCTAGTTATTTAGTTTAATTTAATGTTACTAGTACTACTAGTTCTTTAAATTTGTCGGCAATTTTAACAATTATATTATTTTAGCCCTTTCTAAATATCTGTTGTATTTTTGCTAATTGCCGATTTAGATATTTTCTCTTTATTTTCTATATTCAAAAAAAATTTTTTTTAGTGTCTTACATTTCTGCCATTTTTAAAGTTATTTTGTCAACTTTTCTAATAGTTTTTTTTTATTTTTTAAGCAATTTATCCTTTTTCTACTGCAAGTCTTGTTCTTTCATAGTTACGTCCTGCGTTTAAATGAATTGCAATTCTACAACGCTCAACCCAAGTGTGCAACACAACCAACGCTTTTGAAACATTCAACATCCTATCAAGTAGCGATACCTTTCTTGACCTTCTTAACGCATGAAAATGCCGCAAATATAACTTTTTTGAAATTTTCACGACAACCCATGTAGACCGTACCCAGTTCAAACTTGTTTTGGTAAAATTATCCAAAAAACAATATTGCAGGAATATTTTCTCTTTCTTAGTCGGCGAGATTTCAAGCCTTTTTCCATTGAGATTGCCTCTCTTTTAATCAGCAAAAATACTAGCTCTTCTTTATCACGATTAGCAATTTTCAAAAACAATCTATCGATTGCCTTTAACATTAACTCACTCTCTGATCGACAAGCTCATACAACAAACCCGATTTGAACATCTTTCTTTCGATAAACAAAACTCAGCAACACTTTTTGTTTTCCTGTCTCAACAACGATTTACCGATTTCAGAAACGATCTACACTGTTTCAACCCTTCTAATAAAAAACCGCTTGTTTCAACATTCCTTGTAGTTCAATTCTGTTTTACTACAGACAGGAAAGTCCATGTAATATAGCGTATTCACTCCAAGGTATGACCAACTGCACATGAGTGGAAAACTAACCTTACCAACACAATCGAGTCGCATCCCTCTTTTCAACTACTTATTTATCTTCAACCTTCTGTTCAATTACTTTACCTTTAGTTGTTGTGCTGCAACTTTTTGCAACAAATTTCCATCAAAATTAAATATGTAATATTGAAACCAATCACCTCATCAGTTCCAGCTTGTTGTTCTAGAAATTACAAGCCTTGGCAAATTCGTACATCTACGTGCCGTTTTTAGTTAAAGCTTTGCTCATAAAATTCAAAGCATTTTGGATATCTCAGCGTTGTCAACTTTCCGATCTTGTTTGCAACTTCCTATAAAACTCTTAATTCATGAGCGTTTTATAACATGAATTTGAAGTTTTTTTCGTTTGTTTTCAGCTTGGTGAACTGTTTATAGCTAGATGTTGTTTTCTGTTTATTAATCTAGGTTCCATGTAGCTCTACCGTGTCGGAATCTAAAATTGTTTTAATTACAATTTAACTTACTTAACTCTATTGAACCATCTAAACCTAACCTCTGACCATTACCCCGGCTGCAATACCACCGCCGCTCTAAAACGAGACAAGCTAAAATAAGTTCCCACGTTAGATGAGAAAGCATCATAAACGTCAGCGATATTTAAATTTTTGCGCTTTAATATTGGTAAACGAACTACTCCGATGAGGTAGATAGCGTTCCAAAATGATTATGCTTGTGACGTCTAGTATCTTACAAACGAGTCTTTGCCTAAAAACCAACATTTTTCTTAAAATTTCATTTAGACCATGAGGTCACCAAAACAATGCCATTTCGTGAGCACTTATTTTTTTATTTTTTATATATTTTTTTGAACCAAAAAATATTTTTACTGAGACAATAGTCAATATTGACTGCTTTACAGAGCCCAAATTTACAATTTGCCGAGATCGGGAACTCGTTTCGATTTCTTAAACAATACCGGACGTAGTCTACTGCTTGTACCGAGTTATTAGAATATACTTTAGAAGTAGAACCTACTTCTATCGCGGGTAAAATATTAAAACCAGAGCAGAAAAAAAATTTTTTGCTACCCTTGCTGAGTCTTGTACCAAAGGTGTTCCGCAAGAAGTTACCATCTGTACTTCTGCCGCTGGAAGAATTATCTTTAACTTCTTCCGTAAAATTTTTAACATTTATATTATATTTTTTATTAAAAATGTACTTTTTTGTAAATATTACCAAAACCTTTACAAAAGAACAGTGTATCAAAATATCTATTCATATAATCTAATATTTAAACTTTTTGTTAAAAAAGTCTTTTTTTTAATATTATGTGAACCTGTACAAGTGTACAGTGTACAAAAATATCTGTTTGTATGTACAATATAGCAAACAGTTCCATCGTTGTAAGTTTTCTGTACATTGACTTATTTCTTTGTCCTAAGAACTGTGGCTATTAGAAGAAATTGAATCTCGTAGAGCATCACTAGTCATTAAAGTTTTATATAAAAGACTTTATCGGAAATTTTTTTCTTTAACATCTTAGACGAAAATTCTTTCCTTCATTAAAAGTCTCATTAAAAAATATGTGGCTTCTGCATTATTACTTTTTTATAATTTTGTAAACTATTTGTCACAATCATTAAGCACTATAAATTACTACAAGGAAACTATCCATCCTAACACGAAATTTATCATCAGTCTACTCAAACTGCCAAGAAATTCATAAGCAAATGTCCCAACTCTGTATGCAATGCAACCACAATCAATTTCGGTGATTAAAGCCAAAGAAAAAATAAAATCTATTTTCACTTGTTATTCTCTTGTACATGTATTTACGTTACCCCGAGTAAACATAATAAACATGCAAGATATAAAAATAAAAATTTATATGATATCACACGTGTTGTGGAGCACCAATTTCAGCCATTTGAGTAATATCAAAAATCGCTAAAAATGACAATTTTACGTTAAATTGCAAAATGGAAATTTCGACACAAACAACTTTTATTCGAATAAAAATATTTGCGTTCGTCAAAATATAAACAAGTTTATTTTTTTATTTAAACGTCTATCAGAAATTGGAAAAGTACTAATTCAAAAATAATTTTTAATTTGAAAACATTTTACGCTTAATTGTATACAATTAAATTAACTCAATTGTTGTTCAAAGTTGCTTATTTGTAAATCCTATTGTTACTACAGGACAAATCCGTATTTTGCAACTGTTCTAGAATAATCCCCGTCGAATTTAAATAAATTTACCATTTCGGAAAAAACAATTAAGTCTTATTTTTTCCGTTATTTGTTTGTCGCATGAAAACGCATCAAAGCCTCGTTTTCGATTTGTGTCGATAGTAATAGTAGAGAAATAGTGCATAATAGGATTAGTTTTGATTGGATTGTCCATACAGCATCCATCAATAAACTGCGCCGCTGTGGCCTAATCCATACACGATGTTGCACTAAGAGTACGTCAGAGAGTCGACACACCGCGTTAGAAAAAGACAGTAATATCGGCTTGCGTATGCGTCGCGACGTACACAAGAGAAGCGTCGATTTTGTTAAACTTGTAGATTCTCACCGGGCGTCCAGCAAGCGAGAGGTGTTATCAAAACAAATTTTCGGCGACCCGCGAAAACGGTCAAATTAATTTTTGCGCGACTGAGTGTTTGAAAAAATTATTAGGATAGGGAAAAAAAACGGAGAGCTGACAGGACAAGACTTTAAGGCAAGTAGGATCCTTTTTTGTCCTGGCGGGTAAACGTGTGTGCATATGGCGCAAGTACAGTTTGTCTTATTTGACTAAAACAAACTTTCTATTTTATTCTTGGAGTCATTAGCTCTTGTGTGTATTTTGATCTTTTAAGAAGAAATCAAATATTTATGTCTTTGGAATGCCTATAAATAAACAAAATTAAAGACTGCTTCCTACATTTTGTATAAATGTGGAATTACGAAATGATATTTCATTTTTAATTTGCAATTTTAATTAATTAAACAAAAGCTTGAATTTAATTATAAATTTATTTTGTAAATAGCCACTTGTACAATAATTTGAATGCTTTACAAAGTTGAACTGATTAAAATTTATCATCCACACAGTGTTAACACGCGATTTCATTTCATTTGAAAAATTTATGAATAATTCCTATATTGCTGATAATTATTACTTAAAATTGATTTTTGAAATGTCTACCACCTGGTATTTGATAAAAAATTTATTCCAATAATTAATTTTTATTGACATTTTAAGATATTATTTCCGTTTGCCATAAACACTTTAAATAAATTTGTTTATTTTGGTAAATTTGGTCTCGAAATTTCTCCATTTGGTAAGTCAACAAACATTTCCCAAATAAACACAAAATAAAATTATTATTTAATTACATTCTGAAACTATCTAATTCCTTCTTCATTAAATACACTTGTAACAATGTATCTCCTTATTCTAAACTTGTCACTTTGTGTATGCATGTAACTGCAAACACACAGTTTAATTAAATTTAAATTAAAATCCAGAGTTAGTTTGATGTTAATTACTCATTTCCAACGAAGACATTTCTTGTTTTCAGAAATAAATTTTAAAAAATTAATAGATACTATTTTCCCAAGAGTATGTACAGAGTAAAAACAGTTTTGTTAATTTGACTACAAATTATAGAATCCCCACAGATTCAAGCTAATTATTAGTAAAATTCAAAATATTTTTTTCGTTAAATATAGCCATTGTAATTTGTTAAATTTCCAAATTAAAAATAATTAAATAGCTAATAAAAACAGTTAAAAGTAACAAATTAATATAGACATCTCGTGTACATTCTGCTAATTTAACAATAGTTGTGTTGTTTTAAACAATTCTAACAGCTAATTTAACTATTTTGTGCCGGTAATTTAACTGCAAATAGTAAAATCTAAAACAAACTTATGTGATTTAAAAAAAACTTCGTACATTTACGTCATTTAAAAAGTTTTGTAAAATTATTGTCTTTTTCTGGTTTATACCATTTGCAGCAACATAAATTTGGAACATCAAATTTTGACATTGATAAATAAAAACGTGTATATCAAGCTTTTGTTTAGCATTACACGTTTTTTAATGTCAAAATTTTGTGTTCCAAATTTATGTTGTCGCAAATGATATTAACGATAACAAAAGTTACAAAATGTTACAAAAATTTGTTATGTTGTAAGTATACACAATATTATGCTAAAATAGCATAAGTTTGTAGCAGATTTTGTAACTAGTTACAGTTAGATTACCGTAAAAAAAAATGTTGAGTTAATCGACCTTATACGTATAGAAAATAGAATGTTAATAAATTCATATGTCATTAGTAACACTGATATATTAAAAATGAAACAAAAAGCGCTATCTTCTCTGATAATAAACGATAAAAAAAAGATTTTTCTTAATAAAAATAAATACACAAAATAAATAAAAATTAAATCAAAATCACAAATAATGTCAGACTAAACTTTCACAAAAAAAATCAATTATTCTACTAAAGATGAAGAATATCTATATCAAAAACTAATTTTTTATAAATTTGTAAATTGTTTTAATAATTTTTCGTATTACAAAGTAACCACAAAATATTTTTACTATGTACCTACATTATTCAAATATTTAAAATGATTTAGAATGGAATTAGAATTTGTTTGTACTCAGAAACTAGAAATAAATATTTGCCATTCATAAATATATAAAATAAATGAATCTGTAAATACTTGTATTTGCAGTTAAATTAAGCGGTTTATTTATTTCTGATAACTAATCCCTTGTGATTTATATTCCGGTCGACTGTGTAATCTGCACATTTCTAAAAGACGAAAGAATTTCAAATAACAAGGAAAAATTTAATAAAATCAAATTCATCGATATAGTTATTATTAACCACAAAATTATTTAGTGTTCCAAAAAACTATTTTTGTTTAATATTGAATTTAATTAAATTGTTGTGTTGGCAAAAATATGATTTAATTGTGTTATTAAAAATTTGGGGAAAATCGATCAGATCAAAATCAATCTAACGGAAACTCGTGAAGCTTTACAATAGGTCTCTAAGCTAAAGGTTTGAAAGCAAACATCTAAATTGGGAAATCGTTCGCTAACTTGACGTGTACTATTCACAGATAAATTGCGATTTCCTTCACTTTTACCTTGTCAAACCCAATACATTATTAATAGTTTAAAGGTTTAGTAATTATTAAAAACTAGCACAATTTTTTATCTAAAGCTTCCAGTAGCTACAAAATTATTAAAGATTCATGTTACATAAGCTAAATCGACTGGAACAATAGACTCTTAATTAATTTTTTATCGGAAGATAAATTTTTAATCGAGTTATTTAATTAAAGTCTTAGCTTGTTCGAAAGCTAAATATTCTTTTATCTATCTATTGATTATGTGAGGTTTAACCATATTTATTTATATAAAAAGATTATGTTACCAAATCACTAATGATAACAAAATGATTAAATTTCAACCAAATTTAGAATTTGTTGATAGTGAAAATAGACAAAATAGAATAACGGCTTGCGGGGTATTAAATACAAAGCTTAAAAAATTAAGAGAACACATTTTTCATACCCTAATGTGCTTTGAGTCTAGTTAAGAATAAAATTAATCTTAAATAAACAATAATATCTCCAGTTACAGAAACAATGAGAACACTTAAGCAATGTTTAAAAAAATTAAATACCTTGAGCAATACCGAGTACTGGAAGTGGAGTTACCATTTTACAAGATAATCAACAAAATTTGTAAGTTTCCATGTCATTGTAAAAGCCGTTCGGAAACCACACAGTCGAGCTTGCCATTGTTGATTTAAATAAACTAATTTCTTAATTCATTAAATGTTAAAATATATATATTAATGATAATAAAAAATTCATAACTATAAAAGAAAACCTCGCCCTATAAATTACATATATAATGACTAACTTTTTGTTCATTTCTTGTTTTATTGTTTGGTTCCTTTGAAATTATTAGGTAAAAATTTGTTGTCATACTGTTCAACTCATAACGAGATACCTTTTTGTAACTAACTCGAAGAAGTCTGTCATATAACACAGGAAACGTCATTTAGTAGTTTTATTTGAATTCAATATGCTCCTCTCTAGTAATTATTAGAAAACAGCGTATAAATTTTCTATAATAGAAATTATAAAAAATCAAACGTTAAAATTTATGCTTTTATCCTTCTTTCAAGTTTAATTGTCCAGAACGGTTGCCATACCGAAATTTGATATTTTGTTTGCGACGGCCGACCGCTTATTAAAGAATCAAAGATGAAGGATGTTTTTAAAATTTTGCTACAAATTTTAAAAAGTAATAGTCTCTGTTGAAAAAATGCTAGATACCCAATTGAGGATAATTTTTTAAGATGTATGACCTAAAAAAAATTTTTCTCAGAAAACATTTTTTTTTCTTATTCTTCTTAAAGAAAATTTTAATGACAAGTATTATGTTTAAGTAGGTGCTTTAACAGACGGTTTGGTTAAAAATAAGGGTACAAGACCTACATATCATTTTATTATTAATCATTTCCTGTATATTATAAAATACCATCTTTATTTGTTGTAATATAATAATTATATCGTATACTGTTTAAATGGTCGTGGCGAATAAAATATGAAATTTGGTTCTGGCAGCTATTGTAAACAACTATTGACTTGTAAAACCAATTACAAATAAAAAAAGTAAAAACTTGAAACTTTAGTTTTAAGTCCTTTTTATAGAAAACTTATAGCCACAAGATTTACATTTTATGTTAAAAGTGGTTTGACAGATAGTTTGAACAGACATAGGAAGGCAAGACCTACATATCTCGCTTAGATATTAATTTTAACTAATATTTATTTATTAAAAAAATATATTTTTAATTTTATTTGGAATACTCACATTTCTTAGACTAATAAATTTGCGAAACTCTTCTAAAAATTTGTTAATTTTACCATCACATCTTTTATTAAACTATTTTTTTTTAAAGTATTCATAAAACTTTTTGTTACAATCTTTGCACTACTATTATTAATTTTACTTAATATTTAAAATCTGAAAACAACAAGGAATTGAAGCAGTACTCCGTCCAGGCTTATAAATGCAGCTAGCAAAAAAATCGAGAATTTATTGACAGAGAAAAGTAAAAACTGCTACGAAAAGCCTGCAAGGGTAAAAAAAACTGATATTCTGGTTTAAAAGCTCACACAATATTAATTTGGAATGTTGTACTTGTGTATTTTAGCAACTAATCAGCATTGACTACACCATTTTGTGTTACTTTAAAATCTAAATAAATGTTTTCATCATTCTATCCTTGTGTCATTATCAATAATATCACAATAGTACGAGGGCAGGATGAAAAATGTTGAGAATAAGTATGGAAACGAAATTATTTTCGATTAATTTTTGTTTTATTTTTCTACATAATTTCCTCTTAATGTAATTCATTTTGTCCGGCGATGCTGAAGCTTTTCAATTTCTAGCTTGAAATGGTTTCATTTAGCCCTTCAAAATAATCATCTACTACGGATTTTACTTACTCGTTTGTTCCAAATCTTTTTCCAGCTAAATTTTTTTTTAGATTTGGAAATACAAGGTAATCCGAGAGAGCTAGATCTGCCAAACAAAGCGGGTTTTGAACTATTTTAAACTTTAAATTTTCCAATTTCTGTACAGCAACATTGCAAGTGTAAACTAGCGCATTGTCGTGGTCTTAAAGAATTTTTTTGTTCAATCCAAGCCTTGTTTCTTTAATTAATCTGTCTAGAAGGTTAGCATAATACTTTCTAGAAATAGTTTGTCCCTTTGGAAAATAGTCAATTAACAAAACTCTTTTGCTGTCTCAGAAAACCGACGCTATCACTTTACCCGCCGAAGCAACAACTCTGGCTTTTTTGGAGGAGAATCACCACGACAAACCCACTGTTTTAATTAATTTTTTGTTTTAAGATTATAGCAATGAACCCAAGTTTTGTCTATTGTCACAAATCGACGTATAAAGTCCACAGGATTTTTGTTAAGTTTTTCCAAATTTGCTTGCGACAACTGGCATCGAATCCGCTTATTCTCTGTTGGCAGCAAACGCGGAACCAATCTTGCAAAGAATTTATGTATGCCCAAATCATTTGTTAAAATAAAATGCACCCGCTTTTTAAAATGTCCACTATTTCAGCTATCTCAAATAAGTTCAACCTTTTGTCATTTAGAACGATATTATAGACATTATCGATAATTGTTGGCGTAGTGACTGTTTTCGGGTACCCACTGCAAGATTCAGCTTCAACACTAATTCTTCCTCTTTTAAATTCATTGACCTAACGGCAAACGATCGCATATGAATGAGCACATTCCCTTAATGTTCCCACCATGTCGTCATAGATTTTCTTTGAAGTTAAGTTTTTTTTCAGAAGATACTTTTCGCGGCACGATATTCGTTTTGCTCCATTTTTACAACTCCCGCGAATCTGGTCGACTCTTGGCACAATAAAAACAAAACTATTACAGCAAATCGAATAAAACTTTAATAGTTTTTCATTGTCATGTGTCAGATTAAAACAAAACATAATCGGCTCTGATAGCGCTACTTTTTCAAACCGAATCGCAAGACTTCTCATCCCGTCCTCGTATATTAAAGAACGCGTTTTGAATAGTCAGCTTTTATAGAGAATAAGTGCCACAATGACTTGAAAAACGAGTTCTTTATGCTACTTTTTCTACATTGCGCGTTTTACGTGATTTTTAAGTAAAAAAGTTAATTAATCAATCTTTAGAGACTTTTGCGTTAATACGAAATAGTTATTAATAAATGTCATGAAAGTGTCAAATGTTTTTTGAACTTTAAACTCTTTTCAAATTTGTCCAAAATTTTGTGTAAGTAACTCACAAATGGTTCTTTTTTACCTACAATATCGGTTATTGATTGAATGCTCCAATTGGCATAAATACAGTAAGGAAAATCTCCAAATCATTGTAAAATTATTTTTAAATTACCAAACTAATTGCGATTCTCAGCAATTCCTCTCTCGTATACACTCATCTAGCAAATAACTTGTAAATTATCAAACGCTATGGGAGTTGTAAATTGCCAAAATAAAGCCTAAAAGCTGTTACTTTTTAATGCTGTTCTAACCACAAAAAGGAAGCTGAAGTTTCTTGCTTGTCCATCGCCGCTTGGCTGCCCCATTTTCGAATATTTTAAAGGTTAATTAGGTTAATTAGGTTAATTAACAAGGCGACATACACACAAAATCACCTTGGTAAAAATTATTATAATATCAAAGCTGACATAAATGCTGAAAGGTGCAATTGACATTTCATTCTAGCGACAGCGTGTTACCAATCCAGAAAAAGTAAATTGCACTAGTACTTTACTCACACAATTTAGGTGCAGTAATGGCTAATACGACACCCAAATCAATCTGTGATAATGACGCAAAATAAAAAAAAGAATATAGATTACTCAATCTTTTTTAAATAGAATAAATATGCTTCATTTTTAATTAAAGGAACACGGCAGTAGGAAGAATTAAAATCAAACAACGATGTTGATATATATTTCTACAGTTTCGCCAATTTTATTCATCTGTTGGCTTCATCAGGAGATTATATTGAAAAAACTTAGGTATTTTAAACATTACTGCAAAAATTATGCACGCAGAGCGGCCATTGACTTAGAACTGAAGCCAACAAATGAATAAAATTCAACTGTAGAGATATATATCAACATCGTTGCTTGATTTCAGTTCTTCCTACTGTCGTGTTCCTTTAATTAATATATAACTAAGGAAGATGACCCAATTAATTAATGCTCCATTTTGTTACGTTCTTAAAATTACAAAAAATGGAAATTGGAACGTTGTTGTTCCAACGATAAGTGTGTTCGGTTTGATTGTCTCATTTCCAGTGATTTATACATATATACCGTTACATATAATCCGGGATCAACATTTTCCTTAATTTGATAATCCAAAAAAAAAAAAACATAACTTGCGTTTTTGCAATCTTAACGTTGGTAATCCAACATATATTATTTTCTGTCATTTTTTACCCCAGAGAGAAAAGTAACATCTGTCATTTCCCACATAAAAAAATGTCATTAAAGTTAGAAATGACGTATTTCTTTACCTCTAACTAAAAGTGAGCAATAGGCATACTACAATGAAAAGTGTAAATAGAAAACTTTTTTTTTTGCTAAAACTATAAAGAATTTAACCATTTGTTCTGTTTTTGCAAAATTAAATTTTTAATATTAACTTTTTATGAAAATTTTATTTAAAGCCATTTTTGAAAAAAAGATATCAATTTGAAAACCTAAAAAAAATAAAAACAATCTTCCAAGTGTATGTATGTATTTGTTTTCTAAAGCTGCAAAACGCGCCTTTTTAAAAATTAGTTTTAAAAAAATTTTTTTTTTGTTCTTGCACTTGTAGGTTTTCATTTTTTTTACAATGTTTTTTGTTTCAATCCTTTAGATGTTTTCATTGTCCTTTTTTTTCTTGTCAAAATGGCAAACAGAGTGTGCTCTAGACTCTAGAGCAAGAAAAGGTAGTTTTGGTCACATTTTCCACCACAATTATTATTATTTTGTAAATAACGTATGTCAGGGCGCTCAGTAGCGTCAACTCAAGACGCTAGTTTTAAAGTAAAATATTATCTATTATACTAGTAAAAAACACAGAGCCCCTGTTATCACTAATGTTCTTTGTATTCTCCTTTTTTCTGATTTCTTTTTCAACTTCTTATTTTAATCTCCATCCCTTTTAATTTTTTTTATAAAAATGAGTATTCATGTACTCTTACGTTGTCTTTTTCTCTTGCTAATAAGACATCTAATTTGTCACTTGACATTTACTTCACTATTTTCCGCTTGGATTTCCCTGTTTTTTTTTCAGATTACTTTTTATTTTGTCTTCTGAATCTTCATCATTACCGTCCAATTTATTATTCAAGAATCTACTTGCTAAATTTGTTACTTCACTCATTAAAACTAAATGCATAGTGCACAAAACGCAAATGAGATTTTTCGTAATTCAATACAAGAGTACAAAATAAAGTATAAATGTTTGCAAGTGGTGGAAGTTTATTTCTAGGACTGAATTCGATAAAAGACGATTTTCTTAGCCTCTCCAGTGAGAAGATTACCTTAAAATCTCTTGAATTGAAAAAACGTATTATCTTAATAGGGTTTTTTGTTAAAATCAATAAAACAAGAAAAATATTTATTTAAAGAAACAGTTTGTTCAACCAATAGCATTTACAAACCGAAACAGAGCAATAAATAAAAGTCTTCTACTCTATTATTCATCTCATATCTACATCCTCAAATATCCGTATGTTGAGCAAACTTTTCACTTTACAATTCTCTAGCTGTACTTTAAAAAATAAAATTCTTTTTGCAACTGTTTTGTGGTGCCACTTTTCTATATTTTATGATACTTTTACTCTAATAGTCTCCGTTAAAAGAATAACAAGTATTTCATGTAATAATATATTGCTCATATTTAATTTAGAATGTTCCAGAACAAAAATAATTCAATTTCATACTTGAAAAGTTGAAAACACACACAAACAACTGGTTTTTAAATTGCTAAACACTTATTTTCGCATTTAAATTCTTTTATTCTTATCCGCCGATATTTCTCCCCTTTTCCCAAAGCACATATTATCATAATCTTTGGTTTAGCTTCACGAGTAAATTCGTCTTTCTATCTCTTTTATGCTCTATTTGTAATCTTATCTTGGTATTTAACGGGTTCAAGTGATTTGTCTCGGGGAAAAACTAGATTGTTGATTTTCTCATTTATATGAAAATTCTTGAATAATCGCTCTTTTCATTTCAAGAAAAACTTGCGTATTGTGTTCTGAATTTTTAATGAAAACTGCCACAATTAATAATGCGTTTCATTCAATTTCAGATGCAATGGGGAAAATAACGACACAACAACTCGAATGGAATAAACTACAATGTGAAGTGTTAATTGAATTCTAGGGTGAGAAAATGGCTTACGCTAGAAGCCATCATTTGTGGCGACCTCTTGCTGCGATGTCTGGAAAAGAGCAAGAGCCGGCTGTTATTGCACCTCCTGATAATTTTTCGTTAAAATCAACAATTCTTCATAATATCATAACTATAGCATCGTCGTCAACTGAAGAAAGTAACGATGTTTGGTATCATCTTGATTTCAATGAAAATTCAACGTTTTTCGCGAAAAAATACGACGATAGTTATTTCTATCCGAACTATAGTTTAATGAACAATAATTTCAGTTCGAACTTTAGTGTGAATAGAACTTTCAATTATTACCCACAAGATGAAACAATCAAGATTGTCACAATGGTAGGAATTGCGGTACTGTTGGGATTCATCATACTAGCGACTGTTATAGGTAAGAGATTGATTCCTTCCTTACGAACTTTAATTAAAAATTCAAATCAATTATTTTACAATCTCTATAACTCTATTGAATTTCACATTTATTTTTAACAAAACTGTTAAATATTTTATCAATATTGCGTTAACCTAAATTAAATCAAATAGTGTCATGCGTAATTATAATTCTGTTGGGCATTATTATCACCGTCATAATTAATTAAATGTAATTGAAATGCAAATGATTAATGCTAAAGCCAGGCTTCTGATTTTATGATAAAACATACACGTTTATATACTTAATCGGAACTAAAAAGATACAAATGCTGTCAAGATAACTGAAAATCGATTCAAAAAATTTCCATTTTTATATTAGGTAGACTTTTTAATTTTAGTAAAATTTACAATATCCGGTCTTAAAAGATCTCTTCCTTAAGCTGTGGAAGGCAAAATAAAATTAATTAGATCGACCCGATTTTTCAAACTTTGTACTTAATAAAGTACAGATTTAAAAAACTTATTTTTTAGAAAATTTTAAGAATTAATTAATTTAAAATTTAATTCATTTAGAATTTGTCGAAACTCTGAGTTTTATTATTTTCAAGATAAAAAATTTAATTAATTAAATTAATCACTTAGCATTTTGTGTAATTAAATTGTCGTCATTTTCATTAACTTTACTTTTTTAATTTCGTAGTTAAAAAATTAATAGTAGGAGTAGGAATATTACGAGTCGGAGAAAAATTTTTTGAATATTATTTATAACAAGGTGGGCAAGGTAGAGAAATCCTTTTTGTAGTTGAGCAGGTTTTTCATCTGAAATGCGTAGCATCCAGGATAATAATAAATGCCAGGCTAAAATAGTTTTTTTATACCGTGATTTATATAATATTTTATTTGCTACTAGCATATTTATTCAATTCAGATAAAAATATAACCTAAAGTAGATTTGTAACAATCATTCCAATCCTGTTATAACACTCACTCGGATGTTTTTTAGCCATTGGAGCACTAGTACTATAATAAGCCTATTAAACGAACAACATTTTAAGTTTTACATTAAAATAATTAAAAAACGTTAATTATATAAAAAAAACTATTATAAAGAAGTTGTTTAAAAAACTCAAGCCTAACGTTCGGTTTTATGAACTTCAAAGTCGCGACACAAAATTGCCTTTTCATAATTTGCGTCTTCAAGAAATCTGTCGTTATAAGCATTCTGGTGCTTTTATAACCACTAAAACATTACCGTTCTAAAGAGAGCATACAAAATTTTACTTTTTACATAAAAGCTAAGTAAAAAAACTGAAATTATAAAAAATACTTATGTCTTATGTCAAAAATAAACTGTGTCTTAGATTTTTAAAAAACAAAAGCCGTTTGACAAATGATTTGTAGTCAATTTCTAACAGACATAAAGTAACAAAATTCACTGTTATTTAAAAAAAATGCATTGCTCACTGTTCAACAATTTAATAGATATTGTCAAAAAAAAAGATAACTTGGAAGTTTATACAAGGTAATTTTTTTATTTGTTCCCGCCCGAAACTCTAAAAATAGGCAACACAATATACTTAGAAAAATTTATTTTCAAAATTAAGGTCTTTAGAGTTGTGAATTAATGTCAATATTGTTGATAATACCTTTAACAGTGCTTCCAGAGTCAATTTATTTGGATCATTTGTTGCCTCCTTATTTAATTAATTAACTAACTTTTCGTTTGTATAACGTGTTGCCTATTTTTAGAATTTCGGGCGGGAACAGATAAAAAAATCACCCTGTACTTTGTATTATATAATATGCTCACTATACAAGGTTTTTATGATTGTAAGGACGTAGGCGGCTGTGGAAATAATAAAAAATATTCTGTCTTTTAAAGACAAAGACTTTAGCTATTATTATAATTATTATTAGACAAATGAATAACTTCAAAAACCATATTTCAATGTTCCGTTGCGTAAATAAGATATTACAATGAATATTCGTGATATCAAAAATCTCCACAGCCACCGACGTTGTTACAATCATTTATGAAAAGCCTGTATTATTGTTATAGACACATAATTACGTAAAATTATCTACTACTATGTGAAATGCAAACCAGTTTTGCCGATTTACCCCCTATCAATGCAGAGCATCCTTGAACGTTGGTCAACTGGAAAAAACAGACATTTGCTTTTCAATTTAAGTTTTCTCTTACAAAAATTGAAATACCGGGTGTTAGGGAATGGTTTAGAATACATTTAAAAGTAGGTACAAAATAGCAAAAAAATTAAAAAAACAAAATTCATCTCTACCAAAAACGCATAGTTTTCCCCCAAAAAATTTTTAAAATTATGATTCCAAATTTTGAGAACCGCTAAACTAAGATGATAAAAATAAGTCAGTACAATAATTAAACCTATAAAACTGTAAAAAGTTAACAACAATTCAGTATAAATTTAGTAAAAAAACTTAATTTTAAAAAATTATTTGAGGAGAACTATGTATTTTCGGTATTTCTCTTTTTAATTTTTTTTACTATTCTATACCTACTCGTATTTTTAAATTTATGCTAAACCATTCCATAAAACCCTGTATATATTATAGAAACTTGCAAATTTTATCTAATTCTAAAAAAAATTGTGATTCAATTTTATTTCAAAATTTCGATTTTAAATAAAATCAGATTAAATAGAATCAGATTAAACAAGACAAAGCCCACGTGTTGTGACAACAATTTATGATTAACACTCTATTAAAAATGTAGACAACTTTAATAGTACTTAAGCATTACTGGTAGTGTCATCATTATTTCATTTTACTATTTAAATTATACTAAACCTTAACTTTCACATAAAAATCGTGATTGACAATCTTCAAAATTCCTTACTTAGTCTCAGGCAATTTTATAAAATATTTTCGGAGATAATAATTTCTGGAATTAAGTTGTACAAATTCTTTATTTTGTTGATGACAAATAACATAATAATGAATATAAAACATTTAAAAAATAGTTGAATTGTCTAATTAGGCAATAAAACACATGATTTAATGCCACAACTAGCAGTTCAAATCCAAGGCGCAAGCCGCAGCTGAAACGTCAAGCAAGAGAAAATAAATCTGCCTTATTACCGTATTGAACATATTTTTTTTTCTAAAATTTATAATTTACCATTTTATGTTATTAATTTTTTTAATTGCTGTTTGACAATAAACATATTTTTTTATAACAGCTAAAATATTGTAACCGGTTCTAAAGTGTCTGCTTGACTAGCCAATAAATATTGTCAGTGTATGTCAGTACGCTTAAATTGTCACTAAAATGTGTCGTTTACTCTCAGTCAGCGAAAAATTAAGATAATTATTTTAATCTTAATTTTAGGTACTGTATTTTGTTTATTATAGTAGTGTCTATTTTATCTTACCAAAAATAGCAAATAACCTGATTAAAAAAAATCAAATCATCACGATAACAAATTTTAAATTAAAGTTGTCAGTAATGTCTGTTTTATAAATAACCGTCGGAAATTGGTGCAAATAAATGAAACTCTATTATTGTTCCTATAGTAACGTTATGCTTTTAATTTAGGAAATTAAATTTAGGGTGACTTTATTTAGACCACAAATCAACAAAAAAGCAGATAATAACTTTATTGCCAACCTGTTCAATACTTATTGATTACAGTAAAAGTATATAAAACCGCATCATTAAACGTCCATTAAAAAATGTTTTTGTTTGATACCTCCTTAAAAAGTAGATCTGTAGCCATAGTTACTAGCATGTGAAAGTTACACTTTCACTCACGTCTACTTTCGCTCACGCGTTATCACTCATGCATAATTGAATTTCCTGTTTTCAGGCAACATTTAAAATTTAGCCGCATTAGCTTGTTCCAGGACGTCTTCAGGAACAAATAATTCATCTTCATTATCTATTTTCAATAGAATAATAGCACAAAAGTTACTCACAGTTACAATCAGTTCAATAAAATTGTAGAATTTGTTTGTTGTTTGTTTTCTTGACAACAAATTTCTTCAACCTTGGTTTGTAGGTATTTATATTAAGAATGACAATTTTTTTGCAAATAATTTCAAACTTTTTTCGAAAGTTATAGATTCATTTTCTAAAGAAGTATCAATAAACAAAACCAAATACAGCACTCGAGAGTAAAGTCGCTTTTGTTTACTTGAATTGCATCGTCCACTCAGCTTCGCTTCGTGAACGAACACACAATTCGCGTGAACGAAAGCTTCACCTTCCTCATTCTTACTGTAAATAACTATTAAATTTGCCCTTCAATATTTTTATTACATAAAGTACAAAAAAAATATTTAGCTTGATTGGCTAATTTTATGTGTTGCTGAAAGCATGTCTGGTATTAATTAATTTATTTAAATTGACACCGTCACTTGTAACATAACAATAACAAAGTAACAAATCCATGTAATCAAGAAAAAGGCCAGTTCCTGTTACAAAAAATATACGTTTAAAATTTGTTTTCTCAATTATAATTACAAGATTTTCAAATGCAAAAACTACAAGTTTCCGCATTTTTGAAAAAATAACTAATAATATAGTTAAAAACAAAATTTCAAACAGGATTGTAGGCCTATTGACAATGAAACTCTTGCTTTACAATTGCTATTAATACTGAACTTTTTTGACAAAAACAGCAATACAATACAAAACTAATATCTAACAGTATCCAATTAGTAAATTATTAAAATCGGTTTTCCAATATTTTTAGAGCTTAAAACTTGCTGAAGAACGTCCAACCTTAACTTTATAAATTAAATTGCAACAAACATAAAAGCACAGTTGTATATAAACAACCTGTAGTATTTTAAAAATAACAATATTATTTTTATTAAAAATTGACAAACTCTCTCGGCGTATTCACCATTTCTCTTCTTTCACTATTAAACCAACTACTACAACACAATCCATCAGTAAGTTTTATATTTTTTATAAAAATATAAACAGAATGTAGCGTTCCATTAAAATAATGTAAGAAAACTTTCAATGAAACTACTTCCGAGTCGCTGAAATAATATTACGGAAGATCGAAATATCCTGAACTTGATATAGATACAAACGTATGTAGTTCTTAAGTTTGACATTTCAATATTCACCTGATCCTAAATTGTTTGAAAGTTATAACATATACGAATATCACGAAAGCAAGGATGAAATATAATTTAAAGGTCAGCTGTCAGCTTGTTAACTAGAGAATATTCCACAATAGCCAAATCATGGGTAACTGTCAATTGCAGTATGTGTTACAGCATGCAAACTCTCTAAATAATTGACAACTTTGTAACAAACTTGTGGTGTTAGTGACTGCAAGTAAGTTTTAAGATGTTAACTATTTCGCCTATAGTTAATTAATTAATGCTGTAATAAAATACATTGTAGTAAAAAAAGTGTAAAAGTGTGAACACCATTGCACGGTCGTCATGCACCAGATGAAAGTGATTTATGGTCAGCTGTAAAATACAAAAACCGGGATCTAATGAAACGTTATAAATTTAAAGCCGATATAGTCCTCTACTATCCCAAAGAGCTTAATGATGCATCAAACCGTCCCAATTCCTGATCAAAGCAATTTTTCAAATGCAAATTCCATTTAAGAAAACGCACACCTTCCACCAGTAAATTAAACAAATTAGTTTAATTGCAATGCTTAATCGATGTTTGTTTTAATTAAAAAGCAAATGACGCATGCCATCATCTAGAAAAGCTCTGAGTAACGAGAGTTTAAGCGCAATCCCTTGTCACAGCTACGTGCTGCCTGTCCGATATTTGCTAACAATGTTGGGGTGCTATCGATAAATTGATTTTAACAAAACCCTCAAATTTTTTTAAACTAAATTAGTACACGTCGGTGATCAAACAGACGCAAATAACGACAATTTTAATGAGGTGCTCATACCCGATATTATTAGAATCAAGTTCTCGCACTCTAAGAGAAAAAAACTTGTTTACGATTTGAGACTTTGCCACAAATATGTGCAAATTCCATCTTAAACAATCTCACTAATTAGGTATTTAATTGGTATGTCACCTATTTGGTATGCTATCAGCGTCTGTTCACTACAGATATCAAATGCTCAACTTTTTAAATTACTAGATAAGTTTCTTGAAACCGAATAATCGAAATGTCGGTAGTTGTAGAGTTTACAAGTTTGTGTCATTAAAATTTCAACAATGTCGAAAGTTTAAGCTACCCTCATCCTTAACTATAACAAACGTAAGCTTCAGTCAAATGTTGGGAATAACGCCAATTCTCTAACCTGCGTTTGACAACAAACAACTTCAACTTCAATAAAATATGAACTAATGATAAGAAATATAAAAAAATAGAAAAATTAATAATAGTTTTATATTTTTTATTGTAATAGTAAAAGTAGTGTTTTAAATTATTCTTGTTTGCTTTTTACTTTTTTGTTTTATACGTTTCCTGTTGTAGTTTTTGAAAGTTTGCAATTTTATTCAAAAATAATATAAAATATTATTTAGATTTTATAAAATTTACATTACATTACAAATTTACATTTACAATAAATTTATATATTTTATTAAAATTATAAAACAGTTCAACCGGCGCATCCACCAATTTTCAATATAAAATACCTATTTTATGTATTTAAATTATTACATAGAGCAGACAAAACCAAATATCCTTTAAAAATTGTGTTAATTTGTTATTTTAGTGTATTAATTCTTTCAAAAATTGTTCACCACTTAACTCTAAACACAACAAAGAGCTTTCTTATTTGTAAAAACATTTTCGGTAACATTTGGTAAATTTAGTGTTGGGCATTCACTGCTAATTGTTAATATAAATTTGTCCAATTTGTACTAATACAATTACGGTACAATTAGTACAACTTATCTAATTTTCTCTCTTGATAAACAAAATTTTTCAAATTATAAAAGATTAACAATCTAAAGGTGTAAAGTCCGGAGATCGTGTAAGTTGTGGACAAGGTGTTTTTCGATCACTATAAATTTCTTGCAAAAATTCGAAATTTTTCGTGTTACATGCGCTGGAGCACTGTTGTGATAAGAAAACTAATTTGTTTTTTTACTAACATTAATTAATTTATTTATTCACGGTATTTTTAAAAATTTTGGCTTAATGAAAAAACATTAAGTCACTTATTCCGTCAAAAGCATGAAGGTTTTTATATAAGAAATTTTAGAATTTGCCGATTGACCAAAAGATTAGACCAAAACTTATCAGAAAAAAGTTAAATACAACCTATTGTTTAAATTACTGAAAAAACCATTTGGTATTATGTGGTTTCAATTTTTGTACTATTGTTATGTTAATTTGTTAATTTTAAAACTTTTTTGATAAGTATGCAAGAAATGCACAGACAACTTAATAAAAAACTTTTTTAAAATTTGCTCTGTTCTCTTTGCGAATCTTAAACTACTTCGTCGGCTGTTTTAAGTCTAGTTTAATTTTTACTAGTACAGTGATTGAAAAATGCTTACTTTTCGGTCTCTATTAACTGGTCAAATTTTGTACGGTATTTTTTTATGTTTTCTGTATGTATATTATATTTTTTAGAGAACTGTACATTAATACAAATTAAAAACAGTATTTCTTACTAAAATTTGTTGTTGGGGAGAAATTATTAGCCGCTTATTAACATCGAGTTGTTGACATTTTTGTTGACCGTAATTATCCTAATACGATACAGAAAAAATATTTAAAAATTGTGTATGTAAGATAATACAAAAATCGCCATATTAATATACAATTTTAATAAAATCATTCATAAAACTAAAATTATAAATTAGTGACCTACATCACAGTATAGAGATAAATCAGTATGGACAGCTGATAAAAAGTTGTCAAAAGCTAGCATCCTTTCACGTAAAATGTGTAAGATGAAATCACTAATTTTTAAATTTTTAGGTAACTAATAATACACAATTTTAATTTAAAGGGCTATAACTGTAAATAAAAATAAAATAATACTATAAAAATTATTTTAATCGTTGTCTTACCCTTGTCTTTTGATTATTTATTATATAATTTAGAGTTATAACCCTTTAGATTAAAATTGTGTACTATTAGTTGCCTAAAAATCTAAAAATCAGTAGCTCCATCTAACATATTTTACGTGAAGGAATGGCAGCTTTTAACAAGTTTTTATCAGCTGTTCATACTGATTCATTTATATACTGTGCCTACATTAACAAACGTTTTTTTCACAAAAATAAACAGGCAACGAAAAAGATTAATTTAAACAACTTTTACCAAAATATGTGGGTATTAAAATAGTTTATTGTATAACAAATAGTCTTTTCAGAATTCCTGCATTGGTTAACAAACTGTTGAATAATGTATAGATACGGTTTAAGGATTGACTCTTAGGTGTTAAATTATTTCTCATACAGTGCCTTCAGAAATGATCTCAACCGACGACGACGTAACTAATTTGCGTATAACCGCACAATTGGTATGATTTAACACAAATGTTGCTAAATGATTACTTTGGCTATCTTTTGTCTTTATCAGTATCTCAATTAAAAAAAAGTAAAACACACACGTTTTATTATAACTTTTATCTGTATTTAGTCACATGGCTTAAGGTTAATTTTAAAGTAATTAAAGTTTTAAACAACGTATTTACAAATACTTTTATAAAATAAATATTATCCACACTAAAGTTAACAATAATATATAATATAATATATTATTACATAATATTAACGTGTGCTTATAAATAAATTTTTCAACAATTTACGATTGACTTACGTCTATCGGAGATGCGTTGATAAATTGTATTTCTTGCTGCCTTAATAAGGGAATAGATAACGAGTAACCCAAAACTTTTGTCATCAAATTTTCTTTACCTGTCAAAAAGTAAATTACTTTTAAACATTTAAATTACTAATAAAATTATTAGTAAATACTACAAAATGATTAGTTGAGTATATGATAATTCCAAAACTTTGAAGCATTAGGTAAGACAAAAAAATTGTTTAATAATTCAAAGATTTCTAAAATTAAATTATAATTTGTTCAGAATTTTAAAAAAACACCATCTGTTAAATTATGTGGTAGTAACAAAATCTTACTAAATAAATTTCGTATTTTAGTATTTGGTTAGACAAAAAAATCTCTTTTAAAACTAAAACGCCATATTTTTTAGCCAAATTGTTATATAATACCTCAAAAAACAAAGAACATAGTGAATGCAGCAATAAAGCATCAATTAATTTTCTTTAATGTAAGTTTTCATTTTGTGTTGTCAGTTGAATTTTGTGATAAAATGCGGTGTTTGTGGTTTTTCAAATGAAAAACAAATAATAGTCAAAATGTCATTTTAAAAATCTATTCAAGTATTACGTTTTGACAAAACAAGTAATTCGATGAAAGTTTTGGGCCAGCCTTATAATTTTTGTAAGAATTAGTAGTAATTTTACTAAAAATTGTTATTTTCTAGTAATTATTATTAATAATAATTTTTTATTAATTTATTTTAACAAGTTGCCAATTAAAATTATCCAAAAAACGATTTTTACATTTCAACAGCATTATTTTAAAACATATTTGCCCGGCGCATCCACCATTTTTGCCACTCAGATTAATTTTGTTTTTACACTCTGTGAATATTGTCAAGTTGTTAAGTCTTACAATTTATTAAACAATAACTCCTCACTAAATTAATTCAATAAAACTAAATCTTTAAAAACAAAAGAACGCACTGAGTATATTATTAAAAAACAGTATTAAAAATACGATGACACTCAATTTCATCATTGTAGTACTAAAGAAACAATTTTGGTATTTTTTTTAAATCTCTATAATAAGTATAAACTTTTGCCCGGTTGCACAAACGGTCATCAAAATTGATGGCTCTCTCAATCTCTCATTAACGTACTTTTAGCCAACCAGAGCACGATATTTTTATTTAATCCGAGATTCATGGTTGGTCAAATTTAATTGACGTTTGTGCAACCGGTGATTTATTTTGTATTACTATTATTTATATTATTTACACAATCAAGTTCTTAATGCGTTTATTAATTTATTCATTCTCTACCCGTCAACTGAAATCAAATCCTATTCCCCAGTTTTTCCCAAATCATTCCTAACAAAGTTTCTTTCCCCGACGTTCCAAAAATATCATTAAGGAAATTTAAAAATTTGATACGATTTTGCTCCAAACTCAATTGAGAATTCTTCCCATTCAAGAAAGGGCACTATCGGTTGGATTTTATTGGTACAAAACTTTCACTAGGTTTCTATCAGTTTGGTCGTTCACACAAAAATTTAAAAAAATTGATACTTTTCAACGTTCATTATGGTCAATAAGTAACATCACATTGACATTTAATAAATAAATCAGCATCAATTCAATGCTGCCAACAACAAAATTACTTACTTCTATTACTTTAAAGAAGCTTTAAGTTTATTTTAAAATATCACACTGTTTAACAGTCTGGCCGTTTTAGGTAGAGTGGTTTAAAATTTATCTGAAGCGTGTTTGTTATTTGAGGATTCTCTCAATATATGCTGTTTAAGACAACTAAAGTAAAAACAATTTTTGAATTAATTTCACATTTATATTTAAGAAAAACATTTTTTTCGTTTAGTTAACCTACTTTTATTAAATCACATTCTGCCAAGTAATTTTTTATTAAAACTTTTAATTTATTCATCTCCATCTAATTAACAAAAAATTCCCTTACGTAGCTACTCATAAAGTTTTTAATTTTTACTTTGATAAAAATCTTATATCTACTCGTAGTTAAATATTACAAAAAAGACATTTATGCTAAATTTTATTTTTAGTCAAACTTGATATCAATTCGTAGAATAATTTTTATTAGTAATAAAAATTAATCTTTTTTACGTCTAATAATTATCCCACACAAAAAACAAATTACTGAATTTTTTATAAACAAAAAAACCAAATGCATTAACAACCCACGTAGATAACAAACCCATACCAATTTCAAACTTTTTCATATTTTAAATCCTCTTTAGCTAAATCCCCAAGCACACTGCTAAAAAGTTAATCTGTTTCTGGTGTTAAATGTAAAAAGAAATTTTTGTTGAAACCTGTTGACGACATTACAAAAAAAACTGAATACTTTCGTAAAACTTGTTCGCTTAGCCAACCTGACATTTGGAATAAATCACTAGTTAGTTAATTTCTGTGAAAGTTTCGTGTGAAAAACAGCAGCTGGCAACACCTCATCCATTCCAATTTTTTTTCCATGATCAATTGAATCGGCCTTTGTTTGTTGGCCTAATGGGCCAATTAAGCACAGAAATTGCGCTTTCTGATAACACTTTGTGCCATCGATCGTGAAATTAATTAAACAATTACCCAAGACAAGATATATAGAGGAGGCTTACTCTATTTCCGTTTATATCGAAATAAATTCCGAGGGAACCAAATAAATGACTTGTGATAGTGTCAGGTCTGGCGATTTTGATTTATTTCATGTATTTAATCTACAGGTTGACAAATGACAAACTTATTCAATTTAAGAGAATTCAATAAATACCCGATTAGGTTTTGCAATACGATGCATTTCTTCGCGAAAACCAATTCCTGGCGATTCAACCGTAAACGAATTGCTAATCTGTTTAAAGTAGATCGAAGAATAAAAAACAGCCGAAATTTTATTCACAAGATATATTGTTTTTCCTGTGTATTAGATTCGTTTTACGGTTGCCTTCATTTTGGCTTGTAAGCTTGATTATAATGGGATAATTTGAGTTAGTGTGGCCCAAATTACACAATGCACACAAAGCATGTTTTGTTAGTTCTAACCCAGTTTTAAGCTTTTATGCGGCCGACTGTGCATTTATCCAATTAACATCACTGATTCATTAAATTATATTCAATCCAACTGGCTTTTCAATCGAATCGACACCATATTCATCTGATTATCACTTACTTCACTCCAAAGAACAGTTTGCCACCCCCAAAGCAAGTAAACAAGAAATGTAACTCAGATTGTTAATCAATTCAAAGCAAATACAAAACATTATTAAATTTGTTGTGCTGAGACAAAAGCAAATTCATATGAATTAATAACTGCAAAGACTAAAAATGAAATTTTGAAACGCTGAAATAATTAACATTAACATTATTACACACAAAAATTTAATAATAGTTTGAGAACAACCGCAAGGTTAAATGCGCTGCAAGCATTTTGTAATTAGATATCAGCTTGTTTTTTAGCTTTCAGGAAATTCAAAAACTTTTCAAAGCTGGATTCACAGTTAATTAAAAATAATCTTTAAAACATTTGATATTTTGTGTTTCTTACTCACGGCTGCATGCATTCTATTTACAAATTTGTTTACTTAGAACTTTTAAAACTTTGGGAAATAACATTTTCTTAAAAGACTTAATGAAAACTTGCTTGCTAATTAACACTTCCTGGAGAAAAACTACCACTGCTACTCACAACCAGCAGCAGGTTTACTTTAGTTGTGAAAAACTTTTTGGAAGAATATATATTAGGCAAATTTCTTATTTTTATTCTTAAACTTCTCTGACAAAAATAAAAATCTGACCAGATAATAATTTTATATTTTGTTTACTATAGTTTAGACGAAATAAAAAACTACAAAAAATTCCGCTGTTTTTCCCAAAACATCTCGGTTTAATTTTTATTTTGTGAACGAAACTGCAAGATAAAGCATCAACAAACAGTTTATCCCCTTTTTAAACTTCTAGGTTTTTAACTACCAAATGGTAAACAGTGAATTATACATAATTAAGATAGACAGTCTTCTTAATTGTGGTATATTGCAACAAAATGTCAGCTATGTAAAACAATCTTACTAGTTTATTAACTTTAACTTACAGCACAAAATAACAACTAAAACTACCCTATCACAAATAACTCACAATAGTTCTTTATTCACTTCTCTTATTCACTTATTTTCTCTGATTGGCTATCTCACAAACTAAGTTACACACTATCTGACTTCTGTTGGCAACTGCTTATGCGTACGTCATAGGGTGTGCCAATATTTCGAAAATTTGTTTTTTAAAGTTTTTATTTACTTCTATTCGGTAATTTTACAGTAAAACAAACAATCTATGTAACTCTATATAACAAAAAAACTATATTTGTCACACAAATTTTCATAAATAACAAAATAGGTATTCTTCTGAGGTACAAATTAAAAGAAAAACTGACCCTTAGTAGTTATCCTTGCAAGTAGCACACTCTTTTGTCTTCTTTTTAAAACCTCACATTGACTATTGCAGATGTTACAGAAATGTATAATTCCATGCATTAATCTTCAGTGTAAAAACCTAGTGAAACAGTACACAAGACTTTCATTCATCACACTTATACAGTGAGAACTAGAATGTGCTAAATTAGAAGTAGCTTTGCGTTCTTGTAAAAGTCCAGCTTCTAAAAGTTCAAGTTTTTCAAAATTTTTTCGTTTTTATACTGTCCTATTCTCCGCAAAATGACATCTCACTTGCTCAAAAGCAGCTGACTTAAAATTTCTTTTCTGTCTCTTTTAAGGATCTTCATAAGTTTTGACACATCCAAAATCCATAGCTTCCTAAAGCATTACATCCATCAGTAACTTGTTGTTTTGTTCTAGAAATTTTCATTCACTTTGTCTACCATGTAATTCCAAAATTATGTACTCCACATAAGTTTTAGTTGGTTCTCATCCTAAAATTCCTGTTAATTATTAATTAATAAGCCAATAACGCAAACTCAACAAATCTTCTTGCAACAGTATAACATTTAGTTTATAGTAGTTTGTTTCTTATATTTTAGTTTTTCTTTTCTTTTATCTTTATTTTTCTGTTCAAAAACCTCAAGAAACTGCCTTGATTGTAATTCTATTCATTATTACTACTTTGTAAGTCTGCTGTCATTGATGCATAGTAATTTTGTTTTTTATAGGAATATATCAATACTTTAGCCTTTTCGTTCTTCCAGACGTTAACTGAGACTGTCGATGTCGCTTTAAATTTGATTTTATTCAAATTTCAAAAAACGTTTCAAAATTAAATACAATGTGCCGCTATCATTACCACATAACCTTTTTCACATTTTCTGCTTGTATGATTGTTCTGTATAAATTTTTTACTTATTTCATCAACAATTTTTCGAAAGTACTTATCAATACTTTTCCAACATTCTGCTTCATCAAATTGACTCCATTATTTAATTGGTAAACTTTCTGATGTTTTTCTCTTTGTCTTCTTGTTGTAATTATTTCAGATTTAACATAAGATTTTATCTTTTTTTTGGCGTTGTTTTTATTATTTTTATTTACGCACTTCCGTCGGCAACTGATTCCACATATATCTATAAGTGACTCAACTTTCTAAAAAAATTTCAGAATTGAGTCAATTTTCTAATTGTTTCTCAAAGTTTCTATTTTTAGTTTAAATTACAAATTTTTCAGTTTATTGTTCGAGTGGAAAAGATATTTCGAAAACATTGTTTCAATGTTAATAACTCTCTCAATTATAAACGAGCAATTTAAACAGTTGTACTTCAAAGAAAAAAGCAATTTCCCAATGCGAATTTAATTGCGTAATTGCAAAATAAACAATAGTTGTTGAACAAATTAAACAATTGGAAATGCAGCAAAAGTTTCCACATAAAACTAATCCATATAACCATGCACTAAAAGTTTCCCTCATAATTATCCCGCCTACAAGTTATTATTAACAGAAAGTTTACTTTTGTGGTGTCACTTCTGACAGTTATCATTGTTATGATATGAGAACATTGGATTAAGCTCAGACGTGATTTCTACACCATGATACTAAATTACTTATATTAATGTGTTTTCCAACACAATTGTATTCGTTACAAAGAAACATTATTATTATCACGTGCGGAGTAACAAACACTAGACACTCGTATAAACTATCAATCAAAGTATTTGAGTAAATCGCAAAAAAAGGCCAAAAAGATCCACAGACAATAAAATGTCGAGCGAAGAGATATAAAATAAATCCTTCAAAGACCTACGTGTTGGAACGGAATTCAAATTCTTTTGAGGAAAATTCACTGATAATAATCAGACTTGATTAAATTTTGTACCGAATAATGCTTGAATAATTTATAAATTAGTAATAACAGTCCGCATGCCTTTAATATTAGAGAATTTTACGATAATTTGGTTTGATCGGTTGTTTTCAAGCATTAACCAGTTTAAACAAACATCTGAATTGAGCTGCAAACAAGCTAAACAAAGCAGAGTCTTAATTAATTTAAATAATTTCTTTGAAATTAGTTTCTAAGTTTACCTAATGACACTTATTTTTGTGTTAATGACTAGAACAATAAAAACGGATAAATATTTGCGTTGGTACCACAATCTCGACCATTACAGAGTAATTCGGTCGTATTATCCGTCCAACATGGTCGGGTATTGGATTAATCCGACAAACCTTGTCTCTCTAGATTAACTCCTAACTAATTTACTTGTCACTAAATGGTTCACATTTATCGCTATATTTATTCGAATTAGGAGAAACAAAGTAATCTCGAACAAAACCATATAGAACATATGTGGCAAAAATTTAAAATGCGCATGATAAAACGCTCTAACTTCAAATAAAATTGGTGCAGCTGACACCGAAAGTAATCATTGAATCTAAAGCCCTAACATCAAATTTATTTTTTCGAAATAAATTAAATTAGTAGACAAAACAAATTAATTAATAAAATAATTAATGTTTGCTATTTATATTTACCGTTACCGTATATTTACAATATACGTAAATTTTTTAGTATATTTAGTATTTTACCTACCGCACTCTAATGTAAATAACTATTTTTTAATGTAGTTGCTAAAAGTAAAAAAATTTCTAGACTGTTCAACTCTAAACAACTTTAAAAAAAGTAAAATTCTTACTGTCTACATTAACACAACAAAAATATAATAACGAAGCAGACGATTTATTGCCACATTGGACATAAAGTAAAAGACTTGTTACGCAGGATTTTACGTTTTGATTACAATACAATAATTCGTAATTAATAATGTAACAAAAAAGTCGTATGAATGCCATCCATAAATGTCTATTTCACACAATTTGAAGAAGATACTATCCTCTCCGTTACTACATTCGCAAATAAATAGACGAATCTATTGCAATACGTAAAACTAAGCCATAGAGTTTAAAAAATACTTTATAATCCAACACATTTTGTCTTTTTATCTTTGTTGTTTTGATAACTCTACTTAATTTACAGTTTGCTTCTATTCATTCTAACAAGTGTCTCAATCTTTCGCCATTAATTGCAGACGTAGAAATTGTAAAAATAATATCTATTTACTTTATCGATGTCACTCCCACTTTTGAGCAAAAAATTTTAGCTATTCTAAGCTAATTCCTATTAGTTTGGTACATATATATATATACCGGGTGAGTCTGCTAAAAGTGTTTCTTAACCTTTCTCAAAAACTAGTTATCACATCAACTTCAAAGTTTGGCATTAAAAACGTTGTTTTTTGAACTATACAGGTAAATTTTTCATAATTTTTCTAATATTCCTTCTAATTTATATTAATTAATTTGTTCAAAAAATCCAAATATTTTCAATTTTTAACATTATTCTAAAAGAAAAGATGTCAAAGTATTATTTTGTGCAAAAAATATTTTTAAACAAATGTAGATAACCCCAAAAAATAATAACATTTATTTGATTCGTAAGACGCGTTTTGGTGCAGTATTGCCAAGCTGAACCTGCCGTTAACTTGACAACACCTACCCCTAGTATCTTGGTCCCACCAAGATCTCACCCACCTTCTTAGAAAAAAATGGCGTATTTAAGTTTGAAATGTATCGCTTCAGTGGTGGCTCTTAACTGTTGTAATAGGAGGACCGATAACTCACAGAAATTAACAAATACAAAATTGAAAATATTTAGGTTTTTTTGAACAAATTAATTAATATTAATTAGAAGGAATATTAGAAATATTCTGAAAAAATTCACCTGTGTAGTGCAAAAAAACAAAGTTTTTAATACCAAACTTTGAAGTTGATATGATAACTAGTTTTTAAGAAAAGTTAAGAAACACTTTTAGCAGACACACCCGGTATATATAATTTGTCAAAAAAATCAAGTGCGCTGATGTCGATAATGTAGGTAACTAACTGTCAATTTTCTTTCAAGTTACTAAAATCTACTGTCAAATTTTGACATTTTAATGTCTTACACAATTTCTCACAGATAGCGCTGCTTAAACTTAAATGCAATATTGAAACTGAATTTTTGTTGTATTGTTTGTATAAAAGTAGTAAACTGCATTGTTTTATTATAATCTTAAGCCCTGAAACGATAATCTAATTTTAAACCGTTTTTTAAACGAGAAAAATCTCTGTGCTTTTTGCAGGCACTAGTGCGGTAAAAACGGAGAATGATCGTAAAATTGACGGTCCCGATTGTTCGCTCAGTGCGTAATCACTTGATTTATAGTAGAGTAGTGCAAAAAATAAATTAACAAAAACAGTAAATAAAAATAGCTGTTTTTAATTCCTTATTATTTACACTTTTTAGTTTTTCTTTAAACCAGACTCCCTATGAAAAGAATGTCTTGTTATTAAACAAATAGCAGTAAATAATCACTTTAAATTAAAAGATTTAATTAACCATTTCCATAAATTCAGAAACAAAAACTCTTTAAGCTTTAACATATTACATAATTCCCTTTCTGCATCTCATTTTTTCTTCTAGAAAAATTTTTTTAGAAGCTTTAGAAATTCTCAAATCCACTCATAAACTTTCTATACAAATTTTAAATGGCCAGGTCAATTTTGACGTTAATATTTTGTCTTCACTTGTTTAATTTTCATTTATTAATTAAATCTTTGTTTATAATCTTGTCTCCTTACTCTCTTTATCAAGATTTATAAGATATATAATTTTAAATTGTTTTTTAAGAGGGTTCACTAGCACACATTTTCTAACTTTTCGTAGCATTTTGTTGTTATTGTAGGTACAGTTTTAGTTTTTAGCACAAGTGTTCACATAACATAACTCTTTAACGCTACATGCTCATAATTTTTAATTTTTAAATTTAACAAAAAAATTTATTGAAAAATAGAACTGCGAGTAAATTTATTTCTCTAGTTGCAAACATATAGATATTATAACAAGTTTTAGCAAAAAATTTTTTTAAGAAAATGCATAATAAACAAATGGCACAAAAAGTTAAGTTTATAAAAAATCACTCTAAAGTGCCACCGCCACCGAGTGGAAATTGAAAAGCCAGGTTTTTGTTGAAGTCTCTATCAAGGCTATACATAGCTAGCACAAAAAACGTGAAAAACAAGCAAGCGGCTAAATTTTGAAAGCGACCGAAGAACGCTAAGGAACCCTCTTAAATCAAATGTCAGATAATGTCAAATGTTAACACTCTTTTCTATATAACTAAATTTTTTTTGTCAATTTACCAATGACAACAATTTGTTTATAGCAACAATTTTTCTCTTTTGAGTCAATCAGAAAGCAATGAACTAAATATAACGTTTTATTCTATGTATTTTTAATATAAATTTTTAGTGTGTAATGTTATTTTGTTTTTGACAAAAGATTGGTAACTTTCCTCCTTACACTGTTATTCAAGCACTGATGATGGAACTTTAAGTTCGGAAAGCGCTTTGCCACTGTATTACAATTTTGATTAAACTTGTGGGTTTGACATTAATTTTGACTGTCATTATTTAAATGAAAATACCTACTTTTTGTAAAAAATCGTACAAATCTACGCAAAAACTGGATAAAAAAAGTAGTTTTATGCATAAATACGAACTAAAACAACATTTTAATTTTAGTTATTATTACAGTTTTAAAATGACCATTTTTTCAGTTCTGTTTATAGTTACGAATCAAGAACAGTTTAGAATTTTAGTTTCACTTACGATTATAGTTGTATACAATCTAGAAGTTTTAGTTTAGATTAAAAGATATAATTATAAAGTTACGTCCTCTTTGAGCAATTAACTAATAAAAAAAACACTAAAGAAAAGTTTTAATTTTAGTTTTTTAAACTGATATTAGTTATGATTAGTTCAGTTTTCCAAACTTAAGAAATACTGATTTTAGTTCTAGTCCACCTACACAAAATACTGATTATTTTAGTTACAGTTTTGATTTCAGTTCCAAAAATATTAGTAACGATTACAGTTAACCAGTTATTTTTAGTTTTGGTATGTACCTATCCCTGGTTTTTTTACTGATATGTGGATAAAATTGTAAATTCTTAACAAACAAAAAAATTACATTTATACTTAATTTCATTCAATAAACGTCATAAACATCAAATTTTAAGCCTATTAATTTTATAATTACGTTTTTGTTAATCATACTAGGTTTTCTCCATTTTTATCGGTATAAATAACTGGATGAGGAAAGATTTAGGACACTCGTTACATATATATTATAATATTATATAATATTGTAATATTATATTATGCCAATATTAATTTACAACTATTCTCTTATTTTGTTACGTCTGCATTCTGTTTTTCAAAGTCACTTCCTTAATTTTTAAAAAAAAAAATACTTTTGTTGTTTATAGTTTTAGTTCTACGCGGTTTGTCAACATCAATTCACATTCGGTTATTTATAGATAAATGAAATACATATAATTTTGTTTTTACAAAAATACTTTTAATTTATAAAAGCATTGTTTTTTGAGTAATATAGAGCCTCCTCCATGCTTTCTATTACGTCATTTTCTATTTTCTAATATAATACTTTTTTACCTGTATGTATGGTATACTTCTAACCTTTGTACATAAGTATGTTTAACACTTCAGATCTCATTAAGCATAATTAAGCATGACAAATATTCTAGTTTTCCCTCTCTAAAAATACTTCTACTTTTTCTAACGTAATTTCTTCTTCCCCTCTTTTCCTAAATCCTTTGTATCTGTTAATTTTTAGGTTGATATTTATCAATTGTCATTATTTCTCTTTAGTGGTCTCTATATCAACTTTTCTGTTTTTTGCTGCATTTTTTTAAATTAATTTCTACATGAATTTCAGTCTTCTCTTGTAAAAAAAATATTAATTAATCATTTGCTATAATTTCAGATCTTCAACATCATCATGTTTATTGATATATTCTCTAATTTTATTTATTATCGTTTAATACTTACTAAATGTATTCTTTTATTAATTTACATAATGTTATAAAATCTTTCTTTTTAAATTTCCTAGCAGCTGCTTTTATTCTTTTACATATTGCACAAATAAAATAAAGATACGACCTATACGCAAATAACAGATTTAGCTGATTATAAACTTCGGCTTTCGCTTTGCTTTACAAACTTTAGCCTCGCCTGTTATTTGCTCTATATTGGCCTAACGATGTTAATCATTAACGATTACTTCCTAAAATCAAGCTATCATTCAGTACTGTTTTTATTCCATTATTTCATAACGATTACAGTCAATCATTCTTTTGTTGAAGTTGAAGTCTTATTATCTTTTCTTTGTACCATATATTTTGTCTTGTCTCATGCTCTACATTCTTTTTTCTTATTTTGTTCGTAATTAACATGTCGTATCTCTACTTTCTTAATTACTTTCTGTCTATTTTTTCTGTATCTTGTTTTAATTTAGGCTTTTCATTCCTGCAACCAGTAAACACAATAGTCCTTGTAAATCTCGGACTCTCTTTTTAATTATAGGGCTTTCATCTTTTCTTAGAACTAGTGAGGTAAATTTTGTTTAATTTAAAAGTAAAATAAGTTGTTTGTCTGATTGCTTTTTTCAAATAAACCAAAAAAATTGTCACTTCTTTTGATTAAAATTGTGTTTTGCAATAAAAATACCTAGATTGTAATAATTTTTCTGTTTATTTTTGTATCTCAACAATTCATAAATATCAATTTAAAAATCTGAAACTTTTTCCTTGTTACCTCCACGATTATTACTTTTGTTTGAAATGGAGTTTCCTAACACATTTAAGCCGAAACCGAAATATCAAAAAAAAAAATATACAACAACATTGTCTCCGACACAAATAAAAAGTCTTTTTAAATTAGAGACAAAAATCCTCAACCGTTGTTAAGTTTCAAGACCAATTACGTTTTTTAACACAAGTTTAACGTCTTTATTGCAAGCAGTAGATTACATTCTCAAGATGATTCCAAGTTTTTCTCTTAAAAAACTCTAATAACGAAACGTAAATAAATTGCATCGGACGCAAAATGTGCAGTAATTGAAATTTATTTTAACCGATAAATAAGCCACACCAAACTAATTTCGAACTTTTCAATTAATCACAAAGCTGAACTAGCTCTGCTTTTCGGCTAATTCTCGAGAAAGGAGTTTGCTTAAATAAGTAACAGACTTTTGTTTG
This sequence comes from Tribolium confusum, assembly GCA_029207805.1. Lineage (NCBI taxonomy): Eukaryota > Metazoa > Arthropoda > Insecta > Coleoptera > Tenebrionidae > Tribolium > Tribolium confusum. Next base: position 14,025,587 of record JALGAY010000006.1, read on the forward strand.
CTAGACACGTTTTTGTCACTTGAAAAAAATTCTTGACAAGCTTTAGCAACCGATCTAATTCGATTAATGTCGTCTGGAAATTTTTACAACGTTATCAGGGTGAGATTCCCACGACCTATCAAAAATTTTATAGCTCACATCAAAACCTGAAAGATTATATAGCTATTGTTGCATGCAATATAGCTTTTGTAAATCCTAAGCATTGTTTGCTGGTTGTACACAAAATATCCTTAAAAGCTGTGAGAGCGAAAAAGTACGTGTTACAAATTTCTCGCAATTATTCACTTACAAAAGAATTCCTCTTGTAAATTTTACTACGCAAATGTTTGTACAGAGTGTTCCAGAATTATTAGACACAAATTTAACCATAATTATGCTAGATCAATAGAAGGTAAGAACCGGTAAAATAATTATTCTACGGCGCTTCTGTGAAAAGTCTGCTGACCTAAACTAAAAAAAAAATTATTTTAAATTTGTACATTCAATATAGTAGTCAAAAAAGCAGCCATTAAATAGGATATTATTTGAAAATAACTTGACTAAGTTGGATGACAACTACGTTATAATTTTGCTATAATATGGTATATTCATAGCAATGACATTTGCAAACTACTTGGTTTTTCAAATTAGAAAAGCAGTAGATGTCATCTAAAAATGTTTCCAGAAAAATAATAAATCAAAATCAAGTTTAAAATGTATCTAAATTAAATTCTCTATCTGAAAATTGTAAAACCATGTTTTTCGGATACCATCTGTCAAAGTTTTAAAAGAAATTTAGTATTAGAAAAAAATTAATGTTCCAGTTAAGCAAATTAATTAATTTTTTTTTTAAATATTTCTTATTGTAAACAGGCTGCCTAAATTTTAAAAATAGCCGAAAAATATTTTAAGTTATATATTTAAAAAATATATATATAACTTTCTATAAGAAAAATATATAATATTCTACATTTATGTAGATATAATTTTTTTACAAAAACGTCGCAAAACCAAAATTTTACCATTTATTTTTTGCTAATAAAGAAATAACTGTGGTTAAATTTATGCCAAATAATTTTGAAACACTCTGTACATGTAGTAAGGAAGAAGGTTAATGGAATCAATCTAGGTTATACTAAACGCCATAAAATGGACACATGAAAGAGAAAATGTGTTTGCGATCAATAAAGTCAATAAATAGAAAAAATCACGCGATTGGTCAATCATTTTGTTTCAATTAATTTGGGTGTCAGTTGATAATAAAGCCTGTATAAATTCTCTTCACAAAAGATTATATTTAGGAGATCAAAGCCTAGTATAAGTTAGAGGCAGTCAAAGCACCTGTATATAAATAAAACTGGGTGTTTATCGGATTGTATCAGGTAGAAAATTATAAGTTCAAAGTGAAATGAAGCGTAATCGATACTCTCCATTCATTTTCTTTGTAGCAAAAATGCATTATTTCTCTTCGAGCATCACGTCGGATGCTCTAAATTACGAAAGACATCAAACCTTGCACTTATCTCGAGTTTTCGCCAGCTGTTTAAAAGGCGTGAAATCTTATATTTTTTGTCGTTTTTACAAGTTGCATACCTTGTATCTGTCTAATTTTAATTATGAGAGATAATACCAGCGGTGTAAGTCTACACCATACCCTGGCGGCAGCTTGATTAGCCCTTTCATTTCTGAAGCAGTGTGCCTTAATACGGCCATCTCCGCTTCTCAGACAAATTCTGAATTATTCATTACGGCCAGGGTTTGCCCTTTCCAACAATATGTTTGAAACAGCAATTTTTTCTCTGTTTAATGACCCGAATAACAGACAATATTTCGAAAAATCGATAGTTTTTAATGGCGGTAGAGCTGTAAATTTGCGATGTAATGGGCAAGTCGAGACCTTGATGGTAATTGAATTTGTATAGGGCGCAGCAGGCATAGATCTACACTTATTGACTAACACATAAAAATTATCAATAAATTACACAAGACAATTCATTTTGTGCCACAAAGCATGTTATGTTTTTCTTTTTAATCTAGTAAGTACTAGTACCCAGAGATTATAGTGTCACACGTAATTTGCATTTCTCTGGTATGATAAATGAAGTTAATTTTCAATTAATTTTTCCTTAAATAAACATTTTTTGGATAATTACACATAATGTTATTAATTTTAATATTTTTTACAAAACAATAAATTATTAAAAACATGCAAAATATAATTTTCTTATTTATTAGACTTTATGAATACTACAAACACTCTAGACTTTCTAAATGCTAATAATTTTTTATTTCTCAAAATTTACTAAATTGTAAATTTTCAGGATCTACTAGAAATTTTATTTTTTTAAATTTTAATTTTTATAATGCTAAAATTTTAAATTTTATCATTTTTCTATTAGGTATTATTTTTTAATTTTTTAGCTTTTTTCAGTTGTTTTTTAGTTGTCCTCATTTCTTCTATCCAAGTTTTCTTGAGAATATTAATAAACATACCATTGATTTATACAGGGTGATTTTTTTATCTGTTCCCGTATGAAATTCCAAACATAGGCAACACATTATACTTTGAAAACTTTATTTTGCAAATTAAGGCCTAAAGAGTTGTGAATTAATGTCAGCATTGTTGATAATACCTTTAACAGTGCTTCCAGAGTTAATTTATTTAGATCATTTGTTGCCACATTATTTAATTAATTAACTTACTTTTCTATTGTATAAATTGTTGCCTATTTTTAGAGTTTCGGGCGGGAACAGATAAAAAAATCACCGAATATATAAATATATTTTTTAAAAATATCAATCAGAAATCGTACTTTCTTCAATGTTAGTTCTCTTGAAAACAGATGCCACAATCGTCATACTGGCCGCGATGATTACCCAATCTCAACATTCCAAATTTCTTCATTGCTCTCTTTTATTCAACGACACTCTTTTGACATAAGCTAAATCTGTACTTGTTCTTGTACAAAACTCAGTTAGCGATAGTTTTATTCGTCGCAACCTGAACACAGAATATCAGACGGTTTACGTTATTACTTATCCGACCTAATTGTGATCTTGCTCAAAGCTTCTTGCCCTTCTTTTGCTTAACATCGATGCTTCAGAATTCTGTAGAACAATCATTTGTATAACAGCACAATACCATCTTATGTTCGGTTTTTTTTTTTTTTTTTTTGAAGTAACTTTGATCTTAAGTGTACTGCTCGTAGACCCTACATTTTACAATAGCTCTTCGAAAATATCTTTTTTTGTCTTTAGAAATAAACACAAAATACTGAAGATCTTGCAGAATGCTTTCTGAACCAATCCGGTTTTTCTCGCAGTACTTTAAAAACTTTGTAAAATTATTTTAATACAGAAACACATAATTTTGTCGGCTTGAACTTGTGACAAATATTCTAAATAATTGGTATGAGTATAAATAAGAGTAGTTCTCTTTCTGATTTTCCACTTTTAGGTTTATACGCTAATTTTAATTTACTTAATTAGTTAATTTTTGATAGTGTCGCAAATTTTAATACGTTTCCATAGCAATAACCAATCACAACCCCGGATTGTTTTAATTTTCCATACAAACGAAAATACTATCGGTATAATCTCAACTTAAAATTAGCCCATTAGAGCATGAACTTTATACCCATCTTTAAAAACCAAAAGTATTATGGTTTCTAAAAATGGCAATAACCTATCTCTTTTATGACTTTTTCTTTCTCCATTTTGGTACCAGCTACGGTAAGTCACTTTTTATTTTTCTTTTTAATTTTGTACACTTCTCCCATTTTCGGATCTTGTACTTTTGTAGTCTCAAAGGACATATTGCAATTTTTGGTAGCGTGTCTTTTTGAGTCATGATTGTCTTTAATGAGTACCTACAGATTGTATGAACTGTAAAACGTCGATCTAAGAAATAATCTCTTTATTTTTCCACTGTTTTTACTGCAACCATCATGAAACAAACTTCCAATTTTTCTCTTCTGTTTTTTTTTGTACAAGAAGACCAGCTATCCAATCTTGCTGTGTACTTAGATGTTGACATTTCTGTTACAAATTGTAAGTAATGATTACTCAGTCTAAATGGTCTTTAGTTCCACAAACCTTTTCTTGATCAATTGTCATTCATATTAAATTTGTTGGCAGATTAACTAAATTTTTATCATACTGAACATTTTTTGTTAGTAATTATTTTTTGGACTTTGTTGACTTATTTGATTAAAATGTTTTTCTTCTTAACCGATTGTAGTTGAGTAATTTCCTGTCGATAAACTCAGGTTTGGACTGGGTTTCATCCTTAGATCATTCACGAAAACGCTTCGCTGTAATGGACTGCTAATACGGTTCAGAAACACACGAAAAGATCTAAAGGACAAAAGTATATCTTGGTCCTTTGCTGTGCCGGAACGATTTCAAGTTCTTGCTTTGAAACGTTGCCATATTATGTTCTTAAATTTAAATTTAGTGTAAGAAAAAAATAAATTGTATCAGCTTTAAAAATTTTGCAAATGTTACATAATGATTCTATTTAAAATTGGCTGTTTGTTTTTTTAATCCCCAACTTTGAAGCAAAATAAATTTGACAACTGCGTACACCGGCGCGCGGTGTTGAAAAGAAAGAAACAAAATATATATCTCTGTCACTTGCATGTTGGCGTGTAATTCACGCACAGGAAGGTTAGGAGATTGGCAGTCTATTACACCGATGCGGTTTCGTGAATGGTCTTAGGTTTCATCTAGTAAAATAAAAATTTCTACCTCAAGGTTGTCTTCAACTAAGCTTCTTTCTCATCTTCATTCTTAATGTTCACATCTTGCTAGTTTTCGTAATCCTCAAATTTTTTTCTTCTTTATTTTTTTTATATTTACACTAATTACTACTTTACCTTATTATGTTTAATTTTCTATAAATAAAATACTTATGTATTTTTGACAATAAATTAAATTAAATTCAATATTTAGTCTAATTCATAACAAATACATCACATTAAAAAATTAATTTACTACGTTTTCGTTCGTTGGAAAACCGCAGATAATTAAGTCTTTCTTAACCTTTCGTTTAAAGAACTAAGCCCATTTTTTTCTTGCAAATATCTATAGTCTTATTTGCTTTTACTGTTATCGTTAAATTCTCCAAAATTTTTGACTAGTTTTTGAAGTTTTACTTCAAACAAACGTTTGTTTTTTCTTTTATTCATTCAAACAATTTTACCATTACAAAATAAGCAGTGATAGCCACAATGTCTCCAGTCAAACTTCTACAGGTTAACAGAATTGTTTTTGGTGTATACAGCTTTAATCGCAAATTTATCCAAATCATCCAAAAAAACCAAGTAATCGTTAACCAAAAATTAATTTATGCAAAGTTTTGTCACTTTTTGGTGCTACACTGATACATTACATTTTACATATACTTATTTATACTTGTTCATTACTTTATACGTTTCATTGGTTTAAAAATATTTCTGAATTTTTAAATTTCTATATTTCTTAGTTACGATCAATTTTCTGGTATTTCTAAATTTTTAAAATTTTTGCATTTGTCTTATTTATTAAATACCCTAGAAGCCACTTTACAAAAACTGATATTAAAAGTTAATTTATAAAAATAATAAAAAGTTAATTCACAACTAAGTGGTAATTTCAACCAGTCAATTGTCAGGAAAGCCAGATTAATCGCAAATTAAAAGTTAATCACAGTTAAATATTTAATTCACTTTCTGTAAACCTGACCTCAAAATTACAATTTTTTAGTTTCTTAAACTCATTCATCAAAAAGGCTTTAGATTATATTCATTAAAACTCATTTATCAAAAAGGCTTTAGATTCTATTGACTTTATAAATAGTAGATTTTTAAATTTTTTGATAACAAATTCTTTATATTTGCCATTTTTTTATATTTTTATTGTTTAACCCTTTGTATCCCAGTCTATCAAAAATATAAAAACTTGGATTTTTTTTGTTACGTCTCTGATCCAGTAAATAGCAAATATGATTTTTTTCAAATTTTTTGTAACTCTATTTTTAGGGATGCGGGAGTGGAGACTTTAAAGCCCCGTCGGTGCTAATAATAACTTAATTTGATAATAATTGTTAATTGATAATAATTTGATGATGTTGGTAATAATTCTTATCAACATTTTCATTCACAACTTCATTAGCATTTTCAATCAGTTCTTTCTCATCTTTGTTAATATTTTCTATGTTAGTATCGCAGCTGTTATCAAGAAGAAAATGCTTCTTCTGCTGCAGCTAAACCCTCATCGTCGGTAAGAAATTTATCTCTTCTCCAAGACAACTTAATTTAACTGTTTAGGACAAAAATTTTGATATAAATTCTATCGTCTAGCAGACTCATGGGACTTTAGCGTTCGGTGGCAAAAATAACGTCTATTATTAAATTTTGCAATAAAATGACAGACATATATATTTGAGTAGGAAGTAGATATCACTACCAATCTGATGTAATAAATCATTCAACAGAAAATTCAAAAAAAGCTATAATTTTCTTCACTTTTATTTAACTATCAAAACCAGTCTCTGATGAAAAATACAAGAGCGGGCAATTTAATTTTTTTTTATTTATTAGAGCTTTCTATGATGTAAAAGTTTTACAAAATACGCAACATATATTTTAACAAATTGTAAAAAAAAATACTAATAAAAAAAGATGTACAAAGTAATAAGTTGTTTAGTAACGTTTGTGTTAAATAATACTAATTGTTAGGTTTTATATGCAAAATGGTCACGTGTGGGTTAATATAATTTTTGAGGGCACTGTAATTATTGTTCTCTTCTAGATTCTTTAAGTTTTCTACTTTCCACCATTTTTTTAAATATATTATTTTATAAATTTTGCTTTTATTCCACAAATTTTTTGGAAAAATTTTAAGTTAAAATTTTAGAATTGTTAAGTAGAAATGCTTACGTTAGATCAGGTCAAATTAGATGTATATTCTAAAATGACACAAACATTTGTAACCTGTTATTACTGGGGAGTTGCGTCAAGTAATTAAAATGAAACGAGCAAAGAACAAAGTAAGCAGAAATCTTTGTTCTGTCATTTAGAAGGCTACAGGTGTCCATTATATCCCGCCACATAATTAAATTCATTCAGCAAGCCGTCAAGTGGCGTTGCATTTCCTTTCATATTTTCCCTAGGTCAAGGGTTTTTTTCCCTCCGGTAAGGTAATTAATCACTGAAAATTAACGAGGAAATGCCCGTCTCCAGATTCAATCATGTGTAGATCAGTCTAATCGGATAAAAAATTAGCCACGTGTCTGTGAATTGACGCCAGTGGTGGGAAATTAATGGTATTTGAGAGCATTGGGGATTTGTCCTGATATCAAATATGGTCTGTGTCAATTTGAAAGTGTGTGAGCTTCACACAACTCATCTTTTTCCTCCCTTTCAAGAAAGAGTCATCATCACTGGCATCACGATTCTCTAAAGAGACTCTTTAACAACGATACAACTCCTTCAGCTACGATGATAGAAGTTATTCTCAAAGGCCCGTCAAATAAAAATGTCGGGACTTTTCTCAGGAAATATCCTACAAGATAAAACATTTTTAATGGCAGACGAGAAAACTCGAAAATATAAATTTTACTAAAGGATACCCTTACGAGATGATTAAAGATAAAGTCCTGTTTGCAGTTTTACATGATCGTTATTTAGGTAATTACATCCGAACTCGAGGGAAATATCATATTAAATTCTTAAAGGTAAGTACTAAAAAGCCGCTAAATTATATGACTTCTCAAACTCTACCACCTTTCAAAACTTTTTGAAATATTGAGACTATCAAGCTCTAATCCAAACTTATAAATTTTAATTTCACTCACTACTACACTAACAAAATACCTACAAAAAATTTATTTTATTCAAAGATATAAAAACTCAAATATTTTACACTACGATGATGATTGCATTATTTTCAAATAAAGCCAACACCTCCGCCATACTTTATATAGCATTTCCGCAAATCCATCTACTTTATGTACATATGCTAACTTTAATATCGAATTCTCGCCGAAACCATTACTTTTTTTTAAGAAACATTTCCCGAATACTTCAGATATCTGCTTTCTTTTTGTTGCTAAAACCACAACAGCAAGAATCCGCTCAACTCACTTCAACTGCATTTAAGAAAAATGTGTTAAAAATGACATTATTTCTCTCTAAACAATTACAGTTAAATAGTGCCTTAGTTGAATAACGATAAATACAGTCTTAGGAGTTATACAGGTACATTATGAATCCTTTCCAAATTTACATAGATATCACTAGTATTTTTCGCGTAAGAACGGAGTAAATCGGCTAAGAATAGCGACATTTAATCATATTTTAAACATTTAGATGTTAATAATTTTGAGCGTTTGTGTCCGTAAGCCCGTTGCCTTTGGTAATTAACATCCTTGTAACCCTCCTGATACATAAATGGTTATTAAGTAAACAATAAAAAACACAAAACTGTAATGAATATATTTCCAAAACAAGAAAAGAATATTATAGATTTGTTGAGGTAATATTCAGCAAAGAGAAAAAGAAAAAAACACATCATTAGCTTGTGTAAAAAAATTAAAAACAAAATTTTAAAAAAAGTTTAAACAATACTCAAAGTAATTTCGTAAGACCACATTAGTGTAATACACTTTTAAATATATAATTGCATCTTTAAAAATAACTTAATAATTTTAACAACTATGCGAGTGATGGTACGACCCTTTTAAATCACCCTGTAAAACACTAAATTGTAAAATTTTAAAAAAATTTCAAAAAGTCATGAAACTATCTCAAAGTTTGTTTTTTACAAGCTGCATATTCTCGACTAGGAAAGATTTCTAAGGTTATACAAGGTAGCTCACTAATACAGCCCCACCCAACTAAAACCTTCAGCCTCCAGTACCCACGTGAAGCCTGTCAAGCCTACGTCAAAGTTTTTCTAAAGTAGCTTTTATATTTATTTAACTAGAACTTTAATATTGCAAATATTATTTGTTCAGAAATTAAAATACTACGACCTGTGGAATTACGTTGGTAGGTACCGTCACGGCTACAGAATTCTGGTCGTCATTGTCAAAATATAAATTATTTTGTTGTAAATCTGGTTTTAACCTTAAAATTCATGACATTGTTTACTAATAAGTTGTCAACGTTGGTGTGCGTAGCTCTAAAAATTACATAAATTTCAAATTTTGTAATTTTGTTGCTTTGAGTCTAGACTTTGGTAATGTATGAATTTAAAAAACAGAAATAACAACAAACAATAAAAACACGTACAGCAAAAAAAAAATTAATAAAATATAATAACAAATTTTGTTAAATATTTGTTAAAGATGACTCTCCGTTTGCTTCGAGAACCTTTTTTAACCGTTTGTTTATAGATAAACAAAAATTTCTAAAATAATGTTTAGGCAACTCATGCCATACTTCTACAATTTCATCTAGAAACTCCGCTCTGGTTTCAAAAAGTTTGCTAAGTCTCATTTTTTTTAAATTTGCTTAACTAAAATGCCCCGCAAATTTTCAATAGGGTCAAAATCAAGACTCAAGCTTAGCCACTCAAGAAGATTAACGTTCTGATTTTGAAACCAATCTAAAACTGCATGTGCTGTACGTACGAAACAATTATCTTGTTGAAAAATAAAATTTTCTTGAAAAACTGGACGCATCGACGACAACAAAACATTTTCCAAAATTCTTATATAAACTGGACTTGTAACTCTTCTAAGCCGTTTTTCAACGTGTAATAATATTCCACGATTAATTGCAGAGATCCAACCTCAAAATTTACTACTTTCTTTTATTAAAACATATTTTTCTTGTAACCGCTGATTAGAGGGTCTATATATTTTAATTCTGCCTAATGGTAAAGACTGAACAGTTTTCTTGTCGCTAAAGACAACACGTTCCCAGAAAACTTTCTCTACTGCTAGATGCTGTAGAGCAAAACCAATTCTACAATCTTTATGTCTTTATTGTCTTTTTTTATTCGTCGGCGAGCAGTTCGCACTGACGCAGGAAAATCGACTCTGCTACTGCATGTATTGCTAAAGCATATGGGTTGTTTTGAATTACATACTTCAATTAGGCCTTCGCTAGTTGTGGCACGCTGCCCGCCTGAACCTTGTTTTCGTTGTACATAACCATGGTCTCTTCATTTTATTGATATTATATAATTAACAGTACTCTTACCTATACCTAACTGTGTTGCTACCACAACGTCGTGCAAAGTGAAATTGTTTGGTGCGATTGGGTGCTTGCTTCATTTCATTCTACACACCAAGGAGATCCAACACGAAGCCAAAAAATATTGTTTTTTGGCGTATAACAATTCAGTATAACGAACTCTCATTTATAATATCACAAGAACTTGGATTTAAAAAAATGTCTCGAGTGCATTTGAAAAATGCTGTTATAAATTAGCCCGATCGAAATGAGAGGGCTAATTAAACGTTTTTAAAATGCACGAGAAAAAAATTCCTGGAAATAAATTCAAGTTTGTGTGGTATTCAGCAAAAAGTCTCATTCCAAATAATTAAATTTGCACTAAAATATATGTCTTTGATATGATTTTTGTGTCCAATTATTGTAGCACCTGATTATGAATAAAGTTCTGTATGACCAAAAAAATATAACACTATTTATTTAAACTTTGTTTTTCTTTAATTTTAAAATACTACTTATTAGTATCGCCTTAATTGGGTATCATAAGTATACTTAGGAAAATGTTTAATTCCTATAGAAACAAGACGTCATGTTTGTCTTTCATTCGTTCTAATATAATGTCATCATCAGACACTCACCTGAATATTACCCGAAGTTATAGTTTTTGACAAAACAATAGGTGAATTTTCGCGATGTTACGAGGTAACAAAAAGTAACAATAATGGTAAAAAATCCTCAGTAGCTACCTTAAATCACATAAGTTTGTTAAAAGTTAATCAGTAAATAAAATCATTTAAATTATTGAAATTATTATTTCTTCTTGCATACGAGTTTACAAAAATACAAAAAGTAACTGAAAATAAACGAATTCGGTTATAGGTAACGTCGCAAAAATTTCCCTATAATATTTAATTCAAAGACAAATTTTAAGCAAAATAATTCATCAAATTTCAAAAGTGTATAATTAAATATCTAAATGTCTTACATTTTTCTGAATGACAGGAGAAGTGTGAACCCTCCCTTCACCGTCATAATGTCGAATTAACTGCGTTCTTAGCACTTCAAGAGTATCTCGTAAATTCATATTTACTCAAGCCTCTGTAATAATAAAGCCATATTCTCTTTCATGTGTATGCATATCTAATCTAATAAGTTAAAGCATCCTCTGTAGATTCATAAATGCAGTGCCTGACGAAACTTTGTATTTTCCATAAATAATAAGTAAATAAATGTAGGGAAAACAGAATACCGCTCATTTAGGTAAAATGCCTTTAGCCTTAGCTTATTGTTCGGACAAATAAGATAAGCCAGATAAATTGTCGGACATTTATATCCCTTTTGCTTACATATTCATAAATACGTAAATAAGACCTCGATCGTCTTTTTCAGTTGGAATTCGCAATACCTGATTCTAAATGAGGATAATAGAATTTGCAAATGAATGCAATCAATCATTCTTTTTATTGTAATTTTAAAAAACTAGTTGAATGATATCAATGCCTGACAGATGAAAATACGAGTGAAGGATTTATTGCTATTCACAATATTTTCTAACTGAAGCTAAGTTTGGAAATCCTGTATTATTCATTGGAGATGGTTAATCCTGCGAAAACTTTCGGACAAACATGTTTCCTGCTTCGGAAACGTATGAAAGCTTATTTTATTCGCTATCAAGATCAGCACAAATAAAACCCTTTTATGTAAGCGGAAATGACTGGAATATTGATTCACCTGCTTTCATGTTATTTTTGTTAAAATTTATCAATTTTGAAATAAAGTATCTCGTATTTTAATCTAAATTTCTGAGAATCTAACCCGTACAAGCACCCACGATTTATCTCCCTTCTCAAGTATTCAGAATTATACCCCTCATTAACTTTATTTAAATTTCACTCGTATCGAAATTAGATACTTAATTAATTTTTCTAGATTTATCCGAAAATGTAACGAAATAATTAGCTTTAATTACATGTAAAATTTTACGACAAGATCGGTAAATTCGAGCGCCAGGTGCACTCCAACTCGGTCTAGTAATTAATTAAAATACATCAACATGCTTGAAACCCTCTAAATTGACCCTAAAATCCCTAAAACCTAGAATTTTTCCGCTTACACCTGCATTCACAGATTTTCCTCAAGTATGTAAAATCACAATATACCAGCAAGTTTTTGAATTATGCATCAACCTAAGAAATATAATTTCACACCGTGCTTGCACTGGTTTTTTACTGGTATTCGTTAAATTTCCCATTTCCGTTTTACTCGTTTAAAAATATTTTGATGATTTGCCCGAGGTAGCAAAGTTTCAGAGAGCAACTAATTTAGTTACAAAGATACGAGAACTCATCCTATCGTATATTATGTGGTAGATTTTCAAATGGTAGATAATTCAATTTACTCCCATTATGCTACATTGTTGCATATGAAAAGTTTAGGGAAAGCTTTTGATAAAGATTGATAACGAATTTACGACTTATTTGATTCGGGAAAGATGCCAGGAGATTCAGAAATGGGAAAATTTTCTTAAGAATACAATCAAAGTTTTATGTTGCGAATTCAAACATAAACACTCGAAATTTCAAATAAAATTGATTAGAAATACTTTATTTATTCCAAACTGTACTAAAATAAAACAATAAAAGTGTATACTGACCTGATTTTAATTATACCATGTAGGTGCAACGAAAAATAGTGTATAACACGCGTGTATTATGTTTTAGTAATTTTAATTAAACAAGATAAGTGTAACAAAAAATACAGTATGACTCACTAGTGTCATATTTTTTGTTATATCTACTACATGGTATAATTAAAATCTTAAAAAACTGGCCTCTGCCTAACAAATAAGCACCCACTAACATCTAATATTTTACTAAAAAGAGTGTGACACACCAAGAATATCTAACAAAAATACTAGCTTTTATGCAATTGTAAATGAAACAATTTGTACATATTTGATAAATTCATTCATTTGCTTGTCAAAATGTAACAATCATTTACGTAAATTTTACGTTAAAGCACATAGTCATAAAAAAGTAAATTATATTAAAATCTGATGGAAAAACAGTCTTTTTGATAGAATTATTACTAGTTCTAGTAATTTTGTCTTAAATTTCTAGTTTCTAAACTATGTATTGTTTAAACATTTATTATCATATTCAATTTTTTACATTCAGACACGTGTCTCATAAATTTGAAGCTCCTTGAATGCAAAACGTTGTTTGACCGTTTACCTTCACAAAGTAGAATAACAACTCGAGTTAAAATTGCGTATTAATAACATTTGAAAGCTACTATACTTCAAAAACAAATAGAACTTCAATTTTTAACAAAAAATTTTATTAGAGAAACTTATTTATTATTTTATTAGAAAAAGATGGACTTAAGAATCAACGTGCAAGTAGTACACTAATCCTTATGTCTATCCTTTTCTATCGTTGGAAAAACCTTCACTATCTGAATGTATTTCGACCGCTAGCTGGGCAACTTGTCTTATGTTTTACCGTAAGTAAGGTTGTGCAAAAGCAGCTCATCTTTTAGTGTAGAACTGGAGAGTTAAATCATGGAGTCAAAAAAAAAGAAAAAACTCGTCAAAATATAACAAATAATCAAAAACTACTAAATACAACGTTTTGGTTCCTTGCAAAGCCATTCTAAACTAAACTCAAGTCAACAATTTACTTAGCTGTAAAAACTTTTTCGGAAGATGAGAATGACAATTTTGTAAAAAAAAATCAAAACCTTGCAAAGACACACCGAAACGTATAACTAAAAACAGAAATTAATTAGAGGCTCAAGCAGTTCTTTCCAGCTCAATTAACAGTATTCTCAATGAGCGCAAGCTGGAAAAAATGTAGGTTACAACAATAGAAAAAAATTTAGAATAAACTGCAGCCTCGCTAAAAGAAATAGTAAGCAAGAACACCGGCAAGAAGTTGAATCTAGGTTTCTAACCTTAGAAAACCTTTCAAATAAGAAAAGCGTTTTTGTTTAAAGAGATACGCCTGCAATACTAACTAGTTTTTGGCAACTTTGTGGTTCGACTAAAATAGCAAATACTCGAAAATTGTCTTGATCCCGGTGCAATTAGAATGCAATGCTCGTAATTTTCTCAGATAATTAATAAATTAAGATTTAAGTATTTCACGATTGTACGATTCTAATTCATAAAACACATTTTCAAGCCTATTTTTTTTAAACTTGTACTGTGGTGCAATTTCTATCATGCAAAACTTCCACAACAATTTAGTACTATCATTCTTAGCTTATTTTACAGTGACTGTAAAATACAGCGACGACACACAAGCCTAAGCTCCGCCAATTCGCTATTTTTGGGCGAACGGTAACGTTCTAAAATCCTAAATAAAATTAAAACTGTAAATTAACTGTTAATTAAAGCGTAAAAAATTATAATAAAATTTTAAGATATTAAAAATAATATGTTCTTTTGATTACGTACGGTTTATTAATCTTTCAGACGCAAAAACTAAAATTTGGAAAAAATTTCTTCGTTGTAAATTTGTAAGTAAAGGAGAAACTAGCTGTTAAAGAATTATAAAAAATGTGAATATTAGTGATAATGTTTTTCAGTTATTTGTAGTTCCATGTGCCTCTTCGTAGTAAATAAATTTAGAAAAAATAGAATTTTAAAAAGGAAATTCATAAAATGTTAGACATATGTATTTGAATATTTTATTTGTAATAAAATGATTTAAAAAAAAATATTTTTTCTACTTTGCGTCGGAAACAGAGTTCGATTTGGGAGCGGAATTGGCTCATTCCGTACCCAAATTATGTGGGTTAGAACGAACTTGAAACTAAAATTGAACTTGGCTTTTATTTGCCGATTTACAACACTCACATCATTTAATAATTTACAAATTATTTGCTAGATAAGTTTATATCACTGCTTGATCTGAAATAACAACGAAAAGTATCGCTGAGAATCGCAATTACTGTAATAATTTAGAAATAACTTTACAAGGTTTTTGGAGATTTCCCTTACTGTGTTAATGCCAATTAGAGTATTCAATCAATAACCGATACGGTAGGTAAAAAAGGAACATTTGTGATTTTTAGAGAAATTTAAAAAACAGAATTTTAAACAAATTTGAAAACATTTTAAAGTTCAATGACTTCATTGACACTGCAATAACATTTATTACCAACTATTTCGTATTAACGCAAAAGTCCCTAAAGATTAAATAATTAATTTTTTACTTAAAAATCATGTAAAACCGGCAAAGTAGAAAAAATAGCATAAAAAACTCGTTTTTTAAAGTCATTGTGGCACTCATTTTTTATAAAAACTCGCGCTCGCGCTCGTTTTATAAACTTGAATTCGTGAAACAAAGTTGACTTTTCAAAACGCGTTCTTTAATATACTATTCTAGTTTTTAAAGTAAACATAAATTTCTATAAACTCTAGCTTGCCTAGCTTCAATTTTTTTACGTAAACCTTTACTTATTTTTTATCTTAAACCTTTCAAACTGGAAGCTGTTCACCCATAAGTAAGGAACGTTGCGCACACTCAGGAGTCTGGAGAATTAGCAGTGGTGTAACACAACCAGATTTGGTTGTTTGCAGATGCGACTTGTAGCCCAAATTTTGTAGCAGATGCTCCTGCATATCAGTGACTGCCTGTGTTAATTAATATTTCTGTCTATGATGGTTTTTATATTTTTCTGTCGCCGACTTGTATTGTGGAGAACAACTCCACAAAATCCGTTAAGCAGTCAATAGTCTCTTTATGCTTGAAACTGCCAAATTTACCAATGAGAGCAGAGAGATGCTAAGACGTTATTATGACATATTTATGACATTTCATTGTAGATTCTCCATATTTCTAAATATTTCCAAAATTATCTCATAGAGAACTACACCATTTGTCAGATAATAATAAGCCACCGCTTGCTTCCATCGCACTGTGACATCATTAACATAACTATAAAAACCACATAAAAATTACAATAAACCAAACATAAACAAACAAACCTGTCTTGTCCAAAAATGGGAAAATATACCATGTAACCGTGCCAATCAATGAAAAATAAGACACTTGCGTGTCGCCACTGTCCTCTAGAGCCACTACAGTTTATTTAGCCTATGAACACCATTTACCGGTCGGTTTGAAAAAACGTAAAACTTCTATAACTGAATCTTTAATCTGTGCTTAACCTCTAGCCGTCGATTGGTTAGTTTTCTAAGGTTTAGCGTTCTAACATCAAGAAGGTTATAAGGACACTAAAATTTCTTTTTCATAATTATATAGATGAGTAGTAAATATACCAATTTTTGGTAGAAGTACATTTAAAAGTTTCGATTTGAAAGTTTATCCCTTCTTTGTAGACATATTCAGATCTTTTAATATATGCGCGTTAGAAAAGTATTTCAAATAAGTTAGACCCATTACCTGCGACGTGGATCGATGTTTTCCTAGACGTCCTACGAAACGTTAAGTTATTTAAAGTAAAATTACTCAATCACTAATTCTCTTAGTATCCATGAATCCATCTAAGATAAAATTTTGTAATTGTTATAAAGCATGTGCAATTTTTTGCGTTTTCCAAGCGACGCCACGTGGTGCCGCCATTTTAATCAAGCGTCTAAGCCCATTTATTTTAGCAGCTTTTTCCCCGTTGTTTTGGTTTCTTTTTTGTTTTGTAGTAGAATTTTTGCACGCAAATTATTTTTTTTTATCAGAACCAAATCACAAAATTTTATATTCAATTCTTAAACATTCGATTTTGTGTGAGCGGTTTTCTGCAACATCAGCTGATCGCAAAACGAACGCAATTTGTTTGTTATAGAAACAGTCGCATTTGCACTTGCTTTATTTGTTATTTGTTCAATGAGCAAAATAGCATGTTTTAATAAACTATTTAAACATAGAATTATATACAAAATTATACAAGTCACTGTATTTATAATAAAAAAGTTAAAGTTTTAAGTAAAATTGATTTTATGTTGCATAAAAAAATGTTTTAGTTTTAGATGTGGATTTAATATCAGAGACGCTATTAAGTTAGTAACGGTTTAGTAATCTGGAAATGTCGCAAGTCAGAGTAAATCTCGTGTATTGGGAACACAAACATAATCCAATGTAACAGTTTATGTGAGGTCGTGCGTAGTTTTGTGCAAATATTGCTTTCTGCGTACTCTGAATGCCATAACCGTCATTTGTATTGTCTGGAAACTTAGAAATTCAGAATATTGGACACCCCATTAAACTTCTCGCTTATTCCACCATCTGTTCGAAAAAAATTCAGTGAAAGAAAAACAAGCAATATATCATTTTCCTAATAACATCACATCGGTTTTTGTACTGAAAAAACTAATTTTTTGTTGTCTCAATTCGTAGTGGATTAGTTTAGGAAACATA
This sequence comes from Tribolium confusum, assembly GCA_029207805.1. NCBI lineage: Eukaryota > Metazoa > Arthropoda > Insecta > Coleoptera > Tenebrionidae > Tribolium > Tribolium confusum. Next base: position 14,043,111 of record JALGAY010000006.1, read on the forward strand.
TATCAGAGGTCGAAAAGAGCACCAGTTGGTAGTGCACGAAATTACAATAGCGCATGTTCTTGATACAAAACATCTAATTACTGACATAACGGTTGCCTTCAATTTAGAAGAGGAACACAGATAAGTCTGCCTTTGACAAGCCGCCTCATTGTGCTATGATTGCTTCCAAATCCTTATACTTGATGATAAGACTGTTCCCTGTAAGACATTCAAGAGGATCTGCCACAATGGCTCGAGTTATTGATGGCAAAACAAATATCACTTAAAATTTTCACTTTTTATAAGTGCTTTTCTCGAGAATTACAATTAGGAGTAATCGGTGTTCCAAGTGCTCTCACCGACGTTATTTCATCGCAAACATGGATAAGGAAAATGCCAACTTTTCAAACTGCATCTTATTCTCCTATTAAATTTAATTTGACTCAACACTTGAAAAATTCTAAAGCTGTTTCCTGCTGGATTTTATCGTATTTGCACGGTTTGTTGGTTGTCATTGGTGAACTCTAGTGGCATATAAATGTAATTATTGTTTCTCTTTTTGTTTCCTCTTTTAACGGAACTTCACCTTTCCAATCCCCCACTAGAAAAATTATTACACTAATATTATTGCACTGCTTGTTATTTATGAGTAATTAAGGTGCTTTCACTTCGGCGCCAAACACAATAACAAAAAAGATTGTTTTGTTCCATTCTTCAAAAGAAAGTACAAATTGCCCTTGCTGACGTCACCGATTTCAATAATACATCTCAGCAAGGATCAGACATATGAAACAATTCAACGTAACACGAACAGGTATCGACCCAATGACGTCACTTCGCACTCGGACCATTGATAAAACTTTATTATTTTTCCATCAGCAACTGATGCAAATTTTATCAGTGTTTTTTAAAACTAACAAGAGCACTCAGTTTTTAATTAAACTGACATAACAAAATTTTAGCCATAATTTCAACTTAATTAATTCCACTGTTTGTATTTGTTTCTTCGTTTACTTGTATTTATTACACCAGGTTGTTCCACTTAATTTCCCGGCGCCTCCACCAAATTTGTTCAACGAGTTTTCACACAAGAGCAGTGATTCTCAAATAAAATTGTTTGTTTTAAATTTACAAAGATATAATTTTTATAACTGTAAATACAGTTTAACACAAAATAAATATAAAACAAACCAAAAAATACAAAATATATTTGACGGTACTATTTAAACCACAAAAAAGCATATTGAATAAGAATAGCCGCAGATAGAACTGCAGCTATTTATTTACTTATTTTTCACCAAGAACCTTATTCACTCATTATCGTGTAACTTGCTAATTAAATTTAGTATATATACGCAGTTAGAACACCTAAACCTGAATAGTACAAGAGTAAGAGTGTTTAAGCTTTCTAAAGGCTCTTACAGCTCTTAAACATACCAAACGTAAAAGTAAATCTTGCTTTTTTGACTAAAATAGTTAAGGGCTGTAAGAATAAAGATGTTAATGAGCTATAGGTGAAAAGTGCTATTACGGTGTGCAAGCTTGCACTGAAAGGCTACAGCAACACATTAACCTAACAACTAGAGGCTATTACGGCCTTAAACCTGCTGTAGAAACTAGTTAGAAACTATAAAAACCTGCTGCTATGGCATTTATTATTACGGTTAATACGAATGTTTTATAACTGCAGCTGCGCTGTAGATTTGCACAATTAGCGTAGTTTTCTTTATTCCTAGCTTTTTTTAGTTTACGTAGCGTTGTATAGCTTAGTAAAAACAACCACACCAGTGTGTACGTTCAGAATAGCTTAGGGTTTACTTGTAAAGTGAATTAAATAATTATGTATGTAATTGCGATTAACCTTTAATTTAATATTAATTTAGCTTTCCTGTCATCTGATTGACCAGAATTCTTACTTAGTTGCAAATTAAATAAATATTTAATTGAGATTTAATTGCAAATAAACTAAATATTTAACCACAATTAAAATTAATATCTATTTTCCCTATTTCACCGGTTTATGGGCTTTGATAGACTCAGTTACCCCATCCAAATATTTGTAAAAACCGAATAAATATAGTTCCCAAAAAACAAATAAAAAGGTTCATGCATTTACAAGTAAAAAGACATACAAAAAAATAATAAAATATGCCAGCAAAAGTATTAAAACCAGATAAAAAATCAATAACAACAAAAACCAAAAAGTTGGTAAAAATGTCAAAATAGGAAACGTTAGTAAGCCCGCTGGCGCCGGTCAAAAAATCAGCAGATAAATAAGCTACAGTTACTTGTATTAGTCGGAAATAGTTATCAATAATTATTTGTTTCGTTTATTTTTTTACTCGCAGCCTCTCTAAACGCAAATATAAAATATTAGCAAATCATTCATTGCAAACACTATTAAACATTTATAAAAATGTTTATAAATTCAAATCAATACATTATTTTGTAATAAATTTTGTTATAAATACGTTGTAGTTTACACTTCTTTGTTTATTGCTATTATAAACAGCATGTAAAAACATTAAAAAGTGGTCACCTTAAATCATTTTATTTATTTATACTAACTTAATATGCGCCTAAAAAATTTGTATACAATATTTATTTTATAACAACTGTTCATTTAAAAAAGTTGTCAAGTGTGCTATGAGATTTTAATAAAAGAAAATGTAGCGAAGAAGGGATGTCGGAACTTGATACACAGCTTCACAGTGCGCGCGCAGTCGTGATTTGTCGTCGTAACTGACAGTACGACAGCCGAATTAAACTAAGACATACTTCAAAATGTTTTTGTTTTTTCATAGCACACTTGACAACTTTTTTAAATGAACACTTGTTAGTAATTATCTAATGGGTTAATTTCAAGTTGAGATACTACCTGTAGTATCATAAATTTTAATACTTTTCTATGACAACAACCAACCACAATCCCAAATTCTTTGAATTTTCCATGGAAACGAAGATACCAGTATTATCTCAACTTAAAATAAGATCACAAATTCTTCACATAGATTCACTACCCGTCCATTATAGTAAAACTTGCTATTGAGATAAGTTTGTCTAATCTATTTCGTGTTCGTTTAGACGGTAATATATAGAGTCACTAAAGATGATTGAAATACCTAAACCTGTAGAAAAAAATGTGTGGCAGTACATGGTGTAGTACAACAACGAAAATATTTAGTATTTTCGAGAGCTATTACGGTACCTAACGTATAACAGGAGGGAATCCTGAAGTTATTGCTTGCGATTAAAATATTCAGAGGTTCTAAAAAGACCTCATCTTATCGTGCTAGTACTTAAATAATATTTTAGCAGATGAGTTACAATGAGTTAAGTCATTACCGCACAAGAACCTGCAATGGTAAGCTAGAAGAACACCTAATGTTGCATTTTAAATACTTAAACCTGATATGTAAACTAATTAGAGATTTAAAAACATCTACACCTGTAGCTATAAAGTTTTTAATTACATATTACAGCAGCTTTTTAACTACAGCTACGCTGTAGATTTGGATAAAAAGCGGTAAAACTTCCTTTTTCTAGTTTAGGTATGTAGCGTCGTAGAATATCCCCTGACTCAAAAAATGCTCTATTTTATTTAATAATTGTAATACAAGACATTAACATAACAATAATAAGGACTGACAAACCTGTCAAACTGTCCAGTTTTTTGCTATATCACTGCTTCCTTTATGCGTTTCGATAAACTCAATTACTGTAAACAGAGTTTTACTCACAGATATAAGATAAAAAATAGTAGGGTTTAAATTTTTATGGTAAAAACTAATTCTACGCAGTCTCACAACATAACTGAGTTAACGTAAATTAAGATCAGACAAAAAAATAAGTTCATAAACTAAAAAAAACAGAAAAAGACTTTCAGAAAGTAGAAAAAAGAGGAAAAAGCTTTCTATTTATAAGTGAAACAGACACATAACAAAAAAAAATATATAAAACGACTGAAAATTGTTTGAATTACTTTGAATACTTTGAATTACTGAAAAATCAGTAATACAAAGAGCTTAAAACTTTTGCCTGATAAACTCAAAAAACAATTCACATAAGTAAATGAATTCGAAGCATGTAAGTTCTACTAGGTACTAATGTAAACCATCTTCTGGCCGCATTTAAAATTGGTCGAACTGGTAGTTATATGAAAATCAGCCTACACAAGAAAACAAAAGCATTGCAAAAAAGTAAAAAAAAGAAAGGATCACATAAGAAAACAAAAAAAAAATGTTAAGGCCATTTATTTTTATGTTTAAAAGCATTTTTAATTTCTTTTCCTAGAATTACTATTAATTTTGTAAAGAGGCTTATCACTTAAAAAATCTTTAGTGTAACAAGCACTTAAGTGCTGTGCAAATGCAAAACACTTGTTTTGAATATTTTTGATTATATTTGGTAAAATGTCTTTGTTCCTAGCAGGTTTTACACCAGTTCTGTTAAATTTTTTAAGTAGTTGTAAACAATTAAATCATTAAACATCAAAAATTTGTCTTAGATTCTCAAAAACTCAAAATTTGTTTGTATAACAAATCATGTTAAAATTACGTGCAAATAACATTCTGAAGCAATATTTTTCAAAAACAAAAAAATATTTAAATTTTAATCAAACGATAATTACTAATAACCAGTCAATATAATAAACATATAGTAGCGCTGAAGTATAGTCTAGCTAGGCAATATGATCTCTAGTTAAAAAAAATAATCAAAGAATGTTAAGTGGGTGTTAATAAATTGTTAATTATGGCAAGTAGAGAATAGATTAAGAAAAGTAATTAAACTACAAACAAAATCTAACCCAGCTGACTACAAACCTGGTAATAAATCAAAAGTTTTTTTTTAAATTTGTACGCCAGGTGGCCTGAGAACTCTTGGTCTAAATCAGGAAATGCAAATGACCTAAAATCCGACATGAACTAGCAGCAATCCTATTAAGTTAGCTTAGGAAACTTTGCACAAGTGGTCTATGACCGATAGCAATAGCTAATTAATGAGTGCTCGACCCGATAAAAAATCTCAAGCGTTTATTAACCTCCCACTATTTTAAAATAAAATCCAACTTTGTGAAAAAAATTAAACGAGTTTTTAACAGTTTTCGGCCGAAAAAGTCCTAATTAAAAAACTGCGTTACAGATTACTCTAATAAATCAAAAGTCGGTATTTGTGCAGGTATAAATTTATATTTTGCGTCAGGTTATAAATCTGTGGTTCTCCGAATTAGGGAAACTCGCTGAAAATATAGCGTAGTTTGAGAGTTTCAGCCCTCTGGAGGTGCATCTAGTGACATCTCAGTTTTCGGATATAAAACACAAGGGAAACAATGTTTTATGTCATCAAATATGGAACGCAACTGATAAACTAGCAATTCGTTTCAGTTAACAAAGGACGTTAATGCCAATTGATGAGCCACGATCGATTTTTAAATGTTCACTTTTCACAATTGTTTGCTAACAATCGGCTTAATTATAGTTCCAGAATAATTATGTGCTCCAATTCTACCTCATATTTTTCTCATTTCTAATTGGAGTTTGGTGTAGTTTTAATCTTGAAATCGATCCAAGTTTGTAAAGCTTTGCGAATACAAAAAAAAATATTTGTCATTCTGAACGGAGAATTTTTTCAAGCTATTGTACGCAAAGAATTCTTTTTCTAATCAAATAAAAAAGTCAATTACTAAAAATGGAATGACATTTTGATTGGCATGATTTTATAGCGCCAAAATAAGTTATTTAATAAAGAAGAATACTAATGAAAATGAAATCGACACTGTTTATAGAACGAACAAGCGTTAGCAATTGTTATTACAGTCACTAATAATACTTAACGCCGGTTACCAAGAAAAACAGAAAGAGAAACAATTTATAAACAATAATTTGTTATCGTATAAAATGCTTGTTTTTTGTAAATTGTAATTGTACAGTAATAGACTTAGAATATACTAAAATGTTACCAGCCGCAGTCTTAGAAAATAAAAATAATGCGTGATGTTTGAGTTTGTTATCAGCAAAAAGTCGTTATGTCTATAAAAAAATGTAGAATTAATTTCATCTCTAGTGTGCGGAACAAGATACAAAACCAGTTTTAGTAGCAGATTTTTCAAGTATCGCTGAAAAGTGCCAAGGCTTTTAGTCAAAATTCTAAATGTTGATATACGAAACAAAGTGTTGAAATTAGAAAAATTATCAAATTGATCATGTTTATTAAGAGACAAATGAAAAAATACCTCGCTGAAAAATCTAAAGTTTTAGAGAAAGAACAGATGCAACAATTTTATTTAAACTTTTAATAGTGATCTGTTCTACAAGTGTTGCAAACATTTTTAGAATAGAGAAAGTTTTAGGACAACATGAACTTCTAAAAGTAGAAACCAGTGATGCTAAAGACATCAAGTAAAAATTTTTAATAACTATTTTTGATTTAAAAACCAAAAAAAAATTTTTCAATTGTAAAAAATTTAAAAATCTTTTTTTAAAATTATTTGGACATTACATATTACTAAGACAAGCACATACCCAATATATACGATTTTGGTTTATTATAGAAACAATAAATGCTCTACACAGCCCATCGGCATTAATACTTTTTCTGAATTGAGTTAGCAAGTTGCAAAATTCTTAAAATTAGATCAGCCAAATTTTTATACAGAACATTGCTTGTGTAGGTCATTCGCTTTGATGTTGTCTGATTCAAATTTTCCTGCAAATTTTACGGCTATAGAAAGACATAGTTAAATAAAACCTACAAAAATCAAAAAGTCATACATTAAAAACTAACTTCAAAATAAAGTAATAATAAAATAATAATTTGTGTACATAGCCGAAAAAAAATGTGTTTTCCAAGCCAAAAAAAAAACGGTTGAGACTTGGAGAACCACTTTCTTGGTAAGATACACACAATATTTTTTATCCGACATCTCCACAGTACTACCACCGACAAAAAAATTAAAACATCAATGTCTCTATTTTGTAATTTAATTTTCAAATAATTACATGTTTCAAAACTTTTAAAACATCTAATTTTAAAATAATTACATGTTTTAAAACTTTTGAACCACTTCTAACTTGGTGACGTTTGTCTACATACACATGACAGAAAAAAGTTGAATACAGAAGTTAAAATCTTCAAAAAATTTATACCTAATTTATGTAAGTGTTTTCGTTTTCTTTTGGCTGCGGTACTACTACATTAAGGAAAGAAGTGTCATTGTCTACGCTAATAATAATTATAGAAAGTCATTCCAATAACTAAAAATCCTAAAAAATAAAAAAATTATATCTAGATTAATTTTATTCAATTTTGAAAAATAGTCTATCATTCATATTTTACATTTAATTTGACATAATTTTACGGAAAACATTTTACGGAATACATTTTTATCCTATAATACAGCTTCCATCCTCTCGTGACTAGAACGCCTCTAGTTGCGCTGAAGTTGATTGGAACGACTTAACATAACTGTCAATTAACGTTGACGACGGTTAAAACAGAATTTTTATTTGATAAGTTATAATCCTAATAAGTACCCTAACAGTAACTTTCACTGCTTTTTTAAACTTGAAAGGATCAATCAATAAACAAATCATACTGTTGTTCATAATTCTGTTTTAATTTTTTGGTAGCAAATATTGTAATATTAATAAGTATTTGTATTGCTTTTTAACCAATTTTTTCCCAATATAAAATTCACCTCTATTACTATATTGTCGCTAGGCGCTGAAGTTTTGATTATGTTTCAAAGCTACACTCAACCGCAAAATTAACCGGACACTTGATTTTTATCCCGTACGTTTGCGAAAACGCTTTCTAGAACATTGGTTTTATATAGCTACACATAAAAAACAACTAAAAGAAGGAATATTCAAGTTGTTTGAGTTAACCCCTATCACGCAGATTACTTTTTGTACCTATTTTCTTACGCTTCCAATCGAAAAGGTTTTGTTTGTTTTACACGTTTGTCAAATTTGTGTCAATAGCTGGTTTTGGTGTTTTGGTTTGTTTAATTTGGCTTTTTGGGAAAGAGATTTGTTGTAGAAGCGATTCATTCTGTAATGAGTTCCGAAGAAGCTGCCCAGGCTGCTGCTTTACATAATGATGGACGCTACATTTATTGTAAATGTGCTTGGCTTTCCTAAAAGCACAGTATCCGATGCAATACAAAGATTCAGGGCAACTGGTTTCTATTCCAAAAGACCTGGACAAAACAGAAAACGAGTAACAAATGAAGTGGAAGACCGATTTCTTTGATTACAAATGCGGCGAAAACGAACTCTTCCTGCTACAGCTTTGGCCAGGAGACTGGCGGACGTTCATGGGACCATGATTTCTCCTGATACTGTTTTAAGAAAGTTCAAGAAAATCAATTTGACATCACATTCACCTGCTACTAGCCCTAAGTTGAACGCAGAGCATCGCAGACAGCGATTGGAATTTGCGCGAAATCATTTTGATTGGAATATGGACGAATGGGGCTACGTTCTCTTTACGGATGAGTCGCGTTTCACTAGGTATTCACCTAATCGTCGTCAACGAGTTAGACGCCCATGGAAACGGTATGCCCAGTGTTGCGTTGCGCCTAGAATAGCAGATGTAATGGTATGAGGAGGAATTTCTTTGGAGGCTCATACAGCTCTTGTAAAGGTGCTGAGAGGTAGCATTAACGCTGACTGGTACATTAGGAAGTGTTTACAAAAGCACGTGGTTCCCTTTGCGCCATTTGTAGGGAAAAAGTTTCTCTTAATTCACGACAATGCGCGCTCTCACACAGTCCAGATTACGTGTCAGTACCTTCACGACGTTAATGTTGAGCTCATATGGAGCAACCCCATTGAGCTCATATGGAACAACCTAGGGAAAAGGATTAGGCAGAACTACGGCGAGTTTCATACAACAGTTGAGCTGGAACAAAGATGAGATCGCAGACTTGATTGCCAGTATGCTTTGACGAATGAGAGCTGTAATTCAAACGCGAGAAAGAAATACTCGCTACTGAAACCATTTTTTTTGCAGTTGTCTTAATTTGTTTTGCTTTATTTAGTTACTTGAAATCAAATTTTTGTTTAATTTGTAAATAAATATTTAATTTTGAACATTATTGATCAAAATTATCTTGATTTTAATTGAAATGTTCATTATTGCACATTTTCAATTAAAATTATTTTGATTCAAATTTTCGTCACTAAAATTTTTCCAAAAAACTTAGTGTCCGGTTAATTTTGCGGTCGAGAATATTTTTCTAGTTAAAAATGCACAAGAATCTTACGATAAGTTAGTACATATTACAATTATATTGTTTGTTTATGGCCAAACATAATAAAAAATAATTTAATTTCAACGTTAATTAACGCAAAAAACTAAATATCACATTTGCTGTCAGCTAAAACAATAAAAAATTTATAGACAGAAAGGTTATCCAAAGTTTTTGCCGACATTCATTTTCTCGGTTAGCTGAAAAAATTATGATTTTAATGGATGTTAAAAAACTCTCTCAAAAACCGCTCTACCAATCAGAGCTGTCAAGATGATGACCGGATCGACGGCGATCCAGCAGGAACACCATGCCCATTCCCCTCAGTGTTGTGAACCCCAGCAGGTATGCGCTACGCATTTTAAGCCCCTTACCATTATTATAGAACGTTGCTAGCAGCAAAAATTTTGAAATATTTGCGGTGATGGTACAATAACTTATTTTCACGTTTCATTATTTTAATTGATTGTTAGTTTTGACATCTATGGTTTTGACACAAGGGTATGCAATTGTTTCAGCACCTACTAACGATTTAACGTGATATCGAATACCTACTTCAAATTAAAATTTAAAACTGATTTGAGAGTTCAAAAACTGAAAGACTGAGAGAAAAGAAAATATCAATAGAAGAACAACTAAAGCAAAAAAATTCAGATATTAACAGACAAAAAAAACAAGTTTAAAAAAATCTACATACAATGCTAACTATCTGATATTTTCTACAAAAATATGGTATGAACAAGGTATGAATGAATAAAGAACGATTTAGAAGATAATTAGAAGCGGTAATAAGAAAGAAAAGAATAAATTTTAGAGAGAAGTCTAGAAAAGAATGAGCAAAATCTGTGAAGAAGGAAAAGAAACTGTAAAACATTGGTTGCCAATGTGTGAGTAGTAAAAGTAGTAAATTTAAAGAGAAGAAAAAAACTAAGTATAAATGGAAAAAAAAAGTAAAAAATAGTAAAAAAAAATTTTAAAGACAAGAAAAAAGTAGAAAAAGGCCTCTGACAGAATCTTCAGTAAAATAAATGTGTAAAAGACTGTAAAGCCAGATAAGAAATAAAGACATATCACTACATACTTGTACAATTAATAATTTCCTAGTAAATACTCGAAAATAAATCTGTGAAGGTAGTACGTAACGATTGCTGTTGTTGGTTGTTTATACCAAAATTATACATTTATATACTATTTCGACAAAATTATCTTAAAAAAAATAATTTATTAATGTAAAATTATACCTACATAACATACATATAAATGATTTAATAAAAAATTCGTTTTAATAAAACACTCAAATTTTGCAAGATTAACAAGTCAGCTTTTATAGCAGTTAACAAACTAAAATATTAGCCATTAAATACAGATTTTAATTAAAAAAGAAGTGATTTATCGAGGTGCTTACGCGAAATTTAATGTTCTTAAATATGTCTGGCAGCGAACGAGATCTTAATTCTTGTTTTATCGATGTCTCGCACAGAAGACAAAAGTTTCTCGGCTAATAACAGCTCCGGTTTTCTAATGCTGCTGAAAATCTTTTATTCGTTTAGTATTTACTGAACGTTCTCTCGGTTTCCGATCATTACTTCATCCTGAGATAAAGTTGTAACGTAATAGACAAAGTTGAGCAGTTATATGTAAATGTGTCGCCTCCCGTGGAATATTTGATGAAACAATTTCAGAGTTTGAAATATCAAGCGATTCGATTACAATCGTCCGATCAATAAAACTTCAAACTTTAGAGAATATAGATCAAGCTTTAAAGGAGTTGAGATCATGCAGATTCCGACTTTAGTAAACAGAGAGCGATGAGTTTTTCTAACAACAAGACACTGCAACGGCATTTTATCACAATTTAAGAAAGCTCGCTTCTTACAAATAGAAGCGTATTTTTTTAAACGAGATTTATCTACTCGAGGTAATGTGCACTGAAATTATTATACTCCGTCCCGAATATCATAAATTGCTTACCCTAACCCGGTCAATATAAATCTTTCCGGGATAACACACACATGAGCTCCTTCACTCGATTACAGTGGCCTAAAATATTAACTTGGAACATATACACTATTCATAACTCCTTTCAAAACTGCCGCCAAAAGCAATCTTTCACAATCTTCTCTTAATTACAATTAAAACCAGATTTGCTTAGCTCTGTAGATTTTAAGTACAACATTCAAAAGCACGAAACGTCTTTTATTAAATATCTTATATGGATGGAAAATATTATGTTGTATTACAGTCACGCTTAACGGAAATTGTTTCAAATCCCACAAGCTGTATAAAATTCCTGGACAAAGAGATAAGTTCCAAATTGAATTTTGAAATATTTTCCGGATAGGCCACACTATTTATAGTAAATTTAATTAAATAGCTAACACACTCTTTTCAAACTTACTAAAAAATGAAATACGCGTGTAATTTTAAAAATATCGGGTGATTAAAAAAATTAGATAAATGTTCAGAAAAGAAACGAATTATGAAATTTTATGTTTCTGAAAGGCACAATTTAAAAAACTCTATAATGTTTTGAAATAGTAATAAGACGATTGATTTGAATGTCTTTGATGACTTTAATCGCTTATTTGTGAAAATAAAATGTCAATCAATTTTAGAAACGTCACCTTTTCTCCATTAGTAGCATAATCATAAAAAAATCATTATTTTTTTCAAAAAGAAACACGTTTGTTTCTATCACGAAAATAGTTGCAGTAGCACTGCAATGACACTACCTAGAGACACTAATTTCAATAAGTTCTACCACAAATTCCACCAACTTGTTGAATTTGGACTTTCTTATCTTCACATAAATTAACAGCTGTATGTTCTCGAATAAATTTAGATATTTTGATAGTACAGGAAAAACGAAAGTAAAACGAATTTGTAATTGACTTCTTTATTTTTATGGGTAAAGAAAAAAAAATGTGAAAAAAATAAAATATCATAAAACAAATATCTTCTAAAAGACTCTGAACTTGTTTTTCTCGATATAATTTACATTGGCAAATAGTATATTAAAGAACGCGTTTTGAAAAGTCAACTTTGAAGCATGAAAACAAATTCATAAAACGAGCGCCAGCACGAGTTTTTATAAAGAATGAGTGCCCACAGTGACTTTAAAAATGAGTTCTTTATGTTATTTTTTCTACTTTAGGCGTTTTACGTGTTTTTTAAGTAAAAAAGTTAATTTTTCAATTTTTAGGAAGTTTTGCGTTAATACGAGATAATCGTATTAAATATCATATAATAAATAGTAATAAATGTCATAAAAGTGTCAAATATTTTTTGAAGAGTTTTCAAATTTGTCAAAAATTCTGTGTAAGTAACTCACAAACAGTTCTTTTTTACCTATTGTATCGATTATTGATTGAATACTCTAATTGGCATAACCACAATTGCAACATTTCTTAAATTACCAAATTGCGAAATTTATACGATTCCTCTCATCATTATTTCAAACCAAGCAGTGCTATTTACTCATCTAGCAAATAATTCGTAAATTATCAAACGCCATAGAGGTTATAAATCTAACCTAAAAAAGAAAGTTAAAGTTACCTCATTGTTCAAGCGGCTTGCCCACTCCAGTGTTCAAATGTTTCATAAGTTAATTGCAATACAGATAAAACACCTTGGTGAAAAATACTGATTCTCAAGTGCAACAAAATGAGTTCGAACAAAATTATTATAACCTCAACGCTCAGACGTCACAAATATCCTTGGAAATTTATGGCGTTTCATTTATCTTTTCTGAAGTCCGATACCAGCGAAAGCATTACCAATACAAAAAAAAATGCACTAGTACTTTCCAGAACGCAAATGGGTGGCTAAATTGTCGAAATTGGCCAAATCGGTATCGTAGTAGGCTTTGATACAGACGCACAATAGAAAAAAGCATTTTACAGCCTTCTAAAAGATAAATATTTTTGATCAAATGGGATATAGACCTCAAACCAGTCTACAGATTGCTGACGTTGTGCTTGATTAATAAAACACTCTTTGCAGCTGGTTAGTCGGAATAGTTGTCTGTAAAGTAGTTGTTTCTACTTATTCGTTGAATTTTGTTTGGTTGATGACCAAATAAGAGTCAAAGTAGCAACTTTGTTGTTTACCAACAATATTATACGGGAATGTACACACCAGTAATAAGGTGAGTTAGAAATGTAACTAAATAAAAGCAGGCTGTGCCAGCGTAACTGTAATGATGTGTCTAATGTTAATACCTACTTCCACGGCTTGCTCTGATTCATTTACATTTCGATCTCACGAAATGATATTTTTTGCTATCTACCAGCAGACTCCTTGAAATGGAGCACAGCGCTGGCATAAGAGTTAATAATACAATTATTTATTATTTTTTATTATACAAATACCGGCTAAACTTACAAGAAGTAGACCACATAAGTGTCCTATACCAAAAATCCACACCGTGTTTATCAAGAAAACATTCTTATATAAACTATAAAATTACAAAACGATTCGTTTTTGAATGTCTTTGGTACTTCTCAAAATAAAATAAAAAATTTGAAACATATTTCTTTATAGTAAAGCACATTGGTACTTAAAATAAACAATTATGTCCAAAACAGTTGAGAATAGCTTTTTTCTGCTAGAATTTATTTATTTTTTTAGTTTTCTTAGTTCAACGATTTTTCAGCTTAACTGCTCTAATAAGTTTAATAAATAATAAGTTATTATTAATTACATTAAATCTGCTTTATTGTCGTATTGAACATATGATTTTTTTGCCGATTCTACCAGTTTACCATTTTTAAAAAAAATTTGCTGTTTAATATTTAACTTTAAAATTTTGTGACAGCTGAAAAATCCTAAACGGCTTTAAATAGTGTGATTTACTGCTTGGTCTATAAAAATGTTCACATATTGCCTTTTCAATAAATGTGACACTTTAGTGCGCTTAAATTGTCACTAAAACGTGATATTTACTATCGATCGGTAAAAAACGACATACGACTTTGACGAAAGTCTTTATTTACACCGCTAAAAAACTTCACGCCTTTAATATAAAAAATACCATTTTGATTGCGTCGTTAGTTGTTTTATTCGTCCGTCAAATTATACAGAAATTTTTGATAGGTTGTAATAAAAATGCGGGGTTGTTTTATAAAAAAAATAATGTTCTTAGTTTATTGCAAAGTCGACGTTTCGGCAGCAGTTATAGCTTCTTCTGGACTAATAAAATAACCATTCATGTATCTAATGTGTTTAAAAGAAAAACTAGTTTGTCAAAGTAGTCCTGAAAAAGCCACAATTGTTGGCAAAACGCCGACTTTGCAATATAATAATTCCACTATAAAAAAATAGATTATTTTGGTAATAGCAGAAAGTATAGTCAAGCCTTCAAATCTATAAATTTTGACTAACCTTGTAAATTTTATAACAATGCAGTTCAGAACAAAAATTATTATTGATTACACTAAAAAAAATGATAAAGAATATCTCTTTAACCGTTTTATTTGTTTAATTTGTTTTAAAAGCAACATGAAACAAGCAATACACATTGTTGCATTTTTTTAACTAATCTTCTACAGTATTTTTATTGTCAAAATTTTCAAATTCGAGAGCTTTACAATGTGCACTGGTTTTAAGGCCAGAGGCACATCAACTGTTAAATATTTTAAACAATTTTGTAATGACTAACAACAAGAAGGCAGTTTTTATACAATGTAAGGCACCTGCACGTTGGATACGAAATTTCTATAATTTACTAGTGTAAATCCTGTCAGGAAGTACAAGATTTTCTAATAATTTAATATAAAAAATAATATTAGTTGACGTTTCATTTTAAAAATTAGATAGAGGAATTGAATTTATCACAAAAAGTCAAACCAATTATTGCAATTGTTTAAAAATTCTAACATTATGAAAGACAACTTTTAATTAACAGTCTGCAATTGGCATTACTGAACTGAAGTTTTTGTGTACAAAAATCTTCTGTTGACATTATTAGTTGTGAGTTTAGATAAGTTTAAACGTCAAAGTATCAGTTTGTTGGTTCGTTCAAAACTTCACCGTTCATGACCAACTGCGTTGCCAAATTTGAAATAATTTTTAGGGTTTTAACATGTTAAAAAATCATCTGTTGCTGTCATTGTTCGGTTGAACCTATCTCAAACTTTATGCAAATTTGGCACCCCTTTCAAAGTATTAATTTTACTGACGTCATGTTGCCGAGCGACAATATGACGTCACGGTGATAGAATCATATAATATTAAAAGTAAACTTTGTTTTCTCGCCTGAAACTAACTTTGCTCCTTCGTAATCTCCTTTGCATGTCACTCGCAGGCGAAGATTTAGCAAACACGGAATTTAACAAGGCAAAAACAATTTTTTAATTTTATTAAGATTCAAATCACATTTCTATGAGTTTCACATAAATTAGATAATCTGGACGCTCCCTGTTTGTAAATGTTGGTAATAAATTTAAAAGCACACATTTCAAGTTCATAAAACTGCTCTTTTATTTAGAAATGCGCATTCGTTGTAGAAGTCAGGTGAATAAAATATTGGCTGACCCAAATACAAAAATTATCTCTTAAATCACTTTAAAAAATTGTATAAGAATATAAGTTTTAAGATGACGGGTCGTGTGGTGAAGAAGATTAACCCACAGCTGGACATTTGCCAAGCGTGAAATAGGCCACATGTGAGACCTATTATATATCGGTGTAATAGGAAAAAAGTTGATGGATATGGCTTAAAATGTATTTTGCAATTAGGCGAGAAAACGTCGAATCAATTTTAGTTTTATTGTCATTAATCGCTCTGACGAACTTTCCGAGAGTTTTTTCCAGATTTCGTGAAACAGTTTTATCACGGTTGGGATAAGTTATTAGGATAAAGTTTGGGTGAAACGTGATCGGTAAATAATGAAGCTACACAACGGAGTTATTCCAACGATTTCTATGTACAGAGGATCATATATTGTGGCTGAAAAGATATTTTATGTGATAATTGCTGGAGCATTAACGTCTCCCACAAAGTATTAGAGAACTTTATTGATAATAACTTTGCCAGTTTAAAGTAAAAAGTTTTATGGCTTTGCCAAACTTGGCTGTGGTGACAGATCTTGAAACAATAATGTAGAAAGAACACGAGTAAAATTCTAAAGAGCACAATACTAGCAAATGATTCTCTCATAAATGTCAAAATTTCACGTGATATATGCTTTTAAATATTTATTTACATTTTGTATAAAATTTGATATGATCTTTGGCAAGGTTTCAGGAAGTATTTATTTAAATTTATCTTTCATGATTTATCATCTGGTAGCTTGAAATGTACCTACTTCTATAGATAAATACAAGTCAACTCACTGCAAATTTTCTCGAATCAATACACCAGTCATTCTTATAACGTACATCTCTCGAGACTTTTTAAAATGTCAAAATCCCATTAGACGACCACTTTCAACTTCTTTGAATAGGATTTTATCCAGTTATTATTCTCAAGAGAAATGCAGGATTTAATAACACCTTGTAACTTTTTAATGAATTCAAGCATAACTGATAGATGTAATTTTGGTAATTTGTCTGCCTCAAATGTATTGCTATTGTTTATATACTAGCAGAAAAAAAGAACGTAAATTTAGTTTGCTGCACTGGCCCTTTGGTTCAAACGGAAGTGTTTTTTGAAAGAGAGGATCAATAAAACGACTGCTTTGTTCACTGGATTCAGCCAAAAAGTGCAATGGATTTTCCGGAAAAACAAGAATTAGATTGAATAAATTTCAGTTGATATTGATTTGTTAAAATGATTGTTGCTCACCTGCTAAAGTTAAAAAAACGGCGGTTAAAACATTGTTTAAGTAAGTTTAATAAAAGAGAAATACAAGTATAGTGGTGTAATGTCAATATTATTTAAACCAACAAAATTATCATTATTAGCTAATAGATATTTATCTTTTTGTAATTATAGTGCAACCCAGTATAATAACTAATAACTACTGGAAGTAATTGTAATTCTTAAAATTTGGCACGATGATAAAGGGTGACGACTCTCACTCACCCCCTCTCTATATTTCGGCGCTGCAAGAAATACTTTATTTTACTCTTTCTAATACGCCAAAAATTAATTGCTAAAGTTAGATGTAAGTCAGTGGGTGACAAATAATTCTAATGTAATTGCAACAAGTAAAATAACGTTTTAAAAGTAGAAATTTTTTTTGTGAGGCCATCGTGAACCTGCGACAAATCGGTGAAATGCAGCTTGTTTAGTTGCACTATTCAGCATATCGGTATCGAAGTGTAAAAATAATTTACAATTGCCGGCACTGTTAACCTTATTTCAGCCCTTGTGCAATTTCCTATGAAGTTTTTAGTGACCTGTATGAGATAGATGAGATGCTAAAGCTTGCAAATTCAGATTCCCTTATACTAACCCCTGGTTTTTGACTAATGTAGACAACCAAACAATCCTCGTGCAAGTATTTCTTTTCTATTAAAAATTGAAATAATGTAAAATAATATGTGTTTAAAACCGACATATTTTTCTATACTTTTCTAGCACAATTGGTAGAATTTTTCTAGCCTAAACCCATTAAATACGCCCCCTTTTTGTTTGTTTTTTCCCAATCCTAAATATACACATTGTACAAAAACTTAAAAATTTTAGATAATATAATATGTACCGTATTAAAAATTTTTAAAAAGTGTTGCATTTCTGCTGAAATTTTATATTTATATTAAAATGCCTATTATAATAATTTTTGATAATTATAGAAGCAGTAGAATATATAAAGCTAAACAAAATAAAAAATTAAGAATATTTAAATAATAAGAACAAAGTAATTTATTTCAGTGCCATCCCAAAATTTCAAGTGGTCGCCTGATGTAACCTAAGTAGAAAAAATATTAAAAATTATTTTGAAGGTTTAAAAAAGTGACTTTATTACCGCCTTTTTTTAAACAAAAGCTATCAATCAATTGTAGTCGGTTTTATTAAATCGTCTTTTGTTTTTAACAAGATATCAGAAACTAGCAACCGACCCTTACTTACAATTTCTACAGATTACTTTTATAATTAATATTTCAAAGACTGAGTGTAGTGTTCAGTCCTCTTTATATGTACTAAAGCAATAAAAAATATAAATAAATAAAATAAGTATAATCCTTTGAAATGAAATCCGCACTGTCATATTTCACAAAAATCTCTACTATTTTAACTCAATATGTATTTCAGATTATATTATCTCTCAAAATAGTAACGCAAATATATGTATATATTTTTATATTCGCATCTATTTGTACTAACAGAAACTGTTCCGATCTTACAGGAAACGTAAAACTACAATAAAATTTAAAATAAAGTCACAAAAATATCTTGAATTTTCTGTCACGAAAATGTTATTTACCATTAAAAAAATAGTGCTGCTGGCAGTAATTTTTTATCTCTTTGGTAATTTATCAGACAAAAAATAATCATGACTTAACTGTATAAGAATCTAATAATCAACTGCATGTTTTCAAAATAACAAAAGCAAGATTCTCTATTGGTACCTCTTATCTAAGAGTTCTCAAAAATTGGAGAGACTCTTTTACAAACTAGAAAATCTTAGTTTCAATTGATTTTGTAACATCATTTACAAATTTATTTTGTGATTTAGATTCACGTTGATGATTTGTTATTAATTGTTAACGAGATAGAAACAACCAAATCAACTAGTTGTGTAAACCTTTAAGCCCTGAAAAACTTTTAATAACACAATCATCGTCAAAAATTTACATTTACAATTTGAATGTCTTTATTCTGTAAAAAATAACATTAAATTTATTTATAAAACTAACAATTTGGCGCAATAATATAAAATAATCGTGTTTTTCTTAAATTTATGAATGGTATCAAAGAACTTAAATTTAAATAGTCTTGTGGTTTCGACTAGAGCTAAACTTCTTTTTAATTAAAATAGATACAGAAGTTTCAAAGGTACCCAATAGTCTCAAATAAGTTTCAATTTAATATAATGTCTCAAAAAACCAAATACGTCAGTCAGGTTAAACTACAGCAATATTCTACAGCACTCTGTGCAAGTGTATATTCAAGTTTATTATTTTTTGAAGTTCCAACCTCAAATTACGAATGAGTGTTTCTATTCAAAAAAAAATTACTACGACGTCCCAAGTCGTGAGAAAAAATGTATGGCAGTAGTAGAAAAAATGATACAAGTTGCAGTAGCAGTATTAAAGCGCATAAAACAACAGTAGTGGTTTAAAAAAAAAACACCTCAAGCTGCATTTAAAGGTTAATACGCAATTAAACATGCTATGCGAAATAATAAGAAGTTGTAAAAACATCTACAACTGATGCTATAGAGTGTATCATTACAGTTATTACGGCCGCTTTATAACTGCAGCTGCGTTGTAGATTGTATAAAAAGCATAAATATTTATTTTACAACTTTACACAACGCCGAAGTATAGTACTGTGTGTACACTAAAGTGTGTATTGTCTGATTAACTTAAGACAAAAAATAATCCATTTTATTTATTAACTACAATGCAAAACACTAATTTACACTAATAACTATTACACCAGTTAACAACAATCTACCAACATTTCGCTGTTTTACCGCTTTATGCGCTTCAACAGGTTTAGTACACCTCCCAGAGACATACACAAAAATAATACCCCCCTCAAAAAAAAGTTCAATTTACATATTCTATATATCTGAAAAATTTTAAAATATACCTAAAAAGTACCTAACTACTCGTACATTAGCAAAGTAAAAATTTAGACAATAAAAAATTCAGAAACTTTTAGTACAGATTGTTTATTTAAAAAAATTGGTGTCAGCTATAAGAAAGAAAAGTATGTCAAATATTAGATATACATTTTTTGTTATCTAATGACGGCTAATAATAGTTGGTTTCATGATGCAGTGTTTGTCCTCGAAAAACTCATAAAAATTATTACAACTTATTTTGTTATAAAAAATTTCCTGGCTGTGTAATTTTCCGAAATAACAGTCAAAATCCATTCGATTTAACACCACCTGATTTTTGTTTTAAAAAGTGTCCAGAGGATAAAGTTTACGTAACTAGTCCCCAAACGAATGATCATTTAAAAAACAACATTTGTGCAGTTATTGACAATATTAACCTAAATATGTGCAATAAACAAAAATTATTTGTTATATTATACACAATAAATCGTATTAGATATTGTGATTGTGTCTCACAACAAATTTTAAGTTATTGCAAGTTTATTTTAGATATAAAACGTTAATTGATAAAATTAAAGTAGAGTTTTTATAGATTGGATATTTCGTCTGTAACCACGGGCAATTTCCATTAATTCAATTTGTTTGATGTTGCAGTTAGTGATTATAATTTAAAAGTGTTCATAATAAACAAAAATCAAAAATTAACAGACAATTTTTCTAATTAACAGTTTATTAAACTAAGGTAACTCAACTTTCATAATTCAAAAACAACTTTTGTCTAAACTATCAACACCAAGTTTCTCTTTTAGTCTAGCACTTTGATATTATGTATATAAAACAAAACCATCATGCCTATACATTAATTTTAACAAAATTTTAATCAGACAATTAATGTATAAAATGAATAATAAAGTTTATTAAAAAATATAATATAGTCGTTCAAGACCAGTGTCTTTATTAGCCATCCCAAGCACACTGAAAGCATTTCCTCGTTACATTGCCAGACTAATCTTTTGTGTTAAAAATTTCTGAGCATCTTTCGCATCTTTGAGGTATTTTAATCCAAATTTTTTGAACATATTAGGTACCGGGTTTTCATAAATGATTGTAACATCGTAGGTGGCTGTAAAAAAAATAAAAAATGTTTTGCCTTTAAAAGGCAATAATTTTAGCTATTATTATAATTATTATTAGACAATTGAGTAACTTCAAGAACCATTCTTTAATATTCCGTTGTGAAAATAGAACATTACAATGAATATTTGTGATATCAAAAATTTCTACAGCCACGCCACCTACGAAGTTACAATCATTTATGAAAACCCTGTATATTTAATGTGTACCTTAAAGCCTAGGCGAGTCTAATCACAACATGGAAATTATATCAATTTTAATTAATTTTTTTATAGTTCTTCATATAAAGTAGTGTTAGAAATTTTAACAGGTGACAGCCCTTGTTGAAAGAATGCTAAAAAACCAAATTTGCCTAACACAAATGTTTATAGAAATTGAGATATTAGATGTAAAAGTTTTTGCTCAAAGACAGTGTTGTTATACATCGTGTATTTCAAAAATATTGTTTTAAAAAATATGTATACAGCGTATATCTCAAAAACCAGTAACATTATTTCAAAAAGCAAATTTAAATATTTAACATTTTTTCAACAAGAATTATCACCTGTTAAAATTTCTAACATTACTTCAATAACATCCCGTATATGTATTCCAAAAAGTCCAACCAAAAGAGTGAAAGAGACACTCTGTACATTGCCTTAATTTTTTGAAAATAAACATTAATAGTTTTAAAAAAAAGTACAATAATAAAAAATGTCGGGCATATTTACAATCTCATTTCCTTTAAGTTTTGTATTGTGCGTATATATTGTATGTTATAAAAAATATTCAGATTAAATTTGGGACAAGAAATGGATATTTATGGTAGATTAGGTACACAATTATCAGTTCTGACACCAAATTTGAAAGAACACGCGATTCTAGTATATGTATTAGAAATTTTGATTGAAGTCTAAGCAAAAACTTGATTTATGATGGTGGATCGAAAGAATCACTTGACACAGATGGCTGGAGGACTTGTTGAGCATCTTAAGTTTATTATTGTGTGATGAATAATTCACTCCCAATAGTCGGATAAATCAGACCTCAAACACCCCAAAGGCCAGATTAAAATTACAAATCTGCATAAATTTCGGTGGTTGTAAATGTAAACGAGACGACCTTGTACAGGGGACTATTTATTAGAAAGGCTAACATGGTTAAGGTCATTTTATTCTGGCCACTAGCCTCCGAGGAGTGAAAGAGGCGGTAACAATGAAAATTGTATTTGGTTTAGTAATTTCAGAGTACGGGAAAAAAACGACATGAAATCGATAGCAAACCATTAGGAATTTTTATCGGAATTTAAATATACAAAAACATTACACACTGATTGATTGTGCCAGGATGGACGTAAAGAATTTCTAATAAAATCATAAACTAACTACGTGTTAACTGAAATTCTCAACGAGTATATTTATCTATTTTAGCGCTCATTAATGTCATGATTGATAAAGAAACTGGTCCGATGCCAAATAATCTAAAGTTTAAATAACATTTTATTCAAAAGTTATACAGCTTCTAAAACTTTTATTAATTTTGTGCTCAAGTTAACGGTTAAAGTGCAACCAGTTACAATAGTATCGGTTTCACGACAAGTCAAAATTGACGTTTAATGAAACTTGAGAGGTTTCAATTCGTATTTCAAACAATACTACTCGTTCGAGTTCGAGGAGTTTGTTTACCGTAGAAGTGAAAGACCTTTTGTATAAAAGTAAATCCATTGATATAAATTCAGATTTAACGTTTCAAAAAATTTAGATAATCACAGAAACAATTAATTACTGTTTCACTCTGCATACACAAGACAAAATTCCTCAAATGTGCTGCAATTAAGAGAGAAACCATTACTAAGCTTGACATTTGTATGGAAATTGCATACGGTGCGATAATACAGAGAAATTCAGTTTCAATGATAATTAACAGACTGCTAGTTTCATGCAGCATAAATAGAATTATTTGCGCCAATTGACAATTAAATTAATTAAAGAGATACATTAAATTTTAAATAAATAATTAAAACATTGACCAATTTTAAATTGCGATTAAAATTTGGTGGATGCGCCGGGCTAAAAATTTTGGTGGAATTCAAATTAAAATTGTTCAATTATAAAAGGAGTAACTATTATTAAAAATTACATATTTTACCAACTGTGTTTAAAAAATATATAAAAAACAAACAAGTTTCATCAGTAAATCTTCAATAAATTATGGAATACGAAACTACAAAATTATTAATTTTCTTAGGTAATAATACGTCCAAAGTAAAACTATAAAATTTTCAAAGCAAAATATCTCAATATCTTGTTTGGAAAAATAAAGAAAACTGTTGTTAAATTCTATTATCCCAGTCCAACAAAAGTTTATATGTACCATAAAATTTTATTCTACCAATCAAAACTTAAACTTTACATTGTAAAAATTCGAAATTAGTAATAAAACTTAAAGTTCAAATAGTGTTCATTATAATGTTGCAACGCAAGTAGCAATTACTTATAGGAATAATGAAAGATTTTTGCATTCCGCTTGAAGGTTTTATTTACAATTCTTTTCAAACGTATCTCATCCTCTTTAATGAGCTGCAAGCCTCGCTTCTTTATTACATGTTTCAATAATAACGATTTTAAAGCAGCTTTTGAAAAATGATTTTGTTAAATCTGATTAAATAAAGCCACATCTACATTCAGTACAAGAGTTCCCAAAATTAAATACTCTCACGTTTGGTGAATTCAAATAGCTTTTCCAGCATTCGCAATGAAAATGTTATAAATCAATGTTTTAATTAAAAAAAAGTGAAATCAAACAAATCTTATTACAAGTTTAATCTATATATAACTAGAAGTAAACTATTATTAGAAATATTTAGTAGCATCTGCAAAGGAAACTATTTATACCACAAAACAGTCATGTTCCCAACTACATAATATCAGTTCTGACTAATTGCAGAAACGCGAATAATGACTCTACTATATCTGTTTAATTACATTTCTGTCCCAAAAGCATTGCTTGGAATTTCTTAGATTATAAATTTCTACATTAATCAAAATAACCGAAACTAAATATATATCTAACTTTGTTATCTTTATACTTTCTAAAATAAAGCTTTCTGCTTTGTAAAATTTAATTAGTGGCGGTTAATGACACTCCAGAGACCAAAAAACCGCCAAAAGTTTTACTTGACTTTTGTTAAATTTTCCAGACTTCATAGTTGTACCAACTTTCCAAACACGTAATTTGATTAAATCTCAACTAACTTTTTTTTAGTTAAAAAAATACAACAAAAGCAATAAAAATCCTCTTTGGAAAAAGAGCACTTAAATTCTTTAAGGAAATATTGAAATATCAGAAGCATTAGTTCTGAGACTCTTATCGAGTTCCGAGCAGAAGTTTCATTATCTCTGAGAGAAAGAACACTTAACAATATATTACCAAAAGTCGGAAATAAGTTTTCCAGCACGCAAAAAATCCTAGTATAATTAATTAAAATATTTTACTTTGAATGTAAAATATCTGTAAACCTTTAAAAGTGTTTCTCGTTTCAATCAATATTTTAAATTTTTGAACGTCAGAAATACTGAAAGAGTTTTTATGCGTGATTTGCTCCAGTTGGAATGAATAAACTTTAAAATTCGTGAAACTTTCGCTTCTTTTCTCGCATCAATAAAATCTAGTCACTAGTGTCAGTTTAAAAAGAATGAATAAAAATATAAAGTGTGTCTAAAATTGCATTTGATGCAGAACTTGGGAGTAATTTAAGTGTAAAAAATTCCGAACGAAGTTTCAGACTTCAAGTTCTGATGACATAAAATCCATATTTCATGGGGATGCACAAAAAGCGACGCCAAATAGTTACTTGGGTATTTATCCTTTATTATTTATTCTTTTACTATAAGTGTAAATTTGGTATTCCATTTGCTTCTCTTTTTTTTTGTTTCCAATTGACTTGTTTCTTTTTCAGAATGTTTACCATTTGACAGTTGCAAGCTTATCCAAGTTTTACACGTTTGTTTTTTGTTACCCGCTTCAGTTTCCTCTATCACTTTTACAGTTCTGCTTTCACACATTCTTACGTTATGCATAAACACTAAAAGTTGTATTATTTCAATTTAAGAAAAAAACTCATTACACCTTTAATTTGTATTTAATTATTCTTATTGTTTTACCCTTCTACACATTTTAAAAATATCACTTATCAAATTCCATGTTCAATTTTTTTAAGTTATTATTTATCTTTGTCACAAATATAATAAATTTGACAACAAGACATAAAAGTAAAGACAGTCTCACCAACAAAACACCTAACTTCATGTCGAGTAGCAAATCTACTATTGTTTTTCACCAATATTAAAAAGATAATTTTATCTTCAAGATATTAGAAATTATTATATTAGTAGTTAATCAAAATATCAATGTCACGTCACTGCAAATTCACATACAACAAAAACAACATACAATAAAAACAGTTTTCTATAGTTTTTTCAGTCCGCGTGTTTCTCTCTTCTTTGTATGTATGTATATAATTACTATTAAAATTTTCTAGTGTGTATTACATTAACTTCCTTGCTAGTTTTATTCAACTTCCAAATGTTTCAACAATTTATGTTTAATTAAACATATATCAATAGCTTTTCTATTTTAAGTTCTTTTAAAGTTACCTTGTTTTTCTTTTCTTCTTTCTCCTTGCTTCCTTGGTTTAGTTTCATCACCCAAAAACCAAAAAATTTACAAAATATTTTTTTAATTATTAACTTCTCAGTTCTTTTTAGCTATAGCATTTTTTTGTTTCTTCTGTGTGTTACTTGTCATCTTTTTTCTTTTGTATTGTTAGAGTTAATTGGTGTATCTTCTTGCATTTTTATTTCTAATTTCATTCAATATTTAGCATTCTTTTAATTTCCACTAATCTTCTTGCTATCTTAGTTTCGGTGTACATCGTGAATAGTCTACAATAGTTTTTTTTTTTCAAAATTTTAAATTTAACTTAATTAAAAATGCTTTCGTTTCTTAAAAATCTATCCAAACTCTACGTTTTCACAAACAATGATGTGTGAGAGAACAGTAGTTAGAACACATTAACTTCTAATTTTGATTTACTACTATGGTTTCGCACATTCTTCATTTTCTTCCTTTTCATAAATACGCATTTCGTTTGTGATCTTTTAGTTATATTGCTTTGACACTAGTCAATAACTACGTAACCACTATCTATTTCAGAAATACAACCTCTTTTTACTATCCTAAGAACAAAAATTTATCAACTCGTTGCAACCTATAGTCATATTTTTGATAGTATTGCTCGATTAGTCAAAAAATGCAATATCAACTCTAATTTATCACAATCTTGTTCTCTCCAATAATATTGAACATGTTTGAATAAACAAATAATAATAATAGCAATAATAAATTATAATAACTATAGACTGTTCTTTTTACCAGAGAAAAACCACTAAGCGTTGAAAATTTTAAAAATCTATTTTTAATTGATTAAGATCAATAATAAGTCAATTACAGATGAATAGATATATCAAATTTTAAACTTTTACTGGTATCTCTTTCTAGTAATAAAACAGACCATAGTACATAATAATTACTATTGATGCTAGTGCTAGTGTAGAGCTATGTATATACGCTTTTTCAGAGAAGTTTAGTGTATACCAATACACTAAGCACTAAGGGACTCTATAAAAAAAATTTTAGGTCCACTTTATTTACTTGTTCACAAAAATATAGTAAACACAAATTTAGAAAAATGAAATACAGTTTTCTACATTATTGGTTTACTAATAATTATGGGTAAAAAGCTAGCCACTTCAAAAAAAAAGTTTACTGTTAACAGTTAAAAAAATAATCATCTTAAATCTTGAAAAGCAATGCACAATATTCGTGTAAATAACATAGTTTAGGTTAAAAAATTTTGACGTAATTTGCAAAATTTCAAAAATAATAAAATCCGTTCTGTTACAACAGTTTGATGATCCTAAAATTGTTTTCACTACTAACAATCAGATTCAATACTACTGAAATGAAAATTAAATAAGATATTTTCAAAGGCATTTTTGATATTATCCATAGTTTTTGTAAAACATCCAGAAACTTTTGTAAACTAATAAAAAAATCCTATTTTTCTTTAAATTAATATTTACTAAAATTTTATTTTTAACTAACTGTAAGAAAATGTAAGGTTTTTCATAATGTATTCACTATTACGTTTCTCTTTTTAATAGTACATTATTATACGTGTTTCAAAAGACAATTATTGTAACACGAATGAGTTTGAACACGACGAGCGAAGCGAGGAGTGCTCAAATAGAATGAGTGTCACAAGTCGTCCTATGCAACGAGTGTATAATACTATTTTTTCTACTTTGCTTTGCAAAAAAAGCATTCAAAAAGTCTCTTTTGAAGAATTATCACAACTTGATATTTTTGACAAATTTGGTTATTAAGGTTTTCAATTAATTATTAATTAACTGATATTTTGCTTCAATATTTTCGACAGCTCGCTTATGATTTTATCAACTATTCCAATTATCTCCATTGGGTAGGCGGTAGACGTAATTTTTACGCTTACGGTGCCATAACCAATAAAAAAGTTACTGTTTTGCGTGCTATAATGAAAATTTAGTGTCATTATTGTTAAACGCGTTTGCGTTTAACAATGACAATATTGTTAACGCAAACTAGAAAAATATTTTTTTAACTTTTTTTCCATTGTATTGTAATTTTTTGTTTGTATTTCTAATATCCTTGATATCATTTCATTGATTTTTCTTTACTTTTATTACACATCTTTTATTTTCTTTAATTTTTATGTATTATATAAGCTTGTTTTTTATTTAACCAAAATTTATCTTGTAAACTCAATTTTTCTAAAAACTTGCTTTTTTCTTTTTTATATTGTCACTCTTCTCTTCTTTCATACATTTTCACACATTTCTTTGATAATCGAATCTAATAAAACTTTATTACATATTCACTAGTAAAGTTTTGTTCACTTATCACTTGACCTTACACTAGCTCTAAAACTCGTTTCACCTTTATAACCCTTATTTATCACACCATAATTTAGCTAAGTTTTAAAAGTTCACCCCATTTATTTTGGTTTGATATCCATTTTACAACACTAATAGCTTATGCACATTTTCAGTTTATTTATTTAGACTGCTCTTGCAGTTTTTCTCCCGCAAATAGTAAAATTGTAAGATTTAGAAAAAAAAATCTTGTGAAATTAAACAAGTTTGACAAAAGAACCCTCTTAAAAGGGTTGCAATTTGAAAAGCTCCTTGAATTAGAAAAGAGGGTGTCAAAGCGTCTACACTAAACTTTGAACTTTTCTCAGTCTTTTAAAGTATGCAATTTGTATAACGTTCATAATTTTCAAATTGGAAAAAATCCATTCAAGCTTACTCACTGATCAAACTCTAATTACATTTCCCTTTCAATGTTTAATTTGTGTTAACGAAAACAGAAAATAATTCCATCTGAGCTTTCACTTAAGACAAAACCTTCGTTGAAATTAATTAAACAGTTCCAAAGAAAAATATGACACTAGTCCAAGTATATAAAGAATTGTTAGGGTTTCATAGCTCCTAAAGGAAAAACGATTCTCCCCAAGGAAGCTATATGTCAATCCCTATAAGCATTTTGAAAGCCTCGAGCTTTTATTACTTTACTAAGGTTAAAACACTGGGAAGAGCAAAGTACAATAGTGGGAAAAAAATCCCCAAACCCACTTTCAGAGAATTAATATGTAAACTGGCAAGGATTATGGTATTGTGGTAGATAGTTTACTAAAGTTGAAAGCTCACATAATTTATTACTCGAACAATTAAGCACTAATTTGAAAGCTTGCGTGCGACTTTAACTGACTGAAAATTTATTACTTCTCCGTAAATAAAAATCGGTAATTTTTTTACAATAGTGCCGACCCAAGTAATTTACAACCGTCTTACATTTGCGGTTGACTCTTTACAATAAATCAAGTTTAGAACACTGTTTTATTGCATCTCTAATGGCCTAGTCTGTATTTTAAACCAACGTAAATACCTTTCTTTAACACCAAAGCTCCAGATAAAAGCTGTGTATATTTTTCAGAAGATGTTACAAAGTGTTGTGGCTTCCTTAATAAGATAATAAAAGGACTTCAAAGCAACACCGGGAGCTCTATTAGCTTCCAAACCAAGCCGAGACAATTTTTACACAAAGTTACAAGTTGACAGTTGGTTTGGCAAATTGGAGTCGAAATCTAAGAAAATTAACGAGACGCCTTTTATTTGCTTATGATACGCTTTTATATAAATCAAAGTTTGTGTTTAATTAAAATGAATTCAAAGTGGAAAGCGAAAAACCCATAACTCACTCAGATAATGTTGTCACGATTTGACAAATACTAAAGATTAGAGGCGAGAAAAGCCACAAGTATAGTTTGGACACTGATCGATTCCTTGGAATTATTCAACGTTTGATTCGCATCTGTATATTCTGCGGATAACATTATTAGTTGATGTCAGCAGTAGAACTTATAGCTACCCTCATCAAGACCCCTAATAGAACTTATCCCTTTCTAGTAATTTGCATCACGTTTCGCTTTTCAAGCGAGAAAAAACTTTATAACTTTGACAGTCATTAACAAAGTCTATACTTCATTAATCCCTCAAGATTCTTAATGCTTTGAAACCCAAAGTCGGCAACGGAAACCTCCACTTTGTCCTCAAACGCTTAATGCAAACTTAATCATTCCAAGAAAGCCAATGGAAAAATTTCAAAACAATAATCTGATCAATGCACGAATATCGAATCTGCACGATATCATTGTAATCAGTGATTCTAAGTAATTCAATAACTTTTTTAGTAATGGTAATTGTAATCAATTACATTTTAAAAAACTTTTTAAAAAAGTAATTAGTAATTATAATGAATTACATTTTTTGAGTAGCTTTTATTGTAAATATTCATTACTTTTAGACAAAATCTCATATTTTTTTGGACTTTCTCCAATAATAATATAAACTGTTTTATCTACACAGTTGTAACAGCTTTATCCTAATAACCTGGACAATTCTTGTGTTTAGAAACCACTCTCTAATCTTATGCGATAAAAGTTCTGATAAATTTACCTTTTAATGTACCAAGAAAAACCGGTATAAATGATAAACAGAAACTAAAAAAAGTAAAAAACAATATTTATTTTGAGTGAAAGGAAAGGGAGGTCTGGTTCCTTTACATGTAAAGCAGCGGAAACAGCGGACAGCTTGTCATTAGACTTCTTTCGGTAATCAAGCAATACTTAACAACAATTCTTTGACCTAAATCTTTCATCGTCAAATTATCTTGCGCTATCCAGATGGTTACACAAAAATTGCACAAAAAAACTATCTTGTGGCGTTGTCAAATATTTTTTTATAATTTGCATCTCTAATAAACCTATTAATGCACTTATTTTGCGTGCGTTTACAGCTATTAAAGGACTAGCGCTCTTACTAGGCCTATTACAGCATAAAAAATTTAAGTAAAAAATATAAAAAAACGCAAACGCCAAAAAATAGATATAAAAAATTTGTTTTTCAAGTCATTCTTTACGTAATTCCCTTTATAAAATTAAATTAGTGTCAGAAAATTGACTTTTTGAAACTCGTTTTTTTAGTATACTATATCAGTTAGTTCTGCCACATAAATATTTAGTAGTCGTACAGACAGACACAGTATGACATCTAACGAAGAGTGCTGGAAGGTGCGAGAGTTGGTATAATAATGTCGGCGGATAACAAAGTTATCTCTTAGGCTCTCGCTCGACCACCAACATAACCAACCTCCACGATTAGGCAAAAACAACTACTTCGCGGACTAATGCCCCGACCGACATTGAACTACATCACCTAATCGCCCAACCAGCAACACACTGAAAGGCAGTGTAACCAGAACTAGCAAAGCATAAATATTTATTTTTTAGAGAGAAACCCAATTGACATTAACACTTCTGAAAAACTTTTCTTCTTACTTTAAAATAATGTGTCATAATGTTTTTCTTTCAAATTTTTTTTTTTTAATGAAAACCGAAACATATATTTTTATAAAGATTAATCAAATATCAAGTTTTGCTTATTTTTGGAAACAAAAAACCGTAGAACAGTAAAATTTTTCAGAAAATTTTTCATTGTAATATTTAGTTGGTTTAAAGATTGTTGTTTACTACTAGGTAACAAAATTGTTGAGAGATTGTTTACTTAAACAACGCGGCCTGACATCAGAACGTAAAGAGCCTTTTTACAGTCGAAATGTCATCACAGACCGTTAAGAGCCTCTTTACTGTCAATAAAGAATAAAGACTAAAGACCTCTATATTGACACAAATCTACATTTTAATTTTTTTACATAATATTTTTTTTTTATTTGACAACCTTAAGCCCTATAACGATTCTTGATGTTAATTTTTGACGTTTCACGTCATTAAGAGTTAAAACACAAAACGTCACTTTTCTTTGAATGTTTACAAATTTATGGCTTAGTTTCACGTAGAGATAATACCGGTAGTATCTTCGTTTCCCTTAAAAATAACCCGGGGCTGTGAATGGTTGTTGCTACAAAAAAGTATAAAAATTTGCGATACTACCTCAACTTATCTCAACTTAAAATTAGTTTAAAAGTCATAAAAAGTTTTAAAAAACACGTGTTTTAAAATTGCCACAGATGGCCTTTTAATTGACAAGTCAGTTACATAGACAAAAAAAAATTGTTTAAAAATGGGTTATATTACGTTAATTACTATCCTAAAATAAAACGCAATAAATTTAGCTTTGTTTCAGTTATATTTAGCACATTACAGCACAGCGCATTGTGTTAATTATATTTTTCATAACTCTAAATTACAACGACCTTTTTAAAAATAATAATAATAAAGTTATGCATTAATTTGATACTAGTCCTAACCCAAAAATTAGTTTTTGGCATATCAAAAAGCGTAAAAAATCGTTAAAATATTTCCATTGGAAAAGTACCCATCAATAGAGCAAAAAATAAAAAGAAAGACGAAAACTGTCTGATTCCCAATCGACAAAAAACGTCAAAAAATGACACCATTGGGGAGCTCTCTAGTTTTTCGTCGAAAAAAAATTTCAAAATAAAATTAATAATTTCTAAAGATATTAAAAAAATATTGTACAATACATGTGCGTTGTGGCCTTTACGTCCTAGCCAGAAAGTTTGAGTCAAGCTTAAAGAACGAATCGAATAATATGATTATTCATTTTGGTATAGGGTGTGTCATACTCCACCAAACAGACTTTGTAATTATTTTCATATCACACGGTATGATTATGTATATTAAGAAAAATATCCCATTGGGCCTCAGGTAACCCAGTCCATCACTGATCAAATCTGTACGATATGGTTGTAATCAAACAAACCTTAATGACGTTCCATCTATTATTCATAAAAATTGAAATGTTACAAAGCTTTCACACACCTACAATGAGCCTTGACATTTGTTGTTTCGCTTAGTACCAACAGTAAGACCTCAGAAATATTTTTAAATATTTATAATGACCTTTCATTCAAGTTAGTAAAAATTCAATTCCCTAATCAAATAAACCACTTTACAGATATCTGCCACTCTAGATATCGTACTCGCTTCAAGAAAAGCGAATATTATATTAGCGTTTGATTTTTACCGAAATTTAATGCCGCCATGCTTGCAATGAATTATTAACAAGCTAGTGTAATTAACTATAGCGCTCTAACATTACCCTTAATAATAAACTTAATAGAAACAACCCTATCGAAAATCAATATTTTTAACTCAATAAGGAACTTGCCTTAATAATATTAAATGAGCCAAAGTGCAACATCCCTGCTCTATTTTTGCTATTTCATGTAAATATCAAGTAAAATTGTAGGTACTCCTCCACAATAATTGTTTTCTTAAGTTTGTTTCCTGTTTGTCAGTGTGAAGTTACCTTAAGATAACGCCTGAATAATCCAAGCTAATTGGAAATAAACCGACGCTTGGATTTCAAATGGGAAATCCGCAATCAACTGTGCGCTACTCCCTTATAATGGCAGGATCACTGTCAGATAATTGCATCATTGTTAGTTTTATTCCATTGGCCGTTTCGCACTCCAATAAAGTTTCGTGGTGAAATTTTTTTAATTACGATACTTACAACCTCGACAAAAGTAAATTACTCGCTTTTTTGTCAGGTTGCATGAGGCTAATTACACGACATTCTACTCACTAAATTGCCCAGGTTTGAGAAAAATTACAATGTAATTACTTCACGAGACAAAAGAGTACAATATTGACACTTTTTTGGGAATCAATCAAGATAATTAGCCACAATTATTGAAAAAACCGTTCGAAAAATGACACCGCAAATCGATAAAGTTTTTTTTTACCTTTATTTCTGTACAAAAAGATAATTAACTCTTAATACTGCGTTGTCACAGTACATAACTCAAATCCTATGCTCAAACCGTTCATTTACCTGTCGCTTCTCTTGTTCAGCTGATTTCTTTGACTACTTATCTACTGCTATCTCACTAACTAATAGGTTCTAGAGACTTCTCAAAGGTCTACCAATACTCTGATAATTTTCCAAATTTTCCGTTTGCTTCTAAACATTTATTTCTGTATAAAATCGCCAATACTCTATTTGTAATATCATCGTAATTAATTTGTAGTAGTTTCCAAGATATTACATTAATAATATCATTTAAAAAATGCAAGTGAAAAACATTCAATAAGCATTTAGGTCAGTTTAAAACGTTTATAAATATTAAATACCACATTTAGTGACAATTGAAGCGCACGAATGCATTAAATTGTCAGTTTTGATGCCTAATGAGTACTTTTCGTGTCTAGACGACAACGACGCCTAGACCTCTCTAAACTGTCTATATCTAGCTGTAACAAAACATTTCGTAAAAAAAAATTAAGAGATTTTTAATACAGCAGCTCTTATTTATAAGTTCTGTTTCTTCAGTAAGTACTTTCTTTGTTTAGGCTTTAAACACGTAATAATTGAAAATAATCAGTAAACTATCACAGGTAACTTCAACCTGTTTCTTCTTTTGCCACTTCTGTGCTGCAACTATTCTCTCAGCGCTGCAATTTTCATTTAAAGCTGTACTTATCTAGATTTTATAAAAATTGTAGAATGGCAAATGTGAAAAAAATGTATGTGTCAAAAATTTTCAACGGAATTTGCAGCCCAACTAAAATAAACTTCGAAATAGAACAAAACAAAAGAAGAAAAGTTCATATTAATTTTTACAACTTAATTAATATTATTTTTTAGTATTGTATCTAACGCTGACTCAATTCGGGTTTCTTGCAATTCAAAGAATTAGACTTAAGCAAGTAATTTATCTAACAATATATATATATATATATATATATATATATTTATTTACATAAATATCTCAAAAATATCTCTCAATAATTAAAGAACTCAGTCGTACTCTTATTTCGCTTTAAAAAATAATTGTCGGAGATTGTCTCGTAATAATCGTTGCTTGGCGCCAAGTCAAACTGGCTCGGTTAACGACTCGTTAATTTTTATAAAGCCAAAGTCAGCATGCAACTATTCCAGAAGTTTCTAGCTTCCTATGACTCAGTGCTTCTAGTATGCTCGAAAACACAGTGACGTAAGGCTTTTGAAAAACCCTCCTAATAAATAACGTCAACATCGAAGGCATTCCGAAACAGTATAGAACACGTCAAAGTAGCATTTTTATAAAATGTTTCTCAAAACATGAGATTAATTTTAGTGTACTACTACTTATAATTTATAAAAAAAATTACACAAATTTGTTCTTTGTATTGTTCATTTTGTAACGTGCTTCATCTAAAGTGCTATGATAAAACAACAGCATTTTGAAGTATTACTATATACTCTTTAGTTAAATTTAGCAGTCACAAGAAACATCTAGCCAATTTAGGATTTAAAAAAACATCTAAATACGCTAAAAATTAAAATGCGAATAAAACCCCTCTACATATTATTTGTCATTGCCGGACTTCTAATATTAAACGGCACAGTTATGTTATCATAGAACACAAAAAGTTCAGAAAATCACCTCATATTTTTTGTATTTTTGTAATTGAGATAAATTTTAAAGAAATCAATATTTTAAGGTTCCTTATTCTCAACATTCTTATAGAATATAACCACATTCTTTAATTCTGTAAAAATACGGGTTTATTCAGTTGAACCATAAAATAAGCAAAATAAGCCTAGAGCTTTAGTGTAGTAGACCCATGCAACACTCTCTCAGAACAATTAAAGTTTCCAAAATTAAAACACAGAACATACAGGTCAATATTGTAAAATTTGTGTTTACTTTTATAAGGTAAGATAATATTTTATTATTTTTTTATTATTGCTAACAGATGTTTTGTAGTCGTTTGAAAATGACGATGAGTGGTCGAAACTCGAATCAAGATTAAACAAAAAAAATTAACATTAACTTGTTATAATTAATTATAATTTAGCCAGTCAAGACTTAATTGTCTAAATTATTTTCCATATCCATTGTTCACTTTAAGGAAGAGTTTTTGGACTTTAAAAATGAAAAAATACAATTTATTTGTTACTTCCAACGCTTTGACAAACTTATTTTGTCTTCTTCAGTGTTTAACAAACTAAAATAATATAAATATTTTGTTTACCATTTTGTTCAATATATCCACATCATAAACAAAATAGAAAACCAAATATTTATATCATTTTAATTCGTTAGACCCTAAAAACAATAAAATAAATTCGTCGAAATGTTAAAGTAACAAATAACATACTAAATCCATTTTTTATCCCTATAGTTCAAGAACTTCCCTTAAAATATTTTTTTGTAGTTAGCCTCCATTTTAATCCTCTGAAGAAATTATAAACAAAATTACGTCACCAATCGTGGTGTCTTTATAGCCATTAGAACTTAAAACATTTTATAAAAAAATTTAGATTGGTAATGGTTAATGCTCAATTAACCTGACATTTACATCAATTTCAAAGTTTAAATTACAACAGCTTTAAGCATGTGTAAACAAAACCAAAAAAAAGATAAAATAAAAATGTAAAAAATTTGATTTGAGCAAAGACATAATATTGTTTGGAAATTTTGAGTCTAAAGATATAACTCTTCTAACCTATATTTAAGAGCCAAAAAACGACTAGATAAAATTTTATTTTCAAATTGAAGTGTTACTGACCATTACAAAAGTTCTTGAATCAACCTAATCAACAATTTTTGTTTAAAAAAAAGCAAATTAGAAAAAATAGTACATATAAAAAACTCGTTTTATAAGACGTAGAGGTTTTTCACTCGTTTTTAAATTTGATTTCATGTGTTAACACTTATAAAAATTGTTTTTTAAATAACTACTAGTATACCATTGTGCACATAAATAGCGCTATAAATAAAATAAAAAGTTTGTTAAAATTTCAGCTAGTAGTCTTCTAGAGTGTACTGCTACTTATGTACAGTAACAATTAATAAGTTGTACAGAATTCACACTATTCACTCTACCAATTAAAAAAAAAATAATTATTTAGATACTAATGGGCTGATTTCAAGTTGAGATAATACCGGTAGTATCGCAAATTTTAATACTTTTCCATGACAACAGCGAATCACAACCTTGAATTTGTTTATTTTTCCATGGAAACGAAGATACTACCGGTATTATCTTATACTTGAAATCAGCCCCTCTCATTAGTAAATAAGTTGTTAATTGGCTTCCAGATCTTTTATATTTGATTAATATCATGCAATTATAAAACGTTTCGGCATCATGCCATCATCAGCACTATTACATAAAACAGTAATAAAATTCTAAAAAAAAAATACAATTCTTTTTCTAGTTTTAGCAAAAACAGCTTAGAAATTTGTGTATTTAATATCTTGTTAACAATTTTTCTTGTTTCTATTGCAATTTTCTTCTATATTTTTCTATATATGATTGTGACTTTCAGCTTTTTGGTTTTTTTGATTTATTGTAAAGTTTTACGGCTATAAAAACCTCTTTATAGTACCTACTAGTAAAAAAAACTAAACTCTATTTTCAATATTTTAACTTTACCTTACAAGTTTAATAAAGAGGTCATTTATATCCGCAAAACAATATACGCTATTTAATGATTCAGTCGTACATGAAGTCTATTTTTCCGTTCTCTGGTTTCTTACTTGACGCCTTTTTTATCACCTAAATTTCTTTTCTGTTTTCAGAATAATAATTATAAAAAATATGTATTTATTAAAATATAAAATACATTATCGGCTTCTTTGTGTAGAATATCTTTTTCTCGGCTTTATAAAAAAGTTACAACTTTATATAAACATCAAAAACTTCTTTTACTTTTTGAAGTTTTCTTTTAATCACATATACCTTTGTTTGCTTTATTTGTATTGTTATTACCGGACTAAACAATGTAGCAAGTTTAGTGAGCTGAAATATTGGATATTGATTAAATATAAAATTTTAACGAAAAGCTATCAACAGAAAATTACACTTTTCGGAAAAGCAAGTGAGTTAATGGGTACGATAATTTTACATGATTTGATTTTGTGGCAAAGCAAAAAAGTCTTTAAAACAGAATTTTATTTTTACCAACTGGCTGTTGATGTGTTTTGGTTATTATGTTGAAAATTATTGTTCATGCAATTTCTATTTTTATTTGAATGTTTCTTTGTGTCTATTCCTTTTATGTCAGAATTATGGAGGCGTGAGATATTAATACGCGACTAATTGCATTTGAGCTTCTCCATCAGTATATGGACGTAGTGTTGACGTCACATTTGGTAACAACATAACACGCCGTCAATAGAACGAGGAAAGGCAGAGAGAACGTTAGCAGATTTATAATTTTCAAATTTAATTAGTTTTAAAGATCGTTGGTTAAATTATTTAAAATTGGGGTGAGAAAGTTGTGAAATATCTTAGATAGGGTAATATCAACGACCCCTGTAGGTTACATGGAGTCAAGTTGCGCTGAAATTAGCTGAATATGCATAGTGTCTAAAGCCTTTTGAGTAATTAGGTTATGTGTAACCCCTTTTATGAACATTGACCGGCTGTCAACCCTTTTCGATTGAAATCGATATTTTGTTATCTTAATTAAAACGGTGGATTTCGTTAATGGTCAAGAGCTTGAAAGGTTTTTGATTTCTCTCAGCGATCCTTCAAGGATTTTATTAACCGGAAAATTCGTGTTATAGTTTAGCAACTCGTAAAAATTAACTCTGGAGTAATTCTCTATTAAAAAGATTTATGTACACATCATTTGCTCGGTTTTATTTAAAACTGAGTTACGGGTGAAAAATCCGTACGTCAGTTTCATATGATTGATAACACTAATAAAGCATTTTTCTCCCGCAAAAACCTTTCCAGTCACAAAAGATGATAGAATATCGGAATGACGAGCATTGTTTCAGCTTAAACTGAATTTATACAGACTACAGGTGCAATAATAAAAAAGTTAATTTACATCCAGTCATTCCGCCATTGCAAGAAGGTACTCTCGTAATTAAAACACGTGGTGCGTTCTATTGCCGCTTTAATTTCCGATTTTTTCAAAAGATGCTTAGAGGAGTGAAAATTCTCACTTCTCTTGTGTTGTTTATATTTCTTTGTCTCTTCTATTTACCTAATACACTTTTCATGCAAATCTTGAAAAGATTGTAGCCGAATGTATTTTTAAGAGGAAATACGTTTTCAGGATACAGCGAAGCATTATTAAGCTACACAATATAAAATTGTTGTATCCTTTGACGCCTTGCATATAAATGAGGTGATTTTAAGAAGGATAAAATTCTCGCAGCTCTTAACTCAGATGTAATTTGCCAAGAAAGCCATTTGCGGTCTCAACGGAATTATTCAAATTCCGAATTGCAACATGTTTAAATTTTTAAAAAATGAAAAAAAATGCTTTTAAAAAATAAATACATATTGAAAAAGGAACTATTTTTTTACAATGACCAAAAATGTGGTCAGACCAGAAGTCATTAAATGTAAATACTTTTATAGCAATTTTGCAAGTAGTCATCTATTTGTGGTAGTTGTGGCTTAAAGCACGATTACTGGCGGTGTTATGTTTTACATTTCACTGTCAATTATAAATATTTATTTCATATATTTTATCAGTTTTCACCTCATTTTAATTTCGAACTCTACAATTTTGATAATTCTTAGTTAACTGAATATTAATGTAATATTGGTTGCAGCTAATTGACATTTAATAATTAAGTTAGAGTATAAGAGTTCGTTCTCTCTTTGGTTCTTTAATTTGTTTTCGAGTATACAACTTCATACACTAAGAACTGAATTTTGCACGCAGTTACTTAATACAAAAATGACTCTTCTAATAGTTATTTAATAAACAAGAATGTTAATAAAAGCAATTAATCAAGACTGTTTAAAGAATAAGCGAGTGTTAACAGGTAAATATCTTTAATTGTCAAGATTATTATTAGTCCTTCATTACCGCTCGACTTATATTTTTTTATGTGAAACATAAACTACTTTAATCTTAAGATAAATCTTTTAAAACTTCAATTAATTAATGTAAAGTTTATTAATTAATAACCTCCATTATCAATATTCGAGAGAAAGTTTACACCAAAAGTTTCCAGGTAGATGGGTAGAAAGAAGCGGACCTGTTTTATAGCCCGCAAGATCGCCTAATTTAAACTTTCTAGACTTCTTTCTTTAAAGATATTTGAAAACATTAGTCTATAGTACTCCTGTAAATAGCCTCAAACAGTTGCAGCAAAAAATTAATCAAAAACGCCAACAACTTCGAACCAATGCGAGAGTTTTAGAAAAAGTTCGAATATCCTTCAGAAAAGATGTTTGGAAATAGAAGAAGAGCATTTCAAGCAACTTCTGTAACTCTGTTTTTGTGTTTTTAGAAGCCCTATTTGTTTGTTTGCAAATAATAAATAAGTAATAAATAATTACACAATAAATGTTTTGAAAAAGAATAATCTTCCACTAGGACTGGGCAAAATAATTGATTTATCGATTAAAAAATTGATTAATCGATTAATCGCGATTCGACTCAAATTCTAAATTAATCGATTAATCGCAATAACCAAAAATTGATTAATAGAAATAATCGATTAAATTTAGTAATCGATTATCGAGTATTTAAACTGAAAATCGTCTAGCCCTACACACAATGTCTATTTGAACGTAATAGTGAAAAATAAACATAAATAAATCGAAGAATAATTATTGGAGGATTGATATAATATTTTATCTCAAAACTTCTTATTTTGAAAAAACAATTATTTACGTAGTTTTACTTTTGTCCAAACTTTTGAACAATTATGAAGAAGTGAAATTTTAACCCGAAAATATCTTTAAAAAATTAATTTGTTTATAAAAATAAACCGCTTCATTTAGAAACACAAAACGATTTTCCAAAATCAAATTTTGTTCATAGCTTTTCTGTTGCAGCAAATTTTTAAATAAATGTTTTATTTGTTTTAGCATTTTTCTTAATTATTATTCTTCAACAATTTACAGCCTAATTTCAGTTTACTTTACACCTGCTGTATATAGTAAGTACCTAAAGTTTGTAGTAATGCGAAGTAATGTTTTTTTTTCAGAATTTTACTCAATACATTAAAAAAAATAAAAGACTTTATTGAATGAAATAAAGCGAATAAAATCAAGGTAATCAATTAATCAAGATGAATTAATAGAAATAATAAATAATCGATTAATTAGGATAATTGATAATCATAATAATTAATTAATTCGGTTATCAGAATAATCGATTAATGGATAATCAGCATAATCAATTAATCAAAATAATTGATTAATCGTAATAATCAAAAATCGATTAAATTGAATAATCGATTATTCAAAACGTTAATCGCCCACCCCTGTCTTCCACATCTTTCAAACCGTTGCTTTTTATAATATTTATTTAATATATAATATTTTACACTCTTTTTCAACACCCTAATTTTTAGTAAAAAAAATTAAAATGTTTTTACCTACAATTTATATATTAAAATATTTACAAATAATGAAAGAAGTAAAATCCAAGTTAAACTTGTAGGTCATCAAATAAAGTCCCAATTAAACATTAAAAAAATAAAAACGGCAATTCAAAATGCATTGGCAAGAGTGAGAGCCAGTGAGGTCGGACAAATTGTAAGGTACGAATGTTTGGAAGTCTATAAGTCATCAAAACTAGGTTTAGACCGTAATAATCTCGTACTTTTAACAATAAGCTTAACACCATGGGAGGTGCATTATGGCTTAGAACATTTCAGATAATATTGAGAAAAAAAATGTAAATACTAAGAAATATATATTCTTATTTCAAAAGCTATCGATTGATACAAAAAAATCTCGATTTGATTATTCATTAGATTTCCATAAGGTGGGAACGATCTCCTTTGCCCGTATTCCATACGACACTCGCAAAGCCTCGTGTCGTAATTTTGATACTCGTGTCTTAAAAGGCATCATTAAATGCTCGTTACATAATTTTCTATTTTGGATCTATTGTTAAAACAAATACAGAATCAAATCTTTTTTTGACGCAATGAGCATTTCGACTACAAAGTAATTATCCTCATCAACTATTTCTATTTCTGGTTCTCTTGTAATCCTTAGTTTTATTCTATTTTTCGATGTCAATAACAATAAATATTCAATAACAGAATTTTTATTATTATTGTTATTATTGCAAGACAGTAACTGTCTCAAAATCATCGTCAAAAAGCGACGATTTCGCCAAGCAAAAAATTTCAGCTTTCTGCCTCTTTAAAATGGTGTAGTGTATCCTTAGAATATATTATTATTATGACTGGTTTGGCATTGCTTACACAAACATTTTCTTTGATATAAAAAGGCAAAATAAAACTGGATGTTAAGAAATTTTATAACATTGCACCTTTCGAGCACGTCTCGTAAACGATAATATCTTCCATTTCAATGTGAATAATTCCTAAAGTATAAATTCTCCCTTCCGTAGAGAATATACAATAAATACATTATTTATATATAGAAGTAAGAGTGCGAAAACCCTTATAAAAATTTCAAAAAGGCATGCCCTTCCAATATTGTAAATACAACTTTCAGTCCTCTTAAATAATTACCACTGAAATTGTCTTAAAATATACACTTTAAGAAACTTGCACGGAATACCAACTAATATTCTATAGAATTTACTTTAACAAAAAAAAGGTGGTTGTTATTCATTTTCATTGTAAAAGGAAATGTTTGTGTCGTATCTTTTGCAGCTTTACGACGTTTCCTCACGGAATACAAATTAAACAAATGTGGAAAACGAGCAAAAGCAAAATGACAAAGCTATTTAAATATGTTTAACACACCATCGACTGAATAAAAACAGACAAAACCATTTTCTACCAAGTTTAATTTTTATTTTGCAGCTTTAACACAGCTAGAAATGTTTGGATGTTGTTGATAGCATCTGAAACATAAAACCTCAAAGACACAAAATATACAAAAAATATTTTGTTATGTTAAACTCAGCCAACAAATTCTTCATTTCAATATTTGCTTTTTCACAAAGCTATTTAAATAAACAAAATATGTTTAGTTATTAATGTTGACAGCAAATAAAAACTAACTATAAAACTACTTCTAAAATACTATGGAAATGTAAAACTATTAATTTATATCTATATGATAAATTCAACAATCTACTTGTCAAAATAAATCGTCAATCACGTTTATATATTAAACCACATAATCATCAAAAATTATTATCATGTAGGACTTACAATTTTTAGTAAAACAGAGAAAACTAAAGAGCAGTAGTTAAAAAAAGAAATAAAATTTTCAAAAACTGCATTTTTTGAAATAGAAATTAGACTGATTTTAATTTCAGGCAACGTTTTTGTGATAGCAGCCATCCTCCTGGAGCGCAACCTGCAGAACGTAGCCAACTACTTAATACTATCATTGGCCGTGGCCGATCTCCTGGTGGCTTGTCTAGTGATGCCTTTGGGAGCAGTGTACGAAGTAAGCCAAGAGTGGACTTTAGGGCCCGAGCTTTGCGATATGTGGACATCAAGTGACGTCCTATGTTGTACAGCTTCGATCCTCCACCTGGTGGCAATCGCCCTCGACAGGTAATTAAATCCGGCGTCAATTCTTTTAATCAAGCGCAAAATTTGCATCCGTACAAAGAGCTTTGACCGGATTATTTTCATGTTGCGGTTACCGCTTTCTCTGCTTCCGGTCAACGCTTTTTTGATAATCGGGCCCCCCAGTGCTGATTACGAAAAAAAATTCCTCGCTACCGAAAAAAAGTCTAACGCAATAATAAATCCTTTTACATAATCGAATTTAACGGAGCTTTAAACACCGGGGTATAATTTGATCGACAGAAACACAATTATCCTGAAAGACTGTTTCAGAAGTTTGTATTATCTACTGGGATTGAGTTATTCATTAAAGTGTCGAAGAATTCTTACCTGATTTCATTATGTTTAATTGAGTTAAGAAAAGAGATGAGGGAGAGACTTTAATTCAGAGCTTGGGACTAAAAGCGGACGGAAAAAACGCAAGGATTAGACCGGGCTTTGCAAACAAAATGCTAAAGAAAAATTTGAAATCTATTTATTTGTACCTTCTTAAAATTAAAAAACTTGATATCTCTTTTTGGTATTGTTGAAATTGCGATTAATAATTTCAAACTCATTAATGCTCTCACAACAATTGAAACTGGTTGCAATAAACGTAAATCTCAATAAACTCTTGTACTTTAAGCAAATGACGTTTATAATCCCAGTTGAAAGTTTCATCCATAGAAATTTCAAACAACAAAGTGCAATAAATGTTTTATTTTTCTCATATTTTTGCAGGTAATAACGAATTTATTATCTCATTACGAGAATTCCTTCAATATTAGACACGTTATTAAACAAGAATGAGGTAAAACACATTTCTCGGTGAAATACCAACATACAAGTAGACATCATTTGGATGTAATTCCCTCCTAATAAAATGACAGTTCTCATCAGAGTTGGAATGTAAAATTTATAATTTACATAGAAAATGATATATTATAAAAGGAATGATGTTGAGAATTTTCTGTGCTTCGTTTTAAACATCTAAAAATGTCTTATGCTCAGTTTATATACAGAAATAGAGAATGTAATAATGTCAGGATCAGCATAAATATGGATTTGTATCACAATCAATAGACGAAGTTACCGCTCGAATGAGTTTTTCTCTGTGTATTTGCATAAAGCAGTCAAGTGTAAAACGCCATTTGAACCGTTCTCTTCGTTTTACACATACAGTCAAACTTTTGTTTAATACTTAACCACTTTCCAAATTTCATCGAATATTATTTAAATCCAGGCAAATTTTACGAAATTAACGGTAAAAGCTGCACGAATTTTAAACGGAATTATTAAAAACCCGACCGACAGTTATTACAAAATTTACATTTTATCAGTAAAATAAAAGTTTCAAGTCAAATAATATTCATATTAGTGTTTTAATAATTAACTGATATCATAACTCTCTTGCAAATATAAAATATTGCTATGTCTATGATAAAGAAAACAAAAAAAAAGTGTATGACCTTAGCAGATCTTTTCGCAAATGGCATCAGTACTGTACAATGAAAGATTAATCAACGGGCTCAACCACCAAGAAACCGTGAGCCGGTTTGGCGTTCATGCCCCATCATCAACACAGTGTATCTTAGCGCTGCTGGGAAGCAAGACGTCCGTCGCCCACACTGGCATGACGTCCCAACTTTATTACTGCGTTGAATATGTAAACGTTATCTGGTCAATCATTCATCGATATCGGTACCAACTTTCTGCGGTGCATAAGTAGCTCTTCTAATGGCTGAAAAATATGCTCAAAGTAGTTGTCTACATAACCTTTGAAACACTTTCATTCCTACAACATATATAACTGTTGCTCTAAAAAATACCCATAACTTCTGCAGCCACTACTAAAG
Organism: Tribolium confusum; assembly: GCA_029207805.1. NCBI lineage: Eukaryota > Metazoa > Arthropoda > Insecta > Coleoptera > Tenebrionidae > Tribolium > Tribolium confusum. The sequence goes on from JALGAY010000006.1 coordinate 14,088,095, forward strand.
CTTTGGTCTGTTCTTCGTTCTAGCCAGGTGTTGTCCTCTCAAATTAGTGTTTGTAAACCATCTATCTATCTTTTGTTTTTTTATTATTTACAACGTTTTACTCAGCGTTTTTATTCATTTTGTTTCATTTTTCTTATTCTTTTTTTGTCATTATACTTGTTTACAAAGGTTTTCTTCTATATCGCGTAATAGTTGTATTTGTGATTTGTACCTTATCAATTCTTTTATCATTTCTTTAAGTTATTCCAATTCAGCCATGTTGCAGTACGCCGTGAAACATGCAACAAGTTTTCAATATAAAACGTTATATCTTAAAAACCTCTTCTAGATATCGTATTCTTTCCAGTGTTATATACTTCTCAGTTATCTCACTGCTGCCATCAATGTCACAAATCGCACTTTATGTTATGTCAGCTAGTGATTGTGAGCTTAAAATTATTAATAAGCGAGACAATCTTAATGGTTAATTTTTTTATTTATACAACAATAATAACTAATGGGCTGATTTCAAGTTGAGATACTACCGGTAGTACCGCAAATTTTAATACTTTTCCATGACAACAGCCAATAACAGTCTCGAATTTGTTTAATTTTCCATAGAAAAAAAGATACTACCGGTATTATCTCAACTTGAAATCAGCTCATATGAGTACAATGTCATAGATAATTCTGTGTTTTAGCTGCCGCTTATCTTCTCAGGCTATTTTCTCTGTCTCATGATATAAGTAATATAACTAAATTTTCTGCGCTGTAGCTAGCTCTGCTTTTATTCCTGTAGGAACAAACTTCACTATACTCTTAGAAATGTGTTCGTTTGTTCAAAACCTGTAATTGAATATATTTACCAAATTAATAACGTTAATTATTTCTAAAACTACAAATCTAAGTACGATTAATATACTTAACAAATACAACCAATTGCAAGCTTGTTTATTACTTGACAGTGACATCTGCTTTCAGGAATTAATCCCACAAAAACCATTCTGAATAAATATATTCGTACAATACATTTATTAGGATAAGTTTGTAAGGTTACCCTCAAACATGTTACTTCGGAAAATATCCATTGCGGAAACATCTCCTTTGCGTATTAAGGTCCAGAATCCTCGCTTTTAGACTTTAAATCAAAGCAGTATCGATAATAAATAGTATAATATAAAATGATTTATTAAAAAATTATTATTGTAGATACTGGGCCGTAACCAACATAGACTACATCCATCAACGCACATCGAAGCGCATCGGCATGATGATCTTCATAATCTGGCTGGTATCCTTCTTCGTATGCATCGCGCCTCTCCTGGGGTGGAAAGACCCCAAATGGGACGACCGAATTCGCGACAAAGAATGCCTGATCAGCCAAGACCTCTACTACCAGATCTTCGCTACGGCTTCCTCCTTCTACCTGCCACTCCTCGTCATCCTCATCCTATACTGGCGCATCTTCCAAACCGCTCGTAAACGCATCCGCCGCCGCCAAGTTATCGGCAGCGGCGCCAACACATCATCCCAAAATCCCGCAGCGGGCGGCATCGCCGGCGGACTCGCTGCGGCTAGTGGTACTGGCGGTATCGCCGCCGCCGTCGTCACAATCATTGGCCGGCCCCTGCCCACTATCTCCGAAACCACGACGGCCTTCACCACCGTCTCGTCCAACTCCAGTCCTGAAAAAACCTCCTTCGCAAACGGCCTTGAGCCAGATATGCCCACCACCACCGACTGTAGTATGAGCTACCAGCCCCAGCACTACCCCATCAAGAAAAAATCACGTGATAGTGCGGACTCTAAACGCGAACGTAAAGCAGCTAAAACTTTGGCTATCATCACTGGTGCGTTTGTTTTGTGCTGGTTGCCGTTTTTCATCATGGCGGTATTGTTGCCAATTAACGCAAATCTATTCGAAAAATACGTTATTTCGATTTTTCTGTGGTTGGGGTACTTTAACTCGACGTTAAATCCTATTATCTATACGATCTTCAGTCCGGAGTTTCGACATGCGTTTAAAAAGATTTTGTGTGGAAGGAATTACGCTAGGAGGAATAAACATTTTGGTATAAGACATTTTCAATGATGGCGGCAAAGTGATCGTTTTCCTTCGGATACAGATCATCCTATTGCTGCTAGACTAGCGGCGAGTGTAGCGGCTACAGCGGTCGCTTCAGGTCCAAGAAATGTCACTTTTAAGTGTGACTGATCCGAAGAGAAACGGTCACGGAGTTCCGTTTCCCCCATTGACTGTGAAAGTAGTAGTAGTGAACACAGTTTCGGTAGAAGAGTTGTACTAGAACTAAAACCGCTTTAATACAAAACGGGTATACGGATTAGGAGCTTTTTGTCAAAAGCACAACTCGACAAAAAACTTATGACTGAATTGTTATTCTACTGACCATCAAAGACATTTATTTTGTCCCTTTTTTACCACGACCAATATTTTTATCAAAAGACTAACAAATGTAAATTTTAAAATAACTAAACTAATGTAAATAGCTTAATTCCTAATAAAAAAAAATTAAAATTAGGTCCTACTAGATTATAAAAAAACTACACTGTAAATGCAATAAAGTTATACACTGAAAATTTTATTTGTGATGTTATTAGATCGTATATAGAAAAATGTGATGTACAATCAACCAGGGAAAACATCGGGCCATAATCTACTCATTTTCATTATCATTTTTTACTTATTTGCTCCTAATAGTAAATTATGGTCTGTCTAGTTTTACAATACATACATTTATACTAGTTTTCCCTCTTCAATTAATTCTAAATTCGTTAAAAAAAATTGAAGTGCTTCCCTTAATAGTATATATGTCTAATGTGATATTGTTTCTTATAATTAATTAAATTATATGAAAGAAACGAATACAAAATATTGGACCGTTCTTATCATACTTTTGAGCCCTAAGAATGATAAAAACGCCAATAAATATTGTTACTTTATTCTTCTATTATTACTAAATGTACTAAAATTTAATTAACAATACTGTATATTCATGTAAAAATTTAATAAAAAAATATCCATGTTAAAACTTTTAATCCAGTACCCACACACTTTTTTAAATATTTAAACCAGTCATGCTTTGTTAGCAGATAATAAAGGATTCAACGCTACCATTTTATTAAATTTAAACCGCAAAGGAATTTTTAAACATTAAATATTCGTAATCATGTGCCAAGAAGTGAAAGCGATCAAATATCAAAATTAATTAGTACAAAAAAAAACGAAGTAAATAATAAAAACATTAAAGCGATAACTTGTTATGCTTCTATTATGACTTTAATGAAATAGAAGACCTAATTAATTTTTTTTTATTATTTGTACGTCTTAAAACTTTTGTATAATGAAGATAAGAACAATTAGGTTAAAACAAAAATTAAAACTCTAACAACGAAAACAATAGTTGGAGCCAGAACAATGACAACTTGAAAAGAAAAAGAGAAGTCATAAAGACGCAGAAAACAGATAAAAGAACCAAGGAAAACAACGTAGACAAATATAAAAAAGTCCATCAGTAAATTTTCAGATTACAGTGTTCACCGACATAGAAGACGTCCAAGATGTAGTATAAATATAATTAATCTAGTGGTAATGATAGATACGACTAACTGCCCAATAACTAAGTGAATCCAAGATTTAACGAAAGCTGCAGTTGGAACAAACGTACTCAATCAAACCCAAATAACAATTCACATAACCCAATCAAAAATATAAAGTACTGATAAAAAAAACATAAAAAATAAAAGTAAAGTCGAAGAACTGTTATCAAATTATAAACCAAAGAAAGGCAAAGAGATAAAACTAGTTCTATTAAACAGTTACACCAACCGAAAAAAGCCAGCCACCATTAAATTAAAACATTAAAATTCAAAAAAAGATAAAAAAAGGTGAGTATATATCGTGGGCTTAGAACTACAACTAGATAACTCGATATTTGATGAATCTGAGCTATGCACCAGAGGATAATTCACTACGTTAGCTCTTTTTAATGATACAACTAGATAAGTCATGCGTTGTTCTATTCCTGCACAATCTCCGTTGTTCTAAACAGACATCTCTTTTATCAGGGTAATTTGTATTACTACAAGTGGGTATCTGTAGTTGCCCAGTTAAAAGCTACTTTTCAAGATACCTAGTTGTAGTTCTAAGCCCACAATATGAGAGAAACAAAATAACAACAAGTTATTATTTTACTAATCGCTTTATTTACAATTTTTCAATTAACATTTATAAAGTTTTAAATATTTAATATAAACGAGTAAACCTAAATAAAAAATATATTAATGTAAAGCTAGGTAAGACTATTTTGTGCTTTTCGTCACTAGATTGGCGATTACTGCTTTGTTGATAAAATGTGTAGATTCGAAGTTCTAACTAGCCGCCCGCCGTCCAGTTACACCGAGGTTATTGATTGCAGAAAAGCTGTATCGCAATCTGTCTACAGGTTTTTAAATTTCCATAGAATCATGTTCATCCAAATATCCGAGTCCAGTAGTTGTTAGAAAAAAGGACGCAACGCCGCAAATATGTTATGTAGATCACAGAAAATTTAATAAAATAGAAATTAAAGTAGATTTTCATTATCCCTAATTAAAAATCTACAAACTCTATTAAAAAAGCTCCTGTATTTATAACAGTAGATCTACAAAATAGATTTTCCATGTTAAGTTTGACAACGAAAAAACTAAACAAACATTTCAAAACAATTTAAAAAATATTAGAAACACAACACTGTAATAACTATGTTAAAAAGTGTTTGAAATTATTCGAAAAATTCATGAAAGACGACATGATTCGATAAAGAACACCGAAGCAGAAATCAAACAGTATTACTTCAGTAAGATAAGAGGCAGAATTTATCAAATATATTTTGGTGAACCTGAAGTCAGAAAACCAAGAAAAATTATTGAGCATAATCCCCAAAAAAAATGTACATTTTAAATTTTCTTTGTTAAATTTTTCAGAATAGTAAAATAGATCGAATTTTATAGTGCAACAACTTTATTATGCCCATATATTTTAGACCAACTGTGTGTGTTTAAAAAAACTAAGTGTTTGTATCAAATTTATCTCTTTGTAGAAAGTCTTTTTGCCCTCAAAAGTATTATTAGGAACGCATAGGAATACACTTTGAATTTTAGAAACCACTAAAAATAATCCGGAAAAATCAAGTCGGATAATTATGCAAGAACTACTGAAATCAGGTGGTTCGGGAGAAATAAGCGCCATAACACAGCAAAACGGTGGTTAAAAAGCAAACTGCATCAATGCATAAAAAAAAACAGTGGTCAACTAATAAAGACGTTATCTTAAAAAAAATTACATATTATAAAATTTCAAAAATTCTACTTTAAGTTTCAGCAGAAATTACCAGTGTTTTTTAGTGTTGCGCCTTTTAGATTAATTACTACTCCTATTTAATCCAACTAATGTATGGTTAGGTATTTCTTTTATATATTATATGTTTCTTTTAATAAAGTCTTATTTCTTCAAATTATAATGAAAAGACAATCCGACGAATCCTATTTACAGTACCGAGAAATTTAAAGGCTCCTATTAACAACCTAAAACAGAATATTAAATACTTATTTTGTTAAAATAATTCTTTTAATTTACACTGGAAGAAAAGGATTGATAAAGCTGAGAAACTTTAGAAGGAAACCAAATACTGAAATAATTTAAATGTCTATAAATATATGAACTATATATAAATAACTTTATAAAACTAACTAATATTCCTCAGTGTTAGAAACAAATAGTTCGGACAATTTTGTTTAACAACACAGGACTGAGTTCTTAAATTCCTAAAAAAGCCAGTTCTACAAACACATCGGGGTGCTGATAAACGACAACTTTCTTTTAAATCTGTACAACTCGATTCGCAACTAAGAAAAAATCTACTTCTAGTTTCATTTTGGCTACATGTAAAATCTAGAAAGCAATAATTTTTTATTAAGTTAATTAAAACAAACTTGTTTTTAACTGCTACTGTAAGCTTCAACTACAAAAAATAATAATAATACAACAAGAACCTTGTTCAACATTTCTCACTGGTTGCTTTATAATTGTTATTTGGCCAAGTTTAAAGCTAATTACTGTTCTAGTGACACCTATAATTATTTTTCGCCGATAAAAAATATACTTTTCAGCTGTAATAAAACTTTCGTTTCGTTTTTAACGTTGAGTAATTACCCATTTTACGTTAGACTTACTTATGTCAAATTTAAATAAATTACTGCCATTAGTACTTTAACATAACTTTAAAATAAATTAGACAAATTGTATTTTCAATTATAACAGATTACCTGTAGTACAATTTAAGTAGTTCAATTGTAGTTAACAGGTTAAGTATTTTTCGTGTTATGATCAAAAATCAAATATTAAATAAAAGATGTTCCAGATGTTGAGAAAAATGCGATCGTTTGAGACAATTCAATTGTCCGCCAACACACTTGCCATTCCTCCAACTTACCGGTCTTGCTACGTCGCTACCGACTTCTCTTTGCCTTCATAAAATAATTATGTTTGTAAGAAAGAAAAATAAAAGAATTTTTTTTTGTAAATAATGTTTTAATTTGGCTACAATATGAAATAATTAGCGATCACTCTGCAGTACCTACAGGCAACGACAAAAAGCGAAAGATTATAGAAGAAAATAATTTTAATAACAAACTCAAAAATCTAATAAAAGGCAAGAAGGCAGATCGCTCGAAACGTCTGAACACATGGATTAATGGACGTAGTCATAATCCAAAGAATTTCTCAATTCTATGATGTCGATAATGATTTTTTTAGTTAATGCTTATAATTCTAAAGTCCAATTAAATAACTCATAAAGTCACCGATAGAGCAATAAAAAATGTGGAGCCTTTCAACACGTGCTTATCGAAAGTACGAGACACCTCCTTTCATGAAACTACACCGCATTAAATTTTTTGTTAGTCCATGACCCTTAGAGCCGGTTCACAAAAGGTGAATTAAATATTTAATTGCGATTAAATTTTAATTTGTGATTAAATCGATTTTTCCGACGTTTAAGTGGTCGAAATTAACACATAATCGCAAACCGACTATCCAGTTGCAATTAAAGTTAAAAACGCGTTCATATTAATGGCGTAAACCGAACCTTAATATGAATAAGGTTCTTTCTTAATTCCGATGTCAAAGGTTTAGTCTTGAAAAAAACAAACAAATAAATGTCTTCTTCCACATTGTAGTTTTCTTGTACTCTCCCAACTTGAACCCTCATAGAACTTTACAGCCATTTTATCAAACACACGTTGGGCTCCTTTCCACTAGATGACGATCACGACTTTTAGCCACTTTTGATTCAACCATACAACTTCAATTCTTTTCTGTGATATTATGTGTTGCATAGCATAAAACCTCGATAAGCTCAAATTCCACACTAAACCTTGAATAAACAACTTATTAGCTGATAATATAAAAACGTAGATTATGTTTAACCATTAAGTTAGATTTATCTTGTTCAGTTTATTTAGTGTTTTGTAAATTTATGTTGCGCGGTAGTTAAAATTCGATAAAAAACAAGAGTGTAACACTTTTTTTTTTCTTTCGGTAAGTACTATAGAGATGGACATCACACATTCAACTTATTTATTAAAATTTCTCCACAGTTAATCCATCGATTTTAATATGCCAACCTATAGCATTCTCTCTGAAGAAGCTTTAGAACATTTAGTGTGTTCTCAATGCTACAAATATCTCTCCTTTGGAGTTCCAAAATTAGGAAGGAATAAACTTATTTGTCAACGCTGTGATCAAAAAGAATGTATCATACCCCTTTTTGACAATAACATCTTAACCTACTTATTTCCATGTATAAATCGTTTTGATAATGATTGCAATGAATTAATTCCTTTCGCAAATATTGAAGCACACGAAAAAAATTGTACAACTGATGTGAAACATGAGTGCTGTGAATGTAAATACAGTGGAAATGGTTGTCAACTATACCATCATTTCCTTAAAATACATCCCAACAATTGTTTAAAACATTCAGAGTTTGATATTTATTTACTTGAAGACAAGAAGTTCAATTACATATTTAGAAAAGTGAATAACTTATTTTTGATAACTTATCAGATTATAAAGACTGACAATGTTCTTAAATTATCAATAACATGCATGGGTAAAAAAGATGAAGCAACATGTCAAATGACTGTAACATCGTTTACTACAAAAAAAGCATATTTAAAAACAGATTTTAAATATTACCTGAACGAAGAAATAAATATCTTAGATTACATAAGAAAAAACAAAGAAAATAAAATTACTTGCGAATTAAATGTAAATGTAAGTTCAGATTTATATACTTTTAAATGTTACAAAAACGAAGTGATAAAACAAAATCACAACGTAATCTCAAAAGAAAAAAGCGAAAATCAAATTGTCCAAATAATGAAAGCACTCAACAAAAACCTTTTCCCAAAATTGCGCTGTTCCTGTCGCTGTTATGTGATTCCCCCAATTTGGCAATGTCCCTCTAATCATGTCTTCTGTGAGACCTGCTTCAGCTCATACTGTCCAACTTGTGATAAAATAGTAAACCTCACAAGAGCTTATGATTTAGAAATTTTCAGCGATATTGTACCTCTTCCGTGTCGTTGGGAATGCCAAACTGTTTTACTTCATTCAGAACTAAGATCTCATGAAAGAACCTGTTGCAAAAGACGCTACAAGTGTACGGAAAAATGGTGTTTATGGAGTGGAACTCTTCAGGAACTTATAAATCACAAACATGGACTGGTGTATAGCTGCATTCATGAGGTGTATGGATACAACGAAGGACTTGTTGAATTTTATTTGACGCATAACCATGAAGTGTTTTATTTAAGAATGGGACCTTTAAAAAAAATAGGACGACACTTCCATATACGGAAAGTTTCAAATGTGTCTACTCAAAATGAGACATACTCAGCTAGAGTTGAGTTAAAGCATACATGTGATGGAGTAACGAAAAAGAGACACGCTTTTCTTAAATTCGGAGGAATTACATTACTGGATAGTGGCTATTTTACCTATTTTGGCGAATGTAAAAACTATAAAATTGTTTTTAGCGTAGCGCTTATTTCATAAAATTAGGGGATTTACAGTTCTTATCAGCTAGATAATTTTATGAATATGTCGATGTTAATTGTCAAGATCTTATTTACTCTTATCATCTATTCGTGTTTATACTAATTGATAATATAGTTTTTAATAATATTGTTTAATTTTTATTTTTATATTGCTGAAACAAGAACTGCTTTTAGGTGCGGCTTACATTGTCTATTTACGAAAGAATGAGAATGTGATTTAAGTCGTAAAGTACTCTAATAAAGCAATTATTACGAATGACAATTTACGATGCAGCAGGTATATTTAAAAGTTTCTAGTTTTAGGAGCTGATTTTAGATGCTGTTGCCTAAGGTTATTTATCACTGTCAACCCATATTAAATTAGTAATAATTTTTTAGCTTAATAATAATTATTTCACTTTCACAAAAATTTGCACTTTCAAAAAGATTACCAAAATCCAAACAATCGACATAAATTATTTAGGAATCATAAATAGTACCAACTAAAAATTTAAAATTTTGACACTGACAGGTTGGTATTATAAAAAAAATACTTTTTTTTATATTTGCAATTTGACAACCACAGATGACTAGAATGAAAGTTTAATAAATCACCCGTTAGTTGAGTAATGAGTACCTGTAAAACAAGTTATTTAAAAAAAAGCACTATTGCTAAGAAATAGTAAATACTACATCCAAAAATTGTGTGAAAAATTGCAATAATCATGCGGATGTCAAGTGAATGGAGTAATAAATAGGTAATACAAGTTTAAGACCGAGGGGTAAGTCACAAGTAAAAATAAGGAACACCAGACTACCAGATTGACAAAAAATACCAAAATTTTTACCAAAAGATTACTTCAGATTGCCAAAATTTCCAAAAACTACTAAAGATTTCCACCGAATACTAATAAATTCCAAAGAATACCTTACAAATGCTTTGAATTCCTAGGACTACTAAGGAATACTCATAGATTAGATAAGATTACCTAATCTGTCAAGGACTACCAAAAGTTTACTAACTAGTAAATAAAAATGTAAATATAATAAGTATACCGAGTGTAAACAAAATTAGGCTCACCCCTTTTTTTAATACATCGTGGTCACCAAATATTGATTGAGTTGGCTAAAAGTTTTTTACGCCATTTTTTCCAAGAAAGTGGGTGGGACAAAGAAGCTAAAGAGTAGGTTAACCAACCCATTGTCGAGTAACGGCAATGCTGAACCAAAATAAGTCTTACAAAACGAATAAATATTATTATTTTTGCGGTTAGTTAATTACAATTTTTTTGAAATATTTATTTCACTGAAACATCGTTTCATTTGAATTGACATTAGAAAAAATGTAAATTTTATATTTTTTTAACGAAATAATATTAATTAATATTCATTAGAAGGATTATTAGAAAAATTCTGAAATGATTCAGATGCTTAGAGAAAAAAAGTTTTTAATGGCAAACCCTAAATTCGGTGTGATAACTAGTTTTTGAGAAAAGTTAAGATATACTTTTAACAGACTCAACCGGTTATGTCCTACATCTTACACCTGTTCCATTTTTAACAACAATAATGATTTTATTAAATAATACAATAGAAAATAAAGCAAATAGAAAAACAGAAACAAAATTTAAAAGTAAAGTTCAAAGTGTGCACCGCTATTTTTAATCCATAACTTAAACTTTTTGTTTTAGGGTATTATATACAGTAACTAGTGTATTCGGAGTTAATAGGAAGTAAAACCTATTTGCAATGAGAAATTCTTCACAGATTTTTGCGAGATTCGCTCTATTCGAAAGTAAATGTCTTCCACAACATCATCTTTAATAAGAGTAAATCGATCAGTCTTTTTTTGCAACATTATCTGTGTTCCAAAACCCGCATGCAGTGTTGTTTATACATAAAATCTACAAGAACTTCGGGGTAAATTTTTTAAAATTGGACGTACGTTGAGTCTAAGAAATATTGTCATCCATTAACTTTATTGTAGACTCTACTTCTGAAGTACGCCATTGCAAGAAAGTGTCATGTTCTAAATCGAAAAACCATTTTAATAAAACTTTAGCAACAACTAATAACAACTTACTCATAAAATTTTTAAAATGTCAAATATGAATTGGAAGTTTAGTCAGAATAGTCAGTCTTAAGTGACATTCCAATGATGCCAACCCAATCAGTAGGTACCTACTTGTTCATCATGTTGTAGTATTTTTAAATAGAACAACAAAATTTGGTGAATGTGTTCTGGTAGATAATCAACATTAATTTGGTGACAAAACAACTTTATAGCACTTCCGGTTTTACCAGAAATGACTATAACTTTAGATTTTTAAATAAAACACTATGTATATTTTTGGAATCTACATTAAATTTTGAGTCAACACACTACTTTTTACTACTTTTATTAGTAAAACGAAAAATTTTTTTGGCTATTCTTAAAAAATATTCTTATCCTTGATGGCTGAAAAATATTTCTAAATAATGTAAGTATCAATTAAAAAAAAACACAATTTTAAAAGTTTACTTAGTAGTTTTTGTAGTACAGTAAAGTCTCAATAACATAAACATACCATAACATGAACATCCAAAAGCGTGAACGACTGGTTTGTATTTTGCATATCCCAAAACATGAACAACAAATCTTTTCATACTCTAAAACATGAACAATAAAAAAACACATTCTACGTCTGAAACCTAAGCAAGTTACAACATGTAATAGACAGTAATAATAAAACCTCATATAGAATACTGAATAAGTAACGTAGAAGCAATTCAAATTTTCAACAAAGGTCTGGAATAGGCTGAACAAAACAAATATTTCAATGTAATTACTCGTACATACATAGCTGTGTATAGATATTTGTAATGACATACAATACAAAGTGAAATCGAAATGTAACTGAATCAGAGCAGGCTGTGCCAGCGTAACTGTAATGATGTATCTAATGTTAATACGGGTTGCTCGATTCAGTTACACTTCGATCTCAGGTTACTTACTTATGCAAATAAATGTTTCTATTAACATCTTTTCATGTGTTTTCAAACTGTGCATAAAATAAAAATTAAATTCATTTAACGTGAACATTTCAAAAACGTGAACATTGCTGCATTAATTAGTTCACGTCATCGAGACTCTATTGTATTTACAAAAATAATAAATAAAAAATCTCAAAAATATTCAGTTATAATACCACGAGTAGTCAAAGTTATGTCGAATATTTTTGTGGTGGTATCACGAATGGTCATTTCCTTGGTATGAACGCCATGAGTGCGTCGGTACGAAATTGCCGAAAATTATCGATTCATAATTATACGAGTATTTGTTTCTATGACAATTTACCACAAGTAAGCGCAGCGAAACGAGTGGAAATTGTTAAGAAACAAATACGAGTAAAATTAAGAGAAAATTAGCGGCAATTTCTTACCGACGAGTCGTATTCGACAGACAATTCCACGATCCATACTGAATTACAGCGATAATTCGAGGACCATACTGAATTATCGCTGTAATTCTTTCCTAATTGATCCAATGATTCAAAATCCTACAACCTGATTGGTTGAAATTTTCTGAGTGGAATTGTCAGTACAATACACCACACGTGGTTATCTCACTAAAATTCGTTGTGATTAGTTGTTAACCAAACAATGTTTTATTTTTATTAGTTCAATTATCAAAAATCACAGGTGAGTTGAATAGTCACTAAAAATAAATTCGAGCAATTTTAAGTAAATTTTCAAAATTATGGTATTTTTAAATTTACAAAAAGAAATGTTAAATTAAAAAGTCAAATAAGCCCTTATTGTCCTATTTGAAAAAAAAATAGTCAAACCGGAAAAACTAAACTATTTGAACTTAAACTGCTGCATTTTCTAAATTAGAACAAGTTTCGTTTTTCTATTTAGAAAAAACTATTAACAAAAAGGGGTGAACCTAACTTAGTTTACATCCGGTATAAAAATTAAAAAAAAAATTAACCTATTAACAAAAATAAACTTTAATTAAAAAAAAAAACTAACATAAACTCTAAAAACAAAACTGACAATTTGAATGGGAATAATTTCCACCCAAAACGTCTAACTCTGTCAGAACTCAGAATGATTACATTTTGGGCCTTTCATTTCACATTGACCACTCCGCTAGTGATTAAAATTAAGTACAATTAATAAACGTTATTTATTCAATACCGACTGTTAAAATTGCATTTTATCTACTCAAAATGTGATGTTAAAATGCTGTTTTATCGTCTAGATGATAAAAAAAAACAATAGTCGTTTACTGTTTATTTCTATGCCAACATCCATTGTTGTATTAGTTTCTAAGGTTTTATGACATTCTATTTGATTTCTGTGTTTTTTTTTTGACATAATATATTGTGTGCGGGCCGCCATAAACTCATCACAATAAATCACAATAGTTAGGGTTACTCTAAGTAATATTATTGTTATGTTTATTTACAATCTAAGTCAGTTGCCTTACAGAAATGCACCGAGTTTACAAAGATTACCGACGATTACCAAATGACTGCCTAGATTACTAATGCCAAGGGATACCTGATAGCCACAGTGAATCGCTCTTTTGCAGTTTGACAACCACAGGCGACTTGAATAAAAATTTAATAGATCACCCATTATATTTGAGTACCTGAAAACGGGTAATTTTCCCCAAAAAAAAGATGTTTTATTATATTACAATTTGCGGTTTTTATGTACAAAAAGCATTAAACACACATTTTTATAATAAATAAGCCAACTTTTGGTATTTAGGAGTTACGGAACTGGGAGCAGTTATTCGATAAACACATACAGTGTTATCTAAACGTTTTTAAAATAAAGTTTTTACTTTATAAAAGAAAAACTTTTGATGTTACAACAGAGAATTAGCTTTAAAACAGTTTTTTCTTGAGTTTTTATCACACAATTCGAACTTATTGCCAGTTGTGCCAACCCATTGACGATGATTTCCCCCGTGTAATGGGTCAAAATCCCCTAAATCCAAGCTAAATTCCCCCAAAACATACTTTATTTTGAAAAGGACTACAACCACAAAGTAAAAAGAAAAAATAGTTCTTTACAACATACAATTTTTAATAAAGAGATAATAAATCACTTTTCAAATATGTGATAAATGTGAATTACACCGTAATCAAGAAATACTGATTAAGTTGGCAACAAAAAATTAACAGTTTAACATTTTTTTGGTAATTTGTAGTAGTAGTTAAAAATACCCTAAGAAATCCCCTACAGAACTTTCCCCCCTAAATATTCCCCTCTTCTTCAAAAAATACCCTAAATGTAGGGGGAAATCCCCCAACTTGGCAACACTGCATTGCACACCACCATTTTGAACTTTTATTTCAGTCACACCAACCTTATTTGAGGCTAAAATTTGAAAAATATAAATTTTAAATAATAAATACTAAACAATCATTTTTATCATAAATCCTAAATAAAAGTATTTTTTTTTGAGATTTTTTATATTAAATCAATTTTTAAATGACAAAGAAAAACATTTCAAACAGAAAATTCAAATAACACCAACCTTACGCACCAGAAATAACTAACAATAAACAGGGGAATTTCAGTTTTCTCTGTCAGAATTTGACATTTCAAGTTCATGAAAATAATAAAATGAAATAATTAAAAGTAATTCTTTAAAATGGATTTAGTAACTCAAACTAGTCTTGAAGCCTTGCTTCGTAAGAATTTCCCCATTTTTTTGTGTATAAAAAAAACATTGTGTTTTAGTAAAAGCCACAAACCCCCAGAACCAAAACATTGATACAGCGGCTGTTGAGGCCTTTTGTGCCCTTGTAAATAAGGAAAAAGACGGTGCACATATCGGTGTTAAGGTAATAGCAAACAGGCTTCCATCTGGTAACGAAAAAGAGCTCCTTCAAACCCTCAACATCCTAGACACATGCATGAGCAAATGCGGAACTGCCTTTCAGTCAGAAGTTGGCAAATTTCGGTTCCTCAACGAGATGATTAAACTAGTCTCACCGAAATATTTAGGGTCCCACACTCCGCTTTTAGTCAAACAGAAAGTGCTACAATTAATGTACATTTGGACCCTGGATTACCCCAAAGAAACCAAAATAAAAGAAGCGTATGACATGCTGAGAAAACAGGGCGTTATCAAGGAAATTCCAAACCCAAATATAGTACAAAATGTAAACATTCCAAGGAGAAAAGCTGGCAATTCTGTATTTCAAGACGAGGAAAAATCAAAAATTTTGCAAAAGCTGCTACAAAGCAAAGACCCTGAAGATATACAAGCAGCCAATTGGCTGATCAAAAGTATGGTCAAAGAGGATGATAAAAGAGCAGAATTGAAGAGTAGAAGAGTCTCAGAACTAGAATCAGTACAAAATAATGTTAGGCTACTAAACGAAATGCTTGATTCCTACAAACCAGGCATTTCATCAGCTGATGAACTAGATTTAATCAAAGAACTTCATCAAAGTTGTGAACGTCTGAGGCCGAATTTAATGAAACTGACTGCAGAAACACAACAGAATGAAGAAATTTTAGGTAATATAATAAAACAATAACTAAGATTGTATAACAGTTTGTTGTAGGAGACGTTTTGCAAGCAAGTGACGAGTTGAGTCAGGTTTTTAGTAAATATAACAAAATTATTGTTCAGGGGATTAGTACTTTAGATGATGGTAACCCTTTACTTGATTTTGAAAGCTCAAGTTTAGGGGCACAATGTCAAAAAACCGAAACCAAAGAAATTGATGTTTTATGTGATATTTTTAACGCTTCTAACATTCCTGATTCTGACATTTTACAACCAGTATCAGTATTAACTTGTGGTAAGTGAACAAAACCTCTGATACAAAAAGACCATTATCGCGATTTTTTATTGATCTAATCAAAATATGTAAATCAACTGACTTCTTGCCTATTGTCACGTGACCATTGTCAACATCAATAAACAATTAAGATGATAGCCTCTCTTTATTATTTGTTGTTGTTTTTGATAAATTATTTCTAGATAAAACAGAAAATGGCAAAGAAAATAAATTTAAAGCTTTGGAAGAATTAGATATTTTGAGTGAGCATTTAATTAAGGAAAATCTCTCAACTACCAGACAAGGCAGTTTCAACAAGTATAATTCTTGTTTTGTAATTTTGGTTTCAAGTTTATTTTTTGTAGAAGTCAGGATAAAACTCCAATGAATCTTCTTTCAAAATTGTCAGAAACTAAACCTGAAACTGCTAAAAATGAAAGTAATGTGAACGAATCTTTAAATTTAGATTATTTGATAAATAAACCAAAAGAAGGTCCAAAAACAGATGTCAAAGAAAATTTAGTTGATGATTGTTTAGTTGATATTGCTGATGAAAAAATGTTGGAAGGTGATGAATCTGAAAACCAAAGAAAAACTAGTATAAGTGAGACACCAAAACAGGAAATTAAACTAAACGATATTTTTATTAAACTTGAAGACATTAAACCTAGTCCAGTTCCACCTCTTACACTCTTAAATGAACGAAACGGAATTACGATAACAGTGCATTTTGTTAAAGATAAACCCAGAAATGATGTGCATGTATTTGTTGTGACTACAATTAACAAAAATGAAATGCCTTTGGCTAATTACTTATTTCAGGCTGTTGTACCTAAGGTGATACTAACAAAACTAAAATTTTGTTACTGATTATTAATTTCCAGGGTTGTAAAGTGAAGCTTCAGCCACCATCTGCCACTACCCTCCCCGCATATAACCCATTTCTTCCCCCCTCTGCGATAACTCAAATAATGTTGATTGCAAATCCTGATAATGTACAAGTTTTTCTTAAGTTTTTTGTAAGTTTTGTAATGGATGATGAGACTTGTACTGAAATTGGCGAAGTCGAGAATCTTCCAATGGTTTAATTTAGATTTTTTAGTGTAATATCGTGTAAACAGCTTTATTATAAGTCAATTTATTACAAGGGTTAGTGCCATTTTTAGCATAAATGTAAGGCACTGTTATTTATTTCTATGCTAAGATACTTAATCTCATGTTGATCTATTGCACTTTTATGGCCAGTATTAAATTGCACTTTGCATGATATCAAGACATTGCGATGGGTCAACAAACGCTAGTTAAGTCGGTTTTACTTAGAGACTGAGAAATACTGCAGGTATTATTTTTTCTCAAAATATATTATAAAAGTGAGTTTCTTGTTTATTTGTATCCTTGAACTCGGTTAAAAATTGCGGAATGGTTGTCATTACAACGGGAGCATTGCTAGGGCAACAAAAAATCACAGAGCTCTATTTTGCCCTGGATACGAACTTGCAACTGATTTGAAGATGATTCGTTTATTACAGATACTTTTTTCTAGTATGTAAATATAATATAATTTAAGTAACAAAAACAATATTCAAAATACAAAAACTCAAACAGCGCAATCTCTGAATGCCAAAGCAGTGACAGCTTTCTGATGTCCGGCATATTCCTTTTCCATAGAACCTGTTTCAATATTCCATATTTTGGCAGTACAGTCAGATGAAGCTAAAATAAATAATAAACAAAAATTCATTATTTAATGAATTACCTGTAAAAACATATTGCGAGTCTGAACTAAAAGCTGCATCCCAAACCCATCGTTGATTTTCCTGTTTTAATTCTTGTCTTAAGGAAAAGTCATTTGTGTTCCACACTTTAGCAGTTTGGTCAGCTGAAGTCGTTACTAAATACCTTAACAAAAAAAAATTGTATCTGGGTATAGTATGAGAAAAAAATTTAAAGCTTTCAATCAAAAAATTCTATACAAATCTCATGCGTTAGGTTATTTTACAATGCTCTTATAAAGGTTTTTCTAACACCTCAATAAAATAAATATGTATTTGAAAGTGGACTTCTCAATATTAAGTAAGTACATTGGTTAGACACTGTTTCTCTTTTTAATTTCATTAACTGTCACCCAAGTGACTTATATGCCACCAACCACACTTGTTCTACAGGGTGAGTCTGCTAAAAGTTCTCATCTTTTCTCAAAAACTAGTTATTATCACATCGACTTCAAAGTTTAACATTAAAAACTTTATTTTTGCGCTACACAGGGGAATTTTTTAAGAATTTTTCTAATATTTCTTTTAATGTATATTAAATTATATTAATTCTTTGAAAGAAATATAAAATTTACATTTTTTTTTAAATGTCGTTCTAAATGAAGATACGTTAAAATATTTTTTTGGAAAAAAAATATTTAAAAGAATTGTAGATTGCAAAAACTAATAAAGTTTATTCGTATTATAAGACCTCTTTTCAGGCAGCATTGCCAGTTTACTTTGCGACCGGCTAGATACCTACCCCCCAGCTTCTTTGTGCCGCCCATTTTCTCAGAAAAATGGCGTAATCCCAACTAGTTTTAATAAAATAAAAAATAAAAATTTTAATAAAATAAACAGAATGATTTTCACTGATGAGTTTAAAACTGTTGGGGGCACTTTGTGTTTACCAAGTTCAATAGAAACGACAGTTATCAATTTCCTGTTTGTTAAGAGTTCAAATACTTACTGTAAAGCAAGTTATGTAAATTATGCTAGAATTGAATATTGCCACAACCCCCTTCTTCATTCTTACGTCATTTTTCTAGGAAAGTGGGCGGCACAAAAAAGCTGTAGTGTAGGTATCTAGCGGATTGTAAAGTAACCTGGCAACGTTGCCTGAAAAGAGGTCTTAGAATACGAATAAACTTTATTAGTTTTTGCGGTTATCTACAATTTTTTTGAAATATTTTTTTCAGGATTTTATGTTTTTTTTTTCAGAATTTTTTATTTTTATCCATGGATTAATATTAATTAATTAATATTCATTAGAAGAAATATTAGAAAAATTTTGAAAAAATTCACCTGCGTAACGCAAAAAACAAAATTTTTAGTAGCAACTTTGAAGTTGATGTGATAACTAGTTTTTGAGAAAAGATGAGAGAAACTCTTAGCAGACTTATTCTGTATACGAAATATTTCTGAAGGTGAATAATGCAAGGTTTTACGTAATAACATTGATAGAAACACTGGCTGTCAACCAATGAAATATTGACTAATTTAATTTGTCAAAATGCGTGTGTCCTATACAACCTTTTATCCACTACCTCTATAAAATACAATTGGAGATGATTCATTAATCATTAGCTATCATCCAAAAAATAGCTATGAGAACTTAGCCAAGTGGTTAATTTTCTATTTGACGAATAAGTGAAAAACGCATATCCTACACAGAGTTTTATCTAATACCACAATAAAACAATTTGTTATAGAATGAAAGAAGAAAATGAAAGAAGAATGTGGGAACAGATTCGATAATTGTTCGAACAGATCTATTAAAAGTACCAAAAACGTCGATTGGAAACTAGAGAAGATTCTAAAAGAGTAGAAAAAAATTCTAGAAGAGCTTGAAAAACGATGCTTGGAGAAAAAGAAGAAAGAAACAAGGATTGCTAGCAAAATAAGAGAAATTGAAAAATGTAGAAGTGAAAGATAACGGCTGGAAGAAACAGAAGAGCCAAAGGAAAATTTGGGAAAACTTAAGGGATTTGTATAGATATTTGAAAAACAATAAGGCCAATAAAAAACTTCGGCTGGATGAAAAAAAGAGGAGTAGTACAAAAGTAGTTTGTAGAAAGAACGAAGTCAGAAAAGAGCTAAGACAGCTTTTAGAAAAACAAAATAAGCTTCTAAAGAGGTTTGAAAAACGGTTGACAGAGAAAGACGAGCAAAGGATAACTCACTCTAGACGAAAGATGATTCTAAAAGTGACGAGTGTAAAAGAAAGAAGAACAAAAATAAACTTGAAGATAAAGAAAAATGAAGGAAGATTGTGGGAGAGAAAGAAGCTAAAAATTACGACTAAGGAGAGCAGGAGAAATGTTCAAGAAAAAGTTTGCAAACTACTTTGTAGGGAGATATTTTAAAAGTGAAGCAAGTATTTAAAGAGAAGAATCACAACACAAATTACAGTGAGCGCCAAGGTCACGCTCATGAATGTAACACCATTATCGATTAAATAAGATATTATTTATTTTAGACAAGCTTAGCTATTTGCAGCTCTCTTTATATATTATGAAGTTACTGATGTAAAAAAATAGAAAAAATTACCGTGAATCTGGGCTGAATTCACACTTTAATGCATGTCTTTTGTGAGCATCGAATTTATGTTTGGGATTCATTTTAGTAGGTTCATCTATTTTCCCTGATTTTAAACTCCAGATATAACACCGGCCTTTATTATTCACTGCTGCCATATGTGTCCCCAGTGGGTCAATAGCAATGTCCAAAATCATGGCATCACTTTCAGGAATCTGAATAAAAATCATTTTTGAAACGGATTTAAGAAAAAAAGAAATTTCTTACTAGTTGTTCATTGTGGTCAGTCTTTAGGTCCCACCTGTAAATAATCCCACTCTGATCCCCCACAAACAACTCAACTTGATTTGGATGCAAACAAACACACGTAACAGGAGCTTGGACTTCAAATATTTTGGGACATTGTGTCCCTTTTGATTTCAGATCCCATAATCTTACTCTACAGTCTTCCCCACCTGAATACATCCATCTACCATCAACTTGAAAGCCTACATCAGTTACATTTTTAGTTGTCCCGTCGTAATTTACAATTGCACTGGAATTATTTGAGTTTAAATCGTACATATAAATGTGTTGGTAACTAGCAGCAGCTAGGAGCTGTTTGTCGGGGGTTATTTCTAAAGCATTGACTTGCTAAAAAAGAGTAAACTATAACACAAAAAAGGGGAATATAGAGGCTCTACATACCGATTCAGCATGTTGCATTGTTTTATAACAAATACCAGAATGGGTATGCCATAATTTGATTGTATGGTCGTACCCTCCAGTTGCTAAAATCACTTGATCCATATCAGATTTGTCAAACATATTCAAAAGTGATTCAAGAGTTGAACTACGACATTAAATATAAAGTTTATTGCTAGTTTTGTTGGAAATAAATCGATAAATAAACAAGGAAGTTACGCCGAAAAGTGAGGTTAGGTTAGCTGTCACTGGTTGTCAAATTTATCCATTAGTACTACTGTAGGGGAAGGTGGAATAAGATCATATACGTATTAGATATACGTATCTAATACGTATATGAATGAGATGGACCTTAATCAAGGTGAATTAACTATTATAAGGTGTCAGCGAAGCTTGTTGATTGGCTACAATGGTGCTTGGAATGCTTTCTCTCTCATGCTTCTCTTTCTAATTGTCTACCACCTAAAACTCGTTTTTTCATAATAATTCCCAAACTTCCTCATTTTTTCTATAAAACTATTACTATTTTATTACAGTTTATTCTTTAAACATATTAACAAACCTTCATATAGTTTGATGTTGTAGTTTGAAGTTATGTTATTGCAAGACGTAGTATAACTGGTTGCATATAACCGATTCCAAGCTTTATGAGGCTCCGCCTCGGCCTCCGCCTATTTTAGGTGGGGGATGCTGACACCTCTATAATAGTCCATTCACCTTGGACCTTAATAACAAAAATATTCAAAATTCAAACTTTATTGGTTTTAGCTGTGGTTTCATTACATTCAAAAATTATAAAATCTAAATATAAAAAAACAAAATCCTTTATTCTTTACCAATATTGCTGCAAGGAGCAATATAAGCATCATAAATTCCTGTAAATGCCTTTTTTGTTTTAATATTTTTGCAAGAATCAGCTACATGATGTACACAGCTTCGGAAATTTATCACTGCACTAAAAAAATTGACAACAATTTTCAAAATTTTTAAAAAATGTGATTACCCACCTGCAGACTTCGCTTTGTGAAGGTGGACGTTCTGCTTTGAAAGTAATATTTTCTATTTCTTCAATTTTTTTGTCACATTTATCCATATTGAAATCATCGTCTAGGAGTACTTTCCACAAGCATGGGTTGGTCAATTCTAGATAATAAATAAATTTAAGTTTATTATAAAGTTAAGTAATTACCAAAAAGACTTTCTCCTGTTTGTCTACAAAAATAATCAACGACTGATAAAATTCCCTTAACGACTAAACTTGGCACTCCTTTTGCATCAGCAGGTAAACAACTTTCAACAGCTTCAATAATAGGTTTGGTACAATTAAACGTATATTTTTTCCAAATTTCACACATTGTAAGTGAATGGTCAACATTTTTCATACATTCCTTGGCCAAAATTGCTGCTTTCTGTGATAAGGTTTTAGATTTTTACGTAATTAGATGATACAAACCTTAATTTTTGTTTCATATCCGGGACAAAATTCGTCAATTTGTCCGTGTTTTTCCTCTAAGTATTTTCGTTGTAAATATTTTTTCTTAAGTTGAGTCACGAATTCGTCTTCGCATAGTGAAAATTGGAAGCCTAATATTAAGAATTAGGTTTTCATTATAAAAAAATTCTAGGACAACACAACTTACCAAAATTTAAAATCACAAAGAAAAGTAATATTTTGTTCATGGTTTAACCACTAATAGTTCATGTGGCGAAAATGATCACAAATTTTGAAAAATATACATTGTATTTGCATTTTATATAGATTTTGAAAACAAATATGTACAGTGCATATCTTTTACAAATATTACAAAGGGTCTATTAGCTTTCTTATCGTTTATAATTTTGGATTCAACTATTTTATTTGTGACCTAAACATGTTTACAGTTTTTTTTATTTTTAATAAAAATACTTATAAAAACATATATTTTAAATAATTTTTTATTTTATGAAAACAAGAATTCGGTATTACGATTATATTCCGTAACAAGCGTGGAAATAGCTTTTGTAAAAAGTTTGTCCCACGAGGCGTCAGCCATCCACAATCTCAAATAATTAGGAACTCTTTTATTTTTACGTCAAGACATGCATCTGACATTTATCACTTTTATCGCAGAATTATGAGTATATTCAAAACTTGAGAAAAAAATTCAAAATTAATTAAAATTCTTATTAATTTAGTAGATTAGGTAAATTTTCAACTTGCATTTGTTTAAACTAGTGATAAAATAAATGTCTCATTTACTTGAATTCAACAAAAACGTGTAACCCATTAATCTATAACGTCACATTATTTTTAGCTTTTATCATTCCTATTTTAAAAGTCTTAAGTAGAGATGTGATGTTATGTTTGATAAAATATTAATAATGCAATTAGGTACGTAATTTTGTACACTCGTAATTCATTAAACTAAATTAAATATACAGGCTGTCCCAACGGTTCGAAAAAGCCCTATAACTTGTTTATTTTAAGAGATATTGACCCTTTCTTTTTTTAGATTATCGCAGCGTTTCTGCTGCACATTGTAAAAATATTGCGGTTTATATACATGGTGTCCCAATAATAAAAAAACACTATAGTTATGTTTTTTTAAATAGAATCTACTCAGTTTGAATTAAATTTTGGATTCTATGCTAAATTACAAATAACTTTTATAAAGGTTGTTTTTATTTAAAAAAAGGTGTATAAACTGAGACCAACAACTGCAGATGATAAAGAATAAATAAATAAAAACAAGAAATACGCGATAGATTCCATTTAATAAATGCAAATATGCTAAGTCGTGTTAGACTCGTATCTTTTTCAATCAGACGAAGACTGCATATTTGTATTAAAGAAAGTAGTAATATTTTGAGCATCTGTTATAAAAAAAAATTGTAAAATAGCTTTAATGTTTTTTTATTTGTAAATGTTTTTACATTTTTCTACTAAATTGGGTTAATACTGCTTTGCGGCATGTTAGATTTTGCCTAATTTTCTCTGAAACTAAATTGTGCACAACATTATATATTTTCTTACAACAAAAAATTTCCAATTTCATACTTTTGTTTATTTTCTGTGCTAGTTTTTTTGTACATAAGGCCCACTCGACTTTTATTGTCCAAAACAGAAAAGTTTATGAAATTTAGTTAATTTAGGATAGCAACTTAGAATTTTACACTAGACTATACAAACCTTATATTGATTGAAAGCTTGTCAAAAGGTCTTTTGATTGGTACAATAATAAATGTAGAGTGCTCTTCTAAAAAAATGAGTTTTTGACATTTTTAATTTGTCATGTTTAAAAAATCGCAGTAGGCACATGCCACTGAGCAGGTTGTTGAAAGGACAATTAGAAATTGCGGCAAACATTCAGGCATCAAACGGCGTTACCTACTTGAATTTGTGTGCAAGCATTTAGAAGATACGAATTTTTAGACAGACCCCCGCATTCCAAAAATTCTGGTAAAAAAAGTGTCACAAATCAAAATTGATAACAGATAAATGAAAGCAACCTCTATAAAAGTTATTTGTAATTTAGCATAGAATCCAAAAATAAAATCAAACTGAGTAGTTTCTATTTAAAAAAAACATAACTTTGGGGTCTTTAATATTGGGACACTCTGTATATAAACCACAATATTTTTAGAATGTGCACCAAAAACGCAGCTATAATCTAAAAAAAAAAGAAAAAATTAATATCTCTTAAAGTGAACAAGTTATAGAGCCTTTTCTTTTTCTGTATCTTTATCAAAGTTTTTAATAATTGTTTACTAAACCAAAATATCCTTATCATCAGAAAATTTTGTTTGCACTAAAATGCAGAGAAAATAGAATGACATTTATCAATTTCCTTAATTATTGTTATGATTATACTATTGCAATATTTTTGAAATTTGTAAATTGTTTAAACGGAACTTTTAGGAATAAGATTAGAACAAATAAAAAAAAAATTAAAATAGTTATTTAATTAACAAATTTGAAGATGAAACCGCGCATGTTACAGAATCGAGATTATTAATCGCTAATTACTAAATTTGATAACAAAATTTTCCCGTTTATCTTTTTTAGAAAATTTAAAAAAACTCTATTTTAAATTTGATAACAGTTTGTACTCACAGATATTAAAAAAATGTTGCTTTTGACATGACTAATTTGTTGTTTGACTCGCCCTTCTCCATAATTGAATTCAAGTACAAAAAAATGTTTAAGACTATATTTTTTTTAAATAAATAATGAAAAAATTAAAATCAAAGTTAAATCAACAAGTTTAATCAAAACTAAATTCTTATATTACAATGGTAAAGCGATTTTAGCAACTAATAATATACCATCGTTAGTGCCAAACTTTAGTCAATAACGAATTAAAATCATCTAAAAATTAAAAAGTATACTAAAAATAGAATAAAACGTAATTTTAAGCATAATAATATAAATAAAAAAAATGTTGCTATATATAAATGTTTATAGTTTTCGAATTATACATTGTAGGAATTTTTTAATTGTTTTTGAACGAGATACGATGTATTATTATAACAATTATTTCGGATACTGTGTGTGATTGAAATATATTCAAAAAAAAATTCTAGTGATAGTTTTAGTTTTAATGTTAAAATAAGATATAAAAGGTGTTTTTGAAGTAAGTTTACAAATTTTAACAGGCGATAGTCTTTATTAAAATGATGCTAAATACCCAAATTTGTCTTTTAAAATTTTACTGGTTTTTTAAATATACGCTGTAGAATTTATTTTAAACATTGTTATAATACCCGATGTATGACAACACTGTTTTTGAGCAAATTTTCGGTATCGTATATATCAAAATTTATAAACATTTGTATAAAGCAAATTTGGTTTTTTTAACAATTCTTTCAAGGCTTATCACCTGTTAAAATTTCTAACATTAATTCAAAATTATCTAATAGGGTGAGTATAATAACTGGAATAAATTCTTGATTTATATTCATCAGTTGGATCAAATAATAAAAAAAAAGTTTTTACTGTTTTTGTTTGTGAATGTGTTTTTGTATTTAGAGAGATAGCACCTCCAACGTTTTTTTAAATATACAGTAGTGGTCAAAATAATAGCAACTTTTAAATAAATTTAAATATAAATACTAATGTAGTATTGTGACTACCCAAATGTATCTCTTATAAATCCTTTTCACATAAAAGCTAGAATCAGCACCTGAGACAAAATATCTTTCAGTTCTTATAAAAGCAATTTGGTTTTTGTTGTTTTTACATTGGTCAAAAAGATAGCAACTCCGATGTTTCAGACGAACGAATGAGTCTCAGTTGTAGTATTGGTACACACATTGCTATATCGGCTGATATTAATTAATGAATTGACTATGGGCCGTAATAATACAGTGTCTAAACCCATACGGAACATCATAGTACAACGGTACCGAGACGGAGAAAAGCAAGTGGAAATTGAAAAAAGTCTTCGACTTTGCAAGTCTGTGGTGTCCCGAATTTTTAAGCGATTTCGCAGTACGAGAGAAGTTTTAGCTCGGAAGAGTTCAGGGAGACCTCGAAAAGGCCGCCGTCCTGCTAAAAAACCGCTACATTTTAAGCGAAATATAAAAGCGCGACTTCGATTTGCTCAAGAGCATTTACAGAGGACGGTGAAGGATTGGAGAAAAATTGTATTTAGCGATGAGTCTAAATTCAATCTTTATCGAAGTGATGAGGCCCAATATGTAAGACGCCCTTGAGGTAAAAGACTAGACTAAAAGTATGTAGCAACTACAGTTAAACATGGTGGCGGTTCTGTGATGGTTTGGGGATGCTGTTTTTCATACGGTATGGGTGCCATCTGCAGAATATACGGCAAGATGGACAGTTTTATGTACAGAGACATATTACGGAACAACTTAGTACCCTATCTTGACGACTTCATGCCTATTCTTTGCCAATTTCAGCAACATAATGACCCAAAACACTCATCCAAGCTTGTTGCTAATTGGTTTAAAGAGGAAAAAATTGACGTTAGGCGTTTACGAAAATTCAACCCGGGTTAGTAATCCGTCACGTGACCGGATCCGTCAGATCCATCTCAGATCAGTGATCGGGGTTAGTTATTTTCGAACGACACAAACCCTGACCAATGACCTTGAGAGCATTTTCTCAAATTTCAGCGCAATTATTATTTTTAAATGTAACTATACAGGGCCGGATTACCCAATAGGCTATCTAGGCTGTAGCCAAGGGGCGCCAGCAAAAAGGGGGCGCCAGAAAAAAGGGACGCATTTAACAAAAAAAATTGCCTATGATAAATAAAAACTAAAATATTAAAAAAAAAATTTGGATCATTATCAGTTATCACTCATGCTAATCAGTAAAGTCAGTCTGTCTCACAGTCTTATCCCTTTTTGTAATAAAACCTTTCAACGCAAGTAAAGATTCAGGTTTTTATTGCTCTCTTTCTACATCATGCCCTAAAATACAACGAACATAAAACGTATTGTATTAAGAATGTCACACTTTTCTATCTTCTGTCTTTCTTTCTATCTTCACACTTTTCTTCAATACCTAAAAAATTTAAATTTTGGGTATAATTCCTTGTACTGAATTCTGTTACAGCAACAAAGTTTTCTGAAATTTAATTCCCAAAATTACAATATTTTTGTTATTTAAATATTTCGTTTGTGTTCTGTCAAATGTCAAATTCACACGAACTTATACGTCGTAGATTGAGGCATACTCTAATAATTTGCTTACAAAAGAGGATAAGTCCATGAGGCAGCTTTAATAAAAATATGCTAACAACAACATTTTGTAGAATTCACAAAATTATTGAAACCACATACTGGCGATTTCAATTACTGAGAAGTACTTAATTGTACTGTACTATTTACACACAATTCGAGCTACAGTATAAACCTTCCAAAATACATCGTAAAAATATAAGTAAAATTCATTTATTAATGCTTACACTTATTAGGCCTATATTATCTGTAACAAAGTTTTTAAAAAATAAGAAATTATATTTGTTTTTTGCTCAGTCCGTATTTAGATTTAATGTGATAAAATTCTTGGAAATTTTGTATTAACTGAAAAACAAATTGCTTAAATTGAATAATATAAAATTTGAGTGAGTCTTTTAATAAGTTCTAAAAAATGTTAGGCAAAACTTTTTTCGAATGATGTAGACGATATATTTTTTTATGAATGTCTAGGTACAGTTTAAATATTTTTTGAAGAATATTAGTTTAATTAGTCTAAGTGTGGACTAAATGCTTAAATTAATTCGGAACAACGAAGTCATGTCAATATTTTCTGATGTTGGTGTGGCGCTGCGAATGTTTTTATGCATTTCTGTTACAAATTGTTCGGGAGAAAGATCACTTTCAACACTTAACCGTATAAAAAATTTTCTTAGAAGTCTATTAAGGCAGGAGAAACTGATATATCTTTCACTTTTGGTTATTGAGTCAGATTTGATTAAAAATTGTAATTTTGATGAAGTCATAAAAGAATTTGCATCTATAAAGTGTCAGAAATTTAAATTTTGGTGTTTATATTTGTAATTTTCTAATTTTTTAATTTAATAAATACTTGTATTTACTTTTTTACTTAAAAACAATTAAGTGTAAATTATATAAAATAAAAAAAGCGACACTTTTTTCTTATAAATTAGTTTTTAAGAAAAGAGAAAGGGGTGCAGAGTAAGATTAGCCTAGGGGCGCTAACAACTATAATCCGGCCCTGTAACTATAGCAACCTGACATATTAATAAACAAAAAATAAATTTGATACTTTGTCATTTTGTTGTGTTTTCGCAGAGATGGCACAATTAATCTTGTCGAAACATCCAATAAATATAAACACAATATGATTTATTTAGTAAAATCAGATCTAATAAAAATATTCAACAAAGAAATCCAATTCAAAATTCAATATGATTTGATAAAACCACAAAGTTTTATCAAATGCGCATGCGGATCCATTTTGCTTGAAACCTACCCTGCTGCTGTGCTGGATCCCTCGATCACTGATCGATCCCTGATCCGGATCAGTATCCCTGAATAAACGAACACGGGTTAGTGAGCGAGGTTGAATAAACGAACGCTCGGATCCCTGACCCAACTGATCGAGTTGAATTTTCGTAAACGCCTGTTATAAAGTGGCTCTCGCAGTCGCCTGATCTTAACCCAATCGAAAAATCTTTGGGATCAACTGGACGAACCTATCAAGGGGCAAAACTTCACAAATTTGGACGCTCTGTTCACCGCATTGCAAACTGCATGGAATAGTATCTATGGATAAAACTCGAATTAACAAATTTATTGAATCTATGCCGAAAGAAAATCTACGCTGTTTTAAATTTGTTGCTATCTTTTTGTCCATCCTATGTACACTCAATTTAGTTTGAGGGATGAAATATATAGATTGAAATAATAGATAAACTTACTGCTTATTACGCAGTCTCTAGCTCCCTAACATAGTATTTTGCCTTGTTACGTTTTAGAATATTTTATTTATAAAATAATGATAGTTGCTAACTTTTTGGCCACTACTGTACATATAAAACAAAGAATGTGGCCCACTATAAATTATTATAATTTGATAATTTTTTGCAAATTGTAACTTTTTAAAAAATTTTTAGTGTTATTGTTGAAATGTTTTTAATAATTGTTTTCTAACAGTATCACAATTTACATTTTTGAAGCAATTTTGCGATTTCTTATCCAATTTAATGCATTATTTTCTAATTGTTTCGCTATTGTTTTGTGCGCTTAGAAGATTATTAAAATGCAAAAGTGTATCATTGTCATTTTTTTTATTTAAGTTTTTTTCAACCAGCTATTATAAGTCCTGTTACATTTCATCATTATTCAACCATCGGATGCAACTTTGTATACTGTAAACAGAGTCATGATAACACGACACGAACATGTGACAAACGCATCACGAATTAGTCCCCAGAACAATGTCCTTAAAAAAATTTTTGATACATACAAATGTAAAACTTTGTGAGTGCCTTTCTTGCAACGAGTCCGACAAACTTATCTAATTGGATACTTTTGGCGCTGCTGCGTTTTCGAATGCCCTTCGGGGTGGTGGACACTCCATACGCAACACGATTTTTGTCGGACGAGTAGACCACTATTTTTAAATTTTAAAACTATAATCGTGGTCAACTTATCCGATAAAAATCTTTATTAAAAATTACAATAAACTGCACTTATAATGAAAAAAAAAACTGAAATAAATCTTCAGTTTTATGATGTTGTATTTGGTTTAAACGCTTTTTCAATGTTTTAGCTGTCTTAGCCTTGACCGCATTAACTGGTAAGCCGGCCAAAATAGAGTAATTCAAAGCCTGCTGGAGATTTATTTCGGGAAGTAGTTGTTTTCATTACGATTGTTAAAGATAGCGTATTGGTATAAAGTGGTAAATTGACATCCAACAAAAAATCATTAATTATCATCAACAACCTGGCAATTAAAGTACAATAAATCCCAAAATTCTATTGAAGTAAAAAGTTGTTTGTGGCAATCCGTAGTCATTCATGGCATTCTTGATGAGGAGATCGGTAAGATTTCTATGCTTTGGCAATTTTTTTTACGCTTCGTAATATTGTGGTTTCCCCATGGCAGTCCGTCTCCAAGATACTGTCGTATCTTGTAAAATAAAGTTTTTTTCGTTTTTCTAAGAGTTGGTTTTGTTAGATTATAATGCTTCTACAACTAATGGTTATTTAAAAACTATTCTCTGTACACAGCAGAGATGCGCGTTCATCTATAAATCTTTCTATTTCAATAAAAATAGAAATCGACCAAAACTGTACAATAGAGAAGATCTATTAAAATATTTCAACGCAGTGGCAAGACTATCCTTGCCAAATAAGATGAATTTGAAGATAGTAATAGTTTAGAAATGGTTTAGAAGAAAAACTTTATGGGTATTTTATAATAATTTATTAGGTACATCAACCACTATTTTTTATAGAAGATGTAGATACATTTAAACTTTATTAAGATGAGAACAAGGAGCGACAATGGAGTCAAAAAGTCCAATAATTGCATTCTTCGTTTTAGGATTTTTACAAGACAAATTGACTCGTTTTTGAATACAACTTCTCAAGCTAATAATTGAACTAAAAAAAATATTTTCAAAATTCTTCTAATTTAATTTATTTTTAACACATACCTGCAAAGATCCGTCTTTTCTGGAAGATTATTATGATACTTTTCACCAATCGCTTTAACTTTTTCTTCACAGGCATCCATTTCAACATTAGTTTCTTCTAAATCTTTCCATATGCATGGATTGGCAAGTTCTACAAATGTTTCTCTCATAAACTTAACTAAAAAATTGGATTTTCTTACCCAAAATAGATTCGCCAGTTTGATGACACAAGTAATTAATAACTGACACAATACTGTCCATAGCCAAATCAGGTAAACCTTTTTGTTTTTCAGGTAAACAATCATTAAATATTTTGATTACAGGTTTAGTACAATTAACTGTTGAAGCTTGAATTTGTTCACAAAGTGTTAACGAATTATCAACTTTGTCATCACATTCTTTAGCTTGTTTTACCGCAATCTAAAAAATTTTGTAGAGAAAATACTTGATTCTTGCAATTACTAATAATTACTCTTAGTTTTTCAGTAGCACCAGAACATTGTTTTTCCAATTTTCCCAAATGTTCATCCAAGTCGCTACGTCTGTGATTTAGAATTCTTCTGATGTGTTTGTGTTTAACATGTTTTATAAGTTCTTCACTGTTTTCAGAACTATCATCGCTTTGGACGATATTAACAGCTAACATCAAAAAATTCAACAAATTTTACCCAAAAATTCAGTCATTTCTTACCGACAAAAAAAACTAAAGCAACAAAAATTAATTTCTTCATGATTCTTAGATCTTCACACAGTTGTGTTTGTAGAACACAGACAATGTTTATTTTATATAATATTTATATGTAATAGTTATCAATTGATAACGTTTAATAAAAGGTTATCATTAAATTTAATTTATTCTGAAAACAAGTAAACATTTTTGAAATTATGTTTTCAAAATTTAAGGAATGTTTTTCTATATTTTGTTTCTTCTTTCTATTATATGTTTAAATTTAACTAAATTCTTTTATACAAGGTTTGTGGCAATCTCTTATCACTTTTTTATTAGTCAAACAAGAAATAATATTATTTATCTTTTTTGCATTAATCAAAGTTTTTTTCTTAATTATTAAAATTACGAAGAACTGCATAATGCAACTAGATAATGATAATAAAGATCAACTAAATTAATGAAATTTGAGTTTATTAATAAGATAATGCAATTAATATAAAAGTAATTATTTTATTTATTTATATGTACACTTTTAGAACACTGATTATTTAAACTTTGTTGAGATGGGAACAAGGGGCCACAATTGAGTCGAAAAGTCCAAGGAAAGCGTTTCTTGTCTTTGGATTTTTGCACGAGAGATTGACACGTTTTTGGACACAAGTCCTCAAGTCGGTGATACAACTAAAAACAGAAAAATTATAAATAAAAGAAATATAAAAACAATTATTTCAAGACTCACCTACAAACCTCGCTTTGTGTGGGGATGTTAGTCTTATATTTTTCAATAATACCTTGGACTTTTTCTTCACAAGCATCCATTTCGGCATTGGATTCTTCCAAATCTTCCCACAAGCATGGGTTAGCTAATTCTGCAAAAAATATTGATTTTACGAAATTAATAAAAAATATTTTACCAAAAATTGATTCTCCTGTTTGTTTGCAGAGAAAATCTGAAGCTGAGACAATACTTTTCAAACCCAAATCAGGCAAGCCTTTTGCTTTTTCAGGCAAGCAATCATCAATTACTTTAAATAAGGGTTTAGTGCAGTTGACTGTTGATGCATGGATTATTTCACAAAGTGTCAGAGAATCGTCGATTTTGTCACCACATTCTCCAACTTCTTTTAAAGCAGTCTGAAAAAATCATTTTAATAAAAATTTAAAAAAATGTAGAACAAAATACCTTAAGTTTTTCAGTAACTCCAGGACAATGTTTTTCCAGTTTTTCCAAATTTTCGTCGACATCTTCACGTTTGTCTGTGAGGTATTTTCTTAAGTGTTTGGATTTGACCTGTTGGAGAATCTCTTCACTGCTGTCATCACATTGGACGCTGTTAACAGCTGATAAATTTGTCTTAAAACGAGTTATTAAGAAATAAAATGATTGCTTACCGAGAAATACAGCTAAAGTAATAAAAATAAATTTGTTCATGGTTCTTGAATTATTTCGCACACTAATATTTTCAAAATAAAGACTTTGCCTTATATAACTTTGAAAATTATAGTTATCTGTTGATATGCTTTGATTTGTGTGGGGTTATCATTTGATTACAATTATTTTGAAAACAACACAGTTTTTAAAAATGTGTGCCATTTTTATAGTCTCTCTGAATTTTAGATAATCAGGTACTGGCAGTTAAGTAAAAAAAATATTGAGTGTAACTAAACAACTCGGCAAATTTGTAAAACATGAGAAATAAATAAATTTTAAATGCTTTTTAATTCTATTTTGAGAAAATCATTTACATTTCAAGGTGATTTAAGAATAACAATAATGATAAATAAAATAAATTAAGCATAAATCAATAATTTAATTAACAGATTACATTATATATTTTGAAAACTAATTAAGTAACCCTTCTTTTGCTGATTTTAAAAATTTGTGTGTTTTTTTTCGAAATTTTAAAAAGATATTTACAAATCTAAAAGAGATTTTTACCACCATTTTTTAATTCGGAAGTATTTTACAAAACTGTCTTAATTTCAATCCGACTATTTTATTAATAATTACTTTTTTACCATTGTTTTATAGTAATTTTTAATTTTAAAGGTAATTGATTGGGAAAATCACTGCAATTTTTGAAAGGAACAACTCGTAAACAAATAAAAAAAATATTGTGGCTTTCTCTGATTGAAAACATGGGCTTTTCTGCATAGGCAAAATTTATCAAAAATTACTATATACTGCCTTCGTGATTTTTGCGTCAACTGATATGCTACACTCATGTGTGGTTTTCCCACGTAGGAGCTTCCGTGCGTCGATAATCGCACAGTAGTTTTCTAGTCAGCTTTGATCTGTTTTGTTACAGCTTTCTGTTACAGTTTTTTATTCTTAATTCCAGCAATACATTTCAGTCGCTGCAATAAGTGCAATACATTTCAGTCACGATGATTGGTTGTTGAAAGTTGAGGATTTTACTCGCGAAAACGATTTTACTTCTTTCTTTTTCTAATATTTTAATTTTTGCTTTTAGTTCATTGACTTTTTTGTCATTATACTGTTTAATTTTTCTTTCTTTTTCAATAATATTTTTTTTGGATTTCTTTACATTTTTACAAATTTTTCTTCCAACTTGTTTTTCTTGTCTAGAACTTCTTCTTTGACGTCTTTTCTAAAAGTATCTTCCAAGTTGTCTAATTTCTCAAAAATTATTATTTTTTTCTTCATGTCGGAGTTTATCTGTCTCTTCTTTTCCTTCCAAAATGCGTTTTTGGAAACTTTTTAAAAGTTTTTTGTTTATCGGCGTTCTTTCTTTGTCGCTGGTTTTTTTGTCGCTTTCCTTTTTTTTAAAAAATTAAAAAAAAATATTTTTACTTTTGTTTTTCTATTTATTGTTCTTCTATTTCTTCTTAAATTTTGCTTTGTTTCTTTTTTCTTCGTGTTTTCGTTTTCTATTTTTTTCGATATTTTCCGTTGTTCTTCTTGCTCTTCGAATTGTCGTTTTTCTTCTTTTTATTCAAGTTTTTCAAACAATAAACAAATTTGATATTTCATTATTTTCGACTGACTTTTTGTATTCGGTGTCTGAAACATAAATTATTCGAACTCTCGCCTAACTTCTTCAAATTGCACTATTTACTCGAAACTCTGGAATTGTTCCTAAAAATATTTTTAATAATTTAGTAAACACACCTACTAAGTAAATAAACCGAAGTTATAATTTTGCTAACGCGATGACGCGATAATGAATAAGTTTTTATTTGTGCAGTGATTTTTATATCAAAATTTGGGTTAAAAAGTGACAAAAATATTGTATTTATAATTTATCAACATTATCCGCCCTAATTCTGAAATGTTTTTTTAATTTAATTTGATAATAATTAATTTACGTTAAATTATTTACATTTTGTGCATGCGTTCCAAGTTCCAAGGAAAGCAAAAATTAAAAGCAAATGTGTAAAGCACAATGTAACACCTTGTAAAATGTAAAATGATAAATATATTTATTATGTATAATAAAGTCCAAACAACAAATAATAAAAGGTCACTATAGTGTGATCTTTATTAAGATCAAAACAAAATTTCAGAAGAATTTTTTCTTTAATCATTTTTTTAACTTCAACTGGTAATGCTACTAATAGAAGCAGCATTAAAGCTGTAACTATATTTAATTATATTCAAATTTTGAAAAATTCTTTCATTTACAATAGCCCCACAGTGTTATTTACAAGACGTAAATAAAAAAAATGGGAAAGTATAGAAGGAAATAAAGAAGAATAAGAATAAGAAGACAAGTTAGTAAATATAAAAATGTTAACAAAAAATGGCCTTTTTATTTAAAAATGAAAGAAAAAAATAATCGTGAAAAACAAGTATAAACATAGAAGAAATCAGGTGAAAGAAAGTATAAAAAAAAAGTTGTAAGTCTAAAAACAACAAATTCAGGTGTTGGTGTTAGAATACTCTGAGTAGTAACAAGAGCAGATAGTCTGAGAAGTTGAAAAATAATGAGGTGGTATTATTAACTAGATGGAGGTAGATTATGGAAACAGGATATTAATATTATTATATCTTAAGTTAGATAATATACTTGGAAAAAAGCCTACTGTTACCTTTTTTAAATACTGGAACTACTCCACCTTTCTTTTATTTCTTTGAAAAAGCAGATGATTTAATAAGCTGATTTAATGATAATAATTGCTAGAGGACCACAAAAAAATTTCTACAGTCACGCATTAAGAACCTAGGTATCAAGCTAGGCTTCTGAACTGGATTGAAAAGCTGAAATATTTCTTGCCAAGACAGAATGTGTGACTTTAGAATCTATCGTGTACCTGCTTAGAAAAAAATCAGCAGACGCATCAACGGTATCTTGAGAATCAGCAAAATCCGTATGACCGTCAGACATTTTACTTCTAGTAGATCTACGTTTATCATTTATATATATTGTTTACAACTGAGAAAGGTTCGCCTTAATATTTGTTTCCATTTTAGCTAGATATAATTTATAAGCTTCGGAAAATTTGCAATTTAGTTGTACTATGAAGACGTTTGAATTTATTCTGTTAAAAAGAAAGCAAGGTTTTTTTATATTTCTTGCACATATAGTCTTTAGTCTTAGGGCCGGTTTACAGAAGAAGAATTAAATATTTAATTGCGATTAACTTTTAATTCGCGATTAAATCGGCTTTCCTCGTGTTTGATTGGTCAAAATGGGCATTTAATCGCAAATTAACTATTTAATCGCAATTAAAGTTAATGTTACCTTCTCTAAACTGGCCCTTAATGTTTAATAATATTTTCAGTAATTAACCATAAAGGATACAGGATAATTAGACTTATGTATTTGGTACATGAAGATCAAGTAAGCCATACAATATTGAATAAAAATTATCAACAGCACCATCCACATTAATTAAGTGTTGAAGATCGGTTCAACCCCTTTCCAAAATTGCTTTATAATGTGCAGAATATTGATTTTTCGAAAGTTTTAGAAATCTTTGTAAAAAGTTAGTATAAACTAACACATCTATTATACACCTAGAGTGGTTGGATTTTGTCGTGGGCGATGAGTCATTCTGCGCAAAGTACAAAATCACGTCTTGGTTAAGCGCTATTCACTAACCCAAAAACATTCTCATCTTGTTTCGTTCCTTCTTCTCGAACGGTTGTAGTTAAGCCTGCGTGTATTGACAGATTTGTAATTTTATTTCAACAGTCTTTTTCAAGACCCTCTTTTTTTGGTGGTTTACAGTTTTGTAAGTATACCTAGTACAATTTAGAAACAAGAATATAAATGTATTTTGCAGAACTTACTTTGCGACAATATGATGGGCAATAACGGTCGTGTTATTCATAGTCAAGGGAGGCAGATAATTTATAACTTTTTTTCGTTTATGAAAAAGGAAAAAGAGAAAGGTGAATTTATAATTCCCTTAAGTTGTTTACAAGAACTTGTTGCTAAAGCCACTGGTGTTGGTCTTAACACGGTAAGGAAAATTATAGAAGAAGGTAGCAAGAAACCTGAAAATAGCAAATTTCAATCTCCGCGTAAAAAATCAACAAACCATCGCCAAAAAGCACATTGGATAAATTCGAAAAAGAAATAGTTTGAAAAGTAATTTATAATTTTGCCGCCATTTATAAAAGAAGACCGACAATGCAAGTTTTATTTGAGGCAGTAAAACGTGAAGGTGTTAATTTTACTGGGAAAATAGATTCATTTAGACAGTTCATCCGAAAGCTAGGTTTTCGTTGGAAGAAATCGACAGATAATCGAAAAATCTTAATTGAAATAACAGACATCAGGTTAAAACGAGTTGAATATTTAAGACAACTTAAAAAGTACAAAGAAGAAGGTCGAAATATTATATACTGTGATGAAACTTACCTTTACAGTTCCCATACTGTACCGATGGCATGGGATGATGGCACAAATAACATGCTTAAGGCACCGATAGCCAAAGGGCGACGTCTAATTATTTTACACGCTGGAGGCGCGCAAGGTTTTGTGCCTAAAGCTTTAAATATACAACGCCCCAAAAAAAGATTTTCATCTAGTCGCCTGTGAATTTCCCATGTAAAATAAAAAATGCCGCTTTAGCAAATAGGGGTAACGAGTAAACCTAGTAATGTCACTAAGGTTGTAACAAGAAAAATGAAAAACCCCATATATTCGGTCTCTCTACAAGAGGCAATTTTTTTAAAAAAAGTTTTCCTGCTTTGGATGTTCATTAAAGGTCAAAGTCCTCTTGCCAAACTTCAAATTTGAATTGACATTTGATTGATAGTGACAGAATAAATTAGTTCAAAGTTAAAAAATAGAGCGGCACAAAAAAATTAACATGTAAAATAATTTCAAAAGTAACTAGATGAAAATCTTTTTTTGGGACGGTGTATTTAAATCGGGATCAAAAACAGGCGATTATCACGATGAAATGAACCACAACAACTTCACCAAATGGTTGAAAGAAAAATTTATTCCCAACATTTCAAGGAAATCGGTTTTGGTGGTGGATAACGCGTCCTATGATAATGTGGCAATAGAACCTAGTCCGAACTCATCATGGAAAAAAGCAGCAATGCATTAATGGCTAAACGAAAGAGGAATTTTTTTTGGGACCAAAGAAACAAAGGCAAAATTATATAAAAAAATTGATTTGAATAAACCACCGTATAAGCAATTTTCGATCGACAAAATTCTGGCAGAATGTGATATGCCAGTTTTACGGTTGCCTCCATATCACCCGGAGCTTAACCCTATCGAAAAAATTTGGGCATTAGTAAAAAATCATGTGGCCGTTCACAACGTAACATTTAAATTAGAAGACAAATATTACATAAAATTTCATCAGATGAGAGACAACAAATTTAACTTTGAAAACAAAAAATAATTTTTTAACTAATAAAATAAACTATGTTATAATCTATGACAACGCTATGACGTACGATAAATTATAAAACATTTTCAATTTTCAGAATTTCCTAAAACATAAAAGCTGAATCCTCAGCTTTACCTCTTTGTATCTAGAAGAATGGGCTAGTGGAATTTTTTTTTTAGTAATTTTAGAAGCTCTATTAACAGCCCCGTACAACGTCCTGAGAGCTTTTCCGCCATTTTATACTCATCTTGTAGATTTAAACAACGGGGGACTAGGTTTTTAAGTCGAAATTAATGGTACAGAAAACAAAAAACTCATTAAAAATTTGTTTATTAGAATAAATCATGCACATTATAGTGACTAATAAAAAAAGAGATTTTGGTGGTTCCTTCATGTTGGAACCTTGATAACCTCATAAAAATTAAATACTTTGTAGACGGTTTAAAAAAGTAAATATCTAAGATTATTTTTAGAAAGATTTACACTTAATTAAATCGCTCTTCGAAATTATTTTTTTTACTTTAGAATAAAGACTGTCTAAAGCGGTCTGCAGGTAATTTAGACACTCGAACTTAGGCGATGTAAGGCTCCCAAAACAATAGTGCGTATCTTGTTTTTACTCAAATTTTTCAAGTCTTTGTACTAAGCATTAAAATATGGACTTATTACTTTGTTTTGAGAGCTTTATGAAGACATATTTCAACTCCTCTCAGCTCTTTTTTTTCGTTGCCGTTAAAATCAAAACTAAATAAACCAATTAGTGTATCAGTGACTTCCATAATATTAAAATTATATTTTCCTATTACGAGTAAGTCACGAAACTTGTGAAATTATAGAGTTAGAAAACAAAAAATGTGTGCAAGACACCGACGAGCTTGGCAAAATTTTATATTATTATTTGTGGGCTCTATATAAAGTAGTGGTAGTTTTGAGTCTTCCGATAAAAACCACTATTGGCCGAAGTATATATTTTTTTGTTACCATACCTATTAAAAAAAGCTTTTCCACCAGGGGAGGATCTAATGGTAGAGAATCATGGATTGGTAAAATTGTTGTGAGAAGCATAAGAGCCTAAAATAATTTTTTCAGTCCATCTCTGTCGATTTATTTATTTGAGGAAACAAAAATAAACAAAACAAATTTTACTAAATAAAAATTCTATTTACAAAAATGTTACATCAGTTTATGATATTATCAAAACGAAATGTTTACGTCAACAAGTCTTTTGATTAACAGAGGACGCCTAAAACTTTCACCCATTGACTTCTTAATCTTTTTCATGTTTATTGCAAGTAACCTTTGTTATCTTATATACAAAGACATTGATAAAGATGTCAATATTAAAGGAATATTTTCTAGATTTTTTCTAATAAGTAGATAATTTAAAATGTAACTGGAAACACGTATCGTCAATTCTGGAACATTTTTTTTTCAAATGCTTACATTATTGCAACCACTATGCTAATTATTTTAGTTAGAACAAACTCATAATAAGAAAACAAATAATAAAGCAGATAATTTAAATTTATTTAATCACATTATAATTAATATTACAAGCAATATTTTTATTTAAAAATCACATTTAACAAAATCAGTAAATTGCTTATGTAGGTAATTAATTTACAAAACTTCCACTTCATCGTCGATATTGTTATGTTCAATTTGGTTATCAGAAGTAATAGTAGCACAAGGTGAAACCAAAGCATCAAACATTCCCATGAATGATTCCCTTGTGATAGAGTTACCACACGAGTCTTGCAAATGGTTATGAAGACAAGGCTTCATCGTTTGGAACAAGTCGCAGATTTCTGCTTTGCTTGGAGAGTTGGTTTTGTATTCTTGCAATTTGGTACGAAGTCTACGTTCGCATCTCATTGTGCGGTAATTATTTTTGAAAACACAGTTATTGGCTAATTCTGTAAAAAAAAAAAATTAAAAGAAATCCTTTCTTTAGATTTTTGTACAAACCAAAAATATGTTCGCCATCAGTTTTACACAAGTAATCAGTGGCTGAGTGCATAGCTTTGAAAACTAATTCAGCAACACCTTTAGATTTTTCAGGAAGACATGAATCTAAAAGTTGGACAAATGGTTTTGAACACGTCATGAAATGGTTTCTGATAGCGGAACATGCAGTTTCTGTGTTTTCGTTAATTTTGTCTGTACATTTTTTAAGGAGGATAAGTGCTTCCTGTTAGAAAAAATATTTTAAAAAATTGGATAAAAAATTTGTTTAGAAATTACATCTAACTCATCCTCTTTGTTGGGGCACATGCTTGTAAATTCTCTGCGTAATCTATCAATTTGGGAGCGTTCTCTCATATATTGTAAATATCTGGAACTATCAGATCTACCACTTAATGAGCTTGAGCTGTAATATTGGCATGTAGCCAAATTCAAGGCTAGAAAAATTCGAAATAAATAAATTGTTAATAAAAAATTTAAAATAATTACCAGCAAGAAACGCTACAGCGATTAGTAAAGACTTCATTTTGATTATTAGCACAAAGCACTGACTAACAAATTGTTGTTGTCGAGTTAATTTATAATGTCTTGTATAGTCAAAGTCAATTATTGAGATAAAGTGTATTTTTTAAATAAAAATCTTGTTACAGTAAACAGTGACTGTACGTTTTGTTTATTTAATGGTGAGATAAGACAGAAACAAGATCAGCTAATATCATCATTGGGGTCAATTAATATTTCTCTGAATTTACTAATTAATAAAATTCAGCAAAAATAGAATAGAAAAAAATATGTTAAGTCGACATATTTTGACGCATTTCTGGGTTTTCTGCGAAGAGTTTAACGTTTCTTTAACCTTTTTTAATAAACATTTTTTCAAATAAATATTTACCTACTTTATATTATTAGTTTGTTGAGTGTTGTATTGTTGTTTATTTTTTTTATATCCGTTATTTAGACAAAACTTTCCTGGTGATAACAGAGGTCAAGAAGAGTTGAAAAATTCAATTTCGAAAGAAATTTTTTTACACATTTTTATTTTTTACCCTCTTATTAAACGAGCTTTTTCTGCAACGTATTCTGCAAAATTAAAAATTAATAAAGTAATAATTTTTTTCATCAAAAGTTGTTATGTTTTTAAGGATTATTTTAACCACCTGCTTTTAAACAATAATAATAATAATAGCAAAGACAATAATTAAAAAAAACACTAAAAAGTAGTTTTTAACTAATCTCTTATTTTTAACAGAATGTTAGAGAATAATTTAGGAAAGAAATTTTAAACCGTCGATGTTACTAATTTTGGTGGATGCGCCGGGAACATTGTTTAATTTGAATATCTCAAAAATACTTCTTAAAAATTTTTTTGCATCTTAAATATTAGCATTTAAATGCAAGAGATATTGTTCTACAGCTTTGCTCAGCGTATCTCAAGCCTATGACAAAGTATGGCACAACGGTTTACTATTCAAAGCAAAGAACTTCGCTTTTATCACCATATTCAATTTTTGCCACGAATGTGCAAATTCGATGTTCTTTTGATTTAAAGAAATTAAAGCAACGCCGCGTATATAACGATGCGTCCTTCTAGCAATTATCCAAAAGTGACCTTTCCCCTCAGGCAGAACAATAACTCAGCTTTTTCGTATTCAGTCAATAGCCGGGACAAATATTTCTCAGAATTTTGCGCTACAGTGTAATTCATAATTGTGTAAATGTTCGGCATCCTTCTAGAATAGTTCGTTGTTAAAACAATTTACCTTAAACCTGCTTGTTTTTTAATAATGACTTATGGCCTTTCTTCAGTCCAAGATAAGCTTCTAGATAACGCGTTTTCTTGTGCCTCTGAAGTCGTTTTTAGTTGACGGCAGTCCCATTTTAAATGTCTTCTCTTACCACAATTAGAACACCTAGACCATTTTCCAGTGTCGCATCTCCATCTAACATAGTCTTAAGTTGTTCCAACAGCTCAACATTCTCAGATAGAAACTCCTTTGCTGAAACAGCCTGCACGAGTTTAGTTTGTCTGTCTATATTAATGGATGCCTCCTATTTGAAGGCGTGTAGGATAGTAGATATTAGAAAGAGTCTGGCAATTCTGCTTTCTTAGAAAATGTAACTATTCATTTATAAAAGCACCTGTTCCCAGTTGCTTACGAACATCAACGAGTATGGTCGGGTAGACCAAATTAGCAATCTTCCTATTTCTGCTTTTTATTCTTGCAAACTCTGGTTGCCATTTTGAACTCACTCTTCTGTTGAACAGCAGGAGGTATACTACCTTGTGTGTCAGTGTCCATATCGTCGTTCCAATACTACAGTAGTTCTTCTGATTTTGTTCCGATATGGCCTTCAACAATTGGAGAGCTAGGACACGTAGCAACAAGAGAGCTGTTAGCTTTTCTCTTCATTACAACCGTTCATTTTCGCTGCCGCTTCAAATTGTCTTCTATACTTTGACCACAAAGCTTGACCGTCAAATATTAGAGGTTTTATTAATTGTGATGCTAGTTCAATTCTCGTAATTTCCATACTTCCAGTTTCTTTATTTTTGTTTGTATCTTAATAACTTTTTGTCAAGATCTTTTATTCTTGTTTCAAATTCATTAATTTTTTTACTTTTTAAATTTTCTTTAACTTTTATTTCTAGTTTATCAAACTTTTTCTCTTAAAAAAAAAACTTCTAAACTTTCTCCTATTCTTTTTTCACCTCTGGTACATCCCTGTAAAAATCATTTTACAAATTTCTCAAAGATATTCTCAATTTTTTTGGTGATCATTTTCCGAAGCTTTTTAAAAGTTTCTTTTGCTTTTTCTTTATTTCCAGTTGCAGTTTCTCACTTTTTTTCCTAATCCCTTTACACTCTTCTATTTTTCTTTTAGCATCTTCTTTTTCTTATTCTTCGTTCCTTTTCAATCGTTGTTTATCAAGCTCCTTTAGAATCAAATTTAGTTTTTTTTAAAGCTCTTGGTTTCTCTTATCATGGTTTTTAGAATTCTTATTTTTCTTTTAATTTAATTGTCGTTTCTCATATTCTTTTTTTTCCAAAAGCCGTTTTTCAAGGTCTTCCGAAATCGTTTATTGTTCTTTCAAAATTGTTTATTCCATTTCCAGAACCTTCTTTTGTTCGTCTTTGTCTCCAAACCTACGAATTTCAACTTCTTCTAGAACTTTCTTTTGCTCCTCTAATCGTCGTTTCTCATATTATTTTTCCTTCAAACGCCGTTTTTCAAGCTCTTCTAAAATCGTTTTTTGTTCTTTCAAAATTGTTTCTTCCATTTCCAGACCCTTCTTTGTTGGTCTTTATTTCCAAACCTACGAATTTCAACTTCTGGGATTTTCTTTTGCTCCGCTAATCGTCGTTTCTCATATTATTTTTCTTCCAAACGCGGATTATCAAGCTCTTCCAGAATTGTTCTGTTCTTTATCTTCTAAAAGTAGTTTTCCGAAATATTCCAGAATTTTCTTATGTTTTTCATCGTTTTCGAGTCTTTGCTTTTCCAATTCTTCTAGAATTTTTCGTTGTTCTTCTTTTTTGTCGAGTCGTCGTTTCTCTTCTTTTTATTTGCGTTTTTCTAATATTAAACGCATTTGTTCCTACATTATTTCAGACCGACTTCTTATTGTCGCACCTTTGTTGTTGTGCAAATTGGGGTTCTTTTATTTAAAGAGTTGTACTAATAACGAATAATTTATTTCTGCTATATGTATACGCAAATACACACAACAATAACTGGATAAATAAATAACTTGACATTGACAAAGAAATAACTACGATTGCCGATTAAATAACGCCGCATCCGATAAACCGCTCATTCTCCAATCACTTGTCAAGTTTCACAAAATCTCAAATAAATTTTCTTTTCCAATGCAAACAATAATAGACGAAACCTTATCAAAGAAATTTGTTTCATTTTAATCAGTGTTAGTAAAGAATATTGTAAATAGATCTTATAATTAATAAATAAATATTTATTTATTAAAATATTATTATAAATTAAAATTTTTAAATAAATAATAATATTTAAATGTTAGCTAAAAATAGAAATTTCAGTAAAATTTTTGTCTCCTCATTCAAATTTGGTTTAATTGTCTTTCTATTTGTTTTAAAATTGATATTGAATAATATTTAAATAAATGTACCCCTTCTAGTTATAGATGTAGTCTGCCTCAAATAAACGTATTCTTTTGTTCAGTGTTCTTAAACCGCAAGGCCTTTTTAAAAACATTCAAAAAATATCCATTTTTGCTAAAAAGGCAACAACAAATTT
This sequence comes from Tribolium confusum, assembly GCA_029207805.1. Taxonomy (NCBI): domain Eukaryota; kingdom Metazoa; phylum Arthropoda; class Insecta; order Coleoptera; family Tenebrionidae; genus Tribolium; species Tribolium confusum. Next base: position 14,132,784 of record JALGAY010000006.1, read on the forward strand.
ATCATGCAATTTACAAAACTTCAACTAAAAATGTAATAAAAAATAAGGGTGACTCAAAAATTTTAAAATCAAAAAATGATAAGTATATCATTTATTAATTATATTTTATTTAATTTGTATAGACAACCAACATAACAGAAACGTAAATTCATTGTTGCATACAGCCTTAAGTTTATTTTTCAAATTGTGGGTTTGTACACGCTGACAGTAATATAAGTGCACTAAATAACATTTTAAAAAGTTCATTTCTGACTATAATGTACATAAATCCCAAAAATTAACAATAACAGCACGTATTTTTCAAAGCTTATAAAACGAGCTGAATGGTGAGTAGAATAATCTATGTAACTGTATGATTCATAATCAAAACTTCATTACTGATTTTTTTTTATTAAAATAAAAAACGTGATCAAAAGTACTTTTCGATCACGTTACGCATAATGAAGCGGGTAACAAAAAACTCATTTTATTAGAAAAAAACTATTTTAATGAGATTGTAGTATATACAAACAACTGAATTTCACAAATAAATACCTAAAAAGGTTTTTAGTCTTACATACTTTACATAAAAATTACTTATGGAATAAAAGAAATTGAACCAACGTCAAAAAACACTTGTATTCTCCTACTTTAATGGTCCTTTGAAAATAAAGTCACAGAAAAAAATAGTCCAATTCCAATGAGACAAAACAGAAATGATAAAATGAAATGAATAAAAAACTAATTTACTTCTTTGCCTTGCTGTTATTCTTAACAGGAGTTTTGCCTTTTGAATTATTCATAGTTTTGGCTTTTTTGCTTTTGGGTTCTTCTTCATCCTCATCCTCCTCCTAAACAACAAAAGAAAGTAAATAATAATTATATTTTTCATAGTCACACCTTATCATTAGACTTTCCATTAGAAATTTTTCTTTTGTTTGTTCTACTATTCTTCATTTCATCCTAGAAATACAACTTTTGAAAAACAAAATCCAAAAAAAAAACAAACATAATTAATGATGAATAGTAGAAACAATCACAATAAAACCAAAACAAAAACAACTCACAGCCCCTTCTTCTCCTTCCTCGTCTTCAATCATTTCTTCTTCCATCTCGTCCATTTCATCAAACTCTTCCATAGGACTACCAATTAAATGATGTCCTATTATATGTACGGGGCCGTTTCCTTGCACGAGACTGAACGTAACTGGAGGATCAGGGAATGACAAATCTAAAAGTGCTTGGTTATTTGCTCCACCGGCTTTTAACGTAGCAATCGGAATTTTAACAGAGTCCTTCCAGGTCATTGCTTCAACCTGGACCACATTCACTTCACCCTCTGTGGCTTCTGGCCCAATCAAGGCTTGTTTAATTATCAGCTTGTGGCCCCCTTGGTAATCATCCGCCCCTTTGGCTTCCGGGTCCCACACCTCATTAGCTTTCGCCCCCTTCAGCGTCAAAGCTGCAAAAACAACCCCCAATAACACAACAATTCCGAAATTTAACCGATTGTAGAGAAGTTCACCGCAATAATGTAAACAATGGCCGTCAATAATGGCGCGCAAATAGCCGGCATCATAACAATTTTTAAAGAGGATTTTCGCAGAGAATTGACGCCGAAACAAAAAACGACAAGGGCAAAATTCAAGATTGGGATTTTGGGAATATATACGTACCAAAGAAATATTCATCAGCCATTGTAATACACAGATGTTTATTGATAATTACAGCACTGCACGTGACTAGAAGCCGGCAAAGCAAACGGATCGAAGACGAAAAGAGAGTGCGTTGGCTAATGGCGAATGCCGTTAACAAATGAAGGTGGAGAGGGATTTCCAGCAGTGGCTCAAGTCACACCAGAAAAATTCCCACATTTATTTAGCAAAAAAACCAAAAGTTATTTAATTGCCGTAATTTATTTGTTATCAGAATTAATTAGTTGTATGTCAAGTGTTAAAAAATTGTGATAATGTTACTGTTTGGAAGAAATTGGGGATCGTAAATTGATATAAAGTCTGTGACTGGAGTCACTTCCTGCGCAGAACCTCAGTTGTCAACCAACGCTAAATTTCAAATCAAAATCTGAAATCATTTCGAAATTTTAATAAATCTTTTCTAACAATTGAAGAAATGTTGTTTAATTAGTAAAAGTCTCGCAGATGAATATTTAAATCCAATTCGGTTTGTTTCTCTAAAATTGCGTGACATTTTCTAATTAACACGAAAATAGTCAAAACAACATCCAACGTGGACCAATAAAATGGACACAACTCCCCGATCTGTCATGTCTGTGTTTCCTAACCTATAAATTAAGTGGAAAACAATGTTTCATAAAATCCGTGATTCCTAAACCAAAATGTTTAAATATCTTAGTGTTTTTGTAATTCTTGTATTTATTTTTCTAATCCAGTGTAGTAAAAATGAAGAAAATGATGTTTTTGTTCCAACCAAAGAGTGGCAAACTGTTAAAAAAGGTAAGTCGTTTTATTAATTAAAAATTGGGGAATTGTTACCAAAAACGGGCATATTTGTATTCTTAAAAACGAATACTAATATATTTACAAAAATAATTTTTCTATTAATACGAATCTATCCAGATCTACATGGGAGAATACGAATTTATTCATATTTAGAAAAGTAAATATAAATATGGTTGTATTTACATATTTGCATGAATATTCGTATTTACGTATTTGTACAGTAAATCCCGGTTATAACGTACATTTCTGCTGGCTTCCTTGCGTTTGGTGTCTCATATTATTGTGTTTTCTTTAACGTACTTTGTTATAACGTACTCATTATTAGGTGGCTTTCGTGGGGTACGTTATATCCGGATTTTACTGTTTTCGCAATTTTGTATGCACTCGTCAGTTTGAAAATCAAAAGTGACTTTTTTTGAATTTCTTATTAACAAAATTAACAATTTATGCGAAGAATTTGTTTGCTTATATCTCCGAAGATATTTGACTAAATTGTATAAAACCAATAAAAACGAATATTCGGGTCGCTAATTACAATTTTCATGTGCAAATTGGAAAATTCAAAATGGCGGATCCTGTTTGGTTGACTATAATGATACTCAGGGTAGACCGCATCATTCTTTTAACCAACGAAGATTAGACTACAAGTATCCAGTGTGTCCCCGGATCTATTTTAAAAGAGAAAAAATTGATTTCTCAGAAAATTTTACTCTTCTTGATTTACCTTGCTTGTTTCCAAACCCTCAAGTAATTTTGCTATAATATTGACAACAAAAAATTAATATAATTCAATGTTACGGAACTGGGGAAGAGTGCTACCAAGTTGTTATCAGAAAATTCAACCAAAAAATACCCGGAAGTTACCGTTTCAAATTCCGGTGCAAAAAACTTGGTGACCAAATTCCTTAAAGCGGGCTCGATTTTAAACATTAAGAAGTCAAAGAAGTTCTTGAATGAAGGATGCTGCTTCAATTCTTGCCGTTCATTCCGCAAGAGAAGCTACAAGGTTGTCTTTAAGAAGGAGGGCAATACAAACTGGGATAAGTAAATCTCATTTAAGTAGAATCTTCAAGGAGGAGAAAATTTTACCATTTAACCCTTTGAAAATTTTTTAGCTGATAAACTGCATAAATTGTCGTTAAACTACCGAATGGAAATGTTTTTCTAGCACAATGGGTGCCGTGCTCATTATGTCGGCATTGTTCGCCAGTGGCTCCAGATTGCTGATGATGGTATAAATAAATACCGAAACTAGTCCCCTACTACATTTTTCTTTTAATTCCACTTTGATTGGGCTTTGACTTAATGTTAATTTTCTTCATTCATCTTATTAGAAAATTAATAGTTTAGCTTTTAGAGAATTCCATTTCATTTTACCATTTGTTAAATTTATTAAATAAAACTTAATCCCAATTTGAATATTTTCTAGCAATAAAATGATATTATCTCGAGAACCATTCGAGTTAAATAAAAAGTAATTTGTGTTTAGGAGGTTTGAAAACAAGCAGGGAAAATCAGCAAGAGTGAAATCAGAGTTGGGCGTTAGTCGAATAAAAATTTAGCCGATTGAAAAAACGACTAAAAAATTAGTCGGAATTTTTAATCGTAGAAACTGAGTTGGGCGTTAGTCGAATAAAAATTTAGCCGATTGAAAAAACGACTAAAAAATTAGTCGGAATTTTTATTCGTAGAAACGAATAAATTGAAAACGACTAAAATTTTATCCGACTAAAAATACAACTAAAAAAATCGGTTAAATATTTAGTCGTAAGTGATGACTAAAATTTCAATCACACCAAAAAATACTCGGATAAAAATTTAGTCGAATAAATTTTTAATCGGATAACAATTATCTTTTACCCAGAGTTGAACAAAAATTATCCGATTGAGGTTGATGACTAAAATTTTAGTCGCCAAAAATAATCGTACGATTAAGTAAAGTAAAGTACTATATTTAGGATAAATTTTTATTCGACTAACGCCCAACTTTATTATCCGATTAAAAATTTATTCGACTAAATTTTTATCCGAGTAATTTTTGGTGCGATTGAAATTTTAGTCATCACTTACGACTAAATATTTAACCGATTTTTTTAGTTGTATTTTTAGTCGGATAAAATTTTAGTCGTTTTCAATTTAGTCGTTTCTACGAATAAAAATTCCGACTAATTTTTTAGTCGTTTTTTCAATCGGCTAAATTTTTATTCGACTAACGCTCAACTCTGAGTGAAATTTTCTGAGCAATCAAAGATAAGAATTTTTTTCCTCCTTTAAAGTCGATCCGGGGACATACTGTATAGATTCTTGTTATTTTGTCGAATACTGTCTTACATATTAGCATTTTTATCTTTATGGTAAACCATATTAAGTTCGCTATTTTAATTTTTATATTTCTTATGATAAAATCGTTATCAGGCATCTGAAAAATACCGTAATGAACAAAATTTGTGAATTATTAATATATTTATCTTTCTACTCAGTCATACTAAGCACGCTATTAATTTATATTACAAAATGATAATAATTAGTGATTTTGTCAACAGATAAGTGTAATAGGGTACGCCATTTTGAATTATAACTACAGCGATTTCGAAAACCTTCCGAATGCTCGTTTTCATACAATTTAGTCAAATATTTTCTGAGTTAAGAAAATTGCAAATAAATTCTTTGTAAAAATTGTTAATTTCGTTAACATGAAATTCAACAATTCTCGATTTTGATCTTTAAGCTGATTTGTAGTAATTTACTTATACAAATAGATACTTAAATACGAATACAATCATATTCACACGTGTAATAATGCGAATATTCGTAGGAATATATAAATACAACTGTATTTATTTTTACACCTGTAAATACGTATAAATTCGTTTTCATCCGTGTTTAATTTGTGTAGAAATGCTTAAATTTTATGGTTTTGACTTACAAAGTAATTTATTAGGGATTTACCGAGTTGTAAAAAGAAATGTGCGTTATTGTCAATGAAACGACCAGCTGGTCTGTTGAAGCAACTTTAAAACTGCGGTTTCTTTATCTCTAGGGGGTGTATTGCACCATAAAATTCAAGTATTTATAGACAAACTATAAGTATGAATATATTCGTATTTATTGAAAATTTATTTTTGTAAATATATTTGTATTTACGAATGAAAATATGCCCATCTCTGCTTGTTATTGCGGCACTGCATGTTTTCACAATAACATTGTGTTTGTCCACGCAATTAACAGGGGTTCTGGCACGCTTATCACAATGTAGGCTTTGGAGAAGTATTTGTAGGCACTAACTGTAGGCTCACTCACGTAGGTAGTGTAATGATAGAGACCAGTCGTACAGTCCTTTGCTTGGTTTAAAAACAGCACAAAATTTTGCTGAACGTATTTTTCACGACAGGTCAAAGCATTCCAAAAGGACTCCATGTTAGGATAAACCTAGAGACAGGAGAAACCGAAGCCAAATTACTAGATGACGTTCCAGAAGATAAAACCAGGGCATTATCGGCAATCCCTCAAGAAGATGACAAAACCATCCCAAAATCCAGTCTTGAAGAGGCCGTTAAAAATATTAAAGGCGACGACCTTTTCACTCCCGATGACCTAAAAAATATCGATAAATTCCGGAGTTACGGTGACATTGTAAAAAGTCTCGGCGAACTTAATTTAACCCCAAAAATTGATGCAGAGATCATTATTGAATTGGTAGACAAGCATAAAAAGGTCCTAAAAGCGGAGAAATTTGATAAAGTTGAGGTATTAAAAATTCTCGAGGATTTAGATTTTTTGGCACACCAATACGACAATGCTCGAGAGTTTGTCAAACAAAACGGTTTTCAGGAAATTATCTACAAAAATTTAAATTCGACTGACAATGAAATTAAAAAAGAAACACTCAAATTAATGGCTGCCTTAATGCAAAATAATATTACACCGCAAGTCCATGCCCTTAAAACTGGGGCTGTAGATGTCCTTTTGCGTTTAATTAACTTCGAATCTGATTCAGGGGTGAAAAATCGGGCCCTGACTGCGTTAGGGGCTCTCCTGCGGTCATTTCCTGTCGCGCAAATAAAGTTTGTAAAAAGTGGGGGGTTGTCAATTTTATCAAAGTTTTTTGATTCTGATGATATTAAATTTCAAGTCAGGCTAGTCACAATGATTTCGGATTTAGTACTTGAGCGCAAGTTTGCAGTTGTTGATGATAGATTGAAAAACCACTATGTCAAGTTTGATTTGACTCCACGTATTTTGGAGCATGATTGGTGTAAAAAATTAAATAAGTTGCTGTTAGGGTTGTTGATTACTGATAAGGATGATCATGATTCAATTGAGAAGTGTTTAATTGCCATGCGCTCACTGGGAGCCCATTGCGGGAATAAATACGAAAAGGATTTGATAACGAATTTGAAAAACCGGTATAAATTTTTAATAAAGTCTCAAGTTACGGACGACTCAACTTTTTATAAAGTTTTAAAGGACCTTTGTGATGATATCTTACAATATGTAAATACCAGTGTAAAGACTGAACTGTAAATATCAATATTGTTATATAATATATTTATTTTTCTTAAATAATAATTTTTAAAAACTTGTTTTATTACAAATTCCTTAATGAAGTTTCTAAAAAATACTGAGACAATGATAAAACTTGGAAATGTTGTAGACTTAAAAAATATTTGTTTTAAGGGCACTTTCTATCAATTTGGGCTTTTCCAGCTTCTTGATATTCTTGCATTGACATCCACATTTGTTGGAATGTACCAATTGAAGCGAGAATTGAACCACCAACCCATGAACCAAATCGTCGTTCAACTGTACCATTAGCAGCAATCATTTTTAATCGTAATGAACCAGGTGTCCTAGATGACAAATCTCGGCTTAATCTATCACTAAATCCTTGTACTAATGAATTACCACCAGTTAAAACTACGGAACTGTATAAAGCTGGTCTTATATCAACGTCACACATCCCGGCGCTCGTTGCAGCTGAAAAATAAAATTAAAGAAATAGTGTGTGGCTTTTAAAATTATTTAACAGGGTTAGTCAAGGCGAAAAACTATTTAAAATAAATCAATTTTCTAATACTTTTCAATAATAACTCCCCCAAAAAAATGTAGTGCAGTTTACTGAGTAAATAATATTAATTTATATAGGTATGCTCGTATAGACTGTCAAATGAAAGCCGAAGCTAAAAACTTTCGAGAGCCTCAAGCGATTTTCGCAGGCGACATGTACTCGTTATTTATGCAACTGTCAAAGGTAATTTATAAAACATTGAAAATCAATTTAAAAAAGTTGATTGGCTAAGAAAAAGAACCAATGAACGACCAAAAACGATTTTACTAACAGTAGCGGACTTTAATAGGATTTTAGCGGTCGTGATAAAAATAGAATTTTTCGGCCAATATAGAGGCTGTATACAGTTAGGACAGTTAAAGAAGAGCGAAGCGGAAAGGGAGTGCATTCGACGAATTGTGATATATTCTGCATGATTTCGCAGAGTTTAATTTTAGGAAAAATTAAAAATACATAACAAATTTATGATAAATAATAAACGTAACAAGGTAAAAAACGGAAAAATAAATAAACAATAATTCTTTCTTGCAAATTATGCCTAAGAATTACTAACTTATCTGGAAATTGTGGATCTGATACGCCAATGGGTTGTTTTGGATGTAGAAATGTATTAATCGTTTTGAAGAATTTTATGCAGCCGGCTACAGTCGCACAGTTTTGGCAAGCATAATGTCGTCGCGAATCTATATTTGTGATTTGACTACTCCACCTTAGAAGTAAGCGATTCGATAATCAACACATCAACACAAAGATTCATTGCAGAAAAATATTTGCGCTCTGTTGCAATAGGTACAGGAGACTACATTCCTGAGATCGCTCATCTTTTAAAAATCCAACACTACATTCACATACATATGAATTGAGGGTTGCTAATATTATGATCTGAATTTAAAGTGAACTTAACCATTATTATTCAAAATTAATTACATAAAATATAATTATAACACTAATTAATATTTCTTATGAACTTGAATACTTGATAAATGTGCGTTGTTCTTATTATATTTTTTTTATGACGTCAATGCATTTATATGGGGCGGCTAGTATAACAAGCTTTTTTAAACAGTGGACAACCAACTAATATTTTGATAAATCAATATTATTTCTAAGAATTTAATAAAATTACTGATTAAATAATTTTAATCTTGACTCACTTTGTGAACGTGTAGCATTCAGATATTTTTTTTTTTTTTTTTGTACTTGCATCCCTGTATGATCCACTTGTATTAGTGTTTTAAACAAGGGACCTTGTACAGCTAAAGAAAAAAAAATTACCTATATGTCCCGCGCCTAGCATAGCATGGTCAAAAAGCACCTCAGCCAACTTGAACCTCTCGGGTCCAAAATCCTGGCGATACCCTGTAGGAAATTCATGCTGCACTGTTGGAAATCCCGCTGCTACTCTCTCATCAAACGGAGATTCCGAAACTTGAATAACATTCTGTTGAAAATCTTGTACAGTTTTTTTAAGCATATAAGTCATCCAACTGCCGGTTGGTGTAAAAGAGAACTTCTTTTTCATAAATTTTGGTTTATCTTTATCTCTAACAACTTCTTTACTTGCTATTAGAGCAGCCGGTGTGAGATCAATCCCCATGTGTTCAAGCATTTCTCTAGCTTTTAAAATGAGGTAGTCACCACCTAAAGGTGATTTAACGACGGCGTTTGTAATTACATAACCGTCTAAGACAGGTACGGCAGAAGTGTGTGTGGCCCCACTGTCTATAACAAGGGCTGTAGCACGTCCATTGGCAAATGCTGCCAACGCTGCGTTTTTTACAAGGAAAAAAGCAGGGACTTTGTACTTTTCAAACATAATTTCGGTTAGTTTTTCGCGTTTGTGGCGCAAGTTCCAAGGACACTCCGAAAACAGGACTGGGTGGTACTGAGATTCTGACTGAATAATCTAAAAAGAATTGTTGAATAAACTAAAAAAACAAATTCGAGAACGTACTTTATCATATGAATAATCGAGAATTTTTTCGAAATAATCCCAATTTTCAATCATTCCATCCTTCATGTAACTGTGTAGTTCCATACCCGGTCTGGGTGAGTGTAAAAAAGTCGTATCAATGTAATACTTCATCGCTACAATTTTTTATTAAAATTTTTGCAAACACATGTTTATATTTATTACTTTTTGTACCTGGCGCGGTTGTGGATACATTATTTTCGTCAGGTTTTATTTCCGGTTCAATTTTAGGAGTATCATCTGGAGCAGCGCCGACCACAGCCGGGATTTCAGCTTTTGGTGTATCTTCCTGAGCGTATCCTACACGTAATGAATGATGTCCAGGATCAAACACTAAAGCTCCGATTTCGTCACCACCATATAACATTCCAGACATTTTTAAAGAAAAATATTTACTAATGAAAAAACCAAATAAACGAGAAATTAGGTTAGGTGTCTGTTTGACATTTGCCGGGCTTGACAAGCGTCACTTTGATGATTACACCAACTGGGTAAAATGAAAGTTACTAGGTGTTGGTGTATATTGGGTTATCTAAGCTGACGGCGGTGCTAATTGAATTTAAAGTAATTCATTTATTTCTCATTAAAATGCACCCTTTTGTGGGGGATAATTAGGATATATTATCTTGAACGGCGCAATTGCCGTTTCAATTATTAAGGTTTGACTTAGTACCGTAAACCGGGCTGTAATAAAAAATAAAAAAAACAGTGTTGCATCTGAAAACGGTGTAACGTGTGTTCATTTAAAAAAAGTAACTCCAAAATGTGGAAATACTGGAAATGCAAAACAATTTTTTATTGAATACCTTTGATGAAAAGTTGCGAGGCGTTTTTGAGAATAAAGTCTCATAATCAGTGTTTAAAATAATAATGCAAAAAAAAATATAAAAAATTAGAAAACCTTATCAAACCTTTGTCAGTAATAATAAACTAATAAATTAAAACTTAAAAAAATAAAAAATGTATACTAAAAACGTATTTTTTACTTTTTAAAATAACGTTTTATTTTATTTTTAGTATACATTTTATATTCTTTTATATTTTAATTTATTACTGACAAAATTTTTCTAATATTTGGTAACATTTTATAATTTTTTTTTGCATTATTATTTAGACATCGGTGATGCTTTTAGAAGCTAAAGTAGTATAATCGAAATTTAATCGTAGATGTGTAATACCATAGGAACTATTCGCTTAGTCGAATAAATTAAAAAATTACCTGAAATGCATTACTTAGGAACTTAGGGAAATACCTAGAGCGTAATAAAACACCGACATTATTTTAATTTAAAGTCTGAGAGCAAAGTCTTATAGACTATAGGGGAAAAAGAAAGAAATAGCGTCAGCCCGAGTTCGGTACAAAAAAATCCGTAAAGGTAAAGAACACTTTGAGTCTTGAGTTGATTTATTAGAATCCAATTAACTAGTACTAGCAAATAAAAAATGTAGTTGTACTCTTTCAATTATATTTTAGGTCGCACACTCCATTATTGAAAAAATATTTTAAAAAATTATATATTACGTACCTAATATAAAGAGGGACTAAAACTAAGTTATTGGCTTTTATATGGTCTGGTTTTTTACCAGAGACAAACCAATAAACGTTGGAAATTTGAAATACTCATTTGAGATTTGTTAATTTTCGAAATCAATAGACCATAGAACAGTTATTTATTATGTGTGTGTGGATTGCAAAACAATAATCACAAAAGAAAACGTTTACCCATTAGTTTGAAAAGCCAAAGAGTAAATTTCTTGAGTGACTAGCGAGTAATTCCACATGTATTCTTGATTCAAGAGATATAGGGCCTGTCAATTAGCCGTGGTCTTGATACAGTCGACCAGCTTTGCTTTCGATGTAACAAAGGTAAAATAAGTAATCATTGTCCAACTGGACAACTATGTCAACATTTCGTTACTAATTGATCACAGAAGTGCAGCTGTGCCCTTGAACAGGGTTGTCTTCAAGATTAAGCTTTAATTCACGCGTGCGTGTGAGAGAGAGAGAGAGAGAGAGAGAGAGAGAGAGAAATAGAGAGAGATACGAGAGAAGCTAAGAATGCAAACGACCGATATTTAAATGCAAACCGGTTCTACCATATTTGAATCATCTCTGGTTTACTATGCCGTCTTTGATATATCACAGATGTTTTGCAGGATTGGCTTTAAAAATGTTTACATAAAAAACTTAATCACCCAGCAAGAACCACGTGGAGGTATGAGAACTTCTTGCCAAAAATAAAAATATCTTTTCAAAAAAAAAAGCTTAAACTTGAAGCCAACCCTGTTCAAGGGCACAGCTGCACGTCTGTGATCGATTAGTAACGAAATGTTGACATAGTTGTCCAGTTGGACAATGATTAGTTATTTTACGCTTTGTTACATCGAAAACAAAGCCGGTCGACTGTATCTGTAATTTAATGACTGTTTATATAGTTTTAGCGATCATTTTACTTTGATGACTTTTTTATTGGCGAACCCTATATCTCTTGAATCAAGAATACATAAGTAAGTATAATATTAAATGTTGTTCAAAATTGCCTATTATTAAATTACATTTTATGTATAATGAGTCCGTGACTTCTTAATTTTTCTTTCATTCCGTGAGTAACGTTAACACACAAAATTCATTTTAGTTCGTTGTTTTTTCTAAATTGTTTTTTTTTGTCTAGTTTTTTTTGACTTAAAGCATTACTTAATGTACTGATCAAAGAAAACCTCCCAAGAACGTCGATCAGAATAATAGGAAAAAAGTTAGTCGAATCTACACTCTCTTTAATACAGTCTCTCTCGCTAGTGAACACACTACTCGAGGTTATATAGTTATTAGTTTATGTAAAAAAATCAGCGTTTTTTTAATAAGAATGTACAAAATTTATTTAAAAATATTGTTATTACATACAAGATGTTTTAGTAAAAAGTATGTTTTTATTTTTGAGTGAAAAAATATTGTAATATTTTCCAAGTCTACCTAATGGTTAGTCCTGGCTAGTAACTTTATCTACTGAGTTGTCAATAGTACTAGAAACGATGAGTCATCGGGGACTGGAAGAACCGGGAAGCATATACTAGCAGCCGACCTTGACAGATATAATATAGAAGGGGGAAGTGGGACAATTCAGCTTGGTGAGAGACAGCGATTATCTCAAGCGAATGTTTGATGATTATTTAAAACGATATAAGTACGAGTATGTTATTGAGTTTTTAATTATTGTGAGTTATTGTTTAAACTATATTGTTAAATAAATTATTCTTTTAAAAATTTATCTAACATCCGTAATCGTTAAAAATACAAATTGAGTTTACGTCACATTGGTGTCATAAGTGGGATCTTGGAATCTACTGGAGAAAGTAAGACAAAATGAATAGAGTGACAGATTCGGACAATGAAAAACTCGATAGAAAGAACGAACGAACAAATGAACGAACGGGCTTGAAAAATGACGATTGAAAATAAAACGATGGTAGGAAGAAAAGGAAAATCGAAGTCTGATTTTGGAAAAGAAACAGAAAAAGAAAAAGTCCTGTAAATAAGAAAATTGAGAAAACTTAATAGTCTTAAAACGATAAAGTTATATAGAGTGTTGCCAATTTTGTCTGTACTTGTCTCTTGCTACATATTTTTATTTTTTTGCTAATATAATTTTATCGAGTTTGTCAAAAACAGCTTAATTTTTTTTAAACAGTTTGTAATCTTTTTGCCGTTTAGTTATGGAACATGCTGTATAATGTATTTATTTTTTACAAGCGAAATATTTTTTCTAAAGGGCTTCATAAGATACAATGATTAAATGAGTTTCTCGTTCGAATAATCAATACTTTATCAATAGGATTCTACGTCTGAGTTAATTTCAATGAGAGAATGAGACCCGTCTGTAGATTTAAAATAACAAGCAAACAAAATGAAAACCTGCAGCTATTCCTCATCCTTTAATTCGTTTTCGTTTAAAGGATGTTTCAAGGACGAAATCAGTGTACATTTTTCCAGTGAACAGGAACGCTTCCAGTTCATTTCTAAAGCTTGGTTAAGTTTATACCGTTCGATTGATCATGCAAGGAAGTGTGAGATGTGTTTTTCCAAATGGAATTTATTTAATCTGGATAAAAATCCGAATTAAAATAAATATTTGTAGAGGTTTACAATTTAGCGTGGTTTGGCAAATCAATAGAGTAATTTACATGGCTGCACGGCTATTAACGTAATGTTTTAATGCATAGCCGATTACCAAAGATTACTAAATGATAGGGTTGTCCCCCTATTCTAATAGACTAATGCGACGCGGGGTTGACAAAAGCCTTAAACTAGGGTGTAAAGCTGCATTTACACCAAGAACAATTCCTACTCTCTAAATTAACTAACAAATAAACTGTTGGTCTTAAAATTTCAGTAATTTTTTTAAAATAAAATTTTTGAGAAACGTTGGAGCATTAGTGGGTGCATTAACTTGTAATTGGTTGGGATGTTGTCATTAGAAATTAAAGGAAACTACGCAAAGCAACCCTTAGTTTTCGGCGACCGTCAAAGCGTATCAATGGCGTCCCGGTGCGACCTTAATGACATGTTACGCCTGTCAGGGGAAACAGTCAATGCACTAATCACGTTACAGTTGCAAGTTAGAGGAAGTTGGTTTCTTGCTTTGCTAAACTCGGCAAATTCGGGAAACTGCCATTACGCATCATAATTAATTGTTTCTATGTACATTTATAATAACGGGACGCTTTTACGCAGTTCGGATGCTTAAACCCTTCTGGTACTCAATGAGGTTTTGGGTTAATCGTTCTTGTATGCGGTATCTAAGCAACGGAACGTCGTCTATAACCAGAAGGAAATTTAGTTAAGTTGAGAGTGTTTAGCGAATCTATTCTCCGAAAAGGAAAATGCTAGAGTGATGTTAAAAAATTTTGTAATTATCTGAATACATAATCTGTTTTTTTTTAAACTTTGCAGGTGCAAACAATGACCCCCTAAATTTAATTTTTTATATTAAAAGCATTATATAGTCATAGAGACAATAACAGGGTGATATTTATTTGCACTTTAGTGGTTTTTTGATAAATCAACAGGCAATATTGTTATAGGTATTCCCATATACATATGGTAAAAATAAAGCGCTGTGTATTAACTTATTATTTTGGCCGCAAATCGTACTTTATCTTTTTCGAAACATATAACTTGATGACCCTTTTATGAAGTGCATAAAAAAATTATCAAACGGTTATTGTCATGAGAAATTAGACAGTTTTCAGCATCTAGGGCTGAATTATTTTCTATTTACATATGATTTATTAAAATGAAATGTACTCCCAATTTTATATGCTTTATTACGGGTACCGGTTTCGGCTAACGCCATCGTCAGCCATACGTCATCAGGGGATGACCCACATTAACCCTGGACGTGACAAACAAATTTAATTTTAATGTGTTAATTGTACTTGTTGTAAATTTTAATCTGTGAATGTGTAATTTTAGTTTTAAATTGATTTTTAGTTAATTTAAGTTTTAAAGTGTAATACTCGAATTAGGAATATCCAATGTACTGAACTGTGACACAAGTAGCCGAAACCGGTACCCGTAATAAAACATATACAATTGTGAGTACATTTTATTTTAATAAATGATATGGAAAAACCTAATTTGAGGATATAAATTCCCATTTTTTTCTATTTGTTTAGTATTTATAATTTATGAGAAATAATATCACATATTCTCTCAGATTCTGTAAGAAGAGATGGTTAAGCTAATTACTTTATGGTCACTAAGCAACTATTTATGATAAAATACGTACCACAGTGATAACTACGATACTATTTAGGTAGATTACGCATTTTCTCAAGTAATTAAAAATTCAGGTTTTTTGAAATTTTAATCATAAATATACAATGCGCTGACAATTTTATGCTTTGTATTTATTTATTGCCAACTTTAATGATTTTTAGAACACAGACTACAGAAAGTCAGAATCAAAGAATGGAGATTACAACGTTTTGCCCTCCAAAGTGGTTTTTCTTCTATAGAGTACCTTTCTGGGCTGATTGATTGTGCTGATGGAGGCCAATATGCTGCTCCTTGTTCGAGATTAATTGCCAGGATTTTTGACTTGTTCTTCTAAAATTTTGCTATTCACTATAAACTCGTCAAATTCACTACCTTCATACGACCTTTCAAACTCAAATATATCTAAAATAAAATTTTATTGATCTAAAAAATACATAAAAATCTAAATTTTCAACTTTGTATTCAAGTTCTACTTGAATAAGGGCGTAACGAACTACTTCTTAAAAACGCTGTAGGTATCCACAGTATAAAGTCAAGAACAAACAATGATATACTGGAAGCAATACTTATGCCGTTAAAACATTAAAAAAATAATTTTTGATAACAGAATTATAATTGCCGTAGGCAAGAGTTGGCCTAATGCTCGAAAAATTATCTTACCATAACTCTGATAACACACAAAAGTTTATTTATGGGACAATGTTAATAAAACAGTTGCCTTGTGGGCTTAACTGACTCCATCTTAGACATCAAAAAATTAACAGAGAATTTAGAGAGGTAGTTACAATATTTCCGAGAAATATTAGCAGAGGAGAAAGACAGGAAAATGAAACAAATGGAACTATAAACGATTTTATAAAATTACAATGCAGAGAAAACAGAGATTTCTAAAGGGAAGTAAAAAAAAAGCTTTAGATAAAGACGAAGTATTAGTATAGTTGAACAACGATACTAGAAGCTTATAAATTCAACTACAATGTTATTTGGGACAGAAGTTAATTGCACTGCAATAAGCTGTTTATATTTATTTTTTTACCTGCTATGGTCATACAATCTTTGCTCCATGCCGCCTGCCGCCTTTTTGAACATTTGTTTTGAAGGAACAAAAGCAGAAATAAACAGCTTAAGCACTTTACTGCATTATAATTAACCTCTGTCCTAAACAAATTTGTTACAAGATTTACAACTTAAATCAAAGTGTACTATTGCACGTTTTAACGTTGCTAAAGTACTGAAATGAGATCTGGAAAAAACATAAACGAAATTATAGTTAAAATTTGGAAATTATAGTTTAAATTATAGTTTAAAAAAGAAGATGTCGACTAAATAGACCAAGGTATTAATTTGTCTATTACACCAAAAAGTTGTAGATTTGCTAAGCACAATGTACATCTAAAATACAATAAATAAATACAAGAGCAAGGCTGATAAGGAACAGAACGAGAATTTGATAAATGAGAGTAAGCTTTGGTCTGTCAGAATTTAGTAGTTTTGGTCCATCAGTCGAAGGACGCAAGTCCAACACTAATTTATTACATTCTCGTTCTGTGAGACAATTTATTTACAAATACGTAACTAATCCGAATAATGCCTTACGCTAATGATATAATAATATTGACTACAAGTAAACAAAGACTGATAGAAACGTTTAGAACACTAAAAAGAATAGCAAAAAAAGTTTAAAAATCAACGAGGAGGAAATAAAGTAGTTATAATAATATGTGTTATAGGATAAAAAACAGCTTACAGTTAGAACAGAAAAAACTAAATAAAATTAGGCAAATTGATAACTAGATAACTAAATAACTAGGGCGGCAAAAAGATATAAATTTTTTTAAATTTTTTTGGTCAATATAAGAGCGAAACACAAGAGCCATAGGTTGTTTGGACACATTTTGAGAGGTCAAAAAAATATTAAGGAAAAATAAAAAAGAATTTATATGTTTTTTGATAATCAAACCGGAGGCGAGGTGTGGAATATTCTTACAAACAAAAAATAAAAAGAAACTTTGGGTATATAGAGAAGCAGAATATTTAAAAAAAAATCTCTTGGTAAAAAAAGTAGAAGAGCAAAGGAAAGAAGAACAAATCTAAAAATAATCAAAATGGTGTTGTACCTAGAGATAATAGAGATGCAAAGAATGAGAAACGCCTACAAAACAGCTGTTTATTAGCTGAAAAAACAACAAGAAAAAGAGTGACAAAGAACAAAATAGTCATCAGCTACAAAAAAAAAACTTAAAAGAAGAAGGTGGGAGTGAGATACTGGAGAAGGTTAACAAAAGTCAAGACGAAATGTAGGATACTGTAATTCTGAGCTATATTTTATCAGGCTTGACGAGCTAAATTATATAAAAATATATGAAAATTCTTATTTTGGAAGAAAACCAATATGTTCTGTTATTTCAGATGTTGTCAGGATTGATAAAACTCAGAAATTTTAAATTAATTTAACATATCTAAAATCCTAAATATTTGGGTGCGTGAACACAGGGAGCAGAGCTAATGAATGAAATGACGTATTTCAGTCAATTTAAATAAATAATTGGTCTATGGAGCGTTGAAAGAGCGAGAGTTAATCATTAACCTTAAATTACACGGAAAATAAATAAAAAATCGACTCACTTTTTTTAAAAAAAATTTGTTCAAAATTTTTCCAGTATTTTCCTGTTCAATGTTACCAATTTTGTTTGAGAACATCTGAATTAATTCAACACAAGAATTTTTACTGTAACAGGTTTCTGTTTAATATATTCCAACTAAATTTAGTCGTGTACATATAGTCAAAAATGAACACAGATTTTTTGTTTAAGAAGCTTGATCAAAAGAACAAAAGACACCAGTCGAAAGAAGAGTTTAAAAAAATCTAAGAGAGCTTGAAAAACGGTATTTGAAGGAAGAGGAAGCAATAAAAATGGGAATAACAAAAAAACTACTTGTATATAATGAAGCTTAAAAACAAAGGAACAGTCTGAAAGAACGAGGAAAAATTATGAAAGAAAAACTTGGAATACACCAAATAAAGAAGAAAAGAATGATTAGAATAACAGGATAGTCTTGAGATATTCGATAATTTGGAAAATGTATTAAAGAAATTTGAAACGAAGCATCTAAAAGTAAAAAACGTTAAGACAAAGAACCAAGACACAGCACTAAGATCGAACTAGCGTTTTAACGCATGTTGATAAAAGTTAATGAAAGGAAAGAAAATGCAAAACGCAAAAAAACATCAGAAAACTGCAAGAAACTTTTAAACAAAGATAAAGTTTTAACTGAATGAGATTTAAAAGAGAAGTAGAGGACAATAACCAGAGAAACAAATTCTTAGTTTCTTAATATTTTCTTATCATACATCAATTACTTTTTCGCTAGGTATTATAGTTTTTTCATGTTCTACAAGGATCTAAGGATAAGTATTCTTAGATCCTTGTAGAACATGAAAAACTATAATAACGAAAAAATAATTTATGATGAGAAAACATTAAAATACTTAGGATTCAAAGAATTTTACAACAGTTACAGGTATTAGTTTAAGCTTCAAATGCGCTTGCAAACGAGGATTTTAAGATATCTAAGGCGTGTATGACATTGTTACATTTGCGGTATGCTCAAGATTTTATCGATTTTTGTTGACTATAAGAGTTGTCTTAATAACAACAAAAGTTGGACAAATAAGATCAAAATATTATCAGTAAAGTCTAAGAAGAACGTATGATAAATAGTCATTTAACCAACAAGTTTGTTATTGAAGGCGATTAATAATTGAGTCATTTTAACGCGTGATCGAAGCGAAAGCGTTAATAGAAGTTGATATTAATAATCGCAAATTAACAAAACCGTTTATTACAATAATTTTCTGTTGTTTATATCACAATAAACTTGAAAAACTTTATTTCAAAATTTTTCAACTTGCCTCTCTCTACTATCACAGCTCTAGTAACATATCTGGATTGTGTTCTGTTACAAACATTTTTTTTTAGTTGTTATTAATATTAATCAAATTTCACATTTCTCTATAAGCAGGTATTTACTAAAATAATAATGGTAAATGCTGTCTTTAAAAATTATACATTATATAAAATTTTTAGAATGGTGCTTTTATTGTTCTAGTAAGTATTTGTTATGATGCATTTTTCTAAAGTCATTAGTCTAAATGCCAGAACTCTATTACAGTTTGATTACTAAAAGAAGTCTGATGATAAACATGCAATTTTGGCTGTCTTGTCTATTGTTTTACATCTAAAGGAACCGGATTTCTACAGTGGTGAACGGTCCACTTTTCTCTCACAATTGTGGAGCTCCAGTTCTTTTGCATATAAAGCAGTGGACAGGAGAGCCAGATTTTCGTGTTTGTCATTGGACTTCTTTCGGTAACCAAGCTTTATGTTAAATGCAAAGTAAAAGCAACTATTAATTAAATTAAAATTAATTTAAAAAATAATATTTAAATAAATGAAGCCAAATTTTGTAACAAGGAAAAAGGTTATTTCTGCAAGGCATAAATTTGCATAAAATATTTAAATATTCTTGCTGTAACTCTAATTTTGCCTAAAAAATTGTGCAAAATTGTTAAACAAATAAAGGTGTGGTTGCAAAAGAGGTTAAAGAACCGCACTCTCCGTTTAAGAGCAAAAATAAAAACTCGGTTAGGATCATATATCCTATAGAGTGCACCGTAAAAAATGCAGACAAGATCATTGAACGGTTAGAATGTTAGTGGGTCAGTTTTCAATAAGGAGAGACTTTTATCACCTTCTAAATTAAAAAAGACGTGCCTTGTTCTCGCCCTTTAACTTTAAAATTTGCGTTTTAATTATGAAGCAGTTGTAATAAGAGATTTCGTTTTTGGACGACAACGTTTTTTAATTTCCTGACTCAAGAGTGTTGGAATTTTTAGGTTCACAAACTCTCTAATAAAAAATTAACTAACAATAGTATAGTGAGAAATGAATTCGCGATATATTGTTACTGTTTTGTTTGATCTTGATGAGTGAAGCTTTGAGGACAACTTTCTAGATTTAATGCTGGAAATTTTCTTCAACATAATTTACTTTGATGTGTTCTCTTATGAGATTACTGTTTTATACATAAAGGAACAGAGGAGAAGGCCCGTGTCAACATCAAAGACAAGACTTACACTTTAAAAACATGTATGTTGCTGTGTTTTAGCTTAAAGGACACAAATTCAAATGGATATGCCAAATAGATTTTACGATTTTGGGAAACAACTATTGTTGGTTTTAATTACGAAACTTTCATTTTTAATGGATTTTTAAGTGAAATAGTATTTTACTGTTGCAATATTTTACATAAAAGATGTTTTAACAAATGGTTTAGTACATTTACTAGGTTTTAAGCAACTTTTTCTTTACATAATTGGACATAGATATACCAATATATCACTTTAGAAATTGAAATCCAATTATTATTTTAATTGAATGAAATGTTTCTGGTGAATAATTACTAGTTGGAAGATAATCATTTGTTAACCAATCAAGCGAAACCCTAATGCTATAAATTACCAGAGAAATAACATGAAGAATTTTTTGTTGGAAATTAGTTACATTGTGTTATGTTCCGGTGTTGTTAATTGATGTGAATGTATTGTTTTCAGAATAATTATCTATTTTTATAAATGCACATTAAGTATTAAATTAAAAGTAAAAGATTTATTATTTCGGTGGAATTAGGGTAATAACTTGATAAGCCAAAAAGTATAGATTTATTCATTTTTCTAAAATACAGGATGTTTTAAAAAGGGTTTTTTTTCGATAGTCTATAATTTCATTAATTTGATAGTTGATCATCAATTTAATTAATTGATTAATGCGTGTCTAATATTTATCTAATTTTAATTTAAGTAAATTAATCAATGTTTAATTATTATTGCCAATTAATTTTTATTTAAAATACGAGTAAATAAAAAGATATGTGCTTGAATGTTGTTACAAAAGTTGTACATTGTATAAAAAAGTGCCATTATTTTATAACTAGCGATAAAAGTGACATATAATCAAGAAACTAACTTTACTTATTTAAAAAAAAGTCTTTTAAAATTGTTGTCTTTTGTAACTAAATTAAAAAAAAATCTTGTATGAAACACGTTGCAAAATGGCTCTTTTTTACTCTTGACGTGTTGGGTCTTTACATCTAATCAAGAAAAGTTTATTTTAATGCATAAATAGTTATTACTCATTATCCAGCGGTTTAGATTATTTTAGATAATAAGTTATATGACCAATAACTCACTAGTTAGATAAAACTGTTTATGTCACTGCTGGTTTAGCAACACAACTTTCTCAAATTAATTTTTGCAAAAACTGGAAAATGATTGAGATAGATACTAATTATAATGTTTTGAAGCTTTAAACTTACAGTGGCTGTTCTTAGTTTATTGAGGAAAACGTTTTTTGCTTTTGTTGTCTTTCTCTAATATAAAGTTGTAATTTTTATTTTGGCATTCTCATCCAAATTGTCATCAGAAAATTTGAAGAATTTGTGCGTTTGTGATACGTCGTTCGACATGATTAGGTTGTATTATCGATTATTATATGATTAACGATTGTTTAACTATCGATTTATTAAATAATCAATAATCGATTAATTTTTGTAGTTGAATCAAAAAGTAATTAATCATTTTTTTTACGATTATCATACATAATATCCCGAGTGCATGTCGAATTGTCGATAATTTGCTCGAGTGCACGTTGTGCACGAGAGCAAATTAAACAATGAGACATGCACAAAGGATATTTGGACTATTTCCTGAACAAAACTTAAGCCTTAAATGTCTTTGCTTTGCGAGAAATAAAGAAAAAATAGGAATTTTTAGATTTGGTTTGAATCGAGGTTTAAATAATCACGGCGGTATATAGTTTCCAACATATTTTCAATATTTTTAAAAGTACCACACTGAACATAAGGTCTTTTTGTTCTTTGATAATTTGCATAAATGCAATAGTTTTGATAATTTGCACTAGTGCAGAATTATCGCATAATTCGATTATGATAGGCTTGATTTAAAAAATTTGAGTTATTTGATTGGCTTAACTGTTGTGAGGGAAATAGTTAATAATATTTCCCAGCCCTAGTTGTAAATGTAAATAGCTGTTAGACTAACTAAAGCAAGACACAGCAAAACTGTTCAACCTAAAAAGTATTATAAAATTGTCTTTTCCATTTTTTGATATTTAAGTGTTTTATTGTGTTAGTTTGTTGTACCTCCTAGATTATGTTATGGCAAAGTTATTTCAAAAAAATTGCTTGTTAATTGTCAAACTTAACTTTTAAAGGGGTTTAATTGTTATTAAATTTTTAACAATGTACCCAATTAACTTCACCTTATAACCACTGTCTAGGACGTTGGCAAATTGTAAAAATATTTTTTTTGACTCTTTTAAAGAAAAAGGTGCAAAAATTTTTTTAATTCTTTTTTCGAGTCTCTCGAAAATGTATTTTTTTGTCATTTTATACTCAATCTGTAAAAAAAGCTGTAATTGTATTATTTTATTAGGATAAAAGTTTTAACGATCACTGATTAAAGCCTGCTTATTTTCAGTTTTAAATAAATATTCAAACACTGTTTTTTTAAGTACATACAGTGTGTTTTTAAAGTAATGTTAGAAATTTTAATAGGTGATAGCTCTTGTTGAAAAATTACTAA
Source organism: Tribolium confusum (assembly GCA_029207805.1). Taxonomy (NCBI): domain Eukaryota; kingdom Metazoa; phylum Arthropoda; class Insecta; order Coleoptera; family Tenebrionidae; genus Tribolium; species Tribolium confusum. The sequence continues at coordinate 14,155,722 of JALGAY010000006.1, forward strand.
AAACCAAATTTATCTTATACAAATATTTATCGATTTTAAGATGTACGATGTAGAAGTATTTGCTCATAAACAGTGTTGTCATATATCGTGTATCTCAAAAATTAAGTTTTTTAACAGTAACAGTTTAAAAAGCAAATCTCGATATTTAGCATCCTTTTAACAAGGGCTGTCATCTGTTAAAATTTGTAAAGTTACTTCAAAAAACATCTCGTATATCTGATTTTAACAATAAAACTAAAACCATCACTAGAAAAAATTTCTATATAAATTTCAATTACACACTGTATACCAAAAAATTCCTATAATGCATTGCGAAAATAAATTCAAAAAAGTTTTTCAGTGTATATCTCAAAAACTATACCCTATTTTTGAATTTAATACTCTTGTCTGTTTCTTTTCAACGCATTCTTGTATGTTGCTATGTCATATAGATTATGTGTTGAACAGAAACAGACAACGGCATATAAATAAAAAACGGAGTATATAAACATTTATATAAGGTGTTTATAAATGATTGTAGGATCGTAGGAGGCTGTGTAAATAATAAAAAATGTTCTGCTTTTTAAAGACAAAGGTTTTTGCTTTTATTATAACTATTCTTAGACAATTGAGTAACTCCAGGAACTATTCTCTAATATTCCGTTGCGGAAATGGGACATTACAGTGAATATTTGTGATATCGAAAATTTCCACAGCTCCCTACGATTCTACAATCATTTAGAAACACCTCCTAAAAGAAATTTTTGGTTATTTAGCATTCTTTTAACGAGAGCTGTTACCTGCTACAATTTTTAACATTACTTCAATAACACCTTATATGTGATCCGTATAGTATGGTGCAATAAATAAATTGATAAATAATCAGACTACAAAATTAGTTTTAGTTGCGATTTTGATATTTAGGTAACTTAAATTGTCATTGAATTTGTCATTTTAACAAAGATTTTTTAAAAGATATTGTTTTGTTGGTTGCATTGATGCTAATGTCTTTTTAAAAAATGATTAGTGCAAATAAATAATGCAAAAATTATTGTTTCTATGACAACGTATTTAATGATTTTAATGTAGGGAATTAAATCTACTGTTTGCACTACAATGGTTTAAAAAACAGATATTAGTTGATAAAATTGTTTTTGAGAGAAAGTCTAATAATAAAACCTAAATGTTCTAAATTGTAGGTAAAGTGAGTGCACCTCTGTTATCACTTATCTAATTAATTATTTGCATACTTACGGGTTCTTTACAATGTGGGTGATGAATAAAATATTAAAGAGCTATCAAACTTTATAATCAATAGTGTTACAGATATTTGTAAACAGTGCTGCTATTTCATTTGCATTTTTTTTTTCTATTTTTCTCAAAGATACCCTTCTGTTGCATTATTTTTATGGTGATGTTTTCTAGCGCCTAGTATTATTTTCTCTGTTATCTAAAATTTAATCATTATACCTGTGTTTATTCAGTATATTCTTTTTTTTTTTCTTACGTCTTAATGTGTTCTGTCGTTTCTACATTTTTTTACAATAAGAGCAACTGCTTGATAGGTTTTTTTATGGTGGTATATCTAAAAAAATATGTTAGAATCATAAACTGTGTCAAGTGATCGACTCATTTTGCACCGTTTTTTTTATTTCATCTACTTTTATATATCAATACTTTTTAAACCGCTTTTTTACTTTTGCTACTTGTTTTTATACTAATTATACGTTTTCTATGCTTAGGTAAGCAATACCTTTTCCAAAACATTTACTAACTCATTACCACCTTTTCTATATGTAAAGTTTCTGTAAAAGGGTCTCCTTGATTTAGGTTGCTGTTGACTTCCTAACAACTTTTTGATTAACATATCATCAGTAAAACTTTATTTTGTATTTTTTTTGGAAAAATAGTAAAAGAAGTTTTTTTCTTTGAATTAGTAAATTTACAATTAAATGACAATTAGACAATTATTAGATAATATATATTAATTCAGTTAGTTTTTAAAGTTTTTTTTAGCAAAATATACAATTATAATATGATCAGTTTTAGTCAAATTTAGTCAAATTTTCTTGGGACAAATACAAATTTTATTTGATTTTCGTTATTTCTTTAAAATGATTTTTAAAATTGTGTTGATTATTTATGCTGACCATTTAATATAAAATACCATTAACTTAATATCTATTATAATTTTTAATAAATTCTGATTTAGCAAACAACATGCAATTATATATTTAAGAGATCTTTTATATTATTTCTTTATTTATTTTAATTTATTTTTGAAATTAATTTCTTCCACTTTTTGTTTTTTCTGGTTATATCATGTGTCAAAGCACAGCTTCGACTATAAATCCATCGATAAGCAGAACTTTTTGCCACGTGTCTTAGTAAATAAATGAGGAAAAGCCACAGTCCAGTGCGTCAACATGATAGATAGATCAATCAAAGCCAAAAATACTCTATTGATCTTTTCTCCACTTGTCATTGCCTTTCGAATCTTACGATTTTTGATACTCTACAATAAAATTTAGCAAATCGTCACTCAGGTGCTATAATTTCCCGGAAATTCCGGCACGGAAAAGATAAAATAAATGCCGTGAAAACGCGTTAATTTTGATGATTTTCGCGACCCCCGGGCTGCCGCCGCCGCCGTTTGCAACTGTAGCAGGGATTGTGGGCGTCATTTCTGATGGAACGCCTCCACTTTCCCGCCCCTGGACGGTGAAAGCCGCCGCCGCCAGCCGAAGGCAGTCCGATTCCCGCGTTTGCAAACGCTAGCCTGGCCGCAGGTACCTCCGGTACTGACATGTAATGTTTTAAGTGATTCTTTCAATTATTATTGTTTATTTTTTTGTTCGGTTGTATAGAAAAGTGAAGTGAATGTAGTTGTGAAGTTTGTGACCGTTTGGTATCTCAACCCATCGCACTGAGTTTTATCAAAGATATGATGCTTCGACCCTTTTTAGCCATTCTTCTCTTCGCCTCAGCAGGTATTAAAAAAAATATTTTGTTAATAATTTTTTTTAATCCTGTTTTTAAATTTATGTTCAACTAAGTTTAATTAATTAGAAATTTTTATTGGGTTAAATACATAATTGAAGATAAATATTTGAAGAGAAAGTTGGAAATTTATAAATGTTTATAATTACAGGAACAAATAATTTTGGGAAGCATGTACATTTTTTTTTAAATCTGTTCTAAGCTTAAAAAAACGGCAAATTGTTCAAGAAAACTACTAACAATTTGCCGCCACTTTTACAAAACTGCTCTACTGAAAATAATAATAATAGTTATACTTTTCTTATTGAAGCGCTAACCTCGAACAATATTTTAAAAATATGTTCAGTATACATTTTTGTAATATTTTTCTCAGCAATTAAATATTTATTTTATAAAAATAAAATGTAATTTTGTATTAATACTGTCCACACATTTTAGGAAGCGGCATTTTTCTGGAAAAACTAGGCGTATGAATGAAGATTTCTCCGCAACTCGTTAAACATGTTACAAATATTCCTTTTTTGAATCTGGCTACACATTTTTAAAAATAAATATGGTAATCTACAACAATTCCAATTATTAAACTTTTTGCTAGAACGGTTCTAAAAATAATACCAAAATATATGTTAAATATTGTCGTTGTTGCTTCTTTAACAAAAAAATTTACTAAAATAGACCTGAGACAGTTTCTGTAATTTATTTTGCAGCTTTTTATGTACAATAATTGTACAAATTAAATCAAAATTTGTATTTTGATATTAAACAAATTTTTAAAAACCAGTAGAAATTATTTAAAACAAATTTAATTAACTTTGCGATTTTTTATATTATCTTTATTAAATTGATTTTGAACATAAAATAAATATCTGTGTTTTGATGTTGATGTTGATTCTGCTCACAATTTTTAATTTTGTACTTCGAACTACACATACTAAAATACAGGCTGTTTGAAAACTTGGTGATCAACGAAATGATAACGCGTCTCCCTTGAGTTAAAGGAGCTCTTGAAAAAATTTCAAAAAATTTTGTCTTTTAGGTTTTAAAAATACAAAGTTTGGTTATTTTTATTATTACATTTGAACTTTTTTTATTATAAGGTGTATGCATTAAGACTCTTAAATAAGTGTTTTTGGAGATTTAGTCTGCGATTTATTTCACTTCTAGAAATGGTTTAAAAAATTATTTGAAAATATAACTTTGCAAACTTTACTATTTTAGTAATATTAATTAAGACCTCTATTATTTCAAATCACTTGTAATTGTTCAAATAGAGCTGGATTTTTTTTTAAACTTTTTTTTCGTGTTCTTTGAGCTTTAATTGACAACGTGTCAACAAGTTAGCTCGCGAATTTTAGGACACTTGTATTATGGCTACCATTTCTGTCATAGTAATAAAATCATTTAAAAAATAAAATTAAAATTTGTTGACCGATACTGTACACATAAGGTGAGATCGAAATGTAACTGAATCAGAGGAGGCTGTGCCAGCGTAACTGTAATGATGTGTCTAATGGTAATAGATACCCACTTCCACGGCTTCCTCTGATTTAGTTACATTTCTATCTGAAGTTATATGTTTTAACAAACACTATTTGTTTACACTGCAGAAATACTTATCGATTTTTTTCTTTAATTATTACTGAAATAATTTTGAATATAGAATTTGCATGACGTGGAGACTTATTGAAAAATACAAGGACGCGTAGCGTCTGTTTACCTTCTTAAAGTTTTCAAGTTATGCAACGATTCTTTTATGACGTATGATCATATTCTCAATCAGCTAAAATGTTGTTCAATAAAAGCTAAATAAAGTAAAACATTTAAAACGTTAATCTGACAAATAAAATTTGTAATTTTTACTCCTAGTGATTTTATTCTATAGCAATTAGAATACTAGTCACTTACTTTAAGACCATTATTACTGTGCTGTCAGAGAATGATGAACTTTTAGTTATTAAGACTGTCTCACAATTATTACTTGACAGTCTTAGGAAAAAGAAAAATTAGAGTTGGTCATCCACTTTAAAAAAGAAATTTTTTGAAATTATAAAGAGACAATTTTTGCATTTTATCAAATCAAAGCAAATTAATTTTTTATTTTAATTCACACATTTTAAGAAGCAATAAGCATGATATTTGCAACAATGAAGTCAAAAACAAATGTCTTTTAGATAAATCAATGAGAATCGTGTTGAAAATAAAATTTTCCGCTCTTCTTAATTGATAAAATTGCAAGATTGATATACAATTTTGGAATTTTTCGAATGTATAGAACAAAGCGATTTTTGGCTAAATTATAAACACGTATAAGAAAACAAAATATGGAGATTGAATAGCTATAAAAGTGCAACTTTATTAGCATATTTTTATTTATTTAAATTTTTTAGATAACTATAACTACTTTCTTTTAATAGAAACCTACCCTGATTGGAATGATATAACGGGTTGGGGACCTTTTATTGGAGGTCTACTTTTCGAAATTGTTTACTGTTTTTTCTTTACCACGGGTAAACGGTCACTTTGAACTTAGTCTTGTGTTGGTGGAGGTCATGGTGTAAACACTTCCGTCAACACTCAACTCAGTCCTAAGTTCATAGTGACCACACGTTCTAAAGAGTCATGTGGTGTCAGATCTTGTACTGTTGGTATGCGATAGAGGTGCATTTTTGACTTTTTAACATTTTTGACGGGGAGCCAAAGCCAAAGACTTATCGAGACAACTTATTGAAGACAACTTATCGAGAGACTTTCTTGAACTTTGCATTATTCTCGCCTGCAAGTCTTGCGCTGTCTCATCAGCACTTTTGTATCTTTTATGTGATTATTTTTTAAAATTCTTGTTCTCCTGAAGCGACCGACAATTCTAGATATGTGTCTTGTCAGAGTTTTATCAGTGATGTTTTTTTCACATTTGAAAAATATTGAGTGCACATTATTTTGAAGACTTGAGAACGGCTGTTTTCTAAAACAATGTTAATAAACTAAATGAATAAAAAGCGGGAAAACAAAACACAATATTGGATTTTGTTGGATTTACATAGACAACGTCGCATTGCTTGCATTTGTCAAAAAGGTATTTTTTTCATAAATAGAATTTGTGACCTAATCATGCTCAGTAAAAATAAACAAATTTGTTTTTTTTTTGGCATATTATGCCACTTTAAATTAAAAATTGAATAAATTAGTTAGTGTAATATTACCAAGAAGCGGAACAGTTTAAACACCAACTTCAAAAAACATTACATTTGGCTACTCTATATTTTTACTTTTTTTTTTATTAAACTTATCTACTAAATTAATTAAATAAGTATGATTTACTAGCGCAACTATTGAAAATAAACGGAATTATTTTTTTTAACTATATAAACACTTTGTGAAGCAGCAAAACTTATCTATTGATTTTATCTATTAAAAATATATTTTCAATTATTACCTTGTTACTCCTGCTACGTAATTACTGGTAATCTCGTTTGATTATTATAAGTGAAACAATTTTCTTAGGTGGAATCTAAAATGGAAATATCGTGTTTAAGAATTTTCTCATTATCTTTCAAGAAAGGTGATTAAAGTTATAACTAGTAACTACCTATTCGCTTCGTACGTTTCTCTAGTCGCGAATTCTCTAAATGAAACATTTTGAAGCATTGGCGGACTAAAACTTTACAAAATGTTTATAAATTAAATAATGTCATACATTTTTATTGTTATTGATTAACGCACGTAAATATATTGAAAAAATTATCGGATGTTAATATTATAGATATTTATTTTATATTTACGTAAATGCAGTCTATTGATGAAATTTTTTGTTACTAACCCTTATCTTTTCTTTCTCACCCAGAATCCCTATTTACATGTACAACCATACTGTGGCTTGTTGATCACATGAATCAATATAATACAGAGACACTTCTATATTTGTTGTCGACCCTTTTTGTTGTCGAGAGTCACATTATTTTGTTACCAAGTTCCATAAAATTCTCAAAAAGTATTTTTTATTTTATGATGACACAACAAAAGAAAATTCCATAAATTATGAATTTTGTGCAATTTCTGATTAAATGCATTGATAAGTCGATTGAAGGCATGGCCAGAAATTGACCTCCCAAGAAATGCAAATGAATGCACGTTCCACTTTCCCATCTCACCTTGACATTGTATTCTTTTGGAATTTCTAGGTCAAAGACTCGTTCAGATTTCGATTAAAATCTGTATTGATTAAAAAATTGTGTTGAAAACGACACTCCATAATTTAAATAACAATTCCTTGTTCTCTTTCATTAAATAGTAATTTGCATATTAAAACTTGTCTCATTACGAGCGAATATGAGAGTCTGTTGTAACACTGTAAAAACCCTTTTGGAAATGTCGAGAGTTATAGTTGAAATTGAGGCTCGTTACGTTTTATTAGTTCTCTTACTTTCATATAGCCTAAAGACAGAATCCATCCCTTTTCAACAAGTTTTCAAGTTTGATTTGGCTTGGAGTGAAGTCTATATTAGTGTTTGCGAACGTTGTGGTTATATGTTGACTTTCAACTTGGAACTTGATATCGCCCTCTCATCCCCTACGACATTTAGTCGCCTTCTCGATCTCATCAAACACAAAAAAATAAACAATTTGACAATTATTTGACAAAATTCCAGTTTTCACAAAATCTCTAAATTCTCAGTATTATTACCCAAAATGTTTATCTGCTGCCCAGAAAAAGAAGCTAAAAAACGCGCAAACAAATTAGGAGAACTCAAACAACTCGTTGAGGCCATCGAAGAAAAAATGCTAGTTCCATGCTCAGTGGTTTGTCCCATTTGTGGTCCTCCGTGCACAGTTCCGTGTCCACCATGTCCCTGTCCACCCTCTCCGCCCTGTGCATGCCCACCGTGTCCGTGTCCCCCAGAAGAGCCGGCGGCGGCGAAAGACTGCAGTTGCCCCCCCATGCCCCCAAATGTCATGGTTTGTTACAAACACGAGAAAACCGAAAAGAAAAAGAATGGACGTGCTGTTAAAAAATCAACGGGTCTTAAACGCACATCCAGGGCGAAATCTCGGGAATTGAGGGCTAGTATTTTATACCAAGGCTGCGATTGTGAGAAACGTAATGGTCTACAGGATGATTGTCGCAGGACTGGGTGTCATGGCTCGCCTGAATGTTTGACTAAACCGGAACCGATTTGTGGCCCTAGTGAATTTAGTAATGGCAAACATTTAGGGAAAAAATTCGGGGGTTATCCAAGTTCAAGTGGGGAAGTTGATGTTGCTGATGAGGAAGGGCAAGGCACTAATGTTAGCGTTTATTATAACTGTTATCCCGCAGCAATTAAGTGTTAAAAGTACGTCCGGTTTTTTATGAAGTAATTAAGTGGAAATAATAAATTTTAAAAGCAAATAGAGTTTCTTTAATTATGATAGGTAAATTGCAAATGAGGCAAAAAGGGCTTACACATTTTATGTGAGCCTAATCTTATTGAACCGAATTTGTTTTAAACTAAAATATTGATTAAAAGTCTGAGATTAATTACATAAATATTACTTCCTAATAAACGAGTTCTTAGATCCTTTACAAGAAAAAGTATTTTTTTATATTACAATGGTCAAGGACTTAATTATATCATTTTCAAGCCTTTCAAATACCTTCACTAATAAATAGAAAGCTTAAATGATGGAACAGAATAGTCAAAATTGATTTGATTGTTGTTTATTCAGTCATTAGCACTAATAAAAGGAAAACAAATTAGCCCACTAATTCGAGCAGAAGTTTGTTTCCTGATTATTTAATACAAGTAGCATAATTTTGATTGTTTTTGGTTTTCTAGTTTTTTATATTTTCGTCAATATTTATTTGTCGAGTAAAACTGTTCAGAGCTTGTTTTTCGGTGCTCCTTTCATTTTTGTTGTCAGTCGGCATCATCTTCAACTCTGACATCCTGTCTCCATTTATTCTTTAGCAGTCATCTTCTTGGAAATAATCGAACAAGTTTTCCCAACATGTAGCAATTGCTGCCATTCATTTCCTTATTGATTTTTCAAAGTGATACAAAAACGATTACATATGTTGTCAAGATCCTTCCCTGATATAGAACACCCCGGTTTTAATCCCAACAAAATGCTTTATTTTAATCAGTTAATGGAAGTAGAAGGGGCTAAAACCTAAACCTGTCCGTACATCGCGGAAATTTAGGACCACTTCCCCTTGTACTCTACTATAACTGTAGTACACTATGGTTCTAATAAATAACCACTCGGTACATTATTTAAATTAAATTGAGAGAAATTATACGATTTATAAGATTAGCTTTTTCCTGTTGGGAGAATATGTCGAATTTTTATTACGAAATTCAGGTGAGTAACCTCGGAATCATATAGAACACTGTAAGGACAGTGCCCTGCCCGATGTGAAAGTTACGTTGGGGTCATGAGAATTTATTATTGCGGTTGCGTCTCTGAAATAGCGAAATTGTAACAAAATCAGCTAAAGAAAAAGTTGCGGGTGTTGTAGGTCACCTGATTCTTTTATGTCACACATAAGAAAAATAATAATAAAATAAGAAACGAAAGAAAATTAAAAATTTATAAAGTAAGTCAAGGAATAGGGCCGTGAGAGGAAGAAATATAGTAAAACAAAAGATAATAGTAATAGGAATAGATAATAGTTTATAGTAATAGTAGATAGTTTGTTTCAATTTTTATCAACAACTCAGCCATAATCTGAAGTAATAAACAGTTCTGTCCACCACATCTGGGTTGAATGATAAGAGTAGGTATACTGTATAGATCAATAAAATTGTTAATTTGCCGGTTAAAAGCACAAAATGAATTTTCGTAAAAAATAACATTTTTTTTATAACGTTAGAGAAATACATTATACGATGATAGATAGTTAAAAATTTCTTAAGGAGCAGTTTCAAAAAGCATTTCTCTCGCCAAAAGTTTGTTTTCTGTTGGCGACAGCGATAGTTATTTGTTTAATTAGGCAATAAATCTTGTGATTTAATGCCTCGACTGACATTAAATATACTTTAAAGCCTTATTAAACATATAATTTTTTCGCCGGACCTACCAATTTACTAATTTCTTTATTTGTGCTTTTCACATTAAAAGTCAAAAAATTTTGATAGCTAAGAAACCCTGACTGGTTCTAAAATGTTTACTTTACTGTCTAGTTGATAAAAATACTGACATGTTGATTAGTAAAATGTTATAAATGTGACACTTTAAGCACTTCAATTGTTACTCCAAAATAGATTTTTATTTCTGGGCCAAGTCAATTGACACATGCAAAAATCATAGAAAACGACCAAAAAAGAGCCAAAAATTTCATTTAAATGAGGTTTTTAACACTTCAAAATGACTTTTATTTCTTTTATTTCTGGATCAAAATGTTAGCGCACTTTCAAAATTTAATAAAAGTTATGAAAATTAGTCCTAGTAAGTTATTAAAATTATTGTAAAAGAGGTCAAGTTTCCTCAGTTTTAGGTTCGTATTCCAAAAAAGGCATTTTATTGACGGATCAGTCAGATAATTGGTAAAATAAAAAAATATATTAGGAGCTTTATTGTCTAAATATTTCACCGGTTCCAGAAGAAAGCACTGCACAATCAGAAGAACCAATATTTACTTTTTTTAAGACATTAAAGACATTAGTTCTAGAACAGGACAAATTTTTATTTAAATCCTGCAGTGTTTAACACCCCAATATTTCTCGAGATAATAAAAAAAAGTGCAAAACACTCCTTGTTTTTGTCTTGACTACAATCTGATTTATTATTTACAGCATCTTTTCGTTCACGACAGCTTATACCGTTTCTATAGGTATGTGTCTATCAAGAAGAATCATCAGCACGACCATCAATCCTAAATTAACAGGACAGTTCATTATTTTTTGATATTACTGTAAATTCTGAATAGATGGAAGAGTCTCAAAACCGAGAAATGTTTTGAGAATATTTGGCAGAACTCAGTTGGTCGTCAACTTTCGCGAGTCATCAATCTCTATGGCATCTCGAGATCTTATCAATTCTTCTATGGCAACTCGAGATTTTATCAATTCAGATTTAAGAACAACTGTTCTCTCAATAAAAAAGGCGGCGATAGGAATCGAACCCAAAATCTTTTTTAATCATCAGTCTATCTCTTGACCAACTGAGCTATATAGTCTTGTCTTGTAATTTTTAATCAGATATAATAAAGAGCTCAGCGTTTGGGAGCAGGTAGGCAGTTGGCCAGCTAATAAATCGGTAATTCGGCGCGCTGCGTGTTAGTCATTCAACTGGTCTACTCGAGCGCTCGGATTTCATTGGAAACGCTTTCGTCTATGCTAATTTTGTTTTCGATTGAAAAAATGAAATTATTTATAATGTAGATAATAGGTATTCAAATATATTTTTTTGGTAAGGTCTTTTGTAGGTTAATTTGGCATGAAATGCTCCATATATTCAAAGTATATCCATCGATAGACAAAACTTTTTAAACTCTTAACAACTTTAAAATGACCAGTAACAGTAAAAATTTATATTGACTGGAAGGATTTAGGTCATTGATAAATTTTCCCGCCAAGGCTTCGTATTGGTCCAGTGCGGATGACAACCATTATCCTAATTGGCAGGTGCGTTGTACTAAAAAAAACTTGGCGAATCTACGGCTGGATTCACTTATAGCGTTACCTAAATTTCTGAAAGATTTTCAAATGCCAGGCAAAGCTCTAATACTAGTTAATACTCCGCTTCTTGTTTTTTGTGGTTTTTGTGTATTTTTCTTTCTTTTACTTGACAGTCTTGTAAAATTCTGTTATGTGTACTGTGGTGATTTTATGTTCCCATTCTCGATATTAGGCATTTTTTATATTTTTTCAAATTTTTCGTTTAATAGATCAATGTCTAGCAATAGTGGATAAACAAAGCGGGTTTTGGCACTCAAAATTATTTGTTTAATACGGCAATAAAGCATTTTATATTAAATCTCAAATTTTTGCTACAGCCGGCACTAAAGTACTTGCTTTACTGCCTAGTTAATACTAATGTGATATTTTAGTACGTTTCAATTGTCACTGAAAAATGGTGTTTACTGCGATTGGCAAGAAAATATTTTACTACGCATGTACGTTTATATTGTGGCTACGAGAAGAAAAGTGATTTTCTACTATGGTTGTTTTGGATTGTACGTTTGAAAAAAAATACATTTTTATTGCAGCACCAAGGTCAATGTTTATTGTAGTTTTTTGTCGAACTCACTCCGTCACATTAAAACTGCTGCAGATTCGGAACAATAAGTATGACTTTTTCGCAAACATTGCTCTGTCATTTTTGTATAGCTTTCTTGTTTAAACAAGCCGCGCACAGCTAACTCAGTTTATTCTCGTTCTCACCGTAATTTATTGGTTCCAGTCGCATTTTTTTTTCTTTATATGAATGGAAAGATTTTCAGTCTTCCGTTAAAATCAGTTTAAATTTTCTGTTAATAAAAGTGTTTCTTCGAATTATGTTGCGGTTATCTTGCAAGCAATTTTTAGATAAGCAGAGGTATCAAAAGAGAAACATTTGTTGTTACCACAAATGCAAATAATAGTTGTAACACTTTCGTAAAGTTAAGCTTTTACTATTTTTTGATTAACTGGTTACCAAAGAACTAAAAAAAAACTATATTATACCGTCGAATAGAATCCAAACATTTCTTTTTTTCTAAAATAGTAATTACATTTACTGTCTCAAATTCAAGATGTATTTTGACTTTATTTATAAAGTTAACAATTCGACGCAATGATATGAAATGATCGTTGTTTCAAAAGCTTTCTAATGGTCCTAATTTCTATAATTAAATTGAAACACTTTTTTTGTTATCACTAAATGGTTTTTGTGACATAATTCATCTTATTTTTTTTCTATAGACATTTGGTGCATTTTTTAAGAGCAAATCGACTACATAGCACATATAACATTTTTTTCACTAACAGTATTTTTATAAACAGGTAACAAAAATTGAATAACATCAAACAGAAATCGTTTAATCGTAGTAACACGCAATATTTTAATTTTTCATTAGCTTTGTCAATATTCTTCTATTTTACACTAGTAATACACCTATTGCATGTTTGAGCTTAAATGAACATTTATTTATTTTTCTAGTTAGTTACTAAAATTGGAAAACATTATTTTTTGAGTTAGAAATAGTAGAAATCCATTATTAGTTATAAACCAGGAATCAGTCCACTTTCCACGTTTAATTTCTGGGACATGTTTGCTTATCCCAGAAACCTTCGTCATAAAATAACACAGCTCTATCATTTACACAGAGTGGCATGTTGTTCCCCCTTTCTTCTTTCAATGTAATCTGCATGAAAAGATTGACAGATAGCTTTGAAGTGCAAACAAGCTCGCTTATATCCCTTCCAAATCTCAGATACGTAAAACGAAAAGCACAAAACGAAATAAGGAACTGTTTTATATCTTTTAAGTGTTTTATAGATGTAGAAATGATCCCAGTTAAATCCCAGAATAAAAATCTCGTTTCTCTCGAAAGCAATAATAATTACTCTGTCTCTGTGAGTCGACAAAAAATTGACAAAGATAAATCATAATATCAAAATGATCGCCAGTATTGATTGGTAGAGGGGCATTTCGAGGCATTTCCGCAATTTCCAGAGTGCTCCGACAGGATTCGAAGTGTCAAGAGTCACAATAAACGACATAATCGAGTCGTGATATCTCGATTGAGATCAACAATGGACGGGGGCGATGCCATCAAGGCCCTATTTCGCGACCTTTTCACAATCAATTATTTACGATCGATCAGAAATCGCAAAATTTTCTCGCGCTTGCGAAAAATGGCGCTTTTTGCTTTTAGAGGGTAGATGACTTTTATGCGAAATTCTTTACAGTGAGTGGGTAAAAGCGTGACGGTGGCTGGCCGCCGCCGCCACCGCCACCGAACGCAACAAACGATGGACGAATATGCCGCGGGGGATTCCGCACAATAGATGACGCATCGATCCAATGACGTATTCATTTGTCTTCTGCCTCATTGCGGCCCCCGTTTCTGATACTACCATTGACGGCAATTCGCCGCAAGAAAAAAATTGTATGTATCTGTATCAAGGCGTGATTAAAATTTTGGAATTCACTGGGAATTACTGACCACAAACCGGAAAAAATATTTATTTAAAAATTTATTTCATCTTTTTTTTATCGAATTTATCTTGCCTAACCTGAATAACTAACATTAAATAAATATAATATAAGAAAACTAAAGATTTTAATGAAAAACTAGGATAACTAGGATTGGGATAGGTTGTGGTGTCGTTAATTCATTAATTTATTGAACGAAGCTCTACAAGACTGACAGATCTAAGTTTGCATTAATTTGCTTTAGCTTCTGTGCTTTCTGGTTTTTCCAAAACTATATTGAATACAGTTCATTTTTAATTTTTTATACCGTTGTCTGTCTCTTTTCAAAACATTGTTGTATATGTTGCTATGTAATATAAATTATGTGTTGGAAAGAGACAGACAGCGGTATATAAATAAAAAATGACCTATAAATCCTTGTTACAAATTGGTTTTTAAAATACCTAAATTTCATTTATTTTGTTATTTTTGTAGTTACAAATTTAAACATATATAAAATATTTATGTTAATGTCATTTGTTTTGACTTTAATATACAGCTTTAGCATAAATAATGAAACAAAACATATTATCTATACCGCATTTAGTGTTTTCCTGTTTTAAATGTGATAACTTAGCGATAATCTATAATAAAAAGCAATAAGCCAGTTTTAAGTGTTTTATTAGCACCATATGGGTTATAATAAGGGTCTACAGAAGTGAACCGTTTTATGATTACTTAGTGTACCGACTAAAAAAGTTATCGTGTTTTTAACAGTTTCTACTTAATTTTAAAACATAAAAGACATGTTTAAAATATCTTTCTTATAACATAACATATTTTTTAACATACTTCTTTTAGACAAAGAAATGCGTAAAGATGGGGTAACCAAACTTGAATTTAAATACGTTACATTTTTGAATATTAATTAAACTAAAAAAATTACTCTTAAAAATCAGTCACTACTTACGCTTATAACACATTACTTGAATAAAGTATTGTCATCGACTTCAATTTTCTCACTGTTTTTGTATTGTGCTATCAAACATAAATGACCTGTTTGTCAGTTTTGCTATCAACAATTAACCTTATTGGAACACTTGCAGCTGTGAATAATAAGCACTCATCTTTTAACAATTAGACTTTAACCAATATATAAATACATTATTATTACAACAGTATTATAGATGTTTGTTTTTTATTTTTACAATCAGCTGTGTAAGTTTAATGACATCGTGTTTGCAGTTGATGGTTGGGTGCTCGTGAAGTCGTAGTTGATTGGATCCAAAGATTAAAACTGCTAACTTAAAAATATACTACTGTCTATTTTTTTTATAAAACCACCACCTATTGCATTATGTTGGTATCAAACTAATTTCTCTGCAATAGTAATTTTTATTTGTTGGGTTTGTAATACATCTGTCTCAATTTATGTCAGATGTCAAATTATTTTGAATATTTTGCCGCAATGCCACGAAAACGGCGAAATTTGCTTGATTTCAAAGATAAGCAATCGGCCAATCGGTAATACGGTGCTATCACGAAATAAAAGAGTTAGGACCACATCTAAGTGGTTGTCAATTGGAAGACAAAGTTGCAAAGATTTTTTCGGTAAGTATCTTCAACTTTTCCTTTTAAGTAGACCAAAATCGCTCCTATTTCCAATTCTGTCTGAATCACACATCCTTCTTTTTTCCAAACAATAGGTCTCCCGCTCACATATCCACAAATTATTAAGTGTCGAAAAGAGAGGAAAAGCACTTACATCTTTAAAAGGGAAGTCAGGAAGAAAAAACTTTCAAGTTTCTGAATATGAAGACCACTTTTTAAAAGAAGATTTAAGTCGAGAAATTTACAGGCTGTAATCAAATGGAACTTACTTCGCTGTAGACACGTTGTATAAATACGCCAAAGAAGAGCTTGAATCTACAGACTTTTCAAAGTTAACGCATCTGAAGGGCGGCGATACACTATTTTACATGCAGGGTGTTCGTCGGGTTTTTTAGATGGATGTAGTTTTTTATTTTTTCAACCAACAATAATAAAGGCTATCATAAAATCATGAATGGACCACTCATCAGAGAGTGGGTGACAGATCAATTATTGCCGGCAATAGGTCTTCTTCAGTGCGATGGCAAAGTGCTCAAAGTGGTTGTTGTTTTAGATAATGCGCCCTACCATTCAATGCGCATTGAAAAACCTCCAACGCGCTCGTCAAAAAAGGCCGACATGCAAGCTTTTTGGGTAAAAATGCATGTTCCTTACAATAAAAAATACACAAAACAGCTGCTATGGGAGATAATAGAACCTACATTGGCAAATGTAGAGACTAAATATGAAATTAATGAAATCCTTGTGAGCCATGGAGTAGATGTACTGCAATTACCAACTTATCACTGCGAATACAATCCTATTGAGTTAGCTTGGGCATTCTGTAAACGGTTTTATAATAAAAAAAATCAACGAAAAATCGGAAGACAAAGATTGTGTCAGAAATATTGGGAACGATGCTTTAGCCAGCTTTTCAACAGATATGTGGTCTAACAGTATAAAACATTGTGAAAATTTAATTTTGGAAGATTGGAGAAAAGAAATGGGGGACTTTATTGTAAATGATATTCCTCCTGTAATAATTAACTTGGCTGACTCGGACACGGATACAGAAAATGGAAGCCTTTACGATTCCAGCAGTGATGATGACAGTGATGATGGTGGTAATCAAAGTGCTCCTTAAAATGTAATAGGAGTTTTTGAGGCAGAATCTTCTTCTTCAGAAAACTAACTTCCTAAACTTGTTTTTTACTCAATAATTTATTTTATTTCTTTTAAATTTGTTAAACTCTGAATAAAATATGTTCTTGATCTCTGTTTTGTGATGTGAAAGCAAATATCAGCAGCAAACCAGACTAGTTTTCCAAATAGCTATGGCACAATTTTATGGTGAAGTTTTTAAGCTGCTGGACAGAGCTTTCTCGCAGTTGATTCTCCAATCAAAGACAACATTGGCTCTGAAAATTAGCATCAATAATCCCAACACTTTTCAGTTTCTACCTAGTTTTATTAACTTATGTTTTGTAACTTCAAATTTGGGATTCCCTGTTGCTACTACCCAACTCCTGAACCGATCTATCTAACCCCTTATTCTTTATCAATGGGAACCGAAAATCTTGTCGCTTTGTGACATTGGTTAAAACTTTTTCTTTTAGGCATGGCATCACACTGTATTTTCTGGACAACTATCAGACGTTATACTTGATCTCCTAAAAACACATAAATATTAGATTAAAATAATAAGAGATAGCTAAACAGCTGACGGAACTTACCTGAGAAAAATCCTGAAGACTCCAAAAACACAATATCACAGGAAAAGTCCTTGTTGAACGCAAATCTACCAAATAACATAACGCAAATGCAAATGAAAGTGCATGAAGCCCCGCTACCAACACCGACATCTGTCGTTGGGCACGGCGATGCCCAAGGAAAAAACAAGTCTATGGCGTTCCATTCGAATTGAGTTGAGACTCCTTGAATTTGACACACTTGTACATAACCTGTCTTCGTGTCTGTCACAGATCACGCCTTGTCATTACCCTTATTTTACCCCCTGTCAGATAAATGCTAGATTGCCAAAACTCTTTTGAAAGAAAATGCGATGTTGGTGGTTTTATAAAAAAAAATAGACAGTAGCGGTTTTCAAACAAAAAGGGCTAAAGTGTAACTCGAAAACTATAAATATTTGTATAAGGCAAGTTCGGATTTTTAGCATCATTTCAGTGAGAATTACTATCAGTTAAAATCTTTACCATTTCTTCAATACTACCCTGTATATGCTAACTTATCACGATTATACTAATTGCAGTAAATAATGATTTACCATGTTTTATTTTAAAATTGAAACCTGCATACCCAGTAAGACTCCTAAATTATTTAATTATTATATCTTTATTCCCGACTTCATCACGAGTTTTTTCTAGGTATTTAAAACAAAAATTTATCTTTCTGGTTTTTTTTCGTTGCATTTTTATGATTTTTTCTTAATTTTTTTTTTAAATAAAAATTGCGTTATTTACTATTTTTTTATTACAGTTTTACATATTTGTTACGAATTACCTTTAGATTAATCTTTCCCTAGAATTCTTATTACTTTATTTCCTTTTCTTATTTACTACCAAAAATTTTGTATAGTATTTTTTCATGTTTTTAAGGATTAATTTAAGAATTGTAACTTAAAATTCAGCAGAAAAAATAATTCTTATTTAGGATTAATTTAAATAAATATAATTAAAACAATCGAACATAAATTTGTCTGATTTCATTGCATAATAATTGCATATTATTATTTACTAAAGCAATTTCCATTGACATTGTATAAAGTAGACATAAGCAGATTAATTATGAAATATAATTTCAGCCAAATGGCTATTTTCGAAAATCACACAAATAAAACGTTGTTTTAGCAATTCGATGGGTGCTTTTGCGTCACGACGCTATGCGATTTTGTCTTCTGGGATTTTGTAAAATGGAAATTCTATACCAATGCTAACAAACCATAGCCTCCGAACTAAAAACAAAAACAAAAAAAATTCAGCGCTTTGGCAAAAATCAAAACAATGGGGATTTGCCCGCACAACCGCGGCACCCATTTGATTGACATTACATTTCGTAAATATTTGCAATATGTTTTTTTTAAATTAGTAAAGAAGTTATTCAAGTAAATACACAAGTAAATTACAACTGATGATTTCTGAATTACAATTGACGAATGCGTAAAAACACTTGATTAGTTTGAAAACCATTTGGTTCTTTTTGAAATGCGATTTAGATGACTAACACGATTTACAGTTACTTAAACTAAAACCTAATATCTATTATTTTATTTATTTACTAAATCACAAATTGACTGTTTGAAAGTGATAAAAAGTAATAGGAGAACGTCAAAATAATTTGTTTATTAAGTGAAGAGCGGTCCGACAAAGAATGCTAAATCCTATGTAGAAAACTCACTGCAGAACAAGATTTTGATTGTGAAGGTGTGTCTCGGAGAACTTCTATATAAAGGAAGTGAAAGATCTATATAGAATTTTATAACCTAGTTATAGCACTAAGTAGCAATGTTATGAAAAGGTTAATCTAATGATTACAAGTTTTGCATTTTTTTAATTACAAGGTATTGATTTGAAACCAGTGAATTGATAATGTCTCAATTATAACTGACCATTTCTGAAATACAGTTGATCATTTCGAAATACATTTATTTTTTTTCTGAATACAGGCCATATTATTGTCCAAATTACAACTGCTAATGGCGTTTTATAACATGTAAAAAATTTTCAAGATTACGTCTTAAAACCAATGTATTCCTTTGTGCATTCGTGCAATTTGATATGTAAATTTAAAAAAATCGTCATATCAAATTTATCTCTTCTCAAGGAGTTTTTTCGGATTGGATCAGGTATACATGTTTAGTTTTTAAAAATAACATTTTTAAGATTATCACCGAGTTGTGGTTTTACGACGTTTATTTCACCCGAATCACTTGATTCCAAGATTTCACTAGCAACAACTCCCAACGTGACCTCCCGGATTTTTTTCTTTGGGGATTTATAAAGTTTAAAGTGTACTCTAGACGTCTCCAACACTCCTTGAGCACAAGATACTGATTCATCTTTTACATTTAATTAAACTAAAATTACAACTAATACAGTATAAAATATAATTGACTGATCTGAACTACTTTAAAATTTATTTTTATGGAAATATATTTTTTAATCAAGAAGATAATCTCTTGTAAAACTATTATTTCCATCCCGAATCCTCTGAAAATTTCTCTAATCCCTCACATTTATGCATTTCCATTGTTCACAATCCACAACACCACTCAAAATTTCACCAATCCTGCACAATTTCCTAAGTTATCGTTTATAGGCCTAACTATCTGTTGCTGGTGGTGCAATAAATTGTTGTGCGGCTAAATGCAGGATTAGAGAGCAATTTGTGAGGGTGATTATTTGAGACGGGGGTGGAGGAGTCAGTCCAGCCAAGACTAGAACACACATTACGAGATTAACAGAGAGCATAGTCCTCCGTCACTATCGATCCTTAACCGAATCCTTATCGCATTCGCACATGAACTACTTGATTCGAGAGTGCACAGAGGATAATACACGTGTCGATAAGTTTGAGAATTTTTCTAAAAATCGGGTGCGTGGAGGTTGCAAAGTCTTATCGAGTGAAATGGATTCGGCGTCGATTGAGGGAATAATAGACAGCAGGGTAGACAGCCGGTCAAATAAAAGCAGACATGAAGGCTTTTAACGTTTTTACAGGGGAAATACGAATGATATTCATATGGAACCGTTTACAATGCGATTCAAGTTTCTGGATTTTTGAGATATTGCTGTTTGCTGAAAAAGGGAGTATTTACGGAAGTTATAAAGTTGGAGCTACTGCGATACGCACGGATTTTCTGAAATGTGTGTACACGATATCGTAATTAAATACAGAAGGGTGGTGAAATTGCATTCTTAGATTTTTTCTATTTTGAGTCTATCACAAATTGTTTGAATGTTGAAATAATCCTAATCCTAGCACAATTTTTTTTTTTAAATTAGTAACATTTTAAGGGCAATCTTTACTGAAGGCACTTAATGAAAGCATTACTTAGACGGACCGCTAGAAAACAACTTGCTTTCTGTTTTATACCTGCGATAAGCAATAGAATTAATCTCTATAAACTCTGTCAATAGTCCGAGACCGAAATAAAAATGATGAAATACAAATTTGTGAACGTTCTTTGAAAATCAGTTTGTTTGTTGTTTCTTAAATAAAAAAGTCTATTTGGTTAAAACAATAATGTAATTATCTAAATAACTAACCCCATCATACTCTAATTGGTTTATTAGTTGTAAATTACCTGTACTTTAATAATGTTTATTATGATACAAATTTTTTATTAAGATACAAATTTTTACCAATGAGCAAGATTTTAATATTTATCAGATTGTCATAGACTCTTGATACTTAAAATTGTGATAGGTCGCAGTGGTTTTCAATTATAATCAATAGAAAACGAGTCAGTATAAAAAAATACTGTAAAATGGAAAATCTTTCGCTTTCAGAGATTGTCGAACAAGCCAGAAGCGCCACAAAGTCTTGCTGACAAAATCTGCTAAAACCTAAAAAAAAATTATTCTTAATTCATGAATTGGAGAGACTACAATAAAGTTAGCATTTATATACTGGACACTGCTTCTGACGCAGTTCTGCGACAATATTGGTTGATGCTGTTGGTAATATTACATTATTAAAACGCCACGATGTGTGGAAGTGCACTACAGTGCAGTGGCTGAAAATTATATAATTCATTAATAATTGCTCTATCAACATCAACAACATTTGCTAATATTGTTATAGAACCACCAAGAATGCCGCAATTGCAGTTCAATAACTGCACTATTCACAATATTAAAATTCTTCAAAAAGATTAATTTGTTTACTTTGTGTTAAAATTGACTTTTTTGCAGTTCGAATTTGTTTTATTTCGTGAGTTCAAATTTAATAAATTTTGTACATAAATTTCTATTTTTATTATTGTGACTGGCCATAGAAAAAATTGTGTATGCAATACGCATTTAATGGTTATTAAGACACTCGTATTCATTACGTAATTTTCATACTTGTGTCTTAATAGCTATCATTAAATGCTGTTTGCATAAAATACTTTTATTCAACACTAGTATCTTTACTGAACTGTCTTTTATGATGTATTTCATGATTATTAACGGCTATTTACACACAGTTTAGGATATTACTGTTGGGAAAAATGTTATAGCCTACACCAGTTTTATAGTTAAAAAGTCTCAGTCTATTATAAAATTGTCTCTCCCTAAAACGGTCTTTCGAATTTAGTCTACTGTCTCGATTTTAAAACTTTCTATTAAACTTTTGTTGTTTTAAGAATTAATAAACAAATAATAAATAAAAGCAATTTTAAAAAAGTTTTTATTTAAAAAATATAAGTACTTGCTAAAAGTATTTTTTTTTCTTTTAGAAAACGGCACTGTCACAGAAATGATTGGATTTTTTTCTGTCACACATCTTTAAGCATTTTAAATTATTTTTTTTTAATTTAAAAGTACATTTTTAAATTCATTCATATCTAAATTAAAAAATTTAAAAGCGGTCATATATGATACTACTGACTTTTTGTTTGATCTTCTTGGTGTGTAGTACTTAACTAAGTTTAATTCCGCACCTGAGGATAACAACTTTGTTGTCGAAAAGTGCGCCGTGCAAAGTAAAATTGTATGTAACACCCAATAGCACATTGGGTGTTTTTACGTTTCACTACTGCACAAATTATTTTCCTCAATTGTCTACTCTCAAAGCTTTTGGTTTTGAGATAAATAAATGTATTAGTAATTATTACTTAAGTTATTAAGAGCGTCATAGAAATTATAACGTTTGATGGTGCTTGAAGACCCAAGGGTAGTACCTGGACCGAACACCTTAATATTTCAGAAACACCTATTGTGCCTTCAACGTTTAATGTTCAATTTTGGTTTATTATTCTACTTTTTTTTAATCCAGAAGAAATAATTTTTTAGGCTTGATTTTTTGGCAATGTGGTAGACTTAGATAAATATTAGCAACATTAACTTAAAAAAAAATCAATAATGCGTTTGGCGACCCCGTAACTGAGTACACTCCAGTACACGTCCAGGTATCGACAAAATGAGATGGTCGATGTTTGCTTATAGCACCTCGTTTCAAGCAACTTGAACCCCATGGATTAACTGTACAGAGTCTGTAGAAGAGGGTGCAAAGCGGACATCATATCCCTCACATGCTTGATGTAATTTAAATCCGGTGAACGAGGTGACCTGGACATAAGATTAACGCCAGCTTCTTGGAAGAAATTTATGTTTGAAGCAATACGTGAACGTGTGACGGCATGTTGGCGGCCATCTAGATAAGGCAATCAAAGGAATAGAACGTCATCAACAAAACGCACAGCTGTCATATCGTGTTGAATAAACACAAGAGGTGATCGGCTTTCATAGGCCATAACCGTTTAAACCATTACTGCAAAAGTTCTATGCAACAGTAAATCTAATATTACGTCGCTTTCCACAAAGGCTTCTTACTCTCCGACGGCCGTCATGCAGGTCCAGGAACAGTCGCGATTCGTTGCTGAATATTATTATGCCATTCCAAGATCGTCCTTTGTCTGCACCATACCAAACGTTGACGATGGTGTACCGTAGTTAAAAACAATTAACTGCAGAAAGACGATATGAAAAAGGTCAGAAGCGCAAATGCGGCTATATAACGTTCGCATACTAATAAGTCGACCTTCTTCTCTAAACCATTGGTGACGGAGTTGTCGCGTAGTAGCAAAACGGTCTGAAAGAGCTAATTGTTTAAAACACTTGGCTGGACGCTCTGTGGTACGCCTCGGTTAACCTCTTGGTCTGTTTCGTGTTTCTCTACCTTTTTCTGTCCACACCTGAAACACACGTCATTGCAGTAGAATCAACACGGCAAACAAGTTTGCAATAGGACAAACCGACTTTTCTAAACGCTACAATTCTATTTCTGTCGAAATTGCTAAGGTAGTGATATAGTTGATGCCTTCGGACTGGAGGCATTTTGTTACCCTTAAAACAAGTAGTTCGACATTAGTTTGGGTTTTTAGCATCGTTTTGACAAGAACAATCACTAGTTGAAATTTCTAAAGTTGCTTTAAAAACCCAATATATAATTAAATTTTATGACTAAAAAAATTTATTCTTCATTTACGTTGTTAAGTTTCTGCCCACGATAATTTATAATTAGCGATTTTTTGTGCAGCAGTTTTAATGCGATTTAATTTAGATGATTGTTTCATTTTTGTTGCCAGGAGTTCTACTAAATAAAATCTTTTAAAAAGTTATTATTCTAAACTTTTAAACACATTTTTTTGGAGTTTTATAATGTCATTACAGAGGTCTCTAAAAAAACTTTTAAAGAATTACGTAATTTTAGTACAAATACCATTAAAACTCCAAATTTGTTACAAAAGTTGCTGATGTGGAATCAAAAAATTTCACTACAAAACTATTCTGGGGCAAATAAATCTCACCCTGTTATTGTTTCCATAACAACGTAATACTTTCAATGTACGGAATTAAATTTTGGGGGTCTTTATTTGCATCGTAATGATTATTTAAAAAAAACAGATATTATTACATAAGGTTCTAATAAAAAAAAATGCGAATACTCATTATACTAAATAAGTCACAAATCGGACGTCATATTTAAAAAGTAGAGTAGAAGAAGATTTTTTCAAAACAAATAGGTTTCACAGTGTACATCATACACCCTGTATAACGATTTACATCCTTTTGCTCAAAATCTTAGAAATTAATTTATTATCATTGATATTTTCAAAAATTTTACCTGAAATTACTAATTAATAATTATACAAGGTAAATAAAGTTTTATTATTACCCAAGTCGTTTTAAATGTTTTAATGTTTGAAATTCATAATTGAAGAGAATTTGTGAAATTTATTCAATGAAATTAGATTTTTGATGTTTAAATAAAATCAAATTCAATTTTTTGTTAAGACATTTTCTAAAGAAATTAATGTTTATTTCATAAAATAAAAAAATATATTTATTAGATTTTGAATAGGTAATCATCACTTTTTCATCCATCGGATATCAAGTCTAAGTTTATTTATCACTTATTATATTAATAATATAGTAGTTCCTATCCCGATTTTTATCTTTTGATAACGAGCTTCGTCGGTCAGTAATAACCTCCGAAAATGTGCCAACACGAACCCATAAACCTCACCCTTGTGTAAGGGGAAATCAACTCGGAGCTCTAACTCAATATATTATATAGATTTTTATTGGGTTGTACCGAGGGTGTCGGTAATAATGATCATTGTAACCGGCAAATTGATTCAGTTACGCCGGTTATAACCTAAAAAGAAACAAAACTCGAGGGAGAATTGTAAACGAAACGATTTCTTTTCTAGGATTAGGTGGAAGACATCCTGAACCCTACTACGGCCGGCTCATAGGACCTTTACAGGAGTTCGCCCACGGAATAAAAGGAACTGTTTATGCTGTGGACGAAAGCACGATTTTCATAAAGGGATTCTCCTATGATGGAACTGGACCAGACGCTTTCTTCTGGATTGGAAATTCGCCGAGACCTAGTCCGGAAGGCATTATTATTCCCTATCCGGAAAACTACGTGGGCAGGTAAGATATTTTTATCACTTCAATTTATTTCAACAAAAATTTTTTATTTGCATGATTATTTGTCGTTTTGTGTGATGTCAACATTTAAAAACAATGAAAAAGACAATGATTTGCCATGAGTGTTAAATACATATATTAATAGGAAACTTATATATTTTAATAACTTAATATTTCCGTTCAAAAAGTTGTTTATTACGGTACAAATTTGCGGCCGTAAAGTAGCTCTTTACAGGAGTGGTCCTGTAAAATTTTATTTATTAATAGTTATTTACGTTATAAGTCCGGTAGGTTACTTGTAACAGGACAAGTCAGACATTACGAACGAGACGACGTCAGGAGCCGAGTCAATAATGTCTAGAGACGAGTACTGTTACAAGTCCTACCGGACGTGTATCGTAATGAATTTTATTTCATACCGTAAGTTTGTTCTGCTTTATTATTTAAATTCAAAAATCACATTTTTTGAAAATCGCATCACTTTTTCTCCCGTGGCAACGTTTGTTGTTGTTGTGTGATTTGATTTATATCAATGGAACTGTTACCTAAGCAACGCTTACCGGCTCTGGTTACCTACCGGACTCAAATTGATAATGTAAGCGAACATCTACCAGACAGCTTCTCTGCCGGACAGTATGAAATAAATTATAATACTACACTGTAATCAACAAATACTGATTGAATTGCCAATAAAGTTAATAGAATTTTTTTTTGAAGTTGTCGGTTTGTTAAGATTGCCCAAATAGGTTATGTTTTACATCTGTTAAGAAAATACCAAATAAAATCTAGAATTAATCCATTTATAACAACAGTAATGATTTTGAAACGTGAAACACCCACTAACACCAAACACTATGCTTAACACGACGAGCGTTTCAACAGCAAATTATAATGTATTTTATTATTTAACAAAATTATTTGTCTTATTTAGGGTTAGTGACCTGGAAAAAGCTATATAAACTTTTCAATAACAATCTAAAAAAAGTATAGATACATTTTCATTAAAAATTTTTGCGGAGGAAAAAAATAAGGTAGGTTTTTCTTTTAAAAAAATAAAATTTTTAAACTTGTATAAAGAAGTCAGTTAAACCCTGTATTTAAATTAAATTTTATAATTTTTTATCGCGCATATTTGTTTTCTTAAAAGTTTGTTACGGTTCTTGACGGGATAGGGATAATCAAAGAGAAAAAATTTTAGTTTTTAGCCGATATTTTGCTTTGTGTTTTGAAGCTTCTTTAAAGCTTTAAAAAGAAATTATTCAACATGTGGTTAAAAACAACAAATATTTTTAATTAGAAATTGGGGATTGAAGTTTTGAAGAAGCTTTTGAAACTTAATAAAGCAAATCGTCGGCGAAAATCTTAAAAAAACTTTTTTTAATAACTTTATCTCGTCTAAAAGCGTATCAATATATCTAATACGGATATTAATGTCGCACCTTGATTTCATAATTTTGATGAAATGTGTATAAACATTTTTCAAAAATTTTGAAAACTATTATTTTTAATTATATGGCAATTAAAAAAACATACGGTTCTCACTGCTTATTACTAACACAATTATGCAGTTTTGTACAAAAATACCTTTCCAAAATTAACCGACTACTCTACTTTTCTCCTGACCTGACATGACTTTTCTTTTATTTTCTAATGTAATTCTTAATTTTTGTTTTTTTTTAAATCTGGTATGTTTTCATCTTTCAATTTTGTAAAGTTTAGTTGTTTGTTTTTATTACCCAGTGAGTAGAAAAATAAGCTGATGACTGCATAGGTATATTGGTTGATTGTGCAAAACTATACAAAAATTACAGATAAAAGCTTCTCTGATTTATGTCATTTTCGTTGGCATTATATTCTTTTTAATGTTTGTTTTATTTAAATCCCTATTCTCTTACTTCAACTATACTCTTTTGGTGGATATACTGTTCTTGTTGTTTTTTTTCTACTTTTTCCACTACTTCTTTTTTTTGAAGTCTTTTTCTGAACGTTTTGTTTTTCATTGTTTTTTGAATTTATTATTAAGTTTAATATTTATATGATTCTTCCTACTCATGCATATGAAAGATTGCATTTTCGCTACTATAAAAATAAACTTTATGTGAAAATACAACTTTTTAACTAGAGATGAAAATGCGATTTACTAAAAAAACAGGTAAAAACTTAATAAATTTGCAATGGCAGTTAGATTAATTGCATATGTAATTAATTCTAGATTTTTAAGATAAAAATGTCGAAGAAAATATAGTATTTACTACTCGATATTAAGTTTGATTTCTTGTTCGTGAGATAGTAACAAACCATTGTTTTACAAAAAAAACATACTTTTATATCTTGTTGTAAAATGTATTATTCAGTTGTTTCATTAAATATGAATTTTCCTCTTTTTAGTTTTTTCAATTCTTATTCATTTTTTATTTTTTTATCGTTTTTATCGTTTTTAATTTTATTCTTTTTGTTTCTTATATGCAGATGTAGTTGTCATTTTTTTGTTCTTTTTCTGTCATTCAATTGTTGTTATTTTCACTTTATTTTGTGCCTTTTTATTTATTTTATTTATTACCTACATTGTCACTTTACTTTTCCTTTAGTAAGTTTTTCTTAAATTCTTCAGTTTGTAATTTAATTGCAATTGATTCATCTGTTAGAACTAAAGATACATTTAACAAAATATTTTGTGTGTTATTAAGGGTTTGTATGATGCTAATATTGCCAACCAAAACAACACTACATATCTTAAAAATACACTCACCGGCACAAAATTCGATCCATACGTGATTTTGTCAAAAACAAATTTGTTATCATTTTTTTTATTCAGAGAA
Source organism: Tribolium confusum (assembly GCA_029207805.1). Classification (NCBI taxonomy): domain Eukaryota; kingdom Metazoa; phylum Arthropoda; class Insecta; order Coleoptera; family Tenebrionidae; genus Tribolium; species Tribolium confusum. The sequence goes on from JALGAY010000006.1 coordinate 14,183,872, forward strand.
CTTTTAGGTAGAAATAAGATACATTTCTAACCATTTTTAAGACTAAAACTCAAAAAAAATAAGCACCCGATAGAATTTTTAAGTTTTTTTAACTTTTTTTATTCTCTTTTATTATGATACTTGTAAATAATTGTCATTATTATGATACCTGTCACTACACTTGGCGTCTTAATTTAATCTTACAACAGCAACTATGGTTCTAAATCCAACGGACGCAGCTAGAGCAATTGCTTTAGTTTAAGATAGTCGATTACAATACTACGCAGTTCGAGTTCTTGGAGTTTCAAGATGCAGTGTGCAAAGAGCTGTAGAACGGTTTCGGAAAACTGGGGACTACACTAGGAGGAATAAAGCGATATACTGCTCGAAATGATATTTTTTCACACTGCAAGTGTTTAGAAATAGAGTCACGACAGCTGTTGCTGCTCGTACTTCTTTAGAGGAAGCAAGATATGTAACAATTATCGAAAAAACAGTAAGAAAGAGACTAAACGAGAAGGATTACTTGCAAGAAAACCAGCAAATGGCTCCACATTAACCAGAGAGCATCGAGAAGAGCGACTACACTTTGCTCGTGAATATGAGAATTGGAATGTTGGTGATTAAAGACGAGTTCTCTTCTCTGATGAGTTAAGATTTTGTCTTCATTTCCTAGATGGACGACAAAGAATCTTGCGACGCTTGGGGGAAAGATTTGTTTAGTGTAATTTGTACAGAAACTGAATTTTGGAGGAGGTTCTGTCATGGTATGAAATGGCGTTAGTTTGGAAGCCTGCACAGAATTAGTCATTGTAGATAGGGAAAGAATAAATGTCAACAGGTATATCAGAGACGTTCTGGAATCCCATGTTGTGCCCTATGTACCAACTATGGGGGAAAATTTCATTTTCATGCACGATAATGCACGTGCTTACACTACACGTATTGTATTTAGCGTATGATATGACTAGCGCGCCGTCCAGACCTAAATCCGATTGAACACTTTTGGAATATAATGGGAAGAAAAATTCGGAGCAGAGTTCCTGCTCCAGTACCTTTGAGAGATCTAAATGTGGCAGTAACTCAAACTTGGGAGTAAATCGGCCAAAAACACTTTATTGAGGGAATGCCAAGAAGAATGGCAGCCGTAATTCAAGCAAAAGGAGGCGATACACATTATTAATCTCGAGTTTACTCTTAAATGTAGGTTTACCACTTTGTTAGGTTTTAATTTAGGTTTTAATTTTTTTGTAAAATTCAGCACTATTTTTGTTATTGAAAAATAAAAAAAACTGTTGTTTATGATGGATGTTGTAATGATGGATCGAATTTTGTGCCGGTGAGTCTACCTACATTATATTATTTTCGACATTTTTATCTTAAAATAGTTAAAATCTTTTTATTTTTTGAAGTTGTGGGTCTTTTCTTTTTGTTAGTGTTGTGGGGGTGGTAGTCATTAAGTAAGATTAAATTCATGGCGTAATAAATGATATTGAAAGTTTGAAACATCCCATACAATCATCCCACAACAGACTGGTAACTGATGACATGGCAACTTGGGAATATTGAGCTTTCAAAGGGGGGAAAATGCCCTCCAGTCACGGGTATAAACAGAGAGGGTGTATTATTGGAGAGTTCGTTGCCGAAAAAGGAGAGAACATGTATCAGGAGCGGCTGTAATTGTGATGAAGTCAGCTCAACATCTTTATTAACTGCTAAGTGAGTATACGACGCTACAAAGGATCGGTGATTCGTGTAGGAGGATCTTGCATTTCACTATTTTATTTCACATTCTAAGGAAAGAAAAAACAAACCGATTTATCTATAATTGAACACGTTGGCGTTTCCTTTGCTGCCAATCTCAAAAAAACCAAATCACTAGCGGAAAATTGCTCTAATAATAATATCACATCCGACGATAATTTTAATGGTGGGTGTTTCGTCCCAATGGGGTGTCCGGGCTTAGGGATCGCTTCTACTATATTTAATCAAAGCGAAAGGGGAAGATGAATGACTATGATAGTCCTCATTTACATTTAAATGGACACAATGGTTTACCGGCGTTGTAGACTTCTGTTTGGAATCTGATTTCCTCAATTGAGACGTGTACATTACATGCAAGCCCTATTTATTTCTGACACGTCCGTTTTAATAACCGGCAGTTAATTAAAGTTGAGTTTTGACAGCCGATCAATTCATGATAATTGAAATTGTTTTATTGTTTTTTTTCTTTTTTGAAATAAAATAAACGTATCGTTTAGGAGGGATTTACAAACCGTAGAAAAATCTATTCCCTCGACGGAGTTCTTTACAATAAGCTCTTTGGAGTTATCATAGCAACGAGGTTTGTGTGCTCTCCTTCCTTTCCTTTTTAGGGACGTAAACCCGTCTTCCTCTCATTAAACAGCTTACCGCTATCATCGCTAACGTTCTAAGCCGATTATGATGTAGCTATGACAACGCATATAGACCTTGTTGGAACGTACGACTTTTTTTTATTTAATTTCTAAAGATTTTACTTTTAAAGTTTTTAATTCTATGTAGATACGATCAAAGTGAATGCAAATATAAGCCGAATTTTTTCATTTTTACTAAATAAAATGCTTTATTAGTCTTACATCACACTGATACAGTATTGTGATAAAAACTAGAGTAAGAACAAGCTAAAATCTCAGCTGTCTATTGATTTTAAAGCAAATTCTGCTTTTTTGTGATACGATGACTAAAAAAAAATATATGTATACCCAATATGAAACAAACCCGGTGCATCCACCATTTACTATTTACTTACTACTCACTACTTATCACTCTTAAAAATATCTCAAGACTGACTATTGTTAATTTATCCGACATTTTGTATGCTGACAGCACTAAAAAGCTGAAATTCTAAATATACTCAGTTAAAGTTTTTTTCTAATCAATTTCCAATGACAAAATTTCTTGAAAAACAATACTGTACTACCTTAAAACTTAAATAGTTACAATCAACATACAAAAAGCTATTATATAAAAATACAATATTGATTTATACAGGGTTAATCACGAATAATGACAAATCCCTATGCAACCAAATTTACGTATTACGCAACTTTCTTGATACAATTTTTATTTCAGTGAAAATATCAAATCAAAGTTACCGAAATATTATCGATTTCCGTCAATTTTTTCATAACTTGTCAAACTATATGACTCTTTATTAATGATTGATGGAAACACATTTATTGAAAAATTATAAGCAAAAAGAATAGAACTTAAACAAAACTACGGCAAAAACGGAACAAGAACTTTAAACCAAAAAAAATTAATGTAATAAGTGCTCAAAATGTGCATCACCTCAAACACGTCTCAATATTTCTGGGGTGATACTCTCACAAGCCTCTCTCATTCTTTGTTCTAGTTGTTTAATGTTTTCAATAGGGTGTTTGCATACTTTTTATTTTATTGACTTATAAAAAAAAGTCCAATGGCGTCAAATTTTGTTAGTTGGAACCACTCGATGAGGATATCTTTCTGTATAAAGTCTTACTGCAGCTGAGCGTTTTTTCTACATTCCCCATATATCAGAATCGTGTCAACCTTTTCGTTATCAGTAAACATTTTGAGTAAATTTGGTCAAAGACAGATAAATTAACACAAATCGTTATACAGTAACTATGATCAAAAACATTTTTTAAATTAAATTTTATCAGAATTTTATGCGAAAATGTAAGATTGGTTGCATAAAACTTTCTCCATCATTTGTGAATAACCCTGTATAATACAACCATACATATATTACGATAAATGCACATTTACATTCATATTTAGTAAGCGCAGACATAAATATACATTTTTTACCTAGTTCTACATATCTGAGCTTGCTCTAAAATAGCAAAAACTACAAGTTTTTTACTTTTATTCACAAATTATTGTTGTAAGATAAAAAAGACAGTTAACAGCGTTAGCTCGTGTTCGCTTACAATGTGGGGTAGGCGTATTCGCGTAAATTTGTGCAAGGCTATATAATAATAGAAGTTCTTACATCAATGATAAGAATGGCAAAAATAATACGGTGCTACGCAAACGCTCAACTTATTACAAATGAACACACTGCTTTACTTTAAGTAATAATAATAATTCGGTTAATAAAATTTTAGTTTTTTGTTTCTTCTGGCATATGTTTATTATAATTTTTGATCAGAGGTTGCCAACTTTTTACCAAAAAAATCTTCTGTTCTGCAGTAAAGTCGTTTTAAATTTTATTTTTTACAGTGACAGCAAAATGACGTTTATTAAGTGAATTAATTTAGACGCTACGTTTATAGAATTATTATTTTTCATGACAACCTCTGATCAAAAATTATAATAAACATATGGTATAACCACAGTATAGGAATAAATCAGTATGGACAGCTGATAAAAACTTGTCAAAAGCTGGCATCCCTTCACGTAAAATGTGTAAGATGGAGCCACTGATTTTTAGAATTTTAGGCAACTAATAATACAGATTTAATCTAAAGGGCTATAACTGTAAATTATGTAATATATAATCAAAAGACAAGGGTAAAACAACAATTAAAATAATTTTTATAGTATTTTATTTACAGTTATAGCCATTTAGATTTAAATTGTGTATTACTAGTTACCTAAAAATCTAAAAATCAGTGGCTCCATCTTACACATTTTACGTGAAGGGATGCCAGCTTTTGACAAGTTTTTATCAGCTGTCCATACTGATTTATTCCTATACTGTGGTATAACTTTACTATAGTTTTCGAAATGTAATTTCTCAATAATGGTTAGCCAATAGTCAAAGTCGTGCCAGGTGGTAATGAAGATAAATTTATAATACGAGTGATAAAATACTATTGTCTGTTGATGACGTGCCTTAAATGTAAACTAAAAACAGGACATTTTACATGTGATTTTTCAACAACAGACTGGTAAATCTTAGGAATTCACTAATAAGCGCCAAGCAGCTAAAGCATTTAGTACTGAAAACAGCCAGTCCAAAAAACTCAAATTTTGCGATCCCACTGAGAAATCATTTTAACACCAGAACTCATAGAATTAAGGGTTCTCCTTGATGATGATCATTAGGCTCTTAATTTTTTAAAATCAGGACACCCAGTATTCTAAAACTTATTCGTAGCTGCCCTAATGATCAAGAAAGAATCTGATATGCTGTTTGATATTGTTTTCTACTTGATCATAAAAAAAATGGAAAACCGGGCTTAGAAAATCAGAGAAAGATAAAAAAAAATGTTTGGATACGTACATGGATTATCTTCTTAATATTATTCGCAATTTTTTGTTTATTTTATTTGTTTATTTTTTTTTTGTTTTGTAAGGTCAATATTAATATCTTTCGTCATTTCCCTAATTTTATTGTTTATTTCAACGTTACCTCTTCTACAACTGAATAGCTGAATATTTTTTACAAATTTGCAAAATTGCTGTTTTTTAGCGCTTACAGAATTTTGTGGTATTAAATGCCTTTTACTTTTATGAATGGTTACACGATTTTTATTTTTTAAAAATAATGTTACAAACAATTTTATCTAGAAAGAGAGTTTCGAGTAAATACTCTAAGAAAATACCAAAAGGACATTGGTTCTGGGTCACACTGTAGCGTAAATTTTTGCGAAACCATTATTAGTCACGCTCATGGACCGATCGAGAGGAATGATGTCGTCGTTTTAAATGAGTGAAGAAAGATTGCGTTTCCGTACATATATCGTTGAATAAGCGGGTAGAAACAATGACCGAATTAGTATGGAATCCTACAAGAGATTAAAGATTGAGCATTGTGTGTATTTGTGTTTATAGTAGAAATAAATTATTCGTTATTAATTTAAATTTTTGAATCAAAAAACTATCTTAGTTCGCACTTTTGCAGTTGAATTCATTTTTTTTTACAGCTAACTAATAGTCTAGACAATCTGTAGTAGAAAAGAGGGGTTACTTCGCAACAAATGAGGTAGTCTAATTTTTTAATATGTTGTACTTGGTTGAGGTTGAAAACTTAAGTTTTCGACTTCAGGCGACTACCAGAAGTGCTTGAAATTCTTTAAAAAAGTTTAACCTAATGCCTTGTTATACAAAAAACTATTTCTTGAGTGTCTTAAACATTTCCAGAAGTCGGCTAAATTTGGGTTAAACCTCAATTATATAAAACATATTAAAAAACTAGAATTACCTCATTTGATGCGAAGAAAAGAGTATAGATTGACTAGACTATAAGTTGAAATTTAGCAATTGGGTTTTAACCAAAACAAAATGAGAAAGAGGTGTTGTATACCAGAAATTTGAATATTGGTGTGATTTTATTTTTTGAAACATTTTTTTTTAATTAAACTTTGAAAACATCTGCAATGTAGTCAACATATTTGATGCTAAGAGTAGAGCTAAACATTAATAAGAATACCTAAATCAATATTTAAAGATACCTGATTTTAACATATTTTTTGAAAAGATGATTTGTAGGTATTTGTGTAAAAAAATTGTGTAATTGGTTGATCTGTAATAATAATTATTATTATTGAACAAAGAATGCACACAGGCGGCAAATACCTACAGCTCGTCACTGTACAGCACCTAACCTTTATAAGATATTTTTAGCTGTAACACTTTTCTTGTTCGATGTTCTTATATTTATTTATCTAATTAATGCAACCTATTTTAATCAGACATGGAATAAGAGTTTAAAATTTACATTATTTGACTAAAACAGGAAGATGTTTTTAACAGCTATTAAAATAAATAATATGTTTTTATGATTGCTTAATAAAATAATTAATGTACTTAAGTTGAAGAAGTAACTTTTACGAAATTGATTGGACTAGTGGGTAGATAAATTTATCAAAGACATTTTTACTTAATTTGGACGAGTGGGTAGATAAATTTATGAAAGAAATACAAATTAATTCTTTTACAATTCTATAGCATTTTAAGGCCATTTTTTAAAATTACTTGTTATTTAACTAATTAAGAACTTTTATCTAGAAATCAGAAACACCTATTTCTTTAAATTTTGTAGTTTTTCTAAGTGATACAGCAAGACCTCCGTAAAAGCGAGTAGATAAGGCAATGTTTGGCATCATATAATGTAATATTATGCGAGTTTATTGATTTAATGTTTTGTGTGCAACCAAAATTATTAAATAAAGCAACACTAATGTTCCATTTAAATTTTTTAGCGTTAGAATTACTTTGTGTGAAATCCTTTTATGTCAGATTTGTTGTTTCTTTGTTTCAGAGAGCCTCCGGTATTACGAGCTTACAACAACACGAACATAATCCTAAGACTGCCGATGGGTAAAAGAATTAGAGATATCCGCTGGCTATCCGTCTGGTGCAGACGCTTTACGGTCAGTTAATTCTCTCAATATTTTTTCATCATCTCGCATGACATTCATTCTTTGTAAAAAATCCCGCAAACACAACGGATTTCTTTTTTTCTATGTAGTTTTCGTTTTTCTCTTGGCGTTGCGTTGCTACGGCTGTGGAGTCCCTACTTCCTGATTAATCCATTCGGCCCATTGCCCCCGTTGTGTCCGTCATGCTAAACTGGTTCCATTTACGGCGCGTCACTAAATCACGACGGGGACGCGTCGCGACGCCTCCAAAGCTATTTATTGCATATTAGATAAAATGCTAATTCTGTACTCGACAAAGGTACTCGTTTGTTCGGCCTATTGTTACTCACTTATCTCTCTCACGCTTCTTACTTTTATTGTAAGAAGAAAATATCATAACACAAGAAAAATGATACAATACAAATAATAATTTACCTAAATAAATAATATTGTTCCAAATACCATTGCTAAAAATATGAAAAACAAAGAAAGAAGGTTAAATTTATTGATCTCCACAGAATTTTGATAAAATTATAAAGAGTGCGAAAGACTAAAATTTTTCGCAAAAATTTTCCAGAAGAGAACAGTAAAGAACATATAATTTTAAACAAAATCTACGAAAGAAGAAATAGAAGAATGTTAAGTGAAAAATCAGGTGTATAAAAATAGTTATTTAACCAACAAGTTTGTTAATGAAGGCGATTAATAATTGAAACATTTTATGTTAATAGAAGTTGAGATTAGATATTAATCGCACATTAACAAAAGCGTTGATTACAATGTTTTTTTGTTGATCATATCACAATAAACTTGAAAAACTTTATTTCAAAATTTTTCAAAACGCACCTAGATTGTTTTTTGTTACCTGGCTACAAAATACTCAAACAAATTTTTCAGTTGTCATTAATATTAATCAGGCCTCATATTTCTCTATAAGCAGGTATTTATTAAAATAAACTTACTGTATAAATTATGGTAATTTCAAGTTTTTTTTAATAAAACAGTTATCTTTAAAGGTACCGATTTTATAAGGTTCTTATAAATATGACAGTTTATAAATGTCAAAATTTTGGTTTGTATGGTTGGTATTAACAGATCGTTAATAGCGGTGTTTAATCATGGTGTTTAACCAACTCTTTCGAATAGCTTGGAGTGCATTAATAATCCTCATATGTCAACGAGCAACAGAAAAAAAAATAAAACACCAACAATATTAGGGGCGTCCCAAGCGAGGATGCAAAGTGTGAACTACATTCGAGCGGCAATTTTTTTTAATTAAAAATTAAAAATATATATTTTTTAAATTGGTTAAGTAAGTTTAACCAATTATAAATGTTTCAAATTTTCAACGCTTACTCGTTTCGTTCTGGGTAAAAAACAGATCTTAGTAGCATAAATAACTGTTGAAAATCTTTGAAATATTTAGGGATAGTTTTGAGAAAGTACATGTAATGGTCTGAAGTTGGTTAATGTAATAATAACCGCTGAAAGCTCTGCCAGTTTCATGAATTAGAAAAGCTTTTCAGTGGAGGTATCAGAGTGGAACATAAGCGTTGCCCCTCAAAGTTCTGTCGGGAGCGCCCCCTTGGAGTATTATTTCCCATCACCAACAGCCGTGACATACACTGACACTTGTATTGTGAACATTTCCGGTAGTCTTTTGTTTTTGGACGTGACTCTAATTTGTTTCAAGTGGTTCGCACATTTGCATATAAACGTCGTCTTCTTCATTGTGACATACAATTAACAAACCAATTCGGTTATTAGGATAATACAACGAATGAATATTTTTGCATTGATTAGAGGTTTCATCACGTTATTATCTCTTTTAAATTTGTTAAAATAAGATAAATTATTTCAAAATTAAAGGTCCAATTTGATGATACACTAACAACTGCTTTGTAACATCAAATAACTTTTATTTTTATTACTGTCCGTAAAATTCTATTTTGCGGCCGTTGTCACTAGTAACAACCGAGTAGTAAAATGAAAAGTTACGATTGCACAAAAAATTGCACTTGTTATGTCTGTGAAATTCTTCAACATCCTCTCGGAACCTCAAAAAACTGTTTGGGTACTTATCGCGTTTGAGAGACTATTTCTTAGTCGTCCTGGACGCTTGATAAAACGATTTTTCCGAACTGAGGTGTTTTTTATTTTCTACAAGAAAACAGTCAAAATTTCTTTGTCATTAGTCGGTAATGGTAATGCAACAACTTTGGGTTGGGCTTCTGATGCTAAAATCGTCAATTAGATCTATAAGGCCATTAATAAATAAACTAAATTCTCGACTAAGTTTTGTTAAATTATTGAAAACATTTTTTTTTAATTTAACTTTATAATATCCAAAATGAGCCGAATTTTGGGCTTTTCATACAGAGACGTTGGATAAAAATTGTTATTTTTGTTATCTATTCAAACAAAAAAAAGTATTGCGTGGTCTTAAACTTCACAGTCGCTACAAATTAAAAATCTCACAAAATAATTGTAATTACCATTTACAAGAAGGATGCTACAACCTTTTTTTATTGGGTCTTGACAGTAGATGTTTGTGTAATTGGTAAAACAATAATGATTTTATGACCACTATAATGCCTAAATTTTTAACCCAAGACAACCCGCTCAATATTTCGTCTTTAATTAAAGTCAAAATTTGAAGAAAGATGACGAGAAAAATACAAAAAATATTTTAGATTAATAATGAAAAAAGGTTGGCAAAAAAGAAGAAGCACAACGCAGTTGCCAGTAGTAACGGTCTCATTCCCTGTATAGTATTCTTTGACCTAGGTCATGTATAAGACTCTAGGACTAATATACCCTTTGAGAGGAAGATGGAAGATGGACATAGCGTTCTGACAAGAAATATGACATAGAGAAAAAAGAAAAATCTACAAACGCGCTGAGAAAAAAATGAAAAATGGAAATAAGAAGAAGAATAGTAGCATAAAAAAGCAATAAAAGCGACAAGAAAAAACCATAAGGTGCTTAACGTTTTTGAAAAATTAAGGAAGAAACACAAGAAAAAGAATATAGTAATACAAAAAAGAAAATGAAGGAAAGCAAAAACACAAACAAGAAATTTACAAAAGCAAGATATTTAAAGAAAGTTGATGAAGTTGGGCAGAAAGTCGACAACATCAAAGAAGAAAAGAAGAGAAAGTACGCTACGAACGGAAAATTGACAGAGTCAGATGGTTTCTGAATAGAAGATTTTTGAAGTATCCAGCATGAAGCCAACTTTTACATAAGTAGATATAGCCGACTTACAGTGCCTTCAGACAATGACTTCAACTCGCCTAACTATTTTGCTTTATAAAATTAGACATAAAATTGGTATCATTTAATACAAAATTTTATAAACAATTACTTTTGCTATCTTTTGATTTTTATAATGGCGTAACTTAATGTGTATTTATATGGTACACAGACGTTTTATTACAGTTTTATAATACATAACTTAATGCTTAAAAATTTTACAAAAATTTTACATTCGTCAAATAAATTAGTACCTACTAATTGAAACTGCTAAAATAATTAATTTAAAGATTTAATTTCTAAAGATTTGATATCACTAGCCAAAATATTATAAAAACTTATTTCAAAATACAGTGCTCAACAACTGAAATGGAACACCCTAAAATTTTAACAAAATTTAAAATCTTGTAACTCCTGCAAAAATCTATTAATTTTTATGATCTTTTTTTTTCGTAGCTCATTTCTTATACTTTAAGATGTGTAATAAAGCGTATTTTGTAAATTTGTAGTTTAAGTTATATAGGGTGTCAAAAACAGGCCCTGCAAAATCGAAAAGTTTAGACTGCTCCCATTTTAACAAAAAAAAATGAATTTTGTTAATAACTTTCTAAAAAGCGCTGGGCCAAACCCTTAAAAGAGTTTATAAATTAAGAACAAAATCCAAAAAACAGGTTTTTTTAATGGACTTTTACATATAGTGCTTAACAACCCTAGAAAATCATGATGGGTTGAGGTTATTTCTGAAGACGTTGTTTCTATATACGTTGTTTTAGAAACGTTTATATTATTTAGTGTACGAAATATTATTACCAAAAAAATTTACGCTATTCAAGACTAAGCAACTCAAAAAAATCTATATATCTATTATTGCGACACAATTGTGGCAATATGAATACCAGATAAGCTCACGCATTAAATCGATTGAATATTAACACCGGTTAGATGTCATTTTGGTTATTGTTTGAAAAGGATGAGTTCAAAAAATTATTATTTGTTTATGTTGCTTAACTTAATGGACTATTAAAATGCCATTAATCAATTTACGTATCTTTGTAGTTAAGGTTTTTTAACAATGCAACCTAAAACAGTTATAAAGAATTGTAGTAATAGTTTATTTAAAAATTTTCTGTTATAACCATTTCAATGGTAGAAAGCTAAAGGCGTTGTCGCTGCAGAATAATTTCGTCCACCCCTTCATGAAAATCATAAATCATGTCATATTAGTCTCCCGAAAAAAGCTTTTTGTTTGAACCTATCAGGTCAAATGAATTTGTCCCATCTTGCTAAAATAATTAACAAGTACGTGCAGAATCATCCTCAGTGAGCATAAATTTGAGTTGTAAATTCTGCGATTTGAAACAATCACGTAGTACAAAATGTAAAAGCTGATGCGTCGAATGGGCCGTTTGCGTGCGGATGTTAGGGTTGAATTTCCCTCTTCGGTGGGTCGTCCAGAAGGTGGTGCTAGACCCTGGAGTTACAGTATCATATTATCGACCTGCGCCAAGAGTAGACGCATTTAGTCTCAAACTAGACTGATACGTTTAGAATTGAGATACATTTACCAAAATGGCTACCTGCCCCCCTCTTGCAAAACGAAATTTATTACCATTTCAACTACTTATTTAACGTCTTTGCTATCCCTTCAAGCCAGTTCTCAATCAGCGCTCGATACTTTACCGGAATCATTTAACCATCCCAAACCCAATTATCATCGAAATTAAAAATTGATTTATCTAAAAAAATATTACAGGTCGATTTCGGCGAAGTTTTCATCCCTCCAAACTTAGAAGTACCCAAACCCCGCGTTCTTCCTGAATTCAAACGACTAGCTCATGGCCTTCGCTCTGACAATATCAGCATTTTAGATGCCAAAACTTTTTACATTCCAAATTTACATTACGACGGAGCTGGGCCAGATGCCTATTTTTGGGTAGGCAATGGCAGCGAACCTTCACCTTTCGGAATTAAAGTGCCCAACGAAATGGGCTCGTTAGACCCACTTCGGGGCTACCAAGGCGAAGACATCGAAATACAACTTCCAGGATCAATCACAGTTTACGATATTGACTGGTTAGCGGTTTGGTGTGTCCAGTATAGACACAATTTTGGACACGTGATCATCCCCAAAGACCTTGATGTCCCACCGGCGTTAGGACAAACCAAAATTTCCGTAAGTAACAGCAAATTCAACAGTCGAACACAAAAAGCTACGGTTATGAGCACACTCACGTTAAAAAATGGTTTATACTTAACCTTTTTTTTTCGTTCGATTATTTTGACGCAAGCTTAATTTAACGTTTTTATAATTACGTTTTTTAAACGTACATACGTTTTCACATGACGTTTGTTTTACGATAAGTTTTTAACTGTTTTAAACATTTATATGTAAATATAATAACTGCATTAAGATTCTAACCAAGCTCATACAGATGTACTATACAATACGTCTAATAAATAATTCTAAAATAACTAAATTTCAAGAACTTACATAAAACTATAAAACGTAAAAAATACGTAAAAATACAAATTGTTATCCATGAATAATTACTTATAACATTTAGGTACGTTAGAAATTGCACAAAAATTAACGTAACATTACCCTAAATTTATTACTTTTTCTTTAAAAGAACATTAATTTAAGCCTGCTGAAATGTCAAGATTTAAACAAAAAATATACGTTTTTTTCCGTAAACGTATAATTTACGTGTAGTTAACGTAAGTGTGCTCACTGGGGGCGTTGTGTTCGATTTAAGAATAAACACTTAATATAACAAATTTTTAATTTTTAATAGCCTCCCTGGTGGTACAATCCTGTAAGTATACTTACCCCTTGTGTTTGTGATTTTAGTTTTAATTTGTTTTAATTTTGACAATGCTTTCATTGTTACTAAACAATGTGAGTAAGCTTGTGATGTTTAAGTTTTTTTCTATTTAAAGTCTGTTTAATTTCTTTTGTTCTGTTTCTGAAGACAAGCACCTCGAAACCGTCAAGTCCTGTGAATTGTCAAGAGTTCTTAGACAAACGTTTACAAGTGAGATGGGAATTGAGAGGAGATTACGTTCAAATCACTTTAACTGCTAAAATGCGAGAAGATCAATATGTTGCCTTTGGACTTTCGGGAGCACCAACGAAATCGCAAATGGTAATAGATAAAAACATATACAACCATACCAAAATAAATGTTTCAAAAGCACAGAGTAATTCTTCATTATTTATTGGCTGATTTTTGCGGCTGTATAGTATTAATCAGAAGTAATGACACTAGTTTGGTTTTGAGTACGCACCCCATTCACTCATTGAACATATGGTGAATTATCAACCTCCTATTTAAAAAAAGAATATAATTATAAAAGTGTATAAAACAAAACAAGTGTCTTGTTCAACGAATTGGCTGATCGTTTTGAAAAAATTTAAGCTAAAATTTTTACTTTCAGGCATATCTTCAACCCACGTGGTTAAGTAAAGGTAAAAATCGCAATAAAAATTTGTGAATCACAATTTTTTTCAAGTTACGCTAATGATAAAACCATAAACGGCCAAAGTAATCTCTTAGCAACATTTGCTTTAAATAGTTCACTAATGGACTAATTTCAAGTCGAGATAATACCGGTACTATCTTTGTTTCCATCAAATTAATAAAATTTGCTGTTGTGATTGGTTGTTGTCACGGAAAAATATTAAAATTTGCAATACTACCGGTAGTATCTCAACTTGAAATTAGGACATTAGTGTGTTTTTTAAGCAAATTAGTCATGTGAAATGACATCATTTCTGAAGACACTGCAGAAGTACAGCCAGGAACATAGGAATAGAATTTTGTGCCTGAAGTCCCCCCAAACCCTGGACAAAATCAGGCATAAACAAGTTAAGGACTTTGATTGGATTGATTGGTTGAAGCAATAATACAATTTTTTAGTAAAGCCCCTCTTAAAAATATTTTTTTGTGTGCGACAGGTATTCAATAATTTAAAAACTAGCAAATCTTCGCAGCTTCTAAAGTTACAGTAAAATGTCGCTTCTTATATTGTCAGTTTTGTATTAGTTAATTTAAAAATTAATAAAACATTACCTCCGGCTACTAAAATTATAAAAACAATGTGTTAAGTCGCCTTTGACTTTATTGATTTATTAAAAAATAATAAAAAATATCGTAACTAGCTTCTAAAATTCTCCGAATTTTAAAATTCGTAAACTGTCCTTCAGCTTCCAATATTAAAAAAAAATGTTCTCTTGAGTATTAGTAGGAAATATGATCTTTGGCTTCTAAAATTAGTAAAATGTCGCCTCCGGCTTCTATAATGTGAAACAACATCTCCTCTGTCTTTAATGATTTGAAAAATTATAAGAAATATCGTTTCTGGCTTCTCAAATAAGAAAAATTACGATTTCAGATATCAGAATTAATAAAATATTACCTCCCAATATTAAGAAAAAAAAATAAAAATTAGCAATTATCTTCAGATTTTTAAATTGATCAAATGTTTTTGGCTTCTACAATGACAAAAACAATATTGAAAGATCCCGCTTTGTTAAAAAAAAATATATCATCGTTTTTTAAATTTACAAAAATAAAGTCCTTTTGTTTTTATTGATTTAAAAATTAATAAGAAATACTGCTAGCTGCTGTCTCTAGCTGCTAAAACTAATCAAATTACTTCTCCAAACTTAAAAAACAATAAACGCTCCGACTCCCATTGCTATCCAAAAATTGCTACTTCAAGAATTAATAGGTAGCTGGTTAGCAAAGCTGGCTCTGTTGATTATTTTTAATCCATAAAATTAAACAACGCAGTTAGCGGTCATCATTTGGAGAGATGACACACGTAAAGCAATACACATACTAATTGCAGCTATCTCATTTTTCGGATACGTTAAACCCTCAGTCCCGGCTACCAAAGGTCGTTAGGTCATGTCAGAGGCTGTAGAGCGCCCTGAAAACTTCTGGCACTTGCGTGAAGCATTACCACCATTAGATTATTATTGAAAAGTCATGTAATTATCCATGGGCGTCCGCAGTGAGGAGCAACCCTGAGTACTTGCAGGACCCTTCCCTGACAGCTTAGTAATTAAAAAAATTTGTCCTATAGTCATACAAAATTTAAAAATGACGATTTTCAGATAACAGTATTGTGAATTTTTTTTTTAATTTTAAATGTCACTTTAACTAAAATTAATACTAAAAGTCCCTTGTGACTAAAAGTTAGCACTTTAGTCCCTCTCAGTAGAGACTAAAGTATCAACTTGAGTGCAGGAGGTGCAAAAAAATAATAGTATATCCGTGTTGCTTATACAGATACAAAGATATTAAGAGCCCTCAGCTTCATGCCTTTGCTGAGTTTAGGCATCAACACAGTCCCAAGTTTGCTTCTGCTTACTTTCTGCCCATTCAACGTAATTTACGAGTATAGATACTGGAAAATATATTTGAAATTCATTATAAAAGTCAGTTGATAAGTGCACAATAGTTTATGATCAGAGGATTATTGGTGCCATAAATAAATGACAAGACACCAGGCGCGTTCTCCAAATACTGAGGTAGACGGATTAAGAAATTTTGGACCCTTTGCAAATCTTTGCATTCTTCTCGGCTTTAACTTGAAATTTCTATTTCGGATAATTGCTAATGTGTATTTAATTTGAAATGTTAAGTATGGTTGACAAATATCTATATATTTTAAGCGGGTTAAAGATTAAGAGAAAATTTTGTTTTGAAATAGGGGTAGTTTCAAATATATTATCAGTTTGAACTGAATCTTCGAGCGAGTCAGTGTGTACTGTACAAGATGTGGCGACCGTGGGAAAGTGAATTTGTTGTTCAAGTAAATCCGAATGAAAATGCAGAGGGTGAAAATGCTGATGTGGAAGAGGATGAACTGCGAACCAAAAAAAGAAAACGTAACTATTTATCTTACGATGAAAAAAGTCTTATTTTGTCAATTTACGAAAAGAAAAAAAGTGAGATGGAAGAAAAGGCCTTGGAACAGACTTGCAAAATGTTTGGAATTCCAAAAACTACAATGTGGCGTTTGGTAAAATTTGGACCGTCCCAAAGAAAAATTCGGATTGATAACGGAGCATTAAAAAAATTGCTGCCGAGTCAGGAAGATCAAATTCGCCGAAGTGTTTATGACTTTTACGACAAAAACATTGTGCCGACTATTAACTTGTTGTACACCAGTTTAATTGAAGTGAGTTTTTAATTAAGAAAGATTTGTTCTTTGAAGAGACGTACACCAAAAATGAATTATTAGAAGTGGTTCGAACAAAAAGTTACAAAAAAAATTACAAAATAGATCAGGTTGCGTCTGAATATGACTTAATTGTTCTGCGGTTACCGCCCTATCATTGTGTTTTCAACCCGATTGAGATGATATGGGGCCAATTTAAAGAAAAATTAAGGAGGCAAAACACTGGACAAAAATTTAGCAATGCAACATTAAATTTAATTAGAGAAACATTTAAGTCAATTACTGCGGAAGCCTGGAAGAATTCTGTGCAGCACGTGGTGAATATTGAAGACGAATACCGAAAAAAGAATGTTAAAGACCTAATAATCGAGCTAGAAAATGATAGTGACAGTGACAATGATTAACAATAAGTGATGAATCTGTGAAAAGACTGTGCGTCATAATGTTTTACGTTTTTATTTTTGTGTAGTTTTAAGCAGTTAAATTTTTTACGAAATTCTGTTTTTTAATTTTTATTGTAAATGTGTATTTTATTTTATATTTAATATCAATATATTTAGTGTGTAAATAGATACAAATATTTGTAATATAAATATTTTTTTTGTAAATTAATTTCAAAATAAATGTATGGTTTCACTGTTTTACAAATCCTAATTACTTTATGACTATTAAAAAATATTTGATTCTGCATGTTTGCGATTTTATTTCAATTCTAATTTAACCGAAAATTTAACTTAAAATATTTCAAGTCCGGCCCAGTTGTAAAATTTACCTTCGATCGGTGGGTCTTTTGTAGTTGACCGTAACCAGCTTAGTGTTTACTTGGGTCTGTCATAAAGAGGCTGGCTACTAATAAATTCCTGCATAAGTCGGTTTCATATATCTTTTCCATTTAGTATACTATAGGTCATCGATATTGTTACAAAACCAGGTTTTTACTCAAATTTAGAGATAATTTTTGTCCCAAATTTATGTTTTTTAAAATGTCAGCCTCCATTTTAAATATACTTACAATTTTTTAAAAAACACTTTTTATTTCCTATTTTGATTTGATAAATTGTTAAATGCGCCAGTTAAGGCGTTTGGATGTGTTATGTGTTTTAGTGAATAATTGTAAATTTCACTTGTTTGGCGTCATTTGTGGGTTTAGAGCAAGATAAGTTGAAAAGTGAGACAAAATTTTACAGTATTCTCAGAGTTAGTTTGGCTATTTACTATTTTTGCGTCCCTTTGCCACTTCATCTCTAGCCCAAGCGAAAAAGCGGGACGCCCGTTTTAATAAAGCAAATTTTGGGCATTGAATTGACTTTACTGCTATTAATCCTAACAACGGGTTTTAGTTGATTCAATGGTGCATAACATAATTTTTGAAAAGGTCAGAACTAAAAAAATCTCTTAACATTCTTTTTTTAGCCTATTATCTATAAAAATTATCTTAGTTTAGCTTTCGGCGGCTATTTTGAAAATTTCCTATACGTCCATTTATGCAAAAACTTCGACGTGATAAAACAACTTTTTGCATTATTTTAGCACAAATACTTGTTTTCTATCCTTTTGTAAGGATATTTATTGTTCAATAAATAAAAGTTTTACTCATATGTACTTACTGTCATTACTTCTGATTCTTTCTGTACATTTTTTAAACCAAAATAAATCCTTATCGATTTACCTCCATTTTTTTCCTAAACCAGGCCAATTACCCACATAATTCAATCGTTGGTTAACCGCCCCCATTTCAGGTTGGCGGTGACGTGACCATAGCTTTCTACGACACCACCTCTCGTACATTCAAAGCCGTCGACTACTACATGTCCACCACAGCCCAATGCGATGGCAAATCCGGTGTATGCCCTGATGAGAGAATCGGGGGCAGAAACGACGTCACTCTAGTCTCCGGTGACCGCAAAAACGGTATCACCACCATCACCTACATTCGACCTCTCCAAACCAACGAGGCCGTCAATGACCGGCCCATCCCCAGCCAAGGCAACATCAGCGTAATTGCAGCTTTTGGACCACTTAACTCCCGAAAAGAGGCCAACGCTCATTCAATTCGTGACAAAACAGAAGGAGATTACATGATTGATTTCAGTGATGTTGACCACAATATGTGTAGTGGTAGTTTGGAAGAACTAGAAGATGACGATGAGATCAAACCTTGGCCTCCGGCGAAAATCAGAGGAGAGAGTACCTTCACAGCGAAAATTGGACCAACAGGAGGCAAACGCGGGTACACAGCGATTACGGGACAACCATCATGGGGGATAGCGTGGTACATTAATGACCTGTTAATACCAGAGTTAACAGTGGAGAGAGGTCAGACGTACGTTTTTATAATTGAAGGAGGAAGTGATAGTAGTAATCCTGCACGGTATCATCCGTTTTATATAACGGATTCGGTAGAAGGTGGTTATGGACAGAAGAATGAAGAGGAAAGGAGGCAGCAAAAAATTTATGCTGGAGTGGAGTATGATAGGGAAGGATATCCGTATCCTACTGCAGAAGGGCGATATTGCGAACTTGCACATAAGAGTATAGATAAATCGACGGAATCGGAAACTTTTGAAGAGTATTTAGAGACGTTAAGGTTGGAGTGTGATCAAGGAGAGCCGGGGTATCTCAATTGGACGGTACCTATGGACGCACCTGACTTATTATATTACCAAGTAAGTTTTTCTAAACAAAAATATATATAGTTAGTATATAAGTGTAGGTATACTATATAATAGTTGTGAATTGATTGAACTACGTGACCGCGTTTTAGGTAACTTTCTCTATTTCTAGGAATTTTTTCCGGATCCAGATCGATCCTCTCAAATGACAGTATCTTCGATGTGTATTTCTTTTATATTCCCTTTTAACTGTACATTTTTTGAGTTATGTAAGAAGTGTTTTTCTGCCTTGTTTTGAATTCGTCCAGAAACTTTTTTTGTTTTTTTTTGTTTTCGTGCAGTAATCGTTTTCCTTGTTTTTTCCATGTTCTTCTTTCTCTTCCAGTCGTCGTTTTTGGAGTTTTTCCTTTGGAGGATGTTTTTGGTCCTTTTGGCTGAATTTCTTGACCATAAACGAATGTGGTATTCCATTATTTTTATCTTGTTGTTGTCGATCCCCTCGCTTCTCAAATTCTTCTAAAAACTTACTTCTCTTTCGCATCCAGTCACCATTCTTCACATTCATACTTTTAAAAAAAAAATTATTTTTTTATTCCAAGTTTTTCGAATGGTTGTAAATAGTTTTTATCAATGTGTTTTATCCAGTTCTAGAATTTCGAGTGCTTTGAAAAGATTTTCTTCATTTTCGTTTGGTCGTCGTTTTTTATATTCTTCTTGAATCTTTTTCTACTTCCGCAAATTCGAGAAAATTCATTCGTTTTTCTTTTCCTCTTTGTGTTGATTTTCAAATTCTTTTAGAAACTCATTTTGCTCTAATTGCTCATCTAACTATACTTTTCAATCAAGCTTTATTTGATCCTTTTTATGCCTTTACTAGAGCGAAACCACTCAGCGTTAGAAATTTTAAAAACTTCTTTGTGATTTGTTGATTTCGAAAATTAACTAGCTGCAAACGAGTATTTGAAATTTATAACGTTTACTGGATTTTCTCTTGTAATACAAACCATTAGTCTGTAAAGGCTTCTATTCTTCGTATCCCTCTTTCAGTCGTCATCTTTCAAGTTCTTTAGTAACTAGTTGTCTTTTCTTTTCCATCTCATTTTTCAGTTTTTTTCTAAACAATGTTTTTTGTTTTTTCACCAACAAAACACACGACTTCTCCCAGATTTTATTTATTTTTATATTTTGGACTACTAGTTTCGGGTTAAATTCACCCTTCCTCAGTTCCACGTCAAATTCGCTAAATACATAAAATTTATTACTTTGTACATAAAATATTACTCAACCTTATTACAAACTTGTTAAAAAAGTAAATATTTTTTTTAAATTTTTGAAAAAAATTTTTTTTAAGAAGTTTGTAATAAGGTTGAGTAATATTTTATGTAGAAAGTAACAAATTGGGAACTAAGGAAGAGTGAATTTAACCCGAAACTAGTATTCCAAAATATAAAAATAAATAAAATCTGGGAAAAATCGTGTGTTTTATTGGTGAAAAAACATTTACATCCCAAAGACGGAAACAAAAAGAAAATGTTTTTTGTATTTTAGTTTTACTTTTTTGATCAGTAAACAAATTTGGCCTTCCATTATTTTTATCTTTGTAGATTTTTCGATCGGTTCCAACATTGGTTTTCAAACTTATCTAGAAACCTTTTTTGGTTTTCTTTTCCATCATTTTCAAATTTTACATATTAGAAAATTTTTACATTTTATTCGTTGTTTTTCAAATTGTTGTAGAAGTTTTTGCCATTTTTCTGTCAGTCCTCGTTTTACAAACTTTTCTATAATCTTTTTTGGCCTTCTCATCCTTTTATTCTCATTTCTTTCGTTATTTCTTTCTCTGGTTGTTTGTTTTTGAATTATTCTAGAAGCTCCTTTTGTTCATTTTTGGTCCACATTTTTAATACTTGTAGAATCTTTTTTGTTTTCCCATTTTATTAACATCGGTATTTAAGTTCTTGTAAGTGTAGAATCTTTTTTCATTTTTCTTTTTCTATCAGTCGTGAGGTTCCAAAATCTTTTAGAAGCTCTTTCGTACTTCTTTCCCGGACAAAAGCACCATCAAGGACCTAAATTTATGTATAGTAAAGAGACACATCCTGCGAAAAAATAACTAAAACGGTTTGGTTTGTTTAGATTTATTACTTTATTACTTCATTTCTTTTCAGTGTTATACACATAATAACTTGGGCTGGAAAATCCACGTGGTGGACCCCGGAGCCCTCCAAAGCAACGGTGAAGCCCCATCTCGAAGTGTCTCATTAATTGCACTTGCTGCTATTTGTTTGTTAACAGTTTCAGCCATTACAATACATTCTCGTGGCCGTATTTTCTAACGTTTTAATGAAAATCTCGACAATAATTTTATATGATATTGACTGATTATATTTCTGTGACGAGACAATAACTTAATCTTTCTAATAAGGCGTCCATATCAGTTTAAAAAAATACATTTCATATCTCACATTTCCAAAAACGTAACTTTATTTAAAAAGAAAGGTTCTACAATAACATATCGTGTTTTGCATTTGACATAACCTCAAATTTCTAAAGTACATGAATACGATGTAGGAAGCGGCAAATCGCTTTTGGTTTGCCGCGTTTCTAAATTTTTTTTAGGAGGCAAGTGACACGTATAAATGAGGAACCAAGAAATTTATCGTGCAAACATATCAAAGACTTTGTAGAATCTTTATTTTTAGTAGAGTTTTGCCTTATTTTTTAGATTTTTAGCGTCAGTGATGGAAAGGATTGTCATCACTGATATAGAACTTTTTTTGGAGTTTCATTTTTGTTAATTATATAGGAAAGTAGCTAAAAAGTCTTGCCCAAAATAATTTTTAGCCCAATTAACATCAAGGGCTTTACTTGCGAAAAAATTGTGTCTGCTTGCCAATCCTCGCCATTTTGTTACATTGTTTAAAGTTACGTTTTTGGAAATTCTTCAGTGTTAAATGGACTTTAATTTTTAATTAATTAAAGTCAATATAGTGTTATACCTACATATAAACTAATGCCAGAAAGAATTGTATTCTAGGTGACAAGATATCAGTTTGCTAATATCCAGGGTGTTGTGTAGAAATTTTACCTAAGTAAAAATCTAATAATAATCCTCGTTTAAAAGATGCTAAACACCCAAACTTGACTTACATATAAATATTAATGGTTCTTGAGATACACTATGTATCCATTTAGTTAAAAACTGCTGATAGTTTTTAAATTTGGCACGCAGTATCTTCAAAGCAGAAACAAAAAACGAAGTTGAGCAACACTATTACTTGTGATAATAATATATTTGTACTTACGTATTTTATGTTATGAATTATTTGTGAGATCATGAGCGATATTTACATAATTATTAAGTTGCGTACAATACCTCAAACACCCTCATTATTTATAAAAGGTAAGATTGAGTATTTTAACATCTTTCAACAAATAATTAACCTTGTAAGGATATTAAAACAACTAAACGCGTTTAAGAGTGAAACACCCCAGATTGTAAAATCTAGTGTACAATTCTTTCTTGTTGTTACATTATGACTATACAAAGAAACAAGCGACAATAATAATTGTACTGTATCTACCTATAAGAATATGTGCACAAATTTAAAGATAATTTCTTGTAATATATTATAGTGAGCTAATTCTAAGGCTGTTTTCGCTGACAATAACAGTTATTTTGTAACATTTATTACATTTTAAATTGATGGTGTTCAAAATAGGTATGTTTCACACATATCCATTCAATTTATGACAATAAACTAGTGTAGGTATCTGTATTTCATTCAATGTTCACACGATCAAAACTACTTACGTATATATATACTCAAGACAATAAACGAATTACAACGGAAAATGACCAAAAAACTCTCAAGTTTTTGGTAAGTGAACTAAAAGCGTCAATTACGTAAAATAAATTCGCAATTATTGATGCTAAAAATCATTGTTGTGTTTTAATTTATCAATGGTAAATCGGCTTGATATATTGCATGATGTTGGAGTGACTTCACAATAATAATAATGTTATAAATTGTAAATAATCGCATTTTCGATTTTAAAATTTGACCGTGTGATCTGTACTTATACAAAATATTTAGGATACTCCATATCAAATGTTGATTTTGATTCTTTTATTTCATAGTTGTTATAAATTTTTATATTTTAAAACAAAGTGTAGTATTATGTAGAATAGTGAAACGTTTATATACTGCGCATTTAGGTGTTTTAAATGGTACTTTCAATGTTTTTTATTAAATTATTCTTGTTGTAGTTTGACTTTATTAAAATGCATCTCATTATACTTGACTGCTTGTATCGTGGTTGGTGCGAGCAGATTTTAGTCTTTAAGTAATTTATGCAATTTTAAGGAATTAAGTTATTGGAGTGCCTTTTGTAAAACATATTTTTCACTTTGTAAAACAATAGTTTATTTCGACTACAATTTTATCTCTCATTAACTCCATACTTAGGTCGTCCTATAAATGTACGCTAGTTATCAAATTTTATTTAAATAAATTTACTGTCAAAACTTTCATCTTTCCCATACCCTTTTTTTTAACAAAAGGTGCGCTAAAGTCAAGTCGCACACCATGTGCTAAACTACTCGTAGTACCACTAATTCGGCAGACCTGTGCCTCTAATGAAGCTCAGTACCTTGTCTGTCGACACATTCTCGAATGTATTGAGCTCCATATAGCGGAAACCCAGATATAATAAATCTCTGAGGATTACAACCGTAGTGGAAAGTCTCTTGTGTACATACATATTCACTAATAACTGAAACTCTCTTCTGTTAACTCAGATTTTTGATGATAAGCTGAGACTGTGATGATAAGCTTATATTCGAACCACTTTTGAAGCGAGTTTTTCTGTCGTCTCCTCGGTTAACTTACTTAAACTAAAAAGTTTGTCCTTTCGATATCTTTTAAGTGTCCGGATATTCAGTAACGTACAGTCTACTTTAATGTTCTTAAGGTCTGGCCACCTAGCGATTTAGCCACACTGACTGAACAAAGAAATAAAAAAAATGTTTGTGCAGTTTGTTAGCTATAGTATTGCTTAGTGTCATTCAAGATGTACAGGTTTCGAGTTCGGTCCTGAACTTTATGACAAGGCCGGTGGATTAAAATCTGCTTGAGTTATTTACAACTGTGGCTTTTTCTCAATAGAATATTACTTTTTGCATTTTGCACTTGGATAGTTTTTTGCCATTTTTAAACAAACACATCATCCTCGATCAGCTCAAATGGAAATAACTACCCTTAGGACAAAAGCCCCGACAGGTATTGGATTACTTCAGACGACCAATCAGACGCCAATTGCATAATGAATGAAACAACAGAATTGTTCAAGCCAAACACAGCAACCAAGAAGTTACAGACCCGGGATAGTTGCCCCCTCCTCAATGTAGCGCATCCTGATGTAACCGCGGGAGACAACAACAACGTATAACAACGATAACAACGTATTTTTATTAATAATGCAAAGTTGAGATAAAAACCTTGAAACTTATATACTCAATACGTAAGTGTTACACCCAGAAAAATAATTTTTTGGCAATGTGGAAGACTTACATGAATAAAACGATTAACTGTGCCAGAGTCTGTGGAGGTCGATGCAAAGCGGACCGTCTCATCATGTCACACATATGCACCGGACATTAAATCCGGTGAACGAGGTGGCCACCGCAAAACATTAACGCGAACTTCTTGGAGAAAGTCCATAATTTGACGAGCAATATGTGGACGTGCGTTGTCTTGCTGAAAAAGGGTAGAACGAAGGGGGACTGGGTTTGAATTTTTACTGCCTATATCACTATTGTCTTTAGAACTCAGAACTTTTCTTTTGGGTAGGCCTTTGGACTTTTTTTTATACATTCGGCTTTTCAATGCAATATAATTTGGGAGCCGAACGCGATCATTATTGCAAAAACAAATGTTCTAATAATAAATGGCTAATAATTTCTATTAAAAATCTTAAAATACTTATACATTTCTAGGGAGGGACAGAAATGAGAAGTATTGTAAATTACCTCTTCTACACTCAGACTTTTCTCAATATCTTCCTCAAAGGACCATCAATTTTTTAATGAAATTTTTATATTTAAAAAAATAGAAACTCTTTCAAAATTTTATATTTTATCTTAGTAGGTAATTCCGTTCGTTTGGTTATAAAAAAATGCATGTTTTTTATGTTGTTTGCACTTTTATATTTGTTTTTGTTCGTTTGTTATAAATATTTTAGGGTTTGTAGGGGCCAATAAGCCCTAAAACGTTAGCAGCATACTAACAAAAATAAAAGTCTTAGGGCCGATTTCATAATCAACTTAAAGGCTGCTTTAATTTAAATGACGTTTAGACTGTACCTATCGATGCATATTGTCATAATGACAGTTACAGTCTAAACGTCATTTAAAAAAGCTTTTAAATAAATTGTGAAAATCAAAATACTTCTTAAATAAATTTATAGGAGGCACCAACAGGACTATTGTAAATTGTGCTATCTATATTTAGATATTTCTCTATATCTGGCTCGAAGGATGTTGGGTTTGTCCAACCCCCACCTACGAGATTCCCACCACTTGTGGCTGGGAATAGATACACCCTAGTCAGTTTTGCCAGTTAGTTCATTTCTCAACCAAAAAACAACATAGACGTAAAAAGCTGCGTCTAAACATGGTCCTTCGAGCCGGATAAATAAAATCAACGACGTCTGTTTGGTGGCAGTGATAAAATTCCCCATCAAGTTGTGGACACCAGAAGATGTCAACGTCTCGAGGTCCGTTTGGTGGCAGTGACGAAATTTTCCATCAAATTGGGGATGCCAGGAGAAGTTGATGCATTTCATAAACGTAGAGAAGACAACTCATCAATGTTAATTGATCACGATATATCCGACGTCGCCACCAACCGTTTAACTCGTTGGCAACAAGTGTGTCAAATGCAACAGCAGTTTTGAAAAAGGTGGTCCAGGGAATATCTTAGGCAACTTCAGCCAAGGAACAAATGGCGCAATCCTATGCAACATTCTGTAGACGTAGGGGATCTAGTGATTCTTAAAGAAGACTCAATTCCTCCGCTCGCGTGGAAAATGGGCAGGATAACACAACTGCATCCAGGCAACGACGGCCGAATCAGAGTGGTCAAAACCACAAACGGGCTCATCAAGCGACCAGTGGTTAAAGTGTGTGTGTTGTACTTGTATACGCGTACTTGTATATTTGTGTTTTAATTTTAATTATTCTTTCATTATGCATCATTATTATTTCATTTCATTTTTTATTATTTTTATATTTTAAGTTTGATAATTTCCATTGTTTATTGTAAGTTTTGGGCCTCTACTAATCACAATTAGGTATTTCAATTAGAGTTACTCGTTTCTGTTTGCTTAAAAAACTAGATAAAAGGACAAATTCTGCTCTTTAAGTACATCTTAAAGGCTAAAGGACAGTTTATAAAATTAAAAACTGACGATGGTGTTCAGTAGTTAAAGGAAGCACCAACTGCTCGATTGCGGCGATATAACGTTCGCATACTAACAAGTCGACCTTCTTCTTTAAACCGTTGTTCACCGAGTTGTCGCGTAGTAGCAAAACGGTCTCAAAGAGCTAGTTGTTGGAAACGCCTATCTTGACGCTGTGTGGTACACTCAATGATTACTATAACTAGCTTTAAATTTATTCATTCTTTTGCTAAAAAAATCATTCCAAAAAATTATTCCTTCTGGGTGTAACACTTTTAATTTCTCTGAGTATATGTGTTTTATAAAAATAATGGCGCGACCTGAATTTATGCATCCTTTTAAACAAAAGTTTTTACAATATTCAGGATATTGAAAGTCACCAGTTCTGAAGAACCCGAAAATAAACTATCAGACTGCAGTACTTTACCCAAGACATAGTTACTGCCCAAGTGCTGGCTGATCAACTACTTACGATATGTTATTATGTTGTTCTTGACCACAAAAGTTGTGTGTGCATTCTGTAGGCAACCACCAGTTCTGAAGAACAAACAATAACAAAATTAACAAACAGGTAACAGACTATGTTAAATTGTGAGTTCGTGACATGATTATTAGATTGTGAAATAAGCACTCACTTACGGTCGACCGAGTCAAACATGTCTATAAGACCTTCTTTATCTATAAGACCAGCTGGTTGCCTATGTTCCAGATAAATATATTTTGTGCCATGTGCTATGTAGCTTCACATTCCAGACATTAATGTGTTTATTTATGTTTGGTATGTAAATCCTACATCACTTATGTTATCGCATTAAGTGATAAAAACGCGTATTTTTTTATCACAAGTCAAGTAATATATTCACACCGGAAATTTGTAATAAATATAAAAACCAGTGTATTAGGAAATTAAGAATAGTGTCTTCAGTGCTGTAATAAAAATGGCGTCTCATCCAAGCCTCTACGACTACTACACTTCCGGTGGTATATCTTCCGGCCTCTCAACAAACCAGGAATATTTTACCCTCAACAATAAAACCATAACTCTCTATAGTGGTGCTTTACACTATTTCCGCGTACCCCCAAGTTACTGGCAAGATCGACTTAGGAAAATGCGAGCAGCTGGTTTAAATGCCGTCGAAACTTATATACCTTGGAATTTACATGAACCAGAAGTTGGCAAATTTGATTTCGGAAATGGTACAAGTGACCACAGCGAGTTTCTAAAACTGGAACAGTTCCTAAAAATCGCACAAGAAGAAGACTTATTGGCTATAGTTCGTCCAGGACCTTACATTTGCGCCGAATGGGAATTCGGGGGTTTACCCAGTTGGCTCTTAAGGGAAAATATCACAATAAGAACTTCTGATGCGAAATTTCTTAGTCACGTGCGAAGATTTTTCAAAGCCTTGTTAACAGTTCTATCAGCTTTGCAATTTACAAAAGGTGGACCTATTGTGGCTTTCCAAATTGAAAATGAATATGGAAACACGAAAATTGAGGGTCAACCTATTGATACAAAATATTTGGAAAGTTTGAAAGAAATCCTGGAGGAAAATGGGATTGTGGAGTTGTTATTTACATCAGATACTCCTTCTAATGGGTTTTCTGGAACTTTGCCTGATGTTTTGGCAACTGCAAATTTCCAAGACGATGCTGAAAATGAACTGGCTTTGCTTAAAAAACATCAACCTGGTAAACCATTAATGGTGATGGAATACTGGACTGGTTGGTTTGACCATTGGACTGAAAAACATCACCAAAGATCGGTTGAAGCTTTTGGACAAGTTCTAGAAGATATTTTCAATTTAAATTCATCGGTTAACATGTATATGTTTCATGGAGGCACAAACTGGGGATTTCTCAATGGTGCTAACATTAAAGATCAAACTACTGATAATAGTGCTTATCAACCTGATACTACAAGCTACGATTACGATGCACCATTGTCAGAAGCAGGAGACTACACTGACAAATATTTCAAAGTTAAAGAACTTATCCAAAAACATAATAAAGTGATTACAAGACTCCCAAAAATGCCAGAACCTACCAAAAGAAATATTTTTCCTCCAGTACAAATTACAGAAATGTTGACCCTCGATGACCTAATTCAGCAATCGCCTAAAATCACGTCCGACTCATTAAAACCCATGGAGTTATTAGATATAAATAATGGTTCAGGTCAAAGTTACGGTTACATAAATTACCGACAAGAAAATATCAACATCCTTCCTAACTCCGTTCTTAAAATAGAAGGCCATGTTTGCGATACTGTCCTTGTCCTAGTAAACGGCGAATTAAAATCGAAAATCCTCAAGACCCAATCAGATTTAGACGGTTTTGGCTATTGGAGACTCAAAGACTCCACTCTCAATTTAGGCCCCACGGAGTACAAAAACGCTACTTTAGACCTACTTGTTGAAAATTGGGGTAGAAGCAATTACGGCAAACTCAAACAATTCAACCAACACAAAGGTTTATGGCAAGGCAATGTTTTGATAAATGACACGATTTTGAAAAATTGGCAAATAGTTCCACTTGAATTTAGAAAAACTTGGACCAATTCTTTAGAAAATTGGAAGAAATTTAGTGATAGAATTGGACCAACGTTGCTTAGAGGAAATTTGCAAGTTGACGAACCGGTGGATACGTATTTGGACATGAGAGAGTGGAACAAAGGATTTGTTATAGTAAACGGATTTATTTTGGCTAGATATTTACAACTGGGACCTCAACAAACAGCCTATTTGCCGGCCCCGTTTTTGAAGAAAGGAAAGAATAGTGTTGTTATTTTTGAACATTTTGAGCCGAATAGTTTGATTCAGTTTGTCAAAGATCCCATATTCAAAACTTTGTCTTAATTTTTAAATTCAGTGCCAAACTTAATTACAATTATTCTAAGGTAAATCGTAAAAGAATGGCGATAGGAGTCAGAATGCGTATTTGGCTAAAACGAATTAAAAGGTCATTGCGCAAGTTTGCTTCGCCTATCATCGTTCTTTTAATTGCCAATTATGTATGTTTACAATTTTAATTTTTGTGATTAATTGT
Source organism: Tribolium confusum (assembly GCA_029207805.1). NCBI lineage: Eukaryota > Metazoa > Arthropoda > Insecta > Coleoptera > Tenebrionidae > Tribolium > Tribolium confusum. Next base: position 14,213,756 of record JALGAY010000006.1, read on the forward strand.
AGCGTCAAATTTTTCTGAATAAGAAAATACTAAAGAGATTTTCTTGCTCATTTTTAAGATCATTATTCTCTCATTCCTTTTTATTTTTTAATAGTTTTTCTCTTTCTCTTAGTTATTTCTCTTTAATACCACTGTTGTTACCGTCCCAATATTCATTTTATATTCTGTGGCATTCCTTATATTCTCCCTCCAACAACATGTGTGAAATTTTCTGTCGAAAATCGTTTTCGTCTGAGATATACAGAACTTTCAGGAATACAAGAAGTAAGTCTAACTTTATTTTTAAATGAAGAGTAACACTGAAAGATACGATTTTTATAAATTGGTACTGTAAACACCCAAAATGGTCATACTTACCGTCCAATACCAAAAATTGCGTACTAAATTCGATAATGGTAGCATGAGTATTTGACGGAGCAAGGCCTGTCATGACGCCGCTTCCATACCGACCCTACACTATCAAAAATCCACTAAATGATTGAAATTCCTAATAGCAAGAAATAATCAAGACACTGACTTAGGAAACAAAATTAAAACTAATAATATCCAACAATCATGCAAACTTGCATGATACTATAGTGGTAGTGGCGACTAGACGTGGTAGCTGCTTGGCAAAGCTGGCTTCGTAGATATTGGGAGAAATGCATAAAAATTTAGCAAATGCTTTTACGTGATTAAAACAGGGTGTTAAACAACGCAGTCAGCGGTCATCATTTGAATAAATGACCTGTATAAAGTAATGTGTATATTAACTTCAGCTATTATCTTTTAGAGGAGCCGTTAAGCCATCTGTCCCGGCCAACAATGCTCGTTAGGTTGTGTTAGAGGCTGTAAATGCGACCTAAAAACTCTGGCACTTGGGTGTTGCATTACCACCAAAAGCTTATTTATTTATTTTTACAGTCTTAATTCGCTTTGTGTTATGATTTACTTTGCTGCAATTAAAGATAGTCACGTAACTAGTGAACGGCTGGCAATAACAGCGTAATCCGTTGATTATTCGTTTTTCTTTCCACTCCAGAGAGTTGTAAGAAATCATAAAAACAGTTAATTTTTTTTCATTCTTTATTTCCACGTTTCCTCTTAAAACAAATATAAAAAATTCAAAACTTAACGCCTCTTGCCCTTCTTTTTCTGTTGTCCTTTCTTTTGCGAGTACTGCGACTTAGTCCTCGGTGAAGGTTCAACAGTCGGACTTTCAGCTTCTTGCTCAGTAACTTTACTTGAAAAATCGCTGAAAAAAAAAACAGTATAACAGTAAAAATCACACCACAAAAATTAATTACAATTGCTCTGCTTGTCCAGACGATGTTCCTTGAGACCCTTTGATAACATCCTTTGCTCTCCTATCCCTTTTCTTCCTATACCCTGATCTTTCGTATCTAGGTAACCACCTCTCAGGATCTGGTTGAACACCAGCAATGTAATTTTTCGGAAGTTTTCCTTTACGTTTCCTATGCTTTTTCTTTTTCTCAACGCCACCCTCAGATTTGGGAGTCCTAAATACATATTTAGACAAAATAAAAAATAAAAATTGTTCTTTTACCCTGGCTGTGATTCTTGCTTAGCTGCTGGACTTTTCTTCAAATTAAACGACGAAGGAGTAGATAATTGTAAAGACTCAACGTCTAAATTAGCAGCAAGGCTATCAACAGATGGCAGCTGTTTACTTAATTCAACAGCTCGTGATTTATCAAACTGTGAACAGGCAAGCACCAATTGTGCCGTTATTTTCTTATCTCCCTTATTACTTTTCAAAAGTTCTTCTAAACTATTAGCAGCAACTTGAGGATGCCCATTTCTGATATGAAAATCAGCAGCTTGTCTCCACATACTCGTCAAATTAACTTCTTCAATTTTATTTTTTTTATACCAGTCTACACTCCTTTCAAACACTCTTAATGCTTGTTCCTCGTTCCCTAAACCTAAATAGAGAGTAGTTAAAGCACCCACAATGCCAGGCTTGTAACTATTTTCTCCTAGGTTTTCCAGAATTTTACAAGCTTGAGCTTTATCACCCTAAAACAAACAAACATAGCACACTTTACAACAAATCTGAAGAAATACCTGAACCAAGTAAAGTTGAGCAATACACAGTTTAATAAAAAGCTCGTCTTGTTTAGAATTCAATGAAATTTTTTGCAACAAAGCAATGGCTTCTTTCGCGTCATCCCCTTTAAGTAAATTAAGTGCCCTCAAAATTGTTGTATAAGTCGTTAATTCGGGCCATTGCTTTTCAATATTTTTACAAATTTTCTCACATTGGTCCACTTGATGAATGTAATAATTCAAAATTGCGTTATTTAGGGCAATGTATTTTCTCTGTTTTGAGGGTAATTTAAACGTCAAAGTATCATTTAACGCAACTTTCATTTTCTTCTTTGAATCAAACAAATTCTGATCCTTGTTAATACAAACAACATTATTACTCGCAACTGCCATTAAAGCCACATCATCTAATTTTATTTTAAGATTGGCAGTGTATAACTGATGTGCTTCTTTAATTCTTCCTTGTTTTTGGTAAACATAAGCAAGTTGGATTTTAATTAAAGCAAGATCTACATCAATTTCTTCTTCTGACGCTTCTTCTTCTTCTAACATCTCGCGACATAGTTTCTCACACTGACGCAACTTTTTCTCAGCTTCGGTATACTGGCCATGAGCAATCAAAAGACAGGCTTTGTTAAAACAAAGCTCGTATGTGTTATCCCTCAAATCCTCGATACTGTCTTTAGTTTTTTCGTTATCTAAGTGCACCATAACAGCCCCCAGATTCGTATGACGCTCATCTTCGTAATCATCATCAGTGTTTTTGATAAGCTCGCGGTAGAGAGCTGCAGCTTCGTCGTATCTTTCAAGACGATACAAAATTTGAGCTTTTAATTCTTTTGAGCGCAAATCTAATTCCGGAAGTTTCTCGATTGCTTTAAGAGCTTCGTCGTGCTTATTTGCGCGGTAAAAACAATACACTTTTTCAAAGATTAATTCACTAAAATGACAGAATTCAAAAATTTAAGTAAGTGGGTTTTAGGGGGTTTACCCATCGAATTGTGCATTTGCGTTCATTAACCTGATTGCTTCATCAAATTTTGATAACTCAATCAAACAAACGACTTTATAGTGATATGCGAGAAACTCATGAGGGGCCAAATTCAAAACTGGAAGGGTTTATTTTAGCCATATGGTTTTTGAGGTTAGGTACTCACTTTTATTTGCTGCTTTTATGGCACGCTCGTACTCTCCATTCTGGCCAAAGCGGTTTAATTCAGCGTAGAATGTTGCTATTGCCTTTTTGTCCCGTTCAGCTTTTTCACTCATTTTTATTTAATAATAAACTCACTTCGTGACGTTTCAAATGTCAAAAACAGTGCTGCCACTGCTGCCAAGCCGAAAAAATCAAATTTGTTTTAGGAGATTTTAGTAACAAAAAATTAAAAAAAAAACAATTTTAAGCAAAAAAGTATTTTATTTAAAACTGTTTACTTAATTTTCTAACACGCCGTCAAAATTAATAAAAATTGGGACATTTTCGGCAGTTTTGAGAAATTCTTGTCACTAAAGGTTGGCACTCGTGGCGAAATGTCAACACATAACCTCAATACATTTTGATATGTTTGTGGGGGGTTATTTCAAGTTATTTCTTTGAAATTCTTCATTACTTTAATGTTATTTTTATTTACATAATGTACAAAATGTTATACGTAACTATTTAGATAAGAATTTGTGTAATGTCAGAGGTAAAAGCTGCATTTTTTAAATTGAGTTTAAATGTTTTATTTTAGGGCTTATCTTTAAGTGAACGTCCTAGGGCACGTCCTTCAATTCATAAATCCTTTTCTGACACCATGATTCAATCCACAAGTCCTAGAAGAAATCGATCAAAAAATGATTCCAGTGACTTTCTGGCACATGAATCCAGTTTGGAGTCAAATGAGCGAAGTAGAAGATATTCCAGCTCTGAAGAAAGTGGTTCAGAAAGTGAATCTGAAGAAGACAATTATGAATACAGTAATCAGGTGAATTGCACACCCCTAATTCCCGAGAGAGCTACAGTAAGTGACCCAGTAAACAATGAATGGATAACTCCTACCTTTATTGGCTTAATTGTTGTTGCTTTATTACCAATTCTGGTGTATCCATTTACGAATTTAACAGAAGAAACGTTGAATATTGAATCAGTTAGAGAAAATTTTCCAACACAAAATGAAGACCTGTGGTTGGCTTTTGAGTCAGGTGTTCAAGATGTCAATTTGAGGAACAGGCCGTCAACTTTTATTTTTTTGTATCAGGAAGAAGCTGAACAAACAATGAAAAATCTCCTGGATCAGCTCTCAAAATTTGCTGTTTGTAACATTTCAGATTGTTCACGAAAACCGATTATTTTAACAGACTCTGAACTAAACTCGGCTGAAGTTGTCAGAAATTATGGGACTTTAATTGAGAAATATCGAGATAAGTTGAGGCAAAATGGAGTCATGATTATTAAAAATCTAGAAAATGTTTGTGGAATTTCAGCTCAAGTTTTTCATACATTTTGTGACGAATTTACTCCTTTAGTTGAGAAATCACTTTTTATATTTACAATGAAAGTGAAGAACCTTCATGGCTCTAAAAATATGAAGTTTGTGGATGAATTCTTTCGGAAAAAGTGGACTGATATCAAAATTGACACTTTTAATGCCTTAATTACTCGAATTACGAGCATGGTTGTTGAAGTCGTGCCATAATCTGTGATTAATAACTTTGTAACAGTTAGTAATAAATAAATTTGTTGTTCGCTTTCTCAGGGTGAGTTTTACACAAATTTCAGTATAAAATGTTAAAATTTTTTTTTATTTTAACAAAAACTAAGTCGGATGAAAAGTTTAAAGAACAATCTATGAAAAAAAAAATTCAGCTTTAAAAAATCTTTATAATAATTGAAATAATAGAGAAAATAGAAATGAATGAAATCATTTTGAAAAGTTTGACGTGATAGAGTTTTAACTGGGTGACCCAGTGTTAGACCTCCAACTGGGTAGAGGAACCTTGGTAGTCGGGGGTTTAGTAAAATATGGAAAGTAACCCCAACAAAGGGTAATGATAACGAGTGCAGAACCACAACAATAAAATAATTGTTGCCGGTAAAAATATTATAAAAAGCAAAATTTTTACCGCATTTATCAACTAGTTTAGGCGAAGTAGCATTTTTACATAAAAGTTCAGATTCAAGAAACTTCTTTTATAAAATTATAGTTTAACGTTTGTACAGAGCGATGCTATTTAATTTTGAGTATAAGGTCAAGTTCTCAGAAAAGAGATCGTGTTTACGACTTCGTCCATCCGGTATTTACTCGTAACTTTCACAAATTTTTATGAAGGTCTTACCGTAAACCATCATTTCTAGACCTCAATAAAAGGGAGTAAAAACAATGCGGTCCTTACCAGTATTGCACGTGCTAAGCTTGGTCCTGGTGTTATGGTGGCCCTAAACTTATCAAAGAATCAAAGCCATAAAATGTAACACGATATAGGTATCTTTTTGAGGACCTTAACTCAGAAACTGAGGTTTGACGAAAAACGTGTATACTGTTCCAAACCAATTTTGGCGTACTTGATTTTAAAGGCAAGTCTTCTGTTTATTACTAGTGCACTAAAGATTGTATTGTTACTAAATGCAAGTAATTTATGGTCATTAGACATCCGGTGACATCTGAGACAACAGCTCTGGGTAGATCAAATCTACGCAAAAGTGGTGACAAAAAACTTCATATTTTGGTTTTTATTGAAAATACATATTTAAAACAAAACCATTGTAGAGGCAGGTTTTCACCGACAAATGATACCAAATTCTTTTTTTAGTTTTTGTTAGTAGCATTTTTTTTAGATAACCATAGTGCACTTTTAAAAAATTATTTTTTTAAAGGTATAATGGATTTGTATATTTCAAATTATTTCAAACAAATGTAAATCATAGGTGTAAACCAATCTTTTACTACACTATTTTAGTTGTCAATTTCATGGCCAGAATTTTTCGTTGCGAATGGGATTTTAAATAAAAAAAAATTTGAGTTGGAAAAATTAATTTCTCGAAAAATACTTGTCAAAAAAACCTTCGGGATTTTCGAGATCACTAATTACGATTTTTATGTCGCTCTTTAATTTTTTGTTTTTTACGGCAAAATTGTTATCAGTGACTGAAAAACAACACTAGGAAGCAAAAAACTGATCTATTTTGGTACGGTGCAGTCTAGCGTTGAATGAGTTATACCATTGTGTATTCATTCAACGAGTCTAGTGTGGTTTCTTCTGATGAGGTCTACGGTATTGGTTTGGTATTTTCTGTGTGGTTTGATGGAGATCTGCTGTGTTCTAGTTTGGTTTGGCTGATAATTATGAAGAGTGGTGTCCGTTTTTTTTTTTTGCGCGCACAGTTTTATGATTTTTGTTTCATAATGTTTAAAATATTAGGATTATTATATTTATAGTTTGTCATATTTGGTTCGCCATATTGATAATAATATTTAGTATTAACAACATCGTTATCAACAATCTGAAAAACACTGAAATGTGTATTTTAGGTTAGATTTTTGTTGTATTAATTATATAAGGCATCAGAAAAAAGGTACTGCAAAAAATAAAAAGTTTACGACATTCTCATTTTGCAATAAAAAATTTTGAATTGTTTCAATCTGTTTTTGATAGCCGCTTACTCTATGTCTCTAAACGGTTTTTTAAACTAAAAAGGCTGTTTTTTGTGGTTTTGTCAATAATATTTTTAATCGATTTATAATTTTAATTTTTTTAGGCTCAATTTAAACCTAAAAGTTTAAACTAGAATATTAGAAACACCCTTTGAAGAGTTTTTTTTTCAGAACTTTAACAGATGTTATTAAAAAAACATGATTTTACTATTTTTTATAGAGAATTTATTCTAAAAACTTATTTAGTCATGTAAATTTTTGATAAAACCATCGTTTTCGAGTAAAAAGTAAAAAATGATTCTCAAATAGCGTTTCAGGAAATAACATTTAGGTAAAAAATAGACTATAAAATAAAAAATTGATGTTCTTAATGTTCCTAATGTTCAAAGCATCGTGCAAAGTGAAATTGTATGGTGCTATTGGGTGTTTTTTTACGTTCATTCTACACACCAAGGAGATGCAACAAAAAGCTAATGTTCTTCTAGTTAATAACTAAACGTGTTTTTTGAGTTTTTAAACCACTTAATAATATTTTTCTTTAGTTTGTTAAAAATTTACCAATTGTGGCAGTTTTTTTCAATATTACAAGGCATTTTTTAAGATGAAAGTAACAGATTAATATTAAAAGAAATGAGAATATGTTTTATAAGTTAGTGTTAATATTTTTTTATTTATAGTTACAACTATAAAGCGCTACAACATAATAACTTTACCGTCCTAAATCTTCTATTGGTCTAGAGTAATTGTTAAATTTGTGCCCAAATATTTTTGGAACAGCCTGTACACCTTGCTTTTGTCAATTTTTTTAAAATTCAAGTTTGGCGCTACTTGTGCATCTGTCATTCTTGTCATCTGTCAAATTTTCACTTCCGGCCGCCATTATAAAGGTGCGTTGTGTGGAAATTTTGACGTTTCCACACTGTCGGCTTAATTTCCTCGCCAAAAGTATTTAAATGTGAATAAAGTGAATATATCAAGTATTAAATAATGGCTCGATACGGTCAAAGACCCGAAAATGCTTTAAAACGAGCAAATGGTGAGTAAATCGACTTGTCATATGGTGCCTCAAAAACCTCATGGTGTATTTATAAATCCGGTAATTGCGTCGTTTTCCCAGAATTTATCGAAGTCGGAAAACCAGCCCGAGCTTTAGATACTCTACAGGAAGTTTTCAGAAATAAAAAATGGGCATACAATTGGTCCGAGTCTGTTTTGGAACCCATCATGTTCAAATACTTAGATCTGTGTGTGGAGCTGAAGAAGTCCCATATTGCCAAAGAGGGGCTGTTTCAGTACCGGAATATGTTCCAATCGGTCAATGTAGGGTCACTTGAAAACGTCATAAGGGGGTATCTGCGGATGGCAGAGGAGAAAACTGAAAATGCACGGGAACAGTCGGCACAAGCTGTTATTGATATCGACGATTTGGATAATTTAGCCACTCCTGAAAGCATTCTATTAAGGTATTATTACTCCTAAAATTGCATTAAGAGTTGGGTCAAGTTTGGTAATTGTAGTGCTGTGTCCGGTGAGGATGCCCAAGATCGTTCAGATCGTACAATTTTGACTCCTTGGGTTAAGTTCTTGTGGGAATCGTATTGTCAGTGTTTAGAGTTGTTGAGAACTAATGCCCACGTTGAAAATCTTTATCATGATATTGCTAGAATGGCATTTCAATTTTGTCTTAAATATAATAGGAAAACTGAGTTTAGGAAATTGTGTGATAAGTTAAGGAAACATTTGGAAGATATTTGTAAACTACCAGCCCAAGTAGCTAATGTTTCAATGTCTAAACCTGAAACGCAACAACTGAATCTTGAAACTAGGTTACATCAACTGGATTTTGCTATTCAGATGGAATTGTGGCAGGTAGGTTGACTTGAATAGAAGTTATTTAATGGGACTTGCGTAAGATAAACCTGAGGGGGAAAGTGACATTAATAAATGTAACAAGTTTGAGTAATTATAATTTTATTTTTGTAAAAACAATTTTTTGATTCTGTTTTTTATTATTATTTTAAATTTGGTCATTGAAAATACATGGAAGATTACTTAGAATATTTTTTAAGCGTCAAACATTTTGGAAATCTTATTATTTTTGCTATTATAAAAAATAAAACAACAGTATTTAAATGTTTGATTTTTACACTAACTTAACGTTAAAAAAGAAACAAGTTTAACTGTTGAATCAGAAATAAAGAATATTAACTATTAACTAAATTTTGAGTAATCTCTAGGTCTTATTTTTGGATCATTAAAAAATCTGTGTGACAATGTGAGCTGCTATCGCTGGAAACCTTTCTAGTCTTATAAGTTCTTGTCGAAATTTTTGACTTTTTTTGAAATACAGGGTGTTATGGAAGTGAATGCAAAAATTTTAACCTGAAATGCAGCACCACAAGTAGTGACAATTTGCAAAAAATTTTTTGTCTTATCTCAATTGATAACAGAATTATAACCTAAAAATTAATTATTACAAAACGTATAACAATTTTTTTTAAATATAGGGCAACTATAGGTTTTTCAGGTAGAAATAAATCGATTTAACTTAATTTACCTCTATACTAAGTTGCACCGTTTAGGAGCTAGAGGACGCCAAAGTTAGAGATTAAAAGTCTATTTTATACTTTAAACGAAAATATCTCGAAAACGGTACGTTTTAGCAAAATATTGCGTTCTTGCATTTTTATTTAGAATTTACTGGCATATTCATTTTCGCTACAAAAATTGGAAATTAATAAAAAAAAAATTGACAAATTACCCAAAATGTGAAACAAAAGTGCCGTAACTTGAAATTGAGATGGGTAACAAAATTTTACTAGTTGAAATACAAAGGGTACACTCAACTTCATTTGTGTATCAAATTTGGTATTAATCGGTTAAGCGGTTTTCGAAATATACCAAAAAAATGCTTTTTTATACCCAACTTTGACGGCCTGTAATTTCGTTATTAGTTGAGATAGGACAAAAAATTTTTTGCAGATTTTTATTATTTGTGGTGGTGTATTAAAGGTTAAAATTTTTGCATTCACTTCCATAACAGTCTGTATATTTTATTAAAGTGGACAAGAAACAATTTATTTTGGTTGTGCGTTAGAAAACAATCTAATGTTAAATTTTAAACACATTTTAACCTCAGAATTAGGTCATCCGCATTAAGTACCTTGGAATGACATTTTTTCCATTGTTATGAGCCTATTCTTTTCAGAATTTTTGTTTAAATAGTATCATTTTACGGTATACATATAAAGAGTAAGTTGCTGAAACTTGGGACCTAATATCTCAGGTCTATAATAAGATGGCAATGTTTAAACTGTAAATAATCTAAAACTGTTGTATAATGAAAATTTGTCTATTTCCTGTTCCAACAAGCAACTTTCTGATTTTATACCTGGTGTAAACGAAATTAGGCTCACTCTTTTTTTTAATAGTATTTTTTAAAATAGAAAAAGGAAATTTGGGGAACTTATTACGTTAGAAATTCTCCATTAATTAAGCCAAAAATCAACTTTCTATCACTTCCGGTTGCACCGTAAATGACTATAACTTTGGATTTTTAAATGAAACACTACGTATATTTTTGGAATCTACATTAAAATCTGCGTCTATTACACTACTTTTAATAATTTTTCGTGAAACAAAAAGATTTTTTTGTAATTTTTGTTTTTTTATGTGAAGGTTGTGATAGCTCATAAATATTTTTAAGTAATCTAGACAACAATTAAAAAATAAAAGCGGTTCTATAAATGCTCTGGTTTAGAAAATACGAGACTTTAAAGAAATACTATTTAAAAAAAGGGGTGAGCCTAATTTCGTTTACACCCGGTATATTGCTTTGGTGTAAATATAAAAATACAGTTTCGTTACAAAATCTCTTTTTATTTAGAGGTTATACATTAATATTTTTTATCCTGTAAAAATAATGCTATTTTTAAAATTAGTTTAATTAATAACACCAGGAAGCCTACAAAGCCATTGAAGACATCCACAACCTAATGAACATGTCTAAAAAAATGCCAGTACCGAAAACAATGGCAAACTACTACCAAAAACTAGCCATGGTATTCTGGAAAGCCGGCAACTACCTTTTCCACGCAGCAGCTCTTTTCAAACTATTTCAATTATCAAAAGAAATGAAGAAAAACATCACTCAGGAAGAACTTCAGCGGTAACTAATTCCCAAACAATTTAAAATGAAAATTACATTTTTATTTTTTCTATAGAATGGCATGTCGAGTTTTAATTGCCACACTTTCAATCCCTCTTCCATCAGCACACCCCGAATTCGACCGTTTCATTGAAACCGATAAATCTCCACTAGAAAAAGCACAACGTTTAGCTGTACTTCTGGGCCTTTTCCAACCACCAACACGAGCTAGTCTTCTTAAAGATTTAGTAAGAGTCAACGTTGTTAGTTTAGCTTCACCTCAACTTCAGGATTTATACAATTGGTTAGAAGTTGATTTTCATCCACTTTTATTATGCTCGAGAGTTCATTCTGTAATTCAATCTTTACAAGCTGAAGAAAATCTTCTTCAACAGTATATACCAGCATTACAGGATGTAACTTTAGTTCGTTTGGTGAGACAGATTGCTCAAGTATATCAAACAATTGAGTTTGCAAGGTTGATACAATTAGCCAAGTTTACTGATGTTTTTCATTTGGAAAGGCTCTTGGTTGATTGTGTTAGACATAATGATATGCAAATAAGAATTGATCATGGAAAAAATTGTGTTCATTTTGGAATGGATTTGAGTGAGAGTCAAAGAGAAGATAAACCTGAAGGACCTACTCTTCAAGTAATGCCAAGTGAACAAGTTAGAAATCAACTTGTCAATATGGCAACTGTACTAAATCAAGCTATTAATGTCATAAACCCCAATAAGAAAAAAGCAGAAAGAGAAAAAATGAGAAACATTATGGTGAAGAACTACCATGAAACAAAAGCACAAGAACATGAAAAGATTCTTCAACGTCATAAGATTATTGAAGATAGAAAGGAGTATATCGAGAGGTTGAATACAGTGAGAGAAGAAGAAGAGCAAAGACGTTTAGAAGAGTTAGCTCGACAACAAGCTTTAGCTGAACAAAAACGTCTAGAACTTGAAAGAGAAGAAAGAGAAAAGAAGAGAGCTCAAAATGAAATTCAACAAATAAAAGATAGACATTTGAAAGAAAAATTACAACAGATAAGTCAAACTGGACATGGTCAAAAGATTCTAAAGAAATTAGATGAAGACGACATAAAGAAACTCGATGCTGACCAAATTGCAGCAAAAGAGGCTGAGGAATTACAGAAAGAACGTCGGGAATTACAAGCGAAATTGAAATCTCAAGAGAAGAAAGTAGATTATTTCGAACGTGCTAAACGTTTAGAAGAAATTCCTCTTCTTCAAGCTGCCATGAAAGAACGACAATTACAAGATCAAGCTTTCTGGGAACAACAAGAAAAAGAACGAATTGCTGCAGCAATTGAAGAAAGAAAATTAGCTGTAGCAACACGTGACCGTCTATCTCGAATGAAACCCGATAAAGACGCCTTCTTAGAGAAATTAAAGAAGGAAAGAAATATCGTGTACGAAGATAAACTTAAAGATTTTGAGAAGTTATTAAACGAGGAAAGACAGAAACGTTTACTTGAGCGCAAATTGAATCGTAAAGAAGAACGTAGAACTCGCTACATTAAAGAAAAAGAAGAGGAGGAAGAAAGAAAGTTAGCGGAACAGAAACGAAAAGAAGAAGAAGAAAGACAGCGACTCGAAGAAATCGCTCGTAAAGAACGTGAGGAGAAAGACAGAGTTGAACGTGAAGAACGAGAACGTCGTGCTCGTGAACAACAGGAAATGTTGGATCGGACTGGTGCCAAACAACGTCAACGAATGGAAGAAATCGAAAAACGGCTTGCTGAAGGTACTGATACAGTTCGAGAGAAACCGAAAGATTCGTCGTGGAGAAGTAAAGGCGAACGAGAACCTCCGAAACGTGAAAGTGGTGATTCATCATGGCGACGTGGTGAAAAACCTGAAGAACCGAAAAAATCGGAACAAAAATCCGAACCTTGGCGGCCCAGAAACATGCGAGCGACGGATGACGCTAAAGCTGGTGATGCTTGGCGTACGCGTGAAGCGGAGGAGTCAGCACGTGAGGAGCCGGAACGTGAACGAAGAGAGGAACGTAGAGAAATCGGACGTGGTTTTGAACGTGGAGATAGAGAGAGGTTTACACGTGGAGGGGACAGAGACGATCGGGATAGGCGTGGAGATAGAGATGACAGGGATCGACGTGGAGATAGAGATGAACGGGACAGACGTGGGGACAGGGATGATCGGGATAGACGTGGGGATAGGGATGATCGGGATAGACGAGGAGACAGAGAGGATAGAAGGGATCGAGATGACCGGGATCGAAGAGGAGGTGAGAGAGATATGGGTTCATGGAGGAGTACACGTCGGACAGATGATGAGCCTCCAAGGCGGCCTCCACCGTCACGTGGTGGTGGTGGTGGTGGTGGTGGAAGAGAAGGTGGGTCGGATTGGAGAACAAGGAAGGAGGAACCGAGGAAAGGACAGGAGGAAAGAAGAGCGCCGCCTCCGAAAGAGAAACGTAAGTAGTTACATCTTTGTAATAAGGTGTAATTACAAAATCAGGGTGGTTTACATGTTTATGCTGGTTTTTTTTTGCAGCTCGTGAGCAAAATCAAGCCGAGGAAGACGATGGCTGGGCCGAAGTTAAACGTCGTTAAAGCGTCTAGGGATTTTTATTTTAATGGAATCGTATTTGATTTTTGCTGTATATTTATCACTGGCTTAATTTCATTTTTAGGATCAATTTTAAATGGTAGTTGTGGGACGCTTTATATTATTTTTTAAATCATGAATGAATAAATTTTAATTGAGGTACTTGTGTTTTATTTTTAAAAAATTGAAGAATTGTTTAGTTGTTTACGTTTGTCTTATTTGAAACGATTTTTGAATGCTATTCAAGATAAAGTAGTTGGAAGATGGTTTATAACTTTTACGTATTGTTTACTACAATAAGTAATAATATTATAAACTCTCGATGCTTGGTTTCTCGTCAACATTATAAATCTGACATTTTGTCAGTTTTGAAAAAACTTTTTTGAAATTACCAACAAAAGAATTTTACAGATTCATTAGTTTGATTAGAACATTAGTGTTGATATTGTTCAAGAAAATAAGTGTTTCAATAATAAAAAAATTAAAAGCATTATAAAATTTGGCATAGATGGTCTTGCAAAGGTGTTTCAATCGAGCAACAACGTCCAGAAACTGTATGCCGGTTTCGGGGTTTTTGCCCCTCATCAGTACAGTGTATCCCGGAGTATTGTGCTCGATTGGAACGGGTGGGAGAACTCGCTTATATCAAGCGAAGTTCAGCTAGTAGTTGTATAGACAGACACAGTGTAATAATCGCCCAACCAGCAACACACTGAAAGGCAGTGTAACCAGAATTAGCAAAGGTGATGTAAAATGAGCGAGAGCCAAAGGGATAACTTTGTTATCCACCAACATTATTATACCAACTCTCGCTACCTTCCAGCACTCTTCGTCAGATGGCACAGCGTATCTGTCTATACGACTAATAGATGGTCTTGAAGTATAAGAAAACAAACGCCCCTCTTTAAAAGTCTCTCGAACGTCAAAAACCTGTTTTTTGCAGTTTTTGATAATTGCTCAGAGTTATTAGGAATAATATATTGCATATAAAATTTTCTACATTTGCTTGTAAAAAAAAATTTAGTGTAAAAATTAACCGAATTCAGGCGATATGAAATTTTGGAAAATTTGTAATTTTGCCATTGTTTACAAATTTATTTAACGAGTCGAAATACATTTATTGATGAATGTTGTAGCTAATAAAATTTTGAAGTTTACGAATGTTTTTTCACCTCAAATATTTATTTTTATTAATTTAACTGAATTAATTTGTTTTAAACTAGCAGCAACTAATATCGTTTATCTATTTTTCTTACCATTGCTCTAGAAACAATGAAGCATTGTCACTAGCCCAAGACAGTGAAGGGGTGATCCACACCTTGCCTGTTAATTTATTTTATTATTTATAAACTGATTTATCTGTTTATTATTTATGAATTTATTAAATACTAAAAAACAAAAACTATGAAAACAAGGAACATGCTGACAAAAGATTCAATGGACTTGACTTGACCCTCCTTGGACAACAAAAGATCCGAGCCTAACTGCTCTTTGAGCAATTAAAGATTTGAGCGTGACAGCTCAAAATGGTCACAGTTAGGGCTTTTAGACTTGGTTCTGTGTCTTCTATGTGTCTATTATGATTGATTAGTAGTAGTAGCGTTTTCTTTAGACTATGCCCATGATTTTAGAGTTTGGTTTTATTCCTTGAGTTTTATATGTGGTATTTCTACCAAATTTTCATAATATTATATTTTAATTATGTATATTATTTATTGTATTTGCATTTATTTATGGCCACACGTTATTTGTATTTTTATCATTCTAATAAATTGTTCATTGTCGACTTGAACAGAAAAATTACAAATTTTTAAACTTCTGTTGGATCTTCTTGGTGTGCAGATAACCCAATAACACCAAACAATTTACTTTCAAGACGCACGTTTCGACAACAAAGTTGTCATCTTCAGGTGGGGAATTAAACTGAATGATTTACAAAATTTCTCAGCTTACAAATTTTTGTTTGTTATTTGCATAACTAATGAAAATTTTGCAACTATGCTTTGTTACTAAATTTATTACACTAAAAAAGAAGTTAATTTTTGTAAGCTTTATTGCAATTTTTGGCATTTGAAAATAAAGTAGTATACAAAATGAAGCTATTCGGAACAAAAGATTTTTTTTTTTCAGATTCAAACCAAATTCAACATAATTCACAGAGTATAAGCATTAGAAATTGAGTTTTCCGCACAGGCGTCGTATATCGTGGCTATAACTTTAACCGGATGACATGTTATCGTATTAAATTTTTTGGTTTTTTATTAGTACGTTATCATTTGAAATCACGGGAAATTTTATTTATGGTTTTATTTTTAAAAAATTATAAAAAAATAAATTTACATCATAAATATTTTTACAGACAGCAATTAGTATTTACAAATTTTTTAATACAACATAATGGCTCCATTCGTCTTTTCTTCTAAAACAGGTATTACAGTATCAACTTCTTTTTCACTATTCGCTATAAAAACTATAATAATATTTACAAATGATGCTACTGCTGCTCCAACTACAAACCTGAAAAAAAGTTAAAAATTATTTAATGTAAAAAAAATTCAAGACTTACCAAAATGAATAACCCAATTCTGCCATATCTTCTGATGTCCAATCGTTATCTCTATCTTCCCTAGACAATACATTGTACTGTATCCTTAAATAAAATTGTGCTATCCAAAAACCTATGGCAATGACATCAGCGACCACTAGAATAATTTCAAATTAAAAATTGTATAAATTTGAAAATTGTTCATACTTGATAGAATATTCCATAGATAGAGGCCCGAAGAAGATGCTAAACATCTTGAAGTCGAAGTTGCTGTATTTATCGCAGCAAAAACTGCACTCAATACAGAAAATAAAAGGCCAGCACAAACACTGACTACTGTACCAATCCAAAACCAATAAATTAAAAATTCTGGTTCGTATTTCAATAAATGAATCACTGAAAAAAAATCAAAACAGGATGTTAGTTAGGTATTACGTAGTGCAAGGTTAATATTGAAGCCACGAAATTTTTTAGAAATGTATTAAATCATTGAGAAAGTGTTAATGACATCAAGGTTATCTGCTTTTAATTATTAACCGTTCGCAGGTGTTATGTGAATATTTAATATAAAATGTAATGGATCTGAAACTTTCCTTTTTTCTTTTTTTCAATTTAACGGTTTCTTATCGAGCCTACTTTTTTTGTAATTATACAAGTTTGGATGATGAGGCCAAATACTATGTACACGTTTTTCAACCGCGCCCTACTTATTTTTGACCTTTTGTTACTGTTGTTTCAAATAAAAAAAATTGGATTCAGATGGACAAATTTGCTTTCACTTTCCAGTGTCGCCAATTAAAATAAATTGGAAGTTAGAACATTTGAAAAAGCCTACGCATTTTTTGGGTTTGTATGAATTGGCAAAACATGTAAATATGTAGCCCAGGAGGTATGCGGAATTTGCTAGAAAGTGATAACAAAATATTTATAATCTGAAAATGGCTAATTTACTAAAAATAAATACGTAATAAATAAATGCAGAAAACGTTTCATTGTCAGATTACAATCTTTTTATTATTTAAAAAATGGGAAAGCTTTATTAACAGGGAAGGTCAATGAATTTATTTTAAGATTAAATTAGACAAGCATCAATGTTTTTGTTAAATTTCGTGAGGTATCTGGACATTTAGATAAGGTCACGGTTATAATTGGGTTTGTTCACTGTGTCAGAGGTGAAATTTTTTGCTTGAGGCTAAATGTTGATCTCGAAGTAACCGGAAAATGTGTTTCTTGTTGAAATTTGAAATACATTTAAAATACAAATTTAAAAAATACAAAGGAAAAGAAAGTTTTGTGGTTTTTACTGAATGAAAAGTGAGATTTTCAAAATCGATTTTTTATTTTTATAGTTTGCACACTATTGAGTTTTACAGACGAACAGTTTTTTCCGCAAAAAATAAATAAATGAGGAAATATTTCTATATTTTGTTGAAAAGTATTAAAATAAACTAATAAAAGAATGAGCTTTTAGAAGAAAGTTTGTGAATGTTTTTTTAGCTCAGAAATATTAGCTGCCTTATTGAAACTTTATTTTTAAACATTGTAAATTGAATAATAAAAAACAGTCTAGTAAAACCTAGGATGTTTCTTAAAATGCTGATTAAGATGGCAACAATAATTTTCGAAATTTACAATTTTGTCGTAAATTTATCAGAGAAAAAAGGTTTATTTTGAAAAAATTAAAGTTATTTTAATAAAAAACTAATGGGATTACAAATCCAAAATTATTTAAATTAATTACCTAATAATTTACTGAAAAAACGCCTATTTAATAAAATTATTTCAAATTTGGACAGGTTGTACTTCTGTTATAAATAATGTTATGCAATTATTTCAGAATTTTTGTTCAAATAGAAAGTGCCATTTTGGGGGTGGAGGTAAAACTTGGGGCACCTATTTTTAGGTGTAAGATTCATTAACAACTTTCAACCAATAGAATTATAATTTTATAGCCAACCTAATTAAATAATATTTCTCTCACTGCATTTAAACACAATTAAAATAAGTATATTTAAAATTAAATCTAGTATATTTTTAACAAATTAAGTTATAGAGTTAAACATTTTCTGTCAAATCAGAAGTGAAATAGTTACATAAACATTTAGAATTAATTATTATTTAATGATATAGGAGATCCAATAGAGCATAAAATTAGTGATTCTGTGACAAAATAGCAGCAGGAAATTGACTGTGCTATCACATTAAAGATAGTCTGTTCTATATGCTGTTTTCTACCCGCAACTATCATTTAATTTGTTATAACATTTAAAACCATAAAATCGTTTTTATTTAAAGTTTTTCCTGATAACATTAAAACTAACAATCGTGATGCTTTAAGATGCAAATTGTCAAAATAATTCTTTTAGGTGTTCAAATATTAAGCAAAAAAAAATTATATGAAATACCTATGACAAAAGTTTTACAGAACAAAATTAACGTTTTAGTTGCCTCAATTTACCTTCTTTTTCAAATTTGTGAGGGATTAGACCATTTAACATTTCTATTAATATTTTATGAGACCGACTTAATTTTGGTCTTAATTTAAGTACAAAATTAATATAAAATATTTGATGAAATTACGTTAAACCGAGTACCCGTGGATCTTCAAGGCTATTAATTTAATAAAATAAATTTAATTTAATTTAATCAAAATTATGACAATTATTTTTTAAATATTATCAGCTTTTATAATTTTAAAAGTGCAGTGAAAAGTGGTAAATTAAAATTGGCAACATTCTTTAAAAATTAAAAAATTACAACATTTTATTCAATCTTTTGTTAAGATTGTTATTGCCAGTGTAATTAAATAGCTTAATTCAGACAATCGTGCCGTACATAACAAAGGCAAGCAAAAACTTTAAAAAAATTCTGCCAAAGTGTTAGGATGATCACCACTGTACTGTTAAAAAAAACTAAAATTACGGCCATATAATGACTCCTATTTTTATAAAACTCACTTACAGATACTTAGAAGATTTAAAATAAATAAACTAATGGTATTTCAAAAGATTATTAAAGGAGATCGTTCCGATCTTATGGAAATCTAATAACTACTCAAATCGAAATTTTTTTATATCAATCGATAGCTCTTGAAATAAGGAGCAATTGGTATCATTGCGCCAACTTTGTAGGTCATCAAATAAAGTCTCTATTGAAGATTAAAAATGCATTGGCAAGAGTGAGAGCCAGTGAGGTCGGACAAATTGAGAGCTAGGAATGTTTGGAAGTGTATAAATCATCAGACCCTAATAATCTCGTACTTTTAACAATAAACTTAACGCCATGGGAGGGTGCATTATGGTTTGGGACATTTCAGATAATATTGAGAGGGGACATCCGAACTGCGGTTAGAATTTAACAAGGTAAATGAGTCATTACCAAAAAATATTTTAGGGACCGAACTGCGGTGCGCTCTGAAACTCCGGGGGGTTCTAAAATCCTAATACTATTATCGGTGATATTATCTTAGTAGTGTATAACAGAATTTTTCTTCTATGCTTGTGGCATGGTGAACAACAATTTTATCAATAGTTTGAACCTTAATCATGTTTTTTAGATTTGTGATAAGCAAATTTCCATTTTCAAGTAAAACACCAAAACACCAAAATTTTCAAAATTACTTATTTCAATTCTTTCCTGCTAGTTTCTATAGTTTGGTTTTCATAATATCTTTAGATTTTCCGTCTTAAAGTTTAGTTTTACTTGTAAAAAAAGCTCTTTTCTAAGCAAAACATAAATAATGAGGATGCCGACAAGCTTAAACTGACAATACTTTTCATCAACTTTTTAATTTTATTTAAACTTTTGCTTATAACTTTTTGTCTATAAAAG
The DNA here is from genome assembly GCA_029207805.1 of Tribolium confusum. Lineage (NCBI taxonomy): Eukaryota > Metazoa > Arthropoda > Insecta > Coleoptera > Tenebrionidae > Tribolium > Tribolium confusum. Next base: position 14,233,553 of record JALGAY010000006.1, read on the forward strand.
TTAGAATCAAAAGCTTTTAACACAGTGGTAACATCTATTACTACTACAAAAAAGCTCTTTACAAAATTTTTATAGTATGTACCAGGTGATTCAAGTTGGTGTACTTTGATACAATGCATTAAAATATCTAATTACAACGATTTCTAACAATTTAAAAAAAAATAAAAAAATAAAAAAAAATAAAAAAATCGCAGACTTATTGTGCTACACATTTGTGATTAATTATTGATACCAAAAACAAACAAAAAAAAATTTAATTTTTTTTTTAGGGTTTATTGATATTCTGGTTTTATTACTTTATAACGACGTGGGTCCCCACTGTAAATGAAACCGCAGTTAGAACAGGGATTAGGTTCGGACAGGTAGGCAGACACACTTCAACCGCAGTTCGGTCGCTACCTGAAAATCCACCGCAGTTCGGACGCACCGACCAAAATACACCATAAATATTTAGAAACATGACTTGTGTTTTAAATCTCAAGACCCTTGTAGCATTAGTTTACTCGGTGTAAATTGGTGTTTAAATACCATTTTTGAAGCCATGTTTTTAGAAAAAAATTAAAACTTTTGCTCATTTAAACGGCTTGTTTCCTTCCAATGATACAATTTTGGATTGCTAGCAGTAGCGTCCCTATCATGGTAACGAGCTGTTCATCTTAGAAAAAGCTTCAATTTTTTCCTAAAAATATGCTTTTAAGAATCGGATCTAATCACCGATCAATACTAAGTAAAGTAATGCTACAAGGATATTGAGATACAAAAAACAAGTTATGTGTCTAAATACACGTTTAAATTTTTATCCTTTTTTTATCAAACTAAAATACGGAGCTGTTTAAAAATTTGGTCATCTTCGGAAGTTTTTTTCAACACAAAATGTTAACACTATGTCTACCGTTGTCTTCCGAAATTCAAGTTTGAACTTTTATCTTTAGAATAAGCCGAAAAGAGGTACAATTTTACATCAATTAACAATATTATTGCTTAATACGCAATTTTTTTGGATTATTGCTTTAATTTATAAGTACAGCTCAAAATCTATAAAACTGTATCGAGGGCTTAATCCAGCGCTCTTCCAGGACCTATTAAAAAATCCCAAAATATTTTTTTTGTTAAAATAGATGTCTAAACTTTTCGTTTTTTTTGTGGTCTGTTTTTGACACCCTGGTATAACATAAACAACAAATTTACAAAAAACGATTTATTAAATATCCTAAAGTATACGAAATGATCTACCCAGAAAAACAGAATGATTTCGATTCCTAAATTTTTGTAGGTGTTACAAGACTTTAAGCTTTGTTAAAATTTTAGGGTGTTCCATTTCGATCGTTGAGCACTGTATTTAGACGTGAAAATTAGCAAAAAAGTAACAAAATTTTAATAAAAGTTATGCGGTAATGAAACTTTAGAATCATAACATTTTCCTAAAATTAAATTTCAAATGTTTATAACTTTAACAGAAATAACAATTTTGAAAAGATCGAGCACCATTTTTGGAAACAAAATTTCGCAAATTTCGATCTTACATTTTCGATGAAACTGGAAATAAAATCGATACCTATTTAAAATCTTTTAAAATTTACAAAAATCTCAAAACTTTTTCTTTTTTTTTAATGAAACTCTCTAAATATAAAAAAATTGAGGAGCTTGTTTCAATTTTATGAATTTGAATGAAAAGCAGTTTTGTGAATCTGTTAAAATATATTTTTGAGGTTTGTAGTTATTTTGGCATCAAAGCAAGCCATTTTCAAGGCTAATGGCGTTACTTTAACAGCATTTTTTCAGAAAATTATAATTCTGAAATGCATAAATGTCTCTAGTTTCCAGAAAATGTTCAATTCTTTTTCTTAAAACAAGTTAAATAATAGATAATTCCGCATTCTACTTGTAGTGTGAGTTATTATAACTGCTCTAACATTCCTAACAGTGGAATAATTTTTATAAATCCCAAGCTATGTACTTTACTGCTTCCTTAATTATTATCCTTTTGTTCCAAACGAGTACACTCGTAATAAATTCATTTCCCTCTGATCTGATACAAATTTCCATAAGTGAATACCCTCATATCTCGTCACTTATCCTAGTAAAACCGAAATTTTCCTCAAGACCAACTTCGTATAATACCTCATTATCCTTTGTATTTTTGTCACATAACAGATCGAAATAAACGTGACGTAATTCGTCCATGTCTCCTCATAGAATTTTAACAAAGAATACTTTCGTTTTTCCGCAACTAATTGTCAAACCCTCTCTTACCATCAATTTCATAACTCCTCCAACCGTAAGCAACATTCAGTTCTTTTTTACCATCAAATAACCCAAAACTAATTCGTCCATCACTTTCATGTGGGTTTTTGAGTCTTTTCGCTTTCGCGTTCACCCACTGTTTCGTCCCTAAACTCGCCACCAATAGGGCTATGGCAATACACGATCCGAAAAAAGTCACGAAAATCATGCCACGCTTAAAAAGATTCATTTTGGCATTTTTGTGACTTTCTACAAGATCCGGAGGTCTAAAGGATCAACGAAACTCGGATTAGGGCACTCAAGCGTGGATCCTGTCTGACCTAGCGTTTAAGTCTCCACAAAACACTAGCATTTTTCCAGATTTTAGGCGTTTTTCGAACATAATTGCTGATGAATTCTTCGAATATTTGTCCTACTTGCACAGATCATCACAGGATTGACATAACTGTACACTATTTAATTAATAACAATATTAGTTTAGAAAACACTGCACTGTAACACTTCATTACATGTTTCTCACTGAATTTTTGGTACAAAAACTTGCAAAAATTTATTATTTTGTCAGGAAAAACACATCTTCACTTGGTATATCTCTTTTAGATTGTAACCTAAAGAGCTAAAGCAGGTATGGTGAGATCCTATTAGTGAGGACTTGCGAACAGGTAAATTCGTTATGTTTCGGAATATCTCGGCTGACGGGTTTCAGTGTGGTAATTTGTGTTAATTCTTAACGTTTTGTATAAACAATACTCAACAAATCACCGTTTTTTAAAATATTGCCCATAACTTGTCTAAATTATTTAAATTTGACATGATTTTGGTTTGGTATTTATTATTTTTACTTGTAGTTGTTTTGCTTTATTTTTCGTTCGTTTGTTTCCTGTTATTTTTATTTTTCTTGGGCTTTGTTCAAAGGATTTCTGACAATTTTTATTCACTTTTTACCTTAAAATTTTTATTTGAATTCAATGGTTTTTGTATTAAACCTTGTCTGTTTCTCTTCATTAACATTTAAATGAAAATTTTCCAGTACATTTGCATTCGGCAGGTAGAGAAAGATACTTGCCTGAAGCATCAATTTTGTTCAAATACACAACGTATTACACAACAATAATGTATTACACAACTTTTTTCTGTTTTTTTTTTTAAATTTCTAAAATTTTAAAAACTTTCTGAATGAAGTTATATAAAATTTTTAAAAAACATAATGAGTGAAAAAACACGTTTTTATTAGAGAGGAGTCGGTTTTTAACACTTTTATTAGTAGCTTTATTTTGACCTCAGAAACCTGTAGGAAGTTATCCTATGTCCACATTTTTTTAGTATGCTTTATAATAACTTGATTTTAAATTTTTTGTGCGGTATTTTATCATCTGTGGTGCTGTAGTCAGGTTAAAATATTGCTCCATACTTTTGAATCACCTGATTTTCAAGGTGTAATCAAATGTTGTGTGCAAACTGCAGCTCAAAATACTCGTAGACCTCGTTAGATAGACGCTAAATACCAGAATTTGCTTTATCAGCAATTTATTTAAAAGCAATTTTGGGTATTTAGCATCATTTTAACAAGGACTATTACTAAGTACATTTTTTATAATTATGATTACATCCGTTATATGTACATTTGTAAAAAAATGCTTTTGTATGATGATAGTCTTACTGATTTGTTTATTGAAACGCTAAACACTCAACGTTTAAATTGTTGAATTACTTAAAATATTACTTTTTATAAAATTTTTAACTTTAATTTGTCCTAATAGTGCTACTTCTTGTTGCGAAAGCCTACTTTTTATATATTTTTTTTAAATGTTGGCGTCGTAAGAAACCATTATCTTTATCTGTGTAACGAGAAAAGTTAGGTTAACTAATAATTATAGAATTTTGAATAAAATTTGTCAGCTAAAAAGTTTAATATAAATATACAAAGGGTGTTATGGAAATGAGTGCAAAATTTTAACCTGAAATACAGCACCACAAATAATAAAAATTTGTAAAAAAATTTTTGTCCTTTCTCAACTAACAACAAAATTACAGGCCGTCAAAGTTGGATATAACATCTTTTTGTTATATCTGGAAAACCGCTTAACCGATTAATACCAAATTTGGTACACAAATGAAGTTGACTGTACTCTTTTTATTTCTACTAGCAAAATTTTGCTACACATCTCAATTTCAAGTTACGGCACTTTTATTTCACATTTTGGGTAATTAACCAATTTTCTTCTTATTAATTTCCAATTTTTGTAGCAAAAATGAATATGCCAGTAGATTCTACATAAAACTGCAACAATGCAATATTTTGCTAAAACGTATCGTTTTCGAGATATTTACGTTTAAAGTATAAAACTGACTTTTCATCTTTAACTTTGGCGTCCTCTAGCTCCTAAACGGTGCAACTTAGTATAGAGGTAAATTGTGTTAGATCGCTTTATTTTGACCTGAAAAACCTATGATTGCCCTATGTTAAAAAAAAATGTTATACGTTTGTAATAATTAATTTTTAGTTTATAATTTTGTTATCAGTTGAGATAAGACAAAAATTTTTTTACAGATTTTTATTATTTGTGGTGCTGTATTTCAGGTTAAAATATTTGCACTCATTTCCATAACACCCTGTATAATTTAGAGCGCTCTGCACCAGTGTTGCCATCCCATTGACAATGATTTCCCCCATATAATGGGTCAAAATCCCCTAAATCCAAGCTAGATTCTTCCAAAACACTTCATTTTAAAAAAGACTACAACCACAAAGTAAAAAGAAAAAAAATAGTTTTTTACAACGTACAATTTTTAATTTATTTCTAGTGAATATACATATAATAAATCACTTTTTAAATAAGTGATAAATATGAATTACACCGTGATCAAGAAATACTGGTTATTAAGTTGGCAACAAAAAATTAACAGTATAACATTTTTTTGGTAATTTGTAGTCGTAATTAAAAATACCCTAAAAATCTTCTCGGAGCACTTCCTCCTAAATATTTCCCTCTTCTTCAAAAAATACCCTAAATTTAGGGGGAAATCCCCCAAATTGGCAACACTGCTCTTCACTGGCGCGTCATGTTTCTAATTAATTTTGTACTGTAAAATATAAGTTCTGGACGCAAATGTAGATAATTATTATGATTCAAAAAATTAAATGGCGGATGTAATATTGTTTTTTTAAATCGTTTTATCATAAAGAAAATTATGATAATTAAGTTAATAAAAATAGAAGAAATTAATCGACACGAACTGGCGAGCAAGACCAATATGAATAACGGAAAAATATTGTAACCAACTCTGTTGTTAAGAGGATTATGGACGAATTTCTTTAATATAGGAATTCAAATGTAAATGCCCGAATTTGTGCATTCTTACTTATTATAAAAAAATAAAATAAAAACGGTTTTTGCTACGAGTATTGTAATAACATGAACTACATTTTGACTTTTTTCTATAATTTTTTAATAATTATTTTGTACTATTTATAATCTTTTTTTTATGATCATATTGTAGTTAATAATTAGAAAAATAATTGTACCAGACCTCATTAAAATATTTTAATAAATAAAGATGCTACAGATTCGCGCGTTTACATTGGAATTCTCATAAGAGAAATTCCTCTAGAATTATCTAAAATCTTTATTTGTACTAAAATTTCTTTATTTACCGTTGTCATAATCAAACTTGTTGGGTAACTTACTATTTAAGATTAAATATTATTATTTTGTTTACTAGAAAACTGAGTATTAATACTTTTTATCACGAACTAAAATAATAAGAAGGAGTATTCACTCATCGGCTAAGACCCACATAAAATTATCAAAGAAAGACAAAGCAGTATCTGTTTAGCGTTACAAATGCTCTTTGAATTAAAAATCCAAAAACTAATTAAAGTCCACCAAACACTACACACACGTGACTATTTTGTTTTTTTAATATCAATATTGGGATACTAAAAATGCACTTAGAATAGTGCAAATTGTTTTAGTAACAGAGATCTAAGATTTATAGCTGTGATAGTAAGTATATATTTAACTTTCAACTTCCTTGAAATTTTAATCCTCGTTGTCAAACTTGAAAGAGTTACTGGATCATATTAACAAAATATTGAAAGTTTGAAATTTGCGTAGCGCTGATTTTATTTGGAAACGCTGCGCACATAGTCAAAACTACGAAAAATCATAAAATAAAAAATTGTGGAGAATTAAATTTTGTATAATAAAGTTTCCGAAGCCATATTTTTATGTCTAATGGTGTGTGTTTGAAAAATGCTTAAAAATAAGAAAGAGTTAAACATCTCGCATTCTTCACCTCTTTCTCATCTCAAGTACCTAAACTATTGGAGATGGAAATATCACTTTGCAGACGTTATACACAATTTAATTATCTATGACCCGATATTTAATTATACAGAGTGGTTCAGCGATTAGCTCAGCTCTCGTCTTTTGTAGTTCAGTTATTACTCAAGTTAGAATTTTGATATTTTATGTATACAGGGTGAGTCTGCTAAAAGTGTTTCTTAACTTTTCTCAAAAACTGGTTATCACATTAACTTTAAAGTTTGGCATTAAAAACTTTGTTTTTTGCACTACACAGATGAATTTTTCAGAATTTTTCTAATATTTTTTCTAGTTAATATTAATTAATTTCTTTAAAAAAATCTAAATATTTCCAATTTTTAACATTATTCTAAAAGAAAAGATGTTAAAGTATTATTTTGTGCAAAAAATATTTAAAAAAAAATGTAGATAACTCGAAAAAATATAAAATTTCAAACTTAAATACGCCATTTTTTTCTAAGAGGGTGGGTGGGATCTTGGTAATACCAAAACACTAGTTTTCAAAACAGCCAATTGCAAGCTACTATTCAAATGTCCCGGGCAAAGGTGGGCGGTTTTATTACTATACCTGTTCGACGATCGGACTCTAGAGGTGTAGGTATTGTCGAGTTACGGCAGACGGCAGATTCAGCTTGGCAGTGCTGCACCAAACCGCGTCTTAGGAATCAAATAAATGTTATTATTTTTTGTGGTTTTCTACATTTTTTTAAAATATTTTTTGCACAGAATAATATTTTGAAATCTTTTCTTTTAGAATAATGTTACAAATTGGAAATATTTAGATTTTTTTGAACAAATTAATTAATATTAATTAGAAACAATATTAGAAAAATTCTGAAAAAAATCACCTGTATAGTGCAAAAAACAAAGTTTTTAATGCCAAACTTTGAAGTTGATGGGATAACCAGTTTTTGAGAAAAGTTAAGAAACACTTTTAGCAGACTCACCCTGTATAGTAGGTTGCATTTAAGTAAAATATTTTTAATTATATAGGATGTTCTAAAAAACTGTGATGTCGTAAACATACATATTTTTAAATCGCATGCTATTGCAACTTTTTAGTTACTTTCTTAACCTTTAAAAAAATTGTTTTGTGTTATTGTGGTATTATTGTGGTTTCAGGGACGTCGCCAGGATATTATTTTAGGGTGGGCACAATAAAACGTAAGAATATACCTATAAGGTGTATATAAGTTTTAAAAGTAACAGAACATTTTAACCATATAACTGATACATATAATTTATACATATCTATATAATAGAATTAAATAAAAATAAATAAGCTTATACTCTTCCTTTTGTGTAGTATTAAACGTCTTAAATTTTTTGCAGCAAAAAAATTTACTATTTTATTCAAATTATTTTTTTTACTAATTGTTTTTCTATATTAACTATTGCCAAACTGGACAGACGCTCGTCGCTCATTTTGTTTCCTAAATATGTATATTTTATTCGTCTTACAGAAGAGAAGAACGTTCTCTCGCATTTTGAGCTACAAAGTTTGTAAAATTCTAAAAATACAATTTTGTAGGTTTCTAATAGATCTAAAAATTGCGTAATACTTTTAATTTTATATTCATCTTCATCTCTTTTTTTTCAGTAAAATCTTTATTTTGCTTTGCAGTAAATCAACTTCTATACTTACTGTAATGTTCAGCAAACGGTTGCAGAATATCTAATTTAAAAAAATAACTTGATTTGGGGTTAAGAGAATTAAGTCTTATTAAAATATTTTATTAGCAATGAAACTGCAGTTTATTTCGTTTGTAATTCTGCTAATATAAGAAATTAAAAAAAAATTGGGTTTTTAGGAAAATCATTTTGGTCTTCGTTTTCAACGGACTCTTCTATCAAATATTTTTTTTTTATTTTAGACGATACTAACAATACCGTAGAAAAATAAACAACAATTATTATTAATAAAAATGGTTTGAAATAAACTTTAGAGACAAGACTTGTTTTACAATGTTTATATATAAGGCGAAAAATTCTTGACAATTTGTTTTAATAAAAGTAAAAGGCTTTGTTTATAATTTAATTATTAAATATTGTCGGTGTATACTTATTGCCATTTTATTGTTATGTTTGCACTAAAATCCTTCACCAACGAAAGAAGCAAATAGGATGGGATTTTTTTATGTGAATAATCCTGACAAAAATTAATAAAATACTATACATATTTGTGTTCACTTACTTTAGTTGCAAACAATTTTAAAACAATTTTAAAAAAATATAAAATTTAAATTTAAACCTCAGGTATATTCTTAATAAGATATGTATATCGCTCAGACATAAATTAAAAAAATATATATTTAGAGAAATTAAAAATCTGTGAAATTTTAACTATAACTTTAACAATAAATTCTTTAATTGTTTAACAGTATACCTACTTTTTATTCCATTTCCTATCAGATACATATCATTATACGTTAAAAAGTTATAGACTTTAGAAAAATGTCATTTTTTAACAAACGTATTTAAAAATGATTGTTTTTCCTAAATAAAACACGTTGCAGAATAGCAAATCTTTTTAGAAAAAAATTATTAATAAGTTATCTAATTTTATCAATGAAGATGTTTAGGATTTTTTAATTAATTATTATTGACGTTGGTGTTTCATACTTTGTTTGGTATAATAGGCTATCGCCTGATTCTCCGACAAATGCTGTATTAATCCTCAACGCACCTTATCAAGGGATTACCAGCATTATAGAACCTCTAACTAAAGAGTGCAGGTAAAGTCTTGCGGTACAAGTAGGTATCTAATCAATGAATCTTCCTAAACCAGACTTGTGCTAAATGGAATCTACAACCTACAATAGTAGAGTCAGGCAGGCCATGCCGTTTTACAATTTGAATAGAAAGCTAACTCAAAATCTATCACCATCTTTTTTTTTTGATTTTTTTTATATTTTGAAGGTATACCATACCACCAATTTATTTAACATTACAGAGTAGTAGTAGTAAAACATTGAAATCATCACAAACTTAAATATCTTTCAATTTTTTATTACTCGATTAATTATTACTTAACACTAGACATATTAAAAAAATTGTGTTGAGAATAACTATAAATATTTTTACAATAAAAAAATCATAGGTCTCATTAAAAATGTATTGATCTTATTTGAACAAATAAACATTGGACAATTGCACTTGCAGCTGTTAGGAATTTCCGAAGAAATAAAATATAATCCCCTTTTTCCGTATACAATAACAAGGCGCCAAATTGGTCAAGAAGGTTGCAGGAAGTAATTGACACAAATGGTCACATGACCCGTTATTAATCATGGTCTATATTTTTATTCTGTTTTATTTTAATTTTTTTGTTCTATTTTTTTATTTTGTTATTTATATTGTTTTTTATTTGTTTGTTTATTTTATATAGTAAGTTTTATTTTAAAAATGAATTAGTGTAGTTAAACTTTTTTGTAATTTTTTATTTTGTATAAAATTTTATTTTGATATAGCATCGTATTGACATAACTTTTTTTTTTTCAATAAACATTTTTTAAAATAAACTATAGCAGTTTAATTTCAACGTTTCAACTGCTGTCTAAATACAGACAAAAAAAATTCGCTAAAAATACATATTTGTGACTTGTGACCTCTAATCACTTGAGCTTTTTATTTATAATTAAATTTAATTAATCTTATTTCAAATGTCGGTTTTGGTTAAAATTAATTTAATAATGTTTTCAATAATTATTTGTTGACAGTTTTTTTAAAGATTACCAAAATATGTGAAGTTGTTTATTTTAGTTACTAAATTGTCAGAAATTAAATATCCTTTGGGTTATTAATTACTTTAATAATAAAAATTAAGTTGTATTAAATTTGCATTATGAATTAAAAAATTACAAAAAACAGTAACACGATTTTTCGACAACTGCAAGCTGAATACTAGTATACAACAATAAAATAATAATATAGCGTTTTGTTATACTATACAATGAAGTGGCTGTAAATGATTGAGTCTGTTGGCAGTCTTGAGTTAGTAATTTTAATATTAAATAAATTTCTAACGCTTTCAATATTGTAAATAAAAATAAGTACAAAAGTTAATCTTTCTTCAACACAGACTAAATATTTACAAGCATTTAGATATTTTTTTGACACGGAATAAGATAAAAGAGGTAGGGCAGGTTTGTTAACAGACTCAATCATTTACAGTCACTCTGTATATCGCATAAAATGCCAATAAGTAACCTTTAACTATATTTGAAAATTAAATTATAAACAAAGCCTTTAACTTTTAATTAAAACAGAGTGTCAAAAAATTTTCGCCTTAATTATAAGTATGTAAAATAAGTCTTGTATCTTAAGTTTATTTTTAACCATTTATTAATAATAAATATAATAATGTTGTTTATTTTTTTACGGTATTGTTTTTTGTAAAATAATTAAAATTAAAAGTCGGATTAATGTTTTTAGTTACCAAATTGCTATAAGAAATATTTAATTAATCGTCATTAATACCTAATCAAAATTTATTGAATAAACTTACTAAAATAATCTTTAAAAAAATTATTATTAATTAATTTCAGTTAAAGGTGCCATCGAGAATATTGCAATTTTAATAATTTTCTACGACAACAAAAAGTTGTAGATGCGAATTTTTCTGATTTCTTATGAAAACGAAAATTATTTACTATCGGTCAAGCTGCAATTTAAATATTTCGGTCCTCAGTTGACGAAAGAAAGAAAGCAGCGACACGATACAAACCGCATGCCTGTATTTACTGCGATGTTAGAATGTGAGCTGCTGGCTCTCGGAAGCTATCCGAGCCGAGCCGAGAGTCGCATTTCCCATGATCAACAGTGTACGCTAAAATTTCCAATTGTCGCGCAGTAATTTTGTTTAAAGAAAAAAAAAGATACGCTACTGCACACACAATCAGATTTAATATAGGAAAGGAAAAGCTGTAGTAACGAAAAATCGTGCAATTTTAACAAATCGTAATTGTACATACTCATTAGTTACACTTCGACTGTGGAATACTTTAATATCGTCGAGATTAGAGTGAGTATAATTACTAATCACCGGGCATGATAAACGTAATAAATAAGTACTTAAAATTTTAGATAAAACAATAAATGACGAATATCATTTTTTTATTATTATTGGTTTATTAGCTGCTTAGTCAAATGTTTCAAATTCAAGTAAAAATATAGTTATTATTTTTTTATTTTATTAAATTTTTTTATTGTTTTTTTAAATATTTACAATATTACATGTATACAGTAATAAATAATTTAAAACAAATTGTCAAAATAATATTTTTTAATACAAATAAAGTACTGGATCGGCATTATCTTCTATATGTACATTTACTTCCGGTTCCTTGGAGATTAAATAATTTCGAACATACAACAAACTCATACTAATTAAATAACAAGCAAGGGATGCAAAATTTATCCTAAAAACATAATGTAAGACAAAAAACTAGGATTTAATATTCCTACCAGTAAGAGTATCCTAGACTTGACAACTCTTCAGTACTAAAACCATCATTAAAAGTTTTGGCTGTTGGCAAATTATTCTTTTGCAAACTTTGTGAAAACATTGTTCCATAAAGTACCATAGACAATTTTACAGTGAAGAAAGCAATAGCGTTATAAATATACAATCCAAAAATACTAAGATAGTTCTGGTACGGGTTTGAAACCACATTCCACAGTGCCAAAACTGCTGAAAAAATACCCGCCATTCCGGATATTACCAAAAAAATTATTGTACACAACCATATCCCTGCATTAATAAAAGTCCGGTCTGAAAAATACAAAAAATATATTTTTCTTCATTTCGTTATGAAATGTTTTCGCGTTATGTAGTGGCTCATACTGCATCACTACTTATGAAGAGTATCTTAAGAATAAAATTTTATTTAAATGTAATCCATCTTTTCATAACTAGTTATGTAAATAACTATATATTTTTTTTAGAATTTCTTTTACCTTCAGCTGTAGCCTTTGACACCGAAGTCCGGAATTCAAATGGAATTTCACTGAAAATATTATACCTTGAAACAGCATCTGTACCAAGTTTGGGACAATCTAAATCTTTTATATCAGTTTCTCCATTGTATAGTTTTTCAAGACTATCTTCCATATTGTTACCACACAATAACGCACAAATATTCAAGCTAAATGAACAAACCGCTAAAAATTTCAGTCATATTAAGAGATTTTCAGGAAAAAAAAAATTACTTGTCAATTCATAAATCGTAGGTTGTGCACTCGTCTGCTGAAACACTCCATGAAACAAACCAAATTTCAGATAGTCTTGTTCAGTTTCAGACTGGAGTCCAGCTGCAGACGCAGCTGAGGATATCTTTGCTGGGGATGTTATCCATTCTTGTGTTCCTAGAGAGACGAATGAAATAATTGCAGCTATACCGGAGAAAAAACACGTTGCGAAAATGTATTCTCGTTTTGTTTTGACCATGATTCACACTATTTGGATAATTTTTAATGTATTAACACTGCTACACTTTCATTATTAGTACAGAAGTGGAGTTTATCTTGGATTCCTGCTTTCACAGATAACATATCTCGATAAGTACGTCATTATCAGCCGCAAAACTATTGTTCAAACTTGAATTTAATATCTAAAGGCTTATTTATTGTGATAAAAGTACTTTACCAGTAATTTCTCAGATATTTGTGATTCATATACAAAAACTTCTTTTTAAATACGAGTGTAATAAGCTGGATATAAATAAGCCAGATGTTTGTATCAAGCATAACTCATCTATACGCTGTATTGATGAAGGGCAAAAACCCCGAAACCGGTCTACATAGTTTTGGTGTTTTGTTGTAACATTTCTTGTTTTTTTACAGGAAAAAAATGTAACCAATGTTTTCTTTTGATTGTTATAGTTATATGAAATTATGCTCTGTTGCAAAGCTAAGATTGATTATAATAAAAATTATTAAGTGAAGATTGGAAGGATTCAGTATTCTACTATAATAGGCTAATAGGCTTTGCCTCGTGTTCTAAAATTTTTTTCTTCATTTATTTATACCCCAATACAGTATTTATATATATACAGTAGTTACATTATGTCATTCGTTATGTAATAATAAGTAATAAGTTTATTTCATTACTCGGATAATAAACTTCGTTACCTAATTTAAATACGTGATATAATTTAGTCTTATCCATGCAGACGTAGATAAAAGTTTTATTTTATTTTAAAACCACAATCTTGTAAACATATACCGCTGCCAGCGTTGATAACAGTTATGTTATGGATAGTTAAATAACACTCGTTATTTATAACGTTGGCATAAATATTAAGATGATTTAAAAAATCAATTACTTTCGTTTTTTTTTTAATTTAGTATTTGTTTTTAATAAGTCTGTCATAGCGATTTTCTATTAAATAACAAAGGATTTTTTTTAACTTTGGCATTCTACAACTCATTTACGGATCACTTTACAGAAACGACCGTACGTATTTTTATAGGACATTATACGCTCTACAAAAAAGGTCTTTCACTATTTTCTGATAAATAAACTATTTCAAAAGTTATTCGAGGTTAGGTAAAAATCACGTTTTTTTTCTTTTTCGATTATATTATGAAACTGATCACAAAATATCGTAGGATCTTTTTCTAGATCAACACCACCTCAACTACAAGGGCTGCACGCTGAAATCCAAAAAAGGCTTAAGTGAAACTCCCAATCATCTGATAGCTGTTTATTTATGTTTTAGGTTATTAAAGCGTTGTTGTTGTTAAAGGTACTCACTTCAAAACAGTTCTAGATCTGACTTTGAAAATAAAGTAAAACATATATCTAAAAAATCATAAAAACAAAATAAAAGCTGTTAGTTGGCTGTCAGTTTAGCCTTTTTTAAATCTCAGTGAACAGTCTTTTTAATTGAGCTGATGGTTTATTTCATTTTTTATTGGGTGTGGCAAAAAACGCATTTTTTAGACTTTTTAGAGGTACTAATTGTAAAGCTTTTATTAATAAGCAACTATCAAAAAAAAGTTGAATCTTTTTTATTACCCTGCAAGAGCTTCTGAAAGTGTTACAAAAGCGTTGAATTTATTTTATTATTTGATGATATTATGAAAAACACCTTTGAAAACAATTTATAATTTATATAATTTCCTCCAAAAAAATGGTAAAAACAATTTTTTTAGGGTCTTAAATTTGATTGTTGAAAATTTTCAGTTTATCGTTTATCAATATATTAAGTTTATCGTTCTTAACTAGTCTTTTGTCTTTTGTAAAAGCAACTGATTTAAAAAAATAGATATAGCTAAACCTTTTATTTTCAGAAATTAATATCAGCATTAAAATCTTTGAAATCACTGTTTATATACTCTTAATATAGATTGTCTTTTGAGTTAAATAAAGTTTTTTCTTTTTAAAAACAGTCTTTCTGGCAAAGAGGGCGAAGTATTTTTGGGAATAATGCTGTAGAATTTTATTGTATAATAATTTGCAGAATTTCTAAATCTAGTAACTTGTAAATTGTTAAAAGTTATTATGAGATTTTGTATTATATTCGTGAAACAAATTTACGGATATTTTTCTTGAGGTATCTAATACATTAGTAAATATGTGTACAAAGACAAAAGAGTAAAAATTTCTGAGATCGACAATCTTCCTGATAACCAATATTTCCAATTATTTTTACTACTCTTCTTTGTAGTTTAAACAGTCAAGATGATCAGTAAGAATAATTGTAAATATTGCCTATCAAGAAGATTATCGATCTTTTCTTAATTCGGAAGGATATTGGGTAATTTGGACAATTATATACGAGTAGTGTATAAGAAATGGTACTTTTGCGACGTCTCCTGCCTTTATTTTAAAAATTATTGAAACTTCCTCAGGTTTAGTATTTTTTTTATTTTTCAAATTATTAATAATTCTGATAAAAGTATAAATAAACTACGCACAAATGAATAGGGATATTCTAAAAAATCATATTTAATGATGTAACCAATTTTTTTCAAAACTATGTGATTAATTAACCTTCATTTAGCTTATCAAAAAACTGTAAACCAAATGAATCGTTTTTCTTTTGGTAAGGTTAGGGTCTGAAAGGAAAGGCTCTAATGAAGATATGTGTTTTTTTTTTTAAATTGTTTTCTTTTGTAGTGTCCACTTATTCGTATCGGTTTACGGTTAAATTATGAAACGGCTTCATCTTCCAGCCAACCTTTGCGAAATTATTGTGCGAATGCATACTGAGGGTTACCGACAAGTGGACATTGACCAAACTATCGGTATATCCCAAAGGGTGGTTTCTCACACCCTCTCATGTTTTCGGAAAGCAGGATCTACTGCTAGGCGGCCTGATAGCGGATTCCAACGTGTTACAACCCCTAGAGAAGATCGTAACATAGTCATACAAGCCAGACGCAACCGCTTTTTAACAGCGCGTCAGACTCTAAATCTATTGCAAGATTAAAGCGGCTATTGCACTTTAAATAAACAATTCGAAACCGTTTACGGAAAGTTGGACTGTTATCGTATGCTCCTTTAAGGGGATTCTTACATAGCCATCATCTAATGGGAATTTGTGGGATTTTCGTCAAAAAACTGTGACTTACCTATTCGATATTTTTCTACGAAAAAAATATATATAACACAACTTATTATGACTTAGATGTCTTGAACCAAAAAACCCTTGAAAAATTATTAAATTTCTTTTAAAAAAAATAGAGAAATTCAGAAAAAACAAATGTCATCTTTGTAACGATATTTTGCATAGATAATCATTTATTTTCACAAAAAAATATTCAAGGCAATAAATTCAAGATGTTTTCTATATACAATTAAAATTTGAGGTTCGTCAGTTAATTAGCGGCTCTGTACTTTTTTGAGGAAATTTTCCTGTAAAAAGGATAAGAATTAAAATCATCGAACTCTCTATCCTCTCTTGTCGTCTCTTCACATTCACAGCTAGGTATCGGCACGCTCCCTTTGTAGTTTCTGGTTTCCAAGAAATGTTAATATAAATAAATTGGCTCATTCGTCTACTCAACGTTTAGTTGTATTTTGTACTTCGTGACAAAATGAGTGAAAAAAGAAAATTGGGACTGTCGGACGTCCGTAAAAGCAAAAAACTATTAACTAAAAATTTTGGTTGGCAATACCAATTTGTGGTATGATCAAAAATGTCATGTAATTAGGGCGTGATTGTTATAATAAAAATGCTATACAGGGTGTTATGGAAATGAGTGCAAATATTTTAACCTGAAATACAGCACCACAAATAATAAAAATCTGTAAAAAAATTTTTGTCTTATCTCAACTGATAACAAAATTATAACCTAAAAATTAATTATTACAAAACGTATAACATTTTTTTTAAGATAGGGCAATCATAGGTTTTTTAGGTCAAAATAAAGCGATTTAACACAATTTACCTCTATACTAAGTTGCACCGTTTAGGAGCTAGAGGACGCCAAAGTTAAAGATGAAAAGTCAGTTTTATACTTTAAACGTAAATATTTCGAAAACGATACGTTTTAGCAAAATATTGCATTCTTGCAGTTTTATGTAGAATCTACTGGCATATTCATTTTTGCTACAAAAATTGGAAATTAATAAGAAGAAAATTGGTTAATTACCAAAATGTGAAAAAAAAGTGCCGTAACTTGAAATTGAGATGTGCAGCAAAATTTTGCTAGTAGAAATAAAAAGAGTACAGTCAACTTCATTTGTGTACCAAATTTGGTATTAATCGGTTAAGCGGTTTTCCAGATATAACAAAAAGATGTTTTTTTATACCCAACTTTGACGGCCTGTAATTTTGTTGTTAGTTGAGATAGGATAAAATTTTTTTTACAAATTTTTATTATTTGTGGTGCTGTATTTTAGGTTAAAATATTTGCACTCATTTTCATAACACCCTGTGTAATGGTAATGTGTACTTAGTGATACCACAAATCTTTAGAAAACCAGATAAATTTTTTCATGGCATTGACGACTTTAAATGGAACCGTAGTATAAAGGATGTAAATGAAATTAGACTTATTCATTTTTTAATAATATTTGTGCTAAATAGTATCGCACTGGTTTTACTGGAAATGACTATAACTTTTGATTTTTAAATAAAACACTATACATTTTTTTTAAATTACCTACATGTTACATTACACAAAATGTGTATAAGGCTTTAGTTTTAATTTTTAAAGCAAAAAACTTTGTAGAAAAACAATTTTTTGGCTTTAAATGTTAATAAAAATATTTTTTTAATTACATACATGTTTTTTCTTTACCTTAAATATTTTCTTTTTGATATTTTTAATTACTGATTATTATTGTTATTGTCCATTATTTTGTATTACGTATTCGATGATTATCGGGTGTTTTGGACGTGCAAAAAAATAAAAAACCTTTAATTTCTTGGTTACGTTTCGTGGCATTTATTACCACTTTTTCAGACCTTGGATTATAATTTTAATTTTAGATGTTTATTTGAATATGATTTCATGTTTGGTCGGAAAGTATTAAGTGGTTCTCTATTTTGTTTTGAATTTCAACAAAATGGGGGACTACTTAATACTTTCCGGCCCAAAATAAAATTATATTCAAATAAACATCTAAAATTAAAATTATAATCCAATGTCTAAAGAAGTGGTAATAAAGACCACGAAACGTAACCAAAAGATTAAAAGATTTTATTTTTTTGCACGTCCAAAACACCCGATAATCATCGTAATTTCTAATTACGATGTGTCAGTTTTATTTTTTAATACTGGGTGATAAAAATGATAAAAAATGATAATTAAAAATGTATTTAGTGATACATCTCGTCAAAAAAAACAAAGAGACCTATCACTGGCGAAATTTTTGACCATCATTTGTGATACACCCTGTATAATTGTAATATTGTTCAAAAATTTTGTTTACTGTTGTAGGTCTGATTATCTTTTTTTTAAAGATAATCTATTTTTCATAAATATTTGTACAAGATTATGTACTAATTCTCAATATCTTGCGAAAGAACTCCTTTTACACAAGCAGTTTCTTCAGTTTTTGTATATGTACTTTTTTAAATATTTGAAAGTGTTTATAATTTTTATCAGTACTTAAATGCATCAAATAAAAAAATGCATAGTCGGCATCAGCTCTATCAATTTCTATATTGCGTTTTCATCACTGTATATTCTTCGAAATTAGCCTCATCATATCATTTTTCGGTTATAAACGATCATCACATATTTTGAAAAGTTATGTATAGTCTACAGTGCGTAAAGAATGCCACCTCTCTCAATTAACAAATCATTCATGATAAAAATGTAAAGGTCCCAATAGGTACATAAAAGTAAAATTTTTTGAGAAAATGTTTATTGATATTTATAAGCCAAAATAATTCATGTTTGCGGCTTCAGCACAGTCTTTTATGATCCGAAGTGGACTTTACGCACCTGACTGTACATACATGTTTAGGTTGTGTATCTAATTTTTTTTATGAAAATAATAAAATCATTGCTTACTATGCAGACTGTAATGTAAGGTACATACCTAAAAGGGGGCTAATAAAATTTTGCTATTATTAATTTGTCGGTTTTTTATTTTGTTTATAAAAGTCTATGTAATATTGTACATAACAGTAATTAGGAGCATGTGATAATTTAGTTTCCCACATTTGTCCCTTGGCTTTAAAAATATGTAATTATTGCAAATAGAACGATTTCGATAAATGTGCTTTATTTCTTGTTTATTTATTTTTTACCCGAATTCAGTCATTTTATTGCCTGGCAGCGCAAGAGACCACTATAAATTGTGAACAACTGTAGCGGTGATTATTGTGCGTTACTTGAGAGGTCCGCTAGCAACCCTATTTCGCATAAAAGCTTGCTCACATAGTAAACATGCAGACCAATTAAATAGAATAGAGAGTAATTCTGACTTCGCTCAAAATGTAAGAATCCTCTTAAGACCCGAGATACATTGGGGATGTTTACAAAACCCGTTCAGATGGCGCAGGCATTCACTTTTTAGTAATACAACCATCCAAGCCTTCCAAATATTAGAGAAAGTTTGGACTTGTGTCTTCGAGTAAGCTCGAAAGGACACGGTACTTCCCGAACTTTAGCCGCTTTACAAGATATTCCAAATAATCGTATATTTTGTAAAAAAAAGTGAAAAGGATTTTTTTGTTATGACAATATGTGACTTTTATTTAAAACACTGCAGCTATAATAATTTAATCAGCATTATGTCAAATAGTGTAAAAACTATTAAAGGAAAATTAAATAAATTTATTATTATGTTTTACTTTGAACTCGAATTTGAAATAAAATGATTGTTTATATTCTAATTTATATTACCGCATTTATTGGGATTAAGTAAAACTTTTGGTGCTTGTCAGGTGTTAAAAAAATCCAAAAATTAAAATAATGTAGTTTTTCAAAACTGTCTAAAGTGGGTCTTATTATTTTAAAATAGAAACAATAGATTATCAGGCTGGAACCATATGTTTGTAAGTTATTGTGGAAGTTATAGTTATAAAAGAAACAAGAATATTAAATAATATTTTTATAAACAATTTTAATATTTAAAAATTGAGAAGAAAATGTTATTCAATAACATGATTTTGAAATGTGAGATTTCAACATTTATTCAAAAAATTTTAAACTTTTATGAGAGGCTGCTTTAATTATCATTTATGAAATAACAGAAATAAGAAAATCTTACAAAGTTATTATATATTTGCGTACTTGAATTCAGCAGTTAGCTGAATTTCATCATTCATTACCAGGAATTTTCTTTTACCGGTACCGCCAAGAATTCTTGAAATTTGTTGTCGGCAACTATTTGTTTTTCCCGGAATTGTTTCATTTTAAATTAGGGTGGGTAACATAAGCTCCTTCAATTTTACAAATTATTCATTATTATTGGTGGTGCTACTTGTGAGTGAAGTGTTTCTGATTTGCTTTTTTTACGATGGGACAAACTTCGCGTACAAGACCTTCAAAGATTTGTAAAAGAAATAAAGCTTCTATTTCTCGAAGAAAATATCTAATTGCTAAAAAAGGTAAATAAAATACAAACATATTTTTAAAATATATAACTATACAGAATATTTAATTACAGTTTTAGCTATTACTAAGAATGCAGATTGTACTGACGAAACAAGAAATGTTATAGGAGACACAAATTATGATAAAATCTGTTCAGAAAAACAAAGAAGACTGGATGAAAAAATAACATTTTCTAGGTTTGTATTCAAGCGTGTAATTGTGTAAATTGTGAAAAAGTGTGTTTTTACGATTAAAACTTTATCTAAAAGGTTACACCACAAATTTGAAGCTATGTATAAATTTTATTTCAGTTATAAGTTATAAAAAAAATTAAAAGCGATGTCTAAAACGCATTCAATACTTTATCATAATGTACATTATTTTTTATATCAATTGACACTTTACGTAAGTTTTATATTAAAATATTTTAGTGAGGTTAAACCTTCTACGTCTGAAGAACATGAAACAGACAATAATTGTGAAAATATGAGATGCGATACACCTTTGATGAAAGATCCCATATGCATGAATGAAACCACATTTAATGAGTACGACCTGTTGAATACATGTTATGGTTTTAATTTTTGTATGCGTAATTTTTAGAATAATGGATCATGAACTTTGCATCGAAAAAGATGATGTCTATTCCAAAGCACTTCCTGGCAACAGAATTGTTGATTTGGGTTACATACTAAAATGGGCTTTTAGCATGCAGCACAGCCACTCCAAATTATGTTCAGGAATATTATATCCTTCTAAGGAATATGACAGAGGATTAGGACTGGTACGCCACATAGAATTTAAATGTTCAGAGTGTGACATTGGGAACATAATTCGAAGTACTGAAGATCCCAATAAAAAAAATTCGGAAATTAATTATGGAGCTGTATGGGGCACTTTGGCGACTGGCAGTAGTTTTGGCCACTTAGAGGAATTATTATCAACTATGAATATACCACCCATGAATCAAAGAAAATTTAATGAAATAGAAAATACATTGGGAGATGTGAGTAAAACGCATTTTTAGCTTTCTATATCACTTTTACAAAAAAAATATATTAGAAGCATTTTGTGTATTTATCTTTATTTAGAAACGTGGTTATTAGGTTTGGAAAGATCAACTTTGTAAAGATATGGAAGCTGCTGCTTTAGAAGAAGCTAAAATTGCCGTAGAAAATGGGCATGTAGATCCTGACGGGGTACCATATATAACGGTTTACTTAGACGGTGGATGGAGTCATAGAAGCTACGGCCATAATTACAACGCTGCATCTGGAATTGTAAGAGATAATTATCATTCTTTTATTTAATATATCTACGTTAATGTTATTTTAGGGAGTCATTATTGGTCAAAAAACTTTGAAAGTTTTATATGTGGGTGTAAGAAATAAATACTGCATTATTTGTGCAAGGGCCGCAAATAAAAAAGAAACACCAAAGGAACATAAATGCTTCCGCAATTGGAGCGGCAGTTCTTCTGCGATGGAAGCTGATATAATTGTAGAAGGCTTTTGTTTTGCAGAGAAAGTTTACAATTTACGATTTAAATCTTTTGTTGGCGATGGGGACTCCAGTGTCTACACTAAAATAATTGAGCGAGTCCCGTATGGAAGAACAGTAAAAAAAATTGAGTGCGTCAATCATGTTCTCAAAAATTATGGAAAAACACTCTTCCAATTAAGCAAAGACGCAAAAATTGATTTAGCGGCCAGAAAATTATTAACAAACAAAATTATAAAAGATTTACAAAAGGTCGCTCAAAAAGCAATTTATAATTGCAACAAAAATCTTGATCAGTTAAAAGAAGATTTAAGAAATGGTCCTTTACATACTTTTGGTGACCATCGCTCATGTAAAGATCGTTACTGTGAGACACCTACCGTGCTTCATAATATTAAAAAAATTGAAGCTATAAAAAAATCCGGTCTGTACAATCATTTATATAGTAAGTATTTGCTTTTTTTTAGTTGTAATTTTTTTGCATGTACCGTATACATTTTTGCAGGTGCCTTAGAAAATATTTTGAAAAAATCTCATTTATTACTAGAAAATCAGAACAACAACCGGGCAGAAATATTCATGAATATACTAGCTAGATTTAATGCCGGAAAACGTTTAAATCTGACTACAAGGGGCTCACTTCAAGCAAGATGCACAATGAGTGGAATGAGGTATAACAAAGGCATTAAGTGGCATTCAAGTCCATGGAAATCTTTAACAAAAAAAAGCCCGGGAAAATATTTCAAACAATACATTGACACTCAAAGTCACAGGGCAAAAGTTAAACCAAGAAGAAAAAAATTGGAATTTAAAACAAGCGGACAAAAGTTACCAACTATAAAAAATATAGATTACGGTTTAAATGCCCAACAGCCTGAACCGACAGAAGAGTATCTAAAAGAAGAATGTGCAAGAATAATTGCAAAATTACAGGTAAATACATTTAGTATAAGCCTTACTGTCACCTGTGGCAACTTATTGTCTTTTTGTAAATTAATATGTAGTTCGTTTTTCTTGTTAGTGGGCTTGTCTGTTTTTCTTCAATACATTATGTATATGACATAACAACGTATACAACAATGTGTTAAAAAGAGACAGACTAGCGCACTAAAAAGAAAAACAAACAAACTAGATATAAATTATCCATAATAACTTTTTTTTTAATTGTACTGATTTTAGGTTAGTAAAGAAGAACAAGCTTTTATCGAACAAAACACTAAAGAACAGTTTGGCAGTGAATTGTTTAAAACAGAGAGGGCAGATAGGTTGACAGCCTCTTTTTTTGGCAACGTTATAAAGCGAAGAGCGTCAACTCCTTGCCATAATTTGGTTAAAGAAATTTTATATGGGAACAGTCTCTCTACGCCAAGTCTTGAATATGGAAAGACAATGGAAATAAAAAAATCCATAAAAAAATTTGAAACAGAATATGGTTTCGTTGTAAAAAAGGCTGGTTTTTTCATTGATCTTAATTATGGGTATCTTGGTGCGTCTCCAGATGGTTAGTATATTAACTATTATTCTTTGTTAATTGATTTGAAATGATTTATTTTTCCATTACTTTATTTTGTTATAGGACTTGTAGGTGAAACCCACCTCGTGGAAGTAAAATGTTTGCACAGCGTTTTTAAACAGAACGTGGCATTAGAAGAGGCTGCCGAAAAAAATAATATTTGTCTGGAAAAATATGAGAAAAAATTAAGATTAAAACGAAACCATACTTATTGGTATCAAATCCAAGGCCAGTTAAATATTGCCCAGCGAGAAGCATGCTACTTTGTAGTTTATACTGGAGATGCAAACCCACTTTTGTTGAAGAAATTAAAATTGACATGAAATTTTGGAAAAATAAAATCTTACCAATTTTAATAAAATTTTACAATGACTGTGTCTTACAAGAAATTGTAAGACGCAGAATTCCTAAAGGAGAAAAATGTTTAGATCCACCATATATTGTTCAAGCTCAAGAAAAAAAAAACATAAAAAAAATAAAGTGTAACTTTAATTTTCTATGTGATGCTTTACTATTAACCTGTCATTTTTCCTTTATGCTTGGTTTTTATTTTGTAAAAGTTTTTATTGAGGCATAAACTATGCAATTTTTGTTATTTAATAATTTCAATATATTACGAGTATAATCAATAAGTGTAAATAAATATTTATTTAATTTATTAATCAACAGTAAATTGTTGAAATGTGCTACTACGAAATAAATACATTGTTAATAATAAAAAATGAAATTACGTATTAAACTCATTGTTTCAAATCTTAATCTGCCTTTTGCATAACTCCACAAAAGAAATTGAAACCATTACTGTTAAAAATTTTATGTTAAGTTCGTACTTTATTTTTTCATTTCTTACCTTATTAATTCTCTTTTGCATATTGTTTTAAATATCATAATTTGAAAATGGTTGCGCCATCTATTCGAAACACGCTGAAGTTTTGTCTGACTTTCACATAGATAGGCAACCCATATTTCTTATTGAAAGTGTCAGATTGTTATAAAAAATTTATGGCGAAAATATCTAAGCTATAACACAAATATTTTGAAGATTTTTTTTATAGTTATTTTTATTGGATAATAGTGTATTGATTCGTCTTTTTTAAGCACGAAGACATTAATATTTAATTGTTATTAAAGCAATTTTCACTTCTACTAGATACGACACTTTTAATATTTTTTATTAATTAATGACCAGCTTTTTTTAACAAAAAAACCTACTGATGCAATTAATTAGATGTTGGTCTAAAAGAATCTACAAAAAAAACTACTCTAAGTTATTTCATAAATGAAAAATTTTCGACAAAAGTTAGTGCTGTTTTACGAGCAATGAGGGCTATGTATCTCTCATCTTAAGAAGAACAGCCACAACAGAACGTCACTGGCGGTTACGAAGAGAATGGTGTAGCGAACTAGCGAGCGGCTGACCGAGCACATAAACTGGCAAGTTGCTATGTTCACTGACGAATCTCGTTTTTGTCTACACAGCTACATCCGACGACAAAGAGTGTACAGAGAACGAGGAATGCGCACCATGCCATGCCGTAATTTGTGGTGGTGTTATGATCAGAGTCCATTTATTCTGGAGGCCGTACAAACCTACACATCAATCATTGATGGGAACCTCACAGGGGTGTGTTATGTTTAGAAAATTGTGTAGGAATAAGTGTTACTCACAAGGAACTTTATTGGTGAAGAATTTCGCTTTCTTGACGACAACGCACGCCCACATAGAGCTCCACATAGTGCATTAATTTTTGGAAAACCATCAAATTTCACATTTGCCTTTTCCTCCAATGTTACCAGACCTTAACCCAATTGAACATATATGGGATGCATTGCAAAGGAGACTTTCCGAATTGCGATCACTATACACAGCCCTCAAACCTCCATGAACTACAAGAAGCGTTACCGCCCCTTTGGAACGCAATCCCTCTTAAGATTTCTAATAACATTATTAACAGTATGCCAGAAAGATGTCAGCAAGTTGTTAATAACCGTGGACATTATACTCGATGTTAAAAGTGAAAAATGAAAAAGATTTTATTTTTTTTTGAGCATTTTTATTACAAAATCTATTCTAATTTGTAATGTTTGATGCCATTTTGTTACTTAAAATAAAATCTCGTCTTATTTACAAGTAAAAGTAGAAATTCTAGCAATATCCCTATTCATTTGTGCGTAGTTTATAAAAAAAGATTGCAGTTTCTAAAATTATTTACAGCAATTTTTCTAATAAACTTCGTACGACGCAAACTACCGCTAACGAAAGAAACTTTTATAAAAATTTGGTTATGAATAATTGCGTTCGGTTTTTTGTGACACAAAAATGTTTGAGTTTTGAAATTTTTAGGCTGCGAATAATTATTAAGCCAATAATGTAGAAAATTTTATTTATTTTTACAGCAATCATTCTACTGTGGATATTTTAAACCGTTCAGTATCTTCAGAAGTCGGCGTCAATCCAAAGAACTCTTATTAATACCTCCCAGGCTTTACATAACCGCATTAGCATTAAAAAGACTACTAATTAGTAATTAGAAAATTTCTCAAAACTGTCAATGCTGTCATTTAATAACATTTTATGTCTGTGGTGCAGGTAACGTGAAAAAAAACCTAACAACATAATTTAGATACATTTTTCAGTATTGCTAAGTTTCTTAAACTTAAATTTACAATATCTTTGAGCAAAAGGTTTTGTTTACAACAATTAATTTTTGTTCGTTCAAAACAACCACGTCTGCTTGAGTTGTCATTAAATAATTCAAAATTACAATATTTTAATTATTGACGCCTTTCCAAATTTTTTATTTTTGATTAATAGTACAATTAATTTCATGGAAAATGGCATTTTTTTTCAAAAAATATATTTGAAAGACTGCCATTAATTAAAATATTCTATAATTTCGAATTATTCAATGACATTATAGGTACATACTACAGGGGATTAAAATTTTCTTGAAATTTCAACTTTGACCTTGAATAACTTGGAAGTTATTATTGTTTATTTTTTATTTTTGAAAATGTGTATCCACATTTTAGTTTACACATTTTAGTTAATTGATCCGCAAACGAATTATGAAATTCCAAAGTTTTGAAAAACAAAAAATGGTGGATGAACTAAATTTACTAAAAGCTCTTGGTCGCATGTCGGACTTTAAATTTTTCTTCAGGCCTTAATCGTAACACATAAACCTCGATAACAAAAAATACTGATCAGGTTGGCAAAAATTTTTTGTGTAAAACGTAACCGACTATTGAATTTTCTCACTGACGGAATGAGAATTATTGTCAAAAATGTGTGGTGGCTGAAAATCACTAATTAAAACAATTAAAAAACAGAGTTTTATAGGTATGCGCAAAATAGCTGTGTTAGCATTTTTTTCACCCCTCCATACTTTCAGCAGTTTACCGTCGTGGTGGTTATTCTGTTGACTTCGGAGAATCGCTATTCGTTGTGATCCTTTGTTGGTTGTGCATCAAAAGTTTTCAAAGGGTGAGCAATTATAGTTACTTATAGTAAGATAATTTACTAATTTCAAATGAAATACTTTACTAGTTAAAAAAAATTGGATAAACTAACCGAAATGCTTCATGCAAAAGGAGTCCTTGGCACTTATCATATCGCGTTGAAATAAGTAAAAAAACTTTTCTCAATCCTTGTGTTTATTACATGTTTTAGTAGTTTGGTTTAGGGTTTATTATTATCATCATAAATGTAATTCATTTTGGTTTTAGATTTTAATAGTTTAGACAATAATAAATGAAACAGACTTTTGACTGATATTCTTTTTTACCAGAAAGATTGATAAGAAGCCTTTTTGCATGAAGCGATTCAACTACCAAACAAAGACAGATAAAATTAAGAAAATTTGATTACTTATTGATTGACCAATTCCTGTGAGTAAATCTGTATTCATCATTAAAAAATAAAGTTTTTTTTTAAATAAAGGTCGTGTAGTGTAGATAACTCACTGGAAAGTTCGGCTACCACCTGGTATTTGCAACTTTTTACTCGTACGATTTCAGTCACTTTCCACACTTTCATGAACTACCCTTTGCCTCATTAGAGGTAGGGGGGTGAAATATTAGGAGAGACAATTAATTGATAAAAATCGGATCACATCTCTTTATAGATAGTCGATTTTATTTATCTTTTTTATTTACAGAGAATACAAAAATGCCTCAGAAGGAGAAGAAACAGCCTCAGGAGGAGAAGAAGAAGCCTTTCATGGCCCCTGCAATGGTGTCAGTCAATGGTGGTCCGCCAGTTCAATGTATTGTTCAGGCATCAAAAGGCATGGTATCCATTGCGCCAGTGCTAGGGGAAGCTAGTGGCACTGTCAATCTAGATGGAGGAGTGCCAAAATTTAATTTCAAGTCGTAATAAAAATTAACGTTGATTTAATTTTAGGTTAGATAATTTATTTTTACAGATCTAATTTTGATGACACACCTGATTCAGAGAGGGAATTATAAAAATTATTACCTATTCATACATTTGTTTTTTTTTTTTGATTAAATAAAAATGGTTAAATAAATCTGTTTTATTTTCCTTTTTTTTTCTCCTTCTAGGGGCGGCGGGAAGTATAACAATTATTCAATAATGATTTTTCAACACGAGCACAAATCGGGCTAGTCTAGTCAAAATCTACAAAATATTTAAAAATAAAAACAATTGTTGGGGGAGTTTTAATTTTTTAGTATAGTATATTTTATGGTAACAAATCTACCAGATTAATAGGGTTGGAACATCCTTTAAACCCATTTAAATGGGGGTTGAAAACGGTTTTTGCGAATATTTTGTTTATATTACATTTTTGTAATAAAATTGTTATCAATATTGTAGAGAACAAAATTCTCTACAACTTTTGTCAAAACATTTTTTTTCTACGATTGATCATTTTTGATTTATGACCAAATAAATATTTTCAGCGGATTATTAAACCTCGTGTATTTTCAAAACGGAGCATAGGATTTAAATTCTGTTGAAAGGAGTGACTACTGGCATCAAGTAAAAGGCTAATGGCGAAAAAACATAAACAGTTTAAAGAAAATTCATGAAAATGGGTTCTCATAAAAGGAGTGCCTACTCTGGCTATATCTAAAACGGTTTATAAGGTGAGATTGAAGTGTAACTAAATCAGAGCAAGCTGTGGCAGCGTAACTGTAATGATGTGTCTAATGTTAATTACCTACTTGCACGGTTTGCTTTGATTCAGTTACATTTCGATCTCAGGGTATTATATTATTAGTATAAATATATTTATCCACAATTACCTTATAATTGAAGTTTTATCCACACTTACGAACCGTATAAATTAACACTTTATCCACTAGTGGCATAATGAAAAAATACAATCTTAAATCAATCGCATTCTATTTATTATTAATGTTGAGATTAACATTTACATTAATAGACATTTCGTTTTTTGTTTTATTATACTTCACTTCGTTTCCATTAATAAGAATAAGCTTGTAGTAGTCATCGGTTCCAGGACGAATAGTAGTTGTAGGAACAATGGACGTCTCTTCTAGTAAGGAACGACTAGTACCAGGAGAACCTTGGATTTTCTTTGCGATATCAAGCTTATTAGATACAGAATCTTTGATATAAGCTTCTGCTATGGCGGAACTCCTCCACCCACCATGTCGTTTAATTGTTGTAATATTAGCACCTCCATTGGCAAGTAAAGTTGTTGTTGAAGGGCGCCTCATACAGTGGCCGGTATAAGCTTTTGCGTTTGCCAGATTCAAAAACGAAGCAACTTTAGAAGGAACTTTCGATAAAGTGTTAATTCCAACAGGTTGTGATGTACATTTTTGATTAGCGTATCGTAAAAAGAATCACTCAATGGATAACTTATTCGGAAGTAAGGACATGTATTTCCTACACTTCTCCACAGTGTTGATAGAGAATCCTTCTTCTATAATTGTGAATTTTCGTGAAAAGCCCGTTTTGGTATCTGGTATCGAAACAATCAGGTATGCGCCCCTATCTTCTACATCACTGATTTTCAAATTTGTCAGCTCACAGCATCGACAGCCACCAGACATCCCCATTATTAATGCAACCTAAAATATTCCAAAATTTATTATCTACAATGTCTATGTAATGACAGAGATTACCTTGATTATCAAATATTTTTTATCGCAAGCTCTTGTCAAAAACTCTTCCACGTGTGTTCTTTCCAATACTGCAGCTTTCTTCGGCCTGTATCCTCTTGACTGATTCTTCAGATAGACCATGAGCTTACTATATATTTTCAAATGTCTATGTTTTTATAGACCTTTATAGCGGCCTTCAGCATGGAGTACTTCGATCATATGGATGAAATTGCATACCTCTTTTTCAAATTTAAGAAATACGATAGCAGAACTTTCTCATTTATTGTCTTACCCCCCGTTCTTCTTTCCATTCATTAAATTCTGAAAATTCTTTTTCATAATGTTCCCTTCGCAGGCAATAACTGGCGAGTCGCTTCTTCAGCTTCCTCAAGAATTGTCTCAGGAACAGTACCTACCTATCACTTTCTTCCATTTTCACCAACTTGCACAGCGTTTTGTACAAATGGAGTCGACAAACAATCGAAAATAAATAGCAACGATTCAACATCTCCCATGTTTTTTAGTTAATTTCAATGATTTTTGAGGTGACATCCGCTGTCAGAGTGTAATTTCAAATCATTTTTTGATGATTTGGGATGAAATTTTGGCGATTTTGATTTTAAATCGCTGTAATTGTGGATAAAACGTTATATTGGATTCGTGTTTTAGTCGCTTTGTCTAAACGTTGAAACGCTGTGGAAAACAATAAATATAAGATTTGATAAGAAATGTTGCACAGAATTGTTATAATATTGCGTATAGCTTTTACAGTTAGTAAAATATTGTTCCTGCCTTGCAAAATTAGTAAAATGACGACTGGTTCGACTTTTAAATTGTAGAAACATAGTTGTTTTTTGGGTTAATTTTAAGTTGAGATAATGCCGGTAGTATCTTTGTTTCCATCGAAAATTAAAAGAATGCGGGGTTGTAATTAGTTGTTGCCACGGTAACTTGAAATTAGATCATAAGTATTTATTGATTTAAGGCAAGAGTCTTAATTTTTTTAGTATGTTGTACGATCATTTTTCGTACTGTTAGCTACCAAAGAGATCAATTAAAATAAAAATCTGAAACGATACCCCAAACTCATTTTTTAGAAATTATTTAAACGTAAAAACGGTTTTTTGCAGATATTTAGTTTGAAAGAAGACATTTGTTTGAAATCACAGGTATAATTTTATTTAATAGCAACGTGATTTATGAATCGCATTAAAGACGTTTCCGCTGTAACTTGTCATTGATTAGGCTAAAATTTAAATTTTGTACGTGTTATGGATTGAAAAGTTTTGAGTGAATTTTTTTTTCATATATGTTACATATAGTATTTTTATTATTATTTTACATTTACATATTTTGTTGATATTTTAATGAAACTTTGTTGTATGATTATGGTTTTATTGAAAATAATAAAAACTATTTGATTTTCTGTAAACTCTCTAGTCTCAAGTATATTTTTTTAATACTGAAAGGGTATGTTAAAAATTTAAATTGTCCAGGTTACCATCAGTGTATTCGCGGATTTGAGGTTGGCGACTCTGCAAGCGGGAAGCAAGAGTTTGAATGGGGTGGAGAAGTGTCAAGATTATTATATCAGAGACAGGTTGCACAAAAACTTGCGCATGCGTTGAAAGATGGCGGCATGTGCGTCATAGTTACGATAACTCAAATGAGTCAAATGTTCACAATTCGTCACAAGCTGTAATGGTAACCCTAGGAAAATTGTTGGGGAAATTCCCCTACATGTAGGGGGAAATTGACCAAATTTGAAATGTCCTAGGGAAACTATGGTTTGTTTTTTTTTTGATCACTTATGTAGGGAAAATTACGCTTCGCCCGAAGCGCACCCGAAAAAGATATATATATTTTGACATTATATATCAACGAGAGGGTGCATTCGTAAATATTCGGATTGTTCGGACACGAACGCGAATTCTTTAACTCAAAATACTGTTATGCACATCTGCCATTGCAAGTTTAGTAATAAATTCCGGAATATTAATGGGACCCTTTTGGATGCACTCTATTCCACAAGAAAAATATTTAGTCACTTATAAAATTACAAAAGCATTAAAAGTAGTCGATTATTTTACTTATTGATCAACGAGACGCTTTCCGGGAAAATTTTGGTAAGGAAAACATTTAGGTAGCTGGAGGAAAGTAATCGATTATTTTTGATGATCGAGTGAGATTCGTTACGACTATTTCTCGAAACAACTTGCGTGACATTTTTTTAAACAATTTTTACATTAATTAATTAGATTAATTTTTGTTTGTTTATTATGTAACCAAGGCAATTCGCTGAATAAACTACACATTTGGTTTTATCGCTGTAATTTGAATTCCAATGTAAACGCGCGAATCTGTAGCACTTTTATTTATAAAAATATTTTAACGAAATATGACACAATCATTCTTCTAATTATTAACTACAAAAAAACTGAAAGTGATTCTAAAAAAAAATGTTATAATTAATATAAAATGATTTTCCAAAAAACATTAAAATTTAAAATCAACGAAATTAAAAATTTAAAAAAGTCAAAATGTAGTCCATTTTATTACAATACCCGTAGCAAAAACCGTTTTTATTTTTTTTATATATAAACAAGCTACAGAGTCGGGCGTTTACATTGGAATTCCTATACGTACTAGAGAAATTGGTAAATAATCCTCTTAAACACATCTGCCATTGCAAGTTTAGTAATAAAATTCGGAATATTAATGAGACCCATTTGGATGCACTGTATTCTGAATTAAAGTTTTAAATATAAAATTAGAAGGCCTTTTGTACGCGCAAAAAAGAAAAACAACAGCTTCTTCATCCAATATTGCAAAGAAAATAAAAAAATTATAAAATCATAATATTTCAAGAAGCCGATTTTTTTATTTTCTGTATGTTTTTTTGGTAATTTTGCATACAATTATATGTTTATATTTTTTAAATAAATATGTTATATCAATTCCGAAAGAGTTTTACTGCTTACAGGTGTAGAAAATCCTTTTCACATTTTTTATGTTATAAATACTATCAAATAAATTTAAATTTTATCGTAACTATGACGCACATGCCGCCATCTTTCAACGCATGCGCAAGTTTTTGTGCAACCTGTCTCTGATATTTTTAATAATCTTGGAGAAGTGTGTCGTAATTTTAGCGCGAACGTTTGAAGCACTGTCTTCACTGTCTTCTGATAACATACCTTAAAAAAGTCGTCCTTATTGCACTAATACATAAAGTTGAAATTATAACAGCTAAACTTTGACCGAATAAAAATCACATATGGAAACACAAATAAGGCATAAAAACACTCAACTCCAATACTTTAAACATTCTAGTTTTAATCCAGTCAGAAGTTACAAATCATTCTCGCATATTTGAGAAATTAATCGAAAATAGAAATTACCGTACAAGCTTCGTGCTCTCAAAGTGACCCGAACAGCTATAAACCAACTACCGAAGATGGCCGAGTACATAACATGACATAACATTTGCATCTGCGCCGACAAAATGGGAGAGGCATCGTTCACATTCGACATGGTTCGCTGGAATTCGCTCATGTTGGACCTGCGTTAAAGCTTAGAAATGAATGAAATCTCTGCATTGAACGTTTTATTTACCGTTAAATTCTTTATTTAGTGTAAATTTGTTGTGATTAATGACTTATCAATAAATGAAATGTTTAGGCTATCGAATGTAGACTTTTTTAGGTTTTATTTATTTTATTTAGTGTATTTATTCATCGCTTTAAATTTGGTCTTTTTAAATTCAATCTTATTTACATGTGCAATAAGGTCGACTTTTTCAAGGTATTTTTATCGAATGACAGTGTTTCAAAATTTCGCGCATTTTTGACGTCATGGCTTCTGGAGCCCATTGGCCGCAATGTTATCAGTCACTGACGAACATGCCGAATTTGTGACAGTTTTTAAGTAAAATTTTTCTGTTTTCACCTTTTGTGAGCAAGCAGGAATTGTAAAATCACTTCCAAAACTTATTTTTGTATCACCTGTTTATATTTTGTATCACTCTAGTTAACCATGTGATTTCCAAACATAGTGTCAATAAAAAATTTCTATCGGTTTTTTTACCGTCAAAATGGCAGTTTTTCACCACGCAGTTTCAATCAGCCTTCTTTCTACTCTATTTCTGTGGTGACATTTCCTGTACGACAACCTAAAAATACAAAAATCCCTAAACAAAAGTCACTATCATGTGAAAAACAAATGATAACAAAAGTAGAACTGTCAGATACACAGGTTCATTTATTAGTATGGAAGTTGTTCCTAATAATTATTTGCCAGTTGACCAACGCCTTGTTGATAAACTGGTATACGAATTAAAAGCTCAAGGAACCTTTGATCAATTCCGAAAAGAGTGTATTGCAGATGTTGATACAAAACCAGCTTATCAAAATCTAAGTCAAAGAGTTGAAGGAAGTGTTACAACTTTTCTCAAAGAACAATCTTGGAAACCTGATATGAATAAAAATCAAGTGCGAGAAATGTTACGCAAAAGGATTACAGAGTAAATACATTTTTATTCATTTACTAAACCTAACCTTAAAAATTTTTTTTCAGATCGGGGTATCTAGAAACCGGAGTTGAACGCATTGTTGATCAAGTTGTTAACCCGAAAATTAACACGGTTTTTCTCCCAAAAGTTGAAGAGGTATTTTACAGCCATTTGGGTATACAGAAACCCAATATAAAAACTGAACAATGTGATTTACTTCCAACCGATTTGGAAGCTGTATCGCCAGAATCTGAACCTGTTGATAAGAAAGATGATAAAAGTACTGATACTATTCAAGATTTGGATGAAAGCAAGACTGAAGAAGATGAATCACCACCATTTGAACCACTAGATGAACAAATTACTTATGTTCCACAAGAAGAAAATTCTGTTGATTCACATTTATCAGGATTTTCAGGTTTAGCCAGTCATGAATCAAATCAAAGCAATGAGAATAAAGTTA
This sequence comes from Tribolium confusum, assembly GCA_029207805.1. Classification (NCBI taxonomy): domain Eukaryota; kingdom Metazoa; phylum Arthropoda; class Insecta; order Coleoptera; family Tenebrionidae; genus Tribolium; species Tribolium confusum. The sequence continues at coordinate 14,268,214 of JALGAY010000006.1, forward strand.
CACCAATGGAACAAGACTCACAGATGTCACGTAACAGCTCTGATAGTCGTTTATCAATTGTAACATCAGATGAAAACACAAAAATGGATATTTGTGAAGATTCACAAAAATCTGTTAAATCAAGTGATTCAAATCATAAACATGACGACAAAAACAAACACAAATCGTCACGAAGCGATAAAGATAAAGACAGAAAGAGTAGCAAGGATTCAAAGTCAAGACACAGCACATCTTCAAGAGAAAAAGACAAGAGTCGAGACAGGAAAGATTCGAAAAGTACAAGTAACACTAAAAACGATAAAGATAAACCTAAAGATAGAGATCGCAAAAGCTCAACTAGTAAACACAGCAGTCACAGCAATAATAAAGATAAAAACGTGAAGAAAGATTCATCAAAATCCGATAAAGATAAAAGCAAGTCAAATAGCAGTTATAAAGATTCAAAATCACGTGATTCCAAACCTAAAGATAAGTCTTCCGACCGTCACAAACACTCCTCTTCACACAGTGATCGTCACAAGAAAGATAAAGACAAGAAGAAAGATACAAAACCAAAAGATGATCACTACAGCTCAAGAGATAAAAAGAATGATCGTAGATCAACAGATCGTGATTCAAACGATGGTCAATCAAGTCGGCCTCCTGCAACCCTCCCTGAAACCACAAACCCCTCACCCCAAAAACCTCAGGAGTCAAATTCAAGTGGAGATTCAGGTAATACAACCCAAACTGAAAACACCACCAAAGCTCCTGTGATAATCACAGGTGCTGTGGAGACTTCAGAAGTCATGATTTCGCCCCCTGAAAGAGTCAAAGTCCTGAAACCGAAATGTGCATCAAATATCCAGGAAGCTCTGAAATTACGAAAGATACGAAAACAATTGGCGAAGTTAGAAAAACAAAATCAGTTGAGTCTGGCGAGTGTTGATGTGACTTCACCTATTGTTTTATCGTCGAGTATCGATCTAGGCGATTTGAATCAGAATAGTCTTAAAAAGGAACCGGAAGTACAAAATACTGTAGTCAGTCAGGATAATTGGGATGCCATGGAGGCGAAATTAAGGGAGGAGGTGGTCAAGGAAATGATCGATTGTAGATATTTCGAAAGTGTTGATATTAAGAAAAATGAGTTTTTGCAATTTGTGGAACGGCTGATCAGTGATTTTGAGAAGAATCAAAAATTGAGGAAACGAAAACCTAAGAGAAAGATTGAGGATAATGACTTGAAGAATAATAATAAAGTAAAGAAACCAAGAGTTGTGAGGAATAAAACGAGGATTAATAATCATGCAGGTGAGTTTTGTTGGTTTTTTAAGGGAACGCTTCACCAAGCATTTTGTTAATTGATTTACTGGTTTACATAGTTAAAACAAAACAAGACCTGTTTCGGGATTTTTTCGCCTATTCATCAGTTACCTAACACGTCATTTTTGTAGAAATTTAGAAATTAAAAATTGTTATTGAAATAAAATTGATGTGAAGAGTTTATTTTGCTGGCTGTCATCCAATAAATTTCTTAATTTTTAAAAAGTGACTTGTTAGACAACTGATGAAGTGAAGAAAAATCTTAAAACCAATCTTGTTTTGCTTTAATTATGTAACGATAATAAACCAACAAGCATTGGGAAGGAAAAATGATGAAAGTGTTTTGGTTTGATGTTTTGAAATATTTTTGTTTAAGTTGAGAAATTTCCGTTGCCTTTGAGTCCTGCAGAGAGTGATAAATCTGGTGGTAAAAAAGAAGAGACGCCAGTTCCAGTCAAACCGAAACGGAATAATGTGAACAAAGGTAAGTGGTGGGTTGGTAGGTTTGAAAATCATATAATTAACTTTTTTATTAGTAAACAATCAGAGATACTCTAGCGATGATCTGTACAAACCCAGACCAACTTTCTCTAGTACTAGACGTAGGAGTGCCAAAAATCTGGATAACTGACTAAGGTTTTTTTCTCCTAGAATAGTTGTTAGATGCAGATAAATATTTTTATAATGTATTCATATTTTAAAAATAGCTTTTATTTACTTTGATTTGTTAACAAAAACTATAAATTAAAATAAATATTTCTCTTTTATTCACCCCTTGCTCCCTATTGAGACTTTTCTTTTCCTTTTTTTGGATATGTTGATTAAAAAAAATGATTTTTTTACTTTAATCGAACTTACTGTCTCAAAAAATTCTCTTTTTCTAGTTGTTTCAATCAGAGACGAGAATTTTTTTGTCTTTTTCCAAAGTTATTAGTATTTGAAATATTAAAAAAATATATATTTAAAACAGTAATATTTATACCGGAGGCGTTTAAATTGACGCATAAAATTCGTCACATTTATTGATTAATCAATATTTCAGCACTTTTATTAATTACGCAGAAAAGCAGACAGTTTAGAGCCCGTCAGGTTTTAGTTGTCCAAAAATATCATTTAACAGCAAATTTTTTATAATGTGTCTTAAATTAATAAAACAACTTTACTTAAGTTTAGTTTATTTATAACAACCATAAATTAACACTAATATTTATTATCTTTGACTTTGAATTAAAATTGTGTTCACAACTGCAAAAATAACAATCCAAGTCACTTCAACTCCGAAACCATTCCACACTTCAAAATAATTAAAAGTCCAACCCTTTTTCATCACGTTTCTGAAAGAATCAATAGCGATTGTGAAAGGCAAACATTTGGAAATCCATTGAAGGAAGACAGGCATTCCTTCGAGTGGCCACATAAGCCCTAAAACACATGGGCTTCATACGATATTTTTTATTACGTGTTACATACCGCTTAGTAAAATCATAATGTAGAAACTCCCAGTTGTGAGTACATTTGCCATTGTTACATTAGTTGAAACAATTGATATCCAAAAACCTGAAACAAGTTTTATTTGATTTTTCAAAATTTTTATTTTTTATTACCAAAGCCCACTCCTGTCAATCCTTGGAAGAAAGTTATAAGTATAATAATCCAAATACTGCCAATATTTGGTATTTTAAAAATCGCAAATGTGATTGTTAGAGTTATAATAGTGTAAATTAACACAATCCCAATTTGGAAAATAAAATGTGTTAAACTGATTTCAAGTGAAGATACTCCTGCGATAATAGACCGGTCCCAAAGTCCTTCACTTCGGTCTGTTACAATAATCTGTGACGTCATTAGAGTCATCAAGAAAAACATAATACTGAAAAAAAGACAGTTGAATTGATTAAATAAAAAATAGTGTATGGCATACGTGAGAACAAGACCTGGGGTCATATATTCCGTAAATGTGTCCTGATCCTTTCCGTAAAAAGTTGTCAAATTCATAAAATCGGCCATTTTTGGTTCGTAATTACAATCTTTGAGTAAATCTTTCTGGAAATCTTTGAAGACCGAGAGGAGTTTGTACTTGACGGTTGCGCCAATTTGACGATCTATAAAATTATGGTAATTATATCTACCGTTAATCAGATCTTTGTTTAATTCTAAAAATAAAATTTTTGCATATCTTAAAGTCTCTTAATTTTTTTGGAAAAACTGGTTATGTAGAAATTGTTGCAGCTTGCTAAGTTCTTCAGAAAACACTGAAAACAGGTCTTGTGATTGTTTTTTTATTTAATAAATCAAAAGTATTGATGTTCAGGTATTTCAGAGTGATTAGACTCTTAATAAGAGTCTTCAAGTTTAACTTGAGAGTTGTAACATCGTTACCGAAATGCGCGCCAAGTGCAAAAAAGTATTTGGTGTGATGCCACAAATACAGGAAAATCGGGTACAATTTTTGTTGTAACACAAAAGAATCCTTTTCTCCTCTGTGCGTGCATTATTTAGAGCTAATTTATCCCATTGGAATGCTGGCCCAATACTGAGGCAATAGCGGATTGTTATTGGCAGAGCTTCCAACTGCTAAAGTTCGTCTCACCGTCTTATCCCCATTTCTAATAAAACCTTCAACGCAACTAATGATTCACGTTCTCATTGCTATCTCTTTCTACATCATGGCTTATCAACAAATTACATCATCAACGAATACAAAACGTATTGTATTAAGAACGTCGTACTATATTCTTTAAGTTTAACGCGATGACATAAACAAAGCTTCTAGGATAGTATTAGAAACTCGAATGCAAACAAGATGGCAGCGCAATCAATGACCTAAGCGTAATTCAATACTTAAGAAATTAAAATTTTGGGTGTAAGAGTATAATTTCTTGTATTCAGTTTGTCAAATGTCAATTTCACACGAAGCTATACGTCGTAGATTGAGGCATACTCTAATAATTTTATTACTAATGGTGTGAGACGAACTATACAAATGAGCAAGCTCAAGAGAGTTCTGGCTCGAGAAGGTTCACAAATGGACTTCATCGGGGCGGAACCGGCTCTTGGCGTTACCAAAAGACGACAGAAAGACACACTTCATAAGGGGATGGAATTTCGCCATCTCTCTGAATGGCAGTTTCAAAAAGGCATGCGACAATCCAGGCTTTTTATTAAAGGACCGGACAAGGCACGCAGTGAAAACTTGATGCGTCTCAACCGGTTGCATACTTCAGTTAGTGGTAGGCATGTAGACAGGACATTGCCTATTAAAAAGACACCTGCACGTCATCGGACTCAGCGAGGACGAGATTTGCAGAGGTTGTGCTGAAGATGAGGAAACTCCTCTTCATATTCTCTGCTACTGTCCTGCTTTTGCAAGCATCAGAGACTTACATCTGGGCTCCCGATATCTGAAGCCCAGTGCTATCGAGAAGGCTCCTGCTAGGTACTGAGAGGTTGCATACAATGGGCATAGGCCTCGGTGTGCGGCTCGCGCTGCGGGCCCCTCTTGTTCAAAAAAAAAAGCTCAAGAGAACAGTTGGACTCTTTACAGGATACTGTGAAACATCTGGTCAGGCCAGGTCAGGTCAGGTCAGGTCAGGTCAATTTAAGATTTCCTGCACATTATTTGTCAGTGCTTGGCTTTTAGTTTCAAATGGCACAATTACTTCGAGACTGTTACAATAGACCAATAATAATGGGTATAAGAATACGTCGCTCTCCCGTGAAAAGGGCCGATAACGTTTGTTTCTACTTTTCCAGAAATGAGTAATGAGGTAAATGAAATTTCCATAATGAACTCTGAACGTGAAAATTCAAACCTGGCGAATAACGCGTCTACAGTCATCACAGCTCAAGAACGGGAAAGTATTCACTGCTAACGTTTTTAGTGAGACAGCATGACATACTATGCGTACTGTCTTGGACAAAAATGGACTGACTTTTTAAGACTCCTCTATAAACCAAAGAATAGCCATTATTCAATTTATGGAAAGGTAAACCACCGTAAGGATGGATCTTGATTTATGACAGTTCCCTCAAATATACATATATTGGCGTGCGAAACATCTGGCAGAGGGAACTGTCATAAATTAAGATCCATCCTTACTGTGGTTTGCCTCTCCATAAATTGAACAATGTCTATTCTTTGGTTTATGGAAAAGTCTTCAAAAGTCAGGCCATTTTTAGATATTTTGAGTATATTGCTTGTGGGAAAAATAACCAAAAAAATCTCGAGGTAATTTTAGGTCCGTCGTCTTCTTTCTTGTTTGTGGGCTGAGACAAGTACTGCAAATTACATTGGGAACCATTGTCCTAAAGATCCCGAAAGGGGGTATCTATGATACCTGGAGTTTAGCACACCTCCGGACCCTGAGCTCACGATACTCACGCGTTATTGAGTAGTGACTGTGAGTAACGAACATCCAATCAATGATATTGATTGGTATCTCAGATACCCGGATGGTCCAGGGCTACGTTTCCCACACGGAAAGCAATCCTTCGGATCATTTGGATTCGGATTCGAGGGAAGACAATGATTAAAACGTAAATTCTGTAAGGTTTGCCCGTCATGTGAGCTTTGTACTCTCTATTTAGGTGGCCTATAAAGCCAATATCGATGTTATCCCAGCAGATTAGAGATCAATCATTTAATCAATCAATTCCAGTCAGTCCACCAGGCACTGCACCTCAAATCAAAAAGGAAGCATATCCTTCTAAGGAATCATTTGATCTATTTCGCTACTGATAGAAGATCCGATATTACTTTTGCGAATTATACTTGGATCAGTTTGTTTCGCGAAAAGGCATTGGTCAACTGAAAAACGTGTTCTCAGATATTTAAAGAGAACAATCTACTTTGGCTTTATTTTTAATAAGAAATTGGATCACTGAAAAGGCTATATAGATGCCGATAAAAAATCATAAATAGGTTTTGTGTGTAAACTTGATGGGTACCTTATTTCCTGAGACTCTCAAAAGCAAAAGACACTTGCTTTCCTATTGACCAGAGTATGTAAGAAAGACAGCCGTGAATAGAGTTGCCAATCGTTCTAAGGACAGTCCTTTAATTTTATAAACTGTTCTTTAGTCTTTAATACTTAAAGGACACAATTTGTTCTTTTATCTAGTTTTTTTTTACGAAACAGAAACGAGCATATTTGTAATTGGTTGATTTCAAAAATAAATTAATTGTGTAGACAGACGTCCTTTTAAGTCACCAAAATAAATTTTAAGTACGTATAAACAAACAAAAGTTCTATCCAGACTTGAGTTATGAATAACGTTAGGTGCGTGCGAGTGGATTGTCAGTGGCGTGATTTCGTGTTATTATTTATATTTATATTTATATATTATTTTTTTTATACTTTATTTATAGTTATTTAAAGGCGGTACAACTTAAGGGCACATTGATAGTCACTCAGTCAATCAGTATTTGATAATAATAGACTATAATAGAAAAGGGTTTTCTCATTTAAGTAGTAAATATATTTTGGGTACATTCCCGGCAATGACGCAGCTGGGTTTTTAGCGCTCGTGTAGACCATTTGAATAACTAACACGCGCGCGCTGAATTACACCGATTAATTAGCTGGTCAATTGGTCAGTCTCACTGGGTCGCCTAAGCTTAACTTATGAACTTACGTAAATAGGGTATGGTAGAGAGAAACGAACAATAAAGAGAATTACAACTAGTAAAAAAAGAAGAACAGAAGTAGATTCTAGAAGAATTTGAAGAAGTAGATTCTATAAAAATTTGTAGAAAAGATGACCTAATAACAAAGAAAAACTCGGAAAATTAATATGTATGTTGTACAAAAAAAAAGAAAAATTTTAAAAACGTTGTTTGACAATTCTAAAAGGACTGTGGATTGTAGGCCTATAGAAAAAAATAACGAATTACAAAACCAAAGATTGGTAGAGTAGAAAAAGAAAATACAACTAAAACAAACGATAAAGGAAGATTTAAGAAGTTGAAAACGTCAATTTGGAGGTCCTGGAAGAAAAAATTCTAGGAAAATTTGAAGAAAAATATTTGGAAAAAAAATTAGAATAAGAAAAACGACTTCTAAAGAAAAAAAGAAAAGTTAAGAATAGTAAAAAACCAAGAAAAATTCTAGATTAATAGAAGAATAATCCTTCGAGCCTGATACTGGGAAAAGCCTTGGTAGCTACGGAGCAATTACAATAATTTTTGCTTAAAACACCCAAAAATCTCTATTTTAGTTATTTATATTAAAGCTTGTAATAGAATTTCAGAGCTGGAGAAGACAGTTTGCACTCTTTTTTATAAAAATCGTCGCCTTTGCCTCCCAAAATGTCCATATTTTATGGTCCTTCGAACCAGATGAAGAGAAACATCTTATTGTCAGTATAAAAAAGACAGTTTTATTTTACTTTTTTTATAAACACTGCAGGAACTTTTTTTTATATTAGTTGTTCTTCGGCTCATAAACTATGTTTAAAACTGTATGGTCTTTCAAGCGTGATGAAGAAAAAAGGTTTGAGTATAAACGGGACATTTTGCAATAGTCCTATTTATGGCACTCTTTATTTTTTAGACTTTTACTTTTGTTTTTTTATAAAGTTTTCCCTCTCTCCACTCCATAAAAAACAATCCTAGATACTCCTTCGACGATGTCCTTTATTTCGATATCGAAAAGTTAGCAACCCTAGCCATGAAGAAAGCTATGTGAAAAAAATATGTATATATAATATGTAAAAAAATTGTATCTTCGTCGACTTTTGTTTAGAACAATCATTTATAAGACAATGCTTTAAAACTGGCTCTCAAACCCCTCAAACATTCACAAAAACACCCATGGCTTTGGTAGGATTCGAACCTACATTGATTTTGCTGTAATAACTTAGTTACTGCCTTTACCCTTTGTGTTTATATACTTGTAGAGATAAATTTACATTATTGTCTTTATCGACTTTAACGTAAAATTTAAAAGAACACATTTACAATTAACAAGAAGCAATGCACACCCTTTTGATGGAATTTGAAACTGGTGAACTTAAACGTTATCGAAAGAAATCGTCAAAATATTTTTTCACTGATATAAAAAGATACTTACTTGACATGTCAAGCCAGACTTTAATTTCACTGAAACTCAAAACTTCAGCTTCAACATTTCTTCCATCTTCAACTCTTGATTCAAAAGATTCCGTAAAATTTTCAGCCATGTACATAACACCAACAACGTTTCCATGTTTGATATCGTCTAGAGCATAATCTAAATCATCATATTTCACTTTGTTTATCATCGGTGTGTCAATATACGACAAGAAGCGACAACTCATATTATAAAAGTGGCAATTGTAATCACCATAAGGTACAGCAGCATGTGAATTGTTGAAATTTGGGCATAAAGTAGTAAAAGTTTCTTCATTAACCACAGCTAAATTAATTCCTTTTGGATCAGGACCTACCGCAAGAAGAAAAGCAACATTTTGAGCAACCGGAAACATTAAAATAAATATCATTCCACTAATATTTCTATAAAACTGTTTCCAGTTTTTGTCGAGGAGACTTTTCATTCGTTTGCCGTTCAATTCATATCCGCTCACATTTTTGCTTTTCTTTTGTTTTTCTTGTGTGAGTATATCTGTGGATCCCCGAGTCGTATCAAATGATGCTAAACTAATATCAGTGTTAGAATTTTGAATTTGTAAAGTGTGATTTGATGCTGTTATTGTTTCTTCAAGTCTTCCCTCAGACTGTTTTTGACTCAGGATGAAAAATACATCTTCTAAGACTTCCGTTTGGAACATACTTAAAAGTCTTGCAGGAGATTCTTCAGCGAGTAATCGTCCATCCCGCATTAAACCGATCTGAAAATATAAATATTTCACCTTGATAAGTAGTTATATACATGTTGAAATCAAGTGGAAACAATTTCTGTCGTAATTACCGTAAAAAGTAAAGAATTGTAGGGAAGCTACTTAAAATAAGTCCAAGGAAAGTAGGATTTTTTAGGTCTGCTTATTGAACTGTTGTAATATGTGGAAATAATTCAAAATTAAAAAAAAATGTTATTAGATTTATTTCAAGTAGACAATTACTATCTAATTAAAAAAAAAATGAGTAAAAGGTGGTTTTAATTAGAAAAATGTTAAATGAAAAAAGTGTTTAAATTAATCAATTTTTTTAAAAATATTCAGAATTATTAACTTCACAATTAATAAAAGAAATAATAAGACTAACAACTTTGTTTATTGTTCTGTATTTTTTAAGACAATATTGACAATAATAATTGATTAATCTGTGGTTAGTTTAACCTTATTTGTTTTATAAATGCGTCACTCGTCACTGTTTATGTCTAAAAAGTTCAATTCGAATTTACTAGTTTATACAATAAATTTTTTTTAGCAAAAAACAAAAAAAAAATCATGCTTCTATCGGTAAAATATTTAAAAGTTATACAAGTCTGGTAAAAATGGTGCCTAAGTCAATAGAACAGCGGTCTCTTTTTGTTGAGAAATTTATTGAATTTAATTCAATAATACCCACAAAAGGTGTATCCTCATGAACTATAAGGTTATAGTTCAAGATAAATATTAGGGTGGGCCAAAAAAATCGACTATGTTTTTTTTAACTTCCGACACTGAAAAATTGGTTTCTAGGCACCTTAAAAAAATGCTTTTTCAAGATGAGCTCTTAATTTTAATAGGAAAGACTCCCTCATCGCAGTTTTTCATATATTTTTTTTTCAGTTCTATATGGCAAAATCCATAACTCGTCACTACTTGAACGTATAAAAAAAATTATTTACATTTTTTGTAGGAATTTGAACGATCTAAAAAAGGTATCTTACAATTTTTTTATAACTCTTACAGTTTAGAAGATATCAGAGGACAAAGTGTGAAGAATTTAACAAAAATTTCTTTTTTACTTTTAAATTTTATAAGTCGTGGATAAAAAAATATTATAAAGTGCGCAACATACAGTTTTGTAGGAAATTAAACGCTCTACGAAAAAAGTTGTTTGTGGTTGTTCGATTACTTCAACCACTTAAAAAAATTAGGGATTTATTATCAAAATTTGGTTTTTAAAATGCGAATATCTTCTAACTGGTTAGAATAATCAATTAACCACAAGAGACCTTTTTTATAGAGCGTTTAATTTTCTACAAGACTATATGGTGCGCATTTTATAATATTTATTTATTTCTGGTTTATAAAATTTAAAAGTAGAAAAGGAGTTTTTGTTAAATTCTTTAAACTTTGACCTCCAATATTTTCTAAACGGTAAGACATAGAAAAAATTGTAAGATAACTTTTTTATAGAGCGTTTGATTTCCTATAAAAATGTAAATACAAATTTTTTGTACAATCAAGTAATAACGAGATATGGATTTTGCCATATGAAACTGAAAAAAAATGGAAAACTGTGATGAGGGAGTCTTTCCTATTAAAATTAAGAGCTCACCTTAAAAAAGCGTTTTTTAAAGGTGCCTAGGAACTAATTTTTCAGTGTCGGAAGTTAAAACAAAAATAGTCGATTTTTTTGGCCCACTCTAATAAATATAAATAAATAAGGTTGATAAGGAAGCTTAAAAATTTGGAGATCAACTCGTAAATACCTTTGAGCGGCTATTATTTAATTAAATTGCACAAATAAGACCGTTGTTTTGTTGACCTACAAACCACTTTTATAAATATTAACAATTTTAACAAAAATTATGTGAAAATATCACGATTGTGAATAATTGATTAAATTTTGGGTTATTAATTATATAAAATGGGTCGTTCGTTTTGAAACATTTTGAAGTATTCCTTAGTTAAGATTGGCTGTCGTTATCAGTGGTCGTTGTTAAAACTGTCACATTGTCGTGGGTCAATGACGTCAAATCTGTTTTATTAACACTAACTAGTCATATTTATGTAATTATTTTATATAGTCATTATATAGCGTTATGTACTGATAAAAATCAATCTACAATTTTTTTTAGTTACGTTTTGTTTTAACTTTAAACTGCTCTAGAGAATTTTGTTAAGTGAGCACTAGATAAAGGCCACTTATTTGACTTTGTCCGGTAAGATCGTAAAAAGGTGGGACCGTTTAACACGTGGTGGGTAAAAGTGCGGAACATAATTTCACGTAAGCGGAAAAGTATTGTTCAAAGAAAAAGTAACATTGCGAGTTGTTCCTATGACCCTTAATGCACTTATATATAAGGTTTATTCTCAACTCGGTTGAGTGAATGGGATTTTCAGGTTCAGGTTCAGACTGGGAAAAACCAGTGGCCCCAAACTGTTTCCTTTATGCATGGTAAAGTGCATAGCGCACGTTGAAATGTTTTAGAACCACTGACCTAGCCGAGTCTAAACGTTTATTTCGACACCACCCACACTAAGTGATTTACGAACGACCCTTCTTTACAAGTGCGTTAGAGGTCTTGAAACAACACAACCAACAGATGACCCATACCAATGCGTTACGTATTTTTAGAAAACACGTGTTAAATGATTCCACCCCTTTTTATTTGCATTTTCGTGTATTTCGTTATTGAAAAAAATTGTCTACAGCGTATATCTCAAAAACTATAAATATTTGTATAAGGCAAATTGAGTTTTTAGCATCCTTTCAACAAGGATTATCACCTGGTAACATTTGTAAAAAAATTTCAAAAAACCCTGTATACCTGATTTTAACATTAAAACTAGAACTATCACCACGAAAAATTGTTGCATATAACAAGTGTTCGCTTAAAAAAGTTGTCAAGAGTGCTGTGAGATTTTGACAAAAGAAAATGTAAGAAAAAATGGATGTCGGAACTAGATACACTGTAATTAGGGTTGCCAACCATCCTTTATTTCAAACGATGGTCATTTAATCTTATAAACTGTCCTTTAGTTTTTATATGTACTGAAAGGACACAATTTCTTCTTTTATCTAGTTTTTTTTAGTAAAGACATATGAGCAAGCGTTAGAAAATTGATCTAGGTACCTATGTATTTGTAATAGGTTGATATCAAAAATAAATTAATTGTCTAGACGTGATTTTAAGTCACCAAATGAATTTGTATGTATAAACAAACAAAAATTCTATGCAGACTTGAGTTATGAAACTTACATAAATAGGGTATTTAATGCTAGAGAGAAAAGAATAATAACGAGAACTACGACTAGTAGATTCTATAAAAATTGTAGAAAAGATGACTTAATGACAAACAAAACTCGGAAGATTAATATGTATGTTGTACAAGGAAAAAAACAAAGAAAAATTTTAAAAACGTAGTTTAAAACAATTCTAAATAAAGGATCACAAAATCAACGATTGAAAAAGAAGAAGAAGAAAATATAACTAAAACAAACAATAAAGGAAGATTTAAGAAGTTGAAAACGTCAATTGGGAGATCTTGGAGGAACAAAATTTGAGGCGAATTTGAAGAACAATATTTGGAAAAAATAAATATAAGAAAAACGAGTACTAAAGAAAAAAAGTTAAGAATAGTAAAAAACTAAGAAAAATTCTAGATTAATACAAGAATAATGCCTCGAATCGGATACTGAGAAAAGTCTTGGTAGCAATTACAATAATTTTTGCTTCAAACACCCAAAAATCTCTATAATTTATCTATACTAGAATTTACGAGCTGGAGAAGACAGTTTGTACTCTTTTTGTATAAAAATTGTAGTAAATATTTATTTTTATAATAATCATCGCCTTTGGTTCCTAAAGTGTATATATTTTATGGTCCTTTGAGCCAAATGAAGAGAAACATCTTATTGTTAGTTTAAAATAAAAATCAATTTCTCGCGAGCGTTTAATTTTTTCTTTTTTATAAACACTGCAGAAACTTTTTTTATATTAGTTGTTCTTCGGCTCACAAAATGTGTTTAAAACTGTATGGTCCTTCGAACAAGATAAAAAAAAAAGATTTGAGAGATGGGACACTTTGCAATAGTCCTATTTATGGCAGTCTTTTTTTAGACTTTTATTTTTGTTTTGTTACTTTACTAAAAACATTTCAGGGCTTATTAGCCCTTATTAACCCTGAAACATTAAAAAAGACAATGTTTTATAAACAAATAAACGGAAATACCGAACATAAAACATAGAATTTTGGCACACTTTATATTTTTAAATTTTTTCAATTTTATTGTAATTTATTATATAAAAAAATTGGATTAAAAATTGATGGTTGTTCGAGCAAGATCTTGAAACACGTCTGAGATTAGAAGAGACAATTACAATAATTCTCGTTTCTACATTTTTAATAGAATGTAGGAACCAAAGGAACCGTTTTTATTTATAATAAACCTTGTAGAAACATTTGTTTTTGGAATAATTATCGCCTTCGGCTCCTAAATTGTTGCTTAAAAAGCCGGATGTAAAAAATTCCAAGAGCCTACCCAAGAGAAGAGTTCTAAAGACTATAGTAAGATGATAAAAAAAATGCAAACTGAATCTTCCTCTACTCCTCCCCCCACTCCCTAAAAAACAATCCTAGATACGCCTCAGAAAATGGCTTTTATTTCGATATCGAAAACTTGGCACCCTAACTGTAATTATGGGAAATATTAAAAATAAATAAATCATTTAGATTATCACCCTCTAGATAAATAATCTGTCATAATATTCAATATGCATTATGGTCTTTTTTACCAGAGAGAAACTACTAAGAAATTTGGAAATTCGAAATACTTTTTTGTGATTAGATAATTTTTGGAAATCGATTTATTAAGATATTCAATTCCCTATATTGATGACACCCCAAACAAAAGTGATGTTAGAGTTGGTTTTTAATATCAAATTTTAATTCGTTCTTTAGATTAGAATGTGAATATTTAGATAAAACCCTATTATTATTAAAACATTTGTATATTTTTTTATGTTATAATTATGGAATAAGTTGTAATAATATATTATATTGAAATGAAAAACACGTGTTAACAAAAAACAAAACAATAAACAATTCCTTTCTACATTACAATAACAGGCTATTTTTTAATCCCCTGAAGCTAATTATTATACATTTAATTAAAATACAAAATCAACAATATCCCCTCTTAATAATAACCAATAATTAATAAATTTTGGTATCGCAAATATTTTGTACAAATATTAATTTATAAAACTAATTTAACTTAAAAAAGGGATAAAAAATATAAATTTGGCATTTGATTTTTTTTATTATTATATTTTATATAAAATTTATAAAATCACAAAGACTATATTAAGGGTGGTCTGGCTGACGGTTTATTCAGAAATAAAGATGCAAGACTCACTATCTCTATTCTATTAATCATTACCTTTATATTAAAAAAAAACCATCATAGTATTATACAAGATATGAACCGAAAGATCATGAACGATTTTTTATTTAACTAATATTTAATTTTAAAAAATATTTTGGTTTTTATTCCGGACACCCACGCTTTGAAAGCAGTTGCCGCCGCCGTTCTCCCTATTTAAGAGTGTAAATAGTATTGCAATAGTAAAATCAATGACTACCGTAAAATCCTGTATTTTTTTAATCAGCTGATAAGATTGAAGAATTGAAGAAATATTTTTGTATGCAATTAGCCTACATTTTGTAACCATTTGTGATGAAATCGAATCGCTTAACATTGAAAGGTCATTTTTCCAATAAAAGACAACACAGCTATGCTTATTTTTAAAATTGGCCTTATTAATTTCAATACCTACGTTTAATTTGAAAATTGTTCTTATTTATTGCATGTTAGTTAATAATTAACAGATAATAATAATTATAAACGATTTTCTTTATGAGACAACTTTTTTTAAATTTCGTTCTGAACTGAAATGAATTTTTTTTATTTCTTTTAATTAGCATTTGACTTTAAACGTTCCAAAAAATTTTCTTACGCATGTTGTACAATTATTCGGCATCAGAAGATTCTGGTAAAACTCGTCATCAATGAATATTTATAAAGCAACAAATTTTTTTTGTCCAAAAAGTAAACAATCCCAATATTTCACATCTTAAAATTAAACACGAGTTTTTCAAGGCGATCAAGTTCCGATTTTTTTGAGCTTCAAACTCGGTACTTAATCAGTGTAATTATGAGTACACATTTTTAATTAAAAAAAATAAAACGCACACATACCAAATTAGCTTGTCTCGCCTCCTCGATGTAATGCGTTGTAATAACCACAGCCGTATTTGATTTACTTGTAATTTCAACGAGATAATCCCATATCCTAGAATTAATTATCATAAAAATTAAAAAATTAAAACAAAAATTACAAACCTTTCCCTCAAAATAGGGTCAACTCCTACTGTCGGCTCATCCAAAATAAGTAATTCCGGTAAATGTACCATAGAAGCAGCAAAAGAAACTCGCCTTTGCTGACCTCCACTACAATTCCTTATAAACCTACACTATCAATTAATAAATCTGTCACAAAGAAATTTGAATAAATTACCGGTCTTCCGGTGGCAAATCTAGTAAATTTGAAAGCTCGTTAAATCTCTCTTCTAGTGCCTTTTCAGACATGTCAAAAATCCTCCCAAAATAATAAATGGCATCTTTGACTGTAAACTCACCGACTAGCGCTATATCCTTAAATGTTGTATAAATTTAAAGTTCTGGAAAATTTAATGAAATACGTACCTGTGGCATGTAACCGATTTTAGGGCCTGGTACGCCACTGTCCACTGTCCCGGGTTTACCCCCTAACACCCAAATATCACCTGAATTTAATTGGCGACGACCTACGATGCAACTTAGTAGAGTTGTTTTGCCACAACCGCTTGATCCAAGAAGTCCGTAACTAAATTTTTGGTTTTTGTAAAATGTTTGGGAAAATTGAAAATACATACATGGATCCTCGTGGTACTCTCATTTGGAGATTTTTCAACACTTCTTTTTTGCCGTAGGATTTGTAAGCGTTTTGGACACAAACGGCGTCCGTAGCCGCCATTTTGACGGCACTGTAAACAATTAAATTTGTTTTATACTCGAAATTTTATTATTTTTTTATTGCAAAAATGTCTTTTTTATTTATAGCATAATTGGTTAATTAAAGTATTTGTTTTAACTTAATGGATTTTTCAGATTGTACATTTTGTATTATTGGACTTTTATCTTACAATGTTATTTCTTACTTCCAGAAAAAACTCGAGATTAATTCCAAGGATAAATTAAATAGTT
Organism: Tribolium confusum; assembly: GCA_029207805.1. Taxonomy (NCBI): domain Eukaryota; kingdom Metazoa; phylum Arthropoda; class Insecta; order Coleoptera; family Tenebrionidae; genus Tribolium; species Tribolium confusum. The sequence goes on from JALGAY010000006.1 coordinate 14,284,640, forward strand.
GATTATTAATATTTAATATACTTTAATTGTCCAATGTGCATTTGCATTGACTCCCATGAGATTGATTTTTACGCGCAGTGGAAAAACTGAACTTTTACAATTAATGGTTTTTCCAGATTTGAGCAGAAATGGTTTTTTTGGTTTTTAAAAAATACGAGTATTTTTAAATAGCGCTGTTCTAAGAATTACTATACAAGGAGTTTCAATAGTTTCAATTCAGGGAGTCATCTTTAGCTGATTTCATCAGAAATAAAAGACATTTATCAGTTTGTCGAACAGAAAAACCTCAGGTGGAATGGCTCAGTAGATAAATAAATTGCAAGCGATAAAATGATTCATTTGTTCATAATAGTTAATTATATATTCATGGGCTAATTTCAAGTTGAGATACTACCGGTAGTATCGCAAATTTTAATACATTTTCATGGCAACAACCAATTATAGCCCCGAATTCTTTTTAATTTTCATTGGAGACGAAGATACTACCGGTATTATCTCAACTTGAAATTAGCCCAGTAGAGCATAATCAAGGCGGTTATGCCACGAGGGAATGTTTGAAGCCTGACCGAGAGCCATTAGTGATGATTAGTAAAAATGCCCATAATACCAACGACGTTTTATTATATTTTGTATTGCTTTGGTTTTTTAAATAAAAAATGATTCCAGACACCGAACAATTTAACAAAAACTGAAAAATTGGCATAAAAATCTCAAAATAAAAATAGGCATCCCATAAACGTTATCTTTGCTTACTCGTACTTGATGTTTTCCAAAATGAAAATTGATAAAGTCGTATCTGCTTGTGACTGTTGCTTAGTTACTTTGCGTGAGCTAAGAAAGAAGATTGTGGTTTCAAAATAAAGTGAAAGAGTAATTTTTGAAATGTAGTGTATATGTACAAATATGTATAGATAGCATGCACTTTTTGGGGAAGACCACCCTTCCAAAAAAATAAATAAGAACCTTTTACGTTGTTTTCATTTTGAAAATCGCATATTAGTAGAATTTATTCAATTTTTTTACATTCTTTTCGTGAAGGAAAACTTAAAAGAATTGTATAAACCTGTTCTAAGGAAGACTACTCAGTCTTCCATAATCTATCCACTGCTTTTTATAGTAGTAATTGTAACGAAAAATGATCTAATTATTGGCCAATATTGGAAAAAAACAGTTGAAAAAATGATTCTAATAAAAACCGTAACTTTTAATTTATGTTTATAGTGATTTAAAATTGGTGGTTTTTGCAGTTTTTTGCGATTTAATCAGTGTTTATTAAAAGTATCGAAGTGTTATATGGATTAATGTTATTACTGGCAAAATTTACAACAATTTTAATATTTTAAAAGTGTCTCTATGATAACAATTGACCAAATTATGACGTATTGGTGTTAATATTTTGGTGAAAATCTTAGCTTATTTCGATTTATCCGATACCGCTTAACAGTATTAACTATTATTTATATTATAATTTTTAACAAGCAACATAAAAAATTAAAAAACTTCCATAGGTTGGTTTACAGAAGGTGAATTAAATAACTATTTAATTGCGATTAACTTTTAATTTGCGATTAAATCGGCTTTTATCGGGTTTGATTAGTCAAAATCGGCATATAATCGCAATTAAAGTTAATGTCACCTTCTGTAAATCGGCTCTAATAAGTCTTGTTTCTGTTGGAAAATCATTTTTAAATTCACTGTAATAAAGTCTAGTCGATTAGAGTAATTTTTTCTCAAAAAGATTTCCAATTGTCTGTTACAGAAGTAGAACTCCAACAAGAAAATTTTCTGCTTTGCAGTGAATCCAAATCTTATCCAGTATTTTACATACGACAGTGACAATAATAAGGTTTATGTTGAATCAATTTAAGTGCTACGTTATTAGAATTTTTGTTTTCTGTGACCAATTCTTATCAAAAATTATAATAAACCTTCGATATTATGTATGTATGCACTAATTTACATTTATCATTGTATCTGTCATCTCAGTGAATAAGTGGTTAAGTCAAATTTATTTTCTTTAACACTTGAATCTACTTTGACATCTTGAGCATTAACTTGTTACATATACCTTAATATTGGTTGCTCAACAAGTTTTCCAGTTCTTTACTTCGAAAAAAACACTTCTTTGCTTCTTACTATACTATACGTAAATCAGCGCGTAATCTTTATCTTTATAGCACCGAATTTTTAAAGTTGCTACGCAACAATAAGAAATAAATAACTGTACATTCGTCTAGCTATCAAATAAACGTCTTCAATTTTGTAAACTTCACTTTTTACATTAAATAACAATTATCATGAAAAATCATCATTTATTTCAAAAACTGTTAAACACTACAAATCCACGGAGTGTGTGACACAACTTTTTCTTGAATTTTGGGCTCTTATCCGTGTAACATTTCTCTAGAATTCACGTTTTCATACACGTTTTCATCAATTTTCATTTTGGAAAATCATAAAACAGAAAATAACAACATACTGTATCCTGGCAACGACAAGATAGTCAACTATATAGTTAGTTAATGTAGGATATTTTTCACAGTTTAAAAAAAATACCAGAAATTTGAATATTCTTTTGATTTGAAAAATTAAAACGATCCAAAATAAAATAAAACGGGCTTTAAACATTCCCTCGTACCATAATCCCCTTGAGTACGCCCTTAGGTAATACATAAATAATTATTTTATTTTAAACAAAATTCGACTTAACCACTTATGGTTTGAGATGAGAGATAGTATACACCTACTAATTTATTCTATAAAATCTTTTATAACGCTTAATATCTCAATACTCGTCTAAGTATTCGTAAAATAAAACATTTGATCGTCACTTTCACTCAAGAAAAATCTGAAAGAAATGAGAAATACAGGCTGTTTCACGAGTGATAATAAACCTGCGAAACTGAAAATACAACCAGCAATACAATTCCCAAGTTAACGTAGTTATTTTTTTTTTGTTTACAAATACATTAAATAAAAAATCATTTAATTATTTGGTTAACTGAAGACAAACTAGTGCCACTTGCTTGTAAGATCATTCTTTGGCTTACATGTGGACACGACCTGTAGCTGTTTTTGCTCTTGGCTTTTTCAAAGGTGGCCAATTTTTCCTTAGGATAATTTAGAGTCGTTCGAATATGGTGTCAGCAAGAGTTCTTCTACCCGGAAAACGTTGTTTGTACAAAATCATTACAGCAGAAGCATTTTTTCTCATATATCATCATCATGTCGGTTTTTTCATCGTTTGAATACATTTTTTTTATCGATGACAGATTTGACAAATAAAATTTGAAATCAATGTCATCCACGTTAACTCTGGAATTGTATTGCTGGTTGTATTTTCAGCTTCGCAGGCTCATCACTCATGAAGCAGTCTGTATAATATTATACCGTGAGATCAATTCACGGAAAAATGACAATTTACAACACGTGCTAATTTTTCAATTAAGTTCATGTCTGTTTAATTTAAAAAGATATGATAAAAAAAACGTAACGAAATGTAAATGGAACGGATCTGTTCAATATAAAATTGCAGTAAATAAGTGTTTAAATTGATTTCTTTCATCCGAATGCAAAAAACGTATTAAAAAAATCGCACCCACTTAATTTGACAAATTGTCAGTTTAGTTGTCAAAAATGAGATCAGGGGCTCCAACTGAACAGCACAAATCATGGATCACTTGACCATAAATTTAACTGACTTCACAGTAATAAAATATCTGTTTTTTATAGATATACAATATACATATTATATTGTCTCTATCTAAAGCAAAGTCTAGATTCTCGATATTAGGTATACGTTACAATTTGTGCAACGATATTTTGCGCATTCTTGCAAGCCGTTCCTTGGTCTATTGTAGTGTTCATATAGGCATTAAGTTTTATGAGTTTCCACAGTAACAGGTCATCATTTGCACCACAATGAAACAAATGAAAGTGAATCTAGTACATATACACCTGCCTTTTTGTATAAGCATCTTTTATTTGGGCAGGTGGTTTTATAAGAACAGAAATTAATTTTAAAACTTCATCTGGTGCTGTCTTTTGTTTTCCTGTCCCAGTTCTAGAAACCATGTCTTTTTTTTTCAAAACATTTCTATTGTCTTGGGTGAATTTGATAATGATAACAAACGCAAAGGTTGATGCAATGGATTTAAGTTTTACAGCAATTTTTTTTTGAAAGAGTTTTTAATTTTCTTAACTTTTGGACGTTATCAGCCGTACGATAAATTTTTAAAAATAACTTTTTGCAATTTTGGAACTTTATTATTTATTTTTCAGATTTATTATTAAAACTATTAATATTTTTTTTTAACATCAACGTTTTTGTCTAACACTTAAAAAATTTTGGTTTTGTCTCTACTATAAATGGCATTCGTCCTTTCGCACCCTCCGAATTTGAGTAAATCGTGACAAACTCATAGCTGAGATTTTTAAAATTTTGTACCAATTAATTTCTACAAATTAATTTCTTGTTTGGATAAAATATGAAAATTATGCAAATGGTTGAGCATTTTTTTCATCACAGCAAAAGCCATTTTTTCAAATTTATTATCTGCAGCATATTTCCAAAAAATTATCTAATTATCTAAACTACCATTTAATTCTAGACAAAGTTCCGTATTCTTTAGACTTACGAGTTTAAATAGTATATTACGTCGCAAGGGCAGAAATTAAGCATTAGTAACCTGAGACGACTCTCTAAATATCTACTTATTTGTCAAATTTAAAAAGTTCAGAAAATATCTAAAGTTTTGAATTTAAACAAGATTTAGAAAAATTGGAGTTCTAAAAAGTCCAAAAAAATATTGGAAATCTAGTGAGCCCAAAAGTTCTAAAACAATATACAACACAAAATAAAACAAATATCAAATAAGTCTTAAAAAAAATGGGAAGCAATTTCTTTGTGTTTTTTTTATATTTTTTCTGAAAAAATGATCACCTGTGTATGACTGGAACTGATTTATAACACAAAATTTTGAGGTCATAGGAAATAATTTGATAAATCGAAAAATGGGCAAAATGAGTTTAGTTAAAATGCAGTATAGTGGAGTGCCGTAAGGTTCATACCTCGGAACCCGGGTCCACTGAACGGATTTTTATACAACTTTTTGGAATGTTTTTTTAACACTAATTGTAGGTACTAAAATGTTTACCCATTTATTTTTACCGATCTGAATTTTTTAATTATGAAAATTAATAATTGAAGAGTGTATATTCTAGAGAATATAAGTGCCAAAATCTGAAATTTTTGTTATACATGTAGAAAAACTCTAAGTGCCATGCCTCAAACGGTATAAGTGCCGGCGATTTATTTAGGTGTTCATCTCATCTACTATAGGATAGATAAAGCTGAAATACTGTTTGCTACTTCCAAATATAGTTTTCTTTGTTATCTCGGTTTCATGTTTTTGGCACTTAGACCCTTTAGAACTTACACTCTTTAATTATTAATTTTTCGGGGTTTTAATTTATTTTTTAATTAAATAGTTTTATTATTTAATAAAAGTTAGAATTATTTCTGCTTAAAGTTAGATTTTACATCGGAAAATTATTACAAACTTGTCTTTGGGGCCTCAAGGGACCACAGGTAAAAAAGTGAGAAGGGGGAGAAGATTATACATATAATTGGGATTGTAAGCTGGATTTAGACCAAATTCAGACAGTTAAGTTTAACATATCCATACGTAAAATGAACCGGACATTTTATATTTGCCAAATTCGTTTCTTCAAATCCACTCCAAAGCCCCCAAAATTGGGCCAAAAGTAACAAAAATCACAAATTTTAATTTTGAAAATTTATTTGACCTCTTGTATATTAAATCGAAAGAAAGGAGACTCTTAAAATAATTCTTGCACGTGTCTTCAGTTTAATAATTTGAAAAAAAAACTTTCTTCGAATAGTGCTTCGAATTTAGGCTCCCCATCACTGAAAATAAACCTCTTTGGACCTTTGTAAGGGAATGCTGTAGAAAAACTGTAACGGTACTAGACACCTTAGAAAAATCTGGAATTTATATCCACAAAGATTCAGATTTTTTTGGACTGTAAATATAAAAGTTTTTGGTTCTTCCAACTGTCCACAATACGGATCTTGAGCTGAACAAGGTGAACTAAAAATTGTCCGATTTCAAATTTTTTTAATCGATAGATATAAATAAACGTGGAATAAAAAAGAAAAATATCAGTTGCTTTGACTCTCTATTCCTACAGCCCCCAGACGTGGCCTAAATTAACGAAAATTTCTAAAATCTATAAATAAATCTAGAGCAGCGTTTCTCAACCTTTTTTAGCCTGAGGACCACTAAAACTTAGCAGCTTAAGTATCTGCCGCTAAAATTAGTTTGAGATATTTGTAATTTGATAAATTAAAATGTAGTTATTATTATTTTTTAAATTTTTTTCGCGGATAAATAAATGACCACAAAATAGTAAAATTTCTTAGCGTACCACTAGTGGACTAGCGGACCACCAGTTGAGAATAGTGGATCTAGAGATCTGTGATTTATTTTATGGGGGTACTACTCTAAATCCTAAACACATTTTTATAAAAATTAATTACTCAACGTAGCAAAAATTACCTCCTTTTACTTTGAAAATTATTTTGAACGCCTGTATATTAAATCGAACAAAAAAGACCTTAAAGATAATTTCTGAACGTATTTTAACTTTAACAATTTGAAAGAATTTTGTTTTCGAATAGTGCCGTTGAGGCTCCCTATCGCTGACAATAAACCTCCATGGTCCTCGGTAACAGAACGTTCTAGGAAGACCGTAATAATATTGGATACCTTAAAAAAACCCGAAATTTATATCCCCACAGTTTCGAAATTTTAGGGCCATAAATAACAAAGTTCTACTCCAACCACCTGTTAAAAATACGGATCTTGAGCTGAAATTGAGCGGAAATGGAACAAAAATTGTCCGATTTTAGAATTTTTTTCTTTTTAATCGACAGATATGAATGATGTGAAATGAAAGAGAAAAGTAGTGGTTGCTTTGCTTCTCCACTTCTGCAGCCTCCAGATGCGACCAAAGTTGACAAAAATTTCTATTATTTATAATTAAATCTAGAAGACTGCCTTTTTTATGGAGATACTGTGTATAAATTGATATTACAGTAACTATAAAACCATCATTTATGACATATAAAATTGAGATCTTTACTGCAAAAATTTTTTTCTTCATATTTTTCTCATTTTTCACTTAATTGTTATTATAAATTGTTGCAATCAAGATCGGCAAATTTTGATGGGTAAACTTTTTTATTTAAGCTTTCAACAATGCAATTCAAAAGGTTTTATAAAAATCCATTCAGTGGAACCGGGTTCCGAGATTTTTACATTTTCATGTCTTAGGGCACTCTACTAGTAGGAGAGTATGGAAGAAAGGTTATCAAGTTAGCCAACATTTAACCCTGATACAAAACAAATTTCTGCAATTAGAATATTATAGTAAATGCAAATTAACAGTTTGATTTGTTGTTGTTGTCATAGTATTCATTTCCTCACTTTCCGTTGAAGTCACTACCAGACAAAGTCACGGAATTCCACTCCTTCTTTTTACTTTTTTTAATTCGTTCAAGCAAGAAGATCCTTGTGATTTTTATTTCTTATTAAAAAGCTCGTCAAACCAGTTAATATGTATAATAACTGTAAGTTTTTTCAACTTCACTATTTCCATGATAAAGGGAGGATTCTTGAGACGAACAACTTTTCTTTGTTTTCAAAAATGATTCTAATTAAAAACAAAAATAAAAATGTTAACACAAGATTTGCATCTCAATTTTATTGACCTTTAAATAAACTTCAATCAGGTTTTTTGAATTTCAATAAATAATGCATTATCTTTTTACTATTTATTAACTATTTTAGTTGCAACAAAATATGATGAAGTATAACAAAGCGCGCAATTTATATTTGTCATGTAATTAAATAAATTGCATTTGCCTGAATAAGACCAATTAACAAATATTTCTATTGTTACTTCACTTGATATTTCCACGACAAAGAAGTCATCAATTAAAAGTGCAACACGGAAGATTTGCAAATGCATACAAAGGTCAGAATTAATTGAATGATTTGATTTCCGCAACATCTTTTTACATATATTGACAGCTTTTAATAAAATAGCTATATTTTTTACGTATGAGGAAACCAACAGGGCTTGCCAACCTTCAAAAAAAATACTTTTCAGGGTCATTTCTTTTCGGAAGAGGCAAATTAACAAATTTTAATGCAACCTTCGAGTATCTTTCCTGATTATTTTTCCGGAACCAAAATATGTTCCCAACCTTGCAGCAAACAAATTTTGAACTAGTAAAACAAGAAAGTTAGGTAAATATTTATTTGTTTACAAATATATAAACAAATTTGTTGACAATTACAGTACTAATTATTAAAAAAAATTAAATAAACCTGAAGTGATGCTAGAAATTGAGTCAGGTTTCAATTCTGAAAGTAGAATGGAAAACCTTGATTTTCAACATCTTTACGTAATAGAAATTATTAATGAAAAAATAACCATTCCTCGGAAAGGTGTAAGAAAATAATTATTCATCTATTTGAATGTCGTAACAAAAGATTTTTATTAGATCATGTAATTGTCTCTCATTTTAATTTTTGCTCACTCATGCATCAATTTCTCACATTTAATTAAAACAAAACGAACACATTTCAGCTTTGTTTTCAGGACATCTTACCTTGACCGCGTATTTTTGTTTCTCTTCTATAGACAGCAATTCGATTTAAAATTATTTCGTAAATTTAATTGCTGAGACTAAATTGAATAGTAACAGTATATTGGGAAATTGTCGGAAATTCTGTTATTTAAACGACAAATTTTATTACACAATTGACCTTTGTAATATATTTTTATTTTTGTAGGTGTTGCAGGCAGAGAATTCATTTTTTATTAATTCTGAAATGGTGGATAATTATTAAAAATTATCATTAATTGTTACAGGCACGCCATATTTGTTGTCTTATTTGAATAATTAGAAACAGAAATAAATAATTTATGTTTTCCATCATCAGGAAAAAATATTTTCTAAGCAATGTCACATCAAGTTAAACTAATCATTTATTCATATCATAACTTGTTTAAAAAATAATTAGAAAAATGTGGCTTGATATAAAATTATTTACGAGAATTTGGCAAATTATTATTATTGTTTATTTACGAAATAATAAGAATGTGACTTAAGTTAACGAAACAGCCCTTAATTAAGCAGTTAGTACTAAGCATCCATAAAAAATCTCGGTTTAGGGGCTGGTTGTTCCTGAGGTTATTTACTACACTGGGGTCTTAACCCATCATAAATCAACATTAATAATGATTGATTTAGCAACACAATTTGAACGTTTTTGAAAATAAAACAAAACTTTTGTGGCTAGACGTTCAGTGGAAATTCCTGATTCAAACTACTGAAAGAATTTTGTTATTAATTAAATCATTTTTTTATTACACACAAATAAAAATTCATTATCATCCTTTGTTTTTTGTAATCCACTGTAAAAAAATAAGTGTAAAATGTGGGTGAATTAATTAGCACCAGCATAAAAAATAATAAAACTGCGGGTTTAATTTATAAATAAATATATAAATTTATTTAAGCGAATTTGGTGAATAATTGATGTTGTTTATTTACAAAAGAATGAGAATGTGACTTAAGTCACAAATAATTCCAACGATACTAATGCCGATTTGTGATGCAGCACTTATAAAAGTTCTCGGTTTAGGGGTTGGTTGTGGTTGAGGTTATTTACCACATTGGTGAACTCAACCCATCATAAATCGGCATTAGAATGCCTAATTAGGATTGTTTTGACAACACAATTTGAGCTTTTTTGAAAATAAAACAAAATGGCTAGACTTTCATTGGAAATTCCTGCTTCAAATTGCTGCAAGAATTTTTGTTTATTTTAATTTTATTTTTGATTAAATCATTTTTTTATTACATTAACAGATTACATTTACAAAAATAATTGTGAAATGTGGGTGAATTAATTAGCACCAGCATAAAAGAATAATAAAACTGCTGGTTTAATTTGTAAATAAATTGACGTAAAACAAAAAAATAAATTTGTTTGCAATTTATTGTAAATAGGTTAGTGTAAATAATTGCACATTACTGAAAGTGTTTGTACGCAACAGTTTTATTTTCATACACTTTCAATTTTATGATTGGTATTTAGCAATTATGACTTACCCTTATTTACTTTGTTATCCTAAAAATAAGTAGCACTATCTTTGAGTCTTCTCAAACCAATGCTCACATGCGAACTGGTTCAATAAAATCACAATCACAAAGTTTTCAGGAGGAAATGGTTAAATTAACCTTGACTCTAACTCTGAAAGAATCTATTACACTGGTAAAAGCAAGAAATTGTCACCCACTTGTTGTTAATCACCTTTTGTTTAAATGAATGTTTGAGTTTATTTCATTTGCACATTCAGCAATATCCGAGTATTTATATTTGCGCAATAATCTGTTTAAGCGTTAACACCGTTAGGTAAAGTTCTTTTGGTTTGAGAGCAACTTTTGCTTATATAGAAGCAGATATTTGCAGAGGTTAGTGGTGGGAAGCTGGCTTAATTTTCGCTGTTTAAGACAAAATGCCTTTAGAAATGAATGAAAATTATCGTGAAGGTTCTAGAAAAGTTGACACATGTTTTAGTACCTTGTAGGATAAGTATAGATAGACATATAACATATTCATTGTCTATAATCAATTTTACAACAATAATTATTATTTATGTTAGTGGCTTACAAGATTATTTAAAAAAAAATCTTAAATGAACTTTCAAAAACATATGATTAATACATAGACTTTCCATTTTAAAACTATCAGATGCTAAGTAATAACTTGTATTTTTCCAACCCCAAACACGTGGATACCCAAAAAAACTGACATTAAAAATTGCGGTTTTTTGACAAATTTAATTGCAGGTTTTTTCTTTCTTGGAAAAATAAATTGTTCCTATAAATCATTAATGCAATAATTATGCGTACTTTAAATATTTCCTTTAGTTAGCGTAATTAAAATTAAATTAGATTTTTCCTCATTCAAGCTTATAATAATTTAGGATAAGTAGGTTTTTTGAAAATAATTTCAATATTTGTTGCATATATTTAACATGTGAATTAGTTAATAACTAAAATTGTTTTTGAGTATACCGGGCGTCGCAAATTTCAGTAATTTTAAACTAAACGGGGGTAGTAGTTATTTTGGATCTTATTAGATGATGACAAATCAAATTTATGTCAAAAAAACTCACTAATAAAGACAACAATTAGCAAACTTAACAATTTGAAGTCATATAGGATACAGTTATATTTAACGAAAATCAAAAATAATATGTTACTAAATTTTATTTGTGACAAACGCGCCTGATGATGCTGTAAGGAAAGCGAAACCGGTTGCGATATATTTTTAAAGAATAAAGTGTAATATTACCTAAAACTTTCATTTACTAATAAACCATGGAAATTGCACCAGATCGAAATCGGTCTGAAATTATGAGTTTGGATGTTATAAAGATATAACCCACTGTCACTTGTACCACTTATAAAAAATAGCAAAAATCTAGAAGCACAAGAATCCATAAATTGAAAAATTTTTTAGTAGGTTACAAATTTTTAAATCGGCCACAAGTATCTTTAAGTAGGCCAAACAATAGAGATTTTTTTGGTGACAAAAATATTAACAAGATCCCGACTCTGTTGTCACATTAAGGATATTCTATTTAGTTTTCTACTTGCAACTGTTACGTGGTAATTTGTTATTAACATTTAAAACCAAAAACCAAAAAACTCAAAAAGATGTCGTTATTCTCTATTCCTACTCAATAATGACCAAAGACAAAAAAAATTATGTGATATAAAAGCAACATGCTAGTGAAATATTTGAAACTTTAGGACATTTTTTTATTTTAGTAATTAGTATAAAAGCACAGAATGAAATGTCGTGAAAACAAAAATGTGTTGCAAGGCCTGGCCTGTCATTTTTGTTTATTTTAGCTCAATAAGTCAAAGCCCCTAAAGTTAACTCTAATTCAGGACTTTTTTTACCGTATACATATATTTTTTAAATATATTTGATTTCAACATTATATAATTATTTTACATTTACAAAAATATGTATTATTATTGTTATCATAAACATATAACCCATGTTTTTAAATCAGCCTGTGATAACAGTAAATGGACTTTAATGGCACACTGTAAATCTAACACTAATTTTGTGTCATTTGTTAATAAAATTTTAAAAGGAAATTTAAGAAGAAAGAAACTGCAAATTTAATTCTTTACATTTATGTTAAAAATTAAGTTGATTCACCTATTTGTATTAATTATTCTTCGAGCATTGAACTTTATTTTAATTAATTAAAATGCAAAAACTAGTTTTTTTCCAATTTTTTTGAATTTCTTTTAATAATCAGTTAAGAGACTAAATAATATACAACCAGTAAAACAAACAATTGCTTCATGTTTATGCAACTAGTAAAGCACATATCACAGATCAAATACATATATCGTGATCAACAAATACTAATAATACTAGTGACCCTTTTCCTAATCGTCCTAATCCCTTACGACATGCGCTAACAAGCTGAAATCCACCAATCATACACCTTCTTTATGACAGAATATTATGACATTTCTCTCCATTGACCTTACAGTATTTATAGGTGGCTTGTTGCAGATCGTCAGATGTGCGTTTTCATTTGTTTACTGTTATTGTTATAATATAGTGGCTGATGTAACTCTTATGTTGCTTTAATTTATGTTATAAGCAATAACTTCATTTTTTAATTTGGACGCGCTCTCTATATTTTTTATATTGCAATGAGCTACCAAAATATGCTTATAATTTTAGGGTGCGCTTTGGGCGTTTGAAATCCGATGCGCTTTGAATCCGAGAAGATTGAATTTTTTCTTTTTTCCGTCAGAAAATTGACAGTTCTAAAGTCGGTCAACAAAATAACTGATAACTTTTTCAAACAAGTATGTCAGTTATTTTTGTTGGGCGACTCTAAAACTGTCAATTTTCTGGCGGGAAAAAGAAAAAATTCAATCTTCTCGGATTCAAAGCGCATCGGATTTCAAACGCCCAAAGCGCACCCTAATTTTAAAGCCGTGGAGGGTTTTAATGCGGACACGATTCGCTCCGCATGTCCTATCAAAAATTTTGTAATAAGGAAAAAAATTAATTGCAAAAACATTGAATCATTCAACGTCGGTTAATTAGGTTGATAACACAAAATTTATAATTTTGGCATAATTTTGGTACTTTAGTTGTTTCTGCTTTGGTTTTCAATCGACTTTTTAGAAAATATCCTCATTTCAGTAAATTCAATGAGAAAAAAATTAGTAACTTCAAGAACAACTAATTCAGAATTTAGGGTTTAATGAATAATTATCTAAAATAAAATTCTAAATTATAGAATTTACAAAACTTTAGTAATGGTGGGCTAAAAAAATTATATACAAAGTTGAAACACGTAGTTTAAGACTTTAAAACCCATAACTTGACCTCATATGAGCTAAACTAACGTGAGATCAAAATGTAACTGAATCAGAGCAAGCCGTGGAAGTAGGTATTAACATTAGACACATCATTACAGTGGCACAGCCTGCTCTGATTCAGTTACTTTTTGATCTCACCTTATATCATAGAACTATATTTTCTAAGATGGGTTTTACGACCTCATGGTTTCGACAATCTCGGGCGGCTGTTGAAATTCAAATTTAAAATGGCAAAACAGTTTCCATTAAAATGGTTTTGACATTACTATTCTTGGCAACAAGAGGAGGTGTTATTTCTGACATTAACTTTTTACAAAACTAATATTTGTTTTTTAACCACTGCACTGCACTGTAGTGAAAATAATGACCTCCTAAATTAATTCCTTATATTAAAAGCATTACGTTGTCAATGTTGTCATAGAACCAAGAATAATTTTACTATAAAATACTCCAAGAACTTTATGTTTGGTGTTAAAAATGTAGTAAAATTTTAGTCTTCCACTGGTGAACCAAATTTGAGAAAATGGAATGTCAATTCTGACAGTTCAAATGACACCCAATTCTCTGACATGATCCCTATTTCTCTTTTTCAGTTTTTCCTATCACCAACTAAGATTCAAGCTCACTTACGTATCAAGAAAATGAAAACTTCTATTCAGTATAGTTTTTTGTTTTTTATTTATAGTAAACAAGGAACCAAACTAAGTATTAAAAACGAAAAAAAAACAAAATTATGTATTGTAATTAACGAGGAACAAAACCATTAAAGATGACAAAAAATAGGTCTGATGGCGTGTTGTAATGGCGGAATATAAACCAACATCAACATTTTGGCACATTCTCCAAAATCGTTTAGTCACTAGAGTTAAAGTAACAAAGTTTTATATATCTTTATAAGCCACAAAAAAGGTCATTAAGTGACATGTCATCAAAAAGAATGGTAAGACATTAAAGCTTAAATAGCAGTCCTAATTTTTTTTCGGCGACCACTTTTCATTAGATTGCTAGATCTGTAACAACAATTACAATTTTTTAAATTTAAATCTACTGTTTTTTCTTACTTTATATCACCCAAAGCTTCTATGAACAAAACTGTATCTTGAGGAGTGTCGAAAATAATAAATATCTGCATGATATCTAATGTGACTATTACATTAGTGTCACTTAGCACCACAGGTCGTTTTTTTAAGGGAACATTGTGCAATTCCCCGACAGAAATCAAGCCGCCTCTTGCCCTGATTGGATTACGTTCAAATAAAATATTACTATCGGCTAACGCCAGTGCTGTTCCTTTAAATAACGGCAGCTTGTACTGTTGCAAAGCAAATTGGCGTGTCTTTTTCTCTTTTTTTAGGGCGTTGCGATAGTTGTTCTTCATTTTTGTGTATTCTTGTTCATTTTTGTGTTTATTAACTGACGTCAGTGCTGAGCCCGTAACAGGTATTTCGTTTTCTTGCAAAGTAAACTGAGGTCTTCTCAGCTCTTTTATAAAGGCAAGTAAGACATTGCGATCTTTTTCAGTTCTTGTGTTCTTTAGTCGTCCATCACTTACGTCGGTATAGATGTCTTGTTCTGTTGTAGAGGCAAATGACGTACGTACCTCCATCTTTTTACTTAGAGCATCGCAATAATAGTCCACCATTTTTGTGTGCTGTAGCACTTTTGAACGCATATTGTACTGTTTCATAGCAAACTGACGTCTTTTCAACGATTTTTTGATGACTTTACGGTGATGGTCTTTCATTTTGGTGTTCTTTGGTGAAGGCATCTGTTGCAGTCGCCTTTCTATCTTATTTTTAAAGGCATCGTGCTGTTCTTCTTCCATTTGTGTTTTCTGTAAAATATTAAAAAAAATTATAATAAAAAATAATAATATAGGTACAAAAAAATAACGGGCCGCGGTTAGTACGTTCTTCATTAAAAATAGATAGACTAGGTTCAGGATCTTATCAACCGTGAGAGAAAGTTGAGCACTAGACACAAAGGAGAGTGGGGAATTCGTTTTCCTTTCTATTTTCTTAACTAAAAATTTTAGTCTTCTACTTATTAGTTAATTATCAACCTTTATTGTTTGCTGACTGTCTCGGTGCGTCTTTTGGTTAGTTTCCTACGTTTCACCAATTTGCCTTTGTTACATTAAAAAGAAAAACTGTCTGAATCAAAAATATGAAGTCAACGTTTTCAGTATCGAATTGTCTTTACTCGGCCTAGGCAAATTTAACCAAGCTTCTAAGTTTTCAAACTTTAGACTTTGCCTTCGCGCATCTCGCGGCTCTTAAGATTCTGAAGTTACTCTAACTCCTTAGCGAAACTGGCTTATGTTAGATTATATTTAATTTAAGAAGCAACGCAACTGTGGTCATTTCAATGCCATAAGAAAAACACACTAATAAAAACCAAGGAAGACACAAATTACGCATCAAGACGAGGATACACTTTCCCTATTTTCTAAAATTGACATCAATCATCAAAAAAAGATATTATTTGTCTATCTAGAAATTAAAAAACCATCTCTTGAAATATACTGGGTGCCTCAAGTTTTGCCTCCACCTTTCAAATGGCACTATATTTGAACATTTTTTTTTTAATCACATAATTATCTATAGTGGAAGTTC
The DNA here is from genome assembly GCA_029207805.1 of Tribolium confusum. Lineage (NCBI taxonomy): Eukaryota > Metazoa > Arthropoda > Insecta > Coleoptera > Tenebrionidae > Tribolium > Tribolium confusum. The sequence continues at coordinate 14,300,786 of JALGAY010000006.1, forward strand.
ATTCTTTTTTTAAAGTTTTATTCAGTAAGGGTCCAATTTTAAGTCGAGGTCGTAACTAGCGAAGTAGCGTAAAGTTAGGCCGGCGTGAATATTTACTTCGATCGTAAGATTGTCTATGGGGTGAAGAAGTCTGTCGTAATTTAAGCGCGAACGTTTGAAGCACTGTCGTTCTAAAAACATATCTTAAAAAAGTCGCCCTTACTGCACTAGTATTATGATAACTAAACTTTATTTGATAACTCAAATAAATTTATAATAACTAAATTATGATAACTAAACTTTGACCAAATAAAAATCACATATGTAAACACAAATAAGGCATAAACACACTCAACTCCAATACTCTAGACATTCTAGTTTTAATCCAGTCAGAAGTTACAAATAATTCTCGCATATTTGAGAAATTAATCGAAAATAGAAATTACCAAATTCTGATTTGTGACTTATCAATAAATGAAATGTTTAGGGTATCGAATGTCGACATTTTTGTCTTATTTATTTTATTTAGTGTATTTATTTATTGCTTGAAATTTGATCTTTGTAAATTCAACCTTATTTACATGTGCAATAAGGTCGACTTTTTCAAGGTATTTTTATTGAATGACTTTCAAAATTTTGCGCAGTTTTGACGTCAGGGCTTCTGGACCCCATTGTTTTACTAAAAACTATAAATTTTTAAAACCCGTTAATTTAACCAAATTCGCTGAAATGGCACAGCAATAACTCGAAAATTAATTTGCAAATGGTAAAAAGTGATAACACAAGCACAATTTCACTACTATCACCAAAATTATTACCGCAATTTCAGACTGCTCAGCAGCCATATTGGTTGTCAAAATTGACAACGATGTGAACAAACGAGGTACCTCAAACTTAGAATTGCATATTAAAACTCACAACCAAAGCAAAATTTATGACCGAGGTAACTTTGACTTAGAATTGGGCCCTAAGTTATCAATTAAAGTGAATAATTTTTTAATCACCAATGTACCTATTTTTGTATGCTACATTTGTCCGTGTTATTACATTATTTTAATTAATTTTACTTTTCTTTAACTTCTATTGTTTATATTAAACTCTTTTTTCAGATGGTTATTTATGACAGGATCGTAATTCGTAAATTTGTGAAGAAAACAAAGTTGGGTCGTTTCCGGTCTGACTATTGTACAATTCAAGTAGGTACCCTTTTTTGTTTGGGATTTACGAGAGGCACGTGCCAATTTTAATTTATAATGTATTATCCAATTTTATTCAAAAACTAATGATTTCAAAAATTTAAAATAATTACTTTTTTAAATTTACAGCCGCAAATAAAATGAAATGAAAAAAATAATTAGGTACAATTGAAGTAGAACCTTGACAAAGTCTACTTAATTTTTTTCATTTTTTGCCGAAAAGAAAATAATATGGTAAGAAATTGCTAGTGAAAAATTTTACTAAATAAACTTGGTTTTAAGTGGTTAATCAGGCAAAAAATCTCCTTTTGTCACTTTGGACAATTCCAATTGATTTAAAATTGAAACGCCCAATTTTTAAATCTGAATGTTTTAAAATATTTTAAAAAACGAATTTACGGTATGCAGCAATGAATAAGCAAGCCGTATAACAGCATTTATCAGCTGAGAAAGCAAATTTCGTCTAATTCTAGCTACCGACAAATTCAAGAAAAACTTTCAGAAATCTTTTCGATACTTTTAAATATTTACTAACCATGTAGGTATCTGGTTCAACAATAATAAATATTTTATTACCGTATAACAATGGAGATCATCTACAGACCGTTCATTATTTATTTAGATCAACTCTTGCTATGAAATTTAAAACGTATGTTTAAAAAAATGAGGTTAGGGAATTTTTTGGCGAAATTTTTCCAAACTAGCGCCAGTGTTAAAGTTTCATTCTCCCTCAATTTTAAGCTCATTTCAAAAGTACGATTCAAAAATGCATGTTTTACGCTTGACGTCTTTGAACGTTCAATCAAATAAAACGCTGATACTATCAAAGACAATAAAAATCTGTTAAACTAAATTTCATAGCAAGAGTTGATCTAAATAATCAATGAACGGTCTGTAGAAGTAAAGGTGGGAGAAAAAGAACATCCTCGTTTCTCGAACACTTTTTATGATAGTTCTTTAATTCGAATTTGTACTGTGGTAGGGTTGTTTTTTAGAAAAAAATAAACTTTTACTTTACTTTAGACTTAAGGAAAAATCTTAAGGGATGTTATTAATAAGGCCTAAGCGGTTCCTAATCCACAAAGCTAATAAATTTATATTTTGAACGTAGGCCTTCCCTGGGGTTTAATATTATAAAAATACCAACCCGGGGGTCGGGAATCAAGTGCTGTTAGGGGTAAGGGGTGCAGTCTAATATCTTTACCATCAATTAAAAACAAGACTCAGTTTTTAGATTAAATACAAAATATATTAAAAGATATTTAGTTAATACAACAAAATAATTAATGATATAACTTTTGATAAAATCTTAAATATTAATATAAAATTCAAGTAAAACTTTAATTCATAAACGAAACAAGACATAAACACTACATTAATCTTTAAATACGAAATTAAACCATAATATAAAAATCTAAAACACGTAAAAATACCTTCAAATTATGGCAAACAAAAGAAAAGGTTTTTAAACTTTTTAACACGATCTATAGCAATTTTCCTACTTTAATGATTACAATAATTTAGATCCAGTAACGTTCAATTTATGACAAAAACAAACACTTGGAAACTATTGAGTATCAATCATTACTTTCCATAAAACTGAATTTATACTAAAGCACATTTTATCTGTTTTAAAATTCAAAGCGGTTACATAGACAATAAAAACTATAAGTTTCGAAATTAATAAAAGAATGATTAATCAACTACAACTTAGCAATTAATCTGACAATAAATAAACGAATTCAAAAGCAAGTAAACCAAGTTAATTCTACTTTAAATTAATCGTTCTTTTATTTTCATCGATTTCATTGATTATTACTTTACTCTAACAAATATTAAAACTAAAAATAACCTTAAGTGAAGAGGAGGATATGCGTTCGGATATGTGACAAAATACGCAAATTCATTACTTAGACTCAGATTTAGAACGAACAAACTCAAATTTACTTTAACACAGTTCCAATATCAACTCTCAATTAATAGTTATGAAACTAATTCTTTCTTCAAAATTCAAGGGTCATGAGTGGTTAAAAATCAAATAATTTCTCTATCAAACAAAATTCCCAATTAAAATTAATTTCCAATTAATTTTCAGTAAACATAGCATCCTTTAACTATTAAACCTTAAGTTACCAATAACTTTTTATTCCAAAATCAAATATTCAACTCAAAAACGTTCAGATACAAATCCAGTCCCAAAACAATTACATATTCAACAACTTTTTAGAAAAACTGTGATTAATTACCAGAAATCCCGTGAATAAGTAAAGTAAATAAGCCATTTCATAAATCAGAATAAAAATCATTTTAGCTTCTAAAGCCATAGTTAAAATTTTGAATTACAAAAACATCGGTTCAAGTCAAACAATTTTGGACTTACGGCTATCACCAGGTGACACTTGGGCTCAGATGACTTTTGGACTGGCTTCCATTGTACTCACACACTTTTGAACTTTTTTTAATTATTTAAAACAATTAAGGAGAAGTGCACATATTAACCACACTTGGAGGTCTATTGTTATCCCACTTTTGGGTGGAAGCTTTTATATCATCCCAAGCAAGGCCACACGTGGGATACCGCGTCATTGTGACCATGTAGACTTATTTTTGAACGTGATGATCTCAATTTTTCTTTGTTTGACTAATTCGTCATCTGACTTTGAGGAGTCATTTCATTGAAAAAATCATAAACTTATTTTTTGTGAACTAGCCTAGCTTTAAAACAAAGAACTACGCGACCCTATAAAAAATTTGACCATGTTAAACTCATAAAAGTCTGGGTCGCTTTCGCATGACGCATTTCTTTGTTGTTTGGTTGATATGGAATTTTTATATTTAAAAATAATTCAACACAATGTAATGAATTTTTAAAGATTTTAAACAGGGTAGTTTTTCTACCCCATCACATATCCTCCCTTCCTCAAGCAAAACCATGGGCCCTTTGTGGCCCTTGGCTTTTCTCTATACCTATCACTTAATCTAATCTTCTATCCTTTTAGAACTTTCAAAAAAAATTTTTTTTTTTTTATCTTTATAACTAACTCATACATTCTTGACTTCCTGTTCTAAAAGCATAGAATCATCTTTTCTCTTAAATCTAAACAACAAAGTAAACGGACATTATGTTCTTACGCGCACTCACACTGCACAAACTGTACTCACTGCGTTGGCACTATTGTGGAGTCGAAGAACGAGTAGACACTGGACCCTCTCTATGCGTCAGCTGCCAAGGAAGGTGTTGGTTGTCCCCCTCTTTTGGTACTCTTGGACATCATCTCCCTTGAGCCTTGGTGGATCTGGTTATCTTGTTGTTGCTTCTTCTCAATTAAATGGAAGACAATTAAATTTTAAACCCTTTTGACTGTTCGTATTCCACTATAACTTATGGAATCAATTAATGTAGACCTCCCTTTATGTGCAATAAGGTCATCTAACCCTCCCAGATCGAACCGTAAGGTTTGACTTGATTTAGTACGCGCAAAACAATAACCTTTACTTTTTGAAAACCTAATTTACGATTTGACTTAATAAGTAACTACTTTTCTTTTTTTTTTCAAAATTAACTTAAACTATCATTATTACGAAATTATTACTTATTTACTTGGATTTGCATCTTCCCGTTTACTCAAAAATTTAACCCAACTAAAAAAAAATTTCATTAACGCTTGCATTAACCTTTTCTAAAATTTTAAACTATTGGTAACTTATTAACTTAATCTAGGGGCAAACATTCTCTATCAAGTGGTTTGGCAAAGATTTCAGGTAATCCTTCTAAATCTACTTCTTCTTCTGAAGCATACTCAGACTCAAAATCAGATTCATGTAACGAGCTCTCTGGCGACATATTTGGAACTTGTACTACTACATCTTCAAATCTTTCACGATCTTTATACTCATTATTATCCTTCATAAAATCTTCATCACAATCAACTTGTTGTACCAATTCTTGTTGATATCCTTGTTCTTCTTGCATAAGTTCTTCATTTTAAACTCTCTTCCTAATTGGTCTTCCATAACTTCAATCTGTCAGCATGACTTCAAAGTTCTTTCTCTTTTCCAATTTCCATTTAAAGTTTCAATTTCCTTGTCCAAAATTTCTTTTCTGTGATACGGTACACGATAAGGTCTTTTCGTAATTGAAGGATCTTCTTTCGTAATTATGCTTCACTTCTGTAATACAAGCCAATTTTTGGTCTGGAGCTCAAAACATATCTGGTTAATTCGCTATCATTTTTCAAACTCCTGAACCACTTCCAAATCTTCCTTGGGGTAGGTTAGAATTTCTAAAATTTTATTCAAACTATCAAGGTTATCACTAACAATATTCAAGTTGTTTTCCTTTTCCACTAACGTCATATAAATCTTCTTACTTCTTGCTGGTAGAACTAATTCTTTTCACAACCGAAGCTTACTTATTTCTCTGTCACTCTCTCCAATTAGCCTTGATGGTTCAACATTTCCCAACGTTGGCGCCTTGTTGGAAAATATTAAGACATCTGGGATCATTCAAACAATCGGGTTTCCATCTAGGGTGCGCACCCACGCTTCATCATCCTGTGGATGACAGCTTCCAAAACAATTTTCACCAGGCTGATGAAAATTTCCCCACTCATTATCAATTAGATAATGCGGAACATGCCGGCTCTCCAACACAGTCGTCAAATTGCCGTCTTGACATTGACCTCCCAGCACATGTTCGTCTTGACCATGTCTGCGTTCTAACTCTCTTGTCATATCGTCGTCTTGACGTTGACACAATAAAACATTATCGTCTTGACAATGCTTATTTTCTAAACCGTCTGTCACATCGCCGTCTTGGCGTTGACAATCTAGCACATAATCATCGTGATAATGGCTATCCTTCCAAATACAAGTTTGTAAACCCCTTCGTTCGAAATTTTTCGAATTATTTGACGCGTCTTCACTCCAATCCCATTCGCTAATAAAATTCTCATCTAATGAGTCATCCGTTCTTTCCATCATTATTTTAACTCTTGATCCTGTCTTAAATTCTAGTGGAACGATAACCCCATAAAATTATAACTCCCAACAAACGTCGGCTTTAACTTTGAATAAAAAAAATCTAAACCTATCAATCCTGTTTCCCTAAATTAAATTTCATTCCCAACTGAGATGGAAAAATATTTTTGTTAACATAAAAAAAATGTATATCTAAAAAGATTAGCCTAATAATTATAAAAATTTACTTATAATTCGCAATTCAATATGTCCTGCATAATGTAATTAAAAATTAGCCAAATTTTCTGTCCTGCATTTGAATTTAATAAATTCATACATTGGAACCCTTGTTGATTATTACTTTTTTTAAATTTATTAATTTTTTAATTTGTTACTGAATTTATCATTTACTCACTTCTAGATATAGGTGCGTTGTCGTTATGATGTTTATTACCCGAGGAATGTTTTGTTGTTTAATTTACTAGTGGAAACTTAAATTGTCGAATTTCCAACATTCTATCTGCTAAACAGACTTTTACTGCAAATCTTCTTAAGAAATCTAATCCCAATAAAATATTTCCTTTAAATTGCAATTCATCCCCCACAGAGATGAAAGTGTGTTGAATCTTTATTTTATTGCTTAGTAAAATTGTCAATTCAATCGAACCCATATTGGTTACTGATGTTCCTTGTACATTTCGGATCATTACAGGGCTTTGCGATAATCTCCGTTGTTGTCCCGCAGTTAATATGAAATTTTTTATAAGTGATACTTTCGAATCGGTGTTTATGACAGCTTCACTCCACCTTCCTTCTATATTTAAAATTACCGAATTTAAGTTGTTGCAATTTCGAATTGTACACTCAAAAGTATATAGCATTGTAGTTTCTAAATTTTGCGTTGGTTGGATCATCCCATTGGTTCTCGATGCAGCCCTGTTCCGATTTAGACGCTGTTCTTCAGGTGGTGTCGGTTGAGAACTCGTATTAGATTCCGCTTGATTTTTCGTTGAGTCTCGTCGTTTCTTGTCTCGTTTACCCGTGGCGAAATAACAATTACGCTTCCAGTGTCCCATACTTAGTACTTACAAATAAAACAACGTTTACATTCCTTTCTGATATGGCCCTCCTGACCACAACCGTGACAAATAACGTCCTTCTTCTTCGACCCAGTTGTTTTATTATTGTTTTTATTGCTAATCTGTACCGACCCAGGCCCATCTAAATTTAGCTCCAGTGGAATAACCATAGCTAAAACGCTACCAGTGCCCTGATTCGATCTACCCCCTGTGAATACAGGTGGTTGGACATGCTGTTTTACACTTCTTGACATTCTGCGAGGTGTTATTTTCGGAGTGGGTGAATCCTCAGTTTGATTACGCTGATTGGTTGGTTTATTATTTCTCATCAGCGGCATTTTTCTGTTTCCTGAATTTATTATCTTGACGACAAATTTTACGCAATTTGATTAAGGTGAAATTAATAACTTATTGAAATTTTCTTTAAATTTCCAAATTACCGTTGTTAAAATTTTCTAATCGTTTTTCTTTGACTCGGCTCCTTTGGCTAGGTGAGGCCTATAACCAAAATTTTCTATTGTACAAGCCATTTGTTATGGAATATCGCATTTATTTAATAGTTGGTTGACTCACAACTTCTCTTTTAAGAACGAACCTATTTATTTGATTTTACGACTTTTGCCTCGAATGTAGTTCATTAACTCAAACTTTTTCACGGTCGTCTAATTATTTTATTTCCTCCCGAACACTACAATTTATGACGACCACTCTCACTCTGGGCCCCTTGAAAATTCTCAATTTTTCACGCTTTTCAGTCTAGACTTGACTATATTACAAAATTTCATGTCAAGACTGTTAGTTACATTTTTGCATTTGTAATGATTAATTTTTAATCTTTATCCAAATTTCCACGCTTTGTTGTTGCACCGGTCTATATTCGAAACTTTATTCGGAACTGTTAGTTAAATTTGTACGATCAACGTGATTTTCTCCGATATTCCAAATTACAGTTTATTGCCACATAATTCAATTTTATTTATCTTTTTTAATCAAATTTTCTCCTTTAATCAAACATATCCAACCATTATTTACTAATTTTTAGCATCGCATCGCAAAAATTACTGATTTTATATTTTAACATCGCCTCTTACAACGCGAGTTTAAAAATCCGACCTCGATGTTACATATTTTCGCAGCGTCCGCGCTCCAGTATACGATAAATCGGGTCGAGCTCTTTCCTTGTTCTAATACGAGGCGCGCTCGAAACAATTTCCTCCCTTCACGTTTTTTCATTGTTTTTCAACACAATTTGACTAAACAAAAATTATGTAACCCCTTTTTACTGTGCTTTAGTGCTTCTCAAGTGCTTCCTACTACAAAATTTTGCATTTTCAAAATTTTTCACAAAAAAAAAAATTTTTCTTTCAAATTTTTTTTATTTTTAAAAATTACCCCCAAAGGCACTTGAGAATCCTACCGACTGCGCCAATTTAGTTTGTGGTAGGGTTGTTTTTTAGGAAAAAATAAACTTTTACTTTACTTTAGACTTAAGGAAAAATCTTAAGGGATGTTATTAATAAGGCCTAAGCGGTTCCTAATCCACAAAGCTAATAAATTTATATTTTGAACGTAGGCCTTCCCTGGGGTTTAATATTATAAAAATACCAACCCGGGGGTCGGGAATCAAGTGCTGTTAGGGGTAAGGGGTGCAGTCTAATATCTTTACCATCAATTAAAAACAAGACTCAGTTTTTAGATTAAATACAAAATATATTAAAAGATATTTAGTTAATACAACAAAATAATTAATGATATAACTTTTGATAAAATCTTAAATATTAATATAAAATTCAAGTAAAACTTTAATTCATAAACGAAACAAGACATAAACACTACATTAATCTTTAAATACGAAATTAAACCATAATATAAAAATCTAAAACACGTAAAAATACCTTCAAATTATGGCAAACAAAAGAAAAGGTTTTTAAACTTTTTAACACGATCTATAGCAATTTTCCTACTTTAATGATTACAATAATTTAGATCCAGTAACGTTCAATTTATGACAAAAACAAACACTTGGAAACTATTGAGTATCAATCATTACTTTCCATAAAACTGAATTTATACTAAAGCACATTTTATCTGTTTTAAAATTCAAAGCGGTTACATAGACAATAAAAACTATAAGTTTCGAAATTAATAAAAGAATGATTAATCAACTACAACTTAGCAATTAATCTGACAATAAATAAACGAATTCAAAAGCAAGTAAACCAAGTTAATTCTACTTTAAATTAATCGTTCTTTTATTTTCATCGATTTCATTGATTATTACTTTACTCTAACAAATATTAAAACTAAAAATAACCTTAAGTGAAGAGGAGGATATGCGTTCGGATATGTGACAAAATACGCAAATTCATTACTTAGACTCAGATTTAGAACGAACAAACTCAAATTTACTTTAACACAGTTCCAATATCAACTCTCAATTAATAGTTATGAAACTAATTCTTTCTTCAAAATTCAAGGGTCATGAGTGGTTAAAAATCAAATAATTTCTCTATCAAACAAAATTCCCAATTAAAATTAATTTCCAATTAATTTTCAGTAAACATAGCATCCTTTAACTATTAAACCTTAAGTTACCAATAACTTTTTATTCCAAAATCAAATATTCAACTCAAAAACGTTCAGATACAAATCCAGTCCCAAAACAATTACATATTCAACAACTTTTTAGAAAAACTGTGATTAATTACCAGAAATCCCGTGAATAAGTTACTTAAAGCCATTTCATAAATCAGAATAAAAATCATTTTAGCTTCTAAAGCCATAGTTAAAATTTTGAATTACAAAAACATCGGTTCAAGTCAAACAATTTTGGACTTACGGCTATCACCAGGTGACACTTGGGCTCAGATGACTTTTGGACTGGCTTCCATTGTACTCACACACTTTTGAACTTTTTTTAATTATTTAAAACAATTAAGGAGAAGTGCACATATTAACCACACTTGGAGGTCTATTGTTATCCCACTTTTGGGTGGAAGCTTTTATATCATCCCAAGCAAGGCCACACGTGGGATACCGCGTCATTGTGACCATGTAGACTTATTTTTGAACGTGATGATCTCAATTTTTCTTTGTTTGACTAATTCGTCATCTGACTTTGAGGAGTCATTTCATTGAAAAAATCATAAACTTATTTTTTGTGAACTAGCCTAGCTTTAAAACAAAGAACTACGCGACCCTATAAAAAATTTGACCATGTTAAACTCATAAAAGTCTGGGTCGCTTTCGCATGACGCATTTCTTTGTTGTTTGGTTGATATGGAATTTTTATATTTAAAAATAATTCAACACAATGTAATGAATTTTTAAAGATTTTAAACAGGGTAGTTTTTCTACCCCATCACAGTACTCTTCACTAAATATTAAAGTCTGCTGGTTAAAAATAAACGATTTACAACACTTTTTTTCCCTAAAAGTAAAATTTATTGATAGTTGGAGCTCTTGTTTGGGTTTTTCTTATAAACAAAAGTTGGAAAATAATTAAAAATTATAGGTTTACGTACTCAAGTGTATAATCGTTTAACGCCATTTTGTGTAATTATTACAAATTTCCAAGAAAATGTGCATAATAACAAAATATCAACAAACATTTTCCATCTTTATCTATAAAGTTTCGCCAATGTCAATTTTCATCTAGTGTTGTCATTTATATTTTGGTATAAATTGCAGTGTTCGTAGTTTTGTAATTTCTAGACAAATAAATAATAGAAAAAGGTCCCTCCTGTTCGTGGCAGAAAATTTCTTTCTTATAGTCTATGTATTTTTTTAAATACATCGGTTTTTTTTTAAACAGAAAACCGAAACGAATCGGGTTATACACCGATGAGTGGGGAAAGTGGCACGTGCAATTGACCAAATCTGTTTTTTTTTGGCCACCCCTCTTCGGTGTACCGGGTGAATCAAGTTATATCCGTTAATATCAAGTTATGTTGTTAAATGTGCAAATGTGCACCCTCATAAATCAAGTTTTATTAGGTGTTTTATGGTTTATTTGATGTTTGCGGTAACTGCAATTATTTTTGTGCTTCTGTTTACTGGGAGGGCTTAAAAAGTCTGCACTTATCTTTCGTAAAACTATAACAACTTTAAGAAATTAATCTATTTTCCTTCAAATTCGTGAAACCTTTTTGTTCAATAATTTTTATGAGGGCTTTCCATAAATTCCAGGAAATAAAGTAAAAATAAAAATACAACCTCACATTATACTTATTTTTATCTAATGGACTTTAATTTTGAAAATTACTTTAAAACAAATATGCCCCACTACAGATTTAAGAAAATAAGTTAATTTAAAAAGTGTCGTGAGCCACCATTGTTTTATTTTAAAAAATGAGTTAAACCAAAGAAACTAAATTGTTTTAATTTACACGCTTTTATTTTCTAAAACAAAAGATTTATTACCATGATTTAATTTTCTACTTATTGTCTACATTGTTTAGAAATATTTTTCAGTTCTCAAAGCCTTCTATTTAAAAAAAACAAAATTCGCACAAAAGTTGGTTTCACAAAAAATCATAAAAATTTCTATATTTAAAATTTGTATGTAGGTATAGATACTAAAAATATAAAATAAACATGGTGTTTTATTTGAAAATCAAAAGGTACTGGTTTATCAGTGCTTTTCGTTTTTCAACAATAGATTTGCCACCTACGTGGCAAAAAATCGCAAAAGTCGTAGAAGTACTATAAATTAAACAAAATGTTTTGTCTATCTTTAGACATTTCTCGCCAAATTAAAAATGGAATTGCAATTTGCAGTTCGTTCTAGTTTTATTTTTACAGCCCAACAAATCTAGCTTGAGCCGCGAGATGCGCAGACGAGGAAGCGACACAGAACTATGTGGGACAAGGAGAGATGAACGAGAGTACATTCAGTGGCACAATTTTTTGTATTTGTAATAAGAAAATGGATTTGTAGTTAAAGTTTTACAGTAATATTTATTTATCAACATATCAACCTCATAAATTTAAACAATTTATTAACTAAAATATGTTTGTGAACCTGAAAACTATTAATAATAGTACAACAAACTACATACTTTTCTTCGGACTGTACAAACGTTAGCACCGCAAGACCAAGTCGATAAATGAGTTAAATCGGTAGTAGGGGAATTTGTCCACTGCGCATCGAGATCTCAGAGCTCAAGCTAGATTTGTTGAGCTGTACTATCGTATACAGTGCACCACTTACCACTCGCCAGGCAGGTAACCGTTGGGGGGCTCGGATAACTGAGGTTCTACTGTATTTACATTCCCTAAATTCCGTATTTTTATTTAAAAAACATTAATAAATAAAGAGAGCCTAGTTTAGTTTACACTCTGTGTATGTGTTTCTAAAATTTACAGAATAGGAAGCCATTTTTTATACGAAATATTATTTACAGTCCGATAAAAAAATCAAGTGTTTTCAATGGAATCCATACTCGAACTTACCTCAAAAAATTAGCACGTTCCTTTATCCTGATAAACAACGAGAACTGAAAACACACAGCTCTAGATTGGAAGAAAAGATTGAATAACTGACAACACGGCGAAATCTTCAAAATTCAAAAGAACCAAAAGAAAATTTGAGAAAAAGTTCTTATACAGCATACACTATATATACTCTGTGGTAAATGGCAGTCGTTACTACCTCCCCTTCACACTTTTCAAATTTGGTCTCTTAGCCAATAGACTCCAGAGGTAGGCGTGTCGTTATTTACGCGGAAACTTTGAATCACTCATTCTAAAAACATATTTTAAAAAAGTCGCCCTTATTGCACTACTATATAAGGTTGAAATTGTAATTGTTTCACTTTAACCGATAAAAAATCACATATGAAAACACAAAAATACTATTTTAATATCCTAAACATTCTACATTCTAGTTTTAATCCAGTCACAAATTACAAATGATTTTCATATAATTAAGAATTTAATCGAAAATAAAAACTACTCTGCAAGCTTCGTGCTGTCAAAGCCACCCGATCAACTGCAAAACAACTGCCGAAGCTTTGCTTCGTTCAGATTCGGCATGATTTGCTGCAATTCGTTGTTGTAGTTTGTTTGGATTTGTGACTTAGCGATAAATAAATAGTGTTTAGGGTATAGAATGTCGGCATTTTCAGCTCTTGTTTGTTTTATTTAATATTTTTTCAACGCTTGAAATTTAATTTTTGTAAATGGGGTGGAGAAGTGTGACGTCAAAAATCCTCGAAAATTCGAAGCACTGTCATTCTAAAAGCATACCTTAAAAAAGTCGCCTTATTGCACTAGTACATAAGGTTGAAATTAAAATAGCTAAACTTTGATCGAATTAAAATCACATATGGAAACACAAATAAGGCATAAAAACACTCAACTCCAATACTCTAGAGTCTAGACATTCTAGTTTTAATCCAGTCACAAGTTACAAATAAATCGAAAATAGAAATTACCGTACCAGCTTCGTGCTGTCAAAGTCACCCAAACGGCTATAAACCAACTACCGACAATGGACGAATACATAAAATTAGCAATTTGTGCATACAAATGGAAGGGAGTAGAGGGACTTCGTCCACATTCGGCATGGTTCGCTGGAATTTGCTCATGTTAGACTTACGTTGAAGCTTTGAAATGAAGGAAAAAAAAGTCTGTGCATCAAACATTTTATTTTCCATTAATTTCTTCATTAACTGTAAGTTAGTTGTGATTCGTGACTTATCAATAAATGAAACGTTTAGGGTATCGAATGTCGGCATTTTTAAGTCTTGTAAACGCAACCTTATTTACATGTGCGATAAGGTCGACCTTTTCAAAGTACTTTTGTCGAATGACAGTGTTTCAAAACAGGGCTTCTGGATCCTATAAGCAGAGCTGGAATGCTCAGCTAATAAAAAGACATTCTCATAAAGTAATCAGTAAACGTTGGAAATAATCATTTGTGATTGGTCAATTTCAAATTTCCAACACTCTAGCAAAAAAATAGATTATAAGAGGGCGCATTATTCCTTAACTGTTTTTTTAATGTTGGAGCCTTAAAATAATAAATAAATAAAAATAGTTCAAGGGCTGCTTGCAATATTATTTTTAGTTTTTCGTTTTTTTTATATAATTACGACTTTATTATTACTATCAGATGCTAAGAAGTGTTATTGCTATCAAAACAACATTTTTTTTATCGGTAAATATCTTATTTATTTATTTATTCCATCAAATTTATTTTATTATTATTATTTTGATAAAACCGGGGCTCAAGTGTTAATGAAAAATAGATAGGTGTAATGCTAATGACGGATGTAAAATAATTAAAACTCTTATCATTATCACCCAATCGCAATATCGCGATACTGTTTCATTCATTTGTTTTGCATAACATCCCTAAAACGCTCGACCTTCACATATTTTCACATCGTAAAACCACTTAAAACTTAAACCCAGATTTTCAGTCTCCAGTAGGTACCAATTCTGCAAGTAAATAAAATAATTCTATCACAAGTCACAACAAATTGCTCTTATTTTCAATACATAATGTGAAAATAAATATTTACCAAGTGTCATCATATAATAATAAAAATCAACCAAATTATGCTAATTAAATTTAAAAGTCGAGTCATTCAGGGCCCAAAAAACATGGGGTCCAGGGTGTTAGAGCACCCCATCACCTCTGACCAGTCCGCCCTTGCCATTGAACTTAACAATTTGATTTTATTGTATTGCCTTTCAACATATTCAATTAACGTATTCCAAGAATTATTGTTTTCATGTTCCTGGAATCTTCGTCGTGAAGGGCAATTGTAAGGATTTTGTTTTGAAGAAATAAATTAGAAATAAATAATAAATGGAACCTCATAAATCACGATTGAATGGTTCTTGAAAGATCTTATTATAACATGTCTAGATACTTTAAAATATCGATAAGAAATGTTCAGGTGCATAATTTACTTTGTTTTATTTTAAAATTAAATTTGGTGTACCCCATGGGAATGATATTTGTTATTTATTAAACCATATGGAACTATAAAAAAAAAAAAATACTCAGTGCCGGTTCCTAAAGTTCCAACCCCACGTCCAACACTGCATTATTTTTTTTAATAACGTTTGATTTTCGAATAATTTCCATATCTGCAAAACCACTCAATCCGGAGTTTCAGACTCCCAAATAATAATTCTATGTTTGGATACAAAGCAAAAAATCGAAATGAGAAATGACAAAAAAGTTCTTATTATGTGATGTCTGCAGAAGAGGTTCCAATCTCTTTCAACAAAACTATGGTAATTCTCACTGTTTCTGTTAAACAAGTAGGTAACGGATTTCCTTACTGTGATAAAATCCTCTCTTAGGCGGCCTAGTCCCAGACTAAACAACCATATCTAATCGCTACATGAATGCATTCTATAAAATAATTCCCATGACTTGACCAAAAATATACTTTTACGACTAATTTTATTCGGGTGATTACCCCCCATAGTTTCGATAAATCAATAGTTTTATTATTTTTGTCAAGTCAATTATTTTTGGTCGTGATTTTCATGGTACCCATTAAATTAACTGTGAGTGTGGGTGTCAAATCAGATTATTTTTTGCCATAGTTTTTACATAATCACTCTTAACTCAATATTATTACAGTTAATGCATACGATCAACCACAAGCTAAGAAATTTTGGGTTTTACATATTAGCAATCTTTTAACAGTGATTAATAGACCTCGGTGGGAATATGGGAACAAAAACCCTTTACAGTCGTCTAGCTAACTACTCGTACCCGCCACGCGAAACTTAAATTGGTCGATAGCGGTACTAATTCGGTACTACTATCGACCAATTCAAGTTTCAATGTTTTATCGCGTGACAGAAGCGAGTAGTTAGCTAGACGACTGGAAAGCGTTTTTGTTCCCATATTTCGTGCGAGCTCTAGTGATTAAACAACAAGTTGATGTTTATTCGCATAAGGTACAGAGAATATACAGTATGTCCCATATAAAATAAGCCACCTCAAATAACTTTGTTGTTGAGCAAAAATCTCGAAACTCATCAATTCTTAATTGAAGGAAATTTCGACCTTTTTGTCGCACCGATATCCTAGCCCCAACAGCCCCTCTCTCAAGAATCATAAAGAGCAAAAGTAGTTGAGTATCTAACCCTTCGTTAGATCATTTGAAAGATATTTTTAATTATCTAAAGCGGTGGTATAAATTATGATAGGTTTTAAAACGTTTGTCAAAATTTTTAGAACATTCAATGTATTCATTACTTTTCAAAAACACAATAAATAGTTTTAACGTGAACAAAACTCTAAAAATAAGTTGTACAGTACTCACAGTAGGAAATACTCGGATAGAACGACTTCATTTAGATGGGTAAATCATTTATGCAAGCCTGAAATGTTTGCATTTTATATAAATTACTATGAAAGAATGTACATCCGTTTTGTACGACTCTGGATTGAACGACTAATCGCTTTGAGCGACCTAATTTATTAATAAATCGAATAGATCGTTTGGTTAGATCAACGTGCGTCTTTAATTTGTTTGCAAATCGACCCAAAAGCTGTCCTTTGCGCTCCTTCGTCCGGTTAGTACGACCATTGACTATTCATTTGAAAATGATTTGTTAAACAAATCGTTGATTTTTATTGAGTCTTTTATTTTTTCAAATATAAGAGCTTCTAATTATAAACTTTTCTTAAGTTTATGTTTTATTGTAAATTGTAACAAATATATTAATAATTAATAAGAACGTATTGTTGGTAGTATCTATCTTACCTACGGAATGCCCGAGCTTTTTAGTCTCAAACTAGGATATGTTTTTGTAAAGGTAGAGGGCGCGAAATGCTCTTAAATTTGAAGATTAAAGATTGTTATATGAGGTGATTTAAAAGTATAGAGCAACATTTTAATTAAAATACAGCTCCACATATGATAAAAATCTGCAAAATTTTTTTTATTTCAACTAATAAAAAATTATAACTAAAAATTAGTTATTTTAAAACATACATATAACAAACAATGTGGACATAGAGCGAATACTGTTTTTTCAGGCCAAAATAAGGCGATTTAACGTAACTCAGACCTATATTAAGTTTAGGAGCTAGAGGGCCCCAAAATTGAAGATTAAAATTCGTTTTTGTACTTTAATAATTTTTGTACTTTAAACGTAAATATCTCCAAATCTGTACGTTTAGCGGATTTATTTATTGGCATTTTATTATTGTAATTAACATTGAAGTTAATACATCACGGAAAAATTTAAATAATTACCCAATTCTGAAGGTTTGTAATTTCGTTATAACTCGAGATACGGCATAATATTTTTTTTTTTTTTAAATTTGTAGGACTGTATGTCAGGTCAAAATTTTGCTTCAAACTTTTAAATCTCCGTATAATTGCCATCTACGACCGCTGCTTTTTAGAACTTTGAACAACTTTTTTGTTTTGACATACGGTTTTATTTACTTACTGTGATACTCTATCTATATAAAAAGTACCCAACGTCTCTAGACATTAACACCGTATTTATGCAGTTGCCAAAAAAATTTCGTGTTAATCCATTTTGTTATACAAAATTGATTGTTGTGGTATTGTTTCTTGCAATTATTTTTTGCTTCTTTAATTATATAAATAGTAATATAAATATAATAATATAAATAAATAATAAATAATTTTCCTGGAGTTTCGCGTACCTACTTTTTTAGTTAAATATCTTTTTTGCACAGTCAATTTTTGTTGTCAATTGTCGTTCTAAGACTTTTGCATTGATGGATATATCAAAAAAATAAAAACTAACTACGTTTGTTCTTTTATTCAAAGTAAAAAAACAAACTACATTTTATATATAAAAAAATGAACAAAACTATGTGTTAGAAAAACGTATTAAAACTGAAAAAAACAAAACTACGTACTAAAAAACTGCATTAAAACTAAAAAAAAACATAACTATGTATTAAAAGCAAAGAAGAACAAAACCTATGTATTAAAAAAACTGAACTAAAACTTAAAAAGAACATAACTATGTATTAAAAGTAAAAAAACACAAAATTATGTATTACGTATAAAAAAACAAGACAGATAAAAATTACTAAAAGCATTGATGACGAGTTTTAACGCCGCAATATGAATCAATGTAATAAAAATTCTGGTACAGCCCCTAAAATCCAAAATCTTTGGTCAAGACAGCTAAAGATATCAGTAATTTGCTTGCAGAGTTTGTAAGCCACAAAAATGTTTCTTTTAATTTTGGTAACGGTTTTACAAATAAAAATTAAAAACGCAATATTCTACAGTTTATGGTTGAATTCGGTATTTCCAGTATTGTAGGGTCCACGGGTACTAACACGTCATCAAGAACAATAATAGCAAGAGATTACAGCTTACTTTTAACGTTTTTCTGTTCACGCTCTCGTACCACTGATTCGAGTCTGTAAAAGTACAACTACCATCAGAAAATTATTCAAATTAAATCTATAGTACTTCTTACTCTGTAGTTAATCCCTTAAATTCCATTCCTTCTTGAGTAAAGGCGAAAACGTGAAACAGCGCGGGTTTGTATCCGAGAAGTTCACCCTCGATTACAGGTCTGCTCATGAATGGGTTATGGGAGAACATGTCTTCTTGTGGCGGCAGTGCAGAACCTGTGAAGGGCATCTTCTTCTGTTGCAAAGCCAACTCAACTTGCTTTATCTCTTCGATGAGGGCATTTCTATATTCTTCCATACTTGTGTTCTCTGGTGGTCCATAAGTATTGACTGATGAAAGTGCAGAGCCTATGGAAGAACTCTGTTGCAGAGCTAACTCAACTTTCTTCACCTCTTCTATGAGGACATTTCGATGTTCTTTCATTGCTGTGTTATCAAGTAGCCCATAATTAGTGAGTGAAGACAGTTTAGAGAGTACATAAGGCGTCTTGTTCAGTTGCCGAGCCAATGGAGCTTTCTTCGTAGCTTCTGTAAAGGCTTTTTGGTATTCTTTCACTTTTATGTTATTTAGTAGCCGATCAGCACTGACTGACGACAATGTAGAATCTTTGATAGACCGCTCAAGCTGTTGCAGAACCAACCAAATTTTCTTTATCTCTTCTAAGAGGGCATTTAAAAGTTCTTTCATTTTTGCGATCTCTGGTAGGCTACAGTCATTGTGTGACTTCAGAGTATGTCCTACAGACGGCATCTTATTGTGTTTCAGAACTAACTCATAACTCTCTATATCTATTACTGGATAGACGCGGTGTGCTTTTTCCATTTTTGTGTTCTCTGTAAATGATAAATGTATATACATATATACAAAAAAGTCGCGCTTAGCTAAATAGTTATGCTATGTAGTTATGTATAAAGAGGTGGCCCGATATTTATCAAATTTTTTAGAATGACCACTACTTAGGGTCAATAACTCATTCCTAATATTTCACATATTTAAAACAAAGAAAATGTGGATTTCAAAGTATAAATCAAAAAGGTCAAAATGACAAAAAAGGTCAAAGAAAATGTATTAAGTCATCGAAGGTGGTTTTATCAAACTGTTAGACCCTAATAAAAAAATAAGGTGCAAAATGACACAAAAGTTAACTCTACGTCAAGTATTTGTTCCTTAATTAAAACAAAATTGATAGTATTTATTTAAAGAAGACACAAACTACGCGTCAAGATGAAGATACAATTTTCCCTATTTTCTAAAATTGATATTATTTATCAAAAACAGATATTATTTGTCTAGAAATTATAAAACCACCACCTGTTGAATTATACCCAAGTTTTACTTCCACCCCCCGACTGGCATTTTATATTTGAAAAAAAATTCAAAAAAAAATCACATAATTATCTATAGCAAAAATCCTGTCCAAATTTGAAATTATTTTATTGAATAGGGAAATTTTTGATTTTTGTTCAACAAGTTATCCATTAATTTGAACAATTTTTCATCACCAATGTAGCTATTATCGTATGCAACATTTGTCCCTGTTATTTACATTATTTTAATTAATTTTAGTTTTCTTTAAATTCTATTGTTTATATTTTTATTTTATAACCTTTGTTATAACCCCTAATTCCACGAGCACTTTTTAGTTCTTTAATTCGACTTTGAATTCTTTACCAGATATTAAGTCTTCTGGTTAAAAATAAACAGTTAATAATACTTTTTTGTTTAAGAGTAAAATTTATTGAGGGTTGGGGCTCTTGTTTGGGTTTACCAGACAGTTTATTCAACCACTAAATTCCCAAGAGTCCCTATGTTATAAACAAAAATAGGAAAAATATTAAAAATTATAAGTTTACGTACTCAAGTGTATAATCGTTTAACGCTATTTTGTGTAATTATTACAAATTTCCAAAAACTTGTGCATTATAACATAACATCAACAAACATTTTCCATCTTTATTTATAAATTTTCCCCAATGTCAATTTTCATCTAGTGTTGCCAGTAGTATTTTGGGATAAACTGCAGTGTTCGTAGTTTTTTAATTTCTAGACAAATAAATAATAGAAAAAGGTCCTTCCTATTCGTGACAGAAAATATCTGTCCTATAGTCTATGTATTTTTTTAAAAACATGTTTTTTATAAACAGCAAACTAAACGAAAAATTGCCATAAATTTCTGTGGTTATTTAGACTTGGCGGTATCCACACATAACACAGAATTTTCTTTGAGGTAGGCTTCCCCTATGAGTGGAAAGCGAGAAACAAATTTGGGAAAAGTAAGTAATGAGAATGTTAATAACTTTTATAACCCTTGTATAACCCCCAATTGTTATAATTGTCTCACTGTTCTTTTCATTTGTAGCAATTTTACGTTATTTGTTGTAAACGACCCCTAATTGCTAACAACCGCTGCGCTGGTCATCCTTTGAAATTAATTAAAGTGTGTAAAAATCAGGTTGTACACCGATGAGTGGGAAAAGTGGCACGTGCAATTGACTACATCTGGTTTGTTTAGCCACCCCTCTTCGGTGTACAACTTCAAGTTTTGACGGTTTACTTGTTGCCTTTTGGCGCTTGCCAAAGATTAATTAATTCCAACTTCCAACACGTCAATTCCTGGAACGTTTGGAGGAGTATTTCTCCCACCAAGGAAACGGTCCTTGTATATTGACAAATGTAGAAGTTTTCGCAGAACTGCTTTAAAAAACAACTCCAGTTAACAACTTCAAGGAATTAATCTATTTTCCTTCACATTCGAGGAACCTTTTAGTTCGATAATTTTTATGACGGCTTTCCATGAATTCCAGGGAATAAAACACAAAGAAAAATACAACATCACATTATACTTGCTTTTGTCTAATGGACTTGAATTTTGAAAATTACTCTAAAACAAATGTGCCCCACTACAGATTTAAAAAAAAATAGTTAATTTAAAAAGTGTCGCGAGCGACCAATGTTTTATTTAAAAAAAAAAGAGTTGAACCGGAAAAACTAAATTGTTTTAATTTACACACTTATATTTTCTAAAAGAATATTTATTACCATGATATAATTTTATAATTATTGTCTACAGGGTGAGTACAAAATGGCGGAAAAGCTGTACAGTACGTTGTAGGGGACTGTTAATAGAACTCCGGAAAAATAATTTAAAAATGTGTCCACTTTTATTTCTAAAAAATAAAAAAACAATCAATTAATTTTGACAATTTGGCTTTAAGTAGTTTTAAGGTCAAGACGAGTGGGTACTTTGTCAAAAGTTTAATAACAACTGAACACTTCTGAAAGCTAAGTTTGACAGTTGCTAAGCAATTTTTGAAAATTATTTTGAAGTCACATGATTTAGGAATAACAACAGATTATAAATCACTTTTGAAAATTTTGAAAAAACAAAAAAGGTGAGATCTCAACTTTACCTTTTTATATCTGGAAAAACGGGCTAGTAGGAATTTTTTTACTATTTTTTTGGGGCTCTATTAGCGATCCCTTACAACGTAGTCTAGAGCTTTTCCACCATTTTCTACTCACCTTGTGGTACATTGATTAGAAATATTTTTCAGCTCTCTTCTTCTTCTCTCTTCTCAAAACCTTCTGGAATTCTAGACAAAATAAAACAAAATTCGCAAAAAGGTGGTTTCCAAAAAAAATTTATGGCAATTTTCTAGCGTAATATTTAGTTTTCCCAAATTTCGTATATTTATTTAAGAAATAATAATAAACAAAAGGTGAGCCTAGTTTCGTTTACACTCTATGTATGGGTTTCTAAAATTTACAAAATGGGAAGCCATTTTTTATACGAAACACTATTTACAGTTCAATAAAAATCCAAGTGAAATTCAAACCTTAACTTACCTTAAAAACTTAGGACGTTCTTTTATCCTGGGAATCAACTAAGACTGAAAATACACTGCACTGAACACGGCGAAACTTTCAAACTAAAAGAAAATTTGGGAAACAACGCTTCTACAGCTCGCTCTGTGATAAATGGCAGTTTGTTCCTAACTCCCCTCCACAGTTTTAAAATTCGATTTTTTAGCCAATAGGCGCCAGAGGCGTGTCGTTATTTACGCGCGAAAGTTCGAATCGTTCCGATTCTAAAAACACATTTTAAAAAAGTCGCCCTTATTGTACCAGTATATAAAGTTGAAATTGCAATCGTTTAACAGATGAAAAATCACATATGGAAACACAACAGAAAAACACTCTACTGGGCTGATTTCAAGTTTGAGATAATACCGGTAGTATCTTCGTTTCCATGGAAAATAAATAAAATTTATTGTTGTGATTGG
Source organism: Tribolium confusum (assembly GCA_029207805.1). Classification (NCBI taxonomy): domain Eukaryota; kingdom Metazoa; phylum Arthropoda; class Insecta; order Coleoptera; family Tenebrionidae; genus Tribolium; species Tribolium confusum. Next base: position 14,323,675 of record JALGAY010000006.1, read on the forward strand.
TTGTTGTCATGGAAAAGTATTAAAATTAGCGATACTACCGGTATTAACTTCAACTTGAAATCAGCCCATTAGTCAATTTCCTAAACATTTTAGTTTGATATAATCCAGTCACAAATTACAAATAATTCTCATATAATTAAGAAATTAATCGAAAATATAAACCAGGTACTTCGCAAGCTTCGTGCTGTCGAAGCCACCCGATCAGCATGGGAAATCCTCCCATGAAAATGGAAGAAACTTTATTCACAATCGGCATGATTTGCTGAAATTCCTTGTTGTTTAAGTTTGTTGGAATTTGTGACTTATCGATAAATAGATAGAATGTTTAGGGTATAGAATGTCGGCATTTTCAGCTCTTATTTGTTTTATTTAGTGTTTTATTTCATCGCGTGAAGTTTGACCTTTGTAAATTCAACCTTATTTACACATGCAATAAGGTCGATTTTTTCAATATTTTTATCGAATGACCGTGTTTCAAAATTTCGTGCTGTTTGCGACGTCAGGGTTTTTGAAGCCTATAAGAAGAGCGCTGGAATGCTCAGTCAATGACAAGTTATCCGAATTTTTCCGAAAGTTGCTTATACAGGTCAATTTTGTCTAGAAGTGGGAATAGTATATTGTATATTAAGAGCAGAAAGTACATTTTTGCCGCTCGTGCATGAAAATTGAAAAATGAAAATCATATGAGAGCGGCAAAAATGCATTTTGCTCGAAATATACACGCCATTTTTTTGACCACTGATCACACACTTAGTTCAAATAACTATCAGAGACGTCATAAGAATATTTTATTGATAAAAATAAGCAATCTTTCTATCTATGAATTGCTATAAATAAATGTTTGTTTACTCTGTTGGCAATACAATTATTGTACGACTAAAGATATTCTGTGATTATTGCTTTGACCCTTTAAGTACTTTATAACGATTGGACCGCAAACCCCCAATAAAAATAGTGCCGACCAGATATTGACAATAGGCTTAAGAAATATCTAGTTTAGTAGGTAAAGAATTTTACAGCGGACTGTGGTTGAGTGTCGTAAAAATTTGGAAAAGTTAATCACAAGATTATGTTGTAAACGCAGAATATTGATGGTCGAACTCTAATTTTTATTTATACCGTTGCCAGCCCAACCAATTTCTAACATCCAATCAAATTCAATCAAATCTAATTAAAGTTTGTTATTATTGGTAGAAAGCGAAAACACTTCAGAACAGCAATTTTGGTGATTGCGCTCGCTCCGCGGCAAGTGTCATCTTTCGAATGTCAAATGACACTTAGAAAAGCCTACTTTCAAGTTCAGTCGTCGAAAAAATACTTATAACCTGAGAGATAGCAGGTAATTTAAAGGAAAAATTTTTATTTAAATAAATTGTTAAAAGAAAAATGTTATCAAAACTGTCTTTCACCTTACGAACGCCGGTATTTGATTGGGTGTGTAAGAGCGTCTACTTGACCTTCTACCGGCGTTTGTAAGGTGGAAAACAGTTTTGATAACAGTTTTCTTTCAACAATTTATTGAAATAAAAATTCGTTTGTTTTGAATGTGTACTATATATATTTTATTTAGATATACAGTGGAACCTTTATAAGTCAAACCTCTGTAAGTCAAAATAGTCTTTAACTCAAAACTTCTATGTGGCAACAGCGTTTGAGTTGAATTTTCTATGAAATTTTGTCTCTTTAAGTCGAAAGTTTCTCTAAGGCAAACTATTTTGGAGACTTTTCATGCTAGAAATCCTCTTTAAATCAAATTTTTCAGGGAATTTCACTTCTAGACTGCATAAACAACATCTCGGCAGCTTAGGATCTTGATGTTACAAGAAGTATAATCGAAAACTGCTTTAGGCATGCCGCTTTTGGGTTTTTTGATAGTTGGGAAGAAGAAGACTTGCTGCCATTATCCCAACTAAAAACACATTTCAGATTTCAAATGACGAGCCGACAATTGCACAGGATCAATTGCAAACAATACTGCGATATCTTAACGCTGATCCTAGTGAAGTCACTTTGAACGATTACATGGAAATTGACAATAGTGAATTTCGAGTTTCCAACAGACACTGAAATTTTAGAATCTGCAAGTAATCGAGAAGAATCGGAGGAAGATGAAGAAGATAATCTCAACAAAGTGGAACAAGCCAAGACAACAAGACTCGAAGCAAGAAGCGCTTTGAAAGTGTTGAAAAATTACTTTTTGACGCAGGAAGACTTACCGGATGACTTCTTCAATAACCTTGCTGAAGTTAAAAAATAATTAACAGAACCAAATTATAATATTAAGCAAACTCTTTTAAACCATTTTTTCTAATAAAGAGTAAAAAAAATTACAATCTACATTATGTATTTTAAATAAGTACTTACCTAGAAAAAAGATTTTTTTGTTCAATTTTCTGTAAGTCGAAACCTCCATAAGTGAAACAAATATCCTTGGAAGATGATGATTCTCCATATAGAGGTTCCACTGTACTAGTATTACAACATACTCGTAATGTACATTACAAAATAACAAAAAAATAGGAAAAAATACATTAAGTTTTATTGTTATATTATTAATTATTTAAATTAATTATTTTTTAAAACTTTCTTAAAGAACTGTTATTACCTTTTCAATATGCATGACTTGATTAATCAAACATTTTGTAGGTTTGGTAAAAATCAAAGATAAATTTTATAAAATATAATAGGTATAATGTCAATATTAAAACAATTAATATAGCAACACTTCTTTTAAAAAGGCTTGATTTGAAAAAAAATAATGATGAATTTCACAAAAAAAACAGTGTTCCCATAGTTATCTTTAAAATTTAAACAAATAAATTTTTTCTAAATATAGCCTCGGGTAGCAGTTTTATAAGCATTTAATGCCTATATTTTATTTTTTCAAAGTTTTTTATAGTTTAGTCAAAAAACGCCCCGATTTGGTCCACTCGGTATAATGTACTATTGTAAAAATCTTTTAAAATTTTCTGATAGAATTTCTTAAAACAGTAGACACTTTGAAATTCTGATAGTAAATAGTAGATACAATAAGTAGCTATATCAACGATTATGTCAAAACTATGTTTTAGATTATTCCGTTGACACATATTAACAATTCTTGTTTCAAAGTTGCCTCAACAAACGAACTGGTTCCCTTAGAGATGAAGATAAGAGATGAAATAAAGTCGCTTTAAAGGCATTAGGATCCCCCAATTTTTCTCGCTACGCTCAGGCATCAAACATAGTCTCGGACACGGGCTACCCTTGCCTCATAATATACTCTTGTCTGTGTTTTTTTATCAGAAGGAATGAAAAAAACTTTGGAAATAGTCATTTGTGATAAATTAATTTAAAATTTCTAATGCTGTGTAAGATCAGCGTATTATTCACTGTTTTCATTTAAGTTGGAGCCCTTGGTTTAATAAATGATAATAGAACTTTTTAATAAAAAAATTCAAGGGCTGCTTGTAATTTTATTTTTATTTTTTCGTTTTTTTATATAATTACGATTTTATTATGACTAAGAAGCTAACGATTTTATTTTGACTAAGAAGCTATCTAAACAACTTTTTTTCTTATCCGTAAATATTTTATTTATTTATAAAAAAGGATGCTTCCATGAAATTTTGTTTATTACTATTGCGTTGAGGAAACCGCGCCTCAAGTGTTAGAATCGGTGAAAAACAGATGGATGTAGTAACAGATAATGTAAAATAATTAAAACTCTTATCGTTATCTATATTTTCTTCATTTATTTACACAACTTAAAAAAGTTGGTTTACAGAAAGTACCTAAACTATGGTTGGTCAAAATTGGCATTTAATCCCTAATTATGTAACAATTTAATCGCAGTTAAAGTAAATGCCACCTTCTGTAAACCAGCCCTTAGTATTTACTTATTTTACGCAGTCATACTCAATCCACCTCTCATTAAAAACTCTCACTTTTAACCCCTTACCCTCTAACTAACCCCGAACTGACTTTATTATTTTACAATTGTCTCCTAAATCCACCCCCACATTTCAAATCGTCTAATCGGTACCGTTTCGTCCATCTATTTTGCATAACATCCCTAACGTTCAACCTTCACATATTTTCACATCCCAAAATCACTCAAACCTAGACTTTCAGTCTCCAGTACCAATTCTACAAGTAAATAAAATAATTCTATCACAAGTCACAACAAATTGCTCTTATTTTTCAATTAACCGTTTCAAAGAACTATTGTTATCATGTTCCTGGAATACTCCTAGTCCTAGTGAGGGATAATTCTAAGAAATTTGTTTTGATGAAATAAATTATAGAAATAAATGAAACCTCATAAATCACAACTGAATTGTTTTTGCAAAATCTTATTAACATGTCTAAGTAATAAGATACGTTATATCAATAAAAATTGTTCAGAAGTATGTAAATAATATAAATTGCTTTATTTTAAAATTAAATTAGGTGTACCCGATGGGAATGATATTTGTTATTCAGTAAACCATATGGGTCGATTGAAAAAATTTATTTAGGGCCGGGCCGGTTCGTTAGGTCCAACCCCACGTTCAACACTGCATTACATCCACATAACGTTTGATCTTCATGTCTGCAAAACCACTCAATCCAGAGTTTCACTAGTTTCAAACTCCCAAATAGTAATTGTATCATTGGGTACAAAGCAAAAAATCGAATTGAAAAATGACATAAAATAAGTTCTTCTTATTATGAGGTGTCTGCAGAAGAGGTTCCAATCTTTTTCAACAAAACTATAGTAATTCTCACTGTTTTTGTTGAAGAACTAGCAGATTTCTTTACAGTCATAAAATCTTTAACACTCTCTTAAAACTAATAATTGTTACAAAAATTACCCAAAATAACACAGAAACGTCCAAGATTAATGTAATAGACAATTTAATTTGCCATGAAATCAGAGCAAAAACCAAAATTGCAACAGAAATGTCACAGAAACATGTCCCAAAAAGAGACAAAAAAGCTTCCTAATATACTACAAAAATTACCAAAATTACCAGAAAAACGTCCACAATTGATAACAAGATGCTTTAATTTGCTATAGAATCATCCAGACATCCTGAATTCTTATAAAACGCTCTAAATTGCCACAATAACTTCCTAAAAAGTTTTAGAGACGTTCCTAAACTGCTACAAAATTTTCTGAAACCATACAAATATCAAAATTGTCATAGAATGTTTTTATTTGCCATAGAATCATTCAAACATTCTAAATTCCCATAAGACCATTCTAAATTTTCACAAAAACTTCCTAGACAGTCTTTAGAGACTTTCTAAATTGCTATAAAAATTTCTGATATTCGCTGCCGGATTATCAATTCCTGCTTTGATTTTCTGCAAATCTCGAATTCGCACCGCATTTTTTTGAATGACTTTATTTTATCTGATTGATATCTGAAAGTATATGAACACGATGAAAGATAATTAGTTAAACAAGGAGTACCTCAAGGTACTGTTCTTGGTCTCATTTTGTTTTATTTTTTATACTTGAACATATTTGATTACGCAAAATGAGATGCTAGTGAGGTTTAACAAGTTTTTTGATTACTTTAATGGAAGCAATCACAGTTAACTGCTGTAAAAAAAAATTTAAAAATAAATTTTTGATACAGGAAACGCGTGTTTTCATTTTCTAGTAGAGATGATTTTCAATTGCTCTAAAAATAGAGAATATTATGTAAATACAAACATAATTAAATTTATTAATAACATGGCTTAAAATTGTATCTTCTTTAGTCTTAGTTATAATTAGATGATATGTTTGACGAGAAATAGATGTTTTTTCACCCAAAAATTCTTCTTTAATGAATGAAACAATTTATTTTCTTAAATAAATTTATAGAAAACACTTTTTTCGCTTCGACTGTCATAATTAAAACACAAAAATCTCTTTTGGTTTTCCCAAATTTTTCTAATAAAACCACCAAATACTCTAAATAAATTAAAAACTGACTTCTTTATTATATAATTTTCTTTAAATCCACTGTCTGTCATTGAATATACTAGTTATGTTTTTTTCTCCTAGACTATCCTAAATACATAAAATACCTTTTTTATGTTTTGACTGTTTTAATCAGATACACTTAATTTCCCCAAACTGTCTTCCCCAATAATTCTTCTTATTTTCATCCCTCAACTGTCACAATAAAATGAAGTGTTCTTTTACACAACTGTCTTAAATAAATGTTACGAGTGTTTTATATTTAAAACAAAAACTGTCTTCAATTAACCCAATTCCTTTAATTGCGGGATATCTCTTATTATCTTTGTTAAATTTTCAATAATTAGAAGTGTAAGCTCCAGACTGTCTTTATTAATTACTTCCAACTGTCTTAATCTAAATAAAATGCATTTTTCATCCCCTCAACTATCTTAATTAGCTAATGGCTAATTTTTTTAAACCCACTATCTGTTATCATTGAATATACTAAATGTCTTTCTTTCTCCAAAACTATCTTAAATAATAAAACATAAAACACTTTTTTTATGCTTTAACTGTCTTAATTTGATACACTTAAATCCCTCTGGATTTCTCCCGACTATCCCGGAAACTGTCTCAATTAAATACGCCAACAATTCTTTATACTTCTTCTCATTTTTCATCCCTCAACTGTCAAAATAAAATGTAACAACAAGAACTGTCTTTAATTAACCCAATTAATGTCTTAATTAGTAACATCCCCATTGTTAGACTGTCTTTTTAATTATTCCCAACTGTTTTATTCAAGCAAAAGACATTTTTCTTCTCTACTTGACTGTCTTAATAAAATTAAAAAATGTAGAATTTCTTTCCTAGAGATTTCTACTTTTCTATCTCCTATCTTGTCTGTCAAAAATTAAAGTAAAAAAAATATATCTGCCTTAATAAGATACAAAATTTTATTTCCCCTAACCCACCTCGAAAATCAAGACCTGACTTAACTGTCACCATTAGGTTCAACAAAAAAAAAATTTTGTAGCCCTAAATAACGTAATTAAAAAAATATCTCTGTTTTATACTCTGTATAGAGTCTGATGCAATTATATAATATGTTATTGTAAGACTGTCCTTTTTATTAATTACTGCCAACTGTTTTAATATCAACAAAAAAATTATTTTCTCCTCCCCTTGATTGTTTTAAATATTAAATAAATATAGAATCTCCCCCAGGCTGTTATAATCAGATTTAGGAGATATATTCCTTTCTATCTCCTGTCTTGACTGTCCTAAATTTAATATATAAAAAATACCTGTCTTAATTAGGTATAGAGAAGCTTTTCATCCCCAATCCGCATTAAAAATCATGATCTGGCTTAACTGTTGCAATTTAGGTACCAAAAAATGTTTGATGCCCAAAATAACTTAATTAAAAAACAAAAAAATCTCTGTTTTGTACTCTGTATAGTCTTAATAATATCAATTTTGTATATTTTCAATTTTTTATTGATGTATCATTGATTTTCGTTAATCCCTTTGTCATTATTGATCACAAAATCGATAGGAACTTTTAAAACTAATTATTAATATTTATTAAAACAATGAATGGAAATTATTTGCAAAAATCCATCTTTACAAAACGTTTTCGGAAAACGAAACCTAAAATTACCGACTGGACTAATAAAGAGCATAATGAGATAAAAAATATCGTATTGTAATTCAAATCTCAATAAATTTGGGGATGTAAATTTCCAGACCCCGAATTTTGAGGGTGATTAGAGTTTTAATCTGGCCCTGGGAGTTTCATTTGAAAGCGTTGATTTCCAATTTTTAGTCACACACACTGCGATAAGGTACATTGTAAACAGTTTTTTCTCTCAGTTTTTCGTCGTTACGTACCAATTTTCACGGACGTTCTTTGTTCGCTTATCAGTTTTCGCCAAGAAATTGTCCGGTAAAGGCGTGTAAAGATCAGTCTCATTTGTTTGAATAAATTAAATTGTGGCGCGTTTTCGGTGTTGTTTGTTATTGTGAGAAAATGTGTGTCTATCAGAGGTGAGTTGATTTAACGTACCTCCTGATTTTTGTATTTTTTTTTTAACAAAAAGTTGAAACGAATTTGTTTAAATATTTAAGGGCATTTTTGTAGTAATTTGCATAATTTATGTAATACTGTGATTCATTTATTAAACACACAAAAATGCCCTGATATTACAGTGACTACGTAACGTTTTTTTTTATGTTTTTTTGCCAAATTATCGCTTTGTCTTTGTGTTTCAGACAGTCCAGTCGTGCAACAACTCCAGAACGGGAGACTCCGCAGCCCTTTAATAAAGCTAAAATAAAGCTAAGTACCTTTATTTATTATTAATTAAACGGAATATACCGGTTTTGTTTAAATTATTTTTGCGTATTAATATTCAAACAAATCTAGGAAATTTATTTACGAAAATTGTCAAAATAACAAAGAGATAAACAATTTTTCTATTATTTTATTTGTAATTCACCCTGTTTAAAAAAAATAAACGACAAAAGTAAATTCCTTTTTTATTGGGGCGGGGCGGGGGGTGGGGGGTTTTCAGGGACACCGCTGGATATCTGGAATCAAGGTAAGTCCGAAAGAAGCAGAGGGGACTCGCCACACAGGGCAGAAGAAGATGCACCAATTTCAGGATTAAAGGTGGGTTCGAAAGAAGCAGAAGGAGGGATTTTGTATGGTAAAAAAAAGTTTTAATTAGGACTTGATTATTGTAATATTATTTTGTTAAAAAAAATGTTTATCTCTTTTTTTTTTTAATTGTGTCAATTTTTTAAAATGTACTTGATTTTTTTAAACTTATTAGGTGATATGGATAGAGTAGCAAAAGCTTTCAGTAACTAGTTATCTCCTTCCAGCAAATTAATGAATTAATCAACTAAATCAAATAAAAGCATTTGCTAAGTTTTTATGCATTTCAGCCATTGTTTATTTATTTTTGTATTAATTATTTTTTTCAGTTTTCAGGTGCTGCTTAGAAATCTACTCAGTCCAGAACCAGAGCCAGACCCAGACCCAGACCAGAGACAAAGCGGCTTTCAACACCGTGCAACAACTCGAGAACGGGACACATCGCAACCCTCTAATAAAGCTAAGTACCTTTATTTAATATTAATTAAACGAAATATACCGGATTTGTTGAAATTATTTTTGTGTATTAATTTTTAAACAAATCTAGAATTCTAGATAATTTATTTTCTTAAATTACCTACCAAAGTAACAAAGAGATAAACTTTTTTTTTTATTTGTAATTTACCCCGTTTGACAAAAATAAACGATAAAAGTAAATTCCTTTTTTATTGGGGCGGATCGGGGGGTGGGGGGTTTTCAGGGACATCGCTGGATATCTGGAATCAAGGTAAGTCCGAAAGAAGCAGAGGGGACTCGCCACATAGGGCAGAAGAAGAAGCACCAATTTCAGGATTAAAGGTGGGTTCGAAAGAAGCAGAAGGAGGGATTTTGTATGGTAAAAAAAGTTTTAATTAGAATTTGATTCCTGTAATATTACTTTGTAAAAAAAATGTTTATCTCTTTTTATTTTTGTGTCAATGTTTCAAATGTACTTGATTTTTTTAAACTTAGTAGGTGATATGTATAAAGAGAAGCAAAAGCTCTCAAGTTTCAAGGACTAATCAAGTAAATCAAGTAAAAGCATTTGCTAACTTTTTATGCATTTCAGCCATTGCTTATTTATATTTTTATTAATTATTTTTTTCAGTTTTCAGGTGCTGCTTAGAAATCTACTCACAATCTGTCCAGAACCAGACCCAGACCAGAACAAAGTGCCTTTCAGTCCGTGCAACAAACAACTCGAGAACAGGACACATCGCAACCCTCTAATAAAGCTAAGTACCTTTATTTATTATTAATTAAACGTAAAATACCGGTTTTGTTTAAATTATTTTTGAGTATTAATATTTAAACAAATGTAGAAATTTTATTTTCTTAAATTTCCTTCCAAAATAACAAAGAGATAAACAATTTTTCAATTTTTATATTTGTAATTCACCCTGTTTTAACAAAAATAAACGATAAAAGTAAATTTCTTTTTTATTGGGGCGGAGCGGGGGGTGGGGGGTTTTCAGGGTCATCGCTGGAAATCCGGATGAAAGGTAAGTCCGAAAGAAGCAGAGGGGACTCGCCACATAGGGCAGAAGAAGAAGCACCAATTTCAGGATTAAAGGTGGGTTCGAAAGAAGCAGAAGGAGGGATTTTGTATGGTAAAAAAAAGTTTTAATTAGAATTTGATTCCTGTAATATTACTTTGTAAAAAAAATGTTTATCTCTTTTTATTTTTGTGTCAATGTTTCAAAAGTACTTGATTTTTTTAAACTTAGTAGGTGATATGTATAAAGAGTAGCGAAAGCTTTCAAGTTTCAAAAACTAATCAAGTAAAAGCATTTGCTAAATTTTTATGTATTTCAGCCATTGTTTATTTCTATGTTTATTAATTATTCTTTTTAGTTTTCAGGTGCTGTTTAGAAATCTGCTCAGTCCAAATCCAGATCCAGAGCCAGCCCCAGATTAGAGAGCACCGGCAGCACCTGCTGTAAAGGTCAGATTTTTTCCATTATTTTCCAAAATACATTTTTATCTAATTGGATTAAATATATCGCGGGTCTTAAAATGTTTTAATTAAATTAAACAAGAGAGATCAACAATTTTTGATTTTTTGCTAAATTTACTACAAGTATTTCAGAGAAAATTAAACTTCAAACAGTAAAATTAAGCAAACTTGCAGAATTTTTTTTAATGTTTTTGTTTAAAATTCAGTAATTTTTCCGGTTCATAATGTCAAAAAACGTTGTTGGCAACACTGTAGAGATTCTTTTTACAACAATTTGGGTGTTAATTTTGTTGTTGTTTAATATATTTGTTTTGTTATCCAACCAAATTTGAAAAATTAATTTTCTTATGATCAGAAATTCTTTTATAGAATCTTTTTCAAAGCTTAACTAAAAGTATTTACATTATTTTTCAAATCTATACAAAATGCTCATTTTATTATTTTATTTGCGTATTCAAGCGTTTCAAACTAAAGATGCTTACAAAGATGTACAATCTTTGTAAGGACATCTTTTGTCTTTGACTTTGTTTAGGACATCAATAAATTTATTTGTGTTTTATTTATCCTTTTCCTCTAACCTTTAAAAAAATAAATAAATAATAAAAGTACTTCCTTCCGTTTTATTGGGGTTTGGGAGGGTAGGTTCCAAGGACATCGCTGGAAATCTGGATTAAAGGTGGGTTCGAAAGAAGCAGAAGGAGGGGATTCGCCACCCATCAGTTGTGGCAGAAGAAAATTCCACAAAATTAGGTTTTTAGTACGAATTTTATTGATTCTGTGTATTTGAATTTTATTTATGCTATTATAGTTCACGATTTTGAAAAAATTGTTGATCTCTTCTTTAAGTTAAAAATTTTTGACATTAAATTTTGAATCGCATTTAACCATGTCTTTTCTTTTTCTGAAATTTGCGTTTAAAGTACTGTTTCATATTTTAATAATTCTTGTGTTTCACGTTTTCAAAATGTTTCAGGCCTTCATATTTTGTTTCTAATATAATTTTTATGTTTCAGGAATCATTTGTTCCAAGTTTTTAATTTTTTCAGGTTTTAATATCATTGTTTTAATTATTTTCATGTTTCAGGAATTATTTACTGTAAGTAGTCTACTTTTTCAGGATTAGTAATTTTTCTGTTTTAGGTTTAAATATTTTTTTTCAGGTTTATTAATTATTAAATTAGTTTTTAATTATGTAGTATCGAAGTACCACTTCTGTGGTTAGTAAATATTGTAAGGGCCATATTTTTTAATTTTTGTATTCTATTTATTTAAATAAATACTGCATTTTCAGAAAGCTTCGTTTCACTTTACCTTAGCCTTCATTTTTTTTTTTAAGTAAACTTATATTAAAATAGTAGTAATCAGAGCCCCTTAAAGCGTCCTGTTGGGTTAGTAGAGTCCCTCGTAGCCCCAAGACTTGTAATTATGCACCTTTTTAAATGTTTTTTTTTCTTTTTTTTTATTAGAAAAAGTTTAGCTTACAAATTTTCAAAAAAAAAAAAGTCAAACAAGCCATAAATAAATTTAAAAAAAATGGTTAATAAAATTAAAATCTTACCTTTTAATTAAAAATCCTTACCTTTCATCGTTATTATAAGTAGGAAACGTCTCCTTGCTCAATTCCAAAATCGAGGTCTCACTCTGCGGCTCCGCCGAAATCCCCGTCCTCTGCTCCTTCGGCCTCACCCCCTTGTGAGGCCCCACGAATGTTTCGGACTCGTCGGATTATACAAGGGCAACACTCTCTGAAACTTATCCAGCTGCGACCTGAGATTCGTGATCTCCAGGTCCTTTTGCTGGACCATCTTGGTCAGCTCCTGGATTTTGGTCTCTTTTTGCGCCAGGAGCATCTGGAGTTCATCGACGGACGACGCATGGCCTGCCGATGGTAGCCGTTGACGGCAGTCGTCGTCGTTTTTAGGGTCGCGACACCTCCGAGACCTGGGGCGGCTTCCTCGTCGTTAGCGGTCAGCCTCGACGAGAAGCACAGCGTCCCGAAACAGACGCGTATTCACGCGGCGAAACGAAGGTGGGGATGCGCGTCGCGACGCTCAACGAACGGTGGAAGAAGAGGAAATGCGAATGAGGAGTTTGAACGCGCCACTAGAGAGGGAAGCACATTGCGAACGCACGAAACTATTTGAAACAAAAAAGAACTAGAGAATAAATGTAAAACAAGAGTAATAATAAAAATATTAATTTTGATAAAAAATTAAAAACTACCTTAATTAAATAAAATCACTCTTATAGACGCAAAAACAAATTCGTATCAACTTTTTTTTAATAGTTATTACCGTCATGGCCCATAAAACCGATATAAAACAAATGGCCACCCACCCATCATGAAGAATCGGCACTTGTTGGTCACAAAAACATTTTAAAGTGCTCTAGAATTGTAGGAACATCTTAAATTGCCATGTAAACGTCCTAAATCATCATAGAAAATTGTCGTAAATAGCCTTAAAATCGTAGAAACTTATTAAATTGCTAAAGAAATTACTTTAGATCCCATAGAATGTTAGAAACATCCAAAATTGTCATATAAACGTGCTAAATTTTCATAAAAACCTTCTAAATTGTCATGAACTTGTACCAAGTCACCTCTAAATTATAGAAACCTTCATACAAACAACCTGAATTACCATAGAATCATAAAACACCCATCAAGCATCAAAACGTCCTAAATTGTCATAGAAAATTGTTGTTAATTGCCTTAAAATTTGTGAGACTTCCTAAATTGCAACAGAAACTCCTAAATTGCCACAGAAACATTCTAAATAGTCATTGAAATGTTTTAGTTTGCCATAGAATCATAGCGACATAGAAACGTTCATACAAAAATCAACAAACATATTGCCATAGAATCATAAACACCCATGTAAAAACGTTCTAAAGTATCGAAGAATCTAAGAAGCTTCCTAAATTGTAACAGAAATACCCAAATTGCAACAGAAACATTTTAAATTTTGATAGAGACGTTTTAGTTTGCCATAGAATCATAGCGACATTATAAATTGCCATGCAAGCGTTCTAAAAATTTATTAAAACTTTCTTAATTGTCATGAACTTGTACTAAGTTAACTCAGAATCGTAGGAACCTTTATACAAAAATCATAAAAATCATACGAACAACACATCATATGATTGCCATAGAATCATAAACATAGAATGAAAACGTACTAAATTGTCACAAAGAATTGTCTCAAAATCATAGGAACTTCCTAAATTACAACAAAAATTTCCAAATTGCCACAGAAACATTCCGAATTGTCATAGAAACGTTTTAGTTGGCCATAGAATCATAGCAACATCATAAATTGCCTTGTCTCCTTGTCATCATCCTAAAATTTCATTAAAACGTTCTAAATTGTCATGTTCTAAGTTACCTTAAAATCATAGAAACCTTAATACAAAAATCATACAAACAACCCAAAATTGGCATTTTGCCATAGAATCATAAAAACCCATAAAACGTCCTAAATTATAATAAAAAATTGTCGTAAATTGGTTTAAAATCATAGGAACATCCTAAATTGCAACAGATATTTCTAAATTTTTATAAGTTGTCATAGAAACGTTTTAATTTGCCATAGAATCATAGCAACTAGGGTACTAGTAAACTAGGGTATGTTGTTGTAAAGGTAGAGGACGCGAAATGTTCCTAAATTTTAAGATTAAAGATTGATATATCAAGTGATTCAAAAAGGTAGAGCAATATTTTAAATAAAAATACAGCCCCAGAAATGATAAAAATCTCTAAAAAAATTTGTCTTATTTCAACTGGTAATAAATTGTAACCTAAAAATTAGTTATTTTAAAACTTATAACGAAAAATGTAGACATAAAGCGAATACAGGTTTTTCAGTCTAAAATAAGGCGATTTTAACATATATTAAGTTTAGAGGCTAGAGGGCGCCAAAATTGAAGATTAAAATTTGTTTTTATACTTTAAAACTTTTATACTTTAAACGTAAATATCTCGAAAACTGTACGTTTAGCGGAATTTTGCGTTTTTACTTTTTATTCAGAATCGATGACATATTTATTTTTGTAATTAAGATTGGAGGTAATAACGGAAAAAATTAAATAATTACCCAACTCTGGAGGTTTATAATTTTGTTATAACTCGAGATAAGGCAAAACACTTTTTGCAGATTTTAATAATTTATAGTACTGTATGTCAGGTCAAAATTATGCTCCAAACTGTCCAATCATCCCGTATAATTGCCATCTATGATCGCTGCTTTTTAGGAGTTTAAACAACTTTTTTGTTTTAACATACGGTTTTAATTTCCCTACTGTGATACTCTATAAGCCTATATAAAAAGTACCCAACGTTTCTAGACATTTGCACCGTATTTATGCAGTTGTCAAAAAAATTTTCGGATGTTAATCCATTTTGTTATACAGATGGTATTGTTTCTTGCAATTATTTTTTGTTTGTTTAATTGTATAAATCATTTTCCTGGAGTTTGGCGTACTTTTTTTGGGTTAAATATCTTTTTTGTAGTCAATTTTCTGTCGTCAATTTAAGCTAAATGAAATAATGCAAACTGCGCTCTTTCTAAGACTTTTGAATTGATGGATATATCAAAAAAATAAAAACTAACTACGTTTGTTCTTTTATTCAAAATAAAAAAACAAACTACATTTTATATATAAAAAAATGAACAAAACTATATGTTAGAAAAACGTATTAAAACTGAAAAAAAAACAAAACTACGTACTAAAAAAAACTGCATTAAAACTAAAAAAGAACATAACTATGTATTAAAAGTAAAAAAGAACAAAACAGATAAAAAATACTAAAGGTAACTGGAACTGCCCCTAAAATTCGAAACCTTTAGTCAAAACAGCTAAAGATAATCAATAATGTGCTTACAGATTTTGTAAGCCACAAAAATGTTTCTTTTAATTTTGGTAACGGTTTTACAAATAAAAATTAAAAACGCAATATTCTACAGTTTAAGGTTGAATTGGGTGTGGTTTCCAGTACTGTAGGGTCCATGAGTACTAACACGTCATCAAAAATAATAATAGCAAGACATTACAGCTTACTTTTAATGTTTCTTTGTTCCCTCTCTCGTATCACTGGTTCGAGTCTGTAAAAGTACAACTACCATCAGAAAATTATTCAAATTAAATCTATAGTATTACTTACTCTGTAATTAATCCCCTAAATTCTATTCCTTTTTGAGTAAAGGCGAAAACGTGAAACAGCGCGGGTTTGTACCCGAGAAGTTCACCCTTGATTACAGGTCTGCTCATGAATGTGTTATGGGATAACATGTCTTCTTGTGGTGGTAGTGCAAAACCTGTGAAGGGCATCTTGTTCTGTTGCAAAGCCAACTCAACTTGCTTTACCTCTTCCATGAGGGCATTTCTATATTCTTTCATACTTGTGTTCTCTGGTAGTCCATTAGTATTGACTGATGACAATGCAGAGCCTATGGAAGAACTCTCTTGCAGAGCTAATTCAACTTTTTTCACCTCTTCTATGAGGACATTTCGATATTCTTTCATTGCTGTGTTATCAAGTAGCCCATAATTAGTGAGTGAAGACAGTTTAGAGAGTACATAAGGCGCCTCGTTCAGTTGCCGAGCCGATGGAGCTTTCTTCATAGCTTCTGTAAAGGCTTTTTGGTATTCATTCACTTTTATGTTATTTAGTAGCCTATCAGCACTGACTGACGACAATGTAGAATCTTTGATAGACCTCTCATGCTGTTGCAGAGCCAACTTAATTTTCTTTATCTCTTCTAGGAGGGCATTTTCAAGTTCTTTCATTTTTGCGTTCTCTGGTAGGCTTTTGTCATTGTCTGACTTCAGTGCATGTCCTACAGACGGCATCTTATTGTGTTTCAGAATTAACTCATAACTCTCTATATCTATTGTTGGATAGACGCGGCGTGCTTTTTCCATTTTTGTGTTCTCTGCAAATGATAAATCTATATACATATATACAAAAAAGTTATGTATAAAGAGGTGGCCCAATTTTTATCAAATTTTTTAGAATGACCACTTTTTAGAGTCAATAACTCATTCCTAATATTTCACATATTTAAAACAAGGAAAATTTGGATTTCAAAGTATAAATCAAAAAGGTCAAAATGACAAAAACGGTCAGAGAAAATGTATTAAGTCATCGAAGGTGGTTTTATCAAATTGTTAGACCCTAATAAAAGAATAAGATGCAAAATGCAACAAAGGTTAACTATACGTCAAATATTTGCTCCTTAATTAAAACAAATTTGATTTTATTTATTTAAGGAAGACGCAAACTACGCATCAAGATGAAGATACAATTTTCCCTATTTTCTAAAATTGATATTTTTCATCAAAAACAGATATTATTTGTCTAGAAATTATAAAACCACCACCTGTTGAATTATACTCAAGTTTTACTTTCACCCCCCCACCTGGCATTTTATATTTGAAAAAAATCACAATTATCTATAGCAAAAAGTCCTGTGCAAATTTGAAATTATTTTATTGAATAGGGAGATTTTTGACTTTTATTCAACAAGTTATCAATTAATTTGAATAATTTTTTGATCATCAATGTATGTACCTATTATCGTATGCTACATTTGTCCGTGTTATTTACATTATTTTAATTAATTTTAGTTTTCTTTATTTTATAACCCTTGTTAATAACCCCTAATTCCACGAGCACTTTTTAGTTCTTTAATTCGACTTTGAATTCTTTGCTAGATATTAAGGTCTTCTGGTTAAAAATAAACGATTTATAACACTTTTTTGTTTAAGAGTAAAATTTATTGAGAGTTGGGGCTCTTGTTTGGGTATATCAGAGATTTTATCCAATCACTAAATTCCCAAGAGTCCCTATGTTATAAACAAAAATAGGAAAAATATTAAAAATTAGAGGTTTACGTACTCAACGCTATTTACGTTTAACGCTATTTTGTGTAATTATTACAAATTTCCAAAAGCTTGTGTATAATAACATAATATCAACAAACATTTTTCATCTCTATAAATCTTCTCTAATGTCAATTTTCATCTAGTGTTGTCAGTTGTATTTTGGGATAAATTGCAGTGTTCGTCGTTTTTTAATTTCTAGAGAAATAATAGAAAAAGTCCCTCCTATTCGTGGCAGAAAATTTCTTTCTTATAGTCTATGTACATATTTTTTTAAACATGTTTTTTTTTAAAGAGAAAAATTAAACGAAAAATTGTCATGAATTTCTGTGGTTATTTAGACTTCGCGGTATCCACACATCACACAGAATAAATTTCTTTGAGGTAAGCTTTCCCTATGAGTGGAAAGCGAGAAACAAATTTGGGAAAAGTAAGTAGTGATAGTGTTAATAACTTTAATAACCCTTTATATCCCCTAGACTCCAATTGTTATAATTGTCTCACTGTTCTTTTCATTTGTAGCAATTTTACGTTATTTGTTAAACGCCCCCTAATTGCTAACAACCGTTGCGCTGGTCCTCCTTTGATATTAATTAAAGCGTGTAAAAATCAGGTTGTACACCGATGAGTGGGAAAAGTGGCACGTGCAATTGACTACATCTGGTTTGTTTAGCCACCCCTCTTCGGTGTACAACTTCAAGTTTTGACGGTTTACTTGTTGCCTTTTGGCGCTTGCCAAAGATTAATTAATTCCAACTTCCAACACGTCAATTCCTGGAACGTTTGGAGGAGTATTTCTCCCACCAAGGAAACGGTCCTTGTATATTGACAAATGTAGAAGTTTTCGCAGAACTGCTTTAAAAAACAACTCCAGTTAACAACTTCAAGGAATTAATCTATTTTCCTTCACATTCGAGGAACCTTTTAGTTCGATAATTTTTATGAGGGCTTTCTATGAATTCCAGGGAATAAAACACAAAGAAAAATACAACATCATATTATACTTGCTTTTGTCTATTGGACTTGAATTTTGTAAATTACTCTAAAACAAATGTGCCCCACTACAGATTAAAAAAAATTTTTAATTTAAAAAGTGTCACGAGCCACCAATGTTTTATTTAAAAAAAAGAGTTAAACCGGAAAAACTAAATTGTTTTAATTTACACACTTGTATATTCTAAAAGAATATTTATTACCATGATATAATTTTATAATTATTGTCTACAGGGTGAGTATAATTGTCTGGAAAAAATGGCGGAAAATCTGTACAGTACGTTGTAGGGGACTGTTAATAGTACCCCCGAAAAATAATATAAAAATGTGTCCACTTTTATTTCTAAAAAAAAACAAACAAATAATTTTGACAATTTGGCAACGTCGCTGGCCAGTGGTTTTAAGGTCAAGACAAGTGGGTACTTTGTCAAAAGTTTAATAACAACTGAACACTTCTGAAAGCTAAGTTTGACAGTTGCAAAGCAATTTTTGAAAATTATTTTGATATCGCATGATCTAGGAAGTACAACAGATTATAAAGCACTTTTGAAAATTTTGAAAAACAAAAAAGGTGAGATCTCAACTTTACCTTTTTATATCTGGAAAAATGGACAAGTAGGAATTTTTTTACTATTTTTTCGGGGCTCTATTAGCGGTCCCTTACAACGTAGTCTAGAGCTTTTCCACCATTTTCTACTCACCTTGTGGTACATTGTTTAGAAATATTTTTCAGCTCTCAAAACCTTCTGGAATTCTAGATAAAAATAAAAAAAAAAATTCGCAAAAAGGTGGTTTCAAAAAAAAAGCCATAAATGGGGTATTGTAGATTTAGAATTTGATGTAGTTATGGTAAAAGTTATGGTACTTACTGGTTTAATATTTAGTTACTCAATTTATGGCAATTTTCTAGTGTAATATTTAGTTTTTCCAAATTTCGTATTTTTATTTAAAAAATAATAAACAAAAAGTGAGCCTAGTTTCGTTTACACTCTATGTTTCTAAAATTTACAAAATGGGAAGCCATTTTTTATACGAAACACTATTTACAGTTCAATAAAAATCCAAGTGAAATCCAAACCTCAACTTACCTTAAAATCTTAGCACGTCCTTTTATCCTGGGAATCAACGAAAACCGAAAATACACTGCACTGAACACGGCGAAACTTTCAAACCAAAAGAAAATTTGGGAAACACCTCTTCTACAGCACGCTGTGTGATAAATGGCAGTTTGTTACTACCTCCCCTCGACACTTTTAAAATTCGATTTTTTAGCCAATAGGCGCCAGAGGCGTGTCGTTATTTACGCGCGAAAGTTCGAATCGTTCGGATTCTAAAAACACATTTTAAAAAAGTCGCCCTTATTGTACCAGTATATAAAGTTGAAATTGCAATCGTTTAACCGATGAAAAATCACATATGGAAACACAACAGAAAAACACTCTACGTCAATATCCTAAACATTTTAGTTACATATAATCCAGTCACAAATAACAAATAATTCTCATATAATTAAGAAATTAATCGAAAATATAAACCAGGTACCTCGCAAGCTTCGTGCTGTCGAAGCCACCCGATCAGCATGGGAAATCCTCCCATCAAAATGGAAGAAACTTTATTCACAATCGGCATGATTTGCTGGAATTTCTTGTTGTTTAAGTTTGTTGGAATTTGTGACTTAGCGATAAATAGATAGAATGTTTAAGGTATAGAATTTCGGCATTTTCAGCTCTTATTTGTTTTATTTAGTGTTTTATTTCATGGCGTGAAGTTTGACCTTTGTAAATTCAACCTTATTTACACATGCAATAAGGTCGATTTTTTCAGTATTTTATCGAATGACCGTGCTTCAAAATTTCGTGCTGTTTGCGACGTCAGGGTTTTTGAAGCCTATAAGAAGAGCGCTGGAATGCTCAGTCAATGACAAGTCATCCGAATTTTTTCGAAAATTGCTTATACAGGTCGATTTTGTCTAGGAGTAGGAATAGTATATTGTGTATTAAGAGCAGAAAGTACATTTTTGTCGCTTGTGCATGAAAATTCATATGAGAACTGCAAAAATGTATTTTGCTCGAAATATACACACCATTTTATCGACCACTGATCACACACTTAGTAACTTAGTTCAAGTAACTATCAGAGACGTCATAAGAATATTTTATTGTTAAAAATAAACAATCTTTCTATCTATGAATTGCTCTAAATAAATTTTTGTTTACTCTGTTGGCAATACAATTAATTTTTATTTATACCGTTGCCAGCCCAACCAATTTCTAACATCCAATCAAATTCAATCGAATCTAATCAAAGTTTGTTATTATTGGTAGAAAGCGAAACACTCTAGAACAGCAATTTTGGTGATTGCGCTCGCTCCGCGGCAAGTGTCATCTTTCGAATGTCAAATGACACTTAGAAAAGCCTACTTTCAAGTTCAGTCGTCGAAAAAATACTTATAACCTGAGAGATAGCAGGTAATTTAAAGGAAAAATTTTTATTTAAATAAATTGTTAAAAGAAAAATGTTATCAAAACTGTCTTTCACCTTACGAACGCCGGTATTTGATTGGGTGTGTAAGAACGTCTACTTGACCTTCTACCGGCGTTTGTAAGGTGGAAAACAGTTTTGATAACAGTTTTCTTTCAACAATTTATTGAAATAAAAATTCGTTCGTTTTGAATGTGTACTATATATATTTTATTTAGATATACAGTGGAACCTTTATAAGTCAAACCTCTGTAAGACAAAATAGTCTTTAACTCAAAACTTCTATGTGGCAACAGCGTTTGAGTTGAATTTTCCATGAAATTTTGTCTTTTTAAGTCGAAAGTTTCTCTAAGGCAAACTATTTTGGAGACTTTTCATTCTAGAAATCCTCTTTAAATCGAATTTTTCAGGGAATTTCACTTCTAGACTGCATAAACAACATCTCGGCAGCTTAGGATCTTGATGTTACAAGAAGTATAATCGAAAACTGCTTTAGGCATGCCGGTTTTGGGTTTTTTGATAGTTGGGAAGAAGAAGACTTGCTGCCATTATCCCAACTAAAAACACATTTCAGATTTCAAATGACGAGCCGACAATTGCACAGGATCAATTGCAAACAATACTGCGATATCTTAACGCTGATCCTAGTGAAATCACTTTGAACGATTACATGGAAATTGACTGTTGGAATTTCGAATTTCCAACAGACACTGAAATTTTAGAATCTGCAAGTAATCGAGCAGAATCGGACAATCGGAGGAAGATGAAGAAGATAATCTTAAGGCTCCGCTGCCGCGCGTATTTTGCAAGCCTTTACTAGCTGCAATAGATTTCAATTGCTCGTTATGATAATTTAGATATTTCAACGGTATCAGATAGATAAAATGTTAATCTAGGTCGCTATAGGGTCCTTTTTTTAAATAAAAATTATTAAAGTTAATATTATTGATTACAAAAAAAGGTTAACTTTGGCTTCGTTTAAAGAACAAATTATAATATTTTTTTCAAAATATCGTTGTATAGCGCCCAAGATTGATGCTTTTTCTATGTATATATAATTTGTTCATGGTGGTAAAATAAATACATCTGAAGATATTTTGCAGTTCCTGAAGCAATTTTTCGTGTATTCTTGCCTATACACCAGGCGTTAGGATACGATTTATAATCTGGATCGAACGTACCACCACCACTTGTTTTATACGTCACAGATACACTGTTAAGTTATTAAAATTGTGATTATATAGTACTTACGGATCGTCATTATTATCTTATTTTAATCAATAATTACAAATTTAATAATATGAATTTAATATGAATCTAATATGATTTAAAAAAAATTAAAAGCACGGCTACTTTAATTTTAAATGTATTCGTTTATACATTTAATTAGAATAATAAAAAATAAGTAGTAAAAGTCTATTTAAACATTTTTGGACATTTAGCACCAATAAAACACAGTTGTGTTTTATCATGTACTACTGCGATCCGAAGTAGCTTTACACCGTGCAATAAAAAAGAGCGTTTTAAAAGTTGAGACAGTACCAATCTGTAAACAGTAACCAGCAACATAACTAATGACTTATAATACCTAAAAACACAAAAAAATTTTAGAATTACTTTTCTTATAGGAAGAGAAGGTTTATGGCTACTCATGTATTCCTCAGTTTTTTTCGTGGTAAAAAGCTTAGTTAATTAAATTAATAAGTGTTATAACGACTACAATTTTTGTATTTTATTGTAGTAAAGGAGCGTGTACACATACATAAATTTTATAGCGCCAGTAAAATAAAATTGCATGTGTAAACTGTGTAAAATTGCATGCAAGTTAAAGATTACACATGCAATTTCATTTTACTGGCGCACCAGTTTCAACTGGTGCTATGAAATGTATGCATGTGTAAACCCAGCATGAAATCATGTGATAAATTTTGTAATATTTTTTTTAAATCTTGACGTGATAGATAATACATGATTTCAAATTTGAATTCGCGGAAATTGTCTTATTAATCTAAAAAGAAAGTTATTTTGTCGGCTTGTGTTTACTATTTACCATACAAATTCAATCATTGATTAAAGTTAAAAAAAGCCGACAAGTACGGGTGTTGGTTTTGTCGGCTAGATCAAAAAAATGAAATTCACAATCCAAAAATTTGCCCAACTCCTTCATTCTTTGAGTTTTATACTATGGTTTCAGTCTCATCGAAAGCTTGTGTTTTCGGCGTTTTTTGTGTTAAAATTATTACATCGTGTGTTTTTAGTAATTACAACTATTTTATGTGTATTCGTTTTTTTTTGTGTGTTGTAAATTGTCACACCGTGTGTGTTTTTTTGTTGTAAAAACATGAAAACTAAAAAGTACAACAATAAAAAACTTGCTTCTTGTTTACGGAGACAAAGTGTAAAAAGACGATTAGCAGATGTTAGACAAAATTATCGATAAGTAAATAATTCTTTGTTTCTGAAGAATTTTCTTTCTAAAGTTTGACCGAAATTTTTGATGTATTAATCAATTTATGATTATTAATCAAATTACGTGGGAAGTGATAGAGAAAGCCGGACACGAAGAAAAAAAAATTGCAATTGAAAAGGGACAAATAGACAGTGATGGAATACTATTTATAACAGTGATAGTCGATGGAGCTTGGAGCAAACGGTCGTATAAAGTAAATTATGATGCATCATCGGGGATGGTAGGTACACTTTTAATCAGCATGTAATACAATTGTTAGTTATTAATGT
This sequence comes from Tribolium confusum, assembly GCA_029207805.1. Lineage (NCBI taxonomy): Eukaryota > Metazoa > Arthropoda > Insecta > Coleoptera > Tenebrionidae > Tribolium > Tribolium confusum. The sequence goes on from JALGAY010000006.1 coordinate 14,347,288, forward strand.
ACTTAACATGTAATTAAAGTATTGCTTTTTTACGGTTATTGTAAACCCTAAAAGTGAAAATAGTTATTTACCTAACGTATGCGGAAAGATAAATTTCCAAGTTGAATAAAAAAAAAATTTACCTTCTTTAATCATACCACAATTTTACAAGATATTGATACTGAAATATTGACCCGTCTACATCTTATCAAAAATTACAGCAGAATTTTACTTATAACTCGATAATTACCATACCATTAGTTACATCTGAACGACAGTATACTTGTAATTTGCAGTTTATTATAATTAATAATTTCGATTTTGTATATTAGGGAGTTATAATTGGAAAAGAAACAAGGAAAGTACAATTTTTAAGCATCAGAAACAAATATTGTTGCATACATATGTGCAAGAAGTGAGAGAAAAAATGAAGCAACACCTGATCATGTCTGCTATAAAAACTGGAACAAAACTTCAACGTCTATGGAATCCGACATTATTGTTGAAGGATTTTTAAGAAGCATACAGTTACATGGCCTCCGATATGCATTTTTAGTCGAAAATGGCGACAGTAACGTGACAAAAAAATTAAATGATGCAAGACCTTATGGAAACAAAATAGTTAAAAAAATAGAATGTAAAAACCACCTCTTACGAAACTATTGTAGCAGACTCAGAGATTTAACTAAAAAGACTGTTAGGTCCTCAAAGAAAAATATTCCTATAAGTCAAAGATATTTGTTAAATAATTATATAAAACGATTGCGGTATGGAGTAATTGGGGCTGTAAAAAGACTGTTAGGTCCTCAAAGAAAAATATTCCTATAAGTCAAAGAAATTTGTTAAATAATTATATAAAACGATTGCGGTATGGAGTAATTGGGGCTGTAAATTATATAAATAATAATTATTTAGATTTGCCACATTCGGAAAAAAATAAAATGTTAAAAGCAGATATATCTAATTCTCCTTTTCATGTGTTTGGAGATCACTCCAAATGCAAACCATATTTTTGTAAGGGGCCAAAATTAAATGAAAAAAATTTTGTACCTGATCTTAAAACATCAGCTCTTTCTGATGATATTCAGTACGTTGTGAAACGCATCGTACGAAATTCCGAAAGTTTGTTGCTAAACATGGACAACAACGCAGCGGAGCAGTATAATGTTGTTCTAGCAAAATTTGTGGGAGGTAAAAATACGCAATATTATACGTAGAACTCAAATATGCTGAAAAACATTGAAGTTCTCATTTGTAGTTTCAAAGTTGAGAGTCGTATCTCGATTTTGGGACACCTGTATATCAAATTTTTTGTCAAAAAATGCACGTTAAAAAATAACATAAAACGTGTCCGAGCGTTTTCCTGAAAGGCAACTCCCTGAATTTTTATCGAATTTATTCATTATAAATGGTTCACACTGTATAGAAAAATATTTTATAAGTTTTTTCAGAAACCTGACGTGATGCCCAATTTTTGAGTTCATTTTTAGAATCTGCATAATAAAGTACATAAGAGACACGTATTAGATTAAAAAAAAATGTCATGTTGGCCAGTGTAATCTAACGCAAATACAAAAATTATGTGGCAAATTAAAAAGTATAGGAATGTTTTTTTTTTATATTTTTTGATCCAAGATCCAACTAATGGGAGTCCAGTTATAGAATTTATTTCTGTTAAAATACTTCAGTTTGTAGGGATTATTAAACGAGACCACATCTTCTCGTTGAAAAGAAAATTATCCGTTCGTCCTATTTCGTACGAACTCGTATCTGGACTTTCGTCCGTTTGTAACAGCGTAAGAAGTTTCTGTATATTCTCAGAATTGTCCTTCCCGTTTTTAGTTTACTCTACCGAAATTTACATCAGCATATAGTGCTTTTTGTCTGGCGATCAAGTCGTGCTCTCTCTAAGAAATATTCAAAGGAGTCGGCAGTGGGCAAAGTGGAACTCGCCAAGCCAACAAAACTCGAAGCAAGAAGCGCTTTGAAAGTGTTGAAAAATTACTTTTTGAAGCAGGAAGACTTACCGGATGACTTCTTCAAGAACCTTGCTGAAGTTAAAAAATAATTAACAGAACGAAATTATAATATTAAGCAAACACTTTTAACCCATTTTTTCTAATAAAGATTTAAAAAAAGTTACAATCTACATTATGTATTTTAAATATGTATCTAGAAAAATATTTAAAGGGATTAGGATCCCCCAATTTTTCTCGCTACGATCAGGCATCAAACATAGTCTCGGACACGGTCTACAAAGTGCGCAATGCCTATCTACTTTCTACCCTTGCCTCATAATATACTTGTAAGATCGGCGAATTATTCACTGTTTTTTTTTTAAGTTAGAGCCCTTGTTTTAATAAATGATAATAGAACTTTTTAATAAAAAAATTCAAGGGCTGCTTGTAATTTTATTTTTATTTTTTCATTTTTTTTATAATTACGACTTTATTATGACTAAAAAGCTATCTAAACAACTTTTTTTCTTATCCGTAAATAGTTTATTTATTTATAAAAAAGGATGCTTCCATGAAATTTTGTTTATTACTATTGCTTTGATGAAACCGTGCCTCAAGTGTTAGAATCGGTGAAAAACAGATGGGTGTAGTGACAGATAATGTAAAATAATTAAAACTCTTTTCTTTATCTTCATTTATTTACACAACTTAAAGTTGGTAACAGAAAGTAACTAAACTACATTTAATTGGGATTAACTTTTAATTCGCGATTAAATCTGCTTTCCTGGCGTTTGATTTCTTCGGCCCTTAGTATTTCCTTATTTTACGCTGCCATACTCAATCTACCTCTCATTAAAAACCTCTCACTTCTAACCCCTGACTTAAAACTAACCCATAACTTTAACTGACTTTATTCTTTTACGATTGTCTCCTAAATCCACCCCCACATTGCAAATCGCCTAATCGGTACCGTTTCGTCCATCTGTTTTGCATAACATCCCTAACGTTGGACCTTCACATATTTTCACATCGCAAAACCACTCAAACCCAGACTTCCAGTCTCCAGTACCAATTCTACAAGTAAATAAAATAATTCTATCACAAGTCACAACAAATTGCTCTTATTTTTCAATTAACCGTTTCAAAGAACTATTGTTTTCATGTTCCTGGAATACTCCTAGTGAGGGATAATTCTAAGAACTTTGTTTTGATGAAATAAATTAGAAATAAATGAAACCTCATAAATCACAACTGAATTGCTCTTACGAAATCTTATAAACATCTCTAATAACAATAAGATACGTTAGGTATATCAACAAAAATTGTTCAGATGTAAATAATATAGAATGCTTTATTTTAAAATTAAATTAGGTGTACCCGATGGGAATGATATTTGTTATTCAGTAAACCATATGGGTCGATTGAAAAAAATTATTTAGGGCCGGGCCGGTTCGTTAGGACCAACCCCACGTTCAACACTGCATTACATTCATGTCTGCAAAACCACTCAATCCAGAGTTTCACTAGTTTCAGACTCCCAAATAGTAATTGTATCTTTGGGTACAAAGCAAAAAATCGAATTGAAAAATGACATAAAATAAGTTCTTCTTATTATGAGGTGTCTGCAGCGGTGTGACCGAGTTTCACCACGAATCTAATCGCAGGGCCGTGTTTCACCACCACCCCGTGGTGCGGATTAACTTAAATCCTTAGTGGAGCGGCAAGTGTTAAGTTAGATTTTATTACCAATTAGATTTAATACAAACTGGCTATTTATTTTCGATTCAACTTTTACCAATTTTTGGCTATTTTTGGCAACTATTGGCATAATTTGGCGATTTATTGCAAGTTTTTAATAAAATTATGATAACGCCTAAATATAATTATAACGAAAACCTACATACAAATGATAGTGAAATAGGGAAATATTCAAAAGTTTTTTTTGGTACCTATACAGTGTTTAGATCTCTTAGATATTGAAAAGTTTTTTGAAACGGAAATGTTTTATTTAATGCCTAAAACAACAGAATTGAGTCATTGATATTGTATTTACGCAATACTTATGTAAGCAGCCAAGCTCTTTTTCTTTCTACAATATGGGCCTCAAAAAGTGAACAACTTTACAGGAGTACCAACTGTTGTAAAAGTTTACATTCTAAATTTAAACAGTATTTTTACCACCTTTATCCAAATTTAACTGAATTTTCTTATGTGCTACTTTATCAAATACAAATTGATGTGTACTCAAAGATTGCAAGCGCAAAAAAACATAAAAATATTTCTAGAAAAGAAACTAGAAAACGACAAAAATTTTTAGAAAACAAATAGTGATGCAACGAATAGTATATTCGGCCTGTCGCCGAATATCAAATATTCAGATTACGTTCTCGCCGAATACCGAATATTCGGCAACGCAAAGTAGCGCCAATTTTTTCTTGTTTTTCTAGGAACACTTTCATTTGTGCAGTTGCAAGACAAAAGGAAACTGGTTTGCACCGCTAAATTAGGCGCGTTCACACGTATTATTTAATTATTTTATTGTTTTATCTTTTAATTTGTAAAAATAAAAAATTGTTAAATGCTGTTTAATTGTCGAGGAGTAAACAAAAAACAATTAACAACTGGAATATTTTTAGTTGTTAATGCCGTTTTTAGTGAAAAACACCCAAAATACTAATATTTGTGTCAACTGGCTGTTTTTGAACTGTGATAACTGTAGATGCGTTGTTCGCAAGGTTTAAATTTTTGTCTTGACTTGGTTTTCTTTTTATTTTTTACTCACAATTGACTACTAATTTGGGTTTCAAAGATTTACCGCTTACGTATTTTTTTTTTTTTGTTTTTTACGTCTTATAATTATCCTTCAGTTTTAGTAATTTTTAGAATCTTTAATACAGTTTTTTTGGTTAGTACTAGCATCATATATAGTACTAGTAGTAGTCGACTGACTATTGTAGCAACAGTCGATCGACTACTACTAGTAATAGTCGGCTGCCTGTTACTAAAAATAGTCGGTCGACTGTCACTAATAATATTATACCTACCCAAATCCAATGTGGTTTTTATGACAGGGTTCTATTGTATTAAAGGTAATGATAGTAACAAAGGAAAGGTGCCGCTGGGCAATAAAACTATAAACATAAATCTTCTTAGTAGTACTAGCTGGACCTCCTCGACTCAGGTAAACAAATTTGATTTACAACAGACTTTGACAACCCTTTGAATAGCATCATTATGACGGTCCTAATGACAATTGCAGTGTCATAAAAACCACATTGAATTTGGATAGGTTTAATAATCATTCAACATTTTTTAATTTACTGTTTATGTAGTTGATATATGTATAATAATCGTATAAACAATAAATAACAAATTCCAGAATGTATTCTATTTATTCTCGAGTTTTCTTCCTATTCGGTATTCGGACGAATAGTGAATCGGTATTCGGTATTCGGCAGAATACTAAATATCTAGCCGAATACGCCGAATACCGAATAGTTACCGATTATTCGTTGCATCACTAAAAACAAAATTAATGAGTATAATTAGGGCGACATTTCCCGATTTTATTTTGCAAAAACTGTAAGTTATAATTATGTACCGCACATATAATAATTTATTATTGATGTACCTACATATTTTTATATCTTTTAATTGTTGATAAATGTTTAACCCAGAACCCAGGTATAATCATTGGCAAAACGACCGTTAATGAGCTTTATACTACCCCTACTGAGACACTTGTTAATCCCTTCTTAGCAAGCTTTGGGATTACATTTCAACTCGTGGAGAAACTCGGTCTCGGCCGTCTGCAGAAGAGGTTCCAATCTTTTTCAACAAAACTATAGTAATTCTCACTGTTTTTGTTAAAGAACTAGCAGATTTCTTTACAGTCATAAAATCTTTAACACTCTCTTAAGACCAATAATTGTTACAAAAATTACCCAAAATAACACAGAAACGTCCAAAATTAATATAATAGACAATTTAATTTGCCATGAAATCAGAGCAAAAACCGAAATTGCCACAGATATGTCACAGATACTTGTAACAAAAAGAGGCAAAAGTTAGAGACAAAAAAGCTTCCTAATATAGGTACTACAAAAATTACCAAAATTACCAGAAAAACGTCCACAATTGATAACAAGATGCTTTAATTTGATATAGAATCATCCAGACATCCTGAATTTTCATAAAACTCTAAATTGCTACAATAACTTTCTAAAAAGTCTTATTAGAGACGTTCCTAAACGTCAAAAATAAAATTTTCTAAAACCATACAAATATCAGAATTGTCATAGAAACGTTTTTATTTGCCATAGAATCATTCAAACATTCTAAATTCCCATAAAACCATTCCAAATTGTCACAAAAACTTCCTAGAAAGTCTTTGGAGACTCTCACTTTGTTTTATTTTTTATACTTGAACATCTTTGATTACGCAAAATGTGATGCCAGTAACGTTTAACAAGTTTTTTGATTACTTTAATGGAAGCAATCACAATTAATTTCTGTAAAAAAATAAATTAAAAATAAATTTTTGATACAGGAAACGCGTGTTTTCGTTTTCTAGTAGAGATGATTTTCAATTGCTCTAAAAATAGGGAATATTATGTAAATACAAACATAATTAAATTTATTAATAACATGGCTTCAAATTGTATCTTGTTTAGTCTTAGTTATAATTAGATGATATGTTTGACGAGAAATAGATGTTTTTTACCCAAAAATTCTTCTTTAATGAATGAAACAATTTATTTTCTTAAATAAATGTATAGAAAACACTTTTTTCGCTTCGACTGTCATAATTAAAACACAAAAATCTCTTTTGGTTTTCCCAAATTTTTCTAATAAAACCACCAAATACTCTAAATAAATTAAAAACTGACTTCTTTATTATATATTTTTTTTTAAATCCACTGTCTGTCATTGAATATACTAGTTATGTTTTTTTCTCCTAGACTATCCTAAATACATAAAATACTTTTTTTATGTTTTGACTGTTTTAATCAGGTACACTTAATTTCCCCAAACTGTCCCCATAACTGTCTCAATTAAATACGCTAACAATTCTTTATAATTCTTCTTATTTTTATCCCTTAACTGTCACAATAACATGTAGTATTTTTTTTACACAACTGTCTTAAATAAATGTTACGATGAGTGTTTTATATTTAAAACAAAAACTGTCTTTAATTAACCCAATTCTTCGTTAAATCTTTGTTAAATTTTCAATAATTAGAAGTGTAAGCTCCAGACTGTCTTTATTAATTACTTCCAACTGTCTTAATCTAAATAAAATGCATCTTTCATCCCCATAACTGTCTTAATTAACTAATGGCTAATTTTTTTAAACCCACTATCTGTCATCATTGAATATACTAAATGTCTTTCTTTCTCCAAAACTATCTTAAATAATAAAACATAAAACACTTTGTTTATGCTTTAACTGTCTTAATTTGATACACTTAAATCCCTCTGAATTTCTCCCGACTGTCCCCGAAACTGTCTCAATTAAATACGCCAACAATTCTTTATACTTCTTCTCATTTTTCATCCCTCAACTGTCAAAATAAAATGTAACAATAAGAACTGTCTTTAATTAACCCAATTAATGTCTTAATTAGTAACATCCCCATTGTTAGACTGTCTTTTTAATTATTCCCAACTGTTTTATTCAAGCAAAAGACATTTTTTTTCTCTACTTGACTGTCTTAATAAAATTTAAAAAATGTAGAATTTCTTTCCTAGAGATTTCTACTTTTCTATCTCCTAACTATCTTGTCTGTCAAAAATTAAATTAAAAAAAAATATATATCTGCCTTAATAAGATACAAAATTTTATTTCCCCTAACCCACCTCGAAAATCAAGACCTGACTTAACTGTCACCATTAGGTTCAACAAAAAAAAATTTTTGTAGCCCTAAATAACGTAATTAGAAAAATATCTCTGTTTTATACTCTGTATAGAGTCTGATGCAATTATAGAATATGTTATTGTAAGACTGTCCTTTTTATTAATTACTGCCAACTGTTTTAATATCAACAAAAAAATTATTTTCTCCTCCCCTTGATTGTTTTAAATATTAAATAAATATAGAATCTCCCCCAGGCTGTTATAATCAGATTTAGGAGATATATTCCTTTCTCTCTCCTGTCTTGACTGTCCTAAATTAAATATATAAAAAATACCTGTCTTAATTAGGTATAGAGAAGCTTTTCATCCCCAACCCGCATTAAAAATCATGATCTGGCTTAACTGTTGCAATTTAGATACCAAAAAATGTTTAATGCTAAAAATAACTTTATTAAAAAACAAAAAAAATCTCTGTTTTGTACTCTGTATAGTCTTAATAATATCAATTTTGTATATTTTCAATTTTTTATTGATGTATCATTGATTTTCGTTAATCCCTTTGTCATTATTGATCACAAAATCGATAGGAACTTTTAAAACTAATTATTAATATTTATTAAAACAATGAATGGAAATTATTTGCAAAAATCCATCTTTACAAAACGTTTTCGGAAAACGAAACCTAAAATTACCGACTGGACTAATAAAGAGCATAATGAGATAAAAAATATCGTATTGTAATTCAAATCTCAATAAATTTGGGGATGTAAATTTCCAGACCCCGAATTTTGAGGGTGATTAGAGTTTTAATCTGGCCCTGGGAGTTTCATTTGAAAGCGTTGATTTCCAATTTTTAGTCACACACACTGCGATAAGGTACATTGTAAACAGTTTTTTCTCTCAGTTTTTCGTCGTTACGTACCAATTTTCACGGACGTTCTTTGTTCGCTTATCAGTTTTCGCCAAGAAATTGTCCGGTAAAGGCGTGTAAAGATCAGTCTCATTTGTTTAAATAAATTAAATTGTGGCGCGTTTTCGGTGCTGTTTGTTATTGTGAGAAAATGTGTGTCTATCAGAGGTGAGTTGATTTAACGTACCTCCTGATTTTTGTATTTTTTTTTTAACAAAAAGTTGAAACGAATTTGTTTAAACATTTAAGGGCATTTTTGTAGTAATTTGCATAATTGTGGTAGGGTTGTTTTTTAGGAAAAATAAACTTTTACTTTACTTTAGACTTAAGGGAAAATCTTAAGGGATGTTATTAATATAAGGCCTAAGCGGTTCCTAATCCACAAAGCTAATAAATTTATATTTTGAACGTAGGCCTTCCCTGGGGTTTAATATTATAAAAATACCAACCCGGGGGTCGGGAATCAAGTGCTTTAGGGGTAAGGGGTGCAGTCTAATATCTTTACCATCAATTAAAAACAAGACTCAGTTTTTAAATTAAATACAAAATATATTAAAAGATATTTAGTTAATACAACAAAATAATTAATGATATAACTTTTGATAAAATCTTAAATATTAATATAAAATTCAAGTAAAACTTTAATTCATAAACGAAACAAGACATAAACACTACATTAATCTTTAAATACGAAATTAAACCATAATATAAAAATCTAAAACACGTAAAAATACCTTCAAATTATGGCAAACAAAAGAAAAGGTTTTTAAACTTTTTAACACGATCTATAGCAATTTTCCTACTTTAATGATTACAATAATTTAGATCCAGTAACGTTCAATTTATGACAAAAACAAACACTTGGAAACTATTGAGTATCAATCATTACTTTCCATAAAACTGAATTTATACTAAAGCACATTTTATCTGTTTTAAAATTCAAAGCGGTTACATAGACAATAAAAACTATAAGTTTCGAAATTAATAAAAGAATGATTAATCAACTACAACTTAGCAATTAATCTGACAATAAATAAACGAATTCAAAAGCAAGTAAACCAAGTTAATTCTACTTTAAATTAATCGTTCTTTTATTTTCATCGATTTCATTGATTATTACTTTACTCTAACAAATATTAAAACTAAAAATAACCTTAAGTGAAGAGGAGGATATGCGTTCGGATATGTGACAAAATACGCAAATTCATTACTTAGACTCAAATTTAGAATGAACAAACTCAAATTTACTTTAACACAGTTCCAATATCAACTCTCAATCAAATTAGACATTTCTTCTACATCAAGGGTCATGAGTGGTTAAAAATCAAATAATTTCTCTATGAAACAAAATTCTCTTTTAAAATTAATTTCCAATTAATTTTCAGTAGACAAAACCTCTTTTAACTATTAAAACTTACGTTACCAATAACTTTTTATTCCAAAATCAAATATTCAACTCAAAACGATCAGATGCAAATCCAGTCCCAAAGCAATTACATATTCAACAACCTTTTCGAAAAACTATGTGTAATTACCAAAAATCCCGTAAATAAGTTACTTAAAGTCATTTCATAAATCAGAATAAAAATCATTTTAGCTTCTAAAGCCATAGTTAAAATTTTGAATTACAAAACATCGGTTCAAGTCAAACAATTTTAGACTTACGGCTATCACCAGGTGACACTTGGGCTCAGATGACTTTTGGACTGGCTTCCATTGTACTCACACACTTTTGAACTTTTTTAATTATTTAAAACAATTAAGGAGAAGTACACATATTAACCACACTTGGAGGTCTATTGTTATCCCACTTTTGGGTGGAAGCTTTTATATCATCCCAAGCAAGGCCACACGTGGGATACCGCGTCATTGTGACCATGTAGACTTATTTTTGAACGTGATGATCTCAATTTTTCTTTGTTTGACTAATTCGTCATCTGACTTTGAGGAGTCATTTCATTGAAAAAATCATAAACTTATTTTTTGTGAACTAGCCTTGCTTTAAAACAAAGAACTACGCGACCCTATAAAAAATTTGACCATGTTAAACTCATAAAAGTCTGGGTCGCTTTTGCATGACGCATTTCTTTGTTGTCTGGTTGATATGGAATTTTTATATTTAAAAATAATTCAACACAATTAATAAATGTAATGAATTTTTAAAGATTTTAAACAGGGTAGTTTTTCTACCCCACCACATAATTTATGTAATACTGTGATTCATTTATTAAACACACAAAAATGCCCTGATATTACAGTGACTACGTAACGCTTTTTTTTAATGTTTTTTCGCCAAATTATCGCTTTGTCTTTGTGTTTCAGACAGTCCAGTCGTGCAACAACTCCAGAACGGGAGACTCCGCAGCCCTTTAATAAAGCTAAGTACCTTTATTTATTATTAATTAAACGGAATATACCGGTTTTGTTTAAATTATTTTTGCGTATTAATATTCAAACAAATCTAGGAAATTTATTTACGAAAATTGTCAAAATAACAAAGAGATAAACAATTTTTCTATTATTTTATTTGTAATTCACCCTGTTTAAAAAAAATAAACGACAAAAGTAAATTCCTTTTTTATTGGGGCGGGGCGGGGGGTGGGGGGTTTTCAGGGACACCGCTGGATATCTGGAATCAAGGTAAGTCCGAAAGAAGCAGAGGGGACTCGCCACACAGGGCAGAAGAAGATGCACCAATTTCAGGATTAAAGGTGGGTTCGAAAGAAGCAGAAGGAGGGATTTTGTATGGTAAAAAAAAGTTTTAATTAGGACTTGATTATTGTAATATTATTTTGTTAAAAAAATGTTTATCTCTTTTTTTTTTAATTGTTGTGTCAATTTTTTAAAATGTACTTGATTTTTTTAAACTTAGTAGGTGATATGGATAAAGAGTAGCAAAAGCTTTCAGTAACTAGTTATCTCCTTTCAGCAAATTAATGAATTAATCAACTAAATCAAGTAAAAGCATTTGCTAAGTTTTTATGCATTTCAGCCATTGTTTATTTATTTTTGTATTAATTATTTTTTTCAGTTTTCAGGTGCTGCTTAGAAATCTACTCAGTCCAGAACCAGAGCCAGACCCAGACCCAGACCAAAGACAAAGCGGCTTTCAACTTTCAACACCGTGCAACAACTCGAGAATGGGACACATCGCAACCCTCTAATAAAGCTAAGTACCTTTATTTAATATTAATTAAACGAAATATACCGGATTTGTTGAAATTATTTTTGTGTATTAATTTTTAAACAAATCTAGAATTCTAGATAATTTATTTTCTTAAATTACCTACCAAAGTAACAAAGAGATAAACAATTTTTTTTATTTGTAATTTACCCCGTTTGACAAAAATAAACGATAAAAGTAAATTCCTTTTTTATTGGGGCGGATCAGGGGGTGGGGGGTTTTCAGGGACATCGCTGGATATCTGGAATCACGGTAAGTCCGAAAGAAGCAGAGGGGACTCGCCACATAGGGCAGAAGAAGAAGCACCAATTTCAGGATTAAAGGTGGGTTCGAAAGAAGCAGAAGGAGGGATTTTGTATGGTAAAAAAAAGTTTTAATTAGAATTTGATTCCTGTAATATTACTTTGTAAAAAAAAATGTTTATCTCTTTTTATTTTTGTGTCAATGTTTCAAATGTACTTGATTTTTTTAAACTTAGTAAGTGATATGTATAAAGAGAAGCAAAAGCTCTCAAGTTTCAAGGACTAATCAAGTAAATCAAGTAAAAGCATTTGCTAACTTTTTATGCATTTCAGCCATTGCTTATTTATATTTTTATTAATTATTTTTTTCAGTTTTCAGGTGCTGCTTAGAAATCTACTCAGTCCAGAACCAGAGCCAGACCTGAGACAAAGCGCCTTTCAGTGCGTGCAACAACTTGAGAACGGGACACATCGCAACTCTCTAATAAAGCTAAGTACCTTTATTTATTATTAATTAAACGTAAAATACCGGTTTTGTTTAAATTATTTTTGAGTATTAATATTTAAACAAATCTAGAAATTTTATTTTCTTAAATTACCTACCGAAATAACAAAGAGATAAACAATTTTTCTTTTATTTTATTTGTAATTTACCCCGTTTAAAAAAAATAAATGATAAAAGTAAATTACTTTTTTATTGGGGTGGGGCGGGGGGTGGGGGGTTTTCATGGACATCGCTGGATATCTGGAATCAAGGTAAGTCCGAAAGAAGCAGAGGGGACTCGCCACACAGGGCAGAAGAAGATGCACCAATTTCAGGATTAAAGGTGGGTTCGAAAGAAGCAGAAGGAGGGATTTTGTATGGTAAAAAAAAGTTTTAATTAGGACTTGATTCCTGTAATATTATTTTGTAAAAAAATTGTTTATCACTTTTTATTTTTGTGTCAATATTTGAAATGTACTTGATTTTTTTAAACTTAGTAGGTGATATGTATAAAGAGTAGCGGAAACTTTCAAGTTTCAAAAACTAATCAAGTAAAAGCATTTGCTAAATTTTTATGCATTTCAGTCATTGTTTATTTATATGTTTATTAATTATTCTTTTTAGTTTTCAGGTGCTGTTTAGAAATCTACTCAGTCCAAACCCAGATCCAGAGCCAGAGCCAGCCCCAGACTAGAGAGCACCGGCAACACCTGCTGTAAAGGTCAGATTTTTCCATTATTTTCCAAAATACATTTTTATCTAATTGGATTAAAATATATCGCGGGTCTTAAAATGTTTTAATTAAATTAAACAAAAGAGTTCAACAATTTTTGATTTTTTGCTAAATTTACTACAAGTATTTCAGAGAAAATTAAACTTCAAACAGTAAAATTAAGCGAACTTGCAGAATTTTTTTAAATGTTTTTGTTTAAAATTCAGTAATTTTTCCGGTTCATAATGTCAAAAAACGTTGTTGGCAACACTGTAGAGATTCTTTTGACAATAATTTGAGTGTTAATTTTGTATATATATTTCTTTTGTTATCCAACCAAATTTGAAAAATCAATTTTCTTATAATCAGTAACTTTTTTATAGAATCTTTTCCAAAGCTTAACTAAAAGTATGTACATTATTTTTCAAATCTATACAAAATGCTCATTTTATTATTTTATTTGCGTATTCAAGCGTTTCAAACTAAAGATGCTTACAAAGATGTACAATTATTGTTTAGGACATCAATAAATTTATTTGTGTTTTATTTATCCTTTTCCTCTAACCTTTAAAAAAATAAATAAATAATAAAAGTACTTCCTTTCGTTTTATTGGGGTTTGGGAGGGTAGGTTCCAAGGACATCGCTGGAAATCTGGATTAAAGGTGGGTTCGAAAGAAGCAGAAGGAGGGGATTCGCCACCCATCAGTTGTGGCAGAAGAAAATTCCTCAAAAATAGGTTTTTAGTACGAATTTTATTGATTCTGTGTATTTGAATTTTATTTATGCTATTATAGTTCACGATTTTGCAAAAATTGTTGATCTCTTCTTTAAGTTAAAAATTTTTGACATTAAATTTTGAATCGCATTTAACCATGTCCTTTCTTTTTTTGAAATTTGCGTTTAAAGTACTGTTTCATATTTTAATAATTCTTGTGTTTCACGTTTTAAAAATGTTTCAGGCCTTCATATTTTGTTTCTAATAAAATTTTTATGTTTTAGGAATCGTTTGTTCCAAGTTTTTAATTTTTTCATGTTTCAGGAATTATTTACTGTAAGTAGTCTACTTTTTCAGGATTAGTAATTTTTCTGTTTTAGGTTTAAATATTTTTTCAGGTCTAAACATCTACGTTTTAATAATTTTTATGTTTTAGCAATTATTTGTTTCAGATTTTCTATTTTTTCTCTTTCAGGTATTAATATTTTGATTTTAATAATAATTTTTACGTTTTAGGTATAATTTTTTTCAGTTTTATTATTATTAAATTAGTTTTTAATTATATAGTATCGAAGGACCACTTCTGTGGTTAGTAAATATTGTAAGGGCCAGCTACGCCCATATTTTATAATTTTTGTATTCTATTTATTTAAATAAATACTGCATTTTTAGAAAACTTCGTTTCACTTTACCTTAACCTTCACTTTTTTTTAAGTACTTATATTAAAAATTGTTGTAATGAGATCCCCTTAAAGCGTCCTGTTGGGTTAGTAGAGTCCCTCCTAGACCCAAGACTTGTATTTATGCACCTTTTTAAATGTTTTTTTTTCTTTTTTTTTATTAGAAAAAGTTTAGCGTACAAATTTTCAAGAAAAGAGTCAAACAAGTCATAAATTTAAAAAAAAAATGGTTAAAAAAATTCAAAATCCTACCTTTCATCCTTATTATAAGTAGGAAACGTCTCCTTGCTCAATTCCAAAATCGAGGACTCACTCTGCGGCTCCGCCGAAATCCCTGCCCTCTGCTTCCTCGGCCTCCCCGCCTTGTTATTATTCAACACCACGAGATGTTTCGAACTCGTCGGATTATACAAGGGCAACACACTCTGAAACTTATCCAGCTACGACCTGCGATTTGTGATCTCCAGGTCCTTTTGCTGGACCATCTTGGTCAGCTCCCGGATTTTGGTCTCTTTTTGCGCCAGGAGCGTCTGGGGTTCATCGACGGACGACGCCATAGTCTGCCGATGGTGGCCGTTGACGGCAGTCGTCGTTGTTTGTACGGTCGCGGCACCACCGAGACCTAGGGCGGCTTCCTCGTCGTTAGCGGTCAGCCTCGACGAGAACCCCACCGTCTCGAAGCAGACGTGCATTCACGCGGCGAAACGAAGGTTGGGGGAGGAAAGATGTGCGTCGCGACGCTCAACGAACGGTGGAAGAAGAGGAAATGCGAATGAGAAGTTTGAACGCGCCACTAGAGAGGGAAGCACATTGCGAACGCACGGAACTACCTGAAACAAAAAAGAATTACAGAATATATGTAAAACAAGAGTAATAATAAAAATATTAATTTTGATAAAAAATTAAAAACGACTTTAATTAAATAAAATCACTGTTATAGCCGCAAAAACAAATTCGTATCAACTTTTTTTTTAATAGTTAGTATCGTTATGGCCCATAAAACCGATATATAAAACAAATGGCCACCCACCCATCATGGAGAATCGGCACGTGTTGGTCACAAAAACATTTTAAAGTGCTCTAGAATTGTAGGAACATCTTAAATCATCGCCATGTAAACATCCTAAATCGTCATAGAAAATTGTCGTAAGTAGATGGTAAGTAGCCTTAAAATCGTAGAAACTTATTAAATTGATAAAGAAATTACTTTAGATGCCATAGAATGTTAGAAACATCCAAAATTGTCATATAAACGTGCTAAATTTTTATAAAAACCCTCTAAATTGTCATGAACTTGTACGAAGTCACATCAAAATCATAGAAACCTTCATACAAACAACCTGAATTGCCATATTGCCATAGAATCATAAAACACCCATCAAGCATCAAAACTTTCTAAATTGTTGTTAATTGCCTTAAAATTATTGAAACTTCCTAAATTGCAACAGAAACTCCCAAATTGCCACAGAAACATTCTAAATTGTCATTGAAACATTATAGTTTGCCATAGAACCATAGCGACATTATAAATTGCCTTGCAAACGTTCTAAAATTTCATTAAAACTTTCTTAATTGTCATAAACTTGTACTAATTTACCTCAAAATCGTAGAAACCTTCATACAAAAATCATAAAAATCATACGAACAACACATCACATGATTGCCATAGAATCATAGACATAAAATGTAGACGTCCTAAATTGTCACAGAAAATTGTCTTAAAATCATAGGAACTTCCTAAATTACAAGAAAAATTTTCAAATTGCCACAGAAACATTCCGAATTGTCATAGAAACGTTTTAATTGGCCATAGAGTCATAGCAACATCATAAATTGTCATGAACTTTTTCTAAGTTACCTTAGAATCATAGAAATCTTAATACAAAAATCATACAAACAACCCAAAATTGCCATTTTGCCATAGAATCATAAAAACACATAAAACGTCCTAAATTATAATAAAAAATTGTCGTAAATTGGTTTAAAATCATAGGAACATCCTAAATTGCAACAGATATATCTAAATTTTCACAAAAACATTCTAAGTTGTCATAGAAACGTTTTAATTTGCCATAGAATCATAGCAACATACTAAACTATTATATAAACGTTCTACATTTTCATTAAAACGTTCTAAATTGTCATAAACTTTTACTAAATTACCTTAGAATCAAAGAAGCTTCATACAAATAACCTAAATTGCCATATTGCCATAGAATCATAAACACCCATGTAAACGTCCTAAATTGTCGCAAATTGTCTTAAAATCATACGAACTGTGTACATTGCATCAGAAGTTCTCAAATTATCACAGAAATGTTTTAATTTGGCATAGAGTCATAGCGACATCATAAATTTCCATGCAAACGTCATAAAATTTCATTGAATTGTCGTAAATTGTTTTAAAATTATTGGAACCTTCTAAATTGCGACAGGAACATTCTAAATTGTCAAAGAAACGTTTTAATTTGTCATAGAATCATGGCAACATCATAAATTGCCATTTAAATGTCCTAAATTCAAATTGTCATATAACCGTGTCATAAATTGTATCAAAATCATAAAACATCCCAAATTAATATGTCAACGGCCAAAATTGCTTCAAAATTGATTTAATAGGTACCTACATATACATCCTAAATTGTCATATAAAACGTCCTAAAATTTCATTAAAACGTTTTAAATTGTCATAATTAAAAACTACCAAGTCACCTTAGAATCAGAGAAACGGTCCTGACTGTCATAAAAATGGTGTAAAGTGCTATAAAATCATAGAAACTGTACTAACTAAATTGCCATATTATTATAGAATTATAAACTGCCATGAAAACGTCCTAAAACGTTATAAATTGCCTTAAAATCATAGAAACTTACCAAATTGTTAAAAAAAATCCCAAATTGCCACAAAAACATTCTAAATTGTCATAGAAACGTTCTAATTTGCCTTAGAATCAATCCATAGCATCATTATAAATTGTTATGTAAACGTACAAAATTGCTACAAAAAATCTTAAATTTTCACAGAAATTAGTTTTTATTTAGCATAACAAGTGTTCATTTAAAAAAGTTATCAAGTGTGCTATGAAAAAACAAAAACATTTTGAAGTATGTCTTAGTTTAATTCGGCTGCTGTACTGTCAGTTGCGCACTGTGAAGCTGTGTACCAAGTTCCGACATCCCTTCTTCGCTACAAATTCTTTTATCAAAATCTCATAGTACACTTAACAACTTTTTTAAATAAACAGTTGTTATAATCCTCGCAACATTCTAACGTCCTTAATTATCGTAGAAACGTGTCCTTAGAATTCACGTTTCAGGCTTTCATAATTTTTTATTTTAGTTTTATTCTGATTTGGGTTTCAATATATTTTCTGTTTTACGTTTCATGCATTCACATTATTTTTTTATTTGTTTTAATTTTCTTGTTTCAAGTTTTAGTCTTTTTCAATTTCACATTAAAGGCTTTCATCATTTTTTATAAGTTTTTTTAGTTTCAATTTTTTAAGCTATTAATTATTTTTCTTTCAGAAGTTTCAGGTAATCATCGAGGTAATCATCTTCAGTTTTAGCTATACTGAAATGCTACTATTGTTTTTTTTTTACTCAAGGTCTCAAGGAGCCTAGGAATAGAATAGTGGGTAATTTTAAAAAAATAGTATTTTTTCTGTATATTTATTGACAGCTTACTTTTCTGTGGCCGCGATAGGATATACCTAACATAAAATTAGATACAACAAACTTTGATGTTAACAAATAAGAACGAGTAAAACCACCTTTCTTGCCTATTTTGACTTTAGTTGTCATTATAATAGAAATCTTATTGTGTTTAGTAGAACTTCACACGGTTTTTATGTCGTCCATTACACCTGTTATTTTTATCAATTTCTGTTAATTCTGTTGCACTATTTTATTTTGTTGTTCGAAATTATTAGAGAACTGTTTGAGAAGCGCTGAACTATACCTGAACCTGTCACTTTAACCGCCCGGTCCTTACCTTAGCAATAAAGTTTTATGACTTAGCGGCACCAATTCGAAAATCCTACTTAATATAATTACTATATGTATGTATAGGATCGCTGCTTTTTAGGGGTTTGAACAACTGTTTTCTTTTCACATACGGTTTTATTTCCTTACTGTGATACTCTATACAGGGTGAGTCTGCTAAAAGTGTTTCTTAACTTTTCTCAAAAACTAGTTATCACATCAACTTTAAAGTTTGGCATTAAAAACTTTGTTTTTTGCACTACACAGGTGATTTTTTTCAGAATTTTTCTAATATTCCTTCTAATTAATAATAATTAATTTTTTCAAAAAAATATAAATATTTCTAATTTTTAACATTATTTTAAAAGAAAAGATGTTAAAGTATTATTTTGTGCAAAAAATATTTTTAAAAAAATGTAGATTACTCGAAAAAATATAAAATTTCAAACTTAAATACGCCATTTTTTTCTAAGAGAGTGGGTGGGATCTTGGTAATACCAAAACACTAGTTTTCAAAACAGCCAATTGCAAGCTACTATTCAAATGTCCCGGGCAAAAGTGGGCGGTTTTATTACTATACCTGTTCGACGATCGGACTCTAGAGGGGTAGGTAGGTATTGTCGAGTGGAAGTTCGGTAGTTAGTTACGCAAACTAAATCCGCTATAGGGGTGCTAGTATAGTTTTTGCATTTGGATAAGGGAAATGACTTAAACCATAAATTACTTGATGAATAGGGATTATTTAGAGTAATAACTGCTTTATAATTTACGACACTATCGAGGCGACCGGTACGTACCATCTATACTCTACGTACCAACTATACTCTATTAATATAACAAATTCTCTATTGTTATATTAATGTTATGCCTATCCTAATTATGTTTGAAAGTATTTCTTCGAAAAGTCTATCTAAATTCTTATTAAATCTTCTACCTGTTTACCTCTGACAAATATCTCAAATTATACAGAAAAACACCCCCAAAATTTTCAGCCACATTTTCTTAGTAAAATGGATTAGAAAGTTCTAACAGATGGTACGTACCGGTCGCCTCGATAGTGTCGTAAATTATAAAGCAGTTATTACTCTGAATAATCCCTATTGATCAAGTAATTTATGGTTTAAGTCATTTCCCTTATCCAAATGCAAAAACTATAGTTTCAAATAGAATATTTTTGCTTGTACCGCCTACCGGTTGGACGATAGAGAGAGTCACATAAAGAACTCGATATTAATCGCGTGAAATATTAGCAACACTTAGCTGAGCGGATTCGTCCCACATTTGCGATTGTTTTGACTACCCCACTCTAAAAACTCTTTTACTTAGAATCTAAACCAAGCGAATTTCGATGAAATTGTATAAAAATATTTTAGGCATTTATTGTGCTTGCGTCTAAGGTGTGAGGTAATAATCATGCCGAAAGCCAGAAAATGCTTTTCACGATTAAGAAAGAATTCGAAACAAACTCCTCAGATTCAAAATTAAAAAAAAAAAAGAATAAGACAAGCTACATATTATTTGATCATTTTTATTGTTTACATTTTTTAATCAATTAATAGAAATGAAAACAGAGAATTTATTGGAAGTGCATCAGCTACTAGAACACCAGGACTTTCTGTACTTGACTATTAGCCGTTAGCAATGTCAGCAATGAGTATATTGCTCTGACAGCTCACAGTCATTTTGTTAATTATATCCAGTGGTTAGGCGTTGGTGCAGTAATTTTTTAAAATTATTTACGTATATATATTAGATACAGTGTGTCGCATTTAAATAAAGCACCCTATATAACCTTATTGTTGTTGATAATTTGTTGCAAAAATCTGAGATAAGTTAATTTTCAATTAAAAGAGCCTCCCCCCTCCCCCCAACTTGTAAGACTAAACTCAATCTTGTCGCCCTAACCTCCTAGCCTCAGCAACCCCCATCTCAAAAATGCTAGATAGCAAGAGGAGTAGAGTGTCCCTTCAATTGAAAGGTTTTTAATTTTCTATGTATACATACAAATGACCGATAAGGTCACTTTGAAATGGAAACATGTCCGTTATTTTGTTATTATTCGAGATAAGGCAAAAAATTTATTGCAGATTTTTATCATAGGTGGTGTTGTATATCAGATTAAAATTTTGCTCCAGTTTTTTGAATTACCCCATTTAAAAGACTAAAATATTAAATTCTAATTCAAATCAAAGTTTTTTAGATCAAAAAGGTTAAAATATTTGTACCTGTTCATGAGAAACGCCATTCGTTAGTAACATGCAAGCTTGGCTACTGTTTATAATTTAATAAAGTAACAATTATTAAAAATATAAATTCTTAAATTAATTCTTATTTTAGTGACTTTAAAATGCAGGAAACTTGTGTTTCTTCAATTTAGTACTTCTTTAAATTTAAAAAGAGCAAGTACTTCTTCAAAAAGGACACACTCACCTGCACCCAGGTATTTTGTAAAATCACCGAAATACAGTTGAACCCAATTATTTCAATGAGTAATTATGACCAACATAATACATGTTACTCCATTAGCTACTGTTGCAGCAACTACAATTTGCAAAAAAACCGACGTCAGATCTTGACTGACAACTAAAAAAGCGTAAACCATCTTTTCTTGTAACTTTTGAGGTTAGTTATTGATTGTAACTGATTGATTATTTGTTAGTATAGATTGTAATCAAAAAAGATATTATTTTAATTCTGCATAAATAAGACAAAAATTAATGGTTGATTTACACACTTCTTTAAAGTCAGTGACAAAGTGTGATGTCCACTTTCTTTACCGCAAATTGTATAAAGTTTCCGTAATGTTTTAACTGCATTAGTGTAACATATTTGTAGTAGAAAATGTATAAATCTTAACAATGTTGAGTGCTACTTGCTAGCAACTTAATAAAGTGAGATTTCCATTTGTTATTTTTATGAATGGGAGAACCAATCTTTTAAACAATTGGTTATTAAAAAGAAAACAAAATTCAGGTATCTACAACGTTTTACGCACAAACTGAAAGCATAAACTTAAAAGTTGATTCTCAAAAGAAACCGAGTTTTTCTATGATATTATGCTCGTGTTGCAAGACAACGGTCATTTTAATATCTTTTCGGTCCACGGGCTTAATGTTATACATTTTTATGTATTTTTTCGTATAGTCACTACAAGGTCATAGTAGAATAACTATTACACAATATAATATTGTGCACATTGACAAAGCCGCTCTTTTTCGTCTCTAAGTGACATTTTTTATTTTTACCAATAAAAAAAAAACAAAATCCCATCTCTGAGTGACGTCAGACATCGTTGACAATGGACGCAATATCATTCTTTCCACCAAACTATAGGTGAAAATACATAATTTTGATTCAGTTGTTCGTAAACAAATGATGTTATCTTCGTATAAATGGAGTTGTATGTTGTATTGAAGAATAATAAAATGTTAGTATTTTTTGTTTAATAACCGACACTATTTATTAGAGCCAACCAAAAATTCAATTGGCTTATTGATGGTGATGCAGAAGATTTATCTTCTTTAGAAATAGAAGTGGACAAAGAGACAAAAGTACGTACTCTTTCGGACATAATCGTTGGAAGAAGAATTGTAGATTTAGCTCATGTACTTAGTCAGTATGAAAAAATCATAAATCATTCCCACAAATGTACTATGGGCAAAATGCAATTAGTTTATGAAAAAAGACAAGGACTTTGTTTTTTTTTGAATTTTTACTGCGATTCATGCGAAAAAAATTGTAATAACGACACATCCGTATTTTTTTTTAACGGTTTAAAATTAGATTATTGTATCAAAGCCCAAGTTTATAATAAAACAATGCACTTTGCCACTTTTATTCATATAAAACACAGAAATGCATTCACAATATTGCATTCAAATTTTGTATTCAATATTCCTATTTGTTATTTTTTCTCTTCCTATTATGTTATTATATATTGCTATAAAGTTTTATTATTAAAAATTGCAAATATTGAATGTAAGATTATGTATTCAGTTTTTTTCCCATGCTCACTCTCACTCTAATTTTTAAGAAAAAGTCAGTTTTTCCCAACCTATTTATCCCAACCGTACAAAAAAGTTGACAAATTAATTAATATGAGTTACTGTAAACAGTTTCAGTAAAAATTGGATGTTTTACAGAAAAAAAAAAACGATTATTATGAATTTTTGTTATTACGTTAGTTTTCAATTACCGTAATTTAATTTAATTGTAACTACTATATTTAATAAAACATTATAAACCATATATCTACCAACTATGTTTTTACTTATATTTTGTAGCTTATATTTTTAAAAGCGATGTTTCTTTTGTTTTGTAATACCCCTATACAGCCGAATTTTCGAATTGGTGCCGATAAGCCATAAAACTTTATTGCTCGGGTAAGGACCGAGCGGTTGAAGTGACAGGTTCAGGCATACTTCAGCGCTTCTCAAACAGTTCTCTAATACTAGCGCTATAGAAATTGATACGGTATAATAATAGCTACAAATTATTGTATTTAAAAAGCAGAACATTTTTATTGTTTCCACAGCCTCCTACGACCATTTATACACCATTTATAAACACCTTGTATTATTTGTAACCATTTGCCATCAATCAACTACATTTTTGGGTACGCTGGAAAAAATAAATGCGCTTTCACTATGCAAATATTTTTCTTACTAGCCACTGTTTGTGTCTTTGTTCAACACACTTGTTGGACGTAAACATCTTGCTTTGTGGGCTAAAACTCATCTATCTATCCTGATATCTCCCAACAAAAGACACCCTCTTTAGCTTCCAAATAGTGTGGTTTGGTGTCAATTATCCGTCTTTGTTAAGAAAAATTTATGACTTAAACGATTTACAACTTGCCGGCACCATTTCGAAAATTCGGCTGTAGGTAAGAATCGATGTAAAATTTGACAAGAAATAACACTAATTTTGGTTTACTCTACATAAAAGAACTTGCTCTTTTTTGGGTAAAATTTATTAGAAAATATTACGAAAATTTCTGTAATGTTTTCCTAAAAACTTTGACAATGTTTTATCAATTAATTGTCCGTTTGATTAAAAAAACAAATTTTATCTTTATTCTTTACATTAAACAATGTGGTCATAATTTATTAATTTAGTTCTTTCCATTTTACATTTTCTGATTTATAATTTATAAAGAATTATAGTAGTTATTTATAATTTATAGTAGTTATTATTTATTTATTTGGTAAATATAAATACGTGTAAGATTATAAAAATAAAGAATGGAAGCTCTAAAAACCAATCCTGCAGAAAAGAATCTGTGCATTAAATCGATGTTTATAAATTCAGTTAAAGTTAAACAATATGTACCTTAGTTCTTTAGACCAATCGTAATAACTTAATTATTGGATCAGTGTACACTTTTTTATATTCATGCTACAGTTTGGTTGAGTGTAATAAAATTACAGAGTGCAAGAGTTTGGAAAATTACCTAATCACCAATTTGTAATAAAAGTTAAAAATCAGTGTTCCGATTGTGATAAAATACATTTTGTTAAATTCAAGTATTATTGAATATAAGCTTCTAACTTCATTTTCTTTTTCCCAGAATTGTTATGTTTTGTTTTCAAAACATTTAGCAAGTAGGGCGGTCATGGCCTTGATCTAACAACAGAACAAGGCGTTACCAAATATTGGGCGGTAACCTAAAGCATTATCCACAGTTTTTCAGTTCCAATTTTGTTAATATATCTAAAAAAAATTTTTTTTGTTACTAAATTATAAAAAATAAAGTACTAGATGCTTTAACTTACGATTTTTGTGTCATTATAAAAAAATGTGTCTTACAGGAGTAAGAGAAAAGTTCGTGTTTTACGGCAAATTTCAAGCCTTTTATTACCAAAAGTTGAAAGTTTAAAACAAAAAATCTAATGTTGAATCAGAAGATCAAATGTTTACTTTACAATTGCAAAAGCAGAATTTTATGGGTAAATGAATAATACGTGTAGGTGTGAAATAATGAAGCCTTGTTTTTTTAATAAAAAATTTTTTTACAGCTTGTTATTTAAAAAAAAAAATTTTTAATTATTTTTTCAACATTCTATGAACACTAATGAAGCAAACGCTTTGATTATTTTGGAAAAAAGTTGTTATTAATTTTTGGTACTGAACCCCCTTAAACAGCAAAAGTAGTTGAGTATCTTAACCCTCGTTCGATCATTTGAAAGCTATCCTTAAGTAGGTATCTAAATAGGTGATATTAATTATGATAGGTTTTAAAACTTTTGTCAAAATTTTTAAAACATTAATAAATGTATTTGTTATGGTAAATGTACATTTATAGGTACTCTCGACCCAAGTTCTAATGGCCACTTTGACTTAAATTGTAAACCTTTACTCCTGCTGTGAAAAACGTGCGCAATAAAAATATAAAATCGACCTGTCTTGGCGTTTTTCAAAAAAAAAAAAAATAACTTAGAAAATATGAATTTTATTCCATACCTTTATGTCACTCTGTTTATGATTTGTTATAAGGACAGTATAATGTGTTTTTGAAATTATTGCGGAGCAGTTTTTAACTATTTAATCAGTTTAAATTTTTAACTATTGTAGAGCAGTTTATTAATAATCAATAACAACATATTGTTGGTAATGTCTTTTTTCAACTAAGGGAAAAAGTGGTCAGTGGTCAGAACTCAGTAACGTCAGCTTAGTCAGGCCGAGTTTTTGGTCTTAAAGTGGATAAGTTTTTGTAAAGATATAGGATGCAAAATGCTGTTTAATTGGACTCTTAACTGTTCAAGTTAGCTCTTATTTCAAAATTAAAGATTGTTATATAACTGCTACAAATGATCATTGTTTTTTAGGAGTTTGAAAATTTATTTGTTTTGACATACGGTTTTTATTTCCTTACTGAGATACTCTAGATAAAAAATACCGAACGTTTCTAGATATTTGCACCGTATTTGTACAGTTGTCAAAAAAAATTTTGTATGTTAATTTAGTTTATTTTGTCGTGCAGATGGTATTGTTTCTTGGAATTATTTTTTGTCTCATTAATTGTCATATAATTCATTTTCCTAGAGTTACGTGTACTTTTTTTTGCAACGTCAAATTATTTTCTGTCGTTCATTAAATTTTCCTAAAATACGTGCTTAATATTTTTTATTTTCTACAATTTAAGCTAAGTAAACAATAATCCGAAATGCGCTCGTTCAAAGAGTTGTGGATCAATGACTATATCAAGAAAATAAAAACTAAGTACGTTTGTTTTTTTTTTTTATTCAAAGTAAAAAAACTACATTTGTTATATAAAAAATGAACAATACTATGTATTAAAAAACCTATTAAAACTAAAAAAAAACTAAACTGTGTATTAAAATGAAGAAACACCAAACTATCTACTAACATAACTGCATTAAAACTAACAAAGAACAAAACTATATGTATTAAAAAAACTGAATTAACACTAAAAAAGAACAAAATTATATATTGAATATAAAAAAGAACAAAACAGATAAAGACCACTAAAAGTAATGATGACGAGTTTTAACGACGGAATATGAATCAATGTAATAAAAATTCTGGTACAGCCCCTAAAATCCGAAACCTTTGGTCAATACAGCTACAAATATCAATAATTTGCTTACAGATTGATATGTAAGCTACAAAAAGGTTTCTTTTAATTTTGGTAATGGTTTTACAAATAAAAATTAAAAATGCAAAATTCTACAGTTTAAGATTGAATTGGAAGTGGTTCCCAGTCTTGTAGATCCATGGGTATTAACACGTCGTCAAGAACAATAATAGAAAGAGATTACAGCTTACTTTTAACGTCTTTCTGTCTACTCTCTTCTATTACCGGATAGAACCTGTAAAAGTTAAACAACCATCAGAAAATTATTCAGATTAAGTCTATAGTTTTTTCTTACACTGTAAATAATCCCTTCAATTCTAATGCACCTACATTATGGCCATAAAGTTGAATCAGCTTGGATTCGTAAGCGACAATTTCACCTTCTTGTGGCGAGAATGTAATACCTATGAAGGGCATCTTGTTCTGTTGCAAAGCCAACTCAACTTTCTTCACCTCTTCGATGAGGACATTTCTATATTCTTCCAAATTTGCGTAATCTGGTAGCCCATAAGTATTGACTGAGGAAAGTGTAGAGCCTATGGAAGACCTCTGTTGCAAAGCCAACTCAACTTTCTTCATCTTTTCTATAAGAGCATTTCGATATTTTTTCATTGCTGTGTTATCGAGTTCAGAGAGTATAAAAGGCGTCTTGATCTGCTGCCCATCCAAACCAGCTGCTCTTTCGATAGCTTTTGTGAGGGAAATTTGGAATTGTCTCATCTCTGGGTCATTTAGTAGGCTATCAGCATTGATTGGCAACAATACAGAGCCAATGGAAGGCATCTTGTTTTGCTGCAGAGCCAACTTACGTTTCTTCATTCTTCTTTACGTGCATTTCGATGTTCTTCCATTTTAGCGTTCTCTAGTAGGCTATTACCATTGTCTGACTTCAGTGCATGTCCTACAGACGGCATCTTATTCTCTTCCAGAGCTAACTGATATCTCTGCATATCTTTTATTAGATAGTTGCGGTGTGCTTCTTCAATTTTTGTGTTCTCTGCAAATAATAAATATATACATATTTTCATTTACATACAAAATTTTATATTCACATACAAAAAAGTCGGGCTTAGGTAAATAGCTATGAATGTTGTCTGATTTTTATCAAATTTGCAGAAGGACTTCTTTTAGGGTCAGTAACTCACTCTTAATATTTCACCATACTCTATTTCAAAAAATATAAACATTTATATAAGACAATTGTGATTATTTAATTTAGCATCTTTTTAACGAGAGCTATCACCTGTTAAAAATCTGTAATAACACTTCAATAATACCCTGTATATTGTGCTAATTTTTTTGAAGAAATGCTTATTAAAATTCTAAATCCAAAAAGAGTTATAGTTGCGGCTTCAGGGATGACATTCTTTACTGATATGACTATACCCATACAAGAGATTCATCGTATATGGCCACCCCTTTTTAAAGATATGATACTTAGACCCTCTTTTAGGTCTACAAAATCTTTGGTATCGCTTTAATTATGGTCGTAAAAATATAAAAACCATTTTGTGAAACAGAAAATTTAAAAAACCATGTTTGAAGGTTTTTATACTAGCATAAAGCAGAAAAATCAAGGAATTTAACGCCAACATTAAAAACAGCAAAAAATAGTTTTATAACTAACAAGTTTCTTAATGAAGGCGATTGATAATCGAGACTAGCAACAGAAAAAGAATTTTTCTGTTGTTCGTTGACATATGAGGGTTATTAATGCACTCCAAGCCCTTCAAAGGTGTTGGTTAAACACCCTTATTAACGAGCTCTTAATACCAATCATATAAACCAAAACTTTGGCATTTATAAACTGTCATAATTATAAAAAAATATATAAAAACCGTATGTTTGAAGATAACTGTCTTATTAAAAGAAAATTTGAATTGACATAATTTATATTTTAAGTTTATTTTAATAAATACCTACTTATAGAGAAATGTGAGGTCTAAATGGTCTAATTTAAAAGTGAAAAATGTGTTTGAGTATTTTGTAGTCAGGTAACAGAAAACAATCTAGATGTGTTACTAGAAATGTGTTAGTAGAGAGAGACAAGTTAAATTTGGAATAAAGTTTTTCAAGTTTATTGTGATATGAGCAACAGAAAAACATTGTAGTCAACGCTTTTGTTAACGTGGGATTATTAATCTCAACTTCTATTAAAACTATTAAGTAGAGTGCACATTCTTATTGCTAAATTAAAATTTTTGATACTTTATGGGTTATTTTTGGGTTGTCGTAAATTTCGAGACAACGAAACAAGATTTATAGCTCATTCACCTCAAAGTGACAAAGTGTACCCGTTGTGGCGGGTTTTTTACTTTTAAAAATGACGAAATAAAAGTTTCTACTTACTTTAATTCTCAGATTGCAAAGTGATTACTTTTCCTTAAGTTTAGAACTCAAAATTTCGGCACGAGCAAGAACCCACCAATAAAATTGGATAAAAGTGACCAGTTATTAAAACTCGATATTAAAATTAATATAAAATTTAATAAAAACAAAATTAAGACAAAAGTATAATAGTTATGCAAATATGGAATAATACAGAATAAGCTAATTAACAAAATTTAAGTGAAATTGAAAAACAAAAAGTACAGAGAAAATGCGTGGATACAAACAGTTTAGCTAATTACCAAATTACAAATTACAGCGTGAATAAAAATGTTTGGTGCGAGATAATCAAAATTACATTGAAAAAACCCTCATTGTGTTGAATTGAGGGTTGGTACCTTACGGTACTTTATTAACAAGAAAAATCGTGACGATTGAATTATCAACAATTTAGATTCATTAATTCCTTGGTCGGGCTCACAATGGTTACATTTCCGACTCCCAGAATTATCAGTGTATTTGATATATGCAGAAACAGACATAAAAGCAAATAATAATTTAATATATTTAGAAGCCGCGTTTTTCTTGACAAGGACAACAGCAATAGGTCAATCCCCGAACAGTTCACATTTTTTTAATTTACATACCTGATTTGTCAACCCATAACATTTTGAGCTTTTTGACCAAAACTTTTTTACCAAACGGAATTTCAAAAACGCCATCATGGTTGTTGAAAAATCTCCGGGAAAGAATTAAATAAAAAAGGATTTACTTCTCAGCATCTTACGAAGTTGAAACGGTTTTTTTTTTCACAACACTTGAACTTATTAACTTTGGGCAAAAGGGGCAATTTTACTTCTACATTCATTAGCAGCTTGTCCAATTTTTCCAATTAATTGAGAAAGCTTAAATTTTGTCTTAAAATTTTGATTCCTTTGTCTAATCGCAAGTTCATGGAATATTCCCTGAGAGTTCAAGCTTCTTATCTCAACTTCGCAAGATTTGTTTACATTACTCACTAAAAGCTTTTCATGATTCTATTAACAAATGCTATTAAATTTCATGTGAAACCGTCCAGTGACTTTTAATTGACCTTTGCTTAGTTTAAAAATTTTAAAAATTAGATTCGCGAAATGAATTTTTAGGTTTGATCATCCTTCACAATGCTATCCGAGAAGCAAAAAGGCACAGCCTTTTGCACCGCTCTTTAAAATTTACAGGACTGTAACAATTTTTTTTTAAATGTTAAAATAACAACAGCCCTAAAAAAGGGTCTAGTAAAACAAAAAATTCATTGATGACAGTGAAATTTTACAAAAAAACGTTAATTTTGCTCTCAACCTGTTTTTTAAGCAGTAAAGCAGTTGTTTAACTGTAAGAGGCATTTTTCGCTTTTCTCTAAAATTTACATCGCATCCATTACATCTTCTATAGGTATATAGTGTAAAATTTAATGAAAATTGCAAAATTTGTATTTGAAATGATATTTTTTAGTAAAAAAAAATAATTTTATTATTATTATTTTTCTTTTTGAAATTTAACACCAAAAATATAAAATAACTTTACTAGAGAGATTTTTGACAACGTAATAAAAATTTTCAATATTTTTTTAGAATCCAAATTTAAACCTACCTCAACGAATTAGCAGTGGAATCCACGAAAACTACAAACACACGGAACTAGGAATTGGAGACTGGAAGAGTAATAACAAAGGCCACAACTGAACACTGAAAGGTGCGAACTGCAAATGACAAATGAGTGAAAAAAAGAGCTTTTTGGTTTTTGCTTCTTGGCACCATTTGGCACATGCGCTTTACGAAACTCAAAGCACAACCAATCACATGATCTCTCACATCTCTGGCACAACCTCCAATAACACAACCACTTTGCGCGTACGCACAAATATAATACAAAAATGTAATTATTACAATCCGTCCACTTTTCTTAAGTACCTTATTTAATTAAATTTAAATTTAACAAAATTTTGTCTGCAAACTTTTATTCATAATAGTTTCAGAGCGGACGTTATTCGAAAACTAATAAGACAACGGGCAAATAAGGTAAACATCTGATATCATTAATTAATATTTGTAAAATTTTATTAGTTATGAGAAAATGGACAGATGAACTATAATGTTCGAAAATACATATTTCAAAAAAATATATAAAAGTACTTAAAAATTGATTACTGAACTGCAGATGGATACAGATGGTTTATTTCGGAGGTTTCTGAAGGTTCGTTAATTCTCATATTTAAATCACTTTAAACAAAAGGAGAGAATTATGAAATTTATTATAAAATTACGTAACTCTTCAAAAAAAAAACATCTGGCCATTATTGTTTTCTAATAAAAAGTTTTTTTATTTATTTTTACCCATGTACTACGGTTCATACTTCATCCTGAGATTCATGGCTTACGTTTTCTAGAAAATAAAAAAACCTGGCTCGTCAGTAATTGTTCGTATAATATTTTTCTGTCCTCAATTTTGAATTTAAGGACCATAATGTTTACTATAGGTACTTTAAGGACCATAAATGAAAGATTTATTACTGCTTTTAGCTCATTGTTAGCTTCGACGAAATTTGTGGCACTGTCGTCCCACTGTCAGACATAAAACCAACTACTTTCTCGTGATGGAGGCGCCATCACCCTTTTTAAAACATTCAAAAAAACTTTCGGCTGTATAGTCATACACTATCTCTAAATGAATGGCGTTATTAGTTATCATACAAATAAATACAACGACATAAGATTTAACTGATTGTTTACTACGGCACCCACTCGGCTATATTTTAATTGTTCCTCCATAATGCAGAAATGGTTTTGATGGAATTACCCGATTAGCCGGCAAATTACGTATTAATTCAACCATTGGGTGGTTTGAATAAAAGCGAAGTAAATGCTAATACTACAGAAACGAAGTAAAAACTTCAAGTAAATACTACGAAGGCGTAGTAGATTCTATTGAGCGGAGTAAATTCTTCGATATTTTCCGGAAGTAACTACAACAGTAGTTTGTTAAGAGAAAATTCGTAGTATTTGCTTCCAAAGAAGTATATGCTACGTTGGAAGTATTTACTGCCAATTTTAGCGGATGCTTCACTTTGAGAGAAGTTTGTAAAAATCCAGCTTCGTTAGTCGTGCTTCGAGTGTAGCATCGTCAAAATTTAGGGGAAAGAATAAGAAATCAAAAAATTACCGTCTTAGACGAACTGTCGAGAGTGATGTCTTATATCGCAAATTATTTAGGTAAGAAAGAGGTCTGTATACAAATGGTGCCTAAATTTCTAACAAATGTTTTTGTAAAATTATAGAGTCGTATTTAGATAACATATGCACAATTTTAATCACTTTTATCTACATTTTTTATGTGCCAGTTTCCATTTCTATCTGACCAGCAACACCGCAGTTGTGCCTGAAAATTAATTGGTTTAAATTATTTCTGCACTTCAAAAATTAAACGGTTAATTATTAGTTTCTATCTTAGATCTGTTGACTGACATCTTCTTAAAATTTATATCAATCTTAATTAGAAAGATAATTTAGTAAATTGCGGTGTTGCTAGTCAGATAGAAATAAAATTTGGTACATAGTTAATTCTTTACAGTATATTTGGTATTTTCTAATTAGTAAATATAAAAAACCTATACCAACCAATGTGTGTAAAAAAAATCCAACAGTTTAAAAAAAATAGTTTCTAGAGAGAAAAATGTCAAAATGTAAAATGGCAAAAATTCATAGATGTTCAACCACAAAGTGGTTGAAAATGTGAAAGTGAGAAATATGCGCGATTACATTTTAAAGTATTTACTACTCTCTGAAAGTATATACTTCTTTATAGTAGTACTTGCTTCAGAATGTGCAGACCCTACTACAACGATAAGTAAATACTACCGGAACTACCAAAGTACTTCAACTTGAACTATTTGCGGTGAAGTAAATGCTCTAACTTGAAGCATTAGCATTTACTTCATTTTTATTCAAACCACCCATTGTCACTGGTTTTACTTTAAAACATTTAATACACTTATGTATGATCTGTCTATACATTTTTACGATATCTCTAGATTATAACAAGTTAACATCTGATAAGCAGTGAAAATAGATCTTTTTGTAAATTAGGACCAACTAATAAGTGATCATTTAAACTAGTACTGTTGTCCGATTTGCAACTGGCATCAAAAATCGCTCGTCCTTCCTGTAGATTGTCATCCACCGATGCTACCTACTACCTGCATGTGCCCGAGTGAAATGTATTCCTTAATAAATTTTTCGTACTCTAATTTGAATGCATGATTTCCCTCAAATTTCTCAAATTTACCAGAAGAAACCAGCTCCAATCAATAGATCAAAGGCTGCCGATGCCGAAATATTAAAAATAAGATCGGCAAGTTGAATATTTTCTGGAATTGAAATTTCCGACTTTACAAAGGAATTCACTGGAAAATTTGAGTTTATATTTTCCACCGCCAGACAATTAATTTTAGCTATTATTGCTGAGAAGAATTTGACCATCTCTCAAAAGTTCCCAGAAGAAATCGGCTCCAATCAACCGATCAAACGCTGCCGATGTCGAAACATTAAAATTAGGATCGGCAAGTTGAATATTTTCTGGAATTGGAATTTCCGACTTTACAAAGGTGTTCACTGGAAAATTGACTTTATATTTTCCACGGTCAGACAATTAATTTTAGTTTTATAATTATTATGTAAAAATTGAAATTCTACGTTACAATAAGATTGATTTATAACATTGAGGCATGAGGTTTTTGTAATCTGATGTTGCTGTAATCCTTGATCTAACAATGACCGAGTTATCACAGATTTATCATTAAAATCAAATCATTTAATTATTTTTCAAAGTATTTAATGTGTCTCGACATTTTATTATTCTTATTGGTCTGCTTCTGTTAATATTTTGATTTGTGTTCGTAATATTAACTAACCTCATTCCTCATTGGATTCTAGAGTCAAACATCTTTGTTTTAAGATTCCAAGTACTCAGCATCTGCCTAATTAATTAAGGTTTTCCAGAACACACCTAGCCAAAAATATCACCCTTATCTAAGATAAGATTAACGCCCAACACATTCCCAACTTCAGTTTAACATGTAAATTAAGACCCAAAAATTAAACAACAGCAGATGCACCCAAATAAGCTTTTATTTCAATACAAAAGAAAAACTAAAACCATGTTTTCTAAATCAAGATTAGAAAACATTCCAGTGAATATTTCCATTTTTCAGGTAACAAATGTCCTTTACCAGATTGAAACATAATGGCAGAACCAATTTAGAATTACTAAACCGTCTACCCCCAAAACGTATAGCTGTAGATTTACAAGTTTATAACCCTTATAAAGACACGCTTAGGCGCCAGCCTGACCCATTTGAGTAACTTGACAAATATTCAGACAACACAATTAAAAGCATTTACATAAAGTTAGGGGAGAAAATGAGGAATGGTCGACACCTTTTTGCTTTGCACAAGCCAATAAAAATTAGTTAAGTTTTGAACTAAACTCCAAAAACATCCGAACAAAAACACACAGTCAAACTAAAACTGCTCCAGAATTAGCACAAAAAGTATGACTTATTTTCATAATGATTAAATTAAAATTGAACAGTTTTTTAATGTTTTAATTCGTTTTTGACAAAAGATTATCACTGATGATGGATTTTTAGTTACCGAAAGCGCTTTGTCACTGTTGTATTAGAATTTTGATTAATAAACTTGTGGGTTCAATATTGATTTTTACTGTCATTATTAAAATAAATAAATAAATATGCATTAAATATAATAAAATAATAATCAGATTCTATACTAAAATTACTAAATATTAAAAAAAGGTATCTTTCCGCAGAGAGCTTTTTATAAGCTCTCCCTAATCAATAGTCAAGACAGGAAATAAGTGTCAAAAGCAATCTGAATAGAAAACATTTAAGTAATAGGTAAATTACGCAAAATATTACCAAAGTTAAAGATTAAACATAAAAGTAATAAACACTTTGTTCATTCTGAACTCAAAAACTTACTTAAAACATTAACATTATAAAAATCTAACTGAAAATGAGAGGGTATCGAACTCGTACATCAAAACTATATCAATGGACCAAAACGAATTACCATTACATATTTCGTCCAAATGAGAAAAAGGGATGAATAATAAGCAAGATCGTAAAACACAAGGCTGAAAATTTAAACGCTTAAAAACTTTCATTCTTTTCAACTTATTATTATTAATTACTGGCAAATTCTCCAGATTATAACTTCTATTTCAATAATTGAAATTATCGTTAATCTACGTTTACTTTTATATCAAAAACAAAAGGATTCATTTACTGTAATATACTCATTAAAAAGTTAATTTGACAGAAGCAGGAAACAATTCGTTTACTTAATACTGTATATAAATAAATAAATAAATAAATAAATAAATAACATTTATTAGTGTTTAAAGAACAATTACGTTATAACACAAGTCAAGTCAACATTAAATATAAGATACAAAATACATGGATAATAATAACAAATAGGATGAAAACAACAAATGTCACAGTCACAGTTTATAGCATGGTTTTTAAATCAGCTGCATTTAAATAGTCATCAAAGGAATAAAAAGCCTTCCGAACAAGATATTTTTTCACAACGCATTTAAAGTTTTCCAGTGATAAAGACTGTACGTTATATGGCAGTTTATTAAAAAAAATTATTCCGAGGTTACCGGAGCAATTGTCAGAAACATTTAGACGAATATTCTTTAAACAAAGATATTTTTTATTTCGAGTTTTATAGTTGTGTAAGTCTTTATTTGTGTTATAGTTTGAAATATTAGTTTTTATATAAAATAATGCAGCATAAATGTATTGGCAAGGTAGAGTGTGTATTTGAAGAGCAATGAAAGCATGTCTACAGTCCTCTCTATACTTTGACCCAAAGACAATTCTAATGGCACGACGTTGTAATTTAAATATGAGAGTTTTAGAACTAGAATGTTCCCAAACTAGAATATAATGCATATAGCAGTGGACTAAAGAAAAATAAGCAGTTTTTAGACTTTCCATGGGAAGTTTGTCGCTCAAGCATCGTAGTGCAAATATCCCGTTACAAATTTTTTTGGCAGTTATTTCAGTTATATCTGGGCTACATAGTTTATGACTTTGAATAAAAACGGTTCAACCAATTATAATTAACAAATAAAACGCCATGATTTCAACAAGACTTTCCAAAGATAAATTACGTAGACATCTTTTTCAGTGAACTCTTGAGCTTTGTTGATGGCGGTACATCGGGCTCAAGAAAAACTTGAACTTTGAGAGACTAACTTTTTCACTTGACAAGATTTTTAACTCACTTTTAACTGAATTTGACAAAGTCTGACTAAATCTAACAAAATCTGATTTTATAAACTTTTCTCTTCCTGATTTTTCTCCATTATCGTGTGAAATAAATCTAGTTGCCCAGTCAGAGTCTAAAAAATTAAATTAAGTGTTCAATAGGACGTAATCGTGTGAAGCTATCTGCGTTTGAGTTGTCTTTATTTTTTTTATATTCAATTGTAAATGACTAAATAAGTATTCCATCAATACCAGACTTCATTAAGCTAAACGAGCACCGGGGTTTTTAGCTGTCGTGATATATTTTAACGGAAGATGATCGGTTATGAATTTGAAATGGATGCCTACTAAGTAAGATTTAAAATATTTAACACCCCCTACTTCTGCCATAAGTGCCAAACATTCGCGCTCAGTTGCTGAATAGCGCTTTTCTGCATCATTTAAGGTGCGACTTGCATAACAAATCGGGTGTTCATGACCATTGTCATCTAACTGAGATAAAATTGCTGATATGGCTGTACATGAGGCATCAGTTGTTAAAATAAATGGTTTATGAAATTCTGGGTATTTAAAACTGGCGGCCTCGTTAAAGCAAGTTTTAAAGTCTCAAAAGCATCGTCATGTGTATCAGTCCAATTAAACGCGACTGATCTGATTAATTCGTTAAGAGGTCGCGAAATTTCAGAAAATTTTGGAACAAATCTGCGGTAAAATGTGCAAAATCCGAGAAAAGCTAGCACCTCTCTTTTTGTTTTTGGTTTTGGATAATTTTGAACTGTCTTCATTTTGTCTAGGTCTGTTTGTACTTCATTTGCTGAAGTTGATCTAAATGTTAACTGACAAATCTTAACTCATTGAGTAGTTGTTGGGATTCCTCATAGTTATCGTCATGACTACTTTTCCTTACGGTTTGTTTTACTAACGGTTGTTATCCTAATACTAGCTGTTTATGCGGTAAGTCTATATCGGAATTTGTTACTATCATTAATTGAATAGGTACATTATAATCATTTTGACGTAAAGTTCGCGCTACTAGAACTCCATGAATTAGCAATTCATAAGGTTCAATGAGAATTTCTTCACAAGTAGGACAGTATTTAATTCTTGCTAACGTAATAACTCGAATTCGTGCATATTAGATTATATGGAATTAAAACGACCAAATGTCCTTAACAATTTATTTAAAAAAAAATTAATCAACGATAACATCTGATTAACTCCAAGTCTCGAATCAGAGTGCCCGTTCCTCAAAGGGTGGCCCTCGTCTCTAGTGTTTTCCTTCATCGTCCCCGTGTGTCCCTGATTGCGGTTCCCAAAATACTCCAATTTTCCACACATAATAAAAAGCGTCTAGACATGGGGTGGCTTCAAGGGTAAACAATCCAAATTCCTTAAAAGGTGGTGCAATGCTCACACGGCCAATTCTGACAACAAATTCGTTCTCGAATTTCCCAAAGACGAAGGACACCAGGAACCACCTGCAAGTGACAGTAATCTCAGAAATCAATCTTATGCCTTCAATGGCAACTCAACATTCATTTAATCATTATAGCTCTCATTTAGCATAAACTAATAACATTCTCAAGTTAAACAACTTGTGACAGGATGTTTAGGAAAAATAAATATTTTTCCTAAGATAACTTTTAATAAGTCTTTTGGTTAAACTACGTTATCTGGCCGAGAGGGCAATTCTGATACAAAACAATTAAATTTATATTTTTGCGTAGGATCCATCCCTTGTGATGGTGTAATAGAGGGAACAATTGTTTTTGGGTAATTATGCAGTCATTGAAAAGAATCGAGATTAAATAGAAAAAGTAAATTTAATTAAATTAAGTATAAGTTGGAGATGTGACAAATTAACAATTATCGATTAATTATATTAACACTGTTGGTGGGTAGAATCTTAATTAAAATATTAATAACAAAAATTCAATTCTTAAACAAAACTTGGGAGCAAGTTTTGTTAAGATCTTATTCCTTCTAAAATTAATAGAATTATATAACGAAAATTTAAATAAAATAAACATTTTACAGATTTGATGATTTTTGTCTTAGAACTAAAAATCTTAATCTTCGCTAATCATTAACTTTTTCCTTTGCTTTAAAGTTTCGTGATATCGTTGCATGTTACGCATTGAGTTGTAATTTTAAATAAAATCATCAAACTGTTGTTCAGTTTTTCACTCCAGACGGAACGTCTTATCTGTGTTTATTTTACTTTCAGTTTTAATTTATGAAGTCGGGAGAGACACTAGCACGAGCTAATCATGATACTTGATTTTACGATGAACGTCTTTATCACTTTTTCCAAAAGTAATTGAAATAATTTACATTATTATTAACTGCCATAAATTACCAAGAAGTTTATTAAAAATTACTCAAATAATTTAGTAAAACGAATAATAAGCGTGAATTTTTCCCCGTAGTCCACAAAGTCCAATTTACTCAATAATTATTATAAGCTACATTTTAATTTAATAATTTTGAAACTTTAACCAAAAATTCATAAACAAGAAGAACAAACAAAATTATGAAAATCATTTTAGACGAACAAGATTAAGGCCAATCGTTAGTACTCACAGCAAAACATCTCGAAGTTCAGCTTCGGGACTTAGTGCAATTTGGAGTAGATACTGGAGGGTATCTTCTTCAGGAACTTAACTGACACTTGTTACACTTTTTAGGTGTTTTTTAACTGTCGGAAAAACTGTGTTTTTGGTAGCTCCCGTAAATTTTATAGCCTTTCACCCACTCTTTTGGGTGGATTATTAAGATGGTATCTTGTTGTTATTGGCCAAAATATTTAGGTCAAGACGAAGAAGTTTACTTGTTCATCTTTGATTGGTGGTCGCTAATGGAACACCTGATTGTCTTGCAGTGATTTATGGACACAAGTGTCCATAATCACTTGCTGATAACGTATAATAAATTAGGATTTGATAAACAAACTGTTTTGGACTAAGTAATTTAAAATAAACAATTTTACGATTTTTGGTGTTATTGACGAGATTTATGTGATAAAGCAATTAGCTCGGCGCGCTTTGTCTTTTGATAAAGCGGCTTAAAAATGTTGTTGCTTGTTACATGCACTTGCCACGTGCATTTGGTTAACGACATTGGTTGCTTTTTGCAACAATTATAATAAGTTGTTAAAATTATTTATAGCCATTTTTAAGCCCTTCACAAACTATTATCTCTCATAATATTTAATTTAAGCTTAAATTTTTAGACCTTGCTTCCAGTCATCAGCCTTCACAGTTATCACTGGTTAACTTATGATAACACACTAACTTTCTAACTCATAAAGTTATCAGTTATCATTCCCTACAACAACACACTAACTGTCTAGACAACACACTGACTGTCACCTGTTTTAAACCCAACCATACATTGTCATCAGTTGTCACAGTTATCAGTTGTCAGTTATCACCTTATGATAACACACTAACTTTCTATCTCATATCTTTATCAGTTATCATCTCCCACGACAACACACTAACTGTCTACTGTCTAGACAACACACTGACTATTTTAAACCTAACCATTTATTGTCATCAGTTGTCACAGCTATCAGTTGTCACCTTATGATAACACACTAACTTTCTATCTCATAAAGTTATCAGTTATCATCTCCCATGACAACCCACTAACTGTCTAGACAACACATTGACAGCAAAACATTTTTTTAAATAATATATTTTTTTAGTTAATTACTTTTTTTTTACTTTTATTTATATCAGTGATCATTATTGCTCACATTTAATCATATCAGAACTCATTAATGCTCACACTTTTTCATGTCAGTGCTTATTATTACTCACACTTATTCATATCAGTGCTCATTAATGCTCACACTTAGTCATATCAGTACTCATTAATGCTCACACTTATTCATATCAGAACTCATTAATGCTCAGAAATGCTCACACGCATACAAAAATTTTATGTCATGATATAGGTACCATCATGCATTTACTATTTGTGAAGGGACACTGATGCCCTTTTGGTACTCTAAAAATTATGTGAAGGAAAATCAAATCTAAAGAATTTATTTCGCGATCCAATTTTTAAACGTTTAGACAAAGCAAAGTCAATGTAAGGTCACTGGACAGTTTCCCATGAGATTTGATACCAATTAGCCATGAAAAGCTTTTAGCTTATAATATAAACAAATCTTGTGGAGTTGTGGCTCAAAACTCGTCTGGAATACTTTATGACCGCTGCCCGACCTCTAATTACACAAAGGAGGGTCCCTATAAAGCCCCAGACGCTTGAGGCGAAAAAGTTCAGTATATGACAAGTTACCAGCGAAGCAGTAATTGAAGTTTCCCCGTTTTGAGTTGTGAAGTTAAAAAGTAAAAGTGCTTGTGAAAAGAACCGATCGTCTCCACAAGATGTTATATAGTAAGTCTCTTTTGATTTAATTCTTCTCGGTGTTTTCAACAACCATGGCAGCCTTTTTGAGGTTTCGTTTGGTAGTTTATAATTGCAAAAAGGGTTTAAGAAGTTATGGTTTGGCACAATAGTATTAAATTAAAAATGTGAACTGTTCGGGGATGGACCTATTGCTTTTGTAATTTTTGTTGTTTTAAGTATGTCATTTTTATACCGTTTCTAAGATTAGTTTTGGTTTTCCTACCCTCCTTCTAGATTAAGGCAACTCTCAGTATAATTATAATATTTTTGTTTATGAATCAACTCTGTCTGCTATCTGCACGTTTAAATTTCAATGATAATCCCGAGAGTCGGAAATGTAAACATTGTAAGCCTGACCAAGGGATTAATGAGCTTAAAATTATTGAAAAATCAACTGTCATAAATTTTCTGTAAATTAAAATACCGTAAAGTACCCACCATCAGATTAACACGATGGGGGTGATTTCCAGTGTAATTTAGTTTTCCTCGCACTATATAATTCTTGTAATGTAATAATTTGTAATTTGATAATTAGTCATACTGTTGGTATCCACACATTTTTACCTTTCATTTTTGGTATGTTAAATTTTACTTAAATTTTGATAAATTAGCTCATCTTGTAGTTGTGTAACTTTTATTACTTTTCTTTTTATTTTTGCTTTTATTAAATTTTATAATAATGTCTAATTCGAGTTTTAATAACTGCTCACATTCCCAATTTTTGCTGTCCCTCAATTCCAACATCTCAAAGGGTTGTTCCTACGAACAAATAAATTTTATTCATTGTAGTGGTAGATCGTGCTCGTGCCTAAATTGTCATTTTCGAAATGAAAACCCTGCCACACAATTGAATTGGCGCAGTCGTCAGTAGGATTCCAGTAAATTTTGGGAAAGTCAAAAAGGTCCTAAATGAGCAGAAAAAGAAAAAATTTTTTTGAGTTAAAATTAAAATTTTTTCAGTAAAAATTTATGGTAGGAGACCACTAAATTGCGTAAAAGACAATGGTCGAAAATGAGCCAAAAATGGACATTGTGAAAGGGTCAAAATTTTGCTTTAAAACGGTAATGAATTTCCGTGAGAACGCGTTGATTATTTGGTGCGAGAAATCGGTGCCTCAATTAGGATGTATAAACAAAAATCTGTGAGATCAAAAACGATATGCACGTGCAGACGGAAATACGATACGTTGACGAATGCTTTTAGCCAGCGAGGTCACGACGCCGCCACCGATGCGTTATCGCTACGCAAGGCGTGAGAATCTTTGTGTCCACACGAAACAAAGAAAATACAAAATTAAATTTCGGGAGCCTAGTGTCATAATTTGGATTAAGTACTGTTAGAATATTTCCTGGATTTCACTGAAATGCGTCTCAATTTTTATGGTACCATTTTTATGGTTCGTCTAGACGTGTGGGGCGAGAGGAAACAAAAAGCGGAGAATGAGGGCATTTTGAAGTGTGTGGAATAACACATGAATACACGAGAACTCAAGGCGTCCGGATGTATTTGAGTTTTGACTAATTAATTATTGTTAATCATTAAATATTCGGCTGGACCTTTTTTTTGTAAATAAATTGTGGTTTAGACATCTTAGTTTTATTGTGTTTTCTAACATCAGAAGTGAGATCAGTACCCAGTGCCATCACGCGCAATTAAAAACTCGGAAAAAGTAATTATGCGTAATTTTCCGGTGTGACTTGTGAAAGTTCAAATTTTCTTCGAATTTTCTTGTTTGGAAATAAACACAAATTGTGACAATTTGCGATCGTTTTGAGTACAGAACTGTCCAGAACCGTGGTTAATATGGCTAATCACGAGGAAGTGTATCGCGGTTACGCCTCATCTTCATCCGATGTCCGGCGCCGTGGAGGGCGTCATTAAAGACGGCGAACTTCGAGATCAGGAGGGAGTCACAGAGGGAACTCCGCCTGGATGAAGATCGCGGAGCGGTTCGCGTCGGAGGCCTGGACACGAAGAGAGGGCATCATCTCCAGGTCGCTGGCGTGAGGAACAGCTTAGGGTTGGAGATGACAGCTCAGCGAGTAGCTCTCTGCTGCAAACGGTCGAGTCAATGGGCCAGGCAATTGCACACGAACTAGATAGATTGGTGCAGCGTAAGTCAGTCAGGTGGTTGCGGGGGTGTAAGTATGGCTAATAATAATGTAATAGCGAAATTTAACCCGATATCGCATAATATAAGGGAATGGGTTAACTCAGTGGATGAGTCCTCAGTCTTATATGGCTGGGATGACAGGCCCACGAGTTATTAAGCTTTGCAGAAGCTGAGATGTCCTGCAGATGTATGTATGGTATACAGGGGTTTTCCGACCCGATTATTTACGTGGCCTGAATGCCGAGAAATGTTTTAAATAATTTTAAGGTTAAACGTGATTTACATACAGGGTTAAAGAAAATGATGGTGTGTGAATGTGAACACAAGGACTAATCGCATTTATACAAGTATGTTTTTGAAAAACTTTCCTTTATACATCAATTGAAATTACCCGTGACTGACGAGGACTGTATTAATTTGATCTTGGGCGAAACTTATGATAAAAATATCAAATTTGCGGTGATAAAAGATCCTTACGCACTGACAAATCATTTTAAAAGCTTGACCACAGTAAGTAATGGAGGCGGTTCTAGGATTTTTGGGCGAAGCGGAGCGAATATTTGTTTTCATTGTCGGAAACCATGACATAAACGTAGAAACTGTTATTTACGTAAAACTGAGACATCTGGATTGGGCTATGATACCCGACACCCTGATCGACACTCAAATCAGCGTGCTCTTGAACATAAAGTAAATTTTATCAGTCCAACGACCTCTTGACATAACTCAAAATTCTTTAAAGATATTTTTATTAATAATGTCTCCGCAAAGTGTTTTGTTGATTTTGGTAGCGAATGTTCATTAATTTCCGAATTTACTGTCCGGAGTATGGCATTGACACCTGTGCGGCTCTCGGAACGTATACTCCTTACAACGCTGGCGAACTCACAAATTGTTGTCACCTCTTATGTCCCCGTAATCGTCACTATCGACAAAATTCAAAAATAATTAAAATTATTAATTGTATCGCAATGTGTAATGAATGTGGAAGTATTAATAGGTCAAGATTTTTCGGAGCAAGCCGACGTGAATTATCTCAAGACCGGTGGTAGTTTGCGCTTTATCTTATAAAAAACAAATTCATTCGATATCATGCTGGGTGATATTATTTATACAATTATTTTACGAGTTCAACGGGTTATTAACTAAGTTTTAGGCCAATTGCGTTTTTCAAAAGTTTTAGTTACCTAGATGATATTTTAATTCCCGCAAAAAGTATTGATGAGTCTCTATTTATTTTGAAAGAAATTTTTGATCTACTTAAGCACATTGAAATTATCTAAATGTAGTTTCCTAAAAACAGAAATCGATTATTTAGGGTACAAAATCAGTGAACAAGACATAGAACCAAGTCAACATAAAATCGAAGCAGTTGAAAATTTCTGGAACCTGCCAATATTCATGCAGTTAGGCGATTTCTCGGATTAACGGGATACTTCCGAAAATTATCAAATACTATGCAGCGAAATCGAAGCCGTTAAGTGTGTTATTGACTAAAAATGCCGAATGGAAATGGGACAAAGAACAGGTCGAATCTTTCACTAAGTTAAAATGTTGCTTAGTTTCTCGTCCTATACTTGCAATTTTTGACCCTCAACTTGAAATCTGACTTTATACCGATGCGTGTCGAATAGGGGTGGCTGGTATTTTGGTTCAAACGAAAAATGATAGAAAGCATATCGTCGATTATTTTAGCAGGTGTACAACCACTGCAGAGCAAAATTATGTTAAAAGCGTTAGCTGTTGTTGCTTCTGTCAAACGTTTTAAGCAATATTTATTAGGGCGCCACTTTACTATTTTTGCGGATTGTTTCGCTGTACGCGGCACTTTTGAAAAAAAAAATGAATTAAATACTAGAGTTGCCAGATGGGTCATTGAATTGTCACAATATACTTTTGATATAAAACATAAAAGCGGACAATAAATGCGTCACGTCGATGCACTAAGTCGACACCTGCCAGATGTTAAACTTGCAGTTCACGCCCTTAAAATTTCACACCTTGATTGGCTTCAAACTGCCCAAATTAATGACTCTAAGATTGCGGAAATAAGAGAATTACTAGTATCTGGTGATCGCACGAGTCACAAGGACATTTTTAATGACTACGCACTAAAAGGAGGCAAAGTATATCGAATTACAACACATGGGTTACGGATCGTCGTTCCAAAATTCGCACGATTTCAGTTACTGAAAATGGCCCATGACGAATCAGGTCACTTCGGGTCAGTTAAAACATACAATTTACTCGAAAGCCAGTACTGGTTTTCTAAAATGCGTCGTTTTGTTGATAAATATTGTAAAATTGCCTAAATTGTTTATATTTTAAAAGTAGTTCGGGTAAAAAAAAAACGGGGTTTCTTCATCCTATTAGAAAAATTCC
Source organism: Tribolium confusum (assembly GCA_029207805.1). Lineage (NCBI taxonomy): Eukaryota > Metazoa > Arthropoda > Insecta > Coleoptera > Tenebrionidae > Tribolium > Tribolium confusum. The sequence goes on from JALGAY010000006.1 coordinate 14,392,173, forward strand.
AGTTCCTTTCATACCGTACATTTAGATCACTTAGGTCCCTTCGTTCGTACTTCAAAACGCAACGCTTACGTCCTCGTCGCAATCGACGCTTTCACCATGGCTTTCACAAAGTTTATATCCCTGTATGCGGTTAAAGACATGAAATCCAAAAATGTTATTACGGCTATTAGGGATCTTATTAAAACATTCGGGGTACCCCATCGTATCATCGCCGACAGAAGCACTGCCTTCAATTCCAAAGAATTTCAGCAATTCATCAAGGAAATAGGAAGCAACTTGCATTTAACAGCTGTAGCCGTCCTTTCCGCAAATGGGCAAGTTAAACGTTACAACAAAACCATTTTGGACTCCATGACCGCAATGGGGGCAGATCAACATGATAAACGTTGGGACGAAAACCTGGATAACATCCAGCTGGGAATCAACGGCACGGTTAACAATGCTATCGAAATTTCACCTAGCGAAGCTTTGATGGGTTATCGAGTGGTCACAAATGGACTATTACACGCGGAAAATTGTACAACCATAGACGTAACAACAATTAGAGAACAAATAATGCGGAAAATGAAGGAATACCAAGTTAGTCAGAAAAGAAGATTCGACATGCCTAGATGTGCGGGAAAACCTTATTCTGTCGGGGATCTGGTATTACTCAAAGTTACTAGCGCTCCTTCGACAGGTAGTAGCCGCAAACTCTTACCGAAGTGGAGAGGACCTTACAGAATTACAAAAGTTTTGGAAAACGATCGCTACCAAATAGAAAATATCCCTGAGCTGGAGCGGTCCAGAGCCACATTTTCCACTGTAGCAGCGGCAGAGAATATGAGAGCTTGGATCAGGTTCGATGAATCTGGATGAGGTATTTGGTAGGGGGGCCGGTTGCAAAATAATGCAGGTGCGCGCAACACCTGGTACTTTGTTTTGCCCTGGCTGGAATAATTTTTTTGGTGGACGATCTTAAGTAATGCGGGGGTAGGGTAAGTGTATACCCCTGGTCTTTGCTTTGTTCCACGGAGCGGGGATACCGCTAATGGTTGAGGTGAATTGTGGACAGCCGGGTCCCTGATCAATTCTCTCTTCCATTGCTAGTTAAGTTAGTTGATAAGTGCGTCTTAAGTATATGCATATACTCATGTAAAATTAATTACATGTTTTATCTATTTCATATTGTTTTGATTGCATTATTTTTATTGTGTTTTTTTTATGCTTGTTTTCTTTTAATTTTATTTAGGTGTTTAGGTATCCTAGGTTTTGAGAGTCCAGAGCGCCTCGATTACTTTAGCTCCTGTTTCTTTTGTTTTATTATTATTATTATTATTTTTTTTTTTTAAAAAAAGGGAAAATGTTTCGATGTTCTAAATATGTGAGAGTTTCAGACATTCGCTATTATAACTGAAGTCAGTTGAGTGGGGACACTCGAGGATGTCAGGAAAGGCCGTGTTAGAATATTTCCTGGATTTCACTGAAATGCGTCTCAATTTTTATGGTACCATTTTTATGGTTCGTCTAGACGTGTGGGGCGAGAGGAAACAAAAAGCGGAGAATGAGGGCATTTTGAAGTGTGTGGAATAACACATGAATACACGAGAACTCAAGGCGTCCGGATGTATTTGAGTTTTGACTAATTAATTATTGTTAATCATTAAATATTCGGCTGGACCTTTTTTTTGTAAATAAATTGTGGTTTAGACATCTTAGTTTTATTGTGTTTTCTAACAGTACCTTTACGAAAAATTGCCCGTGGAAAATTTTTGGTGTTAAAATAAGTCAAATGACATAAAAACGGCTATCATAAACTTAGAAAATTTTCGGAGCTTTTGTCCGCAGTCTAACTCTATCAAATGACTCGGATATGTGAATTTCCAAAAATTACCTTATTCAAGAAAATGAGAACGCGCGGAAAAGTCGATGTAGAAAGTAAAAGATTTTAAATTTTGTTGTTAAATCGGTAATTTGGGCAGAAAAAAAAAGGAATTTATGGAAAAGATCGCTGAAAAATGCGTGTAAATAACGGAAGTTAGTAAAATTTTCTGGGAAAATTCCGTTTTAATACAAAACTGGTTGAATAGGGATTTAGTCACAATTCTATTTGGAAAATTAATTAATAAATTTGGGAAAAATTAATGTTAATATGATGTTAATAATGTTCGAAAAACCGAATCCCGAGTAAACGCAGTGCTGAGATGTGGATCTGGAATAATAAAACAAGTCAAGGGCAAGGTCAAGAGTAAAATGTCAGAGACAAAAAGTTTATATCTATATGAAAAAGTTCTTAAAAATTATTATTAAAAAAAAATATATATATTAATAACTAACGTTTTGCTGTCAAATAAAAATTTCCGTCGTTGAAAAAAAATCTAAATTGTTTAAAAGTGAGAAAGATTTTAATTACTAATGCGACTTAATCAAACGGTTTTATTTAATTTTGTTTGTGAACTAAAAACTGGATTAAAATTTTTGTGTGTAGAATTTTTGGTTATAAGCTCTCTATTATTGTAGAATATTTTTCAAAATTTTTTGATATACTTTCAATTAAGAATTATTTTACTCTAAAAGTTTATAGTAAATGGGAACAAGATCAAAGCTCGAGTTGAGTGACTCCCGATAAGAACACTTAATTAATAGTACAGATCCGCACTAAGGAGTTAAGAGACACTTTAATTTTCTTTAAATTGAAAAAAAAAGGGAAGAGAAGTTTCTTAAATTATTTAAAAATAATTCAGGCTGAAAAACTACAAAATTGTAAAAGTTAAATTTTTGTGTTTTCAACAAAAAGACTAAAGGAAAATTTAATATAATGTGGAATTTTCTTAAATATTATGGCTCCACAAAATTTGGTCATTTTACGTTAAATAATCTCGGAATTATCGGGGGCAGTGAGATAACGCATATGTTCGTAATAAATGCTCGCGTTGATGCGAGTCGAGGAAGGTATGCAGATGACTTCATCCTTCGTGTAGGAAAATTTTCGATAACAATAGGGACACGTGTTGACCAATTAAAAACCAAAGCTAATTGTGCCTAGGTCTCAAAATTTTAATCGGTGATAGTTTGACAAATTATAATTGCAGTTAGGTCCATCATAAAAAGCAAAAATTAATTAATTAATAACGATAATAAAGCGCAATCACAGGGTAAAAATCACAGGTAAGATAGAAGCGCATAACAATTTGCTCGCTTTATTATGGGTATTGGTCGCCGAAAGACGAATCAGTTGTTAAGGAAATTCGCGTAGTATCAATAAACCAGTATGGTCCTGGGAAACGAAAATAACAACTAATGTACGGTCTCAGCAGGAATAATCATGGAATAACACTCAGCTTGTAAATGCGTTAAGGTGTATCCCTAAAAACCTGCTCAACATCTTGGAAAAATTTGATGAATATATATTCGGGAGGTATTCGATACCGAGAAAATGATCCCACCAAGGGTGTAGGTCAAGAAAATAGGATCATGGGGTCAATCAGGTTGACAGAAAAAAAAGCGTTAAAATAATCAATTGGTACTGATGTCTCGTAGTAAAATATTCAAAATGAAATTCGAAACAACAAAAAAGAATATTCGATAATGGCTATGTAAAAAAAAACTGTCCAGGAGGCTTCAATTAAGAATAGGGATTAGCAATGTTGAAAATTCAATTAGGGCCCAAGTGTAATACGAGTTTATTGCACCAGTTCACGGCTGAAGTCAGCTTGGAGGAAAAATGTTGTTGGGACTGGATTTCTAGGAAAAATTTAAAGTAAATATCTGCTGGTCGAAGGGAATGGTGAAAATAGGTCAGCACCAGATACCCTTAGGTTAGAAACAGAAGGGGGTGGCTTGGCCTGGTAAATGCCCTCGACAGCGAACGTAAGAAATTAGGTAGCGCAAGGATAGTAAAAGACGAAGCGCAAGAAGAAAGTTATGGGGCTGAGGTCGCTAATCCTCGGGTTGAGGGTGATAAAACAGGTAAAAAAAAGAGGATGGGGTCTGTTACCAAAATGTAATGGGGGATACGTATCCAGATAAAAAGGAAAATAATTGTTGGGCAAGTAAGCCCGTAAACGTTGCCGCGGCGGAAAAAGAAAAATGTTCTAGGGACGTTATGTCGCCTGATTTGGAACCTGGGGATGCCGGATAGGGTCCTTGGGAAGTCCGTTTGGAGCTTGGGGATGCCGGATAGGGTCCTTGAGTCATCCGTTTGGAGCTCTGGACCACGTGATAAGGTCTATGAGTCATCCGTTTGGGGCTTTGGGTTGCCGGTGAGGGACCTGAAGACGCCCGTTTGGAGCTTTGAGTCGTCCGACAGGGGCTTGAAGTCATCCGTTTGCACTGTCTGTGACAGGTTAGTCGCAGATGAGGGGGTAACAAACGCTGCATCGACCCGGGTAAAGTTAAGGGGGAAATGCCCAAAAGTTTGCGGTAAATTTCAGATTTAGAGCTGACGTGTAGCAAAACTAGGAACGACGTAACTAAAATGCATTTGCAGCCCGCTTTCCAGAGAAAGTGTTTCGTAGGTCATAAACAAACAATACAGGGATTAAGTAATAAAAGTAGGTAACCGCTTGGCCCAGACCGCATGCATATCTTTTCTGTAGGGATAAAGTTTTTAGAGTTTCCATTTTTTATTTTCATTTTTATCAAATAAATAAATAATGAATCAGAAAATGTAAAACGAAAAAAAACTGAATTAGCAAATTGTACCCAGATTGTTTAATGTAAAAAAATAAAGGTAAAATTTGTTCTAATATATACAAAAATTTGCATAAATTTTCAATGAGGTTGTAAAAATCAACGGGTGGTTTTCCGTCTTAGCTGGATAAAGCGAAATTTCCCAAATTACAAATATCCTGTTTTAAAAGATTATACCCCTTTCGGTTTTAGTTACCTGCCGATAAATCCCTTTACAAACTATCTGTAGAAGTTTTCGTAATGTTATTTATAAATACCTATGTATTCATTTATATTACTTCATTATATTACACGGTAATGCGTTATTTTGTTAATTTTAACAAAACCTATGTAAAAAATATAGTAACAATTTTTAGGCCATAAAACCGCAGTAGAAGCCAATAAGCCAAATAAATTAATCATTTCATTTACAATTTTTTTTTGTCAAATTTTACATTGAATGTTCATATGCTTTCTAGGGAGCGTTCACTGGAGAAGTGCAATTCAAATTCTAAATTCTGACGAAACTATTTTTTACTTACGTAGGTATATAATGTAAAATTACCAATGACATTCTTCCATTACCATTACCACCAAATTCATTAAAGTACCGAACTAATTGCTTCTATCAAGGGAGTAGAATGTCGAAAAATCATTCTTTTAGGCTATTAGAGTTGGCGGTGTTGCCGTGTAATTTGTTTTGGAAGACACTTCAATCAACATTGTTATGTACATTTTTTCCCAAACAACAAATCCGGTTAAATTTGTTAAATTCGTAATTGTTTTGTAAAATATGCCGCTGTATTATAAATAAAAACAATCAATTGTTTTTAATTAATACAACACTTTAAATAGCAAAAAAATTGTTAAAAACAATTAATTATTTTTCAGATTATCAATAAGAAAATTTAATTATTAATCTTGATTTTACAGGTTATTTTACTGATTTATTACCGATAGTTTAATTTTACAATAAAACATTAACTTTAATTTTATTTTGTTAGGCTCAGAAAATCCTCGTATCGCGAATCAAAATTACTGAATGAATGTTTTCGTACACAAACGACTTTAAACCTCGTTATTTACAACACTATCATAAACCGGCACCCTAAGTCCCGAGCTAACTTGAGACCCACGCTGTTGAAGGATAGGTATAAAGGATAGCATTTTCGAACGCAAAACTTCCGCAAGTTCCCATTAATTAATTGTGCATTTGATTGGAAAAACTAAATTTTACCCGGATTTCATACATTTAACAGTGTGGGCATAATTTTATAAATTTTTGATTAGGCTATTTTTTTGTAAAAAAAATTTGAAAAATCTATTTTTTCAATATATTTTATAATTTTTGACAAATTTTGCCCACACAGGAAGGCGTGTGCATTCATATAGTGAAAACCGCAATAAAAAAAATTTATTTGTTAACGAGTTATTACTTGTCAAAAATTGCATTGATTTTCCCTATGCTTGAAAACGGGACTGTCAGCCTTAATTCTGCTCTTAATAAATCTAAAACCGTTCCAACATATCTCTCAACTTGTCCATTTCCGCGTGGAGCACTTTTAGCAATTAGATGTTGTTCAATTTTTAAATCGGACAAAAGTTTTTTAACACATTGATCAGTGAAATTAGTACCTTGATCACATATTAAGCGTTTTGTGGTCCGAAAAATATTTAAATAAATTTTTAGTTGATCACGAATTTCGGGACCAGTAAGTGTTCTTAAAGGTATTATAAATAAAAATTTTGTAAAAGCATCAATAAGTAAAAGAATGTGCTTAAAACCTTCAGGTGATTTTATAAAAGGACTTACACAATCTGCATGAACAGTATGAAAAGGCTCTGGTATTTTATCGATTGGATGCAAAAATGCTTGTTTTGGTCCACTATGTTTCTTTCCAACTATGCATTTAAGACAATGTTGACAATATTTTCTTACAAATCTGGCCATTCCCGGAAACCAAAAATAATGGTTAATTTTAGCGAATGTTTTATCTGGACCGATATGGCATTGCTCGTCATGGAACATACGTAAAACACTAAGTCGGCTTCCCTTAGGAATAAAAGCTCGATAAATAGGCGGGTTATGTCCAGGATTAATTTTTCTATACAAAATATCATTTTGACAAAAATATTCTGTCGTTAATTTTCCTTCCATTAATTGTGATTTTATATTTTGTGTCTGCGGATCTTTTCTTTGTACAATTTTAAGCCAATTATCTGTGTTTATGACAAGAGTGGATAATACAGTCGGCGCTTTCTGCATCGGATTACGACTTAAATAATCAACATGCTGGATGTATTTTCCTTTCCGATATTCGATTGTAAAATTAAATGATTGCAAATACATCCACCATCGCGCCACACGAGAAGGTAAGTCTTTTTTGATTTGGTCAATTTTAGCGAATTGCAATCGGTTACAACTTTAAAAGTAACACCCGACAAATAAATTCTGAAATGTTTTATCGCATAAAAGACTGCCAATGTTTCAAGTTCATAAGAATGATACAGAATTCGGCACCAAATTCTGTTTATCTGATTTAATCCCTTAAAATTATTACCTTATTAAAATTAAAAGCAAGTATTAAAAAATCATTTATTTTCAAAAAAAATACTTATAACTAAAAGCAGGTACAAAAACTTAAAAAAAATAGTTGTGTTCTGGATTCCAAAGCATTATGAATGCTTTTTTCAAAATCTGCTACAATAAATTTAGGGTTTAAAATTAAATATATTTCAAAACATTTTTTTTTAATAAATTCAAAAGCTTCCTTATAAATTACGGCTTTTTTACTAGACAAAATACAAAGCATCAGAATCGCACAAAATACTACATCTTTAACAATGTTTTTGTTTTTTACAGTATTAAATTCTAAAGGAGATCATTCCCATCTTATGGAAATCTAATGACTACTCAAATCGAGATTTTTTTGTATCAATCGATAGCTCTTGAAATAAGGAGCAATTGGTATCATTGCACCAACTTTGTAGTTCTTCAAATAAAGTCTAAATTAAAGATTAAAAAATTAAAAACAAAAATGCAAAATGCATTGATAAGAGTGAGAGCCAGTGAAGCCAGACAAATCGAGAGGTAGAAATGTTTGGAAGTCTATAAATCATCAAAGCTGAGTTTTGAACGTAATAATTTGGTAGTTTTAACAAAAGGCTTAACGCCATGGAAGGTGCATTACGGTTTGGGACCTTTCAAATAATATTGAGAAAAGAAATCCTGAAACATCTAATTATACTGTAAATATATTATCTGTAAAACATCTGTTATACAGCTTATAGTTATATTTAGCTAATGTAATATTAAATTATTAATTATTAATATACACTCGAAACTATCTAAACATATTTGTTGTAAATTAGTGGTACTAGAAAATCGGGAATTATTTTAAAATCTAGGACTTTGACTATTGTCATAAATAATTTTTGTTGCCACATGTTATTTTATAACTGTGATGGAAAAATGTGTGATAAAGAATGACTTTTTTAAATTATTCCTATAGCAAATTCACAATACTATATTATGCTATTTCATATACTGAGATATCAAAAATTAAATGTATCGCCAAATGCAGGCGCTTCTGGTTCAAAATATATTTGTCTTAGCTTGTATCATCTTTTTTTAATAAATTTTCCAAAATCTGTCACGTTACGTCAGTGATCCAATATATGTATAGGTTGAAAAATATGTCTATAATTTTCTCACAAGCCTGACAGAGGTTCAATTTTAGCCAGAAATTATCTAAGTAAGATTTTTTATTATTTTTATTAATAACATTCTCATTTCTAAAACAAAACATTACAAAAAAAATTCTGGCGCGGTAGTTTAGGTAAAGGTTTAATTTCATAAACATTACAAATGTTTCTATGCGTTTCAAATAAATCGTTCATTTTATTATAATTAAAGTAAGAATTATTATAATTAAATTAACATCTAGGTATACGGTGAATAGTCGCATCTTATTATTTCTATCATGATAATTGCATAATTATTTGCGTTCTCAATATTTTGTTTATTTTTGGGTAGAGTTATTTGTTTTTGTTGACTCGTTTGGATTATGTTTAGAGGACACTTGGTCCAAAAAATATTTTTGTTTTGTTCGCGCCAAAATGGGTGACTCTTTGTGTCGATGCGAGAGAGTGGAAGCACAACCGGCGCTAAGCCTGAAAGAGTCTGCTTTTGGTGATTGATAGTGACGCTGTTAGAAAAAATTTGCTACTCCGCTAATCTAGACATTTTCGCTTGGTACTGTGCTAATCTCTACTCCTCCAAACTCGTTCAAGAAGAATGAAAGTTCGTAGGTACTGCCGGCAACCCCCCAGTTTCGCTTCCCACGACAACATTGCTTCGCAGGTAGGGTCGCCCGTTTCCTTTCCAATATTAAATTTTGGTTTCGCTCTTGAAATTCAAAAATTTCACCGCGATCAACCCTCTCTTAACAGCATTTTTTAATACAAGCTAAGAAAAATTTACATTCTTTAAAGTTTGGGGTAATAAAATATAAATACCAAGAAATACCACTATTCAGCCGGTACCTGGAGACCCAAGGATCTACCGACTTAATCCCTATAAATCACAAGTGAGAGTTTTATGAACTCGGCGACAGAAGTCATTTAAACTTTGAATTAAGCTAGCCACTTTATTTAAAGTACTACAAAGTTGAGGCAATGATACCAATTGCTCCTTATTTCAGAGCTATCGATTGATACAAAAAAATCTCGATTTGAGCAATCATTAGATTTCCATAAGATGGTAACGATCTCCTTTATTTTTCTTTAGTTAATTTTCAAATAGCAACCATTTACTTTTTACTATTTTTATTTAAGTGAGATTTATTTGAACGCTCTTTATAAAGTAATACTTATATTAGGTAGTTATGCAACCAGTAAAGCAGAAAGTCAGCTGGTAATGACACAACAGTTGCATAACTTTTGTTGACATAAGTGACAGTTTATTTACAAATGATGGCTGGTGTGGTGCCAAAGAGGTCTACATCTGGCCGAAAACAATGGACTTTACATGGTAAGTCTCCACCAAAAATACCCCAAACCCCATTTTAACAATTAGTTAATCGCAAAACAAATCCCTGTTGAAAATCATGACAGTCTCACTTTTAAAACAATTTCAGACGGCCCCCGGAGCTCCCTAAAACGTCTCCGCAGCCAAATGGCTACTGACGGCTGTCCAGAATCCCAAGTCGTCCTAGCCAAACAATTATTAGACGAACCTTGTGGTATGTCACTTCCCAACTCCCCAAATTAATTTCTAAAACACCATTTCCAGAAATAGAAACAGAGATGAAAGAAAACGAGCGTCTGGGTGTTTACTGGTTAATAAAAGCATCAGAACAGGGTAACACTGAAGCAACAAACCTCCTCAAAACGTGTCTCCAGACAGGAAAAGGGATCACAGAATTAAACTATCTAGACGTAAAACAATGTATTAGTATGACTCAACGTGAAAAACTTGCTAGAAAAGCTGCAAGGGAAATGTTCGCGAGCTTATCAAACGGTGGAGATTACATTACATCCGATCAGTTACAAAAAAAAATTCTTGCTATTGATCGGGACCAAAACCAAGTCAATACCATAGAAAAAGAAGGTCACGTGAATGGTGGAATTAATGGGGAATTGGTATTTGACGAGTCAGAATCTGATGAAGAAACAGACTGGAGTCAAAAATCAGAAGTTAACGAGAAACTAACTGAAGATCATTTGGTATCTGCAGCTGTTGATTACTCACATGGACATCTTCCTCTAGTCAATCGAGCTTTATGTCTTTCTGACCCGGATTTAAAAGCTTTGGATCATATCCCACTTATTCAAAGATCAATTCTACATCCAGTTTTAGCACTCAAAATACTCTATTACAAAATTATTAAATTCCTAGGGCAAGGTTTTACTCTATTCTTTCCTTTAGCTAAGTCAGAGACACAATTATTGTTTCTAATGCTTATCTATGCACTTGTTAGTGCTGATAACGTCCTTTATTTTCTCCCAATGGTTTTCTACTATGCCAGTTTTATCACAATGGTCATTTCAACGTTTCAAATGTTACAAATCAAGAGAGAATTTTATGATTTCCGGTTATGGTCAGGTCTGTTTTTGACGTATTCAGGAGGTGATCTCAATTCAGAAGATACTGAATTTTTGTACATACGGAACAATCTAAAACCGTATGGCCTATTCTTTATCTCACTCTTCATAAATTTAGTTGTGTACCCTATTATAGTAGACCAGTGGATTCCCCAATCTGAACTTATGATAATCTCTTTTTGTCTGACCTTTGCTACATTACTTGGCTTTATGTATAAGAAACGAGGCAAGACAGTGTTTGATATTTTAGTGTTTTTCAGTTTTGGGATTAATGTCCTTGCTAAATATCCTTATGAGACTGATCCTGTTGTAGCTCAAGGTTGGCGTTTCTTAGATTTAAAAATCCCAACTTTTGCTAGTTACGTGGTAGGAAATGGGATCGAGTTCTGTATAAATTTCCGGCTCTTGCTGTATATGTGTATTCCGTTTCTGCTTGTGAAAATCGCGTCAAGACAGAACTGGAAAGGCACTTACCAAATGCTAATTCCACATTGTGTGACTCTTAGTTGGCTTCAGATCTGTGTCATCAGCTCAGAGGGAGCTACGATGTATGGACTTCTACGTGGAAGTTTAGCACTGGCCGGTGTTGTTTTATTTTTGCCTTTGGTGGGCTTAACTAGTATTATTTTACCCGCAGCTGCTCTAACTAAATACATTGTGACTTCGAATTTATTTTTGGGAGTTTGTGCTTTTGCTACTATAGCAGGTCTAGGCTTAGGCTTGTGTTGGGTGTGTGCCCAGACTAGGTTTAACAAAATAACAGCTTTTATTCAAGTTGTTTCAACAATTTTTGCTATTGTGACTCTAGTCAAGTCGAATTATAAAAACGAGGAACATTATTTTGAGAACACTCCGGAATATCTGACTTGGGATTTGTACCAAAGGTTTTGCCACCAACCGGTCTGGCAGGACGAAAACATCGCAATTGCCCAAATTAAGTGTGCAGAATTGGAGAATTCGCATGTCCACTGGGACGGTTATATCAACGATATAAAAATTGCCTCGATTTCGAATAAATTCCAGACGGTTATTGACCATTTTCCGGTCACTCTGCGTCAGTATTTGTACTGTTTTTATGGGGAACAAACAAGGAATGACTGTACGAATTTCCCTCCAGCAGTTCGTGAAGAGTGCAACTCCTTCTACAGTGCGATTAAATCAACAAAACTTTGTTCGCTACAAAAATATAATAGTTATATTTTTGAAATAACAACGAAAGTCCAGTCAGGAATTTGGGGAAAGAGTCCAGAGATTACAATTGTTGTTGATGATTATTTCCGGAATTTTACTCTTCAGCTTAAACCGAATGACCATATTTGGTTTAAAGGTATTTTATTTAACAATGAACTTGTGGGTTCTGATGGCATTATTGGAGGATTTAAAACACACGTCAAATTGGAAGAAATGGGATGCCTTGCTTGTAATAACAATAAGTTAACAAATATTAAAAGAGAGATTGAGTCTAGATTTGATATTAAAAGTGTTATAGAAGGGTTTGTTTTGGGCCTCAAGTTTTTACTAAATGTTATTTTAAGTCCTGTTGTAGTTTTTAAGTGATTTTTTTACATAATTTATTAAAAAGTGTATCAAGTGTTAATAAATGTGAGAATTGCGCCAAAATTTGAATTTATATTTAGTTACCAAAACTACATAGAAGACTCACTTTGACGTTTGACGAATTTTATTACTTAGTTTGAACCTCTTGTCGCTAGAGGCGCTGTTATAAATTCATTTTTAGGTTAGAATCAGTCAGAATATAAAATTTCTAATCGTTCACAACTTTTACAAACACAGTAAGTTTAAATTTTAATTAAAACAGTAAGCTTTTTTCTTTCTCGTACTCAATATTAGTTAGTCTTTCGTATTATAATTTTTTACAGAAATTACAAATTTACAGTTTTTGTTAAGTTCAGTATGGTTGATTTTAACAATCGTGTTATACAGAGTGAGTGCTAAAAGTTTATATCATCTTTTCTGAAACGAGACTTCTGGGTTGTCACTAAAAACTTTTTTTCTCCACGCATGTGAATTTTTTCAGAATTTTTCTAATGTCTGTTCTAATGAATACCAATTAATTAATATTAATTCGTTGAAAAAAAAATCATAAAATTTACATTATATCTAATGCCATCCTAAATGAAAAGGTAATACTTATATCATTCTATTTATTAAATGTAAAACCCAGAGTGCATTTTTATTTGCATTCTGTGCACATTCTGTGCGAAAACTATAGTCTCATCGGCGAACAGATATAGTAATAAAACCGCCCACTTTTGCCCGGGACATTTGAATAGTAGCTTGCAATTGGCTGTTTTAAAAACTAGGAGTATTGTAACGAGTCGGTGTCACACTAACGAATTTAGTGTTGGTAAGATCGGCAACCAAATGTATGCCACTAACAATACGTATTAAAAATTTTCTGTAAACCCGGCTTCTGCGTATGAGCTTCTAAGCACATGTATACGCCCTACGATGATTTATAACTATATTTTTTTCGCCGATTTGAGTGTAGTTGGGATTTTTCTAAGAAAGTGGTCGGCACAAAGAAGCTGGAGGGTAGTATTTAGCCGATTGTAAAGTGACAATAATGCATGAAGAGAGATCTTATAACACGAATAATCTTTATTAGTTTTTGCGGTTAACTACAGTTTTTTTGAAATATTTTTTTCACTAAACAATATTTCATCACCTCTTCATTTAGAATGGCATTAGAAATAATGTAAATTATATATACATATATATATTTTTTTTCAACGAATTAATATTAATCAATTAATATTCATTAGAGGAATATTACAAAAATTCACATGCGTAGAGAAAAAAACAAAGTTTTTAATGGCAAACCCTGAAGTTAATGTAATGACTAGTTTTTGAAAAAAGATGAGATAAACTCTTAGCAGACTCAGCATGTATATGGTATTGCGTAAAAAAAACTTAATTATTAGCTTAAATGAAAACCGAGATGGAAACATTCGTCTGCAACTTTTTCTAAAGACTATCAAATTTCTAGGAGAAGGTTTTACCTTATTCACTTTTTCTTTTGGCCAAATTATAGACCCCAAAATTGTTTTTAATGCTTATCTTGTGAACTTTTCAAAAATAAAAGAGCGAGTTATCCACACAACACAAAGGAATAAAAATTTTTCAGATAGGCTATCCCTACGTGTGGAAAAAGGAGAGCAATTGAATTTGGAGTATGGGTGGCAGACTAAATAACAAAAGAGGAAAAGTTTACCACTATTTAATTGAACATTTTAATGCATGCAACAACAAAACAACAGAGCAATTTTAAATGAAAAAAACATAAAAATGAAACTGAGATTTTAACCGTTTCTTTATTATTTAACATTTAAAGCATTTGCTGAGATTAATATCATAGTATTTAAATACAGTGAATCATACCTATAGATTTTGTTTAAATGATTTAATAAGGGTAATATACGTTGCACGTATATTATTTAACTGAAGCTACAAAAACAATTCGATTTTTACTTAACTTAATAAATTTTCATTCTATTTTATTATCCTAAAATGGTTTTTTAGCATTTAAACGTTTATTAACGTCGTTTATTTAAAGTAAATGCACTTTCATAGCGTCCACGGACAATGTTGTTCTCTGGCGTCTATTTGATAAATTCTTAGGTTGGCTATGCCTAGTTTTTTTTTAGTTCACTGGTTGGCAATATTAATTCACTGTCAAATTTTGGCGAGTGTCTATCTAGTAGCACAAACTAGGACACAGCGTTTCTAGACCAGTTTCATGCTTGGTTTCGTAACTACAAATTTAATTTAGGTAAATAGTTTAAAACCGTCAAAGATTCTAACCTGTCTTTATACACCTGTCAATTCTGACAGTTTTCCCACTAAAAACAATTGCCCTTGTTTAAAGAACGACTTACACTGGCCGATTATCGTAAACTTACACTAGAAAGTGGACGCAATGAGACTGCACCGACTGTATATTTTAGTTTAATTTTAATGTCTTTAATAAAACTGAACTTCTAACCCCCAGTTGCACAAACTCAATCATAATTTGGTTATTGAGATTGGCACATTGAATAATTATATTTACTTTATTGTTATTTAAAGTTTTATTGTAGTTTTTAAATGATTTTGCAATGTAACTTATTAAAAAGTGCCTCTAGTGGTAATAAATGTGAGAATTGCCCCAAAATTTGAATTTTAAATTAGAGTCACCAAACTTATAGATGATTCCCTGGGATAGTTTAAAAATTCTATTATTTAGTTTAAACCTCTTATTGGTAGAAACGCTTTTTAAGTTTTAAATTCATTTTTAAATTAGAATCAGTTAGTCAGAATTAAAAAAAATAAATCGTCACTATTTTTTTTATAGTATTATTTCATAATCTGTACTTATAAATGTTGTTTTTATTTCTGTTTTGCTTCAAATTTTAAGCTTACTGTTGATATTTATATAAAAAAGGCTGTTATGTACTTTAAATACAATTTTCTAGAGTTAAAATTTTTGCATCACTTAATTCATTAAGACTAACCATTATTTTTAGTGAAGAAAATTGTTTTGTATTTTATAATATATTTTTTGTAATATTATGTGAATAAAGATTCAATTTAATAATGAAATTTATAATTGGCGCCATATCACAACTCAGCGTCTCTGCCGACAAGAGGTCCGAACTAAATCATGGATTTCTGAACTATCACAGTGAGTCATCTACACCAATACCAAACTTAAAAAGTTAAAAACCAAAAGTTGCTAGATTTGTGTGTCTGCCGTAACACGTGTGGCTGTAATGCGTGTTTTTCAGAAATTACACTAAAATTCCCCTTTTTTCATAATGGTAAGCACTCAGAATCACATAATTAATGTATAAAACATACATTTACTGTAATACTTATCATGTTTTCATTGTTTGTAAACATAACCTCACTTTTGACCCCCCACGTTTTTCCAGTCCAAACTTTACGTATTATTCGAGCACGCCGCCGGCTATGGAGTATTTAAAGTCGAAGAATTTGAAGAAATTGGTTCGCTTTTGCCCCAATTGGAAGCAGCAGTCCATGACTTGGCCCGCTTCAATAGTGTTGTACAACTGGTTGGGTTTTCACCATTTAAAACAGCTATTGCTGCTTTAGAAAATATAAACGCAATTTCTGAAGGTGTTTTACCGGAAGATTTGCAAAACTTTCTAGATATCACAGTCCCCAAAAGTAAGAAAAAAAATAAGTTGACGTTGGGAGTTAGTGATCCCAAATTGGGGGCTGCCATTACTGAAGCACTAGGGATACAGTGTAGTCATGTGGGGGCCGTCCCGGAGGTCATTCGAGGTAAATCACATTTTTAACAGACGAAAAAGTAGGGCAATTTGTGAATTTTTTGTTAGGTATTAGGCATCATTTCCATAACCTTGTGAAAGGTTTCACTGAGAAAAGTTCAGCTGTGGCACAACTTGGCCTCGGGCATTCCTATTCTCGAGCCAAGGTTAAGTTTAACGTACATAGGGTTGATAACATGATAATACAATCGATAGCACTGTTGGACCAACTCGATAAAGATATCAACACTTTCTCAATGAGAATTCGGTAATTTCACAGAAAAAATTGTTTTTGGTCTCTTGTTAACTGTGTTTTATAGTGAATGGTACTCTTACCATTTCCCAGAATTGGTAAAAATCGTTCCAGAAAACTACACCTATGCCCGTTTGGCTAAATTCATAAAAAATCGCAAGGAGTTATCGGAGGAATCTCTAGATGGGTTAGAAGAAATCACGATGGACTCAGGGAAAGCCCAGGCAATCCTCGATGCGTCAAAATCCAGTATGGGCATGGATATCAGCGTTGTTGACTTACTAAACATTGAAATGTTTGCAAGTCGAGTTATAGCCCTTGCTGATTACAGAAACCAGCTTTCTGAGTATTTAAAAACAAAAATGAATGACGTAGCCCCAAATTTAGCAAAGCTTATTGGTGAACAAGTGGGAGCTCGCTTGATAGCCCATGCTGGATCTTTAACAAACCTCGCTAAATACCCAGCATCCACAGTTCAAATCCTAGGAGCTGAAAAAGCCCTTTTTAGGGCTCTAAAAACCAGAGGCAACACTCCAAAATACGGTTTATTGTTTCATTCCACTTTCATTGGTCGAGCAGGTGCTAGAAATAAGGGTAGAATTTCGAGATATTTAGCAAATAAATGCTCGATTGCTTCAAGAATTGATTGTTTTACTGAACAACCGACGCAGATTTTTGGAGAAAAATTAAGACAGCAAGTTGAAGATAGACTCAAATTTTATGAAACTGGAGACGTTCCAAAGAAAAATATTGAAGTTATGAAGGAAGCAATGGAGGAAGTTGAGCAAGAAGTAGCGAATACCGAAAAGAAGAAGAAGAAAAAGAAGAAGCGTAAGTTGAATGATGAGTCTGTGGAGAATGGAGTGGAGACTAATGGAAATGCAGAAGAAGAGCCGCCTAAAAAGAAGAAGAAGAAAAATAAGAAGAATAAACAAGATGATGAGTAATGTTTTGTGTTTTTTGAGCTTCAAATCGGGTTATCACCTGTTATTTTTAAATAGACTTATTATTCTAAAAATGAATTTTTTCCTCTTGACCTGTTAAATAATTTACAATGTTATATCCATTATAACGGTGGAATTTGGATCTAGAAACCACATCCGTATTTATAATTCGAGTTTTATCCCTCAGAAACACTTGTGGCCACCAGTTTCAAATACCATCGTGAGAGCGCGCATTGTTTCTTGTATTCATAATGCATAGTCCTTGGGTTTCACACAAGTCCGAATTAATCTTGAGAAATTAATAATTAAATTGTTTCTAAAACACAATTATAAAATAAGAGTAATATATTCTTGATTCAAGAAATATAGAGCTCGCCAATTAAGTCGTAAAAATTATGTAAACAGTCATTAAATTAAGTAGCCGTGGCTTTGATACAGGCGACCAGCTTTGTTTTCAATATAACAAAGCGTAAAATAACTAATCATTGTCCAACTGGACAACTATGTCAACATTTCGTTACTAATTAATCACAGAATTGCAGCTGTTAAACTTGAAGCCAAGCCTGTTCAAGGGCATAGCTGCACTTCTGTGATGAATTAGTAACGAAATGTTGACATAGTTGTTCAGTTGGACAATAATTAGTTATTTTACGCTTTGTTACATCGAAAACAAAGCTGGCCGACTGTATGAAGGCCACAGCTACTTAATTTATTGACTGTTTACATAGTTTTTACGATTTTTTGGCGAGCCCTATATCTCTCGAATCAAGAATACAGGGTGTTATTAACATTTGTGTTCGAGTAATAGTCCTCGTTGATAGGTGATATCACGTTTCAGTCAGGTAAGCTAAATACAAAACAGTGAGAGACTTTGGTAATAGTTGGTTTAGGTACTATGTTATAAACGTAATTAGTTAATATTTGTATTCTCACGGTTCACGGTTGAGTTAATTCCAATTGGATTACAACCAAGTTGTTATATTGGCTCCCAGAACAGAATATAAGGCAATTTAAATTAATATGAAAGCTACAAATTAGGACTACTACAGCCTATCCAATGGTAAATGTTTCTAGTTTTGGCAAAAACTGATGAAAAAATTCACTGCAAATAAAAATGGTCAACATAGAGAAACTTCATGACTATAACAAAAATTCACAGTACGACTGTCAGGTCAGAAAAGCCAATGTCATCGCATTTTTTACACAATTCTCAGCCAGTCTGGACAAGTCTGTTATAAAACTAGCAGTTACAATTTGTGTTATCGAAAATAATGCATCTTATCAACGCCGAAAAAACTGATATGATTTTAATTTGTGAAAATGCAGAGTGCAGACTCTGTGATTGATCTGTGGCAAGAAGCACACGGAAAATTGGGCATCAACGACTGCATTTTAGATGCAGATGAGGCTTTTCGTGAAGAAGAGGAAAACTGACCACACATAAGTCCACGACGACTGAATTAGAAGTGTTGTAATTAGTTGTCTTGCGATCTCTGCACGAATAAAAGTTGCATTCTTAGCAAGTCAAATTTCTGTAGCATGAAGATCTATTTCGTCGAGTTTTTTTTTTTTATAATTAACTTTTTACTCAGCGTCAGGAAAGTCCAAAAAAGAAGCTACACAAGACATGGTGTGTACAATAATGCAATGCTCGTAATGCATACATTTGGAGTGATGGAGACTCCTCTGCAGTTGGAAATTTTTCTCAAAACTGGTGATGTTTACCGTTGGATAGGCTATAGTGAATTTACTTTGCGGCTTTGTGTTCATCCATGCTACACTTACGTTTATTTCATAACAAACGATATCCAAAGATCTTCACTTCTTTGAATTTTGCTATAAAACATAAATGACATTTTGGGTATTATTTTGTATATTTGTAAGTACAGTGAAATTTGCCTATCTCGAACTTCCAAGAGACCAAAAATAAAAAAAAAATCGAGTAAGAGAAAACTCATTAACATAAGCTTAAAGTTTAAAATCAAAAAAGTATTCTTGTTAAAGAAAACGTCGGGTTAGAGAAGTTCGACTGTATATTAATAATTTATATACCGGGTGAGTCTGCTAAAAGTGTTTCTTAACTTTTCTCAAAAACTAGTTATTCCATCAACTTCAAAGTTTGGCATTAAAAACTTTGTTTTTTGCACTACACAGGTGAATTTTTTCAGAATTTTTCTAATATTCCTTCTAATTAATATTAATTAATTAGTTCAAAAAAATCTAAATATTTCCAATTTTGTATTTGTTAATGTCTGTGACTTATTGGTGACCTATTATAACACATAAGAGCCACCAATGAAGCGACACACTTCAAACTTAAATACGCTATTTTTTTCTAAGGGCGGGTGGGATCTTGGTGGAACCAAGACACTAAGGGTAGGTATTGTCGAGTTACGTCAGATTCAACTTGGCAATGCTGCACCAAAACGCGTCTTACGGATCAAATAAATGTTATTATTTTTTGGGAATATCTACTTTTTTTTAAACATTTTTTGCACGAAATAATACTTTGACATCTTTTCTTTTAGAATAATGTTAAAAATTGGAAATATTTAGATTTTTTGAACAAATTAATTAATATTAATTAGACGGAATATTAGAAAAATTCCAAAAAAAATCACCTGTGTAGCGCAAAAAACAAAGTTTTTAATGCCAAACTTTGAAGTTGATGTGATAACTAGTTTTTGAGAAAAGTTAAGAAACACTTTTAGCAGACTCACTCGGTATAATTTTGTTAATCATTAATTTATTAGAAGTATTAATTTGGACTTGATTGTGCAACGGGATTGTGCCTTGTATTTTTGAATAAAACTACAATAAATATTCACAACAATTTATTTCTCATAGGTTTTTACAATAAACTAAATGAGCGGAATGTCGAGACAGTCACACTGAGCTGTAACATCAATATATTTTTTTTAGTCGTAGTAAGGCACTTCGGTATCGCAAAAAAAAGAAAATGCCAATAGTCGAATTTGTTTTTATTTTATAGAAAATTATTAACAATGCAATATTGCTTTATCTGTTTGCTAAACAGAGCCGATTTGTTCCTAAAATTACCTTGTTATAAATAGTTGCATAATACTAAATAAAATATGAACAAATTAAATATACCCAGCACCCTCATGAGCATTGTAGTTAATACAAACTATACAAAATTATGTGCACTTGTTTTTTAAACTAAACGCAAGACCAATTGGCTCAATCTCAACGAATAATCTTTGGAATTTGTCGAAAAAAATCGTGCTTAAAAGCTAGGAAATAGTTGTTTATTTGGCTGATTGAAAGTGTTTGGGGGGAAGCCTTGAGCGTTGAAATTCATCGCATTATTATATTGATTTGTTAATTTTGGTTGATTTATAGGCGATGTTGGATTGCTCGCCAATTGGTTCATACTAGGTGAGACTCCTGGTTTTGGTTTTGTCTCTAACAAATTATCTAAATTGATATTCAAATTGCCAGAATTACTCCACGTCGATCCTAAAATTTGTTGGTTTTTATTGGCCGTTGGTGTTTTCTCTGTGTTGTTATTGGACGATGTGGAAGACAACGGTTGAAGGGGCTGTTGAGCTGATGTGGGGGTTAACATCGGACCTGCACAATAATAATTACCCTTTCAAATACAACAGAATTTAACTTTTATTGTTAATACACAATATTTTTTACTGCAGCAAAAAAACAACATTGTTTTACTGAAAAAAATTTATTCGTCTTCAACTTTCAAAAAACTATCAATAATACACATAGTACTAGCAGCTAGACTCCTACATTCTAAATTCGGCTCTCCTCGGAGAACATTCGGACTCAAAATATCGCCTAACCAAAGCCGAAACTCCAAAAGTTCATCAATAAAATCCGAAATGAGTAATTCTTTCGGAGTATTTAAAACCACAGCTCCAATCAAACTAACAACAGCCATTCTAACTTTAACCTCTTTATGAAACCGCAAATACCATAAGAAATGCAACACTTCTTTGGCCATTCGAGGCTCAATCGGACAATTTTGAGCCGCACAAATCACAACTCCCAAAGTACGCAAAAACTGAATCAAAAGAATAAAATCAGTATCGTTTTCAGGTATTTGCGAAATCATTTTATTCTGATTATAACCGTACAATAAAGGAAAAAAGAAATGTCCCGCAACATGTGCAAACTTATTCAAACTCTCAACCCTGCAAGGTTTATGTTTATGAAAGTAGCGAGTTTTAGGCTCCAGACGTTTCCTAATAACTTCCTCTGCACTTTCCAATGCCGGACTTTTTTTAATTTTCCGCTTGACTGCAACTTTTTCAACTTCCCCAGTTACCTCTGATAGTGTTTTAGCAGCTTCACTTAAAACGTCAAGTACTAAAATCCGGTGTGAAATCGAATACGTTCCAATATCGGCATGAAACTGTTTACATAAAAACTCAGCACATTGCGCCGGATAAATACAAGTAATTGCAACACAACTTTTGAACACAATCGTGTCGAAATTCTCTACGAAAAAACGCTGATCTAAAGTAATCAAAATTTGTAGTAACTGAAGTCCGAGACTGACGTCATCGTCGGGTAATTGTTGCACAATCAAATCTTCACAAACTTCAAGACTTGAAGTGAAGATCTCATAGTCTTGTGTCTCAATTAAACCGTTTCTTAAGTCACGGAGGTATCTTGGAGCGGCTTTTTTTATCATTTCGACATCATTTGAAGTATCGTAAGGCTCCAAGTCATCGTCTGAATCTAGCTCGAAATCTGTACTGTCTATAATTGTGAGGAGTTTGTTTTTTGTGTGAATCGGTTCGGCTATAACGACATTTTGGGGCTCTTTGACCCTCATTTGTTTCACTGGAGGGACATACTCGATTTTTTTCACTTCTAAAAGACTTAAAACTAAATCAGTTACATCGTCATCAGTATTTTTATTTCTGAAACAATCATTCAGGTCTGTATCATAGAAATTTTGCAGGATTTCAGCAATTTGTTTCCCATCTTCTGGTAAAGTGTCATAATCGAATTTCAGATTTTCGGTTGATTTCTCACTTTCAGAATTTACAAAATTCAGGACAATTTCAGAAGCTTTCATTCCCATTGCCCTAATCTGGACTTGAGAATTTTCCAGATGAACTGGAACTCCTGGATAAATTTTCTTTTGTAAAGTTTGTCTCTGAAATTCACTCAAACCAATATTTTTGAATAAATTCACAATTCCCACAATTAGTTTTGTTAAATACAAGTGCTGTTCAACACTTGTATGTTTCAAACCGGACTTATCAGCCCAATTAGTTACTAGATTTTCCAATAAAGTAAACAAATTATGTTCAGAAGTTCCACTTAAGTACACTATTAAGTTTATTATGAGATTAGTGTTATCATAATGGGCCATTAAAGGGATTTTTGTACACAAAACATATTTCCAATTATCATTCTTAATCAAATTGGGGCCCAAAATATTTTTAATTGGATAAATCTTAGGGTCAGAGTTTTGTAAAATCATAATTGCCAGGGTTTCAACAGTCCCCCTTTCCACATTTTCAAACAGACTCCAAAAAAATTTCTTGTAGAAACTAAGTTTGTCTGAATTTTTATTAGTACAAATTGCGACAAATTTGACAAAATTTTGAAGAGCAAAGGAATCATACCGGTCGTTGTAATTAATAAAAATTTTGCTTACAAACTGTGATAAATTGCTGTAATTGAAATTTTCTTCGAAATCTGGCTGTTTGTGGACCAAATCTGTTGAAAATTCGATCACTTTTATCAAACTGAAAACCAAAAATTTGCAATACTCTTGTGGTTTGTAAAACTCGCTAAATTGTCCTTGAAGGGCATTAGAAATTCTATTGGGAATTGAAATTAGGGTTTGCCACAAATCACGTTTGTTTTGATTTTCATTTTGTGTTAGAAAATTACGGAAAATGAAAGCAAAAGAACCTTCGCTTCTCAAACTGATTTCAAGCAGGATACTCAGTGTGTTCACAACTGTCAGATTTTTGTTTTTTAGATTGTTTAAAATCACATCAAGTGTAATTTTAAAAAACTCGTCGTCTTCAACTGAAAACAATTTTTTAATTTCTTGATATATTTGTCCATTAGTTAGAGGAAAATTCTTATCAAATCTCGCTACTAGGGCATTTAGAGTTTGTCGGAATTCATTTTGTGGGAAATTTCCGAAATTTGTTGAGTCAATTTTGAGTAATTTTTGTACGGTTAAAGTTGGTAATAACTGCAAAATTGGAGCTAAACTATTGATAATTTCGTCGATTTGATTTTGTGATGAAATAGTCTTGATTTGATTCAATCTTTTCAAAACGGTCCAGTTTGCATCTTGTAATTGTTTTTCCACTGTATTACCACACAACACTTCCCGTTTTGGTGCATCTGTAATGGGAAAGCTCACATGAGTTTCCCGAAAACACAGAGACTTGGAAAAGTTTGTTTCAGAAATAGAATAGAAAAAAAGAATCGCTAATCGTAAAAAGAACGCAAATCAAAGTTTACTTCTCTATCAAATTTTTTTTACACTATAATAATTGGAATTTTCACATACTACGCGTCAAAATAAATTTGGGAGACAATATTTTTACAGAAACATAAAAAAATATAAAAAGTAATCTTTAATATTTGCTTTCACTCACCGATCAATGACAACAAATTAATCTAAAAATTGACAAAAAAGGCTACTTTACACATTTTTTTTGTCAGTGTCAAAATTTGATATCCCAAAATTTATTGTCACAAATTGTATTCAAGTTGGTATTGATTTTACCAGTAGCAAAGCTATTTTTTAGAAATAGCCATACACTAAATTACTGAAATATCCAGTAAAAGAGACCTGTCAAGCTAAAAAGAGAGGCGAATAAACGAGAAAGGTCAGAAATAGCATTGAAAAGAGTCGGGACCGAACTGTTTTATTTATCACATTTTTTTAGGTCATAAATTTGTGTAAAGAATGTAGTAATAAATCATTTTAATCAGTAAACATTTAATTAAAAAAAACTTAAAATATTTTAATGGTTTAAACTGTTTACAAACACTTTGGTAAATATATTTGTTTTAACAAAAAAATTGAATTTTACGGTCCAAAGTCATTTTTTCTCTATTCTATGGTAATAATTACTATTTATACAAATTGGTGTACATTTTATACGGTTATTATTGCAAGGTTATCACGTCATTAACAAAAAAGTAACAATTCAAGTTCTTTTTACTATAGCGACTCAAAAAACACGACGCAATTTCCGTTTACTTAACCCGAAGAAACATTTAACCGTCAAAATTTTTTCAACATTTATTAGTAGAAAAACAGTAAAATACATTCTGTTAACAAATCGACTTACCTCCATCAAGCAAACTCGGCGCTGTTCCCATAATCCCCTGATTATTATTGGGAACACTCCCAAATCCCGTCTGGGGCTGTATACTCAACCCACTAAACCCTGACAAATCCCCCAACAAATCATTACTATTCTCTTGCGGCTTTGCCACATTCTGTCCCATCACATTCGTATTATTCCCCATCGGCACAAACGGCACCCCCACAAAACCCCCCGCTGCCATCACCGGCCCTTGCACTCCCATATTCGGCGGCGGTATCACATTCGGCATGAATAAATTCTGCTGATTCAACAAATTCTGTCCGGTTTCGGATTTTTGCGAAAACGCTGAACTAAAATCAGCGAAATCATCGTCAGATTTCGGCGTCGTCGTCGTGTTGCTTCCAAAAGCTGCCTCAAAATCGCCGAATTCCGTCGACTTTTTCTCGTCTTCTTCGGCTCGTGGATTGAAATCGTCGTTTAGTAAATCGTCGGTTTGGGGTAAAGGACTTTGACTAGCATCACGGCCGAAATTTGCAGCTGCACCCAAGTCGACTTTTTTCAGCGGTTTCGTCACTTTTTTAGGGGAATTTGTTATCGCAGAGTTTATGTTGATATTGACACGTTTTTCAGTTGGACTGGTTTCGTTATCTTTGTATTTGCGGGTTGTGTTATTACGGGTTGATTCAGTATCGCTGTCTTCTTTATCAATGTCGTATTCTTCCTCAAAGGAGCGGTCGCGGTAGCGACTTGCACCAGAGCTTGGTTCTTCCCAGTCTTGATCAGCGTAGTCTCGAGGCTTATCATCCCACCTTTCGTGGGTTCCACCCAGTCTCATGTTCACCATATCTGAACTCATTCCGATGTATTTATCTTTATTCTTTTTGGCCTTTTTTCGTTCTTCTCGTAGACGGTCATCATCTTGGATAAAATCTATCAGTTCTTTCACTTTATGCCTAATATTCACACCTTGGTCTTTTCCCATATCATCAATAAAACTAAAATTTTCTAAAGACCTAAGATCGTAAATGTGCTCTCTTGCTGAAGTAACGACACGTTCAGATCCATTTCTGACCAAGTAATTCAGTACTAGAAGCGACTAAAACCCAGAATTAACCTCAAAATTTTTCAAACTTCTTTTACATACCTTGTAGATCCTCCTCCAGTGTTGTTTATTGTCCTGAAACATCCTCTTCCACAACATTGACATTACTTCAGGAAAATGTTCATAAGTAAATGTAGAGTGTGCTAATTCCTGCATTGCTTGTCCTGTGGGGCCCCAAGGTTCATCATTTGTGGCTTCTCTGACTTTTGCTTCAATTTCAGTGTAATTCATCACAACATTTGTCCTGAAATAATAATCTATTCAAGTCATGGTACAAGTTTAATGAATTTAAATAATCCAACAGGAAAAGATAAACATCTGGTGAACTTCAACAATGTACTTACACTTTATCGGCGAATTCTCGCACTTTCCACATACTAAATATATTATCCATTTTGCTTTATGTGAGATCTTTGATGAAATGTGAGAAATATTTTATTTATGCGACTTTATCACACAATTTGCTCAAATTGTTGCCCAAAAGGTGACTTGGCGATCAGTCAGCCATACTTTCCACCAGTGACGTCGACACGCACTACCAACCACAAACAAAAATCCCTAAGTAGGACCTTCACAAATTAATACTCCAAACTGACCATTTATTAATTTATTACAAATAAATTTAAAATTTTTATTTAAATTAAACATTCACAGTTGAAACAGCATCTTAAAATAATATTTTTGTATAAAAACATGAAACTTGTGAATTTTCGACTGTTGTCAGCACTGGCTGTCAAACACTTGTCATTGAAAATGTCAGCGATGAGGTCATTTTCCCTTTTAAAAAGGTTTTTCCGGTTTAATTCAGTCAGTTTTGGGTAATAAGTTCCTTTAGAAGATGTCACCTGTTAAGGTAATTCTTTTGGCATGTGGGTCATTCAACCCTCCTACAAATATGCATCTTCGAATGTTTGGTAATTTTTTTGTGTTTTTTATGTGTATTGTATTAAATTGTGTAATTTTAGAAATTGCCCGAGATCATTTACATCGATTAGGTAATCATGTTGTAATTGGGGGCCTAATTTCACCAGTCCATGATGGTTATGTTAAAAAAGATTTGGAAGCAGCCACCCATAGAATAGCTATGATTAAGTTAGCTTTACAAAGCTCAGACTGGATTAAATTATCGGATTGGGAGTGTAAACAAGAGACTTGGAGCCGGACGAGACAAGTATTACAGTATCACCAGGTAAGATAAGTTTGTTTACACAATTGGCCATGAAAAATAGGTCAGAACTGTCATTTAAGGCTGGGTTGGCAGGTTTCATATTGAGGTTAGATTCATCTCGGAAAAACAGCTTTAATTACAATAAAAGTTTGCACATATTAGACATATTTAAAAGTACGTACAGAATGATGGGACATTCTTCATTTGCTCTAATTCGTTATACTATAGTTTGTCTATAAATGCTTGAATTTTATGGTGCTATAAAGCCTTTATAGAGATATGCTAATAGAGCCTCTATTGCACCAAAAAATTCAAGCATTTATAGACAAACTATAGTAGTAGAAAGCTGCATAAATCTAGCAAAGTAGTGTGTTTTAAACAGAGTTTGATTGTACACTCTTGATCACTGGAAATGAGATAGTCGGGCTAACTACGCTTGTGTCATTATTATACAGGTGACTACATAATAAAAGAAGTCGAAATAACTCAACTTGCCTTATAAAAATGTTATTAGTTTTTGAGGAACACCCTCAAGAACTTTTTTTTTTTTTCAAATAACATTATTTTTAACACATACGATGTATGACAACATTGTTTTCGAGCATATAGATTTGGAGATTTACGATGTAAAAGTTTTTGCTCAAAAACAGTATCGTCATACATCGTGTATAAAAATAGTGTTTATGAAAAAATTTTGTAAAAATGTTTATATCGTATATCTCAAAAAGTATAAACAGTTGTATAAAACAAATTGGGTTTTTTAGCTTCCTTTCAACAAGGGCTATCACCAGGTAACGTTTGTAGAAAATTTTTGAAAAACATCCGTATATCTCTAGTATCACCAGAAAAAATTGTTGCATATATTGGAATCACTCACTGTATATTAAAAAAATTGCTGCAATACATTGTGTCTCATACAAGAAAATTTTTTTCTTAAAAAAGTTCTACAAGGTGTATCCCAAAAACTATAAACATTTGTTGGGTTATTTCGACTTCTTTTATTTTATAGCTGGTTAAATTTCCTAAACATACTTCAAAGTCACCGAAAGTACACAAAGTATATTATAGAGAAAATAAACTTTTTAGAAGTTCAGCGATAAAAAAACGCAGTCCCTTTAAGGTTCTTTTAACTTTACTTCGGTGACTTCGGATTACTTCGGTGACAATAGTACACACTTATGTTTAAACCCTATTAATCTCCCATAAACTAGTTTGTAAGTTAAAATAATAAAATTCAAGCATTTTTAGACAAATTATAAGTGAACTGATTTTCGTGCCATCGTAAAATATTAAGTGTCTTAAACTTTAGGACTGAATCATGCTTTTAAATAGAGCTCCAACGTAGAGAATCTATTTTTACATCTTTCATTGTAGTAATAATTATAATCACTCTGTGGAACAGTGAATCGTTCAAGGTATTTGAAATAGATCGCGCTCTTAAATAGGGTTGCCAACTTTTTGAAATCGAAATAAAGGACGTTGTAAAAGGCGTATCTAGGATTATTTTTAAGGGGGGGGGGGATTGAGTTTGAATTTATATTGTCTCAATATTGTCTTTAAAACTCTTCTTTTTTTAAAAAAAGGCCTTTGGATTTTTTTTACATCCAACTTTTCAATGCAATGTAATTTGGGAGCCGAAAGCGATAATTAATGCAAAAACAAATGTTTTTACAATATTTAATATAAACAAATAAAAACTGTTATCTTTGGCTCCCAATTTCTATTAAAAATCTTAAAATATACATTTTTGAGGGGCGGAAACGAGAATTATTGTAAATTGTCTCTTCTATACTCAGAGTTTTCTCAATATCTTTCTTGAAGGACCATTAATTTTTTAATACAATTTTTATATTAAAAAAAAAATATAGAAAATATTTCAAAATTTGATATTTCACGTTTGGTAATTCCGTTCATTTGGTTGTTAAAAACTACATTTTTTTATGTTTTTTGTACTTCTATATTTGTTTTTCTTAGTTTGTTGTTAGAGACAATAAGCCCTGAAACGTTGGCAGCAAACTAACAAAAATAAAAGTCTAAACAACCTAAAAATCTATGAAACTTCTTAAAATATTTGTAAATTTATGAGGACCACAAACAGTACTGTTGTAAATAATTGTTCTATCTGTACTCAGACATTTCTCTATATCTGACTCGAAGGACTATACAATTTTTGAAGAACAAGTAATATATAAAAAAATGTTTGTGCAGTATTTATTAAAAAATAATAATAATAAACGCTCGCGAGAAGTTGTCTTTTTTATACTAACAATTAGACGTTTCTCTACATCTGGCTTAAGAAGACTCATAAAATGTTTAATACAATTTGCAATTCTGCAATTTTTCTATAAAAAAAGAGTAAAAACTGTCGCCTTCAGCTCCGAAATTCTATTAAAAACTTTAAAATATAAATTTTTGAGTGTGAGAAGCAAAAGTTATTCTAAATTGCTTCCTCTGTATTCAAACTTTTCTCAGTATCCGGAATAATCGAAGAATATTTTTTTTATTATTCTAGAATTTTTCTTTTTTTATAACATACTGGTTTTTTATCATTAGTTCACCTTTTCTACAAATTCTTCTATTCTTTTTTTCTCACTAGTCGTACTTCTTCTTCTTCTTCTTTTTTCTCTCTCATTAAATATTCTGTTTACGTAGGTCTTATAACTCAAGTCTGGACGAAACTGTTGCTGTTTACACGTACTTAAAATTTCATGTTGGTGTCTTAAAAGGACGTCTAGATAATTAATTAATTTTCGAAATCAACTAATCACAATTAGTTTGATATACTAATATTACTAATTATAATTTAATTTTCCAAGCCTTACT
This sequence comes from Tribolium confusum, assembly GCA_029207805.1. Taxonomy (NCBI): domain Eukaryota; kingdom Metazoa; phylum Arthropoda; class Insecta; order Coleoptera; family Tenebrionidae; genus Tribolium; species Tribolium confusum. The sequence goes on from JALGAY010000006.1 coordinate 14,421,810, forward strand.
CGTTTCTCTTTGGTTAAAAAACTAGATAAAAGGACAAACTGTGTCCTTCAAGTACATCTTAAAGATTAAAGGATAGTTTATAAAATTAAAGGACTATCCTTTGAAATAAAGAACGGTTGGCAGCTCTACTCTTCAAAATAGTAACATTTAAAGCAAGTTGATGATTATTCTTGTATAAAGTATAGACATAAACATTGTGAAGGCACTAGAACATTTACTTAACCTTGCTAACCCCCTTTAACAAAATTTGACATTTTCAAATTATTTTTTCTAGAATCATGTTAATTCTCTTTTAAATTCTTCACGAAACAATGCTTTTGATAAGTTAAATGAAGATAATATTAATTGGGTGCCTGATAATGTCAGAAGTTGTGGCGAAACTGTACAAATTAAGTTATTATGTGGGGCTGATTTATTGGAGTCTTTTGGGACCCCTGGATTATGGGCAGATGATGATGTGAGTAAAACTAACAATTTTTGGAAAATTTATGTTATTAATTTTGTTTAAGATTGAGGCAATTGTGGGAAATCATGGCCTGATAGTGATAACACGCTCGAATACTAACCCCAATGAGTTTATTTATAACTCAGATGTACTTACAAAATATATGGTACTTTTTTAATTTTTTTAAAACATTCTATTTTTGATAAAAAAAATTGTTTTAGTCGAATATAACTTTGGTAACGGAATGGATTCCAAATGAAGTTAGTTCGACAAAAATAAGAAGGGCTCTTAGACGGTCTGAGTCAGTGAAATATTTATTACCAGATAAAGTTATAGATTATATCCACAAACACAATTTGTATGGTAGCAAAACCACGTGAGTACTTTATTTAGTTATTTATTGTTTTACTTTTTCTCATTCCGTTTTGAAATATTTAATTTGACATTAATTTTTAGCGTTATGTAATGTCACGTATTACATCACTAGTTATGAAAAATATTTTGAGAATAAAATTTCACTTTTCTGTCGGAATGAGGAAAAAAGTTTGTACGTAATACGTTATGAAAAACTTAATATTGTTTAATTTGGTCTTTTTATAACTGGTTACGTAAACTAGTAATTGTCACTTTGGATCTTTGGTAACCAAATTTTTTAATACATTTTTCTTGTTTGTGCTGCTGGATAACAGTAAGTATTTAGCTCCTGAATTAAACTCAAATTTCTTGACTCCTTCACCTTCTGATATCACAATGGAATCTCCCAGTCCTACTAATTGCATGATAATTTGTAACAATACTTTATTTTCGCGTAATTACGACAAACGTTTATCTATTGATACAGTAGATAATGTTGTAACAAAAACAAATGCTTTGAATACGATTCGACATCCGGGACAAGCCGTTAAAATAATAACGGAAAGCAATGGTGATCATAAAATCGTAAAAGAAGGAACTGAATCTTCAGAGGTACGTAAAGAAGAAAAGAAAATGTTAAAAAATTCGAAAAGTTGTGCCAATATTGATGAATTACATAAATCTGGTTTAAAAAACAGCAAATCAAATACAAATTTGAAAGAATGTAAAAGCTGTGATGAAAATTTAATTAAATTTATTTTTACTAAACATGGGATTCAAGTTATTAGTGATGTTGAAACTATTGTTTAATTGCATGTTAGCATTAGTTGAAACATCTATTGAGTGAGCGAGAAAATTTTGATTTCGGTAGTTGGTGGAAGAATATTAATGTGAATTTAGACACATTTTTAAAATTGACACCGCAAGTTTTGGAACACCAACAAATTAAGTTTTTGGTGTCATTTCAGCATCAAAACATAACGTTAGAGGTAAAAGCTAGTGTTATTTACATGGTACGTTTACAATTTTGGAAATCCATGACTATTAAATCTATATAATAATCTAAGAAGTACAATAAAATATGAAGTGAAATTTTAACCTGAAATAGACCACCACAAATAATACACTAATAAAGAAAATGTTTCTTATCTCTAATGATAACAAAAGATTTTTAGTGACTTTTCAAGCCAAAATAGAGCGATTCCACACAATTTACCTTTATACCAAGTTGCACCGCTAAGGAGTTAGAGGGCGCCAAAAATTGAAATTAAAACTAGGTTTTTTATATGCGGATATAATGTCACTCTATTATTGTTTCTATGACAACGTAATGCTTTTTAATGTAGGAAATTAAATTTAGGGGATTATAATTTGACCCACAATGGGTTTTTAAAGAAAAATAATTCAAAATTTGGAAGATCGGCATTACTTAAATTCCAAGAATAACAATAAAAATATAACATTCAAACCAGGATGTGAAATTTTTATAAAAGTATTTTTGTACCATATCCCTTTAAAATCGGTAAAGTTAGTTAAAAGTTATTAATAAAAAACGAATTTTAATTTCTAATTTTGGCACCTCCTAAATGCTGTAACTTGGTATGTATAGAGCTAAGTTTTCTGAAATCCTTTTTAACTTAAGAAACTCAGGTTGCTTTATGATGACGTCTTTCTATATTTTCTTACAGTCAGAACTTTTGAAAAAAAAATATGTAGAGAATTATTTAGATATGTTCTGTTACTTCAGACACTCGTCCTACCTAAATTTGGATTTTTTCGCTCTCATGTTATCTCTTGGCTGTGTTGTTCTGTTCATGAAGAAATACAATAAAAGCATTGTCAATGTCGCTCTTCCATTTTACTATAAATTCTATAATGCATGATTGTAGCATGATATTTTCTGTTTCAGGCATCTCTAGTCCGACCTGCATGCCTTCTCTAGTTGAGCTATTTGTTTTAAAAATTCAAATAAATCTCAAAAAATCAACATTCCACTCAACTATTTTGAGATTTATTCAGTGATGTTTTAAATAGCTGTGGTAAACTGTTTATTTATTTTTGTTATCTTATGTAAATAGATCTGTAATAAAACAATGTACGAAGTTCAAAAAATGTTTTATTTCACAAAACCTCATAATTTCGTATAAAAAAGTTTTTGTATAAAATATAACAAGCAAGAGACACCTAACTAAATTGTGAATTTTTTCACTCTCTCGATATAACAAAAAACGACACAAATGGAACATAATAAATTATTTATAAATGGCACTAAATCTTCTTTTTGGCAGTCTTCTCTTCTGAGCAATCACACCAAGGAGTTACAGTCCGGTCACAATTCAACTCAATATTAATAACAGTCAAAGGGGCTCCTTCAATTGTCATTGATTTATAACTAAGGATTTTGTATTTCACGTTATGGAGCCCCGTTTGACGGTCACGTCTCCGTGTCACTTCTCTCTGATTAAAACACTTCACTGTATCTCTTTTCCTATCCTTGCCATGAATGTGTCTACAAAAATTGAGATAAAGCAAATTTAAAAATTGTCAAGCGGACCTGAAAGTGTCTTTAATTCCTGTTGATATGTTTTCAGGACGAGTCACATTTAAATTAGCGTCTTTAAGTCTGACATAAAATTCATCATCTTCCAAACCCCAGCCCCAATATTTGTTTGATAAGCCATTAACTAGACCAAAATGTTCTCTAAAAAAATTATTGGGTAAAAATGACTTGGAGTTTCCTCGTTTACCTATTAATTAGTAAAATCCCGCCAATAAACTTATCGTAGTGATACCTTGGATGTAAATTAGGTGCTGCTAAATGAAATGGTTGTTGGGGGTATGTATAACTTAGATTCTTATTTAAAGGCAACAAATCAACGTCATGCATTGCAATATAGTCATAATTTGATTTAGTTTCAAGGTAACCTACGTTAATTAACGATGCTCTGTTAAAACGGTAGTTATCCACCTGATTTAAGATAAAAATATCATGATTAACTTTCTGTTCATTTAAAAACTCGTGAATATATGGAACAAATTCGACTAATTCCTCAAATCTGTTACGGTAAGGTACTAATACTGCTAGTTTATGATTTGATTCATAATTCCTATTTACGTAATATTTAGGCTTAGAAATGTATTGTATAACTGTTTTTTCATTACATTTACAGTGAGCTAAAATATATTATCAGATTTAAGACAGGGACTTGTAAAACTTACAATCTGATAATAACCTAAAATGTAAAAACACAGTTATGAAAAACATCACAAAAAATAGTATGGCAAAAAAGTAATTGTAAGTGAAACGACACACTTGTTGTTTTGTTAGGGCCATTATGGCTTTTATACATTTTTCATAGTATTTTTGTAATTTTTTAAAAAAGTGAGGTTAACTTGTCATTGTGACAGCCATACTGTCTCAGAGCAATAATCACAGGAGAGCTATTAGGAAGATGAATAGCAAATGGCGCCCTATCGTGGATTTCTAGGATCCGTAGGAGTAGGATCACGAACTTATACTTATTAATAATATAAAAAAAAATAAAACTTTGGTATATTCTAAATCCTACCCTGCCATGATCGCCGATTTATCAAGTTACTGTATCAACCAATGAGGACTTTGCATCAACATCAACCTCTTACGAGTCTATAGGCGTTTACGAAAATTCAACCCGGGTTAGTAATCCGTCACGTGACCGGATCCGTCAGATCCATCTCAGATTAGTGATCGGGGTTAGTTATTTTCGAACGACACAAACCCTGACCAATGACCTTGAGAGCATTTTCTCGCAGTTATTTTTTTTTAATGTAACTATAGCAACTTGACATATTAATAAACAAAAAATAAATTTGATAATTTTCATTTTGTTGTGTTTTCGCAGAGACGGTACAATTAATCTTGTCGAAACATCCAATAAATATAAACACAGTGTGGTTTATTTGGTAGAATCAGATCTAATAAAAATATTCAACAAAGAAATCCAATTCAAAATTCAATATGATTTGATAAAACCACAAAGTTATATCAAATGCGCATGCGGATCCATTTTGCTTGAAACCTACCCTGCTGCTGTGCTGGATCCCTCGATCCCTGATCCGGATCAGTAACCCTGAATAAACGAACACGGGTTAGTGAGCGAGGTTGAATAAACGAACGCTCGGATCCCTGACCCAACTGATCGATTGAATTTTCGTAAACGCCTATTATATTAATCTCACCTGGAAGAGTTGCTCTTTCTTTTAGGTCCACGATGGTGTCCATTTGAGAAGTGGATTTTCTCGAAATGGATGTTCAAGGAATTTTCTTGGGGATGTTTTTTAGTCAAGAAGAACCATTAAAAAACCCGTTCTTTTTAGAACCACAAAAATGTTTCAAACAGATAAAAGGTCTTATACCAAACACAAACGTTTTCCCGTAAATATTATAAGTTAATTACTGAAAATGACGTAATATTCCGATTTGATGCCAGGATCATAGAATGTTCGAGGAGGTTACAGGTACCTTTTCACACATTCTGTGATCCTGATAGTAAATCAAAAAATATTGAAAATTTTCTAAATAAATTTCCAGAAATCTCGCAATTATGTAATTTGGCACCAGGATCACAGAATGTTAGAAGAGGTATTTGAGTTATTCTGGAATTGAGGAAGTCCTCACACATTCTATTATGATCCTGATAGGAAATCAAAAATATTGAAAATTTTCAACAGTAAGACCATAAATGCTCAACTCTTGTCGGCAAAATTTTTATTTTGTATGAGCACTGGTTTCTTGGCAATTAAGCGAGATTAAATTGACAAAAAGACCCTCGCGCTCCGCGCTCGGGTTTTTTCCCAAGAATTTCATCGAGTTTAATTGCCTTTTAGCAATCAGTGCGAATAAAAAAAATAAAAATCTTGCATAACAAGAGTTGAGAACGAATGATCTTCGGTTTCAGCTGTTTCGTTTTGTGTATGATTTTGAAATGGAACGATAAAATCACGTTTACGCGCCAAACTCTCTGATGGTCCAAATCTTGGAATTAGCCCTCCTATGGTTACTGCTCTGAGACGCTGCCAACAGTGCCAACATTTCAACAAAAAAACAAAATTTTATTTAGAAAAAATATTTGCACAATAAAATGAAATAATAAAGAATGTTTTTGCGACTCTCAAGTTTGTTGCAAATGAATAAAAACCGGTTTTAATTTTGCGTTTTTTTTATGCGGTTTATGCAACTAGCAGTATGCGCCTTGGATAATCTCTTGTAATCACAAAATTATCGATTGAAGATTGTCGGTCTAGTTAAGAAGATAAATTTTGTAGTGTTTTTTTCGGAATTCAATTAAAATTTCCTTTTTTATTGATTATTCGTGAAGTAAGGTTGCGCAACCTGGTGGCAACAAATGTTACTTAAAAGGCGCCTTGTCGCTGTCATCACGAAGTTGACCGTCTCGTGTTCAACTGGAAACATGTTATTGAGTTTTATTCGAATTTTATCTCAAATTAAATGTCAGGTGTTGAGTGCATGTGTAAAAGATTGTTTAACAAACAGTTTACCGTCTTGATCTAGTGCGAAATTAGTTGTTTTATTTAGTAAATTTAAGAAAAAGTTTATTTAATTGTCGACCATGCCGAAAGGAAAACGAAAAGGAAAGTCTGGTGAGTTGAATTCTTATTCTAACATGACATAAAGGTCAATTTCGTCATTAATATAACATTACTGACGTCATTTTATTGAAAATAGCACCAAAAAATGTGACATATGGAACGACATTTTTTTTTATTTTTTCGGAAAAATGCAACTCACCCATCCCTCATTGGATGGTTGATTTTTTTTGTAAACAGCGCGAGATCATCAAAACAATTCCCAGAAGAAGATGACTCATCAGTGAATTTGCAAATGATTTCTATAATTATATTCAAGGCACGAAATCTTCTTTCAAAAATAGATTTTTTCGATTGACCGAAATTACATAATATGCAAATGACCGATTTTTTTTTCATCTGAATTGCCCTTGATCTACCATACCTAGATCTCGGAATAAATAAAAAAATAAACATAATTTCAAGGTTTTGAATCAAATCTGTTGTTATTTTGTCCTCTTGACCTCTATATTCCGATTAATTAACTAATTTTTTCCTGTAAAATCTCGTAAAACTCACATCTAGTACTGTCTTGTCATCAAAAATTAATAATCTTGACCTCAAAATTCACGTGTCAATGAGAATTTCCAAAATTTCAGATCGTGGTCGTTTCGATGGGTCTTTGCACACCTCAGACGACGACTCATACAATGATAACAACAGTGTTATTAGCAGTTATTCAGAGAATAAGAGTCTGGAGGACGGGGAAGATATTGAAGAATTTGCTCAAGAACAATTTGAGGATAAATTGATTGAGATGTTAGATGGTTTGAATCAGAAATCGTCACAAGGAAGGATAAATTCGATTCAGTTGCTTCGGAAAGCTTTGATTAAAAAATACGTTCCGAATTTTGTCAAAGAGAGACACTTTACGATTTGTGATAGTGTAGAAAAGAGTTTGAAGAAAGGGGGTGGATTGGAGAAATCAGCAGCGGCAGAGTTGGCACCATTGATTAGTGTACAACTGGGAGAGGAAGATGCGGGGGAGATTGTTGATAAGACCTTGAGGCCCGTTTTGATGACGGTGGCTTGTGATGGGTCTGTCAGTGCAGCTGCCAGAGCTAAGGTAATAACAAGAAATTAGTAGGTATAATAACTTAAAACAGTGTCCAAAATAATAATAATAATGAGAAAGTTCAAGGTTTGATAATATAAATCATAAAAATGAAAATTAAATTGTACTTTATTGACAAAATTAAAAAATGCGATACGAACTCTATGGATAAAATTTTGAACTACATGGTAGACACGTGCGTTATTGACATTAAATTGTCATGTCTAGGTTTTTGACAAAATGCCAACAATTCAGTTTTCTCTCTCAAAAAAGCACATGGCTACCACCAGAGCAAATACCGCTTGTTGATACCACTAGTTTACAAAATTAATTTTTATTTTTGTTCATCGAATGAAATATATTTTTTTGAATAAGCTACTAAAAGTAGTTAATACATAATTTTTTGTTTTCCGCTAACACGTCACTATTTACAGAAAATAGTTAAAGCCTATTTTTTCTTTAAATCAATTGTCAAAGTGTTTTAAGGTTGGTAACTCCATTTAAAATTAGCCTTTTTAGTTTCGTTTCCATGCCAATCTAACAGGATTCCAACATAACTTCAGAATTTTTGACACTGACAATTGATTTAAAGAAAAAATAAGCTTTATTTATGTATCAAGGGAATAAACCGCCATGTTAATCCCGCGGCTGAAGTGATGCCAGAGTGACCGCAGGGAGTATATTCTTTCTAGAATTATTTGAAAAATGAGTTATTCATTTTATGAGTGGCATTACCATTTTTTTTATTTTTTTTTTCCGGTAAGCCTTAGAAGTATAAGTGACGTACATGGCGAGCGATTCTACTAAGATCTGAAAGTATTTGAAAAAAATTATTAACGTTTTTGGAAGCAGAACATACTAGACGATTATTGTTGATCTGGTGTGAGAACACAGATGCAATTAGTTATAAGAAAAAAGCTAAAACTGGTCATTTTTTATTTTTTTATTCAAGTTTTTTTGTAATGTTTTTCTTATTAAATATCATAAAAGTTTGACGTGCTGATTTTTTTTAAACACTTTTTCTCAACTGAGAGGGCCTTATTTATATAACAAAAATAAATATGTAGGTCTCATTTCATGAACAAAAATGTTGTAAACTAATGTTATTAAATTGTATATCAAATTTATATATAAAAAAACTTAATAATCTCATGAACTTCAATATGTTATATAAAAAAGGTTGATTTGATTGTCTCGTTTATAACATGTTTTGTAAAATAAAAAAAATATTATTTTTAATATGAAGGTTAGATTTTATCTGTTATCAGTTTCATACTGGTAAAACGAGTGTTGAATAAAAATGTAGAAAATAAAATCATTTATTCGTTTTGTAATTGTTTTATTCATATACTTTTATAAAATGCAATAGTATGTAGTTAAAAAATATTATGTAACTCGCCACTCAAATTATTAATTTCATTCGAAATGAAAGTTGTTCAACAATAAATTAATTTATGTATAATTCTATTCTTATTGTTTGTATTTGAAATTACTTTTTTCCAAGAAAATTGGTTCCAAGTTGTGTTCTAGAAATTTTTTTATACAGGAAACAGCAAATTGTTGCTAATCAGGTTGAGATTAGTACACAGTTTATTATTAATCAGATGATTTGAAATTAAAAATCTAGGAAATAATAGTTTCCTGATAAAAAATTAAAAAAAAAGACAAATTTAGTATAAATTCGATGGAAAAATCCTTTTTCGAAGTGGGATGATTTTTTATAAATAATTGTAATAAAAATCAATTATGAACCTACAAGTTTAATTAAAAGTCTAATATTACAGTGGCAAAGCGCTTTCGGAATCTGAATTTCCATCTTCAATGTCAATCTTTTGTCAAAACGAATTAAAAACATTGAAATTGAAACATTAAACAATAAAAATGTACAGTACAAATGGAGTAAAACGTTATTTCTAGTTCAGCAATTTCTGAACGACTTAAAATTGTTTAGTTCAGTAATTCTGTTAAAAACTGCGTCTATTTTGGAAAAATTCAATAAAACATTTAAAATGGTTAAATTACTTACCCCCGGTTGCACAAACGTCAATCAAATTCGACGGACGATTAAATGAAAATTTCGTACTCTGATTGGCTAAAAATACGTTAATGAGAGATTAACAAGCCATCAATTTTGATGAACGTTTGTGCAACCGGTTATTAAAGTTTTTATTTTAGACCCTATAAATGTTATATTGTTATACGCAGAAAAAAAAAGTAGTTTCAATATTCAGCACCAAAAATAGAGATTGCTATTAAAAAAAATATCGATTACGTCACAGCAAAAAACCAGTTGGCCAAAAAAAATTTAAAAACAAGTGAAAAACGTGCGCAATAAAAAATAAAATTGACCAGTCTTGGCGTTTTTCTAAAAAAAAAATTAACTTAGAAAATATGAATTTTATTCCATACTTTTATGTCACTCTGTATATTATATCAAAATTGCTATCAATTATAAATAATTAAGAAAAAAGTAACCACACAAGTAAACAATTTTGAAAAAAAGACAGTTGATTGCAAAATAGATTCAATAAATAATGTTTGAACAAAATACCTGATTCATCTCTCTAGTGGAAAATGTTAAATTATTACCGGAAAGAGGCGTTTATTATTGTTTTAATGAATACTTAATTTTAGAATTTAAACAAAAATAAATTTAAATTTCTAATATAAAATTTCTTCCGTCTTTGTTTTATAATACATATGTAAAACACATTTTTTTTCCAGTGTTGTCTCGCTTTGGGTATGATGTCTTTCCTTTCTGGAAGTCAGTTAGGAGACACTCTATCTCTAATGCAAACTCTGGAAAGTATTTTCTCGGCTAGTTATCTAAAAGGTGACGGATCAATCCCAAATGTAATTCCAGAAGTTGCAAATTTACACGCAGCTGCACTAAGTGCATGGACACTCCTATTAACAAATATGCCACCAGGAAGTCTTACTGATTTAATGGACAGCAAAGCTCTACCGTAAATATTTCAATTTAAATCCAGAAACATTAAAAAAATAACCCAATTTTAGATCTTTGGATCAGTTATCTGAACTTCTGGAATCACCACACCTTGAAGTACGATTAACAGCAGGCGAAGCTCTCGCTTTAATATTCGAAGAAGGAAGAAAAGACAATTCAGATTTTGCCGATGATTTTGCAATGTATATCACTGAGGTTATCAAAAAATTAGCAACAGATTCACATAAATATCGGGCGAAAAAGGACCGAAAACAACAAAGGGCTACTTTTAGAGATATTCTCTCTTTTATTGAAGTAATTGTAATTAATTTATGAACAATTTTTACAGTTTTTTTTTTTCAGGATGATATTGTACCCGATGTTACAGTGAAATTTGGGCGGGAAATTTTGATTTTGGATACTTGGGCAAGACGGAAACAGTATGATTCGCTGTGTACTGTTTTGGGACCTGGAATTAACATCCATTTGGGAGAAAATGATCTTTTAAGGGATATTTTTGCTATTACAGCACCTATTGTACAACCTCATGATACACCAGCACACGCACAACAACACATGGAGAGGTGTCGCAAGGTAAAATTTTGCCACATGTCATGTCACGTGACGTAACAGCATAGGACTATTCACTCTCGGAGCCAACCGTTTGCTTACGATATATAAATGAGACCATATGTTAAAGAGAGAGATGCAGTAAACAGTCTTGGCGATGAATCTTAAAAATTGTAAATTTTCCATCAAAATAGTTTCAAAACGAATTAAAAAATATAACAAAAAGATACTGGAACATATTTAAAAAAACTTTGCAAGCGCTGGCTTTATTTGAAAACGCTACGCAAACGTCCAAAGCTACAAAAATATTTAAAAGAAAAAAGTTGTAGAGAATTAAATTTCGTATAATAAAGTCCACGAGGCGATTTTTTTATATCTAATAGTTTGAAACTTTTAATATTCTTTTAAATGTTCTAATAACTATTATTTCATAATTAGTTTAGCAATACTAATTCAAAGAGCAGGGCGCTCTCTCTACTGCCTATTATTATGTGAATTGAAGCCGACGAGTGAATAATTCTATTATTTTACTTAATGACATTAAGTTATTATAAATCTATCTTTTCTTTCAGAGATTGTTAAATGCTGCAGCCTTCAAGGCAAGGACGATATCACGGGCGAAAAACAGGGACAAGCGATCAGACTTTTAATCGTATATTATTGGGGATATTTAATGTATTTATTTTATTTAGCTCAATTATATTTTACAGTAGCCGATTTATTTTTATTGTAGTTCTAGTATTTTTTGTTGTATTATAGAGTTTTAAATTTGTAAATAATTTTTGAATAAATGCCATTTACAAATTTATTTTTTTTTTTCCTAAACTTTAGTTGGTTTATCTGTTGTCAGTTCTGATGATGTTCATCATAATAAATATATTTCATTTTGATCCAAATTCTGACCAATGGAAAAGCAATTATAGCTGCGTGAATAGAGCAGAAAGAGCGTACGTTGTCATGAAAACAGTCTTTATATTAGTAAATCAAAGGTAAATTCTGAATTCAAAAAATGCGACGGATTTATCTGTCCTGATTGAGACAAACAAAGACAGAGTTTTTTCGGAGTGGCAAAGTCGAACTTAATATTATAGCAACATTTTAGATAATTAAGTTTAAAATTGTGACAGTTTGCAGCCGTTTAAAAATAAAATGAACGGCAAAAATTGCTTGTCTTATCAAAAAATATATAAATAAATAAAAACTAGATCCACGCCTTTATACCGGATACCTTACTCAAGATTGAAATCTAGGTAATTTCTGTTAAACACTAAACTGAGTTTGTCGAGATTATTCTGACTGGTCGTCGAAAAAATAGTGTATGCAACACGCATTTAATGGTTATTAAGACATTCGTATTCGTTGCGACACTCGTGTTGTAATTTTTCATACTCTTGTCGTAATAGCATTACATAATATAATATTGGTTTTTGAATGAAGTGATGTAAGGAATAAAAAATAATGACCAGTCAACGTAATTATTTATTCTTTTTTTTCACAGTAACTTACATATGGCACTCTCATGCTGTTCCACTGGTGTTTGAAGTTTGATTACTGATCGGATTAATTGATAGACATCAACAAAAATAAAAAACATTTGAGATTTAAACATCTATAACAATATAAATTTGTAAACAATGCAACAACGACTTAATACGATCAGTAATTTTTGTAATTGAAGAAATATTAACAATAAATAAAAATAATACAAAAGTTTTGTCAAGATTGTTTACAACCTGGGATTTTTCTAACAGCGATACAAGAAATTGGTTTTTTCCATCTACGTTTGGAACTTTGGTTCGTTTGAGCACTTCCATTATTTTGTTCAGCTTCACGTTTCATATTTTCTTCTAAAAAAAATTCTTCTATACAAAAGAAAAAAAGGAAAGAGAAATTACCATTAAGTTCCCTTTCGGTGAAATATTGTACAGTACTATCATCTGTATCATAATAATGATCAAAAAGATATGGTAATACAGTCATACAATGAAATTCATCGTTTCTTAAAGGAGGGATAGGAACTGGGGACGCATTTATTGGCGGCCTCCGTGAAAACCAACTGAAATATTTACCAAATTATACCGTGAGAACAAAAATTTGCCGAATCAGAGAAACCTCTGGTCTGTCATATTTTTGATAGTTTGCTCGATCAGTCAAGAGACGCAAAGCCCACTCTAATTTAGCACATTTTGGTTCTCAACTTTATCTAAATCATCGAAAAGTGAGATTTACTTATGTGTAGTACTTTACTATTTTCTATTCTACAGGTTTTGAATGTTTGGAGAAATAATCGTAGAAAAAATAGTCACAGTGGAAAAAAAACCTTATTTTCTTTTTAAAGCCAACAATAATAATGTTATTATTATAAGAAATTTTACAATTTCTTATTAACTACAACAAACTAAATGGTAAAAGGATAACCGTAGTTTCCAACTCTGGTATCGGGCAAGTTTGCTCCGCCTACCATTACCCTTTTACGATTTACCTTGTAAATCATTAAAAAATTGGCTTTTACAATCTCTAGAGTGCTGTGGAATAAGGTAAAAAGATTTTTCAAACACATAAAAATTTTACAATTTCATAGCACTCTAGTTATTTGTTAATGAATAGTTGTTATACAAATGGTACAAATTCTTTCATTAGTAAAATATTATTTTAAATAATAATAATATATACTTACACATGTTGTCTAATTTGTTGTAAACTAAACCTTTCCTCTGGATCTTTCTTTAACATTCCTAACAGTAAGTCTCTTAAAGGATCCTCTATATAATCAGGTATTGTAAAATCACCTTTGCCTATATTTTCAAATAATTTATAAATACTATCACCTTCAAAAGGGTATTCCCCCGTTACGAAATTGTATCTATAAAATTTCAATTTTTAAATAAAAAAATCAATAAATAGAAATTAGATTTTACAGTGTAACACCGCTACTCCAAACGTCCACTTTAAAACCAGGAAATGATTCTAGACCATTTGCTATTTCAGGTGGCTGAAAAGCTGGTGAACCTTGACCTTGAACACAAGTGTCGTTTATTGCGAAGAAGTCGATTGTCTGAAAAAAAAATCTAGATTGATACAAGCATTCTTTTGATTTGAATTCAATTGGGAGTTGATCAAAGAAAGGACATAAGATAAATAACTGAGGAAAAAGGGAAGGAAAGAGTATCAAATAAAAATACTGATTGAAAAAGAAAAAGATGCAACATGGGCATGAAAAAAAAAAGTTTAAAAATGAAAAGAAGTCACAATATGCAGAAAACGACACGTGTGTTATTGAGAGCTGTAAAATAGTTAACACACAAGATTTGTATTAAACTTTTTGAATGACGAATAGTATTCAAAAAACCACCTCTAATTGAATTTTTTTGGTTAATCTGTGAATTTTTGGAAATGATAACTGAAGGTCGTATAGATTTATCATTATTGTTCCATACCATAAAGAATGAGATTATGCCTCCATTTAGGTGCTTATAAACATTATGGTTCTAAAATAACACTACAAGTACTAAATAATAGACATAATAAAAAAAATTAGTTCTACAAACTAAAAATAAATTCCAGTACAGCAAAAAAATATTAAATTCTATGCGAATAAATGATATATAATATTATTTATATAACAAATAAGATTCGTAGGTGTTTAGTTTTAACTGAATATTTTGTTTTTAAACCTTACTTTGCATGAGAGTTTGTGCTCAGATGCATGAATATAAACTCAAAGTGAATAGAAACTTTGAGTCTGCGTTTATTTACAACTAAATAGGCATTAACCCTCATGCATAGTGAAGATTATAAACGAAAATTTAAGTAAAAAATAAAAACTTATTTTTATGCATAAAACCAATTGTCTCACTCGCTGCTTACGCAGCTTTTGAAAAACCATCATCTAACGGAAACACCTTACATATCTTGTTCAAAATGTACTATTTTTGTAAATCATAATATATCAACTCAAACTACTTCTTTAATTGTACCTATCAACAACAAAGAGACAAATTGGTGGACAGAAAAGGTAAAAAGCTGTCAAAAAATAAGATCATATAAGAAAATACATAACTGATATGTAACTCAATCAAGCAGACTGTGCTTATTATAATAGACACATCACTACAGTTACACTGTCACAGCCTGCTCTGATTCAGTTACATTTCGATCTCAGATTAGAAAGCATACAAATAATGTCAATAAAGTAAATAAAAATAAATTTAATAAATTAAAATATTAAAACATATATTCATGGAAAATCATCAAACATTTTTTAGACCACTGCGAAATATGAGCAGAAAAGATAGTAAGTAAAAGAAGCAATAAACAAATATATATGAGGTGTTCAATGAGGGATGACCGATGACTCAGAAAGTTTCTAATTTTGTAAACTAAAAATAAATTAATACAAGAATTTATTTTTATAATTAAAAAAACATTTAAAAAAAGGAAAAGATTCTCCGCTAACGAATATTCGCTCAAAAAACATAAATCTTCAAACAATGAAAAATCTCTGGCGAGAGTATCAACTACCATAATTATAATTATTACTTTCGTTAAGATAATTATAAACGATCATATTTGAGTATGATAACATCGTTGCCGAAACGCACGTCCTGTGCAAGAAGGCGTTTGATGTAATTGGGTGGATTTTCCAATTTGGAGCCAAAGACAGAAAAATTTTAAACCGAAACTTACAACTGTGCTAAATGAAATATGTACAAATGAAAGAAAAAACTTCAAAACGTTGATATTATACTCGTATTATATACAATTGGGGTCAATTATATCCGAAAATTGAAAAACGAAAGGTTGTTGAAAGCAAAAAGAACAGTTTTCTGGACAAAAAAAACAAGAATGAATGTTTTTAAAAGGATTGTTAGGATAATTCTTGTATATTAATCAAAGATACAAAAAAAACTCAAAAAGTTAACACAAAACCAGCAAAAAACTAACTAAGAGAGATTGTGTGTAATGCAAAATGGTGCTTGAGTGAAAGACAGTAAACAATGACAGTTCGAATTTTTTTAGTAATAAAACTGTATTTTTGTATTCTCTTTTTGAATAATAGTTTTGTCTCCGCAACAATTTTCCCGCCAAAATAAATACATACTTATTCACCAATCTGTTTCAAATTTTCTTCGCCAGAGGCGCTGCTGTTTCACTGGCTGTTCTATTAAATAGCTAACAGAAAATCAAAAATAAATAAATAATAAATTTGACAACACCAGTTATCGAAAAAATTGGGTAGTACGGCTAGGAAGAATGTCACGTGATAAAATAGTTCCACGAGACAAAAAAAAAATTAAGAGAAAAAAACAGAAATATATAAACAGAAGACGAAAAAAACTACTCATGACTTACACCTTTATAATTCTCTAAGTACATCAATTTAAGTTATTTTTGTTCAAATAATTTAGTTTACTTTTGGTCAATCACACTGGAAAAATTTATTTCAAACAAAAAATTTATTTTATTGATTTAATTTGTGTACATTTGAAATTATTTTACTTCACACCAACTTCATAAAGAATTTTGAGTGTCTTATGATAAGGAATATCTATTTTTAAATACAATCGTGACCTGTTTAAATTATTTTTAGTTTCTATTACTTAAAAAATTTAAACCTCCATCTCATTATAATCAAAATTTCGATAAAAACATAATTTAAACTTCTGGCTTTCTGAATACAAAATCCAAAAATAAAATTTTGGTTATTTATAGACGCTTCTATCAATTTTTACTGGACAAACACAGATAATATTTATAAGAATCATTAAATAACCGAGTGCATAAAACCAATCATGAGTTCAGCATGCACGAAATTAATGAAACTATTTATATTACAATTCATAAAAAATCAACAATAAATCTAAAAAGTATTTTTAATAACAAAAAAGGGTATCTTGAGGTCATTTCACAAAAGTACAACAGAAAAATGGATCAGCCATCATTTCATTCCGGGCTCGTATCTACTCAAACAAAATTTTTATTTATCAAAAAATCTCAACTTTGACCCTCATAACAGGTCAATCTACTTTCGTGTTAAATAATCAGTCTCAATCATGTTTGTAACAGCTACTTTGTTATTGGTACTAACTCTTTTATTACTACTAAGGTAATTTTTTAATTTTATCTTATCGTTCCTCCACCTGAAAAAAATAATCTGCTGAAACTTTTTCGCAGTGAAATTTTTAAACCTTGTCCACGTGTTTAAATGTGTGTCTATTTTAACCAAAATAACTATTAAACAAAATTTAATATGAGTGATTCCATCAGGAGAATTTGTGAGACGTTATGTGCGCTTTTAAAGAGGTAAAAACCAAAATAAAACTTACCTCTGCAACCCCTAAATCAGAAATTTTCAACTCTCCTTCTAAAGTCAGGAGTAGATTTCCCGGTTTGATATCCTTATGTACAACTCTCTTACTATGTAAATACTCTAATCCATCAATTAATTGTATAAAATAACCGTGAGCTTGGAAAAGAGGAAATTTTTTAAAAGGCGTTGACTCCAGCATTCCCTGAAGACTCCCCACACAAAATTCCATAATCAGATACATTTTCTGTTTCTCCTCGTTGAACAGAACATCGACTAGATTGATAACATTCTTGTGTTTAAGTGACTTAAGTAATTTGATTTCTCTGAAATTGTTATAGATTAAAATCCCAAATGGCAGCTCTGGTGGCTTGGATCGTAGGAACGGTGAGTACCTTTCTACGTTTTGTACTCCGTTAGGTATCCTCCTGAGCTTCCTCTGCTTCAAAATCTTCACTGCGCGTCTGCACAGCGTATCCGAGTCTAGCATTTCCTTCACTTTCCCATA
Organism: Tribolium confusum; assembly: GCA_029207805.1. Lineage (NCBI taxonomy): Eukaryota > Metazoa > Arthropoda > Insecta > Coleoptera > Tenebrionidae > Tribolium > Tribolium confusum. Next base: position 14,439,620 of record JALGAY010000006.1, read on the forward strand.
AGAGCCTTCCCCAAGTAGGTCCCCCATTACGTATTTCCCGATCATCTTCAGGCGCTTCTTCGCTTGGTATATAACCTGGTCAGAGGAGACCCGGTGGAAAAAACTATTGATATTGCCTACGTCGAGATCATCAGATAAATTGTTGCTCCAGTGTTGACCATCATCCTCCTCAAAGAAACGGTCACCCAACACCGGGAACTCTTCACTGTTAACTCCATAAACCCGGTTGGTTAACTCAATCTCCTCACTTTCGGCATTGAAAGGCTCATCACTATCAGTGTCGGTTATGTTACACATTTTTTTGTCCATAATTTTAAACGTTTTCACTGTTTTATTAAGCTTTAACACTTTTGGTCACTAGCACCTCATGTCATTTTCAATATTTTTGTTGTCCAACCAACAGCTGTTCTTAGGGACTTTTGCGTTTGACATTTACAGGTTACATAACCAACAAAATTAAAATATTCACTATTTCGCAGTCCCAAACACGAAATAACACTTATTTAACACAAAACACTTGTTTTTAGCACAATTATCACGATAATTTGTTAAAGAAAACTTAGAATTTTTATCGCAGAAGTGACAACTGTGACAAACTAAAATCACCAAATTTGAATTAACATGTCTATCTTAATTTATTTAAAAATGTACTCGTGCCGGTCAAAAATACAACAAAAACGTAATTGCTGACGATATTTTGTGATAAAACAACAGTTCTTTTTATCAACAAGCATGAAAATAATACTTGAGATTACAGATTATTAAGGTGCGTTCACACATGCAATATCCGCCATATTTGGAACAAAAATTTGGGTGGGAAAATTTGAATTTCAAAATACTGGATTGAACGAGTAATCAAGTGAAAATCTATAAAATTCCTCGTAAATTCCAACATTTTGATATTTGAATGTTTTCGTCTGTGTTTTTATTCCAAATATGGCGGATGTTAGTAGGTCATTGCGGTACTGTCTGTTTATTTAGTAACTGTAAGTACAGTGGCGAGCAAAACTTTTCGGGCAGCAATTCATATGTCATTAAAAAAAAAGCAATGTAGTTTGACCTTTATTGTCATAAATGTCATGATAATTTGTCAAAATGGCATGCGACAGTACTGAATGGTTATTAAATTGAGGTTATTAATACGTCTAACACGTAAAGCTCAATTCACATTTTAGATCACTCAAATTTGAAGTCTGCCCGAAAAGTTTTGCTCGCCACTGTACATATAACAAAATAAAGCAACTTTTTATTTTTACATCTCAGTTGTACATTTTAGGTGCTAGAAGCTAGATAGCGCCAAAGTTTAAAATTAAAATTTGTTCATTACTAAAGACAATGCGTTATGACTTCATACCCCAGACACAACTATAAAGCATTTTTTTTTGAAATTAAAAGTAGATAACAAAAACAGGGTGTAATGACGTTTAAATGAAAAAATTTACAAAGTCAAACTTCGTGTAACATAATCTACCAGGGGAGATTTTCACCACTTATACTTTAGGTCCTACAGACTCTTAAACTTTTCTCACCTTCTTTTGAATACCTATTTTAAGTGTTTTATAGTCAAAATAATATTTCTTTTTCATGAAAGTAATTTGCAATTCGATTAAGTTTTTGTAAATTGTGAGTTTATATTGTTTCATTTACATTTATTTTATTTAGTTCTTAATTATTAATTTTTTATTTGAATTTTGGAAAACAATAATTTCGAGAGCATCACCGTAAAAACGTTTTTTTGTGTTAAACAGAATAAGCCACATTAACATTAAATAATTAAAAAAATTATAATAATTCAGAAATAACTGGTGATTATTATTGATAGTTATAAGCACTTTTTTGCAGCACGAGCGAAGGGAGTGCTAAATTGTCGAATGTGGGAAATTTCTTTTTGAAATAGTTAAGTACAGAATTTTTTGAAACCAATAAGAGCCAGAGGTGTAAGAAAAAATAATATTACAAAAATTATAATTTAGTTTATTTATTAATGAGAAGATTGTTTTCAAACAAATCCGAAATCCGGACTTTGAAAGATTGTTTCTTGTGGAGAACAACTTTTCAGATTTTTTTTCACTTATTTCACGAATAATACTCAAAACATTTTTCAAAGTAGAATAAAAATGTTATAAGAGACTATTTACATACATCCTTATAACTAAATTTCTCTAAACAGTTTTGTATAAATAAGTTAATAAAAGTCATAAAAAAATATGCTGCCTTTAACAGTTATTGATTAAAAATTAAAAGAGACTCACACTTCTCACAGTTATTACAAAAACAAATAGTTTATTGCATTTCAATACAGTAAAAATCGATTCAACTTGTCCCTAAAATAGAAAATGGTTGGAAATCTGTAACATCAAGATTTCACATTAGATGTAGGAGTTGATTGATTTTATACTTAGAAAATATCAAATCAGCTACTTTTCAATTAGTTTAAAGAATATAGAAAAGTCACTTTAAAAAACCGGTCAAATTTTAGCCATCGTATCTCGTATCTTCTATGCGTAATAACATGAATAGAGTCCCCAAAATTCTTAGAAAACAGCTTGGCTCCAAACAAAACAAGAACATAACCTCAATATAATCTTCTAAAAATTCAAATCAAAACTCATAAATTGTTAGATTATACGATTTTTGAATAAGTCTCTTTATTTTTTACCTTTTAATGATTGAGGTAAAACAACGATTACACTCGTATGACGTCATCACTTGTTTCAACTATTATGACGTCATCACTTGCCCAGTGAATTGATTAGGCTGCGATGTTGCATGTGTGTAAGCGCACCTTTAGATTAGGACACCAACACTTGAAACAGTTTTCAGGCTGAAATACTCAATGTCATGTGAAAAAATATAAATTTTATGAATTAAAACCTATTTCTGATAACCTGTAATTATAAATTTTCTTTCCCATTTATTTTTTTCTACGTCAACAAGTGGCTGTCACCTCAATGTCACCTTGACAGGTCCATCATATAAATATTTTGCTTCTCCTCTTCGATTCTCAATTTTATTGAGAAAAACGGAAAAGCGGTGAGTGACAACATGTTTCGCCAATGTTTTCCTAAAAAATAATCAATTTTTTAATATTTGGTAAGTCAGAAACTTGAAATTTCTTAATTCTTGTAATTTTATCTCATAATTGTTGTTATTCATAAATTTGATTGAATAAGGTGCAGTCTGATTACTTCCTCTACTTATTTATCAACAAACAGCCAATAAAACGGAATTTATATAACCTCTGGTCTTTGCCACATTTTTACTTAATTTCTCTTCAATTTTGTTGATTACTCCTTGAAAGTTGTTTTAAATGTAATTAGATATGTAGTAAACAATACTTAAATCATGGAAAAACATCCATTTTCTCGGAAGTGTGCTAATAAAAGACCTCTCTTCCTGGTCCTGTTTTGTTACCTTTGGAAATTGAATAGCATGATATTGAATTTACTCTTACTTCCTTTAAATATAACCAGAACTATTACGTTTCATTTAATAAGATATCCTCTATTGTGGTGTGTTTTAAAATTATTAAAATTGTCACGGTATTTAGAACAAGTGAGTCTATTTTTAAATGTCCTTGTAAAACATTTTAAATATCTTGGAATCGGAAGACTTCATTTCTCACTTTTCTCAGATATCTGGCAGTCGAGGTGAAGATAAAGACCAAGACGAAGACAATAAATCAAAGAAAAAAGTTAAACAAAAACCTTCAAAGAAAATACGAGAGCCGTCTTTCAGTACAACACTTACAACCCCAATTGAAGAAATCATCGAAGAAACACTAAACGAAGAAGAAGCTAAACCAACCAAGCCAAGGAAACGAAACAAACCAAAAAACAAGTCTAAAAGTACCGAGCAATTGACCGACGAAGTGGGATTTTCGTTTTTTAAGGTCAAATCAGCGGAGCATATTCCAAAATTTGAGAAGAAAGCTGAAACTAAAGCAACTTTAGAAGAAAATCCAGACGAGGATCCTTTGGGGTTTTCATTTCTTCCGGTGAAAGATAAGAAAAAGAGAAGTCTTAAAGTCAAAACTGAAGATTTACCCAAAACTGAACCGAAGAAAATTAATGAAGTTGTCAAAAATAAAGTTGTAGATCAGAAACCTGAAAAATGTGTTGAGATTGTGAATAGAGAAACCGGGAAAAAAGTATACCTTGAAGCTAAAGAAAGTAAGAAAGTTCACTCGAAAATTTCGTATGCAAGTGTTGCTTCACAACGTTTTGAAGAAAGTTTGGAACAGTTGAGGAGAGAGGAAGAGAAGTTGAAGATTGCTGAAGATTTTGAGATTGTTGAAGACACTGATGGGAAAGTTAATGGTAGTAGCTACGATTTAAATTTGAATAAAACACCAGTTCTTGAAGAAATTGAAGAGTTAGTGACTGAAATTGAGAGTGAAGAAAGAAGATTGGTTGACTTGATTGATGAAGATCACTGCAAGATAGTATCAGGTGAATGTAATAAAATTGAGAGTGAAACTGAAGATTTTGGTACACCGACTGGAGAATACGAACCAATTGAGATATTTGAAGAAACAACACCGAAACTCACTGAATCTGGAGCTCTAAGTAAGGCAGAAATTGTGAAGAAAGCAACTTGTGATTTTCTGACTGAAGAAACTTCTTCCAACACTCTTGAAAAACCGTTCAAAATGTCTTCCGGGACTCAAATTCGTGTTTTGACCCTAAACGATAAAGAACACCAAGATTCAACTTTGTATCGTCTTCAAAAAAATTGGATTCTTCAATTTCGTCTAGGCCCGTCTTTACTAGGCCGGAAAGTGTTGCTTTACTGCAATTATCCTAAAGAAAATGAAGAATTTAAGCGGCATTCTTATAATTTGTTGAAGTGGCAACAGGATGAAGGATGTGAACATTCAGATGATACTGCTCTTCTGACTGAATTAACACTTGAACTTTCTGGGAGTTTTCACTATTATTTCGTTTATGATGATGGGTAAGTGAGAAAAATAAAAAAAATTGAGAAAATCTAGTTTTTCGTGTGATTTAGTGAGAAAAGCGAGCATCAAGGATCAGGTTTTTTTCTTGTTGATCCTGTTTTGAAATATGGAAATAACGAAAAACTTCCGTTGGATTGTATTCAATGTCAGACGGTTCTGGCTAAAGGATTGGGGCCATTTGATACTTGGGAAAATAAATTGAAAGTGGCGAAAGAGTCGGGGTATAATATGGTTCATTTTACACCAATTCAGGTAAGTTTAATCACAATTTCTTTAATTACCGTTTTTTTAATACTTAACTACTGTTGTAATAATAACAAAAAATGTAAAAATTGCTGTTTATAGCGGGTGTCTATAAAAAATATATGTCACGTTGTTTTAGCACCCTTCTAACCACCATCAAGTCGACTCAAAATGAAAAATTTCACATTTTTTTTTCGTGTTTTAAGAAGTGTTTGGGGGTGCGGTTAAAACTTGATTCATCTTGTACAATTCTGAACCGTTCTGAGCTGATCTATATTTACCCAATTTTTTGTTTCTAAAATATCTTTTCTCTTCGAAATTATTTTATTTTTTATAAAATTTGCCTCTATTTTTTTTCTTAATACTATTACATATATGTAATTTATGTTTGTTCTTGATTTTTTTATTTATATACTTAAGAATATTCTTTTTTTAAACAGGAATTAGGAGCGTCAAATTCCTCATACAGTATTAGCGAGCAATTAAAAATCAATCCACTTTTTACAAAACAAAACGGCAAAGAAACAACTTTTGAAGATATCGATAATTTGATTAAAAAAATGCGTAATGACTGGAAGGTTGTTTCAATTTGTGACATTGTCTTAAACCACACAGCAAATGAAAGCGAATGGCTTAAAAAACACCCTGAATCAACCTATAACTGTCAAAATTGTCCCTATATGCGTCCTGCCTATCTCCTAGACGCAGCTTTCCACCAATTTTCTTTAGACATTTCTAAAGGATTATACGAAGACAAAGGAATTCCGGCTCAAGTCACAACAGAAGATCACTTAAATGCTTTCCGTCATTATTTCCACAATGATATCTTATCGAAATTAAAAATCGAGGAATTATTTATTTGTGATATCAGTAAAGTCGTCAGCGAATTTTTAAATTTAATTCGTAATTCGGTACCACCCACACAAAACAAAGTAAAAATTGAAAAAGAACTCGAGTTGATTCAAGATCCACAATTTCGACGACTTTCGTCAAAAATCGATCTGGATTTAGCTACAAAACTGTACAATAATTACAGACTTGATTCCTACGATGAAGAAACCAGAATAAAAAAGTGTGCCGAAGACTTTAAAAACAAACTCGAATCACTAAACAAGGCCGCAATTGATGAGATCCATGAACATTTACAAGTTGCAGTAGAAAACGTAATTGCTGGAATTAGGTATTTTAGAGTTCAAAAGGATGGTCCAAAAGTGCGCGAAATTTCCCTTAAAAATCCCCTAGTTTTTCGATATTTCACTGATTACGGTACTCCAAAAAATTTGAAAGAGTATGAAGAAATTATGTACAGCGAAAATGGGAGATTTTTGATGGCCCATAACGGATGGGTTATGAATTCAGATCCGTTGAGGAATTTTGCAGATGGTGATTCGTTTGTTTACATACGGCGAGAGTTGATTGCGTGGGGGGATAGTGTGAAATTACGGTAAGTTTTTTAGGGGAGTTTTAGTTTTGTATTTAGGTGGTTTTACAGTTTTGGGGAAAAACCGGAAGATTCGCCGTTTTTGTGGGAACATATGAGGAAGTATGTGGAACAGACTGCAAGGATTTTTGATGGGGTTAGATTGGATAACTCTCATTCAACACCAATTCCGGTAAGCAAAGGAAATTTTTTATTTGTTTGTATACAGTATGTATAGTTTAACGAAAAATATTTGGGCAGACTTTTCAAGTACTCCCAATAAACAGAAGCATAAAAATAATTGCAGTTACCGCAAACATCAAATAAACCATAAAACACTTCACAAAACTTGATTTATAATGGTAAACACTTTCACTTTTAACAACGAGCTTGACAGGGTTTGCTTACATTTTTTAATGGTTCCGAGAAAAGGTCGTTGTTCAATTGAAAGCTATTACAGCACTAGTTCTATATTAAGATAATATATAAATACGAAAATATTTAGGTGGCCGAATATCTCCTCGACTGCGCCCGAAGAGTCAAACCTGATCTTTACGTCGTCGCTGAATTATTCACAAACTCTGATATGACTGACAATATTTTCGTAAATCGTCTTGGAATATCATCCCTAATTCGAGGTTACTACCAACTTTACAAATTTTTATTTTTAACTCAACTAATCAAATTTTAGAAGCCATGTCTGCTTGGGATTCCCACGAGCAAGGTCGTCTCGTGTACCGTTATGGTGGTTCCCCGGTTGGTTCTTTTTACCAGCCCAGAATCCGCCCACTTGTACCATCAATCGCCCATGCTCTCTTCCTTGACCTAACCCATGACAATCCAAGTCCAGTTGAAAAACGCTCAGTTTTTGATTTATTACCAAGCACAGCTTTAGTAAATATGGCGTGTTGTGCAAGTGGCTCAAATCGAGGATATGACGAACTTGTGCCTCATCATATACATGTTGTTGATGAGACGAGACAATATACAGAGTGGACTGAAAATGAGAGTCTTGCAACAGGAAATTCGAGATATGTCACACCAAAATCTGGAATTATTGCAGCGAAGAAGGCTTTGAATGAGTTACATTTTCGATTAGGAGCTGAAGGATTTGATCAAGTAACTACAACTGTCTTTTTTTCTAAATTACATCACGTGATTTTAGGTTTATGTGGACCAAATGGATCCGGATGTGGTTGCAGTTACAAGACATTGTCCGGAAACGCATGAGAGTTATGTACTTGTAGCTTTTACAGCGTTTAGTCATCCACCAGAGGACGCTGATAGTTATCAAAAAGGGATTAAACCCTTAAGGGTTGAAGGTGTCTTGGATGAAATTGTTTTAGAAGCAACTCTAAATCATCTGAATTCAAAGTAAAAAAATCCTTTCTGATGGATAAATTTTCTAGTTTTGATTATTTCAGATCAAAATATGCCAAAGGTCAAAATTATCATAAAGATGGGAAATGGATTAACGGTTTGTCTGAGTATCAAGTCAATGTGAAACAACATATTCAACCAAATGAATCCCAAATTGTTGAAAAGGTTGATTCTGGGACACCGCATGTTGTTCAATTGAATTTTAAGAATTTCAAACCGGGAAGTGTTATTGTGATTAGGTAAGTCACATGACTTTTTTACTAATTATAAACCACATCGCAATATAAAAAGTTACTAACGAAGTGTGCAAATTTTATTTAACATAGTCTCTAATAATTGTCTAGTGAATTATAATAGTTATTTATGCTACAAATGTTTTGTTGGCCAACAACACTCATAGCGTTGCCATATTAGCCGCTACGCGTCATCCAATTACGTCAGAATTGAGCTCCCTTGATACACCCAGTTGCCAACTTCTACGTTTTTGATTCAAAATCGTGTTTTTTTGCAATTACATCTAATTACATCTTAATTTGTCTTAAAAAATACAAAAAAAAACAATTTCTTTGTTTTATAAGTACATGTCAGACAGCTAAGGTCACCTTAGTTTTTTTTTTTGCTTTTTCTGTTCAGTGTTCATTAAATTACCAAGAAGACTAAGTTATTTTACAAAATCTCACTGTATTCTACATTTCACAGTTATAAATTTATGTTTGTCATCTCGTTTACACAATTTCAGTAGGTATAGGACGTTTCAGAATTGTTGACATTATCCACTAAATGATTTTAACATTGTTTTTTAGAAATTCTGTCTTCATGTATTTTTTTTAAATATTTTTTTGTGGTAATATGCTGCTTATAAACCTCATTGATTTTTTGATATTGACAAATAATCTGGTTACTTTTCCTAATGTCTCATTTACAAGGCTATGTGCCGTTCACACAGTCATGGCTTACTGAGATATCAGCGATTCTGAAATGCTCTATTATCACTCATATTTATCGCTAAAATCACTTTAGTTGTTTTTATATTGTTTTTACAATTTACAATAAATTATTTCAGTCAGTCAAAATTGTAATTTTTTAGTAAATCTTCCTCTATATTTAACATTTATCACTTGTTATGCTGCCTATGCCTCAAACAGCTAAGATTACATATATTTTTGTGATTAGAAAACTTTTCTTTACATCATCTACAATAAAATATATTGAAGAAATTTTGGCAAAACATGTGTTGAATAAGATTCGGCGTATTTCTTGTCTTGTAGAAATTAGCAACTCGGCTAAAGCCTCGTAGTTAAAAAACTTCTAATATCATTTTCAGAGTATCACTACCGCAAGATATGTCTGAAGCAATTAAGAACGTACGTAATTTAATAAGCCAATTCTCTCTAAAAAAAGAGACAGAGCTTTGGAAAATAATCAGCGAGATGACTTTAGCTGACCTAAACCGAGCTTTGTACAGATGTGACCAAGAGGAAAGAGACGAAGGTCACGGTTTTGACACATATGATATTCCCAATTTTGGTTGTTTGGTTTATGCAGGATTCCAAGGTTTGTTTCTTAATTAAATTTTTATTTACTTATTTTTTTATTTAGGTTTTATGTCATTATTGGGTACTATTCGACCTAATAATGACTTGGGTCACCCTATGTGTGCTAATTTACGCGACGGAAATTGGATGATTGGTAACTAATTTAATTTGTTTGCTCTCACACTGTACAAAAATTAATTTCAGATTATATTTGGCAACGTCTAAAACTCGATGAAGGTACAAAACCACTAGGACAGTGGTTTGAGGAGAATACCAAGTCCCTAAAATCGATCCCTCGGTATTTAATCCCGTGTTATTTCGATGTAATTGTTACAGGAATTTATATTTTACTGTATGAGCAATGTTATAATCTCATGTCAGAGTAAGAAAAAACCAAAACTTAAAAAAAACAAACATTATATATCTTTTTTCAGTTTTGTCAAACTCGGCTCAGCCTTTGTCAAAGGCCTAGCAATGGGTTCAGTCCAAATGTCAGCTTATATTAAATCAGCTGATTTACCTGTACTTTCCCCAAATCTCACCGAACCTAAACCACCACAAAGAAAAAATGAAAAAGGGGAATTAATTCAATCGTGTGTTACTATGTCAGCTGGACTACCCCATTTTTCAGTTGGTTATATGCGAAATTGGGGTCGTGACACTTTTATTGCTTTGAGAGGACTGTATTTGTTGACGGGGCGTTATGAAGATGCGAGGTACCATATTTTGGGGTATGCAGCGTGTTTAAGGCATGGGCTTATACCCAATTTGTTGGATGGAGGAAGGAACTCACGGTGAGTCAACTCAGTAAACTGTCAAATATGTGTTTTATATTTTATCAGCTGTTGTCAAATGATTGTGAAATTTAAAAATACCATAATAAACACGTGCGTTATTGAGAGAGAAAAGTCAAATTGTTGACAAAAACACTATAATATGAAGTTTTTCTCAGTAACGTACAGTCGTGACCAAAAAAACGGACACCAAAACGGTCAACAAAAGCCATCTTAAGTGTTATAAAAAAATGACAATTTCCAGTAAATTAGACAAATAGCAAGAAGTTTAAGCCACATTTTTATTCTCATAATTTACAGTAAATTGCATAACACTTTAATTGCATATCCGCTTAATACTGCAATTGTTATAATTTAATGCGTCTAAAGTCCAATTTTTAATAAAAACATGACGCAACATCAGTATTTCATTTAAATTTTCCTTTCAGTTTCAATTGCCGCGATGCTATCTGGTGGTGGCTCCACTGCATCAAATGTTACACCGAAGACGCCCCCTCAGGTCTCTCAATCCTCAAAGACACAGTTTCCCGAATTTTCCCTACTGACGACTCCGTTCCCCAACCCCCTGGAAAATTCAACCAACTCCTGCATGACGTCATTCAAGAAGCTCTCAACATCCATTTCCAAGGCCTAATTTTCCGCGAAAGAAATGCCGGACGTCAAATCGATGAACACATGACAGATCAAGGCTTCAACAACCAAATTGGTATTCACCCAGAAACTGGTTTTGTATTTGGGGGAAATCCCCACAATTGTGGTACTTGGATGGACAAAATGGGGTCATCCGAAAAGGCGGGAAATCGAGGCAAACCAGCAACACCACGAGATGGATCTGCAGTTGAACTTATCGGATTGGCTAAATCTGTAGTCACGTGGTTGGGGAAGTTGAGTAAGGAAGGGGTGTATCCGTATACAGGGGTTGAACGAAAAGGGAAAAATGGAGTTGAGACGAAATGGACGTTTGAGGAGTGGGCACTAAAGATACAGAATAACTTCGAGAAGTATTTTTGGGTGAACACAACACCTGTCAATGGTGAGATTCGACCAGATTTGGTTAATAAAAGAGGGATCTATAAAGATTGCTATGGGGCAAGTCAAGAATGGACCGATTTTCAACTCCGGTGTAATTTTCCGGTTGCTATGGTGGTAGCACCGGAGTTATTTGACCCCAAACATGCATGGGTGGCTTTAAAACAAGCCGAAAAGTACCTTTTAGGACCTCTAGGTATGAAAACACTTGACCCTGAAGACTGGGCATATAACGGTGATTATGACAATTCAAATGACTCTGATAACTTCAACATCGCACACGGAATGAATTACCATCAAGGACCGGTAATGACGTCACAATTCCAAACCAACCAATCACAAACTGTCTTTTTAGGAGTGGGTGTGGCCTGTTGGTTTTTACCTACGTGCCAAACTGCGATTCGCTGCTGCCAATAATCAACTTGCCAAAACAGTTGCCGACACAAAAATTGTCCTATCGAGACATTTCACCGAATTACAGACTTCAACATGGCGGGGACTTCCAGAATTAACCAATAAGGATGGAGCTTTCTGTAAAGACAGTTCAAGGACACAGGCTTGGAGCATGTCGTGTATTTTAGAGGTGAGTTTTGTGGTTTCTATGATTTGTACTGATAAGGGGTTTAGGTATTACACGATTTGCAAAAAATCGAGCGGGACCAACCACTGATTAATTGACTTAGGAGGAAAACACTTAATGAAAATTACGAAATTACCATAAAATCACCAGATAGGACAATTTTTTTCAAACGTGATTTAGTATACATCGTTGAGGAAAAAGTGGAAAAAGTTTGGAATTGTTCAGTCTACAGTGATTTATATTTTAGGGAAAACAGGACTTTAAATGTGGTTTTGTGTAATCTAAGTGACTATAGCCAAGTTAATAATTGTACTTTAGTGTCTTGTAACTTTCTTTCGAAGGGTTTTATGCCCTGTTTTGGGGAATGTCTCCAAGTTTTGACAATTTTACAATATTCTCCTGATGACTGTGTTGTTTTAAATCCGAAATATTCGTTTAAAAATTATTGTCCAATTGTTAATTGTGATACGTATAATCGTGTTGTCAAATTTGGTGATTTGTTATCACGGATTTCGATAAAACAAAAAAAGAAACCAATAAGGGTTGTTGTTGATTTAGATGAAATATCTCCAGTTGACGATGATAATCCAAGAATTACCGATGAAGTTGGAAATCAAAGTGAAAAACCTTTATTGGGTGAAAATAGGTTTAATCCAATTATACTCGAACCGTTATCGTTAGAAAATTTACAAAAGAAACGTGTTATTAATAGGATTTATGAAACTGAACAGAAAAAACTTATTCGTATTACTATTATGTATACTCTGGCCTTTTTTGCTCTTGCTATTACCACGTTTTTTATTATATACTTAGCCTAAACATATTTATTTTGAAAGTTGTGATATAAGTTTTAATCTAATATTGTTTTGTAATTAATAAAGAACTATTCTGATTAAAGGAGTTTAATTTTTCTATTCCTTTAATTTTTTTAACTATTGTTTATTTGTAAAAATGAAGTTGGATAAGTGTTCAGTCTGCAGTTCTTTTTATAAAAAATGAAAAAAAATAAATCTCGAGTTGGGCATAAATAAAAAACCTCTAATATAATAATAACAGGCTGCAAGCCTAATCCTTGAAGTGCAGAAGAAGAAGATGATAATATAAGCAAAGAACACAAAGAAATCTGCAATAAAAATAAATAATAGTCACTTTTCTACTTGTTTCACAGTTTGAGACAACATTTTTGGACCACCTGTATATTGTATGTACAGTACTATTCAATTCTGATGTCACAATCGAGCGTCCGAGACTTGGTTGGTCCATTGGATTCCAATGAATGAAACACGACGATCGCTCAACTGTGACATTAGAATTGAACAATACTGTACATTAGGGTGGGCCAAAAAAATCGAATATATTTTTTTAAATTTCCAACACTGAAAAATTGGTTCCTGGGCACCATTAAAAAATGCTTTTTAAAGATAAGCTCTTAATTTTAATAGGAAGGACCCCCTCATCCCAGTTTTCTATTTTTTCTTTAGTTCTATTTGACAAAATCCATATCTCGTCACTACTTCATCGTACAGAAAAATTTTACTTTATTTTAGAAGATATCAGAAGTCAAAGTTTGAAGAATTTAACAAAAATTTCTTTTTTATTTCTAAATTTTATAACTCGTAGATAAATATTATAAAATGCACAACATATAGTTTTGTAGGAAATTACGTGCTATTCACAAAAAGTCTTTTGTGGTTAATCGATTACTCCCAATCATTTAAACAAAATTGAGGATTTAATCCCAAATTTTGGTTTTTAAATTGCGAATATCTTCTAAATAGTTAGGTTACTCTCATATCTCTCAACAAGATTGTCGATTGCTCTTATTTACAATAGTGAAAACGTTGGAAATTTATTTAGGACAAAAGTTCTTAACTAAACTAAATGAAAATTATGCAGAAATTTTGTCGGTTTGTTCAGTCTGCGGTCCGCTTTATTACCCAACTCATCTTAATTCTGATTTAAACTGTTTTATTTCTGTTGTAATTAAAACATTACATTTTCGTGAATACATGACATAAATATCTATCGTGGAATGCTTGGATACTACTGTTACCACATTAGTTTCCTACAACTGAATAACCAAAATATAAAAATATAACTTTCCAACACAAAATAAACATTTTTTTTTACACAACATCGATAAAAAATGACTTAGAAAAAATTAAACATCATCAAAAATGCCCCTTGGTGGCGCCCCTACTCGGTTCCTATAACTACCATCCGATTGATACGAATCGGCAAACCTCGGCTCCAATTCCTGTGAGCTATTATACCGTTCGTTAATCCTCGTACTCGCTCCAAACCTCGCATCGATATCATCCGAATCTGGGGGAAACCTCGTATCGACCTCACTCGTGTATCTCCGACTTTCGTACGAATCCAACGGATGCGACTCTTGTAACAAATTCGACCTCGTATTATCCAAATTTTCCAATTGTGTCATTGGTCGAACTAAATCAAACATCTAAGATTTGACCAATAGAAATCCAGACTTACTTGTATCAGTGCTTCCCCGAGTTCTATACCTGCCAGTAGAGGGGAAACGTTCATTGAATTCAATACGACGTGAAGTTGCCTCTTCGGATCGTTGACGTTTGCGTTTTTCACGTTTGATTAACTCACGGCCTTCTTCGATTAAATCGGTAGTCATTTCGTCATCACCGACAAATTGGTGGAAACCAAGCATTGATAAGAGGCGAGAGCCGAGACTGAAATATGTAGCAAGGCAGAAAACTAAAATAGCCATAGGGAAATAGACATTAAAACCATCGGAAATAATAGAAATTACGTCCATGTGACCCATGATCTAAAAAAAAATGTGAGAAGATATTTCGACAAAAAGGGGTACAAACTTGGGTATAGTGGGTCTCCATCACTTGTTTTTTTATAATATGGCTATCCATATGAATCAAACCGAGAAAATTTAAGCACAGAGGAGGTGTAAGTCGACTTAACATCATCCCTGAGAAGATTAAACTATATTCATTTGTTTGATGGTGAGGAGCTAGGTAATATAAGTTTAGTAATTTTATTCTAAGGACTGTTGAATAAGCACAATAGCATAAGTATAGGATTATTACAGTTGATAATAACTACAACAAAACTTTTTTTTTACAAATAAAAATTGAGTTTTATTACCTCAATTGTAAAATAGTCATATTTGACTTTGGCAGAATTAACAATAGCTGCAAAAATTGAAAGGACTGGTTGTTTATTAAAAAATGTCACTTCTGACCAAACAACAGCTACAGAAAAAAGTCCAGCCATGAGGGCCAAAATTTTCTGGGTATAACCATACACAAGACATTTCCAATACCATTCTTAAAATGAGAGTCTTAGTTTTGACAAAAACCGAAATTTGACAGGCTTACCAACTGCAGGAATATATAGAAATCTCCTAAAAACTGACCTCGGTTTTTGAAAAGTGCGTTTAAATCGGCGATCACGTGATATTTGATTTTTGAGAGTGTCTTCCAAGTCGAAAATTTTTTCAACAAGGATATTCCATTGTGTTTCTGTTCTTTGAAGCACTTGAAGGGATTTTATCGTCTGAAAATGTGATTGAATATGTGTTCAGTCTGCGGTCCACTTCATAAAAATATTTCATTTATTGCGTGTATTAATTCTGTAGAAGCATCGTTGTGGAAAGCCTGAACATATGATTATCCAACTGTTTTCATAATGTTTGAGTACCGATACTAGAGGTAACAATAAATTTGGGACATCAAATTTTGACACCGATAGGAAAAATAGTCTAAATCAGCCTTTCTTGCCAATTTCGACAATTGAAACTGATAGTAAATAGTTACTTATCAATTAAAAGTGCATTCAAAAATAAATGTGTTCAGTCTGCGGTACGTGCTTCAAAAAAATTATTTTATAATAACAATTCATTTAGCTAAAATCTCAATTTTCTCTTTGTTTTACCATCAATCGCTTGACACTTATACGCAACCTATTGTTTTTTGATGATACTACTTAAAGTATTAAACCTAAAGTACACAGCTAAACGTGACGTACTAGATTTTGAAGATAACTTATAATGAATCTGAAATAAAAAATTATGAATGAATATGAAATATAATGGGTCAATTCTTCAAAGCCACACGATAATTAATTTTGTATACGAAAATTTCGAGTAGGCCCATTATAAAATAAATAGATTTATTACAACGTAAGTTTAGAATTAAGGGCACATGATCAGTAGTGTGTTACCAATTTGAATTTTTTTGTTACATATTCCTCTCCAGAATCCCTATTTACTAGAACCACTGTAATACGTTATAAGGTAGTCCAAGGGACAACTAAAGTCCCTAAAACTACCAAAAAAAAGGAATGTGTGACAATAGTACGTAGAAGGTACAATAGTGAGAATTTTGATATCTAAAACTGCTTCAGCTGTGGCTAGATTTGTATAGAAAAAACATGCTTTCGATTGAAATATTTGGAGGCTCTAGAAGTTATTGAGGTATTTAAATCCGCCCTGGCAATACTGAAACAAATATTACAACAAAGGCGTTTATCCCCAAAACGCCATCTATCGCCAAAATGCCAATCCCCAAAAATTAAGGTATCTAAACTTACAATGGTAAGCTGTAAGAACATCTAAAGCTACAATTTTAAGGCTATTACAATACTTAAACCTTGTAAAACTTGTACCGCTATACAGTTATTATAGTAGCTGCGCTGTAGATTTGCATGAAAAGCAGTTCATATAGGTACCGCCGTAGTATAGCCTTATACAAGCCAGACAATCACTGTTTATTGTGTTAACAGAATGATATAGAAAAAGATCCATTTTATTTATTTATTGTAATTCAAAATGCTAATATGAGAATAATAAATAACTGTCAAACGATTGTCTCGCTATCTCACTGCTTTTCGATACTCGCTATTTTAACGGAGCGAGTAGTAGCATCAGAATATAAATCTAGCAATAATTCTACAGGAATATTGTATTATTTTTTTTCATACTAAAGGCGTAATCTTCTTGCTCGATCCCCTTGGCGTGTCCAATAAAACTAAAAACTCACACAATCACACCAAACTTTTTTGCATACAACGCACGCTTCGGCAACCATCTTACCGTTCTCAAGTTAAATGGAGGACTGGATATTTTACAAATCGTTCCGCCTTATATACTAGTCGGTTACATAATACCTTACAAAAAATATAACAATATAAACCCCAACTCACTTGTTTATGTAGCCTAATTAGTGCCTTTTCGCTCGGTAAATCTGTAGGTGTATCCTCAGGCAATTGTCTCCGATTCATCCTATCTCTTAATTCAGTTGGAACTTTTTGTAAAATTGTTTCCAAATTTGCATGTAATGGATGTCCCGGATGAACAGCTAAAGAAACAGCTTGTAACGACTAAAAATCCCCAAATCAAACAAATACCACAAATTTTAACATAAACATTAAACCTCAAGAACATCATCTACAGTTTCCTCAGCCTCACATTTATCAGAACTGAGTTTAGCTGCTTTAAAATACGAATGTGTCAGTACAAAACTGTGATTAGAATTATTCCATAGATTTCTGGGAACTTCAACTAGAGCATACCCAAACAATAAAACTAAAAGGAATAACCCCCAAGTATTGCTAGCTGATGAAGCAATTGCTTTCAGTTTTGACCAGTCGAGATGTATTCCTGGTTGTAGTGCTAGATAAATCAGTAAAACTCCACAAATTAGTAAATAGGAGCCGTAATAAATTGCATTGTCGATAACCGCAGATTTGAGCTTGCCTTTTACTGTAAAATCACCCGCTTTTATGTAAGATTGCATCATAGGCATGACAAGCCTAAAAAAAGCTTTATTTTTGCCAAATTTAGATAAAAATATTTTTACCAAGTTAAGCACTGAGTGCTCCAATACACTGTACGCCACAAATTCGGAAAAACCTCATCAGGGACTCTGCTCCAAGGCTCCTCACACTTTTCATCACTTTTATTTGTGATATTAAGTGTGGCGTTATCAAAAGTGTCATGTTCTTCCTTACATTGGCGATAAACCGTCTAAAAAACTAATTAGTAATTGATCACAATTTGAGCCTGATTACTCACAGAAATTACGTCCAAAGGGAGTGCAAAAATAATTAAAAAACTAAAATACCAGGCAAGTAACACAATCAATGTTACAATAATGTGATGCCTAAACCAATTTCCATATCTGTACAAAACTGTAGCGGCAAGAACAAACGAGAGCAAGATTTTTGAAATAAGGGGGCCGTAATTCATTGTGGTGATTACTCTTGCTTGGAACTTTGCGATTTTTGAGCTTCTTGTTGCATTTTTTCTAATTTCTCTAACGTGAAACTTTTAAGTGGGATTAAACGAGGTTTACACAACACTAAATCCTGAATATCTTCAATAATTATTTGTCCCTTATTAGGCAAAATCGGCTTTGGCTTTTCAACATGAGACATCGTCACTTATTTTTATCCTGAAGTAAATAACAATGACATTGCTGATTTCTCATTAATAATCATCGGTTAATTAATTAAAACAGGTTTTTCTTATCGGAAAATTGATTTTCACGTGAAAAATCGCAAAATTATTGAACTTCCACACACACAACACAAACGTCAAATTTTGACAAGTGACAACCAGTGCTGCCAATATTGATCAATTTTGTTTTTTTTTTAAATTTGCGTAAATTTGCAATATTTCTAACAAAATATTGTTTATTTCACGTCTGGTGTTGTGTACATGTCGCAAAATTTTAATTATTTGCATAAAACGGCAATTTTTAATATGAAATATGTGTGTTTTCTTTTTCTTCTGTTGGTGACATTGGTTTGGGGGCGTGTGGGGGTGTATTTCAAACCAAAAATCCCTAATGGGTTTTTGTGTGAAGTTGTTGAGTTTTGAGGGTTTTGTCGAAAAATGAGTGATTTATTTAAATCAGCTTATGAGTATTTTAGTGGCCCCACAAATGGGCAAAGTGATAACAGTTTTGTGGGCCAGATAATAGAAATTTCCAATGTAAAATTACGAATAAAAAAAGTCATAGCTGAAGGTTAATTTTCAATATTGATTTTTCTTTAAACATTTTGCAATATTTGTGTAATTTTCAGGCGGTTTTGCTGTAGTTTTTGTCGCACAAGATGTAGCCACAGGGAAAGAGTATGCTTTGAAAGTGAGTTTCTTTTAATTTTCAAATGAAATTACTAGTTTTGTGGTTAACAGAGATTACTGGCTGCTGATGAAGAAGCTAAGAGTAATATTGTCCAGGAGATTAATATTCTGAAGAAATTGGCAGGACACCCTAATATTATCCAGTTTTTGTCAGCTTCGTTCATAGATAAAGCACAAACAACACATGGAAAAGCAGAATTTTTATTAGTAACAGAGCTGTGCACAGGTATTTTGTACTAACTGCTGTACTGTTGTATATTGGGCGTTTTAGGGGGTTCACTGGCTGAGATTTTGCAGGCGCGAAGCACCCCTTTTGAGCCTGAAATTGTAACTCAAATTTTTTACCAGACTTGTCGAGCACTTGCACATATGCACTCACAAAACCCCCCAATTATTCACAGAGATTTGAAATTAGAAAATTTGTTGATAAGTAAAGAGGGTACAATAAAATTATGTGACTTTGGTTCAGCAACTGTTGAGATGTTCCACCCAGATTTGACGTGGTCAGCTAATCAACATGATAATTTAGAAGAAAATGTATAAACTCCTCTCCAATTTATTAATTTATTATCTAATTGGTTCTTTTAAGATGGCTCACTGTACAACTCCTATGTACCGTGCCCCCGAAATGGTGGACACCTGGAACAATTATTTTGTGGGTCCTCCTGTTGATATCTGGGCCCTCGGTTGTCTTTTATACGTCTTTTGTTACATGAAACACCCATTTGAAGACAGTGCTAAATTACGTATAATCAATGCTAATTACAATCTTCCTTCTGATCCCAAATACGCCTGCTTCCAAGACATTATTCGTAAGTTAACCTTTTGTAATTCAATTCCAACTCATCTAAAAATACCCAACAATTTCGCTATTAATAGGAGGTTGTCTCCAAGTCAATCCTGAGCAAAGATTAACCGTTTCTGGGGTGTTGGAACGAGTAGCAGCAATTGCCGAATCCAACGGTTATAATTTACGAGCCCCCTTGCAGTTCCAACAGAAACAATCACCGGAAACAGATCATAGTTATGGTGATGGTGTCCACAATAATGTGAAACCTCCTCCACGACCTGTACCCCCACGGCCTCAACCGGTGCCAGAACGGCCACCACAGCCCCCGCAAAGACCCGTAATGCCGGCACAGCAGAGGCCGCCGGAGGTTAAGCAGTCGGGGCTGTTTTCATCGCTGAAGGGAGGAGCGGGGAGCTTTTTAAAAAATTTGAAAGATACAAGTTCTAAAGTTATGGCAACGATGCAACAGTGAGTGTTGTTTTAAAAAAATATATAGGTAGGAAATGATTTTTTTTAGGTCAATTGCTCGGACTGATTTGGATATAAGTTATGTAACTTCTCGGATTTTGGTAATGCCCTATCCTTCTGAAGGGATTGAGTCTGCATATAAAACTAATCATATTGAAGATGTTAGAGTATTTTTGGATTCGAGGCATCCTAATTTGAAATATTCGGTGTATAATTTAAGTGGGAAATCATATCATTCGAAATTTGGACAAGCAAGAGTTGTTGATTGTACGTTTGCGTATCCTGAACATTTTAAAGCTCCGTTATTGAATTCTTTGTACCAGTTGTGTGAAGATATTTATCAGTATTTGGCTGGGGATAGTAGAAATGTTGTTGTGATTCACTGTACGGTAAGTTTTTCCGTTTAAAAAGAATTTGTTGTGACAATAATTTATTAGAAAATAAAAGTTCATAAAAGAAAGAAATAGACATACGGGCTGATTTCAAGTATAAGATAATACCGGTAGTATCTTCGTTTCCATGGAAAAATAAACAAATTCGAGGTTGTAATTCACTGTTGTCATGGAAAAGTATTAAAATTTGCAATACTACCGGTATTATTGAAATCAGCCCATTAGTAGTTATGTCTAAGATTACATGTAATTTTTTTATTTTCTTATTTTTGTAAGTAATTTGAGTTGTAACATAAAATCCATATTTTTTGGATATAAAAACGCAATGAACAGTGTTCCAGTTTGCGGTGCGGTCAAAAAATATCATTATTTTGTTTTCAGTCGTACAAATAAAACATTTCTTTTATCATTATTTCATATAAATTGATCATTTAATATAACAAAAAAAAGTTAAATTTATTACTGTGAATTGTTAATAAATAATTCATGATGGTTTAACGTTCTTAATGTATATTGTATTGTACTAAACGTCACTTTTTCTCAGAGATAAGGATAAAAGAAAGAAATTTAATTGTCATTCGTTGTTTATTTACAAAACATTACAAGACAACGAATTTTATAGTCACTTCATGCATTAAATCAAACATAGTAGCCCTATAAATTTTACATAAGTATCATTCTTCGTCCTAAGGCAGAAAATGTCATATCAGCTCGTCAGTTTAGCATTTAATTTAGAAATAAAAATAGTTTTGTTTTTAATTTGATTTAATTGAAGGTAGGAGAAAAAAGTTATATGTCACACAGACATTTGATGACACATAACTTTGAACTGATAATATCTACTTTTTGCCCTTGTGACGTAATATACTAGTTGGTATTTTAAAATTGAGAATTGTATGATTTATATTAGAACCAATGGGATGCGAATATTATGACTTGTTTTTATAGAAATACAGAATTTTTCGGAAAGTATTTTCATGTTAACGAACTGAGGCGAATTATTAAGTGGAAACATTATCAAATTAAAGAAAAACTAAGTTTAAATAAATAATTTAATATTTTACTTCTGACCGATTTCATAATCAACTTAAAGGCTGTTTTAATTTAAATGACGTTTAGACTGTAATCGTTGGTTGATTTTTCGATGCATATTGTCATAATGACAGTTACATTCTAAACGTTATTTAAATTAAAGGAGCTTTTAAGTTGATTATGAAATCGGCCCTTAGTGTCAGAGGAGTTTATTGATTAAGAGATTTATAATATTGATCAAGTTAATTTTTAATTAGATACTAAACCATATCCGAAACTATAAGTGTTCAATCTTATCTCCATTTAAAAAAAAATTTTTTGGAACAAAACTCGGAATAAAATTAATTATTTATCATAGGATTCTTTTGCTTAATACCACCTGTACTTTGATACATTGTCACGAAATGCTTTTTCATATATTTCAAAAATATTTAATCATTATTAATGACATTTTTTAAATGCATTAGAAAAAACTTTCGGAAAAAAACAACCTACTTGTGATATTATAACTGAAAATAAAACTTTCAAATTCTCCTATTACAAGTTGGTAATTTTTACAACCTTTTTGGGTATGACAGGAGTGTGAGAGTACAACCAAAAAAATTGTTATTAACTAATTCAACAGGTGATGGTTTTTTAAAAAGGAACAAGCTATTTATAGTCTGGGCCATATAGCAATGGATTTGTCATCTGCTAATCATTTACATTCATACATTAAAGCTAATACATTTAATTGGTTGCCTACTTTACAGGGTTTTCATTAAATATTTTTTAAATAAAAATCGTGTAGAAACTTAATTAAATGTATTAGCTTTAATATATGAATGTAAATGTCGCTTATTAAATACAACAACGTCATAACTCAAAAGCAAGTATTTTTGTTATATTTATGATTAGAATGTACTTTGTATTGTCTTTTAATTATTAGACAGTCATATCTGTAGCTAAGAAACTCGCCAAAAGATAGCACTAGTTTTGTACTACGTCCCCACTTTAATTTGTAATTTTTACTCTATAAATTTTAACTTTAAATTGCGTCTATTCAAAAATAAGCTTTTTCGAATTATGACTGTTGTATTTAATGAGCGATGTAATGATTAACAGATGACTTTTTTATCGGGTAAATTCATTGCTATGTGGGCCGGACTATACTTTTGTCACTTTGTGACCTTTGCGAAAGAAAAACTCTACAAATATCATTTCTGTTCTGTCATCCGCGAAGTAATTGTTTTACGGCTTCTATATAGTCCACGAAATTAGTTTTCTTGTCGCTTTCAAAGGATTATTTTGACGAATATTTTTTTTTTAATTAACGTCGCCTAAAGATAATCATTTTAAGATTTTACACCTTGGACCTTGATGTATTAGAACGTCACACTTAACATTTATTATTCAAGTTGGCTGCAGCAAAAATGACGTAATAATGACTCGAATAAAAACTGAAATGATAATCACACGTTAATAGGCATTTTTTTTTGCAAGAAATTAAATTTTTGTCATTTAGAAAAAAAATTAACCGCTTTCTAATAATTTAGACCAAAATGTAAATGTTAATAGGAATAAAATAATAATAGGAATTTGAGGCTGGTATGAGCTCATTCATATGAAAGGAATTGAAAGTTAGAGGTGCCAAGGTATAAAAAGGAATAGGTTGCATAGTTAGATGACATAACAATGGAACAATATTTTTTAAATAAATTAAAGGAGATTATTTCTGTATTGACATTTGTGTCGTCACGTGACATTTGACAAATATCTTGACATTTCTATTTAATTTGGTTAGTTTCAAAACTGCGTTTTTATTATGATTTTTTTGATGACGTAAATTCTCTTGTTTGTGGTCGCTACTATAGCTTTTTCCACAATTTTTATAACATCTGTGGTATTGTTTTTTTTTTTAGAAATAACCTCAATCCACGTGACTAAATAAAGATAAAAATCGTAGTAAAACATATGTGTATCATATTTTTTGGTTACGCTACTAATAAAAGCAACAAAAATGACCAAAGTATTCGTTTAGCGTTATATTAGATAATAGCAATTATGTACTTTGACTTTATTTAGCAAGCAAAATGTCAATAATTACATTTTGAACAAATAATTGTAGAAATTGTCATACATATTTATTAGTTATTACTTTGAAAAAAATATATTGGATTGTTATTAAATATCAGTATTTGACAAATGAAAAATTCATAACGGTTTAATTTATTTATTTACACACAATAATATAATACCTTTACAGTTAATTCGAAATCGTGGCTTTACCTGCCGCTGCTCTATTCCAGCTATTTTCTCTGACGTTGGTCTCATGAACCCTCTGTTTAATCCTCTAACTTCTGACTAAAGGGTTTGCATTATTTTTTTTAAATACTAAGTTTTCAGTATAATTATTGTAAAACACATAAAAACAGTGTAGATTTAACGAAATAATTTATCTTATGTTCCTGTTTTCACTTGAATGAACTATAACTGTACCGATTTCTAACTTTTCCATACAAATATTTTTGTTTTCTAACAATATTTCAGGTCTAAATCATATTTTCCCGGTTGCATAAACGTTTATCAAAATTGATGAGACACTAAACTCTGATGAATGCACAAAATACGATGCGTTGATTGGTTAAAAATACATTAATGGGCGATTAATGGTCCCATTCCACAGAGTTCGTTAAACATCCCTGTATCCGTACAGTTGATACCAATCTTCCAAACCAATATTTTGGCATTTGTATGAACAGTGGTATCAAGTTTTGGAATTAAGTTTTTCCAATTATCTGAGATAAGATCAATGGAAAAAAATTTTAACAAATTTTTTTGATAATAAATGATTCATAATGATCTTGTCTTATTTTAATAAAATGTATTTTTTTATTAACCACACGTTATAAATATTTTAAAGAAAACTAACAAAGAACATCCTGCATTTATTTTCTTTGTTAGCTTACCTGTATGAAACACAAACAAAGTAATTACCTAATCATGCAGTAATAGCTAAAATTAAGAAAGAAAATACAACAACTTGACCTTTGATATATTTCAGTGAAACAAAAACAAATTTGTGATAATTACAGTGATTAAATCAATTAAAAAACATTGATTTTAATAATCAGGTCTGGATTATCTCAAGATAGGCACTTAATTTACTTAAACATATTTTTAAAAATTACTTATATGTACGTCAATATCCAATGCACAATACTTTTTTTTTTAATCAGATTGCGTTGCAATTCAGATTTAGATTTTTATCTTTTCATTATATTTTTAAAGTGTTAAACAAAATATTTCCATAAAATATCCCAAGATTTTTAAGCTAAAATAATGCGTTTAACACGAAGTTGAATCCTTTATGAACTAGAGGGCGCCACAGTTATTTAATAAGATAATCTTATTTAAACTCCGTCTCCTGATATTCTAAAACGACTTTATAATAACTAGTTAACATTTTGAGTCGTTTACGATAGTCTCATTGTTAGGGGATTATCTACCTATTCTGCAGTAAACTCTGGAGGGTTGAGGTTCTTAAAATTTGAATGGGTTGCTCACCACTTTTACGATAATCTTTATTAAACGGATAATAAACCACTTAAGTAATTAAAAGGTCGGTTTAAAATATCGGTAGACAGACTATAATAAGTTATATGTCCGGTTGCTCAAACGTTCATCAAAATTGATGGACCATTGAAAATCAGCGCATTTTTAACTAATCAGTGCACACTATTTTGAATTAATCAGAGATTAATGATCCGTCAATTTTGATTGACGTTTGTGCAACCAAGGGTTTAGTATTTAGCTAACAATAAGTCACTTGGATTTGATATACTTCCTGTATATTACTAATAAAAACTTTTTTAATAGGACGGGAAAGCAACATCAGCTACTCTAGTTTGTGGTCTATTGATTTACTCATTTCTATACGAAGTTCCTGAAGATGCCCTACAAATGTTTGCTGTCAAACGTTGCCCCCCAAATATGCGACCTTCCGAATTAAGATACTTGTATTATTTAGCTGACATTGTAAAAAATCCACCAGAATATCCACATTATAAACCAGTCACTTTAGTCTCAATTCAAATGCAACCAGTTCCATTATTTACAAAAATTAGGTCAGTTTTAATTTGTTTTCTTAATAATTTAAATAAAAAATGGATTTTTAGAGATGGCTGTAGGCCCTATTTGGAAATTTACAGCGAAAATCGGTGTCTCCTGTCGACTTTACAGGATTATGAAAAAATGAGACTGTATAATATATCAGAAGGCAAAGTAATTGGTTAAAGGAGATTGTAATTCTTTTTTTATTTGTGTGTTTTTTTTTAAGGTTTTATTACCGATTAATACAAGTGTTTGTGGCGACGTTTGTGTAATTATTTATCACGCTCGGAATATTCTAGGAGGTGTAATGACCCAAGGTAAAGCTACCGGAATAAAAATTTGTCAGCTGCAGTTACACACCGGATTTATTCCGGAGGAGGAGACTTGTCTCAGATTTAACAAGTATTTATCAACTTAAATTTTTTAGAAAATTCCAGAATTGATTTTAGGTCAGAGCTGGATGAATTATCTGACGGTCAAGACCACTACCAAGACAGATTTACTGTTTTATTAAATGTTTTTGTGTCAGATTCTGAACGAAAACCATCACAACCACCTCCATGGTTAACAGATAAGACGCAACGTGTTTGTGATACTATGTTTAATTCAAAATTAGAACAAGATGAAACTATAGACAATTTTGGTAATTTTCTTTTTGAAAAGTTTAGGGTCTGAACCTTTTTTGCAGCCAGTAAACCACCAAATCGAGTGCAAGCTTCGCCCCAAAAACCCCCAGAACGTCCAAATAAGCCTGCACCTCCTTCACCACGTCCAAGACATGTAGAAATCGAACAAAAAGACTCCAGTGATTCAGAAACTGAACAAATCAAGGTAAGCAATTCTAACGGTCCTGTAGTTCGGGTTCTTGTAATTTAAAGAATTTTTAACGAGTGATTTATTCAACAAAGAACTATTTACACGAACAATACAACAATAAATAACTCAGTAACACTATATATCCACTCTATCGCTGTGCTGAACTTGACGTCTCTCTATTATTCGATTGTTGGCCATTGTTCTAAATCCATGTGCAAGAATTCGACGAATGCAATCAATGGCCGTGTCTAATACTAAAAACTAATTATTTTACTTAAGATATTTTTTTTTAATTTTATTTTGAAACGAAATATTAAATTTGACATTTTTTAAATGTTTTTTAAATTGCATGTTCTTATGTAAGTGTTGGATAAAGAAATTTTAAAATAAATCCTCTTATACAGGTGTAAGAAACATTAGCGTACTATACTCATGTACATTTTTAGCCTCAAGTCATCGACCCACCCCTCATTGAAGCCGTCGACCTCCTCAACCTCAACACCACCACCAACTTGCCACCCTCCAACCTCAAACCTTCAGCAAGTTCAAACTTTGATCTCTTATCTGGCTTAGCAGATTCCTCTAACTCCAACTTCCCCAATTTCCCTTCAAACCCAACCCCAGCCCCAGCTCCACAACCTACACTTTTCGACCCTTTTGGTTCAGCCGATCCCCAAAACAATCTTTTAGGAGGTTGGGGTAATTTCAATTCAGCTCAACCACCTCCTTCCGAACCCCAACCCCAAAAACCGACCGATTTTTTCGCCGATTTGGGTAATTTAGGAGGAAATAAATGGAATAGTAATGCTTCCTCTCCAAATAAAGTTCCTCCAACTACACCCCAACATATTCCTACTGGGACGCCACAACATAAACCAGGAACACCCCAACACCAAGCCAAGTCACCAGCTGATTATAGTCGATCTCATTTTGATACGCTCGGTGATAAAAATGAACCGAAAGTAAAACCGAAAAGTGATGATGTTTTTGGAGACTTGTTGGGGTCCCAAGGGTATAAGTTTACTGCGAAGAAGGATAATACCCCAAGGACGATTAATGATATGAGGAAAGAGGATATGGTGACTTATATGGATCCGGATAAAATTAAAATTATGGAGTGGGTAAGGGGGAATGTTGTGATGGGCTAAAAAATTTTAGCTTGTTATTTTAATTTTGGGTTATTTTTTAAATTTTTATTGTAGACTGAGGGTAAAAAGAATAATATTAGGGCATTGTTGTGCTCGTTACATACAGTTTTGTGGGAGGGAACAAAATGGGCTAAATGTGATATGCACCAACTTGTATCAGCTGCTGATGTTAAAAAAGCCTATAGAAAAGCCTGTTTGGCTGTACATCCTGATAAGGTAATTTTTGTAACAGGGAGCTAGTAGAAGCTACTTGACTACTTTTGTGTTATACTTGAAAATATAATTTGAATTTCTTTGTAGCAAACGGGTACTGATAATGAGAATATGGCAAAACTAATTTTCATGGAATTGAATAACGCCTGGAGTGACTTTGAAAATGATGCCTCTCAACAAAATATCTTCGCTAGTTAATTCTTCTCTACTTTGTGATCATTCCATTTTATGATTAACTTATATAGATTATTTATTTTTAGGTAATTTTTTATTTCAATTTCACATAACAATAATGTAGCTCTAAAGTGATGACTATAATTATATATAAAAAGCAATTGAATTGTCGAATCTAGACAATATTTTAATCGTAGTTACTTTAGAGATGTTGTTGTTAAAAATTGATGCTGATAATAATGATATTATACTTAATATTTTTTGTTTTTCTATTGTTTAGAATATATTTTTATATTGTGTCACTGTTAAATTAAAAATGTCATTTGTGCAATGTTCTTTTTTTCTTAACAAAAATGTTTCTTGTTTTAAATTTTATCCAAGTTGTAAACTTTACAAAAAATATATGTCAAAAAGCAATCTTTAAATCATTTTTTTTATTTTGCCACTATATATAAATCTTTAAATGGAAATTAACCATCGTAATTTAATAAATTGGCATTCGATTCTAATGCAAAATACTTATCAAGGAGTGGAGTTCTGAGTGAAAAAAAAAACCGGTTTTTCCACGAAACAATGCAGTTCTATACAAGACTACCGTCAAAATTAAAACTTCTCTTTTGGAGTCTAATCTGCGTTTTTATATTGCCTTCTCTTTGTAATTACGTCAAACCCTATCATCTGGCAGACGCCTTTTACTTGTTTGAGTTGTGAAATGAGTGAAAATATCAATATTGTTTAAAGATTTATTAAATAGATAAATTTAAATAACTTAGGAATGTACAGTGAGATCTACAACAAGTATTTCTTATATCATTTGGATACAGCCACGTTATTTTGCGGTGCAATTTCGTTAGTAACATGTTCCCAAGCACTAACACTAGCTTGATAAAAGTCAATTTGCTTATTAACAAAATCTAACAAAACCTTTTTCAAGCACTGTTGTTTCTCAATTTGCCAGTGTTCAATATCACTCCTCAGTGACTCATTAGCACACTCCAAACTATCTTGATTCGCTTCAACTTTTTTAAGTAATTGTGGAATGTAAACACCTAATTTCTCGAGTTTTTCATCACAACTCGGTTGTTTCCAAAGCGAAAAGCCTGAAGCTTGGGACGGATTATGTGAAGAAGCAATAAGTTTATCTTTCTCATTATGTCTTTTATTTAATTCTTCTAAAGAATTCTCATAGGCGTATTGATAAGCCTCTCGCTTCTTTATAGTTTCTTGTACTACATCAATATATGTCAAAAAATCACGAATTGGATTACCAATAACACAAGGATAACTTTGGACTAGCATATTTTGGGCTGCTGTATTTCGCTCAACAGCACATCCAATATTTTGTAAAATAGGTGCCAATTCGGGTTCACTACTTGCCCATGTTGTAAAAATCGGATGATAACTATTTAACTCTACAATAAAATCAGATCTTTCCTTATTAATACGACTAGAAATTTTTTCTATAGATGATAATTTCTCCGATAATACATTTAAGTACGTTTTCGTCTTATCAAACTCTAAATGACGGTTTTTAAGT
This sequence comes from Tribolium confusum, assembly GCA_029207805.1. Lineage (NCBI taxonomy): Eukaryota > Metazoa > Arthropoda > Insecta > Coleoptera > Tenebrionidae > Tribolium > Tribolium confusum. Next base: position 14,469,364 of record JALGAY010000006.1, read on the forward strand.
GCGCTATGAGTTGAATTGGAATGACTTAAAGTGCGGATTTTATTCTCTGAGTTAGTTCGTTGTCGGCGGTGCAAGTTAAAGTCCTACAATTTCATTTGTTAGTGACTATTTCAAACAAAAATTGAAGTAGACAAAGTATCTGCATTTGTATGGCAACAGTGAAAACTAAGAGCTGTGATTGGTGGTTGCTAAGTTAATCTTCTTAGTGAATGAATAAAACGAAAAATTGCACCCACTAATACCAAACACTTCACTAAATACGACGCGCGTTTCAACAACAAACTTCTTACCTTATAGGATAAGAATGTTTGTAAATTATTTAGTTTTCATTCTCACTTGAGGATGACAACTTTGTTGTCGAAACGCGCGTCATGTTTATTGAAGTATTTGGTTTCGTTGCTAAGTTACTATAGCAACCACTTATCTTGCTCTACTTCAATTGTTTTGACTTACTGGTTGTTTCGCTGTAAGGAAAATTTTGAAATGTTCATTGCAGCTCAATATGGGGTGATTAACAATCCTTGAGATGAAAACATTTAGTGCCTTCATTCTCAATAAAATAAAATCTTTTGAGTATCTATCTAATTGACCTATAAGTGAGTGTTTGCCAGGCAAAGGCTGGAAAATAATAGCTAGTAAAATTTATGAGACATTTAGAGGACTTACAGGGACTATACAAAAAGGATGACATTCAATTAATTTCTGCCGAAGCCAAATAAAATCGTTATAACGTCTACGAACAACATATTCGTTTTCTGAGTATTCAATTCGTGCTACTTTTGAAGTAATTCTAAATGTGATATACGTTTCTAAAGTTTCTAGGTGTTTTTGAGGATTGTCTATTTTAACACTCAAATCGGAATTTTCATCCATATTTAGCTCAGATAAATTTTCTATGTCTTGTATTGTTGAAAAGCTTTCTAAACTTGGTGATTGTACCTGAATTAGGGCTTAATTAAATTAATAACATCAGTATTGCAAACTTACTAGAGAATTATCAATTGTTGAGTTGCTACATATACTTGAACGGTCGTAATCTTTTAGAATTGAGGAAATTTCTTTACTTTCAACTACTATATCTAAAACTGCAGAAGTATTATTACTAGCCATAATAAAAAATATTTTTGTAACGATTTGAGGTTATGTTAATTAGGACATGGGCGTAACTGCGGCCGAAAATAAAACTACTGAGTGTGCGACCGATATTCGGAATTACCGAAAATTTATATTGGGTGAGAGAATAAAAAACGATTTACAAAATTCTTTTGACATACAAATTGAGACCATCCAGGTCTGGCTGGCCTTTTAATATATGCAACTAACAATACAGCGACATGATTTTGATGTTTTATTACAGGAAAGGGTTGGTAATGGTATATACAAATGAGTTGGGGTTATGCTACATTTCTTGTACTTTGTATTTGGTAATTGTTTTTATGCAAATTTCATGTGTATAACTGTTATCTGATAAGCCTAGTAATTTTTCAGCATTCTTAGAGACAATAATACTATTAATTGTCGGTTTAACAGGTGGACATGAAGGAGATGATGTCCAGCAAGATTGTTTACATATTTAAAATTGCAAATTGTTTATTTATCTCGGGCCCGAGTGTTGTAATTTGTTGTTTTTGATTTCACAGTTTCTCTTTTAGCAAATCAACCCCGGAGTGAGTTATTTATCAAGGCCAACATCATGGGAACATGATGTTTAACATAATTATTTGTTTAATTGTTCCAGTGGCCGGTTAATCGATTATGTTTTAGCTAAATTAATCTAAAAATCGAAGATTTTAGATGGGAAAACGAGTCGCGGTTCGACCAAGCTGGCGCCTGAAATTCTCTTATCAAGGGAGTGATGACAGACCGGTAACAGCGCCAAACAAACGCTTTTGGGTCGAAAATCACCAAATTTATAACGAGAAAAAGGCCAAAGAACATAATCTTATCGCCACAAATTAATTAAAATTCCCAGACTGTGGGAACACACACACAACCCCCTGAGAAAAGTCACGTAGCCACCTCCGACGTCACTAAAAATTTGGATATAAAAGGAACCCCGAGAGAAGCCATCTTCAGAGAGTGCTTTGCCATTCTCCAAGCTAGTCGGCTCATTTTTTTGGAAATAGCAGATTCCTAGTCTTCGACGGGTAGATCGCTGACCAAAAGACTGTCTACTAGCTAAATTTTTGAACTCATTACACAGTCGTGTCTGAAGTGCAGATTTCCTAGTCTTCGACGGGTTGATCGCGCTGAGGGCTCGAACTGTAAATTCACCTGAAGTGCAGATTTCCTAGTCTTCGACGGGTTGATCGCGCCTAAGGCGAATTTCTTTGAACTCATTACACAGTCTTGTCTAAAGTGCAGATTTCCTAGTCTCCGACGGGTTGATCGCGCTGAGGGCTCGAACTGTAAATTCTTGACTTAGCAATTCTACACCTGTTTGCAGATTCCCAGTCTTCGACGGGTCTGATCGCGAATTGGCGTAAATTGCAAGTTTAATTAACCTTTCTCTCAAGACAGGTGAGGGGGATGTCAGGGGGATCAGAGGACCACCCGCTCGCGGTTCACGAACCGCCATCTTCTCCAGAAGGTGACCAGATTTTCACAGGTCTGTATCAAGAAGGGTAAAGACTAAATTTCATCACATTATACTTGTATCTAAAAACTTATAGTCACAGGGGAGTCCCTGGGAGTTTTAATCAAACTTTTTATTTATTAATTTATCAATCCTTGTATTTTTATTATTTTACCGATTAAGTTAGCTCCGCGTATCATTTGTACGTGTCTAACTACTAACGGCCTTTTTGCTGTAATTAACCAATAGTTGATTACACTCATCTGACTCATTACTTGCACTTTAATTGCAAACTCTTTACTATTCTCCTGGCCAAGCCAGGGACCACTACCACACCACGGGAAAAGACTAAGCCAGCCCGGGTGTAGTACTATGGCACACTTAAAACCTGGCGATAAAAAGACTGCCTAGCTAATTATTAACAAACAAAAAGACTCCCGAAAATGGGACATATTAGGGAAAGAGAGTACGCGGTAGTTGGTTCTTTGGGGAGGCTTCTACGCACTCTTATCTATTAATTTTCTGAGTCAGAGGTGTCTAATCAGCTCTGCAATTAACTCAGGGTTTAACCCTTTCTGGCCTGCAGTGGTTTTTGACACCGGAATAGGTGTTGTAACCCTTCAAGGGATGCAACGTATTCTGGGTTGTATAACTACGAATAAGGTTTGAATTGTATAACGGGTTGCCTAATCTTAGGCTAACCAAATACACATTTGTAATAATTTTGAATAAATGTCTCTATTCAATTTCAGCTGTTTTACTCTTCCTTGATACACAGTGCTTAAACAACGAACACATAAATACAAAACACAACGTAGAGTCCTAATAACAAACATACTAGACGATCATTCAAAAATCTAATTTTTTGAACTGGCCAGGCCTTAGAAGTGTCACAAAATGTTTTTTATTCTTGTTGTCACTAACTGCCAAACTAAATGAGACCATCCAGGTCTGGCTAGCCTTTTAATATATGCAACCAACAATACGGCGACATTATTTTAAATGTTTTATTACAGGAAAAGGTTGGTAATAGCACATATAAATGAGATAGGGTTGTGCTACTTTTTTGCACTTTTATTTGGTAATTGTTGTAGTTAAATTTAATGTGTATAACTGCTATTTATTTAGCCTCCTAATTTTTCAGCAATTTTATGAACAATAATTATACTAATTATTGTTTTAACAGGTGGACATTTGAGTGGACGATGTTCACTATTATTGTCTATTTATTTACAATCATAAATTGTTTATTTATCTCGGGCCCGAGTATTAAATTTGTTGTTTTCACTTCCACAGCTTCTTTTTCAGCCATTCAACCCCGTAGCGGGTTATCTATCAAGATAAACTTTATGAAAACAGAATAATTAACATTGTTATTCATCCACATATTACAGGAACCAATTAATTGTTTATATTTTAGTTAAATTAAGAATATTGGAGTCGAAAATCGAAGATTTTAGAAGGCAGAACGAATCGCCGTTCGACGGAAAAAGGGTCACCGGGTCAGCCATAAAAGGGTTAGTTACGCATAGGGGAGATTTCTCGGCACACTCTCTTGGGTCGAAAATCATCAAACTTAGAATGAAAAGAAAGCCATAAGAGCAAACCCTTCTTTGGTTCGAAATCGCTAAAAATTAATTAAAATTCCCAGACTGTGGGAACACACAAGCAACCCCCTGAGGAAAGTCACGTAGCCACCTCCGACGTCACTAAAAATTTGGATATAAAAGGAACCCCCAGAAAAGCCATCGTCAGAGAGTGCTTTGCCATTCTCCATGTTGATGAGAGCTTCTCAGTCCGTAACGAGTCGAGCCTTATTAACAATTTTTTGATAAACTTATTTTTTTCCTTTACTGGAAAAGACTGTTTATCGCAACGGTTGTCCAGAGTGTAGCTTCTCAGTCCGTAACGAGTGAGCGCGCCGAGGATAACCCTTTGAACGCAATACACCAATTATTTTCGTTCTTGTTGACGAGAAATTGGTCACCTGTTGTCTAAGGTGTAGCTTCTCAGTCCGTAACGAGTGAGCGCGCCGAGGATAACTCTTTGAACCCTCTTAACCGATTATTTTCGTTATTTTCAACGAGAAATCGGTCATCGATAGGGAAGTCTTTTTCCCAAACCTCCACTAGGGGATAAACTCGCATAGTAATACCTATTTTCTTTTGTTAACAGATCGTGAGGCCTCAAACAGCCCGAGGACCACCCTTCCACGGTTTGCGAGCAGTCATCAGCTCCTGGAGGTGACCAGACTCTCGTAGCTGTCCACGACGTCAGGGGAGCCAGAGGACCACCCTTTCGCCGTCCACGAGCAGTTATCATCTCTTGAAGGTGACCCGATACTCGGAGGTCGGTATCAAAGGGGTAAAGACTAATATGATTACTTTTTATTTGTATTCAACAATTTATAATCACAGGGGAGTCCCTGTTGGTTATGATCAAATCATTTAATTGTTATTTTGTTAACTCTTTCATTTTTATTTTATTATTTACCGATTGTTAGCTCCGCGTATCATTTGTACGTGTCTAACTACTAACGGCCTTTTGCTGTAATTAACTAATAGTTGATTACACTCATCTGACTCATTACTTGCACTTTAATTACAAACTCTTTACTATTGTTCTGGCCAAGCCAGGGACCACTACCACACCACGGGAAAAGACTAAGCCAGCCCGGGTGTAGTACTATGGCACACTTAAAACCTGGCGATAAAAAGACTGCCTAGCTAATTATTAACAAACAAAAAGACTCCCGAAAATGGGACATATTAGGGAAAGAGAGTACGCGGTAGTTGGTTCTTTGGGGAGGCTTCTACGCACTCTTATCTATTAATTTTCTGAGTCGGAGGTGTTTAATCAGCTCTGCAATTAACTCAGGGTTTAACCCTTTTCTGGCCTGCAGTGGTTTTGACAGTGGAATAGGTGTTGTAACCCTTCAAGGGATGCAACGTATTTTGGGTTGTATAACTACGAATAAGGTTTGAATTGTATAACGGGTTGCCTAACCATAGGCTAACCAAATACACACTTGTAATAATTTTGAATAAATATCTTTATTCAATTTCAGCTGTTTTACTCTTCCTTGATACACAGTGCTTAAACAACGAACAAATAAATACAAAACACAACGTAGAGTCCAAATAACAAACATCCTAGACGATCATTCAAAAATCTAATTTTTGAACAGGCCAGGCCTTAGAAGTGTCACATAAATGATAGTTTCGTAATTTTTACCCTAAAATTGACAAATTTACAATTTTTTAACGTTTTGTCAGTTGATTTATTTATAAATAATACAAGGATCTGTTAACTACCTATTTTGAAATTTTGATATAATAACCTATGGGACGTTTTCAGACTTTTATGCAACCCGCCTGACACCTCAGCTTCAGGACAGCTCCTACATGGTGGGTAATGTGAAATAAACTTTGGGAATTTTTTTCACGTATTTAGCGAACGATATTCAAATTATTACTCAAGGTGGCATAAACAATAGAATTTAGCCTATTTAATAATGTAGTTAAAACTAAATTTCTTTCAACTGTTTTTTTTTAAATTAATTATTTTATTACAATAAATTCGCGGGCAAATTTTAAATTTTTCACAGTGATCTGTGACCAATCAGAAGTGTTCTGTGCCAATAATGTCTTGACAGTTGACCAGGTTGTTGACATAATAAACAACTTTAAGTTAACATTTTGTGGATTTTTAGGTGCCTTAAAGTGTTTTTATTGCTGTTTTTTTATTTTTAAGACTATTTCAAAGGTAGGTAGAATTCTTCCAATCATCAGTGGTGACGATGTTTATTAAAAGTGTAAAATTTTACAGGAAATCTCTTTCAACTTAATATTCCAAAATTACCCTCTACACATTACATGTTAATTTATAAATTGTTTGTAGCAACTCCTAGAAGTCCGGAAGAAACCACCCTTGACCGAAGGGTACCGACAACACTAAATAAAAAGCATTCACCCACAGCGTTCGTCTCTTGCATTAACCGGTGATTCTGGGGGTCCCAACTGAGGTCTTGTGAGCTACTCACACTCTTCTACATCGTCAAGGAGTCGCTTTCTTGCATCAACAGGGCATCCTGAGGGCCCCTATCTGGTCAGAATCTCGGTTCGTCCGCGTTCAAAAATAACACCACGATCTCGATTTAAGTGCGAAACAATCTCAAGCCATTTATTGTGAATAAACTAATTATTACTATTATTAGTGTAATTTTTATTATTGTAAATAAACTATTCTAAATAAAACTGATTACAGTACCTATTTATGATTCAAAAACACGAGTGTTTTAAAAACCAAATATCTTGTAGAATTTATGCGAAATAGTTGTGGGACTTCTACGTAACAAAGTACAGGATATTTTCGGAGGTATTTCCAGTATTCCTTTTAAAGAAAAAAACATGAACTATCTGTGTGAGATCAAATGCTTACTGTTTGTTCCGTTTTAGTAAATTTTTGTCCACCAGTATGTATTTAACTAAAAGAACCCATATCAAATAAAAATTGGATATTCATAATCAATCATAAGGTTGTAGGTAATTGTTTTATTATAATGTTACAGCATATCATTCAATAGCAAAAATATACAAACATAATTTGGCTGTATGACACTGACAATATGATACTAATATTAAAAATATGGGAAAAAATAAAGTTGAATAAGGCAATTTTTAGGTTTCACTTTGGACAGAACAATTTCTTAGGTATTCTTTGAAGATTTAGGCAGGTTTTATGGTACCAAACTCTATTGCAATTTGTATTGTTGCATTTCACCAGGCACAACATTGTTTACCTACAAGAATAAATCAGTATTTGTAATTAAAAAGCTTTAATAAAACGTACCTTCTGTGAAGTTTGTGCTGTTTCAATAATATTCACATCTTCAGTGGCTGGTGCTTTAAAATAAAATAATTTGTAATAATGTGACAATTGGATTTTCATCAATACATTTTCTGGAAAATTTTTGCAAACTTGGCTTCACATTCCTGAAGAAAACACAAGTGAGGTTGTCACTTCATTGTGACTTTTCATCTTTAATGAATTGAGTAAACAGCCACCGTTTTTGCGAAAATATAAACTCACATTTGGAATAGCCCTAACAAAGCATCTATGTTCACGCCACGCATGACTGTAAACAGCCTTAACCACCGAAATGAGGTAGACATCGCTACCCTTGGTGTCTGGAGCCAAGTCTGTAAAATCTTGTACACCAGAGATCGATTTCATCATTAAACCAGTAAACAATGAAAAGTCTTTTTGTTCGAGTCCGTGACTTCTTCGATCCTCCCTCACATTTTGGTCCAAAGGAGCCGGTTCAACCAGCATCATCGTGATCACTCAACTTCCATCCCAGTGGAAATCGTCTTCAGGAAAAGATACCACGTCAAGTCGTTGACTTCGAGGTGGGGAAATTTATCGCTGAACTATCAATAGCATCCAGCCCAACCCTGTGGAAATCGTCTTTACCGGAGGGTGCCAGGTCAAGCCATTCGAAACATCTGTGCAAATCGTCACAAACACCAAGCTTACAGGCGGTGGAACCCTTCATTCAACGAGCCGTCATCATCGTCCAGACTTCTGGAAATCACATCATCTCCCTCACAATCTATTAGCCGTGAAATGAATATTTTTCCAAATAAAAGTACGAAGAATGACCAGAGATTATGATTCCACTTGTCTCTAAAATGTAAACACGGAAACATCATTCACATCACATGTAGGGTTGATTGACGTTATACTTACAATGCTTTACAAATTAATTACTTTAAAAAATATAAAAAAGTCGCTCAAAAGTCCAAAAAATACGATAAAAACACAAAAATAACAAACGTCATTAAAGTTCACTGACTTCTGTCAAAAGCAATCTTCACAAGCAACACAAGCAATCAAAAGTTACTAAAAAAATGCGGGCAAATTTAAAAATTATCAAATTTCAATAATTAATTTAAAAAAAACAGTTGAAAGAAATTTAGTTTTAACTACATTATTAAATAGGCTAAATTCTATTGTTTATGCCACCTTGAGTAATAATTTGAATATCGTTCGCTAAATACGTGAAAAAAATTCCCAAAGTTTATTTCACATTACCCACCATGTAGGAGCTGTCCTGAAGCTGATGGATGACGTCATTTGAAAACAAGCAATTAAACTTTCTGTTATTTTAACATAAAAACCCCTATAACTCAAATTTAGTTAAAAAAAAAAAAACACTGCATATTATTATATTGTCATCAGATCTATACTGTGTATAGAAAATTTCAGCTTAAGATAACAGAAACTGACTCAAGTTTTACTTGCAAAATTCTAAGCAGACAGATCGATAAACAAAAGTAAATTTCTTGCTAGATCTTCGTGACGTGTTGAATAAATCGAAATATGCACCCAATCAATCATACTAAATCCTTTTTTGCACGTTTCGCGCGTTTTGGTAACGATTTTTTAAGACTATTTACAAACTTTATCCAGACTGTTATGGAAGTGAATGCAAAAATTTTAACCTGAAATACAGTACCACAAATAATAAAAATCTGTAAAAAAAATTTTGGCCTATCTCAACTAATAACAAAATTACAGGCCGTCAAAGTTGGGTATAAAAAAGCATTTTTTTGGTATATCTCGAAAACAGCTTAACCGATTAATACCAAATTTGGTACACAAATGAAGTTGAGTATACTCTTTTTACTTCAACTAGCAAAATTTTGTTACCCATCTCAATTTCAAGTTACGGCACTTTTGTTTCACATTTTGGGTAATTTACCAATTTTCTTCTTATTAATTTCCAATTTTTGTAGCAAAAATGAATATGCCAGTAGATTCTAAATAAAAATGCAAGAACGTAATATATAGACTTTTATTAATCTCTAACTTTGACATCCTCTAGCTCCTAAACGGTGCAACTTAGTATAGAGGTAAATTAAGTTAAATCGCTTTATTTGTACATGAAAAACCTATAGTTGCCCTCTATTAAAAAAAATTTGTTATACGTTTTGTAATAATTAATTTTTAGTTTATAATTCTGTTATCAATTGAGATAAGATAAATTTTTTTTTGCAGATTGTCACTATTTGTGGTGCTGCATTTCAGGTTAAAATTTTTGCATTCACTTCCATAACACCCTGTATACTAGCCGACTACATAACAACTTATAAATAAGATAATATAATTCATGATTTATTGTGACAGCCGACAATTTTTTACTTGCGCTTCTTGAATATTAGTCGATTGAACAATAGCTTAAAATAAAATAAAATATTTTGGTGAATTACGTCCATTCTTTTTATATTCGAAAATTGTTATTACGGGGAAGTGGACAAGGCAGAAAAAAAAACTATTTTATAAGGCCAACGTTTCGAATTATTTATTGATTCTTTTTCAAGGCTTATAATAAACATTAAAATTTGTTTGGCATGGTACCAACTTGTCTCTGTCAGTGGTCGCCGGAAGAATGGTACCATGCCAAACAAATTTTAACGTTTATTATAAGCCTTGAAAAAGAATCAATAAATGATTCGAAACGTTAGCCTTATAAAATAGTTTTTTTTTCTGCCTTGTCCCCGTAACATCAATTTTTGAAAATAAAATATGTCAAATTTGGCGAGTCATCATCCCATTTCAGCTGTCGCCATGGTACAGCCAGAGAGATAAAAAAGCCATGGGTTTGAACCGAGCAGGATGAGAAAAGCACTCGGCATTGAGACATCGCAGCGTACACCACTTGTTGTATTTTATTAACTTCACCATGATTAATTAATTATTGTAAATAAATGTGAACTTGACAACGCTTGACAACGTTGAACTTGACAACGCTTCAGAATATGATAATAAAAATTTTTGTGTAAATTATGGAAGAACTGTAGGTACTGAAATTTCTGGCTTAAGTCGTGTTAAACACACGACTTTTTGGCTTTGAATAAACATTTGGCTTTGTCCCTTATTAAAGATGTAACAAACTTAAATGTTTGTACATGTTTTAAACCTGTGTAAACACGACAAAAATATATTTTTAACAAAAAAGAATGACGTACACAGTGCATAATTTTAATGATAAGATGAAAATGTTATACAATTTCAAAAGCACCCAGAAGAAAATTTTTAAATTTGATGGAAGCATCCCTTCTCGAAGTGGGCATTGAATTTTGTTGTCATTATTTACAAAGAAAACACGTTCTGAATCTGGGTGGCTTAAATTTTAAACTTTTTCTTCTTATTATTATTAATATTTCTTATTTCTTCTTTACAAATTAACAGTATACAAAAAACTATTAATGTTTATTGGTAAAATGTGATTCTTTCAAGGTTAAAACCTCTTATATTGGAACATTGTTCAAAATATTATGGAGAGATCCACAACAGTTTAAACACAAATGTGCTGATTTCATGTTGAGGTAAAACCGGTAGTATCTTTGTTTTCTTCAAAAATTAAAAGGATTATATATTATGTATTTATACATATTAAAAGAAGAGTTATGATTGATAGTTGCCACAAAAAAATATTAAAATTTGCAATACTACCGGTAGTATCTCTACTTGAAATTAGCCCTTATCCATGTCTACATTAATAGATACTATTTATTAATAAATATTATTAGTAAATAATAAAATATAACATGTTATTACAATCACACACCACAAGCCACAGCAAAGGCTACACTTTAATCACCACCAGCGAAAATACAAATTGGTGCTACGTTACAACTTCAACGAGATTAAAAATAGTAAATGTTATCCATTTCCTAGTCAAAAAATTGCTTAAATTGCCATCAGTCTCCCAATATACCTGAAAGGCGTAAAAATGGCCGCGCCCAATGTGCAGATTTTTTGGACTGGTCTTACCACTTACCGGTATTCTTCCTACCACTGGTCTATAAGAAATGTCAAGGAATGGGCGCCCTTTCCAAACACACTATAAACGTAGTAAATGATACCTATTTTTCCATATCGAGTTCCATATTTTTTGACAATCTTACAAATTAGGTTAATAAATTAAATAACTTTTTTATAATTTTTAGACCATATTTCAGTATTTTTTAATTAAAAGGAATAATTTGTTTTAAATCTGTTTTTTAGTCTACTGTTGGCAACACTGCAGGTTGACAGTTCCCAAAACCCTAACCTCAAAAAATGCTAGTTGTTTATGTTGCTCGTTCATTATGTCCGAAGAGGTAATTTTCACCTTATTTTACCTGATTTTAAGTGTTTGTATAATTTACCCTCCTGTTGAATTTGTTTCTGCTGGTTTTACAATTCCTTCGGTCTTCAGCCGAATATTAGGCTCAGAAGATGAAAATTTTGTAAGTTATCACATAAAACGTACAATTGTCACTCTAGGTGTCTATTCACTATTGCCTTTGGGCTATATCGTGGCCTTATTTGCTTCGGAATATTTCCAAGATGTAAGTTTCACACTTTTATCTAAATTTTAAACACAAAAATTCTATTTAAATTTTAAACACAAAAATTCTAGGTTAGTTCCTTACTAATAGACGGTTCATTATTTTGGAAAATCTTTTTCACCACAAGCTTAGCTTTGCCAATTCTGGCACTGTATCAAATCAGAAACTGGATAATTGACGATTTCAAGTATCATCCAATCGCGATTAATTTAGCCAAGTTTTGTAATAATAACAATCGTGATTGGAAAAGTGTGGCATCTGATATCAATGCTGAATTTAGACGGTAAAAATCAATCTTATTTTGAGTCTCATTTGATTGTATCTTCACAGAATTGATAAAATCAGTGTGCAAACAAACTCCCTAATCAAAGTAATTGCTACCGAAAATTGGGTTTTAAAAGTTACACCATTCACAATTTTATTGGCCCATCAAAGCGATGCTATTTTAGTTGTCCAAAAAGCAGACACTCATCGAATTTCAGTCCAAACGACCAATGAAACTCAGTATTTAAACATTGAAGTTAAATCAGGACGACAGGATGTTGAGAGTTTCATTATCCGAATTAATGCCTCGGATTTTAAAGATTTAGAAGACAGAATCGCGAGAGATATTGCCATTTTACCTAATGTCAAGTTTCATAAAACTGTAATCGAGCAGTTTGTTGATGTTTTCAAAGAAACTATTGAAACTAACGCTCGTTATGAAAACAGAGAGGTTTGACGAGAAACGCAATTGATTGTTTTTATTTTAGTTGTTTTAGGAGTTAGACCAATGTATAGGGTGTATGCAAACTAGTCCAAATGTAAAATTACAAAAACTGTGTGGAGATAACACTCAAGGGAATGATAGTTGTACAACTTGTTATTGCAAACCAATGTGGTGTGTTAATTGCATGGCTAAATGGTTTGCTTCAAGACAGGAAAGTGATCAACAAAATACTTGGTTGGCGTCGAAATGTACTTGTCCGATGTGTCGGGCAAAGTTTTGTATTTTAGATGTGTCCTTGCTTACGAATATTGATGTTGAGGAATAAATGCGTTTTTGCTAATTTTATTTAAAGAAAAAAAAAACTAATCTGATTTAACAATTTGTTGAGATATTTTTAACTGTTTTATTGATAAGATTATTTATCCCATTTGGAAAATAAAAATTTATTTTTTTAAGAGGTGTTTTATTGCCCTTTAAAAAACAACAAAATGTTAATTAGGTTTTACAATAACGAGAGATCCAAAATAAATTCGATTGAGGTAGGCCATAAGAAAAAGTGAATTCACTATTTACTGTCCCTCAATTTCACTTGTGTACAAAGTTTTGTGTCAAAACAGAAACTATAAATGTACCGACTAGTGTTTTAGCAGACTACTCGGCCTCAACACAGCCGAATGGTCGGCACAATTATATCTGCTTATACTTAATTTTTGTGTTTTAGCAACCCTACAATTAATATAACGTTACCATCCTGCTATTTAACAGAAAAGAAAGCTTATTTCAGCGGTGGAATAGTGTACTTACTAAAGGAAAACTTTCGAAATAAAATATTAAAGAACGACTTTCAAATTATATTAATGAATGCGTTTCACATCAGTTTTCTGCCACAAATTGTTTATAAAGCTTATAAAACAAGCGAGAAACAAGAGTTTGTTTTTAAACGATAAATGCCCACAATGACATAAGAAGGAAAATTTAATACTATTAAATTTGATTGAAGCATCCTTTTTGGAAATGGGGTGATTTCTTTATATGTAATTATGATAAAAATTAATGTCGAACCCACAAGTTTAATTAAAATTCTAATATTACAGTGGCAAAGCACTTTCGAAATTTAAAGTTTCATCTTTAGTGTCTAACAATAACAATGTAAAAAGGAAAGTTATACAACAAGTTAAAAATGTTGAAAAAACTTATCAATCTTTACTCAAAACGAATTAAAAGCATAAAAATTAAAACATTAAATAATAAAATGTATAGTACAAATAGAATAAAACATTATTTCTAGTTCGGCACTTTCTGAATGATTCAAAGCTACAATCTGTTTATTTGTATAAAGAGTTCAAGTAAAAACATGATCTAAATTTCTACGGAATTTTGTCAGACGGTATTAAAAAGGTAGGTCGCAACTCGAATGTTATTTCTTAACATTTGGTTTACTGGTTGTTATAATTATAAATCAGCTGTTCTCACGGCTACATATTTTTCTAAATGCTGAAATAATTTGATTGGGGCATTGACCCACCAAAGTTTGACAGTTCTGTCACTGACTGTTGCAACAGTCAGCATTAACAACATACTTCACAAATTGCTTTTATTTCCAAAGCACTCTAGAGCGTTTTTTTACTTGAACACTTGATATTTTTTCCTTAAGAACGACTGCGCACGTTTGACCTTAATCATTGTTAAAAAGTTACTAATTTATTAGCACATAAATAAGATAACAGATTATGTTAATTGTTATTGTTAAAATTACCTGATTTTGGGCGAATTTCCAACATTTCAAGCAACACGACATGGACAAGTTCAATGACCTTATTAAAATTATTTGTCACTAAAATTACCTATTAAGTTCCAAAATTACGTTTAAAAGTTTTTTAGAATCAAAAACGGGACACTAATACACAAAATTAACCACAAATTGAACACGATATCATAAAAAATACCACTTTTATGAGTACAATGTTTTTCACGGCCAAATGGACGATCTTCGCGGCTGTTCGACACTGCTGCCAACATTGCTAATGCCAACCCCCTTCTGCTAATTCCCCAGTAAAAAATTCTAATGGCCATAGATATAAAACTCAGAAAGAAATCTTATATTCAAGATGCCACCAGTTTTAATCGTTTAACTTGGAATAAACTAATCTCGCTTATTTTAATTTTTCTAATAATCACACTAAAACTAATTAATACATTGATTTGTCGTTGCTCTGTTTTAAACATTCTCCTATAATTTTTACGGTTTGATTCAAATTTATCTTGATTAAATTAAAACATATATCTATAGTTTGTGTCAGACTAATAAAATCTTCAAGGTCAGTTATGTCATAATCTGGAATCTTATAAGTTGAATGCTGTTTTCTATCTATATTTCCATTAAAGTTGTAAGTTGCTGACATCAAAATTTGTATAAAACACGTTGAATATTCCTAAAATTTAATTCAAATTTTTATAATAATTATTTAGAAAAATTCGCCAAATCAGTTCTTTATTTTCGTTAAATGCAGATTCTATTTTTTTACGGGAATTTAAACTTTCTACTTGTCGCATCTCACTCACTCAAAGGTGGTACAGCCTACGTTGTGCTTGACAAAATGGCAGCGATGTTCTTGAAATACAGTAGTGACTGCAAAAAATAAGGGTTCCGAATAGAGAAATACAATAAAACTACAATGTGGAAGAAAACATTTATTTGTTTATTTCTTCATCGTTTATGAGATGAGAAATAAATAAAAATAAAAAACTTATCAGTAATACAAACAAAACAAAATATACATCATACAAAAACAAAAACTACATTATAAAATAAATAAATCAAAGTAACACCTCATATGTGAAGAATGTCACACCTATCGATTAAAAAATCATTTATGCTAAAAATATAAAGCTCCTATAGTATCTATAATGAGTAAAATACTTTCGAAGAAATCTTTATTAAAATTTTTATATTAAAAATATTTGTTTGCGGCATTAGCTCAGGTTTTTATGACCCGAACCGGACTATATGGGTGGCATTCTTTACTCACGTGATTACATAATATGTAGATTACACTGAAGTAATACATACTTTTTAATAATACATTTTGTTAGAGGTCGGACTGTTTCAAAGTAAAAAGATACCCACAGGCGGAGTCGAGTTTTTTTAACTTTGGATTGGCCTCTAAGACATTTTGTGATTGGTTTACTGCAAGGAGGACCGGATAAAAACTCCTAAACAGCGTCCACCAACAACAATTATATTTCTGAGATTTTGAGTGTACAATACATTTGATATACAGGATGATCAAGGATTGTGTTGTTTTAAATGATAGACTTTAGTCTATATTAAAAATTTATTTTTTATACCAAATATAAAAATTTATAAATGTTTCGAAGAAAAACAAAAATTTCTGGAAACTTTCCTAATAATAACGTTATTTGTCAGGCCATTAAAAAGAAATCGCAACATTTTACTAATTTAAGTTACCTTGTAAATTACATAAAACTGTCTTAGATATTCCTAAATATTTAAACATAAACAATTACTTTTTTAAGTAGGTATTTAAAATTACATCATCATTTACATAAAAAAACCTAATCATTACTTGAACAAGTGATGATTTTATATATTTTTTTTTATCTAATACATGTTTCCTCTACTTTCTCTATTGTTATAAATAATCTCAGCTGATGTTCTATGTTGCAATATCTTTTTTTAGGTTCAAAAAACTAAACTGATATGAAGTGATTGAAATGACAGTCATTGTTATAACAATAAAAATAATTAAATTAATCTAAGTTATACAAATCGGTTTCATAAGTAAGAATTTTTTTGTAAACAGAATTAATATCAATACAATTTAAAAGCGTGTAAAATCTTCTCGCGCCCTTAAGGTAGCGCTTTTCGAAAAATCGGTGTTCTCGGTCAAGATAGCTTACGAACTATAAAGATTACGTTTTTGAATTTTTTATATATTAAACATAACACAGTGCAGTAGTTATTTACTAAGTTTCATATTTGTGCACAAACATTTTAACTGATTAAAAAAAAGATAAACTTTTCTTGTTTTGGACACTTTATTGAGATAATCTTGAATAGTTTAATACATACATAGATCAGACTCGTACTGTATAAAAGAGTAAGAAAATGGCTAGTAAATCTTCTAATTTCAAGAAAAAAATGCTTTTATTTAAAAAAGATACATTTGATATTTTGTAAAGAAAAAGAAATTTTTCATTGTTGTTTATTATTTAAAATTATTTAAAAATTTTTGTTTTTAAAAATAATGCTCTATTTTATTTTTTAGTTATTGTCTAAAATTGGCTCATTGTTAAGAGCATTCTGCAACAATACTATTACACAAAAGTCGCTCTTTTTATTGAAAAATGAGTTGTATGCAGTGGTTTTAGACCTATAACGAACCTATGTATAGCCTTTAAAAATCATGAAAATTTATGTTTTGGTTTTTCAATAGCAATTTAACAATTAATATATTTTTTTAATAGATAATGAACCTATAAAAGTATTTCTTTACGAACTATCCTGGGTTACTTTACACACTATTTCGTTAACAAAAAATATGTAAATTTTTTTTAGGTACTTATCTTTGCAAGTGGTAGCTGGTTTATCTATTTCATGTTTCCTGTAGTTTCAACCTATACTCTTATTTCCGTTTTCCACATAGTAATAAAATCATGTACAAAAGGTGAACGGAAAAGTTTGTGTTTGAAACTATCATATCAACCGACATTATCTTTGCTTGTAATCTATAAATCTATTTAAATATTTTTTATATCCTGTTTTTTTATTTTCATTTATAATATCACAAGTACCTATTTTGATTCTTTCCGGAAGATTTTTTGAGTGTATTTCAAGAACTTAATATTTAGTCGTTTGAAGCCACGAAAAAATTCTGGAAATAAATCTAAGTCCGTGTGGTATACCGCAAGAAAATCGCATGACAAATAATACATTTTGTACTAACTAATATATGTTTGATATGATTAAAATGTCGTTTGATCAATAAACTCCTATAGCATTTATTGAAATACTAAATTATTTATTTAGTTTTTAATTATTTTATTTTATTTTATTTTAATTTAAGGATATTTCCACTTATTAGTCTTGACATAGTCGACATTGAAATATTTTGGATTTTTTTTTTCCATAAAAACAAGTCGTAATATCCGTCTCCTATTGGTTCTAATATAAAGTCAGGCAATATTCATTAAAATTAAATTACATATTAGATACATATTTATCTTTACTACTGTGAGAATTAAAATGAACTAATTTCAAGTTGAAATAGTACCGGCTGTATCTCCGTTTCTATAAAAAATTAATGGAATTCGGATTTGTTTTTGGTTGTTGTTATGAAAAAAGCATTAAATTTGTGATACCACAGGTAGTATCTCAACTTGAAATTAGGCCATTTGCGTCTCTTGGCTGATCAAGCAAAACCATCAAAACTAAGAAAAACCAGAGCTTGCTATGATTTAGATTTGCACTCACAGAATGACCTACTAGTAAGAGTAGCTTAACGAGATAAAACGAGTAAAGATCAATAATGGTGAATGTATAAATATGTGGAGGCTACTGTTAGATCCTCAAAAATATTTTTTTCAGAAACATAGAAGCTGTTGAGAAACATAATTTGTTGTATATCAAGAGATATACGGCAGAGGGAGAGAGATACGAGAGAAACTGAGAATATAGACGACTAACTCGATGTTTAAAGTCCTTGATACATCACAGATATTTTGCAGGATTGGCTTTAAAAATATTTATATAAAAACATGGTCAATTTTTTATAGAACCGAACCAAAAAACAAATAAATTGCACACACAACAATTAGATACTAGCTACTTACAACTAGATACTACCAAAATAAACACAAAAATTACGTTTAAGTAGAGACCACTTTACTGTCACCGTCACTTGCAGAAGTGAATTAAAGCTTAAACTTGAAGCCAACTTTGTTCAAGAGCACAGCTGACTTTCTGTAATCAATTAGTAACGAAATGATGACATTAGTTGTCCAGTTAGACAATATTTAATTATTTTACGCTTTGTTACATCGAAAACAAAGCTGGTCGCCTGTATCAAGAACAACTTAACGACAAATTTTAAATTTATGCTGTTTTGGTTTATTTTAAAACGCTGCGCAAACAGTTAAAGCTAAAAATGTTAATTTAACGACTGTTTACATAATTTTTACGACTATTTTACTTTTACGACTTAATTAGCAAGCCCTATATCTCTTGATGCAAAAATACCTTTAAGTGCTTCCTGTATCTGTACAGATAGACGTTGCAAACAACAATAAATATTTTGAATTTTGACTTTTAGCAATAAATAAATATTATTCTTAGTTATTTGGTATCGATTTTGAATTATATACCTATGAAGCAATTAAACTTAGCAGTGGTCTGTAACAAAACGGCTTATGTTTTACTGAAGATGAAAATGGAAATGAAATCTATGTTATGTAGATCGTTAAAAAATGCTCTCCATTTTCTTTCTTCTAAAAAGGGAAGTGAGATATTACAAAATATTTGTACTTCATGGGTAGGTACAAAGATAAAAATCAGCGTATTATGATAAAATTATTTTTTAATGTTGAATGCGCTTTCCCAAAATGTTTTTGGTTTGATTAGGTACTAAATCAAAAACACAATGAAGTAATTTTATTGAAACTTTTTCGAATTTTATTTCTACATAAATTAAGTTGAAGATATCGAATTGATAACACAAATAAATAATGGGATAATCAACAATGGCACAAATCATGGTAAAATTTAAAAAAATGCAGTTATAGTTTGTTATTTAATCAACGACAAGGTTAATGCAGACGATTAACACTCAAAATTGTTTTAAAGCAAGAACAAGCGATAATGAGAAATGTCTTTAATTATTGTCGAGGATATAAATATCACTAATATCGTTTAACACAACGCATTTCGACAATAAAATTGCCATTCTCAGGTGAGAATTAAAACCAATGTTTTACAAATATTCTGACCTTATATATAGTTTTAATTGTAATTGTCACTTGAAGATGGAAACTTTTTTTTAACTTTCTCTAAAATTACTTCAAAAACACCCTGTAGGTATATTATACATAATTTGCCTTATGCAAATGTTTATCTGAATGTTACAAATGTTATACGAGAGCAAAACTAAACGGTTGAATTGTTTGGTGTTAGTGGGTGCTTATGTTAAAAAACGATTTTGATAAATTCATTCATTAATGAAAAACCATACATTAATGAACGATTTCTTAGCGAAAATAATACATTTTAGTAATATGTTATTATTAAAACGTTACAAAAAAAAGTTTAGTTTTAAAATTGCATTAGATATGCGTCGTAAAAACTTTCCAAGTTTGTTCTATGATGTCATTTCTCTTGCACCGTGAGATAACAAGATTTAAGGATTTACCTTTGCTCCATTTTATCACTTGCTTAAATACAGTTTATATTTTCATCTCGTGATATTGATTTATTTCAAATTTAAATTAAAATCTGTTTACCCCATCAATCATTTAAAAAAAATACAAAGCACTAATCTTAAGTGTACCTGTCGTTGAATTGTATCTTAATTAAAAATCTAATCAAAGCATGAAATAGATTTTTCATCTCTTGATTGGAGTGCAAATGACGCAAACAATTGCATAGATAAAAAACAAATTTTATTAACAAAATATCACATTTCTAACACAATAAATAAAAAATTGAGATCTAATCTCACAACGCCGTTATTTCCATCCGCCCAATTTGGTGCATCTCTCGTACAACTTCTTCAACACTGAAAACTTCATCATTTTCTTCATTTTGGCACGGTTGACTCGATGCTAGCTTATCATTTTCAGGGAAATAATCCGATACTGAAATATTCTTCCTTTTTCGTTCTTTCATTCTTCCACTTTTTGTTAACGATGTTTTTCTTGCAAGATTTGGTGGTGGACTGTCTTCTTCATTGTATTTGTTTTTCTCGTTTGTGTTGTTGATATTGTCAGTGACACTGTTTGTTGAGGATTTACCCGACTTTTTGTTTTTTGAACTGAATATATTGAATAATTTTGACATTGTAGAATTTTTTTTTGAGTTCAAGATCGGTTAAGTTTTATCCTCGAACTTCAACTAATAAGAGGTTCAACAATACCACCTTTTATATCTCTACATGGATAGGTAAGTGATATTTATTATGATACGAGATAAAAGTGTAATCGTATTGTTTGGATTATTTTTTAATAATTATTATATGCCTACTTGTGATAAGAAAACACTGATAAAATGCGTTTCGAGTGAGATATGGACCAATTTTGTCGTTAAAGCACGCCCCCATAGCTAATAATAAATTGACTATAGTCAATAAAATTGACTACTGGGGCCAGGGGGTTTTATTAAAAATACCTCTCTCAATTTCACAGACAACTGTTATAACCTTGTTAGCCAAAAGGGGGTATTTATACTTACTTTCTCACACCCTCTTGCTAATAAACAGGTTTCAATGAGCTCAACCTGTTTCAGAATTCCCACTTTTAAAATCATGTTCAACCCCCATACCCTAAAAGTCAATTTTATTGACTATAATATTAATGACTAAGAAAATTCTAGAAAAAAAAAATACCATTTAAACAATGGTTTATTTAGGTGTTATTTACGCAATCGTTTAATTGGAAATTTTGTTCCGCTTAGGGGAATCAAAATTACATGTTTTTAGTTACTCAGACCGAAACCTAAGCTTTATGCCCGTGGGCCGTAAAATAATTAAAACTTGTCATTTTTGATAGATAACTGTAACTATTCTCTAAATTGAATTTTTTGAAATTTGCTCCTAGTTGAGTGTAAAACGCTAGAGTCCCTACCTCAGGCTCAGACTGAAAGCAGATTATTACGTCTTTAGCCAAAGAAGAGCCCTTTTTCGGCAAACGTAATATTTTATGTACTCTCAGTTTTCTTATATGTCAATATGTACTATTTTTTTGCAATTTCACTTACACTTAATCGAATATGACCAGCTTCTAGTGTTTTTATATAGCAACTAGCGCGGACGGTCGTTTTGTCATTTACAAAAAAAATGCAGTACCGAGCGTTTGGTCGTCTAAATGTCAAGTTAATAATGTCACAAATATTTTTTAAAATTTAATTCTCTCTTTTAAGAGGTCTTCGGCGGTAAGAATCATTTTAAGTTAATTGATAAAAGCAGCAGAGATAGGAAGTGACAGCTCAATATCAAAAGGGCAATTGCTCACTCTTCTAAGTCAAAATTGAAATTATAGTAATTTTCAAGATTTTTCAAATTTTTCGACGAAATGTTCTCAAAATGTCATAAGTACTTTTTTGTAGATTATTGTTAATTAATTTTACGAAAATAGCAATTTTGCTTTAAAAAACGTATTTGGAAGGTGGCTAATAATTAAAATATTGTAATTTTGAATTATTAACGATACATAATATAATAGGAAATGAAATAATCGACAAAAGCAAAAAAATTAAAATTTACTATAATTTTAATTTTGACCTCAAATAACTAATTTTTAAAAGAGTTAATTTATCATAAAATGATAAAAAAATGTAGAGAGATTAATTTTCTATAAATATGTTTAGGCTCATTTCAGTTAATTGATTGAAATGAATTGAAATGAGCGTTAGAAGTCTAAAGTAAAATAAATCTTCGTTGCTTTAACTGCAAATAGTAAATCGCAATAAGCGATTTCTAAATATTAATAATAAGAGTTTATATTTTAGTTTATTGAATAGAAGGTTTTAAAAAATACAGTACGTTGAAACACTCTAATTTATAATTATTATGTTTATGTTAGTGTGTATAACAATATCAAAATTTTGCAAGAAATACAAAAAAATACATAACCTAATATCTAAATGAAACAAAAAAACATAATGTAATGTAACGGTTTATTTTAGAGAGATCCACTGCCGATTAATTCCGAAATTATGACATCGTGCTATTATCGTGACTACATTATAGCGTGTAATTCTGCGAAATGTTTGTCACGGCCATTGACTGGATGTGAGAAAGGCTCAGTCAGTGGCGATCCTAGCCTATCGGCCGCCACTGTCTATCTTTAAAACGGCCGCCCCCTAAGCGCCCCCTTGAACAAATATCGACTAAAAGCGTGTAAAATAACTTGTTAAGAAAAAGAGTAAAAAAGATTTTTCCAAAAAACATTGTTTATATTGTTTATTTCCTAAACTAATAAAAATAAACAACAAAAAAGATTAAAAATAATTCAGTTAAAAAAATTAAGTACCTATATGTATAACATATATGTAATAAAGAAAAAAAATGTAATAAGACGCACTTGTATCTTAGGTTGTTTTAAAATCTTGCTTTTGAAGAAGCGACTTTTTGACATATCTGAAAAATTTTAACTTTTTGTTGGATCTTCTTGGTGTGTAAAATAAAACGTAAAAACATCCAATTACACCAAACAATTTTACGTTGCACGACGCAAACTCGAGTTGAATTCTCCACCTGAAGATTTTCAACTTTGTTGTTGAAACGTGCGTCGTGCAGAATAAAATTGTTTGGTGTTATTGGGTGTTTTTACGATTGAAAAATCTATACTGTCGCATTCTTCACTTTTAATTGAAATTATAGCCAAGTTTGAAAGGCTTAAATAATTTTTTATTAATTTTAATTTTGAAAAAAAAAGTTTGGCTCAAACTGTGGTAACAGATATTGTCAAAAGGATTATAATAGTGATAACTAGATTAGGAACTATTTTGTCTTGTTTTTTTTTTAAATATAAATTTTAGAATGCCGTAAATGTCTTTCATAAGGGACTTCAAACATCCGCAAAGACTTTATTATTTCCTCATATAACCATCAATATCATTTGTCACGTTATTACTTAATTTTAAATGTAAATCCTTACAATGTTTCAAAAGTGCGTCGGCATCAATATTGTTAATATTGTACAGAAATTCGAATTAATTGTTGTGATTTTGCAAAGAAGACAATCTTTCTTCAATTAAACCAACAACATTATCTACTAAAGTATTTAAAAAATTGTTTGTGATTTATCATTGGTTCATCTTCAGTTTCATAATTAAAAAGTCGCTCTTTCTTTCGTGTTCTTACTCTAGTTGGATTAATAAATTTACAAACACCATCTCCTTCTTTATGTAATATGTTGGCTACCTCTAAAATATATTCAAAAACTTCATCAGAACGGCAATTTTCGACAGATTCTTTTAAATTTTTTAAAGAAGTTAAAGCAAATTGTAAGGATTTTTGGAACATCTTACTAACTGCGGTAACTTTTGTATGTATTATAACACCAACAAACAAATAAAATTATAATTTTTAATTTTGTTAGCTAAGAAGGTAGCTTCAAAAAAATTGTGGTGGGACTAATATTAGCATTAAAACATTCCAATAGAAGTATCAAATTTAAAGATTCTTACAAAAAAGATATATGTATGCTAGAATAACATTCAAAATACATTATAAATTTTAGTTTTGATTTTTAATGTTTTTTAATTTGGCTGCCCCTAAATTTGGCCGTCCGTTTGCATTGCACCCCTTGCACAGCCCCTAGGATGGCCCCTGGGCTCAGTCATCGTTCTTCTTCAAAAGGAGAGTGGTTTAGTACCTAAACACCGAGTAAATACTAGAAAGCAACCTATCGATAATAAGCACTGAGAGGACAATAACCAATCAGTGTAAAACGAATAGTGAACGAGAAGAGTTTAGCGGTTCATCGGAGCGATATTCTTGGAAGAGAATCGACATTGTTAAATCACGATAACCCCGAATTTTGACGATCCCCACAATAATAACAAAAATGATAAGTCTGTGTATTTCTTTGGAAAAATGCTCATTTGTTGACCAAATTTTTCTACAATAAACAATATATTGATAATAATAAAACGAAAATATTGAAGTATGAGTATGTTTCAAGTCATTTTAGTGGGCAATAAAGATTAATGTGATAGCTGGTAAAACGGTTCAAATTAATTCAATGGATCCTGCTGGATCCTCGAAGCACGATAATTTTAGGAGTCCTTATCAGTCTAGGTAAATTGATGATACCAACACATTCCCGATTATTAAAATTTTCAAATTAGTGTTACTTTAATTTTCTATAAATGTGAAATTTATATAATGCCAGTTTTGCCGTTTTATTAAAAATTGATTTCAGTTGAGCGGTACTTTAGTTACTAGTCCAGGTAACAGGCAACCCTCCAGATTTATAAGTCAATTAATATCAATGACTTATGTTGAGGAAAGAAACTAAGAAAGTTTTGGATAAAAATAGTTTAAAAATAGTTTTAAGACGAATTAAAAAACGGTCAAAAAAAATTGCAAATTTTAAATTTATGCTGCTTTGGTTTATTTCAAAAGGTAGCGCAAACAGTTAAGGCTAAAAAATGTTAAAGAATAAAGTTGAAGAGAATTAAATTGTGTATATTAAAGTCCGGAAAGTGACATTTTAATCTCTAATCATTTCGGTTCGAGATTCGCTAAAAGACGCAAAAAAGATAAACAGTCCAGGTTGTTCAACTCTTTAATCATGCCTCCTTATGTCACCTCCCGAGTCCTCCATGTGCCACCCTAAAAACTTATCAAGTGGACGCTATGAAGGTGCATTTACTTTAGGTACCTAAATATATTTTTTCATCATAGCATATTGGAGAGCATTTTTTTGAATTTATTATTATTATTTTAAATCAGTTGTAGATAATCAAAATTTAAAATGATAAATAAATAGTAATCAGAATTTTTTTGTGGTAATTCTGAAAAATATTGGTAATTCGCAGTTATTAAGTTATTAAATTTTTGCAAACAGAAAGGTATTCTTAAAAATTTTGGCATTATTTTGGAAATCTGGTATTCTGATGTTCTTTATTTTTGTTCATCGTTTATCTATCGTATCGTTTCCGACTGTTTTAACAAACCACAAATCTTAGATATGAACAGCAAAAGGAACAAAAGGTCTGTATATTATTCCATAGCTTGTTGGGATTTTATTTTGTCACCCGTTAGCTTTATAAAATGTTTATAATATAAATTTTTTAACGGATTATTTTGATTTTTTTTTTATGTTTTGTATTTAAAACAATTTTTAAATTAACAGAAGTAAAGTAATTTAATTTTTAATAAAAATAAAAAATCAGCAAAATTTCAAAATTTGCCAGCTGTTGTTTCAGACTGTTGGCAACACTACCGCCAAGTGACAGATCATCAAAAATTTGACAGTTGTCGAGGTTTTATTGACAAACAATCCCAAATTTGTTTGAATATCATTAATTAAAGTAGTAATTCGTTTCGAAATGCTGAACAGTAAAAATCTGTGATCCATATAAGTTTGCTCAATGTTCTAACGCAAGATTTTCCAAAGCCAAATTTTCTAACTCATTGTTCAAAATGCCCCACAGAGGAGGATACAGGCGTCCTACAACCAGTAGTTTTACATATGTGAGTTCGTGTGTGAAGTACTTAATTTTTGTATTGAATTTCATCTTTTGGGTAAGTAAAACAGCACAATATTGAACAAAGAAATGAGGTTATGTTTCAGCTATTTGGAGGCTTACTCATAGGCATTGGCTTGTATGCCTTTGTCGATAAATGGCAATTAACGGGATGGGTGAAACTCGAAAACGTATATGATGTGATTTTAAATGTATCTTTAGTCATGGTTCTCATGGGAGGAGTGATCTTTATTGTTAGTTTTGCTGGATGTGTTGGAGCACTCAGAGAAAACACTTGTCTTCTCAAATTTGTACTATTCTAACTTATTTTAACCCAAACACTAATCGAAACTGTTTCAGTACTCTTTGTGTCTTTTAATATTCTTTTTATTAGAAATGGGGATTGCCATTATGGGATTTGTATTCCCACACACTATGCAGTCAATACTCGAGGAGAATTTTACAGATAAAATCATACACACATATAGAGATGATCCAGATTTGCAGAATTTCATCGATTTCGCCCAACAAGAGGTAATAAAACTAATTAACAAATTTTTGTTACATCATTTTTTCCAGTTTCGGTGTTGTGGTCTCAGCTCTGAAGGCTACATGGACTGGTCCAAAAACGAGTATTTTAATTGTACTTCTCCCAGTGTGGAGCACTGTGGTGTGCCATTTTCGTGCTGTATTAATGCCACAGATATCAGTTCAGGACTAGTCAATATAATGTGTGGTTATGGGGTTCAGACACTCTCGGTATGTCATTTGTATAAAGTCAATTTAAATAACTTTAACCGATAAAGCAGTAAAAGAGGTGGAGCTTTTCAACACGTGTTTCATTACTTTACCGGTCAAAGTCATTTAAATAGACTATATGTATAGTGGTCCGATAGAAAAGTGGGCAGACTTATTAAGCCCTCCCAATAAACAGATCATAAAAACAATTGCTTTTACCGCAAACGTCAAATAAACCATAAAACCACTCATAAAACTTAATTTATGAGGGTTCCCATTTTTCGGAACCATTAAAAGATATAGGCAAACCCTGCCAAGGTCGTTGTTAAATGTCAAAGTGTTTATCTCTATTTGATGTTTGCAGTAACTGCAATTATTTTTATGATCTGTTTATTGGGAGGGCTTAATAAGTCTGCCCACTATACATATCTTGTGTTTTAATAATTGGTAAATTTAAGGTTGCTGAAGCAAGTAAGAAAGTGTGGACATCAGGTTGTATCGAAATAGTGAGATCTTGGGCTGAACGTAATTTATATACAATTGCTGGAATAGCATTGGGGGTTGCATTGTCACAATTATTTGTTATCTATCTTGCCAAAACTTTAGAGGGACAGATAGATTTACAGAAGTCAAGGTGGGCCAGTTGAAATATAGGGTATATTTGTAAATATGACGTACTGCCATTTTAAAATGTACTGTCCTTTTCAATGTTTGTAGAATGTAATAATTGGTATTTTAAGTATTGTTTTGTTTTGCCTCTCTGAAATGCTCAGTAAAGCTCAATGTTTTATGGGGGCTAGTTTATAATTTGACTTGGTGGAAGTTGGTAACAGCTTCTGTGTTGATTACTGCTTTAACCATTTTTATTATCCAAGATATTTAACCAATTTTTTTTGTTTTTTCAGCTATAATTATGAATATAGATTAGCACGTTCAAATTATTACTAAACAAAAATAATGATTGTGATCTATTTAAATAATCACTAGAAAATATATTTGATAAATTGTATAAATTCCAATTTTTATTGATAATAGTTGTTACATAAAAATTGTATTAGTGTACATGAAAATATATTTATAAAAATAAATTTCTACCTTAAATATGTCATGGTGCATGCAAAAAGCAATTCAATATCGTGACCTTTATTTAATAAAGAAATAAGTACAAAAAAATGTCATGGAGAATTGTACAAATGAAATTAAGCATAAGTACTTAATTGTCGCCTAACCTAATCAATAATTCTAAAATAAATGCATAAAAAATCAGTATATAACGGGAATGCTCTTAACAATTGGAATTTGTCCTAAAAATGCTACAAAGGCACTAGATAGATTATAAATTTCTTAGTGATAATAAAAACTAATAAATAATTATCACAACAGTGTTTTAGCATTCAACCAAAATTTGCGCGTTTCAGTCTTCTACGTGACGTCTCCCTTAAATTTTAACTCTATTCATCATAAAAATATAAGTGTGATTAAAACTCTGCATAAAGGCATATTTTTTCATCGCCAAAAATTTTTTTATAGTATCTTTTTCCATTTCACTGACCAATAAATGCACTCCAATCACTTCAATCTTCACTCTTTCAAAAGGTATAGTTTCCAAAACTTGTAATTCAGTCCCTGAAGCTTCCAAACTGAGGTAATCAATAGTAGTGACATTCATTGCCAATAACAAAGAAAACAAAGGAAAACATTTAATGCGAGTTGTGAACCAATCAGGATCATCGACAACGCTGTTTGCATGGATACTGTTGATTTTCACTTCGTTTTCTTGGTGGAATGTCACCTCCTTGGGGTAAGGCATGGAACTAAGACACGCATGAATTGCTTGCGATTTTATACGGTTGTGGCGCCGCAGGGTGAAGTAATGCCGAGTATCGGATTGGATGAGGAGGCCACGCCAACCGAGTTTTTTCTCCAACCATTCGGTTTTTGACGTTTTGCCGTCGTTGTAGGCGCCGGATTCCACGAAAACGCCGTCTCTCTAAAGGAAAGGGAAAAATTTAGTTCTCTACAATTTGTTCCTATAATTTTTTTAGTCAGTTCTAGCCGTTTGTACAGCGTTTTTAAATAAAGCCAATTTTAAACATCCAATATTTTTGAAAATATGTTTGTTAATTTTTTTCAGTGTAAGTACTGAGAATTAAATTCTCTATATGACAGCATTTTTTTTTATTCGTTTTAAAACTCCTTTAACCAAAAAAATGTATATTCTTTGCTTTATCACTTTGACTACTTTTGTGACTCACAATGAATTTCATGAGCTAGAGCCGAGCATGTAAGATCGTAGGCTTTGAACTGATAGACAAGTAGCATTTAGTGTCTTAACAAGCAAAACTTTAAAAATTTCAATAAATAAATAGTTGAGAAATTTTTAGAGTCGTGGAACTGTTTCAATTTTTTTTTTATGTTTTTTTTAAGTAATTTTAACTATTTTTTTTTGAATATCGTATCAGGGAACAATACAGAAGCGACAAAAACTGCAATTTGCAAACGCAGCTTTTAACGGTTTTCTCGTCGCGAGTCTCATTGGTGCATTTTGTACCACGTGACAGCGGTTTACACCAGAGCAAATCACAGAGTGTTTATTATTTCTCAAGTAACAAAGTAACCCTTGGGGGTTGCGATTTATGACAAACGTCTTGAGCGTAGACAGCCAAGTATACACATCATTGCTCTTCCTCATACGTTAAAATTTTCCTGTGTGAATCGAACGACCAGTCATGCTGTAACCTACTTCGTTCATAAAAAAATAAGGTATATTATAATTAGTATAGAGGATTTTCGTTCATATTCGCGATTGAGATGGCCTATGAAGCCGCCACTGATGTCGCATCAAGTAGATGTTTTAGAAGAGAGTCATTCATTCCCAAACTTCCTACTCTTTTACACGATTATTTATCTTCATTTATGCTTTTACGTTTAGCAATGATGAAAACTAAATAAGAATAATATTAGAAACTAAATATCGTGTGTCTTGATCAGCTGTGTTACCGTATTGTGCAAAAAATAAAGTAAAACAAGTTGAAGATTTAACACTGTGCTCATGTTTTAAGTACGTTTTTGTAACAGTCACTTGAAATATAGTGAATGAGTGTTACGTTTTTGGTTCTAAACATTCTTTTCTGTTTCTTGTAATAAAAATTTGTGATTTTACGGCAATTTATGGTCACTTTTATCAGTTTTTCACTTGTCAGGAAAGCGATTATTGTGGTTAAAAATGAATAAACTTGAACAGCACTTCTGTGATCAATTAGTAACGAAATGTTGTCATAGTTGTCCAGTTGGACAATGATTAGTTATTTTATGCTTTGTTACATCGAAAACAAAACTGGTCGACTGTATCAAGGCCACGGCTACTTAATTTAATGACTGTTTACATAGTTTTTACTATTTTACTTTTACGACTTTTTAATTGGCGGCGAGCCCTATATCTCTTGAATCAAGAATAGTTACGATTTATTTAATCAAAACGAGCTTTGGGACAAGAATGTAGATCTTTATGGAGCACATTTTAAAAATATTCTGTTATACGGAGTGTTCCAAAAAAAAGTTCACGTCAAAGATATATTTTATTTAAATGAGATACCTAATATATCATTGCATATTCGCATTTTACAGATCATTCTAAACATTCTTTCAGTAACCACAAAAAAAACACAAATGCTCTCTCGGTCCGATGTCGGTATGATGTCACCCGTTCAACTTTCGCTGTTCAAAAACCAAAGATTGTAGCGACTTGCGATTTTGATTTTTAATCTTCGATATTTTTTAAGAGTTTTTAGACGCTTTCATGAAACAAAACCTGTTCTTTTTCTTTTGTGCAAAAAATTTGCATTTTTGTAACAAATTAAGTTGTCACCAAGTTTGGCACACATTTAAATCTTAAAAAAGCCTGTTGTCTTAATTCAGAAAAAGTGACATTTGGTGTTATTCCCATTAGACATCAATGTCATGAAATTTGTAATTTTATAAACACGGACACTGCTACCAACATTACAATAAACAATTAATAAACCACAAGCCTTTCTATTTTAATTAAAAACGGGCAAATTGCGTGTAAACGGGCCACTTTTTGTTATTAATAGCGTTTTTAAATATTTTTGCGCTTAAATCCTCCCTTGATAATCCTAAAATGTTGATAAAACATGCAAAGAAGGCCGAATCTAGTCTCAAAATGTCAAATTGCCGTTTATTCATTTGTTTTGTTTCCTAACCTTATTGTTGAGCAGTTTGAGAACATAGGCGGTGTCTTCTGGGGGCCCCGTGGCTTGCGATTCGAGTGGTTTGTGGTGGGGCTCAATGGCTGGCTGTAAGTGCACTTCTCTGATGTAGGTAATAAGCTGGGGGTTGTCTTGTTGGACACTTAAGAGTTCGTAGTCTTGACTCATATTAACCCTGAATTGGTAATGTCTCATGGCTGGAAAAGGGTTGTTTTGGGGCTGTTGTGTAACGAAAGTGTATTTTCTTACCTGTGTTGTCCATGTAGAGGATTAGGACAGTCATGACTATAGCAAAAGCCACCGAGAATGCGGCCAAAGGTAATATTTTTCTGATAATGTTTGGTGTGGGTGGCGGTGTGATTTGGGGGGTTTTTGCTGGGGTTACAGGCATTTCAGGTGAGTTATTTTGAGTCGTCGGTGGGTTGGGGCATTGGCCCGGACTTTTCGATTTGGTGAAATATTTCGTGAATTTCATAATAAGTTTGTACATCGTCACTGAAAAGAAATGTTAAGGAGTGATTAACAAAGGAGTGGTGACTTACCAATTACGTTAAAATGTGACGGTCGGGGTTATTTTTATAATTTATACATTTTTTGGTTTTAAAGTTGAAATAATGAGCAACACAATGAAATGACCCGATGGTACATCCTGTCTTTCCAGGTGCTAAAAATGCTCTACGGTCGCTTTCGAACCAAATTACAAAGCAAAATGCACGATTTTCGACTTTATTGATTATTACTCCCACCTTGTTCCTTGTTGGAACGACATCAAGAATAACAATGTTTCTCTTTCTATTCGTTCGTGTGGTTGCTGTAATTTATTCCTCAAGAAATTTCACAAAAATTACTTTTTTGTGATTGTAAACAAACACTTTCTGCTTGGAATTTCTCGAGAAACCCGAGCGAGACAAATTACGAGGAAAAAATTATGGCTCTTTAAAGTTTTAATTATTTTTCCCACTACAAGATACCTATACAGGGTGGTTCCATAATAATTTCAGATTTTTATTATAGCATTTACAGTTTTATAAAGCTAGATAGTTGAGATTGACACCACTTGACTGTGTAATGAAATTCCTCAACCGCAAGGACTTTGGGTTTTGCTATTTTTCTACAGTTGCTGCAGTGATTATTTTATATTTTTATCAAATTCAGAATCCTATTTTACAAATAAATGAAATGATTTAAACTATGAGAGTTTTATTTTATGAAATAATTATAACTAATTCTTTCCTAGGTGATGTTCTAGTTTAATTTTTTTCTATTGCTAGGGATATTTGCTCCCGTCGGCAACGTTTGTGTAGGCAACTCATAATACAAAGGTTTAAATTAGGTACAGTTAAATTTTATCATTATTTTAATCTAAAAAGTCGTGCAAAAAATAGTATATACATATACATAATAGTATGGAGAGAAAAACGATCATTTCTTTGTTAATTATTCACTTCTGGCTATAAATCGCATTTCAAGAATAATCATACATTTCATCATACTATTTAATAATTTTACATTAAATCTTAAAATTTTGAGCAACGCGTCAGCGTCATCATAATTCATTTTTGTATTAAGTGTACAAAGCATACCTATTATTTAATAGGTTTTTTGAGCTTGAGAGTTTTTTGTCGAGAGTAAAAATACATTCTAAGGCTTAAAAACAGCTTTGCATACGAAACACAAACATTTTTTCCTACAATTGCCATGATTCCTAAATTAATAAAAATAAAAAAAAAATACTGAATTTACATGACGTTTGAAGTCGAGCGAAGCGAGGAAATAAAGGAAATAAAGCGTGTACATATTTTGATCTATGTACATCTAATATTATGGACTCTAATATACTCGTAATATGAACATACAACATTTTTTATAACCGCTATTAATGAAAAATAATGACAAAAATAAGCAAACACATTTTGAATAGTTTTACCACCAAATTTACATGGAACGCTTTATAATTATTACGCCAATTTTTTTTTTATTAGCACATCACATTCTTTTTCAAATTGCCTATCGTCGACGTTTCGCCGTTATTTGCGACTTTCTCGGGACTAAAAAAGAATTTAGTTATATTTTGTGTTAATTATAATAAACTTCTTGAAGAAGCCGCAAGTGGCACAGAAACGTGAACGATACTGTAATAAAGGCAATTTAAAAATTTTTTCTTAATTCAAAAATAAACATAACGGACAACTACAATAAACAATATTTCTCACAATTCTGCAGCAGCAAATGCATCAGTGATAGCAAATTTGCTACCAACAAAAGCGTGGACCTTTTCGAAACAACTTTTGATTTTTTTATTCGGATAATAAATACCGAAATTATAGCTTAAATCGTAGATAGCCTGTATTTTATATGTATGATATATATTTTTCTATTTTATGCAGAGACCGGATTGGGCCGTTACTGATTGTGAACCAAAAATCGAAACCTATATTTTGTTGTAAACCAAAATCGAAATTTTTTTTTTTTGAGACCTGACTAGAATCAAAATTTTTGAATGATCTAGAACCGGAACCATAACAGAACCGTTATTTTATTTAGGTGCAGCCAGCAGATGCCTGCATATATAGTCAGTCAAAATCACTAAATAAAAAATAGTAGTGCCATTTGCGTTGCCATTTCTCTCATTGATCTAGAATCGAAACCGTAACAGAACCGGTATATTTTACTTAAAATGATTTGTTTGTGCTTCTGTTTGTTGTTTTTTTTCAGTATCCATATACATATCAGTATGTATTTATTTCAAGCCTACAATATTTTCTGATTTTGCTATTGACATTAATATTATTGAATTAAATGTATTTATTTCTTTTGGTAGAATTTTATGCAGAAGGCACTTTCATGTTGAAAATTTTTGTTGATTTCATTCATAGTTTTTATTATTATTACAGAATATTTTTAACGTAAATCACTGAGAGCATTAACTGCTAGTGTAAAATGTCTTTGTCAATAAATAAAAAAAATTGAGATGCGAATAATATGACGATGTTGCATGTAAATGTGCTACTATAATTTTTTTGTGTATTTTACGCTTGGAAACTGTTTTGTAAGTAATTTTGCATTTATATGCTTCGCTTTCGCTGTGACTTGTCGCAATCGCCGCAAAATAACAGTTTAGCAATAGCAATACAAATAACTAGTAAAGTTTTTTGAAAAGCAAAATTCTTGAACTGTACATCATAGAGTGCGTTATTAAAAAAAATATTAATTTGTTTTATAAAATGTGAAATTACTTAATTATTTTTTGACAGGTCGTACTTGTATTTGTAAAACAATAAATAAAAAGAAACTATTTGTTTTATTTTGTAATAAATTTGTGGTAATAATATAATAAAAAAAAAACTTTAATTGCATTGATAATGACATTTTTCGTAAAAAATCTCGATTGTTAACATTTTTTTATGTTTGAGTTTAACTGTACAGGAAAATTACGAAATACATATATCTATTCACAAGAGTCATTGTAATAAACCAAAAAATTCATGAAAAGTAGGATGTAAAATGTAACTTTTCGCCAGAATATATGGCATCTTAAAAAACACGGCAGAATCCTACAAATTTTGCTGTTTTCTCAAAGGTAAACTACCGAAAAAGTCCTAAGATCTTTTGTAAAGCATTAGTTTTATGCACCTCAAAAGTAGCCAAATATCTGTAGACCACCAAAAATTGGATACATGAAAAAACAGGGTAGAATCCTATAAATTTAGCTGTTTTCCCAAAAGTAAACAACCGAAAAGATCTAAAAAACTTACAAAACGCCTTGTTTTTAAACACTCTAAAATGCCTTTTTATTTCTGGACCAGGACATTTAGCGTCTTCAAAAAACAAGACAGAACCCTAAAAATTTAAGACTGATTGGAAGATTTTTGCAACAAAAGTCCAACCCAAAGTTGTTGCTTTACCATTATGACTAATAGCTTAAGCAAATTTTAACTGTTTCTTTGTGGGAAATAAAAAACGTCCCGGTTCGGGAAAGCAGTGTTTTCATGCGTCGAGGATCAAAATAATTAGGTACTCGCATTTTTGCAAATAACAAAAACAACCCAAGTAGGATTTTTAGTACCTAACGCGTAATTGCTACTCACAAGTTGACTTTAAGGTGTATTGCTAATATTACTTTTGTATTTGCTCTTTGTCTTGTTCGAATATTATATTGTTGTCATCATTGTCTAACACTTAAACAATTTTTATACACATGTTTGTCTGCCATGAAATTTCATAGTAGCATCAGTACCTAGTAAGAAACATTAATAAAATGTGTTTTTCGGCAAAGATTGACTTAAAAATTTAAACAAAAGCCACTTTACTGACCAACACTATTATTTTATGTCCTTAAATTGTACGCGTCTTTAAAACTATAATGTTTTCTTAAAATAAATAAATAGAATTTTTTTTAAATGTGAACATAATTTTACTAGATTCCTGAAAATCTTTTTTTTATTCATATTTGTTACAATACCTAGTATTTTCGTGAAATATATGTAAATAATTAATAAAACATACATTTTCTTTTTCTGAGTTTATTACAAACAACATGGCTGCTATCATACATAATGGCGATCTTAAATTACTTTGAAGTAATGGTTCCTGAGTTTTGGGTGTGTGGAGTAAGTTTTACTTTGAGGTAAGTAATTATTACCGTAGTCGTTTTACCTTAAGGTTATAGTTCCTTCAAAGAAACCTATGTTGAAGTCATAATTAAGTGACCCCTACTCCGCCGAAACTTTATGGTAATTCCCGCCACATAAGACAAGAAGAAAAGATATTTTTCTTTTCTTGAAAAATAATAACACCGTACTTTATTATGTCATTTAGGTCTGTTACAAAATCAGATAAATAGTCTTGTAAAGGAGGTTTTGTTACCCCGTAGTATATAGCAGCAACCATAGGTTTTAATTGAGCCATATTATCGATTCTGAATTATATTGGCCAAAATTCTGTTGGTGCACTATTAAAAGTTGGTAGACCATCTACATTAATAACAGAGATATTGATAGTGGGTGATTAGTAACTCTATAGAATGTATTAATCAAACAATTTCACCAAAATTGCCCACTACCCATTGGAACAATACTAATAGTATGAGGAGTTCTCAACAAAGTACGACTGTCTGTGGTACCTTTAATCCATTTGCGTTTAACAACCGGAGCAAATCATTAATGGACTTATGCGTCAACTTGTGAACTAAACACCACTGCGTGAGTTGCTCTGAAAATGTAATTTCAGACAAAATATGAGTTTCTTCATCAAGATCTCCATCACCTAGTGCATCAGAAAGATCAGTAATATTTTCTTTGACTATTGTCGTTGTTAAATCTTTATCGGTGATTCGTTCTTCTAAGTGATATTTTCCAACATTGCTGATTAGTGATTGTTCAATTAAATTAAAAGGCCTTGTATTAGAATAATTTGTCAAAAAAATATTATCACAACTCTTGTTTTCACTTGTTAGCCGCTTTTTTTACTTTTCTATAAAACGTTGTTGAATGTCGATATTTTTGACAATATGCTTTTTTTTATTATGCTGTTTTTCTGTGCGGCCATTTTCACAAATCACGTTCACATATGGTCTACAGTTACATCTAATCGATGGTTATTATTGTCCTTCAGAACATATAAGTTACTATTACTTTATTGTAATATAAAAACGTTATTTTAACTTTGAGGGTTTTTTTAACACAAACTTCTTAGTAATATTTTATTTAAAGTAAATTAATAAAGTAACAGTAACGGAAATTTAACTTAACAAATTACTGAAAAGTTTAAAGTGTTTAAGGTTTGTCTGCAAGTTGTAAAAACGTTGCTTTTAACTTCAAATGTTACTTCTAAGAATGTATTACCTTAAAGTATCATTAAGGTAATATGTTACAGTCGTCGTTACTGACTAGTTAGTCTTACAAAGTTTTATTTACTTTAAAGTAAATGACAACTGTTTTTTCTTCGTAATAAAAACTATCAAATCTACTAAAATGAAATTTTACTGCGAAGTAGATTAAAGCAGTAAATATAACGAAAATTCGTCTAGAAATAATTACCTATAAGTTACATTTACATAAAAGTTATAAATTAAGTCAATTTTCGATAATATTCACTCCATCAAAGTCGCAATAACTAAAATAGCAGTAATTATCACTTAAGACGCTACTTGGGAAGTTTTTTGTGGCACCTGGTTATCTAATAAATAAGGGTCTACAGGGTAAACACTACAAAGTAAATTTAAGAGGCACATATAGAGTGTTTCGCGAGTGATAATGAGTCTGCGAAACTGAAAATGCAACTAGCAATACAATTCCA
Organism: Tribolium confusum; assembly: GCA_029207805.1. NCBI lineage: Eukaryota > Metazoa > Arthropoda > Insecta > Coleoptera > Tenebrionidae > Tribolium > Tribolium confusum. The sequence goes on from JALGAY010000006.1 coordinate 14,506,739, forward strand.
AAAATCATTTAATCTTTCGGTTAACTGAAGACAAACTAATGCCACTTGCTTGTGAAATCATTCTTTGACTTACATGTGAACAGGACTAGTAGCTGTTCTTGCTTTTGGCTATTTTAAAGGTGGTCAATTTTTCTTTAAGGTAGTTTTAAGTCGTTCGAATATGGTGTCAGCAAGAGTTCTTCTCTACTCGTTCTCTAAACATTGTCTATACAAACTCATTGTGGCAGAGGCATTTTTTCAGTTCATTTCAGTTTGAATACATTTTTTTTTATCGGTGACAGATTTGACAAATAAAATTTTTAAGTTTTATTTTAAGAGATTTTACTATTTTACAAAATTCTTTTTAATGAATTTTCATATTTTAAGGCGGTTTAGCACTTACTAAAATTTAGGTACATAAAGGTGTGGGAAATCGTTTACATAGAGTCGGATTAGATGCTCATTAAAAATTTATTTAATTGTTTAAATTTGTTTTTCTTATTTTTAAAAAATTAAATAATGTTATAATTCAAAATTTAATTTTTTTTATGGTTTTTGTTTCTTTCAATATATTTTAATGGGACAAAAAAATTAAGTAAAGTTTTATAAATTTGACACAAAAACTGTTTTTGAAAAACTCAAATAATAACGAAGTAAAAAGAAACCTAAGAATTGGGTGACTGTAGCTAGGTCTTTAGCCCTCTTAAAATTAGTAATGCTTTTATGTATACTTGTCTAAATTCAAAGTGGTTTTTATAACTCTGCAATTGTCATTGGGATCGTCATAATGATGCTGTTAAAAGGGGTGTGGAAGTCTGTTGTAAATCAATTTCGTTTGCCTGAGTGGAGGTCTGGCTAGTACTAGCAAGAAGATTTATGTTTATAGTTTTATTGCACAGCGGCACCTCTTTTTTGTTACTATCAATATCTTTAATACAATGGGACTTTGTCATAAAAACAACTTTGGATTTGGGTAAGTATACCAAAGCTTTTTTTTGGTAGAAATGGCTGTAAAAATGACAGTATTCTGTGTTTAATTTGATGATTTATTTCATCGACTCCGATTTATCTTATTTAATGAATGCATGGTATTAAAATAAAAAATTGAACGATGCACAGAATTTTTAACTCAAGTCATTTTTCAAAAATTGCATTTTCTTGTTTGGATAATGACTCGTTCAATCTGGTCAAATTTCCACCCTATTATCGCGAGTCGGAACGTGACTTTTAGCAGCAAATTATCATAAATATGATGTTCCGGCCTTGGTTATTTCCGATTTTCTGGGGGGTGAATAGCCGAAATTTTTCGGTGTCTTGGGATCGATATTTCGCTTTTGTATATAAAGCTATTGTTTGAGAAACCTGTAATAAGAGCAGGTAGACGCATGCAAGCTGTTGCAATAATTAACCATTCTCTGTCCAAAATAAATGGTATTTGGACGTGTCTTCACAATTGACAGGTTAATCAAAAGACACTGGCTTGATTTACGACCCAAAAACAGATTTTTTGCCCTAAATTCTGCTTTTCTCTCCATAATTCTAACGTATTTCTGTACTCGTAGCAAATTTTTGTCCTTTTTCCATGCAAATGAGGAAATGATCCGATGAATTATTTATAATTCATGAGACGTATCGAGTTCGTTATAATCCCTAATTTACTATGCGAAAAACCATTTTACTACTAACAAAAAGCGAATCCTCCAATTATTCAAGTTTTACAACATTTCACTGTCTTAAAATTTTAATCAGATCCTTATTTACAAAATTACTTTTCGTGATAATTTAATTAGTTAATTTGTTGTGTTTAGAACCGGGACGAAAGTGGTAAAGTGGCAAACTTTTTTTGCAAATTTCTAATCAATTATTTGTACACTAAGTTTGAACTAAATTATGTACGTGATTATACGGGAAAAACCGACGCTTACCGATGTTTCGACGCTATAAGACGTCGACGACGCTCTGTTTTCAGTTGTTCGGTGGTATTCAGGGATTTAGGTTGAACATTTTTGCTTTGTTGTTGACACGTGGATACGATAATATGTAAGCGAGGTTTTGTTTGTTTTTATGTTAAATTCAACATTGTCTAGTTTTTTTTGTAAAATTTCTCCACTAAAAATAAACAAAACGTGATGGAAAATTTCCAGAGAGGCTTATTTACTAAAGTAATTTCTCAAATGAAGATGCACGAACGTATAACAAATGAACAAAATCGACTTTATTACGAAATTTTTATTAGGCATTAGAGTCGGAAGTAGATGAAGTTATCAATATTTGATTAGATACGTCCATAACAGGAAATTGCCTAGACTTGTGCCAATATTATTTTATGCATCAAGAGAATAAATAAAATTGTTTTGTTTTATTTGTGTTTTATATTATCGAAGTTTGTTTTACGTGGATTGAAAACTTTTCCAGAAAAATTTAGTTTTGGTTATTGACCGGATGCAAAACTTTTGAAAGCTGGATTCGGTTAAGTTTGTTAAGCTGATATGCAGCCGTTTTGTTGTTAGCTTAATCTGATAATCCGATTACAAGTGACAAAAAGGGGTGTGAAAACTACATGCGTTAGGAATTTGCATCGCTTTGTCCTAATTCCTAATTTTTAATTCAAAAGTTTCCTTGTAAATATTTATTTTTGTTGTTTTTTTTAATGCACTTGTTTGTTTACTAAACAAAAAAAAAGGAATTATGAAGTACAGGGTGATTTTTTTATTTGTTCCCGCCCGAAACTTCAAAAAGAGGCAACACATTATACTTTGAAAAATTTATTTTTATAATTAAGGCCTAAAGAGTTGTGAATAAATGTCAACATTGTTGATAATACCTTTAACAGTGCTTCCAGAGTCAATTTATTTGGATCATTTGTTGCTACATTATTTAATTACATAATTAATTACTTTTCGATTGTATAACGTGTTGCCTATTATTAGAGTTTCGGGCGGGAACAGATAAAAAAATCACCTGTATATATTTTCAGATGCAGTATAAAAATTTCTGAAACAAAATATTTCTACAAAAATCTTTATTAGACATAGAAGTAGTTAATAGAAGCATCATTACACAATGAGTGTGTAGATTACAGATAACGAGGGCGTTAGCCCGAGTATCTGTAACACACGAGTTACTGTAATATGCTCTAGCCCACGTATGATATACAAAACTTTATCTATGACTGCAAAAAATTAAGAAAATCGAAAATTTAATGCTGCCGGTAACTTCTATTTTTTAACATCAAAAGTAAGGTGACCTATTGATATGTTCAGTAAGCACTATGGCAACTGCTTAAATTTTCTCAAACAAAGCTCGCTATTTTGAGATAGTCAGTAAAAATTGTGCTTTGTGGTAAAAATAAGAAAATTGTAAACATGAGTGACTCAGAAAGTTTACCTTCTGATATCAAAGAAACGGCGACAAGCTGCTTCTTGCTTGGTGCCAGAGAAGTCTAAAGAAAAGTACGAGATGGCTTTGCAACGGTTCAGTTCATGGTGCGACGAGAAAAATGTTAAAAATATTACGCATGAGAAAATTCTACTTGCATATTTTGATTATTTATTAAAACAGTATAAATGATCGAGTCTTTGGGCCTTTTATTATATGATTAGAATAATAATGAAAATGAAGAGAGTGTTGACATCAATAAATACGTACATAATCGCCTTTCTGTAAAGGAAATCTTGAAGGATATCGTGCTAAAAAATCCCAAATTTTTACCAAACAAGATATTAACAACTTTTTGCAAGAAGCAAATGATGACAAATTTTTTTTAATGAAGGTACTGTACCTGTTTTATACATAAATTATTCTTACTAAGTAATGTTAATTTCAAGGTTGCTTTAATTATTGGAGTTGGTGGAGCTTGTAGAATCCAAGAACTTACCAACATGCTTTTGGAAGATGTCAAAGATCAGGGACAATGCTTCCATGTTCTAATACCAAAGACTAAAATAAAAGTATTCAGAGAATTTTTTTATTACGTCAGACGGAATTAATGGAGTCAACATGTTAGACTTAATTCGAAAATATGCTGCACTTCGCCCTAATAACGCCAGTAGTGGACGGTTTTTTTAGGATACAGAAACCAGAGGTGTATAAAATTACCTGCTGGTATAAACAGATTTGCGTTTTCTCCAAAAATATTGCTACTTTTCTTCAGTTACCTTTAGCAGAATTTACGAGACATTGTTATAGGTGCTTATCTACTTCGTTGCTTGCTAATTCGGGAGCTGATTTTTTAACAGTAAAGCGTTATGGGGGCTGGCACTCGAATACAGTGGCGGAGAGGTATATAGACACGGCAGAAGAAAATAAGAAACAAATTGTTTCAAAAATTCTAGGTGACAAAAATACTATAATATTATAGTATACTATATAGTTAGAACTACTACATCGTTCTACTATAAATAGGTGTGAAAATTGTGTTATTAATATTTATAACAATAATAGCATGTACTCGTAATTAAGATTAAGTTTGAAATTAAAACGAATTATTTTAAACGAGTGGATTTTTATTTTATTACTTTACTAGTGAAGTAATATGTTACTTTAACTCAAATAATCATTATAATATGCAGTTATCAAAGCAGTTATAGATAAATTAAAAGGTTCAAACATTTTTAATTACAGTCAAACTCGTTTAGTACGTCATCGGATAGAGAGTTAACCCGGTTAATACGCAACATTTAGGAGGTCCCTTTTAGATATTAGACTTTTAGTTTCACCTCGGATTTTGCGTCAGTCCGCTTAGAACGTCAAAATTCCGCTGGTCCGGTGATTGACGTTATATCCGAGTTTGATTGTATTTGATTTTGTTAAAAATCGTCAATTTGATAATAATTTAAGTCCTAAAAATACTTATTATGCATATAATTTATAAATGTTATATCTTAATCTATACTTGTTTTCAGATTTGTTGAAGACTTACTGTTCTCTTCAGTAAAAACTTCTCACTAATGTGAATTTTAGTTTTAATTACATTTTTAATTTTTTCGTTTTTAGAGCTTTCGAATATTTATGCTGTATAAACACTCTTTAAACTACCAATGCCGTCGAATTTCAAATGGTTATAAACACACTACCCAAACTTTAGTGTTAAAAAAAAATAATACAACAGCATTTCGTTTAAAATTTTTTTTCCGAAATAAAAAAAAGAATTAAAATCATTTAAAAAATTAGGTATAAATTATTTAACTATCGGTATTATAGTTAAGTTTATACACAAAAATTAAACAAATAAAAAAATGATAACACATTAGTTTTATTATTATAATTATGTAATGTCTATATTTTGTTTTCTTAAAAGTTTTTTTAGTTTATCCGAAAAATGCTTGATTTCTTAGTTACTTCAAGTACTTTATTTTCAGCATTTAGTGTAAGTACTGTGTACAGAGTGAGATAAAATTCAAAAAAAACTGCAGTTGGCTAGCATCATTAGTAGCGGAAATCAGTATAAGAACAAAAATATTTTTTTAAAAAGTCGACTTAAACATGTAGACTTTGGGCTAATTTCAAGTTGAGATAATACCGGTAGTATCTGGTTTCTATAGAAAATTAAAATTCGGGACTGTAATCAGAAAAGTAGTACAATTTGCGATACCATCGTTAGTATGTATTTCAACTTGAAATTAGTCTTTACGTATTTTAAGAGGACTATTTTATGACTAAATTGTTTTTGCATTAAAGTAGAACCAACATACCGAAATTATTGCAACAATATCTAATATTGGTAACAATGGTGTATATAGATTTGTTTAATACATATTTAGCATTTCTAGTTAAGTGATAGAAAGTGTCATTTACCTACTTAATTTTACTCTACAGGATGTCTCAAAAAAACGTGCTAAATTGATGGTATGTTGTCAATTGAGGAGCTTGCGTGCACCACCAGATATTTCCACTTTTACAAATTTTTCAGGAGATGAAAAAAGCACCCTACACATTTGTTTAAAAAAATAGTGTTATTTAGCGAAAACAGTTTAAATTTAATAGGGTTATGCAAGTGATTAACATATATTTTTTTGTATGAAAAATAAACAATTTGGCATTATTAGCAAAAAACTATTGGATATATTCAGTTTTGCTCACAAATGACATACACTGAGCGAAAAAATTATTTATTTTTTTTGAAATAAACAAATTTAAATTGGTATTTGTAAAGAGAACAAAAAAATTAAATATGTACTATATGTACTGCACTCTCTTTGTTCAGGTTATCACATAGCTTCTTGAGTTTTATTCTGTTTTTCGTTTCTTTCCCCATTACTGTGTAATAATTTTTTATACCACAAAAGGTCTTCCCTTTTTAGCCAATCATCCCCAAAATGTTTTTTTATTAAATATTTTAAGCTTTTTTTCTTCTTATCTGGATATATCCTCTGTTGTTTGTTGTTTGCAAAATTTAGATAGATATAACCAACTTTGCTCCAAATGCCGAACTTTACTTACGAGGATTTAAACGGTTTGGGTTGCAAACGCCTATATGGGCCTATAGATATCACAACTTAGGGGCTGATTTCAAGTATAAGATAATACTGGTAGTATCTTCGTTTCCATGGAAAAATAAACCAATTCGAGGTTGTGATTCGCTGTTGTCTTGGAAAAGTATTAAAATTTGCGATACTACCGGTATTGTCTTAACTTGAAATCAGCCCATTAGATTCCAAAAAATAAAAAACTCAATTATGGTCCAAAGAACACAAAATAAATATTTTAAAATTTTCTGTTAGTGTACAAGATACAACGCCTAAAACAAAACTTTTGGTTTTTTTACATCTTAAGAAAATTTTAAGGTTTGAAAAGTTCGAGAAAAAAGTAATTTTTTATATCTTTTACCTTACGAGATACAAAATCAAAAACTTGTCACTTTTACATTTAACGTAAACATGACTATAAGATCTGCATAAATAAATAAATAAATTAAAACACCTGGGGCCGGTTTACAGAAAGTGAAATTAACTTTAATTGCGATTAAATACTTAATTCGCGATTAAATGTCGATTTTGATGAATCAAACACGAAGAAAGTCGATTTAATCGAGAATTAAAAGTTAATCGCAATAAATTATTTAATTCACCTTCTGTAAACCAACCCTTGAACTGTTAAAGTTTATTTGTAGAAGTTATTCTACAGTTTCTTGCATTTTGATTTTTTTTGTGCAAAAAAATAATCGGACAATAATTATTATTGTACTCAAATCAGAGAAAAGTTTTTTAAAAAATATTTTTGTGCTTTTTATAAAATTTATAAAGTTATAAAGTTTATCTACCTGTAATTCCGTAAAACATATAATTAAATTCGGAAATAACTAAACCGATTTTTTAAAAAATGATTTTATTTATTCACACAAGCTCTTCAGAGTATACTCTAATGAGAACTAATGAGAACTGTTATAATTTTGGGTAAAAGGCCCTTATATAACCTACAGGACAAATAGTTTCTTATATCAATTACAAATAAGTCTTTGAAATGTATGGAACAAGATGTACTTATTTGAATCAGACTAAATAGTAAACATCCTAGGGTGAATGCATTTGATTAATATAAACTAAACATCCTGATAGGGTGATCTATTTGGGTGGTCAAGTTGCGTGGATATAATTATATGTAGGTGTAAAAATTTAGGTAAAATGGTGTGTGATTTTTTAAATAATTTTCTTCACTACTCCATTTTTTTATGTTGGCAGTTTACCATTGTGTAAGACATGCCTGGTTCCACAAACGTTTACCAAAATTGGTGGGCCATTATCGTCTCATTAGCGCATTTTTAGCCAATCAGGGCACGGTATTTTGAATTAATCAAAGTTTAATGGCCCGTTGCATGTTCTTCCGTTGTTATGCTCATAACTTTCTCTCATTTTTATGAAACAAATAATCTTAGTCTTCTGTCATGATTTTGGCATGAGAAAAGTTGGTTTGTACTCCCTGTTGTGCAAAAACCATTTTTTTATTCTATTTACGAATTCAGTTACCATTTTTTATCGTAAAATATGTTTATAATACAATAAGACTTATGACAATAAATAAAAATAAAAGACAAATTACATGTAGCAGTCGTAAAACCAATAAAACACCAATGTTAACATCTCACGTAGACGCCATCAATTTTTTTCTCTTTTACCGAATTTCTGTTCAACTCATGTCTCAAAAAATGATTTAAACTCTCTTCCAAATTACAAGTAATCTTTTCCTGTCACAATATTTTTACATAAACATCAATTTATTCTAAAAGCGGATCACTTTCAATACTCCCTATGTTGACAACAGTTGAAGCAATCACCTGAATGAGTCTATACATTTGGGTTTCCAGCGCTTGTAGTAAATTCCTAAAAAAAGTGCAACTGTTGCATTGAACTTGTGATTTATAGAACGCTTATATTACATCGAAACTCTGTTTTTCAACTGATCAATTAATGTTGCGAGTTTAACGACTCGAACTGAAAAAATCCTTTTTAATTAAAAGTTGGGACGCACAAGTGGTATTTGAAACAAAATGGCCTCATCAAAATAACTTTCTTCGTAATTAAAACACCTAAATGAAACTTGTAGAGAAAACAATTTCAATGACGAATAAACAAATTATAGCAAAATAAACTCAAGTCTATACTGCGCAATTTTTATTTACAAATTAACTTGGTAATTCATAAATTTACCAAATTTATCGCTTTGTTTAATTAAAACAGGAGAAGTGAGCGATAATTAATTTCCAAAAAAAACCTCCGTCATAAATTCTCTCCAACCTTTTTAAATCAGTGTAAAAATCAACCATTTAAAAGTATAATTTTTCTTTTAATTGATTTTATCGGAATTTATGCGGAACTGAACATGACATTATCTAATTATCTGTTTCCCACAGAAGTGTCGCACTTAATTTCATCAAAATCTCAACAACAATCGCATTGTGGCTTCTGAATCCTGAAAGGTCTGACTTAGTCAATTGTCACTAACAGACGAGATTGTGTTTCATTTTTTTGTACAACCATCTGTTTCTCGACTCTTTTCAAGAAAACGATTATCTTCCTTTACTGCAATTTGTCTAAAAATAATACGTTCGTGACTACAATAATAAGTTTTTTGTACAATCAGAATTGTGGTAGAAATTTAATTGGAAAAAGACAAGCAAAGTAAACGGAATATAAGGATGTGACTTTTTTGTCGGCAATGGCAGGCAAAAAAATCAACTCCGCTTATTTATTATCATATTTTTTTTACTAACATTATAAATTTCTAATAAAAAGTTAAGTACTGAAACACTAAAAGTGCGCAAACGGTTAAAGCTACAAAAAAATGAAAAAAAAAGTTGTAGAGAATTAACTTTTGTACAGTAAATTTTGTGATATTTTGAATTTGATAAACTTTTTAATTGAATACGAGATATTGCACAGGTTTCGTAAAATTGGTTGTCAGTTTATAAAACGAACGCGAAGCGGGACTTTTCTAAAGAATTAGTGCTAACATTAATTTAATATACAAGTTTTTTCTACTATTTTATACAATTTGAGCTTTTTTTAATGAAAAAACGCATTGTACAAGTTTTTAGTCAACTTAATTATTTATTTTCAGATTTGCATCATCTCATAATGTTGGAAACCTGGACACATCTTAAATTTAATCGGATTAGAATGTAAATAGTTTTAGATGTAGGAATTTTGTGGGTATATATAAAATAATAACCGGAAATGGGGGCCAATCAGTCGGGACGAATGGAAAAAACGTTTTACGGGGAGGAAGGTGAGTAAATAAAACAATTTATAACTAGCGCAAAATAAAATTGCTTTCATATTTTTCCCTCTTTGATCCTTTATTTCCTTGAATCGGAATCTAATAATTTTCTTTCGAAGTTATTTATTGATGAAAATTTTAATTAAAAGGATAGATTACTTGCTTTCTTGAGACGCAAATTTCCTGATTCGAAATTGTTTCTTCCATCCTCGTAAATAACATGTTTTCACGTTTCCTAGAAAAGCCTCATTATGTGTTAACTTGAGCTCTACTACAAGTAGGAAAAATAGAAAAAGGTCTTACGATTTACAGTAAATAACAATTCTGACGTCAACATTGAAGCAGCTATTCGTTCCTAATTCTGGCAAAGACAGGCTTTAGTAAAACTGATTTTCACGAAAATTGTAGTTTTCAAGAAATAAATAAATCTGGAGAGATTTTATTAACCAGTTGTCGATAAATAAGAAGCTGCTCAATTTTCCTTTTTCAAACTTTGTACAGCTTGTCAATTTTACGCTTTGTTTTTCCTTAGGAAACTCATTTCCGTCCTTTTTGGTGTCAAAATTTTTTTGAATACGAAACCTTTTAGGTCTAAAAACAAAGGAAGCGATTACGTAAGTTCAGGTTACAAGAGTTCAACAATTGCCTACATAACATACCTGAAATACTACGTTTTATTCTGAGAAAAGAAATAAAAGAGAATACGACTTTATTGTGTAAATCAATATTTAAAGCTTCAAAAGCACTGACGTGTGCATCACGTGTAAATTTCTTTTATATACAGTTTAACTTAATTAACGGTTTCTCATTTGAGTTGAAATTGTTTCTGAATGGCTATGAACAAAAGTTACATTGTTTCAGTTTGTATATAAATTTTAAGTGCGTGATGTTTATTACATAATTAGAAGTTGTTAAAAGTAACGTAAATCGCACTTGAGTTGCTCGTATATTATCACTCATACGTGTTTTTCTGCTAAACTTGTAACGGCATGTTGGAATATACAAGGGTGTTCCAGAAAGATGTCTTCATAGAGCATCCCGGAATTCTAGAGATGAAAATAAAACGATTTAAGGGTAAGCTATACTGAGGAGCATTTCAACGAAAGCTATTAAAACGATTATAAGCATCATTTAGATGCACTGTTGGAAAGCAAGAAGCTTTCTGCTTGAAACCTGCGACAAGTAATAAAACTGATCCTGTGTTAATAGTCCGAGATCGAGAGATGAAATACAAATTTGTGAACGGTTTTTTAAAAGCATTTTGTTGTTTCTTAAATAAAAAAGTTTATTTAGTTAAAATAATTACACAATTACTTCAGTAAATACTAAAAATTAAATCAGTGCATTTTTTAGGTTAATTTAATTAAATTTGTTTATCTGCTATAAATGCAAAATTGCGATTAACTAGCTTAAAAAATGTGGCTGCTGGACTTTTTTGGAATTTGTTATTAAGAAAACTAACAACAAACTATTATGAATAATTTTATTGCAAAAGTAACATTTCGGAAAATATTTAACGAAATTGCATTAAAACTAGTTTTTAAGATCACTAATTTATGCCAATAAAAAAATTTAAGGTGGCAAATTTAATATGACCAACCATTAGTATAAAAGTGTTAGTAAATTGGTTAACAAGTGAAATGGCCCATCTGAATATTTTCACGAAGTTCAAAGGCTTGTAACTTCTAGAGGAATGATTTTTTTTTGGTGGGTACTTCGTTTCGGAGTACTTTTTGAAGTTTTGTGAGTAAAAAGTTTTTTGTATTTTTTTTGTACTAATTATATAGGGCATCAAAAGCAGGTAGGTACTGGAAAAATAAAAAGTTTTGGACACTCTAGATTTTTTAAACTTTGTTGTAGTACCTACTCCTGACGCTTTGTAAAATTATAAAAAATATAAAATGGCTAACTAAATATAGCCGACTACAAAGATAAAAATCACTTAGATGTTTTTCAGATGGCAACATAAAAATTATAATTATAATAACCACGAAAATCCCGATTACTCGTTTTGATGCAGTTTCGTCAAATATTTTTTAAGATATTAATTCTTTAAGCTAAAGATTTTTTAATTTGAAATAAAAAATAATAATTTAAAATATACATTTAAACCTGAAATTATTATGTTGAAAAAATTCAACTTTATGTTATTGTCGCAAAATTATTGAGTAAAAAAACTATTTGATAATTCCATCAAATTGTGGATAAAAAAGTGCAAGTCTTTACAATATTGTTTTTGTCTTAAATCTGTATCTTTAATAATAAGCATAATATGAATTTTTAAAAATATATATATATTTTTATACACCCTGTATATATATATATATATATATATATATATATATATACAGGGTGATTTTTTTATTTGTTCTCGCCCGAAATCTTAAAAATAGGCAACACGTTATACAAACGATAAACAATTTAATTAATTAATTAATGTGGCTACATATGATTCAAATGAACTGACTTTGAAAGAACTGTCAAAGGCATTGTCAACAATGTTGACATTAATTTACAACTCTCTATACCTTAATTTTGAAAATTAAATTTTCAAAGTATAATGTGTTGCCTATTTTTGGAGTTTCGGGCGGGAACAAATAAAAAAATCACCCTGTATTTTTAATTCGAAAAAAAGATGTCAATGGAATAAAATTTTATTAAAATTATTTTCTCAAAAAAAAGGTTAAAAAATGTGGCACTCGGTAAACTACATAGTTTCTAAGATCCTTTATATTGATATCTAAATTAGACCATCCTATGCATACATAAGTATTATACAACTTATCTATCACCGAGCCATCGTTTTATATAAAAACCTTTTGTAATTTTTTTACACAATTCTTTATGTAAAAACGTTACTTTGCTAAGTTAAGTATTTTATTGCGTTAAAATTTTGTTTTATAATATTTTGTTGTGGTTTTTCACTTGTTACAGTATTTTTTTTACAAGTTCACTTTAAATATTTAAGAATTTCTCTAACAATGTGTACTCTCTCAATCGGTGTCGTCATCCGGTTATAAAGACAAACTCTCGAATAAAATGAATTAATTTATTTCTATTTTTTCTATTATCTAAATTACTTATAAAAATTTTAAAAGTAAATAAATGTTATAATCGTAATAAAATTTTCTTGGATAGCTTGAAATCCAAAATTAATTATTGGTTAAAAAGAACGAAAACAAGTGCTCAACAATTAATGCTTTATAAAAAAACTGAAAAAGAAGAACATTTTTTTTTAAATTTTTGTATAATTTAATTGTGTTTTTATTACTTTTTATTTTTTTCATACGACTTACGGTTTTTACTAAAACAGATAATACTGTTTACAATACTCAAATTTGTGTAGTGCTTACAATTAACGCAAATTATCTCTACCGTTACCAAGATGCACTGTTTAAAAAGAAGAGGGCGCCAAAATTTGCAATTTGCAATTGAAATTCGTTTTAAATATTTTTTTAATAATTTCATCAATTCTTATGGGATTTAGCACAAATATATTACTCTTTAAAATACATACTCTTGCTTTAATGTTTTCTGTTTATTGTTATTTTAAAGTACGAAGTAATGGCAATCTTTCAAATTTTGGTTTATATCTTTTTTGTACGTCATTTTATTGAACTAATTTATTTTTTATTTTAATGCTGCTTTATATTTAAATATTTTTTGTTTTCTTAATAAATTTTTGCATTTACTTTTGTTTTGGAGTAAAAAAATATTTTTTGTCTTTCCGTAAGGAAAATGGGTAAGCCGGACTCAGAAGAACTGTGCGGTAATAATGAGAAAAACACCGGGTTTTACATTTTACGGTTAGAATTACCACTAGAGATACTTGAGGAAAAAATTACTTTTGCAATAAAGTATATGTATCAAAGTGTACGTATTTAAAATATTTCTACAAATAAAGCTATATTTAATAGAAAAAAATAGAAAATAAAAAAAATGCTGAAACGTCACTGGTCTTACATCCAATGGTCAAAGCAAACTATGTTTAAGATATTCATTTTTCCAAAATTATTAATTATTTACACAAAACAAAAACAGAATTTAAAGCTTTTGGACAATAAATCTTATACAAATCTAATGCGTTAGTTAAATTTATAGATTTCAACTAATTAGAGCCTTTGTTTTCAGCTCGTGACTGAAGCAAAGTTGTCGCCTGTAAAATTGAACTTACCGCACACAAATGTAAATAGCTATTTTAGTTATGTCACAATTAAACTACAATTTACGTCGGTTATCATGGCAATTTAACATTATCTTGTCGGTATTTTAAACTAAATTAATTCATTTATTAAATTTAATTAAAAGTAAAAAAAAAGTTTACTCTATTAAATTTTTTTATTTTATTTTATAATAAATCAATTATAATCATTTAAAATTAATCATTAAAAATTTATATGGTAATAGATTAAATCTATAATTTGTTATGTTGAGTTCAACTCTTGTTGAACAACTTACATAGGTAGTAATAATAATATCGATAAATTGGTTAAAAAGTTAATAATGAAAAACAAATTTTAATTTCTAACTTCGTCACTATCTAGTTTTTAAACTACAAGTTTCTAAGCTTTATACAAATTTCACTTAGATTACTATTAAATATGACGAAAAATTATGAACTCTCGGAAGATGTTCGCGATGAAAATTAAATCATTTTGAAGTAGGGTAATGAGTAGTTATGTCTAGGATAACAATAATTAAGTAATAAAACTTCCTATTAGTTGCAAGAAGTAAGATGCTCTTGCACTTCAAAGCATCACAACAAAACAACGAGAAAATTAGGTACGCAAATTACCTCTCCTTCGTTCAAACTAAATCGTCGTTTGTCGACCTCTTTGTAGTTGCTATACGAAGCACTTTTTTTTTTAAAGGAAAAGAGAGTCGATTATTAAAATTGATACGGGTGTGGCAAAAATCTTAAAAATTTCTCAAAGAGTTGAAAATATTTGTATTTATTATGTACAAAAAGGTGAAAAAAAAAAAAAAAATGAAACTTGATCGACAAAAGGAAATTTTCCGCCAAAGAGATTTTGTGGCTAACGTAGTTTTGTTTTTCTTTGCAAACATAAAATATTTACGACTTTTCTACAGATCAAATTATTTTCTTTTCAAACACGGGTTACTAATGCTGAAATAGATACAGAGTTTTAAAGTCAAAGGAAATGAAAATCAATGTTTTATTTATTTTATTCGGACGGAATGTGTATGTTAGTTTCATGTTTTTTTTTTAAAAACGAAATTAAAAAATCTAGGTTGTAAAATGTGGGTTTTTTGTGAATAATTAAGCAGATTTATTTGCTCGTATTTTTTCTAAATTCAAAATGAACCGTAAGATAACAGCAATTGATTCAGAAATATATTTTGTTGGAAATCACACTTAGTTTTCTCCTTTACGATGAGGGATTCTTTGTCAATATTTTGATATCCAAATTCAAATTTCAGAAAATTACTTTGTTGAAATTTTGATCTACAAAGACATTCTAAAAGTAAATGAAATTTACGAATAAAATGAGAGAAAACTGGAATAGCATATTTTAAATTTATATTCATGTCCTAAAGCTATAAAACAAAATGAAGTATTATAACTTGATGACCTAATAACTCAGGAAGAATAATGATACAACAAATATTTAAAATTTAAGTACAATATAATCTCGATGATTCGACCTAAATGGAAGTGGCACTAGTTAGAATATCGAATTGGTTTGTTGGACACAATATACAATATGATATACAATAAAAATGTAGGTAGCGAACGACAAAAAAATCTTTTTTGCGCGATTGGTTGTTTTTATCAGTTTACTGTGCCTGTTTCCACGACGGTAGGTTGCTGTTACGGTTGCTACGTGTAACAAAACGGTAAGTAATTCACTTACCGTTCAATGAACAGTAAGCAATTAAATCTAAAAAAAACAATTTTGCGATTTATTTATTAAAATTAAATGTACAATTATAATAATTAATAGTAGTAATATCACTCGCATTTGAGTTTCTAGTGTTAATAGACAAACTTTCCAAAGTAGAAGTCCCAGGTTGTTGTAATAGTCCACCAACATCGCTGTGTAAAATTTTATGAGCAAATTCAATTTTGTTTTAGAGGGAATCTTCCATGTAACTCTCGCCCACCGTTGATGAACGCCACCCACCATGTCTTTTTAGTCCCAACACATCAACTCCGTTATTCGCCAAAAGTGTAGCCGATGTGCGTCGAAACGAGTGTCCAGTAAAACCTTCTAAAGGGGCTTGCAACTTTAAATACTTTGCAATTTTTGACGGCCCGCCTCTAATTGTGCCTTTTCCTGTGACTTGCCTAGTGCATTTGCCATTTCGATAGTTCAGAAATAAATGATCTGACGTTGGGTTACTTGGTCGAATTCTTATGTATTTTCGAAGTATTTCTAAATAATGAACTGCTTCATTTTCTTTATTAATAACTGTGAACGTTCGCTGAACATTCGTTTTTGTATTTGGAATATTTACTATAAACATTTCTTCATGTTCTTCTATGTCACTCATTTTAATATTGTACAATTCCTCTCGTCTACAAGCGCCCGATACTCCCACTATCATTGCTACCTGCAAATATATTGTTTCCTTAGAACTCAGATGTACCACCTCATCATCTACAACATACCTTTTGAATTAAAAATTGTTCGCCTGGTGCTTCATTCAAGAATTTTTCGATGTCTTCTTTGGTAAAAATTTTAGCCTTCTTAGGCCGATATCCAATATTTTTTCTCTTAAGATAAGCAATTAATGTAGCAAACTTAGAAATATCGATAGCATCATGGAGAAAAATTGTACTCTTCAGCATAGAATACTTCGCCCATAAACTGCCTGGGGCCTTCAAGTGTCCACTTCTCACCACAAAATACGCTAACATGCTCTTTTCATTTACAGAAATCTTCTTTGCTTCACGCCATTCCTTAAACAACTTGTATGTCTGTTCATATCGGGCTTTAGATTTTTCTGGAATTATTGCCGAACATCCTTCTTGTCAAGTGTCATCTAAATCATCCGGTAGATCATCACTATCGCTCATATTTGCTTCGAAAACGGAACCACAAAATAGAACTATGTAGGAATGATTGTATCAAAAAGACAATTTTACTTGTTTGGATTTAAGTATTATGATTTACGACGTAAGTACTGGCAAGTGTAAAAATTTGCTGCTTTTTGCGTGGAAGATTCAGTGTTTTTAGGGCTACATTTTTGTTCTTAGTGCAGTTCTAAGGTGAGATCTAAATTCTAAATGTAACTGAATTAGAGCAGGTTGTGCCAGCGCATCTGTAATGATGTGTCTAATCTTAATACCCACTTCCACGGCTTGCTCTGATTCAGTTATATTTCGATCTCACGATAGTTTTAAGCGTTCTGTTGATGTTATTTAATTGTGGTTTTAGTTGGGATAAGAGGACAAAAAAGGCGACTTAATTGTTTCTGTGGACCATGGTTTTCCTGATTTATTTTATTTTTTTAGCTTTTTCTAGACCGAAAAGCATCGGTTAACAATATAGGTACAAAAATTTTGAACTCACTCTAGAATAACGATTATTAAACATACAGAAATATAAAAATAATGTTCTTATGAATCAAGCCAATTAATAAAGGAATATGCAACATGGAATAAGTAACCTGAGATCGAAATGTAACTGAATCAAGGCAGGCTGTGACAGCGTAACTGTAATGATTAGACACATCATTACAGTTACGCTGGCATAGCCTGCTCTGATTCACTTACATTTTGATCTCACCTTATAAGGAGTTGCATACTTTCAACCCTTATTTTAGCTTATTGCATTTCTCATATTTATCACATCTCAAGGTGCCAATTTAAAAATATACTGGCGGTTCTTAAACAAAAGGAGTCTATAATGTATCTCGGAAAGTGCAAACATTTGTATAAGGCAAGTTTGAGTTTTTAGCATCATTTCGTACTAATTAAAATAACTAACATTCCATAACATCCGCTATTTCAAGGGACTAAAATGCATCGTTTATAAATATGCAGGAGAGACATGAAATTTATCACAGTTACAGTGTCACCAAAATCGGCGATTTGGAAAACTGCTAAAAGAAATGAAAAGTCTCAAGAATTAATTAGGCTCAATTCATATTTGTTCCCCAGGGAACAAAGACCCACTTTAATCTCTATAAACTGGTACTAAAATATATATGTAGCAACTTTAGTCTCGGCAGTGCAAAAAAGGTATTATTAAAACAATAATACGTTTATGTTAGTTACAGAAATTTATTACAAAATGGCTACAGGGTTTTTTATCTTTAATCTTTAAATTCAAATTAACTATAATAACTTAATAAATTGACATCTGATTTTAACGTAATATTCTTAATTTAAAATTTCACATTTTTAATACATAATATACTCATATTTCCTTCTTTGAAACGGAGTGAAATTATATGTGTCTTAAAATAAAAAAAATCTCGTTTTTTTTTCTGCGAAATACTAAAATTTTTGCAACGTAAAAGTTTAGTCAATTTAAAAAATTAAAACTAATTTTCTGATTTCTTCAAGAGGCACATCTGATTTCTTTTTTGTTTTTTAGCGTCTTCTGCTTTTTTGCTAACTTTACCTTCTCTGATTATGAGAATTTTTAGTAACTCACATCGAAGTTTTGAAATTTTTATGAAATGCTTCTTCTTCATAGGCAAATGTCATTGCAAACTTCATTTTTATTTCTATGATATTTTGAACAACTATTAAAAAAACTAATTGTACTTCTTATAAGTGAATGGTAATAGTGTCGTATACATTGTCTGGTTTCGAGTTATAGAGGTAATAGTATATTAAGTATTAAGAACGATAAGAAGATTTTACCGACTAAAGATTTACGGTCTGAGATTGGTAAAATGTTATTAATGTGATGCTTACGGCATTTTTTGTGCAATTTATTTTTGTAAAAAAAATATTAGAACGGAAAGTAATGCTTACCGTCGAGTTTTCGTTGGCAACAAGTAAACTACGTATCGACAAGATAACTTTGTGTTAGTAACTCCTATTGCTTGAAAAATTACGAGTTCAGTTGCACAAAAACTTTGTTAAAGCTCACAAATTTATTTTCTGGCTTTTATGTTAATTTAAACATAATTGTTCTGGTAACATTTAATTCATTTACATGAAAATTAACTAGTAAACACTTTAATTCTTTGATCTTCCCTAGAATAAACAAATTTGTGTGTAGATCAATAACACCTGGTGCATTTTGTTATCACATATTAGCTGAAACAAAGCTCCATGATAACGGCACGCATCGCTAGAATATGAAATCGCTCTCAATCATATTTTATAATCTTTTATCGTCAGAGACGAGTGTTTAAAAAACCTTGTATAAAATTGAATTCATTTTGAAAGTTAATATTTCATCGCTGAAAATAGGCGTCACTGGAAACACAATTTACTAATAAAGCATAATGTGACGATGATAGATTAGAATAGCATTCCGATGTAGAGTTGTGTTAATTATTAAGATATCGGAGAGGATTAATTTCGAGCCAACAAGCTGTAAGGGAATGATGGTGTCGGAGCGACCAACCGTTGTGATCGACTCAATATTCATCTGTCATCATGATAGCAGATCATTTCTTTGATTAATTAAACAACTAGAGCACAAAACTCGTCAATCATTTTCGTTATTAATAGTATAATTGAACTTGTTTGAAAAACAAACCGAGATTGGAGTTTTAACATTCGTAGTAATTTCGTTATAACATCCGAAATCGATTTAGGGCGGAAATAAGTGCAATATTAACCCAGATTATATCTAATGGTTTTGTCACGCAAAAATTTTAATTTAATTTTTTATGTCAACTTAATTCGTATATGATTCCCTTAATAATTGTTTGTTTTATCCGATAATTTTCTAGAAAGTTTCATCAAATAGTATCGGAACTTCAATTATCTGGTTATTCACTTTGATAAATTTATAGCTAAATATTACGCTCGAGTTTATTGATAACCACTTTGTAATTTAATTCTAGAATAATAATCCACAATACTGATGAAATTACAATTTGAATGCAAATTTTGTATATTTATAAATTTTAATTAAAAAATATAATTAGTGTTTCTACATCACCTGTTTTGAGAACACTCTTGTAAAAATAATTACTATACAAGGATATTCTATGTTACATAGAAACTTCAAAAGCTTTTAATGAAGCAAGATTTTCACAAGAGAATAGTGTTAATGAGTAATAGCAAAAACTGTTTTCATCAAACTTGTAACAGTAGTTACAAAATAAAAATGTTATGCTTTTAATGTGAACATTTTAATATGACATTCAACCTTCTGAACTCCATTTTCGCTAATTATCCATTAATGAATTTACCTCCTTCATCTCTTGGCTTTGAACCCCAATTCCCTCGAAATGTAAGGAAGAGGTCCCAGGTCTACACCTCTGTTTTGAAACTATGATCAAATAACTTCATCAATATTCATATAATAATGTGGTGGAAACATTGTAGAATAAAATTGAATTTGTTTTGCACTGTAAATTTAAATTTGTGGTGTTTTTAAAATAATAATGATTACCAATAATGGCGGTGTAAACCGCATAATTTACACTTCAAATAATATTGAATTGTTATTTGGATAGCTCAAACAAGTACTGTATAGGGGATTTAAATTTTATTCTTTTACAAAGTTTACATGCGCAATGTTTTTCTACTTGACACGTGACCCTAAAAATGTTCACGGGAACTAACTTTTTTATTTCAGACACTCTGCAACAAATGTTCTCAGTTTGTTTTGTTCTCTTATTTTTCGCGAAAGTTTTGCTGTTTGACCAAACTATCTGAATATATTTTTAGATTTCTGTTGTTAATTGATTTGGCAAGTTGCAGGGCGGTGCACAGTTCTAGTCCAGGGAGTGTTTCTTTTATTTTCTTTGGTGTCACTTTGACTGGCTGTCAGTAGGGTAATTTTAATTAAATTATCTTGTGGTTTTAACGGTCTTATCTTAACAGAATCTGCAAAGTTCTATGTACTCGCAGTTAATTTTTTTGTTGTTATATTGCAAGCATCTTGGTGTCTCAATCACTTGTATCAGTAATCAGTAGTATCTAACTGAATGACTATTTCTTTAAAATGTCGTCAGGAGCGGGTTTATGTAAATTTTTATCTACAGTTCTTATAACTATTAACTCAGTAGCTCAGTCAAGGCCTAAGGAGTTGTTAGTTTTATCTGCATATTTTGAGAGTTGAAGTAAGTTTAAGTTTTTGTGGTAAATTTTTTAAAATTTTAGAGTTATTTTTTGAATCATCTTTTTAGAGTAAAATTTTCACTTTGAAGAATTTAGTTGTTAATCAGTTGAATTTGATTAAGATAAAAGGTTATTGACGTAAAAATTGTTTTTCGCAATTTTTGCAATAAATGGGTCGTTTTATCTTTTTTTTGGGCTAATTGTTGTAGTGTTTTTATATGTACGGTGCCGATGCAGCTCCATCAATTCTTTGCCTTGTTTGTTTATTTTTGTTTTTCATATAATGTAAAGGTAATTTTGTTTTGTTGGATGAATCCTATAATATCACGTTTTAGTTTTTTCCATGTCGGTGATGGAAAGGATTTTAGACGTTCTACAGTCTACTGATATTTGTGTTAGATTTTGTTAAAAGATGTTTTACACAAAGCTTTGAATACAATTTTAAGTTTAGTAATAGTGCTTGATTGCATAAATGTGTAGGATTTTTTTTCCTCTAAATTGGTGATATTGCTTTTAAGTACATCATTTTTTTGAAAACGTTTTTATAGCTGCAACAGCTTTACTGCTGCTTGTTTTGATAAACCTTATTCTAAAGGGCATCTTCGAATGGGATTTGTACAACGTAAGTCCTACATTTGTCTTGTTTTTTGTTTTTTTATCGTACTTCTTTTACAAGACTTTTTTTTGGTGGGATTTTTTTTTGAGTTGATATTTGTCAAAACCTAAAATTAGCTGTTATTGCTTTTGTTATTATGTTAAAGTAATAATATTAATTATACAGTATGTTTCAGTAACTTGGAACCATATGGGAAACTTTTTTATTATTAATTTTAGGATATTTTCGAAAATTTTCGAAAAACTTATTTTTTATAAAAAATTCTGCGTGTTTTAAAATATGAAATACAATTATCAGATATCGATTTTTTTTAGTAGTATACGAGGCTTGTCAAAAGATATGAATTTTACACAAGAGTAAAGTATTTTTAAATTTCACAATATCGAGAAATGTTTAAAAAAAATATTAACAAAGTTGATCAGAATTAAAAACTACGTTCAAATAGGCAATTACAGCTATTTGTATTGAAAAAGGTTTTTCATATTTGAAATGTATTTCTAGGAACCTACAATAATAATGAAAATTTTACTATATGCATTCATTACGTGTTTACATTGCAAAATTGTTAGAAAACATTAAGAAACGAGAAGGTTATCATGACTTTTATAATCATAAGAGATAAATGTTTCTTCAAAATGAAAATAATATTAAACAAGCACAAAACATATTTTTTTAATGTAAATGGATGGAATTGCATATTTGAACGTAGTTTTTAGTTCTGAAATTTAAAGGTACTTTATTCTTGAGTAAAATTTATATCTTTTGACAAAATTTGTTTTTAGGGGTGTTTGTAGTGATAGGTTCAGTGTTTTGAGCAACCAAACTATATTGGACTTTCGAGTTTACCTAATACCGGGTGAACTGAGTTATTTCGGCATCCTAAAAACACGTCTTAAAACACCGAAAAAAATTATGAATTTTTAATATTACAATACGTTAAATTGGTATCTAATCTACTTTCAAAAAAATTTTTTTGTTCTAGCAATTTATTTAACTTAAAAAACTCAAGAAAAATTATTTCGGGAAGAAATTATACGTCCTGTTTTTTACATCAACTGATCAAAAATGCCCAACAAAATCAATTTGCAAAATTTATTATAAAAAAAATGTTAAACTTTGATTAAAACCTATTTTTATATTATTTATCAAATATTTTAGTCTAATTTTTGATTTAATAAGTTGGAGTAGTAATAAATCCCTGGCTAACACTTTAACAATTGAAGTAGATTTATGACATGGGAATTTGTTACCAACTGCTCTAACCTTTAAGTCTCCACAATAGTCCTGTGCTGATTTTATGATGAGTATCATTTTTAAGAAACCACCACCCTGATGGTTATTTTTTTGAAAAAAATTTACTACTCTCTCATACATTATAAGAAAGTAAGTGCTTCAATATCAAAGTGTTAATTAAAAACAAACGACACATTTGCTTAAAAATTTAATCAGCTACTTTGATGGATTCTATTCAAAAAACATCTTCACACAAAAAAATCGTTAACGTTAATTTATAATCAAATAAGCAAAAGTGAAAAAAGTAAGAGTACAAGTAAACAAATTAAAATTTGGAGAAAATTTTTTTCTGGTTGAAAATACCAAGTACAATTGTTTTGAGAATTTTTGCTTAATTAGAAATGGCTGTTTTTGGGATGCGGGGAGAACTTGATTTATCCGGTACATTTTTTTCGTATTATTGAGACTCCAAAATTATTTCAATAGGTTCAGCTTTATTGAAGGTGGTATCCGACAAGATGTAATTTGCTCATTCGTTTATATTTGTTGTAGATGAGGTAAAGCCATACTTGGTTTTTTCTAGTCTCTTGGTTTATCTTAAGTTGAGGAGTTTGTTGGGTGGATTCTAATTGTTCTAACGTATTGTCATATAAACTACTCTACAAAAGTTAAGGAATTTGAATTATTTTTAAAACAAACAACTTTCGTTACATTAAACATTGTGGAATCTAGCAAAAACAAAAAAGTAGAAGCATATTTGTCTGTTTCTCTCTTTTTTTCGGGTTTTTGTTGTTTTTTTTTACATTTTGTTAAAATGTGTTAAAGTATACTTTGCGAGAGTGATAGCAAAAGCCGTAAAAATCTCGTTAAAAGTTTTCTAGCGATAGATAACAGTATGTCTCGACGTAAACTAAGAATTGACAAAGCTAATAGGGCTGTAGGCATAATTTAAGAAGGTCAGCTGCAAGTTCAAGTAGCGAACCACTTTCATGTTAGCAAAAGTGTTATTCACGACTTGTTCATCGATATAGCGAGACAGGAAGTGCAGCAGAGAGCCCAAGACGTCCATGCTCTACAACGTTAGTCCAAGATCGGTTGTTAACCGTTTCAGCGCGAAGACAGCCTTTTAGAACCTGCCGGATGCTAAGAGATGACTCTTAAATGTCACAGAAACTAATGTGTCAAAAGAAACAATTTGAAAACGACTTGGAGAGGTTCATCTGACTGCATGACGTTCCTTACGAATTGTTTCATTATCTCCGGAACAATAACGGCAAAGACTGCAATGGGCTAGAGACTACCTTTATTAGCGCGAAGAATGCATCTTTGTACTTTTCAATGATGAGTCCCGGTTTAGCCGATATTCTGATAATCCTCGTTTACGAGTCTTGACTATAACAAGGGTACCAAGATATCGTTCTCCTGTTCATGAAATTAACTCTTTCCGTGGAGGTACAATTTCGGTTTGGGGTGGCATTTGTTTTAATGGTTGTACCGACTTTTTGGTACTTGAGGGCACGTATTTACGTGGATCACAATTTCAACAATGCGCCTCTGTTGTATCATGTCGCTATTTGCGAAAATTTTTTGTTTTTTGGACGACAATGCTCGGCCGCATCGCGCGAAAATTGTGGAAATTGCACTTAAAGCTCACGAGATCCCTTCCTTAGAGTTGCCACCGCTGTCTCCTAATGTTAATCCTATTGAGGACAGCTGGAACATGCTTCACAAAGCATTAGATCTTATCAACCTCCACCTCAAACTCTTTGAGTGTTAAAGGTAGTTCATCTTCAATTGTGGACCCAAATTGAGCAAGATCGAGTTTATATATTCGAGTTTATTATTCGGTATTTAAAATGAGATTTGGGTGGGTTTTTAAAAAAGTGTTTTTGGTTTGTTTAACATATTTTTATTTTAGAAATTTAAAAAATTTTTTTTTTGTAGATTATGTTTTACGGTTAATAAGCTGTTAAATACATAGTTTGTTATATAGTATAATGTGTTTTTCTTTGAATTTTGAATTTACAACTCCTTAACTTTTGTGGAGCTGTTTATTTGTTCTATTTCTTTCAATTTGTTTTTTAATGAATTCTTTTTCATACAATAGAATTTCTTTGTTGGTGGTGGTGGTTAGTTTTGTCATTAATAATTATGTAATTTTTTATAAAGGTTGACTTATTTGATTTACTGTTTTTCCAAGTTTAGTTTTATGTTATTTTTTTATTTTTAATTTGTTGATTTTTTTACAAATTCTCATCAAAAACTTTTATTAATTTTTTATATAAATGTTGAAAATATTTGAATTTTTTATTAACAGAATTTTTGTTAAATTTTAAGGCCTAGAATTTTAAACGTAGGGCTTAGCTTGGCGCATATAGTGATATTATTAGTTTGTGAATTGTCATCAGTGCCAATAGTCAATTATCAATTGTCTTCTAAACAGGTAAATGACAAATCACTATGTCACTATATGCGCCGAGTTAAGCCTATGTTTTTAAGTCCACAGCAAACTACGACGTAATTCATTTCTAGATGCCCGTTATAATAAATAAATATTATTGCAATGAGCAATGATGTAATAGCGTCTCATTAAACAGTTCCCTTGTAGTGCGGTTATAAATTCAAACGAATCTTAATCAAGTTGCATCTTAATAACAGTCTCTTAAGAAAAATTCGTGTCTTTAAAAATGTATTATTATATAATTACCAGAAAGACTTGTTTATTTATTTTCTAGAAGGCTGTAAAATGCTATTTGTCAATGTAAATTATATGGGATGAAACAAAGTCATAGTTTTATGATTATATTGTACCTACAACGTACGAGATAATGAAATTAGCCACTATTCACACTTCACAATATAATAATATAGTTAAACTGGGTTAAAGGAATTTTTGCGTCACTCAACTTCAGGCTAAATAAAGATTTTTTCCAAGTCCATTTAAAATCATTAATGTTAATGTAAGTGATAGCCACTTTGCGAGAAAATAAGAAGAGAAATGTACTGTACTTGAAAAGTGTCAATATATCGATTCTGGTAACATTTTAACTTCAAACTTGAAATCACGCAAATAAATCTAAAATCTCTCAATTAAACTTGACGACTCGCTTTTGTCTTCAGGCTTGTAAATTTTGGCAATTAGTCACAAGTTGCGGTTTCTATTCGAGGAAAAGCTATAAAATAAAGTGCAATGTCCGCTAAAATCCTCTTTAAAACTGCTTTATCGACAATATTACATAACCCTTAATGAAAAAGACCATTTTCCTAGAGATTTGTTAATTAAAGCTCAAGAGTTGTTAGTTAAGTTGAACAATTGCCCCAATGTTTGTTCTGTTTCAGTGAATTTCGACCACTTTCAAATTTTAAGGGCGATAGGAAAAGGAAGCTTTGGCAAGGTGAGTAGATTTAGTTTAGTTTGAGGACTCTTTACGGTTTCTGTGTGTGTTTTTTTTCTGACTTGTGAGAAACTCGTAATACAGTTGTTGAAATTTCCTCTGTAGGTAATGAGGTTTCCAAGCGCGATACCTCTCGAAATTTAATAGACAACATGGTAATGAGAGTCTATTGTACGCTTAAGAAGTTTCAAACTCACAATTCTGGTTGACCCAAAATCCTTGTTTTATTGTAATGGCGTTTCACCCTGAAAGTTGTAAAACCGGTCTACGGATATATTTAAATGTTTAGAATGAATTCAAATCCTTTCTAGGGACTCGTAGAAAACTCAACCAACAGTCACGATGCAATTTAATTTACATTTTTCTGCAACTGAGACTGAAAAAAACTTGTTTAGAACTAAAATAATTACGCTGGAAGTTAACTAAATTTTAATTTAGTTACCACATATTTTAATTTGGTGGGGTGCCAGATTTAAAAAGAGATTCGTATTTTGTAAATATTAATTTTTAAAGTAAATTTCTTTTTGTAAAAAAATTGTTTTTAAAATGATTGCTTTGTGTGAAGAGAGACTTTGAAAGAAGTCAGACGTGCGTGATTCTAAGCTTAACAAAATTTGCATTTTTTTGGTGCAGTTTGATTAAATTCAATTTTGTTAAAGTTACATGGTTTAAATTTAAATGAAGTAATTTTTTAAAAGGCAATCAGGTGTTCAGTGGTTTTTCTGGTTGAAAAAAGGTAGATAAGTACTTTTTCGTTTTAATTAGTATTAAGCTAATTAACTTCTTTATTTTTTTGCTCATCGTAGAATTAATCTATTTTATAAATTATTTGTTTGTTTAAATTAAATGATTAATTGTCAAATCAGATAATTATTTTGATTCTACTTAAATCTAATTATTTTTTGATTACTACTTTATTTACTTTATTAATTGCTTAACTATTTGCATTGTTTAAAAAAAAAATCTTGTGTTATTGTAATGTCGTTTTATTCTAAAAGTTATAAAAGGGGTCTACGGACATATTTAAATTTTTAGAATGAACTTATATTTATTTTAGGGACTCATAGGAAACACAACCAAGAGTCACGTTTTAATTTACATTTTTTTGCAACTGAGACAGAAAGAACTTTTTTAGAACTAAAATAATTACGTTGAAAGTTGGTTAAACTTTGGAATATAGTAATTAGATTCTATTCAGGGATACACAAATCAATCACTTGCTTGTCAATTACAGAATTACAAAGCAGATTCTCGTTTTTGTGATTTATTTGATTTTGTGTTTTATCTGAATCTAATTACTACATATTCTATTTTGGTGGAGGCGCCGGGTTCATAAACACATTTTGTATTTTATAAATTTTAATTTTTAAAATGGATTTTTTTGTATAGATACGAGTTTTTAAAATGATTGTTTTGTGCTTACATAACTGATTTTAGTTTTTATTTGCACAAAATCTGCATCTGGAAAACGTAAAATATTTGTTTTCTTGACAGATAAATGAAACATCTTGGAGTTAAGTAAGTTAACATTTAATCATACAGAAACGATGCTAGGTACTCAAGTAAATGAAATTTAGAGACAAAATGTTTCACAAGCATTTAGGGAAAAGTGAGGTAATTTAGCAGAGAGTAATTGTGTGCATCTTGTACCCTTTAGGGTTTAATTTTATGCGGCTATATCAATGCCTTCCTTTACATCTCTAATCGGCCGTTATAATTTAACCAATGAGGAAAACTTCCTTTTAATTTATTTAAATATAAAATTTTCTTTTGAAGTATTTCCTGAAAAACAAAGGATTGTAATATTTTTATCTGATCATTAAAATTCAACGATATGTTATTTTGTTAAAAATGCATTTATGTTGTGTTCATGCGAGTTTCAAATTTGTGCAATTTTGTAAAAGTTGAAGTCAAAGGGGCATGTGTTTGACAATTTGAAATTGGATTACAGTTTTTTTAGAAAGTAAGCTTTAATTTTTTGGATTTTAAAAGAATAAAATATTGTAATTCTAGGTTTAAGTTGATTAGTTTTTTACAAATCACAAAATAATTTTATTAAACATTTGTTTTTGCCATCTAGGTGTTTTGGGCAAAATTCAAAAAATTTAACTAATTATACAAAAATTAAATTAATGTTTGTACTATTCGGTTGTGAAGTTACTTTAGTTATAAATTCAAATACATATTACTTTTATTTTTTGAACTATACAGACTGTTATGGAAGTGTATGCAAAAAACTTAAGCATAGATAGAACTCACAAAAATAAACAAAATATTTATTTAGCATTTTTGTCAAAAACGCACCCTTACCGAGTTAAAATTAAAAGTAATTAGACTACGAAAAAAAATTCCGCCTATGTGTCAACACAGCGATCAAAACACGCCAGAAAAAATTCAAGACAAAAACTTATCAAAGAAAAGTGTACACAGCTGATTTTAGGTAGGTTAGTAGGTCAAAATGAGACTTGCCTGATAAATTAATCACAAATTTACAATAAATATGTTCAAAATGTCGTCTTTTGTTGTCACTACACGCTTGCAGCCGGCGTGTCATAGATACCTGAGTTCCTACAAACATTCCTGCATTTGTGCGAACTTTTTCTGCCATTTACATTACACGATTAGTGAATTCTAGAAAATGCACTAATTGTTTCAAATGACCCCACATAAAAAATCACATGGGTTTAATTGATTGATAACACGAATGATGATTTTGTTGTAACACGGCACTATGTCCGTGTACTTCACATTAGTACGTATACAATTCACCATGTTATGAATTTATTGTCACACTACCACAATTTATTAGCGAAATACTGTTGATCACAACGAAACAATGCGAAATGAGGTTACCCGGTAGCCAGTATCAGTGTTTTTTTTAAAAAAAAAAACACTCAGGTTTTTATAAGATTACAATTTTTATCGCTTTGCTTGAACTTGAAAGTGGCATCATAAGCGGAGTGTTAAATTAGGGGTTACAAAAATGTAAAATTAAATTTTTGACATTACAAACAAAATTTGTGAAATTTACATCTTCACAACAAATTAAAACACCTGTTAAAATTTTTGCAATACCTTTTATAACACCCTGTATAAGTACAAATATTTAACGACACAAATGTAATACACCTGACATTTATTACTAGTAACCTGTTAAGATGGAATTACCATTTGTTATTTACAAATGGGAGTACTCAATTAATAACTATACTTAATTAATTGACAAACTTTGCCAATTGATTTAAAAAAACAAACTTTAATTATTGGTGTTGTTTTTATTATTGCAATGTACTTCACGTTTTCAACATTTTATGATCTTTTCTTTAATGTGATCGATTAGTTTAAATCATATTTTTGGAGTAACTTGATTCAAGGCTTTTTGACACATTTTTAGTATTATTGCTTCTTTGTTAAAATTATTTTTTCCGATCATAATAATGTTTTCAAATTATTTTTATTGGTTTTATTGCAAATATACTTGTATTTGATTTTATTAATTTGTTTCTAGGTAGTTTTTTGTTAACAGTAAGGGTTTTGTTTCCAACATTTTTTTTCCAGTAAGTGGTTGGTTGAACATTTACTAGCTCGTCTATGATAATAATGGATTGCTCGCTTAATCCTGGGAGAAACTGATTTGTTACTTATTTTCTAAAATTTCTACCATCGAGCTTTATGCATCGAGTTTTGATAGTCGCATTTTTTTTTAAATTAACACTGTTTTTTTATACTCGTCTCTACATCTATGTGCCAAAAATTTTATTTATCAAAAAAAGAATATTTTTTACTGAATAAAAACATTGGCATTTTTATTATAAAAATTAAAAGAACTTAAAAACAAAGCTAGTTATTTAAGCACACAAAATTTATTTTTCTATTAAGAGGATTCTTACATTTTGGGCGAAGTCAGAATTACAGTCAGAAAATTACAGTCTGTTGAATTAAGTTGGTAGCAGCATAATGGCACTAAATAAATTTAATATTTAGTGGTTAACCAGACACATTTTTTGTTAATTTACTTTTGAATATAATTTTAATTAGTTTAAATATGTACAGCAATTTACACAGAATTTTTTTTAATGGAACAATTGGAAGGGCTGAAGCTAAATTCAATTTTTTTTTTACATTTTGTTTGTTGTTATTTTTTAAAATTTTTTTGAGCACGACAAGCACAATTTTTTGTTTCCAATACGTATATATTTTACTTGCAGTAAATTTAACAAAGTTTTTTAATTTTAAGAATTAAAGATTATTTTATTATTTTAATTAAAGAATTAAAGTTAACAAGAAAACTATTACTAGGTTCTAATAGTACCGATTAAAAAATGTATTTAGAATTTAATGAAAAGCTTAAGAAAAACAAAAACACGAGGAGATGCTAAAGCATGGTCTTTGAAGAATAAATAATTTTTATTTCTAACTATCTTTATTTTTTTTGTCTTTAAACAAATTGCTTTGTATCTTAGAGACTAACAAACTTTCTCAATGATGCACTATAGAATATTCTACAAATTTCTTGTGCTAATGACATGAATGTATGTGAAAGATACACTTATGAATTGAGCTAGTTGATTTTAAGAAAATAATATATTTATCCGGACGCGCAGGCAATGACCTTAAACAAACTCATTGATTAAAATTTTGATTTATTGTATTAAAAAGTTTTTTTTTTAGGTTTTGATAAAGAATACAATACTTTTGTTATTTCTCAATGTCCGATTCAATTTATGCTCTAAAAAATTTAATTAATAAGACCTTATATGCATAACTTAACTAATACTTCGAATGGTTATGACTTATTGGAATAAGCTTATGGAACGATTTGTACACTTTAATTATCCAAACGTTCTACTGTAGGCCAGGCGTGCAATAATTTATTAGGGCGTCACTTTCTTTAAAGGGCAGTACAAATTGCTATTTTTTATAAACCTTTCTGCACTGGTAGAAAAAGTACAAGCACCTGTTTTATTCTTTCAAAGAAATCTAAAAGTTAGTAACTTATTAAATTCAAATTTGCATTTATTTGGACTGATTTATTAACTTGAATTTTATTGTTTTATTTATTATTCATTATTATTATTTACTTACCTTCGACTCCAAATGACAAAGGGGGCAAAAAGTAAATAAAATTAGTATTTAATTTATACATAAAATGCGGTTTTACGGTACGACTGAGTTTTTTTTTGTTTTACTTTTGCTGCCGTATAATTTCATTGTTTTCAGGACCTACAAAAAAATTCATCATAGAGAAATCAAATCTAAATTGCGGCCAACAATAGCGTGGTATAATCTACATCTCAGTAAAACATTACAGGACTGAACCAGAGTTATTTAATTAATTTTTAAGTAATTGTTCAGACTATAAAAGGATTTCTTTTAATAACTGTGAGTTAACCTAATCAAGACTTGAAATGTTTATAGTACAATTAAAATGTTTTATTTGATTAAAAAGTCGCGCACACTCATTGAAAAATTTTAAAATACAAACAAGTAATTACTTTTAATTAATTAAACTTTTGGCATTTGTGTTGTTTTTGTGGAGTGGATAAAAGACCAATCAAATTAGTTACCAGTAAAACAAAAAAATTTAATCAAGTGAATGCAGTAAAAAATTTGAAATCTGGTCTAACCAATCTTCTAAACAAACTCTGACGTTTCCTGTTTGAAGCAAGTACAAATACTGTTAGATGTAGAATAGAAGCTAACAATACGTAACATTCAACAACAGAGATAAAATTGAATATGTGCCATCAAAGCGTGTTGATAACTTCAACATTGTAAAACTGACAAGTCTACCAACTTGATGAATATTAAAGCCGCGTGAATGACGATAAACAGGTAATCTACATCAAAATGTACGATATATTCATCTAAAATTTAATCTAGGATGTAATATTTTTGGTGGATGCGCCGGGTTAAAAGAAAATGAAAACACATTAAAGAAAATAGGTAAACAAAATGGTTTTGCGTTAAGTGAATTCGATTTTTTAACAACAGTATTTTACCGAAAGTGCCATAATTTAGAGGATACGAGTTCTAAGTGCAGTTTTAATGGCAGATACGTAAGAGAAATTTTGTGGTTGCTTTCATGTGGTAGATCGATAAAGTACAAGTTGCTTTACTTGATGAAGATTTATAAATAAATTTTAGTATCCATGTTTTCATTAAGGCATTAATTATTTTGAAATTGTGTTTACTTTGAGAAAAATATTTAAATTTGGTGGAAGAAGACAAACGTTTAATTACATGAGATTATACAAAGTTTGGTTTTTGCTACAAACGTTTATCTAATTATTGGAAACAATTTAGCTTAGAGCTGTTTCAAAATTTATAAATTTGGGGTCACAAAGTTTAAATCTAAAACATGTTTTAATTATTAAAAAAAAAAAGATTTATAAGTTAGGTTGTAATCTGTATGTTACATATTGAATAGAGAAATGTTTTTTTTTGTTTTATAAAGATAGAATATAACAATGATGAGGTTTGAATACTAGTTTATTCACAATGACTTTAATTATTTAAAATTATTATAAAATGTCAGTAAGAATATTTCTGACTGACGTAGACTACACCTGAAACAGATTTTAAAGAATTTGAAAAGCTTTTTTTATTGATTTTACTTTTTTATTCAATGTTATTTATTAAGTCTAAGGGAACATGCAAAAAAGGCGGTTATTTTAGGGGAGAGCTTTGGTTAATCAAGGATTGATGAAGATTAGCCAGGGCGCTAGCGCTCTTTGTTAAATAGTAAAAAATAGTAA
The DNA here is from genome assembly GCA_029207805.1 of Tribolium confusum. NCBI lineage: Eukaryota > Metazoa > Arthropoda > Insecta > Coleoptera > Tenebrionidae > Tribolium > Tribolium confusum. The sequence goes on from JALGAY010000006.1 coordinate 14,539,658, forward strand.
AAAAATAAATAAAATAATCAGGAGACAGTCCTTATATTGAAATTAAATCTAAGTTAATACAATTAAGACTAAACTTTAAGTTATTCAGACAATGGATCTACTATCATTAAAAGCACTCAACAGACAAAAAATTTAACTTAACAATTTTCACTGGTATCAGACTAAAAACTTATTCTAGAGCATGTTTGACTTACAAAATCTAATCAACAATTAGCCAAATTTAATAATTAAAATTGATTATCAAATTAATATTGATTAAAATTACTATTTAATTAACGGAAATTTAAACTTTAGAACTTAAATGATGTAGATAATTTCAGTAAAGAGATCTTTAAAACAGTAAAAACTTTAATTCTAGAGTCAACAGGTAACGATGACTAAGATGGTGATGTTTTAAAAGCAGATCACAGCAAAAAAATTTTAATAACAAGAGCAGGAAAGGAAAATCTAGTAGAAAAATCAGTGAAAAAATTCACTAAAGAAAAATAAATTTCTTAAACTGGTCGGAAACACGTAATATCTACATCTTGTTTCAATTTTTTGCTGCATTTTTTTAAGGAACGGTAATATGATTATACGGCAATAATTTCACAGTTGTGGGAAATTAATGTTGGTGACAATCTTCAATAAAGTTTTGTAAACTCACAAAAAACTAGAAACAAATAACAACAAAATAGCTCAAGAACACAACTGAACTTTAAATTTTGGTTTTAAATATACGATTTTAGATATAAAAAAAGCAATTAAAACCGGAAAAAATTACTACAGGCTTTAGGGGATTTCGGCGGAAAGATATCAGTTAAATTTATTTTGAGTTAATTCAAAAAGAAAGGTATAAGAATACAAAGAGTGGTAATAAATTTGACCTGAAAGGGGCCAACACTTTTGGAATGTCACGTCACAATACGTTACATCTGTTCGAACAACTTTTAGCTGTATTCTGTCAAATAGTCATTGTTTATAGTTTTTTTGTGATAAGTAAAGCTTTATTTAGTTTAATTATTTAATTGTTGAAAGTGACAGGTTTTGTACAGGGTGAGTCAAGTTATATCCGCACCCCAAAAACACGTCTTAAAACACGGAAAAAATTATGAAATTTATATATTACGATAAAGTGGTATCTAATCTACCTTCAAAAATTTTTTTTTGTTCTAGCAGTTTATTTGACCTATAAAACTAAAGAAAAATGATTTCGAGCAAAAATTTTACGTCTTGTTTTTTACATCAACTCATCAAAAATGTGTAACAAAATCAAACTGCAAAATTTATTATTAAAAAAAATGTTAGATTTTTAATAAAACCCATTTTTATATTATTTGTCAAATATTTTAGTCTAATTTATGACTTGCTAAGTTGGAGTAATAATAAATCCCCTGCTTATCACCGTTACTATTGAAATAGATTTATGACCGACCCCTGGGTACTACCTACCCAATTTGGTCGGTTGGCTGCGTCCAGGGCCGGATTAAATAAAATTGTTCTTCTTAATCTTAGAACTGTTTTTGCTTTTTTAGGTTTAATTTTTAACAAAAAATTTTAAGAAAATTAACAAATAAAAGCAAAACTTCAATAAAAAATTTTTGTCCAAATTAAAACTCTGTCCAATAGTTTTAAGATAAAAGAAAGAATGTACGATAAAATATTAACAAAAAAAAAAATAATGTAATTATATGTTAAAAATTACAGCAAATATTCAAAATAATGTCTATCTGCTTGAAGGCATAAACGAATTCTTCTTTTAAAATTATCATGAATTCTTGCCGCCAGATTTAATTCGTTTTTCTCTTCAAAAACCTTTAAAAAACACTTGATCAACACACACTTAAAACTATAAAATTGTCTGAAATACTAAAAAAAACACTAACACTAAACCAACGAACTAAAAACAAGAAAGAGAAAATCAAAAACGCGTAACAAAATTTGAAAAATACTAAAAACAAGTGCCAAGAAGAAATAAGTAATCACAACTTAAAATTGTAATCAGAAATAAAATGATTGTTGTGTTTGTCTGATAGGGGTACAATAATTTACCTGATAGATTAGAAAACTTGACTCTCGCCTAAATAATGGGTTTTCATCATTTCTTTCAAAAAGATTAACATTCCATTTACAATAAACACCTAAAATAAATGGGCGAATTTTTATCGCAGGGCAACTAGTCCCTAATCTGATCAGTATTTACCAAGAAATTCCGAATATCAGATACGACAAATGCTAATGCAAAATTTACTTTTAATCAAAGTTTTGACGTCATTATAACTAAAATTTTCTGTAAAAAAACACTCCAAGTGTTGATCGGCAGTAGAGATCATTCAAAAATAAATTGACAATCCGGTCCTGGAAACTTGTAACCAGCTGTCTTAACCTTCAAGTTTTCATAATAGACCCCTGCCAGGTTTATAACAAATACCATAAATTTCAAGAATCACCACTCTAATTGGGTCCTTTTTTGAATAAAATTTATGACTCTCTCGTAAATTATAAGACAGAAAGTGCTTCTATATCAAAATATTAATTAAAAACAAACCACACATTTGCTCAAAAATTTAATAAGCCACTTTGATGCATTGTATCAAAATACACCTGTACACAAAAAATCGTTAACATCAATTTATAATTAAATGAGCAAAAATGAAAAAAGTAACCGTACAAGTAAACAATTTGAAACTTGGAGAAAATCTTCTATTTGCAAATATCACCTACAAATTTTTGGTAATTTTTTGCTTAATTAGAAATGGCTGTTTTTGGGGTGCGGATATAACTTGACTCACCATCTGAGGATTCTTTCATACACCTGTATTTGTGCTTAAAATGAACTGATCGCACAGTTAGGGAGTTTTAGTTTGTCACTAAAAATCAACCGTTTTCCGTCAAATGCTACAGGAAGAAGAAAGACAATAAAAAAGTAATGTAAGATGAAAGCAGAAGGAAAAACAAAAAACAAACAATGAGAGGGGAAAAGAAGTTCAGTCGCAGTTGTATGCGGAAATAAGGCAGACAGAGAAAGTAATCAGAGAGGATAAGCCGCAGATAAAGTAACAACTTAGAATTATCGGCGTTAGTTGCTAATAGTTGTTCTGTATAATAAATAAAAAATTGTTAGTGTCTATTAGTTGTTTATTATCATAAATGTATCTATAAGAAAAGCCGGTCAACTGAGCTGATTTGAATACTGGTGGTAGTAGAGGGATAAGTGAGAAATTTGAAACACTGATAAGAAGGCGACGTTTATTTGTATCTCGGATAAACTCAGAACTTTCCGAATATAAAAGCTGACATTGTTTACAAAAAATGCAGTTGCGTTTTTCAGTTCTATTTTTAACAAAATTGATTTTTTATCGCCTTCAGATTGCCAAACAATAACAAAATATTGGAAATATTTTCTCAGCTTGTTACATCTACTATGCAAATACTTTCCGTAAAGTTCACTTTATTGCTTTTCGGATAGATATGCAAGATGTCGCAGTCAGTTTTGTATCAGTTATTATTTTAATTTAACAAGTGTTTACTGCTTGTTTGGCATTTTCCGATAGTCTAAAATGCCGTCTTATGAAAATTAAATGTAGGTGTAAGCAGCTTTAAACGTCGCGGTTCCGCTAATGAATTAACCTTTGAGGATATGGGTTTCGTAAATTGGTTTTGTGAGAAAGCAAAGCAGCAGATGTATGATTTCTTGGCAATAGCTGAGATTTGAAATCTTATTGCCGCTCATGAATTTAAAATAGAAACTGCTTGAAGCATCATCATTTCCAATAGGAAATTCGTTGAAGGTGTGTGGAACTAAAATCAAGTCTCTCTCAAATGCTAACATTCTACTTCAACGAAAAAAAATAACAAGTTATATCGACTGAGTGTTTTTGTTGAGTTTGCGAAACTGTTTCCATGTTGGTATTAGTGAGGAATGTTTGTATAGTATCCAGCAAATCCATTCTGGAAATGATTGATTATATTATGTGTGTGCACGAGCTTCGTGATCAACTAATCATTAATAATAATGATAAATATGCATTAATAATAGAAGATTTTAAATAATTTTCAGATACCGTCAGTTTATTACGCACATTTTACAGTTGGCTTCTGACCTGAATGCTAAATTTGCCAAACATTGTACTCTAAATTATGCCATTGCTAACAGTTTCAGGTTTTGGCAAAAATTTTCTATGGAGATTAATTGAGTTTGTACGTTTTGAAATGTTAGTTCTAATGGGAAATTCAAAACTAATTAAAACTTCAATCTGTCAATGTTTGAGGGATTCTGTTGAAAATATTTAGAAACACATTCTAAATGAATACTGATTTTATGATAATTTAATAATGCAACAAAAATTTGATTTTTATCGTACAATGCAGGCTGCGTAAATTTTATGATTGCGTGTTCTAAATGTATGCAGTAGAAAATATTAATTTACATGTAATAAAAGAACCGTGAAGTCATATTTTGTATTTGATTTTTGGCAAAATGTCGTCTGGTATACGCCTCAAATAGTTAAAGCTGATTTTTTTATGACGAATATAGCGTTTATTTTCTAAAATACTTGTCATAAATGAGTGCAAACAATTGCAATCGTATCTAAGACATACAATTGTCATTAAATCCGATCTAAGACAAGTAAAACATCAAAAAGTTTATATAACAAGTGATTTTACCAATAAAAAGAAAGCATGATACAAAGAAAAATTAAAGAAATAGCGGAATAAAAAAACACTTGAAAAAGGAATTTTAAATCGGTTAATGTATTATAAAGTTTAGTGATGAATAAATTACAAAAAAAATACAGAAGAGCACTAGAAGAAAACTAAGAACTACAAGAGTTTGATAGAAGTGTAGAGCAGAAATGGGAAACAATAGAAAAAATTATGCATTAAACAGTCAACAAACAAATTATGGAAAAGAAGGAAAAAAGACAAATATTGGTATATTAAACATTTTAGAATCTATAGACCAAAGAAAGACGCGATTAGAAAACGAGGCTAAAAGAAAAATTACTGAATAACTAAAAAAAAAAATACAAAAAAACATAGAATAGATCACCGAAAAATTTGCAAAATTATGAACAAGCCAAACATTAGAAAGCATTGGGAAAAAATAAAAGCAAAGAGATAAAAAACTTTTATCAAGGGTGCAAAACAAGTAAACAAGGATACTCTTTAAAAACAATATTTTTTCAGAATAAATGTGGTTAACTAGTATTAAAATAAGAAGTAATAGAAAGAAGGGCAGAATATTTCGAAGAAGTTTTAAACAAATTATTGCAAAAAAGACAATTGAAGAGTAATGAGACAGAAATAAACAAGATCAAAAGACACAAATACTCATATTTGATAAAGTAAAGAACATTATCTATTGAAAAATTAAAAAAACATTAAGAAGAAAACATATAACAAGAATTAATAAAATGTGGAGGAGAAACGCTGATGAAAATGATGTAAGATATAATTAAGAGTGTTTAGAAAGATAAAAAGATACTATAAGCATGGCGTGGACAACAGTGTTTTTATATCCAATTTCATAAAAAAGGGGACAAAACAGAGTATTACTATCGAGGAATACCGTAGCTAAACCATGTATACAAAATAAAATATTAGCAACATTTTTCAATAACAAACTAGAAGAACGTAAATGTAAATGAGTAGGTGAATATCAGTGTGACTTTAGAAAAGGAAGATAGGGCGTAGACTAAATATTTTTATTATTATTATTATTATTATTAAGAGCGATGCCATTAACAGAGATTAAAAAAGTATTTTTATTTTATTGATTTGTACAGCTTTTATAGCTTAAAACATTGTAAATAGAAAACAACTGTATTAAATTCTAAGAAATTTTGAAATACCCAAAAAAATAATAAGGTTAGTATGAGTAACTTTGAAAAACCATGAATAGAATTAAAGTAAGTGACATATTACCAAGAATTTTAAGTGTTTGACGACTTAAGACAAGGAGATTAATTTTCTTCTACTTTGTTGACAATAGCATTTAAAAAGCTAGGTACTTCAACAAACTAAAATATACAGACAAGGTTTACTTGACCATTAATTTAATAGACCCTTGCCTCGCATTTACAGACTATGTTACACTTATAATAAGGACCAAAGAAGAATAAATGAAAGGTTTATCTATTTAGGAACTGTAATTGAAAAGAAAAAACAAACTTAAAAGAGATAAAAGCATGAAGGGTAGACACTGAGAAACCAAAAACAGTTTATGATGTAGATATAGGAGAACAAAGTTTTATGAAGAATTTGAGGAGGCAAGAAAGTAGAGAAACACCACTTTAAACATAATAGTCAGCTATACCTCAATGGATCACACCAAATCTGATTAAACCATAAAAAAAAACACACACACACACAAGACACAAAAATCACACAAAACAAACTGAACTTGACCACAACAAATCACAATAGACAACATGGAGTCCGGTTTTTTAACTTCCGTTTATATAATAATAGGAATATTATAAGAGTAATTAAAGCACTGTAAATCAAGAGGATGGCCTACGCAATAAAAATGGAAGAAAACAGACTATCTAAGAAATTAGAAACAGAATTAGGATGCAATTGACAAAGAGGTAGAAATAAAAGGGAAGGGAAGAGTGACGACTTTTAACAATTAAGAATAAGGCAGTGGAAGAAAAAAGCACGAAATAAAAAAAAACTGGAGAAAAAGTATCAGTCACGCCATGAGCTTAGAAGTTAAGTTCTTGTAGTTAAATCGTATAAAAATAACATTTTTAATAACTTATGTTTTTTTAAAATTATTTTTGATTCTAATATTGAATAAATAATATTTTTTTATTTACATGTTATTCCAAGTAGAAGGCACTATTTCATGATGAAAATCATTGTTAAATTAACTTATAGTTTTTATTAATATTACAGAAAATTTACCGTTTTATTATTAGAATAAATTGAAAATAATTTGACAGAGAACTTTGAAAAAGTGTTACCAAACAACATACATGAGATCCTGAAAGAGTTGAGTGGCCTATTGTCAAATAGCAACACTTGCAATACAATAAATAACTGTGACCACAGTATAGCTGTGACAATTGTCTATTGCCTGTACATTATTACTTGTTTCTTTTTTTAAATAATAACACGAGTCTGCAAAATTACTTTTTACGGACTACTTTGTATATTTTAGAGACGTTTTTTTAAAAAAAACACACTCAATTTTTTAACGTTTATTTAATTCGATCGATAATTGGTTTTATTGTTTTAAAATGAAACTTTTCTAAATTTTTTATTCTTAATTATAGCTCAGAAAGTGCTTTAAGAGAGTTTTATGGAAGCACATCATCAATTAAAAACGCAATTAAAGGGTTCAATAGAGAATCAATTCGTTTTTTATTGAGTTAAGAAATTGCGGTTATTGACGTCGAGTTATTTGAGTTTTGGACGTTGATTTTTCTTGTTGAGATAATCTGAGTTTGAAACTTTAGGGTGAAATTCTGCTGGTAGTTATCTACACTTGGGGTATTTAGTTAGATTTTATCAATATTGACATAATAGTTAATCTCGAGTCAACCCCAATTGTCCTTGGTCTGCAACTAAGTCCTTCCAGACATCATTACCATCTAGTTAAGTACATAGTAAACCATGCTTTAGAGTTGTCTAGAGTGATATCAAACTATAAAGCGTACTTGCTAGTCATGGTATGAATTTAATTAAAAAACATTTCACGTTTTAATTAATTGAGATTTTTATGGAAATAGGAGCTTAGGGACACAATTACATTTTCTAAAAGGAAAAAATTAGGTTGTTGAGTCAATTATTTACTTGTTATTCGTGCGTATTTCTATCGATTGCTGTATAATCATTATTTTCTCAAAGGTAATTCTCTAAATGTTCTTTTTTGCGTAACATTCTTGCACTAAGTTAGCGTCTTTCAATAAATACACTCGAATCGTTTAGATTCGTTTTACTAGGGACAATTTTCTAACTGTTGCAATTGTTCTAATAGCTGCAAGTACTAAAACGTCTATTACGACCTATCCAATTACTTCAGTGGATAGCTTTCTGAAAGGTTTTAAAGGTTAAGGTTATGCTGGATCGGCATAAAAACTTCCATTTCAACTTGTACGAGTTTCATTTTTATTTTTCTATAGGACTCTTTGTTATTTTAGGTAAAAGTTATTGAAATTTTTTTATGATAAATAACGATGTGATCTTCGTTTTCGACAACTATTCTCGGAGTATTATTGTCATACTTGGGTAAAAATGATTCACAAAAGTGAATCGAAACTAGAAAAACTTCACATATTTGTTATTGATTTTATTTTTTAAATGTAAAAGGTACAGTGAGATTTAAACCTATTGTTACACCGCCTGTCGATTTGCATAGGTTGTCAAGCAGAATTCTTTAGGTAGAAATTTTTGTAAAGTAGAATTAATATACAAAGTGACATAAAAGTATGAAATAAAACTCATATTTTTTAAGGTAATGTTTTTTAGAAAAACGCTAAGAAAGGTCGATTTTATTTTTTTATCGCGCACGTTTTTCACTTGTTTTCAAATTTTTGTGGCCAACTGGTTTTTTGTTGGTGTTGAATATTGAAACTACTGTTTTTCTGCGTATAACAGTATAATATTTACGTGGTCTAAAATAAAAACATTAACTAATTTAACCAATTTAAATGTTTTATTGAATTTTTCAAAATAGACGCAATTTTTAACAGAATTACTGAACTAATTGTTCAGATTGACGTCTTTTTGTTTATTCGTAATAATACAACTAATTTTTGAACTCTGTTACCACATTATTTATCATTTTTTGACTAATTAAGCGGTACTAATTACCTATACAGGAAAATTGTATAGGTTAACTTAGTGAGAGATAGCGAATATTTCTTTCGGCTTAAACAATAACATTGTTTGTTATTGAGATTTTTGTTTAAATTTTTGTTGTTGTTTTTAAATATATCGTTTTGTTATTTATTAAATGTACGAGCTTACGAGTTTTTTTGAAGGCACAAGACCTTTAAATCGTGTTTCACCTACAGAGAAGTATTATGCGCTATTTTTTATTATGCCTGCATTATACAGGTTAATTTACGAGAAATAAAGATTCTAAAAAAATTGTAATGTAACCAAATGACGCATAAGTACAAATTCTAATCTCTTACTCAAATAAAATTGTCGAATAAAGGTGCTTAATAATAACGTTTTTGAGATGCACTCGAAAAAACTCCCGACAAGAATCAAACTAGGTAATTGTGACATTATACCTGAAAATATCTACATTTATCATTTATTGCTATTAGGAATGTATGGTAGTAGCACTACTTAAAATATTAATTAAAAGTACATCTTACCTTAATTACAAAAGGCATTAGATATTTAAAGATGACTACAATGAGACTTGAAAATAACGTAATTAACTTAAATATTTTACTTCTTACTACTTAGAACAAGAGTTTAGATCAAAATGCCTCAAAATGAGCGGTTTGACTTACCTTCAGCATCTACGCGTAAAAAATTTCCATTTTCGGAATTATTATTAGTTTTTATTTATTTTGCTTATCACCCAATTACAAAATTTCTTAACAGTTTTTGTATGCTGTTTCATTCTTTAATCATAATATTACATATTTTTTATGTCTATGAAAATTTTAGTCTAGCTTTAGTTCTCAGATATGGATGTTTTATAGCATTGATAATGTATGTAAGTTGATTAAAAAAAAATATAACTAATATATATTAATTTAATAACTGTTATTAATTATTGTTACACTTAACAGGTAATTGCTGCAATGTTTTTTGCAATACTTTTAGAAAAAAATATTTTACATTTAACCAGTCAAGCTACATTTAATTTTTGGAAAACAGATTTTTGTGGTTATCAGGTGGAAAAACATATCTTTAATCGATTTTCCTTAGTTAGAAAATCTAATTATTTTATTCTAACATGCTTTGCAATTTTGGGAATTATCAATTTTCCAGTCTGGGGAAATCATGATGAATGGATGCTAGCTAGAACAATTTTTAATAAATATTTTCCCACTTGTTCAAAAATTTTATATTTTTTCTATTTTTCTACGTTCCCAATGATAGCTTTTGCAGCTATTCGTTTACCTGGTATTCTACTATATGGAATGTTACAAATACATACACAAACAATTCTTCTCAATCACAAAATTATAGAAATTTCTGAAAATTCTGATCACGTAATTGATAGCGAGGGTTATCAAAATAAAATTCATGCAACGCTGTGTTTGTGTATTGATCATCATGTCTTTTTAAAAAAGTAAGTCATCTAATACTAATTTTTGGTATTCGTTTGGTTACCTTTTTTGCAGATGGGTCAGAACGCTTCTTCAAATTGTACAAACTGCAATGCCTGTTTTTATAGTTTTGGGAGGACTCAGTTCAATTGCAGTTTTATTTTTTGTCACTTCTGTATATATAAATTTAAATTAAATCATATTTAATAACACATGATATTTTAGACTTTTAAAACAGCAAGTTTTGTTCTCAAAATGCGGTTAGTTAATTTGGCTATTTGTAACATTCTTATTGTATACATATTTTCTGAAGGGGGTCAGTCTTTCAGTAATGAGGTTTGTTTTGAACCAAAATGTATTTAAAATGCATTCTACCTTTTTTTAGACGGGAGTAATTTTTGATATGTTAGTGACCTGTCCATGGTACAATTGGAACGCCAAAAATAAACAAACTTTAATTATCTTTATGGCAAATTCTTTACAGCCTATGGATATTTCATTAGCCGGAATAACGCTAGATTATAAATTTGCTCTAGCCGTAAGTGATCTCAATTTTCGAGTAACACGTAGTGATTTTAAAATGTGTTTCAGATGTTTCGCTTAAGCTGCTCATATGCTTTGGTGCTTTACAATTTTAGAAAATAGTGATTTGTTTATTTAGATAATAAAGCATAATAAGAGTTAGCACCGCGGTTGACAGTTTAAAGCCAAGACGCAGTCGGGACTTTGACGCCAACCGCGGCATTAAATCGGTTGTATTAAACAGCAAAATATGATGCCTTTATAAATGATCATATTCTACGTAATTAATTAGTGTATAAGGTCAAGTATAAACTAGCTGATATTATTTAACGCAAATGTTAATAAATAGTTATCTTTGCTTTTATCAGTGGCCTAACTTTAAGAAGAAAGTGTTACATATAGGCTAATTTTATGTTGAGATAAAACTGGTAGTATCTTCGTTTTCATGGAAAATTACTAATATTCGTTGTTGTGATAGGTTGTTATTACGGAAAAGTATTAAAATTTGCGATACTACCATAGTATCTCAACTTGAAATTAGCCCAATAGACAGTATTTTACCATTTGTATCTTTCTACTGGGTGTGTTTCAACTGGAATAAAATAAGATAACCCGACTTTCATTAGTTACGTTAAAGAACATTTTTTTAAAAATACGTTTCTACTGTTTTTACGCGTCACATTGTTTTGGCGTTTTTATACATTTTATACAGAAACTATCCCAACATTTTTTTTTAATAGGAAGGTACGTACCATTCTATTTGAAAAGGATGGTACATATCATAAAAAGTATGTTTATTTTAGACCCTATAAATATTATACTGTTATACTCAGAAAAAAAATTTAAATTAAAAAATTAAATTTAAAATTTTTAAAAAAGTTTTAATTTTCAACAACAAAAATAGGCCATTAAAAAAACAAATAAATACGTCACAAAAAAATCGGTTGTAAATTTTTTTGAGTATAAATGAAAAACGTGCGCAATAAAAAAATTAAATCGACTTATCTTGGCGTTTTTCTGAAAAAATTAACTTGGAAAACATGAATTTTATTCCATACCTTTATGTTACCCGGTAAAAGTAACTGTATAAAACTTTGATTTATTTTCAGAATTTTTGGTTTTTGCTCGGGTTAATTATTAATAACATTTTTTAATTGCACTCGAAAAACTTCTGGAAAGATATTTGTGATGTTATAACTGCAAATACGTATAGAGAACACGGTAGTATTTGGCCAGTTTTGTTATTTGACTACATAAGCATGCAATAAACTAAACAATGGCGATTTTTAAACCTAATGGCAAAGTAAAACACAGTGAAGATTTACGATGGTCTTTTGCAGCACACGTGATGCTGCTTAGAGTTATTAAATTATTATATTAATTATATCCGTATCTACTCTATAGTTTTCTACATTTATACAAAATATATAGCCAACATATTAATTATAAAGACAGATATCTTATTAAATTTTATTATGAAAGACATTACATATTAAAAAATGACTGTAATGGAACTTGAGAATAAGGTCATTAATTAAATAATTAATTTATTACTGTTTGAAACAAGATTTCTTATCAAAATGCTTCGAAATGAACACCTTTATGTACCTTCTGTACCTTTCAGTAGAAAATATCCATTTCCTGAATTAAACATAATTTTTATTAAATTTGCTTATCACCCAATTACAAAATTTATTAACAATTTTTGCATCGTTTTTCATTCTTTAATTATAATATTACATCTTCTTTTTGTGTATGAAAATTTTAGTGTTGCTTTAGTTCTAAGATATGGATGTTTCATAGCACTAATAACGTATGTAAGTTTTTTTTTTTTGAATTTTTTTTATAACAGTTATTAACCTATATACTTTAACAGATAATTGCTGCGATGTTTTTTGCAAGCATTTTAGAAAAGAATATTGTAAGTTTAGATATTGTGTCTCATTCGCTTTTTTGGACAGTAGATTTTTGTGGTCGTGAAGCTGAAAAATATATATCTAATCGTTTTTCTCTAGTAAGAAAATCGAATTATTTTATTCTAACATGCTTTGCAATTTTGGGAATTATTAATTTTCCATTTTGGGGAAATCAAGATGAATGGATGCTAGCTAGAATAATCTTTAACAAGTATTTTCCCACTTGTTCAAATATTTTATATGTTTTTTATTTCTCTACGTTTCCGATGGTAGCTTTTGCAGCTATTCGTTTACCTGGTATTCTACTATATGGAATTTTACAAATACACACACAAATAATTCTTCTTAATCAAAAAATTATAAAAATTTCTGAAAATTTTAATGTGATTGCTGACGAAATTTACCAACATGAAATTCACACAAGGCTGTGTTTATGTATTTCTCATCATGTTCTTTTGAAAACGTAAGTCACCTGACACTAATTTTATGTCTTCGTTTTATTACCTTTTTTACAGATGGATCAGAACACTTCTTGAAATGGTGCAAACTGCAATGCCTGTTTTTATAGTTTTGGGAGGACTCAGTTCAATTGCAGTCTTATATTTTGTTTTTTCTGTATAAATAAATTTAAAGTACTTAATTTATATTTTTTATAAAATTCGAGATTTTAGAATTTTCAAACAGCTAGTTTTCTTCTCAAAATACGGTTAACTAATTTGGCTATTTGTAACATTCTTATTGTATATACATTTTCTGAAGGGGGTCAATCTTTCAGTAGTGAGGTTTGTTTTGAACCAAAATGTATCAAAAATGCACTTTATTTTTTAGACGGAACGAATTTTTGGTATGTTAATGACTTGTTCATGGTACAATTGGAACACCAAAAATAAACAAACTTTAATTATGTTTATGGCCAATTCGTTAAAGGTTATGGAGTTTTCATTAGCTGGAATAACGCTTGATTATAAATTTGCTCTATCTGTAACAAGTGACTGGAATATTCGAGTATAAAGTAGTAATTTTACATTGGTTTTAGTTACTTCGCCTAAGCTGTTCATATGCTTTAATGCTTTACAATTTTAGGAAATAAGTTGTGGTTTATTGGTATCTTGGCTATGCTTTGGCTTTGAATCTTTCAATCCCAGCATTAATTCATACGATTTATTTTCATTAAAAAACGTTTTGTAATTTAACCGATTTTTGCTATTGAAGAATAAGCGATTTTTCTGTATTAACCAGATACGAGGATACACTGGACTGATGATGGGAAAACAACCCCGAAACCGATCTGCTGCTTCGTTGATGTTGTGTTTGGCTAGAACATTTTTTTATTATAATGTAAGCAAATCAATTTATATTGTAACATATTAATGTGGTAATAGCTTATCTGCTACATATTTCAGTCATGTGCAATTGAAACGTGCAGCAAATAAATGCATTTTTTTAAATAGAGAGACTTTAGTGTTTACATTGTGTTCTCTGAGCGGAAATTGCACTTAAATATATCTTATTTTTTTCTACCGAGTTTTAAATTAAGTGTATACATTGTTGTTTAATTATTTAATGGTAATAAATATTTTAACTTTAAGTGCAACAATATACTCTGTTATGCCAATATTTATCCTACCTACTTTTGCAGATGTTCTATTATGTTTCACCTACTGTTATTCTTCTTGGAAACCTATCAACTGCTGATATAGTATTAAGGTACTATAAGGTGAAATCAAAATGTAACTGAATCAGAACTGTAATGTTGTGTTTAATCATTACAGTTACGCTGGCACAGCCTGCTCTGCCTCAGTTACATTTCGATCTCAGGTTACATTAGCAGTTGATAATAGAATTAATGTTTCGATTTGGTTATTTTTCAAAATTACAAGTATATATCACAGAAATATAGATAATAATCCTTTTTAATGATAATAATAATTATACATACTTTTTATTTAGAAAATATGTACAATAAATATCTTTCCAAGCCTACTTTAATTAATTAATTGCTTTTACTATTCAAGAATTATTTGGTTGTTTTCGCGTCTTCGTCTCGATTAAAGTGGGGTATCTTATCAGTTTGTGATTTTTTACTGCTGTTTTATTTTCCATTGGTTACCGGCGAAACTAGTGCACAATATATACGTACAGTACTGCATTGTAAAAACAATTTGGTGTTCTGTTGTGATCTTAAAATGTCCCCAAACTTCCTTTTTATTTTCTCGTTTAATCCAACCTTTCCCATACTATGCACCAAACAGCGAACTTTGCGGTTGCATATTTGAAATTTTCCCCTTCTTCAGTCGGCTTTAATATTCCAAACACTTCGATGTTCAAATTGATATCAGTCTCGTTGTTAAATTACAAGCTTACACCGTACCTGCTCAATTTCGTGTTATTGAAACTGAGTAATCCAGTTATAGGTTCAGTAATTGAGAAATTCAAATTATTTTCACTACAAATACCTAACAACCCTTCTGACACACTGAACTATATGTTGGAGCATTCACATGGATATGAAAACTCAATATCCGGATTCGCCACTCTTCAGAAAATATATCATTTAAATTGGAAAGCCAACGTGGATTTGTTATTTCTGTGAGATTTGAATTAATAAGCCTGAGGAGGTCAGAATATACTAAGGGAGAGTGGGACACAATGAGACAAAAATACACATAAGTTTAATGGCATTTTTATGAACAACACGAATACACAGGTGTACTCAAAATATCTAAAAGTGGTCTGACTTTTTAATACTCTTCTATAAATTAATTAAAGAATAATTAATTTATGGAGAGAGATCAACTTCCGTAAGGATGGATCTTGATTTATGACTGTTTTCTCCGCCAAATGTATTGCACGCAAATATTGTAAAGTACTTGCGGAGGAAACTGTCATAAATTAAGATCCACTCTTACGGTGGTGTGCTTTTCTATAAATTGAACAATGACTATTTTTTGGTTTATAGAAAGGTCTTAAAACGATAGTTCACTTTTTGATATTTTATAGAATTTAAAATTAAAGAACCATCACTTGTTGAATTGGGTTTGCAAACCAAAATTCAAATTTACTAGAATTTGACATTGGCACTTTTTTTTGAAGTGTCAAAGTTATTATGTTCCTGTTAGGGGCAAAAAAACTGTCAAATCTACATAAAAATTAATGATTTAAAAATTTGTTAAAGCATTAGCTGCAAGTAGTTTTATAAAGCTGTTGAGCCCTAATAAAAGACAAGATCTAAATGACATCATAGGTTAATTTTACCTAAAAATTTTGGTATATGTTGCCTGTTGTATTTTAGAGGTAAATTGCGATGTTGTTCATTTTTTAATTAATAAGTTGCTAGTATATATTTTAGTCTTTTAATAACAGACTATAGACAAAAATACTTGTTTTATTCTGATAGCAACGCCACTTTGAATGAGCTGATTCCAAGTTTGTTGAAATAGGGATAAAATCATTATAACTTACTATCTATCTTGTGATGATTCAATTAGTTTTATTGATTATTAAATAAAACAACCGAAACATTAACGCAAAAGACGTCAGAGTTATTATATGCCAAAATGAGTATATAAAAAAGATTACATATTGAAAAATAACGAAGAGTATAGATACAATTATTGTATGTGTTATGATATGAGCTTGTGGCAACTTAGATGAAAAATAAATTATGATTAAAAAAATAAAGAATAAAGCTCGCCGATTTTAAATTTAGACCATATGTCTCATCGTGCTTCGTGTCTTGTAGTGAGCCACCCTCCTCTACTTGATTCCTTTTTGATTTTTCTTTGAATCGAATAATAAATACGCACCCTTTTAGATTGGTTTTAAATGAATTAGTGTAGCGACATAATTAAATTCTCGTTGCCTTTAGATTCTAATTAGAAAAGAGAGAAAGATTAGTAGAAAATTCTATTAAAAATTATTTCAAGTTCGTTTTAGTTTAAAAAACGCTTTCAAGGCACGCTATTATTAAATTATTGCAAACTGATTAAGACAAGGTGCCGAGTTTCATTTGTGATATTATTTAATCAATAATTAACGTAATATTCAGAGATAGGCGTTTGGGTGGAGCTGCAGCAACTTCTTCATTGTTAATAAATAATTTTTCAGCAATTGTGGAATTTCGGCAAACACAAACATCTAACAATAATTAATTAGAAGCCAGAGGTTTCTTTGCTTTCTGAAATGAGTAATTAGCGAAATGCTTCCAGGCATTCGGACATGAGAAATGTAACATAGGGTTGTGTAGTATCGATTACGTTACACAACTACATTAAGTATAACGAGCACATTTTATAAATTTTCAAATGGGAAAAATTACATGGAGCCAGGCTGTCATTAAATATGAGAGTCAAATGGAATAGCTGAGTGAGATTCAGAAAGATCGTGTTATATCCACGAAATAATGAGAATTTGAATACTACTGCAACAGTGCAGCTAGGATTTGAAATGAATTAAAAGTTGCAAAGTCGTATAATAAATATTCATCGGTGCTCTTAAGCGATAAGTATTGATTTTTTAACACACATTTATTTTAGCCATTAATCAATTAATATTGTTATTTGATAAGTTTGATATATTTATAGATTGCTATCATATTGGGACAAATATTTTTCTAGAGAGACGAAATAATACTTGCGAATTGTTTTGCTTTCACTTTGACCTATTTAATTTAATGGCACAAAAAAATGAAATATCAGATTAAAGTATTTTGTTGTTTTATTTCAAAGTGGTAGTTATTTACAGGTAGATACTTTGAATTATACAAGAATTTTTTAAGATGCCACATTGGCATAGTTATTTTTATAGAAACAACTGACATTAATGCATTTCATTTAAAATGCAACATAGTGTAGAAGATTTGCTCGGATTTGTTTTAGTTTGGGGGTGTACTTTTGTGTATTTTTTTGTCCTGCTTCTAATTATTCATAGTAATAATAATAATGAATGCGGCGCGACCTCAGACCTGTTTAAAAGCCAGGGTGCTGCACCTATAGCTTGGTTATCCTAAGAAGTCTGATAACAAACACGCAAATCTGGCTCTTCTGTGCGCTGCTTTATCACATTTAGAGGAACCTGATTTCCACAGATATGAGAGGAAAATGGACTGTTCACAACTGTGGAGGTTTGATTCTTTTAAATGTAAAGGACACGAGAGCCATAATAGCATATTTGTCATCGGACAGTTAATTAAGCTATAGATCTTGCGGTTTATTGTGCTCACAAACTTTTTTAGAATTGCTCTACATTTTCAAAAAAGTGTATTATCTCTTTCTAAGATAGTTTGTTTAGTTCTTCAGTTTTCATGAACTGAGAAATAAATTCCTCTAAATTTCAAATTTTGCAAATGTTTTTTTCCACTAAACTCATCTTGTGAAGATGCTTTCTGAACTGACAGAGTTCTATAAGAACAACTATCAGAAATTGCTACTAAGGGTGTCGAAGATTGAGAAGACATTTCATTTGCGTTCTTGGCCAACTGTAGGGTTTATAATAAAAGTCTGTGATTGTCTCAGTTTTGGCGCTCATTTCCAGTTTGAGCAGAACTGGTGGTCAAGCTACTTTATAAGCTTGGTCTTTAGCCTGTATTTAGGAATAGCAATGTTTGGTTGGATCCAAGATACGAGATTTTTGTCTCTTTTTTTCCAACTCATCTGCCTTTTTATTGTTTTATGAGCGGGCACTGAAACAAGATTTACTCAAAATCAGATAGTGTAGGCCAATGAATCTCAACAATTTAGCAACAACTCAAAATTTCGAATCTTGTTTTTCTTCACTGAGAAGACAATCTTGTCTTTGTTTGGTACGAAAAGCGCTAATCAGTACTATCTGTTGCTAGATTTCCATGTTTCCAAACCCAATATAGAGACTTTGATCTTCGAAACTTATTCTTATTTGCAGAGGCTTCACTCCGAGGAGCATGTCTATAGATGCAACATGTGTGGTTTTTATTGCACCGGTTATTATAAGACAGTCTAGTCGTTGTATAGAAGCGAGACCTTTTCTAATAATGTGTTTTGCTGGAGAACGCCACTATGCTAAGGCAACATGTCTATAACCAGTGGTCTAACCACTGTTGTCTATAACCAATAAGCTACTTGTGGTTTAGGTCTTGAACTAGGTTTCCAGAGGCATCTGCACATGCACAAAGTTGCACATGTCTTCGTTGCACATGTCATAATTTCGTTGACATGTCTATTTGGTCAGTTTAAATTTTAGGATTACATCCAGATATTTGACATTCTAGGTATTATGTTTATTAGATGGGACCACTTAACATGGTCTTGATTTCTTTTGTTTGTAAATAATAAAAGCTCTATTTCTATCAGATTAACCAACAGTTCTTCTTGTTTACACCAGATACTGGTCTTATTAGGAGCTATTTAAGGTCTATAATAAGTTCCAGAAATTGCTTAAGATAACAACGTGCAAATTCCACGTGCAAAGTTCAACCAGAAGAGTACCACAAGAGCAGTGTGGGTACCACACTCTTAGGCAACATCTCATGGCAGATGACTTAATTCTGCATTCTCCTAAAGTTAACTCCATCTTACGACAGCTTGATTAACACTCTTCTTTTGTCAACTACCGCTCTACAGAGAGTATCAAGAGAAGGGTTGCTAAAAACTTCTTTAATATCTAAGAAGACTGTTAGAACCTATTGCTTGTTGGAAAGCGTTTTCTCAGCTCTGCAAATAAACTGATGGAGCACTGTTTTCGTATATGTACCTGTTTTGTAGACATGCATCACTTAAATATTTTCTGATCAACACTTCACTTGTTTTTAATAAAAACAACATTAATTGGCTGCAAGCTTTAAAGTTGATCGAAGTGGACACGACTTTTGGAATAAATACAATGCGTGCTTGCTTTTAGGACATTGCACTGGTACAAGTCTGAGGGCTATATACGCTTTAATTATGTGAAACTGCGGTTTTATTAAGATGTCTTCCGCCATTTTGAGAAGGGCGGTAAATACGCCATCTGGACCTGCAGATGTAAATAGGTCAAATGTATTACCCACTTAAGTTTGTCAAAGGTAACGATAATATAAGCTACTTCTTAATCTTTTTGAGCACTGGTTTTTCTTGTTTTTCTCTTTCCGAGATGGACTTGGGAAAGTTAGTTTAGACTCCGCATAGAAACCATCTGGAGCTGCAGAGCGCCCAGCTCAACCTCACTTTTTCCGGCACATGTTTGAGTCTACAGACTGTTGGAAGCTTAATTTCACGTAAAATAGTACATTAAAGAAGGCGTTTTATAAAATAAGTTTTGGGCATGACTTTAATGCGATAATTTTAAGTTAAAATAAAACCAGTAGTATATTCGTTTCTACGGAAAATTACAAGAATTTAGGGTTGTAGTTGATTGTTGCAACGGAAAAGAATTAAAATTTGCGATACTTGCGGTAGTATCTCAACTTGAAATTAGCCAATAAGTTTAAATTCGAGCAGCAAAGCGCAAGTTTGCGTTTTTTATTTATTTTTTCTGTAAAAATTATTTTATGTGTTATGTGAAATTTTAGATGTCATTACATTTGCTTTGCAGGCGAAAACATATAGAGTTTGGATAGCTACAATTAAATTGTATGTTGTATTTCTATGTTCTTTTGGTCTGTTATAAGACTTTATGGGCTTTTTAAGGGCGATTTTTTCATATATCTACTTTAGTCTCCTAGGGGATTTTGGTTTACTAAACACTAATTTGGCAAGTGAAAAAAATTATTACATATTTTCAGACAACCTGCTGAGGGATATATGTGATATCTGGTCTGTTGGGCTGGCTTTAAGCTCCTATAAATAAACGTTCAATAATGATAAGCTAATTGCTGTGGTTTTTAAAGAGTCCATACATTGAATCAGTATACAAAATTGTGAAGCATTAGATAAAACAAAATACAACGAGTACTTGGAAAATAAACGAAAAATTTAATACAAATTAAAAAAGCATTGTCATTTATATAATTAAATTTATCAAAAATGTTTGTTGACAATTTATTTAAGCTTCACATTTTGACAACAAAGGTAGCTCTATGACTAAACATTTGGACCAGTTGTCAGTATAGTAAAGCGTCAAAAAGTGCTTTATCAGGTTTTATAAAAAGGCAGATTAAAATGATCTTTTTTATTTATTAATTTATGTTTTTTAAAACATTGTTTAAAAATTTTTGATATTTTGGTAAATTGTGCAAGGGTTAGAGTGTGAATTTTTTATTTTTGGATGCTTATCTATTTGTTTATTTTTTATTATGGAATTACATTTAATATTTCTGAGTCAACACTAAACATTTTATCATAATTTAAAAACTCCAACTGATTGTTTATCAACCTCGATACGGTTCTTTGACATCACAACAAAATTGGCGCAAAATTTAAACACTAATGTGCTGATTTCAAGTTAAGATAATACCGGTAGTATCGCAAATTTGAATACTTTTCCATGACAACAGTGAATCACAGCCTCGAATTTGTTTATTTTTCCATAGAAACAAAGATACTACCGGTATTACCTCAACTTGAAATCAGCCCATAAATTTTAAACATCAATTTCGTTCTTCAATGACCTTTTTGCCCACTAAAAGTTTAAAAAGAGCATTTATAATTACTCGATAAAATTGTGCAAGGTGACTATTAAAAATATAAAACTGTTTTTAAAAAAATCATTATTTTTTGAAATTATAAAGCATCAGAGCATATGAACAACTTAATCGAAGCATCTGAAACAAATTTTGAAATTAATAGGTAACACTCGAGAATTGAGGCCGTTTACTGATAGGGCAAATTTATAATCTAGTGTAATTCCAGCTAACGAAAACTTCATAGGTTTTAAGGAATTTGCCATGAACATAATTAAAGTTTGTTTATTTTTGGTGTTCCAATTGTACCATGGACAATTCATTAACATATCAAAAATTCGTCCCGTCTAAAACAATAAGTGCGTTTCAATATATTTTAGATTAATACAGACCTCACTACTGAAAGATTGACCCCCTTCAGAAAATGTGTAAACGATAAGGATGTTACAAATAGCTAAATTAGCTAACCGGATTTTAAGTAGAAAACTTGCTGTTTGGAAATTCTGAAATCAGGAGATTTATAAATGTGAATTAATTTAAACTTATATACAGTAGAGACAAAAAATAAGACTGCGATTGAACTGAGTCCTCCTAAAACTATAAAAATAGGCATTGCAGTGTATACTATATTAAGGAGTTTTTTGATCCATCTGTAAACATATATATATATAAGTAAATGAAGACATAAAATAATTGTTAATTAATTTACTTTTTTAAGATAACATGATGAGATATACATAAACACAGGCTTGTGTGAATATCATTTTGATAAGCTTTGTCTTCAGTTACGTGATTAGAATTTTTAGAAATTTCCATGATTTTATGATTGAGGAGAATTGTTTGTGTATGTATTTGTAAAATTCCATATAATAAAATAGCAGGTAAGCGGATAGCTGCGAAAGCTATCATTGGAGTCGTAGATAAATAAATTAAATATAAGGTTCTTGAGCAAGAAGGAAAATATTTATTAAAGATTGTTTCAGCTAACATCCATTCATCTTGATTTTTCCAAACCGGCAAATTAATGATTCCCAAAATTGCGAAGCATGTAAGAATAAAATAATTCGATTTTCTAACTAAAGAAAATCGATTAGATATATATTTTTCCACCTGATGACCACAAAAGTCCGTTTTCCAAAAAAGGATATCAGTCTGACTGATTAAATGTAAAGTTTTTTTTTCTAAAATTCTTGCAAAAAGCATTGCAGCAGTCACCTGTTAAATTATTTAAAATAACAACTTTTACTTAAAATTATATATTTTGTCTGAATTATAAGGATAGTAATGACAATGGGTAATTTAACAACCTGTCGTATCTAATAACCCTTAGGTCCATAACCTCGTTGCTTACGGTCATTAAGATTCTTATAATTCCCTCGATACATAAATAACCATTAAACAACTTACATATGTTGTCAGTACTATGAAACATCCATATCTTAGAACTAAAGCAACACTAAAATTTCCATACACGTAAAGAAGTTGGAGTAGTAAAACTATAGAATGAAAAACGATGCAGAGATTATTAATAAGTTTTGTAATTGGGTGATAAGCAAAATTAACAAAAATGATTCTTAATTCAGGGAATGTATAATTATTTTGTGATAAAAGCTTATGTAGATGTGTTTTTCGAAACATATTGTTAGAAACTGTTCTTACTCCTACTGATTTGTCATAATTCAATTATTTAGTTTCTTTTAGAAGTGTTTTTACCAAGACTCATTAAAGAAAGTTTAATGTCTTTTCTAGTTAAATTTAATAAGATATGTTTACTGGTACATGCAACTTCTATCATAGATTCTTTAAAGCCTTATTTCCAGTTTAGACATTGTTATCTGCATTCTACAAACAACTTTAATAAATTGATCTGAGTTACTTTTGCTAGAGAAATTGTAGGGCATAAATAGATTGTTACGAGCAATATAATTACTAATAAAAATGATGACTGAATCTTTAACTGGTGGTACAACAATTTTAAATTTTGACAAGCAAAGGTATGTTGATGACATAAGATTTGGGCTTTTTGTTAGGATATTATAGTACCGAAGCTATAACGGTTGTTAAAGTGCCAAAAAAATGAGAAATTTAATAGGTTCTTTAACAAATACGCAGTATTATATCATTGCTATTATTATAAATTAATAATTACATTACATGTGCAAATAAAATTAAAAAATATAACGGCTACACTTTTAGTCCTTTGTACAATGTCTCAATCTTTTTAGTCCTAGGCTAATTATATTATAAATGACTGCAGTGACAGTACTACGTTATGTTAATTTAGTCTTTTTGTGACTTCATTCTATTATGACTTCCGCGAATCAACTGACACTCTTGTCATTTATTTAAGTTGCCAATATTACAGTCATTGATTGAAGTAGTACACTATGAAAGTGAGGTTTTTTTGTGAAATGATATGATTGGGCAGGAGATGCGTTAGCAGCGAGGCAGACAGATAATCTCACGAATAAAAAACCGAACTTTATGTCGAGTGGTAAATACTATATTTAAAATGCTTATTTTATCTTTGGAATTGATAATTATATTTACAATTAATTAAACGGTTTATGCTATGTCACTGTAAATTTATTTAGTTTTTTTATTCATTTTTTAGTAATTTTTATCTCTAGTTAAAAAAAGTTGTACTTTTCTATAGATAAAGTGACGAAAATACATACTTTTATATAGTTTATATAGTTTAACAACAAGATGATTATAGGAAATATAAATCTTAAATTGTTTGTAACACAATTATTATTTTCTGAAATTATAAAGCATTAAAGCATATGAACAGCTTAGCCGAAGCATCTGAAAAATATAGTTCGAAATTAATACATGATATTTGAAAATTGTGGTTATTTACAGATAGGGCAAATTTGTAATCTAGCGTTATTCCAGCTAATGTAAATTCCATAGGTTTTAAGGAATTTGTCATAAACATAATCAAAGTTCGCTTATTTTTGGTGTTCCAATTGTACCATGGACAAGTTATTAACATATCAAAAATTTTTCCTGTCTAAAACAAGAAAAAACTGCGTTATTAATACATTTTAGTTTAAAACTGACCTCATTACTGCAAGATTGACCTCCTTCAGAAAATGTGTATACGATTAGAATGTTACATATAGCTACATTAGCTAAGCGAATTTTTAGTAGAGAACTGGCAGTTTGAAAATTCTAAAATTTGAATTTTATAAAATGTGAATTAAAATTAAATTTATTTATACAGAAGAGACAAAAAATAAAACTGCTATTGAGCTGAGACCTCCCAAAACTATAAATACAGGCATTGCGGTGTGAACTGTATCAAGAAGTTTTCTGATCCATCTGTAATTATGTAATAAAATGAAGACATAAAATTATTGTTAACAAACTTACCTTTTTAAAAAAACATGATGAGAAATACATAAAGATAGCGTTGTATGAATATTATTTTGATAGACTTGGTCTTTAATTAAGTGATCAGAATTTCCCGAAATTTCTCCAATTTTTTGATTGAGGAGAATTGTTTGAGTATGTATTTGTAAAATTCCAAATAGTAGAATGGTAGGTAAACGAATAGATGCAAAAGCTATCATTGGAATTGTAGAAAAATAAATATAATATAAAATTTTTGAACAAGTAGGAAAATATTTATCAAAAATAGTTCTAGCCAGCATCCATTCATCTTGATTTCCCCAAACAGGAAGGTTGATAATTCCCAAGATTGCAAAGCAGACTAGAATAAAATAATTTGATATTTTAGCAAAGAAAAAGCGATTAGATATATATTTGGCCACTTCATGACCACAAAAATCTGTTTTCCATAAATGGGAATAAGCCTGACTGGCTAAATAGAATATATTTTGTTCTAAAATTTTTGAAAAAAACATTGCAGCAATTACCTGTTAATTTAAGATATTAACTGTTACTAACATAATTTTAAACAACTTACATATGCTTTTAATGCTATGAAACATCCATATCTCAAAACTAAAGCAGCACTAAAATTTTTATAAACAAAAAGAAGATGTAATATTAAAATTAGAGAATGAAAAATGATGCAAAAATTATTAATAAATTTTGTAAGTGGGTGATATGCAAAATCAATAAAAATAATTTTTAATTCGGGGAATGTATAATTTTTTTGTGATAACATTTTATATGTGTCTTTATAGAAACATTTTGGTAGAAACTGTTATACGCAGTCGTCATATTTAAATTATTTAATATCTTTTGAATGTGTTTTTATTACAGCTCGTTAAAGAATATTTAATGTCTTTTAACCAAATTGAATAAGATGTTTTATAATAATATAGTTGTTACATACAACTACTACCATAAATTTTTCAAACGCTTTTTTCTAGTTTAGAAATCGTTGTCTCCATTGAATGAACAAATTTTATAATTCTATAAATCAATATGCTTACTTAAAAAACTAATGGGTTAATTTTAAGTTGCGATACTACCGGTAGTATTGCACATTTTGATACTTTTCTGTAGCAACAACCAATCAAAACTTTGAATTTTATTAATTTTCCATGGAAACGAAGATATTACCGGTATTATCTTAACTTGAAATTAACTCATTAGTCAATTAAAAAACTATCTAAATTTTGTTTTCGTGTCTAATAAATCATATTAAGCACTCGTATAGTAAATAGCTAAAGTAAATGCACTTTCATAACGTCCACTTGATAAATTTTTAAGTTGGCAGCTGTGCCTAGGTTTTTTTTTAGTGCACTTTTTAGTACTAAATTACTGTCAAATTTAGACAGATGGCTAATGGGGCGCCTACCTAGTAACACAAACCAAGACACAACGTTCCTAGTTTTATAACTCTACAAATTTAATTTAGGTAAATAGTTAACAAATTTTTGAAAGCGTCAAGATTCTAACCTATTGCCCTAAAACCAATTGCCCTCGTTTAAAGAACAACTGACACTGACCGATTTTTGTAAACTTACTTACTTAGGAAGTGAAACTGCACCGCCTGTTTTCAAAAATTTTTCTGGTGGTTTTTTTCCAAGTAACGAAATAATATTCTAGCTTTTATTGCTATTTATTTTTAACCAAAACTTAAAAAAATACAATATTTTTTCTTCGCTAGGAAGCTACTTCTTCAAGATTTTATTTGTATTTGATTAGTTAATAATATTACACAAAAATAAGTGCCATTATTTAACTATTTTTCACTAAAAGTGTTTTTATTGGCTTTCATTAGTGTATTTGTCAATTTTTCTAATACTTAGATTTCTGCTCTGGACTGCTTACCGCTTTTTTCAAAAATTGCATAGATCCGACATTGTCTAGGGATGATTTAGGCGCTTTAAGATACATCGCTTTTACCAATTTTGCTGCCATTTTGCAAAAATAGAGATATTAACATATTTTTTGCGCTAAAATCTTAAGAAATCTCTTAATTTAAACGATAATCAAAAACTCAATTTCGTCAACAGGATATTTACATTTGCTAGGATAAGTAGTACGAATAGGACTGCTAGGAGGACGCTGTACAATTTACCCATAATTTTAAGACTCGCTAACTTTATGTTACAGATTTTAGTGGTCTGCTATCAATATTTAAACAATTTTTTGTTTAGTTTTTTAATTTATTTGTCTATAATGATAATTGGTAAAATCTATTATCATCTAGATAACGTTATATCGGCTTAATTTAGCAGAACGTTAAAATTTATGAGGTGAGATTAAAATGTAACTGAATTAGAGCAGGCTGTGCCAGCGTAACAGTAATGATGTGTCTAATGTTAATACCCACTTCCACGACTTGCTCTGATTCAGTTACATTTCGATCTCACGTTAGTATAGCCGAATTACTATAAATCTGATATAAACACCTCATGCAAAATAAGGATTTCAAAAAAAGATGTAGCATAAATTTTTGCAAAATTTGTAGATTGTTTTAAACATTTATTATGAATTTAGACTATTTAGAGAATATTTACCGAAGGAATTCTAAGCTTTTTGATGTCCTTCTTAGAGTAAAAAGTAAAAGTAAAGTAGCAATGTGTTAAGTATTTAATGTTTAATGTCAAGAACATATGCTATTTAGAGAAATTGGCTCTCTGACCATTATTTTTTAATGTTTAAAGATAAGTTATCTAAAATTAAATTAAAGTCATTAAATTGTAGAATATGAAATTTTAATTTTTGTGTAATAAAATTTTGAAATGAATTTTTACTTTTAAAAAAAGCATCGTAGAGAGCGAATTGAACATTGTAATCATTAACCTACTTATTATTTCTTAAGAGTAGTTTGTTATGTATCCAGGATCTATCTGAGGTTTCTAGCTTTTAGGGTTTTATCCGATTACGTCTGAAACTTTCAAGTTTACTTCTACAATAATGCAACTCACGATCTCTCTCCTCAAACATTTTATTTACATGGTCACTTGCAATCTTTTTGGTCGAAAGTTTCGTTTCAGTTTGTGTTCTAATATCAAGTTGTATTGATCTTTTTTCTACCAAAATTTCTGTTTGTGGATTTATTTACTTTGTAACACTTGTGTGCAACGAGTTTACTTTGTTGTCTAGAACCGGAAAAATGTTGATTAAAAATTTTAGTTTGTGGAAAACGTTTAGAAAAGAACTTGATTTAACTGTTTGAATGAGATGGGTTATGATCCGGAGTTTAATTAATGTCTTCCAACTGTGACTGTTCTGTTCACTGAATTTTAAATGTAGACAAACATTTTGAACATAGAGAGTTTAATTTAAAACTGGTATTACTGAAATGCCCTTGGCTGCAATGTGTTCTACAAATCCAAACAATGAACACAAAGGAAGCTCTTTTTGTACTGGTTCTATTTTATATAATCGCTCTACACTGATATAAAATAACATTAATTTGGAACTGTTTAAATTGATAATGCCATTCAATATTACCTACACATCACATTCAAAACGGTTGGGATCTTAACAAGGGTTCTAACAGTCACTTAATTAACTCAGATAATCCCCAAACAAGGGGAAATTAATTCATTTAATCAAGATGAAACTTCTGAAAGGATATTTTTTTAATATGACAAAGTAGCAAAGTAGAAAATATCTAGAAGGGAATTAGTTTAGCCACAGGCACTAGCATGATGGGCAGCTATTTACACAGGACAATCCTCGGGTGTTTTGGACGGAATTAGGTCACAGGACGTTAAACAAGAAGCTTAGAATTTTGAATAATATTTTAATGAAGGCTAAGTTTTCTAAATCTAATTTACTAAATATCTACAGGTATGCATATTATCTAATTAGGAGTATTTGCTTGTTCTATATAATTGATGTACCGAAGTCAATATTTAGTTTCATCAAACATTCCACCAATATACTGTTTATAACTTGTCACCTGATTCTGAAACTTGTTACCTCTGTTTAATTATTTACTAATACATTTGATATTTACTGCATTTGAGAGTTAAAAAGAAACATCAACTGTATACTGTAAAAATAAAACTGGAATCAATTGAAAAATGATACTCATATCTCATATTTTTTTCATTCAATATTACCTCCCTAAAGCCATAAAATAAATCTACATCAAATTTAATTTACGTAACCTGACATTTACTAAGGTTAAATTTTTTTAAGAGCATAGAGAGAAAATTCATGTTTTGTTGGATATGAAAATACTACTTTTATTCAACCGTTAATCTTTATTTCAGTCAAGAGAAATGTCTGAAAAGAAAAATGTGAGGTGCAGTTTACTGAGTGTTAGTTAATAAGATTAAACAACGGTGTACTAATTGTTTTAGTGTTAAATGGGGTAGCGTTTAGAATGAATTAAAAATTTAAATTCAGTCAAACTGTTGGTGAGTTTAAACAGGTCAGTTTTTAAACTCAATCTGTTTTACGTGTCATAACAATGCAACAATTCGCTTGCTTAGAATAATAAGTGTTCTAACTCCACTTTCATCTGAAATTAAGATTTTTATATCATTACGATCTAACTTCACTTTTACATGTTTTGAGTGCTATAACAAATTTATTTCCTGTTTTAACAACTTAAAAAGTACCTAGTAGGTATGGTAACAAATGCATTTGTTGGTTTTTCAATTACCTGCAGCACATAAAAGTCACTCTTATTTGTTACAAATGGAGTTAGGACACTATTATTCTAGGCAAGCGAATTGTTTAACTAAAAACTTATTATATACAATTTTGTTTTTTTATAAAGATTAAAATAATAGACCAATATGTACGAGATGGGCCACTGAAACGGCCCCACTCAACTTAATTTAAACGCTTTGTTGAATAGTGTATACTGTTACGAACAATTTCAGAGAAAGAGAGTTTTCGAGTAAATAGTTTGAGTAAATACCAGAACAACGCGCTATGAGTCAACTATAGCCCGAAATTCTGCGAAACACGCAATTTATTAAAAAGACAATATAGTTTGACAATCTATCGAAGCGACGTTATTTAATCGTCAATCGTAGGTATTTCTGTGTAAAGATCAGGTTATTTATTAATCAAATTATTGTTGTATGTGTTTATGTATACAGGGTGTTCTTTTATTTGCTCTTGCCCAAAATTATAATTAATTATACTTTGCATAGATTACGTAGTCCTTTTAAATTAATTAAGGCATAAAGGCATAATGTCAACATTGATGACAATATCTTTGACAGTGCTTCCCGAGTCAGTTCATTTAGATCATTTGTAGTTTTCTCAAAGTTGCTTATTATTTGTATAACGTATTGCCTACTTTCGAAATCTTGGGCGGGAGCAAATAAAAAATCACCCTGTATAGTAGAAATAAATTATTCGTTATTAATTTGTATATTTGATGCAATATCATTTTTACAACTTGTTTTCATAATAGTTAGTGTTAAATTGTACCTCGTTCTTTGAATCGCATTATTCTACCTTTTATTTTATGTTTTTGATCAGGTGTTTTGATTTTTTTTTAAATATTTATGACAACAAATATTAAAAAACTTAGTGGCATTGAAAAAAGAATTGAATGCCCTTTAATAATATATTAAAGAACGCGTTTTAAAAAGTCAACTTTGTGGCACGAATTCAAGTTTATAAAACGAGCGCAAAGCGCAAGTTTTTATAACGACTGAGTGCTACAATGACTTAAGACCAGATTTTCGAATATTTTATAGGTTAATTGCGACACATACACAAAAACACATTGGTGAGGAATACTCATATACATTGGTTGTCAAGTCCAACAAAATTTATTCAAATAAAATTATTATAACCTCAACGCTGACCTAAACGCTGAAACGTGACAAATAAAGTTTCATTGCAGCGACAGCGTGTTACCAATCCGAAAAAAGTAAATTGCACTAGTACTTTACGCACGCAATTTTGGTGCTGTATTGGCTAATACGACACCCAAACCGATCTCTGTTAACGAAGCAAAGTAGAAAAAATAATACATCGCTTTACCTATGTTGTTTATAATGATTTAATAAAATATTGTCACTCTGGAAACGGAGGTGTCTGTTTTATAGCTTTTTATTCATCAAGTGTTCCTCTTGCAAACAAAATTGACCTGTGGGAGCGACTTTTTCTAAATTAAATAACAGAGAAAAAATCCAGACGAAGCTTTTTTAGTAAATCACCCGGTATAATTTGGTAGGGATAGGTGGTCGTTAGCTTATTAGTAGATTATTTTAAGCTCTATCTTTTGCTTTTTTCAATTGGTTATTTTCATATTTCTTAAAATTTTTCCCATTTTTTTTATTTTAGTTTTTTTTTCTTTTTTCTTTAATATTTGAGTTCAAAACTTCTTTTGAAATTCTCTTTGTTCTCTTTATTTGAACGTGTTTTAGCCATTAATTTCTCGGAGCTTTTATTTCTGAAACAATATTGGTTTTATTGAAAATTTGTTATAATTGATTAGTTCTTCTAATTACGTATTTTTTCTCTTCCAAATTCTTTTTTTTATTATCATATTCTGGATGTAAACGAAATTAGTCTTATCCTTTTTTTAAATAGTATTTCGTTAAATAGAAAAACGAAATTCGGGAAAGTTATTGTGTTAGGAAATACCCATTTCTTGAGAATAAGATGAACTTTTTATCACTTCCGGTTTACCGGAAACGACTATTATTTTGGATTTTCAAATAGAATTTTATGCATATTTTTATATTTTTGGAATCCACATTAAATTCTGAGTCTAATAGACTACTTGTTATAATTTTAAGTGAAACAAAAATTTTTTTGTTGTAATTTTTGTTGTTTTATATAGGTGGCTCTGATGGTAAAAAAATATCCATTGAAAAAAGGTTTGTACTTTTATTTAATAACAATTATAAGTTTATGCTGTAACATGATACAGTTAAATATGTTTCTTAAAAAAAGCTATTTAATTTAGTAGGCAGCGAATTTTATTATTATTTACTTTCGATGTCCTAAAAAGATATTTGTTAAAGCTATAGCGGAACGCCCAATAAAGAATAAATTTATTTAAGTGTAGGCTGTCTACAAGTGGAATATGGGGAACATAATGGGGATGTTTTATTATCAAGTTAACACACGTTTAATAAATGACAGACTGTGAAGGACTCTTTTTACGGACGACGATGAAAAAAAAAGACTAATGGGCTGATTTCAAGTTGAGATAATACCGGTAGTATCGCAAATTTTAATACTTTTCCATGACAACAGCGAATCACAACCTCGAATTTGTTTATGTTTCCATGGAAACGAAGATACTACCGGTATTATCTTATACTTGAAATCAGCCCCTAAATCTTTATAATTTTACAAATGTAAACCTTTAGTTTTTGATAACTAGTAACTATTGGAATTATTTTTTTTAAATAATCAAGTTGTGCACCAATATTTCTATATACATAGAAAAGGCACTTAGTATATTGGGTACACTACTGTCTTTTGGGTTTGTTTGAGACATTATTTAACAAAACTTTTAAATAAAATTTTAAAAACATTGACAAGATTTTAAATTGGATGTAATTAGTATTTAGAGATCGCTAGTCGCGATTTTGTATTTTTTATTTGTAATACCATGGCAATTTGTTTCTAAAACTTTGGAATTTTATGACTTGTTTTTAGAAAATTAAACGTTCTATAAAAAAAATATTGAAGTTATATTGAAATCATAGTAAAATTAAAGATTTTTTAAAATTTTTCGATGAAAATATCTGACTTATCGCAATATTGTAGATCATTTTACTTCTTAATGTTTCCAATATTTTATTGAAGATTCTTCACTATTTATCTTTTCTCTATTGTTGTTTTACAAGACTTTGAACAATTTAAAGTTTCGTTTTCTCTTTTCAAATCTTTATTTTTAGTTGTTTTTTTCTTATCAGTTTTACTTCTGTCGTTAATTCTACTACAAACAGACCGTGACAACAATGCCTTTTTAATTAATTATTACTGGACGTGTTTTATGTGCCATTTAATTTTCTTTGATAACAAATTGTTTTATTATTTTAGGACACATATGACACGCAACTATTTCCCTGTTTAAAAGAAAGCAAACAACACTGTGGTTAATTACATATTTATTACATTTGGTGAGTAAAATTTACACTAGAGTCATGAATTTTAACATTTTCTCTTACTTATTTATAATCTCATTTCCGTAATTTTTATCCAACGGGTTATCGCGATAAGTCCGGAAATAGTAATAAAAAGTAATATATGCTGGAAATAGCCAAGTATATGAAAAGTCAGTGAATAATTCTTTTTTTTTTTTGTTTTTTACGAGATATCCGCTTTCTATTTAAAAGTAGTCCTCGTATCTGGTGATTTTAATAAATAATAGAAAGGCGTCTGGAAGCGAAAATGGTAAATCCAGACCTTAAACGTTAAATAGAAAATCCGTCGAGTGTGTTTCCATTAAAAGACTGGTGGTAGTTTCCTCTTGAATAGTTAGACATGCAAGATTTATACTAGCGAGACAAACACGCGTTCTACATAATGTCAGTCCTCAGTCTTTGGTGTCGAGTTGAAGGTTGTGTAAACGAATACGTGATGAGAAAATTTTCCCAAAAAAATCAATTAACTCTTTTGGTTTACAATATGCGCACGATTTTTCCTCGAATCTAATTTTGTTAACGGAAACAACGACGCTGATTACGTCTTGAAGAAAAAAATCCGAGTTTTCCGCCTGTGGCTTTTTCCACTGCATCCGGCAAATCGAATCGTTTAATCGATGATTGCCTTTAGTCGAGGGTTAATTCACTTTTCTTTCGTGTTTTACACGAATTTGCACTCCTTCTAACCAATTAGTTTATAAATGTAATTTTACAAAAATCAATTTTCAAACGACGATTGCCTGCCAAGTTTAAACAAATCGCATTTCCGACACTCTAATCTAAAGAGATTTTACGACAACTTCAAATTCTCTACTCTTATGACTTGAGGGAATTCGCCACTAGAAGTCTTTTCTACGTCGACTATCGAAAGCTTCTTATTTCTCACCAAGTGATGAGGAGATTTATCTTCCAACAGACAGACGTGTTGTTACTACACCTTTAACTTTGTTTTTTGCCCTACTTCCGATGTATCAAGCCACAGGTGTGACCTATTTATCTCATTTTTTAAGACAAAATTCAAACATTTACTAAGCAAATTGTTTAATTGATTAATTTTTACTGACACTAATAATATTATCAGCAAACCAACATCTATAAAATAATACTTATAAATTAAACCAGTAAGCGTTGGAGACTTGAAATATTTATGAGTGATTCAAGTGAAGCAATTGACTTTAAGAGCTTAATTTGGTAACTAGGGTTAAAGTTTCATTAAAATCTAGTTTAAGCTTTTGTCTAAAAAGTTATAACCTAGCTAAATGGCCGAATACACCGTATAAACACTAACTTTAAAGCAAAATCTGCAATCTAAGATTCCATAGAAGGCAATGCCATACTAATATCTTTTAATGTCAAAAATCTATTTACTACATTACTCAAAGGAGAAGTCATAGATATAACTAAAAGTCTATTGCAAAAGAAGGAATACCTACAAAAGAAATGGACCATATAGTAATACTACTTAAACTTACACTAAACAACAATTATTGCCACTTTAATGAGAAAATATATAAACAATAAGAAGGCTTTAATTCTTTAATTATGGAATTACCAATATTCTCTCTACTTGCAGAGACATATATCGATCACTTCGAACAACACATGTATAACACAATCAACCCATAACTTACAAGTAAAATTAAGTATTAAGTATTACTCTGTATTATCAGTCGTTTTTATTTTCATCAAATGTACTTTTCGACAATAAATAAAGACACGTTATGTTTAGTCTGGATGTGTGCTCGTCAAATGAGGTTATTATTTTATATAACATATAATAAATTAATGTGCTAGTAGTGAAAAAAAAATATATAAACCACAGTAGAGAAAACTATTATAGCCTCGCATCTATTATTGCCCTCGATGCTACGCATTTTGGGCACTAAACCCGCTCGGCTATAAAAAGTGTTTTCTCTACCTTGGTGTATAATGTACTATTGCGTTTGTAAAAAAGTTCAACCCATTGATACCCATTTAAAAGTCGTATTAACCAATTCAACACATATTTGCGTGCTGAAAAGTAACTAAAATAGTTTTTTTTAAAGATTGGTAACGCTTTTTGCTAGTATCGGACGGCAAATAAAATGAATGCAACCGTCACCGTCGACTGCGTTGATTGACAGTTATTATGTCAAGTCGTTCTATTTAATTATAGCTTATATCTAGAGACACTCTAGTCACGAGAGAATGGAAACTGTAACTGTAGGTGTTAAACTTGAACAAAAATCCTTTCTGTGATTTCTTTTTCAAGTTAATGTTACTAAATTTTTTTGCAAATTTTATTGTTATAATGTTATATTCTTACCACATTTTTAAAAATCACGTTTAAAAAAATTATTTCTTCTAGGTGTAACACTTCTGTTGTCACTGAGTGTGTTTTGTTCTAAGAGAAAATTGAACTGTACTACACATTAACAATAATTTTATTTGTGATAATTTTTTTAAAATATATTGAGTGAATAAAAATGATTAAACTTAAGAGTACATTATTACTAATGAAGAATGAACATCAGAGCGTGAAGCCATCTCCAAACGACGCTGGTAAGCTTGAAGGAATTTTGTGGATGGCTTGTTTGCCAGTTTTAAACAAACACATCGCTTTTCAACAATCAAAATAGAAGCAATTGCTACTCGGACCAAAGCCCCGTCAGGTATTGGATTAAACACTGATGATGAGGTAACTACCCCGAAACCGGTCTGTGGCTTCTTACTTGCTGTGTTCAGCTTGCGTTCAACAATTATTAACACTATTATTACTCTAAATGTATATTATTATAACTGATATCTGCTGAGATAATTATAATTAGATAGTTATAAAGAAATTACAAATATTGAGAAAGATGATTGTATAAATTGTAAATCTCAAATTGCTTTTATCTAGCGAGTGTTTAATTAAAAAATCTATTAAGTTATCTTTAAATCTATCAAATCTTTTGAAGTATTTTTGAGATTAAGTGCATAAAACATACCATTATCAGTTTTCAACTAACAAGAGTTATTTTGTTTTAAACCCAAATTATAATAAGGTTACTTAGAAGTTTTGAAAAGGACTGGTGACCGGTTTCATTCCGCAAGTGGCAAATAAGTTCCGCAAGTTGAAGATAATAATCTCAAGAAACAACGATAATATATTTCGCACTTGACATTTATCAAAACTTTTAAGCTAGTTTAAGGTGTTAACAATAATGTTGTTTGTGATCAAAAATTTTAAATACAGAGTCTCTTAAAATTCACATACTAAATTGTTGATAATTTGACAATAAAGGTCTAGACTCTAGACAACACGAAAAAAAAATGGTTAAAAAAATTTATCACTGTTTTCACAATATGAGACTTCGAGTAATAGAGATTATAATTAAGTGCCCAAATTTTTAAGTTTACAAGATTTTGTTACCAGATAATTTTTTAAGCAAAATTAACAAGGAAACTATTTCTAAAAATGTAATAAACTGTAGACTAATATCTCATAATCATTCATGTCTTGATTAAAGAAAATATAGAGACTTTATTATCAAAATTTAGTACAGATGTAAAAATAAAAGTATCAAAAAAATTTGGAATTTGGACCTTGTTGGTATATTACAAACTTTCCTTTTAAAATTTTTTTTTTGGTGTTTTCTTATGTAAAATGCATATCATTTTGTTAGTCGGCAAATTTTAGGACATTCTATAAGAAGTTATTTATACAAATCATTAACACTAAAATTTAAAACTACGAAAACCCTATTATTACTCTTAATTATTAATGCGTTACATATTACATATTACAACTGTTCTATGAAATTTTATAGAAACCATAGATCTTAAATTGCTTCTAATAGTAAAGTGAGATTGAAATGTAACTGAATCAGAGCAGGCTTTGCCAGTTTTACTGCCTTACCGTAATGATGCATCTAATGTTAATATTCATTTCCATAGTTTGCTTTGATTCAGTTACATTTCGATCTCAGGTTAGTATATTACATATCAAGAGACTAAAGTGCATTATTTAATTCCGGGATGCAGTCACTCGAAAGATTAGAAGTTCAGTCGAATGATCCACTTTAATTTTTGTAAATCGGAACCAATGTGTCAAAATTATTATTTTTTGAAATTGTATAGCATCAAAGCATACGAGCAGCTTATACGAAACATCTAAAACACATTTTGAAATTACTACGTGACATTCGAAAATTGGGGTCACTTACTGCTAAACCAAATTTATAATCTAAAGTTATTCCAGCTAATGAAAACTCCATAGGCTTTAAAGAATTTGCCATAAACATAATTAAAGTTTGTTTATTTTTGGCGTTCCAATTGTACCATGGACAGATCATTAACATGTCAAATATTCGTCCCGTCTAAGAAAAAGTACATTTTTGCTACAATTTAGTTCACTGCTCACTCACCTCACTACTAAAAGATTGACCTCCTGCAGCAAATGTATATAAGATGAGAATGTTGCAAATGGCCACATTAGCTAACCGCATTTTGAGCAGAAAACTTGTTGTTGGAAAATTCTAAAACTTTAAATTTTTAAAAATGTGAATTAATTTAAATATAACTATACAGAAGAGACAAAAAATAAGACTGCAATTGAACAAAGTCCTCCCAAAATTACAAAAATTGGCATTGCAGTTTGTACTACTCGAAGAAGTCTTCTAATCCACCTGTAAATGAGTAATAAAATGAACACTTAAAATTATAGTTTTGGTCTATTTACTTTTTTAAATAGACATGATGAGAAATACATGAATACAGTTTTGTGTGAATATTATTTTGATAAGTTTCGTCTTCAATTACTGGATTAGAATTTTTCGAGATTTCCACAATTTTGTTATTGAGGTGGATTGTTTGTGTATGTACTTGCAAAATTACATATAATAGAATAGCAGGTGAACGAATACATACAAAAGCTATCATTGGAATTGTTGTAATATAAATACAATATAAAATTTTTGAGTAAGTAGGAAAATATTCATTAAATATAGTTCTAGCCAGCGTCCATTCGTTTTGATTTTCCCAAATTGGAAAATTGATAATTCCCAAAATTGCGAAGCATGTTATAATAAAATAATTTGATTTTCGAACTAGGGAAAATCGATTAAAGATTTGTTTTTCTACTTGATGATCACAAAAGTCTACGGTCCAAAAATAAGAATGAATCTCATCAACTAACTCCAAAGAACCTTTTTCTAAAATACTGCCAAAAATCATTGCGGTTACTATCTGTTAAAGTACATAGAGTAATGAATGATACAGAAATAATCCTAAATAACTTACATACGTTGCTATCAATATAAAGCATCCATATCTCAAAATAAAAGAAACACTAAAATTTTCATACACAAAAATAAAATTTAATTGCAAGACTAGAGAATGAAGAACTATACAAAAATTGTTAATAAATTTTGTAATTGGGTGATAAGCAAATTTAACAAAAATTATGTGTAATTCTGGAAACGGATATTTTTTCTCTGTTTGATGCGTCTTTTGAGACATTTTGATAGAGACTGTTGTTTTATGCAGTCGTAATGATTAAATTATTTAATAGTTTTTAAAGTTTTTCTAACTTGACTCATTGCACAATGTTTAATGTCTTTGTTGAATATATTATAATGTCTTTATAATAAGAAAAGAATAACACAAAAAATGAAATGAAAATCACAAAATCAAAGAATAACTTAGGAAATATGAGAAGGAAAAGTGAAATATCAGCGTGGTAAATATAAGCAAAAAATATGCAAGATCCGAAAAAGAAATAAAAAGTAATCGGCAATTTGGAAAATAATTTGCTACAGGCTAATTAATAAAAAACAGTCAACAAGTCCTACCGTTTTGCAAAAAGTGCAAATTATTATTTTCTGAAATTGTATAGCACCAAAGCATAGGAGCAGCTTAGACGAAGCATCTGAAACACATTTTGAAATTACTACGTGATACTCGAAAATTGCGGTCACGTACAGTTAGAGCAAATTTATAATCTAAAGTTATTCCAGCTAATGAAAACTCCATAGACTTTAAAAAATTTGCCATAAACATAATTAAGGTTTGTTTATGTCAAAAAAATGTAAAAATGATTAGAAAGTGTAAAGTATATTCGTTTATATTTGTTGAACAAACAACTCACTTTAATAACTGTGAACAAGTGCAGTGCATAAAAATTATTATTTTTTGAAATTGTATAGCACCAAAGCATAGGAGCAGCTTAGACGAAGCATCTGAAATACATTTTGAAATTATTACGTGATACTCGAAAATTGGGGTCACTTACTGCTAAACCAAATTTATAATCTAAAGTTATTCCAGCTAATCAAAACTCCATTGGCTTTAAAGAATTTGCCATAAAGATAATTAAAGTTTGTTTATTTTTGGCGTTCCAATTGTACCATGGACAGATCATTAACATGTCAAAAAATCGTCCCGTCTAAAAAAAAAAAATACTATTTGCTACAATTTAGTTTAAAACTCACCTCACTACTAAAAGATTGACCTGCTTCGGAAAATGTGTATACAATAAGAATATTACAAATAGCCACATTCCCTAACCTGATTTTTAGCAATAAACTGGCTGTTTGGAAATACTAAAAAATCGATATTTATGAAATACGAATTAATGTGAATTTATTCATACAGAAAAGACATAAAATAAGACTGCGATTGAACAAAGTCCTCCCAATATTATAAAAACTGGCATTGCAGTTTGTACCACTTGAAGAAGTGTTCTCATCCATCTATAAACAGATAATAAAATAAAGTTTTAACATTTACTTTATTTTTTTCATTAACTTACTTTTTTAAAAATACATGATGAGAAATACAGAAACAGAGCTTTGTATGAATATTATTTTGGTAAATTTCGTCTTCAATTACATGATAAGAATTTTCAGAAATTTCCATAATTTTGTGATTGAGGAGGATTATTTGTGTATGTACTTGTAAAATTCCATATAGTAGAATACCAGGTAAACGAATTGATGCGAAACATAGGATAGGAATTGTACAAATAAAAATGTGATGTAAAATTTTTGAATATTTAGGAAAATATTCTTTAAGCATTGTATCAGTAATCATCCATTCGTCTTGATTTCCCCAGACTGGCCAATTGATAATTCCCGTAAATCCAAAACATAATAGAATAAAATAATTCGATTTTCTAACTAGGGAAAATCGATTTAAAATATCTTTTTTCAGTTGAGGACCACAAAAGTCTATTGTCCAAAAATAAGAATAAATTTCATCGACTAAATGCAAAACACTTTTTTCTAAGATATTTCCACAAATCATTGCGGCTGTCATCTATTAAAGCACATTGCTTATAAATAAATCATAGAAAAATATAATTTTGACAACAACTTACATACGCCAGTATGGCCATGAAACAACCATATCTTAGAATTAAAGCAACACTAAAATTTTCATACACAAAAAAAATATGTAATACCAAACTTATAAGATGAAAAACGATGCAAACATTGTTAATAAATTTTGTAATTGGGTGATAAGCAAATTTAATAAAAATTATGTTTAATTCCGGGAATGAAAATTTTTTCTCTGTATGATACGTATTTTGAGACATTTTGATAGAAACTCTTGTTTTATGCAGTCGGAATGATTAAATTATTTAGTAGTTTTTAAAGTTTTTCTAACTTGACTCATTACACAATGTTTAATGTATTATAATGTCTTTATAATATGAAAAGTATATCACAAGAGAAAAAGCAGGAGATAACTTATTGTTTAAGGATATCTCTTGGCAAGGACAAGAAAATTATCAGCTTAGTAAATCTAAGACAAAAATATGTCAAAATCATAATAAATTGATTATTAATTACATTAATTATGTAATATTGATTATAAAATTTATAAAATTATGTTTTCCACTCGTAACATCTATAAGTTAATTTGTTATCAACATTTAAAACCTAAAATTGCCTCTTTTAAGTTTTTTTCTTATAACACGAATGTAATGCTTTAAAAATAAAAACTGTAGATAATTAAAATACCTACGTATAAATGAGATTCTGAATTTATCCGATCGATTAGTGAATACTGCTACAAAGCAATGAAAAAATTCGCAAAAAGGAAAAGATACGTTGTCCAACCCTTACTTTTGTCACAATTGCAATTTGAATTTTTAAGAGTAGTTTTTTCGAGATGATCTATATGCCTCATAGCTGGTCTGTTTTTAATTATACAGCAAACAATCATATATTTTTATTATGCGCAAAAATGCTGCGAAACAACCAGAAAATGCTTGAAAACATGACTGAAGCCTGAAAGCGTTCGGGTAGTAAGAAAGAAAAGAAAATAAGGAGAGGTGTTATAATTTATATAGTAACAGTATCTAGATAAAAAAGGTAAAACAGCTCCAGTAGTTTCAGCTCAGAAAATGATATGTAAAGATTTGTGAGTTGCAGGGGTGGTATTACTTGCAAGTATTGCACAATCATAAAGAACGCTTTATGGTTGAATCAACAGAAATGTTAAAAAATTATTATTTTTTAAATGTTGTGGGACACTCTCAATTTTTTTTTAAGCTGAATGTGCTGGATTACAAAAGTTGTATAAAGCTTTTTAGGTTTAGCAATGAGTTTTTGATACATGACTAGATTGATTTTGTAAATGGCATTTTCTAAATAAGAATAGTTTGGAGTAACATTAAAAAAACAAAAAAAATTGATTAAGCGAGTTAGAATTTTTTGAACACTTTTTTTAGGTACATATATAAGTTTACAGTATTTCTTATGACTGTGCATTGCTTGTAAACTATTTCAAAGTTATTATGTACTACTATTATACTATAGGTATATAAGACCTCTTCTTAGTTTTCTTTCTCACCTACTTGATTGGTGATTTCACTCATGTTTCAAAGCATTTTTTTCTTATTTTGCAGTTTTTAGAATCAATTTCCATGAGTAGCAAGAAAAATGTAATAAGCAACAAAGAATGTATTGACTCTGTTAACATCTTCAGCAAGCGACAAACCTCGGCTTCGGCTCGGCCATTGATACTTCGGCCCCTACTCGCTTGCCTCGATTGTAAATTTCTTATTACTTAAATAAAGTAAAGCAAACGATAACTTGATTTTATTACTTTACACTCATAATGACCCATCATATATTTAACAATAGAGTGAAATTTTTCGGTGGGTAAATCCGTCAAAAGCAGGCAAAAATTGTGAACAGATGGCGGTTTGTAAACGTCTGGGCCAGACTCAAATTTTTGTGAGGGACTTCTCACCATTGTACTTTAGCTACCTGAGCGTTTTGACCGATGCATAAACTGGGCACGAGAACCTAGATTAGCGATGGTCATGCTGATTCATCGAACATCTTGTAGTACCTACCTTCTATCCAGTAAGTACGACCCTGAACAAAGCCATCAAGGAGGGTTATTGATTTATGACAGTCGGGCTGGCAAGTGCCATTACAATTATGAAGTTAAATACGGTAAGAACAATAAAATCGAGTTATCTCTTGGTAAACTTTAACCATTATTGCATAAGGTATTGAAAACGGGCTTTATTTGAAACAATTGTGCTAAACGTGGTTCTACACAAAAAATATTTTTAAAATAAATAACTTAATAGGTCTTATAATTTCTTATAATTCTTGGTTTACTTCTAATGAACTATGGGTTTTAACATTAATACAGTATAATTCCGATAATTTGTAACTCTATGATACTAAGGATTTATTTCGAATTATTCCGATTTCTGAAATATTAAGGTTTGAATTATCGAAAACAAAAAAAAAAACAGATCTTTAATTATTGAAAACAAAAAACAAGTTTTTTGCTAATCGACAATAAACCCTCAATTTAGTGACAATTTAAGCGCACTAAACTAACACATTTATTAACTAAACAATATCTCAACACTTTTGTCAAGCAGACAGAAAAGCGGACACTTTAGAGCCGTTCAGGATTTTTCAGTCACAACATAATGTAAAACAGCAAATAAAAAAATAAAAAAGGAGGGGCAAATTACGCATAGAGTGTCCGAAAAACACCCCTAAAAGGTCGTGCGGAACATTGCGGAACCGGAAAACTCATTTTCAGTATTATATGTATCTTAAGTAAACAGTTTAAAAAAAAATTAGTCTTCTGCAAAAATTTCTTTGTTGCTTATTAAAATCCGGTAGATTTACTCCACTATATTCAATTATATTTGTTGAACAAACAACTCACTTTAATAACTGTGCACAAGTGCAGTGCATAAAAATTATTATTTTTTGAAATTGTATAGCACCAAAGCATAGGAGCAGCTTAGACGAAGCATCTGAAACACATTTTGAAATTACTAGGTGATATTCGAAAATTGGGGTCACTTACTGCTTGAGCAAATTTATAATCTAGCGTTATTCCAGCCAATGAAATCTCCATAGGCTTTAAAGAATTTGCCATAAACATAATTAGAGTTTGTTTATTTTTGGCGTTCCAATTGTACCATGGACAGATCATTAACATGTCAAAAATTCGTCCCGTCTAAAAAAAAGTACTATTTGCTACAATTTAGTTTAAAACTCACCTCACTACTAAAAGATTGACC
Source organism: Tribolium confusum (assembly GCA_029207805.1). Taxonomy (NCBI): domain Eukaryota; kingdom Metazoa; phylum Arthropoda; class Insecta; order Coleoptera; family Tenebrionidae; genus Tribolium; species Tribolium confusum. Next base: position 14,582,941 of record JALGAY010000006.1, read on the forward strand.
TGCTTCAGAAAATCTGTATACAATAAGAATATTACAAATAGCCACATTTCCCAACCTGATTTTTAGCAATAAACTGGCTGTCTGGAAATACTAAAAACTCGATTTTTATGAAATAAGAATTAATGTGAATTTATTCATACAGAAAAGACATAAAATAAGACTGCGATTGAACAAAGTCCTCCCAATATTATAAAAACTGGCATTGCAGTTTGTACCACTTGAAGAAGTGTTCTCATCCATCTATAAACAGATAATAAAATAAAGTTTTAAAATTATGATTTTGATTAACTTACTTTTTTAAAAATACATGATGAGAAATACAGAAACACGGCTTTGTATGAATATTATTTTGGTAAATTTTGTCTTCAATTACATGATTAGAATTTTCAGAAATTTCCATAATTTTGTGATTGAGGAGAATTATTTGCGTATGTACTTGTAAAATTCCATATAGTAGAATACCAGGTAAACGAATTGATGCGAAAGATAGGATAGGAATCGTACAAATAAAAATGTGATGTAAAATTTTTGAATATTTAGGAAAATATTCTTTAAGCATTGTATCAGTAATAATCCATTCGTCTTGATTTCCCCAGACTGGCCAATTGATGATTCCCGTAAATCCAAAACATATTAGAATAAAATAATTCGATTTTCTAACTAGGGAAAATCGGTTTAAAATATCTTTTTTCAGTTGAGGACCACAAAAGTCTATTGTCCAAAAATAAGAATAAAATTTACCGACTAAATGCAAAACACTTTTTTCTAAGATATTTCCACAAATCATTGCGGCTGTCATCTGTTAAAGCACATTGCTTATAAATAAATCATAGAAAAATAATTTTGAACAACTTACATAAGCCAGTATGGCCATGAAACAACCATATCTTAGAATTAAAGCAACACTTAAATTTTCATACACAAAAGAAATATGTAATGCCAAACTTATAAAATGAAAAACGATGCAAAAATTGTTAATAAATTTTGTAACTGGGTGATAAGCAAATTTAATAAAAATTATGTTTAATTCGGGAAATGGATATTTATTCCTTTCGTGTTCTAGAGGTTCTTGATGACGTGTTTTATGAAACATTTTAATGGAAACTGTGAAATTTTACGCAGTTGTAATGATTAAATTATTCAGAACTGTTTAAGGCTAGCGATTAGATGTACTAGTGCTTATAGGAAAAATAATCGTTTTTTAAATTGGATAGCAATTAAGTTTACCTAAACCATATTAAATAAATGTGTATTAGTAAATAGTCTATCCTGCTCTAAAGTCAGAGTTGAGTAACGCGAAGCAAGCAAGCTGGCAATTATTTACTTTCATAAACTGGTGCTTAAGTTTGTCGTCTTTTTGAAAACGTTTTTCTAGTTGTAACAGCTTTGCTGCTGCTTGATGTTTTAATGAACCTAATTAAAAAGGGTTATCTTTGAAAGGGATTTTTACAACGTAAGCTCTGTTTTGTCATTTTCTTTTACTTTTCTTCTTTGGTGAGACTTTTTTTTTGAGTTGATATCTTCCAATTCCCAAAATTTGCTGAGTTGCTGCTTTTGAATGCGTGTCATCAGAGTTTGTGGTATTATCGATAAGATCTAGCCGAGTTCAGTATTTTGTTTCTTAATCCATCCAATAAAATTCTTCTTTAATGTTGAGTCTCTAAGATTATATCAATGAATCCTGTTTTATTGAAGCTAGACTCAGACAAGATGTCGTTTGTTTATTAGTCTATGTTTGTTTCAAATAATCTTGTGTTACTTTGGTAAATTTTTGAATTACCAAGATTATTAAGTTTATTTTAAATTTACTTGGAAAACGAGGTGCAATTGTAGCATTTAAAATTTTTTGTTTTTTATCTCAGAGACCAATGATTTCTGGTTTTTTAACCTTATTCGCTGATTTTTTTCTGCTTTTTTTCTCTTCTTGCTTTTTTTGCAGAATTTCCTTTGTGTTTTGTTCTATAGTTTTAAAAGAATTTTTTTATGGGGTGTTGTAGGAAAATTACCACTGGAAGACAACATCACTCTCTAAAGTTAAAAAACGGCTTAGAAAATGGTAATCTTTAGGTTTAGGTTTAAGACTGTCTCCGAAGAACTATGTGTAATTTGTGGAGAAACAGATTGACAACGCGTGGCTGATATTTTTTTACTAATCACTTTATTTAAAAAATTAAATCTAATTTATACAATTTGCAATTGTTGAACAGTGTTATATTAATAATTTACTACATTTCAATATAAAATTTAATCTAGCGCACCTGATGGGACATCTTGTCAACTGATATTACAACTGCTATTATTGTAGAAATTATAATCCTTAAATTGTTTCTGATAAATCATTACTTTCTAAAATTGTGAAGCATCAAAGCATATGAGTAACTTGTGCGTAGAAGCTGAAACACATTAAAATCACGAGGTGATACTTAAAAATTACGTCACTTACAGCTAGAGCAAATTTATAATCTAGTGTTATGCCGGCTAATGAAAACTCTATAGGTTTTAAAGAATTTGCCATAAACATCATTAGAGATTGTTTATTTTTGGAATTCCAATTGTACCATGGACCATCGTTAACATGTCAAAAATTCGTCCCGTTTTAAAAAAGAAAATAATTTTTAATACATTTTTTATTTATAACTGACCTCACTACTACACGATTGACCGACCCCCTTCACAAAAAACGTATACTGTTAGAATGTTACAAACAGCTACATTAGGTAACCGCAATTTGAGTAAAACTTGCTCTTTGAAAATTCTGAAATCTAGAGATTTATGAAATACGAATTAATTTAAAATTACTTATCCAAAGAGACGAAAAATAAAACCACAATTGAACAAAATCCCCCTAAAATTAAAAAAACTGACATTGCAATTTGTACTACTTCAAGAAGTGTTTTGATCCAACTATAATTGGTAATAAAATGAAAAGATAAAATTATTAGTGTTGATTGACTCACTTTTTTAAAAAGACATGATGAGAAATACATATACGCAGCCTCCTATGAATATCATATTGACAAAATTTGTCTTTAATTAAGTGATTGTAATTATCAGAAATTTCCTTAATTTTTTGATTGAGGAGAATTGTTTGCGTATAAAAATGTTATCAAAACTGCCTTCCACCTTTCAAACGCTGGTATTTGGTGCTAGTTGAGACAACAATAGCAATAGAATAGCTTGGGGGTGTGTAAAAACGCCTAGTTGATTTTCTTATCGGTGTTTGAAAGGTGGAAGACAGTTTTGTGTACATTTTGCTTTTAACACTTTATTTAAATAAAAATTCGGTGTTTTTGATACTTACTATTTACATTTTATTTATTTATAACTAGTACTACAACATACTCGTAATGTGCACTGCAAAATAATAAAAAATTAAGAAAGAACACATTACTTATTATTGTTAAATTATCAATTATTTTAATAAATTATTTTTTTGTAACTTTTTTAAAAGATTGTTATTAGCTTTTTAACATGCATAACTTGAATTAACCAAACATTTTGTAGGTTTGATAAAAATTAGCGATAATATTCGGTAATGTTTAATTTTTTTATTAGAAATTTATAAAGTTGGTATTAAATTAATTACCACAGAAAACATTTCTTTTAAAAAGCTTGTTCCTAAAAAAATTAAAAATAAATATTACAAAAAAACAAAAATGTTGCTATAGTTATCTTAAAAATTTAAACAAATAATTTTTTTTTAATTATTGTCTCAGGTAGCATCTTCTTAGCCATTTGATACCTATATTTTGTTTTTTCAAAATTCTTAATAGTTTAGCCAAAAAACGGCCCATTCCATACATTTGGTCCATCCTGTACAATTCACACAAGTAAATGGTCTAAAACAAATTTTAAATGGTATCTATTGTTTGTTAGGTACAAACGAAATGAAAGAATTAGCACAAAAAGCCTTTGATTAATGGGAATCTGTTTCAAATTTAACGTTTAATTACAATAGTGTTAAACCTGACATACTTATTTCATTTTCTAGTACACTGTTTCAACATAATTACAATAAATATAAAAAGGAAGATGTTCCAGCAGTTTTGATGGAAAAGGTAATGTTTTAGCACATTGCTTCTTCCCAAATAATGATGATGAATGTCTAGGAATTCTTACTGATAAATTAGAAAATTGGTATTTTGGTGAATCAAGTAATATAACTGATGGCCAAACTAATTTTTATACAATATTATTACATTAAATCGGACACACATTAGATTTTGAACATTCTGCAAATAATAGTTCAATAATTATGTATGCCTATTATAAAAGTGATATTGATAAGTAAACTCAAGACGATATGTGGGCAATTCAATATTTATATGGAAGACTTGAGCGATTAAAATATGAAGTAGTACCAACAACAACATATATAAAATTAAAATATCGACAAATAAACAAGTTATTAGAAATTCAGCACACCCTCATGAGCCGAAGGTAAATTCAACCAAGTTTTTAGAACCAAATTTACCAGACTTGTTTTCAATAAATTATCGGGATAGTTTATTATTAACTTCAAATCACTATTTGTATATATTTCACAAAAAATGGGTTTGGATAATGAATACATATAAATGACAAAGACACAGATATCCAAAATTAATATCTGAGTATCTACCGTTTGTAAAACAAATCCCTCACATCTATGAAAGACCTTCTGGAGAAGTTGTAATTATAGATGAAAATAAATATTATTTTATTGGGTTTCCTAGTTTTTTAAATAAAGCATTCTGAAAACGTTTATGAGTTAGGAGTACCTAGCCATAAGAAAATTCAAACAATTTTTAATTCGTACACAGGCCGCACTTTTATATTTTATGATAGTAATTATTATATTGAAGTGAATGAATGCACTATGACACCAAAACAACACAGAATTATTAATGAACTACTTCCTGGTGTTTCAGCTGATGTAAATGCTGTCTTTCGCTATAGAAATGACGTAATGTATTTTTTTTAAAAGAAAGATAACAAAGCGATTTTATATGAATCGGATGATTTTTTAAATATGTTAATAAAAGCTTCTCCATTTGATTTTAGTACATATTCCCAATCTAGGTATTTTGGAACAATTGAAAACTTTATTAGATAAATTATCTTTAACATCGTCTCTTAATTAGTTAATTAAGAGTAATTTCTTACAATTATTTTGTTTAAAAACCAAAAGATTATTATTCGAGTAATAACCAATGCGCTCTCTCTACTATTGTACAATTACATTTGGGTCATGCTCCTGCGCATAGGGGCATAGGTGCATTTAAAAGTTTCTAGAACGTTGAACACGTTCTAGAAAGTGTTAAGTGTTCTCTGGTTGAACAGTCTAACGTGAACGAGAAAAATGGCGTATCTGAAAAATCGCATAGGATAAACGATTGTCCAGGCCTCATTACAAAACTGTCGAGAGAATATCCCAACATTGATAATCGTAAGTCTTAATGCAATCATATTGTTTCCGTTTGTTTTTTAATGCGTACTATTAAAAATGTTTTAAGCAATTTACCAAATATTCTTGGCTGTGTGTCGATGTACGAAAAAAGCAAAGCAAAAGAAGCCTTTCGACGTACCGAAATAATACAATACCGTCGTGTTTCTGGCAAGTAGTTTATGATTTAAAAGATCCTATTACCGAATTGGATAACAATAAGAATGACGACAGTAACAGCAGTGGACCACTTCTCCTTAAACCGCCAGATGATCAATCGTCATTATGTAAATTATATGAGGATATTACAGCAATGGTCGATTTTTTGGGAGTGAAAGTAGTAAGAAAATATCATACTGAAAATCGATTTCATGCGGTCGTCGAATACTCTCCGCGCCAATGCCAGTATCGATGTCAGGATTTTAGTGATGGTCTGGTCGCAGAAGTACCTCTTTTGAGAACTTCAATAAAATTAGATATGTAAGATATTTTCAATAAAGTTATTATTATTATTATTTAAGCGCGTTCGAGCTAAGGCCGAAGCCTGTTAAGCCCGCGCCACAGATTAGAGAGTAAACCAGATGCGAAGGTAAGACGAAGAACCACATTCTGAGAGTGAGATAACAAATGCAAACCGATTTAAATGTCCCAATCGTGCATCGCAAAGTGTCGGGTATTTACGTACGAGTGAAGCATTGCTATTGGTTCAAAAATGTTTTGTGGTGTGTTTGGCGCTTGCGTTTAATACAAACACAAGACGAACAGTGTTGTTCAAATCAGTACAAACGCACTAATTTGAATTTTTTTAAATTTAATTTCCTACAAAAAATGTAAATCATTTTTTTCTGTACGATCAAGTAGTGACGAGTTATGGATGTTGCCATATAGAACTCAAGAAAAAATAGAAAACTGCGATGAGGAGAAATTTTCTATTAAAATGAAGAGCTCATTTTTAAAAAGCATTTTTTTAATTTGCCTAGAAATCTATTTTTTAGTGTCGGAAGTTAAAAAAAAATAGTGGATTGATTTTGATTTACAGAGCTGACGAAAATGTTTTGTATACAAAATTGTTCAAATTCTTTGTTATTACGTTCCTTTTTTTGATAAGGTTTTAGAGCCACTGTAGATTTAGTTTATAAATTGTTAATAATTATTTTTATAATAGATCATTATAATTATTATAATAAATAAATCAGTCTTAGTAACGAGCACCGACTGACTCTTATTTTTACTCTTGCACCCCTTATGCTAAATTTTTGTTACAAGATTTGCAGATTGAAATTGAGCACAATTTGTAATATCAATCAATTTAAATTTCGCGCCATTTCTTACACTCCGATTTAAAGGGACTAAGCTTTCAAGGTCACTGATACTCTTTGCGAAAGATCAAAGGGACCGACAGAAGCTTCGCATCTGGTTTACTCTCTAATCTGTGCCCGCGCCAAGAATGTGTGGGATTTTAACGATGATTTATGCAGTAACTGTCATATTTTAATTTAATACTAAGAGTCGAGCTACTTGAAATAACCTCAATCGGCAAAGAATTCCAGTTGTCAAAAACTCGATTCAAAATAAACCACTGTCTCACAGTGGATCGAAATTTTGTTTTGGCCAGTTTCAGGCAATGTCTTCTGGTGCTGCTACTTAAATTAAGAAGAAAAAGTTATTTTAATAGTGAATCGGAGCTTAGAAGACTGTGATCAAGTCGCCTCTTTAACCGTCTTTCTGAAAGCGATGACAAATTTAAAATGGACAAGCATTAGGTGTAGTCAGGACGTACCCGGCCGAAGGGAAGTCTAGTGGCACGACGTTAGACACTTTCTAAAAGAGATTTGTCTTTTTGTAAAATAGGAATCTACATAGGTACTCAAAGGTCTTATAAGTCTTGACAAAATCTTAGGCTTTTTTACTATTTTTGCTATACGTTTTGACGCGACTGTGATTTCAGCTAAAGCCACATCATTAATTTTGGCTGTTTAGGTTTATTGTCACCAATATGCAGAACCGTGCATTTATAATAATGAGTAACAATGAGACGTACTTTGCAAAAGTGTCGATCGAGTCGTGTTTTCAGTAAATACGTGGAATGAGTGAGTGAGTGAGTAAAATCTATTATTTTAGTCTGCTCAGTGGTACTCATTACGATTATATAACAATAAAACAAATAACTTTGAAATAACTTAATTATTAAGACCTTTATAATAAAGGTCTAAAAATTGTTAATATGACAAATTCACATTGTTAAACAAGAGGTATATTTGCTTAATACTTAGACCATTCACGAAACCGCTTCGCTGTAATAGACTGCCAATCTCCTAACTTTCCTGTGCGTGAGTTACACGCCAACATGCAAGTGACAGAGATATATATTTTGTTTCTTTCTTTTCAACACCGCGCGCCGGTGTACGCAGTTGTCAAATTTATTTTGCTTCAAAATTGGGGATTAAAAAAACAAACAGCCACTCTTAAATAGAAATAGTATGTAACATTTGCACAATTTTTAAAGCTGATACAATTTATTTTATTCTGCAGACCTATATATTTTTTTCTTACACTAAATTTAAATTTAAAAACATGATATGGCAACGTTACAAAGCAAGAACTTGAAATCGTTCCGGCACAGTAAAGGACCAAGATATACTTTTGTCCTTTAGATGTTTTCGTGTGTTTCTGAACCGCTAATAGTCCATTACAGCGAAGCGGATTCGTGAATGGTCTAAGGCTTAATAGTATATTATAACTATATAAAATTTGCAATTACTAATGGTTAAACTGTTGATTAGTTATAACATTATGATTATGATCACGAAAATTACTTGGTTCAACTTAGTTACTGTGTCTACAAGTTTTGCCATTTTGCAGAAAAAGCAAAAATAAGAAAAATATATCAAGAAAAAACCATTGAATGAGTGTATTTTTTGGACATTGTCATATTTTTCACGTTCTTATAATTAGTTAGGTTAACGGTACGTACAAAATGCTTATTTAGGACAAGGTAAGTAAAAAAATACATCGACAAAACGTCACGCCGAATTTGATTTTTTAAATTTATTCTATCCTAAATAACTATTTCCTATACCATTTACCTAATAGAAAGAAATTGTGTTTAATTTATATATTTTTGTACATATTTGCTTTCTAGCGAACTAAGTGCAAAAAAATCATTATTTCTTAAAATTGTACAACACTAAAGCATATGAGCAGCTCAAACGAAGCATCTGAAACACATTTTGAAATTACTACGTGATACTCGAAAATTGCGGTCACTTACAGTTTGAGCATATTTATAATCTAGAGTTATTCGAGCTAATGAAAACTCAATTGGTTTTAAGGAATTTGCCATGAACATAATTAAAGTTTGTTTATTTTTGGAGTTCCAAATGTACCATGGACAGGTTATTAACATGTCAAAAATTCGCCCAATCGCGAGACTACTTAACCGCATTTTTAGCAGAAAACTTGCTGTTTGGAAATTCTATAATTTTGAATTTTATAAAAAGTGAATTAATTTTAATTTATTGATACCTACAGAAGCGACAAAAAATAAGACTGCGATTGAACAAAGTCCTCCCAAAATTACAAAAACTGGCATTGCAATTTGTACTACTTGAAGAAGTGTTCTGATCCATCTATAAGCGGATAATACAATGAAGTTTAAAAATTAAGGTCTTGATTAACTTACTTTTTTAAAAAAACATGATGAGAAATAAAGAAACACAGCTTTGTATGAATATTGTTTTGGTAAATTTCGTCTTCAATTACATGATTAGAATTTTCAGAAATTTCCATAATTTTGTGATTGAGGAGAATTATTTGTGTATGTACTTGTAAAATTCCATATAGTAGAATACCAGGTAAACGAATTGATGCGAAAGATAGGATAGGAATCGTATCAATAAAAATGTAATGTAAAATTTTAATAATTGGAAAATTATTCTTTAATTATTACGTTAGCCAGCACCCATTCATGTTGATTTTCCCAGGCTGGACAATTCATTAAACCCGTAAATCCGAAACATATTAGAATAAAATAATTCGATTTTCTCATTAAGGAAAATCGAGTTAATATATGTTTTTCCACTTTAGGACCACAAAAATCTATTGTCCAAAAATAACAATAAAAGTCACCGACTAAATGCAAAACACATTTTTCTAAAATATTTCCAAAAAGCATTGAGACCACCATCTATTGAAGCACATTAGCTATAAGTAAATGCTAGAAAAATAATTATGAACAACTTACATACAACATTATTGCCATGAAACAACCATATCAAAAAATTAAAGCAACACTAAAATTTTTATACACCAAAAAAATATGTAATGCTAAAACTATAGAATGAAAAACGATGCAAAAGTTGTTAATAAATTTTGTAATTGGGTGATAAGCAAATTTAATAAAAATTATGTTTAATTCCGGGAATGGATATTCTTTATCTGTATGATCGTTTTTTGAGATATTTTGATAGAAACTTTTTTTTTGCAGTCGTAACGATTAAATTATTTAGTAGTTTTTAAAGTTTTTCTAACTTGACTCATTACACAATGTTTAATGTATTATAATGTCTTTATAATATGAAAACTATATCACAAGAAAAAAAGGAAGACCACAAAAGCAAGGGATAACTTATTGTCTAAGGAAATCTCTTGGCAAGGACAAGAAAATTATCAGCTTAGTAAATCTAAGACAAAAATATGTCAAACTCATAATAAATTGATTATTAATTATATTAATTATGTAATATTGATTATAAATCTAAAAAAATATGTTTTCTCTTCCTAACATTTATAAGTGAATTTGTTATCAACATTTAAAACCAAAAATTGTTTTTTTTTAAGTTTTTTTGTTAAAATGCAATTTTAATTTTAAAAATAAAAATTGTAGGTAATTAAAATAACTATAAATGAGATTTTGAATTTACCCGATTGGATCATTATCTAGTGAGTATTACTACGAAGCAATGAAAAAACTCGCAAAAAGAAAAAGGTCCAACCATTACTTTTATCACAATTGCAATTTGAATTTTTAAAGGTAGTTTTTCCAGAAAATCTATATGCCTTATAGATGGTCTGACTTATTATTCAGCACACATACATTTCACCAAAACAAACAACTTATCTAAACAAATTTTTCCGAATTTTTTTGCCGCTATATTCCCCCTATAAAAGTACAATAGCTCATGAAATTTTGTACATTCATGAATTTTCTATAGTTATCATGGTGACCATTATGGTGGTGCATTCTACTATTTTGACCATTGGTGCGTATAAAATTTTCGCCAAGACTTTAACTAATTTTATCTTGATAACGGTTGTGATTCAGAAAAAAAATTATGTAGAAGAAACTCTTCTTTAAACGAGATCTACAAGTGGTTAAAATTTTTGTATTTATTTCTGAAACTCCCTGTATATTTTTAATTTGCGTAAAAATGCTGCGAAATAACTAGAAAATTCTTGCAAACATGACTGAAGACAGAAAGCGTTCGAGTAGTAAGGAAGAAAAAAAAAATAAGAAGAGGTGTTATAATTTATATAGTAACCGAATATAGGACAGAAAAGGTAAAATAGCTCCAGTAGTTGCTCAGAAAATGGCATGAAAAGATTCGTGAGTTGCGGGCTTGTATTACTTGTATTGCACTATCATACAGAACGGTTTATAGTTGAATTCACAAAAATGTTAAAAAAATATTATTTTTTAAATGTTTTGGGACCTTGTCTCAAAATTGTTTTTTTAAGCTAAATGTGCTGGATTACAAAAGTTATAGAAAGCTTTTAGGTTTAGCAATGAGTGTTTGATACATGACTGTAGATGGCATTTTCTAAATAAGCATAGTTTGGAGCAACATTTTTCAAAAAAAAATTTTGATTAAGCGAGTTAAAATTTTTAAAATTTTTTTTCAGGTATATAAGTTTACAGTATTCTTTATGACTGTGCATTACAAATTTTTAATTTATAACAATTAATTTGTACTACAAAATTAAAGGCAGTGGTGTAGTCAATAATTTTTAATTTTGGGGACAGCACTACGAAAATGGTATTCGAGGCAGATTAAGTAAATTGCAGTAGTCATATTTTTAAAATTTATTATACAATACATATATAAAAAATACAAATGGTAGAACAATACATAAGGAAATTATTACTGCCCTTTAAAATGAATAGTTTTCTTATTAAAATTTCGAATTCTAGGTTCTTTAGAATTTTGGGTTTTACAATAATATTTTATTCGCAACGTCAAATATACTTCCGCTATTTTCTTTATTAGGTCTTAACAATGCTCGTCACTGTAATTTTTGAAAAGTGAATTTAAATTTACATATTCTAAGATGTTATTAACAATTTTCATCATATTGATGTTTGAATCGGAAATCTTTATATTATATCGAAGTTGCTTTTCGGTAGATTTACAAATCAAAATAACGTCCTCACTGGGGTAACATAATCTACCACGTGATTTCAAATCTATAAGACTACCTATTAAATTTTCTTTTTGTCCAAATAAAGATGCAACACAATTCTCACATTTTGATAATTTTGCTACTTTAAAGGATACAAATCCTGAAATGTAAATCACTCTCTCTTCGACAAATTCTGTTAAAATTTTATTATTATATAAATATTCATGTTCAGCTAAAATCAAGTCTATTTCTCTGTCTGCACTATTAAAATCTAATGACTATTTTCTAGATGACGAACAGTTTAATATATTAATTTGTTGCAATGAAATACAATTTCCAAATCCTCTGTTACTTATTTCTGCATGTACTTTTATGTACAATTATTCCTCCCTCCACGGTATAATCGATTATTTTTTAGTGCTTGAGTGGTATTCTCTGAACCGTTTTGAACTGTTGTTGAAACAAAGCTAATAATAATACAACAAATTAAATAAACTTCTCTTGACGTTTATTGACAAAGGTGAAAAAATTGTTACAGTGGGTTATATTAGGTCATCAAATGTGTACCTATATAGTCTTTTAATAATATTTGATAACTACTCCTTTTGTCCGAAAATATGATATATTTCAAATTTATTATTGACCAAAAGGATGATGTAACATATGTTTACATTTATACCAGAATTTTATTTCTATGAATATGAATGCATTTTTGATATGGTACCTTGCTTTTACTAGGTTTATTTCTGAATACACTGAAGTAGTTTATTGTAATCATCCCTAACGATAAAGTTTTGCTTTTACTTATTTTTCTCGAATATAGGTATATCATATTTTTGTACGGAGGAATTTTGTAAAATTTTTAATCAATATTCGATAAATTTTTGATGAGTTTTATGTATTTTGACAAAATTGATAATTGACACTTACGAAGATTACTGCATATTTTAAACACAGTAATAACATTTTTGTCAAAAACATGTAAAAATGATTAGAAAGTGTAAAGTATATTCGTTTATATTTGTTGAACAAACAACTCACTTTAATAACTGTGAACAAGTGCAGTGTATAAAAATTATTATTTTTTGAAATTGTATAGCACCAAAGCATAGGAGCAGCTTAGACGAAGCATCTGAAACACATTTTGAAATTACTACGTGATACTCGAAAATTGGGGTCACTTACTGCTAAACCAAATTTATAATCTAAAGTTATTCCAGCTAATGAAAACTCCATAGGCTTTAAAGAATTTGCCATAAACATAATTAAAGTTTGTTTATTTTTGGCGTTCCAATTGTACCATGGACAGATCATTAACATGTCAAAAATTCGTCCTGTCTAAATAAAGTTCTATTTGCTACAATTTAGTTTAAAACTCACCTCACTACTAAAAGATTGACCTGCTTCAGAAAATGTGTATACGATAAGAATGTTACAAACAGCCACATTCCCTAACCTGATTTTTAGCAATAAACTGGCTGTTTGGAAATACTAAAAACTCGATTTTTATGAAATAAGAATCAATTTGAATTTATTCATACAGAAAAGACATAAAATAAGACTGCGATTGAACAAAGTCCTCCCAATATTATAAAAACTGGCATTGCAGTTTGTACCACTTGAAGAAGTGTTCTGATCCATCTATAAACAGATAATAAAATAAAGTTTTAAAATTATGATTTTGATTAACTTACTTTTTTAAAAAGACATGATGAGCAATACAGAAACATAACTTTGTATGAATATTATTTTGGTATATTTCATCTTCAATTACATGATTAGAATTTTCAGAAATTTCCATAATTTTGTGATTGAGGAGAATTGTTTGTGTGTGTATTTGTAAAATTCCATATAGTAGAATACCAGGTAAACGAATTGATGCGAAACATAGGATAGGAATTGTACAAATAAAAATGTGATGTAAAATTTTTGAATATTTAGGAAAATATTCTTTAAGCATTGTATCAGTAATCATCCATTCGTCTTGATTTCCCCAGACTGGCCAATTGATGATTCCCGTAAATCCAAAACATATTAGAATAAAATAATTCGATTTTCTAACTAGGGAAAATCGATTTAAAATATCTTTTTTCACTTGAGGACCACAAAAGTCTATTGTCCAAAAATAACAATAAAATTCACCGACTAAATGCAAAACACTTTTTTCTAAGATATTTCCACAAATCATTGCGGCTGTCATCTATTAAAGCACATTGCTTATAAATAAATCATAGAAAACAAATTTTGAAAAACTTACATACGCCAGTATGGCCATGAAACAACTATATCTTAGAATTAAAGCAACACTAAAATTTTCATACACAAAAAAAATATGTAATGCCAAACTTATAAAATGAAAAACGATGCAAAAGTTGTTAATAAATTTTGTAATTGGGTGATAAGCAAATTTAATAAAAATTATGTTTAATTCCGGTAATGAAAATTTTTTCTCTGTATGATACGTGTTTTGAGACATTTTCATAGAAACTGTTGTTTTATGCAGTCGCAATGATTAAATTATTTATTTATTATTAAATGTCTTTTGAGTCATTTTGATAGAAACTGTTGGTTTATGCAGTCGTAATGATTAAATTATTTAGTAGTTTTTAAAGTTGTTCTAACTTGACTCATTACACAATATTTAATGTATTATAATGTCTTTATAATATGAAAAGTATATCACAAGAAAAAAAGGAAGACCACAAAAGCAAGAGATAGCTTATTGTCTAAGGAAATCTCTTGGCAAAGACAAGAAAATCATCAGCTTAGTAAATCTAAGACAAAAATATGTCATAACCATAATAAATTGATTATTAATTACATTAATTATGTAATATTGATTATAAAATTTAAAAAAATATGTTTTCTACTTGTAACATCTATAAGTTAATTTGTTATCAACATTTAAAACCTAAAATTGCCTCTTTTAAGTTTTTTTCTTATAACACAAATGTAATGCTTTAAAAATAAAAACTGTAGATAATTAAGATACCTACGTATAAATGAGATTCCGAATTTATCCGATCGGATCATTATTTAGTGAATACTGCTACAAAACAATGAAAAAATTCGCAAAAAGGAAAAGATACGCTGTCCAACCTTTACTTTTGTCACAATTGCAATTTGAATTTTTAAAGGTAGTTTTTTCGAGATGATCTATCTGCGTCATAGATGGTCTGTTTTTAATTATACAGCAAACATATATTTTTATTTTGCGCAAAAATGCTGCGAAACAACCAGAAAATGCTTGCAAACGTGACTGAAACCGGAAAGCGTTCGGGTAGTAAGAAAGAAAAGAAAATAAGGAGAGGTGTTATAATTTATATAGTAACAGTATCCAGATAAAAATGGTAAAACAGCTCCAGTAGCTTCAGCTCAGAAAATGATATGTAAAGATTTGTGAGTTGCGGGGGTGGCATTACTTGCAAGTATTGCACAATCATAAAGGACGCTGTATGGTTGAATCAACAAAAATGTTAAAAAATTATTATTTTTTCAATGTTTTGGGACACTGTCTCAAATTTTTTTTAAGTTGAATGTGCTGGATTATAAAAGTTGTATAAAGCTTTTTAGGTTTAGCAATGAGTTTTTGATACATGACTAGATTGATTTTGTAGATGGCATTTTCTAAATAAGAATAGTTTGGAGTAACATTAAAAAAACAAAAAAAAATTGATTAAGCGAGTTAGAATTTTTTGAATACTTTTTTTAGGTACATATATAAGTTTACAGTATTTCTTATGACTGTGCATTGCTTGTAAACTATTTCAAAGTTATTATATACTACTATTATACTATATATAAGACCTCTTCTTAGTTTTCTTTCTCACCTACTTGATTGCTGTTTTCACTCATGTTTCAAAGCATTTTTTTCTTATTTTTCAGTTTTTAGAATCAATTTTCATGAGTAGCAAGAAAAATGTAATAAGCAACACAGAATGTATTGACTCTGTTAACATCTTCAGCAAGCGACAAACCTCGGCTTCGGCTCGGCCATTGATATTTCGGCCTCTTCTCGCTTGCCTCGATTGTAAATTTCTTATTACTTAAATATCCATTATTGCATAAGGTATTGAAAACGGGCTTTAATTGAAACGTGCTAAACGTGGTTCTACACAAAAAATGTGCACTCAACTAACACATTTATTAACTAAACAATATCTTAACACTTTTGTCAAGCAGGCAGAAAAGCGGACACTTTAGAGCCGTTTAGGATTTTTCAGTCACAACATAATCTAAAACAGCAAATAAAAAAGATAAAAAAGGAAGCGCAAATTACGCATAGAGTGTCCGAAAAACACCCCTAAAAGGTCGTGCGGAACACTCCGGAACAGGAAAACTCATTTTCAGTGTTATATGTATCTTAAGTAACCAGTTTAAAAAAAATTAGCCATCTGCAAAAATTTTCCTTGTTGCTTATTAAAATCCGGTAGATTTATTCCACTAGATTCATTTATATTTGTTGGACAAACAATTCACTTTAATAACTGTGCACAAGTGCAGTGCATAAAAATTATTATTTTTCGAAATTGTATATCACCAAAGCGTAGGAGCAGCTTAGACGAAGCATCTGAAACACATTTTGAAATTACTAGGTGATATTCGAAAATTGGGGTCACTTACTGCTTGAGCAAATTTATAATCTAGCGTTATTCCAGCCAATGAAATCTCCATAGGCTTTAAAGAATTTGCCATAAACATAATTAAAGTTTGTTTATTTTTGGCGTTCCAATTGTACCATGGACAGATCATTAACATGTCAAAAATTCGTCTCGTCTAAAAAAAGGTACCTTCTATTTGCTACAATCTAGTTTAAAACTCATCTCACTACCAAAAGATTGACTTCTTGCAGAAAATGTATATACCATAAGAATGTTGCAACTGGCTATATTAACTAACCGCATTTTAAGCAGAAAACTTGCTGTTTTAAAAATCTAAAATCTTAAATATTATGAATTAATTTAATTTTAACTATACAGAAGAGACAAAAATAAGACTGTTATTGAAGTAAGTCCTCCCAAATTATAAAAATTGGCATTGCAGTTTGTACTAATTGTAAAAGTTTTCTAATCCATCTGTAAATGAATAATAAAATGAACACTTAAAATTATAGTTTTGGTCTATTTACTTTTTTAAATAGACATGATGAGAAATACAGAAAGACAGTCTTATGTGAATATTATTTTGATAAGTTTTGTCTTCAATTACTTGATTAGAATTTTCCGAGATTTCCATAATTTTGTGATTGAGGAGAATTGTTTGTGTATGTACTTGTAAAATTACATATAACAGAATAGCGGGTGAACCAATAGCTGCAAAAGCAACTATTGGAAACGGAGAGAAATAAAGAACATATAAAATATTTGAACAAATGGGAAAATATTTGTCAAAGATTGTTTTAGCTAGCATCCATTCATCTTGATTTCCCCAAACTGGAAAATGAATAATTCCCAACGTTGCGAAGCATGTAAGAATAAAATAATTTGATTTTCTAACTAGGGAAAATCGATTAAAGATTTGTTTTTCTACTTGATGACCACAAAAGTCTACTGTCCAAAAATAAGAATGAATGTCACTAACTAACTCCAAAGAACTTTCTTCTATAATATTTCCAAAAATCATTACGATTAGTATATGTTAAAGCAGACAGGGTAATAAATAATACAGAAATAATGATTCTAAATAACCTACTTACGTCGCTGGCGATATAAAACATCTATATCTCAAAATAAAAGAAACACTAAAATTTTGATACAGAAAAATAAAACTTAAGACTAAAACTGGAGAATGAAGAACTATGCAAAAATTGTTAATAAATTTTGTGAATGGGTGATAACCAAAATTAAGCTACAATTTGGAGAATATTTTGCTACTATTTTTTTATGATGTGTCAAAATTCAACGACTCTGAAAAGCTGGGAACAACCTTAAATACACACCCAAGTTGTGTTTAATTTTTTTTTCTTGTTTTTATCAAGAAAACACAAAAGGCATTTTTTGTAACCTAACATCTGCTGTGTTTTTTTTAACCATTGTGTTGCAAAATAAAACTCTTATTAGTTTAATTACTTATATTAAAAGCATTACGTTGTGATAGAAACTATAACATGATATTTAATTACGTCAAAATGGTTAAAAAAAATACATGTTTACGCATAAGTTTTTTTAAGATGAACATTCACAAAACAAATTTTTGATCATTTGAATTATTTCTTAAATTATTAACTAGTGTCGACTTGCATTAACGCATACAAGGTGTGCATTTATTTAAAAGAAGGACAAAAAACTGAAACCATGTAAAACCGATTTATTCTTTTAGCGGGGGCAGCTATCACCTTTAGAATTTTAAGTAGAAACTAGAGTCAAGTGGCACATCATTGGAAAGGTAATTAAATTTTCTTGTGAAGCAACATACATAGGAGAAACAGGAAAAGGTGAGTAGTCTCTATATAGACTTTGCCTAAATACACTATTTTATTACTATGTAAATAATAATTGTTTTTGTGATTCAAAAATTTTAAATATATTGGGTGAATAACAATCGTTACCACTAAATTTAAAACTAGGAAAACTTTATTATTACTCTTAATTGATAACACTATAACTGTTTAAACACATTTGTAGAAATTGTAATCTTAAGTTGTATCTAACAATAGTATATTATTAATCAAGAGACTAAATTGTATTATTTATTTATTTCGGAGAGTGAAAGTATGGAGTCTGAGGACTCCAGTCACTCAATTAAAAGGCACCTTAGTTCCAAGGTATATACAGACTGTTGTGGAAGTGAATGCAAAAATTTTAACTTGAAATACAGCAGCACAAATAATAAATATCTGCGAAAATTTTTTTGTCCTATCCCAACTAATAACAAAATTACAGGCTCTCAACTTTGGGTATAAAAAAATATTTTTTTGTTATATCTCGAAAACCGTTTCACCGATTAATACTAAATTTAGCACACAAATAAAGTTGAGTATACTTTTTTATTTCTACTAGCAAAATTTTACTGCACATCTCAATTTCAAGTTACGGCGCTTTTGTTTTACATTTTGGGTAATTAACTAATTTTTTTGTATTAATTTCCAATGTTTGTAGCAAAAATGAGTATGCCAATAGATTTTAAATAAATGTGCAAGAACGCAATATTTTGCTAAAACGTAGCGTTTTTGAGATATTTACGTTTAAAGTATAAAAATGACTTTTAATCTCTAAATTTGGTGTCCTCTAGCTCCTAAACCGTGCAACTTAGTATATAGGTAAATTGTGTTAAATCGCTTTATTTTAGCCCGAAAAACCTTTAGTTGCCCTAAGTTAAAACAATTTCGTTATACGTTGTAATTACTAATTTTTAGGTTGTGATGCCGTATTTCAGGTTAAAATTTTTGCATTCACTTCCAGAACAGCCTGTATTTTTTGCACTTCTGAAACATTACCTTCAAAGATATTATCAGTTATAATATCTAAAGAATCTAAAAATAATCGAATATAATAAGTGCCGAGTAATAATGGACGTATTTTGCGAAAGTGTCGATCGAGTCGTGTTTTCACTAAATACGTGGAATGAGTGAGTGAGTAAAATCTATTATTTTAGTCTGCTCAGTGGTACTCATGACGATTATATAACAATAAAACAAATAACTTTGAAATAACTTAATTCTAAAGACCTTTATAATAAAGGTCTAAAAATTGTTAATATGACAAATTCACATTGCTAAACAAGAGGTATATTTGCTTAATAGTATATTATAACTATATAAAATTTGCAAATACTATTGGTTAAACTGTTGATGAGTTATAACATTATGATTATGATCGCGAAAATTACTTGGTTCTACTTAGTTACTGTGTCTACAAGTTCTGCCATTTTGCAGAAAAAGCAAAAATAAGAAAAATATATCAAGAAAAAACCATTGAATGAGTGTATTTTTTGGACATTGTCATATTTTTCACGTTCTTATAATTAGTTAGGTTAACGGTACGTACAAAATGCTTATTTAGGACAAGGTAAATAAAAAAATACATCGACAAAACGTCGCGCCGAATTTGATTTTTTAAATTTATTCTATCCTAAATAACTATTTCCTATACCATTTACCTAATAGAAAGAAATTGTGTTCAATTTATATATTTTTGTACATATTTGCTTTCTAGCAACCTAAGTGCAAAAAAATCATTATTTCTTAAAATTGTACAACACTAAAGCATATGAACAGCTCAAACGAAGCATCTGAAACACATTTTGAAATTACTTTGTGATACTCCAAAATTGCGGTCACTTACAGTTAGAGCAAATTTATAATCTAGAGTTATTCCAGCTAATGAAAACTCCATAGGCTTTAAGGAATTTGCCATGAACATAATTAAAGTTTGTTTATTTTTGGAGTCCCAAATGTACCATGGACAGGTTATTAACATGTCAAAAATTCGCCCTGTCTAAAAAAAAAAGAAAATTTAACTTTGGACATTTTGTTTCAAAATTCACCTCACTACTAAAAGATTGACCTGCTTCAGAAAATGTGTATACAATAAGAACATTACAAATCGCCACACTACTTAACCGCATTTTTAGCAGAAAACTTGCTGTTTGGAAATTCTAAAATTTTGAATTTTATGAAATGTTAATTAGTTTTAATTTATTGATACCTACAGAAGCGACAAAAAATAAGACTGCGATTGAACAAAGTCCTCCCAAAATTACAAAAACTGGCATTGCAATTTGTACTACTAGAAGAAGTGTTCTGATCCATCTATAAGCGGATAATACAATGAAGTTTAAAAACTAAGGTCTTGATTAACTTACTTTTTTAAAAAGACATGATGAGAAATAAAGAAACACAGCTTTGTATGAATATTGTTTTGGTAAATTTCGTCTTCAATTACATGATTAGAATTTTCAGAAATTTCCATAATTTTGTGATTGAGGAGAATTATTTGTGTATGTACTTGTAAAATTCCATATAGTAGAATACCAGGTAAACGAATTGATGCGAAAGATAGGACAGGAATCGTACCAATAAAAATGTAATGTAAAATTTTTGAATAATTGGAAAAATATTCATTAATTATTACGTTAACCAGCACCCATTCATTTTGATTTCCCCAGACTGGACAATTGATTAAACCCGTAAATCCGAAACATATTAGAATAAAATAATTCGATTTTCTGATTAAGGAAAATCGATTTAATATATGTTTTTCCACTTGAGGACCACAAAAGTCTATTGTCCAAAAATTAGAATAAAAGTCACCAACTAAATGCAAAACACTTTTTTCTAAAATATTTCCAAAAAGCATTGAGACCACCATCTATTGAAGCACATTAGCTATAAGTAAATGCTAGAAAAATAATTATGAACAACTTACATACAACATTATTGCCATGAAACAACCATATCTCAAAATTAAAGCAACACTAAAATTTTCATACACAAAAAAAATGTGTAATGCTAAAACTATAGAATAAAAAACCATGCAAAAGTTGTTAATAAATTTTGTAATTGGGTGATAAGCAAATTTAATAAAAATTATGTTTAATTCCGGGAATGGATATTCTTTATCTGTATGATACGTTTTTTGAGACATTTTGATAGAAACTGTTGTTTTATGCAGTCGCAATGATTAAATTATTTATTTATTATTAAATGTCTTTTGAGTTATTTTGATAGAAACTGTTGGTTTATGCAGTCGTAATGATTAAATTATTTAGCAGTTTCTAAAGTTTTTCTAACTTGACTCATTACACAATGTTTAATGTATTATAATGTCTTTATAATATGAAAAGTATATCACAAGAAAAAAAGGCAGACCACAAAAGCAAGGGATAGCTTATTGTCTAAGAAAATCTCTTGGCAAGGACAAGAAAATCATCAGCTTAGTAAATCTAAGACAAAAATATGTCAAACCCATAATAAATTGATTATTAATTATATTAATAATGTAATATTGATTATAAAATTTAAAAAAATATGTTTTCTACTCGTAACATCTATAAATTAATTTGTTATCAACATTTAAAACCAAAAATTGTTTTTTTTAAGTTTTTTTGTTAAAATGCAATTTTAATTTAAAAAATAAAAATTATAGATAATTAAAATACCTATAAATGAGATTCTGAATTTACCCGAATGGATCATTATCTAGTGAGTATTACTAGGAAGCAATGGAAAAACTCGCAAAAAGGAAAAGGTCCAACTATTACTTTTATCACAATTGCAATTTGAATTTTTAAAGGTAGTTCTTCCAGAAAATCTATATGCCTCATAGATGGTCTGACTTTAATTATACAGCAAACATACATCTCACCAAAACAAACAACTTATCTAAACAAATTTTTCCGAATTTTTTCGCCGCTATATTCCCCCTATAAAAGTACAATACGCTTATGAAATTTTGTACATTCATGAATTTTCTGTAGTTATCAAGTTATTATGGTGGTGCATTCTACTGTTTTGACCAGTGGTGCGTATAAAATTTTCGCCAAGACTTTAACTAATTTTATCTTGATAACGGTTGTGATTCAGAAAAAAAATTGTGGAGAAGAAACTCTTCTTTAAACGAGATCTACAAGTGGTTAAAATTTTTGTATTTATTTCTGAAACTCCCTGTATATTTTTAATTTGCGCAGAAATGCTGCGAAATAACTAGAAAATTCTTGCAAACATGACTGAAGACTGAAAGCGTTCGAGTAGTAAGGAAGAAAGAAAAATAAGAAGAGGTGTTATAATTTATATAGTAACAGAATATAGGAAAAAAAAATGTAAAATAGCTCCAGTAGTTGCTCAGAAAATGGCATGAAAAGATTCGTGAGTTGCGGGCTTGCATTACTTGTATTGCACTATCATACAGAACGATTTATAGTTGAATTCACAAAAATGTTAAAAAAATATTATTTTTTAAATGTTTTGGGACCTTGTCTCATAATTGTTTTTTTTTAAGCTAAATGTGCTGGATTACAAAAGTTGTATAAAGCTTTTTATGACATTATACAGTTGTATAAAGCATGACTAGATTGATTTTGTAGATAGCATTTTCTAAATAAGCATAGTTTGGAGTAACATTTTTCATTGGCATTGCAGTTTTTACTAATTGTAGAAGTCTTGTAAATGGGTAATAAAGGAACACAAAATTATAATTTTAGTCAATTTACTTTTTTGAAAGGCATGATGAGAAATACATAAACACGGACTTGTATGAATATCATTTTGATAATCATATCTTTAATTACATGTTTAGAATTTTTAGAAATGTCCACAATTTTGTGATTGAGGAGAATTGTTTGTGTATGTATTTGTAAAATAAATAAATACATATAAAGTCTGTCTACTCATATTCTAAAACGACTTTATTATCACTAGTTAACATTTTGGGTCGTTTACGATAGTCTCATTGTTAGGGGATTATCTACCTATTCTGCAATAAACTCTCGAGGGTTGAGGTTTTTAAAATTTGAATGGATTGTTCACCACTTTTTCGATAATCTTTGTTAAACGGATAATAAATTACTTAAGGAATCAAAAGGTCGTTTTAAAATATCGGTAGACACACTATAACAGAATAGCTGATAAGCGGATAACTGCAAAAGCTACCATTGGAGTCGTATAAAAATAAATTAAATATAGAGTTGTTGATCAAGCAGAAAAATACAAAATGGCTGTAGAGGTTGTATCTGTTGGCAACCCTGAAGTTAGTAAATTTAAAGCTATGTCGAGTTTTAACGTTTTCGAACGGAAATGTTGATCTTGTTTTGTTTATGTTTAATAATTAGAACAATTTTAAGGTTAAATATAACTTTAGTTTATTAATCATTATATTTTGCGAAAAGCTTTTTAAAAAAAACAGTGGTGTAACAAATATTTAGGAGGCTCTTCTCGCAACTGATTTTTTCGCAACACTCACTACATGTGTTCAAAATTTTTTCAAACTTGTTTGGGTGCTTCAGTGCTTAAACGAATACTAAATCAGTGAAAAGGCTTATAAAATTGCAAAAGAGGCAGCTGCAACGCCATATTTTGAGTCCTAACATGGCTTAGAAGTGTAGACACTCAGCATTGCGACTTCTGCTGAAAAAAAGCTAAAGACCGAACTCATTAAATTTAAGTGACTTGCTCAGCGGTTTTGCTTATACTGAGAATACACAACATTAAAGTAAGCAGAGATTTAATTATTTAATTTAATGCGTTTTAATAAGTACTATTTAAGACTGGGCAACCAATGTGGTGCCACCACGAATCTTCGGCGAGTCGCTGAAGCCTAGTTAAATTGCTGAAGAGGTGCTCGAGTAATTACGCTATCGACTAATAAGAGATGTCGGACAGAAATATTTTCTTTGAGACTGAGCAGATTGGCATTTGTCAGACCAATTAAGAGATAAGATAAGAGATAATTAACAGATAAGTCATTGTGGTAGTAGTGAAGTAAAGTCGGACAAAAATAACGACTATTTTTGAAATGAAGGTATAGTGATCCTCAAATTCTAGTAGAATGACTTTATAAGCTGAAAGCAATAACACTCACCCCATCAATACAGCTCTTTATCAGTAGGCGGTCACAATAATTGAGAAAGAATTTATGGTAGCAGGTAGTTTTGCCGAAAAGGGGGTTTATGCAAATGAATTTCTGTAAATCGATTTTAAGGGAAAATCCAAGTAAGAATAAATAAAAGCAATTTTAATGCTTTGTTAAGTGAAGTTGGTTACCTGTCTTCATCGAAGCAAGGTGTCCACAAATCTCTCTCTTTTATTTTTACGTTGTATATAAAGTTCTCTTTGTAAGCAGATTTTTGTGTTATCACTAATATATAGTTCTGTACATCTACAATCAACTTGTGTTTTACGTGAGTGTTTTGTGCTGCTTCATTTTTTGTCGCTATTTATTCAAAATGTGGCAACCTTGGTTAAACGAAAATCAAGAAGAAGAAGACATTGATGTTGTAAACCTTGAGGTCGCAGATGAAATGGTATTTAATCCGGCTTCATTAGGTACTAGTAACAATGGTAAGAATAAAATTTCTGTACACAAATAAATTTTATTTTTTTTATCATCAGATGCTAGTTTTCCATTTCATGATGATATAATGGAAGGAGTAGAGGAAGACGTCTGTTCAAATAATGCCCAGAATAGTAATTAATTTAATCAGGCTAATAATTTTTATATGTTATTATTACCTGTTGTTTTGTTGAAGGTGAGGAAAAAGTTATTCGAAGAAGACGTGAACATCTGTCATTGGATGCTAAAAATATTATAAAAAGTGTTCATAAATGGTTTAGAGAACACAGTTTTCAAAAACCCCTTCAACTCACGGCAGAAGCTACCCAAAAACCGTATAGTACCGTGGCCAAAATTGTGAGTCAATCTGGAGAGAAAATGCAGCAAAGTATAAGACAAAAAACTGCATTTTATAAATCATTGTCTGAAAGTGAAGTAAAGGAAATTCGAGAAACTATTTACTCCATTTATCGAGAAAATGAAGTACCGACAGTTGACACAATAAAACAAAAACTTTTAAATAAAAGTTTTTCGTTCCCGTATTCTAACGAAACTTTAAGAAGAACGTTAATTTGCTTAGGTTTTACATATAAAAGAATAAATAAAAGAGCCAGCATAATGGAATCACCACGTTTAAAAATCCGTAGAACAGAATTTATTATGAAAATCCGCCAGTTTAGACAAGAAAAAAGAAATATCGTCTATCTTGACGAAACATGGTTTGACACCCATGATACAGTTTCTAAAGGATGGGTAGATGACACAAACCGATGCATAATGGAAACTCCGCCATCAAGAGGAAAACGGATTATCATATTAAATGCAGGAAATGAATTTGGATGGGTCCCAAATTGCCTGTTGATATCCGCCAAAAATATTAAAACTTGTTCTGCCGATTACCACCAAGATATGGATGCGAAGTTGTTTGAAAGTTGGTTCCAAAATCAACTTTTACCTAATTTACCTTCCAACTCAGTAATTGTTATGGACAATGCTTCATATCACAGTAGGTTGATTAGTAAAGTGCCAAACAAAAGTTCTTTAAAACAAGACATTATAAATTTTATGCAGCAAAAGCATATAGAACTTCCCGCAAAACTCACAAAAGTGGAACTATTAAAGACAATTGCGGCGTCTAATATAGAAAAAACGCCTACATACGTAGTGGACAAAATAGCGAGTGAAGCAGGTCATACGGTGTGGAGATTACCTCCTTATTATTGTATTTTAAATCCCATAGAGTTGGTTTGGAGCCAATTAAAATTCAAACTTAGAAAAAACAATCAAACCCCCAATTTAAGTGCAAGTGTTGTCGACTTAATTAGGGAAAAAAGCTCCGAAATCAACGAAGTTTTATGGAGTAACTGCCTAAAACATGTAATAAAAATTGAAAATTCCTTCGTAAGAAACGAAGAAATTCCTGAAATTATTATACATTTAAATGATGACGACGATGATGATGATGAAGACGATTTCCAAGATTTTTTTTAAATTTATGAATTTAATAAATTTTAAATTACGTCTAAACTGTCGATATCTTGTTTAATTTTTTTAATATAAAATTTGGAGTATCCGTGTTGAGTCTAATATTTTCGGTTGTTAGTCACTCAATTTTCCATTAAAATTTAGAAAATGATTCTCTGAAATTTATTTGTATAAGTTGTATTATCCTTGTATAAACCCCCTTTTCGGCAAAACTACCTGCTGCCATAAATTCTTTCTCAATTATTCTGACCGCCTACTGATAAAGAGCTGTATTGACGGGGTGAGTGTTATTGCTTTCAGCTTATAAAGTCATTCTACTAGAGTTTGAGGACGACTATATTAAACCTGGTTATTCAGATGAGATCTTAACAGCTTTGTAAAGTATCATTTTGGTCATCTGAAATCGCTATCTACAACTTTTTTTAGTAGAACTGAACTTGGTAAAATTAATTTTTTTATGTAAGAGCAACAATTTTTAAAACCGTGTTTTTTAAAACATACATCGCACTTATAGATGTCTATTTAAGCTAAAAATTTGAAATTTTGACCACTTATAGAGCAAACCAGAGCGCATCTAACAGTAATCACAGATTTTAGAAAAAGTTTTTTGCTTTTGAGAAAGGGGCCTCTAAAGTGACTAGTTGCGAAATTGTGCATTGACAATTTCACGCAGTGGAGAGCTTAGTAAATTATTAACAATTTAAGCATAAAATGTACATTTTCGTAATCACTAAACTCTAAATAGGTTTTCTAAAAAAATCAGGTTATTAGACCAAATTCTCTCCTAAATATTAATATTTTAAAACAAGGTTTTGTCGCGCATAGCTCCGACGCGCTAAATCTCCGTATTTATTATATGTATATTTGCATCAACCAACACAGTAATTCAGAACTATTCATAGGTTAATAATAACAATTGATAAATACTTCTGAACCATTATTTTATTACGACTGGCGATGTTTTGAAATCTAGGATACTGATTTTTTATTCAAAACTGCAAAATGTCATTTTTTTATTAGAGAATAAAAGTTTTTTGTGAACGAAGCTAGATTATATTTGTTAACAAACTCGGTCTTTTCATGACTGATTTTATTCCAAATATGTAGTACATTGTGTATCAAAAACGGTAAGAACATTAGACTGTTGAAAGAAATTTATTTGGAAGAAGAGCAAAGCAACAACTTTGCTTATTGTGTGAGATCGATAAATGTAAATTTTTAATAACATTTATGATGTAATGTAATTTACATTAATTTATTAATTAAATGTAATTTAATAAATAAGTAATATAGGTACTTTAAAAAATATTTTAGTATTATTGTAGAAAAAAATTAACATAATTATAACAATTATATTAATTTACCGTTCCTTAAAAAAACCATTGCAGCCAGCCATGAGAAGGAGAAGTATCAAATCTTTATTGTTTTTTGCCTGGTACTTTACTTTATAAATATTATTCTAAAAATATTTATAAATAATATTTTATTATTATTGTAAAATTTTAAAAAAATAAAGCTTAAATCTTGCAAAACATTAACTATTGAAGTAACTAGATTTATTTTTCATTAACTTTTGATAAACAACTATGTTTTGATGGCTACCTAAAAGCACTTTTGAGGCAAAATTGAGAATGGAATTTAGAATGGAGCTGATAAGTTGGTTCAGAACTAATTTGTTCTTTCCAAATTTTTGGTGAAACTTACTTAAAATATAGTATAGTGTAAAGTTAAAGTATAGTGTAAACTAAAGTGGTAAATTTGTTACAAATAACTTGTCGTTTGTTTCAAATTAATTCAATTAATAGACGCCAAGATGTTAAAAAAAAGGTTTCTAAAATTTTTTTATCGTCAGAAAAATATGCCATTAATTTAAAAAAATATATATTTATTTTGCAAAAAATTAAATCAGTTTTTAAATTTAATAGACGTAATTTTTTTAATTATTACATCAAGTGTTATAATATGCGGACTGTTCGGCATGTAACGCCTACGTCCTACGTTGCAGTAGAAGAATGTAAGATAAGATAAGCCCTCGAAATAATTTTATTTTATTTAATTATTCGCTTTTTTAAACGTTTAATGCTGGATTTTAGATGGCATAATAATTGTTTGAAACCAAAAAATATAACACAATACAAATTAACCTTGTTTTACTTAAAAAATTAAAATAAATTGATTTTGTTAATTGAATGTTAAATCACCCTTTTTTATAACCTGCCACCAAGTTAAAAAAAATGTTTCGCAATGAAAATTGCTTTTCGCAAAACACAATAAATAGTTCAGATTAACAAGCACAGCGAATGTCTGGTCAGAACTAAGAAGCAATTTTTTTTATTTCAACCCTACCGATTGCAATTTTTTATGAAAATCTGGGGCGACCTCTATTACATAGGTGCCAAACTCGCAGTTGCACATAATTTGTAGACTCCTCTTTAATAACCCCGTTTTTATTTGATGTAGGCAACCACACAATCTTTGTGTCAGAGTTTTTTTTCTTGTGTATATAAAAGTAACGTAAAACAATAAGTGATTAGAAACTATATAGATTAAAAGACAAAGGTATTATTTACTATGGGATTATAATTTTTTTCTATACAAATCGAATAATACCATGTAAAACCATGTTTAAAAGTAGTTGAATTTATGCCTGAAAACGTGGTAATTGTCAATTTTTTTTCTGATGCACAGCGCTCTAATTTTAAGAACTGTGTTAATTGTATTAATGTTTAAACCTTGTTTTAAGTTGTGTAAAAATCTCGACTTGATTACTTGCTTGTTACAGCTGCTTTTCACTAGCGAAATCGGCATAGTTTTCTGAGATTTTGTTGTAAGATTGGTTGTCTGATTTTATTAAATTCCCATCCTTAAAGTACAGAGGCTAGAAAACACAGAGGCGACACACGAGTGTATCACTTTTCATTGGTTGGCACGGTACCAATCAGCAGCGCGTCGACGGGCTAAGCATGTGCGTTTGTTTATGTTTGCTCGTGTGGAGAAGGAGCTTTAATTCGAACCGATCAAGTCAATATTGTGAATACACAGTTATTAGAATCTTTAAGGCAACTTTCACGAATACTAAAAAAAATCCAACCCAAAATTAAAAATATTATAAACAGACACATTTAGATAACACTTATCCCCAACGTTTCATTTAATAACAAATCAACCATCGATATCGTATCAGTTCTCTAATCGATCACATTTGTTACATTCATTGTAAAGATTCTTCCGCATTAAAACCATTGCAACGGTTAAATGACCAAAAATAAACGCAAATTAGTACCAATTGCTTAAGCGGAAATCATAAATTTGAGAGTTATTCATCAGGAAATTGTCTCAAGTGCAATAAAAGGCACCACTGTTTGTTACATATCGATAAGTATGATTCTAAACGCAAATCAAGACCTGTGTCAAGACGTTCAACGTACATCGAGAAACTGCGCGCAATTAAACAGTGAAAATAATATAACAACAGCCTTTGTTAAGGTCACTGATACAGGCGAAAAAATGCACCACTTACGCGCATTACTTGATAACGATTCACAATCGAATTTTATTTCGAATAACGCGTGTAAAATGATAGAACTTTTATGTCATAATAATAATGTGCCTGTTATTGCTATTAATCAAAACACAACAACTATAACCAAATCAACTAATGTCAATATCAAATCATGTCATAACTCTTTTCAGTTAAACTTAACTTGTCTGGTAATTGCATCCAAAACTCAAAATATACCTTCGGTTACATTTGATACGTGAAATTTAAAAATTCTAAAAAATATACCATTAGCAGACTCCGAATTTGATATACCTACCTGCCGCTATCAACCTTCAAATTGGAAACGAATATATTTGGTAGATAATTTGCAAGGGAAAAATTTAAATCAAATGTAAAGATCCAGTTATACAACAAAGTAAATTAGTTGAATAATCGCAGGTGCTTTATCAACTCATCCACAAAATAAAAAACAAATGCACAATTTTTCTCAAATTTTGGATTTTTTACGTAAGAAACATACCAGAAAATCCACCAAAAAATATTTATTCTACTATTTTATTAAAAATAAAAATTCCAAATACATTTTATGATTTCCCAATTTAAAACCCTATTTTCTCTAAATTTTCTACTCGTAGGCAAATGAAATTTAGACAACTGAAAGACTACATAATTAGCAACATTCACAATTTTCTTTTATAATTTTTAAACGGTTAGTTCAATTTTTATTTACAAATATAGATCGAAGAATGTTTTTCTATATTTCAGTTTCGGTGTGTAAAAGATTAATAAACTGAACAGCAATCGAAAGAACGGATTATTTTTCATTACACGCAATTTTTTCATAATTTTTTAAGCAACGGTTTCACTTTTATTTCAGTTTTTAGAACAGATAAATTTTACAGCTAGCCCATTATGGCGAATGCCTCTGTACTATTTAGTAGAGAGTGGAGTGAGCTACTGCGATCTGTGCTCATCAGCCCCATTTTGTTTCTTCTCCTCCATCGAGTAGTCTGCTGTAACGTCAATGAAAAATATAAAGCAAAACAAAACACTTAAATATAAGAAAATCGTTTAAATTGTATCGTGTTATATAACAAAATTAAAAGAAAATGTACAAATTGTGCCCCTCCGTGTTTCTGACATAAAGCGATTTTTGTTTTTAAATTTTTAAAAATTATTAACTAGCATTTGCGGTGTTATGTTAGCAATTTTATCTGTTAACACTTTGTTTTTCAAATGACCAAAAAGAAAAAAATTAAGGAGTGTCAAATCCGCTGATCTAGGAAGCCAAATGTCTCTACTTATTAAACGATTTCCAAAAACTCCTCTTTAAAATCTAAGCGTTAGTCCGGCAGTGTGTGTTCGAGCACTATCTTGCTATAAGAACCTCTAATTCTATTCTAGATCATTTAGTTGGTCAATAAAAGGAGTTAGAATCTAATTAATGTAACGTTTACCATTGATTGTAAAGTTAAAAAAGAATGAGCCAATATATCTTTGCCTAGAAACTGCTAACCAAAAACCAATTTTTTTAGGATGTAAAGTTCTATTTCTTGTAACATGAGGGCTTTCGGTAAACCATATACGATAATTTTGAGTATTTAATTCAACTGTCATTTTTAAAAAATGAACCAATAAAAATAAGGCATTGTTTTATGGTCATTTTACTTGAGAATACCAAGGAAATGATCATTCGTGATACCACCACAAAAATATTTGACATAACTTTGACACTCGTGGTATTTTAATTGAGAATTTGTAAAACCATCAAGATGAAACCAAGACTCGTCCGAAAAAAAACTATTGTCCAAAATTTCGTTGTTATTTAAATTTTCCATAAACCACTTACAAAAATTTAGTTGCAGTTCTAGATTTGGTGGATTTAGAGTTTGAACCATTGAAATTTTGTAGGGGTGAAATTTAATTTTTTTTTTCAAAATCTTGGAACAAGTGGCTTTTGGTAAACCTATAATAAGAATGAGAAATATTGGGACTGAAGATGCCTACATTATAAAGAAGCTAAAATAGATGTCCTAGTTATGCTACATATACATGAAAGAAATCTAACCTGTTTGAAGAGAAAGTTTTCTGACAGATTTTTTAGGGCTTCTTTCATTTCTTTCTCTTACATCTTTAACAAGTTATAGTTAAATAGTTATAATTGAAGGACGGCCAGAAAATTTCCTTTTATATAGTTTTTGTTGTGAAATAACGGTCTACCAGACGCAAACAATGCTGTTTAAAGAGAGGCAACGGAAAATTTTGTTCTGGATACGTATCTTGAAATTGTCGGTATGTTTCTTCTAAGGAATGCTACTTCCAAACATTTTAGGGATTTTTCGTACCCGTTCTAAAATATGCCATACATATAAAAATATCATGTTTTTCTGAAAACATATTTTTAAAATACGCAAAATTTTTAAAACTTCAAGAAATGACAGTTAATAGCAGCAGGAAACGAGTTAAAATTTAATACCAATTTACCCATTCACTTTTTAGTTATTTTCTAGAATGGGGCATTATTTCTAAAAACAAAAAAATTCAAATAATTTTAAAGAAAAAGATCTAATATTTTGCCAAACAACAATCAAAAATTCATTTTTCTTTACATAGATATTAAATGTATCTTTTTTAAATAAAAGCATTTTTTTTTCTTGAAATTAAAAGATTTATAGACATTTTCTTGCTCTTTTATATAGTACAAGTCTGGTTTATGTATTGTATGTATTAAACTATTTAAGATTATCTCAATAAAGTGTTCAAAACAAGAAAACTTTATCTTTTTTTTAATCTGTTTAAATGTTTGCGCACAAATATGAAACTTAGTTAATAACTACTGCACTGTGTTATGTTTAATATATAAAAAATTCAAAAACATAAT
Organism: Tribolium confusum; assembly: GCA_029207805.1. Lineage (NCBI taxonomy): Eukaryota > Metazoa > Arthropoda > Insecta > Coleoptera > Tenebrionidae > Tribolium > Tribolium confusum. Next base: position 14,615,619 of record JALGAY010000006.1, read on the forward strand.
TTTTATAGTTTGCACGTTATCTTGACCCAAAGTTCACACCGAGAACACCGATTTTTCGAGGAGCGTCACCTTAACTTTATTGGCTGATCTTCAACTGTTTTTTTTCTGTGTTTTTTTTTTGCTTAAGGGTATAGTTTTAAGAAATTTTTTTTATAGGGTGTTGTAGGGAAATTACAAATCGAAGGCAGCATCTCGTTCTAAAGTCAAAAAACGCTTGAAAAGGGATAATGTCTAGATTTAAGACTGTCTCCGTAGGACTATGTCTAATTTGTGAAGAAGCAAAATAACAAGGCTTTATTTACAAAATTAAATCTAATTTATACATTTGTCAATATTTAATATAAACCAGTGAAGCCAAAGAAAAACAAATTATTAATAAACAATATTATTTTATGTTTATCATGATTTGTTGAGGGTCATTGCTTGTTGACGTTTTTACTAGTTCATCGTTGGACATTCGGTAACATCGGGTTTTTGGTTTGCCAGGAAGTGGTTTCGTATTTTATCTGCGTTTTTTTTTTTGTTTTTCCGTTTGAATAGTAGTGCGTGCTTATTACGCCCTGTATAATATAAAAAAACAAACCTACGAGACACACTCTTCTAAGCATCTTAATATATAAGAAATGAGCTAACAAAAAATAATAATCTGATTAATCTTTCTCTTAGAGTTACAAAACTTTAAACTTTGTTAAAATTTTTGGGTGTTTTACTTTAATTGTTGAACATTGTATATTAAAAATTTACTAAATTTTATTATAAAATTTAATCTAGCGCACCCGATGGGGCATCTTTTCAACTAATCTTACAACTGCTATTATTGTAGAAATTATAAGTTTTAAATTGTTTGTAATAAATCATTACTTTCTAAAATTGTAATTGCATTAAAGCATATGAGCAACTTGTGCGTAGAAGCTAAAACACATATTAAAATCACGAGGTGGTACTTAAAAATTACGTCACTTACAGCTAGAGCAAATTTATAATCTAGCGTTATGCCAGCTAATGAAAACGCTATAAGCTTTAAAGAATTTGTCATAAACATCGTTATCATGGACCAATCGTTAACATGTCAAAAATCCGTCCTGTCTAAAAAAAGTGCGTTTTTAATACTATATATAAACTCTACATTTTTACTAATAAAAGTAATTCGATGACGAAAAATTTGCTGTGATCCAATGACTAAATATATGGACTGTGTTCTGGGTTATTCAAATAAGAGGATGAGCTGATCAAGCTGACACAACCAGAAGTACAAACCACAAATTATAATTGTAATCACAATCTACGAGTACAATTTGTATTTTAGTTCTTTTTTTTGCAATGGCCACAGCTGCCCCGGCGTTGAAAACTACGTACATCCAGTAGTAAGAGGTCAAATGTAAATGTCAAAAATATAATTTTAAACAATAAAATGTTCGTAGAATGTTTACAGAATTAATTGTATAGAGTGCTTGGGCACTTCAGGTGCCATCGGGCCTGGATACCGGCGTGACAAGCTTCACTAAAAATTGATTTACCTGGGAATATCTGGTGCTATCTGGCCTGGCTACCGGCCTGAAAGGCGTCAAAAAGGTGACATCAGAATTAATTAGGATTACAAATAATTCCAAGTATTTATTCGTTTTTTTTAAGAAGTTAACACATGTATTAATATGTTAGTATTAAAATGTTAATACATTTATTAATAAATGTATTAATTAATTAATTAATTTTAATTTATTAAATTATTTAATATTAATTTATTAATAAATGTATTAATTAATTAATTAATTTTAATTTATTAAATTATTTAATATTAATTTATTAATAAATGTATTAATTAATTAATATTCATTAGAAGGAATATTAGAAAAATTCTGAAAAAAATTAAATGCTTAGAAAAAAAACAAAGTTTTTAATGGCAAACTCTGAAGTCGGTGTGATAACTAGTTTTTGAGAAAAGTTAAGATATACTTTTAACAGACTCACTCTGTATAATGTCTGCTGCGGAGCATAGGCCGATTTTCACAACAACCAAACCGTCAAGTTTGGAATTTTAAAACGGATTTCTTTAAATTTAACCAGCGTGGTTAGGTTATAATTCTAAATAATTCAATTTTATACAAGAACACTTTGAAGATAGACACTAATTTTATGCTTATATTGTTCAACGATAATTTATATTGAACACTGGTAACTTCTTCATAAATATGTAAAGCTTAAAAATAATTTACTGTTTAAAATTCATATTTTTTTTTAATTTCAGGTGAGTTGCAAGGCATTTATACTAAGTGGGATGGGAGCTTACAAATGGAAGTAAGTAATATTTAAGTTTTATTCTACTTAATATTTGGGAAGCTTTGAAGTTTTGTTATTTCTGCATTAGCCATTGAAATGTGGTGTTAATAGCATAAAATTAAAAATATTTTAGGTTTACCATATTTCTTTAAATTTTTTTGCGTATAAATTGGGGTTTGACCATTTTCGCTATAGATATGTCATCGTTAAGTGAGATTACATTTACATCTGATTTTTAAAAAAATGTGCTAGTCTTGAAAAAATTAAGATGCTACGCATCGGGGTCAATAAACCCGCTCGGTTATAAAAATGTTTTATCCTCAATTACCTTATAATTGAAGTTTTATCCACACTTACGAACCGTATAAAGTAACACTTTATCCACTAGTGGAATAATGAAATCACTTTATTCTATTAGTGGAATAATAAAAAAATACAATCTTAAATCAATTGCATTCTATTTATTATTAATATTGACATTAACATTTACATTAATGGACTTTTTGTTTTATCATATTGCATTTCGTTTCCATTAATAAGAAGCTTGTAGTTGTTATCGGTTCCAGAACGAATAGTAGTTGTAGGAACAATGGACGTCTTTTCTAGTAAGGAACGACTAGTACCAGGAGAACCTTGGACTTTCCTTGCGATATCAAGCTTATTAGATACAGAATCTTCGATATAAGTTTCTGCTTTGGCGGAGCTCCTCCACCCACCATGTCGTTTAATTGTTGTAATATTAGCACCTCCATTGGCAAGTAAAGTTGTTGAAGGGCGCCTCATGCAATGGCCGGTGTAAACTTCTGCGTTCGCCAGATTCAAAAACGAAGCAACTTTAGAAGGAACTTTCGATAAAGTGGTAATTCCAACAGGATGCGATGTACATTTTCGATTAGCTTACCTATCGTAAAAAGAATCTCTCAATGGATAACTTCTTCGGACGTAAGAACATGTATTTCCTACACTTTTCCACAGTGTTGATAAAGAATCCTTCTTCTATAATTGTAAATTTTCGTGAAACGCCCGTCTTGGTATCGGGTATCGACACAATCAGGTATGCGCCCCTGTCTTCTACATCACTGATTTTCAAATTTGTTAACTCACATCATCGACAGCCACCACACACCCCCGTTATTAATGCAACCTAAAATTTATTATCTACAATATCTATGTAATGACAGAGATTACCTTTATCATCAAATATTCTCTATCGCAAGTTCTTGTCAAAAACTCTTCCACGTGTGCTCTTTCTAATACTTTCAATACAGCATGGAGTATTTCGACCACATGGATTAAATTGCATACCTTCTCTACAAATTTAAGAAATACCATAGCAGGACTTCCTCATTTATTATCATTACCTCCCGTTCTTATTTCCATTTATTAAATTCTGAAAATAATTTTTCATAATGTTCCCTGGACTTCGCAGGCAATAACTGGCGAGTCGCTTCTTCAGCTTCCTCAAGAATTGTCTCAGGAACAGTATCACTTTCTTCCGTTTTCACCAACTTGCACAGCGTTTTGTATAAATAGAGTTGATAAACAAACGAAAATAAATAGCAACGATTCAACACCACCCATGTTTTTTAGTTAATTTCAATGATATCTGAGGTGACATCCGCTGTCAGAGTGTAATGACAAATCATTTTTTGATGAAATGAGATAAAATTTTGGCGATTCTGATTTTAAATTGCTGTAATTGTGGATAAAACATTATATTGGATTTATGTTTTAGTCGCGTTTTATCCTCTTAAGAATATTAAACGCTCAACTGCGTCTCGCGCTTAAACATTCTTGCGTGGATAAAACGCTGTCTAAAACACTTATACAATAAATAACTATTCTTTACCTTGGTGTATAATGCACTAAGTTCTCTCTTAATCGAAATTGCAAAGCTATTTAGGGATTATTATAAAAATTCTAGATCCCGAACAGTTTTGAACAAATAATTACTTTCTAAAATTGTAAAGCTTTTGAGCAGATTAGGCAAAGTAACTGAAACGTATTTTGAAATTACTGTGAGTAAGTAATCTTGACGGTGATCTAGATAAGGCCATAAAGTGGGTTGTAGGACGTCATCGACATAACACACAGCTGTCATACTGCTTTGAATAATCACAAGAGATGATGGGCTTCTATAGGCAATAGTTCCCTAAGCCATTACTCTAACAGTCCTGTACACATGCTTTTCAAACGCAAATCTATCTTAGGTCGCTCCCCACGACGTTTTATCTTCCGACGAAATATCACATGATACCATTGTGTCTCCGAAACCTGGCGTTCTCTGCATCAGTCCAAACGTTGACGACGGTATTTCGCAGTTAAAGGAGAGACTAACTGTGGAAAGAAATAAAAAAGTTCAGAAACTTGAATGCGACGATATAACGTTCATATACTAACAAGTCGATCTTGTTTAAATCATTGTTTGTCACCGAGCTGTCGCGTAGTAGCAAAACGGTTTCAAAGAATTAGTTGACTGAAGAGCTTGTCTTGACGCTTTATGCTACGCCTCGGCTAACCTGTTTTATGTTTCTCTACCTTTTTTTGTTCACATCCAAAACACACTGTCGAAATCGTTAAGATGTGATATCGTTGATTCTTTTAGACTGGAGGCATTCTATTGCCCTTTAAACAAGGAGTCAAAGACACAACAACTGCAAATACGTTTTCTACTTGTCAGCTGATAAGTTTTTTTCTTTAAGTGGTTAAACGTTTTTTACAAGAACTGTCAAAGGTGTAACACTTCTAATGTCACTGAGTATACATTGTTTTAACCATAAAGCATGCATATCTCAGTACTTAAGGCACACTAAAATTTTCATAAACGATGCAAAAATTGTTTATAAATTTTAAAAGTAACAAAAATGACTTTTAATTTAGTAAATCGATATTTGTTCTATTTGTGTTCTGGAGGTAGAACGTGATGATGTTTTTTTGAGACATCTTGATAGGAGATGTCATATTATTATGCAGTGGTAATAATTGAATTATTCAGTAGATACTTTATGGAATTTTTTTATTGTAACTCATTACTCAATTTTTAATGTCTTTCTTAATAGTTATTTTATTGTAAAAGGTGTTTTTTAAAGATACTTAACTTTAAAATTAAACAAATTTTTATGGTAATGGTTATGGGATTACCTTTATTGGAAAGATTATTTTATAGAATTATTTTTTATTTATGATTTCGGAGATATAACCACCGCGGTTGATCCGTATAATGGGCAGTCTGAATGCCCAATTCTTGACCATTTTTTCAAGAAGTTTTTAGGCCAGCTAGACTTTCTTCTCGGTCATTATTAGTGTGCTGCTAGTATTTTACTTCCACTAAAAAGGTCTGCTAATTTTTTTGTATTTTTTTTTACCGTAGAGTATTTGCAACAAAATCAAGGGATTTAGAGGATTTAATCACAAATCAGTCCCGCTTAATTAGTCAATAAATAAGAAATAATGTGCTAACGGAGTTCGAAAATCAGTTATATTATTGTGAAATAGCAGAAGAACGTCAATTTAAACATTTAATTCAGTAATTACTTAAAATGTTTATTTTAGAGCTTATAAATGCTATACTGTTATACTCAGAAAAAAAAACTAGTTTCGATTTTCAACACCAAAAGTAGAAGTTACCATTTAAAAAAGAATCGAATACATCACAGCAAAAAACTAGATACAAAAATAATTTGAATAAAAGTAAAAAACGTGCGCAATAAAAAAGTAAAATCGACTTTTTTCTAAAAAAAATATATAATTTAGAAAATATGCATTCAATCCATACTTTAATGTATCTCTGTATATGAAATCAAATGGTGTAATTGTTATAAACGTTTGTTTAAATGTCTACTTATTGTAATACTGAAGTCTAATAAGTCTAACATAAAAGCTAAAATAACGTTTTATAGCTATCACTATTCGTTTGTAAATATATTTCGTAATCCGTTATTATTTGTTTGTTTTGTTTTGAGTTTTTTTTTTTTTTTTGATGGAATGATTTTATTTTTACCAGTTTATTTTTTCTTTTTCCAACAATTTATTTTAAATTTTTACATTATATACTCATGTGCCATCTATATTACATTTTATAAAAATGTGTTTGGCACAAATGTGACATGACCCATTTATTTCATTTTAGCTGCAACAGAAAATTTAAATATTTTGTCAGGTGTTTCACTATTATGCAAAATGATAATCGATAACGAATTTAAAACATAAAACTTTCAAACAGGTAAAAGTTCTGCCTTCATTCATCGTCGAGACTTAAAAGTTTTTATAATTTTGTCATTTCTTATCTTTGTAAATTAGTTTTAAACTTGTGTCAAAACTTTGCAACAGATTCTTTTATGAAGGGTTTTTTATTGCGGATATCTCCACGTCAAATACTTTTGAAACTACCTAACTTTAGAATTTCAATAAGAAACTCACCCCTTTAAAAACATAGGTACTTTATGAAAACTTTTTTTTTAACAGTAGGTATATCAAATATTGCGGTGATGGGGTTACTAAACGTAGTGTATAATTGAAACAGAAGGATTTGATCGTTTTATCCGATGATTCAATCAACCGTTTAACTAGATCGGTCGTTACCCTAACCTAACCGTTTAACCGAACCGAGCGTTAAGATAATTGGATCAAATACCTGAATATCGACCTATGACTGAATTGTCCTTTCAATTTTAAACTAAAATGTGAGATGTCTGTGGAAAAGTGATTTGCCATCTATCACTATATTTTGATTGCTTTTTCTCGTTATTGATAGCTTTATTTTTTGCGGTATGTCTGTTGCTGAAAGAAATAAAGCAAACATTGGGATTTTCAGTGCAATCTTTGAATTATTTCATTAATTAATGGTGTGCTTCTTGGTTATTGTTATTATAAATGCATTACCATGTATAATTGTAATTAACTACAATTGTGGTGCATGGTGACTTAAAAACAAACAATGCGTACAGAAATAATACAATTAGAAAGCTCTTTATTGAAAATTTTATATGATTTTATGCCGTTTACCAACTTTTAAGTTTTATGTAAGTTGGCGCCAAACTTTTATATTAACATAAAGCATTTCATAATTCTTTATAGGACATTTTACGTATTTTCACTGTTAATCTAGGAGGAATTAGTCAATCTGCTGAAAATTTATTGGAAAGAGGAATTTTATTGTCTTAATAAACATATTAAAAGTCTCCATCGCTATTTTGCCGGTTTCGCGAGATATTCATGGTCAAATATGACGATGAGGGATATTTCTGAAATATTTATTCTTATAGGTAGATACTAAGTGGATTAAAAATATTAAATATAAAAAATGTACATAATAAGGAACATTTTTGTGATTTAAATGTAACAAAAAGGTAGAAAACGCATTGCTTTTTACACCACCTGTGAGGTAAAATAGAAACGCGTTTTTTTAAAAGTTGCTTCTGTAAAGTTAATTCTTATACAAGCTGTTGTTGCTTGTTATTCTAAACATTTTTTTTGTTTTATTAAAGAACATATGATCTGCAAGGTGTTACAGTTCTTTTCTTTATTTTCTTACTCATCATTTTATTTTATTTTTTTTTTTTTGAAAAGTAATATATTACAATAACTTCGCAATTGTAAGAAAAATACATTGTAATTGTATAAATTATAATAAACTTTAACACAGAATATAATATAATTTTTCAAGACCAGTTTCTTTATTAGCCGTTCAAAGCATACTAGAATCATTTTTTCGTTAAATTTTCAGAATGTTTTGTGTTAAAAAATTCTGAGCATCTCTCGCACCTGTTTTTTGACGTAAAAAAGTATCCAAGTCTTTCACAAGTGATGCTTTGGTCTCAATTTCTCATGTCCTTCCAAAGGTTTTTACAGTAAAGGCGACAAATACCTTTCATTAATATCCACGTATTTTTATAATTTGACGAACTTTGCAATAGTAGTAGCTAAACCAGCATTAAAAGAGCAAGCTTGAAGATTTAGGCGAAAGTATTAACACAAGTGAAGAACCACCATTTTTCTAAGGCGCAATGTTCATACCATTAGGTCATTTCTTATCGCATATTGATAGTTGGTTCTAACATACATAAAATGTCAACCGATGATAACGCGTTGAGATTATATGTGCCGAGAAAATCTTTTACTACTTTTGATATAACATAAACCCAGGTGATCTAAGCGATGGACAATTTTGTTACAAACACAAGAATGATACTGACAAATTTCAGAAGAGATACGTAAGCAAACAAAAATTTATACTACTTGTTTGTCCAAAAGTGTACCAAGCTGTTGAGAGGGTAAAACTTCTAACTATGCAACAGCTAATAGAAGATAAGAAGCAGCTGATATAGTTGCTTGTTGTCGGAGCTGTGAGGATTCTAACAAAGCATTAAATTTTTCTCTTATTACCAAAATGTCCCAATTACGTTAAAGTTTCCTATTTACAGCTGTAGAAAAACATTCTGTTTATAAAACCAAAACTTCTCTTTTGTATTTAATCTACGAAAGAGACAAAAGAGGGATAGAGCCTACAAGAAATGAAGTGCAAATTCATGCAATAGAAAACAAAAAAGATGCAAATTTTTAAGTTTAAGAAAATTAAGATCAGGAGCAAGAAATTGAAACTGCTTTAAAATAATGGTAAAAAACTATAATGAGCGATAATCTAAGAGGTTTAAATTCATTGAAGAGTGTTTCAAAGTCTGCAAAAACTTTGTTTAATCTTCGATTAAAACAGATTTTGTCCTTATTAATTCTCATAAATTCTAAACGGATGTTGCGTTATTTGCCAGCGCTTTTAGTTACACATCCTCATTGTTTCGTAATAAATATTAAACCTTAGTAATCAATTAACCGTAGAGCAATGACTTACTTAGCTTGCATTTATTAACTCCCTTTTTTACAGCGACTCTATAAATGTTTAGAAATTAAGTTCAATTCTCTTTGTTTGTAAAATACTTTTTATGTTATTCTGGTTTAGAACCACTGTAAATAGTTTATATATTGTTAAGTTTTTAAATGAATAAATTAGTATAGAACGAACCCACCAAGTTTTATTACTCCTGCAACATCGAACATGGTCCTTCGAGCAAAGTGAAAAACTGACAATACAAAGTCAGTTTTAAACAAAATCAAATAACGAAAAATTTGATTTAAATATAAATTCGCGTCTCGAGTTAAAAAAAAAAGGGTCTTTCGTGGTCAAAAGCCCTTCGCCGCGAGTTAAAAAGTAGTGCTGTGTGTGAAAACAGTGCTACGTTGCGTTGGTAGAAAATCATGTACATGAACATAAATTCTTCTTCATTTCAAAAACAGTGCCCTGATGAAAATCAAATGATGCTCATCGAGGAGCAAAAAATTCGTTTATTAGAATTATCAGATTACCTTGACAAAGTCGAGGTAAAATTAACAAAACAAATGTTAACAATTTTCATCGAACAACATTTGGAACGTTTATACGAAGAGTTAAATACAATAGAATTTATCGACATCAAGATACAAGGTGGAGAAACAGAATTTACAGACGAATATTTTAACAACAACGTATATGAAACAATAAATCAACGTTGTGTAGATGTCATATTACAATTATTAATAAGAAAAGGTAAACAAGAAACTACGGCTAAAAGACTGAGCCCAGTAAGACTTCCACCTTTACCACGATGGATTAAATTACAAGCAAAAAAGGATGCAAAAATGTTAGAGAAAAATGTCAACCAGTTCAAATCTAAAACTCAAGAAAATCAAAATTTGATTCATGAGAAACAAAAATTGACTCAAGAACTAAGTCTTGAGCCTGAGAGAGTAGAAAAAGAAGTGTCCATTTTAGAAAATTCCGAAAATTTTGATGAAAATTTTCTGGAAAGATGGAAGAAAAAATCGACTCAAGAACTAAGTCTTGAGCCTGAAAGAGTGGAAAGAGAAATGTCCATTTTGGAAATTTTCAAAACTTTTGATGAAAATTTTCCGGAAAGATGGATGAAACAATCGGTTCTAGAGCTAAATTTTGAACCTGAAAGAGTGGAAAAGGAATTATCCGTTTTGAGAGCTTCAAAATCCGATAACGATTCCAGTAACAAACCAAAATTAGACAACGATAAAACGCAAATGAAAGTCAAAGAGCTTCCTTCCAAGTGAAGTTATAATTGACGAATTTCAAACAGATGCATCAAAAGTTTTACAAAAATTGACTCCAGAGTCAAAACTTGAGCCTGCAAGAGTAGAAGAAAAAGGCACTAAACCACAAAAATCAACACCGAAAAAGAGAAAAAGTCAACAAGCTCAAAAGGTAAATAAAAATTCATCTCAAAACAGTGAAATAAAACAGCCGAGAGTTAAAAAGAAAATTCGTGAACAAAACAACGAATCTTCAAGTAAAGGTCAGTTATCCACAAATCCCAAGTTATATTTTCAAAAATTCACCAACAAAATAAGAAGCAGTTCAAGAAGTCATACTACAAAAATTGTGAAAAAACGAAGACAGAAATCAACGAAGCAACAATCGTTAATCGTCTCAGTTCGGCGGTGGCAAATTTGACGTCCGGAAACAAACTCGCATTTCTACAACGGTTGCGGAAAGAAGAAAAAAGCAAAATTATCATTGCTTTATCAGCAAGGAACTCAAAGTGGAAGTCCATCCTACAAGGAAAACATCCACCGGATCCAGGTATCGACCTTAGGATGAAGATTTGGAATCAACCGGAAAAAGAATTTTGGAGTCTCTAAACGCAGTAATAGAGGCCGCAAGTTAGTAAACCTTTTACAACAGTTTAACAAAAAATTTAGAGTCAATTCAAATCAGTTAAAAATTAATGAAAATATGTTTTAAAGAAATTATAAAACTTGGATAATTAGTTTTTGCTTACACATCACTTAAATATCAATGTCAATGTCACTTTAAGTTAGATCAAATTTCTGTTTATATTTTTTACTAACCTATGTCAATTTCATAACAAATGTGTATGAACAAAATACTGGTGTCAGCAAATTGTTACAGCAAGAATCCACCAAACACTAGAAGCTGACACTTCACAGTCCATATCGCAGAAGAACTGTATATTCAAACAATTCCGATTAAATTAAATTAATCAATTGGGAACACAGGATATTCACAACCTAGGACAGCTGATTCAAATCCAGAGATCGCACTTTTTGCCGAGTTGCCAAGATGTTTAATCTTCGATTAAAACAGATTTTATCCTTATTAATTCTCACAAATTCTAAACGGATGTTGCGTTATTTGTCAGCGCTTTTAGTTACACATTCTCATTGTTTCGTAATAAATATTAAACCTTAGTAATCAATTAACCGTAGAGCAATGACTTACTTAGCTTGTATTTATTAACTTCTTTTTTTACAGCGACTCTATAAATGTTTAGAAATTAAGTTCAATTCTCTTTGTTTGTAAAATACTTTTTATGTTATTCTGGTTTAGAACCACTGTAAATAATTTATATAATGTTAAGTTTTTGAATGAATAAATTAGTATAGAACGAACTCCCAAGTTTTATTACTCCTGCAAGATGGAACAACTTTATTAAAAGAAGCAGCAATACTACTATCATTTATGTACCAACCGTTGAGTGTAGAGATCAATTTGAGTGTAGAGAAACTGGTTGAATCGAAAGACTGAAGATTGCTGATCCAAGCGTATTTTTTGTTGGTAACTAACTAATGCCCGGTTGCACAAACGTTCATCAAAATTGATGGCTTGTTAATCTCTCATTAGCGTATTTTTAGCCAATCAGAGCATGATATTTTCATTTATTCAGAGTTTAGTGGTTTGTCAATTTTGATTGACGTTTCTGCAACCGGGGGTAAAAAGGATATCTGATGAAGGACAAGTATAACATTGGGAAAGATAAAACAATAATTTAGCAATTATATCTTTAAAATTTTGGAAAAGCACCTCTCTTTTAACTGTGTGAAAAGCAGTTTTAATGTCGACTTTAAACAATACATTTCAAACTCGACGTTTTTAGCCAAATATATTAAGTAACAAAGAAAATCTATTTCTAGTAATTGTATTTTCACACTTTGTCTTTATAAACTTATCTCAACTGATAAAAAAACTGATTAAATTTTTAGCTTTCTCTAAGTAGGTTTTTTTTAAGTTTTTTTTTGTTTCACACGTTTGCAGTTTTTGCACTTTAGTTTTGCACTAAAGTGTTTTAATTAAGACTGCTAAGATGCCCAACGTGCGTAGATTAAGAGGTATTCTTTAATTAAGTCAGCTTAAGAGGCACATTGTGAGCTTGCAAGAAGCGGATCTATCAGTGAGAGAAACTGCTAGAAGAATCAACTGATCGGTACGGACTGTAGTAAAAACTTACCAGGCATGGACCTAAGAAGGCCATACATAAAGAGCAAAATGCACTGGACGTTGTTGGGGAACAACAGAGCGACAAAATTCTCGCTTTAGATATTTAGCTGTTAGAGACCGTTTTACTTCCACTCGGGCAGTGGTCTGAAGAAAACGAAAAAATAATTGGGATGCTTACAATTTATCTTCGGATAAAAACTGTCGGTCTTTTTGCTTACTGACGTCATTGGATCTTATTACTCACTGCTAAACATCGCCGCAACCTCTTACAATGGTACAGAGATAGACTGTACTGGGATCAGGAATGGAGTGAATTATGTCTTCAGTGACGAATCGCACTTTTGCCTGAACATGCACGATGGGCGGGAAATACTACGAAGATGGTGAGGTGAAAGACGTGACCCTCAGTTTGATGTACAGAGACATGTTCATCAAACAGTGGACCTCATGGTTTGGGATGCTATTTCTTAAACAGCATAAATAGCTAGAACTCCTTTAGTACTCATCAGAGGCAACATGACAGCTTGTCGGTTCACTAAACAAGTAAGGGAGCCTTGTGTTTTTTCATATCTGCAAAACCCTGTTTTTCAACAAGACAATGCCAGACCACATATGGTTAGAAAAGCATTAGACTTTATGGATTAACATAACGCTAACCGTGTGCCTTGCCCAACTAGGTCGCCTGATTTGTCTCCGATTGAACATGTGTGAGATATGGTTGCCCGTCAATTATTAAATTTACAGCACCTTCCTTACACTGTGGCGGCACTAGTTCATGAAGTTAGGATTGCCTGGAATGAAATACTTCAAAAAGACATAGACCACCTCATCAGAACCATGCTTCGACGTGTAAATAAGTGTATTGGGGACAGAGGGTCCTCTGTTCAACACATTAATGTTGAGTTAATCCCCAAAATATAAATAAAATACATTCAACAGAAGTAGGTCTCTGTCACTTTCTGTCTCTTCACATCTTTTTCTGTCACTTAACTAGCATATGTTCTGGTGGCATAAACTGCAGCTCTGCAGCCGCTTTTAGCACCACTTTTAAGCTAAATAGGTTGCGAGTAATCAGCAACTTTCTCTAAAGTTTAAGGACAATTAAGTTTTGAAACCAAACGACGAAAGGTACAACAGCAATTGAACGAATGCTATTATCTTTTTTAGAAAAGACACATAAAGCTGCTTTATAAAAAAGGAATAATTTTACAATTTACTTTACCGAATAACATGAGATTACAAAAGCTAGTAATCTGAGACAAAGTTGTCGCTTTCATTCTTCTACAGACTTGCCAATTAAGTCTTTTAGATGTTGCGGTCTTAAGCCATCAAAGGAAAGCTTAATGTTTACTGCAGTTTTTGTCGCACTAGTGCGAAACGTGACACTTTGAGCTAACATTTACAATACGTCAAAGTCAACTTTACAATTCAGGAGGACAAAAAAATCTTAATTGTCTCTTTGTTATCTCCGCCACTTAGTTTAGTTCAGGCAATTTTATAAGATGTTTTATTGTGGTTGAATGTCTTATAGTAAACTCTGAGATTTGACACAAGTTAGCGTTATTCTTCACTTTCGCAGTAATAGTTTTTTCTTTTTTTAGTTGACTCTATTTAACGAAATATGAAAAACACGATAGGAGAATTAATAAAAGTTCTTCCCAAGATTCCACATTATTTGGGAAATGGGGATACGTATGCTTTAATTGTGAAACTAAATTTTTGTTATACTAAAACTCTTGTTAAGCGTTAAATCTTGTTTAAAATTAACGTACATACTATATTTTAATTTAAGGATTTTGTCTTCAAACAAATGTAAAATACTTTGCATTTGTTTTTTTAAGTTCATAGAATGATATTAAGAGATGTGGATAGAATTTTACAATTCTATAAGTATGTAGAGGGTGGAACAATTTGAAGTGATTTTTTTTTTTTTTTTTGAAAATAAACTAATAAAGTTTTGGCATTGTACGGTAGTGATTTCTAAACACTGACCGACGAGGATATGAGGATAAAGCGGCTCTGCAACTTTGTAATAATCATAAAGTTTGGAAAAACCTGAGGGATTATATACCTGAAAAAGACTAGTCTGGAGTAAATTACAAGTTAGACATTTACAATTACAATTACGATTACTCAAAATATAATTCATTACAAGTAATGCATAACTTCCAGTATCATTTTTATGTAAGTTGACATCAAACTTTTATTTTGATATAAAGCGTTTCATAATTCTTTATAGCACATTTTCCGTATTTTTACTATTAAATGGATGTTGAAATCGTTGAAGCAACAAATAATTTGTCCTAAAAAAAATTCAAAAGCTTAAAATGTGTTCAGTACATAAATAAATTAAACGCCCTTGACTCAATTTATACGATATCTTTTTAACTACACTCTCAGTGGTTTTATCTTTCAGAGAACGCTAAAAACCTACTTTTATCGAGAAATTTCGTTTCGTGCAGAGAAAATTTGTAGACCTTTTACCGAGCGAAGATTAATAGGACCATTTTTTTAATGACAGTCTATTTTCTTGCCAAACGATAGATTCAGTACCAAAAGTACACCCTTTTTATTTTTCAGCGTTAATCTCATTAAATTATGATGCTTCTAGCGATATATTCGAGCAATTTAACGAAAGTAAATATTTGTTATCAAATACGCCAATAACTTGTACCCAAGTTTCGGTTAGATAAATAAAAAAGTATCAGCTGAAAAAAATTTCAGTTTGCTTTTAGTTATAATGAATTCATAGCGATCGGATTGGGTGCACGGCACTATTATTTAATTTATACTCCTAAAATCGTTTCATTTAAACAATGCGATTAATACAAAAGTTGGCTAGGTGCAGTCTTGCATAATACAAAACCTATTTAAAATAATAGACCTAACAAAGTGGGCGGATTTGAAGATTTAGAAATCAATTATTTATTTTGAAAACTTTTCAATATTTTACTTAGACAGCAAGAAGATTATGTATTTGTTGTTATTTTCGTAAAATTATAACGCTTTTATTACGGTTTCTTCGTTTTATAGTTATGTATGCAACGTATGATGGAATGGAATCGTTTTAGCACGTTCAAAAGCTGAGAGAAGGGTGAACTTCAATTAATATTTATTAATAAACAGACCTAAAATGTATTTCGTGAATATTTAAATTTACTTTACTTACTCCTAATAAGTCTTTGAATATTCCTGTTTAACCATTTTTTTAAAACTATATCGAATTCTTTTGTAACTTAAAGAGCTATTATGAAAAGCATCATCTGAGTAAATCAAAATTTGTTTTATTGTTATTGTGTCGCTTGAGTTTTATTTTTATTAAAGTTGTTATGTTTTTTTGTATTTTTTCTTACTGTAATAGTGTATAAACACTATAGGTAGTAATTTGAGCCTGTGCAGTGGGCATCTGTTGTTTTTTTCGCTTATTCAGATCATATTTTTTTGTGTATTTTAAATTAATCTCAAAAATCTACAAAACCCATGCTTTTGTAGTCGTCTATATTTTTTTTGCTTGTTATTTTGTTTAGATATTATAAAGACATTAACCTTATTTTAAGAGAAACATTAAAACTGGCATAATGAGCCCAGTTAAAAAAAATTAAAATGTACTGAATAATTCAATCATTACAACTGCATATAACACCAGTTTCTATCAAAATATCTCAAAAAATGCATCATCATGTACCCCTACGAATAAAACAAAGATAGAAAGAATTTCCATTCCCTGAATTATACAACATTTTTATTAATTTTGCTTATCACCCAATTACAAAATTTAGTTTTGGTATTTTTATTTTTGTGTATGAAAATTTTAGTGTTGTTTTAATTCTAAGATATGGATGTTTTATAGTAATAACAATGTATGTAAATTGTTCACGATTATTTTTGTACCACTCATTATCCTATATACCTTAAAAGATTGCTGCAATGCCTTTTTGGAATTACTTTAGAAAAAGGTATGCTAAATTTAGTCAACCAAGCTTCATCTAACTTTTGGTCACTAGATACTTGCGGTCATCAAGTGGAAAAACGTATACAGACTGTTTCATGAGTGATAATGAGCCTGCGAAGCTGAAAGTACAACCAGCAATACAATTCCAGAGTTAACGTGGATAACATTGATTTCAAATTTTGTTCGTCAAATCTGTCAATGAAACGATGAAAAAACCGACATGATGATGATATATGGGAAAAAATATTACTGCCGCGATAAGTTTGTGCAGACAACATTTTCCAGGTAGAAGAACTTTTGCTGACACCATAATCAAAAGACTTGAAACTACCTTAAGGAAAAATTGGCCACCTTTGAAAAAGCCAAGAGCAAGAACAGCTAAAGTGTTCACATGTAAGCCAAAGAATGATCTTACAAGCAAGTGGTATTAATTTGTTTATTAAATGATTTTCTATTTAATGTATTTGTAAACAAAACAAAAATAACTACGTTAACTTTGAAATTGTACTGCTGGTTGTATTTTCAGTTTCGCAGGCTTATTATCACTCATGAAACAGCCTGTATCAAATCGCTTTTTTCTAGTTAAAAAAATTAAACTATTTAATTTTAACATGTTTTGCTATTTGTAAAATAATCAGTATTTCAATTTAAGGAAATCAAAATGAATGGATGCTAACTGAAATAATCTTCAACAAATATTTTCCCGCTTGGTCAAAATTTTATATTTTATTTATTTTGCTACGATTCAAATGCTTTTTTTTTGCATCTATTCGTTTACCTGGTGTTTTGCTATATGGGATATTACAAATACATACACAAACAATTCTTCTCCATCACAAAATTATAAAAATTTCTGAAAATTTTAATCATATAATTGAAGACGAAATATTTCAAAATGATATTAACACAAAATTGTGTTTATGTATTTTTAATCATATTCCTTTAAAAAAGCAAGTCAATCAACAGTATTTTCAACTCTTTCATTTTATCACTTATTTACAGCAGCTGGATCAGAATACTTGTTCAAAATGTAAAAACTGCAATGCCAGTTTTTGTAGTTTTAGGAGGAATCGCTTCTATCGCAGTCTTATTTTTTGTCTCTTCTGTATGAATACATTTTAATTAATTATTATTTTCTAAAATTCAAGATTTTAGAGTTTCCAAACAGCAAGTCTTACACTCAAAATGCGGTTAGTTAATTTGGCTATTTGTAACTTTTTTGTTTTATCTATATTTACTGAAGGGGGTCAATCTTTTAGTAGTGAGATGACTTTTTAATCGAAATGTATCAAAACTCTCATGTTTTTCTAGACGGGACAAATTTTGATGAATTACTGATTTGCCCGTGGTTTTGGAACACCAAAAATAAACAAACCCTAATCATGTTTATGGCAACTTCCTTAAAACCTATGGAGATTTTATTAGCTGGAATAACCGCAGATTATAAATTTAGTCTAGCAGTAAGTGACCGCATTTCTTGAATATCAAACAATAACGATTTTGTTAATTTGACTCAAAACCGGCACAAAATTCGATCCATCATTTTATATTTAATTTTTCTTAAGTAAATTTTGTTCTAAGCGGCAACAATTTTTTGCTTACTTTAAATTACACAATTTCAAACAAGTATAAACAAAAAACAGCATAAATTAAACATTTTTTTTATTTTCGAATAACAAAAATACTGTTGAATTTTACAAAAAAATGAAAGCCTAAATTAAAACCTAACAAAGTGGAAAACCTACACTTAAGAGTAAACTCGAGTTTAATAATGAGTATCACCTCTTTTGCTTGAATTACAGCTGCCATTCTTCTTGACATTCCCTCAATAAAGTGTCTTTAGCCGATTTATTCCCAAATTTGAGTTACTGCCACATTTAGGTCTCTCGGAGGTTCTGGAACAGGAACTTTGCTTCGAATCTTTCTTCCCATTATATCCCAAAGGTGTTCAATCAGATTTAGGTCTGGACTGCGCGCTAGTCATATATACGTGCTCACGATACGTGTAGTGTAAGCACGTGCATTATCGTGCATGAAAATGAAATTTTCTCCAATAGTTTGTACATAAGGCACAACATGGGGTTCCAGAACGTCTCCGACATACCTGTTGACATTCATTCTTCCCCTATCTACAACGACTAATTCGGTGCAGGCTTCCAAACTAATGCCATCTCATACCATGATAAAACCTCCTCCAAAATTCACTAATAACACTGAACAAATCTTTTCCCCAAACGTCGCCAGATTCGTTGTCGTCCATCTGGAAAATGAAGACAAAATCTCGACTTATCAGAGAAGAGAACTCGTCTCCAATCACCAACATCCCAATTCTCATATTCACGAACAAAACGTAGTCGCTCTTCACGATGCTCTCTGGTTAACTTGGAGCCATTTGCTGTTTTTTTGCAAGGAATTCTTTTTCGCTTAGTCTTTTTCTTACTGTTCTTTCGATATTTGCTACACCTCTTACTTCTTCTAAAGAACTACAAGCAGCAACAGCTGTCGTAACTCTATTTCTCAACATTTGCAGTGTGAGAAAATGATCATTTCGAGCAGTACATCGCCTCCTTCCGAACCCAACTCTCCTAGTGTAGTCCCCAGTTTTCCGAAACCGTTCTACAGCTCTTTGCACACTGCATCTTAAAACTCCAAGAACTCGAGCTGCGTAGTATTGTGATCGACCATCCTAAACTAAAGCAGTTGCTCTAGCTACGTCCATTGGATTTAGAACCATATTTGCTCTTGTAAGAATAAATTAAAATGCCAAGTTTAGTGGCAGGTATCACAATAAAGACAATTATCCACAGGTATCATAATAAAAAAAAATAAAGTAAGTTAAAAAAACTTAAAAATTTTATTAGATGCTCTTTTATATTTTAGTCTTAACAATGGTTAGAAATGTATCTTGTATCTACCCAAAAGTTCTCTGACTGAAAAAAAAAAAAATATAACAAATTCGTTTTTGAGAAAATCAAGTATGGATCGAATTTTGTGCCGGTGAGTGTATTACTAGAATCAACTCTAACAATTAAATTAAATAAAAATTAAGTATAAAATAGGTTAGATATTTTAATTTAAAATGTTTCAGATGCTTTGACTAAGCTGTTCATATGCGTTGATGCTTTACAGTGTTGGAATACAATGATCTTTCTAAGAATAATTTCTGATTCGTAATATCTACAATTACCGTTGAACAGCTATAGTGTTTTCGATTAAGAGAGAAGATAATTTTTCTTTATGAAGCAGAAAAGTCATACTTTTTGTGCCAAATCTCTAACAGTTTTTATTTGGTGGATGAACGCAATGAGTCTGACATAAAACTTATACAGATGATACCGCATAAAGAACTCTATTGTTTAAAACGGACAATTTATAATAATAACAAAACATTATTTTTGCCGTCATCAACTTAAAATAAATTTTCGGCACTACAAGCACTTACAGCCATTGAATTTTATTTTAAATCCTAGGCTATTAGTTATATATTTTAATGTTGAGAATCGAATGGAAAAAGAATGCGATTGAGAGGTCTCACTGCCCTGTGATGATGATGATCCCAATTTGGGTTTGATTGCCCTACGCTGTTTTTTATTGTAGTGCCCAAGGAAAATAGTTTATGGCAGCAAAAGTAAAATAAAACTCACAATCAGTCTTATAAAATAAATAATATAAATAAAATATAGCTCACAATACGCATAAATTTATTAACAAAAAATGTTTATACAAAAAATATTAATAAATAACTTAGAATTTGGTTTTAAAATTTATTTGTTAATTTAGTTAACTTGGTAAATTCCAAATATAATATAATTCAAAATTCAAAATATAAAAAAAAAATAATATCAATAAATGGTATCTAACAGTTTCCTTTTTTGAAACATTATTCTATTAGAACGTTACCAACAAACTGGCACATATTGTAGGTCACTGTGACTTTTATATTGCAAAATATCTACCTGACAGGTATCGTCCTTATTGTTCTACCTAATTGTGTAAAAAATTGTATAATGTAATAATTAAATTTATATTTGAAGGGGATCTAAACAAAGCTCTTTTTTATTATAACAATTGTTTACAGTTATTGTCGTTGGATCTTCAATTAAATAAACAAATAACAGTTATGATAATAGGCAAGACTTAAATAAAAAGCAAGTATAAAGAGCTAGTTAATCTGTAAGCAATAAAATAGTTAACATTGTCATATAATACGTGAATTTATCTTTTTTTGAACTTACCGCTTCATATGTTTTGTTTATAGATTTTTTTTTTGGTTTTTGTGTAATGTTCAAATATTCAACGCAGTATCGACTTTTAGCAAAAAGACTTATGGCAAAAGTTGTCTACTTAGTGTCTAACAACCTGAGTTTTATATGGTTTATTAAAGGGTTATAACTTTAAAGAAAAATGCAAAATAAAATAAGTTGCAAATTACATTTAAAAATTAATAAATTTAAATAGTTATCGCTCTATTTTGATCACTAGATAAGGATACTACAGTATGCGAGTCAAGACGCGCTTTCTGGTAATGTGACACAGCCATAATAGCTGAGTGAAAAGAAATTGGCTAATAAGACCAACAAGGTTTCAGTTAAGGGGTCAAATCTATAAAAAAAATTGTTATTATTAGTGTTATGTTTTACGTACATTATTAAGATTTAGCAAAATTTACGGAAAAGTGAACTAGGGCAATAAGAGACTTGTTATATAGCTGACGTTTCGAGCCTTTTTTGGCTTTTTTTCAAGGCTTATAATATGTGTTTAATAATGTTCTGGTCAGATGGCCTATGTGTGGCAATTGTCACAAAAACAGATAACGCTTACAGAGTAAATTCTTGAACGTCTGCATACAATTATCATGATTTGCAATATGATTTTTATCAAAAACTCCTAAATGCATAAATAAGACAACATTTAGACAGTTGACAGCAAACCATATGAGCTTATAACGTCAACCTACGTTCATGCTAAAAAGAGAAAAAGACAGCAAACCACGATCAGAACAATTATCGTACACAAGTTAAATAGTGTCAAAAAATGTTTGGTATGGCACCAAAATTGTTCTGAGGTCGGTGGCGGTCATAAAAAAAATTTTTGACACTATTCATGAGCCTTGAGAAAAAGCTAAAAAGGCTAGAAATGTTAGCTATATAACAAGTTTTTATTGCCTTAATGGCTGATTTCAAGTTGAGATAATACCGGTAGTATCTTTGTTTTCATGGAAAAGTAAACAAATTCAGGGCTGTGATTTGCTGTTGTTATGGAAAAGTATTAAAATTTGCGATAATACCGGTATTATCTCAACTTGAAATCAGCCCAATAGTCTACTTTTCCCTGATTTTTGCTAAAAATTGATTAGGTTGCGTAATTTTCTTGTGGCCGGGGTGTTCAGTGTGTTGGGCCTCATCCAAAGGTCCGCAAGTGTTGTGCAATGGGCTTCTCTTGTTACTTTTGGTTCAGAACAAATTTGTTTTAAAATATTTTAAATTATTGCTAATTAATTAATAAATTCACCTATGCTTTTGCAGTCATCCTCTTCATTTTCTTTCTTCTTATTATGTTCAGTTGGGGACATTAAATTTGTTTTAAAAAAGACATTAAAACCCGCATAATGAGCCAAGTTAAAGAAATTCTAAAAAGTATTGAATAATTCATTCATTACGACAGCATATAACGACAGTTTACATCAAAATGTCTCGAAAAACGCATCATCAGGTACCTCCAGTGCAAATGTGGAAAAAAATTCCATTCCCTGAATTAAAAATACTTTTTATTGATTTTGCTTATCACCCAATTACAAAGTTTATTAACGACCTCTGCATTGTTTTTCATTCTTTAGTTTTACTATTACAACTTTATTTTGTGCATGAAAATTTTAGTGTACCTTTAATTCTGAGATACGGATGTTCTATGGTATTAACATTATATGTAAGTTGTTCATGATTATTTCTGTACCATTCATAATTTTATATACTTTAACAGATGATTGCTGCAATGCTTTTTGGAAGAGTTTTAGAAAAAACTGTGTACAATTTATTCAGTCAGATTTTATCTCATTTTTGGTCACTTGACTCTTGTGGTCAGCAAGTTGAAAAACATATATTAATTGAATTTTCTTTAATTAGAAAATTGAATTATTTTATTTTAACATGTTTTGGAATTATTGGAATAATCAACATTCCAGCTTGGGGAAATCACGATGAATGGCTGCTGGCTAGAACTATATTTAATAAATATTTTTCTACTTTCTCAAACATTTTATATTATATTTATTTTTCCACAATTCCAATGCTAGTTCTTGCATCTATTCGTATACCTGCTATTCTACTATATGGGATATTACAAATACATACACAAACAATTCTCCTCAATCATAAAATTATGGAAATCTCCGAAAATTCTGATCAAGTAATTAATGACGAATCTTATCAAAATAATATTCACACAAAGCTATGTTTATGTATTTCACATCATGTTATTTTAAAAAAGTAAGTTGATCAGAACTGTAAGTCTTTATTTTATTACCCATTTATTTTAGATGGATTAGAACACTCTTTGACAGTGTAATCCACACTGCAATGCCTGTTTTTATAGTTTTGGGAGGAGTCGGCTCAATTGCGGTTTTATTTTTTGTTTCCTCTGTATAAACAAATTTTAATTAATTTAATGATTTATCTATACTTGAGATTTTAGAGTTTCCAAACAGCAAGTATTATACTCAAAATGCGGTTAGTTAATTTGGCTATTTGTAACGTTCTTGTTGTGTACATCTTTGCTGAAGGGGGTCAATCTTTTAGTAATGAGGTGAGTTTTGAACTGCAAAATATCACAAACTTACTTTGTTTTTTTAGACGGGACATATTTTTTATATGTTAATGTTTTGTCCATGGTACAATTGGAACATTAAAAATAAACAAACTTTAATCATTTTTATGGCAAATTCTTTAAAGCCTATGGAAATTTCATTAGCTGGAATAACGCTAGATTATAAATTTGCTCTAACAGTAAGTGACCACATTTTTGGATATCAGACAGTAAAAACGGTTTTGTTAATTTGACTACAGATTGGAGTTTCTACAGTTCCACATCAATTATTACTAAAATTCAAAATTCTTTTACTTTCTTGATAATTTCACAAATTGTTGTGTTGTTTTAAATAATTTAACAATTTTGTGTCGGTAATTTCACTGTAAATGGTTGAGAAATCTGCAACAAGCTGCAACATAATTTGTCAATTTGAAAACATAAACATAGACATCAAATTTTGACCATTAACAAATTAGAAACATGTCAACCAAGATTTCTTTGAATTGCATTTCACATTTTTATGTCAAAATTTGACGTCCCAAATTTATGTTGTAGCGAATTGAATTACCGATAAAAAGATGTTAATGTTACAAATATTTGTTATAAATAACTGTACAAAATATTTTGCAAAAATTTGCATAAGTTAAAACTAATTTTTTATAAATGTATAAAACAATTTTCATAACTTTTCCTATTGCAGATTACAATAAAATTGTAAGAAAAAATATTATTCACACTTTTTTTATTTTAGACTGACGTTAGATTTTACAATTACTTAGCTACGTTCAACTATAGATCTGCGTTTTGAAAAGCAAAAATGATTGATACATACATAATTTTGTTAATTCTACAACATTCTTATTAATCTCATTATAAACTCCTATTAAAATCAAAATATTTACAGTATTGGTATCTTTAAGTGGTCCGACTTTTTAATACCCTTCTATAAACCGAACAATAGCTCCATTGTACACTATTGACAAAGGATAATCACCGTAAGGATGGATCTTGATTTATGACAGTTCCCTCTGCCAGAAACATCTAAGAGAACTGTCATAAATCAAGATCCATCCTTACGATGATTATCCCTTGTCTAAAGTGTACAATGGGGCTATTGTTTGGTTTGTAAAAGGGTCTTAAAAAGTCGGCCCACTTAAAGATACAAATACTGTACAAAATTGAATTTACAAAATATTTATATAAATAAAGCGAAATTAACAAAACGATTTTTACTGTGCACATATTAATTTCCAAATATGTTTCAGATGCTTCGACTAAGCTGCTCATATGCGTTGATGCTTTATAATTTTGGAAAATAATGATTTTTTTGAGAATAGTTTATGATTTGTAGTTTCTATAATAATTTTAAACGGCTGTTATGTTTTCGATTAAGAAAGAATATTATTTTTTTTATGAGACAGAGAAATCATACTTTTTGTGCCGAATCTGTAGCACTTTTTGTTTGATGGACGAACGCAGTGAGATAAAACTGATGCACATGATGGCATAAAGAAAACTATTTCTTTTCAAACGTACAGTTGATAATAATAAAAAAAACATCATATGTCACCGACATAAACTCAAATTTCAGCGGCACAAAATAAGCACTTTCACAGCCGCTGAATTTTACTTCACAGCCTATACTATTAGTTATGAATGTTAAAAATCACTTGATTTTGCAATTTAAATAATTTGATTGGAAAAATAGGGAAAAGAAAGCAGTTGTGATGTCTGACTATTTTGCGATATGATTGCTTCAATTTGGATTTGATTGTTCTTCAATGTATTTTTTTGTAGGGACCAAAAAAAATACGACAAAGTAAAATAAAACTCAGTCTTATGATGAGGCCGTGTTGCAAAATAACAGAAATATTAAAGGAATAAAACACAGTTTACACTAAACTTCAATTTATTAACAAAAAAAAATGTTTATAAAAAATATTAATAAATAATCCAGCACTTGAGTTTAAAATTTATTTGTTAATTTAGCTAACCAAGATGATACCAACACAACATTAAAGCAATTTAATTTTAAAAACAATGTTTATCAGTATTTTTTGAAACATTATGCTATTAGTATGATACCAACAAACAATAAATTACAATTGCCCGTTTGCACAAATGTTGATCAAAATTGATGACTTGTTAATCTCTCATTAACATATTTTTGCCAATCAAAGCACGATATTTTTATTTAATCAGTGTTTAACGGTTCCTCAAATTTGATTGACGTTTGTGCAACCGGTAGAATATATTTCAAAACACTTTAATTTGTGGTAATATTATTACAAAACGCATCGTGTTAACTTTCCTTTCAACAGCAAATCCAATATCACGTCGCGCTCTATGACGTCGTCTTATCGTTCGACGGCCATCACCTATGTCTAGGCAGAATTGCGACTTGTCGCTGAATATCACATGATGCCATTGTGTTTCCGAAACCTGGCGTTCTCTGCATAAGTCCAAACGTTGACGGTATTTCGCAACGTTAAAGGAGAGACTAACTGTGGAAAGTAATAAAAAACAAGCGTTAAGATCATATTTATTTTATTGTGTTGAGAAAATCTGTTACTGCTTTTGATATAAGACAAACAGTGATGACCTAAGCGATCAACAATTGCGTTACAAACACAAGAATAAGGCTCACAAATTTCAGAAGAAATGCAAAAGAAATTTGTAGTACTTGTTTGTCCAAAAGTGTGCGAAACTGTTGAGGGGGTAAAACTTCTCACTACACAACAAATTCGTATTAAGAAGCAGCTGATGAAGTTGCTCGTTGTCGGAGCTGTGAGGATTCTAACAAAGCATTAGATTTCTCTTTTAACTGCTATCAAACCTGTTGGAAGTGTTTTAATTAAGACGAATAAGATGCCCAGAGTGCGTAGTTTAAGAGGTATTCTTCGATTAAGTGAATTTGAGAGAGGGCATATTGTGGGCTTGCAAGAAGCGGATGTATCAGTGAGAGGAACTGTTAGAAGAATCAACCAAATCGGTACGGACTGTATAGCTCAGCTAAAGAAATACCGTTTTTACGATTTATCAACCTATTTAACTTTTACTAATTTTTATGATGGTCCAACCGCAAACGTAAATACTAGACCCCCATAAATAATCCCAAACAGATTCTCTGAACATCAGTCCAAGTCCGTCTTCAGTAATGTTTACCTACCTAAAATAATGAAACCACTAAACTTGCACATTTTGTTTTATGTGTCTTGGCTTATGTATCTTTACCTTGTTAATTTTTAAATTAGTATTTATATTACAATTGGTTAAAATTCGAAACAATGATTTATTTAATAATAATTACAACAACAAATAAATAAAAACATATCACATACTAATCACTATCGACATAATTATAACTTTTGTCGGTGGACTTATCGTCCACATTAATTATTAAATCTGGTACAAGTCTACTTCTGTACATATCTTCTTCACGAATTACATGTTCTACACACTTTTTCCAGCTGACGCTCGAAATTTTCGCTACTTCGTCCTTAATCAGTTCGATTCTACCACAATTAAATTTCGGAGAGGTATTGTTTTTTCGTAGATGCCCTTTTAGCTCCCCCCATATCATCTCAATCGGATTAAAATTGCAATGATAACGGAGAAGACGAACAACTATAAATCCACGTTCTCTGGTCATAATGTCGATATTATATTTTTTTTCAAAAGTTGTTGTTTTTAAAACCTCCAACAACTGTTTTTTTGTATATGATACTTCAAAAAAGAGATCGTTTGCATGAAGAAATTTCTGTATTTTTTCTTTTCTTGAAGAATTATTAGAAATTTTTTCTGCTTGGGCGGAATGATAACTTGCATTGTCTATCACGATGACATGCTATATTGGGAAGCAATTTTTCTGAAAACCAATTTTCAAAAATGTTGGCCAACATATTTTCGTGGTAATCTATTTTAGCTTCTTTGACATCTTTCGCAGAAAGCAGCAAAGCATTGTTTACCCAACCGGCTTCAGACACCGCATGTAAAATTATAATGCGTTTTCTTCTTGAGGGTGGTGCATCTTGCAACATTTTTTGCTATTATCAGTTCATCTTTTCTTGACGGTGTCGTGAATATCAAACCAAGTTTCATCTAGATATATGATAGGCACATTATCTAAACGTGTTTGATACATTTGTTTTAAATATTTTGCTCTTCAATTTGAGATTTTCTTTGATTCCATCAAAACCTGCCTCTTGTTAGTTGTTTAAAAAAAAAATCCGATTTTTCGCAGAAACTTTCGTAAACTTTCTTGACAACACTTAATCTTCAAAATGCTTTGAACTTGCTGGTGCAATATTTTGATTGTTAAAACAATGTTTTTGTCATATGCCTCATATGTCATCCTCCTTATTGATTTTGCATGATGTTTTTCAAATAGAGAATTTGCATTATTTTTTCTGACTTTTCTCTCTCGAATTCCCTTCACAACTCTGTCACGTACAGTCGCATAAGGTGTTTTAGTCAAGTCAGAAGTTTTTTTTATGGCCCCAGATTCACCTTCCAACGATTTTAAATAAACATACACATTCATAATTATAATCTTGGCAATCTTATCCTAGACGGTAAATAACGATGTCACAAATTTTTCCGTCTTGCCAATATGACACCACATTGCATCGACTTATTACTTAGCTGCCTGAAATATTATTGAATACGACCTTAACCAGGTCTAAGCATGCCGCTGCCAGACCTTATTTGGGTTTTACGATAGGGAGGCTCTAAACTTATTAAAATGGCAAAACTATAAAAGATCGTAAAAACGGTATTTCTTTAGCTGGGCTTTAGTAAGAAATTATCAAGCGTGGACCTAAGAAGACCATACATAAAGAGCAAGAGGCACTGGACATTGTCGGGGAACAACAGAGCGACAAGATCGGCGCTTTAGACATTTGGCTGTTAGAGACCGTTTTAGTTTCACTCGGGCAATTGCAAACCAGTGGTTTTAAGAATACGAAAAAATGATTGGGATGCGTACAATTTATCTCCGAATAAGAACTTTCGGTATTTTTTCTTACTGACGTCATTGGGTCTTATTACTCACTGCTGAACATCGCCGCAACCTCTTACAAGGGTGCAGAGTACTGAGATCAGAAATGGAGTGAATTATGTCTTCAGTGACGAATTGCACTTTTGTCTGAACATGCACGATAGACGGGAAATACTACGAAGGTGGTAAGGTGAAAGACGTGACCCACAGTTTGATGTACAGAGACATGTTCATGGAACAGTAAACATTATAGTTTGGGGTGCTATTTCTTAAATAGCTTAAATTGCCAGAATTCCTTTGGTACTCATCAGAAGCAACATGACAGCTTGTCGGTTCACTAAACAAGTAAGGGAGCTTTGTGTTCTTTAACATCTGCAAAACCCTGTTTTTCAACAAGACAATGCCAGACCACATATGGTTAGAGAAGCATTAGACTTTATGGATTAACATAACGTTAACCGTTTGTTTTGGCCAGCGAGGTCACTTGATCTGTCTCCGATTAAACATGTGTGGGATATGGTTGAGCGTCGATTATTAAATTTACAGCACCCTCCTCAGACTATGGCGGCATTAGTTCATGAAGTTATGATTGCCTGGAATGAGATAACCCAAGAGGACATAGAGAGGACATATAAATGAGTGCGTTAGAAACCGAAGGCCTTCAACACATTAATGTTAAGTTTATCCCCAAAATATGAATAAAAAACATTCAATAGAAGTAGGTGTTTACTTTTTTATGTCACTTTTAGCACCAATTCTAAGCTAAATAGGTTTTAAGTAATCAGCAACTTACTTTAAAGTTCAACGATTTGAACGTATGGAAAGAAAAATTAAAACAAAAGTTGTAGAGAATTTTATACTCTTTAAAACTTTTATGATAAGTGCAAATCTCATTTAAGGTATAGGAAGCAAGATATTCGCGAAAAACCGATTTTTGCGAACTTTGACCTTGAATATCTTAAGACGCGGACACGATATTATATGAGACTTTTGAGACAACATATAGAACGCCAAAACAAAGATTTATACCAATTTACAGCTTATTATCTTTGATTGAGATAAAATCCTAAAATGACTGGGCTACTTGCTTATTAACTGGTGAAGAGTAAAAATGTCATTTTTTTGCAAAATTCTTTTGAGAAGTCAAAATCTTAATTGTCTCTTTGTTATCTCCGCCACTTAGTTTAGTTCAGGCAATTTTATAAGATGTTTTATTGTGGTTGAATGTCTTATAGTAAACTCTGAGATTTGACACAAGTTAGCGTTATTCTTCACTTTCGCAGTAATAGTTTATTCTTTTTTTAGTTGACTCTATTTAACGAAATATGAAAAACACGATAGGATATAGAATAAAAGTTCTTCTCAAGATTTCACACTGTTTGAGGATACACATGCTTTAATTGTGGAACTAAATTTTTGTGATACTAAAATTCTTGTTAAGCATTAAACCTTCTTTAAAATCATCGTATCATATTTTAATTTAAAGATTTTAATATAAATATAATAAATAAATTACTTTGCGTATCTTTTTTTAAATTTATAGTAGTATCGAGAAATGTAGATAGAATTTTACAATTATAATTTTATACAATTACAATTATATTTTAAATACTTTTGAGCATGTATGTACAAGGGTGGAAAAATTTGGAAAGTTTTTTTTTCGAAAATAAACTAATAAAATTTTGGCATTGTACGGTAGTGATTTCTTAACACTGACCCACAAGGATATAAGGATAAAGCGGCTATGTAACTTTGTAATAATCATAAAGTTTGGAAAAACCTGAGGGATTATATACCTGAAAAAGACTGGTCTGGAGTAAATCACAAGTTAGATTCTATCAAAAATAATAAAAAGATAATGAACATTTACAATTACGATTACTCAAAAAATAATTCATTACAAGTAATGCATAACTTCCAGTATTATTTTTATGTAAGTTGACGTCAAACTTTTATATTGACATAAAGCGTTTCATAATTCTTTATAGCACATTTTCCATATTTTTAATGTTAAATGAATGTTGAAATCATTGAAGCAACAAATAATTTGTCCTAAAAAAAATTGAAAAGCTTAAAATGTGTTCAGTACATAAATAAATTAAACGCCCTTGACTCAATTTATACGATATCTTTTTAACTACACTCTCAGTGGTTTTATCTTTCAGAGAACGCTAAAAACCTACTTTTATCGAGAAATTTCGTTTCGTGCAGAGAAAATTTGTAGACCTTTTACCGAGCGAAGATTAATAGGACCATTTTTTTAATGACAGTCTATTTTCTTGCCAAACGATAGATTCAGTACCAAAAGTACACCCTTTTTATTTTTCAGCGTTAATCTCATTAAATTATGATGCTTCTAGCGATATATTCGAGCAATTTAACGAAAGTAAATATTTGTTATCAAATACGCCAATAACTTGTACCCAAGTTTCGGTTAGATAAATAAAAAAGTATCAGCTGAAAGAAATTTCAGTTTGCTTTTAGTGATAATGAATTCATAGCGATCGGGTTGGGTGCACGGCACTATTATTTAATTTATACTCCTGAAATCGTTTCATTTAAACAATGCGATTAATACAAAAGTTGGCTAGGTGCAGTCTTGCATAATACAAAACCTATTTAAAATAATAGACCTAACAAAGTGGCCGAATTTGAAGATTTAGAAATCAATTATTTATTTTGAAAACTTTTCAATATTTTACTTAGACAGCAAGATGATTATGTATTTGTTGTTATTTTCGTAAAATTATAAGGCTTTCATTACGGTTTCTCCGTTTTATAGTTATTTGTGCAACGTATGATGGAATGGAATCGTTTTAGCACGTTCAAAAGCTGAGAGAAGGGTGAACTTCAATAAATATTAATAAACGGACCTAAAAGGTATTTCATGAATATTTAAATTGACTTTACTTACTCCTAATAAGTCTTTGAATATTCCTGTTTGACCATTTTTTTTTTTAATCTATATCGAATTCTTTTGTAACTTAAAGAGCTATTATGAAAAACATCATCTGAGTAAATCAAAATTTGTTTTATTGTTATTGTGTCGCTTGAGTTTTATTTTTATTAAAGTTGTTATGTTTTTTTGTATTTTTTGTTACTGTAATAGTGTATAAACACTATAGGTAGTAATTTGAGCCTGTGCAGTGGGCATCTGTTGTTCCTTTCGCTTCAGATAATACTCCTTTGTATATTTTAAATTATTCTTAAATATCTACAAAACCCATGCTTTTGTAGTCGTCTATATTTTTTTGCTTGTTATTTTGTTTAGATATTATAAAGACATTAACCTTATTTTAAGAGAAACATTAAAACTCGCATAATGAGCCCTGTTAAAAAAAGAAAGACTACTATAAGAGTATAACTCTTTATTTGACCTTCTTAGGTCAAATAAGTCATCAGACAGTAAAAACGGTTTTGTTAATTTCACTACAGATTGGAGTTTCTACAGTTTTATATTAATTACTACTTAAATTTAAAATTATTTATTTGTTACATATAGCCAATGTAGTCTGCTAAATTTACTATTATTATTTAACTAATAAAAACTTCACAAATAGTTGTATTGTTTTAAATAATTTAACAATTTTTTATCGGTAATTTTATTGTAAATAGTTTTTACTTAATCGTTGATACAATTTGTGAAAACATAAATAGAAACATCAAACTTTAACTATCAACAAATTAAAAACAAGTAAACCAAAGTTTCTTTGCTTTGCATTCCACATTTTTATGTCAATGTCAAAATTTGATGTTCCAAGTTTATATTGTCGCGAATTAATTTGTTAATTCTACAACATTCTTCTTAATTTCATTATAAACTCCTATTAAAATCAACTAGACACATTTATCTACAAAATATTTATTCAAATGAAGCGAAATTAAGAAAACTGTTTTTACCGTGCACATATTAAGTTCAAAATATGT
Source organism: Tribolium confusum (assembly GCA_029207805.1). Taxonomy (NCBI): domain Eukaryota; kingdom Metazoa; phylum Arthropoda; class Insecta; order Coleoptera; family Tenebrionidae; genus Tribolium; species Tribolium confusum. Next base: position 14,647,875 of record JALGAY010000006.1, read on the forward strand.
TTCAAATGCTTTGATTAAGCTGCTCATAAGCCTTGATGCTTCATAATTTTGGAAAATAATGATTTTCTTGAGAATAATTTATGATTTGTAATTTCTATAATCATTTTAAACGGCTGTAATGTTTTCGATTAAAATAGATTATTATTTTTATATAAGACAGAGAAATCATACTTTTTGTGACGAATCTGTAGCACTTTTTGTTTGATGGACGAACGCAGTGAGATAAAACTGATGCACATGATGGCATAAAGAATACTATTTCTTTTCAAACGTACAATTTATAATAATAATAAAACGTCATTTTAGCTGTCACTGACAAACTTAAATTTCAGCGGCACAAAATAAGTACTTTTACAGCCGCTGAATTTTACTTCACAGTCTATACTAATAGTTATGAATGTTAATGATCACTTGATTTTACAATATAAATTATTTGTATAGAAAAATAGGGAAAGCGATTGAGATGTCTGACTATCTTGCGATATAATGCTTCCATTTTGATTTGATTGTTCTTCAATGTATTTTTTTGTAGAGACCAGCAAAGAAAAAAATTTACGACAGCAAAAGTGAAATAAAACTCAGTCTTATGATGTGGCCGTTTTGCAAGATAATAGAAAGATTAAAGGAATAAAACACAGTTTACACTACACTTAAATTTATTAACAAAAAATGTTTATAAAAACATATTAATAAATAATCCAGCATTTGAGTTTAAAATTTATTTGACAAAACAAGATAATACCACAGCCATGGATATATACAAGCCAGGCTGAGAAAAAGACAACGCCGCAATTGCCGATGTCAGCGGACCGACCCATTATGAAATAAGTTTTAAAAAATCTTAATATTCAATTAAGAAAATCAACGAATTAAATGAATTCTCGTTGAAAGTAAATCTTATATAATCAGAAAATTAAATTTCTTACCTTTTGCAGCAACACAATCTATTATTAACCCTATCAATAAATATATTTACAGATTTAGAGATTGAATTTTAACGTATTTGGTAAAAATAAAGTACTAAATGTTTAGACATAATATTGGTGAAAACAGAAGGCAATATTCCCTATAATTCTAATTTTACAATATACAAATAAACTTAATGGGATTTCATTTGTTAAGCATTGATTTTGAGATACTTTGCTAATACTTTATCTTGTCTTTTAAAAACGATCCATCACCTGTACTATGGATAAGTCCTTTGATTGGCTACTTGCCGTGATAAATACAAATGTATAATGAAAAAGATTTAAGGCAAAACATCAACCTTTAAGAGACATTTGTCTAAAAGAAGTACTTCAGTAGTTTAGACAGCAAATGTTTAGTACAAATAACAATATCACTAAGATTTAAGTATAATTGAGAATCCACAATGAAGATAATAATATAAAACCTTTTCTTGAGGTTGTTATATTCACACTTGTCTTCTTAGCTGGTTTTTCAAACATTTAATGACACTGATGCCGGAATTGTTTGGGGTGGTTTTAAAGAGAAAATCTAATTTTTAATGCACTCAAACTCACAACATCTATTAAATGTCAATAGAACAATAAGATGTAAACATTAAAATTCCCAAAAAATCAAAACAAAAGAATTAATTAAAAACTTTTCAAATTTTGAGGTTATGTTAGTAATTTAGAAATATTTTTTTAAAAAGAAACTCACATATGTTACGTGTTAGTGTAATCCATTTAGTATAACAACTCACACAACTTAGAATCAATTAAACATAAATAGTACATAAGAAAACTGCATAATTAGAACAAATTTAAGAAATGACAAACTGTTGTTTACATTTCATCGGTCCGCTGACAGTGTTGCCGCTGTTTACCTCAGCGCGGCTAGTATATATCGATGGCTGTGATAATACCAAAAACAATTTAATTTTGAAAAACGGTGTCTAGTATTTTTTGAAACATTGTGTTATTAGTATGTTACCAACAAACAATTAATTACAATTGCCCGTTTGCACAAACGCTCTTTAAAATTGATATTTGTTAATTTCTTATTAACGTATTTTTACCCAATCAGAGCACAATATTTTGGTTTTAATTCTGGTAATACTATTATAAAACACATTGTGTTAGCTTACCTTTCAACAGCAAGTACAATATCATGTCGGGCTCTATGACGGCGTCTTACCGTTGGACGGCCATCATCTATGCCGAGACAAAATCGCGATTTGTCTTTGAATATTACGTTATGCCTTCCAGACGTGCCGTTCTTTGCACCAGTCCAAACGCTGACGACGAAGTTAAACTTGTTGGTTTGTTTCATGTTTCTCTATTTTTTTCTGTCCACATCCGAAACACATACACTACCGTTATTGCAGTAGAATCAACACGGCGAGCAATATTTCAATAGGACCAACTTTTCAAAAGGCCACAAATCTACTTCTGTCAAAATCGCTAAGATGGTGATATTGTTCATGCTTTCGGAATGAAGAAATTTTTTTACCCTTAAAACAAAAGTAGTCGGAGACACAACAACTGCAAATACTTTTACTTATCAGATCTAATAACCGATTTTTCACAAAATTAGAAGTTAAACTTTGTTGCAAGAACTGTCAAAGATAAACCTTTTCAATAGCTACTATACTATAACTAGCCTTAAATTTACTTATTCTGTAAGCAAAAAATGACTTTCAAAAAATTATTTCTGGGTGTAATACTTTTAATGTCTCTGGGTATATAAACATTTTTTCTGGTATGACAAACAAACGCGTAATTTAAGTAGTAACAGATTAATTCTAATTGGTTATCTCGCCCTAATTCTCTAATAATTCTATTACGTTTCTTTAACAGCCTACTTCAAACTTTTTTTGTAAATTTTGAATCGGCCTATTTTCTACAGAACAAAAATGATCGCAAATTGGATCAAAACAAAAATTTAATTTCTCTTTTTCTGATAGTCTACTTGACCTCACCGTAAATTTTTTATAGCTGATTTTATTGAATTTGTATCGATTTATAAAAGTTATTTGTTAGTTTCACGAAATCAAGTCTCTTAATTATATCCCAAACTTTTTTTATCCGAACGACAACAAAGTTTTGATGCTGACTTCTCAGCAAATTTCCGCAACACTTTGTACTTGTAATTATTCGTAAACTTTGTAATAACCAAACAATAACGTAATTAATTCTTCATTTACGAAATTACTCAAGATTTAACCCGGCGCATCCACCATTTTTCCACTCCCGAATTTGATTTTATAAACTTCAAGTGGATAACATTCACACTAAGTCTGTTATTGAGCTACGATAATTTAATCAGCTACCACAAACTTTGCTAAATATCGTGTTGAAGCTTGGCTGAACTACGCCGGAAACGTTCGTCATTTGTTTGCAATAGACACACCTGTGTCACGCCTAAATCTGCTTATTTATCTTTCTAAGTTGAACGAATCGCGACAATTGTAGAAATCTGGGTGTATGTCTAAGATAGGATGCTTTTATGGTCCAATGTCGCGACATAATCCCTGGATTATCCCTTTTTATCGAGTCGATTTGCGGTTGAAAAGTTTCCTTAAGGAAAACCTCTTTATAATCACTGTATTCCTGTTTCATTTCGAGCACATCGTATTTGTTCAGCAAAGTAAATGTCTGGATTCGGGGATTTACATCCCGAGGGATCGATGGAAGGGAAATTGAATTATAAAATCTGATGTTAACTGCGTTTTATTGTACTAAAAGTAAAGGGTGAGATATGCAAGCGAAATTTTAGAATTACTCAGAGAAATGGAAAGCAAATAATTTTATTGATGTAGGTACAAAAACGTTTGAATAGATTTTAGTTGTAAAAACTAATTGTTTGAGGATTTATTAAAAGTTATTTTGGTATTAAGGGCGAAATCAAAAGGACTATGGCACGAGGAAATGGTTAAAGCCCGACGTAGGAGGCGTTTTAATTTTTTAAATCAAAAGAATATTCAAAATTTCGGTATTTTTTTTAAATTGTAAAAAATCTAGATTGACTAGTTGTCGTTGTCAGGATACGGTATGTTGTTATAATTTTTAAAAATAAAAACGTGTGTGAAAACGTTTATTTTAGATGAAAGTTACAACAGGTAAGAGCCCAAAATTTAAAAAAAGTTGTGTCACGTTCCGTGCGTTTGTAGTGTTTAACAGTTTTTTAAAATAAATGATGATTTTTCATGATAATTGTTATTTAATGTAAAAAGTGACTTTTAGAAAATTAAAGACGTTTATTTGACGGCTAGACGAATTTATTTATTACAGTTATTTATTTGTTATTGTAGCGTAGCAACTTTTAAAAATTCAATGCAATAAATATAAAGATTACGCCCTGATTTGCGAGCGTATAAAGTAGATTATGGTTTCAAATTAAAATAAATTATATTTTAATATTGATTTTGCACTGCTGTCGATTTTTTACATTTTTACTAAATTTATATAGGTTTTAGTGCAAATATTGAAATTGGCAACTTGCAAAATTTATTATCCTGACGCATCCGCAATTTTTCTGATAACTTGCTATCCAAATTTATGTTCGTTGTTTGCGGATGTAAATTTACCTTTAAAAGTTTCATACATGAAATCATAAATTTAACTTGGACGTCCGATCGGAATTCTCTTTACGATAGACATGTCTTTCATTAATAAAACACGTGAATTCTGCTTTTAACTGAATTTATGGTTATTTCCTTTTTTAGTATTTTACGACCGACCGGAATCATTTATTTTTATTTTTTCGTCTAATAAAATTTTAATCCTATTCGTTTCCTTCAAAGACTTTGTAAATAATGACTTTGAATTGAATAAAAGCTATGTAAAACAAACGTTTTACGAACTTCTTTGTATGAATGTTCTTGAGGGAATTATTTGTTGCGAACAATGGATAAATTACACTTTTTACGGTCGTCTTCAAGGTTGTTTTATATTACAATTGCACGGAAGAAAAAATTTAATCAACGATAAGCCCATAATTATTTTTTAAAGTGTTAATTGTCTGTTAGTGGACTTTAGAAACAGAAACTTTGCTTAAAACGAAGTTTCAAAACTTGATTATTACTTCTTCAGGCTTTGCTAATGTATCAAGTTTTAGAACTTGTACAAGGCGTGAAAAATTCAGAGCTTGGGTGTTTTTATAGGAGAGACAATATGCTTTTAAAGTTTTTGTAAAAGAATTCTTTTGGAAAATTAAGTGAAATTTTAAGTAAGGTCATGGCAAAAAAGGAACTCTGTGATTTTAATATTTAGATTAATTATATTTAAAACTTAACTAATTATTAATTTAATTAATTATTAATATAATTAAGTTTTTTATTGCTGTATTCTGAGCATTATTAATTTAAATACATAAATATTTAATACATAAATAAATAAAGAAAAATAAATGTCATGTTATGTAGTAAAAATCACCAAAGGTATGATTAAATTTCTCTTCAACGATTACAAAATTTATTTTTGCAATTAGTTTTAGTTTGTGTGAGTGATTTTTAATTTATGGGATAATTTAAATTCTAGTATCGCAAATTTTAATACTTTTCCGTGGCAACAACCAATCACAACCCCAAATTCTTTTAATTTTTTATGGAAACAAAAATGATACTACCGGTATTATTTTAACTTAAAATTAGTCCATTAATCTAATAAATTAATTATGCAATTTTTATTAATGGTTGCACAAAAAACATTGTAGTAACGTTTTTTGCAAAAGGTGTTTGGTGGTCTTAAAACTTTTTAAACCCTATTTTTTTCTACTAAATAATGTTGTCACGAGCTAGTCCAGAGGGATAGCGAACACTTCCAGAATTATGAATCACACAATAGCTCATAATTCTGAGAAATATTCGTGACGGCCATTGACGGAATACGAGAAAACTAAATCATCGTTTTACCTGAAATAAAGGTTGTTCGCATAAGCTTCCAGACCCTTGCTTGAAGAAAATGCCGTTATATAAGCAGGGGGAGACAATAACCGAGTTAGGAGCTTAACAAGTGAGCAAGACATTTTGACGGTTTATCGAATGCGATGTTATTACTGTGTAAATATCGAGTTATTTATTTATTAAATTATTGTTGTGTGTATTCGTGTATATAGTAGAAATAAATTATTCGTTATCAATGCAACTCTTTAAAAGAAGTTCGACGGGAACCGAGTAATTTCTGAACCAAGGTGGGACAACAAGAAGTCGGTCGAAAACAAGAGAGGAACAAATGCGTTTATTGTTGGAAAAACTCAAACAAAAAGAAGAGAAACGACGATTCAACGAAAAAGAAGAACAACGGAAAAAGCTAGAAGAAATGGAAAAACGGACACTCGAAGACGATGAAAAATTTAAGAAAATTCTGAAGGATCTCGAAAAACTACTTTTAGAAGAAAAGGAGGAACAAAAAAAAATTTAAAATTGCAAAAGTTCTTGAAAAATAAAATAAGATTTTAAAAGAGCTTGATAAACGGCGTTAGGAACCAAAAGAATGAGACACGACAATTGGAGGAGCAAAAGTAAATTTTGGAAGAAGTTGAAAGACGTCAGATAGAAGATAAAGAACAAAAAAATACTTCTGGAAATGCAATAAACAATTCTGGAAAAACAAATAAAAATTTAGAGAAGCTTGAAAAAAGGCATTTGGAAAAAAGAATGTGAAGGACAACAATTAAAAGAATAAAAAAAAATCGAGAAACCAAATTTTAGAAAACCAAAAAATCTAAAAAAGGTTTTAGAAGGACAAAAGAAGATTCTAAGGAGCTTGAAAAACAACGATTATAAAGGAAAGAAGAACAAAAAAACGAACAACGAAAGAAGGTGCTGGACGAAAAAAGAAAGAGTTTAAAAGAATTAAAAGAAATAAGTGAAAAGTACAACTAGAAATCGAGAAAACATAAAAAAACTTAAAGAAATCTTCAAAAAATGACCAACAAAAAAATAAGAGAATATTTTTAAAAAATTTGATATTGTACAAGATACTCTTCAGAGAAACGTACCAGAAGTAAACAAGAAATTTTGGAAAGTTCTAGAAATTTTAAGAAAATTTAGAGAAAAAAATAGATAAAATAGAAAAAAGTCAAGAAAAATCTGAAAGAAAGTTAATAAATTTGAAGCAAGAATAAAGAAGATCTCGACAAAAAGGCTAATAAGGTAGAAACAAAAATTAAGATGTAGAGGAAATAACAAGAATCGAACGAATGAAGCCTCCGATATTTAATGGCCAAGCTTTGTGGCCAATGTATAGAAGGTAATTTGAACGGCAGAAAAAATAAACGGTTGAAACAAAAAAAAATTAATAGTACCCAGGGCACTACGAGGCCCAGCTGTTGGAGACCATATTGGAACGTAGGATTAGAAAAACTACCACGCTGTTAATGAGGTATCGGAACGACAATATTGAGACTGGCACATAAAAGTAATGCTCTTCAACAAGGGAGTCCAAAAACGCAACGAAACGAGAGCTTGCAAGAATAGAGAGATTGCTTAAACGGATGCTTTTATCGACGAGCCGTAAGATAAAAAGTTGCAGTGTAATTGTAGTTATAGCTATAGAATAACATAATATATAGAATAAGTGTTATAGCGCGTAATTCTGAGAACTATTTGTCACGGCCATTAACGGAATACGAAAAAGCTGAGTTACCGTTCTGCTCGAACAAAAATTGTTAATAAGTTAATTAAATTAATTGATGTATAAGGGTGCGAAGACAATGACTAAGTGAGTGTGAAACTTGACAAGCGATTAAAAAGTGAGCGAATAAGTGAACAAAATTTTTATTCATCAAATTATTGTGGCATGTATTCGTGTATATAGTAGAAGTAAATTATTTGTTGTCAATCCAATTTTTATATCAAAAAAATATTTATATCGCCGACACGTTGCAATATGTTTACTAGACTATCAAACTAAAAAGACAGTCTGCATATTTTTTCCAGTAATAATATTTTAAAACTATTTATAATTTTTTTAACAGCTTTTGTTATTTTTTATCGCTCGACTTGTTTGTTTCCATTCGCTTAACTCTCCTACACAGCCATTATTTAAAAAAACTTTCTTATATTATAGTTTCAAGTGCTTTAAAAACTAACAAACAATTTTTTAAAGATACGTTATCGTCTGACAAATATTTTCCTTCCGTTTGCCATAAATTTAACACAACTTTTCTAAAACATTTAATAAGAGCAAATGCATTGTAACATTAAACGTGTACATTTACCTTTTTTGAGCTTTTAGAACTCAAGACAAGTTGATTTATATGAAGCTTTCAGGTAAATATTTATTTCCGTTGGACGTTTTTGGCAGAAACTTTTATGTTAACGTTTGTGGAATTTTTTTGTGCATTTATTACATTAATCCAACTTTTCGAGTGGTCCATATATTACATATGTGACGCAAACGCTTTAAAAGCTCGCATACATAACAAACGATAAGCCGCATATAATTCGGTTTAGTGGCATTTACCACTCGCTGGATATTAAGTTTATAATTGACTTGGATAATTCACAATTTTTGCTCCCATAGTTTGATCGAGCGACAAAGCTTAATTCACAAGTCACCCGGCGCATCCACCATTTTTACCAGAAAATGTAACAGATTTTTTCACTGACATTTAGTATATTTTATAATTAGCTAGAACGATGCAAATGCAAGAAAATATATAAACAAAATCTAGAAACTTTTTTGTGTATAATTTAATAAACAATCCATTTTTCAATAATTAAATATTGATAATTTTTGAGATAATTTGACAGGACAAGTTTTTTCGACAGTTTTTTTTCTAATTAAAAGTTTTGAAAGAAAAAATTTAGTGTCAATTTCATTGAAACAATTCTGTCCGAATTGGATTCAATTAAAAACGTCAAAGCAAACTACCTAGTTATAAGTCCTTAAGACAGGAGACAAATTAGTTTCACAATTAGTCCCAAATCGAATTAGGAAGGAACTTGAAGTTCATCCTTTGCATTCCAAACATCCTACCTAATCCTTGTATTCTTCAGCTAGGTCAGTTTGCTCATCAAACAAACTCCCAATTTGTTCTTTAAAAATAGTTTTATTGTGCGGTTTTTGTTCTAGACTACCATTCATGAAAAAAACCTTCAAAGAAATAAATTTCGCCACTCCCTAATGGATTCACCTTGTGGTTGTTCCAGATCCGTTACGGCTTTTAAGTTAAAACATTTTCCCTCACATTCTGTCGCAAATTCGGCGACGACGATTAAGTTTGAAAAGCGTCAGACTTTGGAGGGTGAAACTGTTGTACGCAATTATCATCTCGAAAACTTCCTCTCGGTGCAAATAAAATCAAGCTTTTATCGAATTTATAGATGTCATTTTGTGAAGGATGCAACGCACAGATTTTTGGGATATATAGCCATCGGCTATGGCTAAACCCCAAGATAAAACCCTCAGAATCTACAATCTCCGTTTAATAAACTTAGCCTGAACAAATATAAAATGGAGCTTTCTTCGGGAAATTCGCGAATAAAAATTTCTACTCTCGAGGGTATTACGCAAAAATATATGCAGAACGATTTGGATTAGGTTCTCTTGTGCTGCATTTTCCAACACTTAAAATTACATTACGTTCGAATGGGGCGATACGTATCGATGCGCATTGGAAATTGTTGCTTTTTTCTATTTTGTTTTATTTAAAAAGTCGCACTTTTATACGATACTCACAATTCCAAAAAATAAAAATTGTAGAAAATACTGAAAAGAAATTGCAGTTCAGGACGAAATCAATTTGGTTTGAAGTCGGCACGGCACATTCACCATTTTACAGTTTTATACAGCAAATTACTATATTTGTTAGATGTCATAGTTGGTTGGTTTTGTTGAGTTGGTATAGGTAAAATTACTATTGACATTAAATGCCAGTAGCAAAATAATATCGTTTTATTTAAATAAAATTCGAAAAACACGAGAATGCATTAGACAGTATTTCTTTCAATCGGGCTGTTATAAACTCAGCCTGTTCATTCAAAAGCGATCTCTTGAGTGATCTAAATATTTAAAAAAAAATTATTTAAGCCCAATCTTTGAGTTGTAGGTTAACCGAACTTAATTTGCTATAGAAACATCGATGAAATTGATAGATTTCTTTGGAAAAAAGAGACTGATGTTTGCACTCAGCACTGCTTTTACTAGTGCAGAAGGGTATGATGAAAAAGTCCTAAATTAATTAACAGAAAATTGTACTTTATCTTAAAAAGCAACGGCAAATTAAATTAAAGATAGCGAAGGCTACTAATGTCTGCAGGTCTGGCCTACAAGATAAATAAAATGTTTTAAGAAATGTGAAATATATTAAAAAATGCGTTTGAAAAAAATAATTTTGAATTACAAATTTAAGTTTATAAAACAGCCACGAAGCACAGAATGGCTTGAGAAACATGATCTTCATACTGTTTTTTATAATTTGACAATTTTTTCTTTTTTTATTGAATATAAAAAAAAAAACGAAAATTTTGGGTTCTATAATGGTTCTATAATATTCTACTTTCGCACTAGATATTGTTCAGATCACTAAGCAATGCAAAAACAATTTGATTAATTGATAAATAAATTAACTAATAAATAATGCTACAACCCTTAGATCTTCGTTACTAAAACAATTTACACTATTCTGACTGCGTTTTTAGTATCTTAACATTGATATTAAAAAAATAAAATATGTCACGTGTATGCACTCTTTGGTGATCTGGACGATACTACATCTAATGGCTATAAACACCCAAATGAATTTTACTATAGGTTTCTTATTAGAGACGCAAATAATAAAAAGAAGTTCTACAAACTTTAGAATATCGATTTTTAATCTTAATAAACTGAAGGTAAAACAGTCCCATAATAATTAGTTTTAATATTATTTATATTAAAAGCAATGAAACTAAAGGTTTTGTTGTTTCTGATAAAGAAGTTTTAAAACGAATAACAAAAAATATTGAAATTCTAAATATATTTATTATATAATTCTGAAGATATATTTGTTATTTAATCAATTTAGGTACTAAACGTTTCTAAGACTCAAATTATTATTATATAAATATCTTATTTAAATTTTACAATAAATGTGCAAAATCGAGTTTCTTTTGTTTTAAAGGCTCAATTAATAACGTAAAATTTATTTCTACTATATATACGAACACACACAATAATTTGATAAATAAATAACTTGTTATTCACACAGTAATAATTACTATCGCCGTTACTTTGATGAATCGCTCATTCTTTAATCGCCTGCCGGATTTTACAGTAGCTAACTGGTCATTATCTTCGCGCCGATTATATAACGATAATATAAATATAGTCCTATAGTTAGTCCCATAACGGTATGTTTCTACGACACAGTAGGTAAACTTTAAAGATTTTAATATAATTATTAACGTACACGATTAAAAATAATGCGTAAGTCATCAGTTTAATTCAATAATAGCCATTTAAAGGTGTTCTCGAGTTGACTTCGAAATCTGATTCGTAATTACAACAAAATTCCCAATGATTATTGTTTTAATAATAATAGAGGAAGTTTCGAGTCCTTAGGTAATTAAATAAAATAGGAAATATATTTTACCATACTACGTATATATTTGTATATTTCTCTACTATATTGATAATGATCCTACTATAAGAGACACCCTGTATGTGTTTTAATTTTAAGAGTATTGTTGAGAAATGTGGAAAATGCCTTTAAACAGAACTCACTTGAAGTTATAAAAAAAATTTATTTATCTCTCGGGGCATCCACTCTTTTTACGCCGTACTCATTTTTTTATAGTTAAAATTGTAATATTGGCCGCATACGAAACGTCGGTAATCTTAATAATTGCTTTACCAACTGTCTAAAAATCGCTATATGGGCGCAACTGGGAATATTATTCAAGTATTATTTTTTAACCGAATTTTATTGCGATTTGCTGAAAGATAATATTCTGTTTCAGGTGTGTATCGTTCAGAAAAAAGACTCGAAGCAGATGTTCGCAATGAAGTACATGAACAAGCACCAATGCATGGAGCGAGACGCTCTCAAAAACGTACTCAGAGAGGTGGAAATTTTGACGAGATTAGAACATCCCTTTCTTGTCAATATTTGGTTTTCATTTCAAGGTTGGTATAAGCAATTGACACGGGTCATTCGATAACGAGTTTTTCTACTATCAAGACGAAGAAGATCTTTTTATGGTGACAGATCTTCTCCTGGGGGGTGACCTTCGATATCATATCCAACAAGAAGTGAATTTTTCCGAGGATGCTGTAAAGTTAATGGTTTGTGAATTAGCTCTCGCGCTGGATTATCTTCAATCGAAACATATAATTCACAGGTCAGTTTTGTAAAATAAATATTGAAATGAAAGTCGGAGAGAAAAAAATTTCAACCTGAAAGAGATTTATCAGCGTTTGCGAGTAATGAACTTTGTGTAAACTTTCCAGTGGTGTATTAAGTTAGTGATGATATTTATCCCAGAGGTAATGTTTTGAAACGTGAACGGTTTTTTACGATGTGTAGCGTACGTGTTTCACTAAATGCGGACGAATGAATTTTTTATTACGATCTACGAAACAACTCATTATTTACAACAAGCCAAAATGAATATTACGTTTTTGTTTTTTTTTTTTCTAATTACGATGAAAATAGATGTTTACGTTTGACTTGTTTTTGTCACTCCATTTGCGATTTCAGGTCAAGGGTAATTCAAATATATGCAGAAAAGAGAATAGTCGTTCCGTGCGATTTGCTAGTGGAGACTTCAGTAAACTAAAATATTAAATAATGACTAGTCACTCACTAAAGCTTATTAAAAAATTATAAAGTGAGACTAAAAAGAATCTTAGGATTACTAATTTCGACTAAAATATTAAGGGGCTTTGGGGATTACTGAAGTATATTAACCTGTCGTGGCAGTATTTAAAGGGTTATTATGGCACCTAAATATGCAATGGAACTCCAAAATATCACTTATTTGGTAGTTAATTGGTAGTTAATTGGTAGTTATTACAGTACCTAAACCTTCTACTATATGAAATAATTGGAGACCTGCTCTTATGGGATCTGCCATTATAGTTATTATTGCAGCTTTATAACTGCAACTGCGCTTTAGATTTGTATATAAAACTTGGGTTTTATTTTTAAATAGAAATATGCGATGTGTAAACAGGAAACAATCCATTTTATTTATTAGTTGTAATACAAAACACTCATAAGATAGTTATAACATAACTGTCAATAATACTTAATTAGTGTAAAAATTCATATTTTGTTTTCTTTAGAATCTGGAACTGATTGTAAGTTACGTTTTTATTATCAGAAAGAAAAGAGAAAAGTATTATTATTATATTATTTTAAATTGGATTTGACGTTGCAACAAAAGCAAAGTATTTATCCGGTTTCAGGACAAAAGGAAATAATTCAAAGCGTACTCGTACATTTTTTCCTTAATAACTGTATTGAGAAATAGAATAATAAGTTGTAATAACGGGAACGAAGCTTTTTCAATTATTGAATAGTTCTTTTGTTTAAATGTTTTTTCATTTTGACATGTGTACTAGATGAACATCAAAATTTGAATACACGTATTTACATTTCATCAAATAATAACTGTTTATTGATTGACGATGTACAATTATTATAATTAGTTAACTCTTGCGAATTATGTAAGCTTAATTATAATTACTAATTGTTTTGCTAAAATTAAATATTTAGTAAAGAGAAAAAAGTATTTTTAAACTAAAAAATGTAAATATAATTATATAATTTAATTTAACAACCTAAAACCACAAAATTAAACTCTCGTAATATTATAAAATGCTTATTTTTTTTTATTCAACAAATGGGTATTTAATGAAATAAATATATACAAAAACTAAGGTATAAATGTTTTAAGGGCTCTTCAATAAAATAAAAGAATACAAATTGATACACCAGATGTAACTAGAAATATGTTCGCCTTTTTTTATTTTTATTGAAAAATTGGTTTTATTGACGCTTCAAATAGCATGTAATTTCAGTGACTTCGTGGTCCGATGTCCGAAAGCCATAATTTGAAAGTTGCTTTACGTAGCAAAATCTGCTCGATACTACTTGTGTACTTGATTTTTTTATTTTTAGATATCTTTACAGATTTTAAGTAAATCTTCAAAATTTCTCAAATATAATAAAAAAATCTAGAAAATATACGTAAAAACATCAAAATTCATAGGAAATCTAAATGGGTAATAAATATATAAAACAATTTTTATTTTGCACAAATATATAGATTAGGTATGGTTTTATGAATTAGTGGGCAAGACATTTCGAAATATACTGTATTATAAGGTCTTAGCGAATTCGGGTTTTTTTTTGAATCAAAAAGTTGGATTATTAATAAATTATTTATTTCTACTATATACAGAGTTGATCATAGAAAATGAGACTCTCGGGTCGGCTCGGATCAAGGAGGTTAGATAGAAAGGAGAGAGTACGCCCTATACTTCCCGTGTAAACAGTTTGGTACCAGCTTAGTACCAGTTTATGACAGGTTTCAAATGAAGCGCAGACTCGACAGATCCTGTTTGGCTGTGTCTGGTCTCGCACAGTGGCGTAGCTGACGCAGGATGCTAGTTTTTGTTTGGTTGTTTACAAACAACGTTGTTTTGTTTTTTTTACTGATTTTTTTTGGTCTGTGTGAATTGATTGTTAATATTTTTTGTTATTATTGTTGTCATTTTGTTGTGTTTTTATCCTTTGTTTAAACTTTTTACACTACATTTTGTGACGCTACTGACTTCAACCTCCTGATGCGCCTGCTTTCAGTACCAGTTTATGGCTTTGCGCAGTGAAGGCGGCAAGTCCATTTATTTCAAGTTGTACTCTCTCCGTCCTATCTAACCTCCTTGGCTCGGATAGGTTCCGAGAGCCAGCAGCTCACATTCTAACAACACAGTAAATACGGGCATTCGTTTTGTATCGTGTAGCTGCTTTCTTTCGTTCGTCAACTGAGGACCGAAATATTCAAATTGAGATAATATCGGCAGCTTGACCGGTAGTAAATAATTTTCGTTTCCATAAGAAATCAGAAAAATCCGCATCTACAACTGCTTGTTGCCGTAGAAAAGTATTAAAATTGCGATATTCTCGATGGCACTTTAACTTGAAATTAATTAATTTTTAAAGATTATTTTAGTAAGTTTATTCAATAAATTTTGATTAGATATTAATGACGATTAATTAGATATTTCTTATAGCAATTTGCCAACTAAAAAAACATTAATCCAACTTTTTTATTTGAATTATTTCACAGAAAACAATACTGTAGAAAAATAAACAACAATTATTATTAATAAATGGTTTGAAATAAACTTAAAAGACAAGACTTATTTTACATTCTTATAATTAAGGCGAAAAATTCTTGACAATTTGTTTTTAATAAAAGTTAAAGGCTTTGTCTACAATTTAATTTTTAAAATCATAGTCAGTGGATATTTATTGGCATTTTATTGTTATGTTTGCAGTAAAATTCTTCACCAGCACAACGAAAGAAGCAAGTAGGATGTGATTTTTTTTATGTAAATAAACATATAATATAATACTATATTTGTGTGACTGTTCACTTACTTTAGTTACAAACAATTTTAAAGAAAATATTAAAATAAAAAATTACCTCTATAAAACAAGAAAAAAATGTAAAATTTACATTTTAACCTCCAAACCAATAACTTAGAAAATATGAATTTTATTCCATATTTTTATGTCACTCTGTATAATCTATCTATATTTGGAAGAATTTTATGGTGCAATAGAAGACATAAGTTCGGTCCCTTACCGATGAAGAAGCCCCAGCCCCTGAATTTAAATGGTTTGTAAAGGTCCGGGGCGTGGCACCCAAAAAGAGTGAATACGGTTCTGTTTGTTTGTTTCCTTCGAGGTTTTATCGACGGACCAGCTGGTCGCTAAACATTAGGGTTCACTTATCTTTACAACCAGCTTTTTTAAATCTTTTATAAACTAGTTTGTATGTCAAAACCATAAAACTCTTCCAAATATAGGCACACACATAGCCTTCGCTTCAATGCACCGCTCACTCCTCATTTGCTTCGAGTTGCACTCTAACTAACTGCCCGGTTAATGTCTCTCCTCTCTTATAAAACCAAACGTCTTTGCACAATGTATCCGGATGTTTTGCGACTTTTCTCCACTTGTGCGAAGCGATGACACAGTCTTCTCAATCGGTTCGTGTTTTTTTTTTTTATTTCGGATTGTTTATAACACTATATTACGTAACGTATTTTTTATATTATCTACACGGTGGTTAAGTCTAATGATTTTTGATACATATTTGTCATTTTGAGAATAAACTGTTAAGTTGAAAAAAAAGGTTTTTTTATTTTACGATCAACGGAAAAATATTGTAACCAACTCTTTTGCTAATGATAAGCGATTCATACTGGTAATTTCTATTATCGTATTTGCTTCAGTTACGTACTAAAATGTGTCGATTATTAATCGTTGTCGTTATAGCTCAGAAAAATTAGACATTCAACAAAAAAAAATTAGATACAGGTTCAAAAATTTAAAGGCAATTTAGTTTTGGTGTTATATGGTAAATGTTGTGTGAAAGTTTCCCATCAATGCGAGTGCCGTGTTATTAATTTACGCGGGGTCGAAGTATCGAAATGCAGTCAATTACAAATATCGCAGAAACGATAGACCCTCTGGTAGACCCTTCAACAATAAAAGTGCAGTGATAAATTAAATAAAATTAATTACCTACAAAAAGTAGTTTTTTAAAGCAGTTTGAAGGTTTAAAAAAACAAAATTGTCTTATTTTGCAACAACCTTCCCTGTTGTAAATAGCGGAATACTCGCGAACTTTTAGAACGCTTTATTTTACGATTATTTTACACTTATTAGACAAGAGCCAATTTAAATGCTTCACTGACCAAGTGCAGTTTGTATATGATTAAATTTCGATTATTATTAGTTTTCTATATCAACAGGATCTATACCGAGTTTGGTTTTTAATTCTGCTTGCTGTAAAATAATCTTATCGAATACCATTTGAGTTCTGCATTAGTTGTGATTCAAGAACCGATCGGGAAAAATGAGTCATCTCTTCCAATTGAATCTAGAAAGGTCACAAAACATCCGACACATTCTAACAAGGACGTTTGATTGTATAAGGATTAAGGAGGGAGACTGACTGGGAGTTAGTCAGTCAGTTGGCGAAGACCGGACAAGTGAGCAACATGATCGGTATTCTGGGAAGCCACGTGATTGAATTAAGTCGACGGCGATTTATTCGTTATTAATCCAACTTTTTGGATACAAGAACTCAAATTTGCACAAAATTACAAATTTTTTGTCTAATAAAATGTGTGTAAAATGTCTACTTTTCTTGAACTATAAACAAATTTGTTCTTCAAATAATTATTTGTTGTTGCAGTATAAAACTGCGTCTTGTTTCTAAACTATATAGACTCTAATACATAAAATCCTAATCGATACACGTATTTGCGTTCAAACTAAAACATTTTCATAAATTATTCATTATGCAGCTGTTAACTCAATTAATCCCATTCTAGAAAACATAATATAATCTGTTATGAAACAGTAAAATCCTGCTTGTTTTATTTCAAAAACATTGTTTCATTTTAAACAACAATTTATCTCAACAAAATTTATTGAAGACACAAAAAAACCGTCACAGTTTCACCTCAAAACCATTTTTCTTGTTTCAAGCTATCCACTTTTAAATCCTTCTTAAGACGATTTATTAGGTTTAAAAATTTAAGCCACCTAGGCTTGACATTAAATTTAACCCTCTGACAAAAAAATTATTTAGAACACACAATACATGTTTCCTACGCCTTTTGTTAACTTTATTCGAAACGAATTTAAATTATTTTCGGCATTTAAGTCTGGCAAGTTCGAAATATCGATCGTTTGATTAAAAATTCCAAGACGGTTTGGGACAATAATCCAAATAAAGCTTGGAAGCGGCCACCGGAGGCGTAGATTTAATAATTTAGAAGCAAAAAGAAAGTTGTGCGAAAAAATCCCAACACAATTCACATGTCATATAACTTTGTCGAACTGACTTCGACTAATTTTTTTCTCTCCTGATAATTAGAAAAAAAAACTCTAATCTTAAAGAAATAATATTTTTTGCAGGGATATAAAACCGGATAATATTTTGTTGGACGAAGAAGGTAAGCTTTAATAAATTATCCAGACCACTTTGGGACATTCCCGCAGCCCTCTAATGACTCGATTTGTGGACCAAACGAATTAATTTTGATTTCTAGGACATTTTCACATCACAGATTTTAATATAGCAACGGTTTTGGAAGATACGCATTTAGCAACATCCATGTCAGGGACTAAACCATACATTGCACCGGAAATTTTTGATTGTGCGGTTGATTTATGTGTGGGATATGCATATCCTGTTGATTGGTGGTCGTTAGGTAAGTCACTCAAAGGTATAGTTCAACGAAAGATAAGTGAGCAGACTTTTTAAACCCTTCTACGAGTAATAAACAGAAGCATAAAAATAATTGCATAAAACACCTTATAAAACTTGATTTATGACGGTGCACACTTAACAACGACCTTTTCTGGGAACCATTAAAAGATATTAGCAAATCGTGCTAAGGTCGTTGTTAAAAATGCAAGTGTGCACCGTCATAAATCAAGTTTTGTGAGATGTTTTATGGTTTATTTGATGTTTGTGGTAACTGCAATTATTTTTATGCTTCTATTTATTGGGAGGGCTTAAAAAGTCTGTTCACTTATCTTTCGTTGAACTGTACTACGGCGTATTATGTCATCTAGACAAAAATAACATGGGGTTTTAGACATACTAACATATACAACCAATCACAAGCTTAGAAATTTTGACTTTTGACCAATAACAATTATTTTACTCTGAATAAACACCAAGTTGGTAGAGAGTTAGCACAAACTCGCCGTAAACCAGTGGCGGCTCGACAGGGGAGGCAGTGCCTCCTCAGAAAAAACTAGAGGTAAAAATAAAATAAATTTATAATTATCTAAATTACTTTGAATCATATCTCAAAATTTTTTGTATGCATTTTCACATTTTATATATTTTTTACAGTAAATCGGTGTTTTTTTACTGTAGATAATAACGAACCAATTTTAAATAAAACCGCCGTGCCGCGCTACTCCATCCGTATGCATTTAATTTTCGTCGCGGTTACGGTGCCTAGCTACAATGCACTGTGCCGGTCAGAGCGGCAGATGCCTCCGACGAGCCAAGATTTTTAATCAAGTTAGTACGTAATGCGCAATGTTTTTGTATCAGAGAGTAGAGGGGACCACGGGCCGGGCAATTGCAATTTTTTAAGTCGGATCGGAGGCAATCACGCCCCTTTCTCCTAATCCAATGGAAATTATTATTTTCAATTTGCCGGGAAAAGCTTTGTCTTAAATTTGCAACCGTTGTTTTTTCGGTGCGGTTCAAATCTCTAAATTTTGTGTTTATTTATTTATAATTCTCAAGTGAATAAAAATGGATGGAGGCGGTAACTATTAGAAATTGTGTAGATGTCGTAGAATTACTAATTAGTCATAAATTTTGTCGTCTTTCATACAATAATCAAATGTGTGTAAAAAATTTGGGAGTACCTCAACTCTCAACCGGATTTCAGTAAGATAATAATTAATCCAGGTAAACTATCTCGCAGTTTTGGAAATTTGTGGTATACTAAATGCTCATGGTTAACTGGTAGTTCCACCTTAAAAAAATATTTTGTTGTCCAATATATAACAGATATTTTGTTGACAAAGTAGAGATATAACAAACAGTCCTGATAATTTTTTAAACCAGTACCAAAATTAATATTTGCTTATAAAAAAAAATGTGTCTCTCTTGCCTCCCCTACGGAAAAGACTACGAGCCGCGCCTGCCGTAAACTTGAACGTATTGTGATGAACAGGTTTAAAGATCCCATCTTTCTACTTGAGATAGGGAGGAATTTCAATGATTATGATAATGATAATGCATAAATTATGCAAAAGTCATAAAAAAGTAATAAATAGAGCGTGACTAAACACTTAAGTTCGTGCCACTATTGAATTCTACTAATTATTCATGGTTATAAAACTATAATTTACGACTTAAGTTCGTGCTGCTACAAAATTCTACTAATTAATTATGGTTATAAAAATATAACTTATGACTGGTTTGACCTCAATACGCCAGAAAGTTTCTGAACTGGGGGTATAAAAACTTTCTGCTCTTTTTGCAGAAAACATTGTTTTAGCAGAACCTGTTAAGGTTGTTATTGCTAAACAACACTTTGTTATAGTAATAGTAATTAACGGTAGAGTAAAAGTCTTTTACTAAGTGCAACCAAAGTGTCAACTAGTGTGTAACCAGTGAAGGAGTAAGTATGGTTAGAGCATGACCGTAATTACGTGTTTAATAAACTTGTTAATATACATTTTAATATATAAGTTAATTATTAAGAAATAACTTGTTTCGGTTAAATTGATAAAAACAAACATGGCTATATGAAAAGGTTTATTCTAAAAATGTAATTGCTATATATTTGAATTTGCATTCTTAAAGATGAACTTTTGGAAATTATAGAACTTGTGCTTCATATCTATGAAAGATTTTTGAAAAAAGGAGTTTAATTTAAAAAGAAATATTCGGATGTTAATCATTTTTGACCCTTGAACACTTTCCCGATCTCCGGTTTAATATTTTGATAATATTTTAATTCCATATTATGTTATTAAATCGCAGGGAAGTCCTACGTTCAAAATACAAATTTATTAGATCTGTTGGATAGGAAACCTTTTTCGGCCTTATTAACTTTTAATTAACTAATAAATCAAAAATAAGAAAAATTACATTTTTCTTATGCAAAAACAGCCTACCACAGTATTACGTATCCGTTGGACCATTCGGATATATGTATACGAAGATAGGGAGTTAAACCGAAATAGTTGACTTGTTGACTGTATAACGTAGGCTTTTGCGTTTAACGAGTGTACGTTAAAGTGACACAACACTGACAATAGCAATAATAATAAGAGAACCTAACCTAATGCTAACAATTTCAGTAGATAGTAAAATGTTACTTCTGGACTACTTGTTGTGGGAGATGGTTTTTTAACCGAAAAACCTTCATTTTCACCTGAAAATCATGAAAAAAGTTAAGAAAAACAGCAAAAAACTACAAAAAAACCTCACAATTTCTTAACTTCTCAAATCTCCCAAAAATCTTCCATTTAAGGGGCAAATATATTAAAAACAGCAAAAATGTCTAAAAAACTACAAAACTTTTCAATCCCCCAAATTTCTGGACCACTTCTTGTGGGAGACGTTTTTTTAACAGAAAAACCATCATTTTGACCTCATAATCATGAAAAATGTCATGAAAAACCAGCAAAAATCAGCAAAATTCACCAAAAATCTCTAATTTTCCAATATCCCAATTAACAAATTCAACAAAAATCGAAAAAATGATGTAAAATCATCTAAAAATCACTAAATTTGTAACAAAAAAACTTAAATTACCAAAAAAAAAACCACTATCCCAAACTTTTTGGTCAGTACCTTTGTGGGAGACGTTTTTTAAATGATTTTTTAAACGTTTTCTAATGATTTTATACTCTAAAACGACTACTTTTCTTCTAAAGTTATTTAAAAATCATTAAAAACTCTCTCCATCACCTCAAAAATATGCTTTCCGATACTTGAATAGTTGGACATTTCTGGACCACACCTTTGTAGAAGACATTTTTTAATAGAAAAATGAGCATTTTATAGCTTACAACCATTACAAAACATATAAAAACACATCTTACAAAAATCTTCCAATTAAAAATTCCATTCAAAGTAAAGCAAACTCACCCGAAATCCCTCAAATTTTCACACATTTCTGGCCGGTATCGTGTGGGGCAACATTTTCCTTAACAAAAAATCATCCTCGAATCCTTAAAAAACGTCAAAATGCCAGTATTTTTAGATTTTCCAAAAATCATCCAATTTACCTATTTCACTAAAAAAACTCAAAAATTATTCAAAACTATCTCAAAATCACCTAACATTTTCCAAAATATTCAATCATACAATCTTTCAAAATTTTCTAGCCGACCCATGTTTGGGAGCTAGGTTTTTACTCAAAAGACACTCAAAATCACAAACTCCCATCAAAAAGAGCATGTTTTTCATTCCTCTAAAAAAAACATGAATTCGCTCATTTTTCAAAAAAGCTCAGAATAAAGCAAAAATTTCTCAAAATCAAACAACTTTACAAAAAAACTTAAAATCATCCCAGAATTGCAGCAATTTCTATCCAGCCTCATTTTTAGGAGATTTCATTTAAAAAAGGCACTTCAAAGCCTACTCACCTCAGAAAAAGCACATATTTTCAAATCTCCCAATCCTGAACATCGAAAACATCAAAATGAATATAGACAATAATAAAATTTAAAAAGTACATGTTGCACAAAAATATTTATTAAATTAACAGATTAAATAATTCCATATACATGATCTGTGAAAGTTACAGCCATGATAGTAAATTCCTCTCTAGGAAAGTTTGTCCGTTTTCTGAACAAATCATGTTGTCTGAAGAAGAGCTTTAAGTTCCCTCATTTCCTTGATAAAGGCCCCTTTGGATTTGCATACAGTTGACAGTGCAAAATCTATGAAATGGACACGGTTGTCCTTTCCTATTAAAATATTATACTCACTGTTATCGTTATGCAAGATTCCCTTTTTGTGGATCAGGTTCAAGGCATTCACAATTGCATCCTTTTCCTCAAGTGACAGGTGGTTGCGTTTCGAGATAGGAACAGCATCACTGATTTTTTTCTATGACAAGTGTGAAGATGCAACCATCTAAATAGCCACAGAAATGCAACCGTGGTATGACATTGTCTTGCAAGTCTCCCAAAATCTCGTATATTGCCTTTTCGTTTTCAAGTTTCTGGGCGATCTCTGTTTCAGTGTATTTCTTGTGTTTGCATTCTCCAACACTTTTTGCAAGGTATGCATGCCCCAGATGATCAAATATTTCCCTGATAGGTCCGCTTCTTCCCTCAGCTACGATCGCTCCCATTTCATATTCGAAAGCAGTGGCCCGTCGCTTCTTGCTACCATGTTGCTCACCATCGGCCTGTGGTTTTGAGTCTTCTTCCAGTTGTTTGCTCTCATCTCTTTTACGTTTACTGGTTGTCAGTCTTCGTTCCTGAATCGGATCTGCTCCGGTTTTCACGGGTGCAATAATCTTTTTGATTCTAATGGTTTCGCTTTGAGTTCCCATAGCTAGCTTGATGAAATGAGCTATCTTTTCAAGAGGGCTCTCGCAATATCTTACTACTGGTGATAATTGCAAAGTTGTTGTTTCCCCACGTGAAAGAATGTATGGAAGTAGAAAGTTAATATGCTAAAAGCCTTTGTCCTGTTTAGTTCAATAGATAAGTTTGGAGCTGTTGGAGAGCCATTTTGAAGGGCCTCGATTCCTCTATATATTGATGAGAAATTGTACCACCAGTTTGTAATGCAGACACTACTTGCTCCTTCGTGGGATTTTTTGGCAGGTTTACATTCAGAAATGCATTCCATTGTTTTACTTCTATTACAGCAAAGATTTCTTTCTGAACATTTTTCAGGGTAAAATCAGGTTTGAAAGTTCCTATCCAATCATAATCGCCGTCAACAGTGAGTTTTACCTTTGAAGATGTCCATCATAGGTGATAAAACATTCGCGTAAACTATATAGCGTGAGCTATTTTCCTTTGTGAAACATATGTTTATGTCGATTGGGAAACACACATTCTGGTTTAATTCTTTGCTGTCTAACTTGTCTTTGAATGCCTCGAAATCTATGTTGACTGACACATCATCAGCTTTGTAATGTTTGTAAAAAATCGTCGTTTGGAAAAAAAAAGAAGAACAAAGGAATATTCTAGTCGAGATTGAAAAACAACGTCTGGATGATAGAGAAGAACAAGAAAAACTAAATTTAAAAGAAAAAAGCAAAAGAATATTTTAGAAGAAATTAAAAAACTACGTTTGAAAGGAAAGGAAAACCAAGAAAAACGACGATTGGAAGCAAAATAAAAACAAAAGAAATTTTTAGAAGAATGAGACAAACTTTGAGCGTGGTATAACAATCGATGCTAAAATCAAGAGGCCATTGTGTTGTTTATTCCTTTAGCAGGAAGTCGGAAAAATGATTTTATAGTTAAAAGTATTCTGTCAATTTTAGTCTTTAAGGGTATTTTGGCTTAGTAAGCACTACTGTATTAAGCAAAAAAAAAACGTAGCATGTTTTCAGACTACCCGCTAAAGGTGTAAACATAGGATTAGATAAGTGTTGGGTATTTGCTTTCAAACTGTCACAATATGCTCATTAATATGAGAAGCAGCTAATCATTATGGTTTTCAAGAAGTTCATAAAACTTTATGGTGGACCAAAGAAAAATAGAAACAATATACCAAATGTACAGCAAGCAAATGTTTGTAAAATCATATTTGAGAAGCTATGGGGCACTATAATATTGAGGCTTGAGAGAAATTGTGAGAAAAACTTTTGATATTGTTGGACCTTTTCCTGTCACTGACTGGGATATTATATATATAATATATAGCGATTATGAAGATATTGGTCCTGTATAAATATATTTTCTTATAAAATTATTAAGAAAAGGACTAATAAAAAGTTTTTTCTTTTTTTGATGAACTCTATATTTCGCCCAAGTCGTTCGGGGCTTCTTCAGGAGCACAAATTTAAAAAACTAGATGAACTAACGAATAAATGGTAATGTGAATAAAAAACACTTTAAAACTTTGATTAAAATTTAAAATGGACGGAAATAGTTACATATTAAAAGTTGAAAACATATTACAAATTGCGTGTAAATTGGACGGAACCTCCGTATAGTTCCAGATCGATTACAGATTACAGTGTTTGTGTCGCAAAGTGTTTAGGCCTGTTTTCCGAATAATCTCTATGTGTAATGTGAATATCCTGCTTTCAAGAGGAATCTTCAATGGTGAAAGTCATCCCATTTCCTCTCTGGAGTCCCTAATTTGGAAACAGTGTTTGTGTCGCGAAGTATTATGGCCTATTTACCGTACAAATTATGTCTATTTTGTGTATAGCGTAAACACCCAAAAGTCCCAACATACACTTGCTCAATGCTCACATACTATTGTTAATTAGATGAACCATTCTCACATTCCATCCATACTATATATTTTGTAACTGAATAAAATGTAGCGCTGCATTAGTAACTTACAGGATCACACCAAAATGATTAGTTGCAAAATTTTAAATCATGGCCCTAAATTTCAAATAAACATGTTTTTTTTGTGTTGTCCAATAGTATTATTTAAATAACTCTTGGATTACTTTAGTTTTGTTGTGCAGTTTACCTAGAAAGCACTTGTTTTGGATTTTCATTCACCTAGTCAGGATTCTAGACAGTCAGAATTCAAGTTAAGTAACTTATTGTTATAGAATATAAGTGACTATGTAATGTACCGGTGTCTAATTTGGCACCAGTTACACAATAAATGCGCCCTTGTGATGCCTTTTTTTTGACTAGGATATGAAGAATCTTGGTTTTGGCAATGAAGTACGTCATGGTTCTTCTGGAAATACACTCTGACCAAGGACAGAAATTTGGTTCTAGTGACCCTCTAGACTAGTGAAAAACTAGTGTTGGGCACACGAAAATCTAGTACAATACCATTGCATCCACAGCCAGACAAAATAGTTGAATGTTTCAACAAGACCATAAAGGAACATTTGCCCAACTAACTAAAGAGACTGGGACCGAACAACCGCCAAGAGTTTTTTGGTCGTGAACTTTCGTGTGCCATGTGATCTGCTGTTTGAGACACCCGGTATAAAACCGAAGGAGATTTGAAGGAATTTATGTTGAAAAGCTTCAAAGGACAATGACTAACATCTACGACGTAACTCGAACGCGGGTTGAGATATCAAGTGACACAATGATAAAGACACAACTGGGCCAAGTGCATGGCGCGCTCAGCTGGCATGTGGAAAATAGCTGGTTCGAATACCGCCTTCGACTATTTTGATAGGAGTTTTTCGAGAGGTTTTCTCCGATCGGTAGGCGAATGCTGAAACAACAACTTCTTCTCGAGACTTAGAGTCTTATTGCTTGTCCTCAGTTCAAATAAGACTACAGGGGATGGATGCAATGTGGGACTTTGTCTAAGGGCTAATTCGACGGGTTTCAATAAAGAAGGTGCTTTAATCTGACTGTTTAAAACCTCCAGTTGAAGAAAGGTCGTTGTAAAAAACTTCAGCCAAACTAAGAAGGTCCACGATTTTGACCCGAGTCAATGACATGGTGTATACTAGCCTCCTCGTAAAGATACCAAAAAAGTTTATCATCGGAAATAGCGTTTACTGTCCCAACTTTTTTTATGTAATTTTACTTTAAATATAAATGACGCAGTATTATTTTCTGCAACATACTCAGAGACATTTTATGGGAAGAATGAAAGTGGTCCATCTGGTGCGTCTATTCATCTCAGACAAATCAAACGATGAGGACTCGGGTAGATTGTTACAGGCTAATAATCCTTTAGAAGGAAGCAATGATTGTTTTGGAAAAAATTCTAGTTGGTAATGTCACTTTTCAGTGCGTTCTGTAGAAGCATAACGTCACACCATTTCGAAAATTCTAAAAGTGTGAATCATAAATTGGAAGCAGCTTCAATAGTCGCGTACCGACCTTGACTCTCTATAAGCAAGTGACAAGTCGATGCAGTTTGGTTTAGCAGAGGTAAAGGGATAACATCAAACATCCTACTGATTATTCAAAGCGATAGAAGTGTGTTGAGTTGTATAATCATTGAAAGTTAGTGCAGTACAATCAGTGACGTGATTAGCGTTATTTACACCTTATTTAAAATACTTTAAAGAGGAAAGATTTTAGTGGGACTTACGACAGTCAAGTACTCAATCAGTATTATTTGCTTATTTTCAGGTATAAAAGACTCTCTTATTTGAACAATTGACTTTTGAAAGCGTTGTGATTGTGAATAATCTTGTAGACCCATTGAACAAATAATAAAGCTCGCTGGATTACACAAAATAATTACCTAGAGGTATGTCAAGTGACTCGTTTGCGCCTAAGCCTGGTTATTTGTATAAATATTAGTTATTAAATAAATCATTCATTTCAAATCAAATTCTTTAATTCGACGAGGAAACCGAATCGAATCCACTAGCAAGACAAACTATTTTCTCTTATATGTATCATGTATTAACTCCAAGTTTAGGATCTAGTTGTTATATGATTTCTTCTAAATCCCATGTTAATTTTAGCCTCCGCATGCGTCACCACAAACATTGCGTATAAACTAGAAACATAATACGGGTTGGTTTCAGGTGTGGTGGCTTATGAAATGTTAAGAGGGATGCGACCGTTTGACATTCACTCCAACACAGGCATACAAGAAGTCAGAATCTTATTCCAAATCGGATTAGATTACCCACCAAGTTGGAGCGAAGGGATAATTGATTTAATTTCAAGGGTAAATATTTTTTTTCAGAGATTTTAAGTTTTTTCACTTCACTTTTCAGTTATTATGTGTAAGTCCCGGATTGAGAATTTCAAACATAAAAGAACTCAAACAAGTCAAGTGCCTAAAAAAATTCGACATGGAACGAGTATTTCAAAGGCAGTATAAACCGTATTTTACGCCCCCTGTAAGTAATTTCTTGAACTTCTTGTTGGTCCCCTTGGTGTGTTGCATAAATTGAAAAATCCACCCAAAATTTTTTTAGTGTTATTGGGTGAATTTTTTTGACTTATTTCTTAAACTAACAAAAAACTAATTACATTTTTTAGAAAGATCATTTGAATTGTGATCCAACCTTTGAACTTGAAGAAATGATCATTGAAACTAAGCCCTTGCATAAAAAAAAGAAACGATTAGCGAAACAAAGATCAATAAGGGAAATTCAAGGACCAATGAGTATTGATTTAGATGCGGATTCACCAATGGATTTTCCAGGAACGATAATTCCAGATTTTAAAGTTTATAACAGATATCAAGAATTGGAAAAACGGGAAAGGGAAAGAAAGGAACTAGCTTGGGAACGGGAACTCGAACTAGCAATGAGATCTTCAGATCCTCTTAAAGAAGAAACAGAACCTAAAGAGAAAATACACAAATGTAGTGGCTGTCCAAAACTTGAAACTATGATAAATTCAAACTGTAAAGTCCAGTATGGAAGCGCAATGAGTCAATTAGCATTACCTGAAGAGGAAACAACAGTTGATATACAAAACAAATTACAAAATATAGATTTTATTGATAGGACACCTTCACCAGTAGAACGACCCGAAGGCACTTGAGCACTTTTTTTATAAAGGAATGTGGTAAATTATATTTTGTAATAAAAAAATCAAACACGAAAAAAAATTTATTTTTTTACAACAATTATTACAAACGTTATAAAAATTAGTTTTTATTTTTATTAAGGAACTACAAATTGTACTCAACAGTAAAAACTTAAAAAAACACTACTAAGGCAAGAAATGGAAGCCAAAAAGATTTTCCCCTTCAAACGGCTGTAACACCAGTCGTTTCAATTCTCGTAGGTTCCATAATTTTCACTCTCAAATTCGAAGAATCAGGATTTAGTTTCAACGTTTTTAATGTTTCAACAATATTATCAATAGCAAACGTTTTTTCCTCTTTCTTCACTGGTTTAGCATAATGCAAGTAGCAGAACCCTTTATAACCACGCCATGTGATATTGCTTGGTCTGATCCCATGATCAATCAAAACGTCTTTCAATTGACGCACGCGAACATTCTTGTCGATATTGCTAACAACAAGGGAAAAATCCACTTTGTAACGGTGGGTGTTGCGACGGAAGGGACGCTGCCTATTTTTCATAAAGGGGATGAAATCGGAGTTTTCCTTATTTCCCTGAACCCAAAAAAATTAAAAAACAAACTAGGTAATGTAAGAAAATCAATTACCAGATCTTCATTTTCGATTCTAATATTAGCCGATCTTGATCTTTGGAAAAATCGCTGCTTTCGGGGGTTTTCAGCATAATTTGAGATTCTGTTTCGCTCAGACAGTCTTGGCTTGGGGTTCGTTCCTGGTTCTTGTTTCTCTCCACTTGCAACGTTGGCGTCTTCATTTTCTTTTTCGACGATCGTATTCTCTTGGGCCTCACTAAAATGTTTTCTTTTTAATACATACAGGGTGTGTTTTATTTGCTTCCGCCCGAGATTTCAAAAAGAGGCAACACGTTATACAAACTATCAGCAACTTTGGGAAAACTACAAATGATCCAAATGAACTGACTCTGGAAGCATTGTCAAAGGTATTGTCAACAATGTTGCACATTAATTTACAACCCTCTGTGCCTTAATTTTAAAAATTCAATGTTAAAAAACTACCAAAGTACATGTATAATGTGTTACCATTACTTATTTTTGGAGTTTCGGATGGAAGCAAATAAATAATCACTCTGTATAAATCAAAAACGTTAAAATAATATAACAAAAAAAATAAGTTGTTTATTTTTGTTATATCACAGCGTATTTATTTAAACTGTTAAGACTTCAAAAGGAAAAGCGTTAGGAAATAACAAACAGGTTTTCCCGGTAAACAAAATTAACAAGGAGAGTCAAAACAAGATTATTAGTCAGACAATTAGTCTGGATTTAAAGGATTTATTACCAGCTTTCCCCTAAATTTACTGATTTAATAATAGACGAAAAATACGAAAAACCAATTAACCGAGTTTTGTGGTTTCGTTTCAGTGATTTCAAATGATTCGCTTTATTAAATTATCAAATATGCTTTTTTTGCTGTACTCTACGGAATTAGCTATATTTTTTGAAAAAAAGGGATTACTGCTTCGGTTGATTTGCAAAGTTATGTAAGTAAGTATAGAAACTTGCAATTTCAAGTTTCAACCCATCAAAAAAAAATTGTTTAGATTTTATTTTAGTATTTGCTTAAAAACTTCTCACACCCCCATTCCCATAAACTAACCCTTGTTTTAGAGGTACACTTGCTTGCAGAAAAAACGACTACAACAAAAAATTCATGTAATACTTTTTCTTTAACTTTTTTTATAGTATAAACAAGGCTTTTATAAAACAAAGTTATTTTAGTTGTCACTTTTTTTGGCAAAAGTGGCTTGAAAATCAATTCACACATCGAGACATTAGTATAAAATCTCTCAAATAAAAACAGCAGCAATCACATTGTAGCTGTGCCTCCAACAAAGCCCATTGTTTCTCATGTCAGCTCCTGTGTGCCGTCCGAAAGTAGATGTTCCTGAAAACTGTCTCATCAAGATCAAAGATTTCAACACCAAAATTCCGTTTGTCTATGATGGACTTGCAGGTGGTTGGTCACAGAAGGATCCCAGAAATTGAGCTCAAAATATAAATATTTTAGATCAAAATCTTAGACCCCCAAGAGCGTCAAGCATCGTCACTAAATCCTTGTAGAAATGATTTACAGATAGCGTCCGGCGATTGCTTTAAAAAACTTTGAAAAAAAAGCTCTAGAAACACGAAACCAAGCCCACCGTACCTCCTCGTCCTATGTGATGAAGTGAATGAAATAAAGCAAAACAAAAATCCTCTACGGCAGAGTTCCTTCTACCACAGAAGAGAAAAATAATACAAACAGATGTTTCCTGGACGTAGGAATCATCGTTTATATTCTTTAAAGTAGAGCCATCCTTTTGGTGCGATTGAACACATCACAAGATTCCGTGGCTTATAATGGCTTTTCCAAAACCTAGGTCTCTAAAAAAATCTTAGAAAGGGTACTTCAAAACTTCTTTACCGCGATGAAGTGACAGCCACTTGTCACAATAAAACTATTTACATAAATATTATGCACTTTTTTTTACTTTTAATAATTAAAAAACAAATAACAGTTCTTTAATAAAAAACAATATAATTCAAAACATTAATCTTAATATTTTGTCAATGCACGGTTTGCTTGTATCACTGTATTTAATCTTTGAAGCATTGAGTGAACAAGATTTCCAAATAGATCTAGGTTTGCTTGCAAATCATTCCAAGCATTAGTTATAGAATTCCGTAGTTGTTCTGCATTTTGGGGTCTAAAACTTCTTGTATAAATTTTTTTGATCAGAAGTCCTCAAAGATTTTGGATTGGGTTTAAATCGGGACTGTTTGCTAGCTAAATTAACAATTCAATGTTATTAGTTTCAAACCAGTTGCGAACTGCGGTATGGACTGGACAGTTGTCTTCTTGATAAATAAAATTATTATCAGAACACACTTGACAAACCGAAGGAAGCATAACGTTTTCCAAAATATCATAATAGGTCTCTCTATTAAATTGACCTTCAATTCGGCAACATGCACCTGGTCCCTGCACGTACATCGAAGCCGAAACATTCACAGACAAACGTCCAGACTTGTTTAAAGGAGTAACATGTCGTTCATCAAATCTAGAATTTGGTGGTCTACTCAACCGTCATTGCTTGATTTTAAAAAAAAATCATCCGTAAAAACCACTCTATTCCAAAATTCTAAAGGCCGATAAATATGGTTTAAACATTAAAGAACTCGCGCTTGTTTATTTTATTTAGAAAGAATCTGTTTCTTAGCACTCGATCGATTTTTTAATTCTGAATCCTTTATTCTTCAGGAGGCTGGAGACGAGGGCCCTGGAAATTGGGATTGCACAATGGCATTAAGAGCACTTTCAAAAGGATTCTCCCATAGAACATTTAAAAGAGCTTCATCTTGTAACGCAGTTGACACTTTCCAACCACCAGTACCAGTTTTCCTTACAGCTTCCTGCTCTCATCTTCTTTTGTTCTAACAACTGTGCTTCTAGAAATTCCTAATTCTCTTGCAAGTCTTCTAATCGACCAGCCTTCCACTAGTTTTGAAATTATTATGTACTCTTTTTGCTCTATTTTAATGACTGACGTAGACAAATATTAAATTTGTCAAAAAAAAACACAGGCCACATAGCAAAAAATTCAGTGTAGTCGATTTTTATGCAAGTGTACAAAGTTGAAATTTTAGAGGTAAGTCTCTAAAGTTAAAAAGGGATAAATTTGCGTTTGTGGTAAAATTGGACCACCCATTTCGAATAAACAATAATTAGAATCAAGAGAAAATGTTACCACTCACCCCACCAAATAGGGGTGCTATAGACTAATGAAATTTTATCAGACGACTGTTGGTATATGTTAAATAATCTGAAATTTTTCATTATAAGTCCCAAAACTGAAACGTAATTCCCAAAAATCACCAAAAAATTCCCATTAGAGGTCGCAAACCAAGGAAACTTTATTAAAAAGCTACTGGTGTTCCAGGAATAAGTTATATTTTTTTTAGATTTATTTTCCAATTAAAGCAAGTAATACGCATCACCTTTTTTTTTCTCCTTATGAGAAACTTGCAAAAACCATCGTACCACACAAACTTAAAAAAAAAAGAGTTAAGTTCTTTTGGCTAAAATTATCTGAATATTTTGTCGCTCAATAAAAATTTCTTTGAAAAAATAATTGTGACATATTACAAAAAAAAAAACACCAATTAAATTATTTACCTTTGATAATCTCCTTTAATTTGCTGCAAAATTGGAATGAGATCCAGCTTCCTTTGCGATAAAACATCCCAATAAATCCCTTCGGGTCTCGGTAGCTTCTTCTCGACTTTGATAGTTTCAGTCGGTGTGAGAATATAATCAACAGGAACGTCATAATTCTGAAAAATATCAGCTGGCAAGCTATCAAAAACCTAAAAAAAAAAATTAATAACAAATCGGTAAAAATACACAAAAGAGACTTGGCAATCATGTACTGTGGTGACGATAATCGTGTTGTCATCCACAGCTTTCATCTCCTTAAGGATGGCGTACTCCAGATCCGCGTATCCTCTTCCTTTCCCAATCCTCCGCCCCTCCTTGGAGACCGCAACACTCCCCAAAACAATTAGATCAATATGGAGACCCTCCCCGAAACCCACCGTCTTCCCCAAGGTGTTGATTCCCCATCTCGTGACCACCTGTCTGATGTTTTTGGGCTTATCGTCAGTACAGAACGAAAGTTTCGTCAAGAGCCCCTCTTGCATGTTAGGTCCAGGCACATACAGGATTTTATTCCTATCGATAACGACCATCCTCGACGCCTCCAGGGGCTTATCGGGGTCGATCTCGACCGCCTTAGCCGCCTGAAACTCCTCTAAATCCAACAGACGGGCCGCTGCTTTTTCAGTCCCCTTAAAATTGGGGATGCGGCCAAAGACAGGCCGAGGAAAACTGACTAACTTGTTTTTTTCTAGATACTCCCAAACTTTCTTGCGAAACGACTGTTTTGACTTTTCTTCAACTGAGGAAAATTCAAGTTTTTCCGGGTACGCATAATGAGAGAAACTAGGCACTTACCAATGGAGTCTAACCCTTGTTGAGGTTTTTCACTCTCAGTGACGTTTTCGTTCGCATTCATTCCTCTTGTTTCATTCAGGAAAATTATCAAAAGTTTAATATCAAACGCTATTCGCCCACAAATAAATTGTTTATCTTTTTCTTTGGTTACGAAAATATTTTGACGTTTCTCCAAGGTTACTATTCAAAGCCTGGTTTACACTAATGAAATATCTAGTAGTTACAGGTTCACCCCCACAAAAACATATTTAATTCACTCACTGGTTTATTCCGAAAAAAAAAAAGTACAAGAAACTGAGTATTAGTACTATGTACTGTTAACACAACATAAATATTTAAGTTATTTACATCGAATGTTAATTCCCCGGTTTATAACCTAAATAAACAATCACAGGAGTCTCTAACGGATTGTTTGAGACATATGAAGAGGAGTAAGCATTAATTCAAAAGCTGCGTCTTTGAGATTTGCCCCTCTCAAGTTAGCTTCATGCAAATCACTGCCTGACAAGTCGCAGAACTGGAACATCCCGATTTAATAACAGATAAAAAATACCCTTAAATTACCTCCAAATCAGCCCCTGCTAAAACAGCCGCTCTTAGATCACAATTTTGTAAATTTGCGTTCTTTAATGTCGCCACCCTTAAATTAACCCCACCCATGTCGCTCCCTTCTAAATTCGCCCCTTTTAGATTGACACCCTCCATGTTAGCGCGACCTCCAGCTGGGTCCTTGAAATTTGAGTTCTTCATGCTTACTCCTTCCAAATTGGCACATAGGCATTTAACTCCTGAAAAAAAAAAATGATTAGTATTCTGTTATTTAAATGTTAAATAATTGCTAAAATTCTCTACTTCAAAAAGTAATTTTAGCACCTGAAAAATGTTTGTAGTGGTATTCTGTAAATTCAAATATTCTGTTAAAAGTCAAATGTTAAATGATTGTTAAAATCTGTTATTTCTAAAAAGAATTTCATCTTTTATTTAAATAACAGACTTTACACAAAAAATTAACAATTATTATATGTAATTAATAAATAAAATTCTGTTATGAAGATGTTTAAATTATTAACGAGTGATCTAAAATAAATTGAAACAGAGTGGGCGAAGAAAAATGAGAGGGTTGTGTACTTAAAAGTGTCCATTATTTGCTTCGGATCACTCGATATATTATTATATATTAAATGTAATATACTATTCGCGAAAACAACAAATTTTGAGACTGACAACTAAAATCGTGTAAACCACACTTCCTTGTCAATTTTAAGGTTAATTAATGTCGTCGTAACAAACATCGTGTTCGGAGATATATGAAATAAAAATTAATGGTTGATTTGCACTCTTTTTGACTAACTAAAAAATATTGACTAGTAGATAAAGATTGTTAACTGTTAAAATCTGTTAATCCTATTGAAATTACGATGTAGCTTCATAACAGTTAAAAAACAATGTTCAAATTCATTAAGTACCTACTTGTTAAATCTGTTATTCATTATAAAAACAGCGTTTTAAACAACTTGATGATATTAAAGATGCTATTCTTTAAATTTAAACAACTAGACAACAAAATGTTGCAATTCTTTAACTAATTGTTGAATCTGTTATTCCTTCTCTTATCACAAGGTAATTGATTCTATTTTCTGAATTTTAAATGTCTTTTAATTTAGCTGTTATAACTTTAATTAAATGTTAAATATTAAAAGTTGATACTTCCATAATGATAATATCAGAATGACTAGGACTCCATAATTACCACTCGATTAGAAAAAAGATCAATTTTTTTTTGTATACTGTATTAAAAGCAAAATTTGGTTAATCAATCAACAATCATTTAGTATTGGTAATACTAACCGATTTTTTAGCTCATAATACTTGCATGATGATATTTTATATGTAGCATTATGATACTTTTATGTAATAGCTAAATGTTAACTAATTACTTACAATTAATTATTAAAACCTGTTATTTCCACATTTTAGCAGCTTCGCAAAGTAAATAAGTAGATTTTCAGATCGTCAGGTTACTGTTGTTAAAATTGTTATTAGTACAACAGATTGTGCTAAAATCTGTTAATTTCACATTTTAACAGCTTTGTAACACAATAAATACGTAGCGGCTAAATGGTAACTAATTATTAAAACGCCTTTCGCTCATTTTGTAATACATGTGAATTTAATTTTTTTGTTTGAAATCTAAAATTACGTGACAAACCTTAAACTGACTACGAATAACAAAACAATTGTTAAATGTTAATTACTCATTGTTATTCTAGTAACAATACTATGACACAGCCTCACAGCAGAGTGTTAATGTCCACATTTTCTAAATCCTATGTTAATATCTCTATTGTTTAAATTTCAATATTAGCTTGTTAGAATTATTAAATGTTAAAAGCTGTTCCAAAGTTCATGGTGCTCTTTTTTAATTTTTACAGTTCGAATGTTAACTGGCTATTAAATGTGAATTAACTGTTAATTGTTAAATTATATAAATTTCTCCTCAAATTTTATTAATTACCTAAAAGTTGAGCCCCATCTAAGTTAGCATAAGACAAGTCGGCTCTTTCCAAACAACAGTAGCTCAAATTTGATCCAGTGAGTTTACAACCTTGGAGATTAGCATATTTGAAGTTAATATAACGCAAATCTAATCTACTTAAATCAGCGCCTGATAAATTAACTCCCTGGAACCGTAATTCAGTAGTGTAGGCACTTCTGATTAAGGCGTCTATCACATCACGTCGAGTTAAAGGTAAATTGTCTTTGTTTATACTCTGTTGGAGTATTATTTGCTCCAGAGTTGGGATTATAGACTCAATCCCAAAAAATCGGGCCTCTTCAAGTATTCCTTCAGGGTTAATATTACTATCATAAATTAATTGACCATTTCTGAGATAGTTTATAATAGGTTCAAAATACAGAGGACTTCTGTCAATCAGGAAAGCCCCATTCTTATCAATGTTGCTTGGGGTGAACAAATAACCGTCCTCATCACCAGCAAACATTCTTGCCAACATACTATCAGGCTCTTTTGTTGTTAGAGTACTTTTCGAAGTTGTGAAGTACTTTCCACCAACGTTTAGAGTCACCCAATCTGAGCATTTTACCCTTTTTGTTGGACACTTAGGGGGGCATATGAAGTCTTCACCACTAGATATGTACAAATTGTCGTTATTGCGTATAAAAGAAATATCTTTCACTTCAGTCCCATCTTCGATAAATATACGACGGACTTTTGTGTGAAATTTTAAATATGCTTGGCTCATTAGCTCTTCCAAGGTTCGCGGAAGTAGAAAGACCTAAAAAAATATGCGCAAAATCTTGATTTATGTAAAAGGTTCGTCATTAAGTACCTCTCCATTTGTATTAGCCCCATTTTTGAATAACACAACACGTTTTTCACTCATTTTTACAAAAACTTAATTATAAAATTGAATAAAAATTTTTGGAATTCAGGGAAATTGGAATGTAACTGTCAGAAATGTCTGATTTGGATTTAGGGATATTAGCTTCTCATATTGGCTACAATGAAATAATTTTTATTAAAAATAATAACTTTTTTCTAATTTAGTTTCTATTTTTTTGCATTAACAGTTACAATAATAATCCTGAACAATTATATACAGATTATCTTAATTATATGAATAAGTTAACAACAAAAAAATTAACTTTCCAGTGTATATATTTTTTGTTAGGTTGGTGCTCATGACAAGTGACAGTTGAGTTGTTGACAGCTGAATAATTAAACGTTAAAATTGTAACAATATCATTATAATTTTTAATAAGAAACTAATCAAAGAAAAGCCTTCAAAATGGGTAAAGGTTTCAACAACTACATGTGTAAGAAGTTTTTCCACCCCGCGTCGCGAGACAACCTTAAGCGGGTATGGATGGCCGAGCAGAAAGCCGAGGCGTACAAGAAAAAGCAAGAAGAACTGCGCCAACAATATGAAAAGGAGCAAGACCTGCATGATAACAAAGCCATGTTGAGCAAAGAAAGCAAAGACAAGCTCAGTATCAACTTCATGTATGAGCCACCACCTGGGGCCCGCAAGGAGCGCGAACGTGAGGATAACGAGCCTGAGTATAAGTTTGAGTGGCAACGGAAGTACAACGCTCCTCGTGAGAGTTACTGTAAGGGAGATCAAGAAATCCGAGATCAGCCGTTTGGGATTCAAGTGAGGAATGTCAGGTGCATTAAATGTCACAAATGGGGGCACATTAACACGGATAAGGAGTGCCCGATGTACAGTTTATCAACAAGTGTGGCAAGGTCGTTGGAGAGTGCGTCTATTCTGGATCAGAAGTCTTTAGTGGAGCAGATGAGGGAGGATGGATTGGCGATTAAAAAACAGTATTTGAATAATACAGGGACTGCTAATTATGATTTAATTATAAATGAGGATGCTGATGAGAATTCAGTGGTGAATTTTATAAAGTCGTTGACTAAGAAGCAGAAGAAAGCGCTTTTAAAGAAATTGGAGAAGATTGAAAAAGGGATAAATAACAAGAAAGGGAAGAAACGGAGAGAGTCGGAGTCATCAGAAGATGAGAAGAAAAGAGGGAAGAAGTTTAGAAGGAGGAATCAGAGTACAAGTTCGGAAGAAGAGTCAGAAGATGATAAAAAGAAGCACAAGAAGAAGGAAAAGTCTGAAAATGGACATTTTAAATTGATGTCAAAGAAAGAAAAGAAGGCTCTTATTAAGTAAGTTTGAGATTTTGCCTTTTCACTATTAGACTAACAGTTTTTTTTTTTTAGAAAATTAGAAATTGTTGAAAAAGAAATTAGCAAAAGGAATGAGAGAAATGGAAAGAAGAATTTAAGTTCAGATGATGAAAAATCAAGGAGAGATAAGAAGCACTCACGTCATGATGATGAGGATTATTATAGGAGAGACAGGAAACGTAAATCTGATGATCACTATTATGATAATAGTAAAAGGAGACGGTCGTAAATATTTTATGAAGTAATTGTTTGGATTAGCCGGGTATGCTTTATTAGAAAAATATAACAGTTATTGGAGGTGTAAATTTTATAGTGTACAATAAAATAAAAATTTAATTTATTAGTTTAATCTGTTAAATGTTATGGAGGTGAGTTAAAGTTTACTTTTTTTGTCCTTTAATGACAGGTGTTTATTAGTCCTAAATTACGATAGAACGCCTATCACAGGTCAAAACTTGTCTCTTGTAGTTTGTCTTAATACAAAAAGGGGCTTTCAAGGCTGCTTCAACGACTAAGCTGGTCGCTTTGGTGGTAATAGTACACTCTTCTCTTTACAACAACTCGTATTAATTTAAATAGTTTGTATGTGAAATCCATAAAATCAAGAATTTTTACACAAACTAATTATTTTACTAAACCATGGTCAGTCAGATCAAGTCAATGTTTCCTCCAGAGAAATAGATTGGGAAGATTGTTGGTCGAATGTGCGTGTTAGTATTATTTTAATACTGGCATGTGGGAAAAATTTAACTCTAAATATAAGTAGTTATGGATAGATTTTCTATTTCATATCTCTTAAGACATGCGCGCAAACAAGCTGGTATCCGCTAATCACACGCTATATGTTTGACAGAATTTTTCATCTTTCTGTCTATTGACTTTACAATATTTATAGATGGCTTTTTGTAAGAAGCATTTTCTGTCTCTTTACTGTACAAGGCAAGGTTTGACGTAATATAAATCTTATGTTAGACTCAAAATGACATGAAAGTGTAGGCTCCAAATTTATGCTTAATGTTGGTTATTAGTCTTGTATTCAGTGGTAAAAATTAGCATCATATGTCTTAATGGAAAAACTCAAAGTGCCAGACATTAATGACCAAGACCAAGTTGAAGAGCTTTTGCTGAGTGAAGCTTGGACTTTGTTCTTAATATCTGGCTGTTATACAACTTGTCTCGGTCAGTGGTCATGTGCCATGCCAAACAAATTTGATATTTATTATAAGGTAAACAACATATGTATTTCGTAACCCTAAATTAAACCAATTCCAGCCTTGAAAAAGAATCAATAAATGATTCGAAACGTTGGCCTTATAAAATAGTTTTTTTTTCTGCCTTGTCCACTTCCCCGTAACAACAATTTTTGAATATTAGATTTTAACTTTCAAATTGTGGATATGCAACCAAACATACAGTATTGGGTTAGATTACGTCCTGTGTTTAGTTGACTGTAAAATAAATATTTAATGCAATTTTGGGTTTACTAGTTTATTAAAATAGATAAATGTATTGAAGCAGTTACAAGATACCATCTTAAATTATTGTTTTTATATATTTTTTGCATAGACTAATACTTGGTAATTTGCTTATCACGTCCTTCACTTAGCTGTGTTTGTGTTATTTAGTAATTTCCGCCATCTTGTTTTCTAATGCAAAATAGCGTGATTGATTTCCGTGAAAATAGTGCTTAAATCCAAAATAAAGCATTAATTGGACGAAAATATAAGATAT
Source organism: Tribolium confusum (assembly GCA_029207805.1). NCBI lineage: Eukaryota > Metazoa > Arthropoda > Insecta > Coleoptera > Tenebrionidae > Tribolium > Tribolium confusum. The sequence goes on from JALGAY010000006.1 coordinate 14,687,705, forward strand.
AGTTTTAGAAAATGGAGCAGATTCCTAGAACTCATGAAGGTACAACTTTTATAACCCCCAAAACCACTTTTTATAACATTTCTATTTTCGTAGACATTGAAGCCCAAATTCGCGAAATTCAATCAAAAAAGAAGGAAATTCCGGTTGAAACTACTACTAACGAAAAAGGTGTTGGTTTGGGGGAGAGTGGCTTTTACGACAGCGAAATCTACGATGGAGGCGGCGGAAAGGGCAAGTACGAGGGTTATGTGACCTCTATCGCTGCCAATGACGATGCTGACGAAGAAGACGAAGATGTGGGGTACAGTCAGAAGAGGACTGGTTTAGGGGCTCCTGTAGCCCTTCTCAATGATGTTGCACAGGTAAATTACTTTGTAATTGTATTTTTTTCGTTGTTAATTGAGTTGTTTAGAGCGACAAGGATTTTGACCCATTTGCTGATAAAAGGAGGCCTACAATTGCAGACAGAGAAGATGAGTACCGTCAGAAGAGGCGTCGGATGATAATTTCGCCTGAACGGGTTGATCCGTTCGCTGACGGTGAGTAATAAATCGTTAATGTTATTTTTGTGCATTTTTTCTATTTGTTTATAACTTATATGAAATTTGAGATTGTCTCAAGTTTTGTATATCATTGGGGTATATGAAAGATAGCGAAAGTGGATGTGTGAGTGAGGGATTGCGGATAAAAAACCCAAGATTAGGCAATAAATTACAATCAGTACAAAGAAACTAATAATTTGTTCTGTATTGGATTCCAACATTTAGGGGTGTCTTCCTAGAGAAGTATTCGACGCGATTTTAATGGATCACTTCCGTAAAATCTAACTTTGGTAAACGAAAAATCTTACAAGAGTGAAAGAGTGTATGCAATGTATAGAAAATTATTAATTACCCCAGCCTATTTCTAGGTTCGATATGACCAGTTGTTTTGCAAGAAACTGCCTGTTTTGTGATGGAGCACAGTCACACGTACGTATCAAGATTTGTTTGCCAAATTCACTTTACCTCAAAATTCCAAAATAATTAACTTCATTTGAGTGAATTGTGGTGTAAGCAAATCTTCTAATTTTATTATGCACAAAAGAACAGATACTAAATACAAATATCTGAGCATTTATTAAAAAACAAGTGCTTCCACTTACTAATTGGCGTTTTACAACGCTATTTATGTTTACAGGTGGAAAAACGCCCGACGTCAATGCCAGAGGGTACACCCAGATTATGAAAGAGCAGATACTGAAAGGAGAAGAAAATGAGGTATGAATTTAATTTTTTAAACCAATTTTTTTTTCTTAATTTTCCGGCAAAGGAGTCCTTTGTTAACACAAGGTTGATTTCTTTGACCATTTGTATTTTTTTTACAGTTAAGAAAGAAAATCCTTGAAAAATCTAAAGATGGTTCACTTAAATCAACAAATGGTGAAGTCAAAAGTGCACCAAAGAAGAGAGGGCGTTGGGATCAAACAGTGGATGAAACTGTCGTTCCAAGCAAGAAGAAAACGTTGTCAGTTTCAACTAATAGTGGGGCTGTTACCCCTATCTGGGATGCTGATGTATGTATATCAAACTTTAATATTAAACAAAAAAATATTTTGAAACTATCTTAACAACTAGAAGTTGTGTTAATAAATATGGCGTAGACGGGTAAAATTTTACTTAATTTTTTATTGTTTTAAAATTCGTGGTATGTTAAGTCAAAAAATATGGTATGTGGATAAAAAGAGATTGGTGCCAAAATATGAAGAGAGGTAGCGCTATGCATCTCGAAAGCGTATCGGTTTCTTGTCTCTCGTCACGTGATCGCTATTAACTTTTGTGTTGCACTAGTCAAAAACATTTTGTGCAGATTTAATAAATGAAACTATTCATTTTTACTAAATGATTTTATTAGGATCTGTTTGTAACAATGATAAGCGACAAGCTGAATAAATTGTGTAAGAATATCACGAAGTCGTCATTAATAAAAAGCAGATCAGGTAATCGCAATAGGAAGTACATAAATTAGGTAAAGTATTAAAAAATTAAAAATGAATCATACAAGTATGATATTGAACTTGAACAAAATGGTGAATTCGTAACTGTGTTGTAGAAAATGGTATAAGTACGTAATAATCGTAAAATTCGTAAAAAAATAGTTAACAATAAACTTGTAATCTTACTTTTTTGTACTTTTTACGTGAGGTCACATGATTGGAGCATATGTGTATGTGTCCATAAGTTATCTTTTTAAAGCTATAAATCAGTCAAAACTAAATTTAAATTTTACTTTTTTTTTGTATTTACTTTTGTGCTGATTTCAAGTTGATTTATTACCGGTAGTATCTTCATTTCCATAGAAAATTAATTCAATTCGCTGTTGTTATTAGTTGTTGCTAAGGAAACGTATTAAAATTTGCGATACTATCGGTAGTATCTTTAACTTGAAATTAGCCTATTAGCCTTTGAAATATTATTTCCATTAATGCTTAGTATGTTTAACATAAAGGACGAACTAAATATCGTCCAGATCACCAAACAGTGCACACACGTAACCTATTTTCTTTTTAATACCAATGTTAGGATATTGAAATGCTTTCAGAATAATGCAAATTGTTTTAGTAACAGAGATCTAAGTATAATAGCCCTAACAGTTCTCATTCGAATAACGATTTGCGTTCTAATTATCAATTTTGACAGAATTAGTATTAGTAGTAGTAAATTTTGACAATTATCGTGACAGTAACGCACCGTGGAGTGGCACTACATGAACATCACGTAACCATAGTACAAAGAAAATACCACGAGGGTGCGTTTCAGTTATGATTAATAATCAATAATTATTAATTCAAGACTATTATGCATAATATTAATAGTTTAAAGTAACAATAAAGATAAAACTAAATTTTAGTTTAAATTTTTTTTTTAGAAAACCCCAGCTGACCACCGTTGGGACGAAACGCCCGGTCACAAAGGCAGCGAAACTCCCGGTGCCACTCCTGGCCAATCGACTCGTATCTGGGACGCTACCCCCGGCGCTGCCACTCCAGGTCGCGAAACTCCCGCTCATGACAAAAGTGCAAGTCGTCGAAACCGCTGGGACGAAACACCAAAAACCGAACGTGAAACACCAGGACACTCCAGCGGATGGGCTGAAACACCTCGAACAGACCGCACCGGAGCCGACCTAATTCAAGAAACACCGACTCCAGGTGCATCAAAACGTCGATCACGATGGGATGAAACCCCTTCAGTTCAGACACCTTCAGCAGCCATGACTCCAGGGGCCATGACCCCACAGACACCACATGGAACGCCAGGACATGCTACTCCTATGCTAACTCCAGGCGGGTCTACACCAGTGGGAGTGAAGGCTATGGGAATGGCGACGCCCACTCCTGGACATCTAGCGTCAATGACTCCAGAACAATTGCAAGCGTATCGATGGGAAAGGGAGATTGATGAGAGGAATAGACCGTATTCTGACGAGGAATTGGATGCGATGTTTCCTCAAGGATATAAGATTTTGGCACCACCAGCAGGGTATATACCAATCAGGACACCTGCAAGAAAATTAACAGCCACACCTACTCCGATGGTTAATACGCCCCAAGGCTTTTTTATCCAACAGGAAGACAAAACAGCCAAGTATATGGATGCGCAACCAAAAGGACAAAATTTACCGTTTATGAAACCAGAAGATGCACAATATTTTGATAAATTACTTGTAGACGTTGATGAGGAAGCTTTAAGTCCTGAGGAACAAAAAGAAAGAAAAATCATGAAATTGCTGCTTAAAATTAAAAATGGGACTCCTCCAATGAGGAAAGCAGCTTTGAGACAAATCACAGATAAGGCTCGAGAATTCGGTGCAGGCCCACTTTTCAACCAAATCCTCCCACTGTTAATGAGCCCGACACTAGAAGATCAAGAACGTCATCTTTTAGTCAAAGTAATTGACAGGATTTTGTACAAACTTGACGATTTAGTACGTCCTTATGTCCACAAAATTCTAGTCGTTATCGAACCTCTTCTTATTGATGAAGATTACTACGCACGTGTTGAAGGTCGTGAAATTATCTCAAACTTGGCAAAAGCTGCAGGATTGGCAACAATGATTTCAACAATGCGACCTGATATCGATAACATTGACGAATACGTACGAAACACGACAGCACGTGCTTTTGCAGTTGTTGCATCAGCTTTAGGTATTCCCTCATTACTACCATTCTTGAAAGCTGTTTGCCGCTCGAAAAAATCATGGCAGGCGCGTCATACCGGTATTAAAATTGTCCAACAAATTGCAATTCTTATGGGATGTGCTATTTTACCACATTTAAAGTCATTGGTTGAGATTATTGAACACGGATTGGTTGATGAACAACAGAAAGTACGCACGATCACAGCTTTGGGTATTGCGGCGTTAGCCGAAGCTGCAACTCCTTACGGTATTGAGAGTTTTGATTCAGTGCTTAAACCACTCTGGAAAGGTATAAGAACACATCGAGGTAAAGGTTTAGCTGCATTTTTGAAAGCTATTGGATACTTGATACCACTTATGGATGCTGAATATGCTAATTACTACACAAGGGAAGTAATGTTGATTTTAATAAGAGAGTTTCAATCGCCTGATGAAGAAATGAAGAAAATTGTACTCAAAGTAGTGAAACAGTGTTGTTCTACTGATGGTGTCGAGCCACAATATATCAAAGAAGAGATTTTACCTCAATTTTTCAAACATTTTTGGAATCACAGAATGGCGCTTGATAGAAGAAATTACCGTCAACTTGTTGATACAACTGTTGAAATTGCAAATAAAGTCGGTGCTTCTGAGATTATTAATCGAATTGTTGACGATTTAAAAGACGAAAATGAGCAGTACCGAAAAATGGTAATGGAAAGTATTGAAAAAATCATGGGTAACCTAGGAGCTGCCGATGTTGATTCCCGTCTGGAAGAACAATTGATTGACGGAATTTTGTACGCGTTCCAGGAACAAACAACTGAAGACGTTGTTATGTTAAACGGTTTCGGTACAATCGTCAATCAACTAGGCAAACGAGTCAAACCCTACTTACCTCAAATTTGCGGAACAATTCTCTGGAGACTGAACAACAAATCAGCAAAAGTCAGACAACAAGCTGCTGATTTAATTTCCAGAATTGCAGTTGTGATGAAAACCTGTCAAGAGGAGAAACTTATGGGACATTTGGGTGTTGTCTTGTACGAGTATTTGGGTGAGGAGTATCCCGAAGTGTTGGGTTCGATTTTAGGAGCTCTCAAAGCTATAGTCAATGTGATTGGAATGACTAAAATGACTCCTCCGATTAAAGACTTGCTTCCGAGGCTTACACCAATCTTGAAAAATCGGCATGAGAAGGTGCAGGAGAATTGTATTGATTTAGTTGGTAGGATTGCCGATAGAGGGCCGGAGTATGTGTCAGCTCGTGAATGGATGAGGATTTGTTTCGAATTGTTGGAGTTGTTAAAAGCGCACAAAAAAGCGATTAGGAGAGCGACTGTTAATACTTTTGGGTATATAGCGAAAGCTATAGGTCCTCATGATGTCTTAGCTACGCTTTTGAATAATTTGAAAGTACAGGAAAGACAGAATCGTGTTTGTACTACTGTAGCTATAGCGATTGTTGCTGAGACATGTTCACCGTTTACTGTTTTACCGGCTTTAATGAATGAGTATAGAGTGCCGGAATTGAATGTACAGAATGGAGTTTTGAAATCGCTTTCGTTTTTGTTTGAATATATAGGAGAAATGGGGAAGGACTATATTTATGCAGTGGCACCACTGCTTGAAGATGCGTTGATGGATAGGGATTTGGTGCATAGACAAACAGCCTGTGCGGCGATTAAACATATGGCACTAGGAGTGTATGGGTTTGGGTGTGAAGATGCACTTATTCATCTTTTAAATTATGTGTGGCCCAATATATTTGAAACTTCACCGCATTTAGTGCAGGCGTTTATGGATGCGATTGAGGGGATGAGAGTGGCCTTGGGGCCCATTAAAATTTTACAGTATACGTTACAAGTGAGTATAAACAATTGATTTCGATTGATACACCAGTTTTTGGATTGTTAATCTTTGAAATGTTCGGTGATTATTAAAAATTGACTAGAAGATGGTCACAAAATCGAGCAATAAAAAGGTAATTTGAGTAAACTATGAAAAAAGGATTCACAGTGGCGCAAATTTGAGAATGCTTTAAACTGTAGAACTGTCAAAATTGTCCTCTTTTAAATTTAAATCTTTTAATTTTTCTTACCAAAGCTTGGTTAAAAATTTATTGAGCGGACAAGTGGATGTGATAATAGTCTTAACAGTTTTGGCAAGTGTTAAGTATGAGATTTGTTAGCGTTGTTCGTTCTGATGATTATTATTACTACAATCCAAAGATTTTTCATTGAGAAATTAAAACCAGTCATTGTCTTTTTCAAAACTTCTGTAAAATTTTCTTCTAAATTGAGTTTGGAACAAATGGTTTGTTTATGTAGTTAATCTCAAAAATGTTTGAAAATTTTTTAACTGATCTAAAGGTAATTGATGAACTTTTCGATTGAACGCGCATTGAGAGTCATATTAATAAATTAAGAAAGTTGAATATTAATAGAAACTGAAAAATCAATAATAAAACAATAATTTTATCGAGGGTATTTAGGAATCATGAAGACAGATTATTGAGAGCAAAACAGTAACTCTTAATAATTCGAGTTTTATCTAAATTTTATGACTGCTTGTTGGTAATTTTCAATAACTAAACTAAAACAAAAATCAAATATTTAATAAAATAAAAATAAATAAAATATAACTCGCCAATAAAAATAATAAGATAAATATTTTTTACAATAAAATAACATTAAAAAAATAACATTATAGTAATTATTATAGATAAATATTTGAAATCTTCTACCACAACTGTTGGGTGGCGATTTCCTCCTTCTGTTTCTTTCGACGTTGCGCTGTATTGAAATAGCGCTAATGAAAATGGTGCGTGATAAAATAGCGCTGTAATAATATGGCGCATAATAAAATTCCTCTGTGACATTTTGGAGTTTGTTACAAAATAGCGTTTGTATATATTTAGCGTGTAACAAATAGGCGAAAATTGGTATGGCCCCTGCGCATGAATAAAACGTAAATTCTCTTACTTAAAACGATTTGGACCTGACCTAGACCTGTCAATACTAAGAGATTGGCATGGCCCCTGCTTACGAATAAAAAACAAATTCATTCACTTACATTGACCTGGACCCGACCTAGACCTGCAAATACTAAAAGATTAGCCCTTGCGCAAGAATAAAAAACAAATTCTCCTGACCTGACCCCTGCCCTGACTTTTTACACGCTGTCTTGTTACGGTCGCTAATTTAATTTGGCGCTATTTTGTTACACGTGCTTTTTTTACTACGCTCTTTTAAAACACGCTTTTTTGTAAAACGCTATTTTCATTAGCGCTATTTCGATACATAGCCGTTTCTTTCAGACCTACCTTTATTACAAAATTGATGCACCTTCTTCTGCCATATGTGACTAATTCCCTCTGCTTCTTTGGGATATACTGTCGTCCTCCCCAAATTTAGAAAAATGACTTAAGTTATAAATCTTACAACAAAGGGGCTTGGGAACGAAGTTAAATCGCCCGCAATAAAGTGCACAAAAGGTATTTTTCTGGTTATTCAAACAGATGTTTGAGATCTGGTCTCTGCCGGTCTGCCACAGGTATAAAGTAGGGGTGCACTTTATTGCGGGCGACTTAACTTCGGTCCCAAGCCCCTTTGTTGTAAGATTTATGACTTAAGTCATTTTTCCAAATTTGGAGAGGACGACAGTACATTGATCCAGATTTCCAGCGATATCCTTGACCCCTTCCTTCAACCCCAATAAAACGATAGGAATATTTTTAATACGTTTTTTTTTAAGGGACTGTGAGCCACTATAAGTATGTTTATTGATTTAAAAATAATGATGGTAAAATTATTTATCTCTGAGTGATATTTTGTAATTTAAAAATGATAAAATCAAAACCTATTAAAATGCTGTTTTGTAGCTGATTCTGTCGTTTGTCTATATAGGTAGCTAAAGGAAAATCAGGCTGATTATTATAGGCTTATTATTCAAGGGAAAATTAAGGAGCTGATTAATTAAAACTCATTATTTTACATTGAGAACAGCGATAAGTCTTCAGTGACCTAGCAAAGCTATGATGTTGAAACACGCGTCATATAAAAAAAATATGTTTTCAAAAATTCACTCTATAAACCGATGAAAATTAGTTTTTGTAGAAGCCTTATATTAAGTCAAAAATTCCTAGAAATTTTATTATCTCTTTGGTGCTCAAAACTGGTGTAACAATAGATTTGAAACACGCTATAAAATTTTTATTTAATTATATTCATTGATTATTTTCAGGGGCTGTTTCATCCAGCGCGGAAAGTAAGGGATGTTTATTGGAAAATTTATAATTCTTTGTATATTGGGGGTCAAGATGCTTTAGTTGCAGGTTATCCAAGGATCGCAAATGATCCCAAGAATCAGTACGTTAGATACGAAATGGATTATGTTCTGTAATTTGTCGTGTAATTTTTGTCATAAGGATACTGCACTTTTTTTAATTAATAATTATGTATGTTAATTCAATAAATAAATATGATTGGATCACATTAAATGTTTTTGCTTTTAACGAAATGAATGAAACATTTACATAGTGTAACAGAAAGTATTATTTTCCGCCCACCGGACAGCAAATTACTTGTCCGCTTCCACTTTCCATTTTCGATTACATTTATATAATGTGACAGAAAGTATTATTTTCCGCCCACTGGGCATACTTGTCACTCCGTACTTTTCATTTTCCATTGTCAATGATCTGTGAACTGTCATTTTGACGTTTTCAAATGTGAAAACATTTGATTTAAAGATCTAAATTAGACCTTATCCTTGGATTGTAATATACTATTGAAATTTGAATTACCCGCCTTTTAAAGGTGAGCTATGCAGCGTGGGCAATGCGCAGACGCCTGAAATGTCAAATATTCGGCCATTATCAATTTTATTATAAACATTGTAATTATTTATAAACAAGAATCATGTAAAAGTGAAAATTGCTTTAATGTTTTTCTTTATTTATAAAAAATGAGTGAAATGGTAAAATTAACCGATGAAAATAACAATGAAAATAAGTCATTAATCGACACTTTCGATAGGTAAGGCCCTTCACTTGTTGCATGCACCCTTCAAAATTCCTCCAGTCTATTTCCCGCATTTAATGCAAAAATCAATGCTATAAGCACTTTATCAGATGCGGGTAATAAAAAAACACCCGCATAATGTATATTTTCATTGATTATTTGATAGAGATGGTAATTGGTAATGATTTGAATCTTTTAGTGAGCCTGGCTACTATTATCAAGTAATTCGTTCAATGTTAACTCCAGGACACGAAACTGAACTTGTTTATTGGTTAAAAAGCTTCGGTTTAATACCCAATATTCAAATATGTAATAACGCGAAAATTAACCAAGATTGCAACAAGATAATGGAGTGGATCCCTGTGAAAACTATCGATTATTATCAGTGGAAATGCAGGAACTGTGCAGACAAGAAAAGCATAAGAGAAAACTCAGTTTTTCAAGACATTAAGTGTAATTTTAAAAATGCTATACGGATTTTGCTGGGCTGGTGCAAAGGTTACGATGCTGAAACTATGGCTAACATTTTAGGTGAGAATATTAACTCATTTCTCCCAAAAAATAACAATTTATTTGAATTTTGTGCTCACTAACAGATTCGGGATAATTGAGGTAAAAATTGTGTTGTGACAATTGATTTATTAGCACAAAACTAATTTCTTAAATGTCCACAGGTATTAAGACACGTGCAGTGAAACTCCTGTACAATGTGGTCTCAGCAGCTGCAAGAAAACACTTGAAATCACAACAAACAAATAAAAAAATTGGGGGCCCTGGAACTATTGTTATCATCGATACTTATCCTGAAGGTTGTACAAACGACTCAAGGCCAAACCAAGCAAACAGACCCATTTTATGTATCGCTGAAATCAAGGTAATTTCGGAACTCTTTGAAACTCTTGTAAAATAATTTTTCCCAGGATGTTCCCCCAAATTATTGGTTTGAGGCTTTAAACCGGTATCACCGCACAAATTTGGAACAAATTTCTCAAGTAAAGAACCACATTTTAACGGTAATTCAAGACGTGGTTTTGCCGGGTTCACTTTTAGTCTCTCGGCAAGATTCAAGTTTGTGTTCGTTTTTTGATTTGCAAAAACTGAACCATATTTACCCCACAATTGTTAGTGTTGAGGGCCTCACACGCCATAATTCCACCAATCAAGATATTTTGGCAAATTTGGAAGTTATTTGGAAACTAGCTTTGAATGTTTGTGAAGAAGCACAATTTTTTCATTATGAACAAGTACCAAATTTTCTGATAAGTCAGATGTGGAGGTCACGGTTTGGAAATGAGGCATTTGAGACACTTCTAAATCGGTTGACTGATATGCAATAATAGATATTTATGTTTTATGGATTTTTTTAAAGCAATAATCGGTTTATGTTAGGTGCTTGTTGATATTACTATGGATATTTCAGTTGTAATTCAGAGGAAAAACATCACATTGTTTCCGGTTTGAAAAAAAAAAAAAATGTTATAGAACAGATTTATGTTTTTGTAAATGTTTAATAGTGTTAATTTTTGATATTAGAGTTAACCTTGGATTTTGTCGTTGCAACGGTATTAGAGTAACCCTAGCAAACATCGGTTTATGGCATTTACCAATCAAGTTTTAATTTTGTCCAGTTGCTAGGGACATAAAAACAAAACTTGTATACAAGAAACGTATATTTTAAGAAAGAAATACATATTATTACGCAAATAAAGTACTATAAATGGAATGGCACAACTATTTGAGTACTCCTACTTTTCCTTGATTTTTAGTTTTACTATACTGCTTCAAAAATATTTTTGTGTATTAAAAAATTTGCAATTTGGTAATCAAGCAAACGTTTAATAGATCACGGAATATGAGAAGAGTTCTACTCATTTTCTCATATTTAAGCGTCTCTAGGGTTTACACTGCTTTCACTATTTAGTTAGTTTAGTTAGATATCATTACACAAAGCTTAATTATCTACATTTTTAAATTATTTTTATTATTAACATCTTCACCTATATTTCACTGTTTTTGACCTTCTTTATGACGTCACAATTTCTACATCCAGGCTTGAACTATCGTAGGCTTTGCAAAAACGTCGGCACATATTGACCTGTTGTTCATTTCTAATTAGCTATTAGAATATTTTAATTAAATATTTCTAGATAATTTAATTATCTAGAAACAAATAAAAATTTTCTTGATTGAAAGACTTGAGTTGACATCTGATAGAATGTTTTACTAACAAAGTTATTTCAGTTTATCCTTTCTCTAAACCGTTTTTTTTTTCCAAATAAGTAAATCACTTCATACATACTAACAAAACTAACTAAAGCTAAATATAAGTAAAAAAACAAGTTCTAATTTTTAATTTATTTATTTAAAGTGAAAAATAAAATAATATATGCAGCACGGGTATTATTTGATATTTATAGCATATTGGGCGGCTTACATCACCTCGAGTGGTTTCGACCTCGTTTGTAAATTTGACGCCTTCAATTTGTATAATAAACTTTATAATGCCTTTAATCATTAATAACTAATTTTGGCTGTTACCAGTAATTTAAAAAAATATTTTAAAAAAATATGCAAAAGTAATTTTTTGAATATTTTTTTAAATAAATTTTTATTAATTACATGCTATAGGTATATCTATTACAGTTGCTACGAAACGTATTTGGTGTTCTCCAAGACAAGAGATATTATAATTTCGACCAACTATCTCTCGTCCATCAAAGTCACTTCGTAGTCTACAGTTACAAGACTTCAAACATTGTTAAAATTTTGCGCAACCGACCAAAAATATAAATGTTATAAGGAAAAATTCAAGACAATTAAATTTTCTATAACAAAATTATATCATTCTATTAAAAAAACATGATGTCAGATTGGCCGCCGCGAGTGATCCATTTACATTATATATATTTTTTCTTATATTTTATATTATATTTTCTTATATATATTATTATTATTTTTTCAATATGTTTCAGCAACTTTTTATTTAATTTTTAATCTTCTACAATATGACAGTATCTTTTTTTTTTCGTTTTGAATTCACCAAAAAAATTCGTATTCTTTGCTTTACCGCGCTTTGTCCACGTTTGTGACGTCGGAGGCTAGATTGTACTATCGTAGGCTTTAAGCTAACCTTGCCTATGGCATTGACCAATCACAAATTTTAATTTTACCCCGTTGCTATTGGACAGAAAAAACAAAATTTAAATTGAAAAAACATTTATTTATTTAAAAACATAAAAATAAATACATTTTACTACGCAAACAAAGTATTATAAACGGAAGTACACAACTCTTCTTCATTTGAGTACTCCTCCTTCCCCTTGATTTCTGATAAGTAATTTTCCAGGATTTCCTTTGCATTAACTTTATTTTGCTTGCATTCGTTTACAGCAAGTGTATTATCTTCAATCAGCTTCTGGATGAGTCCAAAGACATGTTCGTCACTTGTTTTATACTGTGTTGAGATTAAAGAGAATAGTACAGGAATGTATCCAACAAAAATAAGCCGATTTTTGAAATCCGGTTGTGAGGTACACAAAGCCCTCAAAAGGAAGCAAATTTTTGTAACAATTTTCTCGTCATTTCTTTTAAGCGCCTCAAGAAATATTTGTACCCCCTTGTATTGTATAAACTGAGCACAGGCTCCTGTATTTTGCCTGACTATACAACTAATAGCATACAATGCTTTGATTACAACTGCATTTTCAGGATCTTGCTCAACAATTTCAACAAGTGTTGGCATTATTCCATTTTCAAGAACAACTCTCTGACAATAGGCATTATTCTGACACAACTCCGCGAGTAAATTACACACTTGTGCCCTCACTTTGGGACTCTTACATTTGAGACAAGGGGGCACAATTATAAAACCCCCAATTTTGTGATAGTCATTTGCAGTGTCAATATCACACACAAAATCTGCGATGGTATCAAGAGCTGTAGTGTATTCACTATCGTTGTCAGTTTCATTCAAAGTGTCGACTTTTTCCAGAATTTTGATTTGTTTGAGTAATACTTCCATAACATCAACTGTGAGGGAACTCAGGGCTTGTTCCAGGAATTTCCGGCGAGCTTCATCCATAGGTTGGTGGGTGGGTTCATGGGGGGCGTCTTCAAGCTTGGTGGCTTCCATTGCAAATTTTAGGAGACCCTGCAGTGAGGTGGGCTGCCGGGGTTGTGGCAAAACTGAAGTTTCAGGTTCAGGCGGAGGGGCACAAATAGCCCCCGCAATTTGTGGTGTATCACTATTTGACATTTTCACAAATCACCAGAGCACGAAATACTAACAAGAATTGAAACACGACACTGGGATTTATATATGATTCAAGTTTCACGAAGTTATCTCGAACTTTCTGGAATGTGAGGTTATGTTTACCAAATGTCAAATTTTTACTGTTTTGTTGGTTGCCTAATCACGGCCAACTGTATCAATCTCCACTTCGTCACAAACTTCGTTCCGATACGGCCATAACGCTCCGTTTATAAAACTGTTCTGATCTAGTCGCCAATTGCGTTACGCAAGTGCTGCCCCCAAACGATTGAACGGTGAACTTTAAAAGTTGACAGATTCAAAATTTTTGCTGTATCTTGTCAAATTATAATTTGAAACGTACGTTCTCATTGCATAATGGGAAAGAAATGTTTGATTTGTGGCGAGCGTAATACACAGCTTTTTGAATTCCCTAGTGATTTTCATCAACGCACTAAATGGCTTGAAATAATTGAAGAATTTTGTGGTAATTTTACACAAACCCTAACAAAATAGTATCGATTTTATCAATTTTTATTTGGTTTTTACAGATGTTGCAAGTATAAAAGATCAATCAGTTATCTGTAAAGATCACTTCGAAGAAAATTCCTTTACTTTCACAAAAAATTCTTGTCGCTTAATAAAAGGAGTTGTACCTTCAATATTTGTAAGAATAAATGAGAATTGTCCAATCAAATATTAATATGAAGGCAAAATAATTATTAAATTTTATTTGCAGAATATACCTGTCACACCCGAATATCCTGTCGAAACTCCTCCTAATGTTTATGGCAAAAAAAAACACAAATTCTAAATTAATCCAAGTCTCCATTCCATCTGTTGAGCTTGAGAATTTACGTTACCACTGTAAAATATTAAATCAGAAACTAAAGCTTATGACTAATAAGTATTTAAAGTGCCTGTCACGAGTTCAATCTCTCGAAGTGAAACTTCAAAGACAAAACCATAACTCTAAATTAATCACAAAAATATTCCATAATGCTGAAGAATCTGATGACAAAGCTCTTTTTAATGGATCTTATTAACAATTATGCAAAAAAGTCACCTAGGTGGTCTGAAATGACAATTCGTATGTGTACTCTCTGGCGTTTTTGCTCTCCAAAAGGATATTATTGGATATTATAGGATAGTATTGTCGAATCAATTTAGCCAAACTTCCATCCAAAACTACCATATCCAGACATCTTGGTGAATATAGAGGGTCAAAAGAGTTGTGTAAACAGCGTTTACAATCCGAAATAGCGGCACTTAAAGTTCCAGTAGAGCGAATTTGTTCGTTAGTTGTGGATGATATGGCAATAAAAGAAAAAATGTACTATATTCGACCTGAAGATCGTTTTTTCGAGCTTGATGACTGTCATTTTAATAAAACTATTTAAGAGAAGCCCAAAATTGCGAGCAAAATGCTTTGTTTTGTTATATACGGGTTATCAACACGATACTGCATACCTGCTGGATATTTCTTCCATTCAACACTGACAACTGATAGCTTCTATACCTTGACTATGCAAGTGATACAAATGTTGACTGACTGTGGGTTTATTGTGTTAAGGCTTGAGACTGACAATTTTTCTGAAAATGTAGCATTCTTCAAGAAACTATCTAACGCTAGTGGAGCTCTCAAAAACGTAATCGACCATCCTCTTTTGCTAAACATGCCACTATTTCTTAGCTTCAATTACTTTCATGTAATTAAAAATACAAAAAACCTTTTCATAGACCACGACATGTGTTTTTCTGAAGGCACTATTAGCTCATCATATCTAAAACAGCTGTATAGTCTACAAAGAGGATTACCAATTAAACCAGTCAGATATTTAACCAGAAAACACCTTTATCCGACAAATTTTGAGAAGATGAATGTTCTCAGAGCTGTTCAAGTTTTTTCGCCTGCAGTGACTTCATCTTTAAAATTTTTGAAAGAAAATGGACATGAGCAGTTCAAAGATACAAATAGCACTGTATCTTTCATGGAAAACATGTACTTTTTCTTTCAGTTTCACAATGTCTCAAGTAGATCCCAGTACATTCGTACCTTAGATAGTCATATTGCTCCTTACCTTAATGTTTCTGATAAACTACTTCAATGGCTAAAAGAAACATTTACAAAATACATTGATAAAGTACAAATTGTATCAGCTAATGTTGGTTTGAAAGGTTTTTCAGAAGAAACTGCCCATGCTCTACAGTTTACAGCAATAAGTACATTTTTGTGTATCAAATTTCTACTACAAGAAGCAGGATTCTATTATGTACTTACCAGGTCCTTCAGTTCTGACGCAGTTGAAAGAATGTTTTCTCAAGTACGTCTTCGAGGCGGATCCAACGATGCCACAGACGCCAGAACCGCCGAATACGCAATGCGTCAGATTTTAAGATGTGGCATCGTTAAAAGTTCAAAATCGGCCAATATTGCTGACAAAATTGAGTATATTAGCAATGCTAATATACAGACAGAGAGAGCTGAAAGACATTCCTTTGAAAGTGAGATTAAAGAAGACTTGATATTACCAATTAATATAAGAGTCAAGATTCAAAAACTACATAAAGATAATGCAATACCTGACACCAATATATTCTCTGCATCTGTAGCTTTCCTGGCAGAATACATTTTAAAAAAAATTGACAAAAAATTTCATTGCAATAAATGTCTTTCATCATTGCTAGCCACCACTACTCCAGGACCTCTGATGCAACTTATAAGTCTGCAAGATCACGGTGCTCTAACCTATCCCAACTCTCAATTTGTCTATGTCATAATGGATTTAGCAGACATTATACAAAATATTCTACCTTTCTTGGAATATGAAAACACTTGTCATCAACTTGTTGAAATTTTAAGCCCCTCGCTGCAAAAAATAAATTATTTTAATGCATATTACACAAAAAAGAATTATGCAAATTTATAATTCAAGCGACAACCAAACCTACCTTAACAAATATTTGCTTAGAACGAACAGATTTGTTGAAAAAAACTGTTATTCACAACAAACCCACCAGTCGAAAAATTTTAAAATTATAGTTTGTCAATAATAATCTATGTAGTTTTCAAATTAAACAGTTAAATTGAATTAAACCTTAATTATTGTTTTTGTATTTCTGTAAACAAAGTAGGTGTTAGTGAGCTTAACGAACGCTTGTTTTTTGACTAGTTGACAGGAACGAGACAGCGGCATTAACCTCAAAATGGTTCGGAACACCGTCACTTGTCAGTTTTATTCGCACACTTGTCACTTGGGTGCGCCACTTGCGGACCGTTCGTTTTCAAGGTCAGGAATTTTATTCTTTATGGCCAAATCGAGGAGCGTTGCGGCCGTATCGGAACGAAGTGGAGATTGATACAGTAGGCCATGGCCTAATCAGACTCTGGCGACATCTTTGTGTTTTAAGCTAATACTTCATATTGTAAGTCGATACCAAACATCAAAAATTGTATAATATTAAACTTATTTAAAATTAGTAGAAAATATTGATAAAACAATAAAAATTGAGTACTTGTATAGTCCTGGACAGAATAAAAGTATAAAAGAATAAGAAAAAGTTGATTGTCTTTTTTATTACAAATTTTGTATTTGTAATGTTGGCTGCATAAGCGTCACTGAGCGCCATCTTACAAACTTTAATGACACTGAATATGTTAAATTTGTTTTAAAATGAACAATTTTTTGTTGTAATAAGGACTTTTGGGGTAGGATTTTGGGAGGTGTTGGGTTTGATAATTCTTTAATTTTGAAAAAAAAGTCAAAAAGATCCAGGTCTAGCTGTTATTGATTGGGCTGTCACAAAGCTTCCACTCCTAGACGCGATCCCACTACTGAACGACACGGGGACTTTTGGCTGCTGAGTTTCCCCCCTGGCCCGGTTCGCCCCTCCTTAGCTGACCTGGACACCCTGGACTCCTCCAGGGTACCCATATCGATGCCGATCTTAGTGCGGACATCCAGTCAACGTGAAACGCTTTGCAACAGGACTCCCAACCTCAAACCATCCACTGAACCCGACCTCCAAGAAGCTGGATTACAGGAGTGCGCCACGCTCCCAGTCGAGTGAAGCAGTGTTATATCGGGGATATAAGCTAGAGAATTGGGGTGAAAATGGTACGAAAGATGAGGAAAGTAACATTAATAAACAAAAATATAAAAGAAATAAGAAACTATAACGATTTTTTGGGCAATTTTAATTTTGTTAGTTGATTCAAAAATTTTATGTTATAATTTGTTTTAAAAAAATATTATTTTTTTAAATTAATAAATTAATTTAAAAATTTGGTAATTCTTTTTAAATAAATTTTAATAAAACCTATTAATATCGTGTAAATAAGGCCTTTATTAGTCTTTTGCAACAAAGTTTTAGTTGAAAAATAAATATGGAATTTTTATTTGAGGAAATTCTTTGTCGTCGGCGACCTTCAAATAATTTGTTAAATTAAATATGCCTATTTCTGAAGTTGTTTCTAGAAATAAATTTGGACGAAAGAATTTTAAGCTGATGTCTATGTCATTTACCTTAATACGTAAAATAACTTGTCTGGCCTTGCCATTTTAAATTTAAAATTTGTTAAAAATGTGGTATTTACGAATGTACAGAGATGTGTACAACATACAGCTCCTTGAAGTTTATAACGAGTTTTCCAAAATTTTTGAATTTAAATGGCTCTTTATGAGGCACGAAAAAAATGAGGCACGGTGGTCAGTTCAGGCCAATAAAAACATAATCAATCACACTCAGACAATTTGGTTAGTAAAGAAAATTAGTCGTTTTCTTAGGAACTTAAATAAATACCTAAACAAAATATAATTTATTATACCGTGAACGAAAATGTACTGATTTTTTGTGTATTTTTGCTCAAGCAAGCAAGGCGCGCACAGCCAACTTTAATTCAGCTTATTCTCTTCTCCCTGTATAATAAAATGTGTTCAATAATTGTTCTGGTCAGATCGCCTGGGTGTGGCAATTGTCTGAAAAAACGTATGTTTTGGTTAACATTACAAAACAATGACACATGACAGCTGTCAGTGCAATGCGGCCAAAAATTCACACGTTCAACTGAGATAATGCTTGCAGAGTAAATTCTTGAACATCTGCATATAATTATTATGATTTGCAATGTGATTTTTATTAAAAACTCCTAAATGCAAAAATAAGACAACATTTAGACAGTTGACAGCAAACCATATGAACTTATCACGTCAACCTACGTTCATGCTAGAAAGAGAAAACCACAGCAAACTACGACCAGAACAATTATTGAACACATGTTACATATTATATACTAACTATAGAAGTGGTAGTTTTCCTGAACTATGTACTATGTGTATACGAGTGAGGCAACAAAAAAATTGCGTAAGCTTTTGGCATTTTCTAGGAGCACAAACTGTAAGGTGCGCAACCAGCATCTAGATATTTAATGAAGTCTTCAGCTTCTAAAAATAGTAAAATTTTAAGTGAGTTTCCAAAATTATTTTGAGTTCTTGTAATGTGACGTTTGTCGTTATTAATTTAAAAATTGATGAAAAAAAGTCTCCGGCTATTAAAATTGGTAAGAAATGTAACTCTAGAATTTATTAATTAATAACATTTAAGAAGAAAGATCGGTTTTGGCTGCCCAATTTGTTAAAATATTGCCTCCGGGATTCAAAATTAGTAAAATGTAGACATGTAAAATTACAAAAAGAATATCACTTTTGGTCTTATTAATTCGAAAATTAAAAAAAAATCTGGTTTGTAAAATTAGTAAAATTACATTTGCGTATTTTAGAATTAGTAAAATTTTACGTATGGCCTACTAAATTAGAAAACGTCATTTTTAAAATATTATTGTTAATTTCAAAAACGTAAAAAACATCACTTCTAGCTTTTGCTATTAGTAACGTGTATTTTGGGATTTCCAAAATTAGTAATATGTAATCTCCGGCTTTTAGAATTAAAAAAAACAATGTCACTCTTAAAATTGCCAATTTAAAAATTAAAAAAAATGTCTCCACATTCTAAAAATAGTAAAATATTGCTTGCGGTTCCCAAAATTGAAAAAAATCTACTTTTTATATTTATTGATTTAAGTAAAGCAAAAAATACTATCTCTATCTTCTAAAATTAGTTAAATGTCAGGTTTGGCTTCCAAAATTAATAAAATGTTGTTTTCGGCTTCTGAAATTACAAAGACAATGTCGTCTTTGCAATTATTATTTAAAAAATTAAAAACTATTGCCTCTAGTGTCTAAAAGTAGAAAAATTTATCTCCGTATTTTAAACTTAGTAAAATGATATGTTTATTTATAATTTTTATGTAAAAAAACATCTTCAGTTTCTACATACAGTAGATTGTGTCTCTGGCTTTCAGAGCTACTAATAAGTTACTTTTGAGTTTTAAAATTATTAAAACAGTGTCGCCTTTGCTATTACAGGTTTAAAAATTAAAAATAAATATTACTTATCTTCTAAAATTAGTAAAATGTAGACTCTGGCTTCCAAAATTAGCAAAATGTTGCTTTCGACTTCTACAATCACAAAAACAATGTCGTACTTGCCATTATTGATTTAAAAATAAAAAGAAATATCATTGCCCATTTTTAAAAGTGGTAAAATCATATATCCGTGTTTCCTCATTAGTAAAATGTCTAATCTGGCTACCAAAATTAGTAAATGATTGCTTTCAGTTTCTAAGATCAGTTTTAATTCTTACCTAAGGATGGTAACTTTATTGTCGAAACACGCATCCTGTGAAGTGTAGTGTTTGGTGTTAGTGGGTGTTTTACGTTTCATTCAGTACACCAAGAAGATCCAACAAGAAGATTCCAGTTTCCAAAATTGCAAAAAAAAATCGTCTTTATCTTTGGCTTTCCATATTCATATTGGCACTGTTTATAACAATTTTCAGATTTTATCTTGTGTAATTCAAAAAAAATTAAATAAATAACAAAATTTATCATAACAAAGACACGAATAACTCATTTAAAAAAGCACACGAATTTACTGTTAGATATTTTGACGTGTCTATTACTGCCTATAGTTTATTTTACAACAATCTTTTTTGATGTAACATTTAACAAACTGGTTGTGATATTGCCTATTTTGTCGTTTGTTGACGTTTATAGTCAGCCAAGCTACGCTGCAGCGTGCCAAATTCTCTATTTTATGAATTATCTAGGACATAATAAATTATTAATTGTTGACAACAGAATTAATCTGAAATTAATAAAAATCTACTATAAATTTTAATTTGACAATTGACAATAATAAACTTGATTTTATAGCTTTGAAATAACGTAATTTGAGAAGATTGTATAGTGCAGATTTTATAAAAATTAGAGAGAGAGAGAGAGAGAGAGAGAGAGTAAGTTGCTTTACCAATAAAATTTAAAAATTGAAAATTTTCAGTTAAAACAGTTTCAAAACGATTAAAAAATACTCGCATACAGAGAGGATTAAATTCTTGATAGTTGTATTAAAATAATTTAACAAAAAAATTATTGGAACATATTTTAAAAAATAAGTCTAAAATTTGTGCAGTCCTGGGTTTATTTTGAAACGCTGCGCAAACGGTAAAAGCTGAAATAAAAATAAAGAAATAAGTTGTAGAGAATTATATTTTGTGAAGTGATATTTTTATCAGCAACCATTTTGGCTCAAGATTCCTTTTGATATAGGAAAGAGTTAACAATCCGGGTTATTTATTGTCTTTTATCTCCAGTAGATTCCTACTTTTATAGCGTTAAATTTTGCAACATATTATTATGATGCGCAATACTTCATTTGGTTGTGCTTATGCCATATTTTATCGTTTCAACAATAATTATCACAGTAAAATAAATATTAAAAATTTTTCTTTTGTGTTTATTTTTTAGTAATTTACTAAAAATAGGTAATACTAGTTAATTTCCAAAATTACAGTCTACATTAATCACACGTATTTAAAAAAATGAATCCCTTATATTTGCACAGCTGCATTTCAGTCCGCATTTTCCCAATAATTTATTTTCACTCCTTGTCTATAAATATCTAAAATTCCATAAAAATTAAAACGACCCCACTTCCCCAACAAGGACACCCTTTAGATCTTCCATTCGGTAAAAAAGGACACCCTTCCATAACGTGTACTTAATCAATATAAAACCCCAAGTTATACGCTTGCGCTTGTTGAACAACTACACTTGTAGTTTTCAGTTGAAAGCAGAAGAGCTGTGATAAAGAGGGTCGTACAACCTTCCCACCCAAAAGCTTTTGCTGCTGCTGGAGTTAGTCGCGGGTCGCGGCAGTTGCTTGCTACATCCACAACAAACGAGTAGAGTGGAACAGTTCGTTATAGTCGTTATACCTAGTACAGTGCTTGTGTTTCCTTTTATCTAGTGTTATTCGATTGTGTTATTATTTTTATTTTAATTATCACAGATTTCGGGGGTGCTAAAAGCAAACCCTTTCAAACAAGGACGATCAAGGGTAAGTTAAATATTTTTTTTAATTGCATTATCACTTTGATTCATTATAAACTGAAACAATAACGAATTTTTAATAAATTTATTTAAATATTCTTTCAAAGAATTTTTGTCTCATTTTTTCAACAAAATTCTGACAGATAAAACTTTGCTACTTTTATCTGTAGATAAATCAAGTCAACACAATTTTATGTTTGCTTGTTAGAGCCTATAATTTTTTTCTTCTTTTCTTTCTTTTATGACGATTATGTAAACTACTAGGGAGCTTGTTTGGGGATGTTTATGCCATTTGAGGCGCCATCCACAGACTCTTATTATTTTAATTAAATTCATTTAAAACAAATTACGAGTAACGATCGTTAAGAAAATAATATCCCGAAGCAGTTTTTGTTCTAATAACGGATTTTATAATTTATGTATTTTATATCTTGAGGAAAATATTATTTTGTGATTAACATTAATTAGCAGTTATTGAAGAATGACTCTAATTTTATTGTCTTTTGTTTTTTTTGAATTCATAGATAAATGCAAATTCTTTTTCAATGACAATCAATAATTGTTATGATTGAAGATTGAGGGCCAAAAAAATTAAAATAGTTATTTCTTAAGCAAAATTTGCTAGAAATTCGAATTCTCTTCTCTGGTTTGAATAGATTGACGTCAAAATGTATTGAATGGATATTATTGATTGTTCACAGCAGCTGTAACTACATATTTACCCAAATGAATATTTTGAACTGCTCATGCGGGCTTTATAATACATTATTTCTCTTTAGAAATTTACAGTTATCACATGTTTCGGTCATTGATAAATTATCTTCAGATCAAATCAATCTAATTCAGGATTTAAATACCCTTCAATTTATTTTTAAGTTTCAGGAATAATTCGTATATCAATATGTATTTTTTTGCTATTAAACAACCAATTTTTATAGAAATTTGTCCTTTGTTTACGCTTATGAATAAAAAGTTGGCACATGTTTCGACCGTTTAAGTCATCTTCAGATTTGATTTATTTAATTTTAACACTTAGAACTCTTTTTTTAGCAGTTTCATCTCACTTTTAACAATTTTGTTTTTATGGGAATTGTTCTTTATCTCTAATTTATTAATAAGTGTTGCTGCATACGTTTCGACGGATTAAGTCATCTTCAGGGCAAGTCCAATCTATATAAACCTATCAAGATCAAGGTTTATATTTCTAATAACAACAAGGGCTTGCTAACTTTAGTGGTCCAGAGTTATTAACACTGTTTGTGGATCCGCTTTATTAAGTCAGGTAATTTTTCTGACAGAATTTTTTGGTATTATGCAAAAATTACGTTTAAAAGAACAAAGAAAAATTCTAAAAGAACAAACAAATTTCTACAAAAACCAAAGGAAAACAAGACAAACTACAAAATAATGTTTCGAATAAAAAGCGAACAAAGGTAGATTTAGAATAACTAAAAGAAGTTAAAAAAAACAATTAAAATAAAAAGAACAAGAAATAGTACGATTCAATGAAAGAAAAGGACAGCTTCAGAAAAACTTGGAAGAGTACTAGAAAAGAAAGAAGAACGAGAAAACACCGACATAAAAGGACTAAAGAAATCTTCAACAAATTCGATAGTTTATAAGTTGTCTTCAAAATAGATTTCTTGGTGAATATAGGCCATTCCCCCAGAGAGGAAGTAAGAAGAAGAAGAAGTTGTCTTCAATAAAAATGTTTTTGAAGTAAAGATAAATGTTCTAAAAAAATCTAAGAAAACAAAAAATTATTTAATGAGATAGAAACAAGGGTCAAACTTAGTGTGCCACTGTATATTCAGAAGATAAAGAAGAATTAATGGAATGGGAGACTACTTATTGCATACCGGCAAATTGTAGTTTTAGTTACAAATTGATTTTAAAAATCATCATAAAGTAGCCTAAAAATAAGGTGAAAACGATAACAATAAGAATAAAACTTTTTATTGTCCAATGAAAACCGAATGCAGGATATAAATTAGACATAATAGTTAACAACAAGATTAAGGGGTGGACTCTGTATAATAACTATTTATGTTTATGTATTGACTTTTGAATTTAGTGCGTCTTTCGGAGGGGACGTTAAGGCGTTGGTTTCGGCTACCAGTGGTCGTTAGGTTATGTTAGAGGCTGTAGATGCGTTATGAAAACTTTTGGTACTTGAGTGAAGCATTGCCACCACAAGAATATTATTTTTTTTCTTTATAAAATAATCAGTTGAACTAACTGTAGTAAGTTGTCACTCTTCTTTTCACTCCTGAAGAAGAATCTACCTAAAGATGGCGAAACGTCGATTACGAAAACTTCATTGACACGGCCCAATCCCGGAATAAGAAATTTTCATATAAAATGATCACTTTAATATTTCATAAAATTAAGACTTTCTTGAGCTTTGTGTTTATATATTTTTTGTCTACATACAGACTTGATAAAACTTTAATTTTTTTTATTTTTGTCTGTTTTTATTTTTATTTAAAAAAAGCGCGGTACTATTAATTAGGGCTGGGCGATACCTGTTATTAGGTATCGGGTATCGATATCTGTAAAGTATCGATACTTGCCAAAGTATCGAGGTATCGGAGGTATCGCGGTATCGAGAAGTATCAGGTGGCGATAAATTAATATCGCATCAAATAGCTTGTGAATTTGTTAGTTTTCAGCAAAATAGCTTGTGTTTCCAACATCCAAAGCACTCTGAATATGATATGCATTTATAGCCACTCTTTATCAAGGCATCGCAGGTATCGAAGTATCGGAGATACCGGAAGTATCGGGGTATCGAGGTATCGGAAGTATCGGAGGTATCGAGGTATCGGAGGTATCAGAGGTATCAAGGTATCGGAGGTATCGAAGTATCGGAGATATCGAGGTATCGGAAGTATCGATACCTTCTGTAAGTATCGATACTTTTCCCAGCCCTACTATTAATTTCAATATATTAACATTATGCTTCAAATTCAGTAAGGATTTTAGTGATTTCACCATTGAATAATTCGATCACAACACCTAACTCGTCATGCCTTTAGATGATTCGGTAAATATGTCAGCAGGATATGTTCAGTATTATAATAGTGATACATTATTTTTTTCACATCACTTTTGAAATCCCTCAAAAGCTGCTCTGTAAAAGATGCACGATTTTTTTTATAGCAAAGGATTAATGAATGTTCCCATCTTGTGGAAATCTAATGACCACTTAAATCGAGATTTTTTTGTGTAAATCCATAGCTCTTGAAATAAGGAGCAATTCATATCATTGCGCCAACTTTGTAGCTCTTCAAATAAAGGCTAAATTAAAAAACGGCAATACATAATGCATTTTAAGAGTGAGAGACAGTGAAGCCAGACAAATTGAGAGGTAGGAATGTTTGGAAGTCTATAAATCATCAAAGCTAGGTTTTGACCGTAATACTCTGGTAGTTTTAACAATAGGCTTAACGCCATGTGGAGTGCATTACGGTTTAGGACCTTTCATATAATATTCAGAAAAGAATTTCTGAATCATTTAATTAATTTAATTGTTATTATTATTACATTTTAATTATTATTATTTTTGTAATCTAGAACTTTGTCTAACGAAGTTACGAAAACCAATTATTGTAATAAGTAGTTTTTGTTGCTACATGTTATTTTATAACTAGAGTGATAAAAAGTGACCATATTAAATTATTCCTATAGCAAATCCACAATACTATATTATCAAAAATTAAATGGATCGCAGGCGCTTTTGGTTCAAAATATATTTGTTTTAGCTTGTAGAATATCACCTTTGATATAATGAATTTTTCAAAATCTGTCACGTTACGTCAGTGGTCCAATAAATTGCCTGAAAAGTCTGTTTAGGATTTTCTCACAAGCCTGACAAAGTTTCACATCAATTTTAGCCAGGAATCATCAAACTGAAGGTTTTTTATTTTTTTTATTAATTATGTTCTTATTTCTAAAGCAAAACATTCCAAATATTTTCTGGCGCTTTGGTTTAAAATATTATTTAGCGTTTCGACTAGATCGTTCATTTTATTATAGTAAGAATTATTATAATTAAATTAATATCTAGGTAATATGGTGAATAGTCGCATCATATTTCTATCATGATAATTGCAAATTTCAATTCAAGCTAAGAAGAATTTTCTTTCTCTGAGTCTGGGGTAGTAAAGTGTAAATACTCAGAAATAACTCTATTTTACCCCGGTACCTGAAGACCCAGGGATCAACCCACTTAATCCCCATAAATAACAAGTGAGAGTTTTATGAACTCGGTGCCAGAAGTCATTTAAACTTTAAATTAATTTAGCCACTTTATTTGAAGAACTACAAAGTTGACGCAATGATACCAATTACTCCTTATTTCAAGAACTATCGATTGATACAAAAAAAATCTCGATTTGAGTGTTCATTATACTTCCATAAGATGGGAACGATCTCCTTTGCTATCACTGCTTTTCTTCAGAAATTTCTGGCGAAGTATACTAATTTCACCACGAAATCACCAGAAAAATTACAACCTTTTTTTGTCATTAGTGTAAAGTTTATTAATATTGTTATCAACAATTTATTTTTATGAGAGTTTTATGACATTATATTAGAACTAACGAGAGACGAGTATTACTTGTTTCTAAGGAAATTCAAAATTTTTTTGGAAGCTTTTCATGTTACCCAACCAATTCGAGAAAAACTAAGTTTAAATAAATAATTTCATATTTTTTAGTGCCAAAAGATTTTATTTATCAAAAGATATAATAATTGGACACAAAATCGTATCAAAAACATATATTTCAGCACAAATTTAATTATTTATCATGCGACTCTCCTGTTGAACAGCACACGAACTTAAATTCATATCCAGGAAACTTTTTCCTATGCATTTCAAAAACATTATTAGAAGTTTCAAAACCTTCTTTTCAAAAATTTCAAAAACTTCTAATAATGTTTTTGAAATGCACTCGACAAAATTTGCGGGAAGAATCCAAACTGTCGTGATATTATAACGGAAAATTATTTTTGACCATCTTCTTTTTGGAACTTCTTGGTGTGTCGATTTGTGGTTTGTCTGCATATTTCGATAGTGTTAGTCATCTATCTTCAGGATCAATTTTTATAGTAAGATTATATATTATATTTTTTTATATAAGATTATATATTTATTGTCTTCTCAACTTCTCAAGTTGTTCAATATTTTGACTTCAATAATAAGGTTACTCCAAATTTTTAATATTTAATGCCTTGAAGATTCATGTCTTCATCACGTCATCACAGTGGAAACATGTAGCACATGTAGAAACATGTAAAAAGTTTTAATAATATAATAATATTATAATTATAATAATATTAACTCTCACAATAATTCAAAATTAAGAAAAAAAGAAATGCTTTGTGTTTAATTAATTTTGTCATTTTACAGTTGAATTCTCTTGACAGTTATAAAGCCTTTGTCGAAATATTCACAAAATACGGTAACCATTTAATGTCTTTCTAGAGTCGTTCTAAACCTCAACCCTCATAAAACTATTTCAAAGGATCTAAATTTACATTCAGGTAGTAAGCAGAAAGTGAGCAAATTTAGTTGGAATTTTTTACTAAAACAAACTTGTGAAGATTTCTTTTGAAATATTTTGTAAGAATTTATATAACACAATTAAAGAATGTTGCCATAATAAACTGCAACAAATTAATTTGTAAATTAATGAAGGAGAGAAATTTTTCTAAAACGGATATCCACGCCTTCCCGGACGTTCCCTAACCATTCCCCAACTATTGATTATTTTCCAACCACGTGTTTTACAATAGCCATTTTACAGGTGCAGTAAATCCACATTGGGTCATTCAACTGATTCTATTTCCGTATTTGATAGTTTGTTTACGAATCGCGTGGATAAATGAACATTGTGCATAATAATTTGCTTTTGGACACCTCTTACAATATCCAGCTAACAAAAAATTCTCAAGGAAGATTAGATTTTCCCATGGGATTTCTATTGTTGGAAAGCGAAATCTAATTATGTAAAATCAACGATTTTCATTTTAATACAAGGATAATTTTAATATACGTGTGTAGAATTTATTTACAATCTCTTTGTTACTTCTAGTAATTAAAATCAAAAGTTCAAATGTATGCCAAGCCATCAACCTTTCTTGCTTCAGGCAAGGCAGACGTGCCTGCCTTGGAAGGTCGTTTCTCAACAAAATATTACGAGAAAATACCAAAAATACACATCAGCATCGATAGTGACAATGTTGTGAACACACCACATTACTCTTAATTTTTTAATTAAAAGTTATTACATGTTTCAACTGTTTAAGTCATCTTCAGGTCTGGTTTAACATTTAGCAGTCGTTTTATAACAATTACATCTTAAATAGTCTTAACAATTATTTTTTATGGGAATCGTCCTTTCTCTCTAATTTATTAATAGAATGTTGCTGCATTTACGACTGATTAATTAGTCATCTTCAGGTCACATCAAGTCAATCTAATATCAAAGTTGACAATATTTTTTATCGGCATCACAATTTGTTTTATTGTTAACAATTTATTTTTTATGTAAAATGTCCCTTTTTTTCAAATTTATAAACTAGAAATTGGTATATACGTTTAAATAATTGTTTATTTAAGTTATCATCAGCAGGGATGTAGCTAGGGCCTGGTGACATGGCACAATCAACATCTAGATATTTGATAAAATTTTCAGCGTCAAAAAAATTGATAAAAAATATCGTCTTCAGCTTCTAAAATTAGTAAAATGTCGAGCAGATTTTCAAAATTGTCTTGAGATCTTATAAAGCGACTTTTGTCGTTATTAATTTAAAAACTGATAAAGAAATTCAGTTCCAGCTCTTAAAGTTAATAAGAAATGTCACCCTCGTATTTATAAAAATAATAATTATTATGTATCTAAAGAAATAAATTTTTGATAAGAAAATTGGATTTGGCTGTCAAAATTATTAAAATATTGCCCTCTAGATTCGGAATTAGTAAAATGTCGCCTTCAACTTGAAAATTACAAAAAGAATATTGCCTGTACCCTTATTTGCTTAAAAATAAAAAAAATCTGGTTTCTAAAAATTCGTAGAATTAATCTCCGTTTTTCAGGATTAAAAATTGGAAAAAAAATCTATCTTTGTATATTATTCCTAATCCAAAAAGTGAAAAAAAATTTTACAATTAGGAAACTACTGCGTCTGGTTTCCAAAATTACTAATATGTTACTTCCGGCTTCTAAAATTACAGAAACATTGTCACTTTTGACACTACTGATTTCTAATCGTCTTTATATTTTAAAATTAGTAAAATGTTGCTTCCCGCTTCTTAAATTACGTATCTTTAAAAATTTTAAATATTGTATCCGTGTTTTAAAATTTTTAAAATTACGTCTCTGTGTTTTACAATTAGTAAGTAAATAGTTGCCTCTGACTTCTAAAATTAGTAAAATATTGTTTCCGGTACCTAAAATTAAAATATATGCTTCTATCTAACCGCATCGAGCCTTTAGCCCTTAGTAAAATTTCGGCTGTTTATACGCTGCCGTTTTTCAGTTTTCTCAAAATAACTTTTTTATTATGCTTTTCTCAGAATTAGGTTTTTGCGCAAATATGTATAGCAGGTATACCTTTGGTGTAGTGTTTTTGATTTTTTTCTAAGGTTTTTATTTTTTGAGAAAAAAAATAAAAATTGTGACATCAAAAAAAAAATGTGACATTTTGAAAAATTAAAAAACAGTACACCAAAGAGAAAATAATTGGCTGTCTGAATCACTTTTCAGTTTTTTGATGGCATAACAATTAAGGGAGTTATTTTGTAAAAAAGTACCCGATTTCTGCAAGGGAAGGCGTTAACCGTGATCTCAGAGAGGGTGGTGCTACAGCATCGGAGTCATTTATGAGTTCCTAGAATTGAACCATAAAAGTTCCAAATAAATTAAATTCTTATTCTTTGGGGTATTCTTTGTTTGTGCTTTCTTTCGCATTTGGTTTTGTATTTGATGCGAGATATGAGCCGAGGGATGAGAAAATTTTTGGATAAATGAAATATCGATAAATCAATATTTTATATCGATCAACATAACTGACGCAACAAACGATTCAATTTATTATATAATTTATATTCACACAAATGTACATCTCAAATAAAATAAGGATGTGACAAATCCGGGAAATTGAATATTAATTTAAATTTTAAAATAATTGCTTTGATGTTACTTTTTTAACACAGAATAGTTGATTTTCACGAATAAAAAAGCTAAATGTTATCTAGTTATTATTGGAGAATTTTTCAAATCTGGAAAATTGATATATAGGTTGATTCAAACTTAATATACTTACATATTTAAATTTTCATTCGCATTTGTTCGGAAGACTATTCTGATAATAATGAAATAAAATAAAAACATAGAGAAATTTCATGGAATTTTCCAAGGATGTTAGCGGAAGTGTCAAATAAAATACAATTTTTTCGTTTCAATAAATTGTAGCATCATTGTAACTCGGAGTTTGTAAATTTCTCCGATGGTCAAACTAGCCTCTAATAAGACATATTAAATTTCTCCGCCGGATTAAGAAAGGGTTCTCATCAATACTTTAACAAATCCTAGCAGGTACTAAACAGGTCACCACAGCAACAAAAGGATAAAATTAATCTTTCGGAGTAATTTACAAGTTTGATGGTAGAAATCGGAAAAATATATTTTAAATAAACATTAAAATTATTACTATTTATTGGTGTTGGACTATTATTATGGCGTGATGATTTTTGATTGACAATGACTTATTAATTGTTAATTCGTTTAGAACAACAGTATTAAAAAACTGGTTTGCGGCTATGCTTTTTGTATTTGCTAAATAAAGTATAATTGATATTTTAACCTCCCTACTCTTTTTGAAAAAAGAGTAGGAGAGCGAACTTGGAATTTTTCGAGTGCAACAAGTTCCTTATTAGTTGGCACTTGAGATTATATATCGTAATTATGAGAATCTGCCAATTATTAAAAAAAATATGAAACCTAACCTCACAAAAAGACAAATAATTGTTTGAAATAATAGTATCAATAGTATATTGGTATATTGGTATAATTCTATATTAGTCAATTATTACAACAATATTCATTACTATTCATTAAATACTACAATTTAGTAGAAACTTTTGTTAAACTATCTTAAGGGGGCCCACCCAAAAGTTTGAAACCATACATTAAAATACAATTCTAGACTACTAATACTTTGTTAATTAGTTAATAGTAATACCTTTTGAAATGAGAATCAAATTTTGCTTCCAGCGTAATGTTTTTTTTATTCTGAACCAAAACAATCAAAAATAAAATATTACTAATAGTTTAAAAAACATTATGAAACAGAATGTCCTAAGACGTCTAAGTATTGTAACGATAAACGGCGAGTGGACCCCAAGCTGACAGCCCGGGTTCGGTTCTTGATAATGATTTATAGTTTTTTAGCTGCTTTTTTTTATATATGACAATTCGAAAATTTCTTGAGCCTACCCTGCATATTTATCCTGATACGGCCCTGACCGAACGCTCAGGTAGCTTGTCTAGGGTGCAGATGAAAAGTTTGTTTATAGTCGTAAATTATAATCCAAACCAATTGTACAGCTGCAATATTCTGACGGAACTTGTCAACTCCAAGTGGACTCATTCCGATACCGCCCTAAAAATTTGACTTGGGCGAAAACGTATAAACACTAGTAAAATATTTTTTCCTACTTCTAAAATTACAAAGACAATATCGGTTTTGCCTTTAGTGATTTAAAAAAAATACTTTTGGCATATCCGGCATCTAAAATTGACGAAATTATATATTTCCATGTTTTAAAATTAGCAAAATGTCTCTTTTGCCTTTCAAAATCAGTAAAATATCGTTTTCGCGTTCTAAAATCGGAAAAAATGTCAACTTTGTGTTTTATTAATTTAAAGAAGGTGAAATATATCGCCTCTGCCTTCTAAAATTAGTAAACTATTAACTTTAGCTTCAAAAATTAATAAGATGCTGTTTCCAATTTCTGAAAATAAAAAAAAACAAAGTCCTCGTAATTATTATTAAAAAATAAAGAAAACTAAAATTGCCTCTAAATAATATACCGCCACAGGGTTCAAAATTAGCAAAATGTTGCTCTCGGGCTCCAGAAATTGGAACAAATATTACTTTTGCATGTTTCTTGATTTAAAAAAGGTAAAAAGCATTACAACATGCTTCAAAAATTAGTAAAATGTTGCTTCCAACTTCTACAAATTACAAAAACAATGCCTTTAGGTTTTGTTGTCCTAGAAAACTACTGTTTGAAATTGAAGGCTCTTGTTTTAACATTTGTATAAGACAATTTTGTTGTTTTTTCCTGTACCTCA
Organism: Tribolium confusum; assembly: GCA_029207805.1. Lineage (NCBI taxonomy): Eukaryota > Metazoa > Arthropoda > Insecta > Coleoptera > Tenebrionidae > Tribolium > Tribolium confusum. Next base: position 14,719,950 of record JALGAY010000006.1, read on the forward strand.
GGACTAAAGTGCCATTTAATCCTTCGAATCATTGAAACCCGAAGGGTTTTCAAACTTTCACTCTCGAGATTAAGTGATTCACTTTGGTCCTTTGATATGTAAGTACACTATTATTATCGACAATTCATTTAAAAAAAAATGTCCTCAAATTTACTAAAAGAAATTGTTACATGTTTCGACTATTTAAGCCATCTCCAGGTGATCGGATCTACATATCTATTTTTTTCAAAAGCTGTTAAGTATTTTAAAATTCAAAATTAACAATAAACAAAATTAAATTTACCTACAACTATTTAATTAAAAGATAACACTTCTGTTATATTTTAATTAATTAGTTTATAGGTTAATAGTTTAATAGTTAATTAGTTATAATTAATAGTTTATTAGTTAATAAGCCGTGCATTAATTTAAATTTGATATCAAACTTAGTGTTGAACGCACCACAAATACGCGAAAAATTTTGAAAAAATACAATTGTCAGTGAATTTGTTTTAATAAATAAAAAAATTAAAGTTAGTTATCCTTTTTTTGTATATTTTGTTTAGATAATTATATCAATAAATTTGTTATCAAAAAGTTCGACAAAATAGTGCGGAGGCGGAACTAAAAGCAATGATACTACAAATCAATAGGATGAGTCGGTGCTTTTTAGTTGTAATTTTTAAACAATATTTTATTGTATTTTTACTATATATTTCCACGTATTTCTGTTTGTTATAGATATGGTCAAGTTTTATTTAGTCCCTCGTTTTTTCGTCAAGCGATTTTTGCTTTGTCGCTGTTTGATAAGAAAACTATAAATTTGCGTGACTTAGTTAAAGAAATTACAAAATAAATTGAAATAAATAAATTATGCTCAAAATTAAACTCAAATAAATTTCACTTAAACAGCCACGAAACTCATTACTTTTTATTTATTGTACAAGTAGTTGTTGAATTTTCTAATTACCTCAAAATATTACCATATGAGGTCTTAACTTTCTTTGTAAATATTACAAAAATAAAACCTGTCATTCCAACCTTGCTAATACACTAACCCTAATTAGAAGTTTGTTACAGCATTGTTGACTCAAGCAAAAACAAAATACCTAAATGTCATGCCACTTGGTCTTCTAAATTATTTTGATTATACGCCTCAAGCAACAATTTTTTTCCTGTTACGTTGTCACTAATTTTTTTACGCTCGAAAAATCCCAGACATGTGTAAAATTTTATCACTTTGAATTTAGTCAATATTTTTTCGAATTAACTGTACCTGAACTATTAGCGTGGCACGCAAAGGGGCGTAAAAGACCACGAATGGCAATTAAAAAATAGGACTAAAAACCTAATTGTTTATTTAAGCTCCACTTGAGATAACTGTAATATCAAACCAAAACTAATACTAAACTAGAAATGACAGAAAACAAACTGTAAACTAAAATAAAAATTTCCAAGCTATGACGGTTTAATTATAGCTATTGATTAATAAATTACTATTACGAAATTCTCCCCTACATTCGAGTAATTTCATTGTACAAGGTTATATCTCCTGAAATATAAATTAAACAAGTCCATGAATGAACCAAACCATAAAATTTAACTGTTGCCATGTGCGTGCATTACTCATATATTGGGGTAGGAATCAAAAGCTTTATTTCATCATCACACGTGTTCGAAAGTTGAGCTTTTGTATACAGATGTGCAGTTCCCCTGAAATATCTACCACACATCTAAAAGGCTGTACTTACTTTTAAATTCGTATCACAGTAGGTCATGAAAATTACCTTTTTCTGATTCTAAATCGCGTCATCAAGCTCTGGAATGGAGATTTTTTCAATTTACTAAGGATCAACGGCAAACTATGTTATTGCAATCAACAAGTTATTAATTTTGACGTGGTGATAATTTGTTTATTAAAAAAACCTGTACAGTGCTGTGAAATTGCATTTGAAGGTTTTTAGTAAATTCTTCTTTCTATTTTTCAAAATGACACGTCAATAAATATCATAAACGTCACTTTTTTGCTTTAAATAACATCATCTTAAAAATTTACATTTATTTCAACAACTTCAAAATTCTGTTGAACAAATACTCTTTGAACAAATGTATCAAGTAAATTTTCAATAATTTATTGTATTTGGTTTTCTCTCATTAAATGTGTGTCTTATTAACCTAAGGAAGCTCCTTGTGTGCAGTGCAGCCCCACATTGTTTGTAACGACCCCTTGCTGTTTATATCGCCCAGTTGTTCAACAAAGCGTATTAAAATTGTGTAGTCTGACAAGAAATAATCAAAAACAACACCTTGTTAAATATTTTCCTTTTGTAATAACTACAATGGTCAACATTTAAAATAGCCCACCCGAAAATTTTGTTAATGTTAAACAAATTGGGATGTAGTCATTTGAATGATTTTCTTAGGCAACTATTTTATTTTTTATTTCATTCTAATGCTTATTTACTTATATAAGGGCCGCTTGCATAAACGCCAATCAAAATGTATCGGATATTAATCTCTCATTAACGCACTTTTAACCAATTAAGGCACCGTATTTTGAATCAATTAGAGTTTAATGGCTCATCAATTTTGATTGTCGTTTATGTAACCGGTCAAAAGAGTGTAACGAAGACCTATGTAGCTGTATTTCTCCTGTATTGCCTATCTCAATTATACTATTCTATCTATCCTTTTTTTGTCGTTAGAGAAATTTTTACCTCTTACCTAGGGGATTTTGATTGCTAGCTGTCATACTTGTCTTATCTTCTACTGCGGGCGAATGTTATATAAAACGGATTTTACTTTTTTTTAGTAAATTATTTTATCCTTTGCTCCAGTTTTAAAGTTATATTAAAGTTGCGCTAAATAGCTAAAATACACAATGTTTTCTAACTCTAGCGACTTAATAAACCTACTGTTTTAGTGTTTTATACAATAGTCAGGTATTTAACTTTTAACTATTAAATGTAACTCATAATTAAAAATAACTCCCTTAGGTTATCAGAGCAAATCATGTCAGTGCTGTACCTACCTAAAATTGTTACCATCTAGGGCAAAATATTGTTTCTGTACCCTTTAAAATGCCAAGAAACTCTTCAATTGATTGTTGTTGTATTATGAAGTTAATAACAAAAAATAAAAAATCTAGTGTTGCTAGTTGCTCCCCTATATTGCTGCCTTTGTTAGTCGCTAACTACGGCACTGGTATCATTTTACTAATTCTAGAAAATGGAAGCTAGAGACGATGTTGTTTATCTTTTTTAAATTAATAACTAGGTGACTTTTCCAGAAGCTGGGAATGACATTTTATTAATTCTGAAGCCAACGGCATTATTTTTACTAATTTTAACACACGGAGATGCGATTTTACCACTTTTAGAAACCGGAGACAATATTTCTGTTCAACTTTCAAATTAATAATAATGGCAAATAAATGTAGAAATCAGCATTTTACTAATTTCGAATACATAGATGTAATGTTACCAATTTTAGAAAACTGATTGCAATTCTTTACTAATTTTGGCGCGATTTTTAAAAAATTTTTAAAATAATAAATATAGAAGGGTAATGTTTTTCTAATTTTGAAAGGTGACATTGTACTGATTTTTAATTTTGGAGATGCATTTTACTAATTTTATACACTAAATGCAATAGATCTCTTTAATTTTTTAAAAGCGACGTTGCTTTTGTAATTTTAGAAGTCGGAAACAATATTTTACTAATTTAGTAAACCAGAAGCAATATTTTACTAATTTGAAATATGGATATGTAATATTATCAATTTCCTAAACCGGAGGATTTTAAATATTATTTGATATTTAAAATCCATAATGGCAGAGGCGACATTTTTTTTGTTATTGCAGAAGTAGGAAGTAGGAGCCAATATTTTACTAATTAGAAGTTTTACTAGTTTCTAAAATCATAAACGACGTTTTACTTACTTTGAAATTTCGGAAATATATGTTTACTAATTTTAGACGCTATAAGTAACGGTTTTTCCAAATTTTTAATTATTATTGCAAAGTCAACATTGTTTTCGAAATTTCAGAAACCGGAAACAACATTTTATTAATTTTGTAAGCTAGACTTGACAAATAAATTATTATTTGCTAACTTGTCAAATGGAGGTGTTGTTTTTTACCTTTTTTAAAATTAAAAATATACAAAGTTGACATTTTCCATCTTTGGGGGAAATATATCACTAATTTTGGAAGCCAGACGGGACTTTTTATTAATTTTGGAACAGAGAGGTATAATTTTATCAAATTTAGAAACTGTAGGCAATATTTTTTTATATTTTTAAATCAATAAAAAAGCGATATAGCTTTTTAAATTTTAAAACTAGGAAGGACTATTTTCAGATGTTAAAGGCGAAGTTATTCTAACTTCAAAGCCTATGGGCAAATTTTAAGTTGAGGTACTACCGGTAGTATCGCAAATTTTAATACTTTTCTGTGGCAGTAAGCAATCACCACAGCGAATTTTAATAAATCTTCATGAAAACAAAGATACTACCGGTATTATTTCAACTTGAAATTAACCCATAAATGTGATATTATTATTTAGTGAATAGTAGCATTTTTTCAATTTTAGGTCCTAAAAACGACATTTCATTAATTTTGGGTATTGATTTGAATTTTCAGAGACAACAATTTACTAATTTTGAAATACAGAGACGATATTTTTTAATTTTTAAATTAATAAAAGCTAAATTTAAAAGCCTGATATGACACTTTTTACTTTTTTTTATATTACAGTGAACACAAGAGTGAGAATTTTTAATAAATTTTTGACGGATACACCATTTTAGTCATATTGGTAGCTAGAGACGATAATTTAATAGAGGAAAATATGGAGGCAATATTTCTTTTAAATTTTTGAAATCAGTAATGGCAACGATGAGATTGTGTTTTGTAATTTCAGAAGCCGGAAGTGATTTTGGAAATCAGAGGCAACACTTTACTAAATGTAAAAGTTGAAAATGATGTTTTTTTAGTTTTTTTAATTAAGAATAATATACAAATGCACAAAGGCGGCATTTTTTCGAATTTAGAGAGACAGGGGCGACATTTTACTAGTTTTGAAATATTTTGTTTCAATTTTTAAATTAATAACGGCAAAGTTATTGTAATTGTACAAGACGGAGGCAGAGGCGACATTTTACTAATTTTGAATTCCGTAGGCGATATTTGAAGAATTTTGGAAACCAAAGTCGATTTTATTACTAATTTTAAAAGCTAGAAGTGAATTTTTAAATTAATTGAGATAATTAATTTTATGAATCCATTCGGACATTTTACCAATTTTAAAAGCTGAAAGCGTCATGATTTGCCATTTTTTTGGAGCTGAAGATTTTGATCAAGATGTTGAGTGCGCTTCTTATAGTTAGTGCACCTGGCAAAAGCTCCTGGGAACTTTCCGCCTCTAAGTCTTTGACTATTGAAATTTTTGCTTTTTTTCATTTTAAACAGTTTTTCAACTTTCAGATCCATTATTTTCCCAAAATATTTTAAACTTGTGTCATCAACAAAGTTTATTGACTCGTTTGGTCTAATTTAACCTTATTAAAAATATTCTAGAGACATTAAAATGCTTTTATCAAATTAAATTTTAAAATAACTTGCATGCCTGCTCACACATTTCGTAAAACTAAAAATTCCTTTTTTAAAACTATTACTCACGAAAAAACTGACATTGTAACAATAGGATTATATAATTTAGAACAACTTAATTTGCATAAAATTACCATTGCAAACTAGCATTGACTGATGGAGAAGGTTAAAAATAATATAACTCTTTTGAAGTAGATTTGCTATAAATACAAGAATAATTCCCAGTTATGACGTGTTATTATGTGGGAAGTTTCAGTTAGATTACTTCAGGTCATCATCCTACTCAATCTAAGCTAAAAGGGATCAAATTTCGTTATTATTAAATAATTTTCATTAGATTAACTCTCATCTCCACACTTAATTTCCCTCCAAAAATGCACTCACTTGTAACAAAATCGTTTTATCTAAAGTGCATCAATGCTTTCGAAAGCGAGGACGCGATTTATTTAATGAATTCCAAAAGACCCGTTTATGTAACTGAAACACTTTTCAGGTGAAAAATTTTAAATAATTGGATGCAGTGTCTGGAATTTTAATAGCGGAATTTAATTAGAATAAAACAATTCAAATATTGAAGCAATTCACTTTCTCTTGTTTCCTAGTGGTAAAATGCCAAATCGCGCATGATTTTGACATTTAGCATCCTGGCAGGTATCCAATTAGATTTTTTTGGATTGTATTTAACCATCTTGTTAGGAATGCAACAAAAGTAAGAAAAATTCAAGCATCTGCAAGATATTTCTGGACGGATGGCCTGGAGTGCATTTTCCTTGCTTTTATTTATAATTCCAGGCTCATTTGAATTTCACACATTTTTTTCCTATATAAGATAACCAAAGGTCTTGTCTAGATCATCTCGATAAAAACTTTTGGCAAGATTGCTCGTTTTGGGTATGTGGCTGAGGTAAGTTTCTTATATGGCAATTCCTTATGGCTATACAATGGTCAATGCCGTCTTGAGCAAGTGTTGGCTGCAACTTTTTAAAAAAACGCTCTGACTCATTCCATATGTTGAAACGTCTGTCTGCCAAGTGGTCTTCCACTGATTTTCTGTTTTCATAAATAAATATGTGCTATTACAACGGAATTTTAAATTGTTCAAGTGTTGGAAAATGATTCTTTCACAGTAATTTAATAAATTGTAGGGAAATTTTCTTTCTCATCATTTGAATCCGACCAAATTTGTATTGTTCTATTGTTTTTCACTTAATCTGATCGATGTGTATCTCCCGCCACGAAGTAATGCTTTTATGTAATAAAAAATGTTACTTTAAGTATTAACATGTTGTTGTTACCAGTTATAATATCACAAGTACTTTGATTCTTTTTGGAAGTTTTTTTCTTTTGGTGCATTACTGGAAATGAATCAAAGTAGGTAGAAGTGGTAACCAACAAGAGAATCAACAAGAGGATTTTGTACTAAAAAATATGTTTTTGATACGATTTTGTGCCCAAATATTATTTCTTGATTAGTAAACTCCGTTCGGCACTAAATCAAATATCAGATTATTTATTTAAACTTGTTTTCCCTTATTTGGGTAACATCAAAATACTTCCAGAACAATTTTGTATTACTTTAAAAAAAGTTTTTTTTTGGTTCTAATGTAATTGCGATTCTTCTTCCATTAGTAGAAATCCCGAATTTTTCATTAGCGACGTAATCGCACTGTTTTGTGTCACATTCTATTTAATAATGTGGCAAAAACGCGAAACAGACAGCACTGGTGGAATTTTGTGTAAATGTCGGGAGTTTTGATGAGAATTAATTAGCAAATGGGATTTTATTTTTAGCTGAAATCGCCTTCAGTATTTTAATGTCACTTAACTAACTAGAAATTACTCAACGAAAATAAATGCTAATGTTATTCAATAAATCAAAAAGCATATTAAACGTAAAATAAAAGTAGTGAAATATTTTGAATATTTTAAGGTTTGTTATTGATCCAACTGTTCAAGAAAATAACACTGAACTGGGAAACCACAACATACGGAATGTACTGATAATTTTGTTTTCAAATACCACAAGTCCACAAGTGCACGTTTTCTCACTAAACATAATCATTAAAATAATAACACATATTTGAAAGAAGATTTTTCAAAAACGTTTCTTTACGTTTGTTTTACGAGGAATTTTCTTCTGTGGTCTTGTGTTCAAACTGTACTAAAATATTTTTTAATTAGGTAATTAATTACTGTGATGAGAGTATTATTTTTAATTGGATAATTTTGTTAATAAATACGTAATAATTCCCTTCTCTAGTTCTGTTTCATTTTTGGATCTAAGTTTGAAACGTTTAATTAGGTACTGATAATTAACAAGAAATGATAGACGCGCAGTGACGAAATTTGGAACAAATTGACATATCCGTTATTGGACTTGACAGGAACGTCAAAAAATTGTGTACTATATACTACATAATAATATACTTTTTATTTTGAGGTGTGTTACAACTAAGCTTCGGTGCAAGTGAGTCTTCCCTAAACGATCAGGTACTTAATCGGTGTAATCCAGCGAGCTGCATGTTATTCATTCAACTGGTCTACTGGTTAACTAATATCAAAGACTCACTTGCACCTAAGCGTAGTTATAACGTGTACGCAACAAAATTTTCAATTTCGGGAAGCGATGGAAATTACTTCATTATGAAAGCTTACTTTGGACGCAGCAGATTCACTAGTCAAAAATAAGGAATCTTCTTTTACACTAATTCTTCTGAATCTCTTATTACTTACTAGTTACAATGGTGAAACAATTTTACCACAAATAAATCGATTAAAAAATTTCCAGTTCCAGCAGAGAATAGGAATAAAAATTAAATTTAATCAAAAATAAAATCTACGGCTGAGCCGCTGAGTTAATCTTTAGAAACATATGTATATTTGTGCTTGTATAGTGAAATTATTTTTCTAAGGGTGGCGATATAGGAGCCGAGCAGATGCATATTTGGTTATATTTTTTAATAGTATTTTTTAACGTATATATATTAAAGAACGCTTTTCATAAAGGCAGTAGCATACAGACTGTCTTAAAATTTCTTAGTCCGTTTTTACAAGAATGCAATATTGCTACAATAACTGATATAAAAAATGGAAAAATTTTGATCAGAACCAATGATCGATTATTGTCGTAGTCTGTCTCTATTATTTGTATCATAAAACGTTTTTTAAGGGTTATGGGAGCTCAAGAATAATTAAAAAAAAAATTCAGTCTTATTAGTTTCCAAAATACAAGGTCTCAAACAATTTTGGTAACTATTGTTTTTCCATCTAAAGGAAATTTTGACTATATTGTCTATTCTGTGCATTTAGTCTCTTGAAATATAAGTTCTTTTGCAGCAAAACCTTTTAAACTCATCTTAGTTATATTAATTAAGATCTCTTTTACATCAAATGTTATCATTATTGCAAATTGCCAAAACAGAGATTCTTTTAAACATTTTTCTTCTGTTCTTTGGACTTTAAGTATCCACAAATTGGTTCGCGAATTTTGGGACCGCCTATATGTATAAAATATAATCTTGGATTTTATAATATTCTGTTGTAATTATTTTGGTGAATTACGTCCATTCTTTTTACATTCGAAATTTGTTGTAACGGGGAAGTGGACAAGGCAGAAAAAAAAAACTATTTTATAAGGCCAACGTTTCGAATCATCTATTGATTCTTTTTCAAGGCTTATAATAAATGTCAAATTTGTTTGGCATGGTACCAACTTGTCTCGGCCAGTGATCGCCGGAAGAATTTATTATAAGCCTTGAAAAAGAATCAATAGATGATTCGAAACGTTGGCCTTATAAAATAGTTTTTTTTTCTGCCTTGTCCACTTCCCCGTTACAACAAAATTCTGTTGTAATTCTGGCTGCTATAATGGCTAAATTATAATGCTATAATGGCTATTAAAGTACCAAAATGCGTGTTACAATACTTACAATAGGTTTCTTAAAGATATTTTTTTGATATCACTTAAATATCGTATAGCCTTTTTAGTTTTTAGCTTAAACACTTTCTCAACCCTAAGTTAATTATCAAATAGTTAAAAAAATGTATCAATAAGAAAAAAATATTTATATGTGTCTATAAAGCTGTTTGACGTCTAGACAATAAAAAATTTGATAAAAATAATATTATTTCTACAACCAAATAACAAAGAAATGTAATTTAAGAAAGCGCTTCTGAAGAAGGAGAAAGTAATTATTTAAAAAAAAATTGAAACGTTGGTGAATCTTATAAGAAAGATTCTTTTTAACCACAGCGTTTATTCATCCGGCATCATAGAGTCATTGAATTTAACTTAGATAACTTCCCATAAGTTATTTTAAAAGGTTATTCCTTTATAAAGAATTCAGACTCTTATTCTCTTTTTTTTTACTTTTGCGACAGATATAGGTATTTTTTTATTCTTTCTAATATACCAAAAATTTATTTTTAGTGTGGTAGATCATTATTATAGGTAGAGAGATTGAATTGATTGAAAATGGTTTATAATTTAAAACAATAATAATAATAAAACATTATATAAATATAACGAGACAATTTATTAAATTAATTAACTTTTACTTTTCTACTTCAGAAGCATATTTTAAGTTACTCTTGTTTCTAAATCTGCAGTTAATGCCTCGTTTTGTATGTTACAACTGTTAAGTAATTATGTCCATATACTGAGTGTCTCAAGTTTTATCTCCATTAATTAATTCGCTATTTTTACTAGAAGCAGATAATTATAAAAAAAATTGCTCTATAATTTGGTTTTATTTTACGTCACGAATTACAAATACACTAAAATAGTAAATTACATTTTAAGTTCGGAAAGAGAGATTTTACTGGACGAATAATCAAATATCTGAAGAGTCCTGGTAGTTTACGAGGACATTGAAACGTTAATTTTTCAGTCGTGGTCCATAAGTATAACATTTTTGTACACCCGTGATTTTTGACATTAAAATTCTTCAGTAGTATCACTATTCTTACAGTTTTTGGTTTATCAGTGAAGAAATCGTAGCTATATAATTTAATAAGTAAATACAATTTTTAGGACCAGTCTTATTATCACATAAATATGATTTTAAAGCGTGCGTTTTCACCGGCTGATATTTAAAATGGCACTTTGCGGTTGCAAAATTGTACTTTGCGGATGCGTGCACAAAAAAAAGGTTTATTCACTTAATACTAGAACACCAAAAATAGTTACTTGAGAATCTTTAGATATAGAAATACCTAGTAGTCATTTTTATTCTTTTCAATGTTAGGTGCTGCCAGAACTAAGTATACGTTTATCAAAATGCAATATTTTCCTTTCCAAAATATTTGTTTTTGTATAAAGCATATACTAAAAATAGGTGATTGATTGATGTTGATACAAATTTAAATATATTGATTTCAATTGTTTTAACTGAAAAATCTACATATTTTTAGCTTAGGGTTGCACCAAAAATTTGTAGTAAACAATAAAATTCTATTCCTTTCTTTTATTTTAAGCATAAGCATTGACAGACATATGGAGTAGGCCGAAAAATAAATAACCTCCTGCCGTATCAGAGTACCAGAACTTATGTCTTGTTTATTTTGAAATGTATAACATGCATACATTTAAAAACGGAACAAATTTTACACACTTGAGATACTTATCAGAGAGAAATTGTGATGTAATTGGAAACTTGTCGATAATAAGTGCATCTTATTACCTTTACAGTCTCAAGTTTTAGTTGTTTTGAATACTAGTTCCTTGAACGTTTTCAATAAAGTCAAGGAACTGTTAAAGTGTTTTAGGTCAATTTGTTTCACTTGATTAATTTATTAATATTAGAAGGAAACCAAAGTGTAACAAAAATAAAATAGTAAACAGCAATTAAAAAATTGCATGCGGAATTAGTTGGATAATTGTTTGAGTAAGCGGTCACTAATGAATTATTAAAATAATTATGTGATTATTGTTATTATGTGTTAGAAAAAGTGATTTACTTTCATTTTGTCTGCTTTAATTTGATGATTCATTTATTGCACTTGAATCTATTAATTCCATATCGAGCTAGAAAAGGTCGTAATTTCGATACTTAGAAGAAAACGCCTTGAACAATAGACACTGACCTACTAAAGTATCACACTGTAAATAAATAATTTTTTCAAATAATTTAAAAGCGAAACGTGTTGTGGTTCATTCATCAAACTCCATGCAGCTGTTTGAAGCGATAAAGTGATTATGTATCACCGGATGCTGGCTATCAACACAAAAAATTACGTTTAATTCAACCAAGAGCACTTCTTGATGCTTTAATGCCCTTATCGATAGAAACTATCACTTTAATGACGTAATAAGACGCCAATAAAACAATATTCCGTTCGTTAACTAACTGTAGATTCTAATTTTAATGTTGTTGGAAGTCTATCCATCAACGCCAATGCTCTGTTCAATCTGAAATTACAAGATACGACAGAATACTAGAACATTTCCTTATTTGTTTTAGAAAGTTAAGTAACGGAACCTTTTGTTATAATACAGGGATGAGGAAATTTGTCAATTTTTGCGAGTGGATTGTTTCCGGGAGAATAACCACAAAGTTTTTTCTTTTAGTTAAATAGTACAAGTCGGCGACGAGGCGTCGAGACGTCTGAGGGAGCACTTAGCAACGAGAAAGGTTTTGATGAATTTGAGAATAAGGTTAAGGTTAAAGTTCATATCTACATAGTAATCAATCTAAATTTGTTATTCTATTATGTCATACCTTGTTAAGGCAAAATACATGACAAATTAGATCTAATCAACTTTTTAGGAACATTTTAATTAAATTTAACTTAAGCTCAGATTTTCTGAATAACTTTGTATCACGATTTTTGTATACCGTCCGCAAAAGGTACAGGGGCCATGAAATTCGTTGTCGTGGATAATTAGACCCAGTTGTGGCTTTTGTCATCTTAATTATGAAGTTTTTAATTAGCTTTTGTAGTTGCACAAAAAACATTTTGCATTATGTCTTGTATACCTTGTCTATCAAATGACCGAAAGAAAACCTACGTTGTGTTTGATAAGATGGCGGCGAAGTTTGCTGAAATGTGACTTCATGAGGGTTCAAGTTGGGATAGTAAAACTACAATGTGCAAGGAAACATTTAGTTGTTTCTTGCAGTAAGTCGTTTATGAAATGTACAATAAATAAAAAAAGTGAGTCAGTTGGCAACAATACAAACAAAATAAAATGCACATCCTGCAACAGCAAAACAAAATAATTTTAAAATAGGCCCATCAGAACATATAATTAATCGACAAAAAAGTACATTCTGTCATGGAATTTTAATAATAATTGGTTTTCTACTTCAAGAAGGACCGGATAAAATCTTCCTAAACCGTATCCGTAACATTCAATAAAAACATTTAGATACAACAATTTTGAAGTATTTTGTATTTAAATATGGGAAAAAACGTGTCAACATAGTTTTACCAAAAGCTAAAAAAATACGAGAGTGTCATACCTGTGAACAGAAGTGATTGAAAATGTACAAAACAGACTGACAAAAAAATATGAAACTGAATTTGTAGGAATGATGAACAGAAAAGTAGAATCATTTCTGGAAATTCTATCTAACTCGTTTAAAAAAAAATCGTTTAAGTAGTGTCCACTTTACTCTGCCTCTATAATGATGATTTTGTAGAAAAAATAGCAAAGAATAAAAATGGATGAGATTTATTAGTTAAACATTGTATCAGGTGTGTATTCAAGTATTCTGATTAAATTGCTTGATTTATTTTCAATAAAAGTCGATGAATATTATTGAAAATAAATGAGAGTGCATTATAGACAGTCGTTATAGTTTTTAAGCCCTAGAGCGTTAAGTCCATGTTAATTTACTTCATATCTGCGGTATAAACAACAAATAGTAACCAAATGCAAATGAAAGAGATTTTATTACAAAATTTCTCTGTCGCTAATCAAGTCAAAAAGATAAATATTGCTTCAAAAGATATCCTGAAACTTTATAAAAATGAGTGCAGTAGCGCTTATCTAAACTAAGATTTGTTTCGCTCGTTTGTTATGATTCATTTAAAAAAATCATAGATGTTAAGTTGTTGAAAGTTATTTGAAGTTTTAAAAAAATATTAGAGAATGTAATGAATTGGCATAATTTATGCAGATCAAGATCTGTATGCAGAATTTAATGACACGAGCAATTACAATACAAAATTGGGTCTGCGACTGATGAAAGGGATTAGATGGGGCACTAGTTAGAAAGTTAAATTTTTGTTTAGCTAATAGCTATTACTTTTCACGGATTAAGCAGATTAACATTTCAGATAATTAAAGAATCGATTTTTAAATATTCGCTGAACGGGAAAAGTTGATTCTTTAAATCCTACGCTCACATTACATAAATTGCACTCTACAATTTTATGATAGTTTTATGCCCGCATAAAATAAAAATTTGCAATTATTTGAAAAGTAGTTTAATCTCACTTTCTACAATTTAAATTTTATATCAAAATTGACAAGATATGAAGCTATAAATAAATGTAATACAATCTCCGCCTATTATTTGGCTTCACATAACATAAATTTTAATAAACATCAGAGTCTGCTTCAATTATTTCCACTTATTTAGAGAATCCACGCCATTTCCTCGTTTCAATTCATTAATCCTTTAAAATGACACAATTGATGCACGGTTTATGTTTTTGCTTAAAATATTTTTAAATTATTTTCATGTCATGGAATGTGTGTGTACACGGAACGGATTTCCACCGTCTATGAATTTGCGTCACAATCTGATTAAATGATACAATTTGCGTGATTCCTATTTCAGGGTTGCTATTATGTTCACATTCCAATGTCAGGATTATTTTAGTTTTTTTTCACGAAAAGTATATATGGATTTTATTGATTCGAAGCAACGGTTACTTTAGCATTTATTTTTTAATAAAACATTGTTGAGTGACTACGAATCGAGAAAAGAGGATTTATTTTGAATTGAATACGATTTTGGAGGCGGATAAAACTTTTCTAATTAGTAGTATCAATAAAATATGGAGACTTGGAAAGTTCTCTATATTTGGAAGTTTATCCTTTAGACGAGTTTCAAAAGAGGAAGATTATCAAAAGTTTGAAACTCTTTTTTAATATTCTGTAATTTGTCAGTGTCATTGATTTCCATATACCTAAACGTTGAATAAAAATGAATTCCACTTTATAAAAGCTTAAATTAAAAAAATTCTTAGAACAATCATTATATTTGAAACAAAGGGGAGTGTTCAGTCTCATAGACTCTCAAATTTAAATTTTTACTATTCGAAAATTATTGAAAAAAGGATTATTTCATATCATTGCGCCAAATTAACAGTTTTGTAAATAAAGTCACAAAATTGATTTAAAGTCTGAATGACTTTTCGAGTCTATAAAAGGGTTTATCCAATGCTTCTATATAAAAAGCCCATAATTATGTTCATTTTAGATAAGTAAAATGTCCTATAAGTCACTAGTGAGAGTTAGATAAAAAGCTAACAGTTTTTCTCATGATTTATTTGGCCAACAACGCGTTTGTAGCATAAATAACTATTTTTTTTTTCAATTGATGTTACCCCATAGATAAGCAAGTAACGAAGGAGAAATTTGCTTTTATTATTTATAAAAATGCAAACATTTATTCCCCAGCCCCCCTCATTTTGGATGGGATACAAATCTAACTTCAAAGATTGAATTGTAACTTTACTTTGTAGCCAGTTAGCAGTTTGGCGCAATGATATAAAATGATCGTCTTGTCAAGAATGATTAGTCTCTTGTATGATTTTACGAATTTTAAATTTGACCGGCTTTACGATTTCAGAATATTGAAAAACTCCTTTATTATAAGAATAAAAAATATATTATGCTGTATGAAGATGTTCTTTTATCGATACTTCTTTAGTGTTTTTAATCCTCAAGAAGTGCCCATAAAAAGATACTAAACGATTCCAAAAAAAGAATTCTGGGTTTTCTAGAATTTCTCTCAATTGCACGATACTTAATTTACATTTAGAATTTTAAGATTTTATGTTTATTGCAATCGAGTCATTTAGCAAAAATATTTTACAATTTATTATTTTTTGTTAATTAACATGAAATGTCAATTTTGTCTACTGTCCTACATAAGCAAGTTATAAATTCAAAAATCATGCAAATAAGTAAACGGGATCATGTAAAAGTGTAATTAAAACGTAATAAATACCTAATTGCGAATACTAATAATATATTGCGTAGGTTTATTTATCTATTTATTAACATTTACATTTGATATGAAGTAAACATTAGACTTATTAAACGGTAGCCACATTTATTTTTAGCATAATTAATATAACTCTCTAGAGAAATTTATTTTATTTTGCAACTAGAAATAAATAATAACTCATCAAAGTAAACAATTCTTATCAAAATAATTTTATGACATTATCAATAAAGTACTGGTAATATCCTAAAATACTGCAATAAATACCTCATGTGGTTTAACAGTGTTAATCAATTAAGACACTCTATTTTGTTTTCTCCAAGTACATAATAAAATTTGGAATACAATGAAATGCTGCTAAGTAATTATTTATGGTTTGAAAAATAATTTTAAGAAAAAATGGTTGCTCCTTCATAAAGGAAATGATCGATAATAAGGGAACAACAAAATGAATGATAAAAGAATGGCCGCAAGGGGAACAATTCGTCCCTCCTATCCTCATCCTTTTACGATTTATTTTGTTATGGTTTAATCCCTTTTAAAGAGGCAATAACAGTGGAAAGTGTTGTTACCGCATTATTATTATTATCAAGGGCGTACCCAAGATTGCTCAAGTTTACTTTTTTTCAATATTGGAGTGATACCACGTACTAGAAAGGCTGTTGTGGATTTCACTGACTCTTAGGTCCCAACCAATAAAATTATAATATCCACCAAAAGCAGAAAGCAGCATTCTGTAGTTGCTTTTCTCTAAATGTCAAGCTTAAATCTCAATTTACTAAAAATGCTACAAGGAAATGAAGGACTGAGTTCAGGGTTTCTACCACAGATGTGACAAAAATGGCGAATCAGGCAAAACTGATCTCTATGTTAAGACGTTTTTTAGGTTTTAGAATTAAACGGTCGGCATCTCCAACTGCACTTGTGGTGCCTTCGGTTAATAATTGAATATAAACGGTTTATTGCACGTCACCTCAGAGTCGCTGAAAAGACCAGTAAACACATATATTGTAAATAATCCAAGATTTAGGTTCTTGTCTTACTACTAAATATAAAAGAAAACAATATTTTACTAATTTTGAAATATTAGTTTATTACGTTTAGAAACCGGAGACGATATTTCTATTCAACTTTTAAATAAATAATGGTAAATGCGCCAAGTGTAGAAGTCGGAAACAACATTTTACTAATTTTGAAATTCCGGATATGTATTTTACTAATTTTAGATACCAGAGACAACAGTTTTTTCAAACTTTTAATAATACTTGCAAAGGAGACATTATTTTTGTAATTTGAGAAGGCGGAAATAATATTTTATTTTTATTTAGAAGCTTTTTAGGTTTTTTACTATTTTTAAATTAATAAAAATACAAAAATGTTTTTTTTTCAATTTTGGGTCTTGGAATTGATGTTTTATTAATTCTGGAAGCTACAAGAGACATTCTACTAATTTTTAAATCAACAAAGGCAAAAGCGACATTGCTTTTTTAAATTTAGAACTAAGAAGGAATATTTTACTGTTTTTGGATGTCAAAGGCAGAATTATACTAATTTTAGAAGCCAAATGCCAAATAAGAGATTTTTTTATTTTTTACCTTTTTCATATTAAGTCAAAATATAAAGGCCGCATTTTTTCCCCTTGCCCAATTTAGGGCACCAGAGGCGACATTTTACTAATTTTGGATCGCGAAGGCAATATTTTAACAATTTTGGGAGCCAACAGTGATTTTTCTTATCAAATACATAAATAAATATGAGGAAGACATATTTCTTACTAATTTTAAAAGCCGGAAGAGAAATTTTTGTATAAATTTTTAAAATAATAAGGAGTAAAGTCACATTATAAGAACACAACATTTGCTGCTTAACATTTTAAAGACTAAATGCCATGTTTTTTGTCATTTTTTGAAGCTGTTTTTTTAAACTGATTATGCCCCTTATATAATATATTTTTGATTCCACTGTATTCCAAAAAATGTTTATTTTATGCTTAAATAAGATTTCTAATAATTTATTATGTGAATCATAAATTAAACTTTAAATATTTAAAAAAAAAATGTGAAAAATTGAATGTATAATTTTTAAAAAACTAATTTGTAATTAACTTTTTTCTTGTAATTGGTTTCCTGTGTTGTTAAACGTAGAATCACCAGATAAAAATCAAAACTAGCATTTATTTATGTTAATCTTGAACAAACTGGAATAGCACTTGAAACAAGCAAAAAATGGCAATGAAATCACATCTCCTCTTAAGGTTACATAATTGCGGTTCTCCTTCAGAATTGCTAGCATCTCAACAGATCGCAAACTTTATTTATAGAATCTCTCCTGGCTTGTTACAGAATGAATAATTGAACCGCCTCACATACCATGGAAGCTGAATCGCCGCCTCTCCACTCAGCCGTTGAAACTCACACAACAGAAACCGAAGACGACTCATTCAACAGAAGACTGAACAACAGCTGCGAAGAAACAGAAGCCGACAGTACAATCCACGAATTCAACAGTGTAACCAACATTACAGTAATCGAAACTACCCCTGAAACTGTAATCGAAGGTAGTGATAGTGGTGTTGAAACAAACGATTTATACCAACGTGCTTTAAGTTCAAACAGTGGTATTTTACAAGACTTTGAACCGTTGAATAGTGCCAGATCATGTGATTCTTCCATCATCAGTTGCTGTTCGAATTATGAAGATGCTTACAATATACTAGTAAGAAGAAATTCAACACTTCTTGAAGACTACACTCTGAGAAATGGAGACGGAACAAGTGAAAACGGAAGCGAAAGTTCGTCAATAACAGGAAGTTCGTCTTCAAGAAACTCAAAACGGACGAATCTTCCCAAGAAAAAAGTCAATTTACAAGAAACAAAAGGAACTACGAAAGAGAGGTCTAGGTCAAAACCCCCAATTCCAAGACGTAGTGACGTCCCAGCAAGAGTTAAATCAATTGATAGACTTCAAGGGAAAACCTCCAAGAAACCTCTTCCGAATTTAGACTTGTCAAAGAAAGACCCCAAACGAGTATCAACCTCCAAGACAACAAAAACCCCAAGTGTGACACCAACAGATGACGGTAGATGGCCTTCAGTTAACAGCAAACCAGCTCCTTTAATGTCACGCTCTTTCCGTGGAATCATGGAAACCCCTAAAACTCGACAAGACACCAAAACCATAGAAAAATATGCAACTCTTCCCAGAAGAAGAAAAGATAAATCAAATGAAGACGATAAAAAATTACAACTTCCGAAGAAATCAACCTCGAGGGAACCAACACCGTCCAAGAACTTCAATGTGAAGAAAAAGCAGAAAATCAAAATCTACCACGAAACTGCTATTCAAACTGCTCTCACAATGACTGACGTTACTAAAGCTCTATCCGGTGAAAATGTCTCTCCCCCCAGCCCCCAAGACGTGGAAAAATGTGATAAAAACGAGCAAGTTGAGATGAGTGTCAAAGAAATTGAAGTGCTCCAAATGCAACTTAAAGACTTGAAAGAGAAATATGAGTTTCTGGCTAAGGAACATAAATTACAATCCGAGAAACTTCTACAGACTGAGGGGAAATTACGGGAGGAAAGCGTCGAGAAAGAAGGATTGAAAGAGGAACTTCGGACGAATCAGCAGAGAGTTTTGGCGATTCTCGGTGAAAACAATCTCAATGATGGTGAGTATGAGCTATAAATAAGTAAATCAAGCTCGAGGGGACAAGTTCAAATCAATAATAGAATGATTACGAGACAGACAAGGACGCGTTGGCTTGTTAAACCGTTTGACATCTTGATTCTATTTCCGGAAGTTGTTGCTATACTTAATTTATGGTTAAGTTATAATCTGAAGGAAACGTGTTTATTAAATTTTTTGTACGAATGGGAGAATTGTAATGCGTGATAATGGCACTCGAGCTGGATTTAAGACGAAATGGGGAAACAGTTCAGAAAGAATATAAAGTTTTAAGTGAAATAATTAAAAGTTTCAGACGTAAAACTTTACGTAATTGTTTTTATCTTTAAGAAAGAAATAATACGTCATTATAAAGCAAATACAAGAATCGATTCTTGTTTTGGCCAAAAATATTTTCAGGTGATTAATGATCCTTGAAAAAAATGTAAAGGTCAATTTTTTATCAATTTTTGTTAAAAATTAAGTAATTCAAGTAACAAATCAATAATATAAAAATCAATATAGTGAGGATCACGAATCAGTGCATCTAAGTTTCTATTATAAAGTCTTGTTTATTTACAATAGGCGAACTACGTGTAGCAAGCCCTGGAAATTTGAAATACTCGCTTTTGATTGGATAATTATCAAAATAAACCAATCATAAGTAAGTGTTTTAAATTTTCACGTTAGGGCGATAAATGAAATCAGCTAATTAGTTTTTTTTTCAAAATAGGTTTTAACGTAGTTTATTTTTTAATAAAAAAACACAACTGGCCGTTTTGCTACAAACTGGATACCAAACTATCTGATGTTACCATAGATCTAATAATAAGACTGGATCGAGCCTCGCGTATACATTGCCGAAGCGAGCTGCGGTGACAACATAGTATAAGAGCGAGAAAGGTAGTCTTATTATTAACTCAATGGATGTTACAGATCCAAACTTCTGACCATAGCGTGTTTTTTTTACAAAATTTATATTTTCAAAGCCAGGCGACTTATTTTTATTTTTCGGACATCGAATAAAAATATAGAATTTTAAGCACTTAACGAAAAATTTTAAAGTTTTATTGAGAGAATCTTCAAATTAAATAAATCAATGATAAATTATATAAGTATTCGCCTTTACATTTGGATGAAAACTTTATTTCTAACAATTTTTTCATTGCAACAATAACTTATACAAAAATTAAATCAATTTAAATTGACATCACAAAAAATATGAACCATAATTAACTTTAGCATTAAATAATTTAACGTAAAAATTTGATAGATCCCAGAATGGAATTGATTGAAAAATCAGATTAAAATGTCACTGTCACTAATATCATTGCGCTATAGTTTATGCAAATGTAGCGTCCTCATTGGTAATAAAAATATAAAAATAAAATGACCCATAATAAATTCTCGTTATTCTCATACTACATTAATGTAATCACCGGACTTTAGAATATTACATTATTTCAGTTTCAAAATAAATAAAAAATACGGTTATATAGAGGACTAAATTCTTAATATTTGGATTTAAAAAAAAGTTTTTGGAATTAGTTCGTCTTCATATTCAAAAAATATATTGCAAATTTGTGTAGCGCTGGCTGTACTATAAAACGCTGCGTAAACAGCCAAAGATATAAAAAAAGGAAAGAACATGGACGAAGTCCGGGGGCGATATTTTTGTCTATGCCATAGGGACTCGATTATCCGGACGTTACTTATACGAATTCGTGATTATCCGGATACCGAACAGCGAGAAAAAAATTGTAGTCAGTCCACTGCCATTATTCTCCCGCGCTTTATGTAATTTGTTTTTGTTGTTTTGAATAAATATTTACGAGGGAAGGCTGATAAATACGCGGCCTAAGGTACTTAATGAACGAAAAGTATAGTTTTATATTTTTTATTTTTCAATGTAATCTCCTTCGAGAACAATACATTTTTCACATTGTGAATATAAGGCCTTTATACCACTAAAAATATTCTTTTGATTTCTCTGTAAAATGGTTTTCCACGGACGCCTTCATTTGATTTCCGTCCGAAAATCTTCGTCCTCGCAACTCCTTTTTTAAATTTTAAAAAAGAAAAGAGTCACTGGGAGCCAGGTCCAGACTGTAGGGTGGGTGGTCAAGTTCGGCGAATCCCATGGCTTTTAAGGCATCCTTTTCAATCCGAGCGGTGTGAACGGGCGCGTTGTCTTGCAGAAACAGCACTCCGCGCGCCAACTTGCCACGTCTTTTCTGTACGACTGCCTTACGTGCCTGATCTAGTAAATTAGCGTAATATTGACCATTCATTGTAGTCTTTTTAGGCAAATAACCAATTCGTAAAATTCCCTCGCTGTCCCAGAAAATGGTAGTCATAATCTTTGACGCCGACTTTTTCACCCTGAATTTCTTTGGTGGCTTTTCTCCCTTTTTTATCCACTGCATTGACTCTTGTTTGGACTCTGGATCATATTGACGAATCCAAGTTTTATCAACGATCACAATCTGGTTACAAATTTTATCGAAATCCCCTTGACACAACTTCAAAAAATCCCTACAACTCTCCAATCGACGCTGCTTCTTGAGCATTCGCGGTACCCAACGCGTACTAATTTTTTTCAAAGTCTTAGTGAAACAAATACTAAAAAGGCGTGTTATATATGCTCACAATAAGTGATACAACCAGTATTATAAGTGAGTTATCGCTAACTACCTTAGGCCGCGAATTTCTCAGCCGGCCCTCATAATATTATTGTATTAACCATAGCAAAATGATCATATGACAACATATTCTTGATTCAAGAGATATAGGGTTCACCAATTAAGTCGTAATAACTATGTAAACAGTCATTAAATATCAATAAAGGGCACAGTTGCATTTCTGTGATCAATTAGTAGCGAAATGTTGACATAGTTGTCCAGTTAGACAATGATTAGTTATTTTACGCTTTGTTACATCGAAAACAAAGCTGGTCTACTGTATCAAGACCACAGCTACTTAATTTAATGACTGTTTACATCGTTTTTCCGAGTATTTTACTTTTACGATTTTTTAATTGGCGAGCCCTATTTCTCTTGAATTAAGAATACCTAGAAGATAATTATACGCGAGCAATGTAGGTTATTTTTCTAGAGTTAATAATGTGTACAAAAGTCGCTTTTCTTTATATGTATATTCAATTATCCGGATATTCTATTATCCAGTTGACTTACGACAACAGTTAATCCGGATAATCGAGTTTCTACTGTATAGTATATCATAGGTCTTGTTAGAAACACACTTACTAGGATACATACAAAAATTACAGACACAAATACAGTAGGTGTCTTAAATTTTTGAATAGGTATCTTTTCTCCAAAAAAAATCAAATAAAACAATTTTTACTAGTTATAGTGAAATCATTTTTTTATCTACACTTTAACTATCGCTTTACAATTCCGGAATTATTTCCTGGTCAATTAGCACATTTCGCCACTTCCCTTTTGATATTATTCAGGTATTATATTGTTTCTAGAAATATCATTAACGCAATGATAAATATTACAAAAAAAAATAATACTTTCTTTCTCAGAGCAAAAAATATAATGAGAAAAATAACTAGAAATAGATGTAGGATTAAATTCAATACACATTACAATATTCTTAAAAAAATGGGGAAAATACAAATTGCAAATTAAAATTTAATGGTAGAATTTGGAACTAGTGCCGTGTTCACTAGTTACAAATGGCACTAATAGAGTTCGTATCGCATTTGTTATTTGTCAATCAAAAAATTACCTATTTAAAATTCTGTAAATTTTTTGAAATTCTAATTATTTTTTCAGAAAATGCTTCTAGTGATAGCCTGTTGGTACTAGAATCCCGTTTCCAAAACGTTAGCCAGGTTGTGATTCAACAAGAAGAAGAAATTTCCAAATTAAACTCCTACTGCAGATCCCTCCAAATCGACCTCGAAAAAAGCCTTGCCTCCCAAAAAATCCTGGTTCAACAACAACAAGAACTCGAAGCTGAAAGTATCGAACTCCAAGAATTCCTACAGGCTGAAAAAACAACACTTTCCGATGCACTCAAAGAAGCAGAAAATGAAATTACAAAAACCCAAAAACTCCTTACAAATAAAGACAAAGAATTACAAGAAAAAACAGAAGAATGTAAACGGATAACGAAACTGAGCGAACAGAGATGGTAACAATTCAACAAAGAAAACTCCTGAAAAACTAATTTTTTTTTCAGGCAAGAGAATTTGAGTTTACAGGCAAGAATGGGAGCTTTGGAAGCCAAAAGTAGGGACTTGTTAGTGCACCAAGGAAGTAACGTTTCAGGGACTGCAGTAGCTTTATCAGCCCTTATCGGGCGCCTTGAAGGCCTAGTTGATGAACTTGTGACATCATACAGTATTTCAGATCAGGAGTTAGAGGTCAGTACAAAAAATTTCTGTAAACTCTGAAAATAATAAGTTTTTCAGGATGTGATTTTCCATAATGAAGCCTACAGTAACAGCAGCAGTAGCCCTGATGCCACACCTGAAAAATGCCGAAAATTTCTCGGTGATAAAACCCCCTCTCCTAAAAAAGGATCTTCGTTTGTTTCTGCTGTGATAAATGCGATAAAAAATGCCGCAGCTCAGAGTCCTTTCGCAGGACATAAGGATATCAGCAAGGAAAATCTCTGCACTGATAATTCAAGTTCTGAACTATTAGATTCTGAAACTGAACCTTCACTTATGATGGAACACGTTTTGGAAGATGTCGTGGTTCCTGATGGTCACACCCACAATATGATCTCGTCCTGTCATAGTATTTTAAGTTCACAAAGCGAAATGTCTAGAAGTAATTATTCAACCGACATGCCTTTATGCGAAATTTTCCCATCATTTTCATTGGTTGATCAAGTCATTGATGTTGATAATTTAGTTACAAGACTACTAAAAGTCATCAGAATAATACAGTTAGAAAATGAAGACTGCACAAATGAATTACAAGAGCAAAGAGATAGATTATCAGAACAAGTAGATAAACAAAAGGAAACTAATAAACTCGTTAGTAAACAATTGAAAGACTGGGAAATACTTGGAGCAAGATTGAAGACTGAAGTCAAGGAGTTGATGCACCAATTGAGCAGAAAAAATAACGAAATTGACAGTATTAAGACCGAGCTTAACAAACAAAGAGAGGAAGTTGAGGTACATACACTGTTTTTTATAACACTTGCTGAAACTATTTTTCAGAAATTAAATCAAGACGTTTGTGAGCTTTCGACAGCACTGGCTAAAGCCGAGCTTGAAATGAAAATGAAAGATGAAGAAATAGCAGAAGCAATCAAAAATTGGGACGAAAATAGGGAAATACCAACGCCTGAAGTAATAGCAAGGCTAAACGCGGCCCAAAATGAGGTAAATTTGATAACTTCCTCAAAATGCATTAACTACTATTGAAGTTGATGATAATTATAAACTTTAAAGAATGTAAAGTTTAATGAAATAACCGTACAAATTTTTGTAGTAAATTAAACGCTCTTTAAACTAGTCGATTTGTTTGAATTACTCTAGGATACACCCTTTGACAACAAAGTTGTCATCAAAGCTCGAAAGGTCTTTTCAGACGTTTTTTAGCCTGTTATTAATATTTACAATTTTTTTGCGTAGGAGTAACATTTTTCTTTTTAAGGTTCCTCTTTTGAAAGAGAAATTATCGCAGAAAGAACGACATTTGAGTGAGCTCACCCAAGAATTCCTAGCAAGTAGGCAAGTTCTGACAGAGAGCTTGAAAGAAGCTGTGAGTGAGGCAAAGAAACAATATGATGCAATTGATAATGCATTAGAGGTAATTTGTATGTGATTTTTTTCCCTCAAAAAAATCATTTTCTTTTAGGTTCTCCACAACAATCAAAACGTAGTTCAACAATGTACACCTTTAGTAGAACTTCAAAGAGAGTTGGAAAATACAAATTTCCAAAGTGCATCTGCAATGCCATTAGCTCCTGCTGATTGTAATGCAAATGCTGCTCTCTTACAAGCAATTGCTAATTTACAGATTAACACCACTGCCTGAATTGTGAAGTCACAATGGCCATTTTGACTATGATTTGTAAATAAATCTGTTTTTTAATTTTTTTCCTAGAGATTTAAAAGGCTGAATGATGCCATTCTACGTCCAAATGTACGAATTTTAACGTAGGAAATCGTAATTTTTTTCAATTTGTAACCCTAACAGACACAAAAAATTGCTTTATGTAATCAACACTTTACAATGAAACAATTTTTACGTCATTTGTTTGAAATCGGTGCTTTTGATAAATCCATATTTTTAGAATGTACTATTATGCCATTGTTGTAAATAAATAAATTACGTACTGCTGTTTTCTTGTGTTTCACTAATTATTCTGGCTTTTTTTAGACGATAACAGTATTTGTTTGACGTCACATTGCTCAAATGCGCAGTAGCGTATCGGTCATTTTAAACACCATTGCTGCAATCTGTCATATTGTTGTAACGCTTTATTTTTTGCCAAGACTTAGAATTTAAAAATATATCAGCGCTTTTCTAAAATGAAATTCAAATACTGTGCAGTCGCAATTTATAAGATATCAAAAATAAAGAGCATATTGTTTAACGCAAACGAAGATCTATAAAGGATCAGGTCAGGAAAAATCAATCTCACCAAGTTTTGTAAATGTTATATACTAAAACACTGGAAAAGTAATTAATTCGACAAAAACAAACGATGGTAGTCATTAGCCCCAAAAGCGCAGTTGCACTTCGGACACTTCCTCTGCCTCGTCTCATACCTCGTTTTAAGACAATCATAGCAAAAAACATGGAAACATTTCGATAAAACCGCATCTTTTCTTTTGACTTTACAAGAGGGACAAGTCAAAGTCTCCTTATACTCTCTTATTTCTTCCATCATGACTTCATCTAGTGTAGTTCCCGCCAGTTCCATCTTCTTCATCCTCTCAGCCTTTCGTTTCAACTGAGCAATTTCTTCTTGCAGACGTTTCGTTTTGTAAGCTTCTGCTTCAAGAGAGCTTGTTTTCTCAGCCACAACTTGTTGGGCTTCCTTCATTTGCGAATGATATTTCTCTACAAAAAAAACACATTCACCTTTTACTTTCTTCATTAATAACATACCTAAATGAAGCTTCAAATCAGCAGCAGATTGTGCACTCTCAATCGCTTTTCTTTTATGCATTTCCATTGCTTGTTGCCTCAAAGCTAACTCTTTCTCAGCTGTAGCTAAAGTGTTTTGAAGAATCCTTTCCTTCTCCTCTAGTTTCCTCACAACCAAATTCGCTGCTTCAACTTGAGTCGTCAAAGTACTCACCTGTTCTTTCAACACGTCTTTCTCTTCTCGAGCTAATTTATGAAGTTGGTTTGATTTTATACGCTCTGACATTAATTTGAAATTAGCGTCGTCTTTTTCACGCAATTGTTGAATCAGACGTGAGTTTTGTTCCTAGAATAAATTACCGAAGTCAAGTTAAAACTGCAAACACTATAGGTACCTGCATATCTTCAAATGCTTGTCCAGTAACTTCCATTTCATTCAAAAGTGCTTCTTCTTCATGTGATCCCACAAATGGACGCATTTGGTGAAGGACATTATGACCACCCCAATTACCATCAGAAGGTTTTTGTGATGCTACCTGCTTCTGCAATTCATATTTCTGCTCCTCAAGTTGCTTGATCTTCTTTAAAGCTTCATCTTCTGCAAGTTTTCTCTTATCATCTCTTTTACTATCTTGCATCTTCTTTATTTGCTGTCTAATATCTTCTAACTCGGTTCTTAACTTCTTTTCAGCTGCCATTAACTGTACTTTATCTCTCTGCTCCTTACTCACACCTTTATACATATCTAGAAGCAGTTTCATTTCTTTCTGTTCATTTAAAGCCTTCTTTAGTTGATTTTTAAGATCACGAATCATTTCATTTTCAGCTATTTTTGCATCTTTGACTCTCTGAGCTTCACGATGATCTTTTTCAGTTTTCACAGTTGGTTCTTTTTTAATAGCCCCTTTTTCTTGTTTAATTGGATCTTTTTTAGCTGAAGGTGAATTACCAGAACTTGAAGCTTTATCACCATCACCTTCTTCAGTTTGTTCAGACTCATCTTCTTCTTTCTTCACTGCTGGTAGTGACGTCGGTTCTTCTTTAACTTGAGCTCCAGACTCACTATTTGACGTATCTTCTTCCTGTTTCACTTCCTTTTTAATATTTTCTTTTGAGTCTTGGTTAGCACCTTGCAATTGGGTAATTTTGGCATTCAGATCTTCTATTTCTTTCTTTAATTTTGGTATTTCAGCATTTGCTTCTTTATACTTTCTTTTGTATCTATGTACTTCACCTTTTAATTGTTGGGTGTTATTTTGAAGAGATGTAATTAAGTGTCTCATTTCACGATTTATAGGGCCAGTTTGTTCATTAGCAGCAAGATTTTGCTCAAATTCAATTCGCAACATTTCGTATTCTTTACGTAACTGAGCCAGAAAGTCTTCAAGTTGCATTACTTCCTGTCTCAGCTTCTTCTGAGCTATTAGTTCCTCACTCTAAAGTCAAAAATTAAACAGAAAAAAACAATATTAACACAAAACTGACCTCCATCATTTCAATGTTTCTCAAATGAGCATTTTTGCTGCTTTGTAACTGCTGTCTAGCTTCATCCAATTGTGTTTTTAACTGCATTGATTCATTGTAAAGTACCGAAAACTGTGATTGAAGACATTTATACTCTGTAGTTTCCACAATTACACTCTCTGGAAGTTGCCGAATCTAAAATACAAAAAAATCAAGCCCTGAATTATGTACCAAAACACAAAACTAACATCCATTTTTAATTTTTCAACTTCTTTGAGTGTTTCCCGATGAGTTTGGTGCAATTTATCCAATTCCACAAGTCTGTTATTAGCCAATTCAGTCAATTCTTCAACTTCTTTCATCAAATCTTCAAGTTTAGCCTGAGACACATTACTCTGAACTATTTGTTTCTGTTGAGGTCCTTTTTCAGGATCTCCATGAATTTGGTGATAAGTCTTCAATTTTTCAATAGCTTCAGCTAAATGTGTCTCGAGTTTGTCATTTCGATTCCTAACTTTCTCCAATTCATATTGTAAATCATCAATTTGGTTTTTTAACTCAGCAATTTCTGTTTCTTTAGCTGTTACTGAGTCTTGTAATTCTGCGACTTTGAGACTGTTTGTGTGGTATTTTTCATGTAGAGAGGTATTCAACGCTTGCAAGTTTCGATTTTCAGCTTGTAATTGAACATTTGTTTGGCAAATTACCTCGTCAACAGATGGTGCATCTTCTGAAATAGAAAAGTAATTATAATTAGTGGTAAGAGATCAGGGGTTAATGAGGCCTAGTGAAGCGGTTTTGGAAAAATATTCTCAACCAGTCCACTTTTTACTTCACTGAATAATAATTAGTAAGAGTCACGGTTTGCTAGCACAGCCGCGACAACCATTTCGCCTACATAAAATTCTATAATTATTACTTTTAATATGTTTACGTTATAAATTAATAAGAATTGCCTAAATAAATAATAATTTACTGCCTTTTATTTTAAAAACAAATACTACATACCCGCTCCTATACGGAGCGTTAATAAAACTAATCATATCCTTTTTAAATTAAAAAATACAAGGTATTGACAAAAGTTACAAAAATCGAAATTTGGGGAAATTATGACGTTAAAAATTCGCCACTAATTGAGTAATGAAAAAACTTTCCAGCAATTACGCTTTTACTGGAAATACTAAAAAAAACTGAAAAAATGACTAATGGCAACGGTCAAAAATAATTATTTATGATGCAATAAAGGCATTATGAAGTTGTTTATTATGGCCTCCAATGGCGACAAGTTTATAAATCAGGCCGAGGGCCTTTGGTCGAGGTTCAGAAAGACGCCCGAGGGCCATAAATATCAAATAATGCCCGTGATGCACACAACGTGGTGTTTTTCACTTCAAATACATAAATAAATACAGTCAAACTTGGTTATAACGTACTGGTGATTTAGCGAACGCTCGCTTAAAACGAACGAAATTCAAAGTACGGTTTCAAGGACTACGTAATGTAGTATTAAAGTTTTCAGTTATAACTAACATGTTTTGAACGAACACTCGGATTTAACGAACAGCTCTAAGCGGCGCAACGTCAGGTGTGATCGGTTTCAACGAACAACAAACAAACCAGGATCCAAAATATCAAAAAAATACAAAATAAAATTACAGACTATTTTCCTTCTCAGTGAATATGTACATGTAAAACCAGTGATGCTTTTAATAAATCCATCTAAAACATAACAATTATTTTAGAAAATTAAGCCCTTTCATAATGTTACGCACATACAGGCATTAATAATAAATGATTTCACTCTCAATCGCTTTTTTTACGAGTAATATCATTCACTATGACGTTTCTAAACAACATTGTAATTAGAGCCCGTACACTTTCAGAACAGCACACCAATAAAAGTGTGCAGATGACAAAATAGTGTCGGGCCAGTCCCATTTGCAAATTGGGACTCAAGAGCTAGATCCAAGCTTATATTATAGTATATATCTCAACGCTTATTATTTTAATATACCTGGTGTCCATGGTATAAATAACAAAGAATAACTAAGTGGAAAATAAACGCTTTTTTTGGCTGCTATTGAAAATGATTTGAAGTTAGAATAAAGAATTAAGCTGCGTCTAGACGATTGCAACAATTTTAAATTGAGTTTTCACCGGAAGTTGTATTAAAAAATCAAGAAAACAACTTTCATATATTTTACACAAAAAAAGTTAACACTTTAGAACCAATCAGCTGAAATCATTGCAAATAAATAATGAGTGTCGTGTAAACGTTACTTAATACCATATGTTTATTATAATTTTTGATCAGAGGTTGCCATGAAAAATAAATATTCTAAAAACGTAGGGGCTGATTTCAAGTATAAGATAATACCGGTAGTATCTTCGTTTCCATGGAAAAATAAACAAATTCGAGGTTGTGATTTGCTGTTGTCATGGTAAAGTATTAAAATTTGCGCTACTACCGGTATTATCTCCAACTTGAAATCAGCCCAGTAGTGTCTAAATTAATACACTTTAATTTTGAATTTTGACCAATGAGAATGATGTACTACAGCAAGATTTAAATATTTATCAGATTGCCATGGACTCTTGACAATTAAATGTTGAGAGGTCGCAGTAGTTTTCAATTACAATTTGTACAGAGATTGTAGAACAAGCAGAAGCGCCACAAAGTCTTTATTGCCGGCAAAATCTGCTAAAACGTATAAAAATTTTTATTTTCAATTCATGATTTGGAGAGACGAAAATAAGGTTAGCACGTTTTCAGAAAACGTCCTTATTGCTTACTTTATCAATGTATCTTATGGGCTGATTTCAAGTTGAGATAATACCGGTAGTAGCGCAAATTTTAATACTTTTCCATGACAACAGCAAATCACAGCCCCGAATTTGTTTATTTTTCTATGGAGACGAATATACTACCGGTATTATCTCAACTTGAAATCAGCCCATTAGAATTTAATATCTACAACACTGTGGACTCATTATTCCATTTGAAAATCTACATTATGTATAAAACATCAAGTGGATATTTCGCGATATTCCAAACTTCACGCACTATTAAAAAAATCTGGGGGGTACATAAACCTAAAAAATTTAATTTTCTACAAATGAAATAAAACAATTTATTACAGAAGTTCCATGTATTAAATATTTGTTGTCTAAGGTGAGTAAATTTTATTTTTTAATGTACTGATCTACATGAAACTTTTTTTTATAGGTGGCATGTATCTTTGGTATTATGGGGGCTTGTAGAAGGCATGAGTTACATAAGTTGGAATTTAGAATTATACCTGAACGATTTAAAATCAGCCCTTTTAAACAATTAAAGATACAAAAACAAAGACAAGTCGAAAATTTTGCAGTTACTGGAAAATATTATGAAATATGTAAGAAATACATGGAACTTCGTCCAAAAAATTGTATTACTCCGTTATTTTTGGTTAATTACTTTAAAAGAAAATACACCATTCAAAACGTAGGAAACATAGGAAAAGAAATTGCTGCTTACTTAAATCTTCCAGAACCCAATTTACATACCAGAATATTGGTTGATGCTGGTGGTGACATCACTCAAACTGGTGGGTGGAAGGCTACCACAGTGACCGAAAAATATATAGAAGAATCACTCCAAAATAGAGTGAACGTGGCTAATCATCAAATTTTGAATTAGGTTGAATAAAATTAGACCAATAATTAATCCACCAATATTGTTACAGGACTGCCATAAATGCAGCAGTTGCAGTTTAATAAGTGCACTCTTCAGAATATTATAATTCATCAAAAAGATTAATTTGTGTACTTTGTGTTAAAATTGACTTTTTTGCAGTTCGGTTTTGTTTCATTTCGTAAGTTCAAGTTTAATAAATTTTGTAAATAAATTTCTATGTATTTTTATTATGACTGGTCCTCGAAAAAATAGCGTATGCAACACACATTTAATGGTTATTAAGACACCGTATTCATTTTCATACTCGTGTCTTAATAGCTATTATTAAATGCTTGTTGCATAAGATACTATTATAAATTTTGAAAAAACTTTGGATAGAGAATCCAATAATCCGTAAAGATTTCAGATTTTAGTTTACAGAAGTCGCCACTAGCAAGGCGCATGGAATGAATAACTAGCCATAAATCTTGTTTACAGTTTTGCTTGTACCAAATAAAATTGTAACTAATAATGTCACTATGTGCACCAAGCTAAGTCCTACGTTCGCAGGTCCACACGTAGCACACTACGTCATTTATTTATTGACGTTCCTCTTTTTAGCAGAAACAAAGAAACTAGTAGGTAAGTATTGAAAAAGTGTAAAGGGTGTTCATTTGAAAAAGTAATCAAGTTAACTACGACTTGTCAAATCTCATAAAAATACATGAGAGATTTGACGTATCAAAGTTAACTTGATTACTTTTTCAAATGAACACCGGATATTTACTTAGCCAAATCTAAAGTGTTTTTTTTGACAGGGTCCTATTGTATTAAAGGTAATAATAGTAATAAATAAAATGGTCAGCTGGGCAATAAAACTATAAACATAAATCTTCTTACTAGAAACAACCGAACCTTGACTAAGGCAAACAAATTTTATTTACAACAGACTTCGACAACCTTTTTATGGCGGTCTTTGCAGTGTCATAAAAACCACTTTAAATTTGGGTGAGTAGAGTCCGTACACTTTCAGAACAGCATGTTGGGTCATCAAAATCTGTCAGCGAACGACACTAAACAGAATGACCAAGAATGACGAACGCCGCTGACCTTTCTAATAGGTAAAATAGGTTGCGTGCAAATGTCAACCGATAGGTGGCAAAACAAAACCAAAATTGCTTTTTACAAATTATTTTGTGTTTTTTAGGGTACCTACTAACAGATAAGGTTCTTAGTTAGATTTACCATCTGTTTTATGCACGCTTGTGTTACTCAATTAGAGAAAATTGTGATTTTAGTTTAACGAATTAAGTTAGGTTATGTTCCAAAACCTTAAAAATTCTTCCAACAAATTAATAAAAAACAGCGTTTAAAACCTAAAGCCTCACATTTCTCAACTGTACTTCAAATAACATTCAGAAGGAATGGTTTTATTATTTTCTGCTTATCTTTTGCAAGACAAAAGAACCAAAAATTGTAATAAATTTAATGTTGACCAACTTAATTCAAAAGGTCGTCTTTTGAAAACTAAGCCAAAGGTACTTGTTAATCGTGACCTTATTTTTTTTAACATACAATCATCTCCAACTTACGTCCTTCTAATTCCCCTTTAAGCGCCAACGTAATCTTCTCATTCCTCTGCATAAGTCTATCAAAAGCCTGAATTACTTTCGCCACAGCCCTTCGCGAGACCTGCACCCTATTCGCCAACTTATCATTCAACTCGTCCTTATCCCAAGTCGACAACTGGAGCAAAAACGACGTTGTGGCCTCGCTCTCATCTAAAATCAAACCTTCAGCACCTAAACCACCCTTCAAAGCCTTACTTTTATTCTCAGACTCATCAGCAGTCTCAGCATCAAACCTCTGCAGCAGAATCCTGATATCCTCATTTAACTGATTCCAGTACCTGTTAACAACATTCAACATAGCATCATCTTGCGTCTGTCTTTTCTCCAACTGTTCAATTCTCTGCCGAAGCTCCTGTTCAGTGCGATACCTTTGCTCAATTCTCTAAAATTCACAAAATAGAAACACTCTCACGTACCGAAAAAACCACAAACCTGAGCCAATTTCTTATTCTGAAACTGCAACACTTTAATATCCATCTCTTCCAGCGTTGAAACCGGGCCAATAAGATGGGGCTCAAAGTGGATTTTTTTGATAGGGGGTGGGCCCCCACTTGTGCTTTCCTCAGCATGTCTTTTGGACATTTTGACTGAAAAATGAGGTTAGGTCGCCGGGATTGGAATTTACACCGAATTTCGGAAAAAAAAAACAATTTTGAAGCTAATTTGTAGACTAAATGCACTTTTATTGTTTAAAAGAATTGTTATAAATAAAGAATTGTTTTTATTTTGTCTTTCTTATCGATTTTAGGGCAAACAACCGTAATGAATTGGTTTCACCACGCATGCGCCATTTTGTTCGCCTTTTTTTCTCAATCAGGCGATTTTGATTCAATTTTGGCCTTTAAAGGCTGGAAAAACTCGGATTTCCTTTTTGTTCTACTCTATTATGCATAAAACGCCTAATTTTCCTTTTGTTGAAACAATTTGTAGAAAAATTAGGCTTTCCTGAGTGATTCAAGGACGTGATCTTTGGCACGTCACTAGATTTTCTAACTGAACTTTTGTAAAATGGTCAATGGCCTTTTCTGAATCATTAAACTGCTTGTAAGGAGATGATTCAATGATTTGGAAAGTCACTCAAAGACTTGTTTTAATTCCTAACTTCAAAACTTAATATTAAGGGTTTCTTGTAATGCTGAAACACTTCCTGATCATAGCCTGTTTTTGCCTTAAAAACTTTAAATCAGGCTTAAATCTTGTTAATTACTCTTGCCAGAGTCCTTTTGATGACTTTTGCAAGAAGAGTACAAATGTTAAAGACAAGTTTCTTGTGAAATAGTGAAGTGTTCTAAAGTAGGTATAGAATGAATCAATAAAAGAGCGAGTTCAATCGGCTCGTCTCGATAAAATTAAAGGTGAAAGCATGGTACCAGAAGAGAATTTATGACTTTTAAGCCTTGACCAAGGCTGTTTTCCTCTTAATTTCCGTTTTTATATCTTTAGGAAGTTGAATTTTCCTTCGGTGATGAGTACTGAGGTGCAACGAAAGTCCGCGGCTGCTATTTCTTCCCACCATTTGCAGCTGAGCTGAGCGACCAGCGTTCCGTTGAATATCCTGACTTGAGTGGGGAGCTCATAGTCATGGCGTACCCGTTCCAGGCAGTCAGCGTTCTTATCATGTCCCAGTTTTGGTATGTGTTGTGAATTTAGGGTGAAAGTCGTTGTGGAAAACCAGGTGTGAAGTGCGGAAAGTCATGATGGCTGCGAATTTCAATACGTGCTGCAGACTGTGCTTGTCGGACAATTTGGACGATCTAAAGTCGATTTTTGATGAAAGTCTAGATGATCGAGGACTACAACAGAAGATTGCAACTTGTTTAGGAGTCGAGGTGAGTTGGTGAAGGTGTATTAAGGCGAGGAATTAGCCAATTCACGAAGACTTGCATGAGAAACTTAAGGAGAAGCGTCCGTAAGGAACGTGGAGATTTTGAACCTTATAGAGTAGGAGCTTTATCTCCAAAATGGAGGATCCGTTATCGCAGCCAAAGAGAAATTCGAGGCTTGCGATCAGTTAGTTTACTCTTGGATTCGAAATTTTTAAGGCGAAGTTAGGAGCCTCGATGTTTTTACAAGGCTAAATCGTATGTAGTTTACTGTATCAACAAGGGAACATTCCAAAATAAACGATTTGTTGTTCTCGCCTATCTAAGATCGATAAAACACCTTTTGCTTCTGAAGAAACTTTAAAACAGTTTATGTTTGTCAGAGAAGGGTTAATTCTAGTAATTGGGGATTAGCTCTATTTTTAGTTAATAATGCAAGAACATGGCGTGTTTTCTCTTTATGTTCTGTTGTTTTCTTCGAATTCAACAGCCCTTCATAGGAGGTAACTAAACTGTTATTAGAGAAATTATTACGTAGGATACAAGAGGGGAAATTTGGTTTTTCTTTGGTTTAGATGTTGGAAGTTCTAACTTCAAAGGAGCGGATCTGATAAATCAATAGTTTCTTTTTTGGAAACTTAGCTACTTAAGTTTTTTCAACATGAAGAGTAAACAAGAAATTATCAAAATTAAGTACTTTGTTGTTTATTTTTTAATGATTACAGGTGTAATTTATTGTTCTACTGCATAGAATATAAAAATATTTGATGATGACAACAGATTAATGTGAATTGTTATTAAAGAAGGAGTTTCCATTACAAGATGTCCGCCTGTTATTACAGGTGTTTTATTCAAATATTCTCGCTGCTATGTTCTTAAATTTTCTATTAAAAGTTGGTGGTAACTGGTAACAATGATGTTCGGAACAAATCACAATTAATTTTTTTATTGAATTTCTCATTAAGTGTACTCTTTACACATTATTATAAAGGATTACAAGATTTTCTTGTTGGAACTTTTACAATTTTGAAACTTCTAAAACTCGGTTGTCTATGTGGATCGTTCCTAAGTGTCCTGATTATGGGAGAATTTTTCCGTAACATAAATTAATATTTCTTAGGTTACATGGCTAGTTGTACTTAGTTTCTTCTTATTTTGGTTGTTACCCATTATGTTGAAATATTATTTTAATTAGTTAATAATCTTAGTCTTAAACACACTCTTTTATTATTAATTTTTTCTCAATAGTAAACATTTTAATAGCTAGCTTTTTGTGTTTAATTTTTACAAGAACACTTTCCAGATACAAAAAACGAAATTATTTTCAATGATATTAACTGTTTTTGATACTTTTATTGACGTCATTAGGTATTACAACAGATTACAGAAGTTCAGATGTCAAATTAATGCGTCTCAATTGTTATGAAGTTTTGAAGAAACAATTAAAAAATTTATGTGTGAGTTGTTGAAACTTTAATTCTCGATTATTGATTATGATTATATTTAAAATACAAAAACTTGACCGTTATTTGATTTATTTGTCAAGGTGTCAAAAATTTAATCATGATAATCTTGATGGTACTGTGTACTATGCGCGCCAAAAAATTTGGGGGACATCCGAACTGCGGTTAGAATTTAACCAGGTAAATGAGTCATTACCAAAAAATATTTTAGGGACCGAACTGCGGTGCGCTCTGAAACTGCGGTGCGCTCTGAAACTCCGGGGGGTTCTAAAATCCTAATACTATTATCGGTGATATTATCTTAGTAGTGTATAACAGAATTTTTCTTCTATGCTTGTGGCATGGTGAACAACAATTTTATCAATAAACTGACAAAAATAAATTTGGGTCTACCTAAAATCCCAAATTTAAGCAGGAAGTTTAGTTTCTAGTTTAAACCTTAATCATGTTTTTTAGATCTGTGATAAGCAAATTTCCATTTTCAGGTAAAACACCAAAACACCAAAATTTTCAAAATTACTTATTTCAATCATTTCCTGCTAGTTTCTATAGTTTGGTTCTCACAATATCTTTAGATCTTCCGGCTTAAAGTTTAGTTTTACTTGTAAAAAAGCTCTTTTCTAAGTAAAACATAAATAATGAGGATGCCGACAAGCTTAAGCTGACAATACTTTTCATCAACTTCTTAATTTTATTTAAACTTTTGCTTATAACTTTTTGAATCAAAAGCTTTTAACACAGTGGTAGATAACATCTATTATTACTACAAAAAAGCTCTTTACAAAATTTTTATAGTATGTACCAGGTGATTCAACTTGGTGTACTTTGATACAATGCATTAAAATGTCTAATTACAACGATTTCTAACAATTTAAAAAAATCGCAGACTTATTGTGCTACACATTTGTGATTAATTATTGATACCAAAAACAGACAAAAAAATTTTTAATTTTTTTTTAGGTTTTATTGATATTCTGGTTTTATACTTTATAACGACTTGGCTCTCCACTGTAAATGAAACCGCAGTTAGAACAGGGATTAGGTTCGGACAGGTAGAGTGGTTGGATTTTGTGGTGGGCGATGAGTCATTCTGCGCAAAATACGAAAACACGTCTTGGTTAAGCGCTATTCACTAACCCAAAAACATTCTCATTTCGTTTCGTACCTTCTTCTCGAACGGTTCTGGTTAAGCCTGCGTGTATTGACAAATTTGCCGCAATCTGAAACTAGTCAGATGTTTTTGGGTTTCACTTATCGCATTTAAGATTTTACTTCACTCAGATCTGTTCAAGGTCATCACCCACGACAAAACCCAACCACTCTAGGCAGATACATTTCAACCGCAGTTCGGTCGCTACCTGAAAATCCACCGCAGTTCGGACGCACCGAAAATTTGGTACATAAAATTTTTGACACTGATTTAATAAAGTCTGTTTACATTAAACACTATGGGTCACATGAGCAAAAATGAGTATCTTCTTCACACCCAAGTTTTTGGTAATAAGTACCTCACCTTGTATGTTGGTAGGTACTTAGAAGTTCAGTATAAATCCTAAGCAGCTACCAGCTACTCACTTGTTGAGTAGAGAATGTCTTCGGTATGCAAAAAGTTGAGTAGTGTATTTTTTTTATAATCAACTGTCGGTGTCACAGTGTCAAAATTTTCTGAAAAACCATACTGTACTAAATCCTGTATTTACGGACCATTTTTATAACATTTTTCCCACGTCAAAGTTTGGGTTATGAGCATTAATGATTTTTTCCAGTACTATTAGGTGGTGAAGTAATTTTAGTTTTAAATTTAAATACTATTTTTATTAATTAATTACCATTTGTCATTAAATAGCAGTACCAACCTCATGGCACTTTGACAATTCATTATTAAAAAAACCAAACTTTAGTCTAGTAAGTAGTAAGTAAGAATACACCTTCACATCGAGTAGACTACAGTACTAGAATAGACTAATTCTTCTAGAAATACATTTTTTTAATTTGTAAAATATTTGTTATTAATATTTAATTATCATTTGTTGAGTGTCGGCTTATTATCTTGAGTAGGTACTTATTAAAAAAAAATGCTATGAAAGTAGAGTACCTACTCCTTCGGTAAAGTGCCTACTTCAAAATTTCACGGTAGGCACTTTAATGGGCTAATTTCAAGTTGAGCGACTACCGGTACTATCGCAAATTTTAGTACTTTTTTATAGCAACAACCAATCATAACTCCAAATTTATTTAATTTTCCATGGAAACGAAGGTACTACTGATATTTTCTCAACTTGAAATATTAGACCATCAGTGCATATTTATTCTTATGCATATAGCATGATCTAGTATCAACAACAATATATGTCAATATGACAATAACTATTGGCCAAATTGTCATTTTTTTTGTTGGCAAAATTTGATGTTTTAGGTACATTTTTTGTCACAATTTGTATAGGAATATATTTGCAGGGAATTACTCTCGAACAGTCTTTTATCTTTTTTTAGGGATTGGAATCTCGCAAAGCCGGATTCGCAGTCATCTTTTTTTAACGACGCCAAAATATTTTGCGATAAGGTTTAAAACAACTTATTTCGTTTTTTTTGATGTTTTTGTGTATTTTTGCTTTCTTTCTATGTTAAGGATGTGGATCTCGTCCCGTCAAATTATCATATTTAGATGCTTATCCGACTTATGGGGTAATTTCAAGTTGAAATACTATTCAGTATCGAATATCGCAAATTTTAATACTTCTCCATAGCAACGACCAGTCACAACCACGAATTCTGTTAATTTTTTATGAATCCGGTATTATCTCAACTTGAAATTAGTTAGTAAATAATTTATTGTATAGTTTTTCAGGCAATAATGCAACACTAAAATTTCTTTAAAAAGACGAAAGATTGAAGCATGTTTCTATAGTAATCAACTTTTACTTAAATGCACTGTATTGTTAAAAGAACCAATGGTAAACAACAAAATACCAAAGATTTAATTTTAAAATTACTATTTTCTAGAAGCTCTTTGCACAACGTATTTATCCTATAAAATTCATGTTGTGTTGTGGTTGTGCTCGCTTCTTTCAATTTAACACGGTATATTATAAAACAACTATGTAATCAATTATTTACAAAGTGTCTAAATCGACGTTATTAAGTGCTGACATCCACATCTTTAAGTTCAAAGTTTATTGTCAAAAACTAACGTCAAAATTGACAAGAAAGAGTGATTATTAGAGTGCAAGACTTCACTTGTCAGTGTCAAGGTCCAGAATTTTTTGTCACGAATTGCCTACACTGCGGTCAAAAATATAGAATTATTTTGTGTAGGCGTAATGTGCAATAATTTATTATTCATATTGGGTCGCTTGCATAAACGTCAATCAAAATTGATAGCACGTTAATCTTTTATTAGCGCTTTGTTAACCAATCAGGGTACCGTATTTTGAATGAATCAGAGTTTAATGGCTCATCAATTTTGATTGAAGTTTATGCAACCTGGGGTGAGACTAATAAGTGTAGAAACGTATTAGTAACCAAATTAAAATATTTAAGTGCTGAAAATTTTTTAGAAACAATAAATGGAAGAATCGAATTAGAGTGTAAATTGGCAAAATAAACTTTGTTTCTTTTCTTTAAGTTTCTTATAATTTGCGGGATTCGCGCAGATTGAAAACACTGCGGTATTGCAATTCGAAATCTTCTTTCAACAAATACTAACTGGATGGGGCAAAAATTCTCCCGATTTTTGAATGTTACGCTTCTAAAACTCAAACTTAGCAGTCAAAAGTGTCAATAACTAAGTAATTAAGTTCTTTACAGTGATCATGAATTGACATGGATCACTCTAAAATTTTAACAAAGTTTAAAGTCTTCTAACTCATAGAA
This sequence comes from Tribolium confusum, assembly GCA_029207805.1. Lineage (NCBI taxonomy): Eukaryota > Metazoa > Arthropoda > Insecta > Coleoptera > Tenebrionidae > Tribolium > Tribolium confusum. The sequence goes on from JALGAY010000006.1 coordinate 14,760,391, forward strand.
AAATTTATTAATTGGAATTTGTTACAAGATTTTAAAGTTTGTTAAAATTTTAGGGTGTTTTATTTTAATTGTTGACCACTGTATACGGAAAAACCTTTGAGTTTTCACAATCTTCTAGAGGATAATCTTTTTCAAACATATTATATTGGGCTTGTATCTGAAATACTTATTAGACTAAACTCAATAACAGTAGTTCCAAAGTGAATTGACTATTATCGACAGCCACCAAACCCATTTAGCCAATCAGCGTAAGATTGCAACTATAGCGTTATCTTTATCATGCTTCTCACTCTAATGTATACAAAATAATCATATGATATGGTATAAAGGGTTGCATATAACCGCTTACAGTTCTTTTGAGGCCCCACTAATTTTACATAGCGGATGCGGCCATCTCGTAATAGTCAATTCACGATCAGTTTACAATTTGGTGGTGACTTTTTGAATGAGACTATGCGAATTACGGTTGGCAGAGATTTCTTGTGTTTAAAGATCAGGATTTTTTACGATGTTTTTCTTAGAGTTTAGAAGTTATTTTTTAAATAAATGTATAATAATAAAAATTAATTATGAACTGAATATTTGAAGGAATTCCGAGAGGATTTCTTAGGGATTTCTGGAGGATTTTCTTTTGTCAAAAGGATTTCTGGTGTACAATCTTTCAATACAAATCATAACTGTTGTTTCAAAACTGTTGACCTTGTTTTTGTACGTAATAGATTTCTACAAACAATAGATTGTTTTGTAAAATCTGATCTCAAACGTCTTATTGGTAATTTCAATATATAGTGGGCTCGATGGAACATGTGAACATAGGGCATTATACATTTCTGTCACCTGTAGAATGACCAAGCGCTATATTCACAATTTAAAATAGTTATACACACCCTGGTGGTGATTATCCGAAGCTAGTAAGGGAGTGGCATCTATTACTTTTCCCTATTTTTTTATTTCTCGTATTATTGTAATACTTTTATGGAAATCATCGAGGTAAGTAATTTTCGCATTTTTGGGGATTTTCAATACTTTCGAAGACTACTGCAATTAATGACAAATATAACTAAAGATAATACTAAAAATTTTCAATTTACGATTTCCAATGAATTTTATTTAGAAGCATCACATTTTATATAATTTGGGAAAATCAGCATAGTTGCCAAATTGTAAACTATTCAGACTGTGCTTGTCGGACAATTTTAACGATCTAAAATCGCTTTTTGCTGAAAGTTTAGATGATCGAAGGCTACAGCAGAAGATTGCAACTTGTTTAGGAGTCGAGGGGAGTTGGTGAAGGTTTATTAAGGCGAGGACTTTGAACCTTATAAAGTAGGAGCCTAATCTCCAAAATGGAGAATACGTTTTCGCAGCCAAAGAGAAATTTGAGTCTTCCAATCAGTTAGTTTACTCTTGGATTCTCAGTTTTTAAAGCGAAGTTAGGAACTTCGATGTTTTCACAAGACTAGATCGTATGTAGTTTCCTGTATCAACAAGGGAACATTCCTAAATAAACGCTTTGTTGTTCTCGCCTATCTAGGACCGATAAAACACCTTGTGTATCTGAAGAAATTTTAAAATCGTTATAAGTTTGGAAATTTTGTCAGGGAAGGGTTAATTCTAGTAATTGGGAATTAACTGTTTACTTAATAATGCAAGAACTTAGCGTGTTTTCTCGTTGTGTTCTGTTGTTTTCTTCGAATTCAACAACTCCTCATAGGAGGTAACTAAACTATTATTAGACAAATTATTACGTGGGATTTAAGAGGGGCAATTTGGTTTTTTTTGGTTCTTTTCAGATCTTGCAAGTTATAACTTCTGATTTGATAAATCAATAGTTTCTTTTTTGAAATTCTAGCTAGCCGCTTTTCCAACAAAAAGAATAAACAAAAAATTTTCGAAATCAAGTACGTTGTTGGTTTTTTTAGTGATTACAAATGAAATTTATTATTCTACCGCGTAGAATCTAAAAATATCACTAATTATTTGATGTAATACAACAGAATAATGTAAATTTTCTTAAAGAGAGGAATTTTGATCACAAGATGGCTGCATGTTACAGGTGTTTTAATTAAACATTTTCGATCGAACGTTCTCTCAAATTTTCTGTTAAAAAAAGTGATAAGAATGATGTTCGGAACATGTCGCAGTTAATTTGTTTATTTAATTTCTCATTAAGTTTACTCTTTACACATTATACAGGATTAGAAAAGTTTAAATTGCCAACTAGATGATTATATTCTGTTTGAACTTTAAAATTTTGAAACTTCAAATAAGAATCAGTTTCCTATATAGGTCCTTCCTAAGTTTCGGATAATGGCAAGAATTTTCCGAAACATATCAATTCAGTGGTGTGCGTTCTGAATAAACAAAATTTTTTTGGTTGCTGGTTAATATTATTTAGCCTCTTTTTATTATATTTGTTCATCACTCTAAATTTTATGTTACTTTCATCTAGAAATATAATTTTAAAATTAGTCAATAATAGTGAAAAAACAACAACATTGTCGTCGTCATTAAACATTTCAGATTACAGAAGTTCAGATGTTAAATTTAGGCGTCCCAATCGTTGTGAGGTTTTAATCATTTTGAAGATACAATGACTAGAATAAAATGTTGGTTGTCAAAATATTACAAACTGTTTATTTTTATTTATTTATTATTGAGAATGGTTGATTTACGCGATTTTCTTGTTCTTGTGGTAATTTGATGTTGTACATATTTTGTCGCATCCTGTAGTGCGTTGTTTTTAATTTTATATTTTTATGATCAATTGCAACGTCAAATTTAATAGTACAGTAAATAAAAGCGATAATGAAAAATTATCTAGAAAAAAAGTTAACACCGAAATTAAACACAGAGAGGTAGAAAAAGGTGAGATAGTAAGGGTGTTGTTTTTCGATTCGCGATTTCGAGGACGGAAGATTGTTAATTGTATACCTACCAGTATATACAGGGTGTTTTTGAGGTAATATTGAAGATTTTAACAGGTGATAGCTCTCGTTGAAATGATGCTAAAATACTCAATTTGCCTTATACAAATGGTTATAGTTTTTAAGATTTTCACGCTGTGGACAATAATTTTAAAAAATCATTATTTCTGAGATACACGATGTATGAAAACACTGTTTTTGAGCGAAAACTTTTACATTGTAGGTATATCTTCAAATCTATGTGCTCAAAAACTGTGTTGTCATACATCGTGTATCTCAGAAATAATGTTTTTTGAAAAAAAATTGTCTGCAGCGTATATCACAAAAACTATAAATATCTGTCTAAGGCAAATTTGGTATTTAGCGTTTTTTCAGCTAGGATTGTTAAAATTTTTCAAAAACACACATTGTATGCATAACTATTTCAAAAATTCTTCTTTAAAAAATGCTGATTTGTCGTCAAAATCTTTAAAAAAAATTTTTCCAGGTAGAAACATATGGAACCAACTTTTAGAAAAATGTTAGAATTATCATATTTCCGTTAGACGATCTTCTGCTTTGGTCACGACAAAAAACCAAGGATTATTCGTAAATCTTTAGTCGTAAGAAACACATTTTTTTGATAGGTAGAGTACATTTTGCATAATAAGTATTAAAAAAGTTTAGTAATTTGAACTTTGTTATAAAAAAATATGTATTTTGATTAAAAAATTATCTATTAAAATTGTAATGCTTTACATTTAAATAAGCATATTTTTTTATTTTACAACAAAACCAAAGCTTTATGTTTATGTGAGACATAACAGAAAAAAACTACAAATTTTTGAATTTAAATTCTTATAACTTTTGTCGTGATCGAAGCATATAGTCCCCAGTACAATATCCCTAAAAAAAATTTTGACACATATAAATGTAAAACTTTGTGAGTGCTTTTCTTGCAACTAGTCCGACAAACTTATCTAATTGGAAATTCGGGGTCGTGGACACTCCATACGCAGCATGATTTTTGTCGGACAAGTTGACCATTATTTTTAAATTTTAAAACTATAATAGTGGTCAACTTGTTCGACAAAAATCATGCTGCGTATGGAGTGTCCACCACTCTGAAGATGTTGCTATGACGGCATTCGAATACGCAGCAGCGCCGAAAGTTTCCAATTAGATAAGTTTGTCGGACTCGTTGCAAGAAAGGCACTCACAAAGTTTTACATTTGTATGTATCAAAAATTTTTTTAAGGACATTGTACTGGGGACTATGATTATATAATAATAATAATAATAAAAGCCTTTATTAAAGAAAAAAATGTGAGGAGGCGAAGTCTAGCTAGTGCTATTCTACTTAACCTCGCTTAATACATTAGATTATCTAACTGGAATTTGAATATTTCTTTAAATGATGGTATAGCTTCTATATATTTCTATCTCCAATTTTTTTTTCTTAAATAAGCGTTGTAGACTCACCGATCCGCTACAATATATCACAAAACGTGCGTATTATGAGTATTTTGGGTAGAGAGAGCGCCTCGTTAGGCTTGGAAACATGTAAAAGATTTTTTAGTAGGGGATTCCCGCAATTTCCGATTATTGTCGTTAGTTTTCTAGGATTTCCTATAAATTCCTGTTATTTACTATAATCCTGAAAAGTTTAGAAACATTTTGTACGATTGCTGATATTTTCAGAGAATTCCCTAAATCACACTCTCGATGAAAAGGAATAATATGCATTCCCAAAATTGTAGACGTTTTTCTGAACATTTTTTAACCCTATTTGTATAATATTTTTTATATAATGTGTCTGTAAATTGTTTAAATGTTTGCTTAAATATAAGTTGTGCAGCAATTAATTATTGTGTTGTTATTTTTCAAACGAACTAATCCTTGCCTTCTTTCTTTTTTTTTTTAATTGCTTGACTTAACGGACGACGTCTCTTAAAGCGAATTAATGGATGTCCGCTGTTTTTAACAATTAATTAAACAATTATTAGATTCTTAGGAAAAATCTTGAACGATACTTATCTGCTAAGCAAATTACAGATTATAAAACTCGGCTGTTGCCTCTAGTTACAAATTTTATCCACTTGTGCTATTTGGCTAATGACGTTAATATATATATTTTTTTAATGACATAAAATTGTATCTTTTGAAAAGTTACGTTTGTGGGTTACGTTCTTTGACCAAGTAATATCGAAATAAAGACACTTAGGTCTTAAAATATTTTTTCTATTTGATACTACTTTCTTTTTTCATTTTATTGGTCTCGCTGTACCACAGAATTTTATCACATTGGAAAAAACTGAGAAGTCTCCTGAAGTGGTATGTCCCAAACAATGTTTTATATAACAGTAGGATGTCTCTGGATCGACTTTAAAAGAGAACAAAACTTTTTCTTTTTGTTTTCTCAGAAATTTCTCTCTTGGTGATTTGCCCTGCTTGTTTTCAAACCCAGAAAACACAAATTTGTTTTTATTTAACTTGAGCAGTTCTCGAGATAATATCATTTTATTGCTAGAAAATATTCAAATTGGGCTCAAGCTTTATTTAATAAATTTAACAAATGGTAAAATGAAGTAATATTCTTAAAAAGCTAAACTATTAATTTTCTATTCAAATAATGTTTCTCCTTTTTCTGTACAGATTTCAATGCGAGCTTTAAATTTATTGAAAATGCATCTTATTTCTAAGATTGATAAGAACTGAACTGCATTTTGTATCCTATTTTTTAATTGCTTTACATCATTGTCTAGTGACTCACTATACACACTTTGTTTTAAACGACCCCACGGATAAAAATCCATTATTGTGAGATCAGGACTTCTCGGTGGTCATAAATATTCAGTTATCATGGAACTCTATATTGAGCCACTGGTGAACAATGCCGGCATAATGAACAGGGGACCGATCGTGCTGGAAAAACATTTCCATTCTGTAGTTTAACGGCAACTCATCTAGTTTATCAGCTAAAAAATTTTGCAACATTTCCAAATAGGTATGAAGAACGGTTTAAATATTGACCAAAAAATATGGGCCAATAATACCATAGTACTCACCGCACTCCAAACACTACCTTTTTTAAAATATTGTCTGCAACAAGAAAACAAGAAGTTTGGATTCTTGTCACTTCAGTTGTTCGTTTATGAAAATTGGGATCTTCCAAAACTTTGTAGGTTATTTTTAAACAAAAATATAGACGTTTGGCTTTATCACCATCTTCTAATGTTTGCCTAAATTGCTGTTTAAGTGGTAAAATTTTGTTTTCCTTGAAGAGTTTTTGTAAATGGTATTTACTTGTCCGAGTTTGTATTGCCCTCTTTCTTAAGGACAACCTTGGAGCTTCTCTTGTGGAATGAACGGCAAGAACTGAAGCAACATCGTCTTCATTGAACAACTTCTTTAACTTCTTAATGTTTAAAATCGAGATGGTTTTAGAGAATTTGCCCACCAAGTTTCTTGCACCGGAAATTTAAACGGTAATTTTCGGGTATTTTTGGATTAATTTTCTGATAATAATTCGGGTAGCCCTTTTCTCCAGTTCCGTAATATTGAATTAGATAAATTCTTTGTTGTAAGGTCAACTTATTAGATTTGTCATCTGCTGTTAGCGGTATTTCTCAATGAAATTCGCCTACTAGAGTTACTTTTAAAAATTACTTTTCTTTTTTTGCGACATCAAATGGATGATCAACAGCTCAAATGATTGAAATATGCGTAATATTTGTCTCTTTGTTAGGTACATTTTGAAAACAGGTCGGCTATAACGTCTCTAAATGTCTACAGACGTTGTGATTACAAAACTTTTAGAAACACCCTTTAATATTTTAGTTTTTTATTTTCTTTTTAGATTTTTTAATTATACGATTAACGATGATACAACTTCTATGATTCGTAAACCCTTAGTAATATTTCTAAGTATTAGTGATTTATAATTTATAGATAATTACATGTTTTATATTTATGGAATATGTATTTAATGGTAGGTGTTTAAGAGAAGAAAGAACACGACTTAAGTTTTCAAAACATTGATATCACAATGTTTTATCTTTATCAATACACCTACTACTACTATTTATAAGCCTGAGATTTTCTTAATCTTTATAACACCATTATTGTCTCAGATAATGGCCGACGACAAACTCTCAACCATGGTCTGCCTTTCTTGTATCGACAAAGTCAACAATTGGCAATCCTTCAAACACTCATGTTCTGAAAACCAGACCAAACTCGAACAATGGATGTCAATGTCTCTATCTGATTCGGTAAACATCTTCTAAACCATTTAACAACACCTCCTTACAATTTCACAATCTTCAGACAATCCAAATCAAAGAAGAACCAATCGACCACGACATCCTCACACCTGAAATCGTCATGAACGGCGAAACTTCCGTCAAAAACGAACCAATGGAAGAAGAATACAACGAACTACCACCACCTCTCACCCCACAAGGAGCTGACGAATCGACTGATATTGAAATCCTCCCTATAATGCGGCGCAAAAGAGGTTATGGTAAGTGAAAGTAAATGTGGAGCATGCCTGGAGCTCTTTTTTCTCATACAGAGAGACGATCCAATCCAAAAGTGTGTCTCGATTGTGGGAAAGTGTTTAGTTCATCGGGAAATCGCAGAAAACATGAACGCAGAATGCATGGCATTAAAACTGTAGAAAGTCAAGTAGGTGAGTAGCTTTTGCATGAATCTTTGTTGCTTGAGTTTTAAGAAGTGATTGAAGAAGGCTTGAGTTAACAAGATTTTTTTGTTACAGATTCTGCGAGTCAAGATGAGAGTTCCGTTGATTCCCAAACTCTTTCAGAAGTCTCAAAAGAACCAACAAGTGAAGAAAAGAAGATTCTGTTTGCTGCAGGCTTAAAACTGCTTCAACGAAACTCAACTCCTCCAATTGCTTTCGAAGATTTATCAAAAATTGAGAATAGCTATATTGAAAAATGCAAAGCTATGGTTAACATGCATAGTACTTTGAGATGTGCATGTCACAATGTGGCTCATCCAAATCTCAAAGGATTGTTATCTCATTTACGTTCTTTACGTATTTGGTTTCCTGTTTTTACTTGTTATCACTGTATGATTACATTCACAGACAGATCTACCAGTACCAGACATTATCTTAGATGTCCAAGGTCGAATCTTGAAACTTTAATAAAATTATCAAATTTAAAGAAACGAAGCGAAGTCAAGACTCGACTTTACCAAAACTACAAATGCACAATTTGTAGATTTATGTATACGTTTCATGAAGATTTCTGTACTCATGTTGATGAAGACCACAGTCAAATTAATCTTCCCTACACTTGTTCTTGTGGCCGTCTTTTTACTTCACTTGAAGATTATAAAGATCATGCATATGTCAGTTGTTTAGTTGAGTTTTACTGTGACGTTTGTTTCGTCACTGTTAAAACTCTGGATGCATTCCAGAAACATGCAGCTGAAGTCCATGATAACTCTGAAGGGTTTATTTTAATGCAGGATGATAATTACAAACGAAGAAAAAGCTCACCTGGAGCACCTCCAACCCGTCCAAGTGTCAAACGAGAACATACTGATGAAAGTAATATTATTACTGGAAAAAGAAGAAGTTCATACAAACCTCCTATTATAGATAATGAGGATGAAGACGATGATAGTAAAGTCCCAAATCCACTTTTTGGTCATAAACTATCAGGAACTGTGTGTCCGATCTGTAATCGTGAATATGCAACTAATAATAACATGTGGCGGCACTACAAAACCCACGTCCAAGGTCAGGATACAAAAGAAGAAGAGTTTGATGACTCGATTTATTGTTGTCCTGATTGTGGCGGTATGTTTAGTACTGCTGAATGGGAAAAACATAAAGGAATGCATAAGAAGAAGAGTTGTAACGAATGTGGGAAAGTGTTCCAGTTTCAATCGGAACTCGACCAGCATAGAAGCGTTCATTTAAATTTGAAACTTTACAGAGATTCAAAAACTCAGAATTATAAAAGCACAATTATAAGTCCGAACACTGAGCTTAACAATATTGTAATGATGTGTGAGATTTGTGACCGGATGTTCACTTCAAAAGAACAACTCCGCGACCATAAACTAAGCCATGAGACAATGCCTGTACTAGAATCCAATGAGCCTACAACAAATGGAGATGATTCGAAAAACAGGAAATTCACATGCACGATATGCAATAAGCAATATTCAGGTTATAATGGTTTGTGGGACCACCACCGAAAGAAACACCCTGATACTAAATTCCCAAAAAGTTCTAACTGGCCCAAAAAGTGTAAATACTGCGATAAGATTTTTCATACTGGAGGTTCATATTTCATGCACCGGCAGATGCATGAACGCAATATGCAGATGTTTGAGGATAGTAACCAAGAGGAGACAAGAGAAGACGATTCCAAAGATTACCACACCTGTAAACGTTGCTTCAAAGTGTTTTCCAGTCGGTACAATTTGAAGAATCACATGAAATGTCATGGAATTACAATAAGTCCGACTGGAAAGAAAGGCACGAAGAAAGTCTGGTGTGATGTCTGTCATTGCGCTTTTGATAATTCTGCTACTTTGAAGAAACATAAATCAGAAGAACATGATGAAATGCCGAATTTGGAAGATGATAAAAGTGATATTGACCTTAAAGCTCCGTTTGTGTTTACATGTGACGTCTGCGTTCAGACATTTACCACGAAAATTGCACTGAAAAAACATAAAGAGAAACATGCGCGAGAGCCAGTTATTAAAAATCGTGGTGTGCATTGCAAGTACTGCAAAATAACGTTTGCTAATCCCTTCCAATTAACAAATCACATGAAACAGGAACACATGGAAGACGTGAAACCTCAAGTGAAAAAAGAGAAAACCAAGCATTTCGGATGTAAATTATGTGGGAAAAAGTTTACATCAGCTGCTGCAATGTATGCCCACCAAGGATGGCACAAACGTAGCAAAAATGAAGACTCTCCAGTGAAAATCAAAGTGGAGACAGTCACAGACGCGAAATTTGAATGTAAAACATGTAGTGCTGTTCTTCCTAATGACACAGCTTTACAAATTCATATTTTAGAGAAACACAGGAATGTTAATGCGACTGTGCTTCTAGCACGATGTACAATGTGTAATTTAGATTTTAGTTCCCAGGAGGAATACGAACAGCATAAGCGTTTCCATGCACTTGTTGAGAAAGATTCCAAGCCTAAGACTTTTGCTTGTACGCAATGTCCGGCTGGGTTTGGTCGTGCCGAAATGCTTAAAACTCATGTTAGGCAGGTACATAAAGAGCACAAAGAATATCGGTGTATTCACTGTGACCGAGTGTTTGAGAAAGGGAATTCGTTGAGTATTCATTTGAAGGTGCATGAGAAACAAAAACTGATTTCTGGAGGGAATGCGAAACTGCCCTCTTTGCCTCCATCAGTGAATGCTACTCCGGTTAGTTCTAAGGCGTCGAGTAAACCGGTTGGGAATAAAGCGATGTATTCGTGCTCGATTTGTAATAAAGGGTTTGATGTGCCCAAAGATCTAAGGTTGCATACTATACAAGCGCATCCGTTCTGACGTATATTGTATCAGTAGGTATGGTTTTGTTAATTAGGATTATAACTTTTGCACTTTATTTTATAATACTTATACAGTTTGTTATTGGAAATGTTTCATTGTTTGTGCCTAAGAAATGTAAATAGAATTAATTAGGTGTAAGACCTGTATTAGTTTTTTACAATAAAAACGTCTGTTTACATTTAAGAGTTTTTTATTCTGTTGCTAACATAGATCTATAATAATAAAACTGGATTGAGCCTCGCCTATACGTTGCCGAAGCGAGCTGCGGTGACAACTTAGTAGCAGTACATAGTATAAGAGAGAGAGAGATAGTATAATACACAGATTAAATGTGTGTGAGAGAGCAAATCACTTGCGGGTAGACAAGAACGTTGAATTTTTGAAAATACAGGAAGAATAAGGCAAAAAAATATTTTTTTATTTTAATTCAGTAAACATATGAGCGCCAGGTCTTTATTGTGCATGCATACAACACTCATACTTTACAAATTAATATTTAATTTATCTAAAATCATATTATCTAAAATTGTTTCAAACGCTTCTTATAAACAAAATTGTGTAGAAATAAGCAAATTTTAGCGATTTTAACACTTGTCTAAATGCATATACCATCTTTAACACGGTAAATCCACCACTTTTAATGTTTTGCCTACCAATATGTTGTCACCTACCAATATGTTCTTCGGTCTTTGCTTACCCTTACTCCAGTCTTATTATTACCTCAATGGTTGCTAAAGACAATCGAATTTGTTAATTTTTGATTTTTAACTGAGTTGGTTGCTTTTTAAATGTATATTTGGTTGCCTACGTCTAATCCTATTGATTTTTTGAGGGGTAATTAAAACAGAATTTTAATCTAGAATTGCCAAATAACATGTTTGTTTTTGTATAAAAAGTATTTTGGTATTATGCAAATAAATATTAATTGATGGCATTGGTTGTAAAAATATCCTTGATTTATTTTTAAAATTGGACGTCAATAAAAATTTTCCTTTTTTTTTCAATTATTTTTGGTTGCAAATTTTAACTGTTTTGTTAGGTAAGATCTGCTTCTTTAAAAATTATAATCATGTAGGAATTATGTAATGCAATAATAGAATCTAATAATTATACATACATTTATAGGGGAAAATTTTTTTTTTTTTTGATGCTATGCTACATCAAAGGAATAAAGGAATACATAAAGGAAGTAGCTAGGTACAAGTTCAAAGTGTTAAATGAAGTTTTGTCCTTGACCTTATCCTTAGACAGAGGTGTCGGATCAATAAAATGTCTATTTTTAGCAAAAAATAATTTTGTTCCTTTCTCCTAAGTTTTGAATTTCATTCAAAAAAAATAATAGATTAAAAAAAAAATTAAGATGATATACACAGCAAGGATATTCAATGTTACAATGAATAAGGCATACTTAAAATATCTTAAGGTGGGCTGACTTTATGGAGAGACAAAATACCATACGGATGGATTTTGATTTATGACTGTTCCTTCCGCCAGATGTTTCGCACGCAAATATTGTAAAATACTAACGGAGGGAACTGTCATAAATCAAGATCCATTCCTACGGTGGTTTGCTTTTCCATAAATTGAACAATGGCTGTTTTTTGCTTTATAGAAGGGTCTTAAAAATTCAGCTCACTTTTACATATTTTGAGTATACGATGTTGCGCAGTTTCAAGGTCATTCTGACGTCGATTACGAGTATAAGCTATGGTATAGTTCAACGATAGATAAGTGAGCTGACTTTTTAAGCCCTTCCAATAAACAAAAGCATAAAAATTATTGCAGTTACCGCAACCCTCAAATAAACTATAAAACCACTCGTAAAACTTGATTTATGGGGGTTCGCATTTCTCGGAACCATTAAAAGATGTAAACAAACTTTACCAAGGTTGATGTTAAATATGCAAGGGTGCACCTTCATAAATCAAGTTTTATGAGTTGTTTTGTGGTTTATTTGAGGGTTGATAAATTTTATGCTTTTGTTTATTGGAAGGGCTTTAAAAGTCAGCTCACTTATCTTTTGTTGAACTATATAAGTTTATGTTAAAGCATGTGCTTTAGCCGTTGCGCTCGTATTATTTAAAATTTTGCAATCAAGATAGTGAATTGTTTTGTTTTTTTAAAAATATTTCGTTTTGTTGCTGTTTTAACGGTGTAAAACAACTTTGAAGGTTGAATTATACGGCTTAATTCGTTATTTTGTAACAATTTTTATGTTTTTTTCCGGTTTCGTTGTGTTTTGAAGTTTTTAAAAGCATTTTAAATATCATATTTATTGTCAACATTTAATTGCTGTTGTTGCATTGCTAATTTAATACTAATTTCGAGTCAACAAAGCGGAAAAATCATTGAAACTTCTTATTATTGATTTTCTTTTTTAAAATGCTTGTTTTATTTATTATTTTTAAAATTAGGAACAACGGGGCCACGATAAGGATGGCCCCAACTTACAAAACTAAATTTTTATTAATTTATAAAAAAAATCCACTCGGCTGCATTTTTTATATAATACACTTACATAAATTAGTAATTAATTATTTTTTGCATAAAAAAGGCAAAAATAGCATATAATACTAAGAATAAATAAAACAAGTGAATGAATTCATTAATTGTATTTTATTGTAATGTCTAACGTCATTAAAAAATTAAATTAAACAAAAATTATAAGTAATAACATTACATCTTAATGCTTTTTTATGCACTTCACTCACTGAGCTACATTACTGCAAAAAGCATGTGTTAAATTTTTTATTAAGACTATTCAATATGACATGTGTTAGCGCGACGTTGCACAACTAACAATAAGAAGTCAAGTTTCCAAATTGCAAATGAACTCTATCAACAGTTTATTACGTCGCAAGAGCAGAAAGCGGCTTTATTATCAACCAGATGATGTATTTAATGCCTTAGCGTAGCGAGGGAACTACATGAAGCTGAGGGTAGCTAATGCCTTCTTGTCGGTATGACGTACAACTGTTTTGCCTAGATTTTTATTTCTAAAGGTGGTAAATTAAATACCAAGTACAGACTGTTTTTACCCAAATGACAAAGATGACAAATGAGAATTGATAGATATGAAATTTTCTGCTCCAGGGTGGAAAATGACACTTTCTATTGTTACATTTTTAGAACTACCAATGCTAGTTTTTTTATATTTTTTTAAAGCTAGGCGAAAATAGTTATTTGTACAATGAGGCATTAAAGTTATTTTTTTTACTTGAACATGGAGATTATTCTTAGAGGCAATATGAAATATGCAATTAACAATACACATATACTTTATGGTTTTTGTCAACTTTACGGATTTTTGATTTGGACTTACGATATGAGTCTGTACAAGTCTGGAAAGTCTGAAAGTAAAAGAGTAGGTAACGGTAATGAATTGGATTAAACAATTGTAAATTAGTAATTATAAATATGCTTAAATATAATAATTAGTAAATGAGCTACTTTAAAGAAATTAATTCATTGTATTACTTTGTCTATATCGCCGAAGTCTAATCGGATTAAATCGTAGAACTTTTCGCTATACATAAACGCATAAATTGATCTCACCTTTTATTCGAATTGAATTAAATATTAAATCAAACCAAATTTAGCTTGTCCCACATAATATAAACAGTAGGATTAAATTTTTTTGCGCACGTGTCGTACATTGTTTCGTTACTATATGTCTGCCACTGTTTTGGATTTTTTTCATTATCAACAATAGACACGTAAAGGTAGTCTTTCTTTATAATCAACTGTCATAATCCAAATTTTTTGAAAAACCATACTACACTACTCTAAATCTGTGGGCCAACTTTATAACATTTTCCTCATGTTAGAATTTAAGTTATGCGCTATTACATACTTTTTTTAATTTTAGGAATAACCGTCCAGTACTGTTTGATGGTAAATTAAATTTAGTTTTAAATCCAATAATCCATATATTATTTTTACTGCTTAAACTATTCACTAATCAAAAATTGTTATTACGAGGAAGTGGACAAGGCTGATAATAGTACATTATACACCAAGGTAGAGAAAACACTTTTTATAGCCGAGCGGGTTTAGTGCCCAAGATGCGTAGCATCGAGGGCAATAATAGATGCGAGGCTATAATAGTTTTCTCTACCGTGGTTTATATATGATTTTTTTCACTACTAGCACATTAATTTATTAATTGTCATATAAAAATATAACCTCATTTAACGAGCACACATCCAGACTAAACATAACGTGTCTTTATTTATTATCGAAAAGTAAATTTGATGAAAATAAAAACGATTGATATTTAACTACTTACGTTTTTCCACTTCGGAAATTTAACTTCACGGATAAAAACCGAAAAGGACGTTATTGTAAGCATCTTTTATGTAAGCAACTATTTATGTACTGAAAAATAAAATAGCGTAAATTTTCCATCAACTGAAATCTTCAGTACATCTAATTCAGGATTTAAGTTGACAGCCCCCGCTATCCTGGTCGGAAACTTGAACAATGGAATTTGCAACAACACATATGGTCAAATTAACTATACATAGGGCTCCACACTTGACGTGTAACCTTATGAAAGCCCATTTTCATTATTTACAACTTTAGTAGCAGTTATTTTTATTAATTCTGCATAAATTAAAAGTAAATTTTCTGTTCTTGTGTTTGAGGTTATGTTATTTACAACTTTATTTACCTACCAATTTTCAAAGAATTTTCCATTTCGTCACACTACAAAGTGTTTTTTACAATAAAACAAGACCAAAATATGTATAAAGCTGTAAAAAATTACAATATTTTTTTATTGCAATCAACGGATTTGATCACTGGTTGGTTGAAACATGACTACCTACCTTTTTCCATTTTCTTGGATTAAAAATATTTCATTATTAAAACATCAACGTTTTAATTATGCGTTTATTCTGCTTTTTAACGTTTGGCATAGATTTTATCAAGATTATGAGCTGTCCAAGACACACTTGACATTTGAGAAGATATTTCGCGCAAGCGCACCATTTTGTTTTGGCAGATTAGAGATGAGGTGCGGTGTTAAACAAACTTGCCTTGAAATCACAAATATAAAATAAACTGTTTATTAGGTATTTCTAGTGCACCTAATTTCGGACATTATTTTTTCGGTGAACACTTATATCTATCGTTTATAAAAATTGCGAAGATATTCGCATCAGGCAACACAGTTGAATGTCGGTATCCACTCAACTCTAGCGCTTTATCTCCCTTGGTTTATAATCATTATTGACTACTAGGAGAGAAAAACAACTTCACACCCTCTCGACAAACTAAATAATGATGTCTTCTGAGACTAGTAGTAAAAAAACTATTTTATAAGGCCATCATTTATTCCGGCGACCACTGACCGAGACAAGTTGGTACCATGCCAAACAAATTTCGACATTTCTTATAAGCCTTGATAAAGAATCAATAAATGATTCGAAACGTTGGCCTTATAAAATAGTTTATCTGCCTTGTTCACTTCCCCGTAATAACAATTTTTGAATATAAAATAGAATGGACGTAATACACCAAAATAACTATTCACTAATATTTATCGACACAAATACAATGCAACTGACAATTAATACTAGCAACATAACATGGCAATATTACCATTTGTCATTAACGAATGATAGTGCCAACCTGATGGCATTTGATTCTAAAAGGACAAACTTTATACTAAAGAACGTGTTTTATAAAGGCAATTTTGTAGCACGAACCTAGATTTATAAAACGAACATCGATACCTAAGTTTTATAATAGAAATAGTGCTCCCAATGACTCATAAAACAAAATTTTTGGATATTTTTTTACTTAGTGTAATCCTTGTTTGCCCATGTACTTATTATGTATCTATACATCGTTATTATAATATGCAAAAATTACGAATACGTATTATTTATTATTATTTCTTTTTTTTTTTTGATAAATGTACTGTTAGTGTCGTTTTTGAGAAAAAGCTTTTTCTCATGTGTTTTACTCTAAATGTTAATAAAAGTCGACAAATTAGTTAACAGGAGTCACTGTGAACACGTACAATAAGAAAAAGGGCAGTTTTAGACAAAAAGACTGTGCATATATCAAAAAATAGTTAATATACGGATGAACGAGATTTGTCCTAAGTGTCCTAAAATGTCCTAAAATTTAAAATGATTGCTTTAGGGGTTGCGTTTTGGTACGATTTATGAGAAAATTAAACGTTTTGTAAATCAGTCATCAATCGACTTTATAAAAACAAAATTAAATAAACTTATCCGCATATAAAAACCTGTACTTTTCATATCGGATTGGCATATTTTTAATCCTGGAAAAGTTTTTCAACAAGATATAATTCATTTTGAAAAACAGTCTCAAATTAAGTTTGAAGTTTAGCAATTATTTTGTCAGGACGAATGATTCTAACCAGAATTTGTGAACATGTAAGGAGAATAGAAAATACAGAAATTTAGGTGGAATCTACACTTTATCTGTTTTTGCTTCTCATATTTTTTCTTCCGATTATTTCTTTTCTCTTACTTATAATTTTAAAATCCTTTACATTTGCAATAAAGGTTATTCTTTAAATTTTTTAGAAACTTTGGAAAGTACTCACGAACCTTCTCAACAAACTCTAAATCAACAAGTAAATTTTGAAACTTTTATTTTATTTTCACTAGTTTAATCTTTATTAGTTAACTGAATGTTTGTTTATAATTTTGTTTCTTTACTCCTTGTACTAGTATTTATAAATTTTAAGTCAAATTTCAAATAGATGTCAAATTAAAAAAACACACACATATATTTATGCCGTTAACATTTATCTTTCTTTTGTTAATTTTCTAAATAGCAAACATTTATTTCTTTATTTATTTGATGTCTTCAAATCGATCAACATCTTTTTTGCTCAAGAACGATTCAATTTTTTGTATACATTTTTATTCTTTTATGTTTTTAATTTATTATTGACAAAAGTTTACTAAATTCTTTCTAACATTTTCTAAGTTTTTATAATTTTCCTTCTTACATTATTATTTAAGCACTGACGATGCGAGATAACTACTCTCGATCTCAAAAGCTCTCTGGATTTTTTATGTTAGAATTTGTTTGATGAAACTTGGGGGATTGACTTGGATTTTAGTTCTTTTATCTTGTGTATATTAAAGCACCCTACTTTGAGAAAAAGAGGATACTTTCATCAATTTTTTTTTAAGTAATAGTTATTTTTATATTATGTGCGAAAAACAAAATTTTTTGTACTTGAGAATATTAGGTTTTTTTGTAAAAATTGTAAAATTTTTATAAAAATACATTCATAAGGCGGACTTTCAACACTTGCTCTAAAGGATATTCATTTTTAGCTACTCTGTATAATTTTTACACTAGAGATCAGTTTTTTTTAATCATAAAAGGGTAACGGTAGGTGAAGCATACTTTTGGTAGTGATTTATTTACTTCTTACATTTCAAAAATAACAACAACGTTTTAACACTGCTGTTCTCCTCAGTCTTGAGGTAGTCCACTTGTAGTCCTTCGGGTCACTGTGACCCAATACTCTAAAATACGATATCAGACCTTAGTAAGTTCACTTTTTTGGTAAACTTTAAAATAAATGTGCTTTTAAATAAAACAAATCTCGAAATAAACTTATATTTAAAGCGTTTAACATAAATGATTTAATTATTAATACTTGCTACCTACTTTTTACAATTGGGACAATAGTATGCTACATGTGCTTTACACAAATATTTTGTACATTTACAACAAGTTATATTTGTTTTATTGTCACATTGAGAAGGTCAGAATTTACAGCGTGCTCGTTTGTTTTTATTGCTGGTCCCAGGTAAAGGTTCAGATGTATGTTCTTGAGGTTCAGTTGGTTGTTGTCTTGCTGTAACTATAGCAGCAGCTTGCTGAGTACGAGGTAACTCTTTTCTTTCCAAAATAAAAGGTTCTATTAGTTGTTGGCCCAGTTGTTCCAAAAATATTCTTCTTCTAAATAAAATATTTTTATTCCAATCTGGATTTATTTCTCGCCATAAAACGAAGGCGTTATAAGCACTGGTGTCTATAATATTATAAAAAACAACAATAAGCCACCGATTTGTTTTTCGTTTGCACGTATACGTTGCATTTAGTTGATCTAATGTGTCAACTGCTCTTTTTGTAGAATTATAGTCAAAAATAATTTGTGGCTTCTTGTCATCTCTGCCGCTTAATTGCTTGCTGTGATGAAGTGTACTCATTAGAATAACGTTTTTATTTTTATTTTTGGTATGTATGACACAACTGTGGTGTCTTTTGTAAAATAGAATTTAGAGCTATGTACATTTTTATTTATTTCTGTGACAGGCAGCTTAGGTTTGTTTTTTCTAACCGTTCCTAATATAGTAAGATTTCTTTTGAAAAGCATTTGTCCCAACTTATATGACGTAAAAAAATTGTCACAAGTCACATTTTGTCCTCTAAGTTTGTTGGTAAGATCCAAAACTACTCGCATGCCTTGCTTTTTTCCAGGTGCTGCACCAAGTGCTTTTCCCGTGTATACTTGAGCTTTTAGAACTTACACTATCACAAAGCGTCCACATCTTGATGCCATATTTTGCCGGCTTGTTTGGAATATATTGCTTGAAGGGACATCGCTCTCTGAAGCCAACCAACTGTTCATCTACAGTCACCTTTTCTCTAGCATTGTATAATTTCGGCAGTATTTCTACCCACTTTTTCCAAAAATCGCTTATAGGAGCCAGCTTATCATGTAGTCTTCTTTCTTGTCGATCATTTTTGTTGTCAAAACGTAATACACGTGAAATACAGCACAACTGTTTCAGTGACATTGTTGCCCGAAAAATAGGTCTGCCTGTTTCTGCATTCCACAAACTTTTGGTAGATTCACCGTGCGATTTGTAGACACCAGCCAACAGAAGCAAACCTATGTATGCTTGCAATGTAATTTTATCTAATTCTTGCCACTTATCACCGTACACTCTACGCCCTTCAATGTTAGTCATTTTCAAGATGATATTTTCCAGGGTGCTGTTGAAAATCAGTTGAAACGAAGATTTTATATCCTGAACTCTTGCAATGCTGTATACTCGACCCAAGTTCTTATGGCCACTTTGACTTAAATCGTAAATCTTTACATAATAGATCTCCAGCTGCGGTGCCAATTGCAATTATCATGTACTTTAGTTGACCTGAGGATTTTTACAATTGTGGGATCTGGGATCTACCTGTGGCACAATCGTAAAAACCTCCAGTCCAACTAAAGTACATGATAATTCCAATTGGCACCGCACCAGGAGATCTGTTATGTAAAGATTTACGATTTAAGTCAGAGTGGCCATAGGAACTTGGGTCGAGAGTACCTAGTCGGCCCAGGTGATACTTTTATAACATTTGCAGCACTTGCACGACCTTGTTGTGGAAATGGATTTAGTTATTCCCAATTTATCGTTTTGTCTTTAGATGGGATTGATTGCACAGGCTGCACTATAACATTTGTTTGAAGAATATTGTCTACATCGTCGTCATTTGACTCTGAATCATAATCACTAGGCTCACTAGTATAATTTTCTTCTTCAGAAGCTTCATCACCACTGTCGCTCATATTTTCAAGAATATCTGCCATTTCTTGTTCGCTAAGAAATTTGCGTGCCATAATTGTTTTTTCAACTCACTATAAAACAGATTTTACTTTATGCACGCGGTGCACAGAATCGTAGTGTGCGTTTCACGATTTGCAATTTATATCTGTGGTAAGTTTCAAGTCTGTACTTGTTTCAAATGTACAAGTCTCACACTTGCAACAAATTGGTTCAAACTTGTTTACTGCAGGTTGGGCATTATTTAGGTTTTAGCAAAAAAATTATAAACTCATTAGAAATAAAATTATAACAACTTCGAGAACATACTACAAATTTCGGGTCATATTGACCCGGGGGACATTAGTGTAATTATTACGATTAGAAAATTAGAACATTTTTCAAAAATTATAAAATGTTAATTATGTGATTTGTAACACCTAAGAGACAAAGTCAATAAATACTAAGAATAAAAGTTTAGAAATAAGAAAATATGTATTATATAAATTTTAATTCGGGTCATATAGACCCGAGGAGAACAGCAGGGTTAATTGTGTGTAGTAACATTTTGGTAGTTTCTCCAAGGCTGGCCAACACTTTAGAAGTATTTGCTTACTTACAGGCAATTGTATTATTATAACATTTTATTTCTGTTAAATAAAAATCAAATTTAGAGAAATTTAAATTTATTATAATTAACAATTAATAAATGTTTCAAAATCTTATTTTAAATTCGAATTTGTATTTTAGAGTTTAAAAGATTGGAATTAAAAGATCAATAAAGACAATAATAGCGCACTAATAAAATATTCACATTTTTCCGTAATCCAATAAACACACACGAGCAACAAAATTTAGATTTAAAGTGAGCTATAATCTAGGTAATTTAAATAATAAGGTTTCCCCTGAGAAAACAATGAAGTTACAATTGCTCACCTGTTCTAATTTAATTTATTTTTGCTCTTATATGAGTTTCGCTTGTATTGTATGTACACTCGCGGACAAAATAAATGACACCCAAATAGTATTGGCAATAATTTGAGGGGTTGGACTGTGACCGTTGTCATAAATCTTGTCGCTCATAAACTTAACATTTCTTGAACAGGTCAATATCGGATTTTAAACTTTGTTGAAAATTAATAAATATTATAAACTGCAAATTTTGCTAAAGTGGTAAAGTCATGAATTGTATTACGTAATATTTTATTATATTTTTGGACCTTAAAGATACTTTTTGCTTATAAATATCATTATTTATTATGGTTTAGTAGCTATGCATTTGTTGTTACAGTTATTATAAATTAATTAATATTTATATTGGCATTAATAGATTAATAAAGATCTTAAGTCATTAACATTATTAATCTAATATTAATAAACGTTAATAAGTAGGTAATAAATTGCATTTTTTTGAATTAAGAAATATTTCAAAAAAAATTTTAATCACCATTTGCTTATAAAAAATAATGAATTTTACTCTGCCTACTATGATCAGTATTTTACCTGCTTAAGGATACAACTTGCTATTTCATTCAAGCTATTACAGTTTAGTGAAAAGGATATTAAATAGGATTAAATCGACTAATAAGGGAGAAACGGATGATTTTCCCAAAAGTACCGCTTAATTGTATTTGCTTAAGGGGCCTTTCCCTAAATTCGGTATATGGAGAAATCAATGTAAAAGTTTATTACTCATAACTCAAAACCCCGTCCACATTTTTGAATGTGGTTTTTACAGTATTAAATTATTTACATTTCTAAAGCAGTGTGAAACAAAAAAATAAAAAATAACATTGTTGTTGTTAAAAATTATGAATTTTTTATTTAAATTTTTTTATAAATTTTTATTTAGTTGTATCTTGCGACTACATATTGGTCAAAAAAATGTGCAAAAAATTAGAAATTTAAATTTTGTGTAATAGTTTACGAGTAATTGGTTATCAACTTTTAAGATTCAATCCATTTTCTATCCTCTACAACTTGTCTTTCTCTTTATCGTAGTGGCTGAAGGGTAGGTCCAGGTAGTAGACCTTTTCTGAAGAGAGCTCTGCGGCAAAGCTATAAATAAAATGTATCTCACAATTGATAAACGAGAAGTAAAATTAAAAAAAATTGGAGAGATTCATGATGGTGTAAAATTTACACTGAGGTGATAATGTTATTCTTATTCAACTTTTGTGCTGGCAATTGTGTACATATAAGATTATTTGTATCTATTTCTAATTATTGCAGACAACTTTATAATGCAATTAGTTTTATAAAAAAAAATTCAATGCAGTAGCATTACAGAGAACCATTCTCAATTGCGGTAATCCGTTTTGTTTACCTGTTGTTTGCGGAAGAGTTTTGTTGACCCTTCGTATGAATTTGGTCGTCGCAGTTCTTTTATCGTGTATCTAATAAAGTTTTTGGTTTAGATAAATTTAGCAAAGTATAAAGTACATACTTTCAGTTTTATTTCTAAGAAAATTGGAAAAACTCGGTCTTTCTGTATTATTGACAATTTATTATCTGTTATGCTAGTTTACCTGATACTAAACCAACGCGATATGAATGGGGTGGCTAATAAATTACAAAGTTTATCATCAAATACAATTTTTTTTTGAACAAATCTGTGTCTATTATTTTATTGTGTACCTAATATAGTTCTGGATTTAGATAAATTTAGCAAAGTATAAAGTACTTTCAGTTTTACTTCTGAGAAATTTGGAAAAACCCGGTCTTTGTGGATTATTATGGACTGTTTGTTTTCTTACAACTAAGGCAACAAGAATGGGGTGTGTTTAACCATCGTCAAACAGATTATTTCCTTTTTTTCTGTAAAACACAAATGTATGGCAAGATGCAATAGGTCATTAACTGGATCTATGGCTCAAGGAAATTGCAACAAAATATTTCCGCATGTAGAAACAATTTAAACAACAAGTGTGTAAGCACAGACTTGCTTACTTCAGCGGGGGCAAAGTACTATGACAGTTGCACGGTTTTCCAGCGACCGACAAAATGTAATTATTATATCATTTAAATGTACAGAGTAGCAATTTAATATAAGTTATAATTTGTTTTATATTCACTGTAGGTTAGGTTTATATTGTTATGTTTTTGTTTTAATAAATTAGTATTGATCGAAGCTTTGTCTTGTTCATTACTCATTGTTAGAGCACGGTCCATCGAGAGTAGCATGGTCCGTCAAGATTAAACATGGTCCTTCGAGCGAAAGAAGTTTAAGTCGTGGACGTGTGAAAATACTTTGCGAAATTCAGAAGGAATTTTGGCAAAAATAGTACGGTGGTTTCGGTAAATTTGAGTGTGGTTTACGCGAAACGGGAACTAAAAAACGTACAGTGGCGTTTTTTTATTTCTACAAACGAACGTCCGAACAGTGATCGCGACGTGTACAACATAATTTCGAAAGTGTAGAAAGTATTTAGTGTATCAGCATCATCAGGCATGGATACTCTAAATGACTTCGCTCTACAGCAGGAAAACGACGGCAAAGAAATTGTCAGACTACTAGGTAACTTACGAAAAGATTCCGCAACGAGAAAAACGAAAAAGTACTTAGAAGAAAGAAAAAACCGAATACAAGAAATTTACAAACGGATACAAGAAACCCATAATCGTATGGTAGCTATAAAAATTGACACTCACAATTACTTCCAAACAAACTACATTGAACAATTAAACAAAGTTTACCACGATACATTAAAATACATAAACGAATGTGATGACCAAACTACTGTTGAAGATAAATTAGCAAACAAACCGGAAGAAAACATGGCTAAAGAGTATTTGACATACAAAAGGGAACAAGAAGTTCGCACTCAAGAATTGGAAGAAACTTTGGACGAAGTGGAGAGTGAACTTGGACTAAGCAGTTCAGATAAACACGCATTTTATGTTAAAGAAATAGAAGAAAAATGGAAGGAAATCAACAAAATCAACATCAAAATTAAAATAATCGAAAAAGAGCAAAAAATCTCATATTCAAATAATAACTATCAACAATTAAGAGCGAGATACATAACAGTAATAGTGGCATTAGAAAACAAAATTCAAGAAAAAAATGCGTCCTGTGTGAGAATGAGTCTTGTGAAACTTCCACCTTTACCACATTGGATTAAATTACAAGCAAAAAGGGATGCAAAAATGTTAAAGGAAAATGTTAACCACTTCAAATCTAAAACTCAAGAAAATGAAAATTTTATTCATGAGATACAAAAATCGACTCAAGAACCAAATTTTGAGGCTAAAAGAGTGGAAAAAGAAGTGTCCATTTTGGAAAATTCAGAAACTTTTGATGAAATTTGTCCGGAAAAATGTAAGAAAAAATCGGTTCTAGAACTAAATCTTGAACCTGAAGGAATGGAAAAAGAATTATCCATTTTGAAAGTATCAAAATGCCATAACGATTTCAGAAACAGACAAATAAAAAATGAAGATAAGACGCTAATGACCGTTGATCAGATTCAAGGTGAGGTTATAATTAAACAATTCCAAACAGATGCACCAAAGATTTTACAAAAATTGACTGAAGAGCCTAATTGTGAGACTGAAAGAGTGAAAAGAAAAAACGAGTCGGGGGCAATAGTAAGGAAAAAGAAAAATCGACACAGGAAGAGAAACAGGTACGTCAGAGAAGCCAAAGTGGGCAAATTACAATTTAAAGTCAACCTCAATAAAGTGGTGAATAGCGTAAGTTACTACAAATACCGTTACAAACGAAGAAAATATGTACCACACTCTGGCAAGAGAAACGGAAAATTCGTGGCAAAATGTGAAAAATCGAAGTGGAGAAAAAACATTGGAGAAAAAGGCAAACGAAGAAAGCAGAAAAAATTATCGTCAATAATTGATTTCAAATTCTTGGAGACTGGAAAGTTGACTACGTCAAAAGTATTCCACTTCCGAGGTGAAAACGATCACAACACAAGACCACACAAGAAGCAACACGAAGAGGTATGGGAAGAACAGAAAACACACCTTCTTACTGGGATAAATGAAGTGGTACACACATGGATACAGCCAAGAATATGGAATCCAGGGATCAAGAGATTAACAAGTTCAATTCAATATGGAGCGACTGCCAAAGCCGCAAGTTAGTTTACATTTTTTTTATTTTTTTAATTAAGTTTTGGGATTATGGGAATTGTAATTATCAATTGGGAATCAAAAGTAGATTTATTGGTTTGTTATTTTTTCTGTTGTTTAATTAGATACTATTATGAAATTAGCTATGTAAGATTGTAGGTCAGGTTACTTTGTTTATTTATGTTTATAAATCACCTGACCTACCACACGCAAACGATGAACGAATTACTGGTGTCAGCAAATTGTTTCAGGAGGTCACAACCAGTCGCTGATACCAGTGAGACACATCCACGACGCTGGTGCCGCCGCTGAAAGATCCACCGAAAACAGAAGCCTATCTTGTTGAGGCGCCAATATGTTTAACCATCGTCAAACAGATTATTTCCTTTTTTTCTGTAAAACACAAATGTATGGCAAGATGCAATAGGTCATTAACTGGATCTATGGCTCAAGGAAATTGCAACAAAATATTTCCGCATGTAGAAACAATTTAAACAACAAGTGTGTAAGCACAGACTTGCTTACTTCAGCGGGGGCAAAGTACTATGACAGTTGCACGGTTTTCCAGCGACCGACAAAATGTAATTATTATATCATTTAAATGTACAGAGTAGCAATTTAATATAAGTTATAATTTGTTTTATATTCACTGTAGGTTAGGTTTATATTGTTATGTTTTTGTTTTAATAAATTAGTATTGATCGAAGCTTTGTCTTGTTCTTTACTCACCCCTTAACAGGTGGCTAATACGTTAGGTATTAACTTGAAAAAATTATTTTGTTGGGAACAAGATCAACTTTCACTGCTAAAAAATATTTTTTATTAATTTAAATATTAAATAAAACCAAGGCAACAAATTCTCTAATTAAAAAATTCAGACGTGTAAAAAATTCAAAACCTATTGAATAAACGTTTTCTTAAATTTAGGGCTATAGCTGACTTCATAATGACAAGAATTTTAATCCTGTAAAAACTGGGTTTAAAAATAATAAACCGTTTTTGAGTTATTAGTGCTAAACTGTAACGTCGATTTCGCCTGTAAAGCGGGTCGAACCCTTTAATTTAATTTTTGTATAATTATTTTGTATTAGGTAAAAACTCTTTGTTTTATGTTGTCATGTTTATGTAAATAAATCATGTAAATGTTTATGTAAATAACTTCAATAAAAGCAATCATTTAATAAACGTTTTTTTTTTGTATGATTTAACCTTATTTTTATTGAAATTTTTTATCAAAGTACTTTTTCAAATTTCTAAGAACACTATGTACTTAATGAAAAAGAAAGCATTTTGAAATGATTACTAATAGCAGAAGAAAAACTTTTGCCCATACCAATAAACCGACCCAGGCCTACGATAATCGACCATCGACCTTCATTGTCGTGATGATTTTATGGCATCTGTCAATCATTTTAAAACCCATTCTATTTTCATAACACGTCGACTCAAGCATTGGTTGAATTTTTCTTTACGTCAGCTCTTGATCCGAGGCGAGTTGAAATTTACCGTTACGATTTAGGGAAAGGGGCCTTAAGAATTTGTAAGATTTTGTGAATTATAAATTTCAGAGAAAGATATCATGAATGAATCTGTCGACATTGATTGACTAGCTGCTATCAGTTGAATTAAATCCAAATTCAATTTTTTAGGCATTTCGATGCTTTCAAATAAGAACACTGTTAACAAAAAAATTAGTTAACTTGTCATCCATTAGACAAAGCGTTTTTTACTTGAATAAGCCCACATTCTTTTATAAAAAAATATTTTATAAAATATTTGACGGTGTAATAACCACATTTATAAAATATTTTACAAATGTAATAAAATATTTATAGTTTCAAAACCTTAAAAAAAATTCACAGCTTTATAATAATGTTAGGAACAAAAACCAATTATAAATTTTTTTTATGACCTTAAAAAAAATAAACAATTATTTTGCTATGTTTTTGTTTCCTTATTTTAGTAAATTATATATGTCATTATATTTTATCATTCGTTAAACTAAATTAGTTATAAAATAAAAAATATGTGTCTTATGGAATGCTATAAAGAAGCTGTAAAAGAATTTTTATAGTAAAAATGTTTTTTCCTGAATCCATCGGTATTAATGTTATTAAATTTGTCTTTTCTTAGCTCATTACCTTAAATTGTTTACGAGAAATTTTTTTTAATAAATTTAAAAAAAAAACATTTAATAAAAAAATTTATTGAAAAAAAGGACTTGTATAAAAAAAATAATATTTTGTATAATAACCGTTGTTATGAATGCATTCCTGCAGTCTCCGGTCCATGCTCTGAACTAGTTGTTCACAGAGGTTGGAATGACGTATATGATTCCATACCGTCAGAACGTTGTCCGAAAGGGCTTCCACAGTTCTTGGAATATTTTCCGGTTCGGTTATTTCGTTCCACTGCTTAACCATACGACCCCATAGATTTTCTATGGGGTTTAAATCGGGAGAGCGAGACGGCCATTTTAATACTTCGAATTCTGGGTGTTCCGAAAACCAATCCCGAACGATGCGCGCTGTATGAATTGGGCAGTTGTCTTGTACAAAAACAATCGGATTTTGCATCTCTTCTGGTGGATATAAATTAGTTACTGACGGCAACATTATTTCCTCTAAAACCCTGACGTATTCTCGGGCCGTAAAATTTGGAGGAGTACTTTGCACAATCTCTCCGGGACCTGCCAGACTCATCCAACCCCAGTACCCAGCACTTATTCTTCCGCTTCTGTTATTTGGCAAAATATGATTGGGATCAAACCGAGTTCCGTTAAGTCGCCATAATTTTGTTTTTACGTCTATTGATGTTTGGAAGGTTTTTTCATCTGAGAAAATAACATTTGTCCAGTCCCTCCCTAAATTCTCCTGAAAAAACTGGAGTCGGGCTTGGGCTATTTCAGGTGTAATTAGGGGCTTCTTGGCAGGAACTCTTCATCTAATTTTTCTTTCATTTAGGCGTCGTCTTATTGTTCGTCTGCTTATGTTGACACCAGTATTTTCCTTAATTTGAGTTGTCGTTGTAAACGGTGTATTTTGGACAAAATTTATAATGGCTTCGTCTTCTTGTCTTGTAATTTTACGCTTCCTTCCCTAATACACCGTTTGCAAAGGACGATCACCAATTTCTTGACTCCGCGCAATCCATCGCTTTACTTGCCTTACCTATTTAAAAAATATTAGAGATATTTTTAATATTTAAATTGTTGCATAATTGTATAAAATATTATGATCAGTTGCAATTACTTTTTTTAAAATTGATGCTCAAACTGGTGTAATAAAGTATAATAATTATATTTTAAGAATTTTAAAAAAATATGTTTTCTTACCGATAATCCTACTCTTTCTGAAATTTCCCTTCTGGTTAGACCCGCTTCAGCCATGCCTACAATAGTGCCTCTAATCCCCATTGTCGACTGTCTTTGTCCTAGAAGTCTAGGCATTTTGAACTTTTCTTAATAAAGTACTCTACTACACTTCTGATTACTTCCAAATACAGCTTGGAACTAAATGGCAAAGTATGGTAAAAATTTTTGCAAAAGGAATGAAATGACGGTGGTGGGGATTTGAACAGTTTTCTCTGAATAAATAAGGGCTAAGAAGGAAAGAGGTAATAAAACTTAATCCTGGGATTTTGTCAGTACTGTTTTAAACATACCGCAACAGAAAAATTTCTTAATTTGAAATGTAGAAAGTTTTAATAATCTTAAATGGCAGAGATAAATGCCTGTCATAAGTAAAAAAAAAGCACTGTTAAAGTTTTGTTATTCTACAATTTATTACATAAAAAGTAAACTCATAATTTTCAACTTTTATAATAATTTGCGAGAAAGTATCAACTATAAATTTAAAGTAGTAATCACGTCACAGTGATAAACAATTATTTTTTGTAATTTGCCGTCATTTTGATGCTCTTATAGAGCCACAAGCAAATACGTCATCGTTAGAAAGTTGTAGTGTCCCAGCCCTACACAATCAAAATTATTTTTTTTGTAATTTATAATTAATTTTATAAAAAACAAAATTTCTAGATTATATTATTTTTAATGACAAATAAATGTTTTTTTACAAATATAGGTTGCTTTTGAATTGAGCAATACTATAATATAATATTTTTTTTATTTTTCGTGGAAGAATTTAAGGCTAATTTAACGTATGATAAAAATATAATGACATATATAATTTACTAAAATAAGGAAACAAAAACATAGCAAAATAATTGTTTATTTTTTTTAAGGTCATAAAAAAAATTTATAATTGGTTTTTGTTCCTAACATTATTATAAAGCTGTGATTTTTTTTTAAGGATTTGAAACTATAAATATTTTATTACATTTGTAAAATATTTTATAAATGTGGTTATTACACCGTCAAATATTTTATAAAATATTTTTTTATAAAAGAATGTGTGCTTATTCAAGTAAAAAACGCTTTGTCTAATGGATTTGTTACAGTGTTCGTATTTGAAATCGTCGAAATGCCTAAAAAATTGAATTTGGATTTAATTCAACTGATAGCAGCTAGCCAATGTCGACAGATTCATTCATGATATCTTTCTCTGAAATTTATAATTCACAAAATCTTACAAATTCTTAAGTAAATACAATTAAGCGGTACTTTTGAGAAAACCATCCGTTTCTCCCTTATTAGTCGATTTAATCCTATTTAATATTCTTTTCACTAAACTGTAATAGCTTGAATGAAATAGCAAGTTGTATCCTTAAGCAGGTAAAATACTGATCATAGTAGGCAGAGTAAAATTCATTATTTTTTATAAGCAAATGGTGATTAAAAATTTTTTTGAGATATTTCTTAATTCAAAAAAAAAATGCAATTTATCACCTACTTATTAACGTTTATTAATATTACATAGATTAATAATGTTAATGACTTAAGATTTTTATTAATCTATTAATGTCAATATAAATATTAATTTAATTTATAATAACTATAACAACAAATGCATAGCTACTAAAACATAATAAATAATGATATTTATAAGCAAAAAGTATCTTTAAGGTCCAAAAATATAATAAAATATTACGTAATACAATTCATGACTTTACCACTTTAGCAAAATTTGCAGTTTATAATATTTATTAATTTTAAACAAAGTTTAAAATCCGATATTGACCTGTTCAAGAAATGTTAAGTTTATGAGCGACAAGATTTATGACAACGGTCACGGTCCAACCCCTCAAATTATTGCCAATACTATTGGGGTGTCATTTATTTTGTCCGCGAGTGTACATCATTCGCTTTCGCCCCTATGTGGTCATGTTTCGCTCATATGTGGTGTCGTTTATACATTGTTTGCTTATAATTTATTTTTATTTTTGAATAAAATAATTGGCGTTAAGTTAAAGTTAAATCTATCCACAACTTTATACATCCATTTACAATTGTCATATTAAATTTAGAAGAACACCTTTCATTTTTTATAAAAAATAATAATTCGATATAATAAGGGTTACCAATGCAGGGATCTACATAAAAATGCATTTCGAACTAATTTTCGACTTTGTTTTAATAATGGAATATTCTCAGCCTTGGCCTCCGCCAAATTTATAATTTACTATTAAATCTAATTATAGGAATAGCTAATTTGAATGGTGGGAAACAGTTTTGTCAACATTTATTATTAATTTTTACTTTAATTGTACCCAAATGAGGCATTTTCGACCAACTTTAAATTTGAATAACAAAAAAGCACACATTCATTGCTTATTAAATGTTTGTCTGTTTCCATTTTAGTCCTCACCTTTCGACCTTTAACCTTTCGCGCAAATCAAATTTTAACGTTTATCAACTGTTGTATAAAACAAACATTATTAATACTGTAATCCTGTAGTTAAATCCAGGTAACAATTAATTTCATGTGTCCATAGAGGTTACACAACTTGGGCTATAAACTTTGTTCTTTTTAATTAATTCTAGGAGTAACAACATTTTGGTTAAACTAAATGTTAGTTTGGGGATTAAGCCGTAAAATATGTTCCATTTTATATTGATTACCACATTCTATACTAGACCGTGGCCTTGGAAACCTTGACCCAGCTATTACAGGGACAAATCGATTCAACGTTTGTCTAATTTGATTTCATTACAAATTTTTATTCACGTCATGAACGATATATTTTCTAGTACGGTTTTACTACTTGATATTGGTAGCAAAAGAAATGACACTGGATGACATTTTAAACCAAATTTCTAAAACTGTTATTTGTCTATAGCAAGAGGAAGAGGGTAGTGATATTGATAGAAGGGGAAATAAACCTCAATGTCAAATTTTAGGTAGTAAAATTAATTTTTAACAACTTAAATCAATATGTAGTAGTACCTACTTTGATTGAAAAGAAAATTTTGGAGATACAACTACTAATTTATTTATTACTTTACATAAATCAGTTACTTATTCAACAAGTTTGTTAACGAAAGTCATTAATAATTGAGACTTTTTAAAGCGCGAGCGTAGCGGTGTGAAAGAGTGATGTAGTTAACTTACGATTACAATAAATCCGACTAGGAAGATAGGCATGAAGGAAGTCTGGTGTGATGTCTGTCATTTCACTTCTGATAATTCTGCTACTTTGAAGAAACATAAAGCTGAAGAACATGAAGGAAAGTGGAATTTGGTAGACGATAAAAGTGATATTCAGCTTAAAAAGTTTCTGTGGTTCGGGCAATTTTGTAATTTAAATATTAGTTTTCAAGAGGAATACGAGCAGAATAAGCTTTCCACGTAATTATTGAGAAATAGCGAAAGACTAAAGCTTTGTTCACTATTCTTTTCCCTCAGAAAATTTTTTTATTAAATTTTATTAAATGTTTCGACCAAATTTTGACTTGGCCATCTCTAGGAAAACAATTCAAAAACA
Organism: Tribolium confusum; assembly: GCA_029207805.1. Taxonomy (NCBI): domain Eukaryota; kingdom Metazoa; phylum Arthropoda; class Insecta; order Coleoptera; family Tenebrionidae; genus Tribolium; species Tribolium confusum. The sequence continues at coordinate 14,792,390 of JALGAY010000006.1, forward strand.
CATCATTACTACCCACGTATAGATTGCCATAAAAATGACACTACTTACAATTCCTAGAGCCGTAAGATTAATGCCCTCTAATACATTCTACTGCAGAAAGAAATAAGAAAACTGTAAATCAAAATTAAACTATTTTTTTGTTTATTGTCACATTAAATGAACAACTAGAAACTAAAATATTTCCTCTAATTCTATAAAAAGTGGTTAAATATTAACGTTGCTGTCACTACGGTACAGATTTTGTTATTGGTGGTTCTTTAGTAAAAACAACGTTATTAACTTAACTCTTAACTACTCCTTATAGAATAAAGGACAAAAATAGTCTTGAGAGTCGTAAATGATAGATACTTTTTTCAGATGATTGAAAAATTAGTATATGAACCTCGAGGCTTCGTCCTCATTATGGACTACCAAAAGTTATGCTTACGACACTTGAAGGCTAATATATTGAAACGATCACTCAAATTCGGGTTCTTGCATTTTGAAGAGTTGGATTCTTTAACGAATATTTTATTTAACAACTTACTATTTACACGAACAACTTTAACTCTCAAAAATAATTTAATAGCACATTTCAATTATCAGCGCTTTGTTCCTATACTGAACTTGACTATTCGGTCATCGCCGTCTCTTCGCTTTATATGCAGCCAGCAGATCGCCTTCAAGTATATTCTCGGGTCTCCTCAGTGGTTGGGAGTGATGCGTAAGGTTACCAGGAATTCCGTCAATGGGGAACACCCAATCATCGTCTGACCAGATTTTCCAGAATCTTTCTAGAATAATTCGTTACTATTTTTGAAAAAAAGACTTACTATATATTTTTTTCTTGTAAATTTTATAGTGTTTAAACCCAGTAGTTTCCCAATATTTGTAGCTGATTGCCCCTTTATCTAAAAAAAAGTTTATTATCTTCTTTCTCTAAATTTTAGCATATATCTGGAAAAGAAAAATTTTAAGTCATATAGCTATTGTCTGTAGTTTATAATTTTTATAAGTGCTACTTGTCCTTTTTAATATTTTTGATAAAACACCTTGTGACATCAGATTTTGATTATTGCCTATTGAAAGCCGATATACATTCTTCATTCTAGTTAAGGCTGTTTATATGTTTTCGGCCAAATCGATGCGAAAGAAAGCACAAACACAGGATACCCCAAACAATATAAGAATTTAATTTATTTGGAACATTTACGATTTAATTCTAGGAATTTTTATCCGATCAAAAAACTGAAAAGCGTTTCGGACTACAAATTATTTTCTTTTTGATGTACTGTTTTTTAATTTTTTAAAATGTTAAATATTTTTTGAAATGGTGTTGCTGACATCCATGTTAATTTTATTAATTCAGATTAGATTTGACAGGATTAGGATTAATGAAAATATCGTATATCAAGCCGACGTTTCGCTCTTTTATTTGTAATAGCTTCCTCAGGGCAGCCTGATGTTAACGAAGAAAGAAGGAAATTGAGGAAGCTTTTACAAATAAAAAAGCGAAACGTAGGATATTTTCATTAGTCCTAATCCTGTCAAATCTAATCTGAGTCAAATATTTTTTTAGATGTCGTAATTTTTATTTTACAACATTACACCAAAGGTGTAATACTATAACATACTATACATATATGTACAAAAACTTAATTATAAAAGAAGCATAATAAAAAGGTTATTTTGAGAAAACTGAAAAACGGTAGCGTATACTGGGCAAGTTATACTGGGGGCATTTCAGTGAAAACTATTAAAACGGTTATAAGCACTACTTAGACGGACCGCTGGAAAGCAAGGAGATTTCTGTTTTATTATACCTGCTAGAACCATTAAACCTGATCCTGTGTTAATCGCTCGAAACTGGGAGGAAAGTGCAATTAAATACAGAAGATTATATGGTGAAAATAATTATGTAATTATTAAATAAGTATAATAGATTAAATCAGTGCATTTTTTAAATCAAATTTTTTATCGAAATTAATTTGCTACTAATAATGTAAAATTGGAATTTTTTCGCGAGTTAGACGGATTATCAAGTTTTTTTTAATGTTACATAAAGTGACTAAAAAACTGGCTGATGTACCTTTTCTAAACTTGTTATTAATTAAATTAACAACAAACTGTTACAAATAATTTATTTGCTAAACAAATATTTCGGAAAATATTTAACGAAGCTGCATCAAAACGAGTAGTAGTACTTGGGGGTTTTCATGGTCACTAAATTTAAAATGGCGGATTTAATATGACTGACTGTAAAGATAAAATTGTTAGTAAAGTGATCAACAATTGAAGTGACCTACCCGAAATTATTGTTAAAACTTAGATGATCTTTTCTTGTTGAGTATCTGGTTTTGTTGACTTTTACGGAGTTTTGTTGAATCCTTTCTGTAAATTTATTGTTTTTCAAATTTTTGGCTGCTTTTACGAATTAGGATGGAGGCTCAACAAAACAGTTCTTTTGCGTTTTTTCTAAAATTTTGAATCCTAACTGTAGTATTAATGTAATAATTGAAGTAAGCTTTATACGCAACTCTTGGTTACTGAGGCGTCGATACTCCATGACTCTTTTACAAATAAATTTTAAATAGGTACAGAAGACACGATAACATGAAATCCAAAATTTATTGCAATAGCTAACAATGGTTTTTTTGATAATGTAGCCATTTCAGGTAAGCCGATTGCTGATTTTTTTCCAAAAATGTGCTGTTTTCGAAAATTCGATTTACCACTTACACTCTGATAAAACAAAATGTCGAGTATCTTGAATTGTTAAGAATAAATGATACCTATATCTAAACACATTTAAACAGGGTTCTTTCTTTACAAAATTAGAGATTTAGAGCTTTTTGATCACGTTTGAGACCAAATTTGATCGCTTTTAGATGCCCTCCACAACACGAAATGTTAATGGTATATTCATTATAGCCATACAGTTTTCTTGCCTAAACTTTTTGCTTTATATTGAGCCCATAAAGGTTAAAATTAAAAATCGATTAAAAATGTTATTGTGAGAAGCGCAAACTGGACTCTCAAAATTTTACAAACGTTTTAAGATATGGAATAGACGGCTATCGGGAAAAAATTAAAATATTTTTTTTTGGAAAATGGGAGTGCCATACACTTTTAATTTTTTGCAGCACCACAAATCTACACAAAAAACTTAACAGTAAACCTAAAAGTCGACGAAATCAGCTACCTAACAAGAATATCATTCAAATAACTCCATTCCTCTTGATTTGAAGTTATAAATTTTTGAACTCTAAATTGATATTTAAATTGTTAACTACTACTTTTTAGACAACAACCATACTTTTATGTCAAAATGGTACCTTGCTAGAACTTTTTAGTAAGTTCGCTACAATTTTCGCTTTTTCGAAATCTAATATCTGCGTAAATATTTGACCAGACCCTCAACTGTGAGGGTCTTTACCCTCACAGCGGTGTTCTTAGTCGGTGTAATGGCTTAGCTATGTCAAACTTTTCAATATGAACTAATTACTTTCTATTTCCTCTATTATCTCAATTTTTTATAAGGATGAAAAAGCATTCGGTCAAAAATGAGTATTGCCCCAACAATTTTAAATTTCAACCCAATAAAGTTAAGAAAGGTAGGTAGTACAAACATCTAGTCTAAATATTTCGTGGAACTTATTTTTTTAAATTTTTATCCGGCTTATAGTTTTTGCTAAAGCACAAGAAACATTGTTTTTTCTATACTGAAATTTGTGTAGAACTTACCCTTAATGCGTGAGCGGTGCCAGTCCGCTAATAGAGTCCTTATTATTAATCTCGTTGGTTACAGTACTTTTCCGTTGATCGTAGCTTTATAAATTGGAAAAAATCTATTTCAAAACTTGATGACAATTCCAACAAATGTTAAAATATTGGTTTGATTGGCTGGTATCAATAGTTTTTTGTTAAAGGGGTTGTTTAACAGGTTGTTGAGTGCGTTAATGAAGCTCAACGAGCAACGGGAAAAAAATAGTTATAGAGGGCGGAGTTTGATGTTCTAGTTCTATTGTACTGTTTGAGGTTGGTATGAAGAGAAATGTCAGTATGTGAGTAAAGAAAGTCTCATTGATTAATGCACAAACATTTTAATATAAACTTAAAAATCGTACAACAATATGAAAAATTATAGACTATTATACACATATTACTTATTTTATAACGGGATGGAAAAATCCGTTCTCACTATATATGAAATATAGATACCTACGACTTAGTCACAATTAATAATTTAAATAGAGATGTAATAACAAACTAACACAGATAAGTGACATACATACATAAATAGGCCTGCACAGGCATTTGGGCCTGATGTAGGGCCAAGTCTATGTCCTGTCGCAAGATTTCCTAGTCTATATTCTACTACAGTAGTAAAAAAGAGCCATCACATTCCTTTTGGGCGTCAGTCCCTACTTGTAATATTGTATCTTATAAAGAAACACAAGTGGTCACAAGTCTTTGAAATCGCCATTACATGATCTTACCACTTTCTAAATCTTCAAGAAAATCAACAATTGCGACCACTTGTCCGTAAATTGAACTATAAAATGTCTACTACAGTGTATATACGGTTACAAGATACACGAATTATAAACAACAAGTAACTAGGATTATATACAGATCTTAGATAAAATGCAAATACGTACAAGCAAGTATATAAAATAATTGAGTAATCTATAAATATGAATCATGTACATTGTGTAGCTTGCGACTAGTCGATGTTAAGATATTATGTTAGTGCTTTTTCGAAATTTTTTTTTTAATAAAATAATATCTTAAAATGCTAGTGACTTCACAGGTAACGCATACACCGTTGACGACTGCCTACAACCGTCTGAAAAGGCAAAACTTATCCCGTATTCAAAATTTCAGCGTCAAAACGCCCCATTTTTGAAAGCTTAAAAAAATAGTTTTTATCACGTGTGGAGGGAAAATCTAACTAGTAACTTGTTCAGTGTTTATCCCAATTTCACTACTAACTTATCAATTGTGCTAAATCTCTCGCATTGTAATAAAATAAATTTATTTGGATGTTCAAGATTGCCTATGTTTTATCCTGCACTTTTCAGATCTAGTCACTTTTATCACTTGGAAAAGACTAAAGCATCGACAATCACATTTTTTTTTCTATTTGGTTGGTATTCGTTAATTGCGAGTGAAAAAATAAACTCATTGTAAGTATCCGGAATACCAACATTCCACAATAGTTCACAATGATTTGTACTTATTCTCTCCTCCATCACTAATAAATCAAATTCAATCACTTTTTTTCAATCACATTCTTACAAAGAAGCGTATTTAGATATTGTTTAATGCCAATATTCCGGAAGACACACAAAAGCGATTAGTGAATAAGTTTGATTTTCGTTGAGAGACGTGAGTCTACTTATAACAAATTAGCTAGAGAATCAAAATTGATCTAGAATGATACCTCGTGTTGAGAAATTTGGCACCAAAGATGGCCACGCACCATAAGTGAGATTAGGTGTAAGTCCAAATTAATTTTCGTGACCAAATTTGAAGCCAAATTTGTTTATTTCTAACAAGTTCAGGTACGCAGACAAAAGTAACAAACTATGAGCTCATAACAAAATATATATTATTATTAACTTCAACAATTGATACAAATAAAAATAAACATCAGTGAAAAATAAAAAAAACACAAAAAAACAAGCAGTACAAAATAGTAACAATTTATCTCTTAAAATTTGAGAATAAAGGAAGCATCTAGGACCCACATCAAAACTTTGGGTTGCAGCATGCAATACTGAACGGATAACACGTCCTAAAGCAGGCTTCACACGACGACCCGCGTCACAAAAAGTTCCCATTATCACATTTTTTTTTATACACACATTATTGCGTTTCTTGGGATTTTTGGTCTTGTGAAGTATGCTTGAAAGAAAGAAAGAAAAAAAAATGTAGGACCCGATTATGATATGCCAACACTTATTGAATACATATACATGAATTTCTCTGGGACTAGATGTCAGCTTGAGCTTTTCATACAAAAATAAAAAAATACATATAATATAAAAAATTTAGAAAACACTCTACTCTACAAGAATACTGTAAACACCATTTATATAAAGTAAGAAACATCTAATTCTATGACTACGATTTATAAAAAAATCTATCAAGTATCAAGCTGGGATCTCTTAATATAAGATTAGTGATTGGTGCAGAGGCCGATCCCTTCGCTAGAGACAGCGAGGGGATCGGCCGCTTAAGTAACTGCAGGTAACCGGGAGCACCTAGGAGGACCCTCAGTTGGCCACGAGAAGGTGTTGGTACTGGCCGGTGGTGGGATAGGGCCAATTGTCGATTTTGTCTTGTGGGGTGGCGGGCGCTGAGGGCGGCGCCCCCACGGCCGCGTTGTTGGGGTAGTAGGGGCCCAGGGGCCCCGTGTGCTCGAACGGCAGCTTGCCGGAGTACAAGTCGGGGCTCAGGAACTGGTTGGAAGACTCGAACATGGAACGCTGAGGGAACTGCGGACCGTAAGGACCGTGCGGGAAGTAATAAGCTGAGGGATCGGGCGAGAGGGCACGACCGCTGGGGGAGTGGTGAGGGGGCTGCTGGTGGAGCTGCTGCTGCATTGCACGCTGCTTTATGTAATTGGAGAATTCGGTCGGAGACATTCTGAAACAAGGAAAGGTTTGTTTAGCGACAGCTCTCTTAGCCTCTACATTGTTTCAGAGGTTTGCAACTATGCAAGGACTTACACAAATGCGAAACTATTGTTTTAGACAAACAATAACATTATATTCACGAGTTAATTACAAGATATTCATTAGTTCGAATTTTATTCTTAAATATGAATTGTGTTTATTTACATAATATTGCATTTTTAATAAGGTCTAAGGCACTTTTGGGTTGCCAGGTTGGCAACAATTGAAATGTCAAATCTACAAATGTAAAAATTTTACGCTTTCATATGTTTTTTATTTCTTATTTAGTTCTTATTAAAGTTCAATTATGTTTACATATTACCGCTGTAGGACATTTCGGTTTGTCATGTTGGCATCATAAAGTAGAATATGCGATAGTTAAAAGGAAAGCAGATATAGGAAGTGCTAGTACTTAATAACAAATTGAAAAGAAACGAAATAGAAAAATAGATCAAAGAGAGAAAAAGATAAAAGAAAAACTAAAGAGTTACAAATTAAGAGAAGAAAAATACCAAAAGAAATATCAAAATATACAAGAAGCTTTACAAACTAAAGGAAAAAGTTTAAGCATTGAAGAAAAATGGAAACACTTCAATAACAGTATATTGTCTGTGCTGAATAGAGCGGCGGTAAGAAGAAAATAATAAAGGACTACATGATAAAAACGAAGTGGTAGGTAGACGAAATATGTGGAAAATAAGAAATAGGAAAGAAAAATGGAGAAAGTACCTAATTATAAGAAAAGAGTAGACTAGGAACAATACAAAGAGAAAGTTAATGCAGCAATTAAAGAGACAAAACAGAAATCTTAGGAAAAATAAAGATATATAAATGGACAGAGAATTATAAACTATTTTAAGGCACACTAAAATCATTGACGAATAAAAAATAAAATAATGGAAAGAGCATTTTGAAGAGATAACGCGTGACGAATTAAGAGATCAGCATGAGGAAGAAGTAAAAGATAAATACGAAACAGAAAGGATAATTAGAATTAGGAAGGTTTTACTTCTAAGTAAGTAATTATGTTATCAAATGAAACCTCAAATCTGCAAATATAAAATTTTTTTGCGTCATTATTGAATTTTTCATTTAGTTATTCTTCTTATTAGCAGAAAATGGAGAAATGAATGTCATTTCTATTTGCGAAAATTAATTTAGGCACGTTTTGTGAGCGCAAACTTCCTATGTATGAAAAATGTTTCCAATTAAGTGAATTAGCTAAATTTCATTACGCTTATACTAAAAGGATCGTATTAATCAAACGCTTTAATGGAGTTACGGTGTTACGTAGATTTTCGTCTGATATAAAGAGGGTTATTCGTAAGTAAATGGTTGATGGTAATAATGAAGAGAGACAGGTGTCAGGAGACGTCAGACTCATCAAGCAAATTAATTGAATTGACCAAATAGTAGAACCGTTGTTACATTTACAAAAAAAAAAATGGATCAATATCAATTACTCTTGTTGCTATTTATACCTAAGTGAAATGTAACAAATTGATTTATTTGCTTGAATGTAGAGTCTTATTTCCGCTTTTTTTAAATTTAGCTAGAAAAAATTTAACAGTAATTTATTTCGTAGTTTACTTGTATTTGCCAAATAAATCTGAAAATATCTTGGCATCAAGTCTCGCAAACATCATTAAATTATTATTTGGATTCATCTACAATAGTGTATATTTTTAAAACACAAGGTGTTTCTATAAAAATCCAAGTTTTTAATTACCCTCTGACCTTGCTGAATTTTGCATCATAATTTATTAAACTCCTTTCCCTAATAATTTAGTAGAGGCTCTTGTTTTCGATGATGGGTGAACCTCTGAACATGTCGTCTCATTAATTATTAAAAAATAGTATGCATTTTAATCAAGCTTGAGTATAGGGAGTTTATTTTTGTCTGGTTTAACATGAATAATTAGAAGTTTATTACAGAGTTTAATTACGGTAAGGTAATGTCGGGCCACATTCAAGAGAAACTTCATTGGAATGGAAACAAAAATATTTGAACTAGACACGTGGAAAAATATTGGCCTAAGCAGCAGGAAGCACTATCATTTTTACATAAAATTTTCAAATATTTTCATTTGTGTACGATGTATGCATCAAAATTTTGATTTTTATATTAGATGTTTTTATATCGTGGATTCTGTAAGCATATAACCTGAGGCTAGGATTTGTAGCTCAGTTGTTGGTAAAAAGCTTCAAAGGTCAAAGAAAGAGACATAAATTTTTAGTGTAAATGAAAATTTGGCGATACTAAGGTTTCAATACAGAGATCAGGTTTTAGTGAGCGAAAACCGCAACCGTGGAGCGACTCGTTATTTCTAATTATGATAGAAATTGTTTTTAGTGAATTTCAACAATTACTGTTATTTCGCTCCTACCAAAATTTTGTGTTTTAAAATTTTAAATATTATAAAAATCTCAACATTTGTATAAATTTGAAGTCAAATTCTGTATAAGTTATCTTCCGAGAAAGTAAATGTTTCTTCCATATTTTTATTTACTCTTCATTTTGAAATGTTTTAACACATTTAACAACACCTTTTGATATGAACCAAAAACGACTAGATGTCAATGTCATATTTTGTACAGTAGGGTGGGCCAAAAAAATATTTTTTTCAACTACCAACACTGAAAATTGGTAAAATTGCTTTTTATAGATGAGCTCTTAATTTTAATAGGAAGGACTCCCTCATCTCAGTTTTCTATTTTTTCTTTAGATCTATTTGGCAAAATCCATATCTCGTCACTACTTGATCGTAGAAAACAAATTTATTTACATTTTTTATAGAAAATTAAAAGCTGTAAAAAAGGTATTTTACAATTTTTTTATAGCTATTAGCGTTTAGAAGATATCAGAGGTCAAAGTTTAAAGAATTTAACAAAAATTTCCTTTTTACTTCTAAATTTTATAACTCGTAGATAAAGAAATATTAGAAAATGCAAAATATACAGTTTTATAGGAAATTGAACGCTCTACAAAAAAGGTCTCTTGTGGTTAATAGATTACTCCAACCACTTAGAAGATATTCGCATTTTAAAAACCAAAATTTGAGAATAAATTCTCAATTTTTTTTTAATGGTTGGAGTAATCGATTTGGTATTTGTAGCAATGGTTAAACGTCAAATTTTGCACAGTTATTTCTACATAGTTGCGACAATTTCGTATTTCTAATTTTTTTAAAAATAAAAATCGAAATTCCGATTTTTGTATTTGCGTTGATGTCAGTATCAAAACCGCTGTTTTTGAAGGTTTTTTGAGATAATTTAGAAATTCTTACCGATTGGCTCTTTTGCTGCTGGTTTTGAGTTTGGTGCTTCCGAACTTAGTTTGAGCAAAGGTGGCTGTAGTGAAGGTGAGTGGCGTGGTAGTCCTGGGAATGAACGCCGGGACTGGTGATGGCGATCCCTTGTATGAGTTGGCTAGGGATGTGGGCGAAGGTGCTGCCGAGGGCGAAGTTAAGTGGTTGATGGTGTTGTTGATGGTCTGATTAGGCTGCGTGGCCGGTACTGGGGCAAGTTGTGATCCCACAGCCGCTGATTGGCCATTAGTGAAAGGAGTGATCGACTTTGGTGAAAGACTGAGGTTGCTCAGACTGCAGCTGACCGACTCGATCGGCCTGAAGCACTGCGCTTCGGGGTTGAAGGTTTTGGTGACTTCCCTGTCGGCAGAGTTCTCGTCCTGCGGGTCGCTCTTGTCGCTGAAGAGGACTTTAACGGCGCCCTTTTCGCCGATGCGGTAGCTCACCTCGCCCGGGTCCACCCACACGGCGAGCTCCTGGGGCAGGTTCTCGAGGATGTCCTGGATGGGGACGCCGCTCTCGCGGGCCGCGCGTTCCAGAACTTTGTCGATGGGGTCGCCCGTTTTCAGGCACCGGAATGCCGATCCTTTGAACGGCTTGTCCGGGTACCAGTGGCCTTGGAATTTGTCTTTTAAAGCTTTTTCGAGTTCTTCACCGAATATGTTCACTCGGCGACGGGGAAGTTTGTTGTACAGGTACGATATTACGAAATTCAAAGCGACTTGTACTTCTATATGCATCTTGTTTGTGGGAGGATTCTGGTTCGTTTACTTCGCTTGATTACGACTTTTTTTTTAATTAAACATTGATTTTTTTAGTTCACTCTACGAGAAATTTTTACAACGTTCCGTTAGTTTTCTTTCTTGCAGAAATTAAGGTACGTGATCTGGAATACAAAAAAAAAAAACAGTATTAATCAACTGCGGCCACAAACAAAAAAAGCACGATCAGCTACAAGCAGTGACGGAACAACTGACCAAACAAAAATTTTTATTTTAAAACAAATTGAGACAATTAAGGAAATATTCGCGATAATGAACACTAATTAAACTGAATGAAAAAAAATAAAAAAAAGAAACATGAAAATTGTTATTTTTGCAATCTGTTCCAGAACAGGACTCAGAACCGGTTCTAGAACGCATTTTTGACCGATTTTGAACGAAATCAAAGAGAAAAAACCGAAACTAACATTCGTTGGATATCATTAGTATTTTTTTTAACAATTAAACCAGATCCAATGAGATTGTAGAAATACGCTAATTTTTACCTAGATATTTAGTGTTTTTTAGAAAATTGTAAACCTGAAAAAAAACACAGAAAATGAGATCATATTTTGAAGAAGAATGAAGCGTGCCGATATGCCACCTCGTTTGAGGAATAAACAAAATTCTTGACATTGTCAAGTTGCCAAAAATGTAAAATAAATATAAAAACCTTGCCAACCTGGTGTTTGTACGTTTATAATTGGTTATAATATTGTTAACGTTAAACTTATGCAGTATTACGATTTTTGTGATTTCTTTCAAGTTGTATAAATAGTATTTTCTGCCAAAAGCCTTGAAAATATGTAGAAAAAGAGTAACACGTCTCGTTGTGTAACACGAAAAAAGGTCTTTACATTTTCCTCTAAAAAGTAATAGAATTATAATGTACGTTTGTTGCAAGTCAGATAATAATTAGTGGTCAGTCAATGAATACAATTCAAATTGGTAAAATGTGTGGTAATTTAAATTTGATGAACTACTACAAAATAGTATATTAAATAACGAGTAACAAACTCATTATTGACAGGAGTGCTACACTTAATAGTATAATTACGGTCTCTTTGTTGAATAATTTATGATTTTAGTTAATCTTTCTATTTTTCGTGCACAAAGTGTGACATCTTACACCAATAAAAACACTTCACGTTCGTTGGTTAGAACAGCAGATTTTTTTAGCACGGTATCTTATAAAGCGTCTTTTTAATAATGCCGTTAAGGATAGGTCTTTTTAAAAAATGATTTATTTTTCTTAGTGGTCTTAGTTTTGCTCTTAGCATCGAGTATATTCACTACAGTGCAAATGTTTTCAAATTTTTTAATGAGCGAAAACAAACTAACCTTACCTCTACCTACTTTGAATTTTTTGGTGTACGAGCCCATATGTTTTTACCGAATTTTGGTGTTAAAAAACATGTTGCCAAAATGGCACTTTTCTCTGTATCAGAAGCGTTAGATTTGGAACATACTTTTATTTATTACAATGTCGTAACATAACAACGTTCAAGCTAAGCCTAAATGATTTGGCAACTATTTTATTTAGAGGTAAAATTTTATTTATCGACGGAATTCGAAATATTTTTATGCATTAAAATGGCCATAATACATTATAATAGAAGCTGATATAATTTGAAAATGTTATGTTTGTTATACAATATCAGTCTTTTTGTAACTGATTCATAAAGCCATGATTAATTTTAAATAAAAATAGGTGCCAGAACTGGTATCAGCAAGATAAGAACATACATTCTTTATCGAATATGTTTATCTTATAAAGTTAACAAAAATAAAACTATTAATAAAGTAATACGCTTAAAATGATATTCAGTGAACATCAGAATGAAGTCATGACATACAAAGCAGAGAAAAAATTATAATTATACCAAAGCGGTTGATCGCCTTAAGTGGGTTCCACTGTAGTTTTATTTTTAGTTTTTAAATAACAAGTGTTCATTTAAAAAAGTTGTCAAGTGTGCTATGAAAAAACAAAAACATTTTGAAGTATGTCTTAGTTTAATTCGGCTGCCGTACTGTCAGTTACGACGACAAATCACGACTGCGCGCGCACTGTGAAGTTGTGTATCCAGTTTCGACATTCCTTCTTCGCTATATTTTCTTTTATCAAAATCTCACAGCACACTTGACAACTTTTTTAAATGAACACTTGTTATGTACATACTTTCTGTTTTTTAATTTTCATTACATAACTTGTTATACGTGATATATTAAATAACGTAAAATAAACGTACAAAATGTCATTTTTGTAATTTTTTTTTAGTGCATTGAAATAAGAGGTTACTAGTAGTAGTAACTTACTACGCTGCGTCAAATATTATTTTAGTATAAGGGAAAAAGGACAATTTTTAGGTTTTATAAAATGTTATTTTACAATAGTTGTTTCCGAATTCCAAAAGTTGATTCTAAAGTTTTTGTAGAATTTTTTATCCGGAGGCAACAGTTGCTTTCTATTTTTGTCAGATAAAAATATTTCAGAAATATTTTTTTTATAAAAATTGGCTCTCAAATTGTGGACTCCAAAATTCAAAGTTTTGTGGTCCTTCGAGGCGGATGCAGAGAAAAGTTGTAGTATAAAAGGGGCAAATCACAATAATTTTTGCTTCCGACTGCCAAAAAAAGAATATTTTAAGTTTTTTAACAGAAATTATGAGCCGGAATCGGCAGTTATTTTTTTTATGTTTATAGTAAGTGTCGCCTTTGGTCAACATTAGAAATGTTACAGTCCTTTGAGCCGGACTTGAGAAAAGTCACGAGATGCTATGGGAACATTGTAAAAAAATGAAAGCTCCAGGCGGGTCTCAGATAATTTGTACAATAGAAAATGAATCTGAAAAATTTGTAGGTTGTTGCCAATGTGTGTTACAATAGAGTCATATATCTTTGTTTCTTTCATTTTTTATGACATTTAGGTGCGATTTGGTCGCTAATATCACTCCAAAATCTTCTCATTTTTCTCTGTTTTTTATTTATTACAATTTATTAGTTTTTTGTTGGTCAATTTGTGAGGTTATAAGTCCCCTAGGATCCGCTCCTGTCGAAAGCTAATGCAACTCAACTGCCGGAAACCATGAAATGTTCAACATGAGAGGAAGTGTTTAAATTATAAAATGCGTCGTTTGTGTTGCTTTATGAGCTTAAGAAATTTATAATTCATATTAATAATTTATGTATGGTGTTTAGTGTTACAAGGTTTTCTTATCTCTAGTATTTATTTTTTAAATAAATAATGGAAGAGACAGTAAAACTGGGTCAGAAATGCGCGTCGAAGTGAAACTTTTGCAATTTTAATTATATTTATATTTGCGAGCTTATGTTTACGTTATTTTCGATTTCGACTGGGCCTGGTGCTATAAATGTTTTTAGCACGCATCGGTTGCACCATTTGAAAAATTTTCGGAAAGCATATGTCGGAATGACTAAAAAATATGTGTCAAGTTGGATGTTTGGGTGCGACCTAGTTTTATATTCGTCACGACTCTGCGTGTTATTGATCGCAACTTGTAACGTCTACGCAAGACTTCTAAAGCTTTAAGATCCTGGAAATTTTTTCGCCGAGCCCAAAGCTTTGAAATGATTTTCAGGCGAGTGTCAAGAGGTACTGAAAACTTACTGGAGACCTGCCTCAACTGCTTACATAATAATACTACGTGGCCTTTGAAATTGTCAAATCGATTCTATGCCCGGGAAAAGCAAAGCGAATTTAATTTCAAAGCTCCAAAGCACTTCCGACATTTATCACAGAAAAAGAACGAGTACTTCCACTTCCGCTGTTCCAGCTTTGTGATCAATCATTCAAACGGTAATTGAAAGGTTAAACAAGATGCACACTTTCGTAACAAGAGATCACTCACTTATGGTTCATTATCATATTAAATTATCACGAGTATTAACAAATTCCAGCATCTTACAAGGGATTGTGAAAAAAACAAGGGAACATTTTCTCGGCTCATGCAAATTTATTTAGAGAGTATTGATTTTCCGTACAATGGTTTTGCGTAGGCGTACGATAAAATTTACCATCCCAATAGGAAAATTTTCCACTTGGCAACATCTGATGCATTTGATCAATTCAATGAAGCAATCAAAATATAACGGGCGATTCAATAATGCAACGTGAAGATAAAATAATAACTATTTTGCGGATTGATCTATTTTTGTGAGAGATCGATTGAAATTTATAAAGATCCTTTTCTCTCAAAATTTTTATTCGAAACTTAATTTTAACTTGCAATAACTGCTTGCAGTCTATTCTTCCATTCTTCCGCAAAATGGAAGAACAGACTGCAAGCAGAGCGAATTTGGAAATAATTGCCTGAGGATTAAGCGGCCGAAACTTGTAGCAATGCAAGTTAATGAATAAAAATTTGAGGATGAAAGGACCTTCTAATAATAATTTTATTTTTCTATTGGTAATCTTGTACGAACAGCTGATATTTGTCAATCGCCAGCATGAAAATCATACTGTTTCAGATGTTTTTCTTTTGTTTTTGCGTGTGCATTTATGCGTAAACATTGTTTAATTAAACGATTTTTTTATGATAAGTGTCTTAGGGCATGCAACGTATAAGAAAGTGCAATGAGTAGACTTTCACTGATTCTTTTATTATTATTTTCTTAATTTTAATATTAAAGCACTTTTTTCTGTAGAATTTATGACAGAATTGTAAATTGTTGCCCAAACAAGTTGTACAATGGGGTTGTACATTTTATGTTGAGGATTTGCGACACTTTCAAATTAACAAGTTGTAAAGAAAAATATTAGTAACTGATAATGTAGAATTTAATTTTATTCGACATTTTTTTTATTATAATAAAATCACAGAGCAATTTCTAAATAAGGAGGCGATTAATTATCGTAAAAATTAAATTAAATTATGGTTCAGACTAAAATGATATGAAAAAAAAATATTAAGAACAATTTGAAGTAGATCCTTGGTTTAGTAAACTCTATTTAAAACTTTTTCTAAAAAGAATTAATCCAAAAAAGAGGTTGAAGGTAATACTAGGAACACCCGGTATATTGTATGAATTGCATATATTTAGAAAAAATGGCAACAAGATTGAGGAAAGTTAAGCTAGGTCATTTTGACAGGGGTCTCTAGCGTGGTCGCGTTCGGTCGTTATTAAAAATTCAACGAAATTCACAAGCCGATTTGTAAAATTGTGTCACCATTTTTCAAAGATTTTTTTAAATATTATATATTACATTTAAGTCCCACAGGGAGGTATAAAACTACACTATCTTGTGGTTTGGTAAAAATGCCTAATAAAATTTATGAAAAAAAGTTTTTAATTTATTAAATTGTGTTACAATCAGCAAATTTTTTATAATTAATCTTCCCTGGACGAAGAGGGGGCACTGAAGGGGGCAAAAGAAGAAACTCTAGAGGAGCCATCCAAAATTCTACTAAATTAATATTGAAACGAAAAGTAATTTATTAAATTGTGTTACAACACCTGATATATCTTTTTTTATAAATTAATTTTCTTGAGGGGGGATAATTAAAGGACAAAAGTGGGACATCCAGTGAGGCCGTCAAAAATTCTGTTGAACTAATTGGGTGTATTGTGACAAATAAATGCCAAAAAGATATATATTTTGCTGTGTAGTTTGTTGAATTGTGATATAACAGATCTACCAAAGTTGTTTTTAATTAACCTTTTTAAGAGGGGCACTCGAAGAGTAAAAGGAGAATGTTTGCAAGAACTTCTGTAAAATTCAAAAATAATTAATTGGTTGTATTGTGACCCTATAGAAATGCCAAAAATCATATTTTACAGTGTCGAAGTTACAGAGAATTTAAGAGGGGGACTTTGAACGGTAAAATAGAGAATAATTCTAGAGAAGTCCTCCAAAATTATCCAAAATTAATATTAAAGAAAAAAAAGTAGTTTGCTCAATTGTGTTACAAAAAGTGTGTCAAATTTGTTTATTTAAATTAATTTTGTCAAGAGAAGTAAGAGGGAGATGTCTAGACGGGCCGACAAAAATTCTACAAAATGAATTGGTTGTATTGTGGCTAATTTATACGAAATGTATCTACAAAAATTTTACAATACCAGCAAATAAATGCAAAATTTAAAATCTGTTAAACTGTAATACAACAGAAATATTTCCAAAAATAAACAGTACTTATCTTTCAATTTTGCAGGGGACCTAAGGCACAGACAGTTCTTTGGTAAAAATTACCAAAAAAAATGTAGAAAATAATAAAAGAGAAATTTATTTATTTTTCGAAATACTGGAACAAATCGAATATAAATGGTAATAAATTTTATTGGTGGATTAGAAGGGGGACACTTAGGAGTAAAAAGAGAAACTCAAGAGAAGACATTAAAAATTAATATAAAGATTATTTTTTAAATTGTTGATAGTGACACAGCACAAAATGTCTAAAAAAATTAATTATTACTTTTTATCTATAAAGGGGACATTTATTTGGTAAAAAAGCTTTAAAAAACTAATACAAAGATTGATAAAGGATTTTTTTTTAAATTTGGAATGGCCAAATATCTTAATTAATTATTAATTAGCCTTCTGGAAGGAACAAATGGGGAACATTTGAAGGCAACTAGAAGAATTATCAAAATTACCCAAGATTAATAAAAAAAATACTACTTTGGTGTGAGTAAATTCTCTTTCAATAGAATGATTTAAAAATGGGTTTTAAAATACATATTTTGAAGAATATGGGGGAAATAATAGGAGGACCCATTTGTAGATAATACAAAAAAATTAATTAAATAAAAATATTATAATGGGTTAAATTGTCACAACAAATTTGGTAAATAAATTAATTAATCATCTACTATAGATAGATAAAGAAGGGGATAGTTCTAACCTGACTTGACCTTATTCCAATCATTATCTTAGTTTACAATATAAATTCACTATTTTTTGTTTTAAAAATCATGATTTTGTACTACATTTCTGTTATTATTAGCAAGAAATTGGCAAAAACTGCAACAATTTGAATTTTTCTGCCAGTAAAGAATATTTATTAGACGTTTACTGCTGCTGTTACCTACTTTATCTAAGCTATAAATCTGTAAACCAGTATTTACAATAAAATTTCTTAAAAATAAAAAAAAATCTTGTGAAAACCAAACAAACGTAAATTCCAAATCAATGCTAATTACAATAATTGAAAAGTGTGGTTTCCTGAATTACGAATCTTCGAGGTCAGAGTATTTGTTGAAAGGTCAAGTATAAAATTGATTTTTGTTTCCTTTTAAAACTCATTTGAGGAAAACCCACTAGAGCAAAAAATCTTGGAAATGAGGTACCAATTTGTAACACTATGTTACTTTCACAAGGAAAAAGACGTAATTGTTGTTTTATTAAGTGTTAATTGTCGGGTTATTACATAGTCAGGTGGCGGCGTAATATTTTTCACCCAAAAAAAAATCTCGATGATCTAATTTAGGCAAATCAGTCAACGTATCCAAATCTGGAGGACTCCTACGTGGCTATTATTTTTGTAAACACTTAATCATCCGATTGTAAACAAAATTTTCCACTTTTGACAATTCCTAACATCGTCGCGTAATTAGATATAGTTAATCTTTAAATGGTCAGTAAAATTATTGATTTTTTACATGAATTATTTGGTCCATTGAAAGTGAGTCTGGTATACATTATTTTGTGCCGTAATAGATTGAATTTTTGACAGTTGACAGTTTAGGCCAAAAGTATTTAACAGCGTTAGCCCGAGGATAGGATGGAAATCGAGTATATTCATTACAGGGTTAAAGAGCGTTAGACACTTCTGTGTCAAAATAAAAGTAACTTTTTGGTTTAAATCAGATTCTGACTAAAGTAATAAAAAATAATATTTTACTGAGGCTTTAGAATTAGCCACAGAAACTGCCACGATAAATCCATGCCATTAGAAATCCAATCATAACGTTAATATTTTAATTAGTTATGGCTGATAGGTAATTGTATCGGAAGCAAATTTAATACCTTGGAATAAATTTAAGTTAATGAGTAATTTCACCAAACTTTCGAGGAGGGAAAGTTCGGGGTGTGATTAGGAAAAATGAAGAAACAGTTAGTTGATGACCCCGTCTGTGGCATTGGACGAGTCGTCCCTGCCACTCTACTAATAAAGTAACTTCCTCGCAATTACGCTGTTATTCGCTGCATTGAATTTTTTCGACGTTTTGTGAATTTCCGTGTCGTGAAATTTTGGCGTTAAATTGAGACACGCTTGTTCGTTACACTCT
The DNA here is from genome assembly GCA_029207805.1 of Tribolium confusum. Classification (NCBI taxonomy): domain Eukaryota; kingdom Metazoa; phylum Arthropoda; class Insecta; order Coleoptera; family Tenebrionidae; genus Tribolium; species Tribolium confusum. Next base: position 14,811,368 of record JALGAY010000006.1, read on the forward strand.
GGATCGAGATGTCAAGCCGTGACAGAGGGAATGACTATTTGGCCTCGTTTTAACATTGCAGTTATCATTAAAATGCAATGGAACGGTGCCAATAGATTTACATCCTGAAACAAGGACAAGGACGGGATTTTTAGTTTTTGACTAGTTTTATTTTTATTATTTTAATTTGCTGAATTAGAATGAAGAAAGGAGAAGATGGCAAAAGAGACGGAAGTGGATGAAGGTCAACCAGAACTAATAAAATATGAGGATGATAAATAAATATTTGGGCACTATAATAAACAATACAGGAAAGTAGGATCTTTTTCAATTTTTTTTGGAAATATACAGATACCAAGAAAGAAGAAAATGGTTATACAAAACTATGTATATTGTATATACCTAATGTACATACATCCCATGATTGGTCCTAACTGCAAAATCAGAAGAGGTACTATCTAAAAATTATAGTAAGGACATGCAGAAAAATGAATTAATAAAAGGAATGGGGATTACATTAGTATGAAAAGAAATTATGAAAGGAAAAAAAAAGAAAAACTAATGTAAAAAGAAGAAATTCAAAAAGTTCAACAGAAAAAAAGAAAAACCATGGAATATACTGTAAGAAGAATAAAAAACCAAAAACGAGAAAAATTTCAAATGTCCCCTTTTTTAAATTGTTTCCAGGTTTTTTACTGTAACTGTATAGACAAAATGTCTACAAAATAAACCGTTTATTTTGTAGAATTATAGCCTAATAGATCAAAAAAATACTGAACACATTTTTAAACAATTGTATTTTTTAAAAAATATATAATTCCTCACACAGGAAAGGTACTAGGACCTGCTAAATTGGAACTTGGGGCAACTGGTAAAAGGGAAACCAAAGCAAAAATAGAACAACCCAATAGATGGTAGAATGATATGGAATTCTGCAAGAAGAAACCCTAGGGTATCAAGAGGAAACAACAATGTTTATCTTAAAAAAAATATATGAAATTTCGGTGAAATAAATTTCGTTTTTTTGGTGTACTTCAAGTAGCTAAAATAAACAGAACAAAAGTAATAAAAATGTTTTAAAATCTATTTTGTTCAAAAAAGGAAAAAAATGGTCTAATAATGCATTCGTAAAAAAGTATACTACAAATGTGAGATTTTTAGAATTAGAATTTTTTTTATGTTATCATGTTACCAGATCTTGTATCTTAATTAAATTTTATGTTCTACAATAACAAGCACTAATTTTTAATGATTATTAGAGTAATTTGATAGCATAATTTCAATCAAAACAACAAAGCCGATCCTGTAGTACTACAGTCATCACTAAGCTTCGGTGCTGGAGAGTCTTGATTAAACAACCAGGTAATTAACCGGTGTAATCCAGCGGGTTGCATGTTATATATTCAACTGGTCTGCACCAGTTGACCAGTAGACCAGTTGCATGATATAGTTATATATTCAACTGGTCTACACCAGTTGACCAGTAGACCAGTTGAATGAATAACATGCAACCCGCTGGTTTACCCCGCTAATTACCTGGTCGTTTAATCAAGACTCTCCAGCACCAAAGCTTAGTCAACACAGAGGGCATATCGTTTAGCAGCAAATTTTTAACTAATTCGTTTTGCAACATTGCAAATAAAATAACAAAAATAGGAAATAAAATATGTTTTTGGTAAGATGACATTGTGATAAAACAATAGAATGACGGAAGTGTCATAGTTTTGATAGTGTATTGAGAATTTTTCAAAAAGATTTGAAATTATGTAGCGGATTTTTTAAAGGTTTGTAGGATATTTGGGTTTTAGGTTTTACCAACAAAATATTAATGAAAATATAAGCAGAATGTACAGTTACTAAAAAATGAATGAAAATTCCTACAACCACCTCATATTTGTTATATTAATAAATAAATTCTGCCTGCAGTTTGGTCTAGAAATTGTTTTTGTTTAATGAAGTCAAAATATATTTAATTGTATCTGAAACATCAACCTTAAGTACAAGAGGCAAAGAATGTAAATTTCGTTCAAATTTTTAAATTATTTGTCAAAGTTTTTCCTTGTTTTGTTTGTTCCATGTTCTGATTATTATTATTATTACGTTATAACTGTAATCGCATACAAAAACACAGAATTCATATAATCAAATAACATCGAATCCATTACATAATACGAGACAAACAATTCTGATAATTTTTTCAAAGATGACTGGTGAGCTACTGCGCATCATAAACGTGACGTCTTTCTTCGAAAAAAATTACCTATTTAAAAAACTCTCATTTGTTCATTTATTTTTATTTAATTCTCTTTAATGAAGATAAAGCAGAGTTAACACACAGAATAATACGTAATTAAAAGACTAGAAAATTAATTACAATTATAATACAGTTACATCCGTAATTTAATGGAGATGAAAGACAATTTAAATTACACTCTTTGTATATCTGTAGGTTTGTAATGCTTTAATCAAAAAATGTTATTGATTTCAACACATTTTAAATAGATGAAGCAGCAGCTGTTTTTATTTATTTTAGTATCTAGTTTTGTTTTAGCCGGATATTTCAAGTAGTATCCCCATAAAGGAAAATATTACAGTTTTCATTGTAAGAAGTGGTTGCAGCAAGTAATTGAATTTATTAAAAATAGAAGTAATTGTTGTGGTCTTGTTACATAACGTCTTAAAACGTCCATAATGTTCCTCCTTTTGCGTTACGAAATGTGTACTTAGCAACAAATATCATAACTGATAACAAAAAAATTAAGTAGTTTAGCACACGCGCCTACAATTATTCAATGTTTACACTTTTGAATATATTAATTAAAAAAACGTACAGGTATATCTAGAATTCCAGGTAACACGTACGCAATTCAATCTTGTGGTAAATCTTATATAATTTCTTTAAAACATTATTTCCTTGATGTTATTCTCGTAACTAAATCCTGTTATCGATTCCGTTCAGCTGAGCTTCCTAATGGTGAATAATTAAAGCATGAAATTTGGTGATTGTTCTTTTGTAACATAAAATCTCATTGAAACTGATTAAACAAACTGCGTATTATTGTAGCCTTTCCCACTTTGAATTCATACGGATTCACCTAGTGTATCCACCTTGACCTGGTATTGTTATTGTTTCTTTGAATAATTAATCGAAATTGATTTTTATTAAAAAAATATCTCGGTTAGTAATTGTATTATGCAATTCATATCGTATTTTCGGTATTGAAGGTTGAGCGATTTAAAAATAAAACAAGTGGAAACATACTATACAGTAGTAACCTATTGATTGAGAAAAGCGCAACTACGTCACTACGAAAATAACATGCCTTTGCCAAATCTGTACCTGAGACGCTCTCCGACATTCATTCTATGAATCATTGAAGGCTTCGTGCCAAAAATAATGTCATAACATTTTTGCGTTGTTTATTCCACTATGATTACTGCCAAAAGATTGTTTTTACACTTTTTTATTGTCAAAGCTCAATTTTAGTTTTAAGCAGCGGCACGTTATGATTTATGACGAAAGCAACTAAAGGGGGCGCTGCGTTTAATGCAAAATGTAGCTTGAGTAAGAGACAGTGATCACTGACAGTAGTAACAGTTTTAACAATAAAACATTTATAATTTTTAACAAATTTTTATGTTTTCGTTATGAATTATGTCATAGCAGCTTCAAGCTAAAAAATCTTTTTAAATTTTGAATATCCGACGATCTGTTGTTCGAAAGTTTATGACTTTAGCCACAGTGGCCAATTTTGCCATAGACGAGTTCTTCTTATAAATTTTACTTTTTCTATTAAAATAATTTTTGCCGTTTGACAATAAACATCAATTATTTTTATGACAGTTTAATGGTACATCTCTTGTTTACATTTCTTTCAAATAAAAATATTATTATTAGAGATCGCTCTGTAGATTTTTCTAGGTCGATTTTACTTGCCCCATCCCCATGTTATTAAAAGATGACTTTAAAATTCTAAAATCTGCCTTTTAAGATAAAATGATATACGGTCAGTATCTAATAATGTAAAGAATCTAGACATTTGAAGACATTCACTCGTTGACGTTCGTTCTTTCTTTAAACAGTTTTAATTATTAATCGCCTTGTTTATTAAAGAACTAATAAAACACTCTTTTTTTTCTGAAATAAGCTTCACACTAGAATCTCGGTTCTCCAGTCCGGTTATTGTACAACTTTTATTTTTTAAATATGAATTTCGGGGTTCCATTTTGAGGGAGATTCTGGGCATGTGCCCATAGTATAACATGCCGCTGATTTTAAGAGCTTTTAGTGTAAATATGTTTGTTGATCGTGGTAGTGTCTACGGTAACCGGGCGTTGGCAGCATTACTATCGATCTGCCAGTACGACCCCGTTTTAGAACGTTCACTTGAGCTTTATGTGCTTTTATAGCTTATATAAATATCAAAGCTCAATTTCGCCAACATGGTCTCCATCAGCTGATTATTGCTGGTTTTTCTAAAAGTACAATTATGTGAATTGAATTTTTGCATAACTTTAAATCGAAAGCATGAAATCCTCAATAGTCAATGCATATCAATCCAATTTGTCGCCAAATCATTGGCTAATGTTACAACAATAGAGAGGATGACGTGGTTTGAGCTAATAAAGTTAAACGGAGCGATTCCACCTTTCAGATGAAATTTGTTGGGTGGAGTGATCTGAAAATCGTTTGAACATCCTGGAAATTATCTTATTGTGATATTTATTAGGTTAGGTTACGTTCTACATATTGCGAATTTGGAGGTCATACCATTTAAAGAATCTAATCTTAAATTGTATGTCGGTCGTGTGTCTGCATATTCACACCGTAAATAAAGACAATGAGATCGAATCAACATTAGATAAGGACACAATGCAATTTAATGCAAACAGATTTAATGCGTTGAAGGCGGCAAATGCAGAAGGCGGGACATGATTGCAGAAATTGCAGACAAAAAGCTAAATTCTTTCAAAAATGCAGCTTGAAATAATTAGTAGGCTATTTGCAACAGTTATTCATTTTAGTTGCAAAAAATCGGCCTATTTTTAGTTGCAGAATGAGTGCCATTCAAAATATTTAGACCTCAACACCAGTTGGGCATTTAAAAAATGAAAAATTGGCTGATTTGTTGTTTCATAAAGGAGATGAAGTTCCAGTTTTTACCTATTTTATATTGGAGACTTCATTTGATACTAGTGACCAATTAAGCAAAGTTATTTTGCAATATGATGTCTTTTGATTATTTTCTCGAATTAACAAATTGATTTGTCCAGATCTGTCAATTTCGATTAATGCATTCGAATTGATTCTCTCAGTAAAAATTGAAAACAAATCTAAAACTTTGATACAAAATGCCTTTTGAAAAGTCAATTCAATACCATTCAAAAATTAAAATCGTTTTTACATAATAGAAAATCGATTCGACCGAACTCAGAATTCAAATCGACGTTCCAATATTATATTTGACAAATACAATACGACGAAGTAGTAGATAGATAAATGAAGTAGAATCTTCTGACGTCATAATCAGCTGATGAAATACAGCTGTCAACCAATCTTGAGTTTAGTTTAATATTAAACATTTCAGACTGTTTATCTCTCTTTTTTTTGAAAAAAAGGTTTTATCTAGAATAAGTATAAATCGTTTAAAGCAAAAAGTGTTGATCACTTATTAAAGTCCTTTCTGTGAGACAAATACATAAGTAACAAATAAAAAGTACAGTGACGACAATGTCAGTTAATCATTATTGTAGGAACACAAAAAGTTAATATTCAGTGAAATTCACTATTACAGTGGGATTTTATTTACCAATTTTATAAACAAAACCGCGGACTGGCTGATTTGTCTCAGCACCTATGAATCATAAATGGCATGTATTTGTATATAATAGCACAAGAAGCTATTTAAGCGGGGTGTTTGCTATTCCAAATATATCATGTTTACATTATCCATAGTATTGCTTCACGTAAGTCTCAAATCCAAAATTTACCGTTATCTTTTCAGCATTTGTTCCCAATTTTTCCTTTTTAAATTCGTTTATTTGAAATTCTCTAAAAGTTGATTACAACGATCTCGAAAAGACTGGCATTTGCATAAGGTACAAAACTAAATCGTTGTAAGCGACGACAAAATAAAGACTTCAAAATTTAATAATAGTTTGACAACAAAAGTCAACAAATTTTGACAATGAAAATTAAAAATCTGTAAGCACAATTGTCAATTTTGATGTTAGCTGTTGTCATCGTGACTGATATGTGGTTCTTCTAATTGGAAATACAAATTAGAAAGAGTTTTCAATTTTTTGTCATAGTTCCAAATTTTTGTCAAGAATAGTACAAACCGTACAAAACGGCGCCATTATAATCGATTTTTATAGTAGTAAAAATTGTAAAAAAATGTTTTTCTGAAATCAGTTAGTTTTTTGAAATTTTTAATGTTTAAGTTTTCTTTATATTTAAATGAAAAGCGATCCAAAAGACGTGAAATCAAAGTAAGACAAGACAAAAATGATGTTTGTTCCGCTTGATATTTAGTTTACTATAGTCCATTTCAAAATAGTTGACATATCCGGCAGCATTAACGTAAGTTAGATTGAATTTTTTTTCTGATTTAAAAATCGAAAATCTTGCAAATATTGGTATCATAACAAGGTAAAACTTACTGTATGGTACAATTTTTTCAAATTATTTTAATCAAAAATTATTAAAAAAGCATGAAGGCATAAACAGTATACCTCTGGGTAATTCTTGAGAGGCCACCAGATGTCCTCTTGCCTATGCGAAGCCGACAGGTTTACTTGTTAACTTTTTAGTTGGAAACTTAAAATTCTATTCAGATATTCAACACCTACTTGATTCTAATTGAATTATTGCCTAATGGACTGTAGAGTTAGATCGCGATAAGGCAAACTGTTATCAAATATCAGGTCAGGTAAGTTGGATTAGTTTTTTCGTATTAACTTTATTAAATTGTTCATCGTGTTGAACGCTGATTTTATCGCGACTCTACTGTACTTTCATTACACTTAAAAATTGAGAAAGCACGATAAACACCAAGATTTTATTATTTCATAAAAAATAAAGACTTTTTAAAGTTTAAGCAGATTGAGATTAGCGTTCAGTTTGAGTTGCGGCCTTGAAAATAATTACAAATGACAAAAATTGGATGTTTTGAGGTTAACAAATATTTAGAAAAATGTTTAAAAAATTATTTTCTAATGAATAATGTCTTTATATCGCTTTTACAACACTTATATAGAGCGCAAAAAAGTTTGACAGGAGTAAGACTTTTAGATCAGCTGACTGCTGACGTCTGTCAAATATCAGCTGTTCGAAATCGCCAATAACATTTAGGTTTCAAAGATTAATTTAATCTCCTTTTTTTGATTAAATAATTTAAATTAATTTAATTTGTTTCATTCCAAATCATGCTTATGCAGTTATCTCTAGTAAAAAGCGGTGCAATGCAATTTCTATCGTTTCGCTTGATTTGTCAGTGCACATCTGAAGATATCTGTCCACTTTTTTAATTATGTCATCCATAGATAATAGTGAAAGCAAAGACAATTTGGTATTATCTGCGCAATTGCAAGACTGACATAATTTTGAACCCTTTTTACAATCATTCAATTGTAAAATATCACCCACACATGCAGGAAGAAGACCAGGAAGTTTTTATAATTGTTTAATGAGTAAGGAACATTGAGCAAAATTTAAAGACCTTGACCGGAGTGGACATGTCTTATCATTTCGAAAATTTCTCAATAAACAATTGAGCAAAATTTTTGGTTATGGTAGTAGATGGTCAAGATAAGAATGTATGGTTGTAGTACAATGAAACGAGCACGAAAAGGTTAATGGAGGTCCCGTGATATGAAAACATACTATATAAGATGAAAATACGCAAATCATTCGTCTCTACTTTTCCATCTTTGTTTTTTCCACGCGCTCTAACACACAATGCATGTGCACGCTATTTGTACATTAATCTAAACGTCCTACAAATGATTCCACATAATCAGCAAGGTCGCACTACGTCATAAGTCACGTGTGCAATTTTTTCGAAAAGCGTCGCGACGTCCGAGAATTGCAGTCGTTGTCCACTCTATACGAAAGTTGAACTTTTAAGCTCGCGATACGAGAGGGCCTCAGACAGAAGATAACACTGGTGCCAATTTCGACATAGGGTAGTTTATTTCAGATGGTATTGCCAAATGTGCCAACTTTTGGCCTATAAACATGTCGGGAGAAATCGCTGGCACATTGCCAAAAATTCCGAATTAGTCGAGAATATGCGGGTGAATTTTACGCAAGATATTGTTAATTACAAGGTGAAGCGGTTAATAATAAAATTGATACAAGGTTTGACCGGAACAACGCAATTGACCTAATTCATTATCGCGCCTTTTATTACACTGGAAAAATTTTAACAAAATTTTTCGTCAATATTTACCAACAACGTCAAATTCAGCAAATTTCAAACACTTCAAGCAACATTTCGCAAACCAGTTGAACGAACTAAATTTTTAAAATTCTGATAAGTTACCATTAAATTTTATCAAAGTCATACCGAGGTAATTAATTCGTGGCTATAGAAAATTGCATTCGTCACGTGACTCTAAAATTTGGAACTTATCTTATCGCGATATAATATAATTTACGTGACTTAATTTTTAACGAAAATATCTTTTGGTCAGCTGAATTAGGATTTTGGGTTTGAATTAAGACTTACCAGAAGCGTATAAAACGATGAGAAAATATAACTTCTAAGTAATAAAATAAACAAACTATACAAATATCAGATATAAAAGTAGAAAAATATAAAAGTTGTGGACTAGTAGGATCACTTAGTAGCACTCGCGTTCGCGCTCGGCGCAGCACAATGACGAAGATTTCCACCGTCGTCGATATATAACTCGGTTCTCTCTATAGCCGCGGACGTCACCAGTGACGTCACAAATTTGTTACCACGGTAACGGTTTGTTTAGTTCCACGGCGTCCCGGTCTGTTGTTGCGTCATCGGTGCACAAATCTTCCGCACATTACCCAGGGAGACCTATTTCAAAACAACCCTCCACGACGTTACAGCGACATCTAACCGCGCACAAAACTAATCAGCTTGATTACAACGCCTTAAATATAAAAAAATGATGGTTGTCATAACGACAAATAAGGGTTGAACGTTTTATTTAAGAGAGGTTTCGAAATTCAGTTGATTAACTTTACTAAATTACATCTTAACCTTTCCTATCAGAAGTATCTCACTGATAATGCTTGTTTCAGCAGAAATTTTAAATGCTGCTATATGTATTCTGTTTGACACATGACACATGTCATCAAACACGTGACAGGTCAAAGACAAATTAAAGACTTTCCAGGGGTTAATTTTTTGGAACTTTCGGTCCAGTGATAATAAAACCAATTTTTGCATTCTTAAATTTGTTTAAAAAAATATAACCTTGTTTTTAAATTGTAGGTATCTTTATCTCTCTTTTGAAGATATTTGAATTTAAAAAAAATGATAGGTGCAAGGTCTCACATTCTAAGTAACTCTGTATTTGGAATAAAGTTTTAATTTTAAATTATTAAGAGGTCACTTGATACGACAAATTAAAAATTTTGTCTTTATTATTTATAGTGTGTCCAAAACTTTTTTGAGTAATAAATATAAATTTTTAGAAAACTTTTTAGTTTGCAAATTGTTTAGCTAAAAATTTAAATTTGTCACACTGTTTCGTTTATTAAAAATTCAATATGATTGGAATATTACTTGTATTATTATTATTTATAGAATTTCAGCACAGATCTGTATTGATCTCACTAAAAAAATATCATCTACTTTTATTTTTTAACAACTTAATTATTTTCTTTAAAAATTAAAAAAAGTTTTAACTTTGTAGACTTTAAAAATCTAAAACGGACTGACCTGATTTTATTTAGACTGATTTATTTTTATCCAATTAATAGTTATTTAAACAACAAGTTTGTTAATGACTGCAGTATTAATAATCGGCACAGGCGGAGCCAACGCTTGTAAAAGTCGGGTTACCTACTTATTAATAAAAAAGTTAGTTACAATATTTATTCGTTTATCGTAACTTAGTAAATTGAAGAAATAACTAGACATAGTACCGTCATCAATTCTGATAATTTAATACATTGTCAGATTTGTTAATTGATTTTTTTTGCTTAATTATATAAATCTGCTTTTTTAGATAAAACGTTCTTAAAGTATAGATTTAAAATAAAATTTTATCAGTCGTCTTTTACTAAAATGAAAAACTTATTTACAAAACTATACATGACAGTTTATACAAATGTCAAAATATTGGTTAGTAACGTTGTTAAGAGGGAGGTTTAACGAACTTTTTAAAGTGCAATAGTGAAGCTCGTATGCAAACGAGCAAAGAAAAATTATTATTTTTTATATAAAATTACCATTATGCTCGTTTGGACCTATCTAAACATATCTATTTTATTTACATTATTTTTAAGTATCCTTGGTCAAAACAGTTTTAATTCTAGATATTACATATCTTTACGACATAAATAAAAATGAAAACAAAAGGTACACAAATAGTTATTTTTCTACTCGTATATTTTATTTGGATTATTACATGTCAATTACCTATATTTTAATTAAGTATATTTATTATGATAGAAATTGGGACCAATGGGAATGTAATATTATTATATTACAGTAATATTTAAGATAATTAATTAAAAATTGCTATAAATGTCTGATATTTATAAAAGTGATGGTTTGCAATAGTTTGGAATTAAAAATCTGCGAAAAGCTAGGAAAATATGTATGAAATTGATAATGACATAGTAAGCTCCACCAGTAATTGTGCATCAGGCTACAACTACCACGAACAGTTTATTAAAATTAAAAAGAAATTTTGAAATTTAAACTAAATCAAATAAGATAAAAGAAATATTTATCCAAAAACAAACTAGTCTTAAAATACGTAGAAGATGTAGCAGTTTCTGTGATAAAAGTATGAAAAAAAATTATGGATACACTTAGTTTTAAGATATTTACTTGTTATTAACGCTTCTATTTTTTTATAGTATTTATTTTTGGAAAATATTTTTAAAAACACAAATTTTGAAATGATTTTATTTTTCGCCCGGTTAGAGACATTTGAAGTAGAAAAGATGTACTTTTTTATTAAAAAAACTTTTTCTTGGTAACCAATATAATCAATATTTATCAAGTGGTTTAATTTTATTTCTTTTGTGAGTTAGCCTTTATTATGGAAATAATAGAGAAAGAAACAAAAAAATTTTATCGGACGTTTTGCCAATGGCTACTGCGACAGCAACGCAGTATAAAATGGACGAAATAAAATCCAACGTAAACGCTTGACTTATTTAATAAAAACTGCTGAAGATGCTTATCCCTACTAATGTGATATTTTTCTTTTTGTATTTTTATTCATAATCATAATTTTTTTACCAGCATGTATTCTTGATTTAAGAGATATAGGGCTTGCCAATTAAGTTGTAAAAGTAAAATAGTCGTAAAAACTATGTAAACAGTCATTAAATTAAGTATCCCTGGCCTTGATACAGTCGACCAGCTTTAGTAACGAAATGTTGACATAGTTGTCCAGTTGGACAAAGGTTAGTTATTTTACGCTTTGTTACATCGAAAACAAAGCTGGTCTTTTTAATGGGCGAGCACTATATTTTTTGAATCAAGAATACCAGAGCAGGCGACACCTGTACTATTGGGAGAGAGGCTAATTGCATGTAGTAAAGCATATAAGCTACCTGTGTTGTTTTTTTCGCTCTCAAAATAGATGTTTTGAAAGCTCTAAACCGTAATGAACAGTACTTGAGTCACAATTCACTATTTTCTTTAATTTAGTATAACGTAATTTGTTTTGTTTCCTATTCTCTAAGTTATACTTCTTTTTTATTAATCTTTCTCTTCTAGAACACCCCTATTGAAATTGAAAAGGACTTATAACTATCGAATCTGTACCGGATTGGTTGAAAAATCATATTACAATATCACCGCCATTACGTTATAGTCCTGATGTTCGCTATTTTTTATGCCATTGTAGTGTTCTCATTGGTCATTAACTTCGCGAGTACTCAATTTAATTTCATACTTATTTATCTGATATAATTTTTTGTAGAAAACATTTTAGGGATTTTTAAGCGTTTGAAATTTGAAATACTCATATGTGATTGGATCATTTTTAAGTATAGATATTTCAAATTTATAATCCATACTAGTTTTTTTTTGCTTAAACGCCGGCTATACGAGTAGTTGATGCTAACCACTTTTTGGCATTTATCAATTTTAGTTTGAACTGTCCTTAAGTTTTGTAATAAAGTTTTTTTTAATGTACTAAGTACGATTAATGGAAGAACATTGTAATTTACTCTTTTATTAATTAGCGAGTGATAATCTCGACTTGACGCTTTTGCTACGCACACGTGTTAAAACGTCTCAATTGTTAATTACTTAACTTGATACAAACTTGTTGATTATATCAATTTTAATAAATCTAACATTATTCTAATTTTAGAAATTTTGTAAAATTTAAATAGAATCTAACCTGACTGGATTATTTAGTCTTTCTTACTAGTTTTAGGTATTCTCACCTGAGGATGATTACGTAGTAATCGAAACACTTGACGTGGAAAAAAGTAAAATGTTTGGTATAATTGTGTACACAATTAGATTTTAATTTATCTGAGTTTATTTATCTCTGATTATTAATTTATTGATTTTCTAATTGAGTTATCTTGATTAGTTTTAACGTCTAAGCGGGAGTATTTGTTTTTTGTCCACTAAGTTGTTTAAACCACTTCTAGAAACCTTAAGTTTTTGTGCGTTTCAAATTTAATAATTAAATTATTTGATTAGACAAATAAACACCATCCAAATATTTGTTCTCGTCTTAAATTTTTATTTATTTAACTTTTAGTTCTATTTACTAAAATTTAGCATTTGCTTTAAAAAGTAGGTAGTTAATTAAGAAGACTTTTAATAATGACCACCCTAGTGTTTACGGCATTGACGCAATTAACATATTGACAATGGGATTTGACGTAATGAATATTCATTTACCCTCTACCTTAGCAATATTGAGTATTCAACGATAGGTAATTAAGGTATAAATAGAAAATTCCTTCAGATTTTTTATTCTAGTGATTTGGTTTCACGACTTGTATAAATTAAAATTATTCTAAAAGTTTGAAATTAGTAGAAATCTTGGCTAACCTTCTCTAGTACCGTTCATAAACTAAATTACGAAACAATGTTGGTGAAAAACGAGCTAAAAGACAAAGAGAACTTCCAAAGTTGGCAACAACCGACCGGCGAATATGGAAATAGAAGAGCTTTTAATCAATAAAGCTGTGATAAAATAAAACGCGGAAAAGGCTTTTTTGAGAATTCGCAGACCTTCATCAGTGCAGCGCATCCTTGGGACACAACTACCAGACTGTCATTGTTATTACTAAACGAATAGTAATGGAGCGTGAAATGCTGAATCAATATGAGTGACAGTAACACCCTGCGTAGGCGGATTGGCTGAGCTTTTTATAGACGCGAAAACTGCGTACTCTCGTGACTGGCGTATGAAGAAGTGGAGTAAAAGCGTATTTTTCCATTTTAGTTTTGATTAAAAACGGGCGTTGAATCTTGTTTTCATTCCTCTTTGATCTAGTATCTAGCAGTTGACAAATAATTACATTTCTCCCATTTATCATTTAAATTCTAATTTTACTGAAAAACTCAGTGAATCATTTAATTCCATTTTGTTTATTTTGACGAGGATCTGTGCCACTAACGACAGTTTCTATTTTTGTTTCAACAAAAACAGAAACAAGCGTTAAATCCTCAAATTGTTCATACATAACTATTACACTCGTCACAAATTTCATTGTGCCAAAAACTTGGACCACACTTATACCTCCACTGCCAAATTTTTTTTTTTCTAATGTCCTGGTGGTAATTTACAAAAATGTATTTTTTCACGGTTTTAGTAGTCCACAAATAGATTACGATTTATGAGGAACAGGGATTAAATTGTTAGGAGAGGAGTAAAAACGAAAATATCAGCTCACAGGAAATCTTTAATTTAGAATTTTGGTTTTATGTTCGGACAAAGAAAGAGTCAATATTTTTATCCTATAATTCACAAACAAAAACTTTGAATTTAGTTCAGGCATTAAATTTTTTTATTTAAGGCTCCTTTGCAAACATAACTTGGGGTCGGGGTGTATTTGTATTAAGCGGGATACTTCAATAAAATAAAGGATAATCCAAGGGAATAAAAGACGGTTGAAAGGATACTTAACAGGGACTTGGAAATTACACAGGGCTGACTGCTAGAATAGCCATGGCACAAAAAATTTAATCCTAGAATTAAAATTGTGTTTACAAGAAAATTTTAGGAAAAGATGTCTAGCCAAGCCAACAGTGTTATTATTATTCTCTGACTGAAAAGTGTCTAGTAGATTATGTTATTAGGAGTAAAAGTGAAATTGCTTTTGCTAAACTTAGTAATCTAAGTTAGAAGGACAACTTTGACAGAAATTTGTTTTTATTAAATAGTGCAGAACACTCTGGATAAAATTTAAAAAATGTTTAAAAAATTTGTTTTGGCAATTTTACATTTGGAATAACATAGATCTTATGGTGTCAATAATATTTGAACAAAATTAACAACAAAACTATTTGGCAAAATGTAATAAACCCTAGACTAAATGGACCCTGTTAACTATACAAAAAGAAACCAACCAATAAGAACAGATATGAGTAATATTTTTGGTTGGTACCTGATGTTCTCAGTAAATGGCACCACTGAATTTCTATTGCAGATTTAATAACCGTTTAAAAAAACGATTAAAAACAGGACTTATCTCACTTTATGGCAGAATGACGGTTGATTTCTTAATGTATAACAGAGTGCAAATGGTGTAAAAGGACTTATAATTATTAAGAAGTTTTAATTAAACAATGCAAAGACCTTATAGTTTATTTTTTTTTCAGATGTTTTGGACGTTGTATCTTGGAGACTAAAAGAAATTGATTTTTTTAGAAATTCTTTTGAAGCTTCTCTAACCTTAAGGCGGTACCTATGATTCGGCTAAAAATTAATTGATGTATCTCTGTTTAAAATAATAAGGATGTTTGATCTAGTAGTGTTTATAGAGTGTTAAAAAAGTAATACAAAAATTGTTTAAAATATCAAACTGACAAATAATCTTCTTTGCTGAAACAGGGCTTCAGTATTACACACTCAAATCTGTTATTTATTTACCAAAATAATTTTTTTTTGGCATTATAAATTAGATATTTATAATTTTGTTATCAACTTATAATTTTTAATAAAAAAAGTTTTCAAGTCGGTTCTTATTTTAAGTGAACATCAAAGCTTTGTTTTAATTAAAAATTAAATGTTTATTACAAAAAGTGGACGGTAAACGCTACTAAAATGTGTCTAATTTACAATGCCAAAAACAGAATTTGTATTAAAGAATTATTTGTTTTAAAAGTACGAAAAAAAAATAGAAGCTGCATTAAAAAGACTTTGATCGAATTTTTTTGGGAAATTAGAAAAAAGGTAAGACCACGGAGAATTTGGAAAAAGGATAGTAACGAGTAACGAGAAACAAATTAGCAGAGAATGTACTTATGTTACAACGGACAATAATTAATAGAATAAATAAAATAATTAATAATGCTACACTAACAATTACAGTAAGCAACAATTACTGCAAATTGGTGCCTGCTGAAAGAAAACACCAAACTAAAATTTATTACGATCTCCAGGTCTATATATAATTTTTTCAACCACCTAAAAAGAAGATTTACCTGGTCTCAATTTTCACTTACTTTTTAATTGCTTTTTAATTTGTGAAATAGTGAAAATTAGGGCTGGGTACCTGAATGTTTTTTTCAGGTGCTTGAAAAAATAGTATATGAACCACGAGTTTGTAAACACTTCTCTTGAACGCTTAATTATACTAGGGTTTGGCTTTCAATGTTTCAATCTGCGTTTTCGATTACCAAAAGTTATTCTTATGGCTCTTGAGATCTAATATACTATTTTTAAACAAGTTGGATAACAATTTTGCATTTTCAAATTAAATCTAGCTAATTTATGTTTTTACCTTGACGATATTTTTGAAGTATAAACCGAGGGACTAATTAAAACTGTTATATTTTTGTTTTGGAAGTAAAACTTTTGTTGATTTTAGTTTCTGCTGGCAAGACCAGCAATTCTGACTTTTATTGACATAGTGACGTAGTTAAAAATTGCTGTTGTTAAATGTTATTTCTCTTATCGTCGCGAGTATTGTGACAATTTTTATTTTGTAAAAACTTTTATAATTTTATATCAAAAAAACTGTCAAAGAAACTTAGTCATTTTCCAATACCTAGCAATTTAACAAAATTAACAAAAAATTTTAAACAGTCACTTGATACATATTCGTAATTTGAAAGTTTCTTACTGCATTTTGTACATTTTATATGCAGCAACTCTGATAATTATAAGATTTTTTTCCTTTAGATTTATCTGATTCTAATTTTCGCTTACTTTTTAATTGCTTTTTAATTTGTGAGATAATGAAAATTAGGGATGGATACCTAAATGTTCTCTTCAAGTGCTTGAAAAAATAGTATATGAACCACGAGTTTGTACACACTTTTCTTGAACGCGTTTTCTTGAACACATCAATTTGCGTTCTCGATTACCAAAAGTTATTTTTATGGCTTTTGAGGTCTAATATACTATTTTTAAACAAGTTAGATAAAAAATTTGCATTCTCAAATTAAATCTAGTTTATTTATGTTTTTACCTTGACGATATTTCTGAAATATAAACCGAGTGACTAATTAGAATTGTTATATTTTTGTTTTGGGAGTAAAACTTTTGTAGATTCTAGTTTTTACTAGCAAGACAACTAAATTTGACTTTAATTTAACGTAGTAACGTAATCAAAATTCAATAAATTCTTTATCGTTGCAAGTATTATGACTACATATTTTGATTTTGTAAAAACTATTATAATTTTATATCAAATAAACTGCCAAAAGAACTTAGTCATTTTCCAATACCTACCATTTTAACAAAATTAACAAAAAATTCTAAATAGTCACTCGGTATAAATTTCTAATTTGAAAGCTTTTTACTGAATTTTGTACATTTTATATCCAGCAACTGTAATAATTATAAGATTTTTTCCATTAAATATTAAATTAACAGAGTTTATAGTACAATAGGTACCACCTTCATACAATAATTTCTATTAGATGCCACCATATTCATTAATGCACTGACTCAATTCCAATTGTTATATTCAAGTACGTCTCTATTTTATGTACCTTGTACGTGTAAAAGTTTATCGATAGTTTGCAAATAGTAAAAATAAAATAAGCAAAATACAATAAAACAATAACACATATATTATCATTCTAACTTGCAAATACTGCATATTTAAAATCTCTAAATTTGTACAGCTATGCATAAAGTATTTGTTATTCACTTACAATTCACAAATTGAAGTTTTTCACGTAATTATGTTTTGAATGAACGCACACACTGTGACGTCATTTGAGTCCTTGCAATCACGTGAGCCCCCGAAAATTGAAACTTTGCGCAAAAATTCGGTTAATTTGCAGGAACTGAAATATTTTTAACTTGACAAATGTTTTCGAGATTTCGGTTATTTCTAGACGGAGACATTTATATCTGAAAACAGTTTCATTTTTACTTACTGAATCATTTTGCTCGTGTGCTCTGTTACACATTACATGCCTACGCTCATTTAGTATTAGATAAATATTTGTCTAAATTCGACCTTTACTTAAACATCATAAAAATGGAACAACAAAATTGTCCTCAAATTTTTTGCCAAGCTTGGCCATGGAACTAATAACAATTTTTTCGATTTCTAATTCACTCAAAATAAATCTCTGGCTGATCCAGCGACATTCTTTCGTATTGTGAAACGAGATTTGGTTGGGGGCCAGAATTTTTTTGAAGCACATGTAGATACACCTTCATTTGTACTTGCAGTTACTATTTTTAGAATTTGGAAAAGCGGGTACTTAGTTATAAAGGGACTAAATAGTAAATACAATTTCAGTTGAGTTAAACAAATTTTTAGGTCACCAATCATATTTTATTTTACCGCAATCGATACGAAACAAATTAGTTTCCAACCTAACAATACAAATCGGTTACCTAACAAGTTTTTTTATTTATATTAAAACCTATTTGCTGGTATACGGTTCTCTGATTTCAAACGCACTCAACATGTGCAAAGTTTTATTTTATCGTTAAAATTTGGTGCATAACACCTGTGAAATTTTATCTCTTCGAAATGTCACTGAACTTTAGATATAAGCAATAAATTTTTTTAAAAGCTTCTTTGTACTAGATTCTCTAAAAATAAAAAATATGCAAACAAGTTCTACTTTTATAAATGTAGAGTTAAAAACTGGGAAATAATTTACGTTAGGTTTGTCTCAATTTTGATATTTGTTTATACAGACTGTATATTAAAAAAAACTCGCAGAGAAGTATAACGTACATTAGACATTTATTAATAACAGTCGGTTTCCTGTCACAGATAATAGTCGGTCGATTTTTTGATTAGTAATTTTAGTTTTTGTTATTCTCTTTTAAGAGACCAAAATTAACAGAAATTTGATAGAAATAGTCAAATTCTGACCAGAACTAATAATATTTAATATTATTAACTATTAATATTTCTTAAATTGATATTTTAATTTGAAAACAATTGTGTTTCATTTTAGAGTTTTTTTTTTATAAACATGCGATACGAGTGGCAACACTGGCTTCAACCCAGAAGTGATTCCAAAAGTCATGCTCTCCTGGCTTGTTTTAAATTTGTTCACAATTCTGTTTTCAATTTGTTTTAAACGAATTCTTAGTCACTATTATCGTGATAAAATAACAAAACATCATTGTCACTTATCGCAATTATTAATTCAGGTACAAGATAAATTGATTTAGAGACAATTGAATATTTTATAAATGAGTTGATTTTCGTTTTGACAGCTTAAAAAATGTTTAAAATTGTATTTTTGAAGTTAATTTTATTCGCATGACAGTCCAAATTGGTATCAATCAATCAAAACGAAATATAAAAAAAGCAACTTTATCTTATTCAAACATTTGGCAATGAATACAAGAAACAGCTGTTTTAATCATAATGTTATAGCAATTTTAAAAATTTCTGACTCAGATACTTGTAATTAAGCTGATGTCGTTTTATTTTTTTTATTATCAATGACTGTCTAGTCATAACTACAACTGGTCCTTATCAGAAAATGTACAAGTAGTAACAGTGATCGGTCAAACAAGTACAAAGTTTGTGATTTTTAAATTTTTGATAAGAAAATGAATGAATGGGAAGTAAACAATTGGTGATAAGTACTAAATCCATTATAAAAACTGTGGAATTATACTGGAAAAATAGAGAAATAGAAAATCCTAATTAAGTAAAAATATTGACGAGTTTGGGTCAATTCAAAATTATAACACAAATACTGAGATAAGAATTAGATAAAAATTATATACGAAACAGCTCTCTGTTTGTGAACAATGTAGAACAGAGCGATACAACTAAAAAGAGTTATTAAAAGAAAACGTGGATAGATTTGAAGAGAATGAGTAAAAAAAATCAACAGCCGCTTTTTGAAACATTACAAGATAATCAAAGATAAAAAACTAAAAGACACAGAAGAAAATTTACGTCATTTAAAAAAAATATTTTTGATGAAAGGACAAGAGAGAGCTGAATTAGGGTTGGCTAAGCATTCTTTGCTTAATTCATCAAAACTATAAAGAAATGACAGACCAGAGCTTGCTCTGACTTAGTTTATTTACTTTTGCACGGTATATCTACCTAAAAAATTGAGAGAGGGAATCGAGAGCATTTTAATATAACTGGAAGGCATTTGTAAAAGTGAGAAAAGTAGAGAGTCATGAAATAACGATACTAGAGACACTAAAGACTATAATACTCTTTATGTTTTAAATCACTTTATTGATTAATACTGCTAGAAGTTTCTAGATTTGACATCTCACCGTTTTTATTATTTGATTTCTCTTTTGTTGTTTCTTTGTTTTTATTGTTGTGTATGTAAATAATATTGTTTGATATAACAGTAACAGAATATGGACTGTACGAGAATAAAAAGTAAAAAAAGAATGATGTATTGTGGAGTCAGTGAAAATAAAGAAATATTGATTAACACCAGATGTCAATGTAAGATTTGGTAGAGGTGTAAAAAAATGGAGCGAAACAAAAATTGAGATCAAATATTAATATTTGGGTAGATAATAATTTGGTGATGAAGTAAATTTTATTTTAACACAAAGGAATACATAAATATACGAGTGAAATGAAGAGCAGAGGAGAAAAATCAATAGTCGATTATATCATTATTTAAAGAGAATATAGGCAAATAATAAATGATGTTAGAATGATAGGTAAGGGGTTACAAAATTGCTAGGGATCACTGTCTTGTTAGAAGCAATAAAATTCGAGGAAAAGTAAATTATTATACTGATGCAGCAGAACAGAGAATGCAATTTAAGAAAACCTGAAAAAAAATTCAAAAAAAAGACAAACTTAGGAAAACTTGAAAAAATAGTTATTAACATCATAAGGCTGTATGAAGCAATTAACAGATGCAGTTAAATGTTGTAAAATCGAGGCGATATCCGAGTCTCTTACTTACGAATCGGCTTTGTGACGTACAGTACTCTAAATAAATATTTAATAGGGAATAGGCTTGTCCACCGTCTTTTTTATTTCAATGCACACTTTATAATTTTATAAATTGTTTTATTTTAAGATGTACTACTTAATTGTTCTTTAGTTGTATGACCACAAACAACATATTCTATATTTGTTAAAATAGTGAAATCGATTGCTGTTTGGGGAGCAAAATTCTATGATAGTTGAAGTTGAATAAGTTTTTTTAAAATTAATTTTATATTATTTACTTTATTAGTTTGTCAATTTATTTAGATTGATTTAGATTGTTATAACCACTAAACAATTGACATTTTTTCTTAAAAATGACACTGACAGTGTTAAGGTCAAAAAATCTTATTATATCACTCATTTTATCTTGCGTACAAAGAATCCTACTATGTTACTAATGATGTAACAAAAAATCTTGAAAGGTTAACCAATTTAAATTTTATTAATAGTAAAATAAAATAACACACAATTATCATAGAAACAGTTTTTCATTTAATCGGTAAAATAGAAAACACTGTATTAGCTGCAGCTGTCTGAATTTCTTTATCTTGGCCTACTGCTTTATTCTACTCATTTTCTTCTAAGTTTTTAACTGTTCTATAACATTTGACATCTATATTTATCATAAATTTTTGTCTTTACCACGGCAATCTATAAATGTTCTTTATTCTGAATTTTAAAAAATTGATAAAAAAAGGTATTGTTTTGGTAATTGCAGCTAAAAAAAATTATATCTTTTGTGGACTAGAGCATATTATAAGAGTTTATGTACTTTAATAGGAAAAGAACTGGTACTCGAATGCCTATAAATGCACACAAAAATGAGAGCTTTAATAGGTTCCTTAAAGACGCAAATTATTAAAACAACTAGATATTATAAAATTTCTGTATACTTATACACTCATTTTTTAGGTGGTTTAGATATTTTGTGATCCTAGAAATATCAGAATTGACAAGCGGCAAGTGAAGACGTATAATTATAATGAAAGAACTAGAAATTGTAATAGTACATTATTATACGTGTTTTATAAGACGATTATTGTGACACGAATGAGTTTTGAGCACGACAAGCGAAGCGAGAAGTGCTCAAATAGAATGAGTGTCACAAGTCTTATGTAACGAGTGTAATATACTACTTTTTTTACCTTGCGTTGCAAAAAAAGCATTCAAAAAGTCTCTAGTTTGAAGAACTATCACAACTTGGGATTTTTGACAAATTTGCTTGGCACTAATGAAGTAATGACATTTGTCAAGTTTATTAAGGTTTTCAACTGGTTTACTAATTAACTAATATTTTGCTTCAATATTTTCGACAGCTCGCTTATGATTTTATCAACTATTCCATATCATCCCCGTTGCGCAGGCGGTAGACATAATTTTTACGCTTACGGTGCCAACATCACCAATGAAAAAGTTACTGTTTTGCGTGTTATAATGAAAATTTAGTGTCATTATTGTTAAATGCGTTTGAGTTTAACAATGGCAGTATTGTTAACGCAAAGTAGAAAAACAAAGTTAAAAAACTGGGTTTAGTAAAAATCCTAGAAGACAGAGACTGCGAACTCAATTGGTAAAGAAAACGGAATAGCTTAATAAAGAAGAAATTTGAAAAGGGAAAAGTAGACGAATTGGATACAGAAATGGTCCGAAAAGGGATGAAGTGTAAGAAGTTTAGAGAGCAAAGAATGTCGTCATGTGGTAGTCTAAAGAAATGTGTATTTTTGTACCCGTTTTGTTTCAAAAGATTTTTATATTTACATGAAATATTAGGTTGTCTCTTCTTTTTCCTCTTTATCATTTTTATTATCAATTTGTTTTAAATAACACTTATTTTTTGTGACATCTCAAACTTACTATACTTGAATAATTAATCTATTGTTGCAGTCAAAATTTTAATATCGATACAAAGAATTTTTTAAGAAAAAAACATGCCATGGTTCGCATAGAAATACTGTGTTCATGACATGTTTTGAACTTGGTTAGTCATGTGAACTGTCTTTTAGGTGAATTTAATGTTCGTCAGGCTTGAAGTTTTTTGTAAACCATTCTGTATACAGGTTATACCAAAATTCACGAATCAACGAAATGATCTACATTTCCTTATAGGCAAAGAGAAGCTCCAGAAAATTAAAAAACAATTGAAACTTTTTTAGTTTTAAAGCTATAAGGTTCTAAACATACATTTTGGTTATTTTTATTTATTATGTTAATCTTCGTATTATGAGCTGCCTACTATAAATTAATTTTTGTTTTAACACTTCTTTAAAAAATGTTTAAAATTGTAAAAAATAGGACAAATATTTAACTGTATTAGATATAAATGACATAGTTGGCAATAAACAGAAGATACAAATGTTGTGATAATAATGTTTAATAAAAAAATATGAATATTTAATTATAACTACCACTGGTCCTTATCAAGAAAAAAGCTCGCTGTTATAACAGTGATCACTGATCGGTCAAACAAGTATGTACAAAGTTTTTGATTCTAGAATATTTGATAAGAAAATGACTGAATGAGAAATAAACAATTAATGATAAGTACGAAATGCATTATGTTATTGTAAAAACTGAAACAATTTAAACTTTGTTTTTTTCCTATAGTGGAAGAATGTATGATATGAAAATCGGTGTAAAATGAGTAAATATTGACTTGTTAATTTAAAAATTATTATTACAGTAGAATAAATTGAGATAATAAATTTAATAAAGTAAATTCCGGATGGAAAACTTGTATAAAATTAAATATTATGAAACATCAATCGCATTTGTAACGTGACATGTATTTGGCAATTTAACAGAAGTACAAACATAAAAATACAAAATTCAACAAACAGCCAGAATTTGAAAATAGCATTGTAATTTACCTATATAGCTATAAAAATAAATTTTGTTTAGTGACTTTTATAAAGCGTAATTAACAAGTTTATGCTTCAAAAAATATTGACAGTTTTTGGTCTTGTTCTAGAATAATTTTTTGTAGTGATGACATTATAATTTGGGTTCATTTTTTTCGTGTTTAGATAATATCTCAGATTTTAATCTTTCGGAAATTTGGGATTAGCTGAAAGTGTGTTGAATTTCTGAAAGTGAATTTTAATTTTGTGCAATATTTGTTAATAAATTTAGATAAAAGTACATCCCACGTTGTATGTACCTATTGTCATACCATAACCGCACGCTATTGCGTCAAACAATAAGTAATTTTTGTACCACATAAATACCAAATCTAATCTACGTAATGATAAGAGCACTTTATCAAAAAAGTCATAACATTATTGTCGGTGTTATACTCAAGGCCAAGTTCATGTACTTGCAAATTTTGCCAAAAATTTTAATTCGTTTCTAAAACACAACCTTGAAAGTAATAAGCATTTATTTAATAAAACAACATACATACACACATTGTCAAGGTCATTTGAAACACTCATTTCATTGCACATGATACATTTCGTGTTGCGACGTCATATTGAATTTTTAATAAATTTGTAAAAAAAAATTCTCCGATGTCTTAATAAAGTAAATGTTTGCTTCGTTAGTTTTTATCAGCAATTTTTGGCGACATGTTTTTAACGAGTGATCTATAAAATATGACGATATTTGACTTTAAAATATAGTTTATTGTTTATAACTTGTGCTATATTATAAAATATGTTTTTTGATGAAGACACGTGTCTAAATAAAACGTGATTAGTCTTTGACATTATCCTCTTCATTTATAAGGTTTCTCTAGAAATTTCATTTATCACGGATGTACTCGTTGAATTATCTCACGCAAAAAATATCATTTACATTTTTAATAAATCTGTTGCAAAATTCACAGGATGTTTCAACAGAGTTGTTAGTAAAATACTTAGGATAGGATAATAACTATAAGTTTTCCTTGTCTTGAAAGTAATTGCTTTCTGTCTATGTTTAAATGGGGCCGAAAACCTGTTGCGTTTTGTTGTATATTGAGTCGTTTAGAAACTCATCTGCTTTGGAAATTCGCACAAAATTGTATTTTTTTTTCTCTAAAATTGGAGAAAAATATTTAATAAAATTCTTACCAGAGCGGTATAAGTTGGCATTGTAGAAAATACATAACTATTTTTGTATTTATATCTTCTTTTTTAAGGGATTTCAACTTTTTAATCTGAAACATTCACAACAATGTCTAACAATAACAAAGTAGAATTGTTTTGTTTCCTCAGTTTCAACAATTTGTATAGAAAACAGGAACTAAAAATATTTTTAAAGACCAATTTGCTTGTTTATTATCAGAGACTTGTCTATCATTACGGTCTTATTTAAAAATAAAAAAATATAAAGTTTATCAAACCATTTACTCCGACAATCAAGCTAAAGGTGGAACTGTGATTATTATTAAAGGCACTATTACGAAACATTTCGAAGAGCAATCTATCCAAATGTCAGAATTACAAGATTGAAGTGTGTTTTATATTCAATCCATTAAATAAAAATTAAGAATAATCTATTTACTGTCCAGCAAAATATAATCTTAAAAAGAAGATTATAATTTGTTCTAAAACATCTTGGTGATTACATGTTGACTGGGGAGCTAGACTTACTACAACAAAAAGAAGAGAACAGAGAAAAGCTATCCAGAAAAACTTGTGTTTTTATTCCATTGGTAAACCAACCTATAAAGCAACTGACTAAAATAAAACACCAGATCTATTGAACTTTTTCATAGCAAGAAACGTCTTAATTGACGTGGAAAAGAACTTGGACGTAATCTAAGATAGTTTAGCAGTTATACTAAAACTAAGTGAAAATTATATACAGGGTGTTAGGTAAATGTCCGGCCAACGCTCAGCTGGCAATAGTATTCATCAGGTGTGACACAAAAGCTTAGTAACATTTTGTCGAATTCCAAAAATTATTTTGTATTATTTCCCTTGATTTCCCCCCTTTATTTTGACGAGCCGTTCACCATAATTCACCTTTATTAGATAGTTTACGATTTAAAAATGGTATCTTAGCAGTATCGATGATATTTGAATTGTCGAAATGACAAGACTATAAAATGGCACAATATTCTATCAGTGAATATGCTGATATGCATTTGATATATGGAGAATGCCTAAGAAACTCTCATGAAGCCATGCGAAGGTATGCTGAGCGTTTTTCAAACAGAAGACACCCATACAGAAAAACGTTTGAAGAGGTAGCTCGAATGTTACGCGAAACGAAGTCTGTTTTACCAAAAGGCAACGAAATAGGAAGGCCAAAGAAGCTAGACATCGATGAGGCTGTGCTACAACGAGTTGAAGAAGCACCAGAGGCTAGTATTAGAGAATTGTACCGCCAATTTAATGTTAGTCACTGGAGCATTTCGAACATTTTGCATAAAAAAATTTTTTATCTGTGGGGGCACATGAAAAACCTGGTATACAAAACACCTGTTGAAAACCTGTTGAGATACAAATTTGTTGCTACGATTTTTAAAGCTAATTATTGTACAATAAAGCATCCATAGGCGGGTAACAAAAATTGTGGAAAATCTTCGCCGATTTTTTAATGGTTTTTGAAGATCTTTTGGTAAAAAGTTACTAAGCTTTTATGTCATACCCGATGAACGCTATTGCCAGTTAAGCGTTGGCCGGACGTTTACCTAACACCCTGTATATGGCAAGACACAGTTAATTTATTATTTGCAAAACCTTACCACAGTTAAAGTAACGGATTATTTTTTTTAGAAAGCCACAAAAAAAATTAAAAAGAGTTAAACCAGTTGTAATGTGGGTCTTTGAAGACAAGACTTGGACGCAGCAACTCTCTGTGATCGAAATCCAGCTTGATCGAGGAAAAGAACATCTTCAATATTAGAAGAAATGCTAACTAAAATTAAATAAAAAAATAAAATTTTGTAACAAACATTCAACAAAGAAATGGGCCGGTAACTGGAAGCCTACTGTGGAGGCTTTTTCTTTTTTTAAATTGTTATCACTTTAATCTTTTTAAATACTGGAGGCAGACGTGTTTAAATGAAAATGGTGTTAAAAAGAGAAGTTAGACATTTTAGTGCAAAACTTCCGATACTTATGACAAATTCTGGGTTAATCTCATTAAAACTACCCAATTTTCAACACTTTGTTGATAATATAGCTGATTTTAACTCATCTACATTGATACATCTTGAAAACTTTTCTGAAACGTTTATTGTTTTTCTTTGCTTTTGAACCTGACGTTTTATCTCTTTCTTCACTTTTCTTTCTACTTTAATGGAGTTTGGAACTTTTTCTAAATTGCCAGCGACAGCGTTAGCTATTATTTAAGTTTAATTTGGTTTAGTTAGAGTGGTTCCTGAAAATCAAAGTTTTTACAAAAGTTTCCAACAACTGCAAATTCTATGTGTAAAATTTTAAATTTACAAATGTTGTAGCAGCGTTCTTGACTACTCAAACGAGTCTGTGGTAGTTTATTGCAGTTAACGGAATTCAACAAAATTTACTATTTACTTGTTTGATAAACAATCTATTTTTGTTTCTGGAAATTTCGTCAAGGTTTTTGAAGAGAAGGAATTTATTTTATTTTTGTGCCAAACTTAACAATACTAGTTAACTGGGAGATGTTAACTAGTCGAAAACTAAAAGTACGACTTGTGATGATTGCAATGCCATTCGCTATTCATTGTTACCAAAGAAAGGGATTGTATTTCTTCTTCCACCTGGCCGAACGAAAACTCTTTCTAATTTTACCGTAAAAAGCCAAATGTATCTTATTTAGTTCTATCGATGAAACAAGGACAATACCATTTCTGTTATTTTGCGCGTAATCCCACAAATTATGATGACAATTGAAATCGTCGATGTAATTAGCAGGATGATAGTTCAGAAATTTTGCAAGTCATTAGATATTAGGAATTTTGGGGGTGAGGAAAAAGAAGTTGTTTTTCTGTGAGTTAGGAGATCAGTAAGAAGTACTACTGATGAAATCCACTAAGGTGTAGTCAGAGATTTGTCTACGAGAAAAGAACTCCAAATCTAGTCGTTTTTTCAAAACTGTTTCGACAATAAATCGCACTTATATTTGATATTGCTCCTATATTTAATTGACGAACATCCAAATTTGATGAATTTTTAACATTTCAGCAGAATTTCGCAAATCAACAAAACCAAACAATGACTGAGAGGATCTTGGAGGCTTAGATTGGTCGTTCAAGTGACGGTGATTTCTGGGTGACAAAAAACTATCCACAATGGATCAAAGTTAGAGAGATTTGGTTACCGACATCTGTTGAAGCAAAGCATATTGCAATAAAGATTAAAAAGACTGCTACCAATATTAGAAAACGAAAAGATTTTTCGTTTTTTCGTAATTTCGTTAAAAATTTGAATTTCAAAAATATTCTACAATTAATCAGATACACCGTATTTAGAAGAAGAACAGGTTTGTTCAATAGTGTTTCTGACTGTTGTTTAGGCGTTTAATAAAGTCCTGCAATTTAATTGTTAACAGGACTGGATTGAAAAATCAAGTTAAACGAGCAAAAATCACCATGAAGAATTTACTAACAAGAAAATCGTTAACTGAGCATTAATAAGTATCATTTGAATTACGGTTGTAACTGAAAATAGTACTTATAAAATATGTAGGCATGATGCTAAACTTAGGTGGAAAGCGCATATAAAAAAGAAAAGAAGTCATAAAATTAGCTAAAAAATACAAACAATACTGTTGGCTTCTTTTCAGTCTAAATTACTAATTCAAAATAAAATTTTGATATACAAGAGAAATTGTAATCGGTGTGGCTTTGTGGAATATAACTGTGGGGTTGTACGAAGCATAATTACCCAAACCTTTCAAAATAAAGTAGGAGTATTACGTAACATGGTCAACATCTCATGGTACGTACATACATAACAAAAATCTTCACAAAGACTTAAACATTCTAACAGTAAACAACGAAATCAAAAAATTTGTCATGAAACTAGGCTTTATGTACATACACGTAGAAGCTTTTCAACTGCTGGATAACCACAATCGAGTCTGAAGATTGAAGAGGATCAAACATCAAACCTTTTGAGCTTGTGTAATGTGATTTCTGTAAAAGCAGAGCAAGTTGGCCTTTAAGAATTAATGATTAAAAAGTCGATTTTGATGTTAAAAAGAATGTTTAATTGGGACAGAAAACCTGTTGCGTTTTGCTGTAAATTTAGTCATTTAGAAACTTATCTACTTTGGAAATTTGCACAGAACTGTATTTTTTAAATAGTAAAATTGGAAAAAAATATTTATTAAATTTCTATCCAGCTCTAAAGTAACTTGACATTGCAGAAAATACACAACAATTTTTGTATTTGTATCTAGTTTTTTAAAGGGTTGAAACTAAAATGTATATCTCTTCTTGAAAATTTCAAAACATCCCTTAGAAATAGTGACAGTACCATTTAAGCTTCCGTTCAACGATAACAAAGTCGTAATGTTTCATTTCCTCAGCCTCAACAACTTGTATAGCAACTCAAATTGCCAAAGTAGTAAAAGTTTACGTCAATAGTGTTTTGAAATTAGTGAAAAGCTAAACTTTGTTGTGTCTGCACATCTCTAGCAATAGGGCGTCAAGATAAAAGTTGGGAATAAAATCAATACGAAACTTTCTAGGTACCTAATTTCATTTAACTAAACTTTTGTATAAAAATCAATTTTTGATTAGAGCGCGGGAATATAATTTTGTTCAGGATAATACACTCTCAGCAATATACAAGTTTAGAGAGGTTAACAAAATTGTACTCTTGTGAACTATAACGGTATTAAAGGATGTCGAGAGGACGAGAATTTGTTCAATTTAAAACAATATAAAGCCTTTCGAAGGATTACACTAATAACTAGAAATTTTTCCTTTTGACCTCATTCTTGTACTTTTTCCGTTTGAATTCGTTCCGATAAAAGCCCTAAAGCAGGTAATTAATGAAAATATTGCTCCCTTATATCACCAGTTTTACGCTCAAACTCACATATCCGCTTTTTAGGGATTTTAAAATAGACATGAATCAATATATAGGGGGAGTCGTAAGTCGTGGATTAATAACACTTCACAGGCTTATCATGACAGCCTATCATGACCAACTAAAGTCATTTTAATTTATTTTGTGTTACTATCTTTGATTAAGCGGATGTTGACTCTTGCAAGATGTTGTTACAATTCAATATCTTAATTACACTTTTACAAAAATTGTTTTTTCTTCTACTATGGCATTATGGTATCAATAACGATTAATTGATGACAATAACATTTTGGCAGCATTTAGGGCTGTTGAAAAAAAACTCTATCCTTCTGAGAATAACAAGTTCTGACATTTCTAATTTTTTTTTAAATACATATACATAAATATTTTTTAATTTTTTTCTAGTGAGTTGGTATAACAAATCACATTGTACATACCCCATTCTGTTAAGGGTCATAACGAAGTTTCTCGTCGGGCTTCAAATAGTTCTTTTGGCGTTGTGGCTGATTTGCGGGAATAGTAGATAGCCCAATTGATTTCTTTTTCTTAATGTCGAGTCTCGTTCAAATTGACTACACAAATCAAAATTTTTCTTTTACTCTTAAACAGTGCTTTAGCTCTTATGACCCTTTTTTTGGCTGCTATAATCGTGGTCACAATAATTTCAGTACCGCAATCTCTAGTACTTTCTTCCAATTCTTCATTTTTTCGTTCTCTAGCTAGAGCATTCGCTTCTTAACGTCCAATACAAATAATACATATTTCTTCATGTTGTCAACACTCAAGACGACGTCGTTAACGATATATACTAGCCCAATTAGATCTACAGCGGTCAAATTGTCTAAATTCAAGTTTCACATAAACTTTCTCAAATGTTTTTGTAATTTTACTGGTCGCGGTTTTAAGAACATTCTTATTGATCGGGTATCTTTAGCTATTTCAAGGATATTTGGTTACATTATTATAGAAATGGTTGCTGTTGGGTCTATCGTCATTTTACAAGATGGGAGTGATTTTAGAGAATTTTTTAGATTTTTTAACTTTTGTTTGTATTTCTCTAACTTTTTTTTCTAGATCTTCTTTAACTTTTAGAACACTATTTTTCCTAATTATTCTTTAAATCATATTTTAAATTTACGATTTTTGAATTTTTTTTAGGATATTATTCGGTTTTTTGATCTTTCTTTATTCTTCGTTTGCTTCGAAACGTTGTTCTTAAGTTTTTCTTTTTTGTTTTTAGAATATTTTTTACTACTGATTTTATAACGACTAAGAAACATCTCAAAATCAATCCAGATTATCCTATCGTCTTGTACTTGAGACAGAAAAACTGTTAAAGATTTTGTTATTCTTCTGTTTGACAATGCTTTGCTTAGCTGGATGCATTTTTGGATGAGCCACAAATATACTTTTCTAGAATTTACAGAATGATTAACTAGAATTGGGGATTGATAAGGAAGAGGCCATGACAAGCTGCTGATGTTGTCCGGGGACTCTTCTAGGACGGATGAAGTCAATTAGGATATTCAATATTTAGTTAAATTATAATAGTGATTTTTAACTAGACTGAAAGAACAAAAAAAGGAAATGAAAGTAAAAGAAAAACTAATAAATATTCGAAAAAAAATTCCCTGGATCTTTTAAAATGACGTTTTAAATAAAAAGAAGAACAAGAAAAGCGTCTAGGAAAAAATATAAAATCGACGATTGGAGGAAGAAGGAACATGAATAACGATTAAAAAAGAAGAACAAAGAGAGATTCAATGAAAACAATTTATCTTTTGAAACAAGAAGAAAAAGTCAATTGGAAAACGAAAGAACAAAACCGAAATCAAATTTAGATAGATGACTAGATGCCAAAATTTTTTCAAAGTAATACTTTTATTTTTTTCTAGGTCTAATTAATTATAAAAAAATCATATTTGTACGAATTTTGTTCTAGCAATTTAATTTAAAAATTTGATACTGATAAGGTTGATCTAGGTAGACAGACGGATGAAAAACAAAGTTACGTTTTGATTAGACTAGTTTCGTTTTTTATATGTAGAACATCATCAGGACTATAAAGTGAAGAAAAAACAATTATAAAATTAGTAGTAGTTTACTTAAATTTGAGGTCTAGAAACCTGAAACATTGAAGAATTGTCTT
Organism: Tribolium confusum; assembly: GCA_029207805.1. Lineage (NCBI taxonomy): Eukaryota > Metazoa > Arthropoda > Insecta > Coleoptera > Tenebrionidae > Tribolium > Tribolium confusum. The sequence goes on from JALGAY010000006.1 coordinate 14,843,226, forward strand.
AATGAGTGACATGGACATATTGTTTGGGCCTGGCAAAGCAAGGTTTGTTTAGTCTTCTCAGTTTTGATCTTGTTTTGTCACTCCAAACAACATGTTCATATGATTCTAGTTTTTCATTCTAGTGTTTTTAGGTAAGAACTCAGTATTTGGAAAATCTATTTTGTATTTTTTTTGTAGTTGTGATGATGTTCTACAATAAAAAAAGAAATTAGTCCACTCGAAATTTTGTTTGTTTTTTACCCGTCTTTCTAATTGGATTAACTTTATCATCATTAATCCAGAGTGTTACGTCAACTTAATAATTAAAAATTTGATTGATTGTCAATCTTTCTGTTTTATGTCCTGTTTGTTGTAGTAATTATTTTTATTTAGACATTCACGTGCGACCACTATTTATTTATCTGCTTTTATTGTGGTTTATAATCTCATTCTTTTACCACTTGTTGTTTAAATTGTCGTTGTCATTATTTTTGGTTTTTTATCTTATAATTTTTTTTATTTTCTACTTTACATCAGGTAGTGTTTTTTTTAATTGCAAACACCTGTGCAAGGTGTTTTAAAAGACGTTTTGACAAGTGATAGTTTGCGTTGAAAGGATGCTGTAAACTCAAACTTGCCTTTATATAAATTTGTAGTTTTTGAAGTATACCTTGCAAAAATTTTTACTTAAAAAGTTTGTTATATCAAGAAAATTTGAAAAGGCAAATTTGGGTATTTAGTATTGTCCTACTGAGTATTATTACGTGCCAAATTTTTGTACATATTTTAGTAACACTCTGTATATTAAGAAGGCGGTTACTGTTGTTTCTAGTACAAAAACAACTTTTTGAAAAAATGTTTTACAGTTATAATTCAAAAACTATAAACTGATAAGGTAATTAGGGTTATTTAGCATTCTATCATCGAGGACTATCACCTGTTAAATTTTTTAAAGTTATTTCAAAACTACCCTGTACTACATAAACTGTTTGTCACTCCCGCTCTTGCGCTGTTCTATCAAGCGGATTCATAAACTAAGACAATTCTTTATTGAATCTTATTACAATGTTATTATTTGCCGCTTTACAAAAATGAATCGTACTATGGTTACCGTCCACCGACTACCCCTCAGCCTCTGAAGTCAAATTAAGGGCATTTACCGTCACCATCATTACTACTATTATTGTTATTACTATTGTTACTACTATTACTACTACTAAAAAACTAAATTCTGCTTGATTTTGAGTTTTTTACTACTTCTTAACTATTATCTCAAATATATATTATTTAGCAATATACCCTTTATACAGTTGTTAAAAACTATTTCTTTTTTTTTTCACTTTTCTTCTATACTGCTCTATTTCGGAATTAAGTGAAGTTGTTTTTGGTTTTTGCTATTACTTCTCCCATTTTCTAACTCGTTCTCCTTTTTGGTAATTGAAAAGGACAATAAGGTTGCTACATGCTATCGATTAGCTGATTTACAAGAGTCGCTTGTTATACTCTTTCACTTTGATACGAGTATATAACGTGTTTTAATTTAGCTTTTCTTTTAACTGCATCAGTGTTTAGCTTAATACGTGTCGAAATAAACTTTTCAGGAGCTTAAGCTCGTGCCAAATATTTCCGAAAATTACGATTAAGTGATTCCATAATCGTAAAACACCGTGTTTACAAACAAACATTTCCCTCTAAACTTTTGGCTCTTATGACAGCGATTTAATTAACATAAAAGAAAACATCACTAATGTCGTTACCAGACACGATGCGTAAGCAAGAACAATAATTATCCTTACTTTAATGACGTACGAACGAGATATAAAAAGATCTGTCAAGCTGAATAAATAAAAAGTTTGCTTTGTCTAAAGTCTTTCCTGCAATCGAATTAAAAAGATTTAGATGAGGACTTGTATGCCAAATTTTTCAAGCGTCATCATGAGGAAAAAATAAATATCCACCTAAGTACGTCAAAAGCGGAATCCCTGAGTCATTTTGTCTACTCATGCATTTTTTTAAAATTCCAATTAATATTCTCGACTTAACTTTCTAACTAGAGAAGACTCAAAGAGAGGCAATTTTTGCGACTAGAGATAAAGTTAAATTGATAAGCAGGATGAGAGGTGTAATTTTCATTGCTTGGTAGTTTGAAAGGGCAAAGCGACCTTTACGACGACGCTCAGATATTTAGCTTCATATCTTGACGTTTAACAAGGGATGTAATTACTGGTTTTAAGTGGAATTGTTTGCGCCCCCTTCTTATTCTTCAAGGTTGAGAGTGAAATTGGTCTTTTGATTCATTGCTTTTATCGAACGAGAAAATTGCAATTTTAAAGTCTAAGGAATTTTGCACACGACTGTAACAGGATACCAAGGATCTAGGGATACGCAATTGAGGTGCAGACAAAGCAAATAAATGGTTATTGGAACAGTGGTTAACACAAAATGGGCAAATACGGACAGTTTCAACAAAATTAAAAATACTTTCTTTTCCCAATGTCAGGTTTCGAAAATAATGAAACAAAATTATGAGAATTTAAAAATTTATTATTAACTTCTCTTTGAAAATTTTACAGTCAATTCGTAAATAATATGTAATAGAATTAACTCAACACATATTTAACCCGTATTACATTTATCACAAGTTTATTAACCAATTAATAAATTTCAAACTGGCTGCCGCTAAACAACGCTAACGACAATTTTAAAGGTAGTTTTACTGGGTTGCAAAATCTACCAAAACCATAAAAACATCAGGAACCCTTCGAGTAAATAAGACAAAGAATTTTAAACAAAAATATTTTTTTTACCGGGCTGTCATAAATTAGTTCAGATTATTATACTCAATACTTTTTATAGTATTACCTATCTATAAAATTATCAATGTTTGATCTTATCAAAACATCATCTAATTCAACTGCCAAATTTAAAATATAATTTTCCAATTATCTTGTCGATATCTTTTAAAAAATAATGTTGTAAAGCTTATTTAGCGAGAAATAAAAAAAATCGATATCAACCAATGAACAATGAACCATTTTTTAATACCTGTAACATTAATGTTTTCTTTTTGGTTTTTTATTAATAAGTAATAAGTGTTGGTGAGATCTAAACAAAAAACTGTTTTTTCTTCTTTTTCCTACTATTTTTTGTTTGTTTGATTTTAGCCTCTTACATTTTCTTGTTACTTACATTTTTGGAAAAATATTTTTTGTCAGCTAATTCCTACATAGGAATGTGCTTGAGAGAGACAGCATCGATGCTTAACCTTGCAGTGTGCTGTGAATTAAACATTGCAAAACTTTTCCAAAAATTTTTACACTTTGCCAGTCTAAAGCCAGCTCTGCACAAATTCTAAACTTGAAATATATTTTAATTGGTCAATGTTTTTTGAACAATTTTGTTTAATTGTTCCAGCAGTTTTTTGTTAATGTTTTTTCACAAAAATATTAAAAATTTAATCTTTTATATGACAGTATTTTTTATTTATATTTTTAAAACTATCTTAATTGACAAATGGGTGTTAATAACTTTTACGTCTGTAGCAGCGTTTTGAGAACCTCTCTCGTCATACACAAGTGTATAACTATGAAGCTCAAACAAGGTGCTAGCTCCTAAAGAGTTCTGTGTTATTTTAGTTTGTGCTTTTTCTTTTCTTCCAATTTCCATGCTTCTTCATTTTTTGCTTTGAATTTTATGCATCCGAAGAAGGTGTGTTCTGGTATATCTACTTTATCACAATCCTACAACCTACTTTTTCTATTCTCCAAGTTCTATCAAGGTAGGTGTTGAGGTTTCTACATTCCAGTAATATCTATTTGTTTCTTATACTTCTGGCTTAATAGTTTACTAAGATTACTAATTACTAGTAAAGCTTTTTGTAGATTCTGTTTTATATAAAATGGATTTTAGATTGGTGACACGTCTTATACGATGAGCACGAATGATTAATCGATTATTAATTAAATTTGCCAAGAAATCACAGTTCTCTAATGTAGGTAGAGTTTCTTGTTTTAACTTGAATCTCGAATCCTGAAATGAAGATATGGTTTTTGAAAGTGCTGGCATTAAACCAGAACTCAGACTGGAAGCTATTTCTTATACTTTACCGTTTTCGCAAGTTAGAACGCACGTTTTAAGAACATATTTATTTCATTGTGCCGAGAAAATTTTCTAGTGCTTTTGATACATGATAAATCGTAGTGAAATTGCGTTACAAACACATCAGTGAGGCTGACAAATTTTAGAAAAGATGCGTAAGCACACAGAAATTTATAGTACATGTTTGACCAAAAATGTGGCAAGTTGTTGAGAGGACAAATCTTTTAGCCATGCACCAGGTTTGTCTTGAGAAGCAGCTAGTAAAGCGAGGACGAGATTTGCAGAGGTTGTGCTGAAGATGAGGAAACTCCTCTTCATATTCTCTATTACTGCCCTGCATTTGCAGGCATCAGAGATTTATACCTGGGCTCTCTATATCTGAAGCCCAGTGCTATCGAGAAGGCTCCTGCAGACAAGGTAATGAGCTTCATCAGAGGCACAGGGCTACTGCAGTAGTACTATTCCGAGAGGTAGCACACAATGGGCGTAGGCCTCGGTGTGCGGCTCGCGCTTCGGGCCCCTCTGGTATTTATTAAAAAAAAAAGTTGCTTGTTGTCGGGGTTGTGAAGATTCCAACAAAGCGTTAAATTTCTTCTTTATTGACAAAATATCTCAATAACGTTGGAGTTTCCTACTTACAGGTGTACAAAAACATTCTGTCTATAAAGCCAAATCTTCTCTTTTGCTTTATTCTTTTTGTTTGATTGCTTCTTGTATTTAATCTCACAAACATCTACAGTCAAAAATGGAAGAAAGTTAGAGCCTACAAGATCTGAAGTGCAATAAACCAAAGCTAGAAAAGCTGGCAATGACACATCTGCAACAGAAGTAACATCCAGACCACTCAAAACCACAGCAAGTGAAGCCTGAGACTAAGATGGTTCAGAAATACCAATATTTAAATTTTTTTAAGGTGTAGTGTTAATATCGCTATCAAAAGCCTCGCATCTGTTTCTGCGTCTCTAGAAGGGATATGACCTTAAATAATAATTAAGTTTGGGCATCTATGAGCAATTCCGAAGAAGAAAGAAGACCATACAAAGATTCAATTTGTAAAGATTTTTTGATAAAAATAAAAATTTTCTAGAAGTTTAGTGACAAAAAAAGAAAATGCAATTTCATGTGTTGGAGAACTAAGAAGATGCAAATTTTTAAGGTGAAAAAAATTTATGTGAGAAGCAAGGGAGTGAAACTGCTTCAAAAAGAAAGTGACAGTCTCATCTGAACAGATTCTATAAAACTAAGTTTGCATTTAGAAAAATTGATTGATACTTCAAGAGGTTTAAATTTATTGAACACTGTTTGAAAGTTTTCAAAAACTTCAGAACAAAAAGAAACAGCAAGGGTACCATCATCCAAGTACCAAATGTTGAGTTTAGAATGTTAGAGTTTAAATTGTTAATGACGGGCTGAATCTAGAGACTGAAGACTGCTGAACCAAGCGAATCTCCTTGTTGGCAACCAACTAGGAAAGAAATCTGGTGTTTGAATAATTTTTGAAATGCATCTCATAAAATTAAATTTTTGAGCAGGTTTAACGACGCTGTATTATGTACGAATTCTATATGTATATTTAGCAATCTTTACACGGTTTTGTGTTTTTTTTGTATTGTCTATTGGAATAAATTTTTATTATTATTATAATTACATAACTTAATCAATCTAACGTAACCAAACCAAGCAAGAAAAATTTACCTATTAAACGACTCGCACTTACTGCTGCAAGAACAATGTCTTTGATTACAACTACTTAAAATTTTGGGGTCAAGTTTTAATTATTTGCTTTTTTAATTAGACTAACTTTTATACCAAATTTGCTTGAAATTTATCAACTTTTTGATGGTGCAATTATTATGACAGAGTAGGTATATTTTTTCAAAATTTACAATTCAAATAAAGATTTATTTTAGACACTATCACAACTAAAAGCTATTACAGATCCTTGCTATTGGTCTTATTACATTTTGCAGGATCTAAGTATAATTGTTGTAGTTTATTCTTCGTGGAGTTACTCCAGCTCTCAGCTCCACCTGTATTCTGTTCCTATTTTTATTTTTTTAAATTGCATATTTTTGCAGACTAATCTATTATGACAATTTAACAAATCTTTTTTTTTTACTTTATTAATTTTGTTGGACTCTTTTGAAGATCCTTTGAGAAATCCTTTCTATTTTTATGAAAGATTTCTAATTTACTAATCGTAACTGCCTTAATGTTTTTAATTAGAGATTTAAGATTTTGACCTGACCTGACCTGTCATATAAGAACCTGCAGCCGAAGGTGATTTATGTCACAGTATTACCAATTCAAAATTTTGATTGTTGACGTGAACGCATTATCCTTGGCGACAGGTATAGGTATAGTAGAAATGTAGTAATGTTTTCTACTAACATTAGAAAACACCTAGATGTACACTACTGATCACTGGAAATGAGATGGTCGGGCTGACTATACTTGTGTCATTATCAATAATATTACAATAAAATATAGATTACTGAGTGTTTTAAATAAAGTAAATATGCTTCGTTTTGTTAAATTTTTAAATTACCTAAAAATACAGATAGAACTTTGTTATTCCAAGGTAAGGACAAGTTTGTTCGGTTTTACTGTCTCATTTCCAGTGACCTATAGAGTACTTCGTTATTTGTTTTTAGTTAGAATTGTAATACAATCTTAAGACATTTTTTAATCTATGTATTTAATTAATTAAAGAAAACTGTTATAACCTATTTATCTATGTATATCATCTTTCAGTTATGTAGTTTAATTTAAAATATCTCGATTAGTTATGAAACATTTTTAGCTAAATGACTTACAACTCAGTAACAACGTAAATCTATTTTTATTAATTTTTGTTTGATAAATATTCTTTTTTTCATAAAATTAATCGTAATTTTAAATGAACAACAAATATGATAAACCTGGTTAACCACGAATTTATAATTAAATATTGGATTTTTGACATATACACTTAAAATATTTTTTGTAAAATATGTTTTTTTATTTTTATTATCTGATTATAGCATTATTCATCCACTTTTTTATATTTTTATCAAATAAAAGTTATCTTTAAAATTTTCAAAAGCATATGTCATCCAGGGCGTGAGCAATACCTTCGGAATTGAGTATGCGTATAGATATGACGTTTTTATGATTTTGAAGGAAATTACACAGACATGACATAGCGTATTTATTTTCGTTCCTTAAAAAGCATCTTCAATTCCACAATAATAAAACATTTTGCAACGTCATATTCTGCATTTATATTTAGCTGAAAAAGTAATTATTACAAAAATATCAACCGCACTTCTATAATTTGTTATGTTTGTTCAATAATCCGGCATCCAAAGAAAACATTTTTCAACTTCACTTTCACGTATTTCCTCTGTAAAAACCTTCAGCAATAAAAATAAACCGAATTCGGTTTCAGTCTCCCAGCATTCTCTCATATCCCGCGTTTGTTTTAAATGAAAATTCAAAATTCGGTTCATGTCGAATAATTCTTCCGGAGAGCATTGTTGTTGCCGATATTTATCTGTGTTTTTCGGCATTAATTGCGACGGGGGATTATAAATCACGTTGGGGGTGAATCCTCACACCCTCGGTGTGTAGAATTTGAAAAATAGGCCACAAAACGGAAGAAAATCGATTTGGCCTTGGTGGATTTTGGGATGTGATAAACGAGGGTCGATGTCAGGAGATGAGCACAGTGGAGCTTCCCGGCGGGTGAATCGATTCGCTTTGGGCGGCGGCGTTGGCGGCACAAGCACTGGGACTATAGCCTGGGCCAATATGACCCACTTCCCGATTTAACCCCACCCTGGATTCGGTCTAGCCCGGTAATCAGATGCCCAAATTCGCGCTCTGATTATCACTTGACTTACAAAAAATGCTGGTTTTCTGGTCGGGGATGTTAAAAGGATGAAACAGTATTTTTATGATGGTAGTTTCGGGCTTGGAAATGACTCTGTAGGAGTCTTGAAGGAATAAAATTCGATGCCTGATGAAATGAAAAGTATTTCGGATGTAACAATGTTGCAGCGTTTTATACCAACTACATGAGTGAAATACAGAGATGGATAAAGCTCGTTTCAGATCTATAAAAACGCCTACGCCATTAAACAAACTTTAGACAACGCAAAAAAGCTTGTACTTTGCGAATTTTCTCTGTGGAAAGTCTGTTATTTCAAATTTAATGCCACAAACTCTTTTGTATTTTCATTATTATTACAGAAAATTGTATTCGACTTCTCTTTCTGGATTAAAAATAACTGGGAGGTGTCTCAACACTTTCAACTCTATATCCTAAAGCAGGTTATATGTAGTTGAAGGCCCCCAGTTTTTATGTTTTCAATTTTTTTAAAATTCTACAACTCTTCTAGACCTTGCTTGTAGGTAGGTACCCTCTTGGACTTTTCTTTATATTCGACTCGAAGGATCATAAAATTTTTAATACAACTTGGGAATCAAAGGCGACAATTATTGTAAACGTAAGTGTTTCTTCAATGTTCATAAAAACAAATAGCAACTGTTGCCTTCGGTTCCCTAATTCTTTTAAAAACTTTAAAATATACATTTTTAGAAGTCATAAGCGCAAACTATTGTAAATTACTCTTCAGACTTTTTTCTACATCCGCTTAAAAATAAAATAAAAGAGCACGAATAAATAAATTAGTTCTACAACACTTATTCCACAAAATATGTTAATATTACGATACGTCGATACGATACGTTAATTACACAACAAAAAGGCTAAAGCATATTATTTTCACGAGAAATAAAGTTAAATTCTTGCTCAGGGGACACTCTACTAATCTTTACAAAGAACTTTAAATTTTGTATACGTAGTTAAGAGTACGTGGCAAATTCACCGGTAAAATTTTTATTCTTCTCTCTTAATAAATAACAGAAATAAATTTGAAAATAATAAATTTTAGTGAGATTTCCCAAACTCAAAATTAAAAACAAAACTAACCTGCCGATTTTAATATAACTTGTGTATACTAGGGTGGGTCAAAAAAATCGCCTTTGTTTTTTTTTACTTCCGACACTGAAAAATTAGTTCCTGTAGGCTGTCCGCTGAACACATAGAGTAATAAAACTCAGTGGGAGGAGACAAGCAGCGTAGAACGTTCTGCGGTGAAGTCAGGTTTACTCTGTTATCATTATTTGAGTGTGGGTGTAGGCGCTTAAAATATGAAATTGTTGGTTTTAAAAACGCTCACCCAGACAACCAAAACAGAAGAAGGATAAACAAACACACCCTACGTTTAGCTTTTATTTTGGGCGCAAGCCTAGAAATTCTTACTTTCTAAAAATATGCTCTAGTGTGTTCAAGACTTTTACTTTAGGCGCTCCATTTAAAATTGACCAATGAAGAGTTGTTATTCAAACAGCGCGGTTTAAGTGGGCGTTTTAATTACTCTATCTGTTCAGCGGACAGCGTATAGGCACATTTAAAAAATGCTTTTTTAAGATTAAGCTCTTGAATTAATTTAAGCTCTTAATTTTAATAGCAAAGACTCCCTTATCGCAGTTTTCCATATTTTTTTTTCAGTTCTATATGACAAAATCCATATCTCGTCACTACTTGATCGCACAGAAAATTTTATTCACGTTTTTTGTAGGAAATTAAATGATCTAGAAAAGGTATCTTACAATTTTTTTATAACTTTTACAGTTTAGAAGATATCAGAAGACAAAGTGTGAAGAACTTAACAAAAATTTCTTTTTTACTTCTGAATTTTGTAAGTCGTGGATAAATAAATATTATAATGTGCACAACGTACAGTTTTGCAAGAAATTAATAGCTCTACAAAAAAAGTCGTTTGTGGTTAATCGACTACTTCAAACATTTAAAAAAATTGGGGATTTAGTATCAAATTTAGGTTTTTAAAATGCGAATATCTTCTAAATGGTTGGAAAAATCAATTAACCACAAGAAACCTTTTTTATAGAGCGTTTAATTTCCTACAAGGCTATATGTAGTGCATTTTATAATATTTATTTATCTCTGACTTATAAAATTTAGAATTAAAAAAGGAATTTTTGTTAAATTCTTTAAAATTTGATCTCCAATCTTCTAAACGGTAAGAGATATAAAAAATTGTAAAAAAACTTTTTGTAGAGCGTTTAATTTCTTACAAAAATTGTAAATATAAAATCATTATTTTTTTTAACTTTCTACACTGAAAAATTGGTCCCTAGGTACTTTTAAAAAATGCCTTAATTTTAATAGGATCGAAGTTTTCCATTTTTTTTTTCAGTTTCATATGGCAAAATCTATATCTCGTTATTACTTGACTGTACAGAAAATTTGTATTTACATTTTTTGTAGCCCACTCTAATGTATACGTAGTTAAGAGTACCTGAAAAATTTACTGGTAAATTTTTATCTTTCTGTCTTGATAGATAACAAAAATATATTTGAAAATAAGAAAAAAATTGTGGGATTCTTTAAACTTAAAATGAAAAACGAAACTGATCTGCCGATTTTAATTTAAACGTGTTTTTCAATTTTTGTTTTTTATTTTTGCGCAAGAATATTAAAAACGCTACTTTTTTAAAATTTCAGCAAATACATGCAGCTTTTAGTAAATATTTTAGTAATTTTAGTTGTTAAATAAGATGCAAATTTTTCGCAAACTTTAAAAAATGTAGTTTTGTCACAAGGTTTACCAGGGTTTTGATGAAAATATGGTATATATCTTCAATTTCACAATTGAGTCGAATGGGCTAATTCCAAGTTGAGATAATACCGGTAGTATCTTCGTTTCTACGCAAAAGTATAAGAATTTGGGGATGTGATTTCTTGTTGCCATGAAAAAGTATTAAAATTTGCGATACTACCGGTAGTATCTCAACTTGAAATTAGTCTATGAAGCGACTATATGACAAAGAGTTCTTAAAACGAAATAGGAGGCTGGTACCGCTTGCAACCTATTGGAAATTGTTTAACAAAAGGATGCATTAACATCTACTTTTTCCACCTTTTTGCTAATAAACAGAATTCTATGAGTTGTGAGCGGCGCGGCGCCGGCGTCTAAATTCTATCTTCTAAAATCTTGTAGAACCCCTTAGTCTTAAAAAATCAGTTTTATTAACTATATTTTATATGTTCAGCCACCAGTTAGCCTCTTGTCATCTTTTGCTTACAATTTCTTTTATGCTAAAAAAATTGTCCGTAATATAACTTTTTTTGTATCGTACATTTTTATTTAGTGTCATTTATATAGTACCATTTTTTTCTCTTCTCAACCAATGAGAAGAGAGAACAGGTGGGAATAGACCAATTTTCCGAATCGATACATCCTTAATATGTATTTCAAAATTTTCGAAAACGACGACACAATTATTAATTTTTTAACTCTTTTATCGGAAAATTTCATAATTTTTCCATGTTTAGCTCTAGCATTTCCTCTCTTTTTATACATTTTCTTACATTTTATGTCATTGTTCTGATCTCTTCTTTTTCTTTCACAATTTTTTAGTTTATATTTTCTTCTTTTTCTTTTTTTTAATTAATTTTTTCTAATATTCTTTTTCTTTGTTTGAATCGTCATTCATGTACCATTAGTTTTTACATTTAAAATTTTCTTTTAGTTCTTACTACTTCTTATCTCATTACCATTCCGTTCTGTTACTCCTAATTTTTTGGTTTTTATATATTTTTTCTCTTGTGATTATCTTTATTTTTTCTACTCTTTGCGTATGTTGTTTAGCTCCATCTTTCCTTCCAATCTCTTTAACTTCTTTTATCTGAACTTTTGCAGCAATAAAATTCGTAATTATTTAATAATAAAAACGAGTTGTAGCTCCAATCATATTTTCGTAATGTGCTAGTTCTCGGTCTTTATATGGCTAATAAAGTTTGGAGCGATAAAATCCTACATCTGGTAGAAATTGTTTTGAAACTTACTTGCACTCAAGTAATTAAACTAACTTTATGCTAACTATTCCAACTTAGATCAAATAAAGCATCTCAAATTGAGAAAAAATGCAAATTAAACTCGATTCAATTAAGAATCAAAAGAAAACATCGTTTCAAGGTTTACAACCCGCCAATAGAGCCGTTTTAGTAATAAATTCATGTATCTGATCGAAATCTTTGTAGATTTAGCTTTATTGATGATTCTCACGCTACAAATGCCGTGAAATATCAGAAATTGAGTTGCTCGCGGATATCAATATACAATTTTCAGAGAGTTGGAGAACAATTCAGTGATGTCCTTTCTTAATGGAGAAACTTAGCATGCAGTAAAGCAATTTTCAGAATTTTTAAAAATAACTATTAGGGGAGTTATTTCTTTGAAACACGAACAAAAAGAAATTTTGAAAGAGGGTAAATTAAATCTATTTGGGGTTTCAGCGTAGGCGAAGCTAAGAGATGATAAGAGCAGAAGTCAGCGATCTGGAGTATTTCATATAGAATGTCGCTGGAAAAATCCTCAATAATATTTTTAATCAAAAGAATAAAAACTCAAATAATAATAATAATCAATTATTTTTAAAAATATTTAGTTTTAAAATAATTAATCTCCTATTATTATTAAATTATGGAAATAAAAAACGGAAAAAATTAATAAAAAAAACATATATTTATTGTCACTACAATAGAATGGTACTGTTTATTTAAATGACTTTGACTGGTGTAGCAATAAAAGAGGTGGAGCTCTTTAGTAATGTGCTTGTTGAAAGTACAAAACACTCTCTTTTATATACCAGTGCCGCATTAAATTCTTAGTTTGTTCATTACCCTTAATGCATTTATAAATAAGGTTCTTTCTTATCTTTCATGTTGAGGATTGAGACTTGAATCTTTCTGAGTCAGCGACCGTAAAACTGTTGACCCCTCCACCTATGCACTGTGTTTCTTGGAAAACAGCCTTTACAAACTACAAAACAGCTTTATTTATAAGTGCGCTAAGGTGCATTATATCTTCCGCTTAAGAAAAAAGTTGTTTCTTACTTTCGACTAACACGTGTTGGAAAGCTTTACTTCTTTTATTGCTTTATCCTTCAAAATTATTTAAATGGATTTTACAAAATTGTATTGTGTTGTCCAATCCTAATTATAGCTTTGTATGCAACAGCTTGTCTAATAAAGAGCTGCAGTATGTATTGATTACATAAATAGCGGTCATGATTCTCGTTTAGAAATAACAATAATTATTTATACATCTAGTAAATTAAACATATTTCTATTCATGGAAAGAATTTTCAACTCAAGAGCGCAAGCGAGTGAATTTATTTTTCTGAGTGAATAAAAATATTTAAATTTGATGGAAGTATCAAATATTTAATTCACGTATACATTATTTTGTTTAATTTTAATTAATTTTTTATTTAATTAGATATTAAATAACGCAGTTTGGACCGTTTTTAGGAGACAGCCTGTACATGAAAACAATTAATCTACCTATCTGTACTTTTTTAACAGTTTTATCAATGTTTAATCTTATCGCATTTTTTTAAATTTCCAAACTTAAAAGATAATTTTAAATCATTTTATTAATATATTGTTTAAAAAAAATAATGTTGTAAACTTTATTTAAAGATAAATAAACAAAACAAACAAAATACATAGATAAAAATGGTCTGTAATTTTTTTTATTTGTTTCTAGTTTTTTAATTGACTGGTTTTATTATTGAAAAGGAATAATTTTCGGTTTGTTATGGCTTACAAATAGAAGTTTTACGAAATATACAGCATGCTAAAGAAAACACCAATGAAGAAAAGCGCTGTGAATCTAATTGGCTTTTGGATTCTTTACTTTTTTACTGTTTTTTGTTTTTTCTTCTCTATCTTCTTTTATATCTTCTTGTCGCTTTCATTTTTCGACCTAATAATTGTATTTGTTTTAACTTCTATTGCTTTTTTATTTTTTCGATTCCAACAACACGATGTAACAACTGTTCATTTAAAAAAGTTATCAAGTGTGCTATGAGATTTTGATAAAAGAAAATGTAGCGAAGAAGGGATGTCGGAACTTGATACACAGCGTCACAGTGCGCGCGCAGTCGTGATTTGTCGTATAACTGACAGTACAGCAGCCGAATTAAACTTCATACATACTTCAAAATGTTTTTGTTTTTTCATAGCACACTTGACAACTTTTTTAAATGAACACTTATTATTTATTAATAAGGCGCATATCGTCAATTTTGTTTCTTCAATTTAGTAAAGGAATTTTTTGGTATTTCTGAATGTACACGTTTCAACTAAAAATAAAATAGACATATATAAGAATGTATTATAACATAATTATGTAATTTAATTTATAAATTTTATATACAATATATGTATAATTAAATATATAACATATAATTTTAAAGAATGTGTCGAAATACATTATTCCTTACTTCAAGCCCTCAATTAATTAAAAAGATTGTATGATGGATTAATCTGATCCAAATGTCCGGGAAATTATAGATTAAAACGTTTCTTCTTGTTGAGATAACAAAAGTGACAAAAATAAATATATAGAGTGAGCATTATGTGTTGAATATTTTTTGATAAAACTTGCGCTTAGTGCTCCTATTTGAAACTTGAATTTGTGGCATAAATTTGACTTTTAGTTTACTAGAAACTAAATTTTAGTTAGAACTGGAAACAGTGCTATACAGAAAACGTGGAAAAAGCATGAGAAATTATCAAAAACATTATACGAATATAAGAAAAAAATAAAAATGTAATGAAAACAATACAAGGGATCAAATAAAAATGTGTGCAACTAAACGGAGAAATAAAGAAAAGTTAAGCAAAATACGATAAAATTAACGTTAAGATAAAAACAGAGAACAAAAACAAAAGAGATAAAGTCGTACAAAATATTCAAATAAAACTAATTAAAAAAAATTATAAGTGAAAAGATTTATTGAATACATGATTCAAAATCAAATGTATGGAGCAATATTGTAACCTGACATACAGCAATACAAATGAAGAAAAGTTGCAAAATTTTTTTGTCTTATTTCAAGTGATAACAAAATTGCAGGCTTTTAAAGTTTGGTAAAAAAAATATTTTCTTTTCGTATATCTCCAAAGTTACTTAACTCATTATTATGAAGTTTGGTGTAAATACAATGTTAAATGTTTTTTTTTTCTGATAATAGCAAAATTTGATAAATCGTTTTAATTTCGAGTTAAGTACTTTTGTCGCATATTTTTTGTAATTATTTAATTTTTTGTTTTACTAACGTTAATTGTGATTACAAAAATTAATATTTCAATGACTTCTGAATAAAAAAGTAAGAAGGCAAAACTTCTCTTTTGAGATATTTAAATTTAAATCATAAAAACGAATTTTAATGTCCAACTTTGGCGCCCTCTAGCTCCTAAACGGTGCAACTTGGGACAGTGGTAAGCTGTGTTAAATCGCTTTACTTTGACCTGAAAAACTTGTAGTTGTCTTATGTCTATATTTTTTTGTTGTAATGTTTTATTATAACTAATTTTTAAGTTATAATTTTGTTATAAGTTGGCATAATTTTTTGAATAAAGGTAATTTTTTGAATCACCTGGTACATTGAACTCGTACATTTTGTATAGTACCGGGTGAGTCTGCTAAAAGTGTTTCTGAACTTTTCTCAAAAACTAGGTATCACATCAACTTCAAAGGTTGGCATTGTAAACTCTGTTTTTTGCACTACACAGTGAATAAAAGTGAATTTTTTCAGAATTTTTCTAATACTCTTTCTAATTAATACTAATTAATTTCTTCAAAAAAATCTAAATATTTCCAATTTTTAACATTATTCTAAAAGAAAGGTTGTCAAAGTATTATTTTGTGCAAAAAATATTTTTTAAAAAATGTACATAAGCTCAAAACATAATAACATCAATTTGATTCGTAAGACGCATTTGTAAGCCCTGCTTACTCTAACTCGACAATACCTACCCCTAGTGTCTTGGTCCCACCAAGATTCCACCCACCCTCTTAGAAAAAAATGGCGTATTTAAGTTTGAAATGTATTGCTTCAGTGGTGGCTCTTAACTGTTATAATAGGAGGACCGATAAGTCACAGACATTAACAAATACAAAATTGGAAATATGTATTTAGATTTTTTTGAACAAATTAATTAATATTAATTAGAAGCAATATTAGAAAACTTCTGAAAAAATTCACATGTGTAGTCCAAAAAACAAAGTTTTTGATGCCAAACTTTGAAGTTGATGTGATACCTAGTTTTTGAGTCAAGTTAAGAAACACTTTTAGCAGACTCACTCGGTATATAGTCCAATACTGGACTTTCAGCTAACAAAAAGAGTGTTTGAAACCACACTATTGACAACTTGTGGGATTGTTCCTTAAATTTGGATTATTTTATAAAGAAGATAGGGATATTACGGAGCAAAAGTTTAGTAGGGAATTTTTTAGGCAATTTTTAACTACTAGGTATACTAAAGTAATAAAAAAATGTTAAACTGTTAATTTTTTGTTGGCCACTTAATCAGTATTTCTTGATCACGGTGTAATTCACATTTATCACTTATTTGAAAAGTGATTTATTAACTGTTCATCAGAAATAAATTAAAAATTGTGTTTTAAAAAACCATATTTTTTACTATTTATTTTGTGATTGTAGTTCTTAAAACGAAGTATCTTTTGGGGAAATTTAGCTTGGATTTAAGGAATTTTGAGCCATCTTATGTAGAAATAAAAAATAGAAAAAAAATTAAGGATCAGAGAAAAAGTGGAACGAAATACTTGTAGATAAGTTGGAGCAAAAAAATACAACAAAGACAAAAATACAGAACTTAACCCCACTGGCCTTACGTAAGGTAGAAAGGCTTAGGCTTAGGACTAAGTAACCAAATAAATAATTAGGACATGAAACATGAATTAGAGTTTTGCAGAAGCAAAAATGCGGTTATCAATTGAAATTGTTTAACACAATTACGCTATTTGCCTGTTATTGAGTTAATAAGCATAAGCGGTTTGTACCAGCTTTTTAGGTTGTAAGATGCGACGTAAATACCATCAATATCATAAAAAATATAAATTTTGTGGACTATGAGCTCTAAATTCATTATTCTTCCCACCCATAATTAGGTCTTATCACATTTTTTTAATAAACCTTGAGGTATTATTGTGATAAGAAAATTTTTAACTAAAATAATAAATCAAATATTTAATTTACTACGCATATTTCACCAAGACTAACAATACACCAACCATTAAAAATAAAACCTTGATTCAGTTTTTAATAATTTATTATATAATTTTTAAATATTGGAAGTGTCGATAAAAAAAGGAGGTGGAATAAATTAAGATAATAAGGTTATAGCCACTGTTATCAAAGACCCAATTTCTACAATAAAGGATTTTGACTTCCTACACTTAATCAGATTTAAAATAGCGTGCAATTGTACTTTTTTAAATTACAGTTTTTTTAAAACTTTTGTTGTATACTTTTATTTACAAACAAATTAAACTGCAATGGTAGTAAAATGTCCCCACGTGTTTGTTGATTTATTATCATTTCCACTGATGTCATTAAGGAAATTACACGTGCATATCGTTCTATTACGATCTATTTGATTGTCATAACACATCTATTCATAAAACGTTATGTTCTCTCACGTTTCTTAATTAAACAAAATTAATTTTGGCTGCCCGCCCTTGAGTTATTTTACCATCATAATTTAAACCGTGTCATATTTGCAAGGTGATATTTAAAATATTTAGCAGAATAACTTATAGCTACGTAAAATGAGATTGACTTAATAAGACATACAGTAGGTATACATATCTTTAAAACAAATTATGAAAGAATTAATATCAAAGTCAAACCCACAAGTTTAATAAAACAAAATTCTTAAATAATAGAGGCAGACGCTTTCGAGAAATATGTCCTATAATCAGTGTTCAAAAAAGTTAAAAAATGTTCGAAAAAATGTACTAACCAAATTTTGTTAATAATAAATTAAAAACATAAAAAAATAAAAATGTATACTTATGATAAAATAAATCAGTTTTTTTTAACAAAAAAGGTGTTGATCGATCTGAAAGCATCAAATAAATAAATAAAGATGAATTTAAGCCGCATAAAAATGTGTAGATTTTTTTAAAAGATTTGACGTCAAATTGATATTTTATTTAAAAAATAATTTAAACAGGAATAAATACTACGAAAAAGAGTAAGGAGACAAGATTATAAACAAACATTCAATTAACTAATGAGGAGTAAACTAGTGAAAATAAAATAATATAATTAAAATTTAATTGGTCACTTAATGTTTGCAGAGAAGGTTCGTGGGCAGATTTAAAAATTACCAAAGCTTTTAAAAGATTTAAAGTAAAACCTTTATTGCAGATGTGAAAGATATGAATAAATTATCAGTAGGAGAAAAGAAATGATCGAAAGAAAGAATATGAGAAGCAGAAGCAGATAAAGTGTTGGGTTATATCTGTATTTTTGTACTTTTTTATTGTTCATACATGTTTACGAATTTTGGTTTCAATTTTTCGTCTTATCTGGCCGATATAAACTGCATTACAGTCAATGCAAAATAATTTGTAGACTCCTGAATGATGTAAAGGAGGAATTTGATTCTTGTTGTGTACGAGACAGGTCGAAAGACAAACTTTAAAATTAAAAACAATTTTTATATTAAATTTTTAAATATGAGTATAAGGGGAAAGAAGAATAGAGAAGTTTTAATAAAGAAGATGTAGACGGAGAATTGTGTAATATGTTGATGCTTAGAAGTATTGTTTTTAAGTTTTGGAAAAGTCTATCTAAGTCCTGTAATAGAAAGTGATTATTCACTGTTATTTATTTAGTGATAAGCGACTATTTCTCAAAGGCAACATGGTTTAATGGAAAAGTCCATATAATAAAGAACTAGATGTGAGAATAACAATGTTTGGAATCGGGTGAAATTATAGTATCAGCTGATGTAGGTTTACTATAAATTTCAAAAGCAAAAGATGAATCGTCTTTTGCAATTGAATCGTTTATTTCAGAAAGAGACTAAGTGACATTTTTCGAAATTTTGACATTTATATGGTTTTATACATTTAAAACGTAGCTGAATCGTTTAGTGCTAAAAGGAACTAACTTCAATAACTCAAATGCTTGAAATAGCGTATTCGATTTATCAGTTTATTGCAAAAAGGTTCTAAGTAACACACGTTAGCCCCTTTTTGCAATAAAGCTCCTGACGAGGTATACTCATTTATATGAGATTATGTTCAAAATGAAATCCCTGATTTGATTAAAGAGTTGCGTCTATATAGTGACAATTGTCCGGGCCAAAACAGGAACCATACAATGGTACGCATGTGTATGGCTTTGGTAGAAATGGGAAGATTTAAAAGAGTTGAACAGTTTTATGCCATAAGAGGCCACTCTTTTCTGCCTAACGATCGTGATTTTGACTTGGTCAAAAGAGTTCTGATGAAGCACGACAGAATTTTTTCTGTACATAAATACACAGAACTTATTGTTTCATCCAGTGCTCTTAGACATTTTTCTGTGAAGGAGGTTAACACTAAACAAGTACTTGAATTTAAAAAATGGTGGTTTAGGCCTAGGTACTACAAGAAAAACGCCATCTCTTTTTAAACAATAAAAAAAAGAGTCCCAAGGGATAAGAAACAGGCATTTTCTGTATGTCAGTTCCACTATTTTCTGCATGAGTCCAGGAAGCCGGGTTATGTTACAGCTTCCAAATTTATTGAAATCTTTGCAAATCGTACATTTCAGTAGAGTATGCCAAGTCAAAAAAAAATTGCTATAAATATGCCTCTAACAAAAGCTTACCTTGATAACCACGTACCCATTTTGGAAACAAAAATTGAAGACTTGAAGAAGTTGGAGATGAACATCTATCTTTCTATCAAATATTTTAAAATGGCCAACAAAATTATCGAGGAAACACGAACAAGTAGCAGCTTGTGAGAATATCGAGGAACACGAATAAACTACACATATCACGTTATTTTTTTTTATTTGAGTTAGAAAGGTTATACTATTAGTTTTTGTTTCTTCTTATTGTTAATTCTTATTTCGATTGCTCAAATGTCAGTCTTATTAGAGCTAAATATCAAACAGTATTCGTTTATTGTTGAAAGGGACTAAGTGAAACTTTTTCTATCTCAAATTTTCATTAAACAACTGACAGTTTTATTTGTTTATTTCGAAAACGATAAAATGCTACTTAGGCTCTTTCTGAAATAAACGATTCAATTATATTAAGATCTAGAAATGAAGTGCAAGAATTTGTTCTGTTTCTACAGTAAATTCAATGTTTTTATGTAATATGTTGATAACTAAAAAAAAATATTAATAATAAAATAAAGTAAATTTTATAATTCTGCTTTAATGCCTTTGAACGAAAAGATTACATATAACTATATCTAAATCAAAAACAAATACGCTTTGAAGAAATGGGAAGTTTTAAAAATTTTCTTTAAGATTGTTTATAAATAATACTGCTAAAGGGGGGCTAAGTGGGGAGCTCATGGCCAAATCCGTGTTTTGTTTATATATATTATTATTAAAAATAAAAAAAATATTTTTATTCAAATTATTATAATTAATTAAAGAAATTAAATCAGTGGCTGTAAGGGAAGGAGCGAATAAAAATAAAAGATTACTAAAAATAGAAAGGGCTTCATTGGCACAAATAGAAGGAAATAGGTTAGTGATGTTAAGAAAAAAGACAAAACTTGAGGGGTTGTTATATATTTTAATTTTTTTGGTAAGATATAAAGAATTTTTTACAGAGAATATATTGATAAAGTTTATGGAATGTCTAATAACTTGATTTAACCACTTTGCTAATTTATAGCAATGTGAGTTGGTACAAGAAACCACTGGTCTTATTGAAGTAGTATTTTTGAGAATTTTAGGAAGTCTGTGTAGTCTTGATTTAAAATTTTTAAGATTTAAAAATATATAAATTTTCTTAGAGTGAGGAGGACAGAATCAAGAGTAGATTTAAGTAAAATTTTTTATTTCAAAGTTGGGTAAGACTTCAACTTTTCAAAGTGTGTAACTGTGTTGATAAAAATAACGGTTTATTTTATTTTTAGTATATATTTATATTTTTTCATGTTTTAAATTTAGTATTAATAAAAGTTTGGTAAGTTTTTCTAGCTTTTACAATTTTTATTTTTACATTATTATTCAGGCACTGATGATGAGACACAATTTTCGAAAGCGCTTTGTTACTATTATGTAAGAATCTTGTTTGATTAAACTTGTGGGTTTGAAAATCACTCCACTTTGAGACGAAATATGTTTTCTATCAAATTTACATGCTTTTGAAACAATTAATTTTGAGAAAAAAAGGCGTGGGACGTTTTAATTACGTTTTGTACATTTTTTGTCTAATTTTAAAATTATTATGACTATTTTTAATATTATAAATTGGCATTATATTATTATAGCTGTTATGACTGCATTAAATCGGAAATTAGATAGATTGAGATAAATTTGTTGATAAATCAACAAGAACTCCTTGTAATATATTTTTTATTTATGAAAAAATAATGAGAGGTTTGTTGAATTATGCAGCACAATATACATATTGATAAAGGAAAAAACGCACAATTTCAATAAAAATGCAACTGTGGAATTTTAAAAGTGGCGTGTCAAAGTACAATTCGCGTGTAAGTTTCAGGTCTTTTCTTTCAAACTGATATTATAACGTTATTAAAATTTCATGTAATATTTAAATTTCATTTTTGTGAAATAATTTCAAACGGGAAATAAAATCGAAATTGCATGTCCTAGCTGTTAATTACGGATGGTTTATTACAATGTAGTGTGTTATTATCAGAGAGAATGAAATGTCTACATTTGTAATTGAATAATTAATGAAATAATAACTTATTTTGATAACAATGCGAAAAGAAGAATGAAATCATGTTAGGAATAATAAAGTGGGGTTATTTATATTGTGTTTACTTTTATTATGAAGATATATGGGATGGCATAAATTGACTAAATTGAGGTTCAAGACGGACATTATACAGAAAGTTCTAGGCATTTCGCGATACTATACAGAATGGAGATAAAGTTCTTGATATTGCTAAACATCATGAAGGAATAAATAAATAAGTCTTATTTATTTATTCCTCCATGTTAAACATTATTAAACAAAGCCGGACTGGCACACGGGCTTACCGGGAATTTCTCGGTAGCCCTTTTCGTACTGGGCCCTCTAGTTTCAACAATAATTTATTGTGGTATTATTTTATATATTCGAGGTGAATTTATTTTATTTCCTTGCTGACGTTTCGGTTTATCATATTTTTAAAGCTTCTTGAGGGCTTAAATTCGCAATTTATTTTTATATTTTATAAAAAATTGGCTGTCACAAAAAGCATTTTATAAATATCGAATTCAATAGGAGATATTTTATTTATCGCTTTTTGTATCAAAACCAGAATTCAGATTTGCAACAGTTTATTAAAATGGAAACTACGAGAGGCATTTTGTAAAAATCACAATTAATACATTTCAGAGACACTTTATTTGTAGTTTTATTTATCAAAATCAAAAGCCATAGACGAAATTTTGTAAAAAATGTAAGTCATAGACGACAATTCATAAAATGAAAACTGCAGGGAGCATTATATAAAGATTTTAATCAAAAATTTTTTTGTAAAGAAACATCAAAAACTGTAGAGCCTTTTTATTAAAATTGCTGTTACAATTTTTTTTTATAAAAATCGAAATCAATAGTTGGCATTTTCTACTTTTTTTATATCAATACCAGAAGCCGTAGGTGACATTTTATAAAAATTAGAATCTATACAGGCGACAATTTTTTACAGATGGCATTTGATAAAGATGGCAATCAGTTACCTTTTTGTAAAGAAATATATTAAACACTTTAGTGTTTATTAAAATAACTGGGGGTGAAACAGATTACAATTTTTAAAAATGAAAACTGCAAACACATTTTATAAAGATTACAATCAAAAATCGCCTTTTTGTAAAAAAATATATTAGAAAATTGTAGATCACATTTTATAAAAATAATTTGTTGGATTCAGCTGGTTCCTCCTCTGACTTTTTAAGACAAGCCTTGATATTTGTTGTTCTTCACCAAATAAAATAAAGGTCTCCTCCTTTCTTGGTAACAAGAAAAGTTTTTTTTGGTTTACTGATAGGTCATGTAAATCACATACTTTTTGTGTTTGAGTGTCCTACGTATAAATTTTTGCTGAGTCACATTTAGGATGTTGCCTTTTACTAGAATGTCTATATCATAAAAAGAACCCTGGTAATATACTCCAAGTGTATTCTGCTTGTGAATAAAATCGTCCACTGTGACGTCTTTTAAATGGGTACACCTTTTAGTAGCAGAAAATGGACCAATGATTGTTTAGATACTTTTTCTAGAATGCACTGGATTTAAAAAAAGAATTGTCAAACACTAATTTAATTTTTGATACCATACATTTAACAAAATGTATCTACTATAAGGTAAATTTGATCTTTTACATATAAAATGATATGTTACATTGTTAAGAAGCATTTTATACAGTCTTCAAGTGGATACATTTTCATAATCATGTCTTTCAATGTTATACAGAACCGTTTCGGTGGACCGTCTCTAAATATAATTTGGTATATTAGTTGCAAAGCAATAAATTTTTTTCGAGCAACTTTCCTCTTACATCTTATCAATTATTAGCTTTTCAGTTGCTTCAAGAAAAAAAGGAAAATAGGCTATTCGATTTGAGATTCTGGACTCTCTTTGAGAATAAACACTAAAATGGTGTTTTTTCAGGCATCTGGTATATGTAGTCCAAAGCAGTCCCTGAACAGTTTAGTTATTAGGCGGATAAGATGCTTCTGTACTCTTTACAAGAGAGCAGAAAAACTCATCATTTCTTGCCGATTTGTATGGTAAAAATGAGTCAGTTGCCCATTTAATACCTTTAAGCGTGATTACCTGAGTGGCATAATTCCAGGCAATCCTGGCTGCTGTTCTTAGAGTTAGATTTACATCTGGATAATCTTCAAGTTGAAATGAGACGTTTGCAGTGAGTAATTAAGAGTATCGTCGTCAGTGACTAATAAGATCCCAAAGGGCAACCGTAAAATCTACAAAATCTTTTGTAGTTTCGTAGTCAGCAGGAAGGGAACTAAGCTTTTGCCGTGACTAGCCTCATAAGAACTAGCCTTTTTTCGACGTATCGTAGGTTTAAAGTCGCACTGAACACTTCTATAAAATTTCCAAGTGTCAGAAGTGTTAACAAATGCTCTGTTCCAAAACATCTTTTGAAGTCTTGCAAAATCTACGTTCCACTAAGAAGCACATTTGTTACAGCTCCTTTTTAGTGTTAGCGATACAACTGAGTTGAAGATCACTCTTATTTTGATCAAGCAGAATCAAAGATATACGACTACCAAATGTCTCCTTCTTGAAAGTCCAGTCGGTGGGTATAGGGTCTCTAAATTACGCACTGTGTATTATATCCTTTTTGATGTAGAAGCAGATGTATGATCTGTCGGATCTGGTCAGATATATGAACTGATTCACTCAGCTTTGTTGTTAGTTGTTATAGAACAAAAATGTTTTTTCTCGGCTACTGACGTCCTGACTTCTCCACACAATGTAGTTCGAGTTCGTGTCGCATTATGAGGAAAAGCGACGCTTAGAAATAGAAGTGATAAAGAGGAGCTTTCCAAATGAAGAAATAAAAACAGTGAAAAAGAACAATCAGCAAGAAATAAAATTAATGAACATTGTATTTTCTGCAGAAAGAGATCGACAAGAAAAGAAATTATTGAAGACCTTTCCGAGGAAAGGCAATAAACAACAAATGAAGACAGCAAATGCTTTCTCTGTGGTTATAGAAAACGAGAAAAAGAAGATTTCAGAAAAACAAGAGAAGAATACAATTATAAATGCTAATGATATTAATAGAATTAGGCAGTCACACTGGAAATGCTCCACTGGCGATTGTTATAGAAAATGAAACTCAAACTGTTTTAAAATAAAAACAAATGTTGCTAACATTGCAAAATAACAAAGAAATTACTACCGTTATTAAGGCACAAACACTAAATTCTGAGGAAAATTTGGTAAAAGGTACTTCTAAAACAAAATTTGGTAAAAGGTACTCCTAAAACAAAGTTTGGATTACAAAATTCTCAGGAGAATAAGCTAACACTAGAAGTTTTTGGTACTGTTGTGAAGGTAGTCAAAAATGTTGATAAGCAGAAAAATTTTGATAAGGTGCCAGAGAACAGAATTGAGAAAGCTACAAACAAATATTTTATAGAAACGTTAAGTGACAGAAAAACTAACAATTTTGAAGAACAAGACTATAAAGACTATAAAACCTGAAACACCGAAAATTATCAAAAAGAAACTTTTATCAAACGATGCTAAAGCTCATCTACACTAACAAAAAAGCTTTCGACGAGCTTATAATCCATCTTGTCGATAGAAGTTTACCTGAAACAACTCTTACTTCTGTGGAAAAAGATTCTAGTTGCAAAACAAAATCTGATGTATCTTCACGAGGGGGCGGCGATGAAAGAAGATATTTTCACACAGATGTTAAAAAGTGTATTATTTTTTGAAAAGTTCTAAATTGTAGGAAAAATTTGAAAAAGCATTGTTTATAAGTGTCTTGGAGTGCGTCCAATATCAGAAGGACAACTAAGAATGCAATCAAAAAGAAACAAATGGTCACAATTCTGCCTAAAGTGAAGAACACTGCAGAAAAGAGGAAACCCGAGTATGTTTGGTTAAAATTGACGAAATTAAATTTGCCACAACGAAATATGAAAAAGATGTTGGGGTGTATAAAAAAGAGTCTTGTTAAATTTTTGGACAAGGTTTTAAATAAATCATTTGTGGCTAAATTTTTTCAGAAATTGTTAAAGAATGTGCATTGTGGCAACAGGAAAGAAGAGGAGACTAATGTTGAACCTATTTTGGAAGATTAAAGGAAGATAGGAAATTTTGTTGTTGTTCCATAATCTATTATGTGCCAGTAAAATAAATTAAATTTATAAGGAGCCGATTCTTGGAACTGCGGAATTCTACAACATTTATTATCTTTGTGATGGGTAGGTTTTGACTTGATAGGGAGATTCGTTGAATACACAAAAACTGTCTTTTGACGTTCACTTTCTCTGGAGGTAATATTAGCTGTTACAGAAATTCCAGTGTAGAAATTATTTCATCGAAAAGCCTTTTCTTTGTTGAAGACAAAGAAGCAGGTTCTGTATAGACAAGCCAAAGCCTCCTGGTCTTAGACAAAAGACGATAATTCTACTAGGTTTAAGAATGTCTGCTGCTGGTGTAATTCGGAGCGACATTTTCTCGATCTGGCTCATTCAGCTAGTTCCAAAAGCACGAAAAGTGTTCTCTGTCAAAATTGAAAATTCCTGAAATTTGAGAATGTGTTTGTTTTGTCGATCTACAGCTTCTGCAACTCTTTCTTGGATAGCATTTATTTCTACATTAGTAAGAGATTTTTGCTGGAAGCTGTCTTTAAAAATACAGACCCGTAGATGTGGTGCCACTTCCAGTAGAAATTTTGTTACAGCGTTTTTGCTTTTTGGTTTTTTGTCTGTTACTAGAAGCAGCAGATAAAAAATACTTATCAATGGTGATTTCCAACTGCGACTAGTACCTACTGAGTCGCGTTAGTAATTTGTAGAAAATTTAACAACAATTAAACAACGCTTTTAAAAATTATATTTAATAGTTAATAATGAAAAATTATGAAAATTTATTTGTCACAATTCATAACACAATCAAGGAGGTACAACAATTACAGAACAATTTCTAAGATTTTGTAAAAACAAGAAAGTTGAATTCTCAGCTTTACTTCTTCACATCTAGAATGCGCAAGTAGAAATTCTTTTGGGGGCCCTATTAAAAGTTCTCTACAAAGTCTGCTGAGTCAGTTTTCTCGACATTTTATATTCAGCCTCTATATTGGAAAAGGACAACAGAGAAATATTTAAATTTAAATATTTAATATATGTAACAGACAAAAGAGAAGTGAGGATTTACAATGACTTTTATTTACTGGTCGGAAAAATTAACAAAATTGAAAAAATTAAAATTTTAAAAAGAAATGAAATACAGAAAAAAAGTGTAAATTGTGATATGTATGATAACGTATGATAAAAAAAATATTCTCTAAAATAATATTAACCCAGTAAAAATGTAGATGAAATAACAATATTGGCAAGAGTCTTGAAGCTTTTTAGTAACCAACGGTTAACTTTAATCAGCGGCTGGAACATACCTTAACTGCTATTGAAAACTGTTTTTTGCAAAAAAACTCATTTATTTTACATTTTGATAAAAAAATTGTTATTATTAATATAGTGAATGACATTAGTCATTAGAAGTGCAACACCCGCAAAAAATGTTTTTTAACACACTAAATTTTACATACATATTCGGTTATCTAAAACGATGATTTGATTAAATTTTTAGCTCTTTTAGAGCAGTCGTTCTTATATAATTTTTACTGTTTTCTATCTACTCATCGCTACAAAAATAATCATTACAGTAAATTAAATATTTATTAAATATTAAATATTTAGATTAAATCAGTAAAGTAAATTTTGCAGTTAGTTACCGTGATCTTTGCATTTTGTATATTTTCTACCTAGAGGAAGAAGACCAAATTTATATCACCAAGCTGAATTTACTTCTAATAACCATCATGCGTGTGTGTAACACATGGATTAAAGAAGGCAGAGGAGTGAGAAAGAGACTAATTGGACAACCGAGACAAACGACAGAGCGCCAAGACGCCGCTTAAGAATCTTGACTCTTCGGGACCGGTTTTTTCCGGGCCGGCAAGCTGGTTATCAGTGGTTTACAGAGGAGATAGGCCAGTTAGCATAAGAATATTGTACCGTCAAATTATATCTTTTGGCCTAATGTCTTTCCGACCGCACTTAGTCCTTCCATGAACTGCTAATCACCAACGCCAAAGGCTAAAATGGTGCATGCATCGACAGCATTGGGACGCAGAATGGAGTTGTGGTGTTCAGCGACGAATCCCGATTGTGTTTAGGTATGCACAATGATTGAAGAGTCAGAGGGCGTCGTGGAGAAAGATTCAGTATTGATTTTTTTGGTGGAAAGGCATGTAGGTACACCATATCGTAGGAGTAATGGTTTTGGGTGTTAATGGTAGCCGATTCCATTTTGTGTTCATTTGGAGCAACGTTACATCGATACCGTTCTACGATCTTTTTTATTGTCCTATATGGAAACCTTTCTTAATGCGTTGTTTCTGCAAGACAACGCGCGTCAACATATTGCTCGACGAATAATACACTTCTAAAAGGAAGCTGAAAATGAAGTTTTGCCTTGGCTCTTAGATCGTCTGATCTAAACCTAATTGAATATGTGTGGAATATGATCGGAAATGAACTAAGCAGTTTAGCCCAACCACCTCAAATTATGAGCAGGCTGTAACAAGAAATTCAGTACGCTTGGGATCAATTAACCCAAGAAGACATCGATTACCTGATTTCTTCCATGCCGAAACGCCTCAATGAGTGTATTCACAGTAGAGGAAGTCAGACCCATTATTTTTTTTCATTGTTTTTATTACTTTTTCTTTAAATTTTTAATCATTTATTCATTAACTCAAAAGTAACGTGTTCACAAAATTTAATGAATTAAAGAACATTTTTTGAAGTTGTAGCACTTTTAACGTCATTCAGTATATAAACATTTTTTTTTCTATGATTGAATAACATTATTTCAAAGTATAATAATAAAGAAAAATTAAGGAACTTACTTCAACTGTTTATTTTAGAAAAAAATAATAATTATATAAAAACATATAAGATTTATAATTAATTATGTACCTAATTAACAATAAAACCACACTTTCCCGCAAAATTCAATTTTCTATGTATGCATATGCCTCTAGAACCTCTTCTTATTTCCCCTATCCTTAACACAACATCTTGGCCGTATTTACATTTCTCGTTGAATTCCCTCTCCCTTAGGGTAAACATACCATCCCTTGGTTGACTCCCAGTTTATAACTAGGTTATCTCTCTAGCGTCGTGCGTAGGCCGGGGCGTTACAGGTGCAGGAAGCCATCGCCGGTGATCATGCTGCAGGAAGATGCACCGGAGCACGAAGCGAGTCGTTTTTGACGTCACCATCGAGCGTTGAAATGTCAGAGTTCGTCGTGTAGCCCGTCTGGCAATCGATATAGCGCCAACACAACACCCCGGGCTCTCGTACCAGCTTCAGCCACCTCCACCGAAGTTCTAGAAATGCCCCGTTTTAAAACAACCACCCACCAGCCTATCGTACGCTTCTTTTCGTTAATTACTCTCCGGTCTCGCGTTAAACCACCGAGAGATGGGTGCCGCCGAAACGGGGAGAACACTATATCTCGCGATGTTTCAATTATGAAATTCATCAAGTTTAGGGGAAATTAAATGCTGGAAAAGCGTGTGTTGGCACTGTTAACAAGCTGTTATGATAAAGTCTTTAAAATATAACTGTTTAGTTTAGATATTTTTTTAAAAATAAGTGAATACCTGCGCTGCGCTTACTCGTGAATCACGAAAGCACAAATAATTAAAGATGCTTTAGGGATAGGAACAAAAATATGTAAAATAGAACTGGATAACATGCTAAACAAGGGGAAAGTAATGAGAAATAAGGGGAAATTAAAACAACTTCTAGAAAGTAGAAAGAATATAAAGGAAGAGCAAAATACAGAAAAGATAAAAAAGCAAGGATAAAATGAGAAAGAAAGAAAAAATTGTGAGAATGGGTTACCAGAATAACATAAAATAAAATAACAAATTACTCACCGTTAAAAACTTAAAAAAAGACAGAAATAATTAAGCTATGAAACACAGAATCAAACCAGTACAAATGATAAAAACAATAAGAAATAAAAACGAAAAATTTAAAAACGAACAAATGCAAAATGAATATAGGGTACATGAAACGTAAGAAGTAGTACTGAAAAAAAAAGAGTTAGTAGAAGAAATTATATACAGAACATAAAATTTTTTGGAATTATGGAAGCGAAAAAGGAAGCAACGGATGCAAAAAAAAAATACATAAAGGATATTAGATTGGTAGAGAGTAGTAAAAATAAAACTGACGGACAACGAAACGTAAACAATCATAATGGCAAACGGCAAAAGGAGGATGCAAAAAAAAAGAAATTGACAAATTTTTTGACTGTTTTTTATTTTTGTATTTCTATGCAAAATCAAATAAATGATGAAGAGGGAATTAACGTAGGGGTTGTTTCAGATAACTTCACAAATGTTTGCTACCACTTTGTTCTAGTTCACTAATAGGACTTTCAATTTAACTAAGTAACTATCAAAAGTGTTAATATATTTGTCAAAATTTTAAGCTTTTTCAGAAAGTTCCAAATTGTGTAACCAAACTGATCATGTGTTAGTTGATAAACAAAAATGCGGTGAGAACTAAAACGTGCTGAAGTAAATTAAAAAATTTACGTCTTTTGGCAGATCGAGCAAAATTATCAAAATTTGATAGACCTGAGCTTGCTATGATTCAGCAAATACTCGCTCTTAGGATAATCACAATGGATAAAAGTTTTTTTTTTGTTTGGTTAAATGAAGCTCCTGGAAGGTGTGTGGTTGAAAGAAATTCATTAGATTGACTTTGACTTATCCTTTAGCAGGGTAGTAAATTTTAAATAAATAAATTAAATTTATAACTTGGATTAGAAGTTATAGAGAGCAAATTTATACAAATTATTAAAAGTTAAAAAAATAGACAGAATAAAAAATATGACGAAGAGAAAATGAATAAGAGAAAAAAGAAAAATAACTTTGAGAAGCATTTGAAAAGAAGATTAGATAAATGAAAAAGGAA
Source organism: Tribolium confusum (assembly GCA_029207805.1). Taxonomy (NCBI): domain Eukaryota; kingdom Metazoa; phylum Arthropoda; class Insecta; order Coleoptera; family Tenebrionidae; genus Tribolium; species Tribolium confusum. The sequence goes on from JALGAY010000006.1 coordinate 14,874,155, forward strand.
ATGGCAAATGTAAAGCAAAGTGGATGAAGACTGATAGAGTATTGAGGGAAACAGCAAATTGTTTCTAGAGAAGACAAAAATAAACAAGACAAGACTGGTTTGGAGAAAAGTGTTACATAGAGCGTTTGGGAACAGACATAAAGTAATGCAAGTACAAAATTATAAAAAAATATAAAAATCGAAAAAAATATGAAAAGATATAAAAAAGAAACAAAAAACAATTGTATAGGAAAAAGAAACGTGAATATTAGAAAACAAAGGTGGAAAAAATTCTTGATCAAATAATGGTTCGCCAGGAAAAAGAAATTTGCCGGGAAGTAAAGCAAGGAGGAGAATAGAGAATAAAAGAGAAATGCTGAAAAAATTATTTAAAAGTTTTTACAAAGATTACAGATTTAGAAAAGTGATAGTAGCCAGTGTTTCTCTTATCATTTGAGAAAATACAAAAAAATAAACAAAATAGAAAAGAGAATTTAACAGTTTGTTATCGAAAAACCGAAAGAAATGTAAAAAAATAAAATGTGAAAATGAACGACAAGTCACGAGGTGAAGAGGTCAAAGAGAAAAATGAAACAAAAAGAGAAAAAAGACTAGGACTATAAATACAAGACTTTTTTGGTATAACGGTGAGATATACATGTGCAGAAAGTTGAATATAATTGCTGAATTTTTATGAGTAAATTTTAAAAAAAGATAGAGAAAATATTATTCAATATATAGAGTGGCAAAAGAATATTAAACTATGAATTAGGGATATGTATGATGTAGTTTTTCTTTGAAATGGAATAAAAAACGACACAGAAATTTTTTTAACATAGAAATGAAGAAGATCAAGATATAATATTTACAATAGAAAAGATAAAAGAGAATATGATAATTGAAAGAAAAACTTGACACTTAAGAGAAGAATGGAATGTTGGGGATAATTAATAATCAAAAAAGTAATGGCCACCGATTCAATAATTAGAGAAAACTTAAAATATGCGCAAATACGCAAAAAAAGAGTCTTAACAAGTAAGGATTAGGGTAAATTAAAAGAGAAAAATTGGCGTTAAGAAACGGTATTGTATTGAAAACATTTCACAAAAATTACGAGACTATTAAAAAAGACAAAAGTTTTTTGTTTAACATTTAAGAGAAAAGAAACGATACAAGAATTAATTAATCCTGAATGACAAAATACTAAAATAAAATGAGGCAGTAAGATGTGGGCAAAACGGAGTGACAATGATAAGTCGTCATATTTTACATTAACTTAATAATTTATCGGCGTCCCATAATTAAACCTAAGTTTAATTAAATAAAATTATTTATTTTTTCTTAGTTTTTGGGGGGCATAAATATAATGTGGCGCGCAGATCTTTGTGATGTCACAAAGCTCTAAAAATATCACAAAAATTAGGAAACTTAGCACATGTTCGCAACTATGGAGCACAATATTTACAGATATCAGCTATATTCTGTTCGAATTTGGGGCGGCAACTAATACTTGAAATCTGATTTGTCACATCACGTCTTTTGCTAAGCATTTATAAAACTGTACTTTTAATTTTGTAACTAACGTTTTAATTTTTTTCTCTACGATTTGTTATGTTAAGCTCAAGGTGCGTTGGCATATTTCTCAACTGAGCACGCATCAAGTTCAAATACAGACTACATTTTTATGATTTTTGTTTAATTACATTTTTTTTTAAAGAGAAATGTAACAAAATGTGTTTCTAATAATAGATAGTTTTTCCAGAATATTACAAATAACCGACATGTGCCGGTTTCTTATTGGAATCATGAATTAAAAGGATTTGAATTCGAGAATGTACTCAAGCTTTAAAAAGGAACCTTATTAATTAAGACCATCCATTAGACCTATAAGGAACACAATTTAACATAGATAAAAAGCGGAAAAAATTTAGTTTAGAAATGAAGATGAATAAAAGATTGAATAGGAAAACATTGATTTGCTTGAACAAATATGTAGGACTAGCATACGAGCCGATTCTTAAAGTAATAGAAGAATGGAGAAGAAGAAAAAATAGATAAAATAAAAATGTTACAGATAGGAGGAAAAGTGACTTTTAATACCAATATTTTGATCAATATTGTAACATTGTAAATAGGAAAATAGTGTTTTTCGGAAACAATGCAGTGTTTTGGTCGATAGATTAAAAAAGGATACTTAGAGAGATTCAAAACCGTTTTTCAAAAAATAAATTATAAAAATCAGAAAAGTAGTAAGAAAAGTGTATTTATTGTCTCATTACTAAATAAAAAAATAAACAAAAATATTTTATAGTAAAAATATTTTTGTACAAATTGTTGTGATATAGACACTAGCTGTTTATATATTTAATTTATTACAACAAAACCTGCATTTACAGCCTTTTATGCTACTACTACATACAATAAATGTATTGACAATGCTAACAATATATATTGCTTAAAATAAACATATCATTAAAACTCGTACAAAAACTCATTATTACATTTTTATTGCGTTCTCTTTTTACTTCAACTCGACATATTTTATTTAAAGAGCAAGTAAAGATTTTTATTTTACTTCCCACGATCTGTCACATTATCCTTGATTAATTTTTAATTTGCTCTACATGAAAAAACATACTTAATTTAGGTCATTGAAAATAACTCATGTATAAAATGTGTATAGATTTGCTGACACAGAAAATCATAATTACGTTGGTTCTATCTATAATAATTTTAAAACGTTTCGAGTTACAACCAGTCAGGTATCAGATAACTACAAAATTATTGTATATTTCAAACGATAAATTAGATTCGTGAGCACTAAATCAATTTTGTACTCGTATTTCTTGTATAAAAACACGATTTTTTCAATCAGGCTAGGTATTGATTGTATCACATTTTTAATATTAAAAGGAGTTGTAGTTATGAATATTTTTGCTCTAATCCTACGATGTTGACATTGTTATTCACGTAGAAAATTAAACTTTGATTAACTTTAGTCTCTTCCATTCTAAAAACTTTTCGCTGGCGATAAATTAAATGTGAAAAAAATTCACATACTTTTTTGACAAGGATGATTAAATTTTTATTTTAATTTACATTGTTTCCAGCCGAAAAAACGCAATCTCCTTATTGCACAATTGCATTAAGGAAAAACATGAAGTTACAAAGTCGAGTAAATTTAGCAACTCCCAAAGGACTTTCTTCGCAACATAGACAAGCTACAATCTTGGTTTGACCTCACGTGGCTCCATTAACTATGATGTGCTTGCAACAACTTGTATCATAATTAATATAACAAGACATAAAACGTGATCAAAGTCTGAGATGCTACATTTTTCTCCGGTCAGGGAACTAATAATAACCTCAACATTAACCTTTTCAGGATTAAATCCTGACATTTAGCGAAATGGGAGGTGTTTTAATGAGACTCGTTTCTTGTAAGGCAATTAGTGTAATAAATGTACAATCGCGTCAATTTAAAAAATGTATTAGGTAGGTTTTCTCCCCTTAATTATTAGTTAGTTCAGGTTGTCCTGATGGCGCATAAAAATTGTTTCATTAAGTTAATGGAGTGCGTCAGCACTTCTTGTAAAACAGCCAAAATTAAGGAAAAAACTAACACAAAAGGCACGTGATTAGGGAAAAATAAACACACGCTTTTAATTAAATAGGATTATTAGTGAAAGGACATTTCTCTTTGAGTCGATTATTATCACAATGTAATTAAAGTAGAAGTTTGGTTAAACGATGGCGAGTATTGATCCAACCCGGACTTATCCTTTATCTTAACTCTTATATCAATATTTGAGGGCGAATCGGTTTGACTCAATCTAGATGGAAATTTAGATAATTTGCCAAAATGTTTCCAATTCCAAAAACTAGGTCATAAAAAATAAACGAGACTAACAAGAGATTTTGTAAACAAACTTGTAATTAATTAAAGCTCGAGAGACAAAACATTACTAATTAGTGATGAATTTTACTCGAGTTTTTCTTTCGAAAGTTGGGATTCAATAACTTGGAGCTGAGTCGATCGTGCCCAGGATTTGAACTTTTCACATTTGACCTTCTAAATTGCCAACAAGAAATATTTATTTACAAATGGATTTTTGGTGGATGCGCCGGGTTAGAGGTTACATATAGAGTTTAATGTAAATAAAAATTACCAAAAAAGTACAAAATTACAAAAAATAAACAAACAATTGGTTATAATGTTTGAAATAAAATGAAATAAAAACAAAACTAATAAAATATTAAAAGTTTATAAATGTTTTTATATTATATTTATAAATGTAGTTACAAATAAATTTTTAAATATTTATAAATAAATATGCTGTGAATTAAATTTACAGTAAATTTATTTGTTTTTGTTACAAATTTTTTTGTGGTATTTTTTTTCTTTTTCATGCTCTACTGTTTACATTTGCTGATCACTGGGATGATATTGTTAATGGTAGCACCCTTGCGATCTATCCAATATTTTCTCTATCTTTTTGATATAGCTTCTAGGTTGTTGATGTTTATGATTTTTTTTATTGATAAGTGTCTTCTTTTCGGAAGGTTCTTTGTAGTATTTTGGAGTTTTCTTTGTTACATTTCGCTGCATCTTTACCAGGATTTAAGTTTTGTTTAATTCATTAATTTTTACTTTTTTTAATCGCTGTACGATTGATTAATTGTTATTATTGGTTAATTGACTTATTTTATCTAGTAGTAGTCGGAGAAGAGAGTTGACAGATATAAAAACGAGTTATCTGTGATAGTGTGATAGAGTAGTACTTGTTATTAGATACAGAATTATTACTATTGTATTTTAATAAATTAATTAAACTGCTATAAGGGTGTTGTTTGTCAAAAAAACAGCTCACAGTTAATATTAGGAGTGAGCGTTGGTATAAATATTATCTATTTCTAATTTAAAAATTCAGAGTGGAATTTATACTTTATAGTGGAAATACGTTCTACAATAGGAAAACAAAAACGATACAGAGAAGAAAAAGAAAATGATGGAAAACAACAAAAGGAAGTTGAGAAACTACGTAAGGATAAGAAAATGAAAGAAGAAAAATCTTTGAGATACTACTAGAATATTGGACAAAGTTCAAAATTTTGGAAATGTAACTATAGGCTTAATAAGCCCTACGCATCTCATTTAGTTAGCTTCTGTAATTCTTGGAGTAATAGAAGAAATAGCGAAATAAGAGAATTGGAACATCAGAGAAGAATTCTCTGTGATAGTAATTAGTTGTTTATTTTAGTTGTATTTGGTTAAATTAATTTAGGCATAAACACAAAGAAAAATGAGTTATTTGGAACAAACTCAATTGTTGTACAAATTATAAGGTGTGATTGAAATGTAACTAAATCAGAGCAGGCTGTGTCAGCGTAATGATGTGTCTAATGTTAATACCCACTTCCTCGGCTTGCTCTGATTCAGTTACATTTTGATCTCAGGTTACACTAGTTATTTGTTTAATTAATTTAACTTTAGAATTTTGTGCCAACGGAAAAATTTTTAACGGCTCTAAAGTGTCTGATTTACTGCTTAATCTATAAATAAGCTGACATATTACCTTGTCAATAAATGTCGTAGTTTAGTGCGCTTAAATTCTCACTAAAATGTAATGTTTTTTTTACAAGAGGGGCTCGAAGCGCGAGCCGCACACCGAGGCCTACGCCCATTGTGTACTACCTCTCGGAATGTGATGTTTACTGTCGATCGGCGAAAAATACATATTGTGTTTATTCTGGTAATTAACGACGCAGTAATTGTAACATTCTTCCTACAGTAATAGCAAAAACTATTTATTTTAGACATGTCAAGTTTAGTTGAATTTTTTTATAATCTATATAAAATAACATTTTGTATGTCTTGTTATAGAAAAGTAAGTAATACTTACCGTCAAGTTTTGTTGGTGACAAATAAGCGAATTACTTACCGTTAGCAACACACAAATAATCCTTACTGTCTTGGAAACACCGGTTATTATAAACATTATAATAAAGTTACATTAAACAAAAATAGTATATCACCTTACAAGGACAGAAAGAAAGCATTAGGAGCTAGGCATGTGTTTGATATCTAATTGGAGCGAGGGCAACAATTAAAGCAGGGCTACTAATAATGTTTTGATGTCTGTGTGTACAATATGATCAAGAAAACTTCTCTTCTTGAAGGATGTGAATTGCTTTTTGTCAATGTAAATTATATGGAAAAAAACAAAGTCAATACCTTTCTGGAAAATATAACAAAAATATTTTTTGATGTTATGGTACGACTGTTTTTCGTCTATATCCATTTAACTTTAATACAAAACATAGAACAATTTTTTTTCTATAAATTAAAAGTGTCAAAATACATTAAATTGAGCTAAAAATATTGGCATACTTGAAGTAGAAATTTGAACTGGTGATAGGAAGTTTAACGATGCTGAGGCACTGAGACCTTTTTAAAATTTAAGTAACAAAGAAGTTTTTGTTTTGAAATTTTGTTTATAACTTAGGAAATGTGTATAGGTGGGATGTGTTTTTTCCAAACGTTTGAAAAATTTGAGACAATGTCCATTGTGGACTGCATCTCAGGCATTTATAAAACACCCATGGTTTCGGTAGGATTTGAACCTATATTGGTTTGGCTCTTGTAGCTCGCCTAGAAAGGATACAGCCGCTACCACTAAATTACCACCGACCTTTTAAAAGTTTAAAACAATGAATTTGGTATCTGAATCAATATAAAAATAATACGTCAACTTTATGTGTTAGTGTACAAAAAAATTTTTGTGTTTTGACCAGTAAGTGTTATTAATAAAAATCTATTCAAATTACAACAAACACGTACAGTATGCTTCAAGATAAATGCTACATACCATCGCTAAAGACTTGGATGAAACTTCCTATCTAGTCAGTTGTAGGGTTATGCTTTATTTTCTTAGGGTCTTGTTGATAGTCAGTAGTTAAAAACTAGCTAACGGTTTAAAATAAACTATTTTGAGAGTTTGGCACAAGTTTCGAGCGCTCGAAATTAACAATAATTTTGAAGTATATTGTACATGTTCTTTGATGAATAAAGAAAGATTCAAAATATCGTCACTAAGGTGGCTTTTATTTTTGTAAAAAAATTGTTTTTTAAGCATTATTTTGGTTACTTTAAGATAAAGCATTCACAAAATAAATTTTAGGATATGCAGGGTGTGCACTCGAAGAGAAAGACACAAGTTTCTGGGTATTTTTTTAATGCTCAAGCAATTCTATTTTGTTTACGAAGGGAACAAATAGCCGAGGTAATATCAAGACCGATACCTTACTTCTTTGGCGGAGGCGCCCACCACTTATAAATTTTAAATAGAAAGAAGGCATATCATTGAAAAAGTTATTATTTTTTTTTAATTGCGTTTGTTGCTATGATCTGATCAGTACTTAAAAAAAAGAAATTTAAATTTGCAAAAAGGAATCAATGTTGAAGAATTTTTTTTTACTTTTTTTGTAAAAAAAACTTTAGGAACTAATTGATTTCTACACGTATAAATCTTTATTATTATTATTATTTTGTGGATTAGCCTAAAAAATTATGCATTACTGTGCAACTTTAGTACTTCTTGACCAGCCTAGCCTTGTAAAATTTTGACTTATGTTACGATTTTACACAGGAATGAACAAAAAGTACAGAAATCTCGACTGCTCTCTGCGAAAACTGCTGGTTTTCATTGTAAAATAATTATTATGATATAAAATTCTGTACAAACAAATACGGTTTTAATTTTTTCGAAAATTACCAGAACTCGTTTATTAACCTGTGTTTGCTTACTGATTTAGTAACACAACTTGTTGAAGGCGGGCTGGACAGTGGACTGTATGTCTCAGAAACTTTTCTAGACATTGAGGGAGCATTTGACAATGCTTCTTTCGAGTCTATGTGTAACGCATTAGAGAAGCGAAATGCGGACCCAACCTTGGTAAAATGGGTTCACACAATGCTGTCTAATAGATTTATCAGAGCAAGCATAAGCTCATTCTCTGCTACAGTGATCGGTACTAAAGGGTGTCCCCAAGGGGGTGTACTATCTCCTTTGTTGTGGGATCTCACAGTTGACGATCTTATTCACAAGTTAAACGAACTTGGTATATATTGCCAGGGCTATGCTGATGACATAGCCATTCTGGTGAAAGGCAAGTTTCTCAATGTGGTTGGAGAGCTCACGGGTGGGGCACTAAGGCTCGTTGAGAACTGGTGCAATTCCCATGGCCTATCGGTAAATCCGAAGAAAACAGGCTATGTTATTTTTACCAGAAAACGGTGGAACTATTATGTGGCCCCTCTGCTTTTCGGCGAACCGCTACGTGTAGATCGTAAGGTTAAATATTTGGGGGTTATTTTAGACTCCCGTTTGATCTGGAGATCACACGTAGAAGAAAAGATGCGAACAACTACGAGCACGCTCTGGGCGTGCAGAAGAGTTGTTGGCAGAACCTGGGGTCTCACACCCCGCGTTATGCTTTGGCTCTACAGCTATGTTGTCAGACCAATGATCACGTACGGCTCCCTTGTCTGGTGAAACCATATCGTGTGCGTCCTGGGCCAAAAAGAGTTTGGCACGGGTCCAGCGTTTGGCCTGCTTGACAATTACAGGGGCCTTCCGAACTACACCGACCGCAGCCATGGAGCTCATTGTAGGGATTCGGCCACTTCATCTTGTTGTGGAAGAGTCTGCTGCGGTGGGTTTCCTACGGCTTCGCGGTACAAATCGGTGGAAAACAGCAACCGGGAAGGGTCATCGGACAATATCCACTAGGATGTTGAATTTGGACCCTATTTTTGAAATGGGGGACGACACTATGACCCCCAGGATTGCTACAAAACACAAGTATCTTGTGAACATTCCACAACGTGACAATTGGTGTGATAAAACGAGCAGCTTCAGAACGGGGGACTGGCTAGTCTGCTATACTGACGGGTCGGTTTACCTCACTAGGGCGGGCTCAGGGATATCCATATGTGGGCTCGGTGTTGAAGTTTCAATACCTTTGGGCAAACATGTTGACGTTTTCCAAGCGGAAATCTTCGCTTTGCTCGCTTGTGTGACTGAGTGCGTGCAGAGGGCTTTGTCGAATAGGCGAATCTGCATTTGCACCGACAGTCAGGCTTCGCTGCAGGCCTTGCAATCGTGCAGGTACTCATCGAGGCTTGTCTGGGAATGTCACAACAGATTACAGGAACTGGCGGAGTGCAACAAAAAGGTTGTACTTTGTTGGGTACCGGGACACTGTGGTCTAAAGGGTAACGAGAGGGCTAACGTTCTGGCTCGAGAGGCTTCACAAATGGACTTCATCGGGGCGGAACCGGCTCTTGGCGTTACCAAAAGACGACAGAAAGACACACTTCATAAGTGGATGGAATTTCGCCATCTCTGGCATGGCGTTTCAAGAAGTTTCAAGAAGGCATGCGGCAATCCAGGCTTTTTATTAAAGGACCGGACAAGGCATGCAGTGAAAACCTGATGAGTCTCAACTATAAAGACCTTCAGTTAGTGGTAGGCATGTACACAGGACATTGCCTATTAAAAAGACACTTGCACGTCATCGGACTCAGCGAGGACGAGATTTGCAAAGGTTGTGCTGAAGATGAGGAAACTCCTCTTCATATTCTCTGCTACTGTCCTGTTTTTGCAAGCATCAGAGATTTACACCTGGGCTCCCGATATCTGAAGCCCAGTGCTATCGAGAAGACTCCTGCAGACAAGGTACTGAGCTTCATCAGAGGCACAGGGCTACTGCAGTAGTGCTATTTCGAGAGGCTGCATAGGCGTAGGCCTCGGTGTGCGGCTCGCGATGCGGGCCCCTCTTGTAATAAAAAAAAACACAACTTGTCAAACATAATACGTAATATACTATTTACTACTTCTTTCCAAAAAACGTTTATTAAAGAAAAAAAAGATTATAACGTGATTTAATTTTGTTGTTACAATTGTAAAAGATTTTTTTGTTACTTTGAAAAATACACTTTTGTTTTCATTTATTAAAATTTCTCATAAAATATGACATGTGACACAATAATTCATCGATAATATTAAATTTGTAAAATTGAAGCATTTTACTTAAAATATCACGATATTATAGTATTTGTTATACGATAGTCAATAATAAACTGTTATTTTGATTATATTTATAATAATAGTTGGTCGCAAGAGAGTTACATTAAGTTTTAATTTCTTTTATCATTTTTTTTTGTTGATTTAGTTTATTTATTCAAGTATTTTTTGTGCCTCGTGATAGGTGGCAAGTTAACTGCAGCTGATTTCCGAAGTATAATTATGTATTTACATTTGTTGGTAAATTGCGTCGACTGTTGGTAAATATTAATTATTAAATACTGACCTGGTTTGACCTAATTTTGCAACAACAGAATTTATCTAAAATGTATTTAAATTTTTGTAGTAGACAAAACAAATTAATTTATAAATGTTTCTTAAAATTTATTTTTTGTAAAACGTTTTTTTAGAATAGAATAGTATACAAAAACAAAAAATTCAACACATTTTTTCAAAATAAATTATAATTATTTTTGGTGGATGCGCCGGGTTAGGTTTCATTAATCTTGAATTATTAATGCTCCTGAAATGTTTTGTTTATGGAATGTTATTTTCTGGTAGAAAGAGTGGATAGGAAAAGAAAAAAAAATATGAATAATGTAATAACATGAGAGACAAAAACGTAATTGAATTTTTCCATTCGGGTGAAACAAACGTCAAGGAAAATATTTTTAACAATGTTGTTTCAAGTTTGTTACTGATTATTGATTGGTCGAATGTGATTGGAGATATGTAATTTTGTAAAAAGCTCAAAGACTTATCGGTTATTTAAATGGATGCAATAATATTTGATTGGGCAATTTATGAAAGCCAATTTTGTTTTCTTTAATAAAATCAGATTTTATATTTATACTTCGTTTAGAATTTCTTAAAAAAAATGTATTTTTTTTGTTGTTAGAACTCTAACGAAATAAAGATTGAGAAGGAAAAATAGAACCTATCAAGTTAAGAGAAAAATATTATTAAAGTCTTTCTATGTCTTTCAAAAGAGAAACTTTCTCGACGGTCTTTGATAGATGATGGAAAAACACTCGCTTCATTTATGATTATTATCTTGTTCTTTCAGTTAAATTGATGTCTTTCTGTAAGGTGTCTCATTAAAAAAAGCTTTGCCTCAAAGAAATAATCACTTTATGAAAGAAACTGCGGTTTCTAAATATTCAAAAGTATTATTTTTGTAACTACATCAACCAATTTTTTCTCAGAAAGAAAATAATTGGATTGCAAACTAGGCACTTTATTCTAATAAACGTATTATTTTTCACAAACAAAATAAATCTGAGAAAGATAAAAATATATCTCAAGTGGGTTAACATTTGAGAAATATTTTCTCGCTTAAAACTTCATGCAACTTTCTTGAGTCTGTCACTCAAGTTTGAAACAAACTGTAAAACCCGGCCAAAGGGAATAACCCCTGTAGTGCACTCTTAATCCCAGTTTTACAACAGTGTGTACACTTTATTTAGTTAATGTTTTCTTTGACGAAATCCCTGTGATGCACTTCATTGCCGTTGAAGTTTATTTGTCAACACAAGTTTATGGTGAATGTAGTAAAACAGTTTGAATTGGGTCACAACTTTTATTACTGAAGGTGAACTGAAAGTTATTTGCTTTTCTGGTATTTCTTTCGGCATATTTTTAATATATTATGTCACGTATTTGTGGATGGAATAGATTGTTCCAATATTACGTGGTTGGGGTGGTGGGATTTCAGAAGTGATAAAAAGAGAGGCGGTGAAGATTTCAGGTGATTGATGGGTTTTTGCAAGATTTCAAATCGGTTGTGAGATAACACAATGGACATTTCTGTCGTAAATCTCTGATAAAATGCAAATCGTTGTGAAATGAAATGCGAAATTTAGTTGTGAGAGTCAGCATAATTTAATGCTTGAACTGTATTATCAGAAATAATTTAGTCCTGAAATGTTTTCTTAGTGCAAGCTTGGTAAATTGACCATTCACTAAATTAAACTTTAAATTATATTTTATATACGAGCTTTAGTGGGGATATTTTCTGTGTGGCGTTATTTTATTTTCTTACAAAACTTTTAGTCTTTTCTATAAAAAACGAGTTCAAAGTCCTAAATTATTTTACATGAGTAAAACAAAATTTTAAGGGTAAAATGGCGTATTTAAGAATTTTAATATTGCTTCTAATTAGTGTAAAATTAACGGTAGTGTCATAATTAAGCAAATTGTTTGACTGCTTAATGATATTTTAAAAATAAACATGTAGGGATTAAAACCATGGAAACCACAATTTAACATAGGTGGAGCAAAAAGTGATAGGTGTAGTTGCCAAAATAAAAGTAGAAAGAAATAAGTTGTCTATTCACTTGATAATTTAGCATATTGTTGAATGCTTTTGAGAAATCAAGATACATAATATCTATACTCTGGTTTTTTTACCAGAAAGAAACTAGCGAGCATTGGAAATTTGAAATAATAATTTGTGATTGGTTGATTCTGAAAATTAATCAATTACAAAAATAAGAATTTTAAATTTTTAACACTTACAGGTTTCTTTCTGGTATAGTAGAAAACTTTAGTTTAATTGTCCACATAACTGGACAGATTTTGTCATAGTAGACTCTATGATTTTCACTAGTTTATTACGTATTTTACGTAATAAAAATAAATTAATAGAAAAAAGATTCAGTCGCAAGAAGATAAGTTTGGTCATAAACCATTTCAAAATGGTTTAGAAAGTGTCTCACAATGTTTTTATAATTTTTCTTATTACTTTTAATAAGTTTTTATAGGTAAGAAGAATTTTGAAATAATTGATAAAAGAGACAGAAGCATTAACTGTCAGCACAATGGATAAAAATTAAGTGGAGCTCATAATAGGGCGTATATACAATAAATTATAAATTTCTTTAAAATATATTTTTATTAATAAAACAAATAAATTATTTTTTGGTTAAACTTACAGATTTTTAAGCATGGTAGTCTACGAAACAAATTGTCTTTTTAGAAATACTGTGAAAGCCAAAAATTTTTGAATATTGATTTATTTCTTTTGATCTTTAGCTCTGTTCTCAGCATCGAATACGTCGGCCACATTGATCATATTTTCAAAGTTGTCTATGAATTAAAACAAGTTATTATTAATTTCCCTAAATATTTTTATGGTTCTTCTTGATTCTTCAATTTTTGAATTAAAGACCTCATTACAATATTAGCTTTTGTTCTGTTTCAAAAAAAGTATTTTCATATTTAAAATCCATTTAAAATGTTTACTACAACATTGTAGCATGGAAATTCTTAAGTTTTTTTTTTGTTAATTTATTTATTGAGAGAGTTGCAATAATTAAATTTTATTTGATAGGAAAATATGCTAAATTTTTGTACATAATATCTTTAAAAAAACCAACAATTTTCCTTACATATTTTGCATTTGCTACAATCGCCCAATTTAGATCACATTTTTTAAACTATAACCTAGGTTACTATACATAGAAAATTAGTGGTTAACTACCTACCTATTTTCATTTTCTACCTTTAAATTGTACTTTCTTACTTACAGGTCTCTTCTTTACTAAAGCTACTAAAATACCAACTTAACATTTCTCTCTTTAACAAAATGACTACATTATTACATGAACAATATGGTCTTTGATGAAAATTCAATGCTTAAATTTGAAAAATAAGTTTTAATTAAATAATGGTAAGGAAAAAAAACAAGTCAACATAATGTCATGATAATTTTTAAGGCTTGCAAAAGTACAAAACGTCACCGTAAATTTAATACTTATTTATTGTATAAGTGTTTTAAACAGCGTTTTATCCACGTTTAATATTAATATTTTAAGTGGATAAATCGCGACTAAAGCACGAATTCAATATAACGTTTTATCCACAATTACAGCGATTTAAAATCAGAATCGCCAAAATTTCATCTCATGTCATCAGAAAATGATTTGACATTACACTCTGACAGCGGATGTCACCTCAAAAATCATTGAAAATAACTAAAAAACATGGGAGGTGTTGAATCTATGCTATTTATTTTTGATTGTTTATTGATTCCATTTGTACAAAACGCTGTGCAAGTTGGTGAAAATGGAAGAAAGTGAAAGGTACTGTTTCTGAAACAAATCTTGAGGAAGCTAAAAAATCGACTCGCCAGTTATTGCCTGCGAAGTCCAGGGCACATTATGACAAATTATTTTCAGAATTTAGTGAAAGGAAAGAAGAACGGGGGGTAATGGCAATAAATGAGGAAGTTCTGCTATCGTATTTCTTAAATTTGAAGAAGAGATATGTAATTTTATCCATGTGGTCAAAGTACTTCATGCTGAAGGTCGTTATAAAGGTCTATAAAAACATAGACATTGGAAATTATTTTGATAATATTTTGCCTATTTGAAAAATCAGTCAAGAGGATACAGGATGAAGAAAGCTGCAGTATTGGAAAGAGCACACGTGGAAGAGTTTTTGACAAGAGCTTGCGATAAAGAATATTGATGATCAAGGTAATCTCTGTCATTACATAGACATTGTAGATAATAAATTTTGGAATATTTTAGGTTGCATTAATAATGGGGGTGTCTGGTGGCTGTCGATGCTGTGAGCTGACAAATTTGAAAATCAGTGATGTAGAAGACAGGGGCGCATATCTGATTGTTTCGATACCAGATACCAAAACGGGCGTTTTACGAAAATTATAGAAGAAGGATTCTTTATCAACACTGTGGAGAAGTGTAGGAAATACATGTCCTTACGTCCGAAAAAGTTATCCATTGAGAGATTCTTTTTACGATCAAAAATGTACATCGCAACCTGTTGGAATTAACACTTAATCGAAAGTTCCTTCTAAAGTTGCTTCATTTTTGAATCTGGCGAACGCAGAAGCTTATACCGGCCATTATATGTTGCGCACTTCAACAACTTTACTTGCCAATAGAAGTGATAATCTTACAACAATTAAACAACATGGTGGGTGGAGGAGCTTCGCCATAGCAGAAACTGATATCGAAGATTCTGTATCAAATAAGCTTGATATCGCAAGGAAGATCCAAGGTTTTCCTGGTACCAGTCGTTCCTTACTAGAGGAGACGTTCATTGTTTCTACAACTACTATTCGTTCTGGAACCGATAACAACTACAAGCTTCTTGTTAATTAATGGAAACGAAGTGAAATATGGTAAAACAAAAAACGAAATGTCTATTAATGTAAATCTTAATGTCAATATTAATAACAAATAAAATGCGATTGATTTAAGATTGTATTTTTTCATTATTCTACTAGTGGAATAAAGTGATTGCATTATTCCACTAGTGGATAAAGTGTTACTTTATACGGTTTGTAAGTGTGGATAAAACTTCAATTATAAGGTAACTGTGAATAAATAGTTTTGATTCAGTAGTCTTAAAATAAACCGAGAAAACAAATTTACCTCAATAATTTTGAAAGACAAGAAAATCTAATCAAACATTTAAATTGTACATTTTGGCCAATGCAAGAGCCTAGGGTTTCGAAATTTCCACGAGTATTTACGCAACAACACCAAGGGTTTATATTTTGGTTGGTCCGAAAAGATTCAAAATTTTTACGAGTACTTCCATCGTTTTGGCAGACGATTTTTGGGACCTGATAGAAGTGCTTGAATATAATAAGTAGTTGACGCGAAAACAATAAGGATAAATTAAAATTATTTTTATTATTATCCTCTTAGATTGAACTTTTAGACAAAATTTCCCAACGTTTTGCGTTCTGAAAACTTCACGAAATAATTTGACATCGTTTTTATTGTTTCGATATGTCAGTCTTAACGTTGCTTGATTATGTCGTTATAGGAATTTTGGTTTTACGATTATTAACAATTAATAATGTTTAACCCCGCAGTTTTTTAAATTACTTGACTAAAATTATTTATTGCCTCTCATTTAAAGATTTTAGCATAATACATCAAAAATAAAAATTTTAAGGCTGGATTACAGAAGGTGCCATTAACTTTAATTGCGATTAAAAGTTTATTGCAATTAAATATTAAATTCGCTTTTTGTAAACCGATTCTTAATGTCAAAAATTTTACAAAATGCTTATTACAATTAAAATTGAAGTCTGTAGTTTTTAATTTTTGTAAGTCTTGCCTGATGCGCTTTCAATTTTTTTTTATATAATTCTTTTTGTCACATCTACTTTTGATAAACTATTGTCTATTGCGTATTAACAAGAAGTGATATCTATTTTAGTGGTATAATTTAGAATCAGGAATCCAATACTTTTTGAGGAAGAAAATGATGTAACAGGTATTGCTTTTGTTGTTTTTCAATTTTCATGAGCTCAATTTTTATAAAATATTGTTCAATGTTTGTAATTTGCAAAGAACTATCGTTTTTTTTTCAATTTTTATTAAAGAAAAATTAATAATCGCAAGATGCAGTTCTTTACAAATTGAAAAATGTATTACTAAATAAGAAATGCAGCCGCAGACGAACAAACTTCACAAAAATTAGGAGCCGGAGGCGACGGTTTTTTTGAAATTGTTTTTTGAAAATTGAAAATTATAATCATTATATTAGTATTGTTCCTGAAAATAAAAAACTCAACAAAAATTTTTATTGGTTATAGAGATGATTGGCTTTAAATTTTGTTTCTTAAATAGTTTATTATATGTAGGTAAAATCGTGGCAATAGGGCTAGTCAGTGACTTTAGAATGTGTTTTTTTATAACTACTCTAATTTTTTGATGTTTTAAAGGTTGTTTTCAATGAGGTGTAAGTAAAAAGAATCTAATATTACAATGAAAGCGAAGAACAAACACTATCAAACAAAGTCGTCTCTAATAAAAATAAAAAACAAAGTTACTTTTAATCTTGCCTCAAACTATTTATAAGTAACCTTAGGTATTAATAAAATATTGACACTTTTGACATACACATTTTAAGTTTAAAAAACGCTGCATTCAAAAATCTGGGGATTTTTTTAACCCATCCAGTTAATATTATTTGAAAAGAAGCAAAAGACATAGAGTAAATCCCAAACTACATTTAGAATACAATTATAAACCTAGTGTGATTATTTTTACCAAATTGCGGAAGCTTCAAGGGCCGCCTCTTTGAAGTGCCGCCTGTGTTCACTGCACACACTTGTCCATAAAACGGAGCGGCCCTGTGTGGCTTTACACAATGTGTAAATTAGAATTATTATACCATATTTTTATTGACGCCTTACTTATGAAATTAGAAGGATTAAATATCAGTTGTTTCAAAGTCTTTGCTGGTTCGTACTTTCCCAGATTATTTTGGGCAATTTCTCCGGCTATTTCAAGTGCCTTTGATTCTTGTGTGTTGTCATTCGCTCTCTGCTTTTGTTAATACTGTGTCAAGTAGGCTCTAGTAGCAATTTTGTTTATAATCTTAATTTTTGTTAATTAACTGTGAACTTGACATTGGCGAAATAGATAGAAATGCAAAAAGCACCGCAATTAAAAATATGATTTTTTATAAAATCGGAAAACAAACTATTTCAATACGATAGCGTTGAAAAATGTTTCACTTTTGTTTTGTGATTTCTTATGTGTTTATACTGTTAGAAACGTGTAATTCTGGTTCAAGTATTTTAAATTCACCAATAAATAATTTCCAGCATATTTTAAAGCGTTATCTAACGAAATTTTTAAACTCCTACTTTTTTGTCCTAACTAATATTCGTATCATAGGAACTTCTTTTCTTGGGGTGAAATCTATTGTCATCTTTTTTTATCGAGGCTGACTTTTACTACTATGTTTTGTCAGAGTTAGAAACCCAAATTCAATTTTTTTGCCGGAGTTAAAAACTAAAATTTGATTTTGTTTAGAATTATTGTCTATCTTTGTCTCGAAGTTGAGGCAGAAACCCACTTTTACCATTTACGGAGAATTGAACCTGAAAAACGTTAATATCCCTGTATTCCTCGTAATTTCTGATTTTAGCTTAAGTTCCAGCGAGTCTTTGCAAACCATCAACGTTTGTTGAAAAGTTTTTATGTCTAAGGGCTAGGTGTAATTTATAATTTCAGTTTAGTGTGACCAGTTAAAACAATTTTGAAAAGTACACAGCCAGATAAAAGAATCGTGAAAATTACAGGCAATGACGTAAATGGCTCTGACTTTTTATATGTTTTTTTGAACACGCGACATTTTTAATTGACACTAGAAAAAACACACGTTATTTTTCTATTTTTAAATTCGAAAACATTTCGTAATTCAATTTTGTGTAAACTTGAGAAAATTTATTGGACACTCGGAAGTTAATTTTCTGGTTCACACAATTTTTTGTTAGAACTCCAGAGATTTGATTAAACTTTCATGAAGGATAGAAGTAAATCAATATATTCGCTAGTATATTTTTGTCGGTTTTATATACTACTTATATTTAAGTCAATAGCAGATAATTAGGTTTTAATATTATTCCGCAAATAAATTAATTTTGAAATTAAGCTCAAGCATTAATATTAGTAAAAATAATAAATTTTTCGTATGTCCGAAACAATTCAGAAAATAATTGTCGAAAAAGTGTTGGAATTAATTTATCCTCTGTGTTTGTCGTCTACAAATTACGGCTTCTATTTTAGTAGAGGGCTATCATTAAAGCATGAAAAGACTAAAGATACAGTCCCGGCTGTAAAAAATCATGACGTAAGTGGGTGAAGTGGCGGCGGTGGTAGAATTTAGCCCAAGTTTTGACCCTTTACGTTCTAGTGGGTCGAGGTCAGGGCTGGCCTAGCCCGGTCGATGGAGCTGTGCGCGCACGAGCGCCTTTCCTTCGCTATTGCAGATGAATCTACCCCAATATTCTTTACCCTTCGAAATCGTACATTACACCCCTCTTGCCACTGCCAAGATGATTAAAAACAAAAAAATTTCGGCCTGTTTACTAGAACTGGGCTGATTCAATCAATCAATGTGGGAAGGCTTTCGTTTTATTTTTCATTCACTTTTAAATTTCCATCGTCTTTGTGCTGTCAATCTCACTTTGATGAAATTCTCGGTTCTGCTAGGAATGGTAATTTTTTACAACTCACAAGGGAGCTGTCGGTTATAATTTACGAAATGCCTGATTACGAGATTCTAATGGCTTTAGGTATTTATAGGTAGCGTGCGAAGTGTAACGATTTTTTTTACACATAACGTGACTCTTGTTTGTATACTTGTGTTAATTTTGGAAAAAATCGAAATGTTGAGAGTAGTTTTTTTTATTAAACTTGAACATTTCACGAGTTATGATCTAAAGCCGTGTTCGGGTTTCAGACATCTGTCTTGGATCATCTTTATGACTTTGTGCTTTTTTTATTGAGCCCACGCATTTCGTTTTTCTACAGGAACTCACCTTTACTTCAAATGGATTTTATCTTTTTTTCGAATTACAATACCAGGTTTTATTCTCTTTAAGCAGACTATGTGGGTTTTTGATGTCCGTCATTGATCGTAAAAAATGTCCACACTTTAGCCTGATGATCTTTAGAATGGCTTCATCCATTGTTTCAATTATCCTTTTAACCTCTTCTTTTGTAAAGCTAAAGCTTTGAAATCTCTTCTATTATACCGCTAATCCTAGGGCTTTTAATCTTGCTTTTATACTATGCTTGGTTTATGATTTTTTAGAGTCTGCTGGGTTTGAATTTTTTATTATTTCATTATCACACCTGCGTATTTGTTCTTTGATAAGATTAAAAAAAAATCTCTAAAATATAATTAAAGTTTTATTATACTTTTTCCGGTAATTACAGAAGAGCTAAGTATAAAGCTACGAAAATTTCAAAAAGGATAACTTGTCTTTATCTACTTCTTCACAACTGTCATTTTTAAAATACATACACTACTTTTCAGAGAAGTTTCATTTTTGAGATATCAATGTTCTTGACATTGTTGCTCAAATTTTCCGGTTTTGTGTCAATATCCGTGAATTTAATAATTTTGCGTTTAAACTGACGGTTTTGGTAGTTGCTATCACTATAATACTCAGTTTATAGCGCATGATTTTGGGAAATATTAGTCGTTGCTATCGAAGAATGCTCACGTATCGTTCTAAAAGAATGAAAGTTGAAAGGCGATGACAAGTTAGTCGAAGCCAAATAGTGAATGAGTTAAATTTAGCGGTTTATTGGAGCGGCATTCTTGGGAGCGAAAGGACATTATTGAGCGATAATTGTGGGCGTTTTAGTGTGTGAATGAGTTATTTATTTATCTAATTGTTGTGTTGTTCATGTATTTACACAATAACTTATCTTTAACTTCTGTGTGAATGTGAGAATTAAATTATTTGTTAAAATCAAGCTTTTTAAATAACAAGTACCTCGAATTGAAAAAGCGTTACAATAGATATAAAGTTTCAAACGTCGATTCCCTAATTTTTTATTTGGTAGCTTTTTGGTTATTGTTTAGCAAAACAAGCAATGAAGACTCTTTACCTCAAGAGTGGACCGCATTTTCTGAAAAAATCAAAGTCAAACCCACTTTCTTTATTAATGTAGAAACTCGTTTTGGAAAGCAATTGTTGCTATCTTCAGTTCAGTTTTTACTAATAAACTTAAACTTATTTTATCATTATTAAATATAATTAGTGTTTCTATTATTATTAAATATGACTTGACTGTCTTAAACTGTATTTACTATTCCTTTCTTTCTTGTCGAAATCAAAAAACTTTTTTCCGTGCGTTATCTAACATTTACTAAATTATCATTTATAATAATTATTTATAAATTATTTATTATGTTCTTTTAATAAGTCTCTTTGATTAAATCTTACATTGGTGTTTACATTTTTGGACTTAGCAGTTTTTAAGATTTTATTGAAGTTGTTTTATCTTCATCTTGCCAAAGTCCACAAGAAGGCTTCTTCCAGAATTGGACCGTGTTAATGGAGCTTCCGTAATTGACTTTTTGCCAACTATTGTAGATAGTTTCTTTAGAAGTAGAGTGGAATCCCCAGAAAGTTAAGTACATCTTCAAACAATTGTCACTCTACTTTTGAAGAAGCTTATTCTGGCCGTGGAAGCCTCTACTCTAAAAAAAATTTAAGAGCTTGTCGCGCAAAGACTGGCAAAGACACGTGTTTAGGCATGACCTCAGAAACCCAGCGCTTAATTGTCGGTAGATGTTCTGAATTAAAAGATCTCGATAGTGCCGATTGGAGACCTTTACTGTTATTTAAGAAAAACTTGATAACAAGGACAAAATATAAGGTGGAAAAAGAAGAAGTAAAGAAGGTTATGGAAAACCAAAAGTAGATTCTAGAAAAACTTGGACAACAAAATTTGAAAATAATAAAGATTTTGAGAAATAGCAACGATTGGTATGAAAAGAAGAGCAAATCGTGTTTCTAAAAGTACTTGATAAACGAACAGTGGTGAAGTTGAAAAATGTTGGTTGGAAGAAAAGAAAGAACTGATAAACATTTAGGACAATTTGAAAAAGAAAAATATAGAAGAAGAATAGACAAAAGATTCTATTCTAAAAGAGTTTGAAAAACGACGACTAGTAAAACTTTCAGTAAAACAAAGTAAAATTTTCGAGGAGTTTGTAAAACGACGATTGCAATGGGAGAAAACAACAAAAACTACGTGTAGAAAAAAATTAAAAAATAAAAAAACATTTGAAAAAATAATAAAAAGATTATGGAAGATAAAGAATAAAATGAAAAACTATGACTGAAAAAAAAACAAAGAAAGCTTTTAAAAAGTTTCGGAAATCCACAATTAGTAGAACAGGACTTTTTCAGAAGTATATGAAAATTGTGCAGAGAAGCTTCTGCAAGTTAAACAAAATTGTTCGAACATCAGGTTAAGAAATTCTGGAACTTTACCGCGCTTCGTAAGTCTTTTGCAGAGTTGCCACCTTAAGATTTTGCAGGATATTTAAGTGTGACATTCATTACTTTAAAGTTATACTAAATTCCTAATCCTAGGATGAATTTATCGCCTATAACTGCGTTAATCGCAACTTGAAATGTTCTAATATTTTATGAACGGTCACTTTTTGCAGTTTTTAAAACCGTAACAATATTTTAAATGAAAAAGCAATTTGTTAAAAATCATAAAAGCGTATGTCAAAATTAGAATTTTCCCCAAATTTTATTTTTTCCAGTTTTGTTGAAATTTCGCGATTTAATTTGAAAACTTTCCCAAAACTCGGTTATAAAGTTGAAAAATAAATATCAGAGCAGCCCAGTTGGCTCTGAATGCTCCTGTGTAAAATCGATCATTTTTATTAAGACTCTTTCACTACATTTTTCATTGGTTTTATTATGTAGCTGTCTATTCTCCATAAATGCAAAAGTCCCCGGATATAAACCGGAGATCGATGAATATTATCCTGTCTATTATAAATATAGAACGAGAGAGTATAATTATCTGAGTACTATCCGGTATAAAAGCAAATATTGGATTTTTCCACGCAGTACAAAACAATTTTTATCTTTTGTAGCCAGGTGTTTAGAAGTGCCCCCCGATGAGTATTTTCCAGCTCGTCTGGGGGTTTGTACGTACATTCTATTCTGAAATAACAAGCTTTGAAACACAATTTCAATACGAGTAGGAGTTTCAGATGTAAATTAGGACGTTCTTTCTTTGATTAAAAAACCATTTAGGTAATTTAATGTAAATTTTATTGTTACATGTACAGGAAAAACTTGAGATTCGTATCACACACGCAAAAGCATACATCTATTCCATTCATGGCAAAACATACTTCATTGAAAGCAAACTTATCGACTCCTTTGTGGGAGCTTGACGTCAATGCTTAAACGTCATTAAGCTCAAACACATCCAGCTTTAGCCAAATTTCGTTTCGATATAATGAGTGAAAATGTGATGAGAAGCTCGCACTCTCTCAGAATTTAATTATGTTTTAATTTACATCGAGGGGTAAATCGTTGGTGGATACACATAAATTCTCATGGATTCTTATAGATATCAAATTATTGCTGTAAATGTTTATAGATTTCTACAGATTTCCTATTTACTAAATCCAAAAGTAACACCTAATTTTGAATTTGATCTCTTAAATGATTATTTTATAGACACAAAGCACGCAGCAAAATGCTCATTTTGCGAAAAACAAGACTGCTACACTTAGTACATGCATTACTTTACGTGACTCGCCATCCAATTTAAATGATTACCGCTGACTGCGTTGCTTAACTTCATAGAGTAAACATAATGTACAAGGGCAGCTGCGCAAAGCAGCTACCCGTCGGTAGGTTAAAACAATTAATATCACTTGTTTCTTTGCTTTCATATTTTTTGTAATTTAAGAAGTTTAATCTTTAGGAAGTTCAAGTGATAAAAATATTAGTAGGCTTTGCTAAAAAAACTCTAAAACTAATATTTTTTTGTATATTGTTAATAAACTATTTCGTATTGAAATAAATAAGTTGGTGTCACATTATGCGTTTTTATTTCGTGCTTCTATAAAAATATTTGCAGTTTACGTGTTGTTTAAAACAGCTACTTGCTGCTGTCCCACTTCGTGTGTCAACCATTTTATTTTCTAATTTACTCGTACTAAGAAACATGATATTGTTAAGAATTTTACCATTTACAAATTATTGTAATTATTTTTATGCATAGAATGGGAGAGAAAGTAAAATTTATTTATGCGTTTTTTCAAGAAGTAATAAATCTGTGTTTTGTCTACTGCTACAAAAAAGTCTTATTTACTTAAACCAAAAGAGTATACCTTTTTATTTATTATTTTTTGAAACCGAATTTTCCGAAAATTTATTGTTACAGATCAACCGCATTAATTAAAGAAAGTGTTTTCCTGATATTAAACTTAGGTTTTAACCGAAACTTGAGATTGAATTTTTAGTAAAAAAAAGATTTTACGTTTGTAAAAAAATAAATCATTTGCTTAACCCCGTTGTACCTGTTCCTGGATGTTTATTACATATTGAATAAAATTAGATTTACGTTATGATCAATACCAACAGTAATAATTGATAGAAATAAATAAGAAAGTCAATCGATTTGTGTATTATAAAAAAGGATTTAAAGTACTATCTATCCTTACTTCACTGCTGAATTAGTACAACTCTACCGATTCTAGTTATTATTAAAATTAATTCAGTGATATCGTTTTTGTAATAATATATTGAGGCCGACGCACGAAGTGGCACTACCTAAATTTACCGGTTATAATTCTTGACGCACGAAGTGGGACTAAAACATGTAGAAACCTAAGAAAAGACGAAATGAGAAGATTCCAGATATGTTAGTTTTAAACAAGATATTTTTATTTTCTGTTGAACCCTTATAGTTACAAATTGCCTTATGTAAAATAATGAAATAATATAGCTTTAGCTCTCTTGGGAGTTAAACAGAAGGATTAAAAATTCTTAACATTTTTCATTTTTTTTTAATCCTAAGATAAGCCACTTATAGACTGCTTTCGTACTTACTACTACTAGATAAAAGATTAAGCATTCTGTCATACGCTGTAATGATATTTTAGACGACAATATCAAAATAAAAATTGTACAAATTTGTGTTGATAACACACAGCAAATTACAAAAAAAAAACGTTTTGCCTACTGAATTAAAGGTATTTACTGTAAATTTAAATCTTCAAATCGTTAAAATTTTAGGTTATTTTTAAAAATAATTTTCTAGGTTTTGCAAGAATAAATTTGTGTGGAGTACGTAGCCATGATAGTAGTGACCTTTGACATAAAAAGATTTTATTTTGCTAGTGGGGTTATGGTATGGTTATAGTTATGGGTTTTTCATATAGAAGTTGGATAAAATTATTAGCTATTATTCCTCAAGTTACTTGGTTAATGGTTAATTATGTGGTTACTTTTCCAAAAACTGCCATATTTCAAATTAGATTCGAAAATATAAAATAGATTTTGATATTCTCAATTTTTTGGTTAGTTATAGTCATTGAGGTAATAATAAGACTGGAGCGAGGGTAACCAAAGAAGTATGGTGACAACATATTGGTAGGAAAAACATTAATAATGATGTATTTACCATGTTAAAGGTGGTATTTGCATTTAGACAAGTGTTAAAATCGCTAAAATTTGCATATTTCTAAACAATTTTGTTTGTAAGAAGCGTTTTAAACAATTTAAAATAAATTAAATATTAATTTGTAAAGTATGAGTGTTGTATGCATGCACAATGAAGGCCTGGCGCTTATATGTTTACTTAATTAAAATAAAAATTTATTTTTTTGCCTTATTCTTTCTGTATTTTCAAAAATTCAACGTTTTTGCCTACCAGCAAGTAATTTGCTCTCTTACACACATTTAGTCTGCGTATTATACTATCTCTCTCTCTATTATACTATGTACTGACTATGTTGTCACCGCAGCTTGCTTCAGCAACGTATAGGCGAGGCTCGATCTAGTCTTATTATTAGATCTAGGGTTATACTGCCATGTCTAAAAGAGTTCCAAAAATTTTAGTTTTGAAAAAAAACAAAGTCAAAATGATACGAAGGCTTCCACAGTCAAAGTCGGTTTAAAAATTTCTTTTTCCGGACTTGGATCGTGGCAGTGGAGTTTTCGAAGTGGACGTTTCACCAACCATCAACAGTAGCTTCTTCAGGAGTAAAGCGGCAACTGGTTAGAGATGTACTTGACTGCGAAATTTGAGAAAGGAACCGGGGTTTTTAACTTGTTGAAAATGGGGGAGGTGAGGGAGAGTCCAAATTGATTATGATGGAAAACCATCCTCTAGGTTAAAATTGTTAGGGTGTTGTCGTATCGCAGTAGCTTCTTTTATGTTTCTGTCAAAATATTGGAATTTTTTGCCGTAATAGAGACTTGGCTAAAAAGAATTTTGTGACCATCTTTGATGATGTTCCGAATTTTAATCGACGCGACGGTGCGGTTTTCCAGGATGTAGACTGCTCCACAAGAACAGGATATTTTATAAATTACCTTTAGAGAAAATTTTCGGAAGTTTGTTTTTTGAGTTTGGAAGGATGTGACCAATTTTTGAATGGGGTTTAAACTTAAACATAGTTCTGATGTTGCGTTTCTGAAGTATTTTACCAATGCGGTCTGAAACTTTTTGAAAATAGGGGATATTAATGATTTGTTTTGAAAGGAATTTGATGTGCAAATTTGTATTGGATTAAATTTGTCGATTAAGGTTAAGTACCATAACTGTTGTAGAGAAGATTGTTGCAAATCTGGTCCAACTCTTTTTGGAGAGAGTTTTGTTGAGATATTCTGACAACTTTAGGAAATAACGAGTGGAGAACTGGTTTATTCTTGGTGGAATGATGGCGTAACCTGATAGGTATTGGTATTAGTACATATGTACAGTAAATTAAAATTTGGGAATTAAAAGTTTCTAAATATGATTTTGGAAATCAATTTTTTTTAATTATAGATGACAGTTTTTTTTCAATCTTGGAAGTTGGGTCTCAAAGAAAAGCCATCTTGAAAAAAATATTGATTTTTTGTTTGTAGTTTAGGAAGTCTAGAAAGTCCAGAACAACAATATAATTTTTTTTGTCTACTAATAAGATGATATCCGAATTTGCTTTAAGCTTCCTTAGGGCAACTCGCTCTTTTCCCACTCTGGGACTGATAGAGTATTTATTCATCGGTCAAACCTCCAAAATCAAACAATTCCAATAAAAAACATTGGTCGGAATTTTCCGAAGTTTTGTAGGGCTAAATATGTGAAATCATGGTGAGAATGTTCGCACTCACTCAGGATTCGATTATAATTCCTACTTTCAGTAAGAAAAAGAAAATTACACTCGTAACTCAAAATCCTCAAACAATAAGAAATTTCTCCAATTGTATTTAAAGTCACAAACAGGTTTGTAATTGCAAGAAAAGTTTAATAAATATAAAACAAGTTTGAAATTAATTTCACCACATTAAATGCATTTCAACTACACCAAATGAAGTCTTTGGAATTGTTGGAAGCCAACGTGTGAATTAGCTGCACGTGCAAACCTCGATTTTAGTCCAGGGATTCGGACATAACTTTTGTCGCATGCTGCGGAATACTAAATGAAAGGAAACTTAAAGAAATTAAATGGATAACGTTTGAGGCTTGAAATTGTCCAAATTCTTTGGCATAAATTCGGTTTAATAATGGACGAGTTTTGTGAAGCTGTTTTATTCCCAGAGGAAAATATCAGGGGTTTTGAGTGATATTTGAAACTTTAGAAAAAAGCTTTATATTTGCGAACATTTTTATATTTGGATTATTTATACTCCCATTGTGTAAACTTAATAAATATATTGAGTATGTTTTATTTTATTTTATATTGCTATTTTCAAAGTAAATAAATGTTGCAACAACAGTTTCGAGTAAAATATATTTGAACTTTTTAAAGCTGACCGAGTTCTGAAGCCATAATACTATTGATTTTACATCTGATAAAGATTAGTTTGCTGAGAATTTAGAACTTTGACCTTTCTATGGAAACTTTGAATAAAAAAGTTCGGATTTTTGCACACAAGAGTCTTTTATATTATTTTATTATTGGTGTTACTTTATCCCATATTCAAATAAATAGAAATACAAACAAAAAATCGTTAGACCACATAAGAAAGTAAAATTATGAAATAACACAAAAAAAGAAAAGACAAAACAAAAAAATGTGTTAGAAATAAAAGTAGAAATAAGGTAAAAACTATAGTAGCAGCGTACAGAATAAAAGACTGGGATAAAAAATATGATTAAAAAATAAATGCTAAAATTTCTTCGAATTAAAATCAGTCTTCTTTTCAAATTTATTAGCAAAATATTTATAATTCCGTTTTATTAAAAAATTTTTTTTGCCACATTATTGTGAAGGTACTCAGTTATTAAAATTTAACTTTTTCTCTTATCTTTAAGCACGCTTGTAGCCTAAGGTTTTTAGGAATAAATATACTCGTGGAGTTTAATATAGAAAATTTCATTTTTACAATTTTTTCTTTTAACATGTTTTGTAGCCTTAACCGTTTATGCAGCGTTTTCATAATGACAACGCTGTACAAATTTAATTTTTTAATATTTTTTTAAATATGTTCTAACATTTTTGTTAATTTTTTTGAATACAAATTTTAACAATTAATTCTTCTATATGACAGTAATTTGTTATTTGCTTTAAAAGTATTTGCAAAATAACACTCTATTTTTTACCACATTATCAATTTGTAACGTTACAGTCAAATTTCTGAGCTGGATTTGCTTTGGGACTGAGGTTTCCATAAAATGTGGGCTAAATCAGGAATAAACAGGCTGAGGACTCAAAACGCAAGGAAAGCTTCTTTAAAAATATATATTTTTATTGCGCCTATATATTTTTATTATATATAATTTTAATACTATATTCAGTAATTTAGAAATTAGAAATTATTTTTGCTCCAATGTGGTTCTTCTCTTGTTGGTTTAAAAATTGAGAAGAACTATTAGTTTTGGCTTTAAAATTTATAAAATTGTGTCTTTGGTTTTTAAGTTAGCAAAACGTCGCATCTGGCTTTAATATTATAAAAGTTGTTATTTTTGTATTAATTAATCTCTGATGGCTTTTAAAATTAGTAAAATATTGCCTCGTTTAGCAAAATTACTAAAACACTGTCGCCCTTGTTTTTATCGATTTAAAAATTATTAAAAAATATTTTTTCTAATTTCTAAAAATTAGAAAAATTACCTTCCCAGAGCTTAAAGTAACTATCGTTTTAGGCTTTCATTAGTAAAACAAAAATGGTTTTCTGTAGTAAAGAAATGTTAATATTAATAAAATAATCTCTTTGGATTTCAAATTTAGTAAAGTGTTTGCCTCCGACTCTCAATATTATAAAAATTGTCATTCTTGTTGAAGATTGCTAACAAATATCCTGTTTAGCTTTCAAAGTTAGGAAGATTATTTTTCTAGAATTTAAAATTAATACTAACTGCGGCTTTGTCCTTTGATATTAACAAAACTGCGTTTAAATTTAATTTATTAGTTTAAAAATTAGCCAAAAATGTTACCTTCGAATTCTAAACATGATGATCTTTGTTTTATTAATTTAATCATTTTTATAAATATTACTCTGGGCTTCGAAAAATTAAATTGCATCTTCGGATTGCACAATTATTAGAATATTTTTTCCAGCTCCCAATATAAGAACAAGATATCGTTTTTGTGTTTATTAATTTAGAAATTAGCAAAAATTAAAAAAAAATGTCGCTATTTAGCGGTGGCTAAGGCTCTCCTTCTCCCTACAACGTGGATAGATCTAACATCTTAAGAAGCAGTTTTAGTCAGAATTGACTGGACCAAAACATTTTTTTTAAGTCCTCTCTAAAAATAAATATTTTAGTTATCTGGTTGTTATTGTTTTTGTTGTAACTATGACAAATAATTATTTTTTTAAAGAAAAATTTCGACGAGTGACGTTTTTGTGTTCGTCGTGAATTTCAAAATTGTTATGTTTGTGAAGAAAGATTTTTCTTAAAAATTTGAAGGTAAGACTATTAAATGTAAAAGCCGATTTTAACAGAGTTTTAAAGCAATTAATTACCCTAATTAAAGCAAAAATAAACTAATTTCTTTGACATAAATACTAAATAAATAATGCGTTTCAATTAACACAAATGAGGTGAATATTTCATTGGGAAATTTAACATTTTCCCGGTGCATCCACCAGAAATGTATCTAAACTTTTAAAGCCATAAAATGGTAGTAATACGCTTTGCAAAGTTGAAACTTTTGATATAGGATACAATTTGTTTGAATTTATTTGAGTCGTAAGTTGTTTTAACCACCGAAAATTGAAAACTATTTGAGAAAATTTTACAAATGTTAAATTTAAAAAGAAGCCACGCAAAAATTATATTGTCATGACAATATTCAAACTTTGAATGTTTTAAGATTGACATCTCTCACAAAAACTACTAAAGTTGTCAGAAATTTATAGTATCTAGCATATAATGCGTAGAGATTTACCCAATTCTGCTAAAGTAATTACAAGATGTTAGTATTCTAGCTGTAAAAATATATTTTTCTTTTTGCAGAAATCCAGCCACGAAAGATTTACTAATGACAAACAGTCTTTAGGAAATTTAGATTTATTAAATTTACGGTAAATTTTGTAAATTTAAAGACTATTATAAAACTTTTCGTTAAGTTTCAGTTCGACTCCAAGAACTTCCGGTGCTAATCAGCTTGAAAAAGCAAGAGTAAGAATTTTCTTTATTTTCTCTCACTTTTTAAAAGTTAATTTAGCCCAAATTACATCATTCTTTTCAAAATCTCAAATTGGGACAAACCCATGTTCAAAGTCGAAGATCGCTAACGTCAAAAACACAAGTACAACAAAGAGAAATTGACGATTTTTTACTACCACCTAATAAGAGAACATCTCGGAGTTGTTCCTCGTAAGTATTTAATTTTATTTTAGGGTTATTATAAAAGTTTTATGATGTGATTTAGGACTAGATCGACGTTTCAGTTAAGTAGCAGTGCCGGTGATGCCGGCAATTTCCCATTTCAAGTCACAAGAAGTGGAAATTTGAAAGTTAATTCTCAACAGGTAACATTTCTTAATGTTTAAAACCAGAAACAAACACAAGTTGTAGGTGGTTTTTGAATCAAAAAAATTTAGTGTTCTTGTCGCAAATCCAGAAAAGACCAAAATTCAAGTTTGTTCAGACGGATCTAGCGGAAGAACTGAAAGAAGTATGGCGCATGGATCAGGAGAATGTGGGAGAAACTCAGCAATGGATGCTATTTTGAATCAGGTGACAGGGGTAAGTTATCTTAATTTTGAAAAGCGGACGAGTCTGAGAACCAAAACCGACATTTCCTAACAAATTTTTAATTAATAAAGTCAATTTTAACATGTTTTTCTAATTTGAAAAATCAGAGACGACTTTTTATTATTTTAAAAACCCGGGAAAATTTTAATTATCGAGTGAAGATTTTACTAATTTTAGAAGTAACGGAATGATACTTTAGAAAGATTCAGAACTGAACTGAGCATGCGCAAAAGAGATTTGGGATCAATAAAACGTTATTGCGCATGTGCAGCGCAATTTTGAACTGTTCTAAACTGTTGTTGGAACAAACCTATTTTATTATTATTAAGAGGGATTAAAAATAGAGATACAATTTGTTTATGTTCCCTGTTGCCACCGCACTGATGGTTCGTCATAAATTACAAGTCAGTTGATTACAACTTTAGTCAAATTTCTTTACAAACATTTCTGAACTATACAGTAGTGTCGCACTAATTCGAACCCTGCGGTAATTCGGATTCTTCAGTAATCCGGATTGGACTGTTTTCTTCATTGCGTATGTTGTAATCCGGATTTCATTTAATTTGATAGTCCGGATGCAATAATTTTACTACGTTTCATGGAAAACTGTACATTTCAAAGAATTGTTTTGACTGGAGTGTGGAAAAATGTAAACATAAGAAAACATTTAAAACTGCAGTGACTTCAGTGTTCTCAAACTTGCAACATGGCACTTCTAAAACAAAGTCATAACACTCTAACGTTAAAAGAAAAAGCAGATATTGTTGATGATTTAAAACGAGGCTTAAGTGAAAGATCTTTAGCTGCCAATTATGGGGTGGGAACTTCAACAATCAGAGATATTAAGAAAAATGCTGATAAAATTAAAGGGTAAGTGTAGAAACTGCGTGAAATAAAAAAATCTGACATTATTTATAATAATTTAAGATTTGTTGTTCAATGTGTTTTTGGGCCTGGAAAAAGAAAAACTTTAAAAAAAGCGGAGTACCCTAAAATAGAAGAGAAGCTTGTTTCTTAGTTTATAAATATCAGAAATCGACATGTTCAGTTTCATCTGAATTTTTAGCCGTTAAAGCTAAGCAACTTTATACAAAATACTATGGCAACAAAAATTTCAATGCCAGCAGAGGGTGTAGTACTAATTTTAGAAAAAGATGTGGCAACAGAACTCTTAAAATTCAAATCTCTTAAAGTCATTAAGAACCACTCTTTAGTGGCAACACAGATTTATAACGCAGATGAATCTGGGTTATTTTAGAAATTACTTTCAGACAGAACGTTGGTAACAAGCACTGAAAAAACAGCTCCAGAAAGAAAAACTAGTAAGGAGCGCATCACCTTCTTAACTTATTACAGTGCAGATGGAAGTCACGTCTAATGCTTCTGGTAATCGGAAAGGCGAAAAATCCTAGGGCCTTTAAAAATTATGTGCTACCTGTGAACTACAAAGCTACAGCTAAGGCTTGAATGACTGCAGCTATTTTTAAGAAATGGTTTCAAGAATGTTTTATCCCAGAAGTAAGGAGATTTTTAAAAGAACAAAACTTGCCTGAAAAAGCACTTTTGCTTGTTGACAATGCCTCTAGTCACTGCTGCAAACAAGATCTCATCAGCGACAATGGAAATTTTTTTGTTAATTTCTACCACCAAATACAATAGCGTTAATACAGCCTATGGATTAGAATGCTATTAAATTAACAAAATTATTTTGCAAAAAAAAGTCTTTTAGCCGAAATATTAACAAGTAACGAAAAAGATTTTGTAAAGTGTATCAAAAATACAAACCTGAAAACAGCGGTATGTTTGCTTTACAACGCCTGGGAAAAGGTGCCAACTAAAACTTTGGAAAAATGTTGGAAGAAAATTCTTAAAATTAACAATGATAATGATGATGCAGATTATGATGACCCTGAAGATAAAATTCCTTTTAATCTGTCGAAGTAAATCTTAATGAGGTGGTCGACTGGATTGATGCCGACAAGGAACTGACGAAATCCGGGGATTGTGAAGATGAATGTTACATACGATTCTGAAGATGATGATGACGAAATGACAGAGACTCCACAAATAAGAGTAAAGGATGAAAGTGCTGTAAAAAGCTTAAATGTCGTTTTACAATGGGCAGCAGAAAATGATGTAACTTTATCAGATATAACAACCCTTCAAAAGCTAAAAGAAATGGCTTTTGAAAAGTACCAACATCGTGTTCATCAGATCACTCATTTTTTCGAGCCGGCTGTCCTAAAAAATGCTCAATAAAAACCATAAAAATGTGATAACGTACTCTTCTTCTTACCTCAACTTCATCTTCACTTTTTTTTACATTAAAAAATTTAAAATATTGATTAGAAAACATGTATCGGTAATCCGGACTTTTCGATAATTCGGATCGTCTCGGTTTTAATTGATCCGGATTAGCGCAACACTACTGCAACTGTACAATTTTTTATTATAATTGTTATGAATTATTTTAAGGGAGGAGGCATTTCGGGCCTGGGTTCGTTAATAGGCAACGGTCCAACTCGACACATAAATAACGTAGCAGCAGAATATGAAAACAAAGATACTTCGGAAATACTAGATCCTGAGTTAAACCTAAGTCGTTTGGGTTACAACTCAAACGATAATGTAGATTGGGAGGAAGTTGATCTCCCCGAGAAAAGAAATCTCTATGTAGAATTAGCTCAACGCATCAACTCCAAAAGGTAAGTTAAAAAAAAAAATTTGTGTGGAGGCGCCGGGTATCGATCCCGGTACCTCTCGCATGCTAAGCGAGCGCTCTACCATCTGAGCTACGCCCCCTGTGGATCGATAAAAGCACTTTTTCAAAATTCCGATTAGACCTGATCTAAATTCAACACCGGTTTGTTTTTTATATATAGGTACAATGGATGGGTGTGGAAAGGTCAATATGTGTTTAAAAGATCAAACGAGCGACCACCTGACGACTTTCACTCGAGAGAGAAATTAGTTTGATCGAAATCTTGCGTGTATTACAAAGGGATATTAGGTTTTTGGGTTTGGGGTGGAGATAATTTCCTGAATATATTTGTTTGAACTAGGCTGCTAAAATTATTTTACGGCGAATTTTGTTTAGAATAAACGAGGCGAAATGGAAAGGAGTGTTTTATTTCTTGACAGTGATGTACACATAAAGAATTAAAAACATAGTGCAACTAGACATGTTGGAAATAGCATTTTGCGAGCAAAATACACTCATATTTTACACAAGTTTTTTAAATAATCGAATAATAGAATAGATTTATAGAAAAATAGTTAATAGGATTCTTATCTATAAAAAGTAAAAACGTAAGATATATAGTACATGGGTCATGATAAGAATAAAAAGATGATTGAATATACTATCGGACAAATTTAAGGTAACTATTTAAAAACAAAAAGTAATTGTGAATGTATTTTAGTACTTCTTTAAATTATTATTTAAACGAATGTATTTTTTCTTATTTTGGTATTATATGTAAAATATAAAAAAACAGTTTCATTAGCGTCTTATATTATTATTATCATTTAAGCTTTTGAATAAATTATTTGTTAAAATGGAGCAAAATTTTACGCGACAAAAGTAATGCTACTTTTACGGAAAACGTTTTTTTTTTACTCAACAGCTGCAAATATGAATGGAAAGTTATAGAACTAACATTATTGTATAAGTATTAACTTAATTATTGATGAGAAATTCATTGTCAGCTACAACTGACACAACATTGATAAAATTAAATTTAGAATATTAATAATCGGCAGATTTGACTAGTTTTCGATAATTTGATCAGTCAAAAACTTTTTTTAGAAAGTTTGTGGTACAAATCAAATGGGTAACTTCTTTCTACAAGTTATCGATAGGACTGAATGCTGGTTATTGCATATACAATTAAAAAAATTTTTCAAAGAATTTTTTGGATATCAAAATAATTCCACCCATAGTTGTAGTTGCTTAGTAAAAAAAATTTTTTTTGAAATGTTTCTTTACTTTTGTCGCCTAAAATTTTGCTCTATTTCAACAAATAATTTATTCAAAAGCTTAAATGATAATAAATGCTAATAAAAATGTTTCCTTATTTTACACATGATTAGGATTGCCAACTTTTTGATATCGAAATAAAGGACATTGTCAAAGGTGTATCTAGGATTGTTTTTAGGGAGTGGGGGGAGGACTTGAGGAGGATTGAGTTTGATTTTTTTACTATCTTACTGTAGTCTTTAGAACTCTTTTCTTGGATAGACTCTTGGACTTTTTTTACATCCGGCTTTTCGAGCAACAATCTAGGAGCCGAAGACGATAATTATTACAAAAACAAATGTTTCTACAAGATTCATTATAAACAAATAAAAACTGTTACCTTTGCTTCCTAAATTCTATTAAAAATTTTAAAATATTTATTTTTAACTTTTTTTAATTTTTAAAAACAAGCATTATTGTAAATTGTCTCTTCTAATCTCAGATTTTTTTCAATATCTTTCTCAAAAGACCATCAATTTTTAACACAATTTTTATATTAAAATAGAAAAAATGTAAAAATGTAAAGTATACGGTATTTCCGTTTATTTGTTTATAAAGAATTAAGTCTTTTTTAATGTTTTAGGGTTTATAAGGTCTAATAAGCCTTGAAACGTTAGTAGTAAAGTAACAAAAACAAAAATAAAAGTCTAAGAAAAGAATGCCATAGATAGGACTATTGCAAAATGTCCCGTCTATACTCAAACCTTTTTTTTTATTCTGCTCGAAGGACCATACAGTTTTAAACACCTTTTGTGAGCCAAAAAACAACTAATATAGGGTGAAAAGTCGCGAATTTCCTTTAGTGGGCTGATTCCCACTATTAAAACAATCCAAACCTTAATGAAAAAAATTTTCTAACTTCAAAATTTGGAAAATTATGAGTATCTAAAGCTGCAAAAAAATTTAAATTTGTCTTGATATAGTTAAAAAAAATCAGAAAAACGAAAAAAAAAGAAACAATAGAGCATTAGAAATGAATTACGTATTCATAAATCTCAAGAAAATACAAAAAAAAACCAAAAAAAACAGTATTGAATTTTTTTAAATAAATTTTTGTCTTCCTTGAGGGTCTCCCATGTATCTCTTCAAAGGAAATTCGCGACTTTTGACACACCCTATATAAAAAATGTTGCTGCTGCAATATTTATAAAAAAAGGAAAATTAAACGCTCGCGAGAAATTTTCTTTTTGATACTAACAATAAAACGTTTTTCTTCGAAGGACCATAAAATATAGACACTTTGGCAGCCAAAGGCGACGATTATTACAAAAATAAATATTTACTGTAATTTTTATAAAAAAAGAGCACAAACGTCTTTCCAAAAGATGGAGATTTTTGTGTGTTTGAAGCGAAAATTATTGTAATAATTGCTCCGAAGCAACTAAGTTTTTTTTTCAGTATCCGGCTTGATGGATTATTTTTTTATTAATCTAGAGTTTTTCTTGTTTTTTTACTATTCTTTTTTTCGTAGTTGTTTTTCTAATTTATATCTTTTTCCAAACATTCGTTTTTCAAATTTGCCTAGAATTTTGCTCCTTCAGGACCTCCCAATTGACGTTTTCAATTTTTTAAATCTTTTTTTATTGTTTATTTTAGTTGATTTTATTTTTCTTCTCTTCCATTCGTTGGTTTTGAGATTCTTATTTTTTTCTACAGGCTTTTTTATAGAATCTACAGTTCCTGTAGAATTATCTAAACTACAATTTTAAAATTTTCCTTTGTTTTTTTTTCTTGATAAGAAAAGTCTGGATAAAACTTTTGTTTGTTTATCCGTACTTAAAATTTACTTTGGTGACTTAAGAGGACGTCTAGACAATGAATTTATTTTTAAATCAATCAATTACAAATAGGTATATCAATTTTCTAATTCTTGCTCGTTTCTCTTTGCTAAAAAAAACTAGATAAAATGACAAATTTTATCCTTTAAGTACATGTTAAAGTCTAAAGGACAGTTTATAAAATTAAAGGACTATTTTTTGAAATAAAGGACGGTTTGCAACCCTACACATGATACCAAAATAAGGAAAAATAAATTTGGTTGAATAATTTAAAGAAGTACTAAAACATACACACATTTTTTTAAAAGGTTGTTTTACTTTTGCCCAATAGTGTATGTACAGTGGTGTCCATTGGAAATTGGGTCACTTTGGAAAAAAAAGTTTTGATTTTATAGATTTGCCTTTAAACTGCAACATTTTTACGTACGGTTGGTACGCCTATGAATTGTTTAAAATGAGCTTTTTAATCGTATTGACAATAACGACTTTAATAAAAGATTGACATCAATGATTTTGAGAGAACTTTGCCAAATTTAGTGTACCACTTTTCAGTAGCCATCACTGTGCAGGTGCAGGTAACTTCATTGTTATGAAATAGTTATTTACCTAACGTATTCGGGAAGATAAATTTCCCGCATGAGCACTTTGTTTTTAGTGCAAATTAGGGAAATTTCTTTCCGAAATACATAGTTAGGTACAACATTTTTTGTAACGAATAAAACTAACATTAAAAAAGACTACCCTACCCTAACTTTGTCGAGAATTTTGTTTATTAATTAATGGGTTGGTAAGACTGATTAGAAAATTATGGGAACAGAAGTCCAACCCAAAATTGTTGCTTTACCATTACCGACTAATGGCTTAAGTAAATTTGAATTGTTTCCTTGCGAGAAATAAAAAACTCCCCGGTGCAGGAAAGCAGTCTTTTTATGCGTCGAGGATCACCAAAAAATAGCTGCTCAACTTTATGAGTACAAAAAAAATATTTTGTTTCACACGATCGGAAACTTTTTATGTGAATCGAGTGCAGTTTTACAGCCAGACAAGCGAAGTGAGTTGCTGCAATGTACGAGTATGACATTTCCCGATCTTGTGATGCAAATAACTGTTATTTTATTTATTATTTTCTTTTTAATTAACAAAAAAAATGGAGGCGCCGGGTATCGATCCCGGTACCTCTCGCATGCTAAGCGAGCGCTCTACCATCTGAGCTACGCCCCCCATGCCTTATCAAATGTTATTAACATAAATTCGGTAGTTTGGACCTACTTTTCAAAAAAATTTTGAAAAAATTTTGGAGGCGCCGGGTATCGATCCCGGTACCTCTCGCATGCTAAGCGAGCGCTCTACCATCTGAGCTACGCCCCCCGTAAATACCAAAAATCCAAAAAGAAAAAACCGCCGAAATGTGCTCCAGTTTCGTTAAGAAACACATAAAATGGGTGTTGGCCAAATGCCCGCAGCTATTCCAACTTGATTTTGTCGGTAAACTTTCACTCGACTTTTCAGTTTATCACGCGATGCAGATTTTTGCTATTTTTAGATCAAAACTGATAAAACATAATAAAAATTCACCAAAACACTAATTAATCAAAAATTTAAAATAAAACAAAATCGTTTGTATCACGAAACTGAAAAAGCAGCTTTTAGGAATTTATCTAATAAACAAATCATGAAATGTTCCACTCGAATCACTACAAAAATCCTTTGAGAAACATATACGTTCGAATAGAAGTGATTTTTTTTTAAGTTAAGCTTAGATAAATTAGATTTTAACTATAATTCACACTACATAAATAATTCACAATTTGTTTCTAATTTTGTGACAGAAATTCGGATTGTAAGGTGATCATTGGGAAAGAAGAATTCAGCTGCCACCTTATTGTCTTACAATGTTACTCACAACTTTTCGACGGTTACGTTGCGATAAAAAAAATCGAAATACCACAAGTAAGTTCCCAAAAATTAATAACAAAATACCCTAAATACCGCGTGGCTATTTAAGACTATTACATTCTTGTTAGAGAATTTCCAGATTTTGGTTTTTACCTACTGATGGCAACACTAAATAAAATTCGATATTTAGGTAAATCGAATCAGTGGCATAGTCGAAAATTGTTAATAAAAATCTTAGTTAAAGTTAAAAAGTTAAAAAGCGTGCGTCCAGAAAAAATGAAAAGTATCTCTAGGAGGCATTTTAGAAACATGAAGCGTTACTATGGGCCGATTTCATAATCAACTTAAAGGTTACTTTAATTTAAATGACGTTTAGACTGTAACCGTCGATGATTTTTTTATGCATATTGTTATATGACAGTTACAGTCTAAACGTCACTTAAAGTAAAGGAGCTTTTAAGTTAATTATGAAATCGGTCCTAAATAAAAAGGTACTCTAAAAAATTTTAATTAAAAAACTTAGCGTCTTTTAACAAACAACCACATAAATGTAAAAGATATTACAACAATTTCCATGCAATATAAACACGAAATATTAATTTTATTTAATTTTAAAAAATAGTCAGTCATTCCAGTTAGACATTACTTTGACGGAAAACGTTCATATCCAAGTTTTACATCTACAATTATAGTTTTCATACTCTGGTGACTTATGGGCTGATTTCAAGTTGAGATAATACCGGTAGTATCTTCGTTTCCATGAAAAATTAATAAAATTTGTTGTTGTGATTGGTTGTTGCCATGGAAAAGTATTAAAATTTGCGATACTACCGGTATTATCTCAACTTGAAATCAGCCCATAAAGCTCTCTAGCTGCGCTGAAATTGAATGGAACGACTTGCCATAACTGTCAATCAATGCATACGACAATAAAAACATTCTGACATTTGTCAATTTAAAGTTGTAATAAATTTTACTCCAAATGTAATTGTTGTTGTTCAACATCCCCATCCTCCTAACTATTCTGCTCAAAGTTGGTTTTGTACAATCAAAATTTTTCAGACCTGGTTTCACCTTTCTGGTTATGTCAACTCCCAAAATTAAAGAACTTAGGCGGTGTTTAGATTGTAGTGTCCAAAACACGCTTTTTTGATCCAGTTTTTTGAAATCAAACTATAAACTCTGAAAGATACTAAACTTTATTCTTGAATTTATTTATTAATCAATTACATGATGTTACTAGTCAATGGGTAAACAGTTCTTTGATGAACGATTAAATAGTGAAGGACTGTAGACACGCCATTCCCTTTATATGATTGTCTTAAACCTTCTTGTAACCTTACTTAAAACGCATTGTATTTCATAATCTATTTAATAATTTAAGAGAATTATAAGCAGCAGTTACACAAGGTGTAGCAGATATAAAAGCTCAAGTGTTACAAAATGTTTTTAGAAAATTAGACAATAATTATTGTTTGGAGGCAGGAAAACTTTTGAGCATTTTCCTTAAACAATAAAGTAAAAATTGGAATAAAAACTTATAACCAATGATTACTACATACCACATAAAAACTTCTTTATTTCATATTTTGTTCCTTTTCGCTCTCTTCTAAATTTAATCAATTCTTTTCAAAATTGTTTTCACAAATTGTTGATTTCGTTTTTACGTCTATGGAAGTTATTGTGAAGTAGTTATTTACCTGACGTATTCTGGAAAATAAATTTCCCGCATAAGCCCTTTGTTTACACCACGAGCGAAGAGAGTGCTATCTTAGTGAAAATGCGAGAAATTTCTTCCCGAAATAGTATAGTACAACATTTTTTGTAACAAATAAAAGCCCACAAATTAACAAAACCTAATGTTTTCAATAATAAATATAATTTAGTCGAGAATTTATAAATTAATGGGTTGGTAAGACTGATTGGAAAATTTTATCAACATAAGCCTAACTCAAAGTTGTTGCTTTACTATTACATTACATTATGGTTTAAACAAATTTTAATTGTCTCTTTGTGAAAAATAAAAAACACCTCGGTTCGGAAAAAAATGTATTTTCAAGTTTCAAGGACGACTAGGAAATAACTTCTCAAGACAAATAAACTGAAAGAATAGTTTTGGTAGTAAGTAATTCACTACGAGACAAATGTCAAAATGTTTTTCATAATAGTTATATCCGTATTAAAG
This sequence comes from Tribolium confusum, assembly GCA_029207805.1. Taxonomy (NCBI): domain Eukaryota; kingdom Metazoa; phylum Arthropoda; class Insecta; order Coleoptera; family Tenebrionidae; genus Tribolium; species Tribolium confusum. The sequence goes on from JALGAY010000006.1 coordinate 14,914,795, forward strand.
GCATGATGAAGGGCCTGAAAAATTGATTAAAGCCCCGACGCGACGTAGGAAGACTTTTAAATTCCCGACGATCATTAGTAATTATTATGCTCGTAATTAGCGAAAACTGTATAAAAATCGATTTAAAAATGTTAACTTTTTTGTGGTTTTTGAAGCTACCATAATGTCATCGCTCAGTTGATGTTTTGATGTGTTGTTTAGTAACTTTGAGTGCTATAAGGATGTAGAATACGCCCTGATTTACGGGCGTATAAAGAAGATTTGTGGTTGCAAAATAAAGTACCTATTTTTCGACAAAGCTACTGTATAAAATTCAAATTTTATTCAGTGATAACATTAGTAGTAGTCAAAATCTGCAAAATCACTAACAATTATATAAGAGTTTTAAATACCTACTCGGTACTATTTCAGGAGAAATGTACTGGAAGTGCGTTTGGTTTTGTCTACGATTGGATGATTAAGGAGCATCAATCTTATAGACATTTGTCTCGAAAAAATGTGCTTGATATTTTTATTGCTGCAAAATATTTAAGAATTAAAGGTTTAAAAAATTTATATCCCAAAGTTTTTTAAATAATGTTTTGATCAGATTTAGTTGAGCAATGTTGGGCATTTGTGGACAATGTCGAGGTATTCAATGAAGACACAGCTTTTCTACTTTACATGGATGGTAAAGAAAAAGGTATCCCAGAAGTTCAAGAATTAATGGTCCCCCGCATCCAGAAATTCTTCCTGGTTTTAGTCAGTTCTCAGAACTGGCTTGACTTAGATTTCGAAGATGTTACAACTTTTCTAACCTCGAACTACATACGGATTAACTGCGAAATGGAAATTTTTATGGCAGCGGTTCGATGGTTAAAACACGACTGGGGAAAAAGACATAAAGCGAAATTTGATGTTATGAAATGTGTCCGATTTGGGAATATAGCTCCTTGGCAACTAGTCGACATTAAACGTAACCCAGAAAATCCCGAATTTTTAGAAATAGCTGGAGATCCTTGTATTTGTAAATTAATTGATGACGGCCTGGCGTAAGTTCAATTATTTTCCCCTTAAACCAATATAAAAAACTTTTAAGGTATGTGATCATTAAATATTGGTACGGTCAAGAAAATGATGATTTTCAACACTGGAATTCAATTTTGGGTTTGAAAGAACCTGAAATAAGGAACTGGACTGGTGTTGAAAAGACGTATTTTACTTATCGAGAGTTTTTAATTTTTTTGGATCAGAATCGTAGAAATCATGCAATGGAAAAGTGTAGATCTAAAAAAATTCCTCACGAGAAAAAATTGAGAAAAGCATCAGCTCATTCTGAAACCCCAATGCATCATGAAGATCCTATCAAACCTAGTATGGAAGACTTTCTATTTAAGAAGAAAGTAAGTTCAAGTTCGCGAAAAAAATTGACTAAAACTACATGTTAGACTAAGTTGTGTTAAAATTTTATGTAAATGTTCTGTTGTATAAATTATTTTTAAAACATGTTTTGTTTTTATTTACTGTTGGATGATGCAGCAGATTTGGTAAGAATTTTGATACGTATTCTTGAACAGCAGTGGTAAAAGTTTTCATTGCTTTCATTTATTTTTTAATTGTATGCTAAACTCTTGCCATTTGCTGTTCACAAGCAAATTCCTCTTCTAATCTTCTAAGTTTCAGGCCTTAGAAATGCAACGGGAACCAGTAGTTGTACAAAGACTCGAAATAAAAAACGCTTCTCCTTTCCATGCAAAAGAAGATGATGAAATTAGAAACGTCCAAAGGATGTTTACCCCGTCCCAAAATTCCCTAGCACTATCATCTCTGTAAGTCCCAAACATACCAAAACAATTATTGAACTAATATTTTTAAGTAACCGCCTTAGCACATCATTTCTGAGTCCTCAACCAAAAAAACTTCTCGTAGAGTCAACCCTGTTTCAAGCCGAAAGAGAAACGATTTTAGTTTTTGGTGGAATTGATCCTTATGCTAATTACGGCGACCCAAAAAACAACGGAAAAAATATCTTCCGATACCTACCGGATGTAAACATGTGGGAACATGTTGGTACAATGCCAGAACCTCGGAATCATCACGGAGTAGCGTATCTCAAAGGCCGAATTTACTTAGCAGGTACTCAATAATTAACAAGTAACAAAAAAAAATCTGCATTTATCTGCCGCTTCTATGTACTAGCTAATTTTATTGACCGTCTATTTTAGCAACTAATGCACTAATTGACTAACCCCCTAAGCAAGTTTGCTAAAAGTCTATCAAACTTTATTCAAGATTTTAGCCGCTTTCAAGAGTTTTTAAAAGCGATTGAATCATAAATTTTGCTTACATAAATGGCTTTCTCCTGATTGTTTCAAGTTATAGCTTCAAATTAATGCTTATACATACAACATCCAACGCCTAGGAATTACTGTCAAATTTAGATTTCGTTTTCTAACAACAAAATTTTTTACCTGCAGATGTATCAATAAATAACACTTAAGTTTTTCAGTTTTCCAATCACCACAAGCCTTAAAACCACTGAGTTTTGCGATTTGTTTCATTCATTTAATGTAATAGCTTCAATTCATAACACTATCAGATTAAATTCATGTCTTGATAACTTCATAACAAACATACTAAAAGAATATTTTTTTAGTTGCGTCAAAGATTATGATATATTATCTGATCATTTCAATATTATTTTTGAAGTCAATTTGTGTTTCGATCAACATCCAGTGCAAAAGAAGAATATTTATTCCGTTACTCCTCAAAGATTATGTCACTTTTATAATGAAATTCAAACTTTTGATTGGTCATTTATTATTATTATTAATAATAACCTAACAACTGATGAAAAATTTAACAACTTTGTTTATCCACTGTCTTCATCAGGTAAAGGTAATTTTCCTCCAAGGTTAATTTCTGACTCAAAAAATCGACAATCTGTAAATTGGTTTACTAAAAATTTACAAGCCTTATGTGATTCTCTGATATTCTTGGTTTCCTTTCATAAATTAACTCAAAATTCGACAGTTTCAGATAGATTAAAACGTTTAAAAACTCACCAGTGTCTCAGAATTAAAGAAGAAAAACAGAATGCGTTTGACAGATTTGTTAACAAACCAAAAATAGTCCTTGAACAATGTGGAAACTTATTAATAATTTACAAAGCAAAAATGTTAACTCTTCCTCCTCTCCTTTTTCTGCCGAGGCATTCAACTTATGCTTCTCTAGTATTGCAGAAAATATTTCTAACAAAATGTCTTCCGACAAAACAAATTCTTCGTACTCTTTGCCTTCTTCTTCAAATCTTAATTTTGTTCCTTTTCCTAGCTTCACTTTTACTGAATTGACTTTTAGTTAAGTCCGAGATATTATCTCTGGTCTTAAAAATACTTCTACTTTAGATGTTCATCACCTTAATTATAAAATGATCAAATCCATATAACATATAATTATTTATCCTTTAACAGCCCTTTTAAATGAATGTATTAGATCAGGAATATATCCTGAAGCTTTGAATAATCTAAAATTTTTTCATTACTTAAAAAGGGTGATCAAAATGAACTAAATAATTATCGTCCAATTTCATTAACACCGGTCTTGAGTAAAATTTTTGAACGAGCACTGCAGGCACAAATTTTATCGCATTTTGTCATTTTGAATCAAATAATCTGTTTACTGCTGGTCAGTTTGGTTTTAGAAAAAACAAATCAACAATTTTAGCTATCTTTAAACAAATTTCTTATATCAATAAAACATTTGAAGAGAATTTTTTTGCTGGGTAATTTTCTTTGACCTAACCAAAGCGTTTGTTGTATTTCATTTCAAACTATTGAAAAAATTCTTGGCAAATATAAATTTTCAAAAAATGCTTTGAATTTATTAATGTCTTATTTAAAACTTAGGTATCAAATGGTTTCGTATTTGGGTGATAAATCTTCCTGGCTACCAGTAAAACATGGTGTTCCTCAAGGTTCTGTCTTGGGGTCCGTTATTTTTTATTGTACATTAATGATATTAATAAGGCTTTTCCCAACGAAAATATTATTTTGTTTGCCGATGATACTTCTTCATTTAAAAATAATAATGACATTATAGTATATTAAGTATGGAGAACGGTAAGGAATGCTTACCGTTCGAAGACAATTGTTTGGAGGAGGAGCAAAGCGATGACACCAATTATTGTCTGAGAACGGTAATCCTTAACGTTCGACATGCTTATAACGTTTTTTGCGCGATTGGAGTTTCTAGAATAATAATAATAATTTATATCAATACATTTGTGATAATCGGGAAGATTGAAACTGAAAACTTTGGGTGGCTGTTCCATGGTTGCTATAGTTTTGTTCCAAACAAGTAAAATTGTCTTTTTGATACAATCATTCCTACATAGTTCTGTTTTGTGGTTCCGTTTTCGAAAGCAAATATGAGCGATAGTGATGATCTACCGGATGATTTAGAAGACGCTTGGCAAGAAGGATGTTCGGCGATAATTCCAGAAAAATCTAAAGCCCGATATGAACAGACATACAAGTTGTTTAAGGAATGGCATGAAGCAAAGAAGATTTCTGTAAATGAAAAGAGCTTGTTAGCGTATTTTGTGGTGAGAAGTGGACACTTGAAGGCCCCAGGCAGTTTATGGGCCGAGTATTCTATGCTGAAGAGTATAATTTTTCTCCATGATGTTATCGATATTTCTCAATTTGCTACATTAATCTGTTATCTTAAGAGAAAAAATATTGGATATCGGCCTAAGAAGGCTAAAATTTTTACCAAAGAAGACGAACAGTTTTTAATTCAAAAGGTATGTTGTAGATGATGAGGTGGTACATCTGAGTTCTAAGATAACAATATATTTGCAAGTAGCAATGATATTGGGAGTATCGGGCGCTTGTAGACGAGAGGAATTGTACAATATTAAAATGAGTGACATAGAAGAACATGAAGAAATGTTTATAGTAAATATTCCAAATACAAAAACGAATATTCAGTGAACGTTCACAGTTATTAATAAAGAAAATGAAGCAGTTCATTATTTGGAAATACTTCGAAAATACATAAGAATTCGACCAAGCAACCCAACGTCAGATCATTTATTTCTGAACTATCGAAATGGCAAATGCACTAGGCAAGTCACAGGAAAAGGCACAATTGGAGGTTGGCCGTCAAAAATTGCAAAATATTTAAAGTTGCAAGCCCCTGAAGGTTTTACTGGACACTCGTTTCGACGCACATCGGCTACACTTTTGGCGAATAACGGACGGAGTTGATGTGTTGGGACTAAAAAGACATGGTGGCGTTCATCAACGGTGGCCGAGAGTTACGTGGAAGATTCCCTCCAAAACAAAATTGAATTTGCTCATAAAATTTTACACAACGATGTTGGTGGACTATTACAACAACCTGGGACTTCTACGTCGGAAAGTTTGTCTATTAACACTAGAAACTCAAATGCGAGTGGTATTACTACTATTAATTATAATAATTGTACATTTAATTTTAATAAATAAATCGCAAAATTGTTTTTTTTTAGATTTAATTGCTTACCGTTCACTGAACGGTAAGTGAATTACTTACCGTTTTGTTACACGTAGCAACCAGTAACAGCAACCTACCGTCGTGGAAACAGGCACAGTAAACTGATAAAAACAACCAATCGCGCAAAAATGTCTTTAAAAATGATCTATCTCAAATACAAACTTCCTTATCTCAATGGTTTGGTCTAACAACTTATTTCTAAATGACTCTAATAGGCTAATTTCAAGTTGAGATACTACCGCTAGTATCGCAAGTTTTAATACTTTTCTATGAGAACAACGAATCACATCTCCAAATTCCTTAAATTTTGCTTAAAAACGAAAATACTTACGGTATTATCTCAACTTGAAATTGGTCCATTTAGACAATTACATTTTGCATTTCTTTAAAACAGATTCCTTCAATTTTGTCACTCAAGAATCTGTCAACTTTCTAGGTCTTCGTTTGGATTGTTACATACATCTTACATGGTATTTTCATATTGATTATATTATCAGTCATTTTGCAAAAAATACCTTTTTGTTAAAATCCTTGAGCAACTTTGTGTACGTGTTTATGTTACGGAATATTGGTTTGGAGACATTCTTTTGCTTCAGAATGATTATTTAAAATGCAAAGAAGAGCTATAAGAATAATTGCTGGTTTAAAGTATCAGGAGGATTGTAGGTATTACTTTTCCCAATTCAAAATTCTTACACTTCCATGTATACTTTCTTATACTGGATATACTTTCTTGTTTGCTATGTTAAGACGCACATTGAAGAGTTTACTAAACGGGGAGAACTCCATATTCTCAAGAGAAAATCCATATTAATTTCCATAGACTAAAAAAAAGTCGTTTCAGCATCTTCTTTTGGGTCCAAATTTTTTTATAAACTCCCTATAACTTAAATTAAATCATTTCTTTTAAAGAAGAGAATTACTCATATGTAGAATTCCTTGAAGATACCTTAATATTGTAGATTTGGTCTGATATTTTCTTTAATTTTTTTTCTCCTTTTTTTAATGACGTATGTAAACATTGTTTATGTACAAACACAAATAAATATTATTATTATTATTAAGTTTCGTCGCTTTTCTTATTTTGTTTTTTTTCTTTCTCTTTGTCTTGTACACTGGGTTCTCCTCCTTGTTCACTTTTTGTTTTACATTCCTTTTAACACTTCATTTTCTTGTTTTTAAACATTTTTCTTTTTTCACTTTTATTCGTCTTGTTATTTGTGCTCGTTTTTATCTTTGTTTCAGGGTTCCAGAAATAATTTTAAAGCTGCATTATTTTCTTCTCTTTCCTTTGCTAAGCTTTTTTTGTTATCTTGAAATTGTTCTTCTCGGATTAGTTACTTTAATTTTAACACTGACTCTAATTGTTTTTTTTTATCTGCCGATTCAATTTTTTTCTCTGACACTTCTCTCGCAAAAACAATATTTCCATCATTACTTCGTACTTTATTGCCTCAAATACTTTTTTTTTAGGTGGTACTGATCCTAGAACTGATGATTTGCGTGGAAAATTTCGAGTTGTTGATACTGTTTGGAGTTTTGACCCAACGACTCGTGCGTGGTACAGTGAGACTAGCCTAGGAATGAGAAGAAGAAACTTTGGGTTGGTCGTATTACATCAGTGTATGTACGTTATTGGAGGATGCGATGATAAACTCGAATCATTAAATACTGTGGAGAGATTTGATCCAGAACAAGGAGTTTGGAATTTTGTAGCTCCGATGTATTATCCCAGAGCCGGTATTGCCTGTGCTAAATACCGAAATTATATTTGGGCTGCTGGAGGTACTGCTGATTTAAAACGAAATATACTTTTGGATGTTGTTGAAAGTTACAATGTTAGAACAAACCAATGGACAAAAATCAAAAAATTGAATTCTCCTCGATGCTTTGCTTGTATGTTTGTCATGGCAGATAACTTGTATTTAATCGGTGGGACTGGTCAAAAATTGAAAGAGTTTAAGTCGACTACAAGTGTTTCGTATGTGGATATATGGGATTCGTCGAGTATGTCTTGGAAGAACATCATAGGGTTGACTATACCACGACATGGTCATGCTGTAGCCTATGTTGGAACTCAGATTTTTATAATGGGTGGTGTAACAACAATCTATATGAGATGTTTATCAAATGTTGAGTGTTTTTGTTGGAAACGAGGTACGTGAAATGAAAGTTAACTTAATAGACTTCTTTCACCGATAAAACAATAAAAGATGTGGAGCTTTTCAATATGTATTTATCGAAAGTACGAAACATCGTTTTGGATAAGCGGAAAATATGATGCACTTTAACAAACTTACAGATAAGGTTGTTTCTTAATTCGGAGACGAACAGTTTTACTGTCGGTAGCTTAGAGAAAAAACCTTATTTATAAATGTATTGAGAGTCATGGACTAACAGAGAATTCAATGCGGTAGGGGTTTATGAAAAAGGGTGTGTCGTACTTTCGACAAGCATGCGTTAAAAAGCTCCACCTCTTTTATTATTACACCGGTCAAAGTTATTTAAATGAACAATATTTTATTTGTTCGCTCATAAATTCTTAAAATTGTTCGAGAGGAAAAATTTTTATGAATTAAAATAATGAGATTCTCTTATTCTAAACGAACCGTAAGAAGAAATGTTAGGAATTTTTTGTGAATTGATAAAAAAAGCTGAAATTAATTAGAGTGCCTGAAGAAATATACAACTTGTGGACAGACAAAACACGAAATGATTTCGCAAATATATGTATTTTGAATCTCTACACTATTAGCATATTAAACTTTCTTAAACTCATCGTAAGTTTATTATTCACATTTTCCGCATATGAATGCAAAGCGTGAAAAGTTTGAAAATGTTTTTAAAAATCTAAACTCTGAATGAAACAAACAAGTTATTTTTGTTATTTTGTTAGTGGTAAGAAAATGCGACAAATATGTTGAGATAATCCAAAATCCATACACCGCTTTACTGCATTCAGTAAATCTTGTTTTTCGTCGTAAAATTATGCAAACAAAGCTAATACCGCTTCCGATGTACCTTTATTGTTAGAATGAATAAATTATAAGCTTTTCTCTTGCTAAAGAAGGAAATAATTAACTGAAATTTCGACCCGAAATACTGATGTTTAAATTTAAATGTTGTTTAAATAAAGGAAAGTCTACTGAACTGTCTAAGAAAAATTCCTAAAATATTTTGGTTCTCCTGTCGCATTAGATACGCAGAAATAGAAAATTCGTATCTAATTTCTGTTTTTACACCTTATAAAAAATATCCTCAACTTCTAGCCTGACCTCAGGCTTACGCTGTTAAACGCTTTTTTTTACAAAACGTACATTAACTAATATTCGTATCTGATGTATTAGTTCTTTTTTTTACACATGATAGCTTTGTCTTCTAACCCTATAAAAAACATCTTCAACTTGGAAATAACCCTTGTAAACACTTTTTCACCCAAAGCTATTTACATATGAGGCGGTTTATTAGCGTAGAAGAGTTGGACCGTCAAGATCGTGCAACAGTAAAAAAAACTTTCTCAAATAATGTTATTTGAAAAATTGTAAAGTTTGCAGCGGCCCAAATGTTTTTAAAGTCCTATTTATGAAACGTAAACACAACTTACAATAAGACCAAACAATTTACTTTGCACGGCGCACGTTTCGACAATAAAGTTGTCATCCTGAGTTTGGGAATTAAAGTGAAAAGGTGCGTCGTGCAAAGTAAATTGTTTGGTGTTATTGCGTGTTTTACGTACAATAAAGATCCAACAAAAAGTTTAAGTCCTCGTAAGGTTTTGCAATCATGCAGTCTTATGGAACAGTTTATATTAGGTTTGTTCCTCAGTTCAAAACAGTTCATAATACACATGCGCAGTAGCGTTTTAGCGGCCCAAAATTTATATTGCGCATGCTCAGTTCAGTTCCAAACCGTTCATAATTTGTTCTGAAATGTTATTGATACGAACCTATTAGCAATTCAATTAATCAATCATAACAAATTAATCTAATTTCAATTAATTATATACTGATAGACTTATATGATTTCGCATCTACCTTTTTAATGTCTTAATATAAATTCGATTCCTGTTCTTTAGTAAAAAAAATTAGTGCTTGGGTTATTGTCTAAACTTAGTAATTTTGGCTTCATTGTGTCTCCATAACTCAATGAAAGCAGTCAATACAGTAAACAAATTTAAATAATAAACATATGTTGGGTTGTTGCTATTTCAGTCATTACAATATAAAAGAAGTCGTCGGGGATTATGTGGCTGAAACAAGATGCTCTACCTCTAAAGCGTTTATTTATTCTGCTGCTCGTTGACACATGAGGGTTATTAATGCACTCCAAGCCATTCAAAGGAGTTGTTAAACACCACTATCAACTACCTGTTAATCCCTATCATACAAACCAAAATTTTAACGTTTATAAACTTTTATAATCAAAAAAATTGCAAAAACGGTATTTTTGAAGATAATTGTTTTATTAAAAGAAACTTGAAATTGCCGTAACCGAAGGGTACACGAATAAAAAGAGGAATGTCCAAAAATTTGTTTTTTTACAGAGGTGGGATCCCTCTCGTTTTTCATATAAATACGGCGGATTTTTTTATTCGATATAACTCTTGAGTAGACTTAGGAGTGTTGACAGTCATTGTTTTTAAATGTATTTGGTCTGTATTGCATTTAATATTGGTGAAAAAACGATGGAAATTCCAGTTCGATAAGAATCGAATTTTTACACAATCTTCTTTTTATTCCTGTACTCTTCAATTTATTGTAAGTTTATTTTAATAAAAACCTGTTTTCAAAGAAATGTGAGGTCTGATTAATATTAATGACAACTGAAAAATTTGTTTGGGTGTTTTGTAACCAGGTAACAAAAAACAATCAAGATAGTAACACATTAACACATAACACTTATTACTAGAGATGTTTTAGTAGAGAGAGAGGCACGTTGAAAAATTTTGGAATAAAGTTTTTAAGTTTATTGTGATATGAGCAGCAGAAAAACATTGTAATCAACGTTTTTGTTAATGTGCGATTAATAATCGCCTTCATTAACAAACTCGTTGGTTAAATAACTATAAATTCTGTCATCTCATCATGGATTAATAAATATTTTTAAGCAGATTAAGATCTGTTTCACTACTAAAAAATTTCATGTTATATAATCCTCAAGATGACGTATAAAAAAATCAATACAAATCCCCAATTGCTAAATTAATTTAAGTGATTGTAAACAGGGCCTTAATTTCTTAATTACATCTTGCATTCTTGATAAGATTTGAAGTTCAAGATGGCGCCGCAACCGTTTGTTATTCAAATTTTTCCGCACGGATTATATTTTTAATTAAGAAAGAACAAATTTGCTAATAAGAAGACATTTTACTGAATACTGAATTAATTATGCATATTTAGTTCAAGAGTTTCCATAATTTTAATTTTATGGGTGATGCGGTCATAACGTGATACTGGCACCCGCTGTGGCAACAGTGTAGCTCGTCACAAAGTGGCAATAAGGTGGTGCCATATAACCGTCAAGGGTTAATCGGTTAATCATATACAGGATGATTTTTTTATTTTCTCCCGCCCGAGATTTCAAAAATAGGCAACACGTTATAGAAACGATAAACAACTTAGGGAAAACTACAAATAATCCAAATGAACTGACTCTGGAAGCACTGTCAAAGTTATTGTCAACATTGTTGACAAATTCACAATCTTCTGGGCCTTAATTTTGAAAATTAAATTTTAAAAAACTAACAAAGTATTGTGTTGTCTATTTTTAGAGTTTTGGGTGGGAGCAAATAAAAAAATCACCTGTATTTTTTTGATCTTGAATTTTTTTATCACTATACTTGACAAAAAAGCACAAAATTTGAAAAGTACATTTTGCCTTAATGAACTCTTCAAATTTTGCAACAAAAAAATACTAGATCAAAAAAAAAGTAGACGATACGGCACATTGATGTTCTACTGATATGCGCATTTTACGGTGCCAATATTGTAGAGATGTAAATACGCGTTTATATTCTTATCTCCAATTTAACAATAGTGTATTAGAAGATTAGAGAACTTTTGAATCTTTATAAAAATGATTTGGAATATTAATTATATACATGATAATATTTATTAATTGTTTTCATAGATGTGTTAAACCTGAAGATAATTTACCACAATGGGCTATACTTTGGCCCCGCCATACTTGTTCGTATCACCACAGTATAGAAATGAATCGGTATGGACAGTTGATTAAAACTTGTCAAAACGTTAGCATCCCTTCACGTTAAATGTGTAAGATGGAGCCACTGATTTTTAGATTTTTAGGCAACTAATATTTAAATCTAAAGGGCTATATCTGCAAATAAAATACTATAAAAATTATTTTAATTGTTATTTGACCCTTGACTTTTGATTATTTATTATATAATGTACAATTATAGCCCTTTAGATTTAAATTGTGTATGGGCTGGAGAAGTGTGTCGTAATTTTAGCGCGAACGTTTGAAGCACTGTCATACCTTAAACATACCTTAAAAAAATCGCCATTATTGCACTAATATATAAGGTTGAAATTATAACAGCTAAACTTTGACCGAATAAAAATCACATATGGAAACACAAATAAGACATAAAAACACTAAACTCCAATCTCTAGACATTCTAGTTTTAATCCAGACACAAGTTACGAACAATTCTCGCATATTTGAGAAATTAATCGAAAATAGAAATTACTGTACATGCTTCGTGCTGTCAAACTCACCCGAACAGCTGTAAACCAACTACCGAAGATGGCCGAGTACATACAAATAACAAGTTGCGCGGGCAAATCGGAGGGGATTTGCTCGCATTCGGCATGGTTCGCTGGAATTCGTTCATATTGGACCTGCGTTAAAGCTTAGAAATGAAGGAAATATGTGCATCGAACATTTTATTTTCCATTAAATTCTTTATTATGTGTAAATTTGTTGTGATTAATGATTTATCAATAAATGAAATGTTTAGGCTATCGAATGTCGACATTTTTAGGTCTTATTTATTTTATTTTGTGTATTTATTTATCGCTTGAAATTTGGTCTTTGTAAATTCAACCTTATTTACATGTGCAATAAGGTCGACTTTTTCAAGGTATTTTTATCGAATGACAGTGTTTCAAAATTTCGCGCATTTTTTACGTCACGGCTTCTGGAGCCCATTATTAGTCGCCTAAAAATCTAAAAATCAGTGGCTTCATCTCACACATTTAACGTGAAGGGATGCTAGCGCTTTGACAAGTTATTATCAGCTGTCCATACTGATTTATTTCTATATTGTGGTATCACCAAAGTGTGCCAAACAGGCAACACTGTATTTTTCTCAAAAAGCTAACGTGACAACCTTGCAATTTTTTAGGTGCCTGGATTCGAGGGATCGCCGATTTGCCGTTGACTCTGTCCGGTCATGCTGCAATAACTCTTCCTCCCGCTATGCTAATTTCAAATGAATAAGTAAATAAAACTACAAAACCTGGAACTACAAAATTTAAAGAGTCCTGTAATTTAGCTACTTAGTTTGTGGCTGTTTGAGCAGAGGGCGCTCGCGTTTATGAAGTACATTTACACTGTAACCAAAATAGTTTAGAATAAATACAGTTTTTAGGAATTTACACACGTTCTAATGTTATTACAAAGTTTACAACATTTGAATACACTACTGGTATTTTTTTAATGAGAGAAATAAAGTATTTTACCTTAAAATCAATGTTGTTCATTTTAAGAGTCGAGTATCTTGTGAGTCAGCCTGTCAGCCAATCTGATATTTGTGATTGGGTGCGGTGTATGTATTGCTCATCAAAAAAGTGGTTGTTTAAAGGGAAAAAGTGAATTTCGAGGCGAAAGGTGAGTTAATAATTTGTGATATTGTGAATTTCATTCATTTGTATGTGTGGGGGGTGGATTTTGGTGTAATTTGGGCAAGTTTTGGGAATGTCGATGAACTGTGTATGACAACATGGATCTCTTTGTGAGTGGGAGATTCTGATTAGCTTATTATTTTGATATCTTATTGAGAAAATGTAGTTTCAAAATGTATTGTATTGTGTCTTTTTACATTTTCGTTTTCACGCATGTAACAGTCCTTTCCCTGTGGAAATCCTGTCTGACAGTTTGCATTCCAATGAGATTTGTAATGCAGTGATTCTGAGAATTCCATTTTTCAGGTGTGGTGTGGTAATTCGCTATGAGTTACTTACAGTCCAACCAAAATAGACCCAGTAAGTTATAATTGTTTAAATAATTTAATTGTGTGTGTTAATTAGTGATTAGTGGCTTGGAAACACTTCTTGTAGATGTTTGGTAAACAGCCTTCAAAACTTGATGTGAGTTCAGTCGATTGTGAAGGGAATTCCTTTAAAAAAAAAGGCATTCCACTCATTCCAGATGTTACATTTAATGAAATTGTTTAAAGAAACGAGGTTTATGTGAAAATTGCTTATTTCTTTTGCAATATTTCAATGTTTTGATACAACCGCGTGATTATTTTGAGGTTTTTTCGAGGCTACCTGTGAGTCAGAACAATTCTATTCATTGGAAATATTTTTTTTGTACAACTGGCCAATAAAGACTTGTACTGCCTCTGTATCGGCCACCAAATTCGTGTTTTATGTCCACGGCCGCCAAAATTGTATTTAAGACCGCTGCTATAGTAACGGCCAAAAAATAGTTTTTTTTTTAATTATGCAATTTTTATTAATTATTATGGTTGCTCAAAAAACTTTATATACACCTTATCTCGGCTTTGCCTTGGCTAAAGACCTATTTGTCGTTATTTCGCCGTCTGGGTATTTTTTACCTACCTACAAATTACCATTTTTTTAAAAAATTTTATCAGTTTTTGAAAAAGCAGTTGTCAGAGATTTTTTAAAACTTTGTTATAAATTAATTAGTAATTCCTATCTGTCCATCTGACATCCGCACTGTTGTTGCCTTTTTTTAAAAAAAAAAATCTTGCTCATTTTATTAGAAACTAATAAGAGCCAATAATGAAAACACAATAATGGCAAGTAGTTACTACAAAATGCAATGTTACAGTACTTCTGCGGATATCAGGTGTCATAATAATAAATTAATTAAAAATAAGAAAATTTTATATACCTACATATAGTACCAATATCAATAAAAATTACAATTTACAACTCATTTGCTTTTTATATATTGTAACGTATAATTTTAAATTTTCGTTTATTAATGGGCTAAATTCAAGTTGAGATTCTACCGGTATTATCGCAAATTTTAATACTTTTTCATGGCAACAACCAATCACAGTCCCGTTTTTTTTAAATTTGCTTTGGGAACAAGCATACTACCGGTATTATCTCAACTTGAAATTAGCCCATTAGTCAGTATTCATAAATCTGTAACACTTACTAAAAGCATGATATTTTTTTATGATTCAATATTTGCAAATTGATTGCTTGTGATAAGTGATAAGCGGTAACATATTCTCAGAATGAACACCTATTTAAATAAATCCTACTGCAAATACAGTGGTTCTTGTAGTAATTTTTAATTATTGTAATACAAAGTATTTAAAAGCAATATGTAAAATATTTTAATTTTTAAATAGAGTTTTTTTGTTAAAAAAAGTAAACTATTATCCATAAATGCTGCATTATTCAAATTATACATATTTTGTGTCGATAAAAAACCTATTACATATTGAGTCATTCGAACTCAAATCGTTCACCAAATAATGTAAAGAAAGCCATTTTCAACGCTTCATAAACAATATTGAACTAACCAATAGAGATACAATTAAAACCATTTTATCTTTAATAGCTAATACTATTCAAAGTTAAACCATGAGAATTATTTTTGAAAAATTGGTTTTTTGTTTCTTTTTTTAAATACTTTTTATTAAGAAATTAATAAAACCAAAAACAATTGTAAATACTAAATAACTGCAACACGGATATTTAAAATAAAAATACGTTTTTTTAAAGAGAGCAATAATGTGATTATCGGTGTGCGCATTATTTAAGTATCTATGAAATTTATAAACAATATTATAAAATATGAAAAATATTCGATTGGTCGAATTATAATGTTCTTTTCTTGAATTCCGTTTTAAGCTACAAATTGTTTTATTATTATTATTATTAAATTACTTATTTGTGCAACATGGCGAGTTTTCGTTTTTTTTTCTCTGGGTTACGAGTTCTGTGACATTCTGTATAATAAAATCTCATTTTTGAAACATAGTGTATCGGTATATTTTTTAACTGCTATTTATTCTACTTTATTTAAGATTAAATTGTTTTATTTTTATTTTGTATTTTTATCAATTGTATCTAATTGATTTATTTCTTTTTTGAAATTTTCGTGTTTGTTTTTTTTTTTCAAATTAAAATCTAAAAATATTAGGTAGAAACAATCTTTTTTTTTCAAAAGTATGGTTTTGAATATTTTTACATTTTATTTCTTGAGTTTACTGGTCAAAAAATATATATAATTATAATAATTTAACACGTTCACTTCGGGACAGTATTTTGAATACTCTGCTAGTGTGCGTTACGGGACATATAGGTCTCGTACTGTATGCCTATTCCCGTGCGTTTCGGGGTCATATAGTCCCGTATGCAAATCTACAAATTTTTAAATTTTCAATGTAGGCAACATAAGTTTGAAAAAAGTAATATATGCAGACTATAGTACTAAAATTAGTGTTTATTTTTTATTTAAACCGCACGAACTGCATGGTACGTTTAGCTAAGCAATATTTTGCAACGCATATAAAAAGAGTGCCGTACGGGGTCAATATGTCCCGTATCGCAGCGAACGTGTTTTAAATGAAGTTAAATGAATAAAAAAATACCCCATATACATATATCTCTATATTTTTGTTTCCATTTCCATATCTTAATTCGTATTTTTATAATTATTTGGAATATTTTTTTGGTTGTGAAAAGCTTAAGAAAGTTACATCATTACATAAAAAATTCTATTTGAAGTAAAAACAAATATTACAATACATTGCTCAAAAGATACCAACGATGGCCCCCTTTAAAAAAAAAAAGGATTTTAGACAATTGTGGATTAGATGTTACCCTTAAATTTGGCCCACATACTTGCCATCATAAATTACATCTTTAACCAAAGTTTCGTCGAAATTGATCTATTCCGTGAAGATTTATTACGAAAAATCCAAAATTCTGAGCCACGTGCATTTTAAAGAAATATTTTAATGTTGTCTTGATTTTATTAAGTGTTATTATTTCAGGTGTTAAACGAATAGTTTGTCGTTTGTTTTAAATTAATTCGACTAACAGACGCCGAGATAAAAAAGTTATCAAAAACGTCAGTTTTTGTGTAAATTGTAAAAAAACGCGATTAGGCGGGCGGGCGGAACGTTGCAGAACCGGAAAATGGTTTTTCTTGTTTCCAGCTAATATTTTAAAGAATTAAAAAAAAACACTTGCCACCAGAATGTTCCTTATTGATTTTTAAAATTTGGTAGATGTATTCTATTTGTCATTCTGTAAAATAATTCTTTTATTTTGACAAAAATTTCGGAAATCTGAGTTCCTGAATCGAAGTATTATTTTTACTAGTTGATGGATTACCCACCTTGAAGTCATTTATTATAAACTATGGCAGTTACTGTTTTGCTAGAATAAGGAAAACATTTTTATGATTTTTTGGGTAATTTTTCACACAAAAAAAAACAATTAAACTGAAATACTGTTAAAGAATTTAATTTGTTTTGGTGAGATTAAAAAGACAGGAATTTTAATCTTTTTCAAAGGAGATTTGTCAGTGCATCTTATAGATTTAATCATAATTTTGATGTCTTTAATACCCATTATCCGTATGCAGACAGCATATCATGGCACAGTGTGTCTGATTTCTCAATTTCCGGCCAAAATATCAAAATTTCAACTTTTTCGAATGCCTATAAAATGACTCATATTAGAAACCTAAATACGTTTACCTACACCCATTCCATGCACCTTTATTGTAAGGGTTTGCATCCCAATTAGTATGTACCAGGTACCTGACTGAAGTAACAATTTCTAGGACACCCTGCCCTAGTACTTGATCATAGCAAAAATAGTGCCAATGTTATTCCTCCCTCCACGGTTTAAAGCGCTTTTTGAAGGTTTTCTGTTAAAGTGAATTAAAAAGTCAGATGGGAGATATAATAATTCAGAGTAAGTTAGAGAAATTTTCACCTGTACTACCCCAATTATTGAAGCAAAAAAAATTCAATATTTTTTTGTTAATATTTTGAAAATATTTTTAATGTTTTACATTAATTTTTATTGATATTACTTAATATTTTCGCCCCTACAACCCCAATTAAAAATGCTAGAATTTTTTCAATATTTTTCTCCTAATTATCTTTCTATTCTATGGAAATAGTTTCTGAAAGTTTCAGAATTTTGGCTGGAAATTTTGCATTTGGACACACTGTGCATGGGTTTTGAAGTCATATGGGTTCATTTCAGCAAAATTATTACTGAACACCCGTTACTCTGCAGGTTCAGATAAAAATTAAAATATACAGTGTTGTTTTTTAGAGCGGCAAACCTGTTTACTGATCTGAAACCTACCTCAAAGCACATCGGAAATTTTGGTGCTGCAATATAGTCACGTTATGTTCCTAAAAAAATATTGCTGATGTGATCTAAAATCATTTGAAGTTGCTATAAATGCTTGATTCAGCATGAGAAATAGTATTTAATATTTTTGCTAAAAATAAATTATTTATGCTGAAATCCTTAACAGTGAAATTTTTTCAGCATAATTTTTTACTTCTTAAAAGGACTTCGTTCAATCTTTCTTTTAAAAAAATCTCAAAAATTAAAATATGGGATACTGCTGTAGTTATACTTTTGGATTTTTGTGCCCATTAGGATGTCTTTTTAGTTTCTTACATGTCCGAAGAATTAAAAAAAACTCGTTTTGTCGACTATTTTAATGACAACTCGATTGAATAAATAATAATGAAAAATAAATTCTAACTTACTAAATAATAACTGAGCTACAGAATACGGGAACAGAGATGTACGAAGGGGCCTGTGTATCGGCTGTAAACGAAACGAGGCTTTCTCTTTTTTTTATTACTACAGTGGAACTTCGATAAATCGAACCGTCGATAACTCGAACTAAATTTATGGCAGGAGACAGGCAAATTCCTTGTTGTACTTCTTTAATAAGTCGAATCTCTCGATTAGTCGAACTTTTTTGTGGCAGGTGCCTTTTCGAGTTATCGAAGTTCAACTGTAGTACTTTTTTTAAAATCAAAATCAAAATTTTACAGAATTTTTGATTTTCAGGTGACTCCTTCAAATTTTTGAGTGATCGGTGACGTGGTATGACTATATGTATTATAACATTTATTTGAGTGCTTTTATAGTTATTGTAGCACCCAAAATTTTACTTTTACAGAAAAACATATATAGAAAAAATGTGTAAAAAGCACAAGTTATAAAATTACATAAAATATCTAAAAGATAATATTGTTAAATATAATATCATTCTTGAAATTCTGTGTTAACCTGTATTTTGTATCTGAAAAAGGTTTAATATGATTGCGGATAAGAATTGTTTTATGCTGTTTTTGTTTACACGGAAGATTGGATAATTTTATAGAACAAAAATATAAACAAAGAAAATATTACTCATAAACGTTATAAATAATATCGCACATTCGTAAGAAATACTGAAAAGTTATTTACAACTAACTGGTATTACATTATTATTAATCTAATCACGCTTTGGCACAGATTCCAACAATTTATCGATAACTATTTATATTTTTCATTTCTCTTTTTCCATTAAACTTTTTATTTATATACAAAGAGTAATTCTGCCCTTATTCAAAGTTTATTTAAAAGTAGGTCTATACATTAATTTTTTTATTAATTAAACTGTCTACAGTTTCTTTAAAAAGTTCAGTTTGATTGAAATCTGGAGTGTGTGAACTGTAAAGTAGATTTTATATTAAGTTCACAAAGTTTCTAAAACATTCTGAATAAAATATTAAATTAATAAGGCTGTTTAGTGATGTTGCGGCTTTATCTCACTCGTGCAGATCCAAACTATAGTGACTAATGGGCTGATTTTAAGTTGAGATAATACCGGTAGTATCTTCGTTTCTAAGCAAAATTTTAACATTTCGAGGTTGTGATTGGTTGTTGCCATGGAAATGTATTAAAATTTGCGATACTACCGGTATTATCTCAACTTGAAATCAGCCCATAAGAAGATAATTCTGATATGCGAGAGCTCTGATAATAATTAGAATAATTATTTACAATTTTTTGCCATAAAAAACGCACATGAGTTAAGTTGCGCTAGTTGCCGTTGTAAAAAGCTTTAAAGATAAAAAATGTATATAACAGAAGAATTTTTTTTAAATTGAGGAAACAGCATTTTTTATTTTTTTGTTAAATTAAATGCGATTATTAATCCATATTTCAAATGAATAGTATTGTGCACGTATTGTTGTGACAGCCCGAATTTTGCTTTTTATCCATTATTCTTTGGTTTTCTCTAAAATAATGTAAGGATTAAAATCCTGCATTAACACATGTTGTTGAAATTCTCTTTGTTCGTTTTGCACGAACACGTAATAATGCCCACGTCAGTTTGAAATCATGAACATACTACAAACAAATGTACTAAGGGGATTGCATCCTCTTTAATAATCCACTTATACTTTGTAATCGTGGGTTTCCATTAATAACACCGAGGAAGTTTTTACCCCTACAGAATATACACCGCTTCGTTAATATTCATTCAAGCTTGATTTCCCCTCGAGACATTTCAAAATAAAACACTTTTTTTTCTTTAGTTTCGCAGAGCCACTACCAAGGAGGCCCCGGTGACTTGCCAATGCCGCCCGCTAAAGAACAGACCCTAATGTGGCAGCAGAATTCGTATATGGGCGACTCCGGTATTCATTCCGGAGCCGCTACGCAAGTACCGTCCCTTAGTGGAAAAGAAGAAGAAGAAATGGATCTTTTTGATCTAGATCAAGGGTACTCACAAGGTTTTACTCAAGATCAAGTGGACGAAATGAACAATCAACTCAACCAAACTCGATCACAGAGAGTCCGGGCTGCGATGTTCCCGGAGACTTTAGATGAAGGAATTGAAATACCTTCAACACAGTTTGATCCAAGTCATCAAACAGCGGTCCAAAGACTTTCCGAACCAAGTCAAATGCTCAAACATGCAGTAGTTAATCTTATTAATTACCAAGATGATGCTGATTTAGCTACGAGAGCTATACCAGAATTGATTAAACTGTTGAATGATGAAGACCAAGTTGTAGTTTCACAAGCTGCGATGATGGTACATCAACTCTCAAAGAAAGAAGCTTCGAGACATGCTATTATGAATAGTCCTCAAATGGTGGCAGCTTTAGTCAGAGCTATTTCCAATTCAAACGATTTGGAAACTACAAAAGGTGCAGTTGGTACTTTACATAAATTGTCACATCATCGGCAAGGGTTACTTGCGATATTTAAAAGTGGGGGAATCCCAGCTTTGGTTAAATTATTAAGTTCACCAGTTGAAAGTGTATTATTTTACGCTATCACAACTCTTCACAATTTATTATTACATCAAGATGGATCCAAGATGGCCGTACGTTTAGCTGGAGGATTACAAAAAATGGTGGCTCTATTACAAAGAAACAATGTCAAATTCCTGGCAATTGTAACCGACTGTTTACAAATCTTGGCATATGGAAATCAAGAAAGCAAATTAATTATCTTGGCTTCACAAGGCCCTATTGAACTTGTCCGAATTATGCGATCCTACGACTACGAGAAGTTACTTTGGACGACATCACGTGTCTTGAAGGTCCTATCAGTTTGTCCAAGTAACAAACCGGCAATTGTCGAAGCTGGTGGAATGCAAGCTCTTGCAATGCACTTGGGGAACCCCAGTGGCCGCCTTGTCCAGAACTGTCTCTGGACCTTGCGGAACCTCTCCGACGCTGCGACTAAAGTTGACGGTCTTGAAGGCCTACTCAGTTCTCTAGTGCAAGTCTTGAATTCGCAAGATGTTCATGTTGTCACTTGCGCTTCTGGAATTTTATCCAACTTGACTTGTAACAATCAACGCAATAAAGTGACAGTTTGTCAAGTGGGTGGTGTTGATGCTCTTGTCCGTACTATTGTAAGTGCTGGGGATCGGGAAGAGATTACCGAACCAGCTGTTTGCGCTTTACGACATTTGACTTCGCGTCATGTCGAGTCAGAAATGGCGCAGAATGCAGTCAGGTTGAATTATGGAATACAAGTTATTGTGAAATTGTTGAATCCACCATCGCGTTGGCCTTTGGTTAAGGCTGTGATTGGTTTGATTCGGAATTTGGCGCTGTGTCCGGCTAATCATGCACCGTTGAGGGAGCATGGGGCGATACATCATCTAGTGCAGCTGCTGATGAGGGCGTTCCAGGATACACAAAGGGTAAGTTTAGAGAAGTGTGGGTGTTCCAGAATGATTTGGCTAAAGTTTAATGCATAAACTTACGAAACTATCTCTAATTAAGAAGTAATAGCTTTTACTTTAATATATTAGAAAAATACTATTATTTGTGGGATTGGTTTTATTTTTTAATAGTTGCCTACATTATTTAGAATTTTTTTTACCGTCACAGTCTTCTAGATAAAAAAAACAAAAATTACAAAAAAAAGTAATTCACAATTTTTTTAAAAGTGTTTTACAAAAATATAACAATATACATAATGTTTCATTTAAAAATCCAAAGTTACGGTCGTTTCCGGTAAAACCGGAAAATTCTACAGAAATTAAAAAATTGCATCTGTTTGAATAACTGTTTTATAATAATATCTTGTTACTACACCGTAATTGGTCCACACTGTGGTGTAGTTGAATAATAATAAAACCGGAAGTGATAAAAAGTTCATTTTTTATTCAATTAATGGGGATTTTCTAACATAATAAATTTTTCAAGTTTTGTTTTTCTATTTAATAAAATACTATTAAAAAAAGGGGTGAGCTCAATTTCGTTTCCACCCGGTATAACAGTAATTTTTTATTCGCTATGAAATATTTTAACTGAATCTAATTTTGACCTTTTACTGCTTTGTCCACATTTGTGACGGCAGGCTTGAACTATCGCAGACTTCCTATTACGTTAGATTGCGTTCTAGTTAAAACTACCCTTAGGGGTGGCCTTGACCTATACTGGGTCAACGTTGTGTGTCTGTCCTCAACACTGGTTGTCAGCTGTGCTTTAACACCAACTAATTATGAATTAGTTGAATGATAAGAGGCAGCTGGGTTGTCTAATGTGTTGAATACTTCTGGAACACTTTATACAGTTGTTGGTGTTTTTTTTTTTAAATTGTGGGGTTTACAGAGAGCAAGTGTGGCGAGTGGCGGCAGCCAACAAACGTCAAACTATGCCGATGGTGTCCGTATGGAGGAAATCGTTGAAGGGACAGTCGGGGCGTTGCATATTTTAGCTCGAGAGTCACATAACAGAGCTATTATTCGTCAACAAATGGTCATTCCGATTTTTGTCCAATTATTATTTAATGATATTGAAAATATTCAACGTGTGGCAGCTGGAGTTTTGTGCGAATTGGCAGCTGATAAAGAAGGAGCGGAGATGATTGAACAAGAGGGCGCCACTTCACCACTAACTGAGTTACTACATTCAAGAAATGAAGGTATAGTGTTTTGATTCAATTTGGGGATGGCTAATTGTAATTTTTTAAAGGTGTGGCAACTTATGCGGCAGCAGTATTATTCAGAATGAGTGAGGATAAGCCACAAGATTATAAAAAACGGCTCAGTATGGAACTCACAAATTCACTTTTCCGGGAAGAGAATTTGTGGAATCCGGATTTGGGCATGGATCCTGATTTACAGGTATTTATTTAATTTTGTTTGTTTGATTGGAGGTAAGTTTTGGGTCGTAGAAATTTTTTATGCTTGAAATTAGCCTGTCTTTTTTGGCTTTTTTTTTTTTGTTTCGTTTTGTTTGCATTTTGTCACTGATCATTTTAGGACATTTTGAGTCCTGACCAAGCATACGATACTATGTATGCCCAAGGACCTCCTAGTGTGCACAGCAATCACGGTGGCCGGCCTTATCAACAACAAGGTAATTATCACCAAAAACACAAATCACACTAACACAATCATAACACATGTGTTAATAATTGTTTTACTAAAACACTACCAGGAAGTGACTTAACATAGGTAAATTGTGTTTGGCATGTGAACAAGCATGGTTTTTTGTTACATATAGTCTTTGCATGATTTTTAAGGAATGTTGACTTAGTCACAGCTGCCATGTCAATATGTCTTAAAATTCTGCAAAGATTTAGTATCATAAATTGTTGAGGGCGGTTTGCTGATTATTTAAATTTGTTAGGGTATGACCAGATACCCATAGATATGCAAGGTTTAGAAATTGGGTCTCATGGTGGCGGCAATGGGTCGACCTACGGTCCAATTGAAGCCATGGATGTAGCAAATGGTGACCCTGATTTTGACCCAATTAATCAGTTACCTTCACCACCCCAAGACAACAATCAGGTTGCGGCATGGTATGATACCGACTTATAAACAAACCTTCCTCGATGTTTATTGTTTTATTAAATTAGACGAGTTTATTTTTTGTTTTTCGTGCTAAGCCCCAAAATACGACGACATTTAGGATTTTTTATTATATTGATATAAGATTATTATAGTGTACCTATTAATTATTTATTAGTGAATATAAAAGTATGATATACGTGTATAATTTTCATATATATATTTGAGCCAATTGAGTCTGAATTGATTTATAAAACAAAAATACATTATGCTGTCTGATCATCAAAGAGCTAAAACACAATGCTGATTTTTTTTTCAACGGATGTGTTATTGTCGTTTCAAAAATATCTAAATGTGATTGTACAAATTGTCACTGTAATTTTTTTTATTAATAAAAATGTTAATAATTTTTTGTATTTTTATTTTTTTACATTTTTTTTTAAATATTTATTGCCGTTTTACGTACTATTAAAGTGTAGCTATAGTAGGGACATTGTGTTTTAATTCTTATTATATTTAAACAATTTCTTGAACAGGGTAGAACTTTTTAAGGCACTGCCTTTGAAATGTATGCATGTCTTTGTAGGAAGGAATAAACTTTCTAATTGTAACTTGGTCCTTTATTAATCCATTCTTTCAAATGTTTTTGATTTTTTTCTATAACACGGTTACTTTTTGACACATTAGACCACTTGCATAAAAATTTGTTTCCCGTCTAAAATTTTGGATTTTGTAATTCGTTTTATGAGTTGATACCCGAAAATTTAAAGATAAACTCAATACTCACTTTAAGTTTATATTCAACCATCAACTCACATGCAAAGCGAAGTTTAAAAACGAAAGTTTGAGATACATACTTTCCTATGCCTTATTAGTAGGCTTCGTTGAAAGCAGTCTTGACTAAACGACCAAGTAATTAATCGGTGTAATCTAGCGGGCTGCATGTTATTTATTCAACTGGCCTACACCAGTTGAATGAAAAACATGCAGCCCGCTGGATTTTACACCGATTGATTACCTGGTCGTTTAGTCAAGACTCGCTTGCACCGAAGCCTACTTATTAGTCACAAAATCAGTTACTCATAAATACAATAATGTCCGGTTATAACGACTCCTTATAGTATGACATTACTTATACTATTACAATGCATTGTTAATTAATCACACCCGGACTTTATCATACAAAATTTCATTATCTACAACTTTTTCTTTTAACATTTTTACGTAGCTTTGATTGTTTTGAAATAAAAACAACGCTGCGCAAAGTTCAAACTTTTAATACTTTTTTTTTAAATTTTAATACAAATATTAAAAATTTAACCTCTATATGACAGTACTTTTGTGTAATTACTTTTGCAATTTTCTGTTTTTAGTTCAATTACATAAATTAATTAAATTGAATTCATCGCTACTGATGCGCACTGTTTCTGCCTCTCTGGGATATTTTTTGTGGGTTTATGCCGATTAGTGAATACTCCTTTCTATTATTTTACTTCGTGGTCTATTTTTTAAGAACAAAAATTATTTTACATTTTAAGACTATGAAATCAATCGACTGAAGCCTGTAATCATTTTCTTCCGGCTTTGTAGGTAGAAATAAAGTATTTTGTTTTTATTGGGGTGTTTATTCATTTTTTCCGAATAATAAGATAATAAAAACTTACGATGTTTGTAGAGTCTTATCTTGGTTTTTTACCGGAAGTAAATCGTTATTATTATGGCACAGGTAAGCTTTGGAAGAAAAAAAACTGTCTTTTCTCTCGCTGTATTTTTCTTGATAAAAAAATCTATTTTAACTGGAAATATTGACTAATTTTAATCAAATTGAGTTCATCTTGTACTAATTATGTCCACTTCCAAAAATTTGAATAACGAGTAAAAGGTTAGTATCAATTTGTTATATTGTGATTCCGATTTGTATTTTTTAGCCTGGAGATGTTTATTATATAAACGAAACGTTGCAACACTTCTTTTTATTTAAAACCTCTAAACTAGTCCTCATGTTAAATCCTAATGAAATTAAATAGTCAAGGACTTAAATTAGATAAAAATGTTTTTCGGCATATTAATTTTCAAATTTGAATGATGGACTATATGTACTCATATTTCAAAATTGAATAAAATTAGTATTTCTTGTTTTTATTGAAGGAAATTGAGGTGTTATGGTTTACGTTTATTAGGTTGGAAGTTGTAAGACGCCAAGTTTTTTAATTAAATTCCAGATATTTTTTTTATTTACTTACGTTACAGTTTTCTATAATGCGTCAGGTAATGCCATCTAGAGATATTTTTTATTTTTTCCGGGCAATTCTTAACCATTAGAATGACTTTATATTATCGTCATCAGCACAGACAACGAAAATAAGATATTTTGAGTAAATAAACAGAACTTAATATTATGCTTATGTAATTCAGAAAAAAATTAAACGTTTACTTATCGATGGCACTAGAATTTAAATAAAAACGCTTATAGCATCTTGTTTATTTTTCAATTGTTTAATTGGGTCGTTTTTGTATTGTGAAAAGCACCGTGTTAACAGGTGTTGTTAATTTGTTTACTGCATTGTGTTAGTGAGACACAATGAAGTTAAATTACCAAGTTTAGACAACAACCCACCTCACAGGCGCCAAAATTTTGTGATGGATAAATTTCAAATAATGCTATTAGAATACTGAAACTATTTTGTAACCAAAAGGACAAATTGGCGATATGGAACAATTTGAGGGATAATCATAACATTAAAACGCCTTTTACTTTTTTTTTACAGCTAAACGTAAAAATGGCGACACACGTAGTGTCCCATGTGTGAACTGCTTCAATTCGTCAATCAGCATTCTCCCTATTTCTCGTCTCTGATTTTGAGACCTTTGTAGAAATTTATCAAAACTCTTTTTCCAAATTTTTTTCTAAACTGGTTAATTGAATAACATGTATAAAATTGTATGTATAAAATTGATTTTTTTGAGTATTTCATCCTTATTTCAAATTTTTATAGTGAAAAAAATGTTTGAGCAGGCCACCTGCTAAACGGCCGTGTTTAACTGGTTGTCTACTAATCTAATATGTCAACAAGCTGTGACAAGCCCGTTTCACACAGCTAAATTATACTTTTGTGTTATTTTTTTTTACTTAAATAGTAGGATTTTTAGAAGAATCATTCAATTCAAAGAAATATCGTTTACATAATCTATCAATATCCTCAATGGATTAGTCCATCGTTCACTCACCCTTGTTTTTGCTGTGTACACAAATACACTTTTGTATCATGTAATCGCCATTTTATAACCTTGTTTGTTATGATAGTGGTGTGGAAATATGGACGCGCTTCCAATTTCCTAAAAATCGGTGTTTATTAATTAAACAAGTGATTTTTTCCAGTGGATAAGTGTCTTATTTTGTGCTGTAAGTTTAAATAATCTCTAAACTAATCAAAATATTGTCCTAATCAGTTTACACATCCGCAAAGTCTTATCTCTTTGTGAGTGGGTGCATCTCCGTTAAAGGAATGCACCTGTTTTCTTACTTTTAATCCATTTATCAATAATTAAATCTCACTTCGTGTTTTAATCCAGGTATCTGCCATGAGTTACATGCAACAAAACCAAAATAGGCCTTGTAAGTACAAATTAAATTTATTGTAACAAATTTGTAATAAATTTATATTAGTGCCACAAGGGCACTTCCAGCGTGCCTCAGCCGACTTGCCCATGATGTCCGCCAAAGAACAGACCCAAATGTGGCACCAGAACTCCTACATGGGGGATTCTGGTATCCACTCAGGGGCTTCCACTCAAGTCCCTTCACTCACCGGCAAAGAAGAAGAAATGGATCTGTTTGATCTAGACACACACAGATTCACCCAAAATCACGACGAGATCAACCAAACAGGCCCCCAAACTGTCCCTGCAACAATTTTCCCCGAAGCTTTAGATGAAGGAATCGAAATTTCTTCACCACAATTCCAGCAATGTGTCCCTGAGCCTCCCAGTGATTTAGACAAGCAAAACGCGATGAATTTGATGGATTACCAAGATGATACAGATTTAGTGACATGTACGATCCCTCAACTCACGAAGTTACTCAGCGATGAGGACCAAGTTGTTGTCTCACATGCAGCAATGATGGTTAATAAATTATCCAACAAGGAGTCGTTCAGACATGCTATTATGAGCACTCCTGAGATGCTTCATGCTCTTGTACGTGCAATTTCAAATTCCAATGATTTAGAAACAACCAAAAGTGCAATTGGGAGTATACATAAGCTCTCGCAACATCGTCAAGGCTCTTTGGCGATTTTGAAAAACGGAGGTGTGCCAGTTTTGGTACAGCTTTTGAGTTCGCAAGTGGAAAGTGTGCTGTTTTTTGCTATTACGACGTTGCATAATTTGCTGCTTCACCAGGAGGAGGCGAAGTTTGCAGTGAGACATGCAGGGGGTCTGCAGAAATTGGTGGGGTTGTTAAGGAGGAATAATGTGAATTTTTTGACGATTGTTACGGATTGTTTACAAATTTTGGCGTATGGTAATCAGGAGAGTAAATTGATTATTTTGGCGTCGCAAGGGTCGACGGAGCTGGTGAGGATTATGCGGACGTATGATTATGAGAGGTTGTTGTGGACCACTTCAAGGGTACTAAAAGTGAGTAAAAATTACAGTGAAATTGGGCAGTGCACTAGGGATTAACTGGAGCTGCAGGCCGGTTTCGGCGTTTAACAAATAAACTTAAGAGCAGTGGCGGCTGGTGATTTTTTGAAACTCTGTATTTTGAAAATGGAGCATGGGATCCAAATTCTGTTATAAAGGATTATTATTGAGACCACACTGAGGGCAACTGCTAAAAAAAAAGTTGATCGAAATTTGCGAAATTTGATTTTTAAAAATGGTGGACCTCACTTGTTATTTTCGAAACGGCTTATATTAGAGCGGTGGCGATTTTTTTTCAGCATTATGAGACAAATTAATGACTAGGTTTTTTTTTGTTTTTTCCAAAATTTTAATTATAGAAAAAGTTATGAGCATTTAAAATTTAATTTTCGAAAAATATTTTTTCTCTAAACTTTCATTATCTTATATCTTTTTCTATAATTAAAATTTTGGAAAAAAAAACAAAAAAACCTAATCATACATTTGTATCATAATGCTGAAAAAAAAATCGTCACCGCTCTAATATAAGCCGTTTCGGAAATACCAGGTGAGGCCCACCATTTTTTAAAAATCAAATTTCGCAAATATTGATAATTTTTTTTTTGTATCAGTTGTTCTTAATCTGGTTTCAGTAGTAATGCTTTATAACAGAATTTGGATCCATTGCCCCATTTTCAAAATACAGAGTTTTAACAAAATCACCGGCCGCCACTGCTCAAGAGCACACTCAAAAGTTTACAACGAAATACTTTTTCAATATAGTGAAACAGAATTAAAAATATGCATTAAAAAAACGGGTAATAATTTATTGCTTGACATTCCTATAAAAATTTATTATTTAGTTTTGGCAAACGTTCTAAGAAACGTTTTTATCATGGCAATAATATTTTGAAACTGATTTAAACATCAAAAAAATGCTTATGTCAAAGCTTACGTATTGGAATTTCAAAAAAAATTATTACACATTAAAGTATTCGTTTTTTATTATTGTCAACCGTTGAATGTAAAAATAGTGAAAGTTTTGATGTAACAATAATGTTTATTAAAAAAACGACCTCTTAAGTGCGTTGAAATCGTAACAATTATTGTTTTGAATGTCTTAGACATTCGTTTATTTGTGAAATGAAATGTCAATCAGTTTTATGAACGTCACTGTTTTTTTATTAAATAACATGTTAAATAACATGTTAAATAACATATTAAATAACATTTTATTAAATACGAAAAAACGTTATTTATTTCAAAGACTGTGACACATGTTTGTTTCTTACACGATGGTCAATGCACTAACATTTCATCAACTTTTTGTTGAATTTTTGACTCTCTTTACCGTAGTAATACGACCACCTAAATTATAGTATGAACGATTTTTTGTTTTGTTTTTTATTAGAGGAAGCTACAGTACTGAACATTATTTTTGACATTTTTATAATCTATGAACTGAATTCTGGTAAATCAGTGTCAAAAATTGGTATGTTTACCAAGTGACTGTTACAAATTTTACTTTTTATTGACGAATTAAAATGCAGATATCTGTTTTTTAAAGAGTGTTTCTTCATGAAATGGCTTACGTTTGTATAAAAAAATCTGTAAGCACCTCCTTCATACTATAATCAAGGCAGCTATGGTAGTAACATTAATCGTTCATTATTTTATTATCTTTCGTTTTCCATCATCAGAAAATTCATTAACGATGTTTTAATGTGTTTTTATCTGTTTTTAATACTAATGAACTTGGTAATGGCAAATAAAGAAGCTGAAACACGTAGCTCGAATATTTTTTTGTTTTCATTACCATAATCTTGAAAGGGTTACATTTTAGTCATAATGATTTTAATCGAGATGGTCAAATACTTAAATCATAACTATTTTTGTTTTTAAATGTTTTGATTAGGTTATCTAAGATCATGTAATTTAAAAATTGTAATCGAAATTCGTGTGGTATTCAGCAAGAGCAAATTTTCATCAAATAATTATTTTGTACTATAAATATGTTTTTGATACAATTTTGTGGCAAATTATTGTCTTTTGATCAAAACCCTCTTGACATCAAACAAAATGTATTTATTTAATCATGGCATGGCGTAATCATGCAGATTTTGGCCCTCGGAAAATTAAAAGCCCGACGTAGGGCCAGTAGTGACGATTACGCCTGTGGTACATACGTTTTATTTTATTTTGTATCGTTTTAATTTTTCAAATCAAAAGAATATTTACAAAATTGAAGACGTTTATTCGAATGTACAGTTATTTATTTTTTATTGTTGCGCAGCAACTTTAAAAAATTTAGTGCTATAAAAATAAATAAAGATAACACACAGAAATGCGGGCGTATAAAGTAGATTATGATTCCAAAATAAAATTAAAACTTAAACTCGTATCATAAAACTAACTTTACGAAATGCGCTCTTTAAAATACTCTTGGAATATTTAATAGTTTTTTATTGTTAATCTGATAGATATTGATAATATAAAATTGGAAATCTGATGTTTATGTTTTTTAGCGGTTTTTTTTTGGTGAAATTTTTGACTGCCATCTTGTCATTAAAGTGCTCGGTAATGCACTTACTTTTTTAGTGAAAACGATATTTTTTAAAACTATTTTTACCAAGAAATACAAATTTTGCTAAAGATGTGTTTTGATAACTAATTGTTAGAAGAATTTTTTTAACAGAATGTATATAACCCAATTTTTTATTATATTCTACTAAGTTTAATGGGTACGTTATTCATCTTGTTTTTTTTTTTTATTATTAGTTGATGAAAACGGATATCTACGAAACGTTACGGCTATGAAATAAAATAAGTAAAAAATAAAACGAAAAAATTTATCTTTTTAGCATTTATTTTTGTCACGACTGATGTGTGGCGATCCTTCTTTCAGACCTGCTTTATTAATCTTGAAATTGTGGCTTCTTTTGCAATTTGTGGCGAGTCCTCTCTGCTTTTTTCGAACTTACCTTTAATCGGGATTTAGTGTGATGACGTTTTGGACCCCCAGCTCTCAACCCCAACAAAAGAAAGAATTTACTTTTAAAAACATATTTTTTTTTAAATGGAATGTGGAAATGGTAAATATAACAAATTTATTTACAAATAACAGCAGTAAAATTATTTATCTCTTGTGTTATTTTTATTTAAAGTTTGTAGATACATTTGGAAGCATTTATATGTATTTTAAACAAACTCCAGTTTAATAAATAATTATGAAAAATAATTATCTTTACAGTGGCTGATGCTTCTTCTTCTCAAGTTGCGCTGTCACTAATTGAAAATAAAGAGAAATCGTTTTATTTGTTGAATAAAAAAAATATGTAAAGAAGTGTCTTACGTTGTATTACTATAACTTCAGGTCGCCTTTGTTTTTGATAAAGAAAAAAAATTACTACTATTTCAATTAACAAATCGAAAATTAATTTGAATATTTTATGTAAATCGTTTTTAACTTTTATTAAAAAATTACTAAAATTAAAATATTATAAACGCATGTTTAAAGCACTTTTTTTTATCTAAATCGAAATATGAAAACGAGACAAATTAATTTATTTCTATACAATATACCGATCTGGAAATCTTGAACACACGACTACTTCACAATTGCTGAATGAGAAGTGATTAAACAACAAAAGTGTAATCTACATAAAATCAAATTTTAAAATTGTCCAATATCTACGTTATTTTGAAAAACAATATCTGTACTACTTGTGTGTATATAGAAGAGATCTTTTAAATATATTGCCAGTGGGTCCAAAATTTCAGGATTTTATTTTTATTATTATTTTTTTTAAAGCTTCGATTGCTTTATAATTATTGATTTTTCAACATTTTTCTTGTCCTTTCAGGTATTATCAGTTTGCTCCAGCAACAAACCCGTAATCATCGAATCCGGTGGTTTACTCGCTCTCGGTAAACACCTCCGCAGTCCCAGTCTCCGTCTCGTCCGCAACTGCTTATGGACTCTTCGCAATCTATCCGATGCCGCAACAAAAGTCAGCGGTTTAGATGACTTACTTGTCTCTTTGGTCGAATCACTCAGTTCCAAAGATATTCAAGTTGTTACATGTGCCGCTGGTATTCTCTCAAATCTCACATGTAATAACGAATGGAACAAGAAAGTCGTTTATGAAATGGGCGGAATTGATGCTATCATACGCACAATTCTTATCGCTGAGGACCGCGAGGAAATCACAGATCCTCTTATTTGCACTCTCCGACATTTAACGTCAAAAAGTGGATTTTCTGACAGGGCGCGACGAGATATTATCGAAAATAACGGGGTTCAAGTTATTATTAAATTACTTAACTCGCCATGTAGCTGGCCATTGGTTAAAGCCTTGATTGGATTTTTGCGAAATTTGGCACTTTATCCCAACAATGTGGGACCTCTGAGGGAATGTGGGGCTGTTCATCACTTGATCCAACTTCTAATGCGCGGATTTCAAGATATACAAAAGGTAAAGGTGAAGTAAAACATGTTGTCTATTTGCACGATCGATAACCGTCAACTTCTAAATTGATCTGAAGAAGACTGAATCTTTAAACTGTTGAAACACGAGTTTTATTACTTTCACTGCTTTATATACCTGTCCAATATTCCCGAATGTTCTGGTCTAGAAAATATCAAGTTTGAATAACTTACAAACAATATAGATATTTTTTAAATTATAGAGAGGCAACAGTCCACAAAAGCCGTCAAACGGTGTCCGAATGGAAGAAATTGTCGAAGGTACAGTAAACACGTTGCACATTTTATCACGTGACCCATTCACACGTTCTATTATTCGCCAACAAATGGTTATACCAATTTTCGTGCAATTACTATATAACGACGTGGAGAATGTGCAACGTGCTGCAGCTGCGGTACTTAGTGAGCTTGCGGTCGATAAAGAAGGGGCCGAAATAATCGAGCAAGAAGGTGCTGGCACTATCTTAACCGAACTGTTACAATCACGGAATGAAGGTTTATTCATTTATTAAAAAATGATAAAGAATCTAGTTGGAACTTTTAAGGTGTTGCTTCATATGCTGCCACAATTCTCTTCAGAATAAATGAGGAAAAGACACAAAATAACCCGAAACGGTCACCGAATTCCATAAATTCACTGTTTCAGGAGGATAATCTGTGGAATTCTGAATTTGAAATGGTTGCAGAATTGCAAGTAAGGCTTTGGTTGATTTTTTATTATAGCTTGTTTGGTGTAGTTGCACTCTTTTTTATTTTTGTTTTGCATTTTTTTCTTGGTTATTTTAGGAAATTTTGAGTTCTGATCAATCCTACAGTAGTGTTTATAATCAAGAAACAACCGGTGTGCACAACAATCACAGTAGTCAGCCTTTTCAGCCGCAAGGTAATGAAATATAGAAACAAGAGCATGAGTCCCTTGCATGTTTTTTAATTATTTATTTTTTCTTTGATTGTGTAATTTCATTTTTTTTTATTTTTTGTTTTTTTCTTAGGATTTAACCAGGTTCCAGTAGAGATGTCTGCTTTGGAAATTGGCACTCACGATAGCGGTAATAGTTCTAGTTATTCAGCATTATTGGAAGCCATGGAAGTCACAATGGCGGATACAGATTCTGATTTAAATTTTAATAATATCAATCAGCTGCCTTCCACACCACAAAATAATGAAGCAACAGAATGGTACGATGGTACTATTTTGAAAACTGAATTTTAAGTTTTTTAACTATTTGTGATAACAATAAATTATTGCATGCTTTGTAGAAACTGCAAAAACAGTGGCAATATTTTACGTATTTTTTATGTTCAAATTTTTTTCATGTATTCCTATTATTCTAGGCTTAGCCATATTTAGGTTTGTAGCAATATTATGTATGGTTAGTATTACTTAATTACAATCGTAACTATTTATTTTTAATACGTAACATAATTTTTATAATAATTATCTTTACATATTATGTTAAAGGTCCCGTTAGCACTGCCTTTTATTTGTATGTTGTAAGTTTTAAATAAAATATATACTCCTTATTTCGGATTTTTTAAATCTTATATTATAGCTCATTAAAGCTTGGTTACTGAAAGAAGTCATTTGACAAACACGCAAATCTTACTCCTGTCCGCTGTTTTATACTATGTGAAGAAACTGGATTTCTACAGCTGAGAGAGGAAAGTGAACTGTTCAAAACTGTGTAGGTCCGGTTTGTTAACAAGTAAAACAGCAGACAGGAGAGTCAGATTTACCTGTTTGTATCTGTAACCAAGCTTTAGCTGTTAAACTGCGACAGCTTTATTTTGCAACGAATAGGTTCATAGTCTGTTCTCTACCAAATGTAGAGGTTGTAAAAGAAGTCTTTTTTTAACCGGTTGCACAAACAGTTATTAAATTATAAGTACGGAAACTGCCATTTTGCGGGTCAAGTGCTGTGTTGCTATAGCGAATGCACGTCTACCCCAAAAATAGTTTTCACCGTGTAATACACAAGGTTTTTTATATTTTCTGGAATTTTTTAGTTGACATTTTGCACTGACACTTACGGCACTCAATGGTTTGCGCTGAAAATTCTCGGTATTAAAATATACGTCTAGTGGCGGGACAGCCATAAAACTCAGAAAAAATACACTATAAAAATTGGTAAAGATGGGTTTTGAAGTAGAATTAGTTTTCTGCAAAATGCAATTAACAATACACAATAGGTTTTTTTGTAATGTAAAATTTTAGGTCGTCTAGAGCATTAGTGCTCTAACACGTTAAAATCCCCAAATTGTTGTTAGCATAATTGGTTTCTTAACGATGAAAAAAATGTGAAAATTTTTGAGATAAACATTTCTTCATCATTTTCAATAACGGTCATCCTATTGGTGGGGACAAGATCTACGTTTTGCCGCTACTTGCGGTTTTCTTAGGTTTTTCTACTAGATCTTAAAGAATAAACCGCAAGTGGCGGCAAAATGTAGATTCGAATCTTGAATAAAACTTTTCCTACACAACTTCGGCTGTTTTATTTAATTTCAAAAAGTATTTTTTTGAAAAATTTATGGTTTTTGTGGTACTATTTCTAAAAAATTAGAGTTCATCCCCTAAAAATTAAAACCCACCATTATGGTTTAAATTAAACATATTTTGCAGGATATCTTAGGACATCTAAATAAGGGTCTCTACAAATATACAGTTTGATTAAATTTTTTTTAGTCAAAATCTAATTTTATTGGACTAGTTAACGGTCCAACTATTGAGCGTTTCGGTACCTGCTTGAAACTATCCCTCTTAATTATTTTTGTACCTAGTTTTTACTGTGTTTTTTTAAATTTTTATATGACTTACCATTTCTGTTAAACTGAGAAAATTTGTTTTCCCTACACCAAAATTTATGTAGAACAAGTTTCCTCCTGCTTCGCATTCGACAATTTCCCGACACCCTCGTGAATATTCTCTCTCAAATCTTCATACTTCGCCGCTTCCAGTGTAATGAAGGGTGCGCATTCGAGCACGACCTTAAAATTAAAAGACGTTTTCGGTTCACTGAAAGTAACGGTTTTTTAAAATTTCGCTTAATTTTGAAATTTTTTTCTCTCGTCTCGATTGTATCAATGTGTTTCCGTGTTGTGAGAGTACCTCAAGCTGAAATAGTGGGGCAAATGATCATATTTGGAGAATGGTGTCGCGAGCCCGCGAAGACTGGTGAAAGAGTGCATTTAATGTTTTACCAGCTGTTGGTGATGTCTGACCAAAACGGTAAATTACAGTGCGTGTGTGATGTGAAAAAAACATTTTTTACACGTGATACAAAAATATTTTGAGGTAAGAAGTCATTAGAAAATAATTATTCTAATCATCTAGTTAAAGGTTTCTGAACTTGTTTCTGTATTGATAATTTATTTTATTTATTTAGGAACGGTAATAAACGCGAACCTGCTGATGCGCTATTTTTAGCAGAAATCAAAAATATAGAATGCAAATTTGTAAAAAAACAGTGACCTTAATATACTTACCTCTAAGTATTTAATTTTGATAAAAAATTGCTCTTATTAGATTGTTATTTATTCTTAAATTAATTAATTTATAATAGCAACCTTGTGCTTTATAATATTTTTTATAGAAATACCGGTATGTGACAGGTGAATTATTTGCTAATTTCTGGGGAGTAAAAATCAATTTTCAGGAAATTACTACATTTGAGATAAATTTTAGAAAGTTTACTTTTAATTAATTAGATAAGATTTTCCTAAATACCAAAAATTAAATTTTCCGCTTTAAATAATTTTGCGGTGGCTTTTAGTAAAACAATAATTTTTTTTTTTTTCGGCTGAATTGAGACATCATAATTGTATAATTTGAGAAAGTAATTTAATTTATAGATTTCTCGAATTCAATCAAGCATAAGAAATCATAAAGCGATTATAGGGAAAATTATGCTGGGAGTCAAATATTTTTATTTACTTCTCTAGTACAATTTATCAGAGTAATCAGATCCGGCGAGAAAAGTAAGCTCTAGTCTGGTACGATCGGTAATTATTGTTCTAACGGTGTTATCTGAGTTTGTTCTACTTCTATTGACACACTAAGAAAACACGCTATGATTTATTCGACGGAAATGCACAGTAAAGTCTAAAGTTTATAGAAACAGAAGGTAGTGAAATGCAGATAAAAAATCTTAACATAAATAATAAGTCGAGAGAAAGTTATTTTATAATTGGGAGAACATGACAATAATTAGATTTTTGATAAATTGGGACTCTCGCAAATTATGTATTTTTTTTTTCTTCTATTAAAAGACAATATGTAATTGTTGCACAATTTGTTATAAATTGGTGTAATTTTTTTAATTAATAAGATTCCCGGCTTATTATGCAGTATAGAATGCACTGATTGTTATCTCATTCTCAGAAATTTATTACATTTCAAGTCAAAATACAGCGAGTTATCACAATTTAAAAAAAAGTAGTTGTCAACATACAGCGTGGTCAACAAGTACTGATTGTGTTGGTTGCATTGACAATTCTGCCAAACTTTAAATTGAAATTTGACATACTAAAAATTTGCTTAGTAAATTGTCATTAATGGCTGCTAAAGTTTTGGTTAAAATTGTTTCGAATTGTATTGGCGTACTTCAAAATTGGAGTCTACAATGAAATTAACGGTTGGCAATATTTTCTGGACTCAATGTACACCCAATTTTCACAAACTTACTCCGAAGTGGTTGTAGATTTTGTCATGTTTAAATATGTAGTTGTGGAAAGTCTTTTAAATACAGGTAATGTTCCAAAACAAAATCTGAGCGACGTTCCACTCTTACTGAAGATGTTGTGGAAGACATTCGCGTTCGAATGAAGCAAAGCTCGCAAAAATCTGCGACGAAGCTCTTATTGCAAGCAGGTTTTACTACTTATTAGTACTTATTAACGTTAATGTGTTTAATAATAATAACTTAAAACGACTAGTTAATTTATGACTTAAAAATAACGGTGCACTTTTTGAATTTTCTATCTGGTTTTCTATTTTTATTATTTTCGATTGTATTATTTAATAAAATTATTATTGATTGTCGTTGAAAATGAATTAATTGTAAAATTTCATTTGGTATTTTCTTAACAGGTAGAAGACATAATGCATATACTCGTAAGTAGTCTTAACAAACCGACAACATAAAAAAAAATCTAGTATTTCTATTGCCAACTTAATCAGTATTTCTTGATTACGTTGTACTTATTGTGGCTGTTTTTTAAAAATTGTGGCGCTGTAGTTTTCAAAAAAAAAGCACAAATAATAAGCGGTTATTTTGAATTATTGTCAAATTTAGATGCATTGTCTTGAGTTAGTCGCGACTTCAAGTAAAAATTTTTACTGTTTAGACTAGAACCAGACAAAATAAAACGCCAAATTTTACTATGTTTTTTCTATTTGATGTTGCAATGTTTAGGAACAAGAAGGTGTTTTTTTTTAATATTTACTACATTGGTTTGTAAACTTTTTACCGATTTTATCTAAATGTTGTACAAGTCCACTCTGTCAAAATTATGCATATTCTGATTTGGTTGTCATTTCAAAATGCTGAATTATTAATTTTGGTACATTTATTAATGGCTTTCGCTTTTTAAAATCAATGAAAAATAAATTTTTATAATCATATTTTTTTCAACTTAATCTTAATTCATTGGGTGTTGCTGCACTCTGCTCCTTTTTTATATCTTATTCTTAAGTGCTGTCATTTATCAAAATCCTAAACCAGTCATTTAACTTTTGACATAATCTGTAATTTTTAGTAGAAAATTGTGATAATGTTGAAAGTTGTCATAAGAGCAAGCCCGTATTTTTTTGACGTTTTGACAACAAGACGATTACTCAGTTGTATGCATTAATGGTCTGCAGTACTTAGAATGTTAAAAAAATAATAAAAAAATGTTTAAATTATCAATTTGTCAATTTTTTTTTTAACAGGGCTTAGGTAATAGACACCCAGATGTGATATTTATTTTCCTAAAAAATTATGTTGGTATTTAAATTAGACACTTTTGCTTAGTGCACAGCATTTTGCTCTTTGTTATTAACTTATAATTTTTGATAAAAAAAAGCTTTAAATTTGGTTCTTATTTTATGGTAATTTTCAAGCATTCTTTTATTAAAAATTCAAAGTTGATAACAAAAAGCAGCATGGTATGCCCTAAGATCCTAAGAAAAAGTGTCTAATTTACAATACCAAAAATAGATCTGGGTGTCTATTAGTGAAGCCCTGTTTCTAACAAAAAAAATGGTCAGCTTAATATTTAAAACATTTTTGTATAGTTATTTTTTCAACATTCTATAAACACTACTAGATCAATCCTTTCCAATTTTTAGCCGAATTTTAGATAGTTAGATAATTTTAGATAACTGTCAGTTACTGTTTTTACTTCTTTTATCAATTAGCTTGCATTTCTTCTTACCACTGAAAACCTCCTAAAATACACAAAAGATTTTTTTAAATTAATTGTGACAGTTTTTTTGCCACTGTGAGTTAAACATTATTGGGTTTTGTCGTTACAAATTTTGACCTTAGTTTATAAACTTAGCTCAAAATCTACAAAACCGTTTCGAGGGTTTGGTCCAGCGCCTCGTCCAGTGCTCTTCAGAAACCCATTAATAAAACTAATATTTTTTTTTTTGTTAAAATGAGTGCAATTTAAATTTTTCTTTTTTTTGCAGGGCCTGTCTTTGACACCCTATATAAGTTAAACTACAAATTTACAAAAAACTCTCTATTAAACATCTTAAAGTATAAGAAATGAGCTACCCAGAAGAAAAAAGATCATTTCGATTAATAAATTTTTGCAGGAGTTACAAGATCTTAAACTATGTTAAAATTTTGGTGTGTTTTATTTCAATTGAACTGTAGTTGGCAAATCATGCAGTTCAGTTAGTCTATACTATTTTAGTTGAAGAAAGGCTAAGCAGCCTAGCATCTCTTTTCATGTCCCAAATTTTGGTATTAGAGTTATACTTATAACCCTATGTTTATTACATAGACAAATTGACCAACAGAATTTACTTTTTAAATTGTTTTATAAGCTAAATAGTTTTTATTGCAAACTATGAAAATTTTGTATCTGAAATATCGTGATCTTTGATTTTCTACAAAATTTTCTGAAACAATCTACATATTTTATGGATAAAAGAAATATAAAAGTGCATTAAATTAAAATTTCGAATTATCAATGCTGTGACATGAACTTAGAATATTTAGTTATTAATATTCAAAGCATACTGCATAAATAATTGTTACAGTATTATTAAATTTAACGACAATTCTCGTAAAAAGTATTATTGTAAATTTGTTTTGGTTGATGTAACCGCATTGATTGGTGGTTGCATTTGCGATAAAACCGATTTTAAATTTTCTCTGAACAGTGTAGCTACTTACGAAATACTCTGTATAATTATGATAAATTTAATTGAAACGGAAATTGTTTTCTTACTTACGATTTTCTCCTCATTAAAATCTAAAAAAAAAAATAGTGAAATGTTTTTCACGATTTACGTTTTTTGTTATCACTAATTTGTAATGTAATTTAGACAAATTTGTCAATTAGTATTTATGCAATAAAAGAAATTTTAATCGACCTTTTGTTAAATTGGGGTCTCAAGTTTGCATTTAATTAAGTAACAAAACTAGATATTTACAAATTTTTTAATTTGTAATTATATGCAACAAATCGCATAAATGTCATAGAAACATTGAACGAAAATTGTCGGTTTGTTATGTAAGAAATAATTGTTAAGAACTTGTACATACATAATGGCCTATAAAGATTGAAACACTGTTACTTTACTGTTACAAATAAAATTATTTCTCTTTGTTCTGTAGAACTGATGAACTGTTTTGATAATTTTTTTAAGTAGGTTTTATTTATGCTGTAAAAATCAAGTCTCCACCCTGAAAAATTCCAAACAATGCAAATTTTTTCAAATAACGGATCATTTTTGCACAACTATTGTAAAATCATGCATAAAACATTATATGGCACGTCACAGATCACTTACACAACTTGTAACAGTTCATTTGCTTTTATTATTGTACTTGGTGTCCCATCGTATATACATGGCGTTAAAATAACCTTTTCTAATTAATTTTAATAAATAGTATTTATAGTGGATTATCTACTCATTATGTCGCAAAATAATATTTAAAACAATATGGGTCTTTGTTTGTCTCAAATAAATGATATTATATTTGTTTAAACATTTTTTTATCTAATATATTAATTTCATTTACTTACGAATGTTGCTAATAAATCAGAAAACAGTTTTATCAAATTAGAATTAAAAAATTAATCGATTATAAATCCCGGAATCTTTGATTTTATAATTTTTAAGAAATATTATCACGCACTACAGTAGTTGAAGGGTAAGTTATTTACAACCCTAATCACTTGCCATTTTGCCGCCTTCTTAAATTTTTATACTCTTAAAAAAGGTCATTGCTTGTGGTTAACATCAATTATCAATAGATTGATTATAAATGAAAGTTGCAAATTCTGTTTTAAAAAAAGTAATTATTACTCAAAAATAATTATTAAATATTTTTTATTTCTAATTTCACAAAATGTTTTTTTGGTATGTAATTAATCTTTAGGTTCAAAAATAAATCGAAAATATAAATTAAAATTGAAAAAACAAATTAATTCTTTTCCCAAAAAACCTAACTGTTGTGTGATTTGATATTTGACTTATTTGAAGTGCTTATTAAGAAGATTGTAACGTGATACTTTGTATTTTTATATCTTGATCTAAATTCATAATTTTTTCAATATGTATATACTTGAGACAGCCTGTATATTACTGTAATCAAATAATTAAATTTTGGAAATTACAAAAAGTGTGTTGAAAAGATTTAGTGAATTTTAGTGGCATTGTTGCCACACTTCGAAAAATTGAAATTCCGAGATAATAGTTTAGAAAGCCGTTCCTTAAATGCCAATAATTTCTATATCTTGAAAATTCCATTAATGATTAAATTTTTTGCAGGAGAAAGTCTTCCACTAGAAGAAAAAGAAAAATCATCTGAAGTGAAACCAAAGATGTGAGAGCATCTTTAGTTAAAAATTGAGTGAAGCAATTGACACTGTTATTACGGGAACATTTTTGTACAGTTACGTAAAATCGACGTGACAAAAAATTTAAAAATCGTGTTGTTTTGTGTTTTTAAACCAATGGTTTTCACGTGAGGTGTTTATAATGACTGTTACAATGGAAAAAAGGAATCATCATCATAGGAAAAGCTCGTGGGATTCGAAGGTAGGTGGACAAATTTGAATACAATTGTCCTTTCAGTGGCGTAATAAATAGGACTTGTAAAAATTTGAAATTATTTAACTTTGTAAATTATGAATTATTCAGGACTCTTCTTCTTGTTAAGTTAATTGTTCTGGGATTAAAAAGAACAATTGAGACATGAAACTCTCAGTGATTAAAATCAGAAAGTCGATCATTCTTTCTCGGATTAATTTATTTCGTTTTATTGTAGACAAGTGTTGCCGTAAATTTTCCAATCAGAAATTTTTACTTCAAAACTGCATTGGATGTTGATTTTTCAAACTGTGTCAACGACTTTTTTTTAGCTGGTTTTCATATTCTTTTAAATATTTTAAATGTTAATTGCCCAATTCAAGTGTCACGTGCTCAGAAATATGAGATTTACATAGTTATTTAAATTTCCGGTGAAAGCAGACAGAAAACAGTACTTTTGTAGATTTTTGCAGGTGTAAAAAGACACAAGGAACTAATTCATATTCATTTTAATCATTTATTCTACTTTAAGATTTATTTATTACAGAAAAAGAGTAACAATTATTGCTTCAATAAGATTATAGAAATTTAGAAAAATTAAATAGAAATTATGACAATTATAACCAACCGCTACCCATATTTTAAGCTGTAATAGAAATTTTACGCCTTGTACCTCTGTATCTATAATTAGCATTATTAGATTATATTTATTCTAGCAATATACAGGATTAACTAATTTATTTAAATTTTTGAAATAATAGTTATTATTTGAGTGTGGAAAACGCAATACGAGTAATGAACCCACGAGTTTAAAGAGTTTTCTTGAGTGAATAATAAGCATTTTCACACAAGCAATTATAAAATTTTATCTAATATTCTTAGTTTAAATTTTGTTGAGACCTGTCTTTTAAATCTGCGTCAGAAAAGTGAACGAAAATGTTAACGAAATCACGCCCTGTACTATTTTAACGTTAACTATCATTACAAATGATAATGTTAGTGTCCATTTAAATTATTTCAAAAACTTTATGAGTAACTTACGAATTTTTTTCTTAATTTATTATGGATAAAAAATTTAATGGTAACATTTTCTGATTTTTTATGCTAACGCACCATTTTTTATGTTTTTTTTTTATTTTGTTTAAATAAAATGCTGTGTAGAATCTATACTATCAATGTGGTC
This sequence comes from Tribolium confusum, assembly GCA_029207805.1. Lineage (NCBI taxonomy): Eukaryota > Metazoa > Arthropoda > Insecta > Coleoptera > Tenebrionidae > Tribolium > Tribolium confusum. The sequence continues at coordinate 14,958,409 of JALGAY010000006.1, forward strand.
AAATGAAAGTAACTGTACAACATTTTGTCGAAGAGTGTCGACTTATGAGTTTCCAAGGTGGCTCCAACAAAATTTATGAGTTGTCGTCAGAAGGTAGAACCTGGTGATCTATCATTAAAGCAATATGATAAGAATTATACACAATAAATAAGTATATTTAGAAAAATATTTTTTCTATTATCATCACGTAATAAAAAAAAAATAGTTTTACCGCACTAAATTTTATTTTACCGCACAAGTAACAATTTTCGCGCTGACACCAGGTAATAGTTATTTCTCTACCAAGATCACGAAATTATTCTTTAACGTACTTAGTAGAGTGCCGTAAGGCTTATACCTCGGAACCCGAGTTCACTGAACGGATTTTTATAAAACTTTTTGGAATGTTTTTTAACACTAAGTACTAAAATGTCTACTCATTTATTTTTGCCGATCTGAATTTTTTAATTATTAAAATAAATTTAGATTTTTTATCAGAAAACTGTTACAAACCTGTTTTTGCGGCCTCAAAGGACCTCAGGTAAAAAGTTGAGAAAGGGCAGGTTATTATATATAATTGGAATAGTGAGCTGAAACTAGACCAAATTCAGACTGTTACATTTGACATATCCATACGTAAAATAAACTGGGCGTTTCAAATTTGTCAAATTCGTTCCTTTAAATCTAATTCGAAGCCCTCAAAATGAGGCCAAATGTGACAAAAATCGCAAATTTTAACTTTAAAAATTTTATTTGACCTCCTGTATATTAAATCGAAGAAAAGAGACTCTTAAAATTATTCTTGCATATGTCTTAAGTTTAATAATTTGAAAAAAAAATAAAAATAAATAGTGTCTTTTAGGCTCCGCATCGCTGAAAATTAACCTCTATGGATCTTTGTAACAGGATGTTGTAGGAAAACTGGGATGGTATTGGATACCTTAGAAAGATAGGGAATTTAAACGCACAATGTTTCAGATTTTTTGGACTGTAAATAAAAAAGATTTTGGTTCTCTTAACTATCACAATACGGATCTTGAGCTGTGCAAAGTAAACTAAAAATTGTCCGATTTTTAAATTTTTTTAATCGATAGACATGAACATGAAATAAAAGAGAAAAATATCAGTTGTTCCGTCCCCCTATTCCTACAGCCCCCAGACGTGGCCAAAATTGACGAAAATTTCTAAAATCTATAAATAAATCTAGAAGGCTGTGATTTTTTTTATAGGGGTACGACTCTAATTCCAAAATACATTTTTTAAAATTAATTTCTCTATTTAATTAGGGAATGAAAAAATGGGGTTACAAAGTAGCAAAAATTACCTACTTCTACTTTGAAAATTAATTTGAACACCTGTATAATAAATCGAAGAAAAAGACCCTGAAGATAATTTTTGAACGTGTTTTAGCTTTAACAATTTGAAAGAATTTTGTTTTCGAATAGTGCCGTTTAGGCTCCCTATCGCTGACAATAAACCTCCATGGTCCTCGGTAACAGAACGTCTTAGGAAGACCGTAATAATTCTAAATACTTAAAAAAAACCGAAATTTATATCCCCACAGTTTCAAAATTTTAGGGCCATATATAACAAAGTTCTACTCCAACCATCTGTTAAAAATACGGATCTTGAGCTGAAATTGAGCGGAAATGAAACAAAAATTGTCCGATTTTAGAATTTTTTTCTTATTCGATAGATATGAATGTGAAATGAAAGAGAAAAATAGTAGTTGCTCTGCTCCCACACTCCTACAACCCCCAGATGCGGCCGAAATTGACAAAAATTTCTGTTATTTATAACTAAATCTAGAAGGCTGCGGTTGTTTTTTATGGGAGTACCGTGTATAAATTAATATTAAAATAACTATAAAACTATCATTTATTGTATATAAAACTGAGATCTTTACTGCAAATTTTTTTTCTTCATATTTCTCTCATTTTTCACCTAATTAGTTACATACCATATTAGTTGCATATAACGATAAAGTACTGAAGAAAATAATTAAAAAATGTAAAAAAGAGGAAAATCTACACCGACGGAAAGAAAGTCTAAAAAGAAAAATGAAAAACAAAAAAAGTACCCAAAAATAACAAATTAAATAAAACCGATTAAGAGCATTATTGTCTGAGATCGGTAAAATGTTTTTTTTGTACCTATTCATGAAGTGTGAGCAGCTATTTTTCAGTGTTCGTCGACGCATGAAAAGACTTTTCCGCACCGGGGTGTTTTTTATTTCCCGCAAAGAAACAATTAAAATTTGCTTAAGATATTAGTCGGTAATGGTAAAGCAACAATTTTGGGTTGGATTTCTGTTCCCAGAATTTTCTAATCAGTCTTACCAACCTATTAATTAATAAACAAAATTCTCGACAAACTTAGGTTAGGTTATTTTTTTTAATGTTAGTTTTATTCGTTCAAAAAATGTTGTACCTATAGGTATAACTATTTCGGGATGAAACTCCCTTCATTCGCACTAATGCAGCACGAGCGAAGCGAGTCAAAATCGGTTTTGACAGCGCTTATGTTTCAGCAATTTAAAGTTTATTTTATTAAAGTTATTTTTATATAATAATTATTTAGATACATAGGGCTAAAAGAAAAATTATAGCTAAGGGCGAAGTATAAGTATAAGCTAAGCACGAGCGTAACAAACGTGTTTTTGTGCTTAAGGATGTAATTTTTCTTTTGGCTTATACAACGTTTTATGCACAACTGAAAGCAAAATGTTTAATTTACAAAAAATTGTTCAAAAATAAAACTAGCTGAGAAATTAATGAGTGTCAAAAGTAGCAAGTTGGAGTAGCAAGATTTTTAGTAATATTACATCCGTGATGTGGATCAACGGGCATATAATTTGTTTACGGCCCACGTGCGTAATGTTTAATTTTCGATCATGTAACTAAGGTGTAAACACGCAATTTTCGAGTCAGCTGTACGTAAAAACAATTTGTGTGTAATATAAAATAAGAAAATCACATGATTTTGAAATTTTTCGATTTATTTTTTGTGAAGGCTGTCTTGGAACCATTTCCAAAGCAAATTTGTAAAAGGTAATTATTCATCACAATTTTCTTTTCACTGTTATTATGAAATAAAATTCTATTTAAACATTTTTTCACGTACCTGCACAACATTTGCATTTTCATGATAACCTAGAATTGATTAAAATTTGTGTCAGAAATGAGATATTCTAATTTTTTTTCAATTCAATTTAACGCATTTTACCGTGACATTGTACGCTTTTCATATAAAATTAGCTAAAATCAATAGTTTATGAACCAATTAATTTAAAACAAGTAGGAAACACTTTTTTCTAGTCTACTTAAGGTCATTTACATGCTTACATAGACAATTAAGTAATATTTAACCTTGAAATTGAAATAACGGCATATAGAAGGTCGCATTCTGGATTGAAATACCTTCTAAAATAACAATATTATTATTATTATTTGCGACCAAATTGAAATTAGTTCACTTACCTAAACACACAAAAAATATTGTGCAACTAATTTAGACAAAATTAAAATTGCATGAATTTTTTTCAAAACGTGATCTTTTTTGCTTGTGGTATTTGCTAAAAGTGCTTGACATTTAAAGATTGCATACGATTGTTCCTTAATAGTTAATAACCAGCTATTAGAAAGTCTCTTGTTCTTATTTATCACATTCTTTACCCAAAAACTCTCATTTTCAAAAAAAAAATCATTGGTTAGCACATTTTTGGAAATTGAAGGCCAAAAATCGAGGCCATTTTTCTGCATCGCACAGAAACAGTTCTTTAATTATCGTAAAACTTATCCAAGTGGAATAATTGCACACTCCCAAGTGATTATTTTAAATTTCTCCAACAATTTATCGATTAAAAAATTCACGACATTGGAATACTTCCTCAGCAAAAGTCGTTGACTGGTTTCGGCTAGGCTTAGTAGGTTAATATGTTAAACAACAATCATCACTTTAAAAACCGTTAAGTTTAATGTAGGCAGTCGGGTTTATGGTAATTTTGACTCATCAGAATCTTCACTACCATAAATTCATTAACAAGAAAAAATCTGAGTACTTATAAAGACAGTGATGCCTACAATTATATCTAAATTTTAAATTTTCACTTATATAAAGACTATTTTAATGCCCCTATGGCCAGTTTTAAAAGTAACATCAAGCTTAATGTTAGTTCTTAAATCAAATTTATTGTTTCAGATGTCTGTTAGTACTATAAGTACCGGTCCTAGACACTTTCGCCGGTCCCCAAGCTCAATTTTATCATCAGACTCTGATATCCGATTTACTAGAAAAAAATTGACTTCACAATATAGATGCGGATGTTGTATCATTGCTACGTTTCTTCTTCTTCTTCTAGTTGCAGCAGCAGCTGTTTATATAGCTTGTAAGTACCTGTCTAAACATAAAAATATTGTGGAACAAATGGCGATGTTATGTAGAGCATTGCAAAAATAATTGTCCTTGACTGACTGACACTCCTCAAATGCTTTCTACGGAAGAAATGTCAAGTATTGTAAGGTGTTTATTTTTTATTTTTAATTTATTCTTCAGATACATATTTTATGCCTGAAGCCCCTCCTGAACAAGTCTTCCGTGCTACTTTTCGTGTAATCAAAGGAGATTCATTCACACCAGAATTGACAGACACTAATACAACAAAATTTAAAAACCGGTCACGAGTTTACAGCGAAAGACTGAATTTATTATTCAGAAGAAGTCCAGTAAGTTCTGGATTTATGGGTACTGAAGTACTTGCCCTTGATGGTACTGAAGGAAGAGATTTAATTGTACATTTCAATATACATATTGATCCGTCATACACTATTGTCCAAGCAAAAGAAATTGAGAAAATTTTAGCGAAAGAAATAACTCTAGAGGAGTCACTCTTTTTCCAAAATTTGACAATTGATGCTAGTAGTTTGGAGGTGAAATCTGTTGATTTATTACTAGACAGTACAACAACGAATTTACCTTCGACTGAATCTCAGATTGTGACCCAAACACCCTTACCTCCTCGTAAATGTTTCCCTTTACAACTAAAATATTGCACAAAAGTCCCCTACAACATCACAACATACCCCAATTTAATCGGTCACAGAAACGTGAAAGAAGTCAAAGATAACGTTATTAAATTTCGGGAATTAGTTGATGCGGAATGCTACAGACATGCCTATGATTTCGTTTGTCAAATTCTGCAACCTTCGTGTATCCCAGGAGAAGATCAGGATGAGATGATTCTTCCTTGTAGGAGTTTTTGTCGGGAATTTATGGCCGGTTGTGGATCACGTTTATCTGAGAAAATGAAAGAATTGCTTGATTGTAGTAAATTTCCGGAATATAGCTGTACGGCAAAACCCGGTAATGACAGTTAATCGGAGGAAAAGTTGAATAATAACGGATTGCTTTTTTAGGTTGTGTGGAGGAATTGCAGGCACGTGCGTTGTCGCCACGTGTGTGTGATGGGGTTATTGATTGTCAGGATTTGTCGGATGAAAGGACTTGTACGTATTGTCCTAAGGGGTTTATGCATTGTGGTAGTGGGAGGAACTGTATTAAGGGGAGTCAGAGGTGTGATGGAAGGAGGGATTGCCCAAATGGGAGTGATGAGCGAGCCTGTTGTAAGTATTCAAAAAATATTTTTGAAAATTAGGTTTTGGTTTTTTACTATTTTTATCGATATCTGTAAAAAATTAAAATGTAAGGGAATATTTTCTTAAATTTTGTATAATAAATAATTTTCTGACACCAAGTTTAGGATAACAGGTTATTAAATTTTATTACAAAAAATTATCTAAAATTGTTGTTTTTAATTTACTAAAATTTTTAAAACGAATTTTTTACAAAAAACATTTTTAAGCCGTTTTTCACATTTAAAAAACTTTTTTAAAAGGGGCAGTAACCCGAATTTTTATGAAAACGTCTAAAAATTCTTAGAAAATATCTAAGATTAAAAATAAAAACAGCAAGTCGCTACGACTTATGGTTTTTGAACAGCAAAGCAACAAAGTCAAACATCGTGGGCGCGTGACGTCATACCGACATCGGACTGAGGGAGCATTTGTGTTTTTTTTTTGTTGTTGGTGGTGACTAAAAGTCGTCAAAAATGCCAAACTGTTGTGTTTTCGAGTGAAATAATACACATTTTAAAAAATTCTAACGTGACAGTGCATAATTTTCACATTAGCTATTTTTCCACCTTTTCTTTTCATCTTGTGTAATACTTGTTAAAATTATATTATGGTGCGACAAATTTAAAGAGTCTAAATGTAAAACTATGTTCTCAAATAGTTCCTGGTAAGTACTGCAATCATTTTTATTTCTCACAACATTTACTAATTTGTTCTCAACACAACGTAAACATTCTTTTGGTTGTGGCATTGTTACCTACACAATTTTCGGACCTACGCCAAGATCTGAGATTTTTGACTTTCTGCAGATTATTCGAATTCTTAAATTCGAACGTACAACTACTAGTGGACTGAGTCTCGGCAATGTGTCGGTATGACGTCACAGTACACACTTTGGTTTCTAATATTTCTATAACGGCAAATCGCACATATCTAGCGTTTAAAGATTTGTTCTTAGATTTTTTTTTACCATATTTGTGTTTTCCGGTATACAACCTCTTTAATATAAGATGATCAAATATTTTTTGAGCAAAAGAAATGGATCCATATGGGTTGAAATGGTGTGAATGAATCTAAAAACAAAAATTTTTTAGTAGTCGTTACTAATGAATTAGAATTTAACCAATTTGCAATAGAAAAATGAATACTTATCTATTCAAAAATGTTAAATATTTTTTTAGTTGATTTTAACTAAAAATGGAATTTTTTTGTCTTAAATCGGGCAGAAAAATAACTGACAGCGGCCAAAAAGTGGAATTGACATTCATACTTAAAGAGGGATTAAGGGGTTGTTTTGTGGTCTTATGGGCTGATTTCAAGTTGAGATAATACCGGTAGTATCTTTGTTTTTATGGAAAAATAAACAAATTCGGGGCTGTGATTTGTTGTTGTCATGGAAAAGTATTAAAATTTGCGATTCTACTGGTATTATCTCAACTTGAAATCAGCCCATTAGATTCTTAGAGTGATTTATATGTATTTACTTACTTTTGGTTGAACTTTTGCTATTGTAAATGAAGTTAAAAATTTTTTTTAAAACATTATTAAGAATGAAGTTTATTATTAATGCGTAATTGCTCAGTTGTTATTGGTTCTAACGTTTCTCAAGTCACATAACAATATTATTGTTGAAGTAGGTTAGCAACTAAATGTAGTCGAGGTTTTAACGTTATGAGAGATTTAATTTCGATTTTCAACTTTTTCACATTAAAAAAAATAGTTGCATTTTACTTTGTTTCAACCTTAATTATCAGTTTATGTTATTAAAATGCAAATTAAAATTTTGCGGGATGAATCTATTTCGTATCTAAGAAGCCATGGAGACACTATGCTTACGCACTTTCAAAATAGTGATTAGCTAAATGTGTTGACATTTACCCCTTCCATCGCTTTTACGTGTTACTAAACGGCTAATGCAAACTAGTTTAGAGAAAGAATTTTATCTAATAACCAAGTTTTTATTCTTACTAAACAATTTTAAACAATTGCATTTTACTGAAAAACATCCGGATCTAAAAGAGAATTTCAAAATTAATTTCTTTCAAAATCGAACAATTGGTTAACACGGAAGACTATTTTTGCAAAATACTTAAAAAAGCATCTTCTTATACAGTGAGTTAGCGGCCATCTAGGTTGACGTTTATATATATTATTATCATCACGGATATCTCTGGTAGGTAGCGATTATTAGCGTATGCTGATGAGGAGTAAACACTTCGAAAACGGTCAACAGCTTCCTGGAGTTACGTAAGTGTTCGATTAGAACACATTTTACAAAACAACTTTTTTTGACGATTTATGTGTTTTTGATGCAATATAACCATCGACTGTACCGAGGCGGTAATAAGTAATAACATCAGGTAATAACTTGATAGATACACGATACGATACTAATAAACGGAAGTATTTTTAAATTAACGAAAAACTAAATTTAAATAAATAATTTCAGATTTTTTTTATTAGTGAAAAAGGAGTTTATTGATCAAGAACTATAATAATTGAACATAAAATCTTATCAAAAACATACATTTTAGTACAAATTTAATTATTCTTGTGAGATTTTTACACGAACTTGGATTCATTTCCAAAAAAAATTTTTGTGTATTTTAAAAACGTTAGCTTTTGCGTTCCGCTAGGGTAAATTAAAAATCACGTTTTTGAAATGCACTCATCAACTTTCTGGAAAGAATCCAAGTTTTGTAATATTATAACTGGAAAATACGTTGTCTTATTTTGCGTTTTTAGAATGAATTTGAATCGAAATAGTTTCTTAGCTTTTTTTAGAAAAGTGTTGTGTTTTACTGAAAAATAGAACAAAAATTTGATGTGTTGCTTCTTTTACTTTTAGAAAATTTACAATTTACTTTAACAAAACAAATACTTTCAGCTATACAAATTGTCTTTTTGAGAAGTTTTACTAGTTTTTCACTATTGTCTTGTAAAATATGTTTTACTGAAATAATATATTTCTATTTCGAACTAATTAATTTGGATACTAGTTGGCCATTTGTGTCTTCTTTGACTAATATCTCAACTAATGACATTTTGATTTGTTTAACATAACAGGGATGACATTTTAAAATAGAATTAAAATAAACAACAAATACAAATAACTTTAGATTGTGAATTTTATCTCGAAACATGTTTTCTATATCTAGTTGTTATAACGATGTATTATTTTTTGTAGAAACTTTTACAATTATTTTGTAATTACTTAAAAAATTATTTGAAGTTTTTTCAGATATTATCTAATTGTAGATGTAGGCGCCAGTTTAGGAAACCATCTCATTAATCTCTCTTTAATCTCCCTCCCCACGCGCCTAATCACTTCATAATACCCACAATTCGTTTTCTAATTCCCATTAATTTCAAAAATAATTTATGTAATTTCAGTGAGCCTAACCCCAAGTATAGAAACCGACCGAAAAGTCGAGATCGTGACGCCACACCTCACCCATTACCATTCAGAAGGATTTGTTGCTTTCAACGAAAAGGGCGAAATCGGAAAACTATGTACTGAAAATTTAAACCATAGTCTTCCTGTTAATAAAACAACTGAAGTTTTACATACTGTAGCATCTTCATTATGCAAAACATTATCCTATCAGTAAAAATTTAATTAAACGAGTGTTAAACAACCGGAATAATTCATTATTTCCAGAAACATTTTATCCGTTCAAGTGGAAAAAGATTTGGAAAGTAACATTTCCTATGTTAGTATGAAAGACCCACTAGCACCGGAAATAAGCTTTGTACGGTCGCCATGTTTCAGCAAACAAGTCCTGAAAGTGGCTTGCTCCAATTTAGGTAAAAAAAAAATTATTTTATAGCACTTGTGCAAGGGTCACCAAAAGTATGGAACAAAATGTTTGTCGGCTAAACTAAAGACATTTTTACGAAAACTAAATATGGACGATGAATGGATGTACAAATGTACTGTAATTTTATTTCTAAAAAATTCTTAGTTTCATACTTTTGGTGAACTTTTTACTGATATGACATACACTATTTTTTAAATACACTAACAAGAAATAGCTGGCAGTTGTATCAGTGCATTTTAAAAGAACTTTCAGCGGCTTTTCCATGCTCTGTTGGGCAGTGAGTCTTTGAGTTTAAAGCTTTAGGGCGTCTACAGCGGATAATGTGGTACCTAGGGCGTTCTTATGATTGATCATACGATCCTGTACAATTAAAATAGTTGGAGAAAATAAAATAGGATCTTGTTCGGGGGAATAGAAAGGATCTCTAAAAGGACTATCAAAATTCAACAATTCTGCTTTTTTTAAAAGTGTTAAATTGGAATATGCTATAGTTGAAATTGTTATATTTTTATTAATTTTTACATTACACTTGCACAACAAAGCTAGTATTTAAATTGAAGATGTATTTTTTGTAATTGTTAGAATGTGGGATTCAGAGCGCCTATGGCGCCGCCTTAAGCCCCTCCCTCCCGAAGATGGCTTCTCACGGTGATTGGCCCTGGCATGTTGCTCTCTTCAAAGAGGACGTCCATATCTGTGACGGCACTCTTATCTCTCAAGATTGGGTTATAACCACAACTTCATGTTTCCAAGGTCAGCCAAAAGCCGAGTGGACTGCTCGTTTCGGTTCGGTTAGGTTACTCAGTACATCACCATGGGAACAAGAACGGAGGATTGTGGGTATGGTCAAGTCACCCGTTGAGGGTAGTACAGTCGCAATGGTAAAACTTGATCAAAAAGTGACTTATAATGATTTTGTACGACCGATTTGTCTTCCTGATGATAGTCTAGTGTTAAAACCGAATGTTAATTTAGATTGTAATACTTTGGGGTGGGCTAGAAACCGAGAACAGTTGCAGAGGGTACAAGTTAAGATAACTCCAATGGAGAAGTGCGAAAATGTCAGTATATCTACTGTAAATAGTCTGTGTACTGAGAGTTACTATGGGAAAAATGACTGCAATGTGAGTGTTGATGGAGTTGTGGGGGTGGAGTTTGATTGCTTTTTTTTCAGGAGGAGGAGTTTGCAGGAAGTCCAATGGTTTGTCATAATCCAGTTTCAAAAAGTTGGACTTTGGTTGGATTAACCAATTGGAGGATAGCTTGTTCTAATAATAGTCTTCAAAGGCCGAGAATGTATGATAAAATAACGTCAAATATTAACTGGATTCGAGAAACAATAAAAGCAGACAATTCGTGATTTTTTTATTATTATTATGTGCCAATTAAGAGACTGAAATTTTTAAATGTGACACGCACTGTGTACCTTTTTGAGTGTAAAAAATGTTTTATTGTTGTTTTATATTTTGTAACATTAACTGTAAAATAAATATTTTTAACTATTTTAATACACTTGTGTTTTACTTATTCGCAATTTGACAAATGTAATTAATACAAAACAACAAAAAGAAGTGGATTTTTGAATAAACAAATTATTTAAAACAAGTTATTTTGGTTGTTTATAATTTTAGTTAGATTATTGAACCTGTTTCGTCGCCTTTATATTTCCGCGAATTTATGTGACTATAAGTAGAGTTATTTTATTAAGACGTTTGTTAGTTTCGGTGAGTTTTTATTATGTCAATATTAAAAATTACCTTTATTTATTTATGTTAGATTCTTATTTTGGTTAGTTTTAGAACTGTCTTTTTGGCGCGAATATATATTTATTTCACTGTTAGAGCACGTTCTATTTTAATTCAAAAAAGCTGTTATACGCCTTGCTGTTTATTTTTTTCTTCTCTGGATTTTGTTTTTTTGTATTGTTTGTTGTTTTGTGTTTTCTATGCGTTTTTCATTTTTATGTTTTTCTGAAACGACCGTTATGGTTATATGTCTTGTCGGAGTTTCATTAGTGATGTTGAAATCTGGAAAATCTGTGTTGCCGGAATTAATAATTTCATCAAATCGATAATTTTACGAATTATGTTCGACAAAAGGTCATCATGGAAAGCTTCTTATTTTCGTCTAGTTTCGTCTCTTCAACAAATAAAATAAAGCGAAAACTTTCGTATCCTGCTCTGGGTTGTCAAGATGTTTATTCTTAAAAGGAGACTTGTCTCATTTCAAGTTTTCTCATATAAGTTCTTCTATAAAATGTCATTAAAAATTTTCTCAATAATTAAATTGGCGACATTCTCGCAGTTATCTCGCGATATGTTTGCCTTACAGTAGAACCCTTTTTAACCAGGATAATGGGCGCCGATTGCCAATTTGGCCGGTTATTACAAGTTTCAGAAAGTGAGATACAAATCCGAAGAGATTGTTGAAGCAATAGAGCTATAGAAGCAGAGCAGAAAACTTTACCACACGAGATAGAAAAATATCAGTGGGGTTTAGGTACCAGACTTGCCACCAGAAAACTAAGAGTAGACTCAAAACAAATTAGTTTGGGTCCATAATTTAAAAGAAGGGTTGCAGATATGCTTTTCTCTGGACATGTGATAATAAAAAGATGGAACCTCTAAGGGAAATGCGAGGTAGAAGACTTCACCCCAAATGAAATAATGTACAATGACATAACAGCCGAAGTTATTAAAACAATAGCTAACGAGAAAGAAGAAGAACTCGTGGTGTAGGTATATAAAGCACGCGCTGGTCTTCAAGAAGGCAAGTCTATGCGAGACACCGTAGAAAGAATCAATGAATTGACAAAATGGACCAAATCGGGTAGAAAAAAGGCAAGAAATAATGTGTTCTTGAGGATGACAAGCCGGTCGCCTTGAAGACATGTCTAAGGGCGAAATGGAGAGTGGCAGGTAGGAGAAAGCTGGGAAACTAATTCATCCTTAAGGATGAGTCTCATGTCAAGGGCGCGGTGGAGCTCATTGAAAAAAAATTGAGTTTTTTGTACAAAGCAAGAATAAAACTGTCTGAAAACGGTGTTGTACTGCATACTGCATAAAACGTGGGAACGAGAATCAACTGAATTAGAGCAGGCTGTGATTGCTTTTCTAGCCATATCTATTCAGTAGAATAGCTATGGGGGTTCGGGGCCAAAATCCTATGTATTTTCTTATGGAGGTTAAAGTTACGGTTTCAAGGTCAATATCTCTTTTAGACCACAGGAAATTTAAAAGATGGTGGTCTTTTATGAGGGAAAAATCAAGATGGCGGCTGTATAATGGGGAAAAAGTACCCTCTTTTATGCACCACTGATGACGTCATCATAGCTAATAGAAAAAATTACCCTAGGGAAAAAACAAGATGGCTGCTCTATGTGGAGAAAAAGTACCCTCTTTTATACACCACTGATGATGTCATCATAGCTAATAGAAAAAAAAGGTGACTATTAGATAGTTAGACCTTTGTGTGATCCTCCTAGGTTACAGGGGAAAAAAGAATAAAAAATTAGAATTATTTTTTTTTTAATTTTATTGTAATATAAGAAGATATACATACATATATAAAATTAAAACATCTAAAAATAATAATATGTTTTATTTTTATAAAAATTAAATAAATAAAAAATAAAATTAATTACTAATAAATATTTTTTGCACTTATGTGAAAAAGAGAGTGTTAGAGATTGTTTTTTTATTACTTGTTATGCAATTATTCATTAACTCTAATAATTTTATATATATTTATTACAAATTATTTATATTTTACATTACCTATACATAATTAAAACATCTATTTTGAGCAGCAGCAGCAGCAGGATCCACTTCTTCAACTCTCCAACACACTTTTCTGCATGTATTACATTCCTCTCTTCCATAAATTTGCATTATTTGACGAAGTTCAGATTGGGAATCACATATTATATCTATTTTAAAATTACTATTAGGCCAATAACTTTTTACACTTGAATCATCACCACCATCAGTGTCCACATCACTTCTATTTTGTCTTATAGAATTAACACTTACATTGTAGCTTTGCTCACTAATTGTTATTTCTTGTTCATTTTTAAAACATTCTTCACAAGCAAATACTCGACGAAATATTCTTCTATTTACACTTCCATCAAAACACATATTTACCAAGTTGATTACGATAAATTATTTCTTTTACTGCATTATAGATAAATCGGTACCATACCATTTTTTCGTATATGTGAGCATTGCACCACATTTTATGGAATTTGGATTGTTTATCCTTGAAGCCACCCCATGTCTAGACGCTTTTTATTATGTGTGGAAAATTGGAGTATTTTGGGAACCGCGATCAGGGACACACGGGGACGATAAAGGGAAACACTAGAGACGAGGGCACCCCTTGAGGAACGGGCACTCTGATTCGAGACTTGGTGTTAATCAGATGTTATCGTTAATTAAAATTTATTTTTAAATAAATTGTTAAGGACATTTGGTCGTTTTAATTCCATATAATCTAATATATAGTATAAGTGGTGTAGCTTTGTTCATTAAACTGATGTTTACCACCGCACCGTAACTAATACACTATAACACTAACTAAAAATTATATATTTAATTTAAATTTGTCTCCCCACTTCTTGAGTCATATCATATATTTTGAATAAAAAATTTTTCTCTTAAAAAAAGATGGTGTATAAGGTAGAAAAAATTAAGGGGTGATGGTACAAATTATGCAATGTTTTTTGAAGTATGTACTTGTAAAAAGTGATTACATAAAAATACATAAGCATATGTATTGAAAAAAAAAGATACAAAATTGATTTAAACGTAAATTAATATTATTTTATATATTTTTTCTACGTGATGAGTGATGATATGACTAAGAAATCGCAAAAGAGGATAGGAAACGGAAATGTCACACACTTGTGTGTAGATAAGAGCTAAATATAGGTACAAAAAGCGATAAGTCTTGATGTGTAATATATTATTATTATTTTAATATTTTTTATAAATGATGAGTAAGAAAACCTCAAAAAATAGAATATAATAATGATAACAATGAAATTGCAAAGCGGCAGCCAAATTTTTAATAAAGTTAGAAATGCTTTTCAAATTTTTGAAAGCGCTGCGCGGCTCTCGCTTGATGGTTCATCGAATCAGCAATTGAAGTTCTAAAAAGAAAAAAGGAATGATAAATGCAACAATACAATAAAATTACTCACCTTGTATTTTGGTAATATATGAAAGGTTTTGGTTACAAATTTCAATCATCTGAGGAATCAGAAGAATAATATAATAGGTCAAAATCAGAGTAACGCACAAGTCGATTATGAACTTCTCTAATGCAGTGACGATATGAACTTAAATAAAATAATGGAGCTCTTAAACATATTCCACACCAGCTGTTTTCTTCTCTAATTCTGTATGATATATTATCAGTAAAAAGAGCTCATGAAATTCAAATTTTTTAAATTGTGCTGCATAATTAGGGAAGTTCATCCATAAATCATTTAAACATAGATCACATACGATTAACGACTGGTTTCCGTACCCCAATAAGTGTATCGAACACACGATTGAAGGTCTGCTATAATGGGGTTCTAGTCATTTTCAGAAAGCACATACCAATAACAATCTTCACAAGTAATGTATATATTCATAGAAAAAAACACTCCAAATCTTCAGCATATGAATGATTGCAATTTCGATTATAAGTTCCATTCAACTCATTGATAAAACTCCAAATTGGGGCCCATTGTACCCATCGATAGTTTTCTAAAATATCAATACAAATTTTATTTGGTAATGGAGCTTCCCGCAATCTTTACACTAACTGATTATTATTAATAAATACATTACTACACACAGCATTTAAACACATACGATATAACGATGGTTAATTGAACGACACTGTAGGCACGACTTTAATTTTTAGTATGCTAGTTATCTAATTTAATATGTCATATATTTATAATAATTCTTATCACTATTTGTTTTTTTACTTATCGTAAATAAATTTCCGATGACTTCTTTCTTATCATAAATTGCGGTTTCATAGGAAAAAAACACTTGACTTATCTATATTTTTATAACTGTTGGGTCCTGGAAGCCGGTAAAGGTATATAGTCGGCCCAGGGTCGAATGGCCACTCTGACTTAAATCGTAAATCTTTACATAATAGATCTCCTGCTGCGGTGCCAATTGCAGTTAACAGGTACTTTAGTTGGGCTGGGGGTTTTTACGATTGTGCCACAGGTAGATTTCAGATGTTTCTCATTAAGTAAATAAGAGCTAATGGAAAGTACATGATAACTGCAATTAACACCGCAGCAAGAGATCTATTATGTAAAGATTTACGATTTAAGTCAGAGTGGCCATTCGACCCTGGGCCGACAGTAAATAGCCTAGATACTAACCATTGTTTCATTCCATCAACAGATGGTGCTCTCTGTTTCAGGACCCCTCTCCAGGATTTTCCAAGGACCAAGGACATCGTGGGATTCCCCAGGACCGATTAATATTTTCTTTTTCAGCTAACTTTTCCAATGGCACGCTTTCAGCGTGCCATTCGGATCCGACAAAGAACAAGGGCCAATGGCCTGAAATCTCTACGTCAGAGGAGGTTTAGTGGGTATATCCGACTTGCACACACCATCGGTACGAGTGACGAGTCCCACACTTCCAGCCTTCCAAGGCTGGCGTGTGTAAACGCATTCCTCCTTCCCAAAAAAAAAACATTGTTTCATTAGTTATCAGTTTGTACGTGAACTAAGTACCACATTTTTTTTTTCTCTCTATAATCCTATACAATGGAAGTTGTGAGTGAAATTAAATCAGCAGTGTTTAGTGCTAATACGGATGTTGCATCCAGGTTGAAAAAGTGCTATCAAGCACACCGTACACTTAATGATTTACTACTGAAAGCTACTACTATTGGTGAAAAAATAAAAATTACTGCAGCAATTGGACAAATTAAAAGTTTTAAAGAAATATTCCGATCTATGCAAATTACTGGTGAAGGTCATTATTCAGGGAAATAACGCACACCACCTAGTGAAAATGTAAAATGGAGTGATGTTGAATCAGCATTCAAAGGACGCATTTGAACTGGCGTAATAACCAATCTTTGCCATACTGACCCATAATTATTCTTAGAAGATGCATCAGCTATTTTCATTGGAAGAATTTTAAACATTATGAAAAGTAAGGAAGCAATTAAACACCATATTTTGCACTGAATTTGTGAGGTTTAGCGCCGATGAGGAAAAAGAAATCAAGGAGATAAAATATTTAAATACATCAAACAAACCTATATACAAAGATACAAAATTACCTGAATGGTTTATGGAAAATATATCGAATCAAATTTTATCGGATTTGGAGGAATTTTAAGAAAAAGATAGCGGCTGGGCATTATCGCAAATTATTAATCTCCAGGTGAATATAAATAAATTCATACTAATGCTTGGATCATCATATACTGAATTACCACCTCAAGTTAAACGAAAAGAGGCTTGCATTAATGTTAAAAATAATGATAATCGATGCTTTGCCAGGGTAGTTACATCAGCTATGCACCCAGCAAAGCAGCATACCTATAGGACTTCTGCATATCCGGATCCATCTGAAGTGTTGAACTTAACAGGTATTCAGTTTCCAATGACTATGAAGCAAATTCCACGTTTTGAAAAACAAAATGAGCTATCTATCAAACTAATTAAATCGGGAAAAACATTTACAACTGTACCTACATATCTAACCAAGGCAAAACAATCCAATCATGTAAATTTGCTTATTATACAAAATGAGTATTATAATGAGGAGGAGGAGGAAGAAGATGTTGCGGGTGATGTACCAGAATATCATAATGTGTGAATAAAAAATTTATCGCGACTTGTTAGATCACAAATAAGTCAACATAAAAATAAAGTGTATTTTTGTGATCGATGCTTACATTATTTTTATACGGAAAGTGGACGTGAATTATGAAGATTGTAAAGATATGAATAATTGTAAAATCAGACTACCAACGGCGACTAATAAGTTTATTAAATTTAAAAATTTTAAAAACGAAGTTAAAGCTTCATTTATAGTTTATGCTGATGTAGAATGTTTATTAGAAAAATATAAAGACAAAAATAAGTATCAAAATCATGTTCCTTGTAGTATAGCATATTATGTGAAATGTTCCTATGATGATACATTGTCATTTTATCATTCTATCGTGGGAAAGATTGTATTAATTGGTTTATTCGTGAACTTGAAAATTTATCTAAAGATTTAGAAACTATATTTTTATGTCCACTTTCAATGGAACCTCTAATACCAGATGAAACATATGCTTAAGATGACGCAACAATGTGTCATATTTGTGAAAAACCCTTTAGACCTACAGCTACATCATGATCATGATCACCTAACAGGTAGATATCGTGGCCCTGCTCATCCAGAGTGTAACGTCAATTTTAAAGATAGTCATGTAGTGCCCGTTGTGTTTCATTATTTAAGTGGATATAATTCACATTTTATTATAAAAAAATTAGCTTTAGATGTAAAAGGTCGAATTGATGTTTTACCAATAAACAAGGAACGTTATATATCATTCACTAAAAACCTAGAAGATTCTTTCATAAAATATAGATTTATTGATTTATATCGGTTTACGGCATCCGGTCTTGATAAGTTGGCTTCATATCTTAATGAATTTCCTGAATTAAAAGCTAAATTTCCAAATTTAAATCAATCAGATTTACAGTTATTAACACGTAAAGGAGTTTATCCATATGATTATTTTGATAAATGGGAAAAATTTAATGAATTAAATCTTCCGCCTATATCACATTTTTATAATCAATACTAATTCTAAGATAACATGTAAAGATTATGCTCATGCTCAACAAGTTTGGAAATCATTTAATATAAAAAATCTATGTGAATATTCAGATTTATATTTGAAAGCGGATGTATTTCTTTTAGTTAATGTTTTTGAACAATTTCGTCAAAGTTGTTTAAATACATATAAGTTAGATCCAGCTCATTATTATACTCTTCCTGGATATACTTGGGATTGCATGTTAAAATATACAAATGTTGAGTTAGAGTTATTAATAGATCTATGTTAATGTTTATAGAGCGTGGCATTAGAGGAGGACTTAGTCAATGTTCATTACGATATGTTAGAGCTAATAATAAATATTTACCTAATTTTGATGGGAGTCTGAACCTAGTAAATACATATCATATAAGGACATAAACAACCAGTACGGATGGGCTATGAGTCAAAAACTCGCTTTTGGAAATTTCAAATGGGTTAAAAATATTGATAACTGTTACTGACAAACCAAACGATGATGATATAGGATATGTTTTAGAAGTTGATATTGAGTACCCAAAAGATCTTCATGATTTACATGCTGACTTGCCATTTCTACCTGAGCATCAGTGGCCACCTGGAAGTAAACAGAAAAAATTACTTGCTACCTACACTTTATAATAAACAGCGATATGTTACACATTTTCATAATTTGAAACAAGCTGCAAAACGTGGGTTAAAAGTAACGAAAATTCATAAAATTTTACAATTTAATCAGTCTTTTTGGCTAAAAAAATATATTGATTTAAATACACGATTGAGAACATTAGCAAAAAATGTCTTTGAGAAAAATTTATTTAAATTAATGAAAAATGCTGTATTTGGTAAAACTATGGAAAATATTAGAAAACATTCAATCGTAAAATTAATTGCTAAATGGGATGGAAGGTATGGTGCGGAAGCATTTATTTCTAAACCTGAATTTAAAAGTGCAACTATTTTCTATGAAAATTTAGTAGCTATTGAATTAAATAAAACAGAATTTTTTTTGACAAACCAATTTATGTTGGTCAAGCTATTTTAGATATTGCTAAAACTAAAGTTTATGAATTTCATTATGAATATATGAAGCCCATATATGGAGATAAATGCCAGCTTGCATATACTGATACAGATAGTCTAATTTACAGTATTCAGCATCCTGACATTTTCAAAATTATTAAACGGGATTGCCAAGATCGATATGATACTAGTGATTACCCACAAGATAATATTTATGAAATGCCTTTAGTAAATAAAAAAGTACTGGGATTAATGAAAGATGAAATGAATGGTGAAACAATTACTGAGTTTATTGGTTTAAGATCAAATATGTAAATGAATTAAAGGTATCAAATATAATATTGTAAAAAATGAAATAACCTTTGATGATTATATGAATTGTTTGAATAATACTATTGAAAAATCTGTTGAACAAAAAATTATAAAATCTGAAAAACATGAGATTAGTAGCATTATTCAAACAAAAATTGCCTTAAGCCCACATGATGATAAAAGGTTTTTAATAAAAGATAGTTATAATACATTACCATGGGGCCACTAGTCAATAATGGATGTTGTTGAATAATTGAATAAATTTTTTAAATTCCGGCATTTACATATTATTGTTATATCATATAAAGTGTGTTGAAAAAAGCTGGTGCCAATATATAAATGAAAATAGAGTGTATTATTATATGTATATGTAGGTAATGTAGTTGTAAAAAGTGTATCTAAATAGATATAATTTTTCATAAAGCTTTTGATAGCATAATGCAATTTTTTTTATTTTGAAGTTTTCCCCCCCACAAAATTATATTTTTACTTGCAGTCGCACTATAATAATCTTCCATAGTCCTTCTATACCATATTATATAATTTTGCATGAGGTGGATTTTATAATGGAACTTTTCTTATTCACATTCTATGGATGATAGGCATTTATGCTTAAAATATGAATTTTTCAAATTATTAATCATAGAAATATATTCATTTGCAAAATTGTTATTTTAACTATATAAATGCTTTTCAAATAAAGCTTTGATAACATAATGCAATGTTTTTATTTTGAAGTTTTATTACTGCTATAATTAATTTTTCCACAAAATAATATTTTTGCTTATGCAATATATGTACAGTACGCCGAAAGAATGTGAAAAATTTATAATACGTGCCCCTATCTTAACGAAGCGTTGCTGTAAAATTCTAATTCGTTCTTTGCAAAATTTTCTATTAGTTATGATGACGTCATCAGTGGTGCATAAAAGAAGGTACTTTTTTCTCATTATACAGCCGCCATCTTGTTTTTTCCCTCATAAATGACTACCATCTTTTAAATTTTTCCTGTGGTCTAGAATCCGCTGTGGTCTAGAAGTGACATACATGGGATTTTGATCCCGAACCTCCATAGCTATTCTACTCTATTCCAATGTATCACAGCTTCCTAAATTTTAGTCATTGTAAATTTAATTTTTTAATTTGTTATATTGATTTTGTTTATGTTTGTGTTATTTAAAAACATTTGAGTGTACATGGTTTAGGAAGGTTTTATCCGGTCCATAGTTTTTTTTTTGCAATAAACTAAATAGAAAATACTTTTATGACGCCTGATTTATTTTATTTTATTTTATTTATTTTACATTTACTGTAAGAAACAAATAAAAAAATTCTACATTATAACAATTGTAGTTTTATTGTACTTGCCCATCTGGAACTCTCATAGTCACATTACAACTAAATTTACCGCCAATTTGCCTAACACAACGTCGGGCTCTTTTTTTCTCAAATGACGATTAAAACTTTGGAACATTTTGAAATTTAAGGAGTATTATTAAATTTTTGGCAGTCATTTTGGGCCATTATAACGGATTAATTAAACAAAAAGTTTGAATGCAATTGTACTAATTTTAAATAATTATAATTTATTAAGTAAGAAAGTGTAAAATTAAAAATTGGCGTAAAACTTTTTTTTATAAGAATGCCTCCTAAAATCTATATTAAAACAAATTATATAGGCAACATTTTATACGCTTGAAATAATTCTATTTTTCTAGGTCACGGATTATCATAAAAGTTGTAGATTCTCGATTTATTACAAGTACTTTTTGTCTTTCTTGTAATACTTAAAAAATCGAAGTTTATTTACCATACTCGTTTATTATTTTTTCCTGAAAGTTGGCACACCTTTTCTAATCTATGACGACGACCGACGTCCAATGATTGTGGCGACGTCAACTCAAAGCGTCAACTAGACCTGTTGATTTTTAATTTATAACAAGTTCTAAATGAGAATTTTATTGCGGCATTTTTACAGTAAGTACTAAACTTTTTTTAAAGATAAAATGCCTCAAACAAAATGCCTTTTTCCTGGAATCGCTAGAATACAGATATAGACAACACATTATACACAAGAATTAATAACTAAGAAAAGATTTTTGTTTCTTTAGTTTCTGGTCTTCGTTTCCACCGATTTTCAACAATGAATTCAGGTTTATCATTCATTGAAATTAAAGATGCTTCAGATCCTGCAATTTTATTTAACGAATGGATAACCGAAGCAAAAAAATTTGGCGCTTCAACAACTTTAATGAATTTAGCAACAGCAACAAAGTAAGTTTTATTTTATTTATTTTTAATTATAAAACAATTATTTTTGTTACAAGAAAAGGTAAAGTCAGTAACAGAACAATCGTAATTCGAGAAATAATGCCTGATGCATCACTAGCTTTCACCGCTCAAGCTTGTAGTAAGAAAATAAAAGATATCGTGAGTTTTACATAACAAATTTCTAAATTTTTTATAAAAAAATACCACAGAAAGAGAATCCTCAAGTGTCTGCAACAATTGTCTTATCATATGTTAAAAACAATATAAATATATCAAAACAGGTGAGTATCAAATAAAAATTTGAAATCGAATAAACAAATTTGTGTTTGCAGGTGAGATTAGTTGGAATTGCAGAACAATTGTCTCAAGCTCAATGCAAGATTTATTTCGAAAAAGAAAAATTACCGGCTAAGATACGGTCCTGGATTTGTCAAAAAACCGGCCCTGTTGATTGGAATGACCTAAAAGCTGAACACGATAGATTTCTAAAAGATGTAATAGACAATAAAAGAGATATTGAAATGCCTGAGACTCAGTATAATTTTGATTTTGTCTAGATTTTTTTTAATTATATATTTTTTTAGAGTTGCATTTAAAATCGTTCCGTACGAGTTCGATTTTTATTTTGCAGACGGCGAAAAGATAGGTGATCGAATTATCTTTAATTTGGATCAAAATAAATGGAATTGTCAGATGACTTAATTTAGTAATAAAGTCCTGTTACCAAATATGTAGCTATTTATTTATACAACAAGTTGCAAAATGAGCTTTTTTGCACTAAACGTGTACAAGTCGCGTCCTATGCAAAAATCAGCTATTTTGCAACCTGTTTTATACAAGATTTTTTCAAATTCAGTTACGAAAAGCAACTAAGCAACAATTTTATTTTTTTAAATAAATGAAGTTATTTTTTTGACTATGTTAATGTAACTTTTTATCACTAGTTACATAATGAAGATTATTTGACAACTGAAATGACATATTGAAAATAGTAGCTTTACGTAACTGAATTGAAAAAAAAAACTTTTTGCAGTGTCGGGATTAAAGTAGGTCATTTGTTCCCAAGGGAATACGAGAACTGCAGTGAAAAGAATTTCACATTTTCACTTATTTGTGTATCACAAAAATTAACGATAGGTATACCTCAGGACTAAAGTGCCTTTTAATAACTCGAGTGATCAGACCCTTCGAGCATCTGTGTGAAATTTGCTCCACAAATCTAGAAAAAAAAATTGCCAATGGCATCACTATGATTTGGTGGGCAATTTTGGGCAATTGTTTTTATCATTTTTTTTTTCTTAACCCTGTAGGGTCTGTTTCACACAGGTCTTTTGGGTCTTAAGTCTCTAAACTTTCACACTCGAGATTGAAGGATGCACTTCAGTTTTTTGGTATATAATATGCTGTTTTATTAACGTAGCAAGATGACCAAAATAATAGCCACCACAACAATAATTGTAACAATGATCCAAATTTTTCTCTACAAAAAAATTACTAAACAATTTTGTTATAATTTTTGTGTTTTTACCTTCATGTACTTCTTTTTTGACCTGCGTACAGCTCCTAAATCAACTGCTCCGATATAGTCAGTTGCAGATTGTGCCTGATACTCAATTCTGTCAATCAATTCTTGCTAAAATAAAGCTTTAATAAAAATAAAACTAAATTCCTCTTTTTTACTTGACTGTCAATTAAAATGGACATTTGCACGAACATATCCCGAACTTCGGTCAACATTCGTTCAATTTCTAATAGCTTATGATGCCGTTCTTCCACATCGGCTAAAATTCGTTTAGCTTCAGCTGTTTCAGCTAAAATCTACAAAAAATATTTAGCACAACGCTGTAGTGATGAGGGACATACATTTTCGGTAAAAACTTGAATATCGGTGCCTTCCTCAAGAAGTGAAACGACTTCCTCGTCTGTCACTTTGAAGTAACCTTTAGCTTGCAACTGAGATTTGATTACAGCTTTTTGAATTGATTTGTAATTTTCCAGAAGTTGGTTATTTTCAATGAAAGCTTTCTCGAAACGTTTTTTTGAAGTTGTGTACTGTATTGTTTTTATTCTTTTTTCGGTTGATTCGGATTTTATTTCGTTTAACTCTTTATCAACTTCTTTCAATGTGGGTGAAAGCTGTTGAGCAATACTTGTATTGTTTTGAAAAAATGAACTCAACTTTTCATCAACATCTAAAATATTTTTTTTATAAACGCTAGAAAAAATATGTAGAAAAAAAACCTTTTTGATTGTATTTTATATCTCCAATTCTTCTTAAATTAATTTGAATATTCTGATTATTTTGTTCAATTTGTTTAATCCATTGATTTATAACTTCAGCACGTTCGAAAGCATTTCGTAATTTTTTATTCTCGTCTTTCTCCTCATTTTGGGTAGTGTTCTGTTTATTTAAGGTAAATGATAACGAAATGAAAGTCTGTATAATAAAAAAACTTACGTTTTCTATTTCTATGGTGGTGTTTTTGTCGTTTTCATTTTTATTATTATTTTGCTAGAAATTTAAAAAAAGATGAAATGTGATTCAAAAAATTAATATACAAGGAACGCATTTTCTCACCTGTTTCAGTTCACTGAGTCTATCTTTAACCATTGTAAAACACTTTTATCAGACCGTACCATTCTTATCAGTTAGGTGCGTATGATTCAAGGTTTACAAAGTAAAATCTCCAATAGGTATACCTGTGTGTGGTGTATTCCCACGTGCAAAAAATCTATATCTAGGTCAGATTTTAAATTATTTAATTGTTTTAATCACAGATGGTGTTAGAAATAAACTTATGGTAGTAAAAAGGTGTGGTAATAAAACGAGGAACGCCCACTTAAACAACTTCCATATTTTAGATTTTTTTTTAAATACATTCAAACCTCAAGACTAAAATAATAATAATAACTTAATAAAGTTTGTGTCAAAAAGTGTTAAATGACAAAATATTCTTATCTTTGCTCTACGCAAAAAATATTGCAAATTCTAGTGGATGGTAGAGTACAATCTTTTTCGAAAGTATACAGGCGGTTCTACAATTTGCGCGTTTCTGCCCTCTGTATTATCAGCCAAGTTGAAAATGTCGCGTCCATAAACGAACTCCTGCTGTCGATCCCAGCCCACTAGCCGCAACCATGCATAAATTATCCCCTAGTGCAATCATCTCAAACTCGTAAACTCTGGTCTAGGGCAGATTCTTTACATCGCCTTAGTTTTCAGATAAATTTATTTTTGTAAATGATTTGGTAATTTACGGATAAAAAATAAATAAATTGAAATTTGTGTTATAATTTAATTCTGCCGTAAACCGTTTTATGCCTTTACTAAATGAAACCAATATTCGCAAATAATAGAATTCTAAAATTAATAAATTTGTTTTGTTAATTTGTGAGTTTTGTTAAAAAATATACCTATTACTACAATGTTTTCTAAACAAAATTTGCATAATAAATTTTTATTGTTATTACATATTATTTAGAATTTAGAGCACTACAATTGGAAATGTCTCTTTCATTTTAAATTATAGAAAAATTCACCAAATGATGCCGGTATATTGTAAACCATTTAAGTCGTAAATAATGTTAACAAAGCTCAATAATCATCCATGGAACCAAAGTATTAGAGGTTTGAGTAGACAGTTTATGACGCGACGGTCAAGTGCAGGTAGAAAGATTTTGTATATAAGTAAAAGTCGCTGTAAGAAACGTAGTAAATTGAAAAGAGATAGCTTGAACCTCTGTTTCTAAAAATAAGATGGTTAGGATAAGCTACTTGATTCGTCCAGTGAATACAAACATGTTAAAATAAGGAATGAGTTTTAAACAATACATTCTAAATACATTATCGAAAAGTAGACCTAACGTCTAATATTGTTTAATTTAGAAATCGAATAATAAGGTAAATTTAAAAAACAATACAAGTTACTCGTTTATCTTAAAACTCAACCAGGAATTTGAAAAAGCGTTTGAGAAGCGCTGGTTTCTGTCACTCAAACTCGGAGGGTAAGGGTATTTTATGGCTTACAGGCACCATTTCATGAATTCTTCTATAGATCTTGTTTTTAAAAAAAATCTAAAACGTTTGGTTTAGTTTAACTAATGAATTATTAAATTTATTTTTTACATTTTGCAATTTCTTACTTACAACATTTACAAAAAAGATTATGCGAATTATCGTTTTTCTATTATTTAAAGCTTAATAATGCAGATGGGATACGGAACCAACATAGGATCTCTAATAATAATTTTTTGATAATATTTATACCAGGTATAAACGAAATTAGGCTCACTCTTTTTTTAATAGTATTTTTTTAATAGAAAAACGAAACTTGAGAAACTTATTGTGTTAGCAAATCTTGTTAATTGAGTAAAAAATAAACTTTGTATCACTTAAGGTTTTACCGGGAACGTCTATAACTTTGGATTTTTGTTTTTTTTTTATATAAAAAGCTGTGATAGTAAAAAAAATATTTCTAAATAATGTAGACACCCATAAATAATTTAATTTAGAAAATACACTAGTGTAAATTCGAATAAATTAGTTTTTCTGGTTTAACTAATTTTTTCAAACAGAATAATAATAGTGCCCTAATAAACTTTTTAAATTAACGTTTTTTTTTTATCAAACCAAAGATACCAAAATTTGGAAAATCTACCCAGTAGTTTTCTTATTATGTGCAAATATAATTTTTTTAA
This sequence comes from Tribolium confusum, assembly GCA_029207805.1. Lineage (NCBI taxonomy): Eukaryota > Metazoa > Arthropoda > Insecta > Coleoptera > Tenebrionidae > Tribolium > Tribolium confusum. The sequence goes on from JALGAY010000006.1 coordinate 14,984,975, forward strand.
TATCTAAAGAATTTTTATATTGAAGAAAAATTTCAAGCAAACTAGCATTTTAATAGGAAAATAAAATAGACAGATATTAAACATAATATGTATTTTTGTTTTTGTTTTACAGCCTGCTTGAATTTTAGTTAATTTTTGGGTTTTTTCCAAAATACACAGTACACTCTGTTACAAAGTTCTAATGTCACAAACGGTCCCACTACCAGTCACGCACCTGATGGATTCAACGTTTTGGCAACAACTCAACAAATTAGGCAGAATTTATCTGTATAAAGGTGTTGTTAATCTTTTTAGTTAGTCCTGGGTTGAAATGAAACGCATCTATTTTTATTACTAGTAATAGTACCAATAGTATAAAATTTTCAACAACTACAAATTGATAAGTATTTTTATTGGCGACTGGTAAATCTTGAAACCTCTGTATTTCCAAAACATGGAGTATGGAATTTAAATTCTGTTGTACGGGGTGACTACTGGCATCAAACAAGAGGCTACTACGTTAAAAAATTAAAGAGTTTAAAGAAAATTTATGAAATTGGGTTTTTGTACTTGTTTGGTATACTGCATCTAACGAAATAGTAGAGTGACTAAAACAGGGATGATGGATAGGCCCGTCGTACATTTTTCGGTTGCCCGATTGTGTTGCTTTCCTGAAATCTCAAGGCACGTAGGTATAACAAGCCATCATCTGTGCAACCGAACTTGAGTACCACACTTTGTTAAGTTACTTATGCAGGAATTTATTAGTAGCCAGCCCCTTTACAACAGACCTCAATAAAAACTAATATATTTTTTTTTTAAATTTTTTTATTTAATAGGGTCAACTACAAAAAGATCACTGACCGAAAGGAAATTTTACAACTGAGGTCGACTTAAAATATTTTGAGGTAAATTAGAATTGGAATAAAAACGCAAACATGCCGAATCGAATATTTTTTAATAATTATAAAGTAATTAGTATTTATAAAACAGTGAAACTATACACTTTTTTAGAAATTAATTAACAAAAAAATTAATTTATAGGTATTGTAAATATCTACTTTGTATATACACTGTAAATATTTTGTTATTAAATTTACAAAATACACATTTACAATGAAAATTTAAATCTTGTAAAAAATTAAAACTGTTTAAAACAACACAAAAAACATATAGGATACATTACTTAGTCATTGTCACTGTCACTATCATTTGCTAAATCTATTATTATATCTTTAACAATTTTTTTTTGTATTCATCTTCTATATTCACCACGTGCTGCACAGAATTCTTCCAAGAGCTTCCAAGCTTCCGAAGTGATTACATTAATTGTTTTCTGAATTAAATTTAGTGTTTTACTGCAAAATTTTTTGTCAATCATTATTTCAATTTAAAAATACATTAGGAATTATCCGAAATAGAATTGTCAAGTTAAAGCTGAAAAGAATGCAAGGATTTGCAAAGGATCCATAATTTCTTATACCTAATACCTAAGTATTTGGAGAAAGCGGCTGGTGTTTTGTTATTTATTTATGATACCAATAATCCTCTCGTCATAAACTATTCTGCACTTAACAACTGACTTTTATAATGAGTTTCTTAGATGTTTTTCAGTTACTATAAAGCAACAACTTCGGGTTAGAAGTTGATAAAGTCTTCCAAACAGTCCTACAGGTACCAACCCATTAATAAATAAACTATATATTGTCTACTAAATAATGTAAAATTATTAAAAATATTTTTTCCTTTAAACTTTTGGCTTTTAATCGTTGCAAAAAATGTTGTACATACCCAACTATTTTGGAAAGAAATTTTCCGCATTCCCACTAATGCAGTACTTCTTTCGCAAAGTTGGGACTCAGAAAAAGTGCAAAAAGCGCTGGAAGGCGTTAGAAATGGAATGCTTTTAGGAGCAGCGGCGAAAAATTTTAAAAAGAAAAAGACAAACTTAGGTATGAAACAAATTAAAAAAAGGTAAATTAAGTAAATTTTAAGTTTAATATAATTTTTTTAATGTTCATAGTTCTAAAAGTGTTAAATTTTTTTGTAACTGTTTTTCTTGTTATAAACTTTTATTGTGTTAAATGAAGTTTATTTTTGACACATTCACATCCTGACATTAACAATTTTGAAAATCAGTTCATATCAGCAATTCTAATTATGGTATTGTTTTACCTCTTTCAAGGGTTAATTTTACCTCCATCCTTATAGATGATCCTTTGCCTTAAAATTTTTGGTATCTATTTATACAAAATGTGTTAAGTTATTATCTTTTTTAACCACATCAAAATGAAGACCGAAGTATTCTTAACATTTGACAAAATGACCAGATTTCTATGATTTGTTTTAGTGCCACAATGAATTTTTTTTCTTAGTGGATTATTTTACTCCACTCTTCTTTAAGTTCCAATTTTTTAAATTCTTATGTTTATTAATATTTTACTAAATTCTATAAGTTAATATCTACATATATACTGGTAAAAAATACTTCTGTTATTGTAAATAAATGTTTTAAACCTACTTGTAATATTTCCAAAAATTCATATTTTTACTAAATATAAACACTTAAGTAAAAGGTTAATTTAAAAGTAAAATAATTTAAATGTGGAATGCGCATATACAGAAATAATTGCAATAAACAATATTTTATAAACAATAAACAGTGATGATTACTCATGGAAAAAAATAAGGAGCTCTTTCAAAGATTGCTTTAATAAGAACATTTTAATAGAAAGAACAGGAAATTGCTTTCAAAGATATTTTTGTATAGTAGTTATCTGTTTTTATTATTGTATCTTCGTTAATTATTATTTGGTTGATTTGATCTCATATAATTTCCATTTACTGAAATTCAATTTCCTTAGTAAGTGTCTCTTTACCTGGTTCAGGTAAAATTCTTCAAAATCTTAAGCCAAAAGTAATCTATTCAAATATTCAAAGTCCCCAGAACCCATTATCATGTACCGGAGTACCGGCATGGTGAGGGAACCGGTCAGCAAATAATTGATTCATTTCCCGAACAAACACAGTCGCGAAAAGACGTGTATTGCCTTTGTGATTTAACCAATTTCTGAGTGCAATATTTACTTTTGAAATCAACAATAACAGTCTTTTTAAGAGAAAAGTGCAGTGCCATTTATTCCGGTACCAGTTAGTACCACAGCTAATTTGTTACGAGTTTTTGGGAAATTACAATGACGAAAAGTGATGAAAGACACACTTGTTTCCTTCTTTTAGAAGATGGGACAGTACTACCTGGGGAGTCGTTTGGGGCGAGAAACCAAATTGATGGGGAAGTTGGTAAGCAACACGTGGTTATTGGTTATGTTTTTGGATTGGGTAATAAGGTGATGGAACATTGGCAACCAATAACACGTTTGTTATCACTGCCGGGTCTCAGTAGTACACGGAGATATATTAAATAATACATTATTGTTTAGGCAAAGTCTAAAATATCAACACTGATCGGATTTCAAAGACGAAGCTTTGTAACAAGAATTTGGTGTTTTGTAAATAAATACTTTTAATCTACATGTTTACTCTTCAAAATAATTACTATGTGGACTCAAAACAAGCCGCAAAACGCTTTTTTAGCCGCCTAGTACTTCAAATCAGGGTTGCCGCGGATGTGATTTTTTGTGACATCTGCAGATGCAGATACAGATTTTCTAACTAGACCTATGCGGATGCAGATGCGGATATAAAAAAAGATGGCAAAATTTTAATAATTGGAGGCTAATTTCAAAATTATTCATCACTGTTGCATTTTTATATTTAACACCTACCTGTAGAGACATATTTTAAATAAAACAAACTACATATTTAAGACATTTATTGTGCAGTTCACTTAATACTCAAAATTAATAAAGGTAAATTATATTATAAAAATAACAGTTTTGCTGCTCTTTTACCATTTAACCGATTTCTCAATGGTTCATAGATAAGACCAGCGCCACTAAAAACATGGCACACTTGCTGGTGGCGGTGAGAGATAGCGACGAGCTATTTTGGACAAAACATGTAAATAGGTTTTATTTTTCCACCATTTATGGGGATTCTCTACAATTTTTATTCTCTTCTCTTTCGAATAGAATTTTAGTTGAGTCTTTATAATGACATCATAACAGCCTGCAGTAGTTTCTTCTTCCTTTCTGAGATTCACTAGAGGAATCAAGTATAATTGCAAGTTTGCTTTTCAAAGTGTATTTTTGATCTGCTTCTGCAATAGATGCTTTGCTAGTTGAAGGTTGTTGGTCGATATTTTCTCTTTTTTCAGGCGATAATGATAACAGTTTAAATTTTTTGCTGGAGTTTAGAGCAAAAGCTCCGCCCGCAAATTACAAGTTTAGACAAGTAAAAATATATCTGCATTACATTCGCATTAATTGATGCGGAATTAAAAATTGAAGCGAATGTTCCGCAATTGCAGATGCAGAGGTCTGTAACATCCCTGCTTCTTTGAAATTTGAAATCATTATAGCAGTGATTGTAATTTATTACAATTACTAATTAAATTTTTGAAAAGTAATCTATTATAATTCCGAGAGAAAAATTATTGAGATCGCATTCCAACCAATATAGAACAATCTTAAATACGTTAAAAGATTTCGCGGGCATAATACACAAAACTCGTGCAATTTATCAAGATACTTAGCGAGCCTTAGGTTAGGTACTAGTGGCAACGGCTGCGAAATCTAATTTCGTAGACGGTTGCAGAAAAAAACTTTTTTTTTTCAAATCAATAGTAATATTTATAGGTCCACTGTGGTGGCAAATGAGTGTCCCGGTACTATGGCAATCCTTATAAAAGTTATTGCTAAGTTGGCGCCATTAGGCCACAATGAACCCTATCAAAATAAACTTCGCACAGGTATGAATTTGTGATAATTGTGGTAAAATGTCATTTTAATTCGCAAAGGAAAGACAGTAACGAAATGCGATTTTTACCAAAATTTTTTCTCAAAAGACGAGTTCCAAAATTTGTCACACGTATTTTTTTTTTAAGTGGCTTGCACTCGACACCATTCAATACTCTATAACCTGCACCCTCTCTGTGCCTGCTGGAGAAACACGAATTCAGCTTAGCAGCTTACCTGTTGAAACTAATTATTATAAAAAAAATAGGGTCTTTCTGAAATACACTGCTTGTCAAAAAAATTATTGCACTCACTAGGAATTTGAGTTGAGTCCTATTATTTTGAGGAATATGTTGGCTTCGTTGAATTATTTTAAAGATGATTATTTTAGTCTACAAAAATAAAAAGGTTTTTTTTGATACATTCCGTTTGCTGCCTTGGTAATTAATTGATTGTAGTTTATTTATTTATATATTTATTTAAAATTTAAAACAATAACTCTGCAGAAGGATATTTTAAACGTTGATATAAAAAAACTGAAATTTTGATGGTGCTTAATTTTGAATTCTAATATGGGAAAATCGCCTTTTTAAAAGTATGGGAAACCGCAACACTAATATTTGCTTTTTATCTATTGATTAAGGTAATCAGTCAATATTGAGGTTAAGTTTTTAATAAAGTGTCTTCAGAAATTATTTTAACTCACGTGACCAAAATTTGCTTATAAAATCAGACCACAAAATTGGTCTGATTTAACGCAAATGTTAGTGTTAACGATTACTTTCATTATATTCTGCTTTTATCACAAGCGTAGATTAAAAAAAAAGTGATACACAAACGTTTTGATAAGATTTTTATGTTTATTTAGTCACGTGGTTTAAAGTTATTTCTGAAGGCACTGTATTTCAATATAACATTTTCACATGAATGAAGTAAATAAAAAACTTGTTGTTCTTGTTGGTACTTCTACAAAAAGAACCTTTTGTTGGGGAATCGGTCAAATTCGAATTGAATCCAGAATGTACCTATAATTAAATACTTAAAATAATCATACAATTAATTGGGGACTTCTAAAAAACCTAAGGGATGACACTTACTGTATAAAACTTTTGATAATATTTTACTTTCTAAATACATAAATAGATGTTGTTTTAACCATTTAAATTTATTTTTTTTATAATTAATCAAGAACTATTGTTCCAAGAAAATAAAGGTTTTAGATCTAAGAAAAAGATATATTATTTGAACCACCAACATTTGATGGTCAAACTTTTAATTTTTTTTTGCGCAATTGGTTGTTTTTATCAGTTTACTGTTTCCACGACGGTAGGTTGCTGTTACTGGTTGCTATGTGTAACAAAACGGTAAGTAAATCACTTACCGTTCAGTGAACGGTAAGCAATTAAATCTAAAAAAAAACAATTTTGCGATTTATTTATTAAAATTAAATGTACAATTATTATAATTAATAGTAGTAATACCACTCGCATTTGAGTTTCTAGTGTTAATAGACAAACTTTCCGACGTAGAAGTCCCAGGTTGTTGTAATAGTCCACCAACATCGCTGTGTAAAATTTTATGAGCAAATTCAATTTTGTTTTGGAGGGAATCTTTCGCCACCGTTGATGAACGCCACGCACCATGTCTTTTTAGTCCCAACACATCAACTCCGTTATTCACCAAAAGTATAGCCGATGTGCGTCGAAACGAGTGTCCAGTAAAACCTTCAGGGGCTTGCAACTTTAAATACTTTGCAATTTTTGACAGCCAGCCTCCAATTGTGCCTTTTCCTGTGACTTGCCTAGTGCATTTGCCATTTCGATAGTTCAGAACTAAATGATCTGACGTTGGGTTGCTTGGTCGAATTCTTATGTATTTTCGAAGTATTTCCAAATAATGAACTGCTTCATTTTCTTTATTAATAACTGTGAACGTTTGCTGAATATTCGTTTTTGTATTTGGAATATTTACTATAAACATTCCTTCATGTTCTTCTATGTCACTCATTTTAATATTGTACAATTCCTCTCGTCTACAAGCGCCCGATACTCCCTATATCATTGCTACCTGCAAATATATTGTTTCCTTAGAACTCAGATGTACATACCACCTCATCATCTACAACATACCTTTTGAATTAAAAATTGTTCGTCTGGTGCTTCATTAAAGAATTTTTCCATGTCTTCTTTGGTAAAAATTTTAGCCTTCTTAAGCCGATATCCAATATTTTTTCTCTTAAGATAAGCAATTAATGTAGCAAACTTAGAAATATCGATAGCATCATGGAGAAAAATTGTACTCTTCAGCATACAATACTCCGCCCATAAACTGCCTGGGGTCTTCAAGTGTCTACTTCTTACCACAAAATACGCTAACAAGCTCTTTTCATTTACAGAAATCTTTTTTGCTTCACGCCATTCCTTAAACAACTTGTATGTCTGTTCATATCGGGCTTTAGATTTTTCTGGAATTATTGCCGAACATCCTTCTTGCCAAGCATCTTCTAAATCATCTGGTAGATCATCACTATCGCTCATATTTGCTTCGAAAACGGAACCACAAAACAGAACTATGTAGGAATGATTGTATCAAAAAGACAATTTTACTTGTTTGGAACAAAACTATAACAACCATGGAACAGCCACCCAAAGTTTTCAGTTTCAATCTTCCCGATTATTACAAATGTATTGATATAAATTATTATTATTATTTTAGAAACTCCAATCGCGCAAAAAACGTTATAAGCATGTCGAATGTTAAGGATTACCGTTCTCAGACAATAATTGGAGTCGTCGCTTCGCTACTCCTCTAAATAATTGTCTTCGAACGGTAAGCATTCCTTATCGTTCTCCATACTTAATATACTATTTTTTATAATTTTTTAATTCAAATAATTTGTATATTGTTGCTCGCCAGGGGAACCCTCTACATATGATATGTTTCTAATATTTTAGTTACATTATTCTCTAGTTTTGCTTTACATTATTTTTTCAGCAGATTTCTCTTAATTTAAAGTTGTCTAATTGATTTTCAATTTTTGTTAACTAACGAAATCGTTACTTGTTGTCTAAATTTTGCTAGAAAGTTTTCTAGATCGCTTCCTTATTTATTATTGTGTTTTTGTATTACTCGAATTTTCAGACATGTTTATTTTTGTATACATATAATAAAGAATATATACATATAATAAAGAAGGGCAAGTGGGGACCGAAAGGTCGTGAAAAAATTAATGGCTTACAATAAATTTATTGGTAATAGTAGGTTTGTTCTAACTACGCTTTAGAACTAATCCAGAACTGTTTGGAACCGAACTGAGCATACACAGTAGAGATTTTAGACTACTAAATAGCTACTGCGCATGTGTAATACAATTCTAAACTGTCGTTGGAACAAATCTATTATTTATTTTATTATTTTTGTTATCTAAGTATAGATCTGGTTTAAAAAACTTTTCATTGAGTCATATCTAAACATTATTCCTATGCCTTTCAGATTTTTTTGTGGTTTTCTACTATGATTTGATTAAAATTCTGGTATTCAATTTTAATAAAAAAATATTTTGAAATTTGTTATATAACAGATCGGAATACTTTGCTAAATATGGAGGTGATAACGTCTAATTATGTCATAAAATCATTCTGTTTGCAATTTTTTTAAATGTAATAACATGTAAAATTTGATCAAATTTAATTGGTTTATCAGCTTTTTGTAAATTAAGACGTTCTATCACTTATTACAGTTGTTGCAACTTCATTTTAATAAAATCTGTATCTTTTTTAACATTTACTATCTTTTCAATAACACAAACTTTTTCACTTCTTTTATTCTTCCATTTATCAATTTAATAGCAGTGACCTCTGAGTTCACACCATTTAATCCGTCTATAAAGATTTAAATAAAAAAAAATCAAGGATACACTAACAATCTTAACTCTATAATTGCTCAATTTTCTAATAAAAAATTAGTTTTCCAGACGGGCATGGTCGGTTATCCAGAGTCTTTAACCGACCCAAGCTACCATGCTCAAATTCTTGTACTCACTTATCCCCTTGTTGGGAATTACGGTGTTCCTAAATCAGTACAGGACCCACATGGGTTACCCTAGTAAGTAAAAATTGCTTCTTATTACCAAAAGACTGAATCTTTTTTTAAAAGTTTTTTTGAGTCACACCGGATTTGGGCTGCCGGTCTTGTCGTTGGAGAACATTGCGATAATCCCAGCCATTGGCATAATTTCAGAACACTTTCTGATTGGATGAAATCCGAAAATGTTCCTGGAATTCAAGGAATCGATACAAGAGCTCTAACTAAAAAAATACGCGAAAAAGGGACTATGCTGGGAAGGATTGTTTATAGTTTACCAATTCAGACCACGAATTTGAAAATTGATGACCCGAATTTAAGGAATTTAGTTCAGGAAGTTTCAGTCAAAGTAAATTTTGTGCTATAATTAAATTGTTTGTAACTAATTTTTCTTCAGAAAATCGTGACGTATAATTCTGGTGGTACCCCAAGGATTTGTGCAATAGATTGTGGGTTAAAATACAACCAAATCCGGTGTTTAGTAAATAGAGGAGCTCGGGTTGATTTAGTACCATGGGACCATAAAATAAACGTCGATGAATACGACGGACTTTTTCTCAGCAATGGTCCAGGGGACCCAAAAATGTGTCAAGCTACAATTGAACACATTAAAAACGTAATTAAAGGATCCGTAATTAAAGCCATTTTTGGGATCTGTCTCGGCCACCAGCTTCTTTCAGTTGCTATCGGCTGTACGAGTTACAAAATGAAGTACTTAACTTTAAATTTCTGTTTTTTTTTCTAACCCAAAAAATTGCAGATACGGTAACCGTGGTCACAACCAACCATGCACCCATCACGGCACAAACCGTTGTTACATGACATCTCAAAATCACGGTTTTGCTATAAACACTCATTCACTTCCAAACGACTGGGAGGTTCTCTTTACCAACGCTAATGACAAAACTAACGAAGGCATAATTCACTCCAAACTTCCATTTTTTAGCGTACAATTTCATCCAGAACACACTGCAGGTCCCCAAGACCTTGAATGCCTTTTCGACGTGTTTCTCGACTTGGTCAAGAATCCCAAAATTTCGGCTAAGAGTCTCCTAACACAAAAACTGACATTTTCTAAACCTCTTCACCTGCCAGAAAGACCAAAAAAAGTGTTAATAATTGGTTCTGGAGGACTTTCAATTGGCCAAGCCGGCGAATTTGACTATTCTGGATCTCAAGCAATCAAAGCCCTTCGGGAAGAAAACATCCAAACTGTTTTGATCAACCCCAACATTGCTACAGTTCAAACATCAAAAGGCCTAGCTGATAAAGTCTACTTTTTGCCTCTAGTACCAGAATACGTCGAACAAGTCATACGTGTTGAACGTCCTGGAGGTGTCCTATTGACATTCGGAGGCCAAACTGGTTTAAACTGTGGGGTTGAACTCCAGAAAAACGGAATTTTCCAAAAGTACAACATCGAGATTTTGGGGACTCCAATTCAGGCTATTATAGATACAGAAGATCGTAAAATTTTTGCTGAAAGAATCGCCGCAATTGGGGAGAAAGTAGCACCAAGTATGGCTGCTCATTCAGTTGATGAAGCTTTGGAAGCTGCGGAACAACTAGGATATCCGGTTATGGCAAGAGCTGCGTTTTCATTGGGTGGTCTTGGATCTGGTTTTGCTAACACCAAAGACGAACTGAAGACACTTGCAGTGCAAGCTTTAGCGCATTCAAGTCAGTTGATTATTGACAAGTCACTAAAAGGGTGGAAAGAAGTTGAGTATGAAGTAGTACGTGATGCTTTTGATAATTGTATAACTGTGTGCAACATGGAAAATGTTGATCCTTTGGGAATCCACACTGGAGAGTCTATTGTGGTAGCACCAAGTCAAACACTATCCAACCGTGAATACAACATGTTGAGAACTACAGCAATTAAGGTTATCCGGCATTTCGGAGTCATAGGAGAATGTAATATCCAGTATGCTGTTAACCCAAATTCTGAAGAGTTTTACATAATTGAGGTTAACGCAAGGTTATCCCGAAGTTCAGCTTTGGCGAGTAAAGCAACAGGTTATCCTTTAGCTTATATTGCTGCTAAATTAGCTTTGGGAGTACCTCTTCCTGATATCAAAAATTCAGTGACTGGAGTCACAACTGCGTGTTTTGAACCAAGTCTTGATTACTGCGTTGTCAAAATACCACGTTGGGACCTTCACAAATTTTCAAGAGTTAGTACCAAGATTGGTAGTTCGATGAAAAGTGTGGGAGAAGTTATGGCAATTGGGCGAAAATTTGAAGAGGCGTTTCAGAAGGCATTAAGAATGGTTGACGAAAACGTCAATGGTTTTGATCCTTATATCAAAGAAGTCAACGATGAGGAATTGAAGGAACCTACTGATAAGAGAATGTTTGTTGTTGCAGCTGCTCTAAAGAAAGGGTACTCCGTTGACAAGTTGTATGACTTAACAAAGATTGATCGCTGGTTTTTGGAGAAAATGAAGAAGGTGATTGATTGGACAACTTTTTTGGAAACCATCGACCAGTTACATTTATCACATGATATTTTGCTGAAGGCCAAACAGATGGGATTTTCAGATAAACAAATTGCTAACGCTGTTAAAAGTACTGAGTTGGCCATACGGAAACAAAGAGAGGAGTTTGGGATTAAGCCTTATGTTAAACAAATAGATACAGTTGCTGCTGAATGGCCGGCTAGTACTAACTACCTCTACGTTACATACAATGCTTTTTCTCACGATTTGACATTTGATGAGAAGCATACAATGGTGATAGGATCTGGTGTTTACCGCATTGGCAGCTCAGTTGAGTTCGATTGGTGCGCTGTTGGCTGTTTACGCGAACTTCGAAGATTAGGTCGCAAAACAATCATGATCAACTACAACCCTGAAACAGTCAGTACTGATTACGACATGTCTGACCGGCTCTACTTCGAAGAAATCTCTTTTGAAGTCGTAATGGATATCTACAACATCGAAGACCCTGTTGGTATAATCCTCTCAATGGGAGGCCAACTCCCCAACAACATCGCCATGGACTTACACCGACAACAAGCCAGGATTTTGGGTACTTCCCCTGATTCGATTGACGGTGCTGAAAACCGGTTCAAGTTTTCGCGAATGTTGGACCGTATCGGAATCATGCAGCCTCGGTGGAAGGAGTTAACGAATTTGAAATCAGCGATTGAGTTTTGTGAGGAGGTTGGGTACCCGTGTTTGGTCCGGTCGTCTTATGTGCTGAGTGGGGCTGCGATGAATGTTGCACACTCGAATCAGGATTTGGAAACGTATTTAAATGCTGCGAGTGATGTTAGTAAGGAGCATCCAGTTGTCATTTCGAAGTTTATACTGGAATCGAAAGAAATTGATGTTGATGCTGTTGCCTGTGATGGGATTATACAGTGTATGGCAGTGTCAGAACATGTGGAGAATGCGGGAGTGCATTCAGGGGATGCTACGCTTGTGACGCCGCCTCAGGATATCAATGAGAAGACTTTGGAGAAGATTACGAGGATTTGTAAGGCGATAGCTGCGAGTTTGGAAGTGACGGGGCCTTTTAACATGCAACTGATTGCTAAGGTTTGTAAAATCAATTTAAACAGCTTTGTGAAGAAGATATCTTCTTCCCCTAAAGTTACAAAAAATACCAAGAACAATTGATTATTTTTATAAAAAAGACAAAGAGTGTTTTTGAAAATCTTAATGTTAAAGTTTACAACAGGTACCGTATTTTACTAGCTTTCATTGAAAGGATGCTAAATAACCGAAGTTGTCTTATACAAATATTTATATAGTCTAAGATCTTAGGTACTAGGTGCTACAGGTACACTTTACTTAAAGTCTGAAGGCTGGTTTTTTCATACGTTTTCTAAAATATTGTTAATAATTAATACTGCCCGACACTTTCTGTCGGGGGTAATTATCGCCAGACGTTTTAAAAATCGACAAAAAGCAATTTTACTTATAATTTGAGACTTGATTTTTATATGTGATACATAGAGAACTATTTTACTTTCTTTTGGGCAAAACACAAGACTTTTATTAGATTATTAATCAATGGGCAATTGGTTTTTTTTTGTAACTTTGCATACAATAAAACTTGCTACTATTAATTTAGGGCACGGTGATTTTTATCTCTAAAACACTTTTTTAATTAAATTAATTCTCTTCTAGGACGACGATTTGAAAGTGATAGAATGCAACGTCCGTGTTTCCCGTTCCTTCCCTTTCGTTTCCAAAACCCTTGACCACGATTTTGTAGCAATGGCGACTCAAGTCATGGTTGGGGAAATCGTAACCCCTGTTGATGTTCTCGCCGGTTGTGGCAAAGTCGGTGTTAAAGTACCACAGTTTTCATTTTCGCGGTTAGCCGGAGCAGATTTTATGTTAGGAGTTGAAATGGCTTCAACTGGAGAAGTTGCGTGTTTTGGAGATAATAGATACGAAGCCTACTTGAAAGCTTTGATGAGTACTGGTTTTAGTGTCCCAGAAAAATCAATTTTATTGTCTATAGGAAGCTTTAAGGTACTTATATTTTAGTAAAACTCTTGTAGAAAAAAATAATACTTTATTTACAGCATAAAATGGAACTGTTACCAAGCATGAGAGCTTTAGAAAAAATGGGCTATAAATTGTTTGCAAGTTTGGGAACTGCTGATTTCTATAATGAACATGGAGTTAAGGTAAGTTCACAAGAAAAAAATATCACAAACTGTCAAATATATCGACTGATAAAATTTTTCCGTGTTATCGTATTTCAACAGTGTCTGAAAACCCGACAATGCTTTTTCTTACATTCCCCTCATTTTGACAATTACTGTTCCTCATTATCACACTTGAGCGGTTTTTAAGACTGCTGGGATGTTTCTTTAACTTTGAGAAGTTTTGTGGAGTCCCAGAAGTGTTATTATACGCCTTATTCAAATTAGATAGGTTAATACTGTTTCCTTTCACTTGTTGGGTGAGGTCCCAAGTAAATTGAGCGGAATTTCTCTTGGGTGTTGATGGTGGGAATTCAAAAGATTCCGAAACTGAAATTTTCTTCGACAGTTCTTCTTCTTTTGTTACCATTTCTAGCAAATCCACAGCATCGGCTTGAAGACCAAAATCTTCTAAAATTTTACCAAGATAATAAGCTTGTTTTAGGTAAAATAAAGCTTGTCTTTGAGACGCAAGTCGGCGACTTTTCTTTGCCATTTCGATAAAATGTCGGATGAAAAACATCAGGATTTCTCGGATTTTCAGCCGGTCGAACTGTTGCTCACACTCACGCTGAAAATTTATTTTGTTTTATTTAACTGTTTTTAACAAACGAACACAACACCAGGAAGCTGGAAACTGTGGTTTTTGCTCTTGATCATCACAGAGAAGACATACTTTACTAGCCTTAGACTTAACAATAGAAAGGCATAAGACTAAGTAGATAACATATTCAAGTGTTGTGCTCGATTGATACAAGCGGAACCTCCGAACTAACGGCATTTTATGAGATAAAAAAAAATACTTACGTCAAAGTCAATGGAATCCACTGACCCTCGCCGCTCCATTTTGAGATTCTCTTCTCGTTGTTCTTGTTCTCTCTTTTTCTGTAGAATAATTTTTCTTGTTTGTTTCTCTTTCTCCATTTTCCATTTAATTTCTTTTCTGTAATTAGCATCACCTTCAACTTTCACTAGCTGCCGGTTGTGATGAATTGAATTGGGAGGTCTTACTATTCTGGGATTAACTAATTGAGTTGTATCCGTTGTCAACAATCTGTACAACTCCTTGAAATCAAATTGTGGATAAAACTTGGGATTTGTGTATTTCAAGTTTCTCAAAGCTCCCAAAAAATACACTGCGGGTGATTCTAACACGTCATGGAAAATTTTTTGAGCATGTCTTAAATGTTTGTTAGGAACATTCAGAAACATGTTTTTCTTCTTAATGAAGAAATCGGATAACTCTCCAACTGATAACTTCTGTATGAAACTTCGTATGACTAACGCGAGTTTTGTTCCTAGTCTGTGCTCGGGCCAGTCTCTCGGGTTGGACTCACATTCCCAGTACATATGGGTGCGGATATGGTCGACTAAAAGCCCATCGTACTTTTTGTTAACTGGTTCAATGTACGATTTGTAGATTGTTAGCAAGAAGAGAAAGGCACGCATTTGGGTATGAGACATATGTGTGTCTAGGTATCTCTGTGCTTTGGGGAAACCAATTTCCCATTCGATTTCTAAATCTGGGTTGTCTCCTCTTTTTGGGATGTATCCTCGAGGAACAAGAACACAACTAAGTCCTCGTATTTCATTAATCATGTTTACTTTTGGCCATTTGTATTCTTCCCCGAATTTATCCCACATTGTGGGTCTTTCAGCTCGGTTATGAAACTCAAAAGTGAATTCCAAAGGCCACTGAATTGCAACTGATGGTACTATTTCACATGGTAGTACCTCAAAATCTTCATTTACGTCTTGTAAGTTACAAAAGATTTTTCCTGGGATTGTTTTAGCTAAATCTATTTCATTTTGGTCGAAACCTAAAGCCTGGGCTAGGGAATTTGAGAATACGTTTTGGAAATATTTCATAAAACCGTTTGACGAAATGTACGATACTATATCATACAATTCTTTATTTTCTTCTTCTTGTTTTGATTCTTCTTCTTCTTCATCTGAATCGTCAGAATTTTCCTCATATTTCCGAATTGTTTTAGACGTGAAACAAGATTTGGGTAAAGTGTCACGTCTTTCGTAACTTGTTATATCGAGAGGTTTGGGTGTGTTAACATTTGCAATTGTGGAGTAGTCATAAATTTCAGAATCATCAGTTCGGCTTGAAGGACCAGGAGTTGGGTCCTTTTCAGGGGTTCTTTCAGGTATGATTTGGCGGGGTTGACTGGGGGCGCATTTCAGCTTGACAAAACCTAAAATCTGTTCACTAAAATGTGCCTAAAAAATTTTTTACTTACCGAAATGTTCTTCTGATTTTTCTACAACCACCTGATAACTGGGTTTATCAATGGCGCTATACTGAGGGGTATGTTTTGATTCCAAGACTTCAATGTTATCATTTACTACAAAATAGCGTCTGGGTACAAGCGGTTCAATTTTGTTTTTGTTGGGACCATGAAGTCGCCGAAATTTTACATTCTTATGGACATTTTCGAAAATGACGTCAGGTATTACGCATTCGATTGTTTCATCACGAAGCAGGGTCGGATTCAATTCTTTTTCAAGGGTTGTCCGACTTGAATGCATTAATCTTTGTTTCTCTCTACAAATGAGTGAGATAATATTTAGGAATGTTTGCTATCAATAGAAAAATGTTTGACTATTTTTTCTGATAACTTTTACTGATTACAACTGAAAAAATTGTTATGAAAATATTTTAAATTTTTTTAATTATTTAAATTTGTACATAATGAAATTGATGATGGCATAAAATGTCTAAACAGGTGTACCTACTTGCTAATATTTAAAAAAAAAAATGTATGTTGTTGTTTTCTTAGAAATCTTGAGGAGTTAAGTGCCAAGTTTAAGTAGCAAAAAAATAATATCAGTTTTCTTGTAAAATCAACGTAAACATTCCTTATCAGACACATCTTTTTACTGTGTGACATTTTTTATTTAAGTGCAGTTTATTTTAAGCTTAAATAAGTTATACCTATTATACTAAAGACAAAACGAGATAACTCATTTATAAGATATTATCTAAGTGGAATGAGTTTTCGTTGTTCAGAATTTCGTGTTATACAACAAGATAATTTATAAAATTTGTAAGTCAACAAATATCTCATTCTTAATGCAGTCTCTTGAACCTTATCGCCAGATTTGGGTTTTTTGAAAATTTTGATTAAATCATTTCTGTTAGAATTTTATGAGATTTTTTAAATTGATATTTTTGAGCATCATACATATTTTTAGAATGTAATTCTTTACGATAATAAAAGATTTAACTTTATTTAGTTGTATATTTGTTATAAAATATTGTAGTGTTAAATTTTTTTTTAACCAATAAATGTGATAATATTGTAAATTTTTTTGATAACAATATTAGTATAAACGTTTGACTTTTTATATTGTTAGATGTGAATTTTTTGAAGAACAAGCTGTTAAAAAAATTAGTGTATTAATAACATAATAAATAAGTTTGTATTAATAATATTCTTCTTACAGCAGGGGTGGATGGAGCTATGGGGAAATCGGGAAATTACTGTCGTCCTCCCAAAATTTGGAAAAATGACTTAAGTTATAAATCTTACAACAAAGGGGCTTTGGACAGAATTAATTCGCCCGTAATAAAGTGCACAACAGGTATTTTTCTGGCTATTGAAACAAATGTTTAAGATCTGGCCTCTGCCGGTCTGCCGCAGATATAAAGTAGGGGTGCTCTTTATTGCGGGCGACTTAACTTCGGTCCTAAGCCCCTTTGTTGTAAGATTTATAACTTAAGTCATTTTTCCAAACTTGAGGAGGACGGCAGTACACGTGGGCCCATTCTCTTAGAAGTCGGTTTGAGCTGGTCTTTTTTAAAAAAAAGAATATTTGCAAAATATAAAAAACATTTTTACTAAAAAAGAAAAATATTTAAGCTAAATAGTGACCAGAAGCTCCAGACCGGTTTTGGGGTTGTTGCTATATAAGTTTCTTTTTTTTCACGTAGTTTTATGTATTTTGGCTTGGTATCAAACTCAAAGATATTATCGTTTATATGAAACAGGTTAAAGTATTTTCTACTAAAATTTTACAAAAAAATTTAATTTGGTAGTAAAGGCAACTTTTCATATGTTAAATGAAACTATAAATCTATTCTGGACTTGCTATGGTCTTGCTACTGACAGGTATGTAAATTAAAGCAAATTAAATTTTTTGTCAGTAGATACAACCTTTTAAAGAGCTGGATTTAGACGGAGAGTTTTTTTCCACAGTTTTGCGCGATGTTTTTCGCGAAAGAAAAAACTGCCGGTTTTGCGTGTCGCGAGGAATCTCGAACCATATAAACATAGAAATTGGCGCGTCGGTTTAGCGTGACATTTTGAAAATTATCATTAATTGTCATTTCAAGTTTTCAATTTGAAGAGTGTAATTTAAAATGTTAAGGATTAATGTTAAAAAAAAAACGAAAATTAGCCGTTGTCGCTAGTTTAATGTACTATCAACTGTTTGTAAATAATGTTAGCTGCAAAAAAGAAAACTTTTGACAAAATGTCAGTTTTGTTGATGTGGCGTGTTGGTGTGGCGCGCTAAGAATCTAAAATGCGACGGTTTTTTCTGACGGTCTTGTGTATAATTACGCGCAAAACTGTAGAAAAAGCTTTCCATCTAAATCCAGCTATTGTTAGAGAAAAAATATCAGGGAATAGCAGTTATTTATTAGGGTAATAAAAACTAATACTGATGCATAACCGAGGTTTTGATCCAAAGATATTAATTGTAAAAAGACTTATTTATTGTATTGAGCATCCAAAGATTTGACCACTGTTACCAAACTCATAAATCTTGAAAGAGCAGATTTTTTACCATGTTTATATCTCATCTAATTATTATAGGCTGTTATATCTTAGAGACGAGTTATTACATGGGCTTTGGAGCTTTTTCTAAGTTTTATGGCCCGCTGCCACGATTTCTATATTTTTAATGTCCACCGATTTTCAGTGGCAAACACTATATTGATTTTAACATTAAAAACTTTTAATTATGATAATTTATTTATGGTGCATACTCTATGGGCATTACTTGAATCTATAGCCTTGAGGCGACTTATCAGAGTGACATTAAAGTATAGAATAAAATTTATATTTTCTATGTTAATGTTTTTTAGAAAAAACGCCGAGACAGGCCGATTTTGTTTTTTTATTGCGCACGTTTTTTACTTGTTTTCAAATTTTTTGGGCAACTGGTTTTTTGCTGTAACGTAATCGACATTTTTTTTTAATAGCAACTCTTATTTTTGGTGTTGATTATTGAAACTACTTTTTTTCTGCATATAACAATATAACATTTGTAGGGTCTAAAATAAAAACTTTAAGTAATTCAACCAATTTAAATGTTTTATTGAATTTTTAAAAAAAATGTGCAATTTTTAACAGTATTACTGAACTAAATGTTCAGGTTGACGTCCTTCCATGTTTTAGTAATAATACAACTAATTTTTGAACTCCGTTAGCACATTATTTCCCAATTTTTTGATTAATTTAGCGGTACTGAATTGTATTTTTTTTTCTCTTAAATCCTTGATTTTGTTGCAAATATTTTTGATCTTAAGCAGCTTTTTAGAAAAACGTTCAAAACATTATCTAAATAACCTCTGACACCACGGGCGTAGTGTGGAGGTGCACCGTCTTGTTTAAACCATACATTAGCTGATGGTATGTCTAGATCTTTTTTATTGGAAAGAGTTCCGCTAATGTTGGTACTAACGTGTTGCAAAGGACATTCAAATAAACTTGTCTAGTCAATGAGACGTCAAAAAAATACGATTCTAAAATGTGATTAGCTCAAAAAAGACACAACTGCCATATGAGTCGATAGAAAATTCACACTGGATGAGAGAAACTAATACTTGTTATAAGATCCACAAAAATTGAATGTTTAGTGTGGTTTTGTCAAATCACATTTTAGGATTTTAGGAATTCAATGATGTAAGAGAATCAGTACCGCTTAATTAGTTAAAAAGTTACAAATAATGTGCTAACGGAGTTCGAAAATCAGTTGAATTATTACCAGACTTAGGCAAAGAAATGTCACGCCGGGAAATCCAAGCGGTACGATCGCTACACATTGGCGCGCGCACCGAACTAGACCGCCTTATTAGCTACCTACTTATTTAACGAATTTACAGAAATTTATATATAGCAATCGAACTGTCCGTCGTTTCTCGAATTTTACTTTCTAGTTTTAATTTTCGTGTTATTATATATATATTAATAATATACAATACGGTTAAACACGGCAAGCCTAGATCCGACGCTTATGGCTCGAGCTGACTGCAAGCGAGTGCAGTGAGTCTGCGTGACATTGCTATGCCTATGTCTGATTATTACTAAGACATGGAAGGACGTCAATTTGAACATTTAGTTCAGTAATACTGTTAAAAATTGCACAATTTTTTTAAAAATTTAATAAAACATTTAAATTGGTTGAATTCCTTAAAGTTTTTATTTTAGACCCTACAAATGTTATGTTGTTATACGCAGAAAAAAAAATTCAACACCAAAAATAGGGGTTGGTCAAAAAAAATTTGAAAACAAATGAAAAGCGTGCGCAATAAAAAAGCAAAATCGACCTGTCTTGGCGTTTTTCTAAAAAAACATTAACTTAGAAAATATGAATTTTATTCCATACTTTTATATCAGTCTATGTAGCTTCGGGCCAAAAGCTGTCGATCTTAGAGGCTATAAACATTTGCATAATACCTTTCATACGTAAGTAACTATTACTTAGGCTGAGTGATTGTAAGCGACTTTAAAAAGATCGGAACGTCTAGTAAAATCTAGTAGAAAATTTGTTTGTTTCAAATTTTGTAATAGCCGGAGATTCACTGCTCTAAGGTTTATGATTTTAGTCATAGTTTTTAAGTCAATTTTATTTCTGTTATTTATCTTTTGGACATTTTTTGTTTGATGTCGATTTTTCACATCTTCAATCTCTTGGAGTCTTGGAATGTATAATTTTTCTCTCAATCAATTGTTTAACTACTCTATAGAGTCTTGTGGTGAATTACCTCTTACTATATTTTTAAAAGAATATTTTTTTTAAATAATGCTATGCACAAAAGAACCAATATATCAAAGAAATTTATTAAGATGCAAAATAACTAAAATGATGGAAACAAATTCAAATTTAAATATTTATATGGATTATCCGATAGATTATTTGATAACAAGATTACGGTAAGAAGATAAAACAGCTGAATAATAACTAAGCTTCGGTGCTGGAGAGTCTTGATTAAACGACCAGGTAATTAACCAGTGTAATCCAGCGGGTTGCATGTTATTCATTCAACTGGTCTACTGGTCAACTGGTGTAGACCAGTTGAATATATAACATGCAACCCGCTGGATTACACCCGTTAATTACCTGGTCGTTTAATCAAGACTCTCCAGCATTGAAGCTTAATAATAACGCAGCTGAAAAAATCATTTAGGGAAATGAAAGCACTCTCCATGAAAAATCATTCAACGAAAACACTTGAATTAAGCAATTCTAAAGTTAAAATTGAAGGAAAATGAAAATTTAACCATCTTTGTAAATTTGTCTTGGAACAGCAATATTTTTACGTACGGCACATCTGCTTTGCAAATAATCAATTAGTTATTATTACAAAATTGAAATACTTTTTCATTTATTATTTAGTTACACAATTTGTCTACCTATTATAACATTTTTAATCACACACTGACAATAACGATTTTTATAAAATATTTATTTATTTTTTTAAATTCTGAAACAATTAGTTTTATGCAAAATGCTTTACAATTGACGGCCTGAGGAAGAATGCAGATACATTCGAAACGTTGCTAGAAAATTGTGTAATTATTAACTTTTTCAAAACACCAAATAAATTTCGACCATTTCTCAAAATATACAAAGAAATTTTGAAACAACGTTACCTAACTTAAACCCCCACAGCCTATTCTATTTTTCAAACGTCATCTTTTACTAGAAATGTTTTGCGCGAAATCTAATCATTTCGTGATTTCTGAATTTTCTCTTAATCCACAGATAATGAATAATGATCAACATTCTATACTTTATATTACTAAAAGAACTTTGCTTGTATTAGACGATTTACACTGGTGGACATTGAAAAACATTTTGACTTTTTTAATTTGCTTTTAAACTACATAATTTTACGTACGGTAAATCAATAAATTTTCTAAAATGGCAAAGTCGATTAATGATCTCATGCTGATGTTTTTTTTTTATTTCAAGAGAACGTTACTTAGTATAGTGTCCCACTTTTTTGTGGTCACCACTGTACATAAGAGATAAATTTGGCAACATCGGAATCTGCTTTTTGACGTCGCAACGTCTTTAATTGAGGCGAGTTTTCTGACATTTCTGGTCAAACAGAAACAACTGACAACATGACAACTTATTTAATTGTAAATGACAAAATTTATATGAAAAGAGATAATTAATATCAATACGATTTTTACATTTTTAAATTTTTTCGTAAATTAAATAAACAGAATCTACATATCTTCGATAGTCAAAACATCATTTTAATTTTTACGCGAACCAAAAATAGATTTTTGATTAAAAATAGTTGACCCATCTCATTCCGGGGTCAATTTCTGAATTTCCTTATAGCGGTAATTAAATTAGTCTGATAGCAACTTAAAAAATATGAATAATTTTACAGATAATATAATAACAAACAAAAAAATCTTACCTTTCATAATTTTCAAAAAACATAATCGACATTAACAAATTATTAAGCACAAAAATCTGGGGAGACTCCAAAAGTTCCTTTTTCATTTTAGCCACTTCCACATCGTCGTAGGTCTTTTGTGACATCGCACCACCGTCATTTTCTTGAGTCATTATGTCTAAATGACTTTGTCGCGGTTTTGTAGACACTCTGCTTTTGGGTTTTTCTGACTTGTGCGAATTACAATTGCCCATGTTAACCGCGAACGCTCATATTAGTACCTGCTCAGATTGTACTTGTAATCAATACTTTAAAAACTTTTTTCTTTATCTCAGAAGATACTAAAGATAAGATTAAATTTCAGGTTGAATCAGTTCAATGGACATTTGAAAATATTGATGCTATTACAAGTCAAGGCGAGCTTAAACATTTAGCGGAGTTTCTTTCAAAGAAACAATTTGATTTGGTTATTAATCTTCCAATGAGGAATGGAGGAGCGAGGAGAGTTAGTTCTTTTATGACACATGGTTATAGAACTCGGCGTTTGGCTATAGATTATTCTATTCCGCTTGTAACCGACGTTAAATGTACTAAACTCTTAGTAGAAGCTTTAAGACAAATTGGAACAGCTCCTCTAATGAAAACACACACTGATTGCATGTCTTCGCGTCGTCTTATCAAAATTCCTGGGTTAATAGACACCCATGTTCATGTTCGTGAACCTGGAACAACCCACAAGGAAGATTACGCGTCTTGTACTGCTGCTGCTCTCGCAGGAGGAATAACTCTAATTTGTGCAATGCCAAACACTAATCCTGCTGTCACAAATAAGGAAACCTTAAACATGGTTAAAGATTTAGCCCAGAAAAATGCAAGATGCGACTATGCGATCTTTATGGGTGCTTCTTCTGACAACTACTCTGAAATTCCAGAACTAGCACCAGAAGTTGCAGGTTTAAAAATGTACCTCAACGAGACTTTTACGACATTAAAACTGAACGATTTGAGTGTTTGGAAAAACCATTTGGCTAATTGGCCCAAGAATGCACCGATTTGTGTACACGCCGAAGGCCAAACTACTGCAGCTATTATTTTAATGGCAAGTTTACAAAATAGGCCTGTACATATTTGCCACGTGGCGCGGAAAGAAGAAATTTTAATAATTAAAGAAGCGAAAGAAAAAGGGTTGAATATAACGTGTGAGGTTTGTCCACACCATCTCTTTTTATCAACAAAGGATATTGAAAGACTTGGAGATTGTAAAAGTCAAGTTAGGCCTGTTTTAATGTCACCAGAAGATCAGAAAGCACTTTGGGATAATTTAGATGTGATTGATTGTTTTGCAACTGATCATGCTCCTCATACTTTAGAAGAGAAAACCAGTTCGAATCCTCCACCTGGATTTCCAGGACTTGAAACAATTGTTCCTCTGCTGATAAATGCAGTCAATGAGGATAGACTCACAATTGATGATATTGTAATGAAGTTGTACCGAAATCCTAAAAGAATTTTTAATTTACCAGACCAAGCTAACACTTATGTCGAAATTGATTTAGATGAAGAGTGGACAATTGGAGATACTACAACTTACAGTAAATCAAAATGGACGCCTTTTGCCGGCAAAAGAGTCAAAGGAGCTGTACATAGAGTAGTTCTTCGAGGAGAAGTAGCATTTGTTGATGGCCAAATCCTTGTCCAACCTGGTTTTGGCCAAAACGTACGAAACTGGGAAGTCAAGAAAAATTTCGATGAAATTGCTCCACCTCCAGTTATCACCAAAAGTGATTACAACGATATGCAGACTAACGCAATTTTCAAAAAATTGTTATCAAGTCCTAAAGTACAATTCACTGGTGCTACTGAAGTCCATGTTGATACTCGTCTTGGTGTGACATCTCCAACTCCCATGGTGGGTCCTCGTATCCGTACTGATAGTTTCTCCCAAATGGATCAAACCCAGCACAGTCTTATTAACAAACACATTTTATCAGTTGATATGTTCACTAAAGACCAACTCAATGATATTTTCAACTTGGCTCAAACTTTCCGAGTTAGTGTCACTAAAGAGAGATCAGTTGACCACATTTTGAAAGGAAAAGTCATGGCGTCAATATTTTACGAAGTGAGTACTCGGACGAGTTGTAGTTTTGCAGCTGCGATGCAAAGGTTAGGAGGTGGAGTGATATATATGGATGAGACAAGTTCTTCGGTGAAAAAAGGTGAAACCTTGGAAGATTCAGTTGCAATTATGGCTGGGTATGCTGACGTTGTTGTTTTACGTCACCCTACACCAGGTTCAGTTATGAAAGCTTCTCAACACTGTCGCAAACCCTTGATAAATGCAGGGGACGGTATTGGGGAACACCCCAGTCAAGCCTTGCTCGATATTTTTACAATTCGGGAGGAAATAGGTACAGTTAATGGCTTAACTATTACTTTAGTTGGCGATTTGAAAAATGGACGCACTGTACATTCCCTTGCCCGTCTTTTGACCCTGTACAATGTACAATTGAGGTATGTTAGCCCTCCGAGTTTAAAAATGCCGAGTCATATTACGAGTTTTGTTGCCTCGAAAGGCATTCCTCAAAATGAATATAATACGTTGGAAGAGGTTCTGCCAGATACTGATGTTTTGTATATGACAAGAATTCAAAGAGAGAGATTCAGTTCGCAAGAGGAGTACGATAAGGTGAGTGTTGTCTCGTTTTAAAATTTAGTGTTATTTGGAGATTTCAGGCTTGTGGACATTTTATCGTAACTCCACAATTGATGACAACTGCTAAGAGGAAAATGGTGGTACTTCATCCACTACCACGGGTTTTTGAAATCAGCCCTGACTTTGATACAGATCCAAGAGCTGCTTATTTTAGGCAGGCTGAGTGCGGAATGTATGTTAGGATGGCTCTTTTGGCCATGGTTTTAGGAAAATGTTAAATTTTATAAAATAAAGGACATTGTAAATATATAAAACTATTTTATTTCGCCGCCAGTTTTTATCTTCTCGCACTGATCTCTAGTTTTTATTTGTTGCTGTGACAGATTTATTAGATTTATAAAAAAAACCTATGTAGATTTGTATCTACTCGTATTTTATAACATGTACCTATGGATTTTAAAAAAATGATTAGATAAACATCGATGACCCAATTTAAACCTACTTCAACTACTAGGAAAATGTTATGAAATTAAATAAGTGGAATCCAAAGAAAAAATTTAGATTTTCTTAAAATTTAAAAATGTTTATTGCTTTGATCCTGTCGTTTGTAGTCTCTAAACTGTACTAAAGAATCAAGTTTCATGCGCACTCTCAAAACACTTTTTAAAGCACGAAAAATGTTTGAACATATGAGTAGTGAATACTCTAGTTGGATGTTATATCGGTATTCTTTACTTTCAGCGCCAAGCGGGAACTTAAAAAACTTAAAATATAGTGGGGGGAAATCAACCTAAAATGATGGGATTAGGCACAAATTTTAAAATTAAAATCTAACGTATTACATTCATAATAATATAGTAATTTTGTAAAAAAATTAGTTGTATAAACGAATAATAAATTTAACAACAAACTCAATAATAACACTTCTAGAAGCAAAGTTGCTTCGCTTGTAATCTCTGCCTCTGTTTCGCTACTAAACTCCGCTCTCTAGACAATGGACTCCCACTCACCTATTTAGAGCATAGCTCTGTGTTCAACTTTTTGCGGCAGCTTTGCTTTCAGGATATCCGAGAATGGCATAAGGTCATACTTCTCTGAACGCGCTAGCGACGAGTTAGCATTGAAATCGTTACAGTATGCAACGAAAAAACCGGAGATGGACAATTAACAATAATTTTTGAAATATGTGTAGGTATCAAGGAGGTTAGATAGGACGGAGAGAGTACAACTTGAAAAAAATGGACTTGCCGCCTTCACTGCGCAAAGCTATAAACTGGTACTGAAAGCAGGCGCATCACGAGGTTGAAGTCAGTAGCGTCACACAATGTAGTGTAAAAAGTTTAAACAAAGGTTTAAAAACACAACAAAACGACAACAACAATAACAAAAAATATTAACAGTCAATTCACACAGACCAAAAAAAATCAGTAAAAAAAATAAAACAACGTTTGTTTGTAAACAACCAAACAAAAACTAGCATCCTGCGTCAGCTCCGCCACTGTGCGAGACCAGACACAGCCAAACAGAATCTGTCGATTCTGCGCTTTATTTGAAACCTGTCATAAACTGGTACTAAGCTGGTACCAAACTGTTTACACGGGAAGTATAGGGCATACTCTCTCCTTCCTATCTAACCTCCTTGGTAGGTATGTTTTAAACAACAAAATATTTTTTTTCTGAGGCAAAAAATACAAAATCTAAAATGGAAACAGTTAATTAAAAGGTAGAATCACTGGAGACAGTACATACCAATTTTTTAGCTCCGACGTATTTCTAGAAGTTACTAGAAGATTAGAAAGTGTTTTGGGATGATTGAGGTGCTCAAATCTACTTGTAGATTTAGAGTAGAGGAGAGAATCGATTGAAACAATATTGCTACGGTTGTCTAAATTCCGTATTTTTATGATTTAAAGAGTTGGATTTAAATTTTATATCATTTATTTCTAACTACTGGATACACTAACAACACAACAAAAACTTGATAAATAAATAATTTAATTATACAGTTGATATACGTCTACCATTGTCTCCTAATAACTTCGATTTGGTTTCACAAATATCGCTCCAATAAATCGCTGAACTCAACTCGTTTACTAAGTATTTGGTTTTCACTAACCAGTCATTGTAGCTTTTATAGCCGTCGCTTTTTAGTATTCAAATTATAAGTCTTATAATTCCGGAAATAATCATCTGTGGATTTTTCTAGAATAGTTCGTAACAATTTTGTAGAAATCATGATGCTGAGAAGCAGTGAGAATTAGAGAACAGTGCAACACCAAAATGGAAGACAAAAACAGGTATCAATTTAAGCAGTCTTGGAAATTCACATTTGACATAGAATGCAACTAAAAGGCACTAATGAGAACCCAATGGAAGTGAACACCCACTGAAAGTCTAACTGTCAAAAAATGCCATAGCAGGCGGTGGACAGTACGGATCTTGAGCTTGCGTCTGCCAGGAGCACCGGAAAGGAGTAGGAAGAAATCCAGAAGGACGAATGACAAACATAATTATGCTGACTGCATTCAGTGATTGTAGTTGGGAGGAAACGGGGAGACTAATTCATCCTTAAGGACGAGTCTCACGTCAACGGGCGGGGCAGGGCCCGTTGTTGAAAAAAGTATGTGAAATAAATGTTCTTTTCTTGATAAATGCAGTGAATGAGAATAGACTCACAGTATTGATGATATTGTAATGAAGTTGTACTGAAATTATTCATAACGGATTTTTAATTTCCCAGACCAGGCGAATATTTATCTGGTAACAGTTTTAGATAAATAATAGACAATGGGAGACGCTACAATTTGTAGTAAGTCCAAATGGGCGCTTCAATGGTCTTGTGAAAAATAGTATTGTTTTTGATGACTAAATATTTCTCCAGTCAGGTGATTTCACCGAAATTGAATACTTGAATTACTGATGAAAATTTCAGAGTGTTTGCATCAACGGGAATTGAAATTTCAAGACTTTTTTCTGCTGGAAAAATTTAGAGAAACATTTTGTTTCCACTACAATTTTTGCTTCTGGATTTGGTTTTATTATTAGTCTTTACGCTTGGTTCTATAATTACTTTTTGTGTTCACTTTATTAATGTACTCGTCTACATTTGACACTTGAATAATTTTTCTCCAAAACGAAAAGTTCCTAAAGTGTTAAGACCACTGAACGCAAAAAAAGGACGTTTTTACTCTAGATAGGTATCCAACTGGTCGAGTAAACATAGACCAATAGAGCAATATAAGTTTGGTCGCGCCTAATCTTACCTAACCTGACCAAACTTATCACAGTCTTGCCAACCAATAACCGACTCGTTAATATGCAGTAATAGGCAGTATTAAGAGTATAAACTGATGTTATGTCTCTTAATTGGCGAATCAGATAAATGTCTTTGGAAATTTTGTTTTCTAAATACGATACATGACTATTCCACGACATGATAGAGTTAAGACCTCTTAATTTCAAGTTTTTATTATTATTCAATTGTTCTCTTAAATAAAAAATTAAAATTGGTGTTTTATTATTATTAACACATAATCTATTAGAGTTAAACCAGGCTTTTAGCTGGTTGTAATTATCTTCAATCTTGGTTTTGAAGACTTGTTCCTGTAATGGTCGTATAATTCGCAAATAGGATTGCCCGTTCATAAAGAACTGGTTCCAAGACAAATTTTGGGAATCCCCGTATTTTACCAACGAGCAGTTGGAGTTACAACCATTAAAAGACACATAACTAACACACAAGAACGATAAAGTTTTTGGAAAAAAAAGGACACTTGAAAGATTTAGATGCGATAATGGATGAGCATGTTGACGTTGTTTAACGTCATCCTAGACCTCGATAAGTCATGAGGATTTCCCAATAGCCCAATACTATCATCAATCGTGGTATTGTGAATATATGTATGTATATGGGTACACAATAACAACTAGCTTGACCAATTTAATGAGTCAGGATGGCTTTTTCGGCTGTGATTTAGGGAAATGTTAATTTGAAAATATGTAATAAAAGACATTTTAAATAAAGGTATTTTATTACACCGTCAGTCTTTTCGTATAAAGTAAGACCAATATTGGAGAGAGAGATATGAAAAATATATACAATTTATTAATCCTAAAATTAAACTATCACATGAGATGAGGACGGTTCGGGTTCCTGCATTTTATCGGCGAAGGTATCTTCGTCTTCTCGTACTGCTCGACCCATACCCAATTTTGGGATTCGGATTTTTAATACTTTCTTTAGTTTCTTTGGCTTTCGTTGTTGTTCCAGTTTTATTAGTTTTCTGAAACAAATAGTCTACTTGAAAAGAGATATGAATGTTAAACCATTTGAATAAAAATTAATAAATGAATATTGGGATATAAAAAATAACCTTCATTGCTAGATCAACTTGAATTTAAATTTAGTTAATAATTTTAGTAAATATAAACACAAAAGAATAAAATTTAAATTTCTGTCAAGGTACTTACTCTTGTCTGCAGTCTATAAAAATGGCAACTATGAAGAGTACAGTTATTGTAAGTATCGCTGATATCACGAAAATAATTACGGTTCCGATTTCGTTTGTTTCTTGAATTATTTCAGGAACACTGGTGGGTTGACTAGAGTTATCTGAAAAAAAAAAGTTGTTAGTTTTTTGTTGCGCAATTTGTTGCTAAATAAGGTACATAAAGCGTAAACAAATAAGATCTAGAAGTTACATAAAAAGAATGTTGCGAATCGTCAAGGACTGTATAAATTATGACGAAATATTTTAGAGGTTTTGAGCAATCAATTGTTATACTGGTAATCTCTGAATGAATTATTTTATTGCATTGATTGCATACAAGTCGCATTTTCCAGATTACAATTTCAGCTTAACTATCTACATGTAATAAATAAATAAAATATCTTTTTTGTTAATGGTATCATACCGTAAATTATTTACGATTGCGTGATGAGGAGCAAAAAAGCCAAAACCGGTCTACAGCTTTCTGTTGTGTTTGCCTGGAACACCTTTGTACTGCGAAAATTGAAAAAGAAAAGTTAGCAAAAATATTGAGTGATTATAGGTATCCGACCAAGGAACCAAGCGTCTAGATGTTTTTCTAACAATAAGTCACCAACGCCTATGAAACGCATCACCCAAACTACCACCAAATAGCTTAATACGAACTAGACGAATTCTAAATGCAAGAAACATTTAAAACAAAGCATTTACATATGATGGAAATGGAAAATTAGAAAGAAAAGGTAATTACATTAAGAGCTAAAAAAGAATATTGAGAAATACTACAGAATCAAAAATTTTATATTAACAGCAACTTTACAAATACAGAAAGAGATACAAACAAACATTATGGAAATTGAAAAAGAAAAAGAGTACTGAATTGGGGTATTAACGAGTAACAAATGACAAGGATCTAGCCAAAAACTAAAAAAAAAATGAAAGAATTAAAACAAGTAAAAAAGACAAGGTGAAGAAAAAAAGAAAAAACAACTAACCAAGAGGAAAAAGATTAAAGTCAGACGTGTCAAAGGGAATATAACGCAGAAAATACAACCGAAATAATGCAAAGTCAGTGCATCGAATATAGGAAACATCAATAAAAAATTTAAACAAACTGGAATATCTGCAATTACTAAAACAGATGGAAGACTAGAAGAAGTAACAAGCAGAACAAAGTGATTACATCGAAATTTTTTAATAAAAAAGAACTTTCTTTGTTCATGTACAGAACTGAATCATGAATATTACGAAAATTTTCTGTAGGACCAATCTGGATAAAGTTTAAAATTAAAGAATAAGAAGTGAATTATATTAATAAGTGTAATACAGAGTGGAATAACAAAAACTAAGATGGTTTGGTTGTATAGTAAAAATAAAGGAGGACAAGACAGTTAAAATAATGTGGAAAGCAAAATTAGAGAATAAAGAAAAGGAAAGAAGTGAAGCGAAAAAGTCGCTGAAGAATTACTAAAGAAGATAGATTGGGCTAAACTGAACACAAGCAAAAAAAAATGAGTAAACATAAACAACTGGAGAAGAATTAACACTTCTACACCTATGGTATTGCTTATTTACAAAAAAATGAGAGTGTTACTTAGATTGTAAATAATTTCAACGACAACCCTAATTAGGTAAATATTACTAATGCTAATTTATCACGGGATGGAGCCCACAATGGTAAATAACTAACCTCAAGCAATGGCGTCCAAACGAACCTCTTGAACCGGGAACTTTTATATTTGCTAAGTCACATTATCATTCTTTTTTAAATGGACAATATCATTAGATTGTTTTACATAGAGTGCTTTTAGTGGTTTCTATTATATGTATACGGTAGAAGAGTTTGTAGATAAAAAAGCATTTAAATGATACCAATTAAAAAAAGAAGAAAATTCAGAAAGATAAGAAAAGAATCCAAGTTAGGAAAACATTAAAGAAAGTGAAATTTTTTATAGAAGACTATTTAAACTATTTTTATAGAAGACTAAAAAAATATTCCCGATGCACAAAATTAAAACATAAATTTAAAAAGAAATAATTAAATTATTTTTTCTTAATCTAAAACTAAAAAGAAAAAGAAATTTTACGATGAGAACAAGAGTTGGTTGGTGGGTGCCTTTCTTGATCGAGCAATATAAAAATAACAGACAAAATAATTTGGTTCATTTTCAATCACAATATATTATAAAATACAGATGTCAAAAATGAAAAACAATCAAAGAGAGTAAGACAAGGGTAATGTACAGCAGTGACAGGAAAATATAGATAACATTCGAAAAAAAAGAAGTAGAAAAAACAGAAACTGACTTTCGTATTTCAAGTACATTTAAAAAAAATGAAAGTACAATTATCACAATTTAATTTGATGTGGAATTATAATTGTAGGTAAAATTGTAATCATGTGAACAAATTAATTATTCTTTTTGTTGATGATGAATTACTTTCTCTTTTCTGAAAAAAATTTCATTTAGCGATTTAGCACGTTCTAAACAATCTAAATTACATAATAAATAAATTATTGTAAATAGAATTATTCATAATTCGCACGATTTTTTAATTTAATCTCCGGCATTCAGAATTTTTTTTCTAGGAATTATTTTTATCTACGTCATACTCGCAATTGGCATTTATGATCTTTGATTAATTTTTATTACATGAATTAAACATTAGTGTTCTTTAATAATTCAAAGAGAAGTTGTAACAATTGATTTTTAAACGAATTAACTAAAAATAGCTCAAAGAATTTCAGACTTAGTGTAAATATTTAGCATTTAGACATTTCCGGTGGATTTCACAGACTTTTCCTGTCAAAAATTTTATGTTTCTTTCTATTACTAAGACAACAAATTAACTGTTAATGAGTTAAGCAACCGCAACAAAACAGTAAAATGGACTTCCTGAAATGGCATTTTACTGCAAAATAATTAAAGTTTATTGACTCTCAACTTTTTAATCATTTGTAAAGAATTAGTAAATACCAAAATCGCATAAACAAAGATAAGAATTATTGTTATTTCTATAAAATAAATATATGTACATTTAAAAGAGCTAAAAATCCAGTCAGGGTTTTTCACATAACGCAAAACTGTAATTATAAAGCAATTAAACTAAAAAAAGTTAATATCTCTGCCTTCCTTTCCCATTTTTAATACAAAATTTTTGATGCTACTAAAGCAAAAAATTGCTTATTCCCACTTGTCAGTCTACAATATAAAGTGAGCGTGAAATTGTAGATCAATCGGAACGTTTTTCCTCTACAATTGTTTTTTTTTATTTACAGTAGTGTCCGGTTGTAACGAATGATTTTCACTGGTCTCTTGAGGTTCATTATAGCCGACCACTGCTGTACTGATAAAAAATGGGTTTTTAACAAAGATGCCTTCGCATAAATATATTAAATAGCCTTGTGATCAATGGAAATTTCCCTTAAAACGATAAGAATTATGTCATTTTATTGCCATTTATCTCTTTTGAGTCAAGGTTTTGCAGAAATGACTCAAATATGTGATAAAAAAATTGCACCAAATGTGATTATATCTCTTCACGGTTTATATAACCGAAAATTTTAATTACATTGTTTTTGAAGTAGCACTTGGTGTGATACAAAAATGCGCAGTTGAGTGATACGAAATCTGAAATTGAACGCTTTTTGGAAATGATTCAACCACCCACAAAGATTAGATTACAAAATTTCGTGTTCTGGATTTATACGGAAGTGTCAAAATTTCCAAACTAAGCAAATTAAACAAGAAAAGAAAGTGGGACAATAATCTGTAGTCTAGTAGGTCATCATAGGTGCTTTATTTGCAACTTTTTTGGTGAATAATGAAATGACTGTCACACCATCTCTGATAATGATAAAAATTTTGATAAGAATCAAAAATGTGCTTATTTATTTTTAGTCATTAACTGCAATACTGATAAAAATGAAAAAAATTGCAATTCATAACATGAACTCACCTTCCATCCATCTGATTTCGTTCTCTTGAAGTAAATCCATTTCTGTACACAATTTTTGTTCACGCACAATACTCAATGAGTTTTTTTTCAGATATGAACTTGGGGAATTCTCTTTTTTATCTCTTCACTTGCACACACAATAAACTGATAATAAACATTTGGTTGAATGTTGAACAATTCAAAAACATAACACAAACATTTACAAAGTGTGTGTTGTTTGCTGGGGGGAATCTAAAACCAGAGTGGGGCGTTTAGCTGGTACGATTGGTACGGAAAGCTGATTTCCGTTCTTTTGAACATCTTTCTACCTGCGAAGAGAAGAAATGAGAGGTTTGGATTGGAGACGTCATGTTGGTTCGCTGAAGCCGAATGAACGAGATTATGGGGAAATTTTGTTATTAAGTAAATTGTTCTCTGAAATTTAAATATTTATAATTCTACTGAGTAATAAGAACGTTGGCGATACTCCAACTTTCACATTTTTTTAATTGTTATCACTTTTTTTTACTATTTTCAATCTCATAAATTGTCTATCAATTATTTATTGTTTCATTTATTATCTATCCGCATATTTTCTCCAAAGAATTTTTAAGGTTTAATTTTTTTATTTTAATTTAATTATTTATTCACTGCAGAATTGTTTCAACTGATAGCTACATAAAAAAGTTAACAAATTTGCATACAGGAAAAGAAATATGAACGAAAATTGATAGGTTTGATTAGAAATTATACATTTATTGCTTTATTTATTTATTTTTTTATATTAAGAAATCACAAGAGAGAAAGGTTTGAAAGGATATTTGCTGTATCACTTGCTTGTTTTTTTTACATTTAAATAATGCGTGACAATATGTATTCTTTCTTTGTATGTTATGTAGTAACAATTCTATATTATTATGGTTTTGTTACACAATTTTTGGGAAAAATCCGTAGACCAGAAAAAATACGTAAAAAATGAGATGAAAGCATTTATTAATTCTCTACTTTAATATGAAAGTTATGAAATGTTTAATGGGTTATAATGCAGATTTTAACTTTTACTGTTTGTTAAACTACTCGTAAAGCGAATATTTTATTTTTAATTAAAAACAACGGTGTCGTTAATTAACAATGGAATAGAATATTTTTACTAAGTAATAATTTAATGCTAATAAAAACTTTAATTTTGTTTTTAACTATGTTACGTCAATTGTTACGTTATACCCACCTTCTTTAAATAAGAAAAAGTGTCACGTAACAATAATTTGTAGCAA
Source organism: Tribolium confusum (assembly GCA_029207805.1). NCBI lineage: Eukaryota > Metazoa > Arthropoda > Insecta > Coleoptera > Tenebrionidae > Tribolium > Tribolium confusum. The sequence goes on from JALGAY010000006.1 coordinate 15,019,574, forward strand.
TTTGTTATTTCTTTTATTACAGGCACTATAATAGCCGCGCCGACTGATTCCAAAATGTGGATATTCATAACATGGTCAAAAATGTTTTTTTAATAATTATGTAGTAATTAAATAAAGAACTGCAGATCTTGCAGTTTTGTATCTTGACCAATTTTTTTTATCAAAAAAACATTTTTTTATAAAAAAATTGTACAAAGAAAACATTTTTTTAAATTTATGGTACAGCCAGGGTCAAAGCAAATGCACAGGTCAGGTAGTCAGGCCGCTAATACGCTCCCATTCTAATACTTGTGTTTAGACCCAGGCCGATAACCCAACACGGTTTCGACTCAATTCATTGAAAAGTTGCATTTGTGAAAATATAAAATAAATTAAATTTTAATTTAGACTAATTCAATTTAGAGGAGAATGCTTAAAAATTGCCTTGAACATCAATTGAAATTTAATTATGTTTTATTTCTTATTTTTAGTCATTTTAATTATTATAAAAGTCGGGTGATAAATTAAAAAATTATTGTGATTTTATATTAAGTGAATTGCAAAAAAACTGTTTAAGAATTACTAGTAATTCTTTTAAAATAATATATTAAATATTGATTTTTACAAACAAATAAATTATTAAAAACTCTTGTTTTAGAAAAATTAAATTTGTAAAATAGAGTGGTATTAATTGTTAAAAATAAAACATTTAATAAAATATATAAAAATATTATCACTTTATTCTAAATTCATTGTTTTTATAAAACCCTGCTTTCATTATAACAAGTTAATAACGGTAAGTTTACATTAAACTTTTTATAACATATTGCAATATTTAAAACAGGCCAACACTGTGCAAACATATATTTATAAAAACAAACTAATGAACACTTAAAATAAAAATTAAACCTATAAATTAAGAAACCAAACATTTAGAGACTATGATTATTACCTTTTCATGAATTAACATCTTATCGTTTCTGACTCAAACACTTTCATTACAGTAACCTCTTGCAGTAATATTTCTTTTTTGCAAAATTTTATATTTCAATAACATAATGAAAAATTGCCTTGAACATCAATTGAAATTTAATTATGTTTTAATTTTTATTTTTAGTCACTTTTATTATAAAAATCGGATGATAAATTAAAGAATATTTGTAACTAGATAAATGTGTTTAAATAGAGTGTGCACTAGGGTGGGCCAAACAAATCGGTTATTTTTATTTTTAACTTCCGACACTGAAAAATTGATTCCTAGGCACTTTTAAAACATGCTTTTTCAAGATGTGCTCTTAATTTTAATAAGAAAGACTCCCTCATCGCAGTTTTTTATTTTTTTTTTCAGTTCCATATGGTAAATTCCATATCTCGTTATTGCTTAATTGTACAGAAAATTTGTATTTACATTTTTTGTATAAAATTGAACGCTCTAAAAAAGGCATCTTACAATTTTTTTATATCTCTTACCATTTAGAAAATATCGGAGGTCAAAGTTTATAGAATTTAACAAAAATTCCTTTTCTACTTCTAAATTTTATAACTCAGAGATAAATGAATATTCTAAAATGCACAACATATGGCCTTGTAGAAAATTAAATCCTCTATAAAAAAGTCTCTTGTAGTTAATTGATTACTCTAACCACTTAGAAGATATTCGCATTTTAAAAACCAAAATTTGATACTAAATTTCCAATTTTTTTAAATGGTAGAAGTAATCAATTAACCACAAACGACTTTTTTTGTAGAGCGTTTAATTTTCTACAAAACCGTATGTTGCGCACATTATAATATTTATTTATCTACGAGTTATAAAATTTAGAAGTGAAAAAGGAATTTTTGCTAAATTCTTCAAACTTTGACCTCTGATATCTTCTAAACAGTAAGAGTTATAAAAAAATTGTAAGATACCTTTTTTAAAGAGTTACATTTCCTACAAAAAATGTAAATAAACTTTTTCTGTACGATCAAGTAGTGACGAGATATGAGATTTCATATTAAAATTATGAGCTCATCTAGAAAAAGCATTTTTTTAAAAGTGCCAAGGAACCAATATTTTAGTGTGGGAAGTTAAAAAAAAAATAGTTGATTTTTTTGGCCCACCCTAGTGTGCACACTACATAATACACATTAATATTCAACGTGCACACTCTATTTAAACACAATTTTTAAATTGAAAACCGTTTTTTTAAGAGCTAAAACAGTTATTAGTGGTTAAAACATATAACTTTAATAATAACACATTATATATTAATACACACATTAATATGTAATGTGCACACTCTATTTAAACACATTTATGTAGTCACAAATATTCTTTAATTTATCACCCGATTTTATAATAAAATTGACTAAAAATAAAAATTAAAACATAATTAAATTCCAATTGATGCTCAAGGGAATTTTTAAGCATTATGTTATTGAAATATAAAATTTTGCAAAAAAGAAATATTACTGCAAGAGGTTACTGTAATGAAAGTGTTTGAGCCAGAAACGATAAGATGTTAATTCATGGAAAGGTAATAATCCCTTTACTACCTGACGGACACCCAAGCGATCATAGTCTCTGAAAGTTTGATTTCTTAATTTATAGGTTTAATTTTTATTTTAAGGGTTTATTAGTTTGTTTTTATAAATATATATTTGCACAGTGTTGGCCTGTTTTAAACATTGCAATATGTTATAAACAGTTTAATGTAAACTTACCGTTATTAACTTGTTACAGTGAAAGCAGGGTTTTATAAAAACAATGAATTTAGAACAAAGTGATAATATTTTTAAATATTTTATCAAATGTTTCATTTTTGACAATTAATACCACTCTATTTTACAATTTTTTTTTAAACAAGAGTTTTTAATAATTTATTTGTTTGTAAAAATCAATAATGATTATATTATTTTAAAAGATTTACTAGTAATTTTTAAACAGTTTTTTTGTAATTCACTTAATATTTTTGCAACTTTAATTATAAAATTTGTGTTTTATAAGTAAAGTAAATATTTGTAATTTACTTATAACAATATTTTTTTAATTTATCACCCGACTTTTATAATAATTAAAATGACTAAAAATAAAAATTAAAACATAATCAAATTTCAATTGATGTTCAAGACAATTTTTAAGCATTCTCCTCTAAATTGAATTAGTCTAAATTAAAATTTAATTTATTTTATATTTTCACAAATGCAACTTTTCAATGAATTGAGTCGAAACCGTGTTGGGTTATCGGCCTGGGTCTAAACACAAGTATTAGAATGGGAGCGTATTAGCGGCCTGACTACCTGACCTGTGCATTTGCTTTGACCCTGGCTGTACAAGCAATGATTTTTAGAAAAGAGATACAATATCAAAGTCTTGCACCTACATTTTTGACTGGACTGTCTGCCAGACCATTCTTAACAATTCTCGAAATTTTAAAATTTTTACAAGAAAAATTTAGAAAATCTAACGTCAACATAACAGAAAATATACTTGAGAATATTTGGGCTAAACTTCTGATGCGCCCTGTTAGTCAAGAATACTGCAAGACATTTTTTTTTTCATGATATTGAAGAAACATTCTTGTTTGCAATATGTATAACAATTTTTCTATTTTAGTGATTTCTCGTACATTAAAACAACGTAAAAAATTATAAATAAAATACAGAGTGTTTACGAATGTTTCTTGTTAAAGAGTACCATCTCCTTAAAATGATTTTTAGTATTATTTAATTATACCTACACATCTCGCTACATATTTGTTTAAATCATACACATCTCCGTGGTTTTTTTTTTTTGGATATTATTTTCTACAATTTTATGATGAACGTCAAAAAGTCAAAAAAATGAAAACAAATTCAATAATTATCAGCAAAAGAAACTGCATCGCTTGTTGTTACCCAGATTTATGACCCTAGTTATTTCACTGCAACTAATTTCGTTTAGGTTGCATCTAAAAACTTTTTACTTACTTAAGAAAATTCTAAAATTTATAAATTTATAGTTTTTGACTACGTATAAAGCAGATATTTTTTGTTTTATAATGTGTTTCTGAATTTGTTTTATAGAGTTGCCTTATAACTTGCAATCAATCCACTCGATTATGGCAAGATAAATAAATGTTTTTAACAATAATTGGCATTTATGAAGGATAAATCACAAAACAGTGACGTTCTCGATTTTCTCGACATATTAGAATTTGTTTTTATAGTTATCATCAAGAAAAATTTATAAACAGTCTGTATATTTCTGGAATATATTTTTCACTTGGACTTGAACTTAGATTAATATTGTTACGGCCAATTTAAAATAACAAGAAAAAGAAAGTTCAAGTAAATAGCTCCAGAAAATACTAAATTTCCCGAAATTATTAATAGTCTGGTTTATGAACCGATCAAGAAGAATTAGTCTTCGCTTCTAATTGAGTGAAGAAAGGTCACGAAACATGCGATATATTTTAGGACGTTTGATTATACCGGGTGTGTCAATCCTTTGGAGGGATACATGGGACACCCTCAAAGAACACAAAAATTTATTTAAAAAAATTTAATACTTGTTTTTCTTTTAATTTACTTATTCATAAATCTCAAGAAAATACCAAATTTTAAGAAAATACAAAAAAAAACAAAAAAAAAACGAAGAAAACAAAAAAGTATTGAATTTTTTTAAATAAATTTTTGTGTTTTTTGAGGGTCTCCTATGTATCCCTCCAAAGGATCTTCGCGACTTTTGACACACCCTATATAAGGAGGGAGACATTGGCGGAGAGTCAGTAAGTCAGTTAGCGAGAATCAGACAAGCGAGTGAAAAGTGAGCTACATTCTCGAAAGCGATGTGACATTATTAAACCGACGGCGGCGGCGTTTGTAGTGTGAATATTGAGTTATTTATTTGTTTATTGTTATTGTATTTATGTACATAGCAGAAATAAATTATTCGTTATTTATTTAATTCTTTAAATTAATGAACCCTAAATTTGGACAAACGTTATTATAATATTTTCAATTTATCAATTAATTCAAACCAATTCAATCTACAATAATTCTTTCACATAGTCTAGGACAACATTTTGCTATAAATCTCTCAATATCAATATCTTGAAGAGATCCAACACTAACTGAAATAATGTTTTACTAAAAATAATTTGTGTATGTTACTTAAATGGCTGAAATATGATGAAACCTAAAATAAGCGGGCTAAGTTTAGGATTTCTCAATAAAAGTTCAAAATATAGTTTAAAAAGGCGATCAATAGCGTGAGTTTGTATTCAAATATACTTTTATTAGGGTAAAGGACGCTCAACGCCTTTGATCGCTTTTTTCAATATAAAATAGTAGATACAACACATTTAAAAAAAATATTCGTGGTAGTTTTACTAACTACCGAGTGATATATTCTAGAAAACTGCAAAATTAAAATCAATTTTGTATAAAAAAATTTATACAGTTTTTTGTTTTGTATAAAAATTATTAAATTTATTTTATTTTGCTCTAGATCACGTGCTATAATAAAACAGGACGATTTATTTTTCTAGCTAATTACTTTCTTGTGGTATTATGAGCAAAAGGGCCGAGAAAGAGAAGCAGTGAGCTTGGCGATGAAACATAAAAAGTATTTTTTTAAGTATAGTTTCAAACTAATATAAAAGTGCAGTGAGATAGAAGGTTAAATTCTTGATATTTGTGTTAAAATATTCACGACAAAGGTACTTAAGCATATTTTAAAAGGATATTACTTTTGTAAAAAATTGGGTAGCGCTGGCTTTATTTTAAAACGCTGCGTAAGGAGCCAAAGCTACAAAAATATGTTTAAAAAAAGAGTTACACAGAATTAAATTTTGTATAATAAAGTCTCCGAGGTAATATTTTTATCTTTAATGTTTTAGGATCTGGAGACACTTAAATATGAGAAAGATTTGAACAACTCTGAGTTGTGTAATTTTTGAGTTAAAACTCTACCTTTTTAAGTTGTAGGAAAGCCGCATTGTTTCTACGCCATAATATTTATACGTATTGTGAGAAATAAACTGTAGATAAAATTAGTTGAAGCTTTTAGAAAAAATGGTGAATGAAGTAAAGAAACAAAATTTAAAACAATTGTTGAAATTTAAGAAGAAAATTTGTGAATAAAAAACAAGAGGAACAATATTTTACATTTTTTTGTTGTTTTTATTGTTTCTTTTCAGTGTTCTTTAATTAACGATTTGTCGATAACTTGTATTTTGTAGAGAAGAATAAATTGCTTTCTAAAATCTTGTATTTAATGTTTTTCTATCTTTATTGGTTAAATTTTTTGAAAATTACAGAACTGCTACATGTATCTTTATTCCTAGTTAATAACAAGTAGTGCTCAAAAATATCTTTCCAAAAACGTAAATGTTATTTTGGAAATTCTCTTGTGGTTGCGGCCAAGTCAAAGCTAGAAAGACGTTCTTATACTTACTAAATGTCAGTCTTGAGTTACTGTACAAGTGAAACGCTCATTTAATCAACTTATTTAATCAAAACAAAAACTAACAATTTATACTATTTACATAGGTAACTTGTTTCTTTATCTGCCGCTCCTCTTGTTTCACTATTTTTTCCAACGTTCTCTGTCGACAGCTACTTTGCTTATACCTATAGCTAATCTAACTTTATGAAATTGTAAATAATGGTTAAATTTATAACAATATATTTTTATTCTTGATTAAATGCACCTTTTTGGCTTTTTATGTTTTATTAATTTTTTATAGTATTTTTCATTATTTTTAATTAAATTTATTACTTTAATTTGATCTATTTTATTATATTATACCTACTGCAGTATAACTTTACAACGGTAAAATAATAAATATTTTAAATAAATAAATACCACACAGTTATAATGCAAATATTTCTACATTTGCTAAATGAAACGATAAACATAAACCTTGAAAACATTAACATAGAATCTCTATTTCCTGAAGCATATATACTTTGACATTTATAATTTATTATTTACAATATTGATAAAGACAAATTATTTTATATTTTAAGTTCATTACTGTCAACGTCATTTTTGACTATAATCTAAATTACGTTAGTCGAAACTCGAAAGTAATTCCTTTTGATTAATTTGCAGGAACAGACGTTTCTAATCAATCATAAATTATAGTAGGCTTAGAAATATAAGAGCTGTCTTCTCCAGAACTTCTAATTAACCGAATAAAAAGCAGTGTTGGATAGATTCAAAATAAGAAGTATAAAATTTAAAAACACGTGTTATTGTTTTATTATACGTCTGAGGATTAGTATATGACGTGTTAATGATATTAAAAAACAATAAAGAACATTCTTTATTAACCAGTTTGAAGCAAACCTTAATCAATCACAAATTGACAGATTGCGATAAATAAGATCGATGTTTGTACCCATGTCCGGTTTTCAAATGTGCATTTTTACACCTAATAATAATTACAAAACAAAATGATAACACAATAATTACAAATGCAAAAATATTGAATAGAAACAAAAAAAAAACAAACAGGGACATTTTAATTGATTCTGGTTGTACATACGTAAATGTTTTACAATAAAATAATGTTATAAGATTAGCGCTTTTTGTTATTTTGAAACATGTTTACATTTGAGGCAATTTCTTATAATAAAACAATTCCTAGATTTTTCTTCATAAACAACCTCTAGACTAGATAGTATGAATAACGTAAAAAATTTAATCCCTTGTGCTTTAGTTTGTTATTGTTCCTAAAATTGTTTTCTTATCTGTATCCTTTGTAGTATTTGTAGGATTTATAAGCATCATAACCGTGAATAAATCCCACCAAACCACCAACCATCTGTAAAAGAAAATTTTATTTCAATTTTAAACTAACAAATCCTTGGAAGAATCACGTATTGTTTTAATAATTTAATGGAAAGGTTTAACCTTCAATAAGATAACAGAGTCGTGCAGGTATCGATGATGAATATTAATCAAAATCACGACTATTCGTTTAAAGATATAACTGACAATAAGTGCAACAAATGTCTTATCTTGAAAGATTTTTATTTCTTATATTTAATCAAAATCACGCTAGAAAGGACAAATATGATAATAAAAAAACAGATAAATGAGACAGAATAAAATTTAGATGATGAAAATCAAACGAGTGAATGACAAATTGAAAAAAGGATGTAAAAATATGAAAGAACAGTAAAAACAATAGCACAAAAAAAAAATAAGATAGCGAAAATACTAATTATTGAGCGGAATAGAAATGGGATAACTATAGAGAAGAACTAGTGAGAAATGTCAAGTCAAAAAACTGATGGAATAAGAAAAAAATGCAGACAATGGAATTTGACACTAAGAAAGAGACAAATAAAAACAAGGATAATGACTACAAAAGATTAGAAGTGGGAGGAAGGCCAAAAAAAAAAAGAAATTATATAGAAATTACAGTTAGGTAACTACTAATTTGTATAAGGGAAATTTGGCTTTTTAGAATTCTTTCAACGAGAGCTGTCACCTGTTAAAATCTTGTTTACAATTAGACAAACGACTGAATATCTAAATAATAAGAACCGAATACAACAGATGGAAACACCTGGAATAGTCGCGTGCCCTATCGTAGCTTTACGTAAGGGAGCAATAGGTTTTCGACCGCTTTCCGAGCTATTATTAGAAGCGATAGTAGTTTGTTATTAAGTTGTTTATATATTTAATATATTTAATACGTTTGCGATGCCGGGTGAAGTAGACGGTTCGCAAACAGCTCGCTGTAAAAAGTGTAAAAACAAATGTGCTAATGGCCCTAAATGCCTTAACTGTGGTTCGACTTATCATCCTAGCTGTGCTAGTCTTTCCCGAAAAGTTAAATCTGTCAGTGAAAATGTGATTGACTGCTGTTCGGCAAATTTGGTTTCCGAAGATGTTGAACTGGAATCTCCGTTTTATGAAAACGACCAGAAGCGGTTACTTCAAGAAATCAATTATTTGAAAGTAATTATTAATCTTAAGGATATGATTATTGCTGAATTACGAGAGGAAATTGGTCTTTTCAAAGAAAACGATCAATTGAAAAACGTGATAAAAGTCTTGCAAGGTGACGCTATCTTAATCAACGATAATTCAAAAAACAACCTTCACAAAACATTTAAATCGATAGCAGTCAATGAACCCCAAACATCAGCTGCTACTTCGGGCAAAATTCTTCCAAAAAAAAATGCCTCTCCCCGTTCAACTATGCCTGCTTCTTCGCCTCCTCCCGTCGAGGTATCGGACCTAAAAGAACATTCGCAACAACCCACACTAGTGCAACAGCCAGGCGATCGGGAAAATTTCAGTAATGTTTTTCTTCGTCAAAATCGTAATCGTCATGCAACAACGTACGCTCAGGTGACTAATGAATCATTGTTAAGGCCGGAACAACCTATCCAAGAGGAACATCAAAACATCAGGGATGATCTTCGTTCACGAAGACGTAATCGTCCTACGGTGAGCTACGGTACTAATAAAGATATGACTGATTTGGAAGCCTATATTCCATTGTCATATCTGCATGTTTCGAAACTGAATAACAAGTACAATCTTCAAGATATTATAGACTACGTCAAAAAAAACATTCCCGATAATGACATAAATGATGACATCACGTGTGAAGAACTATCTGTTAGATCAAAATCTTACAAAAGTTTTAAGCTAGGTATTCCAGTCTCACTAGTAAATACGGTTTTGGATCCAAGCTTTTGGCCTTCCCATGTAGCCATTAAACGCTTTGTAGACTACAAAAAAAGGAATTTTCAGCCAGCAGTAGATGCAGCGCCTCCAACCTAAGTGAAAATATTAATTTAAACAAAAGCTATAGTGTCTCTTCAAATCGTCTGCATATTTCTCACGTTAATGCAAGATCCTTGTGCAATAAATTCCAAAACTTCAAAGAATATGCCGAGTCTGACAACTTTCTCGCTGTTGGTGTTAGTGAAACCTGGTTTAGTGCTGAAACCCCGAGTGAGTACCACAGACCACTAAGCTAGAGAAAGACAGTTACATTTATTTGAACGTTTGGAAACAGGTTGATTGTGGCGCCGCTGGCGCGTCTGGGCTGCGCAATGGATTGAGTTTAGGGTTTTTTTTTTTTTGTTAGTTTGTTTGAGTTTGGTTACATTATGATAGGTTATGTGAAGTTTCAAGCATGGTAGAAGCGTGGTCGAAGCGTGGTTGAAGCATATTTATGTTTTTGAGCGTGGAGTTTATAGACGAGTGAAACATGTTTTTATTCTTTAATTCTAATTTATACAAAGTAAGTAAGGATTTGAAAACTAGGAAATATTACTTAAAACAAAATTTTTTAGCAAAATATCAAAATAACAGAACCTAGAGGGGAGTTTTTGAAGATGTTTTTATAGACGAGTGAGACATGTTTTTATTTTTTAATTTTTATTTATACAAAGTAAGTAAGGATTTGAAAACTAGGAAATATTACTTAAAACAAAATTTTTTAGCAAAATATCAAAATAACAGAACCTAGAGGGGAGTTTTTGAAGATGTTTTTATAGACGAGCGAGACATGTTTTTATTCTTTAATTCTAATTTATACAAAGTAAATAAGGATTTGAAACTAGGAAATATTGCTAAAAGATGACGTATTCATAATTTTAAACTAGTCCTTTTGTGATGTGTAAAACCAAAGAAGTACATTTAAGTAGGTATCTTAAGTAATAATAGTGTTGATAAAGTTTATCTGCTGCTAACGATGAATGTGTATAAATACAAATGCAAAAGTTCCAAATTGTGGCAATATATATTATCAAAATCCAAAAGACCAAAAAAATAAACACTTTTTTACTTTTCCAACTATAAGAAACATTAGAGAACAATGGTGTGTTATTTTAAAAACTAATTTCAATTTAGAAATCCCTCTTGGAACCACTAAAATGTATATTTGTGAGGATCATTTTTCTGATAGTTGCTTTGTAAGCACAGAAAAAAAAAGGTTGCATAGATATTCTGTTCCATCAATTTTTAATCGTAAAATTAACACACCAAATATATCTCAACAAAAAACGCATGACTTGTACTCTTTTCACAATGATCATACTTATTCAGACACATCCTTATTAGTTGACACTTATGAAAATCTAGACATGATAAATATTTCACAAAAAATTACCATACCAAGGCAAAACGTATATCAAGAAAAAACAAATGTTGATTTGTTTTATAATGATCACACATACGCAATCACACCATCAATTGATAATAATAATTTAGACATGACACAATGTTTTTACACAAGAAAATGTTTTAACAACACAACTTTTAAAAAATCCAGGCTACACAAAAGTTAGATCACTCACACCAAAAAAGAAAAAAATGTACTTTTTGACCAGAGCACAAAAAAGCCAAATTTGTAAACTTAAAAAAAAGTTATTTCAATCTAGGAAGTTATGCAAAAATTTAAGTAAACTATCTTCAAGCACGTTAAATGATCAAGTGGAAAAATATTTTTCACCTGTTGGCAGTTCATTTCTAAAATCTCAATTTAAAAATATGTCCAAAAAAAAGCCAACTTGGAATTTCAATGATAAAGTGTTTTCTGTAGCCCTCTATAAACGAGGGCCTAGAAGCTACAGATTTTTGCAACGTTTCATAAAATTGCCATCTCGCTCAACAATAATAAATTTTTTGAAAACTGTTCCTTTTAATTCGGGGATTAATAGAGATCTTCTCTCACAATTAAAAAATAAAATTGCAAGAATGCCTAAATCAGATAGATTTGCCAGCTTGATGTTTGACGAAATATCTTTGTCTCAAAATTTAACTTACTGTAAAACTTCAGACAAAATCATTGGTATTGAGGACAATTCAGATGGTTTTACTTCAAAAAGATTTGCCAATCATGCTTTAGTATTTATGGTGCAGGGATTGCGCTTAAACTGGAAGCAACCACTATGCTATTATTTCACAAAGGACACTGGACAATCGAACATTCTTTGCAAACTGATAAAAGAAATAATTAAAGAATTGCAGGATATTAATATAAACATTGTGAACATAGTTTGTGATCAAGGTGCCACCAATAGATCTGCGATAACAAAATTAAAACAAAGTAGTAAATGTAGTACAACAGACCCCTTTTTCTATATTAATAATAAAAAAATCATAATTTTATTTGACGTTCCTCATCTGTTAAAATCAACCAGAAATGCATTATCAAAATACACAATTGTTTTTAACGGAAACAAAAAAGCCAAATTTTCTTATTTAAAAGAAGCATATCATTTTGATAAAACAAAAAGAATACAAACTCTCCGAAAAATTCAAGATTCCTACTTTGAAATAAATAAAAATCCATTAATAAAAATGAAGGTTTTAGTTGCGGCTAGAACACTCAGTAACACCATGGCTGCTGCTGTAGAGTCATTAATTGGAGTGCGCTTAGCACCAGATGAAGCTATGGATACAGTTGAATTTGTGAAAGACATATGATTTATTTGATTCATTTAATAGTTCCTCTATAAAAACTTCAAGTTATAATTCCGTGCTACCTTTAAGGTTAGCTTTAACAAAAAATTCACGACACTTACAATTTCGGCGCAACATTATAGGAAAAGTTGAAAGTTGGAAATTTTTGGACGAAGCAACCGGTTCCATAAAAATTACCATGCCTTTCAAAGAGGGATGGCTTAATAATATAAGAGGCATTTTTGAACTGTATAATATATTATTTAAAGAAGCCGGCTTTAAATTTGTGAAAACCCGTTTATTTGATCCGGACCCTTTGGAAAATTTGTTTTCTATTATTAGGCAACACGGTGCTGGTCACACTAATCCAAGTTGTTATCAATTTATAGGGGGCATTAAGAGTGCCGTTTTAAACAATTTATCTTCAAATAAAAATTTCAGTGGAAATTGTGAAGAAGCCGGTGGTCAACTTCTTACCAATTTAAAGGAATTTTTAGAAAAGAGAGATCCAGGTATAATGCCCATTTTAACAGATGATGATAATGAACTTAACTCAATTTTACCGCCAGTTTTTAATATTGATATTTCTAGTTACAAAAATTTAGACTTGCAGGGTGCAGCTTACGTTTCTGGTTATTTTTGTAAAAAGTTAAAAAAATTGCATTGTGATAACTGCCGTTCATCGTTATTAGCAGATAACTTTGAAACATTTCATTTATTTACAAAATATAAAGAATATGATAGTAAGCAAAGACTGAAATATGTAACCAAAGACTTTCTTACTTTTATTGTGACTATTCACGATGCTGTGATATATTATTTAGATAAATTTATGTTTGTGTCGAGACTAGTTGAAAAATTATTAATTGTAATAAAGAATATTACAAATTTTGATTGGTTCATGTGTAAAGACCATTATACAGAAAAGTTTAATTATTTTTTAAAGACTGCGATAATGTTATTTGTTTATAAATACGCTGATGACATTAATAGGACTTTAAACAATAAGCAAAAAGGTGCTAAGAAAAAAATTAATACTTTTAAACATCTTACCAAATAATTAGTTAACAAAATATTGTAGATTTTTTTTTTGTTGTTTTAAATATGTAGTTTATTATGTAGTATTTAGTTTTTTTTTTGTATTTTTGGTCATTAAAAGTGTGTTCAAAAATTTCTTTGTTTTTTTTTTGTTGTTGTCATAAGTTTGTTTATATTATTAATAGTATGCTTTTTTTCAAATAAACCGCTTAAATGTTAGTTTTGGCCAGACGCCACTGCGGCGCTGCATTCTAATGTGTTGCCCGTTTTATATACGGTATCTGGCTGTCTTTCTCTAGCTTAATGGTCTGTGGTGAGTACTATCAGCTGAACGGATTTAACTTATTCCGCAAAGATCGTGAGTCTCGTGGTGGTGGCGTTGCTCTGTACCTTAAGTCAAATGTGCATCACCAAGTTCTTACTTTGCCTAATGCACCTGATTGTTCCATCGACTACATTTTGGTGAAAGTTAAATTTGCATCGCAGTTTATTGTTATAGGCGTTTTTTACAGACCTCCTTGTAATAATTACTCTGATATTGCAGTTCTTTATGATGTAATAACATACTTAAATTTAAATAATATTCAAAACTTTATTTTTTTGGGCGACTTTAATATAAATATGATCACTAATGACTTAGGTAGCAGAACTCTAAGTACTCTTCTTTTTGAATTAGATTGTAAACAACTAATCACAGATCCTACTAGAATCACAGTTCACTCTGAGTCTATAATAGATTTAATTATAACCAACTCTACTTTAAACGTGTTAGAATCTTGGGTTTCTGAGTATTCCCTCTCTGATCATAATTGGATACATTCTGTAATTGACTTTAGTAAATACATTCCTGTACGAACAAAAAAAATTATACGCACATTTAAACACTTTGATTCAAACTTATTCAATGCAGATGCACAAAATGTTGACTGGAACTTCATCTATATGATTAGTAACATTGATGATAAGGTAAATTATTTAAATAATTGTTTACTAGAACTTTTTGACAAACATGCTCCGTTAACTATTGTCAAAGGAATTTCTACAATAAAACGTGAACCGTGGTTTACTGAGAATCTGAAACTTCTGAAAAAGTTAAAAAAGAATGCATGGCGTCGTTATTGTGTATCTAGAGCTGACAATCATAAATCATACTATTGTCAAGTCAGAAATTACTACAATTTAGCTCTTAGGCAGGAAAAACGAGTGTATTATGAATTTAACTTTAAAAACAATTTTAGCAAAAATCCGAAACAGTTTTGGAAAAACTTAAAAAAATCAAATATAATTAAATCTAATAATAATTGTGAAATCTCTTCTGAGTTTTCTGATCCCAACCAAATTAATAATTATTTTATAGAGTCTATTCCTCAAACGTCATCTTCACCAGTTTTTCGTAAGTACCTTGAGCGCTCAAATTTTCCATCTGGCAACAAATTTCAATACTTACCTGTAGACGTAACGTCAATTAAAAAAATGATTTTAAAAATAAAACCATCAACAATCGGTTATGACGGTATATCAGGTCGCATGCTGCAGCTTTCTTTGCCTTTTGTTGCTGCACCATTAACTCACCTAATTAATACTAGTTTTGAGCAGGGATATGTTCCTGATAGCTGGAAAACTTCTTGTGTCACACCAATACCAAAAAAATCTGTTCTTACTTGTCTCAATGATCTAAGACCCATAAGTATTCAACCAGCTTCTATGTTAATTGCAGAGTCAATAATTTATAACCAACTGAACGATTACGTATGTTCTTTTAATATTTTACCATCAGTGCAATCTGGATTTCGTATGGGACACAGTACATCAACTGCCCTTTTATCGGTGACCGATGAAATTTTATCAAATATGGACAAAGGAAAAATAACATCTTTAACTCTGTTAGACTTAAGTAAAGCTTTTGATTCAATTGACATAAATTGTTTACTAAAAAAATTAGAGTACTATGGAATTTATAATGATAAATTCAAGTGGTTTAATAGTTATCTACACAATCGTAAGCAGACATGCCGAACAACTTTAGGTTTATCAGATATTAAAGATGTTTTAACAGGAGTTCCTCAAGGATCGGTGTTAGGCCCACTTCTTTTTTCTATTTTTATTTCAGATATTCAGTACGCAACTAAATTTTGCAAAATACATCTATTTGCAGATGATATTCAACTCTACCTAAGCTTTAACCCTCTAGAAATACGAAATATTGAAAATATAATTAACAGTGACCTTAATGAAATATATAATTGGACCCAATGTAATTCACTATACTTAAATGCAACTAAATGTAAGAACATACTTTTTGGAACAACGAATAAAGCAGAAAATCTAAAACACACCGTTCGAATTAATAATGTAGAAATTCCTTCCCAAAGTACAGTCAAAAATCTTGGTATTACTATGGATTCACAACTCAATTTTACTAATCATGTTTCCCAGTTATCTAAACATTGTTATTTTAAATTTAAGCAACTTACACAGTTTAAAGAGTTTTTAAATCAAAAGACTAAACTAATTTTAATTAACTCACTAGTTTTATCCAATCTGCATTACTGTGATATTGTTTATGGCCCGCGCCTAACTGAAAGTAATAAACAAAAACTTCAAAAAATTCAAAACTACTGTTTACGATTTGTGATTAGTATACCTCACTTTGCACATGTTACTCCCTACCTAAGATCTTTAGGATTGCTTAAATTGAATGAGCAACGCTTTGTTCATTATTTGTGTTTTTGTTTCAAATTACTAAAGTTAAAAATTCCTGATTATTTGTATGTTAAATTAATCAAACGCTGTGAAACACACTTTAGAAATTTACGATTTGTTGAAAAGCATTTTCACTTTCCAGCACACAAGACTACTTTATTTCAGACGTCTTTTTCATATATTGTACCATATATATTAAGTAACTGCTCTGATCTTTTAACAGTTGACACTTCCGTATATTTAAAAAAAAAATGTAAAAAACTAATTTTGTCGCAAAAACTTTCTGCAATTGATCTTAGCAAATTTTAATCTGTTGTATTATTTTGTGTTATGTTTATTGTAAGTATATTTATTAGTATTTTATTATGTTTTAACTATTTCTCTAGGTTAAATTATAAAATCAGATTTGTGTCTGCCATTTAACCTTTTGTACATTTTTGTTTTAATGTGCAATAAACTTTATTATTATTATTATTATTATTTAATTACTGAGACTTATTGTTGAGTGATTTTCGTAAATTTATTGTTAAATAAATTATTCTTTTAAAAATTTAACTCTTTATATCGCAAGAGTCCACATCACAATATTATAGGTTTGTTTCAACAACAGAATTAGATAGCATAGTTTAGTTTCGAACCGTTTTGAACTGCTTCTGAAATGTTGTTGGAACAAAACTAATGAAACCAATATTTCTTCAAAAAATAAATTATAAAACAAAACAAAAAATATCACCGATTTTGTGAAAAGATTTCTAAGAGGAATAAAAACGTAAACAAGGGGAACAAATAAGTTAGAAACGAGAGATAATCGACACATACAACGTAACAATGGAAAAAATCAGAGTAAAGACCAGGATAAATTATCAAAATTAAAGAAGACAGAATATACGATGAAAGAAAAACAATGAAATAATAAAAACAAAAATACTGGAGATTATCATTCTTACCTGTTACACCTAAAAGTTGAAAGACTTCGGAGATTATTTAATTCAAAACGGAAACTGCGCTATTTTTTTTATCAGTTTAAATAATTTTGTACTTACATAGGCTGCACTCATTGCAGGATACACCTGGAAATACGGTGTTATTAAATATTTTGGCTTTAAAAATATTGTAACAATGTAGCCCAAATAAGTACACGATGAAAGATAACTAAAACAAGCTGTTGCGTTAAATACAGTTTCCTGTAATAAAAAATTATAAAAAATTTGTATTTATGTATTATAAAAACTCACAAATAATGATTGTCGAACTAGACTGCAAGACTTTTCTGAGAAAATATAACAAATCAAAAGCAAAGTTGTGGTCATAATACACCACGCAACTGCTGTTAAAAACGACTGGTAAGAAGGACCCATCGTTCCTGAATAATCTAATCCATAATTAAGAGCCAAACTTTGGCAAAACGAGCCTAAAAACTACAATTTTTTAGTATTAATTGAGACTGTGAAATAAATAATTTCTTACCAATTCAAGAATTTTCAACACTCCGGGTTCGCTCTTTAAATATTGTAAATTCAAACAAGTACAACATTTGCAACAACAACAATTTATACCTGCGGATTTATTGTTGTTTTGACGCACTGTTATTATTGTAGGGCCTCGGGATGGTATCATTATTTAAATTTTTAAGGAAATGATGACTAGACGATGTCTGGATATATTTTAAACTCGACAAGAGCAATGTGCTCAGTGTGGGGTGAGAGGAGTTTATTTTTGGGTTTCCGGATATTTTTATAGTTACAACTAGATGAAATATAAACAAAACCGGAAAGAATATTTTTGTTAATTTTTGTGTTTTTTGTTATAATCATTATGATAATTAAAAAAAAATTAAGAATTAAAAATTCGAAAATATTTATTTTGATTAAACTGCCTTTAAGATAAAAAAGTGACAATACTATCAGTTGATAATATATTTTTTTTAATTTTTAAGGAAATAGATTGTTATTGATAATTATAAATAAATTTTGTAATAACGGATATGATGTTCGACAGTTTAATTTTTAATACTTGTTTCCTGCGGATACCGGATATTTTCTATTAAAATCTTCTTGTTACAACAAAAATTATAATTTTTAGTGATTGATTACGAGTTATCTATTGTTCTTAAATTAATTATTATTATCTGTTCTATTACATATTTTAAAATTAATCTTTGTAGTTTACAGTAATATTTAAATCCCATTTATTAAGGTTTATTTTTTTGATGCAATAAATACAATAATGCAAATAATAGCACTAACTATAATCATTGTATTAGCTATTATTGTTAATAAATTTTTAAATTTAAAAATGATCCACAGCTATTAATAGTGTTTGAGATATGCAACTAAATATACAAACCCATTAAATTGGTAACACTATAAGTACCCCGATACACCCTGTAAAAAAAAGCGAGGACTTTTTACAATATTAACCAAATCCAAATAAGCAACTTAAATAACGACATAGCCTACATAAAAAAGGTCTTTAAAAACAGTGGCGGCCGCTGATTTTTTAAAACTCTGGCTTTACATAAGCCATTTCGGAAATAACCAAAAGGGGAACACCATTTTGAAAAATCAAATTTTGCAAAATTTGATAAATTTTGTTTAGCAATGTCCTTCAGTTTGCTGTAAATAGTAAACCTTTATAACAGAATTTGCATCTCATACTCCATTTTCAAAATACAGAGTTTTAAAATATCACCGACCGCCAATGTTTAAAAATTTTAGCCAATAGTCTTCTAGGATTAACTTTCTTCTAAGAGATGGTATTGCTCTATGGTACTGGTACATATATGCGCGATGATACAGTACACTCACAAGTACACAAATACCATTGACCATAAGTAGAGTACAACGCTTTTGCTCCATGACAATGATTTAGGTAACTGAAGATAATGTTCTAGATTAGACTTCCAAGCGGAAACGTCTAACTTTCCCCAGTACTGATCCGCTGTGGTCCTAGATAAATGTTTAGGAATTTGTCCTAACCATTGTCTATAATAATTCGAAAATTATTTTGGTGACTATTACTGGTGTTTTTTTGTTGAATTGCCTTTCTTGAAAAAGCAATAAATTTAGGAAATTTAACTTTTATAAACGTTTCAGATTAAGAAAGGAATAGTTGCCGATTTTGTTATAAATTTCTTACTTTCAACAAAATTATTACAACCGAATAACATGGTTTTATCAAAGAGACATCTGCCACTACCAACTGTACTGCTTCAACGATTTTGGCCCAAAGAACTTGAGAAAATAATGTTATAAATTTTGGCTGTTCTAATACAAAGCATGTAATCGCGTTCTAAAAGGACATTTTTTTCTATAAACTTTATTTTTATATGGTTTAGTTGCTTGATTGTTAAATTAGACTTTATTGTTTTTGTTCAAGTAGATCTCATCGTTTCTATTCTATCTTACTATCTTGTCTTTTGCATCTTAACTTCTCAGCAGTTATAAAGTTGTTTTTAGTAGATTTATACCTTGTCCCACAACGTGACGTTTTGGGTTCTCTTTTTTTTTGGTTTATACTCTCGATCTTAAAAACGCGATTGTGCCAAAACATTTTTTTGCTGATGACGGCAAGGTGTACAACACTGCCTAAAACTTTTTGGTTCTTCTTCTGTGTACTATTTGTATCTTGTTTGGAACAACCTTTAGATAAATTATTCTATTTGGATATCTGTTTGGATAGAGACAGTTCCTATAAGGATTTAAAACTGCCTATAACCTTTGACTTTTCTTGGTTAGGTCAGGTAGTGTCAGATGCAATAAGTTGTGTTTCTGGACACCCGTCACACCCTACGAAAAATAATAAATATCAAAGATTCTAGACTACATTTACAACTGGATGGTAACTTTCATTCTAAATAATATCTGGTAAAGCTGAACAGAAGAAATAATAATAATCCTCCATATGGGATACGAGTTGTAGAATATCCCCAGAGTAACTTCTGCCTTTCGTAAGAGGCGACTAAAAGTGTGCACCAGTTAAAGGATTAGCAGCTCTCGATAAATGTGAATTTTTCTTGCCACGAGTTTATAAATACCAAAAATAAAAGATACTGTGACAGATCACAATAATTAGAAACCGACCCACATCAAAATGTTTCAACAAAACGTTCTGAAGAATACCACAAAACGGTCTTTTACAATCACAAAATGAAGAAGAAAGGAAAATTTACTCAAAAAATAAAGAGAAAAATTGAGCAAAAATGAATACAAGGAAATCTTGGTACTACTTCTACAATTTTATGTAATAAATAAGATTTTAGAAAGTGCAAAAGAGGAATGAATACTCGTATTATACATAACGGATTTAATTTAAAGAACAACGTTTTCTAGAAGAGCGCATATAATAAAAGGGATTTTAGGATAGACAGAGAAACATTTGTTTTGTGTAGGGAGTGCTTTTAAATTGAAAGGTTCTGCAGAATGATAGTGTAAACAATAAAATAATAGCAAAATGTGTTTTAATCGTGGAGGGAGGGATAAAGTAAAAGGTGTGTGTACCTCGACCAAGAACCTAACATTGTCGTTATAGGACATGCCAACTCCTCTTATTTATACCTCCACGGTTTCAATCGAATACAACGACAAAAAAATTTTACACTCCGTTCCAAAAATATCACTATTATAGATTCAATCACATAGAATCAAATGTTTTATCAAAATTTAATTAAACTTTTTATTTTTTGTCATAAGAAACATTTTTACATTCCAAATAATGTTATTAAATATGCAAGAGTCGCGAATCGTGTTTTTTCCTATTATTCTTGTTCAAGAGAATGTACTAGTCAGGAAAATGTATACTGTAACTTGGAAGAGTGGTAGGTTTAGCCTAAAGGGAGTTTAATAGCAATTTCCGTTAACTCCTTATAATGAATGGGAAGCTCAGTTAAAAGAACGAAAGATGTCAGTTAGAAAAATATAAAGAAGAGTCATGAAAAATTTTAGAGAAATTAAAAACGAAAAATTTCTTTTGAAAGAATAGAAAGAATTTACATTAACTATATTTGGTGGAAAAAGGTCAAAAGAAAATTACAGAAAAAGTCGAAAAACGTTTATCGGGTGGATACAAAAAAAGAACTAAAAAGGTTTTGGAAAAATAAAGAAGTGATTCTGAAAGAACAAAAAGAGAACTTATAAAACAATGTTTGGAAAAAAGAGAATAGAAAGATTTATAGAGGAATGTGAAAAACAGCGTTTGGAAAAATTACAGAAGATTTTGAAACAGCAAGATGGATTTTGCAAACGCAAAGGAAGACTTCGAAGTGTCTAATCATGGTATTGAGAAGCTATGATTAGAAGAAAAAGAAAGTTGTAGAAGTTAAAGGACGTCGCGTCGGTTGGAAAAAAAAGCAGAAAAAGATTCTAGAAGATCAAAAAGGTTTCTAGAAGATCTTGAAAAACAACGATTGGAGAAAAATGTATGCGAAAGCTTCTAGAAAAATAAAAGACGGTAGTAAAAAGTCTTAAAAATGACGATTGATAAAGAAAAATAACGCATAAAAGTAAAAAACGAACATGGAAAACTATGACCGAAAGAAAAGAAAGTAAAGAAGCTTTAATTTAGAAAGATTCGAAAAAAAACGACTAGGTGAAGAGGAGAATATCTTCAAGCAATTCTATACTTTGCAAAATTTTTTGAGAAAATGAGGACGGGTGTTTCTATCTACAACCTTTTCTAGGACTAGTATAAAAGCACAAACTTTTGCTCAAGCATATAGGTCAACAGATGCGTTCAAAAGACACTGAAAAAGGAGCACTGAAGTAGACTGGGCAAACAATCTTTTAAGAAGGGACAATGCTAGGGAATAAGTTGCTGCTGTCACCCTTCGAAACATGCTTTTGAGCTGGAAACACCTGTAATAATCGCGTGCCCGACTTTAGGTTTATTACATGTCACCGAGCAACAATTTTTTACTTCAATGGCAAATAGTTCTACTTAGTGAAGTGTATTATTGAGTTGTGTAATTGTGTAATAAATTAGTTTCTTGCTAAATTAATTATTCCTTTAAAAATGTAACTCTTAAATTGGAAGAAACCCGATTTGAATAAACGTCATAGTAGTGATTTCTCAAAATTCTAATGGCTTGCGTACCTAGGTTCTTGTAATAAATTTACTGTTATTATTTTTCTTCTCATTACTTTCGCATTACTTGGCTACATGTTTCGCCCAGTAATTTTCCATCATCGAACATTTTTCTATTATACATTTACTGCAAAAATTAGAACACATTACTAAAATTAAGAAGCTTGACAAAGGTTATATATGTAGGATGACTAAAAAATGTAGGGAATTATATATGTAGTTAATAAAAAAAATACGCCTCAAGTAGTACATAACTGTTTATAGAGTTTTATTTCTGAGATAAATTGTACATCACATATGCTATATAAAAATTAAATTACTTGAATACATTTTTATATATTTTCATAAAATATAAACCATTCACAAAAAACATATTACAAAAAGTGCTAAGGCATACATTTTAGGCACATTTAGGACATCAATGGCAGCTTAAAATCCTGTCATTTTTCGATCTGACAAGAAATGTTTATTACAGAGAGTATACAATATCCTAGAACATTTAATCTATTCGTTACATTATCCTAAAATACTATCAGCGTATTCATAAGACCAATTGACTTCCAAGGGCTTAACCTATTAATTTAGGTGACCCCAAAAAACAATAAATAAATACTGATGTAAAAATCTCAGTAAATAAGAAAAATTATGTGTATTTGCATTTTTCTTAAAACCTATCTATTGTATTGCTGCTCTTGCATAGAAAAAATATTTTTGCACTATTCTAAATTTTTTGTTTTGTTGTATGTCTAACTAATTAATATTTATATCAAGTGATAAAAAAACTGAACACATTATTTTGGCCTACTTCTCGAATCAATTTTTTAATCATTTGATATACCACAGATACTAAATTACTGACAAAATATCTAACAACTAAACATTTAAAGCTAAATACGTTGCGAGTGATACCATGAAACATCAAATAAGTTAATGTGACTTAAAATTAAAAAAATGAGTCAACAAATATCTAAAACTTAGATTTACAACCCTCTGTAGCTCCGTAGGGCAAAAACTGTGCTCACTAAATACAGTGCTGACAGCACAAGACCAATGATCTAAAAAACGGAATTAGATAATATCTTAATACCGGCGTGACTTACAGCAGCTGCAAAATACGGTTCGTAATCTCTCCCATATCCATATTTCCAATGATTTACTTCAATGATAAACGTCAGACTTGCAGCGAGATACAAAACGAAGGCAAAGCCATGGTAAACCACTTCCTGTAAGTTTAGATAAGCAAAAATTGTTTTGATAAGAGTGGACAAATTCACGAACTATAATAGTAAGACACTACTATTCACTCTGAGAACCAACCACTTGCTTGCGGTTTATAATTATGGATCTATCTTGAAGATAGAGGCTAAGAGAAAGGCGCTGCTAATTGTTTTATTTTTTTTAATAAATTAATTTCAAATCGAATTAAAAAATACTGTTACATAGAGGATTTAACTGTTAATTTTTGTATTACAAAAAATTAATAAGAAAGCTACTGAAACATTATTACAAATTTAAAATTTGAACAACACTGTCTTTATTTGAAAACGATCTGCAAACGGTTAAACTACAAAAAATATTTTTAAAAAGTTGTAAAAAAATTAAATTTTGTATAATAAAGTCGTAGAGGCGATACGTTTATTTCTAAATTTAAAAGTTTAGACACTAGAGATGAGAAAGAATTGAACAACTCCGAACTGATTTATGAGATAGTCTAGAGGCCGACGCGACAAGGAACCACCCCTAAAGCCATTGAAATCGCACACGACTTGAAAGAGATTTTTTCCTATTTACACGGATATACACTGCGATTTCTATTTTAATGATATGAGTATGATATTACGCCTCTGTTATTAATAGTAATTGTTAATGATTGGCGGACTGGATAGAATCGCCATAATAATTATTGTTGTTACCCCAATTATTTATTACAAGGTAGACTGAAATAAAAATACTTTCAAATATTTTAAAAAGAATAAAATCACATTATACGGAAGATTAAACTGTTAATATTTGCCTTAAAAAAAGTACAAAAAAGTATGTGAATGATACTTAAAAAATATATTCAAGATTAAAGCTTCCGCAGCGCTGACTTTATTTAAAATCGCTGAGTTAACGATCAATGCTACAAAAAATATGTAAAAAGGAAAGAGCTGTAGAAAATTAAATTCTATCTGATAATTCTGCGAGGCAATATATTTATCTCTAATACTTTAGGCAGTAGACACTCTTAAAGATAAGAATGAGTTAAATTGCCACGATAAACGAGTACACAACGATGTCCAATATTATAACCACTGTTTTTTAAATAAAACAGACTAATAAATGTTTCTCTTACAAATGTGAACTTTACTTTCTAATAGTCTGATCATTAGTAAGAAGATCCAGAAAAATTAGAAAATTTGGCAGTTTGTTTTTTCAAAAATTTATAATTTTGCCATTTTTAAGTTGTAGGACTGGTGGTTTGCCTAAAAGCAGTGATTTATACCTACTTTATGTGTAGAAACAGGCGCTATTAGATCATTATTTTTGCAACAATTGCAATTTATATTTTTTAAAGCAGTATCTTCCAAAACGTCTGTATGCGTTAAGGATGATTTGATTTTAATTTGACCAAACAGATTTTGATAGAAGAAGTATAAAACAACAAAATTTATGTTTTAATTTTGCCGTAAAATGCTGCGGCATTAAGTAAAAAATGTTTTAAACATGAGTAAAAAGAGAAAACAATCGAGTAGGAAAGAAAGAGAAATAAGGAGAGATGTTATATTCTACAGTCGACAATAGAACTGAGCAACTGCTGGAGATAGTTTAACTTTTTTTTTATTCCATTATGATATATATATATATATAAAATATAACGTTTTTTCTTTATTTTTTTTACTACTCGATCATATTCTGTATTTATCATGTTTGCAAGCATCTCTATTTATTTGCAGCATTTTACGCAAAATGAGGAAATACAATTTGTTCTACAATACTTCTACTATAAAGTATCTGTTGAGAAATTTAAATCTGACTATCTACGAGATATACAGACACCCTCTGCTCTTAAACGCTTGTAATTGCTTTAAAAAATTTAAATTACAATTGTGATTAAATTAATGGTTCTTAGCGCTTGGTTTATGCTGAAATAAAGTAAATAAATCTGATGACTTGCAAATAATTAGCCCTAAAACTTAAAAAATAGCGGAATTGCGAATTTTCGAAAAAAAGTTAGATTTATAAGGTTTCTCTGGATTTGCTCCGTTACTAATGATTCAATTGGATTAATCTAAAGTCATTTTTGTTCGCATTTTAATTCTCTAGAATCTGTGTCTTTAAAGCTTAAGAATGCTATATTAGTTTTAATTTTATAAGAAAAAAGCTCAAAGAGTATGCTTTTATAGTTTTAAATGTTTTTAGAAAATCAAGAAATAATAGTTTTTATAATAATTATAACTACAGACTACCTTTCATGTGACAGCACACTCAATTTCCTGCTGCTATTTTGGTCACTCTACTGATTGCTCTAAATATAGAATTTAATTTTCTACAAATTTTTTCTTTAACATTTTTTATAGCATTGATGGTTTATGCAGCGTTTTTAAGTAATGTCATTATTTTTTTAAATATGATTCAATAACTTTCTATATATTTTTTTAAGTATAAATATTAAGAATTTAATCTTCTATTTGCAGTATTCTTTATTTTATTATCACTTTATCGAACGTCCTAGTCATGAGTTGCTTGTACTATTGTAGGCTTCGGGAAGCGACTTGGCACTATTATTATTGCCGCAATTGTTAATAAATAGTAGACTGGGGAGAAGACTTGCCACTATCAATTATTGACACAAATCTTTAGTATTAAATGGACTAGCATGAGACTCACTACCTAATTCATGTAATGTCCCGAAACATTGTCTTGTTATTATCTAGATAACCCTTTATAAATGGTACTGACATTATTTACAACCATTGTCCTAACTACCACTACGTGGACGTTCTACATTAACAAATTAAATTGCTCACATCTCGCTTCCACTTTTTTTTTTAATTATTGTTAATCATTGATAACCCTCTAGGAGTCTTAATACCAGTGGTCCTGACACAAATTTGGTAAAAAGTGGTTGAGCAATATTTACATCCAGATTTTAATTATTTAGTTAACAAGTGCAACGACCTTTAATATAGTACCTTGGCAATACTATTTTTATACAATTAGCATAATTACCGAGTTTATTTTTCCGTCCTTTATTTGAAAAGTTAAATATCAAATTTCGAGAATTTAAACTTGCATTTTCTTTATATTTTTTGCACTTTAAAAGACAAAAGAAAATTATGTCTCCGCACAATATCTTTTATAATATATTCCAGTAATTTTTGTTATTATTTTTTTAAACAAATGTTAAGAATTTAGTTCTCTACATGACAGTATTTTTTGGTGTAATTAGTTTTGCAATTTTAATTCAAATCGCTTTCAAAGCTACGCAGCTAATGCTCTCTCTCTTCCTTAGATATTTTTTTGTGGGTCTTAGCTGGCGAGTGAATACTCCTTTCTATTATTATAATTCGTGGTCAAATTTAAAAGAAAGTACTACATTTTTTGACTTACATAAATTGTTTTTGAAATAATCGAAGCCGTGGATATTGAGATAAGACAGGAGAATAAAAGTAGGAATGTCCCGACGAGAAACGTCACTGACATCAATAAAAAGAACGTCTTGGGGGCTTGACTGACATTTAACCGATCAGGATAATAATAACTGACCAGCCCCACAACAACGATGCCCAAAATCTGAAAAAGAATTGTCCTCGATGAGTCAACTTTCTCTTGAGGTCAGTGTGACCTAGGCCTCTTTACTGCAACACCATATGGGGTTATTACATGCATTATTATGCGGCTTTTCAATGAAACTCGCTAGTTTTGTACACTGACGTCAAAATCTATTTCTAGCTAAGCAATATTTCTTACCAATTCGATTAATCTCAAAATACCGGGCCATGTTTTCAAATATCCTGTGTTGATGATAATTGCCGATGTTGTAGTTGTTGTTGTAGTTCTTGTAACTGTTACAGTATGCGACATTTTGAGGAATTAACTGAAAGAAAAATGTTTTTGTAATTTGATATGAGTGTTGAAAGGAAAGCGGTCAGAAATATACCCTCTCATCGGAAAAGTATATTTATAAGACTGGGTGTTATTCTTGGGTTAAATGGGTCATCAGCAACGTCACGATGCACAAATCTTAAAACATGATTGATACCGAAAATAAATTTCGCAAAATATTTATCACTTAAAAAATATTTTAAAACAGTTTTACGACCAATTAAATTCAGAATAAAGTTTTTAATTAGTTGGCTGTATTTTCGTCAATACTCCAATAAACCAATTAACAATTCATAAAATAAATAATTCTACAACGTATAAAAATGGTAAACGCGCCAAGTCCACTACAACCACGACTGACTCACCACAAATCAATATTTACAATTTCACAAAGACTAAATCACTTTTTCTAATAAATAAATTTTTGTGTTGGTTGTTTCATGAAAATTTTATTTTTGAATGTTATTTTTAAATAATTGGCTTACCTGTTGGAGTTTTGTTTATAGTGAGGTGGGTGTAACCAAACCGATCGAACTAACGAAAGCCCACGAAAGTCTGGAAACACACTGAATTCTGGTCGTAGCACCAACGCCGTTCCATTTTCATTAGGCGCCTACGAAGTGGGATCGGCTTATTTATTGGGAAACTGAGAATTTTTATCTGACTGTACAGACATTGATAAGTCAAACAAACAAAAATTGGAATTATAGAAAATCTGAACTAACTATGTATTTTTATTTAGTACAATAATTCCACAAAGAAATGGAAAATATTTGATTTTTGGTGGATGCGCAGGGTTAACACCCATCATGTCTCTTCTAATTTAAAATCTCTGCGGTGATGTTTGCTTGGTAAATATACACTTTGTCGTTTTTCTCAACATTGTCGTATGTTTATTCATCGTTATTATTAGCTGTGCTGTTTAAATTTCTGAATGACTAAAATTCTTTTCTGGTGAATTAGCAAGGATTTATAATTATTGTGCCTTTAGGTGAATGAGATAAGAAGTTATGATGTCATACCCAGTGCGAAATATGTAGAATTGAGTAAGAATTTCAATGCCGTCATTGGTTATCTTCAAATTATAACTTTATTGTTGTCAACAGTGTCAACGGTTAAAGTTAAATTACTGCATAATTGCATTTAGTGTGATGTAAGGAAGAGAGGGGAAAGTGTGAAATAATCCAATGTCAAATAGTACAAACGTCTTTAATCTCGAGTAAAATGTTTTATTTTAGTTTGAGTGTATTATTGGTTACATAACAACATTTTAAATTTTGTATTATTATTTTATTTTATTTATTTCATTTTTATACTAGTTTGTTCCTTACCTAAAACTGTTTACAGTATGTTAACAGATTAAAACTGAACTAAAAAAAATGAAAAGATCAAACTAGATATTACGCTGTTTTATCTAATAATTATTTACGAAATAAATCTTTAACGTACCGCAATTATTTCGGGATGTTGCTAGTAGCAACGGCCGCAAAAACAATCTTTTTGACCGGGCAACGATGAAAGCAACAATTTCGCGGACGATTGCGAAAAAATTTGTATTACGGATTAAAATTGACAGTTTTTTATAGAAGGTCTATAAGTTTTAAATATAAGGACAGTCGGACAAGGAAGAAGAAAGACTTTTACATAGTAAAAAATATCTCTGTAGGTGTGAAAAAATGTATACAGAACGATTTTTTGAAAACAGTTCACCCCAATGTTCTCGGTAACGACTTCGATTTACAAGAAAACCGAGACAGCTCAATTTGTATTTCTAAGGGGACATGTTTTTCTGGTATAATCACGTTGATCATACTACCAGAAGACCTTTGAGCACAAGACCGCACCCCGGAATTTTCATAGAGAAAATGGGTTGAGGGGTACCTCATTTTAGTTTTCTTCTGATGATCTACCTTAATTTTTGTTTTCTTGGAATTTTTTTTCTGAAAATGATTGTTATCATGAGTGGTTGGTATTTTTGAAGCGAATTATTTTTCAAAATCAGCTTTATTTTTATGTCAAGGATGTCTAATTTGGTCCGGAATGTGAGTATGCTGTTATCCATTTTACCCCTATAAACTCACATTCAAAATAATTTGAATTACAACACCGTATTTGTCATACATTATTATTTGAAGCAAAACTCGTCAGGTCAAGTTAAGGGTAGGTTCATGGGGGTAAAATGGATGAGTAACTGTTTAACAACACGCAGTTTGTAAAATAACTTTTAACAACTAAATATTACAAAAAATGTTTTTGAGCTTGTAATGATCCAAAATGGTTGAAAACCCAAAGTTACGCACTTAATTCAAATTTATAGAAAATGACCGAAGTAGTATAGACGGTGAGCTCTTAAAACAGTTCGATGGCAAATCTCACTTGACAGAAACACACGGTTGGTATATCTTGTATCAAACCCCCAGCAACCTGCAACATGACCTGTCAATGCCCAGAGGCTGCTGCCACACATACATAAAAGTAGGTAAGGATAGCACAGGTAATAAAACCTAAAAAGTTAAAATCTTGACATCAAAACCCGAACACCTGAACAACACAAGTGGGTGTTGTCAAGTGAGAATACATGAACAGGTGTTTTTTGGGTGTGGCAGCAGCCTCTAGTCATTGACGACAATAGCTTAAGAAATAGCTCTGCAGCAGCCTCTGGTCAGGTTTCAGGTTGCTGGGGGTTTGATTACAAGACATGCCATCCAAGTGAGACATGCCATCAAACAACTATACTACTGGCCGAAGTCGCTATTGTCATTTGAGAGAAAAGACGTTCTATATTGTGCTTAATTAACAAGAAGGCAGCGGAGAGTTCAAGATCTATTTCTTCGATTGCTCTCTAGTTTTGTTGAGTAGTTTAATGATAACTATGGAAGTCCTTCCATGGTGGTACCTCTATGCAAGCAGTTTGTAGATCTTGATAATAAGAAGTAACAGTCATCATTATTAGTCACTCTCTTCAAACAAATCAACCAAACTACAAATATATTTTATAGAAGATGTGGAATCTTATTTTAGGAACCAAATTGAGTAGTTATTCTACATTTTGGCGTTAGTATAAGGTTTTCGCAAAATCAACGTTGGCGACTGTTAAGTGACTACCGTTTCGATATCTTCTTTTCGCACTAGGCCTATGCTTATTTCAACATTTTCAACAACAGTTCAAACAACGGTTCAGAATTGGACTACACATGCGCTTAAACGGTCCCAAATTTCTATTGCGCATTCTCACTGCAGTTCTGAACTGTTGTTAGAACAAACCTTAACCTACTGATTTTCTTTTATGTGCGCGATGCTCTCACAGCCGATGGCCGTCTTTAGCAAGCCAGCCAACTTTGCCAAAATATTTCTGTCTTTACTGTTTAAAAGGCGTTACTTTAAAGCAGAATAAATTATAGGTCGTATATTAAAGACAGTTGGAAAAAGAGAGCATCAAGTTGAAACAAAAGATCTCTAAAAGTTTTTTGGAAACTGTAGCCTCTTTATTGTAATGAACATTGTTTTTTATTAATTTAGTTTTGTTTTTTATTACCCTAATATTTTTTGTTTATTGTTATCAGTCGTTTATGTGGTTACATTAAGCGGTGCGCACCTATA
Source organism: Tribolium confusum (assembly GCA_029207805.1). Lineage (NCBI taxonomy): Eukaryota > Metazoa > Arthropoda > Insecta > Coleoptera > Tenebrionidae > Tribolium > Tribolium confusum. The sequence continues at coordinate 15,050,469 of JALGAY010000006.1, forward strand.
TTTAATAAACAAAAAATATCTCTAGATTCTAGAAGATGCCAAAGTTAATTTTTTAATAATAAAATCAATCAAAACGAAAAGGTACATTTTTCTTAAGTTGTTTTAAAGTTTCAATTAAAACAGATAGGTATGGGGCAAAGAAAAAGGGGCGTTTATATAACAAAAAATGGACCTGAAAGATTACTAATATTTCCATATAAATTAATATTTTTATTTAAATTATGTAACTCAAATACGGGTACATTTACATAACAAAAAATATGTTTTATACAAAGAATTTTATACTTATATATTATCACGCAGATAAGTAATGGTGCACTCCCCTTTCCTTTAGAAGGAATGCATTCCTAAAAGACTATTGGCTGAAATTTTAAAAGACCCTCTATTTTTATGGAGACTATATTAACAAGAACAGCCGTTGTACCAAATGCGATTGATGATAATATAATACGTAAATTAGGCTTTTAAACACTCATTAATGAATTTAAATCTCTTGGATTATCGCTCACTTTTTCCAAATGGAACTTAGTTTTGCTAGAGCTTGTTTGAATGAGACTGTCATCTTTTGTTAAAAATATTTTTAATCTGTTATCCTTAACATTCATTTCCTTGAATTCGAAAATTTACATCCTGTTGGTTTTTCATTACATGAAGATGTATATCTTCTTTTCGCCACTGAATTTCTAGAAAAAATTTAATTTTTCTCAGAAAATTGTTAAAAAAGAATCCACGTATAATCTTCTTTCTTCTTTGGAAATGCTTATGGATGCCCAAACTTGATGATTATTTGAGATTATATTTATTGTGGAGACATAAAAACAATACAAGGTTTTTGATAACAAAATTAAAACTCCACCACAAAACTCCTAAAGATTGGTCTTCTTGAACCATCTTTATTTTATGTTTTACTTGCTATTGTTTAGGGTGTTTTGGGTGTTCCTTCTGTTGCAGACATATCATTGCCAGCTTTTCTAGCTTTGGTTTCTTACACTTGTAGAAGATTGTAGAAGTCTGTGGGTTTGAATAGGTACAAGAGCGAAGCTTTGGATTTATGAACAAAATGTTCTTTTTTGCGCGATTGGTTGTTTTTATCAGTTTACTGTGCCTGTTTCCACGACGGTAGGTTGCTGTTACTGGTTGCTACGTGTAACAAAACGGTAAGTAATTCACTTACCGTTCAGTGAACGGTAAGCAATTAAATCTAAAAAAATAACAATTTTGCGATTTATTTATTAAAATTAAATGTACAATTATTATAATTAATAGTAATAATACCACTCGCATTTGAATTTCTAGTGTTAATAGACAAACTTTCCGACGTAGAAGTCCCAGGTTGTTGTAATAGTCCATCAACATCGCTGTGTAAAATTTTATGAGCAAATTCAATTTTGTTTTGGAAGGAATCTTCTACGTAACTCTCGGCCACCGTTGATGAACGCCACCCACCATGCTTTTTAAGTCCCAACACATCAACTCCGTTATTCGCCAAAAGTGTAGCCGATGTGCGTCGAAACGAGTGTCCAGTAAAACCTTCAGGGGCTTGCAACTTTAAATACTTTGCAATTTTTGACGGTCAGCCTCCAATTGTGCCTTTTCCTGTGACTTGCCTAGTGCATTTGCCATTTCGATAGTTCAGAAATAAATGATCTGACGTTTGGTTGCTTGGTCGAATTCTTATGTATTTTCGAAGTATTTCCAAATAATGAACTGCTTCATTTTTTTTGTTAATAACTGTGAACGTTCACTGAATATTCGTTTTTGTATTTGGAATATTTACTATAAACATTTCTTCATGTTCTTCTATGTCACTCATTTTAATATTGTACAATTCTTCTCGTCTACAAGCGCCCGATACTCCCAATATCATTGCTAGCTGCAAATATATTGTTTCTTTAGAACTCAGATGTACCACCTCATCATCTACAACATACCTTTTGAATTAAAAATTGTTCGTCTGGTGCTTCATTCAAGAATTTTTCCATGTTTTCTTTGGTAAAAATTTTAGCCTTCTTAGGCCGATATCCAATATTTTTTCTCTTAAGATAAGCAATTAATGTAGCAAACTTAGAAATATCGATAGCATCATGGAGAAAAATTGTACTCTTCAGCATAGAATACTCCGCCCATAAACTGCCTGGGGCCTTCAAGTGTCCACTTCTCACCACAAAATACGCTAACAAGCTCTTTTCATTTACAGAAATCTTCTTTGCTTCACGCCACTCCTTACAACTTGTATGTCTGTTCATATCGGGCTTTAGATTTTTCTGGAATTATTGCCGAACATCCTTCTTATCAAGCGTCTTTTAAATCATCCGGTAGATCATCACTATCGCTCATATTTGCTTCGAAAACGGAATCACAAAACAGAACTATGTAGGAATGATTGTATCAAAAAGACAATTTTACTTGTTTGGAACAAAACCATAGCAACCATAGAACAGCCAACCAAAGTTTTCAGTTTCAATCTTCCCGATTATCATAAATGTATTGATATAAATTATTATTATTATAGAAACTCCAATTGCGCAAAAAACGTTATAAGCATGTCGAACGTTAAGGATTACCGTTCTCAGACAATAATTGGAGTCGTCGCTTCCCTCCTCCTCCAAACAATTGTCTTCGAACGGTAAGCATTCCTTACCGTTCTCCATACTTAATATACTATTAGTTGTAAATAAGGAACTTCAACGTAATTGGGACATTTTGGCAATGAGGGGGAGATTGCTGTGTTGAAACCTTTACAACCTTTACAACGAGCAACTTTATTATCTGTTTTTCAATACGAATCTGGTACATGATTAGAAGCTTTACCCTCTTAACAAATTAGCACACGTTTGGACAAACATATACTGCAAATTTCTGTTTGTTTACGCATCACTTCTGAAATTTGTCAGCCTTATTCTTGTGTTTGCAATGCAACTGTCGATAGTTTGGGTCGTCACGGTTTGTCTTGTATTAAAAGCAGTGGAAGATTTTTTCGACACTGTGGAATAAATATGACTGATATTGCGTGTATGTTGAAACCACCTGGTTTATTAAGTTGCGAGGGGTAACGACTTGACGGGATGAACATTACGCTTTAGAAAAATGGTCATTTTTTGGTATGGGATGTTACTTGTGTTGACACTGTCGCCGTAACTCATCTTCAAGGAAGCTGTTCTATTGCTAGTTTAGCAACTGCTTCTACGGAGTCTCTCAAGCACATAAAATGCTTGGTGATTAAAGAGTGATGTTAATTTGGTGCTTTTGCTGTAGAAACTTTTGGCACATGGGAAATGGAGGCTAAAGCATTTGTGAATACCTTGGGTACCCTCTTACGACAAAAAACGGGTGCGAGAGATGCTCAAAACTTAAAGTTACCAAACTTAAACCATTATAATTTCTGAAGTCAACACATTGGTAAACACTATCAATCCATTACCATATTGTGATGTATAATAGTCATCACAACAAAACAGCAAATTTAACAAAAATTCCAGAGGTATCTTGATGTCCAGATATTTATAAACACCCGGTATTATTTGTTAAAGTTTATTTTACGTTTAATAATGTCATTGTTAATTTAATTACTGTTGTTTTAATCTAGTCAGTTAAAAATCTTTATTAAATTAAAAACATTGTTTTACTTGATATAAATATATACATAAAAATGGAAATAAATAATATAGTAAACGAGAAAATCCATAAAGTAATTAATTTCTTTCGTGACTGGACTCGGTGCTTTGTTTTGATGGATTGCATAATAATTTTATTAATATATGTCTATCTAAATAAATAATAGGTACCTAGTGTAATTTATAAATATTTTTTAGATAGATTTTAGATAGATATTTTAAACGCAATTTTTATAAAAACAATTATTTTATTTCAATCTAAAATTTACACAGTAATTGTACATTGTATTGATAAAATTTGAAAACTTAAAGTACGTATATTAAATAAAGTATCAGCGTTTTTTGCACTTTTCTTATAAAAATTTCGTGTAGTATATTGTGACAATTGCTGTGAAGGCACTAGAGGAAACTTGTTAATACACTTAGTGTACAATAAATTACTTGATACAAAAGTGACGTAAAAATTATAAAAGTGATGATTTTATGATAATGACTAAACCGACTTTTAAATCTAACAACAATTATTTCATAAAAAATTCCTCTTCGTTAAATCTAAAATAAGTGACTTCAGTCCTTTAATTTGCCCTGTTTCCTTTATATTCGATGTATAGGAGATAACTTGCAAAACCATAAACGAGGGCATTGAAAATACCAAAAACCTACAACAAAAATATTAAACATTACCAAAATTTTATTTGACTGTCTTACCCCCGCGGCAATGTTGGCCCCCCTATGCCAGTGAGGTCCCCCGGGCCATATCGACAGCTGCACAATAAACGCAATGATATAAGCCGCTGTGCAAATCGCTGTGTTTACAAGTTCCTGCAACAATGAACTCACCTTTACTCTTCACACTTGTGCTACTATAAACAACTATCCCACTGTACAAATCTGTTACACATTTCCTTCCTTTTTAATTTATTTATTTAATAAAATACGAACAGATTTATATTTAGGGGAAGTTATTTTTTGAAAATTGTACGTACTGTGAGTATCCAATGAATTGGTAAATTGAGCGCTTCTCTAATTCCCAAAAAGTAGATAAATACCCAAATTAGGGTACCTATAAAACTTGTGGTTGCTACGAAGAGGAAAAAATGTGTTCCTGAAAGCCAGGCGGGGGACGCCAGTGACATACATAGGATACCTAATATCTGGAAAATAAAAGAAAACAAAGTTAATTCAAGGTTAATGATAAATAATACCTATAAATAAACGAAGTTGGTATAAAAGCGCATTTAAAGTGCAACTATAGTAAATTTTTTTACCTACATTAGGTAACTAATCAGGGGCTTTTAAAACGGAAGTTGTGATAAAGGCAAATAGGATAGGACAGGACTATTAGAATAGATATAATAAAGCAACAAATTTTATTTTTTTAAGAATGCGCTAACTAGTCGTAACTCATAATTTATTAATTTAATACAATCCTCCACGTCTGAGTTAATTAATTATTTGGCGTTTGTAATAACGTTTTCTACACTTACTTTTATGAATATTTGACATAGCTTACTGTAAATTTATTCAAGGTCATGGATTTTATAGCTGTAAATATGATACCTGTATGTACTTAATATTATTAATAGTTTGTTCCGTATCATCAATATTCCATTTTAAATTTTTGTGACTTTCCATCATCGATAATGGAATGTTGTCATTTTAGTCATTTAGTTGAAAAATCACTGTTTAATAACTCATCAAATATTTTTGTAGCTTGTTTACTATTTACATAAATAATAGACACTAGACGACCTTTTACTTTTGTTTGAACGGCTTAAAAATCAGATTCTAGAATTTTTAGCTTAAAAAATTGATTTTAAATCACACTATCTTATTTGGTCAACTGATTAAATATGTATGAATAAGGAACAGATGGAAAAAAAAATTGAAATAAACTCGGTATGTATACCTACATTTTTTCGTAAAATTAAATGTTCTAACTGCATTTGATAAAAATGAATTGCTAAAGCAATTATTTCTCTTGACCTTTTGCTTGATTACTCATAACAGTCATAATTTAATCAAAATTTGAATAATTCCTAATAATAGAAAAGAGACACAGTATTTTTGACAAAATATCCTTAAAAGATAGGCCTGGGTTGCACAAGTTATGATTATGAACAATCAATTAATGTTATCTAAATTTTAAGAGGCCGACAATGTGGACCAATATCTGGAGCTTTATAGAACTCAGGGAACGTTCAATTGATTAAAAATCTCCCTAATATCTTCAACTTGAACTTTAAAAACGTAATAATTAAATTAATTGCCGTTTGGATTGTTGGTTTCAATGATTTTAGTTTTTTTATGGTACAATATATAAATAATTATTATTACTGTTCTAATACAATGTGCGACAATAAATTTGGGAGATTTGACACAAAGAATTGTATAAACCAATCTTAAATGTAACTTTTGACATCAGCTATCAGTTAAAAAAGATTGCTTTACACAATTTTGATGTCAATGTCAAAATATGTTTTATGTTTATGGCGTATGGTTGTAGTCTTTAAGATAATTTTAGAATTTCATTTTAGACAATTCTACAAGTTAGTTGATTCGAGTTGCTTTGATATTATTTTTTTTGTCAAAAACTCGAAAAACAAAAACTGAACTAAAAATGTTCTAGAAAAACAATAGAATATTCTAGAAAAAATTAAGAATCTATGATTGAAAAAGAAAGGGCAACCATCTTTAGAAGAAAGACTTTTAGTTATTTACACGAACATAGAATATTCTAAAAGAACGTGAAAAACAAAAATCAGAAGGAGAAGCAAAGGAAAAACGAGGGATGAATGAAGAAGAAATGGAGAAAAGAAACTTCAGAATATTGTGAAAAAAGACGAATGGCAAGATGTCTAACAAAAAAAAACGATATAAAGAACATGAGAAATCAATGAAAATTTGATAGATTACAAGATGTTTTCAAAACAGACATTATGATAAGCAAAAAATTTGAATCAACGAGTTCTAGAAGATCTAAGAAAAAATGTTATTGTGATAAAAACAAAACTCAAATAGAATTTGGAAAAAGGTTTATAAAATAGAACTAAAAATTGGAAACAAGGGGACATATTACAGCAATGGACTGTTACAATAACGAGTGAAACCCCCGACATTCATAATTTATAATTGGTTTTGTCCACGAACTATATTTCCACAGGCTTATTCACTCTTAGAGCAAACCACTTACTTGCGGTAGTTTCAAAAATAGTTTAAAAACTAATAGAAAAATACTGTCATATAAGAGGATTAAGTTTCTAAGATTGTACTTATTTAAAAAAATTACTGAAAGATATTCCACCAAATATAGTGATTGCAAGTTTAAAACTTGGATAGTACTAGCTTTATTTAAAAACGTAGCGCAAACGGTCAAAGTGAAAAAAATTGTAGAGAAGTATATTTTGTATAATGAAGTCTCGAAAGCGATATTATTATCTGTAATGGTTTGGTCTGCAAAGGTGCTTAAACATAAGAAAGAGTTGAACAAACGTTTCTCGCATTCAAATATCTATTAAACCTTTACTTGATTAACAATTTCTTTGTTATGAAAGTAGCTTGTAATTCGACAAAAATTTTGTAGTTTATGAGTTGATTTTATTTATTTTTCTATTATTAATTTTTATTTAAATTTTTGGAAACGACAATTCCGAGACCCTCACGGTAAAAAATCTTTTTTTGTTGAGAAACTTAATTTTTTATTAATGAAAATTGTTTATAAATCAAGGAAAGTCTTTATATTTTCTAAACTGAACTTGTTTAATTTATGTTTATTCAGTTTATTGCCAAATATTTATTTCTTGTGTTGCAGCTTCCGAATTTATTTCATAATGGACAAAAAACTTAATATTATCAAAAAATAGTTCTAACTTATATGTGAAACAATAAATTGTTTTGACATAAAACCATAATATTTTTAATTCAGCGCATTGCAAGGATGATGTTTTTTCTCTTTCTCTTGGATATTGTGATGCCAGTCCAGGCCGCCAAATGAATACTCATTTCTATTATTTTACTTCGTGCTTTCGATTTTAACACTATTGTTAGGTTTATTTTATTTCTCTCTAGGGTAGGATAATCAAACTAGTCAGGTTGGTTTAATATCCTAGGACCTCACCTTACTATTTGTCAGTTTACGCACAGAGGCGTAAAATTCATATTCCTGTGAAGATATCAGCCATTGTAAAATCGACTTTACCTTTCGCAAAGGCAAAAAATTGTTTTTCTATAACCCGAAAATAGCTTCTCAAAAGTACAAAATGTAGTTTTATGTTATTTTAGTTTAGTGTTACTATTCAATTGTCAATTAATACATTATATTAATTAAATACAACAATAACTTTTTTAATATACGCTTGTCATAAAAATTTGTGCAACAAAATGCAAAAAAGTGGATATTTCATCAAATGATTTCAAATTTACCTAGACAGGATGCACTATGAAAAGAGTGTAGAGATTAATTTTGGAACATCCGATATACAATGTTCTGCTTACTATATCACTTATTGTTTGTCAAGATAAAAAATATTACCTAAAGATATAAAATGAAACAGACTGAAAATCCTTCCGTGTAATTGCATTTATTGCAACTGCAATTTTATACAATTTTCACTTTCATTTTAAAAATTAGAGCATCAATTAGCAGACACGAAATGTGTTGACACAAACTGTCTCAAAATTCTTCTAACAAGTTCGTTTTAATTACTTTGCAAAACCAACAGTTTTATAAAAATTCAACACAGATTTTAAAATTTTTATTTACAATAAATTTTAAAATAAAATATGACGCAATGGAAACTCATAGAAGAGCTCTTCCATAACAATTTCCCTTTTCAACGCTTCACAAATTTGTCTTTTGCGTTTCTCAGGTCACAGTTTGCTGAATCTAAATTTTTTTTGTACAATTTCTCTTCCAAACAAGATTTTTCAAATATTCAAAGTCATGTACTACAATAACAGTACAGCTTCTATTACGTATTCAAACGCAACTGACCTTTCCAAAAAAGTCTACATGCATGGACTTATTAGGTCTAAACCTAAGTGCTACTACATTCCACAATTACGTCACATTTTGACAACAGTTATTGACTATCGTACATATTTAATAAAGTGTGAAGTAGTCAACCTTGTCCATGTTATTAAAAAGTCAATTAACATAAACGCTTTAATAATTTTTACGTGAAGAGAAAAATAACAAGTACCCATCAGATAACCCATATTAAACCCGAGACAGGAACTGCATTATCATTCCGTTAGGTACTCTTCGGTTACTTGGTCACTTTATGATCAGAATTAATAATTTTGATAACGGTACCACTCCAAGAAGTTGTTGAACGAATTCACGGAGTCTGGTCAACTTGCATAAAGCATATATAAATAACTGTAACACTTTAGATGGACTAAAGCGACCTTAGAACATTTGGCAAAGACCATAAAGTTACTTCAAATTATTTTGAATTAATTTGTAGTACCATCAGGTGGATGACCCCACAGATTGCAGGTGCGGCACTCTCGTTACGCAGCACCAACTCGGAAGTTTCATTGTTGATAAACGGAAACACAACTAATTTTACGGCATCTCCAACTTTGTAGATTTTTTTTTAAACATCTGTGGGTGTGTCAATGTTTTCGTCACGGTTTCCTACCCATATATGATTTTGCTTTTTGCGTTATGTCACTACTGCCTCCCATTTGAACCTACCTTTACACCTACTGAGCTACATTGTAGGTTGAGCATTAAATTAATTCTAAGGTCGCTATTGGGTGATGAACTACACGTTATATGGACGCCACTTGTGACGAAATGGGTCTCCCACATTTCGAAGCGTAGGCTTGAAGATGATAGTAATCTACTTTTACTCAGGGTAAAAAAACACCATTAAAATCTACAAAAAATTTAGATCAGATATTAGTTCCTCTATTTTTTTTATAAAGTATTAATTTTATTGAGTTTAATTAAAATTTTTGCGGTAATACTCGTTTTCATTTTACCCATATTTTTTTTTAATTACTAATCACCCGAGAGAATTTTATTGTGATTACGAATTTTTTTTTCATATTTAAAAAATATTATTAATTGAGATAATAGAAGAAATATAAATAAAGTAATTTTTGTCATATTTTTGATAATTTGTGTTAATTTTCGCTTTTGGTTTGTTTGTTGTACCTAAGTAGGACTGTAAAGCCAATTAGGCAATAAAGACATTTAAGTAGTAAGTAGTATAAATAAAGTAATTTATGTATTTTGAAAATTTTGATTTGATAACTGTGCGACTACACCCACTTAGACCCCCAATGTTAGGATAGAAAAATCTTCAGCACAGAGGATATGGTCAAATATTTAAAGTGACCCCATAAAAAACGAGTGTATAACCACAGCAAAAAAATAATTTATTCTTATCAGTCAAAATATTATAAAAAGCCAAAATTTTAGCGCATATAAGTAGTAAACTATTCAGGCGAAGTAACATTTTTACATAACAGTTTGGTCACAAGAAGTTTTGTATAAAATATAATTGCATTTTTTTAACAGTATATGGGTGTATACAGTGTGATTTAAAGAGTATATACTGTATTTCAAATAATTATTTACTTTATTTCATTTAAAAAAATCTTTAGCTTAAAGAATTAATATCACAAAAACCATTTGATAAAATAGCATCAAAATCAGTACTCGGGAGTAACTCAACTACAGTTTTTATGTCGTCATTTAATTTTTAAATTTTTTATGGCAAAATCTTTATGAGTGATCTGATAATCATTTAAGTTTTGACAGACTTTTATCTTTATAATCGTTAATATTTAGTACGCCATGTTGGTATTTCTATTTTTTAAGACAACATCGTTATCAGTTACCTGAAGAACAGTGTTTCAGTTTATTTTATCTAAAGTCAACCCATCTCAAAAAATTTTTAAAGTTTAAAAATTTTAACTTCCAGATTAAAATTCTCCAGAACTTATTTTTATTGAATAGCTGGTTTTGTGGACTCTTAGGTGACTTGTTGAGTTCTTTATATACATTTGTTATATTAATTATACAGGGCGTCAAAAGCAAAGGTTTTGCAAAAAATGAAAAGCTTAAAACACTCCAATTTTACAAAAAAAGTTGCTTGAATTTTTTATATGGGTTTCTTATATCCAGTGCCAATTCCTGGAGTCTCGAGACCCGACAATTTTTAAGGCCCTTACCACTCTAGATAAAGCAATAGCCCATTATTAAAATTTTCAAAATAGTTATATTCGAAATGTAATACATATTTGGAAAACATAAAATATTTTTTGTGAAATAGGAGAGTCTAAAACTTTTCAATTTACATCCACCTAAAAGCCCACAAAACCAGCTAAACTAATAACAATAATTTTGTTCAACTATAATGTTTAAAAATATTTATGTTTAATGAAAAATAAATTGATATAAAGTAATAACTTTATATTGTAATACGCAAAAACAGTTTTTTTTCATCTTTAAGCGCTCTAGTGCCTAACAGTTAGAGATAAAAATATCGCTTCGGGGACTATTAGACAAAATTAATAAAAAAATTTTAATTTAATTGTCTAAAGCTTTTTCTTATAACATTTTTTGTACTTTTATTAACCACCGTTTGTGCAGCGTTTTAAAATATAGGTTGATTCAAAAGTATGGAGCAAAATTTTTATTTGATATACCTACAGCACCACAAATGATAAAAATCTGCAGAAAATGTTTGTCTCATCCCGAGTGATAACAAAATTATGGACTTTCAAAGTTGAGTATGAAAAACCTTTTTTGGAATATTTATAAAGCCACTTTATTATAAAATTTATAAAGCCGATTATTATAAAATTTAGTACATAAACAAAGTTAAATGTCATGTTTTTATTGATAATAGCGAAATTTTGCTACGTCATTTCAATTTTCGATTGCGATACTTCTGTTACAGATTTTTTATTTTGATAATTATTATCTTTTTTTTATTAACCCTAATTTTTATAGCATAAATGAATATATCAGTGCATTTTGAATAAAAATACAAGACGATTTACAACCTAGGTTTTATAATAATTAATTTTTATGTTATAATTTTGTTATCAGTTGATATAAGACAAAAATATTTCGCAGATTTTGATAATTTTTGATGCTGTATTTCCGTTTAAAATATTGTTCCATACTTTTGAATTTAGTCAATTATTCTTTTTAATATGACAGTATTTTCTTAATTCCTTTGTGAAATTTTTAACCGAAAATGTTCACTTTCTTTGCTTTACCACTTTGATCACGTTTGTGACATCACAGTAAAAACCATGACAGTAGACTTCGGTTAGGGCCGTCTTAATACACCTCGTATCCATGGTATAAACAACAAATAATAAACAAGTAGTGTGAAATAAATGATTTTTTGTCTGTTAACATTGGCGGCTGTAAATACGATTTTGGCGGCCGTGAACGAAAAAACAAATTTTGTGGCCGATGCTAAACCCCTAAAAAAAGTTTTTCTTAGAAACAACTTTTTGTTTCTAAATGAAATACACCATCATTTGGCACATTTATTTCTGTTGGGTTTCTTTAGGTACACATTTACACAAAAATAAGTAACAAAAATAATAAAAATAAATAAATAATGTTTTATTTTTTAAAAGAATAACATATTAGGTATTTGTAAAATCTGAACCTATATTTTTTTAAATAAAATTATGCGTTTAAATAATAAAAAATCGAATATTTGGAGCGGCCTTGCGTCCCAGCCCTGTTTTTACTAGTTGTTGATCAAATGTAATTTTGTGATCAAAGCGAATTCAAAATCACAAGCATTCCCATTGAATGGAATTATTATGAAAATTTTATTTAGGACATGTGAAACTGGTCCAAATGTTTGCCAATCGCTATTTTAACAACTGGCTAATTAACTTGCCAAACTGTCGCTATTACTAGAAATTTTTAACTTGCGGAAATAATCGTCAAAATAAAACAGAATTAGAATGGAACTGTATACACGCTTTTATTCAGACTCCGCTCTGAATAACCAAGATGCTAGTGTAGATTGCCAAATTCTGTTCTACAAAATTACTCAACAAATTGAAGAAAAAAATGTTTATGGGAAAATTGAACAGATTTAGTCAATAAAGATAAATGAGTTTCAAGTTTATAACTGATCTTAATTGATTGTAACGGTTCATGTATAGCAGTATCTAATCATACAGTTTAGAGTCAAGTCTATAATTAAATTAAAAGTTTTTTACAGTTTTTTTTATTAATAAACCTGTAATTATTGTGTGCAGCTTTGTATGTGTATAAGATAAGTTTTTCAAATAGAAATGTTTTAAACATAAATTGAATTTGAAATAATGGTACTATTATGCTTGTTTCAGCAATCATGAAGTTGTAAAGATATGATTTACCTTGACAAGACAATTAGTGTTACAATTTCCGACAAATTTGATTTATAACTTTCATTCTTAGGTTTTGTATGTATTAAACAATGTGGAAAATTGCTTGTTTTAAAATCTAATCTGTTACTTCTACTATTATTTGTTCAACTTTATAAGTCAAGCTGAAAATAAATAAAACAGCAATAAAATAAATAAAATTATCTCGACAGATTAATTATCTACTTAATACCTTAATTTTATTAGTTTTGCTGCTACACCAGCTAGTATGTCTTTAAAAATAGTTTCTTTTTCTTTAATTACAGTGGTTAGTAGACGTCCGGTTATCCGAAACGACAACTTTGTTTAAACTTTAAAGCACAAGCCTTTAGGGCGCCTGCTTTATTAGTTGAAACACTGTAAAATAACATAAAGCATCCGACTTGTATAAAATTTCTAATCCGATAACAGAGTTGTATATGTTTTTGTGCAACCGTCCGCAAAATAATTGTTTTACGGATTTTGTATCAGTCGCGAAATTAATTTTTGTCCAACCGGATAAAACAAAATTTATTTTACAGGTTCTACATCAGCCACAACATTTATTTTTTCGACTATGGCCGAGAAAATTCTTTTTAAGGCCGCTGTCACCGACAAGTGTAGTAATTCTTTATTATGGTTGCACAAAAGACGGATTTGCTTTAGCTATAAACCTTATTAGTTATTATCGTCATTTTCAAAGTTCATTTTCGCTAAATACTAACGGCTTCGACATGCAAAATTATGAATAGATTATCTGTTTTTGAACAGTTGCATAAAAAAATAATGTTAAATTTAGACCGGCCCACCGGGCAAATATCCAGTGTCTCGTCTGTCCCATCCAACCCTGGCGTATAAGCTTTAAACGAATTTTATCAAACTACTTTAATTTTTTTTTCATTTTGAAATTTAGTGTTTGACAACATTTTCTATTTAAATTTTATTTTTTTATACTAAATCGAGAACAACTTTTAAAATTTTTTTAGGAAACAAACACTTTGTCATATAATTTAATTGTGGCAAGAATAGTTTTTTCCTTAAATACTTCTAACAATTCAGTGTACCTAATCTTGTTATTTTACCGCATTTTGATATCACACTGCTGTGAAAATATGTATTTCTCTCTTTGATGTACGGACAACTGTCGCATACGTACGTTTTACAGTTCAGGAGGGCAAAAATTAAAGTTAACACATACCTATAATCAAAGTTTAAATCATTTATGTTTCACGGTTGAGTTTTTTGTCACCAAAATTGATTTTTGTATCCTAATATCCAGAAAAAACAATAACTGTGGAACGGTTTGCTAAAATTCTAAGTATTTTTACTTAGAAGTAGAAATACAGTGGTTTAATACATAATACCTAATAGTAATTCCCTAACTAGAACTTCTTCAAATCGAAGTTTTTCTAACTCGATTTTTTTGCAACTTGGTTCAAATTTGATTTTTCTCCTTAGAGGTTGGAGTCAGAAAAGTGTTACTTCTGAGTATAGTGTGTATAGTTACTTCTGAGCACATTGCACATTGCTAAGTTACACAAAATTTATGAAATTTAAGAACACTGTTTCGTACTAACATCACTGAAGATTGGGCAATTCTCAAAGATCACACTATTGACAATTGAATGTCTTATTATAGATTGTGTTTATAAATAAAATTGATATTAAAACAATATTGCATTTCCGATTCGGGAGAAAACAAAAGGTAAGAAGAAATATGAGTGTACTAAGTGAAATCTTTATGATCAAAAACTTCAAGTTGTAGACGCTCACAAAGCTGAAGACAACGAGATGGACCAAGAGAGCTATGTATTAACGTTAAAATGCTCCTAGAATTTAACAACAAAACACACAATAAACAAATCCTCTAAAAATACTTAAAAATGCGCTTGAAATTTTCCAACAGAAGATACGACAAACCAAAACTTTACAAAGATCAATATCTAAACCTTCTAATTTCAGAAGCAAAACATCCAAAACCGTAAAGTTACAAGAATATACGCTAAAAGGTATTTCAAATTAAGAATTTTCTGGAAATTTCAGTTTCCAGAATGATAAATTTTGTTTTCCACGGTAAATTTTGGCTGAACGGTAAAATATACACACTAGAATCTTTGCCGAGAACTGTTATCTCTTAACACCCCATTTTCTCTGATATATTATTTGGTTCGACTTTTATTCGAATTACAAACCTTTCATTATCGTTATATAAGCGGCGCGAAGAGCATGACCGAGTTAGTTTGGAATCCGAAAAACGATTGAAGAATGAACGGTTCATCGGATAGGACGTTATCAAATTGGCAATCGTAGTTATTACTGTGTGAATATCGAGTTATTTATTTGTTAAATTATTGTTGTGTGTAATCGTGTATAATCGTGTATAAATCGTGTATAGTAGAAAAAAATTATTCGTTATTAATCCAACTCTTTGAATCAAAGGAACCTTAAATTCGCACATCTCGTTGTAATGTTGTGAACGCACACATATCTGAAGAGTTTAGATTTTTTTTTTCTTCCTAATTAATTAGTGGCCACATTTTGAATTATTATTCGAGCTATTTAAAATTGAATGTTGACAAAAAATTATTTTAAACTTTCATAACCAATTGTGATACCACATTCAAAAAGGAATTTTTTGTTTCCAGCTAATTATTTTTTATATCTAAGGGTTGAAGATAAATAAGTGTAATGACATTTGAATTTTAAAAAAAATAATTTTTTAAAGCAACTTTTGTAGCACGACTTCAAGTTTATAAAACAAGCACTACACCTCAACTTTTATAATAAATGAGTTATGAAGCGATTTTTGTACTACTTTAATTATTGAATGTGGTCAGAAATTAAATAAAGTTAAAGTTAAAAAGATATAAAAAATGACTTTTTTGTAGCGTCTTTCAGATCACAAATATTTACTTACAAAAATATGTTTTGCTTCTTGTATCTTGTAAACTAAAAGAGATGGATGTTTAAATATTGTTCTCGTGTTCTTTAGATAGGTACCAATTGACAACGCACGCCTTTTTGGAACAGTCGATATATTTTAACTAAATTAAATTGAATTTAACATTTGTTAAAGTCTGTCTTTTACCAGAGAGAAGCTAGAAAGCGTTGGAAATTTGAAATAGCCATTTATGATTGGTTGATTTCGAAAATGAACGAAACACAAATTCAAAGCTTCCTACCTGCTGAAAAAAAAACAGACAGTAAACAGAGTTTGCAGAATCAGCCGCATGGTGTGTAAAGTAATAGTAATCCATCCTAATGGTACTGGGGTTTTTCACTTCTGTTAATTGAAAAATGATAACATTAGGTTCTGTTAAAAATTTTTACGTTTGTCTACAATCTGTTATTTTTTTTATTAAATACTAAACTGTTGAACTATGTAATAAGTTTCTGATATTGGTTTTTATGAACTAATTACAAGTTGAGATACTACCGGTAGTATCGCAAATTTTAATACTTTTCCATGGCAACAACCAATTACAGCTCCGAACTCTTTTAATTTTCCATAGGAGTAAAAATACTACCGGTATTATCTTAACTTGAAATTAGTCCATTATAATTATTTTATATTAATAAAATTGCCATTATTAAAAATGGGAGTGTATATGTAAAAAAGTAAATAAATAAAAATCAGCAATGCTAAACGATTGTTGTAACTGTTTTATTGATTCCTTTGACATTTACTAACTATTGTTTAAATAAATAATACTATATTAATAAATTCTGAATGATAGATTTATTACTGATTCGAAGATTATTGAGTACCAGAATTGCTTTGATTTTTTGCTATAATGATAATACAAAGGTTTGTAAGTTATCTAAATTTTGTTTATTTAAAAAAATGTTTATAATAGTTTCTTGTTTTCAAACAATATCCATTCACGGAAATTCAAATCCTTGTAACAGAATACTATTTTCTCATCAAATAACTTTGACTTTATCACATAATGAGATAATAAACAATCTCCCGTGAGATTTTCATTCGAGTTATCGAAAGTTAAACCCAGTAGACATAACTTCTTTTTCGTCAGCATAATTATGAAAATATGATCCAACATACGACAAAGGTCAGTAAAGACATTGTTTTTCAACATGTCCAGTAAGTAATTTACTCGTTCACATCTTACTATTACAGCATACAAATTCTTTTATTACCGATAATTATTTCAACAATGCGCGACCGGCAAAGCAAGGACGTCCATATTCTACAGGTATTCTCGAACGAACACCCATCTAAGGCATGTTAGACGTCATTTAAGTGCATTGTGAATAATCATCACAAATAGATTTTGTAACCAAAAGTGGCGAGAAAAAGATGTCGCTTTCACGTTAGGTCACTTATGTGGGTCGTAGAAAATGGAAAAGAATGCCGATTTTTTGTAATATCAAATTAGTGATTAGCCGCGAACGTAAACGAAAGGAAAAATAAAAGTAACACTGGATTTGCATTAGCTGTAATTAACTTGAATAGTTTTGTAGACACGAAACTCAATTTTTGATGAGTAAACACTTAAACTAGCCTAGTTTCGGAAGTTATTATTTGGTTTATTTGTCTAACTTTACCAAATATACAAATATTTCTTTGATCTTCACGTGCATTTCTAAACAATATCCTCCTTAAATTTTTAAAAATAGAACACGTAATAAAAATTTTATTGAGTGGGCCATATGTCTAGAAATTTTTGAACTCGGTTTACTGGGTTTTTCCTAAGATGCTTAATAAAAGGATAAGAAGAATATTGGAGAAAATATAAATGATACTAAAAATAGAAAGAGATAATAATAACTGAGGTGATAGCAGACAGTCCGAGCGATAATGAAAGTAAAAAAAGCGAAAGATGAGCAGGTAATTGACACAGAATAGAGGAAGAAAAATAGTACAAGTCATCAGTTATAATATGATGAATACAAGCAGAAAACATAGGAAAGGCAACCTTTTAAAAAAACTAAAGAATGACCAAACAAATGTGTAGAAAAGGAACGAATCCTCGGAAGAAAGACTTAGAATAATAGAAACAGATGATGACCAATAGTATTTTACCAAAAAATACAAAAAAGCAGAAAGAACATAAGAACCCTGTATTAGAAAAATAAAAATGGAAATTTATTAGACAATATGCCAGGCAAACTAAACAGATGGACAGAGCATTTTCAAGATATCTTGAACCAGACCAAGAAAGAGGAATATCTCTACGTGTTAGATGCCAAGTCAGAGAACAACATCGAGCATAAGGTACGAATGGAAATAAACCAGTAGCAGTCGGTGAATTTTTTAATTTCTGTATTTTGAAAACGGAGAATGAGACCCAAATTATATTGTAAGGGACTATATTGAGCCCAAATTGAAGACTACTACAGTAATAAAAGATTATTCATAATTGGATTTTCAAAAATGGTGTGCCTCACCTGAAATCTGAAACGGTTTTCACTAGAACACTGCCGATTTTTTTATAACTGTAGGACCAATTCATGTCTAGTTTCCTTTTGGTTTTTTTCTAAAATGTTTATTTAAAAAAAGATAGATTAGTTCGAATGACTATAGAAGTTATTAGAGAAAAACAAAGAGCTTCGCTGAGAACAGAGATTTAGTACAAGAAGGTCCCTATATCCATAACCTTGTTTAAGCTGTTAAGGGAGAGCAGAGTACATAGAGTCAGGGAAAGGAATGAAGGAGTAAGAAGTTGTTCAAAAAGACTGGAACGGTACCAAGAAAGTATATCTTAAATAAAAATAAAACGAAGCATTTGAAGACAAGAAATTTAGAAAGTAGACAAGCATGAATGAGTAAACTACAGAAATAGAAAAAAGGCTAGCAAAGGGCCTTAAGGTTGTAGGATCTATGAGGAGAATATTGAAGAGCAAAGTTATTTCAAGAATGATGAAGATAGGTTTGTACAAGAGCGTTGTAAAATAAGCTGTTCTATTCCGTTGTAAAGCATGAGCAAGGGTGTTGAGCAAATGTATAGCAGAACAGTTAAATAGAACAAAAACTATTGCTCAAAATAGGCAGGCAAAATGAGGAAGGAAAAGCCAAACGAGTAACAAATGAAGGCCTAACTCCTAACTGATAGTATAGACTATATACACTTGTAAATAAGTAATACAAACACAAATAACAAGCAATAATTAACCTACTATATACCACATACACTAGATATCTAACAAGGAAATAATTGGGTATCTGCATTACAATCTAAAGGGAAAAATTAAATCTTAACAGGAAAGCAGAAAAAGAAAAGTCAGGCAGTTAATATGAAACACCATAGAAAGGTTATAAGGAGCGAGGAAATTTGCAAATTAGCAAGATAAATACCAGAAGGGAAAATACTGACGTGGTTGGGTCATTAGGTAACAGAAGTCCAGAAAAAAGACAAGATAACTAAAAGAAAAAGAGGTGGATTAAAGCAAAATGGATAGCAAAATACAGAAGGAATTAAAGAAATAATAAAAAAAAACAAGAAGAAATCTCCACATCCTAAAACCCCAGGGAGAAAATTGGTGAAAATCTATATAATAAATAAGAGACCAAAAAAACCAAAAATGAAAAAAACGGTAACCAAAGAATAGGAAAATAAAATTAAATATAGACTATAAATACTAAAACTCTAAAAAATGTAGAAACACAGAACCATTGCATACCAAGTTTTAGAAGACTTCAGTTGGTTTTTGATTCATTTAACAGAAACCAAACAATCAGGGAATAGCACTCTAGAAATATAATAGTCATAAAATACAATAGTCAAATACCATAAATAAAATAATACTTAAAGAAAATTAGACGTACGGCAGAAACAAAATCTTATTAACAATAACACAAAACAAAACAACAGAAATAAAAATATACAAAACCTTAACAAGGCTCGTGATATGTCGTAGACAATAACAGGAAATAACTAAAGAAGAACAAACCCCAAAAATAATATAATGAGCAAAATATCGTACAAGAAACGGAGAAATAAGACTAATAAGAAAAAATGAATATATGTGCTTAAAAATACAAGAATTTCAAGTGGCTAGACATGTATAAAAAGAAAACTAAATGGTCTAGTCCGAAAACAACCAAAGAGACGATAGACAATGTTATTTTTATTTAATGATTTAAATTTGAGACAAATTTTGTTTAAAACTTTCTTTCTTAGTTTCAAAACTTTACTGTAATATTGTTTGTTTTTCTGGTCTTGATTTCTTGATTTATTTCGTGCGTAAGTTGTTCAAGACTTTGTAAGTTATCATTTATTGTACGCAATATTTGCCCTAGAGAAAAATTTAAAAGCATTGGTAATATTAAATTGAAAAACAAAATATAAAGATAGACAAAAAGAAAAATAAAGTAACTGAGACAACCAACTGAGAAGCAACAACAAACTTTATGATCAAAAGAACAAAAGACGGCTATTCTAATTAGATCCCTTCAGTAAACGTCTGGAAAAACGCCTTCGCATCGTTATAAATCGTAAGAATGATGAAGGTTGGTAACAGTGTCACTAAACACACATAAATCTTTTGTAAGATGTGTCGTCATTAGTCAAGTCACTAAAAACAGAGATGTAGGAGTACCAAGATTTAACTGATTAATCAAGTGATTGAAAATATTTGTTTACTGTTTTTATTGTTGTAGAGTTGGTGACAGTGACGTTTTATACTTAAATCACTGTTGCCAACATATGTCAAGTCTCTAAAAATAGAAATGTATAAATGCATCTCACATTCTTGCTATGTTTTCAAAATTAGTTATTAATTTATGAAAGTAGGTAATTCAGCCAGCGACAGCTTATACGTATTAGTCCATATTCTCTTTTATTCTTCACCACGAAGTGACTTTCGATTGGACAAATCTATTGATGAGACTCAAAAGTAGAACACATCGATTCTGAGACAGCTGATTTTAAATAATTAATTATTTTGTCTTAACGATGATACTGGTCCTTATTAACCTAAATATTATTAATTCAAAAATGGTTTGTTTCTTATGGTTCAAGGTAATGCAACAAATCATTATTAAATAATTAATTCACATTGATTTTTAACAAGATCTAATTTTATTCCTTCCTGTATTATCCGCTTTCATTTTGGCACTGTAATTAAATTAGAGGCGCTTGGATCAAATCCAAAAAAACTAAAAATAGATTTTACTACAATATTCAAATTACAATATGCTAAAATTTTATTATTAGGTTTATTTAAACAAAAAAAGTAAACAGGAACGAGGACAAAATAATTAGTTAAAACATAATTTTTCTGATTAGCATAGGTGAAATATTACATTTCTCTTTTTATCGGAAACAGATGTGACTCCTTTAAAGTTTTCCATCACACTTTTTCAACAAATATTTATAAAAGAAACAATGCGACGTTTTAAGGACGTCAATAAAAAAACAACTTCGATTTTAAGGGAGGGGTTATAAGGGGTCAAATTTTTCTCCATAGAAGCCAAGGTCGGAATTATGTGACAATTTTTCATCGACTTTCACTCACATTTCCATATTTGGTTTTTATAAATAAATAGAGCAAACTGGATAAGGAAAGGAATGTTGGTCAGATTGAGATTTTTCTGATGAACAGATAAACTTTTGGCAACTGTAAAAGTAACGGAAGTAAAAAAGTAAACAAAGCGCGGAAATAAAACTTCAAAATCCGGCTCTGTTTCTCTAAGTAACCCATTTATATTCAAACTTTTTCTAAGTCGCTCGACAACTAGAAGAATTTTAAAAGGAAAGTCACCTTTGAAATGCCATCAAAGCGCTGGATCTAAATTTAAACTTACAAGTTCGGCAATTTTGAGTATTCCAGGAGTTGTTTTGAAATAATCCACATTGATCTTAATCCATGCTAAAGGTTGGTCACTGGTTGCTTGCGGTTTATTTGCCGCGTTATTATTGGGTGCCTCTTGCACGTTCACTACCGTTTCTGTCATCATTAGACAGAAATTATTTTGGGATTTTTTTTATTTTCAAATTTTTTTTCAATTTAAGATGAGTTCTTTTAACACCTGTTAACACTACACGAGCACAACAATTTCTAGTTATAATATTCCAAGTTGGCGCGCGACGATCTCTCGAATACCAGAGTGTATGGTAAAGGTGGGGCTAAGCTCCACACGAATTGGGTCTTCGCACATGTCCCAGGTGGACTCCAGAAATAAAGACAAACTTAAAAGTTAAAAAAAGATTTATTTTGTCGTCTTATATTTTTTTGTTTTTGAGCAAATTATTTGAGATTTTTTAATGTTCTTATTTACCCAATTAATATTATTATTGATATTATTACTTTGCAATTATTATTTTCATAATGCGGTTTTTTATTTGGTCCACATTATTGATTTTTCAATAAATCAGTTTTCTGTTTAAATATTCACAATATTTTTTCTAAATTAGGCATTAAGTTTTGTAACTGCTGCAACTCAAATTACACCTCTTTATATCTCTACATAATTTTTCCTATTATGAATATACCTACGTGTTTTTAAAAAAATTTATGAATCAATGCTTATCATTGATATTTTGGTGTATTACCTATTAAATTTTTAGTCATTCATCTAATTTGGTGAGAGTCTAGGATGTTGGTGGGTTAAAAACGCTAAAAAATTTTCTAAGAAGTAAGAATACGTCTTAAAAATAGATTAGATCTTGTGCGTATATATAAATGAAGTAGGTGTACACATAAAAAAAGTAAGAGTAGTATTTATGTACTAATATATGTATTATTACTACTACTAATTATTGTTTAACGAATTATGAATTAAACTGTCATTAATGTAAGGAATTTGCTACTGTTTTTTACAACTAAAAATCTTTATAAACAGAAAAAAAAAACAAATTGCCACTGCTGTCAATAACAGCTTCTTGGTTTGGCAACGCATAAGCTCCAGCCACTTGGGGGAATACTTGATGTACTTCATGCCCGAGTCGTGACAGAAAATAGTTCTGTAAGATCGAAAGATCGAAGACTATTTGCTCGGAACTTCAATATGCTTTATAGGTTCTCAACTACGAGTTTTTGGACCTCATGTGATAAATTTTCGGCACCACTTTTTTAACCAGTAGAATTTTTTTTGCAATTTTTTTTAAAGTTTTGTTAACTCTCAAATGCTACTCTCATGTTTTGTCGTATATTCCTTTTAGGACTATCATCGGTTATCGGTTCTTTTCCATTGCCTCTTGTCTCTTGAGCAGTTTATTTTTAACTCTTAAAGAATCCCATTGAATTCCTTATCCTTTCCAATGCCTTCAAAGCTGGAGTTTTGTTGGAAATGTTTTGTCACTGCGGTCTTTGATATCTATTTTTTTTACTCTCAAAGATCAAGGCGATGTCGTCATCTTTCAACTCTTCCGTCATTATTTTCGTCGTTTGTGACGGGTTTTTTACTTTTGAAAATGATGGAATAAGAGTTTTTACTTACTATAATTCTCAGATAGCAACGCGACCCCTTTTAGCTTAACTTTAAAACTCAAAATTTAGACTCGAGCAAAATCCGCTATTACATTGGATAAAATTTATTGGTTTTGTAGGAACAATGCTCTGAAATGTTGGAATTGAGGGACACCAAAAATTGGGAATTTGAGCAGATATTGAAACTCGATATTGAAATTCAAAATTTAAAATTATTATAAAATTTAATAAAAACAAAAGTAATAAGCGTTATGCAAATTTGGGATCATACAAAATAAGCTAATTTAACAAAAGTTAAATGAAATTAACATAAAAAAATGATAGGAAAGAATGTGTGAATTCAAACAGTTTAACTAACCAGTGTTGATTTAAAAAAGTTGTCAAGTGTGCTATGAAAAAACAAAAACATTTTGAAGTATGTCTTAGTTTAATTCGGCTGCCGTTCTGTCAGTTACGACCACAAATCATGACTGTGCGCGCTCTGTGGAGCTGTGTATCAAGTTCCGACATCCCTTCTTCGCTACATTTTCTTTTATCAAAATCTCATAGCACACTTGACAACTTACTTAAATGAACAGTTGTTATAACTAGTTATTACATTACTAGAATTACATGGTGCAAAAAAAAACAAATTACATTGGAAATCACCCCCATTATGTTGGACTGATGGTTGGTACTTTACGGTACTTTATTAACAAAGAAAAATTGTGATGATTGAGTTCATAACAATTTGGATTAATGGATTCGATAATTTCTTGGTCAGGCTTATTAAATTATCAGTGTAATTTAAACGTGCAGAAAACAGAGGGAGTTGAATCACAAACAAAAATATTATATATCGAGAAGTTGCCTTAATCTAGAAGGACCGTAGGAAAACCAAAACTAACTTTCTGCAGGGTTATTAACTTATTAACGGTTCAAAAATGACGTACTTAAAACAACAAAAATTACAAAAGCAATAAGTCCCCAAACAGTTCACATTTTTAATTTACATTTCTCTTGTGCCAAACCATAACATTTTGAACCTTTTGGCAATTATAAATTACCAAACGAAATTTCAAAAATGCTGCCATGGTTGTTTTACAACACCGGGAGGAATTAAACCAAAAAGAACTTACTTAACAGCATCTTGGGGAGATGAACGGTTTTTATCACCAACACTTTTACTTGTTAACTTTGAGGCTTAGAAAGGGAAACTTTGATTACTACATTCACTGGCAGCTTGTCATATACTGATTTTTTTTGCTTGAAACGTCCGAGTTCTTATGCTGTCAGTTCTTTGTTTAGTTGGAGGTCAAACAGTGGTCATAAAGTATTTTTCGAAAGTTTTGAGTCTCTACTCCACAAGTTTTGTTTAGATCATCCGCTAAAAGCTTTTTATGGCAAAATGGTATCAAATTTCATGTGAAAGTGTCCAGCGACTTTAAATTGACTTTGCTTTGCTTAAACAATTTAATGATTGAATCGCGATATAAATTCTTAGATTTGATTTTTCTTCACAATATTTTTAGAGGACCAAAAGGGCATTTTTCTCGATGTCTTCGCAACTCTCTCGGTCTGCTTTACTTGGCATCGGCCTGACATGGTCTTTTGGTCAACGCATTCTGACAGGACGGTGTTCAAGATGAACGACGGTTATTCTGGGTAGGAAAGAATGGGCTTTGTATACAAGGCAAGGTCTTGTCTAGACAAAAGATGTCTTATTTTTAGTTATCTTATGAAGCGGTTTAGCTATGTTTGCAAATTCTTTCACAAAATGACGGTAATATGTGCAAAAACCTAAGACACTTTGAGTTTCGTGTTTATACTAGGGTCAGGGCCACTCTCGAACGCCTGAAGGTTTTAGGATCGGGTTGGATCTTCTCTGGTGATATTCCATGAACTTGTTACTACAAGTACTTCATGATCTTTTTTGGAGTAGATGACACTTTTTGTGATTTGGCTGAAGATTGGCAGTTCTCAGACGTCCAAAAATGTTTGCAAGTTTTTTTGGTCTTCTTTAATATCTTTCTACTATCTTATAACATTATCGAGGTACATAAAGCAATTTCTATAGGTTAATTCTTATAAGACTAGTTTTATTAGGCATTTGAAGGTAGCTGAAGCGTTACAGAGCCAAAAACGCATAACAATGAACTAAGAGACTCTACTGCCAGTCGTAAACGCTGTTCCTTTTTTATCATCTGAGTGGATCCTACTTTGGCAATACCCACTTTTTAAATTAAGTGTCGAAAACTACTGGGAACTCCTCAATATGCTAAGGGTATCGTCGTCACGTGGAAGTGTATAACTATCTTTCTTCAGCACATCATTGAGCTTTCTGTAACCCACCTAGAAGCAAATCGATCTGGTTTTTTTGTAACTAACGCTGCACTTACCAAAACTTTAATAACACTATCTTTCTTCATCTTTTCAACAATCTCGATGTAGCTTTCCCTTCGTCTCTCTAACAGTTAATTTCGGCCGCTGCTTCAAATTGTCTTTCGGCTACGATAATTGGCTTTAAAAAAGTTGGGGGTTTTATTTGCTGTAGGTAAACCTGATTCTGTTTACGTGAATAGACTTTTTATCGAGAAATTACTTTTACTTTTACCTTCTTTTACTTTTCTTTCGATTTTTTTTTCAGATTTTTTTATCTTCTGATACTTTCTCTTTTTTACTTCTAGAGATTCTTTGTAAAAAGTAGTAGAAATGTAATGACTGGACAATCAAAAGCACTAAATGGACAATGGTGGGCAATCAATTTGGAATTATTTATGACAAGATAAAGCAAAAATTTTGCTCAGCGGAGAAGGCGTGAAGCTAGCCCTCGCAATTTTGTTTTTCCGTAGGTTTGTTTTCTAGATAAGTGTTTTTTGGAGGGTGGTAATTCAAAAATAATTAGTGGACAATCTTGGGCAATCGACAAACTACCATTTAGACCAGAAAAATTTATAACTGTCGAACAACAGGTGCAGATAGCGTGCGCAGGTTTTTGTTTTATATCATTATTTTTAGAGGTGGGCAATTAAAAGTAATGACTGGGCAATGATTCATAAGAGGAAAAAGTACAAATTTTACTTTGGCGGTAAAAACGTGAAGTTGGCTCCCGCAATTTTGTTTTCTAGATATTTTTTTACAAAAGTGGACAATCAAATTAATTTGGTGGGCAATAGTGCTATCAATGGGCAATTCTGGCAATTGTTTTAATTGTTTTTTATCTTTGTGGGGCTAACTTCACACATCTTTCTTCACAGTATGGTTTTAGATAGACAAAACTACAGTTGACGACCAGAATATTGTAACGTAAATGCGAATTCGGGTTCTTAGATTCAAAGACTAGGATTAATAACGAATAATTTATTTCTACTATGTATGTATACGAATACAATAACAATAAATAAACAACTCGATATTTACACTACAATTGCCGTTGCTTTATTAATGTCGCTCACTTTACTCGTTCGTCTGGCTTACACTAACTGACTGGGTGATTACTGGTCAATCACAAACAAATTTTGTGATTTCAACAAAAATTTTGATTTTGGTACTCGATTTAAACTTGTTTATATTTAAAAAGAAATGTGGGAACAAGAAACATTTGAAAGTGAAGGAGACATTTTAAATGATCTTTTGACAATGGCTGAATACTATACGTTTTGTGCCTCCAAAGAAACCGATTCCTGTTCCAGATACAATTTTACAATATAGGAAAAGGATGGCTGAAAAGAAAGAAATAAAGGCTTTAAACAGCGATATTTATGAAAATATGGCTCATCTTTTCTCTAAGAAAAGTATTTTCTCTAAGTGAAGGTAGAGGAATTTGAGACAGAATAATTCAACCTGGAAAAATAATCGACTCTCATACTTTTGACGATGCTGACGATCTCAAAAGACATTCGAGAGATCAAATACTGAAATGGACTGATCTATTAAAACTGGGATTTATGTTTATAATAAAAATGAAGCTAACTCTAATTTCAAGTCATCAACAACTTCATCACGTCATCGCATCTTTTTCTCAGCTGAAAATACACCCACCAAAAGTTAAAATACAGTTAAATTAACTATAAGCTTTAAGTTATGTTCAAGTTTTGTGTTCTGTTATGTACGTTTATATAGAAATTGTAATAAAAATTTAAAATGAATGCAGTTTTTAATTCTACCGCCTCTAATTTTCACTCGAGAATTTCTCGTTTTTATTGATGTCTTCGCTTAAAGTCAGTCTGGCAATGAATTGCCCCAAACTTGTCATTTTTTGTTAACGTCAATTTCTTTTTAGATGATCACACTACCTCCAGTCGTAATTAATCTCTTTTTCTCTAAGATTTTTTATTTATTTACCAAAGAACTTTTCTTTATTCTTCATTTTGTAGTCGTAGTTTTTCTTGTTTTCTTGCTTTTGTAATTGTCGTTTTTCAAGCGTCTTTAGAATTAATTTTGTTCTGGAATTCTCTTTGCTCGTTTTTTTCTCTTATTGTTAATCATCGTTTATCAAGTTTATTAAATATCTTTTTTTGTTCTTCTATAATTTTTCTTAGCTTTTCTTTTTTTTTCTCATAGTCTTTTTTTAAACGATTCTAAATATTTTAGTTTTAAATTTTCTATTTCTCGTCTTTTTCTTCCAGATGATGTTTTATTAACTGTTTCTAGGATTTTCTGTTCAACCTTCTCTTTCAGTCTACGTCTTTCACTACCTCTAGATTTTTTTTGTTTATTTTTTTCTATCAATCACTTTTAATTCAAATTTTCTAGAAACTATTTTTGTTCTAATAGAATCTTTCTTTGCTCTTTTTTTTATTTTCAGCAAAAATTTTTCGAATTTTTTTAGAATTTTGTGTGCTCTTCTATTAAAAAGATATATTTTTTTTACTGATATACCATCAGCTATTTAAAATACTTAAAGTAGTAGCCGCTCCCACCAAGAGGGTGAAGTGTCAGTGTTGACATTATCTTTAATATTTGCCTCCTTTTAAACAAAATTGACCTGTTTTGAAAAAATAGCCAGAAATATACAAAACTTGTTTCGTTTTTGAATAGTCACCTGTATGTATTAAAAAAATTGAAAAAAAACCACATTGTATTATTGGTTGCCTACATAACTTGTATGTTATTTTGTTATTTTATATTTGGTTGCATAACATTTTTATCAATAAAAATATGAAATAGCCTCAATTTAGTAGAAAAAGACGCCAGATTTTTCCCACCCGGCAGTAGGTCGTTTATTGCACCAACTGTAGACCTAAAATAATCAATCCGTCCATTTCTTTTTCTTTTCATTGTGTTGCACTGTACTGTACCATAACGGATACAGATGGCATTAAACTACCCTGTATATTATTTTATTTATATATAATGTGTACACAAATAAAATAATGTGAATAGATAAAGTGTGTTTGGTGTAGACTTATCGAGTTTTTTTCTTGATATGGTAAGCAAAACAAGATTTGTTTGTATAGAATGAGGTTAGGAAGCGGATGTTATTTACCCTCTTGTGTATGATAGAAATAATCCCACAGGAAACCAACATTACAATTAAAAAAAAAAATAGAAAAATATATTTTGTGGACATTCACCTATGTTCGCATTTTAATTGAAAATAGGATATGCCCCAGATGCGCTCTGAATAAACATTTAAATTTATTCAACATTTATTAGCTTTATTGTTTTTAGTTAAAGAATTATTGCTGTATCAGATTTTTTCTTTGTTTAATTATTGCTTTTGTTGCAAAATCGGAAAAAAATAATTAATTTCACCTTTATTGTCAAGTCACTGGAAAAAAATACATTTGTTATCTTCCGGGTGAACAAAAGAGCGCTTCACTTTCTTTTGTTTTCTTGAAAGTTACAGAAGGGTACTCACAATCGGCCAGTTGAACTTTTACAGTCGAGGTCAGAAATGATTGAAATACAATTCTGACATTTTATTGTTGTTACAAATTGAATTTTTTATGCTAAGTGACTACCTATAATAGTGGATAAAGGTCATCAGTTTTATTTAAACAAAAAAAATTGATTTGGCCTTCGTATTTTGACAAAGTCCACACTGTATATTTATTTACTACAAATAAATAATACCATTTTGTTCGATGTTGTCATTAATATAAGTGGTGTTGAGGAAACTCAAGTTTTATTTTTTAAATTAGGAATACTACTTTTATTACTCGAGTTGAGCTATGGGGTGGGAGTTAAAATTCCATTGGCATTGGTGACTTAAGAGGATTCTTACATTTTGGGCGAAGTCAGAATTTCTCTCTATTCTATTTAATTGGTCTGCATGTTTACTATGTGAGCAAGCTTTTATGCGAAATAGGGTTGCTAGCGGACCTCTCAAGTAACGTACAATAATCACGGCTACAGTTGTTCACAATTTATAGTGGTCTCTTGCGCTGCTAGGCAATAAATTTATGACTGAATTCGGGTAAAAAATAAATAAACAAGAAATAAAGCACATTTATGGAAATCGTTCTATTTGCAATAATTACATATTTTTAAAGCCAAGGAAGAAATGTGGGAAACTAAATTATCACATGCTCCTAATTACTGTTATGTACAATATTACATAGACTTTTATAAACAAAATAAAAAACCCACAAATTAATAATAGCAAAATTTTATTAACCCTTTTAGGTATGTACCTTACATTACAGTCTGCATAGTAAGCAATAATTTTAATATTATTATTTTCATAAAAAAAATTAGATACACAACCTAAACATGTATGTATTGTTGAAATTCAAAACAAAATGGAGAACCACTTAATACTTTCCGACCAAACATGAAATCATATTCAAATAAACATATAAAATTAAAATTATAATCCAAGGTCTGAAGAAGTGGTAATAAAAGCCACGAAACGTAACCAAGAAATTAAAGGTTTTTTATTTTTTTGCACGTCCAAAACACCCGATAATCATCGAATACGTAATACAAAATAATGGACAATAACAATAATAATCAGTAATTAAAAATATCGAAGAGAAAATATTTTAGGTAAAGAAAAAACATGTATGTAATTAAAAAAATATTTTTATTAACATTTAAAGTCAAAAAATTGTTTTTCTCTAAAGTTTTTTGCTTATAAAATTAAAACTAAAGTCTGATACACATTTTGTGTAATGTAACATGTAGGTAATTTAAAAAATATATATATAGTGTTTTATTTAAGAATCAAAAGTTATAGTCATTTCCAGTAAAACCAGTGCGTTACTATTTAGCAAAAATATTATTAAAAAATGAATAAGTCTAATTTCGTTTACATCCTTTATACTACGGTTCTATTTAAAGTCGTCAATGCCATGAAAAAATTTATCTGCTTTTCTAAAGATTTGTGGTATCACTAAGTACACATTACCATTATATAGCACCTTTATTATAACAATTATGCCCTAATTACATGACATTTTTGATCATACCACAAATTGGTATTGACAACCAAAATTTTTAGTTAATAGTTTTTTGCTTTTACGGACGTCCGACAGTCCCAATTTTCTTTTTTCACTCATTTTGTCACGAAAAGTACAAAATACAACTAAACGTTGAGTAGACGAATTAGCCAATTTCTTTATATTAACATTTCTTGGAAACCATAAGTACTTACAGGAACTACAAAGGGAGCGTGCCGATACCTAGCTGTGAATGTGAAGAGAGACGACGAGAGAGGATAGAGAGTTCGATGATTTTAATTCTTATCCATTTTACAGGAAAATTTCCTCAAAAAAGTAAAGCGCCGCTAATTAACTGACGAACCTAAAATTTTAATAGTATATAGAAAACATCTTGAATTTATTGCCTTGAATTAAAGCACATAACACATCGAAACGTCTTAATGACGCATTTGGTTTTTTGGTGATATATTTGTAAGACTTTGGAGATGTGGTTGACGGTATTTTAGTATAAATCTATTCACGTATTTTTGAGAAAGTAATTGCCAAACTTTGGTTTTAATTTGGGTTTGAAAAATAATCTTTTGTTAATAAAACTTTTTGGAGATTAAAAAATGCACCAGCCTCATGAGAAAAGTGTTGGCTTTCATATGCGACCAAGTTTATTTAATTTGGTTTTAGTAAACTCAAATGGTATGTGCCTTAATTTCGCTCATTTTTCCCATAAGCGGTAACATAGCTAAACGTCCGCCTTAAAACGACGTCTAGAAAACGATTTTTTTAATAAAAACCTTTATTATTAATATTAAAAGAGTAATAGAGCAACAGTTTCTTTAAGGGTCTGCGGTACCTATATTTCGACTAAAAATTAATCAAAATATTGTTTCAATATAATGGAAAGAATTGACCTAGTAGTGTTTATAGAATGTTAGAAAAATATTTTAAAAAATTGTTTAAAATATTAAACTGACAAATAATTTTTTTTGTTAAAAACAGGGCGGCTTTAGTAATAGACACTCATATCTATTATTTATTTACCAAAAAAATTTTGTTTTTGGTATTGTAAATTAGACACCTTATCTATGACATACCATTATGATTTTTGTTATCAACTTTTAATTTTTAATAAAAAAAGCTTTGAAGCTACTTTAAAATAAGAACAGAATTCAAAGCTTCTTTTTATGAAAAACTGTAAGTTGATAACAAAAAGCAAAATGGCATGCCCTAAAAAAGTGTCTAATTTACAATACCTAAAACAGAATTTTTTTGGTAAATAAATAACAGGTTTGGGTTTGGAACACTGAAGCTCTGCTCTGTTTTCAACCAAAAAATTATTTGTCAGCTTGATATTTTAAACAATTTTTTTAACACTCTATATAAACACTACTAGATGAATCCTCTTTATTATTTTAAAACATATTTCGACTACTTTTTAACCGAACCATAAGTACCGCAGACCCTTAAAGGGATTCTTACATTTAGGCAAGTCAGAATTTTTCTCTCAGTATTAGTATTTGTGGGAAACCATTATTATTTCTTAATAATTAAAGAGACAACAAGAGGATAAAGTTACGATAATTTTAATTCTCGTTCGTTTTACATAAAAATTTTCTCATAAAACTACAGAGACGCTAATTAATTAACAAACTTCAAATTTTAATACTACTATAAAATTATTTTGTGAAAATTAATGCTATCAGTGCTAAATATCGTTACAAAGCTGAGCTATTTTTTCTGAATTTTCTCATTTTTGTAAAGAGAATCTAATAATTTTTTAAAGATTTTTTTTGGTTTAAGGCATCTTAATTATAATGATTTTTATTATATACAGGGTATTATTATTATATTATATATACAGTGTGTAAAAGCCAAATGGAATAAATTCATTATTTCAGTTACTGCGCATATTTATAAAAAATCTCAAAACACGTCAAATTTAAATTATAAATTGACATCCTTCAACGTAAAAATGCGATCCCTATCTTCAACCCCTTTCGAATGACAGGTATAGGTATATTTAATTAAATTAAATCTAATATACTCAAAATGGAAAATGTATTGGAAAATGTAATAAAATGTAAAACACTAAAAAGAACTGTGAATTTTAATAAAATAAATGTCCAAAATGTTTACCGCGAACGTCTTGGCAACATTTTCTACTACATTTTACATTTTGAGTATATTATAGCGAAATTTAATTCTATCTTCATTCTTGCGATAAACTTTAAAACAATAACATTTTTGAGTAGAGAATGAAGAGACCTTTCAAACGATATATCACAAGCCTATACTTCCCATTTAAAAAATTGAGGGTTGTACTTGTCATTCGAAGGGGGTTGAAGGTAGGAATCGCATTTTTACCTTAAAGAATGTCAATTTATAATTTAAATTTGACGTGTTTTGAGAGTTTTTATAAATATGTACAGTAACCGAAATAATGAATTTATTCTATTTGGCTTTTACAGACTGTATAATGTCACATAATTAAAAGAAAAATCAAATTTGTCTTATAGTTTTATTATTTATAGTTTTTGAGATAAACGTTGTAGAATTATTTTTTCAGAAACATTTTTTTTAGATAGACGATATAATGACAACACTGTTTTTGTGCATATTGATTTTGAGATATACGATGTAAAAATTTTTGCTCAAAAACAGTATTGTCTTACATCGTGTATCTCACAAATATACAGCCTGATTCAGATAAGATAATGAGCCCGATGTTTTGGCGATACAACCAAATAAACAAATTTCATTTACGTCTTGATCTAACTTAAATTAGGGTTTTCAAATTGAATCCAAGTTATCATCTGCTTAATCCTGACATTAGCGTAGAAAACGGTTATTGGTGCCAGAGAGAGAAAATAAAAAACTCATTTTGTTGTACCAAAACTCCAATACAAAATGTATTAAAAAAATGAAGCATTTAAGGTATTTGACACCATTTTTTACTACTGTCAAAGTAACATAAGGTAACAATTGCAAATGCAAAAGACGTAAATGAAATTTGTTTTTTTTTTTTTGGTTGCATCGCCAAAACATCGGGCTCATTATCTTATCTGAATCAGGCTGTATAAACATTTGTATAAAACAAATTTGGTTTTTTAGTACATTTCCTAAGCACCTTGTATATCTCACTTTAACACTAGGTTTTTACCTAGTACTATCACCAGGTAAAATTTTTTTACATATTCTAATCACACACTGTATACCAAAAAAATTGCTATAATACATCGTATCTCGTTCACAAACAATTTTTTTAAACAATTTCATATTTCAAATTTACTAACGCGCATAGTGGTTTTACTTACCTAGTTACGATTAAAATATTTAAAATTCTGTATTTTACAATGATTTTTTAGTAATTTGGAAAAATTTATTTGATTATTTATTTTTTTGAGGTTTATTTTTTTTGCCAATTGTAAAATTTATCAATTAACTATTCAATAAGATTGAATTAGGTTAAAAAAAGTTTTGACGATCGTCTGTAAACATCACATTTCAGTAACAAAATAAAGCGCAGTAAACTACCATATTTATTGACTAGGGAATAGGGATTGACAGCATTTTTATTGATCAAGCAGTAAAGCAAACAATTTAAAGCCGGCTAGGGTCTTTGAGAAGTCACATAATTTGTTGTTTAATGCCAAACAACAAAATTTAAAAAAAAAGGTAAATTGGTACGTTTGGCAAAAAAATATTATGTTTAATACAGCAATAAAGCAGATTTCATTCCTTGCTTGCTTGCAAAACCACGACTGCATCTTGGTTTTGAACTGCTAGTAGCTGCATTAAATTACATGCCTTATTGTCTAATTAAACAAATAACAGTTTTCGGTTTTATGATAGATAAAAGTCAAATTAACGTACAATTGATAGCTATAAAATCTCAGTATTTGCGGTGGAAGACAGTAACGTATTTTGCAATCGGTTTAATACACCAACAAGCCTCGAATCTAGCCGCAGCGAGCCCTTTTATAAGGATGCATTAGCAAATGACATTTTTTTCCTGCTGTGAGTACGAAAATTTTAAAAACTGCTAATTATAAACTGAGAATCAGTTTCCAATAGGGTTTTTGTGGCTTCTTCAAATTGTATGAACTCATATTGTAATGACACACCTAGTTTATTTTAGCTATTCTGGAAATCGAAATAGATACTTAATGAATTAAATTTAGAAGAAAATGTAAAACATATATCTACTAAAGATATTCTGTTCCTCTCTTCTTTCTTTTCTTGTTTTTGTAATATTTTGTTGTTTTTTGTTTTTCGCTTAGCATTGTTTTTTCTTTTCTTCGTTACTTTGTTGTAAAATTAGTCGAAAATCTTTTTTTATTGAGGACGGTTTTAGTTCTCTTGTTTGTTTCTTATTTCACTCATATGTATTTTGTAACTTATGAAACTTTATTTCATAGATAAATTTTGAATTCACCTGTATTACAAATAACTTGCTTATATCACCTCTACCACCAATGTAATAAAATATCAGCTGTGTTTTATGAAACAACAGTTTATGTATTCTTATCATGGAGGAACAAATCCGCGGTGATAGTAAGTTAAAACGACCTCTAGGGAAAACTTTAGGTATCAGGGAAAAAAATGTCAGGTTGACATTAGAACGATAAATCTTAATTTTGAATTTTATAAAATTTTACGCGTTTTAGGATTTTCAATTTCAAATAAATTATATAATTAATTTTTTTTCCGAAATAGATTTTAACGCAACTGATTTTTTAATACAAAACCATTGGCAGTTTTGCTTCAAACTGAATACCAAATGATGCCCTACTACTTTTAACAGCATTGCTTGAAGCTTCAGGTCGCTGTATTGTTCTTTTAGCGTGTTTATGCTGAAAGCCACCTATCTTTGTACTTCCAAATCAACAATGTTGTTAATTTCATTTACGTCTTTGATCTAATTTAAATTAATGTAATCTAGGTTATCATCTGCTTAACCCTGACGTTAGTGCAGAAAACGGTTATTTGTGCCAAAGAGAGAAAATAAAAAACTCATATTGATGTACCTAAACACCTAAACTCCAA
Organism: Tribolium confusum; assembly: GCA_029207805.1. Taxonomy (NCBI): domain Eukaryota; kingdom Metazoa; phylum Arthropoda; class Insecta; order Coleoptera; family Tenebrionidae; genus Tribolium; species Tribolium confusum. Next base: position 15,086,263 of record JALGAY010000006.1, read on the forward strand.
TACAAAATGTATAAAAGAATGAAGCATTAAAGGTAGAGAAACAGATCTATTCTAAATCATAATTTGCAAAAATTAACAGGTATACGACACCATTTTTAACTAATGTCAAAGTAACGTAAGATAACTTAATTGCAAATGCAAATCGTAATTAAAAGTAGATCAAGACGTAAATGAAATTTGGTTGCATCGCTAAAACATCGGGCTCATTATTTTATCTGAATCAGGGTGTATACAACGTGGTCACTTTCGGGCATCAAAATTTGAATCATGAGATCAAAAAACACTTTTGAGTTTTCTGTACTGTAACAAGATTATATCGAGATATTTAAAAAAATCTAGCCCTGCCATAATTAAGCTTAAGTAACAAAATGTGTGTTCGCCCTCTTCTCTAAAGAAATAGTTACAGATTCAGTAGAAAAATATTAAATTTAAATTGCTGTAACACCATGTATTTGTACATTTAAAAATTAAAATGTCAGTTTCTAAAAAACGTTAATTTCAAAACAATTTTTAAAATATTCGGATAAAAGTTGCTTGAAGTTTTTTGGCCAAAAAGTTTTATACAAATCCTATGCATTACGTGATTTTACATTGCCTCAACTAAAACACAGTTTTTACACTGTAAAGAGAGCTCTACATGGTTCTTACGTAAATTAGTTTGGTCTTCCGTATTGTAAAAAGTATGACAGATGCCTCTACATCATAGGACAAAATTTTGTGTTCTAATTTTGTTATTGCTACATCGCATCTATAAAAATTAAAATGTTGTCAAATCCCAAATGTTAATTGGAAAAAATATTTAAATCTCGTTTAGCTTGTCAGTCAGATTTTACGCTGTAGCTGGTTTTACAGTGCTCAAATTTAATTGGTGCGCACGTCTTATACAGGCATATGCAAGTCACAAATTTGACATACTGTAAATAAATTATATCCCTATCACATAGCTAAATATTAATTATTTTTTAACGCAGAATTTGATAAATATTTTGTGAAACTTTAAATATGACCGTAATCACTTCTAAAATGAATTATTATTGCATACATTCTCAGACATGACTACTGCGTCTATCTCTTTTCTCCATGACTTACTTAGACGAGAACAGATGTCCTTACTTGATAAATGTTGTTTTTAGCACTAAATTATTTGACGCACCTATGCAGATTTACTTAATCTTTCCTTATAAAGAGAAAAAACAAAACTACTTATAATTAGACAGTTGAAGTAAAAAGTAACCCAAATTTTATAATTTATCTCTTTTTTATTATATTTAAGTTAGTTGTCCTCATTTTTTACGCCAAAAATTGAGATATTATCATCTTGGCGCCTTACAATTTAGCTTTAAAACCTCTTATTAGCCACCGGTACCTTATTATATCGTAACAAGAATTCAAGTCAGTATTCCTTTACAATAATTATCCAAATAACGGCATTGCACCGGTGCTAGCATGAATTTTCAATTTTAGTCAACTTTCTTTAACAATAGTTGCTAAGTTTTCACATCGTTGAGCAAATGAACCTTATCAAACGACCTCAAGTATATATTTTCCCACATTTCATAATTTTGATGTTACTCATAAGATAGGTAATTGTACGTAATCGTTTCATTTAGTTGTGTTTATTCAGGTCGATATTAAATCAATGTAGCGTGAAAGATAGTGAAAGGAAATCCTTGTCAACTTTTTTCCTTGTTCTAGGTATGCTAACTGGGCATAATGACTCGAACGAAGGAAAAAATTCTGCATGACAACAAACCCCTGAACTCAACATTCTACCACCACAAATCTCACCAAACAACTTTACTTAAAGGGATGAATTCTTTATGGGAAAAGGGTGAATTACTAGATGTAACACTAATAATAGAAGGACAAATTTTCAAAGCTCATAAAGCTGTGCTATCAGCTTGTAGCGATTATTTCCGTGCCATGTTCACAAATAACATGTTAGAATCTCGACAAGATGAGATCTGTCTGAATGGAATCACTGCCGTTGGGTTTCATCAAATACTCGAATACGCTTATACGTCAAGGATTATGCTTAATTTAGGAAATGTACAGGATGTTCTAGAGGCTGCTTCGCATATTCAAATGGAACCGGTTATACAAGCTTGTTCCAAATATCTACTCTCACAAGTCGATATTGATAATTGTATTGATATTGCAACAATTGCAGAAATCTATTCGTTAGAAAAACTGAGATTGATGGTTTATAGATTTATGAGTGAACATTTAATGGAGTTCTCAAATTCGAAGGAATTTTATAGACTGACACCGCAACAGCTGGAAAATCTTCTAGCACTTGATTTTCCTGTTGATTGTTCGGAAGCTGATGTTTTGAGAATTGTTCTTGCCTGGTTTTTTCACGTTGATACTTCCAAGTAAGTGATCTACATTTTTTATAGCCATTAAATCTTGTATCTATAAAAGAATATGTTTAATCATTTTTAAAACTTAATGATCTTTTACGAGTATATGATAAATAGAAACTTTGAACAGAGCGTCAGAGCGATTATTAAAGGCGATGGAAGTTGAGTTGTTTAATTTATTTAGAGTTACGTTTCAGTTATTTGCATAAATGAATTCATTGTTAAACAGAAAGGAACCTCAATAAAGCTTACGCAACATATTTGATTGATAAAAATTTCGAAGATATTGCCTCTAACTTCTAAAATTAGTAAAATATTTCTTCGGATTTTCGCGTTTCATTTTAAAATTCGAAAAAAATGTTGCTTTTATCGTTATTAATATAAAAATTGACAGAGAAATGTCGTCTCTGGCTTTCAAAATTATAAAAAATATGTCGTCAGCTCTTTCCCAATCTTAAAATTAGTAATAAGATATTGCCTCTGGCTATCATAATTGTGCCGGGTTTCTATACCTGAAACAAAATATCGCGTATGTCCCTAAAGTTTATAAATCTGTAGATTTGTCTAAATAACAAAAGAAAATAATGGATTTTTAAAACTTAAAAGATTGAAATAAATATAACCTCTGACTTCCAAAACTAGATCACTTTCATTAGCTTCAAAGCTGTTAAAGTATCTCTTCCGGCTTTCAGAATTAGTAAGATGCTACTTCTGGCTTTGAAAATTACTAAATTACAAAAAAATGTCGCTTTTGTCTCTATTGATTTAAAAATTAATAAGAAATATTGCCTCCGCCTTTTAATATTAGTAAAATAACATCTCCGTATTGCCTCAGGTTCCAAAACTGTTTCGAGTTCCTACAATTGGAATAACAAGAAAAGATCGCTTTTGTCGTTATTAATTTAAAAACTGATAAGAGTGATAAGAAAAATCGCTTTCGGCTTCCAAAATTAGAAAAAATGTTTTTATCAGCTTCAAAAACTGTCGAAATATCGGTTCCGACTTTCAAAATTACTAAAATGTTGCTCTGGCTTCGAATATTTGTAAAATGTTGTCTCCATTTTCCAAATTATAAAATATGTTGCTTTTATTTTTATTGATTTACAATTTCATAAGAAATATCGCCTCCAGCTTATAAAATTAGTAAAATTACGTTTCTGATTTGTTGTCTTGGAGCTCAAAATTGTCTCGGGTTTCTTCTACATTTAGAGGAACTAAAGTTAGAAAAAATCTTGTTTTTTTCTGCTTCAAAATTACTAAAATAATAGCGGTCTTCGAAATTGGTAAGATGTTACATTTTGTCTTATTAAAATATAGTATAATATTAAGAAAATAAAATATTAAAATTAGACTTGGTGCAGAATCTCGTGAGCCGCGATAAAAAGGTGCGCAATAGATTTACTGGGTAGTGGGGGTTCGTTTTTTCGTGCTATTGTTTAAACTAAAAATGTCGACTCGCATTTTATCAGTTAGTTCTCGACTTTCGTTGTTTACTGACTGCTTCGCTGCGCCTTTTAGTTTTTTCTTTCGTTTAATCGCTCTGCTAATTATTATTTTTAAACCACTTGTTCTTTATTATGAATTAAAAGTATAAACCAATGTTTTCAGAAAAGAATTGTGCTTACTCTGCCAAAACGATTGTAACCGAGCTCCTAGGATTTCAAACTTTAGACTCCTCCTTCGCGCATCTCGCGGCTCATAAGATTCTGTACCATCTCTAGTAAAATATTTGTCTAATTTATCTTAATAAAGACATGGTTTTTGTACTTTTGGAAGGGGAGGGCTGTATTTTATTAATTTTAGAGACAACAGACAACATAATACCCACTTCCACGGCTTGCTCTGATTCAGTTACATTTCGGTCACACGATATTTTTTTTATTAATTTTTAAATTACTAAATACCAAAGCAACATTGTTATCAAATATTGGGAGTCGGAGTCAGAATTTTACTAATTTTAGAAGACGAAGATATTTGACAAATTTTTAGATTAATGAAAACGAAAGCAACATTTTTTTCGACCTTTAAAACTAGTAGCGACATTTTATTTATTTTAAAATCCACAGTCGTAATTGTACTAATTTAGAAGCCAAAGATTTAATAGGTAATTCTTAATTTTCTTTACTTATTATTTTTAAATTTATAAACACTTTTTTACTATTGAAAGCCGGAGGGACAGTTTACTTTAATTTTGAAGTCTTGGAGCGGTAATTTTTCTAATTTTAGAAGTTAGACAGGATATTTCTTATAAATTTTAATTTTAGTAGCTGAAAGTGATATTTATTACTAATTTTTCTAATATTGGGAACTGAAGATGATAATTCTTACCAATTTTTAAATCGATAATGGCAATAGCGATATTCTTTTCATAATTTTAAAAGCTGGAAGCGGAAATTTTACAAATTTTATAAACCGAATATTAATGGCGCACCAAAAAATATTTTAAAACATATCTTAACCTGTTTATTCCTGATTTCGTCCAGGTTTTTTTCTTTTTTGAATGGGGAGTGGTAACTTTTGGTGCGTTTTTGATGTTGATTATGGTCTAATGCAATTAATTGGTTGTTTAGTTTTGTGTTAAATACTTTTATTAAATTAAGAAATTGTGGATGTCTCTTTAATTTATTTTGAAAATCTTTTGAATTATTTAATGCTTACATGATTGTATCTAAACAAATTTTTAACAAAAAAATTACAACAATCAAAATATACAAAGTCCTATTTCTTTGGCTTCTTTTCTGCCACATCGGATGGGCGGCGAATTCCCTCTTTCTGCTCCTTTAGGATCTACCTTTAATTCTGAAATTACACTTTTTTGCCATTGGCGAATTCCCTCTGCTTCTTTCCAACCAACCTTTATTCTGGATTTTCAACTATGTCTCTTAAACCCAATAACATAAATCATTTACTTTTAAAAACTTTATTTTTAAGGATATGGAAATGTACGATAAATAAGGCGGAAATGTATTATTTTATCAATTACAGTAAAACTATTAATATCTGTGTTATTTATACATAAAAATATTTTAAACAATTAATAAATAAAAATTTGTATTTGTACAATGTTTGTTGAGTTCTCCCTTGTTCTCAAGGGAAACTAGCCGACCGAAATTGTAAAATAAAAAAAAACACATAAAAAGTGTCTTAGATTATATCACTGTAACGTCAAAACATAGGTTTTTGCCAAAGAAATAAAAACATATTTTATAAATGAATTACTGTATTATGTAAACTACTGTTACGTAATGATTAATTAATTAAGCAATTAATTATTTAATAGATTAATAAATTAATACACCAAAAATTAATTGAAAACCACTTTAATTTTTTTTTGTTCTAGGAGAGAAATTCGTATTTCTTACGCCATGCGAATAATTCATTACATCCACTTCAAAGAAATTTCCCGTCGAAAACTCGATAACATCTTAAATAAAATTTTCCAAGACCGTAATTGTGAATGGGAGCTATACAAAGTGATTTTATCAGAAGCTTACATTCAAACAAACTCAAATAAAATAACTACTAACTCAAGTTTACTAAATTCTCGCGGAATGGAATTAGCTGTATTAAAAATCGGAGGATTTGGAATTAGCGGAATTACAAACGAAATAACTTATTGTTTCTCAAGCGAACGTAAATGGAAACACTTAACCACAATTCCTCACTTAGAACAGTGTAATTTCGGAACTGCAGTCCTCAACAACGAACTATACATAGTTGGGGGTTGTTTCAACCAATCCCTGCAGGAAAACATCCACCCTTTTGGGTTCAAGTACAGTCCGAGGTACGACAAATGGTCAACAATGTCTCCAATGAAAATCGAGAGATGTCGCTTCTCGTTAAATGTCTTAGGCAATATGTTATATGCAGTAGGTGGCGCTAGTGAAGTTGACGAATACGGTACGAGCACCTGCGAGTGTTACGACCCAGTGTTGGATATGTGGTACATGATTAAATCATTACCTGCTCATATAACCCAACACGCTGGGGCTAGTTACGAGTACAACTTAGATTTAAAATTATTTATAAGTGGAGGCATGGATCGTGATTCTATCCAGTCAGCTATGTATTGTTATGTCGTAAACGAAGATAAGTGGCAGCCCTGTGCCCCGTTACTCCGGGCGAGAGCTGATCACGTTATGTTAAATATAGGGGATTGTCTTTATGTTTGTGGAGGATGGACGGAAGGTCCTGAGGGAAGGTCTAGGATTTTAGTAGATACGATCGATGTTTATGATATTAAGAATGATCGCTGGGAGATTGTTACGACTGTTCCCACACCGAGATATCATGCAGGGATTGTTTGTGTTGATCATAAGATTTATTTTATTGGAGGATTTTATAGTGACGATATGTTTGATAAAAGTACAGCGGCCATAGAATTTTATGATATTGAAAGGGATTGTTGGACGACGGAAGAGAAGTATCCACAGGATATATGGGAACACACTTGTGCCTCGCTGTTTATTCCGAAATGGAGGGATGATATGCAGGATATGCAGGTTATTGCTAAATCGGAAAGTACCGTTTGAGTTTCTAGGTGTTTTTTTATTTTTTATATGTTTGCAAATTACAGAAAATATATTTATTTTGTAAATTACTTGTCTTTTCATTTTCTTTTTATTAACAAATCATAAAAAAATTGCTTTATTCTCTTTTGTAAATTTGACAAAAGCCGAACCAGTTACACTATCAATGCATGTTTGTTTATTATTAATGTTTTTAACATTAAATTATTGAGTGATATTCAAACAATAATAAATCTTTTAATTCAAATGTATTATCGTAACTTAATAAGTTGCTACCCGTTTTTATCGTAAATATAATTTCCAGGAGTGGAGTCATCTGCGTATTTAACTAAAAAATTCTCCAACGACAAATATAGTTGATCTAAAGGTTTTTAAGTTTGATCCAAATTCTAAATTACTTCTCAAAACATCCTATTAGCTGAGTAGGTATATAGAAGTGCAAGCCCAAGTTAATTAATGTTGTTTTTATTAATTAATTAATTTACTTTCTAATATAAAATTCGTAACACCCATCTTTTAAAAGTTTAATACAATCTCGAACCTTGATAAATGCTACCTACTTGGCGACAACCACAGTGGCAAGATCTTTTCAGTGGAAACAGAATTTGCTCATCGAGATTGGCATTTTGACTGTTGTTAATAATGAATTTCACAACTCAGTGCAAGACTAACAGCAGAGATTAAGTCTGAACTTAAAATTGTCCTTTTTAGTTTAATATAAGTCTTTATATCACCCTCTCTTTTTCGAAATTACGTCAAGACTTCGTCTACAAGACGACGCCTCTGCTTCCTGGGATGCGTTAATTTGTTTACGTCACTGCTTTTAACACCGCCCGACGAAGTATTAGTTACTTCGTTTATTAATTCTGCCTATAAATTCCGAGGGAGGTTCTTTTTGCGCAATGTTTAGAAATTCATCTGATCTTTGGACCTTATCGAATAAATCAATAATAACTAATACTTTACAAATAGTTGAACGGGCGACTTTGTGTTTTGTTCCTTTATTTGTTCAATCCCTATTTGAGATAATGAATCTTTCAACTATTTGTAAACTACTTTCGTCTCTACCTATGCTAGTATAATTATTTAAATCTCCTAATCCATCAACAAATAATGCCGTTGTGTTTGTTGTTTTGCCACTATTAGTCAGCTAAGGATGAGGTTTTAAAACCTCGAAACAATAGTACTGACAAAAAAATCTTTGTGGGGTGACTTTGAGTTTTGTTCCTTCATAATAATACTTTATTAAACCATTAAAAGTTTAGATTGTAGGGCAAAATAAGAACACTAATTAAAAAGAATGCAGCAGCGATAATAGCAAAGGTATAATACATAAAATATTTTAGTCATAAGCAAAATATTTAGATAAAACAGTAAACTTAATGATGATTTTGCTTAATACTAGGTAATGAACTCATTTAAAAATTCATTAACAGAATAATAATCCTTATCTAAATAATAAATTTGTGATTAATCCAACTTTTTAAATCAAAAGAATCCCAAATTCGCACATTCGTTGCAATATTATACACAGTTTTTTTGTTCTGTTTCTTTTAATAGTCCTGTTTTTTTCAGAATACTTCTTTGTTTTTTTAATTGTAGTTTATATTATTTTCTTTCTTTTCCAGCCGCCGTTTTTTAGATTTTTCTGAAACTTCTTTTGTCCTTTTTTTTTTTCATCCAATCGTAGTTTTTTAATTTCTTTTAGAATATGTTTTCTAGAATCTACTTTCGTTTTCTTTTTCTTCTAAACATAGTTTTTCTTTTTCTTTCAGTCGCTGTTTTTCTTGTTCTTATTCTTCTAGAAATATTTTTGTGCATTTTCTTATAATTTTTTTTTCTTTTCATTTTCTTTCAGTCGCCCTTTTTTGAATTTATTTTAGTGATATAACGAATATTATATTCGGCCGTTAGCCGAATACCGAATATTTGGCTAAACGCTTACGCAGAATATCCAATATTCGGCATTACATCAAGATATTTTTAATTTTTTTAATTAATTATAAAAAAAAATGGTAGTTTATAAGAATTAAAGATTGGAAAACGTTAGGTACAAAGAATTGTTTTAAAGATTTTTTTTTTAAGTTAAACTTTCATTCGGACACTTTTTAAATAACATTATAATGGGTGTGCAACTGAAAAGTTTTATCAAGCTACTTCTGGAATAATGTTAGAAGAAAATGGTGCCAAGAGAGGATGTGATAATAACCTCACTTAAAAGTTTGCCAAGTGTAAATTTATTAGCGTTGTTCGTTGTGTTTATTACATTCGGGTTTCAAATCCTTGTCAGTTGCAAATTAAAACCAGTCACCAGTCTTTTTCAAGAGTTACAGGTCTTCTTCGTGTAATTTGGATTTGGAACAAAACAACTTTTAGTTGATAAAAGTGAAAATGGTTTGTTTGGTGCAGTTAAGAAATACAGAAATGTTTTAAAAATATTTGACAAATACAAAGGTAACTTGATAAACTTTTCATTCAATCACGCGATAATAAATAATTAAAAAAATCCACTACTTGTAAGTTTTTTTTTTTTTAAATTCGGCCGAATAGCAATTTCTAGTTTGTTAGTTGTTTAGGATCTTCTTTAAACGCCTCCATCTTATTATCAATGTTATGTATTTGGTTGGAATTATGGGAACGTAAACAGGAAAATTTGCCAAAACATGAACAATCAACAAACGTTTTATTTTGCTTTCCATCCTATAATACCAATAATGTTTGTCTTTAAAAAAAAATTTATTAAAAAATATGCAAAAAAATTGCAAATAACTTGCTTGCAGCAAACCATTAGTTCAGTTAATCAGAAACCTCCTAAACATCAGTGTTATTAGCCCAGGGCCACAAAAATTAGTGGTCCACCCCTGTCTTGAATAAATCTAAAAAACCACCTACTAGATACCATCAAACACTTTTCTTAACACGACGCGCTTTTCGACAACAATGGTGTCATTCCCAGGTGAAAATAGTTTTAATTCTCACCTGGGGATGACAACATTGTTGTCGAAACGCGCATCGTTTTAAACGAAGTGTTATTGGGTACTTTTTCGTTTGATTACACTAGACAACAAATTTTAATTTTTTAATTTTTTTAAATAAATGATATACAAATTAGTTTTATTTTATATATGAAATAATTACAATATAAACATTTCTTTTCTAACACGTCAGGTCGGGTCAAGTTTTAACGCGCATTTTTTGAGAAAAAGAAATAGAAATACAGGGTGTTCCAAAATCGAGATACGATCGACCTTCAACTTTGAAATTTTAAATAAAAACCCTAATTTTTTTTAGCATATATTTGAATTCTACGTATAATTTTGCGTATTTTTTGTATAGCACACCCTATGACGATTTTCAGTTGTTTTTGAAAAAAAGGGGTTAGAAAAAAAATTAAAACTATTAACATAAATTGAATTGTAGAAGAATAAATTTGTGGTAAATTTTAAAAAATAACAGGATACGTGTCCAAGCGTTTTCTCCTGAAAGGCAAATCCCTGAATTTTTATCGAATTTATTCATTACAAATGGTTCACACACTGTATAGAAAACTACCTATTTTATAAGTTTTTTCAGAAACCTGATGGGATGGCTAATTTTTGAGTACATTTTCAGAATCTGCATAAAAAAGTACATAAGAGACACCTATTAGACATCAAAAAAAAAAAAAATAAATCATGTTGAAAGGCAACAAAATCTTGTCAATTTAAAGTTCCTAACCACCATTGATCTAATTCATTAATGAACGCACCATACCTTTTTTAAAGACGACGCGACTCTAAAAATGTTGTGTTGTTTAATTTTATGATCATTTTACGTTTAGTTACATGTTTTTTAGCCAGGAAACATAAAATAGACAAATTACTAAAAACAGAATTGTAATTAGTAATTTTAAAACTTTAAATTTTAAATTTTTATAATTTTTACACCTAACAGTAATCTGTATTACCGACATACCTGACACTTTTGTTGAAATCCAAAAACGGCGAAAATCATTATATTTTTAAATTTAGCTTTTTTATAATTACGGTTAGACATTTTAAAGAGTCATTTAAATGTAAAACTGATCTTCTTTGGGTAGAATTTACTATGGGTAAACTCATTGTCGTAAATGAATTTAAATCTGTTACTATATTGGACAAGTTATCGGACTTCTGGAAATCTGCGTTGTTGCAAATCGTAACAAACTTCGTACATTTTTAAACATATTTAGATTGTTAGCACACAAACTGTTCATTTTACTCATAATCAGTTTTTTTAATTAAAAAAAATTTGAGGATAATAATCCATGTGTAAGTAATTCTCGTTACCGTATTTCGCGTTCATCCACTTCCTCGCAGATGTCGCTTGTGTCATTATGATTTGAGCCCCGCGCAAGTCAACAACAAGACAAGTCAAAATATCCTGTCCCCCAGAAGTGGGGAATAGTGGCGCAGTCTCAGTTTTTCCTCCCAATAAGCGGTCAAAAACAGATGAGTCTCCACCGTTATTATTCGGTTATCGGTTTCGTTCAGTGCCAGTCAAATATAAAATTTGCCTCAACTGTCCCGTGCCTATAAGTTCTCGTATTCCGTGTGAAGAACAGTCTCCCCATCGCCCCTATTCGATTGTTGTCAGTCCACGACTGTCCGCTCCAGTTCAATAACATCGGCGATGCGCTCGTAGTGCCGTTAGGTGTTTTTAGAGTGTTTTGTGAAATGCTAGGTTAGGTCCGCGACAGCCCCCGGACTGTGCAGTGCCGAAGACAATAGAGTTCGATGGTGAAATTAGTGGATTATGCGCTGCTGATGGAACACGACTGTTGGTGCATTGCCCTGTCGATAAACGCACAGGTTGTGCGGTTTCGGGATACTTCACCTCAACTATAATGTCGGGGAGTCATATGAATAACGAGCAGGAGCACAAATCGCCAAGGGAAAGTGGCGAGGACTCGGAAGACGAAAGCGAAATCTTGGAGGAGAGCCCCTGCGGCAGATGGCTTAAACGGCGAGAGGAGGTGAGGGCCCCCATTATTACTTTCAACCTAACCTAACCGATTAGCCGGCGACCATTTTGGCGGTGGTGCTAAGGCCCAAGCCGCATGCCCGACACAAAAAGGGATCGATTCCGGCCAAAGGCTCCGGAGGACGAGGAGACACCGGTTTTAATACTCTACAATACAAATCACTCATTGCGACACCTTCCTTTTGGTTATTTTTAGATTTTCAAGAACTATGACCTTCTAACTATATATAACCGGTTTATCATAAGAATTTCGTATTTTAGACTCTTTCTACAAGTTCTAAGCCAATGTCGCAAACTCGGGGAACACCCGACAGAACGACAATAAACTTCACATTCTAATTAACACACCTTTTGACTCATCAGATTTGTACCATACTTTTGAAACCCACTTCTTAAGAACTAAAATGTTTTTGTAGAACAATACTATTGTATGACCGTCATAAAAGACACCCACTTTTGTAGGGAGTAAAAAGTAAAGACTTGAGGTAATTTCGAAGTGAATAAAACAAAAAAGAAAATGAAATCAAAAGAATCTAAGTCAAATTATTACTGCTTCAAGGATCACAGGAAATGTAAAAAATATGTAAAATAAAAGAAATTCTTCTTTGATATATGGAGTAGACCCTATCATCCATATTCTTTTCAGATTTAATCGGATTTGTAAAAAATACCTTCTTTTTTAAACAAGATATTTTTGTAGAATGTATTATCAAATTTGTAAAAAAGTCGGTCTCTGGGTAATCAATAAATCTTGAAAACAGAGAAATATAATTAAATATTATCGAGGAACTATCAAAATGTTCTTTCAGAGAAAGATTATGACAGTTCTGTAACTTTAACCACTTTCAAGCTTAATAAAACAACAATTTCAATTGACAATTTCAAAGAATAGGTTGCGTGCAAGTGATCAGCTGATTAACCGATTAGTTGTAAAACAAATATTTTCCGAAATACAATCAAACTTCGATACCTCGAACAGCGATATTCCACAAAAAATTCCGAATAATTCGACTTATCAAAGAAATGAAACAAGGAATTTGTTTGTTTCCTGCTATAAGTTTGGTTTGAATTATCGAAGGTTCGAGTTATCGTCGGTTCGACATATCGAAGTTCCACTGTAATTAAATAATAAACTTATTTCTTCCAAAGTATTATACATATGAAGTACATTTATGAAATATTAGGGGCCGGTTTACAGAAAGTGAAATTAACTTTAATTGCGATTAAATAGTTAATTCGCGATTAAATCGGCTTTTTTCGTGTTTGATTGGAGAAAATCGGCATTTAATCGCGAATTAACTATTTAATCGCAATTAAAGTTAATTTCACTTTCTGTAAACCGGCCCTTAGTCTCAGGTTTTAAACACTATTTTTAGTTAATCTATTGAATAGTTTTTAAGGTTCTTGTTCATAACATATCTTAAATCTTCTTGATGGATTTTCTTGGTGTGTTTAAATGAAAATTGGAAATAAAACACCCACTAACACCAAACTTCTTTACTTGATACCACGCACGTTTCGACAACAACGTTGTCATCCTCTGCTAAGAATTTATGAGTAAAAACTTTTTATTTCCAATTTTCATAACCTACCTTAATTCGTTTAAGTGGAATCTCAATTTTCTGTAATTGAATCACACAGCAAAGCATGGAATTTAGATGGCATGGATCTTAGAACTTTATCTGTTTGCAAACTATAGTGCAAACACCTCACAGAATTTGTAAAAATCAATTTTGGCTTTATTTTACCACCAATCGTTTGACACTTTCTTGATTTACTTACTACGTTTTACTAACTGTTGAGTCTGAATACACTAGTCAACAAAATTTAACTTTATTTTTTTTTATCGAATGAAATATATTTTTTTGCATAAGCTACTAAGGGTAGTTAATACACAATTTTTTTGATTTCTGCTAGCACGTCACAATTCTTAGAAAAAATCTTTTCTTTTTCACTTTTTCATATAAGATGTCATTATTTGACTGAGGATGACGACTCTACTACTAGACCAATTTTAAGTGTAATATAGGTATTGGTCGCAGAATTACATAGTCTTTAAATTGCTGTAAGAGTTTTTGCTCTAAGAAACGCTGTTTAAAAGTTATATCCAAAAAAAGGTGTTAACTTTCAACAGTTTTGTTGTTCGCAAAATGTCAATTTTTCTGGAGTATACTTCTTCTAGAATTATTTTTAAAACAAGTTATTTATTTAATTAGTGGCGTTACCATTTTTTCATAAATTTTTTCGGAAAACATTGGAAGTACTCTTGATTTCATCATGATCTGAAAGTATTTGCAAAAAATATCAAGGTTTTTGTGATCAGAACATACTAGGCTATTATTGTTGGTCTGCTGTGAGAAACCCAGATGCAAGTAGTTATAAAAAATTAGCTTAAACACCACATTTTTAATTTTTTATTTATTGTTTCTTTTGTAATATTTTTCTTATTAAATATCTTGAAAGTTTGACGTGCTGAGTTTTTTTAAACATTTTTTCTAAGTTGAGGGAGCCTTATATAACAAAAACATAAAGGTCTCATTTAAAAAATAAATAAATATTGTAGACTAGTGTTATTAAAGTTTCACTGCTGACAGTGGTATTGTATTTTTAACAGAAAATGAGAATGGTACTAAAGTAGTGAAGTATTCAAGCTGTTACTGCCTACACATAGATTTAAACTTGAAATGGTAAATGATCTCTTTAAATTTAAAATTTAAAGGTACTGCTTTTAATTAAACAGTATCGTAAATTGAACTCCTATTAAAGTAGTGCTACTACAGTATGCTTTGTTGAATTTTTATGTCTTTAATCACATTCTTATTTTGTTGATAAAAAATAGAACTCAATGGATATTTTGATTAGTCACTTCATATTAAGCGAGCATGAAAATATGCACTTTAAATGTGCACATTGATTCTAAAGCTCTGACAATTTCTATTTTAGTTCATTAAAAAAATTATGACTATGTTGTTAGTTCATATGTTGTGCTTACTAATATTGATAACTCATTTCGTGTTAAGTATGATTCATTCAATTGTTATATTATGGACTATATCGATGCCTACGAGAATTCAAGCCTGGGTGTAGAAATTGTTATGTTACAAAGTGGACAAAGCCGTAAAACCTGGAAAGTGAAATTTTCTTAGTTAAAATTGTTTCAGAACGAATAAAAAATAATAAGTTACTGGAACATATTTAAAAAAAATATATGACATCAATTTTCGAACACTAATACATACTGCTAAGTCTCATAGGCTCCTACATAAAAAAATTTTTTTATGTATTTCCAAAAAGATTTTTGCTAAAAGCATTACATATGCTAAAACTATAATCCTTACTTTCAAAGCCTATTTACTAACATTTTACAAAAATAGGTAATTTGTAATAAAAAAATATATAGAAATCAAACAGTGCATTTTATTGGTAATATTACAGGTGTTTGGTGTTTCAATAAAACGTAATATCGTCTTCAAAAATTGAACTAAATTGAACTTAATTGACTATTTGTTGCTTACTATATGTAAAAATGTGTATTCTAAACGTTGCAAAAGTAAAGTTAAAAAATAAAAAATGTGGAGAGGAGAATAGTATCTCAAAGCCAATTTTCATATAATAACTCAAAATAGAAAAAAATATTTAAAGTAATTGCTTCAGTATGTGAAAGAAGAATGTTTTTTTAGGAAGGTACACAAAAAGGCAATAGCAGGAAAAAGTATTGAGTGAGTGGGAATCTTTTAAAGTTGCGCCGGAGTGTGGTAGACTCCTGTCAGCAGTTAAGGGATTTTCTGTCAGCAGTTAAGGGATAAAATCCTTGCAGCACTGACTAAAATGCTGCATAAACGACTAAAGATACAAAAAAAATTTATAGGAAAAAGTTTTAGGGAATTTAATTTTGAATGATAAAATTTGCAGGGCGATATTTTTATATCCAATTGTTTAGATTTTTTAAGAGTCTATAAAACAGTATACATTGTTTTGTTTAGAAACCGCACCCTGACCAATCCTAGGATTTTGACGTCCGCACTTACACTATTTTCCTTTTTGTACAATTACGGTCAGCCAAGTGTACGGTTGACAGTTTTTCGTTACAATAGCAATTTTTTGCTGTGTTCAATCTAATTTTGTCAGTGGGGTTCCTATTTTTACTTGTTTGTGGTTGGTGGATACCAAAATTACCCAATTGGAAATTTCGAACGCTTGCTAGTTTTTCTCTGATAAAAGAAAGGCGACCCTTAACCCTTCGTTAGGCGCGCCATACTATGTGACACCGTTAGTCGCGCTGGGACTCCCAGTCCCATAACAAATATTTTGACCATTTTTATTGGTTATCTTGTAAATTTTTGCTTGAAGTGTTTATAGTAAATTAGTTTATCATAAACGTACTAAATTTTGCAAAAAAATGTGTCTCAAGCAATAAATTTATAAATTAAAAATGCCTCTAGAAATATGTAACACCTGCATAATATTTTGTTATTTTAATTTTATTTTGTTTTTAACAACAACTATTTTTTTTTTATTATATATATTTTATTTCATATTATAAATTGTTGAGTATCATTTTTATATAATTACAAAATTTCTATAAAAAATTTTATGTGAAATTTACTAGTCCCAAACCAGGTACCCGATGAGTTAATTGGGAATTACGAAGCAGCAAAAGTAAATTTTTGCACCAAACTTAGGCAAAGTGTTCATAAAAGATCAATTTGAGATGTCTAAGTCCACAAAGTTGTAGCTATAACCGTTTCTATTTAATTACAAAAATAGTAAAGCCTGGGACTGCCAGTCCCATGCTCGACTAACAAAGGGTTAATATGTGAAAAAAAAAAATTGACTACAAATTTTTGTACAGTTTCAAAATTCTAATTTAATCTTTATCAATTTTGGATATCAAATTTTGACACTATCATAAAAAATTGTGGAAAACCTTGAATTTTTGTTTTCATTAAGCACATTTACGATATATCAGTCACGATGGAAATAACAAATAAATTGGTTAACACGATTTTTTTTTTTGTAAAAATTTAATGTTCGAGATTTTCTTGTGGAGTTGTATCGTATTATTCTAATGGCAGTTCAGAACTGTACTGAGCATGCGTAATAATGTTTTCGGGTTACTAAAACAGTACTACGCATGTGCAGTTCCATTCTGAACAGTTGTTGGAACAAGCCTAATAAAGGTTTGATTAGATCAGGTCAGGTCATGGCATGACTGAATTATTGAATATATAGTATCTTTTGCTTCTAGATGGTTCATTTCGCAATTATAAGTTATTAGTACTTTATTTGATTTTAGTAGTTACAGTTAGGGGTTTTTTATTACGTTTTAACGAACCTGTAAGTATACGGTAAAAAATTGCAGTAAATATTTTCCAAACTTTAACAAACACACTTTATGTTGTTCTAATTTATGTACAAATAAAGGTGTTATTAAAATTTTTATGGTTTTCTATTGATACGAAAAAGGCAAAAACATTTACTTGAATTGTTAATTTGTATTACAGACACGTGTAAATTTAAATTTAAAACGTTTGATAACAGAAATCTGGTGCATCTAAAACTTCTAATTTCAATTTCAATGAGATTTGTCGTTATTTTTATTCTCGAATTCAACGATATCTCTAGTTTAAAATTTATATACGTTTATATAAAAAAATTGTTATACATTCTAATTATAACCATAATTAATTCTCAGAGTTATATTTTTAGACACTCTTATCGCTAAACTGTCTCTGCTGACACATTTTTTTCCCTAATTTTATTTGAATTTTGTTGCTATGTGTGCAAATATTTACGTCTGTGAGCTTCAGAAATATCCAATTAGATTGATAGTTTACGTGGGTTCGAGGGTTTTTCTTTTAACGTTTTAGTAGTCACGTGCTAGCCCTTATTTTAGCGTAATCTTGCACCATAATAACCGTCCGAAATGCCAACCTCATGAAATCACCGGACGGACGGTAATCAATCGATCGTCTTTGACCATAGGTCAACTTAGTAACAATTTAAATTAATTTTAATTATGTTTGAGATAAAAAGATTTACAACGACATTGAAATATTTATCGTGTACGTTATCCAAACAGTCGGTTAATTCATTTCTAATAACTGTGTTTACAAATAACGGTTTATTATGACTAATCTCAATTTAGGAAGGATTTTTTTTACTTTACCAATTTTTTTGGTGACTTGGCACAATTTTTTTTTTGGCAGAAATCAAAAATTTTGTTCTGTTGCGATTGCAATTTATCTTTCTATATTTACACTGATAATCTATTGCATTATCTATAACTGTTGGAAAGGCAATTGACCTGAGATTAATTTTTCTCAACTTGTTCTAGGACAATTAATCATTGATTTTCTGAGAGAGATAATCGCGTTTAAGTGCAAATTCGGCTTAAGCTCATTTCCTGCCAATTAGAATTCGCTGAAAACTCTCGTTTTAATCGTTAAAAACAGGCGTGCTATTATTTAGTCCGATACTATAGCTTTACCTGTCGAAGGCACCACACCTTGTCAGGTCAAAAAGGATAATATTCCCAGTTTTTATTATATTTTTGTTACAACATTTGTAACCCTGTAACCTATAAAATTTGAGAATTTTAACACAAAGAAAGGCAGCATTTGGAAAACCAAAAAAATTACTACTTTACTAGAACCACAATGAAAGAAATTAAAAAGTTGTTTCAGGTAAGCGGTGCCAAAAACGTAGGTTGCGAGATCTATGAAAATCATAAAATCATTAGGAAACCTCCAAAATTAACTTCTGATAATACTTATTGTCAAATTATTCGAACTAATTTATGACAGTCCAGTCGAACCAAACATTTCTATATTTTTATATTATAAGCTAAAACAAAGAATTGAAAAACAATTACAACTACAAAATAATTTTGAAGGAAAAAGGTGTAGAGATTAAATTTTGTATAATAAAGACCGGGAGGCGATCATTTTATTGTTAATACTAGTTTGGGTCTTAGAGATGCTTAAAAATGAGAATGAGTTGAACAACTATTTTTATATTTCAGTATGAGGGGTTTACTCTATTACACTAAAAGTGGGCTGACTTTTTAAGACTCTTCTATAAACTAAAAAATACCCATTGTTCAATTTATGGGCAGGCAAACCACCCTAAGAATGGATCTTGATTTATGACAGATCTCTCCGTTAAATGTTTATCTGACGAAGGGAACTGTCATAAATCAAGATCCATCCTTAGAGTGGTTTGTTTGTTCATAAATTGAACAATGGCTATTCCTTGGTTTAAAGAAGGGTCTTAAAAAGTCAGCCCACTTAATTTTGATACTTAATAAGTAAGAATTAAAACGAAATTATAAGTAGAAAATAGAAAAATAAAATAAACAGCTATTTATTTAATTTTACATTAGTATATTGGAAAAGCATTGCTACTAAATAAATTTTTGATCATAAATAGTGGAGATTTAGGATCAGTGAAAAGAATTTGGTTGAAAATGAAGCATTTCGTTCAACTCTTTCTCATGTTTAAATGTTTTTAGGGTACAAACTATTAGAGGTAAAACGTTTGTCTCAAGGACTTTATTATATAAAATTTAATTCTTTACAACTTTTTATTAAAATTTTATTGTGGTTTTTACCGTTTGTGCAGCGATTTAAAATAAAGCCTTGGCCGTAAAAAATTTAAACTTTTAATATATATTTTTTAATATACAGGTAGGTAGTGCCAAATTTGAGGTCGCCACAATGGATAACATAAAATTCTTGTTGCATGTAGGTTAATTGTTATGATTAGTTGCATCAATTTGACTTAATTTGCGGAACTAATTAGTTGAGACTTGTCACGTTTTTTCAATAATTGAATTTGGGCGTGTTCTATAAATTTTTCAATTAACTAATCAGACGTTATTTGATGAAACTCTATTGGAACTGACGCCGTTTAATTGTGCGGGTTTTCCGAAGGAAATTCCATACGATTAAAACGAGGAAAAAAGATATTTTAAGGGAATTTATCTTGTCTAGGAGTAGCCTGTAACAAGATCTCGACAATAAAATCATTATAGAAAAAATTTGGGCGTATGACTGACGTTAAGTACTTTAACCTATTTTCATCGGCCAATGTTTATCATGAAGGTTTCCTCTTGATGGATTCGGAAATAGACCAATAAAAATTCTGGCACTAAATTAACGAATTTTTCAAGAATCTCAACCTTGACCTAGAGGCCTTGAGTTGTAATCATCGATCATTTGTCAAGTGAAGGTATTCTTAAAAAAAATATATTATTTTCACTTTCACTAGTTTTCAATTTTATCTAGTTTTGAGGAGCGAAAACCTGTGGGGTCATAGATTTTTGTTCCGTTTCCGGTTTAGAAATATAGAATCGTCTCCAAGCCAAGAAAGTGTCCCATAAATTGATTTTCGCAATTGGGTTCTATGTATTAAAAGACATTACATAATTTGCGTATATTTTGGTCAAAATAAACAGTGTGGCGAGGAAGAAGGGGTTCGCTAGTGGTACCTTGTGGTACGCCTACTCAAAATTCGCGTGTTTTCCGATGTGAAAACTCGCTTTACGTAATAATTAGTCATGCTGGTCTGGAATATAATCTTGACGCAATTATTTTTATAGATTAATCATAGACTGATAATAGAGTTAATATTTTCAAAAATTTTCAACGAAGTTAATTTATGTAGTTGCATTATAGCTAAAGTTCCTTGGAATTGTTTGTTTAGACAGTCACTAGTTGATGGTGTTTTTACGATTGTTTAAATTCCGGAAACAACGACGTCATCTAACTTATCAACAATTTAATGTCAATAACAAAATTCCACTTCTGTTTTTACAAACTCTCACTTTTTATCTCTTCTCTATTTTTAGAAAAAAAATCAAAAAAAACTTATTGTTGTATTACGTAATTGGAAAGCGATGCCAAACCGCGAAATTTCGTGCGTATCTTTTTTGGGCGTCAGTAGAGTGGCGCCTGACATGGCGCCTAACAAATGCCAAATGCGACAATTGCGCATTTTAAACAATTTGTTTCTATTAATTAATACCATTATTCAGTCAAAAATAATATTTTATTTTTATGTTGGCAACAAACAAATCGTCAAAATTCTGATGAAACAAGAAAAGTCAAATGATGTCTAATATTTATTGTTATTAAAGAATTTGTTGTTATTGTTATGGGCGCCGGGCGCCGTGGCGCGTCATGGAGCGTCCGTCGTTTTCAACAAGTGTTCGACTAGACGTTTACCAGCCGCTGGCAGGGAATCGACGCCCCTCGTCCTCTTCGACGCCCACGTCGCGACGCACACTCGATGCCCTCTAGCGGCCCGTCGCTATAGTCCTTGATTCAGACGTTTTTTTCCTCCTCCTCTTCGATCGAAAATTTTCTTTTCGTCATCGTCATGAGGGGGTGGGGGTGGGTGGATCAGATGCGTCTGTCGTAATAATGAAGTTGAAAACGTGGATTCCGCATTGCGCTTGTTCTAGAAGTGAGAGAGAATTGAGAATATAAGGGAAATCGTTACGCGGGGTAGGTTTTCGTTTCCTGTGCCAAAATGTCGAGTATCGGTCTCCAGGGGATGATATTCTGGACACGTTTCCTGCGAAAAAGAGGTTTTTCAAGATGAAAAATGTGATGGCTAGGAGAGGAATATTTTTTTTGTTGATGTGATTTATACGGATTTTACCTTCAAATGTCAATCA
Organism: Tribolium confusum; assembly: GCA_029207805.1. Lineage (NCBI taxonomy): Eukaryota > Metazoa > Arthropoda > Insecta > Coleoptera > Tenebrionidae > Tribolium > Tribolium confusum. Next base: position 15,107,838 of record JALGAY010000006.1, read on the forward strand.
CTTTTTTTTGTATGCGCATTTCATTAATTACAGGTCGGGATTTGAAATGTCAATGTTTTTAGGTCATGTAGTGGTGTTTTGCAGTGATTTTTTTATAAATTGGGGGTTTAGATCTGTTTTGATAAAATAACAGTTAAATATAGTATAAGAATAAATAAAACGGAAATGAAGCATGTTTCTCTAAATAACGGATATGAAATAGACTTCTGGAATTTATTGAATTGTTTGTCAGACGTGTTTGGTTAATTGTTGTCATTTCTGTTGTTTCTATTTGCAAAAGGAATAGTGAATCATTTGGACTTGTGACACTGATAGCAAATATGGATTGGCTTTCGTAAATAAAAACAGATAAAGAAAATAATATAAACGAAATTTTTGAAAATAGAAAAGATAAAGAAGAATAATGAGAAAGGTAAAACGTTCACAAAAATAACTGTTTCTGTTTAGTAAACACAGTAGTAACTACATTAATGATTATATCTCAAAAAGGACATAATAGATTTATAAACAATTTGCGGGAAAAAATTCCATTGCAAAATACTTAAAAGAAATATTCGACCTGTGTTTTTCTTTTTGTAATTAGACCACATTACCAAAAGAAATATAGAATCGGTTAAATTTGCATTAAATCAATTTAATGCAATAAAGAAAAAAATTGTTTAGAAAATCAATTTTCCGGTTATGACGTAATAAGCGGACTTTTGATTTGATTGGCTAAATTCACGTGTTCTTGAAAGTATGTCTGGTATTGATCGATTTATTCAAATTGTTACCCTGACTTATGTCAAAAACTATAGCATAACACAACAATGAATCCATAGAAGTGAAGAAGGACTAAGTTCTAAAATACGTTAGCACGTATTTTTGAACCAATAAAGAAAAGGTCACAACACAACAAAAAAATTTCACCTTATAAAATACGTTTCTCAACAAAATTTGGGATTTTGAAAACAAAAAATATAGGTCTAGTCACTTTTTGAGAAATCACGAGTGATATAATTAAAATCAAAATTTGAATCATTGTTTATGAGCATTGGGTATTTGGATTTTGAGCAAAATACTACGTTAAATTCAAATTTATACATTGTGGTCAAAAATTTAGGTTGTGTTTGAGAGGATGGCGACTAAACTTGTTGAAATGTTTACGATGAAGAGTACACCAAAGCTATAATATAGAAGGGAATTTATTTCTTGCGGATCATGATAAAAAAAATGGTCAATAACACAAACGAAACTAAAAATCTACGTAACGTTTCAAAAATGATATTAAAATACAAAACAAAAATTGATTATCGAATCTTGTGAGGTTTATTCAAGAAGGACCGGATGAAACTTTTCCAAACCATATATTATACAGATTTAGGGTGAGACAAAAAATTTTATTTAGATTTTTGTCATTTGTGGTACTGGAGGTTAAAATTGTGCCACGTAATTTTGAATCACCTAATGCATATACTGTACGACCAAGAAAATTTATACTCAAGAAGACTTTAATCTACATTGGCAAAAAGTATTCTTGTAGACTTCTAGAGGATAATTTTTTTTAAACATATTCTAAAACCTAAAAAAGTGAGGTAACTTGCTTCTGCCAGGTTGCTGGGTACTTTGTTTTAAATGAAGTATTGCAATAGGTACATTTGCATTTAAATAAAAATTGGGGGAGGAAAATTCAACAAAACGCAGAAACAAATTGTCATACTAAAAACAACAGAAACTTTTTTTTTTGATACAACCAATTAGTCTAGATATAGGTTTTATTCCAGTTATAATACTCTACTTAAATGATAAATAGTCAACCACTTTCAGTCAAATTCTTGTCAGTACCACTGCTATTGAGGTGCTTAGATGATTACCAATCGATAATAATAAGAGACTATCTAAAAAAAGATAAAAGACGAATATGAGCAAAATAATCGATTAATATGAAACGTCTACTAAGTGGTAGTTTGAACAATGATTACAAATAACATCAACATCAATAAGAAAAAGTTAATAAGACTCGATTAGGCTAATAATATCAGGGAAATGTTTGGAATGGATTAGATGGCGAGTCTCTTACCCCAGTTCAACTAATTATAAATATTTATATTACATTTAGTGAATTATATGGCGGGTATATTACTCTAGTCCACCCAATTATAAACAATTGTGGCGAGTGTTTGCCCCATCCACAAATTATTAGGTATGAGAATAATAACAAAGACATAAACAAGAAGATATTTAAGTTGAGTTTAATAATGGGTAAATATACTTATCACTTATGGACTCATCGTTATATTCTTTTTATTTTACCATACCAGTGGTTTTCTACTCTACTTACACTTTACGTCAGCTAAAAAAGATGAGCACACCTACTCTTTTCACCCTGCTAAAACAAAACACTGACTCTAATAGGTTCAAATAATGCAACACAGGAAAATATATTTTTACTTACAAAAAAACTAATTATACATTTAGGTATAAATAATACATGCAATATTTATAATTGTGATTTTATTTAATAAACAAAGGATAATATTCTGTCAAATCTCTAAGATGTTTTTTCTGTACACGTCGAAATACTATACCGTATTTGAGAAGTACTGGTTGCTCTAGGGGCTGTTACATTTGTTACATTGAAAAAAAAAAAGACAAACCTTTAAACATATGGGAGATTATCAGTTAATACTGTTTTACAAGATCCTCACAAAATTAGAAGCATACGAGTATACTCAGTGATAATGCACATGAAAGATGTAGATGTAGAAGTAAAGTTATATACAATAATTATTATAATTTGATGAAAGCATCTTTTGGGGTGTTTTAATAATAATCATAAAAGTATTAAAAATCAATTAATAATTAATACGATAATTATTCTGAGACATATGCTTCCTTTTGAATATGAATAAATCCTATATCTTCAAGTGGTGCGTTGCAATTCGTCATGAATTGGGGTGTCGGGCGCTAAGCTCTAAGTCTTCAACATCTCAAATATATTATGAACAAAAGGTGATTTTCACAATAACAAGTGTTAGAAAAATCAATAGAGTTATATCATTGCTAAAAAATTTGACTTAGCAAACAATATATCATAAAGTTTCGAATGATTTCATATAAAAATATTGATTTTATGAATGTAATAACGCAACAAAAAAATTCGCCTCTCGTAAAATAACTTTACGATAAGTAAACAATGTAAAAGATTTAATAATGAATACTTTTAGGTCACATCAAACAATTAAATCAATTAACAGATCCTCATGTATTGTTGGCTTAAAGAATTATAGTAAATATGTGATACAAAAATATTTACTCGAGTCGCTTTTCCCAATTATCTCTAAAAATAGAAACCTAACACGACAAGAATTTCCATTTACGAAAAATTTCCTTTACTGACCTTCACCAAATTGATACTCACAATCATAGAAAAAATTAATTTGCATTTAATAGAATCGTAAATTTAAAAGTGGGCGTTAAAAAAAATAACTGTTCTGAATCAAGGTGCATTTAGGATAAGGAAATACTTGCAACGACATTGAGAAAAAAAATTTGACCTCAAACCATTTCCTATTTTTCAGTCATCCTTGATGAAGATTTCTAAGATTATTATTAAAATCAAGTATCGACCGGTCCTTTGGGTACCACCAAGAGGTATCGCCATCGCGGATACTAAATGACTCAGAACCATGATATGGTAAACTGAAACCACCTGTACTCGACCGATTATCGCATTTGTACCATGCGCAACCGGTGTTTTGTTTACATATTTATTTTTATTTTGAAAACGAGGCGTTATTTCGCAACGGTTATTTTGCAAACTTTGATAAGAGAAAATGAAATCACAGTTGCGTTTGAATTTCTCTGTGTGGATCCAAAGTGCATTGCAATTCTGAGTTAAGAAAGATAAAATAAATTTATTGACGGAATATAGAAATAACGAACTGGACTTGATAAGATATAAATGATGAGGAAGGAGAAATAGGAAAAGTTTTCCGGCAATGACAAGATATGACGACCTCGGAATTCCTAATAGGGCGTAGGGTGGACTGACCAGTTATCTAACCGAAGGCGAGTTCCACAAACCGAGTTTATGAATGGCAATGGAAAATTCGACCGGAGGCGGTCTTTTCTCTTTCATTGACTAAAACCTTTGCTTTGAGATGATTAATATTGAAACGGTGAACTCAGACCAAGAACTTCTTAAAAAAAAAACAAATTTAAGATTTCAAGTCCTGGTAATACTGAGCTTTCCTCGAAATACTCAATTTCCTCTTGTCTAACTTTTCAAAGCTTCAAACTTCTACAAGTTATAAGCTATCTTTCGAAAAGATTATAAATTTAAAGCCATGAAATTTAAGAGTGGTCTCCATTGTTGTTACAAGCTTCCAAAAGTTTAATTTACAATTACAAAGCTTAAAAACATTAATTTCTTCGTATCATTTTTTATCTTTTGTATACGTTTTTCTATGTATTTTTACTTTTGTTTTGTCTCTTAAATTGATCGAAATCATCTTATAACTACTGCATCTCATTTGTTTTCTAAATATATTTTTCCACTATTTAAAATTATTATACTAAATTTAAATTGTCTCTAAAAAAGAAAAATTGTTTTATATAATTCTAATTTTAATGTTTAAAATTTTATTATTGATGAGCTGCTGTTGTAGGAAATTTTAACTAAAAAATATTTGATGAAATTGATAGTCACTGTAGTTCTTCTTCGTAGACTTTTCAATAATCTAAAGAAAGCAACTAGGTAGCCCTAAAGTAGGGCCTGGTCTAAATAACTAATCCAGAGACTGAGATGGCGAGGTTCAAAAAGGTTGACAAGAGCATCACGGATTTGAAAAACCCAAAACTACGATGACACAAAAAAGACAAAATAAGACAAACCAAATTGTAATTTAATTTTTTTAACTCAAATTACAAAGTCATCTAACTCAATTTCATTTCATCAACTACAAGACAAAATATTAATTAAACACTTTTAATTTAAAAAATGGTTGTTAAATGATCAAAATAGATGCACTAATTTATATTTATAGAAAAATAAATTAAATTTATCAGTCGTAATCAATTTAAATAAATTTCAATGAATTGAAAAAACTACCTAATCGCTACCTATAGTTACGAGTATGTTTATTAATATACGCATCACAAATTATTCTTTTAAAATTAATTAAATTTCAATAAAAAGCAAATAAAGCTAAGAAATTGTAAAAAATAAATTAGTTGATTAATAAAGTTTTGACAAAATTCATTTATGTCAAAAAGTAAAATTTAGAACAAATTTGGAAAGCATGTAATTTCCAAAACAGTGTTGCTGAATTTTCTAAAACTAGAGCTATGGCTTTTTCAAAACTCTAGCAAAATTCGAAACTTTAATTCATAAGTAAATCACACCAAAAGTATAAATTTCAAAAGAAAAACCGAAAATGCCAATAAAATTATAAAATTTTCTAACAATATCTAGACAAAATTGCAAAAACTGTGTAAAAGTTTGGAGAAACTCGAGAGTTATAAATTCAAAAGTAAATATGCATCAAGTTAAGTTTTTTGATCGTCGCTTTTTTTTCTTCAAAAAAACAGCAAACTTATGAATCCCAATCAGTATATTTTTTATGTGAACTATTAGATATATTTTTTCAAATAACAGAGAAGCTGTCTTCAAGAAGTGATTAAAAAAAAGAAAGATAAAATTTGTATTTTGAAGAAACACGAAGAAGTTACATCTAATTTATAATTTTACCATTTTTACGTTTATTAAAAGTGAATGTTTGAAGAGTGAGATTGAAATGGGGCGCTATAAATAAATACAAGATTTTTTTTGTTTACTAAATATTCTCGTTACTTCAGTTTCTTAAAGGTTTTGTTTGATCATACAAATGTGGGTATATTGGATGCTAGAGTACCAGTAGTAATACTGCATTACTTTATCATTCGAGGTTAAAAATGAGGAGGATAAATAAATACATACTAACCAAAATACTGGTACTATTCTAATTAAACTTATTAAAACATGAAATTTTACTTTATTTATCATTATTGTCTTACGTATTTCATTTGTTTGTGTCGTTATACAGCTATTCGTCTTAACTTTTTTTGCTTTAGATTTGTAACATTTTTTTGCTTTATGTTTATATTTATTACATTTGAAATATTGACTATAATCTGTTTTTCTATTTAAAATGCCACTGCAAATAAATGTCACTTTGTTATTATTTCTATTATAACGTGATGCTTTTAATATAGGGAATTAAATTTTGGGGATCATTATTTGCACCACAGTTTTTTTTTTTTTTTAAGTAAAAGACATATAATATTATATTTTTCTTTGTTCTCGTACTTTTTTGGTCTGTGTCTTAAGCCTACACAGTTGAAACATCTAGCTATTTTTTCATTCAAACTTTCTAAATGAAGCTTGGATTTTTGTAGACTTGATTTTTTTTCGATTTTTTACACCTCATAATTATCTTTTAAGTTGATCAAAACTCTTCGATGTGTAAAGAGTATTTTTACTTTTTTGATTATCTGAAATACCTACCTTCAACCTTTAATGTTTACTTGAGACGCTATCTCCTATCTACTTTTTGGTACTTAATTTTTTATGTATTGTGACAGTCTTGATGGGCCTTCCGAATTTTTTAATTGTCGCATTTTTGAAATTTTCTACGAATTAAAACCTGACTTGATCTCAAAAATAATTCAGAAAACATCTGCTTGTCACAAATAGGTTTTTCTGTAGAATCCCAGTTCATGATTTCAAGATTTTCTTAAAAATTTTGGATTTACAGTCCTAAGAAGAGTTTGGTTGTCAAAATGTCAAAAAATGTTTTAAATATAGACTTATTTTTAAATTTTAGAGTATTTTTAAGAGGTGTTTAGTGGTAAAAATCATTTGAGCTAGTTCTTTGAAAATGCAGCTGTAAACCTGTAACTAACAGCTCAATGCCATAAGGTTGGTGTCAAAAATTAATTTGACGATCAAGATTTTTTTAGCAATAGCAATTCTACTTAGCTATTGGGTATCTATCGTCACTACTTAATTTTAGAGACAAGTAAGACAAGTAAGACAAGTAACAATGTCTAAAATAGGCTTTACAGTTGTTTCAAAAGTTTTTACTTAGCATGTTTTATTTTGATTCAACTGGAAGTCATTGCCTCAACTAGACTTATTGACTCAACTGAAGGTCCTCTTATAGTAAGTTGTAGGTCTTGTAAAACCAACTAAAGGTCTTATTGTCTCATCTGAAGACTACATTGTTTCTGTTGGGTCAATTAGGTTTTCGGTGCCATATTTTACCATTGCGACAAGTGCATGGAGAAGCCGCCGGAGGCTCATTTGGAATGTTTTAAAATAAATTGTGTGTTAGTAGGTACAGCCTTAGAGCAAAGAAAACATATTTTATAACCAATAAAACTAGTAAATCTTTTAATAGGGTAGAAAATGTACTTTTCTTCCCATTTAGATAGCCTACTTCCTACAATGGTGTAAAAGCACTTGCAGCGTCAGTTCAATCCGGCTGCTAATGGTTCATTGTTTCAGTAATTTAATGCTGCATTGATAAAATTATAATAGAACCATACGGCGCAGTTATCGATAAGATTACCAAGCGATCCGCTCTTTCAGATATGGTTTTATCAATATTTTTCTTTATTTCGTAATTAATCTAAGAGCAATGTTTTCTTTTGATAAAATCGTCTGACATTAGATTACAACAGTATTAAATTTTTGTTCTCTTCCTACCCATTCATAAAACTTGACAGTATTGTGTTTTAATGAATCAATTACGTAAATGGGTACGGTAAACCCAATCGATTTTTGGGTTTAATTCAAGGTTGTTTGATATTATCCTGAAGCCTCTCATGGGGGCACTTCAAGGGGCACTTATCCCTTTTCGGGAAAAGTGCCAAATTGTATTTGACATGGCATTCTCAAGGATACTCGATATTAACTCGTGAGTCATAGAGATCTTACGCCCAATAGGATTAGGTGGAATATATGCGACGACGTTTGATTATTTGACCCTAATTATGACGGCGCCAGACCGTCACCAGACACTTGACAGTTGCTAACATGTGACCACTTACTATCTCTTTTTCTGCCATTGTTTTAACCAATGACGTGATGAGAATTAAAAAAAAAGTTAATCCTGAGTCTGTAACCAGTGCAACCGAGGAAATTTGAGTAGGCTAATTATTTTAGTTAGGATCGATTGGATAAACGAGCGAATGTTTGGCTTAACTAATTAAAATTTTCTCCAACTGTAAATCTGCTAATTTTCGTCGATAAATTCACTGCTTTGGAAATTTCAATCGCCCTTTTATTACATTGAAGTCAAGGTTTTGTGAATGAATGTTGAAGCACGTTTGTATTCAACGTATCCTGTGGTCGTAAAATAAAATTCTAGAATTTTCCAAAGTTTGTAAACAGAAATTTTTTGTGACTAAGACAAGTTCAGAGAAGTGTTTTCCACTAAACCAAAATGAAGTTTTTTTCCTGGACTAATTTTAGTACTGACTAACTAAAAATTCATTGATGATTTTGCCGGCCAAATCATCAAGGCTGATACATGAATGAATCGCCCTTGTTTATTTAATTTTCCAGTCATTTCAAGCGCTACCAAATTATTCAACCAAAAATTAAATAGAAAAAAGATGTTGCAGAAAAAAATAATGCTTATACAACTGAAATATGTCATTGTAAAACCAGAATACAGTAAAATAAGTTTAAAGATTCAGTGCTTGCGAAAGAACAAAAACTACGATACTACAACGACGATATGTCTGAAAATTCTTAAGATGGGTGGCAAACACAGTAATAATCGTCCATTTGAATTTATACCAATTTATTTATGTAAATACTCATCACAAACTCGGTAACTGTTTTGCAAAATATGGCTACTTCTTCTTTTCGAGTGTAGCTATAGCATCTCACCTGTTTAGATAAGTAGCCAAGTAATTAAAACTAAAAACGGTATTGAATACGTTTAAGACTTTATCTGAACCCTAGGCATATCACAAACTTAGTAACTGTTTCACAAAATATCGTTGCTTTTTTATAGGCTAGTCTGGTGTGTTCTTAAAAACGTTTGAGGATAGATCGAAGGACCAATTTACAATAATTCTTGCTTAAGTCTTTCAATAATGTATATTTTAAGATTTGTAATAGAATTTTGGGATTGACGCTGCCAGTTTTTTATTTTATTTTGTTTTATAAAAAATAGCTCAGAAATTTTTTAAATAATAATTGTGTTGGACTTCTATTGTATTAAAAATTTTATGAGCGTTTGAGGTATATTTAAAGGAAAGTTTTAGTATAAAATGGACAATGAGCAGTAGATCTCTCTCTTCCGATTCTAAAAATGTATATTTTAATGTATTTAATAGAATTTTGAAGTCGAAGGCGACAGTTTCATTCTGCTGAAAAGATGGTCTTTCGTGCCAAAAACATGTTGGTACAGAAGGGACAATTTACGATAGTTCGTAACCAGTATAAAAAAAATAAACAAAGGAACATTGTAGAAGGACGAAAGGAAATCTTAAGAAAACTTGAGAAACGTTTTGGAAAATTTTAGAAAAATGTTAACTGATTCTACAATAGGATAAAAGGTGACTTGAAGAGAAAGAAAACAAGAAACTGGCTAGCATAAAAAAACGAAGGGAAATTTAGGGTCACGAAAGAAGATTGTAGAAGAAAAACATTCTTTGAAGAGAATAAAACAACAAGAAAAACGACGACCACTGGATGAGAAAATAAGGAACATTGCTGCATGAAGAGAAAGTAAAAAATGAACCAAAGAAAATTTTTAAACCTAAAACACGTCGTTTGGAAGGTATGGAAGCACAAAAAAATTTAGACTAAAATTAAAAAACGATACTTTAAAAAAAGAAACAAGTACAATGAGATTTGTGATTATACTAGAGGAAATATCTACGAATTTTAGAAACAGGACATGGACTAATAAAAAAAGAATTGTAAAAAATTCTAGAAAAACAAGAAGAATGACGTGTGGCAGAGAAAAAAAAAACAAAGAGAATTACAACTCTTGAACTTGAAAAGAGCATGTTTCAAGATTCTAAAAGAATATGAAAAAAGGCGATGTGAAGAACAAGGAAAAAAGAGAAAGGAAAATTATAAAGTAACAAAAGAACCTTCTAGAAAAATGTAGTTTGGCGACATAAAAAACAGACGACCAAAGGAGAATTTAAGAAAAAATTGAAAACGTCGAATGCTAGGTTTTGGAAGAACAACGTTTGAAAGAAAAATTACTACTGACAAAAAAGATGAACAAGAAATATTAAGATCAGTTAAAAACGGAGAAAAATTCTAGAATAATAAAAGAATATTTTTCGAGCCGGATACTGAGAAAGGTCTGAAATTCTGGATGTAAACAGAGCAATTTACAATAACTATTGTCGCTTCCAAGTCCCAGAAATGTATATTTAAGGTTTTTAATTTGGAAGTCGAAGGCAACAGTTTTTACAGACAGTAGGGGCATTGTAAAAAGTCGAGCCCCTTTTGAAACGCAATCTTGGGGTACGCTTTTTAAGTAGTAACCAAGTTATTGTAGAGATCTTAAAGCGGTCTTAGGCTTTTGAGAAGGAAAATCAACTGCTGCCTTCTTGTTAATGTAAAACTCGTAGGAAGTTACGAGTTTTTATCGTGGCAGTACAACACTTTGAGATCTACGATTAACATCATCTATTCTTCGGTCGTATGAATGCGCTAAAACTTTATTTTATCACTTTTTAATGGTGAAAAAAATAAGCACTAAATGTCAACTGTTACATAAATTTTACTAGGAGTGCGTTCAGGTTGGATCAAAGAAATATTCTCCTCCGATAAACCAATTTAAACATCTGTCATTAGTATGGTGCGCCACTTTTCAGTTTAAGTTTTAAAAACGTTAGGTTAATTGGTTGTCAGAGCTAAACGCGCCAAATTTAAAAATATGTCAGCGTTTCTCAAACAAAAAGGCTACAATTTTTTTTGTGGATTTATTAAAATTTAATTTAAAATTCTCAATATGTTAGTCTAGGTGTATAATTATAATAAAATAATTTCTTGTAGTCACGCCCATGTCCTGCTGTTTGACCCAAGAAAATGACCTTTTGTGAATCACTGCTGTATCAGAATTAAAGAATGTGTAATATCTTCCGTCTTTTGGTAAACCTCTCATTAATTTAAATAAAATATTTCGTCGGTCGAATAAGAGGAGTCGATGCTCTTACAATTTACACATTTCACCAGACATATGCGTGGGTGTGGAACACATATGTATAAGTCGATATGGGGGAAAGAAGATAAATAGTCGAAGAATCTAAAATATGCGGGAAGCACTTAAATGTGTGAACTGTTTTTTTATAAATAGGTCACTTAGAATTTTTGTTTAAAAAAGATGCGTTTTGTAGCAGGACATCTAAGTCATTATCCTGAGGGAATGTGAGTTAAGTTTAGAAATAACAGGCTAGAAGCAACTATTCGCGTATAAATGTGGCGGTGTGTACTCGTGTGCACCAATCCTAGACTGAAAAATAAATAAATAAAAACATTGCGATGTTACTGTGACATGCCAAACGCATCTTGGCGTCTCTAGTTTTCTAAAATAACAGCATTTGGTTATTTTCAGCTTTGAAAAATAATTTCATTAGAGACTTGGTAAGCCTAATAAGGATGTGACGTAAACATTATGGTGGTTAGAAGAGCATTAACCCGAAAAATTCTCAAGAATATATGAAATCGAAAGTATAATTGACTCTTGAGTCCAGAGGGAAATTATTTCTGACGTGACGATGACATTGCAATGATGCACTCAGTTATTTTCTAACACGCAAGAGAAAATTGGAAATTTGAAAAACAAACAAGGTTTTGAAAACTAGCGAAAAGTTGGGGTGTGGTTGATAATAATATAAATTTCATAAGTTGCTTCGTAAGGATTTTAAGTAAGAATCAATTACGATATTTTGGATCTAACTACGATTTAATCGAATTTTTTTTATTTCCAAAAATGAATTTTATACATTTTCTGAAAACAAAAAAAGTCAAATTTATTATCTACAGAATTGCCAATAAACTCAATTATTACAGATACATTTTATAATGCGTCTCCACCAACGTCTAGCATTTTATGTATTTTTATAAGGAGTCTAGATTTTCCATTTCTCTTTAAGGCTGAAAGACTCCCTGTATTTTTCAAAAAATTGAAAAAATATTTGCACTTTTGTCTTGTATGATCTAAAGTTTGGAATGTAGCTCTCTATCCTGTTGTTGAAAGTACTCCTCTCTTAATTATTCTTCTTTGGTTGTTTAAAAATGACATTTTTTTATTAAAATCATTTTTACGCAATAAGACGTAAAAGATCAATCAGAAGTGTTATTCTGCTTCACAGTATCGCTCGTCTTCACAGGGCACAATTAACCAAAGCCACTTTGACCAAACTCCAATGAGAAAAACTTCTAAAAAAGTAGGGAAGATCTTAAAGTTCCGATTTATTACCCTGTGCTTTTATTTGTTTGAACCTCTGCAAATAGCTAAATTCTTATAAAGAATGTCACAAGGAGATTCTTTCAAAATTAATTTTGACGTAACTGAATTTTTTGATTAAAAACTATTGGTTGTTTAGCTATAAACTGAATACCAAATGTCTGTTTGTAATAATGTCCTCCCACTTTTCATAACATTGCTTGAGGTTACAGATTTGAAGTTATTTTATAACGATCAATTTATTTGTTTTGTCATTAAATAACTGTCTAACATAAAAAAATGATAAATTTTAGAATCTCACTTGGAGTGATAGTAAAATCCGATTAAAATGTCACTGTCATTATGGTATTTGCGAAAATCAGTAACCAACATGATACCTATGTGGCATTATTACATTTTAAAATCTCTCAATTCATCATAAATCGACGCATTAATTAGTAATTAATAATTAGTTGGAATTATTTATAACTTGAGTCACATTCTCATTTTTCGGTAAATGAAGAATAACTATTGTGTTTTAAGTTTTATCATTAATTAATTAAGGTGAGTGATTTTCACTTATCTTTCTATACTAGTGGATGATTATTTTTAGAACTGTTGTTAATTTTTTTTTTTGCTAAATTTGTACTAAAAAATAATTAAATTTGTCTGGCAGTTTTTTAACTCAAAATTTCAGTAGCGACAATATAGATCTTTCCATTTATTTAATAAAATTTCTGAGTAAAATTTACGATATAGACTTTTTTTTTCAATTAAAAGATCATTTTTATAAAATATAAATTATCGTAACACTTACAATATTAAGACAAATAGCAATATAAATGGTTTATTATTACACAATTTTTTTTTGACTTCGTTACGGTGTTGAAATAAAGTCAAAATTTATTTAATATTTCCATTAGTAGAATCCAAAAAAGACTTTCTTAACTAAAACGTAACTGTTCTAAAAATCCATCGGTATATTAGTGTGTGGTATCACTGAGTAAGGGCCATAAATAATATCAATAATGGGCACATAATTATTGTAGATGAAGTAGAAACGTGCGCCAATTATTATTAATATTTATGTGGATAAGGTTGGAAAGTCGTCACAATTGTTAATGTTTAAGTTGATTGTAGACTTGCCAGAATTATTATTATTATTTTTATTCGTGTGGATTGGGTTGGAGACTCGTTATAAATATTATTTATTATGAGTTGGATTGGGGTAGGAGGTATCTAATCCATTCAATTCCACAAACTTTATGTTTTGTTATTACCTGTCTGAATTTTTTATGATTGATATTATTACGTTCCACATTGATGGATTAATTTGGTTATCACCCTTTTTTTTCTTTGTTTTACAGGTACTGTCTTATCTGTTGATAATCATCTGAGCACCTTGATACCAGTAGTCCTGACAAGAATTTGGCTGAAAGTGGTTGAGTAATATGCTTGTAGATTTTGATATACTTCTTTTATCAGGAAATAAGAATGTGGTTTAAGTCATAACTTATTTAACAAAGCAACGTACTTAAGCTGTTAGTACTTCTGTCAACAAGTTTTCAGTTTATAACAATATTTTACTAAGAACAGGTATAAATTTTGGGTTAGGGGCTGATTTTTGAACGCTGTTGCCTGTGAGCATTTATTACTTCGGGTTTAAACTTATCAGTAGGTGGTAACAGCGTAAATACGAGGCTGCTTTGTTAACAATAATTTATTATTTAAGTCAAATTTTTATTTTCTTATAAATATATTACACAGGGTTAGTTTTCTAAAACCTAATTCGTTAAAGAATAAAGCGTCTAAAAAGTTTGCATGTGGGTTGCCAAGTACTTTGATTAATGTGAGAAATATCAACCTATTTTTTTTTTTTTTTGACGATTAAAGTTTTCTTTTGGTGTCCATTTTGTCTAGTAAATTACAGGCGGAGTAAATAATAGAAATTTGTATTTATTTGTTTCATTTAGGTTGTACTGAATAAAATTGGGATCAAATGAAACCAGACAACGTTTGTCAATAGAAAAAATAGGCTGCTATCAGTACTTCGCAACCTTAATTCAAAATTTTAGGAGCTGTATTTTATGATGAATTTGGTTTTCGAATTTTTTTTTGTCGTGGCACATTTATGTTTTCTCAAAATTTTATTGGGTTATTAATATACCTCGTTTTGTTGCGGTCGCCTCTCGGACTATTACTACAATCCCTATAATTATACGGAAAAAATATCTAATTAGTTTAATTCCACTCCCGTTATTTCAAGAATTAAATTTTTGTACTTGAAAGTTCAAAAATAAAATAGTCTAATAAAAGTATTTATTTATACTACATGTTTTAGTTTTATGATACGTCCATCCTCAGGTCTCTATTTCTAATTTTGAACATTTGAAAAAAGTACAGACTTTTGTGTAGAATTAATGAATTTTGTTAAATATTTTGTTAGAATTTTCTAGGAACATTAACTTTTATGTCTCTCGAATTAACGATTTAATGGCAAATTCAGCTTAATTTCCTGGGGAATTCTCTCTATATGAATCAGCCGGTTTGGTGTCCTTGCCGGTCGTTTATCAGTCGTTCCATCTAAATCAAAGAATTAAAAGTGAATAAAACGAGTGTCGACAGATCACCAAAACTAAAATCTAGCTTATCGAAATTTACAACCGGTGAGTGCGAAATGACGCCGGTGAAAGGACGGACAGTGGCGCCACAATGTCCAAACGAATTGGTCTGTATCGATTGTTATAAAATTCGTTCCGTTGCATAAATGCAGCAACAAATACAAAGGTTAGAAATTGAAAAAATTTGCACCCACTGCAAAAATAAATAGGTTGCAAACAGGGAGTGACGTTGAGAAAAGTTTGGGTTGGTTTATATCAGCAACAAAATTTATAATTTTTTTTAATTAATGTCCTTGCATAGCATTGAGTTCGTTCACACCGGTATAAATGTTATCAATTTTTTTATTTGAGATTATTATCCCCCTTTTTAAGTTTGTTATATATTTTTTTTAATATGGTAATTTATTAGAACATCTGCAGACGAGTACATGCATTCTATATTTAGTGTTGTTTATGAAAAACGCAAACAGAAACAGTTTTCTTGCAATATAATCGTACTGTCAGTAGTTCTAATTCTATTATTTACGTCATTCTATGCTTTCGTATGCAAAATCTGACCGTGATAAAAGACAAAACGAATGAAAGTCACGTGCAGTGAAAAAATTGCAGACTTTTTCTAATTATTGACAAAGCGTGAAACTGCTTCATAAATGTCAGATTTGCATAAAAATTAAAACGACTGAAACTTTATTAACACGCTGTGCCAACTGAATCACATAAGCAAGAATTATGTACAGTAGAAACTCAATTCGTGAATGGTAAAATCCGGTGTTTAATTGTGAGATTTGTAAGTATGTAATTATTTTTGAAAAATATTGTAATATTAGGATTTTAGGTAGGTTGAATTGAAAAAGAACTGCGGTTCGAAACCTGTTCAAAATAAAAATAAAAAAGGTAGAAAAGTGTTTGTGTAATAGAAAAATCTATCTTCTACTACAAATAAATTATTGAAATTATGTAAAATAAAACGTTCGGATTATCTGTGTCGCTTATTTTTCCGGTAAAGGCTCGATCACGTCGAATCCGGATAATCGAGGTTTCACTATACTTGTATCTTTTTAGAAATTATCTTTAAATCTGTTCTGAAGCAGAATAATAACAGTTCCATAAAAGGTAGAACTTAAATGGTACCAATTCTGTTGTATAATTTTAGGGCAAAATACGTTTAATAAGAACAAGAATTTTAATTTGAGCAGACACGATATTGACATTGAAATAGCTTTGCATGTTGGTTAAAATTGAGTTTTCAGGCTATGTTGCCTGATAGAACAGATTTAATTTCATGGAAATGTTATTTTTCAATTTTTCCAATCATTGGAAATTTTTAGGATTAGTTAATTTTTGAAACGTTGTAACAAGTTTCTATTTCGAGTTTTATGAGATGTGAAACGTGTTTTCTATTTATTTAAAGCTTTTCTACATTGTCTTTTTCTCTTGTAACAGAATGTTTTATTCATAATTTAAATTATTATTAATTATAAAATAATGATTAAAATTTGCTAAAGTAGGTGTAGGAGAAATCGAGCGAATGTAATAATTTTGAAAATCATTTAATTGCGAATAAATTTTTTTTAATATATAGTACTACGATAAACTTTTATCAGATAAGAGAAGTTTTGAATGAAATGAACGACCTCTGGGATAAATGATGATAACACAGGAAATCCGCTCTTGTATTATCGTAAATCGAAACGCTATTGACGTCAAATATTCATTGATACCCATAATAAAACAAATGATTTATTAAAATTTGGATATGGCATGCCATTTGAGAAAGTGGCTTTTGTTTAGTCACTTTAGGTAAAAAATTATTATGGTTTCAAAGAATGCAAAAATTGCATAGTCATCTTGAATTTTGTTCAAGGATAGTAGACAGGTTTTGGATTTTTTATTAAATTAGAAACTGTCTCAGAGAAATCTTGATAAAGTATTGCTGGGGTCAGGTAAAAGTGACAAAAGATGGGGTTCATCCTGAGGGTTGGCGCCTACGTGCAAGAACTCAGGTCAGGCCCAAAGATCTTTCTTTGGTGACAATAATGTAACATTAAAGTCAAAATTTTTATTGTTCAATAAGAATTTACGTAGTTTGTAATTTACAGAAGATTTAAAATTGAAACTATAACAATAACGTTATGTTCTATTTTTAATATAAATTTTTATTGTTTAATGTTTTTGACAAAAGTTTTGTAAATTTTTTTAACGTTTTTAACTTTTTATATAACTTTCATTTTTACATTGTTATTCAGGCCCTGATGATGGAACTTTAGTTTCCGAAAGCGCTGTTATATTAGAATTTTGATTAAACTTGTGAGTTCGACATTGATTTTATTGTCATTATTTATATGAAAATCATCCCACTTCGAGATAGAAAGGATGCTTCCACCAAATTTAAATAATAATTGTTCAACAGTTAATTTGTCAGTTAAATAAGGACAATTTAAATTAATGACAATGTTGATTTACTTTTGATTGTCATGATTATGTCAAATTTAAAATTATTACTTCTTTCGCTGTAGCGCTCTCATCGGTCAGTTTAGTTTGGAGTTTAATTTTTGAAATTTAAATGTACAACATTTATCCCATTTAACCTTTTTTTTATTTCCTACATACGTTGGTAAAGAGAATTAAAAAATAAAATTGCGGATCTAAATATTTTCTTTTATAAAACCTCGCCTTAAAACTTCCGTTTGAAGTGATTGTCTTACCTTCTGGTAGTGATCGGCAGGTGATTTTGTGGCCGATTGTCCTTCTCAATCAAAAGTTTGGTTCGTTGCGCGTCTGTTGGCCGACTTGTGCGAGTTTGTCGTCCAATGACCCTGGATATCCTTGACGGGTGTCTCGGCAAGCTTCCGGCGAAAAAGGGGGCCCTTTTTCCCCTACATTCACTTGCAAAACTTTTCGGTATATTGCGTGAAAATCACGACGGAAATATCAAATAGTAAGACGACGAGGAAAGAATAAGGATGAGGAACAAAACTAAAGGGTGTAATTAAGGACACCTACAAGGAATTTCAGATGGAATCACGATTGCGATGGTCAGGAATGAGTCATGGATGGATGTTAGAGCGTTCACCTAAGATGACTAATTCAGGAGAGTTCACAATAGTCTAATGTGCCAGATTTGTGTTAGGATAATCAATTAGGAGGTTTTGTACAAAACGCTTTTTGGCCTGGTGTGTTGGAAAATTGCATCGGCCATATTGGTTTTTTCCTGGTGATTGGCGACATCGCGACATCTCCATGACGTCAGGCATCAGCATGATTAAATTTATTTTGATAACGGAATCTCTTCGAAATTAGAATATCGTCAGCAGTCACATGTTGTGTTTATTTCCGAAATAATATCATCATTGAATATTTTATCTCGTCGATCTGTCCTTTCCTATTCGTCCGTACGAATCGTGTCCTTAGAGGACGAAGTGGAGGGCGAAGTCGGGATTCGTCTAGATTTTGTCTGAGGGGCGAACGCATTTTATCGATCGACATTACACAGCGGAAAACTACCACCACCGCCTTTAATTCTCGACTAAAATTATTACAAGCTTTATTTTTATTGGTGTGAATTTTTCGGTTTGTTTGTGTATAGCCCTTGACGAATCTGATTGTCTATGGTCATGGACAAAGTCGTTGAAAAGCAATTTATTGCTTATTATAGTCCAATGGTGGTTTACTTAGTTGTCTATCGGAAATGACGACGACGAACTCACAGGGTCTTTAATTAGGTTTATTGCCAGTTTTATTGGACCCGGAACGAGGATCATCTTGGGAAATGTTAACCTATTAACGCCTACCAAAATCAACAAATGAATATTTTAATGGAACACCAGAACGTGCCTAATTACAACTAGGAACTTATCTTTTGTGCAATATCAACTAGTTTCAAATTAGCAACCAGGAAACTGCAAACCGATTTCGACGTTTTGTCTCTCTCACTGAAACAGCTATACCAAAGCAGTTGTGAGATGTAGCAGTTTCACTATCTTACAGATTCTAATTAATTAGAAATACAGTACACAGCTAAAACAAATCCTAATCAAAATTAATAACGAACTTATGAAAAATACGTGACTTATTTATGACTCTAGAAATCTCTTAAGTTTGTTATATCTTTCAAACTGGGAATATTTACGTAAATGTATTTGGTAAAAAGCATCATTTTTTACAAAAATATCACCCTTAAAGCCTGCTTTACGCCTCGGGCGTCGGACCATCTAAATTTGAAAAAAACCAAAAATTGTTTCTAAATGTTTGTGGTTAAGTCTTAATTGGTTTCAATGACAATAAAGTTTATGGTGAGTCAAAACTTCGTAGATATACTATACATACTTATTAGGGTGGGCCAAAAAATCGATTATGTTTTTTTTAACTTCTGACACTGAAAAATTGGTTCCTAGGCACCCTTAAAAAATGCTTTTTAAAGTAGTGACGAGATATGGATTTTGCCAAATGTGTAGAACTAAAGAAAAAGTAGAAAACTGAGATGAGGGGGTCCTTTCTATTAAAATTAAGAGCTCATCTTTAAAAAGTATTTTTTAAAGATGCCTAGGTACCAATTTTTCAGTGTCGGAAGTTGAAAAAAAATATTCGATTTTTTTGGCCCACCCTAATACATATGTATAAAAATTATAAATAAATAAAATCACATTGCAGTTTTGCAGAATAATATAATATCGACTCTGATAAAACCGATAACAGTGATAAACCAAAATTAACTTTCCCATTTATCTAAACACAAAAGATAAATTCGGTTGTAATAAAATCTTGGTATTTTTTTCTTCTCTTTCAAAGGCTCTTTACGATCTAATAAAACTCGAAGATTTTTAAAGACCATACGACAATCAGAACGATTTAGTGCTTAAACATCAATGAAACCAAAATAACCCTTTAACAGCATATTTCCTGCTTCACCATTCAGCCAAATTACCATCAATTCAAACCGACCGCCATTACTAAAACTAATTTGTCTTGAGCGAGCAGAAAATTTGAATTTTCCAAGTTGGTAGTTAGTGAAAATTAATTGTAAGCGCGTGGCTAGACGAACCGATTGCCCCCCTTGATAAATCGTCTATTTTTAAAATTGAAATGCGCTGGTGCATTCGTTACACAAATTCAATATTAGAACACTGGCCATTGTCCAAGAGATAATTGTTCATCGGTTGGAATAACATGACCACAAGTGGCGCCACATGTCTTATCCTTGGATACCTGGAACATAATCCTTCTCCAAGGACAAACTTATACATAAATAAATCATAAACAAAAATGGCAGGAATGCACACTGCGACTTTCGGTTTTTTTGACGTAAAACTACTCAACGTAAACACGTCCTACAAGATTTTATTTTATTAATGAATGCCTGAATTTAGAATTTTTCATCACCGGAAATATTAACAACAAAAGAAAGGTCAAGATGTGATAACATTTTCTTTCCAAATAGAAATGCAGTGCGCAGTTGAGTTACGATGTTTACTATGAATTATTGCGCTTCGGATTTGATAAAAGCAATAAAAGAGACTATAACCGAAATTATTATCATCTTGAATTCTAAAAATAATAAACGGCGTGATTAGGCGCCGGAAATTTTTAACAGCTGGACCTAATAATATTTACCTTTACTTAAGTAATCGGCCGTAAAACTAAATTGTCCACAAATTAAAAAAACACATGCCAAAAAGAAAATGAGAGTGCACAAAATTTTCCCAGTGGAGTGTCCCAGTCTGGATCAGACAAATTTAGAATTTTTAATACCATTCGAAAGCTCTTGAAAAGACGATCATTTCATGAGAAATAGAAATAGTGACTTAAATTGTAAATCTTATTAACAAGGTCCTCCTACGTGAGCTATTATTATTATGATTTACGACATCTTTAATCTTGTCGAAAAGGGGCTGATACTATCAGATGTTTGTTTTCGGTGGTTATTTCTTATAGAAAAACATAAAAAGTTAACTACATCTAAATTTGTTATTACAGCAAGGTAAATTGTAAATGAATAACGATGGGAAGCCTAATTAAAACATGTAATATCTAGTCTGATATGCTGCAAGTTTGCTTCGCCTATAGTCATTCTTTTACGATTGCAATTTTCGTGGCTGGAGTTTACGTCACTTACTATGTGGACAGGGACGGATTTAGACATCTTTATGAATTGCAGCCCAGGGCATCACGAATAAAAAAAATACCTATTTTAAATTAAAGAATTATGAAAAATACAACAAAAATGGTTAAAAGTTTTACAGTTTGTTTTTTCAAATTGTTTAAGAATGTTCTTTTATTTTTCCAGAATCTTTCTTTGTTTCTTTTGTTTTTGAAATATAGGTTTTTTTCTTTCAATCGTAGTTTTTATGTTGTCTTTCTTTTATCTTCGATTTTTATAATTTTATAGAACTTTAGTCTTTAAGAATATTTCTGTTTTTTAAACGGTGTTTTTCTTAAACTTTTTCTCGTTCAGTCGTCTTTATTAAGTTTGTCTAAAATTTTCTTTTATGTTTTTTCTTACACCTGTTGTCTTGTTATGAAAGTTAATGAAATTGTGGAAAGACGGACAGGAAAATTTGCCAAAATATCGGCAGAAACTTCCCAATTAGTGCTAGTGCAGGCCTACCCTGAATATGGATCTTGTTGACAACCTGACGTATTGAACATTATTAATGTTCGTTTATAAAATAGCTCAAGTTTATCCAGAAATTACGGTCTATATAAACACATTGTTTATAGTTTGTCTATAAATGTTTGAATTTTAATGAAATATGTAAATGCAATAGAATCAATTAAGCAGCTCTTTCAAGGTAGGTTCAACGGTCTAGCTGGTCGCTTCGGTGACAAAAGCGAACACTTATCTTTAAAACAACCCTTATTAAATATCTTATAAACTAGTTTGTAAGTCAAGAACTTCAAGCATTTTTAAACAAATTATAGCGCTTCGTATTTTGCAAACTTTTACTCGGTTACTTTCTAAACTCGTTACGTATATAACTTAGGCTTTGGAAGTCTTTTACAAAGCTAACAATTTGGCGCAATGATATGTTATGTTCACCTTTCAAGAGTTTTCGAATATTGTTTCGAATTTTTTTTTTGATGTGATTGATCTTATGATTTCCGTATGACTAGATACTTTCCTAAATAAATTCCGTGACGATAATACGTTTCGAGATTATCTATTTATTATTGGCGCCGTCTGTTCCCTTTTTTTCAGAATCTATACGAGATAAAATTTGAAGAAAAGATATGAACATTTTACAATTATCTTCCAACGTAAATCCAATTGAATTATGATCCGCCAACGTCAAAAATTTGATTAAAAAAATAAACTTCGACCCAACACTGTCAATTCGTATTGTTATTAAACGTTTCCTTTTTATGCTGTTATATTAATAACAACATAATCATTCATAGAGGAGCTATAAATAGAAGAATACAATAGATTTTTTAAAAGTCAATCTACGCGTTTCTATTTTAACCAACATGATTGATGACTTTTTATTTTATTAATGATCCAACCTTAAAACAATAGCAAAAACTAAAATCTGAACTCATTTAAAAATTAACAAGTGTTTGAACTTGTCCAGGAATGTGGAAAATTGTTCGTATTTTTTTGTTTGTTTGTAATTTCCATTGAAATTAACATAATTTATTAATGGCACGGTTGTTGGCGTCTTGAATAATTAAACACGAGAAATATAACTGCAAAACAGGGTAAAACGTATAATCTTGTAAGTATTTGAAAGTCACAAAGATGACCTACAATTTTAATCAACCACCCACAAAAAACAAAATTTCTAGTAATTAATAATGAATGTAATAAGAAGTTATAAGAAAAATTTCTATCTCACAATCAGTAAAGATTAGCTAATTATTTATTTCATTAATTTAAGAGAAAAAAATTAAACGAACTCAACCGTGGACCCATACATGCATAATCAATGACTCAGACAATGAATAAAATAACCATTGATTACTAATCAAATTGTAAAAAAGCTACGCATTTTCAGATGTAATATCACAAGAGAGTGAAAATAAATTGAAAATAATTTGACAGAACTTCGAAAATGGGTTGCCAGGCAATAGACACGAGACCTCAGAGGGCGCGAGTGGCTTATTGCCTAATGAGTAATGACAACAGATTATTTTCTAATTTATTGAAATCTCATGTGATATTCAATGGATTTTTTTTGAGAACAGCAAACTATTTTTGATTAATTTTTACAGTAGTTTTTAAGCAAATTGCTGACAGATGTCAGATAAAAAATTGTTGTCATTCATAAAAACAAAATATTTTCGTGGCAATAATGTAAGTAGTGTAAGTAGAAATATTTCTATTACAATAATGTTTTGATTGGTTAAAAGGCAGAAAACTTATTAAAATTGAAAGTTTTTATTGGTTTTTAGAAATGTTAAAAAAATTCGTTAAAATTTCCAGCGATAAACCAGCTTTAATTGAATTAGGGGCGTCGCGTAAATGTTTACAAATTACGTTTGCTTTATTACAACTGTAATGCCAAGTATATGTAACAATGTTTTGTAATGGAAAAGTAGTCTCCACGTGACCGTGACGTATCACCTTATTTACTGTTGTCGCAATTTATTAATTTAAAAAAATTGTTTACAAATGCAAGTTAAAATTTCCCCTTGCATCTATCCAGCAGACGATGATTTGCAACTCGATTCGAGGCCAATGTAACCATAAATTAGAGGCAGATTTGTTGTTTTTATTTGAGAGGGAAACCTCAGGAAAGAATAAAATCTTTTGAAAAGTCATTGAGAGTGATGTCTTTACGAACATTTGCTTGGTTTTATAAATTGCAATCGAAACGACAACCTTGGCAATGCATTCGATGGAACGCGATAAGCGATCCAAATAGGGAAGAAGAAAGACAAGTCGATGAATTAAATATAAGGCAACGAATATGGTACGACGGGAGCAGCCTTGGGACGCCATTAAGAGGACGTTTAATTTGAATTAGAGAAAGAGGAAGAATTTAAATATCAATAGGATTCGAGAGATTGTTGCCTAGAAGAAAAACTAGCTTCTAATTTACCAAGAAACAAAATTCAAAAAATCTTAAGGATGCTCGTGACAACAACATTGATATAATTAGTCAGTGTCAAAATTACGTCAAATTATCCATAGCAATAGCAATGAAATAAATTAACGGTGACTAGGACAAAAGAACCGGAGTTGGCCAATAGTTTTGCCAGCGATAACTCCACAGATTCCAGTGATTTTTGGTTTAACTTTCAGAATAAATTTGCAACTACTTACAGAAAATACTTTCTCCTCTCATATCGGTACTTATGATTTAATTGACATTGCCAAAAACTTTTATGACATTAGATTAGATTTTTTGATAAGATGTTTTTACTATGTGTAAATCTTACTTTGATAATGACTAAAATTTTACAGTATGTTGTTAGCAAATCAAAAAATTTAAAAAGGGTAGCTAGTATTTTATAACAGTCTTCAAAAAATGCATTCTATAGTTAGATCGAAACAAGTACTCCACGGACTAACACATTGTCTTGAAATTCTCGTACATTGCCAACGGTGTTTCGAGATGTTGCTACTTCTTCAACTGTTGTGCGCTCAATATAAACGACTTATCTGTCCCAGTCAGGTAAAACACTAGGATACCCTATACTGACAATAGAACAACATTCGCGAAACCGGTCTGTAGTTTCCTGGTTGCTGTGTGTAGATGGATTTTTTTTCAATATTTTTTATTTTATAACGTTACTAAAAATGTTACAAATTATTAGAATCAAGACAAATTAGGTCAGAAACAAAATTATTAGAATTTTTTGTTTTCTATTTTGTTTCTTTAAAATAATATTTTTTGAAATTCAATTTCGACAGCGTATGTCTCAAAAACTATAAACATTTCTATAAGACAAATTTGTTTTTAGCATTTTTTTTATCAAGAGCTATCACTTGTTAAAAATCTGTAACATTACTTTAATAACACCTTGTATATCCAAGGTTATTCACGAATGATGACGAATTCATATGCAACCAAATTTACATATTAAGCAACCTTCTTGATAAAAAATTTATTCCAGTGAAATTTATTCCAAAATATTGAATTAGATTTACCCAAAGATTATTGATTTCTGTCAGTTTTTTCATAACTTGTCAAATTGAATAACTACATAATAATCCTTAATTTTTTGTTTTTGTACCAGTATTTATTAGGGTTTATTATTCTAGAAACAGAACTTTGGCTTTTTCCTAAATTTTGTGCCACAGGATTTTGCCTAATATGTGGATTCTCTGGAATCACCTATTATTACAGCAATCTCATTATTTTTTCCTGGTGCAGTTTTGTTTTGTGGCTTTTTCAAGGGACGTAATTTTGCTTCAAGTTTTCGAAAAATTTTGTCACCATTTTGGAACCACTCGATGAGGATATCTTTCTGTATAAAGTTTTACTGCAGCTGAAGCGTTTTTCCTACAATCCCCATATATCAGGATCATGTCTGTCTTTTTGTTATCAGTGAAGATTTTAACTAAATTAGCTCAAAGGCAGTCAAATTAACATAAAATGATATACAGTTAACTATGATCGCAAAAACATTTTAAATTAAATTTGATCAAAGTCTCATTCGAAAATGTAAGATGGGTTGCATAAATCGTTCATCATTTGTGAATAACGCTGTATATTTAATAATTTTTGAATTAAAGAATAACAAATTTGTAAACGTGTACGTAATATGCAGTCTCTTCGGTTTTAACTCTTGCTTTTTTTAATGAAATGTTATCATAAGCAATTATTATTTCTATTTACACTTTATTGCTACTTTTATTTACATTTTCATTAATGTTTGTGCATATTTTCTATTTTTATTCAGGTATCGGTGGTTTGTTGATTCTGATAAACAAAGTACATATAACCTAATAATTACTCATATTTTCAGAAATTCTAATCTTTTGTGTTATCTAAATTTAACCTACATTTTGTATAACCGAAACTTTATATAATTACAACTCTTATTGTAAATCTAACTTACTCAACAGATTTTTGCTACATATAATCAATATTTTTTCCTTTAAAAAAACCACTGTGGTGCAAATAAATGTTGCCTTATTATTGTTTTTATGAGAACGTAATGTTTTTAATTTAGAGATCAAGTTTGGGGTTTATTATTTGGCACCAGAGTGGTTTTTTATATCAAAAACAGATATTAGTAGCGACCACAAGCGAATACGTTGACATCATCACTACGCCTGCAATCAAGCTTTGGGACGGAATTACTTTTGCTGGTTGTTTACTATAGAGCAGTTTTTACATTTCGCATTGAAATAAACATCTAAATTTTCAAATAATTGGTTTATTTGTACATTTTTATGTACATACTGTTTAATAAAAAAAACTGTACAGTAGTCAACAAAAAATACGATCCGTATTAATGCTTGATTGTAAACGTAGTGAGTAGATGATGACGTCAACGCATTTGTTGGTGGCCGCTAGTAGTATAGTTTTTTTTGTTGCTAAAAGGATAGTGAACTTTTCAATATATCCTGTTTACTAAATTAAGTTGTCACTGGCAGATCAAAAACACATTAAATTATAATTAAATGCAAGAATGCAACTACTAACCAACTAATTTTAATATTGTTTTGTAATTAATTTTTTATTCTTGTCCTTGAATAGAGTAAAATTTAATTTTACAATTTTTAGATTTTTCTTTAGAATTTTTTTTTTATTTTTGAGTAATGATGATCGTCCCTATCTCTACCCATTCGTAACGTCCTCCAAGTATATGCAATTTGGCACGGCTTGTTTCTTTGAAAACAAAATTAGTCTCACTTTAGACGTCTCTAATATTTGCTATTGAAAATACTAATTACTCAGACACATGTCTATGTTTTTCTAACTGTTTACTTTGCTACAAAATTTTTTGACAGACATCTATTCCGATAAAACTACAAAAAGGTCATTCAAACGTCTTTTAAAAAAATTGTGCCAAGAACTTGCAAACAAATATAAAAAGTAAATATAGTTTGCACGTAGCCAAGATTTTTTTTTGATTTTCTTTAGAACAATATTTTGATTTGTAATGTTTACTTAATAGATAATTTAATTATTGCTGTATGAAGAGTAAACAATTGCTTGAGACGACCTTGGAGTAGAATTGTATACGTATGAGAACATTTTAATCTTATCGATAGTGTAGCAAGCAGCCTGGCGCCAACAAGGATTTTCAAAAAACTAGCCAAAAAATCTACTTTACGACTTGTTTTATTTAAAAATTTTCACAATGAAAATTAAGTTTTTGCGCAATTGCGCCGCAGATAAGTTTTATTGAAGTGGCAGCTGAGAATGTCAAAAACTCAAAAACGTATTTATCAGTTTGCAAATAATAAAAAATTGCGTTTGCCAATAATGATTTTTTTTTGGTAAGTTGACTCCAATCAGGGGAAGGTTAAGTCTCCTCTGATCCTTATTTTTATCCAATGTAAAGGCCACAAATTTCAAGGTTACACCTGTCTTGGAAAACCTGGCCTTTGGCCAAATCGGTTATGAATGCGACTTTGTAACTGTAATTAAAAAAATTGCATCGATTTTCTTGAGGAAATAGAAATAGTGATAATATTGTTATTTTCGGACCAATCTATATTTAAAATTGTTAAAAGTAATGACCTAGGATTTCACTTTGTACTCATTTATCTTATCAGGCGTTCTATTAATATGATTCGTGTTGGTGGGTTAGTTCAATATTATGGTTCAATGCGCAACACTGCCAATAAATGCATCAAGTGATATAATTTGACTAAAAATGCTTGAATTTTATGGTTTTGACTTACAAACTAGTTTATGGGGGTTTAATAAGGGTTATTCTAGAAAAATCGACCAGCTGTACCATTAAAAAGGCGGTTTCTTCATCTCTAAAGTCCCAAAAACGTAATAGCCTCTATTGCAATTCAACCATTTGTAGACAAACTATAAACTTCGTGGTTTCTTTTCCTTATTTATTCAAATTTGTGTAACAAGCACGTGTTATTGAATCATCAGTTTGTTTATACAAAGTGTTTGATGAGTGGAGAATACTAAAAAAGGGACGATTAAATAATTAAATAAATTGTTGCGAATTTATTTAATGAAGGTGAAACGTCTTTATCTTCTTTAGGGGCTATTTGTGGAGATTTAACGTTTAATGCGGGATCCCAAGAGGCTTCTGTGCAGTAAAAATAAAGTAGGAAAAAATCGTCTTGGTTGACGTCACAAGAATCAAACTAATGGCGGCTGATTTTGCTCGAAATAGGGTGGGAAGACATTTTTAGTTGTCAGCGATTAGGCCCACATAAGGGCATTATTGGACTCATAAATATTCTTTTATACAGGGAATTTAATAGAGTGAAAAAATTAATAAAATCTAGGAAATTAATTGATTTTCATTTAATAATAAACAATCTCTTTAAGGTGGCTTAACGTCTAATCTAAACGTTAGTTTTAGGTGGCTCATTAAGAATTATATATTTTTTTTAAATTTTAATAAGTTAAACATTTAATTTATTGATCTATGAAATTAATAAGAACGGCATAGAACCCTGATTAATTAATCTTTTCTTTAGACAAAAAAGGGGGATTTAATTTTAAAAAAGTATACTCAAGATATCTAACAGTGGGCTTTTTAAGACCCTTTTATAAACCAAAGAATAGCTATTGTTTAATTTATGGATAAATAAACCACCGTAAGGATGGATCTTGATTTACGACAGTTTCTCCACCAGGTACGCATCTAGCGGAGGGGACAAGATCTACCTTTATGGTGGTTTACCTGTTCATAAATTTAACAATAGTTATTCTTTGGTTTATAGAAAGGTCTTAAAGTTAGCCCACTTTTAAATATTTTGAGTATACTCAAAAATATAATTTGTACTATTTATAATGATTACATTATTGCATTTTCTTTTAACTTAAGAGGGGTATATTTGAGGGGCAATTAAGGGGATCTACAAAAAATCTTCTACTTTATTTATTTTCATCGGTTTTTTTGAACATGATGGCACTTCCAAAGGGCATGACCTGGGAAGTCTTTACCATCATAGTATTAACTAGCAATGTTTGTATTATTTTAGTGAGGTTAAAGTTCAGAAGTCGATGTCTTTGAGCAGAATTACTTTACTCAAGAATTACTTCCACTTTTAAACAGAAGAATGCAAATTTGTATTTTTGCCAATTAACAGGAATAGCAATTTTCTATTATTAATTTTTTAATTTGCTATAAATCTCACTTGTCAGGAGTAAACAAAAGAATTGAACTGATTTTGTTGTCGAAGAACCAAGGTTATAAAATTTAACACAATTTATATTTAAACTTAATTGTAAACAATAAGAGGGGGACGCATTGCTTTATGATAATTACTTCTTTTTAATTAAAGATAAACATTTGCGAATATTTAAAGGACTGACGGCTAGTTTTTGGGGGTTGGATAATCCTTATCGAAATATAAGAAAGAGGAAAAATTGTGGGGGGCTTGTTAGATCGTGATATTTTTTTTTAATTAAGATAAACTTTACGCGTAATTTCTGAATTTTATGTGGCAGCGCTTCGATAAATTTCAATTTGTTGGAAAAAATGTATAATCAAGTTACACACACGTGCTGACAATTATTCATTCTGATAACACGAGGAAAGATGTTTCGAAATCTCATGGTTATTTCACCTCCTACGTTATAGGTGCATTGAAAAAAAACCAACAATAGTTATTAGCATAACAAAATAATAAGATGAGAACGCCCATTCAGTCCGTAATTGCATTGTCGTTTTCGGGATGACAGAAGATATATTTGATCTAATATTCAGGGGGTTGTAGTGACGTTCTAATTTAAATAAATCCAAGGGGAAAGAAGGCGGAAAACGGCCCACGCCCAACCTCGAAAACCACCAATGTGGATTGTGGAAGTGATCGTTGTGTTGAGGGAAATGCCATTGTGGAATGTTAACATGAATATATAGTTACAAGAAATGCGATAATGTGCGTCATGTATACAAGTTATTTTTTCTGTTAAGTTATCTTTGTGTGATGGGATTAGGAAAAAATGTGGTCTCACTTTGAAAACGACGCATTGTTGGGAACTTTTATGTATGTATATCAATAGCAAAATAATTACCATAAAAATATACAACAACGCCACTGTTTCTGAATAAGCTAAAAATAAACTCTTATCATTCTCTTGTTGAGTTTCTCATTCTCGGTTTACTTACTACTTGTGTTTATTTATTTTTAAGTTTAGACCGATTACTTAAATAGATCTGGAAACTCAATTAGACCACACATGGGAATTTTCCATTTTCCAAAATTTGTTGCAACATTTTTTAAAAAGCAATGTAAGACTATCATAAATTATGAGATAAATGGGTCTGTAATTAGATGGACATTTAAAACGTCACGTAGGCCTGGGACCCACCATCCTGACCTAAGACGGCTTGATTTTATTCATCTTTATTTCCATAGCAATGTTACACAATTAAGGGCTGTCGTTTGAGGGTTGATAACCAATGCCATAGCTCATATATGTTTTTTCTTAAAAAGCCACTGTGGTGCAAATAATTTCCTATATTAAGCATTAGAAGGTTATCATAGAAACAATAAAAGGGGACATTTTGAAGTGACTTAAAAAAAAAGAAAACAAATTTTAGGACCTGACAACAGGGGCGCAATCAGCATCTAGACATTTAAGAAAGCCTTCAGTTAGGTACAAAAAAAATATCGCGTTCAGCTTCTAAAATTCGTAAAATGTCGAGCGGGTTTTCAAAATTGTTTTGATGTTTTATAATGTGACGTTTGTCGTAATCAAATTAAAAATTGTTAAAAAAAATTACTCCAGGCTCTTAAAATTAGTAAGAAATCTAAGTATTTATTATTTATATCGATTACAGTTGATAAGAAAGATCGCTTTTCTCTCTCAAAATTGTACAATTACAAAAAGAATGTTGCCGCCTTTGCTATACTAATTTAAAAATTATCTCTGGTTTCTAAAATTAATAAAATGGTGCTTCTGTCTACTAAATTAAACAAAAATGTTCTCTTTGTATAAATCTAAATTTAAAAAAGTTAAACACTTTACTTCTAGCTTCTATAATTAATAAAATTTTGCCACTTGCTTTCACATTTACTAATATGTTACTTTCGGCTTTTAAAATTACAAAACAATGACATCTTTGCCATTACTGACTTAAGAATTGAAAAGACATATTGCTTCCATGTTTTAAAATTAGTAAAATGTCGCCTCTGTCTACCAAAATTAGGAAAATGTTATTTCTGGTACCTAAAATTAAAAAAAATATTATTCTTGTATATTCCTTTTCACTAAATTATCCTTTATTATTCCTCTTTACTAAATTTCACTAAAAAAAATATTACATTTAGCTTCCAAAATTAGTACAATATTCTGCATCTAAAATACAAAAACAGTGTTGCTTTTTGTCATTATTATTAAACAACTGTAAGGAACTAAAATGTGTTGGCAATTGTTACAAAAAACGTATGTCTCGGTTAATAATATATTACAAAACAATGACACATGACAGCTGTCACAGTGCTCCGCTTTTGCATACTTCCTCTAAATTAAAATCAGTTTTTTTACTGAGATAACGCTTGTAGAGTAAATCCTTGAACGTCTGTATACAATTATCATGATTTGCAATGTGATTTTTATCAAAAATTCCTAAATGCAATAATAAGACAATATTTATACAGTTGACAGCAAACAATATGAACTTATCACGTCAACCTACGTTCTTGCTAGAAAGAGAAAACCACAGCAAACCACGACCAGAACAATTATTGAACACATGTTATTACTTCTGGTGTTTGAAATTAGTGAAGTACATTTCCGATATTCAAAATTAGTAAAATGTCTCCGGTTTAAAAAAACAGTAAAATGTAGACTTTGGCTCTCAAAATTAGCAAAATCCAGCTTCTATAATTGTCACGTTTCTCGTTATTGATTTAAAAAAAATGTTACAAAATATTGTTTCTGGTTTTATTAATTTTTGATATGAAAGATCGTCTCTTTTTCAAAATTGTTAAAAAATTGCCTCCGCGATTCTAAATTAGTAAAATGTTGCTTCGGACTTGTACAATTACAAAAAGAATATTGTCTTTGCTCTTAGTAATTAAGTAATTCAAACGAAATACCTCTGGTTTTTAAAATTGGTAAAAATATTGTATTACCGCTTTTTAAAATTAGTAAAATATCACTTTTGGTTTCCGAATTAATAATAATATATATCTACTCTGGCTTCCAAAGTTAGTAAAATGTTAGTAAAACCGTAAGCGCTTTCTGAAATTACAAAAACAATGTCGCATTTGTTTTTATACTTTCTGCGCCTGTAAAATTAGTAAAATTATATTTCCGTATTTTAAAATTAGTAAAACATTACTTTCGGTTTCTACAAAATCATCTTTATGTTATTAATTTAAAAAACTATTAAACATCGTCTCCCGGTTCAGATTTAGAAAATTAGAAAAATGTTACTTATTAGTGCCGTAGTTAGGGCACTTAACACTTGTTAAGGCAATAATATAATAAGGGGAGCAACACCAGATTTTTTTTGTTTTTAAATCTATTCAACAACAATCAATTGATTGATTACCTGACATTTTAAGGGGTGCAAAATAAATGTTTTGCTCTGGATGGTAATAATTCTTGCTATGGCACGTTTGACAACCATAAACCGAAAGCCCAATTTTGTAACGTTGGTATGACAACTACTTATTATGTGGCAACCCATAATTTTTGTAATTTTTTTTCCAGCAGCCGTAAGCAAGTGTTGTTTTATTATAACTTAATTTTTTTGTGTAGCCTGAAGCCCCCACGCACATTTTCTTCCGGTATCGATTGCTTATGTTAGCTGCCAGTATTTGACCGATTTTTAATTTTAGCAATCATATTTTTACAGTTAAATTTCTATAAATATGTATTAAATAAGCATAGAGAAGTATTTAGAAACTCTAATTAATTTTTTATGTCAATGAAGTGTGTTTGACTTTTAAATGCGTTCAATGTACCTGTTTTCTCATTTTTTATTTATATTTTTGAGCTAATAAAAATAAGAATGCGCTTTAATTTTTGTCGAAATTTCTACAAAATTTCGTTTTTATTAATCGAGAGTCCATTTAGCGACTAATTAATGTGATCGTGTGTTGATTTTATAGAAAGTTTATCCGAACCAATAGAAAACAACTCCAAACACATCTTCGTTTAATTGCGTTTTCACTAAAAAAAACTTTAAAAATTTTTTTTGACGCTGTAAAATTTACATTGCAAATTTGTGTTTGTTATCATTAATAGTAAAATTTTATTTTTCTTTTTGTTTTAGGTGGAACAAAGAGATGTGCCTGGAATCGACTGCGCCTATCTGGCTATGGATACAGAAGAGGGAGTCGAAGTCGTTTGGAACGAAGTCCAGTTTTCGGAACGTAAAAATTTTAAGAACCAGGAGGAAAAAATACAACTCATTTTTGAAAATCTCACACAACTCGAGCATCCAAATATTGTCAAATTCCATCGGTATTGGACCGATACACACAACGACAAGCCTCGAGTGAGTAAATTTTTCTCAAAGCTGATTTTTTTCTTCAATTAAAGCATGCCAATTTTTGAATAAAAATTCTTTTATACAGGATTTACCATGGCAAAGAAAATAAGAAAATCGCTTGAATTGTCATTTAAAAAAACTGACTACGGTTTTCAAATAACAAAACTCTCTTATACATAGTTTTGAAATTAATAAAAAAAATATGTTAATAAAGCTTTCTGCTTTTATAATACTACCAATGTCAATATCTTCGGATATTGCACTGTTGAATAACTCTTTATATTTTTCTTTCTACAGTACAATCGTGAAAAATAAACCGAAATGTCCAGAATTTGTCAAAAAAACAAGTTGATGTTGGTATCTCATTTCAAAAATTATTTCAAAAATGCGTAATTTAAAAATAAGATTGACCTGCCCGAGTGTTTTTTTTAAATAAGTAGTTCTAAAGTTATTTATGTTCCATACTTTTGCCACTCACTGTATACTAAATTTTTTATACGATTTTGATAAAAAACGATAAAATTTAACTGTACTTTGCACATTTGTATTATGTGTTGCCTATAAAAACCTTAAAGAGGGAAACAAATGATCCTAGCAAAGCAATGGGAGTAAATCACTTCTCTCCCTATTTCTTACTCCCTTAATAAAGCAATTTTATTATTTTGTTTGATTGTTTTTAACAATTTGTTTGAATAAAATCAAACTTTAAATTATCGTGACGAATTGTAGTACAGTAGTAAAAATGTAGTACAGTTGTCTCTCGTTAAGAGTGGATAAACTTACACAGACTGTTCAGAAAGTGTTTGTAGTTTTGTATAATGCAAGAAACGTCAGAAATGTACAGTTATCTCGTGCTAAACGTGGACAATGTAATAATTTATTGATTTTGTTTCGATTTTTTTTTTCACTTGTGTTTTTTTGTTCCAGGTCATATTTATTACGGAATACATGTCCTCAGGTTCCTTGAAACAGTTCCTCAAGCGTACGAAACGCAACGTGAGAAGGCTGCCGCTCCCCGCGTGGAGGAGATGGTGTACACAAATCCTCTCCGCTTTAAGGTAATCAAAAAAAATCTTTGGTAGATAGAAACTACCCACTTAGCCTATAAGTTATTCTTAAATAATTTTAATGTAGTTGTTAAGATGCTATTGTAAATAAAAAAATGTGTCGCCACGACGATTCTAACTAATTGTGAGTATGTAAATTGTCGTGGTTGACAAAAGGTTATTGTATAATTTGAAATATTGTTATATTGTTAATACCATGTGTTCACAGTGTCATCGCAAAGGTAAGTGTTTTTTAGCTGAAACAATACAAAAATCATCATCATGAAAAAAGCGTTTTCGGAATTTTTGTGTCGGTGGTTGACGGTGCGGTCCTCGTGTGATTTGCTTTTGATTTGGGGTGTTTTTTTTTAATTTTTTTTCTCGGGCCGTGCCTCACCCCGTATATAAAAATCCGAATTTTGTGTCAGCAGTTTGCAGCGAGATCGGCCGGCGTTCGTCAGTTCTATGATCTGCAGTCTGTTTTCTTTCCAGTTACTTGCATTCCTGTTCTCCGCCAATCATCCACGGCAATCTGACCTGTGATACCATATTTATACAGCACAATGGCCTCGTCAAGATCGGATCAGGTAATCACATCGAAAAATCTCATGAAATTCACTTTTTTCGAAAAAATTGTGTCTTTTTACTTATTCAATTGGTTTGATTTTTTTTGGAATTTATATGCTGTATAGTTCGCGATCAGTGGCGGCGGATCGTTACGCCTATTTCAGACTTGCTTATTTCATACTCTATTGACATTTGGACGTTTTGGCTATCATGTTTTTAGGGATCCGAATCGACCATGAGGGCTCGAAGGACCCTATTTTACTTATAGATATGTTCCGTATTCAGAATTTTTTTACTGATCAACAGAAACTACATAAAAACAAAAAAATATATATTTAAATTAGAAAACTTTATTACACAATTTTTTTACCCTTTTTCACTGTCTGAAAGCTCGTTTTTATTCAATTAATTACTTCATTTATGAAAAGTGTAGTAGAAATTCATAAAAATACAGAATAAAATACGTTAAATGCGTTGAAGTTTTTTTTTATCAAAGTGAAATATACGTTATTTGAGTGTCACTCACTCCTAGTATTGTTCTCACTACTTCGATTCTAGAAAAAACCATTTTAGTACTGTTTTGTTTTTAAGATAATGTTACAATATTCTTTGTTAAAACAAGATTTTTTAGTTTTATGACAGACAAAAATCAAGTTGGAAACTCTGTTTTGCAGTCACTTGTGTCTTTACCACATAGTGTGCGGTAAAAATTACTGAAAATTTTTATTTTTTAAGCTTGTTTGATATTTTAATATTTTTTGTATAAAATTTGTTAGAAAAGAGAAAATTTGGAGAAGATTCAATAATGAACATTCAACATCGTCTCAATCACTTTATTATATCAAATTTGATGCAAGATTTTTAAGATATCAAACTTTAGAAACGCCAATTTATAAAACTTTTTTTGTTGAATGAACAATGTTAAAATATTTTACAACATTTTAAACAAAATGGAAAGCACATTGTTGTGTTGCGAGAGCGTATATGTCACTCAGAGATCTACAGTAGTTAATGTGATCAATCTGTCTGGGTTCCAAAGTGATCACATTAAACGGCGTCTACTGTAATAGAAAGGAGTATTCACTCGCTGGCTAAGATCCACATAAAAATATTCAAGGAAGAGAGAGAGAGAGCAGTAGTTTTGTTACTTAATCTTGCGATGTGCTTTGTATTAAAAATTACAAATCTAATTACACAAAAAGAATGTCATATCCGGAAGTAAAAAAAAGATTACCAAAAAAATGACTAACATATTTAAAAAATATTGAAAGTTTAACATGTTCCTTGACTTGAATATTTTTGTTAATTTTTTTAGTACTACTAGATATTGGCAATTTAATCTTCTATATAACAGTATTTTTTTATTTGTTAACTGAAAAAATCAATTATAAATTTTATTTTTAAAGTAGTTTACCACATCTCTCTCTCTTCATTTTTTTATTCGAAATAAGCCCAGATTTACGAATTACAAACAAGCGGTTGGCTCTTGGCGTGAATAATCCTGTAATTAATAAATTCGTGCTCTATAATAAACCAAAATGTTTTTTATACCGTTAGAACGAGAATTTGCTGAATTGCGGGCTTTGGTCTGTCATATTTTTAATAGTTTTGCTCAATCAGTCAAAGAATACAAAGCCAATTCTAATTCAGAACATTTTCGTTCTCATCGCATTGTAAGAACGAAATTTACTGTACTAGTAGTGTAAAATTGTGCGCTAAATTCGGACTCATATAAAGTGGGTGAAAATCCTGTTTGTCATCTAGAAGAAAAGGAGCCCTTTTGTTGTATTTAACAAAATGGCGGCAAAATTATTTCATTAGGGATTATAAGATAGGAGAGTATAATAAAACTACAATGTGGTAGGAAACATTTGTTTCTTACAGTAAAATATATAAATCGATAATAATGTTTAAATACCGTTGACATTCTGATTGCTTTACTGCCCGAAGGACTGGATAAAACCTTTCTAATCTGTGCCCACAAAAATATTTTCAAATAACAAATTACAAAAGCTAATATATAAGGAAGAGTGATACGTGTGTGAACAAATATAATCAGAAATACAAAGGTTTAAACTTGGAAAAATTGGAGAAAACAGAACGATAAAACTATTTCAGAAAGCTCGGTAGTTGGGGTTAGTAGTCCAACAAAGTCTTTGGCAATTGGTAGTAAAAACAGTTGATATAAAAAGCCATAACAACGAAAATTGGTTAGAATAGCATCAGCGGTAACAATCTTAAACCTACCATGTATTTCGTAAATATGTACTCTCCTAAACGCACTTGTGGAGAGCCTTGATTGAGAAAAGTACCCCTCTTACCCCTACAACAATAACTTCATTTTGAATACTATTGGAAACTGGAATATTGAGACTAGAGGTAAAAGGTAGAGAAAGTTATGAAGCAAGAGTTTGTTGGTTACTGTCTCCTCATCTTCGCATCAAGGTTCGTTTTAATGGTGACAGTTGTATACCCACTATTTATCCTCCTGAGACTTTTCGAGGGTTCTTAAGATAGAATCGGTATTCACTAAGTAACTAACATTCAATAATAAACAGCGTAATGGAAAGCCCCTACTGGATGATAAAAGTACACACAATTAGAAGATTAAACAATTTTTAGAAACTGAAGAAGCAAGAATATTTGGTGGAAGAATCTTTGACATGAGGAATTATTTTAAGAGTGTTCTCTGTCTTAGTTATCACTCTACAAAGATTCACTGAAAGAAGGTAACTAATGTAGTAATATGCTACTTTCAAAATATGTAACAAGGCGTTCCGGCCTAAAGTTAATAATATTAAATGGTGCATAAATATCTGTAAAAAACTGAACTGACACTAGTCTCTTCACCTGTGTTCGAGCATGTGCTTTCAACTGCCCATTTCTTCAAAAATCTATGTACAGGTCTATGGTAACAACAAAACCACTGTATTCTGGCATACGCAGAAGATTGAAATTGGAAATTCACCTCTATGCAAAGGGCGTGAAGTTACTATTTTTAGTGCATGAAAAGGTTTGTTATTTATTAAAGCCTTTGACTGTACTAAAAAAAAATATTTAAAAAAAAAATTGGATCGAAGGATCAATCCTTCAAGCCGGATTCACTCTTGCAGTAGAAAAATCGTTTCAACATTCTCATTTTTAGTACAACCATATTATGTTAACACTGTTTAACATTGTTTTTAGAAACATTTTGATTTGTATTTAAGTAATTTTCAGGTTTAATTCAAAATTGTAACAAACTTAAGTGTAGTGTAACTCTGTCTTCGGTGCAATAGCTCACAGAGCATAAGGCTCTCTCCTCTATCACTGTACTGTATCTGTTTGTAGGACGAAGTATTTTATTTCTGATATAGTTTTTCAGTATAGATAAAGTAAAAAAATAAGTTGACCTCTAAACTGTTTTATGTAAAAATATTATATTATAATACGATGAATGGTTTACTGATACGGTGGACGCCAAAACCTTTTAGCCAATAATTGTCAAATTACAAATATAGCTATTCTTTCTCATACCTTTCGTTCTAATGTATTTAGTTTATATGGTATGATATAACGGGCTGCATATACCGAGTGTAGTTTGCCTTATACTTTGCCTATTTTGCACGGCTAATAATGCAGCCACCGTATTATCCCTATTCACCGTGATATAAAAATGTGTTGAAATTTTTTTGAGTCACCGAGCTATTAAAAAATAATTTTAGATAATTTAATTGCTATCTGTAATTTTTTCTATAACCGTAAAAATAGTGAATGTTAACAATCTTTAGTGAATACCAACAAAGATCTATTAATCAGAATTTTAATTATTTAGTGGTCGATTCAGAATAATTAATTTTATTTAAGGGTGCGTTGCGCTCTTTATTTTTACAAAAACATACTCTGCGTTGAGACCAAATTTGAGCTCGTGCAACTTACCATCTTTTCTCCCATAATGTGCTTATCTTAAAAACATTTGTGGGAAAAAGAAGAATGGAGTGTGTTTTTGTAAGGGTAAAGAGCGCAAAGCATTCTTAAATAACGGGTTTAGGTTGTTAATAGATTAATTAGACATAAGTTATATATTGTCAACGATAGCTAAGAATTAACATTTACTGGATTTTCGACTTTTACGGTTAAATCTGCACAATTATAATACTGTTACTGTTATTAGAAAACACACAGTTAATCGACTTTGAAATATCACTGAGATATTCTGTAGGCTCAGAAATATAGGAGCGGTTAATTTATAGTGGTTTGTTTGTTTGTTTGCAAAAATAGATAAGCTTAACACCACAATGGCTGTTACAATCGTTATTTACTTACTTTTATCGAAAATTAATCATAGCAGTCCAAAAAATGTCTTTTTTGTCCTAGGATAGAAAATTTTGTATTAGCCCGAATTAGTCATTTATGACAACATTTTTCATTTATAGTCAAAAATCTGGTTTGTTTTTTATATGATTTAATTAAAGGTAGACGAATAACAGGTGTACGTCAC
Source organism: Tribolium confusum (assembly GCA_029207805.1). Lineage (NCBI taxonomy): Eukaryota > Metazoa > Arthropoda > Insecta > Coleoptera > Tenebrionidae > Tribolium > Tribolium confusum. The sequence goes on from JALGAY010000006.1 coordinate 15,147,547, forward strand.
ATAGGCATAATGGTATTGGTAGCTTTTGGCTTCAAACCTAGTCTCGGCTTGCTAATACCTACTTTCTGCTCTTGTGACGCAATGTACTATTTATTGCATTAAAAAAAATCTGGTAGATGATATACTCGTACGAGACGAAGCAATGTGAACAACTAGATTGAGTCAACATCTTTAATAGTTATTTAGCCCAAAGGACTGATTGGCTAATTTCTAATATTTTTCTCACTGCGTGAGTAACATTAACTTTCTTTGCTTTAAATTATCATAACAATTCGCTTATTATACATGATTTTGGGTAAAAATATTTATTTTTGACATTTTACGTAATTTATTCTGTAGAACACTGTCTCCAACAGTTCAAAAAGTTCAGACTTTTCACGCTTAATGCATTATTTAAATAACATTATAAAATTGTAAATAAATGAGCTTTTGGAAAGTAAAACAATAAATAGAAATCTACAAATACGATGTAAAACTTCTAGAAACTTTGTAATTTCGAAAATATTTGAGAAATATTTATGTGGCAGATCTAGATCTGCAAGAAAATTTTGAATACAGTTCATATTTTCACTTTTATTAGAGTTTTTCCTTGGATAAATTCCCGGCTCGTAAGCGGGGGAAGTGGCGATAGGGCATGAAATTAGCATTAGCTGAAATAGGCATGCGAGATGCTTTTTGACGGGCATTCGTTAATCTTTCCTCATTCATTTCGTGTATGTAAAATCGAATTTTTGGATAGATTTTACACGCACTAACAATGAGTGAGGAACGATATTCTGTAAAACGTTTGCTCCCAATTCGTGTCTCAATCATTTTCGAATACTAATTCTACAAAACCAAAAAATCCATTTTTGATTTTTTGATTGAAAACGTTCGAAGATGGTTCGACGGTTTGTTCTGCTGTTGGTTGCCCACTATCAGCCACACTTGGAGCTATAAACTTTTTTTACTAATTTCGCTTTCATTTCTCTAGTGGCTCCTGATTCCATAAACCATCACGTTAAAACATGCCAGGACGATTTCAAAAATATGCATTTCATTGCACCAGAACATCCTAGTAAGTAATCGGCTTTTCTCTAGTTAATAGTTTATTTTTTGTTCCTTTTTTTTATATCATTTTCAGGGATTTAATGTCCCTATAAAATTTTGTTTTTGTAAATAATTTTTAGTGGTGATGGTTTGCATATTTATTGTGTTTTTCTTTTTTGCACATTTACACGTTTCACTACTCTATTTTCTTTCTCACTCTTTCATTGTTCATTATTCATGGAAATTACATGTTATCGAGCGGTGGCAAAATAGAAACAGATTTAATAATAACAAAATGAATAAATACATAAAAAATGATTTTTTTTCAACGACCAAACTAAATTGGGTGGTGCTGTGTTTGACATTGATATTTAATAAAAAGCTTGTTGTGTAATATGAGGAAATGTATAAAAACATTGTTATATTCTTTATTTTTTTCTTCAAAGGTTAAAAATTTTCTTTTTGTGCTTTTATGGAAGAAAAGAGAACGACGTTTTTAGGACAGGATGGTCAATTTATTGATTTCTTTGATTACCTCACATTAGTGTTAATTAACACGATTTATACAAAATGTCGAAACTAAATAATTTATACAACTTTCTTTTTCAATTATTTAGAAACTAAAAATAGAAAATTTTGACAATTGATAAGAAGCGGTACGCATTCTAGGGGTAAAATTTGAAACTAGTGAACACGTGTTCAGAAACAAAACTCAAATTAGAAAGATATTGTTGACAAAAATGTCAAAAACACTAAATTTGCAAATCTGCTTCTGTCAATAACGCACTTGTTCAATAATACGAAATTCCGCCAATAGAAGGCGTATCAGTATCACAGTTTAAATTGTCAATACAAAATTGAAGAATTGTGATTTTTTTTATGTTGGTATACCTAGCTCAAATAATATTTTCAGGTTGATTTTAGTAGGAAACAAAATAATTGAAAAATATGAAAATCACGTGACTAGAGGCAAAACTATGAAACTCTTAATTAAAATCTTGCTTAGTTATTACATTATCAATATACAAATGATTTGTCACGTGACTTGAATTTTAAATAGTTACTACCTATATGAAAATCATAAATGACAACAAGGATAGATGAAAGCGGTCACGTAACAAAAAAAAAAAAAAAAACCAAGAGGAGGAAACTACGAGTGTCCAGTGTTTTGATTACTATAACTCACGTGATAAACAGACAAAAATTAAGTAATTGTCTATGAACATTCGACACGAGTACTCAAATCAATAAAAACTGGTTATAACAACCAATGAAAGCGAAAATCCGCTAATATTATAGCCGTACAAATCGTAGTTTGATAACAAGTTTTCACTTTATAAGTTTCTGATAGGTGCTGAAACCAGTCACGTGACAAAGGGAAGAAAGTATTACTGCAAGTGTTACTATTTTAATATTTTTTATTATTATTGGTCACGTGACCACAAACACGTAATAATCTCTAGAGATATTCTGAATGAACTAGCGACGCCTACATATTGAAAAAAGAAAAGAGAAATGACAGTTTCGGTCGTTACAAGTGATAGTGGATATAAACAGTATCAAAATAAAAAAAAATTAATAGAGAGTCTTTAAAACTTCGTCGTTATATCCAATACATTGCACAAAACGTGTTTTTCTAACTATTTTTTAGTTTCTATTGTATGTTTTTGATAGGCGTTGTCACGTGACTAAAAAAACACCAATACGGTATGGTACATTTTTGACAATAATTATTATTATTAGCCATGTGACCCGAGGCAAAGATTATTGAAGTAATAATTTCTATAGATATGTACTAGATGTAAAGCGATTCCTTCTCTTAGAAGTTGTATAGTAAATTCGTGACATGTTTTAAATCTAATTACTCAAGCAAAGTTTTTATTCAATTTTTAAATTTTTTCAATAACTTTTAGCAAACAATTGAAAAAAATGTAACATTGATGTCCACTGTCTATTATCTTTTTTCTTTCAAATAATAATTTTTTTGTACCACCCGATATATTAAATAAAATACTACGCTTAACTACGAGTATTTAAAAAAAATTGGCATGATTTTATAATTAATAGTATTTATTATATTTAGAGATTTGAAATATATCCGACAGCTGACAGTTATTTTTAATTTGAGTAAATAGTCGATTTTGATTGTCATTGTCAGACTACAAATTAGAGATGTGCACTGCGATGTTTTTGTAATATCGATTTTACTTTAAAAATCGATTAAATAGATTTTTTAAAATGTGAAACCTTTTTTTGAGAAAAATATTTTATTTTTTGTTTTAATATTTAGACTAAGTTTTATTTAGTCTAAAACAAGATCTCTCGAGAAAACTCAGGGAGTTTAGGGCGCCAGCTGATTACATAAAAATATCAGAAAGTAATCTCAAAAATTTCAGAACTTGAAGGTAACAGTTTTCAAAAATCTTTTGAGCTGAAAACGCCAGTTAATTACATAAAAACACGAGAAAAGTAATCTCAAAAATTTTGAGAGCCGAAGGCGACAATTAAGTACATAAAAACACGAGAAAAGTATTCTCAAAAATTTTATGAGCCAAAGGCGACAGTTTTTAAATATCTTGGAAGTCGGAGACGATAGTTAATTACATAAAAATGTGAGAAAACTAATTTCAAAAAGTTTAGAAGTCGAAAGCGTTATGTCTAAAAAATCTAGGGAGTTGAAGGCAATAGTTTTTTAAAATTTTGGGAGCCGGTGGTGGCAGTTAATTACATAAAATTTGAAAAGGTCATCTTAAAAATTTTGTGAACCCAAGGGCACATTGAAAGTTTGAGAAGAGTAACCTCAAAAATTTTGGGAACCGAAAGTGACAACCGGAAAATTACCGGAAAAGAAAGTGGAAGCCTAAGATGACATTAATACTCAAACACATTTTGAAAATAAAAAATTGGAGAAAAAAATTAGTTAAGCCCAGATCCAACTTATGACCATCATTATGACGTCGTAGCAAAGAAGTGAAATATTTCGGTTGAAAAAATGTCTTAAATCAATAAAAAACGGTTAAAAACAGAAAAAATCTTATTGGAATGAGTTGTAAAGACTTTAATTTTGTATAATTAAATCCGCGAAACGACTTTTCTATTTCTAACAGTTCAGGCCCTAGAAACTTTCAAAGATGAGAAAGTGAATTGAATAACCCTTTTCAAATTTCGATATGAAGCGTTGTTTAATACTTTCATATCTTTGAATATTCTAGGGCCTACACTGTTGGAGGTAAAAATATCGTCTCTAGACTTATTAAATAAAATTTAAGTCTCTACAACTTATTTGTACAACTTTTTTTCAATCTTTCACAGTTTTTTTGTGAAATAGCACTTTCACTGATCCATATGTCACAATAAAAAATCGGCAGTAAACTAATAAAAAATGAAAAGCGTCCGTTAAATATTTATATTATTGGTTGCTTGTATTCTATCTTACCAAGTATCTATTAAAAATTACGATTTCATAAGAAACCTATCTAGTGTGTATCTCAGCATTAAAGTTGCTTCTTTTCACTCATATGGCTCCACATGTGTTTAAAAAATTCATCTTTAATGCCACACTTCGTTTTATCGCTTTGGCCACGCTTGTGACGTCACAATGAAGGTCATGAGCTGGAACCTAGCTTATAAACCTGTCTATAACTGTCTGTAGAAAATTTATTCTAAATAATTTAAGAAATGAAGAATAATACAAGTAAAAATATCGATTCAAAATCTATCTACATATTTTACTAAAAAAAGTTTTTAGCTAAGACACACTTATAAAATCAAATGGGCTGATTTCAAGTTGAGATAATACCGGTAGTATCGCAAATTTTAATACTTTTTTATGGCAACAACCAATCATAACAACAAATTTTATTAATTTTCCATGGAAACGAAGATACTACCTGGATTATCTTAACTTGAAATCAGCCCATAAAACTATTTGACAGTTGAACATTGGTGAAAAGGTGTCCTAGATATGTTGAATATAGATTGTTTATTTTTTATTTTGTATTTTCGAAAACAGTAGACGAGTAAATCAGTAACCAACAGATGGCGCTAACCAAAATTTGTTTAATTTTTGGTTTGAATACCAAATGTCAGCTAGTTTGCACATTTTGAAGCCAAATCATTTATGTGCCAATATAGAAAATGTCTTGTCACATTGAAAATAGCATCTATAGAGCGTTTCAGAATAATTGATATCTCAGACGGCTTTGAAAATTCAAATTTAAGTTGCCAGCAACAATATTCATTAAATGATTTTGACTTTGTTATTTTTGATGGCAAGCGAAGCTGTTTTTACAAATCCAATATCCGTGCATTTTTCCAATCATTTTTCGTGATAATCTACACGGCTAAACTGTTTTTATTGTTGTAATTTTGTATAATATTATAATCTGTGATAAATTAATGCTTTCTTTTGAATACTGACAAAATCGGTCATTTAGGGACGTGTTACAAAGTGGAAGAGATGAATGTCAATTACTGGCTTTCTAGATTAAATTTGTAAGACGGTGATTTACAATAATAATTACAAAAATTTGTTGTTACTGTTCTGTTAAATAACGTCTTTAAGTTTTGTATCTCTAGGAAGCCATGGAAATGGTAGTGAATGCTATTATGCGCTTGCGCAGTTTCAACGAGATGTACAGGTGGGGTCTAGGATATCCAACCCCTCCATTTTCTAACACATCACTAAATGATCATATTAATCTGGTTTCTTCTCCCTAATGCCGCGTTTACATGGTTATGTGCCGTTCACGCATCGTCTAGCGAGATATCAATCATTCTTAAACAGAATCTATAAATTTTCGCATTAGTAGTGTTACGGTAGTGTACTGAGCAAAAATGTCTGTAAGTACTAATCATATTTTTCGAGTATTTTGTAGAAATATTTAACTGTCAAAATTATGTATATATCAGCGTCTGTCTCCCCATTTCGTCAGCTTTTAAAATTCGACACCAGAGGTCAGCCACTTTACTGATTTTCTCCTATAACATGAAAATTGAGTGTATAGAAAAAAATAATTTTGAGTTGACCTGCATATTTCTTTGTCAAATTATTTAAACAAATAATAAATTATTTAAAAACATTAAAAAGGTGTCATTGAAATCAATCCAAGGTTGAGAAATTTCGCACTACGTGTTGGGTTTATCTCGAAACATTAGAATGCGATGCGATTATAAAAAAATGCCATCAATTTGTAACAACTGTATGACTCAATGATAGTATTACTAATAATATTTTTTATCATGCTAGTGTTATATTCAAGTAAACAGTTCTTTGATGCAAACCTTGAAAGTCATATATAATTCTTCTCATATCCTTGAACTTAAATTTTATTGATAAGAAAAAACTCGGATTAGCTTTCCAATTTCCTGTAGTTTGCTTCTTATATTGTGTTACACACAAATTTTCTAGGAAAAAACGGAGTTTTTAATTTTTTTTGGGTTAATTATAGGTTCAATGGGCCCTCCAATGGACATTTACTCGTTCGGCATGTGCGCTTTAGAAATGGCCGCTCTCGAAATAGTAGGAAATGGTGATTCTGGTAATAAAGTAACGGAAGAGAATATCAAGAAAACAATAGATTCATTAGAAGACGAACATCAGAAAGATTTCATAAAGAAATGTCTCCGGAAAGAGCCGAACGAAAGGCCGACAGCTAAAGAACTTCTTTTTCATCCTTTACTCTTTGAAGTGCATAGTCTTAAGCTTCTATCAGCCCATTGTTTGGTCAAAAGATCTGGTTAGTATCGAAATTCGCCGCTAAGTGGCACCACTGTCCACTACTAACATCTAGGGGAATTGTATTTATCACTCTTATTACATAATCAATTTTTTTCGCAGCAAACATATCTGAAACGATAACAGATGAGTTAATGCAGAGGTGGTACGGACCTGATATGATAGTGGCGGAAATTCGACGAAAAAATGGCCCTCCAATACAAATGAAAATGTCCGATATTCCCATAACGGAAAAATTGGAAAAATTCGTTGAAGACGTCAAGTGAGTTATGGGAAATTTTTGGAGGAATGTTTTGATTTTCTAGTGATTGTAGAAACGGCATTTATCCTTTAACGGCCTTCGGTGCTAAGCAACCCCCTCCGGCCCGATCTAGGGCAATATCACCGGAAATGGCGGAATCGGTCAAGTCCGTCACACCGGAACCGATGGATGTAGAAAATAGGAAAATTGTCAATATGATGTGTGACATCAAACCCAAAGAAGAGAGCTGTGATTTATTGGTAAGAAAATTACTCCTCAAAAATTTAGTATTATTATTACATTTTTTTTACAGTTGACGATTGTACTCCGTATGGACGATAAAATGAATCGTCATTTGACTAGTTCTATTACGCAAACGGATTCTCCAAAAGGTTTAGCTCAAGAATTGGTCCATTATGGTTTCATAAATGAAGTAAGTAACAAACGTTATCTTCTTTTTTTGTATCACACGATATAAATAAAATTTGAACAGTTTTATAATGTCATAAAGCGAAATTAAGTGATTAAATATATTAACTGCTTGAATACATTGTATAATGCTCTTGACATAATTTGTGGTGGTAGAATGTACATATTTGAGTACATTTGGGAACAAAAAAAAATTATCTGGGGATTATTGCGTTTTAGAAAAATTAATAAAAATAACGTAAAAATTTGTGTTAATTTAATTTTCTCAGAATATCTAAACATAAATTTGCAATTTAATTTTTTTCAAGGTAATAAGTTGTTTTAAATTAGAAAAACTGAAAAAATGTAATTATGTAATGAAAAATGTGTAGTGGGAAGAAAAAAATTATTTAATTATCAAGTTTTTTCATACAATGACTATGATTAATAACGATATATTTAAAAGCAGTGAATTATTTATTAACAAAAAAATTGTTTACAACATTTTTCCGTTGATCATACTTTAATAAAATGGGAAAATTTAGTTCCAAAATTCCAGTATTTATAGAAGTTTTTAAAATATTGATTTATAAAAATAATTTATATTTTGAAATTCAACTGTCAAATGGAACTACACTGAGAACTGCATGACATTATTATTAGAACCAATAGAAGACGAATATGACGACTTGTTTGAATAGAAATACAAAAATTTTCCTTGAAGTACAGAGTAGAGAGTAGTAATGATTGTCCATAGAAGCAGGCATTGACAATTGATCGAAAACAAAATATGTGTGCCGTTCTACTAAAATGATAAAACAGCAAAGTTAATATAAAATTTTGAACTACAACCATAGTACGCTGAAATAGCCGAGTGGTCACAACTTTGAAAATATTTTTGATCCTGATTAAAAGCTAGTTTAGACAACATTTTTTTAAACTAAAATGCAGAAAATTCCTTAAAAAGTTTATTAATTTTTTAGTCATAAGAGCTTTAAAATGTTTACTATTGATTTTTAAACACTTACAAATTTTGGATTACCTCTCAGCAGTTTTCAGTCTTTCTTCTTCCAATTACAGAAATGATTTCCTCTTATCAACACTTCCTGTTTGTTTAAAACAACCGACAATCCTGAATATTGTGTCGTGTTAGTACCGTGAGTAATGTTGAAATCTGTAAATTGGGCACGAAATTCTTGTCAATAGAATAAAGCCAACAGGTAAGGGCCCTCTTTTCCTTGATTACTGTACACGTTATGGTCCATATTATTAAACCATTCTACAATAAACATAAACAAGACTAGAAGTCTTGAAAAATACTGTTTTTAAAGAACTATTAATAAATTTAATGAACAAGAAGAGTTAAGTTAGGGTAATTTCAGTTGATACTGTTAGAATTAGTGAAGTGATGATTTATTATCAAAAAACGGAACATTCGCAGCTCTACTCCAAAGGACAATAATTTATGGCTACTCTATATTTTTATGTTACCCAACTAAGAAGAATCTAAAAAGGTTCGTGTTTTTTAGATTTTGAGATGCAGTTTGGCAGTATTTTATCTTATAATGCTTATCTATTGCATTTTTTGTAAATATTGTTAAAATTGTTTATAAGATAAGTAATATACAAAAAAGTTTTTCTTATACAAGAATGATTCATAGAAAATTAGGGGTCTAAACAAATCAATTTAGAAAAGATAATTCCCATGAGTAACGGCATTTAAAGTTCGTCGGGCTTTAAATAAGAATTGAGCATCATATACATGTACTCTGAAATGAATTTTGTTTTCACTGTACTTTTGATTTGATCGGAAATGCATTTGTTTTTTTTTCTGGTCTTACAAAAATATCTACGCCACCTAATGTTATTAACCGGATATAGAGTAAATAATAGCCGCAACTGAAGTTTGTAAATCAAGGCGATAGCCGAGGTTTGTAATCATCCAATGCCGTTTAGATTATTTGCTTCTCGGCCCTGGATCGCTCAATATATCTCGTAAAAATCTATAAAAATTCAAACATTTTAAAAAACAACTTATTTTTATTTTTTAACGGCCAACATTATTATCTTATACTATAGCCGTTATACGTTAAGAACAGCTTTTCATGCCTACTACTAATACTGTTAAATTAAATAACGTTAAGTTATTACAAAGATAATATAACAATAGCAGTAATAAAATGGTATTTGCTTGATTTAATCAATTATAAAATTGAATTGAATTTCAGTAATCACTTTTTTTACATCAACTCCTATTCATTATTAAAGGAACGATTTAAAAAACTATATTTGTGTAATTTAATTAAAAAGATAAGAAAATAGTTTTCAATTTATTTCAGTCAGAACAAAGTACAGTGAATCTTTTTTCTACGGACATAAATGTAAAACAGTAAAAAATGAATTAGTTAATATAAAAACAAAGTAATTTGGTCAATAAATGCTGCTTTAGTTGGTAATAAAATAATGAAAAATTTTGTAGGAAATATATCCTACACTGAAATAATTTATTTCTGAAACTATCAGAAATATGACAAACCAGAGCCTGCTCTGATCCAGCAAATTATGGATTTTACGGTATTTGTACATTCTAGAAACTGTACACTATTTTACTTCAGTGGGTCACGGTTATATCTGATGCTATAAAATGCTTATCACTAAAATCTTTGATTTAAGCAATTAATAAATAGAAATTGGGTTTTCATACACATACAGTGAAATCTGCTTATAATGACATCTTAGGGACAAAGAAAACAGCATCTTACTAAATGGAAGGAAAATATTTTAAATTAGGATAGAACATGATCATGATCATTCTTCAAAATGATTGTGAGTTAATAAAAATAATAGTAAAAATTTTTTATCCAAACAAAATACAATCAAACTTGAAAAGTTTAACAAAATTGTAAACAAAAAATTAGTAAATAAAGGTACAACATAACTCATCTTATGACTCATTTACTATGTTTTTTTTCACTAACATAAATTTTTATTTGTTAATTTTTAGTATATTTTTTTGCCCGTGGTTAAGTTAATAAGTGTAGATGTTACGTTGACGAAAATCTGACATTCTGTTTTATAATTACATACTTATTTCAAGTTTATGTTTCGGATTACATTTGTTTCTTATTTATTACAAGTAATAAAAAAAAAGTTTTGTCGTAGGTTTTCTTGTAATTTTTTAATTAGAATAAGAAACAAATGTAATTCGTAACGTAATGAAAATGAGGTCAACCTGTGCTGGCAGACCGCACAGGCTTCCCCGAGAGTGTGTATATACATAAAAAATTATAAGAATATAAGTAAATATAATTGAATAGAAAAAAGAAAACGCTGAAGATGTGTTGAACCCTTTGTTTAGTGAGAGTAATACGGCATATAAGGTGTTCTGCCGAATTAAAAGTGTCTTGAGCAAGTAAAGGGAGGATAGCTGGAATTAAGGATTAAAATTAGTGGATGCCGCTTGTTATAGATACTTTTACAGTACTCATTTTTTTACAGAATGGGTAGAACATAAAGGAGCTGTTTCCACGATTATAAGTTTATTGTTTAAAATAAAGTAAGAAAAAAAAAATGTAGGGAAATGACAAAATAACCTTAAGTCTCAAACTTGACCACTGTTCTGTTTTTTTATGGCTTACTCAATTAAAAAGAACAAAATATACCATAATATAATGAACAGTTGGAGATTTGTATTTGCTATCCGTTATAGCGAGTTTTCACTATATGACTATTTTAAATTTGTTTCCGTAATGAAATAAAAATAATACTGAAAATATATAAAAGAATAACATTGGATTACATATTTTTCAATTGTTTGTTTTAAATTAAGTATTAACAAATCAATTTGAAACCATTTTATGATTTGAATATCCAATTATTTATTGACAGGTACACATCACTCTTTCAATTATCTTTTTTGTTTCATTGTAATCAAAATTAAAATTCAATTAACAATGACAATTTAATTTCGATTGTTTATTTTGTAATTTCAGATAATCACCATAATAAAAAAAATCTCAAATGTCAAAAAATGTAAAGTTGCTTCAGGATAATAGTGAATTTAATCGTCAAATTTAAAATTGAATTCCATTAATGAGAAGTGAGAAAAAAACAACAATTGGAGATTATTTTTATCTGAAGTCAGAGATTGAAACAATACACTAATTTTGGAAATAGTTTTCAAATGATAAACAATGAACAGTTTTTTATGGATGTCAAAATTTGTTTAACTAATTGTAAAACAGACAATAGACTTTTTCCAAGTCAGTGCAATATCATCTTAGAGAAAAACGTCGAAATAGTCAGAGTGTGATGTGATATCAGAAGATTGACAATTTTTATTTATTCTTAAGCATCTAAAACATTAAGTTTTAAATTTAGTTATAATTTTGTTGAAAAAATTTGAATTGAATAAATATAAGGATCATTCAAAAATTCGCAATACATATAATAACCTAAAATAGAAATCTTAAAAAATATTTTGTTGGTAAGGTTACTATGGTTACAAAAATATTCTTTTTATTACAGACTGGAGGTTTTATGCCAATTTCTAAGAATTTATTGTCAATTGTCAAAAAATGCAGAGTTGTTTCTAGAAAATAGTGACCAATTTTTGCCGAGTCTGAAAGGAATATATATATTTATTTCAAAAAATTTATTTTTGTTTTGTTTTCAGGATGATCGAGACAAGATTGCTGCCCTTATAGGAGAGACGTTAAAGGACTGTCGTTCCGGCCGTAGTAGTCCAAGTAGAATTTTTCAGCCCTTATCGCATATGCCCCCTCCCAGTCAACCAGCACCGGCGTTGGTTAACACAACGTTACCTATACCAACGGCTGCGGTGGCAGCGACGGCGGCAGTCAATTCCACACCTACTCAAGTGCCCATGCACTCCACTAGTTAGTAAAAAAAACATAGATACTGCCAATGCACTTTCATATTTCTTAAGATGTCAAATACAGTTGAGAAAAAAATTTAATTATTTATCATAAACACAGTGTCTGGACTAACTGGAGGTAAAAAATGCAGGGAGTAATAAATTTTTAGTGCTTAATTAGTCTCTCCTGCATTTTTCCGTGCTAGGTTCATGCCTTAATAATTTTGGGTTAGTCTAATACGTCATTTATGATAGAAAGAAGACTGTTTAAAAAAAATGCTGGACATTACACTAGTCATGTGACCACGTGTTAATCTGTGATCAGAGCTTCAATGACATAAACGCTGGACTGTTTAATCATATTGTATGTGATCTGTTTATGATGATAATTTTTTTATAACTCCTAGGCCGTGCCCGCAAGAATCTTGTTGCATTTCTCTTTTGTTTTACTAAACCGTTAAAGGTTTAGATGTGAAATACTCGTGTCGCAAATGCATTATTATTTGCCCCTTTGAGACTGATGTAATTATTTAGAGAAATAAGGAAAAAAAATGTGAAATAGTGGTAGTTGTTGCAGGACAGGACCAAAATTGTATACCGAGTTAGGTTCTACCTTGTGTGAAGGGACACTCTAACTATATAAACGAATTTACGTCAAGCGATTCAGTTTTGTTTTTTGGGAAGGAGTCAACGAATTATTTCGGGCCTAAATTTGCCTATTGCTGACGTAAATGAGTTGATTGAGATTTTTATGGAAAAAGTTGTAAATAGGCTAATTATAAAATTGTATGAAAATGTAGATACTGGATTTTTTTATTGAGAAATTTAGAATAAGGATATTATTTATTTGTATAAGAGTTAAGCTCTGTTAGAGGTCCCGTGTGATAATTCGCTCAAAGTTCAGGATGATGGCTAACCTGTGTATGTTGTTTAGTCGGAAATGCTTTGCCCATCCAAATTTCCAATATAGCCGCAGCAGTCTTTCCGTTAAAAATATTTCACTTTCACAGCTTCTTCTTCACTGTAAACCTCTAAGAAAACACATTCAGATACAATTATTGTTCTTCCTAAGAAAATCGAACATAACGTGCAGAGATTTTTATTTGTGGACGGACATCCATACGTATTTCGAGCAGTTAGTGATATTATAGACTATGATTTTTTATACTTATTTATTTTTCATTTGTTACCCGTATATCAATTTCATAATGCCATCATAAATTAGCTTGTTTATGATTTAGATTTAGTCATGCCTCTGCATGTTAGTTCATTATTTATTGCTCACATTGAGCAAATATATATCAAATTCTATATTGAATGCTAACGGAGACTTTGCATTTAAAAAAGCTCCTGCCAAACACTTCAGCGAGAGGATTTTTCAATTGAGTGCACCAGTTTTTCATCTCAAACTAGCGCACTCTATTAGCTTATCCTCCATTTCATATAATTTCATTTAAGTTTGTGTTTATTTGTATTGTAATATCACCAATTCTTTATTGTATACCTAATTTAAATAAAGATGCAATACGGACAATTTTGTAACTGTGTATTTTTTGTTGGGTTTTGGTCGAGATGCTACCATGTTTGTTCAATAAAATGTGCTTGGAGAAAACTTGTCTTTATTCCTAAAGAAAATTATGAAAGCTTCTTATGCCACCAACTATACGAACAAGTATATTTGGTTGCCTGTACCACTTGAAGAGAAGATGAATATAGAGTGATATTTACAAATGATATTTAGCTGGTTATGCAACCAACAATACCGCGGTAAGTATAGCTAGTTCACTACCCCTGGTTCTGATTGACAAATTTTGGAATTTTCCCGATTTTGTATCAGAATCACAGAAATGCAAGGAGGTATTCGAATACCTAATCATATTCCTGTGATCCTAATAACAAATCGAGCAAAATTCGTGAAAATTTGGTGATTCTTCCGATTTTGTACCAGGATCACAGAAATGCGAGGAGATAGTCGAATACCTTGTCATATTCCTGTGATCCTAATAACAAATCGACAAATCGAGCAAATTTGTAGTTTAATCGTGAAAATTTTGTGATTTTTCCGATTTTGTACCAGGATCACAGAAATGCGAGGAGATAGTCGAATACCTTGTCACATTCCTGTGATCCTAATAACAAATCGACAAATCGAGCAAATTTGTAGTTTAATCGTGAAAATTTTGTGATTTTTCCGATTTTGTACCAGGATCACAGAAATGCGAGGAGGTAGTCGAATACCTTGTCACATTCCTGTGATCCTAATAACAAAGCGACAAATCGAGCAAATTTGTAGTTTAATCGTGAAAATTTTGTGATTTTTCCGATTTTGTATCAGGATCACAGAAATGCCAGGAGATAGTCGAATACTTTGTCACATTTCTGTGATCCTAATAACAAATCAAGCAAATTTGTATTTAATCAAGAAAATTTGGTGATTCTTCCGATTTTGTACCAGGATCATAGAAATGCGAGGAGATAGTCGAATACCTTGTCACATTCCTGTGATCCTAATAACAAATCGACAAATCGAGCAAATTTGTAGTTTAATCGTGAAAATTTGGTGATTCTTCCGATTTTGTACCAGGATCACAGAAATGCGAGGAGATAGTCGAATACCTTGTCACATTCCTGTGATCCTAATAACAAATCGACAAATCGAGCAAATTTGTAGTTTAATCGTGAAAATTTTGTGGTTTTTCCGATTTTGTACCAGGATCACAGAAATGCGAGGAGGTAGTCGAATACCTTGTCACATTCCTGTGATCCTAATAACAAATCGACAAATCGAGCAAATTTGTAGTTTAATCGTGAAAATTTTGTGATTTTTCCGATTTTGTATCAGGATCACAGAAATGCCAGGAGATAGTCGAATACTTTGTCACATTTCTGTGATCCTAATAACAAATCAAGCAAATTTGTATTTAATCAAGAAAATTTGGTGATTCTTCCGATTTTGTACCAGGATCATAGAAATGCGAGGAGATAGTCGAATACCTTGTCACATTCCTGTGATCCTAATAACAAATCGACAAATCGAGCAAATTTGTAGTTTAATCGTGAAAATTTGGTGATTCTTCCGATTTTGTACCAGGATCACAGAAATGCGAGGAGATAGTCGAATACCTTGTCACATTCCTGTGATCCTAATAACAAATCGACAAATCGAGCAAATTTGTAGTTTAATCGTGAAAATTTTGTGATTTTTCCGATTTTGTACCAGGATCACAGAAATGCGAGGAGGTAGTCGAATACCTTGTCACATTCCTGTGATCCTAATAACAAATCGACAAATCGAGCAAATTTGTAGTTTAGTCGTGAAAATTTTGTGATTTTTCCGATTTTGTACCAGGATCACAGAAATGCGAGGAGGGAGTCGAATACCTTGTCACATTCCTGTGATCCTAATAACAAATCGAGCAAATTTGTAGTTTAATCGTGAAAATTTGGTGATTCTTCCGATTTTGTACCAGGATCACAGAAATGCGAGGAGGGAGTCGAATACCTTGTCACATTCCTGTGATCCTAATAACAAATCGACAAATCGAGCAAATTTGTAGTTTAATCGTGAAAATTTTGTGATTTTTCCGATTTTGTATCAGGATCACAGAAATGCCAGGAGATAGTCGAATACTTTGTCACATTTCTGTGATCCTAATAACAAATCAAGCAAATTTGTATTTAATCAAGAAAATTTGGTGATTCTTCCGATTTTGTACCAGGATCATAGAAATGCGAGGAGATAGTCGAATACCTTGTCACATTCCTGTGATCCTAATAACAAATCGACAAATCGAGCAAATTTGTAGTTTAATCGAGAAAATTTTGTGATTTTTCCGATTTTGTACCAGGATCACAGAAATGCGAGGAGATAGTCGAATACCTTGTCACATTCCTGTGATCCTAATAACAAATTGAGCAAATTTGTAGTTTTCATCGTGAAAATTTTGTGATTTTTCCGATTTTGTACCAGGATCACAGAAATGCGAGGAGGTAGTCGAATACCTTGTCACATTCCTGTGATCCTAATAACAAATCGACAAATCGAGCAAATTTGTAGTTTTCATCGTGAAAATTTTGTGATTTTTCCGATTTTGTACCAGGATCACAGAAATGCCAGGAGGTAGTCGAATACCTTGTCACCTTCCTGTGATCCTAATAACAAATCGAGCAAATTTGTAGTTTAATCGAGAAAATTTTGTGATTTTTCCGATTTTGTACCAGGATCACAGAAATGCGAGGAGATAGTCGAATACCTTGTCACATTCCTGTGATCCTAATAACAAATCGACAAATCGAGCAAATTTGTAGTTTAATCGTGAAAATTTGGTGATTCTTCCGATTTTGTACCAGGATCACAGAAATGCGAGGAGATAGTCGAATACCTTGTCACATTCCTGTGATCCTAATAACAAATCGACAAATCGAGCAAATTTGTAGTTTTCATCGTAAAAATTTTGTGATTTTTCCGATTTTGTACCAGGATCACAGAAATGCGAGGAGGTAGTCGAATACCTTGTCACCTTCCTGTGATCCTAATAACAAATCGAGCAAATTTGTAGTTTAATCGAGAAAATTTTGTGATTTTTCCGATTTTGTACCAGGATCACAGAAATGCGAGGAGATAGTCGAATACCTTGTTACATTCCTGTGATCCTAATAACAAATCGAGCAAATTTGTAGTTTTCATCGTGAAAATTTTGTGATTTTTCCGATTTTGTACCAGGATCACAGAAATGCGAGGAGGTAGTCGAATACCTTGTCACATTCCTGTGATCCTAATAACAAATCGACAAATCGAGCAAATTTGTAGTTTAGTCGTGAAAATTTTGTGATTTTTCCGATTTTGTACCAGGATCACAGAAATGCGAGGAGGGAGTCGAATACCTTGTCACATTCCTGTGATCCTAATAACAAATCGAGCAAATTTGTAGTTTAATCGTGAAAATTTGGTGATTCTTCCGATTTTGTACCAGGATCACAGAAATGCGAGGAGGGAGTCGAATACCTTGTCACATTCCTGTGATCCTAATAACAAATCGACAAATCGAGCAAATTTGTAGTTTAATCGTGAAAATTTTGTGATTTTTCCGATTTTGTATCAGGATCACAGAAATGCCAGGAGATAGTCGAATACTTTGTCACATTTCTGTGATCCTAATAACAAATCAAGCAAATTTGTATTTAATCAAGAAAATTTGGTGATTCTTCCGATTTTGTACCAGGATCATAGAAATGCGAGGAGATAGTCGAATACCTTGTCACATTCCTGTGATCCTAATAACAAATCGACAAATCGAGCAAATTTGTAGTTTAATCGAGAAAATTTTGTGATTTTTCCGATTTTGTACCAGGATCACAGAAATGCGAGGAGATAGTCGAATACCTTGTCACATTCCTGTGATCCTAATAACAAATTGAGCAAATTTGTAGTTTTCATCGTGAAAATTTTGTGATTTTTCCGATTTTGTACCAGGATCACAGAAATGCGAGGAGGTAGTCGAATACCTTGTCACATTCCTGTGATCCTAATAACAAATCGACAAATCGAGCAAATTTGTAGTTTTCATCGTGAAAATTTTGTGATTTTTCCGATTTTGTACCAGGATCACAGAAATGCCAGGAGGTAGTCGAATACCTTGTCACCTTCCTGTGATCCTAATAACAAATCGAGCAAATTTGTAGTTTAATCGAGAAAATTTTGTGATTTTTCCGATTTTGTACCAGGATCACAGAAATGCGAGGAGATAGTCGAATACCTTGTCACATTCCTGTGATCCTAATAACAAATCGACAAATCGAGCAAATTTGTAGTTTAATCGTGAAAATTTGGTGATTCTTCCGATTTTGTACCAGGATCACAGAAATGCGAGGAGATAGTCGAATACCTTGTCACATTCCTGTGATCCTAATAACAAATCGACAAATCGAGCAAATTTGTAGTTTTCATCGTAAAAATTTTGTGATTTTTCCGATTTTGTACCAGGATCACAGAAATGCGAGGAGGTAGTCGAATACCTTGTCACCTTCCTGTGATCCTAATAACAAATCGAGCAAATTTGTAGTTTAATCGAGAAAATTTTGTGATTTTTCCGATTTTGTACCAGGATCACAGAAATGCGAGGAGATAGTCGAATACCTTGTTACATTCCTGTGATCCTAATAACAAATCGAGCAAATTTGTAGTTTTCATCGTGAAAATTTTGTGATTTTTCCGATTTTGTACCAGGATCACAGAAATGCGAGGAGGTAGTCGAATACCTTGTCACATTCCTGTGATCCTAATAACAAATCGACAAATCGAGCAAATTTGTAGTTTTCATCGTGAAAATTTTGTGATTTTTCCGATTTTGTACCAGGATCACAGAAATGCCAGGAGGTAGTCGAATACCTTGTCACCTTCCTGTGATCCTAATAACAAATCGAGCAAATTTGTAGTTTAATCGAGAAAATTTTGTGATTTTTCCGATTTTGTACCAGGATCACAGAAATGCGAGGAGATAGTCGAATACCTTGTCACATTCCTGTGATCCTAATAACAAATCGACAAATCGAGCAAATTTGTAGTTTTCATCGTAAAAATTTTGTGATTTTTCCGATTTTGTACCAGGATCACAGAAATGCGAGGAGGTAGTCGAATACCTTGTCACCTTCCTGTGATCCTAATAACAAATCGAGCAAATTTGTAGTTTAATCGAGAAAATTTTGTGATTTTTCCGATTTTGTACCAGGATCACAGAAATGCGAGGAGGTAGTCGAATCCCTTGTCACATTCCTGTGATCCTAATAACAAATCAAGCAAATTTGTAGTTTTCATCGTGAAAATTTTGTGATTTTTCCGATTTTGTACCAGGATCACAGAACTGCGAGGAGGTAGTCGAATACCTTGTCACATTCCTGTGATCCTAATAACAAATCGAGCAAATTTGTAGTTTAATCGAGAAAATTTTGTGATTTTTCTGATTTTGTACCAGGATCACAGAAATGCGAGGAGATAGTCGAATACCTTGTTACATTCCTGTGATCCTAATAACAAATCGAGCAAATTTGTAGTTTTCGTCGTGAAAATTTTGTGATTTTTCCGATTTTGTACCAGGATCACAGAAATGCGAGGAGGTAGTCGAATACCTTGTCACATTCCTGTGATCCTAATAACAAATCAAGCAAATTTGTAGTTTTCATCGTGAAAATTTTGTGATTTTTCCGATTTTGTACCAGGATCACAGAAATGCGAGGAGATAGTCGAATACCTTGTTACATTCCTGTGATCCTAATAACAAATCGAGCAAATTTGTAGTTTTCGTCGTGAAAATTTTGTGATTTTTCCGATTTTGTACCAGGATCACAGAAATGCGAGGAGGTAGTCGAATACCTTGTCACATTCCTGTGATCCTAATAACAAATCAAGCAAATTTGTAGTTTTCATCGTGAAAATTTTGTGATTTTTCCGATTTTGTACCAGGATCACAGAAATGCGAGGAGGTAGTCAAATACCTTGTCACATTCCTGTGATCCTAATAACAAATCGACAAATCGAGCAAATTTGTAGTTTAATCGTGAAAATTTCGTGATTTTTCCGATTTTGTACCAGGATTACAGAAAAGCAAGGAGATAGTCAAATACCTTGTCACATTCCTGTGATCCTAATAACAAATCAACAAAATGTGTACTTAATCACAAAAATTTCGGGATTTTTCTGAATTTGTACTAGGATCTTAGAATATGTGAAGAGGTATTTTCTGTTAAAATACTTATGTTTTGTAAAAATGTCTTTATTCGTAATTTTTTACAATATTTGTATAAAATTCTTTACTCTATTTATACATAATATAAATTATTTACAATTTATTAAAATAATATGTTTCCGTATATACAATATAAAAATGATACTTAATAAAATTTAAATTACAATTAAAAATAATGGACGTAGCGCTGAAACCGTTTCTAATACTGATTCAACTCACAAAATTCTAGTTTTTACACTTTTGTGCCATTCTGTTGGCTATCACCAATAGTCACATGAGTTATAAACGGTCCTCTATGTTGACTACGATTCGGGTGGCGACCTTGAACAGGTTGTGGCTGTCCTTGACCTTGTCGAGGAAGAGAATTCGAGTTGACGTCTTGATACATCACAGGTTGGTTGTGAGGCACTGGAGGATTCCCTCGACGATTATTCAACATTGATTGGATGCTCTCATATTCGTAAAAATTCGAAACTGGACGTAATTGGTTGTCGGTGCGGGTCTGGCGCTGGGAGTGGTACTGGTGCTGCTTTCGACTATCCAAAAATTACATGCATATTTAATAAAGAAGATAAAAAAATGGGACTATATACAGAAGGTTAGGTGGCGCCATCTTGGGTCGAAATGGTCGCCTTGGCTCGTTTATATCATAGCTTACTACAAATGTATTGACAATTGAACTGTAGTAAACCATGGTTAGGTTGCATGCATGGAATTCTAGGTCGTAATTGACCTATTACTCATTTGTTTTTTATTTGAAACAAAAGAAACACATTACACAATCACCGGCAAGCCTGCATGCAATTTATTAATAGCAAAGCACAAGAAGTGTGTAAAGGGAAAAAGTGCATACCTTTCTTCCTCCACCTTTAACCTTTGCTGTTGAACTTGCAGACGCATCTGAACTATCTGACTGTCAGATAGTGGATCTTTACGGCTGCTTGGACAAAATACAATTATGACAATAACACAATAACATTATTTGACACATTGTCATGCAACAAATCAGAGTTAGTAACAAATGAAATGTGCATAACACAAGAACATTGAAAGGCCCCGAATTTCCATAACCATTAAAATTATTAATTAACTCACCTTAGGTGATTTTGCAGCTCGTTGTAATTCACATAGTGTGTGAACGGAACTGAATCAGTGATTCCCGAACGACTGCCAGGCCTGCCACCATATTCTCCAAAATTGCCAGCCTAAAAGAAAAAATATTGTTATTTTTTTGTAGCCTACGTATTAAATATACAGGGTGCGGCAACTTAAACGCGCACTCCCAAAATAGCGACTTCTGAATAAATAAAATCATTGAAATTTATCACACCTAAGTGGACATTATTAAGGTACATTTAAGAATTTTTTGGTAATTTTTCACTTACAAACAAAGTCAAAAATCTAAAAAAAGTAATTTTTGAACAAAAAATTAAATTCTGATTTTTGTACTAATAGACGCAGATTCACTTCTAATAATTGTTTACGAAATCAGCACCTAAAAATATCAATAAGAATTTGAATTAATCGTAATTTTAGATTTTTACTTTAAAAATTATTTTTATTTACGACCTGCTACTGTGCCGTCGTAAATTTTAGGTGACAATGGGGATTGTAATTAGGGTAAGATTGTAAAATGGATATTTGAATGCAGGCATGTTAGTTTTCGTCAATTTTATGGCAAAGTTGTAAATAAGACCCTTCAAAGCGGTTGACTACTACTAAATGATCTCTTTGTTGGTAAATTATGCCATCCAGCCATAAATCACGCGTTTGGTTTGCATTTACTTAAAAATAGCGATTATTTAAATAACCAAATCAAAATTTGTAATTTAAATACCAGAGTTTGATGCGCTAGCAGGTAGAAATTCACCTAGTGCAAAAACTTTCTCAGTAAATTAACAGTCATTGCCAGAAAACTCAAAAAACTGCCACGGCTTTATTTATTACTGAAAATTTTTTAATAAAATTCTCAAGAATACCTAATCAATAACTAGTTAGCTGTATAAAATATCGTCAATTTTTTTAAAGCAGAAGTCGCTATTTTGGGAGTGCGCGTATAAGTTGCCGCACCCTGTACATAAAATAGAGTAACTGTACCTAATAGTACTCTTTTTAAAATACTATTTAAATTAGTAAAGCAGTTAACGAATTAACAAAAACCAAATTGTGACTTTGGCACCCTCTAGCCTTAAAATGTAGCAACTTGATCAAGGAGAATCCAGAATATGAGTTATCAGGGTATCCAGTAATCTGGCAGAATAAAATTCCCTGAGTTTTCCAGACGTTATTTCTACTTTAGAGACAAGTTGCGAAAGATTATTTGCGTAAACTTGGGATTACAGGACAAATAATAAATCCTTACTAGATTAAATAAAGCGACAATAACGACTTGTTTCTATAATAATCATCGAAAATGTATAACTTTGTTTTGAATGTCCAAACAGAATTTGTCTGCTTATAGTTTAAAGACAGTGCAAAAGTAATTATTATATGTTATTCACAATTATGCACGATTAAAAACCTCACTTGCTCTGTTCGCTCGTGTTATAAATTCGCGCCGTTATGTAATAATATCATTTATTACTCTAGTACATTACCTGTTGTGTGTAGATAGGTTCCCGATCATCTGATTGATAATAGGTATGCCTCATTCTCTGTTCTTGCATTTTTCTATGCCTTGCTTGAGGATCCACAGTTACGTGTGTACGATACTTGACAGGTGGCGCCACTGAATTCTCGGGAATAACTTGAACTTGTTCAGCGTGTCTATGCACAAAACCGTGTCTTTGATACAACGGTTCTCGCTGTTGTTGTTGCTGCTGCTGCTGCTGTTGTTGCTGTAACATCTGTTGTACACGTTGTTGCTGCTGTTGTTCCTGATTTTCGTGTTCTTGTGATGCTTGTTGGTTGACATTTGTGTCAAATTCATTCGTGTGATGATAATGTTGGATATCCATGTTATTAAATTCCATTTTTCTGTGTTTGCCAAAACGAAACATCGAACCTATTCCTTTTAATAGACTCGGTTTCTTTTTCCCAACTTTATGTTTACTGTCCAGAGCTGCATTAAGGGAGGATTGTCTTGGGGCACCTCGAACGTTATTAAAACCGTCGATTTCACGTTCTTCAGTTGGACCATCAAGCAACCAGTGTTTTTTGGCACCTAAGCAAAAAAAATAAGAGGTTACTATTGGAAAAAATTAGGGATTGTAAAATTTACTTATTTCTGATTGGTGATTCGGATCGACGATATGTTTGTCAACAGCCGCTCTAAAACTTTCCTCACAGCCCCTCCCTCTGATTACTTTGAGAGCACCTGAAGGACCACGGTAGCTATAAGCAGGGTCACCCTCCTCCTGCATCTGAATCTATAGAAAAAATATAAAAATATATTATTCTTCATTTTATGAAATATTTAAAAGAAAAAATTTGTCTACAATATCTAGGTGTCATTTTGACTTTTGTTAAATTTTGATAAAGAGTCCCGACGCTCATTCTCTTTGTTGCTACTAAACGCAATCCTGTGGCATCCTTATGTATCAAAAATAAACTTTTCTTTAAGTTTTATACATTATGTATGATTTGCCATTATTTTCTGATTAAAAAATTCATTTGTCTATCAAAAGAGAGAAAGAAAGTCCATACTCTTTATAAAGGAAAGACCTCAAAATGGCATATAGGAACTTTAGAGTAATTTCAGAAATGAGATGCAAAAAAAAAACAATTGACACTACGAAAGTGTCAAAATTGTCTTAATTAAAGGTTTTACATTTTAATATCTATGAATAAAATTGATTATTCCGGATTTTTGTTGGAAGTACAGTAAGCGCCAATAAATTTGGGACATTAAATCGTAATGTGACTAATACTGTGGTCTCCCAAATTGGATGTCGCATATTGTACCAATGTAAAAACAAAAATACTCACTTCCTGAACCATCGTTTGTAACGATTCAAGACTAGAGGACTTCTTCATACCCAGCGACGGTCCCAACTGCCCCAACTTATCCGCATCTGTCAAAACACCCAATCAAAAACCCTCATTCACTCAAAATAAAATTCTTACATTCAGGATGTTCAGATGACCGATTAACACTTATAACTGACTCCACTGACCCAACTCTCACTAAGTTAGCTATACAATGAATGAAAATATGTAAATTAGCACAAACACAAACAAGTTTTGTTAGTAACACATATAACACAACTTACTGTTACCCTCCTTACTTTTTCTTTCTTCGCGTAATTTCTTTGTCCGTTGGTAGGTGTCGGTGCTTTTGGCATCTAATGTCGCATGGCGTTTTTCTGACATACTTTGTCTCCCGAACGCATCTCGGGAAAATCCTTGGGGATTCTCGAGAGATAATTGGCTGGCGTAGGTTGCATCAGTTCCTTGATTTGTAGTTTGAGAGTTCGAGTCAGTGCTTTTGTTATCCGAAGTTGTCGCTTTTCCGTCGGGTTCATGGTCGTTGCGGTTTTCAGGGATGCTTCCATTGGATAAATTCATTTTGTTGGTCATGTGGACATTTATTCTGAAAGCAAAATCAATTTTAAGTTTTATGTATTTTTATGTTTTTGTTAGAGAAGTTATATTCCTATATGTTGACGATTGCTTTTTCACTCTCCTTTTCATTTATCTTATTTTGCTCTATTAAAGTTGTATTTTTATAGCCATTCAACCTCCATATTTGATTTTCTTAAAATTATTTATAGTTTAGCCAACAATTGCATAGTTCCATACTTTTGGTCAACCCTGTATAAGCAAGTCCAAAAACGATGATAATTCAGTCAGTTAAGTTGAGTTCAGAGGTTCAACAGAGTGGAAATGTCAGGAGCAAATCGACGATATTGAGCGATAATCGTGTGCGTTATACTGTGTGATTCAACTATTTATTTATGGAGCTATCGTTGTGTTGTTCGTGTAAATAGAAATTTGGAAGATTGTTACAGTATAGAAACGTATATTTAGCAGAAATTGAGAATGTGACTAAAGTAATACATTATTTGAATAAAGCAGTCTTATTTAAGCTGTTACTACTTCCCAAAACAAGTAAAAGAAAAAAGATATTTCTAAGAATGACTCACCTAGAATTTTGATGAGTCAAAAGCCTCGAACCGTACTCATCCTCAATCAGGATTGGTTCAGCTGGAGCTATATTCATTGTAGTATTCCCACTAGCTAGCATACTATTGGTCCACGTATCATGAGTCGCCTTATAATAACTCTCATTCCTCAATTGTTGTTTATTATTCCCTGTTAACCGATCCAAAACCGGATTCCATGTATGCATTTGCACTAAATTTTGTTTTGTATCAACACCATTTTGATTTGGATTAAAAATAACAGTATTTGTTGAACTACCACTAGCGCCGGAATTACTATGTGATGGATCTGTTTCACTAGAATTATATAATTCACCGGAAGACGACGAGTTTAGTAAATTCGGATCAGATCCTCGACTACTAAAACTCCGATTAGCTCCGGGAGACGACGCCCTCCGAGCTATAGTCAAAGTGATGTTTCCCGGAACCGGTCCTTCTGTATGTAACATAGCCTTCCGGAGCGTTTCCATAGCATCACTATTTGACTGCTGGAGCAATGAAATTCCATTAACGTTCAATAACTGGTCATTAGTTCGTAATCTCTTATCACGTGATGCTGCACCTCCATGTATGACACTTTTAATAAAAATTCCCAAATCTTGGCTTCCACTTGTTTTGCCCTTGACACTAATCCCTAAACCGGCTTTTTCTGAATCGTGGACTGGGATATTTAATGTGAGGATTTCACGGTGTTTCCAAGGGAAAATCATGTTGTCATCAGTTTTTTCAGGGGGCTAAAACATCGTGGTATATAATTAGAGAGAGAGAGAGAGAGAGATTAATGAGAGGGATAAGAGCTGTTTAGTGTGGTAGAAAAGCGGTTAGTAAAGTGAGATAAAAAAAACTAAATTACATTGTTTGCAGCCTCTTGGAATTGTGAAATTATTTTAGCTACTGAACCGTTTTTTTCTCGGTTTTGGAGAGCTTGAAGGTGACTCTGGGGTAATGGAGGTATGTTAGGTGGTATGTCGGTACCATTAACAACCTCGTTGGATTCTTCGGCTTCTTTTTCTTGTTCAGAGTCCTGTGTGGTTCATATGGTGGTATTAGAAAAAATATACAATCTACTTCGTGCGAAAACTATAATCTTTATAAAGACCAGTCATAACAAATTATCATTTTTTTCATTTATAGAAAATTAAATATGTATAGTAAATAAAAAATCCTAACTAATCTACTCTACAGTCTAATCTATAGTGCGTACAAATAAAAAACGGGATTGATTGGCTTCCATGCAGTTTTTAATATTTGTGAAAATGAGTAACAATTTAAAAATTTTGGTAAAACAAATAACAAGTGATCCAAAATAAATTGAATTAAAAAAGACTAAAAAAACACTTTATAATATTTCAACGCCTACCCAGCCTAGTTTTTTATTTGAGCACACGTGATTTATCCAAACAAAAATGACTGGTCTTAAGTTACAAAAATCAAAATTAGACTTACAATTATCCTCGGAAGACCATTATCGATAACATCCTCTTGTCTGGATACCACAATCCTCACCGTACTTCCTGAAGGCGCATTCCTCAACACAGCCACAGCTTCAGCTTGACTCTTTCCCGTCATTTCAACCCCATTCACTTCCAAAAGCCTATCACCGATTTTAAGCCGACCATCCTCAACCGCTGCTCCTTTCGGTATAATATTTTTTATATAAATAGGACAATTCCCACCAGCAGGATTATCTCTCGTCGTTATACTAAATCCCAACCCGTGGGGACCTTTAACTAAGTCTATTTCGTACTTTCGACCAATTTTCCGCGTGTTTGCCGTAAGCAAAGATTTTAGATTTTTCGAAATTGCAGGCACTTTTTTCGTTGGGGATACTGTAGCTACTTTAGTATTTGTACTTTCTGTAAAGTTGGTATTATTGAATGATTGAGGACTGCAGAAGAGGTACTCACGTTTCTGTTCACATTCAACCATTGATACGTTTTCTTTGTCTTCGGGAAACCTCGGGTAAATGGGAGCTGGAGGTCTCCGAAGACTGTCTAGACCGGAATTTTTTATAACTTTAAGTCTTAATTCAGGCGAATTTAAGTAAAGTTTGAAAATGTCTTGCACCCTTAAATCACACAAATCAGTACAACCAATACCCGCATATATAGTTTGTCTAAAAATGCTTGAATTTAGAGATAAAGAACTCACAGTCCTTACAAAGTTTGTTTCAAAAGACCAGCAACAATAGCGCTTCGCACTTCTCTTTAGAACAACCCTTATTAAATCCCTTATAAACTATATAGTTTGTAAGTCAAAACCATAAAATTCAAGCATTTCTAGACAAATTATAACAATACCAACCTTTGAAATGGCATATTTAATAAATTTTCTCCATTGATTTCAATAATCCTATCAAAAATTGCCAATCGGCCATCCCGATCTATCCTTTTTCCCGGCTCTATCCCTTGGACCAACAACCCCCGATCCTTTCCTAATCTATCATAATCGGGAACAACATGAATTCCTAAAGGACCGGGCTCGTTCCTTATTACTATAAGTTCAGCACTAAAAACCACCAATAGAAAACAACCCTTAACTCTTTAAACACCCTTACTTATCACTAGCAGGTTGAGGACTAGTCGAATTCGCTTGCCCTAAAGGCTCCTTCCTCTTACTTTCTCTGGGTAACGAAGTACTTGCCTTTGCTGCCCTTTCTGCCGCTTCAGCCCACCGATATCCCGCCCCATCCCCCAGAAATTGCATCGAAAGTCTATTACTACCGTCTCTCCCAACTCGTTTAAACCCAAGACCTGTCCCTTCATCCTCTTTGGGATCTTCGTTCCAGTCGTTAGTGTAGACGAGTTGTGGGGGTTCGAGAATTAAAGGAGCTGCACTCCACCGTTTGGGGTGTTCGGGAGGTGCAGGCGGGCCGACAGGGAGTTGATTAAGGGCAGGTTCACTGCCACGGCGGACTTGAAGAGCTCCGGGAACTCCAGAAGCGATTTGTTCACCGGTTACTTCAATGTCGGTTCGGGGGTAGTTGGGGCCGTATTTGTGCTCGCCGTCCTAGTTAGAAAAAAATATTTGAATAAAAAGTTTTAAATGCGAACAGCGAAAATACATATAGCGAAAGTACAAAAAAAACTTTTGTTGTTACTTAATAAGAAACGAATTATTTAAAATAATTCGCGCTACTTTTACTAAAAACAAGCAGTTAAAAAACTTGCAGTGTCAGCATAAGTTTTCTACAAGTACTTTTTCACCATTTAACAGAATTATTTTTTTCAAATCGTTATTTTGTTCTTAAATTAAATTTGTTTTATGTTTTGAATCCTGCCAGAAACTTCAGAAGTGGCGTTGAATTGTAACAGTATCCTTTGTAATAATAGTTCACATAAAATTGTTTATGTGTTGAAATGTAATAGTATGTGGTAATTTTGTAACAGTGGAATATTCCTGTTAGAAGTTTTATCGTTAACAGGTCGAATTTGTATTATTGTTTTAATTGTTGCATTTCATGACAGAATACATAATTATGTTAGTAGTGTTGTCAACAAGTAAAACAAGAAATGTGGTCTAAATACAAGTATTATACGAGTGTATCGAGGATAATAAATTATGATTTTAGTGATAGCTGATGAAAAATTTTGTAGAACGGATTTCCTGAGAAAAGTATATTTAACCAAAATTTTTAAGAGCAAAAATAAATTTTTTTAAAAACGTTACAAACAAAAACATGAGAGAAAATAATAAAAAAAACAGCACAGCTTAGTTAATTAGGTATTATTAAAAAATTGTTAAAAAATTCCCTTTTTTTTGTTTGGACACTTAATTGGTCAATTATCTGTTTTTTTTTTAAACAGGATGTTTAAATAATAGGGTTTGAGTTTAGCAAAACATTTTAATTAATTATTTATTGAGTGTGTTCTTCTGTTTTTTAAATTTTCCTGTCTTTTTATTATAAAAAAAATATTGTGAGAAAAATGACGTTTAAAGTTGTATTATTAATTTACTATTGTATTCTTTCGTAATTCATGGTTTATCGAGTGGTATATTATGTAATTTTTGAATTGTAAAAAAAATTATCCGAATTTAGTTCTCGAAACATCATGAACTGTAATTTTTTAAGGAAAATGTAAGTTGTTGTAAAATTGCTAGAATTAAATTTTTTTATTATTGTCATTAGTTGTTAAATTGACAAATTACTGTTGTGACTCACAGCTTGTTGCAGAACAAAAAAAGAAGCTACAAAAGACCCAATAGTTCGAAAATTGTAGTTAAATAAAAAACGAAATAAACTGTAATTGTTGTAAAATTTTGAAAACATTTTTTTAAGTATGAATTTATAGACTAGGATAATTTAATAAACCTTTCTCTAGTATTATTTTTATTGCAAATAAAAATAACACGATTAAACTCTGATTTTGACAATAAAAATAATACGATCGATAAATTCAATAATTTATCCTAAGCTATAATCTGTAATGAATTAGGATATTAAGTAAATTCCGCAACAACTGAAGAGGGCCCTGTATCAAATGCAAAATGGTGTTTGAATGAGAGACAATGATCACTGGCAGTAGTCACAGTTCCGCAATTTTTATTAATCAAACTTAGTTTTCGAATTAAATTTTTGGATCACTTGTCATTTTTGCCTTAATGCCAAAAAAGTCGTTTAATGTTTTGTTTTTTTTTGGTGTTTTAGAGCAACTGGATTTTTGTCTTTGTGTAAAAGTTATGTGACATGCAAAATTTTTCAAAGAACACCTTTCCTTATCACATTTTTTTCTACGTTCGTTAAAAAAGACCTGTTTTTTAAGAAGTACTTCAGAAGTGCATTTTTAAAGTAGGCGATTTTTAACGCGAAATAAGCGTGGAAAAAGTTATTTTTTGTAACGTAAATGAGTGAAGATAAGTAGTAAACTAATATTTCTTGTATGTATATTTCCGTTAATTGTTTTTTCTTGTTATACATATTTTATTCCAATTAAATTTTTATTCTCACTTCTGAAATAACGAGCGTAGAAAAAGTTTTGTACAAACTCGTGAGTAACTTTTTTTCAGGCTGTAAAATACTTTATGCACTTGTTACATAAATAATTATTTATATATCATATTTTTTCTTCCTTTGAGAAAATATAAAGGTAAAGGACAATGTAAATTAAACATTATACTTCGTAAGAATTATTATTATACTATTATTAATTATACTTATAAGAATTCGTCAGCTTCTAGAAGTTTTCGATAGCACAAGAGTGTTTTTGTTGTACTTACTTATGCACTTCAATTTCATCCAATCAAACTATTGTAATATTTGACAATTTTTATTGGTTAAATTTTCGACGTATCTGACCGCTACTATACAAGAATTTTTTAGTTACACCAAAAACAAAAGTAATTGTTTAGTAACATTTATGTTAAATAATATCAACCGTATATTTGACTGATTGTCTAAGCAAATTGGTGGAGATTTTTCATATATTTGCCTGTTTAGTTTTTATTTATTATTTTTTTTTTTTAGATAAACGTATGGTATATCCAGCGATGGGTTGAACTTATTTAAATATCCTAAGAACTATTACTATGGGGAAGTGGACAAGGCAGATAAACTATTTTATAAAGCCGACGTTTCGAATCTTTATTGGATTCTTTATCAAGGCTTATAAGTCATGTCAAAATTCGTTTGGCATGGTACCAACTTGTCTCGGTCAGTTGTTATTCTTACGGCGACAACTGACCGAGACAAGTTGGTACCATGCCAAACGAATTTTGACATTACTTATAAGCCTTGATAAAGAATCCAATAAAGATTCGAAACGTTGGCTTTATAAAATAGTTTATATGCCTTGTCCACTTCCCCGTAATAATAATTTTTTAACTATACAAATAATGGACGTAAACACCAAAATATCCTAAGAACTTTAAAGAAACACTGTAAAATTTGTGTTGACAAGACAGATTTAAATTCTATGGATATTTTCTTAAATATGTCTCAATAACTTTCTGTCTTTTTTTAATTTAAATATTGAGACCTCAATCCTCTATATGACAGTGTTTCTTGTATAATTAGTTTATAAAAGGTAAGCAGCTCTCTCTCTCTCTCTCTTGGGTATTTTTATTAAGTTCTCGAAATGCTAGAAATTCCGAAAAAAAAGGCAAAAATACAGTTTGCTTTTTAAAAAATGTCTGTTTCTGTATATTGTCAGCTCTCATTCAATCTCCATTTTGCATTTTACGCAGCCTCCTTTAGTTGCGTTTTTGTACTTACCTAGCTGATGAGTCATGACCAAAATTTCAATACGGTAATCGCAAAATTAACAACAAAATAAAATCGAAATACAAATAAAAAACAATTATAAAAACCATTGTCTTTAGAATATTTTGATGTAAAATACGATTTTTTAAACACCTTAGTAATTAAAATATTTATTCGAGTATTAAATCCATTGACCTGAACATACATGCACTCTCCATTAAAATAATAATTCAAGCAATCTACAAATCATACATTTTAAAATTAACAGTTAATTATAGCTAATGTGTTCATATATTTGCTTTCAGTAATGCAATTAAATCCATAATTTATGAAAATTTTGAACCATTGCATGAAAAATGCAATTTTTAATCTCGTGTAAATTCTAATTACATAGTAAAGATGGTAGTTTAGTCTACTGGAATTCAAAATTACTTTAATTACAAGTTACAGTAGATTTTTTTCATGTGACTGCGAAATGCTGCAATTAAGCGATCAAGAACTTCGTCCATTTTAAAAATCATACAACGCATACAGAAAACTGTTTGAATTTGAAAAAACTAAACTTACATGAAATATATCCGGACTTCCTGTACCGACCGAACTCCCACTAGCACCATCTCCACCCCCATGTTGGTGTGTTCCATCTCCATCTTCAAAATTAGCTAAAATCTGTTCTCTGTCATCGACCACATCACTTAATCGATCATCCGGATCCAAAATTCCGCCTCCTTGAGATTGCAAATTGTGAACGGACACCCAAGATTCTGAACCCTGGAACGAATTAATTACCATTTAGTCAAAGAAGAACAAGAAAAAAATTGAAGAGAAAAAGGTTCAAGTCTGCTGACTACGGCCTTGTAAATGTCGGTTCGTGTACCTGTTGGTAACAATGAACGAGTAAGGATAAATTTTAATGAATGCAGGTGAAGCAACAAGATGGGAGAAGTTGGCAGTATTGGAAAATTACTATAATTTAATATGAGACTTGTGTGTATATACTTATCAGAAAAATAAAAGTGTTTTGGAAAAAAAAAATCTATATATAACGGGTGTTCAAGTTTTAATGAGTTTGTAAAATGTAAAAAAAATCGTATAGCATAGTCCATAATTTTTACCAAAAAATATTATTTTAACCTTTTTAGATGAATAATAATAATAATTGCTTTTGCTTCAGTTCATTTTCCGTTTTCTCCTGTTTTTTACTTGTGAGTGTTTTTCTTTTCACTACAGTACTAACGGAAACAAAAAATAAAGTATAAGAAAATTAATAGTACGAGTATAGGAGAAAATCATCAAAGTAGCTGACCTCTTGTGTTAAAATTTTGAACGGTTCTAACAGGGAAAACAACAAGACTCACAACATGATACACTAATAGTCAAAATTAAAGATGAAAGCAGCACAAGTTTTAATAATTTCTTTTGGATTGGCAATACAATAAAAACTTAGTCTTCTATATGTATTATTTCAAACAGAATCGCAATTTTTTTCATCGTAATATTTTTCACAGAAATTTTATCGTAATTTTGACACTAATTACGTATAAATCTAGAGTAATTAATCTTCAATTAGTAATTAACATCTCGTATCCAAAATACAAAGCATTTAAATGGGGACATAATGTCACATCAGCACCACCTGTTGCTTGCTGATTAAATGAAATTAAACGCAGAAGCTGTTAAAGGCAATTAGCTAACACTTAGTAAAAAATAAAAAATGAAAGATAATGTTACTAAAGTTGAAAGCAGCTCAAATTTGTTGTAATTCATTTCTTTCTTTTTTTATCTATTTTTTTTATATATACCAAGAAAACTTTCTTAAAAATATGTTAATAAATTTGTTCGGTATCATTTTCAGTATCTCTCGATTTTTAGTTTTAATCACTAAAATTGTTTCACTTTGTTCTTTACAACCACTTTATTGTGGTTGCATAAGAAGTTATAAAATTTATTAAAAGCAACTTTATTTAAATTTTAATATTAAACAAAATATTTATCTAAACGAAAGCTGAAAACGAGAAGACCTGTAATTTGCAACAAACGAATCGATTTTGTACGATTATCGATTAAACAAAAATTACGTACAATTGATTTTTAAATCAACTTTTTAAATAATTAAAATTTATAAAATTTTGTTTATTAACAGACTCAAAAGTCAATTGATTCGTATCGATTAGTCAAATTTTTGCACACCCCTATGGCTTAATTATTTTAAAATATTTGAAATAATTTACATAATACCATGATTTATTTACAAATTAATTTTCATTTTCTCTTTATCAAAGACTATGTTGATGTTAGCGTGATAACACTTAGGACACTTTTGGGTTTTTTTTAAATTTGCAAAAGTACTTCTCAGTTTTTCTCTGTTCAATTAGTATTAAACGAGCTTGAGAACAGGAAAAACAACATCCATAGCTACTTCTATTACCTATCTATGAAACGTAATTTTAATCTGTTTTGATTATATTATTTTTACATTTTTAAATGTAGATACAAACATTACATTTTTTACATTACAAAATATTACTCAAAGATAAACAATTTTAGTATCATTATTTTTGCATCAATAAATTTAGTTACTTTCCGCCCTTCCCAAAAAATTATTATAGTATATTAATACTATAATATATTACAGTATTAAAAATATTCGTTTCAATTTATTGGGGTTGAGGAGGTTAAAGACATCGCTGGAAATCTAGATCAAAGGTAGATCCGAAAAAAGCAAAGTGGATTCGCTACATAGGCAAAAGAATATGCACTAATATCAGAATAAAAGGTATGTCCGAAAGAAGCAGAAGGAGGGAATTCGCCACCCAACAGTGGTAGCAGAAGATAATGCCAAAAAGTAGGTTCTTAACTAGAACTTTCTATGAGGAAATAAAACTACAAAAAAATCAAAATTGTTGATCTTGGCTTTTAACTGCAAAATTTTTGCTTTTCTTAAAAGTTTTAAGTTGTATTTAATGTCGTAAATGTTTTCTTTTTCTGGAAGTTGTCTTTTGCTGTTTTAAAAGTAATTAATAATTATTTTATGTAAAATTTTAATAATTTTTTTGTTTTAGGTTTTATTACTTAACGAGAAAGTGTGATCTACAATTTGAATACAAAAGGGAGCATTTACTTTGCTCACAATAAAGTCTTTTTGTTTTCCTTTATAATTTTTCTACACTTTTTCCTTTTCTCTTTATGATATAGTTCAATCCAAAACTTCAGGTTTTCAAAATTTGTCCCTATATTTTACATAAAATATAGTTAAGTTGTAAAAAATATTTCTTAACAAAATGCATAGACGATACATCATTCACAGTCTATTTCAACATCAAGAGGATTTTGGTAATTTAAATATTTTCTCTTGAAATATATAAAAATAGGTTTTAAAATTCAGCAAAAACAGATTTGGGTTAAATTATTTCACTTTTATCTACTTCTCATGCATAGTAAATTTCACGAACAATTTACTTTTTATTGACATTGAAAAACCACAAGTACGTACGTTTCAAATTTCAAAGAAAGTAGAACGTCCCTATTTTACTTGTACAAAACGTAGCTAACCAAACAATTTGCTTTGCTACAAGACTGTATTTATCTATAATTAATATTTACCTTGCTGATAATTCGACGGATATCCTATACTTTACCTTTAAACAGTCAAAACTTTCGCGATAATTATTATTTTCATTCCAACAATAATTCCACTCCACGATGGTATATTACATAACAAGCCACGATAAATTACTAATTAGACATCACGCGATTTGAAAAATTCCAAGATTTCGTTAATTAACTATACAAAAGGGCGTCCTCTCCCACGCAACAAACCGAAACAAATTTATTTATCGTTGTGTCTTATCAAAGAACACTAATGCGTCCCATGGTATGCATTTTCAAGATACCAGATCCATTGATGGTAATTATCGGCCCATTTTTCTTACCGAGATAGTGTGAAAATGTGTTGGGTGATTAAACTAAGTGGTTACGAGTGTTTGAACTTTTTCGCATTTTATCTCAGCTTTCTTGAGATTTTAATAAAATCATAGATTACGGTAAGCATGTCAAAGTGAAATTAAACGGCTTCGACTTTCATCTCATCGTGAGAAACGAACACTTATTATAATTGTTGGCATTATTAAGATGTCGTATATAACAAAAGAGGAGATTTTTTAAAAGTACGCCACTGGATTATATAGCATTCCATAGAAGCGCCACTAACCACTTTCTTAAATAAAAAAAAAAATGTTTGATTGATTCATTTGCATTTTATGCGGTAATTTGTCAAGGTGAAATTTCGTTTCACTGCCAAAGATGTTTTTGTTTACTTCGAGTTGATTTATAATTCAAATTTTAACAGTTAGGTTAATGGAGAGCCTTTCCGGTGTAATAAAGCAGTCTTAATGCGTTTTTTTGCAAAATATTGCAATTTTTAAACGGACTTTTACCGTTTAAATTAATGAGAATTTTATTCGACAGAATTTTTAAAACAGTGTTTATTTACCTTTTTTATAAACTAAAAAAATATAACAAAACATTAAAAAAAAATGTACGACCTATTTGTTGTAAATGTAGTACACCACAATCATAACGATCGATTCAAAAGACCTGGAATCTCAGTTAAGGGTCTGGGGTACTTTGTTACGAAATCTAAATCCGCTATAGGGGCGCTAGTAGTATCTAACTGAACATTTTCTCGAAAGCCTGCCTCTCTTGTGTCGCCCGCTGTGCACGGACAACCTTCAAGGGTAGCAGTAAATCATGTATGTGTGAGCCAGGTAGTGAAATCTATTTATGCTTGAAAACAGCTTTAAATGAATTTTCTCATTCAACATTTTACAAGTACTTTTGATCTCTGAGCGTTTTTTATTTTATACGTTAACTAACATATGAAAAATTTAACCAATTCAGTATCTAAATAAAACAATAGGCCAATCAATAAAGCAGAAAATGAATGAATTTTGTCAAAAATAGTAACAGGAAATCGACTGTGATATCACATTTATTAAGTATATTCTAGAATTATTTTGTGCTATGTTTTCTATTTGAAACTGTCAGGGCAATTTGATATTGTTATTGAAAACCAAATTTTGTTTTAAGTGTTTTGCTGATAAAATTAAAATTAATAGAGCAATCCGAATGTTTTAAAAAACACAAATTATATATAATCAAAGCACAAATAAGATTGACTATAAAAAAATTAATAATTTTATAGAGGTTTTAGAAGTTTCATTTATTGATTTTAACCAAGTAT
Source organism: Tribolium confusum (assembly GCA_029207805.1). NCBI lineage: Eukaryota > Metazoa > Arthropoda > Insecta > Coleoptera > Tenebrionidae > Tribolium > Tribolium confusum. Next base: position 15,184,123 of record JALGAY010000006.1, read on the forward strand.
TTTTGGATTATTTTATAAGTAAAATGTAATTATTAAAAAAGAACTAATTTAAAATTTGTACATTTATTTAGTTATTGGGTACACATACAATACATTTTTGTTTTTTTGCACATATTTTATTATTTGTCCTAAATTTTTTTATATATGCATCGAGTCTGTAATTAGGTTCCCTAATTTGCATATTTCTTGGAACCCTTGGATCCACAAGTTCTGGAAGGATTCTGAAATTATAAGACTCAGAATTATTCAAAAAAGGAATTTTATCGCTGTTTTACGATATAATAGAAAATAAACACTAAAAGTAAAGATAATACTCCAAACCTCAGTACAAAAATATTGGCCGATATTTAATAAGATGTATTTTAAAAACCTATTTTTACATGTTTGTAACAACATTGAAAATCTTCCAAAAAATCATTAAGCATATTCAAAATCTAGGTTATTATAAAAACATTTTTAGCAACAATCTGAATTATTTTTGAAATCAATTTTATATTTAATAATTAGGTCTTAAAAATGATCAATAATTAGTTATCAATAAATGTTGAGAAATAGCTCAAGATTTTGTTTCATTCGCAAATCACTAGAGAAAGGGAGAGAAAATTCTTCTTTACTATAATGATTAGAATTTTTACCTGGGGATATTTTTAATACAATGATCCAGGAACGAATTGTAAGTAAGTGAAAGTCCACCACCGCCGTACTATGGGGTATACCGGCTCTACTGCGAATTTTTATTCGGTTTATTTCAATTCTTTGAAAAAGATTAAACAGGCAAAATACCTGGGAATATTTTTGTACTGAGGTTTGGAGTATTATCCTAACTTTCAGTGTTTATTTTCTATTATATCGAAAAACAGTGATAAAATTACATTTTTTAATAGTTGAAAGTCTTTTAATCTAAACTTTAAAAAATTAATATTGCATCCACTATTAAGAAGCTTTCAAAGTCAAACAAAAAAGTGGGTTTAGGCTATGTTTTTATGTTTAGTTGACTTTGTTTCACAAAATAAATAAAAGAACTCGTATTTTGTAATTATTAGCAACCAATATTGGCTTGCTTTTTTACTCAACTTTTATGAGACTTCTAACAAATCCATGATTTTGTGGCAAAAAAAAATAAGTTCCTACTGTGTACTTATAATGTTCTAATGAGCACTCGAATTAGACTAATTTTTCAACAACAATAACACATAATAATAATTACCTGGCTTCCACCCTCACTACTTATTTTATTGTTTCCTAACTTGAAAATAGTGTGGAAATAAATTTGAAGGTTTTGATTGGTCAAAGCAATTTAGTATAAAAATATTAAAGTTTTTCGTCACAGTAAGTCAGTTACATGAGTCTCTTCCATGAGGGAAGAGCTCTAGAAATCATGTCTGTGAACGGTGCGTTTTTTTAAACTGTTAGGGGTGTCAAAATACAGTCCCCACGAATGACGAAAATTCCTAGAAAACAGCTGCTTGAGTCCAATAAAAAAAAACAAATTTAACACAACCTCTTTAAAGTTTGTTGTGTGTGCTTCAATAGTATATTAAAGAACGCGTTTTGAAAAGTCAACTTTGTGGCACGAATTCAAGTTTATAAAACGAGCGCGAGCGCGAGTTTTTATAAAGAATGAGTGCCACAATGACTTTGAAAAACAAGTTCTTTACGCTATTTTTTCTACTTTACGTGTTTTACGTAATTTTTAAGTAAAAAAGTTAATTATTTAATCTTTAGGGACTTTTGCGTTAATACGAGACAGTTGGTAATAAAAATGTCACTAAAGTGTCAATGATGTCATTGAACTTTGAAATGTTTTCAAATTTGTCTAAAATTCTGTGTAAGTAACTCACAAATGGTTCATTTTTACTTACCGTATCAGTTATTGATTGAATAATCCAATTGGCATTAACACAGTAAGGAAAATCTCCTTTTATCTCTAAATTCCCACTCCATTTGCGGTTCTCAGCGACTCCTTTCATTTCATCGTTAAGCATTCAGTCAAGCAGATTTATACACTCATCTAGCAAATAACTTGTAAATTATCGAATGCTATGGGGGTTGTAAATGCTCAAAATAAAGGCCAAAAGCTCCATTTTAGTTTCAAGTTTCACTTTAACGCTGTTCTAACCTCAAAAGCTGAAGTTTGTCGCATGTCCACCGACGCTTGTTCCGCCCCACTTTCGAATATTTTATAGATTAATTGCGACACGCACACACAAAAACACTTTGTTGAGGAATACTGCTGGTCATCAAGTGCAACAAAATTTATTCGAATATAATTACTGTAATCTCAACGGCGACAGAAACATAACGTATTAACATAACGTAATACCAAATTTTTAAATTATTAATTAAATATCGCGTGTTTAATTGAAGAGTTCATCAAATTATCTTTGAATCTGTCAATATTTTTGAAACCCAAATTACACGAAGATGACCTAGAACTATTGAAAAAGACTGGTGAGTGGTTTTAAATTGCAACTGACAAAGATTTGCATCTTATTAGAAATAATAACCACAAAGAATAACGCTAACAAATGTCACACTTGACACTTACCCAAAGATGAGGTTATTATTTAATTAAGTTAATTATTTATTAGATATATCGCGTATTTAATTGAAAAGTTCATTAAATTCCTGTTGGATCTGTCAAAATTTTAGAAGAATTCCTGCATTTCTTAACTGCACCAAACAAACCATTTTCACTGTTATCAAATAATAAGAGTTGTTTTCTTGCAAACCCAAATTACTGAACGATAATCTACAGCTATCTAACTCTATATTTATATAAATATAAAACCATATAAATATATATATTTAACCCTAGATTTATGAAAGATGGATATTACAAGCAATTTGTAATTTAGGTAAAACTTCGATATTTACTAGAGGTGCAAATAAAAAAACATAGCATTATAAAGTTGTAAAATCGATCAGAAATTAAGGAGAACTGAGAAGAATGTAGAGACCCGTTTATAGACAGATCAAATATAGTTTTTTCTTCAAAAAACAAAAATGCTAACTAATCATGACTCTATAAATAGTGAAAATTTTAAGAAATAGGCAAAAAATCAATTAGTCCCAGTATTAAGCGAGCCATCCATTAATATCATAGACAATGCTACTTAGTATTCATAAGTGGTCAGTGTCTAACCGATCTGGAATAAAAAAATGACTGAATTACCGAACTATTAAATTTAATACTAACCTATTAAAAAAAAACATAATTTACAAATTGTTTATTAAACGTTGACAGTTTATTAATAGATTTGTTCCAACAACGCTTTAAAACCGGTTCAGAATTAATCTGAGCACGCGCAATAAAAAGCTTGGACCACTAAAACGCTACTGCGCATGTGCAGTTCAATTCTAAACCGTTCTGAACTGTTATTGGAACAAACCTAATACATAGATATTTAGTTCTAATTTATGTAATACTTTAACATTTCGAGTAATCTGTGACTCTTCTGATATTTTATTGATCAAAATTGGCATTACATCGCTACGTAAATATTTATTTAATCGAAATTAAATCACAAAATTAATTTACATGTGTAAATCTGAAATATCTTTTCTAACAACGTAAATTCCATTTGAATTTGATTCGAATAAATATTAATTCGTAAATTTGCGTCAATAATTTGGTAACTTTCATTTTAAATGTTAGTGAAGATGAGATTTCAACTGGAAGGTCTCATACTAGACTCACGTTATAAGCTCTGTCTTTGTCATCACATTAACGTGAAAGAAAACAGATAATAGAACATTCCGTTTTGTGTTTGTTCTAGTGCTAACTATGACGCAGAAGGAGATAGAAATAGGAGCGTAGTAGTTCTTTATTTGTTTACAAAGTTTTATGAAAAATCATGAATAACTATTGTTATACCAGTAAAAAAAATCTCTTTCTTCAAAAATAAAAGGAAATAAATAAGTAATTTCCTTTAGAGCTAACAACAAAATAATAAAATTAGATGAAAACTCATTGTGACACTTTTCCCTCAAAAATTTATTTATTTTTTAATCGAGATAACTCATTTCCGTACTGAATAAATGGGTAATTAATGAATGTAGTCCATTGCCAACTTCCTCCGACCAAAAATTTCCTCATCGAAATTTCGTGCCACTTTTTCTCCAATTAATAAACTCGGTACAATAGATTATGATTGGAAAGGAAGACAATTGGTTGCCTTGGGCCTCCGAAATCAAGTTCAAAGTGAAAGTGTAGACTACATAGTAGCCAATTTTCTGACCAGACACTATTGGAAAACATCTCACTTTCTTTTCAAGGTCTTTCAACTCGTCGCGTTTCAATAAACGTGAAATTTGTAAGCAATAATGAATGAAAACTCAATTTGCGAGCGATTTTTATTTAATTAGGTTTGTAGGACATGATTTAAGAAGATTTGCGTTTGTTAGATTGGCAGTTCTGGTTTTCACACGGTATTTTACATACAACAATGTAAATTTACACACTTGTTAATTGAGAATTTTAGTAAAAAAAAATAATTACAGGTTTCTATAATTTTGGACTGGGACACCGTTAAAATATTGATGAGGAATTAAAATCTAATAATTATAACGGGAAATAAAATTTATTTGATCCAGAAAATGATTAGAATCATAAGTAGAAATTCCAAATCAAGTTTTTTCCTTAAATTATACAACTGTTCATAGCAGATGTCTGACAATTAGTTATTTTACCTTGAGGCGTTTTTCTTCCCTATGATAATTTTGCATGCAAACTAATTACATGTAAAACAATAAAATCAAGAATAAAATTTATTATGTTCCGAGTAATTGCCAATGGAGAGCAATTAGTTTGTTAAATTAAAAAAATCTTTTCATTTCACAGTACTTGGTTAAATGAACTTCATGATATTTCTAATGATTAACGATTAATAAACGACACTACCTTCGAAGGTAAACCAGGTTATAAAGCAAATAAGACATTTTTATTAGTTCACTTCATGATATTAAATGTTTATTTTTATTATCAGTTAATAACACTCACTATCGATTTGTTAACTACTAATAAAATATTATGGTGTAATTTACTATAATGTCAAAAACAAGAAGAGCAATTACAATATAGTGAAGAGAAATTTTCAGTCACGAAGTGGATTTCACTAAATTGCATCAATTTTGATAATAACTTGTGACAAATCGATAACAAGCATTGCGAGAAATTTTGTGCCATTTAATACAATTTTTTTTCCCCGGAATTTGATATCACAAAGCAAAGTAGAAAAATGCAGTCAAACGGTATTATTTTACGTAATCAATGCATTTTGCTGAGAAAACTACAAGTCATAGTGGTCAAGCATAATATAAACGAGAAATTCAATTTTAATGCTTGCAGTAATTGAAATTTATGAGTTTGTACTTTTAATAAATTTTTGTTAGTTTTCGAATATTTACAAACAACATAAATAAATAAATATTGTATGTTTACGTTCAAAAAAGTCACTAGATTTAGGAACATTTAGTCAGTTATAAATTATAATTAATAATACAAGGTACCCAGCAACCTAGCAGAATCAAAATCCCTGACTTTCTAGGTGTTCCAGACGTCTTTAGCAACTATTTATTGCATACGTCTTTAATATATTATCTAGTGCTTAAACTGTTAGAGATAAAAAAAAATCGCCTCGCCGACTTTATTATACAAAATTTAATTGTCTAAAGCTTTCCTCTTTAAATTTTTATAGCTTTGACTGTTTGCGCAGTGTTTTCAAATAATACCACCGCTACGAAAATTTCAAACTTTCAATATTTTTTAAAAATGTGTTCCAGTTTATTATTACTATTAGGAAGGTACCGACTAGTCAACGATTAGCCAACTAATCAACCACTTTTCTAATCGTTAAGTAGCCGGCAAATAGTCAGCAAAAATCAACGACTAATCGACTCATTTTAAAAACAAATTAAAAAATTCTTAAAACTTACACAAATTCTATAAAATTAAATTCGTGCTACAAAATTAACTTTTTATAATTTTCATCTTGAGAACTTTACCCTAAAATTTTTGGGGGTCTGATAAATAGCCATTATAACACCGAGTGCTATAATAGGAAATTAAAAAACCCGTTTTAAACCATGAATATAGCACAATTCTGGTAACAATTTCTGTTTACAATAATTATAAACCATGTAGTACAGGGAAAAATCAATTTACGGTCATATTTATGAACAAAAATATATATGTTGTAATTTTGTGCCCATAATACGCCCAGAACGCTTTGTACACACCAACACATAGAACCCAACATTTTGCTTTTTACGTTAAAAAAAAATGATTATAATAATAAGAAATGGCGAATTATAAAACAAATAATATAAAGAATTTGTTTCTGATCAATTTCCCAGCTGAGTACTCTGTAGTAACATTTCTATAGTCAACGATTTTTGAAATTCTAAGCTATAAATTTAATGATTTATAATATTGTTAATGTAGCTTTTTGCGATTTAAAATGAATTTTGAAACCATAATCCTAAAATTTAATGGAATATAAAACTGGTTGTAAAACTGGAAACAAAACAATTGATTACCTACTTTAGAAACATATTTTAGGAGTATTGAAAGAGTAATACAATGTAAGAGTGCAAAAAACAACAGTACTTGTCACCAAAGAACTTTTGAAAAAAATAAATAAAAATAAACCTCTGTAACTCAAATTTTGTGTTTTTTAGTTGTTTTTCCAGTTTTGAAATCCCAACCTAGAAAAATAATGCAATACATTTATTCGAACTGGTGAGAAATATAAACAATGAAATAATTTATGATTAAGAAATACGACGAATTAAATTTGGAGTTTAGAAAAATATGTAACAAGAGATTATCAACAAAAGTTAGTATCAACATCGAAGACAATTTATTATACAAGTACGAAATCTTTAATAAAAATATAATAATTAAAAAAAATATACAAACGTATTTGTAAAACGACAGTCGTCTATGGATACAAAATTTTGATTTTATTAAAATTCTAGTTTTAAATAATGAGTCAAAGTAGTGCGCCGCAGACGACAATTACTGATCAAAATTTGAGAATCAGGCGCTTGCAGTGCCAGATAATATAATTGAGAATTAGATAAATAGATATTATATTTTAGAACCATAATCTACTTTATACGTCTGCAAATCAGGGCGTAACCTTTATTTTATAGCACTCTATGATTTAAAAAATTAAAACGATTCAAAATAAAATAAAACGTTTTATAAACCACGGGTGTAATCGTCACTAATGGCCCTCGGAAAATTACTACGTCAGGCTCTAACATTCCCTCGTGCCATAATCCCCTTGATTATGCCCTTAATACACAAATAACTATTATCTAATTGAGTGATGTAATGAACGTATTACAACATCAATAGGCTTTTACTTTAAGATCCCTCATAGTGTATTGCTCAGATTGAAGTAAATTTCCATAAGTCTAGCATAAGGGTTTTATGAACTTCAAAAAAACCACAATAATCATTATTGAGCGTTTATTTATAAAGGCTTGCAGGTAAATGTCCAACAGATGATGTTTAATGCCAAGTTTGGGAAAAACAAACATTACAATAAGTCCTCTGATTACCTACTAAGAATGCACAGTAGTATATTCGAGATTGAGCATCTGTTGGGAATTTCCATTCAAACCCTCATAGATAAACGTTCAAGAATGATGAAGAAAATTAGAAAGAGTATAAAAGTAGCTATAATACTCCTTAAAGATTATGTAAAGTGGCATTTCACTAAATATCCTTTCGTTTTACAAAAAAAATCTGAAAAATAAGAAATTTGAGTTATTTTTACTGAACAAACTTTTACTCTGGTAAAAGCGCAAGTGGCAGGTTCCCATAGCTGCCAATTGTATGTTAAACCGATTTTTACGTATCAGGAGACGATAACGTCTTTTACGTCGAGACAGTGCGATTGCGACACTAAAATTTTTTTGAATGTCCTAAAAACTAGTTCACGCACATAATAGAAACAGCGTTTTTTCTGCAATTTTATATTAGTAGAAAATCTAAAATGAATCACAAAGTAATGTGAATGTCAAAATAATGACATAATTATCAAACAACTTTGATTTAATTTATTTTTAGTAAACAGACAAACTCGCTGTGAGAATTACGATGTGCGTAAAAACATGTTTCGCGCACTGATAACTAAGCGTATAATTAAATTTTTTAATTAAGTTATAATAAAAATATTTAGAAGACCAAAATAATAAATTAAACACTAAATAAATAGATAGACGTACAAAATATATATTTATACAAAGCATTTCACAATAACTGATATCTCGAGTGACTGTAAAAACCCAAATTCAAAATGGCAAAACAGTATCCACTAAATTATTATCATGCTGTTATTTTTTGCGGCAAGCGAAAATGTTTTTTATAAATGTTGTTCCCATTGCAATTTTTAATAAAGTCCTTGTTTCTGAAAATTAAAAGTCTCAGCACAGAATCCTAATTTTTACTGTCATTTTGACAATTTCTGTAAAAAAAAGTGTAAACAGTATTGCGTGTCAGATTTGATTAAAAAATTAGTTTTTGTAAATTTAGGTCGCCAACATAAATGGATTATTTTCTCAAAAAAATTGTTATCTAAGGTACCAATTTTTTTACATCATCATTAAGTAGTTGGACCGCCTACAAAAAACACCAAAAAAAAAATGGGGTTGTCATTTAAAAAAACTAACGTCATTGCGCAATAATACATGACGTCATAAGTCAAATTTTTATATCATAAAGTATATTCAATAAGAGAATTATAAATTTTGTTCCTTAGTTTATCACTAGTGATAGGAAATTCGTATGCTATTCATTGGTGTAGACCGCGCACGCTTTGCTTTGATAGAAGTAGGGGTTGATTTCATATATTTGTTACTCGTTTTTCGATATTGCACCTTGGTTCTTTATTTCATGTGGTATTGTCAAATTTATGCGAGTAAAAAGCAACTCTTTAAGATTATTACAATAACTTATAACATTATTACAAAAAATTACATTAACGCAACGCCACTGACCATTGCTATCAAAGTCAATTCTGAGCAGGCGCAAACTAGTACGGTCATCGTTGATCGAGCGTTCATGTTTTAGATCGTATTACACTATTATAATCGACTCAAAAAACCTGTGCCGCTCCACTCAGGCTTCATACATCTTTCCTAACTCTATTTATCACCACACTGTATGTAAAGTGTGTCTATATTTGGATGAATTTTATAGTGCAATAGAGGAATTAACTTTTCGGTTTCTTACCTATAAAGAAACCCCAGCCCCTGAATTTTAAGTACATTGTAAAGATCCGACGCGTGACATCTGTTGTTTGTCTCCTTCGAGTGACAAGCTTGTCCCTTTGGTAACAATAGGGTTTACTTATCTTTACAACTACCCTTATTAAATCCCTCATAAACTAGTTTGTAAGTCAAAACCATAAAATCCATCCAAATATAGACAATCTTTAGAGCCCTCGGTGGAGGTCCCCACAGAATTTGTTGAAGGATCAGTCCTTTTGACTGGTTCAGTAGTTCCCACATTTGGGAACAGTGAAAAACCTTGTCATGTATTTAAACTGATTTATTCACACTATATACAAGGTAGTAACAATTTCGCTACATGCTGCCTTTACAAGAAAAATTCTTATATTATATAAACTGAAAACTCAAAATGAGCTGAGTGTCTGTCGTTGTCACCCCCACTTTTCTGGGTAAGAGCGTGGTACGATCCGAACCAACCAATGGTGGGGACGATGTCCTGAGGGGTAGAACCCAACACTGTATGTATAACTGGTATATTATGAAGTATAATATTATCATAAACTAATATAATCTCAACTTTTGTTTTGATAATGCCAAATTAACCCAGTTACTTTTGCTTAATATATAGGGTGTTCCTTAATGATATGCGAATATTTAAGGGTGTGAATCTACATAAAAAATTAATGTTAGTTTGCTTTATAAACTATGGTCTAAAAATGTTTCCTTACAAAAACTCAGAGTATTGAAGTTTAGGAGAACAAATGGAAATTAATTTAATTGGAAATAATATTTTCAGAACCGCTTCAGATGTTTCAGTGATATTTAGTACGTAGTGAAAGTTAATAATAATAAATAAAAATTGCATTCTTTAATTATTACATTAATTTTCTCGGACAATAGACCGGTTTTTATTTTTTTACTCAAAAATAGCTCACCGAAGAAAAACAACTCAAGAGAGATTTTATGTTTTAAATTGAACGGGAAATCCAAAAATAATATTTATTTGAAAAAAAAAAACTATTGGCGTACCATTTTTTTCTTAAAAAATATCGAAGTCAATACCGGTACGCACGCCACTGTTAAAGCTAAAAATTCTTTTTGCATTGAAAAATATGCACCTTTATTAACTTTCACTACGTACTAAATATCACTGAAATATCTGAAGCGGTTTTGAAAATATTAATTAATTTCCATTTTTTTCCCTAAACTTCAACACCCCGAGTTTCTGTAAGGAAACACTTTTGGACCATAGTTTATAAAGCAAACTAACATTAATTTTTCATGTAGATTCACTCCCTTAAATATTCGCATATCATTAAGGAACACCTGTATAGCATGTATAGCTTAAGCTTACAATATACAATATGTTTTAAAACCTGTCGCCTTCGGCCCAAAAAAAATTGTTAAAAAAGCATTACAAAAATTATTAAACTGGATTTTGCTTTCAGATTCCACATAAAGATTTGTAATAAACTGTAGGAGCCAGTTATTGGCTGTTGTTTATCAATATAAGAAATCTCGTTGGTAAAAGTGTTGCCTTAGGTTCCCATTTTTTTTTTATACAAAAGTAGTGCGTTCTTTCACAAGAATCACTTCACCGCCTAATAAAACCATATACTACACAATTTTTAAATTATTAACTACCTGTACTATCAATAAGACAATATAATTCGTGTCTCACATGATCATAAAAGACCCAGTTGAAAAGCTTATAATGTTCTTCGTTCTTACATATAATATGCTAGCATATCAGTGATAAAAAAAAATAATTTTCATATTATTTACTTTCGTTGTTAAGATTTTAATGAATTTTTCAGTTTGATAAATAAATTATGTAATAGTTTTTCCCTGCAAAGTAGTATTTTATTCATACATTGTCTCATCGGATATAACACGTGGAATGACTAAGTAGGTAATTATTAAATCCGTAAAATTGAAGGTGGACGCTTTGTTCCTTCGGACACGTAAAATCTCGAGTTCAATTTCATTCATTATCAAAGTATCATCAATAATAACAATAATAATCATACTATAACCTAGTAGTTATTTAATTGTTGAAAATAAAGAAAATACAAAATAGTATAATAATACTAGCAACAATAATTTCTATCCTTATGTGTAGGAATTTTTGAAATACTTTCTCTGGGAAAAATTTCCATCTGGCACCTCTCTAAGTCCGATCAAAGCCGAATTTCGGTCATTTTTAATCCCAGGTAGAACCTTTTATAAATGACAGGTATTTTAAGTTCCCTTTACTGTAACAACCCGAAATAAATGGAGCAAAATGCCGCATCAAAACCCTGACCTTTCCTCGACAAAAGAATAAATAGCTTTATTCGGAAAAGCTTTCTAGAGCAGGCATTTCACTGCTACATTTCCAATTGGCGATCAATTGCAACGATTAAATACAATGGCCATCGTGGTTAAACAACCCATTGTCATGGTCATTGCTTATCAAGGACAAAAACAAAAGCAAAAATCCAAATACAGTTTTACCTCTTTCGACTTTTCTCGACTTGGTGAAGACCTAGTAATGGAAATCCTTGTTGTTGCTCTTCCTGGTACATTCCTTTGAAGTTTTTCCACATTATAAGTCTGTCTCCACCCAAATAATTGCACGATTTTTTCAGCTACTTCCGTACACTTAGGTACGGCATTAATAGTTTGGCAACTATCGAACATTTCACATTTAAAACATTGTTTCAGTCGATCTGAAAACAACACGACTCTTGCACCAAACAAAGCACTTTTTAAGGAAAAATGAAAATTCTTTGAATAACTGGAAAATTGCATTCAATGCAATAAACTCAGATGTGATGGTATTTCAAGGACACGCCTTAATAATTTATCTCAGATTTTACAAATTTCGAGACCGGAATGATTTTAACACGAGTTAATGGGTTAAGTAACAGTTGAAGTTGTTTATAACTGTTTTCGGGCATTTTTAGGCACTTATGCAAATGCGAAAAGTCAATACGTATTTGCAAATGAAACGAATTAATAAAATTTGTTAGGTGTGAATCGAATTCAAATGAATTTCCTGCGAGTATCCTTTGAGTCCTTATTTAGATATAATGATAATGCGCAATACGAGTATTTATTACAAGTGAAGATTTTCCGATGATTAGGATCAAGGAAAATATTTCAACACGTCTCAAGTATATTATTAGAGAGCCTTATGGAATCAAAATGGTTTGAAATAACAGTAAAGTAATAGTAGTTAAGCCCGTTAGAATATTTTAAAGCTCGATATGAAAGAGTTCAATCAATTTGTTAGAAAGGCAAAAATAAATTAATATTTAAATAAACAATTAAATTTCAAAAGTATGTTATTATATAGAATCATAAAAACAATCTCATTAGATGAATTAAAAAGGTTAAGTGGATTCATTTAGTAAACAAAAAGGAAGCCGCTAGGATTCATTCGGATATTTATAGCGCTGGATTTTAATTCCCATTTATTGTTGTTAAGAAAAATTCCCTCACAAGGAGAATATAATGAGGTAATAAATCTAAACAACACTGACTAAACAACGAAAATATTTAAAAAAATATTTTTAGGAATCGTTTTCTAAACATGAAGGATTTAAAGATTTGTCACTCTTTCTTTTGCTTTTAGCACTTTAATATGAAACAATTAAAAAGTAATAAAAATACAAAATGTATCGTAGTAAAAATCTAACGAAAGATAAAAAAGTCATAAAATCTAGACAGACTAAGAGAAAAATGAGGCTTGATTGATTATTCTTTGTATTTAATCTGCTTCAACACTAAAACTTAAAAAAATACTGTCATATAAAAAATTTAATTCTTAATATTCGTATTTAAAAAACAAAAACTGAAGCATTTTTGAAATTATGTGCAGCGCTGGCTTTATTTGAAACCACTGCGCCAACGGCCAAGCCTAAGCCTACAAAAAAATGTTAAAAGAAAAAGTTGTAAAAAATTAAATTGTATATAATAAACTTCGCTTTAATAATTTAGGTTAATTCAGGTTTAAAGAAGAGCAAGAATTAAACAATCCAGGTTCAACTCTTTCTCATTTTTAATGTTGTTGCCAATTCCCTAAATTTTATTTTTGATTCCGGCTTTTCAGTAGCCTTTTTACCTTGATCTTCTAGAATCTTCACTTCAAATTTGTTTTTCACTTCTAGAAATTTCTATTAAAAACATCTTGTAAACTAGCGAATTTCTCGAAAGATTTTCTTCTATTTTATATTTCGGCGTGTTTCTTGTTTTTCCACCTCTGCCAGTTGTTTTTCAAATTTTTTTAGATACTTATTTTTCTCCTAGTTATTGTTATTCATGTTATTCTCAAGCATTTTTGGTTTTATTTTGTTCCAATCGTAGTTTCTCTTGTTCTTTTTCTTCTAAACGTTTCTTTGCAAGTTGTGTAACAATTTTCTTTTTGAATCTGTCTTTGTTTCCTGTTCCTCATAAACTTTTTCTTTTAATCTACTCTTCTCATTCTTTTACTTTTCAATTGGCAATTTTCAAGTATTTTTTGGAATAATCCAGTATTTTACTTCTTTCTTATTCTTTTAAGCACGTTTTTTTCCTCTTGTTTTTGTTTCAGTCTCTTTAATTTTTTCTAAAATCGTTTTTGACATTTCTGTTTCTTCTCAAGTCTGTTTTGTTATGAAAGTTTTTAAAATTATCGAAAAATAATTAAGAAAATTTGCCGAAATTCAAAATGTCGACAAACAATAGGCGTTTAATAGTAATTTTCAAAATTAATGACGTAAATTGTAAACAGTTTTTTCTTTCCTTGTTTTTTACATTTGGTGGTCTGATGTAAAGTAACATAACAAAGGACACTTTTAGTGTGTTGTTTTATGTTTTAAATTTATCGATTTCCTTTGTTTTAGTCAATTTTTGAACAACTGGAAGACACGACGCAGAGATTGTTATACCTTTATTTATTATTTTTACGTATAAATCTTTCTACGTTGCAAATAACAAACAAAAACAATTTTACCCTTATTATTTGCATTTTATTTATCAATAAATTTGTGTTTTATTTAAGGCTCCTTGCAAAAAATAAACTTTTTCTTTTATTGGGATAGGAAACCAAAGGACATCGCTAAAATCCGGAGCAAAAGCAGATCCAAAAAAAAAAAAACACCAAATAGATATGACAGAAAAAGAAGAATCGATGTCAGGATTAAAATTAGGTTCGAAAAAAGCAGAAGCACAAGCAGTTGTGGCAGAAGATGCCAAATAAGGACTTTATTAGTAAAAAAAACTAGTTTATAATTTACGAAAATTGACAATATCTGCTTTAATTTAGATTTTTTTAATCAAAATTTTCAGTTGTATTATTAATACTGTTGTAAATCTTCTATTTTCTAGAATTTAATTCTTGATTCAGGTGTTGAAACTTATATGACACTACTACACAATTTCTTTGCTCAATGCATCACTCTCAAAACTTTTAATTTTCAAAAGAATAAATTTAAAAATCTTAAGATGTGCAAAAAGAGAAATTATAAGTTGTTTCTGCAAAATCTTACTTCTACACAACAAACAGTGTTCCATATTTTCTGACAGAAACAAATTATTCTTTACTTTTTTTAGTAAGTTACTAAATTCTTGTAACAAAAGCTTTTTTAATAAATATTTTTATAGAATAAACACTTCATTTTTATGTAACATAATTTTAGTACTTGTTATCAGAACATTTCAGTCATTATTTTTCTAGTGTTTACTGTGTGGCTCTATTATATTTAGTTACTTTTCATTTTGTTTCAGTAGTTGTTTTTAAGCATATTTAACAATCTAAATTGTTATACCAACAAATCAATTGCTCCACGATAGTTTTTTGTGGTATTAGGGTGTATATCAGAAACTTGAATTCCACCAATTGGCAGAAATGTCTAAATAATAGTTTTTTGTTTTGTATAGAATACATTTTTTTTTAAGAATCTATCTTTGTTTTCATTTTCTTCTAAACATAGTTTTTCTTTCAATTGTAGATTTTCATGTTCCTTTACATTCAAACACCGATTTTCGAGTTTTCTGGAATATTTCTTGGTTCTTTTAGATCATTCTGCATTCTTTTTCTTCCAAACATAGTTCTTCTTATTCTTTATCTTTCAGTCAACGTTTTATTTAAATTTGTTCAAAATTGTCTTTGCACGACATGGAAATTTTGTCAAATAATTTCTACTACTGTTCTGCATAGATATTTTGATAGTTACTCGATATGTAACTTTTTATGGCATTGTTTTTTAGGTAACATTGTACTTCAAAAATAATAATTCTTGGGCTCCTGAATTGTAAAACTCATATGAAAGGCTTTGAACATCTTCAGGGCGGTGAAACGATGATTAATTATTTAAAGCACAAGAGAAGAATACATTTATTCTTGGTGGGCAAGGCAAGACTCAGTGAACATTTGTTTATTTGTTTGAAACATTGAAACATTTGTTTTATAAAAAAAATTTGCGTTAGGTTATTTTACAGTACTCCAACTAATACGGTCATAAACAAAGTTGTCGCATTATAAAATGGAACCTATTATTGCAATCTAGTGTTTATTAAAATGCCCAAATCATTCTTAAACAGGATTGCTTTTTCTAATAAAAATAAGCAACACTTTACCTAAATATACCTATTTTCTTCTTCCCTAAAATATTACCCTGTATATTACTTAAAAATAAAATAATTGCCAACCTGAATATTAATATAAATAAAAGCAGTAAAAATCAAAATCAAATGTATACAAAAACACTTTGAAAACGGTTTTTAGAGTGAGTTGAAAGTTTGGATTAAAATATCAAAATTGGGCAAACTGATACAATTTTGTACAAAAAATAATAGCTTTATTTGCCTGTAACCATATTTACATTGGTACGTATGAGAAAATTAAGACACGCTTGTAAGCACTTACGTAATTCTTTAATTACTGAAGAATTTTCAGTGTTCCAGAGGAAGTGAGGTAGAAGTACAATTGAAAATGCCACGCTTTTTTAAAATCTGTGAGAATTGTCATTGTTAAAGCAAGTAAACACACATTTGAGATTCAAATTCCTTAAAAAAATACTTCTTTGATGATTGCAAAAAAGGTCAAACCTATCTCTGGTATGCAATTGCAAAATCGTCTTCAATTTCATTGAAAGCCAACTCGAGCGTTTCTACATAGAAAATTTCCAAAACTTTTGACACCTAAAGCCTTTACTTTCTACCAAACAATTATTGAAATTTCTCCGCTTTCATCCAGCATTTTTTGAAAAATATTTCATAACAATACTATCGCAATTACTCTATTGTTTCGGTATTGCTGCAATTACTAATAGAATTTTTAAATAAATGGACGAAATGTCAACTGCTTTTTCCGCTGGTGGCTCACGATGCCATGTATCCGGTCAACAAAATGTGCTTTGAATAAAAATTCAAAAAAATAAACACACAGTTACGTGCGATTAGAGATTATCAATCATTCTGAGAATGCACTTCCTTATTTATCCGAGTTACAAATTGTTGCAAAAATATTTTTTTTTTGAAATCTTGAGAATCTCACTTTACTACTTTTTAATTCACCTGTTATTGTTCTCTACGATTTCACTCCATAAAAAGGAGATATGAGCGAAAATTGACTGTATTTAGTATACAATTAACATCTTTATTAATTTATGTTTATGAATGCCCTTTTCAATGTTTAAGTAATTAAATAATATTTCCGCAATTTGCAATGTAATTAATTGATTAATTTAGAAATAATAAAAGCAATTAAACTCGAATTTTTAAATTCATAATGTTCAGTCACTCGAAAAATAAATAACAGTACTGCAACTATTAGATAACAGATTATTTCGAAATTATGCTTTGAGTGGTGCAAAATATTTACCGATTTTTCGAAAAATTACACTACACTCACTCAACGCACACACCTCGACCGTTTCAAGCTCACTACTCGCTCGCTCTACTCGTACTAGAGGATTTGGTGGGGTACAATTTCCCTTTCCAGGTACCCAAAAACCTACCTGCAGGTAATTGAGATAAGGACATGGAGGGAAAGTTGAGGAAAATGATTCCTGGCAGGTGCCTCAATAAAAAATCGTTTATTACCTGCCAGAAATTTGTGCAATCAAATTGCAAATATTTGCGTTAAAAACTAAACAATGAATGTAAATTTGAGTCACAAACAATCATTTTAATTAAGATAAAAATCTCGTGGGTGATGATTTTGTTCTGCATACAAAGATATGATTTCTTATTTACGTGTCGGATAATGTCGGCTTTTACCACTCCCTGTACATTGTTGTTGAACTTTTTTTCATACTTCCTCTACGATTTGTTATTCAAATAGTCAAGTTGAAATATTTGCACTAAATTACTGGGATGATTTGTAACGGATGAGGTGTTCCCCAGATTCGGAAAATGAAGATTCTCTATCAAAGCCAAGCCCATCTCTTGTAACACCTCGTTTTCTATTCAATTGCATCATTTATAAACATTACAGATTTCTGGAAAATTTCAAATTGATTTTTGATTCAAAACGGTTCTTTGACTGATTTTATTGAGCAATTCACGTTCCAGTTTTGATAAAAAATTGTCAATGAAATGTTTCAATGACCCATAAATATGAGAACACAATTGAAATCGAGAAAACAAGTAATTTGTTTTTTATTTTATACAAAAATAAAAGAAATATAATGAAAAAATGATTCTAATGTAAGCTTTAAGAAAACTGTTAGAATTTTATTTTCACTTGTTTTAGGATTCTTCAAAAAGTAACAATGAACGAATGATTGAAAAAATGAATATATACAGGCTGCTTCAAAATTTGTGAACCAACGAAATAGTACTAATCTCTTCTAGTCTCTTTTAGTTTTTCAAGATGCAAGATCCTAAACATACATTTTTTGAATACTTTTATTTTTACGTTTAAAAAAAATTACTATGAAGTTTTTGTATATTGTTTAAAATAATCATATAACAAAATAACCTTTTGTTATATTGTCAATTGTCACTTAAACAAAATAAAATTATGCGAAATTTAAAAGAACGAAGATGTCAAAACGCCAGAATTGCACATTCACTGTTTAAAAAGATTAAAAATAATAGTAATAATCAAGCAAGCTTTAGAAAATCTCTTTGAGAACTGTCTAATTTGCATTTTCACTTATTTAGAATTTCTCAAAATGTACCAAGAAATATTGAGAGATTAAAAAAAAACAATTTCAGTAAACTTAATGCTCTCTGAGAATTATAGTTCATTTAAGTTTAAGTTTTAAAACAGCTTTTTCATTTTTTTAGTATTCCCACAAAAACAGAACTACATTTATTTTAGCATTTAAAAAACATTAAACTATAAAATAACCAAAAGATTTAAAAAAATTAAACCTAAAGTACTATTCGAAAGAACTAAAACGTCAAATTCTCTATTATTTTAGAATTTTGTAAAATATAAATATATATCGAATAACTAAAAAAAAATAAATCTAAGTCAGAATTAGGCTAACGTGTACCAAGGAATACTGTGTGTTAATAAAAAGTTTTTCTGAGCAGGTCTTGCAAATATTAAAATAATTCAAGCAAGACTTAAAAGAACTTAAATGTCAAAACGCCAGAATTGCGTCTTTACTATTTTAGGATTTCATATTAAAACAAGACACAACAAATGATTTAAAAAAAAATCGAATCAAGTCTTTCGAAAAAGCAAGTCTTGAAAGAACTCTAGAGATTTTCACTTTTTTAAATTTCTCTAAAATGTACCTAAAAATATCGAGTGTCTAAACAAATTTAAGCAGATCATGGTTCATGTAAAGTGTCAAATTCTTTTAAAAATGCCATAGATTCCAGTGATTAGTAAAATCAATCTAAGTAGGCATAGAAAAAGTATGTCCAACTACTAACTGTATTTTATTTAAACACATCTTAAATAAATGTACACTAGAAATTCCCTTGACCGAAGGAATTTCCCAGAAATCCCTAGGAAACTCTCTTGGAATTCCTTAAAATATTTTATTTATAATTGGTCTTTGTTATTAAAATTATTATTATGGTTATTAATATTAATATTATTATTTTGTAGTTCTTCGTGAATAATATTTATCAACAAAATTATATAGTTGTAAGATTCATAATTGCAGTATTCAATTCAGATCAAGCAAAATGTATGGAAATTTCCGAAAAATCCTTAAGAAATCTCTTGGGATTCCCTGGAAAACGTATGTAAATTCTCAAATCTAACAAGAAATCGTAAGATTTCCAAGTAAAAACATCAAAATTCATAGGAATTTTTACTCCTTGTATACCAGAAAACCCTATGTTCACCCCTAGGTTTAAACTGTCAATACTGATTTAAGTGCAGTTTTACTTTTTTAGCAATGTTTAAAACGCCCCTAAGGAAGTTGTAAAAAAAGTACGGGAGGTCGTGATAGGACACAAAATGTTTAAATGACATTAAAATTAAAATGTCAAAATGCCAAAGTGAAAATAACCACATGTTTTTTGTATTCAACATTCGTAACATAGAATACGACATATCGAATTATTAAAAAAAAAGCTATCTGAAACCTAAAATTTGCATTTTCACTTTTTTAGAATTATTAAATAAGCAGGCCTAGGAAATATTATCTCAGAACTATTGTTCATTTGCACCTGCTGTCAAAACGTCAAGAATTGCATTCTTCAATAGTTGTAGCAGAAAACGATATTTCTTAAGAAAATAATTAGTTGTTAAACTTCGTCTTGATTATAATTTTTTTTATGACGTCAATGTAGCTTAACGAGACGCCTAGTGTATTAAAAACTAAAATAATCAAAGTCTACTTAAAAATGTTACTTAACCACTTGCCAAACTTAGCCAAATTCTTGTCAAGACCACTGCTATCGGGATGTTTAGTGATGATTATCAAACGATAATGATAAGACAGTACCTGAAAAAGATAAAAGAGAAATATTAGCAAACCATTTCATAATACAGAATTTATAATGTCCACGAAGTGGTAATTTGGACAATGATTATAAATAGAATCAATATCAATTATTACAAAATGTTATAAAGTATAAACAGATTTGTCCAAATAATTATAAATACACACATATTTGTAGCAAGCCTCCAACACAATAATATACATATAAAATAATAATATGCAGAATACCACTCGTTCCTCGATGATAATATACACAAATAAAATAGAAAGCCCAAGAAAAATAACTCGTCTTAATTAATTAAATAATACTAAAACTACTATTAACACAAATTATTGGTGTCTTAACTGAAACTTTTTTTTTAATACTATGAAATACAACAGCATCAAGTATGTTGCAGTTCGTCATGAATTGCAGTGTCAGTCATAAATACACACATAAGTCAAATTTTCTTACAAAATTTATATTTTATATCTGTACGATAATAAAAAAATTACAGTTTTAAGCACTTATTAGCTTATGTAATAACACAATTGTGGTAATAAATCGTTAGCAAAATCAAAGCGAAATTGAAAGTAAAGCCTCCTTGTATAGAAGTAGCGTTCGTCAAATTTCTCATTTGGTTGATAAACGCAATGTAGTCTAGAATTATCACCCAGATTATTTTTTCACAAATGTATCGAAATCTAAAATTCCGATAAAACGAAAAATGACCTGATTTAACTCAAATCGACGTTATTAAATATATTCTTTTATTTACTCGATAAGATAATAGTAAATTAAAAATCGTGTTGTAACAAAATTCCACAGTATAAATTAATTTAAAACACGACGCCTAGCGGAGTGTTTTAATAATAATTAAAAATGACACATAAGATTTGTATCAAACATAGTGGTTGATGACTAAAAAAATTAATAATAAATTGTAAATTATTATTATTTATCATTTTATTATTATTTTATAATACTATAACTATTATATTAAAAAAACAATGTAGAAACCAGTAATAGACCATTTTGCAACACAAAATGGCGTTTATATTTAGAGTTTAAAATGTAAAATAATTTAATATTTTTCATTCAACAATTAGAAATTGTGTAAAATAATGTTCATAAACAAATTTTCGTTTTTTTCACAGCTAGATTCTTTTATTTTTTTGCTTTATGCCTGTATAAAAACATTACGTACTTGATCTGGTAAAAAATGATTTTTATTTTTTTACGACTACAATAATAATTACAGTGATAGCAAAAATCTAATAGTCCTAAAAGATGGTCTAGTACCATCTCTTTGTTATGTGTAAATTTCATAATATTCTTTTAATTATTAACGTTAAAAAAGGGGTGGCCATATACGAGGACTGACCCTGTACAGGGTGACCAATATTCAGTATATACAAAATATTTTGAAAAATTTTTTTACTAAAGGGCTAATTTCAAGTTGAGATACTGCCGGTAGTATCGCAAATTTTAATATTTTTCTGTGGCAACAACCAATCACAACTCCGAATTCTTTTAATTTTCCATAAAAATAAAAATACTACTGATATTATCTCGACTTAAAATTAGCCCATAAAAAAACAATAAACAACTAAAGAGCAACTATGTATTGTATGAAGTCGGTGCATTTATCTAACGAATATTGACTTTAGTTGTAAAATAATTTTATTAATAGAGTAATAACAATTTAATTATTTATAATGCTTGGATTAAAGCCGACCATTAATGAAATCCAAGAGAGGGTCTTTTGGTCCTTTATCTCCTTACTTGCAGTTGCTATTGTCCGAAATTATCCTAAACAAGTTTCTATTCATAAAATGATTTAAAACCAAAGTCAATATTCTTCAGGTAAACGCTTAGTCATATTCAATGGATTTCAAAGTGACCCCTTTTTGCAGATCTAGATGTAAAGTCACAAACGTTTAGTATGCTGATGGCATATTAAAAATTTTGTAGATAATAACTATATAGTCGACTTTTAATACTCGATGCTGCTAGACTGGTTGCCTACCATACAACCAGTCATCATTAAGACCACGCCTGACAGACCCAAGGTCAACCTTGTCTGATAAGACGCAAACATAGTTTTGCTATTGTCTTCTTGGTGGCGCTCATAGATTAATAAGTAATAATATAAAATATTTTTTGGTACAAAAAACTGTGCTAACTGATAAGGATTTATACGCCGTGGCCGTAGTTCTGCCGCTTCGATAGCGTGCGATTTATTAGTCTGTCAATTATTGCCAAACAGCGAATTTCTCTCATGAATGAACCATTGCATTTAACTATGATCAAAATTATTTAAAATAATTCGCAAGCTCACAATCATATTATTTTACATAAAATTATATAATTGTTTATAATTTACAATTTTTGCAGTACCTATCAAAAAATTTTTAACAATTATATAAAGAGCGACCCAAAAGCCATGGAATCAAAGCAGGCTTAGACGAAAATGAGGTTTGGTTTTTTCCAATTAATTATTAGTGTCAGAAATTATTGTGCGAAATTCTGTTAGAAAATAAGGTAACTAATCTGTATTTTGTGCTAGAAATATAGTCAGCAACAGTTACAATATGAACAAGTTAAAGTTAGTTTTCTGGAGCAAACCAACATTAAAAAAACTGAAATTCATTTCTGATACCTTCTGAGATGCTTCTGGTATTCTAAAAGACGCACAATCCTCAAACATGATTACTGTATCTTGCTCTTTTTTCCATAGTTTATTGAGCTTTCAGGACTTTTGTATCGTTCGTTTTTATTATGCAAATTATTAGACATATTTTTTTTATTTTCAATTTGCACAAACCTCTTTCCAGAAAGAAATACCTTTGTTGTTTAAAACTTATTACATGAAAATTTTTAATGAAAGTTTAATTTTACAATTATTATTGTAGGAAACGGACATGTCCTGTGTTTTAAATTTTTTTTGAGAAAAATTACTAGATACTTATACTTTTTGACAATAATTTTAAAAAATTGGATAACTAAAGTAATATTTGCATGACAAAATTATATTATTTTACATAATATGAAAAAAATATATATTCTAATATACAGGGTGAGTCTGCTAAAAGTGTTTTTCAACTTTTCTCAAAAACTAGTTATCACATCAACTTCAAAGTTTGTCATTAAAAACACTGTTTTTTGCGCTACACAGGTGAATTTTTTCAGAATTTTTCTAATATTCCTTCTAATAAATATTAATTAATTTGGTCAAAAAAATCTAAAATATTTCCAATTTTTAACATTATTCTAAAAGAAAAGATGTGAAAGTATTATTTTGTGCAAAAAATATTTTAAATTTTTTTTAGATAACTCGAAAAAACAATAAAATTTCTTTGTTTTGTAAGATCTATTTTGGTGCAGCAGACTCAACCTGTATATCCCAAAAATGAGATATCGACGTCAACTTTGTATTTTTAAATGGCATCCTATATTTTATATTGCATTTTTAGATTGTATGATAAATTCTAAACATATTTTGTGTATAAAGTCTTAACCTATCTTTAACTATTTTCGAAATATTAACGGTTAAAAAAAACAAAAATTTAAACACTCAATTTTTTCTTGAGTTAATTGTTTCAATTACCACCCAATAATTTTTTGACAGTAAGATGTCTATCTTTAAGTTATTAAAAGTTGGAATAAAATAAAAACATAATATTATTATTGAACTCACTGTTAAAAACTGGTACCGTACCCTATGACTTCTTGACAGTTTAAAATATAGTGACAATTGAAAATTTGTTGAAAACAATAATTGACACTTCAATTTTAAAAAAATGCGTATTATTAATGGGACACATAACAGAAACTCAAAGAATAGTCCAAACTTTTTTATTGAATTTTTTTTTTATTATCGGGCATTGAGAAATTAAATTAAACGAACATTTTAGTTGACGTTTCGGTTCTTTACTCCAACTTTGCTGCCTGCAAACTGCAAGCTTTGAAAAAGGTTGCAGTGAAGAACCGAAACGTCAGCTGAAATGTTCTTTTATTTTAATTTTTCCCAATCAGTCAAATCTCCGTTAATAATAAAAAAAATTCAATAGTAATAGCATTTTTTCTTAGACATCGTATATAAAATATGTCTAGAATCTGCTATAGAATCCAAAAATGCAATAAAAAAATGTAAAGTGCCATTTAAAAAACCAAAGTTGATGTCAGTATCGCATTTTTAAAACACTCTGTATAATTTTTTTTTTACAAATACACATTTTAAAAGTAAAATTGACTAATTTTAAAAAAAATTGAATAATTTTTTAAAAATCAATAGTTTTGAAGTTATTTTAGATGTTCCATACTTTTGCCACTCACTGTAAAATAATTATCATTTATAGTTTCTTTTAATGTCATAATGATAAATTATAAGACATAAGAAGGCAAAGAAGAGTGGTTGGTTTGAAGTAAGTACAGATAAGACCAGGACAACATTGTTATTTAATTATAATTCATACTAGTTACATTTTCATAGTAGGTTTTAATACCCCTTCAAAATAACTATAAATTACCAATTTTAGTGAAATAGCTATAACAATATTTAATTCATATTTCAAAATTTCTTTTTAATAAATGCTGTAATTTATTTGATCGTTTGCAAATAGTAAATAACAGTGGTTTAGTGCGATACTGTTTAATAATAATACCAACTACCATAACATTTCATATCCTTTGTAAGATAAAATAAATTACGTTACAATTATTGTTTGTTGTTATCATTCATTAATCTTTTTCTCAAAAAGAATGTAGAGTATATCTGTGCGTCCTTTGGCCGCTATAAAATTTTATAATCATCCCTTACTAGTATAGCGTAATGAGAGCTTACCACAACTATTTACAAACTTATTCTTTCGAATAAGAGATATTAGGATTTTTGACACTGTTCCACGCAGGGATCGTTTTAAAGTGTGATCTGTTGTACTCGACTTTCACTTACTTAGTAATAAAGGATGGTTGTAAAAGTTTTTAGTAGATAAAATACATACAAATGTAGCACTGTTTGAAAATTAATTCGTTTTAAATTATAGCAGGTCGTTTTTGAAGGAAAATATTTTTCACATGAAAGCACCAAGACAATAAATAGAACTTATGTAGCTTCATTTGTTGCCACTCTTTCTTAGGATGTTACATAATAATGCCCATATTTTCTGCTGTCACAATATATTTAGTACTAATAAGTAATAAAGTACAGTATTTTACATTCCTACAACACAGCTTTTGCACATTGCTATACCAGGCCAAGGGATGTGCATACATCTTGTTAGGTATGTACTGGAGCAGCTTTCAATTGGCAAATCCGGGTTATAATATAATATTTGAGCATTTGAGCATTGAAGAAAAGAGTACCTTACACAAGGATAGTGTAATACTGTTTGTTAATATTTTGCTTACGATTTTAATAATACATCACATGGACTGTTTAATTTCCTACGTATTAAATTTTACAGTCAAAAAAAAGTTAGCAACAATCCATTAAACAACAACATAACCTCAATTGTTCGATGAGACACGTTAACGTTAAACTGGAATAAATAAATAAACATATTCCACAATATTATTTGCAGGTATTGTTTATATGACGACTTTATTGAGAAATAGTGAGATATGTAAATCAATGTTTATTACAGAAATTTGACAGATTTGACATTTCTTTATTTATGTTCTTAAAGCCTAAAGCGCCATCTATCAGACAGTAACCAAACTTTTCGTTCAGTCCGTTCACTGACCTTTATCTCGGTTTGACATTTTTTATAACATTTTTTTTATGCTTAATACGTCATGAATACGTTTGGGGCTAATCCTGAAGGAATGGTAACATTTTTGCACGAATTTTTTTTACAAATGCATTGTCCATAACGAGCTGTTCACTCTGACGATTTTTTATATACATCTGTTGTGGTGAAATTCCCAAAAAGTATCGACTTTGGAGACTATTTACCGAGTTAATCGGAAAGAACGTTTGTTAAAAAACCGCCGAGACAAGCATTGAATCTTTATCTGTAAGCTGCCTCACTTTCTCTTTTGTAATGTTTGTTGTTGTCGAAGGATTGGCCCCCCAGAGAACCCTTATATCAGTTTGCACGACAACACGTTCGCCATCTACCGAATTCGCATATCTCAGGCGCCCTCTTAATCAATTATCATATCATTTGATCGTTCCTTTTGTCCTTTTGTTTATTTTCGCTTTTAATTGAATGTGATTGAACAATAGTGTGTTGTTCAAACACATTAAAACCTGCCATACAGGACATACAACTATTACGTTACCACTAAACAAATAATGGGACAATAAATTCTTAGAAATAATTCACCATTGAAGCAAATCCACTTCCCAATGAAAGTACCCATTGTATTCAAACAATAAAACACACAGGTATACGTGCACAAATACAACATAGAGCTCCTTTTTTTATTCTAAACGATGATACGATCCTCAAAAATCCCAATGAACTAGACTGAATAACAAAAAAGTTGTCTGGAGAGTTCAGTGCTTTAAAAACAATAACAAAATTCAGTAGTCGTAGTCGCGTTATGCAGATTTGCATAAAATTAAGCGTAAAAGAATCGTGTTTTCCAGAAGGTAAAATATCACGTTTTGACAATTTCAAAATGCTAAACTGACCAGTTACGCATATAAAATTAATTTTATGTAAAAAAATGAGACGGGTTTTAAGAAAAAATAGCGAGGCAAAAGCCGAGTTTGGTGCTCAATCAAGTGTAAATAAGTTTTTGAGAGGTAACCAATAACACACGATTGTTATTATGGTTGCCTATATTAAGCTTTCGTTGCGAGTTATTTATTTAAATGAGTCACAGAACACACAAGACTTGATAAGGCTCTAAATGAACGAAATATTGTATTTGTTGCTATTTCAAGCCCCACCTTCGTTTGTTTACGCTTTTTAAAGCAATTCATTGATCAAGGTCGGAAAGAACATCAAAGGATAATTACATTGGAATTAGTTTTGGTGTTATATTTAGAAGAATCGATACAAGTTACGTAAAAGCAACATCCTTTGATTTATTTTACCGGATTTTATTGTATTTTTATTAGAATATGATTGAGAAGAACTGGTTTTTGTACACTTTTTTTTGGTTGGGGAAATAGATCAGAATGAAAGAATTCAATGATGAAATCATAAAAAAGAAATTGATTCTATAAAGACTGCTATAATCAAATTAATGAAATGGTTCGATATAATCTCTCTAATTAAGACTAGCTATTTTTCAATACGAGTTTAATCAAGTGTTAAGTTTGCAGGAAATGATACATCGACAAAAAGGAATGGAAGGAGATTGAGAAATTATGCAACTAAGATTTAGATCATTGCGAAATTTATTGTAACTATTTAAAAAAATCATTATAATAAAACTACTAGGCGAATAAAAAAATTCTGAATTTAGGTAGGTGCAAAAAATATGGGTTCGGTCTTTCAATCATTTTTTAATCTTATTTGACATAATGACGTAATTGACATGTCAACAAAAGTATTTATTGATGTTTTCATGACTTGAATCTATAGTTACAGTCGCGAGAAGACAATCTTAGTCGTCAAAATCTCAAAAAATGTCCCAAATAAGATCTATTTTTTATTTTTGTACTGCTACTTTGAAAAATTTTCAGCAGTAAGAAGAATTTTGGGCTAACTGATAATGGGTACTTATTCTTATCTCAGGATTTTTTTATGTTAGCCAACTACTTTCGACCCATTTTCAGAATCATCCTCCAAGCCAAAAAAAAATATGTTAAAACAAAAATAAATCAAATTATTACAACAATGCAACCTATTAAAACTTACATTAACATATCAAATTAAACAAAGTGTTTGCTTTATTGCCTAGTCAATAAAAATGCTGATAAGTTGACTAGTCAATAAATGTGACACTTTAGTGCTCTCCAATTGTTACTCAAATGTGGTATTTATTCTCGATTGGCAAAAAAATATTGATCATATAAAGTATTCTTCTAAGAAACACATTCTAATGTGCTTGAACACATTCGAGAGCGCCTCCGGTAAAAACTTTATCAGTGAGTAGCCCATCACATAATTTAAAAAAAGTTCTTCGGTTTAAGGCAATATAACCCAACATACATGTTTTTATAAGAGCGCAAAAAATCAATATTGTTAATTTTCGTAAAAAAAATTCTTATTGCGTTTAAGTGTAACTCAAAAACCCAGGATCTATAATAACCAGGCTTCGGCAACAGCAAGCTATCAAACAAATCGCTAGGTAATTAATCGTTGTAATCCAGCGGGCTGCATGTTACTCATTGAACTGGTCCACAAGTTTTTGTGTAATGCACTTGAAAATCAGTAGCGTCGATGGGAAAAATGTGGTCAAAATATATTTATTGCTTAAATATAAGAATCTATTATAGTTTAACATAAACAAATACTGATTAAATGAATGACTGTCTATGTGCCCGTTAGTTGTACTACGTTTAAATAATACGAAAAAGTGTGTAAAAATAATTTAAAATAAGAGCACTGCAAAAAGCTCATCCCCGCCGAACAGGACTATTTACTCTCAGAACTAACCGTTTGCTGGCAGACTTATTCCTTTATCTGCTTTTGTAATTAGCAAATTTTCAGTTTTAAATTGCGTAGGAATTTCAGATGAGTTACTTTATATGAAAAAGTTCACAAAATTTCCTGGCAGATGGTAGTTTTCCTTCTATTCTTGCTACTGAAACTCTTTCTATTCTTGGTAATCTTCTTCTTGATTCACTCCTTTCTTTATTCCTTTTTAATACCTAATAATGTATATAAACAAACACAGCTTTAGCCTCACTTTAACCCCCTTTTAGCAGAATTATTTATGAAAAACCTTGGTTTTTTTGACACTTTCCATTTCTCCAAACCATATTTCTTTTTGATTTAGATAGGTTGATAACGTGATCTGTTCGTTCAATGACACCAAAGTTGAATTAGATAATTTTCTTTTAGTTATTAACTCATCACATAAAAACATTTGCCGTAGAAGCAAAAACAAACTCTTGCATTCAATTTTGGATTTTTTGCTTTTGAAATTCATAGAAAACCTACATCAACTAATACTATAATTCCTTTCAATACTGAACATTGATATTCTCACATCGTAGCTGCATTTAGTTCTTTATTATGCAGACTTTTTCTTTTTCCTTTAGACAATGTTGCATTTGAAAAAGAATGGCTTATCACAAAACAATTAACAGTGAATAATCATTTTCCATTACATGACTTAAATAGACTTTTTTATAAATTCAGGAACAAATACTCTCTAAGCTTCAACATATTGCATGATTCTCTTTTGGCATCTTATCTTTTAAAACCTCTCCTATTCTTCTATCGCCTCCATTGGCAAAATCTCTCTTTCTATCTCTCATATTTTAAACAAACCATAACATAACAGTTACTTTTAATTGTAAAGGTAACCCTCGACTTGTCTGGTTAATGGAATAAAGATCAAATTCCTTCTTTACTTTTTTTCAGGCGTCTACAAGTTATCTTATAATGACTGCAATGCAGGTTATATCGGTCAGACAGGACGAAGAATTGAAACCAGAATTTGTGAACATATAAGAACAATAGAAAAGTACAAAAATACAGATATAACCAACACTTCATCTGCTTTTGCTTCTCATATTCTTTCTTTCGTTGTTCATTCCTTTTTTCCTACTGATAATTTTAACATTTTTCACATCTGCAATAAAGACTATTCTTAATTCGAAATTTGGTGTTACGGGGAAGTGGACGACAAGGCAGAGAAAAAAAAAACTGTTTTATAAGGCCAACGTTTCGAATCCTTTATTGATTCTTCTTAGAAGAATTCTTCCGGCGACCACTGGCCGAGACAAATTGGTACCATGCCAAACAAATCTGACATTTATTAGAAGCCTTGAAGAAGAATCAATAAAGGATTCGAAACGTTGGCCTTATAAAACAGTTTTTTTTTCTCTGCCTTGTCGTCCACTTCCCCGTAACACCAAATTTCGAATTAAGAATAGTCTTTATTGCAGATGTGAAAAATGTTAAAATTATCAGTAGGAAAAAAGGAATGAACAACGAAAGAAAGAATATGAGAAACAAAAGCAGATGAAGTGTTGGTTATATCTGTATTTTTGTACTTTTCTATTGTTCTATTGTTGGCCTTATAAAACAGTTTTTTTTTTCTCTGCCTTGTCGTCCACTTCCCCGTAACACCAAATTTCGAATTAAAAAAATGGACGTAATTCACCAAAATAACTATTCTTAATTTTTTTTTAGAATCTTTAGAAATGCTTGAAAGCTCCCATGAACCTACTCATCAAGTCTTAAATGATCAAGCTTTGATTGTCCTATCTTCACTACTTTAAAATTCATTAGTTAATTGAATGTTATAAACAAACAAAATTTTTTGGGGAGCTGTCAACTAAAGAGAGCGTCATCAATATTTTTTTTTTATTTTGAATACGGTTCTGACTTTGATTTGCAAATACTTTCATTTATTTTCAGTCTTCTCTGTTTTATATGTCTAATTTCACTGATTTATAATATTTCTTGAATGTCGTAAGTGAATTCCAGTGAATTTATTAAAAATTGTTAAAAACATAATGAGGTATAAATAAATCGTCATTTATTTACTTAAATTAGAATAACGCAATAAATAAAGATTGGGAATACATAATTAAATCAAACAGTAGCAAATCAAATTAATTTTTTGTCGCCATCGTCGCCAAATCAGCTCCATTTCAACGAAATAAAATCACTTTTTCTTCCAAATTTGCAAATTCCTTAAAATCAATTAACCAAAAATCTACCATTTCCTCTATCCATCTCGAACTCGATGCAAAATCCCTCACCGGATGTCTGCGTCAAGTGCATCCTGGAGCCATTGTCTTTTCCTAGAAAAGTCCATTTGTAAATCGTTTTGGAGCCACTTGAAGAATTACATGGACCAACCCTCGAAAAACTTCAAAAAGCTTTAAAACGTCTGACCGTGAACTTTGCCATGCTATGCTCGAGTTGCGGCATCCCACGGCTCGGAAACTTGATCTGCACAAAGTCGACAATGCCGTTTACTTGGAATTTCGGCATGTGGGTGTTATTCTCTGACCATTCACTTCAAAACGCGACATTGGGGTGTTCAATTTTCTAGACTAGCCTAGCGGAACGTTTGCCTGGACTTCTCATCGTTATGATGCACCTGCTTCCTTTTAATACCTACCTGCGTATCTCCTGTTCTTACCCGGAATTTTATCGAGCTTGCCTTGTATACACTTTGCTTTAAGTATATCCACTATAAACTTCTCAAACGAATGCATTTTTCACATTTTTTTCCCAGGATTTTTCTCACAGATGTGTTCTATAATCTGATTAGGTTTTTTTTGGATTTGGGTCGGATTACCTTTGGTTGAGTTGCAAATAACGCAAAAGTGATGATGTTAATGTCATGCAACGACGATTCTTATGGTTTTATGCAACGATGCACTTTTAAAAAATGGAATTTTATCTCGGGTTTAATCTCATTAATATTCTATTTTTATAGCTTTGACATAAATTGTTAGAAAAAGAAATTCTTTTTACCGATTTAGAACAGATATTTAGTTTTAATCGAATCAACAGGAAATTATTTATTTAACAAAAGCAGTAAATACATTCACCTTGCAAATGACCTGAAAATCACAAAATTGAGTGATTACCATGTATTTGAAAATAATTATCTAGTATTAAATTTTTAATACAGTGAAACTTCTATATAACGAACTGTTGTAGACATAATTTTGCAATGAATAGCGGTGATAAGAATTTTGTTTTTTTCAACGTGTCAAAAAAAAAACAAAAATTGTACATTTAAAACTGTCATCTTAAATGAAGCATTATCGCGTACATAAGTAAAGATACACCCTCTTCCCGCTGAAAGGTGGTAATCCTAGAAGAGTCTCTTCTTGTGCAGGCTGTGTCGTTACTTATGATACTTTTTACATATTGGTACTGACTGAAATCTCAAAAGAGAAGGCTACTTTGTGGCAAGTTATTACTTATGTGTGCAGTATCATACCTTCAACTACTGACTTACTACATCTACTAAACATTACTGCATTCGCAAAAAAATGACAACTACCCAAATGCAATTAATTTTGCTTATACATTTTCGTAAGTATTCTTTTTTTTTATTTTTCCAAAACCAATATTTCTGCCTTGACTTGTCAATTTTAATTTCATTGCCAAACTTTCTATAACTTCTTGTTTTTCTTTTATTCAAGAATAGTTTTTTATTTAATGTAATATGTAACATTGTACATATAATCCTACATATCTAGATGTGTTTAGTTGTATCAGCAACAACTTAAACAATTTAAAAACTACACTTTTCAACATTTAACAATAAATAACAAAACAATTAAAAAAACAGTCTTTTGCATTTTTTGTAAGAGTGAGAAATGGGATGTAGCCTCAACGACATCTCGATTCATTAGGTAAGCGCAAAAAAAAATGTGAATGTATTAAAAAGCAAAATACCAGTTAAATCCAACTTACCCTCCTCAACGACTAGATAAAAATAACTACTTCAAAGACAAACGTTTCTATTCCTTCTATTGAGATTGAATTATATCAACTAAGCAATATATCAAATTAAATACCTAATAAAATAATGTTGCTCGGTCCCGTTGGAACGATTTTCATTGCATTTTCTGGTGATAACTAAATCAACTGTCTTTCAAATTACTTAAATATTTATTTAGAATACTTAGAGCCGGTTGCATAAACGCCAATCAAAATTGACGAGAGGTTAAACTCTGATTAATTCAAAATAAAGTGCTCTGAGTGGTTAAAAATGCGTTAATCAGCAATTAGTCTCTTTGACATTTACATAACCGACCGTAAGTCTTAGAAACTAACAAAAATTTGTCAGACAAACTTAAAATTAAACTCGAGTCAGTAAAATGGCGGTTATTTCAACATTTTGACAAAGAAAAAAAATCGGTTTTAACTACAGTATTTTAAAGTATGGCACATCAATAATTTGACAAGACGTTTTTAATAAACAGACAATAACAACGTAAATAAAAAATCAATATATATACATAGTACAGTTTTTAAAATTTTGTGAGATTTCTATTACAAAAAATAAACTTCCATCATTAAATTATACTACAAAGTAGTACAAAGACAAAATGTAAAAATGAAGTAATATTTTTTTTCATGTGTTATAAAGCAAATTTTTTTTTGCTAAAGCTCATTTTTTCATCAG
The DNA here is from genome assembly GCA_029207805.1 of Tribolium confusum. Taxonomy (NCBI): domain Eukaryota; kingdom Metazoa; phylum Arthropoda; class Insecta; order Coleoptera; family Tenebrionidae; genus Tribolium; species Tribolium confusum. The sequence continues at coordinate 15,217,468 of JALGAY010000006.1, forward strand.
TTTGGTGATTATCAAGAGAAGGTTTGTTTTGCCACTCTCATGGAGTCAGGTCTGGATACGGCGTGAGTTAAGGTGGTGTTACACCTACATGATATTTCATTTGAGTTGGTGACTAAAAAGCCTATACAACAAAAATGTTTATAAAGAAAATAATTGATACAGTGTAACATTTTTTTTTTAACTTTGTTCAGGAAAATTGCATCTCATAAAAAGTGTTGCGTTTATGTTTTAAATTTGAATAAATTAAAAATGTTAACCCTGTAATTAAGCAGCTTTTTTATAGCCGATGAACATCCATATTTATTTTCTTAAAAAATGTTTTTTGAAGAAATAGAAACACTCAAAGAAAATATTTTGTTTTTGTTAGCCGACATTTCGTTTTATTATGTTTTGAAAGGTTCGTCGTTTAAAACTGAAAATTTTCAACATGTGGTTAGAAACAACAAATCTTTTTAATTACAAATTGCAGATTTTAGCCCTAAGAATGCTTAAAATACATAATAAAACAAAACGTCGGCGTTTAATATAGGACAATAAACCACACAACTTTCTTAAATACGAGTATGCTTATAGTTTTGCAGCTTGCTTCCATACTTTTGCTCAACCAGTAAAATTTAATGAAACTATTATTTTTAAACAAAACTTTTACATCATACCTCGAAATCACTATGCTCATAAACAGTGTTGTCATATATCGCGTATTGCATATCTTATATCGCGTACAGAGTATTTCTTAAACACTATAAACATTTGTTTAAAGCAAATTATGTATTTTAGCATCTTTTCAACAAGATCTAGCGTTAAAATGTTTTGCATTACGTTAAAAACACCCTGTATATTAGGGTGGGCCAAAAAAATCGAGTATTTTTTTTAACTTCCGACACTGAAAAATTTATTCCTAGACACCTTTAAAAGCTGCTTATTTAAGATGAGTTCTTAATTTTAATAGGAAAGACTCCCTCATCGCAGTTTTACATTTTTTTTCAGTTCCATATGGTAAAATCCATATCTCGTTATTGCTTGATTGTACAGAAAATTTATATTTACATTTTTTGTAGGAAATTAAACACTCTACAAAAAGTTATCTTACATTTTTTTTTATATCTCTTACCCTTTAGAAGTTATCGGAGGTCAAAGTTTAAAGAATTTAACAAAAATTCCTTTTCTACTTCTAAATTTTGTAACTCAGAGATAAATAAATATTATAAAATGCGCAACATATAGCCTTGTAGGAAATTAAACGCTCTATAAAAAAAGTCTCTTGTGGTTAATTGATTATTCTAACCATTTAGAAGATATTCGCATTTTAAAAACCAAAAGTTGATACTAAATCATCAATTTTTTTTAAATGGTTGAAGTAATCGATTAACTACAAACGACTTTTTTTGTAGAGCGTTTAATTTCCTACAAAACTGTATGTTGTGCACTTTATAATATTTATTTATCCACGAGTTATAAAATTTAGAATTGAAAAACAAATTTTTGCTAAATTCTTCAAATTTTGACCTCTGATATATTCTAAACGGTAAGAGTTATAAAAAAAATTGTAAAATACCTTTTCTAGATCGTTTGATTTTCTACAAAAAATGTAAATAATTTTTTTCTGTACGATCAAGTAGTGACGAGATATGGATTTTGCCATATAGAACTGAAAAAAAAATGGAAAACTGCGATAAGGGAGTCTTTCCTATTAAAATTAAGAAAAAGCATTTTTTAAAAGTGCCTAGAAACCAATTTTTCAGTGCCGGAAGTTAAAAAAAATAGTTGATTTTTTTGGCCCACCCTACTGTATATGGAGTATTTCATGCCAAATTGACCTAGAAAATTTCTTAACATCTTCAATATTTTTGAAATTTTCTATGCTATTTAGTACCCATTGAAAGCTATTTATTTATTTATTTATTTTTTGAAAAAATATTCAACACACAATTTGAAAAAAATATATTGAGATAGTTCAATTTTTCGCGAAGGTACATACAACCAATTGAATAAAAAACGCCATTTTTTTAAAATTCATATTTGATGAATATTTTCAGTTTAAGGTCTGAAAATTTGCATAAGACCTTCTGTCCCATATACTCTTTCCTTTATAACTTTGGATTAATTGTCCCTATTGTTATTTATTTTTTACTAGAAATTTTGAATAAATTTTTGCAGTCAAACAAGTAGCACTTTCATTAGTTTTAATTATAGGACTTGAACTTGTTGGAGTATGAAGTCCTATAAAAGTTCGAGATCAATAAAACTGCACAATATTTAATCCAATTTCCATGCAAGAAAATTATATAAACACACCACAGTTATATAAGAAAAATTATATAATTACTACATTATCCTATATTATAATCGAAAACTAACTGTAGAATTGCTTCACCGAATTTGTGACAGTTATCCACCATCTTACAATTATAATATAAATTGCATTAAAAACATCAGTTTGTTCTTAATTCAGCGTAAAAATAGCCTCTCATTTACCATCTGCCACAGTATTCCAAACCCAATCTAATTTTATTATTTAAATCTCCACGTCTGTTTTTTAAACAGACTGTCAACGGAAATTGCGTTCTAGTTATGAACTGGTTTGATATAAAACCCAGTTTTGAACATAATATTTTTCAACATTCCCCAGACTCCAATAAAATGATAAATCCGATCACGAGTGCTCATTATAGAAGGCGTTACTGGTATTTGCTTACATTGTAGATATATATTTCAGATTTTTTCGAAAACTAATTCACCAACATTAACCCTCTATCTTTTCATATAGACGGTTAAAGCAGCAGCTGTGACGGCCGTTGGCGCGTGTCCTAACCACGCGTTCAAATCATCAACGACCCCTCTAGGATACAATGTCTAGGGTGGGTCACCACTCGCTTTAATTTTACTCAAAACTTCCTCTATCTAGTTCCAGAAATTTTAATTATCTTGTCTAGTTTTGTTAATGATAAGTTGTTGAGTCATTTTACGGTGATTTCGACGATACGTCAAGTCAACAAACTTTATCTCTAAAATACACCTGTTAGAAAATTAAAAAGGAAAGTTGCCTTTAAATTTAAAAGTTGAAGGAAATTCTCGACAAATTTATGTAAAAGGAAATTGCAAATTTTAGTCTACTTACAACAACAATTAAAAAATTTCAATAAGTACCTGTTGTCACAGAAAACAAATTATTATACAGTAAAAACTGCTTTGTTAATTTCACTCTTTTTTAACATATTTTAAATTAAGAAAATGTTGTATTTATCTATTATCGTGTTGTAAAATTAATAACATCTTGTTAATTTTCCAAATAAAATGGTAAAGCAATTGAAAAATGACCTATCTTCTATAATGTCAATCTAAAATAAAAAAGTATAAAAAATAAACCTAATTTTTTGCAATTTTGACTAATTTTAATTATTATATAAGAATTATTTCACGAAATATGTTGTATATTTAATATCTGATTTTGGTATAGTATTTTTTATCATAAAATACAAATTTAATTAAAGTAATAAATTATTGTTAAGGAAGCAGTCGTATTTAAGCTGTTACCACCTTCTAAAGATCTCTAAAAATTGATCGCCTTAAAACGACTTTTTCAAAAAAAAATATTGTTGTTACACATAATAATGTCCTTAATAAATAAAAATTAAGGCCAACATTTATAGCATTAATTTAAAGATAACTTAATGCAAAGTCTGCCCCTTTAGACCTCCATCTTTGTAAGGAGAAATCGTAGAATTTTTTAGCGATTTGTTAAAATTTTTTAAGATCTACAACCTTTTGATTCAGAATGCCTTAATTAATAAAATTATAAAATCTACATTAAACATTTATACTTCTAAACTTATAAGCGGTAAATTTACGACTGTTAGAAGATTTAAATTGCTTTATTTATAGAATAGAAAAAAACAAAAAAGAAAAAAAAATTAATGATAATATCTCTTACAAACAGCGCCTTCGAAAAAAATCGGAAAAAAGTAATACCTTAAAGGTACAAAAGAATAACGTTATAAAGTCTACAAATATCACTAAATATCTACAATTTTACCTAACAAAAGCAACAACCAAACATTCATCTTATCCATAAAAAGCAAGGAACAAGTGTTTAACCAATATACCCTCTAAAGAATACCTCTAATGACATGAGCGTGTTTTTTATATTTTTCTCAAATTACATTTAATGGTTACTTTACAATACAGACAATTATTAAATAATTTTATAAATTTATAAAAATGTAATATTTATATTATGTTATATAAACTGATCAAAAAATTTAGGAAAACACTTTATTAAGGCTTATATTTTTTTTAATATAAGACTAATTAATGTGTTCTTTGTGAACACAGTCTTTAAATCTTCTTTATACCTAGCTATGGTGGAAGAATGGCAAACTCTACTACAAGATTTGATAAGAACCTTGGTTCAAAGTATGCCTAGACAATGTTAGAGTGTAATCAATTCCCATAGAGGACATACACGTTACTAGACAGTTAATAACCTAAAATTAATGTTTTTGAATATTGAATTTATTGAACACACATTATTTTTGGTAGTTCTTTTAAACTTTCATTTTTATCAAAGTCAATTGTTTAATTAAAAATATTTGTTTGGTTACATTTTATTAAGTAGACATTAAAGTATTATAAAATATATTAGAATTCTCCTTTTGTTATTTACACAAACAATACGAAGCTTCTAAAAAAATGTTTGCGTATTATTATTTTTTTGATTAGGTATTATATGGGTCGATTAATTAAACTGTAAATTCTTTGTTAAAAAATATACTTTTGCATTAAGAGACAGAGCCATATAATGTTATGCGTTTCTGGATTACTATACAATGGATAAGTATCTCTTGTCATAAATTGTGGCTTGTCTGTTTTACAACAGTTCTTTATTGGTTCGACAATCAAATAACATGACTTCCTTCTATATCAATAGTCTACTAAAAGTAAAATAACAATTATGAGGTATTAAAGATTTTTTATTGCAGTTTAATGTATTTTAAAAAAGAAATGAATATACTGACTATATTTAAAGAAAAAAAATATATTTAAATTTCACTAATCTGTGCAGACTCCAATTTGGTCAAATTAAACAAAATTGTTTTTACTATAATTGTTACAAAAGCCAAATTAGAAACAATAAATATTTTTGTCCCATGGGGGCCCATGCCCGTCCAGAAACCCATGTAAATATCGTCCTTGGGCTACCAAAGCTATTAAAACGCATCCGGCGTTGATTCACTTGTTGTATAAATTAGTTTGTAAGGTTGTTCATGGGTTGAAAATCGATTACTTATACGTGTCCCGCACCCAAGTCCCATCATTTCCACGAAAATGATCTTGTGTCGTCACATTGGTTGATAGGTCACGTTTCGTGACGTCACAACCATCAAGTTTTTGCCATAGGTATCGAATTATAAGCACCTTGCATAGTTGTTATGCCTTCACGTTTTTAGCCGAAGGCAAGGATGTTAAATCTCCGATTTGAATTCCTACAACTGAAAGTTGTTTTTTCTAGTAGGTAGCCGACTCAAGACAAAATTTTTTAATGAAACATTATGTGGGACTTAATATTCATTGTACTCCAACAATGCGAATTCCTGAACGAATGATTCATTTTCTTCGACTGCGAAATAAAGAAATCTTTACGTAATTGTAGGCATTTAAGGCATAATCTTGTTCTTTTTTTTTCTCCTTCAACAATAAGTACATTATTCCCGCATGTGTGTTTTCGATCCGGATCAAGGCTCGCATGTCTGATATACTTACTTGAAAGTCGTGATTAACCCTAAAGTATGATTAAATAAGGCTGGAATTTGATCGTGATGGTCGGGAAACCTCAGAAATCCGACCATGATAATGTTCTTTTATTATATCGGATCGAATTATATACCATCCAGAAACTTTCACATCATGATAGGTTTTCATTGATTGTCTTTTATAAAGTAGTTTATTGTTTTTATTCCAGCAATAATTAATTTAATTCGTAGGGTGAGAATTGTTGGCAAGTTTCTATTATAGAATGATATCACGAACGAATTGTTTAAAAATTATCAAAAAAATTTGTTGGAATTTCCGATCTAACATCCTGTTTTTTTAAATCATAACTAATCATTATGGCACGAAATTATTCAACAATTTCAAAGTACATTAATTGTATGGAAATTTGTGATGATTTATGTAGATTTTACAAATTTGTGGGATTCTCGAAGATTAAAAACCCGTAAACAAATTACAAAATTAAATAAAATAAAACATTGTTTTATTGTATCAGTACACATCACAATAATGAATTCTATAAAAATATACCTACAGTGGTCACAATATAAAAACCTGCAATATAAAAACAGGTAGAGAGTAGCATTAAAAACAATTTTAAAGAGAAAAATAAAAATAGGACGAAAAAATACAGAATACAGACAATATAACATAAAAGACAAAAATAATAAAAAATAAACAAAATATTCTTAAATATACAGGGTGAGCCAAATGTATAAAATCAAGCAATCTTTTTGTAAACTATATATACACTTAAAAAACAAAAACAAAATATGGAGACCAAACGGCTATAAAATTTTCGTTTTCCTACAGTTCTATTAAAAAGTAACTAACGCCACGCCATTTCCCACCCAAGAGATCAACTTGAAGTGGAGTGAGTGTTTCAAAAGACATAGTCCCACCTCAGCCAAACTACTTAAGTTTTCATTGGTACTGAATGCTCTAAATTCATGTCACAACATTCGCATAACAAATTTTAATTGATGACATATATAAGAGTTAGATAGTTAAAATAAGACATTTTGTTAAGTAAAAAAAAATATTGGAAGAACCAGCAAGTACATTTAGATGTCAAAATATTCAATATTTCTTCAAATGACCAACTAATCTACAGCAAATAGCAAAGAGTTTATAACTGATCATGTCAAATTGGTCAAATCATTTATTTCCAGCATTAATTTATTTCTTGCTTTGGCTCGTGACAGCGTAAACCAGGTTTGACCAAAGTTAGCATTAAATATTTTAATTCATTTATGCGTCTTGGAGCAGTAAAAAGCAAATGAGATCCTTTTATTAGTGTTGGTTATTTATTTGCATTCATACTGTACTAATATTTTTTGTATTTCTCTTTATGAACAAACCATGTTTAGCCCGAAAAATTGGTCAAATACGTATTTGACAAGACCACTCTGTTCATATGCTCGATCTTTCCAGTTAGTCAACGTTGATTTCAATATGAGAAAAACCTGTTTGCATTATTGAAAAATTAAACGGTGCGCCATATTGGCTCTACTTTATATCTCATAATTTTTTAATCCTAGCTAATATTACAGGTTAATTCGCTTCAAATGACTTGGTTTTTGACGCATCCATGTTTCAGAGTGTTGTGGTATTGTTTGGAAATAGTATACGGTGTTTTTCGTATTGTTTATCAGACTTGGCTTGTTAAAACCTCAAAATCTATGCAATATTTCTGCTGAAGATAAGACAAAATAGAATAAGAGATCAGTCTCATTATTCAATATTGGATTCCGTGTCGTGTACTATTTGCCAATTTTGAATACACAAAAATTGCACAAAGTTTGATAGCATGTGTCCAAAATTTGACCAAAAAAAAAGTATCGGGACCAAGCTAAAGATAGAATTTCGAACTAACTATATAGCTTTTGAACACACCATGGCCAACTATAATTTTGAAAATCATCTTTTGAGTTTTACCTACTAGAATAACCACTAATCTTAGATTTTCCATTCAGTTTTAATCAAGAATTAGTATGAAACTCGTACTATAAATCCATCAAAAATTAACCTTTGGAAAACGTATCTATCTACTAATTTTCAAAATTGTTGTAAGTTTTATCTACTAGAAACTTTAGAAAGATCACACTGTAAAGTTGTACAATAAAAAAAATTTAAATGTAACACAAATTTCTAAGTAGATTTTCTAAATTTGTTACTTTTTTTAGAATTCTAGAATTTATAATTTCCAGCATTACTATTTTGTTTTATTACTTCTTTGGAAACTAACATTCAAAATACGCAATTACTTACTAATTTTTCAAAATTGTATTTTTTGACTTTTATCTATTAAAAACTTTAGATGGGTCACACTTGTTATAAATTTTGTATTAAATTTATATTTTTTGATGTATTAGTGAAGCTAAATTTTCGATTTTTCGAATCGAAAAATTTACTAGACGTTCCACACTTTTTAAAAACTAATAAATTTATTCAGAATTTTTAGTAGATTTTCAAAATCATCCATAATCATTACTTTCCTTCTATTTTCTGTCTTTAAACACAGTAAAATTTTCATATTATTTAAATCTACAAATCTTCAAAATTTCATCACATTAAATATTATTTAAATGATTTACCATAATACAAATTTAACACTAGACATAGACTAACAATTTTATAATAAATTAAATGGCGAGTCTTATATTTTTCGATGCTTTGTAACACCCAAGCACAAGCAGCCATTTGATCATCTTTTACAATTTTTGTCACACCCATTTTAGATAAAAAATAAACACTTCTGAATTTATTTTAATATTAAGTGACTTGTCATCGCATATATTCATGCACCAACTACTGAATCACAAAAAGAATAAAAATTTACAACCATAAAAATACAGATTTCCAAGTACTTCACTTGATAAAGTAATGACTTGTAATTGGTTTTGTTTTCTTTAAGAAATAACAGTTAGAATAGGATATAGGAGCTATTTTTGATAAGAAAATCTCAGTCATAATTTCCGAGATATCCTGAATTAAATTTTCCACTTAAACCTGCCTCTATTTAATTAAGAATCGGTGATAACTGAGACATAAATTGCCAAGTCGAATTTATTTTATTTGCAAAACAGTTTAATTTAACTGTCTAGGAAATGAACAAAACTAGAAAAATACCCTTGATCTTTTGTACCCGTACTTGTTTTTTGACGAAATGACGCAGTGTTTAAATTTAACAAAGAATTAAAACTTAATATAAATGTATCATTTTTCTTTAAAATTACCATGAGAAAACGACTTCAAATACAATGAGAGTTAATTTTAAGTCAATGTCAGGATCACACATTTTTATTATAATCACGTCCTATTTCCTTATACGAAATTTTAATCAGATAAGCGATTTATTTGTTTACAAAATTGAGAATTGTTCACGATTTATCTGTTAACACAGTGAAAGTAGAAAAAAGGCGTAAAATACCATTACACAATGTGAGCTTTTTCAAGCTTTCAAACACTTGTGTCTCCTATCTAGGAATTTTGATAACGTACATACAAGAATAAGAAACTACATACTCCAACATGAGTCATAAAACATAAAAAGTTCACATTCCAACAAAACTGGCTTGAATATTATTATAATAATACTCGAGATTCGATTTAGCTGAAAACGTGGAGTTATTTTCTAATATTGGAAGCTCCCTTGTACCATTTGGATCAAGACTCCAAAAGTGAAAAACTTTCGAAATAAATCAATTGAAAGGTCATATTTTTGCGTGGTGTCTTTTCCTAATAAAAATTCATCATGTGACTAACAAAACATGTAGTTTTCAATGAATGCTAATCATTCCAGAGAACAAAAGTAATTGTCGGTGACGTGAATGACTTTTGTTAAAACAGAAATGTGATATTTGTGTGAAATTAATGTAGGCCGGCCTTCGGTTAATATTTGTGAAATGTTATAGACTTGTTATTATGAAATATATCTAATTTCTTACATAAATTAGTCAAACTAAGATTTAAGGGCTAAAAGCTAATATTTGTCTCTAGACCGGCAATTTTTTTCTTCAAAAGTACATCAACCTGAATTATGTAATGTGAAACAACATACAATTACAAAACGATTATTATTTACAAACTTATTTCATTGACGACTAACTATAAATATTGACATTGAAGAAATTGTATACATTTAAAATACCATCAAGAATCTGTCTCTAGCCAGGATAAATCAATTTAAATTTTTATAAATTACTGTACTAATTATAGGACGACGAACCTTGACAATCTTTTCGCAAGAATTTGTAACAATTGAAAAAATTAAATTAATAGTTTTAGTTTCCGACAGGACCGCACATAAAGACAAAAAGTGGTCACTTGCTCAATTGGTTGTATGTACATACCTGCAAGAATTTGTAACAATTGAAAAAATTAAATTAATAGTTTTAGTTTCCGACAGGACCGCACATAAAGACAAAAAGTGGTCACTTGCTCAATTGGTTGTATGTACATACCTATAATTAAAATACGGATTCCATCAGAATTACTGAATGTATTTTGATAATAATGAGCTTTTTATAGACAGGAGGGAGGAAATGAGCCTATTACAGTGTCTCGTCTACTAAATCTATTCATATGATTGTTACAGGTACATTATCTGAGAGTTATGATTAAAACTATTTAAATTTATTTTTTATACCAGATTATTGTGCTAAAGTTTTCATTTTTTAAGTACAAAAGAACAAAAAGTAAAAAACAAAAGCCAATTAATGTGAGTAAAGTCGTAAAGTTTTAACAACTTATTGTAAAATTAATAAAAATAGAATTTTAATCACAAAGTTTTTTTTTACTTTTCCCAACAATTACGGAAAAACTGATGCAGAATTGTAGAAAGTTGTCGATCTATAATACTACAGGAAGGGCAAAATAATAAAATATAAAATACTGCAGGTTGAAAATAACTGTCTTCCTCAGTTGTTTAAAAAAAAAACCTCTCACCTACTATCAAGAGTAGGTTAAACCTGTTAATAATAAAGAAAATAATTGAAGTAAGTACCATAATAACACTATTATAACGCGAATCCTAGCTTTTTCATTTTTTTTCTTTATTTCAGTACAATTAAGTATTTATAAATTTGCTTCATTTGCCATGGAAAATTAATAATGAATAAAAAAAGAGCTTTTAACTATTTACAGAGAGAATATACCTAACCAATAACAAAAATTTTCAAAAGTTGCTTAAAAACAAAATATTTTTGACATTATCTGATATAACCTGACCAGATCTGACTTTGTCTAGCGTATATTTATTTATTTATCCTTAATTTTTTTAATCTGTTCAACAAACATAAGCATAGACGATGTCATTTTTCACAAAAAAATCGACTGTTATTAGGTGTTTCCTATGTGTTTCACCCCAAAAGCTGACGTAAATTAACTTAATAAAATTTCAGAAAGTTTTGTGAACCAAATTGGTTATACAGTGTCATGAGATTGTGTTTTTTTGTACAACTTTTTACTTAACACTTTATTGGCCAAAACGAGTAACTTTAGGTGACTTAAAAAAGCCTTCTAATTGCTAAGTTACGTTTATTTACGTGATTTTAAACAATGAAATTTAATGAAAACATTTTTGGTATTATCCAAAATTTGTATGAGAACTAAAAAAATGATTTCTAGGCACTTTTAAAAATGCTTTTCCAAGATGAGCTCTTAATTTTAATAGGAAAGACTCCCTCATCACAGTTTACAATTTTTTTTCAGTTCCATATGGTAAAATCCATATCTCGTTATTGCTTGATTATACAAAAAAATTGTATTTACATTTTTTATAGGAAATTAAACGCTCTATAAAAAAGTTATTTTACAATTTTTTATATCTCTTACCCTTTAGAAGATATCAGAGGTCAAAGTTTAAAGAATTTAACAAAAAATTTCTTTTCTACTTCTAAATTTTATAACTCAGAGATAAATAAATATTATAAAATGCGCAACAGATAGTCTTGTAGGAAATTAAAAGCTCTATAAAAAAGATCTTTTGTAGTTAATTGATTATTCTAACCATTTACAAAATACTCGTATTTTAAAAACCAAAATTTGATTCTAAATCCTCAATTTTTTTTAAATGGTTGGAGTAATCGAATAACCACAAACGACTTTTTTGTAGAGCGTTTAATTTCCTACAAAACCGTATGTTGCGCACTTTATAATATTTATTTATCTACGAGTTATAAAATTTAGATGTGAAAAAGAAATTTTTGCTAAATTCTTCAAACTTTGACCTCTGATATCTTCTAAACGATAAGAGTTATAAAAAAGTTGTAAGATACCTTTTTTAGAGAGTTAAATTTTATACAAAAAATGTAAATAAATTTTTTCTGTACGATCAAATAGTGACGAGATATGGATTTTGCCATATAAAACTGAAAAAAAAATGAAAAACTGCGATGAGGGAGCCTTTTCTATTAAAATTAAAAGCTCATCTTGAAAAAGCATTTTTAAAAGTGCCTAGGAACCAATTTTTCAGTGTCGGAAATTAAAAAAAATAGTTGATTTTTTTGGCCCACCCTAATGTATATGTATTATAGGTATTTATACATTAGAACAGAAGAATTTTAATTTCAGCAGATAATTAGCACAAAAAGAGCATATAAATATTGTTACAATAAGTGTAATAGAAGGGTGCATATCAACATGAATAATACAATACCTATACTTTTTCCATGAAAAATAGAAAGAATGGCATAAATCGTAAATTATTCCTTCAAAGACCTGCTGACACTATTAGTATTATAACTTTTACGACTTTTTACCAACTACAAAAATGAGATGTCGTAAATCGTAATAATTTACTGTATAAATCATTCTTTCTATTTCTCATAGAAAAATATACCAAATCCTTACAAATTAGATAAAACAAAAGTACCTATATGAACAACAAATTCACTTGATAAACAATTGAAAAATAAAATAGAATATAAAAATTTTTAATTTGACGTTTAGACGTTTGTATGTATAACAATATTCATTGGAAATGTTATTATTTTGTTAAGAACCTAAGATGTATATACGATTTCACCGGCAAAAGTAATTCGTTGAGAAAAGTTTTAGGACGCTCGTTATATTTGTTTTAAGCTATTATTAAAATTTTCCGGATATCTCGATTCTCTATTCTTAATCTCTATAATTAGAATTTCTTTCTATCCTTTAAACTTTTTTTTACCACCTGTGATACTTGATAATCATGCAACTACAGTAATTTGCATCCAATTTTAGGGTAGAATATTTACCAGAAGCATTTTCATTAACTCTTGTTAATTTATTTGATAACAAATACTTCTAGTGGTAATAATTTTTTTCTTCAATTAAAAAATAAAAACACATGAAAAAGTTTCAGAATAACCGAGATTTTTCATGAAAAATCACACTGACAGTGCAGATGTCAAGTGAAACACATAATATCGCATTTCTCAAGTTTATTTTTTTAAATTTTCATGAGTTTTCATTCTCTAAATAATTGCCCAAAATTTATAAATATACAGTGTGTCCGTAAAATTATTTCCAAGTAATGCACAATCATAAAGGAAAGACACTAACCGAATATACATATACTTGAATAAAATGATTAAAAATAAATAATTTGGAAAATGTCAATTTTGTATTTACAATACCTACCGATAAAAAAATATTTTCTTAAACATATACACCAAAAAAAAATCAGGGAAGAAACACCAGGTGTTCCTAAAATAGTTTACTAAAAATGTATTGTCATAGAGAGGATACAATATATCTATAGGTATCCGAAAAAAAAAAAAATAAAAAAAATAAAAAAATTCTAACCCATTTGATCAAAAAACACATATTTCAAGGATTCTTTGGTAAACCTAAAAAACCTTATAATATTGTTACAAATGTTCGTAATCAATAATTTGCAGTTTGTAAGTTCCACTACAGTAATTCACTCAAGTTTAACATTTAAAAGACCAGAGGTATTCTACTTGATAATAAAAGTTGTGGAACACACTATATCCTCTAATCTACTATTTTAGTCAATATTCTTATTCTTGGTGTAAATACAACGCTACAGTTTAAACTAATATACATACATATGCCAAAATAAACTAAAAACAAGTATTTCCACTATATTTTTTCGGTTCAAAACAGCAGAAATGTCACAATAATGTGGCCAAACAACCACAATTACTACACTTGATTAAGCGTGAAAAAACAGTATAAAATAGTATGCAAAAATGCACTAAGCATATAAAATAACATGACCCAACAATTCTCCTTTTAACATAAACTAAATTAAAACCAATAAAATTTAAAGGTAACTAAACCCATTTATTAATTGCTCTTTAAATGAATTCAAAAATTACGTCATATTTCTGTTACCCAATAAAACTCACCCATACTCTGGGTCATTTTACCATTGGTTTTTGGTAATCTATAATATTGGTTATTATCATGGCCTAGATTTGTGTTTTTGTTTCTTTATTACTTAAAGGTGGGTGCTTTAACTCGTCCTACTAAAGTAAAATAAATAAAATAAATTAAAACCGAAAAAAAAGATAAATAAACACTTAAAAATTCTGATATGAATAAAATAAACAAAAGAAGTTAAATGCCTAAATGAGAGTTGGTGATTGGCTGTTTCCATAGTTACCAAATTATTGCCATGGCAACAAGATTAGAAACAATAGAAGAACGGCCGATTTGTCACATTTGACAGACGACTTAACCCCTAAATTGCCCCAACTCACCTTTCCGGTGGCTTTCTTATACCGGAGGATGGCCTCCCTGACGAGGTCCCGCACCAGGATATCACCACGACCACAAGGCACAACAACTCTCACACTTCCAAAACACACCGTCACCTTCATTTTCAGCCCGAACAAATGCACATCTACCACACCGCCAGGTAACTCGATGACGCCATGCTGTAGCACTCAGGTATGTTTGTTGTGAGACACCTGTTCAAACGGTCTGCTTGCGATAAAAAGAGGCGAAAATTGCGCCGGATTAGTGCGAATTTGGGGCGTTTCGGGGGATTACAGCACGTCCGCGTGCCGAGTGGACGATCGCAAACATGTGCACATTTCAAACAAAACAAAAGCTGCGCGATCGAAGCACACTTGCTCGCACTATGTTGGCATTTTATAAACTAAAAATTTCAAACGAGTTTTTGCCCCCACTTTGCTTACCTGAGCTAAGGCGGCCAATAGAATGAGGGGATGGCGGTGTGTCAAACACGTGAACTAACGATGGAATGTTGCGGTTGGTCAATGAGGAACAGCGAGCTCTCTGGGACAGGTAACGAACTAAGGGAATTTAAAGAGGGAATGTTTTATTTATGAATTCAGGGAAGGACTGCAATGTTCATTCATTTAGTCGGCGAAAAAAGTAATTCACCAATTCGATGATTTGCAGGTAACACGAAATGGTAGATAAATGGTGAAATATTTACTCCATGAATCATTAATCATATATTACATACTTTTTACGAAAACAAATCTCAGATAAGATACTTTTTATATCATCTTTTACAATTTACAATATTACGTTTTGTGACTATTATTAATAATAAAATGATCCGTATTTCCAGTATTTTATTCTAAGCGGACAAGCGGTCAGTTTGATGATAATAATAATAATAGATGGCCAGTAAAATTAATATACAGTCAGCAAAAAAATTAATTATAAATAAAATAACTATGTAATTTGATAGGAGCATCCTTTCTTTCTTAAAGAGGAGTGATTTGATTACTGAAGAAAGCGTTGACAAATCGTCCGTTTAGAATTACAAAGTCGTAAGCGCCATTTTTCAATATTTTGAGTTAATAGCATGATAAGGTTCCCTTATGTAAAACAAGCTTAAAAAATAACTTTTTTATTAATATTGTACCATTGTTTATTAATTATCATCCGAATAACAAAGTCGTATGTCATGAACAAAATATTTTTCAGAATAACAAAGTCGCATGTGCATTGAAATTTAAAAGCTTAAAAAATCCAGTTACCTGTGATCATTAAATTTTATTTGGGTACTTTATCTATTAGTGAAAAAATAGTGTACACTGCACACAAGAAAAAGGACTCAGTTTTGCATATACCTTCAACGTCAAGACAAGGGAGACACAGAAAACTTCGCAGAAAACACTTTATTGAAGAAACTAAAATAGAATTTGTAAAGAAGCCTATAGATTAATTTGAACCAGTTGAGTCTCATGATTGCCGCTGAACTACATCAAAAAAAATTTTTAGACTCTACTTTGAATATTAAAAATTATATTATTATTATATCTTAGTTACTAGTTATACTAATTATATATTAGTATTCTCTATATCTAGATTTCTGCAGAGAAAACAATCAAACCCTAGTAAAAGAATCGTTTTACAGACATATATTTCGCAACAAGTTTAATTTGTCTTTTCACTCACGTAGAAAAGATCGTTGCGATTTATGTGAAGAAATAAAAATCTTAAGAAAAAATTATAAAAAGCACATCAGAGAAAAAATTGCAGCGAGGGAAGAGCGAAATCGAGATAGACAAAATAAAGAAACACCAGTTATTTGCTTTGATTTGCAAAATGTTTTAAGTTGTCCGAAGGCAGAAGGCAGTTATTTTTATTACAAATCAAAATTTAGTGTCTATAATCTCACTAGTCATGTTTCTACTACAAACAAAAGTTTATTGTGCTGTTTGGAATGAAAATCAATTGGGACGAAGTGGTAACGAAATTGCAAGTGCATTATTAAAAATTTTGGAAGGTGTGTATAGTTACTGATAACCCAGATCTAAAAAATATAACACTGTGGAGCGACAGTTGCGTACCACAAAATAAAAATTCGTTGATGTCATACGCTGTTAGTTACTTTTTAAATAGACACCCTCAAATATCTTCTATCACAATGAAGTTTTCTACACCAGGTCATTTAGCAATACAAGAAATTGAATTGATGTACATAGTTGTATATAAAGAGTGTTAGTAAAAGGAGAATATTATTCTCCTATTAGCCTTTTGCCACTTCTGAAGAAAGTTTCTCTTAGAAAACCATATGAGATTTTAGAGATACAAGCAACGATTTCTTTGACTTAAAATCCTGTTGCTCTTGTTATAATTATAAAAAAGTTTCTTTTTTAAATTAAGCGTTTTTAAGTTTACTACAAACATATTTAATATACATTATAAAATGTCTCATGTCGATGAAGAATGGATTGTGGCAGAAATCAGGAATTCCAATTCTATGCGACAACCTTTTCACAGCAGGATGGAAACGCCAGAAATTAAAAAAAAAACTGTAGAGTTAGCTAAAGAAAAAGTTACATCGCTGAAATCAATGATAAAGTGGATGCCAAAAAAAAAGACCAAGAATATTTTAAACATATTTTGAATTTGGAAACATAATGTTTTTGGTAGGTACTTTATTGTTTCTGTTATCAGTTTTGATTAATTGATTTAATTAATTTAAATTATTTAAATAAAATAAATTCTTATAAAAATGTATTTTAAAATTTTATTTTTTGATCTAATAGCTAATACTAACTAATTTTATTGTTTTTAATTTTTGTAGAATTCTCAAGAAAATAGTTATGAGTTTTCTTATTCTATTTTTTAAAGCTTGATATTTCTAAATAAATTTCGTCTTAAATAGTAAAAACTTTAATTACAATAAACAATAAGCAGTTATCTCAATTTGTCTTTATCAGTTTATAAAACATATTTGACTAAAAATCTGTCATTTATGTAAAAATTACAAAGTCGTATCTGCTGTAAAATAAATCTAAAGCCGAAACTCGGAATAACAAAGTCGTATGTAATATGACAACTTGATTTTTTTACCTGTTTTTGTAATAAACTGGGTAAAATCCGATTACTAAAGATTTCTTTACATTGTGTAATTAATATTAATTTGTATCCAAATTTGAATAAAGCAGAAAATACATAAATAACAAATAAATGCAAAATCTTTAAACGCTAATATCTCCATATTGCAGTATATGTACATACGACAGTGTAATTCTAAACGGACGAAATGTAAAAAACAATAAGTTGAATCTTGGCGGCATGTACTTACTCTCTTTCAAGAAAAAAATATAGGTCTCAAACGCTAATTTTTTTATTCTATTTTACAGTATTTGAAATTATCTGCGGTAGCCGTTTTTTTATGAAAATACATACATGTAAATTCATCGAATTTTCAAGTTATGTACCACAATTTTTTTTAAAAAACAATAAACTACTTAATGAAACAATTTTTTTGACCGATAAAGTAAAGTCCAGATCAAGACAGAATTTTATGCATAAAAAGTTTCATTTTACATAACAATCTTTTTTTACAAAATCACGTTGTCAAGTCAAAACTGTTGCAAGTAACCCCAGTTGGCAGTAGTAATTTTAGATAAGTCAGTTTATATCGAAAAAATTCAAAATTTCCTGTCACATGACGACTTTGAAAAGTTGAGAACTGACCCAACTTTAAAATTTAACTCTTTACTTAAATCTACTTTTGATTATATCCTTTTTCCATCAAAATTTAAGACATTTAAATCTTCCCTCCTTTCTGTGAGTCCTTTCACCCCTAAACTTTAAGACTTCCCAAAATGTACAAAAATAATACTCCCTATAATAAGACCAGTGGTTTCTTATATCAACTCACATTGCTATAAATTATCAAAATGGTTAAATCAACTTATTTAGAAATTGCATGAACTTTGACAATAAATTATCTGTAAAAAATTCTTCAGATCTTACTAAAAAAATAAAATCTTTAATAACTCCTCAGGTTTTTTCTTGTTTTATTTTTTTTTGACGTTGCTACCCTATTTGCTTCTATTCCACCCAACGAAGCACGTTCTACTCTTAGTAATTTTCTCTTTGATTGACTCCCTTCTTTACAAGCCACTCATTTAAATTATTTAGTTAAATTAGTTTTAGATCAAGATTTTTTCATTTTTAATAATAATAAACAAAGCACAGGTTTAGGCAAGGTCTCCCCTCTTAACCCCCTTTTAGTAGAACCATTTATGAACAACCTTGAAGAAAAAATTTTGAAACTTCCCATTTCTTCAAAACATATTTGTTTCTGTTTTAGATATGTTGATGTCTCCTCGTTTAAAAGCCCCAAAACAGAATTAGATAATTTTCTTTTAGTTGTTAACTTACTACATAAAAACATTAAATTTACTGTAAAAACAGACTCTTTTATTCCATTTTTAAATCTTACAATTAATATAATTAGAAAAGATAATTCAATTTTTGCGTTTGAAATTTATAGAAAACCTACTTTTTCTAAACCTAAAAATTATAGAAAACTTAGAAAGCAATTCCCAACATTATTATTCTCACTTCGTAGTTGCTTTTAATTTTTTATTATTTAAATTTTTTATTTTCAAAAAGCAGTAAATAATTATTTTCTATTACAGGATTTAAATAGAGTTTTCCATAAATTCAGAAACAAATAGGTACTCTTTCAGCTTCAACATGTTATACGTATATTTCTCATTATACATCTAGTCTTTTAAAACCTCTCTACTCTTCACAATATCATACAATTGTATAAATTTCTATTTCTGTCACTTATAAAGTTCTAAAAAAAATTAAGTAAATCGGTCCAACTGCCAAAAAGTTTGATATTCAATGCTAATTTGACGCGACTAAATCTCGCGACTGTGCTGCGTTTATTACAGTGGTGTATTTAGTATTTACTCTGCAAAAATAAAAGAAAAAGATATATGTAGTATGACATTTACCCAAGAAATGTTAACTTTCGATGTAAATAATCCTAACAATAAAAAGTTATTTAGGATAATTTATTGTAATAACCACCGCAGATAAAGAAAAGAGTCCGAAAATCCTTGCCGGCTTTATAAGTGGTCTGCTTCAGTCCCATATGCAAGCATCATAAATCATTAAATGATTATTGCTCTATTGTTGAAAATAATTTTAGAACTAAAGTCAATATTTCTTAAATAAATGAACCGACAATAGGGACAATCAAATAGTACAAAAAGGGACATTACCAAATATTTATTTTTAACATTATGTTTTTTTTTTTGGCTTGGGATTTACTTACTAAGTATAAGATACACTTTGATGCTTCAAAAAAAATTAATTTAAACCAATACAAATTTAATATCTTGCCACCAATATTTGCAATAAAATCATGAATGTTTCACAAACTTCTAACATGATAATCAGGAAGATTAACAAAAAAATTTACGACTAAATATGATACATAATTTTAAGCAAATTTGATTAATTATACGCTATTTTTATTTATTTTAGATTCTAAAAATTCTGTTTTAGATTTTTTTAGATCCTTTGAGATTCGTGTAAATAGTTCGAGAAAATACCAGGATATCGCGCCATAAGTCACACGTAACATGAAGTTCCACCAAACCATTCTTAGACACGCTTGAGAGAAATGATGTCATCGCTCAGCCTGAGGAGAGAAAAGTTGCGAAACTTCTGAACACTAAGAAACGCAGTTAGTGTGGAACTCGATAGCGAAGAAGAGCAATTGAATCGTGAGCGTTATTTCTCTGTGAATACTGAGTTATCTATTGATTAAATTATTTTGTGTATCCGTGAATATAGAAATAAATAAATAAATCAAAAGAACCCGAAATTAGTACACACGTTACACTTTTATAAAACTCATTTGGATGCATTAATAGCCCTTATAGCAGTAAGAATAGCCCTGTGAGAAAAAATTTGCTCGAGCAATAAAAAATACAATCAGCCTACTTGCTCTGCTGCAGAAAAATAATTTGATAAGAACACCAAGTTTTGGTTTTCTCAGCTAAAATTATTTAGACTGAACTTATTTTCTATTACCCGAGCAGATTTTTTTCGCATTGTGTAATAAAATATTGTAAATGTCAAAATTTTCCTTTTTAACATTCAAATAGAAACAAGGTAAAAAGCGCAAAATATAGAAAATAAAAATGGTATAAATAATTGGCCTAAATAGTTGTAGACGATTATTTATTGTTACGAAATCCGTTTTTCGTTTACTATTTTGATCTATAACTTATCCTAAATGGCTTATGCCGTTATCTATCAACACTGCTACGTTTGCTAAAATACGCAGCAATAAAGCAATAAAAAATTTGGCCAAAAAAACAAAATTTGGTGTTTTTAGTAAAAGGAATAAAATTTTAAAATCATTTCATTTCAAAATTGTTTATTTTTACAAGAACAAGCTCTTAGGTATTAATTTTTACATAATTTTTTAGAATCTGACGCTATATTTAATGCATTTTAACTGCACGTTTTAACAATTTAGTTAATACAAGAAAAAATGTCCTTTCGGTTATTTTATTTTTCTAATTAGCTACTTTCTACATCAAATTTCTCTAATAACGTATACCTATATAAAAAAAAATTCCACCAACATAGAAAGAACTTTTCTAAAGTAGCGTATCACATTGCATCCTACATTATGACATGAAATATTATAACTACAGTTTCTAATTAGTGTGCAATATACAGTGAACAGTGTGCACAAAAACAATTTTTATTTTAAATGATCTCCAACAAATATAAAAAGAAAACTTGTTTTTCAGCTTTTCAAGTGCTACTTCAAATTCTAATTATGTCTATAAAAGCAATAGGTAATAAGACCAGAGTGAATAAATTTTACGGTCTTTAAAGCTTTAATCTTCTTAATGTGACATAATAAGATACCCCTATTATATTACTGCGGCTTATGGCTTCCTGTAAAGTAAATCCTGTAATTAACTTCTAAGATTTTTTGAATTCCTTCATATTTATATTGTATTAGGTATTAAAAAAAAAAAAAAAATAAACAAGAATGTTGGACTAAAGAGAGTTCTTTTAAATTTCACTCTACACTTAGACTCTTTTGGAGTTTTTTCATTTCTAGTATATGACAAAGTTTGTGTGAAAATTTAGTGAGCTTACCAACTTGGTCATTACAAATTTTAGTGCTTTAAAAAAAATCCACAATAGTTTACAAAATCTGTTATTCTAATTATATTCAATAATCCATTTATTGCACTTATACATTTCTAATAATCTACTCAGCAATTATTAAGATAATCAATTGAGCGTGATATTTAATTATTAATAATCTACATACTTAATTACTAAACACGTAAAGAATGTTTTTTTAAATTTGAACTTGCAGTTGGCAATGAATATTTAAAATTGTGAACGTACCTTTTAATAAACAATGTTCAATTTGACACATCACTATGTAAAAATTGTACAAATACAAAATTATGACAATGTAAAATTTATACTTATGTAATAGATATAAAAAAATCTTTCAAAATTTCACGTTGCCAACCTTTTATTAAATTTTATTTAACCTCAAATTTAAAAAAACACACTTCATTGCTTCATTTCAAAATCGAGCGATGGAGCAGCAAAGTGAATTGACTATACAGGGTGGGCCAAATGTATGGAACGGGCCGTTTTTTAGCTAAACTACGAAGAATTTTGAAAAAACAAAATATAGGCATTAAATGACTAGGAAAATGCTACCTGAAACAATGTTTAAAAAAATTTTATTTGTTTAAATTTCTAACATAACTATAGCAACATTTTTGTTTTTTTGTGAAATTTATTCTTGATTTTTTTTAAGAACACGCTTTTTAAAAAAATGTTGCTGTGTTAATTGTTTTAATATTAACTTTATACATTTTCAATAAAAAAATTAAAGTTACCGAATATTACTGTTATTTTTTGTCAAAACTACAAAATGTTTGGTTAATTCTAATTATGCACGTTAAAAAGATAATAATAGTTCTTTCAAAAAGTTACAAAAAAATATATTATTTAAATAATTAATAATTTAACAATAAAAATTAATGTTTTTTTCTTAATTTTTTATTATTTTGTAGTGCATATGTTGTAATACTAGACTGTTGTAAACGAGTATGTTGTAATACTAGATATAAATAAATAAAATGTAAATAATTAATATCCAGAACATCTAAATTTTAATTTAAACAAATTGTTAAAAGAAAAATGTTATCAAAACTGCCTTCCACCTTTCAGACGCTGGTATTTGATGCTAGTTGAGACAACAATAGCAATAGAATAGCTCGGGGGTGTGTACAAACGCCTACTTGATTTTCTTATCGATGTTTGAAAGGTGGAAGACAGTTTTGTGAACATTTTTCTTATAACAATTTGTTTAAATTAAAATTCGGGTGTTCTTGATATTTATTATTTACATTTTATTTATTTATATCTAGTACTACAACATATTCGTAATATGCACTACAAAATAATAAAAATATAAGAAAAAACACATTAATTTTTATTGTTAAATTATTAATTATTTAATAAATTATTTTTTGTAACTTTTAAAAAAAAACAGTTATTATCTTTTTAACGTGCATAACTTGAATTAACCAAACATTTTATAGTTTTGACAAAAAATAACCATAATATTCGGTAATGTTTAATTTTTTTATTGAAAATTTATAAAGTTAATATTAAAACAATTAACACATTTCTTTTAAAAAGCATGTTTTTAAAAAAAATCGAGAATAAATTTCACAAAAAACAAAAATGTTGTTATAGTTATCTTAAAAATTTAAACAAATAAAAATGTTTTAAACATTGTCTCAGGTAGCATCTTCCTAGTCATTTAATGCCTATATTTTGTTTTTTCAAAATTCTTTATAGTTTAGCCAAAAAACGGCTCGTTCCATACATTTAGTCCATCCTGTATTATTATACAGGCGAAACCTAAAATCGGGTATATGCAACCCGTTAGACCATACTGTATGATTTGTATACATTCGAATGAGAAGCATGATAAAGACAGCTCTACAGTTGCAACAGTTGGTTGATTGGTTAAATAGGTTTTGCAGCCACCTTGTAACAGTCAATTCATCTTGATCTAGCGGCAATAGACAGCGATTGTCCAAATATCTACCTATCGAGTAATCCAAAAATAATTCAAATGTAGTAGACTTTGAATATAAGACGTAGACTTATATACAGTAATTTTATTTGAATATTATAGTTTACATAAGCTGTAAATTCAGCCAAAATTACAAGCTTGGCTTGTCACTGATGAAAAACTAAAATTAAATTGTGACCAATGTGAGAGTTGAGGTGACGATATTAGACAAACTTTGTAATTTTCTTTTAGCCTGCTCCAATTTAATTTATTTTAGATCACCCGTTAGAAATTTATCTAGTTACTACAGAAAATGAGTTTAGTATGTAATTTCCAAGATATTTACTAACTAAAAAACAACTAAATGCTACTGGTACCAACATAAATCACATTATTTTTGCAGCTAACTACGATACCGCTTTTTTGAAAAGAAGTATTCTTAACCCTATATTTTGGACGGATTTGATAAGGGCATAATAACTACAACTATATCACTTAATATAGAATAGAAAAATTATAGAAACACGACAAAATTAGAAGAAACAATACTTATGTAGTAGCCATTATGGGATTGTAGCAGATTTGATTTTCTATTTTAGAATCGTATTTGAATGTATAATTTAATTTAATTCTGCTCATTATTTCGTAATTTCCAGTAGATTTTTGTCGTAACCTAAAAAAAAATTTTTTAGTGTTAATATTATGACTTCATTATATTTTTCAAAATTTGTCTTACCTTTTTTTATAATTTAAAATACACATTTTTCAGTTAAGTACTATTTTTTATTTATTAAATAAACAGTATAAAACATTTTTTATAAAAAAACACAAAGAAAATCTTGTTTTCTGTCGCTATGTAAAGCCATCAACTTCGACCCATGAAGGCGTCGTTATGGAAACCCCTTACAACAATAACACTGTTCCATGCTATTTAAAATTTATGAGACTTGCATTTTATTTCTTTATTTGTTCGCAAATTTCTTCATTAAAATAATAAGAAATGTATTATTTATTTATATAAAAATATTATAATTTCTTACATGCGAAAATTAATTTAAATTAGATTTTAACCCGTTGGAGGAGTTGTCTGTTACTCTATCTGTGTTTATGTTTTATAATCTATTGTTGTTTATTTTTAAGTAGCTGTCAAATATCCCATCACATTATGTTCTTCTCACGGTTATTCTATTTTTTAAACTTTGTTTACAGTGAATTAAAGTAGGTTTCTTGGGATCGTAACGTTGAAATAAAAACCGTTATAAGTGCATTAAGAAAAGATAAAAATTATTTATAAATTATAAAAATGAAAAACAAAAGTTTTATATCTGTTGATTTTACACCAAAAAATTTTAAAAAGTTCTGACATAATTTAGGACGCTGTGATGGAAAGTTAAGTTTTATAACAAAAGATTCAGTAAAAGAAAATAAATTAACAAATAAAAATTAAATAAATAAACAAAACAAATAAATAAAAATATCTAAATTATAAATTGATAAATTTATTTATCCTACTTAATTAGAATTAAAATAATTACTATTACTTTTGAATAATAATTATGTATTGCAACATAGTTTCTTACCTACATATCTTGTGAATTATTACATGAGATATCTGAAGAGGTGAGACACATTATTATAATTTATGTAAAACGAAGAATATGAAACGCGTAGCAAATAAATAAAATACAACAAAATTGAGTAAAAACAAGAACAAGAAAAATGGTTGTATATAAAAAGCGGATTTAATTTAGGCATAAGTTTATTGAGCTACATCCTACAGGCCAAAGCCCTTGAGAACAAAAGAAACCCCTTTGTCAAAACAAGAAACATTATTTAAATTATAAATTATACAATAATAATAAAATGCTGGTGAAGCGGCTAAGTGATGGAATTCAATGCTGGTCGGGGCTTTTTCTGCGGAATATTTTGTTTCCACCTGGTCGTTGAAGGTGGGTGCGTTGGTCGCAAGTAGCAACACTTTGCCTTTTTCCCCGGACTTGTGAGCGACGTTAATAAATGATGGCGCCGTGTGCTCCATCTCGCCCAAATTTGATCTTTTGGGTTGGGTATTTTACCTATCGATTACCGTTATTTGTTCTGTTATTACATTTTTTTTCTTTAAGTCTTCTTTTTTTAAATTCTTTCTCAAATCTTATGGAACGTTCCTTCAAATTTCTTTTTCACTTCTAGAAAATTTCACTTAAAAACATCTTGGCACTATCGAATTTCTCAAAAGTGTTCTATTATTTTTTAATTCGGCGTTTTTCTAGTTTTTCTTTCTCTTCCAGTCCAGTTCCAGAAGTTTTTCTAAATTCTTCTTCTTATGAGTTTTTCTATGGCACTTTTTGTTTTTTCGAATCTTAATTTTTCTTGTTTTTCTGTTCTAAACGTTATTTCACAAGTTACTTAAGTAATTTTTTACAAATCTACTTTCGCTCCTTCTTTTTTTAAATTTTGTCTTTCTAGTTTTTCTTCCTAATTCCTTTAATCATCAATGTTCACTTCTTTCTGGAACTTTCTTGTTTGCTTCCAGTTTTTCTTGTTCTTTTAGAATACGTTTTTGTTTTTTTTTTTTCTAAAATCTAGTGTACTATATAATTGTGAAACAATAATCAATTTATATGTATCTTACATATCCATCCATTAGTGGATCCATTATAATCAAGTGTTAATCAAAATAATATGTTAGCTCAAAGGTATAAAAGTTATTTAACAATCCGCCAATGAGCGTTATGGCGAATGCCGCCATCTTCAATTGTCTCCGATTTATTTCGTATTTAGTCAGTTGGATTAGATTTTGCGCTGACCAAAAACTATTACAGTTGTAATTTATTTAATACTTTCCTAGATAGCGAAATGACTATTTGATGGATAACAGATAAGTTATGTAAACGTAATAAATAATAATAATTAATAAAAAATATCTGAAAATCATGAATCACAAACAAATTAACCACAATTACCCTAGACCAGAAGAAGATAAAAGTTGGTAAAATTGACGATTTAGAAATATTTTTTTTTTAATTTCAAAAAAAATTTTATTTACCGCCAAAAAATTTGAGCAGTTTGTTAACGTTGTTAAGAGCGATATTTAAGTTAAATTCTATTTAATTTGTTTACCTGAAATTTTATGCTGTGAAGAATTTTTTTCAGAATACACATGTTATCCAAAAAACATGGTGTTACTATTTTTATAGAAAATTTAATTTAGAAAGTTTTTTTAAATTGAATTGAATAATCAGAGGTTAAATCCCAAGAGCTCAAAGTTTTGCCGGTTAATTTAAGAGAATGTGTTGCTTGGCAATGAAGAGTGCAAATTTGATAATATTAAAAGCCCGAGAGCGTAGCTGGAGGACTTTTTTTGCCAAAATTGCACGATTCAATTGACAAGCTACACATTTTCGAAAATTAACGGATCAAAACTTAGAGCTCGAGAGGTTTATGTCAAGATTATTTCCCAAATAACAAAACTATCATTATAAACATTTATTATTTATTAACAAAAAGTTCGCAATAATTTACAAACACCAAACAAATTAATTTTTTGACATTTGTTTTTAGAAAAAATTGTTTGGAGTGCCATGGTAACCAGGCGAAAAGCTACATGCTGTTTAATCACCTTCAATATTCGCATTAGGTTGAGCTACATGCCGTTTTATCAAGAAAACTCGATTGTCATTGGCTGACGTTTGAATTTTTGAGACATTTGCTTGGCTACTAATATATGAGAGAAATAATCTTGATAAAACACCGTTTACAGGTAAAATTAAAAAAACAAAAAAATTCTCAAAACGTTTTACAACATTTAATAAGTGAGTTATAAATTTTAAAAAAATAATTACATATTCATACTTTTTGCAATTATTGTTGCGGTTCTATATAAAAACCAAATGTGTTTATTACAGTTAACAAACATCTAAACAAAAAATTTTTCTTTATTTTGATAAAGCTTCGCATTTTATGACACCTAAAAAATATTTTAATGATTCTATATAAGTAAAAGAAACAGTTTAAAGCCCTCGGCGGCGTTTAGTTGATAGCATTTGAGTTTTCTAAAATCAATTGAAATAAACTTGTCCGGCTATGGAAGCCAACACTTTTCTTATAGGGTTGACATATTTTCTAATCTCCAAAGAGTTTCATAAACAAAAGATAATTCAGTTTGAAAAATATTAAAATAATTCCGTATTAAACCTAAAGTTTAGCAATTACTTTCTCTTAAATACGTTTACAGATTTATATTAAAATAGTGTCAACCAGGGCTCCTAAGCTTTATAAATGTACCACCAAAAAAGCAAATCTCTTAACTAAAGGGTTTGGATTTGTTATCAGCCGAATTGAAGAATTGTCAATTCAGTTGCGTCGCATCATTCAAACAAGGCGTTAAAACAGAGTAGAGTGTTTACTGAGGCACATTTATTTAATTTGATTTTGGTAAAATCGTTGAATGAATACACAATGGTATAACTCATTCAACGGTAAAATGTTACCCGATTTAGTAAACGATTATTTTTTACATAAGCCAGCCTTAAAATATTAAAATAAATAATAATAATCTTTAAAAGTATTAAATAGCGTCTTTTTTATTTTATGGCTGCCCTTTTAACTTTTATTTTATGACGTCACTTTTTGGTTTTTTCGGTTTTTTCGGTTTTTTTAAATCTTACTTGAAACTAGACAAAAAAGATTATAAATTCAATTTTTATCAAAAAATATTAAAACCAAGGTTTTGAGATAACATCAGTCAAAGTTCTGAAAAAAATTCTTCAAAAGTATTAGCAAAAATAAATGTCCCAATTAAGTAGATTTGCTCATCAACTAAAAAAATCTCAAAATCTTCAATTTTGGTCAATTGTAACTTTTTGTAGAAGCCTACCAATTTTAATTGTCTTCTATTCCTTGGCGACAATTTTACCACGTTTATGAGATTTATTAATCATTTAAGCCATAGTCAATAGACTATAGAGTGGATGATTTTGTTACACAAATAGCAGCACGAAAACGACTATGCCATCACATTAATGAAAGTATATAGTGATACAGAAAAAAAAGCTTTTAAAATAAAAAAATATGTAAGTAATATATGTTACTCACCGGTCTAAAATACCCCTTAAAAGGGTCACTGTTTTTGACCATTATATAAATAATCAAATTATGTTTTTTTAACACTGAAACCAAATATCGTTTTTTTAAATAATGTCGTTAGTAAGTTGGTTCTAATTGTTCGATTAGGAATTGCATTAGTGGTCCGAAATCTTTATTGCGCATGGTCAGTACAGTTCTGAACTGGCTCTAAATCGTTGTTCAAACAAACCTATGGTAGCAGAAGCTTAAAATAGTTCCAGTAGTTGCTGCAAAAATCAAATGTAAAGATTCATAAGTTGCGCCTCTTTATTACTGTAAAATATAACGCCCTTCTTTATTTCACTTTCTGTCCCACTATTCGACCAATTTCTGTTTTTAGTCATTTTTGCAAGCATTTTTTTCACTTAGGAGTATTTCGCAGCATTTTAGGGCAAAATAGGCAACACATTATACTTTGCAAAATTTATTTTTAAAATTAAGACTTTTAGAGTTCTGAATTGATGTCAATATTGTTGATAATACCTTTAACAGTGCTTCCAGAGTCAATTTATTTGGATCATTTGTTGCCATATTATTTAATCAATTAACTAACTTTTCGTTTGTATAACGTGTTGCCTATTTTTAGAACTTCGGGCGGGAACAGATAAAAAAATCACCCTGTATACATTTTGTTGTACATACCGTACTTCTAGTTTTAAAATATGTTTGAGAAATTAAGATCAGACCATCTATGGGACATACAAACACTCTGGAAAAAACTGCCTTAAAAAATTCAAAATATAATTGGCCTAAAAGTAATAGTCTGTTAGCGCCTGTTTAGTGCGCCCATAAAAAATATATAAATCACTATTTTTTCCCAAGAGACCAGTACTACAACTTAAAAAATCTAATTTTAGAAAAAAATCGAAATATTTCCTGGTTTTTCAGGT
This sequence comes from Tribolium confusum, assembly GCA_029207805.1. Taxonomy (NCBI): domain Eukaryota; kingdom Metazoa; phylum Arthropoda; class Insecta; order Coleoptera; family Tenebrionidae; genus Tribolium; species Tribolium confusum. The sequence goes on from JALGAY010000006.1 coordinate 15,247,090, forward strand.
TTTTTCCGTTACTAATAATTCGATCGGGTCAATTCAAAGTCAGTTTCGCTCACATTTTAATTCCCTACAGTTTGTACATATCAATACAGCATCAAGATTGAAAAAAATCATCCACTGAATATTGATTGGTTTAATATTCTGCAACTTTTTATGTCACCGACTTTTTTAGTAAATTTAAACGAACACTAGTTAGAAATTTGAATAAATAAAACAAAAAAATAATGTTTACAATTATTTATTATTTAAGACATGGTTAATGATAGTTTATTATAATGAATTTTATTATATAAAAAATATATTTTATGGCTACAGAATAATACTTGAATTTAAACAAAAAAATAAACTCCAACTTCTTTAAAAAAAAACTTAACTCAGACTTCTACAAAAAAACTTAACTCCAACTCTTGGTCAACCAATTATGGTCGGTGTATTTCTGTAAGGGAACTGACTTAGACTGTAAATAAACAAAACAATAGTATTACTTAGAATAATCCTAACTATTAGGCCCTTTCCATTTACAAGTTTTTGCAGATGGTTTCACATCACTTCACTTTACGAATTGTTCCTTCCACAGAATGACATTTAAGTGAAGTGATTAGAACTGAATTTTTCTTCTTCCCCCCTTACCGATGCAGCACTACCTTCCGAGGTAGCGCAAAACTGAAGTGTTTTCATCAATTGGTAGAGGGGGAAGTGTGGACGTTAGATAAGTGTGTATTTGTTGAGGTTATGTTAACATAAATATACACTTTGACGCAAAAAGTGGGCGAAATCGTTCCTTTTGCGATACGATTGCCTGCTTTCATGAAGTGAAAATTTCATTTCACATAACAAAGTGATCTGATAAATTTGAGTCTAAAAGGAAAGCTACTATTGTAATTTACTGTGATCAGTTTATGGCGGACGGCTCTAATGATCAAATCTCACCAAGCGAACGGTCCGCCATAAACTCATCCCAATAAATCAATAGTTAGGATTCCCCTAAGTAATACTAGTGTTATGTTTATTTACAATCTAAGTCAGTTTCTTACAGAAATGCACCAAGCATATATTTTAATACCCATTTCTTCAGATCCTTCAGTTCTTGAGCAGTGGATTCTTTACCACAATATCGTACCCATGGTACTCCACCTGTTCATAAAGGAATTTCCTGTGGACGCGACAATCAATCCCGCATTTCTGGGAGCCACATTTCGGGCACGGAAAAAAGCAGCCAACACAATCCTCGACCAAACAATCACAAAGGTCGGTGCAAGTGGTTATATGAACGCCATTTTCGTCATACAGAGCCCCCGGGGGTCTTCGTACATTACTTGGGGGGTTGATTTTGCGATTCAACTTCCTCTTCTCACGGACACTTGTCTCAGGATTAAAATTTTCCAGGAAACGGTTGGCTACAGTGAGTGTTTTCTGGTGTTGATTTCCACTGGATCTGCGGATGTAGTATGGTTTGGGATTTGCATTGCTAGAACTTGCGCCAGAATTCGCATTGCTAGAACCGGTGGATTTCTTAGCAACGCGATGAAGGGACTGGCGGGGCTCAGTGTCTTCATCACTGCTATCACTACTCATTTTCTGCGACTAAAAACTGCACATAGTGTTATAATAACTTCAAAAATTAAACATACGAACCTTGGTAGAGTAATAAAATTCAAATGCTTCTTTGTGGTCAAATGGAAAAAACATGCACCAGCAGGCAGAGCACGCAGCAAGAACAAGTGAACAAGCGCAATGGACGAATTTTGGTTGTTGGAGTTGGACGAGTCTATTGTATTATCCAATCAGAGAACACTACGATCAAAATATTATGCTTGACAGAGTCGGCTCGTCAAGTGTCGTTTCAACATCAACTTACGTTTGGTGTACCTTGATCATGTTTGAGCGCTTTTTGAAAGTTTGGAGGTTACTCTACGCGGTTTAGTTTTGTTTTATTAGTTATTGAAGTTAGTTAGTTTTGTTTATTCGTTTGTTGCGAATTTGTTTTGCTAATTCAAACAGTTTTAAGTTACGCCACTGATATATCGTTATGGCGCCGCTTAAGCCCCGCCCTTGTTGTTGATTTGAATTATACTCTACCGAATGTCATGTCGACCGAATTAGATTGTGCGTCAGTTCGAAAATTAATATTGTTCTGCTTTTATTAAATCTAGAGAAAGAGAGTTGATAGAAGCTACTAATCGTTGCAAAAAAACACTTATTGTATTTAGTTTGCCTTTTAAATCATAAAAATTTTTAGTATAGATCACCAACTCAATAGAAACTTCTTGTCTTGTTTAGTTAAGTCAACTGACACGATGGCGCCACAAACAACAGCGGGAAATTTAAACTATTTTAATACCTATTATTTTCCGTTGAGCGTTTAGAAAAAAGTTTATTAATGCATGATTTTTTTTTAAATTATGAAAAACAAGGTTTTTCAACACTCTGCGCATGCGTACAATTGTCAAATAAATAAATAAAAGTTCTAAGAGTGACTATAAGACGCAACGAACGTGAAACAAAGTGAAATAACTAAATTAATTTAAAATTTAAATGTGAAATACCACCGTTTTGCACCAAACTAAGCTAAAATGTCAAAATACTCTTTAAAATTATTTTAAAGGTAGGCAACTAAATATACTTACTTTTGAAAATGTGTTATTTTGATTAATAATTATCCTGACTTCACAAAAAATAACAAATTAAAAAAAAATAGAGGGAAAAGAAAGCAGTTTGTACACACTTACTTTTATTTGACCAGTGATCGATAGATGGCACTATATATAATTTTTTTATTAACTAAAGTACGACCAACGGAAAAGTTTTGTATTTAAACTTGTTTATTAATTTGCAATTAATAATCTCTACTTTATTAAACGCACTCATGCGTTGAAACGTCTCGGTTATTAATCGCCCTCATTAACCAACTTGTTTGGTTAAATAACTATTATACAACGAGCATTTAATGATAGCTATTAAGACACGAGTATGAAAATTACGACAAGAGGGTTAGCGAGTGTCGTAATGAATCCGGATGTTTTAATAGCCATTAAATGCGTGTTGCATGTACTATTTTTTCTACGACCAGCCAATAAAAAAAAAGTAATTTATTTACAAAATTTATTAATCTTGAATTCACGAAATGAAACAAAACCGAACTGCAAAAAAGTCAATTTTAACACAAAGTAAACAAATTGATCTTTTTAATGAATTATCATATTCTGAATAGTGCAGTTATTAAACTGCAACTGCGACATTCTTGACAGTTCTGTAACAATACTAGCAGATGCTGTTGTTGATGGAGTAATTATTAGTGAATTATTGGTTTAGATTAAATTCAAGGGAATTCAAAATTTGATTAGCTACGTTCACTTTATTTTGGACTGATTCTTCTATATAACTTTCGGCCACTGTGGTGGATTTTCACTCATCGTGGTGTCTTAGTGATGTAGTATCACCACCAATATCAACCAATATTGTCGCAGAACTGTGACGGAAGCAGTGTCCGGTATATAAATTGGGTTCTGGAAGATTTAGGTAAGCAGCAATTATTCCCATGTTTCCAAATTTGTTTATTCCTACGTTTTGATAGGAGCATTTTCATTTTAAGGAATTAACAAAAAATGACAGGGTGATACAATTAAGTTTTTATGTAATATATGTTTCATAGTGTTATCTAAAATAAAGTTTAAAATACGTTTTTGTGAAAACAATTATATTAAACATAATCTGAAGCTCAGAAAGTCCTTTACTCTAGTAAAAGGCACAACACTACAATCCTTTAGCATTGTGCATTACATTTCAATTTAGAACTTATTGCTTTAAAAACAAAGAATAAAATCAAATATTTTATAACGTTTTTGATGTTACTAAAAAATTTGAAAAATAGTAAAATCTGGAGATAGTTATTTAAAGATAATACTACAGAAACGCCATCTGAACATGGCATAAAATATTGAGATATTGAAACTAATAAAACAGAGTAAAGAGAGTAATTTTTTTCTTCATGAGAGTCTGGTTTAGTTCGTGATAACATGTTACAGTGGAACTTCGATAACTCGAACCATAAACTGCTACCCACCAAAAGTAGATTCGAGTTATCGAAATTCCACCAAGGAATAGGTTGAAAAAAGTCTAAAACATTTTTATAATGTATTTAGTTTACTTTTATAAGCATTTAATAAATCATTAAAAATTTCCAACACATAGTATGATCAAATTTTAGTCTTACAGATAAGAGTAGAAAATATAATTACAAGAAAATAGGAAATACAAAGAGAACAACAATAATAATAACACCAAGATCGGATATTTTTGAAGAAAATAGAAATATTTACAAACCACCAATATATTTATTAAGTGCTACATTTAGAAATGGTGATCACAAAAAAAAAAAAAATCCTGTTTAACATGGAATTGCATTGATTCAACAAATGATACATTTGATGCATACAAAAAAGTAAAAAACTCCTAATTTAAGTACTGTTAGTAATTTGAAATTACCAAACAAATAAACTATATAATTAAATACAAAATATTGCCCCAATGGTAACAAATAATAATGTTCCGTAAATAAATAAAATTGAATTAAAACAGAAAAATATTTACAAAAAAAGATCCGCTATTAGCAATGTTTATACAAATTTTTGAGCCACTATTTTCCGTTAAGTAATAAAATTAATACAACAAAGATATCACTAATATAAAAAATTGCATTCTTTGGTTTAAACCAACTACATTATGGGTGATATCCAGCTTGATAGAGAGCTGCCTAATAAAAAATCACAAATTCAATCAGTCCTCGTCGCTATAAGCACCATAAGTGTCTAATATCAACAGAAATACCAAAGTTTTGATTAAAAAACATCAAGAAATAATCACCCCACTCCGATCTTGTAAAACGCATTAAATATACATTTAAGATTAATATCAGTTCACCAACTTATAGAAAATTGAAAGTTCCTAATCAATCACACCTACTTCAAACATCACTATCTGGATCAGTTTCACTTCTTGGCTGTCCAAAGTTTCTAGTAATACTCTCACTCATTGATCGAATATTTGCGAGATGAACGTCGTTCGCAGGCACTGAAAAATAATTTAGTCTGTCGAGGTCAGGTACTGCATTAAGATCGTCATCAGTTCGGTAGCAATTATCGTATTCGGAATCGTAGAGAGCACTTAGAGAATCCAAAGACATCATTGCATCCGAATCAAAGATTCGGGAAGACGCACGTGACGACATACTCGTGTTGTCGTCCATATCACCATCATGGTTGTGGTCGTTATAAGCGGAGTTCACGTCACTCAGAGCACCTTAACAAATTTAAAGATTTTGCATAAATCTACAATTTTATTTTAATTTCACGCCAAAAAGTCGGTGACGTCAAAAACATTGTCAATGTGGCAACATCTTCTAACAACCAGTGTTGTCTCTTATTTAATATTTAATAAAAAATGTATTTTTTTTAAATTTTCTTTAGATGTAGACGTTGTTTCTACATTTAAAAAGCTCTTTCAATTTCTACACATTTTTTTTTTTTTAATAAGACAATTTCAGCAAAGTGGCTGACCTCTGGTGTCAAACTGTTAACTGTTCTAAAGGGGAAAATAACAGAGATATAAAAATAAACCGACAAACATAAAAAGATAGTCTCATGGCAATGATGTACAAAATTATATTCGTCAAAATTAAAAATGAAAACAGCAAGTTCTAATACTTTAAAATACTTTATAAATAAATTTATAACCGAGGGCGATATAGTCATTTCGCCCTCTGTGATTGTCATTTATTTATCGAGCTATTCGTGTTATTCGTTATATGTTATATAAGTTATTCGTGTAAATAGTTCGTTGTGAAATAATTAGACAGATAAGTCTTAAATATACCTTACAGTTTTATGGAGTTCATTTGCCATTTTTTGACCACCACAATTTTCAGAAGTGTTTTCAGTTTTGCTTTCAGTTTTCATTTTTTTAATATTGTACAGAATCGCCTGTCCCTGAAACGTAATATACTGTTTTCATTTTTTGACGGTATTTTTGAAACAACCATAGACATAGAGGCAGACATAGATTGTAAATACCATTTTTCCAATTTATTTCTGTTGATACAATATCTGAAATTTTGAATCACCTGACCCTATCAGTTTTCCATGTTTAGTAATTTTTTTTTTTTAAATTTATTGTCTTGATTTTCGACGTCACAGCATATTTGGCTCCAAATTTGAATTGGTTGAATTCGGTAAATTACCTTCAGCATCTGTGAGTCCTGTTTCGTTAATCATAGAGATATTTTCCAAAGCTGGATCATCAGTTGTATATCCTGTTGATTCTCTATCATTTAAGAGAGGTTCACTCGCTCCTCCATCTTCATCTTCTGACCATTCCGACTGACTTCCTTCAGCTCCTTGGTTTTCTCCATTTTCGAGATTTCGTAATTTTTCTTGTACTTTCTCCTCAAGTAATCTTTTTACTTCCTCCTCCTGTAATCGCGATTGATACAGATTGTTTAGATAATTGTTAAACATTGAAGATTTTACCAACTCTCGATCCACAGGCTGCTTGTTACAATAATCAAATTTGTAGACAAATATTAATAACTTTTTCAAGAGAAGAAATCACTTACCCTTGCTGCTTCTTCTTCCAGACGTTGTTCTTCCCTCTCAAAACTTTCAAGATCGGTATCGTCGTCTCTTTTCTGAACTTCAGGCATATCACAGTCAACATCGACTTCTTCAGTCGATTTGGGAGCTCTAATTTAAGAAAAAAACACAAAAAGATTATAAATATTTTAAGAATTTCACCTTCTAAAATTGAGATAAATGATCTGCAAGCATGAGTGGTGCCGAGCAAGCAGCATGAGTCAGTGTTAATGAAGCGGAGTGAAGCTAACTGTAGTAAGACACAAACCCTCATAAAATACATAAAAAAAACAAAGATGGTATTCAAAAAAAAAAAAAAAAAACCTGTCAACTGACAAGAGGTGCTACGCGCCCTTTTGGTAGTAAACACGTGCGTTATTGAGGAAAGAAAACTCAAACTGTTGTTATATTATTGACAAAAACGTTCAAATTCAAATAGATTTTTATTGTTTGTCTACATCGGAAGAGTGTGTAGCACGACTAAAAAAGGTGCCTAATGTAGAGGGCTGTATCTCACTACATGAAACACACAGTTAGTGTTTCTATACCTGTCAAGAGGCGAGACTTTTGGCTGTTTATGAGATTCGGACGGTCCAGGGGACGCTCCCCTCTTAAGCGATCCCTCTTTGCTGCTTGCTCTAGGAGGGGACATGCACTGGAGGGTAACACTGCCGGTAGGATTCACTCTCAAGCCTAGAGCTAGCGCTTGGATCGCTGCAAGGCCCACCTGGTGATTGTTATTATTTGGAGCATACCTTACTAAAGGCTCCAAAGCTAGATCTTTATTCTGTTGGCTCAATTCAAACTTTGGAGGGATATTCTGAAGCAAATTTTGCTCATCTAGCAATTTTTGAATTTCACGTTCAAAAGGACCAATCAGATTCTCGTTTTCTGTGTTATTCACTTTATTGTTCGGAGAGATCTTATCACGAAAACCTGAAGGTGAGGTTTTAAAACGTCGCAAGTCTTTTTTATCTGTCTGACAAGAACCGTCTTTCTTCAGACTTTTCTCAGTTCTTGTGTCTTCTTCTTTGAGTAGTTCTCGGATTTCTTCAGCTTCTTTAAAACTTGGAGATCGTTTACAATTCGCTGATAGTTTGTTACATTCCAAAACTGAATCACTGTCGTTTCTTATACGTTTATCAATACTTTTCTGTTTGATAGGTAGTTTTGAGACTGCTCCATTTGCACTATTTGCTCTTAAAAGTGAATTTGGTTTAGTTTTTGGTCTTGTAACAAATTCAAAACTGGCACAACTTTCTCCTTTACAACTGTCTTCTCCATCTAAAACTGGAGGACTTGTTACAATTGATGAATCAACAGTGTTGCAAGTTCCAGCAAGTGCAAGAACTGCATTTGGTGGTAAATTATTTCGTTTAGTATTACTTCTATCACTTGAATTCCTCAACGAACAATTCGCTGGAATATAATCCAATGATGCTCTTGGTGACACTTCCGGTGATGAGCACGGATTCACTTGAATATCAGAAGGAAATAGGAACTGTTGTGTATCAGTAGGTAATGGTGGAGACACACATGGTGAAGCATCAGCATCTGTTGTCCTACTATAACTCTCATCCGAACTGCTAATACTTGGCGAATGATTCAATGATGAGATTTCATCAGCTGATGAATGGATCCTCTGTGGCACTCCACTGTTGTATAACCCTCCAAGACTCTCATCCGAGTAGTGTCTTTGTAAAGGACTGTGTCGGTTCGAATGAGGACTGTGACGAGAGTGTAAAGGACTGTGTCTGTTTTGGAGAGGATTGTGGCGGGTTTGGATTTTGTTTCGGAGCAGTTCGGGAGTGTTTTGATGCGGTTGGATAATTTGGTGAGGAGGTGGGACAGGACCGGAACCACCGTTGTGGTGTTTTCGGTTATGCCGGTTCGGGGATTCTTTACCAGGCGGTTTTGGTAAGGGTTTTAGGTAGGGCTTGATGTTTTCAGCTGGCCGGATTGGAAGCGCCGAGTAAGGATTCGGAGCTCGAGGCCACGGCGGAGTGTAACGCATGTCCTGGAAAAAAGCACTAGCAACAAATTGAAGGACGTTCAGAAACAATTACTAGCAGACTACCACAGAAAATAAAAAAAGTATATTAACAGGAATCCTTAGAACAACAAGGTTCTAAAGTCCTATTAAAATTAGCCTTAAATATAAAATTAAGAAAAAAATAAATTTAACTTAAAAATAACTTTACTAAAAAAATAATTTTACTTCTTCTTTTGATGAGACTTCAAACCCCTTACAAAGCGGTATTTTTTCGATTATATCAATAATTTCGTATTTATTTACCTGTGATCCTTGCCTCTGTACCGGCTGATACGCATTCTTATGTGGTGGCAGTGGCGGCGGCGGCAAATTTTCCTCTTGAATCTTCTTCCCGTTTCTCCCTTTACACCCTACAGCCGGGAGTAGCGGTTCATTCTCACAGCCATTATTCCCATGATCTCTATGCGGCGCCTCCCTTAGCGGCGGCAGCCTTATTGCATTCCTCACTCCACTATAGCTATCCTCCCTTGAACTCGACCTCGTCTGCAGCTGCGGATGCTTCGTCCTTCCATTCATCTCACTGTGATGCAAAAGAGCCAACGGAGTAGCCACTCCTCCGTACATGTTACTCGTATCTGAGAAACTCCCGTTAAATTTCAGAAGCGACCACAGATTAAACACTTACTTGAAGTTGAGTTTGACCGCAAGCTGTTGAGTTCTTCGACGCGGAGAGTTCCGGGTTGTTTACGATCGATTAGGAAGTAGGTGGTCATGTCGCCCTTGCCTTTAACTTTAACCTTGCCCCGGCATTGGAATTCGTAAGGGTAGGATTTGAGCACTTGGTATACTTCTTCAGTGACTTGAGTGTGGTTTGGCAAGCCTGTAGAATCCATACGACTTGCAACGTTCACTGTGTTGCCCCAGATGTCGTATTGGGGCTTCCTAGCACCGATCACTCCTGCCACCACAGGGCCAATATTGATTCCTGTAATAATAATAATAACAGTAGATTTATTGCGACTGTAGAAAGCAATCAAATTAGAAAAATCCCTTTTTGTTTTTCAGCAATAAAAATTTAAATGCCGTCTCTTAAGGGAAATCTATTAAAATAGTTATTTTGAAATAACATATAAAAATTTTGTAAACAGTAAAAACAGAAGTAAAAAAGATAAATAAAAAGTGTAAAAACATAAAAGCATAATAAACGTCTAAAATGAATGATTTCAACTAAAAATGTAGGCAGAATTTGAGGTAAAACTGAAAATTGACAATTCTAGAACTAAATAACAGAAAAAAAAAGATAAAACGTTGAAGACCGTGATGCCACCAAGACAGAAAAGAACAGAAGATTGTCTTGACGTATAAGATAACAGTTGAAAAGAATAAACAAATGAGAGAGTTATTACTTCTAATGTACAACCAAATAATAAGTATAAAAAAAGAAAGAAAAAAGAAAAAAACTTTATAAATAGAATCTAATGGTTGGTATAGGTACCAATTCACAACAAAAGGTAATAAACAAAAAATGTAAAAACTATAGGAGCATCAACTCTGTTTCCTTACAGATCTAGAAATAAATAAAAGAAAGTCAATTAAAGAAGACAAAATCGAGCTAGTGGCTAAGCGAAGGGCCTGGTGCGGTTCTTAACCCTCAAAAGGTTGAGTTTAAATCTTCCTACCAAGTGCTCCAAGTTTTTCAGAGGTATTCTCTGATCAAAGACAGATACCACAAAAAGAATTTGCAGCTTCTTTTCAAAAGCATATTAATTAAACCTACAGTCTTAATGTAGAGCCTTAAGTCAAATAAGACTACAATAAAAGATTCATTAGTGATCCTTGGTTTACAGAAAATGCAACACAAAACCTGATAATCACTTGAGCCACATAGCAAAATTATAAAGAAAGAAATAGGCCCATACATTTACATTGAGATAAATAAGCATTAAAATTAATAATTTTTTTACTTTAAAAAGTAAAAAGATTATAGATATAGAATACATATTAATATGTATGTACGTATACATATAGATATATATATAGAATACATCTTCAATCTTCTTGCTGGATTTTTTAGGTGTGTTGAATAAAACATAAAACACCCACCAACACCAAACACTACACTTAACACGACGCGCGTCTCGACAATGTTGTCATCCTCAGGGAAGAATTAAAATTAAGAAACTCTTAGTTTTAATTCCTACCTGAGGATGACAACTTTGTTATATAAGACTGACACTAACACAACGGAGTGTAGTGTTTGGTGTTAGAGAGTGTTTTACTTTTCTTTAATACATCTTAATAATAAGATCCTTTTGTAGATGAAGCACTTCAGAAAAAGAAAAATCTAATTTTGTTTAAACGAGATTCATAAAGCCAGTTTACAGAAAGTGACATTAACTCTAATTTCGACTAAATAGTTAATTTGCGATTAAATGCCGATTTTGACCAATCAAACACCAGAAAAGCCGATTTAAGCCGAATTAAAAGTTAATCGCAATTAAATATTTAATTTACTTTCTGTATAGTCGATTAGCCCCTAGAATAGTCGATTAATGTTGTAATCAATTTATTAGAGTAGCTAATTGTTAGCTAAAGAAAAAAGCCCAAATTTAACGTGAAAACGGCGTCTGGAGTTAACTTTACCGATATCTCAAACTGTGTAATTTATGTTAATAAATTTTTACAGTCCTAGTGCTGTAAAGAAATCTATTACCACACTAGTACAGTAAAAACTGATAATAAAAATAAGAAATAAATGGGAAAAATTAAATTAAACCGACATAATATTCTTACTTACAAAATTAATTTTTTCTCATTGAATTTTAATTATATAATTTAATAAAAATTAAAATCAATTACAATTTCTAAAAAAAGTAAAGATATTTGCTACTTACCGACCCGCAGCATGAAATTGTTGTACGAATTTTCGTTGATGTTCAAAAGCCGGTCCCTCATCGCAAAAACAAATTCAACAAGCGTACTTAGATGTATTCCAGCAGTGGTTTCATCATCATCTAAAATCCGTAAGTCTGGCATTAATCCAACCGCTGCCATATAGGTCGACCCAACAGTTTTAATTTTATCAATAGCTTTGAATCTCTCTTCTCCCAATAAATCATCAAAATCGGCTATAATTTCATTAAGTAACCTCAGACACTCAACACCTTGATTATTTCCATCTAACTCAGTATAGAACTCGTGATAATTCGTAATGGAAGCAAAAACAACACCAACTCTTGAATAACTTTGATGGTAAAGTTCCTGTGATAGAGTATTCTGTAAGAGAATGTTCTTCTATGTTAACCTTTTTGTGCAGACAACATCAACATACAGAAAAAAATTAAAGAAAAAAATGTTGCCAGCACATAATTTAACACTATTTTTCACTTACCATATTATTTCGGAATTGATTATCTAAGAAATGTGTAGCGACATGAGCTGGTAATAAATTAAATAAAATTCTCTTATTCGAATGTTGAAGTGCATCCATTTCACGTTTTTCTTCATTTGCTTGGACTTGCCATAGAAAATCCAAACGAGCAGTCCATTCGACTTGTCGTCCATGTAAAAGCACAGCCAGGACGAACATAAGGACTTGAACAACGCTTAAAACATCGGCCGGAATAAATAATCCCACTTGACTAAAAAAAATTAATCAGAACAAATTCCTACAAATCATTTTTCAGTACTTGACTCTTTTGTCGTAACAAGTGAACAGTCTAGTATGTGATAGTGTTATCAAAAGAATGTAAACTGTCGACATTATAACCAATAAAACAGCTTTTAGTAAAATAGGAAGTCGCAGAAATATCGCAACAGCTAAGTATCCCAAAGCGCAAGAAAGGACGATGTATTGAGGCAAAGGACAAGCTCGGTGGTCCGCCTCTTTGAAACCGCCATCAAGGGTTACGTTTGCTGTCGTAGGCACACATTTTGCTTCGTCAGGTGGTCGACAAGTAAACTAAAATACGTTATTTAATACATGTATCCTCTCTCAAAAAATCCTGTATGAAATTAGCTCCACAAAGTTAGAAATAAACGGTAAAAACAATTGCCCATCGATTAAATTAAATATCATTGCTGAAATGTTTACCAAGTTATTTTGATTGCCATTTGTACAAAAATATTCAAAAAACAAAATTGCAAAAGCTATGTTTACATTTCGCCCGCCAAAGTAAAATTCCTGCTTTCTTTTGTCAAAAGTGATTGCCAATCGATTTTTTTTTTGATTTTGAGTTTAGAGAAAAACAAGATCTGTTTTAAGAATCATTATTTAAATAACAAATTCACTTTAGCGTTTTTACAGAAGTTAAAATACACTTTAAGAAGTGTAGCAATGCTAAATAAATTTGTTGTTTTAATAAACAAAAAAAAGATGTATTTTTTAAAATTTTGACAACACAAAAATGGTTTCAACTCAGTTTTTTCAAATAGCACACCCTATATTTTAATATTTAATCTATGACTGAATAGATAAAAAATTTTTCCACCAATTGGCATAATTACATGACACTTTCATTTGACTGATTTTGTTTTATTGTAATTTTCCAACTTGGATATAAAAGAAAAAAAAATGAATTTCTGATATATTTTTTTTAAATAGAGCAGTCTGTAGCTTAATACGCGGTTGTAGTGAAGTGATTGGTGTTCGTAGGTGGCTTTATCGTTTGAATCAAATTGTGTTTTCATCCTTTTTTTTTTGATGTTTCAATAGGTAAAAAAATTGCACTTTCTTCAATTATTATTATTACACTGTTATCTCTCATTTACTATCTTAAATTAAAAAAATGGATAAAAACCCGTAAAAATAAAAAGTAATGAATTTCGTTACGCCCTAATGAATTTTATTAAATTACTAGTTGCGTAATATGTGCAATTACATTTTGAGAAAAAACTTCGCGTCTCATTAGTTAGATCAAAAAAACAAAAATAAAAACAAGTTTCTACTCTTTTTAATTTGTCACATAATTTATGGATTTTCATAGATTTTCCTTCTTGTGTTAGCTCGTTGAAGAGGGCTTTAAGCAAGGAATATTGCCCACTAAACACTTTTGGTTTTTGGTAATTTAATAAGCGCAAAACAATAGCAAAAAAATTTAAAAAAACACACAAAAAATCGAACAATAAACCACAGAAATGTTTCAAAATTTCCGATATAACATAAATTTTAGATTAATGTTCTGCCAGGAAACAACAAAAAACATTTTCAACAATTCTAACACTAAAAAAAGAACAAAATATTTTTTAGCAATTTTTTTGTATTTTAAAGATTATCAAATTGCAAAAATTTATAGTAGACTACATTTCCTGTTTAAAGGCCTTTTAAATGAACTGTCGCAGTAGGTACTTTTGTATTAAAACAAAAAGTTAGGTGTGGTTTTTCTCCTAGTTGAGGACGAATATCCATGGAAACGCAAAAATAATGTAGCAAATTAGAAATAGTAAAAACGTTTTTTTCTGTCCAGCTAATAAAAGTATAGTTGTCGAATTTATTTTCTAGGTAAAATACTCACCCTGTACTTAATATTTTTTTTTATAATAATGGTTAATCAAATTTAATGAGTGGGTAATAATGGCCAATGAATAAACAAGAGAAATTTATAAATTTATAACTGAAGGACAAAATGTGAAGGTAGCCCACGCAGTTTTGTTTTTAGTATAATTGTTTCTAAAAGTAAGAAATCAAAATTAATTAGTAAGTAACCGATTTGCAATCATTTATATCAAAAAAGTCCCTGTAATTTTGTTTTTTAAAAATATATATTTTTTAACAAAGATGGACAATCAAAATAATCTGGTGAGCAATGATGGTCAATAGATAAGCAACTGTTTTACTGTTTTTTTTTATAACTTTACACAGGTTAAGAAAATTATTTTAAACTTACCACATTGACTTGAGCTACTGTGTATATTAAAACTATAGTAAAAACAGTAATTGCCAGTCTTAGGACGAAACTGTGTGAAATATCCCATAAAATCCAACGTAACCGGACGGCTAGTAACAACATGAGAACAACAGAAATCCAAACAAACGCAGTTAGGAAAAGCAGAAGCAGTATAATAGTCCTTGGTAGAACAGTAACTTGGAGTACTCCAAGCAGAACTAGAAGTACTAACGCGCAAACGAGAGACGAGCTATACCCGACATCCAAATCATCATGATACTAAAAAGATTTTTTTTAAGGGTTATTGATTGATTTAAAGTATTTAAACCCAACCTGGTTTTCCTTGCTGCTATCTTTAAAGCAAAGGGTAAATAGGTTAACATGAGTTGACTTTTCCCTGTCAACACTCCTTGCATCAATTGCTTGAGCCAAGTATTTATTAACCCTGTTTGAGGGTTGGTGGTAAACGCTGGAGTGTCTCTTTTTAAACGGCCTTTTGAATTTTTCCGTCACTTTATTCTAAAAATAATTGGAAATTACAAGTAGGATTTTTTAATGAAGGGT
This sequence comes from Tribolium confusum, assembly GCA_029207805.1. NCBI lineage: Eukaryota > Metazoa > Arthropoda > Insecta > Coleoptera > Tenebrionidae > Tribolium > Tribolium confusum. Next base: position 15,262,155 of record JALGAY010000006.1, read on the forward strand.
TTAATGTTAGTCAAGCTGCAAGCTATATGTTTTGCTGCGTGTTATGATGTTAGAAAACACAAACTAAACACAGTTGTTTTGTAAGACTCCGGAGGTGGAGAAACATAAAAAACCAAGTACAGAGGTTAGTATCAAGAAAAGAGTTAATTCAAACAGTGTACAGACCGAGACGAAAAAATATTGCGATTAACAAAATTCTAAATCTAATTATCTAATAGGTCCTGCTATTATTATAATTATTTATATTTAAATCTATGTACAGTATGAATCAGAAATAGTGACAGTAGTTATGCTTCGAGTACATAACTTGATTACATAACAGATTTGTTAAAAAAAATACATAATAATACGAGTATATATAATGTAATTTGGTAAAAAATGGCGAAGACATGTAGATTTTCAAATCACAAAAAGTTCATAAAATTGGTAAAAAACGTTTTTTTTTGTTTATATTTAACAAAAATATTGACAGCAGCTCTTCAAATGTGACAGAAATAGTACATTACGCCGCAAGTGCAAAAAGTAGGCATTAATATCCAGAGCTGTGAGATGAGAGCTGCTTTTTCCTTTATGCCTGTGTGAGGTACAACTTTTTTCACCTATCTTCAATTAAATTAATTAAAAAGATAAAAAACAAATTTTTACCTTCAAATCATAAGTGTTAAACGTCATACTGATAGTTCTTACATAAATAACAAAAACGTGCTAATATAAAATTGTCTGCCCTTGGGCGAAAAACGACACTTTCTGTTAGATTTTTAGAAGTACTAAATGTAGTCGAAAAATATAGTAACAACCATATCTTTTTTTTTATTTGTCATTGACGTTTAATTTAACATTTCATTCAGAAATGAAAATCTGTTTGTGTATTTTATTTAATTTAAAGGTAGACCGAAAACAGTCTAGGGCTGCTTATGCCTATTTTAAGCCCTTGCTACATAATATACTATTCTCGCCCTATCAAAAATCGTCTGGTCATACCTAATTGTGATCGATTTTTCGGTAAAAACTCTAGTAAATAAAGCTTAAATTTTCTGTTTAATAGATGACAAAAATTATTTTGTGAAATTAAAGCATAAACTGGAACGTGTTTTATCAAAAAGTTTAAAAACAAATTTAACAAAATGAACAAGAAATTTTGAAAAATATATAGAAAAGAGTTGCTAAATAAGATCGAAGACGTTATTTTATTGGGTCTATCTTACTATAAAAACTACAAAAGTCATAATATCAGTTCTATTTTGCAATTTTTTGATTATAACATACTAAAAAAAAATATCTTCTAATTTTTTTTAAAGAGATAGATATTTCGACTCTACCGATGTCAAAAATCCTTCGCTTTAGGCACAATCAGAAGTTAACCACGTTTTTAAAAGAACTCTAAAAGTATGGTCGACAAAATATTGTTTTCACGTTTTTTTTTTTAATAAAAAGGTAAATTGTAACCGTAGGTTACTATTTAGAAAAAAAATGTATTCTTGGTTGGCTGGTTTACTATATTTTTAATTTTTTGAAAATTATTTTCCATTCCTTGTTTTTAATTCGTATATTTCGACCGATTCGAGAGGCCTAAAGAGCTTGGAAAGGCCAACTAGGACGGACCTAGGTTTCGAAATTTGCTTTGGGTATTACGAAAATATCTTTGTTAGGAACATCCGTTATTATCAAGGACGTTGAATGATCAGGACGGAGGGTCAATTCAAAAAAGTGAAAACGGCGCCAATGCACGTTAAGCAATAAAAGGTTACTAAAGTAGACCATTCTACGCATGTCTAACCAGTAGCGTCTCGTTAGATTTATAAATTGGTGCACGTCACGAGAAGCTTCCAATCTAAAATGTTAATTTTATATTTATTTATACTCAAACACACTTTATTTTGAACCCAGCTGCTTAAATTTAACAGTTGAAGCAACTAACAGAATCGTTTTCCAAATTGTACGTTAGATGCCTCTGCCTTGTATAGGAGAGAGAGAGAAATAGAGTCGTAAAAGGTTACTTTAGAGTGAGCGAATGCCTTCAACATTTTAGCATTGGCAGTATAGGCGACCCTCCGTCCTGGTCATACAACGTCCTTGGTTATTATCACTTCGTATTGTGGCTGTCAAACTGTCATACTTACGGGCTGTCATCCAGACAAAATTTACCGTAATTTAAAATTTTGTCGTTGTAGATTTGAAGCTGCGCGTTTCAGAAGAATCTTAATTTGACGGACCGCTTTTCGTATCGTTAATCATATCATTTTTTATCATATCTTATCCTTTGTATTATCGTTCCGCTCCTGAAATTTGAATGATTCGATATCCGTTATAAAGTTTCTGTTTGTTCGTACCTTCCCTTAGAAAATCAAGTATTTTAAGCGCCTTCATTTCTTGTCATCAACAAGTCAATGTCATCACGTCAATTTATGGACCGTTTTTATTACGCTACGTTGCCAATATGCGCAATATCAATAACTGCTACAGATAATACATAATATACCTTGTACCATGAGCTTCACCTATAAGCCGTGACCTTTAGTAATATTGCGAAAGCTCGCTTGGAGTTAGAGCGTGACGAAATAAATACAGATGCAAGCCCCATCTATGTATATCTTTTTTCGTATATAACTAGTTTTTGTAGCTGTAAATTTTCGCGCTTTAAAATCGGTAAGCAAACTACCAATCTAAGGTAGTTAGTAAATATGTATCAACCAAGTGCACATCTAAGCCGATCTAAGAGCCTTGAAATTTGTTTAAGTACCTACTAACTAGTTTGTAGTTGACCCAACAACGTTCAATTTAAAAAAAAAATACATTATTATCGTCTTTTATCGTGGCTGTTGTCCTTACATGCAACCATCCAATCTTCCTTTGTTATTCTGAAAGCTGCAGGCTTCAGAAAATTCGAAGTTCCTCGCTTATTGTATCGTTTATGCTATCACATAGTTTTAGGAGTAGATATATCGTGTGTTGTAGAGTGACTGCCGTTCGGTTCCTTAAATTTGAAGGATTTGCAATAACCGGCCCCCGGAAACTGTTTGTGCCTTCACTCCGAGAATTTTGAGCTCATTTTTCGAGAATATTAGAGTCTATGTTTCTTGTGTCACTTTATTTTGTATGAACATTTGAACGTGATATGAAGCTCCCTTTGTTCTTCTTATTTGCTTCGAGCGTTGCGCATGTTTACAGTTGGGTTCTTTTTCCAATCTTTTTTAACTTACCTTCTGTTTTCATACCGTGTCGGGAGTGTATAATAGTTCACCGTTGTCATAAAATAAGACAACCTAGATGGAAACGTAAACACGAGAGCCAGCGCCATCATTGCGGGTAAAAAATATTTTTTTTATTAATTAATAGCTTTTCAATTGAAATTTTGATGCTTTAATAACAGTAAATAAACAATCACGTTTTAAGTTTTGTGGTGTGTTCGTAGGATCAGAAGGTTTTGAGTAAAAATATTGGGTAAAAATCGCAAAATCACTGGAGAATTTACCAGAATCGTATTCAGGACACACCTTAAAACAATTTGGAATACATTTTGAAGATTTGTGCAGCAAAATGTTTTAGGTATCCTCTATTTTCTGGATTCAGACCACAAAGTCGCTAAGATCACAGCTTCCCTTTCTATTTTTTATTTATGGATGGTCCTTATTCAAAGAGCGTCTAGCGTATTGAACAAACCTACTGCCATCAGTTCTGATTCATACTGTACCTACATAAATTCGGCTTAATGAGCAATTATTTTTTTGTGGGCTACTTTTTATCTTAACTTTACCTTGAAAAAGCAAGAAATATTTTTTAATTTTCTTTGATAATCTTTCAAATGTTGAGAAGCTCTCAATCGTATTTGAACGTCTCGGTGTGTACATAAAGAAAATTTTCTGTAAACACTGTATATCAATGAAAAATGTTGACAAAACGCAAAGCCAGTGAGTGTAACTCACATTGGTCTCTGTATCTGGGGAGCGTGTTTGTTCTGTGGAGGGTGAGATTTCGGCATGGAGCACCCTCTGCAGTTCTAGCACCTATAAGCCACATTAGACCAACTAAAGACTACGGCTACACGTTAGGCACATATAAAACCGGACAAAAAATTTATTAGACACATTTTCGACAATATTCGCTAGATTAAAACATCGAACGGACATAAAAACAAGCGTCCCAAAATATTGAATTTGCAAAAATCAATATTTTGAAACGCCAAACAAGCAATCGAACTATAAAATAAATGGAGATAAAATGATTGAAAAAATGGCGTGGCACTAAGCTGAACGATAATAAAATGGTGCATTGCAGCTACAAAACTCACTTTGCTGCTAGTTTCAGCAGGGTGCTGGGACGAATCACAGGCCGAAGGGTCCGCATGGAGCACCCGCTGCAGATCTAGCACCTATAAGCCACAGAGTGACACCAAAAGACATTTACACATTCAACTACAAGAAGAAATTTGGACGTTTGTACAAATTTTTTGGTGGGTTAGGATTGATGCGATGTATTTTAACGATTAAAAATGACTGACAGGCAGTAAGTATGAACACTTACCACTATTTTAAGTCTTGGATACTCACATTTCTAAGAAGTTAAGTGTTTGTGAAGAGATACAACACTTACCGCATCCTAAAATGCAAACAACACCGTCATGCGGTATTACAACATATAGCAAACCTCGAAAGATTCTATTTTACTAATAAATAACAAGCATTTGTTAAGAGAAACAGTTTATGATGGCATGACATATTTCATATTTACAGGTGTATTATAAGAGCGCTAAATCGGCTTAAATTATAGAGGAACGTGCTGAAAGCTTCGACGGTTTTGTTTTATAACGTGATTAAAACAAAATCGACGAATTGTTGGAAATTTACAAGAATCGTGCTGCCAGACATTTATTTGCTAAATCACATTATTACGATTAAAAAATTGCAGCATTCAATATATAAAAGTTATTGCAATTTTTCAGTCGTAACAGTCGAGTTGGTTTCCAAGTTAATCTTCTCTAATGATAACCGAATTGGACTCGACTCATCGAGTCATTGGGTTGACCATCGACTCGACCACTTAAAATTAAATTTGTTCAAAAAAATAATAAAAATAAACAAATGCACTTCGAAAAATCCTTTAAGTTCAGATCATATGTATTTGAATCGGAAATACTATATAAATACACCTGTAACTTAGTTCTTTATCACTACCTTCTGGAACCAATTCGACTCATTCATTTCCAACCTTATAAGATTAAAACGGTAAGCAACTCGTCCTCGAATTATTACCGTATTAGCCTGAAAACAAGTAGCAAGCTATTTTCACAAAAATGTGAAAACCTAAAGCTCGAAAATTATTCGTAGGTCATAAAAACAAGCTGCAATGCATTGTTGTACCAAATCTTTGCATTTTTAAATGTTTTCGGGCCAATTTAGTAATTCGAAAGCAGACTAATTTGATAATTGGAAAGGCATTATGAAATTAAGATACAAAATTATAAACCAGATTATTAAGAATTTGATAAAACTTTAAAAATTTTGTTCTTAGGTACATGTTTAGTAGCGACTCCATATTGTCAACTGACAACTCATCAATTGACATTAATGAACAACCCAACTCATTAACAAACTCAATGTGTCTGTAGCTGTCAATAGTAAAGATGAGTTAACTCTAATAAATTCAAATAACCGCGACCGTTTAAATGGAAAGCTGGCAAGTCAAAATTATAGGGTATATCAATTATAACTTTGAGAATACAACTCAAAACTTTATAACCAAAATTCAAAATTCAACCACTATTAGAAATTTATCGCGATAATACCACGTCGCTGTGGAAATTACACGCGTGATTCTTCTTTTCAAGAAAATCTTATAAATTTGTGGCATAGTTTAATTATCGAAAAATTTGGACATGTTTAGAAAATTTAAATTAGCTTTCTAAAGATTATTGCCTACAATTGCCAATGTAGGGTATAACGCGAGAACAAAAATTTGCAGATTCAGAGCTGACTCGGGTCTGTAATATTTTTGATAGTTTTCCACAATCAGTCAAGGAACGCAAGACCAACTCTAAGTAATCACATTTAGCACACACAAGTTTAGCACACACACGTTCAGGTAAACCTGTGCAGGTGTATCACATAGATTTGCCTCAAAGTGTATGAGTGGCCTAAATTACCTTTTTTATGGCGCCGCAGCACTGAATAATGGATGCGGCTTTATAGCTATTATTCAACTTGTCAATGTTATGGTTGTCCAATAAGTAATTTTTCAAAGAGAAATAAAAACAAAGTTTCGATTCGATTGCTTTAATAACCCTGATATATCCAATATTTCTTCAAAAACTGATAAAGATCGATCAGTGTCGCCAATAAAAAAATAAAATTTGCGAGCTTTGAGATATGTATTCGAACTAAAAGTTAACTAAACAAGCTGGAAGTTAAGATTTGATAAAAAAAAACCTTCGAATTATGTGGAACAAATTCATATGTAAGTTTGTATTAAGAAAATATTGGTTCATTAAATATTATTACACTGAAATTTTATAGACTTCTAGGATACATCATTTCACAATATTTCCATCAATGTCACAGCGCTTTATAAAAATGGTGGTATATAAAAAAATAATTTTTTGAAAAAAAAGTGTTCAACAAAATTTATTTGCACCTGATTTATGTCTAGAATAGATCTAAAATTATTTGTTTAAGCTACTGTCAAATATAATTATTGTGCAATGTGTTTTGTATAGAAATTTTAGAAGTTGCCATTAACCTTTTACAGATTTTGCAGAAAAATCTTGCTGCATCCTAGATTATTAATTAAAACGTTAATTAAATTTGACTTATGTATTTGGCTTGACAAAATCTCGTAAGAATTAATTTAGTTATTGTTTCAAGCTAATAGAAGCTTATGTAAAAACAAAGAAAAATTTCGTGTTTTTTCAAAATTTCGAAATCTAGAAAAGCATTATCTTAAAAACTATGAAAACTGTATTAATCGTTTTGGTCTTAAAATGTTACAAATTTTGTAGACTATAAAACTGGATATAAATATTTTGGTTAAAACCATTGCTTTAGTGCTAAGGACGTTCCGTGAAAAATCACTTTTCTTACAATATCTTTCAATTTTTAAATACACATACTTCTAACTGTTCTTCATACGCAGGTAATTTTTTAATAGTCCCTTGCGGTACTAAATTTCGAAATACTAACAATTGAAAATCGTACATTTAACATGTATTCCCTATCCTAACCGCAGTTAGAATAAGCATTTAATTTGATAGGAACCCTACTTTTCTTAGGATTTTTTTTTAAAACTGAGAATAATCAATTGAAGATATAACAACAATTTTTTTTCAAGAAAAACATGAACATTTATTTTTTATAATATTCATTTTTATAAATAATTTTTAAAGTTTGTTGAAAACATTACAAAATAATTTAAAAACATTACATTTTGGTTGATTACATTGGGATTCAAATTTTGTTATAAAGGATTACTATTGAGACCAAACTACAGGCTACTGCCAAAAAAAAATTTATTAAAATTTGCGAAATTTGATTTTTAAAAATGATGTGTCCCCCCTGGTTATTTCCGAAACGGCTTATGTTAGGCCAGTATCAATTTTTTTCAGCATTACGAACTAAATTGGTAACTAGTTTATTTTAGTTTTGTTTAAAATTTTAAATTTGAGAAAAAGATATGATATAATGAAATTTTAGAGAAAGAATATTTTTCGAAAATAAATTTCAGTGCTCCTAACTTTTTTTATAATTAAAATTTTGAAAAAAACCAAAAGAAGACTTTTCCTTAATTTGCCTCATAATGCTGAAAAAAAAATCGCCATGGTTCTAACATAAGCCGTTTCGGAAATAACGTGGGGGGGGGGGGCACACCATTTTAAAAAATCAAATTTCGCAATTTTTTTTGTCAGTAGCCTTCAGTTTGGTCTCAATAGTAATCCTTTATAACAGAATTTAGATCCCATGCCCCATTTTCAAAATACAGAGTATTAAAAAATTAAAACTACGCAATTTGATGCGAAGCAAAATGTATAGATTGAGTGATTTCTAATATTATCCCGAAGAACACGTAAAAAATACGATTTATACTTAAAAATCATCTTACTGTTATCTAGAGACTGTTTTATTAACATTTTGAGACAATTTCTTTCATCACTCAATATTTTTAAATTTCAATCCACCTCTAATTCATTAGATATTATTCCCAGCCAATGACTAGTGACCAGTAGAAAAAAAAATGAGAAAATAAACAAAAGTATTAAAAAATTAGCTGTTTATACAACGAATTGCAAAATGACCGTGTTTTCTTCTTAGACTAGACGTAAAGTCGTTTTGCAATTTGTGTGCAAAAATAAGCCATTTTGCAACATGTTCCACACAAGATCTTTTCCGATTCATTTACGAAAAGCAACCGTTTTAAGATATTTTTTTAAATAAATAAAGTGAGTTTCTTGATTATATTAATGTCTCTTTTTATCACTAGTTGCATAATCAAAAACTTTTAAGAACTTAAGTGACCTACACAAAATGGTTGTTTTTCGTAACTGAAAGATTATTTATTTGAAACGCTATATATTTTATTTATTTATCATTAAATTGCAAGTTTATTGAAGAAATATTTGATTTCATGTATTCATGTTCATATTTTCTAGTAAAGAATAAATAATTGGGTTGTTAAAACACAAAATAAAACGAAACTTTTCTATTGATTTTTTGTTCATTATTTGATTCAAAACTGTATTTGAAATTTATGTAATAAAGAAAGTAACAATTTTATCAGTCAATGTATCTTAATTTCATAGCCTGTCATACGCTAATTAACATGCCAACTATCCTCATAATTGCAGTAGATGCCAAAAGAGAACAAAGAACAAATTAGCTTTTGCAAACAATGGCAATGGTGTGAAAAAAGCTGACGAAGGAGCCACGAAAACATAACTGTGTGAAAATTCTCGCTTTTAAACTAAATGAAGCGAGTTGAAAAATCTAATCAGCTTTCTTCACATTTTCGGGACATTTTCGTGCAAACTGCAAAGTGGACATTAAATCGAAAATTGGTTTGTAAAACGTACAGAAATCCTGTAAATATTTTGTAATGCAGAATGTGTTTTAATTAATGCAAAAGTATCCGGTGCTAGTGCTGTAAGGAATACTTTGCATATGAAAGTGAAAACAACTGTGCAGAGGTGCTTTAAAAAAATATTAATCAGTGCGTTGCATTTATATCTAAGTTATTCCAGTTACGGGTTATTGAGTTTCTCAACAGACATTGCAAGAAAATTCTATGGCTAAATCAAAGCGAATTGTTTGCCTTTTATCGATCACTTGTATTAACAAACGCATTATCCTTGTCAGGATTCGACCAGAGGGTAGAAACTTGAAGGAATCCAATTTTATAAATATGTACCCTATTCAGAATTTTCCTGACAGGATTTGTATTATTGTATTTAACATCCCCATATTGGAATGGGTACAAAGTTAAAGCAACAACAAGATGATATGCCAAGAATCGTTGGCGCATCTTCAAAAATTCATATCTTTATTAGACTCGTGTCTTATTAAAATAATATATTACGGATAATAATTATGACTTACTTTATCGAAAGTCTACAATAGTTCAAACCTAGATGTAGAAATTGTGACGACATAAACGTGACCAAAGCGGTAAAACATACAAAATAAAAATTAAATTTTAACATATTTTTGTAGCTGCGACCAGATACACAGCGTTTTAACAAAGATTATTTATCTTCTTGCTTTACTACTATGACCACGTTTGTGACGCCACAGTAAAGGTCATAGACAGAGTTCTGACATCTTTGTTAAATCTTCTTTCAAACAAAATATGATTGAATTCTAGAGAACTTTTTTAAGTAAACCCTTAATACATATTTTAAAAACTGGAAACCCTTCAAGTCTTATCCGCCTATTTTCATTCCGATGAAACTCTTGCAATCTCCACTATAAGTAAGTGGTAATCAGTGATTTACCTTTCTGGCGTTGGTAGACTTGAGATCTGGTTGAAGGGCCATATTGGAGAAGGGCACTTCCATGGAGTATTTGATCGAATGGAGGAGTTGGACCACCACATTGGAGACATTCTTGAAGCTAAGTTTGCGCCTCTGAGCCGCACCAAGAGCCGATCGGACCTGCAGCGTGTTGAACAAGAGTGGCTGGAAGAGATCCACCGGAAGGGCCGGGGAGGGCAGGTTAGTCACAAGGGTTAGATACAAGCTCGGTCTAACTACGGGAAAAAATCGGATGTCCCTACGAAGGGCTTGCAAAGGGATGAGTTTATAACCATCGTAAAAGTTTATTTTTCTTGTGACGAATGTGATGTCGACGTTTATGACATGAGATAATAATTTTTTCAATGAAATAGAAGTTTACTTTGTAGATATAGCAATGCATTTTAAGGCTGCTTTAAATATTCTAAATTTAAAAAAAACATGAATAGAATTCCAAGCGGTTTAAAAACTCGGAGTTCTGTGGCTTCGTGGTAATTAATAGCTCATCAGTTTCTTACTAAGGTTTGAAAAACATGAAGCAACTGAGAATTCACACAAAGCAAATATTTACGTTCTTTAACATGATTTTATGTTTAATAAATTTCATTTTTAAAGAGAATTTATGATAACAAAAAATAGAGTTTCTGTTATAAAACATATTTAAATTTTAACGAATATATTTTTTTTCGCCTACTTCTAACAAAATTGAACCATACTAATTTTAAAAATGTGACAGAAACTGTCTTTCCCGCAGTTGGGGCAAAAAAATTTCATATCAGCCCTTTTTATTTAATTTAACGCTTCTAAATTTTGTTGTTTTTATTTGATTTAATTGGAAGCAGGCGAAAAACAGTTGTTACGTATTAGCATAGGTTACTTTTTGCTTTTGTGACATACCTAATATACTTTTTTTTTGACAATAAAACTGAAAATTTTACATATTAACAGCTTCTTCATATACCAAATTGTTTGCTTTTAACTAGTTTCCCAGTTTTTTATATACAAAATTCTAGTTTAAGTTTTGTGAACAACCTCTACTTAAAATATAATGTGAACAGAATACGTTAGATTGTGAATTTTTAACTACATTTTTAGTTAATAGTAAAAATTTAAAAAATATCGATGTGAACTAATTTAGAACAGTTACAAAAACTATCACACAATTCAAATTAGATCTCTAAAGTCTCATTTAAACTATGCTAGTTTCTTAGTATTGAACTACTTTCCTAACTCTTAATTTAACTGCAAGTCTCATTTTTTAAATAGTTTAAGATTAGAAAAGAAAATAAGTTGTTACTACATTATCGATAATTGCAATTTTAAAGAGATAATTTAAGAAAACCTGAATAATTTCTAGTTAGTTTCGAATAAATCTACGTTTATTTTTGTGTAAGCACTTCCATTTTCTAGTTAAAAGCAAGAAGAATGTGCTAATATATCAGTTTTTTAGTTAGTTTAATAATAACGATCTCACAGGATCCTAGTTAACGTAACTCTTGTGGTTAAAATTCTAGCTAATTTAATGCGATTGAAAATAACCAATTAGTAAAAAGTACATGGCTACTCATTTTGTCCTAGCTAAGATCAACTTAAATTAACTAGTTTCTTACTTTTAACTAATAGTATCCCAGTTTTTAATCTTTCAAAATTCTAGGTAAGTTATTTTGTAGTTTCATTTTTAAACTAGTTGAAAACGTTATATAATTAAATTTCTCTTAAATTTTAATTGATTTATTAGTATGTCGATGTCGCCCAGTTCCAACTTAATTTTACTGGTTAAGTACATACCCTAAAATTTAAAATTAAAATATTCCACTATTTTTTTTAACTAGTAGTTTTTAAAAAAATTGTTAAATTCTTGTAGAAACAATTTTTGACTAACAATAAGTTTTTTAAACTAGGATCAAAGTATAAAATAACTAGATTCTTATTCAAAATAATTCACTAACAAGAAATAATTAATTTCTATTTAATTCAGAACAAATTTCGAATATTATATTGATGGCATCGATTTAAATACGCCATTTCTTGAACTAGATTCCTGATTAAACTAATTCACTCTTAACTAGAAACGGTTAATTTCTAGTTAATTTAAAGAATACGTATCTAGCATTACTATTACCGTATTAACATCAATTTAAATAAAACAATTCTCGAATTTTATTGAATTTCTCAGGTTTCGATCTAGTTAAACTCGATATCAATAAGAGAGTTTCAAAGTTCTTAACCAGTCTTCCAGTTGTTTTAAAAAAAAAAACATTACAAAATTCTAGTTGATATATATAGTTGCTCGTTGTTCTAAATTAAATTTATAACTAGGTGAAGTCGATTAAAAATATATAATAACTAAATATCGGTTTAAAGTAATTGTTAACTAGAGATGATTAATTAATTTTTAGTTAATTCAAAATAAATTTACAATATTATCTTGTTGACCTCAATTTAAATACCTCATTTCTTGGACTAGATTCTTGATTAGAGTAAATTATTCTTAACTAGGAATGATTATTTTCTAGTTAATTTATAGAATAAGTATCTAGAATTACCGCATTAACAACAATTTAAATGGCACTATTCTATTTTGATCTAGATAATATCGACATCAATAAGACTGCTTCACAGTTCTTAACTATTCTTCTAGTTGTTCTAAGAAAACCTTACAAAATTCTAGTTGATATAGTTGTTCGTTCTTCTAAATTAAATTTATATCTAGATAAAGTCGATTAAAAATATATAATAACAAGATTTCTGTTTAAAGTAATTCACTCTTAACTAGAGATAATTAATTTTTAGTTAATTTAGAATAACATAGTTAACATCGATCACATTATTATTATTATTACATAGTTAACATCGATCTGAAATACGGCATTTCTTAAATTTTAACTAGTTTTCCAGTTTTTGATCTAGTTAATATCGAAAACAACAAGCCACTTCTTAATTTTTAACTATTTTTGTTATCGTTTTAAGAAAATATTATAAAATTCCAGTTAAAATGGTTGCTTGAAATTAAATATTTAATTGGAGATGATTAATTTCTAGTTAACTTTTTGACTAAATTTGCAGTATTATCTTATTAGCATCAACTTCAATATGCCGTTAAGATTTCATCTAGTGTCTCATTTTTTAACTGTTCTAGTTGTTTTTAAAAAAAATGTTATACTTTAACTTCTAGTTAAAATAGTTTAAATTCGGTTCTTAACTAGCTTATTACAAAAAACATTTTCTTATTAACTGATTTGAATATAGATGTAGTAAAAGATTAATCATTTTAACTATTTACGATAAGTCTGTTTCTCAGGTTTCATATGCATTCAAAACTGCTTTAAAAAGATTACTAAATTATAGTAAAATTTATTTTCTAGTTAGAATTTTAACTAGTTTAAAACAATTAGAAAATAAAGTTTTTATAAAATTTTATTTGATTTAACAATATTATCTATTGTTTATTGTCAACGTAAATCTAGAAAAATAAAGAATAAACATTTAGTTAAAAAAAATTCAGTTCCTTTAAACAATAGATTAAGATTCGAACTAGTTAACATTACTTAGTTTACATACCCCAGTTTGGTTAGTTTTTAACGATTTTCCTAGTTGCTGTACTAAAGTTTCACAAAATCCTGTTCTAAAATGACAGTTCTAGTTAAAAGTTTAGCCAGTCAAAAGCGGTAAAAAATGAAAGAATTAGACTTCTATTAATCTATACATAATTGTTTAAACAACAAAACACAATCTTAACTAATAATTTAGTAAAAGTAAAATAAGTTATATCAACATAAATATGCTACTTTCAGTTTTTTTTCTTTCACATTTTTTATTAAAATAAATGTTGTAGTTTACTTTAACTATGATCTGTTTTTTTAAGCAGAGAGACTCCAGTAAGTGTTGTAAATTTGAAATACCCGTTTGTGGTTGGTTGATTTAAATTTTAAAAGGTTTTAAATTAACCAATCACAAATAAATATTTCAAATTTGCAAGGCCTACCAAGGTCTCTCTGGTAAAAAAAACAGACCATAGTTTACTTAAATAAATTTTTAATTGTATGTATAATTTATTGTATCTTTGTAATTTTCTTTTTCTTTTTGATATTATTTATTCTTAAAGGCTTGCCGTAAATAAACATTATTATTATTATTATTAATTTAAATTGTTACAACAACAAATTCTTTATTTTAATTGTTGTTAATAAATCTGGAAATAACTAGTTAAAAACTTTCAATAGTTGCTAAAATTTTAATCTTATTTGTTTAGTTTTAACTAGATTTTATTTTAAGTAGGTAATTAGTAAAATACAGTTACTAATAAGTAATAATTCTTAAAAATACCATTAGAGTTAAAATTTGTAAAAATCTATTTAAAAAAATTGAAGTACGTGTCTAAAATATAACGTTTTTACTATTTCAAAAGCTTGAGACCGGAACTAGGCGTTAGAATTTAATTCCGGTCGCATTGAGTCATGTTCAATTCGTTCAGACGGCTTCATATTTGTTGCATCCCTTTTTAGCAGCCCTTCGGTTTTAATCCCTGGAAGCTACTTACAGGTGCAATATAGGTCAAGCAAGAAAAACCAGAAGGTGTTTGGGGTTTGGTTTAAATAAATTTTTTCTTTGCGCATTTGAAAACACAAAACAAACAAGAATTAATTAGATTTTTTCGTGGACATCCGACAATGAAAGCGAATAATTAAAACCTCATTAAGTAATAGAATGATGAAAGCTCTTATTGAAATCGAGCTTTAATCATGTTTCGTAAGAACGAACTTCTTAATCGATTTAATTAAACGCTTTTTGGAGAAATTCACACAGTAGTTAAATCAAACTTGTTATTATTGGTGTGATAACACAAAAAAATACACACACATTCAGAAAAGATAAAGTCGTGTGGAAAGCTCGAACAAAAACTAAAGGGAGAGAAAGGGAGGAGTGCATCAACCGTGCAGAAAACAATAGAGACATTGAAACAGTGAACATAATAGAGGAGTAATGAAAACAAGAGATTATTCACGATACCTGGCAAATACAAGCTTTTCTTAGTTTTATTCGGTTTTATCAACGAAAAGTTCGAAAGGTAAATGTACTTTGTATTTGAAGCCAGATAACGTGAAAAAAAATTCAGAATTGTCATACTTCCCTCACACTACAAAGAGTGCATTCTTCGTTTACAAATATTCAAATAAGAGAGAAACTACTCAAGAATGTTGCCTTTGTTCAAAATCAAACGCGGACTGCCCTGAAATGGTATTGGCGTAGTGCATAAATAAACAAAAATTTTAGAATTGTTATATCTACGACTTCAATTAGGGCTTATTGTGTCACTTAGTGACAAGCACAAAGTTCATTACGTAACTAGTGATAACAGATCATTCCACCAGCTTCTTCCGATAAGACTTAAACCAATTCGAAGCGTGCCTTAGTTATGACGTATAAGTTCGTATAAATTTGTCATTTCACAGTAAGAAAACAAATCTCATAATTTCACATATTGTTTTTTTGTCAAAAGCCTAAAAAAATTTGTTAAAATTAAACTTAATACAATGAGCCAAGATCAAAATTTTGATCACTCACTTATTGAGGTGATAATCTGAGGTACTTCCACGCTTCCAGAGAGATTATTAGTTTGTTAGGATCGTGTAGTTCACTTTTAACAAGTGTCTTTTACATAGATTCACATATTTAATGCAAAAGATTTGTTGTGCAATCATCAAGAAAGTATCTTAATCTCGCAGGTACCAAAACATTAATTTGTTTTTGGTTACAAACATAGGGATAACATTAAAAGTGGTTATGGTTAAAAAAATTCGTTCTTGGGAGATTAATGCATTAGTCTCCTTGTTTTTTGATATTTCTAGTGCTTTTTATTGTTTAAACTTTATGTAACTTTTCTTATAGATAGAGATTCTTATCGGAACCTAGCAAAGGTACTTTTTTTAACGATAAAAAAGTAATATTTATTGAAAACCGAAAAATGATTAACATTGACTAATTTGTTCCTAATTTATCACGATCTTACTTAAAAAAGCAAAAATTTCAAAATATGAATAAGGTCAAAATGTTAAAAGAATTTAAAAATTTGTTAGCACAACTAAAGTTGTTCAATTAAGATTAATTTTTCTGTGTAAATTGTTGTTACCAATTAATAGCACTTTTGCTGTTTGCGATTTTTTTTAAAGGACAAAAAAGATGTTGTGCCAATGTTTTAATCCAGTAAAAAAATATCCTTTTCTAAAAACAACATTATAATTTTTTCAGGTTTTTGGTTGTTTTTGATTTTGCTCTAAGCAGTATCTAAATAAAATTGTAAAAACAGTCATACCAGACCAAGGTTTGACAGTCGTTTAGAAAATCCGTCAAATTTCAACAGAAATCTGAATAGCTGATGAAATGATCTTTAATAAACAATAATAAAAATCAAATTTATTGATATATCAAATAGGCTTCTAAAACCCTCTTATATGACTCGGTCTACGTCCTCGTCGGTAACTTCTGCACTCGTAATATTGTGATGCCTATAAACTTACTTAATATTGAAAAAAATAATTGTCTAGTAAATTTTAATTTATGTCGTAGAAATGAAAACGTTTGAAATAATCCTCCACTTAAGTCGAAATGAAATAAAGCCCCAATTTATCGCCGTAATAATCTCTCTAATATTTCACGCCTCAATTCTGTCTACGCTACTGATTAGTGCAGTTTAGCTATGTTATTAATTTCCGGTTGTGTTACCTGCCAGTAAAATTGCGGTTTTTGACTTTAACATCAACGGTTTTGATTAATTTTATACTCGTTGTTGAAATCTCCATGTTCAAATATAGCCATGAGTAATGAACTTGTAACCCACGTTTGCCTAACCTTTGCTACTTTTCTATTGTAATAATAACATAATTTGCATTTCATGTAGTGTAGCATTTAACCTTTTTTTATTCATTGATTAGATTGCGACACGCCTCATGTAAACAAGGTGACAGAAAAAAAAGACTTGTAACAAAATCAATTAACGAAAGAACGAGGTAATTAAAACGCCATTCCAGAGCAGTTTTAAATCGCTATTATCGTGTCTTCGTGATCGAGAAGTGACAAGTACCTTTCTCCTTCGAGCTGGAGGGACGATGAAATATGTGGTGACGCAGTGGTCGCGGAGGTATTGGTTACGGGTGGCGCCGTTGCCAGGTTCTACTTCGTATTCACCCCCCAGGTAGTCCAGGGTGGCTTGGGTGATGTGTACCCTCCTGCAACAAACAGAAGATTTTAGTATAAGCAAACTTATTATTACTGTATTCCGCCAAACAATTGAAATAGCTCTTGGATATAATTAATAATCAGAGAAAATAGTCGAAGAACACAAGCGGCAGATAAAGAAACAAAACGAACCTATGATAGTGTAGTTAATGCTCGTTATTATTTATTGTTGTGTATTAATAAATTAATTAAACAACTACTAAAGACTACTTTTTACCAAAGAAAAACTAGTAAGCCACTTTATTTGAAGAAATACAAAGTTGATGCAATGATACCAATTGTTCCTTATTTCAAGAGCTATAGATTGATACAAAAAAATCTCGATTTGAGTGGTCATTAAATTTCTATAAGATTTGAACGATCTCCTTTAAAATACTCAATTTTCAAAATAAACCAATCCCAAATGAGTATTTCAAATTTCCAACGCTTACGGTATGTGTCTGGTAAAAAAACGGAGTATAGTGTCTTACTCATCAAAACGAACCTAGTATAGTAGAATTTTTTATATTAATGACAGTTTGACAGATAAGTGACAAATTTTGGTAAGAGCGCGACATCTATAGAAACTTATAGAAAGTGAGCGACGCCGAAATTAATTTCTTATAATTATAATTTCTGAAAACTGACTGTATGATAGCTGGACAAATTAAAAAAAACTCGAAGAAATCTAAACAAACGAGACGAAAAAATAAAAAAAAATACACAAAAAAGCAGAAAATTAACATATCCAACATATTTATTATCTGAATATATTATTTTGTCTGTTATACTTGCAAGTGGTGAAACTGACCTAATGGTTTTATACCAGCGGTCACATACTAACAAATTTACGTCATCATTCAAAAATTCGAATTGCTATTGATGTGGCATGAATTTAGAGTATTTGGTCATTATCATTAATACTCAAAGTAAAGTACATAAAAGACAATTGCGACTCTAAAAAATATTTCTAATTAACTCGGTTAGTTGTAAAACTACGTTTCCATTACGAATTTTTTGGTGACGTAAATTCACTCGATTGTTTCCACAACTATATAATAATCTAATATTTAACTTTATAAAAAACTTTATTTTTATTAAATATATAATTTATTTAACTCAGTCGCACTTCAATCGCACGAAACTATCGCCCGTAGGATGTAAAAAAAACATGCTTCAAAATCACTAAATTTATAATTTTCAGGGCTTTTTGGTAATGCCTGACGTCATTTGTTGCAAAAAAGAGTCATTGCCAAACATATACACAAACATATTTTAATCTCCTAATATCATGCTTAAATGTTTCTTCCATAAAATCACAAATTGTAAAGATGGTATCATCAAAGAAGATAAACAAAGGAATAAGATAATGGAAAAATCAATAAAAAGGTCTTAGTAAAAAACGAAGAAATAAAAAGAATTAATTGAGTACCTAAATAAAAGTATATAATAAAGAATATCAAAAATAATAAAAGAAAAAAAAGTAAACAAAAAATTTTAAAAACAAAAGAATTAATAAAATAGTATCTAACACACAGGGTAATCAAAAGTAAAGTTACAAAAAGGTCATCCAATTCTGGACATGGGTTTTCAAGAATGCTAGAAGAGGCCTATTCGACCTTGGCTCTACCTAATAAGAGCGATAGTCGCTAGCCAAGCAGCTTAATAAATTAGCAAAACACAGCGATTATAATGAGCTAATCCCCGGTGATTAATCAAGGCGTTAGAAATCTGTTATAGAACTATTTTTGAGTTACTTGTTTAAAGTAATATTTTATTAAATTATTTTATTCTTTGTAATATTAATCTCTTTAAAATCGCAAGAAGTGGAATTAGGTACATACACGTTACATTTGTGTTTGTGTCACCAAAATCAGGATGTATATCACATAAAAGAGCGAAAAGTAACAACGTAAGAATCGCAGTAAATCATCAGTTAAAATTACAAAAATTCGATCAAAAAGGCGAAAGATAAAAGATACTAAAAAGATTCTAAATATGAAAAACGCAAACAAGAACAATTTGGAAAAGAATAGAAAGACGTCTGACGTAAAAAAAAGAAGAATGGAAGAATCTCGAAAAATAAAGAGAAATTCTAGAAGAATGAAAAAATATTTTAGAAGAAATTAAAAAACGATGTTATTAAAAGACAAAAAGCCTTAAAGGGCAAAAGTATCTCGAAGAACAAAAAAGATTCTCAAAGACTTGAAAAACTGCGTTTCGAAAATAAGAAGAATTTGCGAAACAGCAATTTGTGGAAAAAGAACAGAAAACTCTAGAAGAAATAGAAAGACGTCGACAGAGAAAAAAGCTAAGAAAATATGGCGAAAAACAAAAAGTTATTACAATAATTTAAAGAACGACAATTTAATGAGAAAAACGAACAAAGAAAATGTATTCTAGAAGAACAGAAGCCGATTCTAACAAAGCTTAAAAAACAATGATTAAATAAGTTTCCGAAAAAAAAAACAGGCAAAACTACGACGGGAAAAAGAAGAACAAAAATTTTCTGGATATTCTGATAGATTAAAAAAACAAAAACGACGAGTAGTAGAGCAGAAACACCTTAGAGTAGAAGGTATGCGCATCCAGTCTAGACAAACAACTTAACTTGTGTAAGCTGAAGAAAGCTCCAACTAAAACTGATAACCTTTTAAAATGATTTAGAAACATTTTAAAAGAAACGTGACAGATTCCAACTCACATTGGAAGAAGAAGTAGATGACTTAACTGCGGTAGAACACATAAGTATAATAAAGAAAACTGTCTGTAATAAAGAATATCCGCGGAAACTCGAGAATACAAGCACCATGGTCAGTGAAAGAAACCAGAAGATTTTCCAAAAGAGAGAAACCTGAGATAGGTTGTTCCAGGCAATCGCAAATTCTAGGCGATTATATATCTCGGTTTTCGAGCATACTAGAAGCGCTGAGTGGCTAAGCAGCTTTTGACTTAGCAAGAAACAGCGATCGTAAGAAGCGAATCTCCCTCGCTTATTCATTTTGCTATTAAATTAATTATTATTTGTTTAAAAACTTAACTCTTTAAATCACAAGAAACTCGAATTGAGCCCACGACACAGTAAGTAAAATAAGGCAAATTAGAGAAATCAAGGAAATAAACAATGTGAGAAGAATAGAGGTAGACGAGTGAAAAAGTAATGAAAGCAAATAATAAAAGATAGAAAATGAAAATAAAAAAGAAAATACAAATTAATTTAAATAAATTAGAAACTGTAATGGCAAAAATAAGTGAAAAATTAACAGAAAAATATAAAAGTGAAGGCAATAGAAATACTAGACTTTTCCTTGTCTATCACCCGGTAAAAAATATATATTATTAGAAAAAATAAATTAAAAAATCAGAGAAACAAAATAAAATAATACAACAATTAAACTTCACTAAATGAAAATTTGTCAAGAATTAAAAAAATTGTAATCTCTTTAAATATATTGATTATTTCTGTATCAAAGTAAGTGTAATCCCTAAAAAGCAGAAGGAGCTTAGTCTGATTCAGCAATTTCCGTTATCACGGTATATAAATCTTGTTGCAACACCATTTTTCAATGAAAAGTTTTATGCAAAATTTATATTTTTCTATTATTAATTATTATAGCTCACAATTAAGTCGTTTCATTCAGTCAAAAATCCCTCTTCCAAAGATTCAGTAACAATATCGAGATAATCAATGAGTTCAATCTGCTTTGGTATTGTCAAAAATTTTCAATTATCGATACTGTACAGTTTCAATAGACCCTTTGAATTCAGCTTGCACAAATAACATGTTTCTGACAGTACTAAATGCTTGAAAAGAGACACGTGATGCCCCGACTTCCGTCAAATATAAACTGTTTACAAATTTCGTCAATCGTAATTTCCGTTCTCTAATAAAATAAAAATATGTAGGTACTTACAAGAGTCATAATAACTTACAAATTACATACAAAGTAATCCGAACAGATAATGAATGTATAGATAACACGAAGTTAAGTTCGGTTTAACCAAATTGCTAGGTAATGTACTCAAACTTGGACAATAGGTTGTTATATGCACTCTCCTTGTTAACCGAATCGATAATTTTTCCACCTGAAACACACTCAAAAGGAGAACTAACCTTGTACCCTTATTTGCCGCCAATTAATATCTAAGCTGAATCCTGATAGATTATTTATTCAAACGTAAAGTTAGTGCACTTGCAATTAATTTACCTACATCCGATTAACTAATCTTAGATGAGATTAGACGATACTGTGATTAGTTATATTGCAGCGTTATCGAGATTTGCAATCAGGGCCGGTTTTGGTAAATTTTGGTACAAGAACCAAAAATTCACCACCAAAATTTATTATTATTATATAAGAAAGAGAGTGTTTTAAAATTTCCGGCAGCAGGTTTTCTAGGATTATCTTCATTCTAGGACAAGAGGGTGTTTGTGCGCACTTATGTGCGCTAAAAAAGTAAAGTACAATAGCAAAGTGGTTTTGAGCCGGCAATCGGATGTTAAAAAAACATCTTCAGAAGTATTGACAGTATGTATTTAAATATACTATGTGAAGTAATTTGGATGTTTAAACACCTGTCATTAGTTATGGCTGCAGCTTTATAACTGTAGCTGCGCTATAGATTTACATAGAAAATATGAATCTCTGTTCTCAAGAATACGTAGCGTTGTCAGTATAGCCCCATAGCAATTAGCCAATCAGTGCATTTTCTGTGAGTAAAATGATTCAGAGAATAATCCATTCTAAGTCCGGCCCTGTTGGAGAAATTTCATTTCCTACTGATTTCCAACAAAAATCAACTAGTACTAAATTATAACCCTAAGTGTATGTCATGCATTATGATTCCATTGTTAATTTAGATTGGTCTACCCACATTATTCTACCCTTACTTCATTAAATTAAAATATCTTTGAGAACCCTAAGCCGACGTTTTAGGGAACAATTTAAATCTCGACTGCAAATTGTGGTCTAGAGAATGTCATAGAATTTCCCAAAAAGATTACTCAGATTTTAAAATGAACACAAAACAGGTGAATTCATAAATTGTTATGATTATTTTGGCAGTGCTGCTCCAATTAAGTGTTCAGTCTGTGGTCCTTTTTGACGCCAATCGATAAATTCACTCAAAAAACTGCTTTACTCTTGAATATTTTACGTTATTACAGCTACGCTAAGTTTGGAAACATTTCATCTAATTTGTTTGGTTGGCTATTATCCAAATAGCTGCTAAATTTTTCAGACCAATGAAATGTCTGAAAATGTAAAACTCTCTTTTGTCGAGCTACACATTTCTAAACGACTTTATGAGTACATAAAATGAATATAAATTAAAATCGTTAATTCCCTCAGTCTCTTTGCACTATTTTATATTTAAATGAGCTACCATCATTTCTACACTGATTAAACTTCACTTTAATCTTCACTCAACTTTCTTTCCTTTTGCAATTGAACAGATTGTAATATGGTTGAGTTAGCTCGGTTTTACGTTATCAAGGTATTAACTAAAAGAACGCCCTGTCACATTACATCCAGGAAAAAATCCGGGACTCCATTTGACATATTTTAATTGATTCGAGCAGTGCCGTAACAAGTCCTTGGCGCCCAAAGCAAAATTTTTAATTTCCCGCCCAATGTTTTACTGTATAATTTTAGAAACTGATGGTGGCAATATGTTACCCGTATTCAAAGCCGAAGACGACATTTTCGAACAATTTTTTAATTAATTCTATGGAAATGAAGATACTACCGGTATTATTTCAACTTAAAATTAGCACATTAGACAATAAAAGTAGCAGGTGAATATTTAAGTAATTTGATAGGCAAAAACATTTTTTATTATTTATCTGATTAATATACAACAACAAAAAATCCATTTTTTATGACCTTCAAGAGGCAGAAATAACGTTTCGCTTATTTTGAAAGCTGAATACAAAATTTCAAGTCGGAGGCGATATCTTTTATTAATTTTGAAATTGATAAAGACAAAAGCGGTGTTGATTTTCAATGTTGGGAGCCGAAAATAATATTTTAGTCATCTTGAAAATCGGAGATGAAATTATTTTACTAATTATAAAAGAATATATCTTATCAAATTTTATTTAACGTAATAAAAATAAAGGCAACATCTAACTTGAGACCCGAGTCGAGAGACTACATAGTAGGTATTAATTTTAGAAGTCAAAACCAGTATATTTACTATTTCTAGAAACCAGGGAGAATACTTCAACAATTTTTGAAGCCGAAAGAGGCATTTCCTATTTATTTTTATAACAATGAAGACAAGGGTAACATTTTTTACTCATTCTGACAACCGGAGGCAACAATTTACAAATTTTAGACAGTGGAAGTTATATATAAATATTTCTGGGAGTATATTATATTTAAGTATTTCTATTAACGTTTAAAGTTAGAGGCAAAATTTGACTTATTTTCATAGTTGTGGATGAATTGCAATCAGTTTTTAAATCATTGAAGATAAAGACAACATTGTTTTCTAATTTTTGGAGCCCAAAAAGATAAACTTTTAGTAATTTTAGAAGTAGAAGACAAAATTTCTGATAAAATTTAAAAAAAAAACATCGTTTTTCAAAATCTGCTGGAGGCTTCATTTTGCTAATTATTCGAGTAGACAAAACCAACACTTCTAACTAGTTTTATATAGTTTTCTAACTTTCTAATTTCACTTCTAACTAGTTTTTATAAACCAAAGGCAATAGATACTTTATCAATTTTCGGAGAAGAAGGTGACGCTTCTTTTAATTTTTATAACAACAAAGAAAAAGATGCTATTTAGTTTGGAAACTAGAGGTAATATTTGACAATTTTGAAAGCCGAAAGCAACATTTGTTAGCAGATGTTTAATCAACAACAAAAGTTTTCAAAAATTTCTACATTTTAAAAACCGACAATAAGGTTTTAATATAAACTTGAAAGGTGAAAGCCATATTTTACTACTTTTAAAAGCAAGAATCAGCATTAAATAGTTTTATAAATCATTGGTGATTCTATACAAATTTTTGGAGACAAAGACGACTTTTCTCATTAATTTTTATAACAAAAACATTTTTTCTATTTGGGAGCCGAGGATGTCGTTTTACTATTTTAGAAAATTGGAGACTAAACTTTTCTAATTTTATTATAATTTAATGTCATAAAAATAATTTGTCATAAAGAAGGAATTAATTTATTAATGTATAATAATTTTATTCCGAATCACCAAAATTAAATCGCAAATCACTAGATGTGGTGACATTAGACTGAACCTTTTTACCGCTATAAAATTTCAGTCTTACCCTAAAAACCCAAAAAACTTAAAGAGAAAAAAGTTTACGAGTGGAAAATAAAATTTTACTAACTTTGAAAACCGGAAATTAAATTGTATTGATTTTAGAAGTTATAGAGTCGATATTTCTTATTAGATTTTAAAATAATAAAAATAAAACAAGATCGTTTTTCTAATTTACTTTATGTATACTTTACCATTTACCAATTTTTAGGAAGAAAAGCAAAAACTCTTATTAATTTTTCTAACAATAATGATAAAGGTGACATTTTTTTATAATTTTGGGTACTATATAAGCCTCATTTAGTAATTTTATAAACTGGAGATGAAATTCTAGCAATTTTGAAAACAAAAAGCGGCATTTGGTATTAATTTTTAAATTTATAATGACAAAGCCAACATTTTATTCTAATTTTGAGAACCCAAGAAAATTTAGGAAGCCGTAAGCAGTATTGTACTAATTGTAAGTTTAGTAAGCCGCAGGCTGTGATGTGATTGTATTGATTTTTAAGGCAATATTTTCTTCCAATCTTGTAAAGCTTTACTTGCAATTTTTAGTAATTTTAAAGCTGGAGGTAATTTTTTATTTACAAAAGCATTTTTTTAATACTAGAAGACGAAGACGATATCTAGTTTACTAATTTGAATGCCAGATTTTTATAATTTTTAAAAGCCAAAAGCGACATTTCACGATTTTTAGAAGCTGAAGGCAATAATTTATCATTTTCTGGTGGCGGAAGCGAAATATTTAACTATATTTGCTAACTGCATCCCTGTTGCCAGGCCCTAGCTACGGCACTGAATTCGAGAGGTATCAGGATGCTAGAGGAATTAAACTGAAACCAAGCTAAGATTAGCCCTCGACATCGTTTGAACTGCCATTATGGGATTATTATACCAGTTACAATGTTTGGATAACTAAATGCACCATTTCAGAAACGAGAATTTTAGTTAGATTAAAGGACATAGAAAACCTGAACACGCTGTCAAGTCGCTTTATTCCAGACATAATTCAATTATTTTTCGAATAATAAAGTCGCGATAGCTTTATTTTATACAGGGTGTTTGCAGAACTTTGCCAGTAAGTAATGAGTTTTTTGCCTCTGATCTGTGCAGCGCATTAAAAACAGATAAATAAGACTTGTCAAAGATGCAGATCGTGACACAAAAACTAAATTTGCTAAAATCTGGCCCAAATTTGCGAACACCTGTGTATAAGAAAAGTAGTGGTTTATTATCCTCACAAAATGCAAATGGCGACACGAAACCCTGAAATAGTACAATAAATTACCGAATTACTTTCATCATCCATTATAACGTGATTCAGATCAACGTGTGCGATAAATGTTGAGTAATTTCTCACAAGCTGTCCGAATAGTTAGTTGAACTAAATGGAATTTATTTTTTATGTCAAGAGGAAGTAGTGACATAAATAAAATTTATGATTAAAAAAGAAAAGTCGGTAATTTATTTGGCATCACCGTGTCTGAAGTGTTTGCTTTAGGACTAAAAATATTCAGTAAAAATAAATTTCGAGGAATATGGAGCTAATGTTAGAGAAAAGATGGGCTATTGGAAAAGTGGTTTAGTAGTCTAGGAAAAGTTGAACTGATAAAACACACCTGTGGAAGGTTGTTTAGTGAATAAATGCACTTTTTGTAATAATATTAAAGATAAAGAAAATGTTAATTCATTGCTTAAATTGTCCGGTGACTTGTAGTAACATATAAAAAATATATTTCAATTTAGGTCCTAACTCTCATTTATTATTCAATAAATTTTTTGAATTAACATACATATTTACAGCGCTGTAGCCAAAAAACTAATTAAAGAATAAATGAAGAATTTTACACAAAAAGTAAATATAGTTTTTACACAAAAAAAGTAACAATAATAAAACAAAAAAGGATATAAAATGCTTGTGGAACTACAGACAATAAAAAAAAAGTAAAATATTTCTGTTGCTGAGTAAAAATTTGTATTGGTTAAAACGACGAATATGTGAAAGACTGAACAAGTAACCTAGTTGACTGCCCACCCTGAAACAAGCAGGATGAAAGCCGCAGAGGAAAAGGCAATGCTAGCAGTTTTTAGCAATTTCTAGAAATTTCTTTCCAAAATGTCATCAATGTGAAACATAACAAAAAATTTAAAGCCATCATCGACTTCAACTGAAGAAAAAGATCCTTTTAGTCTTTTGTTAAAACGGTAGTTGTGAATAAATCGTCTAGCATAGACAAACACTTGCTGTGTTCATGATAGATAAGAATATTTAAGAGATTTGCTACATTCTTGTTAGTTGCCAAGTAAGAAGAATGCCTTTTGAACGATGCAAAAATAGCATTAATGTCTTTAATAGAATAAGACCTTGTCCGTTTCAAACTTCAAAATTTACTATTGTTTTTACCGTTTATATAATCTTAAATCACTCTATTAAAAGAACTTGGCGTTTGCAGAATATCGAAAGCTTGCTTTGCTTTCAGGATTTCAGATGACATAAAATAATTTAGTTTAAAATTTCTGCCGATATGAATAAACAAGAAAGAAAGTTGAGATGATGAAAGAAACTAGAAACAAGAGATATAAATGCAGTGTGGAAAAAAAAGACAAGCAATTATTCGAAAAAAAAAAGAAGAAGCAAACTTTAGAGAAAGCAACCCCTCAGAACACCAAAACTGTTCTAACGATCAAAATCTTCCAAATAAGACAACTAAAATATTCAAGACCCTACCTTTGGAGAGGTGTTACCAACTGGAAGACGGGCTCTAAATCTTCTGCGAAAATCTTTAGCTGGCCTGCGTTTAAGAAAAGATCATAGAAGTAAAGCAGGTATTAACAAAAAAAGCAACAACCCGAGAGAACATACACAGGCCTTAGTCGGAGTTTAGAAAAGAAACTAATAAAAATATTTAGGATAAAAAGTATACTATTTCCAAGGAAAGCAAAGAAAAATTAGACAAGAAGTCAAAGATTGTATTAGATAAGACATCAAAAAAGCATAGTATGCTTAAAGCATGTACAGAAACTTATGTTTGGTAAACACTGCAGAAATTTGGATCTGACGTATCCAACGAGCTGAGTCTATATCAGCTAATAGTTCAAAACTTAAAAATGAGAGAATTTACAACAGGCGTCGCTAATGTTATCTAGAAATTCAAACAAATGATAAAAAGTTTGCTACAAGATCAAAAAACAATTTGGAAACTACAGACAAAAGACTACAATTGTGGTTAACAAGATCACAAACATAAAGATTGCGGAAAGAATTACTAGAGAAAAAAAAACAAAACAAAAAAGCTCGTCCAGCTAGAACAGCAGAAGCCTTGATGTATCTACATACTGTCAGCGGCTTGGCTCAAAAAGAACTTAAAATAAGAAAAGAGTAGCGTAAGTTCATTTTCAGAAATTTTGTAACAAAATTCAGTCCAAAAAGTTATACAGAGAAATAAACAATCGACAGGAAGGAGAAGTAGTGAACAAGTAATGCATCAAAGCTGTTAATATCAACATTCAGAGCTGAAACAGAATGCAAAACATCCTATCAAGAAAGTTTACAAGAGAAGTTAAAATTTGAGAAAGAAAGAAAGTGGTCTAAGTAAAAACTAAAAGGATGCACTCAGAAACGGGAGTTTTTGGATGGAAAGTTCCTAGCAATTCACATAATTGTCCCCAACATTATTGTATAGGGGCTATCAAAGTCGAGGTCACGTCGGAATGCATCGAATCGTTGCCAGTCATTGAGCCAAACAAGGATTTTACAGGGTCAATTATTGGAAAGATTTTAGCGAGTGGTACAGGAAGTGCGAAAAAAATATCACAAAAAAATGTCAGATCTGTAAAATAAGAAAAATGGTTACCCACTGACTTAGGAGCTAGAAAGACCGTGCGTAGTAGTTAAAAAAAGTTTTGGTTTACAGAATCCAGTGCAAATTTTAGGTCAAAAGTGATTTACGTTGGAACGCAAAAAATGTATACGAGAAAATAACCCGATAACCTGTTTGAATTTGTTCAATGGCGTAAACTATATTTCACACTCTTTAAAAATATATATAAAATTCATTCCTAGCTGTCTTCTACGAAGCAATGAAATAATATTCTAGCCTCGTTGCCGTTTCTTTTTTTTTTTTTTTTTGACCAAAATTTGCGTAAATTGATTTTTTTTTGTGGTTCGTTTTAAAACAACATTTTAAAGATTTTTTTAATTACTAATATATTCATAGCCTTTATTTAAAGATACCTTGATGTAAAGTCAATATCTTCAGACCTCTATATGTTTATAAAAGACCGCCAAATTTTTTTAAATTTTTTCTCTTACTCCTGGCAAGATCTTCTACAACGCAACGCTCTGAAATTGGAATGCGTTAATTTTGAGGCAGCCGGTATATAAGCAGATCCTGTCGCAGGCTATTAGTCTCAATTATAAAAACATACCCATATACAAAAGGTGTTTAACAAGAGGTGGTTAACAACAGGTGTTTACAACTTCCTGCATACAAATAAAAAAAATTATCTTAAAAACGCTTCTAAACTCCTCTTTATCATATAACAACTCTAAACTAGTACAAAGGGCTATCCTAACTTGACCTGGTAATCTGATAAATAAGTAACCCGATCAAGTGTTCAAGTAACTTTTACTAACACAATAATAATTTTAACACTTGAACAAGGCCAAATATGCGTAAAAAGACCTAAACAAGGTATACAAACCAACGATGTAGAAAATATTTAACCCTTATTCAAGAAAAATATACGACAATCGATAGTCCATGGCCATGAATCTAATCTCGAATCTCTCGAGACATGTGTTACCATAAGAAAGTCGTAAATTGTGACAATCACCACCGGAGAACTCCTGCAGAGAAAATTCAAGATCGCACAAGTCGTTTAAAATTTTTTGCCCATTGAAAATCGTAATTTTATTCTAGTTATTACAGTTATAAAAGTTTCTCAATTATTTCAATGTAATTACTTAATTAGTCACATGTCAAATTAAATAAATGCATAGTCTTTTTCTACTTCTTGTTTTAGTAGTGAATTTGGTAAAGAATTTTGTCAAAACTGTAACAGATCAAATATAAACAAAAAAACATATTTTTGAATTTAGATTTGTAATTAATTCACATTATGCAATTGGTCTTTAAAAAAAAAAAAAATAGCAAAAAGTTGAAAATCGAAACTAAATTTCTCAAAATTTGTTATGACGTCAAAAGTTCGACCACGCCTAGTTGCTAACCTATTGCGATAATAGGAAGTTTTAGAAACGTCACAACCAACAATAACTGAGCAATAAGACGCGTACATTCTCTAGCATACCGCACTAGGAACATACCTCCGCATTGCAACCAATCAAACGTATTAAGTCTGTTGACGTCACTTGACCTCTACCGAACAAAAAATAAAATTTTTTAGTGCTTGTTAGTTTTTTATATTACAAATTAAGCAAAACAAGTTAATTTTTTATGTAGTTTCATAAAATGCAGTAAAAAAATATGTGGGATAACCCTATTACCGCTTGTTTAACAAAAATATCTTATCTACTTTCGTGTATAATATACTATAAATTTTATTTAACTTACCCTGGTTCGCCCCCTGCTTCCATATTATTCGCCAGCGTGACATCATTAGACCACACATCATACTGCCACTTCCGAAGTCCTAATACCCCACACAATACCCTCCCTGAATGAATTCCCACACGCATATTCAGTTGGACATCTGTGGCTTCGACGACGCTGGCGATGGCGTCGATCATATCCAAGCCCATTTCGACGGTGCAATGAGCGTGATCTGAACGCGGTTCCGGTAAACCAGACACGCAATAATAGCAGTCCCCGAGGATTTTGATGCGCAAACAGTGGTTATCCTGGAAAAGGACGAAATGTTGTCAAAAACGGTGTCATACATCAAGCCAGCGGATCGGAACAGCCACTTTATATAAATTTCCTGGAGTTTTATTCGTACGATATGGTGGAATTGGAAGTAGGACGCGAGAGGAATTTACATAAATAAAAGTGGGATACAAAGAGAAATGGAAGGGATAAGGGAAAACGGCGGTTATTCTATTTGGGGTTTAATCAGATATATCGGTTTTAATTTCATATCGGAATTGGGCAAAATGTTTAATTTATTTTTCATAATGAAAGAAAATTAAATTTTTCTTTTTTCATATAAAGGCACTCACTGATACAGAAAAAAAATACAGAAAATTCGACAAGACATTAAAGACAGAATGTGATATCTTAAAAATATTCAACAGAAATAAAAAAAATTAAAACCATTAAACAGGAAGGACAAAAATTAAAGAAAATTAAACACAAAACACACAGAAACTATAAAAAATATACACTTAAAGCAAATTAGTAGAAAAAGAAAAACAAAAACTACAAACACAAAATTGATAAAAAATGAGTATCGCATATAAAAAAAACTCCTGAGATAGGAGTACTATTCTTTAGAACATTGCCAAAATATAAGACAGAAAGAAAAAGATACCATATTTAACAATAAAAAGCAACAAACAATAACAATTAAAACAAACAAAAGATACGAAAAATAGGTAGTAATAAAAAAATAATAATTTTCTTTACATCCCTGCAGATGTAGACAGAAATTTAGCAAGTCTAGAAACATAATATTTTCAAGAAATATGTCAGGAGAAAGAAAAAATAAAAATAGTAATCCACAAGAAAACGCAATAGATGAAATGTTAAACAGAGAAAAAATAGGAAAAGTTCTAAAGACTTGTAAAAAAGGGTAAAATGCTAAAGAACGAAGTTACAGTTACTGAAAGAACTGCTCATAAAATTATAGCTAAAGTTTAGAGAAAAGAAATTTTTTAAGCAAAAACAGCAAGTTATTATCCTAAAGCAAAAAGTACGTACAAATAGCCTTACTAGACAGAATGTATAAAATAATAGTCTCAATAATTAATGAAAATTAAAAATAAGAAAGGTAAAATAATCCTGGATAATAACCAAAATTAAAATTATCGTTGCATAATTTTGTTCATCGATTTTAAGAAACCACACATATACCTACCTAATACAGATTTAAAAAAATAATTTAGATTTAATCAACACAGAAACAGAAATAAAGACTAAAAAGACTATAGATAACCAACTAACAGAATCACTGATAAATTTAGTTATACTGACTAGAAGATAGAATAATACAGAACTTCTAACTGATAAAATCGTTTAAAAGATTGGAAAGAAAAGCAAAATACAAAGATTAAAAATCAACAAAGAGAAAACAAGAGATATAGTAAAAATCAAAGTAATATCTTACAGATGAAACAGAAGAATAGCAAAAAATTTTGATTAAAAAGAAAATTTCAATTAAATAAATGTGACAATAAATAATAAGTGCGGCGAAAAGATCCATAAACGAATCACAATAGTTATAAACATAGAGACAAAAAAATATCAAAAAAAAACAAAAATGAAAATGAAAAAGAATTTATAGCACCATAATCAGACTGATAGTGTAGACGAAGACTACCTACGAAAAATAAACAAAATAGAAAGAAAAACTTTAAGAAAACTATAGGAGATAATAATACTAAAAAAAAATTATGAGATTAACATTTAACAGATTAGAGATAGTGGGAATTATAAATACCCAGAAATTGTAGAAAAAATAAAAGCACAAAGAATGAAATAGTTGAATCATGTAATAAAAACATAGAGGGAAGAGCAAGAGAAATACCACGAACAAAATGGCTAGCCGCCGCCGAAAAAGAATTGAAGGACTTGGAAGTAAGATACTGGAGGTGTCTCATACAAAACAAAACAGAATAGGAAACGCTTCATAACAAAGCCACTAACCTATCAGACTTTACAAACCAAATACAATCTAAACAACAAGAAAACAAGAAAAAAATAAAGACGTTGCAAACAAGAAAAAAATTAGAAATACGAGGAGAAAGAATGAAGCAAGTAACAGTAATCTCAGAACAAATCTTGTAGATAAAACTAGCCCTAATTTCTATTAAACTAACTTTTAAAATAAATTTCGAATTTTATTTATTTAAAGTTTTGTTTATACAAATATGCATAGTTTAATTGAAAATGCTAATTTAACCATTAAAACTTTAACATTTTTTATTGTCTGAAATTTATATTAACCTAAATTAATTTAGTTATTTTACCCGTTATCCTTGAAATTTTACTTTTTCATCTAAAACAAATTTTTGTTTACCAAAGTGTGTAAAACAATAGTAACAATTGTTTAACCATCGCACTTGTACATTGTTACATTTTACAATTAACCAAAATTTTTATGCAAGTACATGTAATAATTTTCATCCTTGATTTTATTTAAATCCATTTTCCGGTAATAAAAAGTGCCTGGGTATTGTTTGAATTATGTTTAAATTATCCTTGAAAGCAGATGTCTTTTAAGATATAAAATTAAAAATTTACTATCCTAGAACAGTAATAATTCTTTTGAGTAACAAACTGGCTTCAGATTGGAGTATCTGCTTTAAATTATAAACCGAAAAATGATTGCGTGTAACCCTATCTTCTTTTAGCCTTTATCCTGCCCAACGAAGAATTATTGATACTACGAAATTCCTTTGTTTGGTAAATTTATGAGTGTGGGTGTTTCAGAATTGTTTCCGAAGTACAAAAAAGTATCTGATATCTCCTGAAATCCCACAATTAAAAAAACTAGGATAATCTGCGTGAATTGTAACAAAATCAATTTGTAAAAGTTTGAGAGTTGGATGGGAAAACTTCGGTTATATGCCATTTGCAAACAAATTTCGTCTGGTTGGAAATGAACTAAGTAAATTGAATTAATGCACTATTAAGCTTGTGGTTGTCCTCTCTGAGAAATAAACACAAGTTGAAATTATGCCCGACTTGGTTGAAGCATGATGTTTGGTCGTTAAATTAACAGATATCAATCTTAACGTTTACAAAACACATCAATACTCAGGTGTATAAATACCAAACGAGCGTGAAACTCCCACAACATGGAATTTACTCAATAATTGCTAAGTTTTCACCTTGGAAATGCTCGAAATTACAACAAAAAATTTGTTTTGTCTCATCTCCTTTTCGGCTTCGGACTAGATAAGTTTATTTACTATTCGTTTATATTTAACTGTGGTAGGGACTTGTATTTGTAAATCGTCTCCGAAAATAGTTTTGTATACATCATGCACATGTCTGAACAAACATTAATAATTATGATTAGTCAGTGTACAAAATTGAAACAATAATCCTTGTTTGTTTAACTAAAAGAATGCATTAATGGCCACCCATTACAAAACACCGCCTGCTAACACTTTTTGTTGAAATTTATTAGCGGTTACTTACATTAGCTAACTGATCGAACCTTCCGAACAATTCGTTGAGAAGTCGTACCAATTCCTGGGCTGTACATTGGGATGCCAATACTGTAAATCCAACGATATCGGCAAAGAGGATGCTGGAAAAAAAATAAAAGAGTGAAATATACATCGGCTTTTAGGGGAATTTACAGCAGGAGAAAACCTAGAAATTTATTTATTAGCTTGTTTGATGATTTTATTATTGTGACGAAAGATTTATTATCCGCTGAAATGAAATTAAAGAGATTTATTTTGGTAGTTTGTGCAAGATCGTAATGAAATCTTTGTTGGCATCGACAGTTATTTGAGAAAAAGATAAATGAATCAAAAGAGAGTATTAACACAAAAAAATTCAATTCAATAATTCAGTATTTCATTCAAGAGTCAAGTTGAAGAGTTATAAGAATAAATACATATAAATAAATTAATTTTTCTTACAACATTAAAAATGCAACTAACTTCATTGTAAATTATTGCATTAACTATAGAAAAAAATATTTCTCTAAATCGTCCTTAAAATGAACAAAATGGTCCGTAAAGTAAGAGTGAATGAATGGTCTGTAATGAAGTAGGTACTTTTGAAGTCTTATCTGAAAAAACCAAAAATCGTTTCGTAAACAGATGAATCTGTAAAATGCTTGTATGCTTAGTTGCATATTTCACATTTTTAAAAAATATTGAAAATTCCGTTTTCAAAAAGAAATGTCTTGGCACCACTCGGTTATCGTTTCGGAAATCAAGCTACACATTCATAAAAAATGTTTCGCCTGCAGTGCTTTAATACACAAATAACTATTATGAATAACCGACCAAGAAAGACTCGTTTTACGGGCACTATATCGGCTGCAAAAAGTTGCTGTCACTAGTAACAGTCAAAAAAATTATTAATAAGGTTGTGGTCATTAACAATTTTTTCTCCTTTCATTGTTTTATAACTTAATATTGTTAACTGTAACTAATTATCTATTATGGTTGCAAAACAACTGTTTTGTGTCGAATTTACAATGCCAAAAACAAAATTTTTTGGTAAATAAATAACAGATCAGGATGTGTATTACCGAACTCCTGTTTTCAACAAAAAAATTATTTATCAGCTTGATATTTTAAACTTTTTTTTACATTCTATGAACATTACTAGATCAATCTTCAGCATTATTTTTAAAAAAATATCTCGATTAATTTTTAGTCAAATCAAAAAATACCGCAGACCCTTAACAAACAATTTTGTTCTAAAATTCATCTAGTTTTTCTAGTTTAACTATTTAACTAGTTTATTTATGTTACAAATAGTTTATTGTATCTTCTCTAAGTTTATTCTAGAAGCATTTAAAATTATGTTCTTTGCTTTATAGATGTTATTAAGCTTTGGTTCAAATTTGTTATAGTTCTCACTCTATTTCAACTCTTTATCTTAAATTTTGTTCCAAATTCCAACCTAGATACTTTTTCAAATTTCTTCAAAACTCTATTTTTAACTATTTCAAGGTTCTTCTACTATTCTATATGTATGTAATACAGCAAGCTTGTTTTTGCTTCAAATATATTCTCGTTTATTTTTAAAATTGCCATTCTATTCTACACTTTTTGTAGATTCCATATACCTACTACGTTCAAAACTTCCAAATGTATTTCGAGTTTTTTTAGAAGAAAATTTACTTTTTCAACTTATTTTAAAAAGCTAGATTGTCTTCTAGACCGTATTCTAAATTCTATATTTAAAAAATTATTCTAATTTTTTTATCTCATTTTTACGTTTTTATAATTTCCATGTATTACAAATTTTGTTCTATAAGAACTGCACTATGCTCTAAATTTCATTCTAGATTTTCTTGTTCAATGTATTTTAGAATTTATCTCAAAATGTATCTTTATTATGTTCTACAAAATTACGTTGACAACTTGACAAACACCAAAAATATATTCTATTCTCTAATTTTCCTAGATACTGGTGTTGCAATCTATTTCATAATTTCTACCAAATTTTCTCTAAATTCTTCGTTAAAACTTATTCCAGATCATATTCTACTTTTTCTTGTAGTTTCTACTACATACAAATTTGATTTATGTACAAAATTGTGTTTCAGATTTATTCTAGTTTTCTTTACGTTCCACTGTATGTTGGTTCTGTTCGAGTTTTTTCTGAATTTCATTCTAGATGTATGTATAGATATTCTAAATGTATAAACAATATTGTTTCTTATACTTCAGTAGATATTAATCAATAAATAGATAAATCTAGAACATTCTTTAATTTTATTATGGATTAACTTTAAATTTGCATCTAAATTCTATTATAGACTCTATTTTATTATTAATTCATCCTAAATTGTCTTTTTTCTCTCAATTTTTGAAAACCCTATTTTGCTTGATTTCATTCTATTCTAAGTATTCAAACAACTTTTTAAAAATTAATTATAATTTTTCTATTGAATCAAGCTTTGTTTTTACTTTTTTTTTAATCAATATATCTAAGATTCCCTTTTAAATTATATTTAAATACTACTACTAAATGTTGTTTCAAATTCACATTTTAGTTTTTTTATTGTAGACACCATTATAAATTTTTCCCAATCTATTTTAAATTCGGTTGTATATCGTGTAAATGTTTTCTTTAGATTACACTTTAAATTCTATAGATTCAGATTAATTTCAGTCTAGATTCTCTTTAAGATCTTTTTGGGGACTCTGTTTTAAAGTACATCTGTTCTAAATTCTAAATTCTCTTTTTTATAGATATTTTAAAAACCCTAGTTTATCATTCTTGTTTCTAGATTCTAATTACATATAGTATTTTGTTCTGAATTATATTGTTAAATCCATTTTTTAATGTAATGCAATTTGTTTTTAAATTGATTATGTTTTTTTTAAACTATCGCCTATTTTATTAAACTAGATTCTAATCTAGATTTTTTCCACATTCTATTTTAAATTCATTTTGTTGATTTTCTCTGATCGCCATCCACCGTGTGTAGCAAAACTAGATCGAAAATCTTGAAAAACATTAAATAAAAACCGAAACATTCTTAGTAAAAAACGGAAAAGTTCCCAGTCCTATTAAGTTTTGTTGTAGATCGTATAGATGTTTCAAATTTATTCTAGTTTTCCTTAGATTCCACTCTAAATTCTATTGTTTTTTCTAATTTTTTTTCTGAATTCCATTCTACATAAATATGGAAATTTTATTACTTTTTGTACGTTTTATACACAGTTTGAATGTCTGTCTAGATTCTCTTTAAAATTATGTTATAAATTCCATTTTATTCCACATCTATCCCTAATTCTCTCTTATAGATTTTGAAAAACCCTATCTTGCTATATTTCATTCTAGATTCTTTATAGATTCTAGACCCGTTCTAAATTTTAATATAAATTTTCTTTTTTAAGCATAATCTGAATCCTTTTTTTTGAAATTACATTGTATAGAACCACTTTTAAATTCTGTATATTAACTAATTGTGAGTTTCGTTTCAAGTTCATTCTAGCGTTCTTGCTGTAGATTATATTCTACATTTAAATTTAACTTTATTTGACAAATTTAAAAAATATTTTATGTAATCGAGTACTAAAAACAGAATGTTTTAAATGTTTTTAAAAACCCATTTATTTAAATTTTTGTGTCATAAAGTTTTAATTCAAAATACATTTCAACCCAAATTCGGAAATAATAACCCAGAATATTACTTTCCCAGACATAATCCTTGTCTGCAAATGGGTAAATATAATTTTCTTTATTGACGTTGTATATTGACTGTAAAATTTTATTATTTGGTTGAGATAACACTAATTTCAAGATTTCCCTATTTTAAAACGTGATAATATTGCCGTAATACATCTACGAGTAGAAAGCAAACAATACGAATAAATAATAAATTAATTGTCAACAAATAATTCACATATCGAATTGTTTATTTTAAGCACAAATACCGGTATTTACATAAAATAACTCCAGCTTTGTACCATATTCGAATAAAATGTTTGTTCCATTTTCGCTATAACAAAATTCAATAATGCAAGGAAATGTAATTTTTTACTCTTCGACAAAAAACCTCTTAGTAGGTCATTAAAAAAACCTTTGAGCTTTTATCTTAAACATCAAAAATGGTGGATGCGCCGGTCTACAAGAACCGATTTTTAGAAGTAAATAATTAAAAATTGCCATCATTTTTCATTTAATTACACCGGAACATGAATTCTAATTAGCTCCATAATTAAATCGCAAAAATTGCTTCCTGTTAATTTGGCATAATTTTTATGAAAGTAAACGATTCAACCTCTAACATTTGAAACAACCCTCGACAAACCCCGTGTTATACATACTTAAACCTGTAATTCTTCAACATTCAACAAAGTTTCATGTTTAACTGAGGGGAATTAAGTCTCGTGTTGGAAACATTTTCATCCAAAAAGGATACGACGAGATTCAGGAATTTCCTTAATTATTAAAATGTTTGATAACGTGAAAGCACGCGAAA
This sequence comes from Tribolium confusum, assembly GCA_029207805.1. Classification (NCBI taxonomy): domain Eukaryota; kingdom Metazoa; phylum Arthropoda; class Insecta; order Coleoptera; family Tenebrionidae; genus Tribolium; species Tribolium confusum. Next base: position 15,300,457 of record JALGAY010000006.1, read on the forward strand.
ATAGAGCCAATCGCCCAAGATTTGCAGTTGAAAGAAAAACGCAATTTTATTAAAGCCCCAGATTTAGCATTAGTGGCGTGTCGTTTATCTCAGTGTATACCATGCGAGCTCGATTGCCAGAATTAGCAAATTTTTTTAACATTGAACGAAAAATTGCGCGTGTGTTTAATTAAAACGAGATCAAATTTCAAAGCAAAAAGTTGAAATTGGGTTTAACGTATTTATTGGTTTTTGGAAAAAGTTTTTCTATTTAAAAATTGAAACTGGTTTATTTTTAGCCTCAAACGACTTTTAAGTCTGAGTGAAATTACCGCATATTATATGACTCTAATTCAATAGTAAGATAACGAGGCAACAGTCAATATTCTGTACATTGGCCATTCACCCCTTGATTTTATTCATCGTTAATATTGAATTTTGTTTGTGTTTGGTGTTATTAACCCGAATTCATTTCGTCTTGTTGAACTTTCAAACACATTAATGTTTCATACGGAAAAGTTTGACAAAAATTCAAAATTGTGTTTGATTTCCAATATGGTCGATATAATTTATTTTTTAATCATCTGTATTCCTCTAAAATTGTAAATAAAAACTCACAAATAATACTGACCTTCTCAATTTATTCCAAATAGACTTTTGATTCTATTGTAGATTGTTTTCAGATTTTATATACCAAACTTTGGTTCAAATTCATTTTAGGTATTTATGTAAATTGTGTTATAAATACTATTCCAGATTTCATTTTTTAAATTATTTTAGACGAATTTTAAAATTCGTTTTCAATAAACTCCTACAGACATTTTTTCACAATGATGTTAAATTCAATTTTTTAGTCTACATTTTCGTATTATGTTTTGTCTTCAATCTTATTCAAATTTTTTTTAGATTTATTTACATTATACTAAATTTTATTGTAAATAACAAATGACAAAATAACATATTCGACAACAAAACAAAACACACATAAACAGCGCTTTTTAATTCCAATATGGCCGGATTTAATGAATCCGGAAATTGTTGTACATAAATAGAGGTACGAGGTGTTTTTTTGCGTTTTTTAAATAAAGTGTTAAAAGTTTTGTTGTGAATTAGCTTTGTTTATGTTTTTGTTGCCTTATTTATGTGTTTTTTCGCAAGTTCTGGTTTTGTTCTTCCTGTTTTTCGATTAATTTATGGTTCTAGTTACGTACATCTGTAAGTGAATCTTCTTTTAAAAACCGGGCATAAAATAAGCTGTTTTCTCACAGCACTGCTAGGTTTAATTAAACCATATTTATATAATAAAAAATCAGACCTAGTCGTCTATTTTAAATCCGTCATTCAAAATTTTTCAATTTTCACATGAATTGTTATTTTCAATCACAAGAACTCCCAAGTAGTTAATCGGTTTGATATTATTTTGCAAATAAATTCTTCGTAAAAATTATTAATTTTGTTAATAAAAAAATTGCAGAAGCAAATTTTTTTAAGGCACTTTTTAAAACACATTATAAAAAATTAATATTCGCAATTTTAAACTATTCTTTAAATAAACTAGAATTCTATTCTAGTTTATTTTCTAAGTACCATTTTAGATACATCTAGAAAAAATATTACCTCTAAATTCTGTTTTCATCTCTGTCTAGATCCTCTTTTAGATCCTGTCCCTAACTCAATTACATTCTACATCTATTGCAAATTCTCTTGTATACAGGGTGTAACATTGAAAACTTCTATCTCTAATAACGTTTAAACGTGTTAAAAGTATTAGCATCCCAATCCCAACCCCTAAAAACTTAAATAAGACTATACTATTTGTGATACATCAAACGAAAGGTAAGAACCGGTAGAGTGTGACAAAGAAAACCGAATCAAAATATCTTTATTATTAACCCCAATATCAAGAAAACAAGTGACGGCCGGAATTTTTTTCCGCACAACAATTAACCTCCTAACAAGGAAAAAGTACTTAGAGTTGCTAGATGTTATCATAAATCCTCTCATCGTAGATGCAAGTGAAACAAAACCCACGTTAAACCTCGATAAAGTATTCATTCAGCATGATGGCGCACCGGCTCATTATTTTAGGGCCTTGAAGGAGTATTTAAACAACAGGTACTCAAACAAATAGATAGGTCAGAGAAGAAGTATCAAATGGCTGGACAGATCGCTAGAATTTACAGTTAATTTAAGTCAATAAATATAGCAAAACATCAGTTTATCAATTATTTTACTTCGTACCTCTGTTAATAATTAGAATATTTTGTTAAATTTTTTGTGTCGTATTTTTTCGGTCCTTACCTTTTATTTGATGTATTACAAATGGTATAGTCCTATTTAAGTTTTAAGGGTTGGGGTGCTAATACTTTAATATTTACAGACCAAATAACATACTCATCGTATTTTCCCCTTAATACTGTCAAAACGGTTTTTGCCTTATCTTTTTATCTTCGCCTGTTTAAAAGTCATTAGAGGTAGAAGTTTTCAACGTTATACCCTGTATAAATTTTCTGTAAACTCTAGGATTAATTTCTGTTTCTAATTTATTATACTATGTAGTTTCTCTTCTAGAATATTTGCTTAATTTTATTTGATATTCTACCTAATACCAGACCTTGCTATAAATTATATTTGAAATTTCCTTTGTAAATATGATTTAAATTCTTTTTTAAAACTGATTATTCGATAATTCTGTAATTATATACAGTTATATTTCAAACTGCTCTAAGTGCTCTTCTAGATTCTTCTCGAGATCCCCTTCAAAATCCTATTCTAGATATTTTCTACATTCTATTTTTAATTCGGTTCACAATTTTATTCTATTCTGTAAAACTTTATTCTAGTTTATTTTCTAAGCGTCATTCCAGACAAATCCATAATAAGCCTTACTTCTAGATTCTGTTTTCACTGTTTCGTTTAGATCCTAAGTTTCTAACTCGATTTTATTCTACATCTATTCTAAACTCTCTTTTTTATAAATTTTCTGAAAACTCTACTACTAACTTCTGTTTCAAATTTATTATATGTAGCTTGTCTTCTGGGATATTTGACAAATTTTACTTTAAATTTTTTCTGTCTTGTTATAAATTCTATTTGAAATTTCCTTTGTAAATATGATCTGGATACTATTTTTTAAAACTGATTATTCTACAGGGCCTCAAAAAAAGATTTTCATCTAGTCGCCTGTGAATTTCCCATGTAAAATAAAAATTGCCGCTTTAGCAAATAGGGATAACGAGTAAACCTAGTAATGTCACTAAGGTAATAAGAAAAATGAAAAACCCCATATATTCGGTCTCTGTACAAGCGGAAATTTTTAAAGAAAAAGTTTTCCTGCTTTGGATGTTCATTAAAGGTCAAAGTCCCCTTGCCAAACTTCAAATCTGAATTGACATTTGATTGATAGGTGACAGAATAAATTAGTTCAAACTTAAAGAGTAGAGCGGCACAAAAAAATTAACGTAAAATAATTTCAAAGGTAACTAGATGAAAATCTTTTTTTGGGGCCCTGTATAATTTATATACAATTTTGTAAAGTGCTCTTAATACTCCTCTCGATTCTTCTTCATATTCCTTTCTAAATCTTATTCTTGATATTTTCTACATTCTATTTTAAATTCTGTTCTAGATTCTCTACTAATCTCTATTTTAAATGCATTCTAGATTCTCTTTTAATTTTCGTAATAAATATTTTTTTAATAAATTTCAGACGAGGATTGCCAGGTTCTGTGATCAATGTGCTATTTTTTCTGTTAATAGATGTTATCAACATTCATTTCCAAAATTTATTCTGCTCTAAATTTTAGGTTAAATTCTTTTTTTTTGATCTAGAATGAGTTCCAGAAAAAAATAACACAAAATTTAGAATAAAATTAAAATATTTATTTGATAATAAAATTTAATTTGAACTAGAAAAAAAAATCCGCTTTTAATACAAATTTTGTTGTTTTTTTAATTCTATAAACAACGTTTCATCTAACTTCAATTCTAAATTCTCATTTATATTTTAAATACCTGTTTAGAAAAAACACTAGAGCATAGAAATTCAGTGATAATATCGAAGAATGTAGAGTAGAATTTAGAAAAAAATAACAATAGAATAAAGGCTACAAACAACCTAAAAACAAATAGAAAACTTAGAATGCATTTTGATGTTGTACATAGTTTTCAAAAACCATTATAATATATTGTAAAACTTAGGAAACATGATTGCAGACAGAAAGTTGTGGATTTTTTACGTTAAGTTAATTAGATGAAACCCTACTTTCTTCGTTGGTTTTTTTTATTTTGACCAGTTTATGGTTTACTTGACCATTTTCAAGATCTTAAAATTTTCGAGACTCACACAACACGTTAAAACTTTTAGTAATGTGTGTCTTTTTTTTGAAAACACTTTTTTCAAGTCCGAAACTAGTAGTACTAGAAAATTCAACAGACAAAAAAAAGGTTCCATCTTATTAACCTAATCTAAAAAAAAACTTTACAATATAGCTGTAGACCCTTTTTTGGCTCAATATATTACCAGCTAACCCTTTATACTCTGAGGTCATCTACTTGGGAAAATACTCGATCTATTTTTACTTTTATTAGGAAGTTCCCGTCGTAACTTTTATTAAAGTTACGTGTTTTTCTTGAGGGTTCTTTCGGTGATTGAATTGCAATTGAACAAGTTTATAAAAATGTGAAGAATGCCCACTTATTGCACACTTTTGGTCGAGAATTTGATTCCTGTTTACCAATTTCAGGTCAGACAAATTTCAACGATTAATTGTGCAAAAACGTGTAACAAATTACATTTCGAAGTTACTAAAACTGGTTATTACAACCAGTGCGAGTGGAATAAACACACCCGAACATGTCTAGATGAATAATTAATTTCGAATTCAGTCTTTTATTTAAATTGGCGAAAACCCAGCGAATTGTTTCAGACATTTCCGAAAAATTAATTGAGGTTTTAAGCTGAAAAATTGCGAAGGAATTTTGTTGTTTCAACTAACAAATCAAATGCAGTAATGATTTGATCATTTATCAAACTCAGTTAATGTTGTTATTTATGATCAAACCTGATTATAGGTATTATCGGCCGAACACATTTTATTACATACTTTAAATTATAACTACCAGCAATTAGCAATAATGGAGTTTGGCGCAGAAAGTAAAATTTAAAACGACGTGTAAATTATCAAAGCTTTAATTAACATAAATTCCAAAGCTACAATTAGTCCTTCGAGCTATATCTCAATTTCCAAAATTTGAAACGAATTTATTTTTGTTATCTTTGTTCGTTTTGAATTATTCTGCGAAAGCAATATATTTTATTGCATCTCCACTCAAAGGTAGAAATTCGATTTAATAAAACATTTTTTGGCGCTTGTACGAGGTGTTAAAATTACAAAGGGGAATAACCCGTCCTGGGTTGAGGCAAATAACGTTGACATTTTGTCGTATTTCATCTTTCATCCCTGGATTTTATTCATATCGGGCGACTTATTAAAACGGAAGACAATGGAAATATGCTGGCATTAAAAATCATGGAAGGTCAATATCGTTCCGTGCCAAGACCTTACATTCGGAATTTCAGAAGAGTATAGATAAACGATAAAGGAATAAATTATAACAGGCCTATTGGGAATCGTACACAATTTTGAAATCCTGTCAAAGTTTTATATGAAACGTTTTGCGACGAGAAGTTCAACAAGATGAAATAAAGAATTAAGAATATATTTGAAACAAAACTTTTTTGTATTTCTTTAAACTCTAGATAAGGGTTTGTAGAATAATAAGTAAAAAAATCTTAGTACTTGCATAAGCGTAATTCAGCATTTCGTTGCACAAAATTTACAGAAAAATTTTGTGCACGAATAGATTCAACTACAACTGAATACAAAATTTAGAATTTTTTAGAATGTTTACAATTTATTCTAGATTCTCTTTTAATTTCAGCAAATTATACATAAAATTTTTGATAAAATTTTTTTATAATTCCTTTTTAAATTAGATTCAAGATTGACCTTCATATACTATTACATTTTGCTTTAAATGTATTTCTAAATCAATCTAATCTAGATTTCAGATTTCTTTCTTTCTAAATTATTTTTAAACATATAACAATTTCTTCTTCCGGGATTAGACTGGGACAATAAAAAGATTTAGATATTTGACGTCCCGCCGATCGTCGACCATCGAAGATATTATTTTCAGAAGTATAAATATAAAGCACAAAGAGACTAAACATATTTGGAAATACAACATGGTAGACACCCAACCGTGCCCTTGGTAAAAACGATATACTGTCAAGCGGTGTCAGAAGAAGTTACTGTTTCAACATTCTCCTAAGACCGATCAGAAAAAACCTCTCAAAAACTCCAATCAGAACCATCGACAGCTGAGTTTAAATAATTATTATAAACTATCTACTAGGTTTAAACTATTGAGATGATTGGAAATTATTATAGCTTCTTCTAACTTCTCTATATTTGATTTTTATTTAAATGAATTCCAGATTTTGTTTTAAAAGTATTCTGACCCTTGTATAGACTCAATATTAAATTACTTTTGTAGTTCAGTTTTAATGTCTTTATTGCCTAATTGGCTTTACAGTCCTATGTAAAGGTAACAAAAAAAAATTACACAAATTAACACAAAAAAAAATTCTTCTCCAATCTTCTTCTAGCACACGTAACTTCTTTCATCCACTCTTTCCAGTCTCCATTTTCGTTTAGAACCTTTATCCTTCCATACTCGCACATTCTTAAGTCTACACACTCTGACAAACAATGCTCTATCGTCTCCCTTTCTTCTTTACATACTCTACACATTCTTTCGCAATCTTCTCTCCAAAATTCATTTTCCCTTTCTTCATTCCCACATCTGAATCTTGCAACCATTTTTTTATTTTTACTTTTCATTTTATCTAAATATTTTGACAGTTCGGTGGTAACAATCAGGCCATATTTTGAATTGTATCTTGATTCTTTTATACTTCCAATTCTTTCCTGTTTATCTACATCAGTATCTCTTTGTTTTAGTTCTTCTTCCATTGTTCTTCCTCCTTCTCTCATTCTTTCAATTTCTGCACACGCATACCCCTTTTTCTCATAGTAGTCATCTCGTTCTATCCACCTAAAATTACCATTTGCTCTTTTAATTTCAGCCAAACACTGTTGTAGTATTCTGCATTCATGTCGCAATCTTAGATTTTCCTCGAATCTCACCGCTTTTTTTCCTGTTTCCACGCTCAACTTTTCTCTCTTACTTTCTTCTCTTACTATGTACCCTGGCGTTTGATTATTTAACCCTAACATCCATTTTATATACTTCTCTTGCACACGCTCAATAAATTACTTTTGTATTCTCTTTTATATTGTATACTCTAGATGCTGAGTATAACGTTACACTAAATTTTGTTTTAAATTTATTCTAGAATCTCTGTTAGATTGTAGCGTAGTCCAGATCCTAGATGTTTTTTAAATTCTACTTTGAATTGTATTCTAGATTCTATATGTATAAACTTTTGGAATGGAGGCTTTTATATCTACATATCAGTATGTAACTTTCTTCTTCCGAGATTGGACCGTCTCAATAAAGTTTTCGTACTCTATATAAATTTTTATTTAGCCTGCAAATAGTTAGACAAAAATGAAAGAAAAAATGCGGTTACTGTTGGTACACGTAAAATTAGAATGCGCGATAACATAGTACCCTAAATGAAAATTGGAAATGAAACACCCACTAACACCAAACTTCTTTACTTGATACGACGCACGTTTCGACAACAATGTTGTCATCCTCAGGTAGGAATTAAAACTACCCTGTCCAGACAAGCAACTTATCTTCTGCAATCTGTCAAACTTAAAAAACAAAAAAAAAGCTCCAACTGGAAATGTTATTCTGTTAGAGCTTCTTAGAACTATGCTCAATAAAATGCCATAGATACTAACTCGCACTGAGGAAAGATCCAAGGGTTTTAGCTGTGGTAGGATAGACTATCTAAAAAAGAGACTGTAAAAGAGACTGAGAATCGTCCGCAGAAAATCGAAAAGCCGCCTTGTCTAAAAGTTCGACAGATTACGAGAAGAACCAGAAGGCAAATAAGAATAACTGAGGTAGATGGTTCAGAAGAAACAGAAGAAGGCAATGTTACGAAATTCTCTCTAGAGTGACGTCACCTATTCACCGCGTTCTGCGAAAAGCTTATTTATTTCACTGCCTGTACTGGAAGCGATCATCATAGGAAAAAGTTTCTAATAAGTCCTATGCCCAAATCATCGAGAGAGGAATAACAGGAGAGGGCATAAGCATTGACATCGTGGTCATTGCACATACACCTTTTATGGCAGTTTCACAGTAGGTACCAATAGAATAAGACCATAAAAAGTGTTTGTATCTAGACCAAAAAACTACCATTGTCGGTATAAGACATGCCCACTCCTCTTATTCCTCCCTCCAGGGCTCAACTGGACCTTATAAATGCAAGCGATAGGTCGTTGGCCAAGCAGTTCAAACTAGCGAGCGAATTTTCGGCGTCTAAATTAAATTTGTGTTAAATAAATTATTAGTTTAATAATTTAACTATCTGAATGGCAAAAAACCCGAGATGAGTTCATGTCACAATAATTACTTTTTACTTCAGCAGGGTCCATTCTAGAATTCGTTCTAAATTTCACTCTGAATTTTGTTCTCGAAAAGATGTTGAAACAAACTATTTTCAAATTGGTATAAAAATTTGACTGGTATGATATTAATTTTTATTTATACTATTTAACAATTCTTTTAATTTTCTTGTAGATTCTGTTTTATATATTAGGTTGTTAAATTTGTCTGTTAAGTTTTGTTTAAGTTATATGTATGTCATGTCCAATTTTATATTTTTGAGTTTCGTAAATTTCAGATAACAATAGAACTTGCAGCAACCTTTAATTATTATAAACACTTGTATTTCAATTATAATACAAAATTTTTAGAGTAAAATAAGAATGTTAATTTTTGCTATTTAAAGAAATAACTTACAAAATTGTGTATTGCAACAAGCAAATTAGCAACCAACCGATTTATTATTAGCACAAAATCTGATGAGATTATTTACCTGTAAAAAAACTTACCTAACATTTTCGTGCTTCTGGATGTAAATTTTATGAAACTGCCCTTCGACCGGAGAAATAATATCATTTTTCATCTCCATCGCCACATGTTGAGGCAAAACAGACAACAGAAGACGCTCCTGCAAAAACAAATTTCCTGCAATTTCCAGAAATTTATCTCAGATTGAACTTACAAGTTTCTCATTCTCATCCTCCATTTCCAATCGAGCTGCAATACAATTTCTTGTATCCAAAAAGGCCTTCCTTTGGGCATGTTCCATCAAATTGTGCATGAAAACACCAACGATGTTGACGCATAAGAAAACCACAACATTGGCACTCAACTGCAAAAAGGGAGAAAAAAATGTCAATCAACATGTTTTGTAAATGTAATCAAAGTTAATTAAAGGGGAGGGAGCGCCTGGCTGGAAGCCAAACGTCATAATTGTGTATGAATAATGATGTATTGTCCACTCGGTTCTAAGTAGGATGACTTTTCAAGAGCTTGCAATAAACCAAATAATAGACAAATGTAGAATTCTCCCAAATATTTCTGAGACTATTGCGGTTAAAATGGTGCTTTTTGCTTGGATTTATTAGACGAAACTAATTTGTAAAGTGAGGGGTGAAGCCCCGATTTATCACCCCAATGTTATAAGAGGTCGGTCTAATCACAGACGTTAGAAAATAATTTATTTGGTTTAATCAGTTATAAAAAGTATTGTATGCAATTAAATAACGTATGCCTGATTGAATGTCGGAATTCTTCTCAAGCATAATAAATTCGTCGACAATTCAATTGACATTTTCTCAACAAAAACAACTTGTTTGCTCTCCTTGTTTTTTACGTTATTGGAATCTGGAACGTTTTGTATTTTATGCCAGTGCATATGGCGCCTTGCATTCAAGGTACTCAATCGCTAATTAATTGAATAATTGGTGCTGTCAATTACGAATTTTTCAAACCATTCCGAGAGCAAATTAGCGCAATTACAAACACTTGATGAAATATTTTCAAAGCTTTGGAAATAATAATTTTAGAAGTCAGTGTCCATTTCAATAATGCATGAAATCGATCTACCTCTCGTCGAGTAGAGTATCATCCTCCCATCCAAAACGTGTGATAAATAATTTATAAATAAACGAAACGGTTTGGATTTATCACTATTGCATAATTTACAATTATTTATTATAAGTGAGACAAAGTTTAAGCGTCAAGTCAAGTGAAAGTAAGCCTACACAAAGCAGTGATTTAAATACCGCTTTCTGAAACTTTGATTTAACGTAATTGTTAACATCTCGGTGCACAACCGGATTATGAATTAGAAACAGAATTTCATTTGCTTGTTCATATTACATTTCAGACAATAAATTCAATTGCACGTGCTTCAGTAATTTTATTTTGAAATTGTGTTAATGTCTTAGATTTTGCAAAGATAAGTGTTTCCAAAGAGGACATCCGCTCAACATGATGGATACAGTCAACTGCTAAAACTGACGTTATCGTTTATCATTTCAATTGGATGGATTATAACAAATGACAGCTGTTAACCACTTTCCGTTTAGATTGTTTCGAAATATTATTTGTAATTGATTGTAATAATTTATAGTTTGTTATCTGGATTTGATTCAAACTTTTTTCCAGTTAGTAAATAAAATTTTCTCGTTTATTGACAATAAAAAAAATTTAATGGGAATTTTATAATTAACTGTAAAATGGAAGCTGATACAGGATATTTACGTATCATGTCATAAATTTTTTAGCACTTTGGTCAAAATTTGCATCTTTTATGTTATCGTGTGGGTTGCAAATTTTTGGCAAGGAAATGAACTCTTCCCGAGTACAAATTTCAATATTTTATATAAATAAAAATATTTTCACTTTTTATCGATTTATTTTTTTTACGACAAGACTCAGACAGAATTTGTATCAGAAAAACCTTTGTTTCTAATGCACATATCGTGTTTCAGAAATAATAACAACACAATTATTGCTTTTACACCTTGACTGAAAGCTTTGTTTTGTTTTCTTTTATTTCTTTTTTTGTTAGATTTAGTCAATGTTTAATTAAAAGACAAACACAGGTGATATATCTTTTCCGAAATGTTAACACCTGGCACGGAAATTTTCATTTAACGTCCAATTATTTACTTCTTAGTGAAGCTCTAAAATAGCTAAATAGTAGTAAAAAGCTATTTCAAATAATTTAACTCTTGAAAATTAACGGAAGACATGTGTAAATTAGAGTCGTCCCTAAATGTCAGTTTAATATTTCTTATTTAGAAAAAAGCTAGACATTTTGTGTTCTCCTATTTTCTTTTTTGACAAGAACGTGTCTTATTAAATGACTGTCTCTATGCCCTGACTGTCTTAATTAAAATGCCAGAAAACCACCAGCCTGAAAGTCTTAAAAAATCTGCTAGAAAACCTTTTTTGCTTTATCGCTACGCCCAATCGTTTAATAAAAAAAAGGCAGAAATATCTTCCCTTTACTTTTCCCAATTCTCTTAAGATAATAAAGATAATTGCATCACCCTAACGGTCTTAGTTTTTAGGATGTCAGAAAAACATCCTTTTTTTGTGTTTATTAAGATATCAAAAAATCTATACTGTATCTCTCAAATGTTAATATATTTGATCCCTCCGACTGTCTTAAGACAATCACGATGTATGCAAATTTTGTTTTCGTTATCCCCATAAATAAGTAAACTAAGATGAGATAATTTTTACTTTATTAATGCCTTAATTAGGATGAAAACAAAGCATTTTCTCTATTAAAAACTCTTAAAACAAGTATTTTTTTTATTATTTATCCACTCATTAGTCTTAAGCTAATTAAGACCACAGAAAAGCTTCGGCTTAATACACCAACCTATTTAGTTTATTAAGATACCAATTTCTCACCCTCCACTGCCCGTACTAAAATTGTATATTTTAAAACTTAATGATAATTAAGATGACTAACCAACTTAGCCTTCATTAAGATGATAACAGAGGTCTTTCTCTTCATTCTCTCATTGTCTTATCATCTCTCATCTTCTACTATCCTTACCAAGATTCTATATTTTAAAAATCTCTATCTTCTTGACTGTCTTAATTAGAATGCAATCAAATCTATAATAGATGACAAAAAATTTTTTCTGATTTCTCCCTGACTCTCTATTTTAAAATGTGAGAAAAACTATAGTTTTCAATTCCACGGCTGTCTTAGAGCATTTACTAAGCTAAAAAATCTTTTTTTTTACACTTCCGGGACTACCTGAAGTCCCTGTTTACAGGAAGTAAAGTACTTTGTTTATCATTGCTACAGAAACAAACAGCATACTATGTTTATTGTGTTAGGGCTTCAAATATATGTAGAATTACCGGAATTGCAAAAAATAACGTATACACCTCTCGACTAAAGTGACATTAATCCCTTAGGTGGATTGCTTCCCTCGGGCTTTGCTGCGCTCCGCCCTGGGGATTAAATGAGTCAATTTAGTCGCTTGGTGTATAAATAACTATTTTGTCTTGTTCGATCAACAGTCTAAATTAGCATTAGACAAGTTTTTTCGATTTTTGAATCGCCCAACTGTCATGATAATTAAAATAAGAGTAGAACTGAAAATCCTTGTCCTTCTTATGTCCTTATTAAGATTTCACAAAAACTTTCTTCTTATTTCCCTATTGGCTTAATTATTGTGAGAAAAGCTCAGTCTTAATTAAGAGGAATCCGTATCTTTCCTGCGGACTGCAACTTATCAATAGCAAATAATGCTGTGCAAGGGTTGTAAAGTCCGCATAAAATAAGAAGTTGAATTAATTTTTTTAAATAGAAGAAAATCTTGGGGATAAAGAATAAATTTCTTGTACTTTAATTACATAAAGCAATTACAATACAAAACAAACCCTTTTTTCTATTTAATTGTTTTAAGTAAATAAATAACAGAAATTCTTCTCTTAAACTCCTGATACTGTATTAATTAGTATAACTGAAAATCTTTGTATCGACCGTCTTTACTAAGATTCTAGAAAAAGTTTTTATGTACATGGGTGTCTTAATTAAGATACATTATCCCTTAGACTATCTTAATCATCTTGTTCCTTTAGCTGTTTTAATTTTTAAAACAACAAAAAAGCTCGTTCTCTTGATCTGCCTAACTGTCTAAATATTCTAGAATCATTTCTATTTATCTTCCGATCACCTTAATTAAAAACCGCCCCAAAAAAATCTTAAACTGTTTTAAGAACGTATGCATTCCCCGGATTAAAATGAGCTGTTGCCCCTCCGACTGTCATTATGTAAATATCAGAAGAACTCTTTTTATCTCTCCTACTGTTTTGGATTTTGCTTACGGTGACAGAAGCTAAACAGCTCTTAATCAGGATTCAAAAAACTTGTTTCTTACCTCTAATTTTGGGCATGGGTCACTTGCGCGCCGCGGTCAATAAAATCCGCAGGTACTCCTAATCCAACAGGACAGTAGCGCGCCGGATACTCTTTAGTTACAGGACACTTGCGCGCCGGGTCATTAAAGCAGGTAAAACCACTCAACTGCTTATTTCCAAATATTTTCCATATTGAAGACAGTAATTTTTAATATTAATATGGCAAGTGCAAGTGCAACATCCAACCAAATGGCTAACAAATTCAATTTTCTTGCATTTTCTCACTCCTATGACATTTTATGACGTTTTTTAACAGCGATAATACTGAACTAGTGCAAGTTATCGGAAATTGCACTAGTGTCACGCTTAACACTTAACATGGTCTCCATTTTAATGAATGAACTTCTACTATAATAATGAACCAAGTTTTGAACTTATATACGTTGATAAAATTGGCACAATATGGGAGTAAAAGGAGCCAGAAAAGGTTACGTTATAGAAGATTTAATTTTAAAAATGACAGGTACCTAAAGGAAGTATTTAGACGTACTAAAAGATTATTCTGCCTTTCACTGTAAATGCTTCAGAAATTTGGAAATTTTCATAATTATGTCGACAAAGAGAGCAACTAACTTCTTAAAAAGAGAGGTTTTCCTCTTAAAAATAATCTAGGGCTACAATTTATTTATAGGATTAAACATTTCCGCTTAATTTTCAACCGGCGCGCAAGTGTCCTGTTGCCGATTTGGGTATTAGGACAACCAGCAGGGGTTAACCTGACCGCGGCGCGCTACTGACCAACACCCCTAATTTTGAGATGACGGACAAACCAGCTATCTTAAAGAACTTAATATGCAAAAAGATTTTCTTCTTGATCATCTTGAATGCCTTAAAATTAAAATTATGACGCAAATGACTATCTTAATAAAGATGCCATTTTTTTAAATTTAATTTGATAGAAAAATTTCATTCATTATCCCTCAGACTATCTTAAGAGACATAAGATAAAATGCTATAAAAATTATTTTTAAATACTCATATTCCTGTAGCTAATTTTATTAAAACACCAAACAAGCTGTTCTATTGATCTTCCTAACTTTCTTATATTTTAAATTATTATTACTAAAATCTTTGTTCCTGTGACTGTCTTTATTAAGATTCTAGAATCTTTTCTATTTATTTTCCTGACCTAAATGAAAATGCCAGAAAAACTAAAAGTCTACTTTCTCTACTGTTTCTTGGTAAGCACATTGCCAAAAACGCAAAAAGTTTTTTCTCGGTGTCCCCTAGACTGTAAACAGCTTTATGCCTCTTGTATGCCTTTATAAAATTCCAGAAAAACTATTTTCTTATCTCCCCTACGGTTTAAATTATGTTAAGCCGTATTTCTGAAACAGTGTTATTTGATTAAGATATCAAGAAACGTTTTTCCCCTCCATTGTTTTATTTAAGATACCTAACTGAAAACTAACTATCTTAAACAAACTATAAAAAGCCAAAAAACTTTTTTCTTTAACAAACCTGATTGTCTTAATTAATAGGCAGAATCCTCCAAACTGTCTTAAAAGTCGTAAGCTTATTTAAATGCCAAAAAGATCCATTCTAATATCTACATTTTTTTATATTCCCTTAATTGTTTTAACTAAAATAATCTTTTCTAAACCCGTTGTCGTAATAAGTTTAATTGAAAATCTTTGTTCCTTTGACTGTCTTTGATAATTTCGTGATGAAAACAATGCCTAAAGATTTGAAGAAATTTCTCTTTCTGTCCCCTAGACTGCAAAAAGCTTAAAGCCTCTATCTATCTTTAAAAACATTTAAAAAAATATATATCTCCTACTGTTTTAATTTATGTTAAGCTGTATCCACTGAACAGTCTTATTTAACATTTTTTAAAAAAGTGTTTTCTTCCCTCAGTCTTAATTAAGTTGACAGAAACCAACTATCTTAAAAAAACTTAACATGAATGTTTCGAAAAATTTTCTTATGAACTTGACTGTTTTAATTAAAGTAACTACGCTCACTGTTTAAATTAAGATAACCGATATTTTTAATGACAGGTATTAATTAATCTTTCAACTGTCATATTTAACATGCAGGAAGCTTCATTCTTTAGTATCCCTTAAACTGGCTTAAAAGGTGGTAAGGTAAATAAAATACCAAAAAAACTTTTTTTATGTTTTATTTCCTTAACTGTCTCAACTAAAAAAAATTGTCCTAAACCAACAACTGTCTTAGTGTAAATAAAAATCTTAGTTTCTGTGACTGTCCTTATTGAGACTAAAATTTGTTCTTATTACTATCCTGACCGTCTTAAGAAAGAAAAACTGGTTATGATCTCTCAACTGTTTTAAGTATCTACAATGCCTGAAATACTTCTTTACATCCCCTCGAATGTAAAGAGTTTTGTCTGTCCTTACTGAGGTTTCAGAAGAACTGTCTTTTTGTCTTATATTTTATTTACTTAACTGATTTAGTATCAGAAAAATTCGTTCACGTAACTTAATATCCCTGACTGTTTTATAATAAAAATCTTTATTTTTCCGACTGTCTTTATTGATTTTAAAATCTTTTCTTTATATCGTTCTCGCCGTCTTAGAAATTAAGACACCAGAGAAACTTTTTTAATCTTTATATTCTGATTATTTAAAGGTAATTAATAATATTATAAAGCCTGAAAATCTTTTCCTTTTTATTCTCTGAATTGTGAAGACCTTTGTCCCTCGGACTGTCATTATTAAGACTCCAGAATAAAAATACTTTCTTGTTTCTCTTAAAGATTTACTTGTAACAGAAACAATATCACTGTTTTAATTAAGATACCAAAAAACCCTTTCCTTGTTCATAACTCTCTCAATTTTAAGATGAGTAAAATACTTTTTAGTTTTACCCTGAAACAATCTTAATTAAGATGATAGAAAAGCTATTTCCTAGGTAGCTCCTTATCCCCTGACTAAATTAACATTTCAAACTTTTTCTTTTTCGCCAGCTCAACTACATTTTCTGAACTCTCTTAATAAAAATAAAGCTCTCATTTCGATACTTCAGTGTGTCTTAAATTACTACCAGAAATATTTTTTATAATACAAGTGCCCTCTTCTTATCTTTCTACTGAGATAACCTTTTACCAGGTTTTAAGTGAAAATAAATTACTTCCCATTTTATCAAAACAAATCTTTGGGTATACGCTGCAGGCGTAGGTCCAGTTAAGTGGTTAAATCTAAAAAAAAGTAGTTAAATGAAATGAGTTAATTACTTTATTCATTTTAATATGAAAATGACAATCACAGGCCTTAATATTGTGTTGGAAAATAAAATTAAACATTAGAGACAATTTATAATATCTAATTGTACGTTCCACTCCCTCATTAGGACAATAGAAACATATTTTTACCATACGTTAAAAGAATTTATGATTAGTCAAGTTGAGAAACAAAATATATTTGACACGAATGTCACAGCTGCACTTCTTCACACATAATTTATTTGAGCGTAATTAGATTTTCCTTTTTCATTAGAAATAAAACATCCTGTCCTGTCAAGAAACGTTAAACTAAGTTCTAATTATTAATATTTCTTTTTGTAACCAGTATTTCAAGCTCCGGAATGGTAAAAACAGTTGTTTTTCCAACTCAGTCATTAGTTCTAGAACTTGTGCACGAAACTTGTTTTATTACAAGAAAAACTGATGATCTGCTCAATCAATAACTCGTCTAAATAGCCAATTAAAAAAAAATAAGAAACTGGAATGATGTTGCTTGTATTAGCGTAATTCCTTAAGCACATTAATCACAATCTCAACAAAAGCCCCTTCTCCTTTCAACAGACTCATAATTGCCTGATCTTACATAAAACACTCCCCCTGAATCCCTACCTGCTGCCACATAAGCTCCTGGAAATCCCTTGCGAAGAGCGTCGCAATCGTGATATGCGCACAACACAACAACAATCCAAAAATCGCGGCAATCCAACTTTTCAACGGCATCATCGCGTACGCTAGAAACACCACGAAAACCACTTGCCACGTACCCTCAGCGGCTACCTTCGCCGTCGAGCTTTCGGGGTACAGTGGCAATGCGAGAGCACAGAATATCGCCAAGAAGAAGAGTACCACGTAGCACACCCACAGTAGATAGGCGTCCTGCATGAATCGGGTGTGGAGGAAACCAAGAAGGAGAGCGAAGAGGATGCAGTGGGCGGCATGGTACACGTTCTGGGCAGTTGGCCCTTGCGAATAGATGAGGCCGAGGTTCGCCAGAAGGGCGGTGAGTACGACGAAGATGGCTACGACTGCTGCGACACTTGAATGCTGGAGTTTGCAGATGTAGCGTTGATAGAGTTGCTCGAGTTCGTCGTTTTCGAAACGGTGAGGGTTTAGGATCCGGGTTAGGATGCGAGGGGATGTCATAGCTTTGACGCTGTGGTCCATGGTTGATGGAGATGCCTCAAGGTTGCTTTATACGTTGTTTACGTCGCCGAGCCATGCCTAAAACAAGAGAAAAAAAAACAAATAAAAAAATGGCAAATATTTAAATACACTTATACCAGTAAATTAATTCTTGTTAATATGAACTAGAATATTTTTTAGTTATTCAATGGTTTCAAAAAACGCCAATAGTTAATGAAAATGATCATTTCTGTTTACAGTTCAAATATTTATGACTAGCTCAGAAGTAAACATCAGCAAAGGATAAATTCATGTAATTCTAGTTGACTTTTATAGTTAAAATTATTGTTACTAGTTTAAGGTAGTCAAAATAACTAGATTTTAATATCGCTTAATTCAACCTACATGATTGTTAGTGTAAAAACTCAATTTCAGGTAAAACCTAGGCCTAGTTAAAACTAGTTCCAACTACAGTCTTTTAATAAGTTCTAAATTCAACTAGTTAATACTCGATTCTAAT
Organism: Tribolium confusum; assembly: GCA_029207805.1. NCBI lineage: Eukaryota > Metazoa > Arthropoda > Insecta > Coleoptera > Tenebrionidae > Tribolium > Tribolium confusum. The sequence goes on from JALGAY010000006.1 coordinate 15,318,795, forward strand.
TTTGACTGACCATATTTCAGTAAAAACTAGTCTTGAACAAGTTCTCTAATAAATTCTGGATAATAAATTAATAAATAAATTTTTTTGTAAATAAAAGTCTCCAATTTATTAGTTTTCGATAAGCAAATTCGTAACCACATAAATTTCTTCTTACACTCCTAATAGTTTTAACTGATGTAATTCAGTTCATAAAAACTAGCTTTAACTAGAAAAACCAAAATTCCCATTTAACAAAAGTTTCAACTAAGATTATTAGGGTTGTCAGACAAATCTAGTTTTATTTAGGTAGCTAAAACTAGGATTAACTAAAGAGAATAACTAACACTACTTTTCCAAAAAAAAAATTAATGACAGTCAAATTTTTAACGCAATCTAATAAATGTCTATTTTTGCACTTTGGCGGTAAGATATACACATTCAATTGGTTACTGTGTCACATTATAATGTCACTAACTAGCCCTATTTCTAGAACTTCACCTGTTACTTTCACAAGTTATAGTTTAACTTGTTGGAATACCTAAAAAGGCAGTTAACTTAAAACAGTTTAACTAGATGTTTAATTAGTTAAAGTAGCTAAGAAGTTAGTTAACATATAATAGTTTAACTTAACTAGATGTTTAACTTTTGTTGTCAGCAAGATTGATCTAAGTCAAAAAATTTATTTAACCTCCATGCTAGCTAAAAAATACGAGTACTAACTTTTAACTACATATATTATCAGTAACAAATACAAAAACTCATCTACAGACCGCATAGCAGGCTAAAAGTCTAATTACTTATATTTGAAGCATTTTTAACTAGAATTTCTAATCTAGTTAAATTTTATTAAAAAAACTAGTTTTCGGTAGAATCTAGATTACAAGTTGACACACCTGAAAATATTTAACACATAACTTTTGAGGAGTTTCATTAGTTTCATTGTACTTAACTACAAATTTTAGAAAAGCTTTAATAACTGATGCTTTTTGTTAACTAGATTACAAGTTAAATATTTGAAATCTGAGATAACTGCAAACAAGCGATAAGTTTCTAGTTGTTTAAATTTCATTTAACTGGATATGTTAACAATGCTCTACCCTAATTAAAATGTGTATAAAACTAATCAAAAAAGTTAAGAATGCAGAACATTTTTCTGTAAAAGTTAATTTTAACTAGAATACATCAGTTTCTTAGCTTTTACACACTTACCACTTCGTTTAAACAATCTAAAATTTTAAAAAAATTCTATTTATGAGAAGAGAGCTAGAATTCTAGTTGCATCAATTTGACTGTGAATCCTTAAAAAATACTTCTTCAAATTTATAGAAAACTAGTGAAAAGAGTGTAGAATGCTTGCGCTATTAAAATTTATTCTACCGTCAAACAGAATAGCTAAGTTAACTTTTATCTCCTTATCGATCAACTGTTAAAGTGTTTCAATTAAAATGTTAACTAGTTTGGCTGTAATAGATATTTAGCTATAACTAGATTATTATGAAAATAAATTGATGAATATCGAAAACAGATAATCTACTTTTAGAAAATCTGCTTGAATTTTTTTAAGTGTATTGTTTCTTTTTCTTGTAATTTTCCCTCTTCGTTTCAATCAAATAAACCCCCTATCGATTGCAGCGTTAGCCATTGCATGCAATAAATAAACACACAAATACACGAATCGGCCTTAGAAAATCGTTCCGAAACCAATTGGCTCCCAATCGATAAGTGCCTTTCATTCAAAAAGAAATTTTCTTTCAAATCACGAACCCTTAAAGACAGCAAACTTCCTCAAGCTATTAAATTTCTCCAATTTCTGCTGATACGAAAATTACAAGAAGATAACACGAAAACTTGGTGATGACATTCAAAACTAGATTTCTAAATTGCATCGTTGCAGTTGCATTTAAGAAATGCAACCGTGGTTACTGTATTATCCAAGCCAAGGATCGATAGTGCTTTAGATGCGAGTAGTCTCTTTCCCCTAGTCGAGGAGACATTGACATTGCAGTAAAATCCCCGGTATTTGCTGTTTCCAGATGAAAATAACAAAATGGAAAAAATAAACTTGAAGAATATGAGATGGATAATCCGGTCACGTATTTGCGTCTTGATAAATTTTGGGCGTTAAGGACGATGGCACTGGAGGGTTATTATGTGCAGGAATAAAGGAAAACAATTGAGGAATATAGACAAAATAATATATCATCACCGGATGGTCAAAAAAACATTCATTTTTTTAACGATGCATTTCAGTGCAATACTGCTCCTGAAAAACAATTTATTCTACCCTTGTTATGAAGATAAATCACTCTTGTAAACTGTAAATGGGGAGATATTTCAGAAATAAAAAAAGTTCTTTAGAGTCGTATAACTGAGAGAAAATATTTACTTACTTCTCTATAATTACAGAAATATTTATTGCAGCAGAATATAAAAAAGAAAATCAAGTCAATAAAAATGCGAAGTAGCTCTAAAACAGAGCTATAAAATCAGAAACGACATAAAACATTGCAGAAATATAAATCACTGCATTCCGAAGTCTATCTCCTAGTTACAGTTAATTCGTGTAAATTTAACACTTAGTTATCACAACACTAAAAATTTGTCGGTTTAACTAGTAGTAAAAAAATCAGAAAAACGTCCAGCTGGCGGTACTAAATCTGAACGATCGTAAAATACCCTGACAAATTATAAATTCCCCTAGTTTCGAGATTCATTACGTTTCCCCAAAACATCAAAGTTGAAGCCCTTGTTAAATGGTATAGGATTTTAAAGTTCCAAATTGGGTTTTCAAAGCGATAAAAAAATTCCAACCAATTTCATCGATTTTGTGGATAATAAACACGATTACGACACATGTCAGGATTGCTTCACAACTAATTGCAATCTGTTGTCCGTTGTACATGAGGAGAAATAAATAGAGAAAAAACTTGCATTAAAATAGAAACGTCCGGCTGTAAAAGTCTCGCCAATGAATGAAACATAGAATCAATGAAAATTTGAAGCTTTCTTTCAAATCTATTGCAATAAAAGTCTACGATCCGGAGAGCATTCACCTCTTAAATCAAAAGCAGCTGATTTATACTGCAGTAATTTCGAAGATTCTGCCGCTTCAATTAGGACGACCCTTTCAAATTCACTAAGCTTTGAGCGTATCGCAGAAATGCAGCTCAAACTATATAAAAGAACACATTTTAGACACTACCAGCTTAAACACAATTTGATAAACTTTCTGAATAAGCAGAATCGGAAACTCGCTTAAATTTACGATATTCAAGGGTTGGAAAAAATATAAAATGCTTTGCCTCTTTATGCATGTTTCTCACAGTATTTCGAAGGGGGAAAACGAACCGAAAATAAATAAATCTGGCTTAGTTAGATTTATATCGAAATGTATGTTTTCGGGGTTGTTCAATCAACAAGTTGTATTTCCTATGTCAACGTACCTTAAAAATCATAAATAATGCGTCTTAAATTTCAGGAGTGTTGAATTATTCATGATTTCACACCTGGGCTGGGGTATGGAAAAGTGCTTTCATGTTATTGAAGTTAATAATACATTATCATGTTTGAAATTGTATAGTCGGGATTTACACTTGAAATATTAATTAAATTATTGAAAATATGTTTGATTTTTTTTAAATTGTTGCTCTTGAAATTGGCATTACAAAATAGCTTTGATCTTTTGTAGCGTAGTTGCGTTTTGATAAAAGTAGAAATATTTAATTAATTTTTCAAAATATCTTGTTTTAGGTTTAGTCAAAGCTGTGTGACATTTTATTCAGAATTTTGTTATGAAAGCTCTGAAAGCTTTTTAATAAAATTTTCCTACTTTTCGTTGAATAAAAAAGAGTAAAATAACTAAATAAATAAAAATGTATTTTGTGAAGAAAGCTTCATTTACTGAGCTGTGAAACTAGATCTAATCAATTTAGAGTAATTTGAAACTCTAATTGTGATCGATTGATTACAGAATTGCAAAGCCAAGTTCTAATTATCTCCCTTACATCACTAATTCTCACTGATTATATTACGAATACATAATGCAACTTCTCCTCTCAATACAAATGAAAGACCGAGTGAAAGACAAAAACAAAGAGAAAATGACATAACTGTATATCTTTCTTATTTAAGCATATTTTCGGCATTTTTACCACGTCCTTTTGTCTTCAATATCTTAAACGTAGTAGCTCAAAATCCTCTTTTATACTCCTTCCATTTACGATATTGAAGATGTCCTCTCTTGCTTCTTCAATTAGTTTTAGAATTAATTTTTCAAACTCTTTAGCTAATTTTTGATTACAACAAGAAGAGAAGAAGAATATATGCTGCACCTGGTCTGATACTATCTTATCGACGTTACTTCAGAAAAATAATCATTTCCATCTACTTGCTCTATTCCTTTCAATTCATTTGTATTTTCTCGATCCTCTTTCTATCTTCTTTGGTTTTCAAAGACAAAGTATCATCATTCCTTCTTATTTTCAGAATATTATCATTGCATTCTATTCTTTCTTTCTAGACTTCGATGCATTATATCAAGTAATGTTCTCATATGTTTTCATCATCTCCTTATTCGAAAAACATACGTTTTGCAGTTAGACTCTGTTATATGTCAATTTTCTTTCTTTTTTCTAAAGACAAGTTCTAATTATTATCCATTTCTTCTTATTTTCAGAATATTATCACTGCATTCTATTCTTTCTTTCTAGATTTTCATGCATTTTATAAAGTAATGTTTCCATCTGTCTTCATCATCTTCTTATTCGGAAAAGATAGGTTTTGCAGTTAGACTCTGTTAAGTGTCGATTTCCTTTCTATCTTAATTAGTTTTCAAAGACAATTTCTAATAATAATCCTTCTTTTTTTCTCATTTTCAGGACATTATCATTGCACTCTATTCTTTCTTTCTGGACTTTCGCGCATTTCATCAAGTAATGTTCTTATCTGTTTTCATCATTCTCTTATTCGGAAAAGATAGATTTGCAGTTAGAATCTGTTGAATGTAATTTGTCCATGTTTTCTCTGTAACAATTTTCCTGTTTGTTTATCAGCCATATGGTCTATTCCCCAAGTTCTTTATACTGTTTTATCAGAGTATTTTGCCTTTTGTTTATCCTTTTTTTCTGTCAGTTTAATGCCAGAATAGTTATTAATACATTTAGAGATTCAAATAAATAAGATCAAATAATTCTAATTTCAACTTTCTTTTCAAATTTTGCCGATCTACAAGTATATCAAAGATTAATACTGGATTATAAAATCTAGCACAAAAAATCTCAAACAGATGAGATTCTAGAACATAGTCTTCTTTGAAACACTCGTATCAGTTATTTTATATTATTTAGTTTGTACATTTTAACCGGGCCAATGAGCTAAAAAGCCTTAAAATTCAAAACTATACCAAACGTAAATTATGGCTAGTCCGGAAAAGCCTAGGGTTCCAGATTTTGCATGAGTATAACATGTAGCATACAACTGTATTATTATCGTTATTATCATTTCATATCGTAACTGAAGTACTGCGTTATAAATGACCAACCAAAAGCTACCTTTATTACCGTTTTTTGTTCTAAAAGCTACGAGCTGTACAAAATTCGTAATTCGACGTAACGTTTATGGTAGTGTTTTGCGCTTTTACACAATGAACATTTACCATACCTAACGTTTTCATTAGCGCTCTGCTACTCTTAAAATTAGGAGTATTAGATATCATTGTAAAGTTTCTATTTGTTTTAAAACAGAACCTTCACCACTCCATTGCGTCGTCTTTAATACCACGCAAACTGCACTAGCGTTATTTGTAACAAAACAAACCAAAGTGCAAATGCAAGCCCCATGTGTTATACATTTAAAAATTTTAGATTTTTATAACTAAAAAATTCGCCTCCAAAATAATTTCACTTCCGTTTTGAAGGTTGTACTATTAAAAGCGTGGGAATTAGATTCGAGCTTTTTTTTTAAATTTTTTCGAGTTAAAAGAACGACAAATCGATGTGCTTCTGATAATTCATGGTTTTCATCTTAAGTTCCGGCAAGCCTTTTTATCCTGTCGCCTACAGAATTATCTTCATCTTCTTCCGAGAAAGTTATTTAATTTAATTTTAGACTAAATAAATCCTCTAATTTTTGTTTAGATTTAACTTAGATTTTATTATCAAAACCTGTACATAAGTAGCCATTTCTATCGTTCTATCTAATTGAGATTTTAGCAAATCGCCCCAGATCCAATTCCTTTTTTCCTTAATAAAAACTACAGTCCTAATTTTTATAAATAGTAAGATAGAGGGAAAGTACAGTCATGATTGTTGAACTATGGCAATCAAAGCAATTTACAAAAAATACAAAAGGCAAAAGAAAAAGTCAAAAAAAAACAAACTAAGTGCAAAAAGTAAAAAAAAACCAAACATAAAAAAATCGGTAAAACTTTAAACTGAGTGACTCTAAAGTAGGCTGTTCAAGAGAGAGTAGATAAAGTGTGCTAATTTAGGATAATGCATATTATTATTATTATTATTAGTTATGTATATAGATCCGTAGAAAAAACTTTTAATGTCTCAAAAGATTACTGACTATCCAAAATGAAACTGGTGAAGCCCTTAAACCCAATCCTACATGGTGGATGCGCCGGGTTATCGAGAACTCTACCGGTTTCTTTTTAGAGCAGCCCGAAATTAAAACACTCTTTCTGTTCTACAAATAATCAGTCTATAAAAAAGTGTACTTATTTTCGCTAATTTTTCTAAAACTTCGTCTGCTAAATCTTCGGTATAAGCTACGAGTATACAATACATTGCTATGTAATATATTTTAGTGCGTCTTCATTTACTTTCCAAAGAACCAATCCAGGCACTAGCTTGCTCATATAAATGTTCCTTGTTTAGCATTCAGTTTACTTATATTTTTTAAGTTGGTTCTATTTAACTCTATTTTCAACATCTTCATTTCTATTATCTTTCATTATTCTTATTCATCATCCTCAAGCACTCTTGTAAAATCGTTCTTTCCATCTTTCATTTAGGTCTCTTGCTCCTTACTTAACTGTTTAATTCTCTATTTATTTATAATTTTAATAAAACTGGTGCTTATTTCACGTTCAAAACTTTTTTGTTTAGTCTACTTGCTTAATTCTCTGTGTTTGTTTATTCTTTACGCTTTATTCCTTGATTCAATCATTTTTTTGTGAGAACCCATTTAAAATACTTTTCTTTTAATCTTAAGTTTGAAAAGTTTCTTTATTAAAATTTTTTCACCAATAGTTTTCAAATCTAGACAACTTGAAGGTCTATTTAGTTACTTTGTGTTTAATTTTAAAAATAGAAATATAATAAATTTTAAGCAAGTTTTTATTAAATTTATCGGGCATGAGTTGTTTATTGTTTATTACATATTGGAAACATGTTTTATAAATTTAGTTGCATAAAAATCCTTTTAAAACTAGTTTCAGATTTTCTTGAATAATTTATCAAGTCGTAAAGAAAAATTTTCTAAAGTTAGTTGTAAATAAACTGTTATCTTATTAGTGATTACAAATTACTGAATATTTTATGTATTTAGAGCAAATATGAGATATTTTCTAATAATTCAAGGAAAGAATAATATTGTCCCCGCCCACAACATTCATCTCCTTATCAGTCCTGTCTCAACAATATCTTGCAAGGTCTTGATAAAGCATCATTTGTGCCGCCTGGAGTGAGATGTGGGGCATCATCACATCCGCTGTTTGCGACGTAATATTTTTAGAGTAAGGTGTTTAATTCAGTTCAATGAGTTGCAAGGTGATTGGACATCCTCAGATTGTTTGACTGACGGACTAGAAAATTTCATTGGAAGGAACGCTTTTAAAAGCCTTTGTAACATCTATTCCCGATTATATCAATAGCAGTGTTAAACTTATTGAGATAGGTCGCTGCAGTAATACACAATACATCATTGCCGTGATGTCGTGCTTGTCACTCACCCAAGAAATGCTTATCTCTATAATGATTTATTATGTTGTTTCTGCGGCATTAATTAAATGCGATTTACCTCATATATTCACACGAACGAGAAAAAGTTATAAGTTTGCCACCTCTGGGACTTGGAGATCTTTTACCAATCGAGAAGTCTCTAGAATTTCAATGAGACTTTATGACCCCCAAGCCCCAAACCGAATAAAATTCCGAAAAAAATTTAAGCGGAAAATAAACGCAATTGCAACAAAGTTCTATTTTTGAAATAAGACACTAAAAAGTTATAGCTTAGTGGAATAAAACCTAGAACTTTGGACAATTCACTCAAGCACGTTTACATTGTTTTGCGAAACATAAAATGTTACGTAAATTAAAATTCTGTTGAGACATTTTTATTCCAATTAGACGGATACTTTATAAAAACGGAAAATATTTACATACAAAATTTCAGAGTTATTATATTAAAAATTGTCGTAAACCTCATTATTTTTGATTTATGACTACCATATTTAGATAATGCCTTAAATTATAGATACTTGAAGGCAGTTTGGTAATAATTATACATAGTAAAATTAAAATATTTTTTTAACAAGTCCTTACAATCACAAAGTTCTTCACAGTATTTCTATAATTTGCGCGTTTTACCTATTTTTTATGTAAAAGTCAATTTTTCAAAATGTTGAAATTTTAATTTGTTGTCAAACAAATAATCTTAACTTAATAATAATAATCGTGTATCTCAAAAATAATGTTTAAAAAAAATCTATTTCTCCAAAAATTATCTCAAAAATTTGATTTTTTAGCATCCTTTCAACAAGGACCTGCTAAAATTTGTAAAGTTATTTCAAAAACACACTGTAGGTATATCTAATTTTAAAATTAAAACTAGGACTACGATCAGAAGAAAATACATCGTATCTCGTTTAAAAACAATTTAAAAAAAAACTACAGTATATATCTCAAAAACTATAAACAAATATAAGCTAATTTTGGTTATTTAGCATCCTTTTAACGAGAGCTTTTAATATTTTTAACATACTTCAATAGTACCCTGTATTTTGTGGTGGAAATCTGATAAACTGTAAAATCCAAATAAACTTTCTTCGTGTTCTATCTATCTGTCCATTTACTTTCTCAATTTCACTAATAATGACTTGAGAATCATCTCTAGACTCTTCATCTTTAGTTATTTCAACTAATAGTTACCCAAAAAACGGAATTTACCAGTCGAATCGACGTACAAAATGTTTTCAAACAATATCAAAGCAAGAAAATGGTTACCACAAGCCTTCAAACCATTTTATATAATTTATATCAACTAAAATTTTTGAAGATGATCAATGACAATCAGTGTACATAGGATATTAGGCAAGATGATATAAATTTATACCAAACATTTTATAAAACGTACGCGGCTTGCTAACAATTGGCCATTATTGGACACATTCACTTTATTTCAAAAATTTTGTGTTATATCGCCAGATATATTTCTGTATAAATTGCCGTTCGTTTGTTTTTTTTTCACACAAATCTTTTCCTCGTGTTATCTTAGGATGTCAAGGTTTCTTCTAATTTCCCACTTCAGCCTATATTCATTAAATCATTTAGTTCTAATCTATTAGGTACTATCTTTTGTAATAACTTCTTTTCTGAGCAATTAGATTTTTGTTTTTGTCCCGCTTTATCGCTTTCAATAATGTTGTTTAATAATTTTATGAACGACCAATGACCCAATTCGTTAACGTAAGAGTTTCCAATTTATTAATCAGTTTGAAGTATAGTATTGCCAAAAAAAAAAAAAAAAGAAAAGATATTGAACTGGGTCAAACCGTATTTCGAAATTAAAGATTATTATATAACAAGCCCCAATCGCTACTTTAATTAAAAAATAGTGCATAAAAAATAAATCAAATTATGGCGTCAGTCCGAATTTGGTCTCAGAGCGGAATATGTTTTTGTAAGTATGTCGGATGCATAGCGCCTTAAGCAGTCTTTTTGACTGTGCTAGTTATAAATGCATAAAAGCTAGGTAGTTGATGAATCTTCTACTTAACGTCTGTTCCCATCATTCGAAATTCGATTTTAAATTGTTCGCTAGATCAGAAAAATTTACATGCGTTTTAATTTGAGAATGTCAACCAGAAATTGTTCCCTTTAATGATTCGCTTTCTTAACAGCTGTAACAGTTAGTTTTGGTTGAGCTGTAAACTGTAAATCAGTGTTCAAATTTTCCATTAAATATTTATTGCTTGGTTGATTTGTTTGATGTTTCAAAAATGTTGTATACTATGTTTTGGCGAGAGAAAGATGATACAACGCTCTATCATCTGAAGACCTTCCACCATTATTATGGAGAAAGTAAATCTTTGAAGAAATAAAAATTCAGTTTGGAGAGAAAAGAGTTAAATAGTTCAGGCTTTCTCCACCAAATATCCTCGCCACTTCATTTTCTGAAGGTTTTGCTTGGTCTTCCAAATGTAGTGGTCGTTCTTACAAACTACACTTACGCCATCTTTTTTGTGCCAAGTACAAACCTTCAAAAAAATCCCTTAAGAATTACTCCTAGTTACGAGTACCTATATCATTCAGGGTTTTCCACTTTTATTAATGATTGTTGGAGAAGAGTAAGTTGAGATCAGAAGGAGTGGTAATAATTGTCATATCCTATCAAACCTTCAAAGAGTTCCTTGAGAAAAGTCTGGTCACGAGTTGCCACAAAACTTGCAAAAGATAGATTCATATAATTTCAAAGAATTCCCGTGTCAAAACATCCTCTACTACAATTCTACTACAATTCTCAAAAGTTTCGTTTAGTCTTCCAATCATTGTATCAATTTGATGTAATGAAGAGAGACCAGGATTATCGACATTAAATGCTTTTATCATTCGGGTCTTTCCACTAGCCGTCCCTACCAAATATTCTTGCTACCAGCGCCAAATGCGATTACATATGGTAGGTATTTACAATTACATTACAGTTTATATTACATATTGTTACTCGAAGGACCAGGAGTTGAAGGAAAAGAGGTATATGTTTTCTAGACTATGTCTATTTTCAGTCTCTATTTACAAAGATATGTACAAACTTGAATCTAAGGTTTCGTTGACGCCCACTCCATGGTGGGGACCGGATAGGATGGGGGAAGCAAATTCGTAACATATATGGTATTTACAAGTACATTACAATTTATATTACAAATATGGTTGGAGCAATACTTTCAACTACAGAATTTTTGTTCTCCATCATCCCTCTCAGTTTTATCTTTTACACAAAAGTAAAAAAAGAGTTTGCCTTGTATATTTTTAACCCCTTTTGTTCTCACCTATTTCAGCTTTTTATGTTTTAGTCTTTACAAATTTTAATAAATTAAATTAGATAATAAGATGATTTTTTTGCATTTAACTATAAAATGTTTCGAAGTTTTAACTAATTTAAAAGATCCTAAATGTTTATTTAATTTATTATTTGAATTATTTGATGAAATAAGTACACAAAAAAGGAGGTAAGTCCTTGATATAAAAGTAATACAATTCTGCATTTGAAAACTTATATCAGTTGTATCAATGACTTAAAATTGTTTTAAATTTAGTTAAAATTCCACCCCACAACTCAGACATACAAACGTGGAAATAAAATACAAGCAATGACTCTCGACAAATGCAATACCTCTGCAAAAAAAACAAACAATTTGCCGATTTTGCAATACCTACTCGCTTACTGATAAGGTCTTCGATAGCGACCTACTGATGGCGTTTTCGTTGCGGGGTTGTGTCTGTATTTGGTACTGTGGTTTGTTTATAAAAAATGAACAATTTTTAGATGCAATGATATCCTAATCGACCTGTCCCTAACCCGCGAACTTTTACATCTGCTGCCCATCAATTACGTGATCGCAGTACCTTCAACCCATAAGTAAAAAACAAAGGTGGTTCTCCCACAAATCTCATCTTTGAACACCTTTTTAGTGTAAGGTAAGTCAGGAGTCAGGACTTACTCCAATATCAAGTTTTACTGATAACTCTTCGCACGTGCACTGATCTTTTTACATGCGTTAGGGGCACAACCTGAATGGCTCTTAAAGCAGACTAAAAAGCGAATAATGAAGCCATACACCACGACAGTTTGCTTATGTTTAAGTAGATTGATTAAATGCACTGCATTTAATTCGATTTCGCTCTGTATTTGAGCTTTGTTTTTGGTCATAGTTTTGGAAAGTTACTTCTACATAATTTTTATTGTTATTATTGATATAAAAAAGTTAAGTAATAAATAAATAAAAGTTAAATTAGATACAATAATATAGAAAGTACTGTATTCAACGTAGAAACACTCTTTTGAGTGCGTTACGATTTTTGTACCAAAATACGAGCTCATGGGCATTCATTTAGAACCTAAATATAGACCTAGACGATTCTTTATTTGGGTGTCCTTCCAGAAAACCAGAAAAAAGCTGGTATCATCAAATTCTTTCCAATTTTTGTTTTGTACCTTTAATTTTTATAAGTTTAACCAACTTTTAATTTCTTATTTATTTTAAATTACTCTTTGTTTTTTCTTTACTCCTTCATTTTACTAGAATAATATTTTCATTGTAACACTAACACAGCTTTCATTGTATCTTAGTTTTATTATTTCACTTCTTGTTACTTCTTACTATTCTTCATTTTGAAATCTCTACTCCTTTCAGATTTTCTTACGTTTTGTAAGTATATTCTAATTTTCTCCTTTTATTAATACTATCGACCAGAATAAATTTTGAACACTACATTTTGATAATGACAAGAAAAATCGTGACTGATTATGCTTAAGGAAACAAAAATTAAAGGTTGACTTAAACAATTTAGGTCATTGTCAAAATATGATGTCCACAATTTTTTGTCGCCAACACTAGCATCTCTCTAATTTTGCTGTTTATTTTTCTTTACTCGATAACTTTATAATATGCACATTTAAGTCATAAACGCACTAAATCTATCGCTACATTTCATCCAATATAAGGTTCAAGGAAATGTCCACTATGTATAAAATTCAATTTTAAAACTTCGCTACAGAAAACTTTCAAACATTCAAACCCTTATCACATTTCTTATTTGCTCTCGATTTATAATTCTGACGCCCAACAACTCAATAAAATCCGCAATCGATAAATCAAACAAATGTAGTAATTTACAATTTAATTATGCATCAAGATCATTGCACTGTTCTGAATGAAATGACGTCAACTCGTTAACCCTGAAAATCTCTTTTTCAGGATTTTTTTTTAATTAAATTGTCTTCGCCCATTTATCCTGACTAGCTCCATTAAAGTCGTTAATCAAATTTGCTCATGTCCACCTTTTACACAGAATGTAATCACAACGGCTAGTAAAATAAAACTACACAATATATAATGTGATAATTGCCAAATGTACAGCTGCTGTAAGATAAAAAATGTTCAATTCTAAAAATTTATTACCATCTCTTCAACTCAAGAGCAGAAATTGCAGAATTAATCATTGTAAAGGAGGCAAACTCAAGCTACTAGAAATCATATTTTAAAATTTTGAATCAAGTGCGAGAAATTGAAAAAAACCTCGAGTGCACTTTTATCTGGTTAAAATTCTGATTTAATATACTCGGAAATTTGGTCTAATTGGAAAATAACAATATCTGATGAGGTAGCGCAACTTGTTTATTTATTCAAGCGTATGTTATCAGAAAATAACCAATAAGCTCTTATCATACTAATGAATTTTATCTGAAAAACTTTCACGAGCAGCATTGCTGTCAGGAGCAAGAAAATCTGAAAAAAGAACAGGTAAATGACAAGTCCGATTCGTTATGTTAATAACAGTTGGCATGCGATGTTTATACAAGTGGAACAGCGACAGCTGATTTGCACTACAAGAAAAAAAGTTGTAATAAACTGCCAAGTTCAATCTCTTCATCTGATGATTAGAAAAACTTGACCCCTAAGTAACCAAATAAATAAATAAATAAAATCCCCGAAAACTCGAATAAATACACTGGAAGAATGCATGACTTCGGGGTAATGTGCTCCTTCGTGTGGTAATGGGAAACAATCAATCTTGTTAGGGATATTGATATGGGAGAAACATCAATTTCGTAATTGCAAATAAATATTTAACTGCCTTTCATCTTGATTGAAAAAATGGCATCGTTTTGACAATTAACACGTTGCATCAGACACATAAAAGTGTTTAGAAAGTCAGAAGTTCTGATCTGGTATTCATTCATCCGATTGGATAAATCAATTGAACTTCCGGGATCGTCAATTACTAGCCAAGAAGTCAGCCTTCAAACATTTCCGTCATCAAATAGAGTCATGGTTTTTATAATATTTACAAATGGTGGGTGTGTAGTACAAATTTATAAATGTCGGAAAAAATCAGTCAATGAATCAAATTGTTTAAATATACAAGATAATTTATAGAAAAAATAATTCCAAGCAATGTTTATTGAGCTGTTTACAAACTACAGTGGTATTGTCGAAACCCACACACTCAACTTAATGACACTTTTAACCATATTTGTATGTGCGAAGGAAAAACTGTCTACAATTAATCTTGTGTTACAGAATTTCTAAATTTGATTAAAATTGTGTCGGAACTTTTCAAATAAATAGCCGATTTGTACAAAGTTTGAATGGAGCTAAATTACCATGAAAGTATGACACGAATTTAATGGTCTATTCAAAATCCATGAATAAATATTTCACTCGCAAACCAAGTTTTGTAATTAAACTGGAGCGTTTCAAATTGGAAAAAGATTGTAAAACTATTCTCTTTCTTGGTTAAATAAGCAATATTTTTATTAATTTCCGGCATTAAAAAGAAACAACAAGGGTTTATAATGTAAGCAAGTTTTATACATGAAAAGAAAATTGCATTTTTAATGTGAATTCGTGTGTTAATTTTAAAGCTCTAGTTGAAGTAAAATATTTATGCAGAACTGCTACAACACTACTAATAAAAAATCTTTTGATGCACACAAGCTGACTAGACTAGAATACAAGTTTTTAGCTACAGTTTCTGTTACTTCTAGCAAATTGCACAATTCTTAGTAGTTGAGACGGCTGTTCTGGTTAAAATTTTAACTAGTTCAAAACAGAATTCTAAAATTAAATGGTTTAAAATTTTAACCACTTACCAACATGACTTCCAATTTTGGTGTGAAATAAATATTTTTGTCATAAATTATCATCAAAGACAATGCCTGTGCTGTAAACGGTACATTCTGTTCCTGTTTTGGCGTTCTAGAACGGTAAGAAATTTACTCAAAATTTCTTTTTAAGCATCACGAACATTTTTATTTTGAATTTTATTATATTTTTACTTATATAGGTACACAAATCCAGCTTGGCGTATGAGATGCGTAGAAGCGAAAAAGGAAAGACATACTACGTGCTCCTTCGAATGCTGGGTTTCTACTGAATTTTTCCACCACGACAACACCCAGTCTATTGCGCCTCTGACCTTCACACGCCGAGCTGAATTTGTCAAGTTTTACTTTATTTTGAATTTACCGGTTTCAGACAATAACTGGTGTTGTCGCTTTTCTCCTCCTCCACACAATTGTCCTCAACTGGTAAAATGTTTTTACCATTCTTGGGACTTAATATACTATTTCTCTATTTACTTTAACATAGAATTAAATTCGGCACGGCTTTATGAAAGAGAATGTCTCGTACTTTCAACAAGTACGTGTTAAAAAGCTCCACCTCTTTTATAGCTTAACCGGTCGAAGTCATTCAAATGGACTTGAGAGATACAGAGCCTGTTATAAGAAGAGAAAGCTAGTAGTAACAGATCTTCATAGAGTTACGGTCTGACAGAATCATAACAAAATTTTATGAGTTATATAATAAATAATATCTGTTCTATAGAGAACAGCTTTTGTTAGGTTTGACAAAAGTTTTTACATGAAAAGTAGTTACTAAAATGTAAAATATATACTTAATCATACAACCAAGATGTATCTTTTTTGTCAATACTTTTTGAAACTATATTCCGGAATACCCAATAGATTTTGTTTCGAGAGTTTGTAATCCGTTTCAGCTTAAAAGAAAAGTTTTCCCAAGAATTCTAACCATAATACAATGCAAACTTTTAACAACTTTAATAAAATACAGCTCCTTGCTATTTCTTTAACAAAATAATTAATATCAAGCTTATTAGAAAACTTTCCTGTTGAAACCTAGTTTCCTTTTTCATTACATAATGTTTTCCGAAATAATTTGTCAAGTCGCCAATATCAATCCCATTATGAGCAATTTACATATCAATGGCTTATTTTATCGCATATTTAACGCCTACAAAGCGACGAACCCATTGATTAAAAAGCAAAGCAAAGATTAGGGTCACTCCTTAGATCTTAGCGAAACTTTCGAAGGCCAACGGGTTTGCTTTTTCCTGAAACCCCACACTGATTTTAATGCAGTTTAACCCTTTTATTATTATGCAAATAAGGGTTCTCGTGGCGCCAAAAAAACCGTAAAATATTTTTATAACGTCTGGTTCAAGAAGGTGTGCAATTTTGTTTTGTAGATTAAAAAGTGAGTCAGTGATTAGTTTGGGTCTGTGTTTATTGCACTGCACTTATCAGTGTTTGGTTTCCGTTTTGATAAAATTTCCAGTTCATGGACTTTTCGTAAAAATTTCCCTTCAAAGAAAGCGGTTATTGTGTTAATCAAATTCCAATAAAATTGGATCGAGGCTGATTTTTATAGAAAATAAATAAAAAACGAGTGCTAGCAGGTTCATTACAACTTCCTTAATTAAAAAAACAGTACAGTAACAAACGATTTGTTTTAACTTCTTCTGATACAATCTTGAAGTTATTTAAAAATAGTTGGAACGTACGAGTATTTTCGGCAGACAGTAAAAAGAGAAATAGTCTTTGATAGTGGGAAGATTAATTCGACTAGAATTTTTCAAAAGACACCGCTAGAATTATTTATCCACAATTTAAACAATACAATTTTTATCATACATTTAATAGTCAAAGTCGTATGATGTTTGCCAATGGTCAAGTAAATTATTGTTATGCGACGACACAACAAAGGTCAAAGGCTAGCCATATTCTCTACGACAATGCCTCAAACAACTCACAACGTCATTACTGATAACACAAATCAAAATTTCTGACGCATTTTTATTTACAAAACTTTATTGTTGTTGTTATTTTAAAGTAATAAAGTGAGATTTATTTACCGAATTTTTTAAAATTGGTATTTTTCAACATACTTCTATATTTATTGTTCCACAAAGAGAAATTTCAATTTTTATGAAATGCTTTCATATCCTTTTGTACTTTCTCACAAAGATAAACTGATATAAAAATTTAACCTTTCCCGTATTTCTTTGGGAAGCGACTGAAGATCGTTAAATATCAAGGAGTTGTGGTGAATCCGGAGAAAGTATTAACGGTATATTACCCTTGTGATTGTAAAATATTTTAATATGTATTTATTACCAATACAATACAATAGTATATTACATCGCAAGCAGTGGCGGCTGGTGATTTTTTAAAACTCTGTATTTTGAAAATGGAGCATGGGATCCAAATTCTGTTATGGAGGATTACTATTGAGACCAAACTGAAGGCTACTGCTAAAAAAAAATTGATCGAAATTTGCGAAATTTGATTTTTAAAAATGGTGTGCCTCACCTGGTTATTTCCGAAACGGCTTATATTAGAGCAGTGGCGATTTTTTTTCAGCATTATGAGACAAATTAATAGCTAGTCTTATTTTGGTTTTTTCCAAAATTTTAATTATAGAAAAAGTTATGAGCATTTGAAATTTAATTTTCGAAAAATATTCTTTCTTTAAAATTTAAAATGCTTATAACTTTTTCTATAATTAAAATTTTGAAAAAAACCAAAATAAGACTAGCTATTAATTTGTCTCATAATGCTGAAAAAAAATCGCCACCGCTCTAATATAAGCCGTTTCGGAAATAACCAGGTGAGGCACACCATTTTTAAAAATCAAATTTCGCAAACTTCGATAAAAAAAAATTTTTTAGCAATTGCTTTCAGTTTGGTCTCAATAATAATCCTCCATAATAGAATTTGGATCCCATGCTCCATTTTCAAAATACAGAGTTTTAAAAAATCACCAGCCGCCACTGATCGCAAGGTCAAAAAATGGCGTTAGCAGCCCGAAGCTGTTTTTGATACCTGAGCACAGCAAGGGTTGCTAATTGTTTGGATCAGTGTAACATACAACTGTTTTTCTTCTACTTTTAAAACTTATTAATTTCAAAATATCCTTTAAAAAT
The DNA here is from genome assembly GCA_029207805.1 of Tribolium confusum. Taxonomy (NCBI): domain Eukaryota; kingdom Metazoa; phylum Arthropoda; class Insecta; order Coleoptera; family Tenebrionidae; genus Tribolium; species Tribolium confusum. The sequence goes on from JALGAY010000006.1 coordinate 15,337,007, forward strand.
TTAAAATACCTTTAAAATTATTATTTAAGCTTTTCTTGTTTTAGATTTATCTATCGATGAAGGATTTTTTACTATAAACGCGAGGTGAGTCCATCCACCAGCATAAGTGGAAAGCCCTGGCGCTAAGGCAAGATCTAAAAGAAAAAAAAAAACCGGAGATGGTTTAGTAAGAGCATATGTATGCAGCAAAGTCAAAAAAAACAGAATTTTTTATACAAAAATTTAGAATCCATTCTAAAGATAATTTTTTTTTATCCCTAATATACGAAAAATTTTCCGAAAATTGAAAAGAACTAGAGATTTCTAGTCTTGTTAGTAGTTTTGTTTTCTCATTGTTAAAAGTTATAAACAATACAAAAGTAACGTAAATTGCAGTTGTTCTAGGTAAAACAATGAGCAAAACACAAAAAAGAGGTTTTGGACCTAGAACAGTACACTAGAGACAAGCAAAACAAAAAAAAATGGTAGAGGAAAACAAATTCAAATTGACAGTTTTTGTCAACAATTTTAGTTTTCTCCCTCAATAATGCCTTTAAACACAAATTTAAAGTAATTTTTCTTTAATATCACTTTCTGTTAGTATGACATTTACAGGCAGTAAAAAAACTCTTACAAAATTAAATAAAATACTCGTTCTCAAAACGATTTTTAAGCATTTTTTCATGTTCGACAGCAAATTATGGGTACCCTGTAAAAAACAGATCACAAAGCGTTACAAATAAATTATCTTAGGAATGCCCTAAGAATAAAAAAAACAACACATACAAAACAAATAATGTAGGAAACGAGCTACAAATTCTATTTGTTGTTCAGTCTTAACCACAAGAGAAAAAAAAGAGTTAAAATGATTCAAACATCGAACAAGAAAGCAAAACAACAAACAAATAAAAAAAGTGTCCTAGACGGCTGATAATAAGACCTGTTAGTGGAAAAAAAAATGTGACACAGGATAAAAAAGCTGAACAGATCCAGAGCATAAAAAAAAAGAAAGAGTGGTATCTCATACCCTGATTTTAATCATCCACACTTGGTGGGTAGATAAGAAACTTAATATAAATAATATGTATAATAACTAATAACTGAGTGAAGAAGTTAAACGAAACACAAAATTGTAGATAAAACCCTAAAAAGTATTCACTGCAATTAGTGAATGGAAAGAGTGGATACATAACAAATAATAAACGAACAATGGAGTGATAAATAACGTACTAAAAGTTTATTGTTTAAAATGTAAAAAGCTACAATAAGCAAAAGAACGATGAGGGATGAAATAACAAAGGTGGAACTCAATCTATCTATTAAGGAAGTGAAAAATGAGAAGGCAAATAAACTAGACTACTAGAGCATGACAAGATAAAAGTAGACTCAATTCTGTATAAAATAATAAACACCGCTTGGATTATAAGAAATATACCTGAGAACTGATAGACTCTTATTCTGACAATCTTTATAACTAAAAAGTGCGATTCTAAAATAGTTGCTAGTTCTGGTTACGCTGCCTTTCAGCATGTAGCTGGTGGATCAGTGAAGTGATGTCATTTATTGCTGGCCGCTGAGTAGCTGTTTTCGCCTAATCGTAGAGGTAGATGCTTCAATCCTAACGAAAACCAGAAATGTTGTCAAAGGAAATTACCAAATGCATGAATCTTGACCTTGACCAAAAATAATTTTAGACAAATAAGAGTACTTTAGTCGTATTTACTATCTACTTACAACATAGACGAAATTGTTAAAGTACAGGCAGATCTAAGAATGCAAGAGTGAGGCTCAAAGATTTGAAGTGATTCCATCTGAGATAATGTATCCATACCACTGCAGAAACATCTACCTGTGTATGGAACCAAGACCTTAGTAATCATAACTGAAATGTTAAATTGAGAAGGCGGCTACGCAAAAGTTAAAATAGTGAAACTAAAAAAATACTTCAGAAAAAGAATGTTTCATAGACAAAGGCAATGACAATGGATTGAACGAGATTTAAGAAATTTATATGGAAGGATTATAGAAGTAATTACAGATATTAAAGCGTGGGAGTAAGTTTGCAATACATTCTTGTGTATTTATTCCACGTAAATAAACACCACAGAAAACGAGTTAAGCTCGTATTACGAGTATGTGTCATAGTTGTAAATTTTAAAAGCTAGAAAAATGAACATGAAAATTTCTCCCTTGTAAAAGCAAATTTGATACATTCAGTCCCGCCCTTGTTCTAATCCAAATATTTGTACTCGTATAAGCCAACATATTATAAATTTGAAATTGTCTATTTACTTTTAATAGCAGCTTAGATATTTAAAATGAAATGTCAGTATATTTTTCTGAAATAAAATGAACATTGATTGAAACTGAAAAGTCAATTACATTTGAGCAAACAAAATCTTAAAATAGCCATAGACTTGACACTATACGATTAGTCTAGACAGGATATGTTTGAAATTCAAGCAGAGACGTCAATTGATTTTTTATTGAATTAATTTTTCATTTTTCACTCCCAACGAAGCAATCAATATTAACTCCTATTCAGGAAACGACTCTGTGAAACTATTTAGAATATGAAATACTATCATCCATTTCTAAAGTAACAAGATATTCAACAGAAAAAAAATTAAGTTACACGATATTGATTACGAGGGAACAGAAAGCTATCTTGGGTTGATATAAATCCGTAATTCAACCTGATGGAAACCATTTCACTTTATAACGCTGCAAAATTGATGTGAGCCAAAAAATCAAGAAATTCCAATCAATACTCGTTATGGAATTAATTCAGATCAGACGGACGGTATGTAAAAAGACAACACAATGTATAGAGATGCTTTGCATAAAGTGGGCGAGCAAGGTAACTTCCTAACTAGATAACGTGCCATCCATGAATATATGAAGGCATGTAACTCGACACAATCAACATTTAAAACACGCAGACTGGCCAAAACTACCAAAAAAACCTCCAGACAATTTTCAGCATAACTCTTCAGACATGACAAGGGAAGAGGAACAATAGAAAAAGAACGTAATCTTATTTGTCTTATATTACGCGCATACGATTTCAAAAAGCTTTTTCAACTAAAAGCTGGAAGCCTCGAGGCGACTCAAACTTGGCATACGATCAAATACAACGTTATTCAAAAATGCCAAAAATTTTAATAATGCAGGAGAAATTTTTGTTTTATAAATAGAAACAACAAATGAGGAACTACATGTTTCGATTGATATAGTCATCATCAGGCCCTGGTACAAGTTGCGCAAATCCACATTGTGTATATCCAAGTCTAGAATTATACAGGGTGTAATCAAATGTCGTTCAAAATTTTATCTAGTGATAGTCGCTAAATAGTCAAATTTGTCCCTTATACAAATGTTGATAGTTTTCAAAATATACCTATGATGTAGAACTGTTTCAAAAATTTAGTTTTGTAAGAGATAGGTATTTTTTGATATACAGGCTGGGAATTTACTGTCATATACAGGCTGTGAATTTGTCCAGAAATTTTACCTGCTGATAGTCCTGAACAATACTGTTATACATAATAATTTATTTGTAATATAAACAAATAATTAAATGTAATAAATATCTATTTTTAACTACTAGTCTCAGAAGACATCATTATTTAGTTTGTCGAGAGGGTGTGAAGTTGTTTTTCTCTCCTAGTAGTCAATAATGATTATAAACCAAGGGAGATAAAGTGCTAGAGTTGAGTGGATACCGACATTTAACTGTGTTGCCTGATGCGAATATCTTCGCAATTTTTATAAACGATAGATATAAGTGTTCACCGAAAAAATAATGTCCGAAATTAGGTGCACTAGAAATACCTAATAAACAGTTTATTTAATATTTGTGATTTCAAGGCAAGTTTGTTTAACACCGCACCTCATCTCTAATCTGCCAAAACAAAATGGTGCGCTTGCGCGAAATATCTTCTCAAATGTCAAGTGTGTGTTAGACAGATCATAATCTTGATAAAATCTATGCCAAACGTTAAAAAGCAGAATAAACGCATAATTAAAACGTTGATGTTTTAATAATGAAATATTTTTAATCCAAGAAAATGGAAAAAGGTAGGTAGTCATGTTTCAACCAACCAGTGATCAAATCCGTTGATTGCATTAAAAAAATATTGTAATTTTTTACAGCTTTATACATGTATTTTGGTCTTGTCTTATTGTAAAAAACACTTTGTAGTGTGACGAAATGAAAAATTCTTAGGTAAATAAAGTTGTAAATAACATAACCTCAAACACAAGAACAGAAAATTTACTTTTAATTTATGCAGAATTAATAAAAATAACTGCTATTAAAGTTGTAAATAATGAAAATGGGCTTTCATAAGGTTACACGTCAAGTGTGGAGCCCTATGTATAGTTAATTTGACCATATGTGTTGTTGCAAATTCCATTGTTCAAGTTTCCGACCAGGAAAGCGGTGGCTGTCAACTTAAATCCTGAACTAGGGGTTCTGAAGATTTCAGTTGATGGAAAATTTACGCTATTTTGTTTTTCAGTACATAAATAGTTGTTTACATAAAAGATGCTTACAATAACGTCCTTTTCGGTTTTTATCTGTGAAGTTAAATTTCCGAAGTGGAAAAACGTAAGTAGTTAAATATCAATCGTTTTTATTTTTATCAAATTTACTTTTCGACAATAAATAAAGACACGTTATGTTTAGTCTGGATGTGTGCTCGTTAAATGAGGTTATATTTTTATATGACAATAAATAAATTAATGTGCTAGTAGTGAAAAAAATCATATATAAACCACGGTAGAGAAAACTATTATAACCTCGCATCTATTATTGCCCTCGATGCTACGCATCTTGGGCACTAAACCCGCTCGGCTATAAAAAGTGTTTTCTCTACCTTGGTGTATAATGTACTATTATTCTGTTGTAGTTAGTATTTTTTACTTAATAAATACCACAGTTTATCACAAAATCAATGATCACAAATGATAGCTGTATTATCGTTTTTTAATTAAGTTAATTAAAATTACAGTCAAAAGTGAATAAACACAAAAAAATTCTGCTACACTAATCAAAATCAAAATTTAGTGCCACTTTGTTGCTTCCAACTTAATTCAACAGATATATGATATTTTATTAAAAAAAAAACAGATTTGGTGCACTTATACTTGTTCCATAAAAAATATAAATAGTGACTTAAATTGTAATGTGCTGATTTCAAGTTAAGATAATACCGGTAGTATCGCAAATTTTAATACTTTTCCATGACAACAGCGAATCACAACAGCGAATCACAACCGCGAATTTGTTTATTTTTCCATGGAAACGAAGATACTACCAGTATTATCTTATTATCTTATACTTGAAATCAGCCCATCAATCTTACTAGTAAAATCTCCTTGAACTATTACCATTATTAAGATTTACAACGTCCCTAATTTTGTACTGGTAAAACTTAAAACAAACATTGGCTGGCAGCAGCCCCTTTTCGGTTTTGCCAATGCAAGACTAGAGAAGTCGGGATAAGCTGTTGAAATGATCTCTACATACTGATGAGTTTATAAACTCGCAGTGGTTAATGGTCTCACCCCCATGTAATTGACAGAGTTAACTTTTATGATTTAGTCGAATTCCCATTTCTTTGTAAATCCATTATAAGCAGAAAATTATTATACACATTCACAGTAGCTCAGATGTATAAACGAGCAGAGTAAAAATAGTTTATATGAGAGGATTATTGAAGCGTTAAAGTTCAAACTGGTTACAATCGAGTTAATAAATTCATTAAAACTTGTTGAAAACTACTGAAATAATTCAGTTTATAATACGATTTTAATTAAAGTGAAACTGTGACAAAGTTAAAGTTCATAGCCAATATTGAGAAAAGCGGCAATAATTTTATTCATAACGATTTATTTATATTTATTATCTTCCACCTTCCTTATCTTTCTAATTTACGCTATAAATGATGATTTTTATAATGGTGTTGATAATTTTACGACTTGATTTCGTCATAATGACGATATTTTTAAACTTGACATTAAATACAATTTTTATTTATTTTTATATTCATTTCTAAACCATCTGATTTAATAAACATTTAAACTCTCTGCTAAACAAGCTAGATTAAAATAAATTTGTTCATGTGGTCACTTATAATCTCGGTTGTAATTTAATTTCATGTAAATCTACAACAAATTGACTTAATTGCTAAATAAATTAGTAGCAAATACCGCGTGTTCATTTAAAAAAAAACTCTATGTCTATTTTAGAAACATCACTTTTGTACATACATTAAAGCATATTCTATATTAAAGTATTTACATTAGTTAACCGAAAATGAGGAAATGCTTTTCTTCTTGTCACATTTTGACTAATTTCAGCAATTTCGAGCGACATTTCTTAATGAAAATCAAATAAACGACATAAGTCATTCTCCTTCTCATGTTAAGCTGCAAGTTTTTTTAAATAAATTGTTTGTTCCAAAATTTTAAGAAATTTGAAATTTAATGTCGTCTGGTGTGAGAAATTGGCAAGATCTTCTACCATTGCCCAGTTTATAAATAAGTTTAAATTCTATAAAAACATGTGTCAGGTTATTTTAGTAATTAACTTTCTTTTTAAAGCCTCTTGGCAAGCCTCTGATGGTAACTAATCATAAATCTACGAGTGTCCAACCTTGAGAATATTTTTACATAAAATTACGAAAACGTTACTTACAACATACTTGAAAATTGCAAAGAGTAACGGTAAATCAAAAATCAATCAAACTTAATTTTTGCCAACCCGTTAATCTATAAATCTAGCCAATAAACAATTTATTGATGGTAACAAGAGATAAAGTGATTGGAAAAAGTTCCAAGATTTATTGCGGCATTCTATGATCAAGTAGACATTGTTTAAATAGATACCTGTTTCAGGTAATTTATGTCTTATTTATTCCAAACAATGAATATTCAGTGATATAAATTGGCATTACATCTTGACATAAATCCCAAGTGAATTATAGGAAGATTGTAATTTCATTGAATGCACAAATTAAGAATTAGATAATAGAAGAGTCCTTAAACCTTAAACTTGCAAGACGCTTGTCATCACCCAGATGTAGCAACTTTATCATTATTTTTAGATTTATGTGCGTCAGTCTCTGTCATAAACATTTGGCAGCAGTGGTACGAAAAGGTAAAGCTTCTGCATTTTAATCAATTGCAAATGCAATTAAGACAATCAAAATGCCTATAAATAATCTGTATGAAAATAGATTCAAGTATTTGCAATTTTCAGTACACTAACCCAACAAAAACGGTTTTACTGAGAATATTTTATACAGTTACAAGTACGTCCGGTAATTTTGCATCTGTTAAGAAATTCAAGTGATAATGAAACCTCGAAGCGTTATCACACGATCTGGTTATAACGGTTAATACCGAAATTAATAATATTGACAAGGTGAAGCGAATTAAGACATAATTGACGTGTTTCCCACATTTTATTAATTGTTTTAACAAGAGCAATTAGTTATTATTAGAAATGTGCTCATTTAATTGCAATAATTCAGCTGAAAATACACCAAATTGAAAACATCATATTTTTAGACAAGCATAAACAAACATCGATTGTTTTCTCCTGAAAATTTGAAAGTTTTGCACATTTTCCATCATCCTTAATTGACTTCTTCCTGTTCCCTTAAAAGCCTGGTGTAATAAAATTTGCAACGCACTATAAAACCGTGCAATGTGCATCAACCTTCACTTTATTTGGCTAGTTCAAGTCCATACGTAAATAAACCATAACAAATAATAATTTATGACGTGGTTTATGGTCGACCCTGTATGGGTGTACCCACCTTTTTTTGTTTTTTATAGCAGCGATACGAAAATATTACATAAAATGCAAATCTAGTGGTTTAAAGAAGTGAAACATATTTCTTTAAAATTCTCTTGCAGTTTCATTAAAGTACCTAATTTTAATAACATGAATAATTAATGAAGCAAGATTAAAATTTCTTCTCCTCTGTATGCAGGAGATGTAGTGAAAAGGATAACTGTAAGGTGCTGGAATCTGTATTAGTTAAATACAGAAATCTTAACTATTTTGGAGTGTCTCATTAATTGATTAAAAATCTATTTGAGTATCATACATCTGGATATGTCATTACAGATGTTTTAAGTAATTTTAGTTTTCATTTAATTCAAATATTTATAATAATATATAAATATAATATTAATATAATATTTAATATGATAATAAATTTATATTAAAACTTTTGTTTGTAATAAATTTATGGTAAAATTGTAAGTCGTCAAAAAAAAGTTGGTTGAGTTGTGGGTACTTCCATTATGTGATACAGGTAGCTTTGATTTAATTTAACATGTCACAAATAAGTGCATAAATAGTATATTATGGTACACAGGACATAAGACAATAATTGTGTACTTTTAAAGCTATCATAGCACGCAAAATTTTATTTTCGTACACAAAAAATAGGTAAAAAACGCAAATTATTGGATTACTAAATTACACTTGTTGCATAAGACAAATTGTTGCACTCACTCCTCGCATCGCTCGTCGTGTCCAAAACCTATTCTTGCATCAGACAAAGTTTTATACAATGCTTATAATAATATGTATATAATTTCTGAACGGTTTAGATATAGGTAACAAAAATTGGAAATGAAACAACCCACTAACACCAAACTTCTTTACTTGATACGACGGACGTTTCGACAACAATGTTGTCATCCTCAGGTAGGAATTAAAACTAAATTGTTTACAACCATTCTTAGCTTATGTACTAATCGTGCCGGCTTCCACCTGGTGTATATAAGTATATAAGCTAAGAATGGTTGTAAACAATTTAGTTTTAATTCCTACCTGAGGATGACAACATTGTTGTCGAAACGTGCGTCGTTTCAAGTAAAGAAGTTTGGTGTTAGTGGGTTGTTTCATTTCCAATTTTCATTTAAACATACCAAGAAGATCCAACAAGAAGATAGGTAACAAACAACCTCTTTTTCCATATTCATAACCCTCTTTCTATGTGATTGAAATAATCTTGCTATACACCTTGGGCCTTCATGGCCTTTTTAGAAAACCTAATACAAAGCAAATAGAGAAAAAAATTGACGTAAAGAAGACGTAAAAAAATACTTTTAGATTGTTGAAGAAGTAATGAAAGTTAGACAAAGTAGAAAAAATCAAAAAAAGATTTGGAACGTATCGTCAATTTTAGTTGTAGAGTTTATTACATTTTGGAAACTTTCAAATAAAAATAGTTACTCCAGACGAATAAATTACGAAATCTAAGCAGTAAAGAATTATTTCGAAAACTAACGTCTGGTAAGAACTAATAATTAAGCCAAAGTTAGTCCTATAATAAATAATTCCAAAATTCCAGCATTCCAAAATTTTGATATACAATTAAAATAAGTAACGCCACCCCCAACTTTAGATCTGTAATTTGTTAATTATTTATAAAGAGTTTTGATTGCCTTTTATATGTATTATTAATAATTTAGTAGAGATTTTACAATTTCTACTAACTTGTAAGACTCAAATTTGTAATATAATCAAGGTGTTCTATAAGTCAACAGAACACTCTGACTGATTGCTAAAAGTCCAAAAAAATGTTGTTTTGAAAAAATGACTGTCAAGAATAAAGTTTTCTCTTATAACAAAGACAAAGGTGGCACGTGGAGCTAGAAGTTTTCTCTAGTTTTTCCAATACCATCTTTTACAGTCAAAACTACAGCTTTTTGAAGGAAACGATATTGACGACCATACAGAACAGAAAAACTAGCTTCCAGTCTGAGTCCTCGTTGATCTAACGACTTTGAGTGTCTATATCAACATTCCAAAATTGCGATATTCAGTTAAGATAAGTAATTCCATCCCCTCTTTTTAGATTTGTAGTTTGTTAATTTATTATTAATAGATATGATTCTCTTGTGTGTATTGAGAATTTATTAGGAGTATTGAGTGCGTAATAGAATTGATTTTTACACTCTATCCCAATTTGTAAAATTCAAATTTCTAATATAATAGTGTTAAAAATATAGTACATTTTAATTTAACTCCCTAATATTATCAAAAACTATCTTCGAGGAACCAACTTTATAACAATTCAGATTGTTATAATACCCGCAATTTCCTCAGAAACTTGAAAACCAGCTTTCGGTTCAGAATTTCAAAGATGAAGTTTGTACTCCAGATTTACAACAGGCACGTAAAGCTAAAGAAGCTTGAAATAATCAATATTTGTACAAAAAAATGTAAATGTTCAAACAAATAAAAAGAAAACACTACAAAATACAACTTGGTGGTAGAAAAATGGTAAATAAAATGTTGTAGCCAACATGGTAAAAGATACAAACGTAAAAATTACCTAGATTTTACAAGAAGATCAAAAGCAATATTCACGAAAATTTTGAAGAGAATACTTCAATTTCGTTCAAGCTGAAAAAAATGAAACAAAAAAGAAAAAATGAAAATTGCGGTAAAGTTATTAAAATATCACTACTAAAACCAAGAAGTAAATTGATAAATTCCACCGTGACAATCTGTGGAAGAGAAAAAAAATGAGAAATTAGACAACACCAAAGAAATATTTAAACAGATCATGAGTCATGAGCTTGCGTAAGTAGAAACCTTCGTATAAGAAATCTCTAATTAATTTGTTCAATACATTTTTTTAGTTAAGTAATACTGGAATAATCTAATAATCTATCTAATGTGTCAAACAACTGTGCTCAAAAATAAAATAGTATAAAAAATATACTTTATAGTAAGTCCATTAACAGAGAATGATTTTACTGAAATAACTATACAAAGGACGTAGCCGTCTGAAATAGGACATGTAAACACAAGACCATTAGCTAAATTTCAAAAATAAAAAAGTTTACCGACTGTGGTTACTGACTGATGTACTCATAATACTCGCAAACTTATCTACCCACAAGTATCAAGAAAAGCAAGTGAACTTTCCTAGATGTGTCAAAAAACCTGCAAGAAAGATGCCAAAAAATTGCAAAGATCAAATTGTAACAAGAAAAAATTGCAACAAGTAACTCGAAATTAACTTGCTGTATGAACAAGAGAATACAGGTTACTTCAGCCTCCAAGAAAGATATGACTTACCGATCTGGAAGTTAAAAAGATAAATAACGTAATTTGTAAGATGGTGGATCTCCCAGAAAAAGCTCTATCAGCAGGAAAAAATTAAGATGCTTCTAGAATAAAAGTTTCGCTATAAGTTTTTCTACTTACAAGCAGTCGCAATTAATTATTTGGTAAAATAGTCAGTCAAAAAATAGCTGAAGAAAAGAAGCGGCAGATAAAGTAACAAGTTAAAATAATATAGTGTTAGTAGTAAATTATTGTTATGTGTGTAAATAAAGCAAGAAGATTTAATCTTTTCGCTTATCAATAAATCCGCAAACAAAAGCTGTTTGACGAAACAGCTGATTTAATTAGTAAGTTGTTGGAATCTTATACAATATGATTACTTCTTGTTGGCACCCTGTATCATTCAATTTATTTTTAATTAATATAGTCTCAATTGTAGCCATGTAACAATAAAGTATAATTTAATGTTGCACTATTGATTCACTCACTCTGTATGCGTATATGAATTTAACATAAACAAATCTAATTAAACAAATCACGTATACGGTCGTATACCTATCTAAAGTAATTGGTTTCAAATTACCTATAATTACTGATTTAAATATAGATTAGTCGTTTTTAAATCCAACTTGATTTTATTTTAATATGCTAATAATATTTTCTAACGAGTAAGCTATTGAATGAAAGTTTTTGTATAATAAATCTCTTTATGTTGCCAAGAATTAAAAAATAAATCAGCGAGTGATTGATCTTTGTGAACAATGCTAAAAGTAGGTCTACACTCAGACGTCTTATTTTTAGCCCCAAACGTTACTTCATTATTCATCACTACACCTTTCTGACTCACTTGAATCTTAAAAATGTCTGTAGTTTAGATCTTATTGAATCAGTTATAACATCTCAGGTACAACATTTCCCTCAAAAACATTTATCTTTCATTATCATTGTTTTCCAAGTTCGCGGTTTGTTGAAACATCTATACCGGCACAAATAAACACAGTGGTTTTGTAATTGTCTCTTTGGACGCAATCCAAACGTCTTCAACTTGACATGAATAGTTTCAAGCTCGTGTCATGCCACCATTAGCAAGAACGTTTCACCCTAATCCATTTCTTGCAATTTTTCAGATGTTTTACAAACGAAATTTCCGGCAAATATTGATTCAGGACTTGTGAGTGGGTATCAAAATTTACAAATCTCTCTGATTCTATTCATGTCATGAATGAATAAGCCCTGTAACATGCTTACACATGAGAGAGTTAGCGGTAGACACCAAAACTGCACACTGCCTAAATATAGCGCCGGATCTATTCCAGTTTCCGGTTATGGCAGGAAAAACCATCTTTAAACAGGTGTACAATAATAAAAAATGAAAGAAAGCAATTGATTTCAGGACTGTTATCGGCTTTATAGTTATGCTAATGCAACGTGTTTATCGTTTTTACAAAAGAAAATGACTCCCAAATTTGTGATTGAGCTTCAAATTCATATTCAAATTAATGTTTCTTAAATCACGTTGTTAAATGTAAATCAAATACATCAGCTTATCCCGATAAGTAATAAACCATGGCTTCTAGCTTCATGTGAACTTGACATTTTTGACATCAAGAATACATATTGAAACAATAAATTGTTTTTATTTTTTTGGTCAAAACCTATAAAAAAATGTTAAAACGAAACTAAATACATTGGCTTCGGATCAACATTTTAATCACTCATTTACTGAATTTTACATTTGAAGTCATTGAGCGTGCGTCCGAATAGATGTATTATTATAATTATTTTGTTAAAATCGTATAGCTCAATGTATATCAGTATTTTTTACATAGATTTATAGATAAATCGAAAAGGTTTCTTAATTCTCAGGTATCAAAATATTAATTTGTTTTGGTCACAGAGGTAAAAATAAAATTAAAGGTAGTTGGGGATGAAAATTATTTATTCTAATCACATCAACGCGTTAGCGTCTCTTCGTTTTTTGATTTTTATTAGAACCTAACAACGGTGCTTTTTCTTGAACGGTAAGTTAAAACTATGTTATATAATTATTTACATTTAAAAACACTATCATCTGTTGAAATTTGGTTTTTCATCCTTGGTTCGTTACGCTTCACGTCTTCATACCATTTCACTTTTTACTACAATTTAACCAAAATGTTTTAATATAATTTTATCTAATTAGTCTAACTGGCAAAAAACATGTTACGTAGTTTTCATCTCTAAATTTTGTTCTTATTTTACTTGATGAAAGCTGATGATGTTGACATTAGGCCAACAAAACATGTATCTTTAATTTGAAGTAATAATAATAAATAAATTTTATTGTAAAAATATAAATACAAATAAATTTACAATAAAGAGCAGCTGTAGCTGAAGTTAGAAATACAATAATTTTTATTTTTTTTAAAAAGACTCTAACACCAATTTTGATGTTTTTTTTATAAATGTTTGTACTTATACAGGATGTCTCTGAAATGTTTAGAAGCAATGCAGTCATAAAGAACGCTACAATGTAGAACCCAAAAAAATGTTTAAAAAAATCTATGTTGTTTTTAGAAGCTGGATCTTCTTTATTTTAGAGAAGTTTACAAGATTATATAGGGTTTTCTACGTTTATCATTGAGTCTATGATACATTTTAAAGACTGGAGGGAGGGTAGGCAAAGAAGTATGGTGACAACATATTGGTAGGCAAAACATTAAAAGTGGTGTATTTACCGTTCTAAAGGTGGTATTTGCATTTAAACAAGTGTTAAAATCGCTAAAATTTGCATATTTCTAAACAATTTTGATTATAAGAAGCGTTTTAAACAATTTTAGATAATATGATTTCAGATAAATTAAATATTAATTTGTAAAGTATAAATGTTCAATGCATGCACAATAAAAGCCTGGCGCTCATATGTTTGCTGAATTAAAATAAAAATTTATTTTCTTGCCTTATTATTCCTGTATTTTCAAAAATTCAACGTTCTTGCCTACCAGCAAGTGATTTGCTCTCTCACGCACATTTAATCTGTGTATTATACTATCTCTCTCTCTGTCTCTCTCTCTTATACTATGTACTGACTACGTTGTCACCGCAGCTCGCTTCGGCAAGGTATAGGCGAGGCTCGATCCAGTATTATTATTACATCTATGTTTTAAAGTGATTTTGTAGATGCATTTAAATTTTGCAATTAATATTTTGCAGATTTTTTTTTGACGAGTGTGTCAAATTTTTTTTTAGCTTTTTTTGTGTCTTCTACCCAGTAACAATTATTAAAAAAGAGTGTTTTCTAGACTTGACCCAATTTTTAGAAAACATTTCTAAACTCTTCACTTTACAAGAGTCAATAAAAAACTTTTGATAAAAAAATACAGTACTACCATACGTTTGTTAAAGCATAGTATAAATTATGCAAATGTCAAATCAAAATTTTTTTTGCGCGATCTGTTGTTTTTATCAGTTTACTGTGCCTGCAGAGATCAATTGTTCTCTGGTGCCTGTATCCACGACGGTAGGTTGCTGTTACTGGTTGCTACGTGTAACAAAACGGTAAGTAATTCACTTACCGTTCAGTGAACGGTAAGCAATTAAATCTAAAAAAAACAATTTTGCGATTTATTTATTAAAATTAAATGTACAATTATTATAATTAATAGTAGTAATACCACTCGCATTTGAGTTTCTAGTGTTAATAGACAAACTTTCCGACGTAGAAGTCCCAGGTTGTTGTAATAGTCCACCAACATCGCTGTGTAAAATTTTATGAGCAAATTCAATTTTGTTTTGGAGGGAATCTTCCACATAACTCTCGGCCACCGTTGATGAACGCCACCCACCATGTCTTTTTAGTCCCAACACATCAACTCCGTTATTCGCCAAAAGTGTAGCCGATGTGCGTCGAAACGAGTGTCCAGTAAAACCTTCAGGGGCTTGCAACTTTAAATACTTTGCAATTTTTGACGGCCAGCCTCCAATTGTGCCTTTTCCTGTGACTTGCCTAGTGCATTTGCCATTTCGATAGTTCAGAAATAAATGATCTGACGTTGGGTTGCTTGGTCGAATTCTTATGTATTTTCGAAGTATTTCCAAATAATGAACTGCTTCATTTTCTTTATTAATAACTGTGAACGTTCGCTGAATATTCGTTTCTGTATTTGGAATATTTACTATAAACATTTCTTCACGTTCTTCTATGTCACTCATTTTAATATTGTACAATTCCTCTCGTCTACAAGCGCCCGATACTCCCAATATCATTGCTACCTTCAAATATATTGTTTCCTTAGAACTCAGATACCACCTCATCATCTACAACATACCTTTTGAATTAAAAATTGTTCGTCTGGTGCTTCATTCAAGAATTTTTCCATGTCTTCTTTGGTAAAAATTTTAGCCTTCTTAGGCCGATATGATATCCAATATTTTTTCTCTTAAGATAAGCAATTAATGTAGCAAACTTAAGATAGCATCATGGAGAAAAATTGTACTCTTAAGCATAGAATACTCCGCCCATAAACTGCCTGCGGCCTTCAAGTGTCCACTTCTCACCACAAAATACGCTAACAAGCTCTTTTCATTTACAGAAATCTTCTGTGCTTCACGCCATTCCTTAAACAACTTGTATGTCTGTCTGTTCATATCGGGCTTTAGATTTTTCTGGAATTATTGCCGAACATCCTTCTTGCCAAGCGTCTTCTAAATCATCCGGTAGATCATCACTACCGCTCATATTTGCTTCGAAAACGGAACCACAAAACAGAACTATGTAGGAATGATTGTATCAAAAAGACAATTTTACTTGTTTGGAACAAAACCATAGCAACCATCCAAAAGTTTTCAGTTTCAATCTTACCGATTATCACAAATGTATTGATATAAATTATTATTATTATTATTCTAGAAACTCCAATCGCGCAAAAAACGTTATAAGCATGTCGAACGTTAAGGATTACCGTTTTCAGACAATAATTGGAGTCGTCGCTTCGCTCCTCCTCCAAACAATTGTCTTCGAACGGTAAGCATTCCTTACCGTTCTCCATACTTAATATACTATAAGAGGGTGATCGCTCCCCGCCTTGGATCCTCTCCTACCCCCTCCAAAATGTTTCTATTTTCAAATAATATTTAAAAACAAACATGAAAAAGAAAATCGCTGCTGCTCATGCAGATTAAGATGTTTCAACAATTTTTCTATAACTTTGTTCTGTTTTTTTTTTTGTTTTTTACTTATAATTTTTTTCTAAATATAGCAAATATAGCAAAGGAAAAATATATAACTGACTTATGCAGGAATGTATTAGTAGCCAGTCTCTTTACAACAGAGCTCATAAAACCCTAATCTTGTTACGGTCAATTACAAAAGACCCACCGACCCAAAGAAAATTTTACACTAATTTCTTAATCGGTCTACCTAAGAATTTGAAGATAGCGCCTGGTGTATTGTCGTTTATTTATGGCACCAATAATCCTCTGACCATAAACTATTATGCACTTATCAACTGACTTTTATAATGAGTTTCATAGATCGTTTCTCTCGATTATAATACCTAAACAAATTTGTGAAAACAGTGCTTTTATTAATATAAATCAAAATAACATTTTCTTATTGTTTATATATTTTTTGCTAAATATCTTTTTTTATATAAACAGAAAGGTCCACAACGATGCCACAAAAAAAATTGATGAGCTATTATAGGAAAAAAAAACAATGACCTTATCGTTGAATCCGTAAAAAATATGTGGAGAAAAGCCTTAAATGCAGTTACTCCAAAAATCTGGTCTAAAACAATCGATTCAATTTAAGAGGACATTACGAAATACTGGAAATGTAAAGTACTCGTACATTGCGATAATAACGTTATTACAGCCATAATAATTATATGCCTTAATCGTGATAGTGACACAAGCGAAGCTGAAAGTGCTGAAGACCTATGTTAAATTTTTTATTTTTTTTAATTATATTTATTCGATTGGCTTTTACTAAATATTTAAAATTTATGTAATATTTTATTTGGTTTTTCGGGTAATCTATGGCTTTTCTAATATTTGCGTTGTGTAAATCTGAAATATCTTTCTTAACAATATAAGTTCTATTTAAACTTAATTCGAATAAAAAAAAATGTAATTTTACGCCAATAATTGAGTAACTTTGCATTTTGAATGTTGATGATCATGAGATATCAACTGGAACGTCGAGATGGAAATGCGAACATAGTTTTCTACTTGTCTGACCATTATTAAAAAACTAAAAAAAAAAACCATGCGTGTTATTGAGGGAGAAAAATGGTTGACAAAAACAGTGGAAATCTATAAATTTGAAATTATTGTTTCTCTCTAAATGACACTCGTGTCCTCTAGTTCCAAATTCCACCGATAAGGCGCGTATTTATTCACAATAGCATTATAATTTGAATAACCACATTAATATTGAAAATCGCATAATGATGTTGCTTTACCAATAAAATGGTAACTACCAAAAATAATTATTTAAGTGATTTTTTGTATTTCGTCTACTAGGAAAATTATACGTGATAATTTAATACCCCAAGTACGTGAAGGATGTTTTTGTCTACAGAAGGAAGGGACCAATTTAATTCGATTAGGTCGCTCCCTTGACTTGTTTTGACTCGATACAAGAATTCCTAAAAAAAATTCTTATCCAATCCCAATTCATGTTTATGTATTAAGATTAAAAATTGGCTATAAAACAACCAAATTAATTAAATTAGAAAAGGTGACGTAGTTTAGGCCTTGTGTGATTGAGAATCAATTTTATGACTTGTTTATCTTATTTATTACAACTAATCCGTTTTATCTATCTGCATAATTATCTATTAAAACCAGTTCGTAGTCTTTGATATAAATCATAACGGAGTGATTCTTGCCCATTTCGAAATTAATCCACGTAATTTATTGTGGGATTATTTCTTGCAGAAAATCTTTGAGTTTGGAAAAGCGGAACGAAATGGGGCAGTGTGACACAAGTTCAAAAAGACGCTCACCTTGAATTTTGTAGCCAATTAGGTTACAAATACTTCACACACTGAACCGGATTGTGTGGGCTTCATAGTCGCCTTCAAATTTTCTTTACCAAATGTATTGGAAAACTGAGCGGTTATTGGTATTTCCCCTCGAGGGTGATGGAACTCATCAATTATTCCTCTTTGGAAAAACAGGGGATGCTCCAAAACGTTAAATTTTGATTTCATTGATTCGTATTTAGCTTTGTCAAGTCACTTCATTCAAGTGCTTCCAATATTGATGTATAGAAAATTACAAAAGACTAGAGTTACAATGAACTGGAAATGCAAACCAATATCAATTGTAACAAAGTGCAAAATTACAAAATTGTCATCACAGTATAATATACTGTTCATTAAAAAAAAGTCGCAACTATCCATGAGAACGAGAAGTATGTCGTTTATTAGACATTCATTAATAATAGTCGGTCGCCTACTAATAACAATAGTTTGCTAGAATTAGACAAATTTTAACAAAAAAGAAGACATTTTTGACATTTTTCAGGTAATTAATAAATAGCTTTGATGATAATGTGCTTTAATGTGTAAAATGATATTTCTAAAACTGACATTTCAATTTGACACGTAATTAAATGAAGTGATCAGAGATATTCAAAACAACTGTTTTTAAATTCTGCAGAAATCTAGAGTTTTTTTTTTTTTTTAAATAAACACGTGGTATATTGAAGGGGTGGTTATATAACACCATCCTGAAAATTATCGATTAGAGAGGGATTAATGAGAAAACGCACGGAAGAGCGAAAATTGATTCGCCTATTAGGGCAAGGTCTCACATTTGACCCTGCTCAGTGTTAAAAAATTTTGTTGATTTTTGCGGCAGATAATCCAGACAGGATCATTATTTTCTTTGCATGTGTGGAGTCGGAATATACAGTTTTACCTCCCAGGGAGTGAAATAACAGAAAAAGAATGAAAAATATAAAAGTCTGTAAATCATTTCGTGCAGCCACATTGACATTTTTAGCGGAAAAATAAATTTATTTTAAAGCAGACTTTTGCTTGAAAAAGTCGATACAGATGTTGGTAATAAAGTAATGTCAGCGGTAAATGTCAAAAGTGGTGCCAAGTATCGACAACTGGTAATTTTCACAATTTTATTTACATTAAGTGGGCGGGGTCTGGTGTAAAAACTGCAATTTTAAAAGGAAAATAAAATATTTAAAGAGGGGAAAAAGATAAAAGAGTATTCGAAATGAAAAGGTTTCATTGTTGTCATTTATTGGTTCAATTTTTTTTTGTAGTAATACAATCATTTTGAACAAACAAAACACATTTTAACTCTTTATTGTCATTTTCATGTAACATGAGTGAAAAAAAAACCTAAATATGTAGGTGGATATTGCAATGCACTCATGTTTATGGCATTGTTTTTTTAGGCGAAAGTTTAGAAGCAACAATATCGACAAATCAGAATTAAAAAAATAGAAATAGAAACAATTTTATTTGCGTGTAGTAATTTAGATTTTACAGCGCGAAATTAATTTGAAGCAGGACGTGTAAGAGAGAGTATTAATAGCTGAGCGCTGTAAAATGATTAACACCCAAGATGGATATTAAACTTTTTGGTTGACGACTTTTTATTAAAAATTGTTAAATAAATTATAATATAAAAATAAAATATATAAATTATTTTTTAGCCTATAACATTACTACATTAACAACGTCTTGGCAACAGATTGCGTTAAAATTCCTTCAAACATACTATTAGTTTGATAACAATTTTTTGAATGAAAATGTCAATAACGATCACTCGAATCCCATCACAGCAAGGAAATTAAAGTTTCACTTTGTAAAATTGTCGTAAAAAATTATTTAATCCTTAAAAACATGTAATATAATATGATGAAACTGAAACAATGTTACGATGTATGTATATAATATCGTTTATTGCTGTTTACTTGAAAATTTAAAAGAACTCTCTCCTACGTCAAACAATTCTCGTAATGTAAAAGGCATAATAACGTTACTTGTGTCATAAAATACTATAAAATTTCTTATCTAACATGCAAAGTTATGTAAAATGGAGCCGAACCTAAATTTAATAGCCGAGGCGACGTCGAGGGCAGAAAACAGACAAGAACAAAAATAAAATAATTAAAGATAAAAAAAATTAAAAGCATGATCAAACAATTTGAATTCAGTAACTCATTTATTAAATTAAATATTGATAAAAAACTTATATGTATTTCCTTTTTGAGTCAGAATTTAGAAACAACAATATCGACAGAAGAAACTAGGATAGAAACTTGTTTATTTTAATTGAATGTAATATTATGTTTGTTATACATATTACAAACCCTGAAAAAAGCCAATTAATACAGTATCCGAAAAATTAGCTCAAATTATGTTTTAATTACAAATTCCGATTCACATTTCCATGAAACAAGTAATAAGGTAATACTAATGTACGTATATTTGGACGTCACAACATCACACATAATATCGACAAATAAAAATTAAAGTGATAGAAAAAACCAAGTATTTATTTTCAGTAACATGGAATTAAGAAATTAAGTAGGATCTACAGAAATTTTGTTCACTTTTTTACAAATAGTGGTTGTATCTCTTTTAATGGAATATTCTTCTTGTTGGATCTTCTTAGTACAATGAAATGTCAAAAGCACCCACTAACACCAAACACTACGCGCGTTTCGACAACAAAGTTGCCGTCCTGAGGTAGAAATTAAATCTAAATAATTTACAAATATTCTTATCTGTAAGGGGCCATCCATAAATTACGTCACACGTTAAGGGGTGGGAGGGGGTCAACAAAATGTGACATCTTGTGACAAGGGGTAGGGGTGGAAAAGGTGGAAAGCTTTGTGACGTCACATGTCAAAATTTAAAATGTAAAACGCCTAACCCATGAACACAAGATGATTAAGTTTTATATGTCTTATTAACACAATTAATCGTATATCGTTTTTAACTAGTTTTTTTGTTTTGCTTTAATTTTGTAGTCAAATGTTTTATCTAAAATCTAATAAAAAATCGTAAAATTTGTGTGACGTAATTTATGGATGACCCCTAATAAGCAATTCATTTAAAATCTATTTACTTAATGTAAATTTTATAAGTAACATGAGAAAAAAAATGTAGATAAAATTAATTGTATACTTTTCACTGATAATTTAGACACAACAGCCATATTGACAAATCAGAAATAAATTAACAGAAATCACAGACAAGAATAAAAATTCAAAAATTATTTTTATGAACAACACAAACGAATTAGTATCTTTTCAGAACTCTTTCTAATTGGCTCCATTTTGAGATTATTGTGTACGTAAACTAAGGGCGTATTTAACGTCAATGCACTCCATGTAAGGCCATCTTGTAATTCTAGAAGGAAGAATAAGTGACAAACAAAAATTAAACACACCAAATTTTTAAAAGGTAGCCACTAAGATTTTTAAGATTATTTCAGATTACAAAAATTTTCAAAAAACCACCAGTCTTTTAATGAATCTTAATTATTGTAGAGAAAGAAACAGGAGGAGAAAGCGGAAGCATTAAAACCTTTTATGGTCGTTATCATCGTGTTCGAATTAGCTACAAATTTGCAGTAATTTGTAGCTCGAGGTAACTTTTTCCCCCACTAGAAGTTTGGAAAGAGAGGTATTCACAATAAAATAAGTCATTAAAGGTGATGTAACTTGACAAAAACACTGCCGTTTTATTCTTCCCTCCACAATTTTAATAAATACCAAAACCAAAAAATGCCTTCCATGAATTCCTAGCACTCAAAGTGAATACCCATAAAAATAACTATCCCAAAAGGCCCAAAAGAAAAAGTAAACCACTAGATAATTACTCAGATTACCTTTTAGTTATTGTTAAATTATCATCAAATCAACATTTTCCAAGATTACTACAAAAAAATCAGATTACCTAGAGTTTATCATTGTTTTATATTAATTACCATAAATTACAAAGATTACATAATGAGTATTAATAATTAGTAATTACTGACGCTTACAATGATTGCCCAAACTCACAAAGCACCTAACTGCTAATTTTCTATATTAAACAAATGAATTCCAAGCTACCTTCTTTTTTCAACGCCTACCTATATTAACACTTTTTTCGCTGATCCGTTACTTCAATTTGTTTACATTTTAGTTACAATTTGGTGTTTTGACATCAAGAAGTGATTAATTTAGAAATGACAAACAGAATTTCAATCAGTAAGCAGAAAGCTACATTTAAAAGATATCTCTTTATTTAAAGAAATTAAGCAAATTTATTAACCCTGCTTTTAATAGGGATTCGGACCCAAATGAGATAAAGGTTCCGTTCAGGTTTCGGTTCTAAATGAGTAAAATGTACCGGTTTCGTTATGGTTCCGGTTCTAAATGAATGAGAGAATATCGATTCTGGTCCGGTAGTAAAAAAAAAGGAAAATATACGAGTTCCGGTTTCAATTCGGGTCCGGTTTTCAGTTCTAGTCCGGTTATAGATGGACAACCGTTAACAGATTTATGTCGGTAGTAAATCGCCATTATTATTTTTTATTTACAATTAGTGCCTGTGGACTAACTACGCAATGCAGGCTCCTGCTGACTGCACCAAAATCAAATAAAGGTTCTGTTAAGGTTCCGGTTCTAGATCGTTAATAAAATTTCGATTTTGGTTCAGTACTCCAAAAAAACAAAACTAAAATATGAGCTGGAGTTTCGGTTCCGGTTCACTAAAAAACACAAGTTAACACAAGGTTCCAGGTTTTTAAAACTACAATAACCAAAACTTATACGTTCTAGAATAAAATTTCTTACAATATAACACTGTCATGTTACTTCATCTTCCCAAAACAAAAAAAGATTTATCATTTTTGTATTTAACCGCTTTATTAGAACAACAAAAACAGACTACCGTCTACAAAAGTTTCTCTGAAGCTCACTTTTAACCTTGTTTTATAACAAATCCGTTTACCACTTATCACTAGTAAGATTGCAAGGTCTTTAAAAATCATAAAATTAACGGAAATACCCTCAAATTAACTTAAAATTAAATTAAAATTCTTTGCTTTAGCCAAAGCAGATTTTTACTTCGACCGGGCTGTTATAAATTAGTTCGGATTATTTTACAACATTATCAGAAGTTAATATGGAAGAGTTCCTAGATTTTGCAACTTACTTTAAGCAATGATGACAAGACTACCACCTGTTATATATTTATAATACTTTTCAGCGCCCATCCAAATTGATAATTTTGTCACCGGCGCCGGTTTTTTAAAATCGTTTTTTTAGTTATAACAGATTCATTTACAATTTCGTGCCTGGAAATCAAAAAGTGAGGTGAATTAAAATGTTAAATTAAAAATGGAGTGTTCACAATTTTAAAATTCCATTACAAACACCGAAACATAAAAAAACGTCTTATAATGAAGTAAATCAGCTAAACTACTGTATAAAATATCTTCTCAATTAATCAAACGCTAATTTTGTGATAATTTCGAGAAATATATTCTCATACCTATTCAATGAAGGTAATAATTACATCTACTTCGGGTTTTCTAATTACAACGACACTATAATTAGTACAAGATAACTCTACTAAATCATTTGCTACTAGATTTAAGTGTCATTACTTATTGAAATTTATAAACTGCTTGTGGTTATAAGATTCTAAATTTGTATGCAAAATGTAAGAAGCGGCAAATAATTAATTTAGGAAAAAAATTATTTGCCGCTCCTCACTGTCTATGTAATAAAATTTATACCATATTTAAAATTTAAAAAGCTTTTCACAGCCTTCTAAAGACTAAATTTTTTTGATTATTTTATACAAAACCGGGTATGCTATTTAGATGAAATATTGATCCGGATAAAATTTTTTGATAGACCTTTTCAATTTCATCCCTAAAAATCCACATACACTGCAAAGATTAATCCCTCATACGTGTTTAATCAAAGAAGACCCCTAAAGCAGAACTTAGCTACGTGGTTATTGCCCGTCAAATTAATATTCTTGTAGTATACACCTTGCGGCTTATGTTAGACGTCTAATATCGTCAGTTTCGTATGAAAAAAAGTGACTAAAGCGGAAAACGAAATTTAATTAAGGAAATCGGTAAATCAGAAATTCCATAAACTGTTCTGGGGTCAGTGATTCGAAATATATACAAACTCATCTTATAATTTCGTAAACAAATAAACACCTGCATATTAAAATTAGAATTTGTTTTTGAAACAAGTTGTAGGGTGCTACAAAAGTTGGTAACAATGTAACCCAAGAACCGGTTATATTAAAAAATAAATAATGAAATTTATGTTTGTTAATCCGAATCATTAGTGATGTCATTGCGGCGACAAACATCAATTATGTACTACATTGTACATTTTAAAAATAACTTATCTAAATTATTTTTATTATTGTTTATTTACTTTTTTTTCTTAAATTCTAAATACAAAAAACGAACCTTTACATCATAGTGGTGGGAATTAATCCTCCTTTTTTTATCCATTGAAATATCCCGAGCACATGATTTTTTAAAGAAAAGTGTATAAGGGGGTGGGTCAAACAAGAAAAGAACAATTCATTCACAAATTTTACAACACCCTATTAGTCGATCGAACGTCACGTGTGAATTATAACATTTTATCACTGAATGTATGGTTGTTTATTGTTGGAAAAATGTTTTTTGGATTCGAGCACACGTTTGATGGAATTTTCACGGATTTCCTGAATTTTTTCGATGGAAGACAAAGAGTAGACTACACGAACCGTACCGCTAATGTGGGCAACTGCTGACAAAAACAAATGTTGATGTTACAAGAACCCAATGGGATTCCGTGGGATAGAGCGAGATGGGTTATTGTACATGCGTGATGGTGTGGAGCGTCGGTTTGGGCTCTGAGGGAGTCTGGACGGTTAGAGACATCTGTTAGTGGAGAACTAGTATCATGCAGAGAAATCTTGCTGGTGGTATTTCAGCTACCATTGAATTAAAACGAAAAAGAATTCTTCTATTATTGGCGATTTTTGCGAAGTGGGCGACATCTGTTGGATCCAATTTGAAACATTGTATCAGTGAACAACATCGTAAAAGCTTTTGTTTATTAGTGTGTTTTTAGGCTTTTCTGCGTTTAATTGAAAGAAAAAGTGTTTCAAAGAACTAATTTTGTGAAGTTTATTACTTGTGTGTACAATATTAAAGGTGACTTATTCAGAGTATCACGATTAATACCTGCAAAATTCAGTGTTATACGTCTATTTTTTTTTGGGGGGGGGGGGACAATAGTTAATAATTTTTCCTTTGTTGCCTCTTGATTTCTAACATCTACATTTTCTGAGAAATTCAAAATAATCTCATTTTCTCTTTTTTTATCAATTCTAAAATAAGCAGATCACAAGTATGCATTTTTTCCAGTAAACGCATTTACCCGTTATTTTTTCATAGTCTTGTGTACTAACGAAACTGGCAAACATTTGCTGAAAAAGAGATTAGTTCCTTGTAGTATAATATTTTATCAGAAGAGTGCTTACAGAACTTACAGTAACTATCAAAGTAGAAATCGAATAATCGAAAGTGCTTGCTGCAAACAAGCATGTATTTAGTTATATTTTTTTAATTTTTAACTAGTGTTGCCATTGCTTTTAAAGTTTTGAATTTGAATCACTGTCGGGAAATGTGTGCAGGAAAAAAAGTTCTTTGTGCAATATGAAGAACACCGTGGGACCGAACAAAATCTTGGGATTTTTTTTTATGGATCTGTTGCCTGGTAGCTGTAGTAGTTCACTATCTGGACTAATATTAATTTTTAGAATAATTATCACCGACACTACGACACTAAAATATACACAAAACAGGCGAGACCTACACGCAACACATTTAAACCAATGTAAAGAGCATTTGTTGTTCACTGCTACAACCGCCATTTTGTTAGTTTAAGCGCCCTCTCGCGGATCTCGAATAATCGCCAATTCTTGAGCACAATATTTTGAATCTTGAGTTAGACTGTCTTTATACATATACATATCCTCAGCAAGATGAATGTGGTAAAAATATATTGAACGATAACTTAATAGTTATTTATATTATTAGTGGGATAGAAGCATCATTACACAACGAGTGTGTAGATTATGATTATGATTAGATAACGAGGACGTTAGCCCGAATATCTGTAACACTGTCGGTCTGCCGCAGGTACCTATAAAGTAGAACCAGAAACCAGATCCTAAACATTTGTTTCAATAACCAGAAAAATACCTATTGTGCACCTTATTGCGGGCGACTTAACTTCGGTCCCAAGCCCCTTTGTTGTAAGATTTATAACATAAGTCATTTTTCCAAATTTGGGAAGGACGACAGTACATAAACTGAGACTTTAGAAAATGTAAACAGCTTTTTTGAGATTGCGTAAAATGTTGACAAAAGATTTTTTTTTAATTTTTTTTTGAGATTTTTTTGGCCTCACTCTAGCCGTTTAAAACAACGTTTAGTCTTATTTGTTTGAATAAAATTAATTATTGTCTTTTCGCCGCTATTTTCGTAATTAAATATCAATTAAAACAAAACTCGAAACATCTTGTTTCTGTACCTAAATATTCAAATACATTTTTGGTTTATTATTTGAACTAATTGCTTACATAATACGATGATTCAGTACTCAAAGACACAAAGGTGGTTTGACAAAGGGGTGATATAATAGACATTTTTTGTTGTATTTTGAAAATTTATTTATATTTCCTTTGTTTGAATTAGTCGAGCACCAGCTCTCGAACAGGACGCATCACAGCCGCTCTAAAGATGAGTACTTTTATTTATTATTAATTATTAAACGTTATATATCGCGAATTTGTTTAAACTAATACATTTTTGCATTTTCAAATTACAAAATAACACAAAAATAAACAATTTCAGATACTATTTTTATTTGTAATTGTTTTATTAAGGTTTGGGAGATAGGTTCCAAGAACATCGCTGGAAATCTGATTAAAGATAGGTCCGAAAGAAGCAGAGGGATAAATCGCCACATAGAGCGGAAGAAAAAGCACCAATTTCAGGATTAAAAGTAGGTTTCGCCAGTCATCAGTTGTGCCAGGGAAAATGCTCTAATTAAGACTTCATGTATACTTCATGACCCTGTTAAAATTGTTGAGCTCTGTTTTATTTATAATTTTTTATTCAAAATATTGAGTTTTATGTGAAAACGATTTTTTAGAATTTGTTTTTTATGTAGGTATAGTGTATTTTAACATCTTTTCTGTTTCAGCTTTGGTAATTCCTTGTTTCGGGTTATAGTAATTTTTCTGTTTCAGGTTTTCCTACTAAATTATCTCTTTCTATTTCAAATTTTTGTAATTTTTCGATTTCAATTTTCATACTAATTTACTATTTCATATTTTCCTACTAATTTTTTTCTTTCTGTTTTAGATTTTGGCAATTTTTTTATTTCAAGTTTTCCTACTAATTTTTCTGTTTCAGGTTTTCTTACTATTTTTTCTCTTTCTGTTTCAGATTTTCCTAATTGGGTATTTTGTTTCAAGTTTTTTCAAGATTTCGACCATTCAAGAAATGGTGCCATTAGTTAGCGCACAGATTCAATCAGTATTCTCCCCATCCGTTGTCTCTGCGTGCTGACACTCAAAAGTCAAGGTCGTGTTATTCAGAAAAGTTAGGTTATGTCTTATGTCATGTTATTTTTGTAAACATTACAGTTAAGTCATGAACAGAGTTTTTAGGGGAAAAATCCCCGAAAAGATCTTCAGGCTGGTCCTGAATAACACCCCTAAGAAAAATTACTCCAATTTAAATCAAGTTCCTTCAATACTTGCCACAAATGTGCAACATAACCTACAAATTGTGCGCTTTAAAAGTAAAAAAAGCCAGAAACAACCTGCCCAAAATGTATCATCAGAAACAGAAACTGAAGAAGAAAGTACATTTGAAGATAAAATCTCTGATAAAAATACCAAAGTGATGCAAATTAATGTGAAGTCATTGAGGGTTGATGGACTTTTGAAATCAGGACTTGGGATTGCAAGAAATAAAATAGAAACGTTGTTTTACGAAAGTAAAATAAGAGTGAATGGTCAGAAATTATTAAAGAAGAGTGAAATGGCCCAAGAAGGGGACGAAATAGATATAGTTAAGGGTCCAAGTCCCACAAACCCTGATTTTTTAATTGTTACCAGAGTGGAAATTTTAGGAATAAAGGAGTCAGGAGAGAACATATCTGTGAAAATTCGACGGTGTAAAAACTTGACTATAGAGAATTACGAAGAAAAATAAAATTATTATAAGAAATTAGTTTTTATGCAAAACACTAATTTCCTCTTATGTAATAACTTTTATTAATGTGACGTTACTCACATTTGATAATAAATTAAACTTCTACAAAAATACTGGCATTAGTGCACAATTAATAAATTATTGCCTATTTACAACTTATTTATTGGGAATTATAGATGAGCTTAAATCATTCACTAGGAAATTATACACAAAATTAGCTTTTCCTCGATTTGCCTGAGGCTTTGAATTACGTATCGGGTCCCTAAGTAAGATATCACCAAACAGAGAAGCCAAAGTTTTAGCATCATAACCATTCTCATTTGCATGTTTCAACAATTCTTGTAAAAACATACAAACGTAGAGAAACACATTTCGGTGGACGTCAGACATTTTCTGCTGAATAATCTAAAACAACAAAAATAAAATACGAATACACAAACACCAGACTTACTAGGCGACAATTTTGGTAATTATTAGCTGCAGCAATACAGCTGTCATGTAGGTCAAAAGGTACAATAGGGTCTTTACTGTATGATAAAAACAGTAGTAAAGCTTCTGCAACTGCTTGTACAGTACCAGCTAAAATTCAAATTTATAAAATTTGCAATAGACAGTGACAAAACTTACGAATTGGTTCTAACGATCCGTAATCTAACCAATCCCGAATTCGAATTATCTCTTCATGTAAAGCACAAGATTCAAATAAGTCTCGTGTTTTCAAACCGTAACGATATAGATGATCTACCAATAACCAAATTTCACGAGGAATTGAATAAAGTACTCGACTTTCCATGCTTTCCTAATAAAATAATTTAGAACCGGACTTATAACAAATTACACACTTACAGCTTGTTTTCTTTGCTCCTCACTCATTTGTAATAAAGGTACAGGTGCTCTACACAGTGTTGATATGCTTGAAAGAAAACAGGATTTCTGACAGTCACCATTCACTATAATAAACATATCTTTGCCCCCTTTTAAATGCAATACTAAAATGTCATAAATCTTTTCCATTTCACGTTCCAAATTCACTTCGAATTTTATATCGCATTTATCTCCTGTAAAAAAAAATGTAAAAATGGTTGGTTCTTTTAAATGTTGCGGAAAAGTTGCCACTGCTAGTTGTAACGACCCTTTATTTAAAAAATCTTAGTGTGCCTATGGAATTGCGGAACAAGAAAAAATTTTTAAATGTTATTTACAAATTCATTTATTAGTAGAGTGCCAAATACCCTCGAATGTGTCACCCTGTGGGGGTTTCAAGACTAAAGGTTGATTTTTTCAGAAATGATGGCTTATGCCCTAAATATATTATATACAAAGTTGTCCAAAAATTGTCCTGTGCAAAAGGGCACTATTCAAAATTTTCTAGATATTTATACAATGTAATTCTTCAAAACATAGGCTTTCTTCTACTAAAAGTTCAATTTAATCTCTGTAGCCGTTTTGCCACAAAAAAATATATTTAAAAATGCACTGGTTCTTATGGGCGTTCGCAACTTCAAAGCTGAATATCTTCGTTCAAGATCCCGAAAAATTTAATAGATTTTACGGCTTTTCGCCACTTCTCAACGTTTTTCTCGAAAACTAAGCCTTAATTTAAAAAATATCTCCCTTAAGAAGTTTTTGTCCCATTATTTGTGATTATAATGGTATTTTTAGAAAGGGGTTTCAAAAAAAGTTTGAAACGTTACTATTTCACATTAAAGCAATATCATCACTGAAGCAGATATAATAGGTATTTGACTAAATTTTTAAAGACTTCAGTTCCTATCGTACAATATGCGGGTGCCCCGTCTTGTTCAGAATAGTGTCCCTTTGCTGTTGCCATTGCAAAATTATTCAACAAGTCTTATTTAAATTATTTTTTGATAAGATAAGCATTCGGAAAAAATGTTCTTCTTTATTAGGCAACACTTAAGTTTTTAACAACGCGCATTCCAAAAAAATGGAACTGTTGAGTTACATTTACCACAAATCTATGAAAAAAGAGAATATTGTGCGACAAAGATGCGAACTGTAGTTGTCAAAATCTACAATGTTAGAGAACGAAATTGACAAGTTTTAACATTAATTTGTTTTCTATTAATATCTGTAATATATTTAATATTGATTAAAACAGATTTATTACAGCAATATCATCACTGAAGCAGATATAATAGATATTTTGATATTTGATTAAATTTCCAAAGACTTCAGTTCCTATCGTACAATGTGCAGGTGCTCCATATTGTTAATAGATGTACAGAACACAGTTGAGTTCTGGTAAACGTTTCAAGAAGTGGCTCATTACGCCACTTAAAACTACAGTTAAAATGAATTAGCCATAAATATAGTGGTTATGTCTGAAAATTGTACGTCTTTTAAAATGTCAGAAGTGCCAGAAATGATTTTTTTTTACCTCTGCTTCACCCCTGGAAAACTAATAATAAATTGTTGTTATTGTAACTGCTACCCACTACATTTTTAGCACAACACATACCAGTTAACGTATTTTCTAACAGAATTTCGCACAATAATTTCTGACATCTAAGGTGATACTAATAATTTATTTTTGAAAAGAACAAACCTAATTTTGGCAAAGCCTAATTTAATTTCACGACTTTTGAATTGTTCCTTATTATTAAAATAAGATTTTACATCTACTTCCAAGGACCTACATTTTGGCCTGTGTATAAATCCTCCAAATTCGATTAAAATCGCTCAAAGTGATTACAGTTATTAAAGAAAAAAATACATGGGCGCCTCTGTAGCCCCTAAGCAGTACAACTTAGTTTAGATATAAGTCCTAGGACCTGATCTTTTGTTAAACGTTATATTTTGTAAAAAAAAAATATTTACCTGGATCAATAGTGCCGCAATATGGAGTGATCCTCAACCAATCCTTGCAATAAGTGGCCTCATCCAATTTTTTAATAAACTCAAATTCAGCTGGAACTTGTCCCGTATTGGCAATAATAATTTCCCTCGATTGTAGTTCCCTAAACTTGACTAAATCGAACACAACTTCAGTTTGATCGACCATAACTTGTGGCAAGAATTCATTTTCTAATTTATCCATTTTCTTCAATAACTCTTCATGTACTCTTCTAAATTTATTTTGATCGATAACACTTATTTCCGATTTAAATAATGCACTAACTGGTTTATGATCGCTAATTCGTATATCCATATGACTACGATAAGCCACTTGGTAAATTCCCTCACCACGCCATAAAATCCTATCGGTCCATGCTGGAGGACGAGCTTTTTCACTGGTATCAAATGAATCGGTGTTTAGGTCGTATTTGTATGTTGGTTGGAATGTTATATCACCTTCTGTGTAATCCTACAAAGACATGTTAGGTATATTGATGATGATTCATGCTGCTTGGTTGGCTTACTACGCTGTTATCAACAAAAGGTGAGTTAATCGGACAACTACGTTGGTATTTTGATTTAAAAAAGGTAGGAAAATGCACTAATGCAGAAAATGTGCATCTCTTATCGGTTTGCGTAGTGTGTATAACAAAGATTATACCTACATTAGTCAACAAAGTGACAGGATATTACTTGAGTAAACACAAAAAAGATTTAATTATTGTGTAGTTTAATAAAATTAGTATAAAAGCGAAAATGTATTTAAAATTTGATACGACTATTGATTTAAATGGAACTGAAACGTAATTAAGTTGATTGGACTTTTTATTGTTCTCTACGTAACAATATGAAATACACTATAATGGCAGTTTGAAGGACAAATTTATAAAAAATTAAGATTATTAGAGCCGTTGAATGTATCCTCATTCAACGTTAGAGCTAATTTATGAAGAACTTTTATTGTGATAATAATTTGAATCTACACATTATAAACGTTAAAAGAATTGCAAGTAACACGAGAGTGAAAAAGTAACTTATATACAGACATTCAGTAATAGGTACTCAGCAGCATTTAAAATATCGCAGCTATAAACGAAAACCCGTGTGCGGTGCTGGCCCACTGACCGCAATAATCCGTTGTAAATTATCCTCCGATCATAAATTTGAGAGTCTGGACAATATTTTGTTAAATTTAAACACAAATGGGGTAATTTCAAGATGAGATACTACCGGTAGTATCACAAATTTTAATACTTTTCCATGGCAACAACCAATCGCAGCCAAATTCTTTTAATTTTCCATAGAAACGAAGATACTACCGGTATTATCTCAATTTGATGTTGCCCCATATGATTATACAAAATAAAATATTTGTTTGTGCGATTATGTGTGTTTCCTAGTCAGTTTGACCTCGATCGGTAAAATGTTCTTACCGTTCTCGATACTTACTATATTTACTACAAAGTAATTGTTATAATATATATATATTTTTTTACAAATTTTACATATTTCATAAGCTAAAAAAGTTATTATTTTTAAATTGCATTAAGACAAATTAAAGCCCACAAACTTTTGACGCAACTGTACCTATATGTTATAATCAGACATAGGCATAGAAATGTCACGCAGACTCACTGCACTCGCTTGCAGTCAGCTCGAGCCATAAGCGTCGGATCTAGGCTTGCCGTGTGTAACCGTATTATATATTATTAATAATATAACACGAAAATTAAAATTAGAAAGTAAAATTCGAGAGACGACGGACAGTTCGATTGCTATACAGGATGATTTTTTATCTGTTCCCGCCCGAAACTCCAAAAATAGGCAACACATTATACTTTGAAAAATTTATTTTCAAAATTAAGGCCTAAAGAGTTGTGAATTAATGTCAACATTGTTGATAATACTTTTAACAATGCTTCCAGAGTCAATTTATTTGGATCATTTGTTGCCACATTATTTAATTAACTTACTTTTCGTTTGTATAACGTGTTGCCTATTTTTAGAGTTTCGGGCGGGAACAGATAAAAAAAATCACTCTGTATACAAATTTCTGTAAATTCGTTAAATAAGTAGGTAGCTAATAAGACGGTCTAGTTCGGTGCGCGCGTCAATGTGTAACGATCATACCGCTTGGATTTCCCGCCGTGACATTTCTTTACCTAAGTCTGGTTATAATATAACTTGTTTTATTTATAAAATTAACTAAAACTTTATTACATCAAAAATTTATTATAAAAAATACTCTTCAGTTATAATACCACAACTTTTATTCTTTCCGGAAATTTTTTTGAGTGCATATTCGACCCGTATTTTTTTGTTTTTGTGATTAGAAAACGTTTAACCCAAGGAAAAAAAAATGTAAAAAATAAATTTTTCGAGTTATAACGTAAGTGATATAACCGCAGCCTAAAGCCTAGGAAAAGGAGTTCGAATTAAATAACCAGAATCAACATGTGGGCATCACGGACTTTTGGTGCCCTAGTGTACTCGTCATTGGCTCACTAAAGTCCAAAAGTGAACCAGCGAAAATAAACCATTGTTTAAAACCTTACTAATTTCTTTTTTTGAGAGAGAGAAAGGGGGAAAGTTGAAAATAAAAGTAAAAATTTTCAATAAAAAGTTTATTCACAACCAAGTACAGAGAAAATAATATAAATAAATTTTGTATTTATACTTTTGTCGGAAGCTAGAATACTCGGAATTATAATTTTTACGATTGAAATTAGATAAAATTTAACAGGCGTCTTCACGAAAAATCAGCTGATTAACTTATGAAAGCGAGTTACTACAATATAAACGATCAATTACCACCTTATCTATATCGTCGCGTGTTTTTACACAGCGGATTTCGATTGACTTGAGTCTCAAAATTATACACCAAAACTAAAAAAAATAAAAGCAGTAATTAATAATTACTTAGAAATTTCCGAAATTTTCTTTAAAGATCAACTAAAATAAGAATGTCAATTGTTTAATAAATATCATTCCAATCTTTTTACAAAATTTCTTTTTAACAAAATTGTTTTAAAATGTAACATTAAGCTAGAAAAAATTCAATCGCAAAAAATGATTCCTAGTGAGGCAAAATTGGTAGTAGTAAAATTTTATAAAAGGCTAAGGTCGTAAATGCTGGCAAACATCGGACACCGATACGAAAATGCAACTCAAAAAAAAAGAAAATTTCTAGCACTCTCTTTAGCTCACCAGAAGAAAAACTCAGGAAGTAGTAAACCAAGAACGCGTCTACGTCATCACAATTAAAAAAACAAACAGAAAGATATTGCCGTCAGAAATTTCCGCTGGAGAAATGCGGGTCATTTATTTGATACAACAAATAACGACAGGAAACAAACACAATTATTAATCAACCAAACCACCAGTGTGTATAGAGAACTGGACTCGAATCTAAATTTGGCCAAACAAAATAAGAAATTGGTGTTATAATCCAAAACTACCAAATGACACAACCCAAAAAGCAAGACAATAAAACTGCAAAGAAATATAAAAAACACAATGTCTGAAGACAGAGAACAGACACCTGTCTTCGACATCCCTCTCCTCCGAAGACATCCGGTTTCTTTAGTTTACAATTTCTTGTTAATTTCTCTAGTGCTGAGCCGAACAGAGGGCTACAAGATTTCTTCTTTTTTGGAGGTTCATTTTTGTATGGTGTTAATAATGACCAGAACACAAAAAGCAAAACCGTAAAACCTCAAAGAAATACAAACAATACAACACCTGAAGATAGGTCGCCTCACAGAGAACAGACAACAGAGATCAACACCCTTCGACCGCTCCTCTGGAGACAGACGTCGAAGGGTTAGACAATCACACCGCTCCAACTAGGAGAACAGACGTGTGACCATCCATTGAAGAGACACGGGCAGTATGGCTTACTCTCATACCATAGCGTTATAAAAAAAATAAACGGCCCGACACGATACCTAAGAATAATTTCGTTTTTCATAGTTTACTCATGATTCGGGTTAATTAAAATAAACAAGAAAAATTACTGTGTATATCAATCACGAACGCGCGTATTAAAAAAAATCCAACAGTGTATTAATATCAATAAAAATTGACTTAAAGTCTGTTAAAGCGGCCCTTTATGACTTTATGACCCCACGTTGGGCGCCAAAAATAAACCCCGGAAAAGGAACAGACAAGGTAAACTCGACATCTGTATGCTGAGGGGGGAGGACTTCGATTTAAATAAACTGAATCAAAATATAGGCGTCACGGACTTTGAGTGCCCTAGTGTAGTCGTCACTGGTTCGTCAAAATCCAAAAGAAAACTAGAAAAAACGAACCAGAAGTTAAGAGCTTACTATGTCTTACTTTCTTCTTCTTTTTGAGAAAAAGAGGAAAAGTTGAAAATTAAAGTATAAATGTAAATATAAAGTTAAGTATAGCGAAAATACAATAAACAAATCGTTATGTAAAAGTTATAATAATTTTTACGATCTCCCAATCTGAAATGATTAGCTTTTCGCTCGAAGTAGCAAGTTCAAAAAAAAATTAACAGATGTCTTCACGAAAAATCAGCTGATTACTTATGAAAGCGAGTTACCACAACATAAACGTACGTTCAATTGTGGTGACAGGAGGTTTTCTTGGTTTATATTATTTCTAGATGATTTCTCTACTGCTGAGCCGACAATGCTATAAAATTTCTTCTATTTTGGAGGTTCATTTTTGTCTGGCGAGAATTTACGATCGTAGTCCCTATTACTGGAGAATTGACTTTACTTAAAAAATGAAACCCCAAAACTAAAAAAAAAATAACCGGCAAGTAAGTAATAATTATTAATCATTTAGAAAGTTCTGACAATTTCTGTAAAGACCAAGCTAAATAACAGTGTTAATTGCTTATAAAATATATCATTCCCCATTTTTTACGATTTTTTTTTAATTGTATTAAAATGGAAAATTGAGTAAGCAATAATCCAACCACAAAAGATAATTCAACCCGACGCAGAATTGATGGTGGTAAAATTTTAACAAAGACTACAACCGTAAACCCTCGCAAAAATCAGATGCCAAACAAAAGTGAACAAGAAATTTTGTAGCACTCTCTTTGGCTCAGCAAAAAAAACTCATCAAGAAATAATAAACCAAGAATACCGAATATCATCACAATTGAATAAACAAATAATTTAAGATGTTGCCGTCAGAAAATTCCCGATAACGAAATGGATTTTCATTTAAATATGAACCATGAAGTAAAAACTGAAGAGAAAAACATCATTGCTAATGACCCTAAACCACTACTGTTTAAATAGTAATCGTACAGAGAAATGGATTCAAATCTAAATTTGACCAAATTAAATAAGAAATTCTTTCTATAAACCAAAATCTACCTAAAAACCAGAATCCAGAAAGCAAGATCGTAAAACTGCAAAGAAATACAAAAAACACAATGTCTGAAGACTGAGAACAGACACCAGTCTTAGACATCCACCACAAGACCCTCCAACCGCTCCTCTGGAGACAGACGTCGACGGGTTGGACAATCACACCGCTCCAACAAGGAGAACAGACGTGTGACCATCCAATGAAGAGACACGGGCAGTATGGCTTACTCTCATACCATAGCGTTACAAAAAAATGAACGGCCCGACACAATACCTAAGAATAATTTCGTTTTTCATAGTTTACTTACTCATGATTCGGGTTAATCAAAATAAACAAGAAAAACTACTGTGTATAACAATCACAAATGCGCGTATTAAAAAACATCCAACAGTATATTAATATCAATAAAAATTGACTTAAAGACTTTTAAAGAGACCATTATGACTTTATGGCCCCACGCTGGGCGCCAAAAATAAACTCCAGAAAAGGGACAGACTAGGTAAGTACGACAGCTGTATGTTGAGGAGAGAGGACTTCGATTTAAATAAACAGAATCAAAATATAGGCGCCACGGACTTCGAGTGCCCTAGTATACTCGTCACTGGTTCGTCAAAGTCCGAACGTGAACCAGCAAAAATGAACTAGTAGTTACGAGCTTACTATCTCTTACCTTCTTTTTCTTTTTGAGAAAAAGAGGAAGAGTTGAAAATTAAAGTAAAAATGTAAGTACATATAAAGTTAAGTACAGCAAAAATACAATAAAAAAATAGTTATGTAAAAGTTATTATAATTTTTACGATCTCCCAATTTGAAATGATTTGCTTTTCGCTCGAAGTAGCAAGTTCATAAAAAAATTAACATACGTCTTTACGAAAAATCAGCTGATTATTTATGAAAGCGAGTTACGACAACATAAACGTACGTTCAATTGTGGTGACAGCAGGTTTTCTTGGTTTACTACTTCTTGAGGATTTCTCCACCGATGAGCCAAAGAGAGTGCTATAAAATTTATTTATTTTTTTTGGAGGTTCATTTTTGGTGTTTGATTTGGCGAGAGTTTGCGATCGTAATCCCTATTTCTTGAGAATTGACTTTAGTTACAAAATAAAACCCCAAAACTAAAAAAATAACCGGCAAGTAAGTAATAATTATTAATCATTTAGAAAGTTCTGAAAATTTCTGTAAAGACCAAGCTAAATAACAATGTTAATTGTTTATAAAATGTGTCATTCCCCATTTTTACGTTTTTTTAAAATTGTATTCAAAATTAAGTTAGCAATAATCCAACCACAAAAGATGATTCAACCCGACGCAAAACTGGTGGTGGTAAAACTTTATCAAAGACTACGATCGTAAACCCTCGCAAAAATCAGAAAAGTGAACAAGAAATTTTGTAGCACACTCTTCTGCTCAGCAGTGGGGAAAATCATCAAGAAATAATAAAGCAAGGAAACCGAATGTCATCACAATTAAAAAAACAAACAGTTTAATATGTTGCCTTCAGAAAATTCCCGATAAAGAAATGGATTTTCATTTAAATTTGAACCAGGAAGTAACAACTGAAGAGGAAAACATCATTGCTAATGACCCTGAACCACTAAAGTTTAATGAACAATCGTACAGAAAAATCGATTCAAATCTAAATTTGACCAAATAAAATACGTGTAAGAAATTGTTTCTGTAATCTAAAATCTAACTAAGGACCAGAACCCAAAAAGCAAGACCGAAAAACTGCAAAGAAATACAAAAAAACAATGTCTGAAGACAGAGAACACCTGTCTTAGACATCCACCACACACCTTTCGACCGCTCCTCTGGAGACAGACGTCGAAGGGTTGGACAATTACACCGCTCCAACTAGGAGAACAGACGTGTGACTATCCAAGAGACACGGGCAGTATGGCTTACTCTCATACCATAGCGTTACAAAAACGAACGGCCCGACACCGTTCACGAGTCACAGGCAGTATGGCTTACTCCAATTACCATAGCGTTACAAAAGAATGAACGGCCCGACACGACACCTAACAATAATTTCGTGTTTCATAATTTACTCATCATTCTGGGTTAATCAAAATAAACAAGTAAAAACTATTTTGAATAACAATCACAAACGCTCCTATTATAAAGAAAATAATTTCTAACTTCCAAGCAAATAAAAATAACCATATATAATTAATCGACAATAAAAACTGACTAATGGTCTAATTGCAAGTGGAGATAATACAGGTAGTATCGTCGGTTCCATGGAAAATTAAAATTATTAAAAGTTGCGATACTACCGGTAATCTCTCAACTTGAAATTAGTCCATTAATGTCCTTTAAAGTGGTTCTTGAGGGTTTATAGCCCCACGTTGGGTGCCAAAAATATAACCGCATCCTAAACCCTAGAAAAGGGGCACACTAGGTAAACTCAACCAGTTGCCGTGGTGAGGAGGAGGAATTCGAATTAAATAAACAGATTCAAAATATGGGCGCCACGGACTTTTAAATGTCCTAGTGTACTACTTCACTGGTTCACTAAAGTCCGAAAGTGAACCAGGGACAATGAACTGAACCAGTGTTTAAGATCTTACTATTCACTTTTTTTTTGAGGAAAAGGGGGAAAATTAAAAATTGCATCGATAATAAGATAAGTAAATAATGTGATTGTTTATACTAAGTTAGAAGCTAGAATTCAATAACTCGACTTATAACGGCAAGTTATATAGTTATCGAGTTGCAAAAAACCTTAACAGAGGTCTTCACGAAAAATCAGCTGATTACTTATGAAGGCGAGTTACCATAAGTAACATAAACGAAAATATACCTTTTCCTACCTTCGCGTATCTTTACATAGCAGATTTTAATTTAATTGACTGGAATCTGTCAATCAAATTAAGCAAAAGTGACTCAATAATGTCAAGAGTTATTCTAGCCTCAAAACAATTACATCAAAACAAAAAAAACAAAAAATCGGTAAGTGAGTACTAATAACAATTACTAATCACTTAGGCTGGAATTCTAAATCACTACGCTACTCCATCGGAGTACCGCAAAGTTACGCCAGCTAATATAAAGAGTATAGTAAAGTTACGACGTTGCCCCTAGCAACTCAAATTACACCGGCGTAAATCTGATTTAGAATTAGGCCCTTCAAAGTCGAAATAATATGCAAACTCAATAAGTGTTCCAACGTTGACACGAAGCAGATTATAAAACACTTATTGTGTGACACTAGCTCGAGATGTTGCTTCTTCTGCAGCTAATGCTTCCGCTGGAAGGCCAATACACATACAGCAACGCCAGTGCACCAACAGCTGTTACAATCTTGGGACAATACAGCACATTCAAATCCAAACAATTCAGACAAAACTTCAAGAGATTTGAATCCAAAATAATATGCAAACTCATTAAGTGCTCCAATGTTGACACGAAGCAAATTATAGAACACTTATTTTTGTATGACACTTTACAGGTGAGTTTTCCTCCTGGAGCTCTAACTTCCGCAAATCATGCTTCTGCTAGTGAGTCGATACACATACAGCAACACAGATGTCAATCTTGAAACAAATCAGCAAATCCAACTCCAAACAATTCGGACGATCACTCAAGAGACTTGAATCCACTAATTGTAATGTACAGTGCAATTGTCTTAAACTGAATTGAAGAGTTGAAATGAGGAACTGAATTGAATTGAAGAATTAGAGAATTGACGATTTGAAGAATTCAATTTGCTTGAATTGAACTGAAGCTTGAATCAAAGAAATGAAGCCTCTAAAAAGAAACGAAAAGTCAAAGTTGAAGTTTTACTTGAGTTTATTTTATTAAGTTTGTTCCAACAGTTCAGAATTCTACTGCACCCGCTCAATAGCCTTTTTTGACGGTACAAAATCTCTCTGCATGCTCAGTTAAATTCTGAACCGATCTGAACTAGTTCTGTGTTGTTGGAACAAACCTTAAATTTTTCCAGAAGTAATCTTGGTAACGTACTAGGAAAATTATAAACAAAAAATACAATATCAAAACTTTATAAAATAATCACTAAACGAACCATAAACACGTTATTTACCTCGTTTTATGCGGCTTGAAGTGTCTGAGGAGGTAGAAGATTGTAATCCGACTACGTTGGGAAGTTTTCAGTTTCCAAACTTCACAATCACAGATTGCAAAAATTCCACTTCAATCTCGTAGATATAGGGTTAAGATTTCACTATACGAAACTTAACTTCGCACCTAAACACCTTTAAACGTTGCAAAATCTCTTTGAACTTGCCACGCCAGAAAATTTGTGGCTTCCAAAATTCTTGTTTATTTTCGTTGTCCACAACAACCCAACATTTTCTTTCCACGGCCTCTTATTCAAAACAATCAAGTAAAATCGATCAAATATCAAATAACAGTTGAATAAAAATAGATAATAAAAGGCAAAACTTCGAAAAAATCCGACCTGAAGAACCTTTATTAGATGTCCTGAACATATGCCCAAAAGTCCCCTTTATTTGAGCCGTGGTTTTTGGATTTTTAGAGGGCGAATTTAGGTTCTTTAGATAACTTAAAAACTATCAATTTTTAATTATCAAAAAAAAAAACAGTTTTTAACTATGGGATACAAAAAAAGTCCATAAACTTTGTTATTAGAATCGAACGTTTCAAAGATGTCCAGGGTGTCTCTTTTAGTGAAACATTCGAAAGAAATATAAGGTGATTGAAACACATGAAGCAAAATTGTCACGTGACATCTGCAAAAAAATTTTGTCTTATGTATTTCGAGTGATGACAAAATTACGGGCCCTCAAAGTTGAGTATAAAAAACCAAAGTACAAAGTATAAACAACACAACTAAAACTACAAAACAATTTTTTGGAGTATCTCTAAAACCGCTTAAAATATATAATAGCAAAATTCTGCTAAATCCTCCCAGTTTCTAATTGAGTTTCCGTCGCACGTTTTTGGTAATTATCCATTTTTTTGCGTTAAATACGCTAATAAAGTTGCTATTTTCTAGCCATTTTTTTTCTTAAAAATATTTATGTAACTGTATATTTTCCTGTCTGCGCCTTTGCGATCACCTGATGTGTTTTTTGTTAATGACGGCTTACACAATTTATTCAGTTTTGTCGCTCATCGCTGTAATGAACAGACGCTAAGAACACCACTTAGTAAAAACTACGAGTTATTTTAGCCCAAAATTAGTCACAAAAGTAAAGGTTTAAAAAGCGAAGGGGTAAATTTCTTGAGTGATTAATTAGCAATTTCACATAAGTATAATAGAAAATTTTAGCAATAAATTATTATAAATTTTTGACAAAACCTCGCATTGAAAATTGTTCGATATTTGTTATCGGTACGTCAGGAAAGTGGTCCGCATAAATATTATTCATAAAATTATACCTTTTTCTACTGATTTAAATTTATTTTTTATTATAACTATGTATTGATGTTAGTGTTGATATAAATTATTTCAAGAACCTTACAAGAGATTTAATAATTTCGTGACTTCTGAACATTTCTCTCACTCCGTGGGTAATGTTCAACTTTTTCTGATATAAATTTAAATAGAAAGTTGCTTATTAGACATGATTCTTATTATCTTAAGCAATTTTTTTAGTAAATGTGTCACCACATTTATAAACAATATGAGTACTCACCAACAAAACATTCCCTCGATCTTTCTCCTGATTCAACTGATCTGACTTAAGTAAAGTAACAATTTCATTTCTCGCTACAAGATTTTTAACCTGTTGCGTATTCAAACTATTTATTCTATAATTAAGATCTCCCAACCAATAAATTTGTCTAAAAATCATTTAAAATGTTTAAAAATATATTAAAGCTGATTTTAATCATACTCATGATCTTTAATAGACTGTGGTGGCTTTCTAAAATTAATCCTTGCA
Source organism: Tribolium confusum (assembly GCA_029207805.1). Taxonomy (NCBI): domain Eukaryota; kingdom Metazoa; phylum Arthropoda; class Insecta; order Coleoptera; family Tenebrionidae; genus Tribolium; species Tribolium confusum. The sequence goes on from JALGAY010000006.1 coordinate 15,379,454, forward strand.
TTAATATCCTTATAATCCTGATTTCTCCTTTCATATTCTTCCATATGAGCTGCTAAATGACTATTAACAAAGCATAAAGACGTGTTGTGAAGCTCTAATCTAACTGCAACACCTCCTTTATTACCCTGAAGACATTATTTAAGACAAACATTTTTTAAAATTGTCATTTACCATTTTTCCTAACAGCCCTGTTCCTACAGTATCAACAGCAACGTTTCTAACAAATTGGTAATGTTTGCTATTTACTAAAACAACAAGTTGCATTCCGACTAATCTTGTTACTGCCACTGATTTATATTTGGCCTTAGAGTGTACTCCATCATTTACAAATTTCCTAGAGATATTTTCTTAAAAAAGTTTTTAACAAAAAAAGTGCTTACACCCATTCTGCTTCTCTAGGAGTGTCATTAAAAAGGAATGCTTCTTTACTTAAATCAATTTCTTGAAAACCGATAGCATAAAGATCAGGAGGTTCCTCATCATAACTAAGCCAAGGTCTCAATGATACTGAAGGTGGCTGACCATTAACATTCCAGGTACCAACAAATATACTATTCTTTATTTTAATTTAAAATCTGTTATTTGAAACGTACCTAAATTCTTGCTGCTCGGTGTATTCAGGTTCTTTTAGTTTTAACTGATATCTTAAAATTGATTCTCTATTTGAAGCTGCTTGTCCTCCTTGAACTAACTGATGTCTTAAAACTGGAATATCTGAAGACTGAGAATTTCCCATTAAATTAAATAATCAAAAATTATATACAAAATACCTGATCTGACATTTCTGAATTTATTTGGTTACTGGGATCTGAATTATATTTATCCAACCAGTCAAAATCTGCTCTGCTTGATGATGATACTAAGAAAACAGTTAATTATGAATTAAAAACACCTCAGTTATTACCTTCTTTAGACCAAATAACTTCAGATGCAAAATTTGAACTTTCAACACCAATTTCAATCTTAAAAAGAAGCTTGTTACTCTTAAAATTAATAATAAAAATTATATGACTTTGACAGTTTTCAATCGGTTCTGTATCTGTAAAAATCGTTATAACAGCAATAATGTGATAGTCAGAGCTTACCACAGGAAAAATATGAATTTATTGGAATTGCAGTTTCAATAGTAAGGTCTGAAATACTGCCAGGCCTCGGTTTTTTTGTAATGAACACAAACAATGCATAAGACGATTTACATTCAACTAAAGCTAAAATTTTATGTACTTCGTTCCAGGATTCATTCACTGATGAAACATTTAAATGAATCTGAACACAATTTAAGGAAAAACCAGCACTGATAATTGAATTATGACAACAAAACAAGGATACACATTTAACAATTTCAGAGGATGAAAATTTTGCTTGCACGATATTGATTACATCTTGGTGTACTACTAACATAATTGTTTGTTCAAATGAAATCCATTTTAAGTGTTATAATAGAAATATATTGTTAATTTATGGAGAAATCGGTAAAAATTGTTGTAATCATTCGGCCGTTAACATAACCTCTCTCTGTCACTCCACCCACCCAGGTGCACCAACCGAATGTTATGTCATGTTACTGATAAAACGAAAAGCACCAGGAACGAACAATTTTAAATTTCAAATAAAATATGAAATAATTCAAATTTATATTAGATATTAATAAATAACAATAATTAATACAATTTTTATAAATATGCATAATATTTTGTAATTTATTACATTTTAATATTTTTCTTGCAAATTATTAAAAATCAAGTGGACCTGTGGTCCTGCGGATGCCATTTTATTTTTGAAACAATTGAAAATTGCAACTGACATTAATTGATATTATTAGAAGTATTGTTAATTACCTTTTTTGATAATAATTTTGAAAAATGAGTGATTGGGTACATTGTAATAAATGTTCAGTGAAATATAATGCCCAAACAACATTTTTTCTAGTGGAATGTGGGCACATATTTTGTCAAAGATGCGTCGAAAAGATAAGTATGTTAAGGTTATTAAATCTAAAAATATTGTTTTAATTTAAACAAATTTTGCAGAGACTTCGAAAAAATGCTTAATCTGCAGCAAAAGTGGTAACGTTTTGCCGCTGAACAAAGATTTGGAGCACAATGTGTTGGACTTTTTTCTACCATTAGAGGCTATACTGAAAAAATCTCTTGAAGTATGCAATCTTTTTTAATAATACTAATAAGAATTTAATTTTAATACAAATTACGTAAATATGATGGAAATACAGGTGATTTTGTTAATTATTTTCAAGCACAGATACTTTTGCAGCTTTGCGTTTACTTCAAGGAGGTTAGATAGAAATGAGAGAGTACGCCCTATACTTCCCGTGTAAACAGTTTGGTCCCAGCTTAGTACCAGTTTATGACAGGTTTCAAATGAAGCGCAGACTCGACAGATCCTGTTTGGCTGTGTCTGGTCTCGCACAGTGGCGTAGCTGACGCAGGATGCTAGTTTTTGTTTGGTTGTTTACAAACAACGTTGTTTTGTTTTTTTTTACTGATTATTTTTGGTTTGTGTGAATTGATTGTTAATATTTTTTGTTATTATTGTTGTCATTTTGTTGTGTTTTTATCCTTTGTTTAAACTTTTTACACTACATTGTGTGACGCTACTGACTTCAACCTCGTGATGCGCCTGCTTTCAGTACCAGTTTATGGCTTTGCGCAGTGAAGGCGGCAAGTCCATTTATTTCAAGTTGTACTCTCTCCGTCCTATCTAACCTCCTTGGTTTACTTGCTTTTATACAAAAGGTGTCTCTTTTAGTTGGGCATTATAGAGAACGATTTATGTGATATTTTTGCTTTTACGTTAATAGCAGTATGTAAATATTAAAGTGCTGATGTTGTAAAGTTTGATCCAAAAGCAGGGACTTTTAAATAAACCTTAAGGGCGACTAGTTTCAACGTTTCACCGCCCTGATAATGTTCTAATAAAGAACGATACTAGTCGGCCTGATACTTTTGTTTTATTTAAAAGTCCCTGTTTATGGATCAAACTTTACAACAGCAGTTTAAGACGAGCGTCCCGCTTTTTCGCTCGGGCTAGAAACGAAGTGGCAAAAGTAAGCAAAATAGTAAATAGCAAAACTAACTCTTAGAGAAAACTGTAAAATTCTGTCTCACTTTTCAATATACAGTTAGCTTCAAAAAAATCGGGAAATGAAATTTGACCTAATGTGAATTGGAAATTTAATTTGTCAATTAATGTCAATTTGTGTCTACTTTCTGACACATTAGTGCAGTTTTTTAACCTAAATTCTAAAAGGCCGTTTCAAAATATAAAAATTTAATAAAATCTGACAAAATTTCTTCTGACAGTTCCCGTTTTTTTTTGAAGTCAACTGTATCTTGCTCTAACCTATAAATGACGCAAAACAAGTAAAAAATACAATTATTCATTATAACACATAACACATCCAAACGCCTCAACTGCCGCATTTGGTTTTTTGGTGATACATTTGTAAGACTTTAGAGATGGGGTTGACGGTATTTTAGTATAAAACTATTTACGATTTTTGAGAAATAATTGCCAAACTTTGGGTTTAATTTGAAAATATTTTTCAAATTTAATTATCTTTTATTTATAAAACTTTTTGGAGATTAAAAAATGCACCAGCCCCATGAGAAAAGTGTTGGCTTTTATATGCGACCAGGTTTATTTAAATTGGTTTTAGTAAATTCAAATGGTATGTGTTTTAAATCATTTTTCCCATAAGCGGTAACATGTCATAACGCCCGCCTTAATAATAAAATCTATAAGGGAGTAACCAATCTACTAGTATATTAATATTAAACATAAAGACATGTTAAACATACCATATGTTTAACATGTCTATTTTTCTTAACATTTTTACATTGCAGCACTTTTAGTTACCTACAGAAAACATGTTTTAAAGTGTTTACCTACAATTATTGTTCAAATGGTGACAATAATTGACAAAAGCTTGTTTCAAACATTTAATTATAATGAGTGTTTAACAAAAATTAGACGGATACAGCCTCATATCCACAGTACAGTTTAAAAAAAAAGTTATCACAGAATGCAGTAAAAATTCAAATTTAAGCTGATGATACAGTTGCCACTTTGATTTTGATGTTACGACCAACAGATCAAGAGATATAAAACCAGTATAGACAACTCGCTCTAAATTTTCTGATTCTGATGACCGAGCCACTGGACCGAGCTAACATCTTTTCAAGTAGAGTCCACTAGGTGGAGCCACAGTACATGTAATGTCGGTTGAAAAAAATATATTTTTCAAAATATTTTTTAGAAGAGAATTAAATGAATCGTATTTCTCTTTTAAGTGAAAATATTTCTTTTAAAAAATTAAGTTTTACCATTTACAAAAAATAATGACAAAAGTCAGTACAAGGTGATTTTTATATTTGCTTTCGCCCGAGATTTCAAAAATAGGCAACACGTTATACAAACGAAATGCAACTATAGAAAAACTACAAATGATCCAAATGAACTGACTCTGAAAGCACTGTCAAAGGTATTGTTGACATTAATTCACAATCCTCTATGCCTTAATTTTGAAAATTAAATTTAAAAAAAAACTAGAAAAGTGTAATGTGTTGTCTAATTTTGGAGTTTCGGGCGTGAGCATATAAAAAAATCACCCTGTATTGCAAATTCTAATATTTAAGCAAAAAATAAAAAAAAGATCATTAACAGTACTTTTAATTAAATTAGTTTTGAGTTTTTTTAGCAAGTGCTTATACGGGAACAAACATTAGTTTTTAGATTATTAAAAATTTAGTTTTCAAGTTGTTATGCTTAAAAGATTTTCAATTTCAGCGGTTTTAGGATTATGGTTTAGAAGTTTGCAACCAGCTAGATTTTTTTATACAGACGTCTTTGCCAAGACATTTTACAAAATATATTTGAATTTAATAGAAAACACATCAGTTCAGTTTGAACAAATATTTAAAAATTTATTATTTAAAGAATTTTTTAACAGTAGAAGTTGGAACTGCTAAATAGATAATACAAAAGAAATATTAAAAATTAAACTTTCCAAAATTTAACGAGTTAAAAAAAGAATCAACACACGAAATAGAAAAGATATGTCCCCTTTATTTTAGAAGTATCTGTCATTCTCGTATTTGCACCTTGCAGTGATCTTAAGATATTTTTTATTATTTGTTACACACTAGAATGTTTTCTACTTTTTAATAAATTTTACTTTGTATTTTTAGGACAATTTAAATTTTTGTCTGACCTTTGTCTTTCGATTTAAATTGTGTATTATTAGTTGTCTATAGTAAATCCAAAAATAAGTGACTCCATCTTACACATTTAACTTGAAGGGATGCTAGATTCTTGACAAATTTGTCAGGAAAACATCAAAAGTGTCGACATCAGCTGCCCACACTGATTCATGATATTACCAAGAAAGTGAGAAATATAGCACTAAGCTAGAATTAAACTCGACAACATGATGGATAAGCTTGAAAAACATAAAAAATGATTAAAAGAGTTACAAAAAGAGATCCAATAAGGACAGGGAAAACGAGAAAAAGAATAAAAAAAAAGAATGAAATGAAAGAAAAGCGCAAACATAAAAAAGAAGAAAAAGCAAAACATTAAGAAGAAAAATAAGTAAAAGAAAAAATAAAAAGTTTTACGTCAGAGCTGAAATGAAGAGCAAACTACTGACAAAGTTTTTTACACTAGATTCTTCATTTATCAAATTTTTTTTACATATTATTATAATTCCTAACAATTTTAATAATTTTCTTTTGAATTCTTTAGATTTCTTCTGATTTATTTAAATTTTTTTCTATTTATTAGGAGATTTACACCATTTTATTAAATTGTTGAAATTTATAATGTGTCTATAATAGGCCTTCTAAAAGAGACATCTATTTACTATTTAGGAGTATAATAAATAATGTTGGGATTTTTAAAACAGGTAGAAAGATACTGTGCACTCGTGAACAAAAATTTTCAGACAACAAAGTAAATTTCAAGTTTGGAATTTTATTAATTCAATTATGTATATTAAAACATCTACATTTGGAGAAAAAAAAGAATGTTTCCATCGAATTTAAAGTGAATTTTCTTATTTTCTAAGTAAGATTAATTTCCTTTATTTAATTTAATAAGAAAAACTTACCACAAAATTACCAAACTTATTTGGGCTTGTTATACAGCACGCTGTTATACAATTTGGGTAACTTATAATGTGTACTATACCTCCACGAACAAAGAGACCTGAATATAAAGCCCATCATTTTTTTTTAATTTTTGATTATTTTGTAACTTTTGTTTCTTGTTGAACGTTTTGCCAAAATAACATTTTGTTTATTATCTTTTTTCTTTCACATTTTTACTTTGAGCATAATATTACATAGGTATTTTATAAAAAAAAACAAAATAAAAAAGTTAAATGATAACGGAAATTTATTTATTAGATATCTGAAAATTTTTGTCCACGAGAGTTTCAATTTCAGGTTTACAAATTCCAAATGCAACACCGCAACACCCTTTATCAGAACCTTCTGGACAAATACAATTATGCTAAAAAAGAATATATTTCATGCTACAACACCAACAAACATTTGATGAAAGAGAATCAAATGCTTCGCTTAATGCTGCGTGTACGTAATTCAAAAATAAAATTTAAAAAATCTGACAGTAATAATTTTTTAGTCGGCGGGAAAAAGTCCTCAAGGTTTCTCAACAAGCACACCAGTTTCTCTAAATAATGATACAAATCTGACATTCCAAAACACATCATTGCTGTCTTCAATCGCTCCTCACATGGCAGTCACACCGTCAAAAGATTATTCAATTATGAAGATGTGGCCTGGATACCCCAAACGAGCGGTAAGTGCATTTACAATGTGATGATTTTTATTATAAAACATTTCCCTAATGGAGTTCGATCTATCGTTTGAACATAATAACTTGTTTTATGTTCAATATCGTGTCAAATAAATTTAATGGTAAACAAGTAGTTTAGAGAGAGAAGTTTCGTAGGGATTGCCTTTTATATCTACACTATGCAGGAATCTGGTATTCATGTTGCGTCACATTTAGGTATTTACTATTCGCACATGTGCTTACTTCTTATTACAACTGAACTTTCTCGAAATCGTGTAATCACCTATTATTCTAAAATGTATTTGATGTTATATGATAACGATAACACATACATAAATGGACCATACATGTTATACATTTGCCTAAATTTAACGAGAACCGTAATAACTATATAACAATAGCTGCATTGTAATTGATTACAAAAGTTTGCAACAATATAATGCTTTTGGTCAATTTACCAATTATAAAAATGTGGTTTTACACTATTAATTTAATCCAAACTGTAACAAATTCTTAGCCTCTGGAGGAAATTCACTGTATTGGAAATCCATAAAAGGAACATAATTACATTGTTACTGTTCCTTTTAGTGAAGTTATTGTATTAAACTTTGAGTACTTTTATATTTTCATGTTTCAGTGATTTTATGTCTATTGTCTTGTGTAGACAGGAGCGTCTCTAACCTTATAGCGGTCGGGGTGCAAATATTTAAATATCCATCTTATTTTTTTAAGATATAGTATATTCATTTTTAAGTTTTTTGCTGTTTAAATTTTTTTGGGCCTATTTAGACTACATATTCGATTTTTCTCCTAATCAATGTCTCAAAAAACAGGTATTTATAAAAATATTATAATTAATACACAATTTGAATAATTATTAATATGATAACGTTCCAATTATTATTATATGTTTTTTTTATTTAGAGGTAATGGGTTACAGAAACAATAAAATAAACGATTTGACTTTTAATCCGACGTTTCTTAAATCCTTGAAAAAGACAGTAATAAAAAAACAGTCGAAACGTCGGATTAAAAGTCAAATCGTTTATTTTATTGTTCCTGTAACCCGTTACCTCTAAATAAAAAAAAACAATTTGAATAGTTGATAAGAATCACTAATTGAAAAGGCTGCAAAAATAAATTTTATGTTCGATGGCGGCCACTCAAATTTACATATTTACACTTCGGTTATAACATCACCCAAAAATCAAACTTTAAGCCCGTGGGCTTTACTAGTTATATTTGTATAAAGGACATTATGACGATGTTTAGGCCTTCTTAAGATGACAAGATTACAAGGCCTAGCGAAACATTAGAAGTCGCCCAAGAGCTATAAACATCATATAATACCCGCGGTGCATACAACGTTTTGCTTTTTCAATAACTTATCCTTAATAAATAGAGCTGGGATAAAGCAACATTTAAAAAATCGCAAAGCGGTTTATAAATTCAGTATCCTAAAAACCTAATTTTTTTTATAAAAAAACGTTTTCAAAGTGCTTCAAATCATAAACCAGCATTAAAAGCAATTGAAAACCTAGGAATGATTATATTGATAAAGAAGTTGGATGCCAGGATAAAATTTGAAAACTATAAATGAAAGCATCTTACTAGGATATTTTTCCGAACTGGTATTTGAATCAGCATTTTATGGCAATTATTATGTAATTTGATTTAAGACAGAACCTTTTGCGCTGAGTTTCTTGATGAAATATTCCATAATAAAGAAGACATTAGTAACAGAAGTACCAACATAGGAAATTACCATAAAAAAAAATAAGTAGCTGCTTAGCGAAACTGGTTTCGTAGATTATATTTAATCTATGAAGTTAAGCAACGCGATCAGCGGTCATCATTTGAATAGTAACCCATCATCTAAAAGTAATGACATACCAACCCCAACTGTCTCATCTTTCGGAGGAGACGTTAAGCCATCGGTGGTCGATAGGTCATGTCATCACTTCATCAGCACTTGGGTGAATCATTACAAGTGCCATAAGATTATTTATTTACTATAAAAAATAATGTTTCTTATTAATTATGTTATAACATTAACAGTAATTTATAAATAGAAAAAGTCAAAAAATTGCTTTTCTCCTTCTGACTGTAGTGCGTTCAAAGTCATAGTAGACTCCATGTTTTTTTAATCTTGACATTTTTTGTTTTGCTCCGCCATTAGAAACACTATTCTTTTGGGTATATTTTACCAAGTCTTTATAATGAATAACAATATTTATACCAACATTTTAAAGAATATGTGGCCAAGAAGTCAAAAGTTGTGATCAGAGAAGAAGTGTTTAAATTTATCCATAAAGCTCCGAGTGAAGTGAAATAAATGTTTTTTTAAAGTAATATTGCGAATTTCTTGTCAATGTATCTACAGGAACATATAATGACCCAAGGTATTATTAAACTGGCTTACAATACCCTTAAATTGAAGCTGTTATAAAGTTTTAATTAACTAGCAAGACATAAAGTAATTAAAAGTAATAAATTAAAAGTAATTAAAATGCCCATTTTTTCACATCACGGGCATAATATCATTGACTAACCCGAATTTGTGACATTTGATAAACCACAGTCAGCTAATTTTTTGACAAAAATTTTAGGTTTTTGCTTATAGTTGTATGTAAAATATCATATGCATACCTCAGATCAAAAGCAAATTAATGGGCTAATTTCAAGTAGAGATAATATCGGTAGTATCTTCGTTTTTATATAAATTTTAAAAAAATGGGGCTGTGATTGGTTGTTGTCTTAGAAAAGTATTAAAATTTGTGATACTACCGATACTGTCTCAACTTCAAATTAGCCCATTAGGCCTTAATCAAAAAATACCTTCTTTTGTCAAAAAAAAATTGACATTTTTGAACCAAGTTAGCAATTGTTAAAGTTTAATTTTTATGCCTAAGCTGCAAATTAAAAAACTGCCCAATCGTATTTGGTAAAAATTTATGTTTTGCTCCTTGAAATTTATCTTCTGCTGGTGACAGCAAAAGGGCTCTTTATATGCACCGCCGAAGTCACTGTTTGTGCTTCATCTGTAGCAGTTTTATGTCAGACGAATGTTGTGGGTCAAGTACTCGTATATGTGATTCGTATATATGTGACACCCCCTGATTGTAGAAGCTAAAGTATTGCATAATTTTTTACAAATGATATACCTAGTTTAATAGATTTTTATTAGTTTAACTACTAATTATGATAAGTATTCAATGTCAAATGTACGTTAAAACGAGGACATAACTAGTAAATGATAAAAAACTTTGTGTCCCAGTAAATAACGATTGGCTGTTACCAACGTAGTATCGACTATTTAAATACTTACTTATTTACAGTTTTCATTATTTAAAGGAACGAGGTTCAATTAATTATTTTTCAGTAAATCAAGTATTACCAGTTTCTTCAGTTATGTAGGAGTCTAAATCAAAATTTAATCTCCTGGTTACATCTTGCAATATACAAAATATCACAACCATTCTGAAAAGAATTACAGCTATTGTCGGAAAGTTCGATAATAAAATTTTGTGTCATTCGAGGACAAAGTGTGTGTAAAATATTGGCCCATTTCCAAAAAATATATGCGCTAATCTAACATCAATTATGATTAATAGGACCATAAATAATCTAATATTGCCGCTTTCCATATATCCTTCCGATAATTTTTGTTAGTTGGGATCGATTTTGGTCATCGCTTCGCTCTACACATTATTATTTCTGTTTTTTATGAAATGAATCATATGTGAAGGTGTGAACGCAATTTAGATGATGTTAAAAGGGTAAAACGAATTCACCCACAAAACATTACATAAGTCAGAAGGTCGAATATTATGACAAAATAATTGCAGGTTGACATCAACGATTCGATATTTCATTTTTTTTTTCTCTTCGTTTAGATAATAAGTAAGAATACATGTCTTGCGTAAAAAGTCATAACAATTAACGACATGTGAGTGACGCTAGGTATATACTCAAGGCAATCACGACAAAAACAACAAAGCTGTAATAACCTAGTATTACATTGATGACTGGGCAAAGAAAATAGACTTTTCAGGTGTCAATGTTAAGTATTTTATCAACATCTTACATGTAGATATTTATTTTACATTTAGCGGAAAGTTTCAGTTTGACTTTGTGGGTGGGATATGGATGAATTAGGTCGAAAGAATTATATAAAAATTGTTTTCTTAAGAGAAATTGAAAAAAGTGTACATAAAACAAAACTAAAAAATAAATTTAAAAACTTTAAAATCTTCAAAACAGACTTAAATTTTTATTATTAATTATTCGTAGATTTGTTTGATTTGAAATAACTTCTTTGCTAAAATTTCTCATAATTTTTCGAAAATTATTTATCTACTACTTCTTATTCACGTAACACAAGCAAAACTACTGTCATTTTTTACCAAATTTTTGGAGAGAAGTGCTCTTTTTGTAAATGTAAATGTCTACATTGATTCTTGTTAATTAATATTTGGTCATTTTCTGTACCGCTAGGGTAAAACATAGGGAAAATAGTTTAGAACATCCAAGAGTTTTTTCTGAAAAATGACACTGAGGGCGTATATCAAGTGAACAGATATTACCTACATGTATTGAGTATACCCTATTTTAAAAAAACTATATAAATTTTTAATTGGAAAATTGTTCCAAACAAACGAAATGTTTATAAATAAATATGCAAACAAATGTTTAAATTTTGAAGTCAATATTTTTGGAGTGGAGATAAAATTCACCTTGTATAATTATCTATTTTTGTATTTTTTGTTTAAAAACTTCAGAATTTTAAATTTCAATTTTTACATTTACTTTTGCTTAATTTTTTGTATAATTTCACGAATTCCAAACGTTGTTTTAAATATTAGACCTCTCTGTTAACTCAACACCCTTTATAAAATTTGCTGTCCTTGGTAAATAGGATGCTCAACAGATAAATTTTAACAGAAATCTAAAGAAAACTGAAAAAAATAGAGCAAAATAGGGAAAATCTTAAAGAAATCAGATAAAATCACAACAAAAATAAAGAAATCGGTGTACAAAATTTGATCTGCGGTTTGCCCTTCGGCGCGAATCTATTTGCCTACAATACGAAATCAGTTGGAGCTCTTTTTTTTTGTTCCAAATATCCATGTTTTGTTCCTTTTTTGACATAGAAGGGCTTTGATAACAGAATTTAAAGTTTCAGAATCGCAACATTAAAAAATTTGATAATTTACCTCATCCAGTTAACGTCAGTTAAAAAGAGATAAAAGATCGTTTTGGGGTAATTCCCAATTCCCATACTATATTTTTTCTAATTAGATCAAGTTTAACTAGAGACAGATATGGCAAACAAACAGTTTTCCGCTTATGACACAATAAGAAGACATTTGATTAGCTAATCTTCAGGTGTTATGCTGAAACTGCTGACAGTATGTCTAATACTAAATACCTGATTTATCCAAATTGTTAGAAAGAGAAAATCTGTAAAATAAATAAGGTATAATGAAGACAATAAAATAAAACAAAATATTTTTTTTAAAAATTTTATTAAATAGTACCTATATTGTATGTTATAAAAGGCAACATTTAATCTCGACAGTGAAAGTTTGGTGCCTGATGACCGAAATCACTTGAGGGATTAAGGCACTTTAGTCCTGAGGAACCTAAGGTACATACGCTATTTTTTGCACCTCAGATAAATAAAAAAAGTTATTTATAATTTGAGTTTGTCTATATGTTATATCCCAAAAAACTTTAAGTTTCACTTTAAGTTCCTTATTGGGAGAAAAAGAGGTATTTTAGTCCCTCTCAGTAGGGACTAAAATATCATTTTTAGTTCTGAAAATGCACAAATATTAGAAATGATAATAAAAAATGATAAAATGAAATATTAGATAATGTTATCAAAGAATGAACACAAACATAACATACTATAATCTAAATTATTTTATGGGAGATTTAAATGCTTCGTTATTGCTCTAACATTAAAAAAATCGCAAAAATCGTTCTTTATTATTATTATTTTGGTTTGGAATATTTTATTTAAGTCCATATAACACAATTCCAAATTTTTTAAATGTATACATAAAAAATTTAAGGCTCACTATAACTGTAATTGCAATTTTTATACAAAATTTAAAAAAAAGAAGACAGATTTAGCATAGGTTTGTCTTTAATCAAGCAAAAGCAATTGCTAAATTTTTATTCATTTTACCCAGCCCTAGTTAACCGTTTAAAAACGTTTTAGTCACTTTATCCAATACCAACTAAATTATACTATTTAGATTATATTAAATTAAATGTTTTTTAATTTCCGTTTTAATTTAAAACAGCATCAATTTTCCGGACTGTTTGTTTTTACTTTTTGTACTCTTTCCTAGATACTTACCCGGTTGATTTAACGTCCATCTATAGTAAATAAACCATTAGAAGCAAAATCGTAAAAGTTTCAGTGGTCTTTGCGGTATTAAAAAAGTCGCGAAGGTTTTCCAATGATCTAAGTAACATTTCGCAACAAAAAATTTTATGTTACTATGTGTTCCATTAGCACTTTTTATCATATAAGCATCGTCGTATAGCGTTTTAATATTTACATACAAAATGGCACGAATATTATTGTCTTTTCAACAATGAATAATTATGAGGATATATACGACACGTATTGTTGTCCTATGAAACATTTATGAAGACTTCCACCTTTAATAATGCATAAGAGTTTCTAATAAACTCGTCGCGCCTTTTCGGAAAATTCTAACTTTTCTCGTAAAAATAAAACTCGGTTTTTTGGTCATTGATTTACGACAGGGTTTTGTCCTTTTTCAAAAGTTTTTACGAGTGAATTCTTATCAAACCGGAAATAAATAAAAAGCAACGGGTATTGTAATTAGGGAAACGACATCGACTGTATTAGTTTACAAACGAATACATATTTGATAAGCTGCTTTCGAGTAGTGACTTCCTTCCAAGTCTAAAGCCGGCATATTTGTTTGGTGACCATTGTTATGTTAATATATGACCCGTCGATTATAACACACAGCCGACCATGTTCTTCAATAGAGACTTTCTATTAAATTTTTTTTGATTCGAAATCCGCCACTGGGTACGAGCTTTGCATAATAACCAGCAGATTTTGTTCAGGATGTGCCAGTTCAAAAATGGTCATCAAGGAAAATTTATCGATTTGCTTATTGTTTTGTAGAAAGCTTGCGTAAATTTTTTAAGTAAATATATTACGCCGTTTGAATTTTAAATCGACTGACTTTCGTCGAGAGCTTCCATGTAAATATGAATGAGTTTGTGCAGAGAAATATAAAATACACAGAGGATTACCTCTACGTGTAATTCTGGGTACTATGATGACCTGTCTGGTAAAGTCCACGGTCATGGTTTGCTTGGAAACAACAAATTGTATTTTATTAATCGGTGGTAAGTAGTTTCAAATACTAAATTAGAAAAGCTAAACAAAGTGACACATCTTGTCACTCGTCGCTGGTTTATTTACGACGAGTTCTAACGCACTTATTACATAATGGATGTCCTACTGCATTATGTAAAGCTTTTTAGGATTGAATAAAATTTTGATTTTTTCTTGAATATTATGTCTTTTACCATTGTTGTTTACTGGAATAATTAGGAAAGCGACCTTCGTTTCTGACCCTATTACGACGTGGCATAAATTGAGAAGCTATTATATTTTTGACTTAGCAATTAGCGTAACAAAAACAGAAAACTAAATATAGTTGGCTAGTCATTATACACCCAAAACGTGTTATTTTAGACGAAATTTTTAAATACCTGTAAGGAGAGTCAACTCTAATAAAAATAAAAAGTTTATTTATCAAAAAACAGTAAATTTGTACTTGATTCAGACTATTTAAAATTTCTGAAACATTTCAGCGTGGCTGCATGAATTCAGGATCTTCTCAAGGCCCTTCTCCAGCTCAACGAGTCCCTGTTGTACAGTCTATGATTCATCGTGCTTCTATGGCTACAATGCATTCTTTGGAAGAGCTTCGACGCAAATCGCAGATGCCTCCTATCAACAGAAATTGAGTTATAACATTTATCTTTAAGTTTTGCAAAAGTCCATACGTTATAAAAGAGTATTTTGTTGTTATGTTTAAGTTGATTTCTTCGTGACGTATGAACTTAAGCGTTATTTTCTTAAAACTAATTTCAATAATTATGTATCAAGAAATAAAGTTTGTTTAAAATGTAGATATATATGTTTTAGTAACGTCAGTAAGTTAGTATTAGTTCCGTCGATGTTGGTGTTGTTTGTTTTTTGGTCCCTGGTGGTGTTGTTGAGATTAGAAGGTTAGGCTAGCTAGTGTTAGTCAGATGAGAACCACTTACTTTAATGAAGACATTAACATTAGTAGACATAGACAGAAGCCACACGCGACGGCACTGCTGGACCGCGCCAGAACACTGGTAGACACTAGGTGGTATTACAACAGCTGCGGTAAAATGCAACTAAGTACAGTTAAGGTGGTACCTTAACCAAACAGACAGGTTGTAATCAGTAATCAATAAAGTGTTATCACTAGGCAGGCACACAAAACCCTCATGTTGTACCAAGTAAGAGTAATTGTATTGTTAGGGGAGACATTTAATTTGGTAGCGAAAGCAGTGTTAGCTTTATCATTTTAAGGGACCTGTCTGTTTGGTTTGGGTGTGAGTGTAATAAGACCCTGCATAATATTAAAGACATCGTTCGGGTGTTTGGTCTAACTTTGGTTTAATCAACAATAGAAAATAAAGGTACAATTCATCAAATACATGCTCATATAAATAAATGAATAATATAAAGTAGACTCAACTAAACGAAATAATCACTCAACATTTACATTTATGGCCTAGACGAACTAAACAACAGAGGATGTCTACGCGCGTACGCCACGAAACACAACTTACAAAAAACCTATTGAACCAAAAACATGACAATAATTGAAACATAACACTTATTGTTGCCGAACATCCTCGTCATTCGTCATATACATAATCATTTATCAATTTACAAGCGGCGGGTCAGCACCGCAGTTAACTAGTAAAAATATCTCACAGTTCGTATAAATAGCAGCTAGATGAAATCCTGAGATGGGCACAAGACACTGGCACTGTGCTGGTGGGTGGGTGGGTGAATTGTACACGTACGTACGTAGAGTACGGGTACGACTGGCTGTCTCTTTGGCTAATAGGGCTTGGATGCGTCTTTGGCCCTCTTCAGCTGCACCTTGAGCCGCTTGGTGCCTATCTGGAACCCGTTCATCGCGGCGATGGCCTGCTGGGCCGACGACGCGTTGTCGAACGACACGAAACCGAAACACTTTGATAGATTTGTTTGTTTGTCTATGAACACCTTTGCAGAGATCACAGGACCGAACGGAAGGAACGTCGATGCCAAATCCGTATCGGTAAATTCCTGCGGCAGGTGATAGATGAACAAATTGCAACCGTCCGGACCTGAAACAAAAACACCAACATTTTTTTACACACACAACAAAAATGACATACTACACATACATAAAAAAGCCTTTAAACTACTTTTTAATTTTAACAGTTTCTAAACTTGACATCGCAGATGATCAAATCGGTGCAAGCAAGTTTTGGCTAAACGACCAGGTAATTAATCGGTGTAATCCAGGAGGATGCATGTTACTCATTCAACTGGTTTACTGATCAACTGGTGTAGACCAGCTGAATGAATAACATGCAGTCCGATAGCTTACACCGATTAATTACCTGGTCGTTTAATCAAGACGCGCTTGCACCGAAGCCTAATGATCACCCAAGTTTGAAATCTTACTTGTTTTTGTGCTTATATCTAACGATTAGAAAAATATCCACTAAAAACCGACTATGACTTTGACTGTGACTTTAATCACTTCCAGTGTGTCAATAAAACATAAACTTATAACATTTTATTGACCGTTACATAACCAAATCTGCTTATTGTAAGCTTGCAAGTCGTTAAAGTGACGACAAAGTAATGGCCTGCTCTGAATAGAGATTTTTCTAGTCGCTTGATATATCTGTCGATATCGTCAGATAAGTCAAAAAACGGTCAAAATAAGTTAAGTGTACTTGAATAGATAGATAATCCTCTATGTCATCTAGTCCCTGTGAAGAATTTAGTAACTCAAGGCTCTAAGACTTTTCAGCCATAAAGATAAGGCTTTCTTTGTTCTTCTTGTAAAATAGTGCACAGTGTCAAGTTCCAGGAAAAGCCAAAAATGTTGACGTTAATAAAATTGTCCTTACAAAAATTGCCGCGGCAGCCATTTGGTCGAAATTAACTCCACAATTATATCAACATCAATTTAAAAAATCAATTTAAAAGCGTCTTTAATTTAATTAACGTTTAGACTGTAAATGTCTATGATTTTTCGATACATATTGTCATAATGACAGTTACAGTATAAACGTCAATTAAATTAAAAGAGCTTTTGAGTTGATTATGAAATCGGACCCTATAATATCAATAAAACTTGTCTAGGTAAATAATAATTTACTGAATTAAACCAGGTGTTTTCGATGGGACACCCATTGCTTACTGTTGTTAACCCTGTCTAATAGTAAAATACTACATTAGTCGTAGTTTTATATTCCATTGTATTTAAGTTGAAATAAATTTTATTTTATTTCCAAGTGCTAATTCTTCATTTATACATTTTTTCTTTCTTTTAGTCTACTTTGTAATAATATGTAATTCATATTTAGTAATAAAAACATGTTACAAATAAAAAAAAGGAAATAATGTAGAGAAGAGAGGCAAAAAAACGAGAAAATCAAAGAAGTTAATAAAGATAATGTACTAGGAAGAAATATTACCCTTTGGAAGAAAAACAAACAAGAAAATGATCCTAGTGAAAGATTGGTCAATACAAATTTTGACCTACTTTACTATAATATACCCATAAGAAAACTTACTTTAAAGAAGAAAAAAATTAAAGATGTGTGTATATATCGAGTGAACCAAAAGTTATAGAATATCAGTTGGACGTGCGAGTAAGAAACAGATATAATGATGATGTCTGAGAATTGTTTGACGTTTAAAATGTCAGAATTAAATTATAATTCTTTACTATTTGGTTCGCCACTGGAAGACTGAAATTAAAATGTTCGTACTGTAACTGTTGCTGATAGAAATTCTAGCATAAAATAGAAAGTTTTTCACTTGGTTTATTACGAAATTTTGCACAGTAATTTCTGACTGTTAAGGCGACAGTAACAATTAATTTTTTATAGACAGACTTTATTTTTGTCAGACCCTGCTTTGATTCTGTTGTACGCTGAGTTGGCGAATAGAAAATAAAGACTTTTGTTTTAAATAAACTATATTTTGAGTCGAGCTCTGGCGACTGATGTACAATTCAATAATAATAAGGACAATGAATGAATGAACATCCCTTGAAGACAGTTCTGCTCTTATATGTATATCTTTTGGGACATATTTTGAACTGATAAGCTCTAATTATGTGGTAAATACTATTAGGACAGATTGGAGTTGAGTCATAGACACAACAATTCCATGACTTTTGAATCTCTCGTTTTTAAGAAGGTCGTAAAAAAACAAATAAAAGATCCTACAAAAACAAGAAGCATAGGCAAAAACATATAACAATAAATAAGAAAATGGCTTTTTTTAGACTGCGGAAACACAAATGTAGAAGATATATATATAGACTTGGATTTATTATTTAATTTATAAAAGTACATTCAGATGCAAAAACAGTTGTGAATATAATAAAATAAAAAATACTGATACAAAGCAAAAAAGAAAAAGAAAATGAAAAGTACAGACGATTTTACGTAATTACTTGAAGTTTGGTGGTCACTGAATCCCACACTCGTATTGACTGAGTAAGGAAAAAATAATCAAAATCGGTAAATTCTTCGTCATGACAATGTCAATTCCCACATAACACGTTAAACCGTTGAATTTATATAGGCTAAGAATGTCAAAATAATGACTTAGAATGAGAAAAAAAAAACAAGAAACGCGTTGAATACCAATTAAAACCTTAAAAATTGCATTTATGATGACGTAAGTTACAATAATATTTGGATGAAAAATATATTATTTTGACGCTAAAGAAGAAAAGATGTGTTCAGACGAGATTTACCAAAACAAAAAAAATTGCAAAAAATAAAAATATAAATCCTTATGTTTCTATTGAAAATATTTAAAAAAAAACAAGAAGAATGTTGAGAAGAATATATAAAAAAAATTATGAATTAACTAAAGAGATGATTAGGAAAAAAGAATTTGCAAAAAAAATGAGAGAAGTAAAAACTAACAAGAGGTTGAATAGTCCTTTTTTTAGTCACCTTACAATAACAGAATTGGTGAAAGAAAACTTAAGGGTGGGACAATCCTGTCTTGACTTAAATACGTTACAATAATGTTCAGGTACGAAAATGCGACCTGATAATAAAAGAAAAAAATGTAAGAAAGAAACGTACCAAAAGAAAAAGATCGAAATTTTGAAAGTAAAAGTAAGACACTAAGAAGAAATGTTAAATTGTAGAAACACGTAGAAAATAAAGAAACAAGTAAAAGATTGGACAATTTCGCTTATTTCTCTTTAAAAAAATATAGTGAAAGGCGTAAATTGAGAAAACAAAAGTACATCTAATGATTTGTTTGAAGACACAATAAAAAAGTAGGAACTTAAAAGACATAAAATACCGGAAAAATTAGTTTGTGATGTCAAAAGTAATAAAGATAATGAAAGGAAAATGATTTGTTGAATGTAAAAAAAGTGAAGAGTAAAAATGAGATCGCGGTTACTGCTTTTAACATTAAAAAATTGTAAAAACGGCTTTTTTATTGCGCGATGATGATTCTAGTAGGATTCCTTGAAAGATTAACCCATTTCCCATTTTTCTCACAAATTTCTAATTTTGCTGGTTTACCAAAACACCGAATCAATAAAAGGTGGAAATAGTTCTTTTGCACTTTTATGTGTTAACCATTTCGTTGATGTTAACACTAGCTCGTTTCTCATCCTGTACTCAATTAGATTTACGACAGTAATGTTTATAAAACCTACATGGCGTTGTAAAACTTAACAATTTGCAATTAAAGTTCATTTACGAGAGGTCGAAAAACTGTAGCAAAGATTATCTATTTTGTTGAAAATGTTTTTAAATTTTTTCAATAGAGTTAAATAGGGTACAAACGACAAAAAAGCATTGTTTAGTGCATTGCTGATTGAACACAGTATCGAAATGCATATTTAATGTTTACACAAGATAGACACAACAAAAGCAGAAAATATTCCCTCATGCTGGATGCTATTACAACACATTGAATTTTTAAATCAAAAATTATGCATGCAATAATGTTTTTGTCATGTTTACATAATACATGCATGGGGAGTTGTTAATGTTTGGATATTTTGTAAAATAATCCTTACCGTGTTTGTGCTGAAAATACGATTTCCTAATATTACCGCAATTTATATTTCTCTGATATTTACCCAACACGTGTAATCGCCAAAGAGGGTTTATTGTGTTTAACTTTGTAACTTCTTTAACAATATTAGACCAAGTTAAATGTACACTGCTAAAAATTTTTAACAATACATTAAATTTGCAGAAATTTTAACAATATAGTTAATAAATTAGTCAGGTAATTTTATTAGCCAATCTTCCGCTTTTTTGCAATTGTAAAAAAAACTAAAAAAGCTTGTAGAGCTTATGTTTTTTTAATAAAAAGCAAAAGAATGTTCAGAATAACAATCAATAACTTCCTGTTTACCATAGATTCACCCTACAGGAGAATCTTTGAAAAAAAACGCGCCTTGTATCTTACCTCACAGGTGATGTAAAAAGCTATGCGTTTTCTACTTTTTTTTTTTGTTTCAAATCACAAAATATTATGTACATTTTAAATATTTTTTCTTTTTAATCTAGCGGATATCTATTGGAAAGAACATTTTTTTTGGAAAACTATGCTTCCTGATTTTTGACCATGAATATCTCGCGAAGCCGGCACGATATCAGCGGAGACTTTTAGTATGCAAAAATCTCGCTTTTCAATAGATTTTTGACGGATAAAACCTAAAACGACTGGACTATAATGTTCTAGTTTAAGATACCTAGAACTAGATGCTCAAAGTTTCGATTTAGTCCTAAATTAAAATACTGAAAAGTCATCCCGGTTGACACCATGAAAAATTCGAGTTGACCGGTCAGCACGTTCACCCGTTAAACGAGATTTCACAAGTTCGAATCCGGATCGTGACAAGAATTTTTTTCGCCAATATTTTCCCCTCGATTTCCTCTTTCATCATTTTTTCCTAATATTAGAATTGCATCTAAATAAATAAAACAAAAATTGACAATTTTCTAATGAAAACTCATTTCGAATAGTGCTTTTCGTGCCGGTTTTATTACATTGCTGGTAGAAATGTTCATTGACAAACATCATTAAAAGTACACAAAAAATATTGATTTTTATGTCGAGTACAAAGTATTGGAGTGAAAATCGAAGTAAATATCGCACACGGCAACAAGGAATTCGTCCTTCAGCCAACCTTATCAAATGGTAAAGACATCCTTGTGTTAAAACTGTATGATAATGGTAATAGAATATAAAATGAATTGTTTGTCAGCCATTAACCAATGACAAAGTTTCGTATCGACGGATTGTTAAAAGTAAAATTAACATAATTTCAAGTCGTAATGGCTGGTTGTAATACTTTGAGGTCACTGTGTATCTTCATTAAACGTTATTTCTTTTGTAATTACCCTGTTTTTTTCTTTATTTAGTAAACGTCTGCACGGTAATTGAATAGTTTTTAAATTTTACTTTTAATTATTTTAACAAAATTTGATTCAATTAGTGTGAGTGTATCCAATATAAAAGATTAATAAACAACGTTTTTTTCATTTCAATTAATTCTGCTTGCTAATGCAACACAGCTACTAGCAACAATGCACACAGAAATTTGAAATTTTAATAATATGATGATGTTCATGATACTTTTGACCTCTGAAAAATATACGTTGAAAAAAATTAATTTTGTACAGGATTTTTTTTTTAAATTATTATTTGTAATATTATAAAAATAAAAACATATATGAAGTAAAAAAAAAGTGTATGTGAAAAAAAAATTAGCAAGAATTCTTCTACAATATAACTACTGAAGAATCTAAGGTAGAACAAAACATAAAAACCAATACTGAAATATTTTATTAGAGTCGACGTTTCGCCAACAATTTTATTTTCTTCACGACCATGTATCTACTAACGTGTTTAGGAGAGGAAATCTTGACAAAGTGGTTCGATAAACCATTCTAGATTATGTGAATGGTCAATTTATTAGCCCTGAAGAAGCCACAATTGCTATTGATACCTCGATTCCTAATAAAAATTTTCAGCAACTTGAATGGTGTAATATATAGCATAAATAATTTTAACAAATATTAAATGACTAATAGATCAAAAGAAGAAACACAGACATAACAAGAACTGGATAAAGCACTTGAAAATAAAGATCAGATTTGTAATTTTTAATAAAATATCTTGTGTAACAAAAAAGTGACAACAAAGAATGTAACAACTATGCTAAAAATTTCTTCAAAAATCTATGAAAAAATTATAGAAAGGAAAGTAAATTAAGCAGATAATAGAACCAACACTAAGTGAAGTTATTGCCTAGCGAGAATCATGAGATCTATAGATTTACACTAAAAGTGATGTCATATGAAGTCAGACGTCATTAAAGCTGTTAATACATGCATTTACACGAGTAGATCTGGATAAAGACTGGAAATAAATGTATCAGTCAGTAAAAAAAATAAGCCAGACTTTAAAATAAACGTTATTTTAATAATTGGTATTCAGTGTATCTCAATAAATTATCGCTACGAAAGGTTCAAGACAATGAGTCTGATGTGTGTGTGATAAGCGCATTAAATCTGGATATAGAATACAGTTTGATTATCATTCGAAATCAAAATCGACGTAGAAAAGCAAAGGCAATGTTAATAGAGAATTAGAAACAATCAGGGCAGAAATACAACTGCTTAGGAGTGACAAATACTTGAAAACAAGAGCTAGATATAACAGCAGAATACATAGAAACCGTGAGAAGCAAAACTAACTAGAAGCACTAGAAGTAAATATGGCTAGAAATTTGAAAATTTTACGTGATAGTCTATAACAAGAAATGTTTAAAATGGTCACAAAAAGGTTATTAGGATTGTTGGATCTATAACAGTGTATTAAATAGTCACATAAATCCTGAACCCAAAACTTTGATAAGTGTGCGAACCTTGAAGTATATGATCCTTGGATTTAGAAATTCGCTTTCTATCTGTACATAAAAAATAGTTGTGACACTAAAAAATATTTCAAATTAACTTAGTTAAATGTAAAACTGGGATGACGTAAAGTCATTCTTTAGTGGTGGCTACTATAAATCTATCCAATAGTCCAACAAAGAAAAATATTTCGAACATTGTATAACTTATGGTTACAAAAAAGATATAAATTTTTTTTCAGAAATTTACTCCCTTTACTCACTAGTGCAGTAAAAAATAACATTGCAATACAAAAAAATTACACATTAAGGCACAGTACAAAAGAAAGTAGATTTTTTTTGAAACTTTGTTATGTTTAGATAATATTGCTACATCATGTTAAACAATCGGTTAAAAAAGTTAAAATATTGAAAAATGAGTATATTTTAGACCATCTAGTTCCAGCAAAAGTTAGCATGTTATAGAAGAGTAATAATTCAAAATGCCAAACCTTTTGGTTGCCAAATTTTAAACATTTATTGCCTTGGATAATAAGACAATTGGACGACTTTATGCATAACCTGACCAGGCGTCAAACAGATGTTTTGAAGGAAAAATTTTTTTTATTTTAAAATTGAGCACTTATCCAAATGAATCTATTCGAATATAAGTTTTTTTTTGCACAAACACCCTAAAACGTTGAAGGTAATAGGTTCTTGAATAGTTGCCTTGTTCTGCAAAATGGCCACAGAAGATCTGTACATTTGAAATTTAACTTCGTTTTATAGTTAAAAACAAAAGATTTAACTTATTAAATATAAGTATTTTTAGTAAATAGTTTATACCTTTAAAATTTATATGTATAATGATAAAATGGTGTTGGGTCTAGTGCCGTCTTATTTGGATTAAAATTTCAAATTTTTAAGCTCATTATTTCATTTCCGTTCTATTCTTTTTAATTTTGTAATGTTTTTTCTTTGTCAATTCATTCTGAGATTACAAAAAACGATATTTACTTGAATGTCTAATATTTCGATAATGTAACAATGAAGAAAATATGAAAACAATAATTTACTTAAGAAAATATTTAATTTGAGAAATAATACGTTTTTATTATTGAAGTGTGACTTATTATTTTCTAGTAACAAAAGTTTTTGCAATTTGCTATTGTTTATTCCTACCGAACATTAAAATTTTGTTTTATCAATCTGAAAAACGTATTTAATTAGTTCGACGATTCGTTTATACGCATTAAAAGATGATTTGTTTTTTCATCTTGTTTTTTTTGTCTAAGTTTATTTATTAATTCGTTAACTTTTTTTAATTGCTATTTCGAGACTCTTTTAAAACTCTTAATCTTACCTTCGATTTGCTTTCCTGCAGCTGCAATGGCGGCAGCATTGAGCGTAGCGTTCGTAATGAGCGATCCATAGGTAGACAAATCAGGCGTCGACATTCCCGTCTGCAATCCCGTCGTCAAAGTTCTTTCAACACCCGCACCTTTCCCTAACAGACTCGCTACACACAACGGCGTAGCCGCCGGTTGCGACATCGCCGCCAACGTAACCAAATTTTGCACCCCTAACGGAGCCAACAGGTTCTCAGCACCGGTGAGCAGTTGCTGGGGCAGGAGCGCCGAGCCGCCGCTCATCGCCTGCAACAATTGCAGCGACGTTGCGTCGTTCGACAGGACCGGACTGTACTGCTGTGGGGGCGTTTGCAGCTGAGGAGCGGCCAGTGCGTTCCAGACGTTGGCTTGCATCTGCTGCTGCCGTTTCAGTTCTTTTTCTTTCTGAGTGTCGGCGAATTTCACGACTAGAGGAGCCGAACAACCTTCCATCGTTTGGGATTGATGGAGGGCTTTTATGGCACTAAGAGCTGACTGTTTGCTAGCAAAGGTCACGAACGCGCACCCTTTCGAATTGCCGGCCGTATCCCGCAGCACGGTGCACTCCTCGATCGTGCCGTAGCCGCTGAAGAGGGTTCGAACATCGTTCTCGCACAGCTTTTTGCTCAGCATACCCACGAAGAGTTTTCTCTCTGAAATGCAAAAAAATATGTATAGATTTTTTCTAGTTGTTAATTCATATTTTTGTTAGTGTTTAAGAAATCTTAAAGTTTTAATCGTCATTTAAGAGGAGTTAAAATGTATATTGATTATGATTTCATCCCGTATAAATTTTACCACATAACGACGTTACTACATCTTTTCAACTCATTATGTACAAGTACAGTAAAAAAATTTAATGCAGACAATTTCTGCCATAAAAAAAATCTGTGTAGTTTATATTTTAAGCTGTCACATAGGTTTTCATTTGTTTTTATAATTGACACTTTTTGACTTTTGAATTTTTACGTCAGAA
Organism: Tribolium confusum; assembly: GCA_029207805.1. NCBI lineage: Eukaryota > Metazoa > Arthropoda > Insecta > Coleoptera > Tenebrionidae > Tribolium > Tribolium confusum. The sequence goes on from JALGAY010000006.1 coordinate 15,404,893, forward strand.
AATAAGTAGAAATACCACCAGTTTCATACTTTAATAAAGTAAAAATTGTCACTCTTGCATAAAATGGTATATCTCATGGGCAAATTGCGCAAAATATGGGAATACCCAGAAGGACCATTAGTTCCATATTAGAAAATTTCGTCAAAGCGGCTGAGGCGCCGAGAATCAGGTCGGGAGATACATCGAGAGCAGATCAAGGTGGAGCATTCGTCAATATAATCAGGAAAAACCCATTTACTACTGCTGTTCAAGCAGTAGCTGTTGGTGATTTTCCTGATTCTGTACGTATTGCACTTCGTCTATTAAGGGCAAGCAAAATGAAGAACTATACGGCTGCAAGAAAATCACGCCTGGCATGAAGAGGCACGAGTAGGGTTTGCTTTGGAACATCTTGTGAAAGATGAGGGTTTCTGGCGTCGAATAGTATTTTCGGACGAAAAAGAGTTTCAATCCTGCTCCAACGGAAGGATAAGAGTGTACCGTCCAAAAAAGTCCCGCTTCGACGAAATATACATACAAAAGGCTAAACGGAGTGGATGTTTCAGTGTTAACATGTGAGAATGGATTTCGGCTTACAGTCCTAGGGTAATTCTGAATGTACAGGAAAGACTAAACAAGTGACGTTTATACTGGGATGCTTGGAAAACAAAATGCTACCTTTGGTAACTAGAACAATACCAAATTTCATTTTTCAACAGGATAATTGTGCTGTTTACACAGCATGTAGAGCGTCAGCATGTTTCAAGAATCGTAATGTAAACGTTCTTGATTTTCGTAGTCATAGTCCGGATTTAAATCCTATTGAGAATATGTGGGGTTCTTTGAGTGAGACGTTTAAAACATCAACGTCTAGTTTTTCAAAATAGGGAGAATTTTTTGACTGCAATAACGAATGCCTGGCACGAATTACCCCAGAACTACCATACAAATTTATGTCTTTCTATGCCAAATCGTTTGGCACAAGTTATTGTAACAAATGGGGCAATAGCTAATTATTAGATTTTTGTTTTTTATTAAATTTTATTTAAACTAAGTTTCTGTTTTATTATTTTTTATTAGTTATCTTGAGACGGCCCCTAACACAGAAAAAAAGGTGAAAGACACAGTTTTTAAAAAGGCACTAATCACTGGCAACTATTCGCTGAATGATAAGAAGTTTCTACCTTCCGCAAAAGGAAACAAAGTCATTTTTACACCTTGCCTTATTTCGTATGGTTCTAGCAGTGTACCCCTCTCAGTTTTTATTACAATTTGTACTAAAATAAATATTTCAACCATAAAAAAATTAAACTAAACTGACAATTACTGATTTGTCAAAGTGACAAAATTCAAAATAAAATTATGGGATTCTAAAGACCGTTTTACACATTATGACAGCATGGTGACACTGCTGCATTAAATTTTATGGCTGTAATTGTACCTACATGGAGTTCAAAACTGTGGATATTTTCCTAGATAACATGTTTTCAGCTAACTTTTTTAATTTATTTGACTAGTCAAATAGTTTTTATGATATTCTACACATACTATTTTACCTAGGACTTAAACTGTAAAAAACCTAGTAAGCAGTACAATATATTCAAAAAAAGATTATCCTTTAGAAGACTGTGACTTTGTTTCTTTCCATGTAATTTACGATGACAAAAAGTATTTTTCAATTAAATGGTATTTTTAACAGTGTAGTGGTGTATAAAATAAAATTTTATTTGAATTGTAATTCTTGATAAAAAAAATCAATAGATACGTTGAGATAATAGCCACCATCACATAAGGATACGTTAATTTAAGTAAATACCTACAACAATTATTAAATTTACACCAACAAAAACCAAATTAACAGTTTGTTTACTTTGCAAAAAACAACCAAGACCGAAATTTACATTCAAAATACTCGTACTTTTGACAGTATGGTACAACATTTGAAATAAAAGAAAAATAATTTGACACTTTCGTGGATTTTATGGTTAATGAAGCTAGCTTTCCACTTCCCACAAGTATAATTTAGGCAAAATTGCAATTGTTTTGCTGACAAATTAACTACTGATCAGTTATTTAAATAAAATTATTAATTAGACTGTTAAAACACTGTACATTTAAAAGAAATAGAAAAAAACGTAATATAGGAGAAAAAGAATATTTGGATAAAAACAAAATTGGATAAAGTAGAGTAGAATAAGGTAGAAATACCATCTTAAAATGCACACAGTAGAAGAAAATGTATATTCTGAGTGTGAAAAACACCCAATAGAATACAAATTTTGCGTTGAATTCTTGGTTCTAGGTTTCTTGAAACCTATTATTGCCTGATATGTACTAACTTAGTGCAATATAACCGAATGCGTTGCCTTAAAAAAAGTTTAAAAACAGCGCATATTTTAAACAGTGTAAAACTTTTGAAAGTCACAAAGACCTAAACCGTAGAATTTAAAACAACTTGACCCACTTTTAGTTGTCCAGATTATGTCAAATTAGAAATTATATGTTCCCTTCGAGTGGCTTCCTCATTGGTCATTTCTGTTGCTTATAATATTTCAAAAAAATTACTTTTCATCACTACCGCAATTTACATTCCAAACTCATTCAGTAATATGGCATAACTTTTCAAACAAAATGAAATAAATATTAACCTCTGTATTGATAATCTCGTAAAACTGAGTCTTATTTCTGTATTATGTCATGACAGCTTGTTCAGTTGTTGCTGATCCAATATATTTCCAATTCTAGTAATTTTTTTGTATTTTTTTTATCCTAACTCAACAGGTGGCGGTTTTTTTAAAGTTAACAAATTACAAATATTTTATTTTTGGGTGATGAATAAGAAAGAACATAATGTGGGCAATTGCAAAAAGAGCTAATATTTTTAAAATTTGCAATACATCAAATAGTAAATTTAATTATTGTTTAAGTTTATGATAATTTTAGTATTGCAAGAGTAAATCATATCAAGTAAAAAAAAAACTAATTCACCAGAAAAATTATTTAAATTTTATGTAAGCTTAGTAGTAGAATCTTTCTACAATCACTAGCGATTATTTCGTATAAACTATTTTAAATACAAAAGCTAGAATAATAGAGAGATCATCTAAGTTAATTTGCGTTGAAGTCCATTTGTCCTTATCCGGCCCTGCATACAGGTTATTTGCTGATAAAAAAATATACCTTATATCTAGGAAATACCCTTTTAAATCTTTATCAAAGGGGAAATACCTATTTAGGTAACGGATAGCTGATAAAAGCATATTCTGACCGAATATACCTTGATAAGAAAATAGACGCATAGATAGCAGAAATTCTGCAAATATTGCTATTTTTACGTAATATACTTATACATACGAAGTAATCACTTTTTTTATGTAAATTTTAATTTATGTTAAACATGTACAGTAGTGACCATTGAAAAATGAGACACTTTGACTGAAAAATAAATTGACTTTATGAATTTGCGTTTAAAGGTCGGTATTTCATTGCAAAATAATCTGTCTATAGGTACATCAATGTAAAATAAAAAAATACCTATAAAAAACTAACTGCAATTTATTCTTTTCTTGATGAGGTAACAAAGTAGTGAGTTTTTGTAGGAAACAAATTGTCGGAGGTAGTAAGTTACTAAATTTACTTTACGCCTGAACAAAGAAAAATAAAAAATATTACATTTTTCTATAAGTAGAGCCTAAACCGTTAGATGTCCAACCACAAAACAATTTATAAAATACTTACAATGAGACATTATTTATACCAACGAATATCTCTTACTCTATAAATATACAAATAAAAATTCATTATGCCAAAATAATAATAATAATATTTCTTAAGGAATTGACAGGATCGTCAGGAAAAAAACTCAAAAGTGAAATGGACTCTCAGCTTTCACTACATATTTGTTAATTGGGAATAAAAGTACACCAGATTTTTATGTATTAATTTGTTACAATTAACTGTTTTTATTAGTTAGGTAATCACTTGCAGTTTGTTAATTTAACAAAATACAATGACAATATTTAACAAAAAAATTTTTAAATTTCACTAATAATAATCAGCGTGAACGTATGGGGACTCCAATTTATAGTCAAATTAGCAAAACGGTTTTTACTGTGATACTTCTTGATTAAATAAAAATTAAGTTGTTTTATTTAATTAAATTCACCATTAAAACAACGGCCTATTTAGGCGTTACTAGGTTATTTAAGCATTTGTTTAATCGAAGATTTTATTTCGAGTTTCGGTTTAAAAACTGTATTTTGCAGTTTCACTAATATTTATTCGAATATGGCCCGTTTCTAGACAACCAACGGTCGTCTCGCCATTTAACAAAAATGAATTCTGTGATTATGAGGTAAAATTGAAATAGAGCTGGATATTTAAAATTCTCGCAGGCTACAGCCCTTCGCGTATTTAAATTGTTATTATTGTTTGATTTGAGTGTTTTTATCTTTGTTACAAAGATCAGAAGCAAAGTTTTAACGAGCGATGACCACATGAAACAGTAACTTAATATCGCCATTAAAAGCTCAAGAACACACTTTTAAAAATAGCAAGACCACCTTACATCCAGCAACTGCCAACGTATGTAAATTACATCAATTTGTAAAATTGTCCCTACAAAATCAATTTTTAAACTCGAATGATTTGTTACGTGCTTTGGAAAAAAATGTCAAATCAAATAACCATTCCCATTTAAAACATTCCTTGAAAAATCAACAATATCTCTCTCTGGTATAGAGACGCATTTACAACTTAAAAGCTTTCCTGTCGTAATTAACGTCGAGAAAGCTTGCCATAGAAAAAATATCGGCGGTTTATTTTTAGATAATCTTTAAGTCAATAGTGTAAAGGCCGGAAAAACGGATTGCCATTAAGTTGCCATTTTTCAAATGACGTCATTTTCAAAACTATTTTAAAGCTTATACGAAAATCTGCATATTTCCTGTGTGTTTCCTTTATTATTTTCTATTTTTGAAGCTATATAAGTCTGAGTTTGACGCCTCCTTCAGCATTGGTAAAAAACACCTGTAGTAATATTTGAGCCAAATTTTATGTAGTCAAAACAAATATGGACGCGTCAAAATAATCCAAAGAGATAAAATAATTTGATTCATCACTTGGACAATCCTTGCCTCTACACCGTCCTAGTTATTTGTTTAGTGAAAGTTACTTGAAGTAAACAATTCAAGAAAACATATTTTTGCGGTTGTAGAAATAACAAAATTATCTCAAAAATTATCACCAAGTCAGGAAAAGAAGCCATCGAACAAACACTATTATTTTTTAATTTCCTTTTACCGAAATAATCTACCATCACGCACAAATAAAACCCCCCGAAGGTGTCCTCGTCAAGAAAATTTCAACCTTATTTCCCTCGGGAGCTCCGTATAACATCACCTGTCGCATAAAAAAAGAAATCCACCCGATATGTAATTTGTTGACATTTTTTAATTAAATTCCTTACAAAATTTTTCACATTGTTTGGGCTAAGATATTTGAAGATAATAAACTCCCCGTTGTATTTTTAACCATCAGTAAACAGAATCGTGGAAATCTCGGATTTCTTTTCATCAAAAAAACCAATATTTTCCGACAAAATTATCCCCGAGAAACTAAAACTAATATGGCAAAATCGGAAGTTTTCAACCAAGTCACGTTATTTATCGATTTCCTATTGAACACTAGCATCAATTGCATTATGAGACGAGTAAATATCTCACAGAATAAAAACAAACCGATTATTTCACCATCAGAGATACTCAACAATTGACAATGATTTTAAGCACACACGTGTGGATTTTATTCTACTCTAGAGACGGTAAATGTGGACATGTGGCCATGACAGGATGTTAATATTTAACAACAGAATTTTAGAATCAGGAAACATAAGCCGTTGATTTTGTTGTGTTTGTAAACACACAAGACATGAAAGTATCTCAAAAACTAGTTATATCTTTCGACTGTCTAGAGATACAGCCATGATTCATTAGAATTACTCATTACTTTTCCACTTAATCCATTATAATTAATTTGCAATTACAATTTTTATATTATAACACGAGAGGACCGGAAATCGAGCCGCACACCGCGACATCAGTGCCCATTGTATGCAACCTCTTTAAAATAGCAGCCCTGTGCTTCTAATGAAGAGATACCTCTCAGATGTAAATCCTTACAAATTCATGCTAAAACAGAGAAAACAATCCCTGCAGATATTATAGATACTATTTTATGCAGGTGTGTTTTTAGTAAGCAGTACCTACAAATAACAGTTGGTCTTTTGTATTGAGTCATAGACAGATTGTCGCTAAGTGTCCTGCTAAGACAAGACTGACGTAGCTTTAAAATGCTGGGATTTGGCTGATTACTCCCTCAGTACCAATTCACTAACAGCATTATTTCAAATTTAGCTAATCAGGTAAGAATACCAGCGAGTATCTATGCCATTTGTGCCAGGCATTCATGGTGTTCATTGTTCATACCAAGTGATTCCACCACAAAAATATTCGGTATAGCTTACGGTATAGCTACTTGTATTATAACTAAAAATTTCATTTCTCCACGGTCCTTTGTTCCTGAGCAATAAACAAAAGTTAATATTTAACTGCAATCCATAAAAACTTGTACATATCTCAATTATTATTAAAAGCAAAGTATTGAAAGGAAAATGTCATAAAGCACTTCTTTTAAGTAAAATAAATATTTTTAAATAAAAAAAATTTTTCAAAACTATTAAGGTCTTCTACGTTTCTATTTGAAACATGCATCTTTATGTGATAAAACTAACTGAAAAAAATATTTGACAACGCCATAGAATAAAGAGTTATTTTTGTGAAATTATCCGCGGCTCGGCTTCTGTAAGGCTGCAAAATTTCTTTTTGTAAACCGACCGCAAAGTTCATTTTTGCGGTAGTTACCTCTAATGACGGCCTTAACTTGTTTTTGTAATTTTTGTTTATACACACTTGTATTAATGACTATTTTTTTTTTTAAATAAAAAAGTAACAACATTTAAGTATTCTTCCTTGTTATTTATTCGTGTTTCAAAGCATAAGAAGTAATAGACAAAAATAATCAAGCATCAATTAATAAATATAAATTAAAATTAAAACTCGTTAATTAATTGAGTTTATACACTGATTAATCGGTTAATTAAATCGAATTATCGATCATCCATTTAATCGAATTATCGTTTATCAGAAAAAACGAATCATTTGCCTAATCGATTATATCGATTATTTGGAATTTTGATTTATACGAAATTGCAATAATATGCAGGATTATCAAAATTTGTTTGACTTATATTGTATAATAATGTAACATAATAAAATTTACCCACAGTGCCTTTACAACTTAAATGAAAATGTCAAAATTTTTTGATTGACATCACGATTTAAAAAACCCTGGCACCCAGGATTATTGTTGTAAATATACATAAATAAATAGCTAGAGTAGAAACTAGAGTACCTATACAATAATAATTTTTATAAGAGTACAACAGTATAGCAGCCTATTTGTTGTTTATTTTATTAAAATATCCGTCATTGTGACATCCGTAGTCGTTCGTCAAATAAGAACAATGACAGGCTGCAGTGCAAAAATATGTAAAAATAGAACTGAAGATGGTATAATCTTCAAATCTATCCCAAAAAACCCAAATAAGCGTGCTGTTTGGGCAAAGCATATGAACAGGGTCGCAACAAAAAATGGAAAATTATGTGGCAAATGTTTTTCAGAAGATCAGTTTTTTAAACTATTTAGACGCTACTGACCTAATGACATTAAATTGACATAAATTTGGATGAAAAATAGTTGTCAAATATACGTGTTTGCCCTATTCTTATCAAACTATTGGAATATACAGGTACTCTAGTAGAAACTAACCCGTCTTTGTCTTTTTAACCGCAATCTATAATCGTTTTTGTAATTAAGCTAGTTACTAATAAGTTATCAAATAATAAATAATAATAATGAATAGTATATTTTGAGGTGCTAATCTCAATCTAGGACCTTCTTCACTATAAAATAATAATAATAAACTCCCAATATTGCTTTTCATTCATTGTCTGTTTGATTTTATTTATTATAATGCCGGCAACCGAATGCAGATACAAAAAGAACCCGGTTACACAGTAACAGGTAAAGACATATATATTTAGAAAAATTTATTATAAAATACTTTAGAATCCTCAGGTAATAATTTGTTTTCATCTGATAAGATACAGATGCTCCGTTTGTAGCAGGTAAAGAGAGAAAATAAAAAAAATAGAAACGCGGTCAAAAATTTAAATTACGGGCAAAACAATGCGACTCATAAAACAAGGTACACTTTAAGTTACTGTGACAACTGATAACAACTTATAAAAATAGTGCATACAATTCAAGAACACATTTTGAGATTTTCAGTGGGCCACTCCGTATAGTCCTCTTTTTTTCTAATAAATAACAGGTTCAATAAATCTATGAACAAATCTATTTTTAATGAATTTTATACAAAAAATTAAAGTGTATTACATTCATTTATCTTAAATTTTTGTTTTAGAAGAATACATTTACTTTAGATTTAATTTTGGCTGGTAAATTTTGCAGTGTCTTGGAATTTTTTTCTAAACATTTATCTCACATTTCCTTAAAATCTGAAATCTTTTGTATACATTTGGTTTCCCCAATAGAATTTTAAAAATATATTTATTAAACATTTTCTTCAGAAGGTTCATATGTTGCATAAAAATATAATAATAAAGTACTTTAAGAACAAATTGTTAGTACTTCTTTGATTATAATGATGTATAACCATTGTTTTTAACCTATTTTCTTATTTATAAAAGAGGTATAACTAGCTAAAAAGGACAATTTTACGGTAATAATAATAAGAATAAAATAGTTTCTAAACACTATGACTGACCAGAATTTTAGGGTAAAGCGAGAAAAGGATTATATACCTGAAAAAATTTGGTCTGCAGTGAGTCACAAATTGTCATCACAAAGTTACTTAGATTCTTTCCAAAAATAATAAAAAGTAATTCATTGTAATTACCATTACTAAAAAAATTAATTCATTACAGGCAATAAGTTTACTTTCAATAAGTAATACAGCGACCATCAAACCCAGAAATTCTTGTCTGTCGTATGAAGCTTCTTTGCAAGTGTATTTTGAGTCTACTAAATGTATTAATTGCTTTGACTCAGGGACTTACTATAGTGTATTCATTGTGGTAGTAAGTGCCAGCCAAGGAAATTACGTAAAAACCCATCCAGTGTTTAATTTAAATCGCTTAGAACATCATCATCATTGCCACAAGAAGAACAAACAGTAAAATGTGTGTCAACCAGAGTATTTAACACTTTCATTTTACGACTGGAACTGCGTTTTATTAACGATTTAAACTTATCCGCGTTGTTTATATTCAAACACATTTGCAGTGATAATAAAAAAATAAATAAATAAAAAAAATATGTTTAGACGTTAAAAGCTGTGCTCATTCATAAATAATATTCCGGGGTTTGTTTGTACCGAAATAGACCGAGTGTATCGCTTGAGATAATTAAGTTTTAACACCTTGCACTTAGAGATATAATTGGATACCCAAGATCATTATTCACCTATGGAATTGTAGCAGGAATGCCAAAATGAAAATGTTTGATCTTTTTCAAGCAGGATTTGTGAAAATTCACAGTACGTTTGTCGATGATGAATTGACATACCTTACCGTTCACGTGGTGTTTGAATTTTTCAAGGTCGGTATTACATCATTATATGCATAATAAATAAACGCAATTCTGCAAATTGATATTTCTATTTATCAAAAATACCTATAAATGGAAGACTACTAGCATTTAGAATATTTTCCTTTTAAAGAATTTAGGTCTGATAATAATGAAATGTAAAACGCATATGTACACCTTTTTATAGCTAACAGCATAGTCATGCAAATGAATGATAATAACGAAATGTAAATTTTCTTCATTTTAATATTATATTTTTATTCATTTTCTGATATTTTTAGGCCGTTCAGTTAAAAATATCAATGAGATGAACAAACTTTATCACTGAGCTAAATCAATATCGTAATTAGTTTAGCAGGAAATGGTTGAGTGACCTAACACTGTTTGGGTGGGAAATTGCTGGTTTATTAAAGGTTTTTCAAGTTCCTACATTTCCTATTTATTTATTTTGTACTAACAGGTAGGAGTACAGTGACAGGAACTTTTAGAAATTCAAGAATCAATCTGTATTTTTATATTTTAAGTCATTAGTTTTTAAATAAAATCGAATTTTACAATACAAATTGAGAGTGGCGTAAATGGTTAATATGAAAGCTATCAATGTCATGTTGGGGGGAACCCAAAAGCTAACCAATTGTTCAAATTTAAAACTCTGTTTAAATTCATCACCGAAAAGCTTTGCTATTAAAATTACAATTTGTAGAAGATTTATTAGACAGATTAGATAAGAGATAAAAGGTGTTAACCTACAAACAGTAAAAATTGAGATAAAGAACGTAGGTTAAAAAAAAGAACAATATGAAAAGACTGAAAACATATACTTCGACAAATATAGTAAAATAGAGAACCGGTACGTGTCGGCATTTTGTAAAATATTGAACTACACTGAACGTAAAAAATGGTGGAATGTAGAAACACATTTCGTAACATTTTACTGTTTTAAAAAATAGCAATATTAAAACTACTATTAAAACCACTAAAAACATTAAAAACATTAAAACATTTAAAAAAATTAACATTTAAAACATTAAAACCACTATTAATATTAAAACCAATATTAAAACAATATTAAAACCCAAAAATTTGTCTATATGTATTTGAAACGGTGCCTGTAGAATTGAACAATATTGCAACGTTGGTTAAACTTAGCCCAGTAACAAAGTCTGGAGAAACAAAAAAGATAAAAGTAACTGCTATTCTGCAAATCTCCAGCAAAAAACGTGATGAAACACCATTATTCTTTGTCATCCCAGCCTGGAGCAGAATTTGGGCGATGTCGAAATGAATTGTGTGCCATAGTTGTCAACTCGTGCTAATTTTCCTAGTTTCACTTAATAATTTCGACGTCACAAAGCTTTGAGCACCACAATATTTGCGAAATTATATTTTCTAAAATGGAGTGTTTCACCTGGTGATATGCTAAACAGTTTATAGTAAGGAAAATAGTCTCAATTTTTTTATTTACTAGTTTCAAAAATTTGTTGCAAAAAAGTTGATATTTGTTAACCAGTGTTATCCACTGACAACCAATAAATTTAACGAAATATCGGTGTTTGCCTAGAAATTTTTAATTGGTGAAAAAGCAAGTAGTCCCGTCATTTTAGGGGAATTTGAGATACCTAGCTACAAACTCGTATAAACTTTTATTGTGACATCCTAAAAGTTGTCTCAAAATCTGCATACGGGGGGTGTCCGCGTCTATTAAAATCAAAGGTCTAAATTCACAAAAGTCAATTTTTTGAAGATTTTTCGCAAATTCTCGTTTCCTATAGGTTTTTTACTATATATATATTTATTACCAATATTGTAGAGGATTAAATTCGCTACAACTTTTGTTTTAAATTTTTTTTTATACGTTGAACCGTTTTCGAGATAGAGGGCGGAGAGCGCGCGGTTAGAGCATCAAGTTCATCCGGTAGCCACGGTCGAAAACACGCCACATAAAGTTTATTAATTATTTATAAATACATAACTATTAATAATTTTTATTAACTATTACATTATATTTAATAAAGTATCAATTTATTTAGTATCACTTACCTGCCCATGTAATTAAAAAATTGTTAAGGAAGATAAAAAATATTATTCTATACATTTATAATTTTGGAAATTGAAGAAGTTGATTAAAAATTGTTAAAACTATAACTTATAGTTTTAATTATCTTCTTCTTCTTCATCGTCGTATCTATCTCAAAAAAACATTGTATGGCCCTCTATCTCGAAAACGGTTTATCGTATAAAAAAATTTTAAAACAAAAGTTGAAGGGAATTTAATTCTCTACAATATTGGTAATAAATACAAATAGCAAAAAACTTATAGAAAACAAGATATTTGCGAAAAATATTCAAAAAAACGATTTTTGTGACTTTTAGCCTTTGATTTTAATAGACGCGGACATTCTACCGTATGCAGGTTTTGAGACAAATTTAAGAATGTTACAATAAAAGTTTGTACAAGTTTATAGCTGGGTATCTCAAATTCCGAGATTCTTACCTAATTTTTACTATATAGGCATAATTACTATTAATATATATAGGCAAAATTATGTCTATTGTAAATACAGAATTAGAAAATAGAAATAAGATGAATACAAATTTGAGATCGACGATTTAGATAACTAGATTAGAGTATTGAAAAATGTTAATACGGGGATTCCTAAAGTTTTTCCCAGTTCCTTCCGATATTGAGAAAACTCTAAACGATTTGAGAAATAATTTAGAAAAGAGATCTCCGCTCAAAATTTAAAAAAGAAGTTGAAGAAATCTCAAGTTTATAATGACTAATTAAAGAAGCTTGTTACACTGAAAGAAAAAACCTAAGAACACCAAAACTTAGTGTTTTAGCAAATTATTTATCTGCGGCAGACCAAATTTTGTTTTTTTTTAGCCAAATCATTTAAGCTGGACATATTTTGCCAAAGCTTAAGAAAATGTTTTTTTAGAGCAACTATCAGAAAAACCTACAGTTTTAAGACAGACCTAGAATCCTAGATGTAACATTAGCTAATCGTTAAAAAAAATATGCGATGAAATGTTTGGATCATTGCGAGAACAATACAATCGTGATATTAAAACTTGAAAAAGTAGAATAAAGCAAATTGCAAAATCAATCTAAAGACGATGTTAAGCAATTAAATAACGACGTGGGCAAGATTTTTTCTTTAAATAGAAAGTGTCCATTTTGAAGGTGGAGGCAAAACTTAAGGACACCCCGGTATACATATTGGTTTATTTAAAAAAAAAAAACTGTTATGAATATACATATAATAATCTTAGAGTTCTAAAGTTATAATTTTTGGTTTAAATAGGTTGTAGAGATTTAATTAAAAATTGAATTTTATATAAATCTTTGTGTGTTATTAAATTGCAAAATAATTAGTAAAATAGTAGAAACAAAGTAGCTTATTGTGTTAAATTATAGATGTCAGTCTCTCTCTTATAAAAATCCATACCGAAGCCCATTATTTTTATTTCAAAGAAACAAAAATGGTCAATTTTTTTCAGTTTTGTGTGCAGTTTGCTCTTGTCAAAACCACAATTTTTACTTTTATAAATTCCAAAAAATCTGCTGGAACAGCCTGTATAAATAAATACAAAAGAATGTCCTAGATTTGATTAATTTAACGATGTAATAAGTTGGTAATTATCCAGAAAATTAGTCAAATTTTCTAAAGCGAAACCTCATTAAAAATATTAACTGATGTGTTGTAGGTTGCGATAAAAAAATTGTTAATTAAATCTAGAAAGCAGCCAAATTTATAAATTTTTCATAAGGGGTGTTTAAATTTTTTTGTTAGCAAACACGTTTTTAGCAATTTGAACGTATAATTTTTAAAATTCTACAAAACCTTAAAAAAATAGGTCACTATAAACAATTAATTTTCTGGTATTGGACTGTTTCTAATACATAGTGACACGCTGTACCAAGTGATACTAAATCAATTTTAAAATATAAATAATTCAATGTCGTATTATGTGGAGGTTTTCACACATTCATGCTGCCAAAACTTGTCAAAATAATAGGTTTTGTTTTTGTTAAATTGACTGATAATTTAAGGTCCATTGAAAATATTGAAATTAAATTCGATGTAAGTTTTTTTTTCTCAAAGTGGGGTGTTTTAATTTGAATGATGAAAGAATTAAAAATCTAAGTCAATCCCACAAGTTTAATCAAGCAAATTCTTAGATAAAAGTAACAGAGCATTTTCGAGAGTAGTTATCTGAAGTTGCCAAAAATTGTAAGGTATTTAATCGATGTATCATAGTTATGGCTTACCCTAAATAGATATTTTCAGTCACCCGATATAACTGGGGATAATCTATGCAAGCCCTACGTTACAAACTTTCAAAATTGCGGAATTTCCATAAATAATTTTTTATTATACAAAGCAACCTTCACTCTATAAATGGAAATAGTAAAATAATTTTCTATTAAATTACTTTGGCATAAATCATATTTCAAGATAATTTCTAATACTCCTCAGGTACTATGTAAACTTTTATGAATGATTCTATTGGTTTCGAAAATTTGTGTAAAATTATCTAAAAAAATCTATTGTAGAGTAATTTTTTATTTGAAATGTAGGTGTTTGTTGCGAAAATACAGCTTCTGTGATTAATATTTTGTATCTTTATAAAACATTTATTCTGCATTATACTGAACACCCACACAGTGTTGAACATACGGAAAAAGTTGTTTCAATTTCCTTTTTAATTTTCTTTTTCATTATACTTAATAAAGAAAATTACATTATCAGTCTCATCAAAATTAGTTTTATTTTGGTTTTGTTTAATCTTGCAATTACACGTAAATCCTTTAGATTTGTAAATGTAAAGTTAAATTTAATTTCAATTATGCAAACAAAATGACAACTTGATAAATCCCAGAATTTAGAATTGTTTTTGTAAATTTTTAACAATTGTTAAAATCTGTGCCAAGATTCTTATTTTCAAATGAAGTAATAAAAGCAAGACAAAGCTTAGCCATTATCTGAAATACCTTTTAGTACGTTGTAAGTGAACCAATTTCCTGAAAACCACCATTACGTTTTAGAATTTATTATTATTGCAAGTCTCAATGTTGTTCATACTCTTTTATCATATTATAATTTGCAATAATCAAAATAAATAATAAGCAACTTATTAATGAACAATTCAAATCGCTATAATTATGTTCATTTTCCATGTTTTGTTCAAGGTTTTATGCAACTATCGATTGTTAAGTTTTTTAATCAGAAAAATGAATAAATTCTGTAAATAATTTGCGTAAATTTTTGCAAAGTTTGGCACCCAAACATCGTGAAGGCCAATGTTAGCAAAACCATTTTCATTTATGCGTTTCACATTTCACGCTAGCAAGCGCAACAGTCTGCATAAAAGAGCTATCTTGAGGCTAATTGAAGTATCAGATTTCGTATTTTTCTGCAATCAGTAGCAGGATAGCCATAACACATCCTCCAATACCTGGCACTAAATAGGGGCTGGGTACCGGCGCCGGCTGCCAGTACGAGGAGGAGATCGCCGGATAGAGATTTTTGGAGGAGGCGCGGCTCTTCATCGCACTTGTTGCACTTCCGCCGGACTGTCCGCAACAACATCACATCAGCACAGGTGCGGACAAACCGCTCACGAGCGCAGAACTGAACAACGCGGTACAAGCACGACTCATTTCATTTGACTGACGAGTTGAAAATGCACACACAACACACATACGGATACGCGCTCTCACTGAAAACTCACTCAGTCAGTCACGCCAAGTCGTTAGGAGTGACGAATACGAAATACAAATATATTTATTTCCGAAGCGGCGGTGCGCCGGACGTCACTATGCATACCTAACGACCTGCAGACGGACAACAATGGAAGGGGCAGCAAGGACCTCGCAGGATTGCACTTAAATGCAAAGCGGAGCTTTCAGAGGACGAAAGCTCGGAATTTTGTTTGGAAGAGTGGAACCAGAGGACCTAAAGCATTTGCAGAATAAAAATAGCGAAAATATTGCATGAAACTCCTGTGACTCATTACACAACTAATTACGATTTTTTTTCATTTTTCATCTGCACAAATTACAAGGACCTAAGTCTGTTAGAAGTTGTTATATCTTGATTCTAAATGTTTTAATCGGTTTAAAAGGGATACATTATTCAATATACATTATCGAGTATAAAGTAAAACAATATTTTTTTTTGTTCTGGAAAATTGACATTTTTCACAGTTATACATAGGAAAATAAGCTCAAAATGATATAGGTTCAAGTATGTACAAAATGTGCAGGTATCAGGAAGTTTCTAAAGATGCTAAGTCTAAATTTGAGAATGACAAAAAGGAAGAAAAGCATAATTTGTAGGAATACTTGTATGAACAGCTAGATATCATAAAGATTAAAGATAAATATAGTAATAATATTAGAGATTTCAATGGGAGATAGGAACATCAAAATAAAAAGAAGAATTTGCGCCTTTACATATTTTGTTAATGAAATATTTTTAAATATATTTTAATTTAATTTAATTATGATGTATAGTCGCCCACAAGTAATTACAACTTAATTATGAAATAATAAGAAAAACTAATTTAAATTTTGTTAGTTTTTGTTATTTGTGGGACCTATCTTCTGGCAGATGTGATATTTATAAGCTGCAAGGTGTCATAAGAACAGGCGGCCTGTAGTTGAGAGTGCAGTGTCCACTCTGATGAACGAAAAAAATTTCTATCCTAGTAGGTCATTGTCTTGTCTATATTGTACAAAAGAATATATAAAGTAAAAAATCCGACGTTTTAAATTTTTCAATATTACATATTTTTTCGATGATATTTTGCAATTACTCTAAATTGCAAATTACTTCTTCGTGATAATATAAAACAAAATCATATTAGCATAATAAAAAGACCAGTTCACATTTACAAATTTTTTTTGTCTTTACTACCAGTGTTTTAATCGGTTAAGATATAACAAATCAATTAACAAACTGGGGGAGGTGGAGTCAACAGTGTGTGTTGAAGTGGCTGTTTACGCGTCGATAATTACAAGGGTGGGCCAAAAAAATCTACTATTTTTTTAAAACTTTTGGCACTAAAAAATTGGTTCCTAGGCACCTTTAAAAGATGAGCTCTTAATTGTAATAGGAAGGACTTTCTCGTCGGTTTTCCTCGAACATATCGGAAGTCAAAGTTTGAAAAATTTAACAAAATTTGCTTTTTTACTTCTAAATTTTATAACTCGTAGGTAAATAATACAAGGTCCCAAAAAAAGATTTTCATCTAGTTACCTTTGAAATTATTTTACATGTTAATTTTTTTGTGCCGCTCTACTCTTTAAGTTTGAACTAATTTATTCTGTCACCTATCAATCAAATGTCAATTCAGATTTGAAGTTTGGCAAGGGGACTTTGACCGTTAATGAACATCCAAAGCAGGAAAACTTTTTCTTTAAAAATTGCCGCTTGTACAGAGACCGAATATATGGGGTTTTTCATTTTTCTTGTTACAACCTTAGTGACATTACTAGGTTTACTCGTTACCCCTATTTGCTAACGCGGCATTTTTTATTTTACATGGGAAATTCACAGGCGACTAAATGAAAATCTTTTTTTGGGGCGTTGTACTAAAATGTGCAACATATAGTTTTGTAGGAAATTAAACGCTCTACAAAAAAGATCTGTTGTGGTTAATCGATTACTCTAATCATTTAGAAGATATTTGCATTAAAATCCTAATCAAAATTCATGACTTATTAAATGGATAAATTTAAAAAATTTATTAAAAAACTATTAAAATTAGTACGCCTTGGAATTTGAATGAGAATATTTTGTAAATGGTTAGAGTAGTCGATTAACTACTGCAGACCTTTTTTGAGAAAAATTTATGAAAGTGCTGAGTTAAAGAAGGCGCTCAATATTTACAACGTTTAATAACAAGATCTTTTTTGATGTTACTAACGAAAATAAATTAGCAGCCCTAAGAATGTAACGGAAAGTGTCATTTTCCACCTAGTGCAATCATAGAAGATTATATGTATATCAGCCCGCATTTGTTGTATTTATTTGTTTTTTATTTATTTTTTTATTTAAAAGTCGCTTCAATCACAAAGGTTATTAGCGTTAAAAGTAATTATCAGACTTAGGCACAGAAATGTCACGGCGGGAAATCCAAGCGGTGCGATCGCTACACATTGGCGCGCGCCGAACTAGACCGACTTATTTGCTACTTACTTATTTAACGAATTTACAGAAATTTAAATATAGCAATCTAACTGTAGGTCGTCTCTCGGATTTTACTTTCTAGTTATAATTTTCGTGTTATATATATATTTTAATAATATATAATGCGGTTACACACGGCAAGCCTAGATCCGACCCTTATGGCTCGAGCTGACTGCAAGCGAGTGCAGTGAGTGTGCGTGACATTTCTATGCCTATGTCTGGTAATTATACATGATTCTGATTCTATTTACAATACACCAATCAAACATGTTTCATCAAGGTAGCTGGTTTCTTTGAGTTACAAGTTAAGATGGTTTTTATATCATTTTATAGTTCGACCTTTAATTTAACAATAAACAAAAAAACGAAACACTTTTCTCAATTATTTTTATCTTTTTTATTCTCAGAGTACCGGTTTCGGCTATATAATCTTCCTCAGCTTTGTCACATTCAAATTCATCACAATTATATTACAATTTTTATATCCTGATCGAGCTTTTTTATATAATTTTAGATACAGTTATTATTAAAATAAGAAAGTTACCGACGAAATGTAATATGCCAGTTAAACAAGGTTACAAAATCGGCTTAGGCCATTACTTGGTAAAAGACAAATGAAACTAAAAGAGCCAAACCAAATTTACAACAAGGAATTCGTTTAAACATTAAAGACCGATTTCATAATCAACTTAAAAGCTCCTTTAATTTAAATGACGTTTAGACTGTAACTGTCATTATGACAATTATGCATCGAAAAATCATCGACAGCTACAGTCTAAACGTTATTTAAATTAACGAAGCTTTTAAGTTGATTGTGAAATCGGCCCTTAAAGCTGGAAATTAAACAATGTGAAAAATATTTGATAATAGTCAGAATTTTTAGGACCAAATGCTTTACGGAGACTCTGAAAGTATTAGAACCAACAGAGAAAGAAATGCTAAAATACAAGATATAGAAAATAATAAATTGACGGTGAAATATGCCAAAAAAAGATTTATAATTTATGCGCGAATAAAAAAGAACTGAATCAGAGCAAGATCTGGTTTGTTATTTTTGTATAATTTTAATCGATTAAGCAGGCTTAATATTCTAATTCAGTATATTCTCGTCCTTACCCAAGGAGGTTAGATAGGACGGAGAGAGTACAACTTGAAAAAAATGGACTTGCCGCCTTCACTGCGCAAAGCTATAAACTGGTACTGAAAGCAGGCGCATCACGAGGTTGAAGTCAGTAGCGTCACACAATGTAGTGTAAAAAGTTTAAACAAAGGATAAAAACACAACAAAACGACAACAACAATAACAAAAAGTATTAACAATCAATTCACACAGACCAAAAAAAATCAGTAAAAAAAACAAAACAACGCTTGTTTGTAAACAACCAAACTAAAACTAGCAACCTGCATCAGCTACGCCACTGTGCGAGACCAGACACAGCCAAACAAGATCTGTCGATTCTGCGCTTCATTTGAAACCTGTCATAAACTGGTACCAAGCTGGTACCAAACTGTTTACACGGGAAGTATAGGGCGTACTCTCTCCTTTCTATCTAACCTCCTTGTCCTTACCATATAAAAACCAAAAAAATACATCAAGAATAAAGGGATACAAAGCATAAAATCTGAGAAACTTTGTCTGTTAAATGAAGGCATTAAGGAGATGTGGAATTCCTTTAAAACTATAACTGTATTTTTTTCAAACTCATTATATTTGTGATAAATAATGTGAATCTAATTTTAATACTGTGTAATGAAATAAAACGACTGTCAAAAAGCATTTTAATGAAGTTTGATAATAATTTTTAAAACTCACAAATATAAATAGTGAATTATTAAAAGCATTTAATTAGTTATCGATTTTTATTAAATTATATAAATTTATATTGGAATAATTTTCAAAAGGATCACTACTATCCGTTTCAGTTAGTTATCCGTAATTATATTTTTCAATTATTAATCATTCAATCAGTCTATTTATGGTAGATATTAATAATGTTTTAAACTCGCTTTTCATCCTCTAGTTTTATTCATAAACAGACTTTTCGCTTTGAAAATGTGTCAAATCAAAAATGTTACGCGTGTTCGCTTAATTAGCTCCCTATCTGATTACATGCTTTTACGCCAATTTTCCAATTTTGTAAAAAAATTATCTCTCTCATATCTTTATAATTAAAACGTAAAACCTCACGTTATTTTTTAGGAAAAATTCAAATGAGTTGTGATATTTGAACACGCCTCCTTTATTTCAAATAAATGTTGCTACCAGTTTTAAATGTGAAACTTCGTTGTGAAAATATTTATATGTATAACCGAATAGCAAACTGAAAGCTCCAAAGGTTTAAATAAAAATACTGTTTGGAAATATTAAAGCCAGATTAAAAATTTTCATTTTTGGTGCTATTTATATTGAAAAAACATGTTCGATTATTTCGCTTTGTGGAAAAACAACAAACTTTCTATTAGTGCAAAAACGTGATACTCTCTGTGAATGCAATATCCAATTTGCAATAATATCGGAAGTTAAGTGTTTTAATCTTTATTACAATCGATTTCATCAGTAGAAAAACAGTTTGACACGAATTGTGTTATTCAAAACCTTCAGAAATACAAGCATGTTTCCGGTGTGTTTTTTTTTAAATTTTTATATAAAATAATGAGCTGGCACTACTAGTAGTGTCAAAGTATGCAGTTATTTCTGTTGATTCATTAGATATCGTATATAATAGAGAATAAAATATGAATAAACAAATTGTTTTATACGATAGCAATTTTTTTATTATGTATAGTTGGCACGCGATAAATTACAAATGCGTCTTGGAAATGGCACATTGTTTTACCTAAATAAAACCGATCGGCTGCACCCAAGTCTATAAAAGTTATCTAGGTTAAAGCATCGACTCTGTGATGTTATGCGGATATTGCATCTGCGGGATAAATGCATTTCTTGTTTTACCTAGCGTCTTAACTTGAGCCAATAATTTCGGAAAATATGCAGCAGGGGAAAAATGCGGGTTTATTGACCTAAAAAAATTGAAATGTTTATATCAAAAATATAAAAAAATGAGATTCTCTATCTACAACAAAATAGTTAATAAATTAAAGAATACAATACTTTTTTCTGGGATGGCTTAACTGATTAGTCAATTAGCGCTTTAAATTCAGATCGAAAATCAGAAATAAATTACTTTTACTTTTTGCATGAAATAGAAATAGGTAGGTAACAGTGTTTTCCGATTGATTTTTACTTTTTATCAGTTAAGATTCACATTATTTTAAATAAATTTTAGTCTTTTCACTAATATAATGAACCGTCAAATGTGAAAAAAATTTGAAATATTGTAAATCTCAGTAAAATATTGATATCTATCTAAACTACCTGAAAAAGTTCCTGTCATAAAACACTAAGCGCTAAATAACGTTTAAAACACTGCAGGTAGGCGATAAAATAAAAAAAAATATTAAAAATAATTTTCTGTACATTGTTATATAAGTATATAAGATTTATAATTATTAAGTGATGAAATAAACAGCTAGTTTGTGGTTCTCTTTAAAAACAATGATAAATAAAGTCGCACTACACCAGCTGATTTAAATATTTTTTTAACTACACCAACCACGATTAATATGCTATATATTGAAATTTTGCCTTCCTATAATAGTAGAAAGAATATAATAATGAAGCAAAAAGGGATCCAACACTTTATATGTGAAGGTAATTTTTAACAAACTGTAAAGGAAGCAAAAAAAAAGAAAGAAACTTAAAGACTATGAAATTTCCTTATTATAAGGACCGAGCCTTCATAAGTGACTTCAACCCACGTGACTAGCAAAGGTATAAATCGTAGTAAACCGTTTGTGTACCAGATCTTTTTAGACGTTACCTAATTGATGAAAAAAAAAAAGAATTGTTTAGTAACATTTGCTAGGTGTCTATGATTTTATACTCTAATTGTTATCTTTATACCCAACAAGTATAAAATATTGTCATGTTACTCAGTTCTTCTTTTATTAAATAAAAAAAAACGCATTTTTGAACGTCCCACATAACGCAGATTCAGTTTCCATTCCCACCATTATAAAAATAAGCGGTTTTCTCACAACAATGTTAAGTTTAATTGAGTCCTGGGTTCCTGGGTATATAAGTTAAAATCAAGCCATATAAACAAATTGGTCACGTGGGTCTAGCTTATTTCTGAAGGCATCGTATCACAGAAAAATCAACTTTCAAAGAGAAAATGATTATAATTTGTTTAAATTCATTAAATAGTATTGCAAAAATTATTTAAATAATTGTTTAATTATACCCCACAATAATATTTAATTGTTTAAAACAGCGCATTATTGTTCACTACTACTCAAAAACCTACAGGTACCTATAATAAAAAAACAATTTTTATTATAAACCATTGTGATTCTTTCCATTTAAATTTTTGCTTAATAATAATTTGTTGTTAAATTGATCACAAAAAGTCAAAATTAATTTTACAACAAATTTTTGGGTTTACCACAAAAATTTAAATGGTAAAGTCTCATCACAAATAATATCGTAATGATTTATGTTAAAAAATATATTTTAAATAAAATGTATTAACAAATAACAATATGTTTTAAAATAACTGTTTGCAATACATTTTGATGCAATTGATTGAATAAAATTTTTTTTTAAAAGTTGATTTTCTTAATCACCTTTCTCATAAGCATGTCATTAATGCTATACTCGAATGTATGATTTTCTCCGCTTAGAATCCTAGAGCCATAAGCAAATTAATAATCGTTAATAATACATTCTATATTTATTAGCAAAAAAATAAGAAAACTAAATCGGTGATATTACTGATGATATTGAAAGCAGACTTAACAGCTATAAATGTTCTTTTCAGATGGTTATAAAATAGTATATGAATCTCGAGGCCGTAAGCACTTTTCGTGTTCTCGAACTTTTAGGAAACTTGTGTTTTCTTGCTATGTTCTCGACTACGGAAAGTTATGATTAGTCCTGAGGTCTAATATACTATATATATGTACTATGTAATATTGTAATTATAATTATAGCCTAAAATAGAAATCTAAAACTACAAAAAATGCTTTAAGAAAAATAACAAAAACTTCAGAACAAACAAAAATATATAATAACAAGTGTTCATTTAATAAAGTTCGATAGTCAAGTGTACTATGGGATTTTGATAAAAGAAAATGTAGCGAAGAAGGGATGTCGGAACTTGATACACAGCTTCACAGTGCGCGCGCAGTCGTGATTTGTCATCGTAACTGACAGTACGGCAGCCGAATTAAACTAAGACATACTTCAAAATGTTTTTGTTTTTTCATAGCACACTTGACAACTTTTTTAAATGAACACTTGTTACATAAAAATGAAAATAAAGAAAAATAACAGAAAGCCGGAGGTTGTCTATAATAATAGTTACTAAATTAAAAAAAAAATACCAAAAATAAGTAAGAACTCTAATTTTTAGGCATATAACGAGCCTAAATATCAGAGCCTGGAAGACTAACGAAAGCTCAAGAGAAGACAATAACAAAAGATTGAACACAAAACAAGAAAAGACAAATTAATAATGAAACCATCAATACAACACAATTAAAAATAAAATGCTTAAAAATAAAACTTACAGAAAAAAGTGGACAGCTACGTTAGGAATAAAAGTGACACAACAAAATAGTGAAAAAAGGCTTTGGAAGTAAGATCCCCAAACCAATAATAAAACGAACACCTATAGAAATGTTCTATTTTGGCATTAAACGAGTATTCTTTTCATGTTACTCGGTTCAATTAGCCCAACTTGGTAAAAAAACGTTATCACTCTGAGTCAATAGGTACTGCCCAAAAAATACATATTTACTTACTAAAGTTTTGTTAAATATGCTGGAATTCAAAAAGCCCCTTAAATACAGTGAGGCATAGCTTTTAAATATAATTAGCCTTAATTAAAACCGCTTTTTAGACAGTCATTTCAAAATATTAAAATTAGATTCACATTGTTGATTACTAATATCATGAGTTAGAGAAAAATAAATGACTCATAATTTAAATGAAAGCCGTTAATTCACAAAATCGTTACTGACATACCCTCTTGAATAACAATGAGATTCGTCTTGAATGACATTAAATTTTTAGTAGTTTCGTGTTTTGTATCTAATCCAAACTACCCAATAACAATAATAGTGAATAATATAAGTCTTCCTCGAGTTGCTAACGTTTCTTTTCTGGCAAAACTAATGGATTTAGATTTACATTAAGTCAAACTTGTATTTCCAAATATTTACTTGAATCATTCAAATTAATTCGTTTACTTGAGCATTTCGAGTATTTGATCTCCGTTTACAATCAGGTAAAGCAATTTTTCATAAAGCAATAAGGTCGTATTGGAATATCGGTATTACACAACTTTTATTAGATTAAAAATAAACGAAATAACTACTTCTGAACAATAAGTTCCGGTTATTAGTAGCGAAATAGGGTAATTATTGACGGTACAGAATTGTAAAATAAAAGATTAGGAGCTTAATAATGTCAGCTGTAATAATGAAACTTTTCCGATAATGGCGATGTCATATTTTTGCCTTGTTACGTATTTGGTGTAATTTATTAGTTAGTGTTGAAATACACGTATTAATGAGCATTGGTGACCAACGTGATAAAATAGATAATTACCAGAATAATTGAATTATGGATATTATTAAAGTAGATGGGTTTTTCGTTTTAATATACTTAGTGACATAAATAAATTTACATTATAACAATTACATTATCTAGAAGAAGTTCATAGATTCAATTTGGCAGAGAAGTTGGGCTAATTAAAGATATCAAATGGTTATAATTTAAAACCAAAATTTTAATTAGGTGGTACAGAAATAATTTTTTGTGTACTAAATAAAAAACAACCATTTACATTGTTAGAAATCTGTAAAACAATCTGTGATTTTTCTCATTAGCAACACTTTTCCTGTTAGCAACCATTAGTTTTTTAGTTAGCACTTTTCTTTTGACACAAGTAAATTTTTTTGTGTTTACTATACTATAAAAAACAGAAAACATCAACGGCTATTTTTTAATAAGTTATAGCAAATATTTCTTTCTTTAACCATTTTATCTTTTTAAAAATGTTCCCTTGTACCACGTTAAAGTTACATGTTAAATAAAATGTTCCCTTGTAGTTCTAAAGAAGCCTCAAAAATAATAAAATAGGCAAAACGTTGGCCATAAATAAAAAACCCGAAAAAATCTTATCTGCGTCTGATTTATCCCAAAATTAATCAACATAAAATGTACAATGAAACTAAAAATAAGAATAAAGGTACCTTTTTAGATCTGACAAGTAAGAAAAACACAGTCTTAAAACGTTATTGTAGAGAGAATGATAAAGATGCCTGTAGAAAATTAAAATAAAAGAGAGAAAAAGAGATTATAAAGCAAATAGCAAAAGAAAATAGACAAGAAGTGAGAATGGTAAAACAGTCAGACAAAAAAAAATAATCAAAGAAAAAAAAAGAAAACTGTCGGAAGATATCGTGCATTGATCATATCTCACAGGAAGTAGCAAGCATATTGAAGAAGAAAAGAGTGAACATCGTATTTAAGACAAAAAGAACACTAGGAAAAAAGTGAAATAAATTGAAATTGACGTAAAAGATAAAATACCAAAAAAAAACAAGGTAGGCTATATCACTAAGTAAAGAAATCCAAGGTAGGTTATGTGAGAGGAACTAAAAGACAGTTAGAAATAAGGATTAAAAAATATTTAAATCCGAAAAAATTTACGAGTTTTAATAAACACCTAGTAGAAAGAAAACATTCATTAAATCAAGATAAAACCAACCAAATTATTATACAAGGAAGAGAAAAGTAGTACTAGCTATCGGGTAAATCACCAAAAGGATGAACAGGAGAGGTGTGCTTATATAAACAGCTTAAAATGACATTTAACACCCAAATTTAGAGTAATAGAAGAAAAAAAAAAGAAGAAAGGAGAGTGATAGTAATTAATCTGATAGACGATAGAGAAGCAGTGGAGAGATCAGTGATTTCATTAAAAAATTTTTAACGTTTTGGAAAAAAAAAGTGATAATTGTCATTAAATTTGACTTTTGTAAATAAATAGTTATTATAAAAGAATAATGGAATAACAGGATTTTAGGTAGATTGGTTGAAAAAAAAACTTCGAAAGAAAGAAAGAACACCTCAACATCTTTGAGGTAATTAATTCAATAAAAAAGTCTAGAGACTCTTTTTAATAATAATTTTATAAATTATAAGTTTTTCGATAATATAAAATCGATAATTATTGAAATATTTGTAAAAAATTTTTTCTTCCCTTCAATTTGTAAAAAAGTTCGCCTCTAATAAACCAAAATCCATTATTCAAATCAAGGGTACTTTTAAACATAAGAGATACATAAGACATCTAGATAAAAGTTTCTAAAAAAACCAACTTGATCGATTTTTTTTCGAAATTAAAGCCTAATTTTACTGCGTTTAACATAAGTCAAAGATACAAGAAAAATTTAGGAAAGCAACGACACACATTTACTGTTAAAATTTTGTAAAAAAAATAATTATGGGTTCATATTTTAATCATTTTTATTATCTATATCTATATATAATAAATAATATATATAAATATATATCTATATTTTTATTATTTAATAAGATAAATTTTTCTACCAAATTAAGTTAAATCTATCACTGCCTTCTAGGTGAGGCAATTTTTATGTCAATTAAATGATTACACTCTGTATATTATCTAATGAAGGGAAGAGATGAACTGGGTCATTATGCATGTAAACTCATTTATATACGTAGAAATATCCAGAACCCATACATAATTTGTGATTTGGTGAAACATTTTCATTATGCATGCAGGTCTTGTACCATAAATAACAATAGAAATTGTCGTTATTTATTCAGTGATCAAAGCGCATGCAAAAATCTAATGAGTCAAAAAGGTCCTTTTGATTGTTTCCGATTTCGACACAGTCGCGCTATAACAAATTGTGGAATTAACATTGACTTACATCGTAATCAGTTGAAGAAAACCGCGACAAAGTAATTAGTTCATCCAACTCAATCAAAACACATTGTTTCCATATGCATATACAGTTCAAATTCCTATTGTAATCTCTTTTAATGACTGGGATAGAACGGAATTTGTAAAATCAATAAGCTACTATCGCGCTTTGATAACGCTCATTGTCGACAGTAAGCGTAATAGTCCTGAGAACGGCGACAAGACTTCTATCAGTTTCAAGCAATCCAATGCAATGCTTGTACTAAATAACTACGATTATTTGTTGGAGATAGTGAATGCACTAGTCGACCGTGAAAATTACAAAGACGGTTTACATTCTTTAATCGCAGTTCTATTATTATATTACAAGATTAAACAAAAACAAACTCTTTCACACAGAAATATTAAATCATCACTCACATACGCTAGATCTGAACGGAAGAAATGACAATACGTGACTTTGAAATCAAACTTCACGGTTCAGAAAGCGAAATTCTACTCCGAGAAAATGTGAGAAATTTTTATATAAAACTTCAAATAAAGATCAAAATTACTGCTGGATGTTTTCCTAATTCAAATTCTGATTTTGAATTTTTGAATGAAAGACACTTGTTTTTTAATTATTCCATTTTATTACGCAACTTTTCGTACAAAATTTATATTTCTTCAGGCTACTAATTTTAGACTGAAGAAGTACCAAATGTGTACGGAATAAATTGGAATAAATATAAAAACAACACGTGTCCTTCATTCCCAATAAGAATTTAATCAAAGATCAAAATGTTTTTTTTTTAACTAAACTGGAAGTTGTGATCGTATTTGTATATAATTTGTTTTACGACATAGAGTAATTGAGGCAAACTGTGGTTTTCTAAAAATAATTGTTTAAAGTTTGTTTCAAAAGATTTAAGATAATTTAGTATACTTTGCGTAATGGAATAGTAACATAACATTATGTACACAGAAAATTATATCGTGGGTTTTGTTAATTAAAAGTACAATCATGAACAAAACAAGACTTTTGGGCTATACATAATTTGTCATATTTACAATAAATTAAACAAGATATTGTAACTGTAAAATTTAGTTTGTGAATGATTAGCTAAGCTAGATTAGCGATATTTCAAATTTATCAACAGTCATTAATCAATATAATTTTCGAATATGTTGGCTAATTATTTGTATCAATAAAATCAACTAAAATTGATCAATAATCAGTTTATTAATCATTATAATCATCACCGACATCATCAATGTGTTTTTAGTAATGGATTATCAATAATAAAAAATCTTAAGCAGTCTTAAAAATCTATTATTAATAAAATGAAAAAATTGCATAATCGGTAAAAAATCTATTAATTATTTATTTAGTTAATTTTTTATTTAATTATATTGACAAAGTTAACAGACTATCAATTTTTGAATATTTCTACGTTACAATACGTTTTGATCATTTGCTACATCGATTGATAATGATTGATCCTCTATCATCTATTAGTTAATAAAACAAATAGTAATTAATTGATTCAAAGATCTAATTAATCTAATAATAATAATCAATACAAAACACTATTCTCGAATATCGCTGTCAAAATCAATCCATTTTGGATTAAACGGTACAAACAGATTTATCTATTTAATCAAATTTTAATAATAGGCGTTCTTTCAATAAATTGTTCAATAAATCAGTTGCTGATTAGTAAACCACCTGGTTAATCTGTTGAAACATCAACTACATAGTTACATTATTATTAACCAATTATTCATTAAATGATTCAAATATTTGATTAGTTAATTAATAAAATACAAAGATAATTTTACTAACTGCGAATATACAAGTACAAAGTGTCTCTAAAAGCATTTACATACAATCGTATAAAACACTCGGGAACCAAAAAAATCTTTTCTAAATGGCTTAAAGTTTTACAAGAGATTTACAATTTAAGTCACTATTTCTATTTCTCATAAAAATGAATATCAATGAGTTCTTGATACATGTCTAAACTGATTTTATACAGTCATATAACAGTGCATTTTTTGTAATCTATTTTAGGGACATTTGTGTACAAACTGAGAACAAAATCCAAAAATAATCCAAAACTATAGCTGATTATGATAAAACCGCTTAGATAATTACTAGTATGTTATTAGAGTTACAAAGTTAATCACGAATAAACATATTGTTTCATTGATATTTAAATATGCTATATTAAAAATTATAGACCGGAACAGTTAGAAAAAGCGACCATCTTGGCTCTACAAAAGCAAACGATAGGTATGTCGATACTTGCCGGGCAGTTTGGTTTAGCGATCACATCAAGCGATTCTTCCAGTGATTATTTAAGACGATAGAAATGTGCTATTAAATTGTGAATCATTGCGAGTTATTTGTGTAAATGGAGTTGTTGTTAAATAAGTTATTTGTTTAAAAAGTCAATTATTTAGTTCGTAAGAATCCCAAACTGAGTCCATGTCACATGTCAAAATGTTCTAGAATACAAAAATTTTCCTTATTGCTTATTAAAATCCGGTAGATTTACCTCACTAGAAGTACAAGAACAGATTCTAGAAGTACTTAAAAAAATCTGAGGAAAAGAATAATGAAATAGCAGCATTTGCTGCATTTGTAATGAAAGCCCGTCTTCGTAAGTATTGTGAGTTCAATGGAATCTTTTAAAGAGTTAAAAATAGGCAGTTCAAAAGAGCAAGAATAAGAAAAACAAACGACTGTATGTCAAAAAAAAACAATTTTTTTTTAGAAAAGCTCCGAAAACAATAACAAAGAATAGAAGAAAATAATTCGAAAATTTTCGTTGAATCGCTTCAAATATTTACTATGTGTATTTGTATTGTATTTTTTTAAAGAATAATCGATAAAATCAATTTAAAATCGATTATCCAAAATAATTTATTGATATAAATAATTGAAAAACAACATTTGGTCAATCTTCAAAAAACTTCTAGAATATTTGCGAACCCTATATAAAAAGTTTCCAACACAGTTAATTAGTCAGTTAATAAGAAAAACGTCAGAAAAAAACATTCGGGGAAGAGAGTAAAGAGGTTATTATGTGTGACATTGTGTAATTAAGTAATTAAACTAGAAAAAAAACCATAAACAATAACTTCTTGATGTGACATTTGTTACATTGGTGGCTGCGCTGGATAAATGAGAAATCTGTAATACTGCTAAAAAGAAGACATCTAGTGATAGCTCAGAGGTAAAAATTTAAAAAAAATTAATATACATTTTTTTAAACTTAGATAGTTCTTTAAAAGATATATGTTACTTAATAATAAGTAATAATAAATCTTGTTTTTTTTTCCAGATAATACAAAGTTAATGTGAGAACATGTCATTGTACCCAATTTGCATAATACAATAGTACTTATAATGTTACTTAATTACTTAAATACAGTCTTATTATTTATACAACCACAGTTTCCTGAAATTTTAAATAGGCAAGAAACGTATACAGGGGAGGGTGGAATAATAGAACACATTTGTGGTCTCATTTGTTTCAGAATTAATTTTAAGCTTATACTCTGACGCTTATTATAACGTAAATATTAAAGCAATTAAAAACAAAAAGGTTTTAGATCAAAATTATTAAAAATAATTAATTAGAAAAACTTCTTACTTGGTATAAAATGACTCAACCAGATTAATGTTATTTATTTTATAAAATATTCCAATTATTTTCTATAGAAAAATGTAAAGGTGACAAAAATTCCAGTCAAGTAATTATCGATTGCTATTAAAGTAATTGAATTATGTATTAAAGCCATATAGGAACACGTTTATTGTGCAAATCTTTTTAATTGATAAAACCTAACCTAAATAAAACTTTCCCCAAACACTCACAAAGAAAAACTCTAATCTCTTAGCAAACTCTCTCATATCCATTAATCAAAAATCAAAATATGATCTTCCATTAATTCTCTTGCGTTGTTCACAACAACACATCTCGTTATCTTTCAACGTACGCTCGCGTATTTATCTCTGAACCGTTTCGATTTTCGTACGTGTTTTAAAAGTGATGTATCACAAACACCATGTGTTCCATTTAAATTTCCTTGGGGGCGGTTATCTGAAACTTCCGTCGCACGATCCGCCCCTCAAAGCGCAATTTACTTTTCGTCCTTCATTATCGGAAATGATACAGGTGTGTGTGTATGTTTGTTGTGTGCGATGCAATCAATCAAATCAACTTACCGTTTCTATTCTCGCTGTCGGCGGGCTTCATCTGGATGGGATGATGCATCTGCAACAGACAGAATATCATGAGTTAAGTGTCAAAACGGGGTGCTGCATTTAGAGAGGGAACTAATGGGCCGTCGCGGCGACCTATAAATGACGCAACGAACACCGATTTGCGATCGACTGCTTCAAATATTAAAAATAAAAAATATTGAAGTTTTCTAATAAGATGCTCCCTTCTATCAGATTTTAAAAATTCGGAAACGAATTCATGTTGCTAATTCTAAGTTTTGATTTTTTTTTAATACGAAAGAGAAAGAACAAGAAAGCATGATGAAGTGTAAATAAAAATGCAAAGAAGAAAATGCAATAAATATGAAAAAAAAAATGTCAAAAAAACTTGATAACGAGGTTGAGAAGAGGTAGAATTAATGATAGAGATATCAGATTGATTGAAGAAGAATTAAAATAGTACTATATTTTTTAGCGATTTGAAGAATAAGAAAAAAGCCGAAGCAAATGATAGAAGTTTTGAAAGAAGAAGCTTTGAACTGTTCAATTTTAGAAGAATAGTCCCAGACATCAGTAGAATAAAATCTAACAATAATTGTTAATAAAGATGCAACAGCTTAAATTGGTGCATCATTTATTTAAAACGTTCAAAAACAAAGAAGTAATTTTGGCACAATAATTCCAAATGTAAAAAAAGTTAAAAGAAAGTAAATAGAAGCCGTTAAAAAACAAATCTTTCTTTATTCTATTAATGTAAAAACTAGAAAAAAAATCAAAAAGAATGGAAAAAAATAAGAGAAAGTTTTAGAAGCCAAAGGTCCTAATAGCATCAAGGTACAAAAGTTATAAGTTTGTAGCTAAGGCAGAACAATCTCGACTAAAACGGCGACTTTGCGGTCAAAATGTACACAAAATTTTTGAACAAAAATGCATTCGCAATTAGCTAATGAACCAATATATATTGCAATTATTATACACCGCAAAAAAATAAAAAAATACAGAGTGTATCTCTAAAATTATAAACTTTTGTATAAGACAATTTTGGTTTTAAGCATGCTTTCAACGGGAACTCTCGCTTGTTAGAATCTTTTACATTACTTCAAGACACTCTGTGTATTTTGTAATGAAAGATCGTACCATTTATGAGGCATACATTTAAAAAAAACACACAAATTTTATTTATGTGAAAACTAGTATGGTAACGTCTATTTTATGCACCCACAAACTAGATATAAGACATTACTTTTTTGCAAAGATCAGTTCCACAAAATAAAAAATGGCAGAGTTATAAATGTTTAAAAACAATGCTAAATTTTCCGGTTTTCGATCGACCAGAGCATCAAGATTGCTCTGAGTTTTAATTTCAGAAGCACAAAACTTAAAAAAGCGGTTTTTTGGTTTTAAATGTTAATCTCTAATTAAAAATGAAAAGTTGCGAATAGAAAACTACAGACTATTTTTAATGTGATAGCGCAGTCGTTTTCTTGCTGTTAGTCTATACGTTATTGATTGACCTATTATATCATAGTTACAATGACAATTTATGTTTTAACGACGTTTTGAGTCTATTACAGACCACTCTGCACTGAATGTAAAATTGCTGAATTTTTTGGTTAAAAGGGGGTGAATAAAATTGTGTGGAATTAGAGCTAATGTCGGGATCAGTAGTATCGGCCGAATACCGCATCATTTATCAATCAATCCACTTGAATAGATTTAACTGTTGAGCTGCGACCATTGGAATCGTCGTCATTGTCTCTGGTATTGATAAGCTGAAGACTAATTTCGGCGGAAAACCATCGTTAATGCTATTGAAATGGATTAGCGCTGAACAAGGGTTGTCGAATTTTGGCGTGCATTATTGATTGATAGTACTATTGCTGATTAATTGCGTGTTGCACTATTTAATCACCGACGTGTGCGCTTCCCGTGTCCTGTCAATTGTCCCACACGCAGCAGGAACATTTCGAGATTTCCCGTTGCAATGGATTAACATGGAAACGCTTGTCTCTCACCTGCCACAAGAGTCCATTGTCGTTGCGTGTGTGACATTAGCATGCGACGTTCTCTGTGTCTGTCTATCCCTTTATATCTCTCGATCGTCGATAATTGATCCCGACGAATCCATCGAAAATCCGATTTGGATGCTCACAGTTTGCACCACTCGATGTCGGGGCGTTATATTAGAGGCTGAGTTCAAGAGGGCGTGTTGTTACAACGTCACAGACACGTTATATACAATATTATTCGTGTAATTAAAACAAGCCTTTAATAAAACGGGTAAATACACTTTAGC
Organism: Tribolium confusum; assembly: GCA_029207805.1. Lineage (NCBI taxonomy): Eukaryota > Metazoa > Arthropoda > Insecta > Coleoptera > Tenebrionidae > Tribolium > Tribolium confusum. The sequence continues at coordinate 15,438,337 of JALGAY010000006.1, forward strand.
TTAAATCCGGGATAAAGTTTCTTAAAGCACTAACAATTTGGCTTCACTCTCTAACATCATTTTAAAATACGATCTTAGTTGGCCTCTTACGGAAAATCATCTCGACGCCAACACAAAATTTTACGTTACGGTTCATTATTGCATAGAAATTCACCTCTTTCTCTCTCTCTCGCCTGAGATGAGTTATCTGTACAAGTATCTATTTCCGGAGTAGATTTTTAAGAATCCGGAAAAGAATTATTATAAAATTCCGGGGAGCGACAGGTCTTTTGAGCGCGTTTTATACACAGAAAAGATTTATTTCCTCTAAGAACTTCTACCCCACTCAGGGCATCTCAAAAACCTGTATATTCCATTTATTTGAGTGCCATTGCGATTCAAAAGAACAGCATGCACAGATTAATGAAATGAAGAAAAATTAACTTTAATTTTTTACAAATTTTGTGTTTTAATTCTTTGTTTTTTTAGAAATTCCCAGTTCGAACTCATTCTTTAAATGAACACTTTCCGATTTGCAAGTGTGAAAACATGCTTTTATACACCAATGTTCTACTCTATTTCTTATAGAACCGTTTTCATCAACAGAAATATAAAATTAAGTACGATTTAAAAACAATTGTTGCTATGTTTTAATTATTATAACTATTAAATTGCTTGACTCTAAAATAGTATTAGTGGTTAAATCAAAACTAATATAATTTGTCGCTTTTCATTCAAGAAAGGAGAATTAACTGTACACAATATAGGTTTGTTCCAACAAAAGTTCTGAATGCTCCAGAATTAGACTGCGCATAAGCAGTAACGTTTTAGTAGTCTAAAATCTCTATTGCGCATGCTCATTTCAGTTCTGAACAAGTTTTAAAGCGTTGTTGAAACAAACCTTAAAACAAGGAGGTGCATACGCTGCCTTTCAGTCTGTAGATGGTGGGGCGGTTAGGTGATATAACGAGAGATTAGTTTTGTTTGTAGGCGATTGAGAGACATCAGTATACCCCAATTCTAGAACGCGTAAGAACTGGTTATCAAAAAAGAGAAATGTAATCCCACAATTAAAAAAAAAACTGGTTTTCAATTACTTCCCAGACTTTTTTTAAGATCTAAATCTATAAAAATAAATATAAAAAAAACTCGTTTCAATCTTGATAAATCATTATTTATTTAAACAGTAATGTCTATGTAAATAAATAAAAAAAAATATTTTACGAAACCTAAACAGTTCAGACTACACTTAAATTTTTTAACAAAAGAAAAATATATGAAGGGTACAAGAATAAAACAAGGAGAGTCCATTTAAGACGATTTTATAATAAGTGGTGCTATCTGTAGCTCTCTTTTGATTCTTTTCACCAGTCAAATTAAGTATTAGAAGTGAAAAAATTTAATTTTTTTTACAATGAGAGATAGGGCTCACAGCCACAGAAGTAGCAAAGTCCGAGCGTAACTGGCATAAAATAAGGAAGGTCCAAAATTGTATCATTACGCCATGTTTTTACACAAAAATTACATCAGTCTGTATTTGATATCCGTTTGAAAGTGCTTTAAAAGTTATTATAAAAGTAAAGTAACATGACAACTGTAAACAATGATATTAGGTAAGATACGAAGAAAAGAAAGAAGACTGGTAGAACACAAGAAGTAATAAAAAAGCTTCAATTGGCATCTCATGAAGAACGCATGTCCTGCTTTTGCGATTAAAATGTTTTGAAACAATATGCAAGAAAGAGCGTTCAGTTATTTTGTTTTATTTCAACAGCCTGCCTAGCAATAACGAACAAAATATCTATATTTGCGGCTTAATTTCTATTACACCCGTGCAAAGACATAGAAATAGAAAACCTGAAAAGAAAGCTATATACCATGACAGTGTTTTCTCGTACCGAGTTAGTGTTAAAAGAAACGGAAATATAAAAAAAGTACTTTTATATTAGTGTTTTAAAGCAATTATAAGCATACATGGGATAACAAAAGAAAAAGTGGAGTACTTACAAAAAGCGCTTAAAAATCGAGGCCTAGCCCCAGAAGATAAGAGGGAAACACATGTCTGCGGTAAAAAAATTTCCCAATGCTATCTTTGAACATGTTTTTAACCACATAAAGTCTTTTAAAGAAAGGCCAACGCATTACAGTTTGCACAATTCAAAAAAGGTGTACTTGCCTGAGGAGTTAAATATTTCAAAAATGTTTCAGCTGTGAGAAATTTCCAGATATTTCGGTTTCTTATGAAACTTATTGTACTATTTTCAACACAAAATTCAATATAAGCTTTGGTCAGCGATACTTGTAGCATATGTTATAGGTTTACTGCTGAAATAAACAAACTAAAACTACAAACTAATTCCGAAGTAACAATTAGGCACTTGAAGATTGAAAATGAAGTGCATCTCAAACAGGCCCAAAGCTTTTACGATAAGAAAAGATCCGCCAAGCAAAAAGCAAAAACTTCTAGTACTTTTCTAGTTGTTGCATTTGACTACCAAAAGAATATTTACTTACCAAACTTGCCAACTAATGACGTTTATTATCTCCGTCAACTATCGATGTTTAGTTTCAACATACACGTTTTAACCACAAGGACATCTATGTTTTATACGTATCCCGAATTTGTAGCAAATAAAAAAAGCGACGAAAGCAACCGGGAGTTACATATATTTTGTGATTCAGCGGGAGGACAGGACAAAAATTTCTCTATGTTTTGATTTATATATTTTTTGGTGCACACTGTAAAAAAGATTGGATACCATTCATATCACATATCCCACTAGAGGCTATTCATACTTAGAGTGTGATAAAAATATGAGCGATGTTAATTTAAAAAGAAAAATAGAACTGCCATCCGACTGGTACAATTTGCTACACAATTCTCAAAAAAATCCAACTCAATTTATAGTGACCGAAGTAAAGCAGAAAATGGTGAAGACATGAACGAGCTTCTTTCGAGAAAAAATGTAAAAAAATGTCCTTTCCCGATACAACAAGTAAAAGAAATTTACTGCTCAAAAAAGCATCCACGTTAGTTATTTATCGTACAACTTATAATGGACATTTGTAGTGCTCCTATAATAAAAGCTTCCATGTCAAAAATTCCTTTAATGAATGAACATGAATTCGAACTTCCTTTGCAAAAATACAGTGGTAAGAAAGTTCTTATTCTTCAATCGTAAGTAAGTATTTATCTAATTTGATTTTTTCTTGTTTTAGCATATATCCCGATAGAGAAACAGAAGTATCTTTAATTTTTATACCAATCTAGAGCATTAAGGACAGCTTTGTGAAAAATTTATGTTTTTCGTTGGACGCGGGGACACTCCTTGTTTTATACATGAAAATACTACTTGAAATACCTCTTTATAATATTTTTCTTGTTTGTTTAAAATTATTAATTTCTGCTTCTTGTATTTATGGAAGTATAAAATGTATTACTTTTGCATAGTTTATATTAATACTCGTAAGATTTGTAAACGTCCAATTCGCCAAAATAAAAGAATAAATTAACAAAAATGGTTTTTCTCAGAAGTAGGTATTTGCGACATGTTTTATTCCTGTACCCTTCATATGTAGACAACCAAAAAGATAAATAAATGACCGACAAAATAATCTACTAAATTTCAAGCATCATGTCTCCATCTACACTTTGTAATTTGCCTGTATTTTTGTACCAATATTATTACTTATGTATTACCCACTATCTTCTGTCTTGATCATTAATAAAAAATCTTATAACGAAGCCCTCAAAATACTTGCATTACTTAATCATCTTCCTGATCTCCCGTTTGTAATTTAATTAAGAAAAACGAAGTCGTACATTCCCCGAACTGTTTGAGTGATTAACGCCTCCTTTGTCGGCGTCTGTTTCAAAATCGAACGAGCACCGGTAATAGAGCAGGTGGTGCGTCGCGACGCACAATCGCTTTATCCTACCCCCTTCTTCATCTTCCCTCTTCGACTTTAGACAGTGAAGCCGCGGCAGCGGAATTAACGAAAAAAAATCTCTCGCAAATCCACGCAAATTTCCAGTCGACCGTTGCTCGTTCCTTTTTTTCCGTCAGCAAAAGACTCAAAACGTGCTAAGAATCGAAATCTGAATCGAAGACAGGACCGGATCCGCGAGAAAATGCACGTAAATGTAAACAAAGGTAAATTAATTAAAGTGAAACTTACCCCGTTTAAGGTTTTTACATTGTGTAAAGCGTCCTGCGCCTGAAGAGCTGCTTTTCTTGTAAAGAACGTCACGAAGCAACAACCTGAAATAACACCACCTAAAGTTAGTTTCATTGTTCTAATAACACAATGGGCCGTGTTATGCATAAAGATGACAGAGCCTGAAGCGTCTATCTTGCGTCTGTCTACAATAGAAGAGACGTCTTAAAGTTACCTTGCCAAACTTAACTAAATCTGCTCGAATTTTCGTAACAGCCTGTACACAGTAAAAACAATTATGATAATAAAATGTTGTAAACAGTTTGAAGTTAGTTGTGACAATATTTTTTGGCATTCACAAGAATATTGTGGAATTACCAAAATTTTTGTATTTAATATTGTTATCAAATTAATATTATTATCTTGTTAATTTTTCAAACAAAATTGTTAAAAATTAAGCATTTGCAAAATAATCTGTGACATTAATCTAAAATAAAAAAGTATACAGAAGAAATCGTTTTTTTTGCAATTTTGACTAATAATAATTATTATAACTTTAAATTATTAATTAATAATAAAATTTTAATTTTAAAGTGATAAATTAATATTATACTTTTTATCCTTAATTTTTTTTATTATCTGATTAAGTCAAATATTTTTTTATTGTAAAGTCATGTTAATTCTATATAACTTCTGTCTCTGGTAAAATTGGTGTATCTGCTTTAGTTTTTAAACCAAAAGTTAATTTACATGATCATGATAAAATTAAACCCAACAATTTTATTAATAATAATATTATTATTACTATAACAGGAGTATCCAATTACAGTACAACGTAACAAACGATAGAATTAATCTGTTACCACAATAATTCAGTAATATTTGACGATTATTATTAAATAAAATTATGAATATTTTAACAAAGAGTAAAACAAGCTCTTTACTTTTTAAAATCTCTTACTCGTAACTAATTTTAATTAATTAAATAATTTTAATTATAAAAACAGATAGATATTGCTAAATTACCATGCTAACCACGTAAATTGTAAACTTTAACCCCCTCACATAATTACCTAAAATATTTTTTTGTTCGAAAATCAAAATAAATGCAAAATTTTTTAAAGAGACAAAATAGTACGTTAAGTATCAAGAACGGTAAGAACAGTTTACCGATCAAGAACAACTGTTTGGAGGAGAAGTGAAGCGACTGCAACGACTTCAGTTATTATTGTCTGAGATCGGCAAAATGTTGTTTATGATGCTTGTGGTATTTTTGGTGCAATTGGTTTTTGTTCAAACAAACAATTATTTAATTAATTTTAAATAAATTTATTTTCCGTTCTAGAACTTGCTTACCGCCGAGTTTTTGTTGGCAACAAGTCAACAAAATAATTAGCAACAAGTAATAACCCTTACTGTCTAGGAAACAGAGGCGGGAAACAATCAAAGTTGAGTGACAATACGATGAGTGAACACATATTGATTTCTGGTGTACAAGGAGCAGGAATTCGCATGAATACCTATGTTTTTACGTAGATTTCCTAAAATTTCCGGATGTTTACTTAAGATTTCCAGAGATTTCCGGAGATTTAAATAAAATTTCCAAGAAAGTTCAAAAAATTCTTAAAAATTTTTTATATTTGTAAAATATTTGTACATTTCGCTTGATATGCGCACGCGCAAGCAATATGTAAAACGCCCCCGTAATCGCAATCAATTTGCACATGGGCAATAGTGCGCATAATACAAACTTGATTCTTAATATAATTACGTTCCAACTGTTATTATTATATGTTTTTTGGAGGTAACGGGTTATAGGAACAATTAAATAAACGATTTGGCTTTAATCCGACGTTTCGACTGTTTTTTATTACTCTCTTTTTCGAGGATTTAAGTCATAGTTATAATAAAATAAAACATATCCTTAAAACTTAAATCCTCGAAAAAGACAGTAATAAAAAACAGTCGAAACGTCGGATTAAAGTCAAATCGTTTATTTAATTGTTCCAATAACCTGTTACCTCTAAAAAACATAACACAAACTTGATTCTTACAACTAACTGTTAGAATACAGGGTACGGGTAAATACCGAGTTTTTGTAAGGAAACATTTTTAGACCATAGTTTATAAAGCAAACTAACATTAATTTTTCATGTAGATTCACACCCTTAAATACTCGCATATCATGAAAGGACACCCTGTATATTATTCACGAGGAGCCACAAAATAAAATTAAATAATAATATTATTAGTAACCATAATAATAATAAAAATTAATTATGAACTGAATATATTAAGAAATTCCGAGAAAATTTTCTAGGGATTTCTGGAAAGCTTCGTTGGCCAAAAAATGACATACAAAAAAATATAAACCAAACTTTAGAAGATCGACATTATACAGGACTTTAGAACAGCAATAAAAAGAAGACATTGATACCAGAATTTTCAACTGTTACTAGTAATTATTTGTGTGCTAAATTCCATAAAAATTAATAAAGTAGCGTCTTCTAAACGGTGCAACTTGGGACAAAAAAGTTGTGTTAAACCGCCTTATTTGGAACTAAAGATTCTCAGGTTCCTCTAGATATAAGAATGTCTTTCTGAACACTTATATGTATGTACCATGGTTTAATAATAAATTAAAACTTGTTTAATAATAAATTAAAATAATATATTTATAAAAATGTATTTTATTTATTAACCTTAAAAGAATTCAGATCGCTCTCATGTGTCACTATTTTTACTGTAAATAGTTCATACATTTGTTTACTAGTTTATAGTAAATAAATTCATCCAATTTTCGCAAAATATTTGATACACTTACAATGAAAAGTTTTTGTAACAAATTTCGAGAACGACAAGAAAACGTGGTAGCTTTACACGTTTTTATTTTAAATTTTAATTTAATTTTGAATTTTTTAAGAACTTGGTGGCTGTTGGAGGTTGTTGGATAATGTTTTGTATGCCAGTTCGTGTGTTGTAGCCCTAAATTACTCAAAAAACAAAGACCCATCCTCACTTTGTGGCTCTTGGATTAACAGTTTTTCTCGTGACATATTTGGTCAACAACATAAATAACATTGTAGCATAAATAATAATTATTATTTAATCACTTGCAAATCCTTAATTTATCAAAATATTTTTGCTATATTCAATAAAAAAATGTTTTTAATTTCACTAATAATAAGTAGCGAGGACTTCTTGAGGCTTCAATTTATAATGAAATTAAGAAAACCGTTTTTATTGTGTATATGCATAAATAGACTCATCGTTATTTAAATTATCACTTTAGAACATTTTACGTCGGTTTAAAAGTGAACAATGTTGCATAATAACAGTTAAAATATGGATAAACACAGTAAATTACTTCACGATAAGTAATAAAAATGACGTTGCATGTTGTAAACTCAACGTTAAACAGTAATTTCATATCGTTTTTATCGCTACAATTACAATCCTCCACCAAAACAAATTGATCCTTAGCCAGGACTCTCACGAGGAAAAAATAATTCCTTCCTATTAATCATCTCGCTTAAAGACAGGATCGTATAAATTAAATTACTGTCAACTTTGGACGTATGCCAAGCTTTTAAAATTTATTGGATGCATAACGCTTTTTTATGGCGATTATCAGCTGAAATAAATCGTTTCCCACGTATTCAACATAAATGTAAAACTTCAGAATCCTTTCGCCACTTGCGATTTTTTGCCGCTAAATAAGCAATTAAAGCGTACCTCGTTTCGTCCTACCTAAAGGCCACATTATCAGGATATCATTGATGCATTTTGTATCTCTGAGTGTGATGATGTGAAATCACCCATTCAACAAAACAAGTTGAGATAAAAATCTTGGGTTGGATTTAATGAAAATGTCATCTGGTTATTTAGTAGAATCTGACAACGGCAAACGCCAAACGATAGGTCAAAGCATTTAAACGGAACAAAACACAACAGTAATAATGCACCTGTTTGAAGCACTATTAATAACATTTATCTAGGCAGGATAGATGCAGAACATTCTGAATCTGGTTCGGTTTCGTAATTTGTTGGTACAATTGCGACACTTGTCACTAAATGAAAAATTTTCAACACGAACCAACTTTATGGATAGATTGCATCGGTAGCAAGTCACGACAATGGAACATAATTTTTGAAACATCTATTTTATACAGGGTGTGTCATTAAAATCAGTACTGTTTTATTATTAAATTTAGAGAAAATATATAAATAACAGAAGTTTTGCTTTAAGCATTTACGCAACTACATTGTGAAAGGTAAAAGCTCATCCTTTTTGTAACAAAATTTAATAAGAAATTTAGAAAAAAGCTAAAAAATTTCAAAAATCCACTTAAGGTAATATATACGTGGTTATCCAAAAAAATTAAATAAGCCTTTTAACATTAAAAACACTAAAAAATTTAGTAATTCTAGAAAGTTTGAAATGTCTACTGAATCCAGAATTCAAAAAAATGAGAAAGCTTCAAAATTTCGAAAAAAAATGATACGATGTCAATACCATAATAATGACAATTACAAATCTCAAAATTCACAAAAAACTTTGCCAAAAAGGATTTAGAAAATCAAGAATGTGTAGATTATATAAAAAATTAAAGATTTAATTTTGAAATTCTACCAGGTGTACAAATAAATTAAAATTGAAAATACAGAAAATTTGAAAAAATCAAAAATCTGAAAAAATCACAAGTTACTTATTTAAGAATTACATAACATTATAATTATAACATCAAATATCACGACTTGTTTTATAAAAATTTAAAATTTTTCTAAAAGTATTATCAAAATAAAGAAAAACCATTTTTTGATCTTAAATATGCTCAACCAACAAATGATATTTCTGTGACTACAATAGCATAGTTAACAAAGAAAAATATCAAATATAGAGTTAATAAATATACAACAATGGAAAGAATGTTTTAAAACACTGCTAAATAAATATAGAATAGAATATAAAACACAAGACATAAATATAGAAAATGCAGAAGACAGAAAGGTTCCGGAAATAACACTAACAGAAGTGAAAACAGCATTGAAATCATCAAAAAATGGAAAAGCGCCTGGACCTGGAAACATCCCCATAGAGCCAGTAAAATATGAACCAGATATTCTACATGAAATCATAACAAAAATATACAATAAGTGTATATAAGAAGAAAATGACACCCCAAAAGATTAGACCGTACGAGTAGCTTATTTTAAACTCAATATACATAAAGCTTATTTTTTCTTTAAATCAATTGTCACTGTCAAAAATTCTGAAATTATGTTGGAACCCTGTTAGATTGCCATAAAAACAAAACTAAAAAAGCTAATTTTAAATGGAGTTACCAACCTTAAAACACTTTGACAATTGATTTTAAGAAAAAATGAGCTTTACAGTTTGTAAAAACCAAATGGAATAAATTCATTATTTCAGTTACTGTACATATTTATAAAAAATCTCAAACACGTCAAATTTAAATTATACATTGACATTTTTTAACGTGAAAATGGAATCCTTATCTTCAACCCCTTTCGAATGACAGGTACAACTTCCAATTTTTTAAATAGAAAGTATAGGTTTGTGATATATCGCTTGAAAGGTCTCTTCATTCTCTACTCAAAAATGTTATCGTTTTTAAGTTTATCGTAAGAATAAAGGTAGAATTAAATTTCGCTATAACATACTCAAAATGTAAAATGTTATGGAAAATGTTGCCAGGACGTACGCGGTGAACATTTTCAACATTTACTTTATTGAAATTCACAGTTCTTTTTAGTGTTTTACATTTTCCAATACATTTTAATTAAATTAAATTTCGCTATAATATACTCAAAACATAAAATGTAATAGAAAATGTAATAAAATGTAAAACACTAAAAAAAACTGTGATTTCAATAAAGTAGATCTTTAAAATGTTCACCGCGAACGTTTTGGCAATATTTTCCATTACATTTAACATTTTGAGTATATTATAGCGAAATTTAATTCTCTCTTTATTCTTGCGATGAATTTGAAAACAATAACATTTTTGAGTAGAGAATGAAGAGACCTTTCAAACGATATATCACAAGCCTATACTTCCCATTTAAAAAATTGAGGGTTGTATCTGTCATTCGAAGGGAGTTGAAGATAGAAATAGCATTTTTACGTTGAAAAATGTTAATTTATAATTTAAATTTGACGTGTTTTAAGATTTTTTATAAATATGTACAGTAACCGAAATAATGAATTTATTCCATTTGGCTTTTACGCACTGTATAACAAAGAAAACAAACGATTATTCCAGAGTTACATAGGTATAGGTGTAACTAACTCAATGGGGAAGTTGTATGATAACATTTTAAAAACAGAATCGAAAAAAAAATCAAAGTAATAGAGGAACAAAGTGGATTTCGCGCCAGAAAATCTTGCATTGATAATATATTCGTTCTTCAACAAATAGTAGAAAAAAGAAAAGCTAAAAATTTACCCACTCATTTGACGTTTGTTGACTTGGAAAAAGTCTATGATACGGTACCCTGGAAAAAATTATTTGAAACACTAACAAAATGTGGAATTAGTAAAACTTACGTCTGGGCAATTTTAAATTTTTACCGGAACTCCAACAGTTCGGTTAAATTAGGTAACACAATTTCAGAACTTTTTCAGATTACGAAGGGCCTTAGACAAGGTTGTTTTTTAACACCTACATTTTTTAAAATATACATTCAAGAAGCACTATATTTGTGAAAAAAACGATTTGAGAGAATAGGGATAAAAATTAAAAACCAGTTTCTGACAACGCTGCTATTTGCCAGCGATCAGGTAATTATAACAAGTAATGAAAGTAATATAGATTTTATGTTCATAAAATTGTTAGAAGAATACAACATATGGGGATTAAACATAAATTTAACAAAAACTGAATATCTAACAATAGGAGATGAGGAAAAAGACCCTGAACTACAAATAAACAAAACAATTAAAAGGTGCAACAATTATTATAAATATTTAGGCAGTATAATATCAAAAAAAGGAACAACATAACAGAGTATTACAATCCCGCAAAAGCATTTGAATTCTTGACTCATTATTATGGTCAAAACAAACTAAATTAAACACTAAGATAAAATTGTACAAAACGATTGTAGAGCCAATATTAACATATCGTTCAGAATGTTGGCAGCTTTCAGAAAAAGAGAAGAAAAAATCAAAACAATATTTCTATCCCTATCCCCATTACATACAAAAAGAAAAACCTTTTGTGATCTTAAATATCCTCAACCAACAGATGATATTTCTGTAACTCCTATAGTTAACGAAGAAGAAGTTCAAAATGCTATTATGTCATTCCCTAATGGTTCAGCAGCTGAAATGATAGCAAAAAGACCCCAATGTTTAAAAGACTTTAGGTGTTAAAAGTGGCTGTGAAACTGCATTTCATGGTAACAGAACATATTTTGCTAAATACGCCGGTTCTCAAATAGTATTCCTCCAACGTCATGCTCGTTTTTCAAATTTATTCTACAAGAAACATCAAATTTCTTCCCAAGTTAGTTGCCAGCAGGGAAATCCGCTTTTTGCATTTCCTCTTTTCGCCAGTAAACTTGTAGAAAATTTTTTGCTTTTATTAGAAATCTTTACAAATCAATTGCCATTTAGCTTTCTTTCTTTTTCGGAATTACTCATAAATGTTCAAACTTAATTATTATTTAAGATCAGGTCTAATTAGCTTCAATTTGAGCTATCAATTCCACCTGCTAAACCATTAGGGAATGACATAACAGCATTTTGAAATCTTTTCTTTGATAACTATAGGAGTTACAGAATTATCATCTGTTCGTTGAAGATATTTAAAATCACGAAAAGGTTTTTCTTTATTTTGTATTAAAAAATAGGGAACATCAACGTAATTGGGACAATTAAACACAAAATCGTATTAAAAACATATTTTTAGTACAAATTTAATTATTTGTCATGCGACTCTCTTGCTGTATACCACATAAATTTTGATTAATTTCTAGAAATTTTTTTCTCGTATATTGCAAAAACGTCTATTTGCCCTCACAATCTTTCGGGCTAATTAAGAATTTTTACATAAATTTGCTCAAAAAAACGTGCGGAAAACATCAACGTTCTCGTTATATTATAACTAAAAATTCTGAAAAATGTAGAAACTTTAATATCAAAAAAATGTTAAGCTTTTGGAAAATCAATACTCCCATTCTAAAACTGATAGTTAAAAAAATAAGAGTAATATAATCAATTAAAATACTAAAGATCAGCCCTTTATACTAATAGTATTGTCTGTTTTTTGTTTTATTTAAATAAAAAATAATGTTTGCAAAATATACGAGTAATACGAGGTTAATGTTTTAGTTTTTAATACTTTTATGAATTATTCTTATCAATTATGTTAATAAATGTTTGCAAATTTAATAATAAAAGAGTAACTATTAATATTAAGTAGGTACTTGTTCGGCAAGTTCATATCGGGTCAGTGTAGTTTTATGTATTATTCACATTTTTTGACTTATTAAGTTTTCATCTGATCTGTAGGTATCTTGAGTTACAACATTAACTTAATTTCAATAACAAAATTCAGTTTTATGTATTGACTTTCTTACCTTAATAGTATTTCATCTGACCTCGACTTAAAACATTAATAAGTCACTCTCAATAAAAATAAATCTTTCTTGAAAATTTTATTTCAACTCGTAGAATCGTCAAAAATGAAGATAACAATGCGTGAAAAATGTCATTATGAGATATTGGAGCAATGTGGAATATAATGTCTTTTGTGACATTTTTGTATGAGTCTTCGTTTATTATCTGACATATAAAAGTCTTAGCGAAAATGAACTGCCATCCGAGGCGAATTGGAATTTACATCTGCAATTATTTCAAGTTGGAAAATTGCCTATTTGCGCAGTTTTGCAGTTTATCTATGAGTTTCTAATTCAGATACTAGTACGTCTCTCTAAATGAAATAAAACGAACAATTTTATTTGAACTTTTTGGTGTACAATCATCACGATTGAAATTTCTCTCTTTAAATAAAGGTATTCACGTCAAGATTTGAGTCTAATTTATTTCGAATTGTGATAACATCAAGCAAATAAAAAAGTAATATTCAAAATTGCTCGTAGAGACGTCATTTTCAACATTTAAGGAAAAATGCTCCATTACTGATTTTATTATCGCGAAATTGACGAGTTTAAAATAATATTAGCAAGGCTATAACCTTGTCGCTTTTATTACACTATTATTTCGTCACCTATATTGACCTCTTTCATCGAATAAATATTAAATTTCAATACAAAACTAATCGTGAAAAATTTGCACAAAAACATTAAGAACAATTGTATTTGCGTTGTCACAGCATCCGTTCTTGCAAAATGTGTGTACACAAAATTTATTTGTCTTTCTTGTCACTTTGAAAATGAATGTTAATTGACAAGATTTTGTAACAAGGAATAAATTTCTTTGCACAATGTTTTCGCTTGTAAGTTAAATAACATTGGAATTTAAAGTTTCAACTAGTAAATCTACGAAGTAGCACAATCCTGCATTTAAAGAGGAAAGGAATTGTACAAATTCCACAAATCTTGTAGATGTAGTAAATACAAATTGAATAATTAGTTTCTCTATTTTTCCTGGCATAAGTTCAAACAGAATTTACAAGTATAGTTCCGTCTCGGCTTAATTACACTCGAAGTCATCTTTTTTTACTATTATCATAGTAAAACTTTCAACCCTAATCTGAATTTCATTGTTGTTTGAAAGCTGTAACTTGTGGGAATTGCATATCTACCTCAATGCTTTGACTCGAACAGTAGTTGCATGCGCACAATTCTTTTTGTTTTATTGTTAAACAAACGTAAATTACTTTTTACTGTTTTGGTATTTATTTTGTCGGAGACGATGATTATATTGTAGACACTTAATAGTACCACAAAAAATTGTTTATGAGATAAATTATGTTGCTTACTTGATGATGATTCGTCATCGAAAAGGAATAAAAATCACGGTTTTACAAAATCGGAAAAGGATGTAATTTTATTTTTGTTTTATATAAACACGGAAAATCCCAAAATGACAATGATTAATGCGATTTTAAAATAAATACAGGGAACATTAATATCGGCAGAATCGATTAATGTTTTATGATCATATTTGGAGAACGTACGGAGCTGTTATGTGTGTAGAGCTGATTTTTTTATTTGCTTTGTGTTCATATTTTTTTTCTTTTAAAATGTACACGTTTTTGGTTACGTTAAACCTTTAATATTACTGTAGAATAATGTGCTGATGTTTCAGATTTGTTTATTTATTCTTCCTCAAGGCTTCTGTTTTAGACGGAGTAAAATTTATACTCCTTTAATTAGTAGTTTTTAATATAAAAAGATAGATTCCACTTCCTATTTGACCGCTAACACAGTGGCAACAAATGTCATTTTTTGATCAAGGTCATAAATTTTTTATCAGCTGTCATTTATCATTTATTTTAATTTATCATTATAATTTTTAATTTAGAAAAAGAAAAAAAAACGGTTTTATATTTTTTATTGATTGTTTCATTGAAGTTATAGACAAAAAGCAGTTGTGTCCTGATGTAAGTAATATACCATTTTTAATTCTGTATTTTTTAAATAAAAATTTTAAAGAAGTCTCTAGTGAGACCCTAAAATTGTGTAAAAAAACTGTTTTGTCGAAATATTAATTGTCGACGCAACAATAATTGGTGAAGTTCATTTAAATAATTGTCTCCGCAGGACACAATACAGAAGCATTTATCCTGCGTGCAGGTTGTATTGTAGGAATTAAATGGCGGTCAGTGCTCGAGTTCCAAAATTGTAAATGACACCATTGTCGAGTTTTGCGAGTCCGTTTGTTCTTGTTGGCAGAGAATAGAAACAAAACTGTTTTATTCGTCCATAATTAATTGACTGAAATGGTCCATGAAACTTTAACTGTATACAAATAACCGAGTAATAAATGGAATGGGAGTCATAATCAAACCTTGAGGGACTTGCCACACCAGAAAACTGGGATGGAATCCCAATGAGACCAAAAGTTTCATATTTAATTTCATTTTCGTTTGTCGTAAAATGACTAGAATTAAGATTTGTGAAGAAGTTTGCGGCTTGAAATACACTAGCACGTACGGAGAAAGTGACACTATAAAAGCGAGTTTATTTTAAAACTGTTTCAAAGCTTGGTTTATTTAAATTAATTAAATACAATTAACAACTTTAGTTTTATTGAATTATAAACAGTGACGAAGTTTTTTACGATTTTAAAGTTTTAAAACCATAAACTGACTGATGCAACGTTGAAAATATTTTGTTGAGGGAAGTAAAGTAACAAGTCATGTCACTGAAAGTGTTATCTTTTATCACGTTAAAATGTGAAATGGTTTTAACTTTTCCCTTTGAAATAAGGGTTATAACATACTGATTGTAATCTGCTAAGCACTTTACAATTGGACATTTATTATGCATTCCTTGGGCCAACGAACAGATTTTGGTCGACAGGAACAGGAAGTTATTTATTATGAAGCTTAAAAGCTTACCAAAACTCTAAAACTGTTAAATTAGAATACAGTCAAACCCGGTTATAACGTACTCGGATATAATGTTCTGCGGTTATAATGTAAGATTTTGATATAAGATCCGTTCCCACTTTCACTTAAATCTCTTATTAAATATTTTTCTGTTATAACGTAATACTAGAACCCTTATTAAATGTGCGCAGATAATCCAGTGGCAAATTTTTCGTACGACTCTAAACATCCATCTTTCGTGGGCGGATTATCTGTGACTGATAAAATCCGGTGCTTTATGCAAATTTTTAAGCTTACTACTTAAAACTACTTCAGCAATGACTATCATATCATTACAGAGAAGAACACAAAGAAACTAGTGTAAAAAGACCGTTTTAGAAAAAAATGAAGAATGTGCTTAGATATAGGATGTAGGTATATACTAAGTAAGTCAAACCTATAGTATTTGTCCAAATAAATTATTAAAATATAAAAAATAAAACGTTTAGATTATCTGTGATTTTCGTTTGTCCAGCAAAGGCTCATTTCCGCCGGATCTGAACAATGGAGGTTCTACTGCATTTGTTTATAACCTACATAAGATATAACGTTTAGAAAAATGTTTTCTGTAATTATTGTCTGTTTTATTATATCGTTGTCTGTCTCTTTTCAACACATTGTTGTATATGTTGGTATGTAATATAAATTATGTGTTTTATGTGTTGAAAAGTGACAGTCAAAGGTATATAAATAAAAAATTACCTATACATACAAATCGTTTATAATGTACTTTGTTATTAAAAAAATCGATTAACTCAGGAATAACTTTGGACAAACAAAAATAAAATGTTTTGTACAATCGCGATCATCCAAAAGTACACGGTTCGTTACTACAACAATTTTTTTTTCCTATATTAAAGCTGATTTTTGTGTCTGTGGCGTCATTTACTTCAAATAACTGATTATTATTTCAAACAATTCGCTATTGCTCTAGCCGTTTGTTCTAATTGATAAGATAGGTTTTTAACAATGATTTTTAGCTGTACTTTTGTCTGATAGTAACTGTAAATGGTTAAAAAAGCAATATCAATCATTCAACCAGGACCGGACGAACCCGGGCTTACCAGAAATTGTCCGGTAAGCCTTTTAGTACTGCCCCCTTAGATTCTACAATAATTTTATTTATTGTAATTTTTTTTATACTTGGAGTAAATTTTTTTTTAGATTTTTACCAACGTTTTGTATTATTTTATTTTTAATAAAGCTTCTTCAGAGCTTAAATCCGCAATTTTTATTTTACATTTTTTAAAAAATTGGGTGTCACAAAAGTAAAAGTTATTTCATAAAAATCGGAATCAGCAGGAGATATTTTAAATAACTTTTTGAATCAAAACTAGAAGCTATGGATACAATTTTATAAAAATTGGTAGCCATAGAAAATAATTTATAAAAATGAAAACTACAAAATACATTCTAATAAATAACCTAGAAGACCACATTTTCTAAAAATTAACTATCATAACATTTAACAAATTAAAGTTATACTTTTTTTAAACTAGAAGTCATATAGGCTGATTTCACGTTAAGATAATACAGGTAGTATCTTCGTTTCTAGACAAAATAAAATAAAATCGGGTCTATGATTGGTTGTTGCCATGGAAAAAATGTATTAAAATTTGTGATACTACCGGTATTACCTCAACTTGAAATCAGCTCATTAGACAACAATTTATAAAAATAAAATATATGTATAATTTTATAAAAATTGCTATCGTTTTGTAAAAAAAATATTAGAATTTGTAGAGCTCATTTTATAAAAATGCCTGCCTCAATAAAAAAACATTTAATATAAAAATCAGAATAAACAAAAAACATCTTATTTATAGCTTTTTATCAAATCCAGAAGAGATAGACGAAAGTTTATAAAAACTGGAAGCTTTAAGCGACAATCTAAAAAAAATGGATGCTGCAAGTAGTACTTCATTATACTAAAAATTGTAGATGAAGTCTTATAAAATTGACTGTCATAAACATGCAGGAAACATTTTACTTATAGCTTTTTTTACCAAAACCATAAAAATGGAATCTGCAATAAGCATTTCATAACGTTTGCGATAAAAAGAACCTATTAGAAATTAGAAATTGTAAGACTCTTTTTTAAAAAATTGGTTATCACATAAAGCATTCATAAAAACTGGAATCAACTTGTTATTTATAGCTTTTTTATCAAAATCAGAAACCAGAGAAAAAAATGGTTAAAAACTGGGAGCCATAGGCAACAGTTTATAAAATTAGAAATTCCAAAAGGCATTTTAAAATACTAGTAATTGTAAATCACGTCTTATAAAAATTTGCTATCACAAAAGACATTTTATAAAAATCAGTATCAATAGGAGATATTTTATTTATAATTATTTTTTATCAAAAGTAGAAGCCATAAGAAAATTTTATGGCTTCTATGGGAGTCATAGGCGACAATTTATAAAAATGAATCATAAATCAGAATGCCTCTTTACTGTATATTATCTTACCATTATATTCAACAATGTCCATCATTTGGTTTAGTGATGGCCAAATAATTCTGTGTCCACTTTATAATTATAGCAGATTTGAATGTAGCACTAAAACGGAAGACAAAATTTTCGTTGCACTATTTATGATAAAAGAGTTATTAATTAGAACAAATTACTGATTAAAAATTAATAAATTTGTCAAATTGCCAATAATAAGTGTGTACTTACAAAGAATCGCGCAAAATTGTGGAAATAATTCATCGTCTATTCCTAGTTATTTATTTAAGTGAATTCCAAAAGGTACTACGTTATAACTAAATTTTACTGTATATTCATTTTTATTTCGTTTGAAATCCGATTAAACCAAAAAATAAATATAATTTTAATAAACCAATTTTTAAACCAAAAATGATTTTGCGTATTATTTGTGGCGAGATAAACCGCAGGCAAAACCTATTTATTTATGAAATAGCAAATCAACTGTATTGTGTTTGAGGTACTTAAAGTTTTACAATTTATTATTCTAAAAAAATAGAAATTTACATCCAAACGGATTTAAATTTTTAAAATTCAATTTTGACTTTAAACCTGTAATCTACTGCCTAAAATGTAACAAAAGTGTAATGAATTTTTAAATTTAAATTGCTGTTTTACTAGCAATAAAAGTAGCATTTTTAAATCACTTGTTAGCGTACTACGAGTAAAAAAGCAAAGCTGTGTTCCCAAATTACAAATCTCTATATTCTAAAACATACAACCTGCGAGTGAATTTTATCATTTTTATCCACTTCCAGCGTTTACCTCGCGTTTTGCTCCAGCTTTGACCGAGAGCGGTTTTATTAGACGTAGATAGGTACAATGAAAAGTTTTTATGTATAAAAACAAAGAAGTAAATTCGTATCAAATTTGAAAGTCTGTTCTTATGTATTCAACCGAAATCCAGCGTTGCTCGTAAAAATAAATGAAGTAACTGTAAAACTAGTCTTCCTACAATTCTTGCGCAAACACTTTTTTTTAAAGCCCACAATATTGGACAATCCCTTGCATATTGTGAGCAGCCGTGCAGAATTTTCTCACGTACCTTATGCAATTCTAAGCGTGCAGTTCTACACAACATTGTGCAGTTCTAAAACTAAAATTCTGAAAAATATAAACTAGAAAAAATCGTGGCGCCGGACTGGGCTACTTGGGATAAATCAAACGGAATATTTTTCCTTGCATCCTACATATAGTTATAAAATTTTACTCTTCAAAAATCCGCAACGAAAAAAAATCTAAACATAAAAAAGGAGCCGTACGACATGACCCTTCGAAATAATTCTACTAAACCCAACACACCATTCTTATTTTAGTAGCTAAGTGGAAACAAGCACTCCGACAACTTAAGTTAGATAAAAGTTAAAACGAGCATATACGTATTTAAAACAAAAAATTTTTCTGTAACTCTTTTTTTTCTGTAATTGTTTAGTGAACATTTTCTCAAATTCTAATACAGCTTGTCCCAAAATGTGAGAACTAATTTCTTGATACGTTGTTAATTAACGTCCAAAAAAACACAAAAGATATGTTTCAAAAATCTATCTTTAATTTGACAGTTACAATGATGATGACATTTGACACAATCAATATCTTAGTTAATATGACTAAAATGCTGAAGTATGAAGAGTTATATTGTCAAATAATTTTTTAAATAAAATTAATAACAAAACCATTTCTGAAAATATAGTAACCGGTAAACTAAAAGCGGCAAAAGAATTTATAATGTATCCTGTTTTTAATCATTTAAAGGTCTTAATGCTAAGACTCAAGTAAAAATTTTGTTAAGATATAAAAGTAAAAATAACCAAAATTTATATTTGAAACCTTGAATCTTAAAAACTTAAAAAGTTAAAAAAGTAAAGAATCTTTTTAGAAATTTTTCTCGAGCTCCCCTAATTTTCAAAAGTGAGATTTCAAAACTGTTTCCGTTTTCTTCTAACATTGAAAGAAAATGTCTTTTTTGTTATTAATGTAAGAAGTTATAATAAAATTTATTAGTTTAAAACTTGATGCAAAAATGTTTTTTGCCTCCGAAAATTCGCCAAAATATTGCTCTCTGTTGACAAATTATTGGCTCTCGCTTTAAAAAGTTGGAAAACGTCTCCGTCTTTCAAAATTAGTAAATAAATGTCTCTGGTTCCAAAAATTAGAGAAAAATGTTTTTAAATCCATTAATTTAAAATAATTTGCTAATAAATGTGAGCTCTGGCTTTTAAATTTTACAAAATGTGGCCCCCCGCTTCCAGAATTACTAAAACAATGTCACTTTTCTTTTTATTGATTTAACATTGACAAAAAATATTGCTTACATTTTTCAGAACTTTTTGAAATAACGTCTAGAAATTTTGAAATTAGAAAAATGTTGCCTCCAGGTTTCAGAATTAGAAAAAATAGTCTTTGAATTTATTAATTTAAATTAAATTGGCAATATATTTCACTTTTAAAGTCTAAAATTTATAAAATGTGTTTTCCGTCTTCCAAAATTATAAAAACAATGACGCCTTTAATTTTATTTTCTTGAAAGTAGACAAAAAATATAGTTTGCAGCTTCCAAAATAATTAAAATTTGTTTAGAAATTTTACTAATTAGTAAAATATCGTTTTTTGGTTTCCAAAATTAGAAAAAAAATCTTTTAGAATTCATTAAATTAAAATCAATATGTAGATTGTTAAAAGTAGTATTACCTCCAGCTAAAATTAATAAAGTGTTGATTTCGGTTTCTAAGTTTAGCAAAATTACAAGTTTCGACATTAACAAAAAAATTTGTAGAATGCTCCAGTTCTCAAAATGATAAAAACGTTGCCTTATAATTTATTAATAAAAAAAATAGTTAAAATTAAAATTTCTGACGTTAAAAACACTAAGAACATTAAGAATGTTGCCACCGGCTTTCAAAATTAGAAAACCAATTTCTTATTTATTTCTATTCATTTAAAAATTGACTAGAAATATCCACTACAGTTTCTAAAATTATGAGAAATCATTAGAAAAATAATCAAAGCTACTTTTGCATTTAGAAATATAAAAATTTATATTAAAAGTTGCTTACGGATTCTAAAATTAGTAAAATTAGACTAAAAGATTCAAAATTATTAAAATGTCGCTTCCGATTCCCAAATTAAAAAAAAATTTAATTAGAATAAAAATGTTGCTTTTAAATACATTATTTTAAATAAATAAATAAATTAATTAATTAAAAGTGTTACTCCGGCTTCTAAACGTACTAGAATGTTGCTTGTGGTTCCTGAAATTAATAAAATTAGGCTTACAGGTTTCAGAACTAGATAATGTCGCTTCTAGTTTCCAAAATTTAAAAAAATGTTGAGTAGTCTAAGGTTTTTATAGATAATAACACCTACGACTTCTAAAATTAGAAAAACATTGCCTTTAGGTTCGAAAATTAGTAAAATGGTGCCAGCGCCGTAGCTAGAAATTTTGTCAAGGTAGTAAACTACAGAGAGCGCAATTACCCAATCTAGATTCTTTTTTTGTTTTTAAATCCATAGAACAATAGTTGAACAAGATGTTTCAAGGTTTTTGGGAAAAATTTCAATTACATTTATCCATCTACAATATGTAAAATTATTTTACTAGAGATGTTTTTTTTTTTTTTGAACATCTGAAAAAATGTTTAGATGAGTTAAATGAGTTTTGGAAAATAGTTATTTAAGTGTGGTAGTTTTATTCATTATTTACTTTGTTGATAATAATAGGGTTGTCGAGTTATTTGGAACAATTTGGTGTATTACTTTATCGTAAGACAGCCAGCGTTTAAAACAGTCTCTGTTTCTTCGAAGTTTGTCTAATTTTGCTATAAAACCGTTTTCAATGATCATTAGGTATTAGATAAAAATATCAATAATCATTGTGAGTTAAGAAGTCTCCAGTTTGTTCTCCACTCTAGCTTTTCAATTTACATATTTTTAAAATTCTTTTAGATTATACGAGTAAATTTCAATTTGTTGATTTTCGACATTTTAAAATGGAATGGTGCAAATAAGACTATGAATTAACTTAAATTTTATCACTGCACTACAACATTCAACAAAAATATTTACTAAAAATTGATCATTCACTTTTGAACACAATCTAAAAAATATATTTTTATAAAAATTTTTAGAAAGTTAAGTGGACGTGATCTCAAAACATCGCAGGCGAATATGTGAATTGGTGCATGTGTTCAATAACAATCAAAGTGGAAACAGCTACTCCTCGGAAAAAACCCTCACAGGCATTGAATTAGTCCATTTTGGCCACTCCACTGTTAAACTGTGATTTAGATTATGTATAACCGATCTAGTTCTTAAATTTGTAAAATAATAAAAAAATAAAATAAATAAAAAAATCTACAATAAAAATTCGGAGTATTTAATACTAAAAGGCTTACCTACATACCGCCATACCGGGAAAAATATTATGTAATGAAGATGTGTTTCTTAAATCATATTAATTTAGTTTATAATCTCGTTGTGTAATAATTATAGTAAAGTAAAATGTACACTGTGTATCTTCCAAAGTTTGCTACAACACACGAAAGGCTTTGGAATGTCTTTGATTAAATATTTAACCGAATTAATGTTTGCTTGACACTAACTTTCGGTTTAAACTGTTCCAACATAAGATAGTCACTTAAATCTCTCAATAAAATTGCAAAAACTGCATAACACGCGATCTAATCAAAATGCACGCAACTGTATTACACGAGCGCAAATTCTGTTGCCTATACTTCACTCCCAACATTCCAATTTCCGTTTTTTTTTTTGGCTTTTCGTCCTTCACCACTTAGATATCAATTTGTGCGCGAGAATCTTCGACGAAAACGAGAGCAACGAGTACAAAAGAACAATCAATTAATCGAGTTGTCAGGCGATCAGGATTAGAGTGGTGGTGATCTTTGCAAGGGGCAAACAAATCGATGATGAGTTTTTTTTCAAGGGAAAGATATAATTGTTAAACTCATTCAATGGACAAAGATAATGATCGTTATTTAGAGGCTTTGAATGGGTGGTTGAAGCGCGAAACAACGATTCGAGACGAGAAGAAAATTTATAACTTAGTTTGTGCGATTGTATGAGGAATTGCAAATTTCATTACTTTGGAAATAACATCAATTACTTAATTTTTACGAGTTTGGGAGAGATTTCCGAGTTGTTCATTTCGCGATTAACTTGACTTTTTTTAGATAAAAGGTTCTAATCTCTATCTTATTTATCTCAGTTTTTTTGCCACGGAAAAAAGTTACACCGTCTGATTGCTGGTTTACACGTTTATTATAAATGTAATAAATAGGTTATAGTTCGAACAAAGCTAAATTATAGAATACTGGGAGAAATTAAATATGGGCAATTACGTAGTCATAAACTTTAAACACGTTTATATTGACATCAAAGGCACATGTTATTATATAATTATGAGTGCAGCTAATTATTGTAACTAAATATTTATGTTCGTTACTTGAATAGGGAAAAGGCTCTCACTGAATTTCAAAACCAGAAAATTTGCCAAAAATATTTTATTCATAACGTTTCAAATAAAATTTATTTTGCAAGTTAATTAATAAGAGAAAAACTAATTATATTTTAGTGTTAATTAAATAAAAAATATAAATCTAATTAGATATTAAATTTGATTAATTTTTTTCTGAGTCTAGAAGAGTTGAACGTTTCGTAAAATTATAAAAAAAAATCTTGACCGTCAATTGATAAGCACATTAATACATGATTTTTCCTAAAAAATTGTTCACTAATACGCAGAAGTTTCTAAAATAAACATTCCGAGGGAGGACCGTTGTAGGGGGTACCTCTTTATAGTAAGGCATTTAGCTTTTAACACTGTCTAATACGGCAACAATGCCCAGATTGTGTTTCGCATCAAATTTATTTAAAATTTATTGTTGGCGGCCTTCTCTAAAGCAATAAAATTTTTACAGCAACAAATTAATATTCTAGCCTAGTGCCGTTTCTTTTTGACCAAACTTTGTGAAAATTTAACAGTTTTTACTTTTCGTTAAAATTATTTTTTCGATTTTTTTTTTGAGTTTTTATTACACATAATAACGTCCATTATAGAGAAAAATAATGTATACAGATCTTCAGAACTTTAATCTTTGTAAGGAAAAGTCAACGAATTTTTTAACGTTTTTTCTCTTACTCCTGGTAAGATCTCCTTCAACGCTTTAAACTTGAAATGCCTTAATCTTGAGACATTCTGTACATATTAATGCACGATTTTATTTATATTAAGAAACGATTCTCAAACTAAAAAAAATATTTTCTTGATTTACAGACTTACGGGCTAATTTCAAGTTAAGATACTACCGGTAGTATCGCAAATTTTAATTTTTAATTTTAATGTTGTTATTTAACGAAAATAAGAATAAAACGAGTTTTGTTTTAAAAGCTATGTTGCATCTTGTCATCGATCAAATAATATCGATATCGTTACTACATTTTTATTTGCTGAAATAACGCTGTTATACAAGTTAATCAAAAAGTAATGAATTTGTGAAAAATTAGCTATCATTCATACAAATAACACAATAAGCTTTTTAATAAAAATTGTTAATTGATTATGTATTAGGTATTTCAGCATAGGAATTCTTGTTGAATAATGGTATCGAAAACGAAGCACGTTGTTAATTTTTAGAATGTTAAAATTAAAACTAAATACAATAGAAGTACCTACATTTAAAATAATAGTTAATACTCGTATACCCGGATCACTTTTGTAATAATAAATTTCAAAATTCAACCTAAAATTTTGGCTTTGTGAATTATGTTGTATGACAACGTCAACGTGACATTGTCATATAACATGACCTACATTTTAAAAACCCGAATTTTCGGTAAAAAACATAATTCACAAAGCCAAAATTTTGGCTTGAATTTTGAAATTTATTATTACAAAAGTGATTCGGGTTTATAATACAAAATCTGTCCTAAGTAAAAAACACCCTCTAAAAAAAAAGTAAGAAACTTGTCATTTTAATTCCCTAGAATGCAATTTTTACAATCTTAAGTGATTTTTGTAGTGTACTCATCATGCCATTTTAATTCAAAACTCATAAAATTCTTCAAAGCTATAAGGCTTTGTGTTCTAATTTTGGATTCAAAAAAACATACTCGACAAATCTTTAATGTTCAGTTCAAGAAAGTTAATTTACAAGTCAAAATTTTACGCTCGACAGAGTGTAGTCTTCTCTATTCAAAACCTGAGTGCATGATGTCCTAAAAATCTATTTTTTTTTGTGCAGGTTTAAAAATTAAGGCCCTAGGAAGTTGAGTACCACTAATTCTGTTTGAATTACACTTAAAAACTCATTATTTTCTACACAAATAACAACAAATTTTTATTAAATATGTCAATTTTTGTATAAGAAACCTTGTTTTAGAGTAAGTTTTGACTTTCCTGTATAGAGAAGCATCATAAAGAAAATCCAACTCTTTGAGTTTAAAAAAAGAAGAATAAATGAGAATTTTTACAACCGGCGTTTATGACGGATAGATGATATAGAAAGCGATGACAATTCAGGTGGCACATCAAAATTGTTTTTAAAGATAACTTGAGTAAGGAACAAGTCGGATTTTAAATATTCTCTCGTGTTCCCTCCTTTATTATGCCTGAATATGTAAATAGCTAGTATAATATTTTGATTTGAGGAATTTTATAAATTTGAGTTTCTTTATTAAAAAAAAAGTAGTCTAATGTTATAGTGATACACTTTTTTGTGTTTTTTATTTGCCAAATTTATCGATTTCTCTCTGTTCCAGTCCAGTCAATGTTAACGTACTTTAAAGAGAAAACGTAAAAATAAGTATTGTTATATATTATTTATTGATCGTAATATCTTGGATTGTGTAAAATATTTTTACGTATTTATAATAGATACGTTTTCAAACCTACAAATAAATATTAAATTCTAAGACTACTACTGACACTACTAACTGATATAAAAATAAACTTCTTTTTCATTATATTAATAGTCCATTTGCACGCCCTTAAGAAAATAATAATTTTAAAAGTAAATCCTTTCTTTTATTGAGAGGGAGGTGTTAAAAAACAATAAACGCTTTGATATTTATAAAATAAAAAAAAATACAAAATTTGTTGTTATCAAAGACGGCAGCCTACAATTTAAAGGATTAAAGCAAACATAATACGATTTTTAATTAAAATATTGATCTAAAAAAATTCTCCTTATGTAACAAAATTAAGTTCATTCATTAGTAGGTTCATACAATAAAAGTGAGAATCAACACACGTAGCAAAAATTTAATTACCAAATTGACTTTCAAGTTCATTGCAGCCAACCGTTAATTATCTAATAGTTTCACGTCCTAACTTTCTCTAACTACGAGTAGTAGTAATAACAAAAAAAAAATCTTACCTTTACTAGCTCCTGTAGTTTTGTCCCTAAGCACGTTAATCGAATGTACACGTCCGTATTCTTCAAACATCCTTCTGAGGTCATTCTCGTCCATAGATCTAGGCACTTGCCCTACGAACATTTTGATGGTATCGTTGTCAGGTTGTTCTTGTTCGATTTTGCCATTGTTTTGTTGTGGTGAACTTAGCAAATTGTTATTGTTGCTACTGCTGTTATTGTTGTTTGTATTGTTATTATTGTTGTTCATCGCCAGTGAGCTGTAACAAAAAAAAAGAATAACAAAATTGGTCAAGCCAGCGTTATTGTGACTAAAAATATATAACCAACTATCCACACAATTGTTTTATTGTTTTGTTCTCACTCCTTGGCTTCACCCAAGGAGGAGATTCGCTTTAAGTGTGAATTGAGAGCCATTAAGCTTTTGCCATCGATGCCCCGCAAAGCCGCGTGAACTTGCATATCAAAACGGGACTTATCGTTCCCTCATCCATCAGACTATAAGATGGCATTATCCCGGTTCGGTTCGGTTTAATCGGTTTTACTACAAACATTCAAACTTTTTCGCAAATCGACTAACTGTCAAATAAAGAAAAATCAAATACACTACTGGGAGGTACTTAAAGAAAAAGCACAACGTAATGCTTTTTACTAAGCCCGAAAGGGAATTTTACATCCTGCTTATCGAGAAATTGACACGTCATTTGGGGTCCGAAATATCCCCAATGACTCACATAACAAATTTGTTCAAAAAGTCCTGGAGACCGGTTATAGCAGTTGTGAGATGTAGCGCTAGCGCCATCTGATTAAAATTTTCGGAACAAATAACCCCAATTTGAATGCAGAGCGTGAACGTTTGGTCGCGATTTTCTCTACTTCAGCAACTTGTATCGAACTCGCGAATTTAATAAAGTTTCAGGTGAAATTCAGCCAAAAGTGGAGGTTCCCCGAAGCCAATTTTGGCTTGATGTATACACGTGCGGTAGCTGTTTATACCGACGCGTTCTGTTTTGCTTTCGTTCCTAATTTCCTCCGCCAGTTTCGTCGCACTATGCAAATATTTGATCAAACTCTATGCAGAACACATTGCCGCAATACGTGTTTTTGTTTGAAAATAGAGGGGGGGCAAGCAGGCCTTTAGTTTAGAGGGGCGTTCTAAATTACTATCGAATTAATCTCTAAATCCGGGACATTCAGTAATAACCTCAGATGATACGGACGCGACTCGACGAGCAAACAGGTTGGATTTCGATAGTTTGCTCTTGCTGAATCAGGTGTATCGACCACTAATTAAAGCTTCCAACGGTGGAAACCAAAGCCACCAAATCAATCGCAGAATGAACAGAATGGATCGACATCAAAGAGGATGTTTCGCTCTTTACTGTAATGTACTCCCATGCCAATACCAATACCGAAAGAATTAACCGGATTTGATTAAAAACTTTCCTAAGGTTAAGAAGTTTTTTAATAAGAACTGAAGCAACTTCAAAAAAATTTTTGGTTATAATAAACCATGACGTGGGTGATAATTTAAATAAAATTCCAATGGAAAAATAAATAAATTAGAAACAGTTATTTGATCTAGCTTTTTTCAATTTTCAAGCTTTAGTAGATAGATTGACAGCTGCTTTGTAAAGCCGTCAAAAAATTCATGAATTGCCTAATCAATCTTCTCTTTGTACCAAAAGTATGGCAAAAGTTAAATCAATATTATTTAAATTGAATTTATTCATTTTCCCCTAAAAAAAATATAAAAAGAAAAATTAAAAGCGCGTTTTTGTTTCTCTAAAACTCCCTCAAAGTTTGGTCAATAATTAATTATAAAAGATAAAGATAAAACTGTTGTTATTAGTTTTAAGTATGACATTAGATGCAAAAAATCACAACACAAAGCAAGTCTTTTAAAGTTTCCCAAACTATCTAAGACAATGGTAGTGGAGACACTATTATGTGAAACAGGCCTTCAGACAATACTAGCAAACATCTAAAGCAGGTCTTAGAAGCTGAGGCGAAACTTCTAAGTCTTAGAAGTTAGAGAGGGTGACACAAATAGACAGACCACTAATAAATAATTCAGCAAAGAAAAACTTTGTAAAATTTTTAGATCGAGAATTCCGAATTATTTCTGGAAAAAGATTTGATCGCGTGAACGCCCTCATTGTTGAAGACATTTGAGGATCAATAGAAGCGTCCGTTATTATCTTCCGCACTTTGCGGCCACGTTAACTAACTTACTGACACATTTTGAATTAGGTTCACTCGAGGACGCCCGGAATTGCTCCGGAGTCGCGCGATTCCTACCTCCTTTTTGTTTCGCCCCGTGATGCTTATAACTTAATACTCTGCTGCTTGAGTTTATAAAACCGCACAGAAGTAATTAAAGCCTTAGTGAAAACAATCCTGGAATGAGTTTACTTTTACAAGATTAGATAAGATCTTGATTAAAGTTTCACGATGGACACCAAAAGAAGAGGGGAAAAAGTCCGGTAAACAAGTTAACGGTTATTCGGAAATTATTTTGAGCGTTTCTTTTATTGATACTTAAACGCTTGATTTACTGATTAGGCCCGGTTTTACAGTCAGGTCAGGAACAAAAGCGGTCGCAAAGGAGACTTTCTGGCAGGTTATGAGCGCCGGGGATTCAAGCGGCAAATTTGGACGCGCAGGGGAATAGCAGGATTAAGAATGTATCCTATCTCTTAAAACGAAAATTTTTGGTATTAAATCTCGAGTTGTTTGATTGATGGGGAAAAATTAGGGCGGTGCAGCCTACGGGTATAAACTGACAGATCCAAATATAATTATGTTATTGCGATAGAACTCCCTAAGCACGCACCATGCATCATCAACCGAGATAGGGTTACTCTGCTGATCGATCATTACATTTCATCGCTTTCCCAAATTCTGCATTTTAATTAATTTTTTTATGGTTCCCAATGAATCTTTATTATGAAATTGTTGTATTTGGCTGATCTGCCAGATCAATTTCAATCAGTACAGCCAGGCCCGTAGCTGGCGGGGGTTCAAAATTATTTTTCGGAAGCCAGTTTCTTTATCTTCCCCCTAAAAAAATAGGCGCTCCGCGCTATCCAAATTTTTAACAGTAACTAATATAAACCAAAAAAAGACTTATAAAAGAAAATTTTTAAAACAAATAAATTCATTGATCTCGTCATGTTTACCATGTGTCTGCATTTTAGAAACTTTAAAAAATGTAGGTCATGTTAAAACAAAATCGGCTACAATTAAAAGCCACGGCTTTGTCATTATTTTCAGTAGGAAAGTAGAGTTAAAGCGAACAGACCTTTTTATTTTCAGTTACCTGAAGTATATGACAGTTTATGGGAGTTATCAACTGAACAATCAAGAGATGACAATACAAGATTATAGCTGATTCTTTAACAACAAAAATTAAGTCTTTTAAATTTAGCTGTAGTTTAATAAAGCATATTCTTTTAGAAAAAAAATATTGCGACAATAGAACAGTGTCTGAGAACTTTACAAAATTTGGTAAATCTTGTTTCCACTAAAAGAACAGACGCAAATTGTGAGGTTTTAACTAAAAAATCAAGAATCATTAGAAACAATGTCGATGAAGAAATAAATTTTCCACCAGTTTCTATTACCAAGAATAAAAAAACAATTTTTTTGTATAAATCAACCGAAGAATCTGCTATTAGCCCAAAAAATTATTTAAAATTTTTTTCCTTTTTAATTATGGTTGCCAACTGTTCTTTACTTCAAAGAATAGTCCTTTAATTTTATAAAACGTAAAAAATTATATTGCACAAAGGTTTTAACATATGCAAGTCCTTGTAATTGTTTTTAATTTTTTTAGTAAATATAAGAAAATATAATAAAAAAGAATTAGAAAAGAGTTGTTGAGATTTATTTATTTTGTTAAGAGTTGTTGAGATTTATTTAACAGACAGGAACGATATAGAAAATAATAGTTCCGGGTTATTTGATGAAATAAATATTTTCAAAACAATAGTTATTGAACAAACAACACTTACAGAAATATTAAATTACATTGTTGTAAATACTTTATTTTTTGTTTTTTGATATTTTAGTCTTACAATTTTGTAATCCTTCTTATCTCTGTAGCAGGTGGTAAAAGATCCTTTTCAAAATTAAAGTTAATAAAAAATTATTTACCTACGTAGTTCAATGTCTCCAATTTTTTTTGCCATGATCTTTATGTAAACTGAAATTGTAGATAACATTGATTTAAATAATATTATAAATAAATTTGCAACCATTCAAGCGCGGCTTGTACAATTAAAAAATCGTAGAATAAGTATTTCTCACAAAATGCTAAAAATATGTTTGCAGGGCATTTTGACTTAAGTAGGTGTTTACGTTTGTTTACCTTTTATAAAAAAGTACAAAGTAAGCAATTTACGTTAAAAAAATTTCTTATTTTAAGATTATTTTCGAAAAGATAGAGTTTTATTAGCACCTATTTTAAAAAATAACTGCCTGTTTACCCGCACTCAACTATATATAGATAATTAAATTATGTATTTATATATATGTTGAATTGTTAGATCAAAAAGTGTTTTTTTTTTTTCACCAGACTGTAAACAGAGTCTGAAAAAGAAACTTTTTAACACAAAACTAAATGTTTACTAGTAGTTGTAGGTTACCGTTTTGATAGTAGCCGAAAAGTGCTCACTTTTCGGCCGCATTAGAAAACGAAAACTTGAATTCAAGTTGATTAAAAAACTCCTTTTGGGAAACCTAAATAATAAACTTTCATACTAGTGCCATTACTTCTGTTACACACTGTACAATTAAATTACGTTAATTACAAACAAACAAAACGTTTTCGGATGGTTTATTGAAATCTGAGAACGTTATGTACGTCCGTTATTGAATTAATTTGGCGAAAATAAATAGACTGTACATTTAGTAAACAGTACATTACCGGTATTAATTCAGGATCAATAATAGCAAACGGTATTTATTAAAAGTTCGTTGAAATTCCACTGAAATTTCAACCGGAAAACATTTTAATTTAACTAGGGCGGAAAGCAAACCTTTCAGAAGTAGCAAGTATTTCAAGAGTCGTTTCAATTATTCGATATTTCCAAAATTAAAATCTGTTTCAAATATAGTTCTTGAGTTAATTAATCACTGACTTTCTTTTCAAAATCCGTTATAAAAAATTCAATCCTGAAAACCAAACAACCCAACTCTCGATATCTTTATCCAAACATCTTCAACAACAAATAATCCGCGTTTCTTATTTGTATTTTTCGTGTAGTAGCGCGGAAAGAGATCTATTATTAAAACTTGTTCCATATTTCATGCATAACTCGAGTTAAGAATGCGTCAATCTTGTCGTTTTTTTTTTAATAAAGGGTTAAAATCGCGGCGTTGCTAATTGCACTGCGAGGGTTGAGGCGTCATTGTGCAAAGTCAGCATTGACTAGGGCCCACGATTTCGTTCCGGTTTTCCGATACAGCGTGTCCCACGAGAAGGCGGCTTAAGATTGATCTGGTGGCGGCAGTGAGGGTTGAATTAGGTACTTGGAGGGTGAGGTTTGTGTATCGATCCCGCAACATGTGAGTGTGCTCGATAATGGTCTTTCGAATCTGTCGAAATCCACGTGGGAAATGTACTCGGCATGCAACGATCAAATTTACATCTAGTTACTCTGAGTGAGTATAATTAGGGCGTCTTCATCGCTTGGAGCTTTCCGGATGATATGTGCAACACGTTTCGTGCACAGAAAGAATTGTCGCGAACGTGATTTGGCTCATTGAAATTGCACGCTGCACTATTCCGAACACGGAGACCTTTAGAGGTGAAATGACATTTAATTCGATATACTCAGGCAATCGTAAAGGATAAATTGATATTTCCAAAATTGTAAAATCTGGTTTAATTAGATTACCCGGAATTACTCTACTGTATACTGTGCAAACAATTATTGCTTTCTAATATTAAATTAGATAAAAAATTTAATTATTGTTCAATCTGTGGTTGGCCTAACCTGATTTTATGATCACCAATTGTTGGACAATTTCATTTGATATCCAATTAATACCCAGCTGAGCTCATAATAGAATCTGAATCGTTACGGGAAAATGTACTAACAAACATAAAATAAAACAAATACGTGTATCATGTGTAATTGAATAAAAGCAACCCCAATAAAATGTAATAAATTGCTAATCAATTTCCGAACTGGAATAAAATCATGATTTAAGAAAATTGATACACAATTTTACCAAATTACAAATAATTATTACTTTCATTTTTAATACCATTAGACTAAAATAATCCTGCTTTATGTATTTTAGATAAATTAATACAGGATATTTTCGTGATAAAAGTAGCAGCAGGGAACTGACTGTGCCATCACATTAAATATTTTTAGTCTGTATTTAATATTCTGCAGTGTTTCCTACTCACAATTATCATTTATTAATTTGTTATGTTTATAAAATATTGATTTTAAACCAAAAAATTGTGTGTGTTTTTTTTAAATTTTGTTCTTATAATATAAAAAACAGTGCTACAAAATCCTCATTATAAACGCGAAATAAAAAAAATCACCAGTTAGAACAAACGATTTTTACCGATCTCTTAAGGTACGTTATAACTAGACCCTACTGTAATTTAAATAAATTGCATAGTTTATGAGCCCGTTATACCATATTAAAAATTGTGAGTACTTCAATTTTTTTTTCAGATTATATCTTGGTTTGCATATTTAAATTTTTAATTCTTTAACAATCGGAAGCCGCTCAACCCAACCGGAATAGACATTTTTCAAGTCCGGACCTGCAACTCTCAACTCGCTTAAAAATAAAGCATCGAGTGCCATTTAAACCGGAAATATAAGCCGGAAGCCACTCAAAAAATTACAGCGGAGTTGAGACGCACTTTCAGATTAATCCGATTAATTTTTCCGGGTTTTCGGTCCCTATAAAATCCACAGATCGAAAAAATTGGTTACTTTTCCCAGTAAACTGCGAGTCCTGTCGACCGCTGATTAGCCACGTGTCATTGATTATGCCGTATAAAAAGCCACCCTTTTTTGCGCTCATATTTCCGCCGACCTCGTGCTGTAAAACTAGCGTAGAAAAATCTGAAAATTCGACGAGGATAAAAAAAAAGAAAAAGATTTACGTCGACCGCATGCCTCGGACGCTTATGTTATTCTTGCCGCTTCTCGGTTTTGTTAAAATATACCCCAACATGCACAAAATGTCATATTTCAAATACTTACGCGGCGAGTATGCAATCATTCATAAAAAGTTCGAAAGACGGTTCCAGCATTTTTCCCGTTTTTTAAAAATTCCCGAAACACAAAACACGAGGTCCACAAACACGAAACGATATGAGAGATTATCGCCAAGAAAAGAAAAATGTAAGAAGCGCATGTGAAGCATGCGCCAAATCTTTAATCCCTTCAATATTTTCCCCGCTTTGAACAATTTTCAAAATAAACTAAATTCGCTTTTATGTAATTACATACAACAGTGATGGATTAGCGTGTCTGAGACTTCAGCCAAGTTTTTGATTTAAACTCATTGCCCGAGTACAATTTGATGAAAAGGACAACCACATCCTTGTTTCAAACATGCAGACTTATCTCTAACTTCAGCGCCACTTTTTTCTAATACCTGGTTCAACCTGTTGAGGATTTTTTGTGACAAAACTGATTTTTTAAATTTTCTGTCGTGGCAATATGTGGAGAAAAACATTCAAGTGAAAATTTTAAGAAAGGGATGATGTAATAAAGCAAAATGGTTTTCCGATAAAAGGGGGTAGAAAGCAAATGAGGCAGAATTTAATTCAAACTGTAATATTGTTTTTCATTTCAGTAAGTCGCGGAAAAATTGCATATGGGAGGGTGGCAACGACGAGATTATGGTAGTATTATCGAAGTACAAAAATTAAATTTCTGGTAGTAAACACAAAATAAACGGAAATCTCATAAAAAAACAATTATGCACAATAATAATTAATACAATTTTAAAATAAGTACATAATTTGTTGGTGATACCAAACGAATGCTCCCCTCTTCGGTTGCTCTTGATTAGGTACAATTTAAACTTAGGGTTCCGCTAGATGTTTCAGTTTTTGCAAGTTTTAAACAATTTATAAAGAAATAAATAAACTCTTTTGGGCTAATAAAGTTTATTACGTAACTGGTGATGTAATGAACATTATTTAGTACGAGTATGTTGAGGTATTATAGTTTTTAATAAAAGGTTGTCATGAAAAACAATTTTTTTCACTGCAAAGCAAAAATTATGTTTTGACAGAGCCCTATTTTCGTAATAAACATTTAGTCGTCGAGTTATGTTGCCCGTAAAAACGTAAAGCTTGAATATGATACGATTCCTACAAACAATTGGATTACTAATAAAATTGTGACTAAATATTGCAAAATGTTTAGTTTGATATAACGTGGGATCAAAATGTAACTAAATCAGAGCAAGCCATGTAAGTGAGTATTAACATTAGACACATATCATTCCAGTTACCTGGCACAGCCTGCTCTGATTCAGTTACATTTCGATCTCAACTTAAAATGATACTAAAACAAGAGTATGCAGTTTCAAGTTTACCTAAAAATACCATAGATAATACCAAGTTCTATTATTTTTCAATATTCTAGCAGAACTGAAGTTCACGAAAACTAGCAAAAATATTGTCACTATAATAAAAATTTGAACCATTTACAAATTTGAGAAAACAAATGACTGATAGTCGTCAATCAGAAAATAATTACTTTGGGTTGCAATTTTTGACAGCGTGTATTCTTATACTCTTGATATCTTATTATACTCTTTTGATATCGTACAGCGTTGTCTATAAAAGTTCTAGCTAACAAAATTCTTTACAATCTACTTATAAAAAAAAATTTCTAGGATAAAAATTAACCGTGTTCAGAAGGTCTACAATTTAAAATTTTAGAAAATTTGTGGTTGTTTATGTTTTTCGCCACTTACTTAGAACTTATTTGTTGTATTAAAATTTTAATTTGATATATAATATGGCTGAAGAAATTTTCTTATTCCTTTTTAAAATTTTCCAATAAAAATTGGCCGAGTTATCACGGTTTAAATTTGTTATTTTGAGCTTATCACGATTCACTAGAAATACTCGTAAGGAGGATAGCACAACTAAATAAATATCTTCATCATTTTAAATGGTAACATATTTATTTCTAACCTAAGCTTAAGACATTAAAATAAAGTGTGTGTTGAGTGGTCGTATATGTAATTTAATGATTGATGAGTTTGACAAAAAAAAAACACCAATTTGGTTTCCAAAAGTTTCATTTATTACGCCTACGTTTCGAACCGGTATTTGCCCTTTTTCAAGACTACATAACTTGTACACATAGATAAGTTAGTTAGTTGTAAGTTAGTTAAAAGCTTTCATTAAGTATTGGCCCCTGAAGAACTCAAGATGTTGCTGATATGGTTTGTGACAGTTCTCAATAAACAATTTGCATTTTGAGATCGTGGCAAACTCTCATCTCATAAAAAGCTTACTAAAATTTTTTGTTGCAAAATATACAATTATTTGTTTAAACAGTCTTGATAATAGGCTGTAGAAGCCTATTGTAGATCATTCTGTTGAAAATAATAGACTGATTAAATATCTATTTTTGATGAGTAATTCTGTTAAGAAATTAATCGAAATTTGTAAGATTAACTTTGTAAGACGAGTTATTTCGCTAGCAGAAGTCTAATAAATAATATTTTAGAAAATAACTATTTTTTAATAAAAGTTATTATTTTCTAAGGATTATAACAGAATGCGTGGCAGAATAGGCTTCAATAGATGTCTGTTCTTTAGATGTGTGATTATGACATTTATTATCTTTTTTTTAAAATAATTTATAAAGAAAGAATCTCTTGCATCAATAGATTGTTTTAGTAAGTCAACAAAATCTAAAATGTACTTTTGAATCTAAAATATTTTTTTATATGTTTAAAGTAGTCGTTAAATTGCTCGGTATATAAAAAATATATTTGAAAAAAATATTTTTAGTTCTGCGTTTTAGATTTTTGTATATTAGACCAAGAGAATTAAAATAGTTTATTTTGTAATGCAAAAAAATATTGACCCTATTGTTGTAAAACGGTGTTTCGCTTTAGAGATCATCATCAGAACAATAATTCTCAAATCTACAACATAACAAATTGTCAAATTATTAAAATCTGTATAAGTGCACAATTTAAATTTTAACAATTTACTATACACACCATATGTTATAGGTCTAAAAATTGTTTTAATACAGATCTACAGATTGAAAAATAAAAATGTGTTAGCAACAATATAATAATTTTTGTATTAGAATTGTATATTACATAACAAGAAACTAAACTGTGCTCGACAATATATTTTGGCGCTTATCGATATTTTTTTGTAGGTATATAACAGGAGGGTAAATTTATTAATTGCAGGATTGCTAGAAGACTCAAAAATTTGCTAACTATTCGGCTATACCTATAGTAAAACTAAGTAGTCAGCTAGTTGGACCGAGGCCTAGTCGGTACATTTATAGTTATTTTTTTTTGAATATAGAAATTAACTAGTATTTTTTAAGTAAATTGCTTAAATTAAGCTGATGCTGTCCCTCTCTTGTTTATTTTAGTAGGGGTTTAGGCCGGTGACTAAATACTCCTTTCTATTATTTTATTTCGTAAGTACAGCTAATTTTGTTTAGAAATTTTCATAAGTTTTTTTTCAATTTCTAATTTTTCTTTTTGCTTTGACATGTCTTTCAAGTTTTATTGCTACACTTTCTATAACTTTTTGTTCTTTGTTTTTAAAAGCAATTTTTACTGCACTGACCGTCTAAATAAATTCCCTGACTTTTGGAAAAAAATTAAAGAGCAAGGTTTCTTAAAATTAATAAATTGAACAAGTTTTTTTATAAAAATTAATTATACAAAAAATGTGATACGATAAGAATTTCCAATGTTAAAAACATTTTACCGATCTGAAACAATTGCTGTAGATGGGTATAATATTTTTACCAATTTTACCCATTAATAGCTTAGAGCTTATAATAACTCGAATGCTGGATAAGTTTATTTTTTTGTGACAAAATCATAATTTGAATTATTGAAGTTTAACTGTATATAGAAATTTCTAAAAGACCTAACTATCATTATAAATATTCTTTCAGAATCACAAATTTAAAGAAAAATGTTGTTACTGATCCTCTCTCTTTTATTTATAATCTATCTAATATTAGTAATTTAATTAGGAAGCACTTGCTTTATTATCCATAAAAAAATTGAAAAACCTTTCCTCTTCGCCGTTAAAATTTGCATAATGCGGTCAGAGTTGGAAATTATTTTAGCCTAGACCCTAGACGAAAATATTTATAGCGACGTGGCGACCGTCATAAGTATAATTTAATTAATTCCGTAGTGTTTTTGCGGTATAATGTAGGTGAGAGAAAATTACGTGAAAAGCTTGATGCGTCGTTTGAGCGTAGTGCTGGTCCTGCCGAATATAACAAAAGTGTCGTTATGTTTTCTGTGGCTTTTAATGCACCAGGATATATTCAGGACTCCGGTGAAATATCACGCGAATAAAAATTAAACGTGCTTTGAAATTTGTGCTCCCTCTGGATAGGGGACTTAGTTACCTCCAGCAGGACTTTTATTTATTTAATGCAAACCGTGACCGGTCATTTATATTGGGGACAGGATAAATTTGGGAAAAAAGCACGTTCGGAATTAATTGTGGTCGAGTGTGTACATGATGACACCTTTTTTCGGCTAAGTGAACAATGCAGATGCAGTCACACCCCCACAACTTGGGATATTTTACTTTTAATGAGGTGTGACAAAAGCTTTCAGCTAAATGATGAAAATTTTTAAAACTGTCACAATCAGCACAATCTAATTGTGACTCTCAAATTGTCAGTGGAAATGCTTGTTAGATGAATTGTTTTAAGCTTTTGGGTTTTCAAGAGGCGGAACTGCAGACAAAGTTATAACGTCAGTAAAATTTCACATCACGTAACTCTTTAGTTAAAATAAATCCAACACATTTTGTTTTATTCCTTAACTAAAAGTGTATATAATTTGTTATAGTTAAAATAAAATCAAATTTTCCAAACCACTAGTTCCGATCTTGAACATGCAAATTAAGAATAAATACAGCAATTTGCATTTAAGCAAATTTTATCCCAGTTAACCACAATTCAGCACTCTTTAACGATAATTGCGTATAGCGTTTTAATTTCCTCATTAAACCCCAAAACAAGAAAAACCCTTTATCTAAAACGTCCTTCCCAATTTGGAAAAATTTCATTTCCGTTAATAAATTCGTCGTTAAAAGCTCTCTTTACGACAGAGCAATCCGTCTAATTGGAAGTCGATCGTTAAGACAAAAGTCTGCGAAAAGAGCGTGTAATGTTCGACTAATTTAATTCTTGAAGAGAGGGTGGTTGTGGTGGCAGAATAAAAGATCCGATTGCTGTGATGGAAAAATTGATTTCGCCGTTAGGAACGCCACCAACACAGCCACCACCACCAACCAACCACAAGAACGAATTACGGCCGAAGGAAACGGATATTAAACGGGCGACGCAGCGGCGGAGGTGGCAGCAGGATAAGAAAAAATGTGTGGGATATCCTGCCGAAAATTACTATGGAGCGCGACGAGAAAACGAACGATTGAATTAGAAAACGACGAGATATTTAAATTTATTCAGGAATTTTCTAGTTTTGTTGGATGAAAGTTTCTACCTATAAAAATGTAAACTAGCGGTTTTCGTTGTTTTGTCTACCAGGTTTCATTTTCTTAAACAAATAGTCATGCCTCTAAACGACGTTTATACCAATTTCTCAAATGTTCAATTTTAATTTAAAATTTAGAAAAATAAAACGTTACCTATTTTTTTTATTTTATGAATTTACTCGTTTGTGTTAAATTTAACGACTCGGTGAGTAAAGTTTTATACGATGTTTAGTCTTGCCAAATTTTTTATGCATTTCCGTATATTCTGATCATGCAGTAAGTAGTCTCTGCTCCATGATACGATACTGTTTTTAAAAAATAATGAAAACAAATACTCAAAAACTTGCGTGTTTCAGGTTTAAATGATCACCCTGTATGAGCATGTTTACGGCTTGATACAACCAACATTTCAAGACCTGCTGCAATTTTTTTTAATAAACAGTTTGTGTTTGAATTTTTTATGTTTGTAAATCGCAACAGAAGATCTCGATTAGAATGTCTTTTGTCAAAGATATATTATGGCGTATTAAAAATTAATCTTTTTTATTGGTTGCCTGAGGGAGACGTGATAAGAGCAGCATCTCCCTTATATAGAACTCAAGTGCAATAAATTTGGGAATTCAAATTATAATTCGTAAATGTTATCACTCATTTCTTTATATTTCAAGTTTGGATTTACATACTGCAAAAGTCCTTCCATTAGGGTTAAATTCCTGGAGAAATTGGAAAGGACTAAAGTCCAGCTGACACCACATGACACGCTTTAATAATCTAATACGTATTCAAAATATGTACAAGGGGTTATAGATTAAGGGCCGATTAAAGCACGCTTTACTGTATCCTAGAACCGATTACTATACTCAACAGGTTTTGAAATTGTGTTGTCGATAGCTTTGGTAATATAATCGCCTCATCATTTATTTAAAATTTAAAAAAATATATTTTTACACAGTAAAAACTATTTCAACTTCGCTCTCTTTTAACAAATATTTTGTAGTTAAAATTGTAGTTAATTAACTACATTCACAAGAATGTTGTGAAATTAACAAAATTTTGTATTCGTCATTCGTATTCTCAAATAAATAAAATAAAATCATCTAATTAATTTCTTAATTAAAATAGTTAAATATGGTTAAGCAATTGTAAAATGATCTATTTTTTACAAGAATATAAAAAAAATGTTAAGAATTAGCTTCATTTAAATATTTGTAATTTTGACTAATCCTAGTTTATTATAGTACCTAATTGTTCATTTTGCCAATTTCACAAAATATGTTGGTTATTTAATATCTGATTTTGGTAATTTATCAAATTTTTTAAAGTGTTTTTCGAGTTGCTATCGTTTTGACTCGATAGTTGTCGCTTTTTTTTTGTATTCGCATTTTGAAATGCACAAATCACAAATACGGGCTAGATTTTGAGACATCTTGTAATTATGTCTTGACGGGAGCTTGTTAAAATATTTAATCAAAATTCCAAAAATTTTGACAGATATTTAAATGTTTTTATTTTGCTCTTCTGTAAATGAAAATTTTCCATTTGGAATCCGAGATAATCCAATATGCGGCTCCATTTCCAGTATATAAAAACACAAAGCGCTCTAATATTAAAAAATAGACCCTAAAATTATTCGTAAAGTGTCGAGATATATTGTCGGACATTATTTCGGTGTAAGTTCATTTTCGTTTTCCTTTTCCTCTCTTTGCCTTAACCAATTTTTCTCTCCCTGTCAGATCCAGACGCACTAATGTAAATTTCTCTCTATCTCATGTTGTTTGAATAACGTGTAATCTGCATTGTGGAATTTCATGTTTGCTCTAGTTTGGTAATCGCTGTCAGATGACGCGCGCCTTATTTATGACGATCCTCGACGAAATGAGCTTCATGAAAAATATTTTTTTATTCAAAATAGATTTTTTTTTCGCTCCGAAAAATTATTTTTACCGGAAAGTGCTGCATATTTTCCCCACCGATAAATCTTTCCAACCCCGGCGACACATTTATCTCGAGAATACCCGCAAATTTATATGATGCGAGCAGCTCATACATTAATAAATACGAGGATAAGACGAATTAAAACACATTTAATTTTTTGGAGGCGGAGAACGTGTCTTGAGGGATGGAAAACTGACAAGGTTTTTCTTCGGAAGATGATTTATTGTTTGCTTTTCGACTTGCTGGAAAAGCCTGCTTTGGATGATTATGTGAAATGTGGCGCAATTTACGTAAAATTACATGCAAAATTGCCCGTGGAACTAGGCTAATATGGAGAAATTAATTAAGACTTGCTATCGCAAGTTTCATTTATTTACAGATACTCGTATATCACGCAACCGCAATATAACACGTCAAAATTATACACAAAAATACAAATAACCGAAAACAAAAATAGTTTTAGATTTTTTTTGGATTACAGAAGTATTGTGGCTTAAATAAATTAGTTTTTTTGGCAGGTTAAATTATTTCTTGTGTTTTTACAAATAGTAGAACAAGACACAATTTTCGCTTTTAAATTTGAATAAGAATTTTTTTATAAGTATTTAACTATGTAATACCTAAGACCCGTTGCATAATAAATTCGAAGTTACAAGTTCAAACTACTGGGCTCATTACATAATAATTAATTGAATTATACTAAATGACAAAAGAAGTGAAACACCAAGAGGAAGTGCAGCGATTTTTATAAAACTTTGCAAACATAGTAAGGATAAGTTAAATAAGGAAGAATCATCTTTTAAAAAAATCTAACAAAAATGATACATTTCTTCTTTAATTTTTAGTAAAATTTATCAGAATGTTTTTTGATAGTATTTTGTTGTTATTGTGATAGTAAATAAACTGTAGATTATCACAATTTGTCAAAGTTGACTTAAAATAAGCTCCGCATAAAAATTGCATTTAGAAAAACCGGTTTGTCATACAGGCAGTTTGCTGTCCGTAGAAAAGACCACAGAACAACCAGTAGCAATACCTTATATTCGACAAGAAAAAGAAATATTATTTCAACGAGATAATGCCAGACCTAATATTGCAATAATTTATAATAACTGTTTAAAAACGGCTCATGTCAATTTATTTCTTTGGCCTCCCATGTTTTCTGACTTATACCCTATGTATAAGGGTATAAGGGTCCTACTCATTATTAATATTATTATTGTTGTCTTTTGTAGAATTAAGTTCAAATTTTAATCATCGTTTTTTGAAATAAACATATTTAGAAAGTTTTATGAAAATCGTTGCACTCCTTCTAGGTGTTTCACTTCTTTTGTCATTTAGTATATTTAATTTTAATTAAAGTAAATTTAAATTTTAATTTAAAAAATATAATTGTAATAGTATAGTAATTGGAATTGAGTACGACATCTATTTCAATTGCTGTCTAACTCGAGTTAAGTACTTTATTTCGTTCTATTCTTTTTTTTTTCTGCTTCTTAATCTTTAATTTTGCTTTTCCCCGGCACTTACAATTTAAAAATTCTTAATAACAAATACAAATTGTTGATTAAAAGAAAGCTCACAGCTAACCACCAAATAAATGTCGTTTATTAGATGTTAGTGTAGTAGTAGGTCAGGTCAGATCAAGTACTGCTACTACTAATAAGTCGGTCGATTAAAACACTACTTACTGATAG
The DNA here is from genome assembly GCA_029207805.1 of Tribolium confusum. Classification (NCBI taxonomy): domain Eukaryota; kingdom Metazoa; phylum Arthropoda; class Insecta; order Coleoptera; family Tenebrionidae; genus Tribolium; species Tribolium confusum. The sequence goes on from JALGAY010000006.1 coordinate 15,481,306, forward strand.
ATAATTTTAATTTTTGTTGCTCCCGTTTTAAATATAAACGACCAAAATTCAATAAAAATTTGTTGAAATTAGTCAAATCCTGACAAGAAGAAAATCATTTTCAATATTTTACGGATAATTAAAGATGCAGTAAAACAAAGTTTCATAAAAGCGTCTAAAAATTCTTAAAATATCTGAGATTAAAAATCAAAACCCAACCGACTTTTGGTTTTTCAACAGCAAAACAACAAATTTGAACATGTGACGTCATACCGACATCGAACCGAGCGAGCATTTATGTTTTTTTGTTATTGTTTTGTTATTGTGTTTTTTTGTTTTGTTTTGTTATGTGTCGTTTAATTTTTCGAGATTTTCGTCGTTCTGCAGATTATTCGAATTCTTCTTTAACTTACTTAATTTATTTTTAGTATATCTTGGTCCAAAACTGAAGATCATCGAGATTAAAAATTATGAAAAACTGCAAAGTTTAATGGCAGGCTATAAACAGGTTATAAACAATCTCACAACATATCAGATGGAAGAGAATATGCCGATATAAAGTCACAGTTAAGTTGGTCACTAATATTTTGAAAATGGCAAATCGCACGTATCTGCCGTTTGAAGATTTGTTCTTAAAAATTTTTTACCACATTTTTGGTATACAACCCCCTTAATAAGTATTTTTAATGACAATTTGTAAAAGTAATGTTTCTAAAACTTGATTGACATTTCAGTTTGACATTCAATTGTTTTTCAATTCGACATTCCTCTAAAGTTTTTTTTTTTTATGAACACGCGTTGATATCTAACACTTTATAATCCCAATGTAAACGTCGCCATAGAACTGTCTCGTGATATTCTTAAATTATTGACGTTCTACTGTAGCTTTGATGGTTACTATATTGTAGTTCTAATATATTAGGTATTTTATTTTTAGATTGTTATTTAATACATTTGAACAACTGATATGTTTTGTGTCACATTTAATAAAAGCATTATTTGTGAATTGGGCAAATTTCTTTGGCATTCTTGACATGTGAATCGCTATTTCTCTGTGTTAGCCGACATCCGGAAAGATTCTAAAATATTAGTCGCATGACTCCGCCAAAAATAAACGTCAGCTTCCGCCAGTAAAGAAATCTTCAGGTAGACACGCAGCTCGGTTACTAAAACACATCGTCTGCAAACCCCTAGATAAAAGACAAAAAGTCGCAAAAAGAAGGAGATTTAAGCTAAGAAAATCCTTTCTTTGTTGAAAGAACGACGCTTCCTGATGGTCATTGCAACAAAACTTTCCGTTTATATTCTCTCTTTTTTTCCTTTCTAAACATCGGAGGGTCACAAAAATAAGAATAATTTGTTTAAAAGGGTCTCTGGGGTGCAGCTCGTACTCGTCGCAACATATTAGTAACTCCACAGGTCGTATACCTAACACGTATTTCATTAAATTTGAACGATAAATGGGGATAGCCGGTGAGAATACGGCAAACATTATGGATGAGATCCTGCTTATAATAGCCGTAGGTTTAATGTTTATTTAAAAAGGTTTTCCGACCGCATTCGGCCACAGTCCACTTCCGACAGGAATCTCATCGAGATAACGGCTTATCATATTTAATCCCTGGATACTCATTGATCCGTTGTCGCCTAATAAACCACCCCCAACATCATAAACTCGCCCCAGGCTTTATTTTCCGGAAATAATGATGACAAGTCCCCTCTCAAAAAAAAACGCAAAAATAAAAAAATATTACGCTTGGCCACTTTTATTGTTGACATTCCAGACAAAAACTTTAATTGCCCCCATTTACTGGACAAGTACGGTCCTGAGTGCACAACGCTCTCTCTGCACAATTTACCGGTTGGTTTTATCCACCCCTTTTGCTATCTAGACCAAATTAACATCGACAAGGACGCAGCCACAAATGCGGAAAGGACATGTTAAGGTTTTTTTGTTCGGCTATGACGGAACACGCTGGAAATTTTCAACCGGAAAATTAGAAATCACTGCCGAGGTTAAAAAATAAATTAACGGGATGTGCATCCTGAAACCTGGAATTCGTTAAACTGCTAAACAAGTTCATTTCACATCCCACATTTTTATCCTTTTTTTATTTATTCTGTTCTTCTAAATAATAGAGATTTAACCTTTCTAGAAAGCTTGTCTGTAGAATAGGTTTGATCTAACGAGTGATTTAAACTTTCACTATTGAATAATAATTGATAAGATAAAATCAAATGTTTACAAAACTAATAAATAAAAAAATTATACTAAAACACAATTTGTATTTGTATTTTTTTAAACAAATATGACAATAAGAAAATGATCAAAAGTTTTCAAATGTTTATAATTCAAAATCATGCTTTGTGTTAAATGATATTGAAATGAATTATTCTATAACCACCTGAAATCCTAAAAACATTTACCAAACAAAGTGCAATTTTGAACAATTGTTAGAACAAACCTTATAAATTAACAATTTCTCCAGTGTCTTAGTTTTCAAACGTTTTAAAATTATCAAAAAACTCTATAAAAAAGCCCGGTTGCAAAAAAAATAAAGGCCTATTTCTCATTAAACAATAATAAAACGAAGTTTAGAATAAAAATAATAATAAACCTTTAACATTAAATAAATTGTAACAAACAATTTTTGACTATTTTCAAGCTAAATATGCTATATAAAATAAGTAAAAATCAATATTTTTGACTTTTTGAATGACTAACTCCTAGAAATGTTTTTAAGCTAAAAACGTAAGCAAAAAGATTTTTGAGACTTTGAATAGCTCTAATTAAACACCAATGAACCGAGTTTCAAGTGTTTGACTGCGTTCGAAAGAGCATTAGATAAGCTATTCAAATTACTTATTTTGTCAAAAACAATTCTATTATTACTAAAGTTGTAGCAACTGGATATTGAAAAATCTTGCATTATTGATTGGCTCTATGTTCTAAACTAATAAACCGAATTTCATGTGCTTAGCAGCATTTGAAAGAGCATTCAATATCTATTACATAAAAATTAAAAATAAAATAAATATAAAAAATAGCTAATTCTGCTTAAAGTCAATATTTTTGAAGTAGAAATATTAAAAATTTTTGCATTCTTGATTGATTCTAATTCCTAAACCACTGAGCTAATTTTTATAAACTTAATAGTAAACGTAAAAAATTCAGCAGACATTAAAGATTGTGTAGCTTAAAAATAGTAAAATACTTTTAAAAAAGTTGTAATAAAATGCAACACTGCCTTTTGAAAAATATTTTTTGTAGACTTTTGATAAAAGGCTCTAAAAACGCAAAGCTCGGATGCGTTTGCACCCGCTGCAAACCCCTCAGAACATTTGACAAACATTTGAAACTTTTACTAACTTTGTACAATTACTATGACTGATTGAGAAATAAAAGAAGTGAAGCTTTACCACAAGTGTTCAGCGAAAGTACGAAACATCTTTTAGAGTAAACAAAAATTAATCTAAAAATTATAAAACGCTCCTTAAAGAAACTACCACATTAAAATTCAATGTTGATTTATGAACCTTAACGGTCTTAGCGCGTAGGTTTTAATATTTTTTTGTATTATTCTTGAGCAAAGGCCACCATGCTAATCTTTATGAATATGAATTTAATTAAGTATATGCAAAATTTTAAACGAGGGTTTTTGAGTTTTGTCTTCTTATTCTTGTGCAAAATTCACTCTATTCTTTTAGAATTTTAGTTTTTTACTATAAGTACACACACTGTTTAGTTCCACTCCATTTTGTCGAATAATTCTTGCATTGTTGCTATTTGATAGTAATAACTGTTATTTCAACTAGATTAGCACACACAGAAAAAAAAACAATAGTTTTAAAGCAAGAATACTATCGCTACACTTATAAAAATATATTTGTATATAGAAAACACAAAAATTCTTAGTTTACTTTTACAAATCTAACAAAAAAGCAGCTAAAAATCTAAATTTTAACAAGACTATCTTCGTATTTTAAATAGTTTTGCAAAAATCTAAAAAGCCCTTGATATTTTGTTTACTTTTTAAATTATAATATTATTATCTTGAATCACTGTTTGATCACATTACAATAGTTGTAAATTAAAATTAACCTTGAACTAATTGGTCCTGATCCAAAATTTCTACATATTTAAGAACTTATTTATTTAATCACGACGGAAAATATAAATTTAGACAATGAACACAAACAACATACATGTCAAATTAGTTGCAAACATATTTTTTCATTCTGTTTTTAATTTGTATTTTCTCTTAAAAAGAGCTAAATTAAACGAAACTTTAAAATGAAAATTAAATTGGTTTCATTATTTATTCTTTTAACAATGAGTAAAAAATTAATATATAAGAAGCAAAAATTTTTGGTTTGGTTTTATACAAATATTTAAAAATGTAGGTAACCTGAAATAAAAATTAACTTTTCATCAAATCTGTTGGAAATTTATTTCGATTTAATATTCTTATTTAAACTGTAAACATTAGAAATTTTTTATTTCTATATATTTTTAAATTTAAGACGTTTTATGTTTAATTCATGTAATTTATAATATTATCTCCCCGGAACTAAGTGGACTGACTTTTTAAGGCTTGCAATAAACCGAAACCAGATTACAGAGAAACTCTTGTATTTATATTCATAATGCCTCCATCACAGTTCTTTTGCAGGTATAGTTATAGAAAAGTAAGCCCAAGAATTTTTGAGCTATACTATTTCTGTATAGATACTCGTATTATGTTGTTAGTGTGTATGTTATAGTGCCTTCAAAATTCTTTTAACAGACACATAACAGTTAACACTATAACATCTCTATAGAACATTTTTGTATTATAACAATTATAATTATGTAATACCGTTAAACTGTGGTTAAACTTTAACATCTCGTTGTGGAATTGTTATAACAGGTTATAACGTTAAATTATTAAATAATATGAAAAGCTCTATGGAGACATTATAACAATTCAGACAAAATGTTAATTTAAAACAATACCATTCTTCTGTAAGTAGATAATTAAATATTTAAAACTTTTTTTTAAAGTGTACACGAATGAGCTAAGCTTGTAATAAAAATCTGTTGATTTAGTAATTACATTTAGAAGAGAACGTCATCAAAAACAAGCCCACACAAATTTTCTCTTCCTTCTCGTATCGATTTTCTCCGGAAAATCAGTTTGTTTCTAATGAGTTGAATCTCTTTTTGTGACCCGGTTTGTGGCAGGGTCCGGTCTTAGAACCCTCCGTTAGTTGTATTGGACGATTGACTTTCGTACGAAGATTCCATCCTCGAGGGGACACCGGAATTGTCGTCGAGACGACCGGAAGTGCGATCTTGTGAGCGTGAATCTCTCTCGACGAACAAACGACTTGCTTTCGAAACGAACACTTGTCGTGAAAAATAAGACATTCGGGTTATTAGCTTCTGTTTTCTCGTTATTTCACCAAGAGAAAAGAGTTTATTTGTATTCATGCCTAATCGTGCTCAAATTCAACGATTTATTATTTAAATATTTCCCTAAATAAATCCCTCGATGTATTTATTGCCAGCGTTGGCGAGCAATTAACTCACGAAAATAATATATTCGAAATCGATGATGAGGGGCTGCATTTCAACCATTTTTTTTTGTTGGATTTGCAACGAGGTTATTTGAGATCGGAGTTAATTAAATTTCAAAAATGATTAGATACGGTATGCAAATATTTGTTAAGTACCTATTTCGTAAAAAAATACTGCTTTAATAATGCATTTGTTTACTTATGATAAGATAGCAAGGTTTCAACGCGATGAAACATATTAAATATGAAAGTGATATAATAAAGCATATTTAAAACACTAAAATGAAATAAAAAATATAAAAACGAAATGAATCTCCTAACGCCCCTTATTAAACACTTTATAAACATCGAATGTTTATTACTCAGCAAAATTTTCTTTCGTGTTTACGTTATTTAGGGTAATGTGTGTGTTTATACCCCACCATTAATAAGTTCATAAATATCGGTTGCTAAAACATATGTTGTTTATTATCGCTCTCGTTATGTTTATGTTTCTGTCAGAAAATTAATTTCATTTGACGAAAAAAATTCTTATCGCGATAAATTTATCGATTTTCGCACAATTTTATCGTAATGATCTCCGAACAAACACTCACGCATTCACCTACGACTTCTCGTAAACAACCACATTGATTCTCGCTTTTCCCACATCCGAAACCGAGCCACTTTATTTTATTTTTATTTATTCAACGCTTTTAGATAAGAACTCTCTGAAACCAAATCAAAAATTGCGTCAAGATACAATTCTTAATTCAAACAGACAGGAAAAGTGACACTAATCCTTTGTTTTTCTTCTAAATAAATTAAGAAACCTAATTAGTATTTGCATAGACTGGGTGAAAAAAAACTCTCTCTGAAAAAATATTTGGACTTAAAACCTGAAATCCGCTTTACGTTCCTCAAGCTTTAATCGCTAGACACATTTGTCTAAATTGAATTTTGATTCTTTTTTGATGTCTCTTCAATATTTATTTAAAATGTAATGTAAAACAAGACAAGCATCTCTTGTTAATTAAATTGATTTTGTAATAACGTAAGGGTGTTGGTGAAGAGATAATAGAACGGCCAGTGTATTAAATTTATCGTAAAGTTTGCTTACATGATGATGCAGCAAACTTTGAGTTTGTAATATAACCATCGTTTAAAAATCTTTGTTTGCTTTAGAAATCAATAAATGAATGATTCAGCTGGAAAATCGGTATTTAAAATCTGTTTTTCTCAGATTATAGGTTGCAAACCAGTTCTAGAACCGGTTTAAAAATTAAAGCGACTTTAGAACTAGTTCAAAACTGGTTTGAAAACATGCTATAATTACTTGTACAAGTTTCAAACTATTATTACTTACTTGTTTCAGTTACAAAGTAAGTTATTAAAGTATTATTTTGAAACGAACTCTATGACCGGTTTCAAAAATTGTTTTTCTGAAATTAGAAACACAAATTAATTGTTAATTCTAGTTTCATTAATAATAACTCTATTTTAAAACGCGAATTGATTAAACATTTATTAAAATTTTTAAGATACTTTATAGTTTTCTTTTTAGATTCTCTAACTTTCAGATTTTGTTCTTGTAAAAATCTTGTACAGATTTTTTTAGTTTTCTTTTTACATGTTTTGATTGCTGCAGAATTTTGTGCTTTCTAATAAGACATTTCACACTGTAAATACAGATTATCAACAGTTTTCCTAAATGTGCCAATTTTATTTTGTTAATTTTTTTTGATTATCCTTTAGTTTTAATATTATTGTTAAAGAATTCTCTTGACGGTGACGTTAGGTACTTATTGAGTCTGTGAGAACCTTATTACACCATTGTATTCTCGAGCGTACTAGAATCTATGAGTCATCGGCAGATAGAAGAGCTGGGAAGGTCGCAAACATAAAAGCAGCTGTAGCTTCTACCACAACTATAATTTTACCAAACAAAAAATGTTAGGGAAGCTAAAAAAGGTTCCAAAAGAGAAAAAAAATGACGTTTGGAATAATAAAAAAAAACTTAAGATAAAACAGTTGGTACAATAAGACAATAAGAAAATTCTAAAAAAAATAGAAGTTAGCAAGAAGGAAAAAATAATACAAAGAGGTTGTAAATAATCAAAAAAAAACTATGTATAAGCAGCAAAAAAATTCTACAAGAACTTAAAGAACAATGTTTAGAAAAATTTAAGAATAAAAAAAAAATTAATTAAAAAAATTTGAAAAACCTAAAAGACGCCAGCCAGCTGAAAGGAAATGAATAGAAACGAATTCCAGAAAAATAAAAACAGTTTATAAAAAAAATTCTAGAAGACTAAAAACAAAAAGCAAAACGTTTCTAAAAAAAAAATAAAATACAATTTTTTAAAAAAGGCTTAAACTGAGATAGAAAAAAAGCTAAAAAAAGATTCTAGAAGAGTAAATTTCAAAGACAACTTTTAAAACGCCAAACGAAAAGAAGAAAACGAACAAAGAAAAATGTTATAAAATTAAAAAACAAAACTAAGAAAGCTTTAAAAGCAACAATTGTAGAGAATAAATAAACTAGAAAAACTAGGTTTAAAACAAATAAAAGAAAATTTTTAAAAAAACAAAAAAATTGTAAGTAGAACAAAAAGAACATAACAAAATAAAAAACAAATCTTCTTTCTAGAACAAAAGAACTAAACTAGAAAAAAGACAAATCAAAGAAAGCTTATCTTTTAAAAATAACTACTAAAAGAATAAAAAAATGTGCTTTCAAAAAAAAGTTCTACAAATTAAGAAATTTAAAGCTATGCTTTTGTAAGTTAAAGAAAATTTGAATAATAAAGAAATTAAAAACAGGACATAGCAATAGATACATTTTAAAAGTCAATAACGCAAATCAACGTCCGCAGAATACCAAAAAAGTTCGTAGCAGACCAAATGCATTAAGAGAAAGAAAATGACTTTAAGAAAAACATTTTTTTAAGAGAAAGAAATGTGATAAGAGAATTCTTTTGACGGTAATGTCACTTATTGAAGGAGTTCTGCGAAAGCTTTAAGTGTTCTTAATCATACAATTACTCTGGGTTCTTGATCATATTAGTCATTAGTAACCTTTCAATACCAAAAGGCGAATGTGATAGATATGAAACAAGAAACGCTAGAGAAAAGTATACAGTTCGATTTGGCGAAACAAAGTGCCTATCAACGGCTATTAGTAAAGACATAAAAAGTGTATAACTGAGATGTTTAATTACTAATTCCAACATTTGCCTTTTTAATTTTAATAAATAAATAAAATAGATTCTAGTGACTTATAGACATTTATCTAATCAACGTTTCAAAATGGCAGCCGAATTTAACTAAGAAGTACCTACTTAGAAATGTTTTTATGACACTAAACTAAAAAAAGATTTTAAGTTTTAAACTTGGGAAGAACTTTTACAATCTAGGATATTTGATTTGAATGATTAAAAAGTCTCTAAACTACCGAAATGTCCTAGCTAACCACGTTCCTGTGTTTTTTTCCCAAATAGACGATTAAAAACATAAAAAATTTTAACTTTAAGAATCCTTAGTGCTCATCGGGTTGCAAACCAGTTGATTCAGTTTTACAACTGTTATAGAAGAAATTATTATCTAAAATAGACTAGAACTAGAATCAGTTAAAAACCGGTTTCAAAACCGTGTTTTACTACAATTACACGTTGCAAACCAGTTTTATTAGTATTAGTTAATAGCCGGATTTGTTGTTTAATAAAAACACTGTAATAAAGTTGATTAAATTGTTATTTATTATTTCTATCGATTAATACATTCGTCGTTAATTTGTTGTATAACGTATTTAATAGCCATGTAAACAATAAACGTATTATGCACTTACATTATTCACAAATCCATTAATGCATTTACCTAAACCCTATAATTATTTTCATTCTTTTATCTTGTCACATTAAATCAACCCCGTAAAAAAATTGAACCCGTCACTCCATTGTCAGTTACCTCAAAATCCATTCCCATTACCGCTAATTGATATGTTTGGAAGTCATTCGCTTCAGTCCAAGGCGTCGCCGTCACGACGCACACAAAAACGCAATCGTCCAAAAGCGGCTTAAACGCCAAGATTATCATCCGAAGGCAAACTCGACTTTCGTAGAGGGTATATCCGTCCTCACAAATTGTCGTTTCAAACTAACTAATTCCCCGTTAATTCCGGCAAACAAACTTAATTTGCGCAAACAAGTGGGTCCCAGTTTTCCGTCGAGACGCGAGAATGCGGGAGTGAGATTTTTACCGGACCCCCCTGCTTATAAAGTTAACGACCGGAGTTGCGGCGAGACGTTGTAAATAAAACGGTTCGAAAAAATTTCGGACAGGAAATGTATTAATGTGGCCAGAGATGGGGATGTTTACGGGAAAGGGAGGATAAAGTGCGAGAGTTTTTGTCCGAGATGACTGTTTTGGATTACGATAGAGATGGGTTTCTGGGGAATCGAAAATGATGTTTTTTTTTTTTGGATGAAATGCGTAATTTAAATGTGGGATCAAGTGATTACCCAGGTTCTAAAATAGATTCGAGAATTGTCTTTGCTGTAAATACAGTTTTCATCTGGAATTTATTGCTTTATTTTATTTCCGTACAAAAAAGTTAAGCTAAATTTAAAGTATCGAATGTTCAATTAAATTTGATGCTGAGGTTGCCAACAAAGTCACTGTAGTATTGGTATGTTTTACATAATTTATTATAAATATTGCATTCAGTTTATATTTGTTGTTTTTTGTATTAGCACAAATGCCAAAGAACCGAAGCAATCTATAAAAAACAGGTCTATCAATATCAATTTATTCCTTTTTTTTGTCGTGTATCAATATTGTCAAACCTATTTTATAAAACTAGTAAGCTCAAAGCTTTTTGCAAATAATAATTTAGCTTGACTGGCTTTGGGGCAAATTTGGGCAGTCTCAGGACAGCATTTTCAATAAAAATAACTCGAAATACGTACTCAAAAATAAAGATACGAAACGTTTTCTATTAACAAAATGTTGTAGTATTTTCGAGAACCTTGTTAGTAACTAAACACAATAGTAGTTAAACACTTAATAACGACGATTTTGCAATGTGCTCAAAAAAATTCAAGTTTTTGTAATATTATAATTGAAAATTTTAGAACAAATTGCAAGCCACTATCGACAGTTTTTTTTAGATGACTTTGGATATAGACTTAGTGTTATAGCGTCAATACTTATGTAAATTTCAAGACTCCTAGATCTTTGAACCAGCCCAAATGTGTACAAGATTAAAGATTGATAATGACAAATAATTTTTACGATAAAAAATAAGAGTAAATTTTGGTGGACAGTCAGTAATATAACTTTAATTTCTTCTATATAATAACCTATTAACTAACGGTTACAATAAATAGTAGAAAAATTTAAAAAAACTGTAACTGAAATATTTAATAAAACTGTAAATTTCTAAAATATGATCAAATAAACCAAAATTCCATTGAGATATCTCTATCTTCTCCTTTTTAAGGAATTCTTTTTTTTATTCGTTACTTTTTTATAGTAGATTGTAAGTTACTTAACACAAAATTTTGACCAAATTTGAGAACACTTCAAAAGATATCTGCACTTTCATTAGATTTATTAACATCTCGTATTAACTCAAAAGTCCCTAAAGATTAAAAAAATAACTTTTGTACTTGAAAAGCACGTAAAACGCGCCAAATAGAAAAAATATCATAAAGAACTCTTTTCTAAAGTCATTGTATACACTCATTTATTATAAAAACTCGCGCTTCGCGCTTGTTTGATAAACTTGAATTCGCGCCACAAATTTGATTTTTCAAAACTCTTTATTTAATATACTAATTTAACATTAAAGCACATTAACATAAAAAATTATCAACTACTACAAAAATATTAAAAAAAAACTTTGTTTCTGACAGAATTTGCACTAGTTTTAACCTAAGAGATTAATTATTTTTAATAAACAGTTTCTTTTATGACTTTAAGATTTAGTGGTAATATTGGTTTAAATAAATTGTTTCAAATAAATAAACTTTTGTCTTATTTTGACATTCTTATTCAGTTTTTGTTATACACACAATTTTAATCTTCTTTAGCGGATTGTAACATCAAATTTAAAAGAACGCTTCTCATCTTTAAAATAGAAAAGTAATCAATATTTTTTCATTAAGGTGAACAAATAAATTGACGTTGTTAGACTTTGAAATGCATTAAAAATACATTAAGCTAGGTTTTTCATTTGACAACAAAAGACCATTTAAACTTTTAACAAATTCAAGTTGAAAAATAATAATAAAAGTGTTCCAATTTTCCAATAAAAACAAAATGTTTGAAAATAAAATAAAAAAGTCATGAATAATAAATGTGTTTGATTAATTTACGCCGGATTCCCAGAGGATTTGTACCATTATTTTTTTTTTTTTTTGTAAATATATTCTTGCAGTCAGTGTGAAATAATACTTTTTATTACTTCTGAAATTTTAACTCGGAAAGCTCTACCCGGATTGTGGACGCTTTTCCAATAATGATAATTGATATCCTTCTGTTGTATTGGAAAGTTCCCTGAAGAGCAATTTTTCCAAAGAATTACACAGAGTAAAAATGACATTTCTCAAACTTTTGTCCACTCAATGACACTCATCTATCTCAAACTTATTGTCCTTGTATCATTGATTTTCAGTGTCAAGTTTATTCGTGAAATATATCGGACATTTAATTAATTTAAAAATTTATCGGGTCCAATTCTTTCTAGATTTATGTGTTCCCATCACGATCCTAATAATAGATGGGCGTTATCTGAAAACGTTCCAGTTATATTCGGCTTAACATAAACATAAATATATTCCGTATCTAAATATCGCAACATTTCCGATATATTCGATTCGAATAATTTGATAGCCCCGTTATGGATCCAAGTGCTTTTTCCGAATGAAAAGAATCCGAATCGCGTGACTGCAATTTTTCTCCAAGTGTAAAAGCATTTACAAAAGTCTTAAAATAACGAGTGTTTTCTCAAACTGAAAGCACCGCCGCCTTTTTAATTGGTCAAAGTGTGAGCAATAATTTTTCTTCTACCAAGCGAACAACACAACAAAATTATGGTGTGTATCCAACAATGCCAAGTTTCTAGGAATTCGTGGATTGATTCCAAAACGTACAGCCATTGGCATTGTCTTCACAACAATACCGATTCCGGGGCCTTTATTATCAAACAAATTACGTTCCGCGTTCAAAAAAGTTTTTCTTTTAAAGTAGCGGCGTTTTGTTATTAAAACAACAACGTAAATCAGATAAACATTTTCTCGTTTTATTGTGTGCAAAAAGTACGGAACAAACTGTAAACTGTTTTGATAACAGAGCACGGACTCTGCTCTTGGATAATTATATTAAAATTTTCAAAACAAAAAAATCTAAACACAAAAATTGAGAGAACAAACTGTGGATTTTTTACTTTTAATGATGTGTTTATTTGGGACCGTGTACATTGCGTTATTTTTAATGAAAACATTTTACATTGTGAACAAAAATATCAAACAACAAGAGCAATTTACGATTACGTCTTCAAGACAACGAAATTCGGACGTTAATTGTTACAATAAAAGCATTGTAATTTATTATACAACAGTTGCATTCACATTTTATACTTTCAAACTTAAAAATGCCAAGGTTTTTAAATTTATAGAAATACTAACGTTTAAATTGTGGCACCAAGACATAAGCAAAATTAGCTAGAAAATTTAGAGTAAGTATGTAAGTACCTGTTGATAAAAGCATTGATAAGAAGCTTACTTGTCTAAAAGTAGGTTTAGCTATAAAGCTAGATGATGATGAATGATGGTGCTATTTATGATTGTGTGCACATAAATTAATTAGGAGATAGGGTAAAGAGGTTTAAACGATTATTAAACTTTGAGCTGGTCAGTCCATGCAATCGCAAATTGTATGTAACCGTTTTTAATTTAATACTGAGACAAATGCACAATCAGAAAAACACTATATTGTAAAATCAAAAAAAAAAAAAAAATAAAAAAAAATATATTTTTAAAATAATTCAACAAATTGTCTTTAAATTTAATTTTTGCAAGTTGCGTGTATTGTCGATAAGAAAGATTTTATATGGTTCTATAGAGTGTCTCAAAATTAAAGCATTTCTTGGCTAATTTCAAGTTGAGATACTTTTCTGTGGCATCAACTAATCACAGCCCCGAATTGTTTTAATTTTTCATAGAAACGAAGATAGTACCGATATTACCTCAACTTGAAATTAGAATATTAGAGTTCAGAGCGTTGTAGAATACTAGGAGTATGAAAAAAATTGTTAACGAATTCTACGACCTCACATCACAAAAATATTGTTGCAAACATTTCAAAGTAACAATAAGAGATAGAGTTTCAAGTAAATAATTCAAGAAAATATAAGTAACGTAAAATTTTACAAAATCATTAATGGATACGCCCATAACACGACCAAGAGGAATGAGTCATCGCTTTACCTGAGTGGAGAAACGTCACGAAACTTTGGAATACATTCAAAAGTATAGTTGTATAAGTGGCGGAGACGTTGACCAGGCAGTTAGTCAGTTAGTGAGAACCACACAAGCAAGTAAAGTGAGCGATATTCTCGGAAACGAAGTACTTAATTAAATTAAATTGTAGTCGTTATTTGTTACCGTGAGTGTCGTGAGTCGTAATTATTGTTATCGTGTGTGTATAAAGTGCTCAACACTTGAAATAGAAAACCCTAAAATTTTAACAAAGTTTAAAGTCGTGTAACTCCTACAAAAATTTATTAGTTAAGATGATCTTTTTTTTCTGGATAACACATTTCTTATACTTTAGGATATTTAATAGAACGTTTATTGTAAACTTGTAGTCTAAATAAGTTATACAGGGTGTCAAAGACAGGTTCTCCAAAAAACAAAAAGTTTAGACTGCTCCCATTTAAAAAAAACTGTTTTTTGAGCATCAAGCAATATTTTTTTAAATTTATTAAAATAAAATAAAATTTTACCTCTTTTTGGATTATTCTAAAGATAAAAGTTAAAAAATAGAAAAATACACTACCTTCTCAGTCTAAGCAAGCATTTGATTGGCTCTTTCAAGCTTTTCGAAAAGTACAGAGATATATATCTCTCTTTATTTATTTTATATAGAGAGAGACATTAGATATAACTTGAAACGATGCCATATCTCCTTTTTTTTTAGTTGAGCATGCGTATTGATGTACAACTAATCATCAATGCAACAGAAAATCATCTTCTTTTCTCTCTCGCACTCATGGGATGTTTGCCTCACTTCACTTACATTACGGAGATAGGACGTTGGCCGTATATTTATATTATATGTTTATTATAATTTTTGATCAGAGGCTGTTATGAAAATCAAAAATTCTAAAACCGTAGGGCGTAACTTATTTCACTGGATGAGTGAACGCATTTTCCATTCGCTAAGTGCCCATTACGAAAATATGATTCTACTAACAAAATCTTCCGTTCTGCAGTAAACCCCTTAATTCAATTCAAATCTAAATTTTACTTTTGACAGTGACAGCAAAATGACATTTACAAAGTGAATTAATCTAGGCGCTACGTTTTTAGAATTTTTATTTCTCATGACAGCCTCTGGTCAAAAATTATAATAAACATATGGTATTATTATAAAGTATTTGGTTAAAAGTAGCGTCCGTATCGTAGTAACGAGCAGTTTAAGTTAAAAAAGTTTCAATATTTTTAGGAAATCTAATCACCGACCAATACTAAGTAAAGTAATGCTACAAGGATTTTGAGATACAAAAACAAGTTATGTGTCTAAATACACGTTTAAATTTTTATTCTTCTTTTATTAAATTAAAATTCGGAGCTGTTTAAAAATATGGTCATCTTCGGAAGTTTTTTTCTACAAAAAATGTTAACAGTTTGTCTACCGTTGCCTTTCAAAATTGACGTTTAAATTTTTATCTTTAGAATATTCCAAAAAGAGATAAAATTTTACATCAATTAAAAAAATTATTGCTTTTTGAGCAAAAAACAGTTTTTTGGTGTTATTGCTTCAATTTATAAGTGTGGCTCAAAATCTGTAAAACGGTATCAAGAGCTTAGTCTAGCGCTCTTTTGGAACCCATTAAAAAAAACCATATTTTTTTGTTAAAATGGGAGCAGCCTGAACTTTTCGATTTTTGCAAACTCTGTCTTTGACACCCTGTATAACTTAAACTACAAATTTACAAAGACCGGTCTATTAAACATCCTAAAGTATAAGAGATGAGCTACGCAGAAAAAAAAGAACATCTCAATTAATAATAGTTATAGTATACTTAAATTTAGTAGATAAAAGGTATTTAGTAAATAAGGTATTATTTAGTCAAATTATAAGCGTCAGAGAAAAGAACGGGATACGAAAAGCGACAGGTAAAATAACAAGTAAAAGTTATATGTAATGGTGTACATAGTGTAAATTACTTTTTCCGACAGAATCTGACAGTTTGTTTAAACGTTCTTAGCAAAAATTTGTTTCTGAGAGTGTGCCAACTATTACTAATTACGGTGATGCAGAAAATGAAGTGATTAGCCGTTGATGCCAACAAATTAGTTTAATTAGAGATTTGACAAGGTGCCAGTTATTGGTAATCAGATTAAAGAATTGATTAATAATATCAATTGTCAACACAAAAAACTGAGTAACTTTTTAATGTAGTTAAATAAGTTGATACTGTTGTAGAAATACAACCCCGAAAGCAAAAAAGTGAAAAAAGTAGTGTTTCATTAAATTTTGTAACCAGTCCCCGTTCATTTTTGCTAATTACCCTTTCTCGTCGTTCTTTAATTTTTCCCTAGAACAATAGCCGTCATTGTGGCATTACCAAGCACTATTTTATAGTCGGTCCCAGGTATTAACATTGCGGGTGGCAGGATTACGGTCCGCTGACACTTCAAACATCCCTTCGGGAGCTGTCACTCTGTATGGTAAGCACCCGAACTCATCACAGTCACCAAAAGAGAACACACGAGAAATAATCGCAACTCTCTCCGGATTAAAACACGACCCATCACCGGAATATGACCTTGTTGTTTCAGGGGTTGGGAGAAAAAAAAAGCACGACATCTGCTCCAACTCACGGATAAAGCGGTCGGTTTTTTATTAATCTCTTTTTATTGTCGGATTAAGCCAGTAACTAATGATCCGATCCATAAACGAGCTTATTGGTTATTTTCTGCGTCTCAAATTTGAAAGTCAAAATATGTTGGTAATGGACTCGCTGACGTCCGTGTCCACACCTGTATTCATCACAGTTGGCATAAACCGCAGACGGTTTCAATGAATTTCCTGAAAACACATTCCTAGTGACCGAGTTTTAAAATTTTCGCACAGATAGGATAATTTATGAGGTCGGCATTGACAGCACATGTTGGCGGATTTTTGACGAAAATAACTGCGATTGTAACAAGTGCACCAAAAGATTTTATTTAAAATGTCCTGTAGGAATTTGACGGTTAATACAAGGATCTCGTAAATTTGCTCTAGATGGTTATATTTTGTGTTTTTGGAGCGTTTTGACTGGTGGCAAAGGAATGAGAGTTCATTCTTTTCTCGGAGTGATTTATTTCGTTTTTGCGCAAGCATCAATTATAATCCCACTTATGAAGCTGAAAAAGCACGCGACCGCCTTGCGTGATATATCAAAAAATCCGGACGCTATTTCCCGAAACTCCGGAGAGATCAAGTTCACATTTCCAATTAGGTTTTGTACATGGCAAAGATTCGTCGAGGACAGAAAATACCTGTACAGTTCTGCCTGCACCCGCCCCCGGAAACAGGATGATGCATAACCGCCGAGGGGAACCGAAATTTCGTACAACCTCCTCAGGATTTATCCCTCTCTAAACAGAAAATTGAGGTTGGAATAATTTGATTTTTCGCTGTGGATTAAATATTTATACTGATTTCGGAAGTGAAAAGTCAAATGTGGAAGTTTCCGGGCTACGCACACGGCACACATAATGCCACCAAAAGAAAAAATCGCTCTTTTTTATGTACAGGCAATTTCAGGTTAAGGCCGAAATTTAAATTCAATATTCTCTTTCTCGCTATCGTATTGTAGCAATTTCATGAATAATTGAAAGAAAGAAGCCAAAATACTCGTTGACATTTCTTATAGAAACTTTCTAAGTGGCACCGACAATAAAAAATAAGTGTACTCACAACGAACGAGAGATATCACGTCACTTTATTTTTACGACGACGTGGATAAAATCAACGCTCCTCGTCTACTACCATATAATCCAGTAAACATGCCGATAATTTCAGGATTATCGAGGAAAAAGTAAATGAAATGTTGCTTTCAAACAAAATACTCTTTTTGAGATTATGCCATCGCAATTTACTAATAAACAACAAGTACAAAGCTTCTGGATTTCATTAGGTTTTTTAAAGCAAAAATCACATTCAAACTCTTCGTAAAAGTTTTAAAAATGCTTTCCATAGTAACAATACCTGTCATTACTCTTTTTTAAACAAATGCAGAATTCTGATACAATTTCCCGACTCGACAATTGTGAAAATGCATTTCATACGCAACTCTACATTTTCTCTACATGAGATGTTAAAAAATATACGCCAGAAATTGTATCATTTTATTCCTTTTTTAATTCGACAAGGCTCTTTCTAAACAATTTTATGCCAGATATTTACGCTATTGCATTTTTTTAATAACTGTCATTTATGTATAACAATAAAAAGTTAAGACTACACTAAAAACCGGTGATAACCTTACAAACCCCTAAAGCAAAACTGAGTGTGTGAGTTTGAATTCTAATTAGCCGTGGATGTTTGTAAATATCTTATAGAAAACTATAGTGCAAGACCTAATAGTAGACTTGAGCAATTTGAAAAAAAAAAAAAAATACACAGTACAGAAGCGCAGGTATTTTGTTCTTTTAGCTGTCAGTTATTTTCTCTAATTTCAAAAGCAGAATTGCCTCATTTACTGACTTATTCCTATTGGAAACTACTAATGCTTCTACATTGTTTGCCAGTTCTTCAAAAGTTTCTTAAAGCTTGACCAATATTAGCAGTTTCTTATAGCCTGTATTTAGTTCTATTTTTCAGTAAAACAGACAATTTACTATTTGTAATACCTCTCCACATTGTTTTTTGGGAGATCTTGAATTTTATGAGTCATTTACGTTATATTAATTCAGTTATTTAGGTTAGGTCCTTAACCAGCTTCTAGGGCTAGGAAAAGTATCGATACTTACAGAAAGTATCAATACCTGTTCAGGTATCATACACCGGACCGACTGCAGTCAGGTATCGAAGTATCGATACTTCCGATTTCTCGATACCTCCGATACTTCGATACTTCCGATACCCCGATACCTCCGACACTTCCGATATCTCCGATAATAATAAAGGGTGGCTATAAATGAATATCCTATTCAGAGTGCTTTGTATGTTGAAAACAAGCTATTTTGACAAACGAATTTACAAGCTATTTGATGCGATATTTATTTATCGCCACCCGATACTTCCAATACCTCGATATTTCCGATACTTCAATACCTCTGATACCTCGATGCCGCGATACCTCCGATACCTCGTTACTTCGCGATACTTCCGATACCTCGATACTTCCCGATACCTCAAAACCCTCGATACCTCGATATTTACGATACTTTGGCAAGTATCGATACTTTGCAGGTATCGATACCCGATAACAGGTACCGCCCATCCCTACCAGTTTCCTCTCTAAAGATTTTTAGTATACAGGCGCAGAGAATTATTTCAAAATTCAAATTCTTTTCTTACTTTGTACGTTTTGCTAAATTACTTTATCACACTATTTATATTTATTACTATATAAAAAATTGTATAATAAAAACTTTGTAAAGTAGGCAACCCAGTAAATCCATTCGCTTTAATGTAGTAATTATCACAACGTCAAGTCCACTAAAATTTGATAATAATCAATGTGTTACTTAGATTTTTAAAAATACCGCAAGTTCGGTAAAAAAAGATATAATTTTGTGTCTAACTGAAAATTTCATGTTGTGTAATGTCGAGAATTGGAGAATTGATTGTCACAAATCACAAAATCATAATTTAGGCTTCCGTTTATTTAGAGAACGGCTTTACGCTCTGGCATTTGAACCTCGGCCACGTGTGTTAGAATTAGAACCGTCAAATAATTCACAATGTCAAAAATTCCGCATTTGCTTTCGTTTCGAAATGTAAAAAAACCCCTTTTCTCCATACGCAAAGCTTTGGTGTTGAAGTTTGGCCCGATAATCCCTCGGGTATAAATCTTTCCGTTTCACGAAAAGGTCAAAGCGAACGCGGATGGAATTGTACTAATGGTCTTTGGTATGGGTGTGTGGAAGAAGCGCAAAGTGCGATAAGGACAATTCGGAAGTATCTTTCGGAGTAAAATTTGGTGCGAAAGCACCATCTTCATATCCCATTTAATATGGGTCCTCGATTCTCAATTATCTCATCTTTCGTTTGTCGGAATAATCAAAGCTCTCACAACTAATTACTAACAAGTTTAAATCTGTCATTAGACTGGCGTTCACTGAGACGAAAAGTTTATTTTAAAACGTCAACAACATTTCAACGGCAGGAAAAAACACACATGAGACGCAGATAAGCTTTTCTATTCTTTCCACTCGCGTTTATTTAGAAGCGCCGTTTTTATGCGGACATCTGCTTAAGTAGATGATCGTCATCATGTCGTTGATGAACGAAAAAGCAACCAAGAACCATCAAGGAAACAATGCTCGATTTTTACGACTCAAATCAGACCGGAATCGCTCCCAGAAAGGGGAGAAAAAACACACTGACGATTGCACGTTTTCACCAACGGATGAGGTGAGGAAAACGTCGCGTGTTAATCGTCTTCATAATGGTCAAGACGGCCGTTTAAATCGACCAACGATAAATTCACATCGCTCGGAAATGTTAACGTGGCGTTTATGAAAATTTATCAACAAAGATAAAATTCTCCCATAAAAACTTTCAGTCTAGTCCTACAAAATTGCATGTCCATTGTCCATACTATTTTATCAACAGTTGTATCAATACAAAATTACTATTCTAAAATTAAAAAGTAAATAAACATTCCGTTATGGTTGGAAATCAATTAAAAAGTTTTTTCTCCCCAGAAACTGCAAACTGAGCGTTTCAGAATCTGAGTCCATGTCTTAATTTTTCTGCACAGTAAAAACGATTTTGTTTATTTTACTCCATTTTAATAAAAACTTTTATCATACTTATTATTGTCTGCCGATCTGTCTTCTTTAAATCTTGCAAGTCTCAAATTTAAACCAGTGTCTGGTATGTAATAAGCTGACATTTTGCATGCACATGTAGATCTGATGACAGTACAACATTATTTAATTTAATTAATAATTTTTTCAGTTAAATTGTAACTTTTTAGGTTTTTGTGTGAAAATTATAGAACGTTTTAAAGATTTTTGTATCAAATTTTCAAAAAGTGTTCCTAACAGGTATTTGTATTTAGAACTGACTTTACAACACTTCAAAAATATTTTTAAAAATTTTAATTAAAAAAATACCAAATTTTCCGTTAGCAAAAGTTGTAACAATAAAAATAAAACACCAGAAACTAAAATTATCCAAATTCTGTTAAAACTACTACACAACGAAAGCAGCAATTGGAATAAAAAATCAAAAACATGGATGGAAGCTTTCTAACAAAAACGAAAAAAGTAAGCAGTCAAAGCCCTTGCTCCTTTTATTAAAAGGAAATAAGTGGTATATTTTCTAGAAAAAAGGTATTCAATAGAACTGATCAAAGGCAAATACACACAAAAGCAGTGATTGGAAAAATAAGAGTCCGAAGCATTAACAAAAGATTCCTAATAAAAACAAAGATAATAAGCAAGTACGAGTAGGAAAATAAATATCTGATACGTATTTTTAAAAGCTTTCTTAAAAATCTTAGAAGTCAAATTTGAACCAGTTTCTAATACCCTGATAAGCCTAAATTTTGTATACACATGTAGATCTGATGACAGTAGGTACAATAATAGTTGAATTAATAATTTTTTTAGCTAACTTTTAACTTTCCAGTTACATTAGTAAAATTTGTAACAAAATTTAAAAAAGTTTTCTCAACAAATTTTTGCGTTATTTACAACCAACATTTCAAAGCTTAAAAAATAAATTTGCCAATTTTAAGGTAAAAATACAAAACTACAAAACTTTTAATTAGCAAAATTTGTAGCAATAAACATAAAACAACAGCAAATTTAATTACCCGAACCGCATTAAAACTGTAAGACAAAGAAAGCAGCGATTGAAATGAAAAAACTAAGAAGAATCGATAGAAGCTTTCTAAGAAAAACAAAAAAAAAATAGGTAGTAAAAGCCCATTCTATTTGCATTAAAACAAAATAAAATAATTCTATGAATTTTTAAAAGCTCTATTAAATTTGCTTCGTTATCGATCTTTCTTAAAATTCTCTAAATCAAATTTGAGCCAATATTTTTAGTCTTCACTTTATACAAAAATGTTTTTTTTTTAAATTTTTATTTCTACTAAAAAATAAAAAATAAATTGTTTCAGAGAATGAAACATTTGTAGCTTTATAACGCATTTTGAAATACGCAAATACGGATTGGAAATGAGCTTTTCCTACATAGTAGGTGTAGGTTGTTGAATTCTTATTCTATTCTTGATGAGGTAACAAAATGGTAAGTTTTTGTAGCCAACAAGTTATCAGTGATTTGCTAAAGTAAGTTGCTAAATTTATTGCATGTCAATAAAAATAACAATAATCAGATGCTAAAATTACAAAATTTGTTGGGTACTAGTGTACAAAATATTATGTTAAAATTACATGAGTTTGGTACAGATTTTTCAACTAAATATTTGCAGTTAAATCACCAACAGAAAATTGTTAAATTAACTATTAAAATTGTTTAAAATACACATTGACTTCTTAAATTAAAAAAAGGTGTACTAGATCCCTATGTACTAATTTCTTACTTCTAACTGTATTTATTAGTTAGATAATCACTTTCAATTTGTTAATTTAATAAATTACACTAGTTTTATTCACAAAAAAAAATATTTTTGAATTTTACTAATAATTAGCGTAAACCTGTGAGAACTCCAATTTATAGTCAAATTAACAAACCCGTTCTTACTGACGTAGTCCTAAAAAGAAAAATTGCGTGTTTATAGTGTTTTATCAACAGTTGTATCAACACAATTTACAACTCAAAAATCAAAAAGTAAATAAACATTTCATGTTGAAAATCAATTAAAAGGTTTTTCCCCCAAAAAAATTACAAACTAAGCTTTTCAGAAACTGAGTTCAAGTTTTGAAGCACTAGAATAGATCAATACCTCGCTGTTTTGAAATTGTTGCGTTATCTGTTAGTAAAACTAATAAATTTTCCTGCCTTTCCAAAATTAACTATGTTATTGCACCCCCTTTTCCTAATATGATTAATGAATTTCCTTCTGTTGACATTTCAACTTGTGAAATCTCTGTGTTATGCGTTATCTAATTTTCAGCTACTCTTAATTGTTCCTTTTAAGCATCGCACTTTTTTGGGAAAATAAAACTGACCACAGACTACATTTTCCTGGCACGTAAATCTAATAAACTAAACCACTTGATGCTATGAATCTTCAACGTAGTAAAATCACTTGTATTGGTTAAAATAAACACGCGAGTTTAGTAGGTAAATATCTTGTCGCGATAATGTTATTTTACATTGGTGCTTTATTCCGTCGTAAAATCGCAGACGAGATAGCAAAGTTTCTTTGATGTGTGTGTGTTCAAGCAGTGGCACATTGTTTGGGCAGCGACGTGCCACAGGGTTCATTAACTTAATGGCTTGAAACCATCGAGATTGAATTTTTCTTTTCCTAGAGGGAATCCCTTACGAATCTCTAACTGGCAACACTGCTCTACTAACTACCTTATCACTTATCAGATTGTGTAAACAATAGTCAAATTGGGAAAAGTACTCGGCTTTAGAGAAATATCGTTACTAAAATCGTTATTAAAAAAAAACAGGTGACAGATATTGAAGTTATGTTGTACCAGACATTAATTTTAGCAAGTTTTGGTAGAAGCGATATAAAATGTGAATATTGATCGCTTTTTCGTAATGTGATTTATAAAAGAAGGTCGGCATGTTGCCTCTGGGGACAGAATTAAAGGATGCGTTATGATCAAAACAAATTTTAACGATTTTATCAAAAATTCAGTTTTTGGTGAATGATGTTGAGATTCATTCTTAAAGTTAATGTTTTCGCGAAAACAGTTTGCGAGAAATATTTTACGACCAAAATCAATTTAAACCCATGGTGAGAACCTTGTGAATGGAAGAATAGGCAAAGAAGAGATTGTTAACAGTATTATACTCGTCGCACAGCCATCAGCTACCTCAAGGGACTTGGGGAGAATTTCGTGATGCTTTGAAAATGTGGCAAAAATTGATGACATACCTTTCGAGCAATTATCAAATCAATGTTATCGGAAAATAGCAGAGATAAAACTAAAAATTTCTCTCAAATGTAAGCAGATTCTGAAAGCAATCAAAAACTTTCAAATCTGTTGTTTATTTTAGGTAGACAATGGAAGGTATGCCTTAAGTTGGCTCTGGTGTTGTTTAATTGTGCAAATGGCAGTTTTCTGTTGGTGATAGAATTCTAGCAATGTCTCGTGTAGAATTTGGAATTGGATCGGAGAAATTGTTCGGATGTCACACACGTCCATAGAATCTAAATATAGTGTCGTCTGGCACCGAAGAGGAATACCTCATGGGGCATTGGTGAGAGTGATAGTAACTTACGTGGCGTTGCTGTTGGGATTTTGCTTCATGTAAGGATGGACTCTGTTGGCGTTGGTGTCCAAGACGGTAGATGTTTGGGAGCCGTTCTGGGTTGGGGCTCCCGGTGACAATTTGCCTGCTAGCGCGTCCAGCGAGTGCAACATAGTCGGTGAGACTCAGCCACGAAACTGGCCAATCTCACCTGTACGTGTCTCTCGAGATAAGATAACGCACCTGTTATCGGTCGCGTCAGATCCGAGGCGGCGGTGGCGTCGAGGGCGCCGGGACGCAGCACCGCGTCATGGTGCACGATACTGTTACAAAAGGACGCAGGATGCACTAATACGGATTTAACTAAAGGCCTGGAAAAGCACACAGTTAATCGCTGGCACACGGACGCACGTGCTTCGGCAGCGGCGCCGCCGCCACCGTCACACGAGCGGACGGCTAGGCCGAACAGAACGGTCGGGACGAACAGGACGGACAAGCACACTGGTGGTTACTACAAAAGCACAGCTGGAGGCGGCACCTGGACAAGCTGGTGATGGCCGGTCCCGCGCCCGTCGCGCTCTGGTCGGCGCCGCCGAGCGCGCACATACCGCTCGTCGAGACGCTCCGCACTGCACTGACGCCGCTCCTGGACGGCGGACGAGGTGCACGGGCGCAAGCGCCGCCGACGACGCCAAATATCCAACATCTACCAATGTGGAATGCATCGACACGGACGGCGTCTGGAGACGCACGCGACGGCCGCCTCCAGAACCATAACACTCCGAAAGAAAGACTTTTAAATCATTAACTGCAATTAACCACCGCCACCAAACCGCCTCTATTTAAAATAAAAATAAGCTAATCAAAATAACTTTAAACATCGCGACGACAACAACAATAAAGATAATCACGAATTCGTCGTTCTGAAGCTTTTGTTAAGGTTTTTAATTACTTTGCAGACTCCTTATGAAATAATCTTTATGCAAATTCAACTCCTTGAAAAAGATTCCAAGGATAAAACAGAAGTCATATGCATAAGCTCTACTTTTAAATTCTATTGTCAACTACTCGTTAGTATTCCAATCGGACTTTATTACACTTTTTGCAAGAGCAACAATAATTAATTCAATTACTAAATATCTGCTTGAAATTTTAACTCATTTGTTATTCGTTTATAATGTAGGTGAAATATGAATGCGTTGCATTAACCAGGTTAGCTATTATTATTTTACAATTAGTGAATGAGGTAGTGATATCGTTGTTACTGTTTCAGTTAACTGAAACGTTAATATTGATTTTGAATGAAAAGACAGGGTGAGTCATAATAATTTACCCAACTAATAGAGAAAAAAATGATGAATTTTTTAAATAAGGGTAGTAAAAAGCGGAGTCAATTGGAATAGTATTACAATCCAGTCCATTCTGTAAGAAGTAAATTCAAATTTTTGGTTGTATATGTAGTTGGTAGTAAAGTGACACTGTCACAATTTAACACCAAATAAATACAAAAAAATAGAAACAAACACAAAACAACAGATTTAAAACTACATATTTCAAAAGTTACAACAATGGGGAAAAAATAAAATACAAAAATTACAGAACGTTTTACTGAAATGATAAACTTAAATCTATTAGGGCTTTAGAACTAATAAATCAGTTATAAACTACGAGCTTTTTTCTTCAACTTGATACAAATTTTTTTATTTATTGCTTATATTTTTAAAAAATTACAAAAACCTTTGTTTAAATTTTTTAAAATTTTTAGTAGAAAAATCTTCTAGATTTGTCATTTAATTATAGTGCTCTTAGATAAGACAAGTTATAATAAAAAATCGGTTAAAATTTTATTTTTAAAAATTGCAAAAGATTTAAAGAATTGTACAAAAAGCTCTCTGTCTGTAAAAGATTTTGTTTCTGAATAAAAAATAATTGTGAGTAAAACTGTTATTTGTTGAAGCGTTAAAATAGCCTAATGCAAAGATTTGTGTAAAACTTTTTGGCCTACAAGCTATTAACAACTTCTAATAATTTTATAATTTAAAAAAAAGAAACTATTTTTAAGCGTGAGGCCTCACCTGAGTCTATATAAGACTGCTTATATAGACTCAGGTGAAGCCATTGACTAAATAAAGCTGCAGCGACTTCAATTTTAATTTTTTTATTAAATTAAAATTGTGAAAATATTTTAAGAAACAAATATTTCATTTTTTAACCTTAATTATGGCAAAAACCTGTTTTAAAATATTTCTAAATATCCAGTGTAATTTTGTTGTTTTACCTCATGATATATGAGCAACTGTCACATTTTCCAGTTTTGAACGTTAAAAAAATATTTGGTGCACTGCTAAAAATGTAAAAGTAAAAGATCATTTATTTTTTTAATTGTTAATTTATTATAAAATGTTTATTTATTTCTAATAAATTCACTGAGCTAATGATATTAATGTGTAGAAAATGTAAAGATAACTTTGTTTTACAGTCAATAATTAAACTTAACTTGAAATTAACTGCTGTAGTTAAAACAATTTCAACAGTTTAACTTTAGTTTGTAATCTCAAGCCTGAGCTAACCAGTGTAACTGTACAGATAGTTAGTTCTAAGACCCAGTTAAAGTTAACTGCCGGTAGTAAGATTAGGTATAGAAATCAGTTTTACAACAAAGGTTAACTTTGGAGGTTATTAACTATAGTTACAACTATTGAAACTGTTGTAAATGATTAAAATTAACCTTTAATTTTACTTAAAATCAATCTTACTTAAAGTAATTTACTAAAAATCGCAAATTTTAAATAAAACAACTACATTTAACGAAGCTCTAAGTTTAGTTAAATTAAAATAGTTTTAATTAAAGAACTAATAAACGTAGAGCGGCGTTTAATAAAGCAAAATAATTTGTTTAAAATAAATATCGACTTCTACAGATAGCTTCCTAATTCTGGAACAATTTGTATATACCTATTAGTATATTATAAAACGCAGAAAGTAGGCATTCACAACATTTAGCTACTATATAATAAGACAAGGTTACAACTCAATAGTTCCTGGTAACTTTAATTCCTCTTTACAGAATAAAATAGACGTTGTACTTTATACAGGGAGGCCCCAAAACAGGGGCACCACATTACTGATACGCTTTTTAGTTCTCCAAAAAAACACAAAAGAAGTTACAGTAATAATACTATTTAATACAATAGAGAATTTAAGGGGGTGTTCTATTGTAGAAATTTGAAAAAACAAATTTTTTTTGATAGTTATTTTCTTTTAATATGTCCTTAAAAAAATTTGTTAAAATTTTAATTATTTTCAGAGATATAATCATTTTAGACCGGAACGAATCGAACAAAGGACGTTAGGGATCACCCGTCTTCCTAATTTTACCCGAAACTTTAAACGCGTTTTTTTCAAAACTACATTTTTCAAACACTACATGTCTCTATCGTACTAACTATTATTATAACAAAATAAAAATTTTTAATATTTTAATAATTCCAAAAAGGTAAAAAAATATGACAAACATTTTAATTTTATTCGGACAGCCGGAATTTAGCAAAAAAAATTTTCTTAGTTAGTACAATAGCAGCATTCATCTAGATTAATAATCTTTTTCATTTTTTTTTGTTTCGGATCATTAGAAGGGTTGGAATCGTAACAAACTTGGCGCGCCATCGTTTATAGTTTGACATTTTTATTTTTTTAAGTTTTCTTAAAATATATATAAATAAATATTTTGTCAAAAAATAAATAGTAAAAATATTTTTTGTTTATTATTTATAGCACTCGAAAAAACACCTCAAATTCATACCTTTACACTAGAATACTCCCTAATTAAAATAGCTAAAATTGTACAGTTTAAAAAGTTATAAGATCATATAATTTTTTAAAATAAAATTTAAAAAATACAATAAAATATAGCATAACTATTGCAAATAGTCTTATCATTATTCAACAATCTTAGTTAACCAAAATATAATGATGTTGTACTCAAAATTTACTGTAGAAATCAAAGGGGTAGCTTTGAGATCTTATATCTTAAAAACTAAAACAGATAAATATATTTTTAACATTTTTCTTATTTTCTTGGGACGCAATTGACAGTGTATCAACAATTTGACAAATGCAAACTCTGTATAACTCAAGAGTAAAAAAAGTGAGCAATAAGTTACTCAAATCCAGTCATTAACCGCCTAACCCTTTTTTATATTTGTGTTAAAAATCTTAAATACAATGTTGATTCTCGTTGGAAGCAAAAAGTTTCAATAGGCTTCACCTGTTGAAATTTCCTCGTCAAAGAAAATCCCGAATAATTGTTTTTCTTTTCGTATTTTTTCCCTTTTCTCGTACATCAAGTAAATCTTTCGTCTGCTGATAGTCTCAGTTCATTCTATTATATCAACCCTAGCCTGTTGCCAGACGTCGCGGCGCTGTTGCCTTTCCGTGTGATTCTGATGGATGATGGTTCGGTCGAGATTTATTCCGGACGTTCGATTAGTTTGCGAGGGGGATTAGACCGCCGCCGCTGCCGCCACCGATAGGTAAAAGTTTGTAATTGGACTTGGGGTAAACAGGACCGGATACATATCCGTGATGGATCCGCACTTGTTGTACGCCAGAAGACTCGACTCTCAAGGGACCACGACGCTGATCCGGTATTGGATTTTTTTTTATTGCCGACCCACAACACCGGAAAATGTACCCGACCCGATTGAGGTTTGCCCCTGCATGAGATGCTTTGACGAAATCAAAAGCAAGAAATTGATCACAGATTTACAAAAAGAACTATCAAGTTCACCTGGACCGTCGTCATAATTCCGGGAGCTTTCCCGGATTCAGCGTCCTTGTTCTGTCCTCTTTAAGCTTTCGATTTAATTTAGTACGGTTGGATGCCTCTGCAAAATAACCGATACTAGGGCAAAGACAACCCTCTTAACACAATTCAATCATTAGCACACAATTTCAAAAGGCAACCAGAGGCATATTTTGGCGAGATTTTTACACCAAAATTTTACGAGGGGTTGTAAAATTTTACATTAACTATTTTCAGGTTTTATTGTCACATATACCCGCCGTTTTAATCCCAATTTAACAACCACTTATAGCGCAGGTACGCGATAAAGACAATTTTAAAATTGTTATAGGAAAAGTTCGATTTCCTGTACCAATTGTCTACGTGGCATAGCCGCTTTATTATAACATTGAAACAATTTAACTTCTATCGATTTATTTCTATAGCCACGTCACTAATTATTTAGAAAAATTTCTAAAGCTTACATTTTGTAAATTTAATTAATTTTTGCTGTAAAATCCATTCTCTGAAGCATTTTTTAATTTTAGAGGATTATCCATGAACGGCTCGAGGCTATCGTAGCAAGAAAAATAAAAACGAAATCGCGGTGTAGATGTCAGACAAAAAAGAATGTTCTAAATTTCGCTCTTCATAAAAGCTCCAATACCACTACCGGACTCTTTTTATATACCCTAAAGCTAATACACGTGACTTTTCCATAAAACAATTTATAGAGGTATAAATAACATCGATTCAGGATCAGATTCAACGAAAAGGTCACAAAATAAAATTTTTACTATTATTTCTTATAATTCAAACTCGAATTCGATTGTTTGTTATTGTTTTGACATTTCAAAAAGCACAAGTGAACAAAAATAGCCTCAGAGTAAATTTCAGGCCAGAAAAATAAAAGTGTTAAAGTGTAAAAATTTCAGAGATCGTAAATCATTTCGAATGTTTTAACGAGTGATATTCGCACGATATTTTAAATATTTTATCGTTTCAGGAAAGCTGCAAAAAATTTCAAAAAGGATTAAATCAGATTTTGCCATTTTATGCTCTATGGCGCCATAAAAGGACCTGATGACAATCCAAGTCGCTTTTTATGTATGCACTGCTATAAACTTTGTCCCCAAATAGATGACTTTCATTAATTTAGATACTGTAATTATTAAATTTACGACTTGTCTCATCAAATGAATAACTTAAAGGCAATTTGTAATTAGGAGAAAATATTTTGTATACATCAGTTTTTCAGTTATATGTCTCCCCATTAAAAAAAACAAATTACTTAAAGATTTCTGATAGTTTCTATCTACTAAATTTAAATAGGCATAATTAGACTTTAAATTAATGATATATTCTTAATCTAATCGTTTAGAAAAAACGTAGATTTTTTGAAATATATGGAATGTTTTTAAAATAATTTTGAAAATTTTGGCGATATTTGGCTTCGAAACGATGCTACATATACAAACTTGCTTTTTACAAAAAAAAATTGAGATATCCGATATAGAAATTTTTGCTTAAAAAATTGCCTCATAGGTATATCATGTGTCTCAAAAAAAGTTTTTCAAAAAAAAGTAATAATAGCATTTATCTGAAAATCTAGCAACATTTGTATAGAGCTAATTTACATAGGTATTCAGCATTGTCTTAATGAGAAATCTAGATAAGATTTTTGCACATATTTTAGTCTCATCTTGTATATCAAAAAAATGTTATTTTTACAATTGTTATTGACGTGTTTTGTACAAAAACAATAATAGTTAAAAAATCCAACAAGGTAGATCTCCAAAACGATCAACGTTTGTATAAAAGCAACTTTGGATATTTAACATCCTAGCGACCTCCTGAAATGTCTAGTCAGTTCACAAAACTATAACGAATTGTGTAGATCAAAGATTTTTTATTATAAGATTAACAATTTTGATTTACTAACAAAATAAAAAGTGTCTGACGAAATCGAACAGTATGTAAAATGTCTAGTCATTCAGTGAACTGTAATAAATATAGTAATATTTAAATATAATTTATATATGGCTAATGGTTTTAATAAAAAAAGACTATAAAATGTCTCTTTTTGATCCCAATTTTTATAAAATGTCTTTTGTGACAGCCAGTTTTTATAAATTGAGTCCTACAATATCTAATATGTGTTATCTTTAATCTGTTACAAAATGTTAATTTTGGCATCAAATTTTAGTGTTATTATGTAGTGTCATACAGCAGAACTTCAATAACTTGAACTCTCAATAACTCAAACTAAATTTATGGAAAGAGACAGGCAAATTCCTTATTTTACTTCTTCGATAAGTCGAATCTCTCGATTATTCGAATTTATTTTATGACGAGGAACAGGCAAGTTATCAAACTTTGACTGTATTACGTAATTAGTTACGTAATAAGAAATTTTATTTTATTACTAGCTACAAAAAGAACATTATGCTCGTTAAACAAAATTATTTTTTTATATTGTGTTAAGTAAATAACAGTTTCAAAAAGTTGATTTTTGATTGCAATTTTCATTAGATGCTCCTTGTAATTTCCATTTTAATAAGTTATTTCTTTAAGACTCCTAGGTTTTATAAAATACCATTTATTTTATTTTAAAACCATAATCTGCTTTATACGCCCGGAAATCAGGGCGTAATCTTTATTTTTATAGCACTGAATTTGTTAAAGTTGCTACGCAACAATTAGAAATAAATTTTGTACATTCGTCTAGCTGTCAAATAAACGTCTTCAATTTTGTAAACGTCACTTTTTACATTAAATAACAATTATTACGAGAAATCATTATTTATTTCAAAAACTGTTAGACACTACAAACACACGGAGAGTGACAAAACTTTTTCTTAAATTTTGGGCTTTTACCTGTTGTAACATTTTTCTAGAATACACGTTTTTAGACACATTTTTATTAGTTTCCATTTTGGAAAATTGCAAAACAGAAAATAACAACATACCGGCAACATACATCCTGGCAACGAAAGCTAGTTAATCTGCATTATTTTCACAGCTTAAAAAATACCGGAACTTTAAATATTCTTTTGATTTAAAAAATTAAAAATATCTATCAAAACGATCTAAAATAAAATAAAACGTTGTATGTACCACGAGCGTAATTGCCACTAATGGCCCTCAGAAAATTAAAATCCCTCCTATGTCGGGCTTTAAACATTTCCTCCTGCCATAATCCTCTTGATTACGCCTTTAATGCATAAATAACTATTATGACTTTTGGTTTTACAAAAAAAAGCTATAAAATATTTCCTGTTAATTCCTATTTGTATAAAATGTCTCTATCACAAAAGTTATACAATTTTTCATGTGTACCTACTTTTTTAGAAGAAAGCAATTTTTTTAATAATAACCTTCGTCGTTACTGTTTTTATAAATTGCCGTCTGTAGCCTCTTGTTTTTATAAAAAAATCTATAAAATGTTTTTTGATTATGCTGATTTTTATAAAATGCCTGTGGCAGCCAATATTTGTAAAATAAGCTAAACAATTTCTAATATATTTTTATATAGAAAAACAATTTTAAATTGCAATTTTTATAAAAATGCCTTTTGCAATTTATAATTTTATAAATTGCGACATTCATTTTTTATAAACTGTCATTCACAGCTTCCGCTTTTTATTAAAAAATATATTAAAAAATCTTTTGTTAATTCTAATTTTTATAAAATGCCTTTTTGGCAGCCAATATTTCTAAAGTAAATTAACAATTTCCAAAAGGTTTTTTAAAAAAAAGCTATTTTTGACTTTAATTTTATTTTAAAAAAATGCTCCTTGCTGTTTCCGTAAAAATAGAATATCGTACAAATGTCGGAAGAATACTTTGATACTTTCAGTAAATTTATTTTTCTATTATTTTTAATAAACAATTGAATATAGGTACTAGGTACTCGTAATATGAACACTTAAGGAAGTGTTCAATATGTCTAACCACTTGTCGTAATTCACAGGAAAATTAAAAATTTAATTTAAAAATCTCTAATTTATTTATCTGTAATAAACGAAAATTTATTAGAAAGCGGCCTATCTGTATATAAACAAGTGAGAGGGTGATGACTAGTCAGTCGATGCCAAATAGTTAAATAAGTTACTTATTCTTTCAACGGTTTAAGAGAGCGGCAAATAGGCGATCAAAGCGATAATCGTAGGCAATATACTGTGTGTTCTGTGTAAATAGTTTGTAAATGATAAGTTATTCGTTGAGAAATTCAATTCTTAAAATTGTAAGAGCCCGAGTTTAAAAATTGTTACACTACATTCTGTTTTAAAATTATTATTTTTTGTGTGTTGCGGTTTATTTCAAGTAACTAATAAACGAATCAATTTGCGAGCTTTAGAAGATCGTTAAATATACAAGTTCAACAAACTTAAAATCGAAGCAAATAATCTCGTTGTGTGGAAAAAAGCGGCATTCCCAGCTGACCTCTTCAGTTATCATTGAAGTTAGACGATTATCTCGCCGGTCCAAGTGGATTAATAATGGATGTTTTCCGTGAAAAGCGCCGCCTTCACAGACACACACGTCTGATACGATCATATCGTTTGTCATGCTTTTAAAAGCGTCTTTGCTCGTCGACAACAAGAGAAAAATCCACGCAAGCGACCTTAACAAATTGCACGTTACGATCTGGAAAAGAACAGATTTTTTTTCTAGTGACCGTCTGTCTTGATTTGATATATATATTTTTTGTTTTTTTTTTTCTGGTAGAAACGTGATGCGAACTGGGACCCTCGTTAATGTTGCGATAAATTGATGGAACGTGATAGCTTCGGGTTCGCGGCCCCCTTCTAATGCATCTGTTACGGTTTTAATCTATCATAATATAAACCATAACTGTTTGTTGTTTGCGGAAATTGAGTCCAGATTGCTTCTCGACTTTGTGGCAAACAAGAGATGGCTGGATGGATGTCTCCGCTCGTGCTGGGAGCTTTCGATAACTTGTTATTGCGGGGGAAATTGATCGGAATTGACTCTGATCCTTCATAAACTAATTGAGAAAAATATTAACTGTCTAATAAATACAAGATTAAATAAGAAATACTTCAAGAAAAGTTTAGAAAAGTATTTTTGAAAAAGTGATTCAAATCTTATTTAAACGAATTTTAGATTTCAAAGAACTTGGTACAAAAACTTCGACCAATCATTATTTTTGATTATAGGTTATTAGTTTTTCTGTCGAGTGTAATGGGCGTTGTCTATACCACACGATACACTACTTTTTTCCATAAACGTACTTTTATTATTACTAAGACATCCGTCTATCAAAGCTTATTAATGTAAATATGTATTGATTACCTATCTATTTCCAGTTATTAATGTGATCTAGAAGCAGAAATGTGAATCAATAATCTAGTAGTGGTTAAAGATATTGCATTTCATTTAAATTTTTCGCATTTTGTTGATTTTGTTTTTTTTTTAACTCAGAGCTTTTGTCGTACAGTCAACGTCAAAAAATATTTTTCCAAAATATTCAAATTTTGACAATATCATGAATTGTGTGTAAGTATTCAAGGGTCAGCAGTCTTGTTTGCGAGATACCTGGTAAGAGCAAATTTATTAAAATCAACATAAAAAATGCAGCACCAGAGGCATGCAGCATCAAATTGCAGAGATAAGCCGAAAAATCAGTGAAATTAAATCTAGGTTTACCGAAATTGGTGGCGTCATCGTTGTCAAAATTCTGGTATTTTTGTTTCTAAACACCCTCCTTCGAAAATTAATTCTTTTGATTACTGATTGTTGATGATCACGACAGTAAAATTAAAATTAAAACAAGCATTACTAACTAAAATAACAAATTAATAAAGAAAATTACAGGGTAGCATAAAAAAATACAAGAGTTCGATAGAAATGTAGAAGAGAAATAAGAAACGAACAAATTGTAGAAAAGAAAATAAAAGATTGTAGACTACACGAACAAAAGAAAGAGGCGACAAGAAAAATGATGTTAGAAGAAAATACACCAAATAGCCAAAAAGAATATAAAAAACCAAGTACAAAGTGCAAACATATTTGCAGATTAAAATAAAAACAGGTACAATGCCAAAGTATTAAAACGCATTGAAGCAAAATACAAAAAAAAGAGATAAACAAAAACTAAAACCTTGTCAAGAGTAAAATCAAATTAGATAAAAATACCATTAAAAACAATCCAAGTCACAAAGAGTAAAAACGTGTTTACTTTTTATTGACTTTAAGACTATTTACGACAGTGTAAATAGAAAACAACTACACCAAAGTTTAAAAGATCTTAAAAAATTTGAAAAAAAAAGGTTATCTAGATTAAATAACTTTGAAAAAACCATACATAGAACCTACAGAATGCTATCAAGGATATTTAAAGTATCTGCCAGTCTACGACAAAAAGATCTGGATTTATCTACTTTATTTAGAATAACGCTTAAAAATGTTTTGGCGGACTAACATACCTACCAGTAACGGATCCAATTTTAGCGGATCAGGATCTGGTGTTCTAAGACACGGATCCACGGATTCATCCGGATTTTGATTATTTTTTTGAATCCGGATCCGTATTTAAATCTTTTTCATCGAATCCGGATCCACTTTCATTGTTTCGGATCCGGATCTAAATCTTTTGTTTTAGATCCGGCACTAAATACTTCGCTTAAAAAATAAATAAATAAATAAATAAATAAAGAATAATTTAATTTCTTAAGCAATAATAATTTAAATTCTAAAATTTTTTTAGAAGCTTTTATTTATTTATTGACGTTAATGTTTTATCTTATTCACTTGTTAATTCTTTATTAGTCAATTTAATATGTTTGCTTATAATCTTGTCCCCTTACTTTCTTTATCAAGACTTTTCCGATTATTTTAAAATCAAATGTCAATTGTCAATATGTTAACTAAATTTATTTTTATGATTTTTGGAGGTAACGTGTTACAGAAACAATTAAATAAACGATTTGGTTTTAATCCGACGTTTCGACTGTTTTTTATTACTGTCTTTTTCGAGGAATAAAAGTAGTAAGTAATAAAAAACAGTCGAAACGTCAGATTAAAGCCAAATTGTTTATTTAATTGTTCCTGTAACCGGTTACCTCAAAAAAACATATAATAATAACAGTTGGAACGTAATCATATTAAGAATTAAATTTATTTTTATTTTGCCAATTTACCAATAGCAACAATTGTTTTTTTTCTTTGAGTCAATCAAAAAGTATTGAACTAAAAGTAACGTGTGTTAGTCTATTTATAATACACATTTCTATTCTTTAATATATTGATTTGTTTTTAAAAAAGTTTGGAAAGTTTTTCTAACAATTTTTTCTTTTTTGTTTAACTTTCTTTTTTACATCATAATTCAGGCACTGAAGATGGAACTTTAGCTTCCGAAAGCGATTTGCTACTGGTGTATTAGAAATTTGATTAAGCTTGTGGGTTTGACATTGATTTTTATTGTCATTGTTTATATGAAAATCATGTCACTTCAAGAAAAAAAAGATGCTTCGAACAAATTTAATTTGACTAAGTTTGAAAAACAAATTATAAATTTGTGGAACTGTATACTAATATATTTAGATCCGGATTCAGATCCGAATCTGTTTTTATTCAGATTTTTAGGATTTTTAAACTCTTTAAAGACCGATCGAATCCAGATCTGATCCGAATCCTTAAATGGATCCGGATCCGGTGTATACCACTAACAGAAAGGTTTACTTTTCCACCAGCAGCACTAATGTTTTGCATTTGCAAAAAATGTAACACTCATATCAAAGACAAAAAAAGATGGTGAAAATTATACGAAGATTACCTCAAAACGCTGCAAAAATGAAACTGTAAATTAACGAAAAAAAGACTAAATTTTTAGTGCAAAAAGAGGAAGCAAAAGTATACAAAGATGGTAGATATATTATTTAGAAGTTAATGTAAATAAAAGCATACAACTCTATTTTAGAAAGGCTTATTTACGTAGAAACTCTGTAACAAAAAATATAAGCTGAAAACAGAAGTATCTTTGCATTTAACTCTAAAACAAGGTCAAAAATTGTTTTAAAAGAACAAAACTTTAGATATATAAAACAATAAGCCAACCAGTTGTAACTCGAGAGGTAACATTCGCTTGTAAAGAGTAGACACTGAGAAAATAATAACAGTTCATGATACAAATAGAGAAATTTGTAGAAAAATTTATAGAAGGCAGAAAGTAAAAAAAAATCATTATTGACACAAATATTATAGGGTATTTAAAGCACAAAGAATAAGATAGATACTAATACTCAGATACTAATAAAAATAAAAAATAAAAACAGACCACCCAGAATTAGCACCCAACAGAGAACAGGTAGACCAAAATTAGGGACGAGAGGTGAAAATAAGAAAATTAAGAGAAAACTTAGAAACTTAGAATAAAATTTTAGAAACTTATAGACCGGTAAACTTCCGAAATAATTGGGAAATTTTAATTGTTCACGAACTGCAAGATGATTTGATAATACCAAATTATTTTCACAAATACTTGTAAAGCTCTCCTACAATTTCCCTCTGGCTACAGCCCTGTAGTCTGTAGTTAACTTTAGTTATCAAACTACCTACAGACTTTGTTAAGACATAAGCAAGTTTATCTCGATCCTTTTGAAAGAATGAGAGAGAGAGAAAAAAAATGTTGTTATTGTGTTATAAATCGGACTATATAAAAAATTAATTTCTTAATTTTGTAAATATTATTGTCATTAAAAGTTGAAGAATTTAAAATTCTTACCAATCGAAATGCATTTCTAGCGAGTCATACTACTTATTTTAGATTGCAATGCATTAAATGCATTAACGTCTATTCAGATATAAAATTATTTGTAAAGTTAATAATAACAGATGTGCTCGTTTACTCAAGTAGGTAATTTATATTCTCCATCATATTCTAATAAAAGCACCAACATTTAATGTTAAAAACAACAAAATCATTGAAATTATAAATTTGTATATGATGTGAATGTTAGGTATAAACCAAAGAATTTATTACATAAATTCAATACATTTAGTGGTTTACCAGTTAAAATATTTATTTTGAGCATAAACGTTTTGATAATTACATATTTCTGCATTTATAATGTTTGCGTATATCTGGTTAAACAATTTAATTTTGAAATTTCAGCAAATTTTTTTCCATTAATATTTATAATATTCGATAATCTGCAACAGGTACAAAGAAACATATTTTCCTGCCGCTGAAATGAAATCGCTTCCCAACTTCGTAAGATTATCCGCCCCCGTGATTAAGCTCAACCACAAAGATTGATTACTCTTTCAAATATCCCTTTAATCCTGCAAGATGCAAATTTCCCTCTTTCCACAATTTGTTCTTCCTTGACATTTCCATCATAAAAAACCGCCTTCGACTTGAGATTAAACGTTAATTATCGTCGGCCGAAACCTTTTTGACACACACACCTGTACGGTATCTGCTGAGTAAGTTGGGGGTATTTCGTGGCTCACAAAAGACGCGTACTTTCTGCTAATTTTATGGGCTTCGCGAAAGTCGATATCGAAGCGCAGGTAACTAACGTTCCGTCGTGTCACGCAAGGGGTTTCCGTCGTCGAACCCTCCTCGTCCTGTCAGTCCTTCGATCGACCCAATGTCCCTTGCTCGCCCCTCACCACACGACCACCTCCACAAGGGCCCTCAACACAGACCGCACGACCAACGACATACAGGCGGTCTAAAATTACACTCTTTTCATCACAAAAAATTACACGAAAATCTCATTTTGTTAAAATCAACTAAGATAGAAAATCTGTTTCGTTTTTAACCACTTCTTCAATTGTTTTTACCAAATTTTAGTAAATATAGTTGTTCTAGTTAGAAATATAACTACATATAGGTACTGTTGTATTAAAATAAATACGGGAGAGAGAGAGAGAGAGAGAGAGAGAGAGAGAGAGAGAGCCAACTCGATATTTATGTAAATTGGCTTTAAAAATATTTATATAAAAAACATAATCATTTTTTTTATAGAACCGATCCAAAAAACAGATAAATTCACAACAACTAGATACCACTAAAATAAACACAATAAACTCAAAAAGTACGTTTAACTAGATAACACTTTATTGTCACCGTCACCTGTAGAAGTGAATTAAAGCTTAAACTTGAAGCCAACTCTGCTGCACTTCTGTAATTAATTACATTTTGTTACATCGAAAAAAACTGATTGACTGTATCAAAAACAATTTAACCACTTTTTAAAGTCATGGCAATAGGGCTAGTCAGTGACGTCATAATGTGACTTTTTTTAGTAACTAGCCGTACGTATATTTTTATATCAGAAAAGTACATTACCATAGCTATCCTAATTTTTTTATAAATAAAAATTTTAGTATAGCACTGTAAGCAAAAAACAAGCACAATCAAGTAATGAAATCTGTAATAGAAGTAAGGAATAAGTTACTCTTTCACTTGCCTTAAGCTATAAATGCGATAAAAACTTATAAATTAACTTATAGTTATTGACACATTTGACAGCCAAATTTGAAGTTTTAAAACTGTAGCATTTAAAAATCTGGGGATTTTTTATTTCATCCAGTTATCACTAGTAAAAAAGTGCGGAAACTGATCGTTTGCGTTTGTCACTATTTTGCACTGTCTAGACATTGAATGTAAAATCTAAGGATTTTCTGTTTTTAAATTGTATTTATTCCAATACCTGTTATATGATTTTTCATGCAGCAAATTGTCAATTGCCTTTCTAGCTGCGTTTTTTTATATGTTTTAGGTTATCGTCTTCCATTTTCTGATTTATTGGAAGAAGTTATATTTATTTTAGCACAAAAGCACGATTTGACAGAAATTTTATCAATAATATTTTAAATTTAAAATCTAGTTATCATGACAATGCTAGCAACCTCAGAAAAACAAATATTCTAGCGCCAGAAAATTTTAAAATATTTTTTTTTTGTAGACAACTTTTCGGCCTAAAAACCTTGTTTATCACACGGCCAGAAACTTCTTTGCGAGTATTTGCACAATATGTGTTCATACTCGCAAAACGACAGTTTCTGGCCTTGTAATAAATAATTATTTACGACTATTTAACTTTTACGACTTAATTAGCGAGCCCTATATCTCTTGATGCAAGAATACCACGTTATCAAAAATTGTCGAGGTCAAGGGTGGTTTGATTTGTCAGATTCTGACCATAACTCTGATCCAAGATTATAAAATGGTTTTAAATATCGCCCATAAAATCTTCATTCCAAATTTTGTAGTATCACCAGATGACCCTTATACAAAGACCGTAAAAATATTTATAGATGTTTCCTTAAGATACAGTCGTTCCAAGAATTTTTACCACGAGATTATAACCGGAGTTTGACTAACTATCAGTAGTTTGCCAAAAATCTAATAAACGAAAATTTATTAGATTTAATTTCATTTGTCGAGCTACGAAATTGAACAAATTGAAAATGTACAGTTCTGAAAACCCTCACATTTTTGTGAAATCACCTTTACATCCTCAGAAAATTGGCGTTTGATTGGCGGTATCTCGTAGAAGAATCGTTGGGACATTTTTTTATTTTACAATGAATACAGAAAGATACCGAAAAAGTATTTTAAGTGTTTTTATAAAAAAGTTAGATGATCTTGAGCTACAGTATGGTTT
Source organism: Tribolium confusum (assembly GCA_029207805.1). Classification (NCBI taxonomy): domain Eukaryota; kingdom Metazoa; phylum Arthropoda; class Insecta; order Coleoptera; family Tenebrionidae; genus Tribolium; species Tribolium confusum. The sequence continues at coordinate 15,522,046 of JALGAY010000006.1, forward strand.
CTTCTAACAGGACGAAGGCAGCTGCACACACAATAGCAGAAACCATTGCATATTTAAGGGAATTTTTAATAAACGTTTGATTGGTATTCATACCGACATACAGTTTCCACCTCGATCGCCCTTCCTTACAATTACGGATTATTGTGTGTTTTCTTATTAGAAAACAAAATATTTAGAACACCGACAGCTAATTTACAACAACTACAGAAACGATAATTGAAAAATTTGCAGGAATAACTCCAGAGATGTCTTTAAATGCATACAAAAGTATGAAAAAATGAGTTCAGTTGAGTATACAAGTGGGGGGTAGATATATTCAACAGTTCCTCTAGAAAGTTAAAAGTTCAAGCTTACATAAGTTTTTTATTTTAATTGTTCAGTGGGTTCGTCATTTATCGGCTAATTTCAAGTTGAGATGCTACTGGTAGAATCGCACAATTTAATACTTTTCCACGGCAACAACAAATCACAGCTCCGAATTCCTTTAATTTTGCTTAGAACAAAAATACTACCGGTATTATCTCACTTAAAATTAGCCCATAATATTATTAAAATATTTTTGTGTGTCTAAATACGGCTTTAACTTTTTAAATAATTACGCCTTTAATACCAATTCTCTGGTTCCTTTTTCAACGTTCGTTACTTGACATTTACCAGCGATTTTGACCACAAATTTGTCCAATTTTTTTTTTAACCAGTCAAAATTTGAACTGCCTCGGCTCAGTTCACAGATTAAGAAAGTTTGTTGCTGCAAATTCCTGCAACTTTGCGATTCTACGATGTTATAGAAAGTAAGATTTTTCACGACATCCATGACTCATCTCCTCTAGTATGCTTGAGAATTCAGCGACTTTCTCAGAAAGACTTCAATAACTAGCGTTACTGTCAAAGACACTCTGTATCCGTAATAATATAAAAGAACAAAACAAAGTACACATTTACGACTGTATACACGAGTTTTCTTGACTTTAACTACTTTAAAATTTGACGAATTTTTATTTAAAAAGCCGTTAGAAAGAAAAATTAGATTCAAATTTGTATTTACTAGAAAACATCAGTTTCTGTTGACTAGTTAGCGCTCTGTATTTCTTGACAACTGCTTCAAATGTATGGGCTGACTGGACTAAAGTTTAACATATATACACACAGGGTGACTTTGAAGTATGTTTGGAGAATTTAACCAGCTATAGTAAACAATAAAAAAAGTCAAAATAATCCAACTTGCCTTATACAAATGTTTATAGTTTTTAGGATACACCCAATCTAGAAATTTTTCAAATTTTTTTTTTAATGAGATACAATTACAGCAATTTTTTTTAATATCCAGTGTGTGATTGCAATATACGCAACAATTTTTTCTGATAGTTTTAGTTTTAATATTAAAATACAGGTGTTTTTCAAAAAATTTCTACAAACGTTACCAGGTGATAGCCCTTGCTGAAGCGATGTTAAAAAACCGAATTTGCTTTATACTACTTTTTGTAGTTTTTGACATATACGATGAAGAAATTTTTTTCCAAAAAAACACTCTTTTTGAGATACACAATGAGTGACAATACTGTTTTTCAACAAATACTTTTACATTGTAAATCTCTAAATTTATATGCTTGAAAACAGTGTTGTCATAGATCGTGTATGTTAAAAATAATGTTATTTGAAAAAAAAAAGTTCTATAGGATGTACCTCAAAAACTATTAACATTTGTATAAGGCAAATTTTCCAAATATATTTTAAAGTCACCCTGTATAATACCTTATCTTACAATACGATATGTAATGTATACCAAAGTTAAATATTGATTGCTTTAATTAATAATCTAAAAATAAAAATAATTACGTATTTAATTATGTTTTGTTAAATTAAATTCGGCAAAGCTCGAAGAAAAATGATCGTGTCTCATTTAGAAGCTTCATTTAATAAATGCGAAGCTCATTTTTGACGTCTAGAAAGGAATATTTTTGTAATCAACTGAAAATATGAAAGGCTTCTTTTGTTAGGGTATTGAGGAAGAATGTTGAAAATGATTTTATTATTGACTTCTTGTCAGTCAAAACTTAAGAAGTCAAGATTTTAAAGCGTAATAAGTGAATTTTTCGACCAGTTATAAAAAAATCAGAACTTCCTAAAAATAAAGAAAACCCTAAGAAATAATCCTAGAATCGCTACACTTTCTTTAACTTATTTGACTTTAGCTTTGTATTTGTTATTATTATATAAAATTGTAAAGAGTTATGAGTAAAATGAGCTTGAAGGAAAATAAAACAGTTACATTGTCTTCATTCTTTAATAAAATTCAGCGTGTATTGTAAATTTTTCTATTGAAAATATTCTACCTTATAATTTTATTTGAAATAAAAAAATGGTACCTATATTTTCTAAGAAAAAAAGTTTTGTAACAATTTCATTTAAAATTCTGTAATATATTTCGTAGAAGAGCTGACGGTTACGATAACAATAAAAGCTCCGAAACGACTCGTCCCAATCCTCCATTGGCATCAATTACGTCTCTCATTATCAGCAATTATGCATTAAAATCGACCTTTCTAAAAATAGCATCCGGTGTTAAAGAAATAACGAAGCCGAGAAAATAGCACCGAATCTCGAAGGATAATTGCAGCAGCAGGAGCGACGACTATACAACCCAAATAAACAATTCAGGAACCATTAGTCGGCTGTTTATCGGAAGAACGTCGTAGTCGTCGTTTTTTTTTAAATAACTCGTCGCCTCGACGCTAGCGGAATTCCGTAGGACCCGTTGCCGGATAATTGAATTTGTTTAACCGGGAAGGCGGCCAGCAGCCGGCTAGCACGTACTCAATATAAACGGACCCCACCTCCTGTTTGCTCACCAACTTACCGTCGTCATTATTTCAGTTTGAGGACGGTGGCGTGCACGAAACGCCCGCACTTTACCCCATTAAATATGTGATAATTAAGGTAGTTAAGCGATGACGAAGGACCAAGCTATTATCTGACACTTTAAGTTTAATTCGATTAATCCTTTTTTGCTCCAAGAACATCGACTCCTGGTGAGCGAAATGTCGGAACAGCAGTCGCGACTATTTGTCTAGCGTTATTGCTCTTGGAGTTTCCGGCGGCACTTCCTTTCGAAGGGTTCGACGCCGTATCGGTCAGGAAAAAGGAGGGGCAGTAAACACGGCTATTAGATAGCGAACGTCGCAAAATAGTATATACTATGTAGTATAAAATCTAAAAAAGTATTACAGAAAGAAGAGCGAGCTCTGCTGTATATTTTGAGCGAATAGTGAATGCGCCTAGATTTGCTATACAATAAATCTAAAACTGAATAAATCTTAAACAGAAATTTGTGTAGAGCTTGTCCCCAAGGAAAGACTTCTTAGATAGGCCGGTAGAAAACAATGAGCCCTCTGTTTTATATACACCTAGACAGGCAATAAACCTAATTCGTATAGACCTTGTGTTAATAGTTCGAGACCAAAAGGAAAACAATGTAAATCCAAACTTATAAACGTTTATTTACAAGCAATTTGTTTGTTGTTTCTTAAATCAAAAAGCCTATCTGGTACAAATAATAATAACTGATTAAAAAATTAAGAGAAACACTTTTTTAAGGCTTATATTTTTTTGTATAAACTTTTTTTAATTGGTTATCAATAGTCGTCTACCCTATAATACAGTGACTGTGAAATACAGTCCGACACACAAGTCTAAGCTTCGCCCATTCGTTATTTTTGTGCAAACGGTAACTTATCTCTACTAGAATACTAAATAAAATTAAAACTGTAGCGTAAAAAATTATGAAAAAATTTCAAAGTACATATGAAAAATAATACGTTCTTTTGATTACTGTACAGTTTATTAATCTTTGAGAGATTCTAAAACTAAAATTTTAAAGCAATTTTTTTGTTCTAAATTTGTAAATAAAAGTTAAACTAGCTGTTAAAAAATTATAAAAAAAATGTGAACATTACGACTAATGTGGTTTTACAACTGTTTACATTTTATTTGCCTCCGGGTAGTAAAAAATAAAATGTAGCAAGCACTCAATAGCATCAAACAATTTCACTTTGCACGACGCACGTTTCGACAACAAAGTTGTCATCCTCAGGTGGAGAATTAAACTGAATTTGCCTCGTTAACGAACTTTGCGTCTTTAACAGAGATTGATTTGGCTATCATATTGCGTGCGTAAAGTATTAGTACAATTTTTTTTGTGGTAACACGCTTTCGCTGACATTTTCGACGTGTCAGCGTTGAAATTATGATTTTATCCGAATAAATTTTGTTGCATTTGATGACCTAGGTGTTTTTGTGTGTGTGTTGCAATTAACCTATAAAACATTCGAAAAGGGTTAGGCAAGCTGCTTGAAAAATGAGGTAACTTCACAAATTATGTAAAACGCACAAAGTAGAACAAATAGCATAAAGAATTTGTTTTTAAAGTCATTGTTACACTCATTCTTTATAAAAACTCGCGCTTTGCACTTGTTTTAGAAACTTGAATTCGTGCCACAAAGTTGACTTTTCAAAACGCGTTCTTTAATATACATTTTTTTAGTTTTTGAAGTATACATAAATTTGTTCTATAAACCCTAGCATGGCTTCTTTAATTTCTTTCGTAAACCTTAACTTGTTTTTTTTAAACCTTATAAATAGAAGTTGTGTTCCGATAAGTGAGGAATGATGCGCATATTCAGAAGTGTAGAGAATTAGCAGTGGTGTAACACAACCAGATTTGGTCGATTGCAGATGCGACTTGTATACAGATTTTCTAGCAGATTCTCCAGCGTTTCAATAACTGCCTATGTGAAAATTAATACTCCTGTCTGTAATGGTTTCTATATTTTCTTGTCGGCAACTCGTATTGTATTAACTTCGTATTAACAACTTCACAAAATCCGTTAAACATGAAACTTTATACTTGAAACTGTCAAATTTACTAATAACAGCAAAAATATTTCATTATAAATTCTTTGTATTGCCAAAGTATTTCCGAAATTATCTCATAGAGAACAGCACCATTTGTCAGATAATGATAAGCCACCACTTGCTTCCATCGCATTGTGACACCAATTAACATAAACCGTAAAAACCACATAAAAATTACAATTAACCACACATAAACGAATGAGTGTCTTGCCCAAAAATGGCAAATCATACTATGTGACCGTGCCAACCAATCAAAAATAAGGCACATGCGTGTCGCCACTGTACCCTATAATATGTCAAAATAATTCTGCGTTTACAAATAAGAATAAGAAGAAATGTTTTTTGTGTTTTCTTTTCACATTACGACTTTTAATAAATTTTTAATTATAACCTTTTTGGGCTCAATTTTAAGCTGAAGGTTTAGGTTAAAATACTGGGTTGTCATTGTCAATATAATAGATATGTATTAATATTTTGTGCCATCACAATAAAAATATTCTGTATTCGTATGCTATTATGTTTTCTACTCGCATGTATTTCTCAATTTGTTAAAAAATGTCTTTTTTTAGCTTTTTTGCTTATAAATTTAAAACTAATTTAATAAAAACATTTTGATGCTCTAAATACACAGATTACAGAAATTTAAAATGCAAATTAAACTGATTTTAGGTTGATTCAATCGAATTGAGACATAAAAAGATTTTCAAAAAAATCGGAAAATTTAGCGTTTTTTCTTAAAAATTAATAACTGTGCCATTTTAAAGTAAGTTGTAGGGCTAATCTTTTGCAAAAAATTATTTGTTTATATATACTTTATGTGTGTACAAAATAAGCTCAATAAAACTATTAGTTGTGGCACAACTATTGCACTTTGAATTTTTTAAGGCAGTTTTTCCATCAGAGAGTCTATGCCTTATTGATAATCCAATTTTAATCTTTCAAACAGATCTTTTAAAAATGGAAGTATAAGACAACAAAATGTATATTTTCGTGTACAGAGTGAATATAAATTGGCGGAAAAGCTCTTCAGTTACGTTGTAGAGAACCATTAATCAAGTCCCGAAAAAATCGTAAAAAAATTTCTACTAGCCTATTCTAGATATGAAGAGGTAAAGTTAAGATCTCAACTTTTTTTTCAAAATTTTAAAATTTGCGAAGTGATTTATAATCTGTTGTACTTCCTAGATCATGTGATAGTAAAATTATTTTCAAAAATTGCTTAGCAACTGTCACACTTAGGTTTCAAAAGTGTTCAATTGTTATTAAACTTTTAGCAAAGTATCCACTTGACTTGACCTTAAAACCACTGGCCAGCGACGTTGCCAAGTTGTCAAAATTATTTCATTATTTTCATTCTTTTTTTTTTAGAAGAAAAAGTGCAAATATTTTTTTATTTATTTTTTCGGGGCTTTATAACAGTCTTCTACAACGTACTGTACAGCTTTTACGCCATTTTGTATTCACCCTGTATAACAAATAAAGACAGAAAATTTGTGTAGGGTTTACCCTTATGTAAAGAAAATGCTTTCACATTTGTCGCAATAATTATATCGGGAGTCATCGAACTCAGTTCGAATTGAGACAGAAATTGGATAAGTTTGTGGTATTTGATCTCGTCGTGTCATCGTAAGCGTCCGGTCCTTTCCCTTAACGAGTCTGCAACCCTTGCGAATCTGTAAAGGGCGAGACCGAAGGAGAATCATGGATAGGCTGTTAAAAGGGAATTCGAAAATTATTGGCTGGTTCCTGTTCGTGTTGCGGAAGGCCATTACTTATGAACTTGTTGTGCTTTGTCTCTTGCTCTTTGGTCTTTGTTCTTGTTAGACCGAGTAATTAGCAAGTATTACACTAGTGTATTAACAGCACAATCGAACTATCGCCATGTTGTTTGCTTTACAATGTTTGTTTTCAAACAAAAAAACTGCACACGAGGCAATAAATCGAAACTTGTTAGGAAATTTACCACATCAATCATTTCAAGAGTGTCAAATTGTTTGTTGTACGCGAGGATCATTTTAACCACATAAATGACTGTTTTAATACATCGAAATTTTAAATTTTTTAAGCAAAGCAAAATTTTAGAAAAAAATTAATCCAGTTTTTGTCGAGAAGCCAAAACTGCTGTTAGTATATAAATATTTTTAGATTAATTAATCAAATTTCAAGCACAATTTCCTGTGTTGACTAAAATATGTTTTGAATTGATTTTGTTTTATTTGTTCAGTATTCGTTTGGCAAGGTAAAAAAGTTCTTGGTGCAAAATTAGGTCTTTCAGAACTGACATAAAAGTCTTAGAAAGACTTCTATTTATTTGTAAAAGCGTTTAAAAGCGAGCTAAACGGAACGATTCTTGGAGCGCATTTGCAAGAAAATAATTCGGTTTAAAACGGAGAAGTTTTTTCCTATTCTTAACCTGATTCCTGTAATTGAATAAAAGAAGTTGTGGTTGAAACTCTATTCGTTCATGAAAAAAAAATTAAGATCTAAGAGATTTACGAGTTAGAGCTCTTTCAAAAAGTCAAGGATCAAAAATTTTATCTATTCTCTTCCATTTGTGACAGAAAAAGTATTTTTATAAAACTAACAACTTCTCTTTTATTTGGAGCTAAGTAGACAGTTTTATGGGCAGAAAACCTGTAAAATAACCACCTTTCCTTTTAGCCTGTCCATATTTTAGTAATAAAATAATCCTTAAAGTTCAACTTTTTCAGGACGAAATATTTCACGTGTTTTGTGTTTATTCAACTTTGCCTCTATTCAATCGAAAAAATTTCACCACCTGAAAATGTTAAATCCTCAAATATTTTTTACTGTTGTAATGCTCTCAGCTGGAATTCAGATATACAATGCAAGCATTAAAAAATAATAATTTAGGTTTGAAATACAAACTAAAATTTGTTCTAGTTAACAAGAAAGCAACATACTTTCTGTTTTCAATTATTTTTTTTTGGTATGTTTTTAAAAAATCCTAATTACAATATCTTAATTCTGGTTCTTATTTATACAGATAGTTCTATCAACTTATCCCGATAAGTCATAAACGATTCGAAGTGTGTATAGCTCAAGCTACAACGTATATACGAATATATAAGGTCAATGACCGCGCGTCGAGATAGATGTACTGTTTTACTAAGATTGCAGATATAGTTCAGTTTTTACGAGTATCTTTTCAATAAACTTAAGTATTTATCACAGAAGATATGTTAAGCTTGTTAATTATAGCTTATTGAAAAAGTTTCTTAGGTCTAACATACCAAAACATTTATTTGTTTATAGTCAGAAAAGTAGAGGTAATTAAAAATGGTTAAAATTAATAGCTATTTAACCAACAAGTTTGTTAATAAAAGCGAATAATAATTGAGACATTTTGAGACAATAGAAGTTGAGATTATTAATCGCACATTAATAAAAGCGTTGGTTACAATATTTTTCTGTTGCTCATATCGCAATAAACTTGAAAAACTTTATTCCAAAATTTTTTAACTTGCCTTTTTCTACTAACACATCTCTAGTAACACATTTAGATTGTTTTCTGTTACCTGGCTACAAAATGCCCAAACAAATTTTTCAGTTGCCATTAATAGTAATCAGACCCCACATTTCTCTATAAGCAGGTATTTATTAGAATAAACTTACAACATAAATTATGGCGCAATTTTAAATTTCTTTTAATAAAACATTTATCTTCAAACATACCGTTTTTATAAATTTTTTATGATTAAGATAGTTTATAAATGTCAAGATTTTAGTTTGAATGGTTGGTATTTACAAGTCATTAATAGGGGTCTTTAAGAAAAGAAAACCAAAAAATCAAATTTGTGAAGAACAAATGCAGTAATAAAAACAACAATTAACTAATTTAACAATTTAACATAATACAGAAATAAGTTAGTTAACAAAAATTTAAAAATAACACTTTTCAATTTCAGTTTTAACATGTTTTGTGAGTACGTAAGTAGATTTTATTTCTGACAGTAAATAAAGTTATTTACATTGTAATTAATTATATCCATAATTAAAAACAATAAATTTTATTGTATGTTGTAGGTTGTGCCTGATAATGCCGTAAAAAAGGCGAAACCGGTTGCGATATATGTTTTAAAAAAGTAAAGTGTAAAATGTACTTGATACTGACATTTACCAAAAAATTAAATTTTTATGTTATAAATATTTATTTCATAGAAAATACATTAATAAGTAGATATCTGTTTAATTAGGCATTAAAGTATATAATTTAATGCCGCAACTGCTAGTTCAAAGGCAAGGCACAGCCGTATCTCGTATCTTTAAAGACAAGCAAGGCATTAAGTCTGCTTTGTTGCCGTTCTAAACATATAATTTTTTTTCTTAATGATTTGTAGAAATGAAAATGCTCTCTCAATTTTCTTTAAAAGTTATATTTGGGTACCGGTTTCGGCGATATGCCTTCTTCAGCCCTATGTCCTATTCATTCCTCATAAAATTATTAGCCCTGGTTTGATACATTGGATTACCATTATACTACGACGTGTGTTACAATTTATCACTTGTTTAAAATTTAAAAATTATACAATCCTTGACTAGAATTTATAACATTACACTTGACACGTTAAAATTTTACGAATTATATCATAATTGATTAAAATTTATCGCCGGCATATAATTAAGTCATTAAAAATATAAAACCCCAACTGGAGGAATCAAAAACACATATAATTTTTTTAGCAATTATGCAAGTTTACCTTTTCTTTTACCAGAAATTCACTGTTTGACATTTAACCTCAAATCTTGAACGGCTTTAAAATTTCCGATTTACCAGCTATTTAATAAAAATACAGACACATTGTCTAGTCAATAAATGTAATGGCTTAGTGCGCTTAAATTGTTACTAAAATGTGGTGTTTACTATCGATCGGCTGAAAATGTATTTTTTTCAAATATATTTTTGTAATTTAAAAATTATTTATAAAACATTAACCTTTTATTAATAAATATATAATTTTAATTTATGTAATTTTCAATTAGTTTTTAATTTGGTTTTTAAATAGGTAATTTATGGATTTTCTGATATTTTATTAGTCAAAATTTCAATTTAATCGCGAATTAACTATTTGATCGAAATAAAATTGCATTTCATAAATCTAAAATATCTTTTATAATAATTTGAATTTTATTTGAATTTGATTCGAATAAAATTAAATTTGTAAATTTTCCTCAATAATTAGGTAACTTTTTATTTAAACTGGAATAGCTCATACTAGATGCATGCTATAAGCTGTCTCTGTCATCACCTTAAACTGAAAGAAGGCAGATATACAGGGTGAGTCTGCTAAAAGTATTATCTGATATTTTCTCAAAAACTAGTTATCACATCAACTTCAAGGTTTGCCGATAAAAACTTTGTTTATTGGGATACGCAGATGATTTTTTTCAGAATTTTTGTAATATTCCTTCTAATAAGTATTTATTTATATATTAATTCGTTAAAAAAAATTTAAAATTTACATTTTTTTAAGTGAAGACATGCTGAAATATTGTGTTGTAAAAAATAATTTCAAAAAAATTGTAGTTAACCGCAAAATCTAATAAAGTTTATTCGTATTGTATCGGCTAGGTACCTACCCTCAAATAAACGTTATTAGTTTTTGCGGTTATCTACAATTTTTTTGAAATATTTTTTTCATAAAACAATATTTCAACGTCTCTTCATTGAAAACGACATTTAAAAAAATATTAATTTTATATTTAATTAACAAATTAATATTAATTGATTAATATTGTTATTAGAAGGGATATTAAAAAAAATCACCTGCATAGCGCAACAAACAAAATTTTTAATGACAAACTTTGAAGTTCGTGTGACGACTAGTTTTTGAGAAAAGATGAAATAATACTTTTAGCAGACTCACCCTGTATGATGACACTGCGTTTTGTGTTTGTTTTGTTACTGGCTATGACGTAGAATAAGATCGCGAGTGAAGCGTAGTTTTTTGCTTATATGTAAAGTTTTCTGAGAAATTTGGATAAGCTGATGAAATGATATTGTTACGGTGAATCATTTTGATCAATGTTTCGAAAAAATTAGAAGCGCTTTGAATGATTCATTAGATAATTCGTCATTTATAGAAACAGATAAAACAATGTGCTGCAAAATTAATACTGAAATGTTGTGCTTTGAAAATAATTCTCGAAGTCAAATCAATACATTTATAAAAAAACTAATATAGGTCAGTCAGTAAGATAGTGGAAACGAGTTAGTCAGATAGTGAGAACGAGACAAGTCAATAAATTGCGAACAGCATCAGTAAAACAGACGAAAAAAATTTACTGTAATTAATTAAGTTTAACGTGTTATTAGTTCTAGAAAACCAATTTTTAGTTTTGAAATTTAGACCGCAAGTTTAAATTACTTATAAAGTTGTAACAATATTTACTATAATCTGTTCTTTTACCAGAGAAACTAGTAAGCGTTGCAAATTTAAAATATTCATTTGTAATTAGTGATTTTTGTATTCAACCAATCACACACAATTATTTCAAATTTGCAGATTGTTCTTGCAGCTGCGTTCCATGTAGTGTTGACACCTAACTCTTGCTCTACTGAAAACTAAAAAACAGCTACTTACTCTTTAGAACATTCTCAAAACATCCATGGCTAGTTAGGATTCGAACATACACCGCTTTAGTTTTAGTAGCTTGGCTCACAGTTTGCCCGCTTACTTAGCAACAAATCTTATATTATTTTTTGTTTTATTGCCAAATTGTTATTGTGTATCTAAATTTTAAACTCTCCCCTCCTCTTACACCGATGTGTAAACGCGGCACTTCTCCCATCCTCAGGTTAAAATCGTTAAATTGCAAATTGAATTACGAAATGGAATAACCATGTACGTAAACATTGAAGCTTCTGCGATTTACTTCAACGTGAGTATAACATCAGAAACCAGACGTGCAATGTGACAAGGAACGAGTTATTTTCGTACAAGTCTAGTGAGTGGTGAAAGGGAAAATCGAAAATTTGCCACCCTCCTGATTTCATTAAGAAACTTTAAATTGTACAAGAAAGTCGCGAATGAAAAACATAAAAATATATTGTACTTTACCGAAATTAGTCCCACTTTTTTTCATTTCCACTTTCCAACGGTGTTAATTTAAAGTCGGAAATAAAAATGTTCGCATCGTAAAAATCAAGATTTTTTTCGCTAAAACCGTAATGTAAGCATTACGGAGTCTCTCCGGAAGAGATTTACGACACAAATTACTATTTAGAAGGTTTAGCGACGAAATTAACAATAAAGGTAAGCGAAACACGTCGACTCGTAAAAGTATTTGCTAAAATGGCGACAGCTCGAAACGACAGACACAAACTCTAAAATGCAAAAATTTATATTTATACTAAGCATTAAATTCAAACGGTTTTTATATTTTTAACTGTTAAAATGATTCAAATAACGATTCCTAAATCTTTATCAGAGTTGCAAAATAAATAACTTTAACGATCTCATCAAAAGTAATTACAGTTTCAAAATAAAAAAGAATTTCTGTTGCATGCAATATGTTATGCACGTATTCAACCCCTAAAATAAAAAGCTACAATTGTGTTTTAATACACGGCATCATATACAGGGTGAGGCAAATTATAGCACCAATCATTTATAATTTTAAGCATTTTATAAAGATTTATAAAAAGTAGATAAACAAAAATCGAACAAAAAAATAAAGATAAAACAAAAAACAAAAAATTTTTGTAAAAAATAAACAACAAACTACTCGCTATCAAAAAACTAGAAAAACAAAATTATTTAAATGACAAGCCAAGCAGTAAAAACAGATGTTGAAAAACGAACAAAACTAGATATATGAGTAGTAACAGGCACATGAAACGTAAGAAACACTGGAAAAACAGGACAAGTAAAAAGAAATGACGAAACATAACAAAGCAAAAAATAAGAAATAGGCATTAACAAAATACACAGGATATTACATAATTTTGTCTAGAGTAAATATAGAAGAAACATCAATTGCTTTCTAGTGATCAAAAATATTTAGAAATAAATATAAGATATAAAAGAAAAAAAGAAAGCAGAAATAGGAATTGATCGTTATTTACTATTAATAAAACTGGAAAGAAAATACAGAAAATAGTTGAAAAGAATAAATAAAAAAATACGAGTTACAATTTATAAAAAAAAATACCAAAAGGAATAAAGGGACACTAGAAGATAGGATTAAAACCAAGAGAATACAATGACAGAATTTTAAAGATAATCAAAAACTATTTTATAGCCCACTAAAATATTTTCTTCAGGAATAAAGAAGTATACAACAAGCTAAATATAAAAAATAAAACAGCAACAGAATAACAATAAAATATTAAATTATAAAAAAGTAGTTTGATAAATTAACTTATGGCACAATAAAAACCAGGACAAAAAAAAAAACAAAAATAAATAAATACGACATAGAAATCTTAAAAAAATAGCCATAAGGATAATAAATAAAAAATTAAAATTATATTGGTAAAAAAAAGAAAATATAAACTAACGGAGCTAATAAAGTAATAAATCAAGTATTACAAACCCAAAAAACACGAAAAACTAAAAATTAACCTCATTTTATTAATATATTATAAGAATAAAGTTACAAAAAACTGTGATTAGTACAGAAAATAATTCCTAATGACAAAAAAGTATTTGTAAGAATATATAAAATAAAGAAAGAAATAAAACAAATGCTAAGCCATAAACACTTAATAAAAATTAGAAAAAAAAACACGCAAATTTTATTTTCGCAATAAGACAAGAAAGTGTTAAAATATTCTATAAAAATAGAAAAATCCATATATAAGACTTCGAAAAAGCTTTTGACTGAATACAAAAAGAAAATATTTGAAAAGTGCTACTACAAAGAAAAATAATTAAAGTCACCATAGATGTAATAAAAAACATGAATAAAAAAATTTAAACTTTGTAGGAACAAATAATAGAAAATTCAAAAAAATATAATCAAATTAAGAGATAATACAAAGATGCTTATTAAGTCCTCCATTAAACCCTCAATTAAACCCATTAAGACGCCATAAGACACTAATACAAGTAAAATATTAAAAAATAAACAATCAGAATTGATGTTCTAAGATGATAGGACTTTAATCACAGATACAAAAATTTTCAACATAACCTCATACTATTAAAGAAAGTGTTAGAAAAAGTAAATATTAAACAGAAAACTTGTAACATCGTATTAAAAGAAAAGCGAAAAAAAAAACAAGTATAAAAATAAATATTGAAGAAAAAAAAATAGTAAAAAATTTTAAAACGTGAGTGCTAAAGACAAACAAAGAAAAAACCAAGAACGAAATATGCAGTTATAAAAACTGCAATTTGGAACGAAGATATCGATCACATGATAGCAATAGAGACAGAGATGCCGAAATCGGCTCCACAGGCTGACTTTTATTAATAATAAAAAGACTTTAGATCTAAATGATGTGAGGTTTTACTAACTGTTTATTAAGATGAAAAGGGCAGCATTGCATTGTAACATATGCTGTGATACCTATAAACAGATTGCTAAGCTATCAAATTTCTATTTTCTAGAAATTACACAAACAATGACAGCCCAACAGCTGTGTGCTAGAATTTTTGTAATTTGTATCATTATTGGTAGTGCTTACTGCTCGTAGTATGTTTTGAGATTTAGAAAAATGTATTAGTAATTTTTTTTTCAAAAGAACGTCTTTTAGTATAAAGAACACAAAGCAATCAAATTTTGTGGTAGAGAACTTAGAACTTACGTCTTTTGATATACCTACTTAGTAATAGAAGTTAAAGTTTCTCATGAAACTAGGAGAAAATCAAACGTATTATTATTATTAATTCATCTATGAAAAGGAAAGACATTTGAATATATAATTCTCATTTAATGTTTCTTGTAAGTTACCCTTGATGATAATTTAACCTGACCAAGTTATCGATTGTCATTATTTAAGTACACGACCCAAATTTCCAAGTTATTGATATTAGGATCGCGGCGTCCATAATGTTTGCGGTAAATTTATTCACAATTAATTATTTAAACCCCCTGCAGCGGACAAGATGAATATTAATAGTCTGTATTAGATATTCCGTCCGACTTGTGTTTATTATTAAAACGAGAGGAATATTTGAGTTGGTTTAATGAGTGAAGAAGAGCTTTCTACAACTCTAACTGACAAATTAAGATATTTAGCGGTTGTGTTCGCACAACGTTTAAAATTAATGTTGTATCGGGCGCGTTCTACCATTAAGAAAACCGAAACGGTGCAAACGTGCATTAACGGGACCTAAGGTTTGTTGGCAACGGCCTGTGTCGCGATTTGTGCAAACACAAACTTCTCGAGGAGGAAGAGAGGCCCACGAGCGCACGATTTACGACCACCGCTACAGATTAACGGCTACGTGCGAGAGAAAGACGTCTTAATTAAACACAGGACAAGTCTATTAAAACTCAAACGGTCTTAGGACATCCGATACACCTTAACCATTTCATTCCTTTTAAAAATTATCAAAAACAAAAAAAAAGAAATAAAAATCGAATAATTTAAACCAGATTAAAATGTCATGTAGAACGTTAGAGATAAAAAGGGCTTAATTCACAATAACGTCAAAGTTTTTTTCTATTAAAAACCAATTTGATAACAAAATAGAAGATGGTAAGATATAAGATAAAGTGTCTAATTTACAATACCAAACAACAAAAATTTTTCGATAAATAATTAACAGATCTGGGTGTGTAATGCTAAAACCTTGATTTTACCAAAAAAATTATTTGTTAGCTTAATATTTTGAAAAAGTATTTTTATTATTTTTTTAACACTTTATGGACATTACTAAAGTACAGTATTTGCCCGAATTAAAGACGCAATTTTAATTTTGCTTTATGTGGAATTTTAATGGCAAAATAGATAGCTTTGTGTCTTCTATTCGGAACCTTTTGATTCAACCTCACTTCTTCTAGTGACATATAGCTTTTATGTAGACTCTTGTTTGTAACCAGTAAGTAAAACCACTGTTTTTTTTTATAAAGTAAGTAAGTAGATGTTTCTGTTTAGTGATGCATAATAAATAAAACCCCAGAAAAGAAATCCATCAAAAAAATATTATGCTGCGGCTTTTAAATTCATAGTAACGCGGATAAGTTTTCGTGAAGACAACAGGAAACAGCTCGCAAATTCAATGTTAGTAAAAGCAATATTCGGAGCTGGAAAAAAGATTATGAAATATTGCGCAGAACTGATCCAAAGAAGAAGTCATTCACAGGACCAAAACAAGGAAGGCTGCTTAAAATAGAAATTGTTGTTTTAGACTGGGTAAAAGAACAACGAAGAAACGGTTTTTCCATCAATCGAAATATGATAATGGTAAAAACTCTAAGAGAAGCACGAGGCTGGAATATAACACGTAATAAATTTGGAGCCAGTTTAAGTTGGTGTTCAAGACTCATGCAAAGACAAGGATTGACTTTTCGTAGAAAAACTACAATATGTCAGAGACTTCCTAATAATTATACTAAGAAGCTTTTGTCATTTCAAAGATATGTTATAAAGAAGCGAAAAGAACATGATTATTTTTTATCAGCAATGAGAAACGCTGATAAATCACCAGTTTATTTCGACATGCCCTGCAATACCACAGTTAATGAAGTTCATGCAAAAAGTGTTACATTTAGAACAACAAGAGGTGAAAAGCTGAGAGTGTCAGTAATGTTGACGGCTTTAGTAGATGGGACCAAACTTCCACCTTTTGACATCTTAAAGAGAAAAACTATGACAGAAAAAAAAAGATTCCTAGAGGCATATTTGTAAAATGTCAGGAAAAAGGTTGGATGACTTCTGCTCTGATGAAAAACTGGATAACTGATGTATGGAATAAACGACCCAATTAACCTGACTTGAATCATTTAAGAAACATGTCATCGTTCAAAATAAGAACGTGTCTTGTATTCGGGCACGCCTTTAATTCGGGCAAATAGTATATATTTTTTCTATAACACCTGTCAAATTGTTGTAGAGTTAGTAATACCATTTTTGAAGTAACAGTGAATTTTGTTGGTTGATGTTACACTTCCTGCTTACTTGTCACATTGACAATTTATAAATCAAATTTTGATATTAATGATGAATCCGAGAAAAAGGCGCAATTTATTAAATTCGAAATTAAAACAAGCGGTACTAAGAAGTAAACAAGAA
Source organism: Tribolium confusum (assembly GCA_029207805.1). Lineage (NCBI taxonomy): Eukaryota > Metazoa > Arthropoda > Insecta > Coleoptera > Tenebrionidae > Tribolium > Tribolium confusum. Next base: position 15,539,165 of record JALGAY010000006.1, read on the forward strand.
TTAATTAACTTGAAGCCAGATATTTTAGAATAAAAAATGTTGAATCGGTTTCGCAAAACATTTGATGAGGTATTTCGAAAAAGTTTTCATTAATTTTGAAATAATACTTCAGGTTTTGAAAAGTGTTATTTACAACGTATATCGCAATAAAAAAAATTTGCAAGACGCTCAGACCTGTATAAAAAAGAGAAAAACTGTTTAATTTTTTTATTTAAGAGAAGAAATCGGGCCCAAATTTTTCAAAATTTAAAAGAAAGAAAACATTTTGAAATAAATATATTCTTGTATTTTGAAAAAACGAAACTTGAATTTACTTGGTTCGCAAAGTTTATTGAATGTAATAGTTCGAAACATAGGTTTTACTTACAAAAAAGTTAACAATTAAAAAATGTTGATAAAAAGAAATCATGTAATAACAGCATAAATTGAATTTTTAAGGCGCGAAATTCAATTAAAATATTCCGGGCAAGAAGTTAATTTTGTATTTTTTGATGAAACTTGAATCTACAAAAATGATTCTTATCCTTGTAGGTGGGTAAAGAAAGACGACAAAAGAATAAGAAATGTAAAAGTAAATAGTAAAGGAAATCGTTTCACCGTTTTTTAGGCTGGTTATAAAAGTGTTTTTTTAAAAAATTGCGATTTAGATTTCGTAAGATTAGTGATAAAGATTATCACAAAACTATAAACTCTAAAATTTTTCAAAACTGAATCAAATATAATTTTACTCTGGCAGTCAAAAATTTACCTGTGTAGTTATTATAAATAACGTCGTAAAAATATGTTATTGATGATGTGCTGCTTCAAAACAATTTTAAAATATTACGACTTGCTCCATATCATTGCCAACATAATGCGATTGAAATGATTTGGCCTCATTGCAAGACCAATTATAATAAATGCATTAACAATTCAACCGTTTGTTTCAAAGACAAAAACTTTGTTAGCAATGTGTTGCAAACTGCTTTATCAAACTGTACAACAGAAATATGAGCTCATTATATTAACCATATCGAAACGTTAATTAAAGAAGACTGGCGCATTCGTATGAGCAACATTTCATTTCAAAACATTTCCCAATTTTTAATAAATCTTAAAGAATCGGGTTCTCATAGCAACGAGTGTTATAAAGCGATGAAGCTTTAGACTAAAAATACCATAGTTTAAATTTTTTTGAGTCAAACCTAGAGGAGTCGTGTTACCTTGCACAGATACTGTTCCAGAAAAATTTTGCGGTCGATTGAAAAGTTCAAATCTGTTAACATCTTGTTTTAAGTAGAATCATGTGGGGCAAAGGTTATATAAGCTGCCTCGTAGAATAAAGTATTATGCAGCGCCATAAACTCTTTGATTTTAGACTATCTATAGAAATCTGAGGAAATTATTTAGCGACCACAACACAAACGAAATAACCGTCCAATTCGCCGACTCGACGTAAATAAATTATTTTTGAATCCGTCTTAGATTGCCAATTACTTAACTTTAACAATGTAGTTTTTAAAAAGTTACCAAAAACCAAGCAACAATATAAATGATTTAGGTACCTTAAATATTACCAACAGAAATCCTAAAATTTTTAAATTAACCGGCATTATAGAAAAAATATACTGTAAATCAAACCTCTCCTCTAAATTTTAACCAAATCATAGGTACCGCTTAAATTAATTTTGAAAGAGGTTTTTTATGTAAGAGCTATAACTTAATAAATATACTTACAAAATACAAAAATTTGTATTTTTTGGGTCGATTTAATAATTTTATTTGTTCCTTATTACTGTAAGTTAATTAATCAAGTCATTTGAAAGTTTATTATAACAGCCTATTGCGTTAAATACTGTGAAAATCTGCTTGAGGTAATCATCGGTCAGCTTATAGGCCAGACACGACCCTCGTTTCGGAAAACTTCTTTACTCTAATGACGTTTCTAGCGCCAGTTTTCCGCATAATTAATTCCCCTGGCATCAATCAAAACCAGGATTTGAACCTAAAAGATGCAATCTTTCTACGTTTGACAGTTGCCGTCAAAATGTCAGTAGAGAATGAGGTGGACGTGTCGGAGAACGAGGGTGAAGAGAGAAACTTAGTTATATACGAAGACTTTGCTCGTTATCGCACGCACCGGTTCTTAGATATCGACGAAAAAAAATTTCCCACTCGTCTTCAACTCCCAAAAGCCTAAATTGAATTGGTTCCGGTGTACGTTTACAAATAATTCCATTAATTATTTCGTTATTAACCTTCCGCGATATTGGACAGGAGAGGAAATTCAACCGACAAAATCTAATAATTTTGAACCCAGCGCACAAGAATTTATAATAAAAAAAGTCAAATAAAAATCGATTGGTTTAAGGAGTAATAAATTCGTAGCGTGTGTGATCGAAGAATTTTTATGCGAAAGAATTCCTAATTCTACTATTATAAAACAAAGTTACAATCTAATCTTTATTTGATAAAAACTATTAATTAACAAACATGTGTTAGTGAAAGAGAGTAATTAAGAAACAACTTTACTTAATTAAATTTTTTATGGGAATTTAATACCTGTAGTTAAGTAAAACAACTTGCAACAAGTAAATGAGCTATTGTTTAATTTTTCTCTGTAATATTAAAAAAGCTCTGATTAATAAAGTCTTGAATTACAATATTACTATCCCTCAATTTTGACCGAGACGAGTATGTCAATAATTCTCTTGAGTCATTAACAGGTTTACTCGGCCTATTAACCGAAGCTGTCCCCGCTCTCGCCACTCTAATCAGCCCATCAATATCAGGACTCTCTGGATATTATGCTAGTCGCCTCCAGGGGCAGCCACTACGGCACGTGACCGAATATCCTTCTCCCTACATCACAACTTTTAATGTGGTTGACCTTTTTCTCTCGTTCGTCTGTTCCTAGAGACGACATTTTGCACATACACTCTTCCAGAGAAAACTTTCGAGAGGTCATAATCATAATCTTTGCCGGATAACTGACTTGTGCAGTTCTTTATTCATCAAGGTTATTTCAACTCACCAACACAAAACCTAGAGAATTTATCGAGGAAGTTTGCAATATACAGGGTGATATAAAGACAATGATGTTTATTATTACAAAGCACAAACTGTCTAAGCCAACACTGCAGTCGTTTCTTACAGTTTCTATTTTCTAGTAAAAAAGAAAATTATTGAGTTGTAAGAATACTTCTACATGATTTCCTTGTTTTCTAGTTCAATATACTGTGACGTGGACTTCTTGTTTCAATAACTGTCTTCTTGAATAAGGGCTCGATGTAAGCGCTCTACTTCACTAAGCTAAACTACTTAACCAGCAACTTATTTCGCGTTTATATACCGGGTGAGTGTGCTAAAAGCGTTTCTTAACTTTTCTCACAAACTAATTATCACATCAACTTCAAAATTTGACATTACAAACTTTGTTTTTTGCACTGCACAGGTGATTTTTTTCAGAATTTTTCTAATATTCTTTCTAATTAATATTAATTAATTTGTTCAAAAAAATCTAAATATTTCTAATTTTGTGTTTGTTAATGACTGTGACTTATCGGTTCCCCTATTATAACAATTAAGAGCCATCACTAAAGCGATACATTTCAAACTTAAATACGCCATTTTTTTCTAAGAGAGTGGGTGGGATCTTCGTGGGACCAAACCAAGACACTAGGGGTAGGTATTGTCGAGTTACGGCAGGTTCAGCTTGGTAATGCTGCACCAAAACGCGTCTTACAAATCAAATAAATGTTATTATTTATTGGAGTTATCTACATTTTTTAAAAATATATTTTGCACAAAATAATACTTTGACATCTTTTCTTTTAGAATAATGCTGAAAATTAGAAATATTTAGATTTTTTTGGACAAATTAATTAATATTAATTAGAAGAAATATTAGAAAAATTCTGAAAAAATTTACCTGTGTAGTGCAAAAAACAAAGTTTGTAATGTCAAACTTTGAAGTTGATGTGATAACTAGTTTTTAAGAAAAGTTAAGAAAAACCTTTAGCAGACTCACCCGGTAGAGCCAAGGTTGGAGAGGCAACTATTCTTTCTTACGTCTAGTATCTTCGAAAAACGACTGATCTAACCACCTAGCACTATCAAAGATATGGTATCTTCTAAAAGATTGTTTGTCCCAAACATTCTACTTTAGTTCTTTTTTACTTTTGCAATATCTCCTAGTTTTTTTCGTTGACGGCCGTGCTTCTACCCGGTTTGACATGAGTGTTAAGTTAACTCGTTTCTTCGAATTTCTAAGAACGTTTTTTGTTAACAGTTTCTATTTAAATAACCTGTCCTATCATAATTAGTGAGAGATATTGTTAAATTGTAAGATATTGTTAAATTTTCTTCAACATTGTTCTAAACTGTTCTAACAGATCAGCAAATCCATTTAGAACTTTTTTCAGTGATTTCAGTAAGAGATGCTCAAGCTCTCGTTATTTTTTTTAAATGTTTGTGTTGAGCATTGTCGGATATACTAGCGTCATATATCGGTCTCTAGATCATCGTACCAACACATTGAAAAACTAACCCTCGTGGTGTTAACACAAAAGCAGTAATCTTCTCTTTAACTCTGTTTATTTCCGCTGCTGCTTTAATAACAGTGCTACTTAGCCCTTTACTTGTTTCTGCAGTTTCTTTAAGAGCAGGTTTTAGTAGACACGTCTTTGCGACCGACACTTGTGTTTTATCTTTTAGATTAAAATCTCCTGCGTGCCAGACCTTACTTATTTTCTGATAAATAAAATATGTAGAATAGAGTAGTACACTGCAGAATTGAGATCACTTTGAAATTGCAATTTTTTTTAGAATTTTTTGTTTTTGACTAAAATTTGCAAATTGTAAACCATTCAACTACATCTGTAGGTTAACCCAAATTTTAAATAAAAAATCGCATAGCATATTTTTTTTTTTTACAATTTATACTGATAAAAGAACAAATTACAATATTTTGAACAAAATTGTAATTTCGAAATCTTCTCCTAACAGTCTACTCACTAACATTTATATTTCTAACTTCTTGGAGTTTATTTCGTAGTGAAACTGCATAAGCTGCTCTATTCCGCAAACTTCCAATACCAAAAAGCGGCCATCTTTTTAAGTGCTAATCTTTTTTCTTTCGGATCCTAGTCTTTTGCTTAGTAGGCCAGTTTGCAAATAGTGCTGGTACACTTTCTGTACAGCACAGAGGCTCTTAAAAACAATTCTTGCAATTTCTCGTTGTCCTCGGCCATTTTACGTTAAGGCTACAATTCTTGCTGCAATGATATACTATACTGCAGGTATTTTGACCAAAGTTATAGACACTATAAACTCTACTCCGTGGGACTGATAAATTGTACAGAAAAAAATCAACGTATAATCGCCCAAAATACCAAAAAATGTGAATTGTTAAAGCTGATTATACAGTTTCAAAAAAGTTGTGACATATTGTGTTAAACTAAGCTATAATATATAAAAATTTAGAAAAAAAAACTCAATTTTTTGCTCGTCAGTACCGTAAGCGTACACACACCTGCAAGCTTGGGCCGACGCACAGTGGTTCAAAGCGCATCAAAACCGGACAAAACTAAATTTTTTGACTGTTTAAGATTTCAAACATTAATGTGATCTTTGTTTTAATGGTATATTTTGTAAAAATAATTAAAAAAAAGTAATTTTCTAACCAGCAAATTACAGTCACATGAGCCTTTATTTAGAGTGCGTTATGCGGAGAGTTATACATAGGAAAATGTTATAAAAAGTTAAAAACGTTTTCAGCTCTTATTGGCTTTAATAAAAAAAAACGTTATATACCCTAAATTTAAAACTATTTTTTAAAGGTATATAATTTTTTTTCTAACCTTTCCTAACTTTTAGATTTTGCATTACTATTTAAAGCAAATGTGAAAGAATAATTTCCTTGTTATTGCTACAACATAACAATTTTTATTTGTTGTAGTAGTAAATCAACAATTTTTTTCGCCCTAAAATATACTGTCTAGCCTGTCTCTTACCGCTAAGTAATAAACTGCATCTGTTGAGCAAATAGACCATAAGTAGTTCTGGCACCCTAGCTAATCTTCATCATGGTTTAAAAATTATAAACCAAAACAAGCAACTTTTAGATTATTTGAGTACTTTAGCAGAAAAAAATATAGAACTACAAATATTTGCTTATAGCTTTATGCAACTAACATTTCTGACATATTTTACAATTTCTGACATATTTTACATTTATCTGGCATTCTGTATCCTGTTTTTAGATACCAAAAAATACCAATTATTTTGGTTAGTTTTTTGCTTAAATGGTTTCTAATGTGCAATGTTTTCGAACGAGTGGTCACGGAATCAGGAATATATGGACATCGCGAGAGTAACCCTCGATTCCGGGAGATAATAAATAAGGATTCCGCCGTATGAACTTTCCGGTTAAGTCCAGTGCTATCGAGATGGTCCAGACCGGTTCGTATATCCAGATGCTTCCAAAAACGATACACTTAAATCAGTTAGCCGGTCAGGGTTAAACCGAAGAAAAAAAAATATATAGAAAATTCCAGCCTTTCGATAAATTTTTATATCGTGAATTGAGTTTAATTGGTTTGATAATAAATCATCCGGAAAACTTCCAACTTCAAGTTGCTCCTGGATTTTCACAATGGACAGCGGTAATAACTACGTCAAAGAGGCAAACGCGTGAAGACTGTTTTGAATAACGACGAAGGATAAATAAATTCTAGAGAAAAAGTCCTTGTTTCAAAATTAATCGAAATCGACCGACAAAGAAAATTATCCTTTCTGAATTCGTTCCGTCTTTTGATAGAATAGAGTGATAAAAACGTTGTAAACTCAATTTAAAGAATTGTGATGAGCGTCAAAAAGCAGAAGTGGGATAATTACACTTTCACGTAACAAGAATTTTGTAATTAAAAATTATTTAGTTACTTTGGTATTTTCAATAACGCTTTAAGGTAGTTATAATTAAAAATTCAAGCGTCGACGTTGATAAATAACATCGTTCTGATAATCCTGTCAAGGATTTTATTTGTCACAAATCCTCGCTGCATGTCGTCCTGACCTCGTGCATGCATTTCTCACGTGAGCTTATTGTTGGAAAAGCTCCTTATAATCTGAACATCAACGTGAATCAACATACATTAAAGCTTGTGTGGCGTGCACGGTAAAAGCACCTTTGAGATAAATAAAACCCTTTTCGGTTCGCTTCTTTTTTTACAGTATTCACTCGACTCCGTTACCAGTTATCGTGTTTGAAACGTTATTTACTGTCCTTATACGTGCTACATTATATGCATTTTCGCCAAACCAACACAAATTATCGACGATTTCGCCTTTTAAGGCCAACTAAACCCACAATCAAACAGTTTATTTCATTCGACCGCCAATCGAGATACAATCCATTTTATTTATTTCATAAATTTCGTTTAAAATGTAATTATAGTAAAGTTGTGCTTTATTTACTGGGGCTTTTAGGCCCGAACAAGGGTCACGGTAATAGGACAGAGGCAAGTTAGAGTAAAACTTTTAGTTACAATATCACATTACTACGTTATTGTAACACAGGTCCGAGCTTAAGTGGGCTTTAATTTCTCGAGCAAATTATTTTACTGTTTGAACAGAACCCTAAAAACTTTGATCCAATAGTTTCATTTTTGGTACGTTAGGCCTAACAACACAGACATGGTTGTCTTCTAATGGGAGGACTTTTAAACAAAATGATGATTAGTTGAGAGATACCTACTAAGTTAAAGAGCATTGTCTAAAAATTATAGAAGTTTATACAAAACGTTTATAAATAATTGTAGGGTTCTAACAGGCTGTAGAAATAATAAAAAATGTGCTATCTTTTAAAGACAATTATTTTAGCTATTATTATAATAATAATTATTAGGCAATTAAGTAACTCCAAGAATCATTCTCTAATATTCCGTTGCGCAAATAGGACATTACAATAAGTATTTCTGATATCAAAAATTTCCACAGCCTTCTACGACCCTACAATCATTTATAAACATTTTTTATCTAGATTTCAATCATAATCACGGTTATGAATTTCAGAACAAAAAAACTTTATAAGGTAAAATAAGCATATACAAGTGTCCCAAAAAGACGTTTCCATAAGACAGCCTAAAAACCTTAAGTTTAAAACAAACCGATTTAACGCAACTTATCTACATATCCCAAGTTGTCTGTTTAAGAGCTAGAAAAAACTAAATTTAAAAATTAAAATTTGTATGTTAATTACTAACTTTTTAACCACATTACCAATTTTATTGAAATTTAGTACAAATTGCAATTAGTACAGATATTACTGTTGAGGCTGTAGATTCTAATGTTACTCTTTACGTTAATTTTTGCTTTAACGTATAGTCCGTTAAAATCGTATTTAGCTGCCATTAAATTTTATATTTGTGACGAAGTTTGTAAAATTTTAGGGTAGCCAAATAGAATTATTCCAATAGACTAAACTATACTAGTATTAAACTTACTGATTTTTGTATAAATTATCCTATTTGCTTAAACCATTTGTTGTAAAAACAAGTAAATTTTAAGTAATTTTTGACTATTTTAAAATTTTTGTATCTACTCTAATTTTTTAACAAAAATTTAATTTAGATAACTATGATAAAATTGAACTCAACAAATTTAATTTATTACCATGACAATTTAGTAATATTTTTCATAATTAATAATAAACAAAATATTAAATTTTTCTAATTTTTTATCTTTAATTAAATTTAAGTTTCTTAGAGAATTTGAATTTGTTTTCTCCCATTCTACAGTTGACAATAATAGAACAATTTTTTCACATAAACAAACATTGTCGTTGGCAACTGCCAGCCAACACTACCTAGATCTTACCGTACCGAAAAATTATTTTCTTTTAGAATTATCACTTCTGCCACTTGGGAAAAAAGCTTTGTATGCATCTTGGGAATAATCCTTCGTTAATCCCTTAGGTGAAGATCACTACAGCCGCGAGATTAACAAGGCGGTTTATTTCCTTGATACATAAATAATTATTATTTAAAAAAGATTAAATAATGTAACTATGGTACCCGACTTAAATTTTAGTCTTTAATTCAACCCTGACATGACTAACTGAATTATTTTTTACTCAAAAACTCAAAAAAATAAATCAAGTTAATAAACTAACGCTCAAAAAGATAAACAAAAACTTGAAATGTTTGCATTACCTTAAGATCTATTTTATAATAACAATAAAAAGAAAACACTGAGACCAGAATATGTACTTTTAATAGTACCATTTTTGTGCAAAATCTCGTCGAATCGATAAAACGATTAAAATGTGAATATAAAAAAACACAAATTTTAATTACTAATGATTCAAAAACAAAGATAAGAAAAGTAATATGTATAAAAAACAAAAAACGGTTTAAAAAATTGAAAGACAAAGATTGGAAAAAAGAAAAAGTTCTAAAACTCTAAAAGACTAAAACAAAGAATAGTTTTAAAACACGAAGAAAACTTATTCTAAGAAAACTTTAAAAAAAATATGTATAAACAAAAAAAAATTATGTCTAGATAAAAAATTCTGAAAAAAAAAGATTTAAGAAAAAAACTACAGCTGAGAGGTGAATATCTTGAAGTTTTTTAATCTGCAAAATGCTTTAAAGAAAAACTTTCTAAAACTGAAGTAAGCATTTAAAGCTATGCTTCTAAAATTAAAAAAATTAAAAAAAAAACAGTTATTATACTAAAAGTAGAACAAAAAGAGAAGATTAAACCAGAGTCACAATGGTACAAACCTTCAACTTTTTTTTTTAAATTAACAGTTGCCAGCCGTCATAATTGTATTGTTACAAAATGCTTTTGGAAATACCAGCTGGAGAAATCTAGGTTAAGCTGAAAACATAAAAAATAGTCACGGGTCCGACATTAAATCTATATAAACGAGTTTTAAGTCGTTGGCCGAGTAGTTTGGCTTAGCGAAGTAGAACAATTAAATCGAGCGATTCACCAAGCAACTATTTATTGCAAAAATTGAATACATAAAGCTACAAAGAAGAGAATAAAGTAGAAGTATTATTGCAACGAAAAATTGTCTTCAAAAAGAAAAAAAATTCGTTTTACTAGAAAATAGAAACTTTACGGAACGACTATAGTGTTAGCTGACTTTTCATTAAGGTTTTAAGTTTCAACAGGCTTAAATAAGAGAATTAATTTTGGGAAACTTCCGCTGATCATATAGATTTTTCTTAAAAATCACCTTTTTTAAAAATTTGAGTAAAACATTTTGTTAAACAAAAATTAGATAAAATTTTCCAGTCTTGAAATTAAAATCTTAGAGCTAAATCCTACAAATTAAGGAGCTGATTTCAAGTTGAGATAATACCGGTAGTATCTTTGTTTCCATGGAAAATTAATAAAATTCGCTGTTGTTATTGGTTGTTGCTATGGAAACGTATTAAAGTTTCGGATACTACCGGTAGTATCTCAACTTGAAATCAGCCCTTTAAAGTTTATTTAAAAAAATTACAAAAGAAAAACCTAGATCTATCTTTCTACAATCTAATGTTTCTTTTATTTTTTTTAAGTTTTTTTTATTTTCTGTTAATTTTATGAGCAAAGCGGATACGTGTTTTGCCATAATTTAGGAGTGGATCTCTTCTAATAAGATAGTCAGAGAAAATAGCTGAACTAAAAAAGTGGCAGATAAAAAACAAGTTACTTCTAATAGTGTTTAAATAAGTACGAATTATTTATAATAACGTGAATAATGTGGACTAATTTTTTTACAAAATTAAATTGTTGCCAACATTTTTCTGCTGTACAGTTAATTGTAAGAGACTGTTAATAGAGCCCCAAAAGAATAGTAAAAAATCTCCACTTGTCCATTCTTCTAGATATAAAGAGGTAAAGTTCCTGTTTTTTTGAAATCTTAAAATTTTGCAAAATGTGTTGCTCGTCAAAATTAATTTCTTGATTTTTTTTAGAAAAGAATGCACTAAAATATTTTAAATTATTTTTCTAGGCTCTATTAATAACAGTCCCTCACATCGTACTATAGAGCTTTTTTGTCATTTGCACTCACTCTGTATAATACAATAATTAATAAAGCCATAAACATACATTTTTTTAAATACAAATTGCAACGCAGTTTTAGATGTCGTAACAATTTATAGTGACCTTCATGTGAAAAGAGTGCGAATTTTTATTTAAAGTTAAAATTGGTTTTAAAGCTAATTTTAAAATTTTAACTAATAGAGTTAAAATCCCTATTAAGTAACGAAATTTTTTTCAATTATTTAGAAAAGAAAAAAACGTATTTTGTTTGTTGCATATTGTTTTGTACTAACTCTTTCAACCTTTACAAAAAAAACGGGTTTGCGTTTTATTTACACTAATTATTTAATTACCTAATTGATTTATAAAGACATAGTAAAAATCAAGCTAGATGTCAATCAATATTGAAGATATTGATTGATATAATATTCGCTGAGTGTTATAATCACTAAATTTGCATTAAGTACGTGGTCAGCAAGTTAATGTTAATGCCGTTTATAATCCGTTATCATATCATATCATCCAGCCTCTTCCGAGTCCGTAATGCACTTTCGTGGTGCGCTTTTACTATGATCAGCTTAACTAATGCAGTTTGTTAACATGCACGTCCATACTTGCCCGTCATTCCACTGGAAATGCAATTTGAAAAAATCTCATCTGACATTTAACTTTTTAATTCTGAAAATTTCATTCTTGGGATTAGTTTTATGCACCCTGACTGGCCTAAAATGAGCAAGAAAACCGTCCCATCTAATCCCGTTAAACGAGACGATTTCATTAGAACCTGTGCTAAATAATTTACACCCTTTTGTTACGTTAAGGCACGTGGTTAGGTCATTAAATAGCTAAATCGGACAAATGTCATACGATATTTTAGGAAAGAAGGTCGACGACGAGAAATGCTACATCAGAATTGTTCAGATGGAAGTGATGCCGAATGACATTTCGCTGAAAATTCACTCCGAAAATGTATGAAAAAGAATCGAGCCGGCTCCACGCACTTGTTGCAAAAAATATGTGATTTCTCTTAATTCAAAAAAATTTTTGTTGACCGTTTATTATCAAGATTAATGTACGATTTTCGATTTTCGTAGTCATTAATGAATGATTACTTCAAAACCGTTCATTAATATAAATAGAATGTATAATTTTAAGATTCTAATGAGCTAATTTCAAGTTGAGATAATATCGGTAACATCTTCCTTTTCATGGAAAATTAAAAAAATTGGAGGTTGTAATTGGTTGTTATCATAAAAAAATATTAAAATTTGCGATAATACCGGTAGTATCTCAACTTAAAATTAGCCCATTAAAGAAGATTATGTCCGAAGATAAAATGGGTTCTATGGTCAACAAGACACCAAAAACACATTGTAATTCACTCGATTGGGCGAGTAATAATCTCAAAAATTAAAGACTTTCACACGTTACCTCTCGCTCTTTCTTTAAATAGTCTCGATTATTAGATCCTCTTCCATAACATTCTTGTTTATAAATTAATTATTTTGTTATTTCCCCATTTTAAAAAATGTGAATTAATGTTCTTTATATATATTTTTTCTGTATAAATAATCCGGTTTCAAGTAAGTGAATTTTTAAAATTGATGTTAAGCCCGCTTTGGCTTTGGCGCAAATCCCAAATTAAAAATATTGTTCAAGAATAGCACCGTATTATTTCAGTGGCTAGTAATCCTAGTCACTACAGAAGTTTCTGTAAAGTGCATATGGATGCAGTCTTTATCCTCGAGCATCCGTTATCACAGCTTACTTTTTGTTTCAATTCTGAAAGCCACAAAAGCGTGGAAAAGCCTCGTCTAGCGCCCATCACCAAAGTAAACACCATAAATAAAATATTCTTGTCATTTCAAATCCGGAATTATGTCCGGTACATTGACCTTTACCGACCCTTCCTTATTTTTTGATAAAACCGCATATAATCAAGAGCTTAAGAATAAAATTATCTTTTTTCCTGCGAGTATAAAATACGAGAAAAACCCTCTTTTTGCATCCCTTTTCTCTCGTTAATCCTCGCCGAGCGTCCCCCGTTTAAATCTGTTTTCGGCCTCTTCGTTTAATATGCGGCGAGAGTTATACGACGAGTTGTTAATCCGGAATTGTGTGAATATGTTCTTAGAGTGAGATTAACTAAATCTGGTGGCGGTAGCGGCGGCGACGACGATGCCGGCCTCTTCGCTCCAACTGAGACAGGTGCCTCTCTACAACGTTAATTGTCTTAAACCGCTAATCTAGCATCTGCCACGTGCTCAACCCTTGAGAAAACTTCAAACTTTCGACGGAGATATACTCCTCAAACACGACGGCGACGACAACTAGACGAGGCATCAGATGTGCTGTTTGGAGATTAATACATTTTTTATACGAGCGAAAGGATTTTACAATTTCCTTAGAATAAAAAAAACTCTTAAAAAAAAAACTTAAAACAAAAATTAGATCAACAAAAAAGATATCACAAACAAAATAAACAAAGCAGAAAAAAGAGATAACAGTTTTTATCAAAATTTTATGTCACGTTCAAGCCAATTAAAAACCTTTTTACCCTTTTTTTAAAAAGTACATCTTCTTTTAGAATCGATCATCTACCTGTCTAATTTCAGTCATTAACAGTTAATGGTAACCTGCTTATACAGTTAGCACAGGTACGTTTTGAGTATTTCTTTAATTTTGACAGCTTATTCTTTTCTGAAGAAGTTCAAATTCCTGCTATGCTACGGCACAACTAAGGCAAACAAGATTTTAGTTATTTTGCTTAATTTACACAAGCTTTCTGCTAACTTTCATCTAAGTAAAAAAAATCTGCTTTTAGCGCAGTTTAACTTCATTGCAGTTCAAAGATTAGCTGTGAAATACAAACCGTAATATATGTAAGTGAATCAAAAACAAAGATGAGCAAAAAACAACACATTTTAAAAATAAAAAAATATAAAAGACAACAAAACTAGTGAAAATAAAATTTTTTATTAATAACAATTAGTTTCTTATTAAAGCATGGTTTTACAAGGTTAACTCAGTATCTCTATTTGTAAAAAGCCAATGATTCTTGGCCTTTTACAAACGTTTATATTAACTAATTAACTTTTTAAAATACTAAAGGTCGGTTTACATAAGGTAAATTAAATATTTAATTCGAATTGAATCGGTTTTCCTGGCGTTGGATGGGTCGAAATCGGCATTTAATCGCGAATTTACTATTTAGTCGCAATTAAAGTTAATGTCCCCTTCTGTAAATTGGCCCTAAGTAATTTAGTACACCTATATAATTTGGTATACTAGTATTACAGGTATTCAGATAACAGTATTTACTATTTTTTTATATTGTTAAATACTTTTTTCATACTGTTGTTGTTTGTTTAATAACAACTTTTATAGTCATGGTTTAGGTTTTGTTCATTAAACCTAAAATTTGGGTATTAAATACATTCGAAAAAAAAATTTACATCAAAATAGCACGGTAATATGAGTACCACACGCTTCACCGTAGACCACGCATTAAAATGTTTTAACAAAATGTAAAATGCTGGAAATAAAGCATCTAACCAGTGTGACTAAATAAGTCTTTTCTTTGGATTTGGCTACTTTGATAATAATAACATAAGTAACCGATTGTATTAATTTACTGTTAAGTGCTGCGCAGTTACAACCCCCACGCACACCCACTTCTAAAGGGTGGGCCTACAGTTCTGTCAATGACTACCATGATTTGTCACTCTTGTCGGTGTATTTAATGTTCATGGTTCAATTTTCAAGAACCTTGGACGAAAATACAACAACTGAATGCATCTATAGCGCAACATTGGCGCAACGTTTTAACAATTTGCCAATAGAAACACGACGCGGGATCTACTCTAGTACGATTTAAATATTTGACTTGTCAAAGTATAATACAAATATATGGTAAGTTTTACCTCTCTTGTTTCTGCGCTATCGCGTGGTTCCTAGAACCAATTTGAGCCAAGAAGTAGCGGAAAGTGACCGGTCATGGTAGTCATTGGTTCTGTTGTTTGTTCTGACTACAGAAACTATAACAAGACAGAGGCGACACACGAGTGTATCACTTTTCATTGGTTGGCACGGTCACCAATCACCATGCGCCGTCCGTGGGCTAAACACGTGCGTTAGCTCCGTGTGTCGCCTCTGTCTTGTTATAGTCTCTGTAGTTCTGACCATCGAGACGAGTAGAGACAAAATCAGATGTGAAAAAGACAAGGGCGGAGCCTAAGCTGCGTGTTGATTCTGACTGATTCTGACACCAGTGGCGTAACATGAAGGCATCAATTAACAATATTTCGTCAATTATCCAATAAACAAAACGAAACAGCTCTAATAACTAAACTAAAACAAGTTCTAAATTTTAGAAGAGCTCTTAAACACAAGATACCCAAAATGTAACCTGATATTACTGAGCAGAGTTACTGAGTAATAGTATGACAGTTCACGAGCCGACTCTGTTAAACATGGCTTCCCCTTGTAATGGAATGGACTCGTCCAATAAAGAAACCTGGTGCATCGCGCAGATCCGCCATTGTCTTTTTCACATTTGATTTCGACTCTACCACGATGAGTACGACACAGTTCGCCTCACGTTTTTGTAAATAAATCTTTAGTTATGAGTTTTTAGTTGGAAATTACCAACACGTCCAAAATACATAAACGACGATAACAAAAAAGACCTTGAAGTCATTGCCAAAGACAAGTCTTAAAGTTTCAAGTCTACATTGCAAAAATTTTGGCCTTTTACTAAAGATACCAAGATACAGTTATTTAGGTACTTTAGTTACAAATATAATAGCATTATAACTATTGTTAATGAGTCGATAATTTCTACTTAGATTTAACTTATTAAATTTAATTACATTAATGTAACTATAGTTAACAATCTTTTATTAGAATTAACCGTTAATTTATCTATTTAAGACAAGCAAAATCTTAGGAAATAAGTTACTAAATGCGTAAAGAATAAGACACCAAAAAAAAAAACAAAGTGTAGTATACAAAATTAATTAGTGTACAGAATGCAAAGCATTGTATGTGGGAAAAAGTGAAAGACAATTGTAGAAATTGGAAATAAAGAATAAAAACATTTGAACCCAAGAAAATATAGAGAGTTTTAATAAACACCTAGACGAAAAAAGAAATACATTAAAACAAAAAGAAAACTAATTAAAAAAAATTGAAAATTAAAAAATTAAAAACAATAAAAATTAACAAAAAAATGATAAAAAAACATAATACGCTTATAAACAGGTAGAAATGGCATATGAGTTGATCTTTAAAGAAGTAGAAAAAAAGAGAATAAAAAATAGTGAGAGAAATAAAAATTTGTAAAACAGAAAGTTACTTTTTGAGACTAAACTAAAAGTCATTGCTACAAAATAAGTTTGATTAATATTATTAAATTAAAATTAATATTAGACAAATTTGATTTTCAAAAATGATGTGCCACCCCTGGGTATTTCTGAAACCTTTTATATTAGAATAGTGCCGATTTTCTTATTATCATAAGTCAAATTTATGACTGGTTTTTAAAAAAAAATATTTAAAAAAGTTATAAAGTAAAAAAACTTTAGAAAAAAATTGTAAAAATTAACTTTTAAATGCTCAACTTTTTCTAAAATGATAATTTTCAAAAATCAAAATAAAAACTTATGATAAATTTGACTCCCTTTTTTGCTGTAGAAGCTCTCAGTTAGGTCCCTATAGAAACCCGTTACAACAAAATTTAGATCATATTCTCCGTTTCCAAAATATAAGTAAAATTTTAGCGGCTGCTACTGCATTTTATACATTTTATAATATTAATTACTATTTTTCTTGAGTAATTTCTGTTTGAATATGATGATGTCAACGAAAAAGTTGTTAATTAAAAAAAACCTTAAAACTATGTGTAAATTTAAAATTGACGGTCTGGTGCAAATTTTGAACCTCAAACCCCCATGAACGATAAAATAAAAGTGCTGGAGCTCTCTACTATTTATTGTAGTTTCATGCCCCACGTTTAGGTTTATATTGACAGTGATAGAATTTTTTGTGTTAAAAAATTTTGCCATTAAAACTCTTGTGACACAAGCATGAAAGCTTAAAAATATCGTCAACTGTCTAATTTAGTAATACAAATATAAACTGTAAGTACCTACCATAATAAAATAAAAATCTCTATTATCTCAATATTACAAAATTGATCAGAGACTAGTGGCGGTCACCATCCAGTGCCTTAACGTCATTACTAAATTTTGAATCAACATTGTTGTCAATTGTGAAATCTGACATAAATTTAGAAAAGTTTATTATTAAAATTTAAAGCAGCCAACTGCATAAAGAATAATTGTGATGTCAATGCATTGAATGGTGGTTGCAGCTGCTTAAGTTATATTAAGCCGCTTTGTTTAATATACTTTTATAAAAATTCAATAAATAGAACAAAAAATCCCTCACAAAAGAAATAATTATTAGCATAATTTTGTTAAACTTGTCTCAACTGTGTTTTTGAAGTTTTCAATAAAAATCCAACAATTTTCTAAATCCGATAGAATAACAAACTAATCAACCACTTCTGTCTCTAAACAGAAAAGCTACTTTTGTTTTTGATCATCGGCGTAAAAAATGATTGGAAATTGAGTTTGATTATCGGAAATAATTTGTTAGACGCTTGCGGTATTCTTTCCTGGACAAAGTCCTTCTAGTGTATGACTGACTGTTCAGTTATCCTGAACAAGCCTATCGTATTGTAGTTTCCGTGGAGAGGGGACACTATAATACTAGGTACTCACCTACTGTAAATCGGTGTGTGGAAGTCGTTGGTGACGTCACAACAGCTGCAACAAGAGACACACACAATGAGGATAATTCGGTATTAATTGTGCAGTAAGTGATGGCTCATTAGAGGACAGATACGAGGCAATGAGAGATATGTTATTGGCAGTGTTCAAGCAGGCAGCACGCCAGGTACCTATCCTCTGACGTGTTTATCCCAATCAAATAACAAGCAGACGGAAACTCAAACTTTAGCAAGACTTGGATTTTTTGAGTGGTCTTCAAAGTGGTACACGATTTAAGGGATTTGGGATTGTGGCTCAAGTGATGTCTCAGTCTGCGTGTTCTTTGACAAAGACGGTGATCCTCTTATGTAGTAGAGTGAAAATCCAATTAACCTCAACACAGCCGGAGACTGCAAAAACAAGCCGGGCGGATGTCTCATATACTGAGAATCGGCAAATCCATCACAGGGTCGACACATATCCTCCCACATTTTGCTTCGACCAACAATCACGTTTTATAATGAAATGATAACACAATGAATTTTGATTGAGACAAAAACTACGAAATTTTCACTGATTATTCATACGACAGATTTTTGATTTCTATAGAACTAACATTGACAGACAAGTTTTGTTTGTTACGTCTGTCGTTATGGTTATATAAACATATCCGGAGTTTGGCATGGTATATTGATGAATTTTTTTGCTAAACGGTGAAATATTTCCATAGTTTGTAATAACACGAAAAGACGGGTAAAAGGAATTTCTCATAGTTGCCTTCTATTATAAAGATAAGAGAAGATATCAAAGACACCGCATTGTTCATCAAAATTCACATAACAAGCAAAAATTGTAAATAAACATGGAATTTTCAGTGATCACTCGACCAAAAAAATTTTCTTCATGTTTGCGAATTGGGATATCACACGAGCCAATTTCGTGTTTATTATAAAACAGGATTGATTTCTGTTTTACGAAAAGGCTGGCTTTTATTCAGTCTCCTACAATGAGAAAATAATTTCGAGCTGTTTTCATTAATTTTCTATTAACTGCTTCCGAATTCTGTTTACTATACCAACTGAATCTAACTCTATTCAGTTATTTTGTAGCATTTAATTTGTTTACTTCCGAGCAAAGTCGCTCCGAACAGCTTGACTTTATCCCAAATTTAAATGATTTGATTTACACTTTATATCTCAAGTATCAATTTGTTCAAGGGTTGACCTTCAAATACTTTTCACTTTTGTTCTACATAAATCAATAATTATAAAAGTAGCTAAACATATTGAGACACAAAAGATAGTAAATACAACAAGTTTTATTGTTGTTATTTTTTTCAAAGAGTAGAATTACTCAGCACAGTTTAATGGCCGTTCTTGCCATTTTTATTTTTTAGCTTCTTCAGGAAAAAAACTAAACCAACCTATTGTGGTTTCAGTAGATCTATTTTTAAATTTTTTTATCAATTTTTGTTTCTGTATCATAGTGTTGTTTGCAGATATGGAGGTTAATTAACTGTAGTAGATACAGGGTGTTTCAGAAATGAATACAAAAATTTTAATTTTTAAAGATCTCACCAAAACAAACAACTTTTCTAGATAATTGTTTGGTACCAACGTTACCACCCACACCCTAAAGAGACTCCCTTCTCCTCTGACTACCCTGAGAGGAGGAGAGCCACCCTGGAAGAGAGTTCAAGTTAGGTCAAAAAAAAGTAGTTGTGTCTAGAAAGAACGGACGTCAACAAGACGCCTAATGTAACTCAATTAGTTGTTAGTAAAATAAATCATTAAAAACTAGCACGCGTCTTCAATTCTAAACAAAAATGGTCCTTCCATCACAGCGGCCGAAACTAACAAATCGATCAAAATCAAACTCCAGGAAGTGGCACTACAGCCGGGGACATCAACCTGCACCGAAGCCGGGAAGATCCACCAGCACCACAACCGGATCGTAACAAATCGATCAATAATACTTTTGCAAAAAGTGAAATTTTTCCGAATTTGTTACCCTTATATCCCACCTATAAAAGTACGATACGCTCATGAAATTTTGTAAATTCATGAATTTTCTGTAGTTATCATGGTGACTATATCCGGATCAGTTTTGTAATATTAAATTTCAAAATTCAACCCAAAATTTTGGCTTTGTGAATTATGTTATATGATAACGTCAACGTGACGTTGTCATATAACACAACCTAGTGTCCCTGTATATTAAAAAGAGAGTACCGCAATAGTCGCCATTTTGTCTCCAACAAAAAGCGGCAAATTTAAAATATCAAGTCAATAAAAAAATTGTTTTCTACAGTTGCCTAAGAAACGGGTGTTTACACATCAATTTTAGGGCCTAGAACACGCGTTTTTTTCACCGTTAAAAAAAGACTTTGACGCAAGTTGAAAACAGATTTTCCATAAAAGTTCAATAATTCTCAAATTTTATTGAAAAAATTATAACAGACAATTACAACTTAATAACAATTATTTAGCTATGTATATAGATATGACAACCCTTGCTTTCTAATTTCCTCATATTCTTTTGTTTCACAAGCCATGTAGAGTTTAGTCCTTTATTTACTGTGTCATCCTCATCAGACCATTGTTCTCCCCTATGAGTTCCGTATTTCAAAAATTTTAACTGATCCTCATTAAATATGTGATTGTGTTTTTTCTCCATTTGCTTAATTTGACTTTCAATTCAAGGAAAGAAAACTTTTGCAAAGCATTTTTAAATTTGTTTTTAAATTGTTGAAACTGTAGATTTCGTACAAAAGCATTTTCATTTTCAGCAGAAGATTTCCTAACATCATCTAAAATCATAAATAGTACAATATTTTTCAAACTACTTTATATATTGCTAGAATTACATGCAAATCCTGCAAGTTTCAAGAATGAGTCTGCGTCATGAGTAGAATTACAGAATTACAGTTGTCTGAAAAAGACAAATTTAACACCACCAACACACCAAATAAATATTTTTTCTACCTGCCAATTACTTTTCTTTTAGGTGGAGGACTTTGATGTTCAAGAACACAAATACTTGGCACAGCATTCCATTTTAAGAGTTTTCTCTTGTCTGCTCTACCTGATTCAAATTGGTTTTGTTCGAAATGTGTCTAATAACATAAAGTGCAAAAATAAGGTTAGGACACGTGGACAATTTTCTCAAACAAGATTTTTACATATTGAATTCTGGCCAATACTTACTTCACATATGCTTGCCCGCAATGGTAAATCACATCGGTTCACAAATTTTGTCCATGCCTTGGTTTTTTCTACGTTGTTCTTGCCACGGGGTATTGGAAAAAGTCGAAATCCTTGTTCCGAACGATTTTTGCAATTAGGAACACAACAACCAGGCATTTTTTTGCTTTCAAAGGACAGTGTAAAATTGCATAAATCGACACAGCAATCTCAGTAATTATTAATAAGTGACACTAATAACACGTCAACACATAAACATCAACACGTGTATTACATCACCCCACCCTCCAATCCGCCATTTTGTCTCCAAGGAGTGGCATAACCAATTGCGGTACTCTCTTTTTGGTTATAGTTTACTTTAGCTGACCACACTAAAAATGCATGAAAAAAATCGGGGTTTTCACTAAACTTACGTAAAATGATCCCTAGAACACGAATCCGGTGGCGGAGGTTTGATTTTTTAAATATTTTTTACAAAAAGTTTTTTTTTGGTGAAAAAATTGTTCGGTTTTTACAACGAAAAAAAATAGCAAATTGAATGCAATATACATATCTCGTTATTTTTTAACGTTTTCAACCTCTTTTACAATTTTTTAAATAACTAAATCAATCTTAATTACTTTTTTGCATTTATTTTAAAACACAAAGTAAATGTCAACTGTCAATTATAATTTACAAACACACAATCGACAAAATATTCAAGACAAATATATTTTGACAGTTCCTGTAAACTTCAAAACTACAGCGGCCCAGCTACCATAGATGCTTTAGAAACACCGTTACGCCCAACTTTTGTCAAATTCCTTATAAATACATAAAAGCGAATGTTATATCTAAAACTGAATAAAACAAAACTTAATAAAACGGCGGTCAGCAGTATTAGCCCGAAGATTGACTGGCAGGTAATCGAGAATGTTTCTGGCAGGTATAGAGGGCGAAGCCCTCTACTACCAAAAAAGGACCTTATAAAAAAAGGCGGTCAATAGCGTCAGCCCGAAGATTGGCTTACTTCGAGGATGTTTTTGATAGGTTTAGAGGGCGAAGCCCTCTACTACCGAAAAAAGGACCTTCTAAAAAAAGGCGGTCAATAGCGTCAGCCCGAAGACTGGCTTACTTCGATGATGTTTTTGATAGGTTTAGAGGGCGAAGCCCTCTACTACCGAAAAAAGGAACTTATAAAAAAAGGCGGTCAATAGCGTCAGCTCGAGAATTGGCTTACTTCGAGGATGTTTTTGATAGGTTTAGAGGGCGAAGCCCTCTACTGCCGAAGAAAGAAACTTATAAAAAAGCGGTCAATAGCGTCGCCCCGAGGATTGGCTTACTTCGAGGATGTTTTTGATAGGTTTAGGGGGCGAAGCCCTCTACTACCGAAAAAAGGAACTTATAAAAAAGGCGGTCAATAGCGTCAGCCCGAGGATTGGCTTACTTTGAGGATGTTTTTGATAGGTTTAGGGGGCGAAGCCCTCTACTACCGAAAAAGGTACTTATAAAAAAGGCGATCAATAGCGTCAGCCCAAGGATGGGCTTACTTCGAGGATGTTTTTGATGGGTTTAGAGGGCGAAGCCCTCTACCACGCAAAAAAGGTGCATATAAAAAAGGCGGTTAATAGCGTCAGCCCGAGGATCTTCTTACTTCGATAGGTCTAGAGGGCAAAGCCCTTTACTACGTGAAAAAAGCACCAATAAAAAGATCGGTCAATAGCGTCAACCCGAGGATTGGCTTACTTAGAGGATGTTTATAATAGCTCTAGAAGCTACCGCGCGAAAGAGATACTTATAAAAAAGCGGTCAGCAGCGTTAGCCCGATGATTGACTTAAAATCGAGGATGTTTTTGGCAGGTATAGAGAGCGAAGGTATTTCATTACGCGGTATTTTTATCAACGTTATTTCATTCTGACCCATCTAGCTGGGCGGCTGTAGTTTTGAAGTTTACAGGAACTGTCAAAAGATTTTTCACTAAAAAAAGGATTTTTTTAAAAAATATTATAAAAACTAAACCTCCGCCACCGGATTCGTGTTCTAGGGATTATTCTACGTAAGTTTAATGAAAACCCCGATTTTTTTCATGCATTTTTAGTGTGGTCAGCTAAAGTAAACTGTTACCCTCTTTTTTAATACAGGGACACTAACACAACCTACATTTTAAAAACCCGAATTTTCGGTAAAAAACATAATTCACAAAGCCAAAATTTTGGGTTAAATTTTGAAATTTAATATTACAAAAGTGATTCGGGTTTACTATAATGGTGCATTCTATTGTTTTGACCAGTGGTGCGTATGAAATTTCTCGCGAAGACTTAACTAATTTTATCTTAATAACGGTTGAGATTGGGAAAGAGATTTATCTAGAACAAACTCTTTTTTAAACGATATCTATAAGTGGTTAACATTTTTGTATTCATTTCTAAAACACCCTGTAGTTAATCTCTATATAAAAAAATAACAATATATAAAAACAAATAAAAAATAAACCCACTGTTACCAAAATAGAACAGTTAAGTTACTTCCCTAAAAATGACAAAAAAATTAAAAATGGTAAAACATCGCCTATTAATAGACTAATCTAAATAATTTCATTGTTTTATTCTCTAACAAAAATAAATTTACTAATGTTAATGTTATGGAGTAATGTTATGTTAATGCTAATGTTAATTTACTAATTCAATAAAGTTAAGAACAAGACAAATTACAAACAAACAAATCTAATTTAAAAATACTATAGGTTTAATCTAGATAATTTATAAAAATTGAATAACAATTGCATTTCATTTACCAGATTCTCATCCCGATATTTTAGTGTGTAAAAATTATGGCTTATGATAGATATTTTTATCTAAAGAGTCCAGAAAATTTGAGAGTTTTGCATGTTAGAGCACTGGTTTGGATCTCGTAATTTATCTTTTTACCAATTTCTTAGTTTTTGTTTCTATTTTATCAACTGTTTTCTTTTCAAATTATATATTTTTTTCGGTTAGAAGCATGTTATAAAATGTAAAATTTCTAGAAAAATTTTTTAAATTGTATTTTGTTTATTTTTCTATATTTGTCCTCTAATGGTTATTTTCCTGTCTTTCAATCGTCGTTTATATGTATTTGCCTCAGTTTTCACAAACGTTTTCAAAAATTTTTAGTTTTTTTAAAATTTTTGTTTTGTGCTTTTACATGTCGATATTGGTGTTTCTCAAACAATAAACACGAAAGTTTGTTATTCAATATTTTTGTTTGATTTTTTATAGATCTTTCAAGTAAATTCAAAGACATAATTTATTCACAAGTAAATACTCTATAAGCTTCTTTAAATCCAATATTTACATTAGAACCTCGATAGCTTTTAAGAGAAAATAATATAACTAAAATAAAGTTGCTAAAACAAAAATAATTTTTTTTAGGCAATCAAACATTAATAAAAAAAAACTCAATTCTACAATTTGATAAAAGTTCAGTTATATGGTTATTCTATAAGCAGAGTAATGTAGTAAACTTTGAATAGTGTAGAGCCTAGATGAAAGAAGCGTCATGACACGGCTTGTTCTGATAAATATTAGCGCTACCACCGCTTACTTAGTTCTTTTGAAAGTGGCGGGTTCTACCTTTATTTAGAGATTTTCTACAATGTTAATTAATATATCTTTGGAAAGTGAGAATTTGGATAAAGTGTGTTAAATTGAGTGAGTTCAGACAATAAAGATCGCTCATAGGCAGCATAAACTACCAAAATAAACCTTTAAAAAATATTTTGAGGAAAGATGAGACATAAAATCGCGACAAATAATACGAACCTTGGATCGTAAAAATTGGCAAAAATGATAATCAATTGCTCTACTTTATTCTATTCCATAGAACTGTCATGTCAAAGTATTTACTACAAAATGCTCTTGCTACCGGATCTAAATAGTTTTGTTGTAAATACTTTCAATTACAGAATTTACAAAAATTATTTTATATTTTTGTTCATCAAATTCAAGTTTTACATTATTTTTTAAAGAACCAACATTGAGTTTGTTTTTTTAAACACATCCGTTCACACCTCACTTCTTATCATAGAAAACTTATCACAGTTTTCTACATTTTAGCCTTTACAGATTTTAACAAGTTAATCTAGCACTTTTCACTCGCATTTAATGAAATACAAATTTAAATGTATTAAGCGATCCAAAAGTTATAAAATCTCAGTTGACTAGAGAAGAAAATGACAAAATTCAAAATGTGATAATTGAATGAAAATTTTTGCACATTTTACTCCATTTTTTAATTTTTTTTACATCAAACTTTAAGTAGTTATTAATGTAACTGTTTCTGACTAAATTTCTAGCACTTAGCACAGATATTTCAGCAAAATTATTTCTGACAATTGCTATAATTAATATTAAATGGAGAAATTTCATTTTTGTTTTGCCTGTTTTAAATTTTTGAACAATTTAGAATTTTGCTACAATTGACACCTGATCCATTTATTCAAATTTTGAAAAACTTTATAATCAGTCTCAGAATCATCAGTAAACCGAAACAAGTAGGGTGGTAGAATATATCGACCTAAACGAGAAACAACACCCTGTTTATTGTATTATTTATTTTACATCTGATAAACGATTTATTGCAACAAATAAATATTTCTTTCTTCAATAATATAGTTTTATTGTGGTCTATTACCTTAAACCTTCATGTAGTCACATTTCAACAAACTTTGCCGGCATTTTGTCAAACACAACGTTGGACTCCTTTTCTCCCAGATGAAGTCATGACTTTCGGTCGTCTTGTTGTAACTTGAATTGAATGTGCCATTTTGGGTTTAGAGTAGTAATAATTTTGAGTTTAAATATAAAAAATAACTTAGAATATTATGTATAGTTAAAAAATTATTGGACTTCTACTCAAGCTTAGGTTTTCCTTCTATTTTTTTGCCTAACTATAACCAGAAATGTTACTGTGCATAGTACTGTCTTTAATTTGTATACAAAAATTTTTATTAATAAAATACAAACATTTAAAATAAAAAATTTGAATTAGTATATTAAAGAACGCGTTTTGAAAAGTCAACTTTGTGGCACGAATTCAAGTTTATAAAACGAGCGCGAGCGCGAGTTTTTATAAAGAATGAGTACCACAATGACTTTGAAAAACAAGTTCTTTATGCTATTTTTTCTACTTTACGTGTTTTACGTAATTTTTAAATAAAAAAGTTAATTATTTAATCTTTAGGGACTTTTGCGTTAATACGAGACAGTTGGTAATAAAAATGTCACTAAAGTGTCAATGAAGTCATTGAACTTTGAAATGTTTTCAAATTTGTCTAAAATTCTGTGTAAGTCACTCACAAATGGTTCATTTTTACCTACCGTATCGGTTATTGATTGAATAATCCAATTGGCATTAACACAGTAAGGAAAATCTCCATTTATCTCTAAATTCCCACTCCATTTGCGGTTCTCAGCGACTCCTTTCATTTCATCGTTATTCCAATCAAGCAGATTTATACACTCATCCAGCAAATAACTTGTAAATTATCGAATACTATGAGGGCTGTAAATAGTGAAAACAAAGGCTAAAAGCTCCATTTTAGTTTCAAGTTTCACTTTAACGCTGTTCTAACCTCAAAAGCTGAAGTTTGTCGCGTCCACCGTCGTTTGTTCCGCCCCACTTTCGAATATTTTATAGATTAATTGCGACACGCACACACAAAAACACTTTGTTGAGGAATACTGCTGGTCATCAAGTGCAACAAAATTTATTCGAATATAATTACTGTAATCTCAACGGCGACAGAAACATAACCTTTCATTTTAGCGATAGCGTGTTACACAGTGTTACCGATCCGAAAACACTAAATTGCACTAGCTGTTACCGCACACAATTTGGGTGCGGTAATGGCTATTACCGCACCAAATCGGACTCTGTTACCGACGTAAAGTAGAAAAAATTATTTATAAATGTATAATTGTTGATAATTTAAAATCGGAATTAAATATTTACATGATTTGTTTTACCAGAAAATTAAAATAATAATAATAATAAATATTTAATAATTAATGTTATAACATAAATACCATTAATAATCTATATCATTTAATGCTTCAGTATTTTTTGCTGTTAGTGTTTGTTATAAAAACCCAACCCCACCGTCGTAAATCTCAATGATTACAATAGTAATTTTTATCCGACCGTATCATAAAACAATGTAGCTTTCGAAATCCCGTTTCAGTAATTTTCTCGATGGCATCGTGCCATCGCTACCTCTTTTTTCCCAAACCTATGTCCTTTTCAAATCCATAAAATTTTAAATAACCCTGTCTTATTCCTGCGAACACAATTCACATTTTTGATAATAGTTGGGGGTTTCAGTGAAATGGTGTGCATAAAAATGAGACAGCCGTCCGTAAAGCGAGAGTGATCATAAAAGGGAACCGGCGTCTCTCCTAGACTTTACTGCCGTCATCTTGCCAGGCCGTAGTGAATTATTGATAGTTTAATTCGAGCAAATGCCGAAACATGAATCTTGTATCCGACGTATAAATACTGTTTCAGCTAACCGCTATCTTACATACTAAATGATTGCTTCCGCTCTTTTACACAACTACCACAAAAAAAGAATATTTGCACTGAGATAAACAGGGACTCGTACTATGGGGAAGGTGTAAGAAGCTTACCAAGTTTAGCATTTACCTCCAAGATTATCTCATTAGAAGTGGGAAGTTCACCAGACGAGAGAGTTGTAGACTACTTAGATACATTGCAAACTGCAACTATATTCTCTACTAAGTATCTAAATGCAAATAGAATAGCAATTAGCAACTGCTTAGTTAGAAATTAATTTTAAAAATAAAGTGATTTGTGGTCTTATAAATTTCATATTTAATTCACATAAAAAACAAATATATTATTTAAATTCAGATTTCAGCGTTTATATTTTTATATACGAAATGATAAATGAACGCATCTTTAACAACGTCGCAATAAACTTGATGGCTGACTTTAAATTTTATGCGACGACTGATTTTACAACAGAATTTATAGTGAACCATCGGATATTAAACCAAATAAATGTCGAAATTTTCAAATTTTATTATATTTCGAATCGTAAATCAATTGACAGGAACACAAATGGCCCAAACAAATTTTGAATTTCTCTTCGGTAAACTTTTTTAATATACAAGAAGTTCTAAAAAAAGTGTCTATTTTTAGTTTAATTAATTTAAAAAAAAAATACTTAAAAATTTACTTTAAACCCAGCGTTCAGACATTAGTGGCCCTCGCCAATTTTACTATGATTAGCATTAGTAACAATTTATTATTTTTACTACTGAATATTACCAACTAAATAGATAATTTACATCTAAGTAACTTTGTTTTACAATACCGTGTACTCTGATTTTTTTACAGTTGCTTTCAAATTAAAGTATTTATTAATTACCAGGTGATTATTTAAAGTTTTACGTTCGCGTTAAAAAATTAGCAAATTATGGTTATTACTAATAGCAACATTAAATAAAATTTGATAAAATATTAAAAATATAAAAGACAGTAATGCAAATCAGTTCTCAAAAAAATAAGAAATTGTAATCTGGATCCCACCTGCACAGGTTGTACATATTTTTTTCATTCATTTAGTCTCCACCAAAATAGTAGTAACTGAAAATCAGATAATTTTGATTCTGAATTAAAAACGATGATAGATGCTTCATCCAAATAATTATTGATAAAGAGTTCAAAGACTATTTAAAACATTAGATTTCAACTTAATTTAAGAAGATGCAAAACAATCTAAAATTTTGTATAATGTCACTAACAGGATTCACAACAAGTATTAAAGAAAAAAAAGTAATAAATTACTTTATCCAATTACGTTTTGTTGTACCATATTTTTACCAAGAGAAGACCAATAGTTTGGGCGCACACCAACATCTTTAAACAAAACTAATGCAACAGTTTTGTGCTTCAGATAGAGCTTAGCTAATGCAGCTTTTTCGAGAACATTGCGCTTCAGATATTGGAAGCCAGATGTTACAAATGCAAAACAATCATAAATTTTGTTTAAAAAGTCTTCTCATCTTTCGTATAACTCCTGCCATCATTTTCTTTAACAAGTCTAATTACATGCATGTGTCTTTTCAGTAAAAAGTTTCCTGTATAGATGCCTACCAATAACTGAAGGTCTTTTCTGTTGAGACATCAGATTTTTGCTGCGTGGCTCATTCGAGCCTTTAACAAAAAGCCTGGTATGTCGCATATCTTTATAAATTCGCTATTGAAATTGATCGTGAGGTTCTAATCACTTTTAAAGTAAGTTTTTCCGTCGCCTCTTTCAATGAGGTCCATTTGTGAGCTTTTTGAAACTAGAAAGTTAGCCTTTTTGTTATATTTTAGTTCAGTAGACTTACAACAAATCACTTTTAATCCAAAGTTAAAGAAAAAAGATTGCAGGTGTGCTTTTTCTAAAACATTCAATAAAAAATAGAACCTTAAAAAAGAATGTGATATAGAAAATTTTACGCAAGCTTAAAACAGGCAAAGTACCAGGTCCTTACAACATACCAATAGAAGTTATTGAAGCAATAGCTTATAAAAAAATAGACAAAATTATGCTGAAGGTATATCACAACCTTTTGCACGACAAAAATTTTCCGAAAAAATTAAAGCAAGACCGAATAATATTGCTCAAAAAACAGAAAAAAAAAAGAAAAACGACCCTATCAACTAAATTATCGACTCATCTATCTCTTAGATAAACTAACAAAGTTTTACGAACAGCTGATCTTTATAAAACTTTAAAAAAATTAAATAAAAATAAGGGTTAAACGTAGAACAGTACGGTTTCTATTTTCTAAGAAGGCAAGCTACGAAAAATGTCTTACAAAAAAATCTAAAATGGCAAAATGAGCCAATTTAGGTAGAAAAAAGTCAAGAAAATAATGTGTTTTCCTCACTTTTAAGTGCGAAATGCGTTTAACTCAGCTAACTAAAAATCTACACATAAATTCAAAAGTCTCTTCGGAGAGCCCCAAAATCGTTCGAGGAAAATTTCTTCTAAAGCTAACTGCTTTGGAAGGCATATCCTAAGCCTGTTCTATCCGATTCATGTCAAGAGACATTGCAGGCCAGACCAAACAGGTGATTTCCTCACTCTCAAGATACTCATCCACTGCTGCAGTCCGGTGAGCTTGGGCATTGTTACCTATAAAGATCAAATTTTCACCAGCGGCCCCTCTCCAAGGAGGTCGCCCCTAGAATCGCACATGGGATTAGAAAACAATTATAATGTTCCTAGCTTTAGTTATTGTGCCCTCCACGTACACTAAACTCATCCGTTTGCTCATTTGCCAGAATGCTTGCCAAAAACATAGCACTTCCTCTTTGGAAAGCAGACATAGAGTAAACATGAGCAAGTTGGGCAGTTTGTTGGTTCTCTTTACATACACAATTGGTAAATTGGTAATCAGGTAAGCTCTTCCTTAGCCCACTATAGTCGACAAACTTAGTGTTCATATTGTAGCATAGTGACTCGGCATTTTAACTCTGACTGAATAATTTGTCTTCAAAGTGTAAAGACAAAAATGTTAACTCCAAGCTAACATCTCTCTTTGCGGTTTTGGCAATAACATAATGAGATTAATTTGCATGATCAACGTTATTAATCAATTCTGTTGATGATTAGTGACCTTTCTTTTACCACTTTGTAGACAATCTCGCACAGAATTGATCGCTAAATAGCGATTCCTAATGCAAGAGATATCGCTTTGTAAAACTCCAATCCTTTGAGCTACTTAGCGTTGCAAGTGGCCTTCTTTTACTAAGACCACTATTCTAATTCGATCTAATTCAAAAATAACGTTTCGGAGCATGGTAACACTTTAAAACTAAGATTACTACAAACAAGTGCCAGCAAAAAACGACACAAAAAAAATTAAAAAAAAAATTACAAGAAACTATTTCTATTGCTGCAAAAACAATATCATTGTAAAAGATATGCATCAATAAAAATTATGACCAAAACATACTCTTCTGCAACATTTGTAACATACCAAAATCGTGTAATGCAAAACTTTTGAATCTAGGTGTATAATAGAGGTACTAAGAGAGAAGAGCATATCCAAATACTTAAGAATAGTACGCTAATTATCTGTTAAAAATGAGAGGCAAAACTATATTTCATACGAGTGACGAGAAGAGTTTCGCAGAGATCGGGCTTATATCCGATCCTATGAAACATTCTATGAATCAAACTTCTACCCCTAAAAGGTTTCAAAAGAGACTACGCTAATGGCATATGTCAATGATTTAGCAGTAGTAGTGGTAGAAAACCGTATTCAAGAATTGGTGAACACTGTTGAAATAACATTCAAGATCACTGAACAATAAGTGAAAGAAAAAGAGCTAAAGCCAGATCCAGAAAAGACCAAAGCTGTTTTATTTGCAAAAAAACGATAACCAAATGTAAATATTATCTTCATAGTAAAAAATGTACAACTAAGACCTAAAAAAGTAAACCTAAGGTAGACTTAGAAGTTAAAATTGACCAGAAAATGTTCTTTACGTTACACGTAATAAAGGTAACAACAAATTCATAGAAAATGACGACAATACTTAGAAGACTAATGCCAAACGTATCGTCCTCAAAATTAAGCGTACTCTTAAAAATAACATATAGGTACAATGATTATGTATGCGGTACCTATCTAGAGACCGACGGCATTGTCAATAAAAAAATACTAGCAGAAACTGGTAAGTGTTTAAAGAAGGAGAGCTCTTCGAGTATGCTCGGCATAACGTCAATGTCAGCGGAGACCCAGTTTATAGTAGAGATCATACACTACATTGATCTCAAAATCCAAGAAACGAGAAAAATGAGAGATAAAACACACAACAAACACAAAGCGCAATATAAAACAGTAAATAAAAAAACAGTACGCTGGAGAGATAAATTACTACCTAACCTATCTAACTAAAATACTTTCAAATCATAGATAAATATTTTCCATAGTATTAGCACAAAATGCACCGAGCAGATGACGACAGGTGCGTACCTATACTGCAGCAAGGCGAAGGCAGCAGAGCACACATTTTTCAAGATAAAAAAAAGTATATGACATAGACTGAATCTACTCGTAGAGGAGAAAGTCAATCCAAACAACATTGTAGAAATTATACTGAAAAGCAATGAGAACAAAATAATAGTGCAAAGCAGTGCTGAAGAAATTTAAAAAACTAAAGTATTAAACGAAAATGTAGGCATGTAAATAACATTAACAGCTTTGGAAATCCACAGTCGATTCAAAGTACAGTCGAAAGCACTAGAAAAGCTTAGTTAAGGTTAGAACTCACAGAAGACGGTAGACAGTACGAGTCTAAAGCGCGAGTTTTGATAAGAGCGCTGGAGTGACATAGAAGAAAGTCCTGGAAAACAGATGACAAGCCGGTAGGTAAGAGAAAGCAGAAAAAAATGCTACTGCTCGGCAGTGACAACCTTTTTTTGCACTCGGTCACTTTCTAAAGCCTTATTTAATTAATCTAATTATAGATCTACATTTCGTCAACATCTTGGTCAACAGTACGTTTGTAATCGAATATTACAATTAAATAACAAAAAAATTTTAATTTTAAGAACCGAAAGCAAGCTTTAGGATATTATAAATAAATTTTACTATTATAAATGTTTTTTTAAATTTATTTCCTTTTATACTTATATTAAATAAACACAAAACCTTTTTGAAAATGTTACAACTCTCTTGGCGTATATAAAACTCTTTATTTGTATGAAAACAATTCCCTGAAGTTTACTTTGAAGTTTAGTAACATTTTTAAGTTGTAGTGTATCTTTAATAAAATCATCTTCCAGGTCAGCTAACTTTAATATACTAAAAGTTTATAAACAAACTTTTCTTTTTCACAAAATTATTTAAACATTTCATACTAAATTTATAATATTTAGAGCTTCCTTGAAAAGTTTGGACGCATTTCAATGATTTGTTGCATTGTGCCTAGATTTCTCCGAGTCCCCGGATTTGCTTGTATCTATATAGGCTATCGTATGGAATACAATATCGACTAGTCTTTATCGGATATTTCCGTCTGTGACAAATTTAGATAACCCTTATATGCTACATTAAGTCTCCCGGAAAACTCCGAACCTTGACCGGATGAATCTTTGCGGTAACATTTGGAAAGTTTAATGTCGCTATACAATAAACATAAACAGTGAAAAGATTAGATAACAGTTTGGAATGAAGCACGTGCGTTTTCCATTGGGAATTCAACGCACTCGAGTCCAGTGATTGCGCTCTCGCTACTCGACAAAAGCTTACAGATCGTGCTTGACACCAAGCGCCGAAACTGGATTTTGAACGGTACTGATTTTAGTCTGGTCGTAGCATTCTAAACAACGGAAGTAAAGCAAAAACAGTCAAAGTTTAAGACGACACTAACACGGTGTAAAAATTTATTGGTTTCTGTTAGAAATTTATTGGAATTGTTTAAAGAATAAAGTTTTTTGGTAGTAGAGAGGAAAAGTCGCGTAAATTTTAACTTCGATACAAAGGACATTTCTCAAAATTTAGGTGAATTGTTGGAAACAAAATAACGACAAAAATATTGGAAAACAACGGCTAACAGTAAACTCCTTAAAAGTATTTATTAATCTAGAGATATTACTTGTAGATAGATCTTAAAAACTGTAACAATAAAATTAAATAACAACAGATTTTTAATGCTTTTTATTTTAGTATCCCGGCGCATCCACCATTTTTTTCAGCTTATTAATATTATATATTAATTTTGCAATATTATGTAAATAATAAAATAGTAAGAAAACTGTTTCAAACAGCTATAAAATACCTCCATTTAACTATTAGAAATAGTAGTACATTCTAATAATGAAATTTTTCTTCCTAAATAATTTTATGATTAAAATGTAATAGAGGGTAATTCATCGTATATGGCCACCTCCTTCTTTAACGTTAATAATTAAATAAATTTTATAAAATTTACACATAACAAAGATATAATACTAGACCATTAAACACTGCATACTGACCTGTACCAATCGAAAGAGGTAGGAGTAGGTATGCACTCCTACTTCAACTCTCACTCCAACTTCTACTCAACCTTACTTAAATTAGGAAAAAACAAATTTATTAGTTTATTTTAATTATTAATTTATTTAATAATTTTTTTAGTTGTTTCAGAGAAAAAGTTGGAGTACGTTTCCATTTAAAAATTAATTGTTATTATAATTATTTTAAAAATTTAAACCAACAAAAAATATTAAATTTGCTAATATTGTTTGTTTTGTAAAATAATTTACTCTCTATATTTTATTTTTTAGAAACTTTGTTATAATTTATGCAAAAATAACTTCGTTAGATATATTTGGCCAACCCTGACTATTTTTTAAGCCCCTGAAGTGTACTACAAGAGGACAGAAATTTAATCTATTTACGGCTCGAAATTACCGCTCTAGGAACCGTAAGCAGAATAGTTTCTTTGGTAATTATTCTATAGGCAATAATTTTTGCTTATTGTTGCTGTTAGTGTAGTTTTAACAACATGCTTACGGTACCAGACAACTGGTTAATTTTTTTTATCTAAATATAACACTGATGCATAAAATTGAATTATTGTAAAAACCATTAAAAAATTTTTTTTCATTTAAAATTGACACGCTAAATATCCCAATAGAATAACATCCAAAATCGATTTTGCTGGTAAATGAAAGTTAAATTTTTGACTAAAATTATTTAAAATCTAAAAGTTTTACAATTAATGCACAGTGTAAAAATGTATTTGCTTATCTGTCACACTTATCGGCTATTATACAAAATGGCGTTACGGTTGCAACTTGTGTTTATTTAAAAATTTGTTAATTGTTGTTAGAAATTTATTGCAATTGGAAAAATTTTTTGAGAGCAGAAGAAAAGTTTAAATTTTACCTTAAATACAAAAGACATTTTTTAAATATAAATAAATGTTAACAATAACGTAAATTAATCTATTGTAAAATAATAATCTAAAAATTTTCGTAAAACGTACCAATTATTACTATTACCTTGATTTCTAATATTGTTAACCCGGCGCATTCACCATTTTCACAAATTATTTTTTTAAATTAGCATTACAGCTAAATCAAAATTACTTTATCAAAATCCACAAAATAATTTTTTACTATTAATATGTTTTGTAATGTTTTTTAAACTATTGTTTTCAAAAATTACTAAGGAAAATATTGAGAAAATATTGTTTTATCTAATTGAAATAATAAAAAATGATTGTTTTTGTTAGATGACAGCTTAAACACCTATGAGCAAAAAATATTTAAATATTTTCCTTTTTCTTAGGAGTAAGTTGATAATCAGTAACAGAAAGTATCCAAAACAAATAAAAAAAATTATTAAAAGTAAAATAAATAAGAACATATCGTATGCAACGAATACTGCACCTGCTTGGCCAATTTTATCATAATTTATTATTTATTGTATTGTTTATTATTTTAAAAACTGCAAGCTGGAAAAGATTCTTAATTTAACTTACTATTTTCTTATGGCTACTAACTCAAAAAACCAGTACAAAAATAACTACTTTTTTCAATTATAATTTTTGCAAATTGTTTAACGGTTGAGATTCTTACCCACCAAAACCGATTACTGTGTTTTCTTAGTGGCAGTACTTGATTACGTTATATCTTAATTCTTAGTAAATAGTAATTTATTTTAACTCTAAATTCTTTTGTATAATAAAGACCACGAATAAGTAAATTTATGTCATCAAAAAAATATATAATATTCAATTTCACAACTTACCAAGTTAATTAGAAATAAATTTAATTGTCATAAATGTTTTTTATGTAGCTCATTTTAAATATTAATAATTAAGTGCGCTTCATGTTACATTAATATATTTCTTTCAACAGCAGTTCAGAACCAGTTCAAAACCAGTTCTGAACGGCTCAGAGCATGCGCAATTAAGTTTTTAGACAGTTAAAACGCTAATGCGTATTTGCAGTACAGTTCAGAACTGTTTTAAACTGTTTAAAACAGTTTAAAACAGTCGACTGTCACCCTAACCTCCCACCCTGTACCAATTTAAAACCATTGAGCCTCTCTGGCACACACACAGTGTAACACAACTAATAGAGAAATAAATATGTAAACACACTCTAAGCCTTTCCTTTCCTCACAAGAAGAATAAACACAAACCAAACAATAATTTAAAATTTTAAATAACAACATAAATTCATTAGTACGTGCTACGTGACACCGGATATAACTGTAAATCTAACTGTAAATTATTGCTTGTACATTAGATCATGTAATTTCTATTTACTTGTAAATTGTAATAAACAAATTATGTATTCCTGGCGAATTAAAATTTTATGAATAAGAGAGAAGATCTAGCAGTAGAAGCTTATAAAGTTAAAAACAGCGACAAAAAATATTACGTCAATAATAAAACGTTCTAGGAATTAAAATAAAGACACTTAAAGTATTGGCGAATGTGCTTAAATTTTTCCGAGTACAATCAGAGAATTTATAAAGACCAGTAACCAAATTTTCTAATTTCAAAAACAGAGCGATCTTAAGATATGGTACGATCATTTTGCTTTCGTTTGTGTAAAGGCACAAAACGATACAATAACGGTATGTCAAATTAAGAATTTGCAAAAGCACTTGGTTTTTAGAGTGACAAAACGAAAATCAGCGTTAAATTTGGCTAGACGTTCGTAAGTACAGGATATAAAACGATAATAAAATTCTATATTTTAGACTTAAACCTTTGCTTGTTTTTAACTGTTTAACGTAATCCCACCACAAGCAACTGTAGACCTCAAAAATCGTTACTCACATCGACGAAAATATTCGAACCTGAAGGCTTATTGGACCAGATAACAATAAAAAAATAATATCACTAAACAAAATTTATTATAAACAAATATAAATACAAATCATGATAAAAAATTTATGCAATCAATTTTATATTTTCGCATGAGACTGATATAATTTAATTTAAAAAATGTTTTCGAATCATAACTACTGTATATCATTTTATAATAATTTGACTCTCTTTCAGCAAATTTAGTCAAAATGTTTACTGATAACAAAAAGACTGACATAATCATGACATATAAAAAATGTAGAGAAAACGCTTTAGCAGCAGTAAATGTAGAAAAATATCTCCAACAAATAGTTTTAAGTGTCAAAATTTTTCAAACACTTGAAGCAAATTGCGTCAAAACTGACCTCACTTGAAAAAGGCACGAAACAAAACTGCGACAGTAAAAAATAAGAAGATTGCTGTAATTCAGGCGGTTTCAAAAAATTCACATAGTAGCCAAAATGCTGTGGCACAACATTTAAGAATTAGCCAAAATTCTAATTATAGAATAATATGCACTAATAAATATTATCTTTACCTTTTTACACTGGTACAAGAACTAAAAATAACGTATTATTAAGCAGTCATTTAATTTGATAAGTTATAAAAAAACTGACAGAAATCAATAATCTTTAAGTATGTTCTATTCAAAAGTTTCACGGAAAGAAAAATTGTATCAAGAAAGCTGCTTAATGTGTAAATTTAGTTGCATATGGATTCGTCATCATTCGTGAATAACCTTTTATAGGTAAATAAATAACCAGTTATTTTTTTATGCATAGTAACTCACATTGTAAAATACATAATATTAATATATAATAAATATATTATATATTATTTTTTGTAAGACCCAAAATTAGAGATAAAAATCTCTATTAATTTTGACATTTTCAGTTTCGCTAACTTTTCAGGTAAACATAAACTCTTAAACAAAGTTTTGTTTTCAGTTTTTCTGATCTCTTTTACAATATATTAGGAGTATATATAATGTAAACTACATCAAATTTAGTAATTTTCTGGTTGGATGGTAAATCAAAGCATTAGATTGATCTTTCCAAGCGCGCACACCTGTCCCGTTACCTCTCCCCTCTCATGTACCTAATCCCTGTTTAAATCTTCTTCTAAGACAAAATTAATCAACAAATGGAATCTATAAACGGTCAAACGCTACGTAGCTCACATCCTCGTAGTTTCGGAATCTCATCTCATGAGTTTACAGTGAAATAGTTTGCTTTTAGTTAAATACCTCGATAACCGCAAGGTTATCGGCAACGATTCAGACTAGAAGCAAAAGCAAGAAGAGATTGCAACAGCCAGTGTCGGGAATTAATGTCAGTTAGAGAACACATTAAAGATGTTGGCTAGTTGTGCAGGTATAAATCCTCGTTAATGGGTCGGGTGCCGGCGCCGAATTCATCCCAAGTATAAGCGAAAGCGCGGCTTCAGGATTACCAACTTCTGAAGTAACCACGTAACCACTTAATCTGTGAGGGTCAGGTCATAAACCGGAGCTCCGGAGTCCGGTAAAGTTCCGCAGCATGGGCTTTACGGCCGCCCGGGGCTGCGCAGCCGTCCCCGGAGCCGCTCCGGGCGCTTCCGACGAGAACAAAGCACAAGATCTATCGCTCAAGATGCCGATCGCAAGCCTTTGTACTACTAACGCACAGGAAACACATTATAACGCACAATTAATACAATTCACACACAAAAATTAAACGAAAATTAACTTCTATTAAGAACAACACTTCCGGTTCTAA
The DNA here is from genome assembly GCA_029207805.1 of Tribolium confusum. Lineage (NCBI taxonomy): Eukaryota > Metazoa > Arthropoda > Insecta > Coleoptera > Tenebrionidae > Tribolium > Tribolium confusum. Next base: position 15,577,779 of record JALGAY010000006.1, read on the forward strand.
CCAATGTAAAATTTACCAAGAAAAAAACTCCTAAACAAACTAAAATTTTAAATTTTAGTTTTTACTTAAAGAAACCACTTGCTCTTCTCACGAAATAAATTTATCAAAAAATATTGTATATGTTTATTAAAATTTCTTCTCGGGCTTTCACAATTATCTTTAATTCTTAAAATTAGAAAAAAATGTGACTTTTGTTGTAATAATTTTGTAAAAATTTATAGAACATAGCGCCTTCAACTTACAGAATTGTTAAAATATCTTTCCAAATTTAAAATTAGTAGAATGCCTGATCTCTTCCGGCTTCAACAAGTCGTCAAAAATGTTATTCTTTATTTCTCTTTATTAATAAATATTACCGTCATTGTTTTTGTTAATTTAAAAATCAACAAAAATATAGTTTCTAGCATCTACAATTAGTAAAATAACGACTCTGAATTTATAATCAAAAATTAGTAAAATATTATCTCTGGCTCCCAAAATTAAAAAAACATGTTAAATGTTTTATTGTTATTAATGAGATGAAACTTTTAGAAAAGGTTGTTTCTGACTTTCAGAATAAAAAAAAGTTTGAATAAAATGTTAATGTGCATCGATCTAAATCAGTTCTTATTCCAAAAAAATAAACACCCTTTTAGTTTTTTTAAAGAACTAACTTAACCTTTTTGGAAACATTTTTGACTATTTTCTTTATTTAATTTTTATCTAACATGCTACTGTTTAAGATATATTTTAAATTTTTTAACTCTTTCAGCTGCCCTATATTTATTTTATTTCATTTTCAGTTACCTCCTATTTTGATTTTGATTTTCTCTCCAAATACTATTATTTTTGTTTTATTTTGCTTTAATTATTTTCATAATTTAACTCTTATTTTGCTACAATTCTTAAATCATCTGCAAACGCGAGAGACCATACTTTCTCTCTGCCTACAACTATTCCTCCCACTTGTCCTTTAGTTAAAGCTTTATCTACATATTCTAGATAAGTTAAAAATAATGAAGTACTAACTAAAGTTATCTTTGTTATGTAGTAAAATCAGCTCTTTTTTTAATCTCTGAAAAGGTCCCTTCTTTGCATAAAACATTTAACATTTTATACAGCTTTTATCTCAGATTCTCTGTAGCACACAACCACCCATTATAGAATTCTTTCTTCTTCTAAAGCTTTTCTTTTTTTGTCTTTAAAACTTGTTTTTCTATTTATTTTTTTTATAAATTGTTTATTTTCTCTCTAGGTACCTTACCTTTTGACCAAATACAGCAGTTTTAGTACAACCTAAAATATCCATAAATTATATTCTCCATTTTCCCTACTTATATTTTCGTTAATTTTGTTTTTGCTTTTTCTTTCCTTGTTTACAAATTTTTACACTCTTAGATCTGTTGTTATTATTTTATTTTATGTACTTGTCTTTTTTGATGTCTTTTTACATTTTATTTTGACGTTTTGTTGATTCTAACTACTCAATTTAGTAATTTTCCTTTTTTCCAATCTCTTAGTTTTCTAAAAGCTTCTTTATTTAATTTTTAGTATTCTTCATTTCATTATTTATTTTGTCTTATCTATACGTAAAATTTTTCTTTAATTATAGCTGCTTGTGTTTTCTTGATTAAATCCTTATACATTTTGTCCACAAAAACTACCGTCTAATTTATATTTTTGGATTGCTTTTTTGCTCTATTTTGTTCTTGCCTTGTATTTTTTCTTTATTTTTGATTTTTTTAATGTACCTAGTCCTTTTATCATTATCTCTAAAAGCAAGTAATTTGCGTCTACCCAATATTCTATTACTAACTCGGCAATTTTCCTCTTCTTTGTTTGTAATACTCTGATGTAATCTATTATAATCATCCCGATCTGACCAATATTTGATATTTTTCTTCCCAATCACCTTCTTTATTTTTATTTAATATTTTCCAAGCCTTTTCTACAACCATTTCAATTAGTGTTAGTTTTCGTTAGTTTTCTTTTATTTTCTAATTTGACGTTAGCTAATCTTTTTTTTTCACTTTACCTCTTATTTTTGTTTTTTTAGCATTATTTTTGCATAAAAATTTTTTTATAAATAAAATTTTATCGTCTGTAGCTTCTATTTTTTTAAGTATTTGTTTTGTTTTTCATCTGTTTACTATAAACTGTTACAATTCTCCAATCTTCTTCGCTAATTTTATTTAATAATTTTTTTCAAAATATCGTTTTTTTATTTCATTCTGTTTTTTTTCAGTGTTTTTTTACCCTTGTCGGAATGCCACTTTTAACTCTACCTTATTTTTTCTCAAACTGCATTCTGGATATCTCAACTAAACTATCCCAATAGTATTCTTTCCAAATAATTTCTCTCTTTTTTTCTACCCATGTTTCCAATAAACCAACAACATGAAAACTGTTTACATAATATCAAAAATCAACATCTTTTTTACCCAGTCCTGCTACATTCCAGAAAAAAATTTTGAAACAATCTTGCGCTTTAAAATCCTTACTTCCAATTTAACTTTTTTTTTATTATTATGTCTTACATTTTTCTTCTTCCCTATTTTCTTATTTTCTTCCTTTTTTTGTTTTGTATTTTTACTAGATTGCTATTTTTTTTTCTGTTCCTCCTCTATAAGCACCAATCAAATATAGTAAGTGTAAAAAGATTCTTTTTAGAGAGCACTACAAAGTAACCAGTTATAAGTAAACTAATATTTTTAACAAGTGTTGCAAATTATGTCAGTTAAACAATAATAACAGTTTTTTCATAACGTATTATGTATAAAAATTTTCTTTATTTCGTCGAAAAACAATTTATTCTCAAAATACTTTTCATAACTAGTAAAGCAATAAAATTTATTACGTAGCTAGTGATGTAATATGTGCCATTACTTAATGCTAAAAGTTAATGTATAATTAAACATTTCCTAACGAAATGAGAAAAAAAAAACATTACGATGAACTAGAATTTATTTTTAATTAAAACATATCAGTTGACATTGAATACTCTTTTAGTCCTAAATAAAAAAACTCAAAAATTAAGCGCTATTGTGATACCCTTATGAAGTTGTTATCTATCCATCAGTTAAAAGGAAAATTTCAAAGAGAGTCCTCGCTTCAACATATCTAGTGAGTTTGATCAATGTATTTAATGTACTTTCTTACAAAGTAAAATTCAAAAATAAAGAATTTTTTCCCTTGTAATATCAAGTTAAATTAAAATGTTTGTAACCAAGCTGTCCCTCCAATCTTGTCTAGTAATGACCCAAAGCACCTGTATTCAAGTACCTCAAAGCAGCAATTTGTATTGGTTTATTTCTCCCTACGCTAAAGAAAACTATATTGTGTTTCGCTACTTATTGCATTTTTCCAACGACACAGTGACGTGCTTGTTATTGAAAGCAAGTTTCTTTATTATGTAAATATTTTCATAAAAAGTTCTACATCAAAGGAATATTTTATCTATAAGAACAATCCAAGGTGATTTTTTGATGGCAGTTGAAGAAAGGATAACTGGGGACAGGTCTTTTACAAGTTCCTGGAGCTTATAGATTTTCAGTTTGCAACACCCGCGGGCGACGTATTACAAAATATGGCTTGAATTGCTGCTGCGGCTCGCTTTCCCGGACTAACTTGTTTGCAACTTCATCGCTTTTGTTCAATACGTGTGGAGAGTGAATGTCAAGAAATATGAAGAATTGGGGACTGGCGATGGATTTATGTCAGCGGCAAATGCGAGACATATGTTGGTTTTTGTTGATATTGGCCGAAGGAAAAAGGAAAATATACAGTTTATGACCAAATTACTTCCTGGTAAAAAATAAAATAACTTATTTAAAAAAAAATCCAGAATGTTATCACTGCTATATCAAACATATACACAAGCCTTAAAAGGCAAGCTTAGTATCTATTATAACTAATTTAAAGACTAGCTGTAATGAGGGAATTTCATTGAAAGACATTAAAACTATTATAAGAACTACTTAGGCGGACTGCTAGAAAGCAATGAGCTCCCTGCTTTATACCTGCCACAAGCTATAAAACTAATCCTGTGTCAATTTCTTTTAAACGCAATTTGTTTGGTATTTTATGAATAAAAAAGCCTATTTGGTAAAAATAATTACGTAATTACTCATAACTATAAAATAAATCAAGACTTTTTTAAGTTTAGTTAATTATTGAATTTAATCAAACTTGATTAGCTGCTTAAAAAAAAAACAAAATTCCGAACTATTTGTGAGTTAGACCAATTAACTTATGTTTTTTAATGCTACATAAAACCTATTTAAAGATCAAAAGTACAAAACTGCTACTTGTAGTACCTATTAGCATATTTGTAATGCTACGTTTGTTGTTCTGGTGATAACCCATATTTAAAGCAAAATAGAGGTCAGAAATTAATAAACAATGTAGAAATGGATATTAGGTAAATACAGAAGAATTTTTGTGTAATAAAAATAAAAGCTTAAAAAAAACTATTTATCATAAAAAAATGTTTTTATAAAGTTTTAAAGTATCTTGTTTATCAACCTAAGTTTTGGTAATATTTATACTTTCTTTTTCCACTTTGTATATTGTTACTTTTGCATTTTTCTGGTAGACGTCTACACTACACGTAGAAACGTTTTTACGCAAATTAGTATAAAGTCCAAAAAAACTAAAGTTTGCCTTTTTACCTAAAAAATTTTTTAAATTAATTTACATTTTTAATTTTTTTGGTTTCAATTTAAAGCTAGCAAAAAGGTGTAGGTGAAAATACTGGAGGGTCATGATGAAATGAATGAATGAAAAAGGTTTACCAAAATAATTTGGTTAAAAGTTTTTAGAAATACCCATCCTAAACTTGATCTACGTTTAATAAAATGTCAACTGTGTTTCGTCGTTCATTTACATATTGTTACAAACATTTTCGAAGGAGGAGAGTTTTGAATAATTGAAGTCTTCGGAAAAATGGAAAAATTTCCGAAATTTTCGGATACATGCTAGAAAGACGATCGTAATTAACTTGATTCTTAATGTCTATTACTTTGAGTTAAATACTTGCAAGTCATAAATAAAGAGCAAATATAATCTAAAATGTCGACTTAAAATAAATATAAATTACTCGTAAAAACTGAAGATCCAAAAATGTTTAATTTAACATAACATAACCCCTTAAATCCAACGAGGTAATAAAAAAAAGTCAAAAACCCGACCATAAAGATAAAAATAAGTTAAATATTTCTCAGATTCATCATTTTTTGATAGTACCAGTAGATTGTGTATAAAAAAGTGCACATCTCCACAATGTTTTTCTTTCAAATCTCTTTCTCTAATAATTATCAAAAAATTAATTATCAAAAATTTGAATTTTTCTTTATACATAATTCGAAAAAAAGATGGCAACAAAATAGAAATTTCATTAAAAAGCGTTTTCGATTGCCTTCACTAGTGCGCACTTAAGTGTATATCTATTTTATTTTAACAATATGTGATAGACAAAAATGGAAATACACTCAGTGCGCACTAGTGCAGCTAATCGAAATTATTTACTCGTTTTTGTTAAAATCGGTAGTTTCTGAGATACCCTGTATTGACATTCAAATTACACTACTCTGTACAATTTATCTACCATTTTATAAAAAAACACCTCTGTAACCAGACTTTTATGTACAAGTGATACTTTTCCTGAACTCAGAGACGTCGCGTCGCCAGGACATTTCTTTAGGGTGGGCACAAGCTGGTCCCACTTTTTATCAGGTGGGCACAATAAAACCTAGGAATATATAAGATATATACGTATTCCAAAAGTGACAGAACATTATAACTTTTTTTTTTGACAAGAGGGGCCCGAAGCGCGAGCCGCACACTGAGGTCTACGCCCATTGTGTGCTACCTCTCGGAATAGTATGACTGCAGTAACCCTGTGCCTCTGATGAAGCTCAGTACCTTGTCTGCAGGAGCCTTCTCGATAGCACTGGGCTTCAGATAACGAGAGCCCAGGTATAAATCTCTGATGCCTGCAAATGCAAGGCAGTAACAGATAATATGAAGAGAAGTTTCCTCATCTTCAGCACAACCTCTGCAAATCTCGTCCTCGCTGAGTCCGATGACGTGCAGGTGTCTTTTTAGTAAGCAATGTCCTGTGTACATGCCTACGACTAACTGAAGGTCTCTACGATTGAAACGCATCAGGTTTTCACTGCGTGCCTTGTCCGGTCCTTTAATAAAAAGCCTGGATTGCCGCATGCCATCTTGAAACTGCCATTCAGAGAGATGGCGAGATTCTATCCACTTATGAAGTGTGTCTTTCTGTCGTTTTTTGGTAACGCCGTAGCCAAGAGCTGGTTCTGCTCCGATAAAGTCCATTTGTAAACCCTCTCGAACCAGAACGTTAGCCCTCTTGTTACCCGTTAGACCACAGTGTCCTGGTACCCAGCAAAGTACAACCTTTTTGTTGCACTCCGCCAGTTCCTGTAATCTGTTGTGACATTACCAGACAAGCCTCGATGAGTACCTGCACGATTGCAAGGCCTGCAGCGAAACCTGACTGTCGGTGCAAATGCAGATTTGCCTGTTTGACAAAGCCCTCTGCACGCACTCAGTCACACAAGCGAGCAAAGCGAAGATTTCCGCTTAGAAAACGTCCACATGTTTGCCCAAAGGTATTGAAATTTCAACACCGAGCCCACATATAGATATCCAACAGCGCGCCCCATTAGAGTGAACCGACCCGTCAGTATAGCAGACGAGCCAGTCCTCCGTTCTGAAGCTGCTCGTTTTTTCACACCAGTTGTCACGTGGTGGAATGTTGACAAGATACTTGTAATTTGTAGCAATCTTGGGGATCATACTGTCGTCCCCCATTTCAAAAATGGAGTCCAAATTTAACGTCCTAGTGGATGTTGTCCGATGACCTTTTCCGGTTGCTGTTTTACACCAATTTGTACCGCGAAGCCGTAGAAAACTTATTGCAGCAGACTCTTCCATAACAAAATAAAGTGGCCAAATCCCCACAATGAGCTCCATGGCTGCAGTCGGTGTAGTTCGGAAGGTCCCTGTAATTGTCAGGCAGGCCAAACGCTGGACCCGTGCCAAAGGACGCACTCGATATGGTCCACCAGACAAGGGAGTCATACGTGATCATTGGCCTGACAATATAGTTGTAAAGCCAAAACATAACGCGGGGTGTAAGACCCCAAGTTCTGCCAACAGCTTTTCTGCACGCCCCGAGCGTGCTCGTAGCTGTTCGCATCTTTTCTTCTACGTGTGATCTCCAAGTCAAACGGGAGTCTAAAATAACCTCCAAATATTTAACCTTATGATCTACACGTAGCTGTTCGCCGAAAAGCAAAGAGGCCACATAATGGTCCCACCGTATTCGGGTAAAAATAGCATGGCCTGTTTTCTTTGGATTTACCGATAAGCCATGGGAATTACACCATTTCTCAACAAGCCTGAGTGCCCCATCTGTGAGCTCTCCGACCACATTGAAAAACTTGCCTTTCACCAGAATAGCTATGTCATCAGCATAGCCCTGGCAGTATATGCCAAGTTTGTTTAAGTTGTGAATAAGATCGTCTACTGTAAGGTTTCATAACAAAGGAGATAGTACACCCCCTTGGGAACACACTTTAGTAGCAATGACTGTAGCAGAGAATGAGCCTATGCTCGCTCTGATAAATCTATTAGACAGCATTGTGCGAACCCATTTGAGCAAGGTTGGGTCCGCATTTCGCTTCTCTAATGCGTTACACATAGACTCGAAGGAAGCATTGTCAAATGCTCCTTCAATGTCTAGGAAAGTTTCCGAGACATACAGTCCACTCTCCAGCCCGCGGTCTATTGTAGATACAATCTCATGCAGAGCCGTTTCAGTGGACCGCTCCGTGATGTACGCATGTTGGTTGAAGTGCAGGGGATTACTTCCGAGCACCTTCTCCCGTATGTGTTTGTCGATTAGTCTTTCCATCGTCTTTAATAAAAACGATGTTAGACTAATTGGTCTAAAACTCTTAGTCTCGGCGTACGTGGCACGTCCTGCCTTAGGAATAAACACTACCTTGATCTTTCTCCAGGCCGCTGGTATGTGGCACTGCGCAAAGCAGGCTCTGAACAGTCGGGTCATTGGGCCAACAAGATGTTCCCGTCCCTTTTGTAAGAGAGCAGGAACATTATAACTTACATATAGTTAATACATATTTGTACAGATTGTTTCAGAAATAAATACAAAAATTTTAACCAGTAATACATTGGTCTAATCAAAACAAACACCTTTTTTATATACCATTTTTTCAACAAATGGTAAAAAATTTTAATTTTGTAGTGAACTGTTGTTACTATACTGCGCTAAAATTTTGGCTTTTCATAACATTTTGACTAAAAATAGTTTTAGGGACCAGGCAAGGCATGTTTCATACGGCTTTATTTTTGTACTGAACATACAGTTTTCGTGGCGAATTTACCAATTATTCATTTTTTTAGAAAAATTTGCCATTAAATGTTAAATTTTTGTAGAAGCTAAAAAACCCCGACTGGCTCTTAAGTGTTTGCTTTACTGCTTAGTCAATAAAAATGCCGACCTACTGACTAGTCAATACCATATAAATGTGATACTTTAGTGCGTTTAAATTGTCACTAGTAATAGTAGTAACATTCCGAATGCATATTACATTATCTATAATTTTTGTCGAATGGGTGAATGCGCACTAAAAGGTGTTGTTTATTGTCGATTGGCAAAAATAATTATTTTATTGTTGTCGTTTTACATTTGTTATTATTATACTTTTATAGGGTTACTTTAAATATTTAACAAGACATCAACAATTTGTACCCTCACAGCGAAGGTCTAAGTTCTAATAAATAATTTTTTTGTAGATTTTAATAGTGTTTCCTTTATTTTTATTTAACTTATATATACTTTTCGCTAAAACAAAAAAAAACTTTTAACATTTTTTTTCCTATATTGAAATTTGTGTAAAGCTTTCAGTAATATTTTTCTGTAGACAGGTGGTTCTTAAAGGTCCCTATTGTGTCACTATGTAGCCCTACAGAGTCACAATACCGAATACATTGTTTGTTAAAATAGCAATTTCGTCAACTTTTTAATACTTTTATCGAGAGTCAGTGCATCGTATTCAGTAGCGTAGAATAATGAGCTTGTTATGTTCGAAAGTCTGCATTGTCGAGAGCAAAAATATAATGGTCGTTTCCAGGTGTGCTTCAATGCTTCGACTCTTAATCATTCTCGATAGAAATCCTCGGTTTAATTATTCGTCGTTGGGAAGAATAGGGCAACCACAATGACCGCACTTTGGCACCCAGTACCAGTAATGAGAGCGTTATTAACTCCCTTTGACGCACTAAGCTCGTGCGTGAACCGTCAAGGGTCTAATAACCTGTTGCCACTATAAAGAGTAGCGTCCAACTTTTACCAATATCATGTTAAATGACCTCCAATGGTTAGCTATTTGAAGTTTTAGTTAATAGTTTTGCGACATGTTTCCCTAATTAAATATCGATTTAAGCTACCCACACATAAATTGAACGATATGCAAAGTGCGGCTTTTTCGACGTTATATGCTCGAACGGACCTGATTTATGATATGCGCACCAACTTATTCCAGACACGTTTAGAAATTTACAACAAGAATCAAACAAGAGACTTATTTCTTACTCACATGACACCAAATATACAAAATATGATTTTATACCTTTTAACAATTCTATCAAACATCTAAGTATGACTATGTATAAGATACATAATAACGTGCGCACAAATAAAAACAGAACTCATTTATAAAGACGTATCCACCTAGAATTGCTTTTTAGCAGAGGTACGACTCTTCCTTCGACTCCAAAATTGTTTTAAAAACTTAGGCAAAAACTATTGTAAATTGTCGCTGTTTCTATGCTCAGATTTTTCTCTAATTCAGAGTCAAAGAACCATAAAATTCTATGGTACTTTATGTAGCTCATTTTAAATATTAATAATTAAGTGCGATAAATTCGTGTTTCATAAATATATTTATTTCAACAGCAGTTTAGAAACTGTGTTTACTTAATTCTATCAAACATCTAAGCATGACTTTATAGAAGATACAAAATAACGTGCGCACAAATAAAAATAAAACTCAGTTACAAAGACGTATTCACCTAGAAGCTTTTTAGCAGAGGTATGACTTTTCCTTCGACTCTAAAATTGTTTTAAAAACTTAGATACACCACAAACAAAAACTAAACTGCTCATAATTAATTTTTTTTAATTTTTGTAATTTTTTTCTTCGTTTTACGTTATACTGTCTTATATTGTTTAGTATTATCAACAACAAACGTTTTATAATCATTTTATTACAACTACATTAAGCAAAAGTAGTTAAGACTTTGTTAAAAAAAAGAAACAATTAAAATACAAAAAACAGTAAACGAATTAACAAAAAAATAGGGCACCCCTTTTTAGAATTGTTGCTTTAGCATTTGATAAGTTCTCCTTAAGCTATTATTACTGCTCTAACACGTCCAGGCATACTGTCAATCAAATTATTAATGAAATTTTAAGGTATTGCTTGCATTCTTTAGAAATAACATTTGCGAGCTGCTGCAGGCTTTGTAAATCCTTATTTTTATTCGCAATAGCTTTTTTTAAATACGACCATACATACATGCTCTATGAAATTACAATCAGGAGATCTTGCAGGCTACCCCATTCTATTAATATTGTGTTGTATTACCTAGTTCACCATATTAGCTCGATGCGGTCAAGCATTATCGTCTATAAGAATTACATTCTCGTTTTGCTAGTCAAAAAATGACACGACTATAAGTAGGATAACATCGTCTCTATATCGATGACTGTTCAACGAAGTGATTATCAACACCAGAAGTCTCGTGCAGGTATTATAAAAAAATTCTACCTCAAACAATCACCGACTCTCCTTTAAAAGATACTTGAAGAACCATATGTTTTTCATTATGACAAGTTCTAAGTTTTCTCTACACCAGAACACGACCATCTGATTCGTATAGTCCAAAGCTACTACCCTCTGTAAAAAGACAACATCTCCAATGTTCAACGGTCCAACCTAAGTGTTGTTGAGCCCATTTTTTCTAGTCGCCCGATGAACTCATGCAAGTTTTGGTCATTTAAAATGTTTTCGTGCACTTAGCTGCCTTTCGTGTAGCCTATTTCGTACCATTTGCAGCGATATGTCTAATTCTAGTCCTGTAGCGACCCGAAGTTTTCGCGCACTATATGTTGGATTTACTCTTGCTAGTCTAACGAGTATTCGATCCTCTGCAAGTGTTGTTTTTTTTTGACGAGCACCGCTATGGATTATGCTGCAACCACCAATAGTTTGAAGCCGTTTTTTGGGCCTGTTGACCACGCTTTGGATCACATTAATCAGATTAGCGATTTTTATCTGCTTTGTGCCATTCTGAAGAAGATTAGTCATTAAATCAAATTGTTCTGTAGTTAAGTATCGCAAAGGCATTTTTACAACTTATATTCACTTTTATAATATTGATGTATGTAAATTTTATACCAAATTTGTTTAAAATTATAAAATGTTGTTGTTGTCTAGTTTCTCATTTATACTATTTTTATCATTTACCGTCATAATTAGTCGGTATATATTATTGCAGATAAACAAAGGTTGTATAAATCAATTATATTTTAAAATACTCAACTATAAATTAACGTTTTATAAAAGTTTAAAACTTAAAGTAAAAATTTTAAAAATTCTACTTCAAATTGTGCCCAGTTTATTGTAAATTGTCGCTGTTTCTATCCTTAGATTTTCCTCTAATTCAGAGTCAAAGAACCATAAAATTTTTAAACTCGAATTGAAAGCTCAATTTATAATTACGATATTATAAAAAAATATTTGTTTAATGTGCTTTTTTGTCGAATTATGTAGATATAATACGATCATAATTACTAAGCTTAGAAAACAACCCGCTTGCCAGCGCCATCTATCATTACTGGCAGAAGCAGCTCCTAAGTAAAGATTTCACACAAATTAAAAATTTGAATTTATATATTTTTAAAGTATGATGCCCATTTCCAACAAATTAATGTGTCCATTAATTTACCTGGAGTTAATGTGAAAGAAACAAAAAAAACTTCCAAGTGAGCCTTTTGCTACTGAATCACCCTAGCTTCAACAATAACAATTTTATTTATTGTTGAATTATTTTTTTACTCGAAGAAGTAATTTTCTTTTTAAGATTTTTGCTGACGTTTCACTTTATTATTTTTTTAAAGCTGTCTCAAAGCTTAAATTTGCAATTATTATTTTACTTTTTATAAAAACGGACTTTTATAATAAATATATCAACTTTAACAAAAAAAAAATATTTATAGCGTTTTAAATTAAAACAAAAAGCCATAGATGAAATATTATAAAAACTGGAAAGCATAAGCAACAATTTAAAAAAATAGGAACTTCAAATTCAACGAGCATTTTAGTAATATACTAAAAATTGTAGACCACATTTTATAAAAATAGCTGTCATAAAAAGTCTTTTATATCAGTCGAAATTAACAAAAGACATTTTGTAGCTTTTCTTTATATTAAAATCAAAACTTATAGCTTTTTTATAAAAACTGGGTGTCATAGGCAACAATTTATAAAAATAAAACTTTATTTATAAAGTTTTTATAAAGTCTAGACAAAATTTTATAAAAATAAAGACTGAGGTGACAATTTATTCAAAAGAAAGCTGTAAGAGAAGACACTTTAATATACTTAAAAATGTGCACAACATTTTATAAAAAACTGACTGTCGTAAAAAGCATTTTATAAAAATTAGAATCAACAGGTGACATTTTATTTATAGTTTTTTTTTACAAAATTATTGAAGTAAAACCTGTAATAGAAATTCTACAACAACCGCTATATAAACACCCTTTCAATAAAAAAAACATATTAGAAATATTAATTAGGGTTGTTTTATAAAAACGTATACCTATTTTATAAAAATCGGAATCAACAGAAGAAATTTGAATGATAACTTTTTTTATCAAAATTAAAAGCCATAGTTAACATTTTGTAATAACTGGAAGCCCTAGGCAACAATTTGTAATAATTGAAACAACAAGGGTTATAAAATGTTGGTTATCATGGACAGCATATTGTAAAAATTGGAATCAACAGTAGATTTTTTATTTAAAGCTTTTTCTGTCAATACGAGAAACCATACACAAAATTTTTTAAAAGACTTTAAAACCATTTTATAAAAATCGCAATCAAAAATTGCTTTTTGATTTTTTATAAAAATAGAGTTTATAAAAATAGAAACTACAAAAAGCATTTTCTAAAAATTGCAATTAAAAATCGCAATTTTGTAAATTTGTAATAAGTATTTTATAAAGTTTCGTATAAAACACAGACTTTTTGTAAAAAGAAAACAGAAAATTAAAGACTGAAGACCTCATTTTATAAAAATTGGTTGACACAAATGTAACTTTATAAAATCAAAACCAACAGCATACACTTTATTAATAAATTTTTTATCAAAACCAATAGCTCCAGATAAATTTTATTAAAGGCTTAGACAACAATTTATAAAAATAGATACTACAAAAGATATAAAGTCTAAGGTAAAATTCATATTTTTTTTTTATAAAAACTGAAAATTATAGACAGCAGTTTATAGAAATGGAAACGGCAAGTAATTTTTTTTTAAGATTACAATCCAAAATCGCCTTTTTTTAAAAAAATATATTAAAAATTGTAGACCACATTTTATAAAAAGTGATTGCCGCAAAGAGTGTTTAATAAAAATCGGAATCAACAAGAGGAAAACATTTTATGTATTTTTTTAATCAAAATCAAAAGCCGTATGTGAAATTTTATAAAAACAAGAAGCTGTAAACAAAAGCATTTTACAAAAATTGTTCTAAAAAATTGCCTTTTTGTAATAAAATGTGTTTTTTTATTCAAGTGACTACGACATATACCTAGTATATTTATAAATTGCTATATAATTGCTATAGTATGTGCTATAGCATAGTATGTCAAGTGCTAACCGGAATAAAAATTTGTACATTTCAAACACACCTAAAACATCTAAAGGTTGTTGAAAAAAAATTCGATTCAATGACAAGTTTTTCAAAATTTAATAATCTATTGTTTAAAAAACAAGAAACGTTTTGTTAAAGTTTTTGAAGTAATTTTTGTTCTTAGATTTTAAGAAAACAAATGTTAAAATTATGATTTTGATACAAAATATCACACAAAGCGTTAAAAACACTGATTTAAACGTTTTTATCTTGATAACCAAAGATGAAAATTTTACAAAAAACCGTCAAAATATTTATAGAAATCTTATAAGTAACCGCACTGAGTTTTAAAATATTCCTGTTTTGAGATTTTAAGATATTTAAATTTTGTATACTACAAAATATAGGGGATCGGTCAGGCTTGACAACATTGTCGCATAAAAAAAAAGAAATTTCAAATAGATTCTGCTATAAAAGCGTCTATAGCGGTCTTGAAGAAGCTAGTTTCGGTCTTGTGCTGAAGATTGATGATTTGTAAGGTAGTTAATAGCCCCAATCTTACAATATGTTGCACCAAAGTGCAGTAACAGTCCCCATTTCGTTGTTTTGTATTAACATTACATTGAAACCCTTATATAGTAAGTTTTATTTTGGTCAAACCAAAGGTGCAGTAACGTTGCCCCCGTTGCATTTACTGTCTCAAGTAGCTCCTCTCGATATTCACTTACACAACACACCTAGGTATACTCTATAATAGGTTTTTGTTATTAAAAAAACAACATTTTAAGGATTATAAATTGTCTTTTGGACTAATTTCAAGTTAAAATAATTTAAGTAGTATCTTCGTTTCAATAGAAAATTAAAAGAATTGAGGTCTGTGATTGGTTGTTGTTACGGAAAAGTATTAAAATTTGCGATACTACCGGTATTATCTCAACTTGAAATTAGCCCATTAATCTCCCAATTTAGTAAAATTTGGCGTAATATTGTAACTAGGAGTGTTAGGTACCGTATTGTTAATTGACAGTCTTTTTGTTAATAACTTTTATTTGATGCCACACGAGACACTGACAGTTAACACTAGGTACCAAAACTCTGCGATGTTGCCATACTTTATGCATCCTGTTGTAAGTTTTTTAAAAGAGTAATAGCATATTCAAAATAATCAAAACTTTTTGAAATAATAAAATATACAATTAAATTGGTATTAATAAGATATAAGATATAAAGATATATATTTTCATCAATTTTTATAACATGTTTTCTTTTTTGTTTCGCTTATTCTTATATATTTACAAAAGTAGAGACTCTTTAGTCGTCCCTCCTTCCACTTCCTTTCTTAACAACTCTAAGCTTTAGATGTAGTACTACAGATATAATGTATGTCTGCCGATGGTTGAATCTAACTCAATTTTTAAATTTTTTTATGATTTTGTAATTTACTTAAACTTACAGTTTTATTTTTTTTTACTTTTAATATCTTGCAATGTTTCAAATATTACCCTTTGCTAATTTAAAACTAGGTTGAAAGTGCATTAGTTGTTCCAAAAACAGCCGTCAACGCTAGCTCTAAATCCGGCTTTGATTTAAATCTAAAGTACACCGAGAAGATCAAAAATACCATCACGTTCAGCCAAGCACGAATTGGATGAGTTACAATATAAACAAAGTACGATACCTAATTTAAAAAATTCCCATTTTTATAAAAACAAATCAACACGTGTTTTTTAGTAATACCCTTTTTTTTAATTAAAACACTGCCACAATTAACATCCCAACAAAATATTTACTGACACGTCAATCACTCTTTCCGTACCAAAACAACCTGAAAGCACGTAGGAAACAAAAATATTTTTTATTACGAACTCCACCCTTACAAAAAATCTGTATGAATTAATTTAGTGCGAGGTATTTGCACACGAAATCGATTCAGCAAATGTAATAAATACACATACAAGTCTTAAGTTGGATCTGTTCGAATCCAATAGGCAAGTAGCAGCGCTGGTAATTGCATTGGAACGTTATTTTCTTTTTATTTTTCGTACTGGCATTACTCTTGTGACCTATGTACGGGTTAGTCCCAATTTAAATGCTTTTGCCCTTTACTGAACGCCATTTTATTACCTAGCTATTTCGAGAAGACGATCAACCTAGATACATAGCCAAAAATAAGTCACATCTTTCGAATTACAATTCGCTGTTTATGTGAGATGAATTAATAAGGGTGTAACACGATCCACCCCAAAATCATAATTAAATATCAAAATTCGACAAAACAGCTCAAATTACTTTTGAGGGGGTAAATTGAAAAGCGTGCTTTTGAAAATTTTATGTTGTATCCTTTAATCCTATAGTAACCCCAAGTTTAATATCCCAATTGAAAATACCCTACTTGTTAAGGGGTATTTAATTAGAATGAAACAGCGTGATGTATGTGAAATTTACATTGGTTCGTTTTTTATTAAAAAAACAAGAGGGAATGTTCGCTAAATCTGGGAATTACTGGTAATTGGCAATCCCTTTTAGGAAAAATGTTTCAAATAAAAGATAACATTAAATCTCAATTTTAACGCAGTATTTAAAATAGCTAGGATAAGATGAAAATTTACTTTGCATGTTTCGAAAGTTTTCCCAGATAAAAGAAACAAGATGAATACATATTCAACATAATTCTTGGGCGGAGAAAAGTTTAAATATTTCACTATTAAAATTACCTCTCTACACACATTTTCCTATTTTCCACCAATAAAAAGATAGTTTTATATCATAAAAGATGTATGTCGGTCGGAAAACTTTATATAAACTTTTTCTAAAAAAAAGAAGTTTAATTATAATTTAAGCATATTGATGGAGAAGCAAAAAGGTAACCTAAAAAAATAAAAAACCTAATTTTAAATAAATAATTTATTAAACCACAAAATCGTATCGAGAGCATATTTTTTAATAAAATTAAAATGATTTGTTATGCGACTCTTAGTTATATGTAATATTGCAAGAATTTTTTTCTTTAAGTTTTTTCTAGTGTATTTCAAAAACGTCATTATTAATTAGCCTAAACCGAAAACCAAAATATTTTTGAGAAATAAATCAAAGTTTATGACTTATGAGATATTTTTTCAACAAGAGAATCCACTTAACAAATAATTAATTTTGTTCTAAAAATGTTTTTCATATAATTTTGTATTTTAATTAATACTTATAATATTTATTAAACTTTTATGATACTTAAAAAAAACTAAACCATTTATTTATAGATAGTTTTAAATAATTTGTAAAACTTTCATTATTATTTTGAGTATATATCACATAAAAATACGTTCAGAAAATTTTAGATTTCCAAAAAAAAGTTGTAATATACTCAGTGACATTAGAAGTGTTAGACTCAAAAAAACAATTTTTTAGGCGTAATTTTATTGGCGATTTTTGCGAAGTGGGCGACATCTGTTGGTTCCAATTTAAAACACTGTATTAGTAAACAACGTCGTAAAAACTTGTGTTTTGTAGTGCGTTTTTACGGTAATTTAAAGAAAAAGTGTTTCAATTAAACTATTTTTGTAAAGTTTATTGCTTGTGTGTACAACATTAAGGGCGATTTATTCAGGGTATCACGATTAATACCTGCAAAATTCAATTTTTATATGTCTATTTTTTTTCTTGGGAACAAAATTATGTGTAAGACTGTTCAGTTTTTTAGCAGTTCAGGAAGAGAAAAATGATCAAAGTTTGTTTGGGTGGCCTTATCTTAAAGCAACCTAAAGCAATTAGGTTAAAGCAATTATCCTAAAGCAACCGAAAATATTTTATACCTAGACATAAAAATATAGAAAAATTAATAAAAAAAACAGAATACAACAAATGATACAAGAATATTAAGAAAACAAAACTATATAATAATGAATACATTAAAAACTTTTAATTTTAACTCAAGTATAATACAGTAAAATGTGCCTGTGTCGTACGCTAATGCACATGAAGTTTAACTGTAAAATTTAAATCGTTTGTTTAACTTACAAGTTTGATTGCTTTTGATTTTATTAAAAAGCATTGGCTCAAATATCGTTATTTAAAATTTGAAACTAAATATGAACTCGTAACAGAAAACAATTTAGAAAAATATTGTAAAAAACTGCCATAGAGTTTACTGTAATACTTAGAAAAATAAATTCATAATTAATAAATACAGTTGTAAACAAACCGTATAAAAGATGCAAAAAATAGAAGAACTTCTTATCGAAGATTATGCACTGACATTTCCTTGCTGCTTTTTGCTGTATTTGATTTTAATAAGAACTAAACTAAAAATGTTCGTACAGTGTAAATCCTTTGTGTTGAAACTTAATATAAGTAAGACTATTTCGTAAATTTGGGCTTCTTATTTTGCGTAAGACCGCTGCATTCTTGACTTCTATGCGTAGGAATCGAAGTTATTTGATTTGGGGATCGATATTGATTGAAATTCCGTGAGGCCTTATCGTGCGTGTCTGAGCGCCATTTATTCTGGATTGACTCAGGGGACAAATCATTTTTCAATAACGGAAAATACAGGGTTGATTGAGCGTGGCTTTAACACCCACCAAGAATTCGTTGGTTTGTATCCATCAAGTGCCTCAAGTCAAATTGAAAAGCTATTTCAATTCTTCTTTTATTATTCCTTTGGCATTCCGGAAGCGAACAATTTATTTTTAAATTGCTCCTCACCTATGATATAACCGAAAAAGATTCTTCACCAACACGTACGCAATTATTACACCGTCGAAATAATAATTCGAATGATAAATGGTGGAAAGCTGCGATGTTATCTGCTTAACAATCCATTAGCGTAGCTTTCAACAGGTTAGCTTTACGAAATATATTACTTTAGAACGAAAGCTCTCTTCCGGATTTTTCGAATGCGTTCTTCTGATGTATTATAACAGCGCTAAATGTATTTCCGGGCTTTATTTCACAATTGAAACTTATTTCTCCGTTGAGTTTTGATCCCAACACGAATCCAATTTTAAAAACGGTCATTTACCGTAAAATATAATTACGGTTTTGCTGTGTTTTAAAAAAAGATTTTTCTCGAAGCTTTGTTTAATTAAAATTGGCGTCATCGATAATTTATATTCGTTGAGCATAACAACTGTGACACATTTTTACGTTGAAATTACAAAATGCGAGAAAAAAATTTATGAATATTAAGAATTAATTTTGTGGTTGCAATGTAAAGCGTGCAATGAATTTCATAAAAATTTTTACAAAAATGGAGATAGGTTGCAGCAAATGACAAGCTGTGCCGGTTCTGCGTTCAACCACAAAGCTAATCAGTAAATTTATGTCAAAATGTAAATAATAAAATTTACAATATAACCATAAACTATTAATTTTTCTATTTATACACATTTAATCAATACAAGGTTTTTTATTACATCATTAGTATCGGCACGTTCAATTACTGTTTTATGATTGATTTTAAAAAATTATCTTGGGTCTACATTTTCAAAATTTTCTGACAAAAATTTCATTTCTATATATTGTTTTAAAATACACACAACTTTAACAGGATAGTGCAAATTGCGGCCAGTAATCAATTTTAGTAAAAAAAATTTTTGCAAAGAGAGCAGACACACGTCTTGCTGCGTTCAACAAAATTCTAGAGTGATTGAACTCTCTACAAAAGCAAAATATTTACTACAGTTATTCTTTGGTTAAAACAATTAAATTAACTATATTAAGTGAGATAATTAATTATTAATTACTCCGCTATATTTGTTACTATTTATATTTATCAGTACTGGTTTCGGCCTAGACCATCATCAGCTCATCTACAAATCACAACAAAATTAAGAAAAATTACCTAATCCGATTTGTTTCAATTTTTACCTGTTAAAGTTATCTTATTTAAAAACATAACCCATAGATTTTTAACAAGTTAAACAATGTCAATGTATCACTTTTGAAATCTTAGAATTATCTGTCCAAACATTTACATCACCTTAAATTTGAGGAGATAATTAAAGTATCAATTACCAATTCTAATTTAATTGTGTTTAAAAAAAACAGAAAACTCAGCAACAAAATCACTTATTTTAAAAATAAAAACAAATGACAATAAAAAACGTGTCAAAGCACATGCAGTAGAGAAAAAAAAATCAAACACCAAAGATCTATTTTGGTATGATCTAATCTAGTGTATATTGTCCTGGTGTGATTCGGTGTGGTCTAGTGTGGTTTAGTGTAGTTTAGTATAAGAGGTGGTTTAGCTGACAATTAAGTCAAGAGTAGTGGCGCCAATTATAATATAATTTTTAGCCTTCAACTATCATCAAAAGAATTGCAACTATTTTCAAAAAATTGATTTTAAAAACAAAGAAAAAGAAGAGATTCTCATAAACACTGCTTTTGAAATAAACAGTATCTTCTAAAACAAAAGACAGAAACAAATGTGACATTAATAAGATGCAAATTTAGGTTTTACGTTTTAGTAAAATGACATGGTCAAAAAAAACAATAGAGAAAAACAAAGCTTTAAAATCTTTTGTAACAATAAAGAAAGATGCTATTTTTGTCAAGTTAGATAAAAAAAACACTACAGTTGTATTAGACAAACAATACATACAAAAAGTAAAAAACATTTCTTGAGAAACAAGACATTAATAAACTCAATAAAACTCAATAAATAAATTTTTTTACAAAATTACACTAACAATCACTAAAAAAAAAATTCTGAAAACAAAAAACCAAGAGCTATCGTCTAACGTGTAGCTAAAGTCCCTAGAAAAGCTGCCGTTTCAACAAAACCTGCTACTTGGAGAGGCTTCTAAGTACTGAAAAATTGTTACAAGAGTTTCTGACTTGATGCACTAAAACAATAGCAACAAACATAACTTCTCACTCAAAAAACACGTAAAATATACCTTAATACACCTAAATATACCTAAAAATTTTGACAGTCAAAACGTGGTAAAACTTAATGTGAATTACAAATACATGTTGCTAGCATTATTATTGCCGTGATTTCAAATCGTTTAAAGAAAAAAAATAAAAAGAGTGAGTTAAAAAAAAGGCTAGTTAACACGACAAAACGATTTTAGTTAGGTACTATACCATATAATTAAAAAAGTATTTTCTAAAAAAAACATTTTACAGCTTTGTGGAGGATAAATTTTCTTGATCGTATTGTACAGATTCACTTCTGAAAAAGCAACGAGCAACTTATTCAAACTTTTATCTATTTATTAAATTTTGTTGGACCACATTTGAGAAAACAAGGTTATTTCAATGATAGCTCGTGAGCTAGCCACGTATAACTGATAATCTTTTCATGTATAAGGTGCCAATCGATGTGCGTGCATAGATTATCCAAAAGTTCTGTCTGAATTTGTTTAAAACCATTTTTGGTCCCTCCTCAAAAAAATTAAAGATTACAAATCGTAAGCACAAGTGGTTATCTTTCAAAATTATCAAATGTTTTAAATATTTTTAGAGTTGTAGCTATGCAATCATTTCACTTATAGCCAATAAATACATTTTTATGTAAAGCAACAATTTGTATAAATCTCTTCGGTCTAAAAAAATCATGTTTCTTTGCAAAACATTTTTTCTGCAGTTGCTATATTCAAATTCTTTCAGCTTATAAATATAATTCTTAACAAATCTTTTTAATCTTTCTTTTTAAGTTATTGCTGTGTTTTTACTTGTCTGACTTTATTTATTCTTGTGGATCGCAGCTTTCATAACTTTTCTCTTGACAATAATCGCCTAATATCTGATACAAAACTTTTTTTTTGTGTACTTGTCACCAAAACAATTTCAGATTTATTTAGTGGTTTATGACAATAACTTTGTTTTAAAATACGACAATAACTAAAAAACAATAAATTAAGACCGCAAAAACATTTAGGGTCGGTTTACAGAAAGTAATTAAATAAACTACTCAACAATTGAAGTGATCCACTTTATAATAAGTAATGTTTTCATTTTCATACATCATATTTCTTTAAAAAACCGTTATTATAATACAAGCCGAGTAAAAAAAAAAGAATATTTATTCAACTTTCTACAAAAACAGTAAATACTCCCAGCATTATTTTGTAAGTACATATTTACATTAAATATTTACATATTTATTTATTAAATATATTGTATAAATTAATATCTAGTAGGACCACCTCTAGCCCTATAGACAGCCATACATCTCCTTGGCATACTTTCTATTAAATTATTGATGACATCTTAAGGCACTGCTTCCCATTCCTGTTCCAACGTGTTTTGAAGCTCCTCAAAAGTTTCTGGTTGGACATCTTGTTCCGATAACCTGTGCTCTATCTACGACATGTGGTTGCAATCAGGGGAGCGTGCCAGCCACACCATTCATTCAATACAATGTGCATTAAGAACGTTGTTCACAATCCGAACACGGTGCGATCATGCATTATCATCCACAAACAGAAACTCATTTCCAAAATTATTGGCAAAAGGCACTACAATCGGTAGAATACACATATCCCTATAATGTTGTGCATTTATGCATAACCCCCTTAGTGCCACAATCTCTGTGCGGCCGTTAAAATATGTCTCCCCAAAGAGTAACACCACCTCTTCCGAAAGATACGCTGTGCTTTTACATTTCTTCACGGTACGTCTTGTTCAGGCGTCGCCACACTCTAATACGCCCATCCAAAGGATAAAGGATAAATTGAGACTCATCTGCAAACATACAACGGGACCATTCGTCTTGGGTCCATTTCAAGTAAGCTTCTCCCCAATGTCGCCGTTGTACTTGACGTTGCCGGGTTAACAGTGCGCAGGGCACACGTCTTCTAGCCCTTAACCAAATTCGTGTAGCCTTCGTCGAACTGTTTGACTAGAAATAACTACTCCTGTAAGTCGTCGTAACGCGTTATTTAACTGAGTAGTAGGAATTGTTTCGGCGAGGAGTTTGTAAAAAACGAGTTTGTCTTGGAGTTAGACTGCGTGCACGACCTCCACCATATCTGAAACGAAGAGTTCCACATTCTTGAAAGCGATTAATGGCTCTATTATTATGGCTCATCGCCACCTCGCGATGAGATAACACTTCCTGCACCATGTGAACCACATGCTGCAATTCTAGGTCAGATAAACGCTGTTGAAGCATTAGAAATTAAAGATAAGA
Source organism: Tribolium confusum (assembly GCA_029207805.1). Lineage (NCBI taxonomy): Eukaryota > Metazoa > Arthropoda > Insecta > Coleoptera > Tenebrionidae > Tribolium > Tribolium confusum. The sequence continues at coordinate 15,600,872 of JALGAY010000006.1, forward strand.
AACCCTTCATAATACTTTTAATGTGTCAGTTTTAATGTTACTGAAAAAGACACTTAGTTAAAATTCTCATTTTTTTTGTTTTGTCAGATAAAACTGCGAAAATGCCCGTTTTTAAAATTAACACCTAAAAACTACCACTAGATTGACCATAAAATACTTCAGATAGGCAAAAGAGTACAAAAGAACAACAAAAAACAAGAATAAATTCTGTATAATTAACAATTTTTGTAGTGAATCACTTCAATTGTTGATCAGTTTATTTAATTGCGATTAATTTTTAATTCGCAATTAAATCGGCTTTCCTCGTGTTTGATTGGTCAAAATCGGCATTTAATCGGCAATTAACTATTTAATTGCAATTAAAGTTAATGTCACTTTCTGTAAACCGGCTCTTTATGTCTCTTTAAAAACTTGCATTTTTATTGACATTAGCTATGTCCATGCTATGTCAAATTTTGGGAAATGTCATCTCTCCTGGCCTACGGTGGACCTCAACCATTTAGGTATTCTACTATTTTACTTTTTTTAAACCTTTCAATTTAACCTTCCACTGATTAAACAGCTTGGTGGTATTCTAATTTTGCCCTTTCACCTAATTTTAGCAATTTTTTACTGACCTGAAACCTATTCCCTTATTCTATCGTCAGCTTCAACAATTTACAAGTTCAGTCCGTAACAATAGTATTATTAACCTGGATTCACTGCTTTAGTATCATCTGCTTTAGTATCATAACGGCCAAATTTTCCGTCGTCGAGTTACCGTTGCCGGCAAAAAGCAAGCTTTAAACAGATTGTTTCATTTCATATAAGAATAATTGATGCAGAAACTTTGACTATAACGGTGGAAAAGCAATAGATAAAAAGCTGTCACCTTAGAAAAGAATGATTTATTTATTTACATATTTTTTTCATTTGTCTCTTTACTTTCTTATTTTTTTTTCATATATTTACGTCTTTATAATTATTCTTTTTTTTTGTAAAATTAAGAGATTAAGTTGAATAGCTTTGTCTAGACTTTATCTCAATTAGTTTATATTTTTTTGCAAATTAAAGAAAAATTATTATTTTTAGTTTTATTTTTTAGCTTGCTTTTACTAGAATACTGCTCTGAGACTACTGAAAATTGCCTTAATGTCAGATGAGCCAAGTTAATATTATCAAAACGTTTTGAGATTTGGAGATTTTTATAAAATAGGTTATAGACTATTGGACTATATAAACGAGCGACAATGTAACCGTTGTGACAACCACCACAAAAACAATAGAATACAGAATAATTAATATCTACAATATTGTAATGTTGATCGATTGCTAAAACTAATCAAAATTATTTGTTTATTATATTGATGTAATAAGACCTTAAATATAGAGAAAATAATTTTGTTTTAAGTTGTTGATTTTCGGTGAGTGCGAAATGAGAATTTCCCAAAATAACTTTCTCAATCCATCAATAATAATTAACCGTCTTGGCGGGATGCCTCCCCATCATTACGCTCCCACTTGAAATACTTTCATTGTGCCATTTCGATTTTTGTCATCGTAATTCCGCCTTAATAAATCAAAGTTAATAGAGGTCCCAAATGGGCCTCAGCCAGCTGTCACTCACTTTGGCTTTTAATAATTCCCGTCCAAAGTATACCTCGAGTTGACATGGCAACAATGCACCTGGTCCGAACGCTTCTTCTGAATATTACATGGGGTAGTGGTGACCCTCCTGTCACTTATCCCCTCGGAAAAATATCGATTAGAGCTTGGAATCGATTGCGGCGGCCATCGCTGACCAGACACGTCAGACACAGGGAATCCTTCGGTTTTTAAACACGTGTTCTGGTAACTTATTGATAAAAAGACGACTTTTTCCAAGATACAAAACAGAAAAATAAATCAGAGGGATAAAAGAGATGCGATTTTAGATAGAACATCTAATATTTAGATTAAGGGCGACACTTCCGGGTGAGAGCATAAGGAAAGACAATGTAAAAATTGACAAAAAATAAGTCGAAAAAAAGCTTTTGGTTTTCTTCATACATGTGCTTAGTAATTTATCAAAAATTATCAAAAATTATTAAACATTAGGGTGGATCAAAAAAATCAACTATTTTTTTTAACTTCCGACACTGAAAAATTGGTTCCTAGTCACTTTTAAAAAACGCTTTTTTAAGATGAGCTCTTAATTTTAATAGGAAAAACTCCCTCATCGCAGTTTTCCATTTTTTTAAGTTCCATATGGCAACATCCATATCTCATCATTACTTAATCATACAGAAAAAAATTATTTACATTTTTTTGTAGAAAATTGAACGCTCTAAAAAAGTATTTTACAATTTTTTTATAACTTTTACCTTTTACCTTTTTTATCAGAGGTCAAAGTTTGAAAAATTTAGCAAAAATTTCATTTTTACTTCTAAATTTTATAACTCGTAGATAAATAATAATTATTTATTGTATAAGTGTTTTAGACAGCGTTTTATCCACGCAATAATGTTTAATATTCTTAAGTGAATAAAACGCGACTAAAACACGACTCCATTATAATGTTTTATCCACAATTACAGTGATTTATAATTAGAATTGCCAAAATTTCATCTCATGTCATCAAAAAATGATTTAACATTTAAAAAACATAGAAAGTGTTAAACCGTTGCTACTTATTTTCGATTGCTTATCGACTCCATTTGTACAAAACGCTGTGCAAGTTGGTGAAAATAGAAGAAAGTGATACTGTTCCTGAGACAATTCTCGAGAAAGCTGAAGAAGCGACTCGCCAGTTATTACCTGCGAAGTTCAGGAAACATTTTGAAAAAGTATTTTCAAAATTTAATGAATGGAAAAAAGAACGAGGGGTAATGGAAATAAATGAGGAAGTTCTGCTATCGTATTTCTTAAAATTGAAGAAGAGGTATGCAATTTTATCCATGTGGTCGAAGTATTCCATGCTGAAGGCCGCTATAAAAGTCTATAAAAACATAGACATTGGTAAATATAGTAAGCTCATAGCCTATCTAAAGAATCAGTCAAAAAAATATAGACCGAAGAAAGCTGCAGTATTGGAAAGGGCACACGTGGAAGAGTTTTTAACAAGGGCTTGTGATAAAGAATATTTAATGATTAAAGTAATCTCTGTCATTACATAGACACTGGAGGTAATAAATTTTGGAATATTTTAAGTTGCATTAATAATGAGGGTGTCTGGTGGCTGTCGATGCTGAGAGGTGACAAATCTGAAAATCAGTGATGTAGAAGGCAGAGGCGCATACCTGAGTGTTTCTATACCAGATACCAAGACGAGCGTTTCACGAAAATTTACAATTATAGAAGAAGGATTCTCTATCAACACTGTGGAAAAGTGTAGGAAATACATGTCCTAACGTCCGAAGAAGTTAACCATTAAGAGATTCTTTTTACGATACGCTAATCAAAAATGTACATCGTCACCTGTTGGAATTAACACTTTATCAAAAGTTCCTTCTAAAGTTGCTTCGTTTTTGAATCTGGCGAACGCAGAAGCTTATACCGGCCATTGTATGAAACGCACTTCAACAACTTTACTTGCCAATGGAGGTGCTAATCTTACAACAATTAAACGACATGGTAGGTGGAGGAAGATGTATCTATGTCGTTTAATTGTGTCGAAGATTCTGTATCTAATAAGCTTGATATCGCAAGGAAAATCCAAGGTTCTCCTGGTACTAGTCGTTCCTTACTAGAGGAACGACTAGTCCATTGTTCCTACAACTACTATTCGTTCTAGAACCGATAACAACTGCAAGCTTCTTATTAATAAAAACGAAGTGAAATGTGATAAAACAAAAAGCGAAATGTATGTTAATGTAAATGATAATGTCAATATTAATAATAAATAAAATGCAATTGATTTAAGATTGTATTTTTTCATTATTCCGCTAGTGGAATAAAGTGATTTCATTATTCCACTAGTAGATAAAGTGTTATTTTATACGGTTCGTAAAGTGAATAAAACTTCAATTAGGTATAAGGTAATTGTGGATAAATATTATAAAGTGAGCAACATACGGTTTTGTAAGAAATTAAACGGTCTACAAAAAAGTCGTTTGTAGTTAATCGATTACTTCTATTATTTAAAAAAAAAAAATAGAAATTTAGTATCTTCTAAATAGTTAAAATAATCAATTAACCACAAGAAACCTTTTTTATAGAGCGTTGAATTTCCTACAAGACTATATGTTGCGCATTTTATAATATTTATTTATCTCTTAAACTCAGTTTTAATTCCTACCTGAAAATGACAACTTTGTTGTCGAAACGTGCGTCGTATGAAGTAAAGAAGCTTGGTGTTAGTGGATGTTTCACTTTTCATTTTTTATTTAAACACCTGTCTTCGTTTTTATTTCAGTAACGAAATCTTCAGATTCTGAGTTACTATTATTTTAGTAGTAAAAAAATAAATAAGAAAAATATGTGCAACCTAAAAAACAAAATTAAAATTACAAAATTACTGCTTTGCTGCTTTTTCCTATTAAATTGTTTTTACAAAATGTATCTGTTTTGGATCGTTCGTTGTGTAAAAAGCAATCGTAAAATTAAACAGGCTAATAAAGTTTGTCCATTTAAAATAACTATTACTATCACCTTAAATATCACAAATTAAAAAAAACAGATATTTTATATTTTAAAAACCACTTAATCAGTTATTATAAAATTTGGTAGAAAAACCAAACGTGCTCTTTTTAATGATAATACCAAAATTCCGCTACATAAACTCAATTTCTAATTGCGGCACTTTCGTCGTCTATTTTTGACAATTACCTAGTTTTCTGCTTTAATAAAACCTAATATACAGGGTTAAATAACATCATCTTATTAACGGTTGAGATTCGGAAAAAATTGTATCTATAAAAATTTTTTTTGAAGCGACACCTATCACTGGCTAAATTTTTAACCATCATTTTTGATACACCCTGTATATTGCAAAAATGAATGTACCAACAGATTCTGAATAAAATCTATAATCAGCTCTAACTTTGTATCTAAGCAACTAAACAAAAAATTTTATTTGAAATGATTTGAAATGATCTTGAAAACGCTAAATAGTAGCGAGATGTAAATCATATTGATATCTAGAGTTTGTAGAGTTAAATGTTCTACACTGTTAAAAGTACATTATTTTGTACACTAACTAGCTAATTATACTCTAAGGGCCGGTTTACAGAAAGTGACATTAACTTTAATTACAATTAAATAGTTAATTCGCGATTAAATGCCGATTTTGACCAATCAAATACGAGGAAAGCCGATTTAATCGCGAATTAAAAGTTAATCACAATTAAATATTTAATTCACCTTCTGTAAACCGACCCTAAGAATCACTAGTGAATTACACTAGCAAAAATTTTTACTGTGTATTTTATTTATCATATTGTTTGTCTATAAATTGCTATTTATTATTTGTTCAAAGCGCTATCTCAAATATGTTTTTGATACATTATCTCTAGTTTTGTTTAACCTTAGGCGCGAATCCGATATTTTATTGGTATGTTCCTTTTAACATCTCTATTTTTGGATGCTTTACTTCAGTTCAATTTAAATCTTTCATTAATAGGTCTCTCTCGGCAAAACTTGAAACAGTTTTATGGCAAGTTTGTTAACTTGTCGCTAAGATCATCAACAAGAAGTTAAAACTGCATTAACGTACATGACTGAGTTTGCAGATTATGAGCTTTGTAGTCATGACAATGTGATATTATTGAAACATAGATGCTCTTTAGCAAAGGAGGTGTACGTGTTATTTTCGATTAACAAAGGTGTTACAAAACCATCAACCTTATTAGACGAGATTCACTCGAGCATCTTATGTCTTTAGATTTCAGACAAGAAATTACTGAATTTTGCAATTTGTCTGAGTAGTGATGAGGAAATTGTTTGGAAAAAGTTTTTGTATATTATCGAGTTTATTTAAATATAAATTTATTTTCAAAATAAAAATTTTGCTGTGTATAATCATAATTCACTCTCTGTTTAATGTCTAACAAAAGGGTTTAATTAACATGATGCTTTTATACAATAATTCAATAACTTGAATAGATAAATCATAAAGAGAACTTTATTTTAATTGTTCATAAACAAAAACAAATATGAATATTAAATTCACTGTAATTTCTTGTTGTAATATTTTAAAATTTATTATATGAGTACGAGTATTAATATAAAAAGAAAATAAAAATCTAAAACTGGTAATTTAATTAAAAATATATATTAAAATATAATTAAAAATGTATATATTTACAGAGTGTTTCAGAAATGAATACAAAAATTTCAACTACTTGCAGATCTCGTTTAATGAAGAGTTTTTTCTAGATAAATTTTTTCCCAAATCTCAACCGTTATCAAGATAAAATTAGTTCTTAAAAAAAGTCTTGGCAAAAAATGCCATACGCGCCACTGGTAAAAACAGTAGAATGGTAATCATGGTAACTATGAAAATTTCAAAAATTATTACATGTCATTATGATATCAAATTAATTTTATAAATAATTAATTAGAAACATTGAAAAGCATTATTCTAATAATAAATTATTGGAAAGAGTAATTAGTAAATCAATGATTAAAACTATACCGCATTTTATTGAAAAATTAGATTTTAATGAATTAAAAATTTATCTAATTTGTTAAGTTGTGGAAAACATCGCAGTACGTCCTCTAAATTTTAAATAAGCCTCCAAAATAAAAAAATTCACCAGCATAAAACCGCGCAAGCGCAAAAGAACAACAGCAACGGTTCTTGTACTGGAAATTAAATTTTTGAATATCAATCCAGGGTAGCAACTATTTTTAAAAAAAATCTTTTAAATAAATAAAGTTAGTATATTGGTTATACATCATTGTCACTTCTTATCACTAGTTATAAAATAATATTACTTTTTATCATTAGTTGCATTATAAAAAACGCTTGACAACTAAAATAACATCAAAATAGTTGCTTTTCGTAAATAAATTAGAAAAAATTAATTTTCTAGGACATAACGGAATAATGGTTATTTGTGAAATGTGTCTCGAAGGCTGCTTTGCTTTTAAAACACATCGTTAAAAAATTTTGCTGACGTGATACATACATAGTTTTTTGCAACTAATTGGCAGCTGCAAAATACAAAATCACGAGCGGTTGCACAATAAATATTTAATTTAAAATATAAATTTCCTTTTTTAAAATTGATAGATATTAAAAGAACTGACATAACCCAATTTTTCTGTTACGTGTATTTATATCACCCTCACCTTTTAAAACCCTATAAGCTATTTAAATTTCAAAGAAACATTTTAAGAATCGATATAATTACACACTGAAACCAGACATAAATAACCACCTGTGTTACTCTATGATTGATTTTCTTTTAAATTAGTTATTTTTCCAACACAAAAGGTCAACATTCAAAGAAATCGAATATTATTTATAAGAAGCCTCTTTGGTATTGGACGTAGTTGTACTTGTTTTATTAATTCAAAATGAAATATTGAAGATACGTTCAATTGGAGTTTTATTTGAAAACGTTCGAGTTTTATTATTACATTTTCTGGAATGCGTAATGCACTGAATTTATTTAATAATAATTTTATTTATAAATTCTATATAAATTTCAAAGCAAATTTTATATGAAAAAAGGTATTCGACTTTTATTAAGAAATTTGAACCAAAAATATTTCATTATTTCAGTTTATAGAAATATCAGCTTCTGTCATCCATATTAAAAACTTTATAGTATCATATAATCAAGAAAATTTATCTTCTAGAAGGCTGTAAAATGCTTTTTGTCAATGTAAACAATATAAAAAAACCACAAAATTATAGCCTTTTAGAAAATATTTTTATTATTTTTTTGTTAAATAAATTGTTGTGTAATAAATTTAGTCTTTTTGTCATTTTGTCTTTATTGACTTGCTAGCAGATGGATACTTTATTATTTACTAGATAGAAAAAAAATTAAACAAAGACAAAGGAAATAAGAGAAGAGCAAAGATCCTATCAAGAGAAACTATAGCAACTAAAAATAAAAAACAATTTAAAAAAAAGTCGGCAGAATATGCAGAGGGTAAATTAGAGAACGATCAAGTAAAAAGAATACTGTTGTGATCGGTTTAGAAAAAAAGGCCAATAATACAAAAAAATAATGTATTATTGTTATAATAATGTTGGAAACAATATATTAACAAAAAAAGTACAAAAAATAAAATGCTTTGCAGTTAGGGTACAAAAACATGTAAAATAGAACTGGTGAATCCCTAAAGAATGAGATAGTATTAAGAAATAAGAGAAAATAAAAACAATTTACAGAAAAAATATGCATAAACAGTGAAATTATTAAAAGCCAGCATAATATAATACCAAAGAAGATAAAAAAAATTAACAAATAAAAATAGAAAGAAAAGATCAGAAAGTTACAGTTGAAAAAAAAATAAAGGTAGAACAAAGAACGGAAAATTTTGAAAATAAAGCAACCCACTATCAAAAAACTGGTATATATAATAAGATTTTTCCAAAATTACACAAACCGTAAAAAAAAATAAAAAAATTAAACAAAAAAAGGAAAAATTGAATAAAAGTAAATAAAAGATAAAAACAAAAAATTAAATTTTAAACAAAACGAGATAAAAATTGGTACATCGAACGTAAGAAATAGTATTGAAAGGGTAAAAAAAACTTTAAATACTAATGTTAAATAAATTGCAATATGCTTGGTTAATAACTTAATAACCTAGTTATAACAAGCACAAAATTCAAAATTAAAAATATGCATTAAAAAAAATAAAGCATTGAAGAAAAAATGGAAACACATCAAAAATGATATATATATTGAATGCAGCTAAAAAAAGCTCTAGCAAAAAAAAAATAATAAACGATAACGTGAGAAGAACAAGATGGTAGACATATATAACACGTAAAAAATAAGAAATAAGAAAGATAAATAAAAAAGTATTTAACTACAAGGAAATAATTAGACTGCTATAAATACTAAAAAAAAACAAAAAGATTATAAAAAAGCAATTAAAAAAATAAAGCAAAAATTTTGAGAAATATTTGGCCATAAAATAACGGGTAATTTTAACCAAAAACAATAAAATGCTAAAATGCTATCATCACACTAACAATATGTAAAAAAGAAGAAAAAAAACTGTTATAACTTCAGAGAAATAACGCTATTAAGTATCACAAGAAAATTATTCGCAATAATAATAAAAATAAAATAAATGCAACACTAGGAGACACTCAATGCAAATTTAAAACAAAAACACGCAAAATTTTATTATTACAGTAAAAAATAATTAAGAAAAAGGTAGACTTATTTTAGGGCCTACTTTACTATACTATTTTTAGAATTAGTATTAGATATAGATTTAGAATTTAGAATTCCAGCATTAGATAAGCTTTTGTCTAGTTTTTCACAGAATACAAAAAAAATATTTAGAATGTGCTACTACAAATAAAAGTACATAAAAACACCAGAGATGTGATAAAAGACATGTATAAAGAAAATTGAAACATTACAAGACCAAATAATAGAAAATCCAAAAAACTTAAACTAGACCCACTTCTGCTATTTATAATGGTACTCGCTGAAGTAATATAGAAAATCAAAAAATAAATAAATAAATAAATAAATAAATAAATAAATAAATAAATAAATAAATAAATAAATAAATAAATAAATAAATAAATAAATAATTAAATAAAGAAACTGACACTAAGAAATTGGAAAATAAAATAAATAGAACTGATAGAATTGATGCTCGCAAATAATGTAGATTGAATAGCAGATACGAGAGAGTATCTACAACATAATCTTAAAAATAGTATTAAAAACAGAGCTAGATAAAATAAATATAAAAATTAACATTAAAAAAAGAGTCTGTATCTAATAAAAAAAAAGCTCGCGAATCAAGTAAACAAACCGAACAAGTACTTTATTTTAATTATCTATTGTAGACGCAGTTATAAAAAAAATAGATAAGAAAAATAAACGAGTGAATGGGAAAAGCGACAGTAATGGGTTAAATATAACTTTTGTCAGAAAGAAAACAAAATAATAAAAAAATTGTAAAAAAGTAGTCTGATCTACAATAATATACAGCAATAAACCGTCGACGTTAAAAAAAAAACGCAGAATGTAGAGAATAGAAAACAAGGCTAAGAGAAACAAAATTAGAAACAAGATCTTTAGACAGAAACTACATATACAACCGATAAATAAAAAATATTAGAATGTCAACTTAGAAAGTTCGGGCAAGTGTGTAGAATGTCACTTGATAGACTTACAGAATAAGATCTTGAAACAAGAATGCTAAAAAAAAGCAGAACAAAAAAACATAAATATCAAGTGAAAGAGAAGAAGTAGAGAAAAACAGACTTAAAACAAAATATCACTTAAGTAACTTGCGATGAACAACGATGGAGACAGAGATGCCGGACAAATGCTTGCAAAAAAAATCATTTATGTTATTTAATAATAACATAAATAATATTTAACATTATTTCGTTCTTTAAACTCATCAACTCTCCACGTTAATAATTATTCTGCACATAATATAATCGATAATGATTTGTACTCTTTTGTGTCACTTTTTTAATTTAGACTTTAGTACAAACAGTAACTGTTAAAATTTAATAACAGCTTTTATTTTATCGCAAGTGCTAACCGCATTTTCAATTTCCTCTCCCGAAATAGTGTCAGTAAAACTAAAAACGTGTAAAAAATTAATCTCCGTTGTCGCTAGTTCGTCCCAAGCATTAATTCACGTTAATGAGATTCGTTTTAACGTTAAAATTATTGTCGAACTAAACTCTGTAAGTTATTTAGTACTGGATCAATACAACAATTAACAATCAAACGAAGTTTAATGATTTGGATTTGGAGTTTTCAGTGAAAACAATATATGTGTGCGACAATAAACGGAAGTCTGATAGTTATTTGGTCCGCGTGTAATAAAAGGGGCTTACAACTGCTAACGACAGACACTCTTCGAGAAGATGACCCTTGGCGAGATCACCTCTCACACGGGTTAGATTGATGAGGCCGACCTTTGTTCAAACTTTCAGCATTGATTTTATACTGACTTTGATAATATCAAATGGTGCGTGCTTGTAATTATTACATGTCGGATCACGATACATTTGTAATATCAACGGGTGTGTAATATTGACAAATTGAGATCCGTATCCGGACGTTTACGAAAATTGGTTAATATTTTAGAAAGTCGTTTAATTAACTTGACATAACTTTAAGTAAATGACGGTAATGTCTAAGAAAATCAATACAAGATAATAAAAGTACCAACAATAAATAGATACTCAATAAAATATGACAATACAAAACGATTTATTTTTATAAACTGTTCCACCATTTGCCTTCCGATCGAAGAAAATCTCTGAAAAACTCCGATCAGAGTTTTGGTGTTAACATGCCTTTTATCAAATTTTGCAAATATGTAGTATTTTTAATTTGTAATTATCATACTATTTCCAACACAAAAACTGAAATGAAAGTTTAATTAAAAGCAATTAAGTAAAATGAAGTTGATATTGGATTAGCTACTAATATTTGTAAAAACTTTTCCTTAAAAATAGGTAGTTCAAGTATAAGATTACTTCAAATTGATGTAAGTACAAAAATGTTAGAATAGAATTATTCAGAAATGTATCAAGTTATATCAAGCGAGTTCTCTCACCGTTTCCAATCGAGCACAACGCTTCGGGATACACTGTACTGATGAGGGGTAAAAACCCCGAAACCGGTATACAGTTTCTCGACGTTGTTGTTCGATTGGAACACCTTTGCTAGTTCTGGTTACACTGCCTTTCAGTGTGTTGCTGGTTGGGCGATTAGGTGATGTAATTCAATGTCGGTCGGGGCATTAGTCCGCGAAGTAGTTGTTTTTGCCTAATCGTGGAGGTTGGTTATGTTGGTGGCCGAGCGAGAGCCGAAGAGATAATTTTGTTATCCTCCAACATTATTATACCTATTCTCACACCTTCCAGTATTCTTCGTTAGATGGCACACTGTGTCTGTCTACATGACTACTAGACGAACTTCGCTTGATATAAGCGAGTTCTCCCACAGGTTCCAATCGAGCACAACGCTCTGAGATACCCTGTACTGATGAGGGGCAAAAACCCCGAAACCGGTATACAGTTTCTCGACGTTGTTGTTCGATTGGAACACCTTTGTTAAACTATTTAATGCCTAAGAAACTATTAAATACACAAAGCATAAGTAAATATGCCTTGATTAACAATTTTTTAAAATTAAAATGAAAAGCTGCTTTTAAAAAGGTCTCAAATTTCAACGAAAAAAAAAGTAAAATTGATTTCAAAAAGTTATCATAGCAAAAAAAACGAAAAACTAATGTAAAAAAACACAAAGCAGCTATGAATTACATAACCTTACAAAAAATCTAAATATGTAGAAGAAGAGATCATTGTAAGATGACATAAACAGCAGAAAAATTGAAACAAAATAAAGGAATAAATAATAAAAAAATATAAAAATTGGTATAAAAAAAATTTCAATAGAAAAAATCTAACAGGCTGAAAGAAACGTTAATTACATTAAAAAAAATTTGGATTTGAAAACGTCAGCGTAGCGACGACGAAAATTATATAAGTGAGTACTAAACTGACTAAATAGTAGGAGATTAGAATTCCTTAAGAAAAAAGTTAAAAAGAGCGTGAAAAATCAGTGTTATAGTTTACTGTATACTTTTTCCATAAGAAATAAAAAAAAATTTGTTTTACAATGTGTGAGATTAGAGGCGTCATAAAAGGCAATAATACAAATGTTCTTAGCAGAACATCTTTCAAAAAATAATTTGCGGTTTAGATCATTCTTCAGATTTCTCATAAAAAAGTATACCAAATAACAGTGTTTAGCAAAGACTGACTTTGTTGAAATTATAATATAACTAGGTTTAGAAAAAAATCTAAAATGTGTTTAACTACTTAGAAGATACACCCTTGAGCATTAAATTGTGCAAAAAATAAACAATACAACATACAAAATATAGAACAAATATACCTGATATCTAAAAGTACAATTATCATACAAGATAAACGAAAAAAGAATAGATGAAAACTATCAAAAGAAGGTAGAGTAAACAAGATGTTAATATTAAAAGAAACAAGAAAAACCAACTCTAACCTAAATTTGTAAAACACATGCAACACAATACTAAAATATAAAGTAATTACATAGTACGTAAAGGCAAAAATAAATAAAAATAAAAAAGTTAAACCAACAGTCAACAAATGTTGTTCAAATAGTAAGATGCAAAAAGATACCTAAATGGTTTTTGGAATTATACTTAGAAATGGATGTGTCAAAACAATATAAAAAAAAGTAAAAAAAAACAAAGAAAAAAGTGGCTAAATAGTAGACGTAATATCAAAAATTGTAGTTAAATAGTGATTTAAAAGTCAAAGTAAAAATTAGAAAATAATAAAAACACCAAAGCCAGAAGTAAAAAGACTTTCAACACATTGCAGATTTGATCAAGAAGCTATGGTTGTAATGATTTATTTGCCTTCAGTACTTATATTAAATGATAAAATTATAGTTCTGCAATTTTGCTTATAGTAAATATGATTTGTGCCTCGTATTATTTATTGTTATATTAGTAATAAATTAGCTTTATTTACCAATTCTAATCCTATTCTGTTTATTCTACTTACGAGTAAAATCTTTCTAATAGCCTAAATAAAATTAATGCTAACATAAAACCACTTTCAGGTGTATCTATATGATATATTCGCAGGTATTATACTTATCAATCTGTGCATGTAATTTTTTTCTAGTGACAAACGCAACATCAACTGTACTTTGTTGCTTAATGCTAAACTGTGCGACTATTATATCTACTAAGAGAAGAACGCTATGTGCAGTTATATAAACTCTACTATTCTGTATGTCGGAAAAAAAGAGCACACTGTATGATGGTACTGCAATGAAGATGATTAAGATAAAAACACCTTTTTATTTTGATAAAAACTGCAGAAAACTACATACAAGTATAATAAAATAGTAAAAAAACTGATAAAATTGATGCTTAGTAACGAAAAAAACTGACAAGCAAATACAAACTGTGTGGAAAATATCTTGCCGACGCAGAAGGTAAATAAAAAAAGAATAAAACAAGCAACTTCACCTAACTGCTAGTGATACTCATCGTGAAGTAATGCTTGTCGGCAGTTCCAAGATAATAAAATTGCCCAATCAAAAAAATTAAAAGCTGTTTATCGGATTAAAGATCCACACATTTCGGGACAATGACCAAGTACCAATGACTTGGAAGCAGGCTCTATACCTTTTTCATTAAGATGGTGTTATTTACCCATCAAATTGAATAAAAGTACTAACTTTCTTAGACAAGTTTTTGCAGTTAAAAAGTTATGCAAATGGAGAGCTTTCATTCCCCAAAGTGTACTACAAACTTTAGTAATAATTTTCTCCTTTCTGTAAATAAAAATAGCTTCTTATAATCAAAATTAGTCATAATTCTACATGTAATACCAAAGATATCTTTGTTTTATGCCAACAAAACTTTTTTAGGCTTTATTTAAACATTTTCAATCAGAAGAAAAATATATTATTTAGTTCGCTCACTTTACCAGGAACAGAGCTTCCGTCTCTTATACAGCTAATTGTCGTTAAATCTACCTTGTGCACTACTAGATTATAAATGCTCTTTTTTACCACTTCTTACAAACGTTTGGTTGTTAGCGATACTATTAACCCGTAGCTTCTTTTAGGATTTCTACACACAGAACTCCAGTGCTCAGTTGCATCAACGTTCATCAAAATTGATAGGTCATTAAACTCTCATTAACGCATTTTTAAGAAATCAGAACACAGTATTTTAAGATTGCCCAAGTTTAATGACTCATCAATTTTGATGAGATATAACACGATCAGACAAGAGACCTAACAAAATCTGACAGGACTAGACTAAACAGCTAAAGCTAAGGCTTTTTTGTGTTCACTTTTATTAATTACGGTTTTTTATTTAAGTTTAGTTTTGACTAGTAGTTAGAACTGGTAAGACTATTCAATAACACCCCATTTCTTTGACATTATCATAAAAAAGTTATCCCTGCTTTTTACTTAGTAAATTAAATAAGAAGCATTTTCCATGTATATATACTTAAATTTTAATAGTTATTATTAACATCATTAGTTCGATATAGAGTAAATAACAGACTCGACTGAACTCATTAACGGCATTCGTTATTTCCAAATTAGCCGTGCTTCGTTTAGTATTTTTCGTAAGATATCATACAATCTGAGAACTCAAAAACACTTCATGTACAATTATAACCAGCCAAAAGTGTTTAACTCTAGTAAGCGGATTTCATTGAAAAATACCACTGACAGCAGATGGCAAATCTAATAAGTTAGTAGAACTACAAATTTAATCTTCGCTAATCTATCTCAAAATATTATCTCAAAAACTGTTCGAGTTAAATAAAAATTAATTTGTGTTTTGGGAGTTTGAATACAAGCAGGGCAAATCAACAAGAGTGAAATTTTCTGAGAAATTAAAAATAAGAAATTTTTTCGTCTTTTAAAGTCGATCCGGAAACAAACTGTACATAAAAATGTTTTCTTTTTTTTCTCTCCATATATTAAATTTGGTTTTTGTCAGTGGTATTTCTTTTTCTTCTTTCAAATAATGTAAACATATTTTTTATACTGTTTTTCATACACTAGCTTCTTGCTCTAATTTATTAATAACGACCTATTTTACTACATTTCAATAAAATGTAAATCAGAGATCTCTAAAAATAATGTAATCTGTTTTATAGAAAATTTGGTCGGACTCTTTTGGCTAATTTCAACAGTATTTTATTTTCTTATACGCATATTTAATTTACTATACTCATTCACATTATAAGTAAGATTATTTTTCTTTGAGTGGGAAAGAAAGGTAGTAATTACCAGTTGTTCAGTCGTGACATTACAGTTTGAAAAAGATCAATACATACCACTATCGGACATCATAAATGTTTACTCAAAGAACAGACATCAATAAATGCCAGCACAATCTATTTGGAAACCTACGCTGTATAAAATATGAAACTTCCAAGCAGGATGTTATTATACGAGTTTTTATTCTTTTCCTAGAGGTAGCCAGAACATTGAATGTACGGCCCAAATGTGTTTGGCTACGATAAAAATAACTTCTTTCAAAACGGAAAAAAATTACGGCCTAGAATTGAGCATATTTCTTTCAGTTAAAATAGAGTTTTATATTTCATCTCTCAAGCCTTAGATAAAGTACATAAAAGTACAAAATTAGTATTATAACAACAACAAAATAAATTATTACATAATTGAAATCCTACTGGAGCTTTATGAGAATCATTTCCTAGCACTTACTATTCTCATTAAAATAAATTACGGTTATTATCATTAGTTTTTCAAATTTTTCTTTAATTTATTTACAAAATGTTGTAAATTACAAATAAAACTTTATGCTAAACTATTACATCAAACATAAAAGCTTCTATATTTTATCTATTTTAGCATAAAAATGTAGCAGCTACAGACATTGTTACCCTCTGAAGCTTTCTTTAACTTAAATTTTGACCTAAGATAACACTGTCATGTTATGAGAGACACTTTCTGTGGGCGTCATCTCCGTCGCTAAGTCCGAGATCGCCCCAGGTGTACTAGCTCCAGGCTCAGGTGCTGTTTGCATAGCCGGGGGTTGCTAGGAGACGGTAAAAGGGTGGGCTTGTCATATCCACCCACCACCCACAGCACAGTCTCTTCCATCGCCTAATCCCTGTCAACTTCGTGGTCGACTGTCGGTTATGGTTCCGCATTCACAGCGCACTTGATCAAACACAATGATATGATGAACTCGCTGAGCTTGCTTGCCCTGTTTGTCGTCTAATTAATGCGCTTCAGGGATCTATCTGTCCCTCAACGAAGGTGGTGCTGGATTTTATTATTATCTACCTACCTAGATTCAGATGAATGAACCGAAACTAATTTTTGGAGGAGAATTTATGCTTACTTGATTTTTAGAAACCAGCAAAACGTGAAACTACTAAATTAGCTTGCGGTCTATAATTAGTTCAAACGAATCGATAAGTAATCGAGAAATATCAATTTTTGTTTTAGTAAAACATTTTAAATAAAATAACGTGACAATAGCAGACAATTCAAACTACAATCTCCGGTATAAAATTTTACAAAAGTCGATTTTTGTACGTAAGCTCTTTTAAATTGCTGGTCTTTATGTGTAAGCTCCACAAATGGTTCTAGCTCTATTTTATTTTACTAGTAATTGTACTTTCATGTCACGGCCAGCAGCTACAGTTCATTTTTTTCTCTTGTTAAAGAATGACAGCCAATACTTTATAAAAGAATATAATAAAATCGTTTAAAAAAATTTTAGTTACTTCAAAAATGCCTACAATAGCCAAAAAAATTGAAATTAATAAAGGAATATACTTAATTAAAACTAAATTAATATACAAAAGTAAATAAATGTTTTTAAACTCTTAAACCTTTATACGCAATCATCAGTAATGAGGTAAATATCACTCATGATATCATAAATGCATAGTTTATAACAAATAATACGTAAGGACATTATAAAGGTTGTTCAACAACAATGCAAAACGGTTCAAAATTAAACTACACATTAGGGTAGGCCAAAAAAATCAACTATTTTTTTTAACTTCCGACACTGAAAAATTGATTCCAAGTCACTTTTAAAAAATGCTTTTTTAAGATGAGCTCTTAATTTTAATAGCAAAAACTCTCTCATCGCAGTTTTCCATTTTTTTTTCCACTTCCATATGGCAAAATCCATATCTCGTCACTACTTGATCGTACAAAAAAAGTTTATTTACATTTTTTGTAAGAAATTTAACTTTAAAAATTTAGAAGTAGAAAAGAAATTTTTGTTAAATTCTTTAAACTTTGACCTCCGATATCTTCTAAATAGAAAGAGATATAAAAAAATTAAAAGATAACTTTTTTGTAAAGCGTTTAATTTCCTACAAAAAATGTAAATACAAATTTTCTGTACAATCAAGCAATAACGAGATATAGATTTTACCAAATGGAACTGAAAAAAAAAATGAAAAACTACGATGAGGGAGTCTTTCCTATTAATATTAAGAGCTCATTTTGAAAAAGCATTTGTTAAAGGTGCCTAGGAATCTATTTTTCGGTGTCAAAGTTTAAAAAAAATTGTCGATTTTTTAGACCCACCCTACTGCACATGTGCAGTTGCGTTTTAGCGTCCAAAATCTCTACAGCGCCTGCTCCGTTTAGTTCTAAACCGTTTTAAACTAGTTCTAAAGCGTTGTTAGAACAAACCTGTTATTACAACATACAACAGTGTTCAGTTTTGTTTGTTTGTTGTTGTTTTTAAGTTGTAGCGCATTAAGACGGTTAAAACACTAAATTTAAAAATTACCAGCAATTCTCAAATAATTCTAAACGGTTATACACAGCAAGTTTGAGTATTTAGCACCTTTTTAAAAAGAATTATCAGATAAAATTTTTATCCGACATTTTACACAATTACTGAATTAAAAAAACAATAAATAAGAATAAATTTAGGTAAAACTAATTACTTTGTAAGAGTAATACTCTTAGAAAATCGATTTAACGCAAAAGACGTGCTTGACTTTCCCTCCAAGACAGTGGCATAAAACCAATCACAAAGAATTCCTCGGATAAGACTTTTAAAACAACAGGAAAACATGAATCAAGTGTTTTTCTCTTTTTTCACTTGACACTACCGTCTTTTCCTAAAATTCTCGCAATTTCAATTTCAATTCCTACAAGTTTTTAACATAATGATAATCCCGTAAGGACTACGAGATTTTATGGATATTCATTACCCAAAAGTGTAATAAATAATTTTGATTTAGAATTATAATTAAGGTCTCACGCAATAAACAATTTGAAGCAAAATTTGAATTCGTAATAGCTGCCATTTGGCTGTAAATTTTATAGATAGTGAATTTGAAAGCAGCACACTCAACTTCAGTAATATTTAAGTAACGGTGTTAAAAATTCACACGTCCATTAAATGCTTTATTTATTTCTTTACGTGGCTATTAGGGTAAAATGCCACAGGGTGTGTTTTATAATTTAGCCAGTCCATTAACAAGTTTTTCCTGTCTATAACCTCAAATATCGTCTATTCATAGACAGTACCGGTCTCAGGCTCAATCAAAGCAAACAATTGCTTATGCCGCTAGAAAATAAAAGAACATAAAAATTAAAATAAAAAACATTACACTAAAAAAAGCGTTTAGGCAGCCGGCATCGGTTTAGTAAACGACTGCCAGCACTAATTTACAACAAATTAAAATACAGCTTTTCATAATCAATCACATATAACTTTTACATGTACAGTGTGCCCGTAAAATTATCGATTTCCTTTAAATCGTTAAATTAAGTAAGCAAATACAAACCGAATTAGAAGTAGTTTTTTTTGCGATAGAAATACCCAATGCACAGCAGAAAAATCTAAAGATTTGCCCAAAGACAGTGTTTTCTTTGTTAATTTTAGCTACTAAATACAAATATTAAGAATTTGATTCTCTTTAAAACAGTTTTTTTATTCATTTTGAAATTATTTTAATTAAAAAAGTGTACTTTATAACTTTTATATTTATAACAATTCCCCGTGTCTCTCTTCCAAAGCTCTCTCTTCAACATAGGCGTCTAAATATACTGCTCAAAACAAATTAAGGATCACCTAAAAGTACACAATAATAATGTAAAAAATTTATCTTTTAACTATAAATATAATATGCTCAGTCATATTATTTATCAAATAATAGCTATTTATGTAATAAGTATATACTTTAGGTCTTTTTTGTACAAGTCCTACAGGGCGCGTACAGTAAAACCTAATTATATACAAATTGCATACAAAGCTTTATGTCTGACTGCAAAACCAAAAAAAATCATAAATCTATTGAAATAACTCAACTAAATGTGCATGTTGTTTCCTCAATTACGGAGAATTTGTTATTTTATTTGTAAAAAATTTGTTCGATGTAAAATGCAAGTGCACAGTTTTTACTACTGAATAAAAGTTCTAATAAAAAAAGTCATAAATATTGCTGCTGCTGCTGAAGATTCACTATTACTAATAAAATCTAGGCCCGTATTTGAAAAAACGTACCGTGGTTATCGGAAGTGGTGTTTTGTAAATGAAGTTCTATTTTATTTTACTAGTACAAAAAAGACCTTATATACGGAACATTGTATTATTAAGAATAATATTTTAAGCAGTCTGACATAAACAGTATTTTGTCCTTGCAGTCATATAAAATAATCGGTAATATAAATTCATTCATTTATGGCTTTTAAGAAAAGTATAATAACTACATTCAAATAAGAGCTATTGGTATTTTAGTATCGATTATGTTTGTCTAGTGCTTTTATTTTATCTTGAAACTGACGAAGCATACTGTTTATTAGATGTTGTATTGGTTTTTAGCTTACTTGTTTCAATTTTTTTTTGTAAAACTTTTACCAATTTTTAATTTTTAAAAATGTCGAGATACTTTCCGTCATTGCAGACGTCTTCTTAACACATCCCAAAGGTATTCAGTAGAATGTTGGTTAATAATATTAATAATAATAATAAATTCTATACAATATTTTTTAAACACACCAAAAAGACTTCTGCGACAACGAGAAACACCCTAAAACCAATAGGACACCTAATAAGCAGAATGTCTTGTCAGTTACAACACGAAGTACAAACACGAAAAAGACATACCTGAAACTAAAAAAAAGACATACCTGAAACTAAAATACCAATAGCTTGTATTTCCTTATATGCCTTTCCTTATATAATTTCCTTAAATGCCATAAACGATTTTTTACATTACTAATTGATTTATATGACTGCAAAGACAAAGTACTATTTACTTTAAGTGTTATGTAACTGAGCCTATTATATTGAAGTTAAAAAACAAAATTTGCTACAATTATTGTTTAATTTTAAGTGTATTCTAATTCGTGTTGAGTAGTATAAAGCGCAAACAAGCTGTTAACTGTCATGTGTTATTACTGTTCGTAGGTTAAATTAACGACAAAAAAGTTTTAAAAAATCAAAATAAATTCTTAGAAAGCAAGAATTATAGCAAGTATGTAAACAAGTCAACCCAAAATAGTTAAAAGCCCTATCTTGTAGCTGTACTATTTAAGAGCGCTTTAGAAAAACCTACTAAACTTGGTCTGACACTACTGACTACAGTTTTTCCTCCTTGGGTCAGTAAAGAAAAAAGCATAGAATTATTAATTATTGAATAAGACAGCTGATGGCTACAAAGCTTGTTAAACTGAACAAAAAAAGTAAAATAATTGGTAGGTACAGCTAATAAAAAAAGGTAGAAAGAATTGAATAAAAAAATGCAAAGAGAAATTTTAAAGAAAATTACAATTATTTTATAAAATATTAAAATCGCTTAAATACATCAAAAAATAACAAATTATATCAAAAATAAGAATACTGAACAGGTAAAAAGTGAATTTACAAGAATTATTTAACACCGATGATGACAATAACAATAGTAATCAAAGCCGGAAAGCTTTATCAGCTAGTATAAATAGCGCGTTAACAAACTCATAGACTGAAAAACTGCAACAAATATTAAAAGAACTAAAGAATGAAAAATCGACAGAAAGTGACAAATTAACATCAAAAATGTTTAAAAATTCAGGCCCTAATTGTAAAATTCTGTTTTTGAACATATGTAATAGAGTATTAGTCAGCAAACAAATACCAAATAATTGAAAAACAGCGTTGCTTGAAACAGTGTTTAAGAAAATAAATAAATGTTGGATTTATAGAAGAATAATATTAAGAAAGTTGAGAATACAATACAAAAAATTGCAAACTAAAATTTAGTAAAAGACTAGTATACTTGTTCTTCATTAATTAAAAAAAAATTAATAAAGTGCCACAACAAAAATTATAAAGTGTACTTAAAGAGGAAGGAATAAACAATAAAATGCTTCAAATTACACAAAGAATTTACAAAAACAATAATATAAATATTATCATTAAGCTAGCATATGCGCTAAGTACGTTGATATTAATTTATTATTTTCAGAAACGTTATAAAATAAGTGTTCAAAAAAACAAAAAACTAAATGTGGAATACGAAAATTTACAAAAAATAAATGCATCGGAGAGAGTCTTTACTGATGACGTAGAACTGTTTGGTAAAGATCAATTAAAAAAACTAGTAGTTTAAAACAAAAAAGTGAAAAAAGTGGAATAAAGATAAATAAAGATAAAATCAAAGTAATGGTAGATAAATACTGATGAAACAAAGAATATTGAGATATGCATTAGAAATTCGTAGATCGAACAAGTAAACAATTTTGAATATCTAGGAGTTATAATAAAAAACAATATAGTACAAGAGAACAACAATATAGTAGTTCTCTTACTGTATTGTAACAATATAGTACAACAAAATGGAGAAAACAATAAAAATGTACTTTGCAATAAACCCAAAATTTATAAACAAAAAGAAATGTTTGAAGCAAACAAATCTAAGAATATTTAAAGCTTTATACAAACCTGTATCAAAGCGTTGAACCTATGAACCACCCCCTATTGATTAGCGCTAATCCTAAAGTTGATACGCGGGAAAAAAACATATTTTAAAACAAGAATCCACCGTAAAAAAATAAAAAAGCTTGGGTAGATATAAACCAGAAAAAAGATAATCTAAACAAATATCGAATAGTGTGATCAAAAAAATATTAAAGAAAAAAAGAATCAAATAAAAAATTGACAAAAGTAAAAGACAGTGACCAAAGTTTTCAAAACCTATCATAAACAAGTGTTGAACCTATTACCCCCTACAGAATAGTGCGAATTTTGAGGTTGCTCTGCAAAAGGGTCATATTTTAAGCACCCCTATGTCGCTTGTGAGCAAAAAACACGCCGTAAAAGAATTGGAATACTAGGGTACACATAAATAAGAAAAAAAATGATATAAACAAAAATGAAATAATGTAACCAGAAAAATTTTAGAAAAAAAATGAATGTTAAAATAGGAATAGAAAACAGTGAGAAAAGTTTTCGCCTGACAGTGGACTGAGTTGTACGATTAGAATGTCATTTTTATTTTATTTTGTTATGTTAAACATATAATACACAGAATTAAACTGTTTTGTTAATATGCCTAACACCAGTAACACCACTCAAATTTTTTTATACCAAAATTTATACTAAGGCCAACCCTGGTTATACAGCTAGAAGAGTTCGCGTCAATTAAATGTTGCGTAATTGCTTACAGTTTGCGAACTAATGAAATAAAACATATCACATTACTGAAAGCTTCTACGTTTGATTCGCCTGGAGCCAAATTTGCACTCGACGGATCTCTCTTTCAGCGCTTTATTCACATGAATGTGTGCTCTTCTGTGTACCAATTAATCGTTAATTCGGCCGTGATGCTATTGATCCTGGGGTGCGAGTAGAAAAAACTAAAAATAGAGAGTGTATGTGTATCTAATCGATCGGATTATGTGTTCGAAGTTGGTTTAATAAAGATCAGAGTAATGTTGAGCCGACAAACCCACCACTGCTGCCGCCTCCGTCGCCTTTCATTTGCATAGACATAGCAATTAGTCCTGAATCGTTCTGATCGGATAGTTTTCAGCTTCGTCCCAATGGAGAGATTGTTTTTCAGGACGGAATAATGAATTAGGTGAGCGCTGACCGGAACGCTTTTGTTTATACTATAAATTTAGGCTGAAAACTCGTGAAAATCCCCAACTGAAGTGGGACGTTCGCTAAATTTCGTATTGAATAAATTCATTCGAGCACGGAATTATTGGGCACGGCTTCCCAGTATATTAAATAAGTTATTTAAAATTTAATAAAGAGGGAATATGAAAAGGAATTGTAGAAATAAATTTATTTCATTATTGAATATGATAATTGGTTATTTTAAAGTAGAAGTGCAGATACAATTATTTCTCAATTCTAATTAAACATACGTAGATTCTTCATATAGTGTATTTTAGAGGTCTCAAATTATATCCTTTATAATCACACCCATAGTTACTCCATTTAAATAACTTTACATTTACACCACTATAATAGTCAATAACTTGACCATATCCCATTTTTAATGATCGGACATTTACCTTCGTTTAATAATCCCAGATTAACTTTCTTTATTGACTTCACATTAATCTCCTTATACGGGTCCACATTTTCTCTAATCAATTACTCCCCATATGCCCCTTTTTAACGAGTTTACATTACTTTATTTAATGCCTCTACGTTTAACATCCGTCTGGTATCACCATACTTATCACTTTTTAGAAAAATCAACGTTATTCTTTGACAAGTCTAAATTGCTCTTCTAATTTCTCTACATTAACATATTTTTAAAGCAGTCTGTATTTGTTTCCATACTTATTTAATGCCTATTTAGTGTATTTTACAACTTTTAATTAGTACTTTTTTAACTTTTTAAATTGTTACTTTTATCTACGTTACGTCACTTATTTTTCAACAATAAGTGCGCATTTATGCTTACCGAAATCCAAAGTGGTTTTTATGACAGGGTCTTGTTGTATTAAAGGTAATGATAGTAACAAAAAAAAGTGCCGCTGGGCAATAAAACTATAAACATAAATCTTCTTATTAGTACTAACAGGACCTCGACTCAGGCATAGCATCATTATGACGGTCCTAATGACAATTGCAGTGTCATAAAAACCACTTTAAATTTGGTTAAGTATACCTTCGTTAACCTTTCTTAAACAAGTCTTCTCCCTCCAAAACAAACATAAATGAAATCAGAAATAAAACAATGTAATGTCGCCTTTGTCTTCATTGATTTAAAATTTAATAGTAATATTAGTTATACATATCACTTCTAATTACTAAAATAAGTAACATTACCTCTTTTATCTTCAAAGTTAGTAAACTATCTCCCTCGGCTTGCAATATTAAAACAAATGTTGCTTATGTATTTACTAAAAAGAAAATTAGTACAGACTAGTATTCTCGGTTTCCAAAATTCTCGTCTTTGTTTACGTAATTTAAAAATTGAAAGTTTTCAAATTACTAAAATTTAAGTAAGTAAACTGTTTTTTACTAATTTGACTATCAAAAGTTTTTTAACAAAATCTCTAGATATTAGCTACTTTTCAAAGTGACAAAAGCGAATAGCAAATAGTTGTGTGTTCAACAAATTCCGAAACTGACACAGTTTTTCCAAAATTTACGTAAAATTTTTTATTATTATTATTAAATACTAAATTTTAGATTGTCATATTCGACATTGTCAGGGTAATTACGTTTTAAAACAACAAACCTTGTAATTGTAGATTTAAGTTAAATGATGTAAATTGATTTTAAACTTTTTTTTTAAATTCCTAATTTTCTTAACAATCTATTTTTCAATTTTATTAATTTTGGCTGCAAATTATATTTAATTTTTTTGTACTTGTTATAAAGTTATAATTTGATAACCCTTGTACACATTATAAAAAACTTCATTTAACCATTGCCACCATAAAAACTTATAGGCTAATTTCAAGTTGAGATATTACCGGTAGTATTGCAAATTTTAATACTTCTATAACAACCACCAATTATAACTTTGAATTCTTTTAATTTTCTATAAAAACAAAGATACTAAAGGTATTATTGTACTTAAAATTAGCACATTAGACAACTTTCGCTCTTTTTTTATCTATGGCATAATAGTGGTTTGTTTAGGTAAACTTTATTACAGCATTAGTCTTATTTATAAACAACTTAAGTATATAAAATTGTCGCAATATATTGTTACAAATTGTTACAACAAAAAAAATAATTTTTTATTCCCAAATTATTTCTACTTTTTTATGCAATAATTTAAGTAATTTTGTACACAAAATATTATTATTTTGTTAATTTACTTTCAAACAATCACATGTAGTTTGCATATTTTAATACTGAAAGTTTGTGACGCTTATAGTTAAGGTAGATTAGGGCACAAATTAAGAGTACAGAATTTTTATAAATAATTCTAGGTCAGGTTATTTATTAAAACTAAATTTATTGTGCCATTTTGTCGTTAATTGTCAATTTTCCGTCATAACCTCATAAACGACAGTGTTGTAAAAAATCCTTATTAATCCTTATTTTTTCTGCCACTCAAGAGGCTTGAGATCTATTTATAGTGCCACTCTATAAAGAAAACTCAGAAACTCACTCCAAAATAAAGAATAGTTTGTATGAAGTCAATTAATTAATCATAAGTTAAAATTTATAGAAAATTTCAGTTGTAATGAGTTTATAGATGTAATTAAAACCGAATTAGTAGTATTTAGTTAGCTAGAACCTTAAATCTGCATAACCCCAAATCTTTAGCTAAAAATTATCGAATTACTTTTCGGTCATTTGAGTTTTTACAATTGTTCTTAATAAAAATAGAAATACAAAACAACAATAAACCAAAAGAATTACACCCCGCACAGTAAAAAAATAGGCTAAATATAATTAAATAATTCTAAAGAATTACTATTTCTATAAGTCATTTTTTTATTTATATATCATTGTCTGCCTTTTTTCAACACATTATCTATTTTACACAGCAACATATACACCAATGTGTTCAAAAGAGACAGACAATGGTATATAAATAAAAAATAACCTATAGAAAATGGCAAATGTAAAAATTCCAATAATTTCATTGCTTAAAAAATAGTTTCATACGCTTAAAAAAAATTATAAACACTCTTTTAAGAGCAGAATAGAGGTAACATTGCTACGGGAGTAAAATCAGAATAAAACTGAGACAAAAATAAGACTTGAACTTTGGAAGAAATTAGATGTACGTGATTCAAATTTTATTTAAATAAGCAATATTTATTACAATTTATTCTAATTAAATTTGCTTTTGTTTAAATTTTACGCAGTGCAAATTTAAATATAGTTATTTAAACAACACGTGCTAGTGTAGCTAAATCTACCTTCATTATAACCACAACCGTCTGAATGCCATTTTTAGAAAATGACGTTTATAAACGTCAGCTTCAAAAAAATGTCATTCAGACGGTTGTGATTATAACATAAATATTGCAAAAAATAGAAATTACAATGACGAGATTGTAACACTAATTTTTTATTGTATTTTTTCCAGTGAGCTGTTTTAAATAGTATTTGTTATTATTTGTTTTATTTGACATCACTTGTTATCTGTTTAGTAAGCCTTGTACGACACTGCACAATTTTTTTTCAGAATACATTTAATTAAAATTAACAAACTTTAATATGGTAATTTACTGTGGTTGTAACCAAAAAAGTTACCAAAAACAGTGCTTCAAAATCGTTATAATAAAGCCTAAATAAAAAAAGTGTTTTTTAAATTCAGTTTTTCTAGTAGGTCAAAAGGTAGATAAAACTATCTTTTTCTATTTTATTAACGATAAATTAAATAGTATTTCTAGCTTGTTCTTTACCTTTTCTCTCACAGAATTTTAAATTAACCATTTTATTAAATTATTTGTTTGCTTAAGTTAAAGTTTGCCTTTTAAATTATTTATTTTGATCCTACTTAAATTTAATTATTCATTTCTATTTTGCAAAGAAATATTTTTACTGTCATCCACTAAAATCAGATCTAAATCCAAATTATAAAATTTCTGAAAATTATTAATTGAAATATACTTTAATTACTCAAAAGTTTGACCGTAGGTAGGCTAGGTCTTTTTGAGTAGAGTATTTTTTACATTTCGCCATTTCTAAAAAAAGCTTCCATTATTTGGAAAATTTTGTAGTAATAAATTTGTGCGATTCACAAAAGACAGCCATAAAAAAATGGCATTTCTAATCGCGGTGCACAACTGATTCATGCCCCATTTACCATTATTTATACTATTGGTTTTAAATTGACCAAAAGTTAACAAGACTACATTTACTTCTATTTGACGAGTACATATTTACTTCCGTTTAACTGATTTACATATACCTTTTACTATTTAATGGCCCTACATTTAAACAAGTTTAATTATAAAACACGGCTGTGTAAGCCTTATTTGTAAGTGGACTTGTTAATTTCTCTTTTTTTTTAAATTTTAGTTTTAATTTTATTAGCTGTTGTAATAGAAAAGTGCTTTATGTATATAAAACTATTTATTTATTTTTTTGTACAATTTACTTGTTTTTAGAATTCTCTGTAAGTGTAGTAAACTAAAAGTAAACTTTGTTTTTCCTACTTATAGGTACACGTTTCAAACACACAACTTTGTCGAGCTTACATTTACCTCCAATTTCTAAAATGTCAGTAAACAAAAACAAATTTAGTGGGGTTGCTAGCGGCAGCGATAAAATTTCAATTTTCCCCTCGACCAAATTTATCATTTTTGCCTTTCGTTTAATAAAACAGCAATGCCTCTTTTGTCGATAAAAACATGTCTAAGAAAAGGGTTTAGAAAATTCGGTTCTTTGTTTGGCGTGTTATAAATAGGTTTCTCTCTCGTGCATTTGAAAATTTCCCCTCTCCATGAAATTGATATTTCAAATAGGCATTCTTTGTTCGATTGACCTTCGAAGACGCAGTGGCGGCTCCTTCGAGAGGAACGAAAACAAAACCGACATCGGCATGTGGTATATGAAGATAAATGTAGGAAAACACCTTCGATATAGGAGGGTAACAGCTTGTCTTGATCGAATTGAGGGCACACTTTACGATTCAGTATCGAGTCGAGCGGAAGAAAAACACTGAACTTACAGAGAGAAACGAGAAAAAAGCTCGAGACCGGATGATTTCAACACGTACCTTTTAGCACTCGCAGATCTTTCAGATTGTTTTTATTTCGAGCGTTATAAAGTATTTTCGACGTTTCTTTTTATCATCATCTTTTAAATGAGCCGTTGAAAAAAGCCGTATTTACTGATTTATGAACTATCATCGACGAATTATAACTTTCATGCAAACTTCGCTTTTCATTTGCTTATAAAATGAAATGCTGCCCTCGACAATAATTTGTAATGTCACTTTGCATGTGTACAAAGCATATTGTAAGAAATAATGAGGCTTTACATGAAAGCGGTTGGTGCATAATTAACTAAACGTCATTTAATTTTAATCACAAAGTTACATTAAACTTATAAATCATTTCGTGTTTGACAAAATTAAAAATTTTGTCATGATTATTGATATAATATTGAGCTTGATTTTATGCTTTATGAAATTCTTTAGAAACTTTTTTTATTAAAAATTTTTACTTTCCGGTAGCTAAACTTTTATTTTCCGGTTGAAGGATGGAGTTAAATTTCCCTACTAAAAAAGGGCTTTAAGTTAAAAATTTTCTGATTTGTTTTATGAGGTCATAATTTTATACCTCTTTGTTTTTGTAATTTGGATTTAACTGTTAATTACGAGTATACTTTGTCTTTAGCAACAAGCAGGCAATTTTTATCAAATTACTATTGTTTATTGCTTATATGGATGTCAAAAAATTCTAATTTGTAAGAATATTGTTAGCGGTTCTAAAAAGAACACTTAATTAAACTTTTTTCCACTTTAAAAACTTTTTTTCTTTACTGTGCCAACAGTTCCATATTTTTGAAAGTATATGATTGCAATGTTGTATCTTCTTTATTTGTTTCTGTTAACAATTTCAAATTTACACATTTTCACTTATCGTTCCTTAATTTTTCCTTCCTTTATTTTTCTAATCTAACTAATTCTTCTTTCCTTTTTTTAAGAATTTAACACTAACTGATTAAAGAGCCTACATATAATACCAAATCCCTTTTTTTTAAAGATTTACTTTTGTTTAGTGTTTCCACAGGTTTTTAACTTTTGTAACCAAATTACAAAACACATTACAGAACATTTTTAAATACTTCATTTATTCCTCGATCGACAGTAAACGTTGCATTTTAGTGACAATTTAAGCGCACTAAACTATCACATTAAAGTAAAGCAAATTTTTTGTAAATTATATGTTCAATACGGCAATAAAGCAAATTTAATGTTTGCCTGGCTTCAAAGATTACAAATTTATTAAATATATGATAGATAGTTATTAAATTTACATTTTTTTATCAAGTAAATTTAATACCTACATTTCTACCATTTTACTTCATTTTGAGTAGTTTACATTTCATTCTTTTTAACAAGTTCAGATATACTTTTTTGACTAGTACTACTTTTTGACTATTACTCGTATAATAACTAGGTACATCTTAACATTTTTTCAAAAACTACATAAATGTACCTCCTAAAAACAGATTTATACTTAGCAACATTAGAAATGTTACACCCAGAAGAAATAATTTTTTGGACGTGATTTTTTTGCTACTACATCAAGAATGAAACACTTACTAGTACATCAAAAACAAAACGAAAAGATTTGCAAAAAAATTTAGTAACATTAACTTGAAGAAAACATTAATAATGTGTTTAGCAATCCCGTAACTGAGTACACTCCTGTACACGTCTAGACATCAACAAAATGAGACGATCGATGTCTGATTGTAGCACCTCGTTCCAAGCAACCTCATAGATTAATTGTGCTAGAGTCTGTAAAAAATGGTGCAAAGCGGACAGTCTTCTTCCAGTTACGAGTATATTTCACACACGGTCGATAGGATTCAAATGCTGTGAACGCCACGACAAAACATTAGTGCCAGTTTCTTAGAGGAAATCCATAGTTTGACTAGCAATATGTAGCTTTGACTAGCGCTGTCTTGCTGAAAACGGACATGTTGACGGCCATCTAGATAAAGCAGTAAATTCGCTAATATGGTAATATCGTTAATGCCATCTAACTGGAGGTATTTTGTTACTCTTAAAACAAGTAGCCGGAGACAACAACTGCAAATACATCTAATTATCAGCTCTGATAAGCCTTTTTCTTAACAAAACTAAAAAGTTAAACTTCTTTTTGCAAGAACTGTCAAAAATAAACCGTTGCAATGGTTACTACATCATGGTTAACTACCTTTAAATTTACTCAATCTGTTGTCAAAAAATTATTCCTTCTGTGTGTCTGTGTTAACACTTATAATGTGACTGAGTATATATTACTTTTTTTGCTGATTGCATTTTTACCTTTTCTTAATACCACCAATTTGCAAAAGCAAAAAGTATTGTTATAGTGGAAGGTTTGAATATATATAGAAGTTATTTGACTTATAATGCGCGTGTATAACGACGGGTATATGCATTAGCTTTTTCAATAGCAACAAATTAACCTATTTTTATCAAACTCGTACTTCAAATCTAATAACAAAATAAAAATACCCTTCTTGCAAGTTTACGTATTTTTACGTTATTTTGTTGCTTCTGTTTGAATAGTCTATATTTAACAAAGTTTTAATTTTGACCACTTTTTATTTACAGTTATTTTACGAATAGATGTCATCCTACTTCCAGAAACCCACACTCTGTCAGATTTGGACCTTTCTCGTGAACAAATATTTGGCTACTCTTTGGTGGATTTCATCAATGTTTGTGCGACATATGTTAAATAAAATTTCAAAAATTTTCAATCTGTCGCCAAATTACAAGAAAACAACATCCTTTTCCTTACTGTCAAAATTGCTTGTTTACAAGGTATTTGTAAATGATTGTAGAGTCAAAAGAAGCTGTGGAAACAATAAAAAATGTTCTATCTTTTAAAGACAATGATTTTAGCTGTTATTATAATTATTATTGGACAATTCAGTAACTCTAGAAACCATTTTCTAATATTTCCTTAGGGAAATAGGACATTACAGTGAATATCCGTGATATCGAAAATGTTCAGCCTCCTACGATCCTACAATCATTTATAAACAACTTGTAATATATGTTCAATAATTGTTCTGGTCGAAGTTTGCTGTGGTTTTCTTTTTCTAGCATAAACGTAGGTTGACGTGATAAGTTCATATGGTTTGCTGTCAACTATCTAAATGTTGTCTTATTTTTGCATTTAAGAGTTCTTGATAAAAATCAAAATTATACAGAAAATAACAGAAATACCCCTGTTTCGTAAATACAACTAAATATACTTCATTTGGTTTTTAGCTGTAAATCTAAAAAAGTTTTTATTCGACCAGGTGAAGGAAGAAGTATAAATTATAATCCCGATTTATGTTTTGTTACAATAAATAACAAAATGCTACTACAAGCACCACGAGGTGTACTCTCTGGTTTTTCATGTAATTTACATTGCCCAGTTAGGTAAGCTTGAGACAAAAATTAACTTCTCTTAAAAAACCTAGATAGAATTTCTAAAAAATCAAATGAATTAAGTGTACCAAACAAATAAATAGTGATCTTTGTTAAATTCCATCAATTGCACTGAACTACCACAGATTTGTTGAAGTAATCAAAAACGCTTCTACAAAATTTATTTGTCGTAAATTTAGAAAGAGTTACGCCCCATCTTGAAGCGCTGTAACAACAAAATTTTATAATACATATATGTCTCTAGTTCAAACCCAGACAATGCAAAGAACAAATTAATTTCGTTAAACATAACAAAAAAAATAGAACAACTTAATAAAAGATTAGGTTTGAATTTTACACAAAGCAGTCGCAGTTGTTGAACACTTTTACAACAACTTAAATTATGAACACTGCTTTTCCTAGGTCAGATTATGCTATTAACCCAAACGCTGTAGCTAGTCGTTTGATAAACGTTTCAAACTCCGTTAAGCTAGGAAGAAAAGCAAAAAAGAAGATGAAACGTTGGGTTCAAAAACAAAAACAAAAAAAAAGATAAACGTTTCAGAAAAGCTTTTGGTATGTTCAACGTTGATGAGCTATATTATTAGCACTTAAAATGTAAAAATTAACTGGTTTTGATAGAATCTACTCGGAATTTAACGTCAGAAACGTCAGAAGTTTTACTTTAAAATGGTTTATTACTCTGTTTAGTAATTTCTCAGTCCGTGTGCCTCCGGAGTTTAAAAAAAACGAGTAATCGCAGTTATAAAAAAAGAAAAACCTCTACAGAAAGTGTTCAGTTACCTACCTCTATCTTTGTTGAGTGTTTGTTACAAGATTCTAGAGAAAATAATTTATCGACGCATTTCTTCTATTGTTGAAGATGTTCTTCTCTCTAAATTTAAGATACCCAAAATAGAGATTAAAAACTGTTTATTTTCATATAAAAAAGTTGCTAAAAAAACTAAAAGTTGATTTAATTAATGTAAGTAAGTGCTGAAGTATTTTAAAAAATATTTTAGTCAACTAACATTACATCTATTGTTGCTCCACCTAGAAGACTTTACTTGAAACAATGCCAGGTCGGTCGTATTAAATCAGAAAATTTAAACCAAGTTGTTCACATTAGTTTGTTATCTATACTATGGTCGAAGAGTTCGAGTTGGGCCACTCAGCCTAACTGATTAATAGTCAGAGTCTTAGGCGCAAATTAGAAAGAACAAGATTAACAAGTTCTAAAAAATATTTATAGTTAACTGAGTATTAAAAACTCGTTTTGAAAAACTTACGGAATGCACAGTAACAACGTTTTACACTAAAGGAGAGTGTTCCAGTCTTATGGAAACCGTAAGACCAGTCAAATTTAATTTTTTTTGGTACCATTCAAAAGCCCTTGAAAAGACGAGCATTTCATATTATTGCGCAAAATTGCTAGCTTTACAAATAAACGAAATATAAACTTTTAAATTTTGTGAGACAGTAAATACAGTTTTAGTTAGAGGGAAAAAGATCGGATACCCAAGGTCGTAAAAAGTGTCCCAAGCTTACCTCGAAGAGTCCATAAATCAAGCAACGGTAATAGCCGGTGGTTTTACAAAAGGGATTTGCTCCACGGGAGATGTAATGACCATTTGCTTTGTTAGGAAAGAGGGTTGTTTGAATCAGAAATGAAAATATTTTATTTTAGAAAATACAAAAATTAATTGATATAGGACAAGAGATAGTTATATAAATTATGTATTAATTAAACTAATTAAATAAAACACAAATTACTAATCTTCTATATAAAAAACAGCCTTCTGCAAAATCAGTGTAAAAGAAAATTCAACTTAGATACATTAATATTTATTAGAATTAAACTAATTAAATTAGTAATTTTTTATGTACGTAATGATATCTATGAATTAGTAAAAAATTGGCGTTTGGCGGCGTCTACGTTAGAAACAAAATTTAACTTTAAATATAACCAAACTAATTAATACACAAGTTATATAAATATGTATTAATTGAATTAATTAAATAAAACATAATTAGTGATTTTCTATACAAAAAATAGCCTTTTGCAAAATCAGTGTAAGAAAAAATCCAACTTAGATATAATATTTAATAGAATTAAACTAATTAAATAAGCAATCATCTAACTGATCTAAAGGGCGAAACCCTCTAGGGCGCACTCTTTGATTACACAGGTAACACTCCATTTTTAAATTACTTTAAAACGTAGGTACTTATATAACAACCAACTCAATCAGGTACTTTTACACAAGTGATGTTCCAAATTGTTGTTTATATCGTTGTCACTTGGACCACAAACTATGTTTAGGTGGTTGTTCGATTGGTTAAAATAGTTAATCTTCTTAAATCTGACCATCCCCTTTTACTTTCGAAATTATGAGAAAATTTTATCGGATACTTTCACCGGGGACAGGTAATTTTGACACGAGTAAGTATCTTAATCTGTTATCTATACCTGCTTTGTTTAATTCTACCGGTAATTTCCACAAGCAATATTTCCCTGAATTTTTAGTTATGGTTATAAAAGTTTATTCTATTTGACCTAATAGCAAATGCTGTTGGTTTTTTAAATTGTTATTTACAATCGTTTTGAAAAAATATCTCGAATAATGAGTAAGAATAAGCCCGCAATCAAATTTCTATCCCACCTGAAGGTATTGATGTGATTATGCTAATTAGATACTAGACAAAGTTGTTGCAATTTTTTGCAAAAATATTTATTTCAGGCTAACAGTTGTTATGAATTTAATAATCTTATTTTAAAGTGTCAACATGAAAGAAAAATGTTTATGATTTAATCAAATTAATAGTAAGTCTTCAAAAAATTATTTTGGTAATTACAAAATAACATAATAACTTAGAATTGGTAGACGGTATCAACAAAAAATCTGAGAATAACAACAGAAGCAAGTTTCTTTCCCGGTACCTGATTATCAAAGGTTCGCCGCAGGGTTTCCCTACTTAAACCCTGATAAATTAGACAGACACTTTTATGAACTGTCGTGACAGAAGTCAAAGAGACTTTAAATCGATTTTCTGCTCTTATTTACAAAGCTAGCAATTTTGCGCAATAATATGAAATACTAGTCTTTTCAAGAGCTTTCGAATGGTACCAAAAAAATTAAATTTGACTGGTCTTACGGTTTCCATAAGACTGGAACACTCTCCAAAAAGTCTCATGTTACCCCAATTGTTAATGTATTTTTTAAATTTTACTAGTTTTAGTTAACAGCATAAAATATTCTCGTCAGAAATATGAAAAAATCCTAGATAAAACATGATAGTTTATTGAAAAAACAAAACTTTGTAAGTTCCAGAACTCACAGGCACTTAGAAACCAATATTTATTTTTAATCTCCAGAATGTCTTTTAACCGAGTTGTTAAATTTGCAATTCTCTAATTTTTTATATTAAAAATAGCTTTAACAAGATAAATTATGCACTTACATATGTTTAAACTTTTGTGTTAATTAGCACTTAATTAAAATGAAATATTACACGAGGTGTAAACATGTAAATACCTAATTTAAATTAATTATGTAATCATAGTGATTTATGCCTGTATAATGAAATAACATTTTCAGATTTTTATAAATGACAATTTTATACAGTTTTAACTCATACGAATGAAACAATTAGAGACAGTGTTGTTAGTTTTATAGCCATATTTGTTCTAGAATTACATCGTAAAAATGTGGGCATTAAAGATAAAAATTTAATTTAGATCCATAGTGAAAACTTAAAACAACACAACAAGAAAAAGCGAGTCATATTACCATCTATTTCTCTGGTTTGTTTTACAAATGAGTAATATGTTTTTTGAGTAGAATTTGTGCGGGTGGGTGATACGAAATTTGTCTTGTAAATTGTGTAGTTCCAAGTAATTTGCCAAGTAACAATAATGTGGATTTGCGGTGACAAATGGTATAGTTATTTATTAGTCGTCATTATAAGTAATACAAATTCCCTGCTAAGTATTCTAATAAAGTTTGAAATATTATGTTTAATATGTTATATAAGGGGTCCAGATGTTTAAGTAATATTTCCGCTTCCGTTGTTCGTCGAAGAACAATAATTTGGAGTTGAGAGAGAGTTTCGCATTGGCAGCGCGAGATTTAATTGAGCAATTGATTAATTAATTCGTTCTATAATTAATGATTTAAGTTAGTTAGTTGGCAATACTGGATTGTTAAAGTGGCGAGTAAATATACTCGTCCTACATAACATAAATTTTCGGTTTAGACGCGGCGTTTATTAGCTGGCCCTCAGCCAAAACATTGTGTTTTCAGGTTTGCATTCTTGAAAGCTGCTAAGGCGACAAACCGAATTTAATCAAGCAACTTTCAAATCGAATGAATAAACGAGGCAACAAATAATTGTTTTAATAACCGGAAGATACAGTTTTTCTCGACTTGAACATCAACTGAACTAAATATATTAAAGTTTGATAATTTTACAATCGAGGACTTTACGAAATTATTTTTCTTCAGGCGATAAAAAATGTTTGAAACTTAATTTATTACTTTCTGAAATTAGCTGAAAGAAAGAGTCAAGAAAATTCGCCTTGATTTATTCGCATCTTCTCCAATTTTCTAATTTTATTACTTCTTATTTTTCTTTGGCACTTCCAATCAAGTACAAAACTCTTCAAGGAACTTTCACAGCTCCTTGAAAAATTTAACAATATTTATGGAAAACTTTTTAAATAAAGGAGTTTCAGTTTGGAGTGCTTGCTACTACCAAGTTCACTCCAAAAGTTCATATACACGTTTCTAAACACGATAAAATTACTTTTTTTATAGATTTTACCCCGACTCCTATTTTGTTATAAAAAAAATGATTACTTCGATTTCTATAATGATTTATTTGATATCAATAAGGACTTTTCGTGATGAATTTGTTATTGTATTTTGATATAATTATATTTTTTTACGGCAAAAATCAAAATGCGAATAACGAACAAATAAATCAAAATTTTCAAAAAGATACAAAAACAAATAGACAATAGAGAAGATAATACAGGTAAACCAAAAGAATGGATCAAAGAGTTTCTTAACTAGACTACAAAAAATTTAAAAAAAAGAAGAAATATAGACATTAACTGGATAAAAATGTTATTCAAACTAAATGTTTTACAAAAATTATTTTTTGAAATTTTTAAAATACCTATAGCATCAATTTGTTTCTTTGTAAACTTTATCTTTATTTTTTTCGAAACAAGTCTTTTATAGTAAATGCAGTCGTAGATTCGACCAAACCTAAGATGCTAAAACTCAATTGCCATTGCTGTCAATGGTTGTCATCCGTTTCGTAACAATACGGAGCATTCATTGGCGAAAAAATTTATCAATTACACACAAATTTTTACGGAGTTTCTAATAATTTTAACGATTTTAAGATATTTAAAAATGTTTAACCTATCGATGGCTATACTATAAAGGCGATGTTTCTGTAATTGTTTAGGTATTGACTTTATAAATTTTCAGTTTTCGTCAAACCTACTAAATATTTTTTCTCTTAGTGTTTTATTATTTTGTAGTGTACATTACAAGTACCTAGAATGTTGTAGCATTAGCTATAAATAAGAAAAATGTAAATAACATCAAACTCAAACAAACAAAAAAAATGTACAAATTTTTATTTAAATGAATTGTTAAAATAATAAAGTTGTCGAATATGTTTTTCACCTTACCTATGCCTGTGGAAGGCGCAAGTAAAATAAATTAAGAAAATAAAAAATATATTAAAAAAAACATAAAAAAGTTACAGATTAAATAAAAAAATACCAAAAAGATATCAAAAAAAACACAACAAAACAAGCTCAAAACTACAAATAAAATTTGAGCATTAATAAAATAAAAATGAAAACACTTAAAAAACAGTAAACTGACTGTAACTGAAAAGAGCTGCGACGAGAAAAAAATAATAAATGACTATTTAAGAAAAACAAAATAGTAAATAAACAAAAAAATCTACCTACAAAAACAAAACTAAACTAAAAAAAAATTAAACAGCAATTAAAAATGTAAAACAAAAATTTTGAAAAACATTTGATCATAAAATAATATTTTTTTTTGAAATAACCAAAATAGTATGTTGAATAGCAACAAACCAGTGCAAATTTAATACCGAGAGTAAAAGTTTGGAGCCTAAAAGTTTCAATCACGTGAGGGATTAAGAACTTGACTGTTAAGATGTATACAATATTTTTCGCACTTTAGGTAAATTAAAAAAACTTATCTACGATTTATATTTGTTAATATTTAAAATATCAAGATATTCTAATATATCAAAAAAAATAAATGTCATTTTTAGATCCCAAAAGGTTTTAAATGGTACTTTAAGTCTTTTAAAACAAAGGATTGCATTTAGTTCTTATCATTAAGTGTAAAACTATTTTATAGTACATTAGAACAACCCACAAAGAAAACAGTTAAAGACAGACACCTTAGTCGGACACAAAGTCGAACAACAGCAGCTTTTCAAAGAATGAGAAAATGGATAAGAGAATAAATGAAAGAATAAAAACAGCAGCAAATAGAATACAATATGAGTATGCTAAAAACAACTTTGTTAATAAAAAAAAATAGAAAATAAAAGTAAGAGAGGCAAAAATTCAAAAAAATTATCTTTTTAAACTGGTTATATGTGGGTAAAATTTTGCGGGTTCACCCACACTTAATTGTTTTTGAGAAATATACAATTACTTTTCAACAGTGAGTTCATATTTACAACTGTATAGTAATTTCAATTTGATTAACCTTCTTTTTTGTTTTAACAAATCTATATACAGTGGACCCCCGTTAATCATTCTCTTGTCTAATTTGGCGCTCCCTGTAATCCGACACAACTATCACTGTACATTGTAATGTATGTATGTATAATTGAAAGTACATTACATATTTTTTCCTAACGTAAATAAGATTTGTGTAGGTTTAAGTGTGTAAGTTTTTGTAGGTTCAATAGCATTAATGATGTTAATTTTGTAATAAAACATAAGCTCTCTATTGTGTTGCTTAATTTATCAAATTTTCCATATTATATAAATATGTAGTATAATTTCTAGTTCAGATAGAATCTTATCACTTTCATATGTAATTCGTCAAATCACAAGGTACTTTCTTACAAAAAAAAACTCCGGACTATAGGGTGTCTATGGCACTACTCCGTAATTCAACAAATTCGATACTACGACACCGCCCTGCAAAACGTTTGTCGGATTACCAAAGTTCCTTTATTTCTCTTTTTAAAAAATATTATAATATTAAATACCTTTGCTAAAAAAACGAGAAAATAAAAGTCTGGTGCTACCACATTTAAACTCAAATTTCATAGAAATTCTTCGATAAGAATCGACAACAGAAACACTATCTCATTATAAACACAGCACAGACTACAAAGAATTGAAATAGAAATAAAAGAAATAATTATGCTTATTAGTCATGTTTATTTTGTTATTCGTTATACTTTAGTTTCTGAGAATATGCAAGAATACGTTTATCATATCATCATACCAACATCTTTTGTAAAAAAAATAATACCAAAAACTACGTAAATTTTATATTAAAATGCTTAGTACTTCGAGATTGCCCTAAACCATTTATTAAATGAATTACAACTGACCTTTGGGTGCATTTAGGGTAATAAACCCCAATTTGTCTCGTAATTAATCTACTTTAAAATTCTATTTATATGTCTGAGGCCAGTATTTGCCCTCGAGATAAGTGGACATTAAAGCTCTTGATTCCATTATTAAAGATGTAAAAAATCAGATTGTTTTACTTCAAAATTAAATTTGGCCCAGATTAAAAGATACACTGTAATAAATTTTAGTAATTACCCAAAGAAGATAATTATATATGTAATAAATTTTGTTTATATGCACAACATTACTCAAAATTATTTAACAAAACAAAGAAGACTAAATCGTTAATATATTTTTGAGTTATAGCAAACATATTTTTGATGAAACGTCTGTTCTACCAAGTTAGCACTTCCAACTCGAGTTCCATTTAATACGAAAAGTCGTTTGAGTTTAAGCTCAGTTAGTTTCTTATGTGTGCCTCTACTCCAAACCATTCACATTAGAACATGCCAACAACAAACTTCTTCTCACTCCAACAATTAAAAAACTTTACACAATAACATTATTCCTTCAACGACTTTGAGTTTTTCTTTTAACAGACTTATGACTTTTTTATTTTTGCTACAAGAAGTGTAAAAAGATTCTCTATGTATTATTGTCTATTTCATAATATCATTTTTGCACGACCGGAAATAAATATAGAGAGATAATTGATCTGTTTTCGTTACTAGGAATATTTGCTCCCGTCGTCAAGATTTGTGTAGGCAGCACATAATGCAAATTATAGTTAAGCTTTGTTGTTATTTTTGTCAAAGTCGTGTAAAACATAGTATATATAACACTGGAAAAAATTCTATTCAAAAATAATCATATATTTATCACTCTTGTTTTATAATGTACTATTAGTTTAATTAAATATTATAGATGAGTATTTGAAAATTGGAATATCACGCTAATAGTTTCATTTCGTCGTTTTGTTTATAGTTGAAATTAATTATGGCCAATAAATTAAACGTGAGATATGAATTTAATTTGTTTGCGTAAATAAAACTCCTGTTTCATTAAAATGCAATTTCGCAACATCAAAATAGTTTCGCAGTTAATTGTTATTAATAACGAATTTGCCTCCAACTCGTAAAACTTTCCCAACTATTTGTCATATTAGAACTAACTTAGAGAAACTTATCGCAAAGACAATGACAACGTCTCCTTGGTGTCTTCTGAAAACTAGAAATTGTGTTAAATAAAAGTAACTAGGGTTGTATTCAAATAGTAATTTCGACTTTATTGTATTATCAATATAGTTGTTTTGCCTGATAGGCCACACATGGTCTGGGAAACGCGGCGTCAGATGGAGGCACTTAAGTATGCGTCTGATATCACAGCCTCCTGGGAACATAAATCAGGGCCGATATTGCATTAGCAATGAATACACAAACCAAACTCACGCGCTTTTTATCACTTTATCATGTCACGAAAGTTTTAATATTAGGAGGCGACGGGATAATAGGCGATGACAGTGATGCCGTTTACCTGATTTTGTATAGGGGCTGGCTTTTTAAGTGAACCATTATCCATAAAAAATAAACGCCTTCTAAGAAAAAATATGATCTTTAGTTTTCTACTGTAATTTGATACTCATTTATTTATTTATAAACCAATTTATCTATTTATTTGCTTATTCGTTTATTATTTATGAATTTATAATTTATATGTTTGTTATGTATTTATTATTTCTGAATTATTAATTATAATTAAAATAACAACAACTGGAATAAAAAGAAAAATGTCAATAGAAAATCCGAGATTGACTGCTTTTTTGTACACAAAAAGTTCTGAGTCTAACTTCTTTATAGACAACAAAAGATCTAAGATGTTTTATGACAATGAACTCGACCTAAACAAGCTTTAGGGTATAGGAAAACATCTACTAAAAATACAAAAATAAATATAAATTATCAAGAAACATAGCAACAAAATGTGTGAAAAAATAAATAAAAAAAAAACGAAAGTAAAATACCTTAAA
The DNA here is from genome assembly GCA_029207805.1 of Tribolium confusum. Classification (NCBI taxonomy): domain Eukaryota; kingdom Metazoa; phylum Arthropoda; class Insecta; order Coleoptera; family Tenebrionidae; genus Tribolium; species Tribolium confusum. Next base: position 15,642,698 of record JALGAY010000006.1, read on the forward strand.
TAAATCTTACGAAAACAGACGTATCAACCAAGAAATAAAAATCCAAGTTAGAGCTTGAAAAAAGATAAATACATTTGCTCAAAAAAACATCAACATAAAAAAAAGAGAAATAAATACGACAGTAACTACCATTTTTTATTCAGTATACAAAAAATTAAATACACATATAAAAAATAGGTAAAGCAATGCATATTTTTCTCCTATAACACACGTTGTACGTAGAGTACGAAAACTTTTCTAGCTCTCTTATTGTATACTAGACACACCAGACAAACAAAAGAAAAAGTGTTTAGTCTGAGTCTTCGTTAAGCAAAACTTTTTTTGCATTATAAGATAAAAAGTGTTTGTAAAAGTACTAAAAACAAAAAACATTTTTTAATACGCAATAATTAAAGTTTACAATATTTAAAATGTTTTAAGTTCTTTTCAATTTTTTTAAATTTTTTATGAATTTGCCTTCTTACATTATTATTTAAGCATTGAAAATGAGACATAATTCTGAAAAGTGCTTTGCGACTTATATATAAGAATTTATTTAATTAAACTTGATAAATTGCATTAGATTTTTAATTCTTTCACTGTTTAAAATTGACTAAAAAAAATATCAAAAATTATACAAAAAATTTATAAAGCTTAACGCAAATAACACAAAATTGTGCCTAAAGAAACAATGCGTTGATACGATAAGATCCAGTTAGCAATTTAGCAATTTAAGCACTTATAGAACCTGTTTTACAAACAATATTTCACTCTAACTAGATGTTATTACCTAAAGTTATTAATTATTAAAACAATGATTACTACAGTAACTAACCACAAGTACAAGTTAACTTGCAATTGGTAAAACCAGATCTTAGTTCTTCTAAATTTTTATAACGTCACTCTAGTCAAGACCCCTGACATCAGCTATAAACTTTTCAGAAACCCTAGCACGACACAGCTCCAATCTTTGCCCAAAACCCTGTAAGACAGCACCAGTAAACCTTCTTAGATTTCCAATTTTGCCTCCAAATAATGGTGCAAATTTTAATAAGCGTCCAACAAATTAAAGCGGTTTGCCGGCAACTGAGCCGCAAAATTATAACAAAGAGATAAAAATATCTCAAATAGGTATATTATATGACCTTAAAGACGATTTTAGATGAGCAAAAAAAAAACGAAAATTGACTTCTGTCGAAGGTTTTTAAAACAATCTATTCTTTCCCAACCAGCTATTTCTATTTAAATATTCTACAGAAATCGGACAAGTTTGTTGTAAAAAACATGTTTACAATGAAATACTAACAACTGTACTTACACCCGCTAAAGATTGGCTATGAAAACCAAAATGGCAGCAACCCTTTAGCTTTGGTGACGACAAGACACTAAACTTTATCTATAATTGTAATTTATCTAATGGGCATGATTTCATGTTGAGATAATACCGGTAGTATCGAAAATTTTAATACTTTTCCATGGCAACAACCAATAACAACCTCGGATTGTTTAAATTTTGCTTAGAAACAAAGATACGAGTACTACCAGTAATATCTCAACTTGAAATCAGCCCATAATAGTTTTTATTACAAAGCCAAAGACTGTTGTTTTGCGAGTATAAGCACAGATTGTAAATTGAGAGAAGAAGCCTTTGGCCGTGTGATAAACAACGTTAAAGGTTGGTAGCATTATCATGATAACTAGATTTTAAATTTAAAATATAAATATCATTGACAATAAACAATTATGAATTCTGTCAAATCGTGCATTGAAAACAGAAAATCCCTACATTTTACTTTCAATGTCTACACAGTGCAAAATAGTGATAAACGCAAATGATCACTTTCCGGACGATTTATTTAGAAATTTAATGTTACTAGACGGAGGCCTAAAAAAATATTTTTGTGTATTAGAAAAATAAATTGCTAATCAAGTAAACGCTTAATAGAAATTAGAATATAAAATTTTTTTGATGCTTTCTAATCTTTAAATGTATTTAAAAATTAAACTGTTAAAGAAATATTGCCTCTAGGACTTTATTATACAAAATTTAATTTTTTAAAAAATTTTTTTTAAGAGCCAGCGCTGCACATATTTTAATTTAATCTTCTATATGACAGTATATAAGCTTAAGCAAACATTTCCAAAAAATACTAGAAATATATTGTTCCAAAAGCGCATCGAAGCGTGAAATTCTCCGAAATCATTAATAGACCCGTTCATGAACCGATCGAGAAGGATTAATCATTGCTTTTAATTGAGTTAAGAAAAGTAACAAAACTTCCGGCATATTTCAGAAAAACGTTCGATTAAAAGATAAAAATATTAAATGGGAGTCAGTCAGTCAGCTAGCGAGAACCAAACAAAGAAGTAAAAAATGGGCGATATTCTCGGCAGCGACGTGACATATTAAAACATATTACAACGACGGCGATTTTAGTGTGAATATCGAGTTATTTATTTATTGTTGTTGTGTTCGTGTACACAGCAAAAATAAATTAGGTTTTCGTTATTTGTCAAACTCTTTGAAGCTAAAAACTCAAATTCGTAGACACGTTGCAATATTTTTTATTCGTTTAAAAATTATTTTAATTAAAAATTTTTACTTCCTATGTTTCAAGGCTAAGAACAGCTGACAATAGGCCTGCACTCATTGTTTAATTATAGTTCGTAGTTGTTACCAACTATAAAAATACATTACAGTAGTAACGACTGTAGCCACAAGACGTTACAATTATAAAAAGTATTAGATACTTTACTTACTTGTACATATACAATAACTGTCCAGAAGTAATAATACTTTTTGGCATTTCTAAAAAATTCCTTTTCCGATCCATAGTTTTAAAATTATTGATTGTGTTGAGGAAAATTGTAAAATGTCATTAAACATATATTGACAATTTTATATTTAATATATGCATTATTTAATATTCTAAACTGTAATAAACCACTTTTGTAATTTTTATGTAACTGTCTTTAGTTTTTGTATTTATTGGTCATCCGCTAGAAGGTAGTTATGGTTAAGTTGGATTACAAAAATCTATAAATTTTATAGTTAAGTTAGCTTACAGCTAACGCATTTCTAAAAAACTTATTACAAAACTCATTCGCATACTTTAATAGCTATTAAAGCACCCGACATTTTACTTAAAAAAACAAATTCAAATTAATGAAAAATAATCTAAGAAGATTATAAGCACTCATTTCTTGTTTAACTCGCCTTTTTTGTCGTTTTAGAAATTTAAACTTGTGTTACGAAACTGACTTAGCTTGTCATTTAATTGAAATCCTTATTATTGAGTTTTGATAAATTGAAAAAACTGTTCAATAGCAGAAAGTGCGTTAAGTGTAAAAATCTGGTTTTATATATCTTGTAATCCTTGGTTGGTGTACAATCCATTGTTAATTTTCTTAGTATAACTATGTTGAAACCCGATAGCCGGAGGCTTATAGCTAAACCGCTGTACATTTAATCGAAATTAAGTTCATTATTAAACTTGAAACCCTGCCCAAATGTTCCAATTATCCAAAGTGTAGAGAAAATATTGGCAGACGGGGCATACGTTCCAGTCTAACGACCTTTTAACTAACCCAAGACCTGTATTAACTGATAAACTCGCCAAATCCAAAACCCTTCGACCGCATCCTCAACGAAAATGATCACGTATGGAGATTTCTCGAAAGCATTTAATTGGGAGTGTATCTGTTTTTATTGTTTGATATCGAAACGATATATAACTCGGTTACTAAATGCCTGACCATACATTTTCCGAATTGAATTCTCTATAAAGTAATATATTTTGTGTACATGGTACATTGCGCGCATTTAACCCAAGTCTGACGACGGCAACCCATATTTCATCCGGTTTGCATTATGGCTTGCAGGATTGATTTTCATTCGCTTAATTCTGAGTTATGATAAAAAAAATTACAATTATTATGCTATGCAGACTCAATTTTTGAACCTCTACGTTTTTGTCAATTCAAAATTGAGTTTGTTAATAGCAGTTATTTTGTAATATAAAGATGTTCTAATCGATAAGGTCATTGACACTAGTAGTTCGATCTAGAGATTATTGCAAGCGATAGAAAAGTTTGATTTAGGTCTGTCTGTTTACTGAAAAACCAATATTTTTAAATGGTTAAAAAACTTAAGTTCAATCCAGTGTGCCTTTATTGCTATGTGCAAATAATTCCTAATACTTACGACAGTTTTAAAAAGTCATAAAATTTTAAAAAATATATTTAAATTTCAAATTTTGTAACAAACATCGTTTTTTTATCACATTTACTATTTTTGCTAATTAATGAGACTCTATAAATCTAAAGCTTTTAGTAATCTAACATCTCTCGACATTTCCGTTTCCCTTTAAAGCTAATTTGCACAATATCTTGTCTTACATACACAGAGGACATTTGATGTATTACCACACTACAATAATCTCAGAATTCAAATTGAACTAAATCTAAACACTGATATATGTCTTTGTCTAGTCGCAATTATTAATGTTAAGTAAATGAGATTCGAGACAACACTAATGGAAATTGTTCCTTTACTAAACCATTTCATTGTAAAAATATAAATTAGCAGATTAATTGCGATATAAACCTTGTTGTTACCTAAGTTCATTATAAACAGAATTCTAATTACGTTCCCTCACAAGTTATCGATTCAATGCTAGGTATCAAAATGATATACCTAATGTTACTTCAAAACGGGTATATTTGTCATTTAATTACAATTTTAATTTAACTGTATTTTATATAATTATGTTTTATGTAAACGAAGCTGAATAAACTATGTAGTTTTTAATTTTCAAAGTAAATGTTTTTCTATTTTAATTATATTTATGAGAAGAACTTGTAGTAAATGTTTTCATTATAATTGCGTTAAAAACAACAACTTTTTGTTTTAATTTTCTTTAAATAAATGTTATTACTTATAAAAGCCATTAGTATTAGGTAGAAATGCGGTTCTGTTTTGTATTCAAGCCAATATTTTTAGTACAAATTGGTGGATGCGCCGGGACAAAATTTTAATTTAGATCATAAAATGTATTTCATTAATATTAGTCAATCATTAATAAGTAATAAAATGTATAATTTTTTTTACTGTAACAGCAAATTTAAAAATGTTTTTTACAAAGCATAATACAATTACTCTTAAAACGTAATGGAAGTGTAATTCTATACTCTCTTGTTTACTTTTCTTGTATTTTTACCCACCCTATTTTAGCAAATTGGTGAAATCGTCAGGTCAAAATTTTAGTTTAAAATGTATTTCATCAGTATTAATAAATTATTGATATCTAATAAAATGTTAACACTTTTAATTCAATTGCATATTTAAAAACGCGTTCAGTCTTTATACTTTATTCATCTCTACTACGTTTCACCCGACTGTCCAACATCGTCATTTTTTTTTAAACTTTCACCAATTTTTCATTCTCCCATGCTCCCACGTTTCCTAAAATCTTGTTAGTTTTTTGGGTAGTTTTTTTATTTGGTCTTTGTTTGCCATCCAACTATTTAGTACTTACCCTAAACATTTTAATTCTTTCATCTGTTTTATGCTTATTTATTTCTTTTTGTTTTCATTCACTTTCTTCTTCTATCCTCACTTTTTTCTCAACACCATCATTTTTGTTTTATTTTCACTAACTTAGGGTCTTTTGTTATTAACGTATGTTTCCATTACTTCAACAATTCTTTAATCTTAATCTTTCTTTTTGCTACAATTATAGTTTCCCTTCTTTCTCTAATTTCTCCCTGTTAATCTAGCAGCATACTTCTTTTCTTAATTTTTTTAGTCAATAGTCTAGCACTGTCGCAAAAATTTTGTAAGCAGTACTTAGCAGTACTGGTTTTTATCTGTTTTTTATGTATTGGTAAAATTATATTTTTTATCCCTGAGAAAAACTCCTATCCACACTTCATACATCTATTTCCCACTGCATTCAACACATTATACAGCCTTTCTCTCTAGATTCTCTGAAGCATACAACAACTCTTCATTTGAAATTTCCTCTACACCTAAAGCTTTTGTTTTCTTTAACTTTCAAATTTGTTTTTTTTTTTTAATAGCTTCTTTACTTCATAAATACCTTTCCTTTTAACCAGAGACAGCTGTTATTAATACCACCTAAAACTTTTATAAAGTGACTTCTCTATATTTCTGTATTTTATTTATGTTTTTTTTTGTTTTTGCTATTTTTTTTATTGTTTATGCATTTCCACACTATTAACTCTGTTGTCATTGCTTTTATTTTAATTACCTATTTTTTGTTGTATTTTTTTCTACGTCTTTTTGTAACGATTGTTTGTTTCTCGGTACTTTATTTTAATTTTTTTTCCAATTGTTTAGTTTCCTAAGAAATTTTTTCTTCGACTTTTTTCATTCATTCTTTTACGGATTATTTTGTCGTAGACTCTTTCTTTAATCATAAGTAGACCTCGGTGGGAATATGGGAACAAAAACCCATTACAGTCGTCTAGCTAACTACTCGTACCCGCCACGCGATAAAACATTGAAACTTGAATTGGTCGATAGTAGTACCGAATTAATACCGCTATCGACCAATTTAAGCTTCACTGTTTTATCGCGTGGCGGGTACGAGTAGTTAGCTAGACGACTGTAAAAGGTTTTTGTTCCCATATTTCCACCGAGGTCTAATCATAAGTGCTTGAATCTTTTTCACTATGTCTTTACATTAAGTCCGCATTTGCGTAACATCTAAATACTTTCTTCTATAATTTTGTCTATATTTTTGGATTGCTACGGCATTCTATTAATCTGTGCTTATTTTTGTATTTTTTTTTGCTTTTTACTTTTGGTTGTGTCTTGTTCTTTTACCATTATCGCTAAAAGCAAATATGTAATTTGCTTCTACCAGATTTTCTAGCTTCAACATTGCAATTTTCTTCTAGAAGTCTTCATCTGTAATACCATAATAAACTATTGTATTCTTCCCGTTCTGTTCAATATATGTATATTCTTCTTCCCAATCGCCTTCTTTGTTTCTATTTAAAATTTTCTAACCATTTTCTTTAACCATTAATTAATGTTAAACCTTCTTTGTTTTCTAATTTGTTCTTAGCTGATCATCTTTTAATTTTTGATTCACCATCTTTTCTTGTTCTTTGTAATTCTCTCGCAATTAATTTTCCTTTTATAATTTTTTTTTGCGTTTTCTATTCTTTCTTCAAGTATTAGTTTCGTTTTTTTTTATCTGTTTACTATAAACTGATACAATTATTTACTCTTCTTTGCTAATTTTTTTCCAAAATACATTTTTCTTGTATCTCATCTCTTTCTTTTTCCTTCTTTTAGTCTTTTTTAACTCCTGTCAGAATGCCACCTTTAGATCTACTTTTTTCTTTTCTTTCTAACTTCGTTCTGGATATCCCAGTTAAACTCTCCCAAAGATTTTTTTCCAACAATTTTTTTCTTTTTTCTTCAACCCATATTTGCTCCAAACAAAGATTGCAAGGTAAGTATATTTAATGAGGGCTAGAGCTAAACAAACAACGTAGGATATATAACAATAAAAAAATAAAAAAGAAAAATTGAAAGTGAAAGCAAGAAAAAGAGCAAGGAGATTATAAAAGAAATTAAGAATATGGTATAAATACCAAATTTTTCTGCAGTGCTTTGCTAAAACTACAATAACAAGTGTATGAAAACAACGTAAAGATTATTGCAAGAAAAAAGAGTTTGCAAATGCCAAGATTAAAAACCTGGGACAAAATAAAAAACCAATGGTAAGAGAATTAAAACAAAGAGATGCATATATTGACAGGCAAAAAAGCAATAAAACAAGCAAAAAAATAAAAAAAATGATAGCAAAATTAGATGTGGTAATAAAAAAGGGAATAAATTTAAAAAAAAAACAGAGAGAAAGAGAGAATGTGTTAAAAATGTGAAAAAGAAAGTAAACCTATAGATTGTCAGAGTGTAAAGTGGAAGCTAAGTAAAAAAAGTACTAAGTAAAAGTAGAAAAAGAAAAAGTAAATAAAGAAAATCATGAAAGCTAAAAAAAGTAAAAAGGTAAATGTGAAAAAGCAAGGTTCTCTTTGAAATATTTTTTTTTGTTAGGTCCTACTGTAATTTTTTTTATGTTTTTATTATATAATATATTCTATTACTACTTTTAAAAACGTCTTCAAAAGACAGATTTTGTTGCATCAGCCGACGAAATCTGATCAAAGGAATCACCAAAACAACGGTTTTTTATTGCCTAATACAATTGGATAATATAAAACAGTTAGATATCACCTTCCATGTGATAAATAAATATTTTTTTTATTTACCGATATCTCTACCTAACATTTTAGTACAAATATGTAGATGCTCCGGCTAAAAATTTTGATAAAATTTTCACGAAGATTCTTCTATTATTCCTATCACTAAATTAAAACAAACAAAGTAAATTGTTTTGTGTTTGGCTTTTTTAGAGATTACCCTTATTTGTTTACTGAGAAATTCGAGTAATTTTTCTAGTTAAGACCATACTTATGACATTTCATCGATCTGCCATAATTCAAGATTTAGATAATCGTGAAAGATGAAAGATTGGTCCAATTCCGTCGCTTCTGTGAAACTTTTTATTAGAACAATCGTAAAAATCGGGAGATCTTGTAACTTTTAAGTCGTACAGTGTAATACATCAATATATTTCGAAAAGTTTGTATTTGTGTGAAGTTTGGCTCGAACTTGTGCCACGCTATTCTATAAATCTTCATATAACAACTACAACCAAAAAACTTCTTAAGGAACTTTAAAATCTACAAGTGTCGTGAAATGTACAAAAAGATGTTTTCTTTTTTTTTGGAAAAGCGCCAAGTTTTGTTTTTAAAATCCGTTAGGAACAAGCTGTTTTTATCGTAAATTACTGTAATTGCATTTACGTGAATTCCGAGTGTTAATTTGAAAATTTTGCGATTTTATTGAATAACGTTTTTTCTTTGACAGTGAATTTTATTGGCAAGTCGAGTCGTTTCCTTTTTAAATTATTATATTTCAAGTTCTCGGTAGAAATAAATAATTCTTTTTCTAATCGATCATCGAAGGTCCGGCCGCGCAATTTTCTCTACGTTTCAACTATAAAATGTTTTATTATTATTGGCAAACGTATAATTTATCACCAAAGCAAGTGCTTGATATTCTTGCAGTGTGGGATTAAGTTCGCTGCTTTGACTGGATTTTACAACCAAATATAAACGTTCTTTATGGAGATACTAATTTATAAGCGACGTAAATTACAATTACTTCAACGGAATAACTAACGATCGCGAATTACTCACGCTTAACGGATACGTCTGATTTTATTTTCGTTCAAATTGGAAAGGTTAATTGCTGGAATTAATGCCATCGAATATCGCGGAAAACCGACATTTTGACAGCGAACATTTTCAACTCTAACACGTAAAATGCACTTTATGTATCAATAAAAAAGTTAATTTCCACTTAATTCATCATTAGGGATGTGTCACGCCTGCGTTAATGTTTTCAGGAACTGAGTTGATTAACTGATGGATTCGAAGAGGAACATAAAATCTCACCTAATGTTTTTATATTTATTTTTATTAAAGCTTAGCCTTACTTGTATTTTTCTAACATTTACAAATAAAAATATCTAGCAGTAGCCTTTCACCAGCAGACAAGTTTTTCAAACAAATATGAAAAGTCCAGATTATTATTGGAATAGCAAATAAAGAATTAAGTATCTACCTGAAGTACAGAAGTTCAAACTGCTTTTCAATAGGTACATCAGTCATCACTTCTTTATAAGAATACAGAAATGAGTTTTGGTGAACAAAAATCACAACCGTGGAGTGGTTAGCTCAAATTCTAAATGATAAAGCTATTTCTGTACAGATTTCAATAATTAAAGTTTAAAAATCGATATCTAATATTTAATAAAAAAAACCTTTAAATGATCAGTTAAATTAAAAAATATATTTAATTATAAAAACATCTCGAAAAACGACAACTTTCTAGCAAGTAGAAGGAATCAAAAGCTCTAAAACAATCAAAAGAAGTTTCAACTGTTCTTTTGGTTTTAAATTTTTGGTCAACTGCTCTCCCAGTCTTTAAATAGTTTACGAATTTGTGTCAAAAAATGTAACTAACGCCACGTGTACAAAAAAATCTTAAAACCGAAACAAAATTCATTATTTAAAGTCTCAAATTTTAGAGCAAAAAACTATTAATAACAAACTAAAATTTTGAAATACGTAGATGGTGCTTGTATTTGCATATTTTAGCCTATCGTTTAGCACTGACGCCGTTTCTGCAGTAATCAAAAATTATACAGTTGACAGGTAAAGATAAAAAGTTGTTTATAAACATAATTAGCTTTAAATACTTTAAAAACCAGCAGTGAGGCGACTTATAATTCAACATAATGGCAGAAAAAAATAGGCTTTTTAAATACCTTAAAAATAAAACCAGTATTCTCCGGGTAAAGGTACAAACAATCAACCACATCACAATAACCAATTATTCAATTCTTCTAATTTTAGAGACAGAGCTATAATAAAAATAATAAAATACGGTAAATCTTATTCAAAAACTGTGTAAAAGCGCTAAACCAATTTAAAATTTTGGAGCTTTCAGTTTGACAAAACAATCATCAGTAGTAAATTTTGACTGGACGTCCGTAGTAGCTTCAAAAAAAAAAATTATAGATAGTTATTTTTAACGTTGAATTATTATTGTCGTTGCACCAACCACGGATTAGTAGGTACCTTAGCAATTTAGGAACGATCTAAGTCTTCTCAGAACGACCAAAATAGAGGCTAGGTGTTTCTGCATTCTGCTAATGTCTCACCTCAGACTGATCCAAGCAAAGAAATAGATAAAAAATAGAAAATAATTATTGCAATAAAACAATAAAAATAAGTTAAAGTAGCCAACAAATTAACCACTTATTTTTCAAGATACAGTATCATACAATTATAATACATCGAAAAAAATTATAAAAAAACAAAAAACCTAAAAAATTAGAGAAAAAAATAATCAAAAATAAATTGTCAAAAAAGCAACTAGTTGATAAACTAAGCACACTAGAACAAAATTACAACAACTTGAAAAACAACTTAAGAAACACGGAAAATAAGGAAATCATTACACTAAAATCATAATCCTCAAAAAATAAATTTCCGTCAGTAAAATCAGTCGCAAAACATAAACCTTTTATTAACAACCAAAACAAGAAAAATAAAAAAATAATAACTTAAGCTTGAATTATATGCAAAACGTATAAAAAGTGCATATCTGCAAATTTTGACATAATTAATTTTGATATAAGTACAATTGCTTTTACAAATCGTACAGATTTTTAAGATTTTCCAAAATAAAATCGCAAAAAATTTTTGATTATGTAAATCTAGGCCGTAAGCTAGATGTACCTTTTGTTGAGAGATAAGCCTAATTTAGTCATAAAAAAAATATTATGAGTTTGCACTAAAAATTTATTATAGAAATTTTAAAAATTAGAACTTTTTGTCAGGGTTAATTGCATAAACAATATTCTGAAACTAAAATGACCTTTATGGTTTTTATGAGTAAAGTTAACTTTTGTAATATCAATCGATAACAACCTTCTTTTTCACCCCTATTTAAAATTAAGACTTTGAAAAAAAACAGCATTTGGTTTCATTGTTTTATTCTTATTTTATTACTCGCTGAAATATTTATTAAAACCGAGTAAAAAGTAAAAATACCAAAACAAAGCATCATAAATTCATGTAGCTTAAGAGCTGATTAATCATACTACTGATTTTAAAACAATTGATATTAACCACATTTTTGCACAGTTTGCACCATTGTGGTTAATCTAATATGTCTAAGGGTCGGTTTACAAATTGATTAAAAACTGCCTTTAACTGCGTGAGTAAAATAATTTTTTTGATATCTCCTTTATCAAAATTAATCTGAATCGCCGGTAATAATTTTGGCTATGTATTAGCATATTTAAGATGTAAAAAAATGTCATAACAGCCGTAAAGGTTTGTTTGGATTCCGAATGAGCTTACGAACAGGAATTTTAAGACATTTACGGCTGGTATTACATCGTTACATTCGCGACATGCTAAAAATTTTATGTATATTTAAAGCTAAACTTAATCAAGTATAAAGATAATATTTTAACCATTGACATAATAAGCTTGTAAAGTGGCATAGGAAGCCTGAAAAAGCTATAGCAGCGTTTGTAAAAACTTATTCTAGTAGATCAGTTTACACAAGAGTAAACAAACGTTTAACAAAATAGTATAACATAAAAAAGTTTTTAATACATTTGTTTACACGTTTCGCAAAAAAGGAGAATGTTAACCCGGCGCATCCACCATTTTCTACTTAATGTTTATATATTTTTATAAAAGTTCACGAAAAAATCGATTAACTGCATCAACATTTTTTTACTCTTTTTTTGATTGTTAGCTAATAATTTTTATTATCGGAATAGAATTTTTATCCATTTATTTTAACTTCACTTCTTCTTCGACATTTATATTGCTTTATTGTTTATAACACATACAATTATAAAAGTAATTTTAAAAATTCTCAATAGTGTTGTTCGCTAAAACAAAACTTGCAAAACCCCGCTCTGAGGCCGTCTAACAAGCCGAACACAAAGCTCCGTTTGGTGAAAATCTTACTCTATAACTCAAGTATTTGTAATTTCAACTTCAAGTTTTCTCCTTCCATCCTCGTCGTATTTATTTACTGAAAATGAAACTAGAAAATGACGCCCAATGGTATTATGTCGGTGGCTTTAATTGGCGAACGAACGACCAGACTTTAGCGCATAAATCGGACTCGGCAAGTGGATTTGGTTGGGTTTTGCACCAGCATTACATGAACCAGGACCCGCGCTACTATTATTTACGGTCATATAAAGTACAAGTATGAACTGTAAAATGCAGCTTTATGTTTAGCTTTTAGCGTAATTCGATGCGCACAATGACCATATGTTTGCCTAACCGCCATTTCTATTTACTTTAATTGGTCTACATTATCAGCCGCAAATTGTTAAACATTTTTATAAACAATATTTCAATAAACGTAAAAAATAATAATAGTTAGTTATATTATTAGTGGGATAAATGCATCATTACACAACGAGTGTGTAGATTACAGATAACGGGGCGTTAACCCGAGTATCTGTAACACACGAGTTACTCTAATGTTCTCTAGCCCACGTATAATATACAAAATTGTATCTATGACTGCAAAAAATTAAGAAAATCGAAAATTTAATGCTACCGATAACCCCTATTTTTTACATCAAACGTAAGGTGACCTATAAATATGTTCAGTGAGCACTATGGTAACCGCTTACAATGTTTAAGCTCGCCATTTTAACATAATCAGTAAAAATTATGCTTTGTGGTAAAAATTAGAAAATTGTGTAAACATGAGTGACTCAGAAAGTTTACTTTCTGATACAGAAAAAGCAGCGACAAATGCTGCTTCTTGTATAGCGCCAGAGAAGTTAAAAAAAAAGTACAAGGCACAGTACATGATGCGACAAAAAAAAATGTTAAAAATATTAGGCATAAGATGGTTCTACTTGCATATTTTGATCATTTATCAAAATAATATAAATCATTAAGTCTTTGGGTTTTTTATTCTATGATTAAAACAATACTTTCTGAAAAGAAAATCTAGAATATATCGTGATAAAAAATCGCAAATTTTTACTAAACCAGATATTACCAAATTTTTACAAGAAGCAAATAATGATAAATTTCGGTTAATGAAGGTATTGTCTGTCCTCTTTTTATGCATAAATTATTCTTAATACGTAATGTTAATTTTAAGGTTGCTTTAATTATTGGAGTTGGTAGAGCTTGTAGGATCCAAGAACTTACCAACATGTTTTTGGAAGATGTCAAAGATCAGAGACAATGCTTCCATGTTCTAATACCAAACAGAAAAATAAAAATATCCAAAGAATTTTATATTACGTCAGGCGGAATTGATAGAGTCAACATGATAGAATTAATTCAAAAATATGCTGCACTTTGCCCTAACAACGCCAGTAGTAGACGGTTTGTTTAAGATACAGAAACCAAAAGTGTATAAAGTTACCTGTTGGTATAAACACATTTGCTGCTTTCCCCAAAAATATTGCTGTTTTTCTACAGTTACCTAATCCAGCAGGATTTACAGGACACTGTTATAGAAACTCATCTACTTCGTTGCTTGCTAATTCGAGAGCTGATCTTTTAACAGTAAAGCGTCGTAGGGGCTGGCGCACGAATACACTGTCGGAAGAGTATATAGACTCGGCAGAAGAAAATAAAAAACACATTGCTTCAAAAATTCTAGGTGACAAAAATACTATAACAGTTAGACCTACTGCATACTACAGCGACAGCTGTTATCAAAAAAATGTATCAAAAATGGTTTGTCCTATAATACTATAAGTAGGTGTGAAAATTGTATTATTAATAATTATAACAATAATAGCATGTAATTAAGATTTAGTTTGAAATTAAAACATATTATTTTGAAGAGTGAATTTTTATTTTATTACTTTACTAGTGAAGTTGTGCATATAAGAGGCTTCGTTAGTGCAAAACACGAAAAACTCGTTTCGAGTTTGGCTCTCCCCCATACGTGTCTACGTGCCAATATATTGAATAAACCAATTGGGTAATAACCCGAAGTGAAACTTATCCGTTTCAGTGTTTTCTTTCTAAATAACTTTGAGCAAACAGAAAGGAAAAAATGAGGGGCGATCTAGACGAGTTTTGCTAAACTAATAAAAAAAACATGCTCCGACATGTCAGGATTAATAAGACGCATACGTCTTCATAATGGAGGGTCAGAAACATGTGCTCTTGATGTTGGAGGCTACGGAAATTCTTGTTTTCCTGTATGTGTGTGCGTGAATATATTATTTTTCCGAGATTGATGATTGTAATGTTCATGCGACAGCCAAAATCCAGTTAGGAATACGCTGCGATTTTTCTTAAAAATTTTTGGTGTAATAATAATAAAAAATAAGTGATTATCCAGCAAGTGTTCTGTTTTTACTAAAAAAATCGTCAAATAAAAGTTAAAGATTGTGATAGTGAGGCTATAAGAGATAAGAAGTGAATTATTAAAGCAATCGAGTGATGGATAGAAAAGAACAGGAAAAGTCGAACGATATTTTTTAAAATGTGAGGAATAAAGATCGAAATAAACTTATTGGGTTGGAATGATAGAATATGAAGACGTATCACGAAGCTGTCGCGTTCACAGACTTAATATAAAGCTAGAGTGATAAACGACGCACTATTTGCGCCGAAAGCCACATTATAGTTATTTACTAGAAGATAACTGCAATCAATTTTGATTTGATCTTAAGTAAAAGGTTAAAGAAAAACACAAAAATTGCCAATATAGAACTGACATTAATCTTGAAATTGATGGTTATCAAATAACATAAAATTGACCGCAAATTGGAAAAAATATTATTTTGGTCACTGTATCTAATTTTTTTTACAGTAACTAATTTCAAAAATTTTAAAATAACATATGTTTTACCCGAATATCTAAATATCTTACAGTCTTACAGTAATAACAAACTTCCTAAATAATGACGTAAAATAGTAAGAAAGCTTTTCCAAACATAACCCTGTTAGAACACAAAATGCCAATTGGGTCGTTGTTGTTATGCAAATGGTTAATATTTGGTAAACACAATCTCTATGGTAAATTGGTAAACGATGCCATCACGTAAACTCTGCTAATTTTTTGATTAAAATTTATTAAAACTTGTTGAAAAAGTTTTCTACCCCCATTTCGTCAATTTACGTTAGACTTAGTTGTCTATTTTATATAAGACACACACTGTTTAAAGTAGTAATTAAAAGTAAAAATTAAAAACATCACAAGAAAATCAAAAACGACAAAATAACTAAACTAAACTAAACAAAAACTTGCTACTGAAATAACATAAAGTAAACAAAAAACAATTGAAAAAGATTTATAAAAAAACAAAAGCAAAAATAGTAAAAATAAACAAACAAACTCAAACTCAAAATTGGCAGCATATAAGCAAGAAGATAAAGTTTTTTTTATAAAAAAAATTTAAACGTCCCGCTGAGACTTTTAGTACTATTAGGATTTACATTTATTATAGCTCCAATCTTGTACGTAGTAAAAACAAAACCAACCATCTGGTGACATCAGATGGTTTTAGGGTAGCAGGTAGAAACACAATTCTTCAATGTTTACCCCAAAAAGATCTGATGCAGACAGGTGCTTGCTTTTAGTTTTACTGTTTTTACTTAATTTTTGTAAATCGTAATAATACCAATCGCCTCAGCAGGACATCCTTTACAAAATCATTTATTCTTAAATTCATTCTTTCTATTTCTCATAGAAAACATTTTAAAAGCAGCCAAGACTTTAGTGCAAATATTGCTTTGACTTCTTAGGTATTTTACGACAACACAATCGCAAATCTCAAAAACAATTCTGGCCAGATGTGTAATCCTTCACAGGGCACCGTCAAACTTTTCATGGACTTGTAATGTTAAAGACAAAGCCGACATGGGTCTAAGAGGTACACGGTTTTACTGTCAATTCCAGTTGAATATTGTAAAAGTTTGGATAAGATAAGTAAAATTCAATCGGACTCTCTGGTTCCTCTTTATCATTACCACATGGCTGGTTCAATCTAGAAGAAAAGTCAAATTTAAAAGAATGCTGTTTTTTTTGTTTGTTCTTTTTTTATTTTACCTAACAGTTTCTTTTTGTTTGTTTCCTTTGTGTTTTGTTAGTTTATTTAAAGCACATTTTAGAGTATAAAAAAACTTAATTGAAACTTACTTTTGTTGGAGAAGTGGTAGAAAAATTACAAGCATCTAAATCTATTTGGTAAATGTACCTAAAAAAATTTGTTTAGAATTGATAAGTATAATAAACAAATTTAAAAAAGCATATAATCAAGAGTGTACTAGTTAACAGTAAATAACTTTATAAAAAAACCTATAATAATAACTTAAAATTAAAAAAATTGGGACCTTCCAATAGCATAGTGTTTGCTGATTTTTTACTGTCTAATAAATAAGGTAAAAAAAAGCACATAAAAAATACACAAAAAATAATAACTAATTAACCAGAAACATCCGCAACATCAACAAAACTTTTGATTAAGACAACCCTCAAGTTGCTACGTAAAGATCTTAGAAACCGTATCCTTACTGGGTAACGAAAAGTAAGTAAGGTAAAAGCATTAGTAATCGACAGTGGACCAGTGTTCGACATTATTCTCTATTGTTGGTAATACTAAGCTTATTTTACGTTCAAATAAACTACTAACAACAGTAAATTGCTCCACATTTATGTTGGCAACAACGAGTTTATGTAAATCTAATTTTGTACATTTTCTAACTTATATTGGGGAGGAGGGAGTAGGGAAAATCAATTTTTGTATACCAGAAATCATTGGGGAACCATTGACCAACAGTGATGTAGATTATAGAGAAAAATGCTTTTTTATATTGACAACGCTGAGATAATGCGCGCAAAAAAAAGAAAAAAACTAGAAAATAAAGAAAAAGTCAAAACAAAAAAAAACTAAACAGAAAAAATTACTGACTACTGATTCTGAATCTGAAGAACAATGGTTGGAAAGTGGTGAAGGCTATTTTTTTTTGTTTTGCTGTTAATTTTCTAGATTATAATTTTAAAATGTTTAAAATTAAAAAAATTAAAGTTTCTTTTTTTATAACATTCTGTCTACCTTTATTCAAGACAAGTCTCTCCAATCGTGTCGATTACTGGGGTGTCAATTATTAAAAAATTATAAAATTGCTGCGTCGATTAATGAAGGTTTGAAACAGTTTTTTTTTAAAAAAAGCACATTTTTTACACTACACAAAGAAATAATCATTTATTATTATAGAAACAAACAGAAAAAATCATTGTATCTCTAAAGTACTTTTCAAGGTTACTTGACTATAAACCTTCAACTTTTGACAATATTTTCGTTCATGTTGGTCTAATAGTGTCGATCACTGGTGCCCTTACCTTACTTATACAAAAGTTGTAGCCTGTGTGTAAGTGATTTCAAAACATAAATAAGATTAAAAAAATCCAGCAATAAAATATAATTTTACCAGAAAACATACCGGAATTCAAAAGACATCCGAAACTGAGGTGCTCAAAATTCACACTTTTTTCTCAAAAAATCAATGCGTATAGACTGCTGTAACTCGGAGGTAAGTAATTGAGCCAATATTTTTTTAAAGTAAAGTTCTAATTAAAACTTACTGTTTATTACAAAAACTAAAATTTAATAAAATTCTAGTTCATTTATAACTACTTATTTAACTTTTCTAAATTATTTCGAATTTTAATTAAAACACTTATTTGTACAGATATTTTAAAATTTTTTAAGAAATAAAAAGTAGTTAGGTAGAGTAAATAACTAACGTACTTAATCTAGTTGATAGTAACTAGAGAAAAATTCAAAATTTTGCAACAGAATCACTGTAATTAAATTTTTTCTAAACTAAGTAGAAATTACTCATTTTTTGTTATACCGGGTGAGTCTGCTAAAAATGTTTCTTAACTTTTTTCAAAACCTGGTTATCACATCAACTTTAAAGTTTGGCATTAAAAACCTTGTTTTTTGCACTAGACAGGTAAATTTTTTTAAAATTTTTCTAATATTCCTTCTAATTAATATTAATTAATTTGATCAAAAAGTATAAATATTCCAATTTTTAACATTATTCTAAAAGGAAAGATGTCAAAGTATTATTTTTTGCAAAAAGTATTTTAAAAAAATGTAGATAAAAAATAATAACATTTATTTGATTCGTAAAACGCGTTTTAGTGCAGCATTGCCAAGCTGAACCTGCCGTAACTCGACAAGACTTACCCCTAGTGTCTTGGTATCACCAAGATCCCACCCACCCTCTTAGAAAAAAATGACGTATTTAAGTTTCAAATGTATCGCTTCAGTGGTGGCTCTTAACTGTTATAATAGAGGAACCGATAAGTCACAGACATTAACAAATACAAGATTAGAAATATTTAGATTTTTTTGAACAAATTAATTAATATTAATTAGGAGAAATATTTAAAAAAATCTAAAAAAAATTCACCTGTGTAGTGCAAAAAACAAAGTTTTTAATGCCAAACTTTGAAGTTGATGTGATAACTAGTTTTTGAGAAAAGTTAAGAAACACTTTTAGCAGACTCACCCGGTATATCTACTCGAAATTGTGCAATAACAATATTCTTGTTATATAATTTTTTATTTTTTTTTATTTGTTCGGTGCTCTAAACTTATACCACAATATTACCAATTCACTAAATGATGACGACAATACATTCATATGTAGCCGTTGGTATAAAAGTATGTACTATTTTAACTACAACAAAACACTGTTTATTATGGTAAATCACTTTGTGATATTTTTTTTTTATTTTATTAATTCATTATTTTAAGGTAGAATATTTTAACTAACATTTAAATGAAATAGACATTTCTATCACAAAACCGAAAAAACAGTTTAAAATCAAACTTTGATGACTTGATTCTGATAATTTTAATAAGATCAGTTTGTTATAAAACATGTCCTTAAGATTTTACGCTGCTCAAACTTTTTAAAAATCTTGAGAGACATTGCACACTTGGCATAAATGTCATCGAACCTGAATCTCAAATCATACTCAATACCGCAAGTTTTATTTCGCTGATAAAGACAAAAATGGCCCAGAATACTGAAACAGCATCGATAACTTGAACATCATACGTTGCAATACGAAATCACTTTATACAAACTTGCATCGTAACACAAATTTGAATTTTATTCCATAGACAATAACGTAAATAGAAAATATAACAAGAATAGAATTTTTTAAATTGTTGACCAAACAAAATAGAGTTTATTATTTATTTTAGAAAAGTGTTTGAAATGTAAAATCTAAAGAATTATTTGAATGCTAAAGATGTTACAAAAATGAAGTATAAAGGAGAACTTCAATTAAGAAATGACAGGAAAATCCGGGCTATTGTTGGAAGGCTGGGAGTGAGATTTAACGAAGTAGTTTGAATGAGGGGTGGAAAATTGGGATTTTGAATCGATTACAAGAATTGAAAATTGGTTGATTCTTAACATTATTTTAATTCTACAGAGATATTCCGTAATTTGCTGAGTAACGTTAATACAAGTCGTCAGAAAAACTAAAACAAAAAAATTGTGCCAATTAAGACAATGTAGCTCAATTCATTTCATCGACTTTAAACTCTGTGGTGGTTCCTATTAAATATACTGCTAAACCAAATTTTGGTTCACCCTGTTGTCTATTTTTTAACTGCTCATTGTTCGTCTTTAATTGATTTATCTCCCTTTTGCTCTTTTGTCTCATAATTAGTTTTGGCAAAGTTTGAATTTAGCAAAAATTCGAGAATAGCCTTTTCCAGCAACTTTGCTGGAGAAATCAAATTATACACAAAGAATCGTAACGAGATTGGGAAGGTTGCATTAACCGGCCGATGATTTTTGCTCTCTGGCTTTTGCAAAGCACTTTTTCTCCCTGTAGACTAGACGATGAAGGGAGTCTGATTTCCTGTCTATCAGCCTTCAAGTGCACTCGAGATTCAACCGCCTTTGACACGAAACTTACAGTCTTCAATATTTTATTATACGTCAAATCAGAATTTTTTCATACACTTTTCTATCGTCTAATTACGTCTCGTAGTAAAATGGATTGTAAAAATAATGGCTGGGGTCGGTCGAACGTTAAATAGAGTAGTAAAGTGAATTTTATACTGGGCCGAACTTTAACTTCGTAAAACGTAACACAATTAAACGGAATTAAATCAGTGTTTGTATTTATTGTGCTTTTTTGGAGATTTAATGCTTTTCTTTTTGATCCGGTCGACTAACGATATCTTAAAACCCTCACGTTTTGCGAACATATTCTGAATAACAAAACTTGGGTGAAGTGGATCAAGTTTAAGGGGGTTTAGGGTTCACCTGTGGGCATTGGTTGGTATAAATGGAGATTAAATCCAATTGAATACAAACAGAACCCTGATGCTTTTATTGCACTAAAAAATAACTTCTGAAATTAAATCTTATTATATCATTCAATGGCACTCATTTTAGTTACGTAATAAAAGACATTACGCAACTAGTAATGTAATTGACACTCTGTAACTCAAATGTTTCATTATGTAACTAAAATTTTTTTATTTGTCAATACGTGAATACTTAAAATTATAATAATTATTATTAAAATCACTGAACACATTCTCACGACTTCAATAAGATAAAGATTTAGAATTTTTCTCTGTTTTATACTCGTAATAACTGTTGAAATCATATTTCTCTTTTTCTCTAATTTTCAAAGTCGTGTATTATCCGAGAGATAAACCTCGTTTAATATTGGCCAAAATTAAAACAATAAGAAAAGTTAGTCGGAAGTTATGTTGAAAGTTCAGCTGTTGAAAGTTGAAAGTGACATCCGTTCTCGAGCTCGAGAAGAAACTTTCTCTGACATATAATTTTTTGCTGAAATTATCATTAAACATTATTGCAACTTTAGGATTTGTGCATCTGAATTCCAACATGCTTCGTTTTCAACAATAATCGTAACATTCTTGTTTCTATTTTATTAAATTACGAGAGAGGCGAATGTCGGAGAGATACCACATTTATTCCGTGATCTTATTGTTGTAGGAAAATTTGCTGATTTAGGTGGAAATTCGTTTAGTAGTTGACATTTTCAGAAAACTAATTCAGTTAGAAGTTTGAGAACACTGAAACAATGTAAGTCCGAATAAGCCGTTATAAATTAATTAGATCGGAGACAAGTACAAAAATTATGTATCCGGCTCAAAAGACTAAAAAAACTAACTAATAAAATAACTTTAATTTGAGTAAATTTTTTCTGCTTGTTCTTTTTAATTAAGAGTGAAGTACAGAGTTTGCATTCCCACGTTGGTCTCCACTTGTCGTAAACTTAATTCCGTCTAGTTCATTTTACAAGGATATAAACGCTCCTTGCTGCAACCGAATTGTTTGAAAGAACGAATAGAGTTATTAAAAGCGAGTGTGCACTCAACACAAGTACTCAACTAATAAGATGCAAAGTAAAACCACCAAACTATCTACAACTTGAACTTTCCTGTAGTAGTCTAACTTAGGGGTGACATAACAGAGCTGGACTAACATGCTAATGTTATACGTGAACTTTGAAACTTAACCAAACTTAATTTTATTGATTTTTTATTGTAAGCTTTTTGATATTTATTTCCGATAAAACCATTGTGGGTCTCTGATTCAATCTACGTGTGCATCAAACACAAGCTATAAATGTGGAAAAGGAAATGGAAAAACATCGAGGCTTTCCTTGGAGTCACTTGAACGACGGTTACCTAGACCCTTATTGGACATTTCGGAATTTATCTGGACAATAAGTTCAATGTTTCATGTCACGGTTTTATCAAAATATATTTTTTCAATTTGAGGCAAATGGGGCTCTGAACAGAGATAATTTTTTTTTGGATGAATAAACGCATTTTCAGGGAATTTCATTTCGCGGTGCAGATTTTCGAAGAAGATTTGATAAAATGCAGCGGAAATTTAAAACGAAAGCATCGGATCTACAAATAACATTTTTTATTCAATAATTTAAAGCAAAAAAAATGGCACATCAAGCGTTCGCTTACGTTATCTAGAGTGCCATGACAAAACGACATTTTCAAATATTTTAGGTAAATTCTGCTCCTCGCGTTGCAGTCAATGGTAGTTGTCACAACTGTCACGTTGTTGGCGGTTAATGATTTGAACCTTTTTTTATATAATATTATAAAACTAGTAATCGCAAAGGTTTTAATAAATAATGGCTGTATCCATGCTTCACTGCAAAAACTGGTAACCTAGCTTTATGAAAAAGTTCTGTGTTTAGTATTAAAACTTAGAAACACAAACACAATTTAAACAACGCAGATACATAAGTGCCACAAAGTAAATGCTTAAGTTTACTTAATTTTTTTTAATTTCCAAACTCATATTTACCGGTATTTCGGCTTTCAAAACTTCTCATTGATGTTCGAAAACATAGTTTTTCAACTAAGATTACAAAAAAAATTACACTAGAATCACAGAATCAAGATTAACAATTAAAGTTGTTTCTTGGTTTATTTAGTTAAAAAAAATGTAAAATTTGTAAAACTTTTAGAAGATATTTTTCAACTATTACAGAGAATTATTTATTAATATAATATTAAAATCACCATAAATAATTGCATTTTTGAGATAATGATAGAAAAAGATTTTTTCTTATTATCTCAGTGAATCAGTGCTTAAGTCAAATTTAGCCGTCAAAATTTGATAAAATAGGAACAAAAAGTTATCAAAATAAATAAATTTAATTTTAATGAGTTACCTAATAAATTAAAAATTATATCTCGACCAAAAATTTTAATACACATTTTATACAAATTTTACAACATTTTTTATTATTATTTCTTTTTTAATTAATAAAACGGCCGTAAACGAGTTGGTTTCTGTCAATTTCTACAAGAAGAAAGATTTAGAACCAGTAGGTCGACTTGGTTTTGGAGTCATTGTGAAGTTGGTTCCCACACTTCCCAAGTATAGAGCTAGTCTAATCTATTAATGAAAACTCTAATTAATGTGTGTGTAAAATTAATTTGAAATTTTTAAATTTTAAAATATAGATAAATATAAAAAACTAAATGACCAAATGTTGTCTATTGTTTTAATAAAAACATTAGACATAAAATAAACACCAAACAAAAATACCAAAAAATCTTCTATCTAAAGTTTCTACGCGGCATGACTGGCAGTTAAGACGAGACGCATGTAGGTATAAAAACATTTTAAATAAGTAAAATGTTTTTTTAAGCCACTAGTGCAATTAAAAACTGTTTAAGTCACTACATGGCCTGACAACACAACTCACTTAAATTTTATTTCTGACTATTATTTGATTATCAATTATTATTTTATAGATAATTCCCAAAGACCATTATTTACGATTGTGCCTGTGGTGCATATAACAATTTATTTGCTTTTACATTGTTTTGGTTCTTTAAATTCAACAATTATATAATTCCGCTTAATTTTAAGAAAACTGAGAAAAAATTGATATAAATTAGACGAATTTTTTGTCGTTTCGAAGAATACCATAATGTTGTCATTCTTCGTTTAATATTTTTTTACAATAAAAACTAAAAAAAATGTATTTTTTGACAGTATTGTTTAGTTACCCACTTTAAATGTCATGAAGACAAAAATACGCCCTAATTTGTAAGTGTGTAAAGAACGTCATAGTTACAAAATAAAATATACACACAACGCCAAAATTCTTGGACTCCCTGGATAATGTAAAAAATTTTATTCAAAAAATTTTAAAGTAAATATTTTATCCTAAAGTATCATTTAAATTAGTACATTACTAGTTTCTAGTTCTGACTTAATTGAAAACAGATGGTCAAAAAAGCAAAAAAACACTTTTTTAACAATAGATTGATATTCAATGATTTACAGGAAATAAGAAAAACCATACAGAAAACTGAAATAAAATTGCTTAATACTCTGTGTGTCTTCATCTATTCTGGAGTAATGCCATGACACGCCGAAGAATTGAAACAATGAGGTTAACAATTGTTTCTTTGGGGTATATTGTTCCACTCTTCTTGTGCAATGTTTCTTAATTCTTCAAGAGTTATAAGAGGGTTATTTCTGTTGTGGATAGTGTTTGCAATGTAATCCCACAAATTCTCGATAAGATTCATATCTGGAGATTTGCTGGCCATGGTAATCGTTGAATATTTGCATCTTCTAATGCGTCTTGTACTCTTCGTGTGCGATTAGACGTTGCGTTGTCATCCATAAAGATGAAATTTTCTCCGATTTCATTACGTAAGAGATGAATAATTGTCCGAATGGTGTTTTCCGCATAAATGTCTCCAGTCATAGTACGAAATATAGGAACAAGCGCTGCACGACGGTTCCACATAATACCGCCCCAAATCATGACTGATCCTTCGTGGTATGAGACCACTTCTCTAAAAAATTAAAGTCACTATAAAATATCACTCACTATTTGATTACTCGATAAGCCTTCTTTATGTAAAGCCACTATTTTGGCTCTATTGAACAATGAAATCAAATTTCTGAGCATTTTGGAAACGAAATTTAACACGACAGTAAAATTTGAGACACTGAGTTTAGTCACTTATTGAACACGTTTTAGACATTCGTGATTTAACGAAAGATATCTTTTTTTAAAAAATCAATTTTTTTGACATTGGATTAAAAATAAGTGTACTTCAAATTATGATTTATTCAATAGCCATGCTATTTGCTTTTTGGGTATTCTAAGGAAGTGCAAGACTTTTGGCGATGTGTGTAGTATCTACGTCAGGCTTTAAACACTCTTTCGTAACATAATTCCCTTCATTATGCCCTTAATAGAAAAATAACTATTATTTACTTCCCTTTATTAACCTTCCTAAATAAATTAGACTGATACAGCTGTTTGAAAAACTGAAAAAATGTATAAAATAAAAAGTCTACACAGAAGAATTAATTGATTGTAGATAAATACAATATGATCAAAAAAAATATTATCTAGAAAGCTGACCTTGTATATTTAAATAGAATTTACATTAACAAAAAGCTTTTTACGGCCTTCTAGAAAATAATATTTTTTGATCATATGGTACTAACAATATCATAGTAGATTTTGGTCTTACTTTTCAGCTTTTCTTTAAAATAAAAATTTAAATAGCATTTATTTATTTAAAATTTACAACAGTAACCCTGCAGAAAAATATTTTAAACTGTTGAGTTTAAAAAACTTACAACTTTGAGTGCTTCGTTTTTCTCCGCGCTAGCCCCAAAAGTCGAAGTCAATCCAATGAACCTAAAATCATACCTTCCAGAGGGTATTGAACGATTGCGCGCCGCGGTCAATTTCAATACCTGCTGAAAGTCTAATTCTCAAAAAAAAATACACGTTGCGATTGCGCACTAAAAAAATTAATAAATGAGTCAAACAAAAGGTGGCCCACCGAAAAGATTTAATGTAAGTTGATTTCAACGTTTTCTTAAATGATACCACAATTTTTATAACTTGTGGTCACAGTAATTTGTGTTAAATCTCGTTTTTAGAGAATACATATATATTGTATAAAATAGATCGACTTGGTTAACTATAATTAAGATTTTTTTCTTATCACTGCCATTACAAACCTTTAGAACACATTTCAGTATTATCAAAAAAAATTTTTATAAATTAAATGACTCAAATTTAATAAAAAGCTTATTATATTGTTACATCTCAAAATTAGAAAACCTGTTAAATCAATGTGATAATGTCGTACTTGCTCGTTATCTTCTTGAATAACAAAAAAAAACAACAACGTTTTCTTTTATTTAAATAATCAACGTCTTTACAACTTTATTCTTCCTTTTTTGTCAGAAAGATTTTAGTCTTTTATTTCTACATGCAAATTATTATTTGAGCGCGGCTATATCTTTAAGCAAGACCTATCACTGGCTAAATTTTTAACCATCATTTCTAATACATCCTGTATATTTACAGCAAAACGCAGGTAGAGCGTACCGCTAAAATCACCATTATTATCTTAATATTTGAATTCGCTTAAATGACCTATCCAGTTGGCTGAACTCAATTCGACATAACCGGGAACCAATTCGTCTATTATTATTAAAGAGAATTAACAAATTCGAAAATTGACTCTTATACGATTAGATTATTATTATTATTAATATAATATTATATAATATAACCTTATATTATTATCTCGCTGTAAAATTTATAAATTGGCACACGTGAATGTAGATAATTATTAACTATTTTATCCACTAATATAAACAAACACAAATTGAAAGAATTTTTTATTGACTGATGTTTACTTATCGCATGTTTTTGTCACATTTCGTCCCCTTCAAACATCTCGAATCAATCTTGATCCCAGTCAATTTTGATATCAGTCTATCTTTCGTAGTTATTACCGCAGTAAAGAAAGTATCTGTGGTCAGATACACTACCAACATGTCGCATCCATCATTCCTATATAACTTTGTTGGACGGCTTTCCATCTAGTTATATTTATATAAATCAATCTTACCCTTCATCTCGAACCAAATCGAAATTTAATATCCGTAATGCATACACATTTTACAACATCTGCTATAGCTATTATACCATCTTAGTTTTAAACAAAGTTTCTGATAATTAGATAGACGGAACATAAATTCTCACTAAATAAAAGAACAGAACTGCACTAAAACTAATCATCTGATGGAAAGAAAAATTACGAGTAAAACACAAAAATGCTAAAGATTAATAATTTTAATAAAACGACTTTAAAAGTTAAAAAACATATTAAATAAAAATTATTATAACTCGTTCTCCTAGTTTTCATAAATAAAACGGAAATATTTCTGTCGTTTAAAGTTCAATTAGTAATAAGTGTTATCTCAAAAATTAGAAATTTCCGAGTGGAATAATTTTATTTATGTAATTTCCAATGCAATATAAACTTTATTACTTAAGTAATTTTCCTTTTTTTTTATAAAACTACACTTAAAAAAATTCTTTTAAATTTTCTGAATAGATAAACACATTTATTTCGTTGACATAAATTCTGCTCTGTTTGTAATCATTACCGCTTTCATTAAAATTTGAAATAAAAAGCTTTCCAAGTCGCATTTCGTCGTCAAAAGCAAAACATTTAAATTAGTACAATTTGCAAATGTTAGCCAAACAATTTTCTTCAAAGTAAACATAAAAATGAAGCAATTAATTAATTAAACATTATTCAAGCAAACATTAACTGCAATATTTATTCATTAAGCGGTGAAATCAACCTCATAAAATGAACCTGGAGAAGCAGAAGCAACGTAATGGCCAATTAAATATGTTTCACCCATGTAAATTGTCATTTGATGTTTGTTTTTCGGCCAGCAGAGGTGTTGATTTGATGTGACATACCGGTAATGTACCGAGACGAGATATTTTTGAACGAAATCCAAGGAAGAGTGAACACTTTGAAACTGAAAAACAATTTTAGGGAGGAGCGATTTGGCAAAGATCCGGTATATAAAAAATACAATACTTTTACTATTTTTAAATTTTATCAGAGCAACACATAATTCTAAAATTAGACGGAGATAAATTACAATTTTCTTTTAATTAAATAATAAAAGAGCAGAGAAAAATGACACTTGAATCTTTCATTAAAGTAAACACAAGTGTAAGGTAGAAATAATTAATTGTTTTTATGTGGAGTACTATTTATTAATTAATTATACTAAAAGCTCGAGTTTCTCTAGATTTTCTCAAAAGGTTTTTAATTAATTTTCAGCTTGTTTTTCAAAGAATAATATTTAATGTGCACCGTTAAATAAATAACACTGCAAAATAGTTTTAAATTAAAATTTATTTAAAAAATATTACAATAAAAATTGTATTAATTAATCTTTAGTCATGTCATATTGAAAATGCGTGGTATCATTAATATTTTTCAAATAAAAACAATCATAATTTAGCTTTACTCAGTATTATTCCAGCTATAAAAATAAAACTGAATTGTAAAACGTGTTCATGCATCAATGATTACTAAATTTTTATGTACTTTTGAAATAGTGAATAACGGTTGCAAATTAATGAAAAAAAAATGCTACCTACATTGTTCACTTTTTATTGTAGCTGATTTTAATGCAAAAATATTATTTCAAATAAATAATTTTGTTGTATTAATAAAAAACTTATTTTAATTTACTTTTTTTATATTGCCTCTGCTTTAATAAGCAATTAGTATCATTCTCTAGTGCAATTTGTTTTTTTATGTTGATAATGTTTAGTAGTACTTCAAATGTCCACACTTATGAGTATTTATTACCGTAAAATAATTCTATACACAATAATTTAACGTTATATATTACATTATAATTGCTGCTACTTCTCATAGTAGTGTTTGAGTCCGATAAAGATTAGCCAGAGCGCCAGAACTCTATGTTAAGTAACAGAAGAGCACCGATTACCAAAAATTCCCTAAAAAAATTGCAGTTAGAAATCAAACGTTAATCTGTAAATTGCATATATTAAAATAAAAATTAATGTTAGTACAGTTAAAACTAAATGTAATACAGTAAAACACGGTTATGACGCACTTTATTGATAGGTCCCTTGCGTTTCGAATCTCATGTACTTTTTAGGTGAGTCCCCAGAGGTTTATTGTTATAACCGAGTATTAGTGTATTATGTAATAAAAGTAGATATTTAAAAATAAAATAGAAGTAAAACAGAAAGTAAAAGATACAAAATTACTTTTAAAATTAAATCCAAAAATTATTACTACATACGCCTTACGCAAAAAAACTTAACTAAAAAATCTGTAACTTAAATCTTCAACGAATAAAAACCGAATTTCAATACAAAGTTGATAAAGGGGGAAAATCGTCAATCCGGAAGTTAGCAATATATTACAATCAAATTACAGCAAAAAGATTCCAAAAAAAAAAAAAATCAGAACAAAAAGTCAAAAGAATACAGAAAACACAAAAAACTGTCTTGACGATCTCTATACTAAACATTGTCTGCGCCTCTCGCTCCCAAGCTAACCAAGTTCACAGGTGTTCTGCTTGTAGAAGGAAGAGGACCCATCAAACCCTCAAGATTGACGCCACTATGCCACTCTCAATGCACAAGCCATCACAGAGAAAAAAAAGAAGGAACACATAAAAAATAACATAATATAGAATCACTGAGTTGAGTCCACAACCCGCTTCCGCAATTGAGTAATGACTTAAACAATCCCACCAAGCAAAAGATTAATCCAAATCAAAAATAAAAACAAGTTGAAGCACAACTCTTAAAATATTCAAACTTAAAAAAAAGACTTAGAAGTAAAAATCACTATAACCACAATTCTTTAACAAGTCAAATCCGAGAAACAGAATTCGATACCGGTTTTTTACCGCCGCTGGATTAGGGCCTAACCGTATCTTTTTTAGACCTTTAACAAATAAAAATTGAGTTTTGCCTCAGCTTGAGAGCACTTTGACCTTAGTACCCAACATATAAAACATCATACAACCAATCAAACTTCTCATTCATCAAATTAGCATATTCGGAAAAATCTCACTGCAACAACCAGAATTACAAAACCGCAAAATCTACGTCTGAAATAGTCCTCAGATCCCGCAACCTACGGCCAAAGACCACTTACACAATCAACCCCCACTGCAACCCTCTCTCAACGAATAGAATCTACAGGTGTCGATAAACTACCAATAAAACCTAAAGTAAAAATAAGACGTTCCAATATATAAAAACAAACAAAACGTCCAAAATGATTGTTAAATCCTGAAATCCATGAACAAATGTCTAGCCCTATCAACACCCAGATCAACATCTCTCAATAGAGCAATTACTTCTACACAATGCACTTCAGATCATTTCAAGCTTAAACCTCTTTTGTTATTTGAAACCTTCGGACAGTCAAAAGAAAATCCAAACTCAAACCTTCCCAAAATTGACCAGACTACTGGAAACGCAAACCTAGAAAGCAAAACTATTATTCCGCATCCTCAAACTTTAAAACCAAAAACACACACAAATATCCGCAAAACCATAATATCTAAACCTAGTCGCCTCTCAGAAAATAGACATCTGCCTTTAACATCGAAGACAAAACCTTTCGTCCGCTCTTCTACAAAAAGACGTTCATGAGTTGAACGATCACGCCACCTCAATTAGGAAAACAGCCATGTGAACGCCCACAAATCAGGAGCAGTACGGTTTACTCCAACGTTACCATAACGCTATAGAATAAGACTGTCCGATTTGCATCAAAGTCACGAGCAGTATAACTTACCCCAATTACCATAGCGTTACACCAAAGGGTGCGACAACCTTCAGGGGTCACGGGCAGTATGGTTTACCCCAATTACCATAGCGTTACACAAATGTGGACGGCCCGACACCCGTGATCTTAAGTGTGTGATCTTAAGTTCAGACACACCAACTCTTCACAAATCGCATACGCCAATTACTCATTTCTATAAAAAGTCAAACAGTTTGTGACTTATCAAATTTTTGAGACTCTACATAAATAACTAATAAAATTAGTCGACATACATACATGAAGTCAGAAAGGAATTAGCAACAACATTAGTAATTTAGTCTAAGAAGAATTAAGCAATCTACAAAAACATCCGTAAAATTGCTTATTATGCTAATACGGTATCCTTCTATGAAAAGCATCCAGCAAAGCATCTAAAATACTAATATTTCAAAAATCAGAAATCAAAGTGTTATGTAACCTAAATAACGTAAATCAGCTACATAACAAAGTAAAATACTAAAATCTTTATATGTATATTTTAAATTGTTTAGAAATATACACCCTAAAGATCCCAAATCAACTGCAGAGAACATTAAGAACAAATTCATCAGTATATGTAGATATTTTTGTCTAGTGTATTTATGTCTGGAATATATACAGCCATATTTAAACGGCATTGTATTCAGGCTGTCCTAAAAATAGACCTATTCAAAAAATGCCATCTACAAAATCAGTTTACTTATTATTAAACCTAAAAATTTTATATACAGAATGTTTTTAAAGTTACTTTACAATTTTAACAACTGATAGCCCATGTTGAAAGAATATTAAAAAACAAATTTGTCTTATTCAATTTTTTTTTAGATTTTGAGATATACGATGTAAAAGTCTTGCTCTAAAATAACGTTGTCACAGATCGTGTATCTTAAAAATGTTTTCTGAAAAAAAATTTCTATAGTGAGTATATCAAAATCCAGCATCGTTTAAAAAGGTAAATCTGGATTTTTGGCGTTACTTGAATGAAAACTATCACCGGACGATATTTCTGCACATATTTCAATCACAAATTTATATCAAAAAAATTTCGGTATTACATCATATCACGTACAAAAACAACTTTTTTAAAAAAGCTCAAAGACTACCATATATTGATATAAAACAATTTTGTTTATTTAGCACCCATTCAACGAGGTCTATCACCTCTTAATATTTGTAAAGTAACTTCAAAGACATCCTGCATGTAACTTTACAAACTTTTTCAGTAGAACACACATGCAGCTTAAATAAAAATACTTTGCGGTTAGACCATAATTCCAACACAGACAGCGGTAGAAACGTTTTTCAACATATTTTGGGTTTTACAATGTAGCGTTTTTTATAAATGTGCATCGCTTGTAAATAGTTCCAGGAACAGCACTTTGTAACTCATATCACAACAGTTAAAATAGTTAACAAGTAAAATAATAAAAAGCTAAAATACAAATAAAATCAGAAGTATGCTTATAGAAAAAAGTTTTTACACGACAAAATGTAGAAATAGAGAGAGAAATGATTGGCTCTCGTTGCTAAAGTTTGTTTAGATAACACATAACACAAAGGTGCAAATCATGCTATATTTAATCGTTATTTTAATCAAAATCGTGCAAAAATTTACATATTTTTTATTATTTTATTTTTGCAATAGTATATCTCTACAAAATGTTTTTATTTTTTCGGTATACTTATAGCCCTAGAAATATAAATCGCACATCGCACAGCTAAACAATATGGCAAGTACCTTAAACTTAACCTTACGAATCTTGGAGCAAGAAAAAGATTAAAACAATGTGCTGTTCCACTTTGTTTTAATTTACTTTGTTTAACAATAGATGTAACATAAGAAATCGAGTCTCTAGTATTCTTTGCCGCTTCAGCTGCGAGCAAAATATAACCGGTATCGGTAAGTATTGTGCTCCATAGTTGCCAAAATCCTAAATCTCCTAATCTCAAAATTAAAAAACTAAGAGAAAAAAATAGTTGTATGATTTAAACTTAGGTGTATTTATAGAATGCCATTGAACTATTAAGTTAATAAAATCTATCTACCTAATAAAATATTAAGTTTAACTGGAATTGTGCTAAGAAGTGTTAAGTTAAAAAGTTTA
Source organism: Tribolium confusum (assembly GCA_029207805.1). Lineage (NCBI taxonomy): Eukaryota > Metazoa > Arthropoda > Insecta > Coleoptera > Tenebrionidae > Tribolium > Tribolium confusum. The sequence continues at coordinate 15,675,696 of JALGAY010000006.1, forward strand.
TCTAGTTAAGTCTGATTAATCAAATCTCTAAAAAAAAGAGAGAATAAGAGTAAAAAAAACATAAAAAATTTGACATATTAAAGTTAACTTGATGTCGCTCATAATCCTTATCAGATAGAAGTAGGTAGTGCTTGCAATCTATTGCTTTGATTACCCTAAACAAGTATTCTGTAACATATGATTAACATTGTCTGATTGATATTTATACTAATTACAATCATTGACTAAATAACTCAAATTACCCCTCTATCTTTTACAGGTACTGCCTTTTTATTATCTGTTAATACTCACCTCGATACCAGCAGACCTGACTAGAATTTGACTAAAAGTGGTTAAGTAACATTTTTAAGTAGACCCTAATTATCTTAGCTATTATTATATTTTTCTATTATAGTCTCAATTCAACCTTAATTTCAACATGTTTAACTAAAATTTTTAGGTAAGTACCTCTCTGGAGTAAAAGTTTATAAAATTTTCGAAAATGTAAACACAGAAAAAAACTTTTGTAATTACATTGTAGATCCTAAAAATTTTTAAATTAAAAGCAAAACGTTACCGTTTAGCGTTAAGTAAGATCCAACATAGTGATCTTATTCTGTTGAATTCCTTATCCTGTTAGAATTTTTTAAAAATTAAACGACAAAAATAATAACAAATTTAAAATTTTCATCAGTGTTATAATTACAAATAAGTTGTCTTAGTATTATTCACATTTTAGTCTTATAAATTAGGTCACAGTCATTTTCTTAAACACACCTACATATACAGGGTGCCCCACCGAAAAGGGCATACCCCCTGTAACTTTTTTATTTATTAGTCAATCTAAATAAAATTTAGAACATAAGCATTAATATGTACGGTCTACATTTTGCTGTTAAAATATTTTTTTTATAATATACCAATTTTGCACTCGAAAGAATAAAATTATGAAGTCGCACAAAATTTCTTCAAAATGCATATTATTATAATGCTATAACTCAAGATACTGTAATGACAAATTTTGTTTTAACACAAATCATTTAGAATTCCTCTAATTGGTTCTTAAAGAACACGGAAAAAATTAGTTTTTTTTGTGAGAAATTTTGTCATCCATGAAACGGTGTTGTCAGATTGTAAATTCAGAGTTACCTGAAAAAAATATGTGAATTTGTCACTTTGACAATTATTGAAAAAATCGAAAACTGTCTAATTGCGAAAGACATGAAATATTTTTAGTGTACGGTGAATGCCGCAGAAACCTATAAGCAACCGACAGGATTCCACAGGAAGTAGGCTACACATTGAAAAATTTTTGTAAAGTTGTTCGGTTATTTGAGGACACCAGCTCAGTAGTAAAACCCAAACGTGTCTACTTTCCCGTAAGACATAATCGAGCATTGGTGCAAGTTGTAAAAGATGCCGTACAGGAAGATCCTAACATTAGCACTAGAACTATAGCACGAAGACACAATATGAGCAAAAGCTCTGTGCAAAGAATTTTAAAGTGTAATAAATTCCACCCATATAAAATTGCACTGCATCAAGAATTGCGTCCTACTGATTTTGAGTTTAGAATTCTTTTCTGTCAACAAATGATTAATATTTTAGAAGAAAACATTAACTTTACTGATTATGTGCTATTCTCGGACGAAGCAACGTTTAAAAGTAATGGGCTTGTTAATAGGCATAATATGCATTATTGGACAGTAGAAAATCCACGATAGTTGCACCAAATAGATAATCAAAAGATATGGTCTTTAAATGTTTGGGGCGGTATTTTGGGTCAACATGTAATCGGTCCATTTTTCTTCGATGGAAATTTAAATGGTGACATGTATCTACGTTTTTTAAGAAAAAATCTGTTAGAGTTGTTAGAAAATGTTCCGTTAAACATAATAGGACAACTTGTGTTCATGCATGATGGGGCGCCGCCACATTTCGCGAGACGGGTTCAGCGATATTTAGACCGACACTTGCCTGATAGGTGGATAGGACGTGGAGGACCTGTTCACTGGCCAGCTTGGTCTCCAGACTCAACGCCTTGCGATTTTTTTCTCTGGGGTGTTGTAAACGAAAAGGTGTACAAAACAGCTCCCACGACAATAGAGGATATGAAAGAGCGAATAAGAGAAGCGTTTGCTGCCATATCACCCGAAACTCTTGTTAGAGTAAAACAAAATTTTAGGCGACGATTATTTTGCTGCTTACAAAAAAATGAAAATGTGTTTGAACATTTAATGTGTAAGTCTAAGACGTTCGTTGTCAAAACGTTATTAACTATTCTTTTTATTTCAGAAATTTTTCGATATTTATAGTTTACTTTATGCACCCACCACGAATTTTTTCCTTTCCTACTCAATAATGCAGGCTGTAATTCCTGATGCAATAAAATCTTAAAGAAATTAATTTATTATTTGAAATAATTTGTCTTTAAAACTCTTTGCTCAGCATTCGTGCTATAGTGCTGTTGCTAATGTTACGATCTTCGTGTACAACATCTCCTACAACTTGCACTAATTCTTGATTATGTCTTACGGTAAATAGGGGCACATTTGGGTTTAACCATTGAAACTGGCATCTTCAAATAGTCCAACAACTTTACCGATCTTTTTCAAGCTGTAGAATACTTCTGTAAAGTGCTCTTCTAGAACTCTCTGGCCGTGACTTAAGCTTCTAGAAGTTGTTTCTTAAAATAAATTGTTACGTTGCGTTACAGAAATAAAGTGTTTCCACAAAAAATGTTTTATTGGTGACAACTATTGAAACGTATCAGAAACGTTTAACCTGCCAAAAGTCGTAACAAAAGAACTGCAGGCATTAGAAATTCTAGGCTAAAATTATTTTACGGTTTTGGGATTAGACACTTTTCGATTTTTTCAATTGTCAAACTGACAAATTCACTGACGTTTTATTCATATTCAGGTAACTTCATTTACAATCTGACAACACCGTTTCATGGATGACAATATTTCTCACAAAAAAACGAATTTTTTCCGTGTTCTTTAAGTACCAATTAGAGGAATTCTAAATGATTTGTGTTAAAACAAAATTTGTCATTACAGTATCTTGAGTTATAGCATTATAATAATATGCATTTTGAAGAAATTTTGTGCGATTTCATAATTTAATTCTTTCGAGTGCAAAATTGGTACATCATAAGAAAAATATTTTAACAGTAAAATGTAGACCGTACATATTAATGCTTATGTTCTAAATTTTATTTAAATCGACTAATAAATAAAAAAGTTACAGGGGGTATGCCCTTTTCGGTGGGGCACCCTATTTTATATGTTTATCACAAAAGACCAGACCACAATTAAGTACTAAATTAATAATATCATCCCAATTACCCTTGTCTCGTCCTCATCTCTTATTATTTTCTGATCGCAATCGGAGCATGTGAGGTAGAACATTTTAACGACTCGCTTTAGGTCAATTAGACCTCGAAGCCCTCCGTATTATTTCATTATCGCTATTAGGTTTCCCAAAACTAATTAATATCGAAACGTGTAATGTACACACTTCGACTTCCAGAACCCGTCAAACAAAAGCCCGATACAAAATCCCGATCTATCATTCCTCGGCGTCACCACAGAACAAAAGTAAACACAACGTAACAGGTTTTATAAGCTGCAGGTTGCTAAGGAACGGCATCGCGACGCGTCCCTTTGCAAAAATAAGCACGTGCTACAAGGATAAAAGCAAAAGCGGGAGAGTCTTACCCAAGATTTTTTTCCAAGAGAACCTAAAAGGCGAGTTTATGATACACTGGACGGACAAGAATTACAAAACACACATGCAACACAAAGGACGAACACAAAACAGAATATAAACACAAAGAAGCGCGATTTTAGTTACAGGAGAATTAGCGTGATCGGACGAGTTTAGTTTTTTCCAATCTTTAACCTTATCAATGTATTCGTTACGACGTTGCTGATAACGTTATCGAAGATCGAGACCCACGTTGAGTCAACTCTGTGTGCACTAGTAGAGCTATATTGGAAGATAACAAACAATACATACCTAATACCTATGGATTTATAACAGATAATTTATTTAGCTCTAATAATTCCAAATATATTTTTTAATTTCAAATTTAAGTTGTTTTAGGAATATTTTGTTTGTTACATGTTACAAAATATGTCGCACTAACATGTTTTGATTGTGAAATTAGAATAATTTGTAGTCAGATACGTGCTTTTATGTCAAATGAATAATTTTCGTTTTTAAAGCGTTATTGTCGATATATTTATTAAGTACGTTTTTAAATTTTGTTAACAAAATTATAAATACATTTATATTTTAATAAAATATAAAATCAAAATCATTTATTAAAAATGTACTCCTATTAAAATTATTATTTTAATAGAAAAGCAGAAACACATTTATAAATGTAAAACTAATTAATTGACGTTACGATATACAGACTGTTATGAAATTGAATGCAAAACTTTTAACTAGAAATACAGCAACACAAATTAAAAAAATCTGCGAAAAATTTTTTGTTTTATCTCAACTAATAAACAAAATTACAGGTCGTCAAAGTTGGGTATAAAAAAATATTTTTTTGTTATACAGTCAAACTTCTTTAAGTCGAACTTCTTTTACTCGAATTTCTCTTTAACTCGAAGCTTTTTGTTTTCCTCTTGCATTTCTAATCTTAGTTACATATGCTTAGCTTTCTTTAACTCGAACTTCTCTAACTCGATCTTATTTTCGTAAATATTCGTCGTAATTCTGCGTAGTGTTGTGCATTTCTAGGAATATCCACAATTCTAACCTTTAATGCGTGTCAAAGCTTGTTATGTTGTTTTTGTGAAGTTTTACATTCGAAAAAAGTGGCACCTATTCTATAAAAATGACATCTAAACGTAAACTTAAAAGTCTAACTATTAAAAAAAGTTGGAGTTTTTGAAAGAAGTAGACAGTGAAATGAAAAAGAAATCTATAGCTAAAAAATATGAAATACCGTAGAGTACATTATCTACAATAATTAAAAATAGAGCGATTACGGTACAGTTTGCTCATAAATTTGGAAATTCTGCGAATATGATACAAAACAGAGACCACGAAAAATTGTAAATTTGGCCGTTTTAAAATGGTTTTCTTCTGTGAGGAACAAAAACCTTTCAATATCTGGTCCAATTTTGAAGAAAAAAGCCTTGCAGTTTACTGAAAATTTAGGAAAAGAAAATTTTAAAGGCAGTACTGAATGCCTCGACAAACTTAAGAAACGGTAAGTTAAAGTTATGTAAATAAAAATTTTTTGATTGTTAAACTCAACTTTAGAAACGATATAAAACATAAAAAAGCATGCGGCGAAAGCACTGCTGTTGATGAAGAACAGTGTAATACTTTGGTGAAAAATAATTTACCTGAAATTTTGGACTTTACAATGAAAATAACATATTTAACATATCAGATAAATGAAAAACATTTAGACAATGTAGCAGACATATTCGGAAAATTTGTGAGATTACACGGTTTTGAGAATGTGCCACTTGACGACTTTTTGACCATGGATATTGATCTAATCACCAGTGAATCTCCTACAGATCAAGAAATCGTAGAAAGTATTAATACCCCATCTGTATCACAAGAGAACAGTCTAGATAATAGTGATAAAAAATTAGTTGAAAAATCATTGCTGAAAAAGCCTTCTCATTCGGAAGTTAGAAATGCTTTTGACACTTTAAACCGTTTTTTTACAATGAAGGAAAACACAACTAATATTGTTTATAATTCACTAAGTAAAATCAAGCGATGTTATGAAACCAATTATATCAAAAAAACTTTACGTCAAAATCTGATCACAAATTATATGTAATGAGAAAGAAAATATATATTTTTATACAAATCTGTAATAATGCTTATTTCCAATAAAAAATTAATTTCAGTTTCTGTAACTCGAAATTTCTCTAACTCGAACAAATATTCGTACCCCTTGACGATTTGAGTTAGAGAAGTTTGACTGTATCTCTAAAACCGCTAAACCGATTAATACCAAATTTGGTACACAAATGAAGTTATTTCTACTAGCAAAATTTTTCTGTATATCTCAATTTCAAGTTACGGCACTTTTGTTTCACAATTTGGGTATTTAACTAATTTTCTTCCTATTAATTTATAATTTTTGTAGCAAAAATGAACATGCCAATAGATGCTAAATAAAAATGCAAAAACGCAATATTTTGCTAAAACGTACCGTTTTCGAGATATTTACGTTTAAAGTAAAAAAATGACTTTTATTCTATAACTTTGACGCTCTAGCTCCTAAACGGTGCAACTTAGTATAGAGGTAAATTGTGTTAAGTCGCTTTATTTTGACCTGAAAAATCTATAATTGCCCTACGTTAAAAAAAATTTATTATACGTTTTGTAATAATTAATTTTTAGGTTATAATTTTGTTATCACTTGAGATAAGATAAAAAAATTTTTGCATTATCTATCTGAGCATTCTTAAAAAAACTTTTCCTCTAAAAGATAAAATGAATTCTTCTTGTAAAACATCTCTTAAAACTTCTCATTAAAAAACATGTCATATTCTTAAAACCGTTTTTCAAGAACATCTCCTCTCTTTTTTACTTTACCACTCAGACCATATTTGTGACGTTATTGTGACTTCTCTGTAAGCGTTATTTTTTCTGCCTATATCCATCAAATCTTCTTGAATAAAACTACATAGTATAAATAACTGTTTACACAAAAATATAATCAAATTAACTATTTTTTTATTCTAAAAAAAATACCATTAATTTACACTGCTTAAGAATATTGAGTGACTAGAAAAATATTTACTTTAGGTAAGCCATGACTTTGACTGTGACTTTAATCACTGGCGAAATTGTATTAATAAACCTAAATTTGATATAACCAACACTTTTGATTTTGTATTTTAATGTTTATTCTCGTCTACTTTTAAAGAAAATGTATTATAGTAGCCCACAATTGTGACAGAGAATGTAAATATTTACCAGTTGTTTATCATTTACATAAAAACAGTGATAGTTTTTAAGATTGAATTCAGTTTTATAATTTTTATTTAATTTATGGTAGGCGAGTAACCTAGTTGTAGATACACCACATAGGCAGAAAAGCAGTAGCAGCCCTCAACTTCACAAAGCATTGGACTGATAGTACCTCCTTTGTGATTTTGTATTGTAATAAATTATTTCATAGTTTAACTTACCATGGAAAAACATTGTTGTCATAACGACATGGTAAGACGAAATATGAGTAGTTATTTACACTGGCGAATGGCAACATAAATTTTACAGCGCGACGTGTATCGGAGCATTTTAGTAACAGAGCTCTGTAAAATAGTTAATACTCAAGATTTGTATTAAGCTTTTTGGCTGACGACTTGTATTCAAATCTTAAATTAATATATAATTTCATTTTTTACCTCAAAACTTCAAAACTGAGAGTTTGTTGTCAAAGATGATATTTAAAAAGTACTTTAATAATTTATAATTATTGAAAAGGCGCTTCACAACATAACATAGCAGTTTTCATTTGGAAAAAAATATATATAATAATTTATTGTTCCTCTTCTAATGATTATAGGTTTTGCCCAATTTTACAAACGTAAAAATTTGGTTATTTTTACAGAACATGTGTGGTAAAACCCAAGTGAGTGATTTTTACCTATTATAAAGATAAAAATTGTTTTAGAATTGTAGAGACAGTATTTCCTACTCGATTTAAATTTTACTTAAAAAATGTTTTATAAATAAATAGCAAGATGATTATTATCGGCGTGGGAGCCTAGCATCGTTGCCAAACAAATAAACAAGTCAACTTAATAAGCAGTTTTCCGCAGCACTCAACACATAATCAAATAATCCATAATTCTAAAAACAAATATAACATTTCCGCTGAAAGTGACATAATAATTACCGTCTGTAATTCACAAATCAACGTCAGTATTTATTTAAAAGTTGTGTTGCGTGTTCCCTTCATTCATAAAATAGGACTATTGCCGCATTAAATAAAACCTTCTGGACCTTGTGAATTTAAGAGTTCCTCAAACAGAAAGTCAATTTAAAGTTATAGTCGACTCGGTTCGTTTCAGTTGTATGTACGAAGTTCGAAAGACGTCAAATATCAACATTCATTATTATTAGATGAGCTTTTCTCGCCTTAAAAAATCGATTTTGGTTTTTATTTACATATATGGTATTCATAGAGCTTTAGTCTTTGATTACCGCTTCGCTTAGAGAATGCACTCGTTTATACCAAGCTTTAGGTATGTCGTAATGTGATATGTACATACATAGCCTCAAGCTTATTGCACTACAAATTTATGGTCTGAATCAAGGTTTATGTTATTCACTAAGGTTGTGTCCTCCCAGCGTTGCTTTGAATCCGATATGAAATGTAAATCAATTCATTATCGTACCGGAATTATTCATGTGTACAAATCTGAATCCATTACGGTGCACCTTTAACAACAATAAAGCTTATGCAATGACTAGAAATCATAAAAAAAATTCTCAAAGTGTTTACAGTGATGGCTTGACGTGAAAGTTGAATCTTTTAGTAAATGTTAGGACTCACACGCAAACTCATTTATTTATGGAGGGATGTTTACAGAAAAATTGATGAATGGGGAAATCCCTAGATAAGCTTCGTGCACCTGGGAAATTGAATTCATTACATGAGCAAATCAAAGACCACAGAAAAACAAATAAAATATTTATTATTTATTTTAACAATTAAAAATGTATCGCAAAGAATATAGGTCAGGACATTATTCTTTGTTCTTTAATAATACCAACTAACAAACTGGTAAAATATTTTCTTGTTTACCAACAAAAAAATAGTAATTCACATTAATGAAACTTGTATTTCCAACAACAATAATTGGATGTTTCAAATTTTAAACATAAATATTTTTTTTATTTTTATACTAGATATTTTTTATAAAATGTTTTATAAATCATTATATTTTGTAGGTATTAATATAACATTTCATGTACGATTTATATTTATATAGGTACTGTGGCTTTAGGTGGACTGAATTTCTTGAAATTTAAAAAGTATAAGATTCCTGATAGAATAGTTTATTTAACAATTTATTTATTTATTTATTTAACAATAAACTATAAAACAAAAATAACTTTCTGACGCTTTCAGCAATCATTGACTTTTCGCTTTTTAGGATATTTGTCATGGCCGAAAATTGACGTTAGCTTCTAAAAATATCAAGTTCATTCCACAATATTGTACTTCTCTAAAAAAATAATTTGTTTCAAACAATCTCAGCTCTTCTTAAATTTTTTCCTTTTTTTTTAAATTTCTAGGTAAAGTTATGCTGCAAGCCAAAGATCTAAACATAAACCTTTCTATCCACTGTGCCTGCACATTTCCTTAGAAAAATCCTACAATCTCAAAAAAATCTAGTATCTCTTGTCAAAATACTCGTAGATTCTTAATTTTTCACCTTTTATAAACTTATTATTTACAATTGGTAATGATATAAATTGAAGTTTCCACCCGTTTAAAGCACTGAGCTCATCTTGTAGAGATCCTTCCTAAACTAACAGTCTCCTATAAGAATACCTATAAGTAATCGTGCCTGAGAGCAACTAAGAGTGAGAATTCATCTGAATTCCTGGACAGATAAAAAACCTTCTATGAAAGCCCGAACTACCTCAATCAAGCCACTTTGTAACCGCGGCCGGCTTTCAGTCTGCTTTTTGAAATAACAAGGCAAATTTGGGGCCCAAGTTGCAGCATTGCTACCGCCTTTTTCGTCAACTAGTCAGCTTTTTCATTACTTTAAATAATGCATGACGACAGTCCAACAGCAACCCTAAGCTAACCCCTGAAAAAAATATAATTTAGAATTTTGAGTTTACTCTATAAATAAGTAGGATTTTAAGTACACTTTGCTGAGGTTTTTATAAACGCATATCAAAAATTGCATAGATTTCTACTTGGAATACATTTGTACAATTTTCCAAATACAAAGCGACTTGTGCCTTTGTTAGATACCGCCTTACAGAGAGCATAAAAAAAAGTTGTCAAAAGCTTCTTCAATGTCTAAAAAGACTATTAGAGCCTATTGTTTGTTAGACAGCGCTTCTGTTCTATAAACATGTTAGTTTTGACAAAGTAGTGAAAACACCTCTTAAATACCTTTAAGTCAACCTTTGATTCATTTTCAATCAAAACAACCCCAAGCTAATCAACCACAAGTCCTTAAGTTAATTGATAAAATAGAAAACGAATCGCTTTTAGAATAAATACAATCCGCTCTTCTTTCAGGAGATTGGTATATTTTTTATAGCTACAAATGCTTTAATTGTGTAAAACAACGGCTTTATTAAGACGTCTCCTGCCTATACAAAAAGTGCAAAAAATACGTCATCTGGTCCCGTAGATTTAATTATATCAAATGTACTAGTATTAATTACGACAGTACCTACGTCTCTTTTTGGCACCGGTTGTTCTAGCTTCTCTGTTCTTATTCCAAATTTGGCAAAGTAAGTTCTGAATGTCTACTCTAATACAGCTACCTGAGACTCGGTATAAAAACCATCTGGCAGCTGCAGAACGCCCAGCTCAAACCCATTTCTTCCAAGCACTAACCTGAGTTTTCAACTGTCAGAAGTTGTTCTATAGCATCACAAAATTTCCTCCAGCAGTTTTTTTTTCTCTGTTTGAGAAAATTTTAAACCTTTTTGGAGTGTATTTAGAAGACTCTCAATTAGAAACCTTATTGAATTACATATCTAGGCTTAACTTCTTACGAGTTTCTCGACGTTGTAACTCTGGTTAGCTGTTCCACCACAGTTTTTTGTTGATCCTATTTGACCATCATTTTAAAAACAGTTCTATTTGCAACACATAAGTATAGTCCTTGTTAGTCTTTCAGCCGCAAGATCCAAGCCTTTAGTAGTTCGAAACCAGGACCTACAGTTCGAAAGTTTACCCTTAAAATCTCAGTATGATTGTCTCAAATTTCTGAAAAAACAAAAACAAAAAAATATTTTGTTCTTCTATTTAATTTAAAACAATTAGTATACTGGATAGTTTTATAAAGATAGTTTTAACAGTACTTTTTCGTTTTAAACTCTCAAAATTTCAAGCACATGTATGACTGTATGACATACTCTGCTTGCGTGACAATGCAAAATAAACGAAATTCTAAATATTTGCAGTGTCTGCAACTCTATCAAGCGACGTCCAAGAAAACAAAATGCTTGTACCTTCAATGCAAATAAATTTGTAGAAATTTTAACTTTCTACGTTCTGTTTCATTCTACTTTTCAGCTGCTATAAGTTGATTTAAAAAAACCTAAAGATACTCCTTCCTTCTACAACTTCCTTCTTCCACCCTAGACTCCTAGAACAGATGCTAAAACAATGCCTAGATTTCCGCCTTTCAATTTCGGTTTAGCATTTCTGTCTTAAAATTAGGCCCTGTAATCCCGGCATATCCTGACAACGATTTGGAAAGACGCGAAGAGTACAAAAACAGAAAAAAGCGATTTAAAAGTAGGAGCAATGTGTGTCGAAATGACAATTTAGGTAAGTGTTTGCTATCGTTGAGTCAATTGTAACCAGACAAAAATATCCATCTAATAGCTGCAAAGCACCAAGCTCAACCCAATTCCTTCCAAACACTTTTCTAAGTCTACAAACTGTAAGAAGTGTTTTCTTCTTTCTGATAAGACCTTTAATCATGCTTTGAAAATCTTTATAAAACTCCCAATCAAAACTGTTACAACTAACAAGTAAAGATGACATCTGCAAAGATTGCGTGAAAGATAAGAAAACTCCTCTTTTTAAGTTTGTAAAATCGTGAACCCATTGTTATCAAGAAAACTTCTACAGGCAAGGTACTGAGCTTTATTAGAGACACAAGATTACTCTACAGATCACTTTTTTGTAAATATCTTATAAATGGTTAGTTGTGCTTAGGATAAAAGTTCATATGTAAAACAGACATATGTTAGGATTTAAATAAAAGTAAAAACGTTTTAATTGTAAATTATATATTTCAAATTTGCCTTTTAAAATACCACAAAAACGCCCCAACTGACATAACATTACGCTTTAAAGGTTTTTAAATTTTAACAGTTTTGACTTTTTGTCAAATGTCAGTGTGTATTTCAAATACTTTAAAATAATAACGTTAGATTGGTGATAATGACGTCACGCCATTTTCTGACTTCCTAGTAGCTTATTCATCGGAGATATCAAACGTCCAGAAAATTCTTAAGCACACCCTTGTTCTATAAAAGCAACCGAGATGGCGATGACCAAATATTTGAATTTAGACTTCAGTATCAGAACAAAGCGGCGATTACGAAGTGTATTATTGCGCATTTATTGTTTAATTATTTGTGTAAATATTATAGTTTGTTGGTAAATAAATTAATTGTTAAAACAATTTGTTTTGTAAAAAATAATTTAGGCTAGGTAGTTACTTTGGTTGTACGGCAAAATGAAAATTTCCTTTTTGGCCGTTTATTACATTTGTTAGATCAATGCGATGCCGTGAACTGAGCTTAATAGTATTTAAATGAAAATTATATTTGGAGTTTGTTCGCCTATTTCACTAATTATATTTTATATTAAAGTATGCCTTTGTGAAGCCGTCTATGTTTTTGATTTCAAAGAGAATATCGACGACGAAGAGCGGCTAAAGGACATAGAATATTACAAATTCTTCGCAACACAAAGAATAACACAAGTTGAATTCGTTTCAGAAACTGAGTTACTTTATGAAAATACAAAGAGGGAAGGCAATTTAATTGTAATTATTACTTGTTATGTCATTTTTAAAATATTTATTAAATGGATGAATTATGTCGGATAATTGAGTTTGCTTTTATATCCTCTACTATCAAATTTATTACGTATGTTTAAATTCAGAGCCTGGGAGGGAATTGTATTTTTTTTTTCAGCAATTATTCACATTAAAGAGCTTGGCTCTTTGCCTGAAAATGAACTTTGTAAACAAACTACCCAACTGAAATTTGTTTTGTGGAAACTAGCAAACTTTACACTTGTCACTTCTAATTTCTTCGTATTAACTAAAACGAGGTCATTCCGTCTAGTTTACGACCTATTATTCTTCCCCCAACGTTCAAGCCAAATTATCAATTTTTTGTTTGTCGAATCAAAACTTGTTACCTGCCTGAAACAAAGAGACTACCAGCCGACAATAATCTCAAGAGAGTCCAATAATCTAAAGTTTCCTCGTTTCCCAGCACTGAAAATCCTTATTGTGGTCCCAAAAGGGTTTCAATATTTTCTTTAGATTTTGTGGCAATTCAATTTCCGATAATAAAACACGAATTCAGGCTTCTTAAAGACTCAAAAACCGATCTCTGAAATTACATTCGTTATCCGCTTGTTATTCGAGCAAAGAAAGAACACAAATACTTTAAAGAATGTAAACTATTTATCAAGCTGACTGTAATGGGGCTATTTGCGAAGAAATTAGGCGCGAGCTAAAAGCTATACATCCCCAAAAATGCGAGCCAAGACTTCTATAGACAAATTAGATTGTTACGTTTAGTATCAGATAATTTTATTCTTGTTTTAATTTCCTCTTTTGTGTTTTACTTAAACGAGGGATTTTGGATTTTAAACGAATTCACATGTTGCGTTTTATCACTCCCCAAATTCTCATTAGGACCCACTGTAAAACTCTAATAATCTCTTAATACTCAACGTCACATGTAAACTAAATAATGGACGGTATTAAGATAATCACACTTCAAATTTTAAACCGAGGAGAATTTATTTTAAAACATGTATAATAGAGTCCTTTCATATGTCAACGACATGACGCCTCTCTACTCAAAATGTCATGAGTAATGTCCACTCGGCTGGTTTTAGCTCGAATAATAATTCACCTATTTAAATAAAATTTAAATTATCCTTTTTGAAAGAACGTGACTATCAATTACAATAATTATTCAATTATGAGTAATTTGAATTCCAAGTATAATTCAGCTAATAACGAGCAAAACATTGTAAATAAATATTATTGAACGGGAATTGGGATCAAATATAGCACATTCATTATGTTAATGCAACAAAATTGCAATTTTTCCAATTTCTGAGTTATATCGTGGTTATGTAGATGGCTTACTTAATGGCTTGATTTATGACGAACTGAAATATCAGAATAATCAAGTTTTGTGCTTTAAGAAGGTTGATACAATGTTAGTATTGCTTATAAAGTCATAAACATTAAGTTTTAGTCGTTAAACTGGCACAAAAAAGTGTTTCATTTCACGTTACATTTATTTGATTTCAGTTTTGTTTTCTCAAATTGCTCTTTCATTATTTTTATTAATGCTATTTTAACTACTATAAAATTTTAGTTTTGATGCAATCGCATATCATTAAATATTTTAAAAAATAACAACTATTTACACAAATTAAAAATTATGAAACCTCTGCCTTGATTTAGCAGCCAAATTTGTTACTTGTCCACAGGGCCGGCCTTCTATGGGGTGTAGTAAAGTAAAATCACCGTCTTATCTAACCACTTTCTTGCAATTTTGAAGCAAGTATAACCAAGTAAAACTTTTAGTCTTATTAATTTTGGCCACTTGAAATTGCTATCTACAACTCTTTTCAAAAATTGCCGAACGTTGTATGTTGTAAAATTAAATTTCTCTTGTCGAAGCAGCAATTTCCAAAATTTACGTATTTAAAAACAGGTATCGTGTTTGTACTAAGTGGAATTTATAGTCAAATACGATGTAAATCGGAGGTCAAAAAATTGTCATAACAAACTTCAGGAGCGATGCTACCAGCTTCAGGATTGTCTTGTTCAGACAGGCTGTTACCAGTGCATGCTAAGAGTGTGAAGTTGGTGGTCTTGGTGATGGATTGATGAGAGTGGTGAAGCCAAACACTTAACAGAAAAAGTAATTTTAACCGGACGCAAACTTGTAAAAACTGCATTCCCAATTTGAAAAACTTTGAAGAAAAATTTTCTAAAGGAATAGAGTTGATAACATTGGTTCGGAACTGCGAGGTAGAGAAAAAAAGTTTCTGAAAACAAGCAGCTGCACTACGTAAACTGATAGAAGGCTCTAGCACTCACCTACTAAAAGAACAAATTTCATAATTGAAAAACTCAAAAAAATGTCTTCGCAATTTAGAAAAATTATTTCGGCCAAACTAATGTGGTCTATCATCGAATAGACAAGAATCGGTGCGACGCACAATAGGACCAAACGCTCAATGAGTGGAAAAAACTTAATGTTTTCTAAACTAATGACTGTGTGGCGTTGTGGTTGATCTCTTTTGATTCAGATTAAAAAACTGCATTGAGATTCACCTAAGAACCAAAATTAATTCTTATTAAAAAAAAACACATTTATAATCAAAAATAGGTATAATATAAATATAGCTAAATGGTGTGACTTAATTTAAACTGATAGTCGACCAAGATTCATTCAAAAAACAATGTTTTATTCAAAAACTTAAAAAATATAAGTGTTTATTATTATCTTTTTAAACACTAATTTAATAATTCTAATGCTTCCTCACTTACTGGAAAATTCAATCTTTTTTGGTTTAGGTCGCAAACTTGAAATAGAAGGATCAGATAATTCTAAAATTCTATGAAACACATCTTCACTTGTATAAAAACGAAAACTTTTTCTTGTGTGGCTTAACCTATAAACTTTGTAGTCTTTATTTCAGCTTTCCTGCGCTTCTTCTGAAAGCTGTCCGATCGGAAGAGCTGCAGTAGCTATAATTTCGGTCCCGTGAAGCATAACTTTATGTACAGTTGAGAGCATATAATACCATGAATATAGATAAACAGCTAATTCTGCAGTCTACAGAGCGTACGATTCAAATTTGATAGGGTCAATTCCATGTTGACTATTAATCACTTCAAGAATAACCGAAAATCTGCGAATCAAATCCTGATTAATTTTGGTGATTTGAGCGATCAGAGCTGAGTCACTAAAAAACCTCCTAGAGGTATTTCCAGTATTTAACACGCCATATCCTTGTTTTACAAAATCAACGTGGATTCCCAGTTTCTGAAAAATTCTTGTTGAATACGTCTTTTTTCTACTTCTTTAATCGGAAGAGTATCTTTTGATGTTCGCCAACTTTTAAAACTGAGATTATATGCAAGATGAAGAATATATTCCATACATTTGATACATGCATGCAGTGGTAATATACCTAGTTGAAGAACTTCTTTATTTGATGGTTTGCATTAAACTTTAGACAGGTCATTCATTTCTGAAGGACGAGCTTTACAAATAAAACAGTTGCTTGAAGATGTAGTTCCTGTTACAGCTTGGGCTACTTTCCCGTCTAAGATGGTAAAAATCAGAACATGCTTAACATCTACTGTTATTGCACCAAAGTTCAATTTTGTTATTTGCAAGCTTTTGTACTCATTTTCAATACTTTCTTTTTCTTCTTGAGCTAACTCAAAAGTTTCTTTTTTATACCGAAAACGTATCGCTCTACAATATCGCGTAGACGAAGGCCGAAAATTTTTCCAATTAACATCAACTTGGTCATTATCATTATAAGTCAGTCTTATAGGGATCATGGAAGTCATAAATAAATTAGAATCAGATTTGTTTTTGTCATCCGTCAAATAACGCTGGGCAAATTCATTCTGCACGGAAGCTCCGTCAAATCCCCATTTTGATGTTAACACAAGTTCTTAACCATTTAGTTTCTCCAATTCGTTTTCATTTTTTGTCTTGAGTATTTTTCGACCGTGTGGTTTAATAAATCTTGCAGAGGAACTTCTGCAGTCGTTTATTTTGACATTATCGAAGTAGCATTTCTTCTTTGCTGCTGTAATTTTGTTGTAGCTACGAAGTAAGTTACATCCAACATTCTGAAATGCGTTTCGAATTACCTCGTATTGGTATTTACTAAGTTTTGCTTGAATAGATAGCAACAAAGCAAAATCATCAGTGAAAATATCAAACTGATTTTTTGAGTTGGATGAGGTATTTATTAAATTTTGCGAATATGATTCTTGCAATTTGTGAATTTTGTTTCTCTGGATTCTTTATCCACAATTTTCAAAATTTTTGATTGGTCTTCCTCCGCGCGAAACAACGCACTAGTTTTCTTCATCTCCCAAACATGTAAATATAAATTTATTATTCATCCACTCAGCATGTTTTTTTTTTTTTTGAAAGCGATTTTGTCTCGATTGACTGATTTCCATTTTATCATAAAATTAGGTAAAAATCTTTTCAGTATTTCTGCGGAAAATAAACATGTTTGATATTCAGAAACGTTAGAAAATTTCTCTCGTATGAAATCCTCAAACAATTGGATAGACTCCCCATGGCAATAACTTCAACAATAACAAATCAATAGGCAAGTAAAGGCAGATGACAATTTAGAAAATACATTCTTTATTACATCCCGGTGTAAAACCTATCAATCCCCACTTAAAGTATGCTAACGTTCTTTTTGAAGTTAGACCTAAAACTGACTTTCTATTGCAACAGTTTTACGGTTATCTACTCTTCTTTTAACCGGAGGTTATTGTTATAAAAAGTTACTTTAATATTTATACTAAAAGATTTTAAAACATAAATTATTCAAAAGGGCTGCAATAAAATCACAAAGAATGAAATCGCAAAAATTATTTTGTGTTTAAGTTGCATAATATGCAATTTTCTCTCTATTGCTTTTGTTTTTTAAACCAATCGTATCGGTTTTTTATTCTTCAGCTATCAAAGTATACAAAATAACAAGAGATAAAGCGCAAAACAAATCTTGGATTTATTAAGTTTTTTCCGCTTTTGCCCCTCTGTGCGGCGCTGCCTATAAAAACAGGTCTCAAGCAATACTTTGATCTAACAAAACAAAATTTAAGTTTTAGTAAAGAAAATGAAAGATAAAAGAGTTATAGAACTCTCTCAGAGTCTAAGTCAGAGTCTAAGAATCATTAATCAAAAAATTCAACAGTTTGCTGAAGACCATCAGATAGAAAATGGTGAATAACTGTCACCAAACTGACTGGAATTATTACATTCTAAAATTTCTGTTAGCTTACCGAAGTGTTGTTCTTCAAACAAAGAATTGCAACTTCCAGTAGATTTAATGTTTAGACGACTGACCAATCATGTAACCAAGTGATACATACCTGTGCTTTCTAGAAGAATGTTAGCAAAAAGTACATGCATAAAACCGTACGGCAAAAGATTAGACTTCAAAATGACTGAGTAAAAACAGATATGACACAAGAAGAGCTTTAAAAAAGACGATCTTGTACAGTTCTAAAATCCGTCTTGCAAAAATAATCGATGTCCAAAGTTAAAAAAACTTTGAAAAAACCTTTATGTGATTTTTGAGAATAAACGAAGTAGTCTAAAGAATTCAGCAAAAACCAGGTGCACAAATAAGAGATTTTCACGAGTTAGTTGAAAGTGGAAAGTAATTAGCGGGGTACATCAGAGACGATATATTTTTTTACGATAAAACTTGTTGTAGATGTGTTCGTTTAATATAAAATTTTCGAGTTCAAAAGCTGTTTCAATGTATATTAAACAAAAATTTTTAAAAACTTATTCAGTACCAACCAGTTCAATAATTGTTAACCACAGTGTGTATTTATTTGGCTGATTTATTTTTCTCTGTCAATCTCTATCAGTCAACTTTGTAATAATACAGCTAATGACATACATCACTGCCGTCGTAAACATCATAACAAAATAATAAGAAAGTGTCAAAAACTGCAATTTACAGAAGCCAACTTTTAACGGTTTTGCTATAACAACAAACTTTTCGTGACACGAAATGCAAATTTACGTTCATAAAATAATTAACTGTTATTGCAAATGCGTTATTTTCATGTTGTTCCAAAATATTAATGCCTAGTAGGCTGATTTCAAGTTGAGATAATACCGGTAGTATCTTTGTTTCTAAGCAAAACTTAAACAATTCGAGGTTGTAATTGATTGTTGCCATAGAAAAGTATTAAAATTTGCTATACTACCGGTATTATCTCAACTTGAAATCAGCCCACAAAACTTACAAAATATTCAATTGCAGTACAACAAGTAGTCAAATTTATTTCAAATATTTTTGTAGTGATATTACTCTTCGTGCTTTGCACTCATGGTTTTCATTCCAAGCAAACGAAAATTCGTGATACCATCTGAAAAATATTCTACTTAACTTTGACTTAAATTGTATTCGGAAAACAATTCAATAAACCAAATAAATAATAATTATTTTAGAAAATAAATCGTCAAATAATGCTACAACCAAGTGACAGAGTTTTCAGGTCGCATCTGCAACCTCTTTTAACCTCTGACATGAACGAACGACCGACCGTTGCGTTGGTGGCCAAGATCACCCGCTTAACGTCTTCAAAATTTTTTTTATAAATTAATAATATTCAAAACTGATTACAGAAGTTACACATGACTTTATTTTATTTTAGATGTCAATTTCAATAACTATAATAGATAGGTACTAAAAACTTCCGTTTGTTTAAAATATACACTTCAATACCTTCCAGAAAGATGCAATCAGCTTTTCTAGAACGCATAAGAAAAAATCATTTAATTTTTTCAGTGCAGTAATCTTTCATACCTATAAAAATCTCTCCACAATGATAAAAAGTTATATGAAAATTTTATTCTATCTTTACAACGACAAACATTTTTTGTGACAGTTTTTTCTAAAATAAATAATTTATTTAGATAAATTTTAAATACTTTTAATATTTTTGTCACCACCTGCTTTCATCTTAAGAATATCAACCTCGAGAAAATGTAAATAAACATATTTAAAAAAAAGAGACAAAACAATTTTTTCCTGGCCAGAAAATGGAATATAAATAGTTTATATTTTAATGCATTAACCGTACAGAAAACATTTCATTTTCCACATTTGCTTCACAATATATAGTATTATTGTCTGAAAGTTAGCAAAACAAACTTCCGGATTTTGCACAAAATAATAAACATTTATATATGAAAGGTACACACATGGATAAATGTAGAGTTTCATCAAGTAGTCCAGAATATTTTAATAATTATCTTTTGTTATCTCTAAAAATAACAAAAAATCGAAATGCATTAAAGCAGTTCAGGTATCCATTATTATCTCATTAGGAATAAATACAACAAAACTATCTATTTTTTTTTAAATTCATATTCAAACAAATAACCCAAATATTTTAGAACATGTCACGTGAACAAAAAAATGATGAAATCGTTCCAGTCGAACAATGAACGTCATCGTTCCTGAATTACGTCTGTGATAAGCGATCCATTCGAGCCGATAAAACAACATCGACTTCATCGCCTGTACAGTTTATTGTGTTCATTTATAAAACAAACGCTCTGTATAAATCAATAAAACCGTCCAGATGCTCCCAAAGTTCATCCGACCCGGCCGCTAAACATATTTTTTAACTGTGTGTTGTATATGAGTGTATTTCATCTACGAGCGCCTCGGCATACAAAATTCCACTTGTTTTAATTAAATACCCTAGTAAATTTCGAGCATATTTTATTAATTAATTTCTCTAAAATTTAGCGCGAAAGAAAAATTTTAACAAATATGCTTTCGTCTAACGAAGTTGCGACGGGTGACAGCCCTTAGGTTAATTAATTAAAACTTCCAAATAGGATTAATGAAATTTGTATTTTGTAATTTGTTCTAATAAATAATAACGCTAATTAAAAAGTTTCGAGGACAGACGGGATACGCACCTTAGGCTTTGTGGAGCCGCAAACGCAAAACTGAAAGCCATATTTCAGGTGCGACTAAACCTGCAGATTTTCAGACCCGAACTTTGTAAAAAAAATTCTTAACAGTGGAGATTTTCAGATTCAACAAAATTATAAATTTAATAATCATAACTGTTAAAATGCTTTAAAAAGTTGCTAAAAAAATTTAATTTAATATTATAAAATACATTTTTTTCCCAAAAAAGTAAACACTAGTTTTACAATAATCAGATATTAATATTGACGATATTTAATGTAAAGCAATATCCTGTTATCGCTGCTTCAACAAGCTAAAATACAAACAAAAGAGGAAGAGATAAACAAACTTCTCCAACTTTCCCCTTTTAAATAACATCTGTTTATTAAACTTAACTCTATTCAGTTACGCTCAATCTTCTTAAGATTGTTTGCTTATTTTTTATTTATAATTATATTGTCAAAAAATGTAATGCACTAAACCTATTGTCGCACACAAGTTGACATAATTTTTGACATTCGAAATAATAAAGAGCTTAAATATAGCAGAGATGTAAAGACTAAAATGTTATACTCGTTTTGTCAAATAATTTTCTAAACAAAATTAATAACGAAACAACTTCTAAAAATGTACCAACCGCGTCTAAATACTACAAAAAGTTTTACAAGCATTCAAAAGTCTTAATTAACCAAAGTAAAGATTTTATTGTAGAAATTTCCTTCAAATGTAAAAATAAAAGTAAACAAAAATTTGTGTTTGAAACCCTGTATCTTAAAGACTAAAAAACTGAGTTTTTTAAATGTATCTAAAGCTCTCCTAAACCTAAAATAATGCGTACCATTTTGATTGTCCGTAAATTTTAAGATACCTTTTGGAAAAAAAGTAATTTTAGAAAACTATAGACAAAAGTTTTAAAAAAACTCTTCTCTGTTTGTGCAGATTGACAGCCGATTTTAAACTGTTTGCAAACATTCGCAACTAACATAGTTATACGCTCTCCAGTGAGAACGCTTGCTGTATTGTCACCTTTGTGTGCTATACCAATCTTTATTTTACCACTAGTTAGGTAAAAAAAAAATCGGGCGGGCAGACAAACGGCAGTAGAAAAGCGACAAACTTTTAAGGTTAAAACGAATATAATTAAAATGAAACTTAAAACTAAAATAAAGCTTTGGCCTTTATTTGCCGATTTATAACACAAACAGCATTTGATAATTTACGAGTTATTTGTTAGATGAGTGTATATCACTGCTTGGTCTGAAATACTGATGAAATGGCTGAGAAACGCAATTAGTGTGGTAATTTAGGAATAATTTTACAAAGTTTTTGGAGATTTTCTTTACTGTGTTAATACCAATTGGAGTATTCAATCAATAACCGATACGGTAGGTAAAAAAAAACATTTGTGAGTTACCCAGAATTTTAGACAAATTTAAAAACATTTCAAAGTTCAATGACTTCATTGACACTTTATGACATTTAATGACATTTATTACCAACTATCTAGTATTAACGCAAAAGTCCTTAAAATTAAACAATTAACTTTTTTAGTTAAGTAAAGTGACAGCGAATACCATTAAAACGAAGCTTAGTAAAGACAAAAAAGTAAATTGTAAAATCACTAATCGTAAATTAACGCACCTTCTTGTCAAGGCTTTCTCTACCAAATATTTATCTTGTCTGTCCTAGTTTAGTTAAATTAAAACTTTAACTAAATATAAAATTTCTTTATTCTCTTTTGCTCCATACATTTAAATTTAAGTTTTTATATCAGCTCTACAATAGCTAATAAGTTTTCTCTATATTTTAAACAAAAGTATTTTGTTTAATATTTTGTGCACTTAATTTGTTATCTAAAAACATGTTCAATCTTTGTTTGTAGACAAGGTTTAGAAAAGTTTTATCTGAACCATTCCACAAAAATCACTTAAAATGCTATCTCTATATAACAGAATGTTAATAAAGCATTTTGTGTTTTGATTCATGTGTTCTCTGTCGTAATTTTACAAATACTATTTTATTAAAAACAAACAAATAAACGATTGTAGCTTTATTATATTTATTTTGCTAATTTGTAGAAAACTTTTCTTCGTCGCTATCTTCTAATAGAATGATGACAATCACGATATTCGGCCATTTAAAGCAAGCAGTTAAAAGAAAGAATCCGAGAAAAAATCTGACCAATTTCACAATATAACCACATCAAAAATTAAAGCAAATAAGCAAGTTGAACTGCAAAGTTTATCAAGCTACTTTTGGAGATATGTTGTAAGAAAATAGAGTGAAAAGAGTGTAATAACAATGTAATCTAAAAGTTTTGTCAAGTGTAAGATTTGATAGCGTTGTTCGTCCTAGGTTTTATTTTCAGGGTTTAAATCTTTGTCAGCTGCAAATTAAAATCGGCCACCTGTCTTTTTCACGACTTCTAAGTCTTCTTCGTGTAGTTTAGGTTTCAAATAACATAACTCTTGTTTGTTTGATGTGATAAGTCTCATAAATGCTTCAAAAAAATTATTCAAATGTAACTTGATGAACTCTTTAATTAAACATTCCTACAATATCTAAAACAAAATTTTATCTGGTATTGGTAATTATATCTTAGAGAAATATAAAAAAATAGAGAAATATATCTTTTAAATCTTGTGATGTTAGTCAAAAAAAAAACACAAATAAGAGAATTTTAAAGCAACTGTATTCCCTAGTCCCTTGATAGTTAAAAAATGCGAGATAAATGCCCCCAAAAATCGTTTTCAAAAATTCAACCTTCCGGCACCCAATTCCGCCACAATATTACAATGTATCCGCGAAATTTGTCAGAGTATTCTCAAAGTCCATAAAGACCCGGTGGAGCTGTTGAAACTTTAACGACATTCCGTCGTGAAACGGCAAGCTTATTGGCAGCAGAGGGCGCCACTTCAATTTGCACCTGCAATGTTCTCCCCGCCGTTATTATTATTACATTTTTGCTGGTGCGATGTTAGATTGCTACTTAATTAAATATATGACTAGGGAATAAATAAAAGCAAGCAGAAAAGAAAATTTAAATTACTATCGCGTGAAAAGAAGCGCACTCGTAAATACGCACGTCATCGAGTCATTATCAATTTATTATCAGCTCCTGAACTATGTTCCAACTTGGAAATTACAGGATGAATATTACAAAACTAAAGGCAAGTTCCTTGCGATATTACCAGCATTTTTTAACAAATCACATTTATTTTATTGATTTGATAAGTTTCCAGCTATATTGGCCCTTACTACGTCACTTCTCCAATATTACCTATTTCCATATAAATGATTATTGAGGTGAATAGTGTTCGATCGAAGGTAGTTTCAAGGATATTGCTTTAGCAATCAATACCTGGACTTAATTAAGATTGCAGGTATAAGAAATAAATAACCGAAAATTAGTCCTTGAATCGAATAGAAAATCCTCGTTTCCCCTTCATTTCATTCCGAACAAATTCTGGTCGCATCTGTTCAGCGATTCTCAAATAATCGTTTCAATTCGTGTAGTCAAATAGAAAGAATGAATTCTTTACGGCATTAAAAAACATGGATTGTCTGTACGTACCGCTCACTACTAATCCTGATAGGACACACGTCAGGATAATTTATTTAGCTTGAGAGATAGTACAGCAATTGACCGTTCGATGCGCCACTGCTTGATTCAGTCTGGGAGTCTCACACTGATTAAAAAAACATCCGGAATAGCCCGGAGCTCCGGATTCATCTATTTAACAATTATTAATAGCAAAAACGCATCGATTTTTTACACCGAGTGTTGATTCAGAGTTTGGAAAAGTCAATCCAAGTGAGAATCGTCTATTCAGCTGTTTACTTTTTATTTGGAATTTGAATAATTCAAGAGCAGCGAAGATGAGGGTCTCGCGTGTCACTGATACTTTTAGCAGATGGGTATAGCCCTAGATGTTTTATGCATTCACATTTAAAATAACTTCGTTTCGCTCTTGTTTCAAATTAATTGAAAGATAATTGCTTCATCGATTTTCAAGCAAATTTGGAATGCCAAGGAATGGGGTCTTAAGACATAACCAGAGGGTAATTAACACAACTTTTAACAAGGTTAAATTTATATTCAAATAGTTTCTATAAAAAATTTAACTAAAAAGATATTTTTTACAATTAGGTTTTGCTGATAATTTTGTTCGAAGTGCAAATTTTTCCATATGCATATATACAAGTACGAACAAAGAATAAAAACGAATTAAAATTTAAGTAAATTAAAATACAACCACAATAAACTTATTTTATCTTCAAGTTATTGCTTTAAATAGTTAGAAATGACTAATAATGATTTTGCAGCCGCAGGACTTGCAGGACTGTGGGATAAAGCAGGCATACCTGTTATTTTAATTAAACAATGGCGTATAAGGATGACACGCCGCGCTGTATGCACCGGTCGCCTCTTATTACGATTCTGGTACTCATTTGAAAGAAATTTTACCCCCTGCTCAGATGTTCTGGCATTACCCAACATCAAACTTGATACTTTTTGACTCTTGTTAGTCAATTAACTACTTAACTAAAAGCCATTTCCACTGTTTTAATAATTGTAACTATCGATATTTTTCTGAATGTAAGGAAAAAAAGGACATTGATTTTAAAAATTTAAACATTGCTTAAATCGAAAATAGTGTTGGCGGAAATAGCTCTTAGCTTTTTAAATAGTTGTTCAGTATTTTTAAACGAATAATTTCTAATCTACAGAAACAATATTGGAAAGCAGGGTTTTTTATCTTTATTTTAGTATTCTACTATAACAAACATAATATTTATTAAAAGTTTACATAACGAGATATTTCTACTTAAAGATAACAAAGAGTAGTCTTTCCCAAAGATTAATTTTGCTACAATTTTGCTATCAATAGACTAAGATTCAGCAAGCCCAGATTTTTGTTTGTTATAAGAAAACACATGATAGAGACTTGACCCTAGATGTAGTACAAGCCAAATGGTGTAAGACTCTTCCTAGTTATATACCTACTAAAACTCCTTTTCTGGCGTCTATTTTATGTTTTTCTTGTCTCAATGTACTCTTTTATTTTCTCTGACTACAACAGTATTTCGTTCATAACTTCCATCTGTAAAAAGTCAGAATGAGTATAGTAGAATACAAATTATAAAAAAACAAGCTACCTTTTCTGATACGGTATCAACAACATTTTTTTTTATTTAATTTTTTTTAATTATAGCTCGCATAAACAGGCGAAAAAATGTTGTTACACTAAAACCTTTTCTTCTTTGCTAGAAATAATAACTTTCTAAATCATCATTTACCGAGTTATGCCCTTGGCTCTAAGCAAGCATTTATTCTCTGCGAGTTTGTCCGATTTTTCGGCCATTTCTTTGCATTTCATGATGTTCCTCATCTTTATCCTAAATATCTTTATCTGTCTTGGCTGTATATAATATCTTAATTCACTGGTGCCGGTCTTAGCATTTTTCCAAAATTTCTATTGATCATATTTCTTTAGTCTTGCCATTTTAGGCATTAAAACATTGTGCACTTCACCGTTTCCACTACTTTTCCTTTAAAGTACACAGACATGTCGTTCTCATTTTTTCCATTTTTTTTTGTAAATACTCTAAAAAACAGATCTAAATGTTCAGATAGCATTTGTATAAAATAATAGCTCAGTTTTCTGTAAAGACTTTTTGTTCTATTATATATATATATATATCTATTTGTTGTTAATCAAGCTTTTTTTTTCATACAATTTGTCTCTAATCTACAAGCATATACATTAGTGATGTTACAGTAATTATCTCTAAAACTATATTACTAATATTTATGTCATTCTGACTTCTGAGCAGTGCCTATCTTTGTATCTTTTCCAGCAGTTGCTTATATTCGTGCGCAATCTGCTATCAATTATGCTATCAATATAATGCATTTATGACATTACTTAATATACTCCTTTTAAAGCTGCTTGGTCTTCCATTGTTTAACATCAGTCAAAAATACTGTGGTTTGAATAAATACTCCATTCTCTTTCTTCCGCCTCTACTGCAATGTCGTCGTACCTACATATAAATACATTTTTTAGAATCGCTTTGAGAACCCTCTGCGTGACATGTTTCTAGCTTGAATCATTATGAAGCTCTCTTTTGTAGCAGATCACTTGACTTTAACTTGCAATTGACACATTTCCTTTAACTTGATGTATATTCGGTTTAAATACGATTAAAATATCTACATTCTCATTCTAAACTGTGTCCCATACCATAGCATGTGCTTTTCTCTTTCTAAGTTAGTCTGCAGTACTTCTGAAGCTTTTTCTTTTTTGTCTTAGCTCTTCTCTGTAGCCCAGCAAATTCCTCTTTGTTGCGTTTGCTTATTTTCTTTTTTTTTGCTTGCATCAGTTCTTAAAAATTTTGCGATGTGCGTGCTCCAGATCAATGTCCTTTTTTTACAGTCAGAGCAATAAGGCTTGTTGTTGCAGTTTGCCGCCTGATCATAGTATAAGTATTAGTAGCAACAGTGTAGAAAAGATTTGTAAACTCTACATATTTCAAGACCGCGAAAAGGGTTTACAGCCTTGACGTTAATGTACTATTTGTTTAACTACTTGTAAAGTTTAGTATCCGACCCTAATTTTAAAAACAAATTAAACATAAGTAAAAATTGAAGCCAGATAAATAATGTTTTTTAAGGTAGTTCAACAAAATAGTAGATCCCTCAAAAAATATAGTTTGTCAAAAGTTACGTGCGCTGTAGGTAGAGAATGATAGAGTGTCCAAATAGTAGGGAGATTTATTTCAAACGAAGTGCGATGTATTGTATGTAATAAGACTGATTCTAGTCCGACCCTGGTAGAAAGTTTTTACCCACGCTAGAGAGAGTAAGCACGTAATATTTCTTTTTTATTCCTCGTCTATGCATTTTACACGCCAAGAGAATTTTGACAAATTGTACCTGACCAAAGTTGTAAGCACTTTTCGTAGTCTCGAACACTTTCAGAAAGCTATATCCTTACGACTCTAGAAATTGTAAGCAGTCATTTTTATTATAATCATTACATAGTCAGTAATTGTTGCTTACTGTTGCTGTTAGGGTAGCTTTAATGACATGCTTACGAGACAGGTGGTTAGCAAAAGGCATTTTCAGTACAAATCCGTCAAGGTAGTTTTTAAGTTCGAAAAGCGAGTCAAATAAGTAGCAAAACTGTAAAAGCCTTAACCGACCGACGTGTACTGTACAATATTTTTTGTAATATCCCTAAAATTCGTTAAAAACTAGAAGGCTGATGAAGGTTGGCAAAAAAAGAAAAATTTAGTTTTTTGTTATTATTGAAATTTGCACTCTTATTTTGTATCTTTTAATAATGCTTTTATTTATTGCAAATTGAAATGATAATAATTTCGTATCTTGTCAAGCTTTCTACCAAAAAGCGTTATTTAATCATTATTTTGAAACACCAATTCTTTTTTTTCACATCGTCTGTAAAAAAGTTTTTTACGGCCTGTCGCCCGTTAAGAGATTGTTTACTTGATAACAAACGATCCATAAAGCAACTCATTTTTTAAATTTGGTTTCTAAAGATAATACAATTGATGACGTCAGATGTGTTTATTTTCTTAAAAACTTAACAAACGTGGAAATGTTGGAGTAGATTCAATTTGTGAAATATTAAAGTAGGATCTAGGCTATATCCATTCCTATTATTGTAGCGTAGAGGCAAATTCGTCTGTCTGTTTTGCGTCATTAATTTTGTTTACCTTGTTGCTTAACAATATTAGGGTTAGGATTATTCTTCATTAACTGGTTAAATTAATTTGAGCACATTGTTTAATTAAATGGATTCGGTTTAATTATTAAAATAAGTATGCGGTGCTCCGACAAACAAAAATAATTAATTACCATTTACAAGTGTACACATTTCCAGTATGGATTCAGGTGAAATACTAAACACTGCTAAATAAACACTGGTTTTGGACACGAAATTGATATGAAACCAATCAAAATCGACAGCTTGGACCAAACACAAGAAATTTTGTAAGTGATGATAAGTGATGACGTTACTGCTTATTACTCCAGAGTGTTGAGTGGACTCTTAAATGTGTGAAGAAGTACTGACTATTGCAAGCACTCTCCAGAAAGCCGGCTAGCCATACTACAGGCGAAAATTTCCGAGTGATTTAAGTGTAATATTTGAGGTTAGTGACTTGAAATACCTGTAAAGAATTGCTTTTAGAGTAAAGATTTTATTGAGATTTTTTTCAATCAAATCAACCCACACTAACTTAACGTTATAAATGACGAACTGGCAAAATTGCGTTTTGTAAAACTTTGGATGTGATATTAATTCGAGAAGATCTCGTCTATTCTATTAAAATTATCATTCGGAAAGTTACATAAGTCTGAAACTTTTGTGGGGATTTATAGACAAGTCTCTTAACTTAGATTTGATCTTTATCATTGCTTCTAATTTCTTAAAGTCTTTATGTAAGTCGACACTCAAAGCCACGATTTGAAAAATGCAAAATATTTGTTATAAATAGCTTTAGTGTGAGATTTTGACATGGCTTTTATTCATCTTATGGCGCATTTAATTTAATATACACTGAAACGATTTCGTGTCTGAAAAGGGAAAAAGCCTTTATATACCGAGCCAATGACAAATAGAATGGACTTCACTAATGTAGCGTGAACCAACATGGCATTCTGCTAGAAATCAGATTTTCTACAACCTATAAGCCTCTAAGTTTTTGACATTGAAATATTCCATAAGAGCACTCTCCCACTCTGGACTTTCAGATTAATCAGACTTTCATAATTAATTTAAGATTTTAATGACTGTTCATTTGTGAATATTTAATTTCTTAATGAAAGTCTTGGGGCTAGTACACTCTCTGAATTTGAATTGTTTGGAACTTGCAAATAGAATCCGGATATTATCGACTAGTTGAGTTTATTGAACTGGAAAGATAGAGTTTTAGGAACACAAAAAGCAGACGTATGCAAATTCTAGTTTGTCTTATTCCGATAGAGACCTCAAATAATTAAAGCTGATTCATCGAACACACTTTGACCTTTAGAAGGGTTGCATAAAATTTAATTCCGTATTTGAATAAGTACGGATGATGGTTATTGAAATGAAGGGTCAAGATTCTAAAGCAGCAAATTTTACTCAAGAGCATTAGTAAATATTACTTCAAAATCATTTTACTTTGGTTGGCGTACCACTGTATTGATTTTAAATGATTTTAAAAGCATGGTAAATTATAAAACAAATTTTTTTCGTCAAATATTTAGTAGATATACTTATTAACATCATGAATACGTAAATAACATAAAAGACAAAACAATGGTCAAAATCTTACCACTCAAAATCACCCAAAGAGGTAAATTTTCTTTAAGCACTTTTAAAATATTAAATTAATTATTTTAGCACAACAATATTTGTTGAAATTAATTTATGTAATGTATTTTTTACGAAGCACACACGAATGTGTCAGATTATATTTATGCACTGCATTTTTTAATTTAATTTAATTTAAAACGATGCAATTTTTGACTAAATACAATTTCGGTATGAATGCAAATGTGATAAAGCGCAATAATTTTTTCCTCTATAGCATTTTGATTTCTTTGTTTTATTAATCCAATCGTAGAAAAGCGTTTTTAAAAATGTAGTTTTATAGATTTAGCTTGAAAATTCCGTGGGATAAAATTTAGTTGATCGGATTGTGAGCTTTTAAGTGCCCTTTTTAGCTTATGGAAGTCAATATTGAGACACGATATTTTCGTCTGTGCATTAAATTGATTGAAGATTTACTTCACATCAATGGTAATCCGTCCGTACCGCTAATTGCACACTAATGGGAGAGCTTTTCATATGTTAATCTAATAAAGAGCTCCGACATAAACTCTATTAGTAACACGTTAATGGGCAAAGCGCAACTACGCAACGATTTTAATACACACTAATTCATTATCACGCCATATTTTTCGTTATAAAATCTCAGAAAGTTATTTTTCGAAAAGTGATGATGGAAATTCGTGAACGTTCGTTATCTCTAAATGCAGAAGACACATCAAAGTGAAATTTCTAATAAACTTCTCATCAAGTCTGAAGACAGCCTCTTCTAATTACGGAATGAATCAGAGTTCTGACCGTCGAGCGAACTTGCTTATTTTTCATATCGCAGAGTCTCATTTTGCACAAAGCGACAATTGTTCGAGCATTAACTCTAATGAAATGGTTTGCTCATTCACCCATGTTTTAATTAAAAAAAAAAAATTACCAACGACGACTCTCTTCTGATTGATCAATTTATTCTCGTCGCGATTACCTCTTTAAAATTTTCCAAAGTCACCGAACGGTGATTGCCATTTTATTAAAGAAAAAAAACTGCAGTCGGGAAAGTCGAGAAGTTAGCAGTTCACTTGGCTAGACGTTATCTGGGAGTCAATCGAACTTTTGTGAGAACAAAAACAGTTCTTAGTAAACTGAAATTAGACCTGTATAACGGGAAACTTCCTTCGTGGAAATTAAACCAGATGACTTTCCATTTTCGCAGACTTTTCACGACCGATTTTTAAAACCTAATCAACTTATTCAACACTCCCAACCTAAATAACAAAGGTATTTTTTCCAATGCTATAATACAAAACCAATCAAATTTCAACACGCAAACCCTAACTAATTTGAATTTGTCACCACTCAATTCCAAAAAAGCTAAAAACAAAATATTTAAATAACAAAACCAGATTACTTTTTAATTCACTATTTCATTATGTTTTAAATATTAGTAATGGCTTAATAAAACAACAACGTCATTATACATAACTTTTATTACAAAAAAAAAATATTATTTTTCTGAAATACAATTAAAGACATACAAAAGTATCAAGAATACGATTGAAAAAATAAGAAGTAAAGATAATTTGTACTAAGAAGTACTAAAAGCAACAGCAATCCAAAAACTAAAAAAACGGCAAAACAAAAATAAAATATTATAAATAATAAAAAATATTGAAAAAATACGACTATTGACTAAAAATTATAAAAATATAAAAAAAAATATAAAAATAGAAAATTTATAAAAAGCTTAGAAACATAAAATACTTCTGTAGTTCCTTCAAAATAGACTACAGAATTAAGTCGAACGATGTATTAATAATATACCTCATTATTATTACTAATATCTAGTTAAAACTAATCTCTCTCTCTCTCTCTGTTATACTATGTTGTCACCGCAGCTTGCTTCGGCAACGTATACGCAAGGCTCGATCCAGTATTATTATTAGATCTATGACCGGAAAGAACAAGAGAGCATTCATTAATTTGCT
Organism: Tribolium confusum; assembly: GCA_029207805.1. Lineage (NCBI taxonomy): Eukaryota > Metazoa > Arthropoda > Insecta > Coleoptera > Tenebrionidae > Tribolium > Tribolium confusum. The sequence continues at coordinate 15,707,699 of JALGAY010000006.1, forward strand.
TACAGCCTGCGCTTACCGCCCTGGAGCCCGTGTTTACTTTTCTAAGGATCGTAATATCGTTCATATAGTAATTGAAGTAATTGCCAGTAATTGTTGCTTACTGTTGCTGCTAATGTAGCATTAATAAAATGCTTATAAAAAAAAATTAAAAATGAACTATGTAGGTATTTGCTAAAAAAAAAGAAAACGATTATGCCGATATTTAATTTAATAAATGTATAAGTCTATAATAATTTACGGATGCAAAACTTGAGTATTATCTTAACGTAAAGAAAGCAAAATACTAGCCAGCAAAATGAAATACCTAAAGAAAGTAGAGGTAGTCACCAAAATTGACAGAATAAGAAGTGAAAACACCAAACGAAGAAAAGACAAAGATAAAGTGTTAAAGTTCATCGAAAGAAGATAATTGTGAGGTAGAATCATTTGTAAAACATAAATCTGAAGACACCAGTTAACAAATATAGAAAAACAAAACTCAAAAAAAAATATATAGATTGACGAGAACAAATCTCGAATTCAATAGTCTCAAATATTGTACCACCAAAAAAAGCAATATAGATGGCGATAGACCGAAATCAAGTAAAACAAATTAGCCGAAAAGTAACCCAAAAAAAACACAAATACCTCAAACCCGAAATAGTAAAAAGTATTGCGATTATATATACAGAGTGTAATCAAGCCTTGTGTAAAAATTTTACCTGGTAGTATTACGCAAGCCTCCTTAAAACATCATTTTCCGTCGGATAATGCCTCAAAGAATAAACCGCATATTTGTGTAAAAAAAGTTTAGTTTTACTCCTTGTTATACAAATAACTACAATATGATCAAGTAATGTTACATATAATGATGTGGCTTTGTTTCTTATCATAAAATTTTCATTGACAAAAAGCATTTCACAGCCTTATAGAAGATAAACTTTTTAATCATGTAGAATTTTATTCAAATTTACTATTTAAACCGTAGTTTATTTGGCTGTTACTACGTTATTTAAGCGATTGTTTAATTAAAAGATTTTCCTCTTATGATTTAAACATTTTGTTTTACAATTTTACAAATTGCTATTCCACAGTATAGATATGTAGAAACAGCTGATGTCGGCACCTTTGTTGATTTTCTCAAAAACCTGTCGAAAACCTAGCATCACTTGAAGTTAAATGTGGAAGATGAAGCCACTGACTTCTTGATTTACTATAGGCAACTAATAAAACGTAATTTAAATCTAATGAGTTATATTTGTAGATATGTAATATGATAAATAATCAAAAGCAAAAATCAAACAAAGATTAAAATTATGCTAATTAAAAGTAATCTTAATAATTTATGTACCTATCACTCTAATTCTTAAATTTTTAAAAAATCTTATAAAAATTGTAAAAAGTTGAACATTTTTTGTCTTTATTTTTTGCAAAAAGGACAAAGTAAATATTGTAATTCACTTTGTAGTAAATTAAGTCTCTTATTCATCTAATTCTTTCTAAAAAAGTATTTAAAAAAATATTTTAGTCAATCAACATTAGATATACTGTAGCTCCACCAAGTGAATTCTACTGAAAAGATGCTACATCGGCCGTATTAAATCAGAAAATTTAGAACAATAAGTTATCCATACTGGTTTCTTATCTATACTGTCTATTCAAACATGACCCATTTCTACGTAGTAACTGGCTATTTTGTCATTTAAGTAATAAAAATTTTATTTAGCTACTGTCAAAAACGTTTTTTAATAAAATTGACAAAGTCAAATTTGAATCAAAATATTAAATAAGGTTCAAAAACAAAACTAAATATTTTTTTTATTATGCTCTCAATTAAAATAAATGTTTAACTTGTGGATACTAGAACTCTTACGACCTACGGCCACTCGAGTGTTTCCACCATCCCTCAATAAACGTTCTATTCAACCGCTTCAATAATTAATAACTATCATTTTTTATAAACATCTATGAATAATCTATGGTACGTGTGAATATAATTATGTAATTAAAATATACAAGATGACACTGACTCTTGTAGAAAATATTAGGATTAAATATTAGGAAAAAATGGTAGAAACTAGAATTGTTTTGTGACGGCAATTGTATTTTTAAATTTGCCTCCCATTTTGGATTAGAGTGAAGACGTAACATCCGTATCAAATTAACCCGTAGCTCTTTAATGAACTTGCACAAGCGAATGCTAAAAGCTAATAGGATTATTTCAGGTACTTAGGGATTAAAATTTCATTTTTACGAAACGCTGAAGATAAATAAACCTCAATTAGTCGTGTAAAGTTACTTGTTGCCTGTGGGGCTTTTATGTAATTAAAAGGAAACAGGATCGCGGGGCTTAAGCTTGATTTCAGGATAATTTTTATTTTTCAAATTGATAAACATATCCAAACATAATTCCTTAAAAAGAAGTTTGTACATCTGTGAAGGAATTTTTTTGCCAGAATTACGCTTTTAGCTCCTTTGAAACACTTGCATAAAATCTGTTTATTGAAAAGCTATAAAAACTGAAAGGAAGTCAGTTTCAATACGTTTATGGATATGGTGTGACACATTTTCTTGAAGAAATAAAGGACAAGAGGCAATTTTATTTTATGAGAATTTTTAGAAAGTATTACGTTTCAAATTCAGATTATTTATTTGCATTATCCGTATGGGATTACCATTTATGCAGCTTTACAACATTATTATTTATAATTTAGCGTCATTAAATTACGAAAATTATAGCGTAACTTTAGCAGTTTACGTTATATTAACTAAGTGAATTATTGTAACCGAAATAATTACATAGAGAGTAGCGAGCAGCATCCCTGGAGATATTTCATCTCTTTCCTCTAGTTTTCTTAACACAACAATATTGTGGTCTTTATTTGAAATAATTCTCGCAAATCTTGTGTTTAGTTTTTATTATGTTGGTAGAAAGCAGGTGAAATAACAAATTGAAGCGTGACTATTGGATTAAACATTAAGTTAATAACGATCGGGGTCGACTAATAAACTTTACCACGCGAAAATCTCATTTCGGACGAAACCTCAAACTCTTATTTGAGCTGTAACAATGTACAGGAAACGCATTTGTTCAGGAGGGACTTTCGATTGCGATAAGTCGATGCTGACGGACGAAATCGGAAAGAAAAAGTGGACAAAAGGGGGATTAGTTTAATACAAAAATTGCCAATTGCGAGTTTATTTTTCTTGTCTACTTAACTTAATTTTAATTTTCATTTTAATTACCTAAAACTTCTAAAATTCGTTGAACCAAGGAAACATCTCTTACCCAAGTTCACCACGGTAAAGAAATAATTTTTGTATCTATAATTCGTTATTTACCAAAGAGACACCGGTAAGCATTGCAAAGTTGAAATACCTATTTGTGATTGGTTATTTTCAAAAATTATCAATCACAAAAGAATATTTCCAATTTGCTGCGCTTACTAGTGTTTATGAGGTTCAAAAACAAACCATAATTTATAATTATTATTGATACAGTTTATTTTCTACACAAGTCATTTGAAATTCCATTTCAGGCTTTACCTATTCAAATTCTAAATAAAATATTTATTTGTATTTTAATGCAGTGCGTAGGTATTCCTGCGGTATTGCAGTCGCGAAGTGATAGTAAGTGGCTATTTAAAAGGTTAACAAAAAGATTGCAAAAAAAGCACCTGAAATTCTAATAGCATTCTGAACAAAAAATAAAACTATAATTATTTTTAAACGCCATTTCTATAGATGTTTGTTTTTCATTAGTGACTCATCTAACGTTTTAGTCTTATCTAAAAATAAAAAGATACAAAATTAATTACATCCACTTAGACAACAAAGTTAAGGGTGGAAATGTGATTATTATTAGAAACACTATAAAACGTGAAGAAAAATAAACTATCAAAATGTCAAAAATAGTTGCATTTTTATAGTTTGGATAAAGATTTATTGTACGAGAAACTTACAATGCCAAACATGTTGTCTAGAGAAGTAGATTTACACCGGTAATGACTAGTTTTATGTCTAATTCTCTGCCTAGCTCTTTTTGTAGACTGTCTACCAAAATAGTCAACAAAAAGAGCTAGACAGAAAACTAGAGAGTTAACAAAAGGAAGCAAATTGAGAAAATTTATTCAGGAAAACGGGTGAATTCCCCTGATAAACAAACACACTTACCAACTGACCAAAATAATACACCAGATCTATTAAACTACTTAAAATCAAAAATAGTTAATCTAACTTTATTCACATGAAAAAGAACTAAGACGTAAGTTTAGATTATTCAGTGGTCATACTGACACTAAGTAAAAAAATCATCAAAAAGGAGGTACGACGCACCTTAATAAATACAACAAGAGACTGGAAAAGTTTAAAATTAATTTACTCGCACAAAAAAAATATTAATCTAAATGTTAAACTAAAAAACAAAAAATTGTTAGAAAAAAAACTAAAAAAGTTCAATCAAGTTACTTTAATCCACAGAATTTAAGAGCACAAACAAATACTGCACATTAGCAAAACAGTGAGTTATCTTATCAAAATTAAAATTTGAGTAAAAAAACCAAGAGATAGAAACAAACAGCAGTCAAAGCAAATAAAAAAACGGATTACTCTCTTTAGAAAATCATAAAAAAGATAAAAACAAAATGATTTATGACGCCAATACCTTCCATTAGAAGTGAAGTGAGATTATGAGCCAAAAAAATAGACATAAAACTGACATGTACGCAGAGTATTTTAAAAATAACTTTAAACTCAATCAAATATATACAGAAAATAGTCAAAAAAAATGAGTAACCTAACATTATAAAATATTGGCTTAGTAACTTCTAGAAAAAAGTAAAGAATAAGATTAAAAACAACCTAAACTAAAATAAAGCACCAGAATACAATTTAACCACTGCCAACAATTTTAAATAGCTACATTGAAAGGCTTAGTACTGTTTAACTACCTTTTTAATGCAACATTTAGATTGAGTCATTATGTACCTGAAAGAAGGAAAGTTGCAAAAAGGGATAAAACCAGATCAGCTAGTAAACGATTTGAAGTCCTACAGATGTAATACGTTGCTTCTATGTATATCGAGACTTTTTAAAAAATTGTTATATTAAAAACTAAACAAGTCTGTTTGACAGTGTTTCTAAATGTGGCTCAAGCGTTTGATAAAGTCTAGCATCAAAGCTTAATATACCAATTAAATAAGAAGTTGCCAAAGCAATCATATATCTCCAATTTTCTATCTGAAGTTAAACAAAAATATTCTGTTTTAAAAGAAATAGAAGCGAAAGTACCCCAAGCTAGTATCCTAGAACCTATGCTATTTTCATGGTATACCAGTAATCTCATCATTAGATCGAACTGCCATAGCTACATTTACTGTCGATACTGCATTGCTAATAGTTAGACAAAATCAAAATACATTGGTACAACAACTGAGCATTTTAAATAAGCATCTTTAACCGAGCTTCAATAAATAATAATAGAACTAAATTTAAAAAATCATTATTTAGACGATATTGGTTAAAAAAATCAAATAAATATTAGATGCTAAACTTAGGTAGAAAAAGCATGTAAAAAAATTAGGTATAAAATACTTGCAAAACTGCTCTTTAACAAACAAATTAAATTATCAATTTAAAATTAGATTCTGAGATACAATCAGATTTTAAAATCGGTGAGGTTTAATAAAATGCAACTGTGGGGTTGCACAAACAACAGGAATAGGAAATGTTTGACAAATTGCCACCTATTTAAGAAAAAATTGCTACAAAAATTTTAAAAAAACAAAAAAACTAAACAATCTCTACGTCAGCTAAATCTCTAAATCTATAATGTCGGTTTAAAACTGGTAAAAAAGCTTTTTCTTATGTTTCTGATTTTCTTAAAAAAGTCTGCTCGGAGCAGTATTAAATGACATGTCGACAAAAAAAATACAATCATAGAATAATAGAATATTTGAGATTTTAAAGTCACAAAACATTTTTTTTTTAAGTGATAGATTTTTTAAGACACAGGTAATTCAAAATCAGCGTTTTTGTTTTAACAAGAAACTTTTTGTTAAGTATCCACCTAAGCCTAATAAAAACAATAATGTATTAAAACAAACTTAATCCTTATCATGCAGACTTCACTATCATTACAAATTTAGTTAAATAAATTGGTATTAAAATTCTGGTTAAATAATGGATTTAAAGATGGGGAGACAAACCCGTCAGTGACTTACAAAAAATTCAAAATTGTTTTGCAAAGCAAATAAAGATAGACTAAACAGAAATATCACTAAACGTGAAGGCTAGTTACACTAAAGCCTAATAATAGATCTGCCCCAAAAACACTTTAGAACGGTTTAAAATTGTGCTGCACATGCGAAGTATTGTTTTAGCGAGCTAAAATCTCTATTGCGCATCCTCAGTTTAGTTCCAAACCATTCTGAACTGGTTTTAAAGCGTTGTTGCAACAATTACGTTGTTACTAATTCAGTCAAAATTATTAACCTTTAATAAGCCTTAGCTCTTATTTTCGTCAGACCTAAAACATTATCACTCGACGGTTAATTAAAACATGAGAACAAATTACTGATAAAGTGAAGCGAATGAGATGCAATTATCACTAAGAGCCTAATTTTAAATCACATTTACGCCGGTGTAATTTGAGATGCTAGGGGCAACGTCGTAACTTTACTATAAGTACTCTTTATAATAGATAGCGTAACTTTGCGCTACTCTATGGAGTAGCGTAGTGATTTAGAATTCCAGCATTAGTTGTTAAGTTAGTGTAAACTATAATTCAATTATTTTTTTTAGCTAATTATGTGTATTTTTCTTGTAGTGGTGGTGGATAGACAAGACCTATATATAGGTGGCAATATTCGCACTTCCCCAACTAAGATTTTCCAAACATGGTTAACACCCCATGTTCTGGAAAGATCTGGAAAAAGACTTGAATAATCCAACAATAAAAACGAAATCAAAAGATTTGCCAGTAAGCATAAAACAAGGCTGCATCTACATGTTAAAACAGAAGCTCTTCAACAGCGGAAAAATCCATCACCGGCGTGTTCAAAATTCAGAAAAACCAAAAGCACAGTGCGTTACCAATCGTCAGTAAACAGCGTAGTATTGTATATACTGCAATATATATTGTAATCCTGTATATTGTATATACAGGATCGTACTGAAAATAATAACTTAAAGTTTTCAAGCATTGTAGAAATAAATAAACACAAAATACAACAATAAATACAAAGCTGTATATTTAAAAAAATATTTTGTTTACATTTCTCATAGTATTTTAATCACTTAACATAAAATCGCTGTCACTATCACTATAGTCGCCAAGTTCGATTATAAACTCCCCCACTAATCGCACCCTGTAAAAATTTTCTTCTTTTATAACATGTTCCACACAATTAGACCAACTACTTGATGTAATTTTAAAAACTTTGTTTTGAATAGTTTCGATAGTGCTATCCGCAAAATTTTAGTATGGTATTGTGTCTTTTTACATTACTTTTACGTTCGTACCAAATCATCTCGATCGGATTAAATATACAGTGATAGGGAGGTAACCCTAAAACTGTATGCCCACATTCTTTCGCTATATAATCAGTTTTATACAAGTTATCAAAATGTTTTGTTTTTAAAACTTCTAAGAGTTGTTTCTTTGTATAGTCTTCTTCAAAATACATATCATTTTAAAAAAAGTCTTTAATTGTTTCTTTACTTAAAGAAGTATTTGAAATTTTTTTGTTTTGTATCGCACCGAATGGTACGATGCGCAGTTGAAAACAATTACTTCATTAGAAGGAAGTTGCGGCAGAACTTTATTTTTAACACTGTAGAGGACGTCAGTTATTATAGATATTTAGATATTAATTTCAAGCATTTTAAAGCAAAATTAATGATTAGTTTTTAAGAGTATTTTAATGGTTATAAAACATCGACCTCGACGTTTAAAATAAAAAAAAGTTCCAAAATGATCCCCCATCTCAACGTTCAGGAGTCATCTTACCAAAAAAAATTTGAAATTAGCACCAAGTTACCTCAAACACCAATAGGATTATCGGTATTCGTCTACTGTTGGAAATCATTGGGAATTGGATGCAACTGAACAATCGCAACGAGGGATTCTGTGACATCACTAGAAGTCTTTCAAGTCGCAGAAATTCGGTCAGTTTTCAGCCATCCATTGATACGTTCTTCTGTTGCGTAGAATTAAAAAATGTCATACTATTTCTGTACTGTGCAGGTGTTAATATTGCCATTTTCTCTTATTCTATATCAAAGCCGGTGACAGCGAGAATTAATACTACTACTATTACTTTTACTAGTTTTCTATTAAATCATTTGCCCAAACACACAAAAATTACCGTGGTAGATGCTGAAATCATTTTCTACATTTGAAGTAATTTTACAATAGTCCCAACACATTATCACCCCTGTGTAAGTTAATTATTATAAGTGATTTAAAATAGGCTTTTCATATGTAGTATTTTACACTTCTCATCTGTTTTTAAAATTGATTTCACACAATTACATCCCTTTCTCGCAATAATCGAATTTTTGAGTTGTCGAGTGAATCCCCATTCCAATTCTTTTGTTTCCTTTCGGTTGCTGACATCGACAACATAATTCCACATTGCATTAGCTTGACGTCTGCACATTACGATTGCTTTTTGCTCAATAAAACCGTCTGAATTTCAGTTTCGGTGATCCACACCGAACAATAAAAAAGTGATATCAATGACAATTCAGTTCATTGTGGGAGATAATGATGTGTAAGTAGGCGCTTTAATAGAAGGTTATTGTATTTCGAATGGTTAGTTGGAAGCAGTGACACCTCCCTTTCAGTCCACTTTCCGGATGGTAATGTAGTAATTGAAGGATAATTAATTAAATCAAAAGCTGGTTGGTCGCTTCAAGTCATTCTTAATTGAATTATATCCAGTGGCGAGTTGCTAGCTCCCCTTTACTTTGTTTCATGACAGTTCTAATATATTAATTCAATGTTCTGCTTGTTCCGACTCAATTTAAATTTTCTTCGTTTCGGACTATTCATATATTAATTACATTAACGCGATTTTGATTTCGAAAGAAATTATACAGGCGGTTTTTCGTAGAAATTCAAATGATTGTTGTTTCGACTTAGAAAACCACAAACTAAGTTACGACTAACTCTCAAAGTGGTAAAACCACTTAGGGAAAAGCTAATTTTTAAGAAAATATATTATCCTTTCAAAATTTTATCACTTATCGATTTTCTTACTGATATCACAAAGATACTGGAAAATTTAGTGACGGGTAATAAGGGCAATAAACACCCCTCTTACTACAAAGCAACAGACATTTTCCCCTAAACTGCAAATTTGTAGCATGCACTCAATGCTTTCAAAATTCGTATAATAAAACATCTATGCATCCATGAAAGTAACATAAGCCTTGAGCTTATAAAAAGAAAAAAAAATACTATTATTATTGTTCTAAAAGTTTCTGTAGGTACATACATCACATTGACTAAGAATATTTAAATATAAAGCTTTAGCTACAATATATAAAAAGGTGAGATTCGTAATTGTTGTGTGACCAATAAAAAACTGTGATAAAAATTAAAGATTACTTCATGAATGATTGTAACTGTAAGTTGTTATACACAGGAAATTAAAAGTATAGCTGATTGCCTGTCTAAATTTACTTTTTGTGCAAGTGAATTCTATTTGATTGTTTACCACGTCTGTTTCCAAGAAAGTAAGAGCTACTTACTTGTTGCTCACGCAAACTCGTCAGTAAAGACTTTGTTTACTTGTTGCCAACAAAAACTCAATACTAAACAGTACTTACCATTCTAGAACAGTATGAATTTATTCAAAAATAAATATATAAATTTTTTGTGTTATTAAACTCTATTTGGTTGTTTACCACGTCTATTACTTCCAAAACAGTAAAAGTTATTTACTTTTTGGGCACGTAAACTAGTGGGTAAGCACTTTATTACTTAAATCGGTAAGCAGTGCTTACCGTTCAAGAACAGTAAATAAACTTATTCAAAATTAATTAGGTATATACAATTTCCGTGTGATTAAATTCTGTTTTATTGCTTACTACCTTTGATTCTAGATCAGTAAAAGTTATTTACTTGTTGCTGATGTAAATTCGTTGGTAAGTATTTTGTTTAGTTGTTGTTAACAAAAACTTGACAGTAAGCATTACTTACCAATCTTAGAGTTGGAATATTTATGCGCCCAGTGGAAGTCTACGCTTATCAAAAACGATCCAGATAATGTTATTATTTTAATATTTTATTTGTTACCAAGAGAGATCACGTTTCAGTAATAGTAAACTCTAAATGTTATTGTCTCTTTCTCTATACTGTCAAGTACTAATTTTTTTGCACTTCTGAGACTAAAGTTAATACTTTACTGACACTGCTAAAACTGCTGAAAGATACTAAACTGCCACTTTTAATTCCAAGAAACTGAAAGTGCCATTTTTAATAAAAGATCTTAAAGACGTCATTTAAAATATGTACTAAGAAACTTAAAGTAACATTTTTTCATCCTACTGTCCTATAAGTATGTCATTAATGCTACACTATCAGCAACAGTAAGCAACATTGGAATCATTACTATAGAACAATTATCATAGAGACGACGCTGATTAAGATCCCTAGAGCGGCAAGCGCAGGTTGTAAGCATATTAATGCCCTCCTGTATTTTCAAGTTGTTAAAAAAATAGTATATAAACCTCAAGGTCGTAAGCTCTTTTTGTGGTCTTAAATGTTTAGGAAGAAGCTATGTTCTCGACTACAAAAAGTTATGCTTACGGCTCTTGAAGTTTAATAAAATCTCAAAAGATAAAATAAGATAAAAAATAAAAAAATAAAAGTAAATACAATAGGGTCATTTGAAAACTTTGTTGCAGTGGTAAGATTTATTTATTTTTACACCCAATTTTTTTTCTTATGTTATGTCATAAATATGTTGAAATTACTTATTTGTGTTATAAGTTTCCTCCTTCTCTTGCAAAAATAGAATATATACCACAAGCTCCAAATTTTTCACTTTGTGCACTTTGGTTCCTTGATATCTAATATACTATTACTTTCTCTCTACTCAGTTTAATATTAAATTTAACATTTATTTTACTCAATTACAGTTTCGATTTTTTTTGTTTTTCTTAATTTTTTTTGCAACTAGAATGCAGAACCTTCTTTCTATACCATGTGATTCAATTTTATTTCTGATGTGTATAATCTTTTAAGCTTTTTGTTTAGTTTTACTTATAAGTTAAAAACAAGTTTGTGTTTTGAGGTTGAGTTTTCCTTGGCGAATTTTTCTTTTCATAGATTGTCTCCCAACTACTTCATTAATTTAGTTAAAGTTTATTGCGCTTATGCACCGTAACACCTGCTACATTTTCGTGAGTGCACTTACTACAAAACTCTATAATAAAACGAAACAAAGTTGGAACAATATACTGTTCCCCAGGTCTTATAAAAATATTTCTAAACAGTTTAATTAAATTTTCTTGGTCTTTTATTAAATATCCGGTTACTCCGAAAGATCGATATAGGAAACTACGTAAACATCTTCGAAAGCAAATAAATTATTTAGATGTTTGTGGAATTTATCTTGTTTTGGACGAATATATTGGAAATACAGGTAATATAGTATTGAAAATGATGATTAAAGGGAAAATAACCCGAACGTATGGCTGTTGTAAATTGCAAATGGGGTAGAGAAGCTTAAGAGATTAATATTTTGGCTGTTTCCCATCCAGGACAGGACAGCATTAAAGGTTCAAATCAATTCTATACGATTTACTCCATAACCCATATGCATTTATAATCCTATTGTATACGTCAGTGGCATTACCAGATTATTCCATTAGTCAAATCATGAAATAATCACCCGAAACACAACACTCAAGCATTTTCGTCCAGAATATATTTCCATATATTTCGCTTTTGTGAGAGACGAGAGTCAGGTAAAAATCAATAATCTACATTATATTTCATGTTTTTCACAGAATAAAAATCATAAATTTCATTTCGTATTGAGCCTTTTCCGATTGTATGTAGTTTTCAACTGCCAATTACGCACTTGACAGTTAAATCAATGTCGAACTTTTATTGAAAGCAAAACAGCATGTAAAATTAGTTTAATTAAATATCGGGGAAATGTTAGTTTCATTAAATTATTCAGATTTGATATATAAAATTTGAGCTTTTGAGAGAAAAGCAACGTAAGCTTCACACGTCACGTGGAAAATTTCCCTCGTTGAGGCTTTCAGTTCAGACTACCAACCTGCCACTTGTCACTCAATTAACAATTCAGAACGAAGCGAATTGTGTGACGTTTCTACTCAACTATAGCTACGTGGCCTCTTCTTTATGGATTAACGCTTTTTGGGGATGTTCACTCGCTACGATAGATACAAGTTTTTGCCATTAGCTAGTCGACTGTATTTGTACGCGTGTTATTTTGCCAATTTACATAAGTTTGAAAAGCACATATGTAGATTCAATTCAAATTTAATTAAAATTAGTAAATAATACGTATTTAATAGGCAATAATAAAAATAAAAGTTATGACACAACACTAATAGGTACAACAAGAACGCAGTACTGTGACAGACGATTTGTATTAGCATTTGTAATGGCATCAAGTAAAGGAATTTGTTTTTTACAACTATTTTCAGCATCATTAACTGATAATTAGGTCTGTAATTATGTCTTGTTTGACGTAAGACTCCCGGCATGCGCTTAATAGCTGCATCACCGATAAAATTCTCCTGATCGGTCTGTTATATTGTCCTCTTCTAAAAAATTGTTGACCATAAGCAATCCAGCCCAGTCCTCTTCTTTCGATAGGGCATAGAAAGCTAGACGGTCCTGATAAACCACTTCTTGCTCTTTCTAGGATGTTTCTGAATGCAGAATACCCAGACTTATATCAAAATGTATGTCAAAATCTTTTCTGTACAATGATAACAAATGGATTTTTGTACGCTACAAGAAACTCTTTAAAAAAGTGTTAAACAGAGTTTAAAAGTTTAAATCCACTTTTTATAATAAAGAAAGCGGCTTCTACAATCATCAAAAGTAGAAATTAAAAAAAATAAGAAACACTGTTAATGTCACTGTACTAGAGCTGCTTTGAATAGCTTGAGCGGCTAGTAGCACTATTGAAACGAAAAGGTCTCATTAAATACAAAACCTCAATAAAACAAAACATATTGTTGATTTTAATACAAATATAAACGTTTTCCAAAAGCTACATGTTTGTAATTGCTAGAGACGAGAGAAAAAAGACCAATAGTCCACCACAAAAACACTTTTGACGACTTGAATAAACTGAAAAAAATATAAAAGTGCTGCAGGTTACAATTGGATACGACCTTACCAATCAAAAAAATGTTAGAATACATTGTCAGAAAAAAAATAAACTCTGTTTATTGCCCAGCAAAAGATGAAGAAAGATAAAAAACCTACTCTTTACATCTGACTGCCGAAACAAATAAAAAAAAAAGCTTGTACAAAGTTGTACAAAACAGTATCTAAAAAAACATGCGATTCGGGACCTAAAACAGTAGAAAAAAGTTTGAAAGTAAAAATTCTTAAATAAGCTAAACAAAAATTTAAAAAAAACTTTTCTGATTAGTAGATAAAGATCAGAGTAAAAAAATTTCAAAATTAGCGGCTTCAAGATTATGGTACAAACAGACGGCATGAAAGAAAAAAAAATCTTACATATAGAAAATCTGGCTACACTGAAGACCCCGTCAGAAATAATTAGAACTATGAAAGCAACGAAAGAAAAATCCCACACGACAGTAATCTGCAAGTAAAGTCACCGCGTAAAAAATAAATTTAAAAAAATTGCCACAGTCAAAACACTCGTTAAAGTAAGCTATTCTTCGTAAAGAAAAGTAAAAATCAGTTTGTTAACATGTAAAATCACTGAACAAACTAATCAAACTTTCTGTTCTAGAGATTGAAAACCAAATTGTCAACACGCTGTAATAAAGTAGAAAAGTTTAAAATGTATCACAAAAGAGAATAAAAAGATTATTCAGTACAAAAGTGCTAAAAAAGCGTACTGTCCGGTATATATGCAATCCTCAAGATATACTGGTGGAATGACAACATTGCAAAAACAAGAAAAAAATACATAGTGGATAAACGTAGACAAGTGTATTTGAAAATGAAACACGGACCTGTAAAGCTATAGAAGCACAAATTTACCGCACTTTCATTAAAAACAGCTAAGAAACCAAATATAAAAAACTTATAAGAGAAAATAAACAATAATTAATTAGCGCTACGATTCTAAATTGCCATTAGAAAATTACAAATTAAATAGAGAATAAATAAAGATTGCAAACATGTTTTTCTCAAAACATCTGATATGAAACAAAATTTTGCAAAAAAAAGAAGCAATAACTTCTCCTCAAATAAAAAAAAAGTACGACAACTTGATAACATAACCGTAGAAATGAATGAGTAAAATTGAGACTTGAAGTCGTTGCCCAACAAAAAGGGGAATAAATGAAAAAACTTGTAGTTTGGACTAGTTTCGGCGTCTTTTATTATGCCATCATCAGCAAACTCTACATGAGGAACACGTGGTAAAATATAATTGCGGTTAACAGAGTACTCACCAAAAGTATGTAAAAATTATAACTAGATTTATTTTATATTTACCAATTATATTTTACCACGTGTTTCTCAGGTAGAGTTTGCTGATGATGGCATAATAAAAGACGCCGAAACTAGTCCAAGCTACAAGTTTTTTCATTTATTTCATTTTACTCATTCATTTCAAAAACTTAACGCAACTTTGAGATGGTCACCCTCTCTACAGAAATACCCGTAGAAGTTGCTAAAATAACAGTTTACAAAAAAAAAACATGCTAGATATCTATAATGTTTTTTTTACAGGAAAAAAGCTTTTCAAGAAAATAAAAATAAGCCAGACTTTTAATACTCTATAAAACAGCAAAAAAAATCAACAACCTATCAATTCATCTGTCTTCCAAATATACAAGCTAAACTCTACGAGCAGCTAAAACTGACAAAGCTTTAAACAAAAGAGAGTCCTAATATAAGCACACAATCATATGGCTTCGAAAAAGACAAGTCTAGACTAGATGCTGTTAAAAGAGTCATAAAACTGGCTAAATGGGTCGACTTAAAAAAATAGCATGTTCTTGTCTTATAACTTTTAACGTACAATAAGCTTTTAAGTTAGTCAATTAGGAATATAACATAGAGGCTCCAAGATAGAAGAAACCATCATCAAAATACGTAATATCACGCCACTCGCCCTCTCGTTATCAACTCCTATTCCTTTTCAGAAAAATTTTTTTACTTTCCGAAACCTCCCATCATTAAACATCGAAACGGTTTATTATGAGTTAATTCAGATAATTCGATCGTTGATAACAGAGATAATTAACCAAATAATACACTACAATTCTAGAAAAGATCATGGCCCGAATTCGTCGCAGTTTGCGAAACCATGTGAAAATTAATCGAAAGTAAAATATAAAATCTATAACAGTATTTTGCTTTTTTATACAAAAACAGAAATTTTAACAATAATTCTTTTGTAATTCGAAAAATCAAGATCCCAGCTCAAAGAGTCTAACAATCAGAGTAAAGGTCTTTTCAATCAAATTCAAAGACACTAGACTATCACAAAATTTTAGGAAATTGGGTAAGTAATTGTAGTTCTAATTTTGTTTTAGTAACCTAATTAATTTAGCCTTCAGCTCGATTATTTAGTTCACTTGTAAATCGAAACCTTTTGTAATTAGCCCAGCTGAATTGTTAATTTGTTTAAAATTATTTTAAATAAAGCTGAACCTTTAGTTCGTTTATTTAATTGTTTGTTACCTTGACGCCAGCATGCATAATTAAATTCTACTTATAAATCTCTGTTTTTTATCTAATCTATACTTATTAAGGGTTTTTAAATAAGGATGAGTTGATCTAAACCTATCAAAAGCATCCTCGAAGTAATCCAATCCTCGGGCTGACGCTATTGACCGCCTCTTTTATAAGTTCCATTTTTCGGTAGTAGAGGGCTTCGCCCTCTATACCTATCAAAAACATCCTCGAAGTAAGCCAATCCTCGGGCTGACGCTGTTGACCCCCTTTTTTTATAAAGTTGGCATCTTGTTGACGGCCATGTTTTTTTGGTAGTGTCTGTGTAATCTGGTGTTTATTGTTCAGTCACTGATGCCAAATTACCATGACAAATTACACAATTGAGCAACACGTCCAAATGATAAAACTTTATTATCAAAATGACTGTTCGTTAGTTCGAACATTGCGATCGTTGTGCCTATTTTATGGAAACCACCTTTCAAAATCGACTCTTTATTGTTTAGTGACCAAATTTGAAATAACGGGGTTGGTAAGCAATCAGCCAACACCCCGTCGTCAAAGAAATGCTAGATCGGCCGAAAATGTTGCTGCCGTACGTGAAAGTGTACAGCAAATCCCGAGGCAGTCAGTTCTTGGTCGTGCACAAGAACTCGGCCTTTCGCAGACATCAGTTTGGCGAATTTTGCGACGGGATTTAGGATTACACCCGTACAAAATCGAATTAACTCAGAACCTTAAAGTTAATGACTATAGACAACGCCGTTTGTTCGCTGACTGGGCTTCGAACCGTTTAGAAGAATATTTCTTGCAAAGGTAACGTGATTTGGCCACCAAGATCGTGCGATTTGACCCCGCTAGATTTTTTCTTGTGGGGTTTTCTCAAATCGCAGATGTATACCAATCAGCCGCAATCGACCGATGCTCTTAAAGTCAACATAATCAATGCCATCGGTCAAATTCAGCCCGATCTATGCGACAGAGTCATTCAAAATTGGTCCACTTGGATCTGTGCCACAGTTAGAAGCCGCGGCTGACATTTGAACGATGTTATTTTCCATATATAAAGGCATACATAAACCTTTCATCTAAAAAAAGATTTTTTTAATACCTCACACAGAGCTTTTTTTATTCCATTTTAACATCGACCCATCCTTATTGAAAAACCCTTTAGTTCACCATCAGTTTTTTCACAATTGAGTTCATAACGGGTAAGGCTAAATTCGGCAAAACAATAGATTATCTTTTAGAAGTATAAGTATGGGAGCAGACAAATCATACAAATAACAAAAGGTGTACCGCAAGGATCAAAGTCAATATTATAAAACATCCTATACGTCGAAATACTCCTCCAAAGTGTCGAAAAAATCTTGCTAATGGCATATGCCAATGACTCAGCTCAGGTAGTACTAAAAAATCGTATACAGGAATCGGTAAGCACAGTTGAAATGTTCAGATTATTGAACAATGGATAAGAAGAACTATAGATAGCTCTAGATGAAATTTCAAAAACTTTGATATTAAAAGCAGAACAAAGACCGAATTAGAATATTATCTTCACAGTAAAACTGAAACCTAAACGTTGAGTGAAATATTAAGTATCACAACCATTAACCTTTAGAATCCAAAAGAAAATATTCCTGCGTTATTATAGAAGTTATAAAAACATCTATTTTTTAAACTTTCCGAATTGAAATAGCCAAGTTATTCTAAAAATTTTACATTTCTTAATTATGTAGATTTTGTTTCATAATTTTATGGCTTGATATATTTTTTTATAATAAATGGTAATAATAATCAAAAAGTTTAAAGTATCATAAAAGCTGGATGATGTCCGACTAAAAGCAAATATTTAATTAAAACTTGTATTGAAGAGTGAGAATAAAGGCTTTGCATAATAGCAAATAGGGCACCGAGCACCGATTTCTATTAAAGCGGCATTTGTCTGCGAGTTCTCGAACAAAAGGGCCAACATAAATCAAACACTGAGTGTGTCTCGACTTTCCTTTTTACACTCAATTCCATTTTTATTAACATGAAATTTTCGGTGTATCAATAAGTTGAAATAAGTTCCAGTCGGTCGCACTCTTGGTATTTTCTCAGTTTCCTCTTACATCAAAGCACCGTCTTAAAATTTCTTAACTCGACTTTATAATGAGCAATAGAGAAATAGTTTGATGTTGAGTGCCTTTGTCAAATACCTCCTTCCAATATAATTACACGAAAACTTATTTTACGATAATAACACTCAACCCTCTGTGAAATTACTTTATCATAAAGCAAAAAAGACGACTTTACAAACTTTCTATTGGAAAAATATGACCCTTCGAGAAACGTTAATTAAGGGAAATCCGACCCCTATTCACGACTACAAACTAGCCAGTTAAGTGGTGGAAATAATGAGAGGAAACCCTTGAAAGGATTGCTCCCTTTCAAGACAATTTTTCGATATTGATGCAGTACAGGAAGCTTCATTTCCAGACGCTGAAAACCCCTCAATAATTAATCACTCACTCAGCGTTTAGACAAATTTATTGTTTCTTTCACATTTCGAAATTTTTAAAATGCAAAGCTCTCAACGAAACCGCAGCCGAAAAACGACCCATCAAATAGAAGAGTAATGGGCCATTAGGATTAATTGCTAAATGGCGAGTTTACAGAAAAATTTAATAAAATTAAGTGGACATTTTACTAAAACAATATAAGTAGAAACTAAAAAAAAAAAATAACGACGAGTTTCATTAAAAATAAAAACTCTAATGTTTACAGAGTGTTAGAGAATGGTCTAGAAAACACTTTTGTGTAAACTTAATAATTCTCAGACGCGTCAAAAAAATTTCTAACACTAGATTACTTACAGCTGGTGACAATCTTATACAAAGTGTTCTAATTTCCTACCTAGTCCAAGCGCTAGTGGGCAATTTGATAATGATAGCAGCAGAACGCTACAGGTTTACATCACCCAGACTCAGCAGCACAGAACATAGCTTAAACCTGAAAAACGGATCACTTGCGTGTGTGTTTAATTAAATCAAAAATATCCTATATTTAAAAAAAATCTCTATTCATTCTTTCTTTTCTCTTTTCATTCTTGTCTCATTTTTATTCGTAGCAGTATTCACTTTACTAAAAATATAATTATTTTAACCGACACTCATTAATTTTTTGCATAACCGTACTGGTTAATATACTTTCTTGCTAAAAAAATATTTCTTAATTTGGTCAAATTAGGTAGATACAGTAAAGGTGTCTTTAACCTCATATTTTTATGCTTTTATTAGACTAAATGAAAAGTGATTGCATGTCATTACAAAGTCTTAACTTAATTCATCACAAATTAAAGTTGTTGACAGGATTTGTACTGTGCTAATTAAAGTGGCATCTCCAGTAATTAGTACTTAGTGGTATTATTTCGCGAGATGCGTATGCTAAAAGCGACGCTCCGTAATTTATAAGGAGTGAGTCTAAAAACCGACGACATTTTAAATATAAATAAATTGCCTCACGGATTACGTAATTTTCTAATTTTAGAAAAAGTAAATGGAAAATTATGATTTCGCCACACAATTCTTCCTAAGCTAAATGCTTCTTAATTTGTATTTTTAAAACGAGTCTCTGCGGACTTTCATTACACTAATTTGATTACTTGATATATTGTGCGTGCGATTAAATTGCAAAACAAAATTTTAATTGTAGATGCGTCAACGAGATTTTGCTAATTATTATTAAAATTGCGAGTGTTACTTGAAACTCAAAACTAATTAAAGCGCTAAAATGTGATTCCATAAAGAGTTTCTGAATTTCAAACTAAAGTAATATTTTTCGTAAATGTCATAAAATTTGTCGCTTTTCATTTGTGACGTTATTCCAGCAGTCTTGGCCGTCAGATGCAATTTAACGCTCCTCTTCGTGCCACCAACAAGACTTAAATTGACTGTAGAATCTGTAGTCAACGGGACAGGTTTATTAAAATGACATATTACACCAATTTACTTCGCGTCGAAAAAATATTTCCATTTCATTAAATATGCGACGAAATTGCGATTTTTAAAGCGTTTTTTTCGTATTCATTTTAATGGAAATTTGTCATTAAATTGACATTATCTTGAATTGTGCTTTATTTTATTTTAAAATTTTTAAATATTTCGATATCATCTATAGACATTTAAGCAATTTAGACAAGGTTTTTTTCAAGTTATATTAAAAACCCATAATATTGTAACATTGCCTCAATTCAAATTTCTTTGTAATTTAAAAAATTCAAAATTTAAAAAAAATAATTTATTTAAGAATTTATTTACACAAGTAACTCAATAACGCACTCACATCGCCCTGAAAATCACTCGATGTAATCGTCATAATTAGCTAAACCAAACTGCCAACCAACATTACGTTCTCTAAATAAGCAAATAATAACTAAAACTAAAGTTTCAGTCAGTACGAAAGTAGAATTAACACTGTTACACTGTTTTTTTTTCAGTAAGTGAACGTTTAAAACACGGAGCAACATTCCAAAAATGGTTCCCGTTATAATTACTATTATCGCTGAAATTATATGCTTCGTCGTCTGAAATAAATGCAAATTAAATTGCAGCGATAACAAAATAAACAGTGCATTCAGTTAATTGTAATCAGGAATAATTTCCAGTCGTGACATCCAACATAAACTCTCCTCTTCAAATCTATTTAACCAACAAATATTTTGAACAAAATGGGTTAATCCGGCAAATGCAGTCGCATTAAAAAAAAACGAGGGAGAGAAAATTTAATGCACTTATTTGCATTAAAACAATAGTCATTCAATGAAAACTGGGTGTTACACGTAATTGTAATTTAGCAAAAGGACACTTAACGTAATTAAAGTGCACTGAAGGGGCTTTGAGAATGCAATGCAAATGAAAGTCTCTCTTGAGAAGTTGATTTTTTTAGAAGGATATTATATCAGTTTAACATAACTGATTTTCCTTCGATCGAATGCGAAATGAGGTGATTGCTATTCTGTTTTCAGTGTGTCTCTGTTTCGGTGGCAAATATTTGTTTTGTGTTTATGCATGCAAATACGGTAATTGTCGTTTACTGCCGGCTGAGGCCTGATTTAAGCACCGGTCGGTTCGATTTCTTTTAATTTATGCATTGGACGTAATCCATTTTTGTCCAATCAAAACGGATTTTTTTTTTTCAAAAAGATTCGATATTTGAATTTAAAAAAATATCTTCCCAACACTAAAAATTTTATCCATTTCAACTAGAAGATGCTTTACAAAATATAGTGAACAGAAGATAAATATTTTACTCTGGTTTATTAGAAATATAAATGTGTAGTTATCAAACTGGAACAAAAAAATAATGCTTATTCTAACCGTTTACTTTGGTAAATGTAAAAGACTGAAAAACGAGAAAAAAGATAAAAACTGAATTGTGTCCACTACTTCAACAAAATTCAGTTTAAGTTAGGTCTTCAAGCCTTTAGTAACACGTTTGTCTTTCACAAAAGTCAATTTCATTCTGCCATCATCGAGTCATATTTAAAACCAGAAATTTTATCAAATTATAAATAAAATTTTACCATTCTGTCAGTGCTTAAGGTTTAAGTTTTGGTAGGTACCAAAACCTGAAGCGCTGATACAATGGCAAAAAACACTTAACTCAAAAAATATACTTGCAATGCAAACACTTTTTGTTTTTTCTGTGAAATATAAGAAGTAGACTTTGTCCCAGTTAGCCGATGCAATTAAGCCAGAACAAAAAAATACCTCAAGCTGCATTTATTCTAGGAGAGAACATACCAGTATAGTATTTTTTAATAAACGCTAATTCGACTATTGGTACATTTTTGTCATCATTCTCATCAGACTCTTGAAATTAAACAAGTTCGTCAAAAAATGTACATACAAATTCAGTTTTCTTTGTCTTCTGATTCGAATTTGTTGAACCACTGCTGGAAGCTTCCATAGACGATAGTCATACACGCTGAAACACAAATTTTTCATTTATACTTTACCTTTACAGAAGTCTTGTTTTCTGTTTGTTTTCTTATAATAAAAATTTTAACCTTAGAACCTTTGTAATTTTGATCACAACCATTAAAAACTGTACTTTTTCCAAAAAAAGCAATAAATATCACACGTTTTAAATCCAGAGATGAAGGTCTTCCTTGCTGTTTCTTGTAATTAGCAATTTTTTTAGAACTAACGGAAAGTATTGTCTCTTCAGTATAAAGCTGTTGCCACTAATACTAGATACTGCCTTTGGAACTTAACCAAGATGCGTTAACATTCATTCGCCACTCAGATTACTGACAAAACTCTAACCACTTTTAAAGTGTGTTTTTCTATCGTCTTGTTGTAACACTAAAGACCGGTTCTAACTCAATAAAAACCATTTATAAACCTTTTCAAAAGAAAAGGTTAGATTTTCCGTTACCTTTTAGACCCTTTATAAAAGCCAGTTTTCGTAAAACATTTTAAAATATAAGCGAAATATAAGCATATTAGTAGAAAAGCAGTGCCAGCAAATCGTTTCAAGCAACTTCTAACTAACATTTTTATTTGTCAATTAACCTTTCCATTATTTTCAAAAAAAAATTAATCGGTCTAAAACTATTAAGCCTTGACGGATATAGCACGTCCTGGTATAGTAATAAATACTATAATAGTCTGTCTCCAAGCCCCTTGTCAACACAGTCTAGATATTAAACTCCTCCTTTTGCAGAAGAGCAGGAAAAATCAGAAAATCAGTCTCTGCCGATTTGTGCAGTGCAAATAAGACAATTGCTCCTTTGATACCATCAAACGTAATTATCTAAATAGTGTAGTGTACTTCTGTAGTCTCGTTGTCTTCTAGAATCTATTCTTCTTGCGACACGGCTCTAAACTCGCGCTATGTTTATAGAGTGCACTATTATTATATTTATAGTTTCTACGCAGTGAGAGTGTTAGCGAGTCAAGCTTTGTTTCAAAGTTTCTTCAAATTATTTGCAAATCTTTAAGATCTGCGTTCCAACAAGATACACACTTGCTTCTGTGCGAGCTGCGTAAAGAACATCATTTCACGTAAGATTTTTTAATAGCCCCTATTCAAAAATATAATATCTTTGATACCAAGTTAGTATCAGTAGTACATTAATTAGTCTTTAAAAAAATTAAACAAGTCACAAGCAACACTCATTATTATGTAAATACCTAACAAAAATTAATTCTTCTTGGCTTGATGCTGCACCGTATCTCTCTGAGCATTAGCTTCTAATCCCCTATAAAATGTTGTTAAAATTTAACAAAATTCAGTATCTTTTGTAATAAAGAAAAAATAGAAGAGTAAATTTTATTTTTCTAGTATCCATTACTGATACCAAAAAGTAGACGATAAGACATCTGAATTTAAAAATGCCCTGCTAGTGTGAGCCAGAGCGACATTTCTTCCCACAAAGATTTCTTTCCATCTCTAGAGCCAGTTATCTGCTTGCAGAGTTCTCAGCTAAAAGTTCGTAAGTGAGTTTTCTTCTAGGTTCATTCATAGTACCGGAAAGTTAAAGAATCGCTATGTACAGAGCCTCATAAATAGCAAACCGCCTCTCGCTAACTTGTAGGCAGACATTAAACGAAGTTACCACTACTTTGTTAAAAAGTGTTTGGCGGAAAAAAGAGCTAATGATGCGAACAAATCAACGCAGCTCATTAATGTAATAGTGTCGTCTGATCAAAAAAGAAACATCTACAGTAATTTAAAAAAAAACAAAGTAAAAGCTTAAGAAACACTCCAAAAAAAAACACTAATGTTCTGACAACACTGGCAAATCAGTTTTAAAATTTTTGATTTTTGAATCAGTTTTAAGAAATGTGTTAATCAGTGTTCTAAAAACTCTCAAGTGTCACCCTCAAGAACCAACTCTGCTTCTTTTAAAAAGTCTTACTGCGTTAATCTTACCATCCAGTTGCCCAAGTAGTTGCGTTTTTAATTTTTAAAGAATAGGAGTTATTAGTGTTAACAAGAAATTAATTATTCATTTTTATTCATAGTTTAAGCGTTGAGAAAGATAAACTATTGCTAACTCAAATTTCTTAAAGTAATGTAAATATAAATAAATGTCGTTGATTAAATTGGAATTGCACTTGTACTCAGCTAAAAACTGGTGAGGATTAATTAACTGTTTCAAGTTTACTAACTATTAAATTAAGTATACTTTTATAAATTTAGTCTAATTAATATCATTTAAAAATCAGTTGTAAAAGATTCCAATTACTATAATTAGTGTTTTAACAATCTAGGTAGTTTAAAACAATCTAAAAATAGAATATCTATATCAGATTATTTTTAAATTTTAACTAATTATTATTTTATTTATTTCTTGTAGATTTCATAAAAAAACACGAATATCAATGTTTAAATTAATTTAGTTAAAAAACCTTTATTATAAAGATAAATGTAAAAAATGTAAGCTCTATTTAATAATATGAAAATTCTCAGACTAGAAACTTGAAATAGAGTTAAAACTCCCTCGATGACACAAAATGACCAAAAATTCAATTGTAATTTTTGTAATAAAGTTCTAGAACGGTTTTACTATTGTAATATTCCTCGTCGTTAAGTTTTAGTAGTTTCATATAAAATATAAGCGGAATGTGGTTTCAATGAATAGTAAAACTTGGAATTATTATTACTAAAAGCTTATTGTTCTTGTTTTCCCAATTTTTTTTTAATTTGTTAATCTAAACGCGACTTTATCCAGTCGCGAGCTTTAGAACACTGACATTGGCATTTCAAGATTCTGTACGTCTGCTGTTGGAATTTAATTGGTTAGAGCTTGGTCGCTTGTTCCCTAATGCCTTAGGCTGGCTAATGACGCGTCTGAAAATTCGAAATATTAAGCTCTCTCGACTCAGCATCGAGCTTTTCTTCCTTCACAACTCTTCCAGAAATTTTCAATTATATCGAAGCCTGATTAATGGCACCATAATTATATTTATTATCGATTCGTTGCGCTTCGAGTGCACTCCGTATGATCGCTGTTGACTTGCTCTAATGATGCATCCAAGACTTCGTGTTGCCATGACGATATCTCCCAAACGACATCTTTCAAGAGGGTAATAATTCTTCGTAATTATTCGCGTATGCTCCGATAGAAAACTTATTCCGGATTTGGGAAAGAAAAAATTGTATTTTTGTCGAGCTTAGTGTTCGGTGAGTACACCTTGTAGACATCATCCCACTTGTCTGCGTCTTCTACCGCCTTACCTCTTAAGGTATTACAGGTTTTTCTATCTCGTTATAATAGCATTATAAAAGAAAACAGAATAGCATTAACTCAGTTTGCTTTTGGCGATGTTTGTATTCCATGACAGGCTTTCTTCATAAAATTGCTTCTCCAGGATATACCCGCAGAAATCGTCTTTGTGTCACAATTCTTGCTTTAAATGCATTAAAAGTGATATTTTTTGTCTCTCAGATTATACAACAAAAACTTTGCAAGGAAATGCAAAGATTAGAACTTTGTGATCTCCCAAAAGAGTCTTTATTTATACAAGTCAATAGTACATCTGGGAAACAAACTGGAGTGATGATAATAAATAAATGTAATATTCATGATGGCTAAACGTCTGAATAACAAGAAAATTTTCTTCATAAAAGATGAAAAGTTTTACAAAAGTATAAAAGTTTTTTACTGATACTTAGAATTTTATTTTATTATAATACATAAAATTTAACGACAACAATTTTTATAAATTAAAGTTTTTATTTTAATAAAAATAAAGATAGAGCTCGATATTTCACTTAAAATTAGAAACAAAATACTCCTTTCTTTTACAACAAAAACTTTGTATGCCTTGTGAAATAAATGGTTAATACAAAAAATTTATATATTGTTATTTCAATTAACAGAAGTACCGCACATACCACTTAATTAATTGTTATTTATTTAAAATTAGCACATTCGTTATCAGCTAGAAATATTTAAAGCCCAATAGAAAGCTTTTATTTTTCAGTAGACCATTAGCGACATTATGTCTGTGGAATATGTATGTACTTGTCCATAAAATTATATGTACAATTTAAATCAAAAACAGGATTTTTCAAATGTTCAGTTAAGAAATTTGATAACAGTTAATCATCAGACCTGTCAATTCTATTTTATATTTTTTACATTTACATTAATATATATGCTTTTGTCAAAATTAATCTTTATTATAAACATTAATGTATGACTTTGCATGAATTACGAGAGTGTATCAAATATAAACGGGAATGATTTTTTTTAATTAACAGTTTATTTACAAATATTTACAGTTGGGAGTTGAAGATCATTTTTCTACATAATCTCCCTTGGGTGAGATGCATTTTTGACACCTAACTGGGAGTTTTTTTTATTCCGTTTTTGAAGAATTTCTTCGGGCACTCTCTAAGCTATTGTAGCACGGAGACCTCCACCGCAGCGTCGTCTCTAAAATGCTGGCCTACTTCAGAGACCCATACAAACGAAAACCACAAGGCAATAAGTCGGGACTGTAAGGGAGTTGCTCCATTGTTTCCCAGCTCACTTGGTCTAATTTGTGCCTTGTTGCGTTCGCTGTATGGAATCGGGCATTCTCGTAGAGAGATTACCGATTTTCTTTTCTTTTTCCACTATTTTTTTGCACGCTACCATAGCTCAATTAAAGTTCATTTGTAATAAATCTCAGCGTTGTTCTTATGTCTTCGTCCAAGAGCTTCCGAACTGCCTCGATGTTTTCGTCCGTAACACTCGTGTTCGGGCGACGATCATGGCTGAGATTCTCTAATTTTTCTCGTCCTTTAGAAAATTCTTTGTGCCAAGCAAAGGCACGAGTTCTTGACAGTGTACTGTCTCTATAACTACGCAAGATTTCCGTCGGATCTTTTGCCAAAAACTTGTTGATAATCCGCTGCTCCACGGATACATGTACTTCTTTCTCTCTCATTGTCTAGTTTTACACTAAAGAGCCAAACTGAGACTGTAGCGGTTCTATCATCTCTCTAACATCCTAGGCTATCTGAAAACCCACCCTTTACTATTCAATGTTGTTTATAGAACTTTTTAGAAAAGAAGTCCCGTTTATATTTGATACACCCTCGTATTTTGATATAAGCAACGAACAACAGCAACAGTCACTCACTTTACTTTAACAGCTTACTTACTTATTACTTACTTATCCGCAACCTCTTTAACTGTAGGTGTAGAGGTAGTGACCCGTCTGTATTTAATCTTATCTTTTGCTTTTTAATCTTGTTTTTTGCTTGAGTCAAGTATAGTCCTTTTTTTAATGATTCTGTAACTTCTTCGTTCCACTTTCTTCTCGAAATGCATTTTTTTTACTCTGTTTCTGCTTTCCATATTATTTTTACTGCTCTACTTCATTCATTCTAACTACGTAAATAACCACCTTATCCTTTTTGTTTAATTTTTTCTAAAACACTTAAATCTCTCTCTCTCTCACACACACTTATTTTCTCATTTTTTATTTTATTTAGGTCTGTCACTCCTGCAATATTTTCATAATTTGCTTCCTTATATGTGTATCGATGCATGTGCTACTATATGTCTAATTCCATAGCACAACATAGTAAAATTACAATTCTTATTCCGTTTTTTATTTCTTCTTCTATTCTTCCGTCTGATAATGCTTGCAAATTTTTTTATATTTTTTACGCACAATTTGAATCGAAATTGCTTGTTTAAACCTTGGTTACCATGACATAAACTCAAAATTTGCAGCCAAGAAGCGTTAATCTACTTTTTGGCCTTCTGACAAGTAAATGTCAAATTAATGTGCAATTAGCACCTATAGAATCACCGTATTTCCAGGTGGCCGTATATTTTACGCATGATCGTGTGATAAAACAGCCAGAAAATTCTCTCCAAAAACATCCGTTTATAAAAATAAATAGTTTTATACAATGATAGTAAGATGAGATCAAAATGTAACTGAATCAAAGCAGGCTGTGTTAGCGTAACTGTAATAATGTGTCTAATGTTAATACCCTCTTCCACGGCTTGCTCTGATTCAGTTACATTTTGATCTCACATTATTTTTATCCAACCCTAGATACACAACTTTTAAATTATCGAATTACTAAAATAATATTATTTTTAAATAATTTTTGACTTCATTCAGACTGACGCCATCTTTTGCTGACTAAGCGTATTGTTCATCACAGATGTCTACTAGAGTAGACCAAAAAAATCGAATATTTTTTTTTAACTTCCGACACTGAAACATTGGTTTCTAGGCACCTTTAAAAAATGCTTTTTAAACATAAGCTTAATTTTATTAGGATGAACTCTCTCATCTCAGTTTTCTATTTGTTCTTTTTGTTCTATTGTTCTTCTATTTGGCAAAATCCATAACTCGTCACTACTTAGTTGTACAGAAAAATTTTGTTTACATTTCCTGTATAAAATTGAACGCTCTAAAAAAGGTATTTTACAATTTTTTATAGCTATTAGCGTTTAGAAGATATCAGAGGTCAAAGTTTGAATAATTTAACAAAAATTTCTTTTTTACTTCTAAATTTTATAACTCGTAGATAAACAAATATTAGAAAATGCGCAACATATGATTTTGTAGAAAATTAAACGGTCTACAAAAAAAAGTCTTTTGTGGTTAATCGATTATTCGAACCATTTAAAAAAAAATCCAAATTTAGTCTCAAATTTTGGTTTTTAAAATGCGAATATCTTCTAAATAAATAGAGTAATAGATTAACCACAAAAAACCTTTTTTGTAGAGTGTTTAATTTCCTATAAAATTGTATAGTTTACATTTTTTAATATTCATTTATCTACGAGTTATAAAATTTCGAAATAAAAAAAAAGTTTTTGATAATTTCTTCAAACTTTGACCTCTGATATTTTCTAAATGCTTATAGCTATAAAAATTGTAAAATGCCTTTTTTACAGCGTTTAATTTTCTGCAAAAAATGTAAATAAAATTTTTTCCTGCGATCAAAGTAGGGACGAGATATGGATTTTGCCAAATAGAACTGAAGAAAAAATAGTAAACTGAGATGAGAAAGTTCTTCCTATTAAAATTAAGAGCTTATCTTTAAAAAGCATTTTCTAAAGATGCCTAGGTAGCAATTTTTCAGTGTCGGAAGTTAAGAAAAAAATGTTCGATTTTTTTGGCTCACCCTAATGTCTACCTTACTTTTTTTAAAATAGTTACTAAATAATTTAATAAAAAGTAAACCTGTTTGCAATAAGAGCTTCTTCACACATTTTCGCGTGTTTCAATCCATTCGAACGCAAATGTTTTAACATCTTCAATGAAAGTAAAAAATCGATCAGGTAGTATTTTTCTAACATTAGATCTGTATTTAAAAAACGTTCCACACCCAAAATGCAGTTTTGTTTAAATGTAATAAAATCTACAACCACCTCAGGGTAAATTTGTTGAAATTGGACGTATGTTGAGTCCAGGAAATATTGCCAACCATTAATTTCATTGTAGACTCCACTTTTAAAATACGCCATTACAATAAACCTGTCATATTGTAACTCAAAAAGCATTTTAACAAATCTTTAGCAACAAGTAATGACACCTTATTAATCAAATTTTGAAAATAACAAATTTGAATTTAAAGTTTGGTCAAAATAGCCAATTTTATATGACATTTCAATGCTCCCAACCCATTCAGTTCTTGTTGATCGCGTTATGTTATAAATTTTTATATTTTTTTATAAACTCTGCTGGCGCCTCGAGATTCAAATTAATTTCGCAAATGTAAATAACTATTAAAAATCGTTTTACTAGTATATAAGTTTAGTCAAAGTTCGAAGTTTTGTACACTTTTTTTCAATTTTACTAGACTGATAAACCCAAAAAAAAGTAAAGAATTTTGTAAATATTAAAACGTTTTTTTACAACCACATTTCATAATTTTATTTTTAATTTTAATAGATTTATTACTCTGTTTTCCATATTTTCAATACGCTTTTGTTTGTTATAAACTTTATAGAATAGCTAGCTGTACATACATAGCTAGGTATAGGCAAAGCGAGCACGTCCAGATTTGTTACTATTCAGATTTGAAATAACTAGAGCATACAGATATTCTAAATCCGACACAGAACGTTCCATTTCGCAGCAATGTAACAAGACCGTAATTGAAAAGTCGCACACAAAATCCAAAAAAATTTTGATTTGTTTACAATATTTGTCTTTAAACGGCAATAAGTTGTAATAAAACTTTGTCGTATTTGATTAAAGAATGAGGCTTTTGTGTCGCAGCCCTCACTTTAAATAAGTTGACAGAGTGTTGTCTGAAGTGTAAAAGTTTGTGCAGGTGGGTTTAAAAGCAATATAAAAGTTGAAGTGATGGATCGAGGGATGTTAAATAAAGATGTTGCAAGAAGGCATTTCCGAGTGATATAATTACTCTTGGAGATTGTTTGCCGAACTCAGTCATGCAAATAATTCAAGGCGTTGATCAAATTGGAGAACGCCATTATCACGTTTAAATGTTGAACGTAAAAACTTTATTATTGCCTTCATTAATCCTAATTATAATTGAATTTTATTGCCGACTCCGCAAAAACGCATCAATTCTTTCAGAATTAGAAACTGACGACGACGAACTACAAGTAGACATAATTTAACACGAAAAATATTTCCTCTCACAAGTAGGTCTTAACGTTTGAGTCAAATACAGAGTAAAACAAAGTCTTCTCATGTAGTTGATGTCTTTATAGCACCGGCGTCTATTTCAACTGAATTAATGTAGCGTTATGCAAAAGGCGAATGCTGAACCTTCTTAATTCGTTTAAGTTATTATGTTGAAAATTATACGTATGTCGTGAACAAGCCTGTTCTGAATTAACCACATACAGATTTTACTTAAGAAGGTTAATTAAACTCCAAGTTAGAAACGTAATAGTAGAGTAAAAGCGGTCAAAAAAGTAAAAAACAAAAATTTGGCGTAGAACATTGGTATCACTATATTCCTAATAGTTTTTTCATATCAATTAGATGTTTACGACTTTTTTAAAAAAAAAAAGATACTCTTACATAAAAAAAGTCGTACATTTTAGCAAATATTTCAAAAATCTGTACCCATTCTATACAGTACCCCAATAAATGTTGTTACAGCTTTCTTTAAAGAGGCGAATTATCAAAAAATATTTGATAAGTTCTAAGAGGTATTGGGGTATTTAGGGCCCCTGGATGCGGTTTCTTGACGTCTAGTCAATACGTTAAGACCGGTCGGTGTAAACGCGTTGGATGGCTCTTAGAGCGGACAAAATGGGACCCTTGAGAGTGCTACGCTCTTATGACCGGAGCAACGACGACCACTGAGCCTCTGAGAATCTTCCGGTGTCGTCGCAACTTCCAGTCATTTCCCTACCAAGCAATTCGTGCCCTTTTAGAATATCTTCGAGATCCATTCTTTTTATAGCACTTCATATCGCTTTTGCTTAGCTCGATGTTTTTACACCAAGAAATAAATTTTAAATTTGTGACTAACCGTCAAACATAATCCGTCTTTATACGAATTTTTTTTCTATAAATTTCAAATGAGCGATTCTAAAATGCTTTCTATAAAAGAGATTTTATTTTTTTAGGTGGTTCTAATGTAGGGATGACCACTCGATGCATTTATTATGTATAAAGCAAGAGGGGTTTTTGAAATAACCACAAAGGTTTAAAGAAACGTTTTGGTTGGAAAATATTAAATGCAGGTTGAATAATGTACAATAGTTTGAAATTTAAAATAATTATATATTTAACGGTTATTCAGAGTAATACGCAATTTATTAATTATAAATTTTAAAAAAATAAAAAAGTGATGAGAAATTAAAAATAGTTAAAATTACTGAAATATTAAATAACAAAGCTTAATAAGACTCTCGACATAAAAGACAAAGTGAAGTGACGTAGAAGGGTTCTCCGCTCCAACATAGCCGCCACGCCTCAAGTCCCTATTCAGTGCTTGCTTCAAACCACTTAGTTTGAACCCAGTCGACCCACACCATTGCCGTTGAATTTGCAACCAATCAGAAATAAATTATTCTCAGTAACAAATTAAATTTACACAAAGAAAACCATTTATGCTACTTCAGAAATGAAACATCAAGCTTATATTTTCAAAATAGTATGTACAATCTCAAGCTGTTCAAAATAATGAAAAAAAAAACAATTTTCTTAAACTTCAACAATCAAGAAAATAACTTAAAAAATAACTTATTAAAAAAAACTATTTATCTTTTCCAAATCGAAATTTTACATTTATAAATTTTTATCTTTTGGAAGCGTTTAAGAATAGAAAGTCTATTAAAGAACACATTTTGAAAAGTCAACTTTGTGGCACAAATTCAAGTTTATAAAACAAGCGCAAAGCGCGAGTTTTTATTTAAAAAAAATTATAGCCACAATAACTTGAGAAACCAGTTCTTTTTGCTATTTTTTCTACTTTGCGCGTTTCACGTGATTGTTAAATAAAAAAATTAATTAGTCAATCTTTAGGGACTTTTGCGTTAATACGAGATTGTTGGTAATAATTGACATAATAAATGTCAAATGTTTTTTGAAATGTTTTCAAATCTGTACAAAATTCTGTGGAAGTAACTCATAAATAGTTCTCTTTTTTCTTACCAAATCGCTTAATGATTGAATACCCCAATTGGCGTAAACACAATAAGGAAAATATTCAAAACATTGTAAAATTATTCTTAAATTACCAAACTAATTGCGATACTGAACGACTCCTCTCATCGTTATTTCAGACCAAACAGTTTACTCATCTAGCAAATAACTTGTAAATTATCAAACGCTATGGGGATTGTAAATCGTCAAATTAGTGTTTAGAAGCTATTTCATTTTCTAATCTTACAAAAAAAATTTGAAGTTACCTCATTGTAACCGCCGCTTGCCCACCCCATTTTAGAATGTTTTATAGGTTAATTGCGACACACACATACACAAAAAACACCTTGGTGAAGAATACTAGTCATCAAGATGCAACAAAATTTATTCGAATAAAATTATAATAATCTCAAAGCTGCCATAAAAGCTGAAACGTGACAAATGACGTTTCATTCCAGTGAAAGTGTGTTACCAATCCGAAAAAAGTAAATTCCACTAGTACTTTACGCACGCAGTTTAGGTGCTGAATTGGCTAATACGACACCCAAATCAGTATCTGTTGCAGACGCAAAGTAGAAAAAACATGATTCAATTTTGTTTAGGCGTGGTCTATCTATATTCAAGCATGCCGTTATAGAGAAAAGTTCAGTTGAGTGATATTGCAAGTGCGATCACACTTATTTATTCAAATAATGGGATTTCATCGACATTTTCAATTCAGTTTTCTATCAAATCGTTTGGAAAAACACACAAAAATTTTAATCTGTTATTAACATTTGACAACAGATTTAAAAAAAAAAGGTCGTAAAATTTACAATGCATCGCCGCCGGTATTAATATTAGCTCTGTATTAGATTTTAGTAACCCGGCGCATCCACCATTTTGCAAATTATATTTTAAATCATCATAACATAAAGATTCATAATTATTTTTACTTTTAGTACTTTTTACAATATTAAAAAGTAAAATTTAAATTGGTTTTTTTAAGTTTCTTGTTTATTCCTTTTTATGAGGTGCAGGATTTCACACAATTTCCTCTCGATCTATAACTGCATTTGAATCTAGATTTTCGTTTGTAAAGGTTATTGAAGTTTTGTCCTCTAGAATTTACAACCGGAGTATGTCCAATCAATACCTATTGTTATTTTATCCCACATTATTAAAGGAAGTAATGCTGACAACTGGGAAATGTAATGCGATACTTCAATATCGCGTTTCACGAATGAATTAACTTTTTTACGGTGTAACAATGTCTCTGAACTCTGCCAGGAAATTGAAATATCTTTCCACCATCATGAGTTTTCTCAAACTATATGTTTTTTTTTTAAGAGAGACGCACAATTTCCCACTAATGGAATCGATTTGTGTGTCACTACTTCTCTCTAATAATCATCTCTTCAATTTAATAATGTTGCTTTATTGTACATTAAAGACAGCTTTGAAATATATTGGAAGACCTAAAATCAATTTCCTCTAAAACACGCTTCCTTTCATCTTTCTAATTATTTCGACGTTGTCTAAAATACAAGCTGTAATCAAATGATGTGTAGAAATTGTACTTAGTAATAGACTTCGTTTAAAAGAGGCTAAATATCCGATCTTGCTTTATACAAAAATTTTGAAATTCATAATGTTTACATTTTGTTTGAAAACCGCTAGTAATTTTTAAATTTGGCGCCTTAAATTACCTCTTGTGCAGCGTATTTAAAACAAATATGCACAACTATTTGTGAAATTATGAGTGATACTTACAATTAATTATTAGGTTACATACAATACAGATTTTGTAAATAATAATTCTTGAGTACTTATTTAGCATCTTTTTAACAAAAACTATTACCAGATAAAATCCACACCCTGTAGATACTTGTACCAAGAAATCGATCACTAAATAATAAAATTTGAGTCGGTTGTAGGTGGCAGGTACAGCTTAGAATTTGCAATAGAAATAATTGGTGGGTATGCATGTGGTTCATTACGAGAATCGCGTGTCTCCGGAATAGTGATTAATTTCTATAAAGTTGGCGGCCTTCATTACCCAGAGTGAGAGTGGAACGCTTGATTACCCAGACGACTGAAAAGCCGACGGCGAACATTACGAGATGTTATCTAACATGTGTGACAGTTGCTGACACATCCGAAATTCCTCGCCATTTACTCTTCATTTCGGGTATTATTTCCGTATCAAGAATTCTTTACGATCGGACAGGATTACACCAATAGATATCTCCTGATTTATCACCAAAACGAGTTAATTGGATTTTCTTCATATTGAAACATTACATTTAAATTGATTAATTTTATTAACTAGAGACGTATTTACGTGTTTTCGGAATTGACAAACATTGGGAGAGATGGTTGTAAATTATACGTGGCCAAAATTTATTACAGTTCTGATTCGGTAAACAAACAAAGTTATTGCTAGACTCACATATCTATATAAAACGGAAATTTCATTGATTTAGAATAATCAGAATTCTACTCACTATTTACACTAGAAAAAAAATTGAAATATTCATTCGTTTTAATATGAATCAAATGTTAAAAATGTTTAAAATAAAAAATTGCATTCTTGTTACTGTTCAACAACATTCTTATGTAGTGACACAAAGTAAGCCAGCAAATTACAGTTGAGGTGGAATTAGGTATTTAAAAAAAATCAAAAAAAATGTTTTAATATTTGCCACTAGTTCTATGCTACTATACTGTTGATTTAAAAAACTAAACTTAATTAAAGTAACCACTAAAATTAAATAAAAGCAAAATCTGTTAAACCAATCTTGTTACCAATATTCAAAATAACAAACAAGAACAAAACCAAAAAACCTTACAATGTGCTATGTAATTTCTTAATTATTCTTTCGACGTATTTTTCGAAAAGTATAATAGACTAAAAACTTTTTAAGAAATTTTTTCATGTAAACCTTGAAGATTATCAATAGGTCTTCTTCAAAATTTTTCACAAGTATGGATTTTGACCTAAAATATGTATAGCACCACAAGTCATAAAAATTAGCAGAAAAATTATGCTTTATCTCGATAAAATAAAAAAAATTCTAGCTTCCTAAGCTGGATAAACAACACTATAAAGAAAAAAACCCAAAACAAAAATAGTTAAAAAAACGAAGAGCAAAAAAATTTTGTAAAAAGTTAAATAATTAAAAGCAAAATAAAGATTCTGACAATGCAAAAATAATTCTGAAAAACAAAGCGATTCAAGAGTTTAAACATCAAAACAAAAAATACGAGAAAATATTTTGGAAAAAGTGTGAAACAAAATTCCAGAAAAAATTGTAAAACGTGTGTTGGAAGAAATAAAACAACAAAAAATAGTTCTAAAAAAAAAACTAAAAATTCTGGAATAGTAAAAGTTTCATTCTAGAAGAGCTTAAAAAACAGCGTTTGAAAGAAAAAATTAAATTTAAAAAACGATAATTAGTAAAAAAATTTGAAAACCGATTGACAAAAAAAATAATGAAAAAGCAGTTATAAAAGAACTGAAAAAACACTGCTGAAAGAAAAACAAATAAAAATTTAAAAAAAGGTTTGTTAACGAATTTGAGAAACGATGTCTGGTAGAAAAAAATCATTTCTAAAAAAGGTTGAAAAACATATTCAGAGAACAGAGTCAAATATAAGACAGTCAAGAAGAAGTTTCTAAAAAAGCTTAAGAAACATCAAGAGTTTTTAAAATAGCGTCAAAAACAAGAATAAAAGAATTAAAAAAAATAAAAAAACAAGAAAAACCAAAAAGCAAAACAAGAAAACTACTTGTAAAAAAATATAAAACAGAAATATTCTAGAAAAAAAATCATAAAAAATAAGATAACCAACTGAAAGAAAGAAAAAAACAAAAAACGCTTGTAAAATAAATTACAAAAAAACTTCTTTTAAAAAATTTTGATTCTAGAAGTTAAAAAAATCAAAAAAAAAATAGCTAGAGCTTTAAACACAAAACAAAGTATTATAACTAGTTCAGCGTTACAAGTAAAACCGCCCACATTTGACACTTAAAGATTGTAACCGTATAGAATATACAAAAGATGGAATTACAAGAAAGTCACAGACCTCTTATTATGAATATGTTTTCAATTACAACATTTATTTTAGTCTTTTTTATTTTTACATCTCTTTTCTTCATCTTCTTTTTATGACAGTATCGCCAGTCTGTTACTAGGTCCTGTCACTGTGTACTTTTCATTCTAATTTTTATTATCATTATTAAAATGTTCACCAGATATGTAAATCACCAATTTTTATATTCAACATCGATCTCCGCATGTCTTCAATACATTTTCATGTTTCCAATTTACTTATTAACTTATTAGAAATAAATATATGCAGACATCTTAAGACAAAAATTTGTAGAGATACAAGAAATGATGTATTTAATAGATTTAGATAAATTGTTTTTTAGTGTTGAGTTCAGCACAGAAACCGACTAGATAATAGAAAATGAAGATTATTTTCTATTATTTAGCTTGACTTTTTAATCTAGCTCTAAACCGCACAAGAGATAAGGTGCTTGTGTAAATGGCAGAATTCCGTCTAAAGATCTTGAAGTAATCAGAAATTAAATGAGAAACTATGCAATAACACCAATGTTGATCGTTTAATACGACATTTATGGGCAATTTCAAGTTCGGTCGACCGGTGCAGACGGCCAAATAGTGCATGGATAGCGCATGAGTGTGCATTGTTATTGCTATCTTTGAGTTATGGTTGTATTCCCAAACTACTTAAGCCAACTTTGGATTAGTTTACGGTTATATCCTACTTGTTCTCAAGCAGACGCCAAAATTGTATGCTTAAACTCTATTGTCTTCGGCTTAATGTCTTTAAAACAATTTCATTACCAATTTTGAGATGATTATGTTTCATCGATAATGGCCACTTGAAAGACTTTTCGTAAAAATAAATTAAATCCAAAACTGGGTCATGTGTCCAATTAGTTTCCCTCGTTTTATTTTTTAATTTAAATTTGAACAGTTTTGTCGATATTTGAAAAGTTATGTTGACATTTGACTAATAATAAAAGTTGTTCCCTCTGCTTGTAACTTTGAGTCAATACCGGAAATAATTTTTTGGTGCCTTTATCTGTCATATCGAGCAATAAAACTGCATTAGGTTGAATTCAAGTTCGTCGGATGTGTTTCCCCGAGTCAGTGCTCAATATTAATAAAACGATAGCACGTGCAAGGGATAGCCATCGGTTTTGTCCGGTCAGGTGAGGGTGTGGTATAAAGTACGAGTCTCTCGAGTCCACTCAATAGGGGGGCCACGTTCAGACCCCATATCTCATTACATTACAGATCTCGCCATGTGGAAAAGACCGCTTCAAATACAACGTCCCCGAGGAAATCGAAATACATCGGAAACTCAAATGAAAATATAATCAAATAAACTGATTCTACATATATCGAATGGAACTTAATAAACAACTGCATAGGGAAATAAATTACACGAAGAGAGAAACGGTAATCTTCCTCGATTGCATTTTAGCGCCAAATCGATCACTCACAACCTGATATTTGCCGGTTCTCAACTTTGAATTAATATAAATTTTGAGTGCTTCGCTGATTACAAGAGTAACAAATATTAAATGTTAGCAAAAGTCGTAAAACCGTTACTGAAGATTAGCCACGCAACGCTACCTACATCGGATATACCTCGGATCGGAGAATGTTATCCCGCCTATAATCACCGACTTCATACACCCCTAGAGACGCAAACTAAAAAATTATCGCCCCCTTATTGAAAGTTTAAGGCCCCACCAACATTCATAGTAATGAACCACTTAGAACGAGTTAAAAATAAATGATCCAAAAATCCAATAAATAAAAAATTTTAATCAAATTTCTTACAAAATTTTAAGAAATTTAAAGTAGAGACACTTGTGTCTACTAATTTGTAGCTCAATTTCACAAAGTATTCTAATACGTAATTTTGTAAATTTGTAAAAACTTGCTATTTGTACTGTTGATAAAGTAATTCCTAAAAACCAGTTACAAAAACTTATACAGTGTCTCAAAATTAGTAGATAAGCCCTAAACTACAAGTTTCCTCTTCAACTTAACCACATTTCTGTATGATCAGCTGAACTAAACATTTTTTTTTTTTTTTTGAGAAAATTAACACTTTTTGTCACTTTGACAATTTAGTTATTACAGTCGGCCAAATAAAAAAATAATAAATATTAATTTTATTGCCTAGTAACATAAATATTACCTTTACCACACCTTTACTAATAATTAATATAAAGTGTTCAAGTAAAAAAACGCTCTAGATTGCTATAAAATTTTGTTAAATAAGGCGGTATTAAAGTGGCAGGTCGTAACTTAAATATTATGATTAAATATAACCTCCAAAATTTTATCCGATTGTGTATCAAGTCAAAGTTTTTTCAGTGAATTCCAAGTTTTTGTTGGGTAATTAAAAATGAGCTGTTTGCAACACTCGCTGAAATAATTCGGTTGGGGTCATTTACCCTCCCAAAATTGCCAGTTCTAACAACAAAATTCATAAATTGCTTATATTTTCAAAGCACTCTAAACCATTTTTTTACTTGAACACTTAATATTTTATGTGATTATATAATATTGCTGTAATTTGAAAACGATAAAGTTTAGAAAAATATTCTTTCAACATTTGGTATTATGTTGAAGAGAGGAATTTGTAGTTTGCGAATGATCCGCCAGTTCTCAGACAACCTGTATATTGTAACAACCTGTCAAATTCAAGAATTTTGTTATTTAAATAGTTGCATTTCTAAAGAATTATTTATTTATTTACACAAAGCACGAGCAAAGTCACACAACACGACAATAACTTATACCTCTTATATTTTACGAAGTC
This sequence comes from Tribolium confusum, assembly GCA_029207805.1. NCBI lineage: Eukaryota > Metazoa > Arthropoda > Insecta > Coleoptera > Tenebrionidae > Tribolium > Tribolium confusum. The sequence continues at coordinate 15,747,008 of JALGAY010000006.1, forward strand.
ATAACATAAAAGTTGATTTTAGTAGTTTTTTAATTTGTTTCGAACAAAATAAATTTCAAAAACCTTTTTTACATCATATTTGTCAAACAGAGCAAAAGATTGAAATCAATATTCGTAAACATGTAAGAACAATGTAAGAACATGTAAGAATTCAAATAAGGGCGGGAATTCGCCGGGTAACTAGCGACATCTTTCACATTAAAAAGTTGTGTCAAATCGAGGTTTTGACCAGGCCATATACAGGGTGTTCCTTAATCATATGCAAATATTTAAGGGTGTGAATCTACATAAAAAATTAATGTTAGTTTGCCTTATAAACTATGGTCCAAAAATGTTTCCTTAAAAAAACTAGGGGTGTTGAAGTTTAAGGAATAAAATAGAAATTAATTAATATTTTCAGAACCGCTTCATGTGTCAAAATGATATCAAAAGCCAGTGACATATTCCAGAGCAACTAGATATTTATTACTAAATTGCATTCTTCAATTATTACATTAATTTCCTCAGACAATAGATCGGTTTTTATTTTTTTACTCAAAAATGGCGCATCGGAGAAAAACAACTCAAGAAAAATCTTATATTTTAAATTAAACGGGTAATTCGAAAATAATTTTTGTTTGGAAAAAAACCAGTGGCGTACCATTTTTTTCTTAAAAAATATCGAAGTCAATACCCGTACGCACGCCACTGTTAAAGCTAAATATTCTTTTTGCATTAAAAAATATGCGCCTTTGTTAACTTTCATTACGTATTAATTATCTCTGAAATATCTAAAGCAGTTCAGAAAATATTAATTAATTTCCATTTTTTCCTTTAAACTTCAACACCCCGAGTTTTTGTAAGAAAACATTATTGAGTCATAGTTTATTAAGCAAACTAACATTAATTTTTCATGTAGATTCACACCCTTAAATATTCGCATATTATTAAGGAACATCCTGTATAAACGTCAATTTATTTAGACAGCCGTGCTATTCACAAATGCAGTACCACTAATATTTAGTGCGAGAAACATGATTGGGCAAAATTACTATTTCTTATTAACAAATAGCAATACCAGCTTGACGGCTTTTTAATAATTGATTATAAAAAGAACTTCACTTACATCAGTTTGTTACAACAATTAACAGCACAGTAAATAACATTCAAATAAAATTAACTGTTAATTGTAAAACTGGGCCCTAAAAAAACAATCCACGGGTAAATTTAACTAAAAGTTATTAACAATATTTAAATTTCTTTACACAACCGAAACCAAAGTAAATAACCACCAGTAAAAGTTAACTACCAATTGTAAAACTGTGCCCTAGAGACTATACCTAGTAACAATATTAATTAACAAATATTGTTTATTTTTTATATAAAAATGCAATTTAACATTTAACTTCAAAATTTTGGACAGCTGAAAAATTCTGATCGACATTAAAGAGTCTGTTTACTGCTAGGTCAATAAAAATGCTGACATGTTGCCTAATCACCAAATGTGCTTGTTTAGTGCGCTTAATTTGTCACTAAAATATGGTCTTCACTGTCAATAAAAAAAAATATTCTATCCAAAATTTTGTAAGAGAGTGGTAACTAAATGAATACTCATAAACAAGAAAACACATGGGCTGATTTCAAGTTAAAGATAATACCGGTAGTATCTTCGTTTCCATGGAAAAATAAACAAATTCGGGGTTGTGATTCGCTGTTGTCATGGAAAAGTATTAAAATTTGCGATACTACCGGTCTTATCTCAACTTGAAATCAGCCCATAAATTATCTAGCTTTTACTAAAGTAAATTGATAGTTTCTATCGTACTTGAAATTATTTTAATATTCCTTTAACTACAATAAAAATAGAAATTGTGCGTAATAAGTGTATTACTATCGCAATTTGAAGAAAAAATGTTGATCATTACACAGTAAGAAAAGGTAAATAAGTATAAAAAATCAATTGTTTAAAACACTTGAAAAGTTTTTAAAATTGTTTAAATTAACCTTGATATTTATCGTAAAATATAACATTAGAGATACGAATATCTCTAATTTTAGGAACAATATTTATGCCATCCATTGCTTCGGTCGGTCACTGACAAACATTTTTATAAATAATCATCGATGACAAGTGTTGTGAAAATTTTATAATAATTATTTCAATATCAATTTAATTTAGTTATGGGTAATTTTAGATAAAACTTTGTATTATACTTGTGTAGAATACATCTACACTCATTCAGAAATTAACCCCTCTGAAACTATAAACTTTTCTTTCGCGAATTGTATATAACATTTTACACTTTTATAATAAATAACTATTAGTAACAAAAAGATTTTAATTTAGAAACTGACTATAGTAATTGAGTGTTATTTAAATTTTTAGATAATTGTGTTTGGAGCTCAAATTTAATTTTCTTGGTGTATTGTTTTAACATTTATAAGATTTCCAAGTTGCATTTAAGCCTTGAAACATCTTCGAAGCAGAGCGCATTATTGGGTTTTCGCATGTAAATTGTATAGTTGTGTAAATGTATGAAACTCGAGTACATCATGAACGTGAATAGTCTTGCAATGTCCAAATAGACGTTCTTGGTTTACCCATTTCAAGGAGAGAGCTTTATCAAGACGGACAAATTATTCATGCTACGACTGTTTAAGCGAATGTCTGTTTTTCCCAAAAAATAAATAATTAAACTCGTTATTTTCTTTGTTTGTGAAGTGAAGATTGCTTTCGAGGTTTGGTTCGTTAGATTTGTCGCTTGGTGGTACAACATGTGATTCAAAGAAATCGTTACGACATTAGAGTGAAATCCCTCGAAGGAAATTGTCTTGGCGAAGATAATCAAAGTTTTCTTTAAGTTTAACACAATAGGAGTGTGGATGGCCCAAAACCCCAACTTTGAAATTCCGTGTTAAGTCGGTCTGCACTGAATGTAAAACTCGAGGATTTATACCGGTCCGAACGATGCCAGGAATATTGATTTAAAAAGATACACGTTACTTGAAGACTTATGCAAAGTCGCATTTTGCATATTTCCTTTGAAGTTGCTCTTGTATTCCGCGACCGTCGATAACTAAAAATTTGCATGTCTTTGTATTGTTAATAATTTAACAATGGACGGCGAAAATAAATTTACACAAAAAAATTACGTGATGATGGAGCAATTTAATTTTCTTTCATTTCCACAATTCTACAAGAATACGGTTTTTTTATGTCTCGATAAGATTTCATTTTAATCTTAATTCTCCGCCTAATTAAACATCTATGTCTTCCAACTTAAATGGATTTTGTAATAAGATTACAAGAAGGAAATTCATATTTTAAAAGCTTTTTTCATAAAACTCGTTATGCAACATGACAAGATTCATTTTTCTTCAACTTTTTTTCTCCGTCAAATTGAGAAAATGGAAAATATCTACAATTAAATTAATTAACTTGAAATTATATTACATACAAAATTCGCTCCAACTCGATTTGAGTGTTATAGCGGCTGGAATCGTCGACTTTGCACAAATTTCCTAAAGAAATACAAAACCTTTGCACTTGGAGGGTATAAAGCTCTATTACATTTTATATGACATATATAACTATAATCGCTCGTAAAATTTTAAATGTCTACTTTGTATCAGGCGACAAGACATAACCAATACAATAAATTTAGAAGCTAAAGCTTCAATAGCAAATTTTATTGACCGAATTTAAAATAACTATGCCCCATCGCTTACGAAAACAAATATATATATATATATATATATATATATATATATATATATATATATATATATATTAATTTTTTGAATTTGCGTCTTTAAAAAATTGTTATGACACTCAATGTGCTACTTTTATAGTCGTTACAGTACTAGTTCGCTAATATACCTATTACAGCATGCCCTATTATTTTTTCATAAAAAAATACGTAAAAAACAAATTAAAAAAAATACTACTAACATTATATTTGTTTCATAAATTAAATAGTTAAACTTATTTTTTTAAACACTCTTCGCTTGTCTTATCGTGTCCAACAAATTAGTTAAAATAAACATTCAAAAGAATAATTTTTAAAAAAATCTTAAATTCATAAGGTGCGTTTGGCTTTGCCACTCCGAGTGCACCTACTCTGTTTTTGTTTGTCTCATTCAGGACAGATAAATCCGTCATTGTTTGAATTGAGAAATTACTAATTTAAAGACTGTTTTCATGACAACGTACGCTCTTTCTGCCCCATCAAATAACTGGGTGCACAAAGAGCTTGTGCTATTTTAGATACAGTGTCAAAAGTACAGTAGTACAAAAGTACAGAGTGGTTTAGTATTGATTGTATTATTAGGTTTTTCCTACTCTCGATCATCACACAAAAAAAAACAAATAATACACCCTAATTAAGAAATACTAATTGAATTAGCAATAAAGTTATTAAATTTTATACTATTCAAATCTATCTCAAAAAACCTATATAAGCGTGCTGTTTAGGCAAAGCATATAAATAGAGTTTGGTTTGACTGTATTTTATATTTTTTAATTTATTCTGATCTGTTAAAAAAAACTATTGTAACGCTACTAACCTAACGACATTAAATTTACATAAGTTTGAATCAAAAATAGTTGTCAAATATACGTATTTGCCCTACTCTTCTCAAACTAATATATAGGTACTCTAACTCTGGCTATATCCAAAATAATTTATAGTAAAACAGTCACTATTTTTTTATCTTTAAGAGGCAAAAACATGACCATATTTTTTTTCTCAAAATACTGCTCTTTATAAAAAGTATAAACATTTGAAATTTAAAAAAATATATAAAATAAAATTTTATAATAAACCTAAAACAAAACACCAGAATAGAATGTGTGCCACATTTGTAAAAAAAATTTTTACTAAAAAATAATATTTTACAACTTCATATAATCATCATCGTAATTATCAATAGTTATTAAATTGTTTACTACATATAAACTAAAACTAGAATTTTTATAAATTATTGAAAAATACGAAATATGTATATGTGTCAAGTTGAAAGTTGTTCGTGTATGTTTCATCTATCTGTGAAACTTTTCTTGTTATAAAACTTTTATAAAAGAAATTGATTTGTATTTAGTTATTGATAAAGTAACTTTAAAAGAACAGTTTGTTTTACATTACATATTTATTCCAAGCTTTATTTAACTTTAATGAAAAGTTGTGTTACAAAAAATCAAAAGTTTAATTCCTTATCTCATTTGCCTGAAATCATATTAAAAAACCATTAAAATAAAGTGACTTTAATTTACCTAGAGCTTTAAATATTTTACATTTATATTATAATTAAAAATACAATTTGTTTGAAAAAACAAATTACTTATTTGTATTTGATGTTACAAGATGATCGAAAATTATAAAATATTGGTTGCCCGGCGCATCCACCATTTTTCAAATCAAAAACAAATTAACAAAATTATTTTCTGAGCTTACATCCGTTTTTATAAAAATTTTGTATCTACAAATTGTTAAAAAAAACACATTTTGTCGTTCTAAAATGTCAAAATGTAAACGTGCCGACTTGGCCCTTATTCAAGGGGCCTTATTTTTGAATCAAGAGAAATGAAATATGATTCTATGAATGTCTATGCTACTATTTAGTATGTATTAAACATAATAGTATAGTATTAATAATAATATAACCTTTATTATAGTATTAACCTTTAGTAGTAGTAATAATAGTATTAACCTTTGAAAGAATTGACCATCTATTTAAAATATTAATGCCAATAATTAAAACTTTTATAGTTGAGAACAGAATATGGACATTGTGAGAAACTCTTTTGTAGTAAAATAATTAGTAATAGACTTCTTAATGAGGTAAAAATTTGTATACCTAGAGTTAACTGTCGAGAACCTATGTTATTTTATTAATATTCCAACTACATACCATCATTTTAACAGCGTTCTCGTTACTTGTTTAAGTTGTATAATTGTGTGTAGCGCAGTAATGACTTTGACATTTTTAATAATGATTTCTCCTCTCAAATAGTAAAAAAAAAAGACTAATTGTTGCATGTACATAGTTATGCTTTTGTTTTATTCTTATATTATAATAATTATATACATCTTATTTATGTATTGAAATTTTTATGGTTTGTATTTTTGTGCCCATAATAGGCAGTCATGTCTGATGGGAAATAAATTAAATTATTATTATTGTGTTAAATGTTGACATCTCAAAAAAAAAATACTTTGACTAAAAAAAAATGTATATATCACATTCGAAAAAGTACTTGTTCATTACTTTGTCTTTCTTGTGGTTGTCGCTAAACACTACACTCGTAATCGCAAAATCACTGTTTAAACATTTTCTTAAAAACGGTCAATAAAAAACAGTTATTTTTTTATCGCTCTTGACTATAACGAGTTAAAAATTATTCAATTTTGAAAATAATTTTTTTTTGCATTTTTTTAAATACACAAAGCATTTAGTAAATTTGTGTATTATTTACTCTTTTAAATTAAATTTAAAAATAATAGATTAAATTGATGAATGGCATAAAAATTTAAAAATATGAATAAAAAATAAAAACTAGATTACATTGGCTGTATGCACTGTCGGAACAAAAATTAAAAAAGAAACGGAAATGGTCTTTTTAAGATAAAGAAAAACTAAATTTGCTCAAAATTTCATCATTATATTTGCTACCCTACATTTCAATTTTAAATACCACAATACAGTTTTTAAAAAATTTTAAAGTCTACTTTGTAGAGTAAACCCTAATCAAACGCTCTGTTCAAAGTTCAAATCAAAGTTTCTGTTTTCTGTAATAAATAAACATAATATTTTTGAAATTTATTTTTTTAAAAGTACACAAAAAAATAAAGGCAAAAATTGTGAAAATTTCAAAAAAACAACTAAATTTTATAGCGCTACTCAAACTCAAAATTTAAAATGTTTTTAAAGATTAATTTAAAAAAAATACTTTATTTTAACTTTCGTATAAAATTAGAAACATTAACATATTTCTAACAAAACAATTTTAATGGTCAAAAAAAACACACTACACAAAATCTCTAGTTTTTCTACTTTTTGTACTAACTTCTTTATTTGCAGTTTTACATTTTTACATACTTTATTGACTGCTATATTTCAGTAATTTTGAATTTATTTTTTTAATTTAATTTTGTTATTTCTGTACATGCGCATATTTTAATTTTTTTTATTTCTAAATTATCTACAATATTATTCCTGGTGTTTCCTTTCTCTCCTTTTTAATGTAATTTACAAGTCGGACCGATACTCTATATGTAGCTGATTTTCCTAACTTTTATTTATACCTCACCGTAATTTAGTTTAGTTTACTGTTATTATTATATTACTGTTATATTATGTTTTATTACAATTAGAACACGTTTAAACAAGTTATTGGAGTTTTCATTAACCAACTTTGCAATCCAAGCATTTAATTTGTAACACAATAGTTTGAATGTAATTAGTTAAATTATGATTCAAACTACTGTATTATTAATGTACAAAATTACAACTAGTTTAGACACTTTTATATTGTTTTGCAAAATATAACATTTCATAAAATTTTTAAGACGCGTTATAAAACATTTTCCGTAACACAATATCATGTTGTACAGTAAAAGCGTCGCGTCGACGATGTATTGTTCTAAAATCTGTAAATATGTAGCTCAACGTTGTGAAAATGACGCCTTAGGTAAGGTTCTTGCTAAGAGTTGGCAACATCCTCAGGTGTCCCGTTAGACTGAAATAACTGGCGTCAAAGGCAAGTAAGTGTAACCCAGGGGATATTTCATGTAGTTGTTTCGGTAAACTGAGTATTAAGCCGAAATATTGTCGGAGCAAAGAAACACGACTACACTAGTCGTGACTGAAATGTCAACCTCGAGGGGCACTAATTATTCATGATATATGTTACTGCATTTATGCACCGAGACAAGGTTCTAGTAATTGCTTTTCTCTTTAATGTTTGGGGAAAACACAGCACAAGGTCGAAGCGGAATTACATTATTTAAATTGGTTATTTCTAACTCTCTTATTATTACTAGGATTTTATTAATTTTTTCATGTAATAGTTATATGACTTATTTGAACGTCTTTAAAATTTTGGTGAAGTGTTGATACGTAAAACTAATTTATTTAAAACAGTATATAGATAAAGTAAAAAAATTAACAATATTATATAACAATATTATATTATTAACAATAATATAAAAATTAACAAAATTAACATATGTATGCGACGTTTTAACAATATGTTTCATCTTCTTTAGGCAAACATTTTTTACTAGTTGCTTATATCTGCGTCATAGCCAACTGTCAAAAAAAAACTCAAAATTTGTCCGTAATGTCTACCATTAAATTTTAAACATAAAAACTACAAATTTTGAATAAAGCAAAAATGTCTAATGTTATCTAGTTACTTATTTATCAAGTTGTGTTGTCCGTGTAAGTAGTTCGTTGTTACACAAGGTAAAAGTCCAACTCTTTAAAATGCAAGAATTGCTTCAATATATTTGTCTGATTGTTGTAAAAAACCTTAGTGCACTCTATTTTTCTTCTGATAAGAATTAATGTATAAAAGAGAGTGGAGTCAAACTTGGAACACCCCGTATAATAGCTCTTGCACTTAAAGGCCGATGCTTAAGAGTCTACACTATGCGAATAAAGATGACGAGGAGCTTTTACCGTCACTTCTTATAACCTGTGCACGTAACCGCGTTTTATACGCATATTTCTCTCACTTTATACCTGCCATGGTTAAGTGCCTCTAGGATATTGTAGCTGTAAAACTAAGTTTTAAAAATTTGTAAATTAGTGATAAACAATTTTCAACTAGATGTTGTAGAAATACGTCAAGACGTTGTCGAGACTTGGATGAAGTTATAGTGAATAATACAAACTGAGTGCGAATAGCACTACGATTATTTGTAGTCGTATTGTGTGGAAAGGAAATGGAATTGTCACATCTCGACAGTCGGTATAAATAAATATTCCTTTCGCTGTCTAGTTTCAATATTAAATATAAAAGATTGTTTTGCACATGACAGACGGGAATTTCAATTTGGTGACTATTATATAAATAAAGCAAATATTTTTCTAGACAGTCTTAATCTTTTATTATTTGAAGTTTCTTCGTATGCGAAAGAGTGCTGAAAGTATTTTGATATGAAGCAATCTGAAAACGCAAATTTGTCTTAAATATTTAGACGTAGGTAAAGTATCCAGTTTCATTCTGGCCGAAAAAACTCTCTAAGTCAGAAAAGTCCTTCAGATTACACCTCAACATGATTACTCATACCAAGGGAAATAACAGTCTGCTGAAAGCTAATATACTTTCTTTTATATTTCATACGAGAAAAATGATAAAAAATGTAAGGAAATAATTCCAGCCTAAAAACTCTCCCTTTCTGTCATCCTGAAATAACATTACTTTTTATACGTATAAAATTTACTAAAGCATTGTTTTTGATTTTGTAAAAAAAATGGTTTAAGTGGAGCTAAATTAAAAGATACTTGAACAAATCAAGAGTACTCGAGACAAAACCAAGCTCGTTTCAAAAGAGATTTGTCGTTTCTTGTATCTCAATTTTTTCTTTTCTTTTCTGATTCCACTTAGTAGGAAATTACATTTAATATAAGAAATAACGTCTTTCCGGATGTGTGTCCGGAAAACAAACACGTCCAAATGCACCACAGAAGGATCCGCAAATAAATAGGAAAATGTCAACGTTGTTTACAAGATACAGAAACAAAGCACGTACAAAATTAATTAATTTTTTTAAAACGATTAATGTTTGTGATTTTAATGCAAATCATTTTCATTTCAATTATTGCTATTTCAAATTGTGTTTATTTATTTTAATTGATTTAAAAATATGACTTTCAATTTATTGCTAAAACTCCTCTCTCATAATATTATTATAAATGTACATTATGTTAATAAAAAGAGAATAATAACAAATTTATAATTATTTTCTGTTTTGTTGGAATTTATAATTAGTCACATATTTCTGTTTGTATGATGAGCCAGATACCACAATAAAGTGTTGAACAGAATGAACATTTATTTTGCAAACAAAATTAATATTTTCTATGATCGTTATAAAAAGTTTTCTTTTTATACCCAAAATGCGTTTTTGAAGTGCAACGAATGTGCGAATTAAAATTCTTTAATTTAAAGAGTTGGATTAGAAACAAATAATTTATTTCTACTATACATGTACACGAACACACGCGATAATTTGATAAATAAATAACTCGATATTCACACAGTAATTCAAAAATTTCTCCACTCAGGCGGGACGGTAAAATCATTCATCTCCACCAATCCATAGAGTTGTTTAATAGTTTCGCACAATTTCGCGCTATAATGTGTTTCATGGTACAATGTCCTTCTAGCATTTACTCAGACTATTTACTCGAAAACTTTTTTTTCTGAAATTATTGTCTCCTTCTAAAAGATTATCCGCCCCAAACAATCTACTCTAGCCATTTTTATTTGATCTCGCAAAGAAAGCTAAACAGTGTAAATAAACTACCTTCATTCTTGCCCCCGCATGCTTCTAAATGCGGTACACCACGTCGTTAATTTGCATTAAAAGCGTGTAAAAACCCTTCCAGCTTAGATAAAATTTTGGACAATAACTTTTTTTTATACTGGTGGTTATACAACCACTAAGTCCCCTTTGTTGAAATTAGCCAAATTATTTTTTATATTGTCACTAGCTATTTCAATCGGCCTACATATTTAGTTATGAATGTTGCCATTGCTTCTCGAAGCTCCTCTACATAGCTTCGAATCTCTAACGTATCTTCCCCAGGTGTCCCAAAATTCCAAGTCACACAGCAAGCAAAATTTGTCGTGTCATAAATAGACGATCTAAAACAACGGCAGATGTCAATCCCAACTTCTACGGTGAGCCGCTACAACCTTCTGGAGGTGTTCCTCCATGGTCCTGTTGAAACGTTCAACTATGCCATCAGAATAAAGAGCAATATGTTAAGGTTAAAGCCACTTGATAAAATAGTTCATAAAAAAAAATATTTATGCGATATAAAGCTAGTCTTTCAAACAGAGCTCCAACATTATACTGCTTCATCGCCTCTCAACTACGAGTTGTTGCACCTTTATTCGCGGCACATGTGGTATATTTTCGGCACCAATCCTCAATGTCTTCTCAGATATTTACCCAGTAGAAGCATTTGCGTCACTTTTCCAAAGTTTTGTAGACCCCCAAGTGCAACGTTAACGTTCCGTCGTAGATTTCCCTTAAGACCTCTTTCACATAAAATTTTGGTAAAACCAGCTGCATCGTAAGTGTCTTACCATCAGCGTTTTCACATGTCCTCTTCAGCAGCCCACTTTATTCTCCGTTCTATTTACTCTTCAAAATCAAGCCGATGTCGTTATCGTTCAATTGTTCCTCTTTCATCTCCAACATTGTTTATCTATCCTAAGATTACCAAATCAACCTTCTCACTTCTTCAATGCTTTCAGGCTTCTCTCATTTATTCTAATCCTTGAAATCTAAGCGACACGGTCTTTTGGACAACACGTCTGTGTTCTAATAAGACCGCTTCTAACAATGTTTAATTTTAAAGTCATACTGCTAAAGTCTCTCAATCCATCTCTGTTTGCCCTTCTGCATTTGTAATTGCAATTCTGCAATGCAGCATAATCTGTCCTAATTTTAAAACCAACAGCATCTATTATCGTCAGCAAAACTTTCCAAGTGACGCAATAATTACTTTGAGGCTTGGAGAGTTCCTTGCTGTAATATTCGATCACTCTTTTCTAGCGATTTTCTACCTGTGTCAGTACCGCCCAAATTCCATTGTTGCTATTATCGATGTCCAAAATGTAAACCTTTTTGTTTTTAAATAATAAAGCAATTTTCAACGTCTTGAATGCTGATTTTCACCCCTTGCTTCAAACAAAGAGTGTCTTATTTTCAGTGAGCTTATAAAGCAGCTTGGCGATGTCTTCAAATTTTTTGACAAAACAAGGGTAGTAAGTGCAAAAATCCAACAAACTTTGCATCTAATGTTTATCCTGTGCTTAGATCCACTCTCAAACGCATGACCCAGAAACTCAACCTCTTTTTAAAATACACAACAATTCTTAAGATTAAGCTGTTCCTCAAACAATTGAAAATTTTCTTTAGGTTCTTCTCGTACTCCTCAAATGTCTTCTCAACAACCAAACAACCATTATATTGTCAAAGTGCACAAAACAAGTTTTTCAAGTTAGTTCCCATAGAACCAATTCCGTAAAAGTTTAAACATAGCTAGTGCGTTGCATAATCTAAAAAGCACAACGATGGATTACTAAACTCGATAATGCCGTTTTCTTCTTATCTTCCGAATGACTTCTAACCAGCCAGTATTCATTTTTTAAATGAAGTGTTGAAAACTACTAGAAACCGGCCAACATGCTTAAGATATCGTTAATAGAAAGCAGTGAATAACTATCTTTCTTCGTCACTTTATTAATCCTACTGTAATCCACGCAAAAGCAAGTCGATACGTCTTTTTTCGTAACTAAGACGACTAGTGATGAACACAAGCTTGTTAAACAAATGTAATGGCTTTCTTCAACTGATCTAAAGTAAAGTGTCGCCATTTTTTTTTAAATGTTTTTTTAACTTTTAATCACATCCATCATGACTGTCAAGATTTTCTTTTAAATTTTCTTTTTCGCATTGGATAACTCACAGTATATACTCAAATTGTCCAATTTGTTCTCCTTTCTTCAACGTAACTCAATTCTCACTCAGATTAGCTACGCAAGTAATCATTTGTTTTCTCTTCGTCACATCCGTGGTAATTATAGTCAAATAGGTTTGATAATTTCAGTCCAATATGCTCTAGAATCTTTATCCAACTCTCCCAGCACAATTTTCTCGGAGCTTCTCAGTCCATAAGTGTGTCTAATCGTTTCTTAGAAATTTCTGCTATAGTGTGACTAATAGCACAATCTTGTTCTAGTATTTACTCGCATTACTACTCAAAAACTTTTTTTCCTAAAACTTTTCGCAAAAGTAGTGTTTTTTTAACGGCAGAAAAACGTCAAAAACTATAGTTATTTATTTAATGACGCAATAAAACATAGTTCCGGCAAAATATAATATATAAACCACTAAAAAAATGCTATTTTTCCTTCGCTGCTTATAGCTCTCGGGCTTTTGCTCTATTGCACCTCAGTTCTCTCTCTTCATATAATTTTGTTATTAATATTAAACACTCTCTTTAATGTTCCGACGTATTAAAACAAAACCAAATTAATAAAAGTTGTAATACAAAATGTTGCTGCAATATTGCACTATTCTAGAATGTAACACGTCATCGATTTCATTTTAAATCCATTTCACAGAATGTAATTTTCTATCGTATCATCTCGGTTCGTAAACTTCGATCATCTTAAAATAAAAATAAAAATTTCTCGGTCTAATACATGTAGCTTATTATAAACAATACATTTGATAAATTTAGATCCCTTGTAAGCTCCAAATCAGCTCAAGGAACCGGCAATTCTTTTCCAATTAAATTCAGATATAGATCCAGATTGACTCAATGTCATCATCTCACACAAAAGCTAAAGTATTATTTGTCGAATTGTATTGCCCGTCTAATTTGTACCAAATTCAACTCGTCTGTTGCGAATTTCGTCTACTCTTTTACAAATAGAGTTTTCCGTCTTGATTCGCATTATCTTTTATCTGAACCGCTGCGTCGTATTAAGGGGTGTCAGTCACGTTTGTGAAATTTTCGCCAACCCTTGTTTGACGTCCCCTTTTCTTCCAGATGGGACTTATTACAAGACCACGAGTATTATAATCAAAGGTGTTGATGTAGCAATTCGGCTGGAAAGTAATTTGCTTGAAAGGATACACTCGGAGTCTGTCAAGGACCCGTTTGTTTTGTTATTCTCCAAGTTTAAAGCATACCTGGCAGCTTTCATCATGTTAGAATTTTAATTCAACTCGCATTTCTCATTTAAGCGTCTTAAGCTCGTATAAGCAAATCTCCCCAATTAAAATTCGCACAAAAATTATCATTCTAAGACCCAAAGAAACGAGAATGAATGTGTTCATCATTGAAACTCATTTGAATGCGAACTGAATACTCGCTAAAATCCTGACGTTGTGTATTTTAACTTTTCAAACTTGTTAATGGAGCTACGACCAATGAAAACGCAAATACTTGCACGTGTTTATGTATTTAAGTCAACTTCCACGATGTGAGATAATTTTATATAGTAGCTGATTACTTCGGAACCAACACCAGAGATCTGCTTTATCTTGCTAATTACCAACAAAATCCTCTCAACAATTATTTTTAATCCTCTAGCATCTACTAGAAAATTACCTTAAGAAACTCGATTTTTAATTTGAATTAACTACACCAAATGCAAATTTATTATTCCATTATATTTTCACTTCGCAATCAAAATATTTCGTTCCAGGAAAGCGAAAATGGAGGAGGCGCCGGAAGACACTTCACTATCGTCACCATTGTGTTTACCTACACTGCTTTGCACTTTGCATTAACAATAATTCAGCGCCAGATTCAGATAATGTTTGCGCTTGGATATAAATTGTTATTGGGTTAAAAGTTTCTCAGAAATAGAATTCAAAAACCAAAATTTCAAACATTTTATTGTTGAGCAAACAAAACTTTTTGAACTTTGCACTTGATAAAATATTGAAATGAATCATCTGCCTTTGCAGCTCGAGTTAATTAAAATTTGAACAGTAGCTTTTTGTTACTTATGCGTTTCGTTACAAACTGTCCATATATAGCAACGGTAAAATTACCTAGCCGGTAGTCTCGTTAGCTTTAATAATGCTGAACACAACAATAAAACCACCATAGTCATGTTTCCACTAAGCAAAAATATGCAAACTAAACTTGTTTTAAACTACCAGCATACACGCGTTCTTTTAATGTTTTTGTACGAGAGCTAGTGACGAATAGGAAATAAAAAGAATGAAATAATTTACTTTCAGGGATGAGTGCCGTCATATTCAATATTTGTAGCGTGTTTTGCTGGGTAATTGTCAAAGAGCGGAAAAATTATTGATGCAAAGTGTAAAAGTCAAGAGGGTTTTTATTTGCCATTTTAAAAACCTGCATTAATTACACAAATTTTTTTACTACCAGAAAATATCCCCCAGTTTTTTTTAATTAGTATTATTAGGTATTAAATTTTAACAGTATATTTGTATTTTTAGAATATTTTACCTCAAATTTACTTAGCTGCCTTAATTTTAAACATAATATACTAGCTTCAATTAAGAAAAATTATTAAATTGTTTGAAACCGAAAGTTGACAAAGTTGTTTTTTATTAACTAGATTTTTACTATTTAATATTTTAAACCAATTCCAGTTAGTTATGCATTAAAAATCGCAGTTTCTAGTAATTTCTCCATTAACTAGATAAAACAAATAACTAAAACAAAACAAAATAAAACGAATTTTTGTGTGCAATCCATAACCCAATCTGATTAACACCAATTAAATAAACCAGTTTTTCAGTGCTTATTTTTTGTGAAGATTTAAAAAAAATCAAATATTAGTATCCTAAAAACTAATATTTTAATTAGATTAACATAGTTAAATTGACATTGCTAAATTTATTTTAAATAAAATGATTATTTATATAATAAAAAAATTGATAACTTCCAGTTAATTTAACAAAAACAAACCCACCACAACTTAAACTAGTTAACATTGAATAAAATAAATGTTGTGTTCTGCTAATTTTTCATTACTTTTTTAAACATTTTTCATATTTAATTGTTCAACAAATAGAAATTAAACCCACAAGTTTAATCAAACAAAATTCTTACACAACAGTTACAGAACACTTTTGAAAGTTGAAAGTGTCATTATCAGTCCCTAAAAATAATGTAAAAAAATGTAGAAAAATGTTAGAAAAAACTTACTAAACTTTTGACAATAATAAATTAAATATAAAACATAAAAGAATAAAAATGTATAAAAATGTACTAAAAATAAAAAACTTGTTAATCAATATAAAAAAATGGTTGCTATTTGAAAAATTAACAAAACAAAGACCAATTTTAGCCGCATCTAAAAATATGTGTTTTCTAAAAGAAATGACATCAATTTGACATTTAATTTAAAAAAAAGTATAAATACTAATAAAAAATGTAAAAAAACAAAATTAAAAACAAACATTTAAATAACAAATAAAGTTTAAATTAGTGAAGATAAAATATTACAATCAAAATTCAATTGGTCATTTAATGTATGTAGAAAAGGTTCGTAAATGAATATAAGAAATTCTAAAGCTTCTAAAAAATTTAAAAAATAACCTTTACTTCAGATGTAAAAGATTTTAGAACTATCAGTGGGAGAAAAAATGACCACATTTCTAGACCACTACGCTCAATTAAGTACAAAGCTGCAACTGAAAATTTATGCTTACAAAAACAAATTAATAAAAAAAAGTTTAAAATTTCTTGTCAGATATTGATTTTGAAAAGTTAAAGTCTGACTCAAACATCAGTAAAGTTATTTAAAACAACGAATTGTTAATTGTAAATTAAGATAAAATTAATGTTAAAAGTATATGAGAGAGATGTAAAATTCTTACAATTGCAGAACAAATTATAGAAGAACAGTAAGTTGGGAGTCTAATGCTCCACACGTAGTTGTTTCCCAACGAAAAAAAGGCTATATACAGTGAAACCAAAAATTTAATAAAAAATCTGCTATTTTGGACAAAAAATTCTAAAAAATGCATCTGCCAAATAAAATAACTTCTGCTAAAAAAAATTAAAAAACAATAGTAACATTATAAAATATTTATTTACTAAGTTAGACCAACGTCTAAGCTTTTCTTCTTCAGTTAAGTGCTGAATCGTCTACTTTTTGTTGACTCTAGACTTGCAAAATTTAAAAACTACAGTAAGGTAAAGTACACTTTTTATATTTCTTGTTTTTTTTTTGCAAGTTTAGTAAAAAATAAAAAGACAAGATCAACAAGTAAATGATTCATGACTTAACTGAAAAAAAAATCCCACAGGTGTGACTAACACAATTTACGTACTTATAGAAAACCGAAAGTAAACCACAGCCCCTTTCTACAGTTTGAGACTCGATGAAAAACAACCATTATTGCGCTAAACATGTAATATGCTTTCAGTCTTTTGTATGTACAGTCACGTGCCTAAAAATTGTCATCTCACTTCGGATCCCAGTTCGGGTCATAAAATACTGAGCCAAAACTGCAACAACAACTTTTTTTGAAACATAAATTTCAATAAACATCTCTTCGAAAAATTTATTTCGGTGGACTTGAAGCCTTACATTTTTTATCTTGTATATATCGACAAAGTTTAATCGAATTAATCGTTAAGTCTGATTGAAATAAACCCATAAAGTGGTTCCATTTTTACTCTAATTAGATTAAATCAAATCAAATCCAATCGAAGTAAACGTCTTCGATTTAGTAATTTTGTAGTAATTTTTGACATAAAAAAAAATTAATCAAGAGGAGTGACAATCTACATGTTCGTAACTGTACATATATTAACACAACTGTAATAAGTAATTAATAATAACTCAAAATTAATAAAAAATACTAAAAAAATTAGGTGATAGTTGATTAACAATAATACTATGCCCGTGATGTAGAATATAATAAATATTTTGAACAACTTTACGGCCTCCGGACTAAATGTTTGTTTTTTATCCATGATAACATTGATAACAAAGGTACAATCACACACTTTTTATTTAATTGTCCGTAAATGAAATTGTGTCCGAAACTGCTTAAAGTTTCAGTGATGTAACAATCTTCAGAGTGTTTTGTCGTTTTAATTTTAAAATTTTATTTTGATGTGAATATTTTGTGTTGAGATAAAGCAGTTTTTTTTATTTAATTAATCTCTGTTGAATTTTATTAGATCATTTAAATCTGTGTTAGCCTTGATGAAATAAGTAATGTCTCAGGTTTGTTAGTCGCGCGTCAGCCATATTGTGATTATCTCCCTCGTCTAATTATGATTTTTAATTAAACGAAATGGCCGTAGCATATTTTTCGCGAGGATAATTCCCGGACGCATATTTTCCGACCCTTACAAGTCCGTATCCTTTGTTCCGATGTCGCGATCCTTTTGTTGTAGGATTCCTATTGTTCACGCGATGTGCAGATGTAAAGACAGTTGTAACTCTGA
The DNA here is from genome assembly GCA_029207805.1 of Tribolium confusum. Lineage (NCBI taxonomy): Eukaryota > Metazoa > Arthropoda > Insecta > Coleoptera > Tenebrionidae > Tribolium > Tribolium confusum. The sequence goes on from JALGAY010000006.1 coordinate 15,765,191, forward strand.
TGTTTGCCGCAATGCTGTAGGTTGACCGTGAGTCAAATAAATTCTCCACTAAGTTTGTAGAAACAGGACTATTGCATTTTCCGATCGATGCTTTACAACCAAATGGGAATACCACTGATCAATACAATCCTCTTATTGTCTATTATTCCTCCTCATGCAACCAATCAAGATATTTTTTTTATTCTTCACAAAATAATTATCTCAAAACCTTGAGGTATTGTTTTATTAATTTATAGTTTGTTGAATAGAGTCGCGTTTGAACATAACGTCGACCTCCCTAGAAGTTGTCACAATGCACACGTCAACACCAGATTAAGTCGTTTGCGTTGTGTTCATTAACTTGTGAATGCAATCAATGGTTTTGAGTGACAATCCAACTCCTCGATTGTCTTCAAATCCGACGCCCCCAGCTGCGTACACTAATAACCTCACTATTGGCAAACTTGCCGTCCTTTCAACACTCACTACCAAACAAAGAAATTACAACAACGGCTTTATTGGAAAGGCTTTCTGACCTGATTGCCAGATTTAAAGCTGAGAAATTGCAAACAGAAAAACATATATAGGTTACAAGGCAAAGCCGATATGTGCAACTTTGTATATACGGTACGTAAAAACTGTTTTACAATACATTTTAACAAATATTTTGTAGTTAATTCTAACAATATTTTATACTGACATTCATAAGAATATTGTTACAATAACAAAATTTTGTAGTCTTCAATCGTATTGGCTATTTAATAATGTTATCTTACCAACTTTTCAAAAAAATAAGATATTTAAAGGTACCTAGTTAAGCAATCACAAAGTGGTGTCCTAAAATTCGCGGACCAAAAAAATTAGTTCTTTTGGACAACAATGTAGTAGATTCCAAATATAAATTTGTAGTTAGTTTTATTTTTCCAAATAAAAAAATTCACTATAAGGTGTTTGAATTAAGTCTTTTTCAAAAATAGTTTTGTCGTTAATTCTGTTTAAAAATTATTTGACAATATAACACTTTAAACTTCACCATTTTGGTTATATTAATTAAGATCTCTATTATTAGTTATGTCAAATGTTATCATCATTGTAATTTTCCAGAGATAAATTTTTTAATGTTTTTTTTGTGTTCTTTAAACCTTAATTGATAACAAGTTTGTCTGCAAATTTTAAAATCTTCTGTATTTTTGTATGGAAGGGCCTAACGCCAGTATGCTGTACCCATTATCTTGGTACCAGATTACCACTTTGGATTGGTCTAAGTCCATCTGTATAGTCCGTTACAATCTTATTTAGTTGCCATAAAATTCTACAAAATCCTTCAAAACCACAGTATTACACTGTTCCAAACGTATAGTGGCATAGCTAACTTTAAAGGCAAGTCAACTGTTTATTACTAGTGCAATAAAGATTGTATTGTTACCAAACACAAGTAATTTATGGTCGTTAGACCCTTCGATGCCATCTGAGAAAACCGCCCAAAGCAGATCAAATCTAGGTAAAAGTGGTGACGAATCTGCATACCCCGGGCGGCTTGCTCAAATGGCATCAAAGGTTCTAACGACCATAAATTACTTGCGTTTGGTTACAATACAATCTTTATTGCACTAGTAATAATCAGATGACTTGCCTTTAAAGTTAGCTATGCCACTATTCGTTTGGAACAGTATATTCTCATTGTCCAATTTGTCTTTAAATTTTTAACTGCGGATAAGAAAACAGATGTTTTATTTAAAAAGACACGTTCTGGAAAAACACAAGAAAGAGTACTCATAGAATACTCATGTCACTGCGGTTTCAAAAAAGTTTGTAAAATTTTATATTATGTAAATAAAACTATAAAAAATAAATAAATAATATAATAATAATAAATTAACGTTTTAATTCATTGTTGACATAAATTGTAAGTTTTTTCTATCATTTTTAATTTTTTTATAATTTTTCTTTTACATTATTATTCAAGCACTGATAATAAAACAGTTTTCAAAAGCGATCTGTCACTGTTATGTAAGAATTTTGTTTGACTAAATTGGTGGGTTTGAGTTAGATTTTAATTTCTTCATTATTTGCATGCAAATCACCCCACTTTGAAAAAAAATCCTTTTATCGAATTCCATTTATTTTTATTTAAAAAAATATTAAATATGTATTTTTGTTGTTTAATATAAAAAAATCCGTTTTTTTGTTTTATTTTTTTAATTTTTATGGGTAGTTTAACTCCCAATAGTTGTAAAATTTGTTTAAAACAAGGTAACTGTTTGTTATATAGCAACAAAGTCCGCCATTACTAAGTATTAATTTGTTACTTTAAACTGTTTTTATTAATTAGATAATCACTTTCAATTTGTTTATTTTACCACTTACATTGCTTATATCTTTATAAATCTTTATAAATTAAGTTTGTTAAAACTGCTTCGGATAGTTTACCTGCTCCAATTCATCAATTTCCTAAATTCCAATTCTCGCAAACTAGCGATTCCGCCGCCTCCGGTCAACAAAATAATTCGCCAACTCGCCAAAATGGCAATAATACGAAGTAAACAATACAATGTAAATATCCCCAGTCCGATTGGTTAATCAGTAGTCATTGCGAAACTTTTTTAATCAACCCTTTTTCACTCCCAAAGCAGCACATTTTGCCTACTTGTAGTCTATACGTACGAAACTTTTAGTTTTGTAATTTGGTAGAAACGTGGAGTTTCTTTACTAAGGAGCTCCCATGTGTAAAACAAAGATATAAAAACAGAAATGCCACGTCGGCAGTTTATAAAAGCAGCCTCCTGCTGATTGTTCAAATCCAGCGCATACACACTTTTCACTACATTCTTTCCTGTTTCGTCTTTTCAAATAACACCCACTTCAAGCCAAAGTTTACTTACCTTAAGCTTTTCTTTTATATTTTCAAAGAGGGTGAAATGGCACGTACAGGGGGCAACATGCATGTGCAAGTAATTATCTGAGTTCGAATTAAGTTCGAATAGATTTGTAAACACTTTGTGCTTTAATTAGAACAATGGGGTGGAAATTTCAGCAGAATTTTGAACAAGCAAACGGCCTAGAGCTATTGTTAAAGTCTACTACAAAATTACCTTTTTTATATTATGTTTCTTTTATTTATAACTTATAAATAATAATTGTTATTTTTATTAAATGTATCCATTTTGAAGTTAACAGGTATGTAGTATAAAATTGCTACAATTTTTTCTGCTGTAATTTTCGTATTTTATGAATTACAAGAAGTAACAGAACAAATTCTATTTTAATTTGAGTTTTTCTTATTGAATTATTTTTATTATTACGCCGATTGAATTACGCCGGTGTAATTTGAGTTGCTAGGGGCAACGTCGTAACTTTACTATACTCTTTATACTAGATGGTGTAATTTTGCGCTATTTCGATGGAGTAGCTTAGTAATTTAGAATTCCAGCAAAAGTGTCAAATAGGTAGCAAACTATTGTAAGGATTCTTGCTAGCCTTATAGTCATCAAACTCAATAGCAAGAAAATGTACTAAAAAGCGGCCTTACTGTATATAAAACGAGAAGAAAACGATGACAAAACAGCGCAATTTAATGTTAAACCGAATTCAGTATCCAAAAAAAGTGGCGATATAAATTGTTATCGAGTTATTGTTGTGTTGTTCGTGTAAATAGTTCATTGTTAAACAAATTATTAGTTAAAATCTAACTTTTTAAATTGTAAAAACCCAAATTTGAGAATCACTATAATATAATAATTAAACCTAAGCCAAATTAGTTTATGTAAGACTGATGAGATCAACCAGTTTCACCTAGGCAAATCTAGTTTGATCTAAAATCCAGTTTAGTCTACAGCAAATATAATTTTAATTCAGTTTATAATTATTACCTTCTATAATAAAAGCGTTTTATCTCCTTTTGTACAAAATTTTAATTAGATTTCTCAAATGTAACTAATTGCAATTATAAACATTTGAAACACGACGTTTTCACATAAAATTTATTTGTGAAAAAATGTTTTATGTTTGTTTCCATCATTTTATTCTCCCCTTTGTCAAAGTTTGTTATCACGTCGCCACAATACAAAATTAAAAATTACTGCTGAAAATAAATCAAACATTATTAACAATGTTGAGAATTTTTGTGCCTCTATTAAAATACCAGTCAGTATCAAACATGAGTTTAAAACATTGGAATATACATCCAAAATTCTGTAACTAGTTACATAACCAGAATACGTTTCATTCCATTCGGCAACAAAACATTTTCATCATGATGAGTTTCACGAATATTCGATATCCAAAATATTGTGTTGCACTCTTTTTATGCCACATGCACTCACCAAATGCTGCATCGCTCGTATTTATTTTGGTGGAGCGAACATGATGTGCTTACATTACATGTAATAAAAATTCGTTTGAAAAATTTTAAATATGAGTTTGTTAGAAAAGAATTGTTTTGATTTTGGCAATGTATACGACACTGAGGATATAAATTCCAATTTTATTGTTTGGAGTTGTATAGTGTCTTTTTGAGTCGAATGAGTTTTAGATGGGAATGTTTTATTTGCGGTTTAGGGATGAGCTGCAACATTGTGTATCATTTCTAGTTCAATAAATCTTGAAGTTAGCTAATGTATGCAAACTACCGACTGATAAAATAACTGAATCCCCTTATTTTACGACTACTTTTGTCTGTTTCAATTTCCAAGCAGGCACGTGCGTGCCGGGAAGGCAATAAAAACAGATAACCATGTTCACTAAATATGCTCTACGTGTGCCACTAGCACCCCACAAACATTTCCCTTTGGAAAAAAATTTCTTTTTCCAAATTGATTTCGAGCAAAATAACAATTTTATACCATTATTTCAAATCGAAAAATCGTCGCTTGAATTATGATGAGAGAGTTGAATCAATCGAAATATATTTTATAAAAATAGCAAATTTTCAACGACGACAGCAACTTTAACAAGAGTTATAAAGGAAAAGTAGAACACAACACATCAAGAACTTTTCGAAAGGAAGTGACAAAAAGCGTCACAGAAATTCGCTACGAGACCGCATTATTAATAAGATCAGGACGAAAGTCGTCACTGGTTCATCCCCTTGGCTTTTAAATGCTTTTGAGATTCTTTACGTGTTTCGCAAGACTATTTTCCCTCGATGTGTGTCGAATTGAATAATTCAAAAATGTCAAAAAACATTAAACGCAATTTTTCAATGCGAATTAACAACTTCTCAAAGCAAAGCACTAGAGACGTAGTAAAATAGAAAAGATAAAATGTACTTAAGTGTTATAACAATTATAGTAAATATCTAGATCGCTCACAGCTGGCTTTCAATTTCGGTGGCTTCTATAATAAGTGAAAAATTCCTCTGTTATAATAAATGTATTCTAATAATATTGTACTAATACAAGTAACTAAATAAAAGTCGTTTCTTTATCTGCCGCTTATCTTGTTTATCTATTTTCTCTATTTCATAAGCAAATTTACATCTCAATCACTGTCTTTAATTCGTATGATAAAATGATTGTCCAAATTCAGGATCCTTAAACTAAAAATAAAATGATTATTAACAAATAATTTATTTCTAACTACTACTTACACCAATACACAAAACAATAATTCGATAAATAAATAACTCACTTATTAGTATACGTCTACAATTTTCGCACAATGATGTTTATTCGCTTCCAAAAATATCGCTCCAATAAACCGCAAAACTCAAGTAGTTGTATAGACAGACACAGTGTGCCATCTAACGAAGAGTGCTGGAAGGTAGCGAGAATTGGTATAATAATATTAGCGAAAAACAAAGCTATCTCTTTGGTTCTCGCTCGGCCACCAACATAACCAACCTCCACGATTAGGCAAAAACAACTACTTCGCGAACTAATGCTCCGATTGACATTGTATTACATCACCTAATGGCCCAACCAGCAACACACTGAAAGGCAGTGTAACCAGAACTAGTAAAGGTGTTCCAATCGAGCAACTTCGTCAGATGGCACACTGTGTCTGTCTATACGACTACTAGCCGAACTTCGCTTGACATAAGCGAGTTCTCCCACCCGTTCCAATCGAACACAACGCTCCTGGATACACTGTACTGATGAGGGGCAAAAACCCCAGCAAAACCCAACTCGCTCACTGGTAAGTTTCAACTGTCTGGCTACTGTCCACTCCTGCTTATATAACGATAGGTTATATAACTATTCTACACCGTGATCAACAAAAACTACTAATAGAGTTGTTATTAAAAAATTTATAATTTAAGCATAATTTTGGTACTTTATTTGTTTTAATCACGGTTTCCAGTCACATCTTTAATAAATATATTTATTCTAATTAATTTCAGTAAAAAAATACATAAATTTAATACATTTCAGACAAACATCTTCAATTACTTTAATACCAACCTATTCACTATTTGTTAATTACGATGTAGTATTTACTCGAATGTTTATTCGAACATTATCTTCAGGCAAAACAATAACATCATTCTTTTCGACCAGTCAATAGACGTAATTTAAAATTCCTAAAATTACGCGCTATAATATGATTCATAGACAATGTGATAATTCCGAAACTGTTCATCGGTTAATCTATTAGAAATAATTCTTTAGACTGTACTCCTCTAAAAGACTGTTTGTCCCAAAAAATACCTTAGACTTGCTTGTTTTTACAATGACTTCTGGTCTTTCTCCACTCCGCTATGAGCTTTTAAATAAGCGCCTTCTTGGGTCTCTGAATTTTTTTCAGCCATTTATTCTTGCTGCTGCTTTAATTTGCCACAAAGCTTGACTGTTATATGTCGAAAATTTAATTTTTTTGCCGTTGTAACGCTGTTTCGCGTTACAGTTTCAAATTCCAGTTTCTTAATTTTTGTTTCTATCTAATTAATTTTTTTCGAAATCTTTTTTTTTTACTCTTCTTCTTGTTTCAAAATCTATCAATTTTTCCAGATTTTCTTTGACTTTTATTTTCATTTTATCGTTTTTTTTTCTCCAAGTTTTCTGAAACTTCCAGAACCTTCGCAAATTCCTTCTTCATTTCAAGTATATCCCTCTGATAAGCATCTTGTCAAATGTCAAATTTCAGGAAGATATGTTCCTGTTATTCTGGTGGTCGTTCTCTAAATTTCTCTAAAAGTTTCTTTTTCTTTGTTTCCTTTCACTCTATACTCCTTTTTTCTTCCAGCATCTTCTTCCGTTCTTTTTTTTGTTCTTTTTCTAATCATTACTTTTCAAATTCCTTAAAATTGTTTTTTGTTTTTCTAGAATTTTCTTTAGCTCTTCTTTTTTTTAATCGTCATTTCTCAAATTTTTAATTTTCTTTTAACCGTCAATTGTCTCTAAAATTATTTTTCTTCCAAATGCCGTTTTTCGTGCTTTTTCTAAATCTTTCTTTGTTTCTTCTAGTATGTAACTGGCGTTTCTAAAACCTTCTTTTGTTGTTCTTTACCATCTAACCGACGTCCTTCGACCTCCTCAAAATTTTCTAATGCTTTTCTAAAAAAAAACCTAGACACTAATACCGAGAAAACCAGAGAGAATTTGTCTCTTTTTATATAATCCTCTGTCATACTCAAATTATTTATTCTACTATTCTGTTTTTTTAATTTTCACATAGTTTTGATTATTATTATAATTCCCATTTATGTTACTTTCTGTTTTTCCCTTCGAAGTCTTTTCATAATATTTTACGCTGCCAAAGTTTGCGTGATCACCAGCCATTTTTCTTTACAAAGTTGTCGATACTGTTTGAACAATAAAATGTCACAATTATTATTCTTTAATGATGCTTCGTCTGATAAATTTAATATGGGTTGTAGGTGACCTACATTTAAGGTGATAGGACATCGATTAAACTTACGTAATTTATTTTATAGCTGGTATTGTATGTACTAATTGCTGCGTCAGCACTTTTACATAATCAATTTCAACAAATTATGAATTTAACAGGTCAAAAGGCCAATTTATAGAAGCTTAATTTATTACTGGAGGGATGTAAAATGTGATATTGAATTTTCATCTAACCATAAAACATTTTTGTGTTTTCATAAATATCTCTAGTTCTGTACACTAACTATTTTTGTATGTTTTATTATTAAATTTAATTAAATATATTTAGAGAAAAATATCTCAATTTTCTTGTTATTTTTGATACATTTAATAAATTGTTGATTTCTGAGAATGCCTAGATATTGAGTCTTATTTCTATAAATTAAACGAAAGTAGAAAAGCAAGCTTCGTAATGACAAATAATAATGGTCGGATAGCTTGTCGTTATTAAATGAAATTGGGTACATTTTATGAGGCTATTCCAACTCCAATAATTTTCCAATAGGGAGTAAATTGATGCAATCGCTCTGCCACAAATTAGTACTAATGAAAGAAGAAAGACCAAACTTGACATTGAGAATAATTATTTAGAAAGCTTATTGTTTCACATTTTCCAGTTATTGAATTCTCGACTTTCAATTTTAATAATGGCACTTGTAATTTGAGTCTAATAACGAAATTAATTTTCATTTGAGTCGAGTGTAATGGTGGTTGAGATAAGTCGCAGGTAATTCGGTTTATGGGCTACTTTTATGACGGCACATGTTTGGCGAGATCTCAATTTACATTTACAGTCGACATGGTAGTTAAATTGGAGCTTTGTGACACGTACAACGTAGAAAAGCGGATTGGAAATGCAATATTTCCATATAGAATAATATAATTCAATAGTACAATGGGATGACAGAGGAGAGGGTAAGTGGATAGTAGAAAAAAAATCGTAAAAGTTGACTGCCAGTCCGGCAATCCATACACTCTATTCCACTTTTTTTGGTTTTTTTTTTGTAAATAAAATTGCAACCATTTTTTTACAACTATTACAAACAAATACGAGTATATTAAACTGGTTTTTAATTAAAAATCTACCACCTGTTGAGTTAGAATCAACACAAATGTTATACAACTCTAAGACATTTTTTAACTGAGTACCTCCTCGGATAAATACTTTGATTAAATTAAAATTAAATAAAACTGGTGGATGCGCCGGACAAATAATGGTTACCAAATTTTCTCTCCTGAATAATTATTTTAAGGTAAAATAAAATAAAAATTAGTGTATACGATCAAAAATAAAAGCAATATTAACAAAAATGTAATTTGGAAAACAAGGCATATACCGAGTGAAATAGTTTATTGCAGTGAATAACAACTCATATACAGAGTGATTTTTTTATCTGTTCCCGCCGGAAACTCTAAAAATAGGCAACACGTTATACAAACAAAAAATTAGTTAATTAATTAAATAATGTGGCAACAAATGATCCAAATAAATTGACTCTGGAAGCACTGTTAAAGGTATTATCAACAATATTGACATTAATTCACAACTCCAAGAGACTTAATTTTGAAAATAAATTTTTCAAAGTATAATGTGTTGCCTATTTTTAGACTTTCGGGCGGGAACAAATAAAAAAAATCACCCTGTACATAAAAATATGTACTTGCTTCCGATTCAAGTCATCGTGGTTAAACTAAACGTCGTTGTTTAAACGCTTTGACATGTTTTTAATGTTTTGACATTTGCTACACTAAAAATCTTAGAATTAACTAAATAAAAAAGTAAAATTAAAAAAGTTACATGTTGTATCCGGTAAAAAAATAGAAACCAGTTAAACAACTACTTTTTATTCAAAAATTAATTGATAAATAATTCCTACAACTGTTACACACCACTGACCCGACAGTATAAACCTAAAGTCAGTCAAGACAACGTTAGGACATAATTATTATCAAGTAGTAATGCTGAGGATAAATAAAAAAGATCTAAGAAACAAATTTCCTTACTTGGTGTCAAGCATGACTACAAATCGTCTGCCACGCTACTCTGTTCTTGTTGTGTTAGTGTTTTGTCATTAATAATAAAAAAAATTTTGACAAAATTACATGTCTTTAAAACTATTAATTTTTTAATGTCAATTACTAAATTTAAACTTAATTTTAACAATTTCAAATTTCAAATCATTGTAAATATTTTAACTTCCTGTGAGTTCCATAAATTTTTAATTTCGCTAGCAGGTAATATGTATTTGTTGCTTGTATATTATATAAATTTAGAACTGCAATGTCAATCAAATACGCCTGATTCTCGATTTTAAATATTAAAATGTCAACACAATTAACAGTTATATTTAAATCAGTGAGAATAGTTCTGTCCCAATATATTTAATTTGTAATTATTATTTTCAAGTTATGGCTTTGGTTATATGTATATGAAATAAAGTAACCTATTTTGAATTAAACCTGATTTAAACGTCTATTCTAAATAAATAATTTTGACCATAATGTTATGTATACTTTTCTATTTTGTCTGAGTCAACACAGTACAAGATGTAATAATGTGTTGAATAATAGTTTCCGGTTAAGACAAAAAACATAAATAATTATTGGTTATATATGTTGCTTCAATAACTAGATCCTGAATTGCAAAAATAAATTTTTCTTTTTCAGGTTAAATGTTAGAACTTGTCAGCCAAATCTAATATAAATCCATTTGTCAAAATTTTTTTGTAAATATTTATTAAAAACCACAGCCACCATTTTACCATAATAAAAATAAATGGTCGTATTTTCAAAATTTAGTAAATAAAATTCTAGTTTTTATATTTAGATTATTAATCGTGTAATGATCTAACTTCTCTAACATACACATCTATAAGAGGTTTTTTTGTAATCTCAGACACCCTGTAATAACAATGAATGAAAGCATTTTTTGTTAACATATGAATTTTTATATGATTTGGGAGCAACAATTTTAATATGAGAACCATTTATAGATCCAATTATTCTTGTAAAATTGTGGCTGTTGAAACTATTTACAATAATCCTTTGATTGTCTTTCTTGGGCTATTTAATAATTTGATATAATTCATTAACTTTTAGCAATATTTTTGATGTTCTGTATAAGATATTCCAACAGCTTGATTTAGTAATTCCAAAACCTCTCAACAACTGATTGAAATGACTCTAAATTTCCAAGACACCAAATTGTGATCAAGAGTTTTTTTTTTCAATATTAGTTTTTGGGTGACCAACTTTTACATTATTAAAATTAAGTTGGTTGGTTACTACCATTACTTTCTTGAATAAGTCCTCAAAAGTCTCTGCTTTCATTCTAAAGTGCAGCTTGAATTGCTTATTACTCATGTTTAGGACCACTCTCTCCACATATTTGCCACTTTTTCGACAACAGTAGTGTCTTCATCATTGGATGAATCATTTAGTATTATTTCTTTTACAACGGGCAACCACGCAATCATTTCCATTTTTGTTTTTATTTTTTTGTTGTAAATTGATAACTTCAAGACTGACAGTTGTCCACTGACACTGACACTGTTGTCACTGCAGAGTTCGCGTAAACTCGTAAAACTCTATTTACTCTACTCCGGAATAACCGAACGCGCCTTTAGTGAAATATTTAGAGTTGTTTCCATAATTTCATAATATACTTTAAAAAGTTGATTAAGATTGGATATATTTTTAAAATGTTTATTAACCTTTTTTTTAGTAAACTAAATCATATGCTTTCTTGTAATCTATAAAAGCTGAATCACTATTTCCATCACTTTTACGAACTTGTTCCATAACTACACTATCTATTACACGTTGTGCTTTACAACCAAATTATCCTTTAATACATTCCTTTTGTTCCTCATTTACTAGGTTATTTTGTAAACAGTACTCATAAATGAGACTTGTTATACAAAAATCAAAATTTTATGTAATGTTGAAAGACAAGTTTTTGGTTGATATTTTGACAGGTTTTGAGTATCATCGTCTTTAGGTTTAAGAAAACTGACCCCATAAGTAAAAAAACTTAGGAAAAAAGTTAAAAATTTGTATTTGAAAAGCATAAGTCAATCTCACTTTAAATCGATTTTGTGACCTTATTTACAGAGTTACAAATTTCGCGCAATAATGCGCGAAATTGTCGAAATGATCGTCTTTTCAAGTGCTTTCAAGTAATGTCAAAAAAAATTAAATTTGATCTAAAACATTAATCAAGTTATGAGTCTTGATATACTACCTGTATTTTTTAAAAGTGATTGCTTTGATTTATTTTATTGGAACTAAAAATGATTTGCACCTAACTCGGTTACATATTTTTTCATTATTATTTGAACAATGCTGCCAGCATTTTGATGATAAATTGTAAACACAAGCTCTTTTCAAATTGTTTATTTGTCATCAATCAAATATGATTTTTTGCAACTGATAATATTTTGCTATTTAATTGACATGTTGCGCATCAAATATCGATCGGATTATTAAAATTGTTGCAAATTCAGTTGCACAAATAAATATAAAAAATATTTAATTTAATTTTTTGCTGATATTTGTAATTTTGCAGTCTCTCACATCTATCACTGCATTAGTTACAAGTACCACTAAATTAATGTTTTATAACTGTATATTTCCACTTTGCAGTTAGTTACTATATCCTTGATAAATTGAAACTTTGTATAAAAGATTAATGGTTTAGGTAAGTACGAATTTCAGTCTAGAACATCATGAAATTATTATTGCTTATTAACTCCAAGCATATTTCGCTTTAATACCTTCCAGTATTACAGCTGCAAAAAAATCGCGATAATTTCGTTATTGGTGATTGGTTCTCTCTCGGCTGGTTGATCGACCGCAGCAAATTCATTAGTTGAACGTAGCGATGTCATAGAACCTGGCTTCAAATTACTTTTGTTCGATTCCTCTCGCCAAATCATTCGGATCATTTACCAGCCGTGAAAAATTACCTGTCCTTTCCCGATGCTGCTCTATCCTCTACTCAGATTCGTAAATACGACCATTATTCATTTAAGTCGAGTCTTTTCATTCACTTCGAAATCATTGAAAGTGTTACAAACATTTATTATTGAAAAAAATGAGGTAAACTTCGAACGAATCGTTAAATGTAGACGTTTTATAAATAGGTATTTGTAAGTTTAAATCATAACGATAGAACATTTATATGCTCGTTGGGAGTAAAACATAGATATTCATCTGGTTGTGAGCAGATGTTGGCCATTCCAAGCTACCAACTTGAACACTCTACATACGAAAATGACGTTTATAGGTTCGAGAAAATACGACTCCGCGCTCGAACTCCGGGCCGTACGATCCAATCCTCTACTCCCGGATTTTCCTATCTTGGAAAAGCGACGTTATATATGTCGACCGGATTAGTACAGCTGCCACTGACCATGCTATTACTCGAGAATTATTTGCACGTTACATCTGGATACACTCTATTTAAAATCGAACAAACCAAAGGTTTTTCTACTTTTTCCTCCTAAAGCTTGACTTTAATTAATTTTCCCATTGACCGTAAAAACAACACCATATTACTCGCTTGTATTATTATATTTAGAAAAAAAATACATTTTTAAACAATATGCATAACGTAGATATAAAATATTTTTTTACTTTCATGTAAAAATAAGCCAAAATCTTATAGCACTTAAAAATTCAATTAGTATAAAGATATCATTTAAAATCAAGCTTTATTTTTATTTTTTACGTAAATTATTGTTATTTATTTATGTAATATTTAGTTATTTGTACAAGTTTTTGCAATTTAAAATTATATTTATAAATAAATAAGTTACTTAACAACAAATTATATTCACAAATCTTAGTAACACACTTCTATCACTTGTAATCGCCGCTTGTTACCGCAATAACAGAATGCAAACTTAATAATTTCTCAATATATTCTAGATGTCGTTGTTCAATTTTTTTCTAAAAGTTTGTATTAATTTTCCATTTCTTTCATTTGTAATTTTTATTTTCTTCTTTTCCTACCAAAATCTTCCGTTGTTTTTCCAATTTTTTTTTCTTTTTTTTTAGACGTAGCCTCTTGTTGTTCTTCTCTTTAGAATTATCCTGTGTATGTAATTCTATAATTCTTGTTTGTTCGTTTTTGTCTTTTCATGATTGTGTTTTAAGCTTTTTAAAAAATTTTTTTGCTCTTTAAAAGTTTTTTTGACCCTTTCTTTGAGCAGACATCATCTAACATTTTTAAAAATTTTAACTTATTTGCTTTTTTACTAATCGTAGTTTCTTAAATTTCTCTAGAAACTACTCTTGCTCTCCTAGAATCATCCTTTCCTTTTCTCTTCTTTCAGGTGATGTCATTCAAATAATTTCCAAATTTTTTTTGCTCACTTTTTACGAATTGTTGTTTCTCAAACCCTTCTAAAAACTTTTTTAGTTACTCTAATATTTTCCTTAACTTCTCTTCCAATAGACGATGACGCGAGTATTGCTACCTTTTGTTTAAATTTTTCAAACAATAAACGACTCTATTCCTCTATTTTTCTTATCTGAGTTCCTATAGTTCAACTAAAAAAATAAATTGTACAAATTTCGTTCAAGCCTCTTAAAATTCCTTTACTGGCACCAGTGTAACGATCGTCCAAATTCGGGTTCTTGCAATTTAAAGAGTTATTCAAATTATTTATTCACAATGACTTTATTTACACAAATAACTCAACAATAATTCTTAATAAATATCTAACTCAATAACACACATCTATATCGCCCTCAATTATTGCTCGTAATTGTCGCTTAATCCCGCTATTGTCTCCGCTCTATCAAACTTACTTCAAAGAATTTTCATAGCAATAGAGTTTCAAAGTGCTCTTAATAAAAAAATTATAATAAATGCTTCTCATATGTACTTTGAAATCATGAACGTAATAAACTTTCAAAGTTACTTAATTGTCGAACGTACCCTGTACAAAATGTGACTACATAGCCACTATTTATAGAAGTTTTAAATTATTCTCTCTGTGCTTTAACACAGAACAAAACTATGAAAAATATGACAGACCAAAGCTTATTCTGATTTAGCAAAATCTTGTCCTAATGGTAGTTTAAAATAGTGCAAATAAAAAAATAGGAATAAAAATATTTACTTGAAAAAACACAAAAAACTAACTGAAAGCTATACTTAACTATAAAAAGCTTTATAACTTTATAGTTGTAGCTTAATAACTGTATAAGAAACGATTAAATAAAAAGCAAAAATGTCAAAATAATAATCAAGAATACAAAAAAAAGGTAAAAATAAGCTAAAAAAAACGAACACACAAATCCTAAAAACGGTAAAAAAAAATGTTAAACAAAAGTCAATAGAAAGACAATAAATTAAAAAAAAGTAGAGAAAAGATAAGAAAACAATACAAAAGACCAGAAAAATATGGAAGTACATGTATGTATACTATAAGTACAAATAAAAACAGCTCCAAAATCAACCCTACCAAAATAAAAACTAAGAAAAAACCGACAAAGTTGAATTATAATAAACAGAAGTGTAAATCTATTGAGAAGAAACTACAAAAAGCCCTTTGAGTGCACCGTAATTTCAGTATTTAGGCTGATACTTTCTTAAGAACTTCACAATAATTTTAGCATAAATACTGTAAATAATTATTTAATAACAGCATATCGCAACGTCCAAGAAAAAAAATTGTGCCTACAAATTAATTTAACACATGTTACTTTAAAATTTTGTTTTGAGAGAGTAAAACAGTCAATAAGTAACGTCAAAAAAGTGGATAGCTTTAAATCATCAAAAAAATAAAACCCATTTATTTTGCTGTGAGAAATGTTAAAATTTAGATAAAAAATCTGTATCAATTTAAATCTGCATTATCTCACAATAGATTTGTAGAATAAAAGGGCAAAGACAAAATTCGGAAGTGTGAATCGAGCTGGCATTTCGGCCGATGCCTCA
Organism: Tribolium confusum; assembly: GCA_029207805.1. Lineage (NCBI taxonomy): Eukaryota > Metazoa > Arthropoda > Insecta > Coleoptera > Tenebrionidae > Tribolium > Tribolium confusum. The sequence continues at coordinate 15,780,947 of JALGAY010000006.1, forward strand.
AGATTAGCGCTTATCGTGCAGTTTCTCGTCGCCGTGCTAATAGAATCCGAATTAATGGACTTATCTCTCTACCCAGCATTGTGCTTGAAGATAAAACAGCCCTCTTCCTTTTATATCAGCAATCGTTATCAAGCCTTGAACCGACAATTCATAAACAAAAGGCACCTTTTTAATTAGGGTTAAATGCCCTTCATCTTACATTATCCTTTATTATTTTATCTTTTATTTACGACAAACCTGAGTTTTATTCAATCAAGAAAAACCCAAAAAATATAAAACTCAGCAACAAAATCGTATAAAAAAACTATCTCTATTTTCTAGTACTCACTGTATTAAAAAGATATTTAAATTTTTAACTATTTTAGAAAAATGCGACACTTACCAACACAAATCACAAACAATTCACCACAAAACTGTAAAAGTTTTCGTATGGTAAAGATTAAAATCACTCATTGTAAGAAGTGTAGAGATAAAATCTATAAAAAATTCAAACAAAAAATAATCAAGTTCCTTATTTGCAAAACACAGGAATAAAGTACACTGTTAGAAGTTTTGCTACACTAACAAAATATGAATTTTACATTTTTCATTTATTTTAAGTTATAAAGAAGCCAAAAACCCGAAAAAATAACCAACAATAAACAAAAAAAGCAAAAAAATAAAAAAAGTGTTGATATTATAATTTAGTAAACTCTAGTAAAGTGAGATTTAATTCTTGTTACCAACTGTTCTGATCAAGTTTTGGAAAGTTCCTTCAATCGGTACTATCGTTGCTGGAACTTTTTCTTTCTTTTTTTGAACTGAACTCATCTTCTAGTAATTAGTATAATTCTTCACGTAATTTGTAACTCTTTATTTTATCTTTTAATTTTTTCTTTCATTTATCTATTTTTCCTTCTATCTATATTTGTTTTCTTAGAGTTTCATTATTACTAAATATCAGTGGTCACTTCCTATTTCTGCTTCCTATTCCTTTTTCTTTTTACTTTAACATCTTTTATTTTGTTTCAAACATCTTTGCTTATTAGAATTATTGTTTATAAATTATTATACTATAAAGTAATAATTTAGTAATAGTATAATTATTATTATAATAGTATAATTATAAGAATTAATAATAATTCTACTATTGTAATCTTTGATTATAAATGATTATACTATAATTTATTTTTCGTTTTTGTTTTTGCAAGTTCTTGGGTACTTAAGTATATTTTTGTGTTTGCTCTTACTATGTTGTTACTAGCATTTTTTAATAATTCTTTCATCCCAATTATTTACGACTGCTTTAAAATTTTAAAATGCTCATTAGCTTTTATTAAAAATTGTTTATTACTGTAGTTTGTTTTGTATTTGTGTTTGTAATAGATAACATTACATTGTGTTTAAAATCAATTAGTCTGTTGTAAATGCGGTGAAAAGTCAGCATCATAATAAACTAGAAACGTGATCGTAAAGCTCGACCAATAATAACCTGCACGCACTAAGCATCTCGCATTCGACATAATATGAACACATAAATGTGAAGTTACGATGATGATAAAGTGTTTGCAACCAGATTTCCAATTTGCCATGGATTCTAATAATCAGTAGGTCCCCAGTTAACGTAATAATTTAATTTGGATTGCGCTTCATTCTGCAACCAGCAAACATGAAAACTAATTAAACAGATTGTTCATTTGGAACTTCAGTTTGGACTCACTTCCTCTATTGTACATTATTATTATTATGTTTGATCAGATCATGCTATTTCTACATTTTGTTATTTATTATTATTCCATATGTTGGTAATTTGGATGTTTTATCCATTATAATCAATGAAAATAATTGACGGAATTACTCAATATTCCTTCTATTGTTTATTTATTGGATCCAATAGAATTCCAGCTATTGTTTGATATTATCGACAAACTAACTTTTCAGGATAAGACAGATTGAATCTGGGCGACATTGGAACAATAGATTCCTATTTATGACTTGCAGTCTGTGAACTGACATTGTTATACTGTTTGCTATTCAAGAATGAATTTTTAAAGAAAATTCGATAACGCTTTGACCGATATTGCCTCTATTTAATACCCTGAATAATTACGCTAAAATAAATTTTTAAAACATACATCCAAATCATTGTTTTGGTAAAAAAAATTGTTACTATAACGTTGACTCAATTCAAGTTTCTACCAATTCAAAAAGTTTGAATTTTATATAAATAATTCATACAGCAAATTAATTCATAATAACTCAATAACACAGTTTTATTGCCTTGATTAAAAAAATTTGCTTGGGTTAATAGCTGTCTCTCATTAAGTCGAACTACCTCCAACGACCTATCGTTCGCTCATATAGAGAAAAATCCTAAGCACTCGTTTGTTCTAAATTCTTTTATTTGATTTTCATCATAACTCATTGCTTCAAAAACACTCAAAAACACAGTAACGTAAAGCGCTTCCGCAAAACTGGCTCAATAGGTAACGTAACCATTTAAGGCATTCTGAAATATTTCTCTTGTAGTGATAGAGTTCAGTCCGGCATTTCTGTCTTCACTGTTGTCTATCTTGAGTTAGTTGTATCATTTTGTTCCAAATTTTTTCTTTTCTCTCTAATTCTTTTCTAACATTGTCTATCCGTCTTGTTTTTTTTTGTTTTTTCCGGTACTCGTATTTCACAAGTTTTTTATGAAGAGTTTTGACGTCTGACGTTCTGCACACAAGCTCGAACCATCTAAGTTGACTTTCTATAACTTTTTTTGTTAATCTGTTGTATATAAAGTTTCTGTCTTTTTTTCTATTATTCTCGCGGATACATTCCTTGGTACACTTGACAGAATTTTTGTAGTTTCTTTAATCATACTTTTCAGATATTGGTAGTATTATTAATTAGTATACATTAGCTCGGCTAGTTTATTTATACCCTTCTTTGCCTATATATTTGACTATTTCTGTGAAAATTTTATCTTTTCTATTATTTTAATTGCTTTTATCTATATTTACTCCTTTTATGGTTTGCATTTTGTGTTCATCTTTTGCTTCTTCCTCGTCTTACTCATGTTGATATTTCATTTCGCCATTTCTTCAAAATGCTTTTTTCATCTTTCTATTATTTTATGTTGCTCTTATTAGATTGTCATTTTTATCTTTCATATTTAACATGTTGTAGCATGTTTAGCATAATAGTTTACTGTTTTATCTTCTTTCAATGGCTGCTGTTCATTGTTCTATTTTTGTTCTCTTTTTTAATTGTAATCATCTAGTAATCTACTTTTACAATTTTTTCATTCAATTTCTCTTCTTCAGATTTTTTTTCGATGTTGTATAAATGTATTTTTCCTCTTTTTCGAATATTCTTTCGGAAAAGTGAGTTATTTAGTTCTATGTTATATGTTTTTGTTTCTATTCTCAAAACAATTTAATTTGTATTTTTATAACTATGTATTTCTTTTTTAAATAAACTGTTCGTGCCGTTGTATAAGCTCTTTAATGTTATTGGTTTTGGTTTCCAAACATGTTATTTATTATTTGATTTTTCTCCAATTTTCTCAATGTATAATCTGCTGTTTTTTTTTCTCTTTTATACTCTTTACACTTTCGTTTTCTTTTTACAGTAAATATATATTTACTTTATTATTATTATTTTTTATTAATTACCGTTCTATTAATTTTTTTACGGTTTTTTCAGTTGCCGTAAGTATAATCTCTGCTCTTCTTTCAAAGAATAGCTACTTGTACCTACTGTAAATTACCCCAAAATTTTTTAAATATTTTTTTATTTATGTATAACTATACTGTTCTTCTTTTTTTCTTATATTCCACTTTGAGTACTTTTTACCCGAAATATATTTAGATTGTATTATCCTTCTTTTGCTATTTTGACATTTTTATTCTTTCTTGTTTCTGATGTAATGTATAAATTTCTATCTTCTTATTCGTATAACTTCTTATATTGCTCATCATAGTCTATTTTTAATTAAAAATTCTAAAGAGCCGCTTCCTAAATTATTAATGAAGTTTTCAAAATTTTTTCTTGTGGGCTTTTGGAATGTTGCAGCAAAATGAACAATTTTATTTTTAATAATATCGCGGTTTCTTGTCCCATAGGATAGTAAAATAAATTCATTTTTTTATTCATTTTAATTTGGAGCATCCTAAAAGCGGCGAGAATGAAATTAGCAGAGGAAAAACCGCAATACGCAAAGCAGCAAGTTGCGTTGTAGATTTTTTATTCTTGTAAAAACGTGTAATAACTTATAATTAAGCTCAATAATAAATTTTTTTGGGATGTAATAAGAAGGAATGTTTCGTTGTATGGTTGACAAGTTTTATTACTAGATGTAACTGTGAGTTTAACTGTGCGAATAGGTAATAAAGTTTTTCGTGTCTTCTTGTGGAGGATAATTAAAGGATAAGGAAGTAGGTCAACCAATTTCAGATCATAAGTAACGACTCTTGGAGATGAGAAGTTTTAATTAGTTGAAGATGAAGATTGACGTTTTTCTTGATTTTGAATAGTTGGATACAAGAAACACGTTTGAGATTTATCTAAAATCATTTGAAATCTTTTCAATTGCATTAGTGAATATTGAATAAAGTTACTATTTTCAGGATGGCTGAATCGAGAATGGAATTGAAAGCTGTTCACTTCGACTACGAACATTACCATGTAAGGCACGTCATGAACGCTCCTCTCCACCTAGGTATGCAATCCGTATTGAAATTTTAAATAGTTTCTAAATTTTTAAATTTAAGATCTTTTTAAACTGTTTAAGAAGCATTGCGCGTTTATGCACATCGTATAAATCGAAACAAAAAACTTCATAATTAACCAAAAGTTTTCATTTTCAAACGATAAATTATCATATAAAGCAAACAACTAAACACAAATAAGAAACTAATTTGCAATTTAAATTCCTGGATTTTTTCAACGCTGACTGAAAGACAAATTATGCCATATTTGCTTGTATAATAGATACATAAACCGCTTGATTACGTATTCAATATACAGACCTCACGGACTTTATTAACATATTTAAGTAAAAATTAAGCACACACCTAGATTTATTAAAGCCATCTTTCTAGATGCAAGCGGAAATTTGCGTGTAAACGATTCTAAAATCCGCATTTAAGCATTTTAAAGCAAAGGATAAAAAAATTTAAAAAACTTTCAAGATGAGAAATAACTTGTCCAGTTTCGAAATAGAATTTTTCCATTGTCTTTTTAATATAGATGGTATAGATATGCTATAGATATTTGTGTTTTCACAGCTGCTTTAAGTAATCAAAATTGTTTTATTATTATCATATCCAGGTTGTCTCTAAAAGCTGTAAGGCTCGCTCAGGCAAAACATCTTCTAATTAATTAGGTTTCAATTGAAAATCTGAACGAAAGCAAAATTTCTTGCTTTATAATACCTACTGGTAAAATTATCTAATATTTCATATCAAGTTAACTAGTAGTTAACTAGTATTTCTAGAATCATCAACAATAACAAATAAAATAAAACTTAAAAAATAGTTATAATTCTACTTTTCTACTCCTCCCTTCATCCGCTATACTTTTCCAATTACATATTCTCATTTTCCTTCTTCTTCTTCTTTTACCTCTTTCTTCTTTCACCTTCTTCCACACCAGTTTCTCACTTTAAATCTTCGTACCATCCTCCAAAAAGCCCAAAATTGTTCCAATCTTTCCTTTTCTTAAAAGCAAATACAAGGAATGCCACCCCCGCACACTTCTCCACATTTTATATTTTATTATCTGCTCCCTCATCTAGTACGGATTTATGCCTCTTGAGCGTCTTTACCACCCCGATCACGACCTCCATCTTCCGCCGACCTACCAGAACACTCAGCAGAAACAACCAAATCGTAGAAACCGCACTCAATATTTCACACATCATTAAATTAAATTAAATTCTCTATTCTAAATCATTTGCAAACCATAGTAGAAGACGACCCTTTTACTATAAAAATTTTAAAACTAAAAATTTAATACATTTTTATGTATTATTTCCAGAAACTCATTGCCGACCACAACGCTAACGCTAACCCTCAAAGAAAAAGACGCTAGAAGAGTGTCGTCCAAGCCTGAAAGATATACCAAACCCAGAAAAGATGTTGCCTCGCACACACAAACACGACTTATTTATTAGTCATATAAGCAAATAATCTGTCCTAGTCAAGTGCAGAGCCAAGATACACTGCTGTAAGATGAAGCAACAACTCCGAAACCGGTTTGCAGTTTTCCTGTTTTTTGCATTTGACTTAAACGTTTTTTATTGGTTTGATAAGCTGCGCTGGCCTTTGAGGTGCACTACTTAATAAGAAAACCATCGTTGCTCGCTCTTGTCCGAGGTGTTGTTGTTTCTAATTTCTGCGTTGGAGATGGTGTATTGGTATAAAATAGCAAACATTGTCATCCAACAAAACACCAAAATCTCAATACTTAGCAATGGTTTCTAGAAATAGCGCTGCAACATCAATTCACATTTATCTGATCGCCTGATTAAGTAATACTGATTTTCTATAATTTATACACACTGCCTTTATCGTATTTTGGTGTCAAGATTGCTTGTTTTCATTCTTCTGGTACTATGTCTTCTTTGTATATTTACTCTATTCGTGTATGAAAATTGTTAATCACTTATTCTCCTCCACTTTTAAAATATTTGCATGCTAACTTATGTATTTTTAGGTTTTTGGTGTCGTCATTATGTAACCACCGTAGGTACGCCACACTGTATACATTACCCTCTATACATATAAGCGTGTTATGCACAAGAAAAAAAAAGCCATTTTTTGTTTTTTTCTACTTCCGATGCGAGAAGAACAACAGCGCCACAATATCGCCCCTAACATATTTTGCAAAGATTAGAAAATTACGTAGCGGATTTAGTTCAGTTAAAGGTAAAATAGTTAGAGAAGGCAAAAAAACAAGTGCAGTTTCAGAATCAATGCTATTAAGCAAACTATAGACAATTTCAGAGATTAAAATTGAAAGTAACAGAAGTCAGAAATGCCAAGGGGACATCGAACCAGATTTCTATCTAAGCCTAAAATAAAATAAAAAGTCAATAAAATCCTCTTAAGTCAAGAGCAAAATTAACAAAATTCTGTGCGAGCTTCAAGAGAAAGAAACCAAAAAAACATCCTAAACATCCAATTCTAGATTAAAGACAACTATGAAATCGTACATTTTGTCATTTCATCTCTTATAATTATTGATTAAGTTCTTAATAACGAATTACTCGAATCATCAACTCAATAATTCTTTATTTACTTATTTAAGATAACCATTTTTACGATATAATCGATGCAAATAAAATGGAGTCTTATTTAACATTTAAACTTGTGTATAATTTTTCCAACCCAACCTAGTTTTGAGTTACGATATAGTCAGCACAGAAAATTTCTGTTCTTATCTTTAAATGTATCCTCTTCACTCGCTTGGAATTCTTCTTCCTCACTTCTATAATGAATATACTGTTTCTAGTTAGTGTTCTTTCATTTCTTTTTCACATTTTGATATAAACATATAAATTTTTTTGTTAGTTTTCTTTAATTTCGGATATCTTATTTTTCCCTTCTTCTTTTTCTTATTAATTTTTAAAACATTTTTTTCATTCTTTGTTTTCTGCTTGTGTCAAAACTTTTTTGAAAAAAATAATTTTTTGTCGATATTTACATTGTTATGTCTTTGACCTTTTTTAATTTTTTACAGCATCTTTCATCAAACTATTCTTCTTCTTCCCGTCTTGTCTTTTTATTCTTTTTTAATTTTGTCCCCTAATATAGTATATCGTTGTCTTCATTAATTTGTTTTAATTTTTCTTCTGAGATTTATATAAATATTATGTTTTTCTTTTTCCTCTTCAGTTTTTACAAAATATTACTTTAACTATTATAGTGAACATTAACTTTTAATAGTTAACACCTTTAATTAAAAATTTACTTATAACTGAAAACAGTTAAAAATGTTTTAATTAATTTTCTTTATACATTAATTAAATCAATTTCTGTTAAATTATAACTAAGGCGTTATCTCAATAAGTATGGGTACTAATAAGTATCCCTAGTAATGTCATTTAACGACTGGAATCCTACGTTTTTTCACTAAAAACCTAGTTAATTAATATGTTCCACCCATCTAGTTAAAATTTACAAAAAGAATTTTCAGTTAGAACAAAACTATGATCCGAGTATTGCTTCAAAATTAAACAAACTAAAATTCTAGTTTAAACGATTCTTTTAATAAAAAATATAAAAAGCTTAGGTCATTTAAAAATTTCACTAAAGTATTTTTATTAAATTTAAAATAAAAACAATTGGGCACGCAACACTTTGTCGTTATATTACAATTCTAAAAATGGGCTTAAAAAATAAATAAACTTCATTTATGAACGTGAACGTGACATGTAAAAGTTTGTTAATTTGAATCTAAATTGTACTTGAAAAACCAGTAAAGATTGTAAATTGAAAATACCCATTTCTGATTAATTAATTTCGAAAATTTCCAACGCTTACTGGTCTCTCTATGGTAAGAAACATTCAGATAAAATTTTAGTGTGTTATTTATCTGATTTAAGCCCAATTTTTTTGTAGAAGACCATTAAATTTGCGATTATCTCTCCAAAGCGCTTCTTGTACCTTAAATAAAGCTTCTAATTCCAAACAAAGATAGCGATAAACCTTGTTGGTAACTATCATTCGACTTCACATACCTCCGCAACAAAGGCTTTCGCTTATACATTACTAGTTGCAAAGTTGATTCAGTCATCACAATTTAAACCGAGCTTTCATAATTCCTTAATTGAATTTCTTTGTTGTTAAACATTGGCTGTGTGGTAGTTGGATTTAATTAACACAACTAAAGGGTGAAGGTCTTCGTTGTCGTCCCGAAGGCCGGAAAACGGACGCTATTCAACCCTTCCGGAATCTTTGGACTTCCGCGACCGTGCTCCGGGCAATCCGGAAGGACAAGCAAATACAATTATAACATGTCAATTAATTTATTAAGATATTCAACATAAATGCCTAGCCAAAACTGGTACTTAAAAAATAATTAAAATGAAATATTTTTAAAAACGAGATTAAATGAAAACGTGCAACTCACCAAGCAGATGTTGATTTTATTCTGTTTTGTATTCAAACAAAGCTTACTGTCTTGCATAAATGAATAATAAGATTTTTTTCTAAATATTATTGCGAAAAACATCATAATTAACTTAATGTTGCAAGATTTGTCTTCTTTAATTCACAAAAAGATTTATAATTTCCATTGACCCAATTTATATCTATAACATTTTCTTTCTTATTAGTTCGAAGCTATTATAAATAAAGAAATATTTCTTTAAAAATCCTGCTTTAGAACTTTTCAGGTAAAGTTATAAATAAAAAGAAAAGAAGCTTTAGAATTAATTTGTTATAACTTTCCGAGATGCAGAAAATTTTAACAAGGGTTCTAAGTTCTAACTTACTTACTTATGTTCTTTGAAAAGATTTAAAAGGTATTGACTTTACTTGCAAAAAAAATTAACATTTTACCCTAAAATAAATTTTAAAAGTTTGTACAACTAATAAAATTATTTGCAACTCAAGTTAATATTCCTTAGAAACATGCATACATGCACCATGATAAATAAAACTGATTTGGTCCGCAACACAAAATTTATAATTTTAACATAATTTTGACAAAATAGTCAAGTTATTTATATTAGTTATTTGTTTAATCATATTTCCCGTTCTGCCTTTTACTTTAAAAACCTTTTTTCCTGTTTAAATAGTATTTTGTTATTTGAAATAAATTAGTGTTACATATCTTGTAACATAGACAACAGCGTGACGTCAAACGTCACCACGACCAATACAAAGCCGTCAAGTGTTTAAAACTGCGGCTTGTCAAAAAAATTTCTTATTCAAACCTCCCGGTAATAAAACTGTGATTTAAGCGGCGATTAATAATTAACCAATTAAAACAAACATATTCAAAAAAAACGAACTATTGAGGGTCTAAAATCCCTCCCTAAATATCGGAGTAAAACTTAATAAATAGGTTTCCTGAAAAAAAAATCCATTTAATTCCAAATTACTAAGCCTTAACTGTAAGAACTACAACCAACATTCACATTTTGTCAAGCAACAGCAAAATTCATTAGATGTATTGAGAGTCGACAACTCCCTCCATTTCTGAATGACACTTTACGATCTTACCATCTTGTTAAATATTTGTCTAAATAAACATCTCTAATTTAGTTTAATTACTTGAGCCTTCAGCTCAATTATTTATTGCATTTGTTCATTTGTACCTACTCAATTTAACTATTTAAGCCTTCAGCTCAACAGTTTATTTCAACTGTAATTTGGTTTGTTAAAGCATTCGACTCAGTGAGCTGTTTATTACTTGTGCTTTGTGTCATCAAAATCTTTAGCTAGTTTAATTATATCTATTATAGTTTATATATTTCATCAGCCTTCAACTCACTTGTTATTTCATTAATTTATATTACGTGTTTCAAAACTATTGTCATCCAAAGTGCTACTGAAAAGTGAGATGCAAGAAAAGTCAAGACTTAGGTTAGATTTAAGCCTAATTCTGAAATTTTTATGACAGTAGTTGAAATAAATTATGTGACGTGAGGTTATGTTCTGTTTGTGTTAACAACCTGTTAATTTTATAAAATGTGTTCAGTAATTGTTCTGGTCAGATCACCTATGTGTGGCAATTGTCACAAAAACGTATGTCTTGGTTAACATTACAAAACAATGACACATGACAGCTGTCTGTGCAATGCGGCCAAAAATTCACACGTTCAATTGAGATAACGCTTGCAGAGTAAATTCTGGACGTCTGCATACAATTATCTTGATTTGCAATGTGATTTTTATCAATAACTCCTAAATGCAAAAATAAGAACATTTAATCAGCAAACCATATGAACTTATCACGTCAACCTATGTTCATGCTAGAAAGAAAATTGCACAGGAAACCACGACCAGAACAATTATCGAACATATGTTACTTCGCTGCATTTTCAAAGTTTGCAAGTTAAAAGTTTAAAAGAACAAGATGGCTTTCAACGAGCAACAGAAGCGCTTCATGTTAGAAGCATACTTCAGAAGTGGTCAGAGAGTCGCCGAACAGTGAGTTTACTCTATAAACGCCGCATTTGAGAATTTTCAGGAAGAGTTTCCTGGATTGGCTGTCCACTTCGATCATTTCAGTCGAAATCTGCGCCGTGTTGTGGATTTGTACAGGGAAACAGAGAGTGTGAATCGCAAAGCAGGTGGAAGCAGACCACGAGTACAAACCGAAGCAAATGTGGAGGCCGTAAGAAATATTATAGACAAAAAAGCTGCAGGCCCATCAAGAATTGCTGCCGAATGATTTGCCACAGAGGCAGGCATATAGCCAGTGGTTTATGCAGAATCTTGCCAACAATGACAAAGCACTGGAAAAAACATTTTTTACAGACGAGGCTTGGTTTCATCTTTGCGGCTATGTTAACTCACAGAACATGAGAATGCGGAGCGGCGAAAATCCTCATTATTACGTTGAGGTTTCGTTGCACCCGCAGAAAACTAGAGTGTGGGCTGCAATAAGCAAACGTCGTCTTATTGGACCAATATTTTTTATATGAAAATTTTATTTGAATAAACTAAAATTTGAATAAAAACTTCTGCTTATCGATGCAATATTACTAATTTAACTAATTTGAGTATTTTCTAATCCAAACTGACTCAAATAGTTTTCGTATGCAAGCCCACTAGTTATTAGCAGTGTTTACCAATGTACTATAGTGTCTATTTTTCTGTTTTTCCTTTCACTGGTTTAATTTTTAAACATTTTACAATAAAAAATAAAAATACACAAATAAAAATAAAAAACAAGATCTAAGAGTAACATACACCTAAATAAATAAAAAATAATAATAAATAATACTTATCGTTAACTGAAATTCAGCCGTGGCCCTTTTTATTACAAAAATTTAATCGCAACGATTTTATATGCAAGTCTTTTTTACATATATAATAATTCTGTACCCAAAATTATTTAAACAATTATGACAATAGTATACATTTGTAGATGGTTAAAAAGAAACAATCATAAAAGATTTAAGTTTCATCAAAAAAAGGGTTAACATTATCAAAGAATAAATGCATCTATTTCTCTCGTGAAAGAAGGAATAAGAAGAGTGGGCATGCCCTATAACGGCAATGTTAGGTTCTTGGTCGAGGTACAAACACCTTTAATGTTTCTATTCTATTGTCAAGACCACCGTTTGCAAATTTATAGTGAGAGAAAAAGCTATCCCAGGTACTGTAAAACGGCCATAAACGGTGTTTGTGCAACGACCCCGATTTCAATACTTATGCCAACTTCTGCTATTTCTCCCTTCACGATTTGTCTTAGATTTTATAAACTAGTACATACAAAAATTTTGATTTTTGTGTAAATGTTCAAATTTTTCAGTTGTGGCAGAAAGTTCCTAAATGTCACAATCTTCTGTTTTTGCTATAAATCAACCGTTTCTTAAGTTTTTGATTTTGTAAAAGCGTTATCAAATTGTATCCTGCAAGAAACATGTAAAATAAAAATAATAAGTTAAACTTAGTAAACAAAATTAATAAGATTGATAAATGAATTGTTAAAAAAATCAAAAAAGTTAAAGATATCTTGCGCAAATTCAATTAAAACTAATCAGCTTAAACCTAGAGTTACCATATTTCACAAAAATTATTTTAAAAAAATATTTTAATTTGGCTAATTTTCGTCGACTAATTTACAACTGCAATTTTTTTTTCTTAGTCCATCCTCCGTTATCCTTATTACATATTGAAAATTTCTGGACGTTAAAAACAACCCCAATCACTAAAAATTACTTGATTTTGTCTCTATTTTCTAACATTTTTTCCGCTTTTATAAACAATCATACCTATTCATATATATTTAAATAAATATTACTTACCTTTTCTACATGAAAATACATTTCTGAAACATTTTTTTTTAAATTTAATATACTTGTAATTGATAAAGTATAAATTTATTTTCTAATAAAAGTTTTTATAAACTTTTGGAGCAAACTTTAAATATCTCCGATAAGAAAAATTGTCAGTATAACATATTTATGTACACGATAAGTTGAAAGTTTTAATAGAAAATTCAAATAACCAAGCGAAACTTGAACATTATTTTATTCGATTTTTGTACGATATTCTAATATAAATGTACTTTTGATATGCAAATCAAATAGAAATTTAATAATTTTATCGTAAAACGTTATTTTAGTTATTTACTTTTCATCGTAGATTCGATTTAAATTTAAATTGGTGTAGTTTTCCGGTTACTTTTTTGTAAAAGATAAAGAATCTAGTTATGAAGATAAACGAAACATAAATTATACTTCTGAAAGTAAAGAATAATTTGAAAAATTACGTAAAACAAAATAGTTTTTTTATTTTATTAGAGTTAAAATAGTCCATTTCTAGAACGAGCTCTTGAATTGTGAAATTTAACGGCATCGAATGCGGTTAAGCTTTATGTTTGTTTGAAACTGGCTGAAAAAGTTTCCAGCTTAAATTTTATATAACGTCGGTGAGAACGTCGTACCTTTTTCAACAATTTGGCTTTCTCTCGCCGACAACATACTGAACAAAATGTGACATTCTGCGGCTTCAAATGAGAACTCGTTCAAGTAATAACTGCATTCAAGCGCAACCCAACGTAATGAGTATTTCAGTTCGAGACTAAAACGAGAAATCCAAATACAAGCCACCGTTTGGTTAAACGAAAAAAAAAATTACTGAATTTAAATATACACAAATGTCAATTAAAACGCCTTTCCGACATAATCTTTCAATATTATTTACATTTAATTTGCTTAAGATGGCTTCCTTTAAAATGTACGATTAGAATTTTAAATTTTTTCAACGTAGAGGAAGTAATTTATTCGTAAAGGTTATTCGACAAACTTAAAAGCGAACAAAATTAAATCGAAGTTTTTCAAGAACTCTTTACTTAAAAAAATATAAATATTTGGACCTGACCTCATTAAAAATTATAAAAAGGAAGTGTTTTAAGTGTCGCAAAGTTTGAGAGAGGTGAAAACACTTGAACTTTGGCTTGCATTATGCAGATTTGGTGGATGCTCCGAGTAAACTTTGCTTTTATTAATTTAAATGTAATGCAAAAGAAATTTTTGTACAAGATATCTTAAAACTAAAATATAGTTTATTTAAATCTCTTACTAATCATTATAATTATTACAAAATATTACTAAAATTTTTACTGTTTTCGTACGTAATTGAATTGTGTGCACCCTTTTCCACTAAATTTAAAAAGTACACAAAGTTTAAAGTCAATCGACAGTAAAAAATACAGAAATTCAGGACTTAGAAAAATGCCTTATAATGTCGAAAAGAAGGAATTTAACACTTAACTCACTGGAAATTCATCCACTCCAGGTTCTTAAGTTGAAAAACAACTTCAGAGCTCCAGCTATTCGGAAAACGACAAACCAGTAACACAAATAAACAGAAATAGCAAAATTTATACCATTATACCATTCTCTAAATTAAATTAAATTAAATTAAATACAAAATAATTCAAGCACATCCACTAAAACTCGACCATCTCTTCAACACAACTAACCAGCAAAAGAGCAATGTGAAAATTTAAACTTCTTCAATTATCCAAAACCCTAGAAACTTCAAATCTATGATAAGTAGTAAAAAGCGTGAAGAAAAAATCACACCCAAAACAATCGACCTGCTAGTCTCATCACATAGCCCATAAAACCGAAAGCAAAACCAATTTTTGAAATTTCCAAAACTAACTAGATAAACAAATAGCCAACTGAAAACAGAGAGACATCGAGAAGAAAAGACAGTCACACCGCTTCCACTTCGAGAACAGATGTGTGACCATCCAAGAGTTACGGGCTGTATGGTTTCCTCTCACTACCATAGCGTCCTAAAGACGGCCCGACCAGAGGTTTACTTCATTTTGCTATAATTTTTTCGTAATTTTAAATACCAAAAAAACAAGAAAAGCTAACTAGTTAGTATCGCAAACGTTCTACTTTCAATTTAATAATGTAAATAGGTAGCAGCAACAGCACGGGTCAATACAAAAATTTGACTTTGACTTTAAAGTATAAAATTTCGATAGTTTAGGCCGTAATTAAACAAAAAAAAATGCTATAAAAAAATTTGCTTTTGTATGTAAAAGTCCGTTTAAACGATATTTTAAAAAATCTGTGAGTTTAAATTTTAAATGAAGATGAAGCCATACAATTAAATATGTTTATGATTTTTATGAAGTTTTACTATAAAAATAGCATACAGAATACAGAGTGGTCTAAACGAAAAGTATGCCATTTTCTGGAAAAATTTAAAGCAGAAATGCTCGGACACGTCAATTTTCTTTTGAAGGGGTACACATTTTAAAAATATTTTGCAACCCACATCTTTAATTCATCATTTTAAAGGGCACAAAATTATCCTTATAATAGTACCCCATTTTTTGTGTTTTACTTGAACAGGTACCTAATGCATAGACGCTAAGGAACTTCAGTCATGTAATTTCGGTGTTAGTGAAAAAATTGAAAAAATTTACATTTGAAGTAATTATAAAGTATTGCTGTTGCTATAACACATAATAACTAAAATTTAGATGTCTAAATTAACTAATACCAAAACTATTTATAACTAAAATAAGTTTATATAACACCTGATCGTTGTTTATCACTCGAGTGCCATCAGGACGCAATGTGTGAACGTAAAAAACCCACTTTAACCTCGCGGTGTTTTTCAATGTATTAGAATTAATTAAAATTTATTAAAAAAATCGAAAATAAGTATTATTACTATAACTATCACAAAAGCAAACTTTACATCAAAAAAAGGTATTTTCTGTTCGTTTTTGTCCATAATTAACCAAAAAATCATAAAATAAACTTTAGAACAAAGAACCAAAATTTTTTTGTAGAGTCGTGTAATAATCAAATCTACAATAATAATAAAAATGAAATAAAAACACATTTCCATTAATTGTAATTAAAATTACAATTTTAAACCTCATTTAATAATGATAAATGATACAGAAGACAGAAGGGATATGACGAAAAGTCCATTATCTCGTACTGGAATGTCTATTTTATCAGGTGGTTTTATTCTCATTAAAAATCTGTCTCTTCTCAAGTTGCCACTACTTTACATAATCCCTACAAAAGTTTCTTGAGTGGTTGTTCCATATTTCTACGTTTGCAAGTAGTTAAACTTGAAAAAACACCATCATGTGTTTTCAGATATGTCCCCAAAAGTTACAATTTTCTAAACATATTTACTTTAAAAAATGCGACAAACGAGAATCAGTTCCTACTTTAAATATCAATCATCACAGTATACCGTTCATTAAAATTTGAACAAAATGACTTTTGTAAATTTTGAATGCGAAAACAGATGCGAACTCTTTCTGGTAGCAAATGACGCCCCACCACTCATTTAGTTACTTCAGGAGTAAAACCCTTGAAACGATTCCTCATGTCCAAGATTACTCCACCAAATATTCTCGCCACTTCATTTTCCAAAAATTTTATTTATTCTCGTCAAATCAATGAAGTGATTCGCTATTACAAAAAAGACCAAAGAGCTAAAGCAATGCGTAAACGTTATAGTACTTATAGCATTCGAAGCTTTCCACTACTTTATTTATTAACGATTGTTTGAGAGAAAGAAAGTTTAAATTGTATTAATTAAAATTTTTGAATCTTTAGAAATCCTTAAACCGACTCATAAACATTCTCAACAAGAGACATTTGTTTTATCGTAGAGTCAGGAGAATATTATATAAATTAAAAATGATAACTAAATTGTTTTAACTGACGTTTCGGAAAGAGCAGTCTCCATCTTCAAAGATTTATTTTACTAATGTCCTTACAATTTATATGATGATAAATTTACGAAATTTACAAGTGATTACAGGATTATATCCAGAAACTGTGTTCGGCCAAAAATGCTGAAAGTAAAAATGTAATTAGATTGATATTCTATTATTTAATAATTATTTATGATTTTCGGTCCTGACTACACGATAAAACAAATTTTCCAAAAAAATAAAGAAGGAAAAGAAAATAATATACAGGGTGTTATGGAAATAAGTGCAAATATTTTAACCTGAAATACAGCACCACAAATAATAAAAATCTGTAATGCCATGACTAGCACTTCAAAAGCAAGACGTAAGCCTTTAAAGCCAGACAAGACATTAAATCTGCTTTATTGCCGTATTAGACTTATAATTTTTTTGCCAACCTACCTTTTTTTAACCATTCTTCAAAAAGTTTGACAGCTGAAAAATCATAAACGGCTCTTATGTCAGTATAAATGCTGCCATATTGACTAGTCAATAAATGTGATACTTTAGTGCGCTTAAATTGTCAGTGAAATGTAGTGTTTACTGTCGTTCGGCGAAAAAAATTATTAAATCGATAGATTTTCACAATGCAATTAATTTAAATAAAGATATTTGTTAAAACTGTAACTGACAACAACTAAATATTCGAAATTATAAATTTTGTGTGGCTAACCTAATCAGTATTTGTTAATCAAGGTGTAGTCACCTAATTAATTAATATGTAACTTAAAAATATGCCATACTGGCATACTGTAGTCCTGAAGAAGAGACACGCCATCTCGAAACGTAGACTAAGTTTAAAGACATTTTCATATAAAGTTCAGAAGTCATCATCAGATTTTACTCTCAATTTATTAATTTATTTAGAGAGAAATTTTAAAAATAAATCAATTTATATACGTTTGAAACTGCTAGCGCCATCTTACCTCTTAAAAGAGTACTATATTAAAATTATACAACCAGGAAATTAATCAAATACCAAATCAATAAAAAATAAAAATTAATAAAAATATTTTCTTGATTTCTTCTTATGTTTTACTTTTCTGTAAATAAACAATACACTAATATACGAACAGAAAACTTCCAATTAGCGAGCGACACCTTTGTGGATATACTACCTAACTTTCCAAAGTTTTTCCAGTGATTTACGGAGTTCCACTTCTGGATAAAATAAATCTGTACTTGTGCTCCATAACTAACCGAATTTTTCCAATGAAATAATTGTCTGGAACCTCCATTAATAATCCCAGATAAGAAAATAAATCTTTCAAGGGAAATTTACTCTTTAACTTATCTCTTAAAAGTTAATCCAATATTTACAGCCTCTCATAATTTCAACATTATTCTTCTTTAGTGTGATAATAAAAAAGACACTCACGTAACAGATAATACTTATTTATTACTATATTACAGAAAAAAAAACATAATTAAGATTTTGTATAATACAAGTGTATATAATAAGTACATGTGCCATAATATTAGAGCTGCGTGCTCTCATATTTAAAAAAAAAAGTAATAAATACAAACAGTAAATAGCATCGCAATAACATTTACAAAACGTAAAAGTAAATGAAAAAGTCGTTATCACCTATAATTCTAATAATACAGTTTTATCATTATTAATTCGATCCTATCCCTCTGCTGCACTTATATTACACTAAGAAACTATGAAACAGAAATCAACAATAGTTTTTGGGCTTAAAAAGATTCAGATTGGTTAATAATCTGTGAAAATGATAGGTGGACGGCAAATCTAACTCCAAAACTCACCAATTTTGAACTTAATGGAATGTATTTCACCTAAAGTCCATTTAAATGACTTTGACTAGCAATAAAAGAAGTAAAACTTTCCAACACATGCTTGTCGAAAGTACACCATCTTTCATAAAACCGTAACGCATTAAATTCTTAATCCTTCAGCCTTAATACATTTAAAATAAACTCCCATAGTGGGAGTTGAGTTTTATTTATAAATTTGTTAAGGTGAATTATAGTTTCCGCTTACCGAAAAAGATTTTCCGCACTTTCGACAAACACGTGTTAAAAAAGTTTCACCTCTTTTATTGCTAGACCCATCAAAATCATTTAAATGCCTTTTACATTTCTCAGCCTTGTTAATGATAAATCTTTATTAATTTCTATGGAAAGACTATCTTAAGTACAGACAATTTTGTGCATTTAGCATAATTGGCAGGTGAGTTACAGTTTTTGTCCTAAAACCCCTAATAAAATAAATAATAAAAAATCAAGATTCTGAGCATAGAACATTCGTTTCAGGTCTTTACAAATCCTCTCAACATTATATACAAGATTGCACAGTCAGTCCTGGCAACATTTAGACAACAATTAAATTTCTCGGTTGTTCAACAACTTATTGGAATGAATCACAAGTGAATTATTAAGTTAAATTCTACCCCAAAAAAATCTGGGAAATCAACAATAACAATAAATAACTAGAGCTGTATTTGAAACGGCTGAGGCGTAGTGCTTGATGCCAGGAAAGGGTTAGTTGGGTTAGTTTTAGCTGCTATATCGGCCCATTCTGCATCAAAAGGATCAGTGGTTCTCTGAAAAGCCCCAGAAGAGTCTAAAGACATCGCCCGAGAGTGCACCCCAAGCGCTGGGGCCCTCCTAGGAGACGTCCCGTCCATTTTCCCCAAAACTGGAGATGTTGAATTGACAATTTGGCCCAACCATTGGTCCGGCTTGGGCAAGTTGCTGGCGGTTGAGCTAATACTGTTGTTCGCAGGAATTTGACTCTGACTGAGATTTGGACTAAAACTGAGGCTGACGGGAGTCACCGGAGCTGGTACTGATGTAACAGACTGGTTGAATGTGTTGTTGATCGTAGTTACATTGAGATTGACTGTGTTTTGATTGATCGATGTTTGGTTGTTGAAGTTGAAGTCGTCGGAGCCACTGTGCGTCAACTGACTCAATCCTTGAGACAACTGCTGGCAGAGAGCCGTCACGGAATCACCTAGAACAAAAATAATGGTGTGAGAAATAGTGAGGATTCATCAGAACATAAAATTTGTGATTCTGTGATAAAAATAGCAGCAGAAAACCGACTGTACCATCAAATTAAAGACAGTCTGTTGTTATATTATGCACGCAACCAGTATCTTCCAATTCAAAATTCACCAGGTCAACTGAGTAAATTTTACAAAATAACGTCTCTCCTCTCCTGAGCTCTCCTAGCCAGATCTCCAAGTTAAATGAATAGCAATAGCAGATATATAATTTTATAAAAATAAACTTGAATATATTGAATTTTCTCCGTTAATAATGATCCAATCGAGTCAATCTAAAGTCAATTTTGTTCAGATTTTAGTACTTCACAATTTGGGTCTTTAGAGTAACAAGATTGTTCTATTAATTATAATTTTATAATCAAAAAACTTAAAAAAAAAACACAATTTTGTAGTTTTAAATATTTATAACAAATTAGTAAATGATAGTTGCTATTAAAAAAAATAAGAGAATATAACAAACAGCTAGTGGGTTTCGTTCTGCTACTTTTGCCACGAAAAAATCCTGTTGATTGTCCTATTACACACCTGGTGATATCTCTGGAATTGGCGACACCTGGGGCTTAGAATTCGTCGGCGAAGTTGGCGACTTGTAGGCATTTAGCCTCGCTGTATTACTTGGGAGTTCGTTGACACGCAGCGACATCTGTCGTTTAAACGGCGAATTCTGTCCCAGTGTACTAAACCCCCGACAACTTCCTTGTCTTTGAAGCATACTGGGAGTGGCATGAGGGCGTTCGATGGCAAACGGATTGACTGGAGGAGATTGTTTCGCTGGGCCTACATCCACTCCACGTTCGAGTCTCTCGGTCAAACTTTGTTGTCGGAAGGAACCAGACCTGGTAAAGGTTGAATTTTTCGCATCGAACATCATAGTAACTCCACATTCTTTATCTCGGCGTTGTTTCCGTTCGAGACAGACGGCGAAAGCGCACCCGACGGCATGAGAGAGC
This sequence comes from Tribolium confusum, assembly GCA_029207805.1. Classification (NCBI taxonomy): domain Eukaryota; kingdom Metazoa; phylum Arthropoda; class Insecta; order Coleoptera; family Tenebrionidae; genus Tribolium; species Tribolium confusum. The sequence continues at coordinate 15,801,834 of JALGAY010000006.1, forward strand.
CTTTCGCCGGATTCTCGAAGTGCGAGAAAACCGTGACACATCCAACGTCTGGTTGTGCCATCTCGACAGATGTAGCTGAAACCACGTTCGTGGTTACGGTCAGGGGCGCAGAAAGAGACTTTTTCAATGGTTTGGTCCACGATTAAGCCTTTGGTTTCGTCTTCTACGACACGGAGACCGTCACCACTGACGTGGAGGATCGCACGGACCGGCCGGCGTCTAGATCCCTGGAAATAAAATAGATCATATAAATTTTAAAAAATCTATTTAGAAAATCTATAGGTAGATGATAAATAAGTTTCCTCGAAAGCTGAGATCAGCTACGATGAGAACAAAAATAAGCTAAATTAGAGCTCACAGACAAAAAATAGATGTTGCTCTAATTCAGTTCATTTTCACGATAGTATGTACAGACTGGTGCAATTTAGATATTGTAACAATTTTCACAATTCAGGGTTCTTGTCATTTAATAAGTTTGATTGTTAACAAATAATTTATTTAAGTTTTTACATGAATAACACAACAATAAGTCGATAAACAAACATTTTAATCACACCGTATATTGCCACAAGCTTATCGCTCTGTATCGTCGATCCGCTCCCGTAATTGCTGCTCTGTTAAAGCGCTAAACTAAACTCATTTAACTAGGGTAACTATGCTATTGTAACTATCTCACATATTTATATACAAATAAGACACATTCTAGTAAATTCTTTATTCTTCCAGTCAAGGGCAGTGACTAATATTTTCCAGAATCACGCGCTATAAGGTGAGCCATAACGCAATGTTATATTTACGAAACCTTCGATTAACTGGGCGATAGATCCTTCTAGAATAGTTCGTTGTAATATCCCTATCTCAAACTAAGAAATTTCAAAAGACACGAAATTCGTTTTAAAGCTAGTTTTTTGAGAAAATTATTGTAGAAAAAACTACATTTTACATTTAAAAAATAATAATATCGTAGAGATTATTGTAGAATCAGATTTGAAACAAAAACATTATGACACGGAGAAATTTTTTTGAATCAGAGTATAATTGATATTGCTGCCGTCTACGAGCACCTAGTCAGATTTCTCCAAAATATTTAAGTAAAAAACGCTGTTTGGAGAATTGAGTTAGTGCCAAAAGTCCGATTTAGTCCCTTCGTACGTGGCTGAAATTATTTTCAGGACTAGACGCCATCAACAGTAAAATAATTTTGCATTCCTTCATTTTCCTTGGGTCACAAGAATTGAAGCTGTGTCATTCTAAGATTCTTCAAAAGTTACACAACAACGTTTTTGTATTTTTACCCTTTAGGCAGTTTCTCTTCATTTCGACACACTTTAATACATTTTTTTAAGTGATTTTGTTAAAAAATGTAAATTTTCCGAATTCTTAATTAGAGTGTTTCTTCTATCGATTTGGTTTAATGTAATTATTGTTAATTTGATGTTTTTGAGTCTTGATGATTGATTCCGTGTCAGCGTTTTTTAGCGTTGTTTTATCAGCTGATACAAAAAGCGGGCGCAATTTGTTTTCTGAGGTTAGACCCATTTTTACTGTGGCGAATTACGAGGCAAAATAGAGTGTAAAAATAAAAGTGAATAAAAAAAAAATTATAATTTAATACCGAAAATTACAGAAATTCGAAGATTTTGATATTCAATGATTTTTAAACTTTGAAAATTAGAAAACTCATGAATGTTTTATCATTTAGATTTAAATTTTAAAATTTTAATATCTCATTATTTCAAATTTACAGACTTTTAAAATTTCACTTTTCAGTACTTTGAAAATGAATCAAAAACTTATTTTAATAATTTTTAAAATTTAAGAAGATAAACGTACTGATAAGTTGATAAAAATTGAAACTGAAATGTTTATTAAAGGATTAAAGATTTAAACAAAAAAAACAGAAAAGTTGAATCAAGATAAATAATTTCTTTGAAAAAATTTCCTTACCCTTAAAACTTTCAGCGCCTCCTCACAAACTTGCATCCCCCTTGATTCGAACACTTCAACACAGCCTAAATATTTCACAGCGAAAGTACAAGTCCCAGACCTGACAGCCGACTCGTCAGCTTGCCATTGATGAGGTTTGGAACTTTCAGGGACACGATCCTTTCGTCTACGAAAGGAATCCCTAAAGGACCGCCGTAACCTATCCATTTTCCGAGGAGAACGTAAACTCCGCCTCTGAAAATAAATCAATCACATAAATATTATGTAAGCTGAAAAAACATTATAGCTAATTTCGTTTGCAAATATTAGATGAACAAACAAATAGCAAGTTTTATTTTTAAAAACGGATGTCTGATTTTTTAAATAACTTAATTGCCATAAAATATTTTTGCAATTGCTACATATGTATATAACATGTGCTATAACTAAGATAAATCGACCCAACTTGGCAAAAAAGACATCAATAACCAAATACCGGAAGTGAGTGACATCTGGATTCCGTATGAATGATTATACTAGAAATGTTTTAAAATTGATAAAATATAAAAATACAGCAATATTTGTCACCTTTAATCCCTATATCTAATTCCTGAACCTCTTCCGGTATTTAATCAAAATCCTATTCAGATTATAATCACTCATTCAATTTATCACACAGACACAATTATTAATCGCACTATTCCATTGATAAATTAAACTATCAACCACTTTCACAATAACTAATTACCGTAATTAATAATTTAAATCAATTCACAAAAAAATATCATTTGTGGGAATATTATTTTTTACATAAAACAAACTTTCAAATATACATTACTAGTTATCTCTTGAATTAATAAACCCATATGGTTGATAATTTGTTATCTGCAATAAAACAAATATTTATTATAGCAAATTGATTTTACAAAACTGCTTTTTTCAGAGTTGCAAAAATTCAGCAAACACTGCAAGAAAATCCGATTTTGCTTAAATCAGCGCTATTCTCAGAATGCTAGAGTTTTTCAACAAGTGATTTTGTGGGGAAAATTAGTGAAAATGTCAAGTGTTTAAAAATACCCTATCTATTCTAACAAACGCCGCAAAAAAAGTAGTGATACTGAATAAAACCATAAAAAAATATAATGATAAAATAAAAAAGAGCCGCAGTCTAATAAACACCGCAGAAAAATATGTCTTACTAGTTCTAAACCCCGATAGAACTCGTATCGCATTTGTTAATTATTGTCAATTTTAAGGAATTGTCGCTGCGTCTCCTAATTTTAATTTTATAAAACTGTTGGCTGTGACTCGCAATTTTTATGAGACGCAAGCCACAGTTCCTCAAATTGAATTACAAATTGAACAGCTTATTATTAAATAAAAATTGAAAGTCATAGGCGACAGTCTTTATAACAATTAAAAAAGCCACAGCCAACCGAAGGCAACAGTTACTTTAAAATTAGAAGCCGGAAGCAATAGTTCCTTAAAAATTAAAAATCATAGAAACCGCATTTATTCTAAAAGGCATCGCTATTCCAATATCGAAGAATTCTAATAGACGCCGCAAGAAAATAATGCTGAATGAAATAAACGGAAATATAATTATGTCCAACGATTAAACGCCACAGCGCCTATTAATTAGAATAAATACGGCATTCGACAAACCAGGGAGAAAATGCACAGAAAAAAATGTGAAAATGTGACGATAAATTAAACAAAATAATGATGATAAAATTATTATAAAATAAAAAAAGGAATTAAGGCTGATCTGAAGAAAGAAGCAACATAAATAAATGGCAAACAAAAAGAGAAATAACAGTATTATCACAAGAATTTACAATTAATATAATAAATGCAGACAAATACACGCTATAAATAATTCAATTTTTTTTTATTTTATAATATAAAAGTTTAACAAAAAATATAATATAATCCTTCAACACACTGCTTTGCTTCAAGCACACTGGAAGCATTTCTCCGTTGATTTGCCAGACTAAGATTTTGGGTTAAAAATTTCTGAGCATCTCTCGCACATCTCTTTAAGTTTAAGAAATTAAAATGCCGATAGGTGCAGTGCGACAACGCATTATTATTATTATATTATTATTAGTTATTATCATATTATTATTAGTTGGAGCACTGTAAAACAACCTAACGCAGACCAACCAGCTTTTAGACCAACTAAAATGGAATTTAGTTGTTTTAATGTTACATTCTTTAACCAAAATCATAAGTTTATTTTCTTTGAAAATGTAGACATGTAAATAAAATTCCAGTATACATTAGACTGTACAGGGTCTGTAGAGTATCTCCGAAATTATTAAGTTTAGGAAAAAACGGTTTGCACACTTGCGAACTCATTTTTGGTACAGACCGCATCCTGCTACCGTTTTTTGTTTCAAAAATATAGGCAACAGTTAACATTTTGCTAAAAATTTGAAAAAATTATATCTTGATGATTTAAAGATATTGATTTAAAACAAAAACAGTATAGAGACTTTTTTACATAGAATCAAACAGAGTAGTTAAATATTTTTTTTTAGCTAGCAATTTCACCACAATAACATTAAGTTGTATTTTTTAACTATAAGTCATAGTTAGCTTTGACATTTCAAAAGCTTATTTTTTTCTGATTTGAAATAAAAAAATAAGAGAAAAAAAATGTGTTTTGTGCTAGAAATGTAGTAAGCAGCAGTTACAACAAAAACAATTGAATTTTGTCTTCTCAGTGGCGAAATCCAATTTTGACAGGTCTGACATTTTAAATAAAACGCAATTCTCAGACATGACCACTATATCTGCCTCTTTCTCTCATAGTCAACTGAAATTCGAAGATTTTTAGATCGCTCGATATAACCAAACGTGTTTCGTTAACTACAAATGCAAGTATACGCTACCGTAATTTTTTGAGTTGAAATTAAACACATGGAAATGTTGTGCACTAAAACTTGTTTTTTGTTCAAAATTTGCGCCTCGTATTTAAAACTAACATGGCAAGTTACGGTACTCTATGCGTAACTACATAGTGTCTAGTAGCTGTAGAACAAGAGGGCGCTATCAAAGTTATATTTTGGTAAAAATATCATTGTTTTTCTATGTTGAGTTGTTATCAAGGAATAACGAAGAATGAAAATTTCAGAAGGCTGTTGTTTGGTAACTATGGAAACTTTATTTATTTATTTTCATTAATTTAGAAATGAAAATTTTTCCATCCGGTCCATCTCCGTCCAACTAACGTTAAATGTTTTGATCTATTTAGTGCTTTAGTATTAGTTGAAGAAGTAAACAGTGTAATTTCTGGAGTTTGACTACTGCAGGATGGAGGTTTTAAAAAAATCCCCTTCAAGTCTCTTCACCATACCTTGTAGCCGCCCAGTACCTGAAAGGTAAATTTTAATCCTTATGGGGATCTTAGTTGCCCCATTTGAGTCACATTTTTTAATTTGGAACAAATTTTCCTTGTATTTTTGTATGTTGACAGGTTGCTAGGAAAAAAGTTGTTTTCAATTCATAAAATGTTAATATAATTAAAGTTTTCTTTTTTAAGGTTTTTGATCACACTACAGTTATTTTTGGAACTTCTATTCCATTCTACGAATATTTTCGGAAATTTCTACGACTGAATTGCTGCGAAAAATTTGGATTTCCTCTCCCTGTTTCTTCGTGATTGGTTTCTCTTCGAACCAAGATTGGACTTCCAATTGTGGAGGATTTGGATATCGAGAGTGGTTAGTTGCTGAAACTTCTCGTGGACTAACAGCTAAGTGTTGAATGAAATACAAATTCGTAACATCGGACACTAGAGGTGTATTGTTCGAATTATATTGACTGTCGTGTTATATACCTAATTGTCTTTAATAAGAAAAATTTAAGATATTTGCCAGTGAGCTCATAATAACATCCAGTGCAAAGTGCTTTAAAAAATATTCGAACCCTATTTTTTTGTAATTAAACCGCTTTTATACAGCGAAAAAAATTGTAAAAATTCCATTTTTCCAATATGACGTAATAAGAAAGCATTTGATTTGATTGTACCAATTTGTCTGGTATTAATTGATTTATCCAAATTGTCAGCCAGACATATCAAAATCGATGACATAACAACAATAGTATAATTAATCCATAGAAAAAAGAAAAGAGCAACTAGCTCATGTTTTTGAACTAATAGGAAAAAGTCCTCTTATTACGTCACATTTTTTTTTAATTTTAAGGTTTTTAGTTAAGCTAGCAAATTAACTCCGATTATTATCTCCCAATAGTTAACTCGTTTTTTGCTTGCGAGGGTAAATAACGCTTTTTTCCTATAATTTAAATTATTTTTTATTTTCTCCCAACCTCGCCTACAAATCAACTGATTAGGTGAGGTGCTGCATGTTACATTTACGATTACGTTCAGTACGTTTTGCGTTATTTCCTAAGTTACTTTGCGCTACTACCTATGGTATCAAAGTGAGTATCTTTCCTACTACACTAAGGGTTTATAATGCACTTGATTCTCCATATTTATTTGTATAATCTGTACCGATCTACATCATTTTAGAAATATCCTCCACTATTAAAAACACAATAATGATAATATAGAAGCACTCAAAAATGCAGAAGACTTTCAAAAATTTAAGAAAACTTTTCTTGTCATGCCATCTTTTTTACACTACTTGCAACGCTTGGACAGGCTCTACGAAAACTATTATTCTCCTACTACCACGCTTTATGACAAAGTGAACGTAATCTCATCACAGTTTCAGCGTTTCCTTTTTTGAAAATCGCTTTATTGTTAAATTATCATTTTAAATCATTTTGCCTGGAATGGACGGGCGTAGGGAAGTCCATTAATGCTTGAGGGTGTAATTACGTTGTGTTACCATCTACCAACTACAAAATTAATGTTAAAATGTTTTTTGATAAACTACCTCCTTCATGAGAGAGGAGTTTGTACATCAATGCATTTTGGAAACATTAAAAGACACGTTTTTGTTTCTAAATGTTAGCTGTTAGAAGTTATATACTAACAATCGTCTTAGTCCCGGTTTTCTTCTAAATTCAGCTACTTCCGAAACTGACGCTGGTTAGTTGGTCCAGATATTATCTTGCTTTCTCTTGTATTAATACTAACCGCTCAGTTTTTTGTTATTCTCACTGATTTTGATGAGTACCATAGAAAGAAGATTATTATACTACTAATAATAGCATAAACTTGCCTCTTTCCCCAGATAACGAACTATCCTCACATTTTATTTATGTATTTATTTTCTATTGGTGTATAACCTGAGGTCTTCTTGAAGCTCTGGATAAAGTACCGAACTAATCAAACTCGAAAATCATTTAATTATTTACAGATAATTTACCAAATCATTCTCTCTTAGCCGGGTCGACTGACACTAGTCCAGATTTCAAAGACAGTCAAAAAATTTCACTCCCCAAATTTGTTTGCTGTGTTATGCGCGAACTTTTTGTGCTATTTTCGTTCTATATTAGATTTTGAGCGAAATTCTAGAATCCCTAAGGAAAGGAAAACATTTGATCAGACGAAAGCTATAAGAATCCAATAGCTCAGAGTCTCATCGTAGATTGAGACAAAATCTCAATTAAATGAGAAGCTAGTAATAAAAAAAATCAGAAAGAATTCATCGTCGAAGAAAGTGGAAGATCAAAAACTGAACAATAACTCTTCAAATCACTTCAAATCACAAATCCTGCATACAATCCCGTTCAAGATGCCCATATGCACAACATTCACAAAAGCCACCTATATTGCAACGTACTTTTATCAAACCATAAGAAGATTCCACGTTGAGCGCCAAAAATAAATACAAATACATATGAAATGTGAGAATGTAACGCATTTTCTAAAAAAAACATCAGTAACGCGTGATTTTGTTCGCAAAGAACTAGCAAATGGTCGGCGAGAAGATGGTAGGTTTTTTTTTCTACTTCTAACTCATCTATGAGTTTTTTCCCAAGCTCATTATACTCTTTTTGGTCAAGTTCATTGATTTCAAATTGTATTGCAGAAGATTTTCCATGCAATTTATTTTGTTCCAAAATTTCAAATAATTTAATTTGATCAAGACACTTTTTTTCTAGTCTTTTAATACATTCTTCTTTGTAATCAAGACTCCCATTAGATTTCACCTCATGCACATATGCGAATAAATCTCATCTCATTTCTTGTAGGAAATTGTAAATTTGTGACAAAATATCTTTAGTTATGTTGAAACTTTCATTCAACTCAGTTTTTGTCGAATTATTAATCTTTAATATATCAGAATTTTGTGTATTTACTGTCTGTAAATCATCCAAGATTTCGAATTTACAGTTTCACGCAAAACACTGTACCTATAAGACAATTAGTAAAAACAGACATAATCGGAAGCTAAATTACCTCATTTTCATTCGCTTCTGTAGTAGTTTCCAACAGATCCATTTCAAGACACTAATAAATATTAAATGATTGACGCTTTTTAGAAATTTGTCAAGGCCACCAATCCTGAACCAGAAAATGTGACGTCGAATATGGTTTCCAGGACTGGGCGACTTTCATTTTAAATACTCGATTATTTATTACTTCGATTAACTAATCTTGATTAATTAAAGATTTCGATTAAAAAAAAAAAGTTATGCTACATTGTTTCCGCCGTGATTTATTGTATGAGATGTTTTAGGACTCTGGCTTGAGTGAGTACTTAAAAAGAAGAATGTGAACTTCTAAGGGTTACTGATTCGATTCGTTCAAACAACTAAGAATTAATTTTGTCATAACCTGTTGATGGCGAAAAATGACTCCAATTTGTACAACATTATGTATCCAGTTATATTGATCATGGCTTGGTCAAATATCATCCGTACCTGGCAGTTTCCTTGTAACTCAAGTATTCAACCCTCCAAATCTGGCAGAATTGGCTATTTTATAGTAGCTGTCTAGTTTCATCCCGTACTACAGACATTTATCGAACTTGTAGGATATTTCTTTCTCTGCGACTGCAACAATACATGCGGCTCCCCTAAGACAAACTTCGTAAAATTTCGGAAACATTTTTGCTTATATGTTAGTTTTAAATAATTTGTACCCAACTTTCTAAAATGTCTAGATAATAATCAATCTTTTTTTTGTTGCGTTCCCATGTCATTTGCCTCATCTTGTGTTTTTCCCTATGGATACTAGTATTTCCCCAACAGTTAATATTGAACAAAACACGAAAAAGTGAGCAATTCGCATAATCAGTTAACGAATTTGGTCGTCGATTAGTATGTTTTTAAAAAGTAGAAGGCTTTTTGCACCATTTGTAATTCCAAATGTACTCCACATCCATTATTTCTTGCAATAATGCTGGAACACCTCTCGATCTTAATAAAATTCTTCTTTTGTGATAAGATTTTCAATGAGAAGCTAGTAGCTAAAATCAATTGAATCAGCTATTAGTTCAACATAATTTGTTAATGATAGTGGAACTGAGTATGAACATAGATAAATTGATCGGCCACCACGTGTTCGGTCTTCTCTGATGGCTTCTAGTTTCATCCCGTACTATAAACATTTATCAAACCAGAAGGATATCTCTTCCTCGTGGCGACTGCAGTAGGACATGCGGCTCCCCTTAGAAAAATTTCGTAAAATTTCGAAAAGATTTCTTGTAAAAAAAGTTCGCTTTTAGGTTAGTTTTAAATGATTAGTAGGTACCCTTCTTTCTCAAATTTTATCATTCGGTCGAACAGTTTCAGGTTTGTGTTATACATAGACGTACGAGGGTAAATAACGCTCTTTTTTATATGTAAATTATTTTTGATTTTCCCCAAATGTAGCCTACGAATCAGTTGATTATGTGTGGTGAACCGCTGTAGGTTATTTTACGATTATACTCAGTAGGTTTTGCGTTATTTCCTAAGTTACTTTGCGTTGTGTTTGCGATTTGAGTTAAGAAGTATTCTTAATCGGAGTTAAATTTGGGGTTAGAGTCCTATAGAAAAATAATGCTTGTAATAAACAATCACGCTTAAATAAATTACTATCTAGATTTTCATTGTATTCATTTTGTTTCATTTCATTTGTTTGCTTTCAACATTCATTCCACAAAAAAAAAGAATATTAGAGTATTAAAGTATGCCGCCTGGTAAGTATATAGTACAGTACAAGACAAGTAACGCAGCTAGTGATCGAAATCCATTCCGAGAGTGGCACAGATTTGTTCAAGGATAAAAAAGGATATACAATACAATCAACGTCTGAGTAGAACTGCCATAGACAAAAAAAGTCAAAATACACTATATCCGTCTTTCTTCCACCCATGAATAAACGAATAAGCGTTAGAAAGAAACAGAAAAAAACGGTTGCTTAACTTACAGCTTGAACAGTTTGTCGCCATTTCGAGCCCGTCAACTGAGTTACTTTATTTTGTAATGTCGTATATAGTAATGAAGTAAACTCGTGTGATTACAAAAAAATAACTCAGGCTACGCCCTCGTGCAATTATTACATTAGAATACTGTAATAGTTTTTATCCTTGTAATTATGTAAATAACTGTAATATCCAACACAACTTAAAATAGACGAAGAACATAACAAAATAATAATGAAAAGTAAATCAAAAATCACACAAAGTTCGAGTGACTGAATCCAGTCGACACTTCGATTCTCGAGATATCTCTGGTGGTAATACTCCAGAAGTGTAAAAAATAACGTATATACCTCCGGACTAAAGTCTCTTTAGAGCCCTCATACTTTCGCTCTAGAGATTAAATAATAAATGATAATACAGCGTATTCCGTTTAAAAAAAGCCACCCTAATAGCTTAAATAACTTTGTTTTTGATTATTTTTAGCAAAAATCGTAATACAGGTCCATTTTTTTGGAAAGAAAAACAACTTCTAATTTCTAAGACTAAACGTGATGAGAAGAATAAAGCAAAGAAACCCACGTCTTAGTCCTCAAATCCAACAGGGTAGGAAGGGAGGAAAGATTATAAATAATATAAAAATAGATTCTCATAAATTTAAAATCAATAGTTAATAATTTAACGAGAAATATTTAATTACGTTTTGCGTCAGAAAATTTCTTGAATTGCCGGTTTATTAATTGAGGCACGTGGTATAACACAATAATATTTTAATTATTTTTCTCTCAAATAAAAATACACGGTTCTTTATACAAGGCCGTTGTTACGTCACAACCCGTTAGAATTAATATGCACAAGACAAGAAAACACAAGTCCTTGGAGAAGTAGAAAAAGGTGCATGTTTTACAAGTAATAAAAGTATTTTAAAAAATAATAATTTAAATTTTAGGGTACATAATCAAGGTTAAAGACCGGTTAAATAGATTAAATGCTTGAGAGATTTTCCGACTTGTGCTTCTTGTAATACAAAGAGATGTCAACGACATTTCGATTTCAAAATGATTTTGAAAATGAAATCATTTTTATGGAATTTTATGAATCAGCGGTCAACTGAATATGCAAGAGTTTGCACTTCTTGATGTCATATAGCTGGTTCAGTGATTCATTGAAAACGAACACAAAATTAAAAAATGATTCATTTTTAATAAATGATAAATACAAAAATACTCACTTTTGATTTGTGTGTGTTCACATGAGAGAAATTCAACTAGAAATCCACGTGACAAGTAGAAAATCTCGTTATATAGCCATAATTAAACTTCGACAATAAAGAATAAAACAATTTAATCCTGAATTACTTAATTATTCATAAAATGACGTTATGAAAGGATTAAAATAACAGCGGACTTTGCATCTTTAAATTTAGATAAATTGAAAAGTTGATTAAAACAATTCGATGCTATGCTGACAGAAACCGGAAGTAACGAAATTATTGAAGTCAATTCAATTTCGTATTACGTAAGCAATTTGAATAGAGAACATCGTGAAAGAATTTTAATAAAGAGAAGACGATTTCTAATCCCTTCAAAAATTCAAGTATTTTTATATTTGAATTCTCAAGAGATTGCTTTTTACAAAACACAATTTAAATAAATTTGTAATATAAATTACAAAAATTCTGAATATAAATGGTCGTCGCTAATTAAATTTATTTAATTAAAATCCTTCAAACTTGTAATAAACTACCTAATTCAACAATTTTATAATTAATACAGTAAAACTTAACTTTACTAACTTGAATCTATAAACTGCAAATCTTTAAAGTCGGAGCCCAACTGCAACCGAATAATGCCCATTGTTGACTTTACAAAGGTCCAAACCACACAAGTTTTGAATTCGCAATATGATTGAAGACTATATATTTTTTAAATTTTCCTCCTTGACTAAAAATTTTAAAAAAAAAGTGAATCATGTGGTAAACACTGTCATCAACGTCATTCAATCTAGGCATTTTTAACGCACTTCATTTTCCTGAAAAAGCTTCATTAAAAGTGTCTGATCCTAATTACTTTAAATTATCGAGATTGTACTATAGTTCAAGTTTACCCAAGATCAAATTTCACGATAAAGAATCAGAAAAATGCAATACAATAGAAAATAAACAGGAAATAAATGGCGAGGCGAGTCACCCCTCAATATTGATTTTATAAATTCTGCCATAGTGTTGAATTCTTTTATAAAATTCTCACGCTTGTAATTGTCGATCAATATTCAAACCATTCAAATAAAAAATATATCTTGTATTAGAACAGAATTAGAAATTCTATTTATATAGTTATTGATTGTTTAAATTTTTTGCGTCACTAAATAAATATAGGTGAGGTAAGTAAACATTTGACACTGAAAGTGAGTATCTGCAATTTCTTTTTTTGGTAAGAAACTAGCGCCATGCCTGGTGAACTTAATTTATTGATTTGCTTATTCGGGTACCCATTGGCCTAGCAAGGTCGAAGCTTTTCGTGTAATGAATGGGTAAATTTTCCTGTTCAGTTTCAAGAGAAATTTTCCAAACAAGAAGCTGCACTTGTTACAAGCTTATTAAACAAGCCTGCCCTTAGGTGGTCTAATTTTGTTGCCCTTAATAGCTAAAAGCTATACAAGTGTTAAAACAAAAACCAGATGAGCTAAAAAAAACTGTTTATATCTAGCTACTTAAGGAGCTACTTCAAAATATGAATTACATTTAGTTGTGACGTGTCCAGAGATGAAATTAGACTCCATTACCAAAAGTACTTATAAGTTACTTATTGTTAGAAATTACATTCACTTTCTTACTTAAACAATTTAGTCCACAAAGACATTTTTCGATTAGTAACTTAATAAAAATTCATTTGATTTTCTTTTCCTGTTGAGAGGACGATTTAACCCACCCTATGTTGGCTACTCAGATTGCTTTAATCCCTAGGAGGTTTGGCATTTATTTATGTTTCTTAGAAAGAGTGTAATTTCAGGATGTGTAGACGATGAGAATTACAAGAAGGTTTTTAACCAAAAATTAATAATTCTCGTCTTGTCTTACTTGAAATAAAAGAATGATTAAAAATTCACTCTGTAATCTTGTGTATAAGTTAATATTGATAAGCAAAGATTTACTGTTTACTTAAATGGCTCGCGACATCTTGTTTGTTGTTGGTTTTGATGTAATAAATATTTATGTGAATGCATACGTTTTTTATTTAAATTTTGGCCGAAATTATGTTGAAACAAACATATTTTGAGACAATAATAAAATGAAGGTATTTCTGAATGATAAAAAATTGTTTACTATTTGATAAAAACGATTAGTTTCATTCAAGATTTCTTTGGTGGAAAATTTGTTTATTTAAGTAAAGAAAAATCAAAGTGTTTTCTCGATTTCGAAATACATAATTGTATAAAACATCAGTAAGTTAACAAACACTATGTGATTTTAACTTGAATTAATAATTCCAAGGTAAACAAGAAAAATATAGACATACAACAAATAAATTCTCATTGATAACAAAAAAGAAACATTGTAAAAAACATGCAATTAAAATTTTGCGCTAGGTCAGATTTATTTATAAACGTTAGAAGAAAAATTAAGTAGTAGGTGGATATATAATAAAGGTAAATTTTGCTACAATTTAATGATGTAAAGGTGTTTTGACACGATCACAATTTTATTACAAAATATTAGATAAATGACAAAGACTATCATCGTTTGTTATTATTGTTCTCTCATCTCTTTATTTGGAAACAAACTTGTGTCCGTGTAAAACGCTCTAAATGAGATCAACAAACACGATAATAAATCAATCAAATTTTATATAAACAGGAACAATTGAGATTCTCGCTTTCGTTCTAAACATTCTGTCTTACTTTGTCAAAAAATGAATCGAATCAATGATCAATAATCCTTGTCTCTTTGTCCTTTTTACAGAATTTAATACAATGATAGCATGTAAAAGCGTTTTTATATAATAACAATTGTACTATCAAGGAACAAATACAGATACTCTCATGTTAATCATTGTTACCTGTAATCAAATTTCTATAAATTGGGAACAAACTTGTGACCATGTAAAATGCCCTACGATTATTAAATACTACTAAATTTTGTTTAAAAACAAAAAAGAACAGTTACTTATTGGTCCCCAAATTTTGTCTCAAATTTGGTACAGTATAAGACAAAAAGCCCTTTAGAACCAATCAATGTCCAATATCATAGTCTTATTGTCTTTTTTTTTTCTTTACGGTGACAAACAGCCTGTAAAAACGTTTTACATAATCACAATTCTATTATTAACTGTGTTCTAAATGACAAAAATCGATTATCTCATTAAATTTCTCTTATTTAGAAAAGCCAACAAGCCAGGATAAGACCAATAAACATATTGTATCAAACTTTGTAAGAAGACAAAGAGGAACAATGATGATAATCGCTTATTAGCTCACGACATTCTGTCTCATTATGGCACAAATTTGTTACAAAATTAGACAAAATGTCCTTAAGAGTCAATCAACAATTAATACCATTGTCAACGTTTTTTAAAATTCTAATCGTGTAGAATACCCTAATAAGACCAATAAACCCAATAATACCCCTTGTATCAAAATTTCCAAAAAAAAAAAACACATAAAAAACAACGATAATGATAATCTCTGCCCTTTTTTTACGCAAGAGGAACACCGAGACCTATGCCCATTGTGCAGCCTCTCAAAATAGTATCGAAGTAGTAAATAATATTTACTGCAGCAGCCCTGTGCCTCTGATAAAGCTCAGTACCTTGTCTGCAAGAGCTTTCTCGATAGCACTGGGCTCCAGAAAATCTCTGATGTCTGCAAATGCAAGACAATAACAGAGAATGTGAAGAGAAGTTTCCTCGTCTTCAACACAACCTCTATAAACATCGTCTTCACTGAAACCGATAATGTGCAGGTGTCTTTTTAGTAGGCAGTGTCCTGTGTAAGCCCTCTCGTTACACCTTATACCACAAGGTCCTGATACCCAGCAAAGTACAACTTTGCCCTTACTAGTATTAGACATTCTGAATCATTTTGTCACAGTTACAAACTTGTCAAAAAATTAGATCACTATCACTTTATCTTTTTTTTTGCAAAATTTAATAATATGATATATTATAATATTAAATATAATTAAATATATAATACCGTGTAAAACACTCCAAACCCAAACAACGTGATCATAAAAATATCAAATTTTATAAACAGACAAACAAACAAAGAGAAACAATGATAAAAATCGTTTGTTAGTTCAATGGTTTGCCTTATATTCGACAAGATTATCCTTCTCTAAGTCAGTTTTTGTTATTAATTAAAAGGTTTATAAAAAAATCTGAGTAAATCCCATAAAGTTTAATAAACAAAAAACGCAATCGACAAAACGCTTTCCAAAATATAAGTTCCCACCTTTAATGCCGTTCAAATTTTAAAAAAATTAGAGGTTAATTATCAGAAAAGTGTAAACGTTTCACCAAATTTTGATAGTGATCGCTTATTCTTAATCAACCCTCTGTATCGCCTTATTAGAAAGAGAATAGGTATCCTTTAAAACAAATCAGTGAACAGCATCAGTTCCCTTCTGTTCTTTACAAAATATAATACGATGTTAGACGGTACCTTACAAGATCACAATTTTTTAACAAATTATGATATCGAGTGACTATGCTGGAGACTATCATTGATATTACAGTACTTAAACTACTTGTAACTAAGGCGCCCTAAGAGCTACAAACAGTATGATAAATTCTGTAAAAACACAAAGAGAAGCAGTGATGATGATACTCGACATTCTGTCTGATTTCATCGCAAATACAAAAGAGCACAATGTCCTTTATAACTCAACCATCCACGTCATTGCCTCTTTATCTATTCTGCGGTGCCAGACAACATTTTTGAAGAAAGACACCATTAATTCGCCAACTATTGCCACTCTGCAACTTTTTTAAATCTATACGACACCATTTTCTTTTCTTTTTAGAGAGTATCCTAGCAATTATTAATAACTTATTTTTAAATGCATTTTACACTTATAGCCAGTAAAATTTCTGTATAGATATTATAAGTAGCTAATTTAAAATAATCAAAATTTACGATTTAAGAGCATTTTATCAGTGATGATAAAATACCGATACTTTTTTTAATAGTAACTTAAACAGGTATTAGATTTTTTAAACATTTATTAGATATATCGCGTGTTTAATTGAAAAGTTCATCAAATTACCTTTAAATCTGTCAAATATGTCGAACTAAACATTTTCACTGTTATCAAGTATTGTTTTGTGCCAAACCCAAATTACACAAAAATGATTTCTTATAGCTACAGAAAAAAACTGGTGCCTGTATTTTTTATACCCTATAAATACACCCGATATTAATCACAATAAACAACACTAACAAATTTCACACTTGACACTTGTCGCTCCATTTTCTTCTAGCGTAATTCCAAAGATAAATCATTCGATGAATCATTCAGTTAGACACACTTTATTATAATCTTACTTAAAATGTATACAAATTCAAGTCCAACCTTTTTACAGTTTTTAATTGTACAAACTAATTTTATGTAAAAATTAGAAACATTATAAACTAATATGTGTTTTTTCCTAAACCACTGTTGTGCAAATAAATGTCCCCCTATTATTATTTCCACGACAACGTAATGTATGAAATTAAATTTATTTGCACCAAAATAATTAAATAGAAACAGATATAATTAATTTATAATAAAAAAGCAGTAAATTTTGATGTAAAAAACCCGTAAAACATGAAAAAAATTTAATATATTTTGTAATACCGAATATTCGCTATTCGGCTAATAACGGAATATAATATTCGGTGGAGTATTTGTACCATCACTACTTTTATGATCAGAGATAAAACATTAATTTAAGGTAATAAAAAGTCAATATCAAAGCCTGCCTTTATTAAGATCAAAATCAAAGACTGTCTTTTCTAGAGAATATTTTAGTAAATAAAATGCAATACCAAAAAGATAGTTACCAAAATTGATACAAATCAATGACAGACGTTTACCTACATGATCGCCGATTTTTCTCATCAAATCTCATATAAAACAGCCTAATAGGACAGTCTAACTCAATAATAATATTTTTTTTTATCAAAGTTTGTAAAACAAACAGAGACAGTAATAATCATAGAGACCTTATTGACGTTATTATGTATCATTTTGTCGTAAATTTAAAAAATTATGATCATTTAGCCAACAATTTTGTTACCAAATTTGTTAACAATTAATGACAAAGACGTACTATCATATTAACTGTTTATTAACAATGATCGATGCTTTCCCTCTGACCGAATATAGATCTCTAATTAGATAATAAGATAATCTAGTACAATGTAAATTTTGCATTACATTGATAAAAATTTATCCTAATCAACTCTTTATTTACCATTTTGTAACGCCTAATATTTAAAAATTAGCGAAAAACGTAAGAAAGTTAAATTATAAAATTAATGTGTAATTGTATATTTATATTCAACTTCTGGTCTTCTATAGATATAAATAAATAAAATCAAAAAATTTCTAATACATACTCAAAAATTATAATTAGATTACTAATTCAAAATAATGCCAACTAATACTTAATTTCTAATAATTAATAGACTCAAGAGAGCATTAAATAAATATATTATATAAAAGTAAAATAACAATTTTTTATAATTTTATTCAACAAGTTTTAGGTATATTATCAGAAAACAAAAAGTGGTTTTATAACAAGACAAAGTAAATGTTAACTCATATAGAAGAAATTTAGTCAGACAAGAAAGGAATGTCGCTTTAATATCATACCTACACTGTTATGCTTGTATAAGTACAACAAGTTATGTCCCTTGAACAATGTAGGTATGTAGTTAACGTGGGAATTTTAATAGCGTACGTTAACATCAACGCAAACTCTCCCATATTCTTAATGACTCACATTGATAATAATCTTCACATTATACAACAAAAGTGTACAACATTTCAACAATATTAGCACTGAATAGATCTGCAAAACTAAACGACTGGATAATCCTCACGCTTGATTACTCTTGACCCTCCCACAATTTTCCCAAAATGACTAAACAAATTACCGTATGTGGATCCCCGAATTTCCCCACATTAGTCCTTTCCAAAGGTTGATGATTGGACGGATGATTTCCCATTTTTCCCGAATTCACTCACAATCCGTCCCAAACACAGCCGCACACTAAATTTTTCACCCGTATATCCAACAAAGAGCAGATGCGGTCCAACAGATGCTTAGGGTAAAACGTTAGACCAGTTCGTTAGCGCACTGAAAAATTCTCATCATTGTGGAACAGGAAGCAAGTGGCCGACAGCACAAGAATGCAGTTGCAGTTGAAGATTTTCTTCATGGAAGAAGACGAAGAAGAAAAAGAAGCACCGTCAAACACCGGCCGGCCTTGAACGTGGCCCAAAACACCAAACACTGGAGATTTCAACGCGAGATCAAACAAGCACTGCAACCACTAAAAAAAATTCCCGGCCGCGAAAATTTTGAAAAAAAAAAAACGGAAAAGCGGAACGACGGTTAGACCTAACCGGACGCGAAACGACTAGTGCTAGGACTTTGCTTACACACGGCGATGACGGTTAAAATCGTGATGGTGTATCCCCACATACTTCTACTAACCATCCTACAAAAGTTTTAACAGGTAAACGGACTGTTAAAACTGGAGGTTGAACATTTTGACCAGTTTTGACACCGACTTTGAGCCGAAGACGTAAGTGATCATTTTATTGATTTCATTCTAAAACTCGGGGTATAAACAAAGTCAAGGATAAGATTACTAAAAAAATCTAATTACGAGTTTTTAATTTTGTTTACAAATTAACTGTAACTGAAACCAAATAACGGTTAATGGCAGGACGTAATTTCGCGTAATTTATATCTCTGCAACATTCCGATTCAAATTCTAACTCTTCCTCTTATTTATGGTCAATTAACGGCTCGAAAATTGATTCAATTAAATTATAAGGGTTCATTACAAGGGTTGATACAAATAGGGGCCCCAGGCAACTAGATAACTAATTTTTAAGGCGGATCCTGGAAAATTCGCAGACGGTGAGTCAATAGAAAAATCCAAAAAATCAGATGCACCAAGAATTGCATGCAATTAAAACTGCATCTAATAAGTTTGAAGGTTATTTTTGCACAATAGCTAGTTGCATAAACTTGTGGGAATGCAAAATAGCCGATTCAAACTTATTATAAAAAGATTTCGATTCTTGTTGAAGCACAATTTTATGGTTGGTATTAATAAACTACTTCCCACGCGAATATCCGGTGAATTTCAGCACTCTGAAAAAATAAATTGTTTGGAGAGTAATTAATAATATGGCAGGCAGAAATAGGTTGTTTCAATAAAGCTATTTTCTGGATTGGTTTACTAATGGAAGACAATTAGCTTGGAGTGACGTCGATAATTGGACAAAAATGCGTTTAAGGACACTAAAAATGAATATCTAAATACGAAATTTCAAATTAAAGAGTATAAATTTGTAATGTTGCTATGGTAACCACCATCTTATTTTCAATCTTACTAGCTTCTGTTTTAAATTTTTGGTTTGGAAGTCGCCAATGAATGGAATGTGCAAAATGAATGCTTTTTCTTAATTATACTAAATGATTTATGCTGATAGTAATTTATAAATAATGGAAACAAAAATTCATTTATATACAATTTGCATATACATATTGTTTTTCTTTGTACATAGATATGTATTTATAGTCAGCGAATAATAAACGCAGGTGCTTTGAAAAATTAAATTTCATTTAATATGTTATTTAACATTGTTTTTCCAATTTTTTAACAATAATACTATTTTTTACGAAGTTGTTTTTGTTTAATTAGAAACTAACAAAGCTTTGTACAATTTCCACATACGTTAATTAAAAAATATTGTTCGAGTATCTAGAGCTTGATTTTTAATTATTACTATTATATACATCTGTTCTCATGACTCAATTAAACATAGAAATGATGATACTCGTTTCTTTTTTAATTTTAAGAATTTAGAAAATGTTAATACGCATCAAAATACCTCTTCAAATATAAAAATTGGATGTATAGAAAAAAAAATTATATATAACTTACACTTGGAAAAAAAGTTTTGTTTCATTAATTTATTCGACCCACAAATTTAACCCATTTTTTTTATATTAATTGATCAAAATTGTGTATCGAAATCAATCAGTAAAATTTTTAATTGAAAAAGTTGTTCAAATTTGTTTAAAAGTCGTTTATGTATTATTTGTAGATATGGATCGATTAAACAAAACAGCCGACTAGTCGACTAAATTATATCTAC
Organism: Tribolium confusum; assembly: GCA_029207805.1. Lineage (NCBI taxonomy): Eukaryota > Metazoa > Arthropoda > Insecta > Coleoptera > Tenebrionidae > Tribolium > Tribolium confusum. The sequence goes on from JALGAY010000006.1 coordinate 15,822,474, forward strand.
TTACGAGTATATTTTTCTGAATTTTTGAGGAAAGTTTTAGCAATCCTACAGTTAATAAATTTGCCCCCCTGTCATCAGCAGAATTTTTTTTATTTCAACGGTGGAATAGTAGTATATTAAACGTGTTTCGAAATAATATAGAAAAAACGAGTTTTGAATTAGTTTATTGATAAACGCGTTTCCTTTGTGGGCCAAATTCAAGTATAGAAAACGAGCGCAAAGAAGAAGTTTTTTTAAGAATGACAAAAAAACAAATTCTGTATAATTTGTCTAATTTATTTTATATCGTAAAAAATAAAATTTTGGGTTTTATAAAATCCTATTATACTAATGGATGCTATAATCGTTATTACATCCCCGTTACCCGTGTTATGAGCAAAAAGCTCACATGATTCGTTTTTGTCGCCAAATTTTTATTTTTTTTTTGTCATAATTTTAAGACTCCTCTTCTAACATATTGTTACGGATTTTGAATTTTTTATTTTTATTTTTTAGAAATTTTAATGGTGTTTTATGAATTAGAAAGCAAGTATCGCAGGGTTAAAGCACTTTAAAAAAATGTTATAGTACCTACTTATAATAGTTTTCAACATACAAATAAAAAATATCCATTTTGTAGCTCGAATTTAAGTTTATAAAATTTGTGTAACTTTTGACAATTATTTTTTTTTTAGTGTTTAAAATATGAAGTCGACTGGTTGGTGATTTTTGCCGACTGCTTACTGAGTAGAATAATGGTCGAATAGTTGGTACATCTCTAATTATTTATTAAGCTTTTTCAACTAAACTATTAATATTTAAAAAAAAACAAAATTTGAACTTTAAATAGAACTTTAACTTCATATTTAGTTGTTTTTTACTTACTTAATTTTTTGAGATAAACGCAACTATTATTTATAATAAAAAAACTATGTTCCCTTGAATTATTTTCCTTTGTAACAAGTTTTTAAAAGAAATGTTATTGTATCAATATACAATATCTTAATATTCTTTCATTATTTCGGTTGTTTAAACTTTCTTCTAAGGCACCAACGCCAATAAAATCTCTGAAACAACACCGACTTTATTACCCACCCACCCTTGACTTAATCTATTACAATCAGATACTGATTGGCAGTGAAGTAGAAATTTTTTTTTAATAAAAATTAGTTTACCATTCATTAGTTTCATTACTTATTTTATTATTTTTTCATTATTTTATTACAAAAACTTATTGAAAAGAAAGAAATGAGAAAGAAACAAATGAGATTTCCACTTAAAAAGTGTTGTTTTGTTTATCTCAAAGATTTAAATAAACATTACAGTTGTACAGCCTTTCAACATCTGTACAAAAAAATTTCTAAAACGAAAAAATAACGTAAAAATAAAGTAACGAATGATATAGTTAAAAGCAGAGTTAAAAACAAAATTTTAAATATAGTTTGTGAGTTCAATGTTTTTAACAATCGGTTAAAATCTTACGTTTCCACCAGCAAAGATAATTTAATAACGAAAGATTTGGGCCACTGGTTAGATAGATGGATTTATTAAAGACATACAAATTAAGAGTTTTACAATTATTCCATACCACTCTAGAATCTTGAAGACCAAAAGCATACTCTAAAAGAACTTAAAAACAAACATTCAAACAAAGAAAACAAGAAAATTACAATTGAAAGAAAAAAAGCTTCAGAAAACTTGGAAAACAAAGACTCAAATAAAAAAACTCAAATAAACTGAAAAAAAAAGAATACGAGAAGCTAGATACGTTTAGAAAAAAAAAAGAAAGTATTCTGATGTAGCGAATTTACCTTCCAGAAAAATTTGTCAATCCATTATTGAAAGGAAAGATCAAGAAGAAACTATGATTGAAAGAAAAATAAAAACCAGGAGAGAACGAGAACACAAGTTGATTCTAAAAGAATATAATATTCATGACAAACTTGAAAATCAATGTTCAAACAAAAAGCAAGAAATACTTCGATTTAAAGAAATATAAAGAAAATGTTGCATATATAAGGCGCTGGCCGAGCTGTAGCGAGTTAGTAAACAAATAATTTTTACACTACCTCAAAAATCGCCTTTTGTTTTATTTTATAACAATGATTACAGATCTACTCACAGTAAACGTTCAACCGATTAATTTGCATAATTTTTCTCAGTTTGTCTGTATTTCGTCCTTTTGTACTAGAATCAATTAACTTCACTGGAATTTGACATACATATCGCAAGGATAATATTACATATCCTAACAGCTGGTTTGATATTTTTATTTTACTAGAATATGATGAACGTATGACATTAACACTTTTCGGGAGAGGTCCTGCAAAAAAGTTTTAAGTGAAGAACTTATTTTCCTTTTATTTTTCGCTTTAATGTAAAATTAATTAAACAAAAAAAAAATCTTGTATTACATTCATTTACCATATTTTTCCCCCTTCAATTAAGCAAAGTAATTAACTTCATTTCCCAAACAAAAATATTCAAAAAGCTTTAAAAAAACAAAGAATTTATTTTTATACATTGTATAGCATCAATAGATAGATTTGATAAATATTTTCAAAAAGCCCACTTTCCCAATTTTATCGATACAAAATAGTGTTTACATGTTTGTATTAATACATTTGTAAACATTACATTATTTATTTATCTCAATATATTTTGAAAAAAGTACCAATTTTCACATAAAATACGTATCAAACAAATAAAAAATTACGTAACTCAATGCACTTTATTTATAATTCCCAAATAACTTGAACCATTTTATTATGTATGTACAAGGTAGGTAAGTCTGGAGCCACCTTTTATAATTCCCTTGTACAGAAAAGCAAAGCTTTAGAAATGGCCAAAAGCAGGTAACAAGCCCCTGAAAGAGAATTCTAAATCGTTGACAGAAAACAGGTGAAGCCTGAGAGAATTTTACCCACAAAAAATAAAATAAATTGAATGATTTTTTACTGAAAGTAGATCAACTGATATAATAACAATCAACATAAAACAAATGTATACAAAAAAGATAAACAAAATGTCACACAATTAATTTATTGTTAACTTGTTTTCATAAACTGATTGATGGGTTTTTGAGAAATTATTATCTCCCAACTTTCGTCAATCTCAAACATATGGAAAAATATTTTTTTAACATACAATCGGAACATTGAACTAGAGTGATAATTGTTTATGTTAAAAGTTTGTTTTTTTAAAACCGGAAATGTACAATTTCCATAAAACCACGAAAACCTTATCCATTGTTCTTCCTGTCGGTTAATTTTCGTATTATGTAGATGATGGGAATTGGGTGCGAAAGTATGGGGAACTCTATGTCGGAATATCCCACGGTCTTTACCCCGTCTAACGGACAACAATACCTGTCGTGAGGGGGGACTCTGTATCCGTATGTTGGCGCCGAAGTCATAGAATCTCCCTTGTATTACATATCCCAGACTAGGAAACCACACAAATTACGTGAAAATTATTGATAAATAAATTCCCACAGGAATAAGACACCTACACTCAAAACTGTCTAAACACAACTCATCGCAATTCGCTTTTACCCATTTACGCTTTCTAATTTTTGACTCAACACAACTGTTTTGATTAGCACATAAAAAATTTCGATAATTAGCATCAATTTGGGGGTGGAAAGCTAAATAAGCAAACAAGAATATCGATCAAATAAGATTTGTGTACTTATTACCGGCAAGTCGTAAAGCTTCAGTAACTACTTTGAAAATAAACAGATCGCTGAACGCAAATCGTAAATTTTTATTTTATATCCTGGCCTGATTTGTTTGCAATACCTACTGGTTAGAAAATTTACCAAAACAACAAAAATTAAGCAGCTTTCACGATTTTTTTATATGGAGATTCAACCATGCACAGCGAGTTAACTCGTTAATTTGCATTTACTGGTAATTACACCGATTACAAATGTATGTGACAAGGTTTAGGTTTATTTGCTTTATATGAAATAAATAACGTAACTGTATTAATATCTAGAATATAAAAAAAACTGGAAAAATAACGACCTTATTAAATACGAGCACCACTAAAAAGTAGTACTCTGATATAAGTAAGAATCATATCTAGCGGGTGTAAACGAAGGTAAAAGTAAAGCAGATTCGTCGTCGAAATCGTTCAAAAAAATGGAAGCTAACCGTCTTTTAGAAAAATGTTCAAATTATCATATACCCGTTGGACGACCTTCTAGTTTGGTCATGACTCATGACAAAAGTTATAAGGGTTTAAAGTCAGGAATTTGCAAATTTTTCCTGGTGCGCTACTAATGAAAATCAAAGATTACTTGTAAACCATTAGCTGTAGATTACAGATTTTTTTGATAGGAAGAGTACATCGTGCATAAAAAGTTCACATTAAAAAGGTTTAGTAAATTGAAATTGATTATTATGAAAAAAATATTTTAATTGAAAAATTATCGATTAAAATTATAATGTACTGCATTGAAATAAGCAAAACTTTTTATTTCACGATATAAATTTCAATTTTTTTTTACTAGATGAATCCCTGATGTTTTACCAACATTTTCATTTATACAACCTAATGTATCATTTGAGAAATGTAAGCTCTACAGCGATTTGAACGTGTGCTTGTCACGTCACGCGAATCATTTGATGAGCATAGGAGAGAGATGACTAGACACAGATCGCAGACGGTTAGAAAAAGATTCCCGTCCAACGGGAATATGATAATTTGAACATTTCTCTAAAAGATGGTGTTGGTCCCATATTTTTCTACCTCGAAAAATTTTTTCTCCTTAAATAAGCGTCTTAGACTCACCGAACTGCTCCATTATAAGCTCGCCCTTTTTTTTAATAAAACTATTACGCCTGTATTTTCTAAATGATGTTATACAGAGCATCGATTTTATTTTTTATTGTTGCCTAGATTATTTAGATATACTTTTAGCAGTTCACAACCTTCTATAGCCGGGGCCACATAGCAATAGATTTACGTCACCACCTAGAAATGTCATCCGCTGATCATTACGTTTACATTCATACACTAAAGCGAATTATTTTTTTATAACAAGTGTTCATTTAAAAAAATTGTCAAGGGTGCTGGGAAAAACAAAAACATTTTGAAGTGTATGTCTTAGTTTAATTCGTTGCCGTACTGTCAGTTACGACGACAAATCACGACTGCGCGCGCACTGTGAAGCTGTGTATCAAGTTCCGACATCCCTTCTTCGCTACATTTTCTTTTATCAAAATCTCATAGCACACTTGACAACTTTTTTAAATGAACAGTTGTTATTAAGCTTTTATTAAAAAAATGTTTAATAAAAACCCTGTAAAGTAGGCAACGAATTAATACTCTTCGCTTTAGTGTATGAATATAAACGTCAAACGTGGTAATTAACGTATAACAGTTTAACTTCGTTACTGCATTTAGTAAGTTCTCCGTTTTTTTGAGGTATTTTATTGGAGTTTCAATTTTAAATCAATTTGAATTGTAAAAAGCAATAAAAGAAGAGTTTTTCCCTGACTAACCACTTAAAACCAAATTTATTTAGTAAAATTTCGTTACTCTACCAGCATAATTCAACAGGTGGTGATTTATTAATTTCTGGAAAAATTACAGTACCTATTTTTTATTCGTTTTGAAACTACAGTGCTAAACAATTGAAATGGAACACCTTAAAATTATAACAAAGTTTAAAGTCTTGTTACTTCACAAAAAATTTATTAATTAAGATAATCTTTTTCTTCTGGGTAGCTCATTTCTTATACTTTATTTAAGATGTTTTTAAACGTGTATTTAGAAACATGACTTGTATTTTAAATCTCAGGACCCTTGTAGTATTAGTTTACTCGGTGTAAGTTGGTGTTTTACATATATACGATTTTTGAAGCCATGTTTTTAGAAAAAAATTTAAACTTCTGCTTATCTAAAGGGCTTGTTTCCAATGATACAATTGTGGATGCTAACAGTAGCATCTGTATCGTGGTAACGAGCTGTTCAACTTAGAAACAGCTTCAATTTTTCCCTAAAAATATGTTTTTAAGAATCGGATTTAATCAGTAATCACCGACTAATACTCAGTGAAGTAATAATGCTACAAGGATGTTGAGACACGTTTAAATTTTTATCCTTCATTTATCAAACTAAAATTCGGAGCCGTTTAAAAATTTGGTCATTTTCGGAAGATTTTTTCTACACAAAATGTTAACAGTATGTCTACCTATACCGTTGCCTTCCTAAATTCAAGTTTGAACTTTTATCTTTAGAATACGGCAAACGGAGGTAAAATATTACATCAATTAATAAAATTATTACCTAATGCACAAAAAACAGTTTTTTTAGGTTATTACTTTAATTTATAAGGGTAGCTCAAAATATAAAAAATTGTATGGAAGGCTTAATCCAGCGCTCTTCCAAGTCCCATTAAAAAAATCCATTTTTTTAAATTTAAATTGGAGATGTTTAAGCTTTTCGTTTTTTGTAGGGCCTGTCTTTGACACCCTGTATAACTGAAACAACAAATTTACAAAATACGCTTTACTAAGTATCTTAAAGTATAAGAAATGACCTACCCAGAAAAAAAAGATGATTCCGATTAATAAATTTTTGTAAAAGTTACAAGACTTTAAACTTTGTTAAAATTTTAGGGTGTTCCATTGTTGAGCACTGTATTTTAATTGAATGTTAGCAATTTTTAAGTTTCATTCTACGTATACCGGGTGTCCCAGGTTGCCTGTCCCACCCTTAATTAATTTGGTTATTTCAAATAATATGCCCCGTAAAGTATATATTTTCATAAAACTGTATTAAATGCTGTCAAACTGGCGTAAAAATGACGTGTCAAAAAACGATAGTCAACTGTTTTTTTTTATAGGATAATATGTTTTGTTACATACATATTTTAATAGAGCATGTTTTTTTGAATACGTGTGCGAGCATGCACAGATAATCGATTTTTTGTGTCAATTTTTTTTTAAATAAATAAACTTGCAACTATTTGTAAAAATAAATAATAAAGAAAATTAAGGAATAGTAATACTTTTTTTCATTATTATAATTATGAAAGCATAATATGAACATTATTATTCAGTGTAACAGGTCTAAAATACAATAAAAAAAAGAAGTAAACTTCAGATTTTAATCTGAAGAGGCAAAGGCAGTAGAAATTCATATTTAATACCTGAAGTGTAAAATCTAGAAGCGTCTGCATCTTTTATTTACAGCCATTCTAAATTATTCTTCATTCAAAAAATTCTTTTAAAAAATCCAAAATTGAAACCGTAAAAATGTCAGTTCTTATTTTTGCGATCTATAAAATGTAATACATTTATCAAGCTACTTTAAATAAACAAAAAAAAGTTTTCGCCAGTTGCTCGTCTATTTTAAATCTAATAACTCATCTCAAGTTGATTTAATTAGAGTGTCATAATATATTTCTCTTTCATTTTCTCCTTCTAAATTAATTAGCTTCATTTTACTTTAATAAATTTCATATCATTAATTAAATTCCAAGTAAGTATAGAAAAAAGATTTGCTTCTCGAGATACTCCATTACGTATAAAATTCCGAACTAGTAAAACTAATAAAACTTCCAATGGATTATTTAAAAAATAATAATAAATACAAGAGAATCTCAATCTCATTAATATAACACTGATCTAAAATTTATACAGAACTCACTGTTTTACTATTTAATAATGGAAATAACTGAAGATGTAAGAGACTGAGCCAATCCCTGATATATTAAATCATTCAAAAAGCGCTGTTTCTAGGTAACGCAGACTAGAAAAAATGTAGTAGTGCACTCATAATTGTTTCCCAGAGAATAATATCATTATAACCACACATACAGTGAAATATTATTATTAATATAATTAAGAATTATTTATTATCTCTTTTTTAGTATTCAGTCAAATTTTCAATCTTGAACTTGAAAAAAATGAGGTCATAACTGAAAATCTTATCATCCAATAGCGGCTAGAAGGCCACATAAATTAACAAAAGTGGAACGATAATTTTTTCATTATGAACAAGTTTGATTTATTTATTATTGATTATAATAATGTAGTATATTACGTCCCAGGAGCAGAAAAGAGGCATTCATGAAACAAACACACTCGATAGTGTGTTTGTTTCATCAAATGAAGCTGAGGCCTGTATGACATACAACTATTTTTTCTCTAACTTCAATTAGTAGTTTCTCTAACTTCAATAACTTCAACGATCAAATAAAAATCATAAAACTGATTCTCGCGTAAATGACAATGAATTACATTGAAATTTTCTGTCCTAGGGCGAAAAATAACACTTTTTGTCACATTTTGAGGGCTGTTATATTTCATGCTTTCGTTGAAGGTATGCGAAAAAAATGTATACTGGTATATTAGGGTGGGCCAAAAAAATCAACTATGTTTTTTTTTAACTTCCGACACTAAAAAATTGGTTTCTAGGCACCTTTAAAAAATGCTTTTTCAAGATGATCTCTTAATTATAATAGAAAAGAGTCCCTCATCGCAGTTTTCCAATTTTTTTTTAGTTCTATATGGCAAAATTCATATCTCGTTACTACTTGATCGTACAGAACATTTTATTTACATTTTTTGTAAGAAATTAAACGCTTTAAAAAAGATATCTTACAATTTTTTTATAACTCTTACCGTTTAGACTTTAGAAGATATCAGAGGTCGAAGTTTAAAGAATTTAACAAAAATTTCTTTTTTAATTCGTAGATAAATAAATATTATAAAGTGCACAACATACAGTTTTGTAGAAAATTAAACGCTCTACAAAAAAAATTGTTTGTGATCGATCGATTACTTCAACCACTTAAAAAAATTGGGGATTTAGTATTAAATTTTGGTTTTCAAAATGCGAATATCTTCTAAATGGTTAGAATAATTAACTAACCACAAGAGACCTTTTTTATAAAGCGTTTAATTTCCTACAAGACTGTATTTTGCGCATTTTATAATATTGATTTATCTCCGAGTTATAAAATTTAGAATTAGAAAAGAAATTTTTGTTAAATTCTTTAGACTTCCGATATCTTCTAAACGATAAGGGATATAAAAAATTGTAAAATAACTTTTTTGTAGAACGTTTGATTTCCTACAAAAAATGTAAATACAAATTTTCTATACAATTAAGTAATAACGAGATATGGATTTTGCCATATGGAACTGAAAAAAAAAATAGAAAACTGCGATGAGGGAGTCTTTCCTATTAAAATTAAGGGTTCATCTTAAAAAAGCGTTTTTTAAAGTTGCCTAGGAACCAATTTTTCAGTGTCGAAAGTTAAAAATAAATAATCGATTTTTTTGGCTCACCCTATGGTATATACAGGGTGTTATGGAAGTGAATGCAAAAATTTTAACCTAAAATACAGCACCACAAACAATGAAAATCTGCAAAAAAAATTTGTCTTATCTCAACTGATAACAAAATTATAAACTAAACATTAATTATTACAAAACGTATAACAATTTTTTTTAACATAGGGCAATTATAGGTTTTTCAAGTCAACATAAAGAGATTAAACGCAATTTACCTCTATACTAAGTTGCACGGTTTACGAGCTAGAGGACGCCAAAGTTAGAGATTAAAAGTCATTTTTATAATTTAAAGGTAAATATCTCGCAAACGGTACGTTTTAGCAAAATATTGCGTTCTTGCATTTTTATTTAAAATCTACAGGCATATTAATTTTTGCTACAAAAATTGAAAATTAATAAGAAGAAAATTGGTTAATTACCCAAAATGTAAAACAAAAGTGCCGTAACTTGAAATTGAAATGTACAGCAAAGTTTTGCTAGTAGAAATAAAAACAGTACGCTCAATTTTATTTGTGTACCAAATTTGGTATTAATCTGTTAAGCGGTTTTCGAGATATAACAAAAAAATGTTTTTTTAAACCCAACTTTGACGGTCCGTAATTTCGTTATTAGTTGAGATAGGACAAAAAATTTTTTTCAGATTTTTATTATTTGTAGTGCTGTATTTCAGGTTAAAATTTTTGCATACACTTCCATAACAGTCTGTATAGGGTGAATTCAGATAGATTTTAATAGACACTTAAATTGCCACTTAGTTATAATAGTGAAATTTTAATTAAGTAATAATAATTAAAGCGTGTTAATATTGTGATTTAATTTCCTAATGATTAGATAATTGTGAAAACTAGTGAAAATGAATAGAATATGTGTTTTCTCTCACACTAAAATAGCGTTATTGTTTACTCTGATGATCATAACGTCATTCTCATATTTCACCACAAACGTGACGTCATAACTCTATATTTAAATCCCTGATATAATTAATAATTAAATTTAATTTTCTTTTTATCAATTTGGGAGTTAATGAATCCACAATTGTGGATCTTATTACACAATTAATATGGGACTGAATTAAGGGTAGTTTCTCCCCTAATAGAGCAATTTTAGCGTCAGAAATGTCATCATGACGTTAGGAAAACCACGTGGGGTCTGTAAGAAGCAGGAACACCCCGGAATGCTCCCACATGTGCGACAAGGACAGAATCAGATCAATAACACGGACATCGAAACAACTAGGAGCGACCTGCCCAAATCCAATGTATTCCAATAAGAAAATTTCGAAAAAAAAATCGCATCGCTTTTGAATTTTTGTCAAGTAGTCAGGGCCAATAAATAACCAACAGTTTAATAGAGGCAAATTGTTGACTTGATTATTTTGTTCCACAACAAGCTAATGAAACCACTTTAGACATGATTAAATGTCACAAAGAGCACTACAAGGTAAGATTTAAAAAAATCTGGTTCGATCGAGGCGGCCTTGTTCTGGTAACAAATGACAAGCGGTGGCCTACCGCGATTTTTGAGATTTATACTAGGTGTTAAAAAAAAATTGTAACACGTGTTTTAAATTTTAGAATTATGATTTAGGTATATACCTTACCTGTATTTCGCAATGCACTTATGTCATGACGATTGCATGAATTGGGTAAATTCGAGAGAAAAAACACTCGACACTATAAGTAAATCGAAGTTGCGCACCGAAACTTTTGATTATCATTTATCGAAGGTATATTTTACCTATTTTATCTTTATTCCGCGACTCAGTCAACTAAATACACTTGCAATTCTGTCTGAACTAGATACACAAGATAAATTCTGGGAGATTTTCTTTATAAATTTGGTTCACAGCTGACGAAAGTGAGAAGGGAAATTTAGTTGAGTTGTGGAGGTGATAAAATTGATATCATACGACGTGGGTATAAATAAAGAAAAGCTATAGGTTACAATGACCGCACGTAGATTTCAATATTGCCTTCTCTGTCGGACGCATTTGCGGAATCCTGATTTCGATGACAAAGAAAGAAGATAAGAGAAACATTGTGATGACGTGCTCGAAGAAAATTTGTTTGGCTGTGGATAATGTAGGTGGCGGCATCTAGGAGAAATGATAAAAAAATAATACAGATTTCTATGAATTCTGTACTTAGATACAGATTTTCAAATTTTTAAATAAATCCCTTCTTAAAAAGAAACCAATATTTTTTTTTTAGTAACAGAAAATATAAGAAATATGGAAAATTTAGAACACAAGGTAAATGGAAAACGAGTAAAAGAAGAATACAACTAAAAAAAAACTAAAATTTTGAAAATGTAACAAATCTAGGCAGATAATATAAAAGTCCACAAAATGAAATAATTTGACAACAATGCTAAAAATAAAAATTAAATTAAATTATAGATCAGCGCTATCAGTAAGGTTGCCAACTTTTCAATATCGAAATAAAAGACGTAGTCGAAGGCGTTATCAAGATTTTTTTGGGGCAAAGGGAGAGGGAGACGAGAGAGGTCGAGTTGCATTTTTTTCTTTGAGATTTTTTTACCATCTTACTAGTCTTTATAACTCTTCTATTCGAGAGGCTCTTGAACTTTTATCTACATCCGGCTTTTCAAGCAACAATTTGGGAGTCTATGGCGTTAATTATTCCAAAAACAAATGTTTCTACTCTTGCTTTCGGTTCCTAAATTCTATTAAAAATTTTAAAATATACATTTTTAGAAAAAGCAATTGTAAATTGCCTTTTCTAAACTCACATCTTTTTCAATATCTTGTTCAAAAGACCATTAATTTTTTACACAATTTTTATTATTTAAAAAAATAATAGAAAATGTACCAAAATTCTATGTTTTATGTTCGGCATTTCCGTTTGTTCATTTATAAAAAATATGTTTTTTTCAGTGTTTCAGGGTTTATAAGAGATAATAAGTCTTGAAACGTTGGTAGTAAAGTAAGAAAAACAAAAATATAAGTGTAAAAAAAGGGTGCCATATATAAGACTATTGCAAATTGTCCAGTCTGTACTCAGACCTTTTCTGAAAAACCATATATTATTAAACACACTTTGTGGACCAAAGAACACAAAATATAAAAAAAAAATTGCAATTTTTATAAAAAAAAAAGTAAAATGAAACGCTCGCGAGATATTGTCCTTTTTATACTAACAATAAAACACTTTTCTTCATCTAGCTCGAAGGACCATAAAATATATACAATTTGGAAGCCAAAAGCGACACTTGTTACAAAAATAAATATTTACTGCAATTTTTATAAAAAAAAAGTACAAACTGTGGTTTCCATCTCCTAAATTCAGTTAAAAAGTTTTATATAGGTAACTAAAATAAGATTTCTAAGTGTTTGAATCGAGAATTATTGTAATTGCTCCGTATCTACCAAGACTTTTCTCAGTATACGGCCAGAAGGATTACACTTCTATTAATCTAGAATTTTTCTTGGTTTTTTTTCCTACTCTTAACTTTCCTTTTCTTTTTTTCTTTAGTAGTTGTTTTTCTTAATTTTATTTTTCCAAATATTGTTTTTTAAATTCGCCTAGAATTTCTTCTTCCAAGACCTCCCAAATGACTTTTTCAGGTTTTTAAATCTTCCTTTATCCTTTGTTTAAGTTGTATTTTCTTCTTCTCTTCCATTCCTTGGTTTTGTAATTCTTTATTTCTTTCTAGAAATTTTAGAATTGTCTAAACTACGTTTTTAAATTGTTTTTGTATTATTTTCTTGTACAACATACATATTAATTTTACGAGTTTTTTTGTCATTAAGTCACCTTTTCTACAAATTTTTATATAATCTACTTTTGTTCTTTTTTTTTTTTCCTCTAGTCTTAATTCTCCTTGTTTTTTTCTCTCTACCATTAAATACCCTATTTACGTAGGTTTCTTAACTCACGTCTGGATAGAATTTTGTTTATACGTACTTTAAATTTATTTTGGTGAGTGAAAAAGACGTCTAAACAATTTATTTATTTTTGAAATCAACTTATTACAAGTAGGTATGTATATTTTCTAACGCTTGCTCGTTTCTGTTTGGTAAAAAAACTAGATAAAAGAACAAATTGTGTCCTTTAAGTACATGTTAAAGACAAAAAGACAGTTCATAAAATTAAAGAACTATCCTTTGAAATAAAGAACGTTTGGCAACCCTAGCTATCAGCATTTACGAACTAAATACCTAATTTTTCTAAAAGTTTCTAAAGTTTTTAAAATGTCGCTTCTGCCTCTCAAAATTGTTCAGATTACTAAAATAGAAAGAAAATTTCGCTTTAGTTGTAATTTATTTAAAATGTAAACAAAAATGTCGCTCCTGACATCCCAAAAGAGCAAGAAGTTTAACCCTTGTTTAATTATTTTAAAAACTTGATAAGGAATTTCAGCTTCGAAAACAAAAATTGTTAAAATATCTCTTCCGGTTTCCAAAATTAGTAAAATTATGTCTCTGAATTTCAAAATAAATACGGTGAGAATAAGAACGTACCGAATTAGAGTTGCCTTTGCGTCTCTTGTCTGATCAAGAAATCAAAAATATGACAGACCAGAGGACGCTCTGATTCAACAGATTTTCGTTCTCATGATAGAATGTTGCTTTCGGTTAAAATTACAAAAAAAATAATTAATTTAAAATTAAAAACAAGTGTCTCCTCCGGTTTCTAAATTAATAAAATAGCATTAATAAAAAGGCTCCCCAGGTTCTCAAAATTAGGAGAAATGTCGCCTTTGTAAGTATACTGTAATTTATAAAGTTTATTATTTAAAATGTTTCCAGTGCTAGAGTTTGGCAATACGAATACTTGCCAAAGTCGCAAAAACCAAATTTATTAGGGTTAGAAAAGACGATCAAAAACATCGCTCAAAATCCGGATCAAAAGTGGGTCCGAAAGAAACAGAGAATCAGAATCAAAAAAGGATTGTGACAGAAGATAATGCCAAAAGTTTATTTCAAATACTTATTTGCAAAAATATTTTGTATTCTACTTTATATTTTCAATATTTATATTTTTTGTCTTTGGTTTTTTCAGTCTGGTAATTTACGAGAAAGAGAATTTATTATTATTTATTTTCTTTTCTTAAATACAAAGAAATAATGGTCTGGTGTTATTATAATATCACCTCTCAGGAAAATATAAACGGGTTGCCAAGCGACTTTTTGCGATTAAGAACGGTTAAGAACGGCTAGGTTCATAGGTTGTCATGGTTAAACGCTCCAAATTTAAAAATATAACAGCGCTTCTGGAGCAAATAGCCATGACTTCCATCCAATGCGCTGACGACATCATTACAAATTTCTAAATAACAATGCTCCAAGGAGGTTAGATAGAAAGGAGAGAGTACGCCCTATACTTCCCATGTAAACAGTTTGGTACCAGCTTGGTACCAGTTTATAACAGGTTTCAAATGAAGCGCAGAATCGACAGATTCTGTTTGGCTGTGTCTGGTCTCGCACAGTGGCGTAGCTGACGCAGGATGCTAGTTTTTGTTTGGTTGTTTACAAACAAACGTTGTTTTGTTTTTTTACTGATTTTTTTGTTCTGTGTGAATTGATTGTTAATATTTTTTGTTATTGTTGTTGTTGTTTTGTTGTGTTTTTATCCTTTGTTTAAACTTTTTACACTACATTGTGTGACGCTACTGACTTCAACCTCGTGATGCGCCTACTTTCAGTACCAGTTTATAGCTTTGCGCAGTGAAGGCGGCAAGTCCATTTTTTTCAAGTTGTACTCTCTCCGTCCTATCTAACCTCCTTGCAATGCTCTGATATCTGAAGTAGTGCTGCAGAGCTTCCAAACTACCAAAAACTGAATTACTAAATATCAATTTATATATCAAACCACCATGGCACAGATAATCTATTTCTTCTGCCAACATATTTATACACACACAGTACCTATTGTTTTCTGGAATGTCATAAAAAATTTTCGATCCTGTCATTATTTGGCATTTGAAATTTCTCAAACATCCCAAAAGTCACATTATTTTTAAAAATCTTTCAACTTGTTAAAAATGTGTGAAAACTACAACCAAGCAATCGACTACAAAAAAGAAAGAAACGACCAAGCCGAACTCTACAAAAATCGTGTAATATACTCCCTACCTGTCCGAGCCGGCTACTGGTCCAATGAACTCGCAATCCAGGAACAACTCGAATTCACCTACAACTACAAAAAAGAACATTGCCAACTCCTGATCCAGAAAACTCGGAAAATGTTCCGGAACCTCCTCCGCCCAACCGGCCTTCCTTCCGACGCACCATACATATCATACAACATCAACTACCAGATCAAATCGTACGGAATGAAAGTCATTAATCCATGCGGACAGGAAACCCTACAACCTTTGTACCTTTCTGGTGTGATTACCGAACGCGAAATCGACAGTACCCAACACTTCACTCATGGATGCATCCTAACAGCCTCCCCAGATGGGAGTCCTTGTATCCGAAATACGTTTGTTTTCGTTGGTTGTGATGAGAAAAAAACCGGTAATGTGAACTACGGAGAAGATGTCTATATTGAAGTAAGTGAAAGTCAAGGTCCACCTTTGTATGTCCAATGCGAAAACTCAACAATGGACACTTTTGGCAAACACCTAAGCTTGAGGTTTAGTCAAAATCCGGATATATACTGTAGGTTTAAAATTTTGCACTGGAAACCACAATTAAGAGAAGAATCTAATGGTACCTTCGTTGCTTATAACTCCTATGTTATCATACAACATACAGCATCAGGACAAAATCTCGCAGCAGAATTTCATAACTGGATGCCTACTTTTTTTGGCTCTGAATGTATAACCTCGTGTCATACTTTTAGGGATACACATAAGATGGAAACAAGTGAGAATTTGTGGAAAATTACAGGACTTGAAAAAACTGATTTGGATCATATACAAATTGCTACAGGTGTAACAACTTGTTAAGAAATAAATATTTTAAAAAATTCTATTATGTCTTTTAATGTAAAACAAACAACAAACATTCGTAGCATACATACTTTATACAAATACAAGCTTAATAAATTAATTTAATTTTTGGGAATCTTTATTACCTCATCCAAATATCATCCATGGCTTTATCTGACAAATACTTATCTGGTAAAACTTTTAAGGTTTTCATTGTATCTAAATAAAAAAATATTTCGGTTGTAACTAAACCATGTTGAGGACCTCCGTTATTCTGTATGTTCATTTTCAGTAGTTGTTCGCGGAGGCGAGATTTGAAGTTTTTGTGAATTATCTCATAGATATCAGTTACCTGAAAAAATAGAAATGCATATAGTAAGGCTAAAACTCTTGCTAGAATGATAAGAATAAAAAAAGCTTTTCAACAACGCTTTAACGAAATGTGACAAAAAATGTCGTTTACCGACATTTTCAGAAAATTTTATATCAGCCCGCATTTATTTTTTACGTCTAATTTAACTTATAGAAAAAAAATCTGTTTGATGGTTTCTGAATTAGTTAAAAGAAAGTGTACATCACACAACCATAAAAGCCCTCAGCTTTATTTAATACCTTCCTTTCCGCCCTTGCAACGTAATTACTAATTTTGTATTAGAGTATACTAGATCGCTTAAAATTTGGCCATTGTAACTAAAAGAAAATTCCCTGACTTTCCCAGGCTTTCCAGACCTCATCAGCTAGTATTTTTAATGTCTTTAATGTACTTTTCAATTTAGACTCAAAGTAATATATGCTTAAAAAAGAGAAACAATAAGTAACCTAGATTGTTCACCTATTTCTCATCTCTAGTGCTTAAACTGTTACAGATAAAAAATTGTCTCGCAGACCTTATTATATGAAATTTAATTCCCTATGAGCTTTTCCTTTAACATTTTTTTCTAGCTTCGACCGTTTGTCCAGTGTTTTCAAATAAAGCCAACGCTGCGCAAATTTCAAACTTTCATTGTTTTATTAAAACATGTTTCAGCATTTTTTGTTTTTATTAGAGATGTAACGAGTATTCAGATTAGCCGACAACTCGACCACTTTTCTAGTGGATAAGTAGTCGGCGAATAGTCAGCAAAAATCACCAACCAGTTGGTCTTATACTTTCATTTAAAAAAAATAATTAAAAAATGTTAAAAAGTACTGAAAATATACCCGAATTCCCCGACTTTCCGTAAATAAATTAATTCCCTGGCACTTCCAAATTTTCCCGCTTTTCCAAGTTGCTTATTTATCGAAAATTTAGTCAATTTTATGTCTTGTTGGACCCAATTACTGAAAAAAATTTGACCGTTCCATTAGTCAGTTTTAAATCTGGAATTTCAAGCCACAAAAATGCTATAAATTGGAAAAAATACCGCTCCAGAATTCAACAAAACGATTTTGTCATAATTCAAAAGAATGTAAGTACTTCAATATTAAAATAGTAATTACCAAAAAAAGAAACATTTAATAGAAAATTTAATTAGCCATTTCAGATTTTCTATTTGAAAAAATTAGGTGTTAATGCGATACATAATACATACACAAATCAAATAATAGACTGACCTGTTCCTCGGGTAAGACCGAACTAACCGCTTCGTGCAGCTTCGTCAAATGTCTGGATACATTCCTGAAAGCTTTAGATGGCACTGGCGGTTTGGCATCCCACTCATTCAACTGATCTCCCAACAAACTATTCATAATCGACAAGACTTTGGTCTCCAGCTGTTGAATATGATGTCCTATATCTCTCTCAACTGCATCAAATCCTCCCAATGGATCACTAGCCAACGCATTAAAATGTGCCCTAACATGTGGAATCATCCACAAAACCATCTGCAACGACCTAGACGTTAACGCCAAATTCGTCGTAGTTATCGTCTTCAATCCTGCTGTTTTTAAAGCACCTGCACCTAGCACCAACTGACAACTCCGCGAATTAAACGTTCGTAGTAACTCTGTCAAATTTCTGCCAATTATCGGCACTAACAATTGCAGATTATAAGCACAAACACAGTATTCACACACTAACTGAATTAAAATTAACACTGTTCCAACTGTTGTATACTCCTGTGAGCCTATTTTAAGTGCTGGTGAAGGCTTCTTTAACTTATCTTCGTTGTTTTCTTCCGTAGGCGAACTCGGTAAGGATTTTATCACGTGACCTAAAGCTAATTTATCGACTAGCATTTGAATTTCTTGAGGCACTTCAGCGACTTTCCATCTTTCAGTATCCAAAAGCATTGTTAGTTTATTTTTGCGCTGGATGTGAAATTTATGAACGTAATTGCCGGCTTGGATTTTAAATGCTGCACGTAAAGCTGGACTTTGACGACCACAAATCTTCTCACACAAGTCGGTAAAGTTATCTACTATTGTTGATAATTCAGTGACTTGACTTGCCGTTATTGTTTGCTTTTCTGACTGAGTACTGACTAATGAAGCTAAACGTTCATGGCAATAATCACAGATTGAAATTAACAAGTCTTTTAATTTTACTTCTACGCGGTTATGATCTTCTAAACTTAAAAAATTTTCGCTATGACGATGTCCAGAGGATTTAAGACCGGCACTGGAATCTGCGGTTTCTTTAATCACGTTGTGAACAGCTTTAACCCTTTGTACAAGCTTCCCTAAAAACAGAAAAAAATGTTATTTGGACGTAGAGAACAAAAATAAGTAGTATTGTTTCTTTGTTCTATGGTTATTAATTACAAAAAACTTTATTTTAACTCTTCAATCAATAAAGATATATAACGATTCTCAAAAACCGAGTCATTTTAATTTAAAAATTAAACTGAGATAACTCAATCACACAGTATATCGACTACAATATCCTCAATTCGCTCCTAAAATTGCCGCTCTGTTTAACCGCTGAACTCAACTCATTCAACTATTTGGCTTAGATTCTAGACAGATGTTATCTGTGTCTAAAGCTCATTTTTTCTTAAAATCAATTGTCAAAGTGTTTTAAGGTTGGTAACTCCATTTAAAATTAGCTTTTTTCGTTTCGTTTCCATGGCAATCTAACAGGGTTCCAACATAATTTCAGAATTTTTGACACTGACATTTGATTTAAAGAAAAAATGAGCTTTAGAAAATAAAAATTAGATTTTTTTAAAAACTTTGCATTTTTTTATACAACGCTTATAGAAATCTGTTGAATTGTTAAATTTAATTATAAAAAGTTTAAAGGAAAATTTAATTTAATTTAATTAAAGGAAAATAAGAGTAATTGTGGGTTGTCGACGTTTCAGTCTTTTTCGACTATTCATGATAGTCAAAGAACAAAAAAGGTTGGAAATGTAGGCAACCAACGTTTACCTTTATTTACCAAATTTCCATAATAATAAATTTAATAAGGTAATTATAAGTTGTGTTAAATCGGTCTATTTTAATCTGAAGAGTCTCGAATGTATTTTATAAGTCGCTCCAGTGAAGTAGTTTGATTAAGTAATAAAGATTAAAAATGTTGACAAACCTAAAGCTTCACTTGCAAGTGTCAGAACTCTCAACCAATGATCAGCATCCATACTAGGCGCAACTTCCCCTGACCCAGTAAGACAATGCTCCATGTCATCTTCAACATCAGCAAGTTGCTCAATCAACAACTGTTTCAATAAAGTTTGAGCAGCAGTGACAGCTTCTTGTTTGTAAATTTCCAAAAATTGCAAATGATTCTGTCTCAAAAGGCCCGCAACTAGACTAACCAACCGTTCCTGTTCCAAAACCCCACCTTCAGCATCTAAGGGCCTATGTAAATCAGTCGCCGCATATCTTTCAAATTCCGTACTCAACATCTTATCAATTAATTTCGACATTTCTTTAAGCTGTGATGGCAAGTGTCTCAGACTTGTAACTCCTGCTAATTCCTTCGAGAGAACCTCTTGTGTGCTTGAGATAAGTTCAAGGGCTGCGACATAATCAGACGAGCTAAGAAGAAGTTGAAGAGTTGGTTGTGTTTGTAAAACAGTCGCCATTAATTTAAGCTTATCTACAAGTTTAACGTGGTTTGTTTTCGAGCGTGCTAGACCAATAAGTTTAAGAGAGTCTTTAGCTAGAGTCTTGTCGACTTTTTGTACTTTAGAACGTAAGGTTTTGACCTCATTATGGGCAACTCCCATCTGCTCCATAATGGTATCATGTGAGGTCATAGCGTGAAAAAACGCCCCTGATTTCTGCGACACCTGTATAGCAATTTGCACCTCAACAATGTCAAGATAATGACTCAATTCCTCTTGTAGGACATGGTCTTGATTTCGGTCATTTCCATGAAACACCTGTGCGAACACGACTGGGTCACTCAGAGGGAAACTCTGCCTCAGGAAAATCTCCGGAATTGACTCTATGCTAACTTCTCCATTAATCAGATCCGATTTCGTTCGAGTTTTCACATGATTCGCTTCTAATTTAGTCTGGGAGAGTCGTATGTGACGTTTGTGGCGTTTCCCAATTTTCCGGATATAGGTATCAAAGTGTGAGTAGGTTATTTCAGGCAGAAATGGGCTTTTCTCGATTTGGTTCTTTTCGACAAACGTGTCGCCCCATGTCTTGACGAAAAAGTTTGATTGTTTGCCACGATTTGGGTCGTTCAGAACGGCCGGAAGGTTTTGAGCAGCGGAATATAAGGACCACTGCTCAGCGGCTGGCGTCATGTCACTCATAGGAGATTGGGGAACTACCTTGGTTTATATTTTGCCATTTTTTAACACTTATTACTTCAAATACATCTGTTTCAGGGGATTAACTCACTACTTTGACAACTCATGTCAAGATAAAAAAATTAACTGTCAAATTTAAACGTCAAAATGCAGAGGCGCCAACGGAGGATTTCTAGGGGAACGGCAGTGACGCCAATATCGGTATATTTGAATTTCAAAAATTATTTTCTCAAAAATTCAAAATAAAGCAGAGAAGAAATATTTGCTATAGTAATTAGTAAAATAACTCATTATTTATTTACAAAAAAACTGGGTAAAAAAGTTTCAAGTTTATTTTTGCGTTTTTATCAAAAACTATTATCATAAACCAAATAAACCATTGATAATTCAATTAAAAATTAACAATAAGTAAAACATAGTAAAAAATTAAGTAAAAGTACATAGTTTATTTTGAAATTATTTTTACACTACAAAAATTCAATTCACTTCTATCATTATTCATTAGCCAAAATATTAGATGACTATTTAAATTGTTCTTCGACATTGTTACAGTAAAGAGTTGTCAAAGTTTGTCTCAATACTAAAATTAAGAAAAGTAAAACGTAATAATTCTAAATATAGTTACACAACAATACAACAAAAAATAAAAAAGAATATTAAAAACTTATAATTAAAAGAAAATAATATACCTGTCTAAAGTATGAAGAAAAAAAAAACTGTCCCAAGTAATGTAAATAATTTAAAGAAACAAACTAATAAAATGTAATTTTATTCATGTTTAAGATTCACTAAAAAAACATTAAAATTTACAATTTATATGTACAGTGTGAGTGTGGTGATAAAGTAAAAAACAAAATTCATAATTCTCTTATTGAATGTTTTTGAGCAAAACACTAAAACAGGTCATTTTAATTTTTTAATTTGCCACTTTTTGACATAAAAATTTGACTTATGACGTCATCATTAGTTTTTTTAAATGACAACCCCATTTTTTTGGTGTTATTTGTAGGCGGTCCAACTACTTAAATGATGATGTAAAAAAATTGGTACCTTAGATAACAATTTTTTTGAGAAAATAACCCATTTAGCTGGCTACCTAAATTTACAAAAACTAATTTTTTACACCCAAGTCTGAGACGCAGTTTACACTTTTTTTTACATAAATTGTCAAAATGACAGTAAAATTAGGATTCTTGCTGAGACTTTTAATTTTCAGTAACAACTTTTAATTTTCAAAAAAAATAATTCAATCAAATCATCATTTATTTCAAAAACAGTTAAATACTTCAAACGCGCACGGAGCGTGACAATATTTTCTTGAGTTTTGGGCTCTTACCTGTTGTAACTTTTCTCTAGAATACACGTTTTCATCAGTTTTAATCTGGTTTTTTCACAGTTTAAAAAAAATACCCGAATTTTGAATATTCTTTTGATTTGAAAAATTAAAAAAACGTTGTATGTACCACGGGCGTAATCGTCACTAATGGCCTTCAGAAAATGATAAGCCCTCCTACGTCGGGCCTTAAACATTCCCTCGTGCCATAATCCCCATGAATATGTCTTTAATACATAAATAATTTTTAGACCAACTGAAAGTGTGTCTGGTATGTAACCATTAGTCCCAAATAAATGCCTATATTTCTCTAAAATGCAATAAAGTAGTAAAAGAAAATTAATATTTGCGATTTACTAATATCACTAATATCAACTAATATACTAATAATTAAAACTTTGCTGTACCGGGTGCGGCAACGCTTACGCGCACTCCCAAAATTGCGTCTTCTGATTAAATAAAATCATCGAAATTTATCACACTTAACTGGACATTATTCAGATACATTTAGAAATTTTTTGATAATTTTTCACTAATAAACAAAGTCAAAAATCCAAATAAAGTAATTTTCGAACAAAAAGTTAAATTCTGATTTTTATACTAATGTACGCAGATTCACTTCCAATAATTGTTTTTATTTACGACCTGCTATTGTGCTGTCGTAAATTTTAGATGATAATGGGAATTGTAATTAGGGTAAGTTTGTAAAATAGATATTTGAATGCAGGCATGTTAGTTTTTGACAATTTTATAGCAAAGTGGTAAATAAAACGCTTCAAAGCGGTTGACTACTACTAAATGATCCCTTTGTTAGTAAATTATGCCATCTACCCATAAATCATGCGTTTGGTTTACGTTTAAATAAAAAAAGTAATTATTTAAACAACCAAATCCTGCTTTAAAGTAAATAGCAATGTTTTCTTTTGTATTATACACTATGAAATTTACTTAAAAAATTTTTTATAACAAGTTGTTTAAAAAAATAAATACAGGGTGTTAGGGAATGGTTGGGAAAAAATTTAGCCAGTAATAGGTCGGGCTTAAAAAGATTTTTTCTAGATTCCATTTTTTCCGAATCTCAACCGTTATTAAGATAAAATTATTTTAAAATTTAGTACAAAATACCATACCCACCACTAACCTATCTAGTATTATCATGGTAACTAGGCTATATTATAATGGTAACTAAGTGATTATAAGCGTATCGTGATTTTATGAAAGGGACAAAATTCAAAATTTTTAGCATCTGTCGCAAAAATGGTATATAGGAAAGTTGTTTATTTTGATGAGTTGTATCACTGGTCATTTTTTTTTCCAACCATTCACTAACACCCTGTATAACCAAAGTCTTGTTAAAAAACATCAAAGTAAACCAAAAATTAAAATAGCAATGATTACAAGTTATGTTGCTACTTGGGTTATTACGTTAATAACAAAACTAGAAAATAATAAAAAAATAGAAAATATAAATAAATAAAAATTATAGAAATGTGAATAAATAACACTTATATGTAAGTTAAAAAAAACACAGACACAGAATAGAAGAAAAAGAAAAGATCTTGAAGACAACTAAAGAAACTGAGGTAAACAAAAATAATCAACAACACGAAAACTGAATGACAGATGAAAATATTCATAGAAAAAAAGTCACGTAAAAAAATATATTTTAAAACTGACAAAAAAATAAGTCCCCTAAAACCATTTGCCTACGTGTTGTATATGCCATGGGCTAATTACAAATTCAGTAGTTTTATAGAACGCCTAGAAGTTTTGTAAATCACTAAGCGAATTGTAAATGTTTTATTCGTATTATAAAATACATGTGTTTATGGTTATTTTTATAAACGTAATACAACTAAAACCCTAACTTTAGAATATGCCTCAATCTCTTTTTAATAAAATAAACAGATTCTCAATCACATAATTCTCTAATGTTTCCAAATTTTAAATAAACTTTCGTGAAAAGAGGCTGAGGTTGTTAAAGCAAACTCGACAGTTATTAACGTAACCAGTTATGAGAAGATCAATTTTGTTTAACGAGCATAATATTTGTCAAAATGAGTAGGCGAAGCGAACAAGTTTTGCAAATTATGGGAGTTTTCTTTTATGTCCTCATTCCGGCGAAAAATAAAATTTTATTCTCAAAATACTTTTCATAATTTGTGATGTAAAGTCGCACTCTAAGTATCTCGTATTGTAAAAAAATTCATTACATAACTAGTGATGGAATGTGTGCCATTATACTAAAATTGATGTAAAATTAGGGATAAGGAAAACTGTAAAACAAATACACTTATGTTTTGTCTTTTTCCGTTTACATATCTTAGAATGCAAACAATATTTTAATCACTAGGTAAATGGAAACTTTCCTGTTAAAAATTTTGATAAGGAACCTTTGTCTGTTTACATTTTTTTTCACTGTCACTACCGTCAATAAGACAGATAATTTAAGAAACTACCTCAATAGCTCAAATATTCTTCAAATAAAATATAAATAGATGTTAATTATTGGGTTTGGCCCAAATTCATTTAACAATTTTCTTGATTTTAACTTTTTTCGTCATATTAAATTAGTTTTATTAATATGTACCCAAATTGTTCACCCTTGACCTTTTGAAAAAAAGACACTTTTGCTTCTTCGTTTTCCTCTTCTGATTTACCAAATGATGAAATAATCCTTCTTAATCTTCTAAAACTATACTATATACATCAAAATCCGTAAAACCTAACAACGTAGAAGCAAAAGTGACCGATTACGACTATAATCTGTCTATATTTGAAACAATTTTATGGTGCAAAATAGAGGAAATAGCTTTTTGATCCCTTACCTATAAAAAAACCAGCCCCTAAATTTTAAGTGGATTGTAAAAGTTCTGCGCGTGGCACCCGAGTCTCTTGAATACGGTTCTGTTTGTTTGTTTCCTTCAAGGTTTCATCAACGGACCAGCTAGTCGTTTCGGTAACAATAAGGTTCACTTATCTTTACAACCACCCCTCTATAGTTTGTAAGACAAAACCATAAAAATTTTCCAAATATAGACAAACTTTAGCAATATATAAGATATAATATTTGATTTAGTCTTATTACTTCAGCATCAGCTGCTTTGCATTGTCTCTGTAAAACCTTAGTCAACTACAACTCAAAACTGTTAACACTATTAATAAATTTCTAATAGTACATATTAGTGACAACTTAAAAAAATGAGTACTTTTGCAAATTGCTTTATTGAAATTAATAATTTTGAGAAAACAACATTTTACAAATAACCTATCAGTCTTAAGTACAATAAAACACTTTATCTTTCCCTCATGAAAATTTCTCCTAAATGACATGTAAATCCTGCTTGATTATCATTTTTTTATTACAGCATCTTAATAACATCAGAGTTAAAGTTCATACTTATTAAAAAAATAACAGATAATTAATTAGGAAATATATTTCAAATTATAAGGAACAAATCAAAAAATACACAATTTATTAGTAATACATACAAACACAACAACAAACTCCTACGTACTATAAAAACCATGTTTCAGTTGTTTCGTCAAATGGCAGGCCAGAATTACCCCAAAAAGCTAAAAAAAAAAATTAATATAACATTTAAAAAAAAAGTAAGTACCTGTATAAACGCAATTGCTATTCCTACTCCTCCCAGAGTAACAGCGTGATCCTTTAAATAATCACCAAAACCGTCCACACAACCTTTTGTATAAAAGGTAGCAGAAGTGCTATTCAAATTACAATGAATTAATCCTGTAGCTCCATTGTTGCTTTTGCAACAACTTCCAGGAAGATCACCAGGTTCAAATGTATCGGCTTCTGTAATTTGCCGTTTACTTTTCAAGGCATCACTAAATTTGTTTTGAAGTTGTGTTGCTAAAATAAAGTTAAATTGAGTAGAATTAATAGAAGGTACTATCACTAGTAATACTACCACTAGTTGTAGTAGGAGTAGCAGTAGTTGTAGTAGGTGAAGTAGTACTAGCATCAGTAGTAGAATTAGTACTAGTTAATGAACTAGTAGTAGTAATACTAGTAGAAGTAGTAGGACTAGTAGTAGTATTACTAGTAGTAGTAGTACTAGTAGAAGTAGTAGGACTAGTAGTAGAACTAGCAATAGTACTTGTTGAAGACGTACTTGCTGGAGTTGGGACATGTTTACTCCAATCATCTGGTTTATCGGCTCCACAACATTCAAACTAAAAAAATTCTTGTTACAACTATTTTTTTTTTAAATTAAACTCACTTGACGTTGAATTGTATCCCACATAACAGTTTGGGCATTAGGGTCTTTACTATTAAATTGATAACTCTTCATCGAATTCTGTAATTCTTCAGTTAGAAATGAAGTGGTCTTATCTCTCAATACATAACCAGCAATTCCAGCCGAAAATTCCATAATGAAAATGATTGATAACAAAACCGAAAACTAGTAAAATTATAACTTTAACTTTAACTTAACTCTCAACTTACAATAAAAATCATAAACCAACTTTCCCGTATTGCTCCACAACATCCAAAAAACGAAATAAAAAATATCAAAGATCCAATAGCTATTAATAGATTTGGTAATGAAAAGTAACTATCATTTAAAAATATATCGTAGTCTGTGTAATATGACTTCACTGAAACTCCCACAGCTATCATAATAATCCCACTGATCTGTAAAAATTTGTATAGGTAAAATGATTGCTATCAGTTATCTAATTTCCTGGAATTGCGCATCAAACTCACCACAAACAGCAGATTAAATACAAAAAGGACATATTTAATAACTTTATTACTCCAGCTGAGATTCATTTTGGGTTATTTACTCAGCACGTGACACTAAAAAACTGGACACTTTCTTCCAAAATTTCACTTTCACAATAACGTTGTACAACGACTAGTAGAGGTGTGATAAATTTATTACGGATCAACTGATAACATTCTCGTATCAACACAATCCGCAGACGTGGACATACTTATCTTTTCACCTGCGAGCACGTACAACGCGGCTGTTATTAAAACTGGAACACATTTTACTTCGACCAGACTCGCTCAGAAATTTGTTTATGCACAACCTTGAATTGGTAATAGCTCTATTATTGTACCGTAAAATTATCGATAAAGGAAAGTCACAATTAGTTTCAAACATTTATTTAAAAAAAAACACACACTACACTTCGATAATAACATTACAGGGCTATAATTGTAGTTTTATTGCGTATTAAATAACTAACTGAATTAGACAGTTTCGTAGTCGCTGCGAATCTGCTTGGATAAGTAGCAAGACAAAATAATACCAAGTAGCTGAAAAAAAACCGTAATTAGTAACAACGGCTGTAAAAACGAGTTTTGCCGCTGTCCAAAATTTTACCTGAATTATAGCCAAAGTTAAACCAACACTCTCGATCGAAACAGCATGACCTTCAATATAATCACTAAAAGCGTCCAAACAACCCTCCTTGTGAAGTCCAGGAGAATTCATTTCACATGTTACATTCCAGAAGCTTCCTGCAGGAATATCACAGCAACTAATCGGAATTTTTCCTTTGGTTGATGTCACATTTGCCCAATCCGTGGCATTATTAACCCCACAGCAGTGAAGCTACAAGTTTGATAAATAAAAAATAGTAATTAAATCGCTTTTTTACTTTATCTTGAACAGTATCCCACATTTTTGTAATTTCGGTGTTATTCTCTGTATTATATCTATTTAAAGTCCCAGTTAAAGCTTTATCAATCATTTCATCAGTTTTGTGTCTTAGGATTATCCCTCCAATACCAACAATCACTTCTAAGATGAAAATAACAATGAGTAGTGTTGAAAACTTGAAAGAAATTTATCAGTTTTTAGTAGTTTAAACCAGGGTTGAATTACAGTTTGGGTCATACAAGCATTTTCTTTTAAGGCTCCACAGCACCCGAAAAATGCTATAATGAAAATAATTACGCCGATTATTATTAGAAGATCAGAGGCGTAGATGTATTTGTCGTCCAGAAATGTTCCGTATTCATTGTAATATGCTTTTACGGATGCTCCCACTGATAAAATGATTATTCCAGTGAGCTGAAATTAAGATTTTTTTAAAAGAATAAATAAATGTAAAAATGTGCAAGGGAATGTCGTTCTTTAAGTCATGGTTATATTTGTTTATTGTTTGATATTTTATACAGTGTTATCACATATTGTACATTGACAGAAATGTTCCAGATAAAGGAAATTAGTCATACAAGTCACAAGAGATGATAAAAACTGCTCGTAATCTATAAAAAATGTGCATTGATTGAATCATTCTGAATTTTTATACAATCAAATTTGCTAATTACTTAATAAGATTTAATAATAAACAAATAAAAACGGAATATAATATTGTCACCTGTGTACGAAAAATCGGGGTTCTTTTGATTTAAACAGTTGGATTAATAACGAGGAATTTATTTCTACTATATACACGATTACACACAACAATAATTTGATAAATAAATAACTCGATATTCACATAGTAATAACTACGATCGCTGTCGCTTCTTCAATCGCTTGTCGGATTCCACACCCACTCGGTCATTGTCTTAAAACCGCTTATATAATGATACGTCGCTTCCCATTATTCTTCTCGATTGGTCCATAAGCGTGATTAATAATAGTCTCGCAGAATATCACGCTTCAGCATGACTCATGGCGCGATGTCCTTCTGGTATTTACTCGAACTATTTATTTGAAACGTTCTTTCTTTAGAATTATTTGTAACAATATCTTTCAAATAAGGTAAAAGATAACAAAAACAATACATACATTTTCCTCAAAAATACTATTTATCAGTTATCGGTTTAGAAAAACAAATATTTCAAAATTCAAGAATTTCATTACAAAAATACTTATTTTTGCCTTTAGAAAAATCTCTTATTGTGTGAGAGAAAATTTCAGTGCAACTAAACAAGATGATAACATATTGAATAGGTATACAAGGTAAAAAAAACAGTGAAATAAAAACGTTCAACCATAATTATAGTACAGAAGAATCGATAGAAAAGAAAAATATTTTGAATTAGTAAAAAGACAAACAAATTGTACAAAACGAGAACATAACAATCAAATATCGAATAAATATAAAAAAAATTAAACATTAGGTAATAAAAACTAAAGAAACTAAAAAAAATTAATTGCTAAAGAAACCAAATTATACAAGACTTAAATAATAAACCAAAAAAATAAAATTTAATTCACCCGATATATTTCCCTCCTGTTTTTATCTTATCGTGTTTTCCTATACATTGAAAGGATAGGAAACAACACTTTTAATTTTTAATAAAGAAAAGCTTTGAAAAGCTTTGAAGAAGAATTCATATTTTACAGTAACTTCAGTCTTTTTTTTATTAAAAATTGATGAAAAAGTCAACAGAGTTGGATAACATAAAGTGTCTCATTTCATTTCCAATGCCAAAGCAATATTTTCTTGGTAGATAAGTAACAGATCTGAAATTGAAATATCAAAGTCCTTTATTCAAGCTTGATATTTTTTACCACTCATTATAAATTCTATTAGAGCAAACACCTTCATTATTTTGATAAAATATCTTCAATCAAGTTTTGCTGAAATTTTGATACCGAACCCCCTTAACCGTCATTAATTACAACCTTTGAGATTCTCCTGTCTTATTCACAAAGCCGTCTCAACAAGTAGGTATGTGCTGTAACAAATCACCTAAAGAGATCCACCGCCGATTACTTGCCAGAAATATAACATCGCGCTATGACTCACGTTATAGCGCGTGATTCTAGGAGATATTAGTCCCGGCGAGAAAACAATGACCAGTTAGCTGAAGCTGAATAATTAAGAGGAGTTTGGAGGTAATTTCTCTTATGGGAATTCCAATGTAAACGCGTGAATCTGTAGCACTTTCATTTATGAAAATATTTTCACAAAATTTAGCACAATCATTCTTCTCATTATTAACTACAAAATGACTGAAAGTGATTTTTAAAAAAATGTTTATAAATAATATAAAATAATTATTAAAAAATTATAAAAATTTAAAATCAACGAAATTAAAAATTTAAAATAGTCAAAATGTAGTCCATGTTATTGCAATATACTTTTGGCAAAAACAGTTTTTAGTTTTTTTTATAAATAAACTAGCTACAGATTCGCGCGTTTACATTGGAATCCCTATACTAGAGAAATTGGTAACGACTCTTCTTAAATGAGTCAAGTTGGGTTTAACAGAGCGGTATTCTCAGGAGCGAATCGACGTTATTCAGCGCCAATCGTGGGCGTTATATTGTGTAGTTAATTATTTATCAAGTTTATGACGTGTTGTTCGTATAAATAATAGTTACAAATAAGTTATTCTGTTTTAATAAATAAATAGATTTTTTTCAAAAATGGTTATGAACCCATTTTAAAATGGTAAAACTTCTTGTCTCAGTCTGTCTATAAAAATTTACGTATTTGCATGTTCTTTAAAGTTTTAACAAAATCCACATTTTACAAACACTGATAATTTATCACTGTTGTTTTAAATAATTTCGAAATACTTTCAGGATTTTTTAAATATTTGCTTTAATTAGTAAAATAACTATTCCATTTTAATAATACCTACTTATTTAGTTTTACCATTTTGTACACCAAACATCATCAAAAGTTGAATATTACTTTTGGTTCACTAATTTAATTACCAAAAATTGCATAAATTCTCTTGCATCCATTAGCACCTATTTAAGTGGAGTCGCAATAGGTATTCGAAGTTCTTACTTATCAGAAATTACGTTAAGATATTTGCTAAATTAAATTCATTTGCTTAAGTGAGTTATTGCTTAAGTTAATTTACGTGATTGTAAACAAGGCTTAAGGTGAATAAGTATGCATAAACTGACCCAACCTGACTGCAAACTGTAATTTTTATAATAATCATAGTTTTTTATTTTGTAATTCTCTACAAAAGACGTTATTATTGGTAAAAAACCATCCGCACTTTTTTTATGTTTGTGCTAAAAATTTCACTAAAATATGTATTATAAAAGTCAATTACGTAATAAACATACTAAATTTCGCGCCGGTCTTTACATACGGTCATAATTTTGCTATCAAATTTGATACACAGAAATATGAAAAAAATAAGATCAATTTGATTAGTACATCATCGATAAACCGATAAACAAAAGCAATTAACATTGTATCTTAACTATAGTACTATACCATGCGCACCAATAAATTTGGGACATAAAATTATGACAACACTAATGTCAAAAATTGTATAAAGCAACCTTTAATTTTTATTTAAGAACAATCACAGTATCAGTTATACGACACGCTTTTGTCAATGTCAAAATTTGATGGCCCAAATTTATTATCGCAAATTGTATTATAGCCTGTCTATCAATATTTTAAAACGACCTTTTGATTCCTTGGGTGGTTTATTATCGGTTTAACAAGAATTATCGTAAAAGTGGTGAGCAACCCATTCAAATTTTAAAAACCTCAACCCTCCAGAGTTTATTGCAGAATAGGTAAATAATCCCCCCCTAACAATGAGACTACCATAAACGACCCAAAATGTTAACTAGTCGTTTTAGAATATCGGTAGACGAACTATGCATTAAGTGACACCTCTTTCCAAAGTTTCATAAAACAATACAAAATTAATATTATTGTATTTTCAGATTACGCAAAAAATTAAATATTGCGCAACATTGCAAATTTAAAAACATTTTTTTTAAACCAGGAAAATATTTTGACATTATTTTGACAAGTGTTCAAGGTCACAAAGGAACATTCCCGCAACGTAATTAAATCTGTGACACACTATACAAATAATGATTCACAAACCGAAAACAAACCTTTTCCCAAATAAATATCACTAAAATTCATGTAAAACATTGTTTATCGTCGTACAAACATAAAAAAGATCAAGTAAATGACAAGCAGTCACTGATAACAAAACGTATTATCTTACTTACCACAAACAGAAAATTGAAAATAATAAGCACATAACGCGAATATTTCCGCAAAATACTATTACAATCCATCATTGGATCAAAATTGCGAAAAACCGGCTTATGACAATTTCTATTACGTTCACAGAGCTTGCTTTTCCACTGCACAACTCGATAACTGAGGGTTTCTCTGAATAACAAAACGAGTGGAACACTTAGGTTGTGTATATAAATGTATCACGGACAAGTACAAAACTCTATTGGTCGGATGTATCATGTGATAATGATTGTACCGTATTTAGAATCGGCGTGGAGTAATAAGCCGACACAAAAACAAAGAATTTATCACAAAAACATTTATTTACAATCTACCAATCATTAAAAGTAAATTTCATTTTTTTCTTCTTCTTCAAAAGTTGGGGCTCATCCAACGAATCAGTTGTCTCAACACTCGAACTGCAAAAATATTTAAAAATAAATCAAAGGTACCAATTGAGGGAGCCAAAAATACTTTTTTAAGTTATCGGGATTGATATATTTGCCTACACCACTCTTGTACACTTTTAGTGTTTTCTGTGCTTCTGCTTTCCGTTTTTTTGACTCTTCTTCTTCTTTTTGCCGCTGCAACTCTTCCTCTCGCTCTTTAGCCAACTAAAAAAAAATCAAATTAGAAAGAGATAAAACCAAAACACCAAAAGAAGAAAAAATACTTGTTCATCAGCTTCTTCAAAAGGATTCACAAACACTTGTGCCTTTATTAGAACAATATCTTCAATTGGCTTATCTTTATTATCAACTTCAATTTTTTCCATTTCTGTTAAAGTCTCCATACCTCCAACCAATCTCCCAAAAATCGTATGTTTGTTATTTAGATGTTTGCACGACCTGTATGTTATAAAACTAAAAAAAGACAGTTACAGCAAATCAGAATTGAGCTTTTTGAGATATTACAATTGAGACCCATTTGTGTTTTTCCCACTATTGGCCATAGACAAAACACCTCGGCCTGTATGAGTTAAATTGGGCCTAAACTCATCCTCAAATTTCTTCCCCCAAATTGACTCTCCTCCAGTTCCTGTATTGGTAGGGTCCCCACCTTGAATCTAGTCTTGCGTTAATGATCTTCACGATTTTAACATTATCATTGATTAATTTATAGTCAAAACATTCTAAGATTGTGAAAATACTCCAAAGGTATCGCTATATGCTTGTTCTCTTCAACTCAGCACAGAGTAGACAAAACGAAGTTTTTTTTTGTTGAAACGCTAGACCGAAAATGCAGCAATCACTCTTAAAAAAAAGAAGGGCTCCTTCTTTAATTCTTTAACAGAGAATCTTAATGTCTGAGAAGAGTATGAAAGTATTCAAGAAGCACGAGGCAAAAAAGCAAGATACTCTCTTTAGATTGAATATCTATCTCGGCATCTGCGTTGATGACAATCAATCGATCTATCTAATAAGAATCTCTGAAAGCCTATGACAGTTTAAACCTGGATGTAGAAATTGTGACATCAGAAATGTTGACAAAGTGGTAAAACAAAAAAAAAATAAAAATGTTCTGTTAAAAACTTTCTAAAATTGTATTAAAAAGGACTAAGAAAACTATGACTGTTATTAAAAATATATACATATATGAAAAGTTTAAAATTTGAGCAAAACTAGATATATTTTAAAACGCTGCACAAGTGGCCAATTATAAAAAAAATATTATAGAAAAAGGCGGTAGAGAAATGAATTTTGTATGATAAAGTTCCTAAAATAATATTTTATCTCAAACAGTTTAAGCCAGAGAGACACTTAAAGATGAAAAAAATTCCATCTCATATTCCAGTAACTGTAATTAAGCGTTTACTTTATTAGCAATATTGTTCCAATATACAGAAATATCTGGACAGGATAATTGAACACTTGTATTACAATTCCGTAACAATCTAAATTCTAGAAGTAGGTAAAAAAATATTATAAACTAGAAAAGGAACGATCAGAAGAAGAAAAACTACAAGAAAAAGTTTCATAAAAACTTGAAAAACGGCAGATAAAATAGAACTTAAAAGAACAAAATTATTAACAAAAACTATATTAAAAAAAAAAGAATAAAAAAAATTGTGAAAAACAACAAAAGTGAAAGAACTTTTGGTAGTTCCAGAAAATTTTGAAAATAGATAATTGAAGAAAAACAAATTAATGAAAAACAAAACCAAAGAAGAAAAATGGAAAGAACAATTTAACAAATAACGTCCTAAAAAGAACAAGAAAAAATTCTCAAAAAACTTTAAAAAACAACAATCATTAGACAAAGAAAAATCGAGAAAAACTTGAAAAAACTACAAAACAACTGAAAAAAATATATATAGAAAAAATGTAGGTAAGAAATTCGTTAGTTAACAGGCTCAGAGCTAATTTCCAAATTTTTAACCTTCTACAAATGCCAAAACACAACTGTTTTGAAAGCACATGTTCGGCCAGATATTTCAGTGCCAAATAAGAGATTTGCAATATCAGCGTTTTCTACAGGTAATTTTCCACCATTTATTTAATGGTATTGAATTTAATTTCAAATTGTTATTTTCTTCATAAACAGTTCAAATGTGTTTTTGTATCCTTTTAATGTGGGAGTACATACCAAAAAATGTTTCAGTTAAAAATTCATGTTCTTGACGGCTTAAATTGCAGTTTTATAAAATTTTTGATATTTTCATGTAGATCTGGTGCATCATTAAATACTCCTTTCTATTATTTTATTATTTTTTTGTAGTTCATACGCATTAAAATCTTATTTTTTTTTTAGTATCGTAGTTTTAACACATCTACTGATAGTATATGATACTAGTTATTAAAAAACATTAACAAATTAATTACAATACGTTTCAGTAAAAGAGTAAACATTATTTAAAGTAAAACCAGCACTGCATAAATTTTAGTATCTTGTTTAAATATGTTCCAATAACTTTTCTTATTTTTTTAAGTATAAAAATTATTTAATGCTTTATATCAAAGTATTTTTTATTCTTTTTAAAAATTCCTTTTATACAAAATTTCTATTTTCTCTGATTTACCCTTGTCTACATTTGTGACATCACAAACTAGATCCGTGCTTGTATGCTATCGTAGGCTTTGTATTCCTACTTAAAATATTCCATGAACTGCTTTAAGACAAAATAAAACAACATATAGCAAGTCTAACAGTTTCACAAGCTTACAATGACCCTACTATACCATAAAATTCCTGATTGATCTGTGAAATTTTGTCCCATTATAATACCCATTAGCACAATGCCTTATAAAATTCTCTGAAGCCTTGGGTACATCATCACAGTAAATCTCCAGATTTAGGGGCCCCAAATTCGTCACCAATCTCACATAACCCTTCTTTTTTACTCTGTCGTATCTGACCTCATCTTCATGCTTAATTGCAGCTTCATGAACCAATTTTGGTACCATAACTGTTGATGTAAAACTTGCAGCTACAGCTCCTGTCGAATAATGAGCTGCGTTAAATTTATCAGCTTTTTGCTTGACTTCGACTTTATTTATTTCAATTGTTGGCTCCTTGTAGTCTCTTTTAAGCTCCTCAAGAGTGTATTTAGTTTCAGGATTCATGTTTTTCAAGTGGGCTTGAGGGTCATTCTTTTCGTTAATTTCATCTAGAACCTAAGTGCTACAATTATGAAATTAAAACGAATATTTACACCTTCAGTTTCCACTCTTAGATTATTAATAACGTGATAAAATTTCGAAATATTAAACTTTGACAAATCTAACGGGTCCTGTAACGTAATTATGTCTTTCCGCTCAAAAGGTGTGTCACTAATTAGGTCTTTCCAATTTTTATTTTTGAGATTGAGTTGCTCAACTGCTTCCATTAGATAAACATTTCCAGTAGTTGCAATTGCAACAATATGTGAACTTTTGGTGAAAGCCTTGTACAGGACGGGACACTCAAACTCGCCTTCATCATTTTTACGTAAATTCAGCTGTACTAAAGATTTGAAATCCAGAGGTTTGCCTGTAACAGGATTTATCTTAAACTTCTTCAAAAATGGAAGCAAAGGTTCCAAATCAAAAATATTGCCATCCAAGTCACAGTAAGGTATTTCAAAAGGTTGTAAAGAGAGGCAGCAGTGATCAAATGGGAGTCTTTTAAAATAGTCCTCTTCTGCTGTCGTATAGCCCGACTTTTTGCCCCCGTAAAGAGTCGTCCACTCTGTATACGTCAAATACCTGAAATCACACATTTACTACTTTTATCTAAAACTTGTGAAAACATACATTTTGTCTTTCTGGTGCTGCCGTTTTCCCATTTTGCTTGTGAAAATAAAATAATAAAAACCTAGAACAACTTTTTTGAGGTTAATTTATGAACTGTCACAACAACAAGTAAACAACATGCGCATTGCAGATATCCCTACATAGTGACAAATGCAGTTGACTTTTTTTAAAAATAATTGAACATCTTTGAGTCAAATTTTGGTTTAGTGTCTTCTGGGGTGATATTAGACCCGTTTTGATTTTTGCTCAGTGTAGTTTTGGCGTGAAATCGTAAAAATTTGAGATTGGAAGTTAGTTATTTTTCGCAGGTTTCCGGTATTGTAGTGGCAAACCTGAGTACTCAGCTAGTACGCCATGAGCCGATATTAGTAGTGAAAAGGGAGTGATTTGTTTTCAGTTTTTAGTGAAAAATTTAATACAAGTAAGTAGATTTTTGCCTGAAATTTCAGATTAGACAATAGTTTTACGTTCCTGAAACTGGATTTTGATGATTAGGGTGCGCCTTGACGTAACAGGGGCTGAAAAAAATTGTCACTTCGTGTTGTAAATACCATCTAATAAAAGTGATAACATATCAAAATTACTGTAATTTCGGGTTCGTTAAGGTCTTTTCCTGAAAACTAGGTGATTTTTGTTGAGTTTTAACCGATCGGATGGAAATTTTCGGCTTGTGTAATGCTTGAAATCAAAATGGCCGACTTAGCTGACAGGAATCAATTTTGGTTTTGAGAAGGGTCGCAATAATAGTTTACCTGCCCCGTCATTCTGACTCAAACATTGAACCGTATTATTAGAAGAGGTGATTGTGTTATATCCTCGTGTTTGAGTCACTGACTCGCATTTTCGGAAGGTTCCCTTCAAGACAAAGAAATGCTGATTTATTTTTTTTTGTTTTTGTTAGCTCGATGTCTTCAGCAGGATCAAGTGGATCAGGCCGTGGCAGAGGCGGTCAAGCAGCTGTTGGTGATCAAAAGGAAACGAAAGAATCAAAGCCTAACCCAAAAATGTCAAAGGCCTTGGGCACATCAGCAAAAAGAATTCAAAAAGAATTAGCAGAAATCACGTTAGATCCACCACCAAATTGCAGTGCTGGACCCAAAGGGGAGAACTTTTATGAATGGGTCTCGACGATTTTGGGACCGCCTGGGTCGGTTTATGAAGGCGGGGTGTTCTTCCTGGATATACATTTCTCACCAGAGTATCCATTCAAACCTCCTAAAGTCACCTTCAGGACAAGGATCTATCATTGCAATATTAACAGTCAGGGGGTTATTTGTTTGGATATTTTAAAAGATAATTGGTCACCTGCCCTCACCATTTCTAAGGTTCTTTTATCAATCTGCTCCCTTCTCACTGACTGCAATCCAGGTGGGTTAATTTTTTTTCTTATAAGTCATTTTTTTAAAAACTAGAAAATCTGACTGACTGGAATTAGCAAAGGTTTTAGGGTTTTTTTTTTGGAAGATAGTTCAAAGACCTGAAATTTCTAGACAAAATATGACTGGTGTAGTTACTGTTGGCATGTTTTGCATATCTTTCAATAACGTTTTTATTGCAGCATGTCTTGAATACAAATTAATGTTTTAATTTTTATGGAAAATTTTATTGGATACCATGAAATCCATTTAGTAGACCAAAGTGTCTTTTTTTATTATAATAAGTAAAGACGTTTTTAATAACACCCTTGAACTCAAAATACTTTGATTTTACATATCAATCATCGTGAATTACAGTTACGGCGATTAATGAAGCGGATCGAGGTTAATCGTTGTATTTTTTGTTGTCATTTCTAATAATAATCCTACTTGAACAATATTAATTACGTCTGAAAATAATAGATTAACATAATTTTGAATATATTTTCTATAAGAATGATTTTTCATTTTCTTGCTGGAAACACAAGTTTTATATAACCTACTTGTGTGTAATGATGTAATTTACAGAATCTGATTTCAAAGCAAAATATTTTACTTTTATTGCACAACCCCCAGTTTTATCAAATAAAAATATTTTTGTATATAAATTAGTTAATCTCAACAAATGTGTTTTGTTGTGGTAGATAAAAAATGAAAATTAATGCAACGCATTTGTTTATTACCTATATCCAATATGGAATGTAACAGGTCAAGGTCATGGCTTGGCACATCTTTGAAAAATGTATTTATTTGCTGATTAAAAAAACAATCGTTAGAGTCGTATGTATAATTGACGCGTTTAAACTCTAAATTCGAATCTAAACTCGAGGGTTCCATCAAAGCAGTTATTGCTTTATTATCATAATTATTTACAACTTTAGTTAGATTTGTTTTTCAGAAAGAAATAAACGATAAATCAGTCCCCAACGTAAATCAAAACATTGGGTGGCGCAGACCTGAAGTATAGGCGTTCACAAATTCTAGTAAAATGAGTTCAGAATCCCCAAGCAATAATACTTACCCCAACAATACAACTCTTCATCAGTAGGGGGTCAAAATAGTTGACAATACTATGATAAACCTGTTTTTTCGCAAAACAACCTGCTGCCATAAATTATTTCTTAACTATAGTGACCGTCTACTGATAAAGAGTTGTATTGTTGGGGTAAGTGTTATTGCTTTCAGATTATAAAGTCATTCTACTAGAATTTGTGGAGGACTTTACCAAGGCGCCCGATACAAGTCAGTAAATTATGGTAATGGCAAGGGTCCATTGATTGTAAACTCATTGTTAAGAAATTAACTCTTGCAGAAAGGGAGGGTCCATACTCTCTATAGTGTTACCGTTTTTAGATTACTAAATATAAATACATATGCTCTGTTTTTTTTTGCCAGAGAGAAAGCAGTAAGCGTGTGAATTGTTAAACAATAAGCCAGACCAATTAATATACTTATAAAATTATTGACGGGCAAATTAATTTTAGACTTGTCAGATTTGACATACTGAAATCAATTCAATAACAGTTCTGAATAATTCACTTTATTGTGATTGTGCTATACAGTGGAACTTCGATAACTTGAACCTCGATAACGCGAACTGTATTTTTGTTCAGTTCAGTTTAATAAACATTTTTGATATCTTGAATTCTCAGTAACTCGTACTCCTTTTGGTGGCAGGTCGTGGTTCAAGTTATCGAAGTACCATTGTACACAACTGCAAAAAAAAATAGTCACCACCGTGTAGGCGTAGGCTGAACCAATAAAGAATCTTAGAATGAGAAAGTAATTATTAAAGGACCGAATTGTAGATGAAAAATAAAGATTTTCTGTTAGATTAAAACCCATAGGAAATAGCTTAGATTTTTTTAATTAAAAATGACTCCCATGATGCCTATGTTTGGTGAATATACATATAATAATAGACTGTTATATTATCTGCTTTTTAGACATATAGTGGTGGCCACAGAAAAGTGGGACACTTTGTCAGAAAAAAACATTTTAAATATGAATTCGCTTTTAAACGATATAACATAACTGTAGATTATTTAAAATTACTGTGTTCATTGACTCTTGCTAATTAAATTATTAACTTTTCTGTACATTTATGGTAAAACACATGGGAATTAGTTTAGAAGAGCCGAGATTTTTTTTCAAAAATGACTGGGACGGTGCGTATATACAGATTGAGTCTGCTAAAAGTATTATCTCATCTTTTCTCAAAAACTAGTTATCACATCAACTTCAATGTATGCCATTAAAAACTTTGTTTTTTGCGCTACCCAGGTGATTTTTTTCAGAATTTTTCTAATATTCCTTCTAATAAATATTAATTTAATATTAATTCTTTGAAAAAAAAATAATATAATATTTACATTTTTTTAAATATCATTCTAAATGAAGAGATGTTAAAATATTGTTTTGTGAAAAAATATTTCAAAAAAATTGTAGATAACCGCAAAAACTAATAAAGTTTATTCGCATTGTATAGGCTGAATACCTATCCTCCAGCTTCTTTGTGCCGCCCACTTTCTTAAAAAAATGATACTTGTAGCAGATTCTCACCCTGTATAAAAAACAGATAATGTAAGTATGCTTCAAAATTAATGTCACACTTGGTAGTTAGCGACCCGAGTAAAACTCACTATCTGGTAGTACAGCATTTAGCTAGTTGTAGGGTTATGTACGTATTTGATTGTTAATAAACAGTAAACTAGCTAATGGTTTAAAATAAACTATTTTGAGAGTTTAGCACAAGTCCCGAGCACTAAGTTTGGCATTAATTTTGAAGCATGTTGTACATATCGCTCATTAAATGCAATAACGTCATAACTAAAGAGCGGATGGAACAGGGACGGCGCAAATAGTGGATATATGAGACGGATATATAAGAATTGCAGCCGACCATATTCTTTCTTGATACGACACTATTGTCCGTTTCACGAAAGAAGCGACTTTCGTCATAGCCATTAATGGTCCGAACTATGCACGTACCGCGTTAATTGAATGAGCGCGGAGCGCCTGCCCCGTTTTCCCGAAAGACGAGAAGTATAATAAGTTGCCTAAACTAATAATCAACGAGCGCAATTATATAGCCATCTTCCTCGTTATCGCGTTTTTCACCTTTGGCTTCTAGTAGACACTACTTTGAATATTGTTTCTTTTCAGTACATCGGAAATGTGAATAACGTGTGTCGTAACTTAAAAATAAATTGATGACGAAAGTCGCTTCTTTATTGAGACGAACAATATGTGATAATATTAAGCAATAAATTTGTCTCCGTTAACCAAAAAGATTTTGGTTAATATAAAAATATTTGCGTACGTCACTGTTTTACAAATCTACGATGCAGCAGACCGGCTAAATACTCACGACGTACACCCCACGGAATACGGCACGCTTTGTCTGGCCGGCTAAGGCATGTACTAAAATATTGGCTCTTTAGTCATAAGTTCATAATTTAAAAACAAACGTTTTTGTTATATTTATGATTAAAATGTATTTTGTATTGCCTTTTAATTGCTAGTCAGTCATATCTGTAAAAAAAACTTGCCAAAACATGGCACTAGTTTTGTATCACGTCACCACTTTAATTTGTATTTTTTACACAGTAAATTTTAACTTTAAATTGCGTCTATTCAAAAATAAACTTTTTTGAGTTATGACGTTGTTGTATTTAAAATGAGCGATATATGGTCATTGATTTCGTTCAATTTTAGCTTATTTTTGCATAAGAAAACATCCTCAAAAATATTGTTGTTCTCGTGGACACCGAATTGGATTTTCATAGTGTATAATGTGTTAACAGTGAATAAAAACTGTTTACTGGTAACAATAATTTAAAGAAAATTATTATATCTGATTGAAAATTAGAGCTTGAAAATATTTAAAAAAATTTCAGTTATTTGACAGTTGTATTTTGTTTCAGCTGATCCTCTTGTGGGAAGTATAGCAACACAGTATCTTCAGAACCGGGAAGAGCACGATCGCATTGCCCGGTTGTGGACCAAACGTTACGCTACGTGATTGAATTATGTGTTAGCACTTCCGTCGATGTTGCTCCCCTTCGCCATAATGGCAAAATATGGTCTTTTCATCTTTATCATGATTAATTTCATTGTTTTTGTCTTCAGTGTTCATGTATTTTGTTTATTAAATCATCCACTACATGTTTAGTTACATAAAGAGTAGGATACGAAATTACTGTCTAAAAAATATACTCTTCTGGTAATACATAATAATGTAGTTATAATAATAATTGAAGCAAACATAAAATCGGTGATTTATCTATCTTTTTTTTTGTTGTGTGGTAACAACAGTGGCCAAAACAAATTTTATGATTATTTCTTATCAAATAATCAGTGTATTTTAGGCACTAAGTGTTAAGTTCCTGGTGATTATTTTTTATTAAAGTTTTGGACAATAAATGTTTTTTCTCTTTCTCACTAGGTCGGAAAAAAAGTATTAACGTTATTATAAGATCTTCTTCATATCATGGTTTTTTATGTGTAATTTATTGTGTACTGGATTTTTTTTGCAGATAGTTCCTGCAATTTGTGCAATTAATATAACATGTAGGTTGCCTCTGCAAACTACAAATCTGTTTCAATTTGAATGAAAATGTCATTTTGGTGCAGTTTCCTTCCCAAACCGCTTGTGTAAAGTATACTTTTTTTACTAAATTAAGAGAATATGGACTATTCTTCTAGGAGTCGAGTACTGTTTAGTTTTAATTGTAACAATAAAGTTTTAGTATGTAACCGAAACAAAAGCTTTTTTTTTATTCAAACACCTCTAAAAATTTTCATTAACTTTATTACAATTATAATAATAACATCAATAATTGGGTATTTATCACTGAGTGTACAACTAGACATAGATTTCAACTGTGATCCTAGACGAATATACTGTACACAGTCACAATAGAAAAGGATAACCAAACCTTTACAACAAACAGAGATAAATACACGCTAACTTAAATACTCTTCTAATAGCCTCTATTGTAAAAATTCAGTTCATATCTTACATATAGAGCATAAGACATACAAATAAATAGTTTCTTCTTTATCAAAAATCGATAGAAAGTTATTTTATTGACTTCCCTCGTACTTAATTTGGCTCAGAAAAATACAATTTATTTTTCCTTATTATACAATATAATTTATTCAAACAATACTTGATTATAGATGCCATTTAAAAACTTATTCTATACGAAAAGCTATAGAAAAAATATAATCAATCTTTCAGCTAAGTAGAGAAGTGCGAAAAAATCAGTCAAAAGTGAAAATGTGTGATTCAAGATTGTACCATTTCGAGAATTATCAGACCCATTGAGTAATAAACAAATATAAATACAACAATACAAGAAACTTAAAAAACAGTTTACACTGTTAGGTATTCTTGGCGAATAGAGCGTGCTAAGCAACAAGCAAAGATGACACCCATGAGCTAAAAAACAAATAAATCAAAATCATGAATTACAAAAGACAAGAAGTAAAAATACCTGGCAAACAGCAATTCCGACACCCACACCACCAATAATCGACGCGTATTTAGTAAAAATGTCTTTGAGTGTTACAAAACAGGAATCTTTGTAGATGTTGGTCGATTTTAGGGTACAGGAACCATCATCTGGGGTGTCCGGACAGCAAGTGTGAGGGAGGCTGCCATTGTGGTTCACTTTGTCCCAATCTTGAGGGCCGTTCATTCCACAACATTTAGCCTAAAACAGTCAATATTAATTTTTTATTAAGGTCTCTTAACCTTGTAACTGCATTAATTATTGATTGCTATTTAATTGATTTTCTACAATAGAGAATAGATGCATTTTTAAAAATTATTACCATAAAAAATACTACTCTTTTGTTTTGTTATTACAGTTTTATTTTGTAAGTAGCTCAAATACACATAAAGATAACAGTTCCATTTAAAGTTGCAATGACTGTAACAGTAAATACTGATAACAAAGATTTCTAAGAAAGCAAATATTTTATGAAAAATTACATATATAGATGATTGTTAAAAGTACCTACATCTATTATAAGAAAACGAAAAAAAAAAGACTAAGTGCGAGTAGGGCTCGAACTTTTTAGGGTTTTGAGCACTTCTCGTTTCGCTCGTAATAATAGTGAGTAGCATCCTATTCTATGTCAAAGTTAGAAAACTGCTTCTTAATAATATACCTATTTTCGCTTACTAATTATTATATTACACAAACAAATTTCTTGGAGAATTGGTATTAAATTGCCTACAAATTATTATAGTTAAAATGTAGGTATTAGCATTGTAGAAATATCCAAAAGGTTGGTTCCCAATTGTCAATTTTTATGAGATTATAGCAATATTTTATGAATTTAACCTTTGCAAATACCTAATCAATGGTACAACAATTTTGACACCGAGTCTATAATGTAGGAGGCCATGGTTTTTAATTATTTAAATACGCAAATCAGTATTTTCTAGTAGGTATGTGTAGTAATGTGTATTAAATAATTATTATGTTGTTCATAATCATTTTAGTTATGCATTCAATTTTTATACATTTTCTTTATGCCCTTTTTTACGCAAGATACACTGGAAAATATCCACTAAAATCTGGAAAGAATCCTTCGCGAATGTTGAGGTTGTAGAAATATTATTTCTATATTTTATAATTACTTAAACAGAGAGAAAACCGATTACGAAATCAGAAAAAAGTTTTAAAGGAAATGCTTTTCAAGATATCTTAAAAAACTGAGGCGTTATAACTGGTTTTTACTGTAAATTTTAGCATATTTCAGTAAAACTTGATTTCTTTCTAATTCAAAATGTGAAGTAAGTAGGTAAATACTTTACATTTAAACTTCTACACTTTTCAGTAATTTAACAATAAATTGTATTAGATTTTAGTAAATATTACTAAAGCATTGTTATTCATTTTTGTTAAGGAAAAAAATCTATATTTTTGTACAATTTTGTAAATCGACTTCAGTATATCA
This sequence comes from Tribolium confusum, assembly GCA_029207805.1. Lineage (NCBI taxonomy): Eukaryota > Metazoa > Arthropoda > Insecta > Coleoptera > Tenebrionidae > Tribolium > Tribolium confusum. Next base: position 15,867,267 of record JALGAY010000006.1, read on the forward strand.
CTTCATATTTCAACAAATTTCAATCTATTTCAGTATTCTTTAGTAAATATAAAAACACTGTGGACTATTTTTAAGATTGTTTACCATTCTTAAACCCAATTTTACAATCGACAGTTATCTTTGGTTATATACTGTGGTAACAATTGCAACACGGTTATAAAGTTTTAAAATTATTTCAGTCAAGTTCAGTAATTTACCCGTTTTTCTTTTTTTTTTCTCAACCAATTTCTCATAAAACTAATTAAACTCACAGAAAATATTACTCAATCTAATTACATAATTTATTGACACTAAAATAATCTTTTACTATCGCTGGCTAGTACGGTGAAAAGTCTGATATGTCAGACTGAGACACTAGTTATTTACTTAATTTATTACCACACAATTAAAAAAATATTTTCGTGAATATTTAGATAATTAATTTCTAATTTAACAAGAAAAATAAACACTCATATTATCCATCAAAGTAATTATACCGGGTACAAACATATTGACCCCTTTTTGTAATAGTATTTTTTCTGAAATTGTTCGTAAAGTAAACAAAAGCGTCCGTAAAGTAGACAGATCAATGACAGAAGATTTTGCAAAGTGTGTGTATTATTGGTTAGACATTTCTTATTTTCACAAAATATTTTTTTTAAATTACGATTTTAGAAAAAACGTGATGTACTGTTATCTCAGCACTGAAGATACTTTTTTACACTCATATGAATAAAAAATAAGGTACATGTTTCGGAATCCAATGTACTACTGTTTATGTCTTTTCTATCAAAGAAAATAATTAGAGGTAACTTTTTTTATTAATAATTTTTATGAAAATGACTGAATGTATTTCTAAAATTTTATAACTATTAGCAAAAAAAAAATTGATTTCAAAAGTCCAACAAGCAAACACTACAGCAACCAATAATTTGTAAATTTTGAGGTATACTATGTAGAAGTTTTTGCTTAAAACAGTGTTGTCATACATCGTGTATCTCCAAAATAATATTTTTGAAAAAAAAATCTGTATTTCACCTGTTAAAATTTGGAAAGTTACTTTAAAAACACCCTGTATATCTAATTTTAACATTAAAACTGCATCGTATCTCGTTCAAACAACTTAAAAAAAAAGTTCTACACTGTATGTTTAGAAAACTATGAACATTTATATAAGACAATTTTGATTATTTAGCATCCTTTTCCTTTTCGTAAAAAAACATTGAATAGATAAGTCATAGTTTTTTGATGAAAAATCCACAAATTCCGCTTGATTCATAGTTGTGGCGACTTCATAACAGAATAATTAATCCAAGTTTTGTTGTTTTTTTTATTTTAAAAAATACCATTAAAAAGAATTAGCTTCGTTTAAAAAAAAGGTTGTTTTATTTCCAAATGTTTTACTTTTAGTTTATCTACGAATAAGAAATATTGTAAATACGAAGTGTCTATTTAGTCTGTTGGCAAACCTGCAATAATCTTTCCAATTGTTTAAATGAAAGTCAAGGGTTATTTCCGACAGTTTATTATGTCAATTTTTGGTGCAAGTAGAGGTTTTGATCATGCTAATTTGAAATGCATAAAACTTTTTATAATGAACATACCTAATTATTTCTCTCTAAATATTTTATTATACCGTTTTTGCATTTTTTAAATTTTGATTACAAATTTTGTTGTGAAAAAAATTCACTTTTCTAAATTAGTGAAAATAATCTTTTGCTTTAAATATCCGATACAAAGCAAAACTTGTGATAAATTTACGAAAATCCTTGACCTACAGGAAATTACGATACATAATACCCACAGACAAACTTACAGTGGCGTCTTTGTAAAAGATAAAATTTTACTTATTTAGCAGTAAAACGAGTTGAAAAGCGGTTTTGTTTCTGTAATTAAAATTATTTCTCTTTCTAAAAAAACTACAAGTTGAATGAACCTTAATAGACAAAATTTCAAAAAGAAATGCAGAAAAGAAACCAGAATTCCAGTCAACAACCTCAAAAAAAGACCTAATTTAATTACGTAATAAATTTTATTATTAAAACACTTCTACCAATTATTCCTAAACTTTCATCAAACTGAAATATATTATTAATTATTGTTTTTAATATTTAAATAAATTCTCAATTTCCTCTACTAGTAGTTAATTCATAAAATTCTTATTATCCTGATAACAAAACACACATTTTTATCTCTTATGTACTTTACTTATTATAGTTGTGTATTTATACAATTAGCGTTCCAAGCTATAAAAATTCTAAACGTGCATTACATACTTAAATAAAAATAATTTGCTCAAATATAGACTATTTATAAATAACTCGCTATTATCAAATCAATTAGAACCATCTAAATTTGGCCCAAATCGTTTTTTACCAAATAAAACAAATTTTGTTACATTTGCTTCAATTAAATTTTAACGCAAATCCGTTTCCGGTTTTCTCATCAAATCTTGTTAAAGCAACCCACGCTGATAAATTATTAAATTAAATGATATACCATGTGTTTTAGGCGCCAATTTTTTCTAAATTTAAATGACAGTTGAGTCATTATGGCCTACTTAGAATCTTTCTTTTAATCACTCGATATTTACGTGTAATTTTGGGTTGATTATCGTTTAATTGAACATTTAATAGTTCCATTAAAAAACTATTAATTTAATAATAGATAAGGAAAGTAAACTTTCTCTATAAGTGAATTATACGTTTCTTAACTGTTAAAATAATCATACGACCATCAGACTCATGAATTATTTGAACAGTGCAAAAATTTATCAATTATTTAACTCGTAGGAGTCTTTAATTAACTGAATCATTTCATAGCGCCATATTGTCGAGATAATTGTACCAAAAAAATGATTTTACATACCTCATGTTGTGCAATATCCCAAGTCTCTTTAATTTTTTCATTTGAGTAATATTCATACATAGTAGAATTTAATTTATTTTCTAACATAACTTCAACTTCATTTCTTCTGATATAACCTGCAATTCCTGTACCAACTTCCATAGTGAATATAACAAGCAACAATACAGAGAACTAAAACAATAATAAATCAATAATTTCTCTTTAGATTAAAATAAAATTTCTTACTGTGATTATCATACAATGATTTTCCTTGCAAGCCCCACAACATCCAAAAAACGAAACAAGGAAAATGATAACCCCCACGATCATCAAAACAATAGGAGCTGATTGAAAACTATCATAAACAAAATTATAGTAATGTGCATAAACAACGTAAATAACAGCCCCCACTGCTAACATCACAACCCCCGAAACCTACAAAATGGGGTTAAAAGAACGGAATTTTTTTACTGTTTACTTACGAAAAACAACAGATTGAACACAAAAAGCAAATATTTAATACACGTCATTCCTCCAGACACCATTTTGATAAAATTTACTGGAAAATCTGCAATGGGATGCAACAATTACCTTTTGGGGTTAACAATAAATTTCTTACCTTTGAGATTCAAGAAATTGGTGAAAAACCAGTCATTAACACCTGACTCACTTGATTTCGTCCTCTTTTCAGGACAACTGAGAATTTGAGAAATGTAAACGTGATACCTGAAATGCCTGAAACGACACAGCCAATCACAAAGCAGTTCGCCCCACCACTAGGTTTATATAGTCCCGATATAAAATATTGATGTCAACCACAAAATAATTTATTTTCTATTAAAAACTTGAATTATTTATGGAAAAAATGTGACTTAAGTGGGGTTTTTCACAACTGACGTCATGGAAATTGAGGTTAAGTTGCTACGTCACAGGGAAAATGAAAATGGATTGGGTGGTTAGAGTCACGTGATGTGGGGCAATAAAATTACTGGTGATACACTCCGTTTTTTATTTAAATGCCGATGTACGTCTCTGTTAAACACATAATCTATATGACATAGCAACATATACAACAATGTGTTGAAATGGTATTAAATTAAAAAATAAGGTATAGTTGCTTCTTTCTTTATTAACAAATTATTACCATTAACTTCCATTCCACTTTTTTAAACATTTTTTGTTGAGAAACACAAATCACACCCGACAGTTACCCTGATTAAAATAAATAAGGCTGTTAGTAATCACTATGTTATCAGAAATACCTTTATAATAATTACCTAAGCTGTTGAATTTTGTTTTCCGCGCGCATTTTTCATTGGTTGCCATGACTTAAAGCGCCAAATTTAAAAATATACCAGCGCTTCTCAAAGAAAATGGGTACATCGCAAGGACGTTGAATGATCATACAACGTCCTTGGTACATCGTGTATCTCAAAAACTAGAACTTTTTATATAAAAAAAAAACGGTACTTAACACGGTTTTAACTCGTGACTTTGTGTAAAAATTGAGGTTTAAATTCTACATCTACAATGGAAATGTAGTTGTTGATTCGTGTCAACGTGACCAGTGGCAGAATGTTAAAGTTGTAGTAAAAACGGGCATTGGTTATTTTATAAATTAGTTTATTTCTGAACCTTTTACCAAAGAATATACACAAAAATCACATATTTCATATGTACAATTTATGAGTGTTAGCTTGCTTTTTGGTTTTTGATTTGCTTTCAAGTGTGGTTATGAAAAATATCACCAACTTGTTGAGCTTGTTCCAGAGAGCTAACCTGTTACACATCTATTTCTTGTATAAATTGAGCTACAATATTTTTTTAGCTAGTTAAGTAATATTAGTATCACCTGATATAGTACATAAAGCAAATTTGTTGGTAAATATTGCAATTTTGCAAGCAATTGGTACGGATTATAACGATCCTGAGATAATTTTTACACACCTACATATGTACAAAAAAAAAAAAAAATAGAACCTAACTTCTATCAAATAAATACAAAATAATTTGACAAAACATTTAAAATCCAAATAAATAAATAAACACAAGTTTCACTTTAAAATGACAAATTTATTTATATTTATAATCTCGGTTAAAATTTGTTAAAATAGTTAGAATTATAATTAAAAAAATTTATGACTATTATAGGCTGGGTTTCTTTTTTACAACTCACTGCACTTTTTTCCCACTTTTTAGGAATTTCAAAATTCTTTCCCCACTAATTATTCGATGATTGTCAAAGTTCTTTCAACAACGCCGATTTTGCATTCTTCAATTTATCTAAACGTTTCAATAAATGTGTATTTGACGTCTCCAACTCCTCCGCTCGACTTTGTGCTTCTCTTGCCTAAAACAAATAAAAATTAATAGCAAAACGATACATTTTTACAAAAAACACGCAAATATTATTCACATATTCAACCTTCAAAATGTACACTCAAAGAAATGATTAATCGGGGAAGCAACTAAAAAATTAGATAACAAAAGATAAGCGACAGCCAAACCAAATGGAATGTGCTGACACACCCCAGAAAAATATTTTGTTATCTAGTATACAGGCAGTCCCAGAAAAAAATATTTCCAAATGAATGTGAAACTTCTAAAGTTTGTCTAGAAATTTACCTTAACAATAAATATAGTTTTATTATTAAATTTTTGGGGCCTTTAGCCATAAAGAAACCACATCTCCTTCAAGATTACTTTAAAGGGTCAGCTGGTCGCTTCGGTGACAATAGCACACACGAAATCCCTCTTAAACTAGTAAGTCAAACTCTGAAATTCAAGTATTTCTAGGCAAATTATAGTGAGAATAGATCGGTTTAGATAAACATCTTTCTGGGTCAGCCTGTTTTTCAGAAGAGTATTAAAAAAGGTTTTACTAAATAAAGCAAAATAAAAACGGAATGTGTTTTATTTATTTGTTATTGAATACAGTCTAAAATGTTGTGTTAGATGTGTGTTAATTTATTAATAATGTAATGAAAAATGCTACATTACTATAGGTATAATGACATTTATAAGGCTCCAAGGGATTGGCGAAACAAAAGACGTTCTCGTTGTCGGATCAGAGCAACATTTGAGGCTTCCACAATCGTTAATTGTTGATTCAAGTTGATAACCTGATATAACTCACCCCAGTTTCAATCAAAATAACATAAAACATTTATACATTGCAAAAAATCAAAAAGCAAATAATTGTTAGCAAGCAACTACTACCTCTAGATACTTTCTGAAACATCAGTCGAGTCAGTTAAAGAAGCCTGCAATTAAGAAAATACATGCAAAATAAAATGAAAAAGAAGCGTGAAAAATTTCAAGATATTTATAGTCGCAAAAACAAAATTTTGATCGTCAAACTAATAATGCTCCATTATGACAAATGTTATCATTTTAGCATTGAATTGTTAGTTACTGTTCCTTCTTCTTTTATCAATCAGCTTTAAAGTCTTCTTACCGCTGAACTCTTTTAAAAGAATTCAAATTAAATTAAATTCTTTGACGACCAAAATTTTATTATCGTTACATAACAAATTTTTCCACAATTTACGAAACGAGAAGGAATTTTATTAAAAGAGGCGAAGCCGAGTTTGGTAACCCATCAAGCATCGTAAATAGGATATTACAAAACGAATTATGTAATTTTATATAATTTCATAGCACAAAAAACAAGATTTTTAATATTTCAATTAAAAATCGTGTCGTACAATACTAATGTTATACAGGATGAGGCAAGTGTTTGTCAAAATTGAATGAATAAAACATTAAGTCTTTAAGATAAAAAGAGTTTAGATGCTGATATTTTTTTATTACCTACCAATTTCAAAAAATTAAATTAATTCCTATGATTTACTATAAACGAACAATTTTTATACTGTGTATGGTTACTTTTATGAAAAAGGTGGCGCTGTAGTACTTAAAATCGTTAACAGTCAGTCTTTCAGATAAATGATGGAACGAGTAAAAAACATACCAAACATTTTCCAATCTAGTGTCAAAATTGTCAAAAGATAGGAGACTCTGTTTAATAATTGTTAAATTGAAGGTCAACTTAAATTCGTTTTTTTTTTAAATGTTGCAAAATCATACTTCAGAATTTAAAAAAAATATTAATCGAAGTAAGCTCTTGTTTCTTACAAAAAATATCAGCATTCACATATTTGACCTTCTTAACAGTATTTTTACAGTGCCCCACGTCATAAAATCGCCACTTTTTTCACTTATAATGCAGCTCGATACCTATAATTCGGCCAAAAAATAATCGAGATATATTTTTTAATTAATAGAGAAGTATATATATTTATACAGGGTGCCCCACCGAAAAGGGCATACCCCCTGTAACTTTTTTATTTATCAGTCGATCTAAATAAAATTTAGAACATAAGCATTAATATGTAGGGTCTACATTTTGCTGTTAAAATATTTTTTTTATGATGTACCAATTTTGCACTCGAAAGAATAAAATTATGAAATCGCACAAAATTTCTTCAAAATGCATATTATTATAATGCTATAACTTAAAATACTGTAATGACAAATTTTGTCTTAACACAAATCATTTAGAATTCCTCTAATTGGTTCTTAAAGAACACGGAAAAAATTCGTTTTTTTGTGAGAAATATTGTCATCCATGAAACGGTGTTGTCAGATTGTAAATTGAGAGTTACCTGACAAAAATATGTGAATTTGTCACTTTGACAATTATTGAAAAAATCGAAAAATGTCTAATCGCGAAAAACGTGAAATAATTTTAGTGTACGGTGAATGCCGCAGAAACCTATTAGCAACCAACAGGATTCTACAAGAGCGCTTTCCGGAAGTAGGCTACACATTGAAAAAAATTCGTAAAGTTGTTCGGTTATTTGAGGACACCAGCTCAGTAGTAAAACCCAAACGTGTCTACTTTCCCCTAAGACATAATCAAGCATTGGTGCAAGTTGTAAAAGATGCCGTACAGGAAGATCCTAACATTAGCACTAGAACTATAGCACGAAGACACAATATGAGCAAAAGCTCTGTGCAAAAAATTTTAAAGTGTAATAAATTCCACCTATATAAAATTGCACTGCATCAAGAATTGCGTCCTACTGATTTTGAGTTTAGAATGCTTTTCTGTCAACAAATGATTAATATTTTAGAAGAAACAATAACTTTACTGACTATGTGCTATTCTCGGACGAAGCAACGTTTAAAAGTAATGGGCTTGTTAATAGGCATAATATGCATTATTGGGCAATAGAAAATTCACGATGGTTGCGCCAAATAGATAATCAAAGGATATGGTCTTTAAATGTTTAGGGCGGTATTTTGGGTCAACATGTAATCGGTCCTTTTTTCTTCGATGGAAATTTAAATGGTGACATGTATCTACCTTTTTTAAGAAGAAATCTGTTAGAGTTGTTAGAAAATGTTCCGTTAAACATAATAGGACAACATTTCGCGAGACGGGTTCGGCGATATTTAGACCGACACTTGCCTGATAGGTGGATATCCACCAACAGGTGGAGGACCTGTTCACTGGCCAGCTCGTTCTCCAGACTTAACGCCTTGCAATTTTTTTCTCTGGGGTGTTGTAAACGAAAAGGTGTACAAAACAGCTCCCACGACAATAGAGGATATGAAAGAGCGAATAAGAGAAGCGTTTGCTGTCATATCACCCCAAACTCTTGTTAGAGTAAAACAAAATTTTAGGCGACGATTATTTTGCTGCTTACAAGAAAATGGAAATGTGTTTGAACATTTAATGTGTAAGTCCTACGTTCGTTGTCAAAACGTTATTAACTATTCTTTTTATTTCAGAAATTTTTCGATATTTATAATTTACTTTATGCACCCACCACGAATTTTCTCTTTTCCTATAGACAATAATGCAGGCTGTAATTCATGATGCAATAAAATTTTAAAAGAATTAATTTAATTTGTCTTTAAAACTCTTTGCTCATATTGTGTCAGCATTCGTGTTATAGTGCTGTTGCTAATGTTAGGATCTTCGTGTACAACATCTCCTACAACTTGCACCAAATCTTGATTATGTCTTACGGTAAAGAGAGGCACATTTGGGTTTTACCATTGAAACTGGCATCTTCAAATAGTCCAACAACTTTACCGATATTTTTCAAACTGTAGAATACTTTTGTAAAGTGCTCTTCTAGAACTCTCTGGTCGTGACTTAAGCTTCTAGAAGTTGTTTCTTGAAATAAATTGTTACATTGCGTTACAAAAATAAAGTGTTTCCACAAAAAAGGTTTTATTGGTGACAACTACAGAAACGTATAACCTGCCAATAGTCGTAACAAAAGAGCTGCAGGCATTAAAAATTCTAGGCTAAAATTATTTTACGGTTTTTGGGATTAGACACTTTTCAATTTTTTCAATTGTCAAACTGACAAATTCACTGACGTTTTATTCATATTCAGGGAACTTTCAATTTACAATCTGACAACACCGTTTCATGGATGACAATATTTCTCACAAAAAACCGATTTTTTTCCGTGTTCTTTAAGAACCAATTAGAGGAATTCTAAATGATTTGTGTTAAAACAAAATTTGTCATTACAGTATTTTGAGTTGTAGCATTATAATAGTATGCATTTTGAAGAAATTTTGTGCGATTTCATAATTTTATTCTTTCGAGTGCAAAATTGGTACATCATAAAAAAAATATTTTAACAGCAAAATGTAGACCGTACATATTAATGCTTATGTTCTAAATTTTATTTAGATCGACTAATAAATAAAAAAGTTACAGGGGGTATGCCCTTTTCGGTGGGGCACCCTGTATACATAACATAAAAAAGAGTAATCCAATTACGTCAGAGTTGAATACCCCTGAGATGCCTGTTTTTCCAATTTTTTCATTTTGGAAAAATAAAAGAATTAGGAATTTTATTCATTACTCTAAACTCACCCTGTATTTAAGATTATAACATAATTATATTATTTTCTAGAACATTGTTACAAATTAACTATTTTTTATGTACAGTGTCATACTTCATTTATGATTCATTGTTTTTTTATTAATGTCCGTCGAGCTGCACCCCCCATTGCACGAATCGTAAAAAAAACTATGCAGCATTTACGTGCTCTTTATGTGCTAATTATGTGCTGAAATTAAAAATTTTGTGCTCCAATAAAAATACTTTTTTTAAAATTTTCAAAATGGGGGGTGCAGCTCGACGTCGAGTCACACCCCCCACAGAGAAAATCAATATTTAAAGTAAAACCGACTACAAACGAATTTTGTGCTTTTTATGTGCTCCACAAATATATATAATACATATACCTTATTCTTTGAAAACCAACAGAAAACGCGATTTTTTTTATCTGGGAGTGCGGGGTCCAGCTCGACATGACTGAATTACATAAAAAAAATGTTTTTTCCAACTAAAAAGTAGTGCAGAATTACGTGCTATTTATGTGCTACTAATATTGTTAATAACAATTTTTGTGCTCCATTATTAGTCTAAAAACTCAATTTTTTTGTTGGAAAGTGCGGGGTCTGGCTCGATATGACTCGATTTTCGGAAAATATGTTTTTTTCAGCTCAAAATGTGGTCCAGAATTACGTGCTATTTATGTGCTACTGATATTGTTAATAACAATTTTTGTGCTCCATTATTAGTCTAAAAACTCGATTTTTTTCGTTGGAAAGAGCGGGGTCTGGCTCGATATGACTCGATTTTCCGGAAAATATGTTTTTTTCAGCTCAAAATGTAGTCCAGAATTACGTGCTATTTATGTGCTACTAATATTGTTAATAACAATTTTTGTGCTCCATTATAAGTCTAAAAACTCAATTTTTTTGTTGGAAAGTGCGGGGTCTGGCTCGATATGACTCGATTTTCCGGAAAATATGTTTTTTTCAGCTCAAAATGTAGTCCAGAATTACGTGCTATTTATGTGCTACTAATGTTGTTAATAACAATTTTTGTGCTCCATTATTAGTCTAAAAACTCGATTTTTTTGTTAAGAGTGTTAATATTATATTAAGTGTAAAATCCTGAGTCTGTTGCCAATTCATTTAAGTTTTTTTATTTTATTTTGAAACGATAATCTACTTTACACGCCCAGAAATCAGGACGTCATCATTATTTTCATTATATCACTGAATTTTTTAAAGTTGCTATGCAATAATAACAAATAAATAACTGTACATTCGTCTATCTGTCAAATAAACGTCTTCAGTTTTCTAAACGTTACTTTTTATATTAAAGAACAATTATTATGAAAAATCATAATTTATTTCAAAAACTGTTTGAACACTACAAACGCACGGAGCGTGACACAACTTTTTCTTGAATTTTGGGCTTTTACCTGTTGTAGCGTTTCTCTCGAATAGACGTTTTTATCTGTTTCTATTTTGGAAAATCGCAAAACAGAAAATAACAACATACTGTATCCTGACAACGACAAGATAGTCAGTTAGTTAATCTACATTTTTTTTACAGTTTAAAAATTAATGCCGCAATTTTGAATATACTTTGAATTTGAAAAATTAAAACAATCCAAAATAAAATAAAACATTAAATGTACCACGGGCGTGATCGTCACTAATGGCCCTCCGAAAATTAAAAGCCTTCCTACGTGGAGCTTTGAACATTCCCTCGTGCCATAATGCCTTTGATTACGCCCTTAACACATAAATATTAACTATTGTAAATCTCTTTACTTTCTTATATTTCCATATAGATCATTTATTATTTACATACCGTTGTCTGCTTATTCTTTACAATAATATGTTGAAAAGAGACAGACAACCGTATATACTTAAAAAAATGATCTATAACTCAATTACCTTAGTATGACTACCGTAATTTTCTTTTATAAAGGTGGAAATAAAATCTAAATCTAAACTCAGACATACATTTTTTTTAAATTAAAAATATTATAACATTTTATATAAAATTTTCTCATTTCAAAATTGTTAACAATCTTAGGATTCTATAGACATATTGTATTTTTTTAAATCAATGTATGTATAGATTTCTGTTAATAAATAAAAATATGAATAAAAATGTAGCAATATATTTTTTCTATTTCGCATTTACTATGTTGATTTCTCAAAAAACAGTGTTACAATGTTCAACTTTGATTCAATTAATATATTAATTGAATTAAAATATTAATAAAAACAATGTTATAAGAAAACCAAAATTTAAAAAAAAAAATATTTTCAAGTGTTAATACATAAGATAATAGTGCACATTATTCTGCCCTACTTTTTGAGTCAGAAAAAAGAACTTTGCGTTTTGGGACTAAAAATGCAGCACAAAAATTATTATTAACAATATCAGTAGCACATAAATAGCACGTAATTCTGGACTACATTTTAAGCTGAAAAAAACATATTTTCCGGAAAATCGAGTCATATCGAGACAGACCCCGCACTTTCCAACAAAAAAATCGAGTTTTTAGACTAATAATGGAGCACAAAAATTGTTATTAACAATATCAGTAGCACATAAATAGCACGTAATTCTGGACTACATTTTGAGCTGAAAAAAACATATTTTCCGGAAAATCGAGTCATATCGAGCCAGACCCCGCTCTTTCCAACAAAAAAATCGAGTTTTTAGACTAATAATGGAGCACAAAAATTGTTATTAACAATATTAGTAGCACATAAATAGCACGTAATTCTGCACTACTTTTTAGTTGGAAAAAAACATTTTTTTTATGTAATTCAGTCATGTCGAGCTGGACCCCGCACTCCCAGATAAAAAAAATCGCGTTATCTGTTGGTTTTCAAAGAATAAGGTATATGTATTATATATATTTGTGGAGCACATAAAAAGCACAAAATTCGTTTGTAGTTGGTTTTACTTTAAATATTAATTTTCTCTGTGGGGGGTGTGACTCGACGTCGAGCTGCACCCCCCATTTTGAAAATTTTAAAAAAAGTATTTCTATTGGAGCACAAAATTTTTAATTTCAGCACATAATTAGCACATAAAGAGCACGTAAATGCTGCATAGTTTTTTTTACGATTTGTGCAATGGGGGGTGCAGCTCGACGGACATTTTTTATTAATATGTTAACTAATTTATATAATTCGCTTTGTTTGTTTGTGCCTTTGCAGTCACCTGATCTGTTTTTTTTTAATGACGACTTATTGATATTCTTACACAATTTATTCAGTTTATTGCTTATCGTCGTAGCGATCGGACGCTAGTAAAACCATTTATTAAAAATTAATAGTTTTATTTATTAAATCCGTATAACATTTATAACGGTATTAGATGAGGAAATAAAAATCAAGATAAACAACAACAGAGACAGAGAAGCCGAACTTAACTCCAACAGCCTTTCACTTAATGGTAGAAAGGCTTTAAGACTAAGTAAGTACTTATAACAAATACCTAAGTACATTATTATTACAACAGTGTTGTTGAATTTTATTTGCAATTCAAATTGTAGAGAAAAGAGAATAACAATTTATGAATGAAATAAATAACTGAATTAAGAAGTCAAATGTCTTCTTTCTTCACACCCCGCATCACATCATCTTCCTTTGTCTTATCGTTACTATTCTCATGCAACAAAACATATTCCCTTGAACTATACCCAAACCTAATAACATCTTCTTCAAACAACTCAAAATATTTCCTCGCTTCAATTCTCTCATTATTAATATAGGTCCCATTAGGTGAATTCAAATCAATCACATAGGGCTTTACTTTCTTCCCAATAGTCCCATCTTCTTCCCAATAGTCCCATCTTCTCGTATAAATGGAACCAAACGGTACTGAAACACGGCATGCTGCTTTGAACAAGAAGGATGATCTACCGGTAAATCAACGATTTTACGATCACGTCCTATTAAATAAGCACTTTCTCTGTGTATATACAGAGTTGGAAGAGCTTTTGCGCCCTTAAAAGGGTATAAACGCCACCGTCGTTTAGGTTTGCAAGCTTCAGGTGGCTCACTGTATTTTATAACAACACTGTGACAAGTGTTTCTTTCTTCAGTGAGTTTACCTGAAAGATAAAAATTCTGTTTTTGTTTTTCTTCCTTGTCAAATTTTTTATCATCATTTTTACGTCCCCAACGAGCATTTGCATGGTCAAACGAAGAGCTTCGGCTATGACTTCTTTGATAATTCTCCCTGTTGTTTCTGTTCCTGAATTCCAAATTTCTGTAAACAGAGCGTTGATTTTTTCTCTTATCTCTACTTCTTCTGTCTTCGTTTTCAGGCGTGGAGCTCATTTGCTTCTGTTGTTTTGCAACACCTTCACTGTCCTTTATAGTTCATTTCTCGTTCTTTCTCTTATTCTTATAGTGGTTTTATCACTTACTACAAGTGAAGTTTCCTGTTTTTTCTTCAAACTTGACTTTGATATCGTGTTATTAACCAATTCTTTTGTGTTTTTAAGTCCGGGAAATGTATTTTGCTTCTTGCTTACACGTTTCAAATATCTTTCTGGGAATGATTCTGAATTTTCGCTGCTTAAATCTGACAAACTTGATAATTCTGGTTTTTTCTTTTGAAAACTCGAATGATTGGAATCAGTAGAATTACCGAACTCTTAATTTAACAGACGAAAATCGATATTTAGGTTAGGAAACGAAACGTTATACAAACGAATATGTATAGGACTCGGGCATTTTATATGCAATCCGCAACACTCTGAAGGACAAACAAAGTGAAGTTAGCTAATAGTTGTAAAGAGCCCTACACAGGAGTATTAATAACCAGTGGATAAGTGGCTATACAGTCACAGTTTGTTGAAATAAAGTTCCAGTAACCGAATTTAAATAAAATGTTTTATCAGAATTTGTTTTTAATCGAGTAAATGTAATTGCACTATTATTTCAAAATGAATTTGCACCAGGTGCATCTTCGTTTCCGCTGTAATTATTAAAAAGAAAGCAGCGTGATTGGTAGTTATAATAGCAACGATATAACTTGCACTTGCATCTTTAACTTGAAATCTGGGTATAAGCCAAAAGCTGCTTCATTAATTTTTTTTAAGAAATTCCCATTTGTTTGATATTCAAGTTAAAAAATTAAAATATAACACATAATCGGTCAAATTGAAGTAGTAGACTAAATCAATCGGAGCATGCTGTTAAAAAAAAAAAATGAAATGACGAATTTTATGTTGTCAACCTTAAAAAATTGACATAGTCCACACGTATTAATTTTTTGGTTGGGTTCATGTACATTTAACAGAATTTTCTAGAACCAAGTAACGAAAGAAAAATGGAATAAATCCATTTTAAAATTGCAGTAAGAACCTATTTTCTTCCATTTCAATGTAAAAAACCGAATATTTATAAAATATCATCAATTTTATTTGACAAATTGTCAGTAGATGTCAAAAAAACATTTCTACAAATGCTTTAAACTTGTCTCACCTATTCTAACACTAGTACAGTACGAACATATTATGTAATGCCGATATAACGATATTATTTTAATTACCTCTCTTTGCAATTTCCTTTTTTCGGCTTTGAGCGCCTCTTCAGCCTTTTCCGAAACTTCAGCCGCAGCTTTATACCTAATAACTTGACTTTCTAGCCTTGCAACCGTTGCTTGTAAAGTAGCAACATCTTGTTCAGCTTTTTGAGCTCGAAATTTGTAATCTCCCAATTGTTTACTTGCTTCTCCTAAAAACATAACATATAAATTTCATTTTTACAATTTTTTGGTAAATTACTTTGTAAATCAATTTCATTAGGATCGTAGTCTGATGAGGGTCCATTTAATGTACTCCCCGCATTAGATTTTTTCCGTTTACTTCTTTCTTCTTCTAACTCTAATTTTAAATGGCTAATTTGATCTTGCATTTCAGTTTTTTCTTTCATAAATTTCGCTAATCGCACATCTAGACTTCCCTCACCGGCTGTTTCTAATAATTGGGCATTTTCTACACTAACTAAAGCCTTTTTCGGGGTACCTATACTACTAAGACTGACATCGCCGTTTCTTTGTTCTTCTTCGTTGATTGAATCTTCACCGACAATTACTAAACCTTTCTCGCTTATTAATTGATCTCTTTCTTCTAGTTCAGCTCTAGTCACAGCCAAATCATCTTTTAATTTAGCGCACAACCGTTTTAATTGGTCGAAATCGCGGCACTTTTCACGATGCTCTCTTTTCAACTGCGAATGCTCCTCTTCTAATTCCTCTAACCTGTTCACAAAATCAAGCAATCAGAAATCAATTTTGTTTTTAAATGTCACAAATTACCTATCTTTCAGCAGTTCCAGTTGATATGTAAGAGCTGTTTTGTCGTTATCGAGTTGAGCATTTGCAATCATCGCTTTACGGAATTTTTCTTCATATTCCTTTAATTCATTCTGGAAGAGAATTTCTCAAGTAATTAAATTTGTCGTTTGTTGACATTTGATACGGTACTAACATAATTATTGTTTAGTTTGCAAATTTCAGAGCTTCGATTTGAAAAATGATGAGTCTTAATTATTGAGGACCAGACTTCCGGTTTTAATTACAACAAACAGAAATTCAGAATTAAATAATTTAATGAAAATTTAATAAAGGGATTATTAGTAATAAGGTGCTATTTAAATTAACACATTACAGAAAATAAATAAAAGATTGCAAACAAGTTGTAATTCTGTAAAATTTGGTGTTGAGTCATGGAATGAAACTGAATTTATTTCTTTATCAAAACATTTTTAATAAATAAAATATTCATTCAAAATTATATTTAAGATTAATGAATTAAGCGCAAATATACGATTTTTTAGATTCTTGTTAATTTTTTTTCTAGAATTCAACTATCTATATGTAAGATTTATAGTTTTTAAGACGTAGAATTTCTAATATTTTTTCTTAGCTCTTTTCGATATATTTTTTTAATCACAATTTTTTTGTTACCCGTAAATCCCTAAGACTTCCTCCATCCTCCAACGAGTCCTCGGAGCTCCTCCTGCTCGAAAGATATCTACTTCCTGCTGTGACCATTGCGGTCCTCGCCGTCCTTGCCATCGGTTCTGCCAACATATCAAATTGTCTGTCAGCATTTTCCTCTTGTTCTTTCTGTTGCCTCTCCAGTTCGCGCATACGTATTTCCCTCGCTTCAGCTCTGGCCTGTCTTTTGGCCCACAAACGTGCTTCCGCCTGTAATGAAAAACATCCCAAATTCACTAAATTTTCAACTCACAAAATCCCTAAATACTTCATTGCTAGAACTATGCATCAAATGTTGGATCACATTATCGGAATCTGTTTGCGTTCGGGAACTGTCTACATCAGTCGAACTTTCCGATTTCGTTACACCCTCGATTTTGACTGAATTTGCGCTCATTTTTGCAAAAATTTTCAAATTTTTGTTACAACTGTACAGTACTCATTATTCCAAAATGGTTTTCTTATCACTACATACACGATATTTTATCAAATAGATAAGTGTGTCAGTATTTTTTACAATTTTCTAGCGATCAATCAAATAAAAACTAACTTCAATGCGTGTCGCACATTTAATCACTTAAAAAACAAGCGAGAAAAATTCTCGGAAGCTGGTGTTAAAGATAAAACCTACCTGAAAGGTAATTAAAACAACTCTGAAACTGATAAATTTTTATGCAAATTAGAGTGATAGTTACGGCTAGTTTTGTAAGCATATTGTGAGTAACAATTTTAAAATATTTACGAAATTATTTATATAAACAAAGCATTCATTCAAAAAGCGTGCGAACTTAAAAATTCGTTGGTTTGTTTTCAACTTTCTGTCGGTACCATCTCGCGAAACCATGACGTACTTTTATATGATATCATAGTTAAATAAAGAATGGTTCGTTATGTCAATACATTGCACAAAAGAATTCCGTTGGATGATGCTTCGATGGCATCATTTTTCAATTTTTTAGAGGAAAATGTAAATAAAAAAATTTTCTCCCATCATTTTTGAATGCATTTATTTTGCCATAAATGTCGGTTTATATAATCAAAGAATTTATTTTTATTGTCGATATAGATATACATATTATTAGTAATTACATCATTACTTATTTTACAGTAGAATATTGATAAAATTACTTAGTAAATATTGTAACAAAAAAAAGGAAACATTTTGTTTAAAAAATCATTTTCCCTATGCGTTTTGTACGTTCTTCTTATTAGGAAGGTGCAAAATTATAAAAGAAAGTAAATAAAACAATAATTTCCACAAAAAGTATAATTTCACCAGTTTAATAACGAGTACTTTAAAAAAGTAGACACAGGAAAATTTTGCATTGCGAGTATAACTTTAAAGACACATTCAAGTCGTATTAGCTAATTTTGTTAATAAACAAAATGTTTAACGCTAATAGCGAGTATCCAAAATCTTTCGTTATCAAATTACGTTTTGCGGTGAAAGCGTAGGGCTTAGATAGATTGTTATAAAGAATGGGAGAGTTGCACTTGTAAAATAATTTAGGATTTGGTACGTATTCCTGCTAATAATGCTAGATGGCGCTAGCGTATGGGTTGTTATCTAAACTTAGTAATTTTTTGGCTTCATTGTGTCTCCATAACTCAATAAAAGCAGTACCTAAACACGGTAAACAGATTAACAACCACTATATACTCATATGTTAGACTGTTGCTATTTCACAGTCATACTATACAAACACAGCCATATTAACAAGCTGAAACCTTGTGATATTCTTGATATTCTGGCACTATTTTTTTTCTGAACTATTTAAGCATATGTAATAAGTTTTGATATCTACTGAAAATACCACATTTAAGAGTGACGTATTAAAAATAGAAAAAAAAACACCAAGCTCTCCCACTGAATTACTTCAAATTGTTACATAAAACAAAGGAATACATAAAAGCTCACTTCATAAATATTTAATAAACTTATTAAAGAGCTTAAATTGACGTTGATAGAATGAAATCTTATTCTCTTATTTCTTAAGAATCTATATCTTCTTTAGAAAGTCCTATATGTATTTCTATTGGCAAAGTTATGACAGAAAATTTTGGACACTCGTTAAACAAAATAGTTATAAGTTAACTAATAAAGATTTTTTTACATAGGCGCTAGAAAACATTATTTTAAAAGACAATAGACAAGAGCATACCGCTAACTTTGGTGAATCTGGGCTGATCTGGGCTAAACTGTTTAGGGGTCCCAAGTGTGAGTTTCCTATGGCAAGTTATTCGCCATTTTGTAAAGTAATTTTTTACTTAAATATTTTTAAGTAGAAAAAATATACGGAGCTAATATTATCAAAAATATTTTTATATTATTGTAATAATTATGGGAAAATAAAAACGCAAATTCTTGGTTGCTTGGTTGCGAACATTTTCTTGTTCATATTTCTACAATTCCAATAATTTTAATGAGAAAAAATTAAAGTGGGAAGCAGAAGCATACAATATTTAGAAAGATTTAAAAAACAAGATTTAAAAAATAAGAGTAGGAACTAAAAAAAGCAAAATTCTTCTAAATAGCAGAAAATATATTCCATAAAAATTAAAAACCAAAAAGAGACAAAACTATCAGAGAATAAAAAAGTACTCTTACAGAACATTTATTTTATTCATAATACTTCAAAAAAATCAAAACCTCCAGTGGTTTTTCAGTTTTGTTTCTGAGTAATCTTGTTTAAAAAATATTCAGAAATTAGTTAACTAGAAAACAGAATAAAATAAATTAATTATTATCATTTACTATTTCTCACGGCTAATTAAAATTTATTATTATCACTTACATAAATAGAGTATTAATACTTATTATTCACTTTCTAAAAAATCCGTTCTATAAACATATAACAAAATTCCAAGCTTCTTGTATTTCAATTTTTTTTTCTCAATTCACACTAGATATCCTGGATATATCATTTTCTGAAGTTTCTTGTCGATTGTTAGTTAGGACACAGATTTCCCCCTTTTTATACTTTTTGCTCTGATAGGCACTCCTACGATGAAATTTTTTTTTACAATCTTTTTACTCTTTCTAATACGCCAAAAATCAATTTTTGGGTTAGAAACAAATAATGTATTAAATGAACTGAAACAAAGTTGAATTTTTGCGTTTCATTTTAACATTGTAATTAACGTAATATAACCCATCCTTAAATAAAATTTCTCCGCTTATGTACTGATTTGAAATCGTCAATGAAACGTCAGTTGTAAAATTTTTTAAACACGTGTTTTTCAAGTGGAAATCTACAAAAACCGAATGTGACGTTTTGTGTCCTCGAGAAACGTCAAAAAAAATTAATATCAACGATCTCTAATTCACAATTGTTTTAAGATTTTTGAGAATTACCTATTTCTGAATTTCTTCTTTCCATTGTAATATTCCTTAATTTTCAAGCTTCCTAATATTCTAAAGTATGTGAAACTCTTCTATAAATATCAAAATCGACTCTATTAAATTTTAGAATTTACTTGCAATCATATTCTATAATTTTGGGATTTTAAAATTCTTAAAAACGTAAAGGAAAAAAAATTTAAATAAAGAATTATTACAGAAATGTTATGCTGTTTCATTTTCGATATTTACGATTTATTAAATCGTTTGACTACCGGTGACGTCATTTGCAGTCTTATTCAATTCTAATGCCATAGACGAAGGCTTGAGATTTGCGTTGATTCAAAGATTCAACAAGAAACAGCAGAAGAAAAAAGACACTAAAAAAAGAGTCGAAATTGTGCTGTAGGAGGTTGTTTTATTTTCATTAATCGAAGAATTCAGTCATTGATTGTCATGGAAACGCATGTTTTGAGCCGCTGACTATGTCCATAGAACTAAACAAGACTATACCTAAGAAAAATATTTCTCCAGAATCAGTGTTTTAATTACAATTAAACAAAAACTAGAATGCTTAATTCTTTTGGTGCTTTTTAAGCACCTTGAAAGATTTCAAGGAAAATCACGTGATAAAATCTACTTTTTTGATTTAATAAAATCGTTTCTAACAAATATTTACGTACAGATAATTTTTTTTGACTCCCAGTAAATAAACTTGTTCAATAAAATATTAGTACATTATATATCCAGAGAGAGAAATCTATTATTAATCTCAAGGTGCGGCTTACAGCCAGAGAGCGAAAGTCCGAATAAGGGGAATATATACTATTCTTTGCATGACATAATTTCTACTTTTGTATATATTATGTGTTACCTACACAAACCCTGACGGCGGGAGCAAATATACCTAGCAACAGGAACAATCATTCGTTTCTATATTTTTACTCCTGCTCGTGCAAATAAATATTATCCTCTATCGAGCGCTTTAAAAAAAAGTACACCAAAGAGTGTTATAAGTTTGAAAACATAAAGCGTAGTTTAACATTTCAGCTCATATTAAGGCACACCTGCACTAAATTTTGTAAAAAAACCTATAAATTTTCAATTTTTAGAGAAAAAATCTCGTGATAAAGACCCATTGCAAACAGAAACTACAATTTCTCTAAATTATTATTTTTTTTAAAGTTAAATAACGGACCAACAAAACATTTTTAAATTTAGGTGGGCGCTGGAAAGACTGGTTTATAAAACTGTAATCTATAATAAGACTCAATTTTATTTAATTTTTTATTTTGTAGGTGTTTGATAGACTTACTTGAAACATCGCAGCCTAACTTTTTTTAGTGTATTGTTATATTTTATTAAAATATTATTTAAAAACATGACGTATACTTTTTATTTTAAACTGTTTATATCAGACCTAACGCCCTCATAACTAAATAGATTATGTTTTACAATTGTAATTTTGCAGATAAAATTGCAAGGTCTCATTACATTAACCTTGAATAAATATTTTTATCATCAAATAACCATAACAATAAAAAGTAAAAGAATTGAAAAACGTAATTAACTACATACCCGCATCAAAAAATCAAATAATCAATTAATAAAGTTACCAACACATTACGTGACAAAAAATATGGAACACATTGTACAACAAATACAATAATTAAGACATTTTAATCAAATGTTTACCCTCGAAAAACAATGTTTCTCTAATATTTATTAAACAAAGATAAAACTTGTTAAATTAAAACCATTTGCTTTCACACAAAATTGTTTAATACATTTTACATTTTTTCGTAGTTTCTAGATCCATAAACTTTCTGAATATAAAACTTAAAAAGGAAAGTTGTTTATTTAATCATTTCCTTTTTTAAAAAAAATTCCAGATGACAAATTTGAAAAATTTACAAATTCCCTGAACAACCATTAGATTTTATTACACTCTTGTGGGTTTACGCTAATGGAAAGCAATGAAATCATCTGTTATAATTGCAAATTGTGACCTTATCTTTTACACTTTTTCAGCAGTTCACACAATTTTTGATTACAACACCCCCGCATAATCATCACTGGCACTATACTTACATTTTTCTTACACATGGAAACTGTTGTTACAAACAGCACATGAGCTGATGCATTTTCATATAAACAATCGCTTAAGGACGGACTCCTTTGATAGCCCCATTTGGGGTGTATTACTTCCGGTGCAGCGACCATCTTTATAAATTTTTTAACGACACTCCACGAATATAACCATGAGAGGAAAAAAAACAAGCGCGTGCTTTAAAACTTGAATAAATATTTGATTTGAAGATAATAAATTTTTTGCGTTTACAAAGATGAGAAGAATTGTTTCATGATGAGAGACAACACAAGACTGCTAGCAAGAACTATTCATACATAAATACCTACG
The DNA here is from genome assembly GCA_029207805.1 of Tribolium confusum. Classification (NCBI taxonomy): domain Eukaryota; kingdom Metazoa; phylum Arthropoda; class Insecta; order Coleoptera; family Tenebrionidae; genus Tribolium; species Tribolium confusum. Next base: position 15,889,729 of record JALGAY010000006.1, read on the forward strand.
AGCGAAACCCCTCATAAGAGACGGCGGAGTTCATTCGCCCAAAAATACCGACGGAATCGACCAAAGTTGAAGAATTATTAACAGAGTGGAGGCGGTATGCTCTCTGACGACTAGTCGATTGTCTTTACGAGGATATTTTTAAATGAAAAATCGACAAAGTGTGGTTTAACAATCACAAGACAATAGTAAACACAGTCGATATGATTTATTTGTCGTGAATTAACTGAAATAAAAACAACTTTCGCTTGTACTCATTTGGGAAACCTGGTTAATCACTAAATACGTAAAATGTACGATACAAGCTATTCCAAAATTCGCAGATCAAATTGATACCTTGTATATCATTAAGTTCATGAAAAAAATCAATTTTGGTTTTGACAAACTATTTCTAAAAATGTAATGAACTAGAGTGTAGACTGAATGCTGCAAATAGATTTATATTTATTGAAGAATCTTAATGCGAAGATCTTACAGTCAAATTTTCTTTGAATATAAAAATGAAAGTAAATAGTAAAAAGCTTTGAAGTCACTTTTAATTTTACGGTAGCTTCAAAGCCTCTTTTTATTAAAAATTAAAAGTTAATAACAAAAAGCGGAATAGTAAGACATAAGAAAAAGTTTCTAATTTGCAATACCAAAAACAGAATTTTTTTTGGTAAATAAATAACGGATCTAGGTGTGTAATATTGTTGTTGAAACCCTGTTTTCAACAACAAAATTTTTTTGACAGGGCTAAAAAATTTTAAGCTTTATTATTATTGTTATTCTAACATTGTATTCCATTAGACCAAACCCTTTCCTTATTATGAAAAAATATCGCGATTAATTTTTAGCCAAAACATGAGTACCAAACCGCTTTAATATAGCTCTTATGCATGATATTAACAGGAAAAATAATAACTAAGTAGAAAATAAAATATTCTTAAAAACTAATTTGAAGCAAAAAAGAGATCAATTTTTTCATAAACATTATATACCAGTACTATTTACGTCAGCAAAATTACCCTATTTATGAAATTAACTTTAATAATAATAAAATGATATGTAAATAATCATTATTTCTTTGTAAACTGTAAGTAATAAGATGATAAGAATTATGTTTAAATTGTAAACAGTAAAATGTCTTCAACCTTGATGAGACAGTACTTTTAGTGTATAAAAATGAAAGCTTTGCTTGCAGTTTTCTTTTTAGGTACAGCTTTTTTAAACAGCAAGTATTTTTTAAATAAAAATTATTTTAATAAAAGTAATGTAATTTAGATATATACTGTGGACTCCATTGCTACCAATGTCAAGGAAATGGATGTTATGACATTCCAGAGGAACTTGAAGATAAATGCGATGAAGATAATAATTTTTGTGTAAAAGGATGGGATCCTCAACCAAACCATAACAACGGTACAGCATATTTTTTTATTTTTTGATTTTCTTTACAGGATAATTATTCAAATTGTGTAAGAAAGCAGACGATGACGAGATGGAAGAATGGTGTCAAAAGTACATAGATAACGGGGGAGAGTGTGAATCATGTAAAGAAGATCTTTGCAATTATGATTAAAAAATATACGTATATTTCGTAGTCCAAGCATGTCGAACTCAAAGTTATTCGCGAGCCAATAAATAAGGTTTAAATTTTAAATAGACCAAAAAAAAAATGTAGAAACGAAAAATTTATTTCAAATAGAACGAAAAAAAAAGATAAAAATAAACAATAGTAAAACAACTAAGTAACAAACAAAAATAAAAGGTTTTTTTTGGTTTTATATTGTAGATAAAAGTCAAATTAACATACAATTGGTAGCTATTGAAACCTCGTTCTTGCACTCAATTGCGTTTTTGTCACACATGTTTCTGAAAAATAAGCCAAATTTTTAATCCTGATATCTTTATAAAGAAAGATCCTGTTGTAAAACGAAAAAATAGAAAATTTATGGAAACGTCATTTTACCCATATATCAGTCATTAAATCAGGAACATTAAATGATTTTACAACATTTTTAAATACAGGAAGGCGCCATCTCGTGTTGCGAGGTTGTCGTTACTATGAAAAAGGTATACACTATACTTAAAAAAATATTGTTTCACATACGAGATGTTTAAGGTGCATTGTCTATTTGTGCTATTTTTAAACATTAATATTTTCAAAAAAAAGTACGTATTGTAAAATTATAATAGCATAATTGCTCTTTTGTTAACGTTTTCTATCACCAAACCAGTGCTAATCTAACCCTTTTCAAACACCCTGTATAATAAATATTTTTTAATTCATAATTTAATTTTTAATTAATTCGTTCTATGTTCTTTTAATTTTTGTAATTAAGAAATATACGTCTTTTTTCTTCGAATGTCTGTAACTTCGCAAAAAATACAATTCATAATCTTTTTTCAAAATCTAAATCTGTTCTTAAATAAATATATTTTGCGAAAAAAAAATAGAAAAAGATTCAGAGCCGGTTTACAGAAAGTGACATTAACTTTAATTGCGATTAAATAGTTAATTCGCGATTAAATGCCGATTTTGACCAATCAAACACGAGGAAAGCCGATTTAATCGCGAATTAAAAGTTAATCGCAATTAAATATTTAATTTACCTTCTGTAAACCGACCCTAAAAGCATCAAATAATACAATTCGCGCCAGAAAAACTGAGTATACCATTTTTTTTTCTTACTTGCCTGACGACTACTAAGACTAATTAATCATTTGTGGGTAACTAATTAGTTCTATCTTATAAACAAGGTTCGGCAGGAACGAGCTCTTTGCAGTGGCGTGATTTCACATTATTTTTTACATCTTATTTCGCATTATTTAAACGCGGTACAACTAACGGGCACATAGACAGTCACTCACTCAATCAGTATTATTATTATCAACTATAATAGATTCTTATATTCAAGTAATAAATATTTCTTGGCCACATTTTGAAAATCTACGCTTCTGATTTCCGAGCGCATTATGCATGTCATTGTAGACCAATTGCATGAATAACATGCAGTCCCCTGGTTTCCACCGATTAATTACCTGGCCGTTTGTTCGATAGCGCGCTGTAGCCGAAGCTTACTTATAAATGATGAAGGAATTAAAGATTCAAATGAATCCCACATGTTTGGACCCCATTTCTCTTCTATCTTATTTGGATTTTTTTTAAGTTTCAATTTCATCATATTTTTTAAATGCAAGGTAGGCCAATTTGGCTTGGAATGATGACGCATATTATGTTTATATTTACTTGAGGTGGTATAACACACTACCCTTAAGAGATTTCAGTTAGAATGAACCAGTAATAACAAAAAGTTTTAATCGAATGTTAGAGTGATGTAAACGGTCTTTTTGTTTAAAAAACTTGATATCTGACTATCTGAGTAACGTGACTTCAATTACAAATCGGAGTGAAATATGATATCCCTTCGAGTCTTTTCTTTAAAGCCCATTTTCACTTTTTTTGAGCTATTTTGCACACAATAAAGGTTATATTATGTCAAATAAAAAAATAATAATAACTTATTTGCCACTTTTTTCGGAGCTCATCGGCTCATTTATGGCTGCACCGAATGAAAGAAAGGAAATAAAATGTACCCTGTGGAAATTAAGCCGGAGGTGACATTTTACTTATTTTGAATTTCGGAGGCAATATTTTAATAATTTTGAGAGCTATAAGCGGATTTAAAAAAAAATTCTTACTAATTTTTGTAAAAACTTTTGTTCCGAAGGCACTGCTGAGAGTCTCATCACGAAAAAAGTGCAATGATATAGTGCGTTCCAAATTTTGCCGGTCTCTCGTAAACTTTTTATTACGATTGTAGCCACTTAGAGGCGATCAGCGCTTAGAAAACAGATTTCATTTTACAAATACTCTTTCCTTTTTTAAAATTTTCAGCATTTCCTATAATAGAGAACAGAAAACTGCAATTTATTACGAAATATTTTACGACAAATCAACAAATTTATATTTATAATCAACACTCTATATCTGCAATTTCTTCAATAATAGTAAAGACGTTACTCCTTATTGTTGTTCATTTCTATTCTGTTTGTTTTTTGTTACTGAGGTACTAATCTCAGAAAAAATCACAAAATTTTTTAATTTATAACGTTTATTAAGCGGTTTTTTTTTAACAAAGTAGACGACATATTTGTCAAATTAACAAAAAATATGTATACAGGGTGAGTCTGCTAAAAGTGTTTCTTAACTTTTCTCAAAAACTGGTTATCCCATCAACTTCAAAGTTTGGCATTAAAAACTTTGTTTTTTGCACTACACAGATGATTTTTTTCAGAATTTTTCTAATATTCTTTCTAATTAATATTAATTAATTTGTTCAAAAAATTCTAAATATTTTCAATTTGTAACATTATTCTACTAGAAAAGATTTCAAAATATTATTCTGTGCAAAAAATATTTAAAAAAAAATGTAGATAACCCCAAAAAATAATAACATTTATTTGATTCCTGAGACGCGTTTTGGTGCAGCACTGCCAAGCTAAATCTGTCGTCTGCCGTAACTCGACAATACCTATATACCCCTCTAGAGTCCGATCGTCGAACAGGTATAGTAATAAAACCGCCCACTTTTGCCCGGGACATTTGAATAGTAGCTTGCAATTGGCTGTTTTGAAAACTAGTGTTTTGGTATTACCAAGATCCCACCCACCCTCTTAGAAAAAAATGGCGTATTTAAGTTTGAAATTTTATATTTTTTCGAGTTATCTACATTTTTTTAAAAATATTTTTTGCACAAAATAATACTTTAACATCTTTTCTTTTAGAATAATGTTAAAAATTGGAAATATTTAGATTTTTTTGAAGAAATTAATTAATATTAATTAGAAGGAATATTAGAAAAATTCTGAAAAAAATCACCTGTGTACTGCAAAAAACAAAGTTTTTAATGCCAAACTTTAAAGTTGATGTGATAACTAGTTTTTGAGAAAAGTTAAGAAACACTTTTAGCAGACTCACCCTGTATAAGATGGAAAAAAAAATGACGTTTACAGAAATCGATCAAAACCGTACGTTTAAATTGCAAAAACAACCTATTAACGAAAGTTTTTGGACACCTGTTTTTCACCTACTTTAAATACTTTGTATTTTTATGTCTATTTGTAAATTTATTTATAATTTTTATTATAAACTCGAGACGAAAACAAAGTCTTTTAAACCTCCCTTATCTATTTTTTTGCAAACAAAAAACACTATACCACAAAGATAAGATTAAATATTAAGTATTTATACGAGAATCAGTTCTAAGTAGCCAAAAACAGTGTACTCTTGTAGGTAAGTTCCATAAATTACAATAGCCTCTTAACACATGCAATAATAATTGCGGTATTATTTTGCCACCAACCGACATTATAAAAATTTTATGAACACAATAAAGATAGCGTTATCAGAATATGAAATTAATTAATTAATAAAAAAATTGTAGACGTGAATATTTTACAAACAACGCAAATAAAATTATCTTCGCATTTATTTGCATGTGACGGTTCATTTACCGGATCCAGACATTACGGAAATAACCCTTTCTAAAAATAAATCTCGGGGATAAAAACCACCGGAAATAAATCCGCTTCCGACAGAAATCGAAGTCGTCTTGAAAAAGTGCAACGAAATTATGAAGTCGCTCGTTCTCGTTATAAATATAGATTGCGAGTGAGCTTTATTTTCATTCCGTGAGTCTCGTATGCATCCTCACCTATATCCGTTCCATCTCTGAATAGTTTCTATTTATAAAATTATTTGTAACAATACGGCTTACCTCTTTGGCGATTTGGTCAAGCGCCTGGTCCTCTGCAGACGACTTTGTTGCAATACGTCGTCGGCCGCCAACGCCGTCCATGGCGGCGGCGAGGAGTTACCGGAGAGGACAACACCAACACCAGACCTGGACAACATCAAACGTCACACAAGACAAAACACAACACAAAACAACAAAAATGTTTATATTTGGAGTTATTTTGCCAAATTTGCGGATCGTTAAATGGCGCCAATTTAATAAAATTGTTTAAATAAAGCGGATATTGAAGCGGTTTACGGACTTTTACACAAACAACAAATTAAATTTTAATTGGCCACATTTTTTAAATAACTAAGAAAACAGAAAAAAACACTGTTAAATATTTTAAACAAATAATACATTATTGCATTGAAAAAAAAAATGCATATTTGAATAGACATTGTTTAAATTTTTTCATGTAGTTTTTTTGTTTGTATTGTTTAACGCCCATATCAAAATTGCTTATATTTTGACAGAATAAAGACAAATGTAATAACTGTTAATATTTTTATCGACGTTTCGCTTTTATTCAATTAAAGCTTCTTCAGGGCTTTAATCCGCAATTGTTAAATAGATTCGTTCATTTTTTCTAACGTTAGAAACTTTGAATACAAAAGAAAGGTCGGCAAAAATCCAAAAGTTATTACATTTATCTACATTTTTTTAAAAGTTAGTACAGTTTTATTACCTGTCACGTAACATGTAGCAAATACCCTTTCTATTTTGTTGTCAATTATCAATTTATCAATACAACTCCTTCCATACTTATGTCTACAACAAGTTAGAATCAAACCTGCCTTAAAACCTTTCCCAAATAATTATGTACATTTCTCTATAATTTGTTGTTGAGAGATTTCACTGTACAGTAATTATTAAATACATAATTGAAACATAAACAACATGCAGTAACATGCAAACAAGATTGGCAAAACAGAACAATTAATACAAAAATAACAAAACAAAGAAAAAAAACAAAAACAAAGTGGTGTAATGTGTAACATGTATAATAATTTGTAAAATACTAAAATATAGTAAAAAATATATAAAAAAAGTAAATACTGTTTCAAATGCATTTAATACTTACAAGATGATGCTTTTCGAACTATTTTTTATTAAGTTACTGCTCTAAAACTAAAATTCCTTATACATATGTCTCATTTTAACATTTTTTTTTATTTTATAGAGTTCAGACACTCGCTGTTATTGTGTTATTCTCTTTGTTTTTTGCCTTGACAAGCATGTGTTTTAGTTGTATCACAAATACATTTTTATTTAACGTATTTAACTTTGCAAAACCTTCTAAAAATTTTACAAAGCCATAAATTTATTTTATTATTTTATGGTAAAATAATATAAAAAAAAACATTTTGAAAACAATTCATAAATAAATGTTTACAAACGTTTTATTCAATAGTGTTAAATTTAATTGTTGTCAGTGAGAATAACGTTTGGCAACATCCCACTGAAACTTATGTTTGTATTTTATAATTTTGAGAAATTACGACAAAATACGTCAATTCTTTTAATGGAACTATTTTGCAAACGAGTTCAACACAACAGATAATACAAAATTATTAAACAAATCAAGGGAACTCCGGTCCCAATTTCTGAGCTTACAGGAATTATTATTACAAAGCGAATAGCCAACCCTTCATAGATTTTGTTGCGAATCTTGCAATCGCGCTCGGTAAGTGTAGATTTTTTTAAGACGCAAATATCTTTTAAAACTAGACAGGAAAATACTTTTCGAAATGGCTACCTTTTTAGACACAGAAACATCAATAAACCAATAATGTAAAGTTGGTTTACTTTTCAAAAAAACCACCACCCGTTGTATTAAGTTCATCAAAATTAAATTTACTAGAATTTAACATTGTCAAATTTATTTGTTATTCTGTCACCCTCCTGTCATGCTCAAAAGATTTAGAAAAATTTGATTTTCAAGTAATTAAATAAAATTGTCAGAATACTACAAACAATTAGAAATTTGTTTGATCAACAACTGTACCTAACTGTAACACGCTGTAAAGATTTAAGAAAAAGATAAATTGCAGCTCTAAATGCCTGTCAAATTTACCTTAATTTTATTGTACGTCATTTTAAAAGTTGTGCCATGTTGCCAGATGTATTTTAGGTGTAAATTGCAATGTTGGTGGTTTTTTGAAAAATAAATACTTTAGAAAATTTTATTTAATGATAATATGGTAAAACAAAAGGATGCTTTTAGATCCCAGATGAATTTTCCAATGCTGTCAATTTTCATAAGCTTAAAATTAGAATATCTTTGTGACTTGGTTGTGACCAAAAGTTCTATTAGAATTTTTTTTATATTTTCACAATTTATCTGATCAAAAAACCTTCATGTGGATATGTGACTAATTAAAACTGTTTTTTGTTGGTAATTTTGTTATAAGTTGGCATTGAAAAAATACGAGTATGTTGGGCATTTTTTTACATGTAATAAATGACTATTAAAGTTTTTTTTAATTAATTGTCACAATACACAATTATTATAAGAAAGATAACTGTACTTACCATAGTAGTTATTTTTAACAATATTTGATACTAGATAACATTGAACAAATATCGGTGGGAGTTGTTCTTTTCGTACTCTTATAAAAGAAAATCCGTAAGTGACACTAACACATTTAAAGTTTCTTCGTTTATGAAGAGTCTGGTTTCTTTAATTCTTGCTACATGTATTTCAAATATATCACAAATTGATTACTAGATTAGTCAAATCTTTACTTAGAATAAGATTAACTAAGACTAAGAGTAATTACCATTTTAACGGTTTTTTTAGTTTCTAAAAAATTCGCACAATCAATTTCATTCTCTCTTTGTTTTTATCTTTTAATTATATACGGGGTGACTAACTACAAAAATAACTTTTTGTCAGATTTGTAAATTTTGGCTTCCAGTAATACTAATGGTAACGTTAAAAAAAATTAGACTTAAAAATTCTTAAAGAAAACAATGTTAGTGTGACATTTCTCTTTGCATTATTTAGTGATGTGACAACTTGTGTTTTGTAAAAATTGGTTGATGAGCGGGGCTTTTTTGCACTAAATGTAAAGGTTGGGAGAGGCCCAACCCGTCATATATAAAAATCTACCACTCTGCAGCATGTTTCATACAAAATCTTTTCCAATTCAGTTACAAAAAGCAACAATTTTAAAATAAAAAAAAAATAAATAAAGTTAGTTTCCGGATTATCTTATTTTCACTTTTTTTTTTACTAGTTATAAAATAAGAACGTTTGACAACTGAAATGACATATCAAAATGGTTGCTTTTAGTAACTGAATTGGAAAAAGCTATAATAGTAATTTAAGCTTCAAAATTCTACAAATTAACCAATGAAAAATAAATACAGTAGAACTCGATTATAATGAACCCACTTTTAATGGACTTCCGGCTGTAATGGACCAGTTTTCACGGTCCCGTCTCAACTATATACTATCTTAAACAATGTAATCAATGTCGCTTATTATGGACTCGCCTGTAATGGACTTTCGTATATAATGGACCTCTAAAATGATGAGGTCCACTATAAGCGAATTTTACTGGGTTTTACTGGGAACACCAGCAATTTTTTCTGCAAAAAAATGATGGCTATGTAACTTCTTGTCAGTTAAATTTAATTCGAAATACTTTAGATAACATTTATTTAGAGAAAAAAAATTAAACAAAGTAGAATTAGATTATTTTAAATTACCGCATTTTAAAACTTTTTAAAATTAATTATGTAGGTTTGTATTATTAATATTATTTTTAATATACAGAATAATGTATATATAAATTTATCTTTTATTTTTATTTAGAACGTTATATCTTCATTGCATTTATGTTTTGGTCAATAAATGAATTATTTATAAGGTGAGATCGAAATGTAACTGAATCAAAGCCGGCTGTGCCAGCGTAACTGTAATGATGTGTCTAATCATTACAGTTACGCTGGCACAGCCTGCTCTGATTCAGTTACATTTCCATCTCAGGTTAGTAATACATATGTATGTTAATATTATTTTCAGTCAAAAAAATCAGTTCTTTTAAAATGGACCCTCGGTTATAATAAACTAATGTTGACAGTCCCATCAGGTCCATTATAAGCAAGTTCTACTGTATTTGTTCTCTTAATATTATAACGTCATTAGAGTTATATGTCAAAAACTGTCATACAAATCCAGTCATCTTTCCAATACCAGTTTGATAAAATTAACATAAAATCAACAGTTTTAAATACTCACCCGGTATGTGTTTAAGACGTGTCGTAAACGAATTTTTTAAATAAAAATATAGACAAGTTAGATTTTGTTGTTACAAAACTAGTATAGTAAAATTAGTTATTTAGGTTGTAATTCAATGCTTTGAGAATTTAAATCAAAATTATATACCAATATTAGGTATACAAGAATATGTTTTTGTAATTGTAAATACAAGAGTGTCTGAACTCTTTATAAAAAAGAGACACCAATATGATGTCCAAGAGCTCTATAATTTTAATATAGAAGGCAGAAATTTGAAATTTCTCTAATTCTTATTGGTTTTCTACTCTGTTTTCCACAATTTTTCTTATCTTTTCTGTCATGTCTTTTAAGAAAATTCCCAAAAAATTGTTATCTAATTATAGATTGTTTACAATTGAGGCCAAACAATTGCAAACGGTTGTCATTTGTTTTTTTCCAACTTTACTGTAAACATACAAGGAATTTACATTTAAATAAAGAAATAGCGTATCTCTTGTGACAAACAAAAGGCAAAATAATACCGTACGGTGAAGAAATTTGCATTTTGTAGCCTAAATTAGTCGTAGATTACATCACATGAACCCATAACTGTCATACAAATGTGGTATGAATCAATCAAAGAGTTAGTTTTTCTTATCAACACCATCTACACCGCAACTCTATTTTTGTAATCACTGTAACAGGACATGTTTTACTATTATCATGACTTTTCGAAAGAAACGGAAATGGTAACCACTGATAAACGAGAGAACTGATTACTCACCCCTAAAATTTGATTTTAACCTTTAAACAATTGACGTAATTTTATGTAAAATTCGGTGATAACAGTGATATGCACCGAGTTAATTGGAATAACAAACAGGCTGTCTGTGATATCAAAAATAGAATCTATTTTAAATTTGGAAGTAGTGAAAAATTCCATGAGACTTGCAGAATTGTGAGGGAAGCTGGGGGTTGGGGCAAGTGTGGGGTGCCGCCCCTGGCAGCCACAATGTGTAAAAATGATCAAATAAATGTAATAATCATCTTGAGTGAGCAGGTGTTAGTGGGTGTGCTCGTTTATACCTGGCGACCTGCCAAAATACGAAAAACCACCTAATACTTACTCGCAATTCTTACGGTTCATCTAATTTCTTCCTGTTACATAATCATTATCAGCACAAATTAATACGAATCCAGACAAAATCAATTACTTCGATCGACCTCTTGAGACGTTTGAGGGGTGTAACGATTACAAAGAGATTTACAAATTTTTATCACACACACAACAAAATAAAACAACACATGATAATTTCTTGATAAAAACAATACACTATCTTATCTTATCACAGGACAACTTACGAAATAATCTCAGTTATATGCAAAATTCTACACATGTGTAAATTTGTGACGACATTTCTTTTTCGGTTCGCGATCCACAACTGCCAACATATAAAAAAATTCGCAAAATCCCCCAAAATATAACTGTCAAACGCGCAATGTCACAAACCCAACAAAATTAACCCAAGAATTTTATCTTGCAAGTTATTAAGAATTTTCTGAATGAAAACATATCGTTTCTTTATGGAATTTAAACAATAACATTTTAATCAACGTATTTAAGCAATAATTTCATGAGCCAAGCCTTAGTTATAAGTGGAAAATTTTCTAACCTCACTTTTTAAAAATACAATCTGTTTTTATTTTTAGAGACATTACAAGCAAGAAATAATGAGTGCAAACGTAAGTTGATCTGTAATCAATTCAGTTTAATAATACACAATTTCAGGTTGATAAAGTTGTAAAAATATACAGGTCTTTGAGCCTGATTCCATCCCTTGTTGGCGCTAAATTAACCAACAATCAAACAGTTATCCAGACTGTTTGGTCACAACGAAATTTGGAACGTAATGAAAACACAAAATTTGTTCGAAATATCGGAATTTCAGCAAATTTAAGCAAAAATTACGAATCTTTACCTTTTGATATAACTAGCGAGTGAGTAATAAAAAAACCGATTTGTGGCACCAACAGACTTCTTTCTCTAGACAGTTATCTATTATTTCCCCTTCTGAGAAATACCGTGCCGTTTTGCGAAGCTCCAACGACAAACAATTCATTGAAGTGTGGCAAAACGAGAATTTATCAAAAATTGTTGATTTGAATGCTTTGGACATTCATGGAGATGTCTACGCTGATGGTACTAACGTGAAAATTAAAATTTCTTATTACAAACTAACTTTTAGGCGAATTTCGGTCATTTGAGTGGTCACCAGATGAAACAAAACTACTCTACATCGCTGAACTAAAAATTCCCAAATCTGAACCATTCTACAAACGCTGTCCCAAAAAGAATAAAAATTCTGACCCTGAAAAGGCAAAAGCCCCAAAAGGCGAGGAGTATTTGTACCGACAAGACTGGGGCGAACAATTAGTTGGGAAAAAACGGTCAATTATCGCAGAGTATCATTTGGAGAATGATGAAGTTGAGATTTTATCAGGGCTTCCAGAAGACGTTTGTCCTGCCCAAGTAACGTACTCACCTGATGGGTCATTTGTTGTAGGTGTGGCGTATAAAATAGAGCCAAGAAAACTTGGGTTGATTTATTGCACTAACAGGCCCAGTACAATTTTTACGTTAGATTTTAGTGGAAATTATGGTAGCTGTAAAAATCACAAATTCTGAGTTTTATAAATTTGTTTTTTAGTGCCTTTGTCCCTTGATAATAAAGCTGTGAAATGCCCCACTTTTACTCCAGATGGGAAAAATTTAATTTGGTTACAGAGAAACGCAGGCGGGCCTCATCATGCCGCTATGGCGCTTATGAAAGCAACGCTTCCTTTAGATGATAAGGTACAAATTAATTGTTTGTAGAATTAATTTTGAAAATATTTTACAGACGGTTCCAACAGTTGTTGTTGATGTTGTAAAAACTCAAACAAAAACAAGTAATGATACGGAATTTTATGGATTATATAATATTGGTTTTATTAAACGATGTTTTGCTAGTGGTAATAGATTGGTTGTTTCAACCAATCAAAAAAATACGGCTAATACTTATATTATCGAGATCGGTAAGTGTAACGAGTGTACAAAAAAATATCAGCTTAGGTGGGCCCTTAATGCCCGAAAATATTTTAAACGCATGAAAACCCAAAATATCCAACAACATTTTTAGTAACTATTGTTTTAAGATCTCTAAGTATGTTTTTTCAAAGGCTATTTAAATATAAATTAAAATTTTATTGCAATAAGACGCTCGAGACTGAAGTAATTCTTTAAAAAATAAATCTAGATGCCTATTTATATTATACTGATTGGGATTTTTTGAATTTTTTAAGAAATGAATTTACACAAATAACTGAATAATTAAACAACTCAAGAACACACTTCTATCGCCTTAATCAAACGCCCGACCAACAATCCATCGTTTTTTATATAGCCAAGATCGCACATATTCGAGCTACTTCCAGCCAATGGCTCACTTCTAGCATATTAGCTTTTGCTTCCGCAGAATAGGGTTTTAATCATTCGAAATAATTTGGCAGCATAGATATGAACCTTTCTTTCTGACTGACGTCACGTGTGAACAAACAATTATTTTTCGTCGGCTGTTCGGCGCTTCATGACATCTTTAAAGCCTCAGCCTATCTAAATTGAGATTTTTTTGCTCTACCTCTATTCGAGTGTTACATAAATTTTTACGTACATTGTAGATTCTGGAAAAATAACAGAACTAATTTACACAAATGGGAGTCAAATTGTTTTGGACGTCTGTAATGACATAATTTTAGTAAATCGTCGAAATTACTTAACACCTGATAGACTTGCAATTTGTAAATTACCCCCAAAAGAATCTGAAGTGCCATTAACCTGGACTGAACTCACCACAAGTGCAATAGCACCACATGTAGAAGATATTTACACTTATGAGTATCTTGATTTAGTTCAAGAGGGCAATGATAGCGTTAGTAAGTCAACAATTTTTTTTTTTTTTTAATTTACTTAAATCAAATTTCAGAAACATTCTCCGCAATTTATTTGGGACCTAAAACCGCCCCTGAAAAATCAACAAATCTTGTCGTTTGGCCTCATGGTGGCCCTCATAGCGCTTTCGCGAATACCTTCTCCCTAGAAGCTTCCCTATTTTTATCCCTAGGTTTCGGCATTATTTTTATCAATTACCGAGGCTCAATTGGTGCCGGTCAAAACAGCGTTGACTTCCTCCCAGGCAAAATTGGCCAATCAGACGTTGCCGATTGTATCTTAGCAACACAAACTGCTCTTCAAAAATACCCCTGGTTAAACCCCGACGGTTTAGTGCTTTTCGGGGGTTCCCATGGTGGTTTCCTAGTCACGTATTTAAGCGGGAAATACCCTGACATGTTTAAGGCTGTTGTTGCTCGAAATCCAGTCATTGATGTTGCTTCAATGAGTATTATTTCGGATATTCCAGATTGGTGTTATGTTGAAGCTGGCTATGAGTACACCCAAGTTGGGCAACCTAGTCAAGAAGCTTTAATTGCCATGCGCAGGGCTTCACCCATTGAACATGCACATAAGGTCAAAGCGCCTACTATGCTACAAATTGGGTGTAAAGACTTGAGGGTGCCCCCACATCAAGGGGTGGAGTATTATCACAGATTGAAAGCAAATGGGATCAATGTCAAGTGCGTTGTTAATTTTAATTATTTGTTTGTATGATAGGAACATGAAACAGGCTAACGTTTTGGATGAGAGAAGGACAAAAAATGTAAAAACCGTCCGAAACTTTCGTATAAGTTGTGTCGTTTTAAAAGTGTTAACATCTGTTTCACGTTTACATTTTTACACTATCTAATAATAATTGGAAATTTTTTTTGCATGTCTCCAACTCTGGTATGTTTTAGGATGAATTTATACGAGGACAACCATCCCTTGGCTCAAATACCTAACGAAATGGACAACTTAATCAATTCCCTACTTTGGTTCCAAGAACACTTGAGTTAAACGCATTTTATAGGTTAAAGTGAAAACAAAAATTTACCTTATATTTTTTATTCAGAAATAAAAACGTACTTAAACAGCATAAAGCTCTTCCTGTACTTTCTTCCATGCAGCAAGGGGTCCATGTTCAGGCCTGTACTGAACATTGCAACCATCATTAGCCAACCTTCCTTGCTCCCTCAAACTGTCATAAACCTCGCGGTCATATTTAGTAAACCCAAACTTCTTAGAAACGTAAATCTTCTGACGTCCAGGGAACTTGAATTTGGCACGTCTCAAAGCTTCAATGACTTGAGCCTTGAAACGGTCACTTGACCTTACACTCATAATGGGTTGGCCAATGTTAACTCGGGCTACAGTCCCTTGGGGCTTCCCGAAAGCTCCTCTCATCCCAGTCTGGAGCCTAAATCACATCAATAACGCAAAGTCACGAATGATGAGTCACTTACCTATCAGCCCCAGCACAGGACAACATCTTGTTGATACGAATTACGTGGAAAGGATGAAGTCTCATACGAATATGGAACTGATCCTTACCGCAATTCTTAACTAGGTATTTGTTGCAACAAATACGGCCAGCTTCCAGCGCCTCAGAACTAAGTTGTTCGTATTCATCGGACACTAAATGGACGCAGAGGGGGAAATCATCAACTGCGGCCTTCTTTTTACCCAAATCGAAAATACGAATTTTGGGGTCGGGTACACCACGACAGAAACGAGATTTGGGGTATGGCTTGTTTTTACAGTAGCGATAACTAGAAAAAACGAGTAAATACAAATATTTAGAAATGCGAACATAACCTACCATCTCGCTGGACGTCTACCCATCTTGATCTGGAAAAAAACAGGAATTATTGCTTGATCATGAAAGAGTGTTGAAAAAGACGTAATTTCGGACAATTTTCTTGTGATAAGAGAGAAAGATGCTTGAAATAATAACAGAAAATTACTTACGGAAATAGACGTGAGATGGTCAACAATAAAAAGGTTGACAACCAGAAGTGCCAACCTATTTTGGGGGAAAAATAAAAAACTGACAGACTTTGGGGATATTTTGCACTGGTGTGAACAGTTGCCTACTTTTTTTCACTTGTTTCTAAAATTTCAAAATTTGTGTTGTGATTTGAAAAAAACGTCTTAATTTCAAGTAAGTTTAGATTAGATAACCAAATAAAACAAAAATTAGCTTTCCAAACATATATTGTAACAAATATTTACAAAACCAATATCACCTTTATAATTAAAATCATCCAAACCACTAATTCTATTAAAATAACTGAATTATACTTACAATTGCACAATATATACATAAAAAATCCATAATTTGGGACGTAAAATGCGTGATTTATCACAAATGAGTATTTTAGTCGCAATACAAATCTCAGTTAGTCAATCAAAGTGCTCAAATAAAATAAAATGTGCCGTGATTGTGAAATACCAAAAAACTACATAATTAAATATGTACAGCCCTCTCATTCAAGCCATTATGTGCCACAACGGCCAATAAATGTCTCGTACTGGAGCCACTAGTGTAGCTATCCCCGCTACTTCTAGCACTAGCATGAGACATAGGAGTCCCTGGTAATTTCTGTGGGGTGCTCTCAACCGAACTTGTAGCCCCTGTGCTTTCATACAAGGGGCCAGGAGTGGGTGCAGGCTCTTCTGGAGTGTAATAGTCAGATTCGTCTCCTCGCTCTTCACCATTTCCTTTAAACAAATACAACTGACCATTAACAAATTTGAAGAGCTACCTACTAGGTTTATGGTCTGTTTTCTTTACTAGAAACCTGAGAGAGTTAAAATTTGAAACAACCTTTTGCGATTGGTTTATTTTGAACATTTTTAACGTATCCTAGTTTCTTTTTGGAAAAAAGAGACCTTAAAGCCCCGGCTCAAAGAACCATGAAATTTTTAAAAGTTCTTTAAGTAAAATGCAATATTTTTTTAAGATTGCAATGGTTGTTTTTATTTTTCAAAAACGGTTATTATTAAAGAAAAAAAAACTGGCTCCCAAAATTTCATTAAACACCTTAAAAATGCTGAATCGGAAGTAAGAACCTTTGTAAATTCTCTCTTTATAGTAAAATTTTTCGTTACATCCACCCCAAATATTTTTTTTTTATTTTTATCCAATTTTTTTCATTACTCTTTGGAATCTAAAAGCGACAATTATAAAAAAAACTTTCTGCGCTATTCATAAAAAAAGAATATTGCTACAAAAGTACAAAATACTTACTTTTCGCTTTTTCAGGCCTTGAAGTAACCTCTTCATGATCAGTATCAGTATCATCAATCGGCTCAACTACATCTACCATATTCAACGCCAAACTCCCATTTCTCAGATCACTATTTTGTAAAAGTGGTGATAATTTTTCAGCATCACTGTCTTCATCCCCAATTTCGTCTTTTTCAGATTTCTCATTGACATGTTTGACTGCATCATGCAAGCGATGTTTCAACCGAGGACTTGAGATTTTTTGGTCGAGAAGGGGGCACTTGGGAGTTTCTTTTGGGTCCTCCTCGCCACGAGTTGTCATCAAAACACCGTACTAAATTTCATTTAAAAAAAATAACTTTAGGGGTACTAAATTACCTCAGGGGTGGTCGGATCTGACCCTTTTCCTTTCAGTGGTGTCCGATCAGCACTTCTGTTTAAAATCTGCGCTGCTTGAATTGCATGTTCACTCTCAGGTGTTTCTACAAGATCGGGCATTGCAGATGGGGGCTGTCGTGGGATACAAGGCCCGTTTAGGGCTTCGATTAATGAAACAGCTTCGTAACCTGGTGGAATGTTATCGCAACTTCCCTAAAATTGTATTTTTAGTTTATAAGATTAAGAAAAAGAGATTTTGGTTACATCTGGTGGATTTATCTGTGCCAAATTCGGATTTGCACATTTTTGTAATGCCCGAATTTGTAAAAGTGCCCGGAAGGGGGCACGACAAATCGGACAATTGTTTGCTTGATAACGGAGGGAGTCAGCACAAGAATTACATAAACATAAGTGACGGCAAGGTAATATTAGGGTGTCTCTTACGTCACACATGCAGATTACGCATTCTGAACCGTTATCTTCAGTTTCGTCGTCCCCTGATTGCTGAAAACATTGAAAATATTTTTATTTTTAATAGAGAAGACAAATTAGGAGAGAAATAGAGTTTACATTTGGCATACATTTTTAGTGGCAGAAATTTTCTATTGTGCATGCTCAGTACAGTTCTGAACTAATTCAAACTGTTGATGGAACAAATATATGGCTAAAAAAATGTTGCTTCATGAAAGTAATCCATTTCATAGACAAATATTCTTAGTGTTGAATGAAATTATTTAGTCTTCTTGTCACCTAAGGATGACAAAATTGTTATCGAAACGCTCGTTGTGTTAATGGGGACTTTTTTCATTTGAAATGAAAATTTGAAATGAAATTTTAGTAAACAAACATTAACTAACATTAAAAGCTCCCAACTGTTTTATTAGGTACATGTCACGTGATAATTAACTTTTTTCACGTGACTAAATTCAGCGGTTTTATTATCTTTATATGAAAGTAAAAATTAAACAATATATATTTTTTCAAATTTTCTGAAAACCTAACAATGTTTTGCGCATTTCACGTGATATTTGGCACAAATATCACATCTTTGTTTGCACATTTTCGAGCTCGTTTTTTGATAAAATAATTTTGGTACAAACCGCAACTTGCTACCGTCTTTTGTTTCAAAGATAGAGGCAAAAGTTGACATTTTGCTGAAAACTAGAAAAATTTATATCTTCATTATTATTAAAGATATTGACTTAAAACAAAAATATTAGACACTCTTCACGTGGAATCTAATAAATCATTAAATATTTTTTGGGTATTGAGTGAAATGAATACAAATTTAGTAATTGAAGGGTACAGGAATAAAAAGGTGAAAGTCCAAAATTTGTTTTCTTACAGAAGTGGGATTCCCATCGTTTTTCACAAATACGGCAGAATTTTTTTATTTGATATATCTCTTGAGTAGACTCAGAAGTCTTGACAGTTATTGTTTGTAACTGTTTTTTGTCAGTATTCGATTTAATATTGGTGAAAAACCAATATCTTTTTATTCCTGTACCCTTCAATTGTTTTTGCTTGGTTGAAACAAGACATACTCATGCAGTTACTATTTGTTGAAAGGAGATAACTAGGTAGTAATATCTTTAGCTACTCTTTATTCATATCTCCCAATATAACTTTTTATAGCTGTTTGCATTGTGTTTGAAATTTTATTATTTTTTTAAATTCTAATGTTAACAAGGACATTAGTTATTATAACAGTTTTCTAGGTTTACCATATGGTGTTAGTTGTGCCACCACTCAAATGACATTTCAAACCTAGTAATTTACGTAGATAAATTAATGGAAATCTAGTTCTTCTGTTTGTTGAAGAACTGTTGTTACGTTTTGAACAATATAGCTCCTTCCATAAATTTTATTAATTCTATGAAGTTATGATTGTGAACGCACCTAAAATCCTAGGAATCATGAAACACAGACAAACAAATTTTAATAATTTCTTGCATTTTTTCTGATTTTCTAACAAATTTACAAAAGTTGGATTAAATTAATGTTTCGTTCACAATTCTAAATTTCGCGACAAATTCCGACCTCAAAATAAAAAAAAACCGCATTTACCTTATCGTTATTTTTATTTTCAATGCCATAGATTTCCTGAAGTAGATAGCAAAGTCCATCAACAAATAATTTTTGTTTGAGAGCTTTTAAAACATAAGTACCATCAGATAATTTTTCAGCAGTGGCAACAGTTGTATGTGATTGTCTCATTTCTGAAATGAAACCATTAAATTTGACTTTAAATATTTTTTTAACAAACCTTCGGCTCCTTCTTCCGCCACACAATGTATAGCAATTGGGATTATTTCCCGATCAACATCATATAATAACTCTTCTTCTGTATACTTTGAAGGATCAAAAACGTGTGTCATTTGACAAAATTGTTGGTTGGCCCCCCGTTTATAATGAAATGTTTCAGAAGTCATATTAGGGTCACGAGGCAAGTAGCTGTAGTAACTCCAAATTTAATTTTGATTTTTAATTCAGGAAAAATTAACTTACGTTACTCCATTTGGGGTAAATTCCTCTGTACAAAAATAATAGATTGTAATAGCGCATCTAACGTCACAATCAAACGTGAATTCGATATTAAACGTGGAACTTTTCCCCAATTCAATATCCCTGATGTCTCTCTCATTCTTATCGGTTGGTTTTGAATAATCAGCAGGAGCTCTAACAAACCGCAACGATTCTTTTCTGATATTCACCAGGCTTTTAAGTGTTTTTGTCGGTTCGTTTGGTTGTGGAGGAGGATAAGGAAACTAGAAATTGCGTTTTAAGAGCGTCAAAACCCAACTTTGGTACTTACAGGGGTTGGTCTACTCCCAAGAAAATTCAAATCGGAATTCTCACCAAAAAGATATGACTCAGGTTGTGGTGTATCAAAACGTTCACCACCCATTATAAAGTGACTTCCAAAGTAATTTCCTAAAGAAAAATCATTTTCAAGGTAATTTTCTAGAAAATTCATAATTGACATACCAGATCTGGGCGGGTATTTATATGCATGGTTTGACACCACATCGACTTCCTCAACACCCGCATGTTGTCTACTAGTCAAAGAACCCATTTTTGGGGCCTCAAATTGTGAGATTTTTGAAAAATTCGAAATTAAATTATTATTGTTTTGACATTTCTTGTCAAAGTGACAAGTGACATTTGGGACGTGTTGCCAATACTTCTCCCCCTAAATCCCCCAAAACTAAAACACAGATGAAATATTCAAAAAATCCTGTAAATTTTTTGTTTGTTTGTTTGTTAAAAAAAGATTTATTTGAAGTCTTATAAGTAAAATTAGTAGAAAATGTGTTCAAGTTGGTTAAAGAACAAATTTTTAAATGTGACGGTTTGTGTTGGCAGCCATGCATGCAGGCGCGAATTCCCCTAGATGAAAACAACGAGGAGTGAAAATTCAGGAAAAATTAATGAAAATTTGTAATTTTGAGTGTGAAATGCTTTGCTATGGAGTCAGACGAGCATAATCAAGAAGCAGATCGGAAGGTTACAGTGGAAAATTTGAATATTGAAATTTTGCCGATTATTTACGAAATTATCCGCAGGTTTGTTTACTATCATTTTTGATAAAATTAGATTCCCAAGTCTTGCATAATCATTTCAGTGTTGAAAAAGATCACCACGATAACACTGCAAAGACTAGAGAGTCTCAGGACTGTTCACAGAAAGTTCTAGAATTACAAAAACGTCTGGATCAAGCTAGGGCAGAGGTATTGTCATTTTGACACAAAACCATTTATAAAACGTTAATTTCAGATCCGTCTTTTACCGGGAATAGAATACAGTAAAGAACAACAATTACACCACTTAGAAGCCTTAAAAACCCAGCTGAAACTCAAACAAGAGCTTCTCCGCAAATACCGCTACATGTACTCATTTGAAATACCTAAATAGCCCCCACAAGCATGGTACTTCGATTCGTAATACGATTTTTAGCCAACAATGAACAGTTAGTGCAAAGACTGAGTGAATCTTATCCTATGCGAAAAGCAGCACAAATTGTAGTAAGAGCAGTATATCATGGCAAAAATCTAATTGAGGAAAAGGGACTTGATAAGAAATTAAGCCCACAAGAATTCAGAGATTTGATGAAACAAGTTGCACAAAACCTCCAAGGACAGATCAAACAAGCTAGTGATGAATTCAAGCAAAAAATGAAGTAAAAATGTCTTCAGTAATTTTTATAGGGTCGCCGGAAAAAAGTCCGAAAAATTTTAAACAGAAAGTTAAATCCTTGTTTTTTGTCGCACCTCATGATGTAATTTTTCGGATTTTTGTCTCGTTTGTGCCCCCATTTTCTAAAAAATATAAAGTTTATGTTGACCTACAAGGGCCTTTATTGGCTTTGCTGCTTTTAGCGGCGTTTCTAAATTACGGGTATTCGTTTAAAATGACCAACACTTTTGGGTCTCCGACACAAGCTGTGTTTTTATATAGTGTAATTATGCCAATTTTGGCGTTTCTTATATGCAAAATTGGTAAATCTTGCATAACGCTCTCAGAAATTACGTCTTTGATTGGTTACGGCTTGTACGGACATATTTTTACCTTGTTTGTTTCGTTTTTGTTGTTTGAGGAAACTAGTAATTTTTTCTTTTTTGTGTGTTTGATTGTCTTTGGAGGATTGAGTACACTGAGGATTGCGTTAGTTGTTTTGGGGACTTTATTTGTTCCAGCTGCGAGATTGTTAATTTGTTCTTTAATCTCGATATGTAATATTTTGTTTGCGATTTTTATACATTTTGCATATATGCATCGGACTTTTTTGCTTAAACCTTAATTGTAAAAAAATGGATTGTTATAAATAAAACAGGAGTAAGATAAATTGCTTTGTTCTAGCCTTCTTCAGTTCTAACGAACTAAAGTTACTAATTTATTACAAGTTTGACATCACAATTGTTATCTCTAGTTTCATCATCTTCAGATTACTTATGTAATTTATGTCTTTAACCCGCGAGCACTATCGTTTTACAGTAGTCACACCAATATTATGCTGTTAGATTTTATCTAACATTTCACATATCGCAAAAAAACCGCTTAATATTTTAAGATACTTTAATAACCAGGCAAGATAGTAAACAGAAAAAGTACTCATATTTGACATTAAAGAATATCTAAAGGCTCAAACACCCTGCTTTAAAAAAAAAAGAAAATATGAGCCAATTTTAAAAAATGTTAGATTTTTTCTAACATTGATAGTGTTCGCGGTTTAAGAAACATTATAATTCTCATTTGGGTCCTTTAATAGCAATTGTAGAACTTAGTGATATATTATTATAAGCGTTTCATAAGACGATGGTTGTTGCATGTATGGGTTTTGGGCACGGCGAACGAGTGGAGGGTTATCCAATTCTTTTTCACTCATTTTTAAGCATCTCTTAAATACTGGATATAAAAATTTTGTTTCAGGAACTTGATTTTCTGCAACTTTTTCCTGTAACATATTTTTGTACCTTTAACTGTTTGCGCACCGTTTTAAAATAAAACCAGTGCTGCGTAAATCGCACTATTTTTTTTAAATTGTATGTTCCGATAACTTTTTATTTTTTTATGCAAATTAGTTGTAATTAGCTTCCCAGTATTTGATTCAAAGCGCATAGCAATAAGGAAAAGAAGCTGATGCTGTTTCTCTCTTGAAAATTTAAATTTCTTTGTGGGTCGGCAATTTTTTTTATTTTCAAAGATAAAAGTCATTTGCGGATTATTTAGAGTAATCAATGAACTCGAGAAGAAAATTATCAAATAATATTAAATGTCACTATTTCTGTGGTCAGTTACCAAGCAATCTAACAAGAATGTCTAATTTGCAACACACTTCTCCTTTTCTTGGCATGCTGCGAGTTTTTTTAGTGAACATTCGATAGTTTTATAATTTTAACTGTTTATAATAACAGACTGGGATGTTATAAGATGATTTGTGATAATACTGTCATAAATCTTTCTTCGTTGTATTGTAGTATCAATGTATACTTGTATAGTAAAGTATTATCAATGAATAAAAAAGAAATTTCATTGGTTGAAAAGCACAGACCACTAAGCAGTTTTCGACCGTTTAACTATGACATTAGAACTGAACAAGACTATACATCTGTGCTTAAATCTTAACTGTAAATTTAAACAAGTGGTAAAATAAATTACTTTATTTCTGCCTTTTTCAAAAATACACTCGGACATACACAAACCAAAAATTCAATCCAGTGAAATAAAGTGTGCTGGATCACAGCTTACTAAGATCGACAGACAAGTTTTGTTCTGTATGGCTTTTTCATTGAGCATTTATTTTAAATCCTAAAGTATCAAAACTTTTACTTGATATCGCGAAATTTTATGGCAATCAAGAAAATTAATTTATGATTTTTCTATTTTACAGTTGGCAATGATTTTATGTACTACACCGCCACTTTTTTTTGAAGATTTAGCCAGAATGGACAAAACTTGTTTATCCTAGTAAGCAAACTACGGCTGGATTTATTGCACTTTAGTTGTATTCAAATTTGACATTGAATTCATATTTGTCTCAGTTAGTGGTTTTGGAGCGTTTGGATTAGAATTATTATTCTTTCCCCGCCCTCCACGTCTTCCTCGACCTTTCCGTGACCCGGATTTTTGACCACTATTCTCACGCTTATCACTACTTCCTTCAAAAGTGGTCTCTCCAGTTGTTGTACCCAACTCCGAAAACTAAAAAAAAATATTACATACTAATTTCTGATCATTTTGTCAACACGTGTGATATACTATACTTTAGCCAACACCTGAGGATGGCTTCTTTGCTAATTTGATAATTAAATTGCTTGAAATATTTTACTATATAATGTCAAATACCACACGTGTTATGTATGAAAGTAGCCACCAGGCGTCAGCCGAGTAGCAAATTACCTCTTGTAAGCCTGGCTGGGGATTACTCTTTGCCACATGATTAACTTGTTGATTTCCATATCTCTGTTGTTTATGTTGTTTTGTTCGCGCGTTTGGATGAGTTGGTGTTGTTTGTGTTATAATTCGTACAATGTTACCAACTGCTTTAGTACGGCCTTCACGGAACACCATTCTTTGACCCGGAGTCATATATTCCGGATGTTTGATAAACCGGAAATGAATTATTGCTTTATCACCTGTCCTTAGACAATCTTTAGACATTCGGACAATACTTGCAGTTTGACGAATACTACCACAATGAACTATTGACAAAAATATTAGCTGTTTTTTTAATCAAGTTTGAAAATTATTACCCATAGCCTGATAACGTGAACTGATAGTAGTGGGATGATGCAAAACAAGAATTTCTCCTTCAAATTCCCAGCAAGATTGAGGATTTAAAGAGGGAGAAACCATAACCATCCCTTTGCGAATTTGCGAACGTTTGACCTACGACAAAAATTTTGATTTGAAATCATAAAAATAAAAGAAATAGTTACCTTTTTTAAAGCGAAACTTGCGGTTTGACCAGCTCGAACTTCCTTAACTGCCATTCTTTTCCGATGAATACTTTTAACGGTAATTTGTTGGAAATAACCCAAAGGATCAGGACCTAACATTAAAGTGTCATTTAATCTAATTACTCCTTTAAGGGTTGTTCCTGATACTACAGTTCCGACGCCCTAAGAAAAAAATAATTAAACGAAAAACTAAAATCTTGTCAAAATTTTACCGGAACTGAATAAGTATCATCAATTTGAAATTCTGCTGGTTCATTTTCGTGATATTCCATTCTTGTTGTTAATAAATTAAGAAAAGTTTTGAGCAGCTCTAAATTTTCGCCTGATACGTTTGAAACTTGAAAAATTGGACATAATCTACAAAAAAGAAATTTTAAAAATTATTTTCTCAAAGTTGAAGGAACAACCTTTCAGATACAAAATTAGTAGCACTTAAAATAACATCATCGGTTGTTTTAACCATCACTGGGACTTTTCTACAACCTGGAGATTTTAGAATTTTGATCAACATTTTTAAATTATCTTGTAAAACATTTGCAGGACACATGTCTATTTTTGTTACGACAACAAAAACAGGTACTGATAAAGCTAGAGCTAATCCTAGATGTTCTTTTGTCATTCCAATAATCCCAGCATTAGCACCCACCTAAAAATAATTTTAACATGAAACTGTTAAAATGTTGCACCCAGAGACTTAACAGATTTTAACCGTTTTGAATATCTGCTATGATCTGTTAATAACATATTGTGTTAACAGAATCTGTTAATCAAACTTAACTTTATTTTGTTAATGTTACTTTAAAAACTTGATTTCTCTAGTAAAAAGTTGCTCACTTTTTACTAGATTTCTTCTTATTAAGATACAATGGATTTGGATTTTATTTAATATGTTACAGTTTTTTAACAATATTGTTTTCTTATTTGAAATAACAACTTTAAATGTTAGAAAAAACTCTCTCTTAAATATTACAATTAACAGAAGACTGTTGTTGTTAACACTCTTTTTTAGCAGAATTTTGTTACCGAACATTTGTATTTCTAACGAGTACTGCAACGAATTCGTTAGAAATTTTACATTCTATTACGTCTTTATGGACACAATAAATTATTACAATCGTTTATCGCTATAAAAATAACGCTCAAAACTTTAGAATAGATTAATTAATAAATCCTTGTGTCTCATTACAATCGGATGAATAACACTGTGTTAGTTTAGCAACTATGTTTTATTTGACAAAAAACTGTAAATGCTATTTTAACAAGATTCTGTTAAATAGTATTATTAGGTAACAGATTTTTTTTCATTCACTTGGGCTTAACAGAAATTTGTTATTAACAAGCACATTCAGTTAATTTTACTAAAATTTGTTACTAATAACAACTTAGAAACAATCTTTTAAATAACATTTTTATATCGACTGTTCCAAAACTTTTTTCAAGTCGTCGCCTTTAAAAATTTAACTGTGAGTCTTGGATATTTTACTAGAAACAATGAAATAACCTTTCCAATAAACACTGTAACAGATTTTTATTTTATAACGTAACATTATAAAAGTTTTCTGTTAATTTAACAGAAACTTGTAATTAATACTACTTTACTAACATTCGGTTAAATACAATTTCTAGTGTCCTAGCAGAGGGTGAACACTTCTTAAAAATATACACCAGAAATCCTTTTGATCAAAGAAATCTCCCAGAAATCTCTATGAAATCCTCTCAGAATTCCTTAAAATATTCAGTTCATAATTAGTTTTTATTATTAATATTATTATGTTGCAGTTCTTCGTGAATAATTAATATATTTGAACAGAGTTAATTGCAAGATTCACATTTGTTGTATTCATTTTAATTACATAGTTTTTCAGAATGTGTGTTACAGACACTTGTTAGAAATGTTAAAATACCAATTCTGTTAAATGTTAAAATCGATGTTATTAAATTTCCAAAGGTAACTTAATTATGAAAATTTTACAACATCCGTTAGAATATCAAAAGCAATATTCTGTTAAAAACTGAGCAGATTTAGTTTCTAACACAATTTAGAGCTTTTTAATTTAACAGAACCTTGTTATTAATTCTATATTAGCAGCATTCTGTTGAATAACTTTTTTATATCTAGTGTCTTAAAATATCTGATGTCACGTCGCTTTTGAAAGAACTGTAAAACTAGTTATCCATTTTGTATTATGTTTTTCAATTACAGTAAAAAGAGAGACTTTCTTTCATTTTGGTTCTTGTTTTGCAAAAAAAAAACGGTTTTTCACATAAACCTCGGATTAACCGGCCTCATCATCGGTTAAAAGGGTAGCAGTAAGGCTCAGATTGAATATTATACGTAATGAAATGACATTAATATAAAAACAATGTGTAACGTAATCTCCGAGATTTTTTCTTTTAAAACTACGCTCCTTTTTAAGTAAAAAAACTATTTTGTGGTGTCACTATCTAAATTTAAAAATGAAGTTGTCACATGTGTAATGTTACCTCTATTAACTTTGAATTAACAGAAATCTGTTAACACGGCTTTAACAGCATTCTGTTAAATAATTACATACCATTAACATTCCAAAATCAGGTGCATGTCCAGTCATCCCAAAAACAGTAGTTTTTAAATAGCGTTCATGTCCTGCCAAATCAATAAAAGTAATAACTTTTGAACTCTTCTCACAAATTTTCACCCAATCTAGAGCACCATGTTCGGGCTTATTCACAACATTTCCTAAACAATTTCAGTCAAAAATTACATAAAAATTGAGAAGACAAAACCTTCGCCATCAAAACCAAGAATATCATTCCCTACAGAACTCGTTCTTCCCGATTCCATTTCATGTTTATGCCTAAACAGCTTCTGTCTGGCATGCCCTCTCCCGTTATCCAGCTCTCCATGGGTGAGTACACCCAACAGAGTTGATTTTCCTGCATCAACATTTCCAACAACAGCGACTCGAATCTCCAAAAAATCTAACCAAAATTTTGTTATACATAGAATAGTTTTTTAAAACCTGATTGTCCTAAAACCCGTCGAATTAAAAACTGGGCAATGATTCCTCGGATGTCTTTTCGCTCTCTTAATTTCACACAACTGCATTCTAGAGTTGTCGCAAGTGATTGTAAAGTGGCAACGGCTGCTTCTAACTCATCTGGGAGTAAGCCGTTCTCACTGCCGTCTTCTGAGCCCCCAATCTAGAATGATTGATCAGAAATTATCGCTTTTTTAAAAAGAGTACCGAACCTCAAGAATAACTTCCCCTCGGCCTTCACCTAACTGCTGCTTAAGTCTTAGTAACAACAACTCGAATTGTTCTTCAGTTGGAGCAACAAGAACGTTTCGACCCAGAACTTTATCAAATTCAGTGTTTTTCTGTGATTTCTCAGCAAAAGAACTCAATGTCTCTTTAGTGTCACTCATTTTTCCTTCTTATTTAACAAACATTAGAATCCAAAATTTACAACCAGAGTAATTTGTGTTGATTCTGAGGTATTGCATTCCTAATACACTGTAACACAATAACTGATTAAAGATTTTGTTTTATGTGGCAATCTTGTGTTTAGAAAATAAAAAATTATCGTGTATGATTACATATGGTGTAACTTTATATAACAATGCTATTATAAATTTTATGAATGTTTTGTTGTCTTGCACTTAATTGAAAGAACAAATGATTATTAATTTATTGTGAAAAAGAGGTTATTGAATCTAATTTAAAAATATAAATATTTACATTTAGAAACTTCGGTAATTTTTTTGTGACTGTCCACTGAACTGTCACACACGTCAAAAACTTTTTCGAACACTTGGCATTGCCAACATAGAAATAGAAGTTCCAAAAAAACCCTAGATTTAAAAGTAGGGTCCCTGGATGGCATTTTATCTTTGCATTTTATCGTTTCGTGTGCATAAAGAGTGGGGACACTCAAGGTTTAATCAGTGATGACTTTATAACATTTCGATGAAAGGTTGATGAATTCAAGAAACATTATAAAATGAACGTTTCAACAAGACGGAGCACCGGCACATTTTGGTCATCAACTGCGCTAATATTTGGATAAAACATTTTCCGGTACTGGTATAGGCCGAAGGGGAGCTATTGAATAGCCCGCTAGGTCTCCTGATTTGACCCCACTTGATTTTTTCTTGTGGAGTCATGTAAAAAATCGAGTGTAACTAAATCAACAGACCATTACAAATGGAAGACCTACAAAAACGATTAAGAAACGAAATTGCCAATATTTCTCCAAATATTTTGATTGATCCTTTGCAAAAGAAGTCCTAGAGTACGGCTTGTCAAGACTTTGTTTTGCAGATTGATTTTCTTTCAATCTCTAGATTTTTTTCTAAATTTAGTTTACAGATTTGTTTACTTTCTAGCAAAATTTTGTGGAATTCTTTTTTCCTAATTTTTTTACATCCTCTAACCGATTTATCATCTAGATGAGTAAATAGCTCATTCACAGATAATAATAACATCAGAAAAAAAATTAATTAGGCAGTTATCCATGAGTTTGAAGACTTCTAGTTACTAATATTGCTCTCTTTCCCTACTTGTACAATAGATAACTTTTTTTAAATTTATTTAAAAATGGACTAGAAGAAATATTGATAGTAAAATAACTTTTTATATTAGTGAACTTTTATTTGTTTTGAACTTCATTGGTACCTCTGAAAAGAGCCGTCTTTATTTTGTTTCTTCCTCTCTTCTTCTTCCTTTTCTTATAACTGAAAGTCGTATAGTCGCATGCGAAGCACCAAATGTGTTAATTTTGGGTATCACAATAAAAAAACCTTGGAGATTTTCATTAGAGATCAAAAGCCCTAGAGTTTTGTGTGATAACAAAAACTCTTGAAATTTTTTGATTAAGAGTTTTTTTCTTAGAGGGCAAAAAACACTGCACAGTCGTGTGGGAGCAAAAAAACATGGAATTTTTTATATGTACCAACAAAAAAAAACATCAAATATTTCTTGTGAGAACAAAAAACCGTTGATATTTTTGTGTGGTAGCAGAAAACTAGAGTTTTTCGTGAGAGTGCAAAGAGTACTGCAGGGTCGTATGGGAGCAACAAACCGAGGCGTTTTTCATGTGTAACAGCAAAAAAAAACATGACTTTTTTTGTGAGAACAAAAAGAATAGATATTGTTACGAGTTTGAGTAATTTAAACTTGCGGTCTGAATTTCGAACTCAAAATTTATTTTCCAAGACTAATAATTACGCGACAAACTTAATTAAACATAGTAAATGTAAAATCACTACAGACTTCTTCGTTATTCCATCCTCTGTTCACACCTCACTATCTGACTTGTCTCGTTCTCACTTTCCCGACTTACTGACTGCCTAGTCAGTACCCTTCTTTATATAATAAGTAGTCATTGTAAATTGAATATAAAAAATAATAGTTGTTATGTAATAAATTGTGTTGTAAACTTTGGTTAAAGAAAATATATAATTGCAAAAACAATTTGGGAAATTGTGTATTCTTTCCTATGTTTTAAAGTTAGAATTGTGTACCTAAGTAGTGACATATTTCGCAAAGTTGACAAGTTGTTTTGAGAAGTTTAATGAAGAATCTGCAAGATGATTAAATTGATTTTTTTTCTCGTTTGTTTTCTTTAAAATTATTCCAATAGGTAGACATTAACTTGTCTAATGCACCCCCATAGTCCCATTTACCGCATGACTTTCTCTCTCACCTTTAATTACCTACCCTTAGCTCATATTTTTTTCCAGTGGTCAATTCTTCTACATTTTGATTTAAAAAGTTTTTCAAATTGTATCCTTTAATATAATTAAACCTGTACATTATTTTTTTGTTTAGACAAATGAATATCTTTTTTGTAAATTCGTTTGTATTTTCCTTCTAAATCTCCTATTTTTTTAAGTACATAATAGATATCAGCAAATCTTGTAGAAATTAAAACTTTCAAAAATTATTCCTTTTATTTTCCAAAAAAATGTGTAATTATATGGTGTTTTTGAAATGTCCTTGAGTAATCATATATTCTATTGCAGAAGTATCCAGAAAAAAAACAGAGATCTGAACTTTTAATAAGAAAAGTCGAAATGTCATCTAAAAACTCTATCAAGCAACTTTAGAGAAAACCAGACCAGCATCATGAGCACATGATGTGCTACTCAGTCCTTGGTCAGAAAGCGTAGCTCAGTTACGCCCTTCTAACAGAGCGTTATTTTGATTAAAGAAAACAAAAATACAGAAAAAATATAAAACTTTACTCTTGTGCAAAACTATACATAAGTTAAACAGCTACCAAGAAGTATCACAATTAATTGCATCAATACTATCAAAAAACCTTAATGTAAATTCTCTTTTCCACTCTTTCTACCATTAAATGACTTATTAACATTTCGTATTTTATTTTCTTTTAGAACATTTGTCTCAGACCCAGTTTTTGAGGGTCGATTTTTCTTAAAATCAATAATTTTACTTGGAATTCCTGTTTTTTCTCCCATACTGTGACTCCTAACAAACGGTTTTTCTTCAGGTTTTTGTTTCTTTTTTAAATCATCACTGGAAACTCTCCTAGTGAAAGAATTTGATTTCGGTTTAGAATCACTTCTGATAGGCGAACTTCTTCTGGAGTAGTTTAATTTTTGTTTAACTATAGTAGGACTAAAAGTAAGAAATCAATGTACAATCTGAATTTTAAAAAATGAAAAATTTACCTAGACGCAATGGATTTATTAGGACGAGCAAGAGGCGATATAATATGAGACGAATTCAAGCCTTCAGGAGTTGATTGAGCCATAGGTTTCAAATTTGATTCATTTATTGGAGTACTTGTTTTCTTCAATTTGTGAAGAGATGTTTTTGATTCCACTCTTGTTGGGGTCACTATAAAATAAATATCAATTTGTAACACTGAAAAAATTCTCGAATGTCATGTAACAAAAGTCGAAAATATTTACCTTTCTTGGCCATATTATCAACTGGCAGCACAGCTCTCATAGGCCCTCTCCTTACACTCAAACTTTCAGTTTTTTTCGGTTTAAATTTTTTTGTTGGATCACTTAAATTCTTACTATCATTACTCGAATTTGAACAGTTACCCCCCACACTTTTATTAATTTTCATAACAGAATTAAATTTCGGTGGTAGTATTTTAGGACTTGCAAAAGTCTTTGATTTCATTGACAAGTCTAAAGGTGCATCATTTTCAAACGATCTATTCTGATGTAAATTACTCTCTGACGTGCTCTTTTTTCGCAAATCTAACACTTGGTAAAATTCTGCTGTTTCTGAAACTGGAACTTGTTCGCTTTCTATTGAAGAATTTCCAGAGTCATCCAGAATACAAGAACGTGATTTGGTGCTAGCACTTGATATGAAAATTTCAGCTAGGCTTGACAGGAGGTTTTGGCCTTCTGATTTTTGTTTTTCGCTTGGATTTTCATTGGATAAGATCCCAGATAAGGTTGTTATTATTTCAAGCGCTTCTTTTGACTTGGAGGGACTTTTGTTACTGGAATTGTGGCTTCTTTCCGAACTTTTAGAAACATTATTTATACTAGGAACAGGTAAAAGATTGTCATTTTCGTGGTTCTGAGTCGGGGTAAACATCTTGTCAACTGTCTTAAAAACAGTTTCAGTGTCACATTTTATCTCTTCTTCTTCATCATCAAGAATATTTGCCATTTCTTCCGGTTCTTGGGTCGAATCTAACATGTTATCTTCAATATCACCTAACAAACCATAGTATATTATAATATGTAGTTTTAAAAAGCTTTAAAGCAAACTTGTTAGGTTAAATTCACAAGTTTGCTTTAAAGATTCCTTATTTAAAAGAGTTTTATACGCTGTTTTTTATAACACCTATCCAAGTTACATTATTTCAAATTAACTGAAAAGTTATACATAGTTAATTTTATTAATGTCAAATTAAAAATAATTTATTATTTCTAAGTAACTTTTATTAATTATTAAAATTGTCATTAATTTAAAAAAACTATACAGGTGTCCCAAAATTTACGGGCCAAATTATTGATCAAAGAAAACAAGAAAAATGTTTATAAAAAAATCTTAGTTTTGAGATTGACGTTTGGAATAATAGAAATCTTAATTAAATGCCTAAAATAGTAAAATTTAAAAGGTTATAATGTCACATAATTTTTTTATGAATGTAAGACTAAATGCTATAAAAGGAACTTACAATCATTTAAGAGTCTTAATTAAAGAAAATGAGAAAAATAGGTATATATAGTTAAAATTTCCTTCAGATGTAAAAATGTTTGTTTGGGGCCTTGTGGAACGTCTTTGTGAGACACTTGTATAATACGTCAGAGGGTAGAAAGTAGGCATTAGTACGCCTGAGACAGCTAAGGGCTGAAATGAATATTTCTGTCACATTTCTAGGGCTGCTTTGGTTCACTTCTGATAAAGATTGACAAAAACATCTATTTTTTTGAAATATAATTACCTAAACCTGCAGTTGAACTATCAGCATTTTTATATGACATAAGGATCTTTTCCAAAAATACTGAGTCATCCTAAAAAAAATATGAAGATTTCACAATTTTGAGGAGAAAAACTTACGTTTTCATCACCATTGGATAAACTAACATGTTCTGTAAGTTCTTCACTTTTGCAAGCCCCCTTTCCATTTTCACAATCAATTTTGGACTCTAAAGTAACTGGCAAAGAATTAATTCTCTGATGAGTTTTGGAAGGTGATGAATTAAATAACTCTAATCCTTTAACAAACTGTGAAGTGTCTCCAAAAGCATTATTTAAAATATCAGTCTTGCTGCTTGTCGATGAGAAAATCCTTGAAGGGAAACTTTCCAAACTTGCAGAGTTAAAAGAGGGGTTTCGCGATGAAATACTTGAGCTTATTGAGCATTTAGGTATATTTAAAAAAGCGTTATTTAGTATTGAGTTAAGGCTGGTGTCACTCGTTTTTGTAGTTTCAAGGGGGCTATTACTTGTATATATTTGTGGTAAATTAACATTTGAGACGACAAAATCGTGCGTTCTGATGTTTGTAATCCCTAAGGATTCTCTCCCAATATCTAGACTATCTAAATTAACAATTCCAAGAGATTCTCGACCGAAGTCATCATGTAAAAAGCCGAGAGATTCTCGTCCAAAACCAGGATAATTTGGGTTAATTATTCCTAATGATTCTCGAGCAAAATCATCATATAAAAAACTTGATTCTCGGCCAAAATCAAGTTGATTTGGGGCAATTATCCCCAAGGACTCTCTCCCAAAATCATCGTTAAAATTATTCTGAATTTTTGGGGAGTCTGTAAATGGATTTTTACCAGCAAAATCCATTTTATCGCCCATTTTGCTAAAAAATAAGGTTAGAACAAAAAATTATCAGTGTGATTAACATACAGATTTACACTAATTTACAGGTTTATTATAATGTTCATTTATTTGTACACATAATTAAAACACACTTGTCACTTATTAATTACATTTTGAAACACAAAAACTAATTAAATTTATTAAAACCATCCGTTATGCACTGTTTTGTAAATTTATTATTTAAAAGTCCAAGAGTTTAGTAGTTTTTGTGTTGCCAACCGTACGGCGATAAAATAACTGTTAGGCGACAGTGCTGCCACTGCTTTATGTCCATAGAAATGAATAAAGAAGAATATGCATAGACGACTGCGCAGTTAGTTTTCTCTTCTTGAATATGGTCCGCAAATCGCCATTTTAATCTACTTAGCAGCAACTTAGCAATTTTTTCGCCGGGATCGATTCATGTTTCTCCGCACGCTGTTGATGAATGACGTCAAATTTTTTAGAATACATCGTAGTAATGAGGAAAAAAGTGCTATTTTCGCCAGTGGTCGCAGGTATAACGTATTTTTTGTGTGGTTTTAGTTTATTAAGAAAGATAATTTTCTTCTTTATCAGGTACCAATACCACTAAAAAAGCAATATTCAATTTTAACCATGGGGACGGACCCTCATGAATCGATGAACCATGTTCAAAATTAAGAAGAGTTTGCAGTGTTATGTTTTGTTTTTAAAGTAGCTTTCGAATATTATGTAATCTATATATATATATATATATATATATATATATATATATATATTTAAACTTAAACACTATTAAATGTAGTTTTTTAAATAAAGATTTAAATTAGATTTTGTGTTTATTGCTAGAATAATTGAATACCTCCTCAGACATTCTGTGATCCTGGTACCAAATCAGAAAGTCACGAAATTTTTAGTAATTAATTTAGGAAATTTTCAATATTTTTCGATTTGCTATCAGGATCACAGAATGTGTGAGAAGGTATTCAATTCTAGAATAATAAAATACCTCCTCAGACGTTCTATGATCCTGGTACCAAATCAGAAAATCACGGAATTTTTAGTAATTTAATAAGAAATTTTTCAATATTTTCAGATTTATTATCAGGATCACAGAATGTGTGAGGAGGTATTATTTCCCCAATATTTGAATACCTCTTTATCTTTAGCCATTCTGTGATCCTGGTACCAAATCAGAAAATCACGAGATTTTTAGTAGTTAATTTAGAAAATTTTCAATATTTTTCGATTTGCTATCAGGATCACAGAATGTGTGAGGAGGTATTCAATTCTAGAATAATTGAATACCTCCTCAGACATTCTGTGAACCTGGTACCAAATCAGAAAATCAAGAAATTTTTAGTAATTAATTTAGGAAATTTTCAATATTTTTCGATTTGCTATCAGGATCACAGAATGTGTGAGGAGGTATTTAATTCTAGAATAATAAAATATCTCCTCAGACATTCTGTGATCCTGGTACCAAATCAGAAAATCACGGAATTTTTGATAATTTAATAAGAAATTTTTCAATACTTTTCGATTTGTTATCAGGATCACAGAATGTGTGAAGAGGTATTATTTTCCCAATATTTGAATACCTCCTTAGCCATTCTGTGATCCTGGTACCAAATCAGAAAATCACGAGATTTTTAGTAGTTAATTTAGAAAATTTAGAAAATTTTTAATATTTTTCGATTTGCTATCAGGATCACAGAATGTGTGAGGAGGTATTCAATTCTAGAATAATTAAATACCTCCTTAGACATTCTGTGATCCTGGTACCAAATCAGAAAAATACGTGATTTTCAATTATAAATTTATAATATTTACGGGAAAACATTTGTGAATGGTACAAAACCTTTCATCTGTTTGAAATATTTTTGTGGTTCTGAAAAGAACCGTTTTTTTAAATGGTCCTTCTCGACTCAGCAACATCCACCAGAAGACTCCTGGAACATCCATTTTCAGAAAATCCGTTTCTCAAATGGGCACCGATCAGGAACCTAAAAAGAAAATGCAGCTTTTGTGGAAAGAATGAATGTTAACTCATAAGAGGTTGATGCAAAGTTGGTAAAAAAAGAATACTTATGATTTGTTAACAGGAGCATAAAGTGAATTCATCAAAATGGAGTTAAAATTAACTCATAAGGGTGTATTTGGTATCATGTTGGAATAATTGAGCTTTATTGGGTCTTTTTTAAACTAATTTAAAAAAAAATACCTACTTCACACACTGTTTTAGTAAAAAAAATTAAAAAATTGTAAATTAATTATAGATATGACGTTGTTTATATTACTTACATGTGAAGATATTTTTAGCGGTTCAAATAATTTTCAGTTTTGACCTACGATCTCAACTAAAAATTTTTATTAAAAATACTATATTTAAATTTCAGGCTTTTACCAGTTGTGATTGGTAATCCTAAATTAGCGAGAATATCCAAGGTTTTACTGTTACCTTTCTTGAACAAGAATTCAAACACAGATCAGTTAAAAAAAGGGCGTTGGTAACACATCCAAGGCTGACTTCTTGTCTTAACATTTATGATGGTTAAAGAAGTGTTTACTGTCAAAACCTATTTTAAATTTATAACAAAGGACTCATAATAGTCATAATCTTCTTCGTAAAATTATACATGCATATGTATTTTATAAATTCATATTTCCCGCCTTGCATAAAATTTAGTGATACAACTACAAAAATGTTGGTAGAACTACAAAATGAGGCAAAAAGGAAAAAGTTTAAAAATTGGCGCTAAATATTAAAAAATCAATTTTTCTTCCGATTTAAATCTATTTTAGTTTTAACATTTCAGTTTTAAAACCTTTTATGTAATAAAGGAGATAATTAGCAGTTAGTTGGTGCAAATAATTTTTATTTGGGTGTACTATATTAAATACGCAATACTTGAGTTTAAATTTAGCTGAGTTATTTTGAGATTGACTGCACTGATTTTTAAATTATATAAGGCACCGGCGTGTACTTGTAATAATATTTACAAAAACAAAAAACAAAATGCAAAAAGGTTGTTGGAAAGTTGATGCCGATGACGAAGGTAGGTACCTTTAATAAAAAAAATATTTTGTTTAAAAGGAATGATATTAACTTATTTAATTTGTCTATTTTTTAATATTGTAATGATTTTAGGTACTGTTACGAATACTTTTTACAAGCGTGATAAACATCATAAATTCTCTCATGAATTATGGACCGAAATGTACACGTCCAAAAATACGGGCTCTAAAGGTACTTTTTCTAAATTAACAGCACCCACAAAAAATCGCACACATTTACTAAAAAAGCTTGACTTCATTCGTGGGTTTTAGTCATTTCATAACTAGTTAGAATAGTAGATTTCTTTAAACAAGACATTTCTCCTAACAATTATTTATATAGATCAATAAAACTCTCCTTACATGTTTCGATTCTTTGAAGGCGCATGCATTATCAGGCACATCACCACAAACGATGTTGAGTTTATTAAAATATTTATTAATTTATTTTAATGTTGTGCTCTGTTGAATCGAATTTATTTTGAGTTATATTCAGAAAAACTTTTTTCAAAAATCTGCTGTTTATGTTATTAAGGCACTCAGTTGATTTGATGTTAATACTAGCAGAGGAAAAAGAAATATTGGTTCAGATTGATTTCCATTTATTTGTCATTTTTTTATTTACAGTGAAAAAAAAACCGATCTTTTCGACAGGTAAAGCTGTGACCTTTGTTAAAACTGTTACTTTTGAATAATGTCACATGTTATTCTTATTTACTATATTTACTAGTTTATATTATATTATTATTAATATTTGTTCCAAGTTCCAACACCATTTTAGAACCAATTCGAAACGATTCGGAACTGAACTAAGCATGTGCTGTAAAAATTTTGGGCCGCTAAAAATGGGCTTCATGTTTTAACATAATTATTTAATAAGATGCCTTCCTCGACTTTTCTTATCTGTCAAAAGATAATGTTTGCAAATTGTATTAATAACATAATATTATAAGTACATATATAATTGCCACTAAAATAATATAAAACTATTTATTATAATTTTTTTTTCTCTTATTCAATAATTTTTGTCAATTACCTATGTTCTTAACTTTAACTAATGTTATGTTAAGTTGACTTATTAATTTATTATGTTAAATTGTGTGCCGTTTTAACATAATATTTAATAACGTATTTTACAGGCTCTTTTTCAGTAATACCTATAATTTATGTTAACAGGATTTATGATGTTAAACTGTTTTTACGTTATTATGTTGTGTTCACAAAATTTTGAACAAACTATTTTGATTTAAATTATTTATTGCTAAAGATTTCATATTCTGCCGCTCCTGTTGATAGATCTGGGCCATTTTTGTGAATTTTTTAGTGTCTTTCAGAATACA
This sequence comes from Tribolium confusum, assembly GCA_029207805.1. Lineage (NCBI taxonomy): Eukaryota > Metazoa > Arthropoda > Insecta > Coleoptera > Tenebrionidae > Tribolium > Tribolium confusum. Next base: position 15,928,458 of record JALGAY010000006.1, read on the forward strand.
TAAATATTAATACTAAAGAGAGAAATATCTTCCAAGTTAATAATTCAATTTTTTTTTTCAGATTTTAACTATTTTAACTTGTAATGTTAATATTATCTTAAAGTATTTTATGTTTTTAACATAATTTAGGCTACTCTATAATTGAATTTTAGCATTCTGTTATGAAGCTGGTATATAACATCTTTGTGGAGTTAAGAAATTAAAAAACACGCTCTCTTCAGGTATAACATTATAACAGCTACATAATTCAACGTTTGTTTTCAAAAAATAGAAAATAAAAAAAAATGTGTTATGTTAACAGAACATTATGTTATGTAAGCTTATTATTTAAAAAAAGCCCTTTTTATTTTAATATCATGTAAATACCATGACAATTCATGTTACGCTATCGTGTTATATTAAATTAAATATGTTAGAACGTTAACATAATACCAAAAAAATTATAGTTTCACGAACTTCTTTACAGTTGGAAAGATTTTCGATTTGAAACTTTAGAAAAATTCAAAACAGAAACTGATATGGGCTTCTCATTTTTGTGATTTTGGATAGGAATAAACATTATTAACTGTGTCTTAAGACACTGAAATGTTATTCTTATATAATATCTTCTTATATAAATATTTTTTTTATCTTTATAAAAATAAATCATAGGTCTACATATCGACTGCTTGGAGCATCATCAACAAACTCATTTTATTAATCTACACTTGTCTAATTACTAATTATCACATTTAAATTAAATTGTTAACAATATTGTATTGAATTATTTTATTTATTAACATCAGTTAACAAAATTTATTATGTTAATTCATGTTGTTTCAGGATTTTTACTTTTCTTAGCAGTTTTAGATATTTTTAAAATGGGAAAAGCTAAAAAATTAGATCAATTCTTGTTTTCGCTTGTTTATTGAATAACCATAATCAAATTTGATAAGTCATGTGTTAACTATATTAACACATTGTGCTAACAGAATTGTTAACATCGGGATAGGGAAGAAATTAACATTGTCGTAATTTTGAGATTTTTTAAATTAAGTTTTTAAATTAAATACAATTTGATCGTCTTGTAAAATCTTTTTTCTCTGCAATATAATAATTTATATTCATTATGTTAAAATAAATAATTTAACCATAATTTTTATGTTTTTAATAAGATGAAAAATAGATACATTTTTAACTTCATTTTTTGTTAATTATGTAGTAGTAACACAATATTATTTTAGAAATTTATTATGTTAATTATTATGTCGTGTTATCCAATTTGTTACTTTTTCAAGAGTTTGGCTATTTAAAAATAGAATAGCTAAGAAAACGCTTGATCTTTTTTTACAATTTTAGCGTCCCATATTCCAGAAGTTCTTGTTTAATTAAAGTAACTTTTGTTAGTTGTTGTTTCAGTTAACAGTTTCAAAGCAAAAACATTAAAAATTATCAACTTTTCTTCATAAGAAAGACTTTGAATCAAAATAACAATCTAATAGGCCGTTTAGACGTTTCGTATTAAAAATGAGAAAAAGATTTTAGTATATTTGAGTTGAATCAACTTTCCGAAAAACTATAATTATTATCATAATACTGTTAATTATGTTTTATTAGCACAATATTATATTCTTAACATTATTATTACGTTAAATTATGTTGTGCAACAGAACTGTCACGTTTTCGGCAGTTTTAGATAATACATTTAAAATTTAAATAGTTTTTAAATAAAATTTGCCAAATCATAATATTACGTTAACTATGTAACTATTAACGTTAACTGTGTTAACTATTATATTAAATTATGTTGTGTTACCAAAACTGCTACTCTATTCAGCAGATATGCTTAAAATAAAAAAGGTAAAAAAATTAACACAATATTAACAAGTATAAAAAAAGTTTAAAAATAAAAAATATCATTAATTGTTAAAAATTAAATTTGTAAAATTTTATATTAACGTAATTTAATTATTATGTTAGGATAAATTTTAATACGTTTTATTTTAATAGGATAAACAGTACGTCTTGGCCTTCCGACTTTTTGTTTTCGTTTGTATTGTTGTTGAATAACTAAATAAGAAGTGTTACATTTCTTTGAGTGTTTGTTTACATTTGCTAGTTGTTATTTCTGTTAGCACTTAAAATAGAATCATGAAAAAATATTTTGATAATATTGAAAGTTCGGATAAACGATAGGTATCAACTTTTTTAAAAATAGATATTACAATAATATTTCTTAACAAAACACTATATGTTATTTAACTTGTATTAACAAAATATTATATTTTTAACATTATACCTATCTTGTAAATCAGTAAATCTTGTAGATTTTTATCGTGTACGGATTAACAAAACGTCTTTGTTAATAATGTACCTCCAAGCAGTCGAAACACATCCAGAATTTTCGAAAAGATACCAGTTTTTAGTAACAAAAATATTTTAGCTGTTTATATCGACCTAGAAGACGAAGACCAACGAGACGAAAACCGACAATATTCCCAATGGTCCGACCTCCCCGACTTACTCCTCGAAAAAATCTTTTCCTACTTAACAATCCGTGAAAAATACTATGCAAGTCTAGTTTGCAAATCTTGGTACCGCGCTTTTTATCTACCTTACGTTTGGTCACAATTCGTCCTCGAAGACAATACTTTAACCCGAGGAAGGTTTAATTACTACTCCGGCTGGCACTACGTCCTGGACCACATGCGAACCCAAACTTGCTTATCCCAAGTTGGACGAAATTTCCGAAAACTGACATTCGAACCAATGTTGAATTTTTTCAATTTGTACGAATTTATGAATATGGTTTCGTGGTATACGGAACAATCGAAATATAACGATAATCCTGAATTTGGTGTTGGGAAAAAAATCCATACACTGAAATTCACTTTTCCTTGTGACATGGAAAGTGGAGATGATGCTGAACTTTTTGGAACTGGAGGAAAGCTTTTAGCTGCTTTGAAACGACTTATGTCAAATTTAAAAGAACTGAAACATTTGGAATTGATTGATTTAATGTTAGATCCTAGAGAGGCTCAGTTTTTACTAGATGAGGTTTGTGAGAGGTGTTGTTTAACTTTGAAGACTTTATCTGTTATTAATACGACTCGTATACAGTATGAATTATTCCACGTGGGAGTTTTTTTGAATTTGAAGGTAATTTGTAATTGAATTTTATTTTTTTGTATTTTTTTTATTTCAGGTTTTGTATATTAGTCCCCAAAATTTGGGTGATAATGTTATTGAGCTTCTAAGCCACACTCCAATAAAACATATTCATATTTTACAAAATAGATACACTCCAAATGATATCAAATTTAAATCAGTTAGTTACAACACTTGGAAGTTGGCACGAAAAAATAATCCAGAATTTCGAGTACATCTGCAACTGGAAAGTCAAAAAGAAAAGGATTTGATATGGCAACAGGGGGCCCCTGTCAGTACCGTTCTGTATGATACTCCCTACGTAATGGTATGTTTTCATAAAATTGTTTTTAAACCAATATATGTTGAAAATTTGAAATATTCATTTGTGATTGATTGATTTTTAAAATTAACCAATCACAAATTTACCGCTGTACTCAAATTGTGAACCAAAAATCATTAATACGCTTGTATTGTACACAATTTTTTCAGTCTTATAGTCACTAAATAAACAAACAGTACCGCAACGACCGCCAAATTTAGAATAAACATTTAACATGAGGGCTTTTATAAATTTCTATCGATTTTTGCATCGGTAAAAATCCGTTAAATCTTTCGTAAAATCCAACATTTCGAAATTTAAATGTTCTCATCTGAATTTTTACTCGAAATATAGCGGATGATAGTCGGACGTTGAGGTACTGACTTTAATTAATGATTGTATTAGCTATATTCATGTATAATTAGCACGTAAAAAATATTTTTTTACACACGATAGACAGTTTATCTACCATCTGTGTAAAATTAGAGGTTTTGATATCATTTGACCTGCATTGCTGATGGTAAAGGAGGATGCTTTATTCGATTATGTATTAATATTTGCTATATTAGCTTGTAATTCAACACCACAATACATTTTAGAATAATTTATTTGTTAATACAGTAACAAAAAAATAGCGTAAAATGTCACTAATTATGACACTTTTTTTCCACCAAAAAACTTAACAGTCTTTTCATAACTAGTTACGTAAATAACTACTACATTACCGACTTATTCACGAGGATAAGATTCCAAATATAAAAGAACACATGATATTTCCAGTTTCCATTCCATTTTTGACCATTTTTTCTTTTCTAGTTGAAAGAAGACGAGTTAATGACAGCTGTCGACTTCTACAAAAACACTCTTCGTGTTTTCGGCCACAAAAACATCCCGAAATTTCAAAGAAAACAATCATTTTCTGACAGAGTCGATGGTAGTTTGATGCTTCTTGTGCGCCAGTGTATCCATCTTAACACTTTGGTGAGTCCCATACTATATTTTTCCTACTAAACTAATTTTTTTTTCCAGATTGTAAGCGAAGCAATTTCGGCCGCAACTGTACTTTTGTTAGCTCACACAGGCAAAAATTTAAAATATTTATATATCAGAGGTGCAGCTGTGAAAACTTATTGTGACTGGCCACAAAGTCCAGAATGGAGTGATGAGTTTTACTCGTGGCTTAAACTAAGTAGCCGCTCGTTGGAGTTTGTAGAAAAAGAAATCAGTCAGATTTTAGGACGGAGATGGCAATTTATGACTGATAAACAGTTTGAAAGATTAGATTGTAATTTGTATGCAATATAAAAAATCATATTTTATACCCGCTTTGTTATGCATTTTGTTTATTTAAAAGACTTGTTGTAAAGCTTAAAAAATAAAAAAATCAAGTTGTTTATGAAGAACTGTTAAAATTTCACAACCGACTTGATTTTTTTGTAATGTGTGATATTATTATGTAAATTTCATAAAGCTTAACGAGTACAAGTGTTAATTTACATATTTTTACGTCAAATAAAAAACTAGACTTACATTTGTATTTTTTATTCAGTTTCATGTTTTGGTATATTTATAAACATTTGTGCATACATATGACCCAAAGTATCGATATTTCTCTGCATAATAATCCGCAACGTGTTTGTATAAATTTCAGACGGCCTTGACAAAGTGGGATCCCTCCAGTGTATCCCATTGTTGTCACAAACAAACAAAGCAGGCGATGGAATATGGTCCCTCATGTAACACCAAATACAATCTTTCAAAATCGCCACAATCTGCAAAAAATATTTTTGCACACCCGTTACAACATCTTTTTTTTTACCTCAAAACACTTCAGACTTGGTAAAACATCTCTAATACTAGCTAAAGGGGGCGGTAATAACTGCCCCAATGCCATAACATCAATTACTTTAACTGTCGTATTCATTAAGGCTTTGTAATTTTCAGTCACGTGAGACTTACTTTGCTCACCGGTGCTTTTCCATTGGTGGATTAACGTTGCTGTTAATGCACGAATCAGAACCGAGCAATAACAGAGAGCGGGTCTATAAACCGCTACAAAGCTTAGTAAATCCCATAAAATTGGAGCGTTTGTAAATAGTCGACGAATGAAAAGGTCACGTTCGATTGTGACTTTTGAAAACTCTTCATCGGGCCAAGGTAGGCCGTTGTACATGACGTCAGGACTGACGAATTGGACCAATAGCAGTGAGACAAGTGTTACACTGTCGAGAGAAATGTCGGAGAATTTCGTTTCGATGTCTTCGGGAAGGGAACAGCAGGATTTTATAGCGTTGATTAATTCGGAAGTGTTTGCAGCGACGGTTTCAGGAGGGAGATCGTTGGGTGGAAGAAGCTTGCGTTTGCCACGTCCTATTATTCCTCCGTTGTATACCGAAGAGTGTTTCGTCAGGGGAATTATTTTATTCTTGAACAAAATTATTTAAGTACATAATACGGAGTGCAATATTACGCTTTTCCTACTCCTTTTCTTTAGAATACGTCATTGTATAAAGTTTTGAATTTCATTGCTTTTTAGTTTGAATAATGTAATAATAATGGTTCGCTGTTGAATTATTCTTATTATCCAGGAGTAATCAATGAATGATGTGTATATTATGTATTATGTATTGAATAAGAGTAGGAAATAAACATATTTTAAGTAAATTATGCAATAATTACTTACGATTTTTTTATTCTGTTTTAGTAACAATTTTTCTGAAGTTTCATCAAACAATGTTGTATTTTTTGCTCCAAATAAAATGTTATCTTTACGAAATAGAGCACGCTCTAAAAACTCTCGTAAAGCCATAACTCTGGCAACTTTTGAATGAGTACAAAATCGGCGTAATAGACCGTTAATACGTTTAAAGCCTTTAGTTTTCTTTGCAGTACCTAAAAAAATACAGATTTTTGTGAATGTGAAATTCATTTAGATTTCTAGCAATTTAAAGCATTACATAAAAAAAATATTTCACAACATAAATAACACTCAATGAATAAACGAACTTAATAACACACTTCTACAGTCTTGGATCACTCTATACGCTGTCCGCTGAACAGATAGAGTAATAAAAACGCCCATTTTAACCGCGCTGTTTGAAGAACGGCTCCTTATTGGTCAATTTTAAATAGAGCGCTTAAAGTAAAAGTCCTTAACACACTAGAGCATATTTTTAGAAAGTAAGAATTTCAAGGCTTGCGCCTAAAATAAAAGCTAAAAGTAGGGTGTGTTTGTTAACCCATTTCTGTTTTGTTTGACTGGGTGAGCATTTTTAAAACCAGCAATTTAATATTTTAAGCGTCTACATTCACACTTCAAATAATGATACAGTGTAAATATGACTTCACCGCAGAACGTTCTCCGCTGCTTGTCTCCTCTCGCTGAGTTTTATTACTCTATCTGTTGGGCGGACAGAGTATAGACAATTTTTCGATGTAATCGCTCTACTCGGCTAGGTCAAACTATGTACTCTAATGTAGCGCTTCTTCTCTTATATGTTCTTTAAGGTCAGTTTTTACTATGTTTAAGGTTTACATTAATTTCGAGTAAGATCTTTAAAAAATTGTTAATCTTTAAGCCAGAAGACAATCATTCGAAGATCTTGAAGGACACAGGACGATCACAACTATGATTAAGTAACCAACTAATATGTCAAACCACACGTATACTACCAAGACTTTCTCTAACACTTTAATAAAATCACACTGCCATTTTGTCTTATCGGAAAAAATCATCTCGAACCGCAAATTCTATGGAGAAAACCTTTACCGATCCGGCTATCTAGTAGATACAATTTCTTGATCACTCAGTAACCTCTAGTGTCCAAACTGTAAACTGCTCAAATAAGGAAAATAATTTATTTACTGTGTTAAAAACCAAAATTCATCAAAAAAAGATCACAGATCTCTCCCTTTGTTATTCAGTAATAATAACTGAATTTTAAAAAATTACAAATTTTACAATTCACTAATGAATAATGTTCATAATTCACGCTCTCTATTATTTTAAACAAAACTTACCTTCCTCGTTACAACAAATGAAAAAATAATTCACAGTAGCTTGAGTCAAATTCAACACAACTTCCACTGGCAAATTATCCAAATTATTACTAATCGGAATATCCAAATTTATTAAAATCTCCGAAATGATATGCACGTGAGTAATTTCACTTCCAAAAACCGCACTAAACTGAACTAAATTCGCCAAAATTGCTTTTGTAATAATTTTTGACTTTAGTAACGCAACTCTACCACTTTTCTCCCACCTAAAACATTCGATTTAACCTAAATAATTTAAACTCCCTACAACTTACTTCAAAAGCGTCAATAAATTCTCCCAAGTTTGACCCAAATCAACAACATGTCTACTCAAAATCTGCTCAAGTACGACTGAAAAATAGCCCCCTTTTTCAGCATAAGGCCAACTAGTTTTATTAATAAGCTCATGAGTTAGAATTTTGACTAATAAACTTAAATGTTGTGAAGTTTTACAATTTTGAAACATAAAACTCACAGAACGGACCAAAACAGAAGGGTTATTATGACCCAAAAAAATTACAAGTTGAGTAGCAACTTGAGAACGAATTTCGGTCAGGCTTAGAAGGTTTTTATAGACTTCATCCAAATCGTGAGAAAATGAAGTCAACAATTCAAACTCTTTATCAGAACGGACATTTTCATCAATTCTGTAAATCACATTTTCTGTAAAAAAATATTAGAAACAAAAATTATTTCCAAAAAATTGCTTTACGTAATATTTCAAGCGACTTCTCTCTAATTGCTTGAGTTGTTGAATCACTTAGGTTTGTATCAACTGATATGCAATCTAGTAATAAATTAATAATCTGAATACCGCCATTATCACAACTCAGAATTAGAGTTAATAAAAGATCTTCTAAAATTTCATTTGATCCAAAATATCGGCACCAATCCTCAATAAACGGGCACAACTTATTAATCGTATCAACTGAAACTAGACACAAAAAATATATACACAAATCAGGTATTAAAAAAAATTACGTATGTGTTTCATCTCGTTACAAATCGATGAAAACAACATTGATGATAAGAAAGATAACTGTAATATAAAAGGTACTGTTGCTTTCTTTTGTAATTTAACTGCGTCAGTATCTTGAGAGTCTTGTTTGATACTCCACTAAAAAGAAAACACGAGTAAAATAGCATTTTTTTCGTAACTATATTACGAGAAACATTTCCAAAATAGCTGATCTAATATCATTGCTGTGACTCCCAGCCAAATGTCCCAAAATCCCAACAACTGATCTCAATTTCGGTGAATTACTTCCCTGTTCATATGATTTAATCTGACAGAAGTCTTTTAAGCCACAAGATAAGACTCTTGTTATTACAGTATTAGGAAAGCAGCTTCCTACATGTGCTACAACCCAATCAAAATTAGGTGAATGTTTTATTGAAGTGTCTAGAAGTGCATTAATGCAAGTTTCGGTGTCGGAATGCATCAAACTTGAAAGACACTTGGTATTTATGTCTACTAGAATTTTTGTAGCTCTGCAGTTCATCCATAGTTGGAGAGTCTCATTTAGATCTGAAATTAGTTATTTAGAAGACATTTTTGTGTAGTTTTATATATACTTGTAGAGATATGTGCACGTCCTGCAAATTTTGTTGAAACTTCACCTAGAAGTTCTAAGGACCAGGTACTTACAATAGGAGCCCATGCTGTTGGGTTATCGGTTATAAAATTGCTCAAAACTGTGTGAATTTCAGAAACTACAGATTCGTCTGTTTCTGATGTTGTTGGAAGTTCACCTGTTTTAATTTCAGTCTGAAAATTGTAACAATAAAAATTTAGCTGGGGAGTTGAAAGTGAAAAGAAAATGGGTGAGTTCGTTCTAAACTGTAAAGAAATAGACCTAATATTAAGTGACTGCCAGAGCAACGAAATAATAAATAATAATCAGAAAACAAGATAAAGAAAATCGACGTGTTAACAGAGCTTATCAAAGGTTTGAAAGAGGTTAAGAAAAATCAAAAAATGTGCCATCAGAAACTGATTTGATGAAAATTCAAAGAACTTGGAAGAAAAATATATAAAAATGAACATTGTGGAGAACAAGAACCAACAGGTATAAAAGTACAGTTCAAGGAAGCTAGAAATAGAATTAAAAATTTTGCAATGTTAAGAAAAAAAAAACAGTGATAAGCAATAACCAAAAAAGAGATAAAATTTTATCAAAAAATAAATCAAATAACAGAGAAAAAAGACAATTCGTTTTTGGTTAGTAGGGCAAAACAATTACTTAAAACCGTTCACTTTACTATTTAACCCATTCTCTGTAAGAAGGTGGTGAAACAATTCAAAAATTTTCACATTCTCGTCATACCCTCCACACCTTAACTTCATTTTTTTAAGTACAATATTAGATACCTTTCCACGATGAAATAAAATAAAAAAATATATATTTAAATAAATCTCAATAGAGATAATTTAATATAACAAAAAAAAGATGTATTTTGTAGTCACTCAATTTGTGTTTTTTTTTTGTATTTCCAAACCTGTTTCGGCTATTTGCCTTCTTCAGTCTACGCCTACTTTACTACACCTCCTCATCAGTTTTTCCTAATGCCTATAGAATAATTCATAATTAAATACTCTAAAAAAATTTAATATCTCAATTCCCTACTGTGGAGTAGGAATAGGCAAAATTATCGATAATCGTAATAAAATCGATTTGATTAAACGATTTTTAAACTTACTCGATAATCAAATAACAATCGATAAATTAATCGATTATATAATAACAGATAATCAAGTAATAATCAATAATCGAATTATAAACACGTCGATTTTTTTTATTAAACAATAAACAACATTTAAGCATTAAATCATTTTATTCAATCGTATTTCAAAACATAAAAAGTAATCAACTAAAATAATCAAGCAACAATTAATTAATATAAATTTAAAGTTTACAGACTCATAAATCGATTAATTAAATCGAAGAATAGATTATAGTATACCTCTAAAATTTTTGCCCACCATCATATTAAATTTAATCGCATTATCGATTAACAGAAAAATCAAATTAATTTAATATCGAAATAATAAATTATTATTGGAAAAATCTATTAGTTTGCCTAACCGATTATCGATTGAAAAGAAAACTAAGAAGAAAATTGTCGAGAAATTGGGCAATGCACCCTAACGGACATGATTCATTTCTGTTATTTACTATAAAATTCCATTGTTCGTTATTTTTACGTACCTACCTATTGAGTTTTTGTTAATATAAGTAATTGAATGTTATAGGTACTATTATTCAATTTGAGTTAGTTACAAAATGTGTTTATTTCTTTTCATCCGTTGTATGTCATTTTGTTCACTTCATAATACTGTGGAGAAAATTCGCTTAGTTTTATACGTCAGTCCAGTAAACACAACAAATTCGAAAAAGTAACATTTTTTTTCAGTTGTAATGTCACAAGAAAGTGAGAATAAATTGAAAATACTTTATCGAACTTTCGTGTGATATTCGATAGAATATTTTTTGACACTGATAGTTGAATGATAATGTACTAAACATTTTTTGATTCAATTTTACAGTTTTTAAGCAAATTGTCATTCTGTAAAAAATTCCCACTATAATAATGTCTTGATTGACAAAAACTATGAAGAATGACTGAAATTTAGAAATTAGAAACGCCAAAAAATAATCAAAATAAAAAATAATATACGTAACTCACTAAAAAGTGTTTTATCATACTCGTGAAATTCAAACAGCTCGGCTAGCGCCTCGTATCATTACGTACGTAAAACACTGTTTGCATCATTATGTTGCTTATGTGATTGTTCATAAATTACTGCAATGTTTTATTATTGGTAACTTCGTTACAATAATATAGTAGGATAACATTTTCTGTCAATAATTTTAACAACATTTAAACAATTCTAATAAATTTGCCAAAAAAAAAACAACTTCAACCTTTTCTAAAATAAAGTATCGGGTGGATATCTACTAAAACGTGTTAATATTGTTAAACTGATACGTATTAGAAAAATGACTATAATTAGAGTGAAAGCACGGCTGCCTAGATTATAGTAAGAAAGTGGTATTTTTTCCAACCAGTCTTATTCTTAGTTCGAAACCTTTTTTATGTTTTTAGAGAGAGCTACAGTACAGAATGTTATTTGTATCATTTACATAACTCTATTAAATCATCAAACATTTGATTTTTATCACCTGACTGTCACAAATTTTATTTTTTCTGTAAAAATAAAATATAAATATCTGTTTTTTAAGAGTGTTCCTACAGAAATGGATAAAGTTTCTATAAAAAAGAAGTCTATAGATGAAACGACAGTACATCCACTATCAGAAACAACATTTTTGAAAATACGACTAAAGTAAATAATTTGGAAGAAGAAAATTGTTGCGGCGACTAAATGTAATAAAAGTAAAATTAATTGTTTTGTACTTCAATCTAATCCTTATAATACAAATAATACTTTGTCTCATATTGATGATGTCTCTCATGTCTCACTTTGATGATTTAGAAGTATAAAATTGCTGTTTAAAAAACCTCACTAATTCTAATTTAGTCATTTTCTCATTCCACTAATAAATCAACAAAAAATCTCGAGGCTTGTACAAAACTCGGACTGACGTATCTGATTACCTTATTAAACAAACACATAGCATTGCCTTGTTTCTTTAGAACAACTAGTTCACTTTAACCGAGAGCAAAGCCTAAATAACAATTTGGTTTTTTACACACCCCCCCCCCCCCCATATATTGTCTGTTATTTTAGTGGTAAAGAGTTGAAACTTTAGAGATAGATTTTTGAGACTAAATGGTAATTATTTTCCAAATTAGGTGAAAAATCAGAACAGCTTTTCGTAGCTCAACTCAAGGTATAAAACCGTAACGAACTGAAGAACTAATAAGAGAAACAGCTTTGATAAGAACCCTAGACTGGCAAATAACGAATTAAACGAACTCTCCCAAAACAGGGGGAGAAAAACCTTGAAAAATCACATCAAAAGGGTTCAACCCTTACACCCTTATAAGTAGGTATGTAAGCCCTAATAAGCGTTAAAAGAACTTACCTCTACTGCTTTAATATAATTTGCTGCAGCCTCACTAAAAACATTACTAAAGAACTCAAATAGCGCTACACGCGCCGCTGGGATATTCTTCAAAAGTCTCAAAGCAGTTTTGGTAAGATCTAATGAGTTACACCTTTCCAGTTTGAGGGCCCCCTTAATAAACGTATGAAGCTCGTTTAACAAGTCTTGTTGAGGAGCGTTACGTATTACAGTCGTGTGTGACAACATTTTTACTAGAAATTGTCACTCACTACACTATTATTAAAAAATGATAACAAATTTCAACATTTTAGACTTTTTGAGGTTAGAAAACATTAAAATCTTTGGAGATTTTCATCAATGACAAGTTTTATGTTGGTATTAAATAACCGCGTATATGCAACCAACAATATCGTATTTGTTTAAAAATTACCCGGGAAATAACAAAACGTCACTAAATTCTTGTCATTCATCTCATCAACATCATAACTTCATCAAAAAAAGTTCAACATGTTAAAATTAGATATAATAGTCCATCCTACCTACTCCGAACCTCACATACCGCAGCCAGAAACGAAAAAAAAACTTGGGAAAAAATGGAAATGGCCTTGGAGAATAAATATGTTATCCTTGCCGAAACTTCCTGTATCTAAATACGTTACACCACCGCCTGAAGTATTTAAAATTTATGGCCCAGTTGAGCCAGGAATTGAATTCCGAAGTGATCACCTTGCTAGGCCCCCACTCAGAGTACTGAACACAAATCTACACATGTATAGCGGACATGGTCATAAATACGTCAAAAATGTAACAAAGAGTCTACATAAGACATGGGGCTCAATCTACAACTTCTATCGTAAACAATTAAGAGACAAGAGATTAAAACGCCTGAGACGTAAAATGGAAAGATTGAAGGCAAAGAAACCTAAAGGCAAATCTCTGGAAAAAATTGTTGCCTTTAAAAAGCAGCATTTGACCAAACTGGCTCAACCGAAAAAACTTTTCCCGCCTCCAAAAATTGTAAGAAAATGGAAATCTCTTGATGACCTTGCTGCAACAATTGATGTACTTGCGGCCCCCAAAGAACACCATATTGTACCTCCACGTCCTATTGGAGTTGTGAACCCTAAAGCACTAACATATGAAATAACAGACACTATTATGAAATTATATCACATTCCTGACAGATTGAAAAAACAACCGGAGCCTCCACCACTTGGAACAGTCAAGAAATCAGCTTTGAGGGCTAAATGTTTGTAAAATTATCACTAAAACAAATTTTTATAATTTTTTTTAGGTTCTGAAAGGGTTGAAAAATTGGCTCAGCCTTCATTTAGTGCAAGGGAAGCTAAAAAACATGACGAGGATAAATACGACCCTTGGATAATTTCTCCAAATGCCTTGAAATACAAAGCAACAGCTAGAATTTTAGAACTGGCAAAACCACTTGAAAGAGACTAGTTAGGTATTTACAATTTATTCATCTAGAGTTATGGACGCAAAAAACATTGTATAACAAAACAAGCATTAAATTAATTCTCGCATGAAAAAGGGTATAAATAAAAATTATTACATCTAATCAGATTAAAGATAAATCAATAAAATTGCATCGGGGAAAAACCTAAAGTGCCTAAAATAATTAAGTACTCAATATTAAAAACAATTATTTACAAAGTGTCTCACTAAAAAATAACTAAATCTAATTATAGAAAATATTACATTTCAGTATACAGTCTACAATAAAAAATAGACTTGTATGTGTATTTATAAATATGTAACAGTATGAGAAAATTCACAGATTAACCAGTTTTCCGTCAATCCCAAATCTCAGTTGGAAAATTATTTACTTCAGTTTGGATCTGAATTGGATTACCATCTACATTGTATGACAAACGTATTCGCATTTTTAATGTGCTCTAAAAAAGATATTTTAGTAATGATAAGTACAGTTAATTATAATCAATTGTCAAATTGATTGCTAGGTTGGTAGCGCTATATGCGAGTAGCACTGCGTTTGCGCCCTTAAAAAACATAAAGATTTAAAGTAGTACAGATCGTTTTTCAAAAAATTTTGACAATTGATTATAAAGAAAATTATATAATAAACAAAAAGCAAAAATACCTTATTAGGATTAGTCACCCTTAAAATTTGAGTTATTTGTCCGTTTGGAGCCATAACAGTACCAGATGGGGACATCATTTGTAACTGGAATGTCTTGAAAAAGAAATTGTTACAAACCATATAAAATATTTTTTTTAAGTACAGTAATAACAATAAAATAAGAATTTAGCAAGGGAGGCAAAACCGAATTTTATTGGAGATACTCAAATTGTTATTTGTCATTTTCTCAAGTAAAATAATAAATAAGAGTTCAAAAACAGAATTATTTTCAAATTAGTTGAAATTTTATCAAACGAGGCGAAGCTGAGGTTGAAAATTGTCGCCGAGTGTAAGAAACGACGACCGTCTTAATACAAAAAAATTGTTCATTTAAAATTCCATTTATATCGACGTTTTGAGTTATTGTCGTTTATTATAATGTAACTCATTTTCTGTTAAACAAAATGTAAAATTTTGTTCTAGAAACTTCAGTTTTGAATAATACGAAAGTTAGAAAAGGTTATGTAACGTTTTATATCTCAGTACGAGATAAAAATTTATGAAAAAAGAAAATATGGCAAAAAATTACTTGAATTTGAGAAACAAAACTTATCAAAATATGCAAAAACACTAAATATTTATAATGACATTTATATTATTTATTTTGTTGTAAAATTGCTATTTCAGAGTAAACTTACCTTAGGAACTGCCGCTTGGAATAAGAAATCGGTCATTGTTGATAACATTTGATTTGTTGCGACCATATTTATCGTCAAAGTGTTACTATCTGGCACTTTTTCCAAAGAGAAACACATTTTTAATCCATCTTTATCATAAGCCGTAATTGTAGGCACGTCTTTTTCTTGAAAAAAACAAAAAGTTTGTATTTGAAAAAAAAAAAAGATATAATAACAGTTGGCACAAGTTGCAATTGTGAACGAAACATTTCTGACGTTTTTAATCTAACTTGCCCTAACAAAAAATTTAAATAAAGAGAGGTTTCTTCTATTGCAATAAAAATAACCTTAAGAGGGATGTTATTTTAAGTTATCTTTGATTTTTTCAATTCGATTTTTCTAATTTAATATAAAAATAATAATTTTATAAACGTATTCATAAGAAAATGAGCCTTTATAAATTTCCAAATCTATAAACAGCTACGTAATACTATGAATAAAAAAGAGTCTTAAAAAATGAAAAATTGACACTGTTTTATAAATCTTAATCTTATTTATTGCTCTAAAAATAAACGGTGAAATAAAAGACATTAGTTATATGACGACCTGACCTGACCCCGGCACAAGAATCTGCTGACACTAGTTGTCAGCATTAATAAAAGCGGGAGCAACATTTTGTAAATTATTGTTGTTTGGTGACCAGAAACAAGAGACAACTTTATACCTGTAAGAAATGGCATTACGTGATTTATTAGATAAATTATTAAATTCAAAAAAATGAAAAAATACAATAAAAACAGATAATGTCTGTTTGTGTAAATGTAATTACAAAATTCGGTCTCTTTTATTTACCCTTCTATACCACCTATATTAGATTTAAAAGCACCATCTACAACCACATTTCAGTTTCTTGACGAATTAACTGAAAACAATTTCCATTTGACTAAATTGTTCCTTATCAAAGACATTACGAGAGCAATCATTGCGGATTTCAAAATCAAGTACAGTAAAAACAAGTTATACAATCTTAAAAAAATCTTGTGAAAATATAAAGCGTGTTCACAACATCATTAGTGCCAACTTTGTCACCAAACTTAATTTATACTTACCGTTAACCATCTTTGTACTAGTTAATAAATCCCCTCCAATGAAATTCGAGTTTTGATTAATAACAATAGGTAAACTTCCATTATTGTTTTCTACAATCAATCCAAGATTTGTATCAGTTGTAGGCGGTAGAGTTTGTAAGGCTGGTGTGTCTATATTATCCATTTCATTAAATAAATCAAGTAAATCTACTTTGTTACTAGTAGTGGTGGTTGTAGTAACTGGTTGTGGAGGTGTTGGAGCCGTACCTCCAAAATCAACCAAAAGATCCAACAATGCGTTCTGAAAAAAAAATTATCAAAAAAATTCAAAAACACAATTTGAATTACAAACCGAATCACTGTTATTAACATGCTGAGGACTCTCTTCTGGCGTTTTTGAATCACTTTCAATATCTCCATTAGTATGTGCGTCACCTGCTTGTCTCACAACCTCCATTGGAGGCATCCTTTCCAAAAGAGAAGGTCTTAAATGTGAATATTTTCCGAAAAATTGCGAAAACTCAACACCTCTTTGTTGGAGCTCAATATGCAGACTTGAACAAAATGAGCTCACAATTTGTTGGATTTTACTAAAAAAAATTTATGAAATTTTCCCTTTAATTAAAAGTGTAATTTTTTACTTTGTTGTTACAGTAAATCTCGTACTTAATTTCGTCAAAGACATCAAAGCGTACTGTTTAGTCACGACAGAATTTTGTGGTGACCATAATAATTTTTGATAAAGTTCAATTACTTCTTCTTCAGATGGTGGTGTAATACCACTTTCATCATCGATTGGTGCTTGTAAAAGTTGATCTCCGTATTCGCCTATAGCCCAGACTGCTACTTGAGTCAAGGGTTGTTTATCCATTAAATCCTCGGATAAAGCTTTGTATAGTTGCAAGGTCATATAAGCTTGCTGATTAGTGCTTTCTGATATTAACTGAATCGTTGAAGAAATAACATCATCACGTACATAATTCCCAGCCTGTAATTATGGGTGTCAATTATGGTCGCTTTATTATATATAAATTATATTGTTTTTGTTCAAAAATAACAAAACAATTATTTGACGTGATATTTTGAGTCATGAAATCCTTAGTAATTATTTTTTTACACAATTATGTGGTTGCTCAATATACCTACATAAATAACACGTGACCAAAAAAATTATTAATTTAAATAGATGGTAAATACTATAAACAATTTAAATTCATTTTATTTTTAAGCTACTATGTAATCCACTAGTTATAAGGCGGAGTAATAGCATATAGTATGTTTTACCGCCAAATTAACAAATAATTGTTTTTTAAATTTGAGTTTTTTAATTATTATGAAAGGTTTTTAGATGTCGCTAGTTAAGAAGAAAGTTTTGCAATTAGTTAAGAAAAATCTGTCAAAAAAGCAAATTGTTACGGCCACAATAAAGCGCAGCGATCATGTCGAATGTTTAAAGTTGCATTTGAAAAAAAGTTCTGTTAAAATTGACGAAATCTCAAATTCGGAATATTAACAAATGATACATTCCATTTTGGAGTTACACAAATTTTCCTACTTACCCCGATTAATACTTTGAGTAAGGTATCCAAATGCCATCTTTTATTTGGTGCGAATCTCTCAGCCGCCATTACAATACTTGATGAACAATGAGCCTTAAATTCTGGATCTGCCTTTTCCAAAAATGTGATCAATTCTTTCATCATCGTCCGAATATTCTGCGTATTGACCAAAGCAAAAGACAATTCCATAGCTCTTCTTCTGATTGAAATATCTGGATCTTTCAAACATTCAAGAATCGTTGATCTATGTCTCTGTACAGCTGAAGTATCAACATGTACAGTCCTCAACAATGTATTTAATGCAACATAACGAATATTTTTATCGTTATTTAACAAAAACCGGCCTAAAATATTAACAGCAAGAACTCTCAAACCACCTTCTGATTTTATATCCATTATAGATAAAACAGTCTCGTAGAGAATTGTATTGCCGACATTTTTACTAGTTTCAGTATTTGTTGCAACTTGAGCTAAAATATCGTTCATGGCTTCTGAAGCGTCAGCATCATTTCGACCCAAAACTCGTAGTAATTTTAAAATTTTTACTTGTAAGAAGGGGTCGCTCACACCGGAAACATCATGATCAGGGGAGTAACCGGCCAAGATTAGGTTTTTCAAGATTCGGACGAGATTTGGAACAATCTGAAAAAATAATTAACATTCTAAAACATTTCAAGAAAAAACAAATCAAACTAAATAATTCCTCTCTACCAATTTATGGTACTATAAAAAAACAGACGAAACAAACTAGACTAGTGTTAGTCTAATTTTGTACACGATATTAGCACAAAAACAAATCTTACAGTTCTTTGTTTTATTTCGAACTGAAAAAGAAAACAAAAGAAATAAATATGAGTAATATAACTGATTAAGAACATTATTTACAATTACAAAAAGTTAATAATAATAATAATAATAATAATGAACAGTAAAAATAAAAAACAATTAAAAAAAAATTGCAAATCTCTGCTTTTAAAAACTGAGTCGGTTTTCAAGTTGAATTATTTAGCAAAAGACGTGATATGACAAATCAAGTCTTCAGCATTCATTGACATCGCAGTTTCTAGCAGAATATAACTGATATCGGTAAGTATTGTGCTCCACAGTTGCCAAAATATGCTAATTCTCCAATGTTTTCGTAAGTGTTTAGTCTTTTGTGACGTCACAAAAATCTACACGCCACGATATATTTATGCTTCCAGTTTAAAAACTAAGAGAAACGAATAATTTTATGACTTAAGCTTAGGTTTATTTATTGAAGGAAAATGAAAACTCATGCCTGTTCCCCTTTTACATAAATCAAAAGACTTTTTTTTCAAACGACATTAAAATGACAATATGCTGCAGGTTGCGTAGGAGCTAAAGTGTCAAATTAAATCCTAGCTGCCATAGCAATATTTTTTTATGTTTAGGTAGTGAAAAGTCTTTTGCTGTTTAAGCAGTAAAAGTTATAGAAACTTGATTATAATTATGAAGCTTTTTTAACGTTATTAAATGTTAAATACAAAGTACAATTATTTATGTTAGTGCCTTGAAAATTAAAGTCAACTGCTTTTATTGTAAAAATATTTAGTAAAACTTACAAAATACAGCCATGGCTTTCTAACAAATGGATTTATTTTTCCAGTTGTTATTACAACGTAACTATAGAAACGTTTTCCAGAGCAAACTAAACTGTTGACAAAATTGCTCAAATCTTTAAAGTTTTAACTACTCTATTAGATGATTTATGCCGTCGTTTGAAAAAAAAGTATATTTTATTGGGAGCAGAAGTGATTTTATGTGGCTTGGCTGGAATTATCTGCCTCCCTACGCTCGGCAGTTAAAATCCAGCCTCGCCACGTTAAAAGTTCACTTCTGCTCCTAATAACATAATACATTATTCAAGTATAGTCGTCCACAAACTCTAGTAGAATGACTTTATAATCCCCAAGCAATAATACTTACCCCAACAATACAACTCTTTATCAGTAGGCGGTCAAAATAGTTGAGAAAACTTTGATAAACCCGTCTTTCGGCAAAACTACCTGCTGCCATAAATTATTTCTCAATTATTGTGATCGCCTACTGATAAAGAGTTGTATTGTTATAGTAGATGTTATTGCTTTCAGATTATAAAATCATTCTACTAGAGTTTGTGGACGACTATACTTTTTCCAAAAATGATGACATAGCCGCGCTATCCTTGCCAGACCAAAATTTTCTGATACATACCTACAAATTTTTAATCTTGTACTCAACACAGCATAATTTGTATTTATCTGAACAATATCCCAGCGGCCACAATATTTTTTTTACTCGTGGCAATAGCTTTAAATACGATTTTAGCGACTGTCACCAGAAAAACTAATTTTGTGGCCGCATTAGAGACCATAAAAAAGCCTTTTTTAGTCGGATGAAAAAAAAGAGAAATTTTACTCTAATTTAAATTTTTTTCGACACTTTTACCACCTAATGGCATAAAATCCTTAGCGTAACTCTGACATGTGTATGCAATCAGTTAGAGTTGTACCACTTGCATATCACGTGGCGATAGTACGAAAACATGCCACAAAGAGGCGCACCACTTAGCAGCATTCGTTAATAATAAAAATTTTAAAATTATCTTATTGTTAATTACTATTACTGCTCAACTTATTGCTTTATTTATTTATTATTGCTATAAATGTAAACAATTAAAATAAGTGAATTATTACTTATTGCTACTTGACTTCAATTTGTATGTCAAGGCCAATAAATTTTTTCTATATTAAATTATTTGACCGTGACGACATTTATGGTTGTGTATTAGTCACAATCGACCATTGTTTACTTACTTTTTTGAAGTGATTTAAGGTGTCTGGACTATTCTCACACATTTCCGTAATTAGTGTAACACCCGTAATTAACACACCTAAAAAAACCAGTTAGAAAACCAACCAAACTGACTCCAACACTAAACCTACCATGATTTTTCTCCGACAATAAACTTCTAGTTGCCGGTAAAAATATTTCCATAAGTTCAGGCACACGTTTAATAATTCGGAATGCACAAAGTGCTGCTTTTTTCCTAATATAAGCATTCGGAGACTTCATTAATCGCTCTACTTCCCCTGCTAGATCACGTGCCATTTCTGGCGAGGCAATGGCCCCCAACGTACAAAGAGCCAATCCAACAACAAATTGCGTTGTTGAATTCAAGTCACTAAAACAGAAAATTAACCAAAGCAAATTACAAGACTCAACTAACTTTTTAAGACAATTTGTGATCAATAAATGCACGTCTTGTCGCTCATCTAGGAGCAGCATAGCCCCCAAATAGCCGATTCTCTTATCAGTAAACCGCGTACTTGCGATCAATTTCAAACACTCCAATTGCCCGAAATGTGCAGGGTATCCCAACATGTGTATATACAGTAATTTCGCGATATTACGACATCTCCAAACGGAGTCTTCTTCACGGAAAGTTGACCTGATATAAGCACACTCCTTATTCACAACACTCCTTTCTTCAGCAGCTGTTCGGGCAGCCCTGATTTGCCTTATCAAGTCGCGAAGTCTCATTGGAGTGGGCATACGAACTGGAAACATTGTGTATTTATAAAAGTGGAGAAGAAATAGACAATTACCTCTCTCAATAGCTTCATTAACAGCTTGCTTAATTGTGGCCATGTTAAAAGCCGGATTGAACCTGAAAATGCGATTTTTAGGGCACGTTTTTCCTCATTTTAAAGGTTATTTACCCGTGTTCTGAAGCGTTCATTTTGCGATTTTTATAGCACAGAGACACACAAAACGTTAATTAAGAGCCAAACAACACATAAACATGGGTCGTTTGATGGGGACTATGACTTATTTACAGTGATCACCTGTAGTTCGCTGATTGACAGGTGACATGTAATTGTTGGTTTTGATGGGTTTTTTCACTTACCACCTAACAGAAATTCGTTTCAAATGAAAAAGTTGTGAAAGAATGGGTTTTGTTTAAGGATTTTAGACCATTGCACTGTGGTTTTACTTTTTTGACAAGAGTGACATATGCAATATGGCCGGCATAGATGACAGAATGACAGATGTACCGTACCGTCATAGATGACCAACTCTGATAGCCGACATATTTAGCTATTTAGTTCAAACCTCTTGTCGGTAGAGGCGCTTCTCAATATTTAAATTCGTTTTTTATGTTAAAACTAACCTAAGATCGAAATGTAACACAATCAGAGCAGGCTGTGCCAGCGTAACTGTATTGATGCGTCTAATCATTACATTTACGCTGGCACAGCCCGCTCTGATTCAGTTACATTTCGATCTTATCTTATTATTGTCAAAATTTTTTGACTTTAATTAGACTTAAAAAGTCAAATCAAACACATTTTTTTTAAACATTCTTACCAAATTTAATTTACAAACGTTTTTTTCCTCTTTGTGTTACGCAACATAATATATATTTAAATGAGTTATTCTTTCGTGTTATAATTTTTTACAGTTTATCATGTTTGCATTATTTAGTTAGATTAGTTCAGTTATTCAATTTAATACAGTTTCTTTTAATTAAGAATTGTATGTAGCTGCAATAGCTCAAATACAAGTGTTCGTCTGCACCTTTTACTTTAGAATATCCAAGTAAAATATTTATTTATTTATAAAAGTTAATATAGCTTATAAATGGTTGAAAGCTAAAAAACGTTAGAATGTAGTATCTATTAAAAACAATACAAAATAGTTTATATCCGACTGCTTAATAAATTATTCTTTATAATAAAATGTTCTGTCCATAAAGTACCTCTTTATAGTAGTAGTAAAATAGTAGAAGTCGTTTTAATATCCTTATTAGTACACCACTTTCTATAAACACGATATTCATGCCTAGATTTTGTTGATAATAGTAAATCAACAACATCTATAATTTCTTCCTCCTTAGAACTGCACTCTTCATCAGACAAATTTTTCACAAACAAAATAACAAACTCTCCGTAACCAAGAAGAGAACATGCACACTTAGTTGAGTTATTTCATTAGATTTATAATTTTTTTATTATTTTATTATTTTTGCAGTAGGACATAAAGCTTTGTATAAAATTCGTATATAATTAGGTCTTTTTGTACGCGCCCTACTTATCTACATAACCTGCAGGGCTTGTACAATAAAGACCTAAATTATATACTTATTACATAAATTGCTACTATTAAATGGTGCCTATTGTAAAGCCAAATTGTGCAAAAAAGATTTCTCCCTGAGTCACCAACTGGATTAAAACACTACGTGACATAAAATAGTTATAGGTATATTTGAAGCACATACAAGACAGGAATATTTTTCTTTAAAGTAAAATAATAATGCCGTTATTAAATTGAAGAAAATAAGCGAAATTCCTTTTTAAATGCGTACCTACATAATTCCTTTCTTTCCGGAAAATTATAGATTTATTCTAACAAGACTTCAAAACGATTCGGAATTTTACTGCACATGTGTAATAGCGTTTTAAGAGTCCTAATCTCAATTGACTTTTTTCCTTATTCTTAATTCCCTACCGCATGCGCGAACGAGCTATTTCTTTGACAGAACATATGACATTTTTCTCCATTGACCTTACAATATTTATAGATGGCTTCTTGGCAGAAAAGTTCGAGACAGATCGTCAGGTG
This sequence comes from Tribolium confusum, assembly GCA_029207805.1. NCBI lineage: Eukaryota > Metazoa > Arthropoda > Insecta > Coleoptera > Tenebrionidae > Tribolium > Tribolium confusum. The sequence goes on from JALGAY010000006.1 coordinate 15,952,024, forward strand.
GGCGTTTTGATTTCTTTACTATTATTGTTAAAGAATAGTGGCTGAGGTAACTCTTAGGTTGATTCAATTTATATTATAATTAATATTACTTTATTTCTTAAGTTGGATGGGCTCTCTAAACTTTTTATAATTCAGGGAACTTATGGTACAATACGCCGCGGCGCATGCGGTAACGAAAATGACTTTAATAAGAAAAAAGGTTAATTGCGTATGCTCACTACAATTCTGAATCGTTCTTCTAAAATATTGTTAATTATTATTAACTTATTAAACAAGTTAATTGTTAGAATAGAAAAATCATATTAAAAATCGATAGACAACTTATTATTAAGCTAAAATAATTAATTAAAATTCAAGTATTATTAAAAATTGTTGAAATGTTACTCAGTAATTAAAAGAAAGAATTACCAAATTGCAAAGAAAAACTTCCGTTGGGGGCGCTGCTATAAAAACAAAATGGCTGACAAAGCCGGGATAAGTGCTGGTACATACGGAGTTAAGAGGTTAAGTGTATAGAAATTACTGTGTTGTTATCGGGTGGTAGTGGTTGTTTGTGCAGTTGTACAATTAAAGTTTTATTATCAGACACTTCATGGTATGTTGGGGAAGGTGTTCGCCCTATTAAAGAAGGGGAACAGCTCTATCTAGCGGGACACGTAAATTTAAATATTGTAAAATGTGGGATTAAGGAACCGAATGTAGTGGCAGAATGCCTGCAATCATCTAAATTATCAGAAGCCCGACATAAAATTGAGATGACAATTCATAAAAACAGTGATACGTAACTTATTAGTTTATATTATTAGTGGAACCTTTATTGTACGATTCACAAAATTATGATTTTTAAAGGATGTTAATAATAATATCTGGAACTACACACTGTTTTAATCGTGGGCTTTTATTTACAAACGCTAAAAAATTTCATTAATGCATTATGATGCATTAATGCATTATAATTGCATTAATTGCATTAATAATTATTACTTAATAATTGCATTAATTAAGTTTTGTGTTCGATGATTCCGCACCTTTATTTAAGAAATAATCTTTATTTTTGAAATGTTTGCTGCATACAAGCATATACGTGGATATTTTTTTGCCGATTTTAAGAACTCTAACCCATTCCTTTTTTAATTTTTCATCACGAAGAGGAAATTTGTGAAATGACACACCATCACGATACGAACTGGAACATTGTGGCACGCAGCAATAGTTATCAATAGTCGGCTTTTTGATAACCTGAACACTTCTTCACGACTTTTAGTATTAAAAAACATTTCGTAAAAATTACAAAAGTGAATAACACCACAGATTAACACGTTAACACCGTTGAATCAGTGAAAATTTAAGTAGAACCAGGTTCTCCTAACGTTACGCGTGGACCTCTAACCCGGCGATGGTAGTTTTCATTATTGCCACTTGGCGCCGCCACCGTATCTTTAAATTTCCAATACACCGGCGGCAACATGAAATTTTATAATATTAGCAAAATTTTGGTATTTTAGTTGTTCTACTTAGTTTTTAGTCACATTTTTGTTTTTGTTTAAAATAAGTTCAAAATTCAGAGAAAAAATCCATCAATTTAATACGTTTTAAACAAAAATTTTTAGTAATTTCAATACCAAGTTATTCAATATTTATTTAGTTGATCGCGGTGTAATAAACAAGCTTCGACCACAGCGAGCTATTGGACACACGACCAGATAATTAATCGGTATAAATCAGCCGACTGCATGCTATTCATTCTATTTTAGTCTACAACGCCATGCATAATGCGCTCGGAAATCAGTAGCGTCCATACCAAAAATGTGACCAAAATATATTCATTACTTGAGAGTGTTAATCTATTACAGTTAAAAATAAACAAATACTTATTGAGTCAGTCACTGTCTACGTTAATGTGCAAAATCACGCCACTGCAGAGAGCTTATTTCCGCCGTTCCCTGTTAATAAATGTGCCATTTAATTCTTTTAAAGTGATACAATTCACAAGAAAATGTATACACTCGTACTTTAATTTTTTATGTTTTATTTTATGTAAAAAAACCATTTTACGTATTTTACTTTGTAGAATCTCTTATAGTTAAATTATTTGTATCACTGGATTTATAAAGGCTATTATTTCCCATTTAGAAAAATGTATTTAAAAAAAGTTATATCTTATAACACTTGTTGACTATCCAAAAATTTAGTTTGGTTATTAAAATTTAAAATTACCGCCAAGTCACTATTCGCAATCTAGGCGCCTCTATCGACAAGAGGATCGAACTAAATGTCTCAATAGGTCATTCACTGTCACTCATCTGTAATAACAGTTGTCATCTATAATGATGACTGGCTTATGACGTCACAGCTGTCGACGTTTCAAATTAGTAATAAAACTAATTTCGAAAAAGTTTCTTAATCGTTTTATTTGAATTTTATAACCTGACAAGACAATAAGCTGAGCCTCTCCACCAAAAATATTAAATAGCAGCAACTTCCACAAAAGCTGATTTTTTTTTAAATGTAAAGACAGCTTTTACCTTCGATTCAATTCAGGGGGTAAAACGCTCCATTCGCTCTCGTAATATGGGTACATTTCTCCCCAAGTGACCACGAAACGTAAACACCTGTTCTAATTCTGATAACTAAAAGATAAGACCGCACACAGTTATTTTATCTATTTTATTAGGTTTGTTGGTTTACAGATTAGGAATCGTGTCATAAAAATCAATTTTCTTCATGATTGCGTGCCGGTCTTATGAAACTGTTACGTTTTATGCAATCGACAAGCCATTTAATGCCTTCATCAACACCATCACTGCAAAAAACACTTAACTTTAAACACTGAAAACAAGTTTTGTTTACCCAGTCAAAGCCGAGATTGGCATCACCATGCAATCTCTCTTTCCAATTAAATGAGCGTTTTTATTAAATATTGGTTTAACCTCTCGCACTCCCATACATTCTGGAATATCTTGCTTATTTGCTAAGACAAGTAAAGGAACGCCACGTAGGTTCTCATTGGCTATCATCTTATCTAAAACGTTATAAATTATACATGAAGTGTTTAAATTGAGGACGCACACCGAAAGTTTCTTTTGAATCGTCGATTCTATCTCTGTCTGAGGAATCTACTATGTAAATTATCGCATGTGATTCAGCATAATACTAAAAAACAATTTTATTACATTATTATTAAAAAAAAACTTTTTTACTTTATCCCAAAGCGATTGTAATTCGCTTTGACCTCCCAGGTCCCAGAAATTCAGTCTTATACCCGCAACCTCTATTTTCCCAATATTTAGTCCCACAGTCGTTGTTATTTTACTGGGGTGAATACCTGTGTAATTTTTTGTAAGTTTTGTTTTTGCCGCCTCAAGGTAAGTCTAAAAAGTCGAGTTATGTTGGTAACACTTTTTTTCCATATTTACCGTTTTTCCTGCATTATCAAGGCCTAGGATTAATACACAGTATTCGTCTTTTTGCACCATATACTTGTAAAAACCATGTAAAAGTGTGTACATGTTTTTTATTACAACTTTTACATGTTTTCATGTAACAATCATAACAAAACAGTCGCCATTTTTGACACCTGGCAGCTGGACATAGAAACGTTGGGTATAGAATACACAGAAATTGTGTCTGAGTGTTGAAATTGAAAAGCGCCATTTTGAACTAAATATCTAGGGTAGAAATTTCATTATTTAGGACTGCCAAATTGTTTACTAAAATTTGTAATTGCTAATTTTCTAAAATTTTAAGATTATTAAAATACTGGTACAATTTGAAACAAAAACAAAATAGTGTAAACTTGTTAATTTTGATATTACTTACCACCACATGACACAGAAAAAACAATGACGTTAATTTTCGTCTTCTTTTAAAAATTTTTTTTTATATAATTTACATCTTACTTTACATTTACTTCTTTTTCTCATATTACTGTTCCAACCTTTGTTTGTTTTTTTGTCTTAACTTCTTATTGTTATTTCTGTGCCAAAATATTCCTTTGACTTTCTGAAAGTAGTTTTTCTCATTTTCTTTTTTTCCAATCGTCGTTATGAAATTCCTTTAAAGCTGTCTTTTATTCCTCTAACATTTATTTTTACTCCTTTTTCTTTTTCAAGCTTGTATAGAGACATCTATAATTTTGTAGAATCGTGCTTTTTTCTTTTTTTTAAACGACATTTTTTTCCAAAAATTGTTGCTTTTTCCCCACCCAGCTTCGTTTCTGAAAATCATTTATTTCTCAACGCCCTTTTTTAAACCCTTCTAGAATCTTTTTCTATTTTCTATAATCTTTCTTCGCTCTACTTTTTGTCCTAATCATTGTTTTTAAAATTCTTTTATAATATGTATTGTTTGTTCATTTAGAACTTTCTTTTTTTTTTCTTTCACTCAAAAGTTTTTTAACTTCTTCTAGAATTGCCTTTCACTCTTTTTATTCCTCTGGTATTTATTCTTTTTTCCAAACGTGGTGCCGTTGTTCAAACTCTCCTAGAATTTTCTAATTTTCAAGAATCTCTCATTGTTTTATACTTTACTTTTATGTCCAGCCGACGTCTTTCACCTGCTTCTAGAATTTTCTGTTGCACTTTCTCCTCCACTAATTTTCGTTTCTCAAAACTATTTTTTTCTTACAAATAGAGTATATTCTGGAATCTATTCTTGTTCTTCTACCAATCCTTTTTCGGTCAAGTTTTTTTTTATCCCAAACGTCGTTTTTCAAGCTTCTATTGAAACCTGTTTTTTAGAATCTTCATTTGCTTTTCTTTTTGCAAGTTCTTTTGAAATTTTCTTCTGATTTCCCAAATATGTTTTTCCTTGTTGTCGTAAATTCTCTTCAGTTGTTTTTTTGACCAATCGTCGTTTTTCAATTTCCTTTAGCTCATTTTTGGTTTTTTAAAACTTCCTTTAGTATTTCATTGTTTTCCACTGACGTCTTCCAACTTCTTCTGGAATTTATTTGTGCTCTTCTTATTACATTAATTTCAATTTTTTCAAATGTCGATTTTTCATTTATAGAATACTTTTTACTATCAGAATTTTTTAATTTTTCAAATTGTCATCCACTCGATGTTTTTCGTCTAGAACTCTCTTCTGCTCTCATTCCACTAATGGTGATTTCTCAAAATCTTTATTTTTTCTAAAATAAAAAAAATAATTTTCACTCCTTACATCAATGTGTCGCAACTCGGATTTATTACGATTTAAAGTAATCAAAACAACAAATTAATTTAGAAAAGTAACTTAAAAATAACTTTTAGTAATGAAATAACTCAATAACACACTTCGATCGCCCTGAATAATTGTCCGAGATTCGCTAAGGCAACTTTTTCACACTGCAAATTCCTCTGTTATATGTCTATCAAGGCTCGTTTCTAATATATTTGCAAACATTCTCGGTATCAACATTAATAAAGTTATAAAAATAATGAAATGGATTCCACAATAAAAAATTTAAGAATCTCTTGGTTAAAATTTTAATCGTATTGTGGTAGGGTTGTTTTTTAGGAAAAATAAACTTTTACTTTACTTTAGACTTAAAGGAAAATCTTAAGGGATGTTATTAATAAGGCCTAAGCGGTTCCTAATCCACAAAGCTAATAAATTTATATTTTGAACGTAGGCCTTCCCTGGGGTTTAATATTATAAAAATACCAACCCGGGGGTCGGGAATCAAGTGCTTTAGGGGTAAGGGGTGCAGTCTAATATCTTTACCATCAATTAAAAACAAGACTCAGTTTTTAAGTTAAATACAAAATATATTAAAAGATATTTAGTTAATACAACAAAATAATTAATGATATAACTTTTGATAAAATCTTAAATATTAATATAAAATTCAAGTAAAACTTTAATTCATAAACGAAACAAAAATAAACAAAACATTAATCTTTAAATACGAAATTAAACCATAATATAAAAATCCAAAACACGTAAAAATTACCTTCAAATTATGGCAAACAAAAGAAAAGGTTTTTAAACTTTTTAACACGATCTATAGCAATTTTCCTACTTTAATGATTACAATAATTTAGATCCAGTAACGTTCAATTTATGACAAAAACAAACACTTGGAAACTAGTGAGTATCAATCATTACTTTCCATAAAACTGAATTTATACTAAAGCACATTTTATCTGTTTTAAAATTCAAAGCGGTTACATAAACGATAAAAACTATAAGTTTCAAAATTAATAAAAGAATGACTAATCAACTACGACTTAACAATTAATCTGACAATAAATAAACGAATTCAAAAACAAGTAAACCAAGTTAATTCTACTTTAAATTAATCGTTCTTTTATTTTAATCAATTTCATTGATTATTACTTTACTCTAACAAATATTAAAACTAAAAATAACCTTAAGTGAAGAAGGAGGATATGCGTTCGGATATGTGACAAAATACTCAAATTCATTACTTAGACTCAAATTTAGAATGAACAAACTCAAATTTACTTTAACACAGTTCCAATATCAACTCTCAATTAATAGTTATGAAACTAATTCTTTCTTTCAAAATTCAAGGGTCATGAGTGGTTAAAAATCAAATAATTTCTCTATGAAACAAAATTCTCTTTTAAAATTAATATCCAATTAATTTTCAGTAAACATAGCATCCTTTAACTATTAAACCTTAAGTTACCAATAACTTTTTATTCCAAAATCAAATATTCAACTCAAAACGATCAGATGCAAATCCTGTCTCAAAGCAATTACATATTCAACAACCTTTTCGAAAAACTATGTGTAATTACCAGAAATCCCGTGAATAAGTTACTTAGAGCCATTTCATAAATCAGAATAAAAATCATTTTAGCTTCTAAAGCCATAGTTAAAATTTTGAATTACAAAAACATCGGTTCAAGTCAAACAATTTTGGACTTACGGCTATCACCAGGTGACACTTGGGCTCAGATGACTTTTGGACTGGCTTCCATTGTACTCACACACTTTTGAACTTTTTAATTATTTAAAACAATTAAGGAGAAGTGCACATATTAACCACACTTGGAGGTCTATTATCCTCCCACTTTTGGGTGGAAGCTTTTATATCATCCCAAGTAAGGCCACACGTGGGATACCGCGTCATTGTGACCATGTGGACTTATTTTTGAACGTGATGAACTCAATTTTTCTTTGTTTGACTAATTCGTCATCTGACTTTGAGGAGTCATTTCATTGAAAAAATCATAAACTTATTTTTTGTGAACTAGCCTTGCTTTAAAACAAAGAACTTCGCGACCCTATAAAAAATTTGACCATGTTAAACTCATAAAAGTCTGGGTCGCTTTCGCATGACGCATTCCTTTGTTCTCTGGTTGATATGGAAATTTTATATTTTTAAAAATAATTCACCACAATGGAATGAATTTTTAAAGATTTTAAACAGGGTAGTTTTTCTACCCCACCACAGTATTCTAGCTCCTGTTGTGTCTATGGCCCTCCCCTCTTTCTTTTTGTTATGACAGGACTGCCAACCATAATTTGAATGTTGGGTCACCTAACAAGCAGGGGCAGAATGACCCAATGGGTTATTTATAGAAATTACACAAAAGACGATATAGGATTACAATAAGGATTGTAATTTAATATATTTCTGACCTTCTTGATACACTCCTCATTTAACGAAATTAATGATTTGTTTTGGTTACTTCTAAGTAGGCCCACTCCTTTAGCCTTTACCATTCTTTACCCAGTTGTCCTTTCATAAACCCAGTCATGGTTTATAGCAGCTTAAATTGTTAATTTTTTGTGATTTTTATAAAATTTACTCGAAATGGCTTCACTTAAAGTGAAAGAATTGTTGTGTTTGCTGTATTCAGCTTTATTATTTGTAAGTATCACATTTAAAATAATTTTAGGCTTAATTTAAACCACACAAAATTAGATTTCAGGTGTATTATTAATAGGATTTTCTGTTGTCCTTCTTTATAAAGTAGTTCATCATTTTAAATTCATTCCATCGAGTGCTATTGGTCCTTTTATTGTTTATTTTTTGCTTGGGTTTATTCACCTTTTTCTCACCTGGTTGGGTATTAAAGGTCCCTCACGAGAACACGATGTACACATTATCTTGGTAATAAATAAACAAAACATACATTAAAGTCAAAAATAACATCAAATTTTAGTTTATGGTAATTACCCTAATTTTATTAGTTGCGGAATGTACAGTCGGAGTTTGGTCGATAATTCTTTGGGATGAAGTCGACGTCGAATCTTTGCAATTAATGCAAAAATCCTTCAATGACTTACTTGATAATAATTACGATAAAAAAGATTGGGTCCGTTTGGAATCAGAGGTAATATAAAATTTTTATTTCACGCTGGGTAGATCACAGGCAGCGTGGCCGAGCGGTCTAAGGCGCTGGTTTTAGGCACCAGTCCGAAAGGGCGTGGGTTCGAATCCCACCGCTGTCACAATTTTTTTTTTGTAGTTAAAATGTTGCGGATTTGATGGGACACAAGCATACGTCAAAAAGGACATTCTTCCTTTATCTTGCTGTAACAGGGAGGTGGAAAATTCCACCTGTACTGAAATTTACCAAACCGGATGCCAAAAACCATTGGCGAGTTATGCAAAAATTTTATTGATTGACGCCGCCATTATGGGATTCTCCTGTTGCTTATTTCAAGCTTTGGGTGTATTTTTATTTTACACATTTTTACGAGCTTTGAAAATCGAGAGGGCTGCACGGATTCAAAGGAGGCTTGCTATGCAAAGACAGGCCTCACAGGAGAATGGAAGTGCCAATCCCACACCCTCATCGCCGCCGCCCCCAAGCTCGGCTTGATTTTTATTCATTTACAATTTTTATACGCACAAATGTGCCTTATTTACCAAAATGTCACTTCTGTAGGTCATGTTACTTTAAGTTAATTTTCCTTTCAGAAGTGGATAGACTATAAGAGAATTTGTACTTAATTTGCACTTTTATGACAAGTTTTTTTTAATTTTTTGATATTTTATTTTGTATTTGTTTTTTGGATAAATAAAACCACCATTTTAATTGTGTTTACTATTTTGCTTACTTAAGGAATGCTGGAGAATAAACATACCAGTTAAAAAATCCTACACCACTTCACAAAAAGTGGATTATTTTCCTATTGCTATAAACTACTGAAGATACACAAAATTGTCACTCTGCGTCCTCATTCCGCAGCATAAAGCACATAATCTAAACAATTCATTGTTAATAAAATAAATATTTTTAAAGAAATGAAAAATACTTCTTTTTTATCAAATCGTTTACTCTATATGCTAAATTAAGGATAATATAATTAAATGGGGACACAGACTGTTATTTCTTTTTTTTTATAAAGAAAAAATAAATTAAATGCAATTTTGACTCTAAGATTTCACTAATCAAAAAACACCAACAGCCAGACATTTCAGAGCTTCTTCTGAGCAAAATAATACACTGAAAAAACAGTTTTTATGATGGGAAACCCGCTGGTGGTTGCCCGGGCACTGAATATTGGGGTCTAAAATTGGCAAAGTTTGCCGCGGCTGCTGCAAATCCTGGCAAATTGCCGGCATTGAAACCAGGCGGGAACTGACTCATTACTTGTGCTATAACAAAAAAAAAATCGGATGAAGCAATGCAAAAATGTTATGAAAAATCTACTATTGTTTAAAATCGAGTTTTTCATAACTGTTTACGTAAACAAATATAAATATACTCCGTTTTATATTTATATGCAGTTGTCTGTCTTTGTTCAACAGTATCTATATGACATAGCAACATATACAACAATGTGTTGAAAAGAGACAGACTAGGGTATTAAATTAAAAAATAAGGTATACTAACCTGTTGTTTGGCTGTTACTCGACGACGTCGCCGCCAACCTCGACAAAATACTCCTTTCCGACATTTGCAATCTTTGTGCAACTGGTGGAATCCTCGCTAAAGTTGCCGGCAATCTTGAAACATCTGATTTCATATCACTCAACAACTCCTCTAACTGATTCAACACTTTATGTAAAACAGCATTCGCTGGTTTATTTCCAGCCAATGATTCTTTACTCAAATGTTGATGTGATTCAGCCAAACACTCAACTTCAGCAAATCTTGCATTCAACGACATTGCTGGATGATTCGGATCTTGAGTTAGATTCAAATACGCAGCTCTGCGTAATTGTTCTTCAATAACAAGTGCTTGTTCAAGTAATTTAAAACGACGTGCTAGGAATTTATTTTTAATCTCAAGAAAATTCCCTTTACCAACATCCATTTTAAATGGTTCATTGATGATAGCAAAACGAGCATCAGCTTGGATGTCTTGCCAACGGCCATAACCGTGAGTTACTATACCGGAAAGCAACCAGTAGTCGTGGCGGCGATGCCAAATTTCGTATTCTCGGCCTGGAGTTGCTGCTTTTTCCTCATTGAGCCATAAAGTGTGCAACTCGGTAAAACCACCATCGGCGATATTAAACATAAAACGCTTTTTCGCTTCTTCAGGATCAATCACTTCCTTTTCTTTCTTATCTTTTTTATCCTTATCCTTATCTTTATCCTCAGTTGACTCAGTTTCATCTTCTTTCTTATCTGTTTTAGGTTTCTCATCTTTCTTTTCACTTTCTTCGCTCTTCACTTCTTTAACTTCCTCATCTTCTTTCTCTTTGTCTTTACTTTCAGTTTCTTCCTTCTCACTAGTCTCTTCTTTCTTTTCTGTTGTTTCAGGTTTAACATCTTCACTCTTAGGTTCAGGTGCAGGTTCACTTGTCTCAGTTTCATTTTTAACAGTTTCAGCTTCTTTTGGTGGTTCTTCCGGTGTTTTCTCCTTTTCTTTTTCTTCAGTTTCAACTTTAACTTCTTTTTCTTCACTACCTTCTTCTTTACTCTTCTCGGTTTCCTCTTTGGCTGGAGCAGGACTTGCTGCAGCACTAGTAGCAGGTGTAGCACTAGTACTAGTAGTTGTACTTTTAGGTGTTTCACCTTCACCACTAGGTGGATTTTTATTCTGATCCATGATCGTCTTTTTAATAACTTCAGGCATACTATATTCTCCATTGATGTGTTCAAATTCTTGTACTTTTTTTCGTATAAGTGACATTACACCAATTCTTGTTAAAACATGTTGTCTGCTTAAACCCTCACGTGGTACACCATCAGCAAAAGTTTCAGCGTTGTCAGCTCCAGGTTCACATAAATGTCTCATAAATAGAGATACGTAAGCTTTGAAATTCTTTTCAGATTTGCCACGTAAATCTCGAACAAGCCATTGAGAATTAAAGGCATCTTGTGGAGGCATACCATAGCGCATAATAGCATTAAGAAATGCCTTTCTTTGTCTGGCATTAAATCCAAGAACTTCAATATTGCCTCCAACACGTGCCAAAAGAGGTGGTAGCGGTCTGTCACGTTCATCTTTTCTTTCCATTCTACGTCTACTACGTCTATTCAAATCACCTTCATTCTTCTCATCAAAGTCATCATCTTCTTTATCTTCATCAGATCCAGCAGAAAAATCGGAATTGTAATCGGATAAATTCTCTTGCCATGTTGAATCTTCACGAGTATCAGTTGTCATACCACCATCATTGTAATTCACTTGTTTTCTCACACGTTTACCTTTACCCAATGTCCTTGCAATGTCTTCTTGTTGTTGCTCGTAATGATGACGTAATAATTTAATCCAATATGCAGGATCTGTATTTTCAGCTTCTTGTTTGATAATTTCCGTATCAACTTCTTCTTCATTATCGCCTTCTTTTGTTACATAACTGGCGACTTTAAATGAACTCAAATACTCATTTGCCCAATTTTCTTTCTGTTCAATACCTTCTTTGGTACGATCGAGAAGTTCAGTAACTGCTCTATCATCATAATGAATTGCTTCATCCTCTTTACCTTCATCTTCTTTAAAAAGTTCTTCAGTACCAAAACGAAGGATATCATCAAGTTCTTGTTTAGTAAAATTAGCACCTTTTCCACCCATTCCTGGACGTACTACAAGATGTGTCAACATCATTTTTCGTTTTGCAACTTGTGTGACTCTCTCTTCAACACTATTTCTTGTGACGAAGCGGTAGATCATAACTTTATTAGCTTGACCAATACGATGAGCTCTTGAAAATGCTTGAATGTCATTATGTGGGTTCCAATCCGAATCATAGATAATTACAGTATCAGCAGTTGCTAAATTAATACCTAAACCACCAGCTCTTGTAGAAAGCAAAAATACAAATTGTTGGGCGCCAGGTGCATTAAATCTATCTATAGCTTCCTGTCGCAAACTTCCAGTAATTGCACCATCTATACGCTCATATTTGTACCCTTCTCCTTCAAGGAAATCTTCAAGAATATCTAACATTTTTGTCATTTGAGAGAAAATTAAGACACGATGACCTTGCTCACGTAGAATTCTCAACATTTTTGCAAGTAATACAAGTTTTCCTGATGCTTTAATCAAGCTTTGGGTGTCGTAACCTCCATTTGGACCAATTGGAGCTTCTTCAGCCGCAACAGGGAACAAATACGGGTGATTACAACACTTTTTCAAGTCCATCATGATATTCAAAAGTGAGACAGATTGGCCACCCCCTTTAGGATTCAAAGCTTCATAATTACGTGTCAAAATATACTTGTAGTACTTCTTTTGCATTGGTGACAACTCAACTCGAACAATAAATTCGGATTTTGATGGCATATTTTTTAAAACATCAGCTTTTAATCGACGCAACATATGTGGTCCAAGTAATTCGTGTAATTTTTTTACTTGTTCTTCTTTTGAAATATCAGCAAATTCATTTTGGAACGTAGCGAGATCATTAAATTTCTGACTATTGAGGAAGTTTAGTAAATGGAATAATTCTTCAAGATTATTCTGAAGTGGTGTTCCAGTCAGGAGAAGTTTGTATTGAATATTGTAGCTGTTTAAGAGACGGAAAAATTTCGATTGGTTGCTTTTTAACCTATGGGCTTCGTCTACGACAAGTACAGCCCATTCAATTGAACCGAGACAAGCAGCATCGATTGAAATTAATTCATAACTGGTTAATAACACGTTGAATTTGATTGAGTTGGCTTTGACGCGGCATGCTCGGCCGCTTTTACTGATGTTTTCTTCAAAACTGAACTCGTTTTCACGGATTACGGCTCTGGAGTCCTTGTCACCTTTTTAAAAGAAAGTAAAAAATTGTTGTTATGAGCTAAATGAAGGCTGAGAAATTATTGTCTTTTTCATATTAAAACACCTTATTAAAATCAACAATATATAACATTAACAATTCAATTCTAGTAAGAAAGTGTCAAACCGATATAAGCAAAATGAAACTAAATTCATGCTACATTATTTGAAATCCGAAATTTTAAATGACATTAAGTTCATTAGTATGTGGACAAGGATATTGTTTAATTCTACCAAGCACTTTCATAGTTTTATTATCTTCATCCTAAGACATCTTTAGGACTTAAATCCGCAATTTTAATTAATCAAAGTTGCAAATTTAAGTTCTGAAGAAGCTATTAACAATAGAATAAAGTGAAACGTCGGCAAAAACTTACATTTAACGTTTCGATATCCTTATCCCACAAGAAATATGGTAAAAAATTAAAACTAGTTACTTTTTAAAGACATTTTTAATTTTGCGGATCTTAGAAATAAGTTTTCTTTAGTGAAACCAAAAACTGAATTCTTGTTACCTAATTTTAATTGTTGATTAGTTGTTTTTGTAAATTTTATTTGTAGTGTAGTGAAAAACCGCTTGGTTTCATACTTTTAGTGAATCGATTTTATACATACCAACATATGTAATGACGTAAAAATCAGGTGCCCACGTTTCAAACTCTCTCTCCCAGTTGATGATAGTCGACAAAGGAACACTGACCAAAAACGGCCCTTTACAGTGACCTTCTTTGTATAATGAATACAAAAACGTGATAGTTTGGATAGTTTTCCCCAAACCCATCTCATCAGCCAAAATCGTATCAATCCCTTGTCCCCAAGAATACCTCAACCAATTAAGACCCTCAAGTTGGTAATTATGCAATTGCATGCCGCACTCATCCAAATAATTCGGTTGTTTATCAAGTTTTTTCTTAAGATCTGTTGTTGGTTTCTCTGGAGGTGGTGTATAACGACGTGCTGTGGTCCTATCCTCATCATCCAATAATTCCCGGGTTTTTGATTTCTTTCCTTTCTTGCCTTTGCCTTTACTATTGACATTTTGTTGAGTACATGCAGCTCGCAGGTCCATGTAATACTCAATTGCTTGTTTTAGACCAACAATTTCGTCGTTTTCTTCCTCCCAAGTAGCTTGGTCATATGATAATTCTCTCCATTTTACCAAATAGAGGGTACGTCCGTCTCTCATATTTCTGTGATTGATAATACGGTGCACAACTAACCATTCTGGTTTAATACCGTATCTGTAAAATCTTTCCTCAAGTTCAGCATCTTTATAGTCACTTCCTAAGCTAAGAAGACGCTTGGATCGCTGATCCATTTCATCCATACATTCCTCGAATTTCGGAGGTTCCTCCATGTCATACTTTCGGACAAAATTCCGATACAATAAAGGATGGTTCACTTCAAGTTGTAACTCAGACACCCAACTGCAATGCCAATGCGAATAATCCATCCACTTGACAAAAAACTCTCGGTGACGCTTCCGGTTTTTACTTTTCCCGTTTTGTTCCTTATTTGCGTCATTTCCATTCTGGGGTTGTTCCTCAACCCATCTCCACGTGAACAGCTTCGCAATTTTGCCCTTCAATGGTGGACAACTACATCTTGGACATTTCCAATCCCCATCGGGGATCTCCACCAAAGGCGGATTTAAACAATGAGTGTGATACGCCGAAGGACACGAGTCACAACAAAGCAACTCTCCACCATCTTTGCAAATCCTGCAAAACTCCTGGTGCTCGTCATCGTCTTGTTCTGCAGGTCCTTCGTTTTCGCAATGGGGACAACTCCATTTTCCTTCAGGAGTGTCTTCAAGTTCGGGATCAAGACATACAAGATGGTATGCTCTAGGACATGTGTCACAGAGAATGATTTCGCCTCCTTGTTGGCAAACTTCGCAGTAGTCTTGGTGTTCATAGGGTTCTTCTTCGGGTTTGCCACCAGCTTTTTTGCCTTTCTTCTTTTTGGCTTTGTTGCCGAATTTCGTTTTGGCTTTTCGGCGAGGTTGAGGTGGACCATCGTCTACAGGTTCGGAAGGACCCGCTTCTTCAGGAGCTGGAGTGGCAGCAGCTGCATTGGCTTTACGTTCGTCAGCTTCTTGGAGCATTTGCTCGAATTCGGCGTCGGAGTCACGGTCGGAACCGGCGCCACTGCCATCACCTTCTTCTTCCTTTAAATAGAAAAAAAAAGTTTGTTAATAAAAAATATATACAGGGTGGCCATTCCTTTAAATTTAATAATATAAGGTTCAAGTTGCATCATGTCCAGTTAGTGTTTTTGGTATCTATTCATAATTTTAACAGTGTAGAAAATTATCCCACATAAAGCAAGTCAAAACAGACATTTGAAACTGAATTTATCGCGCATAACATTTGTAAATTCTTTATTAAATCAACACATTACTTCAGGGATCGTATCTATTACTTTACTATTAAAATACGCAATGACTTTCAGTAAATATATACTGTATCCTAGATGATAATAAATTCCATGTTTTTTTTTAGCCTTGAACATTAGTTTCTTATTACATCACAAAAAATACCGTGCCAATGAAAATGACTTGAATTAGAGCAAGCTTTGATCAGTTAATTTTATAAAATTATGTTCTACCAAGCGAGGCATAGACTTACCGAACTTCCTCTTTTCCTCTTCCCCAGTTTGATCTTTAAAGTAGGCACTTTGGATGCCTTCTTCGATGATTTTTTCCCTCTTCCACTCCTCTTCTTCTTATTTTTGGAATCATCGTCTTCGTCATCTTCATCATCCTCGTCAAAAGCTTCCGATTCCGGCTTTTCTTTAATAACTCTAGGACGTCCAGGTTTGGGATAATCACTTTCAGCTGCTGCAACACTCTCAGCATTTTCCGATTGTAAATTCGGATTAATATTAGAAAATTCTCGCCATTTTGCCGCAACTAACATCATTAGTTTAGACATAGGAACCTACAAATAAAATACTTAAAAAAAGCAACAAAAATTTGTTAATAACATGCTTTTGGATTCTCTTTAGTAAGTAGAGGGCGCACATGTTGTTGAAATAATTTATACGTAGTGAGATTCTGAAAATCGGTTTCAGTGTACTCGAGTTCAACATCGGTTAGACCGAAAGTTGAGCAAACTTCTTCAATAGTAGGCATTCCACTTCCGGTGGATGCGCTCTCTTGGGCTGGGGTTGTAGGCGTTGAAGGATGTTTTGTAGAACCGCGCGATTTTCGGCCTTTTTTACTAGTGGCGTAGTCCGAATCACCGGCGCCGTTATCATCATCCAAGAGGAAATCGCTCTCCTAAAAGAGTTATTATATGTATAATAAAACACTAAAGTTGAACTTTTCAAAATATACAGCACCAACTTATTGATATTGTTCTAATTGAAAAAAAAATAAAAAAATACATAAATTATATATTTTTTCCACGACTAGCTATGAAGTTGACCATTATTGCGTCTCCTAGCCAATTGAGAAGTTGAATTTCTCTGCTACTGGTTAATAATTTCTTCTATTATTAACCTAGGTTAATAATGGACGAATTCAAATGTTTTGAAAATCCAGGGATAGTTGTTCAACAAAAACTTGTGCAACATAATTTTGTATACCCAGGAAATTGTCTTTAACGTATTTGTGAATGTATTTAATGTATTTACCACAAAATCATTTGAATAAAAATGCCATTACAAATTTTTATTGTTGACTCGTTGTTAGGTCTGTTGTTAACGTAAATGTTTCTTGTTACCATAGTGTAATTTCAAAGAATGATAGATTTATGGTTGTTTTTAAACTTTACTAAAAAATTGTCGCAAATTTCTTAAGATTATTGATTTAGGTTGTGCAATAGTATATTAAGAGCAGAAAGTACATTTTTGCCGCTCGTGTATGAAAATTGCTGCAAGAGGGACAAAAATAAATTTTGCTCGAAATATACACGCTATTTATTCGACGACTGATCACACACTTAATTCAAATAAGTATCAGAGATGTCAGAATTTTTTTATTGATAACAATAAACTATCTCGCTATATATGCATTGCTATAAATAAATTGTTGTTTACTCCGTTGCCAACACAATCAATTTTTATTTATACCGTTGACAGTCCAACCAATTTCTAACATCCAATCAAAGTTTGTTATTATTGGTAGAAAGCGAAAACGCTCTAGAGCGGCAATTTTGGTGGTTGCGCTCGCTCCGCGGCATGTGTCAACTTTCGAATGTCAAATGACACTTAGAAAAGGCTACTTTCAAGTTCAGTCGTCGAAAAAAATAAGTTTTATTAGTGGAAAAGCAAATTTGCATTCTTGTGCTTCTTGATTAAAAAAAAATCAATAGTTTTTGCATCGAATTTGGCTAGTAGTGGTTGGCTAAACCACGGAGGCAAAGACATTTATAGGCCTCGCACCTTATTCCGCTCGGGGCAAAGCCCCTCTTGGAATAATCTTCGTGCTCGGTCAATAATAACATTCTTCACCACCTTGGTGAATCACTATTTTAAAACAAGAAAAAATACGAATTCTTTAGGATCAGTCAACTATAATTTCTATTTAAAAAAGTAACTTTGCTCTATATTTTAAAAAACAAAAAGATATAAAAAAAGATTTGACTGCACCGTTCGATTCTACATAAAAATCTGTAATAGCACCAGTTTTAATTTTATAAATTGATAAAAAAGTTACGGGATTTTAAAGAAATCGCCAAAAAATCAAAACTCATAAACAAAAGATGATAAGACAATACTAATTAGACCATTAAATTTGTTTCAAAAAAGTAGTACTAGAATGTATTAGTCGTTTCTTTGTGTGATGATCGGATGCACAGTTGGCTTCAAAAAAATCGGGAAATGAAATTTGACCTAATGTTAATTGGAAATTTAATTTGTGAATTAATGTCAAATTATGTCTCTTTGACATTAGTATTAACTAACATTTCTGACACATAAGTGCTGTTTTTTTACCTAAATTTTAAAAAGCCGTTTCAAAATACATATAAAAATTTATTAAAATTCGGCAGAATTTCTTCTGAAAGTTCCCTTTTTTTTAAGCCATCTGTATGAGAAACCTCCCAAAACCATCGAAAATTGTACTCAACAGGAAATTGAGAAAATTTAGCAATATTTTGCTCTTATCAGGAAAAAGAGGAGATTTAATTTTGTTTATGTACCAAATTTCATAATAATAGGTCAAACGGTTTTTGAAATATTCAAAAAAAAAAATATTTTTATACATCCAACTTTGAAGAGCCATCACTCGAGACAAGACAAAAAAAAATTCTGCAGATTATCATTACTTGTGGTGCTCTATCAGGTTAACATTTTGTTCCATACTTTTGAATCAGCCCTTATGTAACCAAGTTACGGAAGCTATTGTCATAAATTTGTCTACTTTACCGACGATTTTTGACTTTAATATGAGTCAGCAAAAGTACTATTTTACAGCTATGTATTTTGATTTATATGAGTACTTTATGAGCTTTACTAGTTTACTGGCGATTTTAGAAAGAAGTATATTTGACCATCTGAAAATTCCTAATTTAATCTGAAAATTCTTACGTCTCCGCTGTCATTTTTTCGCTTTTTCTTTTTCTTCTTTCCTTTCTTCTCCTCTCCTCTCGCTTTTCGCTTCTTCCCCTTTTTCTTTTTTCGTGCATCTTCCGGCTCATAATCGTCGTCTTCATCCTATAATATCATAATTAGTACTTTTAATGAGTCCAATTCTTAATTAAGTACCCCATGTTTGATTGGCGCTTCATCCGACTCCGGTTCGTTATCAATAGGTTCTCCTGCAGTTTCTTCCGGTGCTTCCTCTTCTCCTTGAATAAAAATAAAATCATGCGTGTGCCATGTGGACAGTGGTCAGCGTGATCATAACAAAATTTTGGAGGGAAAATATGAAATTTCTAACCCCAAAACCTCCACGACGTTTTAAGCATAAACCTTTAATTTGCAATCTGCCAATCTCTTTGTTTGATGGCCTCCATTTTGTTAAGGGTCAGGATATGCCCGCGCGCTGTCACAAAAATAATGAAAACCTGCCTCCCCCTTTCCCCGCGCCCTAATATAACTGATTACCAGGTTATAATTATGCATTTTTGCGGCCTTCCGGGACCGAATTTCTCCATTTATGTGACCTGGAGGACCGGCTAAGGCAAGTTAAGAGCCAAATCAAACGGGATTTTGATTAATTTCCGCGAATTTTTATGAAAATACATGAATTTTAAATCGGCTTAGATTTACACCTATGCACCGGACGGCAAATAAACTTACCGGCGTAAGAGTCCTCGACCTCTTCGTCAGATGCCATCACACAAAACACACAACGATTGTTTCACTAATTGTTTTATTTTTATTCAAGAAAACACACAAGAAACAAACTTTACACGGCTTTTCTTGGATAGTTGTTCTTTCCCTCACTTCACTCTTATCCCCGTTCCTAGAATTTGCTCCCTACTGCGCATGTGTCAAACAATCTTAAGACCAACCACTGCGATGGTCTTATCGTTTAGTTCAAACCTTTTGTCGGTAGAGGCGCACAAGTTATGAAAGTAACATGGCGCTAATTTTAAATAAATAGTGTCCTAAAAAATAGTTTTAAAATAGGGTAATACAAAAACTTTAACTGTAGAAAATTTATTTAAAACAAGTAACTTACTTTTTTACATAAATGTCTCTTCTCAATAAGCTTAATATTAAAAAAAAATAAATGGTGTAACTGGTTGCTGTTAATTTTCTTTCAAATTGACATTGCAAACTTTTATTGGAGAAACGTCAAATTTTACAGTTGCTAACAAAAATTTATTTATTTCGCATGTACGTAGAAACGAGTCATACTCCAATAGATATTATTAATAAAACAACTAAATGCACCAAAAGCGGTATAAAATTTTCAAATAAACAACTGCCTTAATAACCTAGTAACAGCTAAATAAACATCTGTTTATAAAACAAAATTAAATAAAAAAGTTAAAATATACTAAATTATGTTTTTTATGACAAATTACGTTTTAATTTTTAAAAGTAAAAAACTTAGGCGCCAGGCTAAAAGGCGTAAACGCTAAAAGAAAATAGAAAAAAGACGTAAGTGCTAAAATTGTGAATTAACTCAATAATACAATAAATATATTATATATAAATAAATAAATTGTCCGCAAAAGCATTTTATTTCTCCAATCCAGTAACATAAAAATTATACATAAAATATAAATGATTACTGAGATATTTGTTTTTTCCGTCTCCTGTAAAAAATGGTGAAAGCCGCTTACGCGTTTTTGTCATGACGCCATCGATGTATACACCGTTTTATAATTAAAAAAAATAATCAAAACGATAAATAAAAATATGATAAAAAATTGTACATACAAACAGAAAACGTTTGTAAATACAGATTATAAAACAATGATATGAAAAACCGTAAATAATTCAAATTCTGACATTAATATTTTGATTAACTTAAAAATAAATAAAATAAACCTTGAAAAGCGCCTCTATCGACAAAAGGTCTAAACTAATAATACCATTTCTCGACTAACATAGTGCGTTATCTACGTTTTCTCCTAAACACACTCCAACAGATTCATGAACCCCACTATATTTATGATTAAAATGAAAGGAATAAGGAAACCGGAAACGTAAAAAACTCAAAAATTGTAACGATTTATTTCAAATCAATCAATTCAAAGGGAAATAAGACTGCAAGATTCCTTCATAGATCACTTTATCCTGATCCAAGAAAATACAAAATATCACTCTCTCAACATGATTCCCATTGCTCTCTAAAAATTTTCGCACTTCTGAAGCAGCAATATGTGCTGCAGGCTCGTTGGGGTACCCATAAATTCCTGTTGAAATACAGGGAAAAGCAATAGTTTGCAACTTCTTCTCTAACATTATTTTAAGACAGTTGTTGTAACATTGCTGCAAAAGTCCAGGCTTTTCGCCTTGGGGGCCCACTGTGTGGATCACGTCTACAACAAAATTGTTAGAATTCAATTAAAAGCAAATCTAACCGACATTTAGCGGGTAGTTTATAAGCCCCAGTTATTTTCGCATGACCGGTTTCACAGCCACGAAGAGTTTTACATTCCTCGAGTAAATTGGGGCCTGCACCTCTGTGTATAGCCCCGTCAACGCCGCCCCCACCTAGTAATGAAGTATTGGCGGCGTTTACTATAGCATCAATCTAGGAAAATAAATTACTTGAAGTGTTGTTGGAATAAGTTAAATTACCTCTAATGTTGTGATGTCGCCGGTAAAAATCGAGACTTTCTTACATAATGTACTATTCAAGGTTTTGTTTATTTGGAAATCAGTCTTTGGAAGTATTTTTGAGACAAGAGATTCTTTTTTTGCATATTCTTCCCAAGTTGGAATGTCTGAGATTTGTGTGAAATCTTTGCTTCTGTATGTTTTTCTTTTAGCATCCAATGGCATCGACAAGAATTTTTCCTTTTCTTCTTTCCAGTCACTCATTTTTAAATTCGGGGCACTTGTCAAAGAGCGTAAAGGCAATTTTAGTGCAACGGTTACTGCAGTTATAATTTTTTGACAAGAAAACATTTTGTCAGGTTATGTTTGCACCTACAATTAAGCAACCAACAATACAGCAAATGTTTATAAATATTTACAATTTTATAAATTTTTTAAATTCTTTATTTTCAAAACTTAAGACATCTGCAACATTCGAGAATATAATATGTAATTGAAAGTATTTTTTTGTATCCATTATTATAAAAAAAAAATTTCAAAAACTATAAAAAAAATCAGCAAACTGGCTGACCTCTGGTGTCAGTTGTAAAATGTGATGAAGCGGAAAAAACATTGACCTAAACGACTCTTCAAACATTTGAAACTTAATTTATTGTTTTTTAATAGTAAAAATAAAATAAAAAATATGACTAATACCATTAATACCCCACTGAAATATCATAAAAATTAAACTGAAAAAAAAAAACAACAGAATTGTGACTAATGTTAAAAACTAGCAAATTAGCAATCATCTCATATTCATATCAAAAATAAACGTGATAAAAAAAAATAAATGGTTGATCAATAATATTAATTGGTTACTCATTTTCTCCTATAATTATTTTTTTCTATTTTGTTTTATAATATGTAGGTATGTACATACGTATGTATTTAGTTATTGTAATCTATCTATAGTTTGTTTTTTACCAAAATGATCACTCCTTTTTTTAACGTTAATAATTGAAGAAATTTTATAAAATTTACACTTAACAAAGAGATAGTACTAGACCAGCCTTTAAAGCTACTAAATCCTTGCTATCGCTTTAACTGTAGTCGTAAAAAATAAAAACCATTTTTTTACCAGTTCAAGTATGTAATGTTTTTATATGACAAAAAGCAAAAAAATAAAGGAATCTAGATGTAAAATTAAAAACAGCAAAAAGCAATTATTTTTTAAAAAAGTGCACATTCTTATTTTTAGATAAAAAATTTTTACAGTAATAAATAATTTTAAAAGACACATAAGAATGTGCTTTCAACAAGAATGGCATCAATGTGAACATTTATTGTAACTAAATAAGTTATTTTGTTGTTTATTACTTTTATTTCGTTTTCCTGAAATTTACAACAACCCAAACAATAAAAAAAAATTTAAAAATAAAATAATATTGTGTTTTAATATTTTTGATTTCACAGCTAGATTCTTTTATTTTTTTGCTTTATGCCAGTATAAAAACATTACATACTTGATCTGTTAAAAAAAAGGTTTTTACTTTTTCACTACTACAATTAAAGTGATAGCAAGGATCTAGTAGCCCTAAAAGATGGCCTAGTACCATGTCTTTATTATGTTTAAATTTCATAAAAATCCTTCAGTTATTAACGTCGAAAAAGAAGGTGGTTGTATATGGTGAGTACTCTGTACATATTTGTAACTGGTTATTGATTTCGGAAAATCACAAATAAGTGTTTTCAATTTCCAACGTTTGTTGTAATTTGCGTGGTTATAGTCATATTATTCTTTTCGTAATACCATATAGTTATTTTGGTTTAACAGACGTGATATGACAAATGAAAAGCCGGTTTTAATGGACTCCGGCCGTTATTATATTATAACGGCCGCCGGCTGTTAAGTTGCTAAGACACGACAATCAACAATCAAAAAACAATTAAAATAAAAAGGTAGGGTAGGTAGTTGCTTAAAAGATTTATAAACATTCGTTTGAAAATAAATAATATTGTATGTTTTGGAATTTATTTTTAATAATTTGTTTTTAAATGACGCTTTGGTATCACGAAAAGTATTGAACGACACACGGCCGATACGCAAATAACAGACTTGGTTAATTATAAACCTCGGCTGGCGCCTCGGTTTACAACATTCAACCGCGTCCGTTATTTGCTTCGTATCGGCCTAATGACGTTAATAAATAATAACTATTACGGTGCGCTCTTTACGGCCGCTCCTTATACGCCCTCTCTTTACGGCCGCAAACCAAAATCACGATAACAACGGAAATCTCAACAAACGTTTTAAAAGTTAAAATCAATAATGGTTAATTTTTTTTTTTAAATATTCAATACGAGTAGCGAGTAGTCAAAGTTATGTCGAATATTTTGTGGTGGTATCACGAATGGTCATTCGTTTATATGTACACTGTACATACATACATATAATGTACATTATATTTATTGCGACGTATGTGAGAATTCTGGATTCTTTTGATTCAAAAAGTTGCAATTAATAATGAATAATTTATTTCTACTATTAATATTCACACAGTAATAACTATATGATCGCCGAATAAATAACAGCGTTACAATAAACCGCTCAACTTTAATCGCTTGTCGAGATTCACAATGATTTGGTCATTTTCTCCGCCCCCCCCCCCTTTCTCTCTACCTATTTGCATTCTTTATAAAAAAATAATAAAAAAATACTGTTGACATATTACATAAGGTGACCAAGTTATTTGGAATAAAAAGGAGGATACAATAAAATATTATATTAAAAAATCATTTTATTCATTGGAACAATAATACACCATAATATGATAAATGTAAAAAAACTAATAATGTAAATCAAAAAAAAAATTTGTTAAATAAACCTTATATTAATTAATTACAATTATTTAAATAAGTACTTATCAACTAAATGAATTTTTTTTCAATGTATCATCTTCTAACAATATATTTCTAACAATATACAGTAAAAGAAAGAAAGGACATTTAGAAAGACACTTTTTAGAGAAGGACATAGCTTACAAAAAGAAGAATATCCTCCTCAAAAGAAAACAGTAGGTCACCTTAATATTACATTACAAAAATATTTTACCATACTCATATTGTACATTTGTTAAGTTAAAGCCTTTATTTAATTCCGTCCGTATTTCTCGATTTATCAGACTTATTTGTGTTTGATTAATGAAATTTTTCCCCATTCCGTTATAAAATTTTTAAATTTACATCAATTTTGAGCGTTATAAAATCGCACATATCACATCACAAGTAATGTAATAAATTTCATTACACCACTAGTTATGTAACGTACAACTATGATTATAACTATAAAGTATTTATTTGTGTGATGTAAAGACGCATTTTACAGCGTGACAACTTATTTGAGAAACGAGCCCAAAAAACAAGTTTCTTATTAGCTAGAACGATGTAAAATGCTTCACACACGAAAGTTGTATTAAAAGCAATGTAGACAAATTCGATTGTTTTTAAAAGTTCAACTACGCATTGTGATTAACTTTATAATTATGTCACTTTACCGATCTCTCACTTTACCAACTGCCGCGTAAAATTCTGGATAGATAAACGCAACTGTAAAATCGACTTTAGCTTCCACAAGGCCAAAAAGTATTTTGAGAATAAAATTTCCCCTTTCAACAGAATGAGAACAATTTTTGTAGGTGATACGTTATGAAAAGCCTATTATCGCATAATTCGTTCACTTTGCTTACTCGTTTTGGCAAACACTGTGCAACATATAGATCTTTTCAAAACTAGTTACGTAAATAATAGGTACTACATTGTTCTAAAAATTTGGTTTTGGCATTAAACTAAAAATCTATTAAGTATCTACCCACAAACTTCCTTATCAAATTATACACTTCTAAATAATCGTATCTAATATGACTAAATAAAAAATGATTAATTAAAAAATAAATTAAATATTTAACCATATGGCGTTGCAATATATTTTTCCGATTTAATTTATATGTATGATGCATATTAGTTTGACTGATAGCGAGTCCACAACAAGTACGCGATACTTATCCAAATTCAAAGTGATTTTTATGATACTGCAATTGTCATTACTAACACCATAATAATGCGGTTAAAAGGGTCGTCGAAGTTTGTTTAAATCAAAATCGTTTATTTGAGTGCAGGTCTTGCTGATAATAGTAAGAAGATTTATGTTGGTGGTAGTTTCATTGTACAGCGGTACGTTTTTTTTTGTTACTAATTTTACTTTGAATACTACAACGTTTTGTGTGTATTCGGGATCTTTAGATCTAGAGTTAGATTAATAACAAATGTTTTATTTCCTCTATGTACACCAAAACAACAACAAACAACAACAATAAATAACTAACTCGATATTCACGCTACAATCGCCGTCGACGCTTTTGAGAATATCCGACTGACTAAGTCCCGGTTAGTCTCCCTTCTTATACAATCAAACATCCTTGCTATAATGTGCCAAATGTTTCATGATTTTCCAAATTTCAATTGGAAGCGATGACTAATTTTTCCCAATTAGTCCTTGAGCGGGTCTAATAATGATTTCATAGAATTTCACATCTCGATGCGCTTCCAGCGCAAAATTTTTCTAGTATTTTCTAGAGTTATTTACTCGAACTTTCTTTATCTTATTGGTATTTTAAATTGCTGGTAACAATACAATAAAGTAATAAAGATCTGTCATAAAAACCACTTTAAATTTTAAAAAAATACCTAAGTTGATCTTAAGTTTGTCTAATCTTAGATACAGATAAAAATCTTGTAAATGTAGTTCTAAATCGGTTTCAAAAGTAAACCAGCAATTATTATGAGGTATTAGAAGTTGTAAAACAATAATAATATAATATAAACAACCAATATAATGTAGCGGTAAGTAAAAATTTGTATGTATTAAAAATAAATGGTCAGTATATTAAATAAATGTCATATTTTATTTAAACTAAAAACTTAATAACATAAACAGTAAGATTAGATTGCTAGTAAAAACAATTTGTTGTAATTTGCGTCTTTAAAAACCTAACATTCATTTGAGTACCTTTATACATTGGTAGACGTTGGTATAATAGCCGTACTTCGCTTGATATAAGCGAGTTCTCCCATCGGTTCCAATCGAGCCCAACGCTCCGAGATACGCTGTACTGATGAGAAGCAAATACCCCAAAACCGGTATACAGCTTCTCGATGTTGTTGTTCGATTGGAACACCTTTGCTACATTAAAAATAGACAAAAAACGTAAACTTTGTTGCATTCATTTATCGTCATTAACAATCATCGTTTTATGCAACTCGTATAATAATATACTATTATGTATCGTATATGCCAAGTACAGTCAGTTAGCTAGTGTCAAAATAGGGGCGACCCAGGACTTACCTTAGGTTAAGAACTCTATTTAAAAGCGCTGTGCGTCCTCCTCCCTTACACACTCATATCCCACTTTGAAACCAAACTTGGGCTGACGATATTGACCGCCTTTTTAATTATTCTTTTTATTAAAGCAAAAATTTAAAAAAATAAGTTTTGTAGTAATTAGAATTTAATTTAGAGACAAAATATTTTAGAGCTAGTTTTACAATCGACGGTTAACCTTAGGTTGTTTAATATAGTTACAATTTTTTCTCTTCATACTTTCTTGGACAGTATCTTTGATTACATTTACATAGTGTGTTTATACAATAAGATTATGGAATCTTCTAATGATTACAATATAAATATGAGGAAGGTTGGCTGATCTAATCAGCTTCACCCTTATTTGCGTTTAAACATAATTTTTATAAAAGTTTTCTTTAGGGGAGAGCAAACCTTATCATCATCTAAAAAAAAATGATAAAAGCGCGGATATGCCATTAATAAAGTTTATTTAGTTCGAGAGTTAGTTTAGGTAACTACTTCACGTTTCTTATGATTGGAAAATTGTATAACATACTATATATTGATTTAAAAAGTTTTTTTTAAAAAATAAGTTATTTATTTTTGTAAGTCCAAAAAATCGTGTGCATCCGGCGGAAATTATACTTAGAAAAAAAAAATCAGCGATAAGGTATCTATCTGTAATGTAAGAGTATTCGCAAATACTTACTATAGAGATAAATGAATTCAAAATTTAGAACATCTGCTTTAGGTATAGCGAACATTTCACACACATTTTACTAAACAAGTTTAAACCTAAATATTTTATTTTTGCCAAGAATCAGAAACTTATATGCGGATTTAATTTGGTGATGTCTTCTGGATAAGTCAGAGTAATTACATACCTACGATAAGTTCTTACAATTTGTAAATTTTTTTCAGTTTTAGAAATAAAATCAAGTTGAAATATTACATGTGGGAAATATGTATTGGTTCAAAGTGTTATTTATTATGATCGTTGTTAAACGATTGGAGACTGTCCAAAACAAGGTAGTTATAACATTAGTTTCCTCTGAATTTAATATATAAATGTTTTTGTAATAAATCACATACCAGAAATTAATCATTAGATTATAAATTACGTAAAAATTTGTTCCAATTTACAAGTTACTCATAAAAATATTGGCTCAGTGAAGCATCAATTGTGATAGATGTAACATTTTGCTACAACTTTATTTTTAGAGAAAATTAAATATTTACTATGTAAAACCGGCTCCAAATTTTATTAACAACCAACCTATCAAATTACCACTATCACAATCATCATATAAAGTAAATAAAAATAATTAATTTAAAAATATATTAGATATTTAACCATATGGCATTATATTATTCTGATTTAACTTATGTTGCAGACTAATTTGACTGATAGCGAGTCTACAACAGGTAAGTTGATTGTATAATCATAACCGCAAATGTAGTTATTTATCTGACATAATGAATTTCTCGCATAAGCACTTTATTTGAAGCACGAGCGAAAGAAGTGTTGCATTAGGGCGACAACAGGCTAAAAATTCCTTAATTATACCTAAGTAAGTGTTTCGGAAAAAATCTTCGTCAATCCAACCAATGCAATTTTCTTTATGTGTGGTGCAAAAATAAAATCCTTATGTGAAATTTTTTTTCCCGAAACAGATACAATATTTTTGGTAATAAATGAAGCAAGAATTTATATTTTAGCTAATATAACAAAATTCAGTGTATTTATTAATGGGTTGGTAGAACTGCTTTGAAGTTTTTAATATCAGGAAAAACAAAGAACTTTGAAATTTGGGGGAAAATAAGACAATCAGACAACGCCAACGGAGTGCGCAAAACGCAAGGGTGTTATTTATAGATTGATGCAACGAAAGATAAATTGTTAATTCCCTATATCTCAATTTAAATACTTATTTAATAAACAAAGATGTTAATAAGTGAGAATAATAACCGAGAATGTTCAAAGCAAGAACAAGCTTTATTCAGTAAATGTTTAATAATAAATACTAATATTTTTTTTAATTACCAAAAAATTATAACACTATAAACAAAAATACATAATAATTAAAAAAAGAGTTATTGGTAAATCTAAAGAGACCCATACACATCTCATATTTAAAATAAGAAGTGATCTTCAACGCTGTCTCTAATAAACATAAAAATTAAAAACTAATCTAAATGCGACAAAACAAAATAATAATAATAATAATTAGTAACTGCTTACTGATTCTGTTAATGTTGAAATATTAATAAGAAACAAAGTAAAAATTGAAATATAAATTTTAAATTGTAAATTGAGGATAAAAAATGTCAGTCAATTGTAAAAAATTGTTAGTTAATTAATGAGGTTATTAATCGCCTATTAACATACGAGTTAATTATTCGTTGATCAAAACCCATTTTATCTTAAAATTTTTTTTAATTTAAAAAATCATTCATTAACGTAAAATCTTAGTTTAATAACTTACATTAATAAACAATTTCTTAGCAAAAATTTTATTTTAATGTTGTTAAAGTTTGTTTTTCTTTTCAATGCCCTTGTCTGTCTCTGTTCAACATATTCTCTATGACATAGCAACATATACAACAATGCAGTGAAAAGAAACAAACAACGGCCAATAAATAAAAAATAGAGTATGTACATATACTAATAAACGGTCAACGTCAAATTTTATTTAACGTTTAACTGTTGTAAGGCAGTTATTATTTTATATTAATAGAGAAGCAACAACGCCTTCAAACACAAAATACAAATTAAAATTAAAACAAACACATATTTGAAACGATTTCATTGATCTAACGTAAAACGCAAGCCGCAAGAGAAGTTGAACTCTTGCGTCTAGCGTCATGAGGGTGCGCGTTGCGTAAATCTATAAAGAGCTTTACCTACTTATTTTTTGAAGTTTCAACTTTTCACTATTCCCTATTATGCGTTTCTGTCTTGCCTCTTGCCTCAATCAACAGCTGTTACCTGTGCGTCTATGCGTAATTATACTTTATCCATAAAAATAGAAAAAAAACCGAAGTCGTAAATTATTCTTCGAAAAAGAGAATAAAGAAAATAAGAGAGAATACTGCTTTGTATTTATAATTTTGTCATTTCTACCTAAATTTTAAAATAATTTACGTCTTAAGTAATTCTTTATATTTCTTATGGAAAGAGTAGGTATACCAATACAATATTCGTGTCATTCGTTCAAAACCACACTGATGGTATTTGCCAACCATTTTTTTCATTTGTTCCTTCAGCCTATTATTTATAAATGTTGCTAGTACCTTGTATTTTCATCACAGTTTTTTCCCATATTTTATCATTTTTTCCTGTATGTTATCTTCCCCTGGCCTTTTATTGTTTGTCAATTTTTCAATAATGTTCTTTACCTCATCAAACGTCCGTATTTCTTCTTTTAGATCTTGTCTATTTATGTTGTTCTATTCTTTTTCAATTGTTCTTCCTTTCTGTTATAAAATATCTTGCCCATTTCTCTATTACTTTTTCCACTAGTTGACCACGTTTATTCTGATAAAATATTGTTATTAACCAGTATCCCAGTTTAATTTGGTTGCCCTCTTGATAAGAGTTTCTTGTTTTTTATTTTTCTATTTTTACACAATGCGTTCTATTACTTTCGCATTGTTTTGTCTCTGCTTCTTTCTGCAAATTTGTGTGTACCCTGTTCTTTGTATTTTTGTGTAATTTTGACTATTTGGTGTATTTTCTTCTAGCATTTTCTTTCCTGTCGCAACTTTCTTTTGTTCGTATAATGTAAATAATATATAAATCTTCATCCTACTAATCTCTTGTCTTCTTTTTCTTTCTTTCTAAATTGTTCCTTAATTATCTGTTTCATATTTTTTCTATCGTTTCCCATTTCTCTTCTATTTCTATCAAACTCTTATAGTTCTCAGTATTTTCTAGTGTTCTCTTCTACTTTAAAGTAGGTAGGTCTACCCGAACTCATAATACAAGATAACTTTAAAGTAACGTATAAACTTCGTATTTTTTTTATTTTTCTAATTCAAAGCAATGAAGATTTTTTTTATTTTTTATTTATTCAGTAAAATACTATGAGAGCGAATTAGTAAATTATAGTATTATCACATGATTAACAAAATTTATCCTTTAGGAAGCTGTGAAATGCTTTTTCAAATATATATATAAATTATATAAAACAAGATAGGTTACCAAAACAAGTGCTAGAATGGACACCAGAAGGAAGAAATCGAAGAGGACGTCCGAGGAAAAACTGGATACAGGGTATCACCAACGCCATGAGTGAGAGAAATTTAGCCGAAGCAGATTGGTTAGACAGAAAAAAATGGAGATTGGGAATCGGAAGGCGACACAAGACGCTATAAACCGAATATATATATATAAAACAAACAAAGTCATAGTCTTCTAGAAAGTAGTCTTTTTTAATCGTATTTTACAGTAATTTGGCACCTGTTAACAGTCACGCGTGGTTATAAGCATTATATACCCGTCCGTTGTTGTACAAAATGTTAAATAATAGGTTAGTTCCAACAGCTTAGAACGTTTCAGATTTAAACTGCACATGCGGAGTACCTTTTAAGCGACAAAAATCTGCATTGCCCATCCTCAGTACAGTTATAAACGGTTCTCATCTGTTGTTTAAACAAATACAGTTTTAGAATTGGCTCTTAGTTAATGTAATTTGTCGTATATCATTAAATAGATGTCAGAAAATATTATCTATTTAAAATTTATAGCGTTTCTAATTATAAATAGTTATTATAACGTAATACAACTTAAAATACAACAAACATTTTACAGATGTCTCCACAACAATCGATGTAGTAAAAGAAATTAGTGTAATGGGATGTAAAAACGCAAGTAATTATGTTTTAAGTTTTAAAAACAATTTAACGAATTCGAGAAAATGGGAAACTTCTGAGACTAATTGTTGTAAATTGAGTATTTTAAATAATACTTTAATTATTGACAGTCACTGTCTCAACCCGTTTTGTTTTCCGAATGTTTCAGTTGTAGAAGAGAGCAACTCGTATTTCTTGCAAGGTAATAGCTATTAAAAAACTAAAAATGTAAAAAAATGTCGTAACAGCCGCAGATAACTATCAGTTTGAATTTTGAGTAAGCTTGCAAACGAGGATTTTATGATATCTAAGGCTGGTATGACGTTGTTACATCCACGGTGTGTTCAAGATTTTATCTGTTTCTGTGTCAAAGTTAAAATTGATATTGATCTATAAAATATAAAAATTCTCATTAAAAACCTAACATCAATCAATTGATACAGTTACTAATCGATTTGTCTGTATGTAACGTAGGGTTTAACTGACAGAAACAAGTAAATAGTTGAACAATAACCAGTTTAGATAATCTATTTACTACTAAACAATTACAAGTTACTATTGGTAGTTATAGTTATAAATTTTTAAATCTTCCGCGAGTTGTTTTCCGTACCGCAATGTAGAATTTTTCGTATAGATCATGTAAGAACCACAAAATTATATAATATTTTGAATATAAATCTATAGTTTACTAGGAAATAAAGTTATATATGTGTCACACAAATTCTAAAAATAATCATGATCTAGGGTAACTTAGGAGCCCTCGGGTTTGTAATCCCGTTGCCCACGGTTAAGTTCCTTATAATTAGCTTGAGATATTATTTTGTAGGCTGTGATTTGAACAAAATTAAACATGAATGTCCTAATCAATCAGTGTTTAATATAAATCAATATTCCTGTCATTTAAAAAACTTCTTAGTAACTCCAATGAAAGAAAAAGAAAAAAACTATATCTACTTAAATATGACTTGGAATCCAATTGATGAAAAAAAAAACGTTCTTATAACTATAGAAGGGTCAAACGAATCTTGTCAATTTTTTACACTTGCCATGCACGATATTCAAGTAAGTAATACTACTATAACTTAAGAATAATATTGAGAAAAATAGTTTTTAGATTAATCAGGTCAATTTACCGTCTCCTGGAAAATTTCCAGATAAGAAAATAAAACCAAATTGTAATTTACGTATCAATCTTAATATACGTAAATGCTGCTTTTCATACACAGTACCTGAATGTGTTGAAAACAAGTGTGATTGTACTACACATCAAGCAAATGCTAGCATTTCAAAACTAGAACAAATTTCTGAAGAACAATTTCTAATTCACTGGGATCCTGGAACAATCACTCCTTATAATAAGCACCATTATCTAAATACAGTTGAATTTTTTTAGTAAGTTTAAATGTATTTAAATGTTGTAATAAAAAAAAATAGTAGATTTTTGAAAGAGCCGGATTACAAAGAGCGTGAAGTAGATTTGATTGGTGAACCGAATTTCAAAGAAAATAAAGCGATAGTAAGGATGAAGTTATTCCAAGAAGAAAACTATGTTTTACATGGATATTTTAAAAATAATTTCCATTGTAGCAGTGATGTCTTTTTTGATTTTAAACGTAAGTAACCAGTTTAAAAAGATATTATGCAAAATTATATTACGTGTATTGTAGTTCCTTCAAGAAGTGAATTTTTTTGGCTACCATATGGTGTTTTAGCTGTTGTTTTAATTGTAGCAGTTTTTGCACATAAATATATTATACAGTTTATTAAAAAAACATTAAGAGGGATAATATCCGGTGAGCACACCCAAAATTTGAGCGAAGTTGAAAACTTACAAATTTTACAGTAAGTTTAAAAAAAGTTTTTATAATATCTACTTATCTGATTGTTAAGGGTTGCTTTAAGAATTGTTTGTTACCAAGTAATTAACCTCTTAAGAAACGTGACTTGTCGTCAGGATGTAAAGAACTTCTTAACAGTCGGCATATCGTGCCAAGCCGTTAATAGTCTCTTTACGATAGATGAGGCAAAAAAAAACTAAAAATCTCTAGAGTAATACAAATCATTTTTCTTATTTTTGATAACTTTCAGTTTTCTAGTTTTTCGTCAAAAAAAATCAAGTAAAATTAATAATTTATAGAGATATTACAAAAAATATTGTACAATATACGTCTCATAAATTTTTTGATTTGTCCGTAAAGGGCTTGTACTGTAAAATGCTATTAAAAATCTAGTCTTATTATTATTATTTTTTTTTTAAGAAATTATACCTCACCAGTATCTAATAATAGTATACAATACACTCCAGTGGTAAGTGAAATCTCCTAAAAAAAAAAACTAAAATAAAAATATTTTATTACAGAGAGAATATTTTGACGAATATGAATTTCCTAGAGATAAAATATTTATTAAAGAGGTTATCGGAACGGGAGCTTTTGGTAGAGTTTATTCAGCTAAAGCTGTCGGAATTGGAGGAATTCAAGGTTTCCAAATGGTCGCAGTGAAAAGTGTAGGTGATAAGGAACATATCACAAAAGAAGCAGAAGATGATTTCATGGCTGAAATTGAGATTTTTAAAAAGATTGGAAAACATCCGAATACTGTAACTTTATTAGGTTGTTGTACTGAAAAATTTCCCTTCATGATGATTATGGAGTTAGTACCTTGTGGTGATTTAAAAAAATATCTTGTGGAGTTAAGAGAACAATGGGTGGTGGAGAAAAATAAAACAGTGTTCCTGTTCAATGAGTGAGTAAATTATTAAAGATTGTTTGAAGCTTATAAACTTTCAGTAAAACTAGCTTTGTCAGGCATTGGTAAAGTAAAAAAACAACAACAATGCAACTAAACTGTACACAGATACACATTAACACTGCCCCTCGCTAACTTAAGTCAATAAACGTACAATTTACCCAATGTGGCTTAAAATGTCCCTTACCATTAGCCAAAATATTAGCTATTTTATCTGAGAAACGAGAACCATATTCTAAAATCAACAACTTTTCCTTCAAAATGTTCTTTATCAAATGGTACTGAATGTATACCAGGAGCCAGGAACGCACCCAGGGATGGAGCTTTCGAACTGAAGTAATTTAAGGATTAAAAATATCGTTTCTAATTTCTAAAATTAGCAAAACTATCTCTCTAAACCTCAAAATTAGTAAACAATCGTCTACGGCTTCCAATATTAAAATTAAAATATTGCATTTCTATTATTTTAATAATTAATAAAAACATCTTCCGCTGGCATTTAAAATTAATAATAAAAAGTTGCTTCAGGCAATCCACGGTTTCGGTAGTAAGAAAAATCATCTTTGACTACCTGAATTACTAAAATAACAAACAGGAATTACAAAATTAGTAAAATGTCCTCTAAGGTAATCTAATATTGACAAGAAATTTCGAAATAGTATTTAAAAATAAATAAAAAATACCTCCGGTTACTAAAATTAGTAAAATATCGCCCCCAACCAAACTCCCGGTATTGAAAAAATTTCTTTCCTGTACTTATTAGTTTTTAAATTGTCAAAAACGTATTCTCTGTCTTCTAAAATTACAATACCGTGCTGCCTTTGTCACTGTTGAGTGTTGATTTAAAAATTGATAAAAAATATTTGTGTCTAGCCATTAAAGTTAGTAGAATTATCTTTCAGGACTAAATAAATATTATAATGTTTTTGCTATATTCAGCAGAGGCGTACCCAAAAAGAGAAGACTGTGGCACCTAAAATCCAGACAAAATTAGGAACAAACAGGTCAAGTATTTTGCAGAAGTAACTTTATTCAATTTATTTATTATATTTTATCTTGCACTGCTATTGAAAACAAAGAACTAAAAGATAAATAAAGGCTTTCTTTTTTCTACGAGGACGTT
Source organism: Tribolium confusum (assembly GCA_029207805.1). Lineage (NCBI taxonomy): Eukaryota > Metazoa > Arthropoda > Insecta > Coleoptera > Tenebrionidae > Tribolium > Tribolium confusum. The sequence goes on from JALGAY010000006.1 coordinate 15,987,444, forward strand.
TAGGGGATGTTTATTTTCCCCTATATCAAAGCTTCAAAAGTTAATATACATTTATAATATACATTATAATATACATTAATGTTGTATATTATATTATATTTTACCCTTTTACCTTTCAGTATTTATATGTATGTACTAGAGAGTAGGCCAAAAAAATCCAATATATTTTTTTTAACTTTCAACCCTGAAAAATTGGTTTCTAGGCACTTTAAAAAAATGCTTTCTAAAGATGAACTCTTAATTTTAATAGGAAGGACTCCCTCATCTTAGTTTTCTATTTTTTCTTTAGTTTTATTTAGCAAAATCGATATCTCGTCACTACTTGATCGTAGAACAAAATTTTATTTACATTTTTTGTAGAAAATTAAACGCTCTAACAAAGGTATTTTTCAATTTTTTTATAGCTATTAGCGTTTAGAATATATCAGAGGTCAAAATTTAAAGAATTTAACAAAAATTTCTTTTTTAATTCTAAATGTTATAACTTGTAGATAAATAAATATTAGAAAATGCAACATATACAGTTTTATAGGAAATTGAACGCTCTACGAAAAAGATTTCTTGTAGTTAATCAATTACTCTAACCACTTAGAAGATATTCGCATTTTAAAAATCAAAATTTGAGACTAAATACTCATTTTTTTTTAAATAGTTGGAGTAATTGATTAACCACAAAAGACTTTTTTTTGTAGAGCGTTTAATTTCCTACAAAATTATATGTTGCGCATTGTCTAATATTTATTTATCTACGAGTTATAAAAATTAGTAGTAAAAAAGAAATTTTTGCTAAATTCTTCAAACTTTGACTTCTGATATCTTCTAAACACTAATAGTTATAAAAAAGATACCTTTTTGGTAAGATAACTTCTTTAGAGCGTTTAATTTTATACAAAAAATGTAAATAAAATTTTTCTGTAGGATTAAGTAGTGACGAAATATAAATTTTGCCAAATAGAACTAAAAAAAAAATAGTAAACTAAGATGAGAGGGTCCTTTTTATTAAAAATTAAGAGCTTATATCTTTAAAAAGTATTTTTTAAAGGTGCCTAGGAATCAATTTTTCAGTGTCGAAAATTAAAAAAAAAAATTCGACTTTTTTGGCCCACCCCAAGTATGTACATACCTAGTACTTTTACTAGGTATTTAATACTTGGCAAAGCTAGTCTTACTAAAGATTTGTAACCTCCAAACGGTTCTTATCTACTAAAGCGTAAACACACAAAAAACCCTTAATCTTTATACCGTGACGAAAGTATGACAGTTTGTAGCTTTCATTTTATTATGTACTCATTATAGAACCAATTTTATTAATGAAGAATCCATTGAGCCACCAAGTCCCACAACCCCTCTGTCGATAGCTACCACCACCAGTAGTTTACCATCATCTTCAAGTAAGTTGTTACCAATTTTTCTGTTTTTATTACTTTAGAACAGTTTGTACATTGCCAGATGACTTGAAAACTCCTCTCATGGCCCAGTTCAAACAAATCCTCGAAAAGGTTTTAGACCCCAAAGAGCTCCAAAACTTCGCTCTTCAAATCGCTAAAGGCATGGCCCACTTAGAAAAAATCCCCGTAACCCACCGTGACCTTGCCGCTCGTAACATCCTAATCAACCAATTCAAAACTTTAAAGATATCCGATTTCGGAATGTCCCGCACTGGTCCTTACATCAACCAGCGAACTAAGAAACTTCCTTTGCGTTGGATGTCCATTGAAGCTATAACTGAGCAAAAATTCGACAGTAAAAGTGATGTTTGGTCATTTGGTGTAGTGTTATGGGAGATTGGAACTCTTGGAGCGTTTCCTTATGAGAAAGTTCCCGATTCGTATATTCAGCAGTTCTTGCGAAGTGAAAGAAGATTGGAACGGCCGGAGATTTGTACTGATGAACTCTATGAGTTGATGAAGCAGTGTTGGGCGACCGATCCTGACGAAAGGCCTACGTTTCAAGAGTTGGTTGATGCGTTAGATGTGAAGAAAAAGAAGGTTTATGTAGACTTTAGTGAGATTAATCCGAATTATGTTTTTCCACCAACTGATGTTAATTTAGGAGGAGTTGTTCCTAATCAAAACTAGAAGACAAAACATATAAAAAAGCAAATTCTAAATTTCATAATATATATATATATATATAAAATAGTTTGTTATCTACAGTCTGGTCTAAAATAAGAAAGAAATCACACTTTAGTAATAGACAGTGCCATGAAAACTACGAGACGTAAGTCGTAGTTTTTTAAATTTAGTTTAGTAAATTGTAGAACTCAAGTTTACAACCGGTAAATTTTTTCAGGCAAAAGCTGAACTCGAATAGTATTCGTCAAGACTATTTCTCGAATAATTAAAAACCACAAAAACTAAAATTTAAACAAAAATATAATTTATTTGCTATTTCACTCATTAATTAATTTTTGTTTGTCTATTATGTAACTAAGGCAAAACTACTTGTAATTGTAATTTTTTTTGCTGAAAAACGAAACTTACGGTTACGTTGTGTTTTTCAGATTGCCTATTGACTGAGAACCTCTGAAAAAATTTTGACATCTCATTTTTTCACTTGTAACTATTGTTTTCATTGTTGAATAAGAGTGTGTGATTGATTAAAAAATCCATGAGTGAAATAGTCAGGTAAAATTTTAACACATTTGGTTACAACACTGTAGATAATTCATTGGTCATTTAACAATGGCTTTTTTCTTGACATTTAATTTCATCTTTGAGCTCGACTTCACTCGATTTTATTATTACATCTTCTCATTATGTATTTTTAAGGATATGTAAATTAACTTAACATAAGCAATTAAAATGTTAACTTTAAATCACTTAAATTAATTTATCGAACAAATAATTCAATGTAATAAAGTGCTAAGGTATAAAGTTTAATGTGTATGAGTATGTGAATGTCATCATCAAAGTCATCATATTAATCAATTTACTTCACAAAACTTGACGCAATTTTTAAAGGGCCGAGACCGAGTTAATCCACGAGTTGAAGTGTAATCCCAAAGCTTGCTAAGAAGGGATTAACAAGTGTCTCAGTAGGGGTAGTATAAAGCTCCTTAACGGTCGCTTTGCCAATAATTATACCTGGGTTCTGGGTTAAACATTTATACAACAATTAAAAGATATAAAAATATGTAGGTACATCAATAATAAATTATTATAAGTGCGGTACATAATTATAACTTACAGTTTTTGCAAAATAAAATCGGGAAATGACGCCCTGATTATACTCATTAATTTTGTATTCCAAAAATTCTTGTCGTTTTCTAGTTTCTTTTCTAAAAATATTTTTATCTTTATTTGCGCTTGCAATCTTTGAGAAAACACATGAGAAAATTCAATTAAATTTGGATAAAGGTGGCAAAAATACTGTTTAATTAATTTAGAATGTAAACTTTCACAACACAACAGTTGGTACTCTTGTAAAGTTGTTCACTTTTTGAGACCCATATTGTAAAAAAAAAGAGCTTGGCTGCTTACATAAATATTGCGCAAATACAATATTAATGACTCAATTCTGTTATCTTTAGACATTAAATAAAACATTTCCATTTCAAAAAACTTTTCAATATCTAAGGGGTCTAAGAACTGTATAGATACCAAAAAAAACTTTTGAATATTTCCCTATTTCACTATCATTTATATGTAGGTTTTCGGTATAATTATATTTAGGCGTTTTCATAATTTTATTAAAAACTTGCAATAAATCGCCAAATTATGCCAATAGAGACCAAAACCTCAAAAAATCGGTAAAAGTTGAATCGAAAATAAACAGTCAGTTTGTATTAAATCTAATTGGTAATAAAATCTAACTTAACCCTTGCCGCTACACTAAGGATTTAAGTTAATCCGCACCACGGGGTGGTGGTGAAACACGGCGCTGGGATTACAGACCTCCCGCATTCGTGGTGAAACTCGGTCACACCGTTTTAAAGTTAATTTAAGTGATAGTAAACAAGGCTTTAAAGTCATTTGCAAAAACAGACTTAAAAAATCAAAAAAAAAACATTTTTTAAGATTTTTGTAAACACTTCACAAGTACCAATTCACAAGTTTTTGGTCACTTTGTCGATTTGTGACGTATAAAAATATCCTGTCAATTATAATTATGACACTGTATAAATAAATATAGTATTTATTCACTTGACATCCGCACAACTGTTCATTTTTAGTAATGTTTCGTACAATTTTGAATAGGTACACTATTTCTCATCAAAAATTATTTTTATCCATTTTTGTTAATCTATGTATTTGTAATCCTTTCTATACAGTTTAAGCAAAAATGATACTGACAGTGCGGATGTTTAGTGAACAGCTAATAAATGTCTATAAAGTGCTTTATTTATAGTAATGATCAAGACACCTTAATAACTGCTCCTTCACGAACGTCATATGATATATAAAATACTTGCGAAAAGAAAATCTTGATCGTCTAATTAACTATATAAATAGAGAGTAAGTATTTTGGCACTTTAGAATTGGATTATTATATTAAAAACCCCGATTTTCTATTAATTTACTTAAAATTCTTGTTTACTTCTAAAAACTTCTTAAAAGTTCTCATATATTTTTTAAATCTATGTATATATATATTTGTTAAATATTATTTTTTGATTTATTATTTTGACGACTAAAATTTTCTTCGCGCCATTGTATCTGAAGAGAACATCCTTGTTTTTACCTGTAAATCGGTCTTTTTATGTTGACATCGAAATAATTAGATATTTTGACGGTATCAATTTGACAATTTAGTAGTAGTAAATAATTTTTTTTTCTACAAGTACTTAAACACTCTCAATGTCATTTTAAACACAATTTTTGAGTAGTACTTAGATCTTGACAGTCAGTGATTGACTCATGTTAATTAATTTGTCAACTTTTACAGAATAATAATATTTTACAGAATACAGAATAATAATAATGTACAGAATAATATTTTAGAGTAAATAAAACATACAGTAATCAGCTCAAAACAACCGTCATTCTTTTTTTTAAATAACGCTGACAGGGTGTATGTAAAAAAACATTATATTATGTATGTATGTATGTATGTATGTATGTATGTATGTATGTATGTATGTATGTATGTATGTATGTATGTATGTACCTATTAATCGTAATAAACCTTCGCAACACTGAATATCCACAAGCATTAAAATAACTTTTTCACAGAACGCCTAAACTAAAAACCAAAACAAAATTTACAATAATGTTTATCTTTCATTACATATTTAGAAAATTAAATATTTAAGTAGTGAGTAATATTTATTTATTATGCGAGTGTGGAATGCGCACTACTCGTATTATTCATGTTATTAGTACTTTGTTGGCCCAAAAAGTCACCGAAGAGCCACAAAGTTGCGAGTGGGTTTAGTTTTTTGAGTGACTTAGAGCTAACACCACACGAGCTGGCATATAAAACGTTATCCAACAACTCCCAACAGCAACCAAAACCCTAAAAAATTAAAATAAAATTCTTTCAGTTAATTTTGTTTACAAATTAAGCATTGCGTCACGTTGATAATGTCAACGTGTCAATTGGCACTTCTGACATTTTAAAAAACGCACGCACCTCAGACTTTTCAAACTATTTCTTTATTTCATGGCTATTTGAGATTCCAGGACTTTTGAATAATTCGATATCTTTGAACGAATAATGCAAATATAAAAAATTAAAATCGAGCATAAGCTCAGACTTTGTTAAGATAACATAATCAGTCCAACATGACATAGTAGATATTAGTTCATAATGCACATAAAAAGTGTATAGTTTTAGGTAATGTATTTACACAAAGATTATGACACCCCTTAGAACATCCCTGACAGCAAACCCAAAATTCGGCAGTAAATGCAAGCTGCATAGTTTTCGTTTCTTCAGTATTTCGTTTTTTCTTCGTCATTTTCAAAAATAACATGTTAGGCCGTTTTTTGGGATCTTACGGGCTAATTTCAAGTTAGGATTCTTTTTGCTTCGTTATTTGAACTTTAGCTTTAACCTTACTAATAAAAGGACTTGGTAGTAAAAATTTGCGAACCAACTTCTTACCAACCTTATTACCTACGTTTTTTTTCCTGTAGGCTAAGATTAAAGTAATGCTGAAATTTCGCTTTATTGTGTCTGGATAATCATTCCAGATTTATGACAAAAAAGCAAGATATTCATAGTTGGGTTATGAGCTGATCAAGAGAAGTATGGAGGAATTTTTCTAGTACTTATAGGGATTCCAATGTAAATGCGCGAATCTGTAGCTCGTTTATTTTTCAAAAAAATTAAAAACGGTTTTCCCTATGAGTATTGTACTAACATGGAACTACATTTTGACTTTTTTAAGTTTTTAATTTCGATGATTTTAAGTTTCAATAATTTTTTAAAAATTATTTTATATTATTTGTAAACATTTTTTTAAAAATCGCTTCCAGTCATTTTGTAGTTAATAATTAAAAGAATTATTGTGCCAAATTGCGTTAAGATATTTTTATAAATAAAAGCAAGTGCTACAGATTCGCGCGTTTACATTGGAATTCCCATACCTAAGAGAAATTACCTCCATACTCCCCTTAATGTGGAGTTGCTTATGGTACGAGTAAAAATGAAAGTGACATGTCCATATCAGTTGAAATGTTAAATTTCGCAGAAAAACATAGTAAATTAAAAATAAATGTTCTCTCAAATTTCCATCAAATTTGCGACTGAATGATTATCAAATAGAATAGTTGCGAAAATATTGTACAAAAATCAGTAATATAATTAACATTTTATGTTTTAAATTTTTTAAATTACTACAAAAATTTGCTTATTACACCCGATTTTGGACAAGCAATTTTAAAATTTGTTCCATTTCATTTTTCGCAATTTATAGTTTAATTTTTTTTAAACACCTTATATATTATTGTACGTATTACAATAATTGTCCCTTAATTTTTTATTTAATGGATTTTTAGTTTTTTAAATTGTTCTTAAAGTTCGACGTTCTCTACGTTTAAAAATCCACATCTTTTGTAGAAAAAACGGATGTAATTTTTTGACGTTGTTTTAAGGCATCTGTCTAAGATCGTTCAGTAAATTCTAGACCAAAAATTGAAGTGTATATTTACGTATAAGTATAAATCTTTTTACTTTCTTAAATAAAACTTTTAACTAGAATAATTTATTTTTATCACGAATCAGAACAGAAGCTATAAGTAGATTTGTCTTGGTGAGGTATGTCTCACTGTCTCACTAGATCAGAAACAATTTTTTTTATCATTCAGTATTAACCACAACAAGTAATTTGGTGTTTTAGAAATAGACACAACTTATAAAACAGATAAAAAATATGTATTGGTTAAAAGTGATATTTTTTACTATTATTCTGATTAGACAACTGGAGACTTTTCAAAACGAGGTATGTATCTAAAATATTAATAATATAAATCTTCTGTTTAATATACAGTTTAATTTTGTAATAACAATAACCTACAAATTGTGCTAAATCATATAATTATACTCTAGAAATCACCCCAAAACATCTCTCTCTCTTTTCAACTATTGTAATATTAACTGAATGAGATAAAAAAAATCACCAGATTTTTGAATGTCGCAATTTTAAAAAGTTTAAATGTTGTTGTCAAAAATTTCAATAATTTATTAGTTCTTATCACGTTGTATGTTCTTTACCTTTATTACCGATTTTTTTGGTTTGTTTCTTGTTCATTTTTATTGTGATATTTTATTACGACTAACTAAAGACAACCCCCAATATATCGTATATAATACCCGAAACAAAGATTATCACCCATTTTTTGCTACCTAGTAGAAGTAATTTGTTAAATAAAAATCGTAATTTATAAATTCCCATTTATAAAAAAATTAAATCCAGACACTATAAGCTGTTTTTTACCAGAAAAAACTAGTAAAGCGTGCAAATTTAAAATATTCATTTGTTACTAGTTGATTTTAAAAATTAGGCAATCACAAATGAGTATTTCAAATTTGTCCTCCACTGAAGCCGTGTTTTTGTACATTTTACGGATAAATTTTATATTATAAATTAGTTAGTAATTTTTTTTAAATACAAGGTTTTGAGTACAGGCTTTTGAGCAGAAACTTTCTTCATCGTTTGTCCCAAAAACTATAAACATTTTTGAATAATGCAAATTTGGTTTTTTATCATCCTTTCAACGCGAGCTGTCACCTGTTAAAATGTATATAATAACTTCAAAAACACCCAATTTAATTTAAAATACTCAAAAAAAAAATAATTGCGACAATAAAAATTTTAATATTAGTACCTGCGCTTCGCTGCTCGTTTTCGAAACCTGAACTCGTGCAATAAAGCAAAATGTATTCTTTACCTAAACATAAATATGGTTAGTAATTTAATAAATATGTCTAGTGTTATATTGTAAAAAACGTCATCAAGAACCTGTTTGAAGTGTTGGATATATTAAACAAAATAAAACTTCATTTTATAGATATGCCAAAATATATAATTTATTTTACAGACCAGTTTGGCTGATAGCAAGTCTACATCAGGAGGTATGCTAAAGTTTCAATTTCATTGATTTAGGTAAACAAAAAAAAGTTACCTAAATCAAAGGTCGAATTCTCCACCAAAACCACCATTTTTGTGGAGTTTAAACTTTCATATAAACACTTACTTTACAGAAATCTTAGAAATAACAGCCTGTGGAGTAGGAAAAATTGAGGTAATTGGATGTAGGAATGAAAATAATTATACTTTCAGCTTTTCCGAAAATGACTCAACAAATTCGTGGGATATTTCAGCAGCTGACTGCTGTGCTGTTTGTATTTTTAATAATACTTTGATTATTAACAGTCTGTGTTTAGACTCGTCTTGTTTTCCTAATGTCTCAGTGGTAGCAGGAAACATTTCGTATTTTCTGAAAGGTAAATATTTAACAAATAATCAGTCTAAAATTATTTGTTTATTCGTAGCCTCCCACTTAAACAAAATCAGAGCTGAATGTCCTAAACAATCACAACTTTGCGTAGATCACGAATCTGAAGGTATAGTCGGGGTCACACATTAATGAATTTACGTCATCATTCAAAATTTTGAATTGCTATTAATGTGGCAAAAATTTATAACACTTACGGGCTAATATCAAGTTGAGATAATACCGGTAGTATCGCAAATAATTTTCGTTTCCACAGAAATTTAAAAGAATTCAGATCTGTGATTGGTTGATACTGAAGAAGTATTGAAATTTGCGATACTACCGGTCGCAGTTTAACTTGAAATTAGCTAATTAGGGTCGGTTTACAGAAGAAAAAATTAACTTTCATGCGATTAAATAGTTAATTCTCAATTAAATGCCGATTTTGACCAACCAAACGCCAGGAAAGCCGATTTAATCACGAATTAAAAGTTAATCGCAATTAAATATTTAATTTACCTTCTGTAAACCGATCCCTAATTATTAAAATTCAAAGTAAAGCACATAAAAAACTGTTGGGACACTAAAAGATATCTCTATTTAACTTGGTTAGTTAAAAAAATGCCTTTTTATTATAATTTTTGATAACGTATATTCACTAGTATGTGGCTCGAATTATAATTTCATTTTTAATTTATGTGATAAAAATACAATTTTAGAAAAAGACATTTCGTGTCTTTTCAAAAACGTTTCAGTTACTTCAATGCTAGAAAGAGAACACAGCTATATCTACTTAAATATAACTTGGAATCCGATTGGTGAAGACGAAAATGTTTATATATTCATCCAGCCAAGTGAAGATACGACTTGCAGATTCAATACAATACACATTCACAATATGTCTGTAAGTATTGTTAGAATATATGTGTTACTAACTGTTACTAAAAAAATGATGTTTACAATAATTGCGACGTGTACATACCTATACTATACCTAAGTACTTACGATTAAAAAAAAACAAATGTTGATAATAATATAACGAATTATTTTATTTATTTCATTTATTATTTATTTCATCAGACGTAACTGAACGTTCGTGAAAATATAATATTACTTCCTTCTAGTTCCTAGTAATAATAGCCTTCTGTATCAATCTCGACAATACAGGAATATACTAGAAGGCTGGTATAAAGCGAGAAAAGGGCGATGACCAAATAGCTAAATTCACAGTTGAGTCGATTTCAGTCTAGTAGCAAAAAAGCAGGGTTTTTTGAGTTATTTATTAGGTTATTGTTGAGTTATTCGTGTAAATAGTTCGTTGTTAAATAAATTATCTGTTAAAAATCCAACTCTTTAAATTACAAGAACCGGAATTTGAGTGAACGTTACAATATGTACCTTAATGATCGTATCGAGATAAAACATTAAATTATTTTTTTTAGGAGAATCAGGTTATTTTGCCCGCACTTGGAGCATTGCCGGAATCAAGAATAAAACCAAATTGTAAATTGATTATACATTTCTTGTACAGTATAGGTGAATGCAAGTTTCAATATGAAGTTCCTGAATGTGTTGAAGACATGTGTGCTTGTGTTACACATCATCCAACTCCTAGAATTTCAAAACTAGAATTAATATCTCAAGATGAATTTATAATCTATTGGGATCCAGGAACAACCACTCCTAATAATAAAACTTATTATATAAAAACCGTTTATTTTTACTAGTAAGTAAAATTTTGAATTAAATTAACAATTTTGTAAAAAAAACTTTGTCTAGTAAACCTTGGACAAATCGGTTAATGGAGATTGAGGCATACGACATTAAAGAACCGGATTTTAATAAAAATAAAGCAACAGTTAGTATTGAATTATCTGAAAATGAAAATTATACTTTGTACGGATACTTTATAAATAATTTTCATTGTGGTAAAATTGCTTTGTTTGAATTTGAAGGTACAAAATATTCCAATTATAGTTTAGAAAATTATTGTTTGTTTTATTATAGCTCCCCTTCACTGAATCCATTACTTTCGCAATTTAGCCTGAAATTTTTATTATATAAAAATATACGGTGCCTTCAGAAATAACCTTAAGTCACGTGACTAAATCAAAATCTTAATAAAACAATTGTGTATGACAATTTTTTTAAAGTTAGGCTACTGATAAAGGTAAAAGATATACAAAGTAATCGTTTAACAACATTTGCGTCAAATAGTATCAATTGTGTGCCTAGATTTTATTAACAAATTGGTCACGTGGGCTGAATTCATTTCAGAAGGCAATGTTTACAAAAAATGTTAAAATAGTGTAAAAAAATATTTTAAAAAAAGCCAAAAAATTTTGTCGTTTTTGTAAACTTTTTTTTCGAAGGTATTGATCGAGTGAGAAAAACAAAAACACCATTAAAAATAGTTTATAATTATGTAATTACCTTTAATAATTCTTTTTTTTATTAAATAAAAACCAGGTCAGCAGTGGGTTTCTGCTATACATAGTTTTGTGAAAGGTAAATTAAATAAAACCAAATTCTATAATAAATAACATGACGCCCATTATGAGGCAGATGTTTCATTTAGTTGGTAACTATATCCTGTGAAAGTTTTCTCTTAAGCCGTGTATGAAGATTTTTGCGTCCTATTTGATAGAATTCGGCACTGTTGCATGTATGTAGATTTGCATGAAATTTTTGAGTGAGCTTTAAGACGTGTTCGTTGAAGATATTCCAAGTTCTCGGTGCAGTTGTTCGTTGCGTATAAACCAAGGAGCATTTACCGCTATTCGAAAAATCTTATTTTGAAGACTTTGTAGTTTTTTGGTGTGGGCCTTGCTGGTGTTTGTCTAAATTGGGCAGCCATAAGTAATGATAGGCCTGATGAGAGATTTATAAGGCAGTAGCGTGCAATCGGTTTGGAGAGAGGAGTTTCTGTTTATTAAAGGATATAATTCTTTTAATCTTAAGTAAGCCTCGTTGAGTTTTTTGAAGACGTGGAATTTCCAAGTAAGGCGAGTATCAAGGTACGAGTAGATACCAAGATATTTCACTGCCTCGTCTTTGGCACTCCAGTGAATGAGGTTGCCGTTTGGGTTTAGCTGTTCTGGTTCTATTAACCGTCGAAAGGTAAAGATTTTTGTTTCACATTTGGTTTCATTTATTGAAACATTCCATTTACAGAACCATTTATTTAGTGTGTTGGCAGCTAGCTGTAAACGACTTACGGCCTCATTTAGGTCCCAGTCTTGAAATATAAGCACCGTGTCGGCGGCATATATTGCTATATTTTCGTTTAGAAACGGAATATCATTAGTGTAGATGTTAAAGAGAGTAGGTCCAAGTTGTACATTTCCTTGAGGCACACCGGCTCTAATATTCTTAGATGCTGATAAGTCAGTGTGTATTTTTACAGAAAATGTTCTTTCTTCCAGAAAGGAAAACAAAATTTTTGTGAGGTAACTAGGCAGTGAAGCACTCAGTAGTTTGTATTTGAGCCCTTGAGTCCAGACCTGTATATTTCTTGTTTTCATAACCTTGCTCAATTATTTATGCTCTGTAACTGGTGACACGCGGAGAAATTCTTCCTAAAACCAAATTGAAAAGCTGGAATTAAATTGGATCGCTCGATTTATTTATGCAGTCGCTTCTTTATGAGTTTTTCAAAGATCTTTGACAAGGTGCATAAAAGGCTAATTGGCCGGTGGCTCGTTGGATTGTTTTTGTTTTTTCCGGGTTTGTGAAACAGTAGGATGTGCGCTTTTTTCCAGCTTGTTGGAAAATGCCCACAACGAAAACAGGCATTAAATATGGTAGCAAGGTAGGTTATAGCTTTGTAGAACAAATGTTTTGATACGATATTGGGAATAAGATCGTGACCGGGAGCTTTGTTAACTGGTAAAGTTTTAATTACTTTTTTAATTTCTCTTGGAGACACCGGATCCGCAGCTTGTTCGACAGTTGGGTAATGCGTTTCTATGTATTTGCAGATGAAGTTATCAAAATATGATGGAGTAGATCAAAGTGGTGTAAACTGAGTTTTCAGTTGATCTGCAAATACACTGCATTTTTCTCTGTCACTACTATATGTAACGTTATTACTAATTATCGAAGGCACTTCTTGTTTTTGCCTCAAGATCTGTCTTGTGGTTTTCCAGAAGCCTGGATCACCAGATTTAAAAGCATTTATATGCTTCTGATAGTTGTTTATTCTGTGTTCATCTAACGCTCGCTTTATTCAACGTACAAGGTTGTTTACGATATTTTTGGTTGCTGGATCTCTGGTTTGTTGCCATTCACGACGGGTGACTTTTTTTGTCTATTAGGTCATAAATAAATTTAGGAAAAATATCATAATGTCTTTCGTTTTTTCGTCTTTTCCGGCCAATGGTTGATTTTCGGACGCTGCTTGTGATGTAGTTTGTGTAAGTCTCTATCATGCATTCAATTTTTGATGGATTTGTAAGGTCGGATGAATAGTGAAGGTTTCTATCAAGTTCAGTTTGGAAAAGTTCCCAATCGACAATTCCCTCAATTAAGCGAGGTTCAGGTTTGACAATCTGTGGAGTAGTGAGGATTGAGATTATAACAGGGATATGATCTGAGTCCAATTCGGCGATTACGTCTTGAGATAATTGTTTATTAAAGTTTTTCTGCACGACTATATCAAGTATGTCTGGTTGGTGATCTGTTCTATATGGGAAGTAAGTGTAAGCAGTAGGTGCTAATATTAAATATCGATAGTTTAATGACAGGTCCATCAGTTTTTGGCCCGCTGGATTGTCTGCTCTGCAGCCCCATATTCTACTTTTTGAGTTAAGAGCGCCTATTAGTAGTGTTCGTTCTTGAGTGTCGAATATTTGTCTTACATCTGACTCAAGTAGTGGTTTATTTGGTTGTCTGTATGCGCATATTATTTGGATATTAAACCTGTCCATCGCTCTTATTTTTATAGCAACGGTTTCTAGATTGCTTATATTACTGATAATGTCCTCATGATGGTTCACTGTCCTTTAATAATTCTAAAGGTAGTAGCCGCCCCCGCCAAGGAAAAGAAGTATTAGCGTTGACCTTATCCTAGTTATTTGCCGACTCGGAAAAAAAGTCTACCTGTCCAAGTATTTTTTGAAAAAAGAACTAGAAATATCGAGAAACTTGCTTGTTACCTATACAGCCCCCCTCAGCCAGCATTGTGGGGAGAAGAAGCAATCCTCTTCGCAAAGCACTCACCTTGGCGGGTTGCTTGTCCGATTTGCTCCCCATTTATACTTACCCAAATCCGAAAGTAGTTTTTATGACACAGGTATTAAAGATAGGTAATGATAGTAACATCGGACCTCGACTCAGATAAACAAATTTGATTTACAACAGACGTCAACATAGTATCATTATGACGGTCCTAATGCCAATTGCAGGGTCAGAAAAGCCACTTTAAATTTGGATAAGTATAGCATCGGGTATGCGGTGTCGCTACTCACCGAGCCAAAATATTGTTGGCACCCTGCATATGTTACCCTTATTTTTATCATAAAATCAGTCTATGTTTTTACGCCTTTAGCAGAGGCAACCAACAATACACACGTGTCCTTTTTTATTATTATTTAAAAAAATTAAAACAATGTAAGACTTTAGCTGTTGATAAAAACACATACATTTACCTGAAGTCAAAATTGATTGATAGGTAATTGTGATAATATTTATCTATTTGTTATTGTATCAAAAATCTTATTTAACACGTCATAAAAGTTTAAAAAAAAATCAATATTTACATTTTAGTCAATAAAAAAAAGGGAGTGCTTTAGATGCATACGAAGGGCATATTTAAGTAGTCTGTTTGCTTACATAATGTGTTTATTTGATAAGATTAGAGTCACCTAATGATTACAATATACATAGACTAGGCACTAGGCGTCATCGTTAGACTTAATCAGCTTTCAACTCTACCCTTATTTACTCCTAATTTTTTAACAATTCTCTTTTGGGGGAGCCAACCTTATCAACACCTAATGATAAAGCTCTGATATAGCAATAACAAGGTTTGTCGGTTCGGAACTTAGTTTAATTTATCTACTAAACGCGTTTCGCACGTTAATTTATCAAGCGCGAAATAATCGCATTAAAATCGTGTTATTTTGATTTGTGTGTGATTAATTCAGTTAAATACAATTCCGAGGATTATTTTTGGACTACCAGAAAGTGCGTTTGTTATTCCTACGACTTATTTAATCATCGCACCTTGCGAATTTTTTAGAACGTAATCAAAATTACTTAGAAAACATATCACCGATAAGATACGAAATTGACAAACACAGATCAAGGCATTTTGAGGTATATTTCTATCTAATGAACCCAAGACTGAAAATTTCATTTACCTATAAATCTTCATACATTCCTAAACACAAGTTTTAGCTAAAATTTATTTTTATCATGGAGAAGCTTATGAGTGGAATTGTTTTCAAGAGATCTTTTTAGGTAATTACTTAAAGTAAGTACTTAGAACTTAATAAAATTTTTGTGGTTTTAGAATTAAAAATTGTGAGTGAGATATGTATTGGTTCAAAGTGATATTTGTTATGATCCTAGTCAAAGGATTGGAGACTATCCAAAATAAGGTAGTTATAACATTTCCATTAAAATGTTTTTGTTATATCAATCATTAGCTTATAAATAACGTAAAATATAAACATCCGATAATTTAAAAATTGCTCGTTTTCAAGGAAATTCATTATTAAACCGAAATATCGATTATGCAATTATGTTAATTACTAGGTATGTACACCTGATCAAAGTAAAAATGATGAGTGCATAAACGAACCCCTGCCCTCTAACCGTAAAAACACATTAATTATATGCCCTAGTGAATTCATCATAAACACTATAAAATTCAGTTCTTACAATGTCTTAGAAGTTGATTTTGAAAATAATTTGGAAATTTGCGGATAAAAACAAACCGAAAATTGTTCTATACTTTAATCCTGTCGGAAGCCGTTTTATGTCATCACTAAATAAAGCCATAATAAAACTCTAAAACTACAAATTGTTAAAAAATTATTAATTTAATTAATTTCTTGCAGAAAAAGTGCTATGTTTTAATCATAACATACTTATCGTAAAAGAAAAAGTTTCGTTAATAAAATAATTTTAAACAAATTATTAAAAACAGTTTTTTCTCTAATGAATAAATAAACAGTACAAAACTAGGGTACCTGAGGCCCACCGAGTAATTTTTCTTAGAGAGGTCTACCAATTTATAAATATTTACTTACATACATCTCTAGATTTATATTAGCATTAGCAACAATTTAATATTACAAAAAACTAAAATTTACATTGTTATCCTGATGATGTCTGTGGTTAATAGACGAAAAGTCTCTTAACAATCTTTTTTTAATTCCTATAAGTTCCCCACCAGTTAAATTTCAACGTTGTTAAAATTTTTAGTGTTCAACAAAAAGTAATTAAAAAATTTAAATGAAGAATACAATTTGTTGAATTTTTTTGTAAAAGTAAAAAGTGGGATGCAGCTGGAGTGACATCTCGAATCATTGATGGTAAGTTCAAAACAATGGTAAATGTATTAGGAGACAAATTAAACCCTCAACGGCTGTGTAGAAATAACTACTTTATAAACAAATACCTCTATTTCCTGTACAGCCACTGAATTGTACCAACTAGAGCCCCACTAATTTATGTTAAAAACGAGCGCATCTATTTAGACAATAAAAAATAATATAAAGTTAGTGCTGTGTCTTGTTTGAACTGTTTTCATTACATTTTTTTGTCATAGCTAGGTCAACATTATTTCAACAAATTTTTAAATATTATGTATGATCTTTAGAGAGTTTAGAGTTTTAGAAACTAAGAAATATATAAACAAACTTATAATTACGCTGAATGAAATAATCTCTATAATTTACGTATGTAATAAACCTGTTATAAAACTCATTTAAGTGTGTAAAACTCATTATAGCACCTGATGATGTAATAAGATATTACAGACCCCATCACTTAATTTTTTACCAAATATTTTGTAAAATTGCCACAAAACAAAACAGACTTTTCAAAACACATACTTTAATATACTATATTAGCCTGTACAGCTAATTATTTTTGCTAAACTTATTGTTTCAACGTTTGAAGAACTACAAATAGGTCTTTCAATTGGAAATAAAATATTTGTCCCTTGACATCAAATCAGATAATCAGAAAATGTTGGTTTCATATTTTTGTTTCAACTCCTTTTTTTGACGAAACTAGTTACTGATTAACTTAATATAATTCAGATCAATGTTGCTTTCTTAATTTTATTTTAATTCCACGTGATACTGATAATATTGTTATCAATATTTTTATTTATTTTAGCAAATATCAATTAATTTAAAATATACTAAACATTTAAACGTTAAGTTTTAAAACGTTAATTAAAAATTATATGTAAAAGTGAAAACTAAAATTTTCTAAGAACAATTATAAATAAATTGAGCTTTCCTAAGCGTACAAGACCACAAAAAGTTTTTACGGCCTCGAGGTTTATATTTTTCTCAACCACCTAAAAAAACAGGACATTAATCTACTTATGGACCACGCTTACCGCCCTAGGACCCGTGTTTACCACTATAGAGCCCATGTTTAACGCCCTAGGAATCGTAACAAGCCACGTTTCTATGTAATTGTTGCCTACTGTTGCTGTTGCCTACTGTTGCTGTTAATGTAGTATTAATGAGATTTTTACGAAACAGGTGATTGGAAAAGTCACTTTACTGCATTTACGTATATTCTACAATTTGTTGTATTTTTAGACACGGTTTTGTTGTTGATTTTACCTAAAAAAAATTATCCAACTACGTCATTATTGTGAACACAAATAATTTTTTTAAACTCTTTATTGATAGTCTTTCGATCTTAATTGACAATATATCAATAATAATTTGATCATCTAGAGTTCAGTTTACACTAAAAACATAAACTAAGAGAAATATTCGCGATTATTTATGAAACAAACTAGTGTCGTTATCTCAATTTTTTGTAGTGGGTACTCCGAATAATGTTAAAAATGTATTACACAATTTTATATAAATAGACAGCAACGATTGAGTAATAATCTTACTTGTAGAAGTTATAGAAACGCATTCAAAAAAGAAACTGTTTTTATTTTTAATCTTATTTTAACTATTTATTCACGTATATATTTATTTTTCACGTATTTTACTATAACAATCGTGACTGAAAAAGTAGCTTTCTTTGTAAGAAAATAAATAATTAACTACATAAAGAATTAACAATTGTTTTATTATTGATTGTCATCGACTGCGTTTTTAAACGCGACATTTTCACTTTGAGCGGTTGTACATTCTCCTCTGAGTTAATTTTTTAGGAATCCATTTTTGATAACAATAAATTACCTTTATCGCAACAACAAATAAAATAATTATTTTGACAATATTAAACCAAATGATATTTTTTTATATTTTGCAGACTACTTTAGCTGACAGCGAACCTACAACAGGTAAGTCAAAATTTTAAGTCGTAAAACAAATTTATCTTTATCCACGTTATGAAAATATTTAAACATAAATAGTTAAGAATGTTTCGCACCTTGACCACCAAAACAAACAGATTCTTGTCGACCTCAAAACTTCTAATTAACTCAAATCAAATAAACACTTTACAGAAAGATCAGAAATAACTGGATGCGGAACAGGAAAACCAGACGTACAAGGATGCAGGAATAAAGATAATGAAACTCTAATTTTTTTGGGAGATTTAAAATGGGAAGCATCGCAAGCTGAGTGTTGTAAATTTAGTGCCTCCAATAAGAGTTTAATTATTGACAGTAGTTGTTTGAGCTCGTCTTGTGATTGGAATGTTTCAGTGATAGCAGAAAACACGTATTTTTTAGACAGTAAATATTTAAAAAGTGACCTATTTGAGATAATTTGTTGATCCGTAGAATCGAATTTTTGGCAAATCGAGGCTGAATGTCCGAAACAATCACAGCTTTGTTTAAGTCAGTGCTCTTTAAAAAACTTTTCAGTAACTGCCATGATGGAAAAGGAGAAACGTTATATCTATTTAAAGATTACTTGGGAGTCTTGGGACCCACTTGACAAAAACAATAATGTTTCTATACGTATAATGCCGAAAGTAAACACGACTTGTGCGTTTGAAGCATTGAGTATTCATAACAGTTTTGTAAATAAAACAACAAATAAAGAATAAATAAAACGAATACAATTTTTAGAGTAATGAAATTATTTTGCCGCCTCTTGGAGCATTTCCAGATGAAGAAATTAAACCAAATTGTCATTTAGATGTACATTTTGAAATTGGTAGAAAGGAATGCAGGTTTCCATATAAAGTCCCTGAATGTGTTGAAAATAAATGTGACTGTAGTACACATCAACCAACTCCTAGTATTACAAACCTGGAACAAATTTCTGAAGACGAATTTCTAGTTCACTGGGATCCTGGAACAATCCAAGCTAGTAAATCACATAATATAAACTCAATCTTCTTTTCTTAGTAAGTATAAATTTAATAACACTGCTGTAATAAAAAAATTAGTAATCTTTGGGAAGATTCGATAATTAGTAAAACTGACGCTGATATTATTGAAGAACCAAATTTTGAAAAACATGAAGCGAGAATCAAGATGAAATTATTTCAAAACGAAAATTACACTTTGTACGGAAGTTTCACAAATAATTTCCATTGTTATAGTCTAGTTTGGTATAATTTTATAGGTAAAGTATTTTTAAGATATAATTTAGAAAATGATTCGGTTTTTTAGCTCCTGCTCAGAGTAAATTTCATTGGATTATTTTCGGATTTGTCTGTGTGATTTTAATTTTCGCAGCTTATATACATAAGCGTATTATAAAATATATTAAAAAAATTATGGGATGGTTATCGCCTGGTCCTAATCGGTTTTTGCAACAAAATGATGTCGCCTTACAACCATTACAGTAAGTTTTTTTTTAATCTACTTTTAATATAACTGTTATTGTTTTGTAAACCAGACGATCTTGGTTTAAATACGAATAAACGAATAGATACAAACTCAAAGTAACATTCAGTAAATAAAACAACTCTTATCTTTTAGAGAAGCGCCCGGTGCTAGCGTATTCTGCTAAACTGATCTACTGAAATTCATCTCTGAATTACCAACTCACGTTTCCAGTACTCTTCGTTAGAATGACAACATAGTTTTGAAAATACAGCTAAACCTTTTAGATTTTTTGTTGTATTCCACAACGTGCTTTCCTCAAAAGATTGTTTAGCAGTCCTCTTTACAATACCGTCAGGTTTCTCTCACAAAGTTAATACACTTGGATTGCAGATTAATATCTGTCGCATTTTGTGTAACATAGTTCTAATGTGTTGTAGCCGGTCACCATTTTCAGTTAAAGCATCATCCACTCTAGTTTTCACGATTTCAATTACATTTTAGAAAAGTATGCGAAAGTGTATCATCAGTTTTAGAGAACGTTGTATTGCATAATTTATATACAACTTTCCTCCAAGCCATTGATAAAAGCAACTGTTCCTATTTGATTTCAAATTTCAATAGGAATGTTCAGAAAGAACAAATTGCAGCAAGTCTTTATTGTTTTCATTTTTCACTCCTCAAATTAAAAATCGTCTACTATGTCAGCTTCATATACCGGTCTTCGTATAACTAGATAGTAGTATTCTGGTCTTATTTAGATATACTCAGAAAGATGTGCTTTGTAATGCCAAGAAGAAGAAGTGTAGCCTTTTTTACGATTTCAACTGTTCATTCTCCTACTTCTTTAGTGCATTATGTTCTTTTTCTAGTTCTTTTATTCATTGGTTATAAATAAGCTTCGGTGATGGAGAGTCTGGATTAAACGACCAGGTAATTAACCGGTGTAATCCAGCGGGTTGCATGTTATATATTCAACTGCTCTACGCCAGTTGACCAGTAGACCAGTTGAATATATAACATGCAACCCGCTGGATTACACCGGTTAATTACCTGGTCGTTTAACCCAGACTCTCCAGCACCGAAGCTTAGTCATGAAGTTTGACCGTCGAATGATTGAAGTTATTACTTAATATTGTGACGCTGATTCAATTCTCGTGGTCTCTTAGAAGCTTTGCTTCAAATTTCTTTTTCAAATGTAGAACGTTTCTCCTGAAAGCATTTTGCCAAATATCAAATTTTTCCTGTTCTGCTATCTAGTCTTTAAGAAAACTTCTTTTGTTGCTCTAAAATTTGCCCTTGTTACGCTTTTGTTTTAAACGTAAATTTTTGAGTTTTCAAGAAACAAAAACACATCATCTCCATAATCTAACCTTGGAACAGTAAAAAAAAAATCCAATCACGAACCTGCCAAAATTGACCTAAAAACCAGAACTAAAAATCAAGAGTTTGCTTCTCAATCCCCAAGCAGTATAACCAAAAACACCCATAACTATCCACAAAAACACAACATCTAAAGCCAAATCGCCTTACCGAGAACAGACACCACAATGTGGAATGTAGAACCAGACGTCGATAATCTGAATGATCACACCGCTCCAACTAGGAGAAGCAGCAATGTGAGCACCCACAACCAGGAGACACGGGCAGTATGGCTTACTCCAATTACCATAGCGTTACACAAAAGTGAACGGCCCGACACCCAATCCCGACACTGTTCCAATTTCTTAATTTGCGCTTTTATTTCCCTATATTTTTATACATCTTATTTTACTTTTAAAACGTTTCGTTTTTTAAATCTAGAAGGTTTCTCTTGACAAAAAAAGCTTCTCTACTCTTATTCCAGATTTCGTTCTTCAAAAAAAAATGTTTCTTTAAAATCTTTCCTTGTTATTCTTTTGCTGCTTCTGTTCTTTTTTTCTCTAAACATTTTTTTCTCTTTACTTTACTTATTCCTCTTTTTCTTAGAAACGTCGTTTGTCCCGCTTTTCTTATAATTTTCTTTTGATCTTACAGTATCTTCGATTCGTTTTCTTTTTCTTCTGGCTCGTGGTACTTTTTCTTGTCCCTATTTCTACTCCAGTCGTTGTCTAACAAGTTCTTCTTCAATTTTACTTTGTTTTTCTTTTCCTTCGTCCTTTTTTTGCTCACGAAACTTTGTTTCTGAAGACAACTCTTTTGAAGGAAGAAGAGTTCTATTTTCGGTTATTTGTGTTTAGACGATTCCTGTTTGTCGAAGGTAAAAGCTTTTCATACTAAAAAAATACCTAGAGTGCGATTCCGCTTAGCAAAATGACCTCGTGGATTTCTTTATGGAGAGCATCGTGGATGTGATCCAGGTGGACATTCGCAAGATTGGGTGAGCATAGCCTGCTCAGATCCAATCCAGTGATAAACTTTTGTAAAGCGTCTCCGAAGTTATGTCGGCCTTATATTTACAAATAAAGCAAACAGAGAACGCATTTCTTGTACTCGAAATTCGAATTTTAAGTTAGTTTTAGTTTTTTATCGTTACAAGCATCATCATCAGATGTTTGAATGCTTGAAACTGACGATTTTGTACCGTCTAGAAACTTTCTTCGTTGAATTTGGGTTACTTTAAAAAGTCGTGAGTTGGCGTAATTGACTTGTTCCCCTTCCTTGTGTCGTAGTAAATAATGTTCATGGTGGGCAAAACTTGGACAGAAATACTATATCATTAGTTTGAAAGTTTTTCTTTTGCTTTCATCGTTATTCGTCTTCTCTTCGTGTTTTCTTTATTATTTTCCTTTGTTTTTCACTTCAGCTAACTTGCCCATAAAAATTTAATACATAAACAATTTTTTATATCTATCCTCATCTGTCAGCTGTTGTATTTACATTTTGATTACTTTCTTCAGGGTATCGCAAGATATTTCTTTCTCTTTCTCATCAGCAAATTTTCTCTTATCCCACCGTTGCCACCAAAAATTTTTATAAACGACAGTAATTGTTTATAGGTTAATTTCAATATTTTAAACGACCTTAGTTTTACATTATTTAATTTTAAACAAGAAAATCCGTCAAATTCCGTTTATAACAGTATTATTATTTTCTTTTTTTAGAAGTAATAATATTGTTCAGCAGATGAGCGTTAATTTCCAGTACACTCCAATTGAGTTTTTGGTAAGTCCAAATTTACTAAAAAAAAAACCTCAAACAAGATTGTTTTCTAGAGAGGAGATTTTGACGAATTTGAATTTCCTCGAAATAAAATAATTATTAAAGAAATGATCGGAACGGGAGCTTTTGGTAAAGTTTATTCAGCTAAAGCTGTCGGAATTGGAGGTATTGAAGGTGCCCAAATGGTAGCAGTTAAAACTTTAGGAGAAAGTGAACAAATAACAAAAGAAGCAGCTGATGATTTTAAGGCTGAAATTGAAATTTTTAAAAAAATTGGAACTCATCCAAATATTATATCTTTATTAGGTTGTTGTACTTTAGAGACTCCTTGTATGATGATAATGGAGTTAGTACCTTGTGGTGATTTAAAAAAATATCTTGTGGAATTAAGAGAACAATGGCTAGTGAAGAAAAGTAGAAGTGTGTTTTTCCCAGAGTAAGTAATTTAAAACATATAAATGTTAGATAATAATAACAATTTTGTAGAAATGATAATAGTGATGGAGCTTATATTGAGCCACCAAGTCCTACAACACCTGTTTCAATAACCACTAGTCGATTACCATCAACTTCAAGTAAGCCTTTTATCAAAAAAACAAATACTAAATTAAAGTTTTAATAGTTTTAAAAAAGATTAGATAAAGAAAATATCGATAATAATCTTAAACTTTTTTTATTTAAGCTGTATGTACAACTCTGGAGGACCCTATGACTCCCCTTATGTCCCACTACCAACAAGCCCTCGACAAAGTTTTAGATCCCGCAGAGCTCCAAAACTTCGCCCTTCAAATTGCTAAAGGCATGGCCCACCTGGAAAAAATCCCCATAACTCATCGTGACCTTGCCGCTCGTAACATCCTAATCAACGAATCTAGAACGTTGAAAATCTCCGATTTCGGAATGTCCCGCACTGGTCCATACATCAACCATCGAACAAAAAAACTTCCTTTGCGGTGGATGGCTATTGAAGCTATAACTGACCAAAAATATGACAGTAAAAGTGATGTTTGGTCTTTTGGTGTAGTGTTGTGGGAGATTGGAACTCTTGGAGCGTTTCCTTATGAGAAAGTTCCCGATTCGTATATTCAGCAGTTCTTGCAAATTGGAAGAAGATTAGAACGGCCGGAGATTTGTACTGATGAACTTTACGGGTTGATGAAACGGTGTTGGGCTACTGATCCGAATGAAAGACCGACGTTCCAAGAGTTGGTGGATGCGTTGGATGTAAAGAAGAGGAAAGCTTATGTGGACTTTAGTCAGCTTAATCCGTCTTATGTTTTTCCGCCGAGTGATTTAAATGTGGTCAAGCTTGTGCCTGTTGAAACTGTGAGAAGGAGAAAAATAGAAGAAGTATAATTTCTTGGTTAAAGACTGAATTTTTGTTTGTTTTCGATATTAAGAGAAAAAAAGTGCTTTATAAGCTACAAATTTGTTATTAAATTTAAATATACATAAAAATTTGTAGTCTTTTAATTTATAATAAGTTAATTGAGGTTCTTTGCACCAACATTATGTCAGGTTAGGTAATGCTTTGTTCGATACATAGCAACTATTGTATTGTTATTAAGCCCAAAATCTTAAGCTTGGGTTTGTATAAACAACCCTAATTTAAGTATTGTACGAAGGTAAAATAATAGAAAGGAGTCTTCACAGTATCAGTCTATCAGTAGTTTATCCTCGCAATGCGCTTTGATTTAAAAATTTCAAAACTAATTACCTACACAAATAATACAGTCACATAGAAGTTTAAATACTGAATATTTGTATTAAAAAAAATTGCAAAAAATTTAGTGAAACATAAATAGTACATTTTATGACAAGAGATGAAAGTAAGGTTTGTTCATAAATTTAATGAGGCGATAGTTTAATCACAAGCTGCGTTAGTAGCAAATCAGACAATCTCACGAACGAAAAAAACTGTATTTCATCTCGAGTAGTAAAAATACTATTCAGATACAAATTAATAATTATATTTTCAATTGCTTAAACTGTCGATGTCAAGTCACTGCATATTTATTTAGTTTTTTACCTGTATCCTTAGTAATACACATTTTCATCTCTAGTTGAAAAAAAGTTGTACCTTCACACAGAGTTTATAGTAACAAAATGCGTAGATACTTTTAAATAAGTAAAAAAATTAAATGTTTCAATTTGCGCTCTTTTACCATGTTCTGCAACCGGTTAAAGGTAAAAAAATCAAATTTTGTATAATAAAGTCTCTCTTCTCGTTGTCCTTCATTTAGCAAACAAAGTATTGATAAATTTGTTTGATAATTCTACTAAGCCACGAAGGTGGCAGTTTCACTTTGAAACTTTGAACACGTTTTAGAAGATTTTGTCAACATACCTAGACTCGACTACATAAATTCTTTGTGTTTGGTACTTTCTGAATTTTTTCCGGTCACACAGAGTTTAACTCTAATTGATTCGAAAATCCATATTTTTGCCAGGATTTAATTTTCCCTTGTCAAGATTTATAATATATTGTTCTTAAATTTCTCCTAAACTAAGCCCTTAATTAAAATGTTTACTAATCAATATTATAGAGCACTAAATTCTGCATCGATTGAATGCTAATTTTTAGCAATTTGATGAAGTGGTCTTGTAGAAAAGTTACATCAAAAAATGACAATTTTGACACCTGTTCACAAACTTGTTGGCTCATTTCGTCTCCATAAAACACGCAATAACTGTAGAGAGATTAATCTAACTCTACATATATATTGAGTAAAATCAGAGTTGTAGAGCATCAAATTCCCTTTTAATAAAGTGAAAAATGTGTTAAAAAACCTATCCAATAAGTAATTATTAGCGTTTTCGAATTTTCTGGCAATGTTATGGTTAATAATAACATTGATTTTTGGTTTTACTAACAAATTCTATGTACTGGTAGAGTTCAAGCGTTCAAAAAACTCTTCTATAGCTCGAGTAGGTTCCCACAACATCAATAATTTAAATTAGCCCCGATATCTTAATGTAGGTTCAGCCATGTTGTTAAAAAGACCTCGATCTTTTGGTACTTTTTTAGGTTTTTTTAAATTCTTCTAAAAGAAAACGCATAATGAAAAAGTTTGCCAGGCAACAATGTAGACTCTACAACACAGATTCTCTAATAGATATGTATATTGTGTTAAATTGTCTAAGAGATATTAATAAATTTATGGAATCAAAAACAGCTGATAAATTCTGAACATCTTGTGTCTGATTTATTCCCAGTTCAATTAAAATGCTGACATATTGCTTAGTCAATAAATGTGATAGTTTAGTGCGTTCAAATTCACACAAAAATGTGGTGTTTACTGTCGATTGGCAAAAAATAAATAACTATGACCACTTACCTTTACACTAAATTGTACCATTTACGACCTAAAAGACATCATAGTTTGTAAATTTATCGAAATTTTGTATTTGAATAAAAAAATAACTGAAGGTAAAAAGCAATGATTAACAGAAAATTGCTGGTGTTTATAGATAATTCACAAAAAAATGTTCCCGAAACAAACCATAAGGAGCTGCCAATATATAAAAAGAGTCAGTTCATATTATAAATGTCAGAATAAATAACCGAATAAGAGAAGCATGCAGCCGATTTTGATTCATCTGTGGTAGGTATTACTTGATAAGTACAAGAAATTCATTACATCATGAACAAGAGTTGTATCAAAAGACATCCAATTTTGTCACAAGATGGTAATGAAAGTATTGGAGTGAGAAGAAATGGTAAAAATAAAACACATGAAATCTATTAATTTAATGTTTACTGCACAAAATATATTCATCGAACATGTTCGAACAACACTCGATTTACAGGTCAACTGTGATTTAAGGCATCCACGCTCGAAGCAGTCATGACTTGAAATAAAAACAACAAATATTCTTCTGTACATAAATAACGCTTAAGTCAATAATAATAATATAAAACATCATCAGATGTCATGGAATCTCCTCCCGTACTCGAATCGTCCTAAATTTCTTATACTTTTAAACTAAAGGTAACTAAATTTTGTATCTTAACTTCGTGTTAGTTTGTGCGATTCGGATATAGGATTCGTTTCCATTTGAATCATGACTGTTTCGAGCAAACTACCGTTTTTTTAAATTTCGGGGTTGCTCCAACCTAACTGACAAAAATGGGCAATTCGTCAGAACGGTTGCTATTTTAAAACGTATAATACTGCCACTCAGTATGCTCAGTATAAAAGTAACACATATTTTTATTAATAGTAATCATCTCGATATACAGTACTTAATTAATGATATATAAAAAAAAGTAAATTAGTAAAATTTGTACATATTGCACGTTTCAATAAGTCTAAATATTATAATAGTTCACTCGTAGTAGGAATGGACTCTTTTGTGTGCAAGCAGGCACATATCGAGTTTTTTAACGTCCTGCTCGGTCAAAAGATGCGAGAAAACATAAAAAAGATGCAAACTTAATATTGGTATGAAACCTGATTGAAAAAATTAACCAGTTTATATACAATTATCATACATACTTAAGGTTTCCCTAATGAAATCGTTTTTACTACGAACCGAGAGATTGACGGAGTCGTCCAAATTTAATCTGCTGGCTAGAATCACACAATTCCCATGCTACTTGTCATGTAAACACTGAAAACCGAACGAAAAAGACAGTTTCTAAGCAGAAACGTGCGATTAAAAATCGCAATCTCCACTCAAAACCCTATCCGTAACACATGTATACAATAAATCCATGCAGTCGCTACACATTTATGACAAATCGGTAGTTGAAAAGTGAATGGCAGTCGAAAAAATTTGGCAGTGACTCAACGTTTTACAAATTATTATTATTTGTGCCTGATTTGAATATATTGATCCAAAACGGACTGCATGGACGCAGACATCGAGTGAGACACTAGGTATGTGATTATCAATGATGATCAAATGGATGATGAGTGAGAGACAGAGCCACTGTTGGCAGTGTAAAACTAAAGGAGCCAACCGTTTTTTACACTTAGAATATAACAAGAATTTTTCCTGAAACTTTTGTACCATTAAAATTTTTTACACTTTTGTACGCTTCTCCACTATACTACCTACAAATTTTCATCAAAGGCCTTTACAAATTTTTAACAATTAAAAATCCAGATCCGTAAGACACCGGAATTTTAATTGCGTCACCGTAGCCACGAAAATTAGACCACAACCACACAAATCAACAATATACGCGACATCTATCAGACAACGCAACAATCACGAAAACCAACCTTAAATTTAGAATAAGCCAACATTGATTGAGTCGTTTTGATATGTGTTGTCACTTTTGGCAGTTTTACATCACTAACAGCAAATATAATGGGTTCTTTTAAATTTGAAGTCAAAGTTGGCAATTATATATTGATAAACACGTGCGTTATTGAGGAAGAAACAATAAAATTTAGAGTTTTTAATGTTTCTGTTTTATCAACAATCTGTGACAATCTCAATAACGCACGTGGTCGTTAGTTCCAAATTTTATCATAAAAAACGCATATCACTTCTTATTTATCAATATTTTGTACAGCATGTATGGTTCACACAAAATTCGAAACAGATCTACCTCTTAAAATACTGACAAAATTTCTTTTACTATCCCTTTTCGCAATGCTATTCATTTGTGTCAATAACTCTACGATTTTTAATCCAAAAACTAAGATTCTAGATTGAGAATTCAATGTGTCATGCTGTGTCATCAAATTAAAAGAACACTATTCAGCAATAGTTACTATTCATCAAATTTTGAGACGTTTAATAATACTGAAAAATCAACAAATACTGCTTATGTTGGTAACAAAGTAATGGAAATTTTTGTGTTTAAGTGCTGACAGTTTAATGTCATTTGTTCATCAAGCAAATTAGTAACTTTCAAACAAAAACTATTAAAAATTTAAGAATTACAGTAATTCACAATTATTTTTTTTTAATTTAAAATATCAATGTCAAATTAGAAATTTAGTGTCAGTTTTACGAATCTTAAATTTTGTTATCAAATTATGGTATTTATTTAATGATCACCTTGTAAAATAAATTTATAGTTATTAAATTTCTCAAATTCTCAAGACATCAAATTTAATTGAATACTCATTAAAGTCGAACACATTTTATTATATAAAGGGTGACCAAGAAATACAGATTAAGTTGGTAACAACATGATAAAAATATTTGTGATTAAAAGTTGGCAGTTTGATGACATTTATTATTAGGATTAGATGGTTGATACTTGTCAAAAAAGTCACCAGGAACCTACAAAAATTCTAGAAAAACTAGAAAAATTCTCTATAACAACATAAAACCCATATTTCACATATTTTCTTCTTCATAAAATTCCCTAAATTTAGGAAAAATCGCCCGAGTTGGCAACACTGTCTAGCTTCAGACCTTTTTCTGTTCCTCAGAGGGACTCACAATACAAGATACAGATTGTGTGCAATTAATAGAAAACAAATATTATATTTGACAGGTATGCATACCTTTAAAAATTAAGATTAACTTTTAAAAGTTTTTTTATTCTAATTTTAAAAACAAAATATGCCGAAAGAAGAAGGCAATACACGGCTGCCTACATTATAGTATGAATAAGGTACTTTATTTACTCTTGACAGCGACAATCTCAAGCGCCATCTATAAATACAATCAATAAAATTTTAACTATTGTTACAGAAAACACTCTTAAAAAAATAAATTTCTACATTTGCATTTAGCAGAAAAAATTTAAATAGCAACAGTTAGTCGATGAACATCAAATTTTTGAGACTGATTTACTAAAATTTAATGTATAAATTATGTAAATGTAAAAGAAAAAACAGCGACTGCTCAGATAAAACACCTCTTTTGCGACCGTATGATGATATAAATACATGTACTTGATAACTGTCGTAAAATTTCGACAATATAAAATCTAAAACAAAAAATGAAAGAAAAAAAAACAATTAAAGTAAGCCATGGTTTGCATTAACCTTATATTAGAATTTCAAACAACATATGCTGCACCTATTATGGTTTTTGCTAAAATCGGTTGATTTCTCGCCGTATAAAATACCGTCATAATAGTTACTTAAGAGCTGTGAAGGCAACAACAACGATATTGATATAGTAGATAACATAAATAAAAATATAAAGAAACGTAGAATGTTGTTTTCATTAAAAAGCCCTCTAACGGCACAAATATCGATATTGTTGCCCTTCGTAGTTGTCGTGTCGGTACTCTATACTAGAGTAATAAACTGATTATAAATTATTTGAATAGATGAGGCTACAATACTACTCTCAGAAATACTTTTTTTTTAAATAAATTTTAGTGAAAAGCTTCTTCAATTTTGAAGCTAGACCGCTGTAGTTACTCATAATTTTGATAAAAAAAATCACGAAGCACTACAATTCATGACGTCGCAGGGTAGCCTACGGTGAGTTCAGAAATATGTAATTACGTTTTGTAGTTATTTGATGTAAAAGGGGTTATTTATTAAATTCCCCTCGGTGAAGTCATCTCGTACCGATAAAAATCCAAATTTTGAAACACTTTACAAAAAAAAGTTACAACATTACGGTAAGTGTAAACAATGCTATGAGATATTTCCCACATTTGAGCTTTTTTTTTCAATTAAAAATTCAATTACAAACTCGAAAAAACACTTGATTAGTAAGTTTCCCAAGTTCAAATGTACTTTTTGAAACACAAGACCTTTACGTCAAAATTTAATTAAACGATTTCCTTATTCCCACAAGAACATACAAAAGAAACTTGACAGGTTCGTGATTATACGATAATGTATGTTTTACGTCATGTTAAACCGATCAAATAAATTTTTTAATTGTGACATAATTTAGAATTCGTCTTTTAATAACTGTCATAAAGTTTATGACTTTGTAAATTTTCGTTCGGAAATATCAATAAAATGGTTTTTTTGGCCGTGATCTGTTACGTATTAATAGATATCGGTTCAGGGTCGTTCACTTTTTGAACACAGTAGAAATTTAGGAAGGATTATAAATCTTTAGGTTAGATGAAAATGACAATGTCATATACCTTGTTTATATCCATAAAGTTTAATCGGATTAAACCAATGTTTAGAACTTTTATCAAACTAAATCTGGCTTAACCCACGCAATATAATCACTAAGATTAAAATTTTTCGTAAATCTATGAATGGATTAAACGTCTTCTATATAAACGTAGTAATGAGTGTCTTTTTATCATAACCTGACTGTAGAAAGGATAAAATAAGTATATTGTTGTTTTAGTTGGTTGGGTCTTGATGGTTGACTCCCGGTGTTAACTAAACCGTGTGCTTGGTGGCAAGGCAATAGATGGCGCGCGCGAATAAAATAAATGTGTGTCCAACAAAAATATGTACTTCTGTCTCTGTTTTATGAAAATATGTTTTATCTACATTGATGAAAAATATGTCGTTATAATTACGAGCGCATCTAGCAGCAGAGTACGAATGCAGAACTATACAGTACAGTATAAAAATGAGTAGGCTACAACTACACATCGAAGAGTTAAACATCAATAGTTTGTAAAGGCAGGATAGTCTGTTGTATAGTGTGGTTATACGTATGTATGACAGGATGCCCGGATAAAATGGCACGAGTCCTCGTTCACTGTCAGATCCGAATCACTTCACGTTTTTTCACTATTTTGGATTAGTAGCGGACGGCTGCTTCTTTTAAAATTATTGGTTGAAGTAATTCTGCCTCCTTTGGTGCTTAAACGATTCGTTTTGAAATAAAATTAAATTGCACTTTTTTTTTTCAATAAATTTCAGATCATTTCCAGTCGGCCTATACTCTACTGGCATTATAATGTCATCATAATTTGCACCTGCCCTCAGTCGTATGATCCGTATTTCAAGTGAAGGCACCTCTGTTAAGTCAGTCCGGTCCAGTCTTACCAATTAAGTAAGCAAATTGCCAAGATAAAGTGTTTTACAAAAAGTCGCAGAGTTTATACAGGCATTTTTATAAAATCTACATAATAGTTTGATTCTCATCGAGTAATATTCTCTCTATGTAATTATCTAAATAAATCTATGCTCAGTAATAACATTTTCTCTAGATGCCGTCCAACATTCGTTTAATAATTAATTAATTTAAAAAAAATTTACATTATTTCACAGCCAACTTTCGGTGGTGAGCCGATCCACTGCCATTATTAAGTCGTATTCAAAATCCGCTTTCCAAACAGCAGCAAACATCCACCTGTCGGTACGTCACCTCTACTATGTTTTCAAGTCGACGTCCCAAATTTCCGCCAGGAACGGCGGTAACTTTTTGTTTTTCAATTTTAACGAGAAGCACATCTCGGAATTTTGGTTGCCTAATGTCCGCAATTCGGTTAGTACTGACAGGAGTTTCGCGAATATCGTGCCCGGTTTTGGCTTTCTTCGGTTATCCACGTACGCTCGTAACGCCTCCAAGTATATTTCCTGGATCTTCTCCACTTTCCATCCTTCGATCAACGATGGACGCTCTAAAATAAAAACAAAATTTTAAAATATTGATTCAAAATTTATCAAAAAATTTCAGGAAGTCTCATGACTGGGGTTCGGATTCCTACCATTATGCTAATCTGTTATTTAATAATAAGCTGCATAATTTAGTGTCGATACAGGAAATTTGAAGTTTCTTGTTTCAAGTAAACCAATTTTTTTGCTAATTTGGCGTTTTTATGCTCAAAACGGTTTTTTGTGCCATTTTTATGCTAACTTTGACCATCCTTAATTTTTTTTAAAGTCCGAACTCTACTCATGACACTTATTTGCCAAGAAATGTAATTGGTTGAATATTCGATCCTAATCCATAAAGATGTCAACAGCGAAATGATAACTTTACAAGAAACAATTGTCATATTGACTATTTGACAAAATCTACCGTTTGCCAATTTTTTTTGACGTAAAAAGCTAAAGTCGTATTTAGGTTTACAAAACGTGTTATAGAGCGTTTCAAAATGATTGATATCTCACGAAGACATGACTGTGTGACCGGCACATAGCCTTGTAAAAGAAGCATTAAGGCAGGTAAATTTGCCAATGTAAAAAAAAGTTATAACAAATTAATACAACATTATGATATATCAAATTATAATATTAAAACCAGTTTATCGATAATGTCAAGTAAATAGCCGTGTAGATTATCACAAATGATTAAAAAAATGTACGGTAACAAGATTTGCAAAAACACATTCACCTGCTGCCAAAAATGACAATGTCAAAATCATTTAACGATACTATTTTGCCAATTTAAATTTGCCGGTCGAGATGTCAATCACTCTGAAACGTTCTGTAGCTCTTCCACTGACAGTAACCACAATCATGCCATTATCAATAAAACATAACGTAACAACTATTAGAATAAAAAATCAGAAATAAAAATAATAGTTAACCGCTTTAAACAGAATGTATATTATAAGCAATAAAATGATTTTTTTTCCTTCAAAAGACCTGGTCACTGGTAGTTTTTAATGTTTTTAAATACAATATTGTTTAAAATTTATAGTTGCCAAAAATTGTTAGGTCAGGTTTTATTAACAGTTTGCAAGTACATACTGTCAATGCTGAAGTCTTGTTGTGAACATTAATAAATTTTTATTTGGTGAATGGTGAAGGCCTAAATTAATTGATGCCATTGAACAGTCTAAATATTTAAGATTTACTGCCAAGTAATCAAATAATCCCGAGGTGAACCATTAAAATTCGCACTGCCAAACTTGATTACGCTAATTTTGAGGATAAAAGTGGGCGATTTTGTTTAATTTGTTTTTAAAAATACAATTATGTGCTATTAAACGTATATTAAATTGTTAAAACAAAAAAAATGACTTGAACTTTGAAATTATAATAGTTTATCCTAGATGCCACTGCTCAATAATGTTTTATATTTCCCCCTTTTGAATTAATTGCAATTTGAATATGAACACTTTAGTGATTTAAATAAAAAAGACTCTCGTTTTTTTTTCAGCAGTCTCTGTTCAATAGTTGCAGTAAGATTTAATAACCCTATTTAAAATAACTATCAGCCCTTAATAAAACGACGTGACAAAACCGTGCCAGACTTTGATTTTTGTGTTTTCTATTAGTGCAATTAACTCAAAATGGGTAATACATTACAATATCGAAGTTTTTTATACAATATGAAAAGCAATTTTTACAATAATTATATAATAAGCAATTATCACAATGTTCACAATAATACGAAAAATAAAAATATTACACAGATTTTATCCAATTTTTCCACTACTAGAAACCAAAATTTGCCTATTCCTATTGCATATTCATTAACGAAAACATGACAACTCTAATCAAATAGTTACCCGGTATTACCAGAATTGAATCATGTGATTTGCCTTTCTAAAAATGCTTTCTGAACTCATAGATTGTTATATTCAAGTATTGTTTAATTGTGTTGCATTTGTATTATAATTATTGATTTTTATTAATTGACAATTAACAAGAAATAATTCACGCTTTGCTAGTAGAATTTAGAACTGGTGAATATAAGCGTTATTAAAGAATAAAACTCAAATTGTTAACTTGATGACAAAAACCGTCAATTTGGATTTGACTCGTTTTGTTTGTCCCTTAATAACGCACGTGTCCACTAGTTACAAATTCGACCGATAGAGTGAGTGTCGCATTTGTTATCGTCAATAGTTGAGATAATTGACTAATTAATTATAAATAATTGAAAATAATCGACTAATGTCAGCTGATGTTAAATACAAAATGACAAATGACTATTGTAGCATTATAAATAAACCCACCAAAAAATGAGTTACTTCATTAGATCGAAACTGTAGTTAGTCAAACTAATCTCAAACCTTGGAGAGAGTTATTATCCAAATATTTAATCATTATAAATTCATATTTACCAAAACTCTTCACTAAAAAAACCACAATATTTTATACCAACACCAAACAGAGAATTCACAGCAACCTACGACATCATTTATAATACCGAATGACTACAAATGGTTGTTGGTAGTCATTTTTTGTTAATTTTGTAAAGTTGGTTTTGGAAAAATAATTGATTTCACTAAAAATTCCAATGACATAATAATACGAAAAATACGTAGGTATTGACTGTTTATAGAACAATAAATATGTGATTAAAATCGTAAATAATCCCAATAAAATAACTCTAATTTAGCAATTATTACTAATGCCGACTAATGATAGTTTCAAAAATCATCCCCAGTCCCTAAAGTAAAAACTTTTATACTTAGGTATGGATGCCATTGGGTGAGGTTATTTAGCACTAAAGACTTTCAGAACATCATAAATCGGCATTAGCACCAATTGCTTAATAAAAATTTTTAGTTGGGATTATTTACGATTTCAGTCCCATTTTGGTCCTTCTAGGAACCAAAAATATGTTCGTTAGTAAAATTGCTATAACTTCAGAGTAAGATTTGTCGTCCAATTCAACTGTTTTGATTCAAAATCAAATTTTGTCAATGTTTTGCCCCTAGTAATAAAAATTAAAATCTACAAGTTTTCAACAAAAACTCCTCATTGATAAGATATTAAAAAATGTTTAATTGGGACAACAACAAACGATTTCAAAAGTGAATAAATTATGCTTATTCCGTATAATTTATTGAAAACAAATTATTCATTGCTTTAAGAATTTCATAATTATTTACATGAAAAAGCAATTTATCACAACATTAAAAAATCACGTCAAATCAAATGAATCCTAAACGTTATTTTAAGTAACTTAAAATCAAAAAAAAATTCAAAAAAACTGTCGCAATAAATCAAATAGATTTTACGTTTCATTATTTTAAAAACGACTTGTGAAATCTTATTTCCCCCGGGAAAATCGCTTTTCGCCGTAAAACCGTATCTCCCTGCAATCGATTGCATGTCCTACAATCAACTTTCTGCATCAGACACTTTTTTTTCTTTTTTTCGTTATTACCGCAAACTATTCGAATTCAGCAACAATTAACTGCAAGACTCAATTGTCTCGTCTCTTTTATCGTCTCGTTGAATAGACCCGATCGCTCACCTTTGTTCATTTTCAAGCTAAAAAGCCTCCAATCTTACATAGATCGCGATGTTGCCAATTACATGCTTCAAGTTGCGATCTTCAAGTCATTATTCATTGAAAAGTCGCCAAATTCTCCAACATGAAAACATCAATAATGACCTTCAGCACTTCACCGTGACTGTAATGATTTTTTTACAAGGTTTCGGATGCTACACGTGGACTTACAAATAGCCGAAATAAAATTATAAAATGTTAGTACACAATAATATAGAAATTTTTTTTGTTGACTGGTTATTAATATCAGCCAACACTAATGCATGATTTTCGCCAAGAAATCGTTCATTAATTCATGATTTCTTTAAAATCGTTCATTAATATGAATGATTTTACATTAATGAATAATGTTAAAATTCTAAAAGAACTCACTCGCTAACGCTCGTTCTTTTTTTTACTTTTTTATAGATAATAAAATAGATACCTGAGAATATAACGATGGCTGTTAATAAAGCGTATTCGGCATTATCCACCTTCATTGAATACATTGTTCTGCAGAAATGTAAGAGATCTTCGATGGTTTCCCCCATTCCGGCTAAATTATAGCTGTCTCTTGAATACGGTTGGTTATTTACGAAGAGGATGGAATCCGTTTGGACGTCGTAACGTCGAGCCATCCTAAACATCATCACCTCGCTGGAACATGCCTGAAAATACCACACAATTCATATAAATCCATAACTTAAACCGAAATAAATTATTACAAGCTTAGATTTACGAACAGGGAAGAAAATACAAATTTCCGTGCAACTAGAACAATCAGATCATAAGAAAAAAAGCCAAAACTACAATCCCTA
The DNA here is from genome assembly GCA_029207805.1 of Tribolium confusum. Lineage (NCBI taxonomy): Eukaryota > Metazoa > Arthropoda > Insecta > Coleoptera > Tenebrionidae > Tribolium > Tribolium confusum. The sequence continues at coordinate 16,024,250 of JALGAY010000006.1, forward strand.
AATATTATTTTGACTTTTTGGTTTATACAGTTTGGACACTCATTATCCATCAGTTTCTGTATTAGTGTTCTTGCAAGAAAGGTATATTATTGTTTTCTTATTATTTTTAAGACAGGACAAAATAATAAAGCTACTACATATAGGCAACAAAAAATTTGGAACATATAGTAACTGATGTCAAGATTGACACATTTTTACTTATCAGTGCCAAAATTTGAGGAGCCACGTTTTTTATCACTAACTGTAAGACGTTGGCAGAGATTTTTTCAATTTGTAGTTTGTATTTTTTATATAACAAAAAATAATAAATATGTGATGTTGTGCAGTCATAAACAACAGCAAAAAAATATTTTAAGCTGATTATATTGACAATAAAATTGATTTTGTGTCATTTTAGTATCTATCAGATATGCCACTAGATCACTTCCAAAAAAGTAAAAATGGCAGTATATATGCTTTATTCTCCATATTTGATGGTACTACGAGCAGCAAATAATTTGAGGCAACAAATTCGACAATTACATAAAAAGATGTATAAAGCAACCTTTAACTTTTGTTAAGGGTTGGTTAACGACATAAACTTGAGGGTTGAACATGACACACATATTAAGCAACTTAAAATAAGATAAAAAACGTCGTCGAAATGTCGTGAATATAGTGTTTCATTTCAACTGTCCTACAATAAGGATAATTTCATTTACCCTTAGAAAACAATCTTTTGTAAAGAGATAACACCATTAAGTTTTCTTGTCTCGTACCATCTGACTGCACGATCTATTTTTCATCAAAAACTCTCATTTTTTACTCCATCCAGTCAAAGTATTTGTTATATGTATGAACTAAGTTTTGACAAAAATAAAAGGAAAAATCTATGGTTTCAAGTTTTTGACAAAAATAAAAGAAGAAACCGTAAAACCCTTACCAACTGTGCAAAATAAGAAAGTTTAAAAAATATAAGTGGAAGATATGAAGTACCAACAGCAAGATAATAATATCTCTATTTATTAATTTTTGTGTGATCTAAATAAAAATCATGTTTTTTGAATTTTGACAGTATGACAACCAATCGCTCTAATGTAGTCTGTAGTGGCATGTGGAATATTAACTATTTTGTAAAACTTACTTTCAAGAGAGCGATTTGGTCTTCTCTTAGGAGTTTGTCAAAGCCTGGTAACCGTTTGGCAAACTCAACGATAAGTTGTACCGTCAAGATGGTAATTTCAGTGATATGCCTAAACCGTACATCACACTGATCTTCACCATCCATCGGCTGATTCTGTAATCAAATAAACCATTTAAACCAAAACTCTTATAAAATTATTACAATTTATATTACAATAATCCTTTTAACGTCCTCTTCCGAAGGATGTTCGTATTCATTTTGGAAATAAACCAGTCGATGTATAAGCTCCTCTTGTTCCGGTGAAATTCCTTTACTTCCATTACTCAATGTCTTTTCCGAATCTGACAACTGCGAAGAAGCGAAAGCACATTGAAGAAATTGAAGATCTCTTGCTGATCGACAATTACTTACTTCTGGTTCAACTTTGATGACATCCGGTGAGCCATTCGTCGTACTATTGGGTTTATCTTTTTCCTTTTGGGCTTTCTTTTCCTTTCGTTTGACGGCGCACTGTACTTCCGGCACGACACATTCGGGCCTCATACCGACGCTGAGGCACTTTTTCAACCGACACTCTTGACACTTTCGACGCATGTACATGTCTATTTCGCAATTGTTGCCGTATTTGCATTGATACACAGCGTTTTTCGTTATGCTGCGTCGGAAGAAACCTTTGCAACCCTCGCACGTCAAAGCGTTGTAGTGGTAGCCCGACGCTCGGTCGCCACAAACAAGACATAATTCTTCCTGTTGACGAGGCGTGGGGCCTTTCTTTTTCTTTGAGTCGCAACTGTCGGCACTGTATCCGTTCAAGCTGCTAGGGGACAAGTCTTCACGTCCTGGAAAGAGAGAGAAACTAAAATTATTATTTAAACATTATAAGTGCTACATAAATTATAACGCACGATTTTAAGTCCTCACGTACTTATGAAATAGAGAAATATAGCTTTACTGAGGCATTATAGCCCTACATAATGATATAAACCGCCGATAGCAGGCATTTTAAAAAAATGCCTCTAAAGATTAGAGCATTATATGAGAAATTAATAATTTTATGCAATATACAAATTCATGATTAATATAATGCCAAAAAAAAACCAATCCAGCAGTTCCTGATAAATATTTGTATTTTTTATTTATTTATTATTTATTATAACGCCGCTACAGTTGTTTATACTTGATGAAACAACAAGTGCGTTACACATTTCATAATGTAGTGCTAATTGTGCTTAAAAAAGCGTTATACCTCATAACATAATGCCGAACATATAATGACTATAAATTATTCTGTATATTAATAATCGAAACATTAAATGACTTATATGCTTTATTATAAGAATATTAAAATTAAAGCCTAAATCCAAAGATTGTTTTAAAAACTAATGTTAAACGTTAAACACCGAGTGATCCACAAAAATGATATTTATTTATTAAAAACTTACTTATGACCATTCCTAAAAGAAAGTTATAAGTATGATATTATGTCCGAAAATTGTATAAACTTTTTTTTTTTTTCTAAAATATCAAAATCGTTTAGAAGCATATGAGCGAGTGCGTCATATACTTGTCAACAAATGAAATTTGTTTAGTACATATTTGCTAGGCACAAAAAATCGTTCTAAAAATTATATTGCCCCAAAACAACGACAATTTATCAAATTAGTTTCACTAAATCTGCCGCAAGACTGTTATTTATTTAATAAAGTACTTATGTACAAAAGCGTTATTATTATTTTGCCCAAAAATATTGAAACACTTTTTTCCCGAAGTTATTAAAGCATATGTTGTAACACTTTTTTTCTAAAATGATTAAGGCATTAGAAGAGAGTTATAAAAATGATAATGCCCCAAAACAACAAGAATCCATTAATTTATTTGATCCAACTATATGTACAAAAGAGCATTATAATTATTATGTCCAAAAAATATTCAAACATTTTTTTCTACAATAATCATTTAATAATGCCTTGAAGAAAAGAGCGCCATAAAAATGATAATGCTCACCTAGTTTTATCACAAAAAAAGCGTTATAACAATATTAAAGCTCAGAAAACAATAGATATCTACTAACATTTTTATCACATAAATTATTATCAAAGCGTTGTAATATTTGTTAATGATGAGCACAATTTCATGAGCATAAATTTCAATAAGCAGAAATTGAATGCAATTATGCATAAAAGAGCATTATAATAATTTACGTTCGATGAAAGTATAATTATGCACTTAAGAACATTGTAATTAATGCCCTATAAGCACGTTATTAAGAGTGTTTTAAAAACTTATTTTTAATGCATGTAGATCACTGTTGTGGCTAATATTTTGCTTCACGTGGTCAGAGCGTTATAAATCATGATATTCAACTAACAATATATACTATAGTATTTATCAATGCTTTACATATTTGGTGCTCAATAAAAAATTGTAATACATAAATTGTCATTATTTATAAAATAAAACGCCATATTTGGTGATGCACAGGTGGTTTAATAAATAATCGTTACAAAGAATGCGTTACAAATTTGATAATGCCCGAAAGATTTTGTAAAAAAAGCGTTACAAAAATAATAATGCGCCGAGAATTAGATTAGTGTTTTGACTAATATTTTTTGTCTTACCGAACCGAACTGATTTAATTATAATGCCCCAGAATGTTGTATATTCCGTATTAAAAATGATGATCAACAAATGGCGATTTAAAAATGATTGAAACGATGCGTGATTTTAATTGGAAAAAGGATGATGCTGAGTCAGCGCAATTTGACGAGCTATACGTGATTTTGGAAGTAATTGACGAAATAAAGAGCAAATCAAGGACAAGATACGATCAACTATAACTGGTCAGACCTGATATTTGATGAGGTGATGGAAAAGGAAGTTAAATTTTGAAAAAATATCGAAAGTTTAGTGAAAACAATAATTATTGCGTAAATTTTTCAAACCGTGTTATTATATGTTAAGCAATTTTAAGTTTTTTGAGCTTTATTACATTATAATTTCATGCAATAACAATAGGATTTATCAAAATAATTGACAACATACAAACTCGCAAAATTATGGCTTGTTATTCATTTTTCCTTGAAATTTCGAGTGTCTAGTGATTTGTTGAAGCTTTGTCATTTGATATTTCCTAGTTTTAGAAACCATTCATTGTCTGCATTTTAGACGATTTATGAACTTTATCACTAGACTATTGTCAGTGACATTAAATAATCTAGGACTTAAAATTGTTGAAGACTTTCATTTGAAATTTAAAACTAATTTTATAAATGTCTTCAACATTCCTTGCTTTGACTCTTGACATTTTATGTAATTTTTTTGTGGTCCGTTCAAAATAGAATTGTACCGCCAAATTTAATTTTTCTGTATCCTTGAAACCAATTGTAGAAAGAGCAAAGGTGTAAATTGCCAAAAAGTGCCAAACTAATTAGAATAACTAATTATAAAATATCACACGATCTTTTCGCATATTTAACAAACTTAATGTTGTCCTTGGTTAGTATAGTGGGTGTCCCAAATACATTTCAAATCCTGCTTAAAAAATGTAAATTTTATGAGCCTCAATAGTGTCCGCTATTAAACTTGACATTATAACCCTGTATAAAAATGTCAATGCCAAAATTATCGACGCGAAACAAGCAAATAAATTCGAAAAATGGCAATAGATAAGCCAACACTCCCAAGATTCCTAAGCAGCACCTGCACGTGAATTAATTTCAATATTTGCATCTTTGATAAGTTTTACTAAAATGTCTTATTACAATAATGTTATTTAAAAATGTGAGTTTTTAAGTACGTCATCTGTGTGTTGTTTGTGCAGTCGAAGTAAAGGAAGAAGAAGTATCAACGACCCAGAGTCGGTGTTGGCTTTCTTGATGTCGTGATCACGAAACGTTTCGCAACAAGTCAAGGCCGCTCACTGCCTCCGGTCGTTCCTTGGTCATTGCAAACATTGTGCCCCCCCTATATAGCCTGCAGTTGAGGCCAACAACACATTGATCTACATACACACTGATGGCGATATTGTGTCGCACATTAGCCTTTCGGCAACAGGCACGCGACCTAAAGCCCAATTCGCAAGCGGACCAAAACCACGAAGCCAAAACGATCAATAAAATTATCACAAACGAATCTAAAAATTCAATTTTTGAACAATTTCATAGTTTTCTATATAATATTATTTCTTACTTATAAACAATGTAAAAATAACGATATTTTTGACCAACATTTTGTGTTTTTACTATTACTAGAAACATAAAAATTACATTTTTTATATTAAAATACAGTGTCATTAAAAATTATTTATTTCAAAAGCTGTTGAAAATACCTTCTTCCTTGATTGGATATGCACTAGATCAAGCAATTTTCTCTTGAACAGGTGTAACACAACTATTCACTTTTTAATGTTTAATCATTAAATATTGTAAATCTAAAGCCCGTTCTATTAAAAATATTGAATATGTCCTTTTTTTTGTCGTTTATCAATATATCAGCGCCATTTAACAAATCGTGTTAAAATTATGTACTGCTAACAATAGAAAGCTAATCTTTTTTTAAAAAAAATACCACTTCAATTTTTAAGAAAAAAATTTAATACAAAAACTTATTAAATTCGATAAAAGACTCATTTTTTTTTTCTTAAAGTGAGGTAATTTTCATACAAATAATGAAAGAATTAAAATACAACTAAAACCTACAAGTTTAATTAAACAAAATTCTTATGTAACAGTGACAGAGTGCTTGCAAAAACCTATGTTTCATCATCAGTGCCTAAATAACAACGTCAAAAAAATAATATAAAATGTTTCAAAAAACTTGGCACACTTTGGTCAACAATTTTTAATTTATTTTTTTCATAAATAATTCCATTGCTACATGTTTCAACCGCTTAAACTTACAATGACCATCCTCAGGCAAGAATAGAATACAAGCAATGTGAATTTTAAAATACATAATTGTACATATAATTATTTCATCAATAATTTAATCATTATGATTATGCATCGACAGCGTGACGATTAATTATTGTCGTGTAGTGCCACTATTACAAATAAAACCGAAGATTAGCCCTTTATTTTAACATATAAATCATAAATGACTTGTAATTATAGCTGAAGAGAAGTCACTTCCTTACATTTTATCCTTAAGAATAGTGTTTTTTTCAGTTTTTTCAGATGCATCGATTGTATTTAGGAGACTAATACTTGAACTTGTGTTTTTTTGAGATTGTAAGGTCGAATAATGTAAACGCGTGGCTTATCCAAGCGTTGAAGGCCGTGAAGTCTTCAAATTTTGATCTGAGAAATGATCCGAAACGTTCCTATGGTTACAATTGTAATTGTCTGTTTGATCCGGCTTCTGTTAGTACAAAATTTTCACCTTGAACATAATAAAATCTCGTTTTTTAATTCCGTGGACAATGGAAGGCATCTAACTCTCCCATTACCATGCATGAACTTTTCATTTTCGAGTTGTAGCATTGACAAAAGCGTGTTTAGTGGCCATCACGGTCGACAGCACAATCGTGAGAAGGCGAGTTGTGCGTTGCATTTCAATACGTCCATCTGAGATTTTTTCGGAAAAAAAGCTTCAACTCGAATTAAGTTTATATAGTAGCAGTCGTTAGTTGCGGCGTTGCACCGAGCGGATGTGAACAATGAGTGTGTTTAAGTTCAGGTTGAAGGCCATTGATGTAATTAAAGTTTAGATAGAAATCACGGCAATTGCGCAACTAAATTGACATCGGGTGCAGACCACCGCCCCATCATGGTGACGTAATTGCGTCATCTGGACGATGGGTGAAGTCGTGTCATGGTCATTGTAAATACCACGAGAAAATGAGAGTCGGAAAATTTCGTGTGGGCTTCGAGAACGTACTTTCTCTACTTTCGGTAATGTCCGGATCTGTGCCAGTAAAAACATTCAGTTTTGGTTTAAATAAAATTTGTTTGGACTATGAACAATCTATTTGTTATTCCGGTCGGTAACTTGTTTCAATTTCGCAGAAAAAGAGAAGGACGTTCCTTGGCCCGCGACTGATGTCGACGACATAAACATAAACGCGAATTTCACCTTTGATTGATTATACACTAGGTGATTAATGATGCTTTTACGGAGCGTTGGACTGATAACAGGAGACGGTAATGGTTTCTTTTGGGACCTTATCGCAAAATGAGAAGCCAAAATTGTGAATTAAGGAAAAATCCTAATAAAGGATGCGATCTTTTATTCATAATAATGAAAATGTTTGAAAGCAACAATTCCAAGAGCATAAATACACAAAAAATAAAGTGGTAAATAAAAAAAATGACAAACTCGGTTATTCTCGAGACAAACTTTTAAGTTTTTTAAAAGTAGGACGAATAGATGAATAATTGAAAAATATCTTATTTAAAAAGCTTTCAAAAAAAAAGATAAAAACGCACAATAATAAAAAAGCCTTTTTTATATTTAGGGTTAAATCAGTTTGTTTTGAGTTCAAGAATATTAGGTTGTATTATGGTAACGTCTTTCTGGGACAACTAGTATACGACAACAAAAAATCCGTAAAAGAAGTACGCATTTCAAGTGTACAAAAATAACTACAGTGGAACTCCAGTAATTCAATAAACTTTTTGCAAAGCGGTGTCGGACTATCGAATTTGTCAGATTACAGAGTACTGCCATAGACACCATATACTCCGAAATTTTTTGAAATAGAATACCTTGTAATTCAAAAAATTACAAATAAAAAGTGATAAGAATCGATCTGAACTATAAATCATACTACATGTTTATACATATAATATCTAGAATTATGTACAGTGATAGACGTGTCAGATTACAAAGGGTGCCAGATTATCTGGTGTCCACTGTAAAGCTTGTGTCAGTACAGTCAGAGAAAAATTAAATGTTATTCCTATGAACCGATCGGAAAGCCCTTCAGTCACCTTTTCAGTTATAACTCAGAAAGTTTCTTTAAATTCTGTTAGAAATGTTCGGTGTTTAACATTATGTTTAGTTGTTTCAGGTAATTCTATAAAATCAGTGACAGTAAAAAGTGGCACTTCCCTGATTGTACAAAAAAATAATCATAGAAATAAAACAAATATTCAATAAAACTAAATTAGTAAAGCATCTCAAAGCAATCTCAATTTCGTTCGTTTCGGTATTGTTGGTAGTCGCTAAAAACGAATTCAAAACAAGTTTTTGAAATAATATTAATTAGGTAAATAAAATTAACTAGATCGAAATAACGTAACATTCAAAACGTCATACAAAACGAGAATGTGATTTAAATGGTAAATCACTCTAACAAAGCAACTCTAATTATTTCTAATATCGATTTTTTTATTATAAAGCAGGTATGAAGTGTTCATTTAAAAAAGTTGTCAAGAGTGCTATGAGATTTTGATAAAAGAAAATGTAGCGAAAAATGGATGTCGGAACTTGATACACTGTTACTATGGAAACCTTTTAAATAAATAAATCATTTTGAATATTTTTGGGTGCGAGTTTATAAGATTCCGAGTCATTTTCGTTGTGAATAGTTTTGTTGCTGTAATTTCCAGTTTCGTTTTGTTCTTTCTTTTTTCGTGTTCAGTTTTTGTTTGTTCCTTACATAATGTGACAATTCTGACATTTCTGACTACTATCACTGACAGTACGGCAGCCGCATTTAACTAAGAAATACTTCAAAATGTTTTTGTTTTGTTATGGCACTCTACCACAACTTTTTTAAATGAACACTTGTTATAAGAGTTCTCGGTTTAGGGACTAGTTTTTGTTTTAGATGCTATTCCCTGAGGTAGTTACTTCCACTTTGTGATTTCATTCTATCATAAATCGGCGTTAGTTATAATATTTAACTAATTGGAATTGTTATATTGAAGTTATTTACAACTTAAACCACATTCTCATCCTTCCGTAAATAAACAATACACACCACACCAAATTTTGCTCTACTCAAAACGTGTAGTTATAGAATTAAAGAACAAATCATGTCCTTAAACATCTCAAATACCGAAAAAGATAGTTTATAAAATTAAAGAACTTATCTTTTGAAATAAAAAACAAATCCTAATTGTAAATATTTCGAGTTCTTATTGAGATGTTTAATTTTAAATAAGTTTTGTTTAATTACCCCCAGTTTTTGTGTTCCAAAAAGATACTAAGATGTTGTTAAAAAATATAGGTATAAAAAAATTGTAGGGCCTATCATAAATTATCTTCAATTATGATTCTATCAATATTCGTCAAAAACACATTAACATCATGTTAACCAACTACTAAACATAAAACTGCAAATTTTCAAAAGTTTTTTTCCTTCATAATTTGGAGATCTAATATCTAGATGTTGTTTTTTTGTTGAATATCTAATGACAGCAAATAGCACCTAGTGCAAAATTTGCCCTACACCTGCCGGAGTAGAGGTCGAGCAATGTCATGGTCAGGGCCAACCAGATCAACATCTGCAATATGCAACTGCACTACAATTAACCACAGAAGTGCAAAGCGTGGATTTCTGTGGCCTCGCCTCGTTGTAAATGACCATAAAATGCAAAGTTTCCGAATCAGCAGAATTGCAACAAAACAAAAACAAAAAATTTGCCCCGATTTGGGTCGTGTTTTTTTACGCAATATTGCTCAGTTTGCATTTACACCATATTATGATATAATTCGCTTTTCTTTGAGAAAGTCGTCGTCATTCTCGTTGTGCAACTGCGACGACGATCTTGACTGGAAAGTAGTGACACGAATACGTGTTTTTAACTAGGACGGAGTAAAATTAATGAAGTTTCATCGCTGCGAGCGAGCGAGTGTTCGTCGCTTGTGCCAGAGTTGAAGTCTCCGCTGAATCTCCGGTTACCTGACATCGAGCTGGTGTCAGACTTGGCCAAATGGTGATTACCGGCGATGATGGTGTGACCAGGGATGCCGTAGCCGTTCTGGATGATAGTCAACCCTCTGGCGTGGTTCTGCGCGTTGAGGTCCAGGTCCCAGAACTCCAAGTCGACGTCGCCGATATCGGTCGACGCTAAAGAATTCGCCGGGCTCATGACCAAAGCCGACGACGACGTCACTTCAGAACTGCTCTCCTCCGGAGCGACCCTCACCGACCATCTGCGCTTCATCTCGCACCCACACGAACACGTGTCATTAATTTATGCCAGGAAAACAACTCCAAACAACACCAGCGATACACACTCAACTAATGTTGCTCTTTGGACAACAGACGGGCGGAGGGGCCGACTACGTGACGTCACAACAGGTTGTTACCTTGTCTTCTCCCCCACCACATTCCACCGGCTTATACCTGGACTCCACTGTCATGGCCATCTACGTTCACTAGCTCGCATCTATGGGACACCAATTTAGACTCTTTGTGAAAGTCCACAATTTTCGGAAAATAAAACACTTTTCCCATCTTGGGCGGCCATCTTGTATTATCTCATCTCAACCTTGACTCTCAACTTCCGGCTTTTTTGTCACGACATCAACTCTTTACTTCTTCAGCGACGTTGCCAAATCAACATTGGTGAAGGCCAACCTTGACACACTCACATGAGGGTAACAACCCTTCTCACTAAACTACAAAAGCTGGTCATTTTGTCAAATATTATCTCAACTTCCGAATTATTTGTCACATAAAAAACTCTTGAACTTCAGCCAATTCACAGCTTTGACCCAGTCACATTTAAGGGTGAAAACCCTAACAAAATATTTTGTTACATTCATTCAAAACAGCACATCCTTTGAATAGGTATTATCACTACCTACAGGTGGTTATATTGTTAAACATTGTTAATATTAGACTTAACATTCAACTTCCGACTTTTTGGTCATAAAATGGCAACTTTGATAGGTTCAGGCAAATCGCAGCCTTGACCTAGTCACATGTAAGGGTAACAACATTAACAACAGATTTTGTTACACTCATTATAAAACAACAACCCCTGAACAGACATAATCACTATACAGGTGGGTATTTTGACAAATATTGTCTCATATTAGCCTCAACTTTCAACTTCCGGTTTTTTGTCCCTCTTCAAGTTCAGTAAAATCGCAACCTTGACCCAGTCAGTTAGATGTAAGGGTAACAACCCCTGGTGGTGCTCCAATTGTTTCGCTTTCTATAGCGTAACGCAGAACAACAAACCGATTTTGTTTTCGTTACAGAATTTCAATCAAAACAACTTCATTAAAAATTCTTAACCAGGTGTGAACGTTCTTTTAATAATTCGCATTTTAATTCGACTCAAAAGTGGGAATATTTATTTCAAGGTCTGTGGAGCATTCATTAACCTTTAAAGGTTACTAAAATGGAGTGCGCCAGGTTAAAATTTGTGGATGCGCAAAATGATAACTAGGGAAGTGATTCTCTAGTAAATAAAAAAACTGGAAATGTTGTTAATCAAAGCAATAAACCAGTTCTTAGACAATGAAGATTAATTAACTACAAGCAAAGTGCATGGTTTTTACATTTACAAACAATTGGAAATTTACTTTTTGCTACAATAAAAAGATTCAATCAAGACTCAACTCTTGACGTCAGTTTTATTTTTTGAAAATTAATTACTTTACTAGATTAGTTATCAGTTCAAATTTGTTATTTAAATTCAAAAATGCAAACTACATAGACTACACTATCGAAAATTTATTTAAAACCAAAAGTTTTATAATTGTAATTGAAAACCCTCTAAAAATATACACTTATCTATTGCTACATAATTAAAAAATGTTTTTTACTTTTGAAAGGCTATAAACTATAAAATAACTATTAAAGTAGTTGCTCGACTAATCCGTAAAAAATGTAAAAATGTCTATTTCCATATTGTTTTTTTTTTTACAATCATGAAGTAGTAGATAAATTGAAATGCAATGTCACACTGACTTTTTTATTGAGCCATTTTAGGGTCAACAGAAACGTAAAGTGTTGGAAAATCCGATACAATTTTTAGCTATTTTTAGAATTGTGCAATATTCCAAAGACAAAAATATGGTAATAAATTCAAACTTTTCAGTTTTATGCATTTTACAAAATATATCGTGTAGTCAAATAAATTTTTGTTGAAAAGTTCTGATAGAAAATAAGTTTTTGTGACTTATGCAATTTTCAAGAAATGTCAGAAAAATAATTTGTTTAATAAACGCAAAACCATATATGTATGTACGTAGAGTGTTCAGATGTCAAAATATATTGTGTATAAGTTGAGATAATACCGGTAGTATCTTACAATTAGTTTCCATAGAAAATAAACAGAATTGGGGACTGTGATTGGTTGTTGTCATAGAAAACTGTTTTCAGTTCCATAGCACAATACGACGTCGTTTTATTTAAACGCTCGATAGCTCGATAGACGACATACACCGTGCAAACAAGCATTGAAATTACCACAAATTGTAGTGACTAAGAATAAATATTTACAAATTATGGTTGTGAGTACTCCAATTGGCAAGAAAAATGTTGGAAAATACACAATTAGAGTAAATTAGTAAAAGGAAATACTTAGTACTAAAATACAATTGTGGTAAAATGATTGTAGGTATTTATTATCAACTGTACCAATCTAACTACAATAACTAATTACATTAACTAACTAAATTCTTGTTTGTAAACTGTGCGTTTTTGGAAAATTATTCATAAGACTTTTCAGCAGACATTTATTTGTCCACACTCCACACGTTATAATTTACACATTATTTTGGGTTAATACATAAACAAGAAAGCGTTCATTTTTGTATTTATTTTTAGAGTTGTCATGTACTTATATTAGTATTAAATTTAAATTTTAGTATTAAAACTACTTAAAAAATAAACTAAATTTGTCTCAATTTTTACACATTTTGTTCTTTTTTTCCAATAAAATACAAAAATGAACAATTTTCCGTTAATAAAGAAACAAATGCTAGATAATCTGATACAGTTTTTATCTGTTTTTAAATTTAGTAGCGGCTTATCCAAAAGGTATTTTAGGCGAAAGTAATTACGGATGCGGCACGGCGGCTTATTATCCGGTCTCTGTGGGGTCCAGGAGCCGAATAATTAGACAATTTAAGAATAAAATTGCAGTAATAGCTGATACATTGTTATTTTAGGACTTCTGACGATTTATAAAACAATTTTTAATCCTATTCTCACATAAAGTCCCTATTGACTCTACACGCGGCCTGACTGCTTCTGCACAGACTTTACTACCGATACTTACTAAAACTAGACTATAGTAAAATTTTGAGTATAAAATAGAGTTAATTTACTCCATCATCATGTTGCCTTATTGACATCGTAGGTAGTCAGTTGTGCAGACTTTTCTGTTCACAAGAGCCCCCCACACTTTTTAAACTCTATAAAACATATAATTATGTAAAGGACAAAAATAAAAAGTCTTGCCCAAAAAGGCCCAAATATCTAACTTAACAACCATGCCATTGACGGTCTGAAGAAAAATGAAAATACGTTCGAAACGTTACCAGAAAATAAAATAATTAAGTATTTGATCTAAAATGAGAAATTTCCACTACCATTTCTTATACAAAAATAAAGTGTTTTCAATTTTGTATCGGCTTTGATTATTTATTTTGACATCTGTTCCTAGTTCTGTTTCAAGTTCGACAGTTTTAGACAAGATGCAAAAAAAAATAACGAAAAACATATTTTTATTTGTGTTTTTCATAAGCGAATCTTATAAAAAAAAGTTTATAGTATTGAACAAATTACGTTCATTGTCGTGTACTATAGTAATAATATACTTTCTTTCAACGTGTCTAGACGCGTTTTGAAATCAATTTCTAAAACTTAATAATGTTTCTGCTTAATCACATCATAAATCTGGTTACTCTAGTCTTTTTACTAGAACTAAATTAATTTATGAAGGAAAATCTACAGGAAGTCCTGTAAGTGATGAAGCAGTTGCTCAAGTGGAGCAAATCGAGGAAGAAAATCTAAATACTCCGTATAGTCTATTCTGTTGAGTAGTTGCCATAAAAATTGTCAAACTCAAGTTATACCCTTATAAAATAACATCACTGCTACAACTAACTATTATCAAAGTCGAATAGGATATTCCACTTGGTTTGAAAAGAGTATGAACAACAAATTATTTAATGTATGTATTTTGCTATTCAGATGTTATTAAAATAGAAGTTTTAATTGCGGTTTCACTTAGAAGCTTAATTCGTCCCATATTTTTCAATAGTTTCGTCATCAAGATAGAGGAACAAAATTTTAAATAATTAACTTGAAGATGATGATTGCGAGCAAGGCTATTTTCAGCAAGATGGAGCTACATTTCACACTGCTCAGTTCTTTTCATTCAGAGTTTTAGACTATTTTATTTTTGGCACTTTAATAAAGAGCATTTTAAAAAAAGAATACAGAATTTATAAAGACTGTTTTATAGATACTAAATTAAAACGAATTTTAGGCTAATCTATAAAGATACTTATGGCAAAAAATAGTATTAAATTCTACAGAAAATGTCTTTCAACTTTACCATTGGCGTAACCTTTTAACAATGTGTTAAAATTAGAATAAAAACCAAGGTAACCTGTAAAACTCGTTCAGATAATGTGTTATGTGAACCTATTTCAGTGTTTTATGGCACGCATTATTATAAATTATCATTTTATAATAACAAAATTAAAACTTCTATTTTTGTAATTACTGAAAATAAAAGTTATTTATAGTAGTCGGTTCTTCTAATTAAAGTGAAAAAAATGAGTAAAATTCCATTAATTTTTTTTAGTTTTAATAAAATCTTCAAACACTTAAAAAGTTCCAATTGACAAAACTTATTGACCTTGTCAATTTGACATTTGTTTACGCTTGCAGGTTAGTAAACTGTATAAATTAAAACTTCTCGACCTTTTCCTTGTAAAAAACTCATCCGAACGCAAAATTTCGTGTAATAGAGAAAAGTAATGACCTTTACGTCCACAAGCAAATTATTTAAGTTAACCACTTCCGGGTATTGTTATTCCACAACTGAGATGAATAATTAATCTGGAAACGTTTGTGATCATTCGTATGATTATATCTATCCTAACAATTTTAATTATCGAAAAATAAAACCCTGATTGTCTCTCGATCAATTTCTTGCGATGAGGTAGCGCAATTATTAATGATTCTCAATAAACAGTTATCCAGACAAACACAATAGTTGTCGTTAAAATTCTCCTCAGCAAACATCCGGAATAAGTTTAAAGTCGATTTTACTTGTATTCGATATTCAAATCGTTTCAATTTCGAAAGTAGGTTTCCAATGTGCGAATTATTAACACCCAAAAATTAACGCCTTAGCCCTAACTGTAAAAAGAACTTTTTCTACCTGAGAAGGACCTAACGGTCACTAGGGCTAGAAAAATACTACCAAGAATATAAAAATACTTTTATTTTCAGCTCTCAAAGAGGTCGCGCTCTGATGGAGCAAGGCGCCGGTTTCATGGCGGACGTGACGTCACAAGGATGTAAAGTCAATTCCTCAGAAAACGAAAATGATATCCGCAATCCGGACCTGTACAAGGGTTTTGAGACAGGTCAGGAGTCCCTTTGATTTATTGGCCAATCACCTTTAAAGATTGAAACAAGACCAGGACAAGCAATGGAAGCCAGTGGAAGTGGTCAGAGATGGTTCTAATTTACTAAACCAGTTCTCTGACCATGTCAAGTGACGCTTCGCTGACTTCACTATCGCACCATGTTGCCGCATATACCTCCCATTACCCCTTTTAGAAACTATTTGCTGGCAACTGTGTGATGCAGTGAGAAATATAAACCAGATTGTGTTCTTCTAAGAATGCAACGCTTCAAAAAAATCAAGCAAATTAGAATAAACAAAGGAATTTAGTTTTATAGAGAGTGTCTCACAATTAAAACTCAATCCTCATCTTAACTAATGTTTCTCAGCAAAGTAAAAAATATTCTATTAAAATTTCATCTTCAATTTTGATCAAGTGTAAATTTTTAAGAAGTATGTATCTCAGAAAAATAATTTTTCCTGCTATAATACTTTACTGCCCTAGGGTAATGTGGAAGTTGCATTATTAATTATTATCTTTTAGTTTACACATAAATACGTTCAGCACATGTGAACAGGACGAACACGTCTTAAAAATATGTACCAGAAATCCTTTTGAGCAAAGAGGTTCTCCACAAATTTCGAAGAAATCTTCTCGGAATATTAAAAGATATTATTATTATTATTATTATTATTATTATTATAACTTTGTTCACCCCTCGTGAATAACATTTTTTAAAATCAGAAATCCTTAAATCCAATAAGAAATTCTAGAAAACCCACGTAAAAACATAGAAATTAATTGCAAATTCTGCTCCTTGACTAAAAATCCCTGTGTCCACCCCTCAGTTCAGCAAGTTAACCACAACATGAATTGAAACGACCTTATTAATATTTTCCGACTTATTTACAAAGTTAACAATTTGGCGCGTAATGATATAAAACGACTTTGTTTTCAAAAGTTTTCGACAAATTGTTGGATTAGCGAAGACAAACTTTAATTAGATTGGTGCCGTCTCGTACTGCAAAAAAGTATTGTCAATTATTACAGATTTCTGCCGTATTTTTTTAAATTAGTTACTATAATAAGAAACCGCCACTTTTGACATTTAATTAAAATAGTTGAGTTCTCTATTTTTTTTTTATGTCTTGTTTACTTTGCTTAAACTTGAAATTGATTTTTTGGGCGCAGTATTAAACTAAGGCTTGCAAAATTTGTAGCGAAATTTACAGCTTCACAATAAATTAGAACAAGCATTAAATTTTTTGTAAAGCGTTTTATAAAACCTTATAATTAGTATTAAAAATATATTATTTAAATTAAAATAACAAAATTACAAAGGCCATTTTGAAAATATTTCAGATCGTTTCAAACTTTCATTTACGTGCAAAATTTCAGTTCAATATCATTTTTTATCCCATCACTGAGAAACACCCTGTACAGAGGTTCTTTTCAAGGCAGTTCGACTTTCACCTGTTATCCTGTAGAATGTCAATGCCAAAAAAATCAAAGGGGTTCAAATAACGAAATAAACCCACTCGTGACATCTATCCTCCCACCATTCAACTCGTTTAGTAACGTCGATGCGCTACAGATGTCGTTTGTATCTAAATCTCAAGCCCACTTTCACTAATCAAGATTAATTGCGATTGGTTGGGATTAAATCAGAGGGAAGTTTGTCCCCATTGAATCGTTGGCGCCACGATTATGGGCCCAAATTAATTACTGTTTCCATTAATTCTTGTTTTGATTGAATGAATTAATACGAAATTGATGAAAAAGAAAAAAAAATTGCGTCGTATTTTTATTATTAGAAAAGCGCGGTTGATAAACTTACAAGTTCAAGGTTGAGGTGATTAAATTCGGTAACGTTTGTGGGATTTTTGGCACAAACACATGGGTCTAACCTTGGCCCGGCCGAAATAGGACCAACAGGAAAAATTGTACCTGTTTATGTGATTTTGTTACGAAATGTTTAAATAAAGAAAATTATTTGGCTTCCTAAGAGAAAGTTTTTTAATATAAAAGCTGTCTCTGTATTTCTCTAACAATAGTGTTTATTATAAGCTGCTAAATACCCAATTATTATTACTAATAAATACACTGTAGAGTTAAAAGCAGTATCTATATCTTTATAACAATACCTGACTAGTTAATTATTGTGACCTGTATTGTAGAGGAATTAGTTACTTAACCTTGTTTGTGACTCTAACCACAGTGACATTTTTTTTAAATTACTATTTTACAACACTGTTTCCATGTTTTTAGTAAATTGAAGGACAAAATTATCCTTGTTTATTTTATCACTTTTTTTTTCAAAAGGACAATACAATTAACAAGTTTTGTTGCAATTTATTAAAAGACGGAAATAAGTACAGCAATTTTATTAAATTATCAACAAACTAATTCAATTGGAGGAAATGTGCTAATATTAGTAGTGAATGTGGTGATTTCAATGATGGTAATTGTGATTAGGCGAGTAACCTTTCATTCATTACAAACCGCAAAAACACAATATCAAGTATAATACATCAGTAAAAATTATATTAAAAAAAAAACATTTTTTAGAAAAAATTGTAACATTCTAATAATACATTAAATATTTCCGGTAAATCACTAAAAACACCGAAAAACACAAATTTTCCTGAATTTCAAATTTTAAACCACTATAACTCAAGACAATTTTTATCCTAGAAAAAAATTTCGACAAGTAAATTGTAGAAAATTGTATAAGCTACAATTTATAAATATTTAATATTTAAAAAACCTTTAAGGAGGTACCAATGATTTCTCAATTGCCGACTTTGGGTTGATTGTTTTCTCATACTTCAAAGGTTATCTCTGCCTTTCATAATGGTTCGAATTTTTTTACTATTGAAATACCCATTTGCCTGGACTACATCAGTTTGGTCAAATATTATCATTTCCCCCAGAAAAGAAAGCATGTATTTTCTTTAAATTAAAACAGTAGAGCTTTGACTGCTTGTTCCTTAATTTTGTTAATTTAACAAATCATAATGGCTATATTTAACCAAAAAAATGAGAACACCAATTTGTAGTCAAATTAACAATAGAATCGTTTTTACTGTGCACTATCAAGTATAATAAAATAATTGTTAAAGAAAAATAGTTGCTTGTCTGGGATTTTTTTCCCGCCCCCGCACTCAATAGTAATCCGATAGTTAATCCACCCACTGCAATTTGTTCAATTTAAAAAATTTCCTTCATTACCCGCCTTCTTAATCAAGCCTTTTCTATTTTAACAAAATTACTGTTTTTCCCGCCCGTCAATATTTACTGAGAGCTTTCCTTTCTGAAAATAGGTCACACGAGTCCGGGCTCAAGGCCGTTAAATGTGAGAGAGGGTTAGAAATAATGTCCGTTTCCGGGCTATTGAGCCAATCCCGTTTCCGTTCGTTTTGTCTCGTCGTCTCTCTTCAAATCTACGATTCGCATCACACAAGAAACATGCAAAGTTATGCGAATAATAAAAACGTAAAATGCAAGACACGTAGGATAACTCTTGGGGCTCCTCTTCGTGGATTTTATGCATTGCATCCGCGTCTTGGGACGGATGTGTGGACTTATGCGTGTGATATTGCAATTGTTCGTTTAGATAAGTTGACGAAGAGACAATCGGATTCACATACAAATGACTATTTTATATACCAGAAGTGTAGTTTTTTAACAAAAATTCAGTTATAGTATTGAATCGCCCCCATCTGTGGTAATCACCCGCATCGATGACTCAAGAAATATATAAAGGCACTAAAGTTACTTATTACAACATTTTCTACTTAGGGTGATAAAGTATGACCAGTCAACAGAACAAACTTTCAAGAGATAGCTCGTTCAAACAGAATTTTAGTTTTAGTATTTTTCTATTTCAAGTTATTCTTGAAATACAACTGCAATTTTAACTAACCGTTACCTAGCTAACAACTAAAATATCAATTATCTACCTTGTAATTAAATCTATAGAGTGAATATCAAAATATTAATTCAGAGAAAGACATTACTTTATCATTGACAATATGTACTATCATTAGATCAAAAAAATTATTCTCTAGAAAAGTGTCAAATGCCTTTTGTCAATGTAAATTATAAGAAAAGAAACAAAATCACAGCATTCTAGAGAATAATCTAGAATGTATATATTAACCACTAACAAATTGTTAGTTAAAATATGTTCCAAAAGCTGTTTATGACTTTAAATAAAATGACTTCTTAAATTCAGATTTTAACTGATTCATTGGGTTAAATAAAACAAAAAATGCACCCAATGTTCGGTGTTGTAAAGTGTATTTTTCGTTTAATTACACACTATTCTTACCCACATTTCTAACCATAGTCTGCTTTTTTAGCAGAAAGAAACCAGAAAGCGTTGAAAAATTTATATATTCATTGGTTGATTTCGAAAATTTACCAATCATAAATGAGTGTTTCAAATTTTCAACGCTTACTGTTTTCTCTGCGCTAAAAAAAGATCTTGCACCTCAAATAAAGAAATCAATTTTACTATCTCTTTTAAATTAAAAAAAAAAACAATATTCTAGCTAAAAGATACATTATTTCTAGTTAATATGAAATAAATCCACAGTTACCCACAGTTGTGCACACTAAAAAAGTTAACATCAACTAGAATAAAGCTGTTACTTAATTTGAACTACACTTCAAGTTGTTTTTAAAACTCTATTTGGTGTAATATTTCTATTTCAAATTGTAACTAGTTAAAAAACGACTAGCAATTTTACTTGTATCTAAAAAAAATTTAAATTTCAGTTGTTATAGTTATTAGTCCTGTTGGAAACACTTATTACATTGCAAATAAGAAACAGAAACAAATTTTGACTAATTGAAGATTGTTAGTTTATCAGATAAATATCTAAGAAAACTTAGATGCTAGTTTCTGTGTTATTAATAGAGATAGAATTTATTTATGCTACAAAAGCAGAGCGGCACACGATTTAAGAATCCATTAGCATGATGAAACGCCATGCGAAATAAATACGCTCGATTCACTACTAGTACCAACTATACGATAAGCGATTGAATGAGTCGTTTTCAGCGGCGTCTCATTCAGTTATAATAAAACATTGCAATAAAAAAAATTAACAAACTGAATAGTTATAAAGGTCTTTACGTAAAAGAAAAATATTCACCTACATCATTACTAGACAAAGAAGAGTGATAATACTAAAATATATATTTTTACGGTAATTTTACTCTCCTCATTGCTCGAGAACGAACGCCAATGAAAACATAATAAATCCGATCTCTGGTTATTAACTACTTCGAAAAATCTTACAATATTTTAGAAAAATTAAAATCTACTTATAATTTTAACTAGTTCAAGTTAATAAAAAATTACATACATAACTAGATTCTAGTAAATTTTATCTGATTGTCAGTGTAAAGTCAGACATCTACAGAAAAAAAAAATTATATATAAG
Organism: Tribolium confusum; assembly: GCA_029207805.1. Lineage (NCBI taxonomy): Eukaryota > Metazoa > Arthropoda > Insecta > Coleoptera > Tenebrionidae > Tribolium > Tribolium confusum. The sequence continues at coordinate 16,045,322 of JALGAY010000006.1, forward strand.
GATTGTTTTTTTTTACGAGAAAGAAACCAATAAGTTTTAAAAATTTTAAATACTCATTTGTCATTAATTTCAAAAATTAACCAATCGCAAATGGGTATTTCAAATTTGCAACACTTGAGTGCTATGAAATTAGAGTCATTCTCATTCCTCCATTTGCCACCTCTTTTAAATAATTATCTGTTTTGAGAATCTGATTTTACTCATTGCGCTACATACCTCTGTAAAGTGGTAGTTATCTAAAACTACATAGTTAAATTAAAGATAAAATTTGATAGAAGCATAAAACATTTATATAAAGATAAAATGTTTTTATTAAATTTTTTATTGCCTATGTAAATAAGCTACAAAAATTTTAATTTGTTTGCACAAAATTTTATCATAAATACAGAAAAGGAAATGCGGTTCAATGCAGGAATCTGATATAAATCCAACAAAAAAATTATAGACTTTGTTGAATTGAAATAATGCAATAAGTAGAGGAGATAATTGGCGGCAACAAGCCGATTTCTCTATTATCGTGAGAATATTATGTCTTTCTACTTTCATCTTTCAACATCACTGTTTTCAAAATCGAATTATTAAAGATAATACCAGGATTCTGGAAGCATCGTGTTTCATGTCTATTTAATTAAGAAGTTTTGAAAGAATTGAGAATACACCAGGTTTCGGTCAATTTGCTGAAAAATAATTATTTTAATTTGGAACTTGCACAATTTTTAAAAGTCGACGTTTAAAAAATTAGTTCCCTAATAAGAAATTTTGCTTCAGTATTGATCATATTATTATTACGTAAGATGCTAGATTAGGAAAAGTCGTCAAGCAACAATAAATTTCTTGATTTTACAACCGTGAGTTAATTGTTTTAATAAATGGGACTGTGAGTTAATATGTAACTGGGTAAATGATCTAAAAAATTCCATAAAAATACAATGGTTTTTAGCAAAATTAAATAACAACAGGTAGGTGGACCGGTAATTATCAGTGATAATGATAACAGTACAGTGACCTTATTTTGTACGTCAGAGGCATTTCTCTTGTGTTTATTGTCACTTTCGAGGCATTATGGTGAAAACAGTAGTAATTTTTTAAATATTAAAATTTTAATTTTTAGTACTTGTTTCTATGTATAGAATTGTAATAAAATGAAGCAATTTTGATTGATGTACTTATCTATAAATGGAATCTGAACTTGAGTCGAGAAAAAATTGCGAGAATCGGTTAATGATCCCCTCAAAAATTATAAGATTAATTTTTGCCGATAAACAATATCAGTTGATAAATTAATTAATGAATTAATAAAATCTATTTACTGGTCAATTAAGTCACAGTTGGTTGGAAATCTAAGAAGCAGGTTATTATCTCCGTAAATAATAAAAGTAAATTTTGCATGTTGAAAGCTTTTTATAGATCGCATTAATATGAAAAATGACATTATTCCAGATGAAACATTGGCAACATCATTTTGTTGAAACTTGTTTACTAAATATTCTGGCGTTTTAACAGTTTTGTTTTCGAATACAGTGCTTACATTATCGATGATTTTATTTTTGTTTATATTTGATCCAAATAGCGACAAGATTTCAGCGATATCTGATTAATTTTGCGTCGTAATTAAAAAATGATGCGGGTGGCATACAAAGTAACAGTTCGTCTTGCGGTTAGAGAAAAAGAACCACAAATGTTCCGCAAGAAAAATAAGCACTTTATTTATATGCGAACGTCAACGAAGACATAAACATGGAGTTAACATAAAAAAATCTAAAAACAGAGTAAAAATTTCTGGCTCTGACTTTAAAGGAAAAATGCAAAAATAATCTAAAAATATACGAAAAAAACTGCATGCTGCATAAAGCTTGACAGGGGTTGATTTATGCACTTGAACGTTTAACGAAAAATTTAATTTTCTCAGAAACACTAGGTGTAATAATAAAAACACAAATCGGTGGGTTATTGACTGTTATCTATAGTCTAGACGCATCCGCGTCTCCCGTTAGATAAAGGTAGAAAGACGTCGAACATCTTTATTTGAGAAATGTTAATTTTGAGAAAAAACATCAAAACATGTCGCTTTTTTAAACCGACACCCGTATATACATTTTTAGAGGACATGGCAATTTGTTTTTATGTCAGCATCAATGACGATTCCATAAATACATTTTTATGTGCGATGCGAAGAGATTTTTCATGTCTTGACGTTTCACGGCTTCTGCCAAAATTTATTATTTACCTGAAGGCGGACATGCCAACACCCAATCGATTGGATTTTTAATCGAAACGCAATCGCAATAAGAAAGATGCAAGTTTTCCTGTTTGTTCAACAGTTACGTTTCCTGGCTGTGAGAATGATTTCACCTAGTTTGTGACACTTCTTGGCTTCAGAGCTCAAGGGCTTATCTATTTTTATATTTTGGCTTGGTATGAAAAAAATGTGATTAATTTTTTTTTTAGTTTATCCCTCATAACTTTATTTTCAAACGATTGGAATTAATTAGTTTTTGCAAGGTGATATTTTATGAGGGCGTTTGGAAACTGGCGGAACGCCACTGGGTCACTGTTGACAAATAAATCGATTGCCTTTCCTTTACTGAAAATAAACAACACATTTCGGAACAAACGCCCAAACTGATGATTCACCACGCATAAATGATGCTGTGCCAGCCCTTTCTCTGTTCATAATTTATTATAATATGCTATGACGTTAAGTTATTGATTTTTACTGAGAAAAAATCTTTTAAAAAAGCAAAGCTAGAAACACACAACTAAAATGATTGTAGATAAAAAATAAAAATAATAAACCATAATTGCGGTACTAATCAAATCAGAATTCTCACCTGTCGCCCAAAAAGTATTTTTAATCTTTAAACGCCTCAATGTGAGACCGATGATACAGTCCAGGATTGTTTTCCGCGACTCAAAGAATTTTTTTTTACTTTACTTACAGTTTCGAAACTCATGTTCTCTCATAATAAAAAACTAGAAAATAAGCAAAACACTAGAAGACTGTCGCTTTAAAGTTTAAACCACTTAAAATTGTAACAAGATCTTTTCTTGCCTTCAGCTTCTGCACTCTGATATTTAGATATTTTTCCAATTGTTTTATTACCTATAGTAATAAATTAATATAATATTATAATATATATAATAATAATATTCAGCAATAAAACACTAGTAGACGTTGGAAATTTAAAATAGGTAACTATTTTAGTGATTGGTTGAAAAATCCATAAAATATTAAAAATTTCCAACGCTTACTGATTTCTCTCTGGAAAAACCAGCCCTCAGGTTTTGTAAACTTTTATATTGTAAATTTTTAGATTCTATGAATTCTTTATTTTCCAAACTGGCTACAAATTTTAGAGAAATTCAGAATTTTCTAGAATTATTGCTTATTTCAATTTCGTTTATAGGTTGCTCGCTTCGCTTCTATATCATTTTTCGCAACATTATTGCACTGCTCCTTCCTGATCCATCGTTTTTAATTTTAAATTGTTTGGTGTTTCTCGTAATCTTCTACATAATTTATCTAATTTTCCAAATTGTTAAAACATTGTAGATCTTCTAATTTTTGTAGATTTCTGAGTCTAAAATTTTTTTATACAATTTAGATTTTTAAATTTTATACAAAAACAGTTTTTAAATTTTCAAGATTTTCTATGTTTCTAAATTCTCTGAAATCTTTATGTTACAGCAGTCTGTTTAGAACTATTGTGTACTTACAAAAGACTGAGAATGTGACTAAAGTAGTAAATTATTCCAATAAAGCAAATCTATTTAAACAATTATTATCTATAGCCCACTTATAGTAGATTTTTCAATTTGGGAACTGGTTATTTACCATTTAGTCTCTTAACCAAAGCCAACTATAGCACAAGCCCGAATTCAGCTTCAAGGCCTTCAGTGTAACGTCAAAAACGTTGACAAAATGCTAAAGAAAAAAAATAACAATTTTCTTGTTAAAGATTTGTGTAGTGTCGGCTTTACTTTAAAATGCTGCGCAAATGCTCAAAGTTATAAAAAAAACGTTATAGAAAAAAAAATGTAAAAGATTAAATTTTGTATAATAAAGTCCGAGGGGAGATATTTTTTATCTACAATAATTTAGTATCTAGATACGCTTAAAAATGAGAAACACTTAAACAAGCCTGGTTGTTCAACTCTTTTTCATTTCTAGTGCCTAAGCTGTTAAAGATACAAATATCGTCTGCTTAAATACGACTGCTTTGTTGCAATTATCAACGACTTTAGTCACATTTTCTTTTATAAATAGACCATAATATTGGATGTAACGACGAAATTTTACCGTATTTTTCTCACAACACCGACAAAAAGCATTGCTTTCAAGGGTAATTCCGCTACTACTTTAAAAACTTATATCACTTACCGATTTTTCCGTTAGGGCTATAGGGATCGTAGCTGCCGGAGGACATAGGTGAAGAATATCCGTTGCTGATAACGGTATAGGGATGAGAAGGAGGTCCCGGTGAAGGAGTTAAAGGTGGTACATTTCCGCTGATGGTGCCTGGACTTGGCGAACTCAACCAATCGTCGGTTCTTTGCCTTTTAGTAGCACTGACACCACTGAACGGTCCACTAGAAGATAGTCCATTGCTGGGCACCACCACGTTATTGGTGAGGCCATTCAACGACGAACTGCTTGCCAAAGACGTCACCAAGCCATTGTTCGTCGTCGAATTATTGGCACAGAGGAGGTTCGAACTGACCGCCCCAGATGGTAAGCCGTTGCTACTTGTGGCACACGGCGAATGCAACTGGGGCTCAGATTTAACAAGCAGCACGTCATCTTCACGGTAAATCATCTCGTGCTTGATGTCCATGCTGCCCAAATTACCGCTACATATGGCTGTCATTAACTAGGATTATCGGGGGGGCGGATCCAAACGAGACATACTAACAACAACTGAAACAAAGAAAACAAAATATAATATCACTGTAAACATCATAACCTCAAAACTACATCTTTTTGCTCTCATGTTGTAACGACTACTAGGCAACAAATACTTGCCAATTAATCGGTGTTTTTCAGAGGGGTTTATGATTTTGTAAGCACATTTTTGATGAAAGAAAGCCGAACACAAAAATAAATAATTAATGTTAAAACAGTTAAAAAAATCCAAAAATCCAACATACAGTTGGTGGAAGTTATCAAAGACATTCAAATCAATTGTTTTTCGATTTCAAAGAACTCAAAAAGCCATTCGTTAATATAAAGACCTTTTCTGAATTTTTGCTTTCTTGGTCTATTAATAAAAAGCGATATATTGCTTGTTAAAGCAGGTTGCGCCTTTAGATGCCCTGTTATATTATCAAGTCCCGTGGGGTATCTTGAAAAGCTATTGACCTGGATATGGATAAAAAACTGACTCTATATTACATTGCGTGGAGCTAAAGGGGAGAATTCACCACTTCTGACACCATTAATGGAATTTTCAAGCATCCTTAAAACATGTTGCAATTGACTAAAAATAAAAATTCACAACAAGTCTTATTTGGTAAACACCATTAGCACGTAGAAAAAACATTGTGTAGGTGAAGCTTATTAGGAGAGTCCGAAATTGTTCAAACACCTGTTTCATTACCTCAAAGCACAAAAATTTTGTTATTTTCTTCAAATACAAATTATCTAAAGATATACAACAATGAACAGTGTCAGTGTCCACTAGAATAAACATGTCATTATCAATTTTTTTTACATGGGGTCATGGTCAAATAGGTCACTATAAAATATGTTAAATTTTGTAATCGTGATTTATGATATGGATTAGAAAAGACATGTTTGGTAAAGTTTGTGGTAGGTATAACCTTTCACACGATTTTGGTAACCGGATAATTTTTTTCTGCAAGTGATGACATTTTTTTAGATAACACGAGACTTTGAACGAGAAGATGATACTCTTTGTCAAACGTACTCATTATATTTTAATTAAGTTCATTTGGACGGTTTCTTTGAAAACGACAAAATGAGATAAGATTCGTCTCTTTAAATGTATTCAAACTCAAACAAATAAATTACCTGAAAATCAGAAATTTAAATCGACTTCAGGTATATTTTTATAGATTTCTGTATCTGTTTTGTATTGTATTTTCTTGTGACTTTTAGGTTAATATAATATTGAAATTGTTAATACGACCGGAACATTGAACGTATTCCTGAATAGGAGTTTCCAGAAGGATCCCAAAGGAGCTAAACTGAAAATAAAAAACTGGCCGAATGAAAGAAGCAGCAGAGAAACGACTCAAACTTTTCAGTAATTGTGCAAATTCTTGAATATAAACAAAGCGTCGTTTAAGTGGTGCTCGCTACACGCTCCAACTCAAGTTTAATTTTCAATATGTTTGCAATTCGGAAATTAATAAATTAAGTATCAATTAAGGAAGCAAATTTACTAACTTCATGTTTATTTAAAATGTTTACAGATACATTGTTGATAATAATTATTGTTCTGTGTAAAAACCAATTAAACTAAAAAGAGTGTCTCATTTACGAATCCACTGACATAGACAGTAGAACAATTGAGAATAAGAAATATTATAAGATTTAACAACTGTAGTGGAATAAATAAGCAGCACTAAGCCAATACTCGTATACCAAATTGGCCACTGTGACTAAAATAAATCTTCAAACAATAAATCTGGCTATTTAAAATACAAGAAGAAATAAACTTTCTACGTACTTATAGAAATAAGAAAAATCTGATCCGTTTTAGTTGTGTTTTTAATGTTTTCCCCATGTTTAATTGATACTTTCGACGAACATCTATTGTTCCAACGTTTATAATTTTAGTCAAAAAAGCCAATTTTGCTTATTTCTCTTCAAGTGCACATCTGTATGTTTCGATGAAAGTCGGCACAGGTTAATTAACTTCAAATGACGTAAAATTTGGTTTGTAAGTGATTATTTTTTTTTGTTTGAAAATAAATGATACCCTAATGTGCATATATTGAATGTTGTTGCAATCTAGACCCTTAAATGACGTAAAATTTGGTTTGTAAGTGATTATTTTTTTTTGTTTGAAAATAAATGATACCCTAATGTGCATATATTGAATGTTGTTGCAATCTAGACCCTTTTAGCCCCTTAGATCGTCCAAAGTATACAAATTACAAAAAATATTAAAAAATAAAATAATTATCACAGTACAAAATTAAAAATAAGTTTAATTAGGTAACCATCAGTATAGTTTTAATTTTAAACAAGTTTTTTATTACTTTAGTTCTTTTTACCTGTTTTGTTCCCCTTATTTTAATAAGAAAATAGTTATTTACATTAGAGTGTGGTAAAGTCATATTTTACAGCGCGACAGCTTCGTTTGGGAAACCAGCCCGTAGGACGAGTTTCTCATTAGCTGGAGCGCTGTAAAATGACTTAATACACGAAATTTGTATAACATTTTTTGTCCGACAGTTTTTTAATTTTAGTAAATCTAATAAACATACATAACCTCAAATTTTAGAGCTAAATGGGAAATCTTTCATAATTTTTTAAAAATTATCAAAATACTAGAAAGAAAAATGGGTAAATTATCAATACAAATGATTCAGTCTCCAGAAAAATTACCACTTTTGTAAAATTAAAAAATCACGATCAGCTGGTCCTTGTTATATCACTTTGAATTGAGAAATAATAAGACATCATTGATTCATGCTGGGTGGATTTGGAAGCAATAGAATGAAACGGTTTTAAGTTTTTCTTATTTGTGTTAGATTTATAAACCAGTCATTATTATAATTTAAAATAGTCCTACAAAATAAACAGCAACTTTTAAAATTAGGTAGGTACCAACAAACTACAAGCACAAACCAAGTCCCAGCCATTGTAAATTGTTTTTCTTTATACAGCAGTGTTTCTTATAACTATAACTATTATAGTTAATAAACTGAATAAACTAAAAAATACTTCACGTGTAACTGTATTTTTTATACTCCATAAAAATGTCTGACATTTGGTCGGTATGTCGGTAATACAGATAATGATAAATTTACTTAAAATCGCATAGATGTCGCCATAATTTTATAAAATAAAAAATAGAATAATAAATTTATTTCCTTTTTTTATTTGTTGCTTATTATGTAAAGTAAAGTTTTGTGTAATTAATTTTATCGTCATATACTTTATTTTTTAAACATCTTCTAAAGCTTAAAAGTTTACAATACATCAAAAAATAAAATTAAGTTCTATAATAGCCTATTATACCACCAACACTGAGTGATGTAAATGCACCCAAATGAGAGTTACAAATTAAGTAGAAATTGAACAACACAAATCAATAAATATAAATAAGATGACCAAATGCTCCTCTTTTACTAGTAAATAAGCAGGTAGATATTTTGTTCCTTCTAGAATTCTGAATAGTCAGAAATCTATTATTCGAAAATTTATCATTTTAGTCACAGTAACCATTTATGTTCTATAGAAAAGTTTATTAAGATTTGATTTTAATAACAATACTTGTTTTCGTTTTTCAAAAACACTAACTTCAAAATGTTCCCAATACAATATTTTAACACAGTTTGTTAAAAGACTTGACGATAATAAAAGACAAGAAGGCTGTTTTAGGTTAAGTGGAGCACCATGCACACAATTTGGATGACAGAAAACCAAATTCAATAATAATAAATTAGACTGATTAAATATTAAAAATTGTCGTTAAACCTATTCAAGCGTCACAAATTCAATAAAAAAAATTTTTTAGAACTTTTTTTATTTATTTAGAACTGGTACAAATCATGTTAGGAACAAAAGTATTTATTTCTTAAGGTAATGTTATTTAATGTGATAAAATGACGTTTCATTTTGCCAGATAGATCGATGTATTTATCGAAGATATTAAAAGCACAGCAGTTTCTTTTATCAGCACACAGTATGTAGAAATATAAACAACTTAATAACAAACGACTTAAAAATTAAACAGTTGAAATTTTAAAAAAAATTAACAGTACGATGAAGTTAAAAAGATATAGAAAATAAGCAAGTATAAAAAAAGAAGCGAAAAAGATATAGAATAACACACTAAAAAAATCTTAAATAGAAAAAAGATCTGACATAAGCTGAATGACACAAGACTGGATGAAATTTTTGAAAGCATAAACTAGAGGTACTCTCTTACACCCTTTGGGCAGAAAGAGCAACTGATTAATGATTATATATAATTATAATGATATTAAAGACTTATCAAAAAAAGACCTGAACTAATTCTTCAAAATAACAAAGAAATGCCCAAAAAACTAGAAAAAGAATTTAATTTTGTAACAACTGAGTTCTTTCCAATAGTTTCAAGTAAAGTTTATTAAAATTCGTCTAACACGTCCGGAGTAGTCCAGAACAACAATTTGGAGAGTCTAAAGTTCATAAAACCTTGTTCACTTCTATAACAACTACGTAGCAGATCAATCAAAAGAGAGCAAAGCAAGCAAAACATGCCAGAAATCGTAAAAGCTTCTACTAAATATAGAGTAAAATTTTCCTTTTGGTATTACAATTACCTCTAAATTTTTTTCTTGTTACATCAATTAATTGTACTTAAAAAAATCGTACGCAATTTCCTCAGTAACAAATTAATTGGCTTAGAACGGCGCTGCACACACGTAGTGTTATTAATTACAATCGAAGTATGTTAACGGGTCAAGCAGTGAGAGTTGCCACATTCCCTAGATAATCTAGGCGTTCTAACACGGACTCTATCCATTTAATAATCGGTTTATTTAGCTCGCAGCGTCACAAATTCAAGCACAATAACACGCTCCCGCCTCCAGGTAACAATCCTGAGGGGGTCGTCTAGACGCCGGCCGAGAGGAATGCACTAACCAGGACTATGTCTCGGGACGCAAGGTCGTGGAACTGGGAAAGTGAAATCCTCGCCGACGCATAAAAAGTGTATCGACGGTAGCGCCGCCGATGGATGCAACCGCCGCCTCCAACCAGACGGTTTTCGGCAGCGGCGGCGGGATCGATACCACCAGACACAACACACGCACACCCGCCGCCCCTTTCACATCTAAAAGGATACAGACAGATAACAATGCTTCGAACCTATTTACATTTTCTATTAACGCCTAACTTTTACTTTGACAATTAATAACAGTTATTTGTGTAAAGCCTCACGACTAACACAACCGAAATACCGTTCTAGGCAATAAATTTTTTTCAAAGAAATGTTTAATTGTTTTTAACGGCATATCTGATTGCCTATAGCCGCAGGGAAAAGCTGTAATTGTATATCTTTGGTTTTTACAATCATTTTAAATTTTAGTCCTCAAGTCATTTTCACCATCAATAAAAAGAAATACAAAGAAATGTAGGTATAGTACTGCCAATTCTAAAAGAAATAGTTATATAAGTATGAAAACTATTTTATAAAAATAGTTGTTTTAGACGGCATTTCTGATTGCCTATAGCCACAGAAAAAAAAGTTGTAATCGTACCTATATTTATGGTTTTTACAACCACTTTAAATTTTAGTCCACTAATCATTCTCGTCACCAATTAATAGAAATGTTTAGTACTTCTAATTCTAAATAAAATAGTAAAATTAATTTGTTTTGTCAATGCTCCTTAGGAAATTGCAAAGACTATAAGAATAAATATGACAATATAATAATTGTTTTTAACGCCATTTCTGATTGCCTAAAGTTGCACGAAAAATTATATCTTTGATTTTTAAAACCATTTCAAATTTTGGAATTTTAGAAATCTTAGGATTTATGGCTCAGTTCCATGCAAAGACCACATACTAATAACTTTACGTCACCACTCAAAAATTCGAATTGCTTTTAATTTGGAGCACTTAATGATTTTTACTCAAAAATTTTTACTTTACTCAAAATTTTTACTTTTTTACTCAAAGTATCGAGCGATCTAAAATTTGTAGAATCTCAGTTGACCATCAGAGAAAGACGCAGATACGATGGCCATCTTTGAAAATTGCGCCTCATTTAAAATGTCAGAACTATCAGAATTAGATATCCTTTCAAATTTGCTAACCACATTTTATACAAACCTCATTTTTGTCTTATTAGTCTGCCATGATTCCACGATTTTTGATCGCTCTTTAAATAAAAGACATTAAAAATATGTTACACTAAAAGATATTTCTAATTAACTAGGTTTATTCTAAAACTATGTTTTTATTATAATTTTTTTATGAGATTCGTGACCGTCAAGCACAGTATTTCTAACATGATATAGTTAGCTCTCATTGACTTTACAAAAAAAAATTGGTTTTAAAATTATATAGTGGCTAAAGATTGTACAGATATACATACACACTATACCATTATAACTTTGAGCCATTTATTTTTTTTTTGGTTTTTTTTTTATAATTATTTTGTTTCTATAATTATTTTTAACTATTTTTGAGCTACCTAATTTTTTTAAACTACTCTATTTTATTTTTTATTTATTGGACCTATAAAGATTGCGCATCTAAGTCGTCCCACTTCCAGCACTAAATCCTATAAATAACCCTGCGAAAATCACTAAAACCAGGTCAGCCTCGACCTCGGAATAAATTTCCAGGGGTGTTCCCCTTGTAATTGTTTCCCCTTTTTCATTTTTATCATTTTTATATTCAAAATAATCGAAATTTGTATATTTTAAGGTCGTTTGAAATGGCACCCCATTCACATAGAAAGCGTCGCAATATCGATCGAGTCGCCAACGCTTTGTACCGGATCCTCTCACCCTTTCTACTGGGTGCAGCTGAATCAGCTCGGTGTGACCTCTGAACCCCGTTGAAGGCTACGACCTATATACGAGGTAGGGGCGGGGTTGATAAAGTCTTCCACCAAGACAAAAGCACTAACATTAAATGGAGAAGAATAGAAACACGGTGTGAAATTACACCACTTGAGCTTTTTCTCTTCAAAGCTATTATCGTACACTGATATTGCCAATATGGGGTGCTGGAATTGTAAAAATTTCACGCCGAGGTGTGTCTAGACATAAAACGAACAAGTTTTATCTTTATGATTGCCAATAGTTAAATTACTAAAAGTTGCTTTCATTACAAACACGTTCGAATAGCAAACACTAAATCTAGGGCATGTTTGATATAATTAAAAGTTGTCTGGTTTGGTTGACTGTTATTTTTCTTTAAAACTTGCTAAACTTCGTTGTTGTGCTTGAGATAAAGCAATTTTCGTCTTCTCATTGTAAAAGTTGAGTTTTAAAAAAGTAATAGGTGACCAATTTGGAAAATTACATCGTTATTTTCGTTTGCGGTTTTTATGTCTTCGTTGTTAAGTTTGACCTTAATTTTATTAATCAAGGATCAAGTGGTCGTTGGTAAAAAATGCTTGTTGGGTATATGAATGGCCACATAAAAACAAAATTCAGAATGTTATAGTGTTTTTTTTTTGTATTGCTACATTTATTCTTATAGTGTTTACAATTTTGTAAAAAACATAGACAAAATAGCATACGAGTTATCCAAAAGTCCTAGAATCTCAGTTATCCATAGAAGAAAGAGATAGATAAATAAAGAAAAACTCATAAATAACAAAAAAAAAAAAAACCAAATACAACTAGACAAAAAAAACAAGCCAAAAAGAGCCCTGAAGATGAACCCTTAGAGTTCGAAACTAGTAGGCTTGAAATTAAACATTATTATTTTCACACAAATTAGTGCTTTCCAAAACCCCAATTAAAATTGTGGAAAATTAAAAAAAAATCCTAATAAAAATAAACTAAAGCCCAAATCAAACAAAAAGAAATAACGAATCTACAGTAAAATTTAAAAATAAGGATAAGAAAAATTAAAGAAGTTAACAAATTAAAGAAGTAAAACAAAGAAAAAACTAAATTAAAGAAATGTAGAAATAGATAAATAAGAAATAAAAAACTTAAATATATGTAGAAATAACAGCATCAAAATAAAAATTAAAAGACCAAAAAACAAATATAAAAGAAATATAAATTTGAATACACCAAAGCTGAGCTTGATAAAATAAATAAGTGAACAAAGTGAACAGAAAAAAAAGTGACTCCAACGGCAGCAGTAAGCACAAAAGAACAAACGTTAGCAAGAGTGTATACCAAAAAAACGTCAAAGTCATTATTTTAAGATTAAGATTCTTTAATCCGTTTTTATCTGGAATTGTAGAAAAGCTCGTTTTAAAAATAAACCATCAGCAATTACGCTAATGTCTCCTATCTGCAAGTTTTCCACCCACCGGCGTTCGTTGTAAAACAAAAAGTCTGTAAGTTTGAACAAAAGAGAAATAGCTGAAGCGTCGTCGAGTATCTATATAAAGAGGGGAAACAGTTTTGGCGTCGCGACGGCGCGTTGCAATAAGAATATTCAGGTCAGAGACTGCAACGAGGGGGTGGTAGATAAGTATGCGGGGAGAGGTGTAGGTGGTTATTCGTCTGGTTTGAATCGATGATCAAAAGAGAGGGTTCGTTGTGTGCGATAGATTAAAAATGTATAGTGCAGTCGAGGTTACGAGGCTGCGACGCATGTCTGATAATCTGTTTTTGCAATTGCATCCCTGTGTGCACCGATAACCTCGACGCCAAGGGCATCAAGCGCTAAATGGGTCATCCAGATTCAGAGGGAAAAACACAAAAAGGATGCCATGGAAACTAGGTGGGTACGATGATAAAATTTAGAAACTCTCGCTTTCTGATTATTGACATACTTTTAGGGGTGGGTGGTTGGTAGGAGTGTGTGTGTGGTTCTCAAGTCAACAACGTTGTAAATTATTCTTTTGTGCCAAGTTTTATTTGAGTATTGACAATAACAGTTGTAGGTGGGAATATACAAAGCTTCTTTTCAATGGCGTAGCGAGATGTTAAGGGACCCTAAAGCAAAAATCTTTCAAAGTCCTTTATGTGGCGATGTTGTCTTGAACGTCATCCTGTCCTCCCACAGTAGTTTTTTTAATGTAGTTGATGTAGATTTAAAAAAAAAATTGATTAAAGTAAATGTTAAGACAACAGTATTTGTAAAAAAGATAACGATCTAATAAATAAAATAGTGGCGAAGAAATGCCTGCATATCTGGCCCACCGTAACAATTTTGGATGAATTAAGGTGTTTTGAATTAAAAATTAAGTTGTTTTGAAAAAACAAAGTTCTGAGAATAAATCTACACCAATTTTTTTTAAAACGAACACATATTTTTGGTTCTTAATAAAAAATTGCAAAAAAAGTTGCACTTGTTTTTGGTAGAAGCTCTGGCTATTGTTTCACTGATTTTCCCAAAGCATGGTGGAGGCCTAATACCTAGACATTACACTGGTTAGCCCTACCATAGCTACGCCACTGCTTCTTTTGCATGGTTGAGGGGTTACATGACCTATGTCAAGTCGTGTGAGGTCATGCGTCTACATTTCGCATTTGTGCGGCTTCCATACGGTCATTTGAACACTCCTACAATTACCAAACAAGTATTACGTCATGTGTAACAAAACTGAGTCAGTGGAACAAATTTTGGTGACCATCTGGAATACCTAAACACCGTCATGACTTTATAAATATCAGGGTGCCACCATAAGGGTATCATTTGGAAAAAAACACACCCTGAAAACACGCATCCACGTCTAATTGGCTGCTTTTTGCTCTATTTCTAGACTGGTCGGCTCCATCACAACATGCCGTCCTTGTCCGTTTTTAACTTTCATTAACACTAATTACGATGGCCGACTTGTACTCTTCGTCGAGGTTAAATTAATAAATTACAAAGACGTTTTTAACTTTGGCTTTTACTTAAGTAAAAGCCGCTAAACCCACGCGAATCAAAATGAGGGTTTTAATGCCAACAATAAAACAAACAAAAAAACTCATTAGATGGAACGATGGACGATTTTTTTTAGGGTAATGAGACGAAAAGACTTTGGTAATGAAATCGGGAGTAAATAAAGTGTTGAAAAAGTTACCCCAGTTTTAAGTATAATGACAAAGGTTCTAGATTTGCATTTGTATGGGTATAATGCTGTATTGTGAACAAAGTTTCCGATACAAGGAAAACATTTGCAAAGAACAACACGAATTCGTGTTCCGCGTGAGAAAAATAAAAAACTTTCTGCTTGGAAATATCTAAATAAAGCTGATTATTTGAAAAATGTTTAGATTCAAATAGCGATATGAAAAAAAAAGATAAAAAGTTTCGAATATTCTAGTCTTACCCCAATTGAAAGAATTGTAGAAAATTTTAATTAAAAAAATTGCAAGAAAAATCTGAACTTAATCCACTTATAATAAAGTAGGTAGAGCTTATTATATCAGCCCCATTTTTAAGAGTGTTGGAGTTCGGTGGAAACTGTTCAAGAGCCTTTTGTGACAGCCAGTTTTTTACAAAATGTGACTTGCAGTTTTGATAAAAAAGCTATAAAAATTTTTTCTAAAATTCCTTTTTATAAAATACAATTTCTGATATATTTTTTACAAAAAGGCGGTCTTTACAAAAAGGTGCTTGCTATCTTTATAAAATAATCCTTGCTGTTTCCATTTTTATAAACTGTCGCCTGCGGCTCCTTATTTTTATAAAACGTCGCTTAAGGCTTCTGGTTTTAATTTAAAAAAAAACATATTATTTATATCAAATGCCTTTTGTGAAAGTCAATCTTTATAAACTGTGGCTCACAATTATTTTTTTTACAAAAAGGTGATAAAATGCTCCTTTACTTTTACCAAATGTCAGATTTGGGGTACAGATTCTGTTGTAAGTAGGTCCATCAGTGCAACTATAGATGTATCTCGGGTGTATTATAACAGGTGAAAAATATGAACCCAACCCAAAAGTTTAAACAGAAGTGATAAATAAAATAAATAAAATTTACTAAAAAAGTGTAGCGCCAACGTAAATTCGAATTTCTAAAGTTTTCTTCTATATAATATGTAGTACAGTATGTTCCAAAATTAATGTCCCATTCTAGCATTGATAAAACTCACAATCTGACAATGTAGCTTTTCTAGCCTTTTCAGTTATAGGGTTCTGTTGGTATTTTTTTGTTGATCAGCAATAATTAACTGATGTTAGGTGTTTTTTTTAAATAAACTATTTTGAGAGTCTCGAGCGCTTAAGTATGACATTAACTTTAAAGCATACTGTAAATTAATATGAAATTTACAATAGGAAATATTGTTTTTAAGCTCTACGTAATTTTAAGCTTATGTTAGAGGATTAGTTGAAATTAAATAGTTTAAACAGGCCACAAACCCTATTAAAAAACCACTTTATTTTCTCTGCGATTTTTGTACTTACACGAAAACTATGATGCGAATTTCAAGAATCGGATCCCAACAATAAAAAAAATGTATCTTTCTGATGTACCCTCATAGGGGTCCCGTACTGACGAATTCAATCCACAGTTCAGATTAAAGAAATATAGTCGAACTGAACGCAATTCACCATTGATGTGACGCCCCACATTGTCTTGTCATGTAAAGCTAAAATTTCAAAAGGTTTTTTGACATTTTTTTGAGACAATTTAAAATAAGGAAAGGCGTTATTTTAAAAAACGTGACGCTCATTCAGCGTATAAATGGGTGAAGCGGTTAAGTGACAGGGGCATTATTAGCCCTCGAAGTAGTTGTTTTCATGTAGCTGTTGAAGATAATGTCTGGGATTTAATAAAGATCATTTTTTCAAGGATTTTTTACTGTTGTTTTTTTATAATACTTTAGAAATCCTTCTAAAAATTGTTTTAAGTAAGAAAAAGATAACATAACATTCCACTTTTAATCCTCGTTCCATGTTCTCGTCACAATCAAAAACTTGAAAAAACAACATTAAAATAACAAAATCTCTAGTTGTTTGAAAAACATTCTGTCTTGTATACATTCCCACTCCATCAACATCCATTTCTAATATCATCCGTTGCAAGTGCAGCCGAAATTGTTTATTTTAACTGGTCGTTTTCTTTGATGAAACATCGTGTGTTAGAGACTCCCGACGACGTTCCATGGCAATGATTAAGGGGGCGAGACACGGCTAGACGTTGTGTTTTTTGAACGCAGTAGCAACAGCAGCCACTTTACTAAATGAAGATGGCCTTGGCTCTAAACCGGCGATGCAGTTATGCATTTGACGCGGCCGCTGCATAGGTCAAAGATTCTCTCTCCGCCATTACCAACCGACAACTTGAATTATAGCGATAATTTCATAGGCAACTCATAAAACTATACACATATTTCAAACCAATGGGCGGACCCTTTCTTTGTTACCTCACATTCCTTCAACATACATACACTATGTTTCAACACTACCAAACCGCCTTCAAGTGTCTTCAAAATTCTAACAATGTTATTAAAGGAAAAATCTGAAATAGTCATATTCCTGTGAAAGTAAAAAATAGGAAGGCTTGCTTTTTTATGTGGTATTTTGGTGTTTGGTCGAGTTGGAACAAAGTCTAGACTTGGATCGTTACTTACAAGACTGAGTGTCGTTATCGAACATCATCATTGGATATAAACAAACGTTTCATTCATTTAAGTAATCCGATGCACATCCAACGCGACATACAAACACAAACACACTCGTAGATAAATAACATCAATTGAGACCGACGACATAAAAACACAACCATAAATATGTCGTGCAATTACTGACAACATAGACTGGATGTAGTTGGTGTTTCAATTGCATCGACTGTGTTACGCACGCACTCACACGAGACTCTGGTGCTCGGATGCATCCAAGCCTGAATAGATATGCCCTCGAATGCATATGGTCTCAAGGACATCTACAATAGACGCGTCCTTTAATTTATTATCCTTGAAAGATGGAAGGGTAATTAAAACGGAAAAAAATAGCGAAAATTTTGCAGTGTTTGGTTCTCGTTCTCGCCTATATTTATTTGTAGACGTTATCCATGTGTAAATGTATTTTGCAGCCAGACTGAAGTAAACACGACTATGCAGGGCAATGCATCAATCCAAGGTTAGTGTAAATAAACGAGGCCTGCACTGTGCCATGTGTTATCTCTCTTTAATACATTAGTTGCTATTGGAAACTATCGCTCTCGAACGGATACATATTTATTAGTGGGTCGGCGAGAACGCTCGGTATACTGTACCCGGATTATACACCGGAAAAATTACATAAATTAGAACATACCAAATTCTGGCAGGACTACGTGTGGCCCGATAAGAGATGAATGATATTTCATTTATCGAAAAGTTAAATTTCAAGTAGGTACAAGAGTCCACTTTATTTTGTAGTGATTATACACAAATTTGAGTTTGATAAAAATTTATAAAAACGATTATTTAATTCTATATTTTTTTGTCGTTTAAGTATGATTTTTAATTAGGAAAATCCTATAAATCTTGATATATGCAAGATGAGATTTGTTTTTAAAAGATTACTTACTTTCTGTATTTTTATCTTCTCTGTTGTTATTAAAACACCATACTTTGTATATTAGATTAGATTTCAAATAAAATTAATTGAAATAAACGTTTTTCATTTACAGACATTAATGTATACATACTTTTTTGAAATTTTAAAAGAAAATTCTTATCCTAAAGTTAAAATATACAGCAACAAAAAAAATTTGTAATCAATGAGTACGTTAATGAGCGACTGACAATTAAGAACAATCATTCACTCGATGTCGCTTGTGCTTGCTTTAAACAGTCTCAAAAATGAATCGCTTTTATTAACATCCTTTTTCTCCAAGTGTTCAACATTTTGATGGTAATTTGAATAAATACAGGATGTCTCATTGCATATGCATAGTGAAAAAACAACTTCTTTCAATTAATTTAAACAAATAGTATTTATAAACAAATAGAATTATCTACTCATTAAGTTGGAAAATAATATAAAAAAATTGAAAATATGACTTCGTTTAAAAAAAACCGCAATGATGTTAATATATCAGAAAACAATCTTTTTTTGGTATATAATTAATATTCAAGTTCAATAATAAAAATTGAAGAAACGAAACAATTGCTTCTTCCAAAAAAAAACCTAATCGATGTATGTATTCAAAAACTACCTACATAATTTGATATATTTATGATTTTTATTAAGAAGATTATAATGTTCTAATTTTTGTTTATTTACATATATTTTTATTCAAAAGCATAATTTTTCCACTATGCAAATACGATGAGACAATAAGCTCTGACAATCAGTTAAATTAGTTTAACAATACATAATTAGTTTATGTAAAGTGTGATGTCAAAACTAGTAATTTACAAGATATTCAGTGACAAAAAGAAAATGTTGGTTGTCAAAAAAAAAACGTCACAAATTTATTTCTTCTTTCATTTTTAAATACTTTTAAGAGGTTTTTAATAGTAATTAGTAATTTGCGGTATTCTGAGCTAGTTAATAATAAAAAGCAGAGAAAGTAACTGGAAACTTAATGCCACCAGTTTAATAATGCTTAAAATCGAGCATTTTTTTGCTGTCAAAAATCAATTTGTTTTCGCATCTGTACTTTGGCATAGCATTGGTCCAACATTGAACAAGAACCAACTTAAGTGTTGATTCCTTCATTCAAAAATATTGGAAAACAATGTAACAATATAATGAAAAATCTCATTTAAACAAAAAAAATACTTCTTAAAAAATTTTTAAGCCAACTTTAATTATGTACAAATAAATTCAGGTTAGTCTAACCCGAAAGTATTTTCGGAAGTGCCCTTTCATTTTGGTTATAACGATAGATAATCTATTAGCATCAAATATAACTAAATTTGACAAAAGACTCTTGGAAATAAACTCTCTAGCAACTTGCAAAGTTTATGCTTTTTTTATATAAAACGGAAAAAACTGTTCAAAATAACAGGTAATAGGAGAAACCCCAAATTTTCAATACATTTTCGGTAAATCTAAAATGACTGGGCTATAGACACTTTTCCAATTGTAGTATTATAAAAAGTAATGTAACAAATGTTCACTTAAAAAGTTGTCAAGAGCGCCAAGACAAAACAAAACCATTTTGAAGTTTTTCTTAGTTAAATTCGGTTGCCGTACTGTTTCACATTATATAAAAACAAACAAAAACTGAACACGAAAAAAGAAGGAGCAAAATGAAACTGGAAATTACAACAACAAAACTATTCGCAACGAAAATGACTCGGAATCTTGTAAACTCGCACTCAAAAATAATCAAAATGATTTATTTATTTATAATTTTTCCATAGTTGCAGTGTATCAAGTTCCGACATCCATTTTTCCTTACATTTTCTCTTATCAAAATCTCATAGCACTCTTGACTACTTTTTTAAGTAAACACTTGTTATTATGTATTACTGTTTCAGTTTTGTTTACGAAATTCAAGCTATAATGGCTGTTAGGTATAACCATAATAAATGGTTAGAAAAAATTCCTAGTGATTTTGTTTTAGTTTAATCTGATCGCAGCTGTACCCGTTAGCCTTGCGGGAAGTACCTGCATCCATCTATCAACGTTTTCCAATTTATGTTGCATGTAAATCATATTATATGATAATGAGCCTTTCTTATGTCTACTCATCAATCGTCCTTCGTTTCTTCCAAAGAAATTCATCAGTAATTGACAAGTTTACATCGTCAAACATGTACCTAGCAGTTCTTCTTCCTATTCTTTAAGTTGTTTGACCTTTAGTGCAAATTTTATAAAACTCCGATATTTACATTTGATAAAAAAAATCCCAAACGTCACTTAACATGACATTTTCGTCGTCTGTACTTTATCAAAAAGCGACTCCCTCGTATCTTATCGGTGGGAATGCATCCGGCAATGTCTCCCCTCGAAAGACATCCTATGTATAAACACACGCATCTTGCATCGCGACTCTAATATTTATATCCGCTCGATTTGAATTATCAACAAAAGTTTGGTTCAAAGAGAAAAAAAAAATGTCTTGTTTTAGAAGCTCTGAAAGAGGCAAATCGTGTTAAGTGCCTCTCTCTGTGTTTGCTTGGCGTTTCAATGAATTTACAATGTTGGCTTTGTGCTAGTCCCCTTTAGTATTGTTGATCTATTTTATTATGAAGCTTGCTTTTATTAGTTCCAGAAGTAACAAAATTTATATGGGTTTTTGAGGAGGGAAAAACTTGTTTACCTTCCACTTTATTTCATTATTATAACTGTGCTAATATAATGGTAAAATGGAACGAAGTTAGTGACCCATTTCTTTGCGACGTCTTTCAGCCCAGTACTTCTTATTAGCCGGAGTTTTCGCTAAAATTTATTTTGAGATTCTTTCAATTAAATCAATTTGAAACTTACACAAACGTTCACAATAGTAAAAAAAGGGCATTGATAAAACCACAGCAAGAGGATAATACCTCACAACACGATCCTTCTCGTAATACAATCTGTAAGGAAACTGAGCAATTTTAGCACTGAATGTATAAGGAAATTTCATTGGCCGTTTTGGTCTTATATTCTCCAAAAACCTGTTAACAGGTGGAATCTTCGCAATTAGTTTAAATATTGTACCAACTACTTTATCAAATGCTTCCATTTTAATTTTTTTTGTTACTTCAAAATTTTCAAAATGTCAATAAATCACTTAGTTACCATTCAGTGGCGTAGATAATAGGTGTGGCAGAATGCAAATAACACCAACGCAAAAGTAGGATGATTGTTTACGCAGGTTTTAGCCAATCGATAAACATCAAAAGACTGGTAATTTCGTAAATTAGATGCTTGAAAACGCACCTAATTGGGTTCATTTACATAAGACAAAAGCATTCAAGATGGGGATAAATTTTTATTATTTTTGATGATGGTTGTTAATTAGTGGGTTTATTAAGAGGCTTGGAGAGTATTAAGATTATCTGGGTTTTAACGACGACAAAAGTTAATAAATTTGACATTTTATGAATGCAGTGAGTTAAGATATTGAAAGTGAAGGATTTGTTGCAACAAAAGCTATAAGAATATTAATAGAGAGCTATAAAAAAGTTTAGATACAAGACAACCACGATGACACGAACTAATTGTTTGTAGTTAAACTTAAAAAAAGTTAAAACTTACAAGAATGCACTGTATTGTATGTTATGGAAGAAGGAGAATGTGACTTAAATCGTAAATAATTCGAACAATGCAATCCTAATTAAGTAGGTATTACTAATGCCGATTTATAATGTTTTGAAAGCTCCAAACCCAGCCACATTATCGCAGTTTCTCATCAGACCACGAGTTTGCCGAAAAATTACGCCCTTTTTTTTCTTTCTAATTAATATTATTATTAGTAACATCTCTTACTGACATTAAAATCCATTTTCAACTTTTTATTTATCCGGGCAAACTTCCTACATCTTGTCGAGGTTAAAAACCCAAATGCAACGTTTTTATTTACCAGGGTTATCACTTATCACCCACTCTTAATATTCTCCAAGGGTTACAACCCAGATTTCTTCTCCGTTTGCTTCTGACCGAAAACAACCGCTGTTAATTCCTGTTTTTGATCTTAAGTTCTAGCAAATATTTGTGAGTCTTAGACTTCTGTCGCTTGCAGAATCGCCTTCGATTCCATCTTAACTAGCTGCAGAACTACAACTAGTGTTTTAGAACTAAGTTATTTGTACCCTTATATGCAAAAAAAAATAAAATAAAATACACTAGTTAAATTTAAAATTTTAGGAGTTTTTGATTTTTTTAAAATTTTTATTTACCTTAAAATAATATTTTAACTAGATTATTAGCTAAAATCCCAGAGAAAGTGTAACTAATGACTTCTAGTTATTTATAAATTTTTAACTGGAATTTGCATAAAGTTAAAATTAATAGGAAATCTATTTGGAAGAATTTTGAATGTATTTCGGCTGCATTTGAAAGCCACAAAGGAATATGTGGGTTAGCCGTATAAATAAATCAGAGCGTCGGGACGCGCCGTTTTTTTTTTTTTCGGTGTAGAGAGAAGCACACGCTTTCCAGATTTAGACGGACCTCCCAACTGCCCACCCATAATTTACGCCACACTTGGCTCTGTACGAGCGTTTTGTTTACGGCGGAATGATTAAGAGACGGAGTCGAATGACATTGCAAGCCCGACCTATACCAACGAAGAAATATAAAAATAGTTTTTGGTTTGATTGAAGCAAGAGAGATCCCTCAGGAGGGTCGATGGAACCCTAGAGCGAAAACGAAATACTGGCACAACGCCCAAACGACTCAGCTATTTATAATTTAGCTGCACTTTATACATTCCAGATGCATGCCATAATGAGGTTACAAGGATCGGTCTTGACTTTGTCCATTTTGAAGGAGCCATAAATGGAAACCTTTGAAAAAAATGCAACGTCATGAACAGTAAAAGGATTTAGTGAAGGGCTTCAGTAAAAATAAATTATAATTTCTCAAGAGATATTACCATACGAAACGGTTCGTTAAGTTTAGACATTTCCATCGATCGTTTCATTATTGCCCTTTGTTCCTTTAAAACTAGAGCAAACTCATAAAATGTTTCCCTAGGATATAACACAACCAAATAAATAAACAAAATTATGTCGTGTGTTTTCAATCACATCGCGATGCAATTATTGGCGCACGAATGCAAAAACGTTTTATTTTTAGACAACTTCCAGGCCAGTGCACCATCTGTGTCGTTTAACTTGAACTTCGCCGATAAATATTGTATTTAACACGAATCATAAATAAATATCGAACGTTGTTTAATTTGTTTTTACCAGATCGAACCCTTGAATTCAACCAGACGTTGATAAATATGCAACAGATAAGAAAACGACACTCTCAAATTACATTTCCTGGCGAAATTTTTAATTAGATCCGTTTATTATGTTAGTAGTAGTATGGGTTAGTCTTATTTCCTACACACTTATCAGCTTGTTTATTGTAATGTGGGTTATCAAGTTGACCTGTCCTAATAAACATCACAACAACTCTATTTTTGTTCTTCTCCGGCTCGACCGAAAACGGACGATAACACCAAATTATACTTCCCACATTCAAACATTCTTTAAAACAATACTAAACTTTTCCTTCTTTTTTAAACATCCAAATTCTAGTTCCAACCTAGCATTGAGTTGATGTTTCACGACAAATTGTAGGGATGGATAATAGGTACATAAATAACTCCATCCGTCTTTAAAATCAAGTACTACTGTACTACCCTAATACTGTTTTGACTAGATACTAGAGCTAACTAAGACCCAAAAAAATGTTCATCTTTTAGTACTAACCTAATATCAAGTTGGTTTTTGTCGTCAAAAAAAAAGTTCCTATCGGCCCTGAAGTCATTAACTAGCCTATAATAGTACTGTATCAACTTTAGGAGTCGGTACTATAGCTAAGAACTACAAAAGCTTTCCAGCTATTTACTAAATAATTACTGACTTGAATTCTCATGTTATTAAACTTAACAGAAAAGAACTCCTTTCCTCTCTGCAATCCTGCATAGTACCATTTCGATTTTTGAGCTAGATACTAAATACTAGGACTGGGTGATACCTGTTTTTTGGGTATCGGGTATCGATACATGCAAAGTATCGATACTTGCAGGTATCGAGGTATCGGAAGTATCGAGGAGGTATCGGAGGTATCGCGGTATCGAGGTATCGGGTGGCGATAAATAAATATCGCATCAAATAGGTTGTGAATTCGTTTGTTTTGAACAAAATACCTTGTGTTTCCAACATCCAAAGCACTCTGAATTCGCGATTCAAGTGTATTTTCGCGCCACAAATATGACGGCTCAATGAGTATAAATACATAACCTCACTTTTTTGTTAATAAATTAATTAATGAATGGCTTACTAAAAGAATGTTTATCTACTTATATTTCAACGTCTTTTTTAAATGCTTCTGATGGCATTATTACTTCGGGTTTAATAACTTCAATAATTGTAGGGTTGTCCTGCAATACCTCTTTGCAAAGAGTATGATTTTTATTTGCAGTTGTTTTAAGAACCTCATGTCTTGAGGATTTCCGTTTACTAAAGGATCCTTCATGACTAGGTGAAGGCAAATTTAACGTTAGTACAGCAGTCTTGTTCAATCTTCGACGACATGAAAGATAAATCGAGAAAAAAAAACTTTTTTTTCAGAGTTTTTTATAACGAATTATTATTAGTACTAGTTTTTTTTAGCAGGGGAAACCCTAATGTAATTGACTTGCTAAGAAATATGTAAAATAATATAAATATATTAATACATCTTTAATTTTTAACTTAGTATAGGGAAAAGCAAGAAAAAAATCACTTTTTTTAAAATGTAGAGAACACACTGACATACTTTTTGTAATTTTTTTATGGGATTTAACAGCAATTTCTCATGCTTTTCTCCTGTCAATGATTTCTTAAACCCCGAATTTATTAGTTATATAAACTCTACTTTAATTAGAAAGAAAAAAAATATGAAAACTTAAATGCTTTTTGCGCACCGCTTTCGAATAGCAATTAAAAACGAAACAATTGCGCTTATAAGGTTTTGCAGACTTATTTTTATTCCATGCAACAAATTGCAACACTCCATACTCCATAGACTAGTTACAAAAAAGCCGCTAGAAGCGCTTTACAGTTATATGGAATCGCAAATAGGATATTCATTTATAGCCATCGTTTATGAAGGTATCGCAGGTATCGAAATATCGGAAGTATCGAGGTATCGGAAGTATCGAGGTATCGGAGGTATCGAAGTATCGGAGGTATCGGAAGTATCAATACTTCGATACCTGATTGCAGTCGGTATCGTTGTACGATACCTGAGCATTTTACCGATCAGGAACAATTGTTTGAAAGAGGAGCAAAACAATGATTATAATTATTTTTAGTGCTAGAATAGTAAGCCGAGTTTTCGTTAGCAACAAGTAAACAAAATACTTACCCGACGAGTTTGCCTTAGCAATAAGTTCTTACTGTCTTGGAAACAAACATGGTAAACAATTAAATAGAGTTCAATCGCCAAAAAAATATATAATTGGAGGTAATGTATATATTAAAATGTAAAAAATAGACAACCGCAATTAGGTTTAATATCTTTTTTAAATATACGGTTTTAAGTTGACCATTTTAAAATTTTGATCATGACAACGCAAAGTCATTTTGACAATAAAACCCAAAAACGATTACCTATTGACTTTTTAGTAAAAAAGTTGCTTTCAGAATTCTAAAGCCACTCGTTGCCAATTATTATGAAATAGATTGTACACAGTTTATTAAATGGTATAGAATACCTGTTTTTCTCTTACAAACCCACTTCTTGACTCATCTTGTTTATGTGCATATTCGCAATAATTCTATTTTTTGTTGACTGTAATAAAAACAACATTAGTGTATGATTTTCGCAAGAGAAACCTTAATCATTAATAAAGATTTTTATCCTAAGATAAAAACAGTTTACGGTCAAAGATGAAATTTTTATAATCAACTCCTGTGTCAGTAGGCGATTAATAATTTCGACAGTTAAAGACATCCACTCGCTACTGCTTGCTTTTGCTTTAAACACTCCCAATTATTAGTCAATAACATCGTTGTTTAGGAAAAGATTATTAGGGCCGATTTCATAATCAACTTAAGAGTCCATTAATTTAAATGCGGTTTAGACTGTAAGTGTCGATGATTTTTCGATGCATATCGTCATAAGGACAGCTACAGTCTAATAAACGTCATTTAAATTAAAGGAGCTTTTAAGTTGATTATGAAATCGGCCCTTATTCTTCCTACTTTAAAGACAGGATTCTAGGTTGAGCTCTCTTTTTAAGAATTTGGAAAACCTAATAGTAGTCATCAAAAAAAATCATTTTTTGAAATACTGTTATGTTGTCAAACTTATTTTAATAACACTGGTTTTAAACTCTGTTATATCAATAACATACTGTGGGATATTATTTTTATGGTTTATGTATGTACATAGACTCGAGTCGAATATTAAGTAGCTTTAAATTTTTATAAAATTTGTAATTAACTGTTTCTATTTTTAGAATTAGTATTAGGTATTTCTGTGAATTGAGAAATAAAATAAAATTGCCCTTTATAAAAAGAGTAGGTATTTAAATATTAAAGAAATCATCAAATTCTTTTCATACAATTCCTTTATTGCTTTGTTCAAATCAATATTTTATTATTACGATCTAAAAGAATTTTGTACCCAACACATGTTGCTCAAACGGCACCTGCTTTCGCAATGAATCGGGTCACCTATTTTTCCCATCCAATAACTTTATTTCGGATGTTCCGTAGGCGGATCAATGAATTTCGTTATTGTGGCTATTTATACCACATTCCACTTATTACCACATGCGTTCCAACACTCTTTACCCTTTTTCCGGCCTTGAACCTCCGCTAACTTTCTCAAATGTCACCCCTCTTTTAATTAGATTTATATTCGAAACGTTCGTGCAATTAATTGTTTCGCTCGGATAGCACCAGGGGTGGTCTTTACCGAGATTTCCTTTTGATATCGTTTATTTGGTCGTGTCAACATCCAACTTTTTTTTCTACAAAATGAAACTGTTTTTAATTAAACGAAAATTAATTTTTGTCAAATATGCCGGGTCACGGTTACAAATTGTAATTGAGTTCGAAGAGGAAACAAACGACATCATTAAAAATATGACGTAAATCATTCGAGAATAATGTCATTTTAACGGGGAGATTGATCCGATCGATCGGGATTTGGTCATACGCCAAAGTGTGGGTGGGTAGATTCCTGCTACAACTCACCTGCTGTGCCTCTATTTGACCCACGCAAAGCAGGATGAATTCGATAAGTAAAATAGTACGCTTCTAGGCCAATCAATTTTCAAATACGTGAAATTTAACCAGTTTACGTAATTTCGGGGTCAATACCGCCTCCTAATCAAAATAAACACACTACAGCAATTTGCGATTTTTTATGTCTAATAAACATGTCGGCGCCTAACACAGTGCAGCAAAACGCTATTTTTGGCATTGATTTTAAGGACGAAAAGAATTTTTGGCATAGCAACTGTATAAACCACCACCTAAGGTGCCTTTTAGAACCATATCAAAATTTTAGCATGATCTATTGATTTCACTGAATTAAAAAGAACTTAATAAGAAGTAAAAACTAACTTAAAAAAATAGCTTATAGAAATTTCATTCTTTTATAGATAACTATACAAATTACGTCTCAACAATACAGTATCGATACTAACCAA
The DNA here is from genome assembly GCA_029207805.1 of Tribolium confusum. Lineage (NCBI taxonomy): Eukaryota > Metazoa > Arthropoda > Insecta > Coleoptera > Tenebrionidae > Tribolium > Tribolium confusum. Next base: position 16,073,369 of record JALGAY010000006.1, read on the forward strand.
AGTTTGAGCATAAATCACCAGTTAGTCTCAATTCTCACAGAACAGTTGCGCACTCAGTCTAATAAAAGTGTAGGACAGTTGCACACCGTGTTATTAAAATAATATCATATAATAGAACATTTGCGATTACTATAAATATATACAATAAAGAAAGTAAGCAAAAGCTGCATAGAATAAATATCACTAAACCTCTTTTAAAACATATATGTCAACAGCCTCGATATCTCGAATCACAATCTTCACGAATTATCAAGAAGTACGTCTTATCGAAGTTCCACTGTACTTTACGTTCGTTCATAGTCCTCATATTGAATACACTTATAGTGAAACGGCAGAATTATACATTTTAAGTATCTTTTTTAAAATAATTCCCAATTTAACTTTCACTCCTGTTTTAAGGTAGGAAAAGTTAATGTGACTAATTGCGCCCAATATTTAACACTCCAGAAACTAGTGTCTTAAATGTTTCAACCGATGCTTTTGCGAACAAATGCTCACCACGCATTTTATTTTTAAACATTGGAAACGAGAAAAATTGACATTAAGCGATTAAGTCAGGTGAATACGGCCAGTGAGTCATTATTTCGATATTTTTAGACGTTAAAAATTCAACAATTTACATGCTGAGTGGGAGCTGGCATTGTCACGATGAAGATTAGTTCACCGATTTCTACTATTTTTTCTATTAAATCAATGACTTCCGGTTAACAAATTGTAGGGTACCAATCAGTTTTCAGAGTTCTGAGATTTTTTATAACCGTAGTTTCTACTTGTAACATATAATCCACGTAATATCATTTTTTTTCAAAACAGTCAATACATTCAATATTTATTACAAAAACATAAGAGTTTAGTCTGTGTAGCGCTTACCAAAATTAAGCATTTTCTCGCTCGCTCGTTTTAAAATTTTTTGTTATGTTAAATACTATTTTAAAGACGTGTATATTAATAAACTGAAAAAACTTTTTCAGAATAGTTAATACTTTGAGTATTTAATTAAAAAACTCAAGAGTTTATTTTGTCCAGTCCCTACCAAAATTGAAAATTTCCTTGCTCGCTCGTTATAAGAATTTCTTTAAAAGTTTCAACACAATTTAAATACACTAAGAACGTAACAAACATTATCAATTAAAAATACGTTTTTGACATTTTAAACAAATCTCTTTTAAATTTTTAATAATTTCTTCAATACAGAAAGCAGTTTTCAATGTTTGTTCAATTAATAATTTAATCATCAATGTTATTAAAAAAATCTACTCAATTAAACAATGTACTGAATCGCATGTTGACCTCATTTCTACAACTGGTTCAATTTCAGATAATTTTTATTATTGAACTAACCTTCATCGTTTAAAAAATAAAAGCCTACTTGATATTGTACTCAAATGAAAAAACTACATGAAACAACAAAAAAAAAAGAATTTTTTTGTTTACCAACTTTTGCATAAATATGAACAATTAATTAAAACTCAGTTAATTATAGCTAAATGATCAGAATTTTACTATTTATGTAAGAATTAATAACAGAGAAGAAATAAAAAACCATGTATTGACTTCGTTCGTAAACATAATGTAAAGAAAGATGTCATTAACCTATTTATGTCACTGTCATTGTCAAATCTGAAATCGTATATACTGACAGACTCCTAGCAATTGTCCTTGACCTGTCTGCCCCCCACTTTACAACAAACACAATCAATAATAAAATTTACGAAATTTTTCATTTAATTCCATTAAAAAAAGAGGTCAACGTGAATCAAACCCTCAACACACAGCCTGGGTCTCCTCAGCTCTCTCGTCCGCTAGAAAAATCCACGAGAGGCTGGCGTCCTTGTTACTGGGTCAAACGTTGTCCTCGTTTTCACTGGCGGTCCAAAGCAAGTTGTGCAAGTACTAAAATCGGCCAACGAAAGTGAACATATCATTGTCCATTTGGATTACTCAATAAATGCGTAAACATATGTCGGGGACGTCTACAGTTCCAAGAAAGGGACTCTTGATGTTTTAATTTTCTTGAGGGCCCACAATTCGTGATTGCAATACATTATTTTCCTCTTGGATATCAGTGACCCTCGTACTATTGATTTTAATTATCGAACCGAATGTTTATTTAAAACGGTCATAAATAATACAATCAGAATTGTTTATTTCCAATCACAGCTCTTTGTACGTTCCCATTGTCACAACAATTAATGTAGGACCTGATTACAGAATTATGCGGTTTGAGACAAGTAAAAATTATTAAGTGAACGTTTATTTATTTATCTAAGCTAATGTTTTCATGTCATTTCGACTATAAACAACATAAATGTACGAGGCAGCCAAGTGGTAAAAATAAATTTGACATTGCTGCTTAAAGTTCACTTTCGACTCAATCATAAATTAAAAAATTTTGAGACAAGTACTCACAAAAAGAAACAAAATTGTTACTTTCTAAAAAGACCTGTTCTGTCCATTTTTATTAAAAACCTTTTACGTGAGTCCTACTTTTCAGTTTTAACATAAAATGCCAAGTTATTTAGAGAAATGATTAAAAATATATATTTATTCTAGAAGATTGTCACAATAAAATGACGTGGATATTCTGAATAATTAGCGATCAAGGTTAAGAGGTTGTTAACATAAAATTACTCAAAGAAAACAAAACGAAAAAAAAATTGTTTTTAGTTATAAAATTTTATAACAATCTGATTAATTATCACTCTCGAGATTTCCTTGAATATAACAAATAACCATCAATTTAAAATAATTGCATAAATTAAAATTGTCTGAGACATAATTAAATCGAGGTATATCTTAAATAAATTTCCGTCCAGATAAAGTTTTATTTGCTCTGAAGATAACTTTTGACATGCAGTTTCATCAGCAGAAACAAGACTTTTGGATATTTTCCTTGTTAACGTCAATGTTGGTATTTTTCTGGTGACTGGAACAGCCTCACCTTGATGTAAGATTAATCCTTATCTACGATCTGCCAGACAAGCTAATAAACAAGCAAAAATTTTAAAAAATTATCAATACTACAAGTACGGATCGTTCCAACAACTTATCCCGATCGATAAATTATAAACCATTTGAAGTACGGCTGAATTTGACATTTGACAGTAAGAGAACAAATCTTATATTCAAATAACAAAAATATAGTAATCTTTTAAACAAAATCTAAAAAAATGCTGTTAAAACAAAACAATAAACCAAAAACAGAATTTTAATCACTCAGTTATTTGATCCGCGCCTCCGGATAGATGTATTGTTTTGTTAACATCAACTATACCAGTATCTTTTATATAGATTCATCTATTTACCACAAAAGATTTGTTAAGCTTGTTGTAATAAATCATTCGAAATAATTTCTTAATCTCCCAGGTACTAAAACATTAATTTGTTTTTGGTCACAAAGCTGGAAATAAAATTAAAGATAGAGTTAAAAATCGTTTATTTTTGAGAGATTATCAATTCGTTAGCATTTCCTCGCTTTTAGATCTTCCTTTTGCTTTTTTAAAATTTAAAAAACTGTTGTAAAAAACAAGAGTGACCTAATTCATCACAAATTTTGTTGATTTTGACAACAAATATAACCATTTTGCCACAAAACTAGTCCTTCAAAATTAAAATTGACAAAAATCTATTTTGAATAAAGCTTTGTGTTGTTTTTATTTTATATAGTGAAACTATGAAAAGCTGTAACTTCAAAATTGTAAGAGCTTTATTAAACATTTTGATCTCAAAATGTCACAAATTTTGTTGACTCTAAAAACATAAATTTATTTAAAGTAACTAAATAAAAAAAATGGTTGACAATCAATAAAAATCAAAATTATTTAGTGCCATTTTGCAGCTACCGATGAAATTCAACAAGCTGTGATAAAATTTTGTGTATTTCAATACCTAGTTTATTTTTTTTAAATTCCATCAATTTTTGTATTAAAAGTAAATTTAGTTCAGTGAAAATATATCTTTTTTTGCTGAATAAATACTTTGTCACCTTATCTGTTTGTTGCTTGGTTTTAAATTCGCTTCTAAGTAATAACTAAATAAAATTACTCCAGAAATATGGTCTAAAAAACAATCGATCATGTTGAAGAAAACTTCATAAAATGTTGGGAATGTGAAGTAGGTATATTGCGATAATAAAGACATAATAACACCAGTAATTAAGTATATGTCTTGATGATGATAGTGTTATTACATACAAGTGGCAATGAAAGTGCTGAAGATATACATATGTTTTTTTTGTTGTTGTAAATATTTATGTAATTTTTTTTATATTTTCATAATTGAAAAAATGTTCATTAAACATTGACCTTTTATTAATAAATATTAAATTTTAACTTAAGTATGTAATATTTAATTTGGTTTTATTTTAATTGTTCGAGTAATCTGAGGTTTTTCTGATATTTGGTTGATCAAAATTGACATTTCATGACGAATTAACTTTAATCAAAATTTTGTAACAACATAAATTCCATTTGAATCTGATTTGAGTACAAATTCGTAAATTTGTGCCAATAATTTAGTAACTTTTTATTTCCAATATTGGTGATCATGAGATTTAAAATGAAACATCTCATAGAAGACTCACCTTATTAACTCTGTCTCTGTCATCACGTTAAGGTGAAAGAAGACAGATATATGTCATTTCGTTTTGTGTTTGTTTCATTACTGATCATGACGCAGAATGAGATGTCAATAAAGTTAGCAGAACACTTTTAGCAGAACATATATTTCTTCGCAGAAAAATTTAAAGCTAATTAAGAGCTAATTAAATGCTCTAATTAAAAATTTTGTGCTCGTATTTTTTTTAAAAAAACAACATGTTCTGCTAGCTTAATAAAAAGTTAGCAGAGCAACAATAAAATATGACATAAAACGTAAATATAATAATGGAAATATTTTAAGCTTATTACGAGCTAATTAAATGCTATAATTAAAAATTTAATGCTCGCTAATTTAAAAAAAAAACACATGTTCTGCTGGCTTAATGAAAACTTAGCAGAACAACAACAAAATATCACATCAAACATAAAGATTATAATAAAAATATTACAAGCTAATTACGAGCTAATTAAATGCTATTATTAAAAATTTTGTGCTCGTATGTATTTAAAAAAAACATGTTTTGCTGGCTTAATCAAAAGTTAGCAGAACAACAATAAAATATCACACCAAACATCAAAATGATAATAAAAATATTACATGCTAAATACGAGCTAATTAAATGCTGTAATTGAAAAAATTATGTTTGACTTTTTAAAAAAAACATGTTCTGCTAGCTTAACAAAAAGTTAGCAGACCAACATTAAAGTATCACATTAAACGTAAATATCATAATGAAAATATTTTAAGTTAATTACGATCTAATTATGTTGAAAAATCGTTGTGAAAAAAGGGTCAGTCTTTGGGAAAAAAAGGGTTCGCGCATGCGCACAATTGTCAAATAAATAAAAAAGTTTTTAGGAGTGATTATAAGACGCAAGGAAAGTGAAACAAAGTAAAATTATCAAATTAATTTAACATTTTAATGTGAAATACCACCGTTTTTTCCTAAACTAAGCTAAAATGTTAAAATACTGCCGAAAATGATTTGAAAGATAGACACCTAAACATACACATTTTTAAATATTTGTGCGGTGACTGATAGATGACACTTTGGATAATTTTTTAAGTATTTTTTTAATTAACTAAAGTACGATTAATTAGCTCGTAATAAGCTTTAAATATTTCCATTATTATATTTACGTTTTGTATTATATTTTATTGTTGTTCTGCTAACTTTTTCTTAAGCTAGCAGAACACATTTTTTTTTTTAAAAAAAGGCGAACATTAGATTTTTAATTATAGCATTTAATTGGCTTGTAATTAGCTTGTAATATTTTTATTATAATCTTTATGTTTGATGTGATATTTTGTTGTTTGTTCTGCTAACTCTTCATTAAGCCAGCAGAACATGTGTTTTTTTTTTAAAGTAAGCGAGCATTAAATTTTTAATTATAGCATTTAATTAGCTCGTAATAAGCTTAAAATATTTCCATTATTATATTTACGTTTTATGTCATATTTTATTGTTGCTCTGCTAACTTTTTATTAAGCTAGCAGAACATGTTGTTTTTAAAAAAAAATACGAGCACAAAATTTTTAATTAGAGCATTTAATTAGCTCTTAATTAGCTTTAAATTTTCCTGCAAAGAAATATATGTTCTGCTAAAAGTGTTCTGCTAACTTTATTGACATCAGAATGAGATGACAATAAGTGCGTAGTTTTTTACTTGTTTGTAAGGTTTTATAAAAAATTGTAAATTAATGGTTTGCACTACCACGAACCCCATAACCGGAAATTCCTCCAAGTTAGAAAGTGAATACCACCTTCTCACCACAAATTTTGAATTTTCATAAAATTAGTTAATATTCTTATCACGCTCTTGACCTCGTTTCAATTTTGTGGCCGAACCTAGGCAAACGTAAACTTCCCCTTTTATCACTAGTAGGTCATGATTTGCATTGACTGATAAGGCCACTTACCTTTAATGCACAACCTTTTTGATGCGCGAATTAACAAAAAGCGACTATATTAAACACTATCTGGTGGGTCTCGAGGGGATGGTTCCACTCAGGTCAGCTTTCCATCATGCAAGGCACCCTGTAATAAAAACACGAGACTTGTAACTGAACTCGTAAATATTTGAACAAACATGCATACACTATCAAAACACTTGTGATAACCGGATGCTCTTATTCCCTGTCATAAAATTCGAAAATAAAAAAACATACACTGGAATTAATTTCGCTAACAATAACGAGACTTTTTAGGTCACTGTTCGATTATCTGATAAATAAGATAAGCGTGCCCTCTTTAATTCGAACAACATTGGACTTGATGTTGGGCGCTGAGGCACGCCGCGCCGGTCGAACATTGCCCACCTCGAAATCCACAAAAGAACAAGTTCGAAGTGTTTGTATTGTGGTAGTCCAACAACGAACGATCGTTAACGTCAGTAAAGTGGGACGGTGTGTTTCGATCGAGGTCATGCGGGTGTCGTTGATATTTTACGGTTTTCATGTAATGCGGGTTCTTAATTTTTTTTAATATCCGAATATATTTCATTTTTACTAGGTAACACACTAAGATTACATTTCTAGATTGGTGTTTGGATGAGGGACACGGAACATAACGATCAATTTCGTGGAAATCACTGGAATACAATGACCTCAAAAAAAAATGTACTCTTCTCCAAATTCAAAGTGGTTTTTATGACACTACACTTGTCTTTGACATGTTGTGAATCAAATTCGGCCTGAATACAGGTCCGGCTGGTAATACAAGATTTATGTTTATAGTTTTATAGCAAAGCAGCACGTTTCCTTTGTGATTTACTAGTACCTTTGATAAAACAGAATCCTGTCCTAAAAACCAATTTGGAATTGGATAAGTAAATAACGAAATTAAGAGTCAATACAGATTTTTTCATGTTGAAAGCACATAAACACAAAAAAGAAGACTTAATTGTATGAAAAAATACTAGATTTGGACCTGGAGTGTATTGTACAGTCACGTGGAAAATGAATGTCATTTGGTTGTAGCTGGAAGCCTTGAGTATGTAACCAACTGAAATTTCTCGGAGTGTGCAATTCACGTTCAAGACTTTTCATTGCCAACTTAATACAGATAAGTGATGTTTGTTATGTAGTAATTGCAGGGTCGACCGACTCGACCCGGTCACGCTTCAGCAAGTTTCCAGCTTAAGGCTCGATTACACCCTGAAATCCTCAGTCTCCTCTAAAAGCCACCTTATTATTCATGATTCTGGAAAACGTCAGTACGTGTGCCTCCGTTTGACGTGTATTAAAACAGGATGTAATTACCTTATTACATCGAGTTGATTAAACCGAGCTCTTTTGATGTTTTTAAGACGTCTTTACATATTAATGACCTTATATACAGGTAATGTCTAGTAGATAAATTGGATGCTTTAGCCAACATACAAAAACCCTTACTAGAGGTGTGTCTATAATTAAGGATATCGTTTTGTTATAAGGGGAGGATCAGCAATGTCTACTCTCATTATAAAATGCAATTTTAATGCTAATACCGACGAGACAATTTTTCATTAAATATTAAACAAGGAAAACTTTGTGGCAAAAAACTGACAATTAGTTATATTAAGCAGTTTTCTTCATGAAAAGCAATCAAATTTTTGGCAAGAAGCCTAGACTTCACGCTATGAAATGAATCATTTAGGTTGTTTTTAAATTGGACAAAACGTAAAAACGTCAAATATTCCATCGGAAAATCTTTCAAAATAAACGAGAAACGAAAATTAACAGGGAATAAAATTAGAAATGTGAGGTGTTACATCAAAAAATTAAGTTATAGTCCTTGAAAACACAAAAAGATTTGGCAAAAGCAAAAATGGAAAAGTTTTATATACTAGGGACCACATACTAATGGCACTAACGCCATCATGTAAAAATTTTAGGTTTGCTAATATTGTCTTATCAGTAGAGCAGTTAATCATTAATCTTCAAAGTAAACTACTATTTTTAATAAACTTGATTAGTTGTTGGGTTAGTTTTTATTACATTTTTTGATGACGTCGATGCATTCATGCGTAGCCGCTAGAATAGAAAGAAAATTGAAAAATATATAAGAGAATAGACAAAGAGAAACCAGTAGAAAAAAAGTGCGGAAGAAACATTGACACTTTACAATCTAGGATATCAAGAAAAAACGACTACTGTATGATTAACAATAAAAAACGACTGTATGATTAGCACCCTAAATTTTTTGTTTACAAGCAACTTTTTTTTTTCTTCCTTATTCCTCAAACTATTTACTCTTTCGGGTGTAAAATTTTAGTAGAGTTGAGTAAGTTGTGTTGATAGTTTCCGTAGTCCATTTCTATCTTCAGGATGGGTGGCATTAATCTCTTCCCAAGTTTTTCGTCCTCCTACTACCGCTTCCTCCAACTAAGCCCTTTTTGTTTTCCATTTTGCTCTTGTTATCTTAGACTACCCAAACACTTTTCGGTGTTTTATCTTTTAGCATTCTTTTTTTACAGCCCTATATCCCAGTACACTTTCTGTGATTTTTAGATATGTTCTAATTTTGTTCATTCTAAATGAACAAAAATACTGTACAGCATACATCCTCCACATGTAAGGATTACAAAACAATCCCACTCATTTCCTAGTATTCCTACATATACTCTTCTAAGTTGAATGCTGTACTGTCTTATGTACAGATCAGCGACCACAAGACTTGAATGCGCACTGACAAGATCTCGAAGTGGGGATACGTAGAAAGTTTTGGTCAGTTTTTGACGCAGATTATACAATGTCCAAAAGTAATGTTTGCATTGATTTAAAAAAATATGCAAAAATATAATACATTTATTAATTTTTGTATAAAATAACTAGATCTGCAAATCCAAAGTTCTAAAATTTTATATTTATCCATTCTTAAAATACATAAATTAAGTACTATATACTTCATGTTTTGCATGAAGAAGACATTATTACTTTTTTTAGTTTTTTTGGGTACTGTACAAGCCGTTGCTTTCTTACTCTTCAATAGAGCCCATTGTCACTTCTATTTCTTCGCATCTAACGGTCGTCTTAAACGTCGCAGATCTGTACATCAACAAATAAACTATAGGTAAATATATTATTTCATATTTTCAACAATATTATTGTCATCTGATTTACTTAACAAAACTGTCTAAAAAATAGATTTAACCTAAATTGATTTTCCTGAAGTAAAATTAAAAACGCAATACCAACTCGATTTTCTCATTTCTATATTTTAGCAGTTTTTAATCTAACTCAACGTCAAACATGTAATTAAGAAATGAAACTTATTGCTTAACTTGTAAATTAGCTTTTAATTTTTTCACCTCAATTTTTGTCACCTAATCAAGTCTGAATTTTTCATTTAATCAAAGTTAACAACATGACTACTGCAAAGTAGCAAAATTATGTTTTTCGTTAAAACGTAAATATTTTTGTTTTCGAAATCAGCCAAAGCAATTCTAGATAATATTCTTCAAGTTTTTTATTAGTTTACTCGTGAACAACAAACTCAGCGGAAACTCCAGAAGTTTATCTAATTCAGTCGATATATTTTTACTTCGCAATTTCTATATTGGGTTAATTGTTGGTTGTAACCCTCGAAACACAATTCAACCACTACAAAACAATTAGAGATCGTTTCTTATATCCTCGTATCAGCTCTTCCTCCATTTTCTTCATTCTAGTTCTTAAAGGATTAAGGACTTGAAATGTCCTTCCTTCTAAAAATATCCATTCTCGACTCGTTTTGAATGAACAAACTTGTGATGAATTAATTTTTCATTGATCTTAAACTAAAATAAAAATAGTATCGAACGGTCAAGGGTCATAGTACCTCCAGAATGACGCCATTCGTCACCGCTTGACCGCTATTAGAATCATTATTCAAGTGTGCGTACAAACACGCAATTTCTTCGCCTACACCAACATTGCTTCCGTTCGATGATTGGATAAATTGATCAAGAATTTGTGGACAATCACGAAAAAGACGAATTATTACGTAAGTGCAAGTTCCATCTGCGAGTGTTTACCGACGCTAAATTTAGAACGTTTCTAAAACGGAACTCAAACGGAATGCACATTTAAAAATACGAAGACCCATTAGCGTCATCAACGTGAGGAATAACACGGAAAGAAGTGGAACTAGGCTGAGATTTGAGATTTTGGATGCCGCATCAGTTACGTAAGGGAAATACCAAAGTTTCACCGAAAAAATTAAGTCATAATAAAAACAACGGTAGATTTACGACCACTGGGCTTTGGCCTAAAAGCAAGTTTTTTAGCTGAACGACCAGTTATTCATTTGGCAAATATTCTCTGTCAAAGCTGCTTTCAGAAAGAAGATCAATACATTTTGGCAGTTTTTTATTGATCAAATTTGTATTTTTAGACCAATACAAAAGGTGTTTTTTTACTTAATAACATTTTTTTGATTTTGATAGTGGTATCTTGTATCACGTGACGTTTGAATTATATTCTCATATCAATAACACTGACAACAACAAATTACAATCAATACAACTCACTGACAATAGAATGAAAGCTTTTAAGATAATTATTCGAAAACCTTGTGGTAGAAAAATAACACTGACCCTTACAATAACTTTAGAAATAACCATAGACAAGATAATTATTCTCATAAAGAAGATACAAATTAGGTATTATATAAAAAAACCTACTAAATTATGGAATAAATTTTTCAAGTAAAAATGTAAATTTATAAATTGTAAGTTTTTATTGTTTATTTATTTATTTTTAGGGTTATTCAAAAGTAAGACATCCAAAAATACCTCATATTATGACTCCAGAAAAAATATTGTGGACAACCAGATAACGTAACAACATAGTTCTTAACACTTTTAATGCATGTACAAAAAACTTTCTGAAGGTTATGTTAAGGCTATAGTACATGTCAAAAAGAATGGCATCGAAGAAAACTTTAAAAATTGAAAGTTATAACTTAAATTTAGTGTTGCGATATTTAAAGAGTCGTTTTGTGGCGAAAAGTAAAGCTGTAATTTTACAAATTCTGATATCGTGCATTTTTCATGGATATTTATATGGCTATTTAAAATTATCAATAAACTTTTTGTACTGTTATAATTTTGTATAATGTTATCATAATCTGGTACAACCAAAATTGTTTATTTTAACTTTGAGTACGTTGACAAATTAATTTAGTTACTTTTCTCTAATTCCACGTTTACAGTGCTAAGTATCTGCCGTTTGCACAGTCATAGCCTAGTACGACGTTATTCATTTCTAATGAACTTTATGTTCTTGTTTTGTTTGAAACCACGTAGCGTTTTTCAAGAAATTTTACGGCACACTCGCGTACAAATTCTAGCAATGTTCTCTTGAATGTTGAACTGAAGAAGTGTAAATGTGTCTACTTATTTAAATAATTAATTTTTTGCTGTATTTGGTCTTCTGTCATCAAAAGCGTGTCTGACAAATCTAAAACTACCTTGTATTCAATGTAAGTACCTCCACGTTGTTTTCTGTTTATCACTGATAAAGTTGTTCAACAAATAATCTTAAAACTGCTTATTTATTAATAACATTCGGAAGCTAATGTTTGTGTTTTTACAAGCCCTCTAGTAACCTACTTTAAATTTTTTTCTAAATTAATATTTAATTGCAAAAACCTGTTTAGAAGATGATAACATAACTAAAAATGTTTAGTGCTAAAATTTAAAAAAAATCACACAAAATTTTGTTGTGCACTCTACAGCTCAGTCGGAGAAGAATTAAAGTGGGCTCACTTTATAAAAAGCTGCATAAACCGAATAATGCCCAGTGTTAGAAGTTATGGGCGTCCAAATCATACTAATATCTAACATAATTTTGATTTCTGTTAGATCAACGTATAATTAATAAAAAAACTCAAATTTTCAAATGAATGGATGGCCTTTTTATTTGTATTTCCGGCTATTTCACTAAAATCAAACGCCAGAGAAGTTTGTACAGTACTCAAGTTGATAATTAGCATATGCACACCATGTTTATAAAGAAATTGAAAAGCTGGATAAAAAAGAGCACTTCTACCAATGTCATTTTTCAGTGCTTGATTTAAGTGACAAATCTGGCTCTATAGAAAAAAGGCACATCCTGGGATGATATTTTGTCTACTATAGCGCTATCTAGGAGCACAATAAGTAATATTTTGTTTTGGTCTCATGTCCGCTCAATTCAAGGTAGCAATTAACGAAAAACAAATACTTCCCTATGTCCTTTTTCAACCAATTCCTCAATTATTATTAATAATTGGCGTAATTCGATTTACAACCAACCTCGGTGTCCCTATGTTCAAGTAAATCTAAAAAAATAGTGTTAAAAAAAATTAAACAAAAAAAACACTATTTTTCATATGAAACGTAAACATATAAGAACAAAAGGTCTATTAGGACCCCAATAAATCTGTATGTCAATTTAAACAACATTTAAAACAAGAAAACTCAGCTGTAGGCGTTTACAATTTTTAGTCTTTTTAGTTCTCGTGAAGAAAACGAGAACTAAAAAGACTAAAAATTAACGTTGAAGCGACTGACAACTCAATAGACGACACACAAGGAACGCAGACGCTTAATATACTTAAGAGGATTTGCCAAAATCTTCAAAAGAAAGGTACTTCACAACGACCAATAACCAATCATAATTCCATACATTCAATAATTATTAATTTTTTAGAAAAAGAAAAAATTAGAACAATTATTTAAATAGAGTTTAGTAGTAAATGTAAAAATATTGAATGAATTTTGGAGCATCTGAACGAATGAATCTAGAGCTTATGTAAGTGAAAAATGTGGGCGTTTTTTTTAGAAGATTGGTTAGCGATTTTAAGCACCTAAATTATTCAAATTGCTTTGAGAAAAATGTTACTAAATTTGATAAATTCAGGTCGTTGCGTGTTTTTTCTTAATTTAATGTGGTTTTAGAACGTATTGATTTTTTAATTACATTTTTATCATCCTTTCATCTGTAACAAAATTTAGATTCGAAAATTACAAAATGCGGCAAGACTTCAATCGAACACCAACTGTAGGAACAACTAAAGAAAACTGTAAATTCAGGATGGGGGCTTTCTATTCCTCATCGGTGCAACGAAATATTCCCTTGTGAATTAATAAAAGAAAAAAGTGTTGGTGGAAACACAACGATTTATCTTTACGGTTCAAGATACACAAAATGGAAAACATTTGTCCAGTAATGCCAGTCGTAAAAAATCCTGCAATTTTCCCCCGATTTCAAGATCTGGTAATTCTTGCATTACATGAAATTTGTTTATTTTCTTTGTTAACTTGATGTCATGCTTAGTCGATATTATTGCAAAACTCGCAAATTCTTTTGCAACAAGAATCTGTCTAATCACGTGGTTCGCACTCGAGTGAATTGTTGCGTTGTCGGTTTTCCGCGCAAGTGAATCGAAAACTTCCTGAATTTTTATGTCTATGGATAGAAAATCGAGCGACCTTAGTCTAGTGGGCGTTGGAATGATGTCAATTGTTATACGTGTAATAGGGACATTGCCGCTTTATCGATTCCATATTTTACATTATTTACATGCGAACGACTTGCCCGCAACATCGATCGTCTCTAACTTGAACCCTAAAATTTTCCCCTTTTCGACATTGGCCTTGATACGGACGCAATTTTCATAAAATCTAAATTGGAAAAAAATGGAATTTTTTTCAGTGACCTCTGCAGTACAGACCGTAATGAATGTTAACGAAAACGTGGGACGGAGCAAGGACGAATTGTGTAACAGATGTGAGGCGCCCTGGGTGACACTAAATGCATCCGATTTCGATGAATTTTTATCACAACGGATGAGTCCTCCAAAAAAATATTATCACCAAATTTGGGTCAACAAAATTTGATTAGATTGTCGTGGGCTTATTAAAGATTTAATTCGGTTGTACTCGCTTGAAATAGACCCAGAGCTTTGTTACATTACGTGTGCATGCCGAAAGACACAACATTGGGTGCATTAGACTCAAATGCATGCCAAAATTGTTCCGTAACTTACTAGACACAACATGCAGCTGGACGAGGGTGCAACAAAGAATTTATATGCGCATACAAACAGTCTTAAATCTTTACAGAATTCAGTAAAAAAATGGTCACATCAGTGTTGTCCATGGGCATATTTAATGTTGATGTAATCAGTCCGATGCACCGATGACGATGGGCCTCCATATAAGAATGCTTCATAAAATGACATAATTTTGTACTGTAGCGTATTTAGAGCCTAGTTTGTCCAAATTACAAATACATATAGAAGGTGTAGTAACCAAATGTGTAAAAATTTTACCTGGTATTAGGTACTCCTCCGTAAAAAGATGCTAAATAACCAAACTTGCCTTATACAGTCAAACTTCTTTTACTCGAATTTCTCTCTAACTTGAAGCTTTTTGTTTCCCCTTTCATTTCCAATCTTATTTACATATGTTTAGTTTTCTTTAACTTGAATTTCTCTAACTTAAAAATTTCTCTAACTCAAAATTATTTTCGGAAATATTCGTTGTAATTCGGTGCAGTGTTGTGCATTTTCAGGAATACCCACAATTAGAATTGTGGGTAATTCTAACCTTTAATGCGGGTCAAAGCTTTTTGTGTTGTTTTTGTGAAGTTTTACTTTCAAAAAAAGTGGCACATTTATTAGAAAAATGATATCTAAACGTAAACTTAACAGTGTAACTATTGAAAAAAAGTTAAAGGTTCTGAAATAAGTTGATAATGGGGTGAAAAAGAAATCGATAGCTATAAAATATGAAATACCGTCGAGTACATTATCTACAATTATTAAAAATAGAGCGTCTACGGTACAGTTTGCCGAGGAATTTGGAAATTCTGCGAATATAAAGCGAAACAGACCACGAAGAATTGAAAATTCGACCGTTTTAAAATGGTTCTCTTCTGTGAGAAACAAAAACCTTCCGATATCTGGTCCAATTTTGAAGAAAAAAGCCTTGCAGTTTGCTGAAATTTTAGGAGAAGAAAATTTCAAAGCCATTACTGGATGGCTAGACAAATTGTTAAACTGTTCTGCAGTATGAAATAACGATGCCACCCAAAAAACAATTCAGAACTGTTTTAGGAAGGCCGGATTTGGCAAACATAGCTACTACGATGAGGAGGGTGAAATACCGTTGGCTGAGCTAAGACAAAGAGTGATAAAAACAGATGAAAAACATTTAGACAATGTTGCAGACATATTCAGAAAATTTGTAAGAATGCAAGATTCTGAGAATGTGTCACTTGAGGACATTTTGACCATGGATAATAATCTAATTACCAGTGAATCTCCTATAGATCAAAAAATCATAGAAAGTATTAATACCCCATCTACATCACAAGAGAACAGCCTAGATGATAGTGATAAAGAATTAGTTGAAGAATCATTGCTGGAGAAGCCTTCTCATTCTGAAGTTAGAAATGCTTTTGACACATTAAACTGTTTTTACGATGGAGGAAAACACAACTGATATTGTAATATATTATTTTGGTAAATTACGTCCATTCTTTTTACATTCGAAATTTGTTGTAACGGGGAAGTGGACCAGGCAGAAAAAAAAACTATTTTATAAGGCCAACGTTTCGAATCCTCTATTGATTTTTTTTCAAGGCTTATAATAAATGTCAAATTTGTTTGGCATGGTACCAACTTGTCTCGGCCAGTGGTCGCCCGAAGATTCTTTTTTTTTTCTGCCTTGTCCACTTCCCCGTTACAACAAATTTC
The DNA here is from genome assembly GCA_029207805.1 of Tribolium confusum. Classification (NCBI taxonomy): domain Eukaryota; kingdom Metazoa; phylum Arthropoda; class Insecta; order Coleoptera; family Tenebrionidae; genus Tribolium; species Tribolium confusum. Next base: position 16,089,675 of record JALGAY010000006.1, read on the forward strand.
GATTGTAATATATATTATATAATTAGATATATATAAGATATAATTCACTAAATAAAATCGGGCAATTTTATGAAACCAATTGTATCAAAAAAACTATACGTCAAAATCATAGATCAAAATCTCATCGCAAATTGTATGTATTGGGAAAGAAAATATATATGTTTATACAAATCTGTAATAATGCTTATTTCCAATAAAAAATTATTTTAAAATTTCTCTAACTCGAACAATATTTGTACCTCTTGACGATTCAAGTTAGAGAAGTTCGACTGTACAAATGCTAATAGTTATTGAGATGTATCACTGAACAAAACGGGTTGACAAAACGGTTATTTTTACGGGTGCCAAATAAAAGCTGAGATTGTCTATTAACCAAATAAATAAATAAAATAAAAATAGATTGCCTTCTTTCTCATTGACTGGAGTACCTGCAACTGTCATCCAAAATAAGAAGAAGCTGTGTTTTTTACAGATCAATTCAGATCAGTTGATCCTGGTCCAAAGTTGAACTAATTTCATTATGTGACGTTCATTGATGTTAAACTTTTCAGATCACACCTCAACTTAAATTAATTACTAGGTTAAATTAACTTAATAACTGTAAACAGGGCTTAATTACACTCAACAAAAACTGGCTCTATAAATTTTCTGGTTGCGTAAATGGACCCCTGAACAGTTTGCACTAAGTTCTAATAAGGTACCTTAAAAACGCGCCTGAGGTTGTCATTCCATTACATTCATTTCTAGTGTTTATGTTCATCAATTCGTTGTGTGATGAAACTGCTGGTTGGCTTGATGCTTTATGATAGACTGAAAAATCTCCACCTCACCTTAATTTGCCAAAAATGTAAGGTCGAGGACCTACGAAAGCAGTGGTCCAGTACTCATATAGGTATTGTATTATACCGACTTTTTTTACATAAAGAAATGGGGTAAAAAGACAAGTTTTTAAAAAATGTTTAAAGAACTTGTATCTCAAGTAGTCCCACAACAAAAAAATTGACTTCAATAAAATGCGTTCATTAATGTACAATTATGAGAGTACTTCCTTATCAAGTTATCAATACCATTTCCATTTCCCATTCTCCCCTCGTCTATAAATTTGTTATTTCACCACCACACCCTATATGCCCATTTCCCCCTCATTTTTCCTTGCGTTCCAATGCATTTTCGTTCCAATTTATTCGCCACCATGGCATGGATCGAAATCTTTAACGCATGTGCTGTAGCTCCCCTTTTTCTGATAATAAAACGTGAAAGAAGCGTGGGCGTGTATAGAGTACGCATAGGATAAAACGGTGCGTACGAGTGACAGAGGGACGGAGAAGAGCGAGGAGAGACTCCAAAAACGGTCCGGCTGCAGGCCTAGCTGCACCATCTGACCCACTTTCCCGGATTCCGAGGAGGTGTAGAGAGAGGAGGAGGATTGAATTGAAACAGCAGCAGCAGTGGTGGCAGCAGGAGCAAATTCCACCCCCGTTTGTTCCACATTTTACGTTTAATCGGATCGGGAATATGAAATCTAGTCCGATCTAATGCTATTTTCGTAATAATTGGGTAATTTACCACCCTACGATACGGCGTAAACAATGTCAGGATAAATTAAACCGCCCACTGTTTGGACGGAGCGAGGAATCGAGCTCTGGTGCCCTTGTTATTTCCTGAGAATTCTAGGACAAGGAAAATTGGTTGCGTTGAGGAACTTTTGAGATAAGTTACATGACATAAAAGGAGATTTTTATGCCGGGTAATAATATTTCAGATCCTTTATTTTTAAGACTTTTATGTTTCAGCTTCAAATTGTATCAAGGATCATTATTACACAAGTTTAATAATAAAAATCTAAAATAAAATTTATTTTCTTGAGAATAAAAATAGATGAAAAAATGGTTAAAATTCAGGTCAAAAAAACAAAATGTTGAAATTATAATTAGAGGTATTAAAATTATCGCTAATGTTTCTTTCAATACAAGTATAGATACATTCAAATATGTAATAACAATAATTATAATAAGTGGTATATAATTGCACATTTGAAATATTGTAGAAATGTATCTACATATTTTTATTTTTGCTAATACATAAACTAAAATTTTAAAGAAATATTTTTGCTAGATTAAGGGGTATTGAGTATACTAAATTCAGAAAAAATTAGGTTGATCTTCCAGTGTAGCAATAAAAAAATTGGCAATAGGTAAGTTCCATGTAATGTAATGCCTCACATCGAAAAAACCATCATATATTTATTAAAATCCATTAACGGTATACATCTACCTACGACGAAATTACCAATACCAACAATTTAGTTAATTGCGACTTCTTAGAAAGTCTGTCCACATATTTCTTAGGGTGAATAAGATTGGACCATAATGTTGAAATTATTTTAATACGAAGATTATAAAATAAATGTATTAAACACATTTGACATTTCAGTAAAAGGTTCAATCAAATACATGCATGCACAATATTTTTTTCTATTAAAATGTCACAAGAGATTCAAAAAATTGCTTACCAAAGCAGTAAATCCTTTTCAAATCCTTGACATATTCATAAAAGTCAAAAGGAAATCAAAATAAAAAATATCATAAAATTCTGAGCGTTTTACAGGCAGACGAACTAGAGTTTCAATCTTATCTTCGGGTAAAAAAGATAACAACAAGTACTTCATAATTTATTTTTGTACTAACAATATTTACTTTTCGTCAAAAAAATCACAGGATCAAAATAGACATAAATTGATATAAAACAAGTACACTTTTCATTAATATTTCCAACTCAGACGCTTACGCCCATTTTTAAATATTAGATCGTAGGGCGATGTAATTCAATGCCAAACGAAGCTTGTGTCCCTAAGGTAGTTGTTTTCATCTAGCCGTTGAAGACTGTGCGACTATTTGCCTTCTAACGTTTTTAACAATTCATCACTTCTTCAGACGTTGTTTCTAGATATCAGCTGCTGCGGTTTCATCGCACTCGTCAAATGGAAAAACGGTCAGAAGATATAATAAAATAAAAATATGGATGGTTGCTCCAAAAATTATCGTAAAGTTCGCGTTTTAAAGTGTACATTCGATAACAACAAACAAAACCTACTTAAAATCCTCGCCCTTGGGAAAATTTTGCGAAAAAAAATTAGCACATAATATTGTTTGTAGATAAAAAACCTGCAATTTATGTTAAGATAATGTTTAAGATAATGTGACCCAGATGTAGATTTATTTACATGAAGCGCCCATTTTTCATTGAGTTGGATAAAATTCTTGAATTTGGAATTGGATTGGTGGTCGACACTGCCAGACCGAAATCTGGATCAGTTAGTAATTAATAATTTATTATCGATCATATCCTTTATCCTTGGGAAAATTACAGTTTGGCAACGGAATGCTTTATGATCTGTGTCACTTTTTACTAAAATAAATATATAAAAGTCATGTTCTCAAAACAAAATGAGGTCAAATGAGGCAAGTATTAAACAAAGAAAAAAATAGCCCTCATAGTAATCAAACCCCCATATTTATGCTATAAAATTTTAATGACTTATTGATTACAAGTAGTTTAATAAAAAGCTGCATCTAGTAAAAAATTGATTCATCAGTGTATCTAGTCTCTAACAATTCCCACGGTTCACTAATAAAAACGCGCTTTTTGTAATGGAAATTAGAAATCCATGGAGATGGAGCTCCCCTTTCTCGAACTAAGTTTCCAGACATGGACTGTCTGCTTTCGGTATTCAATGAAAGTATTCCCATTAGACCATATATGGTACCAAATTAACCAACAACCAACAAGGCCATTCATCACAAACCCTCAAATCATCCTAAAAAATTCACCAACACGTGATCAATTCATGCCATTACCAAAATAGAACCATGTGCCTATGACAAGCAAAGTCATAATATTTAGAATGAATAGACATTAAATAAATAAAATATGATATGAATACAATTTGCGACACTAATGGAACATTTTTGCCATTTTATCGAGTGACCTCGTCTAATCGCCTGACATCTGACAATCGGGCTTGAATCACCGACGACGAGATTTATTTTTAGGTTAACTGGGCACGGGCCCCACTCGTTTTAACATAACAATTATGAAATTATCGAACACTGACCCAAAACATATGATCGAACGCTCTGCGGGTCATAAACGATCTAAACACTTCCTAAATTAAGCCATTTTTGACATTCCTCCAAAGTAAACAGAATTGTTCAATATTATTAGCAAAAACGTGTGGAATTTTTCGTGGATTTAACGTCCATCAAGCTAGAAAAAATATTGTGCTTCGGATCACAACTATTCTAGCTTTTGACATTAAGTTACGTTTTATGGCTTTTATCGTTTTGTCAATTATAAACAGACATTCTAACCATACAGTAATGTAGCCTGAGATTTAAATTGAAACCAGACCAAAAATGTTAAAATTGGAAATTGATTAAAAATCATATTAGAAAAAGAGCAAAAAACTGCATTTTAAACTCTTTCCTAATTCGTAAACCCAGCCAAAAGTTTATAAAACCCTTTTAGGTTATAAATCGCCTATCAGACGCCCATTTAAAAAAAATCAAACAATGTTTTTTAAGAAATGAGAGTATCCATAATTTCTCTTTTTTTTTTCAGTACCTGCTTTGACGCCCTGTATAATTAGAACAACAAATCTACCAGATAAAACTCAACAGTACAATTAATACTAATAGTATACGAAACCAGCTACCCTACACTAAAAAAATCATCCGAATTAAAGTAGTCTTTATCCTGTAAAGTTATACAACCACCATAAACCTCATTATACGCAATTAGGACGGTCTATTGTGACCCACGCTCCCTTGGAATAAATGACTTTTGAAGAGCTGTTGCCTGATGTTCCATCAGTTCGGCTCTGTAAACTGTTACTTTGCTGGTAGGCAAAAATCTGTTTGTGTTATTTACGACTGAGGTTTCTATCAATAGGATATAGTTACCTCCTGCACAATAGACTCTAATTTCATGACCGTCATATAACCTTACAGAATAAAGACTACTATACTTCTTTCCACTGGAAGCTACAAGTTCAACAACATTTTCGGATGGGACATTTCAATTCTTGATCATTGTATTTTAAACAATTTTTCTGGCAGAATTAAAATCTCTAACTTTTTCAGGTTTTTTAGACGTTGTCATCCAGTATTTTTTGTATAATGCGTTTATTGCATAATTGTGTATTTTTAATTAAATTTTTAAACTTTACTTACAACAGTAATTTTGGTTACGAGGGTAAGGTAAAATATTCTCGGCCTCATATAGAGATGGCGCTGCTATAATTTTTTTTTCTAATTTTTATTGCTTTTTTATAAGTTTCAAAAACACCCATAACAAATTTCGTTGTGCTACAATTAATAGGTAGTTTTTGTGTAGCAGCTGATTGATGATGAAGTGTTTATGCTTTTGTTAAAATGGGTAAAATTGGGTATCGTGCGGTCATAAATTTTTTTGTGTTGGAGGGGTAATCGCCTAAAGAAATCTATTCAAGCACGGTGAGAATGTACAAGGACTCTACTCTGTCAACTTCCACCGTAAAAAAATGAACAGCCGAGTTTAAACGCGGCCGTACATCTCTTGAAGATGATCCGCGTGAAGGAAAACCAAAAACTGCAACATCTGACGAAAACATCGAAAAACTTTATAATATAGTTCTTGATGACCGACGTTTAAAAGTTCACAAGATTGTTAAAACTATAAGCATTTGAGAAGAAAGGATTTGACACATATTGCACGATGCATTGGGCATGAGAAAGCTTTGTGCAAGATGGGTGCCGCATGTTAAACGCTGATCAAAAGCAATTGCGGAAGCTATTTTCCAGCCAAATTTAGACCGTTTTAAAAAAAAACCTGTAATTTTTATCACCATGGACAAAACGTGGTTCATCACTTTACACCCGAAACAAAACAGCAGTCAAAAGAATGGATGGAAGCCGGTGGATTTGCTCCAAAGAAAGCGAAATTGGTTTTGTATGCTGGAAAAGTGATGGCCAGAGTTCTCTGAGATGTAAAAGGAATCATATTAATTAATTACCTTGAAAAAGGTAAAACTATAAATGGGGAGTACTATGCAAATTTGCTAGACCAGCTACATAAAAAAAACCGTGAAATTATGCCGAGTTTGCAGAAGAAGAAAATCATCTTACGTCAGAACAACGTACCGGTGGACAAGTGTGCTTTGGCAATGAGAACATTGAGGGATTTGAGGTATGAGTATAAACCTCTGTCCTATTCGTCTGATTTAGCTCCTTCAGATTTCTATCTTTTACCAAAACTAAATTTTTTTGTGGCTGGAAAATGTTTTGCTTCACATCAACAAGTTATTTCAGCGGTGGACAGTGATTTTGCAGACCTACCACAATCTCATTTTAAGGACGGGATTCAGTTGCTGCAGAAACGTTGGACTAAGTCCATTAAAGTAAAAGGACATTATGTAGAAAAGTAGTACACCGAGAATTTTTCACCTTGCCCTCGTAGGTATTTTCCTAAGTTTTTATTTATCAAAAAAATCCAAAATCAATATTTCTGTTTTGACTTATTTCTTTAATTAATACTGTTACATTTTTTATAACTTTGACTTTTCCTTTTCTTCAAAAACATTTGTATTTACTGCAAACTGCAAGACTATTTCAAAAGCTATCTCAACTAATTTTTCAAATAATAAAAAAAATCGTTGACTATACTAGTTTTTCTTTGCTTTATTATATTATATGTGAATATTTTAAATACCCTAACATTTCTAGGTTTTCCCGATTTTTCAGTTGCTGGATACCTTGAAAATATAAATATCAAAATAACGAACCAAATATGGCCGACTATAAAGATAAAAATGTTAATATTTTAGATCAATAAAATGAATGATTTAGATATTTTTCAGATCACTCAAAACAATTTTACCATAAAAATGTAAAAACCAAATGGTGACATAAAAATCGTAATTAGTGACCTCAAAAACCCCCGAGTACTAGTTTAAATAAAATTTAGTCAAATAACTAAAAAAATTATGTTTAAAATAGTACAGTGATTAGAAATATACGAGTAAAATATACGATACATGGTTGAAAGCGGAAAATATTTTTTTTAAATATCAAAGCCAATTATTATTATTTAAAAAGTGTAATTTTATGTTATTGTGGTAAAACTGTTAATTAAAAAAATATATTAAAAATAAAGGAAATTAGCCAATTTTTTGCGTTACTAACTCCAGAGTTCTTATTACAAAAATGAACATAAAATGAGAAATAAACGAATTCTAAATAAAAAAGTAAGAACACAAAATTCCGCTAAAACACACCGTTTTTGTAATATTTTTAAAGAAATATACTAAAACGAATTTAAATTTTCAACTTTGGTGCCCTCTAGCTTCTAAACAGTGCAACTTAGTATAGAAGTAAGTTGTGTTAAATCGCTTTATTTTGACCTAAAAAACCTGATTTATGTCCACATTTTTTATTATCTGTTTTATAATAACTAATTTTTATGTTATAATTTTAGTTTTTAGTGAGGTATGTCAAATTTTTTGCAAATTTCATCATTTATGTATTTCTGGTTAAAATATTGCTTCATATGTTTGAATCACCCTCTACTCTCATAGTTGAGGTTCAAGTTGATGTAGTCAAGTAGTTATAAAGTCATTATCGATGAAAATAGCTTCTTTGCAACAAAAATCAGAAAAAAAAATAACTTCCGTTTTCAATTTTTCGTAGACTTTAATGATTTATTTTCATCCAACTTATGGTTTTTCTAAAACAGAGAAAACTTTTAAGATTCTTTTCTTTAAGCAAAAATTTGTGTAGAGCTTGCCCTAAATAGGGTAATTAATATACATCCTGTTATACTCTTTTAGAGTTTATTTTTAAGTATACTTCTTTTATTTCTTTAGTAGAAAACAATAAAAAAATCAGTACTACTTTAGGTTGTCGAAAATGATTGATGACTGGAAAATTGCCCACTTTCCAGCATCGTGTAAATATCCACTTTTTCGCATATCTAAACAAATGATAAATCCCAAATTTAATCAGAAAACTGTGTACACTCTGACAAGGTCACGGGATTGTGATTACGTAACCCCGAAATTCGGTAAAACTTGGACCAAGTTCAGGGAAACACCCTTGACCTGCAGGAACCGTTCCCACCGTCTGGAATCCGATCGGCGCCTCGTTTGTGATTTTTTCATGCTTCTCGCCGTAAAACTCATTGAAACATCCGTTAGATGAAATTGCGTTCGCCGTACATATTCAGTTGAGTTAGTACATGGTGTAATAATCGTCGCTTTCCCATTTAGTAGCGAAAGTCGGCTTTTTTTTTAAATAAAGGCTTGCAAATTTGGGAATGCGCCACCTAGTGTCGGGTAGAAAAATCAATCGTACGATGACATAAAGAGTAATAAATAGGACAGTGGCTAAAGTCTGTCATTCTCTAAGCACAAATATCGACCGCACGTTTCTATTTATAAACGACCTGTTTATTCCTTGGCCTAAGCCAGGGCCGCATCCAGCGGAAGGAAACGGAACAGACGATGTTATATGCAACCGGAAATGATCATTCCGACGGAAAAAAATGTTTAATTCAATCGCTGATAAAAAAAAGTGTAAATAAAAAAAGTTCAAGTAAATAAACCTTGACATTAACCCTAGTTTTTCAGAGCCCTCACTTACGTAACTAGTACACATACATATGGTTGGCAGTATTGTATTTCGCCGGATGTTGGGCGCTTTTTTCCCCTCTTTTTGGTTCTAGGTCGACTCGTCAAGGATGAAACACGATTAATCATGAACATTGTTTTGGGATTTAGTGAATGAAAAGAGACAGGACCGTATCTAACAACTGAAAATAAAACTTGGAACTGTCATTTATTGCGTTTTTTCTAAAAATTTTCTTGGACACCTATCAGAGAAAATGTGTCAAGAATTTTGGTTTATCACCCACAAGTTTTAAAGTGCGGTTATTCGCACAAAACGTGGGATTTGTTATTGCTCAATGACGCGAAAAACTGACTTTTCCTCCCTCCTAATTTATGAAGATTAGCTAAACGTGCATTGCTAAATCCGTTTTCTCTTTACTCGCAAATTAACTGCACTAGTTCACGCAATTATGCGCCGATTTTACCCACTCTCCCCTAAGAATTTTTTACATTAACGACCCGTTTGAGTTTGACTAGTGAAATTTAAAGTTATCCGTAAAATTTTAAAGTAAATTTGAAATTAATTTCAGGTGTAATATTTCTTTGATTAACTTTTCAACATCGATTATGCTGTTGGTTCCATCTGAAACAAATATTTTATTTTTTTTATTTACCAAATATTATTTTTAGAATAGCATCACGAATTTTAATTTCTAACATTGGCGCCCTTTAGCACCTAAACAGTGCAACTTGAGATAGAAAAAAATAAACTTGACAGACATATTCTAGAAAATATTTTTGAAATGAGCACAAATGTCTCGAAGAAATGATAAGCGTTTTCATCATTTAGTAACAGTTTAAAATTTATAAATTACACTCAGCGCCTATCTAAATTAAAAATGTCGCTTGCTTGCTATAATTTTTAATGTCTCGTTTATTGTCAAATAAAAAAATGAAAATAATTTTGTAGATAAAATAGTTTCAAATGCGTATTACAACTTGAAATAAAATAATAATTAAAAAAAATACAATATGAATGTCTAGACTGATAAAAAGGTTTTTGAAAATACATATTACATCTACTCCTCTCAGAAAATTGATTCTTTTTCTGAGAAATGAATCCCCCAACCTTGAGCTGGTTTATCTCATCAGTATGAACAGATGTTAGAGCATTGATATTTACAATATTTACATAATAGTTTTTGCAAACCAAAAATGACATATTTTACAACCGACAAGACAGTTTCTGATATATCACCCCATTTTTAAACACTATTTATTTATATCATGTAAATCTATAGGTTACACTAATAAAGTATCTAGATAGCCTTTTTGACTATTTTTGTTTATAAAGTCTAAAAAGTCCATTGAATAGTGCCCTCTCATATGACGTCAAAATCCTTATACGAGTACAAAAAACATCTCTTTGACTTATCCTAACATTGAAAAGTAAAAAGACGTTTTTTGTTTTTGTATTGATATACTTGAGTAGAGCAATAAACAACCGAATAAAGCTAGAATCATGCCACTTAATCTTACTTATTGTACATGTAATACATAATTATTTAAAACCCCAAGCAGCCATCTTGGGTGATGTAATTGTCACTGATACTTGACAGTGCTCTGTTTGTCTCTATGGAGTCACTACCAAAAATCAAAATACCCGCTAAGAGCAAGCCATGCTTTTATAATGACAGTATATTGCAACTTTAATCACTATCAAATGATATCAAAGATAATAAAATAACATACCACGGTTAGTAAACAACAAAAAAAAATTCAGAATTTTCTAAAAAAATCGCTCCAAACTCATTTTTATCACAAATAAGAAAAAAACTGAACTTAAATTGTAACATTTATTTACTTATTTCAAACAATTTTTACAAAAAATGTATTCAAAGCTTGTTTCTGTAGTAGATTGAGGTTAATTTTTAGTTGGTTTTACTTCCAGATGGTCAAAAACAACTAATCAAATGTACGCAATACGAGTAGGTATACTGTTTTAAGATTCATCTTTCTTTGTTTTTATTACAATAAAAGAGGTAAAAATCATTCTTTTTTTAGTAAATGGTCAAAAATTGGTGAAGTATTCTTTTCTAATAGTTCGCATTTGTAACGCGTGGTACCGTTTAGTCATATCAACTGCCTATAATTCTCTTGAATGAATATGGTAGAAATATATGACAAAAAAAAACAGAAACAGATACTAGAACAAATTTAAAATTTATGCAGCGATGCCTTATTTTGGAAACGCTGAGCAAACGACCAAAGCTACCAAAAATGCTTAAGAAAAAAGTTGTAGAAAATTCAATTATAAATAACAAAGTCTGCAAGACGTTATTCTATCTTTAACAGTTTCAGCACTAAAGATGAGAAAGAGTTGAACAATTCGAATTTACATTACTAATATTGATACGAGTTGTCTTAAAGCTCACACCTTCTTAAAAGATAAAGTAAGACAAATATTAATTACCAAAATATCCAAAGCAAGAGAGAGAAAGATAAGTAAGCCATTTATTGTTGTTACGAAATTCAAAGAACATACTATACTTAAAACAAAATAGTAATAATAATCAAAAATTTTGTGTAAACAGTTAAGATTTATTTGAATGGAAAATAATTTCAACTTATCTTATTTACCTCCATAGAAAAAATTTGCACATTATATTCCAAATCATCATATCTTATCATTTCAAGGCCAAGGTCCTTAACAGTTTAGTCACCCCAAATTATTTATAAAATACGATTACGAAAATCGTGTCGCCAATTTACACGTAACAAACACAAATCGCATGTTTTTTTGGTTCATTCCGACAAATATAAAACTGTCAATATGAGAATTGATTACTGACTTTGATATTTTTAGAAGTTCTTATTAAACACAATCACTTTATACATGGCAACTAATTTTTTTTATAAAACTGAATCAAAAGCCTGTACAAACAAAATGTTAAAGGCTCCACCCACGCCTCGAAGACGAGCCTCACCACCATAGAAAACAAACAAAAAGACAGGCGCCTCCTACGACCATTAATCGAATATTTTTACATTGTAGCATCACGTTCTCAACACTATAAAAAAAACCTGAACCAAACTTGATGGCCTCGATTTCTTAACAAAGTGGCAACATGGCTCAATAATTTTCGTCGATCACATTTCTATAAATTAGTAACACCCTCTGAAGTTGCGTAAACAACTTGGTGACATGTTTACTTTGAGAAATGTCATAGATACACATCACTAGTGCCGTAGTAAGGGTCATTGGCGCCCAGGTCAAAATTTTATTTTCTGCCCTTCCACATACCAAGTAAAATGCTTAATATTTTATTATACAATTTTAGAAATTCATGGTGGCAATATTTCACTAATATTTGGAGACAAAAGCAATAGTTTTTTGATCAGTAACGGTAAAAGTACATTTTTTTTTATTTGAAAAGTCAAAAATGACATTTTACAAATTTTGAAAGCTGGAAGTAACTTCGTACTAATTTTAGAAGGCAGAGGCAATATTTCTACTAAAATTTTTGATTAATAAAACAAAAAACCACATTGTTGTTCGATTTTTGGAACCGGAGGCGACACTATTCCAATTTTTAGAGAAAAAGACAATTATTTTTATAACAATAAAAAGATAATAATATTTTTTAAATATAATAGAAAGCTAATATTTTCATGTAATTTTGAGAACCCGAGAAGATTTTAGGAGCCGTAAGCAACATTGTACCCACTAAGTTTAGAAAGCGCAAATAATAATTTTCTTTTACTAGTTTTAGAATTTGAAGACAAAACAGTAGTGTTCGGTTATAACGAACCCCAAGGGACAAGTGAAACCGGTTCATTATTCTTTACCTTTCAGAGTAGTTATAACCGAATGTTTGCTAATAACCAGACACTACTGTATTTGTTAACATTTTTGAATAAATAAATACAAATACAACTTTTTTTTAATACTGAAATAAAAAAACATTTCTTATAAACTTTTATATTAATAGTCAAAGATGTTAGATTCTTATAATTTTATGAGCCAAAGACGACATTTTACTAATTTTACAAATATTTTACTACAGAAATTAATGTTCTTTGTAGTCTGTTGTCTCACCGGTTGGCAGGTATTAGTTACGACACTGCACATCATTCTCATCTTTATCAGTTCAAAAAAGGAATTGTTAGGGTGAATGTTCTGTTTCAAAGTCAGAATTAATAAAGTAATTTGTAGTGAATCAAACCACGACACACTTTTTCAAGTCATACCAAATATGGCAAAAGCGGAAAATTGATGATGAAGGATAAGAGGAAACACAAGAATGATTAATTAGCTCAGAATCTTGTTATTTTTTAACAAAATCCGGTAACTGCCTACCACTTGTACCAAATTGTCAGACAAGACAAATGCCACAAAGACTTCCCGCTGACATTATAATTAAAATATTCTTTAAGGAGTGATAATTTTCATAAAATTTAAATATTATTTAATTGTCAGTGACAAACAAAAAACTGTTACAACAAAATAAATTATTATTGTCGGCCAATGTCACAGATATTAAAAATATAAAAATGGATAAACTGTCTATTCATTTCCTATATTAGCCGATTCAAGGACAATCAATTTTAATTTTTGGTATTTCACTTGGCGAAAAAATTCACTTTGTCAATCAAGTGACGAATCAAAAGAGGCAATAAATTCCACTTTATCCTCACCGACTGGAAAATAATAAAATCGATGCATTAATTGACACATCTCTAATTTGCTAAATTGGAATTCCCCACAACAAATAACGAGTGTTACAAAATTTTTGTTATTTGGTTGGCCAAACCACAAATTAATAGTAAAATCATGGATTTCTACAATTGACATAAGTTTTGTATTATACGGTTGCTTCTTAAACGTTTGAGAATCGCTAAATTAGTAAAAAATTAGATATAACAGGTACATGCCATATATCCTCGGTTATAACTAAAATAATGTAAAATTGGAAGAGTAAAATAAAAACTTGTGACACGTGGTCGAAAAATAGAAATAACCGAAAAATAGAAAACAGATTATATAGTATTAAGCAAAATATTTTTTACAGCCTAATTCCATTTAATTTTTTAAATCACTCGATATTTTATTTCAAAAATACTTAATACAAAAATACTAAATATTTCAAAATAGGTTTTTATGCAACCATCCACAGCAAAATAGTTGTTTTACGGCCTATCTATGTTGCTATTAGTAACAGCCGTCAAGTACAAGTATGAATTACTATTTTTAGATGTTATGGTTGCACAAAAAACGTTGTAAGTCGCAATTTTTTTAACGTCTTCAAGATTGTCAGGTCTTGGTCGCAAGCAACCTCGGGAACAATTTTCCTCTCGGTATAGTCAGTGCATTTATATAAGAAATATTGACATTTGTTCCAAAATAATTTTTGCCAATAGAATAATAACCACTTATAAATTTGTTGTTTTAAATAGAAGCCGACCAGTTAAATAAATTTCTACTGTTAAGATTATTCATAATTAGTTTATATTTCTTGGGTAAATGCGCAGATCGAGGCACAAATTTTATATAAAAAAGTGAGTTTGTGGCCTTGGCCCCTTGGCATACAAATAACTAAAAAAACCGACTTATTGAATAAAATTGAAAATTCCTTTTTATAAAAAAACAGGTTTTACAGACCTACCAGAGGCGAACTGGTCACAACAACAAAGGTAAAAAATCCTAATCCGATATTTTTTGAAATTCTCTGTCTATATTATTTAACTTTATTATTGTGGAAGACCAAATTTGGTATTCCCCCTGAAAATCAGTTTTCCGATCTGCCCTGTTTCGACCTTTTACCGCAGCCGCCATTTAGTGCGTTAGCGTCATCTAAAATGCTAACTTAAAACACAAATTACCTATATTAATGAGTTTGGTACTGTCGTTTAATACTATAATTCTTATTTATTTAGTTTATAATTGTTTTAAATTTCGATTACAGTATTGACAACTCAAAATTTTAATGATAAGGTCCCCACGGCTGTGTGAAATTAAACAAAAATTGTTTTTTAACGTTTGACGAAGAATGCCACCAGTTTGAGAACATACTCCAGCTGCCAATTTGACATTTAATGTTTTTCAAAACAAGCTTAATTATAATACTACTACTAAGCTTTAGCACAAATACCATCTGTTCATAAAAAAAATAGATTTAAATAAAATCCCTTTTTAAAATTGGCAGATTATTATTTGACAGATGCAGATGTAATATCCTCGCAATCAAATTTTCTTGACACTCGTCGATGCCAAATATTAAAAAACACCCATTATAATCAGGCCATGACTGAAAAACAGTTTACATTCTGTTTATTTATAAATTATACATGTTATAGACGTTGAAAATCTAAATGCAAGTCTTAGTTTTTGCACTAAAAAAAAAAAAACAAATAAGTGCAATGGTAGTCAAGCAGTCAATCAGTAAAATTGTTATGACACAAAACAAAATTTCAAAATGGACGATTTCAAGTTGCTACCTCAAAAAACCTAATAATTTAATCAAACAACACAAATAAAGCTGCCTGTGACACACCATATTAAAAAACAAACCATATGCAGTGTAGAGCACTATGACCATGGCTTGCTACAGCAGACAAGTCTTCTAAAAAAAAACTCACTGCGTCAGAAAATAAAATTTTTCTTATTAGATTGCCACTCCATTTAAATTTGACAAGACCAGCTTTTGAAGTTAAGTTGCATTTTCGAAACAAAATTATCAGATTCTGAATTATTAAGTCTGGTAGTTGTAAATTTTAATGAGAGAATGAGAAAAGGTACAACCTGTGAGAAGAGATCAAAATTACAATTTTATTTTATTCAGGACCTCCCATGCATAGTCCCTTTTCTCAGGAAATGATTTACCTAATACACTTTTTCCTTTTAACTTGCTTTTACAAAATCATAGTCCTTTTTCTCAGAAAATGATTCACTAACTTTTTTCCTTTTAACTTGCCTTTACAAAATCATTTTTTAAATTCTTCAAAATTACAGCCCCCTTTTTTGTCAAAAATTGGTTCTCTTCACAACCTTATTTCAATCTACCTGTTGTTAAAGGTTATAAATTTCTATTTTCTTTTGTATGCTTCCATCTTTTGAAGCATTTCTTTAATTTAGACATTTATAGGCTAATTTCAAGTTAAGATAATATCGGTATTATCGCAAATTTTAACACTTTTCCGTAGCAACAACCAATCACAAACCCAAATTTTATTAATTTTCCATGGAAAAGTAGATCCTACCGGTATTCTCTCAACTTGAAATTAGCCCATAAAATCATGCTTACGGGTATTTGACAAATGTGTATCTTTTGGTTGTTAAATCATTCTTTGTTAAACGATATGTTTGTCAACTTGAATTCTTCAAATTGTTATTCAACATGACAGTTATTCAAATTCCCTAATTTTAATTTAGGGTGCAGTTTATTTTTGCGAATTAAGCACAGCTGAATTTTCCAACAGAAAATGGCGCGCCGTAAAATCATTACCAATTCTAAGTTCCAATACCATTTCCTTTTGTAAGTTATTAAATTGTCAAAACTGTCAATTATATTGAATTACTGTTAATTGACAGCAAATACAAACACAATATCTTGATTACCTTAAGATGTCGTGACGTCACGTACAATTTTTGATATTTTAGTGTCGGAAACAAAATAAAACTGTAGTAAGCTATGCTTGTGACATTACTTCAAACGAGTTAACCTAATTTTTTCCTTGGCATACTTCGATCCGACTTTATTTTATTCATTCGATATGTCATTATAATTAGTGACTGGTTATTACTTTTAGGAAAAAATATAATGTCCTATGCTTGGAATACAATTTAAATATTTATAGTGAGCAATTGTATTGCAATTAAGCTTTTGAACACCCAAATATTTAAATTGTGTTCAGTCTTTGCTCGTTGTCCCTCAATTTCTCCCCTAAAAAAATCCGGTTATGTTTATTAAATAACGGGTGTTTTAAAAAATAAAAACCTGCTGTTCTCCACTTTCAAAAGCGACTTGATACTAAAGTTGTGAAACACCCGTTATAATAACTCAATTTAACCATCTTGGAAACCACAATTGTGTAATATTTTTGTAAATTAGTGTGTTGTTTAGAAACAGATCTAAATATGAATGAAGTTTAATTAGGGCACGCTCCTCTAAATTAATTCCCGGGTTTGAAATCGAAAATGTAACTCTTACATTTTCATAATTCAATAAATTTAAACCTGATTTCTCAACTAGTTCAAACGTTTCAAAATTTGCACACGTGTAATTTGCATAAAACTTCCGAATCAAGTGGGTTTGGATAAATTTCGTGGCTATCTAGATGCTACAGAATTTTATCTCTTTGAAAACAAACAATTTGATTGAATATTCCCAAATTAGGGAATTGGTTATAAACCTATGTATATTATACCTACAAGCTCGAAACTTTTTAAAAAAGATATATTCTGACCTTGTGGTAATAAAAATGTGTCTAGTCCGCGCAAAGCAGCGCGGAAAAAACCAAAACAAAGTATCAATAAATATTTTTTTCTTTAATTTCAAGATCATTGTATGCAAGAGTGGCATCGTTCTGGATGCAGTCTTCCAACTTTCTGCCATGCAACACACCACATGACCGACTTGATAAATATTCAGAACGGCGACCTAGTAAAAATTTTGGGTTATTCTTACCTCGTCGTGTGTCGATTTTTAATCCATAAAATTGGCGAATGTCTTCGTCACACTGCACTAGCTATGCACTCGACGGATGCACACTGAGTCCATGTAAATAAATCGGTAGAACCAGCGAAATCGACACGCATCCGACGTTAACTCCACTCAACGATAAACTGATTTTGCTCCTGCGCAAGTTCCGCCACTGACGGAGCAATGGTGGACGCGCCTGCGTACTATACTGATACAAACATCAACAAGACTCGATCTCGTTCGAATTATAATTTTTAGAGGGGATAAACAAAAATGAATCACACGCACACCTAGAAAACAAAAAAAACGAAGACACTGTGTTCGACAGGTGTCAAATGGCCACGACGGGCAAGCTGGCCTTGGAGGATTCAATTTATGACCACAGGGGTTCCGTTTTCCGTTTCCTCGAGACAATTCAGTGATTCATCTTGAGAAAAGCTAAATTGCCACATTTTTACCTAGACCAAGCAAATTAGATTTCTGATTTCCAAAAACTGGTGGAGTTCTGGAATTTTCTTTAATTAGTTAAGTGGGTCTTCGATTTTGATATGGATAAATCTGAGTTTGTCCCGATTTCCGAGTGGAGCCTCAGTCGTTTTGTTGACTTTTGCCGGTTTTTCTAAATTCCTCTGAAATAAATAGTGTAATCGTAAGAACTACTAACCAAAAATGTAGAGCAATAAATTTTTAATTGAAAAACTACTTTAAAGTATTGCACTTTTTCACAGTTATTCACAAAAACTCAATTAATCTCTATAAAACTCCCAATACCTATTATGAAATAATAATTGAAGGGTACAGCAATAAGAAGAGGCATGTCCAAAACTTCGATTCTTATCGAACTGGAATTCCATCGATTTTTTCACCAATACTAAATGCAATACAGACAAAAAAACATTTAAAAACAATGACTGTCAAGACTTCTGAGTTATATCGGATAAAAAAATCTGCCGTATTTATGAAAAACTATAGGAATTCCACCTCTGTAAGAAAACAAATTTTTTCGTCAATCTTCTTTTTATTCCTGTACCCTTCAATGAAACTCAGTATATGTACTAGAGAATTAAAGATTATATAAAGCATTCCATGCCAAATTGACCTATAAAATACCTTAATTGTTATACAGGGTTTCAAAAATAATAGTCAAAAATTTAACCAGTGACATATCTTATCAAAAGAACAACTTTTTTACAGGGTGTTATGAAAGTGAATGCAAAAATTTTAGTCTAAAATACAGCACCACAAATGACGAAAATTTGCAAAAAAATTTTTGTCTTATCTCAACTGATAACAAAATTATAACCTAAAAATTAATTATTACAAAAGGTATAACAAAATTTTTTAGTATAACAAAAACTATAGGTTTTCAGGTCAAAATAAAGCGGTTTAACACAATTTACTTTCATAGTAAGTTGCAACGTTTAGGAGCTAGAAGACGCCAAAGTTAGAGATTAAAATTCATTTTTAGAGTTTAAGCGTAAAAATCTAGAAAACGGTACGTTTTAGTTAAATGTTGCGTTTTGCATTTTTATTTAAAATCTATTGACATATTCATTTTTGCTATAAAAATTAGATATTAAAAAAATAAAATCGGTTAATTACTCAAAATGTGAAAGAAAAGTACCACAACTTGAAATTGAGATCTGCAGCAAAATTTTGTTAGTAGAAATAACAACTTCATTTGTGTACCAAATTGGGTATTAGTCGGTTAAGCAATTTTCGAGATATAACAAAAAAATGTTTTTTTATACTCAACTTTGATGGCCTGTAATTTTGTTATTAGTTGAGATAAGACAAAATTTTTTTTACAAATTTTTATTATTTGTGGTGCTGTATTTCAGGTTAAAATTTTTGCATTCACTTCCATAACAGTCTGTATATACCATTTTTGCGACAAATGCTAAAAATTATTAATTTTGTCCTAGAAAATCTAAAAAAAAATCTTCTTTGTAAAGCGAGACCTATCACTAAATTTTTAACCATCATATCTGATACACTCAGTATATGACTACCAAAAATTGTAAAAAAAATGGCGATGGTAACATTAAGTTACTTATAACGAGTGTTTATAAAGGATGTAGGGTCAAAGGAATCTGTGAAAACAATAAAAAATGTTCTGCCTTTTGAAGACAATAATTTTAGCTATTATTATAATTATTATTAGATAAATTAGTAACTTCAGAAACCATTCTCTATTCTAACATTCCGTTGCGGAAAAAAACATTACAATAAATATTCGTGTTATCGAAAAGTTCCACAGCCTCCAATCACCCTACAATCATTTATGAAAACCTTGCATTTTGGATTTGTAAAGTGGGTTTCACTTTTAAGTAAGTAGTTATTACAGTATATTGCAGTAGTTATCTTATATAAAAGTTATATTTACCTTAAAGTAACTTTGTACATGAGTAGTAACCAAAATCTCACTCAACAAATTACTTATAAGTTCAAAGTGTTTAAAGTCATATTGTAAGTCATAAATACGTAACGAAGACTTTAACTTTACCCTTAAACAATATTTCTTTAAAATAACATTAAAGTAACAATCTACAGTCGCCGTTACTATTTAACTGGATAATTATATAAAGTTCTGCCTACTTTAAAGGAAATGGCAACGATTTTCTCTTCGTATCATACACACTCAAATTTACTAAAAAAATTTTTTACGACGTTGTAGTTTTGAAAAGTAAAAATAACAAAAATGTTACTAAAAATAATTGCGCACAAAGTTACTTGCATTTAAAAGACGTAATTTAAGTAATTTATCGGTATTATTCACTATATCAAAATCGCAAAAACTAAAATAACAGTGGTTACTACTTGGACTACTTGGAAATTATTTTTTCTTTTTTTTTTATTATTTGTGTTTAGATATATTTTGCGAAAAAAAATTGTAGAAAAAGATTAGAAGCAATAACAATACATGTTTCTTAGTTTTTAAATTAAAAATCTCATTTTTAAAATTGAGTGTGCCGATTTTTTTTTCAAATTCTTCTGACAGATACCCAATTTATTCGTATATTTTAGTTTAGATTTTAAGTTTAAATTGTTTTTGAGTAATTAATTTGTTCTATCTTATTTAAATTTTTGAAATTAAAATAAACAAAAGTAAAAATTTCAAAAAAATAGAAACTGAATTTATGTTATGTGAAACATTAAAAAAATGCCCTTTTTTCTTTATTAAAAAAAAATAAGTAATAAAATAATAATTTTTTGCACTTTCGGGAGTCAAGTTGATAATTTAATCCTTAGTGAGAAGGACTAAACTGCTACCTTTAATCTTTTGAGTTCTGAGTGTATTGAATTAGAAGTCAATAAACTTATTTTTTTATATAAAAAACCTTGTTTTGCGCACTTATTTTAAAAATAACGATTTTGCAATAACGTCAATGTCGTCAAAGTTGGCATCGTCATAATCATACAGTCGAAAAAAATCTTGGTCAATTAATTAAGTTTTAACATAAAAAAAAAACAAAAAATGTTAAATTGTAAACAGTTTTAACATTTTGCCATCAAACTGGCAGCTACTGTCTCAACTTCTTTTATCAATTAGCTGGGTAATATAAAGTGTAGCAAAAGCTTTCACTAGCTATCTCTTTTCGGCAAATAGTAGGTAATTGCATGGGTTTGACTTGTTTAAATAAAGCAAAAGCAATTTTTTTATTCATTTCACCCATTGTGGCTGCATTTTCTATCATGCATTTTTCTTGTCGCTAAAAAACTTTTAAAATTACTCAAATACTAACAAAAATATTTGTAATATTTTTATATTTACTTATTGTACAAAAAATTTCATAAACAAGAAAGCTTTAGTCAAAATAATGCTTATGTAAGGTCGGGGTGGAATTAAGTGAGCTGACTTTATAAGAAGCTGCATTGTTAAAGTTATGAAGATTCAAACCACACTGACAAATTTTATTTTATAATAGTTTATTGCATAATTATACTTTTTGTGCAAAACATCTTTACGCACAACACTGTCATAAATCAAACTTCATCATCAGTGTGGTTTGAACACCCAAAACTTCAACAATAGACATTTTGCAGCTTTCTATAAAATCAAACCCACTTATTTCCGTGCCGACTTTAAGAAATTTAGCTTCCGCTTTATTGCATGTATAGAGAATAGCTTCTTCCAGTTTTTCGTACATATTATTTCCTAACCGGTATATATACAAAGTGGCTTTAAAAAGTCTATACAACACAGATGATAATAATAATACGGTGCACATAAATTGCAGTCAAACTTATAAATCCTTTGTACCTGTAGTCACCCAAAAGTCCGCTAATCCGAGACACGAATTCTTGTCAAATTTAATAAAAAGACCGCTAATTATTTAGACTCTCGCACAATTGTCGTTAACATACAAAAACACTCATATTTTTTTAACCAATATGTGAATATTCTGAAAACTTTTTTCTAATAAACAGTTTTGTTTTGACCTTTTTTTGCCTACAAATAATGAAAGAATAAAGTTTAATCAAAAATTCTTACATAACAATGGAAGACCGCTCTTAAAAACTATGTCTCATTATCAGTGCCTGAATAACAATGTAAAAAGATAAGACATAGTTCTCAAAACCACTCTGCCCTTAGTTAATAACCCTTCAGTTAATATTGTTTATATTTCTGCTTTCATATGTATAAAAAAAAATATTGCGACAGAATTACTAATTACGAAGATATGGCGTTATAAAGCCTGAAAAACGTTATTCACGTTTGCTAAAAATTCTACTTTTTTAAAAAAATTCAAATTCTGTTAGCACTGAAAAAATTATCCGTAAGTAAATTATTTGAGAAATAAGGTGGTATAGGTCTGGTCTTGTTTTAACGTCAGTCATTTTTTTTCTCGAAAACTAAACAACCTTTCTCCACTACAAGTTTTTCCAAATCTTAAATTAAGGGTTTTACCCACTCAATTGCGAACCTTATAACAATAAACCTGGATTTTTTATTATTATATAATACTTAAAGAACCATTGAACTTTGGAAACCACATTACAGGGCAATTATATAGACCGCAAATGTCAACTCCTGCTTTGAAATATTAAATTATTAGTATTAACAAGTAGTCAGTTGTCGGACAAGTGGCTTTTTTAAAATTGAAATTATAATAACTTGTGTCAGAATACGAAGTCTTATTAAAATGTATAACAAGTCTTTGAAACTATAGTTGGAAAAGAGCGCCACTATTGATTTTTACACCAATTTCAAATATACTTTTAATTGTTTCTTTTTCTATTCGTTGAGTTGAAGCAATTCGTTAGTCTACAGGAAATTAAAATTCACTTTACCTCCCTATGGAATAGATAGAATTTTAATTCTATTTTTATACATTAATCCGACTATTGAAATTTGTTGCGTTGGTATAGAAAGGCCTTAATAACATTTCTTGTTAGTGTTATTTTAACAAAAAAAAGTAGACTCGACGACGGTTCGACTATAAAAAATTTAATATTTAGAAACTAGAAACAATAATAATATTCGTAATTACACTTTTCTGTCTTTTCTTGTTTCTTTACAACGTATCCCAGTCTTTCGGCGAAATCCAATAATTACACAGTAAAAAAATGTAATACAGTAAAGTTGCGATAAGATGAACCAGTTCATACAAAATGTGTTCTTCTTATTATCGGTTTATTCGTTTTTAAAATTAGTAATCAGTTCCTTCCAATATTCACCTACTGAGTCGTTCATCTTATTAGATGTTCCCATTATCATATTTTAAATAAAACAATACTATTCACTGATAATAATCCGGACCAGATAACAATACTACACAAATTACAATTAACAAAGTTAACTTGGTAGAAAATATTACCTATTGGAAACTAAAATAATCGATGGCAGTGCATCAAGAAGAGAGAAATAATTTTTTCATGAATAAATCAACGTGTTTTCTTCAACTGCTATTGTTTAGTTTTTATAATTTTGTCTAGTGGTTAAGAATGACAAATAAAAAGTGTCTATCCATAAAAAAATGCGAAAAATCTTAAAAAGAAACAAAGTTAGAGCAGCAATTAAAAGAGCAAAATAGAAAGAATCAAAAACTATTTTATAGAAAAAACAACTCAAGAATAAAAAAGAATACAACATATTAAATTTATTATTTGTCAAGAATTATTGAATTATATTGGTATAGTGGTTCGATAGAAAAGTGGACAGACTTATTAAGCCCTCCCAATAAACAGATTATAAAAATAATTGCAGTTACCGCAAACATCAAATAAACCATAAACAAAACTTGATTTATAAAAGTTCCCATTTCTCGGAACTATTAAAAGATGTAAGCAAACCTTGTCAAAGTCGTTGTTAAATGTAAAAGTATTTACCTTTATAAATCAAATTTTATGAGATGTCTTATGGTTAATTTGATGTTTGCGGTAACTGCAATTATTTTTATAATTTGTTTATTGACAGACTTAATAAGTCTGCCCAGTTTTCTATAGGACCACTACCACTATATTAACAAACTTTCACAAAATAAATTTGGTTTTAAATAATTGCTCAAGCAAAAAAAAATTCTTTTGTTACTTTTGACAATACATAAATCAATTCAAAAATTGATTTAAAATTGAAACGCCAAAACTTAAGCCAGATTGTTATAATAATCTTGAAAAACAAAGAACTTACTAGGTGCAGCAATGAAGTAAGCCGTATACGGCATTTATAGTTGATAAGGCAAATTTTGTCTAATTTTAGCCAGTAACAAATTCAAGTTCAACTTTCAGAAGTCTTTTCGATATTTTTATACAATTACTAACTTTGTAAGTATCTCGTTTAAGAATAATAAGCATTTTATATCTGTATAAAAATAGAGATCATCTAGAAATAAAGATGAAAGAAAAAAACAGCCTCGTTTTACAAACATTTTTTAGTTTTTTAATTCGACTTTAAATACTTCACTTTTCACTATATTTTAAACTCTTCAAGTTAAAAATAAACAATTTATAATATTTTTCTTTAAAAGTGAAATTTATTGAAAAAGTTTAACAGAGAGTTTATCCCACCACCAATCCCTACGAGTCAATATTGTGACGTTTATTATTATATGTGGGTTTCTGATTTAAAGAGCTGGAGATAATTTCTCGGCAAGTTTATTTACAAATCAAATTAATTACAACTAATTAACACAGCTAATATTCTAAATCACTAACGGAACACAAAACACTTTAATTTATCGCTTTCTAAATTCGCTGGATATCGCCGGAGTTCGCCTTTATGTCGCTCTCCCAAAACCAGACTGACTGACTGACTCGCTGTCTCGCATATATATAGGGGTATGGACTCTTTCCAGAACTTTCGAGTATTTTCTCGCGTTTCTCCTGAATTATTTCAATTCGGCAAGATGATTGGAATTCAATCACAATAGCGACAAACAATGCCGACGTAAACAAGAATAAATAAACCCATTCAAAACGTAAATAATACTCGAAGTTCTATTCAGTTCCTAGAAGTGAGCGGTCCACAACACAATACTCGATACTCTGATTCACCGCTTCTTAGAATTGAGTCGTTCGCGTCACACTACCCCCCTCTTAAGAATTGTTCGTCTCGAACAATCATTCATCGTCATTTGAACCCGCATAGGGGGCTAAACGGTCTAAATGCACTACCTTCATCTTAGCCCTGGGGTTCTTTTGGATTCTACACACCACGTCGTTAAGTCGGGTCAGTACGGTATAAGGGCCTTCCCATTTCGGCTGAAGCTTCGGACATCGCCCTTTCTTCCGTTGAGGGTTAAATAGCCAGACCAAATCTCCCTCTTGAAACCCTACCGAATTCGCCCTCAAATCGTACCGCGTCTTCATCCTGTCACTGGCAATCTCAATTCGGTCTCGAGCCAAGTCGTGGATATGGGACATCGTCTCTTGAAGCTCTTCTACATAGCTTCTAACTTCCTTGGGTTCTTGAGTGGGTGTCCCAAACACAAGGTCACAAGGCAAGCGGAGTTCCCGTCCAAACAAAATCTTGGCTGGAGTTTGATTTGTAGTTTCATGGATCGCCGCTCTGTAAGCCAACAAAAACAACGGTAAATGGCGATCCCAATCTCTTTGATGGGCCTCTACAACTTTCGATAGGTGCTCTTCCATGGTGCTGTTAAAGCGCTCGACCATTCCGTCGGACTGAGGATGCAGCGGTGTAGTCCTGGTTTTCCGAATACCCAAGAGATCACAAATTCCTTGGAAAACCCCTGACTCAAAGTTTCGCCCTTGGTCCGAATGCATTTCCATGGGAAGCCCATAACGAGAAATCCAATTATCCACCAAAGCACGAGACACAGTAATAGCTTCTTGGTTTGGTAACGCGTATGCCTCAGGCCATTTACTGAAATAGTCGGCAACAACCATAATGTATTTGTTGCCCGAGTCGGTGACTGGAAATGGACCCGCAATATCAAACGCAATCCTCTCAAACGGAGCCCCAACGTTGTATTGCTTCATGGCTCCCCGGCTACGAGTTTTCGGGCCTTTACTCGCAGCACATGTTGTACATTTCCGGCACCAATTAGCGACATCTTCTCGGCTATTGACCCAATAAAAGCGTTCGCGAACCTTCCCCAAGGTTTTGTTGACGCCGAAGTGAGCTCCAGATCTTCCATCATGGATTTCCCTTAAGACTTCCTTTACACGACTCTTCGGTAGGACTAGCTGCATTGTTACCGTCTTTCCATCCGCGCTTTCCCAAGCCCTTTTGAGCAGCCCATTTTCGACTTTCAGGGAGTCCCATTGTGCCCACAACGCCTTCAGAGCAGGACTCTTATTTGAAATGTCATGCCATTGCGGTCTTACATTTCCGTTCTCCTTGCTTTGTAAAATCGGTCCGATCTCATCGTCTTGCAGTTGCTCTGTTCTTATTTCTTCAGCTGTCCATCCGTCAGTAGGTTGCAAAACTAGCCTTCTAAGGTTGCACAGGTGGTCAGCTTGTTCTCGTTGGCTACAATGTTTGCAGTCGGCTCTGCACGGTCTTCTGGACAAGGCGTCTGCATTTTGATGAGACCTTCCCGAGCGATGCTTGATTTCAAAATCATACTGCTGAAGTCTCTCAATCCATCTCGCTGTTTGACCTTCAGCATTCTTCAAATTTAACAGCCACTTTAAAGCGGCATGATCTGTCCTTATTGTAAAATGTTGGCCGTATAAATATTTGTGGAAATGGCTTACCGCGTTCACGATAGCCAACAGTTCTCTTCGGGTGACACAGTAATTCCTTTCAGGTTTAGAAAGAACCTTACTATAATATTCGATAACCCTCTCTTCGCCATCCTGTACTTGAGTTAATACTGCGCCAACTCCATTATTACTGGCGTCCGTATCTAAAATAAACTGACCTTTTGCCCTTGGGTAAGCAAGTATTGGTCCCGTACAGAGTGTAACTTTTAATGTTTTGAAGGCCGATTCACACTCTTTGTCCCAAATAAAAGGCGTCTTCTTTTCGGTCAGTTTATGAAGAGGTTTGGCAATATCGGCGAATCCTTTGACAAAACGGCGATAGTAGGTGCAAAGACCCAAAAAGCTTCGTAGTTGGTGCTTATCATTAGGTCGGGGCCATTCCCGTACGGCTGCAGTCTTCTCAGGGTCAGTTTGTATCCCATTCGATGAAACAACGTGTCCCAAAAACTTGACTTTTCTTTGGAAAAGGCAACACTTTTTAGGGTTAAGTTGAAGACGAGCGTTTCGCAATCGGCTGAAAATTTCTTGCAGGTTACTTTGATGTTCTTCGAAAGTTTTCCCAATAACCATCACATCATCAAGGTACACAAGGCAAGTTCTCCAAGTCAACCCTCGAAGGACAAGTTCCATTAGCCGCTCGAACGTAGCTGGCGCATTACAAAGTCCAAAAGGCATAACATTAAACTGGTAGAGCCCAGTTCCAGTCGAGAAGGCAGTTTTCTCCTTATCCTCAGGGTGAATTCCAACCTGCCAATACCCACTCTTCAAGTCTAAAGTAGAAAACCATTGGGAACCAGCTAACATGCTCAGTGTATCGTCGATGCGTGGAAGTGGGTAACTATCTTTCTTCGTTACTTCGTTGAGCCGTCTATAGTCAACGCAGAAACGAGTTGACCCATCTTTCTTTGTTACTA
Organism: Tribolium confusum; assembly: GCA_029207805.1. NCBI lineage: Eukaryota > Metazoa > Arthropoda > Insecta > Coleoptera > Tenebrionidae > Tribolium > Tribolium confusum. The sequence continues at coordinate 16,117,106 of JALGAY010000006.1, forward strand.
GTACAACTGGTGAAGACCAGGGACTTGACGAATCTTCAATGACGCCATCTTCTTTCATTTTTTCGATCATTCGAGCCACTTCTTCCTGTTTCGCAAAGGGGAGTCTTCTCGGGGGCTGACGAATAGGTTGTACTGATCCCGTATTAATTCGATGCTGTACCAAATTAGTTCTTCCCGTAATCTTGTCCCCTATTGCAAAAATGTCTTGTTCCTTTCGAATAAAAGCAGTGGCTGCTTTCCTCTGATCTTCTGATAAGTGTTGCCATTCTTCCAGAAAATAATTTTCCAATTCCGGGTTATTTTTACCTTCTCCTTCCTGGTAACTCTTGTTGTCCTTTTCTTCACAACGAACAACTCGTAATGCAGGCTGAAAGAAGCCAATCTGTTCCCCTTTCTGCAACGTAACTCGATTTTCGCTGAGATTGGCTATGCGAATAGGAATCTTTCCACCAGCCTCAACGAGTGCTCTAGCTACCAAGATCTGTTTATTGTGTGTCGCATTCGTGAATTTCGTCATGTCCGGTTCAACAACTCCCGTTCGGTATCCCCCAGGATCTTTTTCCAACTCTGCCAGCACAATTTTCTCAGAATTGCCGGGGACACGAACTGATTCTGAGACGATGATGTTTACATGGTCAGATGAAGCGGTCGCAGAATGTAACAAGATTTCTTCGTTTCCCATTTGTAACATCCTGTTCTTAATATCCAGCACAAATCCATATTTGTCCATAATGTCCAAACCCAAGATCACTTCATCAACTATCTCAGCTACAACCATTCGGTGTACAATATTGAATGGTCCTATCTCAAGTTTGACATTAGCTTCTCCATGTACTTGTGCTGTTTCACCAGTAGCGGTTTTCAAAACGAAGTTACATCTTGTCATGTAGATATTTTGAGATGTTTCCAGCATGTCCCGTCTCACTAGAGAAAGTGTTGCTCCCGTGTCAACCGTCATCTTGGTGTCTCGACCGTTGATTCGTCCATCCAGCAACAGACTATCATTTCCTTTTCCTAGCTGCGAGACGGAGATGATCCTAGGGGCTTTGGGCGTATCAGCTAGCACACGCCCCAAAGTGCTAGCTGAAATTAGTTTTCCTGATGCCGGGAAATTGAGGCCTGTGACATCTTCCTGACCCCTCCTTACATCCTCAGACCTTCCCCGTTGGCGGCAATCCCTTCTTATATGGCCTATCTTACCACAACCATAACACTTAGGCCGTCCTCCAGTGCGTGCTGGTGTCTGCTGCATCTTTTCCAACATACTCTTCAGTTCTTCGCAGCAGCAATTATTTGTTGGAGTTTCCTCTGCGGACATCAATCGCACGCGTTGAGCTGGTCGTCGTGAAAAGTCTTCATTTGCCGCCTCATATTCTAACGCGTGGATAAGCGCGTCAGCACAGGTTTTATATCTATGTAGACGTAGATAACGTCGTAAATCGCCATCTCTTAAACCATCAATAAATGCGCTGGCTTCCATCTCATGGCGAAGGTCTGCAGGTGCGGAAGGATAACCTAAATTAACCAATCTTTCTATTTCCGCGGCATATTCTTGCAAACTTTCGTTGCTTTTCTGATGTCGGGACTTAAGCATCATTTGGTATACTCTGTCCATGTGCTGGTCTCCGTAGCGCAATTCCAAGGCGTTGACCACTGCGTGATAGTTTCTCTGATCACGATCAGATACATTCTGAAGCAGCTGGAGAGCTGGTCCTCGCAGTGCTAACACCAGAGCTGTGGCTTTTTCTTCATCATTCCAGCAATTTATCTCCGCCGCTGCTTCAAACTGCCTCCTATACATTGACCACGAAGACTGACCATCGAAAGTTGGGGGTTTTACTCGTTGCGATGTTACTTCGCTTCCTAAAATTTGTCCTGTTCCAAGTTTCTTCATTTTACTTTCCAATTCTAAAACTTTCTTTTCTAATTCTTCCCTAACTTCTTTTATCTCTTCTTTTACTTCTTCTTTTACTTCGAAAACTTTTTCCTCAAATTCCTTTTTTACTTCTTCGACATCTTTCTTAAGAGCATCTTGTAAGGTATCGAATTTTTCGAAAATTCTTTCTTGCTCTTCCATTCGACGTTTTTCTTCTTCTTCTTTTTCTTGCAGTCGTCGTTTTTCTTCTTCTTCTTTTTCTTGCATTCTTCGTTTTTCTTGATCTTCCAGAAATTTCTTCTGTTCTTCTTTATCTTCCAAGCGTTGTTTTTCTAGTTTCTCGAAGAATACACGAAGTTGTTCCTCCATGGTTCTTGTCTGACTTCTTGTTGTTCTTCCAGAAGGTTCCAGAGACATAAACTTTTCTTTGTCCACCAAGCTTCTTTAAATCCCACTCCTGACACCAGTGTGACGTTTATTATTATATGTGGGTTTCTGATTTAAAGAGCTGGAGATAATTTCTCGGCAAGTTTATTTACAAATCAAATTAATTACAACTAATTAACACAGCTAATATTCTAAATCACTAACGGAACACAAAACACTTTAATTTATCGCTTTCTAAATTCGCTGGATATCGCCGGAGTTCGCCTTTATGTCGCTCTCCCAAAACCAGACTGACTGACTGACTCGCTGTCTCGCATATATATAGGGGTATGGACTCTTTCCAGAACTTTCGAGTATTTTCTCGCGTTTCTCCTGAATTATTTCAATTCGGCAAGATGATTGGAATTCAATCACAATAGCGACAAACAATGCCGACGTAAACAAGAATAAATAAACCCATTCAAAACGTAAATAATACTCGAAGTTCTATTCAGTTCCTAGAAGTGAGCGGTCCACAACACAATACTCGATACTCTGATTCACCGCTTCTTAGAATTGAGTCGTTCGCGTCACAATATGTTATAAAAAAAATCCTGCCTAATAACATATATTCAGACTTATTAACCTATATAAGTACTTAATAACATCAAAACGATTAAAATAAAATTAAAACGAAAAAATACTCGGTAAATAAATTATTATGTTTCTATCACAATAATACAAAACTTTCATCAATTATATGCTTCTCCACATGTTCTTGAAATATTTGAAAACTAAGACCATCATTAAAAATTTTACAACATATAGGACAAATCATATCTGTTGTTTCTAGAGGGTTTACAAAACCGAATTCTGGAAGAGGTAGATTGTTTTCTTTTGCTTTACTTGAAAATTCGTGGCTTTCACTTGGTTCTCCAGTGAATACATTTTTGTCTACCATCTCTTTCTTTTCAGGTATTTTACAATCACAGACACTTTTCCTTTTAGTCTCTTGAATTTTACTTAAATTACATAAGGTAAGCTGCAAAGCAGCACCCTGATTAACCACAGTCTGTTTAGTTGCTTTTAATTCATCCAAAATACTGTTAAAATTCTCTATCAAATTATTATCAGAGTCCTCATACTGAAATCCACAAGACTCTGATATAATATTATCCCCCCATTGCATCCCTCGTAATTCTGAATAAATTGAATCAAGTTCACTTTTATCCTGAGCAAACCCACTCATAATGTTCAACGAAATTTCCTCCAACTTCGCACAGATCTTTCCATTTTCTTCGATATTCTTATGATGCACTTTAGTGTGAGGCTCATCCTGAGGAAATGTATTTGACATAATCAAAGCTGAGTTCTGCGGTTCCTTACTCTTCGTAGTGTATTGCACCAACGAATCACTGATTTTGCTAAGTTGTGTAACAAGATTATGATTAACATGACTTAACCTTCTTAATTTGTTCCTTAGTTTTTGATTTTCATTCGTAACCATTTCCATTTTATTTATCAACTGGACTTTATTTTCCGTCAGTTCTGCCACTTGTGCTTTTAATTTAAAAAATTCTGACATTGAGACACTACTCTGTTCATTCTTACTGAGCTGCCCCCTTAAATGTAGGTTATCTTTCTCGAGGGTTGTCACCATATCCTGAAGGTTCTTGCAACGGTCTTTCAGTGTATGCAAGGCAATGTGCATAGCATAGTGGGCCCCAACAGATTCTTCCATTTATTATAACATAACCTAACTTCACTACACCAAATTTTTCGTCCACTAGGGCTTGACAAATACCTTACAATAGATACCGGAAACAAAACGAAAACGTATCCCTTCAAACAAACATGAAATAAAAAATGTTTTATTTATGCGCAGAATCAAAAAGCAAAGACTTGATTGGCTTCTTCGTTTGCATTGGGAATGTACGCCAGCTAGAGAAACAGAGGTGGGAAAAAAGTTGATAAATTGTGCGCGTTAAAGAAATATGTATATAGCCGCCATTTTTTACACATACAGGAAATTCAAAACTCATCTTATACAAGCAACAAACCACAGCACTCACAACAATCATAACAGGTAGATACTAGAGTAAGTTTTATCATTGAAGTTGTTATACAAAGCCTGATTCAAATAGAATGAGCCTGATGATCTGGCGATGCAATTCAAAAAACAAATTTCATTTACGTCTTTGATCTAATTTAAATTTAGGTTTTCAAATTGAATCCAAGTTATCATCTGCTTAACCCTGACATTTGCACAGAAAATAATCATTTGTGCGAGAGAGAGAAAATAAATAACTCATTTTAATGTACCTAAACACCAATACACAATGTACAACAGAATGAAGCATTAAAGGTAGAGAAACTGATCTATTCTAAGTCATAATTTGCAAAAATAAACAGGTATACGACACTATTTTTAACTAATGTTAAAACACGGTCGGAGTAACATAAGATAACTTAATCGCAAATGCAAATCGTAATTAAAAGTAGATCAAAACGTAAATAAAATTTGTTTTTTTTTGGTTGAATCGCCAAAACATTGGGCTCATTATTTTATCTGAATGAGGCTGTATATTTCTGTCCTGTTGGTCTATTATTTGAGTTACCAGATTATTATATGTATTAAAATAATTTGTTTAAATAAAATAATTTTTTTCTAATTGAATTACACAGAAAAACATAAAATAGATGGTAAATATAATTTAGAACCTTATCCCTTTGCAGGTACCCTAAAAAACTCACAGAATAATTTGTAAAAAGCAATATTGGATTGTTTTACGACCAATTGATTGACACTAGCACACAACTATATGAACTTTTCAAGTGATGTGAACATAACCTTAACAAACATTTTCCGCCTATATTTATAAATTTTCCCCAATGTCGATTTTCATTCAGTGTTGTCAGTTGTATTTTGGGATAAATTGCGCTCTTGGTGGTTTTCTAAATAAAAAACCAATAATGAAAAATAATAACAGAAAACATGCAACATAATAACAGAAAAACATAAAATAATAAAAACATAAAAAGAACACTTTCAATAGATAACACCAAAAACATAAAAACCAACATGAAAGAAATAAACTCAAAATAGAATCAATAGGAGCAGTAGAAATAGAGAAAGCAAATAAAAAGATGATATTCGGTAAAGCACCAGAAAGGGATAATATTACCACAAAAAATGCTTATCCAGATAGAAGCTTCATGTATAACTAATTTATGAAAAGAGCACAATGGTTCATGTAAAGCATCATGTCAAATTGTAGACTCTTACATTTCAAAAACTTTTTTGTGATCACAAAAAAAGTTTTTGAAACATAAGTGCCAGAAAAAACAAAAAAGGCCAAGAATAAGAGGAAAATACAAAGTTAAAAAAGAAGCCAAAAATGATTACTTGGACCTAAATAAAAAACATACCTAAGTCGAGATTGACAGCAAAGAAAACAGAGATGCCAGATTCAACTCCAATAATTTAATAGCGGAAAAGCTTTAAGGCTAAGTAAGTAAAGTAAACTGTACTGGTTTAAAACTGAGTTTCTTGTCAACTATTTTAGCATTTTCTTCGGTAAGTAATGTGATTTACAACCATAAGCAAACTTACAAAAACATAAAAAAATAGATAATATTTGTGATAGGTAATTTAGCATTTCAATTCTCACAGTTCATTTAGTCGAAATTGTCAATCTCATTAATTTAAACTGTATTTATATTTCACTTAACCATTAAATATTAGGTTAGTGGGTAATAAAAAATCTTAGGATGTTTTTTAAATTTTATACCCGTTGTCATAGCTTCTATCTTGTTAACGATCTCTAATTTTCAAATAACAAAGCTCTTTTATTATTGTTTTTAAAATAAGACAAAGTTTTGTATGCGAGCATTATGTGATGCCTATTATAATACTCCACGGGCGACTTACAAACCCTCGGGCCAAAGACCTTCGATCTTGTCAACGAGTCGCCCTTAAAGTGGTCATAAACCCTTTATACATAAATAACCATTATTTTACTGACAAATCAACTACTAACCAATTGTCTAAATACGATAATTATTATTTAGATATAAAGCAGATTCATGCTTTTCCTCAAGCTGTACGCTACAGTATTAAAGTCTGTCTCACCGTCTTATGCCCTTTTGTAATAAAATTATTAGAGTTTGCCTCAATCTACGAAGTTACCCTTGTGTAAATTTGACATTTGACAAAACACATACGAAACATTTAAGTAACAAAAATATTGTAATTTTGGAAACCACATTTCAGAAATCTTTGTTGCTGCAACAAAACTGAAGACAAGGAATTATACTCTTATACCCAAAATTTTAATTTCTTATGTATTTAACTGACATATTTGAGGCTAGTGACTGCGCGCCCATCTGATTTGCATTCGAATTTCTAATACTACACTCCCCCTGAAAGCTTTGTCTTTGTCGTCGCGTTAAGCTGAAAAAAGATAGAAAAGTGTGACATTCTTAATACGTTTTGTGTTCATTGCATTTTAAGCCACGATGTAGAATAAGACTGCAATACAAACGTGAATCTTTACTTGCGTTGTAAGCTTTTATTACAATTGGGAATAAGACGGTGAGAAAGACTTTACACACCTACAATAATTCATGTTACATTTTTTTCACTTGTTTTCGGTTTCTTGTCAAAAAACAATATTTACAACTGTCTAAAATGTCAATATACATGGATGATAATACCTACAAAATATCGAAATTTTGTTTTACAGTTTTAGTTAGGGCTAGCCGAAGTTCAAGCCAAACAAGAGGCGTTTTGTAGCCTAAAAATTTAAAGATGCACCAAATAAACAGATTCTTTAAAAGTACTTATTTTTTTATTTTCAAGAACTTAAAACAATGAAATAAAACGTAGAACGTGAAATCTAAGGCAATACCCCATATGATTACTCGACAAAACAACGTAATCACCGCGGTTATCATTAATCAGTTAATTTAACTAGATTTCACTCGACAACACCATTTTTTCCCTAGGCTTTGTTGTTTTGTTAAAGTCACTGCTTGTTGTTCCGCCCTTTTACATATTTCACAATAAAAAATAGTTACTTTGTTTAATACTCCTATTTATCAGATGCCATGGAGGATCACTTTTAGGTAATTTGTAGAAACATGCCTGAACTTTAGACTCGACTTCATAAATCTTTCTATTTGTGTGTTTCTTACTTTCAGAGAATTAATTTAAAATTGTCATTCACGTTACAAGCTTTGTTCAAATCCAATTGAGTAAAAGAACTCTATTTTTGCACGTGTCTTATTTTTCTTTGTCCCGCCTACTTTATTAAGTATCAAATATTTCTTAAAATTAATTTTCGAAATTAATAAGTTATTGTCATTTCTTAAAAATCTTTGTAGTAAGTTTTTAATTTAAAAAGTCCCAAAATTAAACACGTTTTGTCAAAATTTTGCAAAACCTATATTGAAGTCTCTAAATTAAATCGTCTATCCTGAAATAATAAAATTATATTTTCAAATAACGTACGAAGAAAAATCTAATCATGCATTAATAGAAATACTGATCCAGTTAAGCATGAAAAAATAATTGAAACAGAAAACTGTAGTTTGCGTTAAAAAATTTAATATTTCTTGAACATAATTTCTAATTTCCTGCCACAATATCGTAATACAACCAACATCTAAATATTGAAAAACTTGTCAATTACACCGGGAGTCTCTGTAGGCCTTGTTAAAGCATCTGCAAAGACAGAATTGGGTTAATGATTAACTAAGTAGGTCGCAACTCGAACTTAGCTCATCTCCCCCAATCAATAACGGTAGAAATTTAAAAAAAGTCACTGAAATAACAAAATAACAATCTGTTTTCCCCAAAAATGATGTTATCAAAGGAAGTGCGTTTCCATAACAGTTAAAATACGAATTTCAGTTGGCACCCTTTTTAGGGAACAGAAGCGAAACGAAAGTAGGGTAAAGTCGGATGTAGCCACCCACTGAAAAGAATTTTAATTCCACGATAAACATTTTGTTTTAACTAAATCTTTTAGGTATTACAAAAATTGATTTTTTATTAATACTCAAGCACCATTTTTGGCACCGCTTAAGCCTAATCGAAACATAACAGTGTAATTTTAAATAACTAAACTTGTTTATTTTTTTTATTTTATTAATTACTACAAAGGAGTGGGCGACCAAGTGATTAAACTATTCCAAAATCAGGGTTTATTAACTTGACATTTACAGCAATAAATGTAGTTTTAAGAAAATTGTCTGTTTTAAAAATTTTATTATCAGATCGTATTTAAACGGTAAAAAATAAGAAAAATTTAAAACACTTTTGATGTTCATGATTACGTCAATTAAATTCAAATTTACAACATAGTATAAAGTGTAATATCTAATAAAAGTTTTATGAAGTAGTAAGCGTAGGTGTACAATAGTTTTATGTTTGTCATTGAAATTATTTTTAATAAAAACAATTTTTAAAATTAGGGTGCTCCTAAAACTTTTATCTCTTTTTCTAATTATAAAATAAATAAATTTTATTTTCGTGATTAACCTCATACAACTTGTTTTTATTAAATACTAAAATAATTCCCATAATAAATTATGCAACATAAACATATCCTGTAGTATACAATTCTGTATAATTTCTATTCCAACCACACACAATTATAATTAACAAAACAAGTCACAATAAATAATTAATTGATGCATTGTAGATGTACACACAACAAGATTGCATTTTCTTACTTTTTGAATCGTAATTCTGTGAAGAATAGATTTTAAAAAATTAAAGCTGTATTCTGTAAACATTCTTTTTAATGAAGAAAAAGTGCATTTCGTAGAAAAACATACTTTAGATTACATATTTGCATAGCAAAATAGGCTAAACACACGACAAAACCCCAAAAACATGTTAAAAATGTTTCAATGCAGAATAAATTAGATATAACAAAATTAATTAACAATATGATATTTTCATCACAAATAGTTTAAAATTGTATATGTGTATATAGCAAGTGTTCCAAAACTAACTGAAAAACTGCGAGAAATTCTTGAGAATCGAGAATATAAATTACTGATTTATTGGAAAAGTAAGGAAAAAATCTTTCACGCTTTAATTTTTGAGATATGTATACTAGGGTGGGCCAAAAAAATCAATTTTTTTTTTAACTTCCGACACTAAAATATTGGTTCCTTGGCACTTTTAAAAAACGCTTTTTCAAGATGATCTCTTAATTTTAATAGGAAAAACTCCCTCATCGCAGTTGTACATTTTTTTTAGTTCCATATTGCAAAATCCATATCTCGTCACTACTTGATCGTACAGAAAAAGTTTATTTACATTTTTTGTAGAAAATTTAACTCTCTAAAAAAGGTATCATACAATTTTTTTATAGTTCTTACACTTTAGAAGATATCAGAGGTCAAAGTTTGAAGAATTTAGAAAAATTTCTTTTTCACTTCTAAGTTTTATAACTCGTAGATAAACAAATATTATAATGTTATATTATATGCGCAACATACGGTTTTGTAGAAAATTAAACGCTCTACAAAAAAGTAGTTTGTGGTTAATCCATTACTTTAACCATTTAAAAAAAATGGGGATTTAGTATCAAATTTTGGTTTTTAAAATGCGAATATCTTCTAAATGGTTAGAATAATCAATTAACCACAAAAAACCTATTTTATAGAACGTTTAATTTCCTACAAGGCTATATATTGCGCATTTTATAATATTTATTTATCGCTGAGTTATAAAATGTAGAAGTAGAAAAGGAATTTTTGTTAAATTTTTTAAACTTTGACCTCCGATATCATCTAAATGGTAAGAGATATAAAAAAAATTGTAAGATACCTTTTTTAGAGCGTTCAATTTTATACAAAAATGTAAATACAAATTTTCTGTACAATTAAGCAATAACGAGATATGGAATTTACCATATGGAACTGAAAAAAAAAACTGCGATGAGGGAGTCTTTCCTATTAAAATTAAGAGCACATCTTAAAAAAGCATTTTTTAAAAGTGCCTAGAAATCAATTTTTCAGTGTCGGAAGTTAAAAAAAAATAATCGATTTTTTTGGCCCACCCTAATGCATACACTGTAAACATTTTTTTTTTCAAATAACATTATTTTTAAAATACACAATGTATGACAACACTGTTCTTGAGCAAATAGATTTGGAGATATACGATGTAAAAATTTTTGCTCAAAAACAGCGTTGTCATACATCGTGTACCTAAAAAAAATGTTTTTTGAAAAAAATTGTTTGCTTTACAGTGTATATCTTAAAAACTATAAACATTTGTATCAAGCCAATTAGGATTTCAGCATCCTTTAAAGAAGGGCTATCTATCATCTGGTAAATTTGTAAAAGATTTTTTAAAATACCCTGTGTATCTGATTTTAACAATGAAACTAGAACTATTACCACAAAAATTATTGCATGTATAGCAATCACACATCGTATACCAAAAAAATTGCTATAACATCGTATCTCATTTTAAAAAAATATTTAATGTTCTACAAGATGTTTCTCAAAAACTATAAACATTTGTATATGGTAAGACAATTTTGATTGTTTAGCATCCTTCCAACGAGAGCTATCACCTGTTAAAATCTTTAACATTACTTCAAAAACAGCCTGTATAAAAATCCATAGAAGTACTCATGTTAAAATACCTAATAAATAATCCACTAGTAAGACTAAAACTTATTAAATCACTATTGGCATGACAAGTCAACTTACTCAAATTTGTTCTTGCAATAAGAGTAAACTTACATTAACTGTCTTTAGTTCAGTGTGTTTGTTTACAAACACAAATTTGCACATTTTTTATTTTAACATTGTCTTATAAAATTACATCTAAACACGACGAAATGCTTAATTTTAATGTAAATTAATTTAAAACAAATATTTTCTTTATTTGGATAAGTATTTTGTTGTTAGAATTGCATGGGAGTTGTTAAATAAAGTTTTGTATGAGTACTTTCTTTATTATGTCCTTCAAAAATACTATGAAAAGCACTGGACTCAAAACTACTTCATATATCGTAGCCCTTTGTTAGTTTCAAAGTTTTCAGATTTCACGTTGTGTTTTAATAACAAAGTTCTGACGTCCTTATAGACACTTATTATAAAACTCTAATTACTTTCAGGTTTACTTCTCTTGTATTTCTTTGAAACCCAGTTAAATGCCTTCTTTAAATAATTTTTATATTATTGATGATTTGCTTCATCGTATTCCTGGTACATAATTTCCAAGTTTAAGTTTCTTACTAATGGCTTCTTTAATTTTTTCGTCATTTATTACAACCTCTTCTTGTGTTAACTACATTAAAATTGTTATTTGATGTATCGCTTTGTCTTCATATTGTATTCTTTATGAACACAAAACTTTCTTTCCCTTTCTGTTTTCTTCAGTTAAAATCTGTTTCCGTTGTTGTTTCTTATTTTTTTTTCTCTAAAATTTTCTAAAACGTTACCAAAATTTTGATCTAATTTGTCCAGTCTGCGACAAAAATTGAACCTTAGAGTTTTCAAACACCATTATTAAGTTTCCCCACAAAGTATCTTTATTTTCTTTATTATCATCTTTATTTAGTCTAAATGCTATTATAATTGTAGAAATAGTTCCTATACTTCTTGAAAAGTTTTTTTTTTGCTCTGTGCATCCCAAGAGTTAAAATTAAGGGCAAAAATTATTAGAACGACAAAACCGATATAGCTTATTTTGTCGAGCATTGTTCTTTTTTGTCACGTAAAATACTTTTTGTCTGTTATGCAAAATACTTTTTACGTAAAATTATATTTTTGTTGTTAAATAATAATGCATTATGTCATGGACACGATTGGAACAACTTTGACTTCCATTCTCAAAATAGTACTTTCTATTTGGGGAAGAAAAAATTCGTACATAGTTATCTATTGTAGGAGTACATCTCGTCTAGATTTAACATTTTATTGTATAGATAGTTTTTTGGCTTTTATTCAATAAGCTATTATTTAACTTCAATATTTTTTTGATTACCAATGTATTTTGGTAAGTGACATTTAAACGTGTTACTACTTTTTTTAAGTATTTTTTTCTGATGGATTGATGACAGAAATGTAAATTTTGTCAAGAAAAAAGTGGGGACATTGTTAATCTGTGTAGTGTGCGATGTAGGCAGTTTAGAGGGTAACTTTTGTGTTGAGAATTTCTGACATCCACGTGGCACTCTCAATTTGTAATGCAAAATCCGATTTTATTCAAAAACTAGTAATTAAAAAAATAAAATAAATTTACAAATTGATTTCTTAACCACTTTTTGATTGATTCTTGTAAAAATTTAAACACCGAAATTGCATCAATATGCAAAATAAGTAAATCAATTGTGATAATAAAGTCTGAAATCCTGCGAATCAATTTCGTGCATCCTAGATCTCGCAAAACGTTGAAAAAAACCAATCGCAGCCAACTCGTTTTATGTATGTCCTTTCTGTTTCTCTGACCTTGAAATGTTGCCAAGCTCGGCGCGCAAAAAAAGTTGGCGAACTGCATGCATAACCAGCCAGCGACTCTCATTACGTCCCTGCAGGAATCCTGCGAGTTGAAAAAGGACGAAAATATCCCGGTCCGATTTTTATCCGCATCCTTTGTGCACTTCGTGACGCGAACGCAAATTTTTTTTTCGAAAAATCGCCGAGATTTGTGCAGAAAACGCGTCGCGATGTTGCCACCTCGTCCGACAACATTCCTGCTGTAGTGCAACTAATTCCTGAAGCGCGGCCACTAGATTCAAATAAAACACCCTAAGGGGGATTTTTTGTACGAACGGAAATTCCATTGGCACCACTGTGTGTCAAATTTCAAGCGTAATAAAGTCGGGGATAATTACGACATCTTGAATGCGTTGTCGTGACAACGGTGAACTTGAAACAAACATCAATTACCATTTTTTATCGCCGATTTACTTAAATGTGGCGTTTGCTGGAATGGAGGAGCGCAGGCGGCTTGTTGCAGGATTCAAGGCCACTACGCCTGCTTTGATGCAGGATTTGAAGATGCAAGATGTAGGTACTTTGCGTGTTGTGAAACGGACAATTAACGATCGAATAGTATCCCACACCAAAGACTATAAATCCGGAAAATTTTTCACTCATAAATTTTCAGGTGGGAAATTTAGATTGTCTGAAACCGCTGAAAAATACATAAAGTTTTCTGCATATAGCCATGTTATGACTGGTTCAAATCTGCTCGAGTCTTAATCGAGGACTTTTAAAAACAACTCACAAAGATTGTGCATTTTAAACAAGTTTATTAATAATTAAGCTTACTTTTATAACTTGTTATAATCCCAGCTGAAACATCAACATACATATTTATTGAATTACTTTATAGTCTGCAAAAAATTCAGAAATTTTCAGCTGTATTTAGCTAAATTTTTCAGGTTTCGTTTGGCACAGACGAGAAATCATCATTTAATTTTAGTTTGTGCAATAAAAAGAAAAAACAAACAAATAAAAAGTAAAATAATACCAACAATGATGTAATTATGGATGTAATTTCTAGTGTCAGAGATGTCGAAAAACTTTATTATAGGACCAGAAAAAACATAAAATTTGAGAACCTGAATAATATTCTCATAACGTCATAACTAAGATTTCAATAGATACTGATGGTGCTTTTTCCATATTTTAAACATATTTTCCTATTTTTTAGTGATAACAGTTTTCAACATGTCATCAGCAAAGTTAGTGTTGATAATGACAATCACTTTCAGAATGCTTGCAATTCAAATATGCATATTGTTCCATTTAGTTGATTTTTTAAAAACTCGTACATTACAAGTCTAAACATACAAATGGAACAACATAAAATAATTTATTCCAAATTTATGATGGCGTTTTTCGGTCTCAGAAATTTTTTGGTCCTTGTCTTTTTTTGATTCTTTTTTCTCTTCATTTTGTTTGCGTCAATTTCTTCTTGCAGTGTTTTATTTTCTTCTTAAAGTAGTTTTAGTTCACTTATCTTTTTGTAGTCTGTAGAATAAATTTTTAACAAAAAAATTTTAAAATAAGGAAGTTTTATAGTTCTTTGTGTGCCAAGACCAAAAAGTAGTTTTTTTCTAAACTTTTTTCTTTATTTTTATTTTGGGGACCGGTTTCAAATTTTCCAGTTCTTTTTCAACCCACCTACCAAAACGTATTATTTACAATATTTCCCTACAAAACAATTTACTTACAGTGTCACAATTTATCAACAAATTATTTTTTTTAATTTTAAAATCTTATCTGTCTTCTTTATGATCTGTCAAATTTTTATTTCTATCACCTTTCATTCTTTTTTTTTCTTCTATCACCATAATAATCAGCTCATAAACAAGTTCAAATCTTTTTGTTTAAACATGTCAGCCCCCTCTCATTCATTCTTTTATTAATGTCTATTGTCGCTATCGTCTTTATTACCGTCAATTTTCTTCTTTTTTCTTCTTTATATAATAATTTGATTTCCTCTAGATCTAGAGTTTTTCCACTAGGTGAAAACTAAAGCTTAAATATTTCCTCAAGTTTAAATGTGCTTTAATCCTCGTTTCCCATTATTTTCCCGTTTCTCCCACATACATTGCCTCATATTCTGTACATTTAATTTCATATATTCCGCTCTGTTTCCCTTTTGATATTTTAACCTTCACGTTTAGTTGTTTTTTCCATTTTCGTTCTATTTGTCTTAAATGCAATGTTCACTTCTTCCTTTTGCAGTATTCTCGCCACTTTTTGTGGAATATTTCCAATATACCATGTCTCTCTATAGTTTTTTTTCTTTTTCTTCTTCACTTTTTGACTTTTTCACTTTTTTTCACTCTTCCTTTCTTCTTTTTGTTTTTGTTTGTTGCTAATCTTTCGGATTGTAAGAAATTCATTGAATAGACTTCGCCTTCTGGGGCCAGCGCGGAAAGAAATAAGAAGCAAAGTTTATTTATAATATCCTCTAATGATATTATAAGATAATAGATATAAGATAATAAGATATAATAATAATACATATCCTCGATAATGATTTAATTGACACTAACAAATTTTAATGACATTAAAATAGATTTTTTGGCATGAAATTTTAATCTTACTTTAATAGTACATTAAAGAACGCGTTTCAAATGTCAGTTTTATGAAATGAATTAGGCGATTCCTCAATCTACATAAAAAATATGCCTTCACATTTTTTTTTAATTTGCTTAATTCTTAATATTAACACCAAAAATTAATAATTTTTGTTAAAGTGCAATCAACTGACGTCAGCAGGCGCAACACGTTTGATTGGTTTTAGTTTGGAGTTGTGTGCCTAATGTGGTGTAATGGGGAAAGTACGCGACTCATTGCTAAGTTATTATTGGTTATGACGTTTCTAAAGTGGACAATTATTAAGACAGGTTAGATCGTAACACTGACGTCATAAAAAATTTAAAAAACTTAATTTCGATTTTCAATCTATTCCACTTTTTTTCAGTGAAAACAATTACATTTCTCTTCCTTTCAACCTTGAATATGAGTTTAAGGTATTAAAATCCTAATTGAAATTATGCGAAATAACCCTATTTAAATTATAGAACGACCGCAAAGCGCAAATTACCTAATTTATTTATTTATTTATTTTAAATAAAGCAATGCTATAATAGGTGTAACAAGACCCAAATAAGATTTATAGTAGCTTTCTTAGAGACGCAAAAACCTATCTATAAATTACAAAATTAAAAAAAAATATTTGAGTTGAATTTTTTAAATTTTAAAAATATGTCTCTTAATATGTTAAAATTCTTGATTGTGCTTTATTTCTACTTTCAGAGCCTGAAATAAGAAATACTATGTGTAGTTGAATATTAAATTAATTGTATTAAAATTTTCTTCTAAAAAAATTTCTCGTGATTTGTTTGTTCTAAGCAAACAACTTTCTCAACATCTATAAATAAATTATGACAAGAAAATATTCTCAAACTCTTAGAACATGTAAAATTTGATTGTCAAAAGTACTTTCAAACTTTTAAAGTTTCCATCAAACTATGAATGCTTTTCATAGAGGATATAAGACGCAAACAGCATTTTCCTTGACTTTAAACGACAAACTCATATAAAAATATTTGAAGAGTCTGAATTTCTTATCAAACAGTAATCTGAAACTTTAGAAAATAGTAGCTAGTTCTTTTATTATGATAGTACGCAGATAACGGTTTAGAAATAGCGAAACTGCAAGCAGATGCAAATTTTTCCGGCTCAAACATAGTCACGTAAAAAATATTATGAGAACTGTAAGACATTAGTTTTAATTTGTCTAAATGTGTAGAACTTTTCTGAAACCCTATAATGTAGTTAGGCGAGTAACCATATTTAAACTTTTGGAAAAGAAGCATAAATCACTTACCTGCTGTGCATAAATTATACACCGAAATATAAACAGCTGTTCACCTTCAAACCAAACTTTTAATTTCATGAATTACTTTTAAAACAACAATATTTTTTAAAACGAAATTTATTATAGACCTGAAAATGTTCACTTGGTGGCAATTATTTAAACTCTTTGTGTGTTTTAGTCACAGAACCTATCTGTGTCAAACTCAAAAAGGAAACATAAAATAAATCTGCTATAAGAACAATACCACAAAACATAAAAACTCAATTTGTTGTAATTTGGCAAGCAACATTTAAGTGATATACAACTGAAAGCAAATCATAAAGTATTAGAATAACTGCAATACAAAAGAATAAAAATAGACGCGTGACCATTTAAAGAAAATAAATTAGCATTTGAGGAAAAATCGGGTTTTTCACCTGTTTGTTTTATTGAAGCTTTGACATCCGAAGTAATTGAAAGAAACCTAACAAATTGTGGTTTATATATCATAATACAGAAATTTTTATTGAAAAAAACATCGCTTTGAATTTATTTTTGCCTTCACTTTTACCCTCTTTACTTTCATTTCTTTAATGGAATTTTTTGGTCGATAAAACATAAAATTGCTTCCAGGAGTCACTCCATTGTTGCCAGTTATTTATTCGATCTTCTTCTAATTTGCAAATAACAATCTATTTTTGTACACACCTGCGGTAAAATCTAAAAAATTATCAAACGACGAAATTGTGTGATCATTACTTTAACGAATGGCCGGTTCGCGGTTATGTGCAGTGCCGTAACTAGAATCTGGCAATAAGGGCTTTGCCAGAAGCGCAAACTATAATCGCGCAATCAGCCTTTCTAAATATTTGGTGAAGTCCTCTCTTAAGCTTCAAAAAAATTGGCACAAAATATGGATTTCAACTTTTAAAATTAGTAAAATGTCGAGCGGGTTTCCAAAATTGTCTTATGATGTTTTTATAATGTGACTTTTGTCATTACATATTAATTTAAAAATTTTAAAAAGTTTCACTTCGGCTCTTATAATTATTAATTACACTAATTTATAATATTTGGCAAAAAAGATTGCTTTTGGCTTTAATTTTTTTTTAAATATAGCCTCCTAGTGATTCAAAATCAGTAAAATATCGCCTGCGAGTTGCAAAATTACAAAAAAATATCAGCTGTGTCCTTATTAATTTAAAAATTAAAACAAAAAATTATCTATGTTGTAAATTATTCTTATTAAAAAAAAAGTAAAAAATATAACTTCTAGCTTCCACAATTAAAAATATTGCTTCTGACATCAAAATTACAAAAACAACATCGCCTTAGTCTTATTTTATACCTTTTCCATTTAAAAAAATAGTAAATTTTTTTTGATTTTTTTGATATTAAGTCCATAATACAACAACAATCAATTAAAGAATAGTTATTTAGTATTTTAAGGGACACAAAATAAATATTTTGCTTTGAGTGGGAATAATCTTAGCTACGACACTGGTTATGTGGGGCCAATGAAACAATCTCTATAAATCACTAAAGGTCTATGTATCCACCAAATTGACACAGAGTGGTAGTTGAAAGAAAATGAGATTTTTCTGGGTCACTTGATAGATTCCTCTTACTTAGTTAGAATTTAATTTATGTGTTTGGGTAGAAAAAAAAGTGTTCCAAGAGGTAGCCCTATTTTTAAAATTAAGTGTAAAATAAAATTAAACTTTGAAGGTTGGCCATTATGTTTTACACACATTTTACACCTACAACATGTCGCTTTCCAATCAACTTTTTCTAAAATTATTCTTTTAAATTTAAGTTGTGTAAGTAATGAGAAAAAATTCTTTGACGCTGTTTGCTCTCTCAATATCATTATTTGTCAATTATTATTGTTTTTCTCATAATTCAAACAGAAATATCAAAAATAAATACAAACAATTTTCCAAGCACTTATCTTATCAGCCGACATTGATTGGTCGATAGACCTACTAATTCCTGCGTCTATTACGACAATTCTAGCCTAGTCTCGTCCCCCAATCGATAAGAAAAAACATTAAGATTCGGTATCTATTTAGGACAAATTTTACGTTAAAGACAAATGAGATATCTAATGATAAAGTTTTAAGTACTAAATCACGTAATAAGTATTGAAAATAATATACAGGAAGACCCAATATAGTATGACGTATTGGCGTCTGAATAGGTAAAGTACTATTTGTAAAGCACAAATACTATTTAATGTACAGGGTGATTCGATTGTGAAACATCGAAAGATATCATAAATACATAACCAAGGTAGTGGATTAAAAATTGCACAATTTAATTACTTGCCTGTATAGGTAACAACTTGTATATTGAAATTATACAAAAAGCATTATTAAACGATAAAACAACGTGGATAATATTACATTTCACTTACCAGCAACAGAATCTTTAAAAAGTTCTGAATAGAAATATGTCTTTTTTTTAAATTTAATAAAAAAAGAGAAACGCCTAGCACTAAATGAAATTAAAAACCAAAAATAATTTTGTAATATTCTAATTTTTGAGATGATGATTTTTATTTAAAAAAATTAAGTTAGGGCGGTGGAATATTAGAATATTGTAATATACACTATGTATTAGTTGTTTTAATATTTGTATTCACAGTAATAAAGTTATACTTTTTTCATAAAAAGTAGGAAAAACGACTTCAGTCGGAAACTATTCTCTAAAAAACGTCTTACTGAAGCTGCTCTATTAGTATTATCATTTTATTATAATACATTTCTCAACTCGTTTTAGGTAAAACAGAAAACAAACATCTGGCTCCTTTTAAAAAAAACATTAGAAAATTGTGTTTCTATCTGTTTTGTCCTCAAAATTTTGTTATTTCTACCTAGATTTCAAAAAACAAAGCAGTTAGCTTTATCCTAAAAAAAAATAGATGTTTGTTTTTGGTTTTATCAAGTAAGTACAAAATTATAGATGTCGTAATAATCGGTAATAGTAATAATAGCCTCAGTAGAACGTCTTTCAAAAAATAATTTACAACTTAAGTCACTTCTTATATTTCTCATGAAAAAAGTACACTACTTTTCGACATCGTCCTGTTGATCATCCTGTATACTCATACTATTCCAGAACTGCGACTGACATTGTTTGAAGTAACAATCTACATATTTTCTTTTTTTTTTCGTATTATTTGTCTTGTGCGATAAAAGCATGTGTTGTTTGTGAAATCGTATCTATTATCATTAAAAACCAAATAAGTTATAATATGCATTATTTCACCGCCTATTTTTTTGAACAAATTTATTAGTTTCAAAATTTGAAGAATAGAAGTATAATAAGCATAGCTAACAAATCAGCTGCATCAAAGTAAAGAAAACACTCTCATATCTCCTTGTAAGCAGAATCGCCAAATCATTCGTATAACTTATATTGTAGAAAGACTGTACAGCAACAGCAAGTAATAATCTACTGTACTTATACTATATCTACATCTATAGTATCAAGCATATGCCTCCACACTGCTTGTAGTACACTCAGGATAGTCCACCTAGCCTGGTTTTAGTATAAAAATCATTTACACTTCGTGTCGTTGTAACGTAATATAGACCCTTAGAATCTTCACCAATAGCAGTAGTTCTGCATTTTCCGCGGGGTGGTTGTTACCGTACCAGCCTTCCTCCTTAAGTTGTCCTCTTGCTGAAAAGTTTTTTTCATGTTAATTTTTTTCAGCCGGTTCCAAACCAGTAACTTTAAATGTCGCCGCAGTATCTTCTCCCCGTCTCTCACTGTTTTAGTTTTTTTGTACATTTGCTGTTGAATCTTGAGTTATAAGCCTCTCCTTCACCAACCTTTTAGAGGTTTTTGTTCTAACAAATTAATCCAGCACTAACAGCAAACAAAACTTTTCAAATAATACAGTTAAAGCTAAGACATCAACAGCTGTTTTAATATCTTCAACTGTTGATATATTATTATATAGGTTAAAACTTTCCGAGTTCGCTTTAAAATTCTCTCGAAGAGTCCTTATCAGTTTACCTAGAGTTTTTATAGAACTGCTTCTTCACACTTATGCATAGTAGGTCAGTCACATTTTATCCAGTTGTAAACTAATTTTTTTTTCTTTACAACAACAACAACGAGCCCCACCCCGCCCGTTGCCGTGAGACTCGTCCTTAAGGATAAATTAGTCTCTCCGCTTCCTTCTACAGCGCTTGTTGCAACCGCCATACGATACTTTTATAGATTAGTTTAAGAAAAAAAAGAGGGTTCCTTCAATAACTACTCTACCTATTTGGTGCTTTAGAAGGCTTTCTTACTGCTCTACCCCCTTCATATAAGCTTCGGCAGTAGAAGCAATATTGCTTCAGAACTACTTTCTGGGCTTTCTTGGCATCGAACACAAGGACCCTTCTTTGAATACTTCTTGATAGCGTAACCAAAGAGAATCCCGTTTTTTTACTTTTTTCCATAAATTTTGCCGGTCTATGTATATGTCAGCTGTTTCTTCAGGTATCCAAAAAAAAAGACT
Organism: Tribolium confusum; assembly: GCA_029207805.1. Taxonomy (NCBI): domain Eukaryota; kingdom Metazoa; phylum Arthropoda; class Insecta; order Coleoptera; family Tenebrionidae; genus Tribolium; species Tribolium confusum. The sequence goes on from JALGAY010000006.1 coordinate 16,138,226, forward strand.
TTAGTAGACTAGATAAGTTTGGATAACTGATCCGCTGAGACAACCTGTAAGTCGGCATTTTCTCATTGCTTGAAGGACCACGATCCGTGTCTCATAATCAGAATGTTGACCAGAAATTTCTTAAGCTTCCCCTCCAATGAGATAGGTGTTATCCGCATTAGACAGACAATCAACGCTCCAGTTTTGTTTGCTATGATCGCCACCCTTAAATAATTAGCCACTACAGGATTAAAGATTTATTAATTAAAAATACTGTAATGACAGTGTAATGCCAAAAGATAAATAGCTGTCACGACTTCAACACTTGTAGAATCAATTGTACTCGACGTTTATTTTAAAAAATTCACTCACTATTATTTGCAAAAATACGTATACGTATCGAAAAATTTTAAATTTATTAAACTTGGATAATAGTAAATTTTCTGACGCTACTCTACTGATACACATTATATTTAAATGCATTTTTTATATTTATTTAATGAGTTGTAATCCCTAAAAGTATTTTTTTTTGTTTCCTACCTTTTATAAAAATGTACATACATTATTAAAATACTATTAGGTTTTTAGAGTAACTGCTTCAAAATAAAATAGAAGTAAAAAACAACAATGCGTTTTTAATTTTAACAAAAAATGTATTTCAATATAAATATCAATAAAAAAGACATTATGTTGCTCAAAACTGACAGTATGACAAGACCAATTTTTAGTTAAATATTTTTTGCGTATGAATAAATAAATTGCATTCAAGCGAATAACTAAAATAATAATTACCGAACAAAATCTAGATTTAAAATATGCCAATTTTAATTTAACAGCACTATTTTGTCGCAATTTAAAGCAGGTTTAAACTAATATAGCTAGCGTTCAAATAAAAACATCGTCTAGTGCCTTCATTGGTAATATGTACTAAATGCTTAGATAGCACACAGAGTGGGGATCTCAAATACATTGGTTATACATGTTTATAAGCTACGCCCTAAGTATTCAAGTCCATAGTATTTCATTTGATATACACGTAGTTTTATGATCATTTCACAAGCTAAAAAATATTCTTCTTATAATTTAATGTATCTAATGTTGTATACGAGTTTACTGCATCCAATTTTTTTGCCATTTGTAGCATTTCATTTTCAAAAATAAATATGACATTCCACTGAAAATTTTCTTTACATCTGGCGTCTGAATTTTGGAAATGTCTGAGAATTTAGTATAAGTCAGTGCCATCCAAATTGAGTTTATTTCAATCATCCTCTCTCTTCTCCTTAGTTTAGCTAATTTATCGGCATTTTAAATATAAAATATGCACGCCAAATGCAACCGAAATAATGAAAAGTATCTCGAGCGTGAGTCTCGTCAATTTAAATCTAGTGAAATGCAAATTTATATGCCGCCAACCTGTCAGCGATTTGTCACGACACCAAAACCAAAATAAGTACAAAGTTTAACTAACGTAATGCAATTTAATAAAATATTGGAAAGATAAAGGCAAGTTAAAGCTCTTTAATTCTATTATAAGTTTCTAATGCAATTTCATTAAAATAAAAGATTAGAATGTTATTCAAATTTCTTCTAGAAATGTCATATTAACTGTCATCTGTTGATGAGACATTGTAGACATTGTTTTTTATAATAGAATAAAAAATCAAATATAATTATAACCTAAAAATTAATAAATACTTTATTGTTCTTCAAATTGAGAAACAATAAAATTCCAAAGATTCATTGTGGTGCAAATAATGACATCCTAAATTCAATACCATAATATATTAAAAACATTACGTTGTCCTAGAAACAAAATAGAGTGACATTTATTTAATATATAATGGTTCTTTCCAAATAACGGTTTAGGTTTCTTTTAAAAATGTATTTGTAATATTTTTTATTTTCTCTCGGGTAACATTTTCAACATTTTTATTTTGTTAAAAAAATAGTACCGGAAGACAAAAGCCCGAGTGCTATAAGCACCGAAAAAATAATGGCATTTCTTTTCAGTGATATACATATACAGATAATATTATTACACTATTTTTATTTGAAATAACAATAAAATTTAACTATAATTTATATTTTCATATTATAATGGGTGTTTTTAAATTACCTTTACAAATTTTAACAGGTGATAGCCCTTATTAAAAGGATGGCAAAGAAACCAAATTTTTCATATACAAATGTTTATAGATTTTGAGATATACTATGTAGAAGTTGTTGTTCAAAAACAATGTTGTTTCTCAAAAAATATGTTTTTTGACAAAAATTTTTTTTAGCGTGTATCTTAAAACCAACTCAAACTCATAGTGGAAAATTCGTGGTTGACAATCTGTCAACCTGACAAACACTCGAACCCTATTTGGAGAGGCTCAAGGCGCTCATCTTTGATGGGTTGGCGGGTTTGTCGCATAAGAGTTCATTGGTTTTCTAATTTCAACTATAAATGGTTTTGCTGGGTCTATAATTCCAACTACTTACAGAATTTCCATATATGATTTTACATTTCTATTTTTTGTCATTGCTCTAAATCCAAACTTCATATTTTTTATATTCTTCAGAAAGTTTTTTTATAAAATCATTGAGTTTGTCTTGTATATTTTATACCGCATCTGTTTACACCGATCAAACCTTTATAAATTTTTAGCTTTTGCAGAATTTAGTAAATTGTTCTAATACGTTTCATCCACATTTAAATATAAAATGTTTAGAAATTGTTGTAAATGTTTTGTTGAATGTTTATGTAACTTATTATTTTGACATTTGACCATTGTTTGTGGACGCGGTTTAGGCAGGTTTTAGCCGGTTCTTTTTGCAGTAAGCTAATTATTCATATAATGTTTTAACAAAATGTTGCATGTTATGTGTTTTTGATGTGTCTGTTTTATTTTATAATTTTCTTATATTGTTGTTGAATAATGTAAATTTTGTTTTGTTTGTAGTATTGACTACTGATTTACCTTTTATTTTATCTATTTTACATATGATAAACGATTTACTGTGAGAAACAAATAAATATTTTCTTCCACTTGGGCCACATTGTTGTTTCATTATACTCTTCCAAATTAAACCCTCATGTAGTCACATCTCAATGTACCTCTCCACCATCTTGTCAAACACAACGTCGAGTTCCTTTCCAGCACATAACAATCATGAATTTTAGCAATTTTTGTTTGAATTTGAATTTAGCGAGTAATTTTGAGTTTTGAACGGTAAGTTTAACCATTTTGAGTCACTACAACTACAAAGTAGAAGATACTCTTTGCGAAATTTTGCAAATGTGTCCATGATGGATTGATGGGGCTTGCGAAAGGCGCGTAACCTTCGTTCTAATGATCGTGAAGTAAGAATGCAGGTTATTGTTTATAGAACGGATGAAGCGTATAAATTGTAGCTTACAGACTTCATAAACCTTGGTAGGTTGGGTAGGTCGATCGGGTCGTGTATCGTGATAAAGACCCGCCGGGAACAGTCTCTGATCGTGACTTTCATTAAATCTGACGTCATACAAACCCCAAAAAAAGAAAGACTAAACAATATGTTTTTTAAACAAGGCTTGTCTATCACCACGCAAAAATCGATCAATCTTAGAGATTAAGCGAAACAAACAACAATTCAATTAATTAAAATAGGAATTGATGAATAATGGTAGAAAAAAAAACGCTTGTCAGGAGTGGGATTCGAACCCACGCCCACAGAAGTGGACTGCGACCTGAACGCAGCGCCTTGGACCGCTCGGCCATCCTGACTTTTCCTGAAATAACACTATGCGAGCTTATCAAGAGCACAGCACTTTAAAAACATCCTAAAAACAATTAATTTTGTTACTATATGTGATCATAAAAACTTAATTTCAATATATCTAAATCAAAGTAAAAATTAAATTACAATATTTATAGCGAGTCCAAAGAAATTTGGGTTAATTACTTAATTTTAATAATCAGATATTAATGAGATTTATTGAATTGACAATAAAGCCAATTAGACGTCGGTGCATTTTGGTTCATAATGGTTTTTTCGGAACAACATCTTTCATAAATCAATAGCAGTTTAGGTTTGTCTGCAATAAACTTAATATTGACTATTTAAACAATTTTTTTTGTAATTTTTTTCAACTTGTATTAATTTTTAGTTAGTTCAAGAAATTGTTCAATTTGGAGTTGTGCAATTCTATTTGTGTTGCATTTATAAGCTGCAGGTAAGTATGAAGTAAAAAATAATAATAATAAGAGTATTTATGCAACCCACAATTTGCGCATGTATTAAGAAAGATAGATCTCGCCTTCTTTCGCTGAAAAGTGAATTTGGGGTTATTGTCGCAGGCAGGATATTCGGCAATGGTCTTGGCTAGACGGCGGCAATGACATTGACCTGCCTGCCGACGCCCCCGACGCTGCATCATTGATTACAAACTAACACCAGACGTACCTCACCCGGCCCTCCTGTATCCTGTACAATTCACCGCCCCCACGTCCTTGCTCGAGGACGCAGCGGCGGGCTCTTATCAATGATCGAGACGGAACATATAGACGTCGCGGTTTTTTAAATATTTATGATAGGGATTTCGTAACGAAGGAAAATGAGAGGGTTTTAGGATGTCTGGGGTAAACTTGTAAGATTTCTCTGCTGATTCGTAGACTAATATGCACTTTTCTTTTTCTAAAAGTAAATTGTATTTACTGGATCAAGAAATCGATTTAGTAACAATGACCTTATAGCCGACAAAAGCGTTTACTCGAACGTTTACTTATTCAACTAAAAAAACAAGTCTGCAAGTAACACGAATATTTAGATTTTATTCCGAGATAAAGTTTAGTGTATTAAAATTTAAATAGGTTGTAAACCTTTGTAGCGGCGACTTGACTTATTTATACAAATAGATAAACTTCTTGCTTGCTTGTTTATTTAAATGTTTATGTAAAACTTTGTTTTTGACAAATTAGAAATTAAGAGAATAATAAAAAGTTGTCATCATACAAAGTAATTCTTTGAGACAACAAATATTCTAGGAGAAATAGAAAAACAACAATTCGAAGAACAAAAAAATAATCTGGAAGAAATAAAAAGACGATTAGAACAAAAAATACAACGAAAAATTCTAAAAGAAATAGAAAAATGGCAACTTGGAGAGGACAAAAAACATAAGAAAATTCTGGAGAATCTCTGAAAACTGTCTTTAGACGAAATAAAGAAACATATATATATATATAAAAATTCAAAAAATAATTTTCGAAAAACAGAAAAATATTATGAAAGAGCTTGAAAAACGGCGTTTAGAAGAAATAGAATATAAAAAACAACAATTAGAAAAAAAATTCTGAAAAAAGTTGGAAGATATCGGTAAGAAGATAAAAAACAACAAAAAAAGATTTTCGAAACCTAAAGAACAATTTTAAACAAACAAAAAAAACGGCGTTTAAAAAAACAATTTGAGAAGCCACAATTAAAAGTAAAAGAAGAATTCGAGAAACAACGATTAGATTAGAAGAATAGAAAAACTAAAAAAGTTCTAGAAAGACAAAAGGCGATTTTAAAGAAGCTTAAAAAGCAACAATCGAGAAAAAAAGAAAATAAACTGTTGGATAGATTCGGAAAACGACCATTTTTATCTTTAAAAAATTTGACACTTTGCAAGATGCTTTTTAGAGAAACAGACCAACAGTAAAAAAAAATTAGAAAAAGTTCTAGATGTTAAAGAAAATTTAAAATAATAAAATAATGGACAAAAACAATCTGAAAAAAATATTTCTAAATTTACAACAAGAGTAAAACGAAATCTCCACAAAAAGGTTAATTAGAGAAATGAAAACTGAAATATTCGAAGTAGGACAAATTACGAAAATCGAAGCAGTATTACCCTTTTCATAAGTGACGCAATATGTGGTCTAATATTCAACATTTCAATAAAGATTCAATAGAAGACCCAACAAAAAGAGTACCTACCTAGAATAGATCAGCAAAGATGGGTCTGGGTGAAATTGGACAGACTAAGAACTAGTCATGCTAGATCTAATTCAATGTTGTTTAAATGAATAATGTAAAAAATGTAAAGATGTAAGAAAAAACTGCACAACATCTTGTTGAAGAGTGTCGACATATGAGTTTTCAAGAAAGCTTAAACAAAATTTATGAGTTGTCGCAAGAAGTTAGAACTCCAGAACTAAAACATTAAGATGTGTAAAAGATATTCTGTAAAAGTTGTTTCTACGACGTTTTATGTTTTAAATTAATAGGGTTATATGACAGAATCAAATTATTTTTTACTTTTTAATGCATTTATGTAACAAAAGCTTTTTTAAAAATATTTTTTATATCATTTTTTGTAGAGTTTTGCAAAGATGTAGTTTATTTATATCCTACCTTTCATAAAATTTTTATATTTTCGTATGTAGCATTCTGGGCCTAAGCGTTGTATCAAAAATACCTTGACACTGCAATTTCTTTTGCTTTTGGTATCCATTACAATCATTGAGGTAATAATAAGACTGGAGTGAGGATAAGCAAAGAAGTATGGTGACAACATATTGGTAGGCAAAACATTAAAAGTAGTGCATTTACCGTGCTAAAGGTAGTATTTGCATTTCGACAATTGTCAAAATCTCTAAAATTTGCATATTTTTGAACAATTTTGATTATAAGAAGCGTTTTAATCAATTTTGGATAATATAATTTCAGATAAATTAAATATTAATTTGTAAAGTATGAGTGTTGTATGCATGCTCAATAAAAACCTGGCGGTCATATGTTTACTGAATTAAAATAAAATTTATTTTCTTGCCTTATTATTGCTGTATTTTCAAAAATTCAGCGTTCTTGCCTACCAGGAAGTGATTTGCTCTCTCAAGCACATTTAATCTGTGTATTATACTATCTCTCTCTCTCCTATACTATGTTGTCACCGTAGCTCGCTTCGGCAACGTATACGCGAGGCTCGATCCAGTATTATTTATATATATATCCAGTATTTATATATCCAGTATAATAAATTTTCTTCTAATTACAAATTTTCAGACCTTAAGACTGTTGATCATAACTTCATCCCCGTAAATTTTACCATACAATGACGGTATTAAACGTCATATCGATTTATTCTTTTTAACTCACTATGTGACAAACGTGAAACAAGGTTGCTAGAATAATTCAAAAATTATTTTGTACTTACCGAAATATTACCTACTACCGAAATATTTTAATCAGAAATAAATTTAACGATTTAAATTGTGGTTTTATAGTTGGAAAATAGTATGTGCTATTAGGAAAAGTGTCTAATAGTACTACAAAAAAGTTCTAAATTTTTAATAAAATAAAAAAAATTGTATTTTCAAAAATATCAAGATTGATAACTTTTGCAACTTCAGTCGTACCTTTTCGGAAATTCTATCATGTATTAAAACTACAAATCCGCAAAAAGTATTGCAGAAGGAAGTACTTACTTTTATTCCAGAATTGCTTGTGCAATGTAAGCAAATGTCAGCATCTTGCTGCTCTCTCTAACATATTTAATATTTACTATTGCCACTTCAATTTAAAATTAACCCATTCATTGTTTCAAATAACTTTAGGAATGGTTGCCGACACTTTGTTCTGGTTCACTATAAGAATTTCAATTTACTGTCACAAGTGACAATATATTTGTCAATAACTTGGACGATGTTAATGTAGTACTTTAATAATAAATAATTTAGAAAAAAAAATGTTTTTGAGTGTATTCTTTTCACTAAAAAGTTTTAATTTTGGTAAAACACTTTGATGCGCAAGCTCATAAAACAAACAATTTGAACGTTCAAGTCAATTTGATTGGAAATAATAGATCGTATAGTTAATTCCATTGTGACAGAATTACAAATACAATATTTGAAAGTAGGCGTAGCTATCAGTTAAAAATATAATACAATTAATATAATTAATACAATAAATATAGACTGACACATGTCAGTCATATTACATTAGCTATATCAAATAAAATTTTCTTTATCAAAATTATGACTGACATTAGACAAATTTTATGAGGCATCAAGTCATGGCAATATTCTTTGAAATATAGATTTTTGAAAAAAAATGCCACTTTTTCAAATGCCTAATTTTGAGAAAAATTGAGCTAGTTAATAATTATTTTGCTTTAAATTTTAACTTGATCCGTTTTAAACAAAAATTTATTGCCAACCTACTTAGTATTTGTTAATCTCGGTGTTCTTGTTACAATTTTCAATAATAATTTAACGTTCGATTATATAAATTGATCAAATTGTAAAATGCCATACAATGTTTTATTTTTGATCTTTATTTAATATTTTATTGAAATAAATCTACCTACTCTACCTCCTAATTATGTACAATAAATCAAAGCTAACAACTTGTTTTTGATAAAATAAATTTTTACTGCATATCAAACACTAATTATAAATTTTAAAATTATTTAAATATTTATTTTATTTACACAAAAATATTATAAAATATGTAAATTTAGTAATAATCTTAATTATGTTTGGTTTTAGTTAAAATACGTATTCAAAAATCAAACATGGTAGGCAACCAATTTTGCATTAAAAATAATAATAAGTTTATAACATTTCGCTGTAATTTGGCGAGAACTAGCACTTTCGATTGTTGGCATTATTCACCAAAACTGAATGAGGGTACAGAAAGCAGGAGAAGCGTCTTTACACTCTTTAGCAGCTTTGTTGCTTTGTAGTTCTTGTATAAGTTGTTTCACTTACTTATTTCAGTTTAAAAATATTAAATAAAATTCACTGAATTTTTTTTGCTCGGCCTCTATGTTATTTTCTGTACATAATACAGTGCCTTCAGAAATAATCTTTACCCACGTGACCAATTTGCCTCTAAAAACTAGCCACACAATTGGTATTATTTAAAGCAAATGTTGCCAAACGATTACTTTACGCATTTTTTGCTTTTATCAGTAGCCAAACTTGATAAAACGTGATAAACAAACATTTTGTTAAGATTTTTAGGTATTTTTATTTAGTCATGTGGCTTGTGGTTATTTCTAAAGGCACCAGCGTACTAACTACCTAAGTGTACTATTATTTTTTAAAATGTATTACAAATAATTTTTTGTGAAATAAATTTGCCAACAAAATTGTAGAAAAATCTTTTATTTTTAAAATCAATTACTCAATTTTTTTTTTCTAATTTTTACTAGATTTTAGGTCCCCCAAATTCTTTAATCAGCAAAAATTTAATTAAAATCTCAAAAAACAAATTTTTATTCCCGCAACATTTTTCTACTTTCTTATATAATAAAATTTTGTTGTAGTAACAAAGCTGTTTATCTTTTAAAATCCTGAAATTCCTTTCTTATCCCAAAGACACATCACATCCATCACAAAACCCCCCTTCTTTGACCTTCCACCTCGTCAAACCTTTGAGAATCGTCCAAAATCCCATTTCCCCTGACCCCTTATCTTTTTTTGTCCCAGCTAGGTGTTAAAATCACCCATGCAGCTGTTGGATTTTTATTGAGTTAGGTGCGGGCGTTTTTCCAGTCACGCTACTCCATCCATTTGCATTTAATTCCGATAGCGAGCGTCCTGTTTTTAATGTGCTCTATAAATTGCCAGTCGAAGAAAGAGTGTAAAATTTTGAAGTTATGACTTGTAATGATGCCACCAAATGGCGTGGATTTATAAACAGAAACGACCGAACCTACCCCAATGTTTATAATCATATATAAAAAGCGTGATCGAGGACAACACACATATCCAGGTGAATGACGTCTGGCGTCGCGACGGCTCGAACGCCCTTGGGAATGCGACGTCATGGTCATTGCCTTGTTGCGCTCTCTACCCCCTACCCCCATTTTCCTTTGTCTATACGGGGAGAAGGTTTTATTAATTTTATTCTGCACCACTCACGTGTAGACGATGGAAATGAGACACTTTAACACGGAAATTACGACCTTATTATTTATTCAGTTTTTCGCAGAATTTTTAATCAAGTTTTACCATTATTATTATTATTATTTTTTGTTTAGTAGACAGAATATAAATTAGATTGGCGGTGCATATACTATGCAGAATTCTAAATAATGGTCAAGCTGTGGTTCATAGATGTCGCTCAGTGTCATAAAATGCAGAACAAAGATAGAGGTAGAATGATACTGATAAATGAAAAATGTTAAGATCACAAAAATACAATAAATTAAAAGAAAAAAAAAACAAACAAACAAACAAAGAAGCTACTTATAAGTAAAACGAAGAAATATGATGTCCAAAAAATTAGAAGCGATTAGTTGATGATAGTTAATATCGACAATACAATTTGAAGAAAAAAAATAAACAAAAAAGAATAGATAAACCAAAACAACAATAAAATAAATACCAGAAATAGTCATTGGTCATGGACTACTTTATGCGAACCCTTTATTGATGACAGAAAAAAAATGAAATATGTACATTGTAATTTATTTATGTATACCTAAACAATTGTAATACAAAGTGGCTGTAAACAATTAAGGCTGTTGACAACACTTTGTTAGTAATTTTGACATTTAATAAATTTCTGAAATTATCAATAACTTAAATAAGTACAAGCCTCAATATTGCTTGAACATAACTTGAATAATATTTGCTTAAGGAAAAAAAAAATATAGCTAAAATAAAACGAACCTATCAAAAAAAAAACGGGAAAATCTATTTTAAAATGTAAAAATAAAAAAGTAAAGACAAAAAAATTATAGAAACAAAGAACGTGAACTAATAGCAAATAATAAAGATGTTATATTGTAAAAACGAGTACAACAATTGTTTGATCTCTTAAATAGACAAGAAAAAAAAATACAAAAAACACAAATGCAAGAAGGAAGAAAAAAAGAGAAAAATAGAAAGAAGTACGAGGAGAATAGTGAAAAAGATACCTTCATATAATATCGAAATAAAAAAAATAGTAAACGATATAAAAAATATTAAAACCCCAAAATAGAAATGTCTCAAAAATAAAAAATAAACAGAGTAACAAACTATAGAAACTATTTTAAAAAAATGTGAAAAGAAGAAATGTAGATATATCAAAACGGTTTTCGGAAAGAGAAATTTTAAGTAACCTTATGACAGTCATCAGAAAAAAACTGTATAAAATCTTAAAGGATTTAAACGTACAAAAACTGTTAGTACCAAAAAAATTTTGTTAGAAAAGAAAGATTAAAACAAGAAAACTTTGTATCATTTACTTTACACTGTTTATATAGTAAAACCTAGAAGAAGTAACAGACGCTGGAATAGATTGCATTAAGAATAAAAAACCGAACCATTAATAAAAAAAAACAAAAAAGATAGTAATAAGTTAAAAAGACAAACAAAAAATAGGTTAATCGTAAGCAAAAATAAAATAAAAACTCATAATTAGAGCAATAGTATACAACAGGAAAATATTTGAGTACTCGGGTAAGTATAACGACAAATCACAAAAAAAAACAATTTAGAGAAAGTGAAAAGTTTTGAATACTTAAAAATAGTAATTTAAAGAACATTAGAAACGACAAAAAAATACCAGATAAAAAAAAATCAGAAAAAATCAAATCTAGATAAAAAAATTAAAAAAATACAGAAAAAAAACTCCTAAAAAGTGCTAGGCTTAAATATACTCAAAAAAAGAAAAAAAAAAAAAGAAAGACTTCGTAGATCGAAAAAGAACTTAAATCAAAAAATAATAAATTGGAGAAGGAAAGCAGAAGACAGAGAGGAGTAAAATCGAATAGTCCACAAAGCTAAGTGCCACCTAGACTTGGAATAATAAAATTGTATTATAATGTAAACATTATAAATTACCAGTCACTTTAACTAGACAAAGTCAGGCGACATTCAGCAGACTACCTAAAATTAGAAATAATTTTAATTAGTGATAGTAATCATGAGGATCGACTGCTACTTTGAGCATTCTACAGATTGCCCTAACCAATCCCTAACATTCCATAATATGTTTGATTTCTCACAACTGTGTTATACATTTAACCAGACTGTTCACTCACTATAGCCATCTTAAATGCTAGATAAAGCAAGAAAAGACAAAAAAAGTTATAAATCTTTTTGCGACGTGACATTTATTAAAAAATAATGAAGATTAAAATAATGAAATTGTGTTAATGTTAATTGCCAAAAACTAAAAATCTTTAAACGTAGAACTCTCTAAAAATTAAATGTAAAAGAAGATATTAGATTAGAAAAAAAATTAAGAAAAAATACCAATGACAATAAAAATAGTTTTATGTATTTATATAAGAAAATTACTGAAAACTAATTTTTTTAACAATTAGTGTGACATGTGATAATCCTTATACACGAGTGAGGTACAATTAGAAAAAATCAAAAAGTGTGGAAAAAGTAACAGCAATAAAAATGAGGTTCTTACGAAAAGTCCAGAATGACATTATAAAAAACAAATTTTGAAATGAAACCATTTATAATGCTAATAATTAAACCTGTTTCTTCTTTTAAAGGCTGATTCACATACAGGTAGGTACATACAATATTTAAAATCAGTAAAAGTTAGTAAATAAAATTATTCGGTATAAAAAAACTAAAAATTATAATAGTTACAATTAGTTACAAAAATTTGTCTTGTTTCACATCACCGAAAGATCACATTAATGTTATAATTATAAATTAAAATTTGTGGAAAAATTAAGTTTAAAAATTACAACGCACTTTATTGCTTGTTAAAACAAAAATCCTAAATTATTTTAATTAATGCGAAGTAAAAGTGTTCTAAAAAATGATTTATTTATTATTTATTACAACTTTGTAGGATAATTAACGTGTGAGAAGTAACCCAAAAACTCATTAACCGGCTTCTTGTGTAATGGCATTTAACCGCAAAACTTTTACAAAACCTATTAATCTTCAAGTATTAAAACAACCACTTCTTGCAATATTTTGAAATTTATTCTAATGATGCAAAGCGTTTTTACAACTCGGAAATGAGGTTTATGTTGACATTTCATAAAATCTTGTATCACTTTACAAAGAAGAGAAATGAGAAAACATAATTTGCCAACTATTTTACTATTATTCTAAACTGAATACTTGCAAGTTTTAAGCTATTTAAGGCACGTCCTATTTGAAATGACATTTGATAAAGGACGAAAGGACAAATTATTAATTAGGTACTTAAATAGTAAATAGCAGTAAACATTTTTATAGCTCTTCAATGACTAACTTTATCTCTATATTAAGATTTAAATGTAATTAGAAAAAATGTTCTTTAATCAATTAATCAATACTTTATTATTATACAAGTCAACGATCAATAGGAATGTTAATTTATCAAAATAAAAAATATAAACAAATATTTATTTTCATTAATTTATTGCATTATTTACAAATTAGTGCACAAACATTTGTTTTACAAAACTTCATTAATTGGATCAATATTTATCAAAGTATAAAACTGTGTCTTACTACATGGCTCCTTTCACATTTACAGAAAGCTTATTCTCAAATATTTGTAAAATTGAACACAGAAAGTGTAACTAGAATGTATGTTAATTTAAAACGTAATAACGCAAATAATTATTTCGCAGAAAATTTCTGTTATTTACAATTTTGTAACAAGAAGACAGCTTGCAAAATTATTTAAATAATTTATATAATCTAGTCATGTTGTTATACCATATGATCAAAAAAGGTTAGCCTCTAGAAAACTCTGAAATGCTTTTTGCCAAAGTTAATTATTTGGAAAGAAACAGTCACAGCTTTCTAGAAGATATTTTTTTTCGATAATGTATTTTTTTATAAATACATCAAATTATTTAAAAAACTAAATTGAAATTAAACAAAAATAAATAGAATTATGTTTATGTCGTCCAAATTTGTTGCTAAACAATCTTTACTGTCGTGTAAACTGATCTGCCAAATAAGGCTTTACAGGCCAGATGCCAAGTGTTTTGTATTCCTCTAGAGAATCTTTATGTCAGTGATTGACATCTTTACCTTTTAATAAATATTACTTCCAATTTCTAATAAAGGTATCTTAATTGGAAATACTACAACTTCAATTGTTCAAAAACTTTAAAACTTAAAAAAAAATGTACATTAAAAAACATTTACAATTTATGCAAATCTACATTTACCCACAGCCCACAGACCTTTAAAAAGTTATCTAGAGCACTCTAAATAAAACAAGTATTTAGAAATCTACATTTTTACTTGTTTGAAAAAGTGTCAATTGGAAAAAAAGTGAAACCTTTAAATTTAAACAATTATAAGTGTAGAAGATTCAAATAATTCAAATAGAAGTCTTACTAATTAAAAATAATGCTAGGTCATACGTGAATGGTGATATTTTAGTGCAAGAAATTGCAAACAACAACTTTGAAGTTTATGAAAAATAGAAAAAGATCGATGTTAAAATCTAAAACTAATTAGTTTCTTGCAATTAGTTCATCTGAACTGAAACAAATAAAGAACGCAATACATCATGTAAAGTCTGGTTGAAACTCTACTCGTAGAACAAATATATCAATCTCTAAAACTAGGTCCAGAATAGAACAATGAGCAGACAATGCCTGTTGGAATCTTTTATCCAAGAACTGCTTATTTTTATTCTGATCGTTGAGAATGGTGGGCAACACATGCCCCAGTTTATCTATTTGTCAGCGATGTTTTGAGATAGTGATGACGTTACGGCACTTATGAAAATTTTGCAAAAGACCGTTTCTCAAAAATTCTAGTATATAGAAAAGAATTAGTCACCAGATGCGAAAAAAATAGTTTGAAGCTACAATTTCGAAGATCAAATAAATCATCAAAAAATAATACTCTAATATCAAAAGTTGTGAGAAGCAGATTTTTTTTAGTAATAAATACACAGCTAATAAAAATTGAGAAAAATTTAGGAAATGGTTGGGAAAAAATTTAGCCAGTGATAGGTCTCGCTTATAATTTTTTTTTACTAGATTTAATTTTTTCCGAATCTCAACCGTTATTAAGATATAATTATTTAAAAATTTAGTGCAAAATACCATACCCGCTACTGCCCTATATAAGTATATAGTATTATAATGGTAACTATGCTATCTTATAATGGTATATTTTTTTATAACTAAGTGATCATAAGCTTATCGTGATTTTATGAGAGGGACTAAATTCAAAATTTTTAGTATCTGTCGCAAAAATGGTATATAGAAAAGTTGTTTCTTTTCATGAGATGCATCACTGCTTAAATTTTTTCCCAACCATTCCCTAACACCCTATAACGTAGTTTATTTCCATGTAATTTAAATTGGCAAAATCACTTAAAAACCTTCTACAAAAATTTTTTTTTGATAATATTGGTTTGATATTTTAACAAAAAGTTCAAAGATATAAGAATTGTTTAAAATTTATAGATTCAAGTATTCCTTGTTGTTATTAATAAATGGTTAAGTAAAATAACATTTAGAATTTATACAAATCTTTAATTTACCCACTACTCTCTCTAAGAATATTATCTATATTAAATTAAATTTTTAATTTGACTAAAAAATTGTATTAAATAATATAATTGCGATCGAATTGCTGGTTAAATGTGGAATCTTTCTTTCTATAACTTTACTTATTTCGGATAAAAATTAGTTTAAATTAAGCATTAGATTAGAATTTCCAAGAAAAATAAATTTACTCCGAAAGTATTGTATACCTAAACTTTAAAGTCTCTCCCTTTTCTACCTAAAAACCAGGTAACAAATATTTCCTCAACAAAATCCTATCTTTTGACTCGTAATTTCCTAAAGTATTTCAAGAAAGTGTTAAGTAATACCAATTTTATTATATAAAAACCTGTATCTCTGACGTCCAAACATTCTCAACTTAGAAAAACACGCCATCTCTTACATAAAAGCACAAAATTTTCACTTCTAGGTGATTTTTCCCTCCATCCAGTTTCATGATGATAACAAAAATTAAACGTAAATGTTACTCAAGAACATGCGATTACATGAACTCGATATCTGACGTTGTTGGAGAAAGTACTTTGGGTTTTTACAAAGACTTCCCTTTTGTAAATTCCAATTTTTCAAAATTGAAACGCAATTTAATTTATTGATTACAAAGAACTATTGTTTTTGGATAGTTATCAGAAATTGGCCTTCGGTAACCTCAAATGATAATATTTTGATAATGAAGAAAAATACCATCAAGCAGCAACAGTTAGCAAAACGAATTTTTCCTGATTTCCTGTTGTTTGATGATGATGACTGTTGGGCAAATTAATAATTAAAACAAAATTACATTATAATTAAAATTAATAATAAAGAGCAAGTGTTGTGTTTAAATTCGATAAAAATCGTAATAAAGCAATGAATCATATGAGATTGGCATCAGAATTCTACCGCAACAAAACAAAAAATCCTGGTCAAAATTGATCATTGTGTTTTGGTGAAGGTTGATGGTGCAGCTGTTTTCGTGGAATTCCAAGGGTAAGTTTAAGGGTGGTCAGGTGTAGAGCTACAGGTAGAAATTTAGATGCCTTCACACTTTATGTAACGAATATGTTGAGCTATGCTTGTAAAATCCAAACTTTCACTGATGATATAATAAACGTTCTCTGGAACTCCACTCTTGGAGATTTCGTGACTACGTCACACCATAACAATTTTATTTAGATTAAAAAAAAACACACGTTCAAAACAAGAACTTTCTTTCAGCTAATGCTGCTAAATTGATGGTCCATTCTAGATTTCAAATGGTTCGTTGACTGGGGAAATTTTGTTGATTCTTATATAATCACCGTTTTATACATCTTTAGTTTCCGGATTTTTCGGTGATTTACCGGAGAGTAATTTGAAAAAAACATACATGACGTGTGTTTAATACGTAAATAATTAACCAAACGGAAAATGGAGATGTGCTCCATTACGTACGCTTTTTTTGAACTGGATAAATGTTTTACATTGAAATTTCGTGGTAATAAATATTTAAGTGATAACCGCTGATAAATTCAATTCGTACGTCACAAAGACGAGTGATTAATTCATTAAAATTCAGAGCACGGTTTCCAGATGGCTTTGGCACTTATTTTTTATGTGACTGTTGGGTTACTAAAACGGTGAAATAATCACGGTTGGATTGACTGTAGAAACAATTTAAAAAAATGATGATTCAAATTTATTAAAAAAATATATTTTTTTGTATATTTTACCAATAACACTTTTTTGAACTCAAGTTTTAATTTGAAAGAAAAAATTATATTTTATATTGTAATTACAATACAAAACTATTCTATTTATAATATTCTGACTCAGTTATTGATTGACAATGATAATAATATTAATACTACTTTAAAGGTGATTATTTCTAATAAAAATTTACCACATAATTTAAATTTTTAAACACTAAAATAATAATAAAAAGTGGTACCACTTGAAAGCAAATTTTTTAATTAATATTTTTATTTATTTATTGTACAAATTAAGTACGTTGTTTTTAATACATATAATGTATGTCTGTACAGAAATAATAAGTTAATTTTTCACAAGTAACAGAATCATAATTTTCTGATTTTTTTTATAAAACTTTTAAAATCATTACACCTCAAAACGTGTTAAAATAATACGTACAGTATACAGCTCTCTGTAGGACTTATATTATTTTAAATTATTATACAGTTCTCGCTCGGTTCGATCGCTTTATTTAAGTTGTAAACTTCATTGTCAGTAATAATAGCTTTCATTTTAGGGTTGTTGTATAATAATATACTTTGGATTAATTATTTCAGTGATAACTTAAAGAAGGTTTTTTTTCTAGATTCCAT
The DNA here is from genome assembly GCA_029207805.1 of Tribolium confusum. Lineage (NCBI taxonomy): Eukaryota > Metazoa > Arthropoda > Insecta > Coleoptera > Tenebrionidae > Tribolium > Tribolium confusum. The sequence continues at coordinate 16,155,956 of JALGAY010000006.1, forward strand.
TTTATCCGAATCTCAACCGTTATTAAGACAAAATTATTTAAAAACTAAGTACAAATTACCATACCTAGTTATTTCTAGCTATTTGGCTATATCATACCTAATGGTAACTAAGTGATCATAAGCGTATCACGATTTTATAAGAGAAACAAAATTCAAAATTTTTAGCATCTGTCGCAAAAATTGTATAAGTAAAGTCATTGTTTGGTCATGGTTTGGTTTTATAGAAAAGTTTATTATCTTATATCAGATTTTATATTATTGTCAGATTTTTAAACCTCTACTTCTATTTTTTTCTACTTTCAAAACCGCTCTATTGAAGACGTTTTGTAAACTATCAAATTTTTCGAATAGTTGTCCTGTCATTTATGTCGGCCTAGCGCCTTGTGTTTCTTTTGTTATATTTTCTCATCTAGTTGTCGGTTTTCTGTAATTTTTTTCAGTCGTAACTTTTTGTTTTTTTATCATTGTTTTTAAGTTCTTTGAAAATATTCCTTTGTTTTTTTTAAACAGTTTTACTTTTCTTTTCAATCATAGTTTTTTTATTCTCTTATTTTTTACTACAATTTACTAAAAACTGTATTATATTAAAATATGAAAATAAACAATATTAACAGTAAATTAAAAAACTTTAAAAATGTACACCCTTCTTCTCTCAGTCGGCTAATTGTGCTCTAATAAAGTAAAAAAAAAGCGAAAATCGCAAAAAAATTTTCCGGTGACATAGTAGCTGTGCACTGGGATGAATCTATTCAAAATAGCTACACAAGAATTAAGTGGTCAACATTTGAAATGGCTCATCTAAAATTTTGTCAAACTTCAAAGACTCGTAACGTCCAGAGAAATAGAGTATTTTAGATAAATTTTTTTATTGGGTATCTAGTTTCGTTTACTACTGGGAGTATTGTTAAATTTTTCCTGTAGATTTTGTCTTCTAATTATTCAGAATAGCTCAAGCAAGTACTGCAAAAAATAAAAAATTTAGAACAGTATCATATCTCACATAAATTTATTGGGTTCTCGATAGTCATGGTTTTCAAACAATCTATCCTATATTTTGAAACAGTTTTGCAAACCTTTCGCTGCCTTAAACAATTAGGACAGAGACAAAAAGAAAGCTGTTTTTTTGCCATTTCTCCAAACACATTTTTCACTATCTTTGGTAAGCTGGTCACTTATTACATATTCTTCGTTTACAATTCCTTCTAGAAAATAGCAAAGGTTATCTTCCGATAAATTGCATGGAAAACTTTTGTCTTCACGTTTTTTATCGACAATTTGCAAGTTCTAATTTTTTGTTTTTCATACAAGTTTTTCTCGTATCTTATTTTTCAAAAAATTAAAATTTTTTCAAAAATTTGGAAAGAAGAAATGTGCTGTTTTCATCTAATTTTCGTTTCTTTACTGGTTATTTTTTAAAGGTTAAATAGTGATATTTCACAATTATTTGTTGGGATTAATTAACAAGGGCGGATGATCTGTAATATCTAGATGTTGATGCATAAAAAAATTGGGAACGTTGTCTAGAAATTGTTGCTTGAGACGGGAACCTAGATGTCTAGAAATAGAAACTTAGGTAATGTAGCCCTAAAGCCCAGTGGGCTTTAACACCTAACAAAGGTTGTGTTGTTCAATTGTATACTTATTTATGCATTCCAAAAGTGACAAATTTAAAAAACCGTGTTTAGTAAGTCCTCAGAGGACTATCAACATGTATGTAGGTAATGGCCATAGTACATAAAACAATCTATTTTCCATTTTTAATACATAAACAAATTCAAAATTGTAAATCCAAATTTATAAAAATTGACATATTGTTATTTTTCATTTTTTTTTGATTATTGATTATAATTAATATATATTAACAGAAACAAATCGGCGAAGTAACTGACATAATTTTCTATATTCTTCACAAAAATTTCTACATCATTTTGACACTAATTAGTCGAATATCTGATATCTCCTATCTAGAATACAAAGTATTGTAATAGAGAGCTAAATATTGTCAAATCAGCACCATCTGCTCATTTTCTCCAATACGTTGATGATGCGATTGATTCTATAAAAAAACGAATAAACGATTTAAAAAGAATAAATAACATGAACAAAATTTATTAGTAAAATATTGTCTCAAGTTATTAGTTACAGCGGCCGGAAATAGAATTTTGGCGGCCGTGAACTAAAAAAAGCGATTTTTGTAGTTGATATAGAAGCCGTAAAACAAGGTTTTTTTTAGCTAATTGCAAAAAAATGTTTTTTATAAATCATTTTAAATTAGAATTATAAAGGAAAGTATGCATCATCAAAAATTTCCAAAAACTTTCCAATCAATTTAGAAAACTACTTCTTTTTAAAAAATCGGTGTGACACACTGATGCATACCTAAATATTTATACTAGTTTCCATAATAGTTTTGAAATTGCTTTACAGAGTGTTTCTTTCATCTTTAATATATTATATGTACATATATACAGTGTATTATTGAAGTTGCTTTACAGATTTTAACAGGTAATAGTCCTTGTTATCGAAATGCTAAAAAACTAATTTTGTTTTACACAACTGTTTATAGTTTTTGGGTTATAAGTACAATTTAAAACTTAAAAAAAAATGTTTTGACGAGATTAATGTATGATAGCATTTTTTTAAAATACAGGTGTGATCAAAATATGTGCAAAAATTTAAAACAATGCCAAATAATTAAATTTGCCTCTTTAAATGTTGCTAGTTTTTGTGATACCCGCTGTAGACATTTTTTTTCTCAGAAAACATCATTTGTAAGATACACGATATATAACAACACTGTTTTTGAGCAAAAACTTTGTCATCGTATATTTCGAAAACTATAAATATTTATTAAAGATAAGACAAATGTTTAATTTGTCCTGTTAAAATTTATAAAGTAACTTCAAAAACACTCTGTATGTAGGTATTTTCGTTTTGTTACAATACAATTACGAATAGGTAACTTTAGGAAAATCTCCTGATGGTCATTTTGAAAACATTATAAAAGAAAATTCTACAGTGTATGTACATTACCCTACCTAAACTATATAAAAACAGGGTGTTTCATAAGTACACGACAATTTCTTGGATACTAATAACTGTTATGATTAGAACAGATCTATGTAAATAAGACATCAGCAAATAATTAGAGTACTTGTAATGATGTAGATATTATTTTTGTCCTCCCGTATTGTAAAGTAGGCTATCATAGTTGTGCATCCATCAATAGTAAGTCGGACTTTTGGAAACTGTGCGGTAAAAATGAGAAAAACACCGGGTCTCACATTGTACGGTTAGAACTACCACAGGAGATGCTTGAGGAAAAAACTAACCTTGCAGTAATAAAGTTTATGTATCAAAGTGTACGTACCTAAAATATCGCCATAAATAAAGCTATATTTAATAAAAAAATGATATATTGAAAAAATCGCGGAAACGTCACAGGTCTTACGTCAAACGTTGTGTGAGACCTTAGACAACGCACAGCGTAGTTCAAGTGTGGATCCCCATTACTAACAACAATACGAAATTATAGGTATAAAAGTATATTTTAGAAAAAGTTGCAGTTAATAAATTTTAAAAAAGACAACGTGTGTATTTAAGATAATTTTAAAAATAATATGCAATTTTATATAGAACAGAATGTTAAAAGTAAACCGCTACAGCGCCATCTATTCAGAACCTGTGTGTTCCTGTCTAGTTAATAAATGTCATTATTCTATTCTATGGATCTGTGGCCATTATTGTTGAATGTCGAATCTCTCAGTAATTATCAATTTAGAATTAAAAAGTGTGAATAAAAGTACTGGAAAGACCTTTGAACATGTTTTAAAGAAAATTGTGCAAGCAATGACAGAGTATTTAAGCTGCATTTGGGTACGTTTTATTAGTTTTTAGAATTTATTTGTACCTAACCTAACTTTTGACATGGCGCAAAAAAAACAGAATTTGACTCTTTCGGACAAAAAAAAAATATAAAAATCTTATGCGTTAGTTAATTTTACAGGCTCCAACTAATCAGGCCCTCGCTTTCAGCTCGGGCCTGAAACAAAGCTGTCGCCTGTAAAATTAAGCCTACCGCATATACGAATGTAAATAGCTATGTGTTTATTATTACTTACACCTCAAAGATCATTACACTTATAAAAGAACCAATAAACAACAGCAGCTACATTTAGAATAACATAACATAATCCCAGAATATATTGTATCTCAACTAAAATACCAAATAACAATACATAATTGTTGAGTTTTTGTTAAGAAATTTTTAATTCTAAATTTTATTAACTGTGAAATTGAATTTTAATATTCAAGCTTGACATGAATAAAACTTAAAATGTTCATGTAGAATAAGTATATAATACACGTTATGTAGTTACTATTTCAGCACTTAAAAAAAGTTTTTTTTACTGAATATTTTTAAAATCTGAAAGAATGGTGCCAAAGGCTAGATCGCACACAATCATATTGGCTCAAGTTAGTTTTATTAATTATTAGTACGATTAATACTCTACTTGTTATTTTGTTGATAAATCTTATATTAAATTTAAAATTTTTCTAAACTATTGTTTGAATTTTAATATCAGACTGTCCTAAAATCGGCCACAGTAAATTTGGCCAGTGTCACCAAAATCAAAATAAATATACGGTTATTCAAAATTTAAAAAGATTTTAGATTTAACTCATTTTAGAGTTGTTTGTAATTCTCTCAGCAGTCTCAGCCCAAGTAACTTAGCCATGATTATTATCACCGGAGAGAAATTGTTGAAAAAATTATCATTTTAGCCACCGTGGCCAGATTTTCCGTGACCATCTTTTTGCAAATTTAAACTGATAAACCTAACATAAAAAAACGTCTAAAACCCTTTAAAGTTACTCGCTAATTCCGACAGTTAGAAATATAAATAAACCTGTAAACAATAAATAAAAATGTCTAAAATATTTTGAAAAAAAAAATATTACAAATAATTATAAATATAAAAGTGCTAACGGAATTAAATAAAGTCTGTCTATTATCTGTTGCTTACCAAATCAAAACCTTATCTTTCTAATTTTTCTCAACAAATCCGTCAATCAAATTTACGATAATTAAATCGTAAAATTTCCAAAAAATTATTTTACATACGTTATGCTTTGTGAAGAAAGTTTTAAGAGCAATTTCATTGTAATTTTAAGTAAAAGTAAATTGAGTGCATATAATTAACTAAGTTAATATTGTTTGAAATATGTCTTAAAACCTTATTGTAAAAATTCACTCGAGCTAAATACTACATAATTATTACAAGATAAGTAATTAACATTAACAAAATGAATAAATAACTCTAATCTAATTTCTTCTTTGACCACAGCAGAACCTCCTCCAAAACGGCAAATATTATTATGTTATAATAGCATCAAACTCTTTGTGTCATCTTCATTGTAATTTGTGTAATTTTCTTCATTGTTATTTAATGAGCCTAGAAGTTTCATCAGCTTTCTCATTCATTTTTATTCACTCTTGAAATGTTGTGTCAAATACAATTTGAATAATAATATGGGTCAGAACCAAACTCCATTTAATTAATTTCTCAAGCCAAAATATAAATATGTATAAAAAACCGTAAGTTCCTGAATTTTACAATACTGCCACAAAGTGAGAGGCAATTTACAAAATTTTTCCAGACTCTCCTTGAACCCGATTTTGAAAATTTGCATCAAAAATTCTATTCATAAGCCTTGACAATTAACAATTAAAACCCTCATTGCGTACAGTCCTTGCATCCTGTCACATCAAAAAGTACTGAGTTGTAGAGGTTTTTCCAAAACTATATGACCCGAAACTTGTTATCATCGCTTCTGGTAAAGTGTAAGTAGCCGTAATAAGGAAGGATGTATCAGAATCGGTGTATAGCAAGTGGGGCACAAACAACACTCGGTACAGAAAGTAAGACCCACTCAGTCCATTGCGGGCTCTCAGATCCTAGCGTTCATTCGTTGAGTGAAAGACACGGAAGTGAGTGTAAAAAGTGAACACAACCCTTGGAATATGTTCGGATAAAAAACGCGAAAACGAGCCGGAAAGTGAGGGTATTTGTGACAGTGATTTTTTTGGAATAAATTTCAACCCCAACAAGGTATGTAGCGAGCAACCCCTGTATCTACCTGACTGTTCGTGGAATTGTCAACTTCTAAAAATACCTTGTGCTAATTCCAAAAATTTCTTTAAACACAAATCCAAAAATAAAACTGGTTATCATGCGAACTTTGCTCTCTTTAAATATTTATCTCTAATTTAGCTGATCCTGCTTTGTATTAATAGTTTTAATTAAAAAAATCCAAGTTGCGCATTTTGTGAACAAATTTCCATTCTATCCACGTTTCTGTTTCGTAAAAACAGCCAATAAAGGAAAGTTTGATTGCAATAATAATTTCTGAACTGTGTCTATTTGTTGTTATCAATTTCTATACAGGGTGGACCACAAAAATTGCATAACAATTTTCTTCACCTTTCGCTAAAAGGACAAAACATGTCTTACGTCTATTTCCGTTCTACTAAATCGAACAACAAAAAAATTAAATCTAATTACAAACGAGTGATTGAAAGTTGTTCGAATTGTCAGAAAATTACAACTAATTTTGGTTTTCTTTGCAAACTCTCACGAATTGTTCGTGACTTTTTTTGTTTGAATTTAAAATTGTAATTAGAATTTTTATCTGAATTTCTCTAAACTTGTAAGGTTACCGTAACACGTGCCATGATTTTATCACAAATATTATTTTTTTTATCGAAATAAATAATGTCATTTATGTTAATAACTATAATTATTTTATATTATAAATTTTGATTTTCTCGCGGGTAATTACATGTTACAAAATTGATTAACTACAGCAGTTTGATTTAATAAATTGGTTAAATTTCCTAATTAAGAAGTAAAACGCCAATCAATAAAGTATGAGGAAAAGTAAATGATCCGTACAGTAATTTATTGTGAGAATAATTTTAATTCCCTCTAGGTGAGAGAATTATGCATTATTTCATACAGAAACTCACTTCTAAATCCCTATTTTTGCTATTTCCTCAAATTAAACAATAAATTGAGACAATTCCCGAGCGTTGAACTTGCGATTGAGATAAATTTGTGAGCGTAATAAACTAAATTAGATTACAATTTCCTATTTACTCTTGCAACTAGATAGTTTTGTGTAATATAATCTTAACAGTTTTTACACTCTATAAATAACAATTATAGAAGATTTAAAATTCACAACATGCACTTGTTGGAATGGTTGTGCATGTGTAGGTGCAAATATGCAACACCAAGTTAGAGAATCAGGAAATAGATTTCAAGCAAAAAAAAACTATAATTATATACAGGTGAAGAACGGTATAACCTGAATTTTTAGCAAGAAAGTTTTATTTCCGAATTGTTTTGCAAAAATAAACAAGTTGAAGTAAAATAACACAAAAAATATTTGAAGTGAACGGAAATATTTGTTTTAGCTTGTATAGTAAGTGACTTAAGTAGCTGGTATTTAATTAACTGAAATGTGGTTGAAGAAATGTATTAAAATTGTGAGCAGACACGAGATTAAGTTTCTAACATCATAAAAAAATATTGCTCTTTAATTTCATAGTATTGTTAGTAACATGTGAACAAAAGAAAACAAATATAAGTACGCGGTAAATGTTTTTTTATTATCTAGACTCTAGATCCTGGTTGTCGTTTTGATACTTGTTGTTTATAAAGAATTCGGATAAATCAATGTTCTTCCGTTTTAATTTTTTCTTTGGGGTCGGGAGGGGGGGTAGAGGTAAGGTGTCAAGTCAGGTTCGACTGTTAAAAATATTGGATTCAAATTCGTTCAAAACTCGTAAAAAAGCTACAAAATTACAATTAATTTGACACAAATAATAACACAAAATATCTCCAACTTTATATTATGTTGCCTACCTAAATCAAAAGATTTTCTGTTGGCTCTGTATGTTTGTATTTTGTTTGAAATAATTAATAATTACAAAAAATGTCATTATTAAAAACCTCAGATAATTGAAAAAAAATTTTCTAGAATGAGTTTCTGGGTCATTTCTCGTTCGATTTCCAAACAATTTGCAACTATTATCTGTATAAAATTATCTTGTAAAATGACTGTAAATCACGTACACATGCACCTACCTAGATTCATAATTTAATTAAGAAATTTCTAGAATAATACTTCTGAATAATACTTTTGTAAGGTGAACTTAACGGTGAAGAGGTATTAAAGCGTTTTAAGATAACTTGTCTTGTTACATTTAAAAATATAATAACGTTAGTTTCATATCTATTTGTTTGTCAGGTAATAATTTATATAATATCGGAAAAAATCACTTGAAAAGCCATTTTTTACATAAAACTTTGTTATATAACATTATTACAATTGGGCCCCACTGTTAACTAACTAATAATAAAATAATAATATATAAAATATATATTTTTTATTTCATTTTTCGATTATTGATCAAATAATCTTGCACAAAATTTTTATTTGATTTACAATAGTTTTTATGAAATTTTAATTCTGTTTATTCTTAATTTTAGCTCATTTTTTTTTATTTATATACTTTGTGTAAAAATTAAACCCATTATATATTCCCATTTAATAAATAAAATAACAGGAGCTCAAAAAATGTTGTACAATCGATCAGCAAAATCTCACTTTCCGGACTTGATACGTCATATACTATTTTTTATAACATTTTTTTTTTATTTCAAAGCTAAATATATTTATTTAGAGCAGTTTACTATACAATTTTAAATAAGTATTTTTTTATTAATTAACATAATTAACATTTAATTTGATTAAATTGATTAAATTTTTTCTACTTCTATGGCTTGTTTATTATTTTATTCTATTCCTCTAGTTTTATATTTTGGATCTGTTTTATTTTGGTTTTATTCCATTTTGTTTCTCTTTTATTTGAAGTTTATAATATATTAATGCCCCAATTTTATTATATGTATATACATATTTTTTTCATCAATTTGTGAAGTATTTTTTTCTAATTCAATTCTATTTTAATCCTAATTTTATTCTACACATACTTTTTAAATATTTATCGCTTTAGTTTGCTTCTAATTTAATGTTTTTTAGATGATTCACTTTAGGGTTGTATTTTAACTTGACTCTATGTCATCTGTTTTTTTTTTTCTTGTTCTTATTTAAATTTTATTTTAATTTTCACTTTATTTTATTATGGTTTTTATTTGATTCTTAATTCTAATTTTGATTGTAATTTATTCTGCCTCTCTTGAATCCTTATTCTAATTCTCTTTTCTACCATTTTGATTTTAAATGTGTTCTGATTTAACTCTATTGTAATTCTTATCATATTATATTTTGTTTATTTTTCATTCTTCTTTTGAATTCTTTGAGTGAAAGCATTTATGAAAATCAAATTTCGCAAATTTGGTTCAAAGTTTTTTGACTGAAGTAGTTAACATACCCACTTATTTGATTCCATTGGTCACCCCTTACAACAAACTTGAAATTAATTTGAAAATTTAAGCATAATAAAATCTTGTTAAAAAATGTCCCTTATTTCATATAACTGTTCAGAACTGTACTGCACATGCGCAATACAGATTTCTGACCACTAAAACGTTACTGTGGTTGCCCAGTTTAATTTTGAAACGTTCCGAACTGTGGTAGTAACACATCTACTATTTATGTAGTTTACTTTAAATATTAATCATAATTTAATTCTTTGAAATGATACTACCAGGAAAAAATTACCTCAATAAATTGATGATCTCTCCTGCAATTTTATCCTTTATTAAGTTTTATTAAGTGCAAATCCTGTACTAACACACTATAAACAATTTCTAAACTAAAAAGGGAAATACAATACGTTATTACTAAAATTAAATCAATTACCATTTTCAAAATGTTCACTTTATAATCCAATAAAAATTGTCCAAATAAACGTAAAATTTACAATTTAAGTCAATATATGTATTTCTCCTTGAAACAGTATACCATTTTACGTCAAGATATTGTATTTGTTCTAATTGTTAATCGTTATATTAAGTATATAGACAAAAAGAATAAGTGTTATTTGTTTATTTTGGCTATAAAGACGACGTTTCGGTTTTGAATAGAAGCTTCATTAACCCGATCTAAAAAATTAATTAACATATAAATTTGTTTACCATAACTAAATAAATTGTACACTTATTGAGTTATAGTAAGGATTTTAATATAATTAATTCTTCTAGATCCGGTCTGAAGAAGGTTCTACTCAGAACAGAAATATTGCCTTTACAGATAAAATAAATAAATAAATAGTAGCTATTCTTTCTTTTTTCATTCATCCCCAACTTAACAATTAATAATTAAAGAAATTTTAGCAAGAAATGCATTTGTATTTGTACTTCATTGTGTTTCGCTATTTTACTATGTCTGGTGCCCATTTCGGTACTATTTTGATTCGCACTTTACATTATTCTATTCAACATTAATGGACCTGGTTTTGTCCATACATTTTTATTGTCATTTTATTTTCTACTGTTTTTCTCATCTCTTTTGATTCTGAATTCGTTCTAATTAATTTTACTTAATTTCCTCTATAACGACATTTCGAATCGCCTCTGGCATATAGAAGGTATTGATGAAACGTTTTGAAAGGCAAATGGCCACATTAACTCATCACACCATCAATGACCAAAATAAAAACTAATACAGTACGGGCATAGTCGATTTTTTCGTGTTTTGAGATATCTCTACAGTTGCATTTCATTCGCAAAAATTTTCCCGTTGCTGGACTTGCGACGTCAGCATAAAGATACGCTATCCTTTGGATAGGGTAAGAACCCCAAATCGGTCTACATTTACCTGGTTGTTGTCTCTGGCTAGTATGCTTACCAATATTTCTACTACCAAAATTATGCTAAAATTATAAATTTTGGGTTGCCAAACTGATCTCAATGTAGTTCTGAAGTGAGGTTAAAAATTTGTTTTAGTACGATCATTTGATTTATTTGATTTTACAAAATTCAATTAACAAATGTACCTACATACATATTTCTTCTTTTTATTTAAAAAAATTCTTTATTCAATTCCAAACTAACCATACAAAATTGCTCGTATACATGCACCTACATTTATTATAATAATTGAACTTCAGAATCTTAGAAAATTATTCATTTTCTGATTAATATGTTTAGCATTGAAGATAACGGTCAAGAGGCATTAAAGCGTTTTAAAATAACTTGCCTTGTTTCATTTAAAAAAAAATATGATAGCGTTACTTTTGATTTATTTGTCTGGGAGGCAATTTACAGTACTTGCAGGAAACTATTTGTACTAGAATAAACCTTTTATTAAAAAAAATGGAAATGAAGAAATAATCGAAAGCTATTTTATTCCAATAACAACAAAATGTAAAAATTAATAAAAGTTTCGTAAGTCGTTAGTTTCGGGGTCGACCATTAGTTCCATTACTTGTTGTTAATACAGCAATAATTTATTTCAATAGGATAACACTCGAATTTACATTAAGTGTATTTTTAAATTCTTCAATTATTATTACACAATTCTGACTAAAAAATCATTGACTTTCAATAAAATTAAATTTTGTGCTTGGTGTAAGTTGAACAAACTTAGACTCAACGGAAGTATTTTCAATTGGTATGTTATTATTTCCAATTCGAGCAATAAACGAACGTTAATTAAATAATATCTGACATCACAATTCACTGTCATAAACTAGACTTGATGTTACGTGTTTAGACACTTTCAATGAGAGCTAAACGGAGCGAAACAATTTCTGATTATTGCAATTCGAAAATCTCTAAGGGACATCCTATTTAACAATTATTGCACCTAATTACTGTTTATTTACAACTTTCTCAAGTTATAAAATATTTTTCTAAACAAAAACTTATATCGCGGAGGATGTTTATTAAACTCTTGGAACAGTTTTATCTGTTGCAATGTCATTTTGCTTTCAAATAACTGCAATTAGAACAGAATTGACAGCAAAAGTGATTGTTTGCAGTAAAATCGGAAAAAATGTGTATTACAAGGCGATCGAGTTTCCACTTAACATTTATAATTCCCCAAACCTTACGATATGGTAATCGGTACCAATTAGAAAGGCCTGTTACCTTTTAGCCGGTCATTTATTTTTATCAATTTTCAATAGAAAAATGACTTTACAGGTACGATGCACCCATTTCGATAACTTTTAATCTCTCAACTCAGATTCCGTTAAATGTGTCCTTTTATTTCATTCCGGCACTTACAGTTACATGTAAAAACTAAAAAGGGACAAAGTCGTTATCCCAACGGTATCTACCAACGCTCTGTATCACGTTTTTTCCGGATTTTGGTGTGTGTTAGTCGCTTAACGCTCTATTAAAATCTCTGATATTGTTTAAGTTTGGTCGCAGACCATATTTCGACAACTTCTGCCTCGAGATGTGGGTTACCGGGCCGAAACAACCTGACATTTTTGCATTAGGTATTCTTCAGGTCCAGTCAAGTGATTTATCACTCAAGATTATGGTTTTAACCTACTTTGGAAGAATTTGCTCAAAATGCTTCACTGAGAATTTAAGTGACCGTATGGTGATTCGAGAGTTTATGATGTAGAGAGTGAAATGTGCTGACGTTCGAAAATTGATTTCTAATAGATTTTGCTGTGATGTCTTTATTTGAAAAATATGTCACTTTTAAAAAAAAATATTTAAAAACACTGCAATACAGTGATTTTCTTTAGTTAATGTTTTAACAAAATGCTTATTTACATAAAACTCAAATTTCATTTTCTTATAGACAGATCTTTAAACAAAAGTAGCAAAAATAATTTTATATTTCATAATAGACAAGACATAATGACTAAACGTGAAACAATGTACAGAAATTTATACCGTAAATAAGAAACTGGAACTACGGTAATGCAGCTATAAACAACGCAATATTGCATAAAAAGTGCATAAAAAATTGCACTCGATGGTATTTCACACTACTCCAGATTACTATGATAATTCGTACGTTAGCTAAGGATGCAGTAAATTATGTTTTTTATTCATAGTATTTATTTCTCTATTTATTAAAAAGAAATAAAGTTAGTGGTTCTATTAGCTTATTTTTATTAAACAAAAAAATGTATTTGTTACCAGCAGTATGAGAAATGGTAAGAAATAAGTATCAATGTGTCACTAAATGTATCATAATTCAAACTATGGCGTTAATTGAAACAAAAAGAGAATATAACAAGAAGAAAGCATCAATATTGAAGAAGCGGCAGGTGGTGTGGTAATCTAAATAGAAAATAGTTACAAATTGACGAAAAATAAATAAATCTTGCTTTACTACAATAATTAATAAATAATTTTTTCACTGTAGGTATATTAATAAAAATTCTAAAATATTTGTGTTGTATTTCTATTTTATTTATTGTATATTTTGACTCTATTTTAGTTTTTATTTATTGCATTTTGACTATATTCTAGTTTATTTCTCAAGCATCCTGAGTATCATCTTATTTTATTTTTATTTTCAATGCTTTTTTTTCTTTTAAGTCTTTTTTAATCTGACTTTATTCTAATTTTAAATTTTTTAATTTTTTTTTAATTTTTAAATTACTCTGCTATCAATTTTGTTTTATTGTAGTTTTGATTCAATTTTATTCTGTTTCTAAATTTCTGCTATATTATGATTATTACGGTCTGTATTCTGACTGTATTTTAGTCTAACTCTCAAGCATCCTGGTTCTAATTCTATTTTATTTTATATTCATTATTTTTTCTTGTTCTAAGCCTTTTGTATAGTTTGTCTATTGTATTTGTACATATGTTTGAATCTTATGGTGTAATATCGGCAATTAACTTTTTGGGGCCTTTAGAGACAAAGAAACCGCAGCCTTTTCAAGATTGTTTCAATCGTCCAGCTGGTCGCTTCGGTGACAATAGCACACATTTCTCTTTTCAACAACCCTTATTAAATCTCTCATAAACTAATTTGTAAGTCAAAACTATAAAATATTTCTAGACAAACTATACTTTAATTCTATTCTAATTCTAAATTACTCTGCTTCTGACTCGTTTTATTTTGATTCTGATTTAAATCTATTTTGTTTTTGTATTTCTAGGTTCTAGGTGATTCCTGTTGTTTTAGTATTTCCACTTGTTTCTTTACACTTTTTTTTCAATTCTTCACTATTCTGACCAATCTATACCGATTCTAAACCATTCTGAATATTGATTGAAATTCTTTCTGTTTTTTATTGATACATCCATATTTCTGTTCTATATTATTATGTTTATTTTTATTGCAGATTTATAATTTTTGTTAGATTTTTATTCCGATTTCATTTTGAACTTAACCAGGCATAAAAAATATATAGGGTGGTGCGTACATTTTTCACTCAAGATTTTTTTTTTGACGACGTTTGTTAAAAAGAAATTAAATATTTTTATTAGTATATCAAGTTTTCAGAACGGTAAGAACATTTTACCGATTGAAAACAATTACTGTATATTGTCTGTTATCAGAAAAATAATGATTTTAATGTTCATGATGCTTATGACATTTTTTTGTGCTATTAAACTTTATTTAAAAATATATTTAATTAATTTTAAATAAATTTACTTACCATTCTAGAACGCTAAATAATCCAGATCTTAATTTCTATTCACCGTGCCACAAAAAAATTGCTAGATCTAAAGTATTTAGGTAAAAAAATTAAATCATAATTATGTATGATTGCTCAAAATAAGAAGAACATCCTGTACATTTGCGTATAGACAACTAAATTAATATTTTATATCTATTTAGGTTCATAAATTGCAACATAATTAATTAGTTTCCGTTTTGCAAAACTTGAGAAAAGTGCAATATTTCACTTTAATTTTAATTTAATTGATATAAAAACCTTGCTAATTAAATAATTAAGCATCCTACAGTAAATTGGAGAAAAAAAATTATTTAGTCCTAGTAAAAGTAGATAGAATTGTCCACTGAACTAGATTTTATTAGAATAGCATTATATTATGTGTGTGTACTACATAAATTTTGGCACGGCACTCTATTAAAAAATTCAATTACATATCATGCATAATAAATTGCATAATTTTAATTTCATGCTATATCGAGAGTCCACGTGTTTCAAAACACTTATTTTCAATTGGAAAAAACTTATTATATGTTTAAGAGGGTAATTACTGTACTTATTCTATTTTCAGAAAGATACAGAAATAGACAAAAAGAATTTCTTATTTTATGCAATGCATTTTATAAAAATCTTGTAAACGGAACTAAATCTTATTCAAGCTCACATATGATATTTCCTGTAATTGTGCAATTATTACACACTACAATAACTACAATACTATATATTTTTTTGAAGTGCCATTGTTGAAATGACAAAAATTATATAAACAATGAAAATAAGAGGTAAAGATCAAAAGAAAGGTTTTACATTCACTTATTTGTGGTTGTAAAATTTGCATAATTATAATAATTTCGAAATTATTTCAATTCGTTTTACAAACCGCAAAAGTTCATTCATGACATCATCACTTTTCTAAGTATTTAGTGACAATCTCTTGTGTTTACACAGAAAATGCACTAACCTTGAGAAAGTCTTTATCCTTTCCCTTGAGTATATGGAGCAAAATTATAATAGGAAAATTTTCTCCAACTGAACCGGAAATGCAAACTATGAGAAATAGATTTATAAAAGCAATTTACTGTTTTAGACAATTCTGACAACGCTGTAGGTGTTAATTTAAATTAAGTAATCTTCTTGCATAAGGTTTGTCAACTGCCTTTGGGAGTTGTATGCAATGTTGAGTAAACAGAATTTTCTAGACTGCAATCAATTAAAAACCATTTAGTAAAAAAATTAAATTTAATTATAGACAGGAATTTAGTCTAAACTCGATTATAGACTAGAAACCCAATTTTAAAAATAAGTACTCTACTAGCAGTGCGTCTAAGAGCTTTAAAATTAATTAAATTAGAAAGAATGACATCTTCATCTTTCTTCTTGATATATAACTTAATAATAGCTTGATAAAAAATATCGGCTTCGGCTTCAAAACTTTTTAAAATATTTGCTTCGGCTTTTAATAAAATTAGTAGAAAATTGCTTCTAATTTAAGGATATTACCTCTGTCGCCGCTCTTTAAAATTATTACGTCACTTCGGATAGAAGCAGAAAAACATTACTTTTATATTTATTAATTTAAAATTCTATAAGAAATGTCGCTCTCGACTCAAAATTGTTAAAATATTGCTACTGACATTCTAAATGAGTCAAATGTTGCCTCCTATAATTTCAAAAATTCTGAAGACAATGACTCCACTTATTTGAAAAATTCTGTGAATAGTTTATGTTGTCAATTAACAAGAAGCGATGTGCTCCCTAGTGGTGGCATTTGAAACTAGTAAACGTGTGCATTGTTGACAAAAACGTCAAAATCACTGACCAGTTCATTTTGAATATTATCGTTTTACCCTCAATAACGTAGGGGTCCGCTAGTTCCAGATGTCCCAGATAGAGCACTGTATAGCCTATATTAATCGTCAACTCATAATATCCGTTAAAAAAAACCATTGTGGTTCAAATAAATGTCTACCTGTTATTGTTTCTATGACAACCTAATGTTTTTAATATATAAAATTAAATTTAGGGAATCATATTTGCATCACAGTGACTTTTAAAAAACAGATATTAATAAGCATAATTTTTTTTAATACTTTCTAGTTTTATTCCTTTATATTTTCTCTTGTTTCATTTCTAGTAGCACATAGTGGTTACCTTTCTGGGCCAATTTGTCCTTCTGTCTAGTATGCACATTTTTTACTTTTACTGGCACCTACTTCTTTAATTAATTTATGTAATTCCTTTTTTATGTTCTTTCTAATTGATTTAGTTGAAGGTAGATGAAAAACAATTGTCACACTGGCATCGCTAAGTTCAGGAATAAAATACAGATGCGAATAGCTAATGCCTACGTTTTTATATTCAAATTTTTTTAATTTGTTTTTTAATTTTTTATTTATAATACATATGTTTATTTGTTTTCTGTGATTAGTAGTTTTGTGGATTGCTAGTTAAACTAACTACCACAAAAATTAATTTTTAAAGTTATTTATGGTTGTAAATCACATAATTTACCGAAGAAAATGAAGACAACACAAACCTTTGACAAAAAAGCAGAACGAAACATAGTTTTAGAACACTATAAAATTTTTAGTGATTGCAAAAATTCTATTTATGATGATTGCAAACACGTTCATTTAGTTATGATTAGGTCAAATTTGAAAAAAAGTTTATAGGTCAACTTAAAAATGGTTCAAAAAGTTTAAAAAAATAGTCGATAATATATTTTGATCCTTGGCGTCCTTTCCTTAAATTACTGAGAAAGGACAACTTAAAGAAGTCTACAATAAAGGTAGACGAAACGTTGCTTAACAGTTTTTTTTGAGTTTGTTTTCTTTCCCCAGTAATTTATCCAATTTGTTAAAAAAAAAATTAAAACTGTAGCTCTTATTAAATTTCTTCCGGATCTAGGATGTAGCTTTTATTGCACGCAATTTCTACTAATCTATTGGTTTTGCTGGCCTCATTCTTTGTTAAATCATCGGATCTTATTAGTAACGCAACTGGTAAATATCCTAATTATTACGTGTCGTAACACATAACATTTCTTACTTTTGTTAATACCACTAAAATTTCTCCAAAAATTCACCCGGAAAAAAGCAAAGAATGCAGTTCCAAGTGTAACAATATCTCCCGATTTCACTTTCATTCGATAATCACCAGTAATTTTGACATTCTAAGTGTTATACAATCTTCATTTCCTCGAATTCTCGGATATTATTACATAATTCAGCTTCCCAAAAATTTCTTGCGACACTGTAGGTGTTGGTTAGACCGTCAAAAATTAATTAAAATTCTGAACAGTTTTAATTTCGCCATGGGCACATTTTGAAATCATTGAAAATTCAACACGGGTTGTGTCCTCGGCTTACTTCTCAAATAAACAATATCGATCAGAATTTTCTTGTTTCGTTAGAAATTTATTGTAGGTTAGTAGGTCTAGGAAATTGGAGGATCAATGCGCATCGTTGATTCATTGCAAATGCAAATCTGAGAAGAAAATCAAGGAGCCTTGATAAAAAACACGCAATTTGCGGCTTATTGGAACAGTGTTTGCAATTTTATGCTTTCGAAGTTATCATGACGCGATTTAGGATGCAGGTGGCAAGGTCGAGTGGCCCAAGCTGTGAATGACCTGATAAAATATTAGCAAATATTCGACAAATTAAATTTGTTAAAGTATGTGGAACGAAAGTGATGAAATAATTTGATATATTAAAACGAAAAAAAAGGCACCTCTTCTCTAATAGGAATTTGCAGACATTCTAAATCTTTAGTTGCATTAGGTAGGTAATTTTTTTTAAATATTGGTTGTTTAGTTTTTTTATTCACTTCACTTACATTTCGTAACTTATTTGCTTTTCATTTCTTTTCCGTTATCTTCCCTAGTAAGTTTTTCAATAATTTATTTTTTCTTTAATTATATCTCTTTCTTTACCTATTACCTTGTCTTCCCAATTTTCTGTGTCAACTTCGAAATTTATTCTGAAAATATAATCAAAGATTCAGAAACCACATACCTATTTTTATAGATAAAAAAATTGAGAATAAACTACTTATTGCTCTTAATGTTTGAATAAAAATCTTAATAAATAAAAAGATGTACTAGTTCGTTTTAATCTCCCGTCAAAAAGGTGTTCATGCGTTTTACTAATCACAAAAAATAGGCCACCTAGACACATCCTGTGTCATCCTGCATGAGTACCAGTGTAAGAGGCTTGGATGTCCCCACATGTTCTAAAATCTAGTACAGCCTAAAATACATTTCTTCTGACTTAAAACCTAGATGATATTTAAACCTAAATGAGGGAGAATCATCTACAAGTCGTGATGAATGGATGAGAGTTCCCGTATAAAACGTGCACAAGCAAGAGCCAAAAACGAGCTTAGCTTTAGAATGTCGTCAAGTCGTCATAGTCAACCTACCGAGACCACGCCACGGTTCAAACGAAATTTAATTTTTTTAGTTAATTTTATAAAATTATAAATAGCAAATTATTATTTATAACATTTATATATAAACCAAAACGTATATACTCGTAGTGAATAAATAAATACGTCTATCATGGAACAATTATTCTCAATTTAATCAATTTTGAGTATAATTCAACGTTCACGTCCAATTCGTTTTAAAACAGCATAAAACGTTCTAAACACGTTCCTCAAATGAATTTATTTCTGCAAATATTTTTTATTATACCTGTAACTACTTACAACAGAAATCGTTTGTTTTCAACTTTAAGGAACGTGCAAAAAACGATATTTTTAGCACGTTTTCCGTGAAAAATTGTTAAGATAAAAAGAACGTTTTAATGCCGGTATATACCATGTCAATCGGCAAACCCATTCACAGGTCAGCACCGTAGGGGTTCTTATAATAATAATAATAATAATAATAATAATAATAATATTTATTGATGTGAAGAAACCAAGAAGGTATACATAAGTCAGAAATAGAAAATAAAATAGAAATACAAAAATATCAATTACAAAAGCTGAGAGAAGTCACAATTAAAATAATCATCATAGGAATACAAACACATAGAAATAAGAAAACACTTTAATTTTTTTCTAAAAATGGTTAGAGGCAAATTTCTGAAACTGATGGGCAAATAGTTAAAAAATTTTATGCAGAAGTATCTTGTACCAGTTTGAGTTCTGGATAATCTTAGAGATGCGGGAAGACTCTTAAAATGTGTACCAGAGAGTTCCTATGTCCCAATTGCCGTCCAACCTCAGAATTAGCCCCACGTCGTAAGGGTATAAATTACTTTTTAATTTAAGATAAAATTTTAATAACTTTGTTTACTAGATTTTACTTCATAAAGATTAAAATACATACAAAATTTTTTGAAACTCTACAGGTATATAAATAGTTTGGAGTAGTTAATAAATTACTGTGATGCTAAATAAGTATGTACCTACATATAAGTTAAAATTATACTTAACAGAATTTTTTCCGGGCTGACATTGCAGATTCTGCATTTTTAGTCACCATAGCCTTACATAATTTACAAATTCAAATAAAACCATCTTAATAAATAATAACAAACAAAAACATAATTGTCATTTTAAAGGTAAATAAATATGTCTATAAATGTTAAATAACAATAGCTTTCTACCTTACTGCCAAATTTCAAAATAATTAAATATTTAAATGGTAGGTGGTACTAATGCAACTGCGAGCTACAAATGTCTACTTTTTGCCCTAGACACAGAAAATATTTTTATATTTTCAATTAAAAAATCCACTTCATGATGTAAAACTAAATTGTCAATTACAGATTTTTGTCTCAGTTATATAATTTTAAATAATTATATAATTTATATAGTTAAATAATTTATGATATTTAATAAAGTTCAGTTCCCAAAAAGTTTAATACAAATCTTGTGTGTTTAATAAAACACTTCGTTGGCATGTCGTGTTTCAAATTAATTACCCGAGAACAAGCTCGATTCTTAGATTAATTTACTTTTAAAAAAACATTCTAATGAAAGGCGTTCAAGCCAAATTGCAAAAATCAGAGAAACTACAGACCGGTTTCGAAAATGTTACTCCATCCTCAGTACAGAGTATGCGAGCTCTGCACAAACATATTTTTTAAAATTAAAAGTAGGCTTTACGAAAAAATAAAATAGGTTTTAACTGAAATATTTTAGTTATACAAATTCTTAAGTTTATTACACTCAATTAAAACATATGATCCGTTTTCAGATGGTCGGTCTAAAAATCGTCGACAAAGTCCTGAACAAATCCTTTTACAAACTACCTACCAACAATTTTTCACATTTACTTATTTAACAGTTTGATAGGTCAATTTAGAAAAAGCTAGTTATTTAGTAGGGGTAGGCAGTAAAAACCGTCTTAAAGGATTTATTGGTTTAAGCTAAGATTATAAAACAAAACGATAATTCTAGCATTGACGAAAGATGATGGTTAAAATTAGGTAGTTTTAACTCTAAAAGATTGGGTTTTTACTGTAAATTATTTTGCTGCTGATTAATGTTTGTAATAAATTAATATTTCTGATTATTTTCTATCTGTTTTTTTAACTCCATTTCTATTAAGCACTTGTTATCCGTATTTTTTCCTGTTATCTAATTAATTAATTTTTTTTTGTAAAAATTTTCTTTTTGTTTTACAATGTTTAAACTCTTAATTTGCTACTCGAACATGCGAGAAAAAGCTCACTCAGCTATTACCCAACTCGTTTTATAATCATTTAAAGGAAAGTTCGCGTGCTATAGTGTACCAGTTTTGTAACATTCCGCTTATTACACTCAATTAAAACATATGATCCTTTTTCAGATGGTCGGTCTAAAAATCGTCGACGAAGTCCTGAACAAATCCTTTTACAAACTTGGCCTTGTCGTGGGCCGCTATCCCGGCTATTTCCTGATAATCCCCGTCCTTCTGACCCTATTAGGCATCTCCGGCTTCCAGAGAATCCACACCAACATTGACCCGGAGTACCTCTTCAGTCCCCTTAATGGCGAAGGTAAAACCGAACGAGCAATTGTCGAAAGCTTCTTCAAAGTGAATTACACAAACAAATTTAATGTGGCCAGGATAACCAGAGCAGGTATTAATAAATTTTGAATGATTCGTGGGAACCTGTCATGGCCCACTGACCCCGAAAATTCATTCCAGGTCGGTTCGGACGAGTCATTGTTACCTCCAAGGATGGAAACAAGAATCTCCTTCGGACAGTGATTTGGAAAGAATTGCGACTTCTGGATAATCTTATCCAGAATATGACAGTTTATCACGATTATGAATATTTTACTTATAAGGATATTTGTGCCAAATGGATGTCGGAGTGTTTCCAGAACGATATTCTAAATCTGGATTATGTTATGGATGAGGTGAGTACTCTCAATTTTTAATGAATCAAGGTCAAGTGTAGTGATGCTTTCTCAACAGGTCACAGGTTGTGACCTTTTTTTTTCTTCTAATTGCTTTGACCGGAATCAATGCCAAAAATAAAATGTAAACATCAGAAATCGAAAAGAAGTTTCAGTTTTTTGAAAGAATGTGACCTACTGGGAAATTGTGTTAGTAGTAAAGTGAAAATTTTGCTGTTTATGGGAAAATAAGTTCTGCGAAAATTGGTAGAAAGGATGGAGGTTTGTTTATTTGGGTTTGGGATTGTTCACATTTTGAGTGGTCTAGGTCGAGGTAAACCGGTAATGATTGTTGGGTAATTTGCTCACAGATTGGTAATATATTGTCTAAATTTTAAGTAGACAAGAATAATAATTTGAAGAATGTTTACCTGATTTTTAAATTAAGGTTAAATTAAAACTTCAAAATTGAAAAAGACACATTTATGGAAATTAAAAGTTAATAGCTTAAATGTGAGTGAAAAATTTTGGTTCATATTAAGAGTTTATTGGATCCCAAGAAAAGAAAGTAAGCTCGCTACGCTCAGGCATCAAACACAGCCACAGGTTGCTAATGTTGTTATGCCTAGGATGTACGGTAGTGGCTATTGAAAAGTGAAACGCTAAATTTAGAAAATAAAAAAGTACCACAAAAAATGACAAACATGATAGTGTTTTATAATTATCTTTTTTGATGATGTAAACGCACTGATTGATAGGCGAACTATTGCACTAGAGTGCCAATGTTCCCAGAAAAAATATTTTAGTTAATTTGTGTTAATGTTTATATTAACCTAATTATGTTAGTAGTTTTTATTAAATTTCCTGCTATAGTGTATGCGTTGAACAAGTAATTATTGTGTCACAGCTGTGAAGCCTCTGTATCTTCTCATCTTTAATGATGCAAGAATTTTTAATTATATGAACTTACATTTTAAACTAGTTAACAAAGAATAAAGTTACAGTGTTTTACAAAACCAAATCGTTGTTGAAACAAGAGACACAGTAGTGTAGAATTAATTGCGTTAATCAATTTGCCTCAGAAAGTAGTACAAGAATGTATTTTTTATTCATTGAGGTGATGGTAAGAAATATGAGAAGAGTATTGAAATTAAACCACATTGAACAATTGTATAGATATAGTTTCAGTTAAATTAAAAGTATAGTTCGTTCCTTAATAATGTGCGACCTCGTTAGCTACTTTAAAATTTCTAAAATTAAGCTTTGTCTTTATCAGATTTAGAACTTATTATTCATTGACACTCATTTGAGATTATACTATTGGGCAGTTCAGCTCAGCTCCCGTATTCTGTAGCTTAGTTATTCTTATTACTTAAGAGGAGTATGGACAAATTTCTCTCTAGTTAAATTGTTTTATAGTTTATTTTGACCATTTTTTTGAGGTATTAATTTAAGGGAGGAAAAAATTGGTCTTCACAACCTCAAACGTGAAAAATGTATTTATTCCATATAAATACATAAATAAATAAATACATTTTTCACGTTTGAGGTTGTGAAGACCAATTTTTTCCTCCCTTAAATTGTTTTATCTCTAGTATAGGAATTCCAATGTATATGCGTAAAATTAAAAACGGTTTTCAATATGAGTATTGTAATAACATGAACTACATTTTGACTTTTTTAAATTTTTAATTTCGTTCATTTTAAATTTTAACAATTTTTTAATAATTATTTTATACAGGGTTTTCATAAATGATTGTAACATCGTAGGTGGCTGTGAAAATTTTTGATATCACAAATATTCATTGTAATGTCCTATTTTCACAGCGGAATATTAAAGAATGGTTCCTGGAGTTACTCAATTGTCTAATAATAATTATAACAATAGCTAAAATTATTGCCTTTTAAAAGAAAAACATTTTTTATTTTTTTACAGCCACCTACGATGTTACAATCATTTATGAAAACCCGGTATTATTTATAAACATTTTTTTAAAAATCGCTTCCAGTCATTTTGTAGTTAATTATTCGAAGAATAATTGTACCAAATCTCATTAAAACATTTTTATAAATAAAAGTGCTACAGATTTGCGCGTTCACATTGGAATTCCCATAAGAAAAATTACCTCCATACTCCCCTCCCCTTAAGTTGAAATTTTGTAAGTTTTTTTTATAATTTCAGTAAAATAATTTCGGCTACATTGATGCTGATCTTGACTACTGCGATACAATTTTTCCAATTTTGTGTTTTCTTAATTACTTTATTTAATAACAATTATATAAAATTAAAGTATTATTCAAAGTTTTACAATTATATTTGCACACTTTGTTCTACACACTGTAGTTTAAAAGCCCAAGTGTAAATCTATTAGATTTTATTTAAACTATACTCTGAACCATGTTAACTTACTTACTTTTACATTATAGTTTCAACTAAATTAATTCCGACTTTTATATCAAGTGTTTAAATAGATTTTATTTTATGTTTTATATACCATGTCAATAACAGCTTGGTAATAGGTTGCGTTAAAATTCATATAATAACAGTACTAGCAGGTGTTAGTGTCGTTATTTAACATGTAATTTGTTTTTTATTTAAAAAACCACTGTGGTGCAAATAAATGTCGCCTTGTTATTGTTTCTATGACAACGTAATGCTTTTAATATAGAGAATTAAATTGAAGGGATCATTATTTTAACCACTGTGTTTTTTTAGATTAAAAACAGACATTTTAAAGGATGTTAAGAAAGCCCTAACGAGCAAAGGAACTGTTTGTGACTCGACGAAGAACAGCCTTAATGTTCCCGCGGCCATTACGTCCCCTAACAGGCTAGTATAGTGGATTTATACAAAAATAAGAATTTGACTTTACTTATTCAAAACATCGTAAATCGACATGATTCAATTAGTTATTTTTTTCTTAGGGTAATTTATAGTAAAAGTCAGATTCTTATTCTTAGATAAACCGACTGTACGTACATACATTTTCGTCATAAAGATTCATTATTATTGTAGAAGAAACTGACAAAATAAAAAAAAAATCATAATTATGTTTACCTTGACAATGGGCTGCTAGGAAGAAATGCGGGCTGTTATGACTTCATAACGCCCCCTCCGGTTTCCAGGGTGTTGACAAATTAAAATTTATCAATTGTTTATCGTTATTTTAATACAATCCGGTATGAGAAAAAAATAACATCATTTAAATCAAAATTTCAATAAAAATCGCCTAAATCGAGGCCTACATTACGTAGCATGAACCATGCCGGAATCTACACTGTTTTAAATGGGGCTAGTGAGGTCTCATCGTCTCGCAAAGCGTTAGATGCAAAAAAATAACTAAAATAATAGAAAAACAAACCTACACAAATAGATTTAATTGCTAAATAAAAATTGCATACAAAACAGATAATAAATTCAAGAAAAAATTAAATAGCTAACAATAAGTTAAAATACGAGAATTATCTAGTGAATTATTGTTCCGTATGGATTTCAGTTGATATTATAAAATATAAAATAAAAATTGAGATTACATATATGACTTACTAATGTGAGATTTTAAATTTACGTAGCACAATCTTCTAAAACAAGTTCTTTAGACTTTATTTATTGTTGTTTAATATAATTGCTACAATATTAGTTATAACTCACTCTGTTAAAATTTTAAAAACTAATACTTGAATGAAATTCAAAATTTATCGTTAATATTTTTTACTAGGTAAAAAGCGGATCTCTTATTTTTGCTAAAATTTTAATTTAAGCACAAATCTTTTACAAGTAGTTTTATAATTTTGAATCACAATCCGTTTGTATCACTTACTTTACTAAAGAGGGCCTTTTAAATTGTTTTATCCTCAACCGGGCGCAAAAATTGTATTCGCGCCCGCATATACGGGCGATGATAGATTATTGTCAAAAACAAAAAAGCAGTTTTTGTCAAAAACATCAAATAGGTATTTACGATATAAGTAACGTTATGATTCTGTTTACATTACGAGATTATTTAAACCAACGAAGGAGCGAGAGAAATTTTTTAAAAAATTCCTAATTCATAAATGATGTGCGATTTAGGTCTGAAAATTTATACGAAAATTTCAAAAAAATCCCAAAATGTCAAGAAATTTAATAAACCGATTTGGCATGAGATGCCCCATATACTTTCAAATTTTTCCACAAATTATTCTTTTTGTAATGACTAATATTGGATTTTTGCAAGAGATTTACTGGAGTTTCCTATGACAGAAAATTAAAGCTTTCACTAATGACTAGTGTTTGACAATAGGAAATACAAATGTATGTAATTATGACAAAAAGTTAACAATTTTTAAATTTTTTGTGAGGTATATAATCAACACTACTTCATCCGGAATTCATTTGGCAATAATACCACTAATATTATCCACGTAAGTAAAAAAATAAAACAACAAATTAAAAAAATAATTTATTAAAAACGAGCTACGTGTGTATAATAGCCTGCCTTTTTTATTATACATACTTCACGCAAAAAAATTAATTAGCTTGCTGTATGTTGTATAATTAAGCCGAAACTAAACGTGATGCCATACTTCACCTTTATGTAATTATCAAAAACGTAGAATACTTTTACATGTAATTACAAACTTTCTCCGAATGAAAGAGATTCAAAGAAAAATATGTCATACTCTACTGACACTTTATCTTTTTAAAATTCCTTATTTAAAAATAATATTTATTCAATTATACTGTTAAAATCAACACAAAACTGAATTAAAATTTTGTTTATATTTCTTTCACTATGGGTACAAAAACAAAACAGTACAGAACAAACCTCGTATCTTTTCATTTATTTCGAGCACAAATTGCCCTCTGACTCACTCCCAATGCAATAACACCAATTACAAGAAAACTTAAACCATAATCAGCAAAATAACCGCGACATGCAAGTGAAAGTGTAACAAATTTTGTCCTAAACGTGGCGCCTTTACAGGTCGAAACCGGTGCCCTCAACTTAACATTTCCTCTAATGTTTAATCCTGTAACATGGGATGCTCATGCTTTTCCTGTTTTCTTCGGGGGAACACAAGTTAGTGAAGATGGACTTATTATTAGCGTTCCTTCCGTTCAACTTGTCTATTTCGGAAATGCAGACAGCAAGAAATTGGACGAAATGTAATAATTTCTTTAAAGTAATTGGATTAAATATAATTTTTTGAAATTTTAACAGGGGATCAGCATGGGAAGACGCCTTTTTGGATACAGTTGGAAAAGCACAAGATGATGGTGTTTTCAAACACATCAGAATTGCAAGGTTTGCGTCCAGGACGTTAGACCATGAGCTTGAGAAAAATACAAGGTCTGTGATTCCGTATTTTACCTCGACGTTTCTTGTTATGGCGATATTTTCTACTGGTGAGTTAAATATATTATTTCTAAATCTATATATTTGCCCATTAAAACAATAAATTAGAATAAAAGATTAAAAACACTCTAGATACCATAACTTCGATTGTAAAAAAATCTGTTTTTAAACTTTATTTTTGTGCAATCGGGCAAAAAATGCTTATTTTACGCCTGTTTACGTTTTACGTCCGCAAAATAGTACCTAGTTGTACTACGGCTTCTGTGTTTTTGTAGACTGCCTCTCAAGTTCAAGTTTGTTTTCGCGGTTTTTGTCACTATTGGCGGCCGCGAAATACAATTATTACGATATTTAGCTGTTGAGGCTACATAAAAAACATCCTATCTTGGTTCAAAAGCTGTATTACGTAGGAAGAACATTCTTATTATTTTGAATCTTTTTGAAATTTTCAAAATAGATCTCATTTTCTTCTCGAGAGTTCCTTAATGTCAAGAAATGACCTTTTGTCGTCAATCTAGTAGATTTTTTTAATATTACTTAGTTCGACAGATCTACTCTGTGTGTCACCATTTTGACAAATTCCTGAATTTCATAGTCGATTATCTCCGGCAGTACTTAAAAAAAGACAAGTTCAATCCCGCCCGTTGCCGTGAGACTAGTCCTTAAGGATGAATTAGTCTCCTCTCTTTCTCCTGCCTGGCGTCCCGGAATTAACGTTAGGCAAGTAGTCAAAACGACAGGCTTTTCATTCGTCCTTCAGGACTTCCTCCTGCACCCCGCCAAAACAACCTGATGATCGTAGCAAGAGTATTTTTTCATTTTAAATATTCTTGAAATTTTTAAAATAGAACTCATTCTCTTCTCTAGAGTTCCTTAAAGTCAAAAAAAGACCTCTTATCGCCAATATAGTGAATTCCTTTAATTTTGCTTGGTTTGATAGATCTACTCTGTGTGTCACCATCTTGAAAAATCCCTGAATCTCAAAGTCAATATCTCTGGTGACACTTAAAATAAAACAACAACGGGCTCCACCCGCCCGTTGCCGTGAGACTCGTCCTTAAAGATGAATTAGTCTCCCCGTTTTCTCCTACCTGTCGTCCCATAATCAACGTTAGGCATGTCTTCAGGACGAGAGGACTTCCTCCTGCGCCCCGCTAGCGCTCTCAGCAAACCACCGCCCTTAGACCTTACTATTTTCCTGCACCTTTTTTAGGATTCTTAAACAGTTGACTTTTTAGAGAGTTGTCACATTAGCTCAAATTTCCTAGTGCCTTCCATTACTCTTTATTCCGTCAATACTTAAATCTGACCGGGCATCATAGGTTATTTCATCTTTTCGACCATTTAGAATCACCAACAGTGCCATATTGATTTATGCATTAACTAGGACCAGGACATACACTAGTCTGAATAAATCCAATCAATGAGTTTTGTAGTTGCTTATTTAAGTTTCTTGGTGTGGATAATGTGGATAAAACTACAGCTTTTTAACATTGTTAGATGCGTAAATCTAGTTATTTTCATGACTGCTAACTTTATAAGTTTTACGAAGTGGACAATATCGATCATTGTTACAAGCATCTTATCTAAATTTTTACTTAAGAAGTTTGAATTCTTCTTCTTTAGCTTCTTGAAATTGTTGAATTGGGTAAATCCAGTTCGTTTGATGACTGCTTATTTGATAAGCTTCTTCTTGGAGTACATAATACCAGTCATGTTTATAGGATCGTATCCAGTCACTTTTAGAGGTGCTTATTTAAACTTTTTGGAGTGGATAGTGCCAATCATTTTCGTCACGTATTATCCATGCTTTATTTAATGAATAAAGTCCATCCTCTTCGTAATATCTTAACTTCTCAGAATCGAGTGGAATTAAAAAAATCTAATGATATCTAATATTAATTTTATATTTACTTTTTGTATTTATGATGTTATGTTTTTACGGTCGAAACATGTAGTTATTAGAATTAATTTTTTCCACACATCTTATTATTTAACTTACATACTATTTTTATTTCAACAACATTGTTTTAGTAACCTGTATGATGACTGATTGGGTCCGTTCAAAGCCCTGGTTGGGTCTTTTGGGTAATTTAAGTGCAGCCATGGCAACTTTATGCGCTTTCGGTGTTTGTATGTATGCCGGAGTTGACTTTATCGGTATTAATTTGGCCGCACCATTCTTAATGATTGGTAAGTTAATTTTAAGTACCTATCTTTATTCCAAATATTATCTCTTATTTTTTAGGTATTGGAATTGATGACACTTTTGTGATGTTGGCCGCTTGGCGCCGAACTTCAATCAAGACTTCAGTTCCTGAACGAATGGCTCAAATGTTGAGCGAAGCCGCCGTTTCAATAACTATCACTTCAGTCACTGATTTTTTCAGTTTTTGGATTGGCATTTTCAGTCCTTTTCCTTCAGTCACAATCTTTTGCATTTACTCAGGTACTTGGTCCTTGTTTATATTTTCTTCTAAATTGTTTTTTTAGGTGCCGCGACTTGCTTCCTCTTCGTTTGGCACTTGACCTTTTTTGCCGCTTGTGTGGCAATTTCTGGGTATTGCGAACAAAAGAATCTTCATTCGATCGCTTGTGTGAAAGTCCAACCGCTGTCAAAATCCCGTAAGTAAAAAATATGTGACCTATAGAAGGTGAAAATGTAAACAATTACGTAAAGATCATCGATAACCGTAACGATTAACGTAAGACGGAAGCTTTCTTCTTTCTTCCGGTTACGCAATTCTGTTTTGAATTTTCTCCGTTAATTTTTATAATTCAAAGCAATTAATTATAACAAATCGCGAATTGACGAGACGGTGAAAGTGTTTACCACGGAATTTTTTTTCAGAACACAGATGTTGGATTTACCGGGCGTTCTGCTCCGGTGGGGTTGACCCAGACGACATGGATAACCCCATAGATAATCAAGAACATGGAATGATGGTCTTTTTCCGCGACTATTTTGCCACTTTTATCAATAATGGTCTAGTCAAATTCGTAATTATAGTCATTTTCTTGGTTTATTTATGTGGTGCTGGGTATGGTGTTACGCAAATTGAAGAAGGGTTAGAACGAAGAAAAGTCGCTAAAAATGATTCCTACGCAATTGAATTCTTTGATAGAGAAGACGATTATTACAGGGAGTTTCCTTATCGAATACAAGTTGTTGTAGCAGGCGAGTATGATTATTCCGACCCGGAAATACAAAGACAGGTCGAGAATTTAACGCAGACTTTCGAAAATACTTCCTACGTGTCAAATACTCTGTATACGGAATCTTGGTTAAGGAGTTTTGTACAGTACGCTGAACGAAACGAAGACTTTTTGAATATTTCCATCAAGACGAAAGAAGGGTTCATGAAGGCTCTAAAGGAGGTAATAAAACTGTCACAAATTATACTTAGGTATTTCTTACACAATTGTGAATCAACTTGATTTTTTTTCCTATTTACCTATTCAATATTTTCTAAGAATATATTCAACACAATTCGTTATAGTTAAGATGCCTTAACCAAAAACCCTTACAAAATTACTAGATGTCCTTAAAAAAATGAATTATTTTTTAAATTTATTCAAGTAATTACATAATTATTTTTAACAAATATGTTTTCAGAAAGAACATTCACATTGCTTTTAGATGAACATTAACATTATCATTTTTCTCTCGACTATTGGCACAAAAGTCCAAAATACGCATTATTTTTATTATTTGTCGCGGTTCTAACAAAAGGGGTCTGTCTAAGTAGTACCTATAAACACATACCTTCCTATACAGCCGCTCTTTATACGGCATTTCGCTATAACGGCCCTCTTTAATTAAGGCAAATTTTCGATTTACGGCCTACAATGTTTCGCTATAACGGCAAAAAAAACTTTTTTTGGTGTCGATTTATCTACTTGTTGCCAATCTTAAGATGAATTTGTATTAGAATAATTTTTTCCTTACACGGCTTTTCGCTTTGCGGTCAACTTTTGTGGAACGTATCTAGGCCGTAAAGCGAGGTATGGGTGTATTTGTTTATTTAATAAGCTTTTTTTGAAATACCCCGAGTAGAACTTTCGGTCTTCGGACTCCATTATGACAAAGACACATTTTTTTTTTTCAGTTTTGGCTAGCTCCAACCAGTCCCTTTTCTCTCGACGTAAAATTCAACGACGCCGGTGATTCCATAATCGGTATGCGATTCCTTATCCAAGCCGTCAACATCTCAGGAACCGAACACGAAAAAGAAATGGTGCGAGCTCTTCGAAAAATCTGTAAGGAATCAACACTAAATGTCAGCGTCTTCCACCCCTACTTTGTCTTCTTTGACCAAGTAAGTCGCTCAAGAAACCAAGAAAACTAACTAAAGATAAAATTTCTGTTCCAGTTCGAACTAGTTCGACCCCTCTCCATCCAAAACATGATAGTAGGAGCCGGGATTATGATGTTAGTTTCGTTTATTTTCATCCCGAATATCCTGTGTTCCTTATGGGTCGCGTTTAGTATCCTATCAATCGAAGCAGGAGTAGTGGGCTACATGGCTTTGTGGCACGTCAATCTCGATTCAATTTCCATGATAAACCTTATCATGTGTATAGGATTCAGTGTTGATTTCACTGCTCACATCTGCTATGCTTACATGTCTTCAACAGCAAAATCAGCAGATGACAAAGTCAGAGAGTGTCTCTATGCTCTAGGACTTCCGATATTCCAAGGTGCTGTCAGTACTATCCTTGGAATGATAGCACTACTACTTGCAAATAACTATATTTTTGCTGTGTTTTTCAAAATGGTGTTTTTGGTCGTGTTCTGTGGAGCAATGCACGGTTTGTTCCTTCTTCCAGTACTGTTGTCTCTATTTGGACCAGGATCTTGCACTCCAAAGGACAAAAACCAAGATATCAAAATGTCAAATGTTGAAAAAGCCTTACCCCACCCTTACTGTATCCCACACCCACAATTTACCCTAAACGGAAACAATCTGGGTAACAATTTAAAATGTCAAAAACTCGAAACACTAGAAAAGTACACAAAGAAGCCTCAATACAAAAACTACGATATGGAGAAAGATCTAGGCTTAGGTACTTCTGAAGAAAATTCAAGTGAGTCATCAAGTCACTCAAATAAAAAACCTCCAGTTGAAGAAGAGATGATTGAAAGGAGGTATAGAGAAGCGTGGAGAAGGAACTCTGATACTATGAGTCAGTTCCATACATCGCAAGTTTTGGATATTTTTGGAAATGACTCAGAACGGGAGTACTACAGAAGGTTGGAGGAGAATCGGAGAAGGTTTTACGAGAATAATCCTGAAACAAGAAGGGTGAATGACCAAAGACACAGAAGGAGATATTCGCCACCAGAACAACGTTACTACAACAGAAATCAAGGACTGGCGAGGTCGAGCTCGTATCATAACATCATTCATCCAAGATATGTTCAAGAATTGAGATTCCCATAAACTTTGTGTTTTTTAGTGTGATAAGTTCCGAATAAACTATTAATAAGGCTGTCGAGGTTACGTGACGATGTGCTCAATGATTTAATTTTAAGATTGTACAGATACGATTTTGTATAAATTATTTTTGCATTAATACGAAAAATAAATAAGACTAAACCTCTAAAGTGTGTTTTATTTCATTTGTGGAGATACCCAATATATTCTAAGTTAATTTCTTGCTATATAACAGACCAACAAACGTATGATTTATTAGACGGGTCTAAAGTTCAAGCATATTCTAAAAATTATGCAAAAGGAGACTTCTTTTAAGGTTTAGAAGCAGTATTGTCAAACGAAGTATCTAATGCTTTGTTGGGCGGTGTAAAAAGCAGTGGCTTAAACAAATCAAGGCAACTCATGGAGGTAGTGACGTTGTCTTGTCGATGTTTATTTCTAATTTAAAAAAATAAAAACCGATTGACCCATAAAAAATCACATAATAAAACACAAATAAGAAAAACACTACTGTAATACCCTAAACATTCTAGTTTTAATCCAGTTACAAGTTACAAATAATTATCACATAATTAAAAAATTAATCGAAAATAAAAACTACTGTGCAAGCTTCGTGTTGTCAAAGTCGCCCGACCAGTTGTAAAGCAATTGCCGAATTCATAAAATAGGATTCTAACTGCGCGTGGAAACGGAAGGAAATTGGGATTACTGCTAATGTTATTACTATTGGAAATAAATAAGAATATCCTATCCTTTAAACCTTTTTATAAATATATCATTTTCGGTGCCAATACAAAC
Organism: Tribolium confusum; assembly: GCA_029207805.1. Classification (NCBI taxonomy): domain Eukaryota; kingdom Metazoa; phylum Arthropoda; class Insecta; order Coleoptera; family Tenebrionidae; genus Tribolium; species Tribolium confusum. The sequence goes on from JALGAY010000006.1 coordinate 16,189,507, forward strand.
ATTTTTATGGTAGAAAATAGATCTGAAAAAAATAAATTTATAAAATATGTACCTACAAGTCAAGTATCATAAAGAAATTACCGCAGGGTTAGCTTCATAAAAACATTTTGCTATTTCATAAGCAGCAACACAACTGTCGTCTAATGTTTTTGCTGAAAAATAAATATTAAGAATGAAGTTGCTTGTAAAATGAAAATAAAAATTACCCGCATCTTTACATTTAGTTGCTGACTCAATTGAAGCATCTTTTATGGTTGTGGGTAAATTTTTTTCAGCTAAAGTTATCGCATAATCAAAATTTAATACGTTTTCTTTATTGATCTAGAAACTGTTTTAGCAAATTTATTATTAAAAAATACTAGTTTTACCAGTTTTTGGGAGTTGAGGGCGCAATGCATGTAACACTAAAATATTTTGAAAAATTTATAATTTACTAAAAAGGAAGTTATTTATTAAGTACCATAGCGGTGTGATCAATATCCCACTCTCCTTGATGCATTTTATCAATGTCCTCTATTAAGAAAAAAATATACAGTGTGTTGCTAAAGTAAGGAACAAAATTCATAATTCTTTTATTGAATGTTTTTGAGCAAAACACTCGGACAGGTCAATTTTATTTTTTTATTTGCCATTTTATGACATAAAAATTTGACTTATGACGTCATGTATTATTGCGCAATGACGTCATCATCAGTTTTTTTAAATGGCATCCCCTTGTTTTTTTTGGTGTTTTTTGTAGGCGGTCCAACTACTTAAATGATGGTGTAAAAAAATTGGTACCTTAGATAACAATTTTTTTGAGAAAATAACCCATTTATGTTGGCTACCTAAATTTACAAAAAACAATTTTTTACACTCAAATCTGACACGCAATTACTGTTTATACTTTTTTTTACAGAAATTGTCAAAATGACAGTAAAAATTAGGATTCTGTGCTGAGACTTTTAAATTTCAGAAACAACTACTTTATTTCGTGAGTAAATTATTATCTGAAAATTAAAAGTCTCAGAACAGAATCCTAATTTTTACTGTCATTTTGACAATTTCTGTAAAAAAAAGTGTAAACAGTAATTGCGAGTCAGATTTGAGTGTAAAAAATTGGCTTTTGTAAATTTAGGTAGCCAACATAAATGGGTTATTTTCTCAAAAAAATTGTTATCTAAGGTACCAATTTTTTTACACCATCATTTAAGTAGTTGGACCGCCTACAAAAAACACCAAAAAAAACATGGGGTTGCCATTTCAAAAAACTGATGATGACGTCATTGCGCAATAATACATGACGTCATAAGTCAATTTTTTATGTCATAAAATGGCAAATTAAAAAATAAAATTGACCTGTCCGAGTGTTTTGCTCAAAAACATTCAATAAAAGAATTATGAATTTTGTTCCTTACTTTAGCACCACACTGTATATGATCAAGAAAATTACTTCGCTAAAAGGCTGTGAAATGCTTTTTGCCAGTTTAAATTATATATAAAAAAACAAAGATACAACCTTTTAGATTATTTTTTGTATAATATTGTTTAAAACAGTCTTTATGAAAAGAATATATTTAATTACCATTTGTGGCTTTAGATTTTGGTTGACACATATTTCTAACAAGTTTAACAGCTGCCTTTAATTGTTTTTCAGACATCTAAAATAACAAAAATCCAATTTTCTGTAAACAAATTTAATTACTTCTCACCGTAGCTTCCGTTATTCTATTAAGAAAAATACAACACAAACACAACACCAACAAAAACTTCATCTTTGACACTGAATATGCGTTTATTAGATTTTGCGGAAAATTTTGTCTAATAAATAGTTAGAAAAAAGGAAGTTTGTAATTAAAAACTTGTAATTTCATTGTAATTTAAATGCTCCTTGTAGATTTATAATTAATTCAATAAATACAGGTGCATAATATCTTATTTAAGTCCAATGAATGGAAACATTTTTTTCGAGTTATTATCGGAAATTAAAGATGAGGATTTTTTGTATCACTTCCTTTTTTATATAAATGTAAGTATTTAAAATTTGCATAATGATTAACTGTAATCAATAATCATAGTTGCGTTTCTTGAGTAAGTAAGACACATCGTTGAATATCAATTTCAAATTATTCAAACTTTTATAATTAACTTTGTATTAGTTTGCATATAAAATATTATAATTGATCCTTTAAATCCCCTAAATAAGCGAATAATTTCTGGTCCTTTGTAAACAATCAAATTTTCTTACTGTTGATATTAGAATTAACTCAAGTTTGCGAACTTATAGTCTTATTTGAATGTTAACGCAGTATTTTATCAAAACTTTTGACCACTGACTGAAAATTATCACTTTGATAAGTAAATATACACCTAACAAAAATAGAATAACATTTCCTATACACGTCTAACTATTGGGATCATCATAAGTTCAAATCCAAAATACAATTTCAATAAAAAATAAGGCAAGATTATTTGGTTCGCGCGGAAAACTCAAATGAATAGAAAAAATATCCTAACAAAATTAATATTATGACCTTAGAATCGCCCTATGCCGTAATTCCTGTAGATTTTTGCAGTCGGTAACTTGGTAACTCGGAACTGAAAAGTATTCTTCTTAGGAGACCCGTTTTCTTTTATTTTTATTTTAATATTCTATATTTTCCTTATGGTAATTTTACTCGGTTCACATCAATGATCCGCTATTCAGCGATATAATTCAGACACTCAACTGAGCTCAATCTTTTTCGAATAATTGTGCATTTGTTAGTTAAGCTATAAATATCAGCCCTTATAAGATTACGTTCAAAGCGAAAACGAAATGGTGTTAATCTCTTACCAGCAAGTTGAAAATCTCGCACTACTAGACCAAATCGCTTCATATTTGTAATATCTTGATACTTCTGACTCTTTTTTTATCGCTGTTTTCTTTGTGTAGCAGTTTCAATGAGCAAATTCACGAGTTCTGCTAACTAAAAGCTTATCTACTTAAAAAAAGAAATACTTTTTCACAAAACTTGGGTGACACACGTTATTTTATTAACCTTTTATTGCAAAAAAATTCTTAGTACCTCTTATAATTGCTTTGCAAAAAAAAAACTTTGTAAATTTCCATTAAGCTCGACTGTTATAGTACAAAAAAACAGTTCGTTTAAAGCATCAAAAAGACAAGTTAACAAAAAAAGTTTTTTTAAGGGTAAGCTCCTTGCTTAAATTTAGACAGTTGTGGTAGCAACGAGCCACAATAAGTAACAAAACTAATCCGTATTCTGGTTCGTTTACCAAAAGTTAAGAGAGAAATTTAGAAGACTTAGGTAAACTTAGAAGACTTTTTTAACAATTAATTGTTGTTGCTTAAAAAAAGTCTATTTGGTGAAAATAATTATCTAATTTTGTATTAGGAATAACATCGTGCTTAGTCTGCACATTGATAAATTCGATCGTAAGCTAGTTATGATAGGTCATGTTTTACAGTTTAGAAAATGACGACATTGTTTAACTGCATCAGAATGAATTTATTTGAAAAAATGTTTCCCTTTTATTAACAAAATGCAGGATTGCAAGACAAAAAGAAACAGGTAAAAAAAGACAAATAATTAGAGTGACACCAATTTATTATTGTACTTTAACATTCTAAGGAAAGAAATAGTTCTAAAAAAAAAACAAAACATAAGAAAAAAATAATTATTTTAAAACAATTTACCTGCGGATTGTCCAAATACATACAATGAGCAATTTCATAACTCGCTTCACATTTGTCAGAAGGCGTTTTAACAGATTCTTTACAATTATTTACTGATTTTATAGCAGGATCTCGGATACTTTCAGGTGCCTGAGCTGTCAAAACTGCAATACCTGCTTCCCAATCAAAACTGTTATCTTTGCCGATCTAAAACCACTAATTAAAGCAAAAACAAAATTAAGCAAGAAATTATTACCAGCTTATACATATTTAAAATACACCAAAGATAACATTTCCCATTTTTATCCATATCCCAGTCCCCCTTATGCATGGCCTCAATTTGTTCTAAAATGTTTCTTTTTAAATCTGTATTCTAATTATGTAGAATATATTTTTTACCATTGGTAGCTTTAGATTTTGGTTGGCACACATTCCTTACCAATTTTAGGGCAGCTTTCATCTGCGCCTCACTCATCTGTAACATTTTTAAATAAGAATATTATTATTATTCTTTTTTCAACATAACTTTGTATACAGTATTGGAAACATGGTAAAAAAAGTACCAAATTTTTGACAAATCGACAAAGATGGATTACCACCTTAATCATAGTCTGTCTGCTTTTGCCGACAACAGTCAAACAAAGACAGGCTATTATTGCATTTTTTTTCTAATAAATAAAAGTAAACGATTAAGGTAGGTCATTGTGGTTATTTTTTTAACAAACGGGGTAAAAAAATGGCGTTTAGATGTAATAATTAAAAAATAATAATTACTTACCGCACAATGAACATTATAAAAGCTTAAAGTTGCAACAATCAGCAACAAAAGAGCTTTCATCTCTTGTCCATTCACTAGCACTCAAGGCAGCCAAAACAACTACCACATCACAATTTTCCACTCTTTTATAAGTTTAATACTGCGTACAATACACTACTTAATTTGCATTTTACCCCTTTAATTATTATTTACAAATTTTTCATATGAATGAATATAAATTTAAAACCACAAAAAAATTGAAGGATCTTTAAACGATATTTATACAAGATAATAACACACATTTCTCGATCTAAATCTATAATTTGTTTGCGCTAAAAATTGTAATACATTATAAGAGGAAATCCTCTATAACTTAAAATTAGAACCAACTTTTTACATTCATTTGTGCATACTTTAACATATTTACTTTAATTGACGCTGCTATTTCTATTGGATTTTTATTTTGTCCATAGTAGTCAACAAACTGACCATCAGGGTCCACCAAATACATTATTATTGTATGATCTACCTAAAAAATTATAAAAAATCGTGATTACACGCTCTAGTGGCAGAGTTGGTGCGAGAACGTGCGTTATTAAGGGAAAAAATTCAGACTGTTGCAGAATCACTAATCTCTGAAATCGGTCACCAAATAATAAAATAAGAGATAGAGAAAAAAATTTTGTGTTTAAAAAACAAATCTCTACCTAGCATAAAATATTAACTGTATAGTTTTCCCCTCAATAACGCCCGTGTTCACTAATTAATTATTGTTACTTTCACTTACAATATAGTCACTGTCTTTATCTTTGGGCCCTGCACTAAAATAAACACGATATGCCTTACAGGCCCTTGCTACTTGTTCTACAGTTCCCGTGAGTCCCAATAACCTAGGACTAAACTCTTTACAATATTTCCCAACAATTTCAGGAGTATCACGTTCAGGATCAACAGAAATAAATATTGGTTGCACTCTGGGAACTTCCTTTGTTGAATCTAATTGATACAATTTCAGAAACATAGATTTGTAATTAATTTAATTATTACCTAAGTCGTTAATTACTGTAGCCATTTTTTCTAACTCATCAGGACAAATGTCAGGACAATGCGTAAAACCGAAATAGATCAACATCCACTGCCCCAGAAAATCATCACTTTTACGTATCTTACCTTCGGAGTCTACTAACTCGAAATAGCCCCCAATTTTCGCTTTGCCTAACATTCTTTTCCGTTCTCTCATAAGTGCTACCAAAACATGTAAATTTACAGGTGTCTTTAAAGATACAGAAATTACCATCCTCTTTCTCTTTTTTTAAATAATACATAAATGCAAGTAAACCGCCCCCGAGTACCCCCGTAATTGCTAAATTTCGCCAAGATATCGGGCCGATACCTTTTCCAGGTTGTTTCTGTTTAGGTTTGGGCTGGATATTGCCATCACAGAAGCCCCTGTAGTGAAGTTTTGGTACATTTCGCTAAAATTAATACTAAAAAAAAAGGAAAAATTGAATTGACTTACAATTGTACTAAATTTAAGTAATTTTGAGTTTGGTCGTAACAAGGAATTAATTACTGTAGTTACACAAAATGTGGACATTATAGTTGAGGTTATGTCACAAAAAGACGGTTTTCACAGTTGCAATTAATAGGAATAGTACAAGATTGTCTTTTGAACTGTATGTAAATGTTTTTGCAGAAAATCACTAATTTTAAATACGGGACAAGTGTTTTTTTATATATGTTTATAGGTTAGGTTTGGTAACTTTTTGTTTTTAAGGTTGGCGTTCATGTTTTTTCGGGGAAAATTTGAATGTGGCCTCACAAATTAATTTTTGGGGACATTTAATTAATTAATGAGTGTAGACAGTGAAAAGATTTGATTTAAGTTCTTCTGGTCTTCACTTCTTCAGTGTAGCAGAAAAGGTATGAGAAGTAATTTAAATATCAAGCTTTTGTGTTGTACGTAAAAAAACCTTTTGCATAAAACCAATATAAAACGATTTAACGTTTATAGGTTAGTTTTGGGAACTTTTCATTTTTGGGATTGGTATCAACTGGCGGTAATTTTGAAATTGTTACAAATTAATTTTTATTATTACCCCCCCTAAAAATACAATAAATTCAAAATTCTTGTTTTAAGGCACTTCTTCTTATTACCAAAAAGCTAAAAAAAATTAAAATTACATCACAATTCGCTGTATTAGTAAAAAATTAATCTCGAACTCGCATATTCCAAATTCTTGATTTTTTTAGTCCAACTGCTGGTCTTGCTATTGAGCTAAATTTGAATTTGTTAATATTAACATTAGCTCCTAATCCATCATTAATAGTTTTAAATTCTTCTGAATTTATATAACTTCCATGAATGTCTAAATAAGCCAGACTTTTCATTTTTTTCAAAACTCTACAAAAATAAAAGAGGTGAAATATTTCTGAGCAGACAGAGACTCACAATAATGATCTGTACGGAATGAGATAACATCGTGAAAGCGACAAGAAATTCAGTTCATCTAAAACAGTCAGTTTTTTCACAGCTTCACCTGTAATTGAAGTACAGTCTGATAAATCCAATTCACGAAGATTTGGACAATTTGCAATAATCTGAACAACATCTAAAAAAAAACAACATTATTTTACATCAAGTTTTGTCTATTTATTACTTTGGTCATTTAGTAATTTTCTACATCCAGAGAAATTGAACCTATCCATAGTAGAAGGCAAAATCTCACAAACCAGGTCAATACTTTCGGAATTTAAGTAAGTCCAAGACAAATTAAGCTCTCTTAACCTAAAAAAATCATTTAGCACATTGAAAAATTAATAAAACTATTACTTTCTACAACTTATTAATAAATGTCTCAACCCTTCAGCATTAATCCCTGAAGCCATGGCCAAATTAAGAACTTCAAGGTCCCTATTTACTGAGAGTGCAATCAATACACTGTCATTAATTGGTACACTTTCTAAGCTTAATTTTTTCAGTCTTCTACATTGATTAAAAATTGTTACAAGACTTGAAGGAGCGACTACAGCCATTGTTAAATCTAAATACATTAATCTGCAACGATAGTCAGGTTGGGCTGCTTTAACATTTGGCAGTATAGGTGGTGACATAATCTGAAATTATTTAATTAATATTTACACAAAAAGAGAAAAAGAAAATTACTCTAGTCCTAGTTAATCTTAAAATAATGACTTGTCTGCTTAGAATTATACCCATAGCCCCCTTTTCTAGTGTCTTATTGGAAATATCCATTCGAGTCCACAAACTTTCATCTTCCACCAATTGACTAAACCTTCTACAAACTAGAGCTAAATTACCTAACTGTGTTTTTGATAATTTTTGGAAAATGTTCAATATCACTTCATCTGACAATAAATCGAAATAATCTACAAACAATTAATTATTTGGAGCCTCAATTAAATCCAATCCTCTACTTGTATTGCTGTTATTAAACATCTTTTTCTCTTCTTGTATCATAATATGATCCAGTTCTCCCATTGTAAGTTTCTTAAGTGTATTTTCCGGCAGTGCAGCTTCCAGAACAGCAATTTGTTCAGCTTTAGTCGTCGATGTCTCAACAGAAGTGCCACACATAACATTTTGACGTTTCAGTTCTTTTTCTAAGGCATATTCTGAATCACTGGCTAATCTTTCAACACCTGAATCATAAACTGAATGTAAGATTAATTCGTTTTTACTTAAAGTCCACCGATTTGTGTCTGATAGAGCCACATCGTAACGGGCTCGCTTACTAAAAGAAAGGGAGGACTTGATGTTCACAAAATAAATAGAAAGTAGGGACTTACCAAACTGGTGATCTATCAATGTCAACTTTTACCGATTTTAATGCTATTTTTTGGGTATCCATCACTTATAGGAATTTTCATTAAGAAATTTTCACTTCATTGTAACATTATGCACACTTTTTTACTTATTACCTCCAAACAAAAATTCACGCGCCCCCTGAAAATTGACATTTTGGTACCAACATTGAAACAATAAAGTTACCAAAACAATCAAAGGATCAATTAATTTTAATTTAAAAACAATTAAAATAAACTTTATTTTGGGTCTCTAATGCGTATGTTTAAAACTAAAGACATTTTCATATGTTAATAAATAAAGAAAAAAGGTTTTAGCGTTTTAGAGATAGTTTTATGCAACTGTGGTTGAAATGTGGTTATAACCGAATAGTCCATATTCGATACTGTATTTCTGGTTGCCTACCCATTTTGAATCATTTTTTTCATAAAATCTAAATAAATATCGAAAATTTAAAATATTGTAAAAATTAGGCGAAACTGCTAAATTGTTCATCTTTTAAACAGATTTTACATTATTTGTTATATGTCTAAGAATATTGACCATAGTTGATGTTGATATACACGGAGTGAAATAAAAAGCAGAAATCACGGGATGATGAAATCTCTCAAAAAGTTTTTGAAAAGATTTAAATTAAGATTATTATTAACATTAACATTTAAAGTGAAAGATAACGTTAAAAAAAATGAAAATTTTAGAGCTTGTTAACAGTTTATTTGTTTACTTTACTGATGTTTTGTCAAAATTTTATAATGTTTCTTGACGGTTAGATGTACCATTTACATAAATAAAAAACACAAGACTAAGGTTTTTGAAGCACTAAGCTTCGAAAAGAAGTCTATGAGACTCCCACAAATTCCACAACGCTTACAATTAGATGTAGAGTAAGATGGGACATGCGTGACAGTGGAGAAAAATTAAATATTTATTTAATTAAGTGGACAACTTTTTTTAAAGCGCTGTCGTCATAACAGCCATACTTTATTGAATTCACATTCATAAAAAAACATTTTGAAACTTTTGTTTGACTTCAGTTAATAACAGTTGCAAGGGAAATAAACGTATTAACTTTAAAACTCAAGTAGCAAACTACCAAATACTATAATAAGTATAAGAGTTTTGGCACTTTTTCATACTCATTGTTTGAAACGAGAAATTTTTCTACGAATTTTACGTCACATTTGTAATACCAATTGTACATAATTTGCAGAGTTACAAACGTTCCAAAAATCAATGATTATAAATGGTCATTTTTTGCTGGTTACGTTTAAATATACAAGCTGTAGTGAACTAAATAAAGTTCGGTTGAATTCGGAACCCTTCAGAATATCAAATGGTGTCTTTATTATTTAACTGAATAATCTTTTATTAATTAAAAAAAATAAATTCAACTTAATAAATTGTCCTTTGATTTCAACCCATTTTTTTTGTTTCTCTTTTCCGAATAAAGTTGAATCAAGTCCAAAGTCATCCACGCAAATTATCGAAGTTGGCACTTTCAGACTTTTTCACTTACCACATTTGTTATTAATGAATTTCACAAATAAATACAAGACTAATTAATAGTCAAGATAAGTTGGAACTTAAATGTGTCTTTTGAAACTGTCTTAAGTTTTTATATCACCTTTTTTTAAAATTAGTTTAACCCGAGGTTTAACCCTATCTCTGTCAAAAACGACGTCTTTTATTCTTTTGGTTGCATTGTTTGTTTGCGAATTTTAGGGGTGCTTTCTCCTTTTAATGGCAACACTTTGTTTAATATTTTACCTTCAACCAGCAACGAAGGTTTTCTCTTGAGATATTTTTGAAAATACGTTTGAACTTTGAACCCGCTTTCAGGAATTTTACAACCTTTTGTCTGCTTGTTTCTTTGGGAATCAATTTATAATTTTTTATACCGGCTACCCGTTTTTTCAGACTTAATTTATTCAAACAAAAAAATGTACATATTTAATTTTTCTTTGTTTATTCGATTTATTGCGTAACGAATATTTTCCGGAATTAATTTTTAGAATCAATTGGTTATTGTCTGTCTCCTGTTCTTCACGCAAATGTTCGTTATAATTAACTTTATTGATCATGTCTATTGTTTAATTGCTTTTTTGTAGCTTAAAATAAAAAGAAAATGTACCTACTAATGAAAGACATTTTTTTTCTTTTTCAACACAGACGTGTGATCAGCTTGATTGAGCATTTACCAGAAAAGCATTGAAATGATGTTTTAAATCTTTTATATTATTAATAATAATATAGTTGTAACAATAACAAATTTGTCGTTCCTTTAATCCTGTTCTACAAAAAATTCATTGTCACGTTTTTAATTTTATGCGTATTTTTTATTTTTCCCTGGGATTTTTCAAAGGTTTGTTGGGATAGTACCTACTATATTATTATAGTATAGTATTTTTTTTTTCACCACAACGAGTAACTACATATTTTCAAAAGACAGTATGAACATTTAACTGCGCAGGGCTGCTTATTCAAGCCCTACACCAGCAAAATAATTATAATTTTATAAAATAATTTTGTTTTAATATGTAATACAACAGCTCATTCGAAATTAACTCTCACAAAATGATTATTTAGGCAGTGAAAAACTTGCTTTACAAGACGTTCAAATTAAATATTTATAAACAAAATTACAATTTAAAAGTAAATTTAATAATTTTAGTTGATGGTAAAATATCTGTAGAAAACTTATGCTAATACTGCAAGTTATTGGAACACGTGCTTTTTTGTTATAACAGGGTTACAACAAAAGTTTCTTGAGTGATTTCACCGTATTTTCATGTTGTAGAAGGTTAAAATTTACAATTTACACGATAAACGTGTTTAGCGTTATCACATTGCTATCCATCAAAATCGCCAACTCACAATTTCTTTCTTCTTTCTTCACTATAGGTAACATTATAACTTGTTCGTAAAAATGAGTTATTCGGCACAAAAGAGTAATAAAACAATTTTGTTTACCTCGACGTTTCGACTGTAAATTCAGTCATCTTCAGGCGGAAACAATCAGCTGTCGTGCTTGAGGCATGGTTACCAATTTTCACGAACAAGTTATAATCTTAAATTTCAAGGACGATAAAAATGACAAGTAACTATAGGAAAGCTCGGGGGATTTGAATTTGACAAGGTTATTTCACATAAAACAATTTTTTTCTTGATGTAATTCTGTTTGTAATTTTGTAAAAAATACTCGTAATACAACCTTTATTGGTTAAACACTGCCTAAAACACTGCTTCATACATTTTGAAGTTAAAACACACAAACAAATTTTATTTCCGGTTTCTAGTGAATTGAAAAAATGAGCAGTAATTTTGTTCTTTTCATTTTGTTGGTAAACAATAAGGATAAATTGGCTTATTATTTATCCATTTTATTACAAAACAGTTTTTGGATGTATTTTCAAATTTCATATTTCACTGAGTGTCAAACTTTATTAATCAATAGATATATTAATTGGACACAAAATCGTATCAAAAACACATTTTTTAGAACAAAATTAATTATTTCTTATGTGATTATCTTGCTGAATACCACTTATACCTACTTTTATTCATTTTCAAGAATTTTTTTTTGTGCATTTGAAAAACATCTAATTAACCCTCGTGTTTATGACACTTGTTTGTTTTTTACTAGATTTGACGCGCCCTTATATGATGTGGACATAGAATTTGACCTAAGAGAGCCAATGTAGTCTGTGAGACTCTCAGTTGAGGCAATAAGACCTCTACTTGATAGTCTAGAGTTTGTGGGGCTCTTAACTTCTGCAGTTGGGTCAAATAGACTTACAATTGAGGCAATAAGACTGCTGGTTAGGGCAAATATCTCTGGTTTAATCAAAATTTATGAGGCGCTCTCTTCTTGTTTTTCTTTATAACATATAAAATCTGATGTAATGAAACAATAGAACTGTACCTACCTTGTCCAAAAATACCAAAATATAACAAAATAAATAACGACAACATACTTAAAACTGAATTTAACCCTAGAAAAAAATTGGATACAATATTACTTGAATTCGCAAAATATTACGGAGAGAAATTCATGCACAATTTTATTTGGAGTTTTAGAAAATTAGTTAATGAATTTGAAGTTTGTCCAGTTTGAAGATTTGGACACTGACCTTTCAACCACTAGTAAGGTACATTGAGGAGTTCTGTGCAGCTCCCTTTTAATTTTTTTATTAATAAAATGTATAGTGTTGAACGACCAATCAAACTATAGGCTTTATGGAAAATTTATAAAAATTGGTTTAGTATTATTTTATTATTGGAAAGACAACTTGTTTTGTATGCTCTTAATGACAAAATTGATGTAATCTCAATTTCAATCAGATCTTTTATCTTTCTATTCATGCCTAACACAAATTATCATTTATATCTTCTATAATAGCCACGCAATACAAATATCAAATACTGTGTGGGTGTTATGAAACATCCCACAATGCGTTTCAGGCTGAAAAAAGGGCCGAAAAAGCGGCTCCAAAATGCAGTTAAATTGTATAAAAATTTGGGTACTAGCTGGCAAGTGCAAACAAAATTATTTTTTGAACATTCTACATTGCATGGAGTTAGATATATAGCCGAAAATGGAAGACCATTTTTAGAAAAGTAAAATTACACTATAGTTTTTTATAAAATAAATTACTCGAAAATTTAAGATTTATGTGGTTTTCTTGTGTCGGAATTGGAGCTGTAGCAACTGCTGTTATTATTGTAAGTTTATGGGACAAATTCCAAACAAATCCTACCATTACTGGTCTTGATACGGATTTTCACAATTGGAAAGTACCATTTCCTGCTATTACAGTGTGTCAAGAAAAGCCATACAACTTATCAAGAATAGACGAATATTTTGAAAAGTGCGACAATTTCCAGTATACATTGTCTTTAAATTTTGGTTTTAGTAAATTCTCAGACTCGTCTTTAGGCTATTCTGTCGAGCTTTTGACTGAACTTACAACATTTTCTTTTGATTCGATTCGTGAACTTAGAGATAATATCAAATCGTCTTCTTCTGATAAATTTAATTTAAAAGAAGTTGCATTTGAGGTAAATTATTGAATTAATAAATTATTTATTAATTAGGAAATTTATTTAATTAGTTGATGAATAGATGCGAAGAAATATTTGAAAGTTGTGAATTTAAGTCTTACAACACAAATTGTTGCGACTATTTTTTACCAGTTTTTACAGAAAAAGGTTATTGTTACACTTTTAATTCACGACATTACGAGAAAAAAGTGCCTTGGTAAAGACAACTTTTAATATAAAATGTTTTTATATGCACAACTGAATCACATAAATCCGGTTGTTAACATCATGCTCGGAATTGTCACTTTTGTCGATTAACTTGATTTCAGTTGTGCATAAAATGTTCTATGATCTTCGGGCATAATTGTTGATTATAGCTCTCGGGAAAAAAAGCTTTTCGTTATATGTAGGTACGACGGGTTTTAAAGATTCTCTTGGGCTTTTACCTTCTAATTATGCCCTTAATACATAAAAAACTCTAATGCAATTTTTAGGAGCGACAAAACTTTACCTGATTTTCAAATGCGCTACATTAAAGAAACCGACTTAACATGGTCTCTTAAATTTTCAGTAAAAGACACTTCAGTTAATATGGCTGTAATTTTTTTCTAACAATAATGTGTATTGTGTTCTGTATATTTTTTTTAGATTTATATTTTAAATTCAGATGAACAAGCTGGTTTAGATATCCAACCCCAACATATTTGGGACTATAAAATAAATAAAATTTCTTTTTCAGTCAAACAAACGTACACAACTGAAGATACAAGACAGTTATCAATAAAACAAAGACACTGTGTTTTTTCAGATGAATTAAAATTGCAAACTGATAATATTTATACTTATACAGCTTGTACAAGACAATGTCGAATGGATAATTCAATGCGTTTGTGTCGATGTGTGCCATATTTTTATCCCCAGATTGGTAGATACAAACACTGTACTTTGCTTCAGCTTTCGTGTATTTGGGACAATTTAGACAGTATTAAATCTGTAGATCTTTGTTTTTGCAATTTGGGGTGTTCTAATACGGTTTATGAAGTTGAAAAATTAACAGAAGCGTAGGTTCACATTTTTTGTTCGTGTTTTTTTTTAAATAAAATTTTGTAGAACTTCAGATTCAAAACCGAATGAATTGGAAGCAAGGTTTGTATCTTGGCCAATGGTTCGTTATAAACGAGAAGTATTATTCGGTTGGGTTGATTTATTAGGTAATAAATAATTTTAAAAATATTTTTGTAAATTCATAATTTAGTGTCTTTTGGTGGCATTGCTGGCTTATTTCTGGGCTTTAGTTTATTATCAGGAGTTGAAATTTTGTATTATTTCACAATTAGAGCTTGTTGTATGGTTGTAAGAGAAAAACGAGAACTAGAAAAAATCCAGTATGAGGAAATGACTAAAATACCAGAAGATTACGATTTGAGTTTAATGCCGTATTGTTGTTTTGACCCATTTCCTGGAAATGGGATAAACGAGGTTGCGAAAAGTTATTACAATGAGAATTTATACCGAAATGTAAGTATAAAGTGCTCAAAAAAGTTCACTTTAGGTATGTATAACTTTAGACAAGTAAAACGATAGATAATATTGGTGTTGTCGATATTTTTTCGGAGAGCAAAACCTTAATCTTCGTTACTGTTGTTTTCTGAAATTTCGGTATTTTTCCGTTTTTCTGGAGAGCATTCATTCTTTCAAGCAATAGGTCTTCAGTTGTGTTTCTACAATTTTTTCTTTACTATATCTCGGGCAGTAGATTATTATTTCGAGTTGTTGTACTCTTCCCAACAAATTCATTTTTTTTTGAAGGCTTTGATAACATATTTATGATTTCTAAATATAACATGCCCTGTCAAACCTGGGTAGTAAAAATTTACTTTTTCAAGATCTTTATATGCTACGATATGTACGTATCTTTTTAAAGTACTTTCTAGTTCCGTCACTGCTTCTCACTTTTCCTGTCATTGTCCTAAGAGATGATCTCTTGCTTTACGTTTAGGGATCACCTGCTCGATACCTTTGTATTCTAATAAGACTAGCCGCTTAGTAAGTAGTGATAACTGTGGCAACACATTTTTTTAACAGAGCCTCCAATAAATATTCTGGAGTTATGCTCTTAGTGAGTTTGTTTTTGAGTTCTTCTGTTAAATTTTTATAGTCGATTTTTTAGATTTCACCACTTTATATCTCAAATAAGTGTTAAACTTTTATTTGAGTGTTTGTTTTTGGGTTATTTTTTATAGTTTTTTTTTAGGTTTAATCACTTATTGCTTTTATTTTTTTCTTTAATTTTTTATGTAGATTTTTTATCGGAAAGGTATGTAGAGATGGTGTCTTCTTGCTTCTTTTTTTAGATAGCAGATTACTTCTTCAATTATTTTATCACAGTTGTCAATCCATGGGACTCTTAAATCGCTTTTGTTTCCTTACAAAGTTATAGTTTTTTTTTACCAGTACTACTTTCTTTAACATGTTACAAATGCTGAGAAAACTGGGACGACACAGCTCTTGAGAAATTTTATCAACGTGTGGACAACACCGCCACAAAAGTTTGTGGAATACGAAGCACTTGCAACAACTCCACAACAGTTTTTGTAGCTCCACCTACCTAAATTAGTTTTTTGTGCTTTTTTTAGTATTAATTTTAATTGCAGAAAATTGCTCCTTTGGGAAAAGGAAAATGGAATCCGTCCGAAAAAATCTTACCTCCGTTTGGTATTGAATTTATAAATTAATATTTTATTCTCAACTGGCACATAGAATACAATACTTGAACAAAAATACTTTTGTAAACACGGTACTATAATTTGTACAAATAATACTCTTATATAAAATATACTCACATTTGTAAAAAGGTTCACAATAAAAACTAAATTACTCGTAAATAATCTCTACAAAATTATTTTTTTGATGGTTGTACTTTCATTCCGAAAGCAATAATTAGAGAGGGCGTACAATCACGTAGGAACATTAATCAACCACCATTTGTCTCTTAACGAGACGACTTGATCTTCCAATATTTTTTAAAATTGTTGCTCACTTATCTGTAGCGTTGGGATTTGTATAGCTAAAACCTTGAAACTGGGTCTGATCCATTGATTGTAAAATATTTTGTTCAATTGGTGTGAGTTTTGCTTGTTCTTTAGTGAAAGTTCGGTCAAAGTATTGCGTATCTAAAGGATGTTGCTAGAAATTAAAATTAAATTATATTAAAAAAAAAGTAAAAAATTGCAAGAGTGAAGTTATTACCAAACTTGGCTTAAAAGGTGGCTCTAAAAGTCGCGCTTCTAATCTATCCCACTGTATTGGTTTGAAAAATGGTTGGTCCTGGATATCACCTTCAGGACAAAATCTGTTTCCCAGTCTTTTATTTGCATCTTTTTCCAGAAACTAATAAAACAGAATTTAGTACAAATAACTATTTTTGGTAGTAGTAATGTTACCAGGGTTAAAACAGCGCTAGCTTCTGCTGATAAAAATCTTGGAAGAACTGGTTTTTCATTACATATGGACCAAAATAGTTCATCTTCATCGCAGCCGCTAAAAGGAGATTGACCTAATAACATTTCGTATAAGAGAACACCGAATGACCACCAATCAACACATTGATTATAGTGTTGTCCTTTAATTATCTGAAAATTTTAAATTATATTAAATTAAGACATAAAAGTTTATTACTTCAGGTGCCATATAATCAGGAGTACCACAAAACGTATCAGCCATTCGGTCCAAAAATATCTGTAGTTTACACATTCCAAAATCGGCAATTCTCACGTGACCGTCAAAGTCCAATAAAATATTGTCGAGTTTTAAGTCTCTGAAATAACGCAAAGCTGAACAAACACAATTTTTCCGTTTACTTTATGACGTGTTTCGTAATTAATCAAGAACACCTTCAAGCAAAAATATTTTGGCCGTCCATCAATTTAAAAAAAAAATATGGAATTTACTGAAATAATTTATGATTTTGTACCTGAATTTGACATTGCGGCAAATTTTGATTTTGTTCCTTGCCAAATGAAATTGGTAATTTCAGTTATGATTTATTTGTGAACAGGTAGTAAGCTGAAAATTAAAATTCGGGACGATGAACTGTAATAACCCGTCTATAAATGTAGTGAAAATATACAGTTCGGAGACATTTGATTGCAGTCTTATGCAATTTTCTAATTTTAGGAAATTTATAGAGTGCAAGAAAATGTTTTAAATTACCTATAGACGATGCCTTTGTTGTGAAGAAATTTCAGGCCTGAAACTATTTCAGCACCGTAGAATCGGGCTCTAGCTTCAGGAAAACGGCCTGATTGTTGGATGTGGAACATTAAGTCGCCGCCATTTAGGTATTCCATTACAAAAAATAAATGTGACTGTTGAAAATCAAAAATTAATTTATTGCTGAAATTTAATTAATTTTACCTCTGTCTGAAAAGTGCATAACAAGTGACATAAATAAGGATGTTTAGTCGCAAGAGCTAAAACTTTTCTTTCAATTAGGGTGCACTCAACATCGTCATCTTCTAAAACGACGTCTTTTTTCAAACATTTAATAGCGTAATAATATTCGGTATTTTTCAGCTCTGCCAAAAGAACCTGAAATTTTTTTCGTTGGCAAGCTATTAGGTTGTATGCTTCATTACCTTTCCAAAACTGCCTTTACCCAAAACTTTTAAGAAATTGAAATCTTCTACACAATATTTTCTAAACCTTGGAATTGTTGTTGCTGGTGGTGTTATTCTTCCACTTCGTTGGAAGCTAGCAAAAGTGCTTGATTGGGAATATTCTTCTAGAACTTCGTTCGAGTCTATTGCCAAAGCAGGGTTGTTTGCGGGGTTTGAGGTTGGGGAGTCTCGCGTTTCGGTTGATCCTAAATGGAAAAGGAAATTTTTAAAATAAGTGACCCATTTTTTAACAGGTGGACAAATAAAAATAAAACATTATTGAGTTTACATACGTGTGAAGTCGTTAATGTTAAAATGAAACTAGGTTAGAGAATTTTTCTAGGACAGTTTTAAGTAACAATTGCAGGCTAATTAGTTTTGTTTTCTAATAATAACTAACAATAATTGTGTTAAGATATCAGAATGAAGTTAAGAAAAACTGATTTGGTACCTTAAATCCAATTAAATTTTTAACTTTTTTTTGAAAAACATTTGAAAGTGCGGGTATGGTACCTGGTATTCCGCGGTTTCTTATGCAATTTCAGCCCTATATTCCTACAAAAAAAGTTTTTAGGGCGCGGTTTTTGCATAAATTGTCTATTTTGGGACACAATTAGCTAAAGTTTAGCGCACTACCTTATCTAGATTCGTCCATCTTTAAAGTCACCCCTTAGTCAAAAAATTGTTGATGATTTTTTGAATCGAACAATAAATCAGAAATTAAAAAAAATTGGAGATTTTATCTTGATTTTTTGGATTTTATTGCTCCCCCAATTTAAAATTTATCTTATCGATTATGTTTTTTTTAACTTTGTTGTATCATGCTGTTAAACATTTTCCATATATTTGAAGAATTGATTTTTACCTCCCTGTACACAATTTAAAATCCATTCTATAGATTAGTTTTTTATTAATAATTTATCATCCCAATAATTTTCAAAAAATTTTAAATATCGGTGAATATTTCAGAAACCAAAAAACTAAAGATTTCAATCGATATTATTTAAGCCTCTATATGCTATTCATTTTTTCACGTAGGTACAGTAGCTTTTTGTTTACTTTCAAAAATCGAAAAAAAAAATATAAAAAAAATGAAGAAGTTGTGTTTTTTGCAAATATTTTTTTAATTTTTTGGTTTGGAGGAACCGGATATCGATCCCGGTACCAAATGTCACAAAAACAAGTTCGGTGCTTTAGACCTACTTTTTGAAAAATTTGGAGGCGCCGGGTATCGATCCCGGTACCTCTCGCATGCTAAGCGAGCGCTCTCCCATCTGAGCTACGCCCCCTATGCTTCATTAAATGTCACAAAAACAAGTTCGGTGCTTAGGACCTATTTTTTGAAATTTTTTGAAAAATTTGGAGGCGCCGGGTATCGATCCCGGTACCTCTCGCATGCTAAGCGAGCGCTCTCCCATCTGAGCTACGCCCCCTGTACTTTATCAAATGCCACAAAAACAAGTTCGGTGCTTAGAACCTACTTTTTGAAATTTTTTGAAAAAATTTGGAGGCGCCGGGTATCGATCCCGGTACCTCTCGCATGCTAAGCGAGCGCTCTACCATCTGAGCTACGCCCCCTGTACCTTATCAAATGTCAAAAAAACAAGTTCTGTGCTTTGGACCTACTTTTTGAAATTTTTTGAAATTTTTTGAAAAATTTGGAGGCGCCGGGTATCGTTTCCGGTACCTCTCGCATGCTAAGCGAGCGCTCTCCCATCTGAGCTACGTCCCCTGTACCTTATCAAATGTCAAAAAAACAAGTTCGGTGCTTTGGACCTACTTTTTGAAATTTTTTGAAAAAATTTGGAGGCGCCGGGTATCGATCCCGGTACCTCTCGCATGCTAAGCGAGCGCTCTCCCATCTGAGCTACGCCCCCTGTACTTTATCAAATGATTGAATAAAAAATCAAAGAAATTTAGCCTACTTTTATAGGACCAGTTTACATATTGTCTTGGGTGTAACCACTTTCACTCAAGACACAGTTGGTGTTGTTAAATCGAATGGTACTTATCTAGGTCAAAAGTGAAATGAACTATAAACCTTGACCTTGCGATTTTTGAGACTATTCAATCTACTAATTTTTATACGAAAAAACAAGGAATAAAATTCTACTTTTTTTACATTTATTAGATTTCTAAATCAAATTTTAAAACAATTATAACAACAGTTAATCTAGAATACTATGGAATTGTAAAACAGTTATTTTGAATGTCTAAAATAAATTTATTGCCTTAATAGTCAAAATAAATTGTCAATCATAAAAATATCCACTTATTACCAAAAAATGTTGAAAACTTTGGTTTAACAAATCATGGATCATCAAATATTTGTTTCCATCTCTCATATACTCAAGTTTTTTAGGTGCAATGTGGAGGTATGTCACGATGTGTCACCTTGTCCAAAATTTAGGTACTAATATAACATTTTAAAGTTAATTTTTAAAAAACTTATAACACTTCATTTAATTCATACTTCAGTTAGATTAACAAGTAATTTTATTGAAAAAAAGCTTATTACCTTTAAAAACACCGTTTCCCAACAATAGAAAGCCATCTGGGTTTAGAATATATTCTTGTGGTTACAGTGAATAACTATGGTCTGTTTTTTTATTACTAAGTATGTGCAATTTTAAAAATTAACTAATTGATGAGTGTTTCAAATTTGCAGCTCTTATTAGTGTCTCTTAGGTAAAAAAAAGCAAATCCTAGACAATTTCAAAAATTGTCAAAATTAGTTAAGCTATTTAAGAGAACCATTGAGGTGTTTTAACAGAGAAAAGTTTTTACCAGTTACCAACAATAAGGTTTTGTTAAAGAAATTTTAATTAAATTCCTTACAAAAATCCGATTTTTGCTTATTCTGTTATGAAACATTTAATTTTACATCAATTTTCAGTAATATGTAAGGGCACGTATTATATCACAAGTTATGTAAGGTGCGACTTTATATCATTAGTTACGAAAAGTATTTTGATAATATGTACAATTCAATTTTTTTACGGAATGAGGAAAAATTTTAGGCGTAATACGTTAAGAAAAACTTATTATTGTTAAACTTCCATTATTTACCATCTCTCGATTTGCTTACTCGTTTTGGGATTTACAAAACTAGTTACGTAAATAACTATCACACAACTGTTCATAACAAGTCCTGCCCTAAAAAAATAAATAAAATGTAGTTATCAAATAAAATGTAGATATCAAGCTATTTCCTATAACCACAGACTTAAACATGGTCAAAAGACAGTCTATATTTAATTATTTTAGTTTGTCAAAAGAATATGAGAGTGATAACAACAATTAGGTATATATTGGTTATTAGGTAACCAAAAATGAATGCTTTCTTTTTCTCATGGCATGCTGCCAATTTTTTGATGAACGGCTTGTAAAAATACGGTCTAAAACAGAGATACTTAAACTGCGGCCAGTATTTTCGTGCACTCTTTATAATGCAATTATTATAACAAGTTTTTAAGGTTAATAATAATAAGTAAAAAATAGTAGTACAAAAACAATTTGACTTAATTTTGATTTGAATGATAAAAACTAGTTGCAGTAGATTTACTGAGAAAAGGGTACACTGTGTATGCTGTGATAGAAATTTTAAATTCTTTAGGATCTAAATGATTACTTCCCTTTACCAATTAAAAAAAAATACATACTCAGAATACAAAGTTTTTACCAGTTTTTACCTTATTATGTAAGAGGTAATTATGGCGGATGCGCCGGGTCAGCCAACATAATGCTTGATTATTGTCTATTCAAATAACTTTGATTGGTGTAGCAGTAAAAGAGGTGGAAATTCTAAAACACCCTTTTTATAGACCACTTCTACAATAATAAATTCTCAAATATTTTATGAGCCATTTATAAATAAGGTTTTTTCTTAACTTCTATGTTGGGGGTTGAATATTGAATCCCTCAAAGTCAACTAATTTATGGCATCAATACAACAAAAGTTTGTTACTCTACATCTATACATGAGAGGGCTTCTTTAACACTCACTAAATATCTTTGTTGTTACACAATAGTTGTTCTTTAGTTATTTAATGTTGTGTACACTTAATACTGGTCAACTTTTGACTTTTGTTTGAAAAATGTATTAGAAATCGTTTACAGCACTAGATATCTAATATTTAAAAAAAAATGGACTTACAAGTATTACTTAATTGAACTTTGGACCCACTTTTCGAAATTTTTTGAAAAATTTTTGGAGGCGCCGGGTATCGATCCCGGTACCTCTCGCATGCTAAGCGAGCGCTCTACCATCTGAGCTACGCCCCCTGTACTTTATCAGATGATTAAATAAAAAATCAACAAAATTTGGCCCACTTTTATAGGACCAGTTTGCATAATGTATTGGGCGTAGCCACTTTCACTCTAGACACAGTCTGTGTTGTTTTGTATTCGAATGGTACTTACAAAAATTAAATGAACAGAACTGAAATAAACCTTGATCTACGTTTTTAACGTTTGTAACAATAGCATGTTATCAAATTCTAAACAATTTTTTGTAAATAATTATGGTGGATGCGCCGGGTAACAATTATATAATAACTAAAAACGTTTGTAGCATTTTATTTTTTGAGGTAGAAAAATGGTTTTTAGATATCACTTTAAGCAAATTATGTTGGAAACATATTTTTCAAAAAAATCTTGAAAATAATTTAAAAATGGAGGCGCCGGGTATCGATCCCGGTACCTCTCGCATGCTAAGCGAGCGCTCTCCCATCTGAGCTACGCCCCCTGTACTTTATCAAATGCCACAAAAACAAGTTCGGTGCTTAGAACCTACTTTTTGAAATTTTTTGAAAAAATTTGGAGGCGCCGGGTATCGATCCCGGTACCTCTCGCATGCTAAGCGAGCGCTCTACCATCTGAGCTACGCCCCCTGTACCTTATCAAATGTCAAAAAAACAAGTTCTGTGCTTTGGACCTACTTTTTGAAATTTTTTGAAATTTTTTGAAAAATTTGGAGGCGCCGGGTATCGTTTCCGGTACCTCTCGCATGCTAAGCGAGCGCTCTCCCATCTGAGCTACGTCCCCTGTACCTCATATAATGTCAAAAAAACAAGTTTGGTGCTTTGGACCTACTTTTTAAATTTTTTTGGAAAAATTTTGGAGGCGCCGGGTATCGATCCCGGTACCTCTCGCATGCTAAGCGAGCGCTCTACCATCTGAGCTACGCCCCCTGTACTTTATCAGATGATTAAATAAAAAAACAACAAAATTTGGCCCACTTTTATAGGACCAGTTTTCGTAATCTATTGGGCGTAGCAACTTTCACTCTAGACAGTCTGTATTGTTGCATTCGAATGGTACTTATAAAGATTAAATGAAATGAACCGAAATAAACCTTGACCTACGATTTTTAATGCTTGCACGATTTGCAAGTTATCAAATTCTAAACAAAAAATATAATAAACATTTTGTATCTGTAATTTTGGTGGATGCGCCAGGTTACAAATTACATAATATTTATAAACGTTTGTAGCATTTTATTTCTTGAGGTAGAAAAATGGTTTTTGGGAATCGTTATATGCAAATAATATTTTCAAAATTTTCTGTCAACAATTTTTGAGTTATTATCAAAAAAGATTTGGAGGCGCCGGGCATCGATCCCGGTACCTCTCGCATGCTAAGCGAGCGCTCTACCATCTGAGCTACGCCCCCCGTGCTGTATTGTGGGTTGGAAAGGAAACAATGGCACGCTCTTGTTCCACCCCCAGTTTTTTTCTAACACTGGATATTAAAATATCCAATCTAGTATTATAAAACATTTTACAGAAACTTTCAAAATATTTATCTAATTTGAAGATTTGTTCAATTGGCTAAAAATATTTGGTCACTTGTGTAGACACTGTCACACTGTGCCAATGCTTCCAGTGTGGTTCGGACGGCTAAAAAAGAAACTGATCTTGAAGGATTATTGTATTATATTTTATGTTTAAGTTTATTATGTTTATTATTTGTATGTAAATTCCTCATATTGAAATAAACTATTTTCAAAAAATACATATAATGTATGATTAAAGATTCTTCATTTAATTTTTAAATACCTGAAAGTGTGCCTAGTTAATTATACTGTAGGTAATAAAACGAATCTGGTAACAATTCTATTTCTAATAAATACGTCATTGACATTACACCCACGAAAATATAGTTAATTCTATAAATATAAACACCACAAAGACAAAACTAAACGAAGAGTAACATAGAAATTGCCCGAGTTTACTTTAGTTATAAATCACCCAAAAATTTGGCTATTCTAATGTAAATTAAGCTAACTATAAACTCTAATAATAATAGTTTGATCTTGTAATCTTGTTTTTAACACATTTAAAAAAACTTGCACGTTTTGTACTTAGTAACACTGACCAATGTCAAAAAAGCCATTCTATCCTTTTGGGTCTAATATCATTGTGACGTACTCTTCTAAAAATACTCAGTATAAGTGCCAAATAATGTACGGAACAGATCCTCATCTGTTTAACCACTAAGGCGGTCCCTCTTTATTTTTAACTTTTTACACCTACTTTGAAAATTAGTAAAGACAATAATACGAAATATACGTTCTAAGTAAAGGTAAAACAGTTCTAAGTAAAGGAGCCAAAATTCCGGTGTATTGTTTGCGATAATAATACCAGAGGTGTACGATAAATACAAAACGTAAAAATAAAATGCCATTGGAGAACGTGCCAAGAGCATTATGGCCACGTTTAATGTCATGTAGGTTTAATAAGCGTATTTAAAAAGAAATTCCGGAAATCGAGGTTATTTCAGAGTTATAATCAAAGAATTTTTGTTTTTTGGGATTTTTAATCTGGCTGGTTTGACTCGGATCCAATAAAATGAATCATAACAAAATCAAAACAAAGACTTTTTGTCTGCAATTTACACATCTGTTTTTTTAAATTTGGAAAATTTTCAGAAATACAACTAAATCAAATTACTCTACTTGTATCAAAGTTTGTGTCACGAAACACGTGTCTCGTTACGATTATCTATCTATTTCTATTCCCTAACTTATTTTTAAAACAATTTTCTAAGCCAAAATCACATACGTTCATCTTGTAAACGTCAAAAAGATAGTTTTAGAGCCTGCTATCAATTTCAATCAAACGGTAGTTGAACTGCAGGTAATAAAAAAAAATTGGGACTTGAAAAAATGTCATGTTTAAAATAGAAATTTGTTTACTCGATATTACTTCTAGGACTAGAAACGTCAATCATATTAACGATAAATCAGCAGTGAGTGGCGTTTTGCATCAGCACCAATGAGCTTTACGAAAACAATCAGTCAAAAAAATTTCAAACCCAATGAATGAAGTGGAAATATCGCTCATTTCATTCAGATAATTTATCAGTTTTTAAAAATGTATTTATTAGCTATAAAAATAAATTAATAACTACATATTTGTTGACTGGTTTTTTAAAAATAAAAAGTCCTTGCCCTTGCATTGGAAATTTTGAATAAGATTTTTTTTATATTTTTATGATTGGAAATCGAAATTTGGCAAGGATGTATACTACGACAATATCTAGTAATATCATTTACAAAAATCAAAAAATAAATATTACAGATTCACACAAATCTGTTTTCAATATTTCGGAAATAAATATGAACAACAAGTGTAAAAAATTAGTACAAATCAGAAAAATAAGTTATGTGTATGTATTTATTTATTGTTAATAATATCGTCAATAATATTTATTTATAGTAGCAGTTGCATCTGAAAGTAAAATCCTATTTTTCCTGAATATTTTATAAATTTAGACTCATTTGTCAGATACGGATTGCAGAGGTTGTTTTTCAAAGGCACTTCCCGGTTTATAAATCCAGATGTTTTTAACGTTTTGCAGCTTGTTAAGATCAAGTTGTTTTATTTTTATGATTTCCTTATTTTTTCACATTTCCTTATTTTTTAATTGTCCAATAAAATAAATATAAAACACTCCTTTTTTACTGAACAACTCTGAGAAATATAAATAAAAAATGTTTTTTTTTAATTTTAGTAAAAACAAATCAAAATTTGCTCTATGTTTTTTTTACTTTCATACATATTATTTAGTCTGTATTTTTTTTTCTCGTAATGCCATACTATTAAACAATATGCTGTTTTATGCTGTTTAGGCTATTTGATTTTATGCCGTCTGTATTTCTTTTATATAATTACGTTTGTACTATTTCTTAATTTAATTGTATAAATACAAACAAAATAAAATAAAAGATTGTGCGATACAGGTCCATTATTGTTACGAGTTGGATATTACAAAGGAGCCGAGAGCTATTACAAGTGATATCGGAAGTGTTTCATAGAGAACTTTGTTTCACTCTAACACAGTCTTAAACGATTTTAAAAAATTAAAAACTTGTTTTTCATTAAAAAAGTTACCTTTGCTTTCTTATAACTATAACTTAAACTCTTTTTTATCAGAGGCAGACAAGTAAGCTCTGAAAATTT
Organism: Tribolium confusum; assembly: GCA_029207805.1. Taxonomy (NCBI): domain Eukaryota; kingdom Metazoa; phylum Arthropoda; class Insecta; order Coleoptera; family Tenebrionidae; genus Tribolium; species Tribolium confusum. The sequence goes on from JALGAY010000006.1 coordinate 16,215,911, forward strand.
GAAACACCTATTTGTGATTGTTTAATTATCGACATCAAACAATTACAAGAGAGTATTTAGAATTTCCAGTGCTTACTAGTCTGCCTCTGGTAAAAAAAAACTATAGATAGCAACAAAGTTTGGTGATTGTTTTGTTGTTAACAAGTGTATAACAAGTGTATGATGGTAACAATAAATTAATCTAAATTCTTATGAGAAATTATAGTTTATACAAAATGTTTTTCTAATGCAAATTTTTTGTGATTTTTTAATAATGAAAAATATGAGTATTTTGGTCGATATACGTTAAAAACATGTAATAAAAATGTATTTATAGTGCAAAGCTTGATTTATCTAAATGCAAAATTTACTATTTTACTGTTGATAATAAAGTTTATAGTAGATTTTGTCGTAATAGGTTAATGGAAACTATTGTACCTAGAACTCAGGAGTTACCAACGAAGTCGTCGACCAAGTCGTGTTAGAACACTAATATAGCCGCTAGTATTACGTGTGGCAAACAATATTTTATCTATGCCTGCAGGTATTACATAATAATATGAATCACGCATTAATGTATTTGTGAAATAAAATAACTTTGGATTACATATAACTACGTATCTAATGTTGATAATATCATTAGTTATGTAATAAATTCCACTACATAATTCAAATAGTTATCTAATTCAAGCAGACGTGGAAAAATAAATTTAAATGAAAGCATACCTCACAATTTTTTTTGAGAAAATTTGGAATTTTGAAACCGAAAGGTAAAAAATGAGGAGCTTGCGTGCAAAACCGGATATATCCACTTTTCACAAAAAATCATGTTTTGGTGATTTCTGGATCTAAGTTGTGATATCTAAGTATAACGAATAAAAGCGTTAAGTAAAGTTCGACATTTGGAGCAAAATCAGTTATATCTATCTAAATTTTGCAAACAACAGCGGATATATCCAGATAAGAAATAAAATATTTAATAAAAAACATTTTGAGGAAGATTAGCTAAAGAGAGAAGACCTTTTGTGGTATAAAAATTATTACACAGTAATGGGGGAAGAAACGAAGGACAGCATGAAACCCAAGAAACTATGCGATAACCTGAACAATGAGGCTGCAGTACATATTTATTTTTTTTTGTTCTCTTTGCAAATACCAATTTAAATTTGTTTATTTTAAGAAAAATAAATAATTTTTTCGCTCAGTGTATGTCATTTGTGAGCAAAACTAGATATATCCAATAGTTTTTTGCTAATAACGCCAAATTGTTTACTTTTTATACAAAAATATATGTTAATCATTTGCATAACCCTATTCAATTTAAACTGTTTTCGCTAAATAACACCTTTTTTTAAAACAAATATGTATGTAGCGTGTTTTTTTATCTCCTGAAAAATTTGTAAAAGTGGTTATATCTGGTTTTGCACGCAAGCTCCTCAAATGTAGAATAAGCTTGTGATAAACTTTATAAATTATTGCAAAGTTTTATATACTCGATTATAAAAACATTAACACCTACCTTTTCGCACTGACTCAATCGCTTCAACAATGAGCTTTTGATTAACACCACACAAATTGGCAGTCAACTTCTTACATTTCTTATGACAGTTTACATCACAGTCTGTTTACAAAATAAAACAAATGAGATTTAAAACCAACAATAACAAATCAAAGTTTTGCCAGTTTCTAAATTTCTTAGAATCGCAATACTTGAAATAAAGTTTCACTTTTAATGCATTTTCCTCTTATTTTCGTCTTTTAATAAACAAAAGTAGAGTAAAATAATTAATGAGGTAACTGTAATAAATCTTGCAAATGTTCTTATTTAAGTCATGATTCACATGCATGTGGTTTCGGTTGCGTTCAAACATTATTATTCAAGATAATTAGGTAGCGTGTTTATTTTTAGAATAATTTACGTTTGATGCTCCACTCAATATTTTCAAATGAAAAAATTTCGTTTCATACAATGACAAAATTAAACCTCGTCAAGGTCATAAACTAGTTAAAATTAAACCAGATATTAATTATTTTCTGTCATTGACGATTAAGTTAGTTTCGGTTAGTTAACGCTAAATGTAACAGAATAAAGGTTAAAACTTCTCTAACCCTTATTTCTGCTGCCAGGGACGCCCGAATCAAAGCCAGAGTCATTGGAAGACGTACTTGCACCAACTTTGTTATTGCCATACACCACATTGACGTCATATTCATCATCCGATGATGTTTCTTCTTCACTTTCGGTTGTTTCTTCTTCACTCTCACTTGAACTTTCTTCGACTGGAGGGGGTTGGTGTTGGGGGTGTCGCGGACGCGGATAATGTCTGTGACGAATCACTTTGGGTGTTGCGTAAATTTCGATAGGGCATTCTTCAAATTGTTCGGGTTTTTTAAACGGATGCATGAATTGCGACAGACGATTCGACTGAAGAGGCACAAAAGCAGGTTCGGGTTCTGGGTCTGGTTCCGGTTCAGGTTCGGGTTCTGGTGGTGGAATAAACACTTCTAAGTCAGGATCGTCTTTGATGGCTTTATTGACTAGAGAGCGTTTTGATGGCATGGCTTTTTTAGGAAGTAGTTCGTCAGGAGTTTGGGGTGGACTAAGGGGTTGAGGGACCTTTTTCGGAGTGTAGGCACTTTCACGGGAGCCAATTTCAGACCAGAAATTTTCTTCTTCATTTTGATTTTGTGTTTCTTCAAGACTTTTTTTAGGTGTTTCAGGAGTTTGACTTACTAAATCTTTCTCTGATTTTCCTTTTGTTGACAGTTTTTTAGCAGTTTTGGCACCACTTAATTCACTTTTAATTTCAACTTTTTCACAACTTTCACTTTTATTCAATTGCTTCTTCTCCTCAGGAATTTTCTTGTTTTCTAATTTTGGTTTAGACAGATTTTCTTCATTTTTCTTTTCCTCAATCTTTTTCTGGGCAACTATTTTGGGTTGAGGCTCCAATTTCTTTTCTTCAGTTGGAGTTTTATTCTGAACTTCCACCTTACTTGTAACCGTTTCTTCTTTATTAGTGCTCTTCGCTTCTACTTTGGGCTCAGACATCTTATCTATACTTGGAGTTTTCTCCAATAATTTATTTGCTTCAATAGAAACTTTCTTCTGTGTCTCAACTTCCTTTATAGCAGTTTTCTTCAATTCACAACTTTCATCTTTTTTATTTTTCTTTGTTTCTAATTCCTGTCGAGACAATTTTTCTACACTGGGCATTTTTTCTAATTTATTCTGATTTTCAACATTTCTTGTATCAATTTTTTTGGTTAATTCTAAATTTTTTTCTTTGGAAGGAGTCTTTTCTAATTTTTTCGTTCCTTCACAAACATTCTGTTTTCCATCTTTTTCATTTTTCTTCGTTTCTAATTTTGGCTGAGATAATTTATCTACACTGGGCATTTTTTCTAATTTATTATTATTTTCTACTTGTGTTGTATCAGTTTTTATAACATCATTTTTGGTAAATTCCAAAATTTTGTCTTTTGAAGGAGTTTTTTCTAATTTTTTCGTTTCTTCACAAACATTCTGTTTATCACCTTTTTCAACTTTTTTTATTTCTAATTTCGGTTGAGTTATTTTTTCAAAACTAGGTGTTTTACCCAAGTTTTTCGATTCATCTACAATTTTTTTCTGATTGTCTATATCCTCATTTATTTTCTGTGAAATTAATTTGTCACTACTAGAAGTTTTTTCTAATTTCTTCTGAATTTCTACTTCTTTCGTATCAGTTTTCTTAATTTGAACATTCTCACTTTTGGCTGATCCTATTTTTGAATCCGATTTTTTCAAACCATCACAAACTATTTCTTCTTTTTCATCCTTCTTTATTCCTAATTTTAACTGAGACATTTTGTCAACACTAGGCTCTTTTTCTAATTTCTTGGTTTCTTCGGGAATTTTCTTTTGATTTTGTTTTTGGGGACCAGAAGATTTTTCTACCTCTTTTATGCTAGTTTTTTGAATTGGAGCTATTTTCTTTGTTCCGTCACAATTTCCTTGTGGTTGAGATATTTTATCAACACTCGGCGTTTTAGATTCTTCTAGAACCTTCTCCTGAGTTTCAGCACTTATCACTTGATCTTCCTCTTCCAAAACTTGCCCCAAATGTGCATTGCTATTTCTCCTCAACACATTCGAAACTACAACTTCTTTTGCTTTGGGTAAGTGCACTTTACCTTTTTGATCCTGTACCTTCAACGATCTTCTCTTCTTCTCTTCAATTTCTTCAACAATCACATTAAATTTGAACTTGTTTCCTTTTTTTGGTTTCGGCGATTCAACAACTTCAATTTCATCAACAACCATCTTTAGTGCCGGTTTCTCGTCAACATCAACAGTTGCAGTAATGATCGGTTTAGGTCTAATTCTGATATTTTCAATCTCAACTTGAGAAATATCCCGAATTGCTTCTTGATATGCTTTTTCAGTTTCAGGACTATAATCAACAATATCACTTCCAATACTGCTACTTGTAGAAGTTCTGCGGATTTTCTTCTGAGTTGGTCTTCTCTGTAATTGAGATTTATTACCCGAGTCTGGTTCAGGAGTCAAGACGACTTTCTCGTTTGATTTCTTTTTTGTTAACTTTTTCTTTCTTTTGACACTTCCTCGATTATTTTCTGTGTTTAGTTGATTTAAAACTTCAATATCATTATTTAAGTCAGCAGAATTTCGTTTCAGATCTTTGAAGATATTTTCAGCTGAAAATTTTCGACTCTGTCGTCTTTGTATTTCAATAGGTTGTCCCGGATTCAACTCCTCATTAATTTGATCTGTGGTTATTGCTGTACAAATATCATGAAAACTTGGAGTTTTTTCAACTTTGGATTTTTTTGATGCTCGTTTTACTTTTTTCTCCGGAGATTTAAAAATATTTTCGCGACTTCGGATTAAGAATTTCTCTTTAAGTAGTTCTCCTGGTGTTTTCTTGGGTCGTTTTTCTTCAGTGTTGAGTTCTTGTGGTTCAAAATTATCTCTCCAGCTTCTTGTACCAATATCTCCTGATAACATATCAGTGTGAATAGTTTGGATACGTACAGTTGGTCTGTCCCTCCTGATGATTTTATTTGGTTTAGCTTCCTTTTCTGAATTTCTGGGACTTTCAGGTGATTTCCGTTCTTCTACCGCTTTAGCTGCTCGTTCATACTTTCTATATTTATTAACTGATACATCAATATCAGCTGTATTTATTTTGATTGGTTTTGCTACTGTAACTTTCGGTGAGATATGAAGTCTCAATTTTGGCGAATTAATTCTTCTTAGAGGTGATTGAGATTCTGTGATTGTTGCAAGTAGAGGCTTGTAACCTCGAAAATTTCGAGGTTTTAATAAGGTAGAAGGAGGTCGAGTGAAATTTGAAGCAAGTAAAGAGGAATGATTTGAATAAGGACCGGGGATGTATGAAGAAGTGTAACTACTAGTTGGACTCATGTATATTCCAAGTTCAGAATAGTACGGCATTTTGTATATAATTAATCAACCAATTAAGCGAAAAACACGTGATCAATACAATTCAGAAGTGAGCCAATTTATTTGCTACCTGTTTGCTGCCACGTGCACTGAAATTCCGGTGAAAGACTAGCTTGTTTTATTGCACTAGGGGTGTAAAGTGTTTGTTTTTCGTATTTTTGGTGAAATTTTCAAATGAACTCCCGCACCAATAAGCGCTGAATGTTAAACTGGCAGATTTCTTAGCAGTGATGCCAAACAATTCCTATTTTTATCGTGGAAACTGTGACGTTGGAAAGATCTCCTAGACTTTATTAGCTCGAACACCTGTAAGTCCGGATACAAAAAAGTCACAAGAGACAACTATTAATTGATTGGGTTACTAAATATAAAAATGATTGACTGAAATAATGTTCAACAGGTGATGATTTGTTTCTTTGCACCTGTTTGTATTTTTTCAAGTTAATGTCTTTTTGGGGAAAAAGCCAAGTGACGTACTATTAAATTTTTGAATTTTATAATTACGACATAAATTTTTTGATAAATTGGTAGCTTTGTGTTTTGAAATAAATCAAAATAGTGGTAAGTAGGTAGTAGTTAAGTGATGAACAAGAAAAATAAAGCGTGTTGCAATGAGACCTACTAATAGCGCAGAGCTTGCAAATGTCTTATACACCTGACGGAATTTGTTAAGGTTTTAGGTCATTATTTCATTGCCAATATCAGATATTGCTATTATTAAAATAGTCTTAAAATAATTAAAAACAATGTTACTCATTACAAAAACAACAAAAAAATTGAAGAAATGTAAAGGTTTTAAAAATACATTTGCAGTCATTTACATTTCTCTCACTTTGTCACATTTATTTTCACAGGTTTGTTGAGTGATTTGCTGTATCGTCACATTTGACGAATATTTTTCCACGTCTTCCTTATAAAATAAATGTCTGGGATTATATTCGGCTGCACCTTGCCTTAAGGCATTAAATCACATGCTCTATTGCCTAATTAAACAAATAATTATTTTTATTTCCTGTTTTTAATTTAAACTTTTTTATATATTTTTTTTATGATAAAATCAATATTTATTAAATGCAAACTAACATTTATTAAAGAACAAAAACATCTGAGATAATTTGTAATAATTAATTTTGCAAATTTCTTTTGCTTTTTGACTTCCTTGGTATTTATTTCCTGTTTTATTCTTCTTTATTTTTAACTACTAATTTATTGCCATTAGTTTTTTAAATTTGTCTAACATTTATACCAAATTAATCAGTTGACTGTTTGTTGTGGGCAGATCCGTAATCATTAAAAATAGTTATTGATTTATCCGACACAATCGATGCATTTCTTGCAGCTGTCTGAATTTCAGATACGGTATTTCGTTTCAAAAACACTCATTTATTCTATGGGTCAAAGTGATTGCAAAAATTTTTAACAAATGTTTTGTTTTCGTTTATTCTTGATTTTGTATATCGAATTCTAAAATTGCATTTACAATGGCGCAGTGATATGAACATGTTGTCTTATCAAAAGCTTTAGAATGATGTCAAAAAAATATAATAAATTTTTCTGGTTTTCATTAGATTGGAACACTTTCTTTTATTAGCTGCAGCATTGCCAGCAGACTCAATCATTTATAGTTACGTTGCATTTATTAATCAATAAAAAATAAAAACTTCTTATCTCTCTAAAATACAATACCAATCTTTATCAAATTCTTCTTCTCTTTGAAGAAGTTCATTCTTAATTTCTTTGTTTCATCACAAAGTTTTTCTTCAATTTAATTTTTTCATTTCCTGGATTTAGCTAAAATTTTATTTGGACATTATTTTTCTTTTAAGAAATCAATATTTGTTACTAATTTATAATTTTCTACACCACAGTTCTTCTGTTTTAGTCTCGGTTTTAGTTTAAAAAAACTTGCTCATTTATTTTCCTATTCTATTTTTCTCCTTATTCCCATTTTTGTCGATAACTGGTTGCAGGTTCAGAATCCAATTTATTTTTTCATTTGAAGATTTATCTAGGTTTTTCAATTTTATCTTACTGTAGTATTATTTTTTATAGGCAGACATTTTATGTTTTTAGATACACCTCAACAACTTTCCAACTAATAAGAATGGTATCATTATAAGATTTCATTTATTACTGATTTTAATTTATGCAATAATGTACAGCGTACTTGGAAACGTGTTTTTTTATTAGCTACTCCTTATTTAATACAATATTTTAAAAGGCATAATTAAATACTGATTTAATGACTACAAATAAAATGATGTTATGTATTTCTTTAAACCTGAAACAAGTTATTGGTGATAGTGATGTGAGCGCACTGTCAATGATTTCTATTCACTTTGTCCATAATGTAAAAATGTGACCGGCTTTTTTAAATATATTTTTTATGGATTTTATTTTGTTTTTCAACACATTACAAATCAAAAAAGAAGTTTGTTTGGATGGTAAGCTGGACATGAAAGTTAAAAATTTTTGCTTTAAATTATTTGTTATTTATTTAGGAGACAGACATAACGTTTAGCCAATTTTTTTGGTTAAAAAACTGTAGCACTAATAAAAAAAAACTTGGTGAAAAAACTTTGTTTTATCTCTGAAGAAGCCAGGTAAAAACTGGGAGAAACGTTCTCGACTGAATGAATACAAAGTTTAATTGGCCTCAAATATTAAAAAAATGCCAATTTGATGTTACGCGTTCATAAACCATTTTTTTATTTAATAAGGGACAGTGAAAGGGATGGTGGTTCTCTACAAGGTAAATTTCTCTGTCAATTGTTTTTTTTCCACCACGGACACCAAAATTGTATTTATTACAATTTGCATCTTTAAGAAAAATCTATTACAATACTCATTTGCGTTTTTGATATTCTTGAGAACCCTATAATAGTGCTCTATTGCCGCTATTCTCAACCGGTGGTCCAACCACTAGTGATCCGCTAAGAAATTTTACTATTCTGTGGACAATTATTTATCCGCGAAAAAAATTTAAAAAATAATAATAACTACATTTTATTTTATCAAATCACAAAATGCAAATATCTCAAATTAATTATAGCGACAGATACTTAAGCTACTAAATTTTAGTGGTCCGCAGGCCAAAAAACGCTGCTCTATTGGATCTATTTAGTCGCTATCATTGCTCTTTTATAGCGCTAGGGCTTTAATAGGCTTAAATAGTTCAGTATCACTACTAGCGGCAGCAAAATTTTATTTTTTTTTTACATAAAAATAGGTAAAAAAAAGCAAACTATAAAGTTGCACTCATTTTTTTTAACACTCTTTGCCTCTCTCGGAGTGCTCAAAACCCATCATCGTGGCCCAGTGCACCAATCAACGTCTTATGCAACGGCTATAATAATAAGGCCACTGCCACTAGTAACCATCAAGAATAGATATTTACGTATTAAAAGCCATAACGGCTATTTGTTCGAGGTCCGACAAAGGAGGGCCTTAATCTTCCAGCGGTCATTAGGGTCCTTTTAATAGCAAGTGGTCCCTACAACATTTTTCGTCCTACAGAAGAACATTACGAGTTACTTTAAACAAAGTAGATATGTCAAAATTTATTATTTCTTTGACAACGAGAGAACTGTTAAAAAACTTTCTTAACGGCCATAAGTGTACCAAGTTGTTGCTGAACAGTTGTCAGTTGTTTGCTGTTAATAACACGTCATACATAATGCCATAGTTAAACGAAAAGGCCATTTTACCAAGTCCATCATACCGGGTCTGTTTTTAAGGCAGTAAGGGTGATTTACTTGTTGCTAAGGCCAATCCGTCAGTAAGAACTTTGTTTACTTATTACCGACAAAAAATCAATAGTAAACATTACTTACCGTTTTAGGACAGTAAGTAAATTCTATTAAATTTAATTAAATTTTTTTTTTTGAAAATTAATTGCACAAAAAATGTCATAACTCATAAGCATCAAGAACATTAAGAACATATTACCGACCTCAGAGTGGATTCTCTCCGACGCGACGCTTCACTTCACTTCAAAAATTTGTCCTGGGTCGGTAAAATGTTCTTATTGTTCTTGATACCTAATATATTATAACGATTTTTTTTTTCTAAAAAAAATCTTGGATGAGTCCGCTGATTACCACTGTCAACAGTTAATAATTTAAAACAACGTTAAATAACTAGATAATAACAAAAAATTGTTTTTGCGGCTGTTGCCTTTAGTGCTTTTTCCACTATTCAGTTTTTTTTTTAAAATAGGTCTACTAACCTTGAACCTTAATAGAATTTCGGCCTCTCTAGCCGAAAAAAACAATTTTGTGGATAATGGCAGGCGGTATGTACACACCGTTTTTGTTATTAGATAATTGTTGTTAAAAACTTAATAATTAAAAAAATAAAAGATTACTAAAATAACAACAAAAAAAAACAATTTTTTGGTCGTTACTAGCGGCAGGGATTTTAAATACGATTTCGACAACCGCGGCAGAAAAAACAAATTTTGTGGTCACGGTAGAGGCCGTAAGAAGCTTTTTTGGTCAGTTGCACAAAAAATTACTTATATTACGTCGTGAGGACAAAAAGTAGGCAATAGCAATGCTACTGTGTATGAAGATGAGGGTTGCTAATACCTTTATGCCTATAAAATGTACAATTTTTCGTCTACTTTTGATTAAATCAAATAAAAAAACATAAAACAGATTTTTATTTCAAAACAAACTTTGTCACATTTTTAGAGATACCTTCGTTAAATATAGGCGAAAAATAAATTTTCCGTGACACTAATTACATTACCAAATTAAAATTTAAGGGAACATTTTTCTAAGATATCATGAACCTATTATTGATTGAATAATTATAACATAGTTATTTTTTGCGATAAAATTAAAGCTTCTTCTTTTCCTCGCATTTTAAGGTAACCATGTTATTTACCAAAAATTATTCTAAGAGATGTTCTACAATTTGTCGGCCAAATATTTCCTTAATGTGTGACTAAAAAATGCTTATCAAGAAATGAATGTTTCCGAAACTTCTATTTTCAAAAAAAAATATATTGCGCACTATTATAACAATTTTTCTTGGCTTTTGCTGTGTTGTTCTAATCTGGTGTCTGGAACCACTAATATTTGAAATGTTAATAATGCACCTTTCTCATAACATAAACTGTCTATTTTGTAACACCTAACAGTGCCAAAATAAGTTAAATGCAATTATCTAGTAACATCAAAGAGCAATGTGACGAAAGGAATGTCTGCCCTGCTGCCACAATTACATTTATAAACGCTCAAAATATCAATGAGGAAAATGTATTTTATTCAAATTGTATTTTAGTTTTTTTTATACAAATAACAAAAATATTTCACTAATGCGTCAACTATCACAAGATGCCAAAAATTTCGTGATCTATTGTTTGCGTCTGTAGTTTTGTTGTACGCCTGACGCCAGTTTTAGAAACGCAAAATTGAAATTAAATTAAGTAAAAAGCAAAAAACCTTGTTTATAACTTGTGGTTATGTAAATAATAACAATTATTCATTTTTTTAACATATTTCTTGTCGTGTGTTTTATGCAACCAATAAAACATACTCAAATATTTCAGAGAGTTCAACGTTTTAAAAGTGTGTCTAATTTTAAAAACTGGCAAAACCTGGATTAAATCCTGTCATTTTTATTTATTTTATACTTACCTTCACATTTTAAACCTTGTTTGTAGATGCCATACAATAAAGAACCGCAATGATCACAAAAAGTGGGAGACATAAAAGTATGTACTTTAAATCTGTGCGGCAAATCAATTTTGAATCTTTCTCTCAAATACTGAAAAAAAAAAGTTAAAATAAAACACTTTTTCAGGAATTTGACTCACAATTGTACTCTCAGACTCTCTTCCTGATTCAGGACATTTCCCTAATAATTTATCGTGACATCTTTTATGTACAGCAGTTTGGCAAGCTGAATAAATAATTGTAATACTTTTTAAAAAGAAATTTGTTACTTACATTGACACTGGTAACCCTGTTTACAAAACCCCCAAAGAAATTCCTTACAAAACGCACAGAATGTCGGTTGTCGAAAAAACTTGGCTAGAAATTTGTGCCCTTTCACTTCGTGCACTCTATAATATAAATAATGAAATACATTTAAAAAAAAAATACTTGTAGTCTCACCTTTGGTGTTTCACTGCACCTCTTCGTCTAGTAATTTCCTTGCCGCGCGTTCTTTGAAACTCATCTTCGTCTGAATCTAATGAACTACTTTTAAGTAAGGAAGTTGTTGAGTTTGAACCAAGAGAACCTTCGTAATTTCTATGTACCATAATTTCTTTGGGTGTTTGACGCGACGGGCGTGATTTTCCCTATATTTGAAAGTAAATTAATGTTATGCACAAGCATTTATCAAGATAAAGGTTTTACTATTCCGGTGATAAGTTTAATGACAATTACACGCTATTATTACTGTTTGTACAAGATATTACATGCAAATAAACCTAGAAATATTTTCATCAGATTAGTGTTATATTTCACGGATTAACATATTTTTTGTTGATTTGATTCATTTATTATTTAGTTTGAAATAAAATTTTTATTTTATGCCCTCTGCTCATCCAAATACTTAAAATTATAAGTGCTGGGGTTATTTTTGGAATGCTAACAGCTAAAAATAGTCTATGGGTATTAATTTTCGTTTGTTTGCGTCTTTTTACAATTTACTGATTAGACTGAATTTTTTTGGGAGGTTTTATTAAAGGAGAAAAATAGGTAGGTATTCCAAAATTTGAAACTTTTATATTTTTATAATTTTTGACTATTTCTAGAACGCATGTTTTTTATCAAGATGATCTTTCAGATTGTTTTGATAATCACGAACCACACTTTATTATTAACTTCGTTCGATCACGTTTTCAAAACCAGAAAATTCTAGATTTAACTTTTCAATTTATTAAGAATCTTGTTTTAATTTAACCAATGTTTCTTATAAGTAAAAAATCATAATTTAAGATATAATATTATGTAAATAAAAAAAATCTAATATATCTTAAAAGGGCAAAATTTTATATCTGTAAATTGCGTATAACAATGTATTTTTAAACTTATTTTTTTTATTAAAAATTAAATGCAAAAGTATACTCGTATCTGGTATTATTATTGGTAACATTACATTACTAATACTTGAGAATTATTTAAAATTAACATTACTAATATTTGAGTAATTTAAGTATATATTTTAAATAATAATAAATACTCTACGATTTACGCGTAAATAGTATTACACAAATAAAGGAACATTAATTAGAATAAAATTAAATAAAAATATATATAAAAAATAATAGTTATTTATGTATTAAGTGAATAATCAAGGGGATTATGGCACGAGGAAATGTTTAAAGCCCGACGTAGGAGGGCTTTTAATTTCCTGATTACGCCCGTGGTACATAGAACGTTTTATTTTATTTTGGATCGTTTTAATAGATCGTTATAATTTTTGAAATCAAAAGAATATTCAAAATTCCAGTATTTTTTTTAACTGTGAAAAAAATCTAGATTAACTAGTTGTCGTTGCCAGGATACGGTATGTTATTTTCTGTTTTGCGATTTTTCAAAATGGAAACTCGTGAAAATTGTGTGTGAAAATATGTATTCTAGAGAAATGTTACAACAGGTAAGAGCCCAAAATTAAAAAGAATGTTGTGTCACGCTCCGTGCGTTTGTAGTGTTTAACGTTTTTGAAATAAATGATGATTTTTCATGATAATTGTTATTTAATGTAAAAGCTAGACGAATGTATAGTTATTTATTTGTTATTGTTGCGTAGCAAGTTAGCAACTTTAAAAATTCAGTGCTATAAAAATAAAGATTAGGTGCGTCCTGATTTGCGGACATATGAAGTAGATTATGGTTCCAAAATAAAATAAAAATATATCGAATATGGTGTTACAATAAGATATTTTCTATTTGTAGCACTGTTTTTTTAAAAAACGGTATTACCTACAATGTTCAATTTTGTAGCATTTTTTTTTGCTTTTTATGTTACCAACCCTGTAAACTGTCATTCATAAGGGTTTGATTAATTTTATTAAAAAATATAAAAATTTTGCAATGTCGCCAACAATAAATGTTTAACGCAAAATTTACTAGGCAATGGCAGTGAATGACAGATAAAAATAAATAATAACAAATACCATTTAAAATAATGCAATAGTTAAAATAGTATAAAAAAATACGTGTTACAACTTTCCTAATGTGATCTCGTTTATTGTAATATTCGTATTACAGTGGCAGTGGTTGTAACACTAGTTTTTTAAAATAGTATTATAAAACTAGTGTTACAACCACCTTGATTGTGAATATTGTGATACGAGTGCTACAAACAATTAGAGAGGTTGTGACACGTATTTTTATACTATTTTTGAGCTTTTGATCTATTTTACATAGTATTTGTTATTATTTTTTATTTATCACTCGCTATCATCTGTCTAATAAGTATTGTGTTAAACACTGCCAAAATTTTGCATTTCCTAATGAAACCAATCAAGAGCAACAAACGTTGCTATCTATAATAATTTTTACAGGGCTGGTAACGAAAGTTACCAAAAACAATGTAACGAAATTGAACACTGTAACACTGCTTTTTGAGAAAACAGAAAAAATAAAACGTGGTCATTTGAATATTTAATGACTTCTCTAGTCAACACTCAGTCAACACTCAGTGTTACATGTAAAAAATATTGTGTAACTAGGTAATAACGTTTCATAATAATTAGCAAAACTGCTTATTCGTCAGAAAACATACATATAAATTTTTAATAAAGTATTTTTCATGATCATAGAATTCTTCAAGATCATTACGCAGGAACTTTTTAAGTTCTGATTTAAAACGTTTAAGTGGCATGTTTTTTATAACTTTGACAGGCTATATTTTCTATATTATATAAGTGTTAGTACACAGGTGTCCCAAAAATAATAAGTCAACGGAAAAATATTGAGAGGGTGAGGACTCTATTAAAGAAAAAATTTAATTGAGATAGATTATTATACAGGACGGCCTATCGATAAAGATAGTGGTTTTTGCGAGGTTTTTGGGTATTCAACGTTGTTTTTCCAAAAACGTTTGAACAGGTCAATTTTTCTGAAGTTTTAAAGGGGGACATATGGGGAAATACACCGGGTGAGTCTGCTAAAAGTGTTTCTTAACTATCTCAAAAACTAGTTATCACATCAACTTCAAAGTTTGGCATTAGAAAGTTTGTCTTTTGTACTACACAGGTGAATTTTTTCAGAATTTTTCTAATATTCCTTTTAATTAATATTAATTAATTTGTTCAAAAAAATTTAAATATTTCCAATTTTGTATTTGTTAATGTCTGTGACTTATAGGTTCTCCTATTATAACAGATAAGAGCCACCACTGAAGCAATATATTTCAAACTCAAATACGCCATTTTTTTCTAAGAGAGTGGGTGGGATCTTGATGGTACCCCTAGCGTCTTGATGGTACCAAGACGCTAGGGGTAGGTATTGTCGAGTTACGGCAAGTTCCGCTTGGCAATGCTGCACCAAAACTCGTCTTACGAATCAAATAAATGTTATTATTTTTTAGAGTTATCTACATTTTTTTTTAATATTTTTTGCACAAAATAATACCTTGACATCTTTTCTTTTAGAATAATGTTAAAAATTGGAAATATTTAGATTTTTTTAACAAATTAATTAATATTAATTAGAAGGAATATTTGAAAAATTCTGAAAAAATTCACCTGTGTAGTGCAAAAAACAAAGTTTTTACTGCCAAACTTTGAAGTTGATGTGATAACTAGTTTTTGAGAAAAGTTAAGAAACACTTTTAGCAGACTCACCCGGTATATTTTTGTCGTGATGTCAACGCTAGTCCTCCACCTCCAAGGCCGTTACCGTCTCCAAAATTTTAAATAGCAAATAGGGCGAGTCGCACATTGTTGAACAGTTAACTTAATTCTCTTTTCAACGGTATCCTTTATAAATGGTTTATAAAATTTGGTTACTACTTTAAAATAAAAAGAAAAATTTAAATTTTTAAAAGTCATAAATGTATTTTTTATTACTTTATTAGAGTTTTTAAATAATAATTATGTATTAAGGGCGTAATCAAGGGGATTATGGCACGAGGGAATGTTTAAAACCCGACGTAGGTGGGCTTTTAATTTCCCGAGGGCCATTAGTGACGATAAGGTACGCCCGTGTTACATACAACGTTTTATTTTATTTTGGATCGATTTAATTTTTCAAATTAAAAGAATATTTAAAATTCCGGCATTTTTTTTAAACTGTGAAAAAAATCCATATTAACTAGTTGTGGTTACCAGGATACGGTACGTTGTTATTTACAGGTTTGCGATTTTCTAAAATGGAAACTGATCAAAACGTGTTACGAGTACTTATGATTTATGAAAATTTATGATAATCTCAATTTAAATAATTTTGGATTCAAAGTTACGTTTAATTCTGGCGCCTACATATATTAAGATTTTTTCGTTCTCTTGATATAAGAATGCTTTGTTTTTTTAAACCGTCAAAATCAATAATTGTATTACTCAATTTATTTATTTTGCGAAATTCTTGAAAAAAAAAACATTTTTTGAGATAAACTTCTTTGTATTATTTATGAATTCTGATTTCAGAGAATTTGTTATTGTAATTTTCTCATTGAAAATTTTTATAGATGGTATTATGGTCGTTTATTTTGGCCGTGATTGATTCATTAGAATCACCAATAAAAATCGTTATAGTCCATTTAAAAAAGCTTTATTTTCTCAACTGTGTTAAAAAATTGCAAACAATGCCCACTTGGATCGTCTTAAATAAACTTAGAATAAGTAAAAACAAATATAGAATGGATCTACTGTCAATAAAGAATGACGAAAGACAAATAAATGTGAAAAATTAGAAAAAACACCACACCACTCGAATTTAATATAAACACAAAATTTCAACAAGTATCATCAGTAAATGCATTTATTTGCGTGGTCGGAAATGAATATTTTCTGTATGATTTATATTTTATCGATTGTAATAAAAATTCTTGAAATAGACAGACACAAATCGCGACTTTATCATAATTTTAAAACATTAAAAGCACTATTTATTTTATTGTGGCATCGTAAAAATTTTATCACAAATTTGACATTCAAAATTTGGCGCAGAAACTTATTTATAAATTTACAAAAAAAAGTAATACATGAATTTAATTATATTTACAGGAGCCTTACAGGAAAAGCTACGCTAAAAATAAATTGTTTAAAATTGAAAATAAAATAAATTCAATAAATAAACTACCTAAATTTATGGTTTTTAAAATGTTTACATACCCAACGCACCATTTCTGATTCTTTCAATATCACTCTAAGAAATATAAATGAAATATGACAAATTACAAGCGATGCGTTCTTATTTAAATCTTGTTAGTCTTGGTTCAAAGTAGTTTTAATTCGAGGGCTTCCCTGACCTTAATAATAATTTTCACAAAAAATGTATAAAAATTTTGCTAATCGATTTGGCAAAAGGAAAAACATGTGCTTCAAATTAAAACTGATGTTCTATTAAACAGCAGTTCCGAAAACATTAAATCGATTTCAGTTTAATTAACCTCCTGAAGTGCAATTTAGACATAAGTGTACAATGAGGTACAATATTAATGACATCATTTTCTTACTTCAGCATGATTTCGGGGGTGTCTTCGTTGCCCATAACTGGAGTTAGAACTAGTCCGTTTTCGATAGTGAGATCCACCAGTGAACATCATCTTGTTAGTCTTTTTTCTTCAAAAACTTATCACAAAATTTTGTCTTGAAGATATTTGTACTTTTCGTAATTTTTCTCATAATAAAAATTTTCCATAGCACACTTATTTTCCGAAATAATGAGACACACTATCACTTTATAAAAATAAACTCTTAGTCACATATTTCACGAATATATCAAAACGTGGTCACATTCACTCAATTTTAAAACAACTTAAAAATAAATGCACTAATTTGTTATTTGATACATAGAATTCGTCGTTTTATTACAAACACATTCTTTAGAAAATGTTTCAAATGTAACAACAACAAAACCATTTATTTTCAAAACACAAAAACACCCAAACAGCCCTTCATTTAACATTTTTATTAACAATTAAAATTAGACCGACGTTTGATTTTATTAGAAGTGACTTAGTTTCACCATTTAGCTAGTTCATTTTGACTCAAGTATGCGCTATATGTTTACACCAAGACGTCGTGGCAGGCTTTTTATTTTTAGACAACTTATTGGGTTTAATTTAACATTGCTACAAGATTATAATACAAATTACAAACTAAACTCAACTAAACAACACAATTAATATGTGGCAAAAGACCAGAAGTGTGCCATTTAAAACGTGATACAACTACAAATTATCAAATGTTACAACATTTAAATTTAAACTTCCCGCCACTGCTTAGTTGTCACCGCCGGTAAATTAGAAAACTACCTTTTCAGTTTTCCAAGTTGGAAAGATGGTAGGTTCTTGTTAAATTTACCAAATTTAAGCAAAAATCTCAATCATCTACTAATGAAATTAAAATTTATTACACTTTACGTGTAGTGCAAACTATTTAAAGTGTTTTATTGCTAGTATTTATTTAGGTTGAGACGTTTTGTGAAAAGTGAGGTTATGTGACAATCACCCAAACATTTAATTTTTGCCTTTTCAGTGATTATTTAATATTTTGTGTGGTTTTAGACGAAGGGGACATCAAGTTTTGGTAAACGGCGTAATAAGACACATACTTTGTGTCGGAGATGTGGTAGGTCTTCATACCACATTCAGAAGTCTCAGTGTGCCCAATGTGGGTACCCCTCAGCTAAACTACGGTCATGTAAGACCCAAAAGTTGTCATTTTGGCCTGTACTAAGTTCGTGTTTTAGATAACTGGTCAATCAAGGCTAAAAGGAGGAAGACTACAGGAACTGGCAGGCTTCGCCACTTAAAAATCGTGCGTAGACGTTTCCGCAATGGATTCCGTGAGGGTGGAAAACCAGCACCTAAAAAGGCCACGTAGATGTTACAATTTATAACAAATAAATTTGTGTAAAAAATTCTTGTGTATTTTTCAAAACCTGCACCATAAATGACTTACTACAACCGAATACATTTAGTGGATTTATTCAAGAATGAGAATTTAGCTGTGCATTATCCCAACAAAACTTAATTGGGTAATTACTAGACACTTCATAAAGCAGGCATAAAATATGTCGCCTTTAAGAACTAGGGTTGGATGATTGCCTGATATTACTTGGGGAATTTTCAAAACAAATGAGAATGACAATAATTGCTTAATTAGGATGCTTTTGTTAGGGTAATTCATGGTTAGAGTCGAATTTTCTTTCTCAGATAAACTGATGATAACTAACGCATGTGTTATCTCAGACCTGAGCCAAGTAACAGATGAAATCATAAGATAATTACACTTTATTAAAAATATTATACGGTTGGCTATATACAAATTAAATTATAAATAAGAAATGTACAACTAATTAATTTGAAATTGGTGAATGTTAGTGTCTTGATATGTGTAAATGACAGTTTCAGTGCCCCCGGGTTCTGCTGTAATAATATTTCTTACAGTTGTGTCTGAAAAAATATCACCATTACTCATTTTTACACACTAGAAAAAAATAAGCATAAAACTGGTTCATAAGCTAAATATTTATCCTTACTGTAACCTTCATCAGAGGCTTCCTCAAACGTCATTTCATTTTGTTGCAAATTTTTGTCACTTTTTGCAGCTTCTCTATATTTTAAAAGGTACAATTTTAAGGGCTCGACGTAATTGTCAAACCCTAGAGAACTCATTGCGTATAAAATATCCTCCCCATTTATAGTTTTTCTCTTCTCCATGTAACATCGGTCACTTGCCTCGCTTGTGATAAAACTGATAAACTCAGAGACACACTCCTGGACACATTCTCGAGCATCTTTAGCAATCTGCAACCATCAAGCCCCAAAATTACATATTAGAAACCCCTTAACACAATCCATACTTTACTATTTACCTTTCCCGTTTCCGGTATTGCTTTTTTCATTATTTTTGCAACATTTGCAATGGGTAAAAATCTATCTTGTTCTCGGAGAGGAGCTCCAACTTTATCGATGGGGTCATGGTTTGAATCATCGGTGTTTTCAGCTGTGAGTTGCTCGGCTTCGTCTGGAAACACTAAATTAGGGAAAATTCGTCAAAGAAAGTCCCACTTACCATCCATTTCTTCTACTTGTACCATGTATTGGTCTGAAAGAGCAAATGTATGTGTGATGTCATCCGAGAGTTCTGTCTTTTCCATAGCAGTGAGGGCAACGTTTACCTTCAATTGGACCGAAATAGTGACTCCTAATTATTATACACTTAACAAAAATGTTATTTAATCGATTTTTTGATGTAAACAAGGGGGTTTGAGGAGACTTGGCGTCTTTTTTTGACTTGCGCATAAAAACAGTGTGTTGTTGGTTGCATACTATTGATGACCAGAGAAATTGATGACGATGACTGAAATGGAACAACAGGTGAAGAGATGATGTGTGACAGTCGAGAAATTTAGTTCAAACCTCTTGTCAGTAGAGGCGCCTATGTTACAACAAGTTACAAAATTAAATTTCAAATGCTCATAACTTTTTTCTAAATTAAAACTTTGGAAAAAAATAGGGATATCTCATCATGTATACAATATTAATTGTCGCCTAATGTTAAAAAACTAGCATAAATCGTTTCGGAAATGATCGAAGGGTACCTACACATTTTTTAAAACACATTTTGTATTTTTTTAGTGCAGTGGTTTTCTAATTGGTCTCATTTGTCATCCTTGAAGAATATCAGTGCTATGCTATGTTTTTAAAATACAGAAGATTGAAAATCTTAGATCTAAGCTTTCATGATAGCCTTTTCACTAACCCTCAGAATAACAAGGCAACTAATAACAATATTAATAGTCTTTTTATAAACAATTTTTAACTATAGCACAGTGTAGAAATGAATCAGTATGGACAGCTGATAACAACTTGATAAAAGCTAGCATCCCTTCACGTAAAATGTGTAAGATGAAGCTACTAATTTTTAGACAACTAATAATACAAAGTTTTAATCTAAAAGACTATAACTGTAAATTATCTAATAAATAATTAAAAGACAAGGGTAAAACAACCATTAAATTTTTTAATAGTATTTTATTTACAGTTATTGTCATTTAGATTTAAATTGTGTATTATTAGTTGCTTGAAAATTTAAAAATCAGTGGTTCCATCTTACACATTTTACGTGAAGGGATGTGAAGTTTTTATCAGCTGTCCTGTTATTTCTATACTGTGACTATAGTTTGTTTTTTATAACAGAGAAAAATTAGTAAGCGTTGCAAAAAATACTTGTTTGTGATGATTTAAAAAATTAACGTTTTTATATTATTAAATTTTTTCTTGGTGACATAAAAAGGAACTTATTCATATGACACCAACACAACTGCTGTCATTTTTTATTCCGTTTTTAGATAGATTTCCATTATTTTTTAAGAAAAATGTTTTGATTGATTTTTGTTAATTTATTTGGCAACTTTTTCCAGACTTTTCTAAACAGTTAGGGTGAATACATGGGAAATAAATTGAAATGACATCTTGGATTGGAAGGACTGAAAACGCCCCTAAAATCCAGATGTTTCTTGTTTAGATAAAAAAATACTGCCATTGCAATTTGGTGACAAATTTTGTAAAGTTCACGTAAACCAATTATTTTGCCGCCTTAAAAAAAAGAAACATGTAGATTTTAGAAGCGCTTTTGATCTTTCAAACCTAAATACAGTGCTCAACAATTGAAATGGAACACCTTAAAATTTTAACAAAGTTTAAAATCTTGTAACTCCTGCAAATATTTATTAATTGAGAATATTTTTTTTGGTTGCTTATTTCGTATACTTTAAGATGTTTAATAGAGTGTTTTTTGTAAATTTGTAGTTTAAGTTATGCATGGTGTCAAAAACTGCCCCTGCACATAACGAAAAGTTTAGACTGCTACCATTTTAACAAAAAAATAATTTAAATTTTGTTAATGGGTTTCGGAAAGCGCTGGACCACATCTTCGAAACAGTTTGGCAAATTTTGAGCTAAGTTTATAAATTAAGGCCAAAATCCAAAAAAACTGTTTTTTTTGCACTATAAGCAATAATTTTGTTAATAGGTGTAATTTTTTTTTCTTTTTTGGCTTATTCCAAAGGTAAAAGTTCAAACTTGAATTTTAGAAAGAGAGGTGGACATACCGTTAACATTTCGGGTAATAAAAGGCTCCTAAAAATGATCAATTTTTTAAACAGCTCTGAATTTTAATTTGGTAAAAAAAATAATAAAAATTTAAACGTGTATTTAGAAACATGACTTGTGCTTTAAATCTCAAGACCCTTGTAGCATTAAGTTACTCAGTGTAAGTTGGTGTTTAAATACGATTTTTGAAGCCATGTTTTTACAAAAAAATTAAAACTTTTGCTCATCTAATAAAGGGCTTAATGATACAATTTTGGATGGCTAACAGTAGCGTCCGTATCGTGGTAACGAGCTGTTTAAGTTAAAAAAAAGTTTCAATTTTTTCCTAAAATTTTGCTTTTAAAGGTCGGATCTAGTCACCGACCAATATGTACTAAGTAAAGCAATGCTAGAGTAAAATTTTCTAAGAGGTACACACCAATAAAAAGACGCAACGACGAATTTTAGCCCAATATTGTAATGCGCAAGTTCATTTGAACACTACTCACCACTAAGTGGCGTCGGGTGATCATGAATTGCGATAATAGTCAGAGTTAGAATAAATTCCTTTATTTAGTTGCAGTAAGGGATTTTTAATCACACCGGTCGGTTTAAATCTTTTGTCTGAATTGTGGTAAATGATTTTTAGGTTTGTCAGATCGTCCGATGCCCCAGACATAAAGTGCTTTTAAATGCAGACGAAAATAAGGGTCGCATGTTCCGCCACTGATGCACGGTTTTCGCTCCCTGGTTTGAACTTTGGCGCAGCTTCTTAGTCCCGCCCATGTACTTCTTAGAAAATTTCACTCTACAAGGATGTTGAGATACAAAAAACAAATTATGTGTCTAAATATACGTTTAAATTTTTATCCTTCTTTTATGAAACTAAAATTCGGAGCTGTTTAAAAATTTGTTCATCTTTGGAAGTTTTTTTTATACACAAAATGTTAACAGTATATCTATCGTTGCCTTCCGAAATTCAATTTTGAACTTTTATCTTTAGAATAAGACAAAAAGAGGTACAATTTTACATCAATTAACAAAATTATTGCTTAATGCTCTAACTTATAAGTGTAGCTCAAAATCTATAAAACTGCTTCGAAAGCTTAATCCAGCGCTCTTCAAGGCCCATTAAAAATTCTAAAAAATTTTTTGTTAAAATATGGGATGTCTAAACTTTTCGTTCTTGTGGGGCCTGTCTTTGACACCCTAGATAACTTAAACAACAAATTTACAAAAAACGATTTATTAAATATCTTAAAATATAAGAAATAATCTACCCAGAAAGAGAAGATGATTGCGATTAATAAATTCCTGGAGGAGTTACAAGACTTTAAATTTTGTTAAAATTTTAGGGTGTTCCATTTCAATTGTTAAGCATTGTAATAAAGGTGATAATGGTAATTGATTGATACCATAGCCCGAGATCTATTGTTCAAATTGTTGCAATAAAAGAAAATAAATAAAAAATAGAGAATCAAATATTTTTAAGTACTTCGCAATAAAAAAATTTAGTCTAAAAGTGTTTCTAATTTTACTAGGTTTTCATAGTGTTTATTTGTTATATTAATAGGGTTATTTAATAGAGGCAATTATTCAGTAGAAATAATGTTGTAACAGTAATATTACAAAATTATTTAATTTATTATTAAGATTAGAAACCTTTATAAAATTCAACCCTTCATAATAATAAATGTGTTCAAATTTGATGGCTTATGATTTGGTACTAGCACAATTCACAAGAGGCCGCTAAAAAAGCAACTTAACTTGCGGAGTTGTCTATCTAACTCTACCTGTCAAAGTTACTTGTCAAAAAACGTGGGCGGGGATATTTTTGGTTTTGTGGCAGATCTAAATTAAGTTTTTAAAAGAAAAATGTCTCACCAAACGGGAATTAAAGGTAATTTGCAATGACTTAGCCATTTTCCAACAATTTTTGTTTAATTTATTCAATTTATGTTCATTGGCAGCAAATGAAGAATTAAAAAAGTTTTTGGGAAAATGCAGAGATGGAAAAGTGAGAGCAGTTAAAATTTCCATTGAAAATGGTAATTAAAAACCTAATTTAAAATTTGTAATACAAATCACATTTTCAGAACAACTAGTTCTTGCCAGTCACAAAGAAGTTAAACAGACTTGGGACAAAGACTTTGATCAATGTATAACACCATTAATTGAAGAAAACCAACCTTGTTATATTTTATATAGGTAAAATGTGGTTGTCACATTGTTACAAATGTTAATTTTAATAATTAGACTAGATTCGAAAAATTCATCTGGGTATGAATGGCTTTTTATAAGTTGGTCACCTGATACAGCTCCTGTAAGACAGAAAATGCTGTATGCATCAACTAAAGCCACTTTGAAACAAGAGTTTGGGACGTCACAAATTAAAGAAGAGTTACATGGGACTGTCATGGTAAAACTACAATAGCTAATACAATTTTGTAATAATTTTTATTAGAGTGACATAACTTTTAATGGCTATCAAAAATACAAAAAAGCTGCTGTTGCCCCTGCCCCGTTAACAATAAGAGAAGAAGAACTCCAAGAAATCAGACGTACTGTAGTTCACACTGATATAAGTATAGATAGTAAGCAACAAACTTTAACAGGAGTTGCATTTCCTTTACAAGAGGCTGCTAAACAGGCCATTATCGATATGGCAAGCGGTTCATATGATTATTTACAATTTAAAATAAGTAAGTCAGTCTTGGGAAATATTTGTTTTAATAGAAAATTTCAGATATTGATGAAGAAACAATACATTTAGTTAGTGCTGAAAACCTCAATATTGAAAAACTTCCTTCTAAAGTTCCTTCAGATAGTGGTAGATACCATCTGTATAAATTTAAACACACCCATGAGGGTGATTATATGGAAAATATAGTATTTATTTATTCAATGCCAGGGTATAGTTGCCCAATTAAAGAACGTATGTTGTATTCTAGTTGTAAAAACCCATTAACTGACACCATTACAAATCTTGGCTTGGAAATTGTAAAAAAGGTATACTTTTCTGTGATTACAGCCAAAAACTGATTTTTTTTCTTCAGTTGGAAATTGACTCAGGGTCAGAATTGACTGAAGAATTCCTATATGAGGAGATACACCCAACAAAGAATTTGCACCGTCCGAAATTTGCCAAACCAAAAGGGCCACCAAACAGAGGACCAAAACGTATGACAAAGTCTCAAAATGCAGATTGATTGGTTATTGCTAATTTATTTATTTAAGCTCAAATTGGTGTTTTTATAGCTTTTTCATATATTTTTATATTTGAGAGCTCATTGTACGCTTTTGTGTTATACATATAAATAAACTCTATCACTTTATACTGTCTAAACTTTTCCCACTCCCTTTAAGCTTTTCATCATGACTTAAAATCTCGGTTTCTTCCTTTGTAAGATAATCCTGCACCCCTTTATTAAAGTGATCTTTTCTTTGTCTCTGGAAATGATACTGCCAGTATCTCACTTCTTCCATTGTCATTCCTGTTAAATTAAGGAGAGATAATGTTACACCACCTGCTATTAAACCTAACACAGAACCTGAAAAAAATTATAAGAAAGACTAAACAAAAAGTGAAATTTACCTAAGCCACCACCCACAATCCAGCCTCTAGGACCCATATTAAATTTATATAAAGTACCAGTAACTAAACCTGCAGTCACATATTCAATAATACCAGACTTGCCTCTATATACAGAAATAGTGGTTGAAATTCCTCTAAAGAAAAAAGTTATTTAAGAAGACAAAATCGAATAATCTTACGTGAAAGTTGTTGTGAAAAGTGAGAGCCTCCAAGCCCATTTGAAGGCTCCTCTACCAAAACTTTTAGTAACAGCATCCTGCAATTTTTTCTAAAAAACAAATTTGTAAATGATTTCTAACACAAATTCGGAAGTACCTTTGCATGTAAATGGTCATTAAAAGCCGTTGCTTGATTATTTTTAATAAAATCTATGTAAGCAGTTTTACTGCTGAGAAACCCACCATAAATGCCCCCTACAAATATACTCATAGCCCCAACATGCAAAATACTAGAAAGTTCATTGCTAAGTTCCCCAAAGTCACTGAAATTCAACAATTGTATCAACAACAAGGGTAAGGGGGCTGTATACTCACTCTGCCTCAAACATTCGTTTTACTCTATCCCAACCAGTCTCACTTTCGATTATTGTCAAATCAGCATTTTGTTCTGTGGGGGTTGCATTACTTATCGAATCGTGGTCAGTTACATTAATAGGAAAAAATGTAAAATTTATTGTAACAGTTGTTTTAAAAACCCTTCGCAACATTTTTAAAAATTTGAGGTTACATTACATAACCTCTATTTATTTTGGTCCTTAGTGCTAAAACAAAAGTCACTAAATTTTTGGTAGCTCAAAATTTTTATTTGAAATTAAAATGCTTATAAAAGTATAAATATTGCATTTATGGACAAGTTTTGTTCGTTCAAAACTAAATTAGTGATTAGTGTAATCCAAATTAATATAAAGACGGATATTTTTGAGGAAAATGTCTTTAACATGGCCACAATTCGTGTTTTGATTTTGTTCTAAATAAGCTTCAAGGGGTTGGTAAAAATCTTTGAAAATGTCTCCCCCTAACTGGAACTGAAACAAACTTTCTGTAAAAAAATATCTTTAAACATTTCCATAAATACCTCTTCAAATGCTCTATAAATGGCTTGAAATACTGGTTGTTTTTCAGAATGGAAAAATCCACGTGATCCGTGAATTACAGCTACTCCAAGTTTTTCAGCAGGTTTACAAACACTCATATACATACAGTGGTCAGGTCTGAAATTATACCTGCAGGAATACAAGTATAATTTTCCTGAAATTATTTTTCAGTAACACAATTTAACAGAAAAGATTTTACCAGGATGGTAGTGAAAAATTATGTTAATTATGTCCTGATCTCCCCATGTAATTTTCAATTTGTATTTTCTGTAAATAGGGACTACATATTCACTCCATTGGAATGCTCTCATCCTTGTTAAATTCATTAGCATCACACCAGAATTTACTCCTGAAAATTATAATCATGAAATGGTAATTGCACAAGGAAAAATACCTAATTTTCCATAAAATGGGTGCTTAGCAAATCTGTTATACCAGCCAACATTTGGATCTTCGTGTTCAGGTGCTAATGCAGCCATTTGACTAGAATTCATTTTATGAAAGTAACTCCAAATATTCTCAACTGGGGTCAAAAATAGTGTGTCTGTATCCATGTACAATACAGAATCTACGTCTTTCAAAATATTCTACAAATTAAATAGTTACATAAATGCAAAAAAGAAGGCTAATTTACTGGTAAAAATAATCTTTGGGCAGCACATGGCTTAAACAGCTTCTTCCACTCTTCTGTATCCTTCACAGGGAATGTTAAAGACATAACTCTATATGTAAATGCATAATTTGTTAACACTTTCCATTCACTCAACTAATAAAAAAATTACTTAAAAATTTAGTTTTTAGAGTACAAACTCACTTTCTGGTTGAAACTTTCAATTAAATTCTCTTCAGCAAACACAATAAAATTCAATTTCTCCTTACTAAACATTAAAGCAGATTTTAGCATATTCAAGGTTTCTTGAAGCCTATCTCCACACGCAACAACTGCCACAACAATGTCATTACTACAAACAAATAATTACACACAAAAATGGTTTTTAATAATATATTATTACCGTTTAAATTCAATTCTTTCAGTCGTTCCATCATAATTTTTTGTTACTTTACGAGATTCTTCAACATCTACTTCACTCTTGTTATTGAGTGTTTTAATACTGTAGAAATAAAACACAACTAAAAGAACGAAAAATGATAAACCTATTCGAAGACATGTATACAATTTCATCTTAAATTTACGATCTTAAAATCATTTTTAAATAATTGTTTGTTTGGCTCGTCTGACGTTACTGACATAGGGAGTTTCAGTTTTACAGTTTTTACACTAAACTTGTTGGCAAAACTGTTTTAGATGACCCACTATAACTGTTGACAAATTTTATTATTTAGTTAAAACCTCTTGTCAGCAGAAGCGCTTTAAAAGTTTTAAATTCAGTTTTTTTAAGTTATATTTACATAACTTTGTTCATAAAAATATCACTTAATTTTTTTATTATCAATTACTTTTTCTATCCATTATTGTCTGCAAAAGAAACGATATTAGGCTAATCGATCGAAAATGATAGAAGGCTTTAAATTTAATTTTAAAGTAACTCGTAAACCAAAAATTTACCAATACATAAAACTGAAATTTTACAATATTGGTATTGTAAATTAGCATTTAACTGACGTTTAACAGTCAAATAATAATATGATTAACGGTTCACAAGACTAAAAAATTAAATAATTTTCTTTTGGAGTGTTTTATGTTAGAATAGACAAAATAGAACTTAAAATTCTAATTTTTTTTTTAAATGCATAATTATATCAGTGACTGACTGCAGTTCAGTTGTGTATTATTAGCAATTAATTAAATTTATTTAGTTTTTATCCGTTTTATCTCTAAAAAATGCGCTTCACATATAGTTTGTAATAGCAAAAATGCGTACTTTCATATCTACAACTTAAAAATTTTTTTTTATTAAAGGGGCAGTAAACCAAAATTTCATGAAAACGTCTAAAAATTTTAAAAAATATCTATGATTTGAAAATTTAAAACTCAAGTCGCAAGTCGTTAGGGCCTTTGTTTTTTGAACAGTGAAATAACAAAGTTGAACGCGTTACGTCATACAGACATCGAACCGAGCCAGTATTTGTGTGTTTTTTTTTTGTTGTTGTTTGTGGTTATTGAAATTTATCAAAAATGCCAAACTGTTGTGTTTTCCGGTGCAATAATTTAAAAAATTTTAACGTGTCGCTGCATAATTTCTACATTCGGTATTCCTACCTTATCTTTGCGTTTAGTAAAATACTTCTTAAAATTATATTATGGCGCGACAAATATAAAGAGTCTAAACTTAAAACAATGTTCTCAAATGCTTCATGATCTGTACTACACTCGTATTTATTTCTGACATTTGTTCTGAACTCTAATTTATTCTCAACACAACATAAACATTCCTTTGGTTTTGGCATTGCTATCTACATAATCTCTGCACCTACACCAAGATGTGCCCCTTAGAGAATTTTGTTGCTCTGCGGATTATTCGGATTTGTCTTTAACTTACTTAAATTATTTTTGGTATTTTGGTTCAAAACCAAACACCATCTAGATTAAAAGATAATGAAAAACTGCAAAGTTTAGTGACAGACAAGATGACAGGACATAAACAATCTCACAACTTAATATTAGACGAAACAGAATATGTCGGTATGACGTCACAATCAACGTTTTTCACTTTGTTTAATCTCTTCTCTAAGATTTTCAAAACGGCAAATCGCACATATCTACCGATTAAAGAAGTGTTCTTAAAATTTTTTTACCATATTTTTGTTTTTCCGTGTACAACCCCTTTAAGAGAAATTAATTTCTAATCAAAAAAATTTCATGGCCTACTGTATCAATCTCCACTTCGTTCCGATACGGCCGCAACGCTCCTCGATTTGGCCATAAGGAATAAAATTCCTGACCTTGAAAACGAACGGTCCGCAAGTGGCGCACCCAAGTGACAAGTGTGCGAATGAAACTGACAGGTGACGGTGTTCCGAACCATTTTGAGGTTAATGCCGCTGTCTCGTTCCTGTCAACTAGTCAAAAAAACAAGCGTTCGTTAAGCTCACTAACACCTACTTTGTTTACAGAAATACAAAAACAATAATTAAGGTTTAATTCAATTTAACTGTTTAATTTGAAAACTACAGATTATTATTGACAAACTATAATTTTAAAATTTTTCGACTGGTGGGTTTGTTGTGAATAACAGTTTTTTTCAACAAATCTGTTCGTTCTAAGCAAATATTTGTTAAGGTAGGTTTGGTTGTCGCTTGAATTATAAATTTGCATAATTCTTTTTTGTGTAACATGCATTCAAATAATTTATTTTTTTGCAGCGTGGGGCTTAAAATTTCAACAAGTTGATGACAAGTGTTTTCATATTCCAAGAAAGGTAGAATATTTTGTATAATGTCTGCTAAATCCATTATGACACAGACAAATTGAGAGTTGGGATAGGTTAGAGCACCGTGATCTTGCAGACTTATAAGTTGCATCAGAGGTCCTGGAGTAGTGGTGGCTAGCAATGATGAAAGACATTCATTGCAATGAAATTTGTCGTCAATTTTTTTTAAAATGTATCCTGCCAGGAAAGCTACAGATGCAGAGTATATATTGGTGTCAGGTATTGCATTATCTTTATGTAGTTTTTGAATCTTGACTCTTATATTAATTGGTAATATCAAGTCTTCTTTAATCTCACTTTCAAAGGAATGTCCTTCAGCTCTCTCTGTCTGTATATTAGCATTGCTAATATACTCAATTTTGTCAGCAATATTGGCCGATTTTGAACTTTTAACGATGCCACATCTTAAAATCTGACGCATTGCGTATTCGGCGGTTCTGGCGTCTGTGGCATCGTTGGATCCGCCTCGAAGACGTACTTGGGAAAACATTCCTTCAACTGCGTCAGAACTGAAAGACCTGGTAAGAACATAATAGAATCCTGCTTCTTGCAGTAAAAATTTGATACACAAAAATGTACTTATTGCTGTAAACTGTAGAGCATGGGCAGTTTCTTCTGAAAAACCTTTCAAACCAACATTAGCAGATACAATTTGTACTTCATCAATGTATTTTGTAAATGTTTCTTTTAGCCATTGGAGTCGTTCATCAGAAACATGAACGTAAGGAGCAATATGACTATCTAAGGTACGAATGTACTGGGATCTACTTAAGACATTGTGAAACTGAAAGAAAAAGTACATGTTTTCCATGAAAGATACAGTGCTACTTGCATCTTTGAACTGCTCATGTCCATTTTCTTTCAAAAATTTTAAAGATGAAGTCACTGCAGGCGAAAAAACTTGAACAGCTCTGAGAACATTCATCTTCTCAAAATTTGTCGGATAAAGGTGTTTTCTGGTTAAATATCTGACTGGTTTAATTGGTAATCCTCTTTGTAAACTATACAGCTGTTTTAGATATGATGAGCTAATAGTGCCTTCAGAAGAAGACATGTCGTGGTCTAAGAATAGGTTTCTTGCATTTTTAATCGCATGACAGTAATCGAAGCTAAGAAATAGTGGCATATTTGGCAACAGAGGATGGTCGATTACGTTTTTGAGAGCTCCACTGGCGTTAGATAGTTTCTTGAAGAGTGCTACATTTCCAGAAAAATTGTCAGTCACAAGCCTTAACACAATAAACCCACAGTCAGTCAACATTTGTATCACTTGCATAGTCAAGGTATAGAAGCTATCAGTTGTCAGTGTTGAATGGAAGAAATATCCAGCAGGTATGCAATATCGTGTTGATAACCCGTATATAACAAAACAAAGCATTTTGCTCGCAATTTTGGGCTTCTCTTGAATAGTTTTATTAAAATGACAGTCATCAAGCCCGAAAAAACGATCTTCAATTCGACTATAGTACATTTTTTCTTTTATAGCCATATCATCTACAACTAACGAACAAATTCGCTCTACTGGAACTTTAAGTGCAGCTATTTCGCATTGTAAACGCTGTTTACACAACTCTTTTGACCCTTTATATTCACCAAGATGTCTGGATATGGTAGTTTTGGATGGAAGTTTGGCTAAATTGATTCGACAATACTCGTATCCTTTTGGAGAGCAAAAACGCCAAAGAGTACACATACGAATTGTCATTTCAGACCACCTAGGTGACTTTTTTGCATAATTGTTAATAAGATCCATTAAAAAGAGAGCTTTGTCATCAGATTCTTCAGCATCCTGGGATATATTTGTGATTAATTTAGAGTTATGGCTTTGTCTTTGAAGTTCCACTTCAAGAGATTGAACTCGTGACAGGCACTTTAAATACTTATTAGTCATACGCTTTAGTTTCTGATTTAATATTTTACAGTGGTAACGTAAATTCTCAAGCTCAACAGATGGAATGGAGACTTGGATTAATTTAGAATTTGTGTTTTCTTTGCCATAAACATTAGGAGGAGTTTCGACAGGATATTCGGGTGTGACAGGAATATTCTACAAATAAAATTTAATAATTATTTTACCTTCATATAAATATTTGATTGGACAATTCTCATTTATCCTTACAAATATTGAAGGTACAACTCCTTTTATTAAGCGACAAGAATTTTTTGTGAAAGTAAAGGTATTTTCTTCGAAGTGATCTTTACAGATAACTGATTGATCTTTTATACTTGCAACATCTGTAAAAATCAAATAAAAATTGATAAAATCGATCTATTTTGTTAGGGTTTGTGTAAAATTACCACAAAATTCTTCAATTATTTCAAGCCATTTAGTGCGTTGATGAAAATCACTAGGGAATTCAAAAAGCTGTGTATTGCGCTTGCCACAAATCAAACATTTCTTTCCCATTATGCAATGAGATCGTACGTTTCAAATTATAATTTGACAAGATACAGCAAAAATTTTGAATCTGTCAACCACAGCCTCCTAGATTATTGTATAAGAGTGGTGATATCCGGCCTATCACATTTGTAGTTCCAGGCCTTTTTTTGTTTCTTAGAGGGAGCTACAGTACTCCTAACCTATAAATTGAATTGCGACAAATTAGTGTCAGTGTCACATGTGTCAAACTGTCGTGATTAAAAATTGGAACCACAATTTGAGTTGAGTTTGGGGTATCCCAACGTATACTAAGTATTGAAGTATTCAAAATACTATAAAGGTGGCAAAATGCGGCAAATTTCAAGTTTGATTTTGTCGCGTCGCTGACATGTAACGTTTCTAATGCTTGTTTTGCATTTTCGAAGAAAAACAGTCTTATGGCAAAATTTGTGTGGATATATCGGTTAAAACAAAAATCACAATAATGAAAGTACCGATACAGCTAAGGAAGATTTGTTTTCACGAGTAGATCACTGTTGCTATTTGTAATGTTTTAACGCGACGGCGACGTGGTTGAAGCAGCTTGGTGACTGTCAGCGGGAATTTTACTCCGTTTTTTTTTGTAAAAAGTTCTAGAAAGGGACGTTATAAACATTTAACAACATTGGCTGGCTTGCGACTTAACCCGTTACGAAGATCTTAGGCAAGGTGGAAAGGTAACAGCATGTTATGAGGATAATATTACATAATAATATTTCTGGATAGAGAAGAGACTAGAAGAACGTTTATACCTATGTAAAAACCAATAAATTGCATAGAAAAGTGTGTGTTGTGTTTTTGGGGAAGAAACGCATAAAATGAAACGTAAGACACTAAGAACAAAATGGCCAAAGTCTAGAGACATCGTGCATCCTCATCCTCCTAGACTACAAACAGCTGATTTTTAATTTATGGCTAAATTGAACTAATACAGAAAGAAGGAACAACATTTAACATGAGAGAAAGCTGGAATATTTTTTGTAGTATCTATCTACTGGAAATAAAACAAAAGGTGAAGAAGTTAATTTAATTTAAGAAGTTTTCGTTATTTTGTATAAATTGGAAAGAAAATTTGAAGAACTTTATTGTCGCAAAAATTTAATTTTTCTTAATCAGCAGACTATAAATAAATAAGTATTACATTCATAAATTTAAATATTATGTTTATTTCTAAAAGGGAATAATTCAGTAATCTGAAAATTTGTACATGACTATAATAAACTACTTTGTTCAAGTTCATGCAGTACTAAATTACACTACATATTTTTAAGTGTAGATACCTTAAATATGGTAGGCAAAGCTCCAGCAATTAATATCTTGCGCTTGTCAGTATACAAAAAATGTCTTTTGTAAAGTGTTTACTACAAACTAACGCATGCTCAGATAGACTTGAAACATCTAATTAAAAAAAACAATTTAATAAAAAAGTTTATTATATTCAAAACCGTACCAGTATGTGTTTCTAAAATATTTTTTCACTTTAAGTTTAATTCAAATGTTGCAGGAAAATTATGGTAAATAATATTGTCCTCAAGATGGCAATCAGTAACACAACACTTTCTTTTAAAAGGCATTTTAATAAACGTAATTAACACAAACAAGACAAAAAAACAACAACAATAAAAACAGCAAAGACAAACTGAAAAATACAACAACACGATACCAAAAGCACGAAATAATTCAATTTGAAATAATTTGAAGTTTTGAAGAAAATCAACAATAATTATTGCCTAGGATAATTATTAAAATAATTTAAATTTCCCGCAGAACGGCAAACGTTTCGTTAATCGGTGTGTAGATGTCGCTACAGTACTCCCGCTTGTCAGAAACAGTTTTTCTTTAAATGTGACTAGCCGGTTACGTTCAAACTTCCACTTCAAATCTAGGAAGCTGTGCTGTCAACTTTTAAAGTTCACCGTTCAATCGTTTGGGGGCAGCACTTGCGTAACGCAATTGGCGACTAGATCAGAACAGTTTTATAAGCGGAGCGTTATGGCCGTATCGGAACGAAGTCTGTGACGAAGTGGAGATTGATACAGTTGGCCGTGAAAAATTTAAAATGGTGGCACTCTCTATTGAAATGTGCCAGTACTATTCACTACCTGTTTTCAAAAATTTGCGAGAGAGTGCGCATCCAGTGATAAGTTATAGTTATTTTATTTTTTTAACGTTTGGCACAATTTGCAATAAAAGCCATTTATTTCGAATGATTGGTAATAAAATCTTGTTATTTCAACTGTAATTAAAGGTGTGTAGTAGTGCAAAAGAAGGAAACGTTGTTTTTCCTTTTTAAAAATTCGATTTTTTGTGCTCATTCATCTTAGGTTGTCGAACCTGCTAATTCGATTTTGTTATTAACTGTCAAAAATGTCAGTTTGTCAATCAACTCAAAATGGTTTGGTGCAGTGTTCCTAATTGCAAATTAATTGCAATAATAAAACGATAATATTAAGAAAAAATGTGAAAGAACTGTAATATTGGTCATTCCGTAACATTGTAAGTAAAAATTGGGTCATTCGTTGGTTGATCCTAATCGGTGTCTTTGTCCTATTTTCCTGATTTTTTTTTGTGTTTTTTTTTAGATGATTGCGATGGAGGATAACACAATGACTTTCGTTTGTGCGGAATTATCAACAACAATGTTTCAGAAATTGTATGACCAAAAGAAGTCGAATCGATTTTGCGATTTGACTCTTCACGTAAATAATAAAGTCATAAAAGCACACCGTAATGTATTAGCATGCAGTTCCCCTTATTTTGATTCAATTTTAAAGCATCATAAGATTATTAGAGAACAGTTAATTATAACTTGTTTAGATAGTGAGATTTTTAACACAATTTTGAATTATATGTACACTGGTGAAATCACTATAGAACACTCAAATGTAGAGGAACTTCTCAAGTTAGCTGATCACTTTATTATTACTAAAGTTATTGAATATTGTATAGAGTTTCTTGGGACTAAACTGAATCTAGACAATTGTCTTTTTACCTATTTTTTAACTCAACGTTTTAAATTGAAACATTTAGGAAATATTGTTGAAAATTGGATAATGAGTCACATTGATGAAGTTTGTGATGGTGAAGAAATCATTGGTTTAAACGTAAACGAATTACAGGAATTTTTCAAAAATAAAAGTTTTGTTTTGTCTACTGCAAGAGCTTTAAATGTGCTTTCTCAATGGGTTTTACATAACACAGAAAAACGCGAGACACATTTTGATAGGTTGATTAGATGTTTCCATGCGAATTCCCTAGAACCCGCCGAGGTTTTCAAACATTTGGATACTTGTATTTTGTATAATAAAAGTGAACTGTGCATGTATCGTTTTTTGGATTATTTGGTCCAAAATAATTGGATGCTTTCCAATTTTAAATCTAGATATGATAGCCTACATGTTAAATATGGCCAGGTATTTGTTGAATTAAATTTTGCCACAATCTTAGAGATGGTTTTAGATGATTTCTTGTAATAAAAACGAAGAAGAAGATTCAAAATCAGATAAAATTGTCGTCTCAGAAAAAACCGATTCAAGCTCATTGCAAAACAATTTCAGTTCAGTATTAGTAAAAGCAAAGTTGAGAAATAAGAAACAACTCATTTTGAAAAGACTGATGTTATTTGGTTTAAAACCTAGTCTAAGAATGGCTGCTTTAAAAATGCTTACTTCCAAGAAGAAGGTTTTACCTTTGACTGATTCAGGACAGGAAGAAGGTGAGTTTTAGATTTATTTATTTCTAAGTTTATTTTTTATTTTTAGAAGATGACAATGACGAAAAAATGGGTATAAAGTGCCCAATTTGTTTCACAACAATTAATGACAGTCTTCTACTGGAACAACATTTAGCTTTAAGTCATGCAAAAGATGTTACATATAAATGTGGAATTTGTTCTTTTGTCTGTCAGTATCATGGAGATTATTTGAATCATATGAAAAGCCATTTTTCTGGACCACCCTATAAATGCGATTATTGTAAGTCTAAAATAATTGTAATATTATGCTTTGTTACAATTTTCTAACTCATAAAAAGTAAATTTACAAAAAATCTGTAATCGTTAATTAATACTAGAGTGGGTTCTGTAAAATTATGAAAACTTATGAAAACCAACTTTTTCACTAACATTAGAAAAGTAAAATTTCGCAAGTTTGGGTCTGGGTCTGTCTGTGTTAAACTTAACAATGCCTGTCATAAAGCAAACTCAATTCTCTTTCTGATT
Organism: Tribolium confusum; assembly: GCA_029207805.1. Lineage (NCBI taxonomy): Eukaryota > Metazoa > Arthropoda > Insecta > Coleoptera > Tenebrionidae > Tribolium > Tribolium confusum. The sequence continues at coordinate 16,252,308 of JALGAY010000006.1, forward strand.
GAGATAGGAACAAGTATATATTTTTTATTCTTTATCATCAAAAACCTTACTATGCGCGACAATAAATTTGGAACAACAAATCTTAACACCGATATCAACCGATCTCAAATTCGTATAGAGCTCATCAAGAATAATTTTGTCGTTCTAATTCACTTTAATCATTTTTTGTGATTGCCACCTTTGATTCTAGATTCGTCATTTGTTGTATCTTGTTTATTTTTTATAACTTACGCTTCTGTCTTTTGTTACCTTTTTGTCTTTATTATTGTTTCCTTATAATCATTTAAGAGTTTTTTTTTTAATAAATTAATTTTAGGCGACACAACTACTGACCAAATATCGAAACTGATATCTCACCGTGCTCAACACCTAGAAGAATCCGTTTACCAATGCACCTTTTGCTCTTTCAAATGCCGCCTAAAACAAAACTTTGTATCTCATTTAAAAATCCACACTCCTGAAAAAAATTTCAAATGTGAGCAATGTACGAAATGTTTCCGTTTTAAACAAAACCTCGAAACTCATATGTTAACACATACCAACGATAAAAATCTAACATGTGAATCATGCGGTTTTCATACGAAATTCCTAAGTCACATGATAGCTCACAAACGTATTCATGCAGGTAAATGATCGTTTTTCAATGGATTGTAAAATGAATTCGAGATAGTCTTTTCTCCAGGAGATATTTATCGCTGTTCTTACCCACACTGTAAATATTCCACAGCGAAAAAGAACCAATTAGCAAGTCATGCGAAGAGTCATAATGGAGTAAGACCACATTCGTGTGGTATATGTGGGAGAGGGTTTATGGAAAAATCACATTTGGTACGGCATGAAAGGATTCATTTAGAGGAGAAACCGTTCAAGTGTTCGAATTGTGATTATGCTAGTTCGAGGAGGGATAAGTTAAAGGAACATTTTACAAGACATCATGGAGAAAATGCTTCGGCCAAAGTGCCGTATAAGGCAAGGCCTATGAGGAATAATTCAACAAGACCCAAATCACAAGTAAGTTTTTATTATTAGACAAGGTAAGACACGGACCGCCACTACCATCAATTTTTGTTACCTGGCCTGTTAGACCTAATTTTTTTAAATTATGTCAGACATTTTCCAATATTATTATTAAAAATTATTATTTACCTACAATATATTACGGAAAATAAATTTCCCGCATGAGGATTTTGTTTACAGTACGAGCGAATGAAGTGCTACATTAGTGCCAAGGCGGGAAATTTCTTCCCGAAATAATTAGGTACATACATTTTTTTGTAACGAATAAAAACCAACATTTTGAGAAAAAAAAATGTTTTCAATAATTTAACATAATTTAGTCGAGAATGTAGATTGTTTATTAATGGGTTAGTAGGACTGATTGGGAAGATTTTGGCAACAGAAGTTCAACCCAAAGTTATTATGATTACGACTAATGGCTTAAACAAATTTTAACTGTTTTTTTGTGGAAAATAAAAACACCTCGGTTCGGAAAAAACATTTTCCCGAGCACCGGGAACGACTGGAATGATTCTGAAATGAAGCTCTTTACTGCTATCTTCTGTTAAGAGGTTGTTCACTTGGTAACAAACAATCCTTAAAGCAATCCTTAACAACTAGATTTTACAAAAAAACTCTTATTAATTTATTCTATTTCACAATACACTGTTCAACCATCCAGATTATTTTGATGCTGATTTAACAATTTTGTGTAAAAGTTTATTAAATTAAAAAAATATACATATAACCAAAAATAATTTATTACTTAAAACATATATTGACAAAAATATTATAGTTTAAACTTGGGTTTATACAATGTTGTTTCAAAGGTAATAATTTTTTTGTGAACATAACTAATTGGTAAATGATTTAAAAGCGTATAAAATTCTCTAGTGGTCTTAATTTGAAACTTTTCAATAAAATAATTTCTAAATACATTTCTAGCCAACTCAACAAGAAGTGGTATTCGATAATGCTTGAATTCATTTTCGTGATTGATTACTTCTTCATACATTGAATTTAATTTAGGATGACAAAAATGATGCTTGAGTTCAAAAAGTTGAGATTTGTTCAAGTGTATAGGACAATAATCAAGAAAATTTTGAGGAGTCATAGAGACATCAATTAATAAAATTGGCATAACATAATGAAAATAATTCAAATATTGCTTTCTAAAGTCCATATGTAATACAGTTTTAAATAAGTTACAATACCCAAAATTTTGATAAATTATATGAAAATCATGTTCACCAATTTCAAATCCATAACTTAATAGATAACAAACGTATTCCGTTACCTCAGATATTCTTTTTGGTGAATTGACTAGAAGTTTAATAAACTCATTGCTATCTAAAGTACTAATCACAGTTACTATTTGGTCTTTCAAAGTACTTTCAAGTAATACATCTAAGTTCTCAAGAGGTAATTTATGCAAACTACTAATATCATTTTCCCCTTCACAAATCTGTGTTAACAAAAAGCTAATAGACGTTTCAAGCTTTGTGATTATTGTTTTTAAACGTGTTGAATTTACAAAGCGTAAAAGTTTAAAGCACAAATCAGCACTGTATGGATTTACTGTTATTTTAAACGATCGATTTATTATCTCATCAAATAAAACTGAGTCATTTGCAGCAAGATTTAAAAATACTTCTAAATGAATTTCTGAGGGAGAAAGCTCATCATAGGTATAATAAAACAAAGCTTCTTGTACTTCATTTGGTCGGTTTGATCTTACAGCTTGTTCAAAAGTATTAAATCCGTAATAACGGTTCTCAATTGTAGGGTCTGCGCCATAAATCAACAACATATTAACTAATTCAGTGTAATCATCATCATCCAACTTATCAACTAATTGCAGTGCTGTAAAAAGTTTAGAATTACAAATATTTACATCAATTCCTTTTTTAATTAGTAACTTTGAAACTTTTACAAACCCCCGTTTGAGAGCCTCATGTAAAAGTGTACTACCATCACTGGTAATTTTATCAATACATGCCCCTCTTTTAACTAATTCATAAGCAAAATGTTCACCCTTCCATACATCTTTGCTTATATAACCAGTGAGTGATACCATCAAAGCCGTTCTACCGTCTGCATTTTCATATTCTATGGGATAGTCCGGGAGAGACAACAAATAGTCAAATACTTCGCGACTAAAAGTCAACGATAATAGTTTAATGAAATAAAAATGTTTTTTTATACTTTCTTTGAAGAATTGCAATTTGTAACAAATTGTAACTGCGACTGTCTTTCGTGCTGTACCATTCTGGGGAATCTAGTAAATCCTTGAGAATATCAACATGATTGTGAACAACTGTAGCAATTAAACGTGAAGTTTTTTTAATCTAAAAAAATTGTGAAAGAAGTTTAAGGTTATTTTATGTTTCATGTGTGGTGGTTTTAATTACCAAAGGAGGATGTATTTTATGCAATACTAGGGAGTACATTTTGTAAAAATGTGAATCTTCTAGTGGATCTGATAATGGCATTGTTAAAAATGTAAATGCAGATTAAACAATTAAAAAAAATGAGTCTGAACTTTTCACTTGAATAGACTTTGACTTTACACTGTTGCAGTTTGCAGTGTTGCACTGTTGCCAGACTAACAGCAGATATTTATTTTATCCCGGCATGCGCATACGAAAATCCCGTTTTTATGTAAAAATCCCGCCTACTTTCAAATTTCTTGTTTACAAAAATTACTTAATTAATGTCTTTTGAACGAAGTCTTTTATATAAGCCGGGAAAAGTGATGATTGGTTAATTAATTAATTGGTCTAAAGCGAGCATTTTAAATCAAAACCATAGACGTAAAAATAGATTTTTCTGATAAAACTGCAAATAAAAGTCAACGCTGACAACCTAAAATTAATATAATTTTTTTTAGAAAAATCTGCCCATTGGAGAAGATTGTCTCTCCACACTTAAAATATCCCGCAGAATCGGGATAGTCCCAGTCTTGAAACACTGACACTAACTAGATCACGGACTAGATTAGAGGGCGTACTAGTAATAAAACCTCTTCTCGTCTGTAACTAGGCTGTAACTTAATGTAAATTATAGATTGCACAAAATTTCACATTGTTTAATAGTTTATAACACAAAAATTATGATTCATCAACGGAAATATGAAGTCAAGCGCCAAGGTTAACTTTGCATGTACATATTTCATCTTTTTGAGGATTATACAGGGTCTGGCGAAATGTACGACCTATTTCATGTAATAAGTAAAAATTTGATCAATTATTTACAATGGTGATACATATTTTTAAACGGCGTCTTTGCTGATGACAGTTATACAATGTCTTTACCAACATCTTTAGCAGATGACAATATAGTTGAACTGTCATCAGTCGCAACCAAATTACGGTTCTCATTTTTCGGGTTGTTGACGAACTTCGATTATTTTTTTTTGAGATTTAGACTTAGGTTTGTAATTTTCTTGACTAGAAATCATTTTCGGGACTTTTCTTTTTACTACTTTATCACTCTTTTTTTAAAACTACACGTGTCTCCACTTTCATATTAATGTAATCATGAATTTTTTTGTTTTCTTCAATTTCTTTATTATCTTTAGGGTCTTGTACAGTGTAATCATGAAGTGTCTTGAAGTTATTTTCAAGGTTTTTCAATATTATTTGAGATTTTATTGAACAAATATTTTTCTTTTGGTATTTTGGAGTCTACATTTTATTCGAATTCAGTTTCACTTCCTCAAATTCTACACTTTTTTCTCTCGAAACTGATCTACGGGCATTAAACCGACACTTCCTTTTATTTCTAATTTCTTTTAAAACTTTTTTGTGTTTCAAGTTCTCTTTCTTTTTTTAGTTTTTTTTACTAAAATATTTTCTACTTTTGGTGGGTCTAACAAAATCAGGTTGTAAAAATCTCGAAATTTTTCGGCGTGTTCAGGACGGTTTTTTAAAATCATTCTTGCTTAAATTTGCTGTTAAGTATTTATTTAAACTTGAAGAGTGAATATTTTGAGTAAGTTGAAGAACGTGAAAGAGTACAATTATTAATAGTTAAGCTTTCTGAAAAGCTTAAATCAGGACTTTCTTTATTATTTTTTGAAAGAATATTATTTTGGATCTTTTAATGAAATCGAACGTATTGCTTAGTGTTATGTTTAGTTGTTTTATTTAATTAATTATTTGTTGTGCGACTTGAGGAGGACTGGTAGGAGCGTCTGAGTAACACCAGAGTTGAGCTTAGACTAACTTTATTTACAGAAGTATTTACAAAGTAAAAGAGATTGAGTATGCAACCAGTTATACATACAATGATTAATTGATAACTATGTAACATCTCCCTTTTTTTTTTTTAATTAAATAACGGGTAAGTTATTTGGTAGACAATTAACTTATGCTAGTTTGATTATTTAGTATTTAATTTAAATGTAACAGTTCAATACAGCTTATAATCATTTAGGGTAGCTGGTAATTTTATTTTCCGGCTAGGTCTACCGTCACCGCTTACGTTATCGCTAGTTGTTAACTTTTGCGTATTTTGTGTTTCACTTTCACTATTAACACTCGTTTGTTCACTTTGTCCATTAGTTTCATTTCCGTTCTGATCACTATCCTTATTGACACTCTTATTTTCTACATCACTATCGCTATCATATACATAACTAGATCTAAAACTATTGTCAGGTTCAGGGGAATACATATCTTTATGAGCTGGTTTGATATAAATTGAATTTCTGATGATGTATCTCCCATCTCCCTTTTTTATTCTATAAGTTCTATCTCTAATTTTATTTTCAATTCTGCCTAATTGCCAGTTGCTCTTAGGTTTGTGTTGATAAAATATTTTCATGCCTGGCTTATATTCTTTCTGTTGTCTAACCTTTTTATTATAGTACATCGTCATTTTATTTCGGTCCGCGTACATTTTGGCGTGATAAATGGAAGTGTTTATTACTTTAGGTTTTAATTTGTCTTCCAGCATTGGCAAATTGTCTCTTAAATTTCTGCTCATTAGAATTTGTGCTGGAGTAAAGGAGTGATGGACGGGAGTGTTGCGATAGACTAACAGAGCTAAATTTACATCTTTATTGCTCTCAATTGTTTTCTTTATCAATTTTTTTACAGTTTGAATGTGTCTTTCTACTTGACCATTTGATTGTTGATGATTTGGAGATGTATTTAAAAATTTAAAATTCCATTCTTTAGAAAAGTCATTGTATTCTTTACTAATCAACTGTGTTCCGCTATCAGAAATTACAATTTTCGGAATGCCATGACGAGCAAAGATTTCTTTTAATTTATTTATAACGTTTTTAGACGTGGTGTTTGATTTTAGATTGACTAATTCTGGATATTTTGAATAGTAGTCAGTAACAAGTAAGTAATTTTCTTGATTTAAATAAAATATATCCAAGGCTAATTTTTGCCAAGGTTTTTTTATTATTTCATGTGGCTTTAGGGGTTCTTTTATATTTGAATTAGAGTATTTGTTGCAAATGTAGCATTTTTTTATTAAATTTTCGATGTCGTCCGAGAGACCTGGCCAATAAACAGAATTTCTAGCTCTCTCTTGACATTTTTGTATACCTAAATGACCCGTATGTATATTTTCTAAGATTTTAGCTCTCATTGATTTTGGGATAATTAATCTCTGACCCCAGTATAGCAGTTCATTGTTCCCTACGGTTATTTCTGATTTCAATTTGTGGTATTGCTTGATTTCTGAATTGAATTTTTTTGTGTTATTTGGCCAACCGTTTTGCACAAAGTTTTTTATGATATTTAAATCAGCATCATTTTTTGTGCTTATTATTAATTCTTTTAATTTCTCATCTGTTACTGAAATATTTTTCTGAACTAAACAAACGTGAGATTCTAAATCTAAATTGTCCTGATATTCTTTTTTTGAATTAGCCCGCGATAAGTTGTCAGCAATTATTAATTCTTTACCTGGACGATACACTAAATTTAAGTCATATTTTTGTATAGTTAATAGCATTTTTTGCAACCGTGCTGGACACGCGTTTAATGGTTTTTTGAAAATTGCTATTAGTGGCTTGTGGTCGGTTTCAACTGTGAATTTACTTCCAAAAATGTATTGATGAAATTTATTTACGCCGAAACATATTGCTAGTAATTCCTTTTCAATTTGCGCGTATCTTTGCTGGGTTTCCGTCATTGCGCGCGATGCGTAAGCACATGGCTTTTCGTCTTGTAATAAAACTGCGCCTAAACCGTTTTTTGAGGCATCAACAGAGATAGTCACGTGTTTTTCGGGATCAAAATAATTTAATTGTGGCTTCTCTGAAATTAATTGTTTTAATTGATTAAAAGCGCTTTCTTGATTTTCTTGCCAAATAAATTCATTATTATTTTTTAATAGTTGTCTCAGCGGATGTGTGATTTCTGATAAATTATTTACAAATTTGCCTACGTATGTAACTAAGCCTAAAAACCTTTGTAATTCTTTTTTGTTTGTGGGTTGTGGAATTTCTTTGATTGCTTCCACTTTTTCGTCGTCAATGTGAATGCCATTTTCATTGAATTTATACCCGAGATATTTTATCTCGTTTTGACCAAATTTGCATTTGTCTTGTCTGAATTTTATGTTGTGAATTTTTGCTAAACTAAAAACTTTATTTAGTATTGCATCGTGTTCTTCTTTGGTCGGTGCATGAATGAGAATGTCGTCAATGTATATTTCGACACCTTTGATCGAAAATATATCTTTAAAATATTCTTGAAACACTTCACTGGCTGTTTTGATTCCATAAGGTAGTCTCTTAAATTTATATCTACCTAGTGGAGTAGCAAATGTGCATAATTTACTAGATTCCTTGTCAAGGGGTATGTTCCAAAAGGCACTTGTCGCGTCCAAGGTCGTAAATATTTTTGAATTTTTTAATTTTGCGCTTATTTCATCAATATTTGGTAACTTATAGGGTTGAGAAATTATGACCTTATTTAATTCGCGAGGATCTAAGCATAAACGTAATGTGTTGTCCGCTTTTTTTGTTAACACAAATGAGTTTATCCACTCACATGTACCTGTGACTCTTTCAATAATGTCTAATTTTTCTAATTTTTTAATGCATAGTTCAAATTCATTTTGTAGGGGAATGGGTACGGATCTGACGGGTTGTACTACTGGTTTTGCGTCCGGTTTTATTTCTATGTGATATAGAGTGTTTAATTTGCCAATACCTTCAAACAAATCTTTATATTTATTTATTAATTCCATATAATCATTTTTCTTGTTTATACAATTTACGTTATTATTTATTGTAACTAAACCTAAGTTAACGCATGTGTCTAGCCCTAAAATACAACCGTTGTTGTTTTTGTCGATGTGAAATTTGATTACATGCATTTTTTTGTTATGCTCTAGTTCAATGTCACATGTACCTAAAATTGGTATTTTTTCTTTAGTGAATGTGTATAAATTGTGATTACATTTATTTAAGGAATTTTTATTTATGCCAAGCTGTACAAATGTTTGATATGGCAATATGTTGACATTAGCGCCCGTGTCTATTTTAAATTTTATTAATTTGTCTTTAATTTTTAATTCTACCGAACAATCTAAGTTTATATTATTGATTTCGCTACCGTCTATTGTTTCTATTTGTAAGTCCAATAAATTAATTTTGTTATTTTTATTACCGATATTGGATTTACACATTTTTTTGAAATGTCCGCTTTTATTGCAGTTGTCACATACCTTTCCGAAGGCGGCACATTGATTTATTTTATGGGATTGTCCACATCTGGTGCATTCTTGTATCCATTTTTCTTGGGATTTTGCCTGCCGTTGATGGTTATGGTTATTGCTTGTGCCGGACCGGATGTTGGGTTTCTTGTAGTTGCTTCTGCCATATGTTGGGTTCTTGGAAGGTTGTCCTTTTGTCGGTCGATTTATGACGTCCACGTGCACTGGATTGTTGTTTGATGTTTTCATGTCCTTCAATTGTTTTCTGGCATTCTCCGTTAGGACACATGTTTCAATTGCTTTTTCTAAAGTTAACTCTTCTTTTTGTAGTAATTTTTCACGAGTGGGTTCATCTTTAATTCCCACGATTAAAATTAGCTTGATAAGATCATCTCTTAATTCACCAAATTCGCACTGATTTGCCTTATTTTTTAGAATTGTCACGAATTCTTCTATGGTTTCATTTTTTTGAACCGTAGTTATAAATTTGTACCTTTCGTAATTTAAGTTTTTCTTCGGTACGAAATAGTCTTCAAATTTCTTTTTAAGAGGACCTATTTTATTTATTTCTTCTTCCGTGAAAGCAAAGCTGTTGTAGATTCGTATTGCTTCTTCACCCATCATGTGTAAAAGTTGCGCACATTGTATTTCTTCTGATTCCTTACTTACTTTTGTTGCGATGGAATATATTTCGAATTTTTGTTTCCATATCTTCCAATTTTCACTTAGATTTCCGCTGAAGTCCATGGGGGAAATGCGTTGATCCATTTTTTTTTTTTTTTTGTTGAATTATTTAAATATCACACACTTTTTTTTTTGTTTATTTAATTTCACTTGTTTACTTCACTCCGACTGCGCCATGTTATGTTTAGTTGTTTTATTTAATTAATTATTTGTTGTGCGACTTGAGGAGGACTGGTAGGAGCGTCTGAGTAACACCAGAGTTGAGCTTAGACTAACTTTATTTACAGAAGTATTTACAAAGTAAAAGAGATTGAGTATGCAACCAGTTATACATACAATGATTAATTGATAACTATGTAACACTTAGGTCTTTTATAGTCATCAAGACGCACACTGACAAATCTTGAATTATCTGGAATTTTGATAGACAATCCTGAATTTCTATTATTATTTTCTTGATTAAAATTATTTTCAACTGAATAATGTCTTGGCCAAATTAAATATAATCTGTCAACTGATATACGTGTACATTTTTGATTGTCTACACTATTTCCATTTTTGATAATAAAGTCCGTTCTAATTTTTGTATTTTAGAGGGTGCTAGTTGTGCCATTAAATTTTTGGATTCTTCGTGATAAACCAGATCTTAGATAAGACAAAGTTAACGAATCATCCTCATTTTTTTTAGATCTAAATGTGCTAAAATAAGGTTTAATAAATTACAATTATTATTGTACATACAAAGTTTTGGCAATTAGAAATTCTGCTTTTTGTGGTGGCGGTATAACTGATATCATTTTGGAGTTTTATCAAAATTCCTTTTTTAGGCTTCACAGGAAGCTGCAACAACCACTACCAACAACAACAATAGTAGTAATAATAATAACAACAATAACGTGAATTTTACTCAAACTCAGACAACAAGTACAGGATCAGGAGTAACACAACCTATAGGCAACGAAATACAAGACTTAATAATGCATCATCAGAATCATTCTGCTACTTCTGCTGCTGCTGCTGCTGCTACGAATTTATCAGCAATTAATACAAATTATCATCATTTTGGAGATCCAACTGATTTTCATCATCATAATCACGCACATAATATACATAATCAGATTTTAGCTTCAGGACATAATCAGAGATCAGCTACACAACATCACAATAATAATATTGTTAATCATCATATGTTAGCACGGAGTAATCATTCTACTGCTACTTCTACTGCCGCTGCTGTGGCTGCTGCTATGATGCTTGATCCCAGATTTCATCATAATACTTCTGTAAGTATTAAAATTAAATATTATTAGTGAAGTGTTTCCCCTGTGAATAATATTTAATTTTATAAAAAACCGTGAATAGCTTTAAAAACATTCGATTGGTTCTGTAAACTGTATATATCTATTAATAATGCTTTTATAACCGTTTATTTCTTAATATATCGTGTATTTATTAAAAAAAAAAACTAGGCTGTGTTGTGGAATTGAAAAACTATTGTTTTGAATATCTTTAATAGATTAATTCATCTAGTTGTCAAAACGAAACGACACATTTTCAATTCATAATCAATAACATTTCAGGTTATTTACGTAACCTGTTATGAAAAAACCGATTTTGGTTAACGAATATAATGTTTGCCAAAACGAGTAAGCGAAGCTAACGAGTTTTGCAAATTATACTAGTTAAACACTAAATAGGTTTTTTATAACGTATTACGTACAAAATTTTTCCTCATTCCGTCGAGCGATAAAATTTTATTCTTAAAATATTTTACATAGTGATGGGAAGTCTCACTTTACCTAACTGGTGATATAATGAAATTCATTACGGTGTATGTTTCATAATGGAATGAGGAAATATTATTTTGTATTTAATAATAATAGTTTTCCACTAGAGATCTCACAGGTTCATGGACTGACTACTGCAGACATGGTTAAAAAACTTCCTACCTTCAAAAAACATTGTTCAAATAAAAAAAATATTTATAAACAAATGACGAGGAATTATTATAAGTTTCACATCATTTAAACCAGGAAATTTATGCCAATTTTTGTGGATTTATAGATTATTTCGTGTAGGGAGGAATAATATTGTAATTATAATAATAATAATATTCCTCCCTCCACGGATTATTTAGAGTGTCGGAAGAACATAAGAAGAGGGATGACGGATTTAAACTCTTTTTCAAGGGCATGCTGCGAGTTTTTTTTAATAAACAGACTGTATAAGTATTTTTTAAATTATTTCTGTTAGTTGACAATAAATGATAACTGTATGATCCTCATATAATTAATAAAAGAGGTAGACAGGAAATAAAAAAAATTGCTAAATTTCCGGAAGTAACAATTATTTTTGTCGAGAATATATAACTTTGTGTATAATTTCTAAGCATTTACATCACGATTTTTTCAGTTTCGTATATTTCTAAGTATTACAACATTGTTTGAATTTTATGATTAGTACAAATAATTGTATATCCCACCCACACTTTTCACACCTGCCAAAACGAACTTATTTTCAATGAAAGATTTTTTTCAAGGTGCCCTATCATCCAACAACAACCCCAGTTTCAATGGCAATGGCTGCTGTTCAATCTTCACAACAAATCCAAGCTTCTGGCCAACATTCTGAATATCCTCCATCTCTTCAGAATTGCATGACACTATTCTAGTCTGAATAATTGTGATTCCTATTTTGTTATTTAGTATTAATCTGTATTTGTTGATCTACATAAATGTTGTACAACTTTTTTGTTGATTTACTAGCGAATTTTTGTTAATTTGTTTTAATAGTTTTATGCACTCAAAAGTAATAAACAGTAATGTGTATCGTCAATTCACTTTCACACTAATTGCCTTACCTGTCAATCCTTGCCAATAAGAAAAATAGTATGAATATAAATAGAAAGAAGAATTTAGAAATAGATTTTTTATAATTAGGGGAACCTCTTGAAGAAAATGACTCATTTAATGCCGCTCTTTGATGTTTATCAGTCAAGTTCTTATCATTATTTAAACGAAGTGTCACAACAATTGCAGATATTTATTATTTCAAGCGTTTATAAGTGGATAAAAAGTTTTTTTGTTTTGATTTTGCAAAATCCGAATCTGAATTCGCGCGAAAATTCAAAAAAGTACATTCCAATGTCATGTACTATTTTTAAACAGAAGAAACATGGCGGCTAGCAGACATATCGGGCCATTTAAAATGTTAATAAAACCCTTTTTACATTAATAATAATAATGTGAATGACAAATTTGAATAAATTAAGTGTCCAAAAACGAAAAAAAAGTGCGTGTGTTAATTTTTAGTGTAATCCGGCTTGTGTAGTGATATTTCAAATCTACTGGGTGTTTCAATGAATTAAGGCGGGTAAGATAAAAAAATCACCGCTGTTTTCATTTGTCTCATTGACAGTTATGTCAAAAATATTTAGGTTATGAGAATTTTTGGGGTTGAATGAATCATTTTTTCTGTTTATTCGAAATTCCATTTGTACCATGAGTGTACGTAGAGCACGCCCACATGGTACATTCAGTCACACGTGGGCTAATGTGGGTTTTTGACTTTTCTTCACCAATGAATAATTCATTTCAAGAACGACGCCTTATATGGGAACTGATTATTCACAGCAATTGGAAATCGAAAGTGAATGATTTTTTTATGAATCACCCCGAAATGAAAGTGGCAGCTGTTGCCAAAACTATTAATAAATTCCCCGTTTTTTTATAATTTTTTGGGGGGTTGATATTGGTATTGTGCCCCCTGAATTGCTTCACGTCACTCGATCAGATTTATTTAGTTAAAGGTAGACAAGGATAAGTTAAATTTGTTGAATAAAAATAACCGAGTAAACTATTCAAACCTGTCTTAAAATAGATGTCCCGTCTTGAGTTTATGTGCGCTCTTATCCTTTTCTATCACGTCTCCAAACCCATTTTCGACTTTTTTTTAAACACCTACTTTTTATTCCAGCAAAATGGTTGTCGGAGATCCGAGTATAAATAATATAATGAGCGGCATTGAAAATGCCGGAGGAGTTAAACAACACAATCATAAAAAGAAATTAAAGCAGAGGTGAGTGCGATTTCACGGTACACTGATTAAAAAATTATACAATTGTTGCTATGAATGACAGAAATTATTATGTTTTTGCCGATTTGGCACGGAAATTTCGGTTGGACTATCTCCAATTTTTAATAGCAGTTAATAAACATTGCCACTTTCTATATTTTGCAGTTTCAAATAGCCACTTTTAAAATTATAGAAAATATCGAGTGATCTAAAAGTTATAATTTGATGTATATCACTGTAATGACAGTAGTTCAAATTGAACAATTTTTAAGCAAGTCGGATAAACTTTAAATTTTTGGCCAGCTGAACTGTGTTTTAATATCTATAAACATTGGATTTTTATTATATGAAACGGAACAGTTGTTGTAAAAATTGCCAACAATGCTTTGTTTAATTAAGAGGAATTTAAATCGACGCGGATGGCAGACTAAACGATTCCAAGCTGTCGCTCACCTAAATAATATTTTTCTAAAATGAGAAATACAATATACAAAGTGTTTGAATTTGTTTACTTTACTCGTCTGTGATTTACTTCGGCAGGATTTCAAAAGTTTTGTTTTTGCAACACTTAATAACAAGCAATTGGTTGTAATAAATTATTTCAAAGTGACATTAACGGTATTATTACAAATTTAACAGCAAATATTTTCCTTTATAAATTATTAAAATTTTACTAAAAATAACTCGATAAAAATGAGTATTTTTGGTCATGAATTTTTTTCGGTAATTTAAATTAAATGGTTTAAAGGCTATATTTGGTTTGATTGTCCGAAAATAAAACATGATTAAAATCACATCGGTTAATGATAAACAGCCCAAAAAAGTCACCAATGGACATGTCATTCATGCAAATTGTAGCTCATTTGAGCTATTATAACTGTCCCTATTTTAATTTCCTAAAGGTTCTTTCTTTTATTCGACAAGTTATTGAAAAGTTTTTTGAATGTAAATAATGTTAAGAATACAACTCCTAATAATTCCACCTCCATCTTACACAGAACTGCGGCAGTAATTAAAATAAATATTTTTCCATTTTCTATAATATATATGGGGCGATTCAAAAGTATGGAGTAAAATTTTAACTTGACATACAGCACCACAGTGATGAAAATCTGCAAAAAATTGTTTTATCTCAAGTAATAACAAAACTATGAATAATGGTCTTTTCAAAATTTTAACCACTACTAATATGTAAACACTAGTCAGCAATACGAGTATAAGTAACGATCCAGCCTGTACAAAAAGAGAGGACTCTCTAAAATTTCAACCAGTAATCTTATATGAAAAGAGGGCAATTTAGCTATTTCCAATATTACCTTTATAATCTCTTTTTGTGGTATTACATTGTCTACTGTTGCATTGATCTCTGATATGGTTCATCTCACCATCTTATCCCCATTAGTAATAAAATTATTAGAGTATCCCTCAATTTACGACGTATAGCGTGTGAAATTGACATTTGACAACACAAACGAAACATTTAAATAACGAATATATTGTAATTTTGGAAACTACATTGCAGAAATCTTTAGTAGCTGCAACAGAACTGAATACAAAAAATTATACTCTTATCGTTTTGCATTTTACTCTCGTTTGCATTCGAGTTTCTAATACTATCCTAGATGCTTTGTCTTTGTCGTCGCGTTAAGTTTAAATAAGATAGAAATGTGCGACGTTCTTAATACAATACGTTTTGTATTCGTTGCATTTTATGCCATGATGTAGAAAGAGATTGCAATAAGAACGTGAATCTTTATTTGCTTTGAAGGTTTTATTAGAAATGAGGATAAAACGGTGAGACGAACTTTACTGTACTGGTACTGTACACCGTTGTAATGGTAAAAGCCAAATATTATATATTTTCTGAGATACGCACTATCGGTGTCATTTTTGAGAAAAACACTTGGATGTTCCAAGCTATTTTTTATGTGTTTTACTCTAAATAACCCAGAAAAGTTAACAAATCATGTAACAGAAGGAAATTTACAATAAAAAATAGGATAGTCTTCACCAAAAATTGGGTGAGAAATGACACTGACAGTGCGTACGTCAAAAAAATAATAATAAAAATAATAAATAATAAGACATAAATGAACATAACAGAATCACGACAGGTAATCACATTCTATTTTTCAATATTAAAGGTGAAAATAGCACATATCCTAATTGAATGTGTACCATAATAAAAATCTAGCCATCTACATGCTTTATCTACTTGTTTGTAATTGTAAGTTTTCTTCGCTGTAGTATTCACAAAAATTTTAAGGTTTTTTTGACATTAATTCAGCAAATAACTGACATCTCTGGTATTCAAAACAAAGCATTCTAATGGGGGAATTACAGGGACCACCACTATCTGTTTTTTTGGTTACTGATTTTCTCCTATACTGACCTGATGATTTTTTATTTTATTTTATATATCTAGGAAGTCACTGACTAACTGACTTCCATCATGCACTTGCATGTTCTCGGTGTCTTACATTCTTCTTCTTTTCACTTGCACTTCTTTTCTTTTACCAGAAAGAAAGTAGTAAGCGATATTCAATATTTAATTATTTAATAAAAGTAATTCAATTTTCTAAAGCTTACTGGATTTACTCCGGTAAAAAAAAACAATCAAGTAACCTGTACACAGCTTATTCAGTTGATAAATAAGTTTTGTCCGTTCTGGCTAAATCTCTCATAAAAGTGGTGCTGTAGTACTTAAAATCATAACCAAGTGTATAAGTAGAATACAAAAATTCTGATGATTGCGGACAAGTGTCAAGCGATTGGTGGTAAAATAAAGCCAAAATTGATTTTTACAAGTTATTTTGTGAGCTGTTGGGGGTACCTGCAAGTAAATAAGGTTCTAAGATCTATATCATCTCTATTTGCAAATAAATTTTTTTAAATAATTAAGTAATAAAACCATTTCTTCCAAATTTTATTTGAAGTATAGTTAAGAAATATTAGGTTTCAGGTTTTAAACACTTTTTGGCAAATTTACTGAGGTTTTTGTACATAAATAACCTACCTTAAAAAGATAGAGATAATAGACATAATATCAGATATATTTGTATGAACAGATCTTTTAAATACTTAAATAATAAATTGAATATAGTTGTTGCTGTTGAGATCACTGTAGTCAGACTCAAACCGCTGGTGCGTAAATAATCACAGTTTCACTAGCAGTCTGTTTGGGTTAGCTTGCGGTCATCTCAGCATTGGTTATTATAGTTGGGCAATGATAACAGTGAATTTTGAATTAAATTATAAATTTAATATCAATTCCATTAGGGACAGGGGTTGATTGTCTTTCAACAAACGATATTTATTTCTTTACCTGCTATGACCACACAATCTTTGCCGTTCTTTTGAACATCTGTTTTGGAAGGACGAAATCAGCAATAAACAGTTTAAACACTTTATTGCAATACAATTAACCTCTGTTCCAAACGGCATTGTTGTTAAATTTATGACTTAAGTCAACATTTACTATCATTGTTGCTCAAGTTGCACTAGATAATATGAAGTTCCAAATATTTTTTGTTTGGCGTTTGCAATTTTTGTAAAGAATTTTTGTAATAAAATGATCGGTTTTATTTTGGTTAAAATATTTATAACTAATTGTATGTATGAATAATATGTATCCTTGTTTTTATGCATTTCTAATTATTTTAAAAGATTTATTATATTACTGAACAACCTGCCCCATCGTAATAATAGTAGCAACATCTCAAAACTGAAGACGTTTGGGTCCAGTGTTATGATGAATCGAATCAAAGCTCAAACCATAAATAATTTCTAATTGAAAACTAATTAAAATTTGTCTGACAGAACGCGGCATAATTCATAATACTTATGTTGTTTGTAATATTTTGTTTAGTTTTTTTTTATTTGCTCATCAATTGATGTTAACAATATAATAAAAGCTTATTATTTTCTTGATTGTCAGGGGTTTTAGAAGTATCATTCATAATTAGAATCAGTATCCAGAATCAGAAGTAACATAATCAAAACTGAATCGCAAACACATAAAATACCAACTTTTTAAAATCACCCACTCGCATCAAGCAGAAGAAAAAATAACATTTACCAGTTATCAAACAAAATTACTTTTATCTGGGATTTAAAATATTTTATAGCTTGATTTCGAATTTTATAGCTATTTTGATTACCAATTTTTGCTAATACGTCTAAAAATAATCTTATAAAATTGAAGAATTGGTTTGTAGCAAAAAAACTGTAGGTGCTTTTTATTTATTAATTCCATTTAAAAAAGTGAATAAATTTTTTTCAGCTGATGTAGCTCAAGCCTGCACATTTGTTCAAGTGCAGACAAACGTATACAATTTTGTAGCAATTTTACCCACGCTATAAAATAAAAAGTGTTATTTTCCTCAATATGTTAGAATTTATTTTTTAAAACATTTTTTTTTTTTCGTAATTTATTGATCGAATTTTTGTGAGGAGCAATGAACCTGGCCGTCAATATTTTATATAATAGTACTCTGTCACTTTTCTTCCATATACATGAAATTAATTATTTTTTATTGTAATCAAATTTCTAAATATTTATTTAGTGTTGCAATCATTCTAAAAATATTCTTCGGGAACATTCACTAACATATATTCAATTGCAAAACTTTACGTAAGCAAGGACCAAGGATATTCTTAGCAGGCTTCACTCAAATGCATTCGGAAAAAACATGTTTTGTCCAACTGCTGACAACAAAATAGTTTTAAAATTTATTCTCTGTTGTAACAAACAATTTGAACATCATTGTATTCCCAGAAACCACTAAAATACTGGAAAAATGAGGGTATACGTCATATTTAAATAAGTAAATATACAATTGGATCGGAGACTAAACGATACTCCTAAAAAAATTTTCCTTTTGTTTATTATTTTAGCAGAATTTTATGCTTTTTAACAATTGCTTTTTTCTAGTGAAAGTTGTGGGAAGTTCTGCTTGCCAAAATTTTTTTTATAAATAAAAGTTGATACAATACATATCTCAACAATTTCCGTGTTAAAATTACGCATCACTTATTTATAATTGAACCAGACAACCAATCACAGTTTTAAATTTTGTTACGTTGCTATGGAAATGAAAAAATATTGGTTTAGTTGCTATAGTAACTCCTAATTTTGTGTTATTGCTATGATTTTATGGCCATATGTTTGTGCATTCATTGCAAAATAATTATGTTTAAGGTTCGATATAATAAAGAAACTGGGTCAAGGCACATTTGGTAAAGTGCAATTAGGAATAAACAAAGAGACTGGTCAAGAAGTAGCAATAAAGACGATAAAAAAATCAAAAATTGAATCAGAAGCTGATTTAGTACGAATAAGGCGCGAAATTCAAATTATGTCTTCAGTTCAACATCCTAATATTATTCACATTTATGAAGGTAAAAAAATGATATTTATAAAGAAGATACTAATTTTTTTTATAGTTTTTGAAAATAGAGAAAAAATGGTGCTAGTGATGGAATACGCAGCTGGTGGTGAATTATATGATTATTTATCTGAAAGAAAAATTTTAGACGAAACTGAAGCTCGTAGAATATTTCGACAAATTGCTACTGCGTGTTATTATTGTCATAAACATAAAATATGCCATCGAGATTTAAAATTGGAAAATATCCTTTTGGATGAAAATAATAATGCTAAGATTGCTGATTTCGGCTTGTCAAATGTTTTTGACGATCAAAGACTGTTAAGTACGTTTTGTGGTTCACCTTTATACGCTTCTCCTGAAATTGTAAAAGGAACACCTTATCATGGACCAGAAGTCGATTGTTGGTCTTTAGGTGTTCTTCTATATACTCTAGTCTATGGTGCCATGCCTTTTGATGGAAGCAATTTTAAACGATTAGTTAGGCAAATTTCGCAAGGAGATTATTTTGAACCAGCCAAACCTAGCCGTATGTCTTTTTCTAATTATTTAATAAAATTTTAATAATAATTTTTTAGCCGCCTCTCCTCTTATTAGAGAAATGTTAACTGTAAATCCAAAAAATCGAGCAAATATTGAAAAAATATGTACCCATTGGTGGGTAAATGAAAATTATGATATTAGTTGTTTAGAGATCTCAGAAGAATTAGCCAATCAAACTCCTGTAAGATTAGATTTATTATTATCATTGGCTCCGCCTCCACCACAACTTGAAAGTGACAAGCTTGTAGTTACTGGGGATGTAAGTTTTGATTTTTTTTTTTTTTTTGGTGAGATTTGTATAATTTTTGGGAATTTTTAGGTTGCTGAAGAGATGAAGACTGAAGTTGCACCACCTACTAGATCCCAATCTGTTGGTAGTTTAATGGAATTAACACATCCAGCAGAAAGAAGAATAAAAGATCTTCTAACTGAAGAAAAAGCTTCACCAAAACGTAAATTAGAAAATACAGTTAGTACAGATCGTGTTAAAGATGGCCTTAAACGAAAAGATAAAATAATAAAAGAAAATACAGTAGCTGATATAACACTTCATGGTGCTATTAAAGAAAATACTTCATTAGAAGATGCATCAATGTCTGAAGCAATTCCATTGGATAAAAGTCTAACACAAACAATATCACGTGATATGGATATAGAAACAATAGATCCGTCATTAGAAGGAGCTGCTTGTACTGAAATAATAGAAGAAGCAAAGAAAACAGAAACAAAGAAACCTAAAATAAAGAAAACTTTATCAACTAGTGTTAGCAATAAAGTATTGGAAGGTATAAATGAAATTCCTAGTCAAGAAAATGTAACTAATAATGTAGATAAAGAGAATAAAGAAGTTGCTCAACCTGAAAAAACCGAAAAACCTGAATCAAAAATTGCGAAAAAGAAAGTAGTTAAAAAGAAAGTTTTAACTGATAAAAACGAAACGGTTAAACCAAAAGAACCATCACCAGAACCTGAACCTAAAGAGAAAGAACCCGAACCGACTAAACCAATGGAACGAAGAAAATCCCGAATTTTTGAAGCAGCAGAGAAATTCCAAAACATGATAAGTCCCACTGACACCAAGCCATCTCCAGTTGAAAAACCAAAGAAAATTGTAATTCCAGGAGTAAGTGTTGACGGTTTCAAAAAGGAATTTGAACGAAAAGCAAGTTTGACTTCAACATCTCCCCCTAAACTTAAACCAACAACTTCAAAGAAAATCTTAATCGACCAACAAAAACCAGAGCCGCCTGAAACGACAAAACCAGAAGAACCGGTTAAACCAGAACCGAAACCTGAAGATGATCGCAAAGAAAAAGTCCGGAATGCTGTTAGTATAATTTCAAGTGCCTTAGATAAAGAAGGAGCGCGTAAATCAAAATCTCGTCCGTGTTGTGTACGGAAACCACCGGTACCGTTCGGAGTTGGGGGTCGGTCGGCGTCGGGTAATATCGGAATGTTAGCGTCGCCGTTATCACCTCCATTAGGTCCTAAACCGTTTGTAAAGTTTGATAGTAAAGCTGAAGTGAAGAAGGTTGAAGAGAAACCAGAACCACCTGAAGAAAATAAAACGTCATCGGCGGAGATTACACTTAAATCAGCAACGTTGCCAAGAAGAAAGACGACGAAAGCTGAAATACAGTTGAATTATCCTGTGCCTAAACCGGCAACAATGGAATTCAAGACTGAAATGGCGCATAATGTACAGGCACCACCTAAATTAGCGACGCAAAGGAGTGAGGTCGTCGTGCCAGTTGCAGCGCCACCTATGGGAAATTTGAGGTAAGTAGAGTGACTTTTTGCCTATTTTTAAGCTGTGTTTTGTAATTGTTAACACCTTCAGCTTCATTGTATACAAAAAAGGCTTGGGGCATTATTATAGTAGACATTTGTGACCGTTACAGACCGTTACACATTTGATCATTCATTTACATTCCTCTTACAGTAATTCCATAATCATTTGAACACACTAATCGTCTTTCACTATGGTCTACTAATAAATTTAGCAAATTACGTAAGTACTTACTTAATCACAGATCTTTATCGAAGATCGTTTTGTTTTTGTCCAAGCTTTTATTATTTTTTTCTTGTTATTAAAAATATAATTCAATTCATTTTGTTCTATAGATATTTATCATTGTGTTTTAATTTTTTTATTATATCTTACTATGATTTCTAACTTATTTCGTGTATAGGTTGATTACCCAATTAGTGCATTTACGTCATCAATTAAAAATTATTAATGTTTAAGTAAATTGCATAAATAATAAGTATTAAAATTAAAAGAAATTCCTAATGAAAATCGTTATTTGTTTATTTATTTTTAATTAGGGATTTTGATGGCGTAATCACACTGAATGGTGGTCGTAGCCGTAAATGACCTTTTTTACCATAATTTAACAAAATTTCGAAAGTTTTCACATGTTTTTACATGCTGAGAATAACTGTAAAATTATGGGACTATTTACATTTTGACAAACTCATATTTTCTTAGTTTTTTTTTTAATAAGACTAGGGTTATTGGTTGTCATGACTAAAGGCGCTAAATTTGAAAACATACTAGCATTCTAAAACAAAAAAACTACATCGTGTATTTTAAAAACCATCAACATTTGTGAGATGCAATTTTGAGTACTTAGCATCATTTTAACCAGAAAAAAGAACCTAAATATACAGGGTGTTATGGAAATGAGTGCAAATATTTTAACCTGAAATACAGCACCACAAATAATAAAAATCTGTAAAAAAAATTTTGTCCTATCTCAACTAACAACAAAATTACAGGCCGTCAAAGTTGGGTATAAAAAAACATCTTTTTGTTATATCTGGAAAACCGCTTAACCGATTAATACCAAATTTGGTACACAAATGAAGTTGACTGTACTCTTTTTATTTCTACTAGCAAAATTTTGCTGCACATCTCAATTTCAAGTTACGGCACTTTTTTTTTACATTTTGGGTAATTAACTAATTTTGTTCTTATTAATTTCCAATTTTTGTAGCAAAAATTAATATGCCAGTAGATTCTACATAAAACTGCAAGAACGCAATATTTTGCTAAAACGTATCGTTTTCGAGATATTTACGTTTAAAGTATAAAACTGACTTTTTATCTTTAACTTTGGCGTCCTCTAGCTCCTAAACGGTGCAACTCAGTGTAAAGGTAAATTGTGTTAAATCGCTTTATTTTGACCTGAAAAACCGATGATTGCCCTATGTTAAAAAAAATGTTATACGTTTTGTAATACTTAATTTTTAGGTTATAATTTTGTTATCAGTTGAGATAAAACAAAAAATTTTTTACAGATTTTTGTTATTTGTGGTGCTGTATTTCAGGTTAAAATATTTGCACTCATTTCCATAACACCCTGTATATGTATAGATGACACTGAAAGTTAAACTCTCTCTATTATATTTTTAGCTACTTGATATAGCAATGTTAATTTACCATTCTGTTAAAAAAAAGAGTGTACACTCTTCTTTTGTCGTGTGATACACTTTAAAGCAGTTTTGTGCTCTCTCAGTTGTAACGAATACATTTCGAATGTTTGTCACACAATTTGTATCTCCCAATCTGTAATATTTTTTCAGTTAAATACTTTATATTTTGTACACTTGCTGATTTTTTTTTTTAAATCCACTTCTTATTTAAAAAAAACAACACATTTTTCATTTTATTCTACTTTTTGCGTCAGATCGTCATCGCTCGAACCCGAACAAGTTTCCAAAGGTTCGCCCAAAGAACGAATCATCCCGATTTCCTTAGAACAGCAAGAAGTCGCTAAAGAAAATATCCAATCACCTCCGACAAAACCACCAATGCCACGACCTTTCCAAACTCAAAAATCCACACAATCCCAAAGGTAAACACTGTATACTATGTTAAGTAACATTTAGGTTGACATCTATATTAAAACTCTGAGTGGAGATTATAATTAATCTTGTCTACCACTTATTTATCTCAACAGATCTAATAGTCTTTCAAGACAATCCACTCAAGACTCCGACAATGAACCAACCTCAGGCGAACCAATTAAAAAATCTCCAAGAGAGTATATTATCCCAATTGCGGTTGAAGGTGGTGGTTATGTGACTCCACGCGCTGGAAGCGTCGAGCCGAGTGATACAGCAAGCACAACTAGCACCATGACAAATAAATCGAGAAATAAGTTTGGAAAAGCGAGGAGATTAAAGTAATTGCGAAAATTTTGTTTTGTGTTTTATATTTTTGTTTGTTTTTAGTTCTTTATTGAGCGATCGCGATTCAGAAGACGAAACTTCATTCCCTAGCTTATACCGACACAGTTCGTTCGGTAAAGACAGCGACACTGAAGATTCACGTAAAGATGCTTTCCATTTCAATCGTTTGAGAAGTACAAGACCGAAGAAAACACTTTTAGAACACAACGATTCGCTCAGTTCGGGTGAAGAAGACGATGATGATGGTTTTGAAATTTTAACAGCGGAACATTTATTCTCCAATCTTCTTTCACGAGTAATTATTATTCTCAATATTTTTTTTTAACCATCATTACTATGATTTTTAGGTGCGAGATCTGACCCAAAAATTGAACGTTGAAGATGGTGGCAGGCCTGGATTTCCCGCTAGTCGCTTATTGACTCATTTTGACCATGGAACGAATTTTTGGAATTTTAATAGACTTGATCCACTATCAAGGTGAGTTATAAGTAGGGCTGTGCAGAAACGTGGAGTTTTTGCCGCTCTATAATACACTAAACATGAGCTAAATGCTTGTCAGTGGCGTAGAAATTTTACGGGAAACGCAAGGGTTGTTTAATCTAAACGGGACATTGCCTGTATGTAGTACTCACCAAGAGCACAAATCTAGTTGATAAAATGTTAAAAATCACTGCGAGAATTACTCAGATATTTGCTAGAAAAAGCAAAAAAAAAAAAAAAACGTGCTGATAACAGGGATTTGAGCCGGCGATCTTCAAATCGTGTGGCAAACGCTTTACCACTATCCTATCACTTGATTTGTTTTTGTGTTGCTTAACTACGATATAAAGAATATGTCATCTTTCAGATTGTTTTTCTAACAAATGTCTGCGTAATTCTCGCTGTGATTTTTAATATTTTATCAACTAGGTTTGTGCGCTTGGTGATACAGGCAATGTCCCGTTTACATTAAACAATCCTTGCGTTTCTCGTAAAATTTCTACACCACTGACAGGCATTTAGCTCATGTTTAGTGTATTATAGAGCGGCAAAAACTCCACGTTTCTGCATAGCCCTAGTTATAAGTGTTACCAATTTTGTGAAAAATAATGTTTTGTATATACAAGCTGTCATAAATATACGTATATGAAGGAAATTAAAACGTATAAGTAAGTTTCATGTTTATTGGTTTTTTCGGATTGCTGTCCCTCTTTAGTGTTCCTAGTAGCATATAGTCGGTTTTTTATTATATCCCTTGGCTTACTCGTAATTAAGCACAGAGGACTTGTTACACAACCTGTTAAAAATTTTTGAAAAAGACCACTTTACATTTACTGTATTTTCTTTATACATTTTGAAATACTTTGCCTCCAATTGAATTCGTCGATCTCGGTTATAAATACAAACAGAAACAAGAAAGAATTGGAACTGACTCATACTTCTCCGCACGCTCGCGAAGAAAACAAACCTACAGTTCAGTTGGTTCGACAATTCTGGAACATCTTGTACATTTGTCCATAAACGAAGAAACACCAAATTTGTGTTTTCACTTTTTATTATGACACTCACTACACATAAGAGTATTTTTAACATTTTTGTTTATTTCATTTACCCTCTTTCAGAGAGTCTACGTAAATTTATATTATTCTCGCTCACACGTTAGTTTGTTAGTTTGAAGAGAAAATGCTTGAATAAGAAACGTTAAAGCAATAGCTGTTATTTGCATATGTAATTATTTATATTTTATTTGGTTTTTTAGGCACTCGTCCCTGGGTCGCAGCCTAAACCGTGAACGTAGCACCGATCCTTCCACACCTTGGCGACGGAGCGTCAGTCGTGACTTAGCTTCAGATATAGAAAGTGTTTTCAAAGACACAAATTCAACGACACGTCCTCGAGGTAAAATTTTTTAAATTGGTAGTTGAGTAGTTTTGTGTTGTGACACGGAATTTTTTATGTTCTCTGTAGTAGAGAAATATTTTTGTGCCCGTGTAGTATAGGAAATTTTTTGCATACTTTTTGTATTTTGTTTTTTAAACCGTATCAATTAATGTTGTGTAATTTTTTTACAATAACTTTTTTTTAGTTGTAATTATGTTACAATCGGCATATTTTGATGTATTGAATCGACTAATTCAATCTTGCAGTATTGTGTAAGACAGCCACTAACAGATTTTTTTAATAAAGTTTTTCAAAACTATTTAATTTTATAAATTTTATATTAAACAACGACTTCAAGGTAAGTTATTTTTTTTTATTACATTTGCATTACATCTATGCAGGTGTAACAAAAAACACGGTAGGGTACACATGTATACACTTAACAATAAATAACCGGAAATGGTGGAGGTTTTTGCACAATACTGTACATACATTAGGTAGTTAGGTTAGGCTGAGGTCTGAGGATACATCAGGATATGCCAGGGCAATGGGAAGCATGGCCGTGACAGTGTTGTGGTTGCAGCGCGAGTGCGTGTGACGGTGCATGTGCCCTGCGGACCAGCCACACAGAAGGGCACCCACTAACTGCCTGGCTACCTGCTGCAACACAGACTCGGTAGGCTGCATGCACTAATTCATCACATTTTTTTCATTTGTTTATATAACACACACATTCACACAAAATAACAAAGTTTTATCACGTTTGACATTTTTACAGCCAAAGCAAACTGAAAAAAATCGGTTTGCCTTGCCTTTGTCACCAAACTAGATTCCCTTAATGTTATTTTAATGTTTATTGTTACCACTGCTCGTTAAAAAAAGAATCTCTAGAGTGCTATACAATTGTAAAACAATTAATTTATATGTATGTTTTTGATAAATCCATTCATCTATACATTTCAAAATCAGTTTCTTCTTATCAAAGATGTACAACTGGAATTCCATAGCACTCCACAGGCGTTTTTAAAGAACAACCATTATTAAAAAGTTTTCATCAGTGTCAGAATATCATTTAGGGCCTCTAGTCAAATCAAAACGCATGCGCTAATGCATTCTTTGATTTTTTTTTGTTGACTAATTTTTTTTGTTGGTGTTTTATTCCAAGCAGCCGCAGATGTTTTGTGCCAAAAAGTCACTAACGAATCACATCACGGTAGGTAGATATATTATTGTTTGCTTTGAATTAGAAATCTCGTGAAGACAAGTGTTTGATTTCGATTCGTCGTTTCAGATAAAAAATCGAAGAAAGAAAACCTTAATTTAGCAGATTTAGATCTAAAAAAAATTAAATTATCTGATGAAGATGCGTTAGCTTTGTCTTATCTAACACCTGGTTTATCACGAAGAATTCAAAAACATTTAATGGCACAACTAGCGCCCTCTGAAGTACAAAAATTACAACGGACTTTATCATCAAATGGAAATAGTGAAGACAATCAAAAATTTACACGTAGATCAGTTGATAGATTATCTTCAACTTTGCCAAGACGTTATTCAGTTGAAAATAATTTAAATCAACAAGAAAATGATAATAGAAAGACAGCTTTACCTGTCAAAATTCGTGATGATATAAGGTCTGTTAGTGTGGGTCTTGATGACTATAAAAGACCTAAAGCAATACGTTCAGTTTCATTAAGAGAACCGAAAAATTATTCTTTAAAAAATAATAAAGAAAGTCCTGATTCAAGCCTTTCAGAAAGCTTAACTACTGATAGTTATACTCTTTCACGTCCTTCATCTTACTCAAAATATTCAGACTCATCAAGTTTAAATAAATACTTAACACCAAATTTAAGTAAGACTGAAATTAAAAAACCGTCCTCAACACCTCGAAGAATTTCGAGATTTTTACGACCTGATTTTTTCGATCCACCGAAAGAAGAAAACATTTTAGTAAAAGAAAAGAAAGAAAGAGAACTTGAAACACAAAAAGTTCTAAAAGAAATTAGAGATAAAAGAAAGTGTCGGTTAAATGCCCGTAGATCAGTTTCGAGAGAAAAAAGTGTAGAATTTGAAGAAGAGAAAAAGGATTCGAATAAAATTCAGACTCCAAAAGAAGAGTATTTGCTCAATAAAGTCTCAAATAATATTAAAAACCTTGAAAATAACGTCAAAACCCTTCATGATTACGTCAATGTACAAAACCCTAAAGATAATAAAGAAATTGAAGAAAATAAAAAGATCCATGATTATGTCAATGTGAAAGTAGAGACACCTGTAGTTAAAAAATCTCGAATTTCAAAATTAGTCCGGCCGAAAAGTTACCCAACCGAGAGAGTCACAGAAAAGGAAAAAGAGAAAAAAGTCTCACCTGAAAAAGAATCTAAAATTAGTAAATTACGTAAAGGTTTTACCCGTCAAGGTTCAAAAGAAAGAGACAAAACAAAAGAAGATAAAAATGAAACTAACGAGGAAGAGAAAGGACATAAGAATAAACTGCTTCAAACAATTGAGAAAAAATTAGAGAAGTTTAGATCGTCAAAAGATCCAGAAGAAGTGAAGAAAAAATCCGGAGTTGAGACTGCGATTAAAAAACTGCGAGAACAGAGCTTACCCCGAAATTTAGACCACTGCACAGAATCCGGACTCATTAAACGAGCTGTTTCAGTGGAGGACGTCTCAAATCTGAGTAAACCTCTCCAAGCCTCCAGGAAGAGTGTTACAAAAATTTTGGGCCTATTCAAAAAATACGAAGAACAAGAAAATAAAAAGAATGATAAAGTAGTGAAAAAGAAGAAGAAGAGTCCCGAAACCGATTCTAGTCAAGAAAGTACTAAACCTGAACGCCCTAAGTCACTCCTACTTGATAAAATGAAACAGTTTCAAGGCATCAAAAATGACTCTCTCAAAGGCTCAAAACTTCCAGTGAATTCCTTCCGACGTAGCCTAAATCTTGAAAATGTCACAATCGAAGTTCCTAAACAACCCGAAACTGAGAATAACCGGAATTCTGTTGCGACTGATGATAGTTCAACTCTGTTGTCGCCTGATGAAAATGCTAGTGATTCTTGGTCGGTGTGTTCCCAAGATTTGCACTCGCCGATCTCCCCTAATGGGAATTTATGTTCGGGTGATGAAAGCGAGTCGGTGATTGATCGAATTCGGCGTAAGAGTTTTTATACGCGCTTTAACGAGAAGAAAAGGCCGCGAAAACCCAGTCTTCGGAGTTATAAAGATTTAGATTTGTATAAAAATCCTGATTATGGGTCACTCGACCGGAGATCGTCGTATGATTATAAAACTCCTCTAACGCGGCGCTCCGCTTACGGCTCGGGATTGCCGGAACCAAGGGAGTATAAGAGTTATAAAAGTTCGGCGCTGCTTAATGATTATGTGAATGTTCCGAATCGGTATCAGACGTATAATGCTAGGGTAAGTCGGCCAACAACGGTTTTTTCCGATCCGGAGGATACGACTTTAGATGAATTGCTTTTGGCTACAAAATCTCGAAAGTAAGTTTATTTGAGGTGTGTGATTGTGTTTATAGAATTTTTTTTAGGTATAGTACACCAGTTTCACCGTTGAATAGAGGATCAGTTTCTCCAGTTAATGAGTTTTATATTAACCGACCTACGTCTTCCGTTAATTCCCCCAATTCATCTGAACCGGTTTAGATTTTTGGTGCTTAAATTAAATAAATCTCTTGTGATCAGTATAGTATACAAAAAAATCAGACTTCAATGTTGTTTAGAAAGTAGAATTTTTTTCTGTTAAATTAAGGTTTTAAAGCTAACTAAAGTATTCGATTTATTATTTATTTATTAGAAGTGTAGATACATAAAAATGTATTATTTATATGTAAATGTTGTTTGCTTTTTTATTTATTGTTAGAAATTTTAGTTTGTTTTTTCACGTATTTATTTAACAAAAAATTGGATTGAAAGTTATACAACCACTGTTTAATACTAGCAATTGTTCAAGTTTAAATGATTTTAATTATCAGTTGACCCTAAGACAACATATTTTGAGTTTGTGTGAATTGTTAGAATTGTATGTTGAATTTGGTGATTTTATAAAAAAATATATAATTAAAAAAAAATCTTATGCTATTATTACCATCTGTTCTGGAAAATTCTGCGCGCACTAAAGAAGTTTACGGAGCTAAGTTAATCCTAAAGAGTTATTAGGTATTATTATTACAATCAATGCTCTTATTCAAGATGGAGGGAACGATCTTATGTCCCAATTACCCCAAGAGTGCAAACGGATCGTCAATTTAATTCATTATTACCATTGTTCACTGTTTTTAGTGTTTTTCCTCGGCCTGAGGGTTTGCTAAGCTAGCGACAATTTTTCGCCCCATTTATATCCGTAAATTTGGAAGGTGCGTTAAGTTAATATATGGTCACCTATTACCATTTTTTCTATTCTCCATATATTCATAAAGATCTGAGATGAAGGACGTTAAGTAGTTACTACTGAAACGGATCTTTCAGCCCAGGATTCCTCCATCAAATATTCTAACTACTTCAATTACTAGAGGTTTTGTTTGTCCTTTTTTGTATGTAGTTATTCGTTATAATGAAGAGAACCGGAGAAGCTTTACCGCGATTGGCAGTTGGCGGAATAATTGAATTGAAAATGGGGTACTTCAAGTTATAGAAATTTTAAAAGACAGTTATTAGTAAGAATGATTTATTAGAAAAATATATATACATCAAAAGTTAGTTTATACATTATACAGTTTTGTTTCATACGTAATGATTTTTTTGTAAACAGTGCTAATAGGTAAATGATTCAAAAGGGTGTAAAACTTTCTGGGCGTTTTAATTTGAAACTTATCATTAAAATGTCTTCTAAAAGCATTTCTTGCCAACTCAATAAGGAGTGGTACTTGATGAAGTTTGGTTCTTTCTTCATTTTCTTCATAGACAGAATCTAGTATAGGATGACAAAAATAACTTTTCAGCTCTCTAAGTGCAAACTTGTCTTTATGTAATGCATGCCAATACGGAAAATAACTTTGTAGATCCACACTGACATTTATTAGAAAAGTTGGCATGACATTATAAAGAAAGAAGAGAAAAAATTTTCTTTTAAAATCCATGTGCAATAAAATTTTAAATAGCTCGCAGTATCCAAACTTGTGGTAAATTACATGAAGATCAGTTTCACAAATTTCAAGTCCATAACTTAACATATAACAAGTGTATTCACTTATATCAATATCAATTTCTAGTGCACAAAAGATCAGACTTTTAACAAACGTTGTGCTATTTGAAGTGTTAATTAAATCGGTCATATGGTCTTTTAAATTGCTTTCAAGAAATACGTTTAACTCGTCAAGAGAAAACATATACCAGGAAAAATCATATTTTTCTTCACGAACCATGATTAAGAAAATTTTAAGAGAAGTTTCAAATTCTGTGATAATTGTTTTCAAACGAGTTGAATCCACAGACAATAAAACATGTAAGCACAAAGGAATATTTTCTGGATTTATTATTATCTCAAAAGATCCTTTTATTTCTTCAAGTAGAGATGAGTTAGTAGCAGCAAGTTGTAATAGTGTCTCTAAATGAATCTTTAAAGGTGAAAACTCATCGTATGTGTAGTAAAACAATGTTTCTTGAACTGCATTTGGTCGCTTTGCAAATGCAGATGCTTCAAAAAGATTATATCCTAAATCATCTTGAACTGAAGGATCTGCACCATAAATCAATAACATACTGATTATTTCACAGTAATCATGTTCACCCAAATTATTAGCTACTTGTAGTGGTGTATAATTATCTTTACAAGAAACATTTACATCAACTCCTTTTTCAATAAGTAACTTTGCGACTCTTACGTATCTTCGCTCAAGAGCCTGATGCAAAAATGTATAACCTCTACCGGTAATTTGATCAATACATGCCCCCTTTTTAATTAATTCATAGGCAAAATGTTCATCTATCTGTTTCATACTGTTATTATTATTGCCAACATAATGAGTAAGTGATATCATCAGAGCAGTTTCTTGAGCGAAATTTACAGATTCTATAGGATAATCCGGAAGAGACAGTAAATACTCAAATACTTGATAACTAAATGTGAACAGAAGTAGAGATTTTATCAAATTAGGGTGTTTCCTTACCTCTCTAGAATGACCGCAATTTGTAACAAATTATAACCATCCTTGTCTGTAGTATTGTACCATTCTGGAGAATCAAGTAAATCTTTGAGCAGATCCACCTTATTGTGAACTGTAGCAATAATTAAACGTGAAACTTTTTTGATCTAGAAAATTGTGAAAGAAGTTTGAAATTAAGTATCTATTATGCGGGGTTTGAATTACTTCAGGAGGGCTGTCATCTTCCTCATATAACTCTAAGGGGTAATCCGCATAATAATAGGAATCACCTAATAAACTCATTGTGAAATTTAAATGTAAATTTTATAATTTTTTGAAAATTTTTGTGCGAAATGACAGGTTTCTATTTCGGGACTGTCAAGCAGATAAAACAATTTCCAGCGTTTAGCAACGCATGCACATCAAAACACAGAATCGAACTTGAATTTTTAATCCCAAAACGAGGGTTTAGAAACGAAAACCTTCTGACTTTGAAACCCCTTCTACTGCATTATTTAAAATCCACTGTGACTACTACACAGAACATATGTGTTGGTGTGGTACGCCACCCTAACATTATTTTCGGCCCTTTGCCTCTGTCCATCCCACAGGCATTGCGTCCTGCAGGCGATTCTTCCCCATTTAAGTTTCGTTTGTGTGTAAGACAGCAGACGTGCTAGTTTTATGTTTGTGTTGTTCCCTCAGATTGCGACCTTTATGACGCCTGTTTTTTTCTTTTCTTTTGCAATGGCCACAACTGCCAGGGCGCGGAAATCTATGTACATTTAGTGAAAAGAGGAAAAATGTAAATGACAAAAGTATAATTTTAAACAATAAAAGGTTCACAGAACGTTCACATAATTAATTGTAGACAGCGCTTGGGCACTTCCTGTGCCATCCGGCTTGGATACCGGCCTGACAAACTTTCACTAAAAGGAGTCTACCGCGCAGCGTCTAAAACGCACCATGTCTAGAATGCACGGTGTCTAATTTATTCAAAATGGCGTCGTTTAGATGTCAGAAACTATTATGCAAAATTTTGTTAGAAAAACAGTTAACCAGTCTGTTTTGTGCTACAAATTAAGTCAGCAGCAGTGACAATAAGAACAATTTAATTTTGCAATTTTAGGAGCAAATCAAATGTGAAAAAATTGAAATTAAGTTCTAACATTCTAAAAAACGCACAAATCTCAGACATAACCACTGTATGTAGTTTTTTTTCCTATGGCTAACTAACATTCCATAAGTTTTTCATCGTTCATTATCTGTAATACATAATATTTACTATAAATTATATACATTTTTTAATATTCTTTAATTAATTTTATTGTTTCTAATCTTTGTTATATGCAACTCTTAAATCACTAGAGTATTTTAGACATCAAACACAAATTTTAGGGACTTTTCTTTAAAATGTCAAAATATTATAGGTTGGCGAAACGACGCCATTTTGAATAAATTAGACACCGTGCATTCTAGACATGGTGCGTTTTAGACGCTGCGCGGTAGACTCCACTAAAAGTTGGTTTGCCTGGACATATCCGGTGCCATTTGGTCTGGTTACCAGAGTGCCAGGCGTCGAAAAGGTTTTTTCTTAAATTATATCTAATACATACCATAGGATCACCAAAAATACCACGAGTGGTAAAAGTCCCGCGAGATGATCATAAAACTAGATGAGAGAGAATCGTCTACAATTAATGATGATTGGGGGATGACATCGCCACCGCTATCCAGGCCAGATCGTACCGGAAGTGCCTAAGCGCTCTCTACAATTGTGTGAACGTTTGTGGCCATTTTATTGTTCTGAGTTATATTTCTTTCATATACATTTTATTGAGGGGTAATCCTTCTTATCATTGTGCTTACGTGGATTTCCACGCCTTGGCCGGATAGCTCTGGCAGCTGTGGCCATTGTCAATGAAGGAAGAAAAAGACATACGCACGTAAAAGTCAAAAATTTTTTGTTAAAAGCTTGTTAACATTGTTGTTTGTTAACATTATAATCCCTCTGCGTAAATTGAGAAGTATCGAAACCAAGAAGACGGTTGACAACTCTTTAATGTTAAACAAAAGTGTCTGTTTATCATTAATTCATCACTATAAAGAAATAGGAACTGTAGCAAAGAGAAGAAATGGACATTCACGTGCTAAACAACCCCAGTCAGACCGCTTTTTAACTGTTTCAGCGTAAAAAGATTTTTTTGTGTTTGCCCGGGTGCTGAGTATAACAACTTTAATGCCTCAGGAACTCCTGTGCTGATAAAAACGGTTCGGTGAAGACTTATAAGGAAAGTTAATTTGACATGCACGACGTCCATAAGAAGAGTTTTATTAACTTCGGAAAAGAAACGGCAAAGATTTCAGTGAGCGACAGAATATGTTCATTGACAGGAAGAATGAAACTTCTTTCCACTCTGAAATTTTTAATATTTTTTTATTTAACATAGTCGATTGCCTTTGGCAATGGTTTATGAGGGTTGTGATAAAGACGAGAGAGTACAATGGCAACTTATTTACAAACATTAAACTAATGACATCAGTTGTAAATAGTATTTTACAGTACAAGTTCGTTAGGGTAGCCTTTACGGCCGAGTCAGAAAGTTTGTAAGACGAGCTCAAAGAGCGAGTCAAATAAACTGGCGAGGCAGTAAAGGCCCTAACGGACGTGGATTGTACAGTATTTTTTGTAATATCTTTATGATTAATTAATAATTCTAGAGTTGCTTTAAGGATTGTTTGTTACTAAGCAGACAACCTCTGTTGTCAAGATGTAAAAGGCCTCTTAACAGTCGAGGTGCTTTTTACATCTTGACAACAGACCGTGATCGTTAAGAGGTTGTTTACTTAGTAACAAACAATCCTTAAAGCAACTCTTAACTAGGTATTATAAAAAATTTATAACGATCGACCGCAAAGCAGCCCAATCCTCAATAAAACCTGCAGAAGTCAATTCTAAATATCGGTATCTGACTATAACCGCAGTGATTCGCTGATGACGTAAATTCATTGCTATATGATTCCGGCTTTATACAGGGTGTTATGGAAATGAGTGCAAATATTTTAACCTGAAATACAGCACCACAAATAATAAAAATCTGTAAAAAAAATTTTGTCCTATCTCAACTAACAACAAAATTACAGGCCGTCAAAGTTGGGTATAAAAAAACATCTTTTTGTTATATCTGGAAAACCGCTTAACCGATTAATACCAAATTTGGTACACAAATGAAATTGACTGTACTCTTTTTATTTCTACTAGCAAAATTTTGCTGCACATCTCACTTTCAAGTTACGGCACTTTTTTTTCACATTTTGGGTAATTAACCAATTTTCTTCTTATTAATTTCCAATTTTTGTAGCAAAAATGAATATGCCAGTAGATTCTACATAAAACTGCAAGAATGCAATATTTTGCTAAAACGTATCGTTTTCGAGATATTTACGTTTAAAGTATAAAACTGACTTTTCATCTTTAACTTTGGCGTCCTCTAGCTCCTAAACGGTGCAACTTAGTATAGAGGTAAATTGTGTTAAATCGCTTTATTTTGACCTGAAAAACCTATGATTGCCCTATGTTAAAAAAAATGTTATACGTTTTGTAATAATTAATTTTTAGTTTATAATTTTATTATCAGTTGAGATAAGACAAAAATTTTTTTACAGATTTTTATTATTTGTGGTGCTGTATTTCAGGTTAAAATATTTGCACTCATTTCCATAACACCCTGTATAATGATGAACCTAGAAAAAAGAAATGTTACTTATAAATAATTTTAAAATAAAAGTAACTTACATATAAAGTAATTTTGTTATTCTATTTCCTTGGAAGTTTTGTTTATGACATGATTTTAATCAACTAATAGTGTATTATATGTATATCAAAGGATTAAAGTGCATTAAATCCTGAGGGTGTTGTGAAGTTTGCAGTTTGAGGGCACCTAAGTCCTCATGTATTTATGTATACTATTTACGCACTTTTGATAAATAAAAATCAATACAAAAAAGTCATTTTTATATTTCAAAATATTTACACATGTAAAAGCTTCGAGTCACTTTTAAAGCGCCATGGAGCGTAGAAAATTCAGCTGTTGCTAAATGATGTGTAAAGCATCCGATTAACAACAAGAAAGGAGTAGAATCAGAAAAAAATTGTGGACATAAAAATAAGTAACTCTTTTTAAAACTTTTTAGACGACCTTATTCTCAACTCTTTTTCTCTGATTTTTTTTCATCCAGCTGTGTATCTTCTATGTAAATGATACGGAATTTGAGAATATTTTAAGTTACAAGCGATTGTAAATGTCGCTTTAAGTCCCTTGGAACTAAAAGTGACACTTTAGTTCCAGAAGTCCAAAAATTGTTCCTTAATTTTTTATATTATTTAGACCTATTTTCAGAATTCATCATCGGAAGAAACCTACCTTAAACAAATTTATTCTTTTGTGAAGTGTGGTTAAACCGCGAAGCCTTATTAATAACATTCAATAATTTTGAAAAATTTAGAAAAAATTTACGAAAAATTGGATTGGGAGCACTGGGGCAATAAAAGACTTGCCATGCAGCCAACGTTTCGAGCCCTTTTTGGCTCTTTCTCAAGGCTTATAACTAGTGTCAAAAATGTTAAGCATCGTATCAAATTGTTGCCAAAGGGCTCAAAGTCCACTTTCCCGTGAATTTTTCCTAAATTTATATAATGTACGTAACACACAACATAAACTTTTGAAAAATATTTATTTTTTATAAAAAGCCTACAGGACACTATAACGAAATACAACAACTATGAGTCTCCTAGAAGATAAATTTATTTCGAGCAAAAAAATAGTCGCGTTGTATTACACAAAACGATTTTTTTAGTAAAAGTATTTTTAGTCCTTGTATTTAATTTTTTGTTAAACATACAATGTATATAAATAAGCACCTATCTTTGAGTTCCAATACGTTTAAACCACCCCTGTATAATGTATGTATGTACCATTCAGTACCATCCACCCTTGACACAATTTCCTCACCCTGACCTGCTATTGATCACAATAATGTCTCAAACAGTTTTGAAATGGGTGCAAAAATCTGCAAACCTTGTAAAAAGCGTAAAAACAATACTTTTCAAGGTGGTTCAATTTTAGATCGTGTTATCAGTCAAGCCTCAAATCAAGACCAATGCTTACTTTACAAATTAGCAAATTACAAAAAAGGTAAGCGAAGTTATACATTTCTTTGTATGAATTCAGTCATTCAGGGGGCGAATTAATCGACGCTTATAATATGGGGGGTCAATCTGAAGTCGAAAAATTAATCCGGGAACAATTCGGACAACTCATGTACCAAGAAGGCAAAGGTCAAATCATCAACAGATCGGAGTATTTACGATGGAAATTTCGAGACCACGAACAGGTTATTTTACCAATTGAGGCCTCTTTAAGTCGGTATGACCCTCTAGCGAAATGGACGGACCATGAAGCATGCTGGCAGATGCAATACAGGGGGTCACTAGGCGAGTCTTTGTTGCATGTTTTGATTATTTGCGATACAAAAATTCATACGAGACTTGCAAGGACTTTGATTAAGTGTTTTCCCAAACTTGCATTAGATGTTGTTGAAGGAGAGGAGTATTTAGGAGCGAGTGCTTTACATCTAGCGATAGCGTATAATAATAATGAGTTGGTTCAGGATTTGGTTGAAGCAGGGGCTAATGTTAACCAACGAGCTATTGGTATTTATAAAATATAGTCAAAAAATTGATTAATTTTTTGTTTAGGAAGTTTTTTTCTACCAAGGGACCAACAAAGACAAAAGCCTGCCAAACATACAGACTATGAGGGGTTGGCATATTTGGGGGAATACCCCTTAGCTTGGGCGGCATGTTGTGCTAATGAAAGTGTATATAATTTGTTGTTAGATAGTGGGGCACATCCTGATTTTCAAGATAATTTCGGAAATATGATTTTGCATATGGTTGTTGTTTGTGATAAATTGGTATTTATTAAATTGAAAGCTTAATTATAGCGGCTTTTGTATTTTTATTTTATTGGCTTAAAAACGCACTTGGGTTTAATTTTTTTTTGACTTTATTTAATTTTTACATAGCATACGAGTACATTAGCAATAATTTTTTAAATTCAAAATTTCAAAAATTTAAAGACAAGCTTTTTTAAAATTAAATTTGTTCTTTATTTTATTCTAGTTGTAGTGATGTTCATTTTTTCTTCTTTCTCTTGCAATAGTGATTTTTTAAATTCTTCTAGAAACTAGTTTTGTTCTTCTGCATTTTTTAAGCCCTTTTATTTATTATATATTTTACTGCCCTATTTTATCAAAATCTAATATAATGTTTGTGTGTTTTTTTGAATGAAATGCTGTCTTTTTTCTTAATCAATCTACTTTTAAGGATATGTTTGGTTATGCTTTGAGACACCCGAAACTACCAGCGAGTAACGGAATTGTAAATAAAGCAGGTCTAACCCCTCTAACTCTCGCTTGCAAATTAGGTAGAGCTGAAGTTTTTCGAGAAATGTTAGAACTTTCAGCTAAAGAGTTTTGGAGGTATAGTAATATCACATGTTCGGCGTATTTTTTAAATGCTTTGGATACATTACTTCCGGATGGAAGAACAAGTTAGTACAAATACAGAATTTACATTTTATAAATTTGGCATCACAGTTGGTCGTTGATCATCAAACTTGTGAAAAAAAAACTATTTTTAGACACTTTACAGCGCTCACAATCATGATCATGCTACCTCAATTTTGATGCTTAATAAAGTAACACCCCATACAACTGAAATAATTTTTAGACTGGAATTCAGCTCTTTTCATCATTCTAAACGGCACTAAGGAGGAACACTTAGATATGCTTGATGGTGGAATTATTCAACGTTTATTAGAAGAAAAATGGAAAACCTTTGCTCGAGTATTTCTACACCGTTTCAAAAAAAAAATTATAATCAAAATTTTCAGAATCAATTTTTGAAACGTCTACTTATTTTAGTTGGTCACTTATTATTTCTGTCTTTAGCTGTTTATTTACGACCAGATGACCCCGATGAATCTCTTCTAACTTGGTCTGATGACGTCACAGTGATAGCTAGGTGAAAGTAACTAGCTATTATAGCTGTATACACTAATCAATTTCCTCCAGATATGTTTGCGAAGTTGGC
Organism: Tribolium confusum; assembly: GCA_029207805.1. Taxonomy (NCBI): domain Eukaryota; kingdom Metazoa; phylum Arthropoda; class Insecta; order Coleoptera; family Tenebrionidae; genus Tribolium; species Tribolium confusum. The sequence goes on from JALGAY010000006.1 coordinate 16,291,004, forward strand.
ACTATTTTAGGTGTCCTCAGTTACGTTATTTTACAACAAGGAGATGAAATACGTAATCAAGGAGTAACAGCTTTTTTAAAACAACAAGTAATATAGTTTTTCATGGAAAAATAACTTCCTAAAAATGAAAATTTCAGTTGAACTCGCCACCAAAATTAATCTTTCTTGTCTCAAATTTCTTGATTTTGGCTTGTATTCCATGTAGATTTTACGGAGATAAAGAAACAGAAGAGGCTATTTTATGTTTTGCAGTACCTGGATCTTGGTTTCTTTTAATGTTTTTTGCCGGGTACAGATTTATCTTTTACCGACTTTTCAGTATTTTTCAAAATTTTTGATTCTAGAGCTGTCCGACTAACTGGACCTTTTGTTACAATGATTTACAGTATGATTACTGGCGATATGTTAACATTTGGAATTATTTACATTGTTGTTTTATTCGGATTTTCCCAATCTTTTTATTTTTTGTATAAGGGATTCCCCGGTGTTAAAACTTCCTTATATAACACTTACGCAACAACTTGGATGGCACTTTTCCAAATTACTTTAGGAAATTATGACGTAACTTATTTATTTAAATGAGAACAAATCTATTTTTTCCAAAAATTTCAGTATTCAGAACTGGGATCAACAACATATCCAGCTGTTAGTAAAACAGTTTTTGCACTTTTTATGGTTTTTGTCCCAATTTTGTTACTTAATATGTTAATCGCAATGATGGGCAATACCTACGCTCATGTTATTGAACAAAGTGAAAAAGAATGGGTTAAACAATGGGCTAAAATTGTTATAGCTTTAGAACGGGCAATACCACAATCTGATGCCCAGCATTATTTACAAGAATATAGTATTTCACTAGGACCAAGTGAACAAGACCCAAGTACTGAAAAACGAGGAGTTTTGATTATTAAGTCTAAAAGTAAAACTAGGGCTAAACAGAGAAAAGGAGCTGTTGCTAATTGGAAGGTACTTTTTTAAAATTTAACTTCCAGTCGAAGACAAATTTATTTTTGGCTGGAACAGAACAATTGACATCTTACGACAATTAATTATTTTTGTTGTTAGAGAGTTGGTAAAGTAACAATAAACGCTTTGAAAAAACGAGGTTTGACCGGTGAAGAAATGCGTTGTTTGATGTGGGGTCGCGAGTCCATTAACACTCCAGTCAAAACCAAGAAACCTGTAAAGGATCCCCTTAATGATCCTCAAGGACCTAATTTAACTGGCGGTTTTGGGGATGCTTTAACTACTGCACTTGACGTTATGACATTTACGCATGATTTGAATATTGTGGGGGCTTCACAGGGTTTGAATCTTGCAACTAATCTTAAAACAACAACACAGACAACAACGACAACAACAATTACAACAACAACAACAACAACTACTACTACTACTACTACTACTACAAGTGTTGTTAGTCTTAATAATCAGATAAATACCGTCCTAACTGCGCAACAAAAAGCTATAGCAGGATCTGGAGTAGGGGCTTTGGCTATGATAGGAACAGTGACGCAACTTACAGATTCTCAGGGATATACAAGTACACAGAAAAAAGTGGAAAATATTGATAAAATTGTTAATTTAGAAGATCCATTTAGGGAGCTTGTGATAAACGCAAATGATAGTAATTGTGATCCTGAAAAATTAAAAATGCTTGCGTTATCAGCTGCAAATTTGAAAGATGTTGAAGAAATGTCAGTAGTAAAGCCTCAGACGAAAAGTGTGAAAAGTTTGGCAGGAATTTTTGCGGGAACTGAAACTTTTGTAAGGAAAGTTGAGGAAACGATTAAGAAAAAATATGCCGCGTTGGATCCCAGTGATAGTGAAGGATTTGGAGGTAAATGTTTTAGTAAAAATAAAGATTTGTTTACTACTGAGCGAAAACGACTTTCACCGCCGCTACACAGACTGTAAAACAACCATTTCGCGAATAGATGCTTTACAAATCGGCCACGAAATTCGTTTTTTCGGCCACGGCTGCCAAAATCGTATTCAAACTTCTAGAAAAATCGTTTTTTGGCCGTGGCTTTTGGAGATTTTTTACCTATTCCACATTTTCAATAAAGTTTAAATATTTATTAGGTATGGTTGCTCAAAAATCGTACCTACTTTTTCTGTCGCCAATTTACTTTTGCTACGTCGGCTTAGAAGCCAAACTTTAATCTTAGTTTATTGATAATGACGTTAAAAAAAAATACGAATTTAGCAGTCGCTGTAAATTATGCCCTTTACGGCCGGTTACACAAAAAGCATCATTTCATCAAAGTAGACCATACATTACTTAGAGATAGGTATATATGAAACGTTGAATTTTAGAGCCACCATTGTTGGGAAAAGTTGCCAGAACCAAACGGGCAAAATCAGCAAATCTGCGTAACTCCTCAGCAAGATCCAAAGCTTCAGATAAGAAAAAACTGGTCACTGGTTCACAATCAAGTTCAACTGATACAGTCAATAATGAGACAAATGATAAAAACTGTGAAAACACTGATCTGGATTATGCCGAAGAAAGAATAAAACTAGTGAAAGAGTCGTTAAAACAAGCAGTGGATGTTGCCCAAATTCGGCCAATCAATATCGATGTTGCCCTAGAAGAGCAAGTGTACTTTAACACTTTTTCATTATTTTTTGAGAGCAAAATTTTTATTTTAGTGGAAGCACCATTTCGGAAACATTGCGAGTTCAAGGGTCAGGAGATGGAGCTGAAGTTCAGTCAAGTAACATAAAATCTAAGCGAAAAAAACGGAGTAAAACTGCAAAAAACAACAAGTATTTAATTAATAAGCTAAGGTGATGTCAAATGAAAATTTAAATAACTATTCGATAGTTATTTGACGTCACCTTATCCACAAAAATTTAAATAGTCACCCGATAGTTGTAAAATTTTAGAGTGTCGCCTGCAGTGGAACCGAGACCATGTCGATCAGCAAATGACCATTTTGACTCAGATTCTGAGTCCCCTGATCCTTTGGAGCCTTGGAGTACAAAAAAGATTGCAAACATGAATAAAATTCTAGCTTGGGAAAATGACCAAGATAGCATGTAATCAATCACTTGTCAAATAAATTCTATTTTTGTGTTTAGTCCAAATTGTAGTTTTATTCCAAAATGCCGCCGGTTATGGGAGTTGATGCTGTTGCCTTTTTGAAAGAGCGGTTTGAAAAAGATTTGAAACACTTTAGAGTGTACGATAACTATACTCATGATCTAAAAAGTAAGTTTTTTAATGACAGATTTTATAATTTACGTCTGGTTATATTTATAGAGACTCTTTTAACAAGTAAATTTTATTCAAAGTATGAAGGACCAAGTAATGATATTCCCGATCCTGATCTTATGGAAAAAATTAAAAAGGTTAAATATGATACGCCTAAACAAAGACACGCGTGGCCTTCAACGGAAAATCAATGGTTTTAACTTAATTATTATTTAAATTTTTTGCATACATATATTTTAGTTATGGGTGGTTCTCTGAACATTTAGTACCCGTTGAATGGGACGATAGGCGGTACTATCATCCACGCAGTTCAAGCGAATTTATGAAACACGAATTACGACAAAAAATGGACGAATCTGCTTTTCCTAAAGTTAAATTTACGGGAATTCCTTTCAAAGTCCAATAAAATTTAAATTTGGCGCTTTTATTAAGCACTAATTTTTGAGTGTGAGCAACCAGCAATACAATATTTTTTTATTAAATTTTTATGTAAAGTACAAATAAAACCACGATAATGAGTTAATTACTCAATTATTGTTCAATAAACAAGCCTTGACATTAATTTTATTTATATTTTCTGGCAACTAATTGTTTAGGAATTATTGTGTTATTGTTTTCAGTTGGCAGCTTTGCCTGTCAGTTAACAAATTTTTTTGGCAAGGTTTTTGTCAATTTTCAAATAAACCTATATTTACCGAATTGATGCGTTTTTTTAAGTTAAAGTATGTTTTAAATTGGAGATATAATGGATTTGCCTCAGCCCCCACAGGGTAAGTATCGTAATTTAGTAAAAATGCCGGTGTTTCACCCAAAAGAGAACTAGTACTATTGAGGTTATGTTTTGTTGTTAGATACTGAATTAAGAAATATTATCGACAAACTCGCCCAATTTGTTGCTAGAAATGGGCCCGAATTTGAACAGATGACTAAAAATAAACAAAAAGGCAATCCAAAGTTTCAATTTTTATGTGGAGGAGAGTATTTTAGCTATTACCAATATAAAGTTCAAGAAGAACAGACAGGTATTTAATTTTTTGCCTAAACTGTGTTACAAAATTGAATTTCTAGTTCTAAAACAGCAAGGAATTCTTGAAAGTAGTCCAAATAACTGGAATTCTCCAACAATGCACAATATAGAAATTGACCAAATCACAATACAGCAAGACAGCTTGAGAGAACAAATCAAGCAAAGTGAACAGAATTTATCAGCTCAACATGCAGTTTTGTTGCAACAACAGCAAGCACAAGCTGAAGCAGTTGTTGCAAAATGTGAAGGGACTTCGTTGCAAAAAGAAGCAGAAGTTTCTGGGATTAGTTTACAGGATATTCACAGTATCTTACAACCTATTATTGAAAGTTGTACAAAGGATAGCATAAGTAATGGCAAGTCGTGGTTTCTGCAACATGCAAATACTAAAGACCAGGCGTATTGCATTGTTCATTGCCTATTATCAAAGTAAGTTTTTTATTTTCTTATTGTTTATTCTATATTTTGTTGTTTTAGAGTTATAGAAGCGTCAGTTTTTTCTCAAAAATTACACATCATTTATCTAGTTAATGACCTATTACATCATTGGTAAGTTATTTACCAAGTTTTGTGACTAATAATAAATTAAATGTTAGTGCTAGAAAAAATGCGAATGAGCTCAAGGAGGCGTTGGAATCTGTGGTAGTTCCGATGTTTTGTAACGCCCATATAAGTGCAACCGAGGAACAACGAGTAAAATTAGAAAAATTATTAAAATTATGGGAATCTAAAGCGAATTATTTAGACCCTAATACCGTTGAAAAAATGCGACAACCAACCCAAAGTTATCAACAGTATCAATCTCAACAAATGATGAAATACGCCACGGAGATCGCCACATTAGCTCAACAAACCAAACAAACATTTGACAACTATCAGGCGCAACATCAAGCGTTTGTTTGTCACGCCATGCAACAAATTGCTGATTTGCAACAGCAAAAACAAACAATTGAGCAGCAGCAACAACAACAACCACCTCCGATACAAAACACCAATATAATTCCTCTGGAGACAATACAAGCAAGTCTTCAACAAACCATCCAAAATCTCAGTCAACAAAACAACACTTCAAATCCACCACCACCAAATAATTTTCATACAATGAATCCACCACCGAATCAACCAAATGACTTTCTTCCGATAAATCCATCAATTCCGCCTCCGAATTTAACAACGCATCCGCCACCACCGTTGGGGCAAAGTCCTAATTTACCAACGAATGGAATGGATAATCCATTCTCGCAACCACCTCCAGGATTTTTCCCACCTCCTGGGGTTTTTCCTGATTTTTCTAAACCACCTCCTGGGTTTGTACCAACTACTGCTGAACCGCCACCAGTTGTGGAGGAATTGATGCCAACAGCACCGTATTATGACCTACCAGCTGGATTGATAGTGCCCTTGATTAAGGTATGGGCTTTGTGAAGGTTTATTTTTAGACTGGTGATTGTTTCTGGGAGAAAAATGGACAGTTTTGTAATCTCAGCTTTGATTTGATTAACAGTTGCTATGTCAAAAATTGACCGTTTCGCAAATTGTCATTAGGTTGGCTTTGATATATACCAAAAATCAAATGACTATTTGTAAAGTCAATCGCCAATTAGCGATTGGTGTTAAGCGAAACGCCCTGTGTGATACCTTTGAGTATTATGATCACGTCATGTGCAAATGGGATCACTGTTGACAGTATTGTTGAAATTTGTAAAATGATTGAAAATTATTTTTTCCTAATATTTTTTGTTCTAAAGTGTAAAGTTTAGTCAACAAATGGTAACAACAGCAGCATGTCAAATTCTAATGTTGTGTTTTTGGGGTATTTCTAGTTATAAAAGGTGTCTCAGAAGGTGGTTCTTGTGAAGCAACATGAAATTCTTTATGTCAGAATAAAGCAATTTAACAACTCATTTTCATCTTGAAGCGTCTCTAGTACCTAAACCGTTAAAGATACAAATATTGTTTCATTCTCTACAATTTTTTTGGAGTTTTAGTCGTTTGCGCAGCGTTTTAAAATAAATCCAGCGCTGAACAAATTTAATACTCAATTTTTGAAAATTGAGAACTTAATCCTGTATTATTACAGTATTTTTTATTCGTTTTGAAATTTATTGTTCTTGAAAATTTTCACTTTTTAATGTTTTACCGCTAAGCAGTTGACTGTGTCTCTGGTCTCTCCTCCAACTTCTTCATCATTTGTTGGCTGTGAGAGTGAATGCTCCTAATTTATTATAGTTTTAATTGGTTGGATTAGACACCTTAAAAATTAAAAAAAAAGGTGCAAACAGGTACAAAATTTTTAATGATCTGAACTCAATAAAACGATACATGAAAATTAAAAATAGGTACAAAGAGAAGAAAAAATTCTCGCTACTCGATGGGATTCGAACCCATATCCCATTCTGTGCTTTACGACTAAGCTCCATAGGTTCCGCTCAAGGAGATTCTATGAAAGGAGAGAACATGAATTTGCACAATATTTTCTAGCTTTTACTGCGCAAAGCTATAAACTGGTATTGAAAGTACACACATGCAGTTGGTGTCAGTGCTTCACAGTAAGGGCAGCTCAACATATTCTGACACTTTGGTGTAAAAAGTTCAGAAAAATAATAAAACATCACAAAACAACAGAAACAAAGACAGATTTTATTTGTCAGCAACCAAGCAAAACATAACGTCCTGCGTTAGGTGCGCCACTTTTTGATGACAATGCTGATCGTAAACGACTAAATATCACCGAAAATTATGTACATAAATAAATAATCTTATAGTGGTAATGTAACACCCAAGTACCAAAGTTTTTAGGTCACATCTACAGCCTCTGACATGAGCTAACGAAAATTGATAGCTGCGACCGACGGCGTAAGGTCTTCTCCGAAAGACGAGATAGCTGCATTACTATTTGCGAGTCACCATTCAAGTAACGAACACAATTAGCGTTGCTTAACTCCATCGATGTCCATAACAATAATTTTGGTGCCCTCTTATCTTCTTAATCGCGTGCAACTTGGTATAAAAGCACTGTTTTATTTTGAGCTCAAGAATCTCATGTTGCTCTCTAGTCTATGTGAACATCTTTCTGGGATACTTGTATAAAACCATCGTTTTTATATTTGCGTATTGTTCTTGCACAAATAAGTTATTAAGCCAATATTTTTTGAATTAAGTTAAAAGTAAGGTATCGATCATAACAAATAAGATGATAATTTATGTACCTTTAAGGAGTTTTAAAAAAAGTGAGGACACAAATAAACCTTTGCTAACAAGATTGGTAACGAAAAATATGCAAAAACCTTTGTTTTTGTTACTGGAGCTCTTATAAAAAAAAAGCAGTAATACCATTTGTAATTTCCTCATTTTTAATAAAAATTTGACTGTTTATTGTTTCCCATTTACAGAATTTTGTCTTTTACAAAACTCAGACAATAATTCCAGATAAAACCACAATACTTAAATTTATTGACAAAAAAAAAAAACAACCAGTAGATGCTGCTGATGTAACATTTATCCTCTCATTAAAATGCTTTGTATTTTGGAAATTATTGTCAAAATTCTTAGGAAAATCACGAATCCAATTGAGACAAATCGTAGATGACTAAATTCATGTTATCGTTCACTTCCAAACAGAAAGTAGTAGAACTTGTGCTCTTTTCATCTTCAGTTTTGACGAGTATACAGAGTGGCCTCAAATGGACAAAGTCAAATGAGACAATACGTGTTTGTCAACAGACTCAATTATTTACAGTCACTTTGTATTTTGTGTGCCTGTCGAAAGTCTTGATGTTCATTATTGTCTATGCTGTTTTCCCTATTAGAACAGTTAACAGTTTGTCACTACTAGAGGTCAGCCATTTTGCTGATTTCTCCTATACAATTTATAAAACGTTGCGTCAGTAGAATCCCATTTGTGTATGTATGTCTTGTGTCAAAATTTTGGCAAATTGAGGTCAACGTTAAATCTCAATTGAAGAAAATTTTTTTCTATAAAATATGTATATTTTATAAAATCTAGATTTTCGAGTATTCCCGACTATGTAATAGTTTTTGACACACTTATTCTAGTTGGAAGATACATCATATAAACCGTTAGATCCTAAAGATATTAGGTTGCCACCACCAGCGCCCCCTAGTGATCGTCTCCTGGCCGCTGTGGAAGCCTTTTATTCACTCCCCAGCCATGAACGGCCCCGAGACAGGTAAAACATTGACAATTAGGTCACATTATTGTCTCAAAATATACCTTTTTTTCTTAAAACACACAAATTAAAAAATATTATTACTTATTCTGACGTGTCGTTTCTCTTATAAACAATGTACGTTGTAAAAACAGTGAAGGTTGGGAAAAGCTAGGTTTGTATGAATACTACAAGGCAAAGAACAACGCAAAACGTGAAAAAGAAGAACAAATCGCTGCTGGTCTTCGAGAAAAATCCCGAAGTCTAAGTCCGATAGTTCTACCAATGGAGAAAGAACCATCGCCACCAAAACGAAGATATACAAGCAAATCTCCATCGCCACAAAGAAAACGCTCCAAATCAAGATCCAGATCTAAATCAAGATCGAGGTCCAGGAGCCCGCCTCGGAGACGACATTCGAGAAGTGGTCGAAGACGACGTAGCGTCTCGCGATCACCCTCTAGGTCGCCACCAATAAGGCGGTCACCTTCGCCACCACCCACGTTAAGTTTTAGGTAAGACACCCCTATACACATAATATACCGTGTGTTCGTTTAAAAAAAGACTTTTAAAGTACCTACTATGGAGTTCCATTCATTATTTTTTTAACCAATGACACGTTTCAAAATCCAAATTTTAGATCAATCAAGGACAGCGCGAAAAGCATTAGTGGTGTTTTATCGCGACAAATCACGGCGCTATGGAAGTTGTACGCGTGATTTGAAATTCATTTATTTATTTTCAACGAATTTTCATAACAAAGTTTAATTATCAAAAATTTGGATATGTTTATTTGTACTGGATGTGAGGCTAGGATTTAGGTTTGCACAATCCAAAATTTTCAATAATGCAACTTTTGTGCTTAGATAGTAGTGCTGTCATACATTGTGTTTTATAAAAAAAATTCTACAGCGTATATTTCAAAGAACTATAAATATTTGTATAAGACAATTATGGTTTTTTACGAGAGCTATTACCTGTTAAAATCTTTAATATTACTTCAAAAACACCTTCTATACAATAAATCCATGCGTCTACTTGTCAAAATAAAACGTTGCCTTTAAAGTCTAATAATTTGCTTACTTTACTTTTAGTGCACCGAGTTTCGTGCGGAACGAAAGACAGGAAATAGATTCAACCAATAAGGGCCATCAAATGTTGAAGAAAATGGGTTGGGGTGGTAGCGGTTTGGGAGCTAATGAGCAAGGTATCGATGCACCGATTTCAGGGGGGGATGTTCGCGATCGGCAAGATCAGTTTAAGGGTGTTGGTTGTAATTTAAACGATCCGTACGAAAACTTTAGGAAAAATAAAGGGGCCGCGTTTATTACGCGAATGAAGGCGCGAGCCGAGGAGAGGGCCAATGAGAGTAAGTTACTTGATTATTAGGGTTTTTATTTTCCATATTTTTTTTAAATTTTGTTTTGTATGAGTGTCAGAGAGTTGTATTTTTCATGTTAAGTAACGAGTTTTTTTTACGTTGAAAGACTTTTATTAATTATAACGTAAATTTCCACTTTGTCTGTATATTTTGTTATGAAAACTGTATTCTAATTGTAAATAACTGAAAGTGTACAAATAACGTCGATTGAATAAAAAAACATATTTTTAACTGTTACTTTTTGTGACGAATCCGAGATTGTTAAGTCCAGATTCAATATGTAAATGTAGCTTCAAGAATAAATTGTTCGGAATAAATCAGTTTTATTATTGTATAAAAAATAAATAAAAAAGACACCCTTATTCTTTGTACATGTTTAATACAAGTACCACTTAGTTGTGACCTACATGTAATAAAAACCCATAATATAAAGCAAATAATAAAAATACAATTTTGTGTTTTAATAATACCTTGTTGAAAAAACTACTCCTAACTTAACCTAGATGATGTTGGGCTGCTGGTGACGCAACAGCTGCAGCTTGAGGACTTGGCGGCGTAGGTGTATTAGTCGGAGCTCCTTCACTAGGTGGGGCCGCATGTGTCATTTGTGGCTGTTGCATCGCCCATTGACCTTGATCCGCCTGCAATCTCTGATGAGCTTGTTGTCGAGCCCTAAACTCTGCAGCCTTTAATTGTTCTAAATGAAACTGTTGTCTTTCTGTTATCAATTGCTGTCTCTGATATTCCAAACCTTCTCGTTCACGTTCCATTGTCGTTTCCAACTCTTCAAAATGTCTTAATTTTATTTCAAGCTTTTTCATTTGCGTTTCAACTAATAACGCAACAAGTGACTTAATTTTACGTTCTTCGACTGCCGCCAAATGTTTAGCTTTGACTGCGGCGGCAGCTAAAGCCGCCGCCGCCGCACTTTGCATCTCGCTGTCTTTCACCGTTCGTTCGGGTTTAGTTTCAGGTTGTTCGGGTTTTTCTGTTTTGACTGGTTCAGTCGGAGTTTCTGTTTTTATTGGTTTGTCTTCTTTCTCTTCTTTTTCTTCAGGTTTCTTCTCAGGTTCTGGCGGTTTTTCTTCTTCTTTGCTATCGGGTTCTTTCTTTATTTTCTCTTCCTCTTCTTTTTCGGGTGCAGTTCCTGCAATTCCAGTTAACGCTAGATTCGCAGCAGGGTCATATTTGCCTTCAGCTGAGGACGCTTCAACATTTTTCAAATGTGCATCCATTACAGCAGCTGGGACTTCGTCTTTGATACTTGCAAATTCGATCATTGCTGATTTGGCAGCTGCTGCTGCGACTCGAGGATCAACAATTGAAGCTAAGAATGCTACAGTTGACATAATTGGGTTTCCAGCTTTGCTAAATGGGATTGGTTGGTAAGCTAAAGGTCCTAATGCACCTCCAGCTTCTGGATCTTCTAAATAAGGATCCTCTATTGGCAATCGTAAGAAATGCAAAATGCATTCATCTTGTGTTCTGGATCCTACATGTTCGCACACTTTATTCCAATCATCTTTGTACATTTCCAAACCCTCCAATAGGAGTAACGTTTCTTGTTCGGTCCAATCTCGAGTTAAAGAAGCAGCACTTTTGTTTCTTAAAGCTGCTGGTTTTTTCGCATACTGATCTAATTTTAATCCGAAATTATTCATTTGTTCGCTACCATCTCCTTTTTTGATATCCTGTGACCGATCCAAGTCTAGTAAAGTCTTAGCAGCACTTGGTTGTTGTGTTTTGGGAGGATTTACAGGTTGAAGACCAGATGGAGTGTCTGATAATATATGAAAGTGTGAAGTTGGTGGTGGGCCCATTGGTGTAGGTCTTGAATCAGTGTCGACTTGATAATTGATTAAACCCCATTGTTCAAGGAACGCATGAACTCGCATTATGGCACAAACATCTCCAGCGAGGTTTCTACGACAAGCTGTACTCGTAATGTATTCAGTTGGGTTCAATCTGTACGTATCGACCATGAAATTACGATAAGCTAGATAAATTTCTGGAGTTTTTGATTTATTCCGACCATTGAAAAATTCAGGAAGAGCTCTTTTCTCGACTTCGTGTATCGCGTTATAGTCAAACCAAGCCGAATATGACGGAATTATTATATGGTGGGTTTGTTCAGTTACGTTATCTTCTTGTCCGTCATCTTGTGTATTACTATCACTGTTTTTCCCAGTTTGTGAATCATCTCCTCTTTCCTCATTTTCTTCAAGATCTGTTACTGAACCACCTTTCAACGGCTGTAACTCGTGATCTTTTTTACTATTTTGATTAGCCATTGATGAATTTACTTCTACTATGTTTGGTTCAGGTGTTGGCTCTTCCATATCTTTCGTTAAATCTTCAGTTTCCATATCTTCCGGTCTTTGTTTTTTTCCAATAGCTGGACTTCGGCCACTTTTACGTTTACCAGCTTTGGATGGAGGTGAAGGTGATCTTTTTCTCTTTTGTTTCTTTTTCGACCGATCATCACTTGAGGGGTTCATAACATCCTCAACTGACATTCGTAACGGATGAATCTTCTTTTGGCCAAGCTCATTTACTTCGTAGTCTTCTTCAGCCATCCATTCATTATAATGGTCTGTTTCTAGTAACCAAGAACATGAAACTCTCCAAGGTTCAGCTCTAGGACTTGGCACGTCGTTGCTTAAACCGTCACCGGAAATATCCAGACTGATCCAGCCGTCATAAGAATTTGGAAAGTAGTACCAATGCATCATAACCATTTTATCCCGTTTAAAAACAGGACGGCCATATTCTTCCTCAACTGGATCAACAGGAGGATAGCAAATATGAGTTGCCATTTCTTCAGTTTCAGCCACTTGAGCCATTTTTCTGCAAACGATTTCGCGTAATTTTGCAGCAAGGTTTTTCTCAATTTCAGGCCGGATATAAACAGTTGGAACGGCGTAGAATCTGTTCTGGATCAAGACTTTTTCCATGCATTTTAGCATCTCAAACACTCTTTCCAGCTTCCCAGTGCTCTGTAAAGCAAGGAAAACAATAATTTTTGTAGGGTGAGTTAACATACTTTTATCTAAAATCGTGAGTAATAAGCGTATTACTACGATAATTTGAAACAAAGAATGTTGATCATTATTCGCACAGTAATTAAGCTTTAATGGGCTGATTTTAAGTTGAGATAATACCGGTAGTATCTTCGTTTCTAAGCAAAATTTAAACAACTCGAGGTTGCGATTAGTTGTTGCCATGGAAATGTATTAAAATTTGCGATACTACCGGTATCATCTCAACTTGAAATCAGCCCATAAGAGAAGAAGTATAAGAAGTTACGGAATAATTAAATTATCCGTAGTTTTTGAAATAATTAAAATTAACTAATGTGAAATGTTATAACTTCTTTGTTAGCAAGTGATTAATGAACTCAATTCTGTTACGCATTCCTTTCGTTCACGTGTTAAAGCATTTTAATATTTGTAATGAGTAATGATCGTTTTGACTAACAAATTTGTGGAGGCGTAACTGCATGATTAAAATTCTGAAACTCTTAGTTTAACTTTACGTATGAGCACACGACCTTTGCACCGGGTGTTTTATCTGTACCCCCCAAACGCCCCTTTCTGATTAAACATTAAACAGAAATTGTATAGAAAAAGTGGGTAATTTTTTTCAAATAAAAGATTTTGTCCAAATTTGAAATTGTTTATTTGTGAGGTTACTTTTCCAATTTAGCTTAATTAACTGTATTTTAACGTCAACGATTTTTTGTGCAGCTGTACGTTGATATAATGCATCCAAATGACACATTTTTTGAGAAAAATTTTTTTTTAATAAGCATTTTGATATTGGAGATTTTTTTAAAGAATTATGACTGAATCGTAACTTTTTTTCTCAAAACAATTTCATTATAGTGGTGGTTTCTCCAGTTTACATAACTCTTATAAACCTACCATAAGCTACCAACTAATAGGCAATTAATGATGCCGTGTGTTCATAAAAAATCTTAAAAAGTGCTGTGGAATTGCCAAACAACTGTTATGAATATCTTTAAAAAATACGTTAATCAATTTAGTAAACGTCGTTCTTTAAATTAAAGATCATTATTATAAAAATATATTTGTTATTTGAAAAACTGTTCAGAATACTTTTGACAGATTTTGGATTAGTTTTGGTCTCAAACAGGTTAACAATTAAAACGGTGATGACCAAAAATCTCTGTGAATATTTCAGGCTCAAGATGCTGGTGTGCAATCTGCATAACCATATTTAAAACAGCCCCTTTGTTATCTGTCATCAAGAAATCGTTTTAAAATTGATAACATTCAACAGTTAATATTTTTCAAATAACGCCTCAGTTCTAGAACTTTAGTATATTATAAGAGACGTAAAATAAATTAATTTAATACTTTTTATTCAATTTTGACATTATAAAGTGACATTATTAACTCCATAGTAACCAGTATAAGCAGTATATTATTCACTAGTGAATTAAAAACGTTTTAATTAATAAAATATATATATATAGAAAAATTTTAAATTAATAATTTAAAAATTATTTCACTAATGATTTAAAAAAACTTTAATGAAAAACAACAATTAAGATTTTGCTGGCACCACTTTATTTATAGCTTCTGAAACTTCTTGAATGACCAAATCTCGCACTTTTGCAAATAAATAAACAACGCGTTGTCGTGGAAATTTGATTCGCAACCAATATGGTTTGTATAGACCGACCGGTCTAATTTAAATTTTTCGTACATTTATTTAGTAGTACATTTCGTCAAAATTGAATGAAATAATATATGAAACACGTGAATTAAACCTGTTTATTTGCTCAAAGAATTTATCCACTCGCGCTAAACGTGCTCGTTGTATTAAATACGCTTCTCGCAAATAAACAATGGTTTAATTCACTTATTGTATAATATTTATTATCATCATTATTATAGTATTGTATGCGTAGGTTTAATGTGACAATTTATTTTAACTCAAAAAGTAATATCGATGTTTCAGAACTGCTTGTAAAAAGGCAGCGAGTGTCGAGACTCTTTATTAACAATAATCGGTTAAATGACACCTAGGGATTCTGGTTTCAATAACTACAACCATCCAAAAATACGTATCTTATACAGAAAATCTCATTCATTACTTGTACCACATTTTGACTAATCCTGTACATTAACGACAGCGAAAAGTGAGACACAAGTTCGGCAACATTGTCAAAAAATTGCACAAATTAAAACTAACCTATCATTAAGGTCATTTTTGCGGTGTGATTAAAAATTTCATTCTAAACAAATCACACATAATAAAAATACTGCAGTTTGAGCATAAATCCATAACTTTTATGTTAATGTCTTAATATTCAACGATCGCAACTGTACAAAATAATATTTTCTTTGATATTTGAACAGTCAACTTTGTCCATTTTTTAAATTGTTTACGGCTAATATTTTTTCCAAAACTCTTTTTACTCACTTTTCCTGTTGGAATTTCAAACCGCCGCCAGTTATGCTCACTTTTGAACCTATACGCCGCCAAAAGCATGTGACACAAAGAGCCGCCTGGCTTAAAATCCATAAAATACCTCACAGGAATTCTAATCATTGGCGGTTTTTGTACATTTTTTCCTAAAAAGTCCTCCTGGAATTGCATCAGTTGCAAAACCAACATGGAGAGACTCTTATTAGTGACAGGTTCGGCTTGCAAGTACTAAAATAACTTCATTAGTAAGAATTAAAATTCGCTTAATAAACTCACCTTTTTGCCATTTTTCTGCAACCACTGCCTTACTAACTCAAGAGCAGCAAGGGTTTCCGGAGATTCAAAGTATTTCACGTTAGGAGCCCCGTCCTTTTTGGGGCCGTAGCCCATCATCTTGGAGGCGGTATTTAAGCAATTTGCGACTTACAAAACTGAAGATTCAGTAGCGATTTAGGTAAATTCGTAAACTGTGCATCACTTTGCGAATTTATTTAGGAATTTATTAATGAATAACGTTGAAAAAAATAAAATAAACCGACGCTTGTAAATGTCAATACTGTCAACTGTCAAAAACTGTACAACGTAGACAACCAATTATACATCAATTATACACGTCATGTAGCGGGATATTCAAATTTTGAACGTGAGTGAAATGATGGGTGTTTAAAACACGTGCCCACGCTTCACGGGCCGTTGCACGTTCACTGTCATGGACTGGAAAATGGAAATATTCACATGTCGACCAAATCCACTGTGCGTGAAAATAAAAGATCAAAACAACTTATATAAGCCGAAACGTGTGCGTTACCTAACAGCTCACGTGAAACGTGACAGGCAAATAATTAACAAAACGGTTAATTTTTTGGCTACGTATGGTGGTTTGGCGGGTTTTAAATAACTCTGGGGATTCCCAACTCTTTACTTGAGTTTTTTTGGTGGTTTAGGGGTCTCTCCAGGATTTGGGTGTTTGATGGGATCACGTGGTGCTCCACGTTACTTTGAACGTGATCTCTGGTTTGGCTCATGTGCAAACAAACAAACAATCCCCGCGTTACGTTCCGGTGCACGATTTGGGTCGCATTACATCCCGGAGTATTCCGGTGCAAATCCGGCTCTCGTCGTGCCCGAAATTCCGGTATAATTTCGCGAGCGCAACTTATGTGTTAGTAGTCACGTAGAGGACGGAGGCATCGCACCGATTCTGCCTTGTCTTGGATTAAATACTCCGCTCACGTGTACTCTAGCGTGTTCATCGGGTCGGTATCAGTGGCCGAGTAGTAGATGAAAGTGAAGCGCGTTTGCGACGACACCTGTCAACATAATCAACAATAATAAATAGGTACATCCGGGCCCCCGTGATATGTGCTAAGTCCTCACAAGGAAAATGGATATGACGCAGGCCTACTGGGAGGAAAACTCAGCCAACATCCAAAGGGTCAAGTACGAAGGGTGAGTAACGACGCAATTTACATTTTTTTACGGACGCCACTGGATGCAATTTTATTGTAAACAAGGGGGCACCGGACCCCCCACCTAACATTGACGCAATATTATTTATGCAGGAAGTTGTGAGTATTTTTGGACGCGCACGTGATAGCAATTAACGGAGATAGCCAAAAATTACACACCCCCGAAATACAGGACCGGATTTCAATTTAGGTCAACTAAATCAAATTTCAGCTTAGCGAAGCGCACGTGGATATAATCAACATTTTTTACGCTTGTTAATATACTCATCGCTATTACCTAATGAACAAAATTGTTTCATTTCTATTCACAATTAGCTTGAATTCAATTGTAACAAAATTTTATTTTAAAATAAATCAACAGATGGCATACAATTTATCTGTTTATTGTATTCCATATGGTACCAATTTGGCCCAAAAAATTTAACTAGCAATGTAATTTTATTTGTTGTAACAGCAATCACAGACACACCTTTATCTATGGCATTAATCCAACTAAAAGCAATAAATAAATAAATAATTACAACCATTATATAAGAAATTAAAACAAGGTGCAGAATATTAAAAAGGTAAAATGTTGGCATGTTTAGTCTAATCTCTAATTATTGTGCCATTTATAGAAAAAAATATTTCCTAATCCGAATTTAAATAGCAAAAATCTAAGATTAGTACACTAGAAAACACTGATAAAGATCCACGACAGGTGCTAATGTGTCAGTGTAATTCGATCTTGCGATAAATATCCCCTGTCATTATTTTTGTTACTCCACATACCCATTCAAGTTCTCATCTATTTAAAACCATACAAATAAAAGTATTGTGATAACAATTATTTTTGTTGATTTCGATCCAAGTCGCGCGATCCAAAGCTCAATAATTAAAAAAAAAAAATGATTAATTTGTTTTGTCTGTTATCTTATCGTAATCAGCAGGTGTAATTTCGCCCATTTGTAGAAATGCAGTCACGTTTTCGTACTGAATTTTCCGCTCGTAAAGTATCGATTCTTTACTGTTGTTTAAAGAATTTTGTTGAAATTAAAAGAATTTCACAATATACTCATTTCGGGTCATAAAAAATCGAAGATGCGTCAAAGGCGCTTGTGGAAATTTATCATCGTTTGACGTTTCATGTCACGTGAGCATCACGAGATGTCAAACGATCAATAAATGAGCGTTTTTATATCGTTGATTGACATCTATTATCGTTAACGAATCACGTGTTGGTGATTTTAATTTCGGAAAGTCCCAATAGCCTTGAAGGACAACGACTCGATTTTTTCCGATTCGCTAACTTTTTTTGAGAATTGATTCGGGAACGTGTCGGTATTTTAATTTTGGTGCGAGTTCATGGCAAGGTCACACCTACGTTTTTCTCTTACGTCGCGTAAATATAAACAAGCTGACCGGAATTTCCTATTTTGAATTCTTGCGCCGCCACTGGCGCCCGATTTTGGGATGACGTGGCGCTACTGGCGCAAATAGAATTAAAAAAAAAAACTTTTTGATTGTTTTGGGACTTATAGTTTCGATAATAATAATGATGATACACCGTCATGATCGTCTGAGTCTTACGAGCCAGAGATTCTGTGACTATTGGTAAAAAAGGGTGTCGAAAGATACTGATTTTATGATTGGAAGGACAAAAATAATTTTGTAGCAAGTTAGTTTATTGACAATTGTCAGAGCTTCATTCATCAGAATTAATTACTTCAACCATATCACATGATATATTTCATTATTCCAGATTCTAGACGACGGACTCATAGGCCGTAATAGAACTTTTTTTTTAAATAGTAATTCACAATTTTATAAAATAAAAATATAAATAACGCCAATAATAATTACTGTAATTCAATTCTATTTTTTTTATTTTGTAAAGCGATCTAGTTTTTAGTTCAACCAAAACCTACGAGAATACAAGCCTCCATATAAAAATTGTGACGTCATAAATGTGGTTAAAGCCGTGAAATATAGAAAGTAAATATTTTCAATTAAAATAATTTTAAATTGAATAAAAGTACGATCATATAATAGAGGATTAAATTCTTAATTTTTGGATGAAAAAAATTACAGAACGTTACTAGAACATATTAAAAAAAAAATAAACGTTTAAAAATTGGTGAAACAGCGCTGGCTTTACTTTAAAACACCGTGCAATCGGCCAAAGTTATAGAAGAAAGTTGTAGAGTTGTAAATTTTAAATTAAAATCACCGCGAAATTATACATATATCTCTAATAGTTTAGGCCTAATTATAAACAACCTTTCTCATCTTCCACTACAATAAAGTGTTTACTTTATCTAGTATTTTTAGGTAATGTAGTCAAGTTTCTGATTTAAAATTTATCGTAATTAGTTTGTTACTTTATTTGAGAAATAGTGTATCATATTATAGTATCATTACGTATGCTCATATTGAGACACTAACAGAAAATCTTTGATTTATGAGTAGGTATCATCCAGAATAGTAAGGTTTGAAAGGATGTCTTTTTTTATTATAACTAGGGTGCGTGTGAGAAAATTCTCACTTCAAATAGGCGCTAAAAACAGTATACGGAATTTTCTTGGTATGCGGAATGAAACGAAAAATACATCCACTAACACCACACACGATATGATATTGTGTCTTCTCATACATCTATATCATAAAAAATATATATGGTTTCTTTTCAAGCATACATAATATTGATACGTTTTTTTGTACCGGTCAGTGTTCTTAATTACATTTTAAATCTCACACTTTAAACTCTAGATTTTAGTCTTTAGACCTTGATCGACTTCATCACTAATTTCCCTATTAATCACATTTTAGTTAAAAAATAATAATTTTAGGATTAATAATTACAATAAAATTCAACAGAAAATCAATAACACTATTTGTGACATTGGCGTCAAGCGTCAAGCCAATTCAACTTTTTAGCTCATTAATATTCTAACAAATATTCCTAACAGAGTAACAGCTATTGTTTTTGTAAAAGTGGGACTCTCGTAAAGTTAATTTATTTAAATACACGATAATGATTATTATTATCAACCAACATTATAGTATGACTAGTAATAACTATTGGTATCCGTTCTTTTATGTGCTCCTTTTCCTCTTTGGTTATTTTCTATGTCTTTCAGACTTAACCTCAATAACTATCTTCTGTCGGCAATTGCTTCCGCATATACAGAGTGATACAATTTTCCGGAAGTTTCTCAAAGGTTAGCCAACATTTCAATTGCATCACATATCATCTGTTTTAGGATCTATATATGAGATTCTATTCTGTTATTTCTATCTATTTAAAATTTTGCTCTCTAAAAAAAAGGTAATTAAATTGCTAAATATTTCGAATTTTACAAATGTTTATTTCAGTAACAGATATACAGTCGGGAACAAAAAAACACCAAGTGGTCTGGTGACAGTTCAAAACTCGGTTAAAAAATAATGTCCGTTTTTTTTTGCTCGTCACTGTATACTGGGTGTCCCAGAACTGGCGGATCAGCCGTAAACTATAAGTTCATCTCTTCAACCTAATACCAAATTTCGAATTTTTTTTTTTTAACTCTATCGTTTTCGAATTACAACAAATTTTATTTTAAGCAATAATAAATGACAATCCTTGTATTAGTAAAGGTAATATTCATGTTACTAGGCAATGAAATTAATATTTATTATTTAGTATTTATTATTTGGTTGACTGTAATAACTAAATTGTCAAAGTGACAAGTTTTAATTTTGTCAAGAAGGTTAGTTGGGGTTAATGTCATTGCCTAGTAATATGAATATTATCTTTACAATTAGTATTTATTACGTGATTAGTTAAAATAAAATGTGCTGTAATTTGAAAACGATAGAGTTTAGAAAAATATTTTTTCGGAATTTGGTATTAAGTTGAAGAGAGGAACTTGTAGTTTACGGCTGATCCGCCAGTTCTGAGACACCTGTATATCAATGATATCTTCTAGTTATCTACTTTATGTATAATAAGCAGAATAAAATTAAAAAAGTTAAAATAAAGACATAAAACGAATAATTTATACCTATAACAAATTAAAACACAAATTGTTCATTGTTAAGTACTTTTTGTTGGAAGTCCGTTTGTTTCAGACTTTTTAACTTATTTTTTATATTCTGATCTTTTCTTTCTGTACATTAGTTATCTCTCCTCCTAATTTTATTGTTTTTTTTTTCTTTGAGTTATGAGGGAACGTAAGAATACTATGAAACATTATGCTCATTTTAAACCTCTTTCTTTCCATAACACTATTTTATACATATTGAGATGCTTTTAACAAGTGTTGTAGGTGTTAAAATAATTCATAATTATTTATTGTGTAGTCAGCGAAAATGTTATCGCGCTGACTCACATTGTGCTTAGGTTTTGTCTTTATAAAATAAAGGTAGATAGATCACGTTTTAATTGTTTTGTTTTTTATATTTGTACATTTGTTTTTAGAAAGTCATGTTGTAGCCTCTATTATTTAACTATAAAAAAATATTCTCTTTCAATAACAATACTGTCGCGATTATTGATTTTGATTAAAGCGTTCTTCATTTCTCTAGTAAATTAATAAAATACCTGCTACCACCAAATTATTGTGTAAATACACAAACTGTACAACAAAACTGTAATAATCTGCTTCCACTTATGTTCTATCACCCCAAAATCGATCAATCATACTTTGTTTTTTCTACAATTTCCCCCCTTTTTATTTCCAAATATAATCTGCACTATTTCTAATTGCTAACATAAGTTTATCCAAGTTATGCAGTCTCTCTTGATAAACGGTGTTTTTTTAAACAACCGAGCAAATCTAATTGCACACCAGAAGTTTTCTTCTTTTTTAGGTCTGATTTTGTGTTTCTTCAGCACTTTTCTTCAAAATTTTAAGTGTTGTTTTTGTACAATTTTGTACAACTCAACTTGAGAAATAACCCGAATTGCTTCTTGATAAGTCTTTTCAGTTTCAGGAGTGTAATCAACAATATTGCTTCCGATACTGCTACTTATAGAAGTCCTGAGAATTTTCTTCTGAGTTGGTCTTCTCTGCAATTAGGATTTATTACCTCGACTAGAAAGTCGTTTGATTTCTTCTTTGTTAAGTATTTCTTTCTTTTGACACTTCCTCTATTACTTTATGTGTTTAGTTGTACAATTTCGTTTCAGGTCTTTGAAAATATTTTCAGCTGAACAGTTTCGACTCTATCGTTTCTGTATTTTAACAGGTTTTCACGGATTAATTAATTCATTAATTCAAACACTTCATTAATTTGATCTGTGATTATTGCTGTACAAATATACTAAAACTTAGAGTTTTTTCAACTTTGGATTTTTTCGGTGGTCGTTTTATTTTGTTTCTAGATAAAGGGATTTAAAAATATTCTTGCGACGTCTTCTTGGATCGTTTTTCTTCAATGTTTAATTCTTGTGGTTCAAAGTAATCACTTCAGCTTTTAAGATTTTTGTCAGTGTCTCCTGATTACTACTATTATTATGCGGTAGTAATCTTATCAACGCTAAAACTACCGACAATTCTGAATATTGTCTTGTCAGAGTTTCATCAGTGAAGGAGAAAGTTGGAATATGAGTTCAAAATTCTTGTAAAACAGAGTAAATAAAATAGATGATATCATGAGAAAGATTTTTTAAAAGTATTTTAATAAACTAAATTAATTGAATATTCGAATAAAACCGAACAGAAAAAGTTAGATTATATTTTTTGTACCAAATTTATTCCTGATTTACAATAAATTCT
Organism: Tribolium confusum; assembly: GCA_029207805.1. Lineage (NCBI taxonomy): Eukaryota > Metazoa > Arthropoda > Insecta > Coleoptera > Tenebrionidae > Tribolium > Tribolium confusum. The sequence continues at coordinate 16,313,465 of JALGAY010000006.1, forward strand.
AATAAATAAGTAACCCAAAAAATTGATTTTGTCTTTTTTGTTGACAGATGCAATTCGAATGATGAATTAAATCGGCCGAAAGACGAACGAGGTGTTTACCAATGTTGCGAGACGTGAGTTTATCATTAAACAATTGTAATAAATTCAAAAATTTGAATTGTAGAAATTTGAATTTTTCCACTGCTACCTGTAGTGAGGACGATTCCGAATACGGTCCTTGTAAAAAGAATAAAGTGACGAGGGTAAAAATTTAAACAATTGAGAATTAAAACAAATTTAAACGACCTTTTATAGCAAGATCCAATGTCGCATCGAATCATTGAAAAAAGACGGAGAGATCGTATGAATAATTGTCTTGCTGATTTATCTCGTCTGATCCCAACAGAATATTTAAAAAAAGGACGAGGTCGGATTGAAAAGACCGAAATTATTGAAATGGCCATTAAACACATGAAATATCTCCAACAAGAACATGGCAGTCCTTCGGAACACTACCGGTAAGCATTAAGAGGGTAGTTATTTGATCGAGAGCGAAGCTCGTGGTCAAATAAACGTTCAAGGATTGTATAATATATTATTTTCTATTATTTTAGGATGGGTTACCAGGAGTGTATGTCTGAGGCAATGAGATTTATGGTTGAGGTTGAGGGGCATTTCCCTCGTGAAGGAATCTGTGTCCGTATCCTTAATCATCTACAAAAACACTGTGAGAGTTTATCAAGGATGCCTCAAGCTACTACAAATCAACCAATTATTGAATCGAGGAATGTACAGGAAGTCGGCAATCTACAGGTGCAAGTGTCAGATTATCAGACGCCTAAAACTGAGCCAAATAACAATAATGGTTCGTTCACAGTTAGACTGAATGATAGTGAAAACTATGACAAACAAGAGTGTAACGGAAATGGGGTTTCTTACAAATACAAAACCAATATCAAGATGCGTTTTAGTCAAGATTTAAATGAGGGTATCAAGAGACAAAAAATGGAGAATGGACGTAGGGCATCTGTCAACAGTGTCGAGAATCAAAGGTAAAATATTTATTTAACCTACAACTCACATTGTGGAGAACTAAATTTGGGGTTCATGAATACAACATTTTGTTTCTTACAAATCACTCAAAAAACCAAAACAAGGTTCAATACTGCGTTTCGGATTGGTTTTACATAAATGATAATTTTTAGGGTCAAGAACAAGAAAAGGTACAGGAAATAAATTATATTGATTTTGTCAAAAATCGGTTTTGAAATTTTTAAGGGAATACGTGCAAAATGCCTTCTATTATGGAAATAAAAACATTCCATAAAAAATTTATAGGTAACTGTATTTGTGGCATTTGCGAAAAAATTTGCATGAATAACGGATGGAAGACTTCCGTTTGTTTATTTTTGAAAAAAAAAACAAAACAATAGAGAAATTATATAATACATGGATAATAACCAGCGTTAAAAAATTATAATGCTCAAAAAAAAATTAGGCAGACATCTTAATAAGGACAAACTTTGATTGGAACTAATAAACGATCATTTGTTTGCATCAAATTAATGTGAAAAAGTAAATAACAAGTGCATAAATAAATAATTAGTTTTTTGCGGCCTGCTACTAGTAGGTAAGAATGTTTTCGCGGCCAATACTTACAATGCCAACAAGTCTGATTGTAATAGGCGAGACGAAGCCGAGTCCTGAGTGCAGACGAGGAAGAAAGAAAGAACATTTTTTGGCACACAAGTTTTTTTGGCGACCTTAACATAAAATTGAATTTCTGTGTTTTAGCCGCTTTTGAGAACTAAAAATTAAATTCTTCGTTCAGGACGCCGCGCCGTGACAAAGTATCGTTTTCCGCTTTAGGGGAATAAGAATAGAGTAGAGAATTTTATGTCAGGCCCCATTTGTCATATTCGTTTATCATTTTTATCAGAAATGTCAGTCTGACATTTAACATTTTTGATTTAGAGATAAAAATCTGTTTAATGTTTTTTTATTAACCTGTCAGTAATTACCTGGTCGTTTAACGAAGACTCTCTTGCACCTAAGCTTATATATCACACAGGCATCATGTGCAGCATTCAGCTTCACAGCTTCGGAATGCTAATGCCTACTTTCTGGCCTTGTGATGTAATATACTATTGTACAATTAGTTTTTTCTTATGTTTTTAATATTTAACGTATTAAAACACGTTTTACATAGCGTTTGTCATAATGTGCCTTTTGCCTAATCTTGAATGTATTTCGTAAATGTTAAAAGTGTAAAAACCCTCATTTCTATGAAAATAAAATTATCTATTTCTTAAAGATACTATATCTTACTTTATTTAAACCAAAAATAATAATATATCGAATATTTAATTTAAAAAATTGAATCTATAAGAAGACCTTGGACGAAAGAGACAATAGAATTATAGTAATTAGTTAATTACCCTTTTTAAAGACAGAACTATCCATATACAGAGTGGCCATCCGAAAATGAAACAAGGAAATTCTAGGATATTTCTGTCTATTTTCTGAAAAAACGTTCGAAAAGGTCGATTTTGTTTACAACTGAGACAAATATATAGTTATGTTAACAGCCATGCTTCCATCCTCTTGACGGGGGCGGATTCCACTTTCAAAATTTCGTTTTGACTACAGTAGATTTTTGTCAAAAAAAAAACAACAACAAAAAAAAAACAAAATGGTTGACCAAGTTTAAATTTCAAACAATCATTTTTAGTCAGCGTCATCTAGCAGGTACTGATTTTCGCCTATACAACGTGGTAACTGAGGAAATGGTAATGCACATGTAACCGCAGTCCCTATTCAGTGCGAATTGACGTCATCAAAATTAAAACACAAATTATGCAGTTTTTTGAGGCCAACACATTGAATGGTGACTGTGGCTATAAAGCTTCTTTTCATTGAAACCCGAAACCCCTCGATTTAATTTATTTAATCACTCGTTATTTAGTTGAAATAAATCTCGAAATTCCAGATAAGTAATACAATAAAAAAAAGTGCAACGCATTTCTTGTATTTTCACAAAATATCCATTTCGTAAGTTAAATAATTGTAAATAGCAATTATAATAAAAAACAATTATAATGAAAAAACTGGACAGGTAACAAACATATTTGTTTACTTCAAAAATGCCACTAATTACGCAACGCAATTTATCAAATTCGAACGTCATTTCATAAATAATAATATCAATTTCTCTGTGATTAATCGATTATTTTTGTTCAGTTCCAGCCGTAGTTCCCCGCCCAGTAGCGAATTGTTGACCCGAATCTCAGAGCACGAACCTTCCCGGATTTCCCCGACTGAAAGTAACTCGTCGTTGAATCAACTGAAGATCGAGCCAATCCCCCGAAACGAACTTCGGCCCTATTCACCAATTCCTCGAAATTCATTGGATAAAGGAAATTTCAATGTACCAATTTTCGTCTTACATGCAAAAGGATCTTATTATGTCCCTCTAACGATAGATTATAAAACCCTGTTACCATTTTTACGCAGTTATGATATACTAGAAGTGGTTCCAAGTATGCATAATGTTGTTTTGCATCCGGTTACCATAAATGTTAACTTTCAACCGAATTTTATTAACGGGAAATTTAACAATTGGAATTGAAGGAAAGTGTGATCGAGGTTTTAAAAGGCTGTGAAGGTCAGGAAAATTTTTAAGACTGATATAAAGTTTATATAGTCTAAAAATTAAGGGAGTTTTGTTATTTTTTAGATTTTTTTTAGTTGGTGGTGCAATATTGAGGTTAAATCCTTCAACTGATTACAATTTGAACAGTATTTTGCGTTGAAGGGATTTTTTTCGAGCAGTATTCACTGTTGGTATTACTGTGGAAACCAAGTTGCAACTGCTGAAATTTATTTTACCAATATATTCATTGTTAAGTCATAAGTATTTTAATGAAACGTACTTCTGTGTATATCTTTTATAAAAATTAATAAAGGATTATTGTTTAATAAAAACTGTTTTATAACACATTTATAACCAATTCCTTTAGAAATAATTTTACTGTTTAACTTTTTTCACACAAGTTGGCACTTCAACACTTTAATAAAAAATATTTTTAAAAAGTAGTTTTTTTTATTCTGAATACGAACAAATCAAAGTATAAAAGCAGTGACATCTACTTTGTTTACTAAAATATTTGGTAAACCTGGCTGTATCCCTGTAGATCAAATTCAGATTATTTTCTTCAGGTTCTAGAGTTATTAAAGCATCTTGAACTTCTTCATCTATGGTTACATACATAATTCTTCCACCAATCACATCTTTGTTGCATTTACACCCAAAATGGATTACTAAATCCAACTGTTTCTTTTCATACCAATCGTAATCACCCAGTAACTAAAAATGGTACAATTCTCCATGAGCGGTTATGAAATATTATCCAGTTAACGGAACGAGGCAAAAGGTGAAAAAACAATTTTCGGTTTTGGCTTTTAGAAATTTGATATACATACTATTGTGACTATTTTTGAATTTGTTTTGAATTGAAAAAAAATCAAAAACATTAATCACCATTTTGTAACCAAAAAAAAATTTATATATGTATATAAAATGGTAGACTTACGAGTGTTCTTTTAGGACAGATATTTAAGAGCTGATAATACCGACTGTTTTTTTTTGGAAACGTAAAAAATTCGTATCGATTCATTTTCAATCGGGTTAAGATATCGAGGGACAGCCTGTATGTAATGACACATATACTGTTCCTGTTATGTAATGAATCTCATTACATCACTAGTTAGGCAATGACGCATTTTGATGAATTTCATTGCATCATTAGTTACGTAAAAAAATTATAAAAATTGTTAATTTGATAATAACAAATTCAAAAATAATCATTTCTCATTTTTTGGGGGTTTACGGTCAACGAAAAACGTTGTAATCAACTCGAATGTTAATGGACAATTAATAATAATAATCTCAACAATTAAAGGCATTTAAACAGCCTCTAGTATTAATCGCCTTTATCAACATTCTTGTTTATTAAATAACTATTAACAATTAATTTTTTGGTCGTCAGGCGTTGACTAGTTGACCAAACAATTACTTTAGATATTTTTTTACGACTAAAATTTTGGTCATTAATTTTCAATCGGATAATTTTTCCCAAATTTGACTGAAGGAGCAAAAAAAAACTAAATTACTCACTGAGTAACACCCATGTGTCCATTTTTGCAGCTCAAACTTCATAGAAGCAGTCCGTTTAAACTCGATTCCTGTTAGTTTAGCCAACAGAGTAAACATTTGTTTACTTTGAAACAACAGTAATAATCTGTCAAGAACTAGTGGTAAATCTTTAGCTTTAATAACTTCATAACAATGCCTATTTGGGGGCCCAATTTTGACCCAACTCAAATTCGAATTCAGAATAAGCTTCAATTCATTAATAGGTTCAGCTTTGAAAAAATTCTTGAGCGAAATTTCCGAATGTTCCTCAAAGTATTCTTGTACTTCTTTGATTACATCGCACTGTAGATACCCGTCAGTGAGCCATGAGGACAACTCACTGTCAAACTCAATAGGAGCGTTGGTATTATCACCAAATAACCCATCTGGGTATGGTTGGTATTTAGGAGAATCAAAACTAGGTGGTTTATCTGTATGAAACCAGCCGTTAATACTGAGTCTGGTATCTTCAAGTGAGGTCACTTCAGACACCTATCACGGGAGTTAAAACAAATGATTGTCAAATAACAGCTTACCTGATGGTACGAGTCACTAGTGACTGGGAAAAAAACCAGTTGATTATTACAAGGAAAAATATTTTTTACGACTTGGAAAGGTTCGCAGTTTGTATCTTTGTTTAGGAGTTGGAGGGCACCCCCTTTCGACTCGTTCCACCCGTTTGGACCAGTTAAGTATAAAATGAAAGCGACCAATCTGTCTTCTCTTTGGTCATCGTGAACTAGGAGGTAGTCTGTGTTTGTATATACACTACAAGTGGCTGAAATGTGGGTTAATTTGAGTCCCGTGATTTCAGCAACCCATTCCATGACTTCACTTTGGAGGAATTTGTACAAAGAATTGATATTTGGGAGTTCAGTCAGATTTTTTAAATCTTTTGATTGGAAAAACTCGTACAGGTCTAAACTTCTCACATTCCAGTCAATTTCGTTAAATTCTTGCCTTATATCATTTAGGAAATTAGCATTTTGTAAAAAATTGTTAATTAGACACACTTTAAATGGATTTGTGATCAGTTTAGTGTTATCCAATTGAAATTCTTTATTTTTATTCCAATTGCTTTTAAATTCGTTTAAGTAACTTTCTTTTAGGAAATGTGAGTTTATTTCAGGTGATAATTCCGGTTTTTTACTTTCTTCAGGATTTTTGCTACATGTGGGCATTAAATGATCTAAATTTCAGTAGTTTTAAATAATAAATAACTGAAAATACTCACAACCAGTCAGACTTTTTTCAGGTTTTGGTGTGATAATTTTACAGTCATTGTCCCACTTATCACAGTCAAATTCAGGTTCACTTTCAGATTCCTCTTCTTCTTCAGTTAGTAGCTCTTCAAATTCAATAGAAATTTCTTCTTCTTCACTAGAAGTTGATTTTGACAATTTACGTTTCTTCCCTAAAATCGTTCATTTCCCTAGCTTCAATAAAAAAAAATCACAGAAACTGACCTTTTCCTTTTTCCATTTTAGTTTGTTTTTAATTTTTTAGACCTAACCTAAAACAAATGAACGCTACACGTGCAGCAATTTTGCTAGTTTTATAGTGATAGTGGGGGACTGTAGGATTATTGATATGAAGCTTGGTCTGATTATATTTAAAATAAGATCTAGTAAAACAATTAAAAATTATTAGATAAATATATGTATGTACTTATAAGTGTCTCAGAGAAAGACGCTAAAAGGCAACTTGAAATTCTTGAGACAAATTGATTTAACACAAAACTTATATTGGTGATCATTGAAAAGTCGGACACAAAAATTTGGCAACGTTCTCTAAAAATTCAAAAAGTGCAGCTTATAAATCAATTTATTTATTGAAGTTGTTATTGTCAGTAAGATTAAAAGATTGATCGATTAAAAAGGTGAATCTAAACAATTCATACAGTGCTCAACAATTAACAATTAAAATGGAATATCCTAAAATTTTAACAAAGTTTAAAATCTTGCAAAAATTTATTAATTAAGATTATCTTTTTTTTTCTGGGTGGCTCATTTCTTATACCTACTTTAGAGGTTTAATAAAGCGGTTTTTGTAAATTTGTAGTTTAAGTTATACCTACAGGATATTAAGACAGGCCCTGCAAAAAACGAAAAGTTGAGACTGCTCCCATTTTAACAAAAAAAAAAAAAATTGAATTTTCTTGATGCACCTTGGAAGAGCGTTAAACCAAACCTTCGAAACGGTTTTGCAGATTTTGAGCTAAGTTTATAAATTAAGGTCAATTCCAAAAAAACTGTTTTTTGCACTATAAGCAATAACTTTTTTAATTAGTATAATTTTTTTTTGACTTATCTAAAGGTAAAAGTTCAAGCTTGAATTCGGGAAAGAGTGGTGGACAAATCGTTAACATTTCGTGTAATAAAAGGCTCCCAAAATGATCAATTTTTTAAACAGCTCTGAATTTTAGTTTAGTAAAACAATAATAAAAATTTAAACGAGTATTTAGAAACATGACTTGTGTTTTAAATCTCAAACCCTTGTAGCATTAGTGTACTCGGTGTTTAAATACGATTTTTGAAGCCATGTTTTTAGAAAAAAATTAAAACTTTTGCCTATCTAAACAGCTTGTTTCCAATGATACAATTGAGGATAGCTAACAGTAGCGTCCGTATCGTGGTAAGGAGCTGTTCAACTTAGAAAAAGCTTCAATTTCTCCCTAGAAATATGCTTTTAAGAATCGGATCTAATCACCGACCAATACTAAGTAAAATAATGCTACAAGGATGTTGAGATACAAAAAACAAGTTATGTGTATTTAGTAGTATTTACACATTACACTAAATACACGTTTAAATTTTTATCCTTCTTTTATGAAACTAAAATTTGGAGCTGTTTAAAAATTTGGTCATCTTCCGAAGTTTTTTTCTAAACAAAATTTTAACACTATGTCTACCGTTGCCTTGCGAAATTTAAGTTTGAACTTTTATCTTTAGAATAAGCCAAAAAGAGGTAAAATTTTACATCAATTAACAAAATTATTGCTGAAAACGCAAAAAACAGTTTTTTTGGATTATTGCTTTAATTTATAAGTGTAGCTCAAAATCTGTAAAACTGTATCGAAGGCTTAATCCAGCGCTCTTCCGGGACTCATTAAAAAAATCCAAAAATTTTTTTTGATAAAATAGAAGATGTCTACAAAAACTATATATACTTTATAAACTTTTCGTTTTTTGTAGGGACTGTCTTTGATACCCTGTATAACTTCAACAACAAATTTACAAAAAACACTTAAAGTATAAGAAATGAGCTACCCAGAAAAAAATACTCCGATTAATTAATTTTTGTAGGAGTTACAAGACTTCAAACTTTGTTAAAATTTCAGGGTGTCCCATTTTAATTGTTGAGCACTGTAGTTGTGCCGCATATAAAAATGCCCTAGTTTAAAGGTAAAATCATATTTTTTTTCTGACAGTGCCTCATTTTTCTATGCACACCACTGTACCTCTACCCCAAGTTGATCATTCAGAAGCTCGAAGAGGTCGCCAAATTTAGAAATTAAAACTCGTTTTTTTATTACTACCGATATTAATAAGATTTAGTACACATGTATTACTATTAATCAGACTACACATTCTAATGATACGTTTTTATTTTAATGTGTTATTAATTTTTTAATTATTGATTTGTACGTCGTAAATTAATGTTAAGTAAATTGTTTCTTTAAAGATTTATGTTTTCATAATCCCTTATATCGTACGTGAACAGGTAACATTTCTCCGATTTCTGCTCATCGATTTTAAGAGGAATCCATACCTTATCTGTCGACTGCACTTTACCAATAGGAAACAATTCGTTGCAAGGGTTTGGAAGTTTCCATAAAATAGGAAGTAAAATTAATTTGTTTAAATAAACTATTGCAGTTCCTAGAGGAAAAGGATCAGGCTATGCTTCTCTAGTGTTATATGTATATATTTTTTTAAATTTTACTTTTAACTATTGAAGTGTTTTTTTAAATCATTTTAACAGCAGTTTTAAGAAGTAATTAAAAAACAATAATTACAAAACATCACTATTTTTTTCCTATAAGAAACTGCAAAAGTTTATTTAAAAAAAGTAGGTTTAGTTCTTATTTTATGGAGATTTGAAAACTCTTGCACAGCATTATTTTCTATTGGTAAGGTGCAGTCGACAGGAAAGGTACGGATTCCTCTTAAAGATATTTCAAAAAAAATTACGAAATGCGGAGCAAACTTGCGCAATACCAGAGTGGGGAGTGCAAGTTTTAATTCGATTTATCCTACTTCTATCATCATTTATTACGATTTACCTTTGTCTACAACATCTACAACTGTGGTCTATAATATCAGCAGAGAAGAGAATATCAGTGATAGTATGTACAGATGGCATCTCACAAGAAAAGAAGGTCGGAACAACTCATCAGATGTATTACATGAACGATTTTATTTCTTTAGTGTGGCTTTTTTATTTTAATATTAATGTCACAAGAGTTATTTATGCAACGAGTTTCAAATAATCGTTTTTTTGCACTAGCGTGAAAATTGGTACACACATATTGTGCAAAAAATCAGCCATTTTGCAACGTGTTTCATACAAGATTTTTTTTATTCAGTTACGAAAAGCAACCACTTCAAATTTCGTTTTATCATTAGTTATAAAACGATGTTACTTTTTATCACTAATTACGTAATGAAGAATGTTTGACAAGTGAAATGACTTCAAAGTGGTTGTTTTTTGAAAAATATATTTTTAACTCCTGTTTATATCTATATGTTTTTATATCCCTATGAATCAGTCAATTAGTTTGATATTTTAAACTAAAGGGATGTTTTAAAGCTGCCAATTTCGCTCGCGCATGACAAAGAAAATTTTCTCACAAGCAAAAACATTCCAGCTTGAAGGGCCAATTTGTTAATTTTTCCTTTGAAACCATGAAGGAATAAATAAGACTGGTTTTTATTCCTCCATGTTTGAAACAGTTGTAACAGTTCAAAAGGTCTAATAAAGCCAATTAATTTTGTGTGATTACTTTTTTGTTCTAATTTAACATGTACGTCTTTCGTTTTCGTAACTTCTTTCCAGTAATGGACTTGGATATTTTTTATTTAATCATACATTTTTTAATGTTTAAAAAGCCTAACTGGCTAAAGCCTAGATTTTGTTTAGAAAAGAAAAAAAGTGACTAGTTTGCCAATTTTAATCCATTAAATAGTTATCTTCGGCTCAACGGACTACTTTGTTTGTAAGTTGTACTGGATTTGAAAGATTTACTAGTTAATTTTTACATATTGAATGCTTTTAAGTTTGTGTGCCCTAAACCTGTTATTCTGTGCCCTTCGATTAAAACGAAAAAAACATATTTTTCCTCCTTGTATTTTTCACAATTAAAAATAGACAAAAAAGCGCTGTTGCCATATATATTTTGAAGGTGAATTAGGCCAACAAGTTTGAAATAAACACACATACATTGAAGTATAATTACGATTTATTAAATATACTTAAGAAAACATATCAAATAAAGTACACATTTACACCTTAATCAGTCATTCTTTGAAGAAATTGTTGTAAGATATTAACATGTGCGTTAACGAATTCCTTATTAACCGGAAGTTTACTGCTCACAAAACTCATCAAATCAATTAAAAACTTATTTCTTACGTCATCACCTAACTTCGCAACAAAACTTTCCAATAAATCTCTCATAATATCACAATTACTTCCTTCTATTTCTTGGGTAACCGATTGAGTATCAATCGTTTTTGTCAAACTTAGCGCATTGCTACAATCAGGTATTTGCTCTACTACCACTTGAAGAACATCAGGAGGTTTCATTTTCCCCACAAGAACTGACAATGCTTTTTTTGCTTTGTCACTATCAGCAAATTGCGAAGCATAGTAATCGTTAAAGGTGAAAAGCCACTCATCATGTTCAAGAGCACTTGTGTCAGGTTTCTAAAACAAACAAATTAAAAAAAAAACTGTCAAATTTCCAAAAACTACCTTGTCATTGTCTTCCTCAAATTCTTCCGAATCTTTAATGAAAATTTTTTTCTCGGTTATAGCCGGATCAGGAAAATTCACACGTTTGCGCTGAAACAAACAATGTAACCCATGTATAAACAACAACCACGTTTTTTACTTTCGGTGATGGTGTTGCCACATCATCAGTCAACTTCCTTTTCAAAATCCCACTCGCTGGAACAGTCAACGGACTCGGAATTTCTCTGGAAAACGTCAGAATATCCAAATTTTCCTCTTTGCGCATTTTTATTTTCCGAACTCGACTTTTACTTGGGGAAAGCCATCGTTTTCCAGGTTTTTGTACCATTTGGAGTAATTTTGCTGCTCTCAAATTAGGTACTTCAGGAGCTAGTATTGGGGGTGTTGTACACTCGTGAGTTTCTGAACTTATCGGAGAGATGTCAGAAGTATTATTCAGAAGTTCATTTGTCCTGTCTGGAGTGTCACAGGTGACTGGCGACCCAGGCAAATCTTCAGCCTGATTTTTAACCGGAGTTAGAGTGAGAGTAGCAGCTTCTTGGATTTCGGTGGTAACCACCTCAGGTAAAAGTACTGGGGGCTCGGTGAAAGACGTACTCAAGTTAAATTTATCCAATGATTTGCTGCGGTTTTGACGTTTCCTGAGCTGGATATTTGGTGCTCTCTCTAAGGATAATCTACGAGGTTTCATCACACTTTTGACAGATGATTTACACAAGGATTTTTCAAGATCGTTTGTAGTGTCAATACGAGGTTCAACTTTTGTTATATCCTGAGTCTGGTCTTCACTCAACTTGTTATTCAGTTCTTTCTCTTGAGATAATCTACGCGGTTTTTGTACAACTTCAGATAATAATGGGAATTTTTGAGGCTCCTCAACATTTGTGTGTTGTACAGAATTTGAAACAACTTCAACTTTGGTTGAAGAGCGACTTGAAACCAGTTTCTCTTTGGTAACATCTTGAGTTTGGCGATTGTTGGTTTCGAGATTAGATTCTCCTTTGGATAGTCTACGCTTTTTTGTAGCACTTTTTTTAGGTAATATTGGAAATTCTTCAGAATCTTCAAGATTTACTTGTTTTAAAGGAGTTGAAAAAACTTCAGGCAATATTGGAGTCTGTTCAACTTTGTTTAAAGAACGACGTGAAACCGATTTTCTTTTTGTTTTCTTTTCTTCATCTTGATCTTGGTGCTTATTCGCCTCAAAATTTGGTTCTTCGTCTCCTCTGGATAATCTTCGAGTTTTTATACTAGTTTTTGGAGCGTGAGGCAATATTGACACTTTTGCAACATCCTCAACATTTTCTTCTATTACAGAACTTGAAATAACTTCAATCAATTTTGAGATTTGTTCAGAGTTTATATCTTTGGTTGAAGGGCGATGTGAAACCGGTTTAACTTTTGTTGCATCTTGAGTTTGGTGAATGGTGGCCTCGAAATTCGGTTCATCTTCTCTAGATAGTTTAAGAGTTTTTGTATCTTTAGATAATATTGGGAATTTTTCAAGATCTTCAATTTTTGCTTGTTTTAAAGAAGATGAAACAACTTCAGTTGATGAGGGAACATGTTCAAGGTTTTCACACGATTTTGAGCGACTTCGTGAAATCGTTTTCACTTTTCGGATATCCTGAGTTTGTGAACTTTCAATTAAATCTTCAGAATTTTTAATACCATCAAAAGATTGTTTGCGTCGAGATCTTCTTGTAGGAGTTAACGGTGGTATATCAAGGTTGGATTTAGGAGGTGTTGTATCACTTATCTTGTCACTCTCGTTAGTCTGGTTAGGTGAGTTGCTGACTACTATTGTTATCGTTTCGCTGCTTTTCTGTTCTTTAGTTTCTCTAGTTCTTGGTTTTTTACGTTTCTTTACATAATCGCTCCCATTTAAGATCAAACCTTTCTTTCTTAGTTTTTTAGCGATTTTTTTTGAATCACCAGATTCGTTTTCAACTTTAAATTCATAGATATCATCAGACGGCTCTTCAACTCTTGCAGGTGCAACAATTTTTTTAAATTTAATTGCATGACTGGGCTCAGTATTTTTAATTTTATGTTTCACTGTATTTTGATTTCCATCTTCTAGCCCAGTTATAACCCCTTCCTCCTTCACTGTTTCTTTAATACTCTTATCAATTAATGCCAACAAATTATCAATATTTTTTGATGAGTTATCTTTCTTCTTTTTCCTTGATGACATTGCTGTTGGTAGTGCTGTTCCAAAATCAAGTTCTCGTTTCTTCACCTGTCTTTTACTTTTGCGAACTAATAGATCTGTACTTTCTTCTTTAACAGGCTCCGTAATTTCTTCTTCGCTATTTTCAAGTTTAAAATCGTCTTCAGATGCAAATGATTCATTTCCATTTTGAAACACCTGTTGCTTCGCAACATTCGCAATAGAATGTCTTAGTTTTTTACTGATATATTTGTCCTTTTGGACTGATTGCATATCTTTTTTAGGAGAAGAACTCGGAGAAGATTTCTGATTTTCTTCATCAATGTTAGTATTGTCAAATAACAAACTTACATCTTTGTTAGACCTCAAAGATCTCTGACTTTCTTCATCAGTCTTATTATTATCAAACAATAAACTCACATCTTTTTTAGAAGATCTCGGAGAAGATCTTGTATGTTGCTCACGAGTTTTATCATTAGTAGTATCAAATGAAAAGCTGACATCTTCTTTAGGATTCATAGAAAATTTCCGACTTTCTTCGCCAGTATTATTACTATTATTAAACAACATGTTTAAATCGGAAGAGATTGATTTCATTGACATTTCTTCAATTTGTGACAGAGTATCAGCTTCACAAGTACCTTTTTCAATCTTTGACTTGAAAGTATCTTCACCTTGACTACTCCATGTTAAATCCTCATACAGTGCAGGGATATCTTCTCTTCTCCTCATCAACACTTCTTTTTGGTGTTCGTTCAGCTTGTCCGGATTGATTTTAACTTCAGTATCGATCTTCACATAATCTGAAGATTTGTCATCATTTGTAAATAAGCTGAAATTTGTTTTTCTTCCTTTAGGAGAAGAACTTTTGTTTCTTGGCAGCGGTAAAGGTGAAGCTTTATGACTTTTAAGATTGTTAGTTGAAGTCCCAAGTCTCTTCCCTTTTGGAGTCACATTTGCCATGTTCATTATTCGTAAAGATCTGGTATTTGTTAAAGCAGCTGTTTCATTTTCTTTAGTTTCAAGTAACTCGATTAATTTTCGTATACTGCTGCTTATCGTTGACTCATCTTCATTCAATAAAAGAGATTCCAAAAATGACATTAAATGTTTAGAAAATTTTGCCAAATTTCTTGGTTGGCCTGCTTTCAAGCAAGAAACTAGTTCAGGCAAAATGGAATACTCCTAAATACAAAAAAATTAAAAAATGTATTTCTTCCACATTTTAAGTACCTTATGAATTGTAATAAGATGCTGCAAACAATTACACAACTTATCTATAGCTTCATCATTGGTCTCGTATCTATAAAAGTACAAATTTTGGCGACAATATAAAAGAATTGTTGAGGATATTTTTTTAATATTAGCTCTTGGTAAATTAGGTAAAACCAAGATTTCTTCAAAAAGTTTCATCAATTTAGCCACTAAAAAAATATTTTAACATAATTAAAAAAAAGGTAAATCACAAATACCAAAATCTTTTCCATGATTTGTCTCTGTTGATACCAGTTCTAAAAATTGCACAATATTTGAATCAAGTGTGCAATCGTTCATAAATATTTTTGAAATATCCAGAATAAAAATATTTTTCATATTTTCAGTTTTGCATTCACTGAAAAACAATTTTACCCATTTTGAAGTGATCATCTAAAATAACGAATTAACATTTCCACCAAAAATTTCAACTCTTACTTTTGTATCTTTAAACTCGTGAAAATGTCGTACAGGCCAAGTCAAATTTCTCATATTGTCAGCTGAAACTATAATCTTACATTTGCACCAAATTTCACACCATTCGTTAGGATTTCGACATTTTGTTTCACTTTTGAAGAAGTTTGACACTATTTTGTTAAACTTTGCTGAGTCTTCACCATCCAAACATGAATTGACAAATTTTAAAATATTTGGAACAGAAAAACAACTAAAATCTTGTAAATTAAAATCGTAAAAGTTTTTGATTATTCTATACCAATTCTCAATTTTAACATGCCATAACAAACTTAAACTAATATTAAAAACAATATCTCTAAACTCATCTTGAGGTAATAACTCTAGAATGTTGCCCAATACTAGATGTAGAAACTCTTTCTGGGTAGATTTCTGCAAAAAAATAACATAATTTTGGAACTACTGTGATCTAGTTTGTTACCTCAAGCATATCCTTTAATAAATTATTGACTTGAGTATAACATTTCGTCTTAATTTCGTCGCTAGTTTGAGGAATTAATTGAAAAAGTGTTCCCCAAAGGCACTTAACGATCTGGAAACAAAACAGACAATAATACATATGTGACGCTTACAATTAGTGAGGGGTTATTTTATTTTGTTATTTATAAAAAAACAATAACAGACTGTTACACTGCTGTTAGTTTATACTGTTATTTCAAGTATTGTTAAAACGCTTGTAAAGATGAATTTTGTGCGGAATTTCCAACATAATTGATAAAACTCTGACAAAACAGAATTGTCAGTAGTTTCAGAAAAACAGGAAGTGTTTACATGGGGCAATCACATAAAAGACCGAAAACAAGTGATGAGGTAGTAAAAACGCAAATGGAACACAGTCAAAGAAGTATGTCATTAAGTATCTTGCAGTTTGGTATTCCTTGTACTACTAGTCAAAAAGTATTAAAAAAGAAACTGGAAAAGTGTCACTATTGTATAGGAACTGAAATCGCGTGACCCACCACAACGTGAAGAATATTGAAATTGGTTTCGCAATCATTTAAACTACAAGTTGTTACTTTCATCTTTCTGGATATGTTTTTTCGCAAAATTTTAGAATTTGTATGTTCATATAGTGGAACCGACCGTAAGTTCGACCTAAATCAAATTATCAAACCCAGCTGCCAGTGGTTGTCATCGGTACTGAACCAATACAGAGCATTGTCAAAATTTATCAATCTGTATGAAAATCATTTCACTTTAGATGCCACTCAAAGTGCACCTACTCTGTCTTTGTTTGTCTCATTCCGGACAGAGAAATCCGTCGCATTATTAGAATTCAGGATTTACTAATTTAAAGACTGTTTTCAC
This sequence comes from Tribolium confusum, assembly GCA_029207805.1. NCBI lineage: Eukaryota > Metazoa > Arthropoda > Insecta > Coleoptera > Tenebrionidae > Tribolium > Tribolium confusum. The sequence continues at coordinate 16,329,823 of JALGAY010000006.1, forward strand.
GACAACGTACGCTCTTTCTGTTCCATCTAATAACTGGGTATGTTGTTTTGGATACAATGTTAAAAAGCATCAAGTTCTGGTCACCGGATAGAGTAACCCCCGGCTGCACAAACGTCAATCAAATTTGACGGACCATTAAACTCTGATTAAATGAAAATATCGTGCTCTGATTGGCTAAAAATGAGAGATTAACAAGTCATCAATTTTGATGAACGTTTGTGCAACCGCGCATAAGTGATATATGGACCAATGAAATAGATAAGGAAAGTGTCGGTGTACTCGGAGTGGCACGGCCGAACGCAGCTTTTGAGAAAAAAAAAAGCCAGGACGCTTCCGCCGAATTTAAATTGGTCATATGAACACAATTTTTTATGATGTTTTTGATAATTTTAACGTTCTTAGGATGTTTAAAAAAGTTCATTCTATCGATGGATTTACTATACTTAATATAAATAAACACCATCACATTTAATAAAACCTGGAATTTGTTAAAATGGATGTTTGTTAATGAATTGAATCATGAAGAAAAGGTTCAACAGGATGGTGCTACAGCACATATAATACGTAAAAATTTGGAATTTCTGCAACAGTCTTATAGTGATCGAAAAATAACCTAACCTAACTCCTTTAGGTTTTCGATTTTTGGTTATTTAGCAAATACTAAATATTGTGTGATATGAATAAAGAATAGCAAAAGCTTTTACTAGCTAGATATCCTTTTTCAGCAAATGCTAATTGCATTAAGTTTGTCCTGTATTAATTAAGCAAAAGCACTTGCTAAATTTTTATACATTTCACTCATTAGATCAACAAATTAATGTTATAGATTTTTTTGAAGTAAGTAAACTCGAATATAAGAATCTTTAAACTTCAGAGTCATTCTTACAAGTCCCTTAAAACTTCTAAGAGGGTGAAATTGCTAATGCTTTTGTTTATAGTTTTGTAAGTAATTATACAAATCAACTAAACTTGATCACAATGTTGTTCTTACATTTGTTTTACCTGGCTTTTACCACTAAACAGACAGCTAATCAAACGTCCGCAATTTACTGTATATTATTTTTACTCCATTTGTATCATTGTTAAACGTAAAAGCATATAAGTAAACGCGTAAAAGTTTGGGATTTATAAACTCTTTGATAAACTAGTTAATCAATGCAACAGTGGCGCCCTCATCAGTCATCTCGATTCCTTATATTATTTAAAAATAACAGATATTTCTCGTTGTGCTATTTAAATAAATATTACGAAAATCACTACTTACAAAACTGTTAGAACACTGATCCTGACTCCAATCATTCAATAAAACACAACACTCTGACACTGAGTTAATTAAAACTTCGGCAAAATCCGAGAAATTTTCTCCTGTAATTAGAGGCTTCTTCAGGGTAAATTCGTCACTTTTCAAGCAATTGGTTGAAGAGTCATGCGAGTGGCCAATGACTTCAATTAGAACTTTAGTGCTTTTGCAGCAAACTTCAGGACAAGCCCTAGCTCGTCCTGTTTTTTCTTTATCTTCAAGTGACCCGAAGCAAAACTCGAGAAAGTCTATCAGACACATAGTTGCCTTGTTCTGCATTCTGTCTAATAAATGAATAAAAGTATCACAACATTTTATAGTAACAAGTGGCATTTTTGTAAATTTCGCCTTCATGGGTGTCATTAACAGCTTGATTTGTTTAGGCGTGCACATGTAATCCATATTTAGGCTACTATTGTTTATTAACTCCATCCAACAGTCATAGGCTTGAAACCTCTGGTCTAACGATTGTGAATTGCGGAATGCATATTCTATTATTCGCAATAGTTTGTTAGTAAGAGAGAGTTTGGTGTGGAGTTTTTCACTACATAGTTTTACGACAAGTATCCAGAGTTTGGCCCAAGTAGGGTTGTTGCTTTCTCTTAAGTCCCCAATTACTTTAGAGTACCTTAAAAACAATTATGTAACTCCATTACTTTCCTGTACTTTTTCCTTACGTTTCTTCAATTTCATTTATTATTCGGTCCTGTTCTTTGGTATCTAATAGTGAAAGATTGGCAAATTGCTGAAAATGCAATCCTAATATAATCATTTTATCTCTAATGGAGTCATCGACATCCAGATCAAACACAACGGGTAATACTTTGGCCAGTATAAAATTTAAACATGCCTCTTTAGATAAATAATTTGTAATACTCTCAATTGCAGTCTTTACCTAAATAAAAAATACTGTAACTTTGATAAATAAACCACTTACAAACAAAACCTCTAAAAACTTGTTCTTGTCTCCGGAAAACATTTTGATGGGATCAAAATCACCATTTTGCACTATGTTTAACATATCATTCATTTTACACTATTTTCAAAGTTTCTAAATAACTGCACGCCATAAAATTAGATAAAAATTTATTTACAGCGTCTCCAGTGTCAACGCGGGAACGTAGCGGGAACTTTCTGTCATGGCCACTAAAATATGGGATAAAACTAGGGGAATTTTCGAGCGCAAGGTTGGCCAACATCACACATTTTTTAAAACCTCACAGCAGAAAATATCGAGTTCAAATGTAATTAGTATTTATAAAATGGACTTTTATACCGAGTTTTATACTTGAAAAAACTCAACAAAAATATTTTTTTTGTGGTTTTGCAATTTTGCTACCGATGTAAGTATAAATAGCTTGACTTTTTTTTTCACAATTTGATGTTAACCAAAAATATTACTTGTTTTTTCCATATCTGTCAAAAATCATAACCACCGTAAATTTAAGGACGAGTTTAAAAATATTAATATAAAAGTTTCGATGACTTAATATTACAGCATCTTTTTATTTTGACAGCTGCCAAATAAACAAATATGGCTATGGCGGATTCGGCAAATGAATTAAGTGAGTATTTGAAATAATGTACAAATTACGCATTAAAAACCCACAAACAGGTCATTAATTACATAAATACATAACTTGAACTACTTCCCTTTAATGTTTTACAAATTTTATATAATGTCATAATTTTCTTTTAGTGCTCCTTGAGCGTGTTTTCTTGCGTTTGGGCTCAGCTGATACCGATGAACATCTTCAGAACCTTCTCTCAAAATTCTTGACACCAGTCCTGTTAAAACTGGCCTCTCCTGAAGAAGGTGTCCGAAAAAAAGTAACCTGTAGTGACTCATCAAAAATTGTTGCTAATTTTATAATTTTAAGGTGATGGAATTGTTAATACATGTAAATAAACGGGTAAAAACTAGGCCTCAGATTCAGCTACCTGTTGAAGATTTGATAAAGCAGTATCAAGATCCTGGATCTACCTCGTTTGTTACGGTATAGTTGTATCAAATTTAGTGCTATTATTATTAATTTACTTTGTTAGAATTTTACAATTATTTATATTAAGTTGGGATTTCCTCGTCTGAGTGTTGAGAAACAAGCTGAACTAGTTCCAGTTATTTTAAATGCTTTAGAACAAAAACCTGTTGCTCATTTAGACGGTATTTTGTTGCTTGTTATTCCAGTTTTGGGTAAAGTTAAGGTACCAACAGAGCCTGAGAGAGTTGGCACTTTATTTGGATTGAATGAGAAGCCACAAATTGCCAAACACTTACTTGATATGCTTTTGGATATGCTTTTATTACCTTACGGGTATAGAATCATCAAAAACTGAATTTTTGTAAATTTATTAAATTATAGAGCTCTCTCATCTCAAACTCCTGAAAACGAACAACAAAGAAACTCTGTTAGTTTACCTGTGCCCCCATGTATGAGTCAACACTCATTCAAACGAATTACTTTAAATAATCCCTTAAAACCTGAAGAATTAGAAGAGGTATTTTTTATTTTTTGAATTTTCTAAGACAATGAAAAATAATTTTTTAGATAAAATTAGGAATTGTGCGATTTTTAGCACATGGAGTTTTTAAAGACGAGGAAATTTTAATACACCTCGTTGTAGCAGCCGCTGATACGCGGTTTACTGTAGCTAATTTAGCTGATATGGAATTGAAAAAAGTTGTTGGGTAATTTGGAAACTTGTTGTTTTTGTCCTTCTTAAAAGAAATTTTTAGTTCTGTTGATTGGGGATCATTAAATGTTGTTATGCCACTATTTATGATGTTTTTGGGTACTCAATCGAAAAATGTAAAAGAGGACCAAATTAAGTCACCTGCTAGTACTAGAATACGACTGAAACTTTTAACTTATTTGTGTCGTATTACAGGGAAGGCTTTTGCTTTTCCTGCTTCGATTCAACTAATTTTTGATTCTTTGTATGGTAATAATACCAACACAAGGCTCAAGACTTTGGCGTTGAATTTTACCATGAATCTTGTCAGATAGTGAGTTAATTTAAATTATTTTTAGAATTTCAATAAAAGTTGTTGTTTAGGACACAACGCGAAAAGAGTGTCTTGACGTGTTTTATAGGCTTGTGTCTAATAAAAGTAACAAAAAGTAGTCAACATACATTTTTAAGTAAAAATAAGACATCTCAAAACCTTCGTTACAACGTTTCTACAGCGCCATTTGTAAAGTCTTATGCGGGATTTTCCCAATGTCTTTAATTTTTGTATAAAATCACATCTATCGCTTAACTTACAAAACAGAAAGTTAAGGTAGATTTTAACGCCATCTATGATTTTTCTTTGCGAATTTGAATGTGAGAAGTCCATTAAAAAGTACAAACAGTTCATTACATCACTCAGTTCGGTAATAATTGTGAATATAATATCTCCCAGTTAGATCATAATCGTCATTACGTAACTCAAATGCGTGATATAATTTATTCATATCCAAGTAGCTATAGATAACATTATTTTCTTTAGTTTAAATAGTTTATTATTCAAAATATATACGATACGTAATATTAGGAGACACAAAATCGTATTAAGAACAATTTTATTAGTTTAAAAAAATATTTGTCATACGAGTTTCTTGCTGTGCGAATAGAGTTCGCAATTGCTGACGTCAGAATCTATGGATCGGTGAGGGTACCGCTTTCAAATAAAACAATTTAAAATTGATTTGAAATTAGAATTATTTTAACTTTAATAATGGTGTAAAGTAAGGAAACTACTACAAAAAAAAACAAAAACAACCGAATAATGTAATAAATTAAGAGTTTTAAAACACTTTTGAAGCAAACTGAAGAATTTCGGAGAGGTTGTATTAAGGTTATGGTTTTGTTTTCTAGGAATTTACGCCATGCTTGCGGACTCTTTTAGGCGTGTATTAGGTTATGTTATATAATCACAAAAATAATTAAAAAATTAAATTAAATGATGATAGTACAGGTATAATAAAAAAAAGTTTATGTAACTCGCTTATAAACACAAGCGTGCATTCTAATGAAACACTTTTATTGAAATTTATACATTTAATTCCACTTACTGTATTTTTAAACTAGTGCCGACGAAGGTCCTTTGAGCAAAGTAGCGCCAGTGTTACTCTCAGGAATGCAAAAACTAATCAAAGAAGGCGAAGAAACACATCAAGGCCAAGCCTACGTTCTAATCGGAGCTTTAGCCCAAAGATTTCCAAAAATTGTTTACCACGATATTAATCTGTTGGAAACTTTTTTTAAAAATCTAGAAATTGCAAATCCTGACCTAAAATTACAAATTCGAGAAGGCCTTCTAAACTTAATTCTGGCATACAAGTATGATGTTTGTTTAGAAGAAGCCGATAAAGACGGTCGCTTGAATATACTTTTTGCTTTGATTAAATTTCGAATGAATTCAGAAGAATCAATGGTTAGATTTGCAGCTGTTAGGACATTAGCAACAATATTTCCACCTGAACATGTACCTTCGAAGTATTTATTAATTTTGTTAACTGGTGATGGGTAAGTACAAAAATTTGGTTCTTGAGTTGGCAACAAAAATTTTTATTTAGCAAAGACGATGTTTCTGCTGAAGCATTTAAAGCACTTTATGGTACTTCAAGAAAAGCTGAAATTGATTTATCAAAAAAGAATAAAATAATTACGCCACAATTTCCCGAAATTGTTAGTTATGTCTACAGCGAAGCTGAAAATTCGGTCAAAGATACAACAAAACGATTTTCTATTGGAAATCATTTTCTTCCATTTGATTTACGTACATTTGTTGAGGTTAATTTCCATATTTAAAAATATTTTTTCAGTCAATTTACATGTTTTTAGCTTATAATTTATTTGAGGCTGTGTCTAGTTCGAAATTTAGACGTACCTTTAACACGTGATATTTTGAATCATCCTTGTGAACACACACCAATTATTAGGGAATACCTACAAAGTCTTTACGACCAAAATAAACCAATTGAAACCAATCCAATTCTGCAATACACTTCTCTAGTCAAACAACTACTACTAGCAAATCCTTGTAAGTGTTAGAAAAAACTATGTATGACCTCCTACAAACATTTTTTTAGCTGTTGAATCCTTAAATTGCATGGTTGAAATTATCGGTTGCGTACCTCAATTAAATTCAGTGTTTTTCAAAGACACTCAATGGGTTCGTGACTTACTAAACTCAACAAAAGAAGAAGTTCGTGAATATGCTTCTACCCTTTACTCTCTCGTACTTACTTCATCAGAATTTGAGAGTGCCATTAATTATTTATTGAAACAAACCGAAAATAAAAATTTAGAAGCTCAACATGGAGCTATTTTAGCACTTGGAACTTGTGTTCATTTATCTTTGAGTCGCGATTTACATAAAAAGGCAGTTTCTGGACTTGTTACGTTTTTAAAACACCAAAATCCGCTACTAGTTGGCGCTGCTTGTGCTAGTATCGGCTTGGTAGGTCAGAAATCTGCATTACCTCTTGATGACGGTAAACCGAAAGAAATTGGAAGTCCTGATGCTAAACGACCGGCAAATGACATAATTACAAAAATAGATGTAGTTCATAGGTTAATGGATGTTATGAATAATACAAAATTGTCGGCAAAAATTCGAGAAAAGGCTGCGAAATCTTTAGGATTGTTATGTGTTGGTGAGAAATTCCCACACACTAAAGAAATCATTCAAGGATTGGTGAATACATCGAAAGATACAAAAGATGTTGAAGCGCATTTTACAATAGGAGAGGCTTTGGTAATGTGTTGTCAGAGTGTTTGGTCACCTGAGGCACGAAATCCTTGGACTACTTTACCGAAAAATTATGTACCTAATACGAGTGAGGCTTTAATGGATGATAATTTAGATTGTTTGTTGGATGAATTGTTAAAGTTAGCGAAACAGCCGCATCCGAATTCGAAACAAGCGTCTTGTATTTGGCTTTTGGCGATTTTAAAAGGGTGTGGGGAGAGGGAACCGATTACGAAAAAATTGCAGTCGTTGCAAAATACTTTTATGGATTTGTTATGCGAGAATAATGGTTTGTTTGGGTTAATATTCAGGGTGTCAGAGCGTGGCGTTAAAGTCGATTATATTGTTTATTTTTAAGTGTTTACCATCCTGCATCTTACAGCAATGTCTGTCCTAAAAGCTGCAAAATGCGGTAGAGGGAGATGTTACGGATATAAAGTATCATTACGAATAAACGTTTTATAACTGGTTAAAGCGAGCTTGGATCGGTTTTAACCCAGTAGATTGCTCTCTTTCTTTCAAGGTCTTCTTCAATTAAAACTTTTTTGAATCTTTGGATATTTTATTGCAAAGCCTGCTGTTATTTAAATTAATCTGAGTTACACAATATGTAAGTAACTAAAAACGCATTCTAATGGACACAAAAAAGTAATTACATGGTAATTAAAAAAATGTCTCATAATAGTCATAATACCTGTATGGTACCTAGGGCCACGTTTAAAAAAAAATAAAAAAATCAATGCAATGCTTTCGATATAAAGTTTTTTAATAAATTATTGACTTTGATTTGTCAAATATGATCCTTCGAGGAGAATCTACTTGTCGCAGATTTAAGTTCGGCTCAAAGGATCATGTTTGACGAAGGAAGTTTATTAGTAAAGATACAACAGACAAGTATAAAACTCTAACTATCTATAACTAATTAATTAAAGAATTTAATACATAACAAAAGTTTCGAATTTTTCCGCTCAAAACTTTCTTCCTAAACATGGTCCTTTGAACTGGATTTGAACCAAAATCTATAAACCCGATACAAAGGATTATTTTTGATGAAAGACAGTTTAAGGTTAAAGTATTCTAGTAATTTGTTTATTAAGAAGCAATAAGGTAGTCTGCATATTAAAAAAATGATTTTAAATGATGCATTTATTATATTGGAATCTATTGTTTGTACAATTAAACTTTCAAAATCGACTTTGACACCTCGTTAGGATACCTGTATAAATTTTTTGCTAAGTTGGACGTTGTAGATATCGTACAAGACGCAGCTTCTAAGGGTTTATGCGTTGTTTACGACACTTACAAATCTGAAGAATTACTAACAGCACTTGTAAAACAATTGACTTCTGGTACGAGACAAGTGACTCAAGTTACAGATGATACGAAATTGTTTGAAGAGGGACAATTAGGAGCAGCACCTACTGGGTACAGAATTAAACCTTTGTTTTTTTAAATTATTTTGTTATTATTATTTTAGAGGAAACTTAACAACGTACAAAGAACTGTGTTCTCTAGCTTCAGATTTAAACAAACCCGATTTAATTTACCAATTCATGCATTTAGCTAATCACAATGCAATTTGGTGTTCTAAAAAAGGTGCAGCTTTTGGATTTTCATCAATAGCAGAACGTTGCGGAGAAGATTTAAAAGCTCATTTACCTTTAATTATACCAAAATTATACAGATATCAGTATGATCCAACACCGAATATTCAAGCTTCTATGCATAATATTTGGAGGGTTCTTGTATCAGAACCACAGAAAACTGTAATTATTGAAATGTTTTAAATTGTTGTTCTTAGTGTTTGAAATTTTAGTTGGATCAATATTATGACGAAATTTTAGCAGATCTCTTAGATAATTTAAATTCAGGTCAATATCGAGTCAGACAGTCATGTTGTCTTGCTCTTCAAGATTTTATAAAAGGGTCTGGAAATCGTTCAATTCATGACTGTGTTAATAAAATGGATGAGTTGTGGAGTAAATTATTTAGAGTCATGGATGATCATCATGAAGCTACGAGACTCACAGCAACCAAAACAGCTCGAGTTTTGAGCAAAGTAATTTTTTGGGAATGGTTGCAAGGCTAACTACTAGCTGTTTTTTTTAGTTATGTATCAGGGGTTGTGACGTAAGTCAGGGTAAAGCAGGTGTTAAAATGGTCGAAGCGATTTTGCCTCCATTATTAAATAACGGAATAACAAATCCTGTTTCTGAAATTCGTTTGATAAGTCTTCAGACAATTTCAGAATTAGTTGGTTCAGCAGGAAATCAATTAAAACCATTTTTACCAAAATTAATTCCTGCACTTTTACAAGCAACTGGCGAATTAGAATCAGCGAAATTGTCTTATTTGAGTACAATGTTAGGGGCTCAAAGTCAAGCACAAGAAGCAGTAGATAGTGCGAGAGCTTCTTTTGCTAAATCGCATTTTACTACAGAAACAGTTTCGAAAGTAATACATTTCAGGATTTTGTGAAATTTGTACAGAAATACTTTTTTTTTAGAGTTTGCAGTATGCTGATGCGTCTATTTTGGAGGAGTTAATTCCGAAAATTGTTGAATTATTAAAAGGTTCAGTTGGGTTAGGTACGAGAATTGCGTGTACACATTTTGTGACATTGTTGGTTGTTCAAATGGGAAAGGATTTGCAACCTTATACTGGGAAATTGTTAGCTGCGCTTGTTAATGGTCTAACTGATAGAAATGCAGCAATTCGAAAACATTATGCGAGTGCTATTGGGCATTTAGTTTCAACGGCAAAGGAATCGAGCTTGGAGAAATTGTTCGCCAAATTACAACACTGGTATTTCGAACGTGAAGGTATTTATAATACTATTTATTTATGTAATTATTTTTTGTTATAATCCCAATCTGTACTAAATGTTAGGTCATTTGTTTTTAAATTATATTTTGTGCATCTGTTCGGAAAGTTATCATCCATTATTATATTATTTCGCGATCGGACTTTTTTGCTAGATGTAAAATTTTACCTTCTAAATTATGCCACGATTTTATTACAATTTGTTTTAAAGCCAACAAGTTTTGGTATTTGCTTACGCGTTCAGTAAAATCTCATTTTCTGCATTTGAAACGTATTATCAAAATTTTAAATGTGTTTAGTATTTGAAATATATATTTTTTGAATAAAATAAAAATTGTTACGGTACAAGTTATTTTTCTAATACACAAAAATATTATTAAAATATTATAGTGTTTATAGGTTTGTTAAGTGAGACAGTTTTTTTGGAGTCTGCATATGGTGTTTCTTTATCTGCCGCTTCTCTTCTCCGGCTATTTTGTATGACTCTTTCATTAACTAATTAAGCTAACTTCTAACAACGGCTGAATCTGTTTATATGTGCCTTTAAAATATTATTATAGGTTTATATACTAACTTTTAATTGTTAGAACATTAAAAAAATACAAATACTGAAATTTTATTTTTTGGTTGTGTTTTTATTTTACTTTATTTAATTTTCTTGTAAAAGTTAAATATTATTAATTTTTGTGTTAGATATTTCCTTATAAATTTAAATATTTTTACTTTATTATTTTAAACTTAGACGATTCAATAAGATCAGCATGTGCCTACACGATTCAATCAATCGGAATCCATAACCAAGAGGTGCTAAAATCCCACTCTGACGTAATACTTCCTCTTGTTTTTTTTGCAATGCATTGTGAAAAAACACCCGAAACTGAAAGCACTCTTGAAATATGGACTGAAATTTGGTCTGAACATAGTCCAGGCACGGAAACCGGAATCCGGCAAAATATCGAAGTCATCTGCGATATTCTGAAAACGGCGTTAGAATCACCTTCGTGGACGATGAAGGCTCAGGTCAGTAGTAAAAAAATGCTTTAATTTCTCATCTAATTCCGGCCGAATCAGGCGGCGAGTGCCGTTTCAACCGTTGCAAGCAAATTAGGCACGACGATGGATGCCAAACATAGAAATGCTCTAATAAATATTTTATTAAATGGCTTATCTGGAAGGACATGGAATGGAAAAGATAAATTATTAAAAGCCTTAGCCAGTATTTGTTCAAATTGCAGGTATTTACATGCGGAGTTTTCGAATACAGGGTGATTCAATAATATGACTGATTTTATATCAGAAGGACATTAATTAAAAAAGGTCAAATATACAAGGCGGTTGGTTATTTTAAAGTCGTCTTTTATATACCATATTGTAATAAATGAGGAACTCTAGGAAGGTTAAAAAATCTTTTTAAAAATAATGTAATATGTATGTATGTTAATATAACTTTTATAAATGATAATTTCTAAAAAATTTGATGATATTAGCTGTTGCTTGTTAACAAGGAGATCATCAACAAGACTTTCTCTGATTTTAATGAGTTTTACACATGTTCTTCAGCTGTAATAAGTGCCTATCTTGAATCATAGGTGCGGTGCGTTCAGGTGTCGCTTCAGTCAGATGTTACGTTTAAACATCTTACTCTTAGATGTCAGCACGTTTTCACTTTTTTCCTGATATTTAACAACAGATTTTATTAGAAAATTCGTAAAATAATTTTTGTTTAATTTCGCGGAAATGTGCAGAGAGAGTAAATGAATTTAAAAACTACAAATTAGGAAAAACAGTTTGGAATTTACTTTAGAGTGGATTTGTACAAAAAAAGGCAAGATTCAACATCTATAAATAATTCAGTAGCAAGTTCACATCTCACAAATGCGTCAATTTTTTATTTTAAAATAAAAGAAAGTATCATGTGCCACTGCAAGTCTGGGAAAAAGTAAATATTATACGTACATAAAGCTTATTAAAGGGGTGGAGAATGTTGATTCTACCGCTGCCACCAATTAACAAATATCAATGCTATTGAAATGTCCTGTATATTTATGTTTCTTCGCTAATAATGTCAGTACAAAGCTTGAATCACCCTGTATATTTCTATTTATTTTTTTTTTTAATTAAAATTTGAAGGGATTCGATCAGAGAAGATGATGGTGTTAATCTAGATTTGATAACAGAGGCCATAATTAAAGAGAGTCGGAAAGACGAGATTGGTTATAAAATTAAAGCTTTGGAGTCTTTAGGGGATATTTTATCTGCTTTGGAAGTGGACAAGTTCGACGAGGTTTACGCTATAATTCAATCAATTTTGATCGATGAAAACTCGGTTAAGGAAGAAGACGAAGACATTTCTTCCGATGAAATATCGAAGAAACGCGAAAATAGCATTAAATTAAAAGAAACAGCTTACGAAACATTAGGAAAAACATGGCCTGCAAAAAGCAAAGTTACTCAAGATAAATACGGGGAAATGTTTGTTGAGCATTGCGTTAAATGTTTACCGTGTATAACACGGTCAGTTCAAGTTAGTGTAGTGTCAGCACTGTATAATTACGTCGATAAACTGATTTTGTTAAACGAGGATTTGAGTTCCGGCGATAAGAAAAAATTGGGGAAAATTGTTGATAATATCGTGATTGCGATTAGGTATGCTTTGGGAATATCCAAACACACTCGACTTCGGAAAGAGTCGTTAAATGTTGTGTTTTGTATGGGAACTAAACTCAAACAAAAAAATCACGAAGAGGAGTTTAAAAAATTACAAAATATGTTTGAAGAAGCTTTGGAGGATATTTCAGGTGACAATCAACCGGAAATCAAATCGAGGCTTACAGATATTAAAAATTTACTAAAGACCAACTAATTTCTAAGATTGTAAACTGATGAAATAAAGAATTTTTACAATTTTGGTATTTGTTATTGTGAAAGAAAGTGAAATTGTGGCCTTGTTGGGTGTCGCACTTACTTTCAATTCAATTGATTAGCGTCCTATTCATAATTTGTTACTTAATTGGTTCAACTTTCTTTGTTACTTCGCCTTAAATTATCGGTTAATTACAGTGAACTTGATCATGACGGGAGTTACTGAAAGATAACCCAACGGGGAGAGAAAGCGAACTTTCAAGCCATAAACCTTATTTTTTATATACGGATAGTCGTGCGAAATAATTGCATTCTCGTTATTTATTTTCAGCAAAAACTTAGAATAATTTTGGAGATTTGGTGCCGCAACGGTCACGGATTTTTCTACTGTGAACACATCAAACTAATATTTCTAATCTGACAATTGAATTTTCCTAATTTTATTATTTTCTTTTTTAAATATGAAATCATAATTAAATTATTAATATACTTGTGAAAAATGTCACTACTTAAACATTACCAATGTTTGCTGAACAATTATTCAGTAGTAAAAAGTGGTAAACAAGAAATAGAATTTTCAGATTAATGTTGACATTGATGATTTTAGGTAAATAATATAAAAATATAAAAAAAAATGAAAAAAGACCCTCCACTTTACCAGTAGATAAGTGGCATTTAGGCAAAACTACTACATTTAATTCATCGTAAATACCATCTATCTACCACACGACATTTTTTTATTTTTTAGATTTATTAGAATTTTATTTTATTATTAAATAAAACATGTACTTATCTCTAAAAACCACTGAGAAAATCACTGCACTATTGCACTTAATAATTTAAGCAAAATGTTTTGCACTCACGTTTATACCGCGATCAAAGAAGAAAATAAAATATCTTTGACTCACCCCATTAACTTCCACCGATGCCTTCTTCTTCTTTAAACGAGCCTACTGTAATGAAAAAAAAACGGTACATTACTAAAATGTTGGCGAAAATTTATGAGCAGAACTAACCCTTTAATCCCGCCTTTATAAGCATGACTTTTCCTGGAATTTCGGATGGTCCATCACCATGAAGAAGTCCCCAAATTGCACTTGAACACGTCATCACTCGAAATTTAAAATTCGCGCACAACTGACAGTCTATTCACTCGAGATTTTAAAAGTTTGCGAATTATTGATAGTCTTTAACCCACTCAATGTTTAAGATATCGCGCACACACTTCACAGACTAACTGTAAGAAAAGAAAAAGAGTAAATTTAAAAAAAAACCTACTAACTCTGGCAAACAATCATTGCAGCCCGATTTTTTCTCAAATGAATTATTCATGATCGATCTCCGACAAAAAACGTCTTCAAAATTCATTTAAATTGAAATAATTGTGAAGCAATAGTCTATGCACTCGAAATTTTCGCGCGCGCATAATCATAAGAGAAAAAAGAAATTTCTTTAGTGAAAGAGAATTATTTCTTAATAATTTTCAAACTAATATTGACTTTGATGGTTATGTAAATAATATAAAAATGTATAAAGAATTGGAAAAAGACCCTCCACTTTCCCAGTAGATAAGTGGCATTTAGGCAAAACTACTACATTTAGTCCAGCGTAAATACCATCTACCTACCACACGACATTTCTCTATTTTTTAGATTTATTGCAATAATATTTTATTATTAAATAAAACATGTACTTACCCCAAAAACACACTTAAAAAAACACTGCACTTTTGCACTTAATAATTTAAGCAAAATGTTTTGCACTCACGTTTATACCGCGATCAAAGAAGAAAATAAAATATTTTTGACTCACCCATTAATTTCCACCGATGCCTTCTTCTTCTTTAAACGAACCTACTGTAATGAAGAAAAACGGTACATTACTAAAATGTTGGGGAAAATTTATGAACAAAACTAACCCTTTAATCCCGCCTTTATAAACATGACTTTCCCTGGAATTTCGGATGGTCCATCACCATGAAGAAGTCCCCAAATTGCACTTGAACACGTCAACACTCGAAATTTAAAATTCGCGCACAACTGACAGTCTATTCACTCGAGATTTTAAATGTTCGCGAATTATTGATAGTCTTTAACCACTCAAAGTTTAAGATATCGCGCACGCACTTCACAGACTAACTGTAAGAAAAGAAAAAGAGTAAATAAAAAAAACAAAATACTACTAACCCTGGCAAACAATCAATGCAGCCTGATTTTTCCTCAAATGAATGATCCATGACCGATGTCCGATAAAAAAGTCTTCAAAATTCATTTAAATTGAAATAATTGTGAAGCAATAGTCTATGTACTCGAAATTTTCGCGCGCGCACTACACAAAACTTATTTTAAAGAGAATATCTGAAACATAAAAATGACATCATAAGAGAAAAAAAGAAATTTCTTTAGTGAAAGAGAATTATTTCTTAATAATTTTAAGATTGATGATTAAGTAAATAATATAAAAATGTAAAAAGAATTGGAAAAAGACCCTCCACTTTACCAGTAGATAAGTGGCATTTAGGCAAAACTACTACATTTAATTCATCGTAAATACCATCTATCTACCACACGACATTTTTTTATTTTTTAGATTTATTAGAATTTTATTTTATTATTAAATAAAACATGTACTTATCTCTAAAAACCACTGAGAAAATCACTGCACTATTGCACTTAATAATTTAAGCAAAATGTTTTGCACTCACGTTTATACCGCGATCAAAGAAGAAAATAAAATATCTTTGACTCACCCCATTAACTTCCACCGATGCCTTCTTCTTCTTTAAACGAGCCTACTGTAATGAAAAAAAAACGGTACATTACTAAAATGTTGGCGAAAATTTATGAGCAGAACTAACCCTTTAATCCCGCCTTTATAAGCATGACTTTTCCTGGAATTTCGGATGGTCCATCACCATGAAGAAGTCCCCAAATTGCACTTGAACACGTCATCACTCGAAATTTAAAATTCGCGCACAACTGACAGTCTATTCACTCGAGATTTTAAAAGTTTGCAAATTATTGATAGTCTTTAACCCACTCAATGTTTAAGATATCGCGCACACACTTCACAGACTAACTGTAAGAAAAGAAAAAGAGTAAATTTAAAAAAAAACCTACTAACTCTGGCAAACAATCATTGCAGCCCGATTTTTTCTCAAATGAATTATTCATGATCGATCTCCGACAAAAAACGTCTTCAAAATTCATTTAAATTGAAATAATTGTGAAGCAATAGTCTATGCACTCGAAATTTTCGCGCGCGCATAATCATAAGAGAAAAAAGAAATTTCTGTAGTGAAAGAGAATTATTTCTTAATAATTTTCAAACTAATATTGACTTTGATGGTTATGTAAATAATATAAAAATGTATAAAGAATTGGAAAAAGACCCTCCACTTTCCCAGTAGATAAGTGGCATTTAGGCAAAACTACTACATTTAGTCCAGCGTAAATACCATCTACCTACCACACGACATTTCTTTATTTTTTAGATTTATTACAATAATATTTTATTATTAAATGAAACATGTACTTACCTCAAAAAACACTGAGAAAAACACTGCACTATTGCACTTAATAATTTAAGCAAAATGTTTCGCACTCACGTTTATACCGCGATCAAAGAAAATCAAATATCTTCGACTCACCCATTAATTTTCACCGATGCCTTCTTCTTCTTTAAACGAACCTACTGTAATGAAAAAAAAAACGATACATTACTAAAATGTTGGGGAAAATTTATGAACAAAACTAACCCTTTAATCCCGCCTTTATAAACATGACTTTTCCTGGAATTTCGGATGGTCCATCACCATGAAGAAGTCCCCAAATTGCACTTGAACACGTACGTCATCACTAGAAATTTAAAATTCGCGCACAACTGACAGTCTATTCACTCGAGATTTTAAATGTTCGCGAATTATTGATAGTCTTTAACCACTCAAAGTTTAAGATATCGCGCACACACTTCACAGACTAACTGTAAGAAAAGAAAATTAAATAAAAAACTACTAACTCTGGCAAACAATCATTGCAGCCCGATTTTTCCTCAAATGAATTATCCATGATCGATCTCCGACAAAAAACGTCTTTAAAATTCATTTAAATTGAAATAATTGTGAAGCAATAGTCTATGCACTCGAAATTTTCGCGCGCGCACTACACAAAACTTATTTTTAAGAGAATATCTGAAACATAAAAAAGACATAAGAGAAAAAATAAATTTCTTCAGAGAAACACAAATTCCTTAATAATTTTCAAACTAATATTGACTCTGAT
Source organism: Tribolium confusum (assembly GCA_029207805.1). Lineage (NCBI taxonomy): Eukaryota > Metazoa > Arthropoda > Insecta > Coleoptera > Tenebrionidae > Tribolium > Tribolium confusum. The sequence goes on from JALGAY010000006.1 coordinate 16,346,828, forward strand.
GGTTATGTAAATAATATAAAAATGGAAAAAGACCCTCCATTTTCCCAATAGATAAGTGGCATTTAGGCAAAAACTACTACATTTAGTCCAGCGTAAATACCACCTAACTACCACACGACATTTTTTTATTTTTTAGATTTATTTCAAAAATATTTTATTATTAAATAAAACATGTACTTACCCCAAAAAAACACTGAGAAAAACACTGCACTATCGCACTTAATATTTTAAGCAAAATGTTTTGCACTTACGTTTATACTGCGATCAAAGAAAATAAAATATCTTCGACTCACCCATTAATTTCCACCGATGCCTTCTTCTTCTTTAAACGAACCTACTGTAATGAAGAAAAACGGTACATTACTAAAATGTTGGGGAAAATTTATGAACAAAACTAACCCTTTAATCCCGCCTTTATAAGCATGACTTTTCCTGGAATTTCGGATGGTCCATCACCATGAAGAAGTCCTCAAATTGCACTTGAACACGTCATCACTCGAAATTTAAAATTCGCGCACTACTAACAGTCTATTCACTCGAGATTTTAAAAGTTCGCAGATTATTGTTCGTCTTTAACCACTCAAAGTTTAAGATATCGCGCACGCACTTCACAGACTAACTGTAAGAAAATAAAAAGAGTAAATTAAAAATAACAAAATACTACTAACCCTGGCAACAATCAGTGGAGCCTGATTTTTCCTCAAATGAATTATTCATGATCGATCTCCGATAAAAAAGTCTTCAAAATTCATTTAAATTGAAATAATTGTGAAGCAATAGTCTATGCACTCGAAATTTTTGCGCGCGCACTACCCTAAACTTGTTTTTAAAAGAGTATCTGAAACATAAAAAAGACATCACAAGAGAAAAAAGAAATTTCTTCAGAGAAACAGAATTATTCCTTACTTAATAATTTTCAGATTAATGTTGACATTGATGATTAAGTAAATAATATAAAAATGTAAAAAGTATTGGAAAAAGACCCTCCACTTTCCCAGTAGATAAGTGGCATTTAGGCAAAACTACTACATTTAGTCCAGCGTAAATACCATCTACCTACCACACGACATTTCTCTATTTTCTAGATTTATTACAATAATATTTTATTATTAAATGAAACATGTACTTACCCTAAAAACACTGACATAAACACTGCACTATTGCACTTAATAATTTAAGCAAAATGTTTCGCACTCACGTTTATACCGCGATCAAAGAAAATAAAATATCTTTGACTCACCCATTAATTTCCACCGATGCCTTCTTCTTCTTTAAACGAACCTACTGTAATGAAGAAAAACGGTACATTACTAAAATGTTGGCGAAAATTTATGAGCAGAACTAACCCTTTAATCCCGCCTTTATAAGCATGACTTTTCCTAGAATTTCGGATGGTCCATCACCATGAAGAAGTCCCCAAATTGCACTTGCACAGGTTATCACTCGAAATTTAAAATTCGCGCACAACTGACAGTCTATTCATTCGAGATTTAAAGAGTTCACAAATGATTAATACGGTAAGCACTCAAAATTTTAGATGTCGCTCGCGTACTTCATAGATTTATTACTGTAACAAAAGAAAACCATCTATCAGTTAGTAAATTTGTGTCAAATTAGCATTTCTCTTCAAACTTTTTGCGAGTTAGACCGATTTTACTTTATTTTTTTTAAGGTTTACATAAAGTCCAAGAAGCACAATAAGTTATTTAAAAAAGTCTGTCCGCTTTACTTTTCTTTAATTTGTTATAAACTCTCACGAAGAATTATTTTTTATTATATCTTATTATTTATAATAATATATAAATTTATTTATAATATCTATAATATCTTATTATTTTATAATAAATATTTATAAAATTAATATTGCAGAACATATTTGACGAAAGTGCATTAAAATGAATACTCAATCGTTTTCGAGGTCGATATTTATGTTTTTTATGTCAAAGTTAAAAAGTTTAAATTGGCGCAGCCAATATGACCGATCACAAGAATAAATGTAAGTTCTTCGGAAAATATTTGAAAAAATCGCACGAAGTTTCTCTAACTTTAACTATTGACGAAATCACTGATTACAATTTTTGTAATAAATTTGAATAAAATTTGAAAATTATTTTGAAATGTCTATAATCGAATTATTTATCGCTAAAAATTTAATGTGTAGATTGAATAAATATATGTAATTATTTTTATTAATGATTTTATTAGCGTCCTTTCGTTACAACGGTAAGGGACCAACTGAATAAATTTTGTAAGAATATCAATAAGTCGTCATTAATAAAAAACAGATCACGTGATCGCAAAGGTGCAAACAAAGGGAAATTTGTATATAAATTAGGTAAGGTCTCAACAAAAAAAACTATGAATCATACAAATTTGACACTGTACGAAAAAAGTGGTGAATCGTAACTGTATTCTAGAAAATTGTACAACTAAGTAATAATCTTAGATATACAGTGTGAACCATTTGAATAGAGTAACTTCTATAAAAATTCAGGGATTTGTTTTTCAGGAAAACATTCGGACACGTATCCTGTTACTTTTTAACGCGTATTTTTTAACAAAAAGAACCTCACTTTTAAAATTTTAAATAAAAACTTAATTTTTTTAAAGCATATTTGAATTCTACGTATAATTTTGCCTATTTTTTATGTAGCACATACTATGTCGATTTTCAGTTTTTTTTGAAAAAAGGCGTGATCCATTTGAAATAAATAAATTTGATAAAAATTCAGTGATTTACACGTAGAATTTAGATATGCTAAAAAAATTGGGGGTTTTAATTGAAATTTCAAAGTTGAGGGTTGTATCTCGATGTTGGGACACCTGTATATCCATTTTTTTTTGTTAAAAATTGCGCGTTGAAAAATAACGGGATACAATTTTAAGCGTTTTCCTGAAAAACAAATCCTTGAATTTTTATTAAATTTATTCATTTCAAATGGTTCACGCCTTTTTTTCAAAAACAACTGAAAATTGATATAGTGTGTGTTACACAAAATACGCAAAATTATACGTAGAATTCAGATGTGCTGAAAAATGGGGTTTCTATTTAAAATTTCAAAGTTGAGGGTCGTATCTCGATCTTGGGACACCTGTATATTTATTTTTTTTTTCAAAACATAACATCACTTTAACCAATAATGTAATATGGAATTATTTTGGTGAATTACGTCCATTCTTTTTACATTAGAAATTTGTTGTTTGGAACGTTTGGACGATTTGAACGTTGATTCGAAACGTTGGCCTTATAAAATAGTTTTTTTCTGCCTTGTCCACTTCCCCGTAACAACAAATTTCGAATGTAATATGGAATTTTACTTAAATTTGCCTCCAAAATTTCATTTTTGGATAATCAATGGCAAAATGACCAGTTGCTATGTAGAAACGGGTAATATTTATATAGATTAGTAAAAAAGCAAATAAAATTTTAAGCCGGAGCGGGAATTTTTTTTTAATAAACAATTGCTTTAATTAGTAACGGTCAAATAAACGTCTGTTTATAAGGCAAATTGAGTAAAATAATTTCATGATGGTTTATACTAAAGATTCTTGATGTTAATTTTTTGATGTTTCTTGTCGATTAAGAGTTAGAATACAAAACTTTTTGCATATTTCTACTTAGAAAAACACTTGTATTAAATTTGTCACAAATAGTTTTAAATGACAAATTAGTATATAAGCTGAGGAATTTTGTTTAACGGTGGACTATATTAAATCAATTACAATTTTGAGATGAAATGCATTAAATTCATTGTTTTAGAAACATTTAATACAATCAACGACTAATTTAAAAAAAAGTTGTATGGCTATGCAATAGTTTAACATTTCTTCCTAACCCAGAAATATATATTTTTTTAAATTAAAAATAGTAAAACATTGTAAAAAATATATCTATTGCAGAAAAGTCCATCAGAGCAAAAAAGCAGAATTAGAGAAGAGTATCTGTGTTCTAATCTTTAGTTTACACCGTTATACACTTAACAGTTTTATGTGATTTTGTCGATAATTTTTAAAATTTTTATAGTCGGCCATATTATTTATTATAACAACATCGATATCAATAATTTGAAAAAGTTCTAAGTGAACAGTTATGTACTTTTGTCTAAAATTGTCTGAAATATTAATATTTTTATCTTTATAGCCGGCCATATTAGGTCCACAATCATAAATGTTTATTACAAAATCGTAAGCAGTGATTTCTTCAGCAGATAAGAGTAGAATTTCGTGCTATTTTGTCACATATTTTCTGAAGTAGTAACTTTTATTTCTATGGTCAGGCATATTTGCTCTGCCATTTTGAATTCTCCAATTTTGACAATTAACGACCTCAAAAACCTATGATGACTCATTTTGATGCAATTTCGTCAAAAGTTTTCAACTTATTAAATTTACAAATAAATTCTTCATAAGTGTTCTTAATTTTTTGAATAACAAATTGAAGAAAAGTGCAGTGGACAGATAAACCTTGTAAAAAGTTTGCAATTTTACTGTTTTAACAGCTAATTTTGCTTGTTTTTAAGTTTTAAACTTTTTTATTATTTTTTATATGACTAACCTTTAAAAACAATTATTGCAGCCTGATTTTTTCTCAAATTAGTCATGACCCAAACCATTTAAAATTCTTTTGGAATTAAAATAATTGCGAAGCACTAAAAACTACTAAGAGTCTATAGTCTACGTAGAATAAGATATCTAAAACAAGAAATATTACTATTGGTTACAGAAACTTTTGTTTTTACCTTTAGTTTTATCTAGGAATTTATACAGCTGCTGTCTTGAACATTTGATGATTTTCGTAGTACAGTTCTAATGATGCATACACTCGTAGATGCAGAGAAAACAGTTTCTACAGAGTAGCAAGTAATGATGGTAAGAAAAAAAGATCACTTGATTTAAATTGTCATAGAAAAGGAAAACTGATGCTGATGTTGATAAATTAAGAAAAATAAAAATTGACGACAATTAAGACATTTTGACATTAAGACGAAATTGATATATGTACAATTGTCTACAATTGTATAGAACTTAAAAAAAAAATAGAAAAAAAATGAAGTAGTGGGAAACAAAAACTTAACAAGAATAAAGAAATACTAAAAAGATAATACTAATGATATAAAAATAACAGATGCTGGTTGATTTAGATAACTAGAATATCGAACTAGATTAAAAATCTAATAGAAAAGAAAAATGTAAATTGTAGATGATAGGGACAAGCAAATAAAGAATAATTACAGATTGCCTAAACTGCTAAATAAAAATAAAAAATATATACAAAATATCAATGCAATATGGTTTAGTAAGTAGATAAAATCTGGTCATACTAATGCAATATTAAAAAACCCACAGGAAGCAATTTTCAAAAAATATTGAAGAACTCTAAAATAATGGGAAAGCATAAAATAATTGGAAAATACTTATAAATAGATCATACTCGTATGAATTCTTAACAATAAGGCATTCAAAATCGGTTTGAATTTGAATTAATTAATTTGAATTAATTGCGAAGCCCTAAGTGTCAATTAGTCATTCACTCGAGATTTTCGCGCGAGCACAACACAGAATAGTTGTTGAAAGTGTATCTGAAACACAAAAAAAGACATTATAGAAGTGATTTTTTTTTAATGAAATAGGATTAATTCATAAACCTGTAAACTGAATAAAATGTATAAACACTATTTATTTACATTTAGATGCGTCCAGGGTGTTTATATTTTTACCAGAATGTCTGGATCTTCAATAATATTTATTATAAAACAAAACATGTACTTACCACCAAACCCTTTAAAAAAACATTGCATTATTGCACATAATAATTTACATAAATGTTTTGTATTCATCACACTTTTACCGCGATCAAAGTAAAGAAAAAATGTTTGACTTACCCCATTAGCTTCCACCGATGCTTTCTTCTTCTTTAAACGAACCTACTGCAATTAAATAAAATACTACGTTAGTTTGAAAGTTTAATCAGAAATGAAATATTTCTTACCCTTTAATCCCGAATTTGGAAACACGATTTTTTCTTGTAGTCCCAATGGTCTCCGTGGTAAGGTACGACCAAAAAAGCACATGCACTTATCACTATTCGAAAATTTAAAATTCGCGCACAACTGAAAGTCCATCACTTAAAATTTAAAATTGTCACATATTGCACATTATCTTCTGGTCACTTCACCTGCAACCAAAAGTAAACACATTTAGAAAAATTAGTTTACTTTATATGGAAAAAAGGAACAGAAATAAGAACATGCACGCATATATGTGTATACAAAAAAAAATGTGGTTAATTTGGTAAAAATATGTACTTAGTGAAACATGCGGATAAACTGTAATAAAGAAAATTAAGAAAGAACAAAAGTAAACAATAAATATAAATAAGGAACAAAAACGTAAAATATTAACAACACGATATGGCCACAGCGAAAGAATATTTCCGGAAATTACTAAACAGTCAGACAAGAAGCAAAGAAATACAGAAAAAATTTGAGAGTGAATTAAAAACTTAAAAGGAAAAGCACTTGTGCTTAAAAAAATTGTAAATTTCTAATAGAAGAAGAAATGAATAAAGCTATTAAGAAGCTAAAGAAGGGAAAATAGCCAGTACATGACAAGATAGCAGGTGAAATGGTTAAACAGATGGAAAATGAAGGAAATCGTTATTTTTCAAAACGTTCTACAACATTTAGAGAAAAAAAAACATATTTAGAATGCGAATTGAGCAAATAGTATAAAAAATATAAAAATATTGCAAAATGTTAAGGAAACTTGTATTAAGTGCACAATTAAAAATATAATTTACAACAAATGATAAAAAATAAATTAAGCAAAATAATGAATATGGAGATTGCTTTTTGTAAAAGAAGTGTTAAGTGTGCACTAAATTGCATTAAAAATAAACAATAATGGCTTGCGAGAAGCAAATATTCCGAAGATAACTTTGAAAAACAATACTTAACTTAAAAAATTAAATTAATTAATTTTACAGCTATCTTAGACTTTTATTCACTAACATAGTTGGCAAAACGATTGTTTTTTATATTTAATTTTTTTAAAGTCATTTTTGAACTGATTTGAAAGAAAGTGGAGATATGTAAATAACTAAAAAGGCATCCTAATGAATGCAAAAATAAAAGCATGCAATTTAAACAAAAGTGTATCATTATAACGTGACATTTTTTGGGACATCTTGTCGAAAAAAAAAAAAATTAAATTGCGTTCTTAAATATCGATATATAACTTGAGGAATAACTGAGGTACAGATGGGAGCTGAAAAAAGAATCTAGCATAGTACTGTTCTGCTGGAATGGCCACTCTTACTAAAATAATAAATATTAGAACAATAAGATCTCTGGCTGTGGTGTCAATTATTAACATCATCATGTTTATTACTTGAGTTTCGAGGATTAAAAGCGCCCCTTAAAACCAGATGTTTCTTATAAGCACATAGAAAATTTGTTTTTAGGAAAGCCTTTAATCCTCCCAGCTCAAGTACTAAACATGATAATAGTTTTGACACGAATTGACACTATAGTCTAAGATCTATTGTTTGAAGATTTATTACTTTAGCTACAAGGAGTTATTTAAGCAGAGCAGTATTTTACATACTATTACATTGAGACATTACACAATGAATAAGACATTTATAGTTATAAAGAACAGAAAAATATCCTAAAAGTAAAATTTCTAGTGAAAATACCTTATTTTTGGATTATTATATGTAACCTAATTTCAAAAATTTTGTTTGCTTAGTAGTTAATTGTTTAATGACATACCATTTTGTAGTTTTTATTTAAAGAAATGAAGCATATCTGTCTTTGTCACAAGTTCATCCGGTAATAAACAGAATTTTAACTTTTTTGTCTTAAAAATACATTTATACAAGTTGAATTGTTGTAGTAATGTAAAATTTAATACAAAAATTGTCTTATTTTGTGTTTAATAACAAATTATGCAACACAAGATACACAGATTGTTGAGCGCTCCTATTGGTTGCCAAGAAATGCAAGTTTCAAATAAAAGGAGCCTCTGATTTTCAAAGCCGGAGCGTGTCCAATGACCCCAACGGCAAAACTAAACTTGCGTTTCTCCACAAAGATTTAAAAATTTACAATTAGTGTACAAATATACATAATATAATAAATAAAAAAATACCAATCTATCACATCTACAGATTACAAAAAAAATCTCTAAACCTGACTTGTTTAAAATTCATTTAAAGATTTTTTTTAGTTTTATAAACTCTTAGAAAAAATACTCACATAATTAAAAAGCAGCAAATATCAACTATTTATACTTGATATGGACCTCAGGAACTTTTCACACCAGTACACCACCTTTACTAAAAATATCTTTTCACCAAAAATTAATAAATTCAGAAATTCTTACCAGAAATTTCCATCGCCATCTTGGTGAAAAGTTTTTCCGATTTTTCTGGACAATTTTTTTAAAATTTGTGAAAATTTTTCTAGCAAAACTAAACTTCGTGTTTTTATTTCTTTGTTGAACCATTAACAGACAAATTTGATCAATTAAAACAGTAGAAAAATTAAACTTTCGAAAGACGATGCAAATGTCCGCCATCTCTCTGAAAGACAAAAAAGAAGGAAGCTTAACTTGGGGGATGCCAACTTAACAACAATAAATTTTGACCTAATTAGGTGGGGTTCAAATTGGGAAAACTTATTTAAAAGGCAATGAACTGCAGAAAAATTTGATTGGTTTCGGTTTGAAAAACTCGTAATTATCGAAATTTGTTCTTGATTGTAATAAACGCAATTTTCCCTCTTACGACACAAATCCAAGTTTTTTTATGTAGTTTTTTATGTACTCACCCACAAAAGTAAACAAGGAACACATCTTCTAGAACACTTTTTTCGTAAAACAATGCCTTATTATCACAAATTTATGAATTTTCGTTAATTAGAAGAGTTTAAAACACCTCGAGAGAAAAATCAAACCGCCATGATTTCAATTGAACAAAAAGCCGTGCAAAAAATGACGTATGTTCAATTCCGCCAACATTAATTAAAATTAAAAAAAACACTAGATTAAGGAAATATGTTTTAATTTCAAGATTATTTAAAACAATTAGTCGAGATTAAACGATTAAAAATGAAAAGAGTTAATAAAAGCTACCTGTGAACATTTAATGAGACATTAATCAGATTATTAGGTAGTTACGCAATAAAAAAAACTCGTAAAAATCTAAACAACCACTTGCCTATCTTGTTAGAACAATAAAAAAAACTCCCTACAGTACTTAAATCGTACCAAATCCTGTAATTTCAATATTTCAGGTTTGAATTAACGGCATTGAGGTCACTGTTTCAGCTGATTTGAAACAATCGTTACTTAATTAATTGTTATTAATTTTTGGTAAATAAACTCAGATATTCAGTCCGTTATTAAATGTAGTCTCATCTGATGCTCGGTTTCCAAGAAAAGCGAATTTCAAGTACTCACCTAGACTATGATGAGTCATCAATGATTTTAGAACATGCACCTTCGTTTGATTTATCGCTAAATGGACTCTTCCCGGAAACACAGAAGTCTTTACGGTCTATTGTTATCCCAAATTTAATAAATAAAACACACTGAAACACACTTTATTGTCGACAGAAAATCTAGAGTGACACCATCTTAAAAAAAAAAAAAATAATTTCGCGCCACTGCTTAATTGAGCAACCTTAAAAATTAAAAGTCACTAGATGGCCGATTAGGGCGGCGAATTCCAAATATTAAAAAAAAATGCCGGTTTTATATGGAATTATGTTTTACATAGAAATGTGAATTCTATTGTGTGATATGTAAACAGCGGGATTATTGCAATTTTTAGAAAATATTAGCAGGTACAAGGTCAATGAACTTTTGATATATTTCGTAATTAGGTAAATTTGGCTTTTATAGCTCTTCTTCTTAAGAAAATACGAGAAGGGACAAAATGGGTGAAAATTTCAGTATTTTTTAAGCGGGAAAAAAATCTCCACTCAATCAGATGACGGATTAATGTCAAGGTCAGTGCTTTAAATAATTCACCTAATTGTGCTTGCTAAAGACTTTTCAGTAATTGAGATTGCAATAAAAAACCTCCCTAATCTGATACGAGTTAGAAAAGAGCATGCTAGACAAGAGCAGGGGCTGGTGCGGTTCGTCTAGCTTCTCCAAGTCCTACAGACTCAGAAATTTTCTCGATGGTTGTCCACATAATGGAAGATAACTTATATTCTGAATATTCGACATTGTAGCAATTAACACCCGTGTTATCAGCTTTTTTAGAGAAGAGGGACCCAAAAGTCGATTTGAACCTCAAGGGATCAGTACTTATAATTTTTCGTAGTAGAACTAAAGCAGAAGTTTTGTGCCTCTAGTGAAGTTGTCTGCAGAATCTTTCTTCAGAGAATTGAGGTGCAGATATGGGGGACCTAGATGTAAAGCCAAGATATCCGTTATCTCAGTATAGTGATAGATAATACTTATAGTTTGTCTGTAAATGCTTGAACTTTATAGTGCAATAAAGGCAATTAACTTTTCGGGTCTTTGCTTAAACGGTCCATGTAACAATTGCGCATATTTTTTTTGTAATACCTTCTTGTTAAAGGTAGCTTTAAGGATTGTTTGTTACAATGAAAACAATACGTTAGCAATCAAGGATCCGTAAAGAGCGGCCGTAAAGAGTAAATCACTATGGAAATACAAATGCTTTTATACAGTACAGTACACGTCTGTTAGGGCTTTAAGGGAGTGGTGTTGTGCTAATTTTTTTTAACCGGAACGCGTATATATAATTATATAGATAGGGCCGATCCTGGGTAGGCGGCCGCTCTGTGCGGTCTCATGTCCCAAATTTAACGACGGGGGGTAATTTTCCATAATAATCCTGGCCGCGATCTTTTTTTTTTAGGTTTCATGTCTTAAATTTGACGACGTGAGGAGATTTCCCCAATTTTCGTCTGTCGCAAGGATCGGCTCTGTATATAGCATAAAAAGGAAAGGAAACGAAAATTATTACAAAACCCATTTTGTGTTTATATATATATGTTTATTACAATAATAGGAACGTTTAATAAAAATTAGTTAACAAATTATAAAATACGCATAGTAGATACTCAAACAATATTGCATAAATATTTTTAACAATACATGAAAACACTAATGGTTTTTATAAAATATTCCGGTTCGGTTCGAGTTCCGGTTCAGCAGAAAAAAAAAGTTCCGAACTCCGGTTCACAGTTTAGGAAAACAAGCCGGTTCGTTCCGGTTTTTGTTTCGGTTCGGGTTCGGTTCAAACCTTTGTTTATAATAATACATATAAAAATTCGTCAAAAATTAGAAAAAAAATAGCAATTCTTTTTAATTTTTTTTTCAATACGTCAGCCAATTCTCGTTATCAGAAATCATCTTTAGTTCCGGAACGCGTTCCTGTCTAAAAAGGAAGTACCAGAACAACGTTCCGTAGTGTTCCGGCTTGACAACACCACTGTTTACGGCCTCGCCAGTATTATTAGACGCTCTTCGAGCTCGTCTCACAAAATTTCTGGCTCGGCCGTAAAAGATACCCTAACAGACTTCTACTATAATATACTATTTTCAACAACTTTTATTAAATTTATCATAAACTAGTTTGTAAGACAAAACGATAAGATTCAACTATTTATGTATAAACAAAATATATGAAGAGCAGCGTGGAGTTTTATTTGCTTGTGATATTTATGTACGCAGTTCTATCTTGTTTCAATTGGTTGTCGTACCTAGGTGTAAAAATGGCTATAACAAGCTATGATGGCTACAAACATCAAAGTTTAAGTTAATAATTGAAAAGTTTAATACTATTAAGGAAATTAGCAATAATCATGTTATAATTTAAGGAGACTTTAATGCTTCAAGTTTTAGTAATACAGTAATAACAAAAAATATATTGTTTTAAAAAATGTTGGAGTATAGCTTTGTTAGTAAAGTCAAATGCTAGATCTTAGTTTTACTATCCTTAATAAAAGTTCTTTTAAAAAATCAGTTATTGTCTTTGAGGATGAAGACCTTTCTATTCAACTCCTGATATCTGTTTTGAAATACAGAGGCTATTTTTTTAGTTTTGATTTAGAAAAGCTAATTTTAACTTATTATATTCAATATATTCTGTTTTCTTGAACCGGATTTCCAAAAAAAAAAAAAAAAAAATAGTTTCAATTAATATAAAATTGAAAATGATCTACTCTTACGTAAGTACGTTCTGAGACTTTAACGGAATTTACTGTCAGCCATGATATTTATTCTCCATATAAATTTAATGTTATTATTATTACTTTTATAAAACTTCTTATATCGGGATTATAGGGACAGTAATAGTAGAGCTTTTAGTAAGCATAAATGCAACAAATAATTTAGAATTTTTTTAAATTACGAGTATCTTGCAAGATTTTCTGAAAGTTTTACAAAAACAATATATTTATTTTATTTTATGATAGTATTATTAATAACACCTTTGAAACCAATTCAGAACTGGTTCTTTTTCGATATTCACAAGTTTGCTAAAAGAAAATATTTAAAAACAATTTCTTAAGTAGTTTTAAATTTGATATTCGGTTGTGAAAATAATATTTGGCAACATCGAGTTGTAGTTCAATAGATATACATTTTTACATTCTGAAAAAGCTAAAAAAGATATTTAAAAATTTTGATAAATTACGTCAAAAATGTTGAATCTGAACTACAGTTTATTTATTTTTTAATAAACCACTATTGCAATAATACCAACATCGCAGTTTACACTAAAATACATCTAGCAACATGGCACAACTTTTAAAATTACTTTTAATGACAACTTTTAATTTATCTTTATATTAAATCTTGATGCGTGTTACAGTTAGCTACAATTGTTGATCAATCAAAGCTCTAACTGTTTCTAGAATTTTAACATTCTTATTTTACTTGAAAACCAAATTTTTCTAAATCTTTTGAGCATGACAGGAGAGTGACAAAATAACCAAAAATTTTGACAATGTCAAATTCTAGTAAATTTAATTTTGACGAACTTAATTTAACAGGTGGTAGTTTTTTGAAAAGTAAACAAATTTCAATATAAAAACGAGTATTGTAACTTGCTTTTAGTATCTCTTAAAACGGAGAACTTTTGGAAATTTTACTCAAATCACAGGCTTTTGCTATAATATGTTTAATATTTTTGTTGGGTGTTTTAGTTTGGGTAACAATCGCCAATCCTAACGAAACTCTGGTAGCGGGCCCTGAAGTTATTTGAATCAATTTGTTCAAAGAAACTTAGACGAACCAAATTGTTGCCAACGAAATAAGCTTTTATAAAAATTTTGTTGTAAATATAGGTACTTGAAATCGTGTTTGGTAAGTGCCAAAAAATATCGAAGATGAGTACTTATTTAAGGTTAGCAGTAGAGCTTTTTTTCGAATTAGCTAGCTTTTTGGGTGTAAGCTGAACGGTGACACTTATATTAAAATTTTTGATAGCTTTGTTAAAACAATAATAAAAGCTGTACGTGATTCTTTATGAGATTTACTAGAGTTTATCTATTTGTTGCACTAAATAATTTGTTTACTGAATAGCAATATTTTAATGACAAGACAAAACAATAGTAAATGACGATTAATGCCTCAATTAATGCAAAACTTTTAACATGATTTTTTAAGTTAGTGTTTTATAACTCCTAACTAGTTTGTAATGCTTTCATGAGCGTTTTTATTTACTTTTTAATGCAATTTGTGGTTGCTGAATTATTAGTTTACTGTTTATACAAGTATAGAGAGATTTAATTGTCTAAATATTTTGGATGTGTCGCGATTTTACTAATACTTTGTATATAAGAAGCAAACTGCTACCCACAAAAAAATGCGTTGTCTTTGAATAATCTGAAATTATGTAGAACTAATGTGAAACAAAAATGTTTCAGACATGTATTTTTTCTTTGAAGACTCCAAATTGCTGAGGGTATTTTAAACCCTTGAATGGCATTTTTTTCTTTCTACAGTTGCTTTAAAAGTCGGAGTCAGTGCAAAAAAATTGTTATTGTAATATCTTTCAAGCTTCACTTAACCAACAGAAACTTGAAAAATTGATAACAAATAAAAATGTCTACAAAATTCAGAATAAAAACATTACTAATTGTACAATTTGTCAAAAACTACCACTTGCTATCATTTAATGACATTGACAGCTATTTTTATGTTTGTGCTGTAATGTTGTCAATTTTTTTAAATTTGAATTTATAGAGCGTTTCAGAATGATTGATATCTCAGTAGGCCATAACCGTGTGAACGCCATATAATTCTCATAAATTTGTATTTTTACAGTCGCCCAACATGTCAAGCATTCTACAAACTCTACCTATACATGATCTTTATGATTAATGTTTCAATTACAAAAGTTTTTATATCTTTATAGTTAATGTAAATATTTGTTCAAAACTACTTTTATAGTTAACAGCAAATTCTTGCTTTTGGACACATCTGATATAATTATAAACTTTGTGATTTACAATCTCGTATTTTTTCTGTGTTTCATTATTTGCAATGTGCAATTTCTCTTTAATTGTTATTGTTAGATTTAGGCCGGACCTTATTCGTATTACTGCAATTTTATTTTAATTCATAACTTTCACAGTAGGAAGTTAATTGAATTGTTTATAATTAAAATTTCATTGAGCAAGAGAAAAACTATTGGGATTTATTGAGATGATGTGGTGTAATTTCCGTATTTATTAAGTATTGTTGCAACTATAACATATTTATTGATAGCATACAAGGAAGCAAGTAGACAAAAGATGAAATGTAATGTGAATATTGTTGTGAAAATGGAAATAATTGTTGTATTATCTTTTCACGGCTATTGTAGCGCATGCAATACTTTATTATGTTTATTGAAAAGTGCATCTGATGAGAAACTTTCAACAGTAATTTTCAATTTTACAAGGCGGAAGTGGTGCCAGGATAATCATCCTTTCACATTAGAGTTTTTATGAAAGGGGAAAAATTAGAAATTGCGACAAATATTTATGACATTGCTGTTTCGGTATTTTCATTATTTTCAGTTTCAAAAACAGGTAGGTATAAGTACTTACATCGTTCATAATTTAGCTTTAATGTTACAAAAAAAGTAACGGTTTAAATGCTCGTGCCATACAGGCAAGGTTCTAGTATCTCATATTAATTAATCTATGTAATTATGAATTTCATTTTTCAACATTTTTTACCATTTATAAAATGGAAACCTGGACTATGCAGGGATCATTCAGCATCTAAATACACATCACATCAAAATAATTTAGTGACAATTGTCTCACCAAAATGTCATCAAAAGCTTTTTTTTAAACAAAGTATCAGTACAAAAAAAGACAAAATACACTAAAAAAGTGGAAGATACTACAAGTAAAAAAATAGACAAAATACATTTGTATCTAAGAGAAACAAAAAAGTAATAATAAAAGTGACATGTTAACAAAGATAGCGAGGCAAATGACAGACACACAAGAAATAAAGATCAGAAAATATTTTAACACAAATTTATAAAGAATAAACGAGAGAATAAATAATAATTGAAGAAAGATAATAAAAGGATAAAGTACGAAAGGAAAAGCGTTTGGAATAAAGTCAAGAACAACATTATACTTAGGATTGCAGAGAAGAAAGAAATTGGAAACATAAGTTTTTGCATTTTATTGAGAAAGTAACAGACGTTAAAAATGTGAAAAATATGTATACAAACAGAAATGATCATGAACAGCAAAAGTTAAGTAGACTAACTAACTAGACTAAAAAAATGGGGAAAAAGTATTGCAGAAGAGAATAAAATAGTAATAGGATTGGGAATGGGACAAGGATCGAGAAGAACTGAGAAAAAGAAAGGCTGGAATATGGACAATGACCTAAAGAAGAAAAAAGGACATCAGAAAACAATTTAAACCAGAATGCATTAGATGTAAAAAACGCCTAATAAAAAGTAAACGAGACAATAACGAGCGATCCAAAAGTCGTGGCGTCACAGTTGACCACGGAAGAGAAAGATAGATTTAGTGGTCATGTTTGAAAATTTATTTTTTTGTATTTATTTCATTGTGAGAATTTTTTTTTACTACTTTTGATACAAGATAAACCGTAGTGACCTAATCGATCGACAATTGACTTGCAAACACAACAATGAAGCTGACAAATTTTAGAAGAGTTGCGTAAGCAAATAGAAATTTGTAATATATGTTTGTACAAAAGTATGCCAACTTGTTGAGAGGGTAAAGCTTGTAATCATGCACCAGATTCGTGTTGAGAAGCAGCTAATAAAGTTGACGAGGCTGTGGGAATTTCAACAAAGCAAAAGCTTTGCTCTTGTATTTCACAGGCATCTAGAGTTAGAGGCGGAAGAAGGATAGAGCCTACAAAATTTGAAGTGCAAGCAATTAAAGCTGTAAGAGCTTTACATGTTACGAGTACATCTACAACAAACATCCAGACTACCCAAAGGTATAGGAAGTTAAGCCTGAGAAGATGGTTTAGGAAGACTAACATTTAAGAGTTTTGGTAGTGTAGTTTTAAGTTCTATATTAAAAGCCTTGTATATTTCTTTGTGTCTTCAGAATGGATATGACCTTTAATAATAATTACATTTGGGCATCTATAAGCATTTTCGAAAAAGAAAGAAGGCCACATGAGATTTTATTTTGTAAAAATTTTTGATAAAAACGAAAATTTCACACTCTTAAAATTCAAATTCAGCCAGTTACAATCAAATTACAGCGAATAAACTACATGTTTTCGAAAAATTAATTTGCGAAAATTTCAAGAAATAGTCGTAACGAATTTCACTCGTTTATCAAAAATCATTTATTACTTTTCTCCAACTCGACGTTTTCCTTAAAAAATCACTCCAGCTGGGGCTGTTGTGATTTTAATAATAATAATTTATTGTGTTAAAAGTTACAAAATAAATTTACACTCGTTTAGTGTATATAATTTGGTACCGATTCAATGTATTCCTCAAAGCTGTAGAAGGCTTCGTAAACTAGAAACTTCTTAATAATCTTTTTGAAGACTTTGAAATTATGGTTTTTTATCTCTATAGGCAGTGCATTGTAAAATTTGGTGCAGAAATATGAGCGACTATATCGTTATTTATTTAACCTGGTAAAATCTAATTTTATAAGAGACTTGTGTCTAGTAGAGTACTTATGTTCATGCGATGCGTAATTGTTAATGTTCGTATGCATGTATAGTAAACATTGCCAGAAGTACATTGAAGGCAACATGAGTATGTTGAGTTTCCGATAAAATGAACGACAGTCGTCCCGATAGCTAAGGCCTGCGATGGTCCTAATGCATTTACGTTGTAATCCAAATAATTTTGTAAAATGAGGCGTATGCCCTCATATTAATATGCCATAAGAAAGCAAATTGTGGTTGCTACCAAAATAAGCTGATCTAACCACTTCTGGTGAGACAATTCCTTTAAGACGGCTCAGCAAGAATATTTTTGATGAAGCTTTAGCCGCCAAATAATTCACATGGTGTTTCCACGACAATGTAGAATCTATTTGAAACGCAAGAAATGTTATGTGTTGGCGATTAATCTTTGGTAACCTTAAGGAGAAGATTATGCTTTGCAATTTGTTTCTATTAGATGTTAAATAGTTAGATGGTTTGCAGTAAACCACTCGATGATGTTGTTAGAAGCTACATTACTGCCTCAGAAATTACATTATTCAGAGAATTAATGCAGTTGTGCGATGTGATAAAAGACGTGTAGTCAGCAAATAACACAAAACAGCCTAATTTATTAACATTCGGTAGATCATTAATAAATATAGGAACAGGGTAGGGCCTACAACAGAACCCGGTGGTACTCCTTTATTAAATTTAACAAAGTTGATTTATTTTGATTGACCGATACGTATTGATATCTGTCTAATAAGTAGGATTCTATTAATGCTAAACTGTTAGGTTGAAAACCATAATTCTTAAGTTTTTCTAGCAGAGTACGATGGTTAACTGAATCAAAAGCTTTCGTCAAATCAAAACTTAGTGAATGCGAGTGCAGCTTATTAAAATCGATTATATTACTTTTGATGCTCTTGTGATATTATTTTTGAAAAGGCAAAATGCATTTTTATGTGATGGAGAACCAATAGATGCAAATTTTCAAATGTAGGAAAGCTAATATCAGGGGCAAGGGATTAAAACAGCTTTTAAAAGAAAGTGACAGTTGTATCTAGCAGATTCTAGAAAAACTAAGTTCACACTTGGAAAAAATTGAACGATAATTCAAGAAGTTTAAATTTATTGATGAGTGTTTGAAAGTTTGCAAAAACTTTATCAAAAGAACCAGCAAGGGTGCTATAATCTAAGTACTAAGTGTTGAGTTTATAAGACAGTTTGTTAATGACGGGCTGAATCGAGATACTGACAAGGTTTGCTGACCAAGCAGATTTGCTTGTTGGCAACCTACTAAAGAATCTGATGTTTCTTACAGAATAAGGGAAAGCTAAGGGTATAATTTAGGAATTATATTCTCAACATGTTTGAGAAGCACATTTGTTTCAACTGTGCTAAAAGCATTTTTAATGTCGATTTTGGGTAATACTATTTCAGAACCGGCGTTTCTAACAAAATATGTTCTGGTAGCATGAACTGTAGCTTTACAGTTACTTTTAACACCAACTCCAAGCTCAAACAACAAAAGGTATGTACAACCAACTGCAATCGGTATGGAATGCCACTATATTTTTTGAAAAAGGCACATAAAGATGCTCTATACAAAAAAGAAGTAATTTTACAATTTACGTTGCCGAAAAACATGGGGTTACAAAAGCTGGTAATTTGGGGCAATAATTATTGCCTTGCTTTTCCTAGAGACTTTTCAATTAACTTGTTTAAATGCTGCGGTCTTAAGCCATCAATTCCAGCTGCTGAACCCTTAGGGAATATTATAATACCATTTTAAACTTTTTCTTTGTTAACCATAAGGGTTTCAGAATTATCATCCGTTGATTAGGGATATTTAAAATTACGAAACGGTTAAGGATGTTTGCTGAAGAGTGAAAATGTTATTTTTTGCAAAGCTGATTTATGAAATTAAAATCTCAATTGCCCTTTTGATATCTCTTTTACTCAGTTCAGATTCGGCAATTTTATATGATGGTTTATTGTCTTATTAGTAAATTTTGAAATTTGAAACGTTACTTTTTGCTTTCGCAGTAAGAGACTTTAATTGCGGAACTTAGTTTTTGTGGTACTAAAATTTTTGGTGAACGTTCTTCAAAATCACCACGTCACATTTTCGATTTGAAATTTTGTGCCTAAAGGATTGTAAAGGCTTTGCGAGGATTTTCTGATTTCTTTATTCAAAAACTTTTTGGATATATTTTAAGGTTTTTATTATTAAAAGAAAGTTTAAGGTATTTGTAAAAGTTATTTTATAATAATATTATACATATTTGGAATGTAATAGCAAATTTAAAGAAAACATAAAACACTTTAAAAGATCAGTTTTTTAGGTATTTTATGAAAATTTGTTTTTACATTTACAATTCAAGTAATTTTTTATATTATATTGTGGGTATATTGACAGCTATTAACTAAAAGTGTTATTTATAAACAAAAATTTGTGTTGCTATTTCTGCAATTCATTTATTATATTTTTGTGTTAATATAAAATATAGTTGAAACTTAATTTTCAAATTTTATTATTATTACCAAAAAATATATTACACTTTTATTTATTTAAATTTGTTAAAAATGAAATATAACGAGCTTTAAATGTAAATTTCTACTGGCAGAAATAATATACCATTTAATACTAACAAATTTCTTCATTTAAAATTTCAATTATTGCCGTATTTAGCTGAAACAAATTAGACTCTTAGTTTTACAAGAGAAATTTTAAGACAATTCCCTAAAGTTGTAATGTGTCACTTCTTCACTCAGACACAATACATTCTTGTAGGAAAACGAATTTTATCGCAGCTTTCTCGCTAGTTTTAGTCTCAAAGGTCTAAATCACTTCACTTCTCGAATTTCAAATGTGCCAAGCAAACTATTTCAATTAACACTTTTTTATCACTAAATAAACACAGAGAAAGTTAAAAAGTTGATCCAAAAATTATCTTCTCTCAAAGGACGATTTTTTATGCTCTTTATTTGCTTTATCCGCTCGTATTTTCGGTGTTGGATGACAAAATCTTTTTTAACTAGAACTTACGACAAGATATCTGTATCGTGATTTCAAAAATGACACCCATATAAGTAAATCTTCCTTTCGCTTCTTTCAAACATAAATAACCATAGATTTTCAATCGCTGGCTTAAACCGTGTATAATAAACTGGATATTTTGCTTTCAATGCACATTCACTCTTTACCTGTATGTATCACATTTTCATTTATTGCTTTAAAATATAAATAAACTTTCTCTAGAAATAAACAAAATTTGTGAAATAATTATAAACAAATAAAAGATTTGTCCAGAAATGCAAATTTAGGTACATAAAAATTGACCTAGTTTAAACTGCATTAATCTGAAAATAATACTAATTATGTAATACGACTTGATTAAATCTTAATTAATTTAACTTTCCAAATTTTGTAGGTAAAACCACAAACTTAACATATAAAAAAACTATACAATGTAATTATTTTTTTTTCAAAAAATGAAATAATTGCGTCAATTTTTAAACAATGAAATTTAGCCAAATAATCAAATTTAAGTGATTACACCACTAACCACTCTGTTACATTAAAGTTTTTGTATTAGTATAAACAGAAAAGTCTCCAGTATGTAACTTGAAATAAGTAACCGTGAACTACTTTCATTTTTTATTATGTTGTTTGTTCTTTTACTAGGCTTCTGAAATATATATCTCTGATATCACCAAAAATAACACCCATTTGGAAAAAAACTTTATAATTTACAAATAAAATGAGCTGAAAATAATTTTTTTCCTACATACAGTAATTCAACAAAAATATTTCCTAAGTAGAAAAATTTATTTTTACTATGTAATACACTCAGAAACTAGTTTTTCTTGAAATAAAGTACGCACATAATTACGAAACAATACTCCACAACCACAAATAAACTGTTTTTACGGTTCAGTTATAAGACGGCATTTAGCTGGTAAAAACGGTGCTTTGTTTATTTCTCAATTGAATGATTCAATAAACAAATTTAGCTTTTTATTTTTTTTAAATATGCAGGATAAGATCAGGTAATGTCATATTTAAAAGAAACACAATAAACAATTTAACCAAACTACTGTAATGGTTTAACAGAAGTAAAATGCACATAAAAAATTAGAGCTAGACTGGATAGGTCCTTACCATACAGGATCCCTGTTAACAAAAAAAAATTAATTATGTAATTTTGCATGGGAACATTGTATGCAACACGAGCGAAGGAAATTTTTTTCTGAAAATAACTAGGGTAAAATATTACTTAAAAAAACAATTATTACCAAAATTTACATTTATTAAAAGACTTAGAAACATTTATAAAAATCTGTATTTAGCATTGGTGATGTTTTTATTTTGGAACCATAAACTTCTTTATACGACTGTATAATAAATTAAATAAAGACAATTTTTTGAGTCTTTATCTCGGAAGACGTCAAACAAACATTGACAACAATTTCGGAGGCCCAGCAGCCGAGTATTTTTATATCTATTTTTCCAGTTTTGGTTAAAATGGCCGGAATTTTAAATCTTCTTTTGGCTTAAGGAATCAGAACAAAGTAAAATTAAACATTGTATGTACTCGTATCATATTATAACGAATAACAGCCGATATATGATGTATAATGGACGGCGTTTTTTTAAATGTTCAAAACTATTTTCGTTCTTAGGAATATGCCTAAAAGTCCACCTGTTTTAAAGTTAGGCGTTTTTAAAACTATTTTTATGATAGAGTTCTATTATACATTTATTTTCAGGGATTTGAGGGAAGAGTTTTTAAGTAAAAGAGGAAAAAAAAGAGAGAAAGAGGTTTTTTACTCTTTAAAAATTATTAAAAATATCACGACCGGTTTCGGGTTTTATTTATAAATATAATCCATTATCAGATGAAAAGAAAAACGGAAAAACAAAGCACATGAAGACAAAGAAAGGGAGACGTCAAAGGGTGAATAGGCCATATTCTAGGAGTGAGACTATTTTTGAATAACCCAATTTTCGTACAGTTTGAGAAAGACGCTAGTTTCCGAGGAAATAAGATATAAAAATGCATACATTTATATTTTGTATTGTATAAATGTGGTTTTTATTAACGCAAGTGAAAAGGAAAGAGTCGTAAGAGAACCATTTCTTGAGAAAAGGGGTCATGATTTTGATAAGGCAAATTAGAAGGATAAGATCGTGAAGCAAACCATTTTCTCATCATCAAAATGCAACTTGGCCGCAAAAACTCATATTGCTTAAAGTGTTTTGTTTCTTATAACCAACGAGTACCAACCAAATAAAAAAATTCGTATTTTTAGGGTCCAGTTTATTTCCGTAATTTATTTATATTAAATTTAATTAAAAAAAGTTGTGATCGTGCAAAAAGCTAGAAGTTATAAAAAAAAGTTAATTGATTTACATTGGAATATATAAACTTAAAAATGTTTCTTAAAGGTTACTTATAATCCCTTGAAACAATTTTATAAAATAGTGATACTTTAAACTCCTTGACCTATTTTTTTTTTAAATATTGAATTATATAATTAATTACTAACTAATCAGTAAAATTATTAAAGTAATGTTTGTACGTTTAAAATATTGCAGCTGCTTAATTAACAATTAAAGTATAGGTAACCAAATCTTTTGGTAAATAATTTTTATTCACTATTTTTATTGTAATAAAAAATTGTTCCGCTCAATTAGCAATTTTACTCTTTTTATTAAGATATGTTCTCACTTATATCTAATTGTTATAGAAATATCTCTGTTTTACTTTGAGCGTTTTACCTCTTACAAGATAAAATACCTAACTTTGTCTCATATATAATAACAATAATCCTTGAAATTGCAGCTTTAGATATGTATCCTAGACATAAATGGAAGTTACACTCTTTTTATAAAAACCACAAACTATACCAGAGGAAAATATTAAAAAATAATCTTGTAACATATTAAAATGTAATAACATAACTATAAAGCTTTAAGGCATTTTACAAGCATGAAATGATATACCTAATAATAATAATAATCCTTGAAAATAATTAACTACCAATTCTTTGATCATGCGTGCTTGTTATCGTTAAACTTTCTAATTGTTTCTATTAGATTTATGTATAAAAATTGAAAAATTTTAATTTTATATTAATTACAACAATTGCTAAACATGAAGTGTTCCTGCTTCAAAATTAAGACCACCATTGAATTAAAGAATCCGTTCAACTCATTGTATGCTAATTTAATTGTTTGGTAAGTAAAACACTGCCTGGAAATCGGTCATTTACAGTGGCCACAAAACAAGACCACCAAGAAATATATTATTATTAATAAAATAAATTATATTTCTGAATTGGAAATTGTAAGAATGAAATTTATTCATTCATCAGTCATCTTCTAAAAGTTACGAAATTGTTTCCTATCTGCATAAATTAAAAATTTTCATTCACTTTTTGTATTTTAATTTAAATAATAAATCTAGGAGTAAACTTTCCCAAATTCAGATAAGTGTCTTTTGGGGCTCAAACCCTTCAGCCGTCTACTAAATTTTTGATATTCTCTCTCTGGAGTGCCGCTTCAGTTCAGATTCAGCAAAAAAATATAAATTTATTGTTTGCAGCACGAACCATCTCATAAAACATTAACACAAACCGAATATTGCATCAAGCATCTAACAGTAAAAAATACCGGCATTTACATAGATGCAAGGCTGCACACACCTCAATTAAAATATAACCAGCGTGAGATAATAATTTAATAAAAACTCGGTAACGGGAACAATGAACATCTCACGTAACTTTATAACTTATATATTGTCTCATCGAGAAAATAATGAGAAAATCTGATTATAATCTGGTGACAATTCGTGCTATTTTTCAATTGCCTCAAGCTTCGCAAATTAAAAAGTGAAATTGAGATCCAAACTGGTTTAAACTCTTCCATTTCAAACAAATTAAAAATCAATTTGAAAAAAATTGCAGCGCCTTGCAATTTGCAAAAAGCCAAGGATTTATGGTAATTAGTAAAAGTGCATATTTGTAACACGGCAATTATGTGCCACTGTTTATTGAATAAAATACATTCACTTGCATACGTTTCAAGTGTTAAAAAAATCGAAAATAATGGGAAAGTGGAGTTTTGACAATTTGAGGCACTGAATCGGAGCTAATTTTAATGACCAGCTTATACGTTAATGATGTGTACATATCTTACAATCTTGACCTCATACAAATTTTTCTAGATTAATTGAGGAAAATGGAACAAACGGTATTGTTAATAGCTCAATTATGCAAAATCACCTTAGTGTGCAAAAATCACGAAAAATTCATTAAGTTAAGTGAGGATTTTCCGACAAGGTGACACATTTACAGGTGCGTTATGTAATATTTTTTAAACGGTTATTAACTGTACTAAGAAATTAGAATCTTAAATCGACCTAAGTTTGTAATTAAAAGATAACCTAAAAAGCATTTCCTGGGCTAAATTGTTAATTTACTGTTTGTAATTAATTTTCACTGTGTAGACGGCACATCTTTTTATAATTAATTAATTTGTTTGTTGATTCATAAAATACCGAAAATAAGCAAATAAATATGAAATCAAATATTTTTATATTTAAAAGTTTATTATCATATGAAATGTGTTTTATTAAAATTTATTTATATTGACTTTTGCTTTCTCTTAAAAAAAAATTCGTTTCCAAAATTATGAAATTTTAACATATTTTTTTAAATGTATTTATTCATTGTTTGAAAATATTAAATGCTAAAATACACAACACGTATATTTTTGGAAGAAATGTTTTTGTTTACCTCGCAGATGAAATTTTCAAAAGAATTATGAATGAACCACCAAAACTAGGTGATCAACGAAATAATCCGTATTCCGTTAGGGTTAGAGGAACTCCAGAAAAATTTCCAAAAACAGTTCTCTTATTTTTTAAGATACTAGGTCTTAAACAACATTTTTGGTTACTTATATTTTTAGATTTAAATGAAATTTTGACTCTAAGGTCTTTGCGTTGCATTTTTGCAGCATTTAGTCTACAGTTAATTGCACTTCTAGAAATGGTTTTGTTGTTAATTTGGTTTTGTTTTTTGTTTTGTCACCTGACAGCATTAACATAATTAATCTTTTAAACTTTACCATTTTAGCCATATTAATGAAGATGTCTGTTATACTAAATGCCACCTGTAATACTTGTCGAGACCGAAATGAAATTTTTAAACGTTTTTCTCTGTTCTTTGGACTTTAGTTGACAACATATTTTGGGGCTCTTGGTATGTAAATATATAAATAGTCTATGGTCTGTTTTTTTAGCAGAGCTAGTACGCGTTGAAAATTTGAAATACTCATTGGTTAATTTTAGAAATCTACCAAGTACAAATACGTATTTGAAATTTTTAGCGCTTAGTAGTTTGTCTCTGCTAAAAGAACCGACCTTATGACAACCGAATGGTTGTCATCTGTGTTGACCAACAACAGAGCCTTGACGGAAAATTTATCAATCACACCAACTTAATTTTGTCTTATCAACACAAATTTTTATAGTGTTTCTGGTAATTTTAACATTCTTAGGATATTTAAAAAAGTTAAATCCATCGATGAATACACTAAACTCTTATCTAATATAATACGTATCTAATAAATAAACATTTGCTTATTTGTGGAGTTTTTGGACTGCTTTTGGAATGCATGCATCACCAATTTATTTGTGAATTGAATGACTGAAGAAAAAAAAAGAAGAAAAAAATACGTTTTGGAATTGAGAAGGGAAGGGCAACTATAGTCTTTTTTTTTAAATCTTATAGCTCAAGATGTTTCTAAGGTAAAACAGGTTAAACATGATTTGATAGTAGAAACCTTGACGAAGCGATGTGGAACAATTATCCTATGTTTACCAGAGCCAATAACTAATTGCAAAGCCAAAAATAAGGGTGTTAGTATAACAACACTATTACATCTATTGAGTATTTTGTTATAATACAAAGCTTTTAAGTTGGGAATCAAAATCTATGATACCGAGTTGCAGCAAGCAGTTATTGAGCAACCGTCATTTGTAAGCTTAAAAACCAGGTTATTAGGACCAATGACTAAACAGTGTAAAAAAAGATTGGATAACTGCTAGTGCGATGGACAATGTAATACGAGTCGTTTCGATATCAAACGACTGACTGAAAAGATTAATTAGAGTAACGGCAGACAATTGCTTAGATGCTACAATATTTTGTAGGTTTTTAAACGATCTTTTTGTCTTAAAAGAAAATTTAGAAACTATTTGGGCAGTAATCGGAAAAATGATCCCCTAATGAGGATCTAATTTTTTATGTGTGATTCTGTTAAACGCTCTAAAAGCTTAAGAGAGATGTCAAGGTTGGTTTTATCTTTAGAAGATGTGTGAACCGAAAAGGCATCTATAGTAGAAAAATGAGTTGTCAAAGAAAGTGAAGACGAAAATAACAAAGTTAAAATAAAAATTGACGTAAACGTAAGATTGTTGAGATTACGATTGAGACTTAAAAGAAACTTGCATTTGTAGCATACTACGATAACAATATTAAATAGATATAAAACTATAAGAGATTGACATTTGAAAACAAATAGTGGAAAAGTGATTGAAAATAGGAGTTAGATTACTTTGGCAAGAGATTTTTAATTTAAGACAGACGCTAAAGGTATATTAGTGCAATGGTACTTGACAGAAAGTTTCAGGAGTTTTATGTTGATAAACTACTTTATGAACTATATGCCAGGAGAAGAGGAGGTCTGTTTAGTGCCAGTAGATCTATAGCTGAAGTTAGACAAGGCTTTTATTAGGATATATGTTTGAAGAATAATATCGCACGTGGAAACTCCAAGATATATGCAAGAACCAATAGACGACTAGTAGGAAGAATTTAGAAACATGAAAATTAGTTGTCGATACTTCGGAAATTATCTACTGATTAGCAATAAAAAGAACATGTTAACTTTCCCGTATGTGTCAAAAATCTAGAGAAGATAATAGCGAAAGGACTTGAATACTTGGTGACCTTAAGAGGACTATACTAGCTACAAACTGTACTGGTGGTTTTGAAGAGAGAAAGAACTTACCTCAACATCATAGAAAACGTATTGACAAAAAAAAAATAGATGAGGTAGTGTACAGAATTTAAGTGAGATGTAGTCTACGTCGGAAAAATAGGTAATACAACAAAGATAAATAAAATTTTATTGACATACGTAAGTAAGCGAATTTAGTTAGTTGGTGAAATAACGAGCAGAGAAAGTAGTCGGAGAAGAGAAGCGGCAGATAAAGAACTAAGTTTTCTCCGACAGGCTGGTTTGATTTATTAGTTAATTATATTGTTGCGTCTGAATAAAATAATTAAATCACTTATCGAAAAAATTTTTTAAACAAAAACTTTTTTAAAGGACACAACTTGACTCGAGTGTTTAGATTCTTATAGTATATTTTAGCCATGATACTATACTTTTTACTATATTTACTTCTACTAAAATATTCTAATTGAGCACACTATGTGCTGCGCTGATGAGATCCAATAATTCGGAGACAAGTCTGAAGATTTCTGATTTAATATTGTTTGCAATATTTTAATAGCGTAACAAGAGTGGCAATAAGCCTTGCTTAAAAGCATTGTTGCAAAACGGAACAGAACGTCGATTTGAACTAATTTATCAAGATTATAACCTATCATTTTTGTCATTTTGTTACAAAAGATTTTTTAGCTTTGACCAAATGTCAGTACCTTAACTTTTCCTACCATTTGATAAAATCATCACCTTCTGTTCATTTTTCTTATTTCTCTTAATTTACATGCAGAACAGTAAAATTTACAGGTGCACGAACTTGACATTGCAACCTTTTTGAACTCTTCACTTAGTGAAATTTTCCACGGAAAAAATCTCTTGAGGAAGATTTATTTTGATTGTCATAACAAAGACACTTCCTTAGAGTGAATCCCACATTAAAAAAACGTGACGGAAATCTGTTATTTTAGAACGATTAAAACAATTATCTTGTAGTTAAATTAAATAAGAATCTTGGCATTACAACAGCACGATTTAACAATGATTACAATTATTGGTGCATCGATGCAGTCACGTCTTTTTCTGGTTCATTGCTATCCTTTTACTGTACTTATGACATAAGTGGGAAAACTGTTTTATTTCAGGAATCGCCAATTAGTAATTTACAGCTTTCTACGAGTCTAGACCGGTTAAAAATCTTTTCCTATATATTGGCAAAGCGTGTTAAAAATTTTAACCGGTTTTAAAACTTTTGAGAACTGATCTGAAAGCAGTTTAGTGAAATATCGCATAATATAAACCGATAAACACACATTTTACGGTTATCGATCGTAAAGAAATCACTGAAAACGTGTAAAAATTTCCAATATTAGCAAAATAGAAAGTTACGGCCGTATTATCTCTAATATTTTACTATTATTACAGTCTTGATGACTGAGGTTAATGACGCTCTTCTTATGCAAATTTTTGGGATTTATTTAACTGTCTCTGTATGATCCAGTTGTGACAATATCAACAAAGTCCCATTGCGATGCTTGCCTCCTGCAGTCGCATTGAGGTCACTACATAGACTCGGATTGGAAACTGGTATAACATTTAGTAGGTTACAGAAATACCACTCTCTACCGCAGCCGTATTCAGCTTACTGCTTCTTTATATCGCCAGTCTAATGCAGTGAATTGTGTCTGTTGCATGTCACTTTTCATCCAAAACAGATTCACACGTGCTTGTGCTTTTTCGGATACTTTATTTTCAACAACTCAAGGTAAACCGAGTTTTAACTATTTCTGAAGTTCGACGAACTTGCGCACATAGATGAAGAGCTTGTAGGAATTCTGAACCGGAATGCACTTTTTAAAACGATTTTTTTCTTACTATTGATAGTCAAAGAAATCTTAAAATTTTTGAAAACAACCAATATTTTATTATTGTGTTGTTATTATTTTTGTTTCTGAACAGTTTTTAAACAAAAATCCGATAGAATGCTCAAAATAATCGTTTTTAAATAATTATTATTTTATTTTAAACATCGTTTTCTTAATTATAAAAATTATTTTAATCTTTTTTTTAGTGATGCACTTTGAATAAATTTTTGAATTATAATACATTTTTGGATCGATTTATAAATATTATAAAAAGTATTTTGGGTTTTACCGGTTTACCTACGTAGAGAAGATTTCTATAGAAAGTGTATTATAAATATTTTCATGCTTAAAATTCCTAAAAAATAATGATTATAAAATGTTCGAAAAGTTAAAAAGCTCAGGTGAAATGCTCAAAAATTAAAACATAACAACACTTTTCAATTTTTGTGTCTTGAAACAACTTGAAATATATTTTTAGGCGAGACAATTTATTAAGTTTTTGGATTTTGAATTTTTATTTATTACATACGCAATTGATGTTTAGGATCTATGATTTATAATCTTACTTCAATTTTACTCATTTTGATGAATATACATTATATAATCATATCACTTGCATTGAGAAGCTCTACACAAGAAAGTAGATAATTGGTTTTTCTAGAAATACAAAGTAATGTTTTTAGAAGAAAGTTCTTAATTAATATTTTTATGTTACGTTTGGGTTTCTACAGAGTGGTGTAACGATATGTACCAAAATTTTATCTGGCTATAGTTTTGTTGAAGAGATGCTGCATATCCAAATTTGACTTATACAAATGTTGGTAGTTTTCAGGAAATCTGATTTACAACTTTCAACAACAATAATATTTTTGAGCAAGAATTTTTTATCAAATATAGATAATATAGAAAAAAACAAGAGATTTTGTTCCACTTAATTTTCGTTATATTGTTAAAATTGTCAATTATTTCGACGGAATCTTTACTTTTACATAAACATGCACTAATTTTAGACTAAACTTGACACTACAGACTGCTTTTACAGCAGTTTCCAATCAACACCATATCTTACCATACACCATATCTTACGCATCTATTTTTTTTAAATATTTTTTGCACAAAATAATACTTTAACATCTTTTCTTTTAGAATAATGTTAAAAATTGAAAATATTTAGATTTTTTTAAAGAAATTATTATTAATTAGAAGGAATATTAGAAAATTCTGAAAAAAATTACCTGTGTAGTGCAAAAAACAAAGTTTTTAATGCCAAACTTTAAAGTAGATGTGATAACTAGTTTCTGAGAAAAGTTAAAAAACACTTTTAGCCGACTCACCCTGTATATTTTATCTAGAGAACTTATAACTCTGTTTATAAGTTTACGTAGTTGCACAATGTGACTGAACATCCTTATCTATAAAAATATAATTAGGTACTACAACCTTAATTTATAGAGTATAATCAATTAAACTAATAATGTTTTTAATGTAAATCTTGGTCATTGGATTACTTGTGGTGGTTTACAAATTTATACCGTACGATAGTAAAACATTATTGTGCGTGTACTCTCATAACATACTTCTAGTCTGTTTGTGAGCTTAGTATACATCTTGACTCTATTTTGGTTTTGTCTAATTAAGTAGCATCATGATGAAATGTTATTTTAAAAATACTTAAGTTTTTTTTTGCTTTTGGATTGGTATGTACATACAAAGCATTCTTGTAACTGTTTAAAATTAGTCTGAAAATGCGACATTGAGAAATATATTGCCGAAGTTTTTTTAGTTCCGAAAAGCAAATTAGGCTAAATAGCGGTCTTTTCTATTGCTGTTTTTGAGAGACTTTTTGATAGAAATTTTATAGTCGGTGTTTAACAGTTAGAAATTTTTTTAAAAGTCTACAACAATTTGACTCAAAAGATTTTTTATTACAGACAGATGTTGGTTAGAACTGTTGTATTTCATTATAATTGTAATAATGGGGCCCTATCATTGTGTGTAATACGGTACACTCGGTTATTCGAAGTAATGTGGAGTCAGGCTATTTAAAATAAAGTTTGGATAATATTAATGTTTTATTAACAAAGTCACAATGTATCAGTAGTTTACGTAAATAGACAAAACAAATATTAAAGTCTTCAATTAGATATATAAAGATGTATTGCTTTTTTTGCAGATTTGACTCTGAAAATAGCATTTCTAAGCACACTGTTGACCTAACCGCAGACACAACACAATGGTCTCGATTCTCTTCAAGAAGGCGTTAAGCTAATTACGTTATTATCACTAAGGAACCACTAATAACAAAATTCGGACCATAGCGATAGCCACGTTAATACCATTAACGTATTAAACCATTGTTTTATAAAGACAGAGTAAATGTTTTTTCAATCTTGTGGTAATCAGTAGATTTTATGTATTTTCGTTAATATTCGGAGCTCCGTAATAAGGCATTAATACCCGGTTGCACAAACATTCTTCAAAATTGATGGCTTGTTAATCTGTCATTAACGTATTTTTAGCCAATCAGAGCACGATATTTTCATTTAATCAGAGTTTAATGGTCCGTCAAATTTGATTGACGTTTGTGCAACCGGGGGTAAATCATTTGTTTAATTTTTATGAATTTTTTTGCTATTCTGCTAAGGACAATTTCAGATAATTCGGCGGTAATTTAATTTTTTTGGGTAATACAGCAAAATTAACATTCGGTTTTGTTTTG
The DNA here is from genome assembly GCA_029207805.1 of Tribolium confusum. Lineage (NCBI taxonomy): Eukaryota > Metazoa > Arthropoda > Insecta > Coleoptera > Tenebrionidae > Tribolium > Tribolium confusum. The sequence goes on from JALGAY010000006.1 coordinate 16,378,590, forward strand.
GATAATCTAAGATTACAGGCACAACCCCTAATTTTTTAAATGGAAAATATAAGTTTGTGATATATCATTTGAAAGGTCTCTTTATTCTCTACTCAAAAATGTTATCGTTTTTAAGTTTCTAAGTTTTTAATTCGCAAGAATGAAGATAGAATTAAATTTTGCTATAATATACTCATAATGTAAAATGAAATAGAAAATGTAATAAAATGTAAAACACTAAAAAGAACAGTGAATTTCAGTGAAGTAGATGTTTAAATTGTTCACCGCGAACGTCTTGGCAACATTTTCCATTACATTTTACATTTTGAATATATTATAGCGAAATTTAATTCTATCTTGATTCTTGCAATAAACTTGAAAACAATAACATTTTTGAGTAGAGAATGAAGAGAGCCTTCATAAGCTTATACTTCCCATTTAAAAAAGTGGGGGTTGTACCTGTCACTCGAAGGGAGTTGAAGGTAGAGATTGCATTTTTATGTTGAAGAATGTTAATTAATTTGAATTGGACGTGTTTTAAGATTTTTTATAAATATGTACAGTAACCGAAATAATGAATTTATTCCATTTGGCTTTTACTCACTGTATAACAGGGCATCTAGTGAAGATAATTTTTACAGATTTTGTTTGACTGAAAATTAGTTGGGAATTTTTATCAACACAGAGGATTAATAATTAGAGAAATTTTAGGATTGCTTTTAAATTACTTTATTTAGTAAACAAGCTCGATGTTTTGAGAATTTTAATTCTCTTATTCACCTGGTAACATGGAAACTCTAATGCCAGTGAATATTGTTTAATTGCAATTAATTTTTTTTTTAATATTAAAATTATATTCTTTTTAAGTTTTTTGTAGGTTTTTACTACTACTTAACTCTCAAAAAAATTAATTATTAAATACTTTTTAATCGGTTTACGTTAAGAAACAAAATATTTATTTGTACCAATTTTTTTAACTAAAATTAGGGACATTTTATTTCATCGCTAATTTTTGAAAGATAACATTTTAATTAGATTACCACTGTTTTCTTACACTTTGTTGCAATTAGAAATCTGTTTCTAAAAATTAAAATATGATTATATTTGTATTGAATTTATCTATTTGCGAATCTGCTCTATGAAAAAGTGTATATATAGTCGGTTTGTGTACAAATGATCAAAAATAAAAAGATAACACCTCTAAGGTGACTACAGTTTTGTTATTTTAGAGCGGTTACTCCATCTAAAGATTCTGATGATTTCAGGGTTTGGCGATATTGCATTTCCAGCCCGAAATATGTAAATGTAAATGGAAATTTAAACTTTTGATTATAAATGTTTCTTCTTTATTTAAAGTAAAACGTTTTTGAATTAAACTAATTTGGGCTAATTTTGAAAATCGGAGTTTAGACAAAATACTATTGGATTTTTATTAGAAAATGAGAATGTAACTAAACTAATAAATTATTTTAACAAAGCAGCCGTATCTAAGCTGTTACAAGTACCTAATGAAGGGTTTAAACTTGAAGTTATAAATGGTCTCAAGCATATCTGTTTAAAAACTAGCTTCTTACCGAATACGCTATCATAAACTAATGCCATAAATTGTAAGGCGAACACCTTGTAGGGAGTAATTTAAAAAACTGTTTTGTATATTTATACTTAGTTTAAGCAGTATTCTTAATTTTGAGACACTGTCTCTATAATAATCTCTAATTTTGAATTACAATTTAATACAGGTCTACATCTGTTCTTCTTCTTGTCAATGATAAAATTTTTCAAGAATTTACAAGAAAAGTTTTTTTAACAATAATATTCAACTAATTAATAAATTGAAAACTCTTAAGTTTTTTTAAGATTATGTAACATTTCAAAATTTCGTCAGCTTTTATAAGAGAGATTGCTAATTATGCAGTTTTATCAGATTGTACAATGGCGGTCCTTGAAAACTAGGACACTAAATCTGGTAACTTTACTGACTATTTGGCAAAATTACATTCTCAACAAATCGTAGGCAAGCCGTTCATAAAAATATTGCAGTTTGAGGATAAATCCACAATATTTTTTTCTGTTAAAATGTCTTTAGTTTTCAACGGTTGCAACTGTATGATCTTTAATTTTAATATACACTCACCGGCACAAAATTCGATCCATTATTTATATTTAATTTATCTTAAGTAAATTTTGTTCTAAGCGGCAACAATTTTTTGCTTACTTTAAATTACACAATTTTAAATGAGTATAAACAAAAAACAGCATAAATTAAACAACAGTGTTTTTTTATTTTCCAATAACAAAAATAGTGCTGAATTTTACAAAAAATTAAAGCCTAAATTAAAACCTAACAAAGTGGAAAACCTACACTTAAGACTCGAGTTTAACAATGTGCATCACCTTCTTTTGCTTGAATTACAGCTGCCATTCTTTTTGGCATTCCCTCAATAAAGTATCTTTGGCCGATTTACTCCCAAATTTGAGTTACTGCCACATTTAGGTATCTCAGAGGTACTGGAGTAGGAACTCTGTTTCGAATCTTTCTTCCCTTTATATCCCAAAGGTGTTCAATCGCTGAATACGAACCCAATCGAGATACGTGCTCACGATACGTGTAGTGCGCACGTGCATTATCGTACATGAAAATGAAATTTTTTCCAATAGTTTGTACACAAGGCACAACATGGGGTTCCAGATCGTCTCCGACATACCTGTTGACATTCATTCTTCCCCTATCTGCAATGACTAATTCGGTGCAGGCTTTCAAACTAATGCCATCTCACACCATAATAAAACCTCCTCCAAAATTCAGTTTCGGTACTAATTACACTGAACAAATCTTTTCCCCAAGCGTCGCCAGATTCTTTGTCGTCCATCTTGAAAATGAAGACTTAATCTCGACTCATCAGAGAAGAGAACTCGTCTCCAATCACCAACATCCCAATTCTCATATTCACGAGCAATACGTAGTCGCTCTTCTCGATGCTCTCTGGATAACTTGGAGCCATTTGCTGGTTTTCTTGCAAGGAATTCTTCTATGTTTAGTCTCTTTCTTACTGTTTTTTCGATAATTGGTACACCTCTTACTTCTTCTAAAAAACTACGAGCAGCAACATCTGTCGTGACTCTATTTCTCAACACTTGCAGTGTGAAAAAATGATCATTTCGAGCAGTATATCGCCTTATTTCTCCTAGTGTAGTACCCAGTTTTCCGAAACCGTTCTACAGCTCTTTGCACACTGCATCTTGAAACTCTAAGAACTCGAGCTGCGTAGGTAGCATTGTGATCTGCATCTTATTTGCATCTTAAACTAAAGCAATTGCTGTAGCTGCGTCCGTTGGATTTAGAACCATATTTGCTCTTGCAAGAATAAATTAAAATGCCAAGTTTAGTGGCAGGTATCACAATAAAAACAATTATCCACAGGTATCATAATAAAAAAATAAATAAAAAAAAGTTAAAAAAAACTTAAAAATTCTATCAGATGCTTATTTTTTTTTGTTTTTTTAGTCTTAACATTGGTTAGAAATGTATCTTATATATACCTAAAAATTCTCTGACTAAAAAAAAAATTATAACAAATTTGTTTTTAAGAAAATCAAGTATGGATCGAATTTTGTGCCGGTGAGTGTAGCATTTTACATTAAGGATAAGTAAGTTAAAAGTAAGTTAAGTGATCTTAAAAAGCTTTTTTTATTACTTAAGTTAATTTACGTCTTTTTAAACAAGGCTTTATTGCACAATGTATAAGTCAATTAATTTTTAATTGACAAAATGTGAATATGACAATTTTGTTAGTTGACAACTTCGGTTATTTTAAGTGTAAAAAGAATTTTGTCAACTTTTAAAAAATCAAAAATTTAAGAGACTTTGAAAACCTGAAAAATCTGTAAAATTATAAAAAAACAGTTTTACAAAACTTGAAAATATTTTTATTTTGTTTTAAAACATTTATTGTATCAAGTCTTCTTTGAAATTTTGCTTCATAAGAAGCGCTGATGTGAATGCCAACATAATAAATGTTTTATCACTAAAACAAATCGCGATAAAAAATACAGACATCAAATTTTGATATTGTCAACTAAAATAGTATTAGTAATATTAGTAACTACACAAACTTTTTTTTTTAATTTTGAGATTAGTAAGTTATTCTAACGGTGTCTGATATTGTGATCGTGCTTAACTGAAACAAAAGTTATTGGTTGATTTAGACACCTTTTTATGTCATTGTCAAAATTAGATGTCTGTTTTTTGTCGTTAACTGTACAACAGTAGCAAAAAAAAATCAATGACAATTTTGTGTCTTATAGTTAAAAATTCATTTTTTTCAATTAGTGGCTTTAGTCAGTGCTCAAAATATTTGCAAAGTTATATTTGGTACAAACATTTCAAAAGATATTTCTCGAATCTCATTATTTTCTTTTGGGAGAAATCCCAAACTGGTCATAATACGTCGTTAAGTCCTTGCAATGCGTATTGAATGCCTTGAAAGGATTCGGGTCAATTACTTGAGCCACCAAACAACAAACACATGAATTTCCTGGCAATAACAGTTGTGCACATGTATTATTACCAAATAATTACGTAATATCGGTGCACCGTATCAAACCGTTATTTTTGTAATTTTGTTACATAAAATCGTCCGTTAATCAACGGTAGTCCTATACAGGGTTGCTCCATAACAAATCAATTTAAAAATCGGCGCGTTTTCTGCATAGAAAGTGATGATTTCTCGAAATTTTTTACGTGCAATGCTTAAACAATAACACTGTTATACAACTGTAATTTCAACATTCTACGAGGGTTTGCCTTGACACTGGTGATTGTTTCACGAGACGATGCACCGATGGAAAAAATTCTATTTCCTGGGATGTCCGAGTGAAAGTTATTATTTGCAATTTCTCCGAGAATTATGGAATTTAATTATACTAATAGCCTATTAATAATTGAATACTTGAGGACGATAAAGGAAGCGTGTAATGGGGCATTATTTATTTATCGACAAGGGTTATCGACCAATTTCGATTATGCAAAACATTGAAACGTACACAAAACTTATATAACAGTTACGGCAAAAAAATGTAATCAAAAATTAAAAATTACAACATTTTAACCTTTATGTTAAGTATTATTTATCTTAAAGGTTAATCTAACTATACCTACAGGTAGGTTTTAGGTCAATTATTTCTTTGAAGTTTACGGTATTCCATACCTATTTCTTTTTGCAATAGTTTACTCTTATGAAATATCTTTTGATTTAATTGTAAGAAGATTAGTTCTATAGAATTTAATAGATAACGATTGCTTTCTAATACATTGACGTGATTTAATCAGACTTAATATTTCTAATGTAATGTGGTTTTAAAATTAATTTTATGCGTTCTCACACTGTGTAAGAACTGTAAACAATAAACCATAAAAATAACGTTTTTATTTTTTATATTACTAAATTAATATTTCATTAAGTTATAAAATTCGGCTATTTACTGTTATTTAATAAATTTTTAAATTAATGAGCAAAATTAATTAAAAATATCTCTACGTATATTTAACGGCATTAGGGTTTGTTAAATCAATATTGTATCATTATAATAATTTTTTATTGTTTTTCAATATCTAAGTCTAAAAGTTGTATTATGAGTGAAATTTTACTTGGTAATCATAATTATGTGTAATGGCTGTAATATGTGAGTTCTCTGCCGGAAACGATAGGCTAAATGATTGCTCTCGACAGAAGGACAGAACTGTTGTTCTTATCTTAAGATAATATTTTATTAAATTTCGTACTTTTATAAAATAATAACCTTTTAATAATGTAGGAACTAAAAAAACTGGGAAAAAATCAACCGATTATTTTTTTATATAGTTAAAAATTGTCTTAATCGTAACGGTAACATCGCAGAGTGTTAAATTTGAAAGGGCACTCATATTTAAAAAAAATATTTTTTGTTTATTATTAAAGAATTGATTTTTTGTTTGCATCAGTATTATTCCCGACCTAGACATTTTTTAGTTTTCGTGTCTACCAATTTGATTAATATATGCTTTTTATGGTCTTATACGTTGGTACATGGTTAGAGAATCCAATTTTTGGCGTCTTTAATCTCGTTAGGCTCCAAAAATTAGTTTTTTAGCAATTTAATAAAAATATTTAAATTTTTTTTATTTAAATTTAAGGACTTTACAACTTTCTTTTTTTATAAAAGGAATTATTCTGCTGAACTAGTTTATTTATTAAACAGGTAATAATAATAAGGTAAATAATTTCTAAGACGTGATCTCAGTCTTAAAAAACGCCAACATTTATTATATCTTTTTCTGGTTTCGTCTTTCTAATTTTTCTAACCGCAAGGCACCATAAATCTCTTTTATACAAAGTTTTGAACTTGCTTGCAGGAAGAAACTGCCTAATTTTTGCTTTAATATCATTAACTTCTTTTATTTGTTTTCAGAAATTTATATGAAAAATTTGACAACAATTTTTGGGATTCTCCAAAGAAACACAGAAAATGACAGTATTCGTTTGTGGGCTTTGAGACAGAACTGATTTTATTGCTTATCGTTGCCGACAGTGAATGTCACTTCTATAATTTGCAGTTATGCAGTTGATGCTATATTTAAATAATAAATCTACTTTTTCAGGTTTGAATATCGTTAAATTGTTGCGTGGGAAACGATTGTATTAGGACAGGTAAAATGAAAGTTTTAAATTTTTGTAAAGTTTTTAAAGTTTCGTATTTTGTCTTGTTCAGAGTTTTTCTACAGCAACAAGTGAAATTTCTCGGCTGAGGAAGACGAAATAAATCGTCGAAACGTTGCGACGAATTAATTTTTTTTGTTTCACCTGTCCTAAAAAATGATTTCTCACGTAAAAATTCTAATAATGAATAATAATAGATGCTTAAAATTTAGTTGTTACAAAATTTTTGAATTATTTTATGAAAGAAATGAACGGTTTCAGACTTGTATAGCAATAAAATTAGTTTGACAAGTAAATTTAGCCATGCTACACTGAATTACAAAATTATTTGTCCGTACGTACGGTACTCCATGATAAATTACATTTCATATAATTCTCTAGAATTTGTGCAATCTCCCGTCATTGGTGTTACATTTCCTCATACAATATGAATTTTACAACAGTAATTTATTAATAATCGAATTATTTACTCGTACAAGACTTATACATGCTCTTGTATCAACCACAGTTTAATGGAATTTTAATCGAGGCAAAATAAATGATAGGTTTGAACACAATTAATGCTTCTGTTTATGAGTTTCACTCGCTACTAGACAGCTAATTAAAATATTGAAATTATGACGATTACACTACGTGTCATTGTTGATTGTAATACTAAAAATTCCTGATGCCTGAAATGAAACGTAAATTAACAGTCGCGGAGCGTTTCTTTATGCCTTTAAAAATAATCTATTTTTATGATACGAATTACGTTTCTTGGTAATCACTGAAATAATAAATTGCAGCACGAGAAATAAACGATTACAGACTTTCAGGTGCTTCAAACCGGCAATTTTATACGTTGTGGACAGTAATAAGACTTCATATTGACTGTTTTAATTAAGATTTGTAGTTCACTTGTTACACTGTAATAATAATTAGATGTTTTTTGCAAAATTTTGAGGCCTGTTTGCTGAAATAAGGTTCATTTAAATTGTGAATGTAAAGAGATTGTGCTACAACTAATTAGAATTTTAAATTGATATCACCTACGAAAGTAGTAATAATAACCTAATTTATCTAATTGAGAAAAGTAAAACTAATATGGAAAAAAGGTTTTTTGTAACAAAGTCTACTTTTATGTATCTACTTACTTACTTTTCTCCGAACTTTTTATTATAGATTTATTTTTTCGATTTTTTTAAAATGAAGATCCTTGTTTATAAATCTTAATACTTTCTTTATTGTTGCTACATCTGTTTCGGCGATTAAAATATCATCAGGCTTTAAAAACACGATGGATAACCGCTTTGTTTATTATTAAAGATTTTTTTTAGTTTTTTTAGTATTTTCTTGCATGTATCTAACTAAGCGTTAGACTATTTGCCATTGAACAGTTTCAAGTTTTTCGCGGTTTTTCTTTTATTGTCCGTTTCAGTGTCTCATATCACTTTCACAGATTTACTTTCACACATTCTTACTATATGGCCGAATAACCTAAGTTGTGCATTGCATTTATTCTAAATAGTTTTTACCTTTACTCTATTTCTAATTATCTCATTTCTAGTTTTACTACTTTTTGTTCCTTTTCTAGATATTTTAAGATTTGCATTTAATATGCTTGTATTTTTGCTGCTGTACATCTATTAATTATAAATTTAATTTGTATATATTATATTAGTTTAATAAAAAACCGTTATAGCTATTTTTATTTTTTTGGAAAGTGAATTACTTATGTAGACTTTAGAGCCGTATGAAGCTCTGTAGTTTTCTAAGCGCTTCTATTTAAGCTGTTACCTAATATACCTTTTTTATCTAATAATGCAGTTTCCACACATTTAAGTTGGTTAGCCTTGTTTTTTTTTGTTTTAAATAAACGATATAACCATTTTGTTAGAGAAGCACTGGTGTATTTTTAAGTTCGGTTCCTTAAGAGGAATCCGTACCTTTCCTGCCGACTGCACCTTATCAATAGGAAATAATGCTTTGCAAGGGTTTCGAAGTCTCTATAAAATAAGTAAAATTAATTTGTTTTAATAAACCCTTGAAGTTTCTTACAGGTAAAAAATGTACTTTTCTAGTGCTATATTTAAATAAAAAAATTTAGTTTTAACTATCGAAGTACATGCTTTGTCTTTATGTAGTCATTTTAACAGCAGTTTTAAAAAGTAATTAAAAAATAAAAATTATAAAACATTACTAGAGAAGCATAGGCTGATCTTTTCCCTATAAGAAACTGCAGAAACTTATTTTTTAAAAAAATTTACTTTTTATTTCATGGGGACTTCGAAACCTTTGCAAAGCATTACTTATTCCTATTGGTAAGGTGTAGTCGGCAGGAAAAATTGGGATTCTTCTTAACAAAGTTGAAAACACTGATTTAAAAATAATGTGTTTGTTCTCATCTAAGTATTTGTGTAACTATCAGATGTTCGATCGATTGGTGGTAAAATAATGCACAATCTGCGATTGCTGAAGTTTTAATTACTTTGTTTTTGCAAAGGCTATGAAACAAATTCTATATTTGGACCTATTTGGAGGTTAAATAATGCTAGATTTGATGCATAAAAGAAATGAAATAAATAAATGTTACACACAGCAAAGTTACTCTTTATTCTGGAAATCTACTTAAAAATATCAAAACAATTTCATTAGCACTAGGAATTTGTTATTGAGGTATATGTACAGTATGATTCAAAATACTGTCACACTTTATGACTGTTTAAGATTTGCGCTAAACTCTTAAAATAATTTGTTATTTTAAATTGTTAGCTAGTTAATTACTGTCTATCAACAAGACAATATGAACATAACTCTAAAACTGACTAGAACTCAGAGTTTCACTCAGATCTCTATAGCGGTCAGGTGTGACATAAGTTTTGAATCATACTGTACATAACATTGTTTATGTTTCAATCTTCATAATTTTAAATTATTCGAATATTTTGCAAACGATTCTTGTGAATTTTTAAAGATTTGATAGTTACGTGGTTGACAGCAATTAACCCTTAACTGGTATGGTGTTTAAAAAAATAAATTGGATTTGCTATGATAATACATATACATATGATCCACAGTTATTATCATATTATCATACAAGTTATGTGACAAGGGTCAAAGCGGATTTGAAATTGGTGTTTTGTCTAGGATTCTGTGGCCCTAGTCTTTGCTTTTATTTGATTTTGAAATTATGTGTTGCTTGAATCAGCTGTTCGTAGCAAACTCGGAGGCCAGTTAGTAGTAAAAGTAACTAAAAATACAATACTTTCTAAGTTTTAATTAAGTATTGTTTTTTTGTTATATTGATTTTGTTAGATCTTCCAAGACAAATTTATCAACGAATCGAAGTGATTTGTGACTAATTTTGTTAAGCTTAATTTTTAGAAATTAAATTTTATTAGTTATTTCGAACTTTGCATTTTATTTTTGTTGTCAAACTGTCGAGAAATAAATGTTTTAAAACTTATTAAGCATTTGTAAAAGTTGAAATAAATAGTTGTTCACTTCCATTTAATTATTATTTTTATATACAGAGTGTGCACTGTAAAACTGACATTTTTTTAACTTGTTTATTTTTAATGATTTTTTAATTCTGTAGAAACCTTTTATTACGAATTTTACAAGGTCTGATTTTTGACACCTTGTTTATTATACTAACGACCGGTTTATGCCGTGAATTTCAAGATGTATTTCAATTATCAATTGAATTTATAGTCAAATAAACCATGATTTTAACTGTATAGTTAGCATTTTTGAAGTAATTAATATCAAAATTGACACATTGTCAAACGTAATATGAGGTGCTTTTCAAAATGTTTAATTTGAAACAAAAAATGTGCTTAGCGAAAAGTTATTTTAAAAAGGCAGCAAAACACTCCTATAAACATTGGAAGAACTCTACAAAAATATCTGTTAGATTAATCCCACGGTATCTCATGGTTTGGTTTATAAAGAGAAGAAAATTTGATTTAGCCTTTATATTATCACCGTGAAACACAACAACGAATTAAAATATTTAAGACAAATTTATTGAAACACGGTTTACAAAAGCACTAGTCAAAATAAGAAATAAAATAATACTGAAAATTAAACATGCAACCAGATTGACACGATGTCGTGAATTTTTAGTTACTTAAACTTAAATACTTTAGTTACTTAGTTAAAAATTAATTGATTGTTTGCATTGTAAACCCGTGCGAACTGCACAACGTATAACAACAAAAGGGACAAGAGTGTATTGCCTGAGGCGAGTCTAATAAAGAATCAAAGAACTATACCGACAGTTTCTGATACTCTGTTCTATTTGTTCTTTCTTTCTAACCAATTTTTATACGTTTAATTAGAGTAAAATTGGAGCAATGTTTTTACGCAAAATTATTTCGCTTGAGCGATTTTTGAATATTTACAAACTTACTTATTCTACAGAGGTGTTAATGCTTTTAAATACATAAATCACTTTAATTGTCATTGTTGTAAATACTGAAATTATTTTTGTCTGGTATTTATGTTTGAGAAAGTAAAAGTGATGGAATAAATATTTTGCAACAAATATTTAATCACATAGGAATTATTACAAATTAAAGTGTTTCTCTTTGTTCTTTTCAAATAAGCTCAAGATTACTCGAATTATAAAACTGCAGGTAACATTTTCTAGACTCTTGAGTGCAATTTACAATATTTTAATAAATTGAAAAGGTCACTAAAAATTTATTGTTCATTGTTCACTGAATCGTAACAAAATTGTTGAGTGCATATCTAATCAAGAAAGTCGTGCCTAATTCTATCCAGGTGAGAATCATCAAAGTGCATTACAATTTTCTAGGTCAAAAAATCGATTTTTGAAATATAAACCTATCATTCTTGCGATTTCACTTTCATAATAAATCTTTACGAGGAAAAAATCAAAGTTGGTTATAACGGATCAAATCAAGCAGGTGCTAATTTAGGCCATAGGTCACGGTAATTCGCTAAGAGGATAATCACCAGTCTGGAAATTTTTCCTAATACCTATTATTTGTATTTGCTTTAAGGCTACAATTAAGTAGGTCATTTGATGGCACTTTGTCAATTTTCGATGAAATAATTAAGTGAAACTAAACTAAAAATTAATTTCAGGTGGAAACCATGGGTTGGCTCATCGGATTTCAGTGCAGTGTTATGTGATGAGAATTTTAGTGATTGCTAAAATCTAGACCAATGATTGTGAAAAACTTTTGTGATGAACGATGCCGTCCTACATGTACATTCAGACATGTGTGTGGGTTCTGATCGGATTTTTTTGCGCTGGTAAGTGAAACTAGGACATACTGAATCTCTATTGGCAGAAAATGAGGGTCTCCTACAGATAAAAAAAACAAAACAATGTCTTAGTAAATTACAACATCTGTGTTGTAATAAAAGAATATATGAGATGCAGGAATCACTCTTAATCGTTTGAAGGCCTTCTTTTTGCGAAATTTTTAATGTTGCAATTTTTTTTTGGAATAATTACGTTTAATGCATTTCAAGTTTTTTTTGTTTTTTTAAGTTTAATTTAGTGAAAGCCAAATTGTTGATATATTAACATGAAAGGAATGTCATAAAATAAATCTCGTAATAATAATAATAAACACTTTGTAAATAGAGAAATGCAGCTTTTAATACAGTTGTTATATTTAATTATTCAGTTTTCTACATTTTACGATTATTCTATCTCATATAATTTTTATACATTCTATTTTACATCTGTTATCGTTAATCAGTAGTAACAATTTTTTTTTTAAATTCCAGTTAAAGTGTAGCACCCTCTTGAGAAATGAGGGAATACAACTCTCGTGACATTTATTTTGAGAATAAGTTAGATTCTCGAATGTGATATTGTTTGTTACTAAAATTCATTAATATTGTTGTATTTTCATGAGTGTACTTTTGTAAGACAAGGTGCATTGTAATTTTGGGAAATGTAACTAGAAATTTTGTGATTCTGTCTTTAAACATTTTTTTCTTATTTATTTAATCAAAGTTTTAACGCTTGAGTAGCAGCGAGTCCATTAGTAATAGTAGAGATTAATCGTCAATTAACAAGGAGCCAATTTCAATGCTTTTTCGTTGATTGCACTTGAGTTAAAAAAAATTTGAAGATTCTTTAGAGTTTCTTTTACAACAATTTGACAAGTAAATTTTTTTACTTTTTGAATGCCCTACTTTAATTTATCGAGAAGCTTAATAATTTAAAATTGTTTGCTCATATCTTAAAACAATTTTAGCCTCCAAATGGCTAGATTTTCTTTATCAAAAAAAATTATAATATTTTGACCTGGTTAACTTATATTTTAGAAATAAAATTTAAGTTTTTTTTGACTAATAATTTAATCCTTAATATTAATACATGGTTACATTAGCAAAAAAATTTTTTTATTTCCTACTTAATCAATATAGCCAAATATTATCTTAGTTACGGTAACCATTATAACATTCATAACTCCCATGGGAGTTATAGGAGGCAATTATGAATTCTTAACTCCCTCTAATTTTTTAATTGAAAAGAAACACAAATCTGGTGTACTAAAGTTGCGAGAAAAGAAGAAATGCTATTAAATAACAATTTTTAAACGCCAATAATATCGTTTCGTTTATATTCTTGCTTCCAGTGTTACTTTTATTCAACAATTCTTAAAATTTATGATATTTTTTCTTGCACATTCCTTCCGATGTTATGGACTCTAAAACATGGGAAAAAATAAGTAAATATACATACCATATTTGAAAAATATGCCAGAAATATTATTTCATTTACATTTCTGCTGCCAGTGTAGTTCTTTTTTAGCCATTCTTGAAATCGGTCGTATTCTTTCTTGTACACTACTTCAGATTTTCTTGATACTAACACAGCACGAGCTTTCTCAGCTTTTTTTAATACTTCTTCTGAAATATCTAATGTTTTTCACGTTCTCAATCATTATTAAATTTTTGTTTACGCAGTTGTCAAGAAATAAATCCATAGTAACCAGGCCTAGTTAACTAACAACAAATTTGTTTTTTGGATTTGTTTAATAGAAAATAAAATTGTAATTTGTTTTTTGAACTTGTTTAGTAGGAAATAAAATTGATTATGTATCACGTGAATTACTGGGTGTCAATAACCTCGGGCAACTTACAATCCCTCGGGCCTAATGGCCCTCTGGATTGTAACTTGTTGCCCTCTGTTATTAACACCCTCATAATTCCCTTGATACATAAATAACTATAAAATTCTTCATTAATATTATAGTTTTGACATTTGACAGTTTGAATTGAAACCGTTATAAAAAATTTTATACAACAAAACCTTTTTAAGGGTTAGTAATTTATCTCACTTAAGGGTTTTGGGTACCAGATTACCAGAAACTGGGGGACATAATGTTAAAAATTGTAACTTTTAAATTGTTAAAATAAAAACGGCTAACCATGATGGTGATCAACTTTCAAGGAGAAAAAGAAGAAAATTATACTCAAGGATGACACTTTAACTAAATTAACTAATACAAAAATAAATAAAAAAACTGAATTTTTAGGACAAATTATGGGTTTTTAGCAGAGTTTTAATTTTTTACATACTTAATAAAAAAGGGTACCAGATTTGTACAATTATCACAAGAGAATTACCAAGTATTTTTTATTGATTAATTTTTTAATAGATTCAAAGAGGGGTATTTGTGAGAAGAAGGGTAATTTCAAAAAAGGACATAGAAATTCTACAAAGTTAAAATAATCAATAAATTTTATTGTTATTGTCAGAATAGAAAATTACAATAGTAAAAATTTAGGTGAAATCCAAAAACAAAAGTTTTTAAATCAAACTTTTGTCATTTAAGTACGGTCTTGGAATAATAAAACACTTTAAATATGGTAAATATTTTTTTAGTTGCTCTAATTTTTTTCTTTTAATAAAAAACTGTTGTAAATTTGTTTTCAGAGATAAAAATTGTAGATGATTATCCTTCACCTTCTTAACAACTTGCAATTATTTTTTTTTACTTCTTAATATCTACCAATCACCACTTTCTTTTCTATGAATAATCGGAAAGTGTACCTTTCCTTTTAATCATGTTTCTTTTAGATGATACCCATTTGTCATAAAAAATCCAATCTCTAATTTTCTTTAAAGCTGGTCTTGATCTTGACACTAAAATGGGGATGAAAACATTGTAGATCCGTCACACACCAATAGATGGCGAATTCAGTCAAGTGTGATTTTTAATAATTTATAAATTTTTACGCTAGTACAGTTTTCATTTGTAAAATTTTGTGAAAATGGATTTTTAAGTAAATTTTAAAAGTTTTATATCCTGCAAATATCAAATGAATATGTTAATAAAAATTTATAGCTAATTTTATAGACTAATAAATGTTTTATAACTTTAGAATATTAAAAAAAACTACAGTAATACGTTTCGGTTTTATTTAATAAAACCCTTGTGGTCACTTTATTGATCAGTTTCGGCAGCCGAAATTTTCACCCCAATCGGAAATTCAATTTTTCACCCTTGATCTTCTTTAAAGCCTTGCTTGAATAGAGTCCTATTGATTGAAATTCATTTCGTTCTTAAACTTGTGTTCACTTTCTACACTTGCCAAAATTAGGTAGTGATATATGATATTGCGTAGGAGCTTGCCTAAAACCGTGTCAAAATGTCATTAAACCGTACTTTAATCATGATAATTAGTCACGGGAATCACCGGAAGAAGCTTCCGCAATATTATAAACTCGGCAAACATTGCTAAATATTGGACACAGTAATTAGAACGTGCTACTAATAATTTGTAAATAGAAAGTTCTGAATTTGGCTCGTATGGGTGCAATTAAAACGGACTCAAACAGGGGAATTACATTTAGACTGAACTTTCGAAGTGGGAAGACATGATTAATCACTTACAAGTGACCTTTGGCCATGATTTTATTTTTGTGTAAAAGAAAATTTGAAAACAAGGAAACTATTATGTAAAATTATTATTGCTAATTGCTTCAGTTAGTATATGCGTTTAAAAAGAAAGTAGAAAATTTAGCGAGGACTGGGGTTTATTTGTTTTTACAACGTCGGTGTTTACTCTTCATTAACACACATCAATGAGGTGTATAATGTAGAACAAAAAGCTATACACGGAAGAAATTTGTTAAGCAAATTTTAATGCTATATTGTGGGTGCGTTAAAAAAATTAATATGTCATACGATAATTACGATTTTAAGTCGTCTACAATGTTTGTAACCGACTAGATAAATTGTAAATAAAGGAATAAATGGAGAGTTTGAATCATGCGGCGAAACATTTAGGCATATTATAAACTGCCGAATCTGTGTTATATCGCAAAATGTTCTTTAGTTTTGTAATAAATTCTTTTAATTTAATTAATTTTAACTAGAAAGACAACTTGAGAAAAACTAGAATTAAGAAATATTCACAGTTAATTCTACACTGTGTACAAAATCTTATGGATATTTTAAAATTTGGGCAATAGACTTACCTATACTGCGTTTTATTTCTTAGTGTTTGTTTGAAACAATATTTTTAATTTTAATCATAAAGAAAATACCGATTTTTGTACCTTTTTTGTATTAATGCTAACTTTTTCAAGTGGAAAATTTAAGCTCAGATCACCCTATAATTACTACTGCAAAGAGTGTAGTGAGTGTTTAATCGAAACATGGTAAAACATAGAGTTTTAGCTGCATCCGAGAGAAACAGAGAGCTATAGAAACACTGTAGACTAGCCACAATCATTTCGTCATCGCTAACACTCATGCAGTTAGTCAAAGTATGATAAGTCGTTTATGAAATCGATAACTACAAACAGGATTTATTCGACAAAGACACAGAAGAGGTAGATCTTAGTCTACAAGCAGAAACTAAGACCGTTATAGACGCTTAGTGGTAACAAGAACTCTAACAATTTACGTTTAGCGAGCGACAAGTACTCTTTATGCTGAGAATGGCCCAATATTGAACTTTCAAACCATTGTTAATCCATTTTGAGAATTTAGATTACATAGTCAACGACCATAGTGAAGTCCTCGTCTATAATCTGTAAATCATGCGACACGTATTAGGTGGCCAACTCTTTATCAAAATTGAGATAGAGAATGGAATACCGTTTTATTTTCTGATCAATTTTGATTTGGTCTTACAAGTGATAGCGTTTTCGAGTATGGAAGATGGCTGGTGAGAGTATCAGCAACAATTTTTTCACTAAACTGTTCTATTTGAGAGGGGATTAGTAATGGTGTGAAGAGGAATCTGTGTTGGTGATTGCACCAACTTGTATGGTTGTCAACGAACAATGAACATTAGTAATTATTTACAAAAAAAAACAGAATTTAAAGCTTTCGGATAAAATTTTTTATATAAATCTTATGCGTTAGTTAATTTTACAGGCTCTAGTTAATCAGGGTTCTCGCTTTCAACTCGGACCTGAAACAAAGTTCTCGCCTGTAAATTAAACTTCGCATACGAATAAAAATAGCTAAATAATTTTTTAAGCTAAAGTAGCTTTTATTTCGGCTTGAGTTTACTCAGAGGAGGTGGGGGAAGATTTGATAATTGAAACTCAGGAAGTTTATTTAACGAATTTATTTAAACAAGTATCAAATAAACAGGATAAACAAAATAAAACAGGTTATAAAAAAAACGGAATTTTCAATATTCTAGTCCTCTGAAAAAACAATTTTTTTGGGAGTTTTACGGAGAAGGTCTGTGAGAAATACCAGTTACCTATTGGAAGCTGTTATCGGAAATTATTCCAATTGTTAATCCAATTTGAGAATTTAGATTTCATAGTCAACGACCATACTGAAGTCCTCATCTATAATCTGTAAATCATGCGACTTCTATTAGGTGGACAACTCTTTATCAAAATTAAGATAGAGAATGGAATTCCTTTTTATTTTCTGATCAATTTTGATTTGGTCTTACAAGTGATAGCGTTTTCGAGTATGGAAAATGGCTGGTGAGAGTATCAGCAACAATTTTTTCAGGAAACTATTCTATTTGAGAGGGGATTAGTAATGGTGTGAAGAGGAATCTGTGTTGTTGATTGCACCAACTTGTATGGTTGTCAACGAACAATGAACAATGTTTAACAAGAAAAATGAAACGTAAAACACCCACAAGCACCAAACTTTTTACTTGATATGACGCACGTTTCGACAACAAAGTGATCATTTTCAGATAGGAATTCATTTTTAATTTAAACACACCAAGCAGATCCAACAAGAAGAATGTTTAACAACATTGTTTAAATTTTTAGGCGGCTGCTAGTAAAATCTTTGTTTTTATTGATGATAATTTTCACAACACGGCAAAGAGTTTAATGGCATTGAATCTGTTGCTCTCCCTCTACGTCTTTTAGACTTAAATTCTACAGAGAATGTGTGGAACATGCTTGGAAGAAATGGAAGAGCGTTATACATGCTTATAAATTCCAGCCCGAAGACAGGCGAGAGCTTTCGGAGCTTCTGTTAGTTTTTTCTATTTCTCCAGGAGTCGGTTATAAACATTATTATTCGAAGTACGGCACGAGCAATTCGTGAAGTTTTACGGGTTACAGGACAGAATACTCGGTATTTGTGAACTTTGTGATGATTTGTGAAGAAAGCAAGTTGTGTTATAAATAAATTATGCATTTTATTGTGTTTATTTGGCTTTTTATATGAAATTCACCAACATCCCTAACATTTTCTTGCAGTGTAGTTTTAACTGAATATATTTTAGGTAAAATTTGTCTTTACTTTAAAGCTGTTCACTAATGTACAGATTTTATTTAAATATTTAAGTTAATATGAGTTTTTACGGTTTATCTACCAATAATTTTTGTACTCATAATTTTTGAAAAGCTATTTCTCTCTGCACCGGAGTAGTTTTTAATTACTATAAGGAATAAATAGTGAATATTTTACTTTGTGTCCATTAGGTGGAAATATTTTATTATTAATGCGACGACTTTGGTTTAGACTTCTGATGCTAAAATCTCCTAAGCAGTCTTACTATTAATAAGTAAAGTAAATTTTGTTAAATTATTAGAAGTTATTTTTTCTTAGATTTTGATTTTTGTTTGTTACAAAAAAAGTACCTACTTCAGGAAGAGATTTTATACATTTTCGCATTAATATAGTACAACTATTCGTGCAGAAAATTTATTTTTCTAAATACTGTAAATAAATAATTACGTATATTGCTATTACGTATAGTTACTTGTGAGTATTTGTATTAAAACGCAAAAAGTATACAGAGTGAAAATATAGTACCTATTTACAAATAACATATTAATTTAGTTTACTCGTAACTAAAAAAAGAAACTAAAAGTATTGTTTCTACAACAACATAATGCACTAATTAGTAAACTATGTAGTATGTAGTTCGAAACTAATATGTAATTACAACTTTGTCTAACTCGAAATCGTCTTTGTAATCCCTATCAGAGTGGGATTGATAATCTGTAAGAATAAAAAATTAAATAAAATTTATAGACCGTTGAGCTTTCTTCATACCTACTAAAATTATAGAAGGTTACCAGGGCCTTTGCCTTTGCGCAAAAATAGAAGTACTTAGAGGAAAATTTTTCATACATTTTATAGCAAAGTATGTGCATTCGGGGTTCTTTTAATTCAAAGAGTTCCATTAATAACAAATAATTTTTTTCTACTCTACAATATACACACGATAACAATAATTGATAAATAAATAACACACAAATAACGCCTAAGACTAATTCAAATACTTTGCTTTCGAGAATATGGCTCATTTTATTCGATCGACTGGTTCTCACTGGTTAATTTTCGGTTAATGTCTCCGCTCTTTATATAACTATAGATCCTTCCAGAATGTGTTCCGAAGTTTTGTGACTTTTCTCCACCCAAGCGAAGTGATAGCTCATTTCTCACGATCGATCTATGCGAGCGTGTATTAATGATTTCATAGAATTTTTGGTTACTGTGCGACGCTCGCCGCGATATCTTTCTGGTATTTTTTAGAATTATTTACTAGAAACTTTGTCTCTCTTATTGTTATTTTAAAACATTTGTAACAACATGTAATAGCTTTCGCTTGAGCTTTCGACATTTAAACATTTTTCTTTTGTTTTAACTAGTCAAACTCAGGACTACGTCCGTTGCCGTCGTGTCCACAAGCAAATTGCCTAGATATTCCGGGAAATATCTGATTTTTCACTAGCTGTGACGTGTTTTTACAGTTTGTTTACTTTTCAAAAACCGCCGATTGGGTTCTTCAGAATTAAACTTATTAGACTTCGACATTGTTAAAATTGTCGATTATTGTCACTTTCCCGTCATGTTCAAAAAAACAATTTTGTTTTAAGTATTGTAATAAGAATGTTAATAAATACAACGGGATTTGTTTGACAAACAACTGTAGTTAACTCTACGGCCTTGTTACAATTCAATAAAAGTATAAATTGCAGATCCAAATGCTTGTCAAATTTAGGTTAATTTTATTTTAGCCTATTTAAATATTTTATGATTATTTAATTTTTTTGTGGGGTCTACCTTTACAGCTGTTAGGACATGGACAGCTTTATAACTGCAACTGCGCTGTATATTTGCATAAAATGTAAAAATAATATAAATATAATTAAATAATATAAAAATAATAAAATCACTGTTTCTAATTTTACTTAAATGTGATAAGCCTCCATAATGTTTGTTAAATACGTAGATTTGTTGCCTGATCATTGTTGCCTGATGGGCTGCTTTTACCTTTTATTTTAACTACTGAAATCTTTAAATTCAAATATAAATTTGAAATATTGGTCACTAGAAAGATTTTTTTGTAAACAGATGTTTCTAATGATTACGATGCTACCAAAAGTGTTACATCACCAGCTGACAAATACAACTAGAAATGTCTTATCAGCTGTTTTACAAAAATTTGGGTCGCAGATGACACATTAGTCCGGTTTTTGATAATTTTTAAAAACTTGAAAATGTTTTCTGAGGATTTACATTTCGACGTTTCGGAGTTTTTCAAGATTAGTCTTTTAGTATCTAATAAAACAAAAATACATCCACAAGCATTCTCATTTCGTATTATGAGAGAATAAATGCGTGTTAATATTAGAATTATTGTTCTCCGCACTCGTTTCTTGAATGTCTTCAATCAGATAGAAGTCTTGAAAAAAGAATCTAGCCCGAAACGTTGGCATAATATTTGAACAATAAAAATTGTTATTTCCTACAGCTTTTGACTATCAACAAAGTAAACGTTACAACAAATCGTTGTGGAAGTTAGCAAAATCAAATACCAGTATAACTTTTACAAAATTTAATAGGTGTTATATAGATTGTGGGCCAACATTTGTAATCAATTTTAGCTTTCCTGTGATTTCAAAATTTAATTTTAATACTGTTGTAAATACAGTTACTAAATCAGCATTATTATTTACTATAAACATAAACCTCATTGATACAATCTGATATAATCAATAAGAGAACGTTTTATGTAATGAATTTTTTAATTGAATTTGATTTCTCTATTACAGCATCATGAAATGTAGGAATTATCGTAAATGATCTAAAAATTGCATTAAATCTTAATACAAATTTTGTTTACTCCAAAATTTAAACCTAGAAAGCCTCTGCGAAAACTGTTGCTTTCAAACAAATTACCAAATAATGTTGTTAACATAATACAGTAATTTTGTATCAGATTAAAGTAGAGATAGTTTGAAATTATGCAAAAACAGATTATGGGATGTATTTATTAATTATAAGCGAACTTTCATATTAACATTTTTGGATCACAAAAGACAGTTAAATCAACATTTGCTTTTATTTTTTGCTTTATTAGCACTAACAAGAAAATTTAATTATTACACAACGTGGGAACTAGATCTGTTAATGCCTATTTTCTGAAATGACATTCTAAATTGGTCTAATTTATTACAAATAAACACTTTTTGAGAATAAATATTTAAACAAGACGTTACTCATATTTTAAATAGCTGTATTGATTTTTATTACTCAGATAGACAATACCTTACCTATTAAGCAGTCAACATTTCCATTAACATCAATAGATCAAATTGTGTCAACATGTCAATGTTATTGTGTTTACAATTGTTGTAAGAATTGCCTACTAAGTAAGCTCGTATATAACTTTTACTCAAAGTACTTCCTAACAATGTTTAAAAGTCTTCTAAAAGGGAATTTTCAAAACAATTATTTCAACATCTAAAGTAAATTAAGTGGAACTTGCTATGCTGTAAAGTCGGCAAACTTGAAAGGTTTAATAGACGTATTGTATTACTATACAGGGTAATTGAGATAAGTTAGACAACTATTTTCAGGATGGTGCTTGTCAAAGGATTTCACAATATGAAATTTGTATGACATTAGGGTGTATACATGGGGGCGATACCCCACATAAAAGAAAAGTAGGTTTGATTTTAGTATATTTATTATTAAAAATACGGGCAAGTAGGTCATTCTGATGGAAACACAAATTATACACTAAACAACTGTTACATGATTACATTGCAAATTAATGTAAGTTAAAGTAGATGAAATAAACTCATGATGACAAATGGTAGGATTAGAATAAAATGCACGCAAGCACTCCCTCTGTGTCAATTTATTACCTGATTTTCCGGAATTCATTTCATGAATAATTTATTTTTAATGCATTGGAATTTCGCAAAGATTCTTGCAACAGGCTTTTTGATTACCCAGAAGTGAATCAAGGCCCAAACATTTTTTTATGTCACCAGAATTAACGTACCGTATATACTGAACTTTTAATTAAAATTGCAAAATTTTTTGATTGAAGGAACATCGGTGCCTTGGCTCAGCCCGTCCCTGGAAGCATTAGACGAGCTCAACGACGCTGAAATATACAAATCCGTTGTTACGTCGATAAATGAATGGCAGAAAAGACAGGAGCTTAAGAAAATTAATGCCAGGTTTGTATCTTAGTTTTCATTATTTAAATGGTTTGGGCTCGATTACGCTTGAGTTTTTTGGGAGAGAAAGAAATGAACAGCGAAGATTTATAATGCAATAATCAACTGTAATATTTTTTTTTTTAAATTACCTTTTCTCACTCGAAAAGTAATCTATCTATAAAACAAAAAACTTTGAATGAAATTAATAAATTAGCTACTCGTATTGGTCGCTTTAAAAAAATAATAATATTTAAGATTGTGTTAAGTAATTTAAACTTGTGTCGAAAATTGGTATTCTATTAATTAATTGAATCGGTCATTGCAAAAACCACATAAGTCACACAATTAGAATTTTTTGGGAATCAATAAAAACTGTTTAATTCACAAATAGACAAATTTTAAAGGACTTTTTTGGACTGAATATAGTACTTGTGGTTTACACAATTAAAGTTTACAGTTTATCAATATTAATAATTAAAAAACTTAACAAAACCGTTCTTGACTTATGCTGTTTTAGCAAGAAACAGGGTTATTATTAAAAATTACACTTGAACATTAACTTATTAACGGGTCATATGTTTTAATTTTTTATGTTTTATTATCTTTAACGTAAATTATCATATTCTCCATGGTTTAACATTTATAGTTAAACCAGCTAAATATGTTCTAATAAAATGGCATATGCTCTTACAGAATGCTATTTTAAACTCGTTTTAAATCTTCTAATTTTTTACTATTAATGATCACTCTCAAATCATAAGCCTTGACTGATGGAATAAAGCAGAAGTTGTGAGTTGCACAATTGCGGCAAACAAAAAAAAAATATTTTGCTCAGATATGTGTGGCAATACTGGCAATGGTAGATTTTAAATAAAACCAAATGTTATGAGTGTATCTGCAACTCTGTCTCGTTTCATTTGCATAGATTTTGAGCTAATGAATTCTTGTTGTAAAACTTTTTGGAACGTGTTTTGTAAATCATAACTCAGCGACTAACTAACGTTTTACATTTTCTGTTGACTGTGATTGCTTTATTTTTGTTTTAGTTCTTCGCAAGTTATAATTGTGTCGACTTGTGTGTCTAAAGCGATTTAGTACTGTATGTAAAAACCACTTAACTCACTGACTTATGTTGTTTATGCAATGACCATCTTATTTTGAAGAGGAAGAAATGTATTGACTGGCGTAATTTTTACTCAGAATACGCATCTAGTTTAAGGAAGCGTTTCCAGCAAAAAAGCATGTTCGAAAAAAATTTGTCTTATGTGGTTTTTGAAATGACCGATTCAATTGTGTTTCTCTCCTAGTTTACCTTCAAAGAATCTAAGAACACAGTCTACAGGCAATCACGTTAACTCTTCGGGCTGCATGGTAACGATTCTAAAGTAACTTTGTCGTATGACATTCCAGATATTCACAATAATATCCAGGGGTTTTTTATTCTTTGTTCCACACTTTTTTCATTCAACATTTTGTACCAGTCTTAAATTGACTAGATGTTCCCTAAATTTTTAGTATTTTAGAAAAAATCCAATTGTTTGCTTGAGTTGCTTCCTGCTCATTGGTAGCAGTTTGTTAGCTTCTCGGCTATCTCTTTGGAATCTGGTGTTTTTTATTCCTTTTTTGGGGTTTTGTAATTGAATTCAGAAGTGGCCATTAGTTTCGTTTCGGTTTTTTTTTAGCTAGAAATTAACTTCTTGGTGTCTCGATACTTTGGCAACCAGGAATAGCACAAAGACTGAAGAGTTTTTAAAAAAAACATAAACGTATTACTGGAATATATGGCCTGATGCTGCAATATATCCTAGGGTTTGGTAGGGCACACGGCCACGTTTGTGTGAGCTTGCATCTTTCTTGGAACACTTTGAAGCATCAGTTGTTATAGTACCTGCACCTCTAGGCCCTCGTGAAGAAGCTCCACTGGCAGGTTCTGAGTTTAAGGTAGACTTCATAGACCTGACTGGGGCTGGGAAAAGTATCAATTCTTATAGCAGGTATTGATACCTGCTCAGGCATCGTACATCGATACCAACTGCAATCAGGTATCGAAGTATCGATACTTCCAATATCTCAATACTTGGTAACTCCGATACCTCCGATACTTCCGATACCTTTGATACCTACGATATTTCCGATACTTCCGATACTTGCGATACGTCGATACTCGCGATACCTCGATACCCCCGATACTTTGATAAAAGGTGGCTATAAATAAATATTTTATCCAGACGGCTTTAGATTTTGGAAACCTAAGCTATTTTGATGAAAACAAAGGAATTTACAAGCTATTTTATTTGTTGGGATCGATACTCGATACCTAAAAACAAGTATCGTCCAGCCCTAGACCTGACCTCAGAGCCAAGCCTCTGGGATGAGGTTCCGACAGGAAGAAGTCGAGTCTAGCGAGTCTAGAAAATTTTCGGTTATTTTTTGATTTACTATCAGGATCACAGGATGAGTGAGGAGGTATACGATTCTAGAATAATGGAATACCTTCTTAGACATTCTGTGATTCTGGTACCAAATCGCAAAATCGCGACATTTTTAGTAATTTATTTAGAAAAATTTCGGTACTTTTCGATTTGGTATCAGGATCACAGAATGTGTGAAGAGGTATTCAATTCTAGAATTAAATTGAATACCTCCTCAGACATTCTGCGATCCTAGTACCAAATCGCAAAATCCTAGGATTTTTAGTAACTTATTTAGAAAAATTTCGGTACTTTTCGATTTGGTATTAGAATCGCAGAATGTGTGAGGAGGTATTCAATTATTCTAGAGAATTCTATGATCAGACATTCTATGATCCTGGTACAAAATCAGAAAAATACGTGTTTTTCACTAATTAATTTATAATATTTACGGGAAAACGTTTTTGACTGGTACAAAATCTTAGTTTGTTTGAAATATTTTTGTGGTTCTGAAAAGAACCGGTTTTTTTTTGTAATGGTCCTTCTTGGCTCGGCAACATCCCCAAAAAGGTACTCAAACATCCATTTCCAAAAAATCCGTTTCTTAAATGGACACTTATCAGGGACCTAATAAAGAAAGTAACTTTTACAGGAGAGATTAATGTTAATTTGTGAGAGTTCGATATAAAGTCTGTAAAACAGCAAAACTTTTGATTTGTTAATAGGAGGATAAAATGGGATTAAAATGGTGGCGGTACTGCTGCAATACTGATCTTTTTGGAAAAAGAGTCATTTGTTACAATTTGTTCTAATAAGGCGAGTTTGTCAAGGAAGATGAAGATGATGTCGTAGAAATCGCCTAACTTCTAAGTACATAATTTCGTTGATTGAAAAAGAAAATAAAGAAGATGTAGAAAATTCAAAACCTGAGAAGTGAAAAACCAGATATACAACCACAAGCAAAATTTATCAAATTTTAATGGAATTTCAATAAACGCACGTTCACTCCGGTCTACACGTGAAATGGTAGCACAGGCATTTTAAATAGATTTTGCAAATTTTGAATTTTTTTCTATTTTCATGTGGTTTTCGAAGAAAAAAGTTATTATAAAACACGAAAATATTTATATTGGACTAATAAAGTTTTTATTAAAACATCTAGATATTTCGTTGTTCTTTGAAGAGTAATAAATTTATTTCATTATACTCGATACTGAATTTTTTAAAGAAAAATCAATTAAAGGAACTAACAATGAGATACATAATAATATCCTCAATAATTACGGCATTTCATAGACTTATTAAACTCGTAGAAGCCCCGACACAAAAACGAGAATCAAATGCATGTCAAAATTTTTATGAAAACGTCAATTTTACAGTATTGTTAAAGTTTGCAGCCGACGTTTCGTTGACTGTTATTTTACAGAGTATGTTACTGTTATCCTGTTGCCAGATAGCTTAACATAGCTTAATAGTAGCTAGAGAATACAAATTTTTATAACAGACTGTTATTTTACAGCAACAGTAAAATAACATGGTAACAGAGTTAAGAGAATTTAATAAAAAGCTGTCCTCTTTGTATTAAAAATTGACCTGTGTCAGAATTTGTGCTAAAAATGATCAACAACAACGTTTTTAGAGTGTCTCTATTTATATATAGGGATTTCAAGTTGCCAGTAATATTAAGGTTTGGTCGGTACGCTTACTAGTTTTTTTCTAGTAAAAAAAGTGAAGTGAATTTTCATTAAAATTTAATCGACTTTTGTCGATTATGATAATACAAATATATGTTTTCTAATAACTAAGTCGACTTCTTTGTGATTATTCCTCATATTTCTTGTATTTCACAGCATATCAGTGCCACCAAATTAATATTCCCGATACAATCCCAGCTTTATCGGTCAAAGCCTGTCTCCCTATTGCAAACCATTGAAGTGCATCATCTTCTTAATCCTCCTAAATTCCAGAATCAAACGCGAGGACTCATCGGTTTGTTATGGCGAATTGGGTTGTTTCGAAGCGTCCGGTCCTTTCGGTTACTTGGACATGCTTCCAAGTAAACCCTCAGAGATCGACACTAAGTTCCTCCTTTATCCTGGCCACAGCCGTCGCCGCAGCGGCACTAGTCCTGCTGAAGTGTCCTTCGTTTCAATCAAAGAGGCCTTCGATTGGGCTAAACAGGGTTTCAACAACTCGCTCCCGACCAAAGTGCTTATCCACGGCTTTGGCAGCGACTGCAGTCATGTCTGGGTGTATGAAATGCGCAGCGCCCTTATGGCGGTGGTAAGTCACAAATAATTGAATATTTTGTATTGATGATTATTCGCAGGAGGAGATCAATGTGATTTGCGTCGATTGGGAGAAAGGAGCGATACTCCCAAATTACGTAAAAGCCGCCGCAAACACCCGTCTAGTGGGCAAACAACTAGCCGTTCTTCTTAAAGGATTAGTAGATAATAACGGTTTGTCATTAAGAAATACGCATTTGGTAGGGTTTAGTCTGGGAGCACATGTGGCGGGTTTTGCCGGGGCGGAATTGGGGAACTTGAGCAGGATCACGGGACTTGACCCTGCAGGGCCCCTTTTTGAATCGCAAGATCCTAGGGCTAGACTAGACCAGAGTGATGCTGAATTTGTCGATGTTATACATAGTAATGGGGAGAATTTGATTCTGGGGGGATTGGGGTCCTACCAACCTATGGGACATGTGGATTTTTATCCTAATGGAGGGAGGATGCAAAAAGGATGTAGCAATTTGTTTGTAGGAGCTGTCAGCGATATTATTTGGTGTAAGTGTTTTTTTTTTTTTTAGTCTAGACAGATAAGTTTCAATCAACGGGAAACTTTGACGAGACGCTTACTTAATTAAAAAGTGATTTAATACGGGTTTCCGCATCGTAACTAATTTTTTACTTTAGTAATTAGTTCCGCGGGAAATTTACATTTTTTACTGGTTACAAACTAACAAAATAGACTGGAACTTGTAAAAATTAAAGTTTGGTGCATTCATTTGCAAAGAAATTTGTTTTAAACGTGTTGTAAGTTCTTGATTACAACATTCAAACTTCTTTAAACTTTTATTTTATAATCGTCGGTTAAATAAGTAAAATTCAATTTGAAAAATATTTTGAAAATAAATAAGTGGTCACACGAAGGTAGCAGAGTCGATTAATAATGATTTGTATGTCGCGGCTGCGAAATCATTTTTTAGGTACCAGGAAAAAAAATTATTACCGAGGATGTTTTTTCAACTGAAAAGACAGTAATTTATAACTGCACCTCGCGGTTGTGATTGTTAACAACGACCGCGAAAACGAACTTTGCGGCCTGTCCGTGAAAATAAATTTCGCAGCTGATTTAGAGCCTGTAAAACAACTATTTCGCGGTTGGTTGCACAAAAAATATTTTTTAAATCACAAATTATTTCTAAATAATATGTAGATACAATAAAAATAATTTGGTTTTTAAGATGGTGGATGCGAAGGGCAAAAATGAAAAGTGTTCTTTTATGAAAAAATGATCTTTTTCTAAAATGTTGTATCAAATTATTTTATTAATGGTTATTTAAGTATCAAGGGAATTATAATGATGTTAATTAACATCTAATAATTCACGTGATAAATAATTTTATTTCTTACTTATTTTTATAAATTTATTAAATGTATTAATTTTATTTATTAATGAATTTTTTTGTGAATAAATGGAATTTTGTGGACGATTTATTTAGTTAGCTGTGCATGGTTGCTATGGAAAATATTTGTTGACAATTTTTTTTCTGAATTTGTCGATTGCAAAAATAAATAAAAATAGTAAAATTCCGGAAGAATTACAAAAAAGCCGAAATTTAAGGCAAAAATTGTTATTTAATAACATTTCTTCTTTTCTTGTAACTTTGTAACTCTTTTTAATATGCAAATTAGAGGGAATTAAGAATTCCTAACTTCCTTCTATAACTTCCAAGGGAGTTATGAATGTCGTAATGGTTACCGTAACTAAGGTAATATTTGGCTATATTGATGTCGTAAGAAATAAAATATTTTAAGTAATTATAGACATATTTTTTATATAAAGTAATTACTAATTAGCAATTTAATTACCTATTGCAACATATCACATGACACGTCGTACTACTTTATATTACGCATGGAAGTTATCAAGTAATTCATAATAAATTTAATTAGTTTTGATTTAATTGAAGTCGACCGAAAAATTAATAGTTATTAAAATAGTATATTAAAGAACGTGTTTTGAAAAGTCAATTTTGTGGCACGAAATCAAAACAAGCGCGAGCGCGAGTTCTTTATGCTATTTTTTCTACTTTTCGCGTTTTACGTGATTTTTAAGTAAAAAAATTAATTATTTCATCTTTAGGGATTTTTGCGTTAATACGAGGTAGTTGCTAATAAATGTCATTAAAGTGTCAATAAAGTCATTGAACCTTGAAATGGTTTCAAATTTGTCTAAAATTCTGTGTAAGTAACTCACAAATGGTTTTTTTTTACCTACCGTATCGGTTATTGATTGAATACTCCAATTGGCATTAACACAGTACGGGAAAGCTTGAAAAACTTTGAAAAATTATTCCTAAATTACCTCATTAATTGCGTTTCTCAGCGACTCCTTTCATCGTTATTTCAGACCAAGCAGTGATATACACTTATCTAGCAAATAACTTGTAAATTATCAAATGCTGTGGGTGTTGTAAATCGCCAAATAAAGGCCAAAGCTTCATTTTAGTTTCAAGTTTCATTTTAAAGCTGTTCGTTCTAACCTCAAAAGTTTGTCGCTTTTCCACTGCCGCTTGTCCGCCCGCCCCATTTTCGAATATTTTATAGGTTAATTGCGACACACACACAAAAAAACACTTTGTTGAGGAGTACTGCTGATCAAGTGCAATAAAATTTATTCGAATGCAGTTACGATAATCTCAACGCTGACATAAACGTGACGTTTTATTCCAGTGACAGCGTGTTACCCAGTGTTACCAATCCGAAAACAGTAATTTGCACTAGTACTTGGCGGACGCAATTTGGGTGCGGAATTGGCTATTACCGCACCCAAATCGGACTCTGTTACCGACGTAAAGTAGAGAAAAATACTTATTACACCATATTAAAAAGAGGACGCACCAGTGCAGTTAATCAAAAACAGTAGAAGTTTAAACTTAACTGTAGACTGGTTTAAGTATTGTTGCTCTTTATCAGCACAGTGCTCGTTTAAAACAGCAAACTTGGTTATAACTAGCTAAAGGAAGCAAAAAAGGGTGAGATTTATTATCAGAACGACAGAAAAGGTGGTCGAACCACAAATAAATATACTGCATGATCAAAAAATGAAAAAGAAATCTTGTAACTATTTCACAATCACATGTATTTTCTTTAGAATTTCCTGAAGAAGTCGAAACGTCTGTCATAAAACTGATCGACTAATCTATTTGAGATGGAAATTATCGTTCTTTTGAATGAACTAGTGAACTAATAAATCGGAATGTATCTTCGCGACCGAGTGAGACCGATTCGTTCGCGACCGAGTGATACGTTGACTCGGTCGCGAACGAACTAGTTCCTTTATAGTTCGCGAACTAGTTCAAGTAGTTCGTATAAAAGAACCGTTCTTTTTATTAGTTCGTTCGCGAACTACCCATCTCTAAATTCTATAGTACTGTTCTGCCGAAATGGCCACTGTGACTAAAGTTGTAAATTTTTAAACAATAGATCTCCCATTGTGGTGTCAATTATCATCACTGTGCCTATTACTTGGGCTGGGAGAATTAAAAGTGCCCCTAAGAGCAGATTCTTTATCTGTCAAACTGGCAATGAATACGAAGTGATATGCGCTCTAATGATAAAATTTGGGATTAATGAACACGTGGTTTATTGTGGGTGCTTAAATTGTTAAAAAAAGAACGTCAAAGGCACTGGCCGGCGAATAGCTGTTTGTATTTGACTTTAATGGTCTCTCGCTCAATAACGCACATGTTCACTAGTTCGATAGAGCGAGTATTGTATTTGTATTTGTTAATTTAAGCAATTTAATATTGATAAGATTCCAAACCGCAAGTTTGCAACTTTTATTAAGATTTAAAATTCAATAATCGACTTTGACGTCTCACTGGGACACTACTTTTGTTTACATTTATTATTAAGTATTTTCCTGTTGAAATTTCTTATTGTTTTTATCAAAATCAAATATTTTTGTTAGATTTATTATAAATCAAATCGATATCTCCTAAGAGTGCAATAAGCTTAACATTTGTGGTAAATGTGTTGGATTTTTAGCATCAGCCGTCGAGGGACGATCGCTTTGTAACCATAGACGGGCCTATAAGTTCTTTACGGACTCAGTTTCGCCACGATGTCATTTTCCGGCATTCCCTTGTGAATCGTACGAAGATTTCCTTTCGGGAAAGTGCTTTCCATGCACCGATGAGAGGTATACATTGTTTTCAATATCATAAATCAAACCAACAAAAAAATATTTCCAAAGATACATTCTAAAAATTGTTTGTATCTTCCTTCTGAATATCAATGAATTTTATCACACTGCAATTTTTTTTTAAGAAACTGCGGCAATATGGGTTATTACGCTGACAGATCTAAGGGCAGAGGACAATTGTATTTAATTACCAGGGATGAAGAACCGTTCTGTGCTCATCAGTATCACGTCAAAATTGAAACTTCGAACAGTCCAGTACCTATTATTTCATACGGGAAAATACAAATTACTTTAATTGGAGATTCTACATTTAATGAGACATTTATGATGACGAGGTATTATAATTTTTTTTTATCCAAAATCGTGCATAAGAAGCAAATTCTTATGATAATTTCTCTCACCTAAGTGAGAGAAAAAGACACAAGCAGGTTAAGAAATAGTTACTTTTTTCACTGACGAACTGACTCACATTTTACAAACAAAAATTACTTCATTTTTAATTTAATTACGGGCGATTATGGATAAAACTTTGTATTTTGCTTGTTCTTAGTCACTCAAGAAATTAGCCGGTTTTCCTTCGGGCATCGTGGCTAAACTTTGATTCCTTACTTGTATAACAAATAATTATATTGATTTTTAAATAATTTTTAATTAGGAAAGAGGACGAAGAAATGAAATTGGGAGAATCAATTTCAAGGATTCTAGTCCCTCACCCGATTTTATCCGAGCCTACAAGTGTCCAGATTCTTTATACAGCTTACAGTGGCTGGTTGTCATCTGGACTGACCCAATGGCGAATGGATAAAATTACTATTAGTGATAGTTTTGGAAAAACGTGAGATTTTCACATTCAAATTGTTCTTCAATTTATTAATTTTTTTCAGCTCATCTGTTTGTAAAAAAAATCTAATTCTAGATTCAGGTATTCCAGTAACTCTTCCCTTGTATCCCGGTGAATGCAATTTGCCTGGAGTTTACCCTAAAAAAGAGGCACAGGATCGTGCTCATAACCCTAATCCTTTAAATCTTCCTTTGAATGCAACTTCAAAAGTGAAGAATTTTATTCCTACTCCTGTTGTAAAAATCGGTCCTGAAGACTTGGAGAAGGAGTACAAAAAGGAGCAAAAGAATTCAATTGATTGGAAACGCGATGAGGATAATCGTGTTTCAGATATAGAAGAAGCTGAGTCTAGTCGAGCCTTTAATACAAAAATTGTAAAGTCTGATAAGAATGATAAAGTTCTAGTTAAAGAAATAGTTGAGCCAATTTTAAAGCCTCACCCGAATAAAATTGGTAGGTCACATGATCTTGATAGAGACAAACCTGAGATAACTGAACCGATTTTGGGACCTACAACTTCCCGAAATTTCGGCGCTTTTAAACTAGAACCGGCAGTAAAAAACGATTTCTTGTCCCGACTCACAAGTAGCAATAAAGAAATTTCGTATAATTTTTATGACGTAGAAGACCAAAACGAATGGATACCTTCAATACCTTCTCCTAAACCAAAAGAAAGCAAATGGAAGCGAGAAGACGGGTCTAAAGCAATCAAAACCGAGGAAAATCCACTCGAAGTGATTGCAACGACTGTACAGTTTCTTCCTCAACGTCTAGTTAAGATGTTTGAGCAAGCTGAAAAATACGCCAGAGAGACAATTTTGCCGTTAGTTAGTACTTATACTCCGAAATTTATCAGTGATATAATTACTCCCCCAAAACCGAAATATGTGCCTTTGAAGTATGAAGAAGAAGAAGAAGAAGAACAGGAGGAGGAGGAGGAAGAGGAAGAACCTACTGAAAAACCAGTGGTGAAAGAAAGGCAAAGTAATGCCAAAAGAAACCTGGATAATGTGGATCCACCTCCGGAGATGGAATTGGAGCCGACGACGAAGAAAGTGTCAACGACGCCGTATACCCACATCCAAAAAATTAAAAAGAAAAAACCAGAGAGTACAACGCAAAAACTGGACGCATCTAGTGCGGGAAGTCGGAGAGCGAGAGATGATGTCCACGTGCGGAAAAATATTCTCGATATGAAACTCGAAGCGATCAAAGATGATTTAGTTGTGTCAACGACGAAGAAATCCAAAGCGATTTATATAGACTTACCTGTTTTTGATGTTAATCCTCAAAGGAAGTACATACCGTTAAAAGACTCGTCGAGTTAGATTTAATATTTATTTTTTATTTAATTTGTAAATAATTTGTTTTTATACGACTGTTGTTTATTGTATAAATTTTGTAAAATAAAAATTATGTCAATTTTGTAGAAATTTCTTAAATTGAATCGTGGGAAAAAATTTAAAAATCGAGTCATTTATAGGTTATTATACATAAAAATAAATTCTAATGGGCTAATTTCAAGCTGAAATACTACCATGATTATTGCAAATTTTAATGCTTCTTCCAAGCAACAACCAATCACAACACCGAATTCTTTTAATTTTCCATGAAAACCAAAATTCAACCGGTATTATCTTAACTTGAAACTAATCCAGTAATCTTTACTTACTTAATTTCTTGTCTTTACCCAGGCAAAAACTGAGTAACTTTTGTGTACTCAGCATTTATGAGAAGGCACTGTACTGAAATTGTAAAGAAATTGCTGGATACAATGAAGGGGCGTTTGCCAATATTTTCTTTAGGTTTATCAGTCTCTACCCTTCCATCCCTAGAAGCGAGGTGTGGAATAGTTTATTGTGGTTGTTCATGAGCCTCTTTTTGCTTTATAAATTTATGTTACAATAATTAAACCAGTTTATACATTTTTGGTAATCGAGATTTAAAACTTATACGTGAAGCAGCAATCAAATCTTAAATATTTTTTTTATTAAATTAAACTCATTCAGACGTATTCCCAACAGCCACAAACAGAAAAGCAATTAGTTAATAAAACGTACAACACCCACTAACACCAAACACTACACTTAACACGACGCGTGTTTCGACAACAAAGTTGTCATTCGCAGGTAGGAATTAAAACTCACAAGAATTGAGCAATCTGTTTGGCACACCGGCACCGACAGATTAAAATTGGCAAAAAGTGGTTTTTCTAGGCACAGCGGTTTCTGTCTGAGGAAGTGATAAGGAAGTCCTATAGGTAATAGGAAGATTCTTATCATAACTGATAGTTAAGCGGTGTTGAAAGCGCATAAAAAATCAACTTAAAGGTAGTTAAAAAATACCAACGAAACACAACAAAGTGACTCTAAAGTGGGTGCTGGGACACCAAAGGGTTGAAAGAAACAAATAGAGGGACTCTTTAAGTAAGAAGGAACCGAAATGTAGCTACAAATAATCAGGAAACAATTTAGTGGAACGGTTGGGCTTGCATAGGACTCTGTGAACTTAGCAAACATCTAGTCTATTTAAGACTAGAAGAAAATCAGGAACTAAAGGGTGTTTCCATTATGAATCTTGAAAAGGTTTAATTTTGTCACATCTCAATTATGAAATTTTATTCTATTTGACTAGGTTCGCTCATCAAAAAGCTTTTTTACAGAAATAAATTAACAAGATTTATTATAAACACGTTGTAAACAAATTTTGGTTAGCAAGGTGGCTATCGTCCAGAGGCATCAACTAAATTTCACACAAAGTCCACTTGTGTGGCAGCTGCCATAAATCAATTGCAGTCGCTCTTTTGGAAGGTTACTGTAACAGTAATAATTTTTACATTATTGTTTTTTGGAAGTACTTAACAAGTTAACCCTCTCATCTACACCTCGTATGTCTTATAGGGTTATTCTCTGAATTTTAGCCTTTTATAATGTTTTTATTTTACTGTTATCTCTACAGAAATAAATTGTTAAAAAAAGCTATATCCGTAGAGATAATATAACAGTAACTTTGCAGACTAAATTTAGATATTAACTCCATTAGCTTTCTAAAAACATTTCTGGTAGTTTCTTTTGATACCGAAATTAGATTAGTTATTTTAGAGCAGTTTTAAATATTAGATTTTCTTTAAGTTATGTCATACCGCAGTTATACTTTTCAAACATTAGATCTGAGTCGCTTATTTAACAGAAACTGTTAACTTCCTATTTGATCTGTTGTCTTTGGCGCTTTCTATTTGTACTCAAACGAAATAATAATTACTTTTTATATACCTAGTTATTTTGTTCCAATATGTGTTTAAGTATTGTATACCTTTAGACTAGAAACTCGTATAAATATTGAACAGAAAAAATAAAAAACTACAACACAGAGAATGTATAGATGCATCTTGCATAGAACGTGGGATGTTCACGTGCGGAAAGACATCCTTGATATAAAATTCGAAACGATGAAACACGATTTAGTTGTGTCACTGACGTAGAAATCTAAAGCGATTTATATGTATAGACCTACCTGTTTTAGAAGGAAATCTTCAAAACATATCGTTAAAAACTTGTCTAGTGAAGTTTAATATTTTATTTAATTAGTAAATCATTTAATTTGCTACAGCTGTTGTTTATTGTATAAATTTTGTAAAATAAAAATTCTATCAAATATTTAAGGACTACTCTCGGCTTCGCTGAATGAATCCAAGAACCGTTCTAGGTCTGCAAGACGTTTGGCCTCGCGTTGAATGTGTCTCAGGTGACTCCATCGGAGTTGTTTGAGTTGTTTCAAGTAGAGGGGTTCTTCTAAAAAAAATAATAAATTTGATTAATTTTCGATTTACTAAAATTTCTGGGTTTCTCGCTACGATACTTATGAACTTGTAATTCCGGTTCAACTACTATGTATTTTAAATGAAGTTTGTTTCGGAGTCCGGTAAGAATATACACAAACTTAGTTTCAGAGCTAAAATTACAATTCAGTCTCTCAGTGAGTTTACCGAGCGACATTAACTTGCTGCTTTACAGTACGATGCTAATTTAAATAGTTAGGATTATAAATTTTATTTGTTTTGGACAGGTTCTTTTGGTATTAAAAAGATTTATTACAAAAAAAACATAAATATTTCCGTATTTATATTGTAATTGTCTTTTGTCTTATAAAGAAAGAAAGAAAATGGATGCCAGTGACTTGTGTTTTATTTCCTTAAAAATTCTTGCATAGGTATATATTTAAATAATTTAAATAGTGTCAATCCGGGGTCAAAAGTCTTAGAATTGTACTACGTTACATATAAAAGCTAATCTACTAATTATATTAATTTACTAATTACCTAATAACAATTTACTGTTGATGGATTTAGACAAAATATCTAATTCAACTAAAAAAAAATTATAAATAAGAAATCATGTTTAAACACTATTTTTATGCAAAAATATTTAATTTCTGACGCATTCTCTTGAATGGATTATCCTTCTGACATGTTCCACGGTATAAGACTGATTGGCAGAGAGTAAACAAAACCGCTAAGGTCGGTTTCTTGATCTTATTATGTTAGACATTTTTATACAGTTATCTCAAAAAGTGAAGCGTCGGCGTAAAAGTAAATATCACTTTTTTACTCAATCGTTCCCGAGTGGCTAATTTAAGAATAACAAACAGCACACGCATCTATTTTATAAATTAAAAATGCTTTATTTTATTTTATATACTTTTAAATAAAAATTTTTTTTGTAAATTGCACCTACCGGTTTTACAAGAGCACTGTTCACTTTTTTTCGAAGAACTCGCCTCTGAAGTCTGGAGATTGGGGTTTGCTTTTTCGTCATTTTTACTCGTACTTGAGTGTCGATTAACCAGATCTATTGCCTTCTTCGGATTCATTGCTACAAACTAGGAAAAAAATTAACAATTTTTCAAAAAGCTACTTAATGAACACGGTGTTTTGCACTCAAGCCATTTACTCGCCAACGCTCGTTTGTTTTTTATAAACAATTCCAATTATTAATCGCGCATTATATGAGTTAATTTAGGATAGTTTTTCATAAGATTAAAAAAAATAAATAAAAACTGCTTATAAATTTTGTATTGTGCTTATATCAGCTTTTGCTGTTGTATCATTCTTATTATACAAGATGTCTCAAAATCAAAGTATTCCCAGTTTACAGAGTAATAATAGAAGATTTTACCAGGAGTAAGAGAAAAAATATTTAAAAAATTCTAGGACCTTACCTTACAAAGGAGAGGTTTAAAGATGCAGACTTTGCATCAAATTATCTTCAAAT
Source organism: Tribolium confusum (assembly GCA_029207805.1). Classification (NCBI taxonomy): domain Eukaryota; kingdom Metazoa; phylum Arthropoda; class Insecta; order Coleoptera; family Tenebrionidae; genus Tribolium; species Tribolium confusum. The sequence goes on from JALGAY010000006.1 coordinate 16,416,107, forward strand.
AGTGACTATAAATGTTGGCGTTTCTTTTATTTGTTATGGACATTATTGTGTGTAATAACATACAAAAAAAATTCTTGAAAAAATAGCTTTAACGAGGAGTAAAAAAATAATCAATTCCCGCAAATTTTAGTTAAAAAGCAACAGCAACGAGGCTGGAATATTATTTCGTTGCTTGGGGATGGTCGCCAACAATAAATTTCTAAGTGAAATACCCCCCACAACGCTCCAAAATCGAAATGCTTTAATTTTGAGACACCCTGTATGAACAAGCGATGATATTTACCTCTTGTCTCGTACATTTATCACCCGGAACAGTTCCCAATTCCTTACTCAAAGCCTTGTCAATCAAGCTCACAATATAACTTTTCGATTTATGTAACTCCAAAGCTGAATTATCATCAAGTGGCGGTTTCTGATCGGAATAAACTCGCGGATTTCTACGAAGTTTTGTCTGAGGTCTCATTTCGAGTTCAGTTTTAACAAAATTCTGATTATTTTCTTTACTTAATTTTTGTAAAAGTACATCTAGGGGCTCTGCTGGTGCTTCTTTAACTTCTAATTTATTGACTTTTTCTAATTGTGTTGTCATAGTTTCATTTAAATTCGTTTTAACAGCTTTTAATTTAATAACTTTATTTTGATGTTTAGCCTTGACCGAAGCTGGGACCTGAATCAAATAAATTTATTTTGTTTGTTGGGCTTTATTTAGATGAAATGCCAGTGTGATAGTGTGACGCGAAATATTTTTCACTGGGGATCGGGTGATTTAGATATCAGGATTGTTTAATGGGAATTGTGACAAGTGGGATATACAAAATTTTGGTTTCTTTATAGAGAACAACTTTTCTAGTGTAATAATATTTTTTGTTAACCGTTCATTAATATCAACATTAATGGATGATTTCTTTAAAATAGTTTATTAATGTGTCTTTAAAATAGTTTATTAATGTGGATATTAATTGATGATTTTACATCAACTAATTATTTTAAAATTCTAAAGAGAGCTTTTTAGTTAAATATAATATGGGTGTTTTATTTTTTGTTCATTAACCTTTGGCTTCAAGATCTTTGATATTTCGCTGATTCCTGAAATTTCGACACGTTCTGTTTCACCTTCATCTTCACCCACAACCACAGCTTCTTCGTCCTCCTCAAATTTTGTTAAAAAATTTTCAAGATCATTTAATCTCGAATTAACATCTCCTTCAGAATCGACAGGATGAGGTTGTGGTGGTTGTTGATGATGAGTGGTGTCTGTTCTCTTGACCGCCGTTGTTCTCATGACGTAATCGTTAATTGCGTAGGCAGCAGTTTCTTGACCGCGATAATTCTGAATTTCCGTCGGACTGGTTTTCCTCGAACGATGGAGTACGGCAGGATCGGGCTGACATGTTACCGGAAGACAAAGGGCCGAAGGACGTTTACATACTTGGCTGCCAACAACGCCACGATAATATCTGGATAGAAATGGAAATCGAAACAGGGTTTATTAAATATGCTTCAATAAGTGTACGGATTTGAATGGTCATTTGACAGGATTTGATTTCAGGAACATGCTTAGTGCATTTTCCAAAGGAAAGCAATATGAAAATCGAAATTGGCAGAAAATATCATTTGTTTCTTAAAATAGTTTTGTATAATTAGGCAATAAGGACAATCATTTTATACCGCGACTAAAATTTTTTTTTCTATTTTGCGTTTACTATGGCGATTTTGTAGCAGTGTTTTCTCTGGTAATTCTTTATGTTACCAGTACTGTAAATAATCATAGTGACGATTGTTGATTTTAATTAATTTTATTAAGAAATGTTGCTAACAATAAATGTTTAACAAAAAACTTACTAGACCAATGACAGCAGCATATGTCAGATAAAAAAATTAATAACAAATACACTTTCAAATAGTGTTATGAAAAACAGTATAAAAAATACTGTGTGGCTCGTGTCTCAAACTACTCATATCAAAAAAGGGTAATTGTAACACTTTTTTATATACAGTTATCTGTCTTTTTTCAACACTTAATCTATATTACATAGCAACAAATGCAACAAAGTGTTGAAAAGAGACAGACAACGATATAAATGAAAAATGACCTATATTTAATTTTTTTCACATTAGGTTTACTAATACTATCAAATTGTATTTCATACATGATACACATACTGTCTCTGCAATTTTTTTTAAATAATAATAATTGCAACAGCCAAAATTAATTTTTTTGAAAATTTAAGTCGTTTAATAAATAAGATTTTGGCGGCTGTAAAACAGAAACGATTATTGTGATCGACGTAGATCGTAAAGTAAATACTTTTGCCTGGTTACACAAAAATAACTATTTTTAATAATGTAATTTTAGATTTTTTTCTGCGTATAACCAAATAAAAATAATATTATGCCACAGATTTGAATACGTACAGTCACATAGTTTCTAATTGTTTCAAAAAGATAAATTACTACTAAAATTATAGTTGCATGACATAATATTAGAACAATAATAGGTAACGAGTATTATAACTTGTTCCTATGGAAATTCAAAATTTTTCTAAAAAAATTATCAAATTAGAGAAAAACTAAGATTAAAAAAAATATTTCATATTTCATATTTCTTTAATCTCAAAAAAATCTATTGATCAAGACACATATAATAAGCTGGAACCAAAATTGTATCAAAAACAAATTTTTAGTTCAAATTTAATTATTTGTCCATACATCCCTGTCTTGCTGAATTACCACATGAATTTTGACTTATTTTCAAGAAATTTTTTTGTGCGTTTTAAAAACGACTAATTAGCACTCGTGTTTCGCTTGAAATTATTCTTGACGTTTTTGAAATGCACTCGAAAGTCAAAAAATTCTAGAAAGAATCAAAGTTCTTGTGATATTATAACTAAGAATCGCATGATATTGTATCAGAACAAATGGGAGATGAATATTATGACTTGTTTCTATGGAAATTAAAAAACGGGGGCTAACCGCATTTCGTTCGGGCTGATTAATAATGGCGTTTTTAAAATGCACTGGAAAAAACATCTAGAAAGAATCATAGCCTTTGTGATATTATAACTCTTATTTTTTTACTATAACAATTTAAATAACCCAAATATTATATAAAAAGTTTATTCAAATAAAACAAATTATATGAATCATTTACTCCTTACATTTGTCGCAAAATAAACACTAGTATCATGAAAATAATTTTTAAATGTTTTGTTGTTTTAATGTATAATTATCATCATTTTAATTCAAGTTTATCCTTCAGGTCCTCCCCATGCTCATGTTCTGGATGCACCACTGGTAACAATATCGTTATTGCTAAGGTATAACAATTTTCATTGGTTGTTGCCACAGTAAAACAAGATTGCTATTTTGGCAAGTTCCTATTTTACGAAGAGAATTGGGGGAAGTATTTTAAAACTGGATGAAGTTTTTAAATTCCAGATATATTAGTAGTAAAGTGTTAAAACGGATCACGTAATATTCGATTTATAAATCAATATAAAAGTTAATGAATGAAGTAAATACCTAGGAGATAACACATATTTTACACAAGAGAATAAATACATTTTACTAACCAGTACACTATAAACGTTAATTACGAAACAGTTATTAACTGCTATAAAGATTGTTGATAAAGTGCATGAAACATAAATACTAATTTAAAAAGTGACTGCAGTTGACAGCGTGTGGCATAAAATAATTCACTTTATGTTTACTTATAGCAGAAAAAATGTCTTTGTAATAAAACTTTGTTCAAACATGCATTGCATCATTACTCTAATATAAAATTTATCCACATGATAATTCTTTCACAATTTACCAAAAATAAATTTTTTACATGACTGGGAGTAAAAATACAATACATAATACAATAGTGCAAATTACAATTATGTTTTATCTTTATTTAGATCAAAGTCATGCAAAAAATAGTATATATACCACGAGAGAGAACTGTTATTATTCTTTTGGTGTTTATAGCTCTCGAGCTTTCGTTTTGTGGCTATTAATCGCATCTCAAAGAAAATTATACATTTTCCTTTCTCGATATACCGGGTGAATCACGTTTTTTTATCCACATCCCAAAAAATTCACAAAAAAATTGTAGGTAATATTTTTAAATAAAAGATTTTCTCCTAATTTCAAATTGTTTACTTGTACGGTTACTTTTTTCACTTTTGCTCATTTAATTATAAATTAACGTTAATGATTTTTTGTGTACATGTGTATTTTGATACAATGTATCAAAGTGGCTAATTAAATTTTTGAGCAAATGTGTCGTTTGTTTTTAATTAATATTTTATTATTAAAGCACTTACTTTCTTATAATTTATGAGGGTGTCGTAAATTTTATTCAGAAAGAACTCCATCAGTGGTGGTTTCTTGAATTTTATGGTATTCGTCATAAAAATGGCACACGTCTTTAGTGGAGATCTGAAAGCTAAGGCAGCTGGTAACAAATTCCCGGGTCATAAATCCACTTCAATTCTTAGGATGATGCCCGGGGATTTATTACTACTCCAACTTATCAAGTCATAAATTAGACTAAAATATTTGATAAATAATATAATAATGGGTTTTAACCAAAGTCTAACATTTTTGTCAATAATAAATTTTGCAGATTAATTTTGTAAGCCATTTTTGATCAGTTGATGTAAAAAACAAGACGTAAAATTTTTTTCGGAATCACATATTTTTCCAATTTTATTGGTCAAATAAATTGCAAGAACAACAAAAAATTTTTTGGAGGTAGATTAGATATCAGTTTAAAGTAATATATAAATTTCATAATTTTTTTTCGTGTTTTAAGACCTGTTTTTGGGGTGCGGATATAACTTGATTCACCCGGTATAATGTACTATTCTTTACCTAGTTTAAAATCGTACAACAGTTTACAAAACTTATATATTGATATTATATAGATAGAAATACGATGCAAGAAGCTTTCATATGTGACGTTCGCATTCGAAAGCATGCGGAGCAATGTGAGTCAGTTCCGACTTTTTAAAAAGCCGTCGTAACTATATTCAAACACGAGAGACACTTTGTTTCAATAAAAGGAATATTTATGGTCGATAATCTACAAGCGATTGAGTTTGTATTAAGGTGTGTTTACACTATATGAGTTTTCTTATGAGTACGCTTAAGTCAAATCTTATGAGTTTTGTTAGGATTTTGTTAAGAGATGAGAGCACACTTATTCACGTTTACATTGTTATGAGAAAGCTTGTCAGTGGCTTATGTGTTTCGTTAAAAGTGCATTGACCTTTTGCTTTTCTGCTTTCTGTTTAGTGTCCGCCATTCTTTTTCACTACTAATATAATACAAATAACTAATACAAATTGTATAGCTCAAAGATAACAAGTGAAAACACCGTCTACTCACAGCAATTTAAAATTTAACCGCTATTAACATAACCTCAATTAACAAACGTCAAAAATCACACAACGTTTCTCATAACGAATAGGTGCGGACGTATTCCTTATGAGTCCTTATATTTGCTTAAGATTTTGTTATGAGTTTGCTTATGAGTGCTTATCTTAAGAAAAATCATAAGGTGTAAACACGAAAAGAGTTTTCTTATGACTACTCATAAGGAAATCTTAACAAAATTCATATAGTGTAAACACACCTTTAGTTTAAAATCGAGTAAATAGTTAAACCTGCTAGAAAGAGCATTATCTCGTAATCGTAAAAATTGGTATTAAATAAATAAAAAAATCAGTATAGATAGAAAATAGAATATTTCCTCAAATTGTAGTATATTCGTTCTAAACTTAGCTTTAAGTGTTTGCATAAAACCCCACTTAACAATTGGCACTTTGATCGTTTTCTAAATACCCAACGATTGATGAAGCAAATGATGAAAGGTGAAATCTCTTGCTTTTCGTTCGTTTCCTTTTTCCCAAATCATCTCCTTTCAACGATGGACTTTCCGCGTACGATTTTTCCAACTCTCCGTTAATTTATCTCTCATTTCACGTCTGACACTCCACAGGGACAACGTTGGTCGTGACTTGATTATTTATTCAGGTGTGTGGAAGGGTCGGTGAGATACAACATTACGGCTTAATTTGCCAGCTTCGAAATATTTTTTTTTTATTAAATTTCGAAATAAAGGTGAGACACGTAAAATCATTTCCGGAAAGTCCGGTGGTTTCCAAGTTTCTTGTCTACCTGGAGGCTGTGAAGAAAACGCATTTCTGACAAAATCGACTTGAAAACTTGAAAGGAATATTGCGTTATTTGTCAGTAGTGACTTTTACATAGTAAAGGATGCAATTTTATGAGAATTTTAAAAAGCTTTTTTAGAAATTATTTAAAAGAAGTTTAATTGCGTGGTTTCGTAAAGTTGCAGGTTTTAATAGAAAATTTTCTGGAGAGAATAAATTTACGGAAATTGGGTATAAAATTGTTAAAAGAAAATATTTTCTAAGGAAAATTTAACATACATAAAAATGAGTTGCTTAATTTTGAAAAATATTTTGCCAATATTCCTGTATAAAATTAATTCCTGTAGGCTATAATAAGCAGATGCGCACAATTACCTCTTCTGCGCATAATTAAAACACTTCCCCTTGTTTCAGGCAAATATTACCGTTTATAAAATGTTATGTCTTGGCAAAACGTGTTGTAAGACCAAATTTGAAATATTAATAAATTTCAAAAGACAAAAGTAGCCGAAACTACTTTTTCTCAGTTAAAAAAATTTAATTAGTATTTTACTACCAGTCATAAATTTATTTCAGTGCTCTATTAATTAAAAATTAGTAATTACATGAACTTCGGTGAAAAGCTTGCACTACTTTTTTAAACTTTTAGCTTTTAATGAAAACGATCACCTTAAATTGCAAGTTAGTATCTCGAAAAAGCTCGAGTCAAATAAAAAAGGAATCGTTAAGCTAAAGCTGCTGAAGTTTTTCTTAATGCACTTTCTACAAGTGTTATATTGTAGTCGGTTTTAGATCTTTGAAATGGATAGTTTCCTGGAATGAACTCCAATTACTTTAAAGAAGATTAGTTTGTATTTAAGCCTTTGAATGCGATTTATTTCGAACCGTTAAGTATTAGATTACCCGCTTGATTACATTTTTTTGCTAAACACAATAAAACACGTACCTAAGTCGGAAATACTCATTAAAATTAAATCAAAATTTATTTGTCTTTGGTTAATAGATATAATACGAGATGTGATCACAATTAATTACACGCAAGCAACATCATAGTATTCTCGCGCCGAACTAAATCAAGAATTTTTTGTTTGCTTGTTTTTGTGTATCAGAAAAATAAGAGTATTAATGTTTGACGGAAATAAGTAGATTGGCGACCCTGCTGCGGTTGGCAAACAGCAAAACTACGCATGTCTTATATTTTACTACGTGTCATTTTTTAAATAAATATTATTATAAATAAATATTATATATAAATAATATAATATAAATATTATATATAAATAAATAAATAAATATAAATCTTTATTATAAATAAATTATTAATTGGAGTAGGCGGCGCTTTAAATAAGTTGGTTGGCAAAACTGAATAAACAAATAAAACATTTATGTCATAAAAATGTCATATTTTGATTTTGGCGCTTTATGTCACTGTCACAAATTCAGTGCTGCCAACTACAAAAAATAATCCACAGCACACTCTAATTAATAATTTTAAAAATGACTCGTTACATAATAATAATCATAAGTGCCTTTATTTAGAGAAAAAAATATATATAAAAAGAAGCGAAGTCTAGCTACTCTACTTAATCTCACAATACAAATAATAACTGAGCTAAACTATAAAAAAACTAGATTTATATTATTCTTAAACATAAAGGAACAGATAATAAAATAAATTAAAACAGAAAGAAAATAAAAGTAAAATTAATGAACAAAGAATTGTGCTCATGAAGTTTTTCATGATTTTAGACTAAAGTGGAGTCAATTGTCATTCAATTCTATTTAGGTTAAGTATAATTTGATGATGCAAAAAAGATTGGGACAACATAATCAACAAATTTTACTTGATAATACAAATTTTTTTTGCAAATTTTTAATAGGGTTACGAAACAACATTTTTAAGATACAAAAACAAAAAAGTCCAGAGGGGTCAGATCAGGTGATCTACTTGGCTATAAACCTACACTATTTAAACGTTCCGAGAAAAACCCTTGTAAATAATTTATAGTGGCACGTACGGTATGTGCAGTGGCAGAGTCCTGCTGGAAATAACCGTTTTTTAATTCAATGTCATCCAGCTGATTTAAAACTGGGTCTATGTCGGTATCTTTCTACATTAATTGTTTTATGAAAAAATATTAACCCAATAATTCGTCTTCGCAACATGGCGACCCATATGCCGATTTTAAGCGAATGCATTGGCACTTCAATTATATTTTGTTGATTATGAGCAAACCAAGTTCTACAATTTTGCAAATTTATGAACCCAGATAAATGAAATCATGCCTCATTAGAAAAAATATAATTAATATTCTTGAGCAAATTATTGTTATAGCAATGACAAAACTGTATTCTTTGGAAATAATCAGGAGAATGGAGTTATTGGGCCAGAGTAAATTTGTAAGAGCGAAAATGCAGGGATTTTTTTAGGTTCTTACCAAGTAGATTTATAGCAAAGTCCTAAAAAGAGGGAAAATGTAGGAAATGTTAGAAGTTTAATTGACAGTAAAAACCTGGTTGTTGGGATACACGTCGTATGCAAATGTGAAGATTTTGTTCTATAATTTCTTCGACATTTTGCACAACATCAGGTGTGGCAAGTTGACCAATAGATTTACCCTTTCCCACATTACCAGTGTTTAAAAAGCGTTTAATTATTCGATCACAATGTTTTGCAAAATTACTATATATACATACATCCTCGTTTAAACAATTTTGTTTCGACTTAATAAACTTAACAAATTTTAGTTAATTGTGTGGAATTTGTATTCAATATTAATCTAAACTAATAAAAGCTCCATGTATATTAAAAGCTTTATAACACGTTATAATTCTAGTTGAATGACAGATTGATTAGCAAATCCAATTCATCAAAGGTAAGTGTAAAATATCGATTTTAATCCCTCGAAAAGTGATTAAAACAATAAAGCCAACAAAATTTTCATGCAGGTTATTTGTGTTAAATTCAATTACAGCACTGCAGCTTCTTAGTAAATTTACTTAAACCCTATTTATTATAACAAAAAATAGAAACAGTTCCGTATTATACTACTTGCAGACTCTGCAGAGTACCTAGACTCCGAACATCAAGAACAAAATTTTTTTGTGCATGTTTAGGATGCCTAAATTAAATTTTTGTAGTAAACAAACAGTGCATTTTTTTTAAATTCCTAATTACTGAAAGCTCTACTATTTCTAAATCGGAAAATCGGAATTGACTTCTATTTTTTCGCCCGATCTAAAATGACAAGGTCACATCTGAAATGTTATTTGTGTATTTCGTTAAAGCATCTACGATCAGTTTTCGTGTTACTCTAATAAGAAGAATAGTAACCAATTTTAATCTCTTTCTGTCTGTTAAAGCCTACGTTACATCATACACAAAAATAGATTAGTAACTTTAGCATAACCCTATCAGCATGTTTACGTTTTTACATGCAGATTTTTTCAATTTTACAGATTGCTATGTCAATTCTACCGCATCGATATGTCATTTATTTAAAATGTAACTTTCACTCAGAGAACAGATAAATTCTTGAACATACCGCAGATGTAACAATGTCATATCAGACTTTAAGATATAAGTCCTCGTTTGAAAGCTCAATTGAAATTCAAAGCTACATCTGCGGCTGTCGTGACATTCTGTATATCCTAGATATGTTAGTAGTTATAAAAATTTACGTATCGCCTATTGAATTTCGTGTAAATGTTGGAAAGATAGCGTTATTCATAGAACAAATACGGTCTTGCTGGTTTAAATTGAATACCGAAAGTGTATTATCTATTATTGAAAAATTGTAGAAGAATTATCATGTGGGTAAATTTCGCATTAGGTAATGGTGATATAATGATGCAATGCATGTTTGAGTAAGGTTTTATTACAAAGGGAATTGTTTTAAATTTAGCTGTAAACGAACATAAAGAGAAAATTACTTTTTGCCACACGCTGTCAACTGCAATCGTTTTTTGAATTACTATTTACGTTTTATCCACTTTATCAACAATCTTTATAACTGTTTATAAATGTTTCGTAATTTACCTATATAGTGTACTAGTTAGTAAAATGTAATTATTTCTGTAAAATATTATCTCGAATTTATTTCATTCATTAGTTATTTTATTGATTAATTAAATAGAAATATTACGTGTTCCACTTTAACACTTTACCACTAAGATGCATGTATAGTTGTTTAAAGAGAAAAATAGAGAGCATTAAAATACTTTATTTAAAAGAACGAGTTTCTTATGGCAAATTTTATAGCACGAGCCAATTAAACTGGTACTACATGGACATCACTAACCATAGTTCGAAAACATACTACAAGGGCGCGTTTCAGTTGTCATTAAAAATCAGTTGGAAATGTATAACACAAGATAACTAACTAATAACATAACTATTTGTTAAATTAACAAAGAAGCACATAAATTTCTATGTATTAATTTCTTATTTTTAATTGTTTTTATTAGTTAAATAATCATTTACATTTCGTGAATTTAACTAATTTCATTGGTTATATTTAGTTAAATTAACAAAACCGTTTTTTCTGTGTATATAAAAATTTAATATTAATTCTCTACTTATTTTCTAAATACGTTAATTTTCCAATAATCTAATTTATCAAGTCAATGAAAACAGATCATGTAATTACCATTCCCAATAATTTCGTCAACAACCTCCTCAACTAACTGAATAATTAAACACCTGTGTTTCCATGCAACTATCACATAATATTCCCTTTCAATACAAACTAGTTCAATTTCAAACATTGTTCTCTTCGATTATCATAATCTCAATCAAAATCTCCAAACCGGGGAGCTATTCACGTCGAACAAACCGGCGCACATTATTTACCATTAAAAGCTGATTTGACTCGAAAAGCACTCTACGATCAAGTCTCAAAGCGTCAGATCGACTTTTGCTGACGACTTCATCTTTTGAGACCAATCCGAAAGATTACACAAACATTAAGCAATACTCGAGAATATATTTTTTTTCTTTTATTTTCTTTCTCTAGATTTTGTTTCTAATATGGAACTAAATAATGCAGGAAATTCTACCGGATTTACTCATATGATTCACGAGCTAGCATTTGCCGCAAACGTCCTACAATAACTTAGTTTAGCGTTTAAAATGCATGAACGATCCAGGGATTATTAAGTCTTATTTAATGTTGGTTAGAGCTACTATAAATCCTTAATTAAATTAAAATAATAAGGAATCCAGGAAATGATTCAGAATCAGGATTTTGGCGGTTCAAATCGAGAAAAATTTTAAAAAATCCATGAAACTAAAAAATAAAAAAAACGAAACAACATAGAACAAATCGATTATTAAATTGAAATTTGAAAGAAAATGGAACAGTTCATTATGGTTGTCTAATTTTAGTATGCAATAACTTAAAACGTAAGTATTTTTCTAAAGATACTCTTTAGAAGAAACAATATTATTACAATATTGGTCTTAGTTTACAAATTTCACTAAGTTGGCACAAAACCCAGCAATTGCAATAACGAAAATAATTTCCAAAAAAGCAAACAAGTTGCAGGATACTAAAAAAGAGAATTTTATTGTATCTTTCCATTTCTTCATTTTTTTTAAATGTAATTTAGAAAACTTGTATTAAAAACATTGTATGAAATACGTACGCAAAAAAGTTTAGCAAACTCACCTTCCTAAGGGACTAGACTAACGCCTCGTTCTAAACCTTTTATTTTGAGTAGGTACTTCTTACAAAAAATACTATAGTGGAAAAATACTGTAGAGCAAAATAAAAACAAATTATTTGTACATTTTCTAAAATTGCAATAGGGGACCAACCAACAAAAACCTAGATCTGAGTAAAATAAGAAAATAGTAATTGGCAATTTTTTTGAAATAATAAGGAATTTAAGAGAAACAAAATGATTATTTTTTTTATTGTTCGTGCTGGATTATAATCTTAGAAAACAAAGTTGAATCAAATGAAAATAAATAAATAAATAAATAAATAAAAATTAAATGTTGTACCTAATTAAAAAAATCACTTATTTCTCTTTTGCAAAAATTAATTTATATAATTTTCCACAAGAAAATCTAAATTGGTATTAAAACAGTCTATGTCTTTATCGCCTGTATCAACGGAGATAATATTCATAAATAATAAAACCATAAAATTTTAATAAATAATTTTGTACTCACCCTGTGTACAATATGTTGAAAATAACTTTTTCTGGAAAGGTATAGGTGCGAAAAAAACAAATACAGAAGTGGTAAAGAGGTATCAGACCACCAATATCATACAGTAGTGAAACATGAACGTTATCAAAATGACAAATAAGAGTAAACGCGATAGAAATGAGTTTCCTACAAAAAATAGAAAAGAAAACTAAAACCGACAAAATTAAAAACGATACCTTTAGACAGAAACTATATATCCAATCGATTAATGAAAAAATTTTAGATGGTTAACTTGAGTGGTTTTGGAATTGTGTGTAAAATATCAGGCGATAGACTTAAAAAAAATTTAAACCGCGAATGGCAAAGAGAAACAAAAAAAGACCAAGGACAAGATAAGTAAACAGTGTTTGAGAAGAAGCAGAGAAAAAGAAATGACTTGGAAGATAGACAACAGTTGAAACAGAGATGTCAGATTCAACACCAACAGCCTTACTGTAAAAAGATTTTAGGACTAAGTAAAGTGGTGAAAACATAATTTTGATAATAAAAATATCAAATGTGATTTCTAATGTTTTTACCATTTTAAGAGGTTTCAGCAATAAAAAAAGTACTTTGAACTAATAGATAAAAGAAGCAGCGACAGTAGCTGACAGCTCACTGCCAAAGCGCTTTTGAGTATTTTTCTTGGTGCCAAAAAACCAGATTGCCGACAAAAAGATTTTTTTCTCACGACTGTAAGTAATTAAAGTTCAAAAGTTGGACCACTTGATCTTATTTTATTATCTAATAAAAACTGACAAACGCAAAAAAGTGACTAAGCTGCGGTTAAGTTTCAAATCTTATCCAGGTGACAGTAGAAACGACACAGGAAACCACGAAATTTACTTGAGTACGGCAATGGGGATCGATAAGGCCTATGTCTGGACTTTCACTGGATTCAAAAGTCCGTAGGATGCAGATCAACTTATTCTTAGGACAATAGGAAGAAAAAAGAAAAATAAATGAGCAAAAACGGATAGTAAACCCACTAGATGGGTCGAAACGTCCTTTTACATCCAACTAAAATTAGTCGTTGTTTTATGGTCTTGCAAAAAAGTATATACCACTAGAATGTTATAATTCCTTCGGTGCTTATAGCTCTCGAACTTTCGCCCCCTTGCTATAAATTGTAGCTCGTTGAGAATCATACATTTCTCTGTCTTGATATACATATAGTTTACTATTCTTAATCTGTTTTCACAGCATGTTTAAAGTAGTTGCTAAGTGAGCTATAGAGTTCATGCTAACAAAAATTTGGATTTCAATTGCAGATCAGTAGTATCAATATCAGTAGTAGTTTTTTCAGGACCTATTTCCCGGAAAACTATATATGGTTTTAATAGCACCAATAATTATTATTGTTAGATGAAAATAACTGAGTTTGCACGGTCACAAATATTGTGCAAATGCTAGAAGAGCAAAGAACCAATGTTGTCATTTTTTTGGTTTTATTGCTAAACATTATAAATGCTAAACCACAATTTTTAGCAAAAACTTCAAACACAAAAATTAAAGAGAATTAAAATTTGCTTCAAACTACCTCTTTAAATTTAAAATTTGATTAAGTAATACAGTCGCAATCGCCAGTCATAGTCAATCAATAACTTTTCTTTTGTTTTGGTTGAGATTCTTACTTCACGACTGTTCAAACGCCACAGAAATATACTTTCTTCTTTTGTAATTAATTAAGTAGAGAAGTTTTTAATAACTAGCTAAAAAATATGTAACTTGTTTTTTTCTAAATTTTTTAGTTTATACAGATTTCCACATTGCTCCACCTTATACGAATATATTTATCTAATCGAAAGTAAATGTAAATATTGTGACTTATTTAAAAAAAAGGAATTAGTAATTTTAATTAAACAGATCTTTTTGAGTAACACTTAAGTAACACGATTACTCATGAGTAATACGAGTAATACGTTGTGACTAACTTTCAAAAAAAGTAATTAGTAATTATAATTAAATAGATTTTTTTCGAGTAACACTGATACTTACCTTGGTGTTCTGGCTGTGATCGGATATTTTTTAATGGCGGCACTGGTTGTGGCTTTAGTGTCAGTCCGTAAATTTCTCGGTGAAATGTTTGTTGAACTTCTAAACATCCCTTCCTGGGCTTGAGGAACCGTCTTATAATAGCAGTATCTGGGATCAGGCGGTAGGTTACACGCACAAGTCGCCGGGATTCGGGTTTGTTGTTCGTAACAGCTACAAGGAGATAAAAGGACATTTATAATGGCTTAAGGACTCAAAAGGATCACCGCAAAAGTAAAGAAAATACTTTTACTGAAAATCAACCAAGAGAGAAAAACTAATTAATTTTATTAGAAATTTTGCTTTTTTTCTCCTTAAACCTTAGCGCTTGAAGCTTGACAAAAACCGAACCCTTTCAACCCTCATCCCTCTGAAACATAGTTGAGAACAGACCTCCTGAAAATTACAAACTTTAAAGTTGGTTTGTTTGCTATCAACTGGAAAAAAGCACGACAAATTCTTTACGAAACAATGACAAGACAAAAAGCAAATGCACACTGAACGATTTTCAAGATTGAGGGAAAATTTTAGATGGACAGGATGGGAGGAGGGTTTAATAATGCTTGAAGACGACGAAAATTTTATTTATGTATGCTTAAATGGACACGGACAAAATATTCATTACCATCAAGACGACGCTTTGCAAGAAATTTAATAATTTATATTTGAAAGGACAAACGACATTCGTCTTAACCGATCGATGGAGAAGTTTAAGACAGTTTTGACTCAAATTGAGAGAAATAAATCGGTTAGCTTTTTTTGTTCTAAAATAAAAGTAGATTATTTTTTTTTATTTTAATATTGTTTTAAAAAAATATTTCTACTGTCAACGGCTCTGTCAGAAGAATCAGTATTTTTTTGGTATTTGTTCGAGATGAGTGTTTTAAATTTTATTTCAGAATAAATAATTCACTCAACAATAACCTTAAAAAGAATGAACTTTGAACTTTTCGAGTCAGCTTGATTCTCTTTGATGAGTTTATTCAAAAATCTCGTGGGTGTATTGCTTCAATTATCCTACTACTTAATGGAAAACAAATGATTTGATCTTAAAATCAATTAACTTGTGGAAAATTGATAACTTTTGACGTTCTACTAAAACGACGTCTTACTAAAACATAACAAAAGGTCAATGTGTCTTGTTTTTTACTAGACTGTATTAGTTTTCAAATAATTTAATTTTGACAGTAAATGAGAAAATAATAAGATAATTTATAATTTCGGTTCTTATTTTGTTTACATTTAATTTAATGGATCCGCAATAAACCCTAATAAAAACCGATCCGAAACAATCAAATGGGATAAAAGCATTGTTATTGTCACAGATGGTCAGTTAAATTCCGAAACAGTGCTCTCAATCGAATTAGAGTGATTTATGTGGAGGCGGATCCAAAAATGTCTTATCCCAAACACACAGCTCAGTTATTTATTTTGCCAAATTATCACACATGAGTTCACTTAGTTGAAGAGAAAAAATAAATTTATAAAAATGTAAATGTAGGAAAACAACTTTGCTTTTGAAGAAATTAATTCTGAATAAAACGAGTGAAAATGAAAACACTTTGAGATTTAACTTTCTAATTGCTTTGAAAGTTAAAATGGTTTCGAATGTATATCATTTAAAATTTGTGATAGATAAAATGCCTAAACTAAAAACTATAAAATAGTATATTAGGTCTCAAGAATGGTACGAACATTTTACCTATCCAATATAATTTAGTTAATTTCTGTAAAACATAGAGAGTAGTTCGAAATTTGGTTTTACGGGGAAGTGGACGACAAGGCAAGAAAAAAAAAACTGTTTTATGAGGCCAACGTTTCGAATCCTTTATTGATTCTTCTTCAAGGCTCCTAATAAATGTCAGATTTGTTTGGCATGGTACCAATTTGTCTCGGCCAGTGGTCGCCGGAAGAATCATTCTTTTTATTATTATTACATTTATTAGGACATTTATTAGGAGCCTTGAAGAAGAATCAATAAAGGATTCGAAACGTTGGCCTCATAAAACAGTTTTTTTTTTCTTGCCTTGTCGTCCACTTCCCCGTAAAAATAATTTCGAATCATTCTTCCGGCGACCACTGGCCGAGACAAATTGGTACCATGCCAAACAAATCTGACATTTATTAGGAGCCTTGAAGAAGAATCAATAAAGGATTCGAAACGTTGGCCTCATAAAACAGTTTTTTTTTTTCTTGCCTTGTCGTCCACTTCCCCGTAAAACCAAATTTCGAATTTAATAAAAAAATGGACGTAATCCACCAAAATAGAGAGTAGTAAAGATTTAGACATTCTAGAGCTAAAACAACATGCAAAGAATAAATCTACAAATGTGGTAAACATGGTGTAATTATTGAGCATTTTAAAGGTAAAGGCAAAGATTTACAAGCAGTTGATACTAATAAAATTTAAAAAAAGTAAAGCAAAATGGAGTCATAAATACAGAATAGTATGACTTATTTAAAAGGGTTATATTTAGCTCCAGAAAGACAAAAACTGTATTATTAGTGGGAAGATAAAGACCGGTTGAGAATATTTATATTTACAAAAGAAAATGTCTAACTAAGATTTAAAAAAGTGGTAGGCTACTTTAAAATTAAACATAAAGAACGAAGTTAAGCCGTATGAACCAGTAATAAAATCGTTTTTATATTTGTTTCTCGAGTTGAGACTATAGATCAAATTTATCGTTTATAGGATACTTAAAAATTGACATTGTCAACAAGAACAGAAAAAAATGCTTGCAATGATTGATGCCAAACGCGAAAGTGATGTTACTAAAAGAAGAAATGAGTACTGGCAGAAATAACGGCACTATCAAGAAAAAATTACTAGCAAGGACTAATAAGTGTCGAGAGAATAACAGCTTCTCTTATATACTTGGTATTTGGACATCACCCAGCCCATAGTAAGAATCACATTCATTTATCTTAGAATTCAAAAATGAAGAAAAATGACAGAGGAAACACCTACCTAGCAAATACAAAGCGCATGAATATAATAATAGCAAACCCGATAAGTACAAAAAAACAAAAACAAATCAAAACAAATCTTGCATCGTTCTATATTCAACATGTGGATAAAGAGAAAAAAGTATAATGTACACGTAAATAACTATCCAATCTATATACTTTCATTTATAATAATATTTTCACAAAATGAATTGAACAAGAAACAGCTAGATATACAATACATACATTAAATAGTGCACATTTTGCAATTTTCAACTTAAAAAAGTGTGAGGACGTGAAAATGCTTATAGCATATTATAACGCTCAAGTTAGAGCACTGCTATAATTTGGGGCAGTAGTAACAAACTTGAAGCAATATTTAAAATACAAAAGAGAATAGTAAGAACTATTGATAATGCTTCTTGGCGAGAACACTGCAGACCTATCTTTAAAAGATTATGAGCCGGATTACAGAAAGGGACATTAACTTTAACTGCGATTAAATAGTTAATTCGCGATTAAATGCCGATTTTGACCAATCAAACACGAGGAAAGCCGATTTAATTGCAAATTAAAAGTTAATCGCAATTAAATATTTAATTTACTTTCTGTAAACCTACCCTAGGTGTACTAACAATTTATGCTTTGTTTATACTTAAAGTTTTTTTATTTATGTTCAAGAAGAAGCACTTATTTCAAAAAAATAAAGATCTGAATACACGCATAGCAACTAGAGAACGTTGCTGTCAATACCACATCACTCCTCCGCACTTTTTGAGAAGAGCATTTTATGCCTGGGCTTAAAGTTTCTTAATAAGGTGCCAATAGAGATGTTAGACTATTCTTTTAACACTTTTTAATGATTTTATTGTATTTACATGACGAAGTCTTGTAAAGAGTCTAAAGCTCAATAAATTATTCAATTTTATTCTACAACCTAAACAATCTCATAGAAATTATGCTAAAAAGCAATAAAAATTCTTAGACAATAGTGTACAGTACTACTGAAGGCCAATTGTCAACAAATCTTGCAAAAGGTCGTGAACCTAGTAAAAATCATTATTCTAAAACAATACCAAAGCAGAGGTGAAATTCAACAAAGAAGTAAAAAAAGACTTTGCATAAAAGTTGAAATGGATACGTAAACAAGATAAACAGAATGCTAAAAGAAAAACAATAAAAAAACGTATTTTAAAAGAAGAGAAATGTTGTTGTAGTAAAGCTGAATTAGATAAAAAAAGCGCAGTAGAGAAATTAGATAGAATACAACAAGAAAGATAAACAAAAAATATATTTAGAAATGAGGCAAGACGGTCATCTGTTTCAGACTCTTTAGTGACTCTTTATGGACAAACCAAATTGAAAAATGTTTATAATAGTACTGGCATAGTATCCAACATAAACCGGAATAAACTTACTGCCTAAAGCACCACAGATAAAATACTTAAAAAATTAGATGACTTGAAAAATGATAAGGCTGAATCAGATACGGAAATTATTTTGAACTAAGTCTCGAGAAGAAAAAGACTAAAAAAGAAAAAAGACTAATTATAATTAAAATTGAGTAAATTTAAGTAAATCTGTTCAAATCATTGCTGTGTTGCATCAATCTGCCGTGACAAATAGAAAAATAAAAGATCCAGATTGGATAATGAAAGAGTTTCTACCTGACAAAAAAAGTCAGATGATTTAATTACAAGAGACTTCCAATCAAAAAAATTTTTTTAAAGAATATATACAGCATGTCTTAGAACTGGCAGATTAGCCGTAAACTACAGGTCTCTCTTCAAAGTAATACCAAATTCCGAAAAAATATTTTTCTAAACACTATCGTTTTCAAACTACAGCAATTTAATTTTAATCAATTATATAATAAATACTAATTGTTACTGAAGATAAACTCATGTTACTAGGCAATAAAATTAACCCCAAAAACTTTCATTTTTTATTCGGTCTGCTGTATAATCGGGAAGACAAAATTGATGGATGCTGCTGATTATAAACGCTAACGATACAGTCTTTTTGAAGCAGCTTTTGCGTTTTTACCACAATCACCCTAAATTTACAACATTTTTGTATAATCAGCTAAACTTGTTTAGTTACCAGAAATATTACCTTTACTAATAACTAATATGTATTATGTGATTAGTTAATATAAAATTTGTTGTAATTTGAAAACGATCGAGTTTAAAAAAATATTTTATTGAAATTTGGTATTAACTTGAAGAGAGGAACTTACAGTTTACGGCTGATCCGCCAGTTCTGAAACACCTGTATATTTAAAATACTCGATGAGGCCTCGCTTCTCATAATAAAAATAAACAGATATTAGATGTAAATACTACATTATAGTCCATAAAAATGTTGCTAAAGTCAGACAACTGATGCAAAAAATGTTAAATGTGTATAACATAATGTTGAGAGATGTCTAGAGCAAGAAAAGAACTCAGATTAAATTTCTAGTAGGGTTCTGTCATTATTTTCCGTTTTTTTAACAATCACAAAAATATGATTTAATTGTAAATATTTTATAAATTTGTAAAAACATATTTAGGTTAATTCAAACAGATATGTGACAAATATGACATGTGTCAAAATACATTCTACGATCTACGTTTTCAAGTCTATGGAACACTACGACGTCTTTTATATGTATGTATATAAATAATAATGTTTAGTCATTATTTAGACTAAATAATGTTTAGTCATTATTTTTTATTTGTATATGTATACTGTTATTAAGTTTATGAAAACGTAAAGAGTAAAAAATTTAAAAAAGTTACTTAAAAAAAGTTTTTTGAAATCGACGTCATTATCAACCAAGAATTTTTTTTATTTTTTTTATTGGCGTCTGACTCAGTTTAGATGACGTCAGGAGGACGTAACAATAGATATTGTAAGGAGTGTTTGCTATACAATTTAACTACTAACAGGCTGATTTCAAGTATAAGATAATACCGGTAGTATCTTCGTTTCCATGGAAAAATAAACAAATTCGAGGTTGTGATTCGCTGTTGTCATGGAAAAGTATTAAATTTTGCGATACTACCGGTATTATTTCAACTTGAAATCAGCCCATAAATCTATATATACTCGTGATAATGACTCTACAAGTAATGTCTTCAAATTGATGCCGTAAGTGTATTGTTTCATGAAGATAGGTAGACAAATACTACAAAGACGTATTACATTATTTTCTAATTTTTCAAAACCTAAATAAAAAACGAACTTTACGTTGTAATAAAATTATAGCTGAAATAAGTTTTTCTCTCTTTTATTTAACCTCAAGTGCATCTACTCGTAAAATTTAGGTCTCTAACCCACAGCACATTAAAGCATTTGGGTCTAGTAAAATACCTCTGTTATTCGACCCTTTTCTTTTCACCTTCGAATTTTTGCTCTACTTACATCAACT
This sequence comes from Tribolium confusum, assembly GCA_029207805.1. Lineage (NCBI taxonomy): Eukaryota > Metazoa > Arthropoda > Insecta > Coleoptera > Tenebrionidae > Tribolium > Tribolium confusum. Next base: position 16,436,868 of record JALGAY010000006.1, read on the forward strand.
GTTCTCCTTTAATTTTTTCCATTCTTTTTGTTTAAATTTACAGAACTTGTTACCGTTAACAAAACTTTTCGTTCAGGTGTTGTGTTCAAATTTACATTAAGAAAAGTTTTGCTTGTGGTAAGTAACTACTTACTTGGGCATGTGCGTGTGATAATATGTTCCGGACGAGTTCCGGTGATGGTTTAGGGTCTGATGTTTCCTCCGGTACAGTTCAGTAACATCGGATGTAATGTGTTCCATGATTTGGCCGTCCGATGGACAGTCACTTTCGGATTCCGGTTCTTCCGTCACGTACTGAGGCACATAACCGTAAGACATTGTCGGACCTGACAAAATAAAAATGTTGATAAGAGGAGTTTAAACAGTTGAAGAGATTTATTGAACATTGTCACACGTTTTTCTTACCACAAATTTAACTTCAAGTAACCAAAAAATCTACAAAAAAATCGTGTTATAAATCCTCAATTATGTGCATTACAAAGTTTTGTGGCTAACATCTCAATTTAAATCCTAATTGTTTAAGCTATAGCACAAGTACGTGCAAGTTATACAAACTCATATTAATTTCATGATGAATTAATCTCATTAGTGTTGTAGAATGTCTGCAAGCGTTGCACCAACTTTTGATTTCTAATATCTCAGAATACACCAAGTTTTGAATTATTAAGTGCTTTCCTTTTGTAATATAAAGCGAGATTTCTCGTTTGTCTGAGTTTTTAATTGACTACAAAATTACAAATGTAACTATTAGCTAAAATTGGGTTATTTGTCAAAAATGACGAGTTCGGTAGGCACATTACATTTTAAAATCAAGTTAAATTATTTAATAAATTAATCAGAAACAACGCTTGCTAATTTTTTAATTATAAATTTAGATCTCATGAATGTAAATGCGGGAACGCGATTTATCTCTACATGTCTACCAATTACAAAGTTAAAGGGTTAAAAACTTTTTTATTGGATTGTCTGGAAAGTTTCAATGTATGAAATTGTTTTTAATTGAAATTCATTTTTATAGTTATTTATACAAATAATTTATTGTTACTGTCATCTTGAGTGCTTGTTAGATTAACTGAGACAATTACGATGGCAAATTTATCAGTCTGACAAGTCACTTTATAATTGTCAGTAATGATTAAACTCTAGCAGCTTTCTGGACAAACAGTCTTTCAAAATATAAATGTGGTTGATAAATGACTTTAAAATATTTTTATTAATTTGTTTCGTGTTTAAATAAATATTCATTTTGTATTTGTTTTTCTGAACAATTATTTGGTTGAAATTTATAAAGGTCAAACAAACTTTTATATTTTAAATTTTTTATTTAAGCTTTATAAATATTTGTTGATTAAATGTTTTTCTCCTATACCCACTTATACAGCCTACTCAAAACATTTTTATTTGAATTCAGATAGTTTTTTTTTCTGTATGATAATTTACCATATACATTTTTTTATTGGCTGTTTAAGCAACTATAAACACTTTGTGCTTAAAAAATGGAGGTGTAGTAAATAGTATGTTTTAAGGTTATTGTAAATACTTATATGATAACATAAATTTTAAAAATAAAATAATTATTTATCACTTGTATGAGTGTCATATCTGTTTTATATATTTTTGGTTGATGATAAAAATGGTGGATGCGCCGGGCAAATTATTGTTTTTTAGAAATGTAATTTATAAATGGCGAATATTAAAATAAAGTATGTAACTATCAACTCTGTCTAAAAAATTTCAATGGCAAAAATGCGTACCGTTTTCAAAATTTTTGTCGAATTTGAATCTTCTAGTTGCACGAATCTTTTTAACTCAAAATGGCAAGAACACGTGGCTTATTTTAAACGTAAAACGGTTAAAAATATTTGGAAAAAAACAAAAAGTTTTTGCAAAAAAAAAAAAACAGAATTCGCGGAAGTAATATTAAAATTATTAGAAAGAAAATCAATAACCGTAAATTCCTTAACCCTTTTGAAAATCTTGCAATATAAAGCTTGATTAATAAATTCTGACAACAAATCATCCCTACTTTTCTTGTTTCTCATTGAATTAGAGGGAGAGAAAATAAAAGCTAAAGTGATTAATATATAAAGCATTATTATCAAGATAGTATTAGGCTTATGGTATTTAAAGGAAAAGTTTGGTGTTAGAGGGTGTTTTTTTTTTGTTTAGATTATTATATTTCTTTATTTTGGTTTGAAAAATTAGTCCGTGTTTTTGAGTTACATAAAATGACTTAAGAAATTTTGACTTTATTAAAACTTGTCAAACTCATTCTACAATTTGATGAAAAATGTATTAAATAATTTCAACAGAAATTTAACTTTATACCACTCTTATCTTAGCGCGGAACCAAAGCAATAAATTTTTAAGACCCAAGATTACGAACGAAATACGTCTCATAAAATTGAATTTCATTATCGCTTGTATTTGTAAAGTTATTCCACATTTAAACACCGTCTGACATGATTCAAGATTTTGTAGAAAATTTTATAAAATGAAAGACAACTTAGATTAGGATCAGTAAACGATTAAAGTTGATGTTCTGTTTTTGTTTTTGTCAAACAGCCTCTATACAATTTTTGCTCCTAAAAATGCATAAAATAAGATAAGTACAACTACAAGCATAATAATTGTAGTATGAAATTCTTCTTTGTATCTGAAAACAGAGTTATTTCATAATTTTAAGACTACAGTGATGTTAATGTATGAACCGCAAGAAACTTAAATTGATCGAGTCGGTTGAATCAGAATTCCATTTGGCACAATGTTTGGGACAAAACTTTTTAATTCGCATCTTCATCGACAACTTGTCGAGTGCAGGACCTTATTGTTGGCCAAATACGGATTAGATGAGTAAAACTTTTAATGCTTTGTGATTTCGGTTGACAAGGATGTGATGCGGTTTTAAGAGAATTAGTCTAAGAAATTTACCTTAATAACGTCTCAAGAACTTCAACTAGCTATAAACGTGCACTATTTCATTTATTAAATTCCACAACAAAAAATTGACAACAAAAAAATTATGATGACAAGTGGAGACGTGACATTAACCAATGTGATTAATTTCAAGGGGAGTAGATAAGGTAAAATACGGAGGGATTACGAGGCTAGAGAGGGATACCTTTTTGTTAAGATCGTGGGAGTTAAATTGGATTAAACGCTATTAGCAGAGAAACAAGTAATTATTTTATTAGATGGGAAATTTCATTTAGGTTTGCGCAACAACAGAACGGAAAATCCAATCAAACTAAAAAAAAATTATCTAAACATTGAATTTTTAAATTTAAACTTTATCAGTTTTAGTCGACGTTTATTTTATTTAGATGCCAAAAGCTTGCGATACTTTTTCTGTAATTAATGAAAAAGTTACTAAAATATCAAGATACGGACTGAATATGAAAAACTTGGTTAACGAAGTTTGAAAGAACAAAAGATATCAGGTTTGGTATACTTATAAACTAAGTTCTTTCAATTTTGTTGACTAGTTTTGCAATAATAATTTTTTGCGTATTATAAAAACTCGCTAAATTTCAGATTTCAGTCATCAATTATAATGGAAACTTAATATGAGTTATAACGAGTGTCACGCGAGTGATAAAACTGTTACAAATTAAAATATACGGTTTTAATAATGTGTGCTTTTAGACAATTAGTCATAAACAAAATTTATACAAACAGTTAATCACGTAAATAAACATTTAGTTATTCCAGTTACAAAATACATATCTCTGGAATAAAGTTTTTACAAAATTAAGAAATAATTTTCGTAAGAAAGACTTCTAAGGCCAGAGTCAGTATGAAAGCTTTTCTTCCGGGAATGAACCGTATTATTAGGGTTTCTGTACTCGACGTTTCGCTAACCATATAGGTAGCTTCTTCAGGAGTGGAGCGACAACTGGTTGGAGTGGACTTAGTCGCAGTATAGAAATGAATCAGTATGGACAGCTGATAAAAATTGAACACTTGTCAAAAAGCTAGCATCCCTTTAAGTTAAATGTGTAAGATGGAACCACTGATTTTTAGGTTTACTATAGACAACCTATAAAAACTATAATTGTAAATAATATTATAAATAATCGAAAGACAAGAGTCACACAACGATTAGAATAATTTTTATAGTATTTTATTTACAGTTATAGTTCTTTAGATTTAAATTTTGTATTATTAGTTGCCTAAAAATTTAAAAATCAGTGGCTCTATCTTATACATTTAACGTGAAGGGATGCTAGCTTTTGACAAGCTTTTATCAGCTGTCCATACTGATATATTTCTATACTGTGACTTAGTTGAGTACATCTCCAACCAAGTTTATGTATAACTGAATTCATAATAAAAAGACGAATACAATGAAATGAAATATTTTATTGATACCAATTGTCAATTTTGACGTTTTGACATAAAACGTTTGAAAATTTAGATTTTTGCTTTCAGTTGTACGTAAAACGTTGTATGTATTACGGACATAAATTTTTGTAATGTTTCTCGGAAAATTAAAAGCTCTTCTACGTCTGGTTTTAAACATTCTCTCATGTTATAATTCCTTTTTTTAAGATCTTACAGGCTAAATTCAAGTTGAGACACTACCGGTAGTATCGCAAATTTTAATACGTTGTCATAACGACAACCAATCACAACACTGAATTCTTTTAATTTTCCATGGAAACAAAGATACTACCAATATTATCTCGACTTGAGATTAGCCCATTAATTTATAAATAATTATTTTGGTTTTGGCTCACCAATAAGTATTTCGTTTCTATAAAAAATACGATTTTTCAGACCTAAAGTTTGACATGTTTGGTTTACAGCAATACAGCTTTTGCTAAATAATAAATATAAAATAATAAAAAATCTAAAAACCATTTCTGAAAAAACAAAACTCTAAAAATTTAAATTTGGGAGACCATCTATACAAAAATATATTCACTTACTTTTTACAACCTTACATCCATTCCTCTTTACTGATAGGGAAAGTACTCATACATGCAAAACATAGTTTTCTTCTAGCTATTACAATTTTTTTTTGCGTTTCAGATTTAAAAACAAACTTTTTTTTGTTTCATTTTTTCATTATTAATAATACTTGTTTTTTTTAAATTCCGGTTAATTTATGGTTGTGTAATCCTCTTTCAAAAATCCTACTTTCAAATGGTACAGAAACTCTTCTATTCAGCGGTTGGAATTTGTACAAAATTGGTGAAGAAAAGGCTAAAAGGATTTTCTTTCTAAAAGTGAATAACTGGGATAGCAACAGGGTAATTTTTTTATTTGTTCCCGCCCGAAACTTCAAAAATAGGCAACATATTATACTTTGAAAATTTAATTTTCAAAATTAAGGCATAGAGAGTTGTAAATTAATGTCAACATTGTTGACAATACCTTTGACAGTGCTTCCAAAGTTAGTTCATGTAAATCATATGTAGCCACATTAATTAATTAATTAAATTGTTTATCGTTTGTATAACGTGTTGCCTATTTTTAAGATTTCTGGCGGGAACAAATAAAAAAATCATCCTGTATATAAAAAGAATGGTTATTTGAAATAAATAATTTGTTAGTTGAAATTCTTCTTCTCGCATCTACTTAGACTTGTTTACACTACTGTAATGAGATCGTCGTTGAGGAAAGGTGTTAAATAATAACCAAAATTAAATATTAAATATTTTCTTTTAAATTTTAAACCAGTTTGGTTTAATTCGGCTCGCCTACGTTGTGTTTAATCGTCTAAAGTAATCACTCTCATAGTGATAATTAATTTAACCCTTTCTGTAAGAACAGAAGGGATAAGTGGTAACTCAAATTCGAATTCAAAGTAGTGTCAAACGCGTGGGGGAAGAAATTAAAAGTCAAATTTCTTCAAAACAAAATTTATTACATATCTTCAAAATGTTTATTACAACAATACAAGAATTATGAGGGTTAATCCAAATTTGCCATTTATTCAAATTTCCATTTATATTATTTAGTCAAATTTTTAACATCTGTAACCACAAATCTGTTCAAATTTGAGACTATAATTTTATAAATCTCTAGTCGCAGATTTAAGTAATAGATAAATTTATTATTAACATTATTATTTAGAATTTACTCTTCCTCTTTCAATGGTCCTAATTCGGTGTTGTAAATCTACCCTAAATTTCAATTTATATTTGCTCAGATTTATGATTTCAAGGCAATGTTTAATAATACGTTTGATAAGCTACTCTTGTACCTGAGTTAGCGGGTTACATGCTCACGGCTCTCCTTTTTTTATACGTGCATCGCAATTACTATTTCGCCCTATCGCCGCCCACCGACCCTGGTAAAAGTCAGGTGCCTAAACACCTCTTGCAAAATCCGAGCAAAACCAGGATATACAAATCTTTGCAAAATAAACTGAATTACTGTAGGAATCATTTCTCTCACAAATTTCGGTCACGAGCTTGGACAAAGACTTTTCAGAACTTCACCCTTTCACGATACCAGTTTATTACAGGTAACCAGGATGGTTATTTTTTCTCGTTTGTCTCGTAATAGCCTGCATATAAGTATATGCCGTTGGGACGGGTCTACTACGTCCAGTCTAAGTTCAACTGTCGGAAGCTACGACCTGACACAGTGAATTAGATCCGGTAAAGTTGGAAGAAAGGGTTCCCGGGAACCACGACTTTCCTCTTCGAAGATGGCCGACAAACGAGCCTATAATTTCAGGTGTAATCTCGCCTAACACGACGCGAGAGAGAAACAACCCTACGCTACCCTAATTTCAAATATGCAGCAAATTCAACCTCACGGGATTTTGTAACAACAAAACTTTGCACTGATTTGAAGTGACCATTTGACGTAATTGTTGAGAACCCTTTTTGTAATAGATTGATGATAGACATCTTAGATTTTAATTATTTGGGTTGATAGTCACATCCAGATCGAGCAAAATAAAGAAAGAATACAAGTTAAAATTCATTTCAAAAGTGACCGCAAGTTGTTGCATTTTTCACCAAAATTTTATTTATAATTAACTTTTCTAAATTCTGAATATTTATTTTAAACCAATTAAGCTAAAATTATTTTTGAAAATGAAATTTCCAAAACCAAATTAAAAGTAATACAATTAATAAATTTCAATAAAATGATTTAAATAAATTTGTGGTCACGATGAAGATTAAATAGTGTAAATTTAATCAAATGATTTGAAGAAACTCGGATTAAATTAAATAAAATCTTCGTATGAAATTAATTAATTCAAATAATAAATAGATAGAAAACCCTTTGTGGGCTTACCTAGAAAATTAATCCCTTTGATTGTCCTGGGAGCCCTTGTGGTTAAATTGCCAAGTTGGTTGGTTTTTCTTTTAACACAAACCGTCACAATTTAATTTAAATTATTAAATAAGAAAAAAATATTATTTCTCCTTCACACTAGCACGAAAACAAAAAAATATTTGATGATGAAATAATATTAAATTTTAAAATAAACCCAAAGGGTTGAAATTGGACTTTGTTAAATTAAATAAATTTAAACAAAGAGAATAATTCGAAAATTAACTATCTCGAAAGACCGTCAAGAATCGACTGCCGAAAATCCACGCGAAATCTGTTTTTATGAAATAGGGACGCTCCCTGAACCACCCCCTCTGGTACTCTCTTTCCACATATGTATGATTATGCAAATTTGACTCTTAAACGTTTTGGCATTAAGATCAACCCTCGTTTAACCCTCCTAAACAAAATATTATTTACTAGTAGGGGTATTTTTGATTCGATTTTTCCCTATATTATTTAACATACAATTTATAAATTTCTTTGATGACCGAATATAATACAATCACAATGTCGAATCAACCCCTATTTACCTGAAAGAGAAATTAAACTCCAAAGTTTGTTGCCGTTTTGTCTGAACTTATTTTTAAACATTATTGTGGCAAATACATGCAGCAACAAATTTCGTTTGTTTAAATTTTATGGAAATGTAGAATTAAATTCGGAAAGAAAACTGTAATTTCGCGGTACTACCCTCCGCTTGGTGTCGCCACCGGTATTATCTTCGTACGATTTTTCCGAATTTATTCGAAAAATTTACGAAAATCCATCTACATTTCTTTCTATCACTATGTTAGTAATTTGGACAACCATTGTGTCGTACCAAATTGGTTTACAATGAGTTTAAATAATTTAAACTGTTTACATGCAATTTCACGGTTGCCCTCGCCTAAATTAGGGTTAAATTTTATATTAAAATGTTCAGAAAATTTCACGCGTTTTTCTAAAATACCTGTTTTGTACTGGATCTTTTGTATTTAGCAACAATTTAATAATTTTACTAAAAACTTTTCTAAACGAACACATGTGCAAGTTATTTTCGGTATTCTTCCAGCGCTTGATGTTAGGGCGTGTCTTCTTTTAAGAAACCACTTGACCGTCAGCTTTATCTTTGACAAAATTTAAATTCCAGATTTCCTGTTACAATCGGCCAATATATTTGTAAATATTTAGAATAATGATTTTGACAAATTAGCAGATTTGCGTTAATTTAAAAGTATTATGCTATGAGTGTAGCTCCTTTTTTTTTTATTCAAATTATTGAAAGTTTATTATGCATCTAATAACTACAAATTTTGTGCCTCTGACCGAATTTATTTCTCAAATTGTGAATCTTCATTAAATTTATAATTATCTTTCAGCTACGAATTAATAAGTATTTTTAAAATAGGACTATTAATTGATTATAAAATTATAGTTTTGATTTCTTCATTAACATTAAACAATAATAGGATTATTTGTATTTTTATGTGGTGTGCAATATTTCTCTGAACGACTAGCTTGGTGTGTGGCGATAACGCTATTCATACCGCTTGAAACATCCCCCGTTACCATGTGGCCTTTTTAAAACATGGCTTTGCAATTTGTAATCACTTAAAATTCTCGGAAGAATTTCGTGGGAACGGTCGTTTTCTAAACATTTCAATATTTACAAAACACGTGTGAATTTAAACTAAATCTAAATTTGGTTGTTTCTTTTAATTTTCACGGAAACAAATCGATCGTGATAAAATTTATCTAATAAATTACTAATTTGAAATTACTTTCTTGCCCGATTATTAATAAATAAGGTTTATAAATACCGCGTTCATCACATTCGCCCCCTGTCTTGCGTTGCTTCGTAGATGCGGCGTAAGACATCGCGTGGTAGGTTGGAGGTAGTTTGCTGCTGTTAGGGATGGTGGATGCGTCTTGGTGGATGCGTCTTGGTGGATGCGCCTTGGTGGATGCGCCATGGTGGATGCGCCATGGTGGATAGACCCCTTTGGTTTTGGTGGATGCGCCAGCCAGGTGGATGCGCTAGCTTGGTGGAAGCACTATAAACCCTTTCTTGAGGTACACCTCGTAGATTTATTCGTCTCGTCGGTGGTAGAACTTTAAGTTTGTCATATTGTACACCCCTTTTACTTCATTCGACACTGGATCGGCAATTTGGTACGTGTTGGGATGTGGTTTAGCAATTATTTTGTACGGTCCACTGTATAATGGCATAAACTTGGCAAACTGTTGGTTTCTTGTGTCCGAAGTAATTTTGTTTTTCAACAATACCCAATCGTCGATTTCCAGTAACGTGATTTCGCCCTTTTGGTTTTGTTGACGGAGATTAGCGTGATGTCGTAAATTTTCACGAACCTTTTCATGAATGTCTTCTATGGCTAGTGGTTCTCGATGTGGCAGCAAACCATTTGTAACGGCGTCTAACGGATTTGGCGGTTTTCTGCCGTACAGGATTTCGTAAGGAGAAAACCCTGTACTAATGTGTGGTACGTAGTTCAAACAATCTTCAATATTGTTCAGATGGCTGGCCCAACTTGCGTGATTTTCTCGACAATAAGCCCGGAAAATTCTACCTAGCTCCCGCATTACACGCTCGCTAGGATTTGATTGTGGATGCCGAATTGATGAAAGTGTTGTTTGGATACCTGCAGCTCTCAAACTATTCTGCCAGGTGTTGGAAATGAACTGTGTGCCATGATCACTCAACACACATTTCGGTTTGATATATTCTGCGTAATTTTCGATAAGTCGTTTGGCAGCGACTTTGGCGGTGGCTTTTCTCAATGGATAGAGTTTGAGAAATTTGCTGAAGGCGTCGATTACCACAAACACATACGACGCTCCTAGTTGAGAGGTCGGTAAAGGCCCATAGAAGTCGACACTCACTAAGTCTCCAACATGGTCGTACAGAATTGGTGTAAGTGGCCCTTGTTGTGGACGGTTTGAACATTTGGTTTTCTGGCAAAGGTCGCAGCTTCGGAGGCGTTTTTTGATGGAACGGTACATGTTTGGCCAATAATATTCATGCTTCATTGCGTTGTACACTTTGGTTGCCCCAAAATGCCCTAGGAGTTGATGGTGGTAGTCTACCAGTTTGTTAACTAGACTTTCAGGCACGGCAAGGCAGTCCTCGTTAGGGTTCTGAGACCTGTGAACTAACACATTATTTAATAAATAAAACTGTGCCCAAACCCGTTGCGTTCTCAAATCTGGAGCAGGTTTTCCGGATTCTTTATTTTCGATGATTTGTTTCAATATGGGGTCTTCCAATTGATGTTGTTTGAAATCGGTCATCAGTTGCAACATTTCGGGTGTGTTGTGGACTTCAAACATTGCAACTATTGGATGTTCACGTGGGTATTCATAGCTAGTTTCACCGTCACATGGATAACGTGAAAGAATATCGGCAGCTACGTTATCTTTCCCTTTCACTAACTCGATTTCGTAGTCAAATTGGCTTAACACCAATGTCCATCGAGTTAGGCGTTCACTGAGCAATCGACACCGACTCAGAAATTTTAACGCTTGATGATCTGTGCGAATGACGATTTTTGTGGCTTGAATGTAAATTCGAAATTTGTGTAACGCAAAAATGACACCCAGTAGTTCCTTTTCAGTTGTCGTGTAGTTTAATTCTGGACCTTTCAAGGAACGACTTGCAAATGCGATTACACCTCGTGATCCATCGTCTTGGATTTGGTACAATTCCGCCCCCAATCCATAGCCGGAACTGTCAGTTTGGACGTAGAATACCTTATTTTGATCGGGGTAACGTAACAGCACTGCTTTGAGGAACAAATCTTTAATAGAATCAAACGCTTCCTGTTCCTTGCGCCCCCATCTCCATTTTTCGCCCTTTCGCAGTAGTTTATTGAGGTCTTGTGTTGCTGCACTGTACTGAGCACAAAATTTTCTGTAGAAATTGCAGAGTCCGAGAAATGCTCGTACGTGTTTCGTTTTCTGAGGGACCGGAAAATTGCGGATGGCACTGACTTTTTCCGGGTCTGCTTTAATACCGTCTGTCGTGAGAATGTGCCCCAGAAATTTCACTTCCTTTTGGATAAAACTTGATTTCTCAAGATTTACCGTCATGCTGGCCTGTTTCAATTTTTCAAACACTTGTCGAAGGTGTTCTAAGTGCTCGTCTAGATTTTTGGAAGCTACTAATAAGTCGTCAATGTAATTTACGACAAATTCGCGAACTTCTGTGCCCAAAACTACGTCCATTGCGCGACTAAATGACCCCACGGCAGTTTTCAGTCCAAACGGTAGAACTTGGTATGTGTAACTTCGGCCCTTGTATAAAAACGCAGTGTACTGTCTGCTTTCTGGCGACAAAGGAATTTGCCAATACGAAGACCTTAAATCGATGGTAGACATGAATCGAGTCCCATAAAATCGGCGTAATAATTCATCGGCTGCGGGTGGAGATTCGCAATCAGCAACCATTTTTGAATTGATCATCCTAGCATCGAGACAAATTCTCACCGATCCATCTTTCTTTTTCACTACTGTCATTGGGCTCGCATATGGTGAAGCTTCCCGCTTTATGACTCCCAAATCTAACATTTCCTGAATTGTCGTATCAACGGCAGGACGAAGAGCGAAAGGCACTGGGTACGGCCTTTTTAAGAATGGAGTTTTGTCGTGTAATTTTATTTCATGCGTGTATTTCTGTGTTAGTCCTGGACGTGAACTAAAAACACACCTGTAATCTTGCAGCAGGTGTTTCAACCTTGTTTTTGATGTTTCAGAAATTTTGAGAGAGTCAACTTTTTTATGAAGTGCGTTGATTGGCTCTAAATAGTTCTCGTTTCTATGATTTGTAGTTGGAGTGTTTGTTTCGATATGTCCGATGAGCTCTTCTACGTAATCTTCTGGCTCAGGTTGGAATTCCACGGTGTTTTTGAAAGAAAAAATGTGATTTCCCGTTTCCCCTTTCAAAATGACTTTGTTGTTATCAAAATCAATAACAGCACGCTGTTCATTCAGCCAATCCGCTCCCAAAATTGCAGGTTTAATTAAATTTTTCACGACTAACGCCACGACAGTATAAGCGTGTTCGTCGATTATTATCTCCAAGAAACATTGGATGATGACTTGGCAGCTTCGTTGTCCGATGGCTCCGCGAAGATGGATTGACGTAACAGGTAATGTTGGAGGTTTGTTTCCGGTTGTAATTAGCTTTGACCAAACTTCTTCCGAGATACAGCTGACTTCACTTCCGGTGTCTAATAACGCTACGATTGACTGTTGGCCGATTTGGATGCTCATTTCTGGTATAACCCTTTTCTTGTTTGTCTGATTACCTGTAACATTCGATTTAATTAGAGAACCGATGTTTTTTGTTACCTGAGATGCTCGTTGAGCATCTAGTTTTTTCTCTGTTTGATGTGCTGAAAGAGAACGTTTCCGTTTTCTTTCTTGTCTCCTCTCCTGATTATCGTCGCTTTGAGGGCCTTCGCGCTGTTGGGAGTACATTAGGCCCCGTTTTGTACTCCGCCCCCGTTTCCCGAATCCTTTGGACGGTGTGTGTCATTCTGCGGCCTCACGTTGTTGTGATGTTGGGCGTGACGCCATTGATTGTTTTCCGGACGTCGTTGGAATCGATTCGTTGCAAATCTGTTTGCCGAAGTCGATTGACCTGAGTTTCCAGAAAATCGCTTTTCCACGTTTCGGTCTTTTGGAACTGGTTGTCTAGTCCCCTCGAAACGGCTGTCGTACGGCCTCGAGTGCTTTGCCCCCTTGTTGGTCTGGTGGCGGTGGGTGACAACACGGCCCTTGTCTCTAGAGGTGGTTTCTTTGACCTCCGGATTTTGCCCTGGAATTTCCTGACCTGACAGGAATTCCGCAGCCTCAGTGATGGTGCTGATTTTTTCTAGAACCCACAAAGACTGGACGTTTTCTGGAAAATGTCTAATTAACTCATCAAGTAAAACTTCCTCCGACAGAGGCGTCGTCAGCATCTTTGCCATGTCCACGAAGTAGGCAAAGTGCGACAACATTGTTCCCTTTGTGTCGTCGTAACGCCCTGTAGCAATCTGGAACCGAATATCTCGTTGTCGCTTGGCTGACCAGAACGTCTTGAGGAAGTCTCGCTTGAAATCCTCGTAGACATGCCAATTTTCTCGGTAAATCCCGGTCCAATGTTTGGCATTCCCTTTGAGGCAATCAATCGCCACTCCCAGAAGTCGGTGAGAATCTAACCCGAAAGAACGTCCGTATTCTTCCACGGCTCTCACAAATTTCATTGGATTTTGTCTCCTCAGTCCTTCGAAAGAAGGTCGTTCGGGTGCAGGAAGTGGACGGTCCAACAAGTTCCGAAGTACCCCGGAAAGCGCGGCCACATTGTCGGTGAGTGTTAAATCCACTGAAGTTCCTGCTGATGTTCTTGCCGAGGTTCCTGCTGATGATGTGGAACTCTCCGGTGTTTGGATGACAGGTTGTGCGACGGATTCTGGTTGAGAAATTCCCAGGCTGCTGCTTGGCATCAGCGTTATTTCCCAACCATCGTTGTTGGCGGTAGCTCTAGTCCTCGGTACTGCCGGTATAGGAACAGCTGGGCGTTGCGTCGCTGGCGGCGTCGGTGCTGACGGCATTGAAAAGGTTGGCTGCTGCGCGTTCAACCAGCGGATGAACCAAACTGGCATTTCTTCTGATGCTGTTCCGGAGCTTCCGGGATTATTTTTGTTGTTCTCCATGACGTCGACAACCTTTAATTTCGGGTATCGAACCGAGTAAAATTGGGATCCTAGAAAATTAAATAACCCAGCAGTATCTTTTTTTTGACTATTTTTCCCCTCGGAAATGACACTTTATGACTTTGAATCCTGGTCACGGCACCAAAAATTTTTATGTAATGAGATCGTCGTTGAGGAAAGGTGTTAAATAATAACCAAAATTAAATATTAAATATTTTCTTTTAAATTTTAAACCAGTTTGGTTTAATTCGGCTCGCCTACGTTGTGTTTAATCGTCTAAAGTAATCACTCTCATAGTGATAATTAATTTAACCCTTTCTGTAAGAACAGAAGGGATAAGTGGTAACTCAAATTCGAATTCAAAGTAGTGTCAAACGCGTGGGGGAAGAAATTAAAAGTCAAATTTCTTCAAAACAAAATTTATTACATATCTTCAAAATGTTTATTACAACAATACAAGAATTATGAGGGTTAATCCAAATTTGCCATTTATTCAAATTTCCATTTATATTATTTAGTCAAATTTTTAACATCTGTAACCACAAATCTGTTCAAATTTGAGACTATAATTTTATAAATCTCTAGTCGCAGATTTAAGTAATAGATAAATTTATTATTAACATTATTATTTAGAATTTACTCTTCCTCTTTCAATGGTCCTAATTCGGTGTTGTAAATCTACCCTAAATTTCAATTTATATTTGCTCAGATTTATGATTTCAAGGCAATGTTTAATAATACGTTTGATAAGCTACTCTTGTACCTGAGTTAGCGGGTTACATGCTCACGGCTCTCCTTTTTTTATACGTGCATCGCAATTACTATTTCGCCCTATCGCCGCCCACCGACCCTGGTAAAAGTCAGGTGCCTAAACACCTCTTGCAAAATCCGAGCAAAACCAGGATATACAAATCTTTGCAAAATAAACTGAATTACTGTAGGAATCATTTCTCTCACAAATTTCGGTCACGAGCTTGGACAAAGACTTTTCAGAACTTCACCCTTTCACGATACCAGTTTATTACAGGTAACCAGGATGGTTATTTTTTCTCGTTTGTCTCGTAATAGCCTGCATATAAGTATATGCCGTTGGGACGGGTCTACTACGTCCAGTCTAAGTTCAACTGTCGGAAGCTACGACCTGACACAGTGAATTAGATCCGGTAAAGTTGGAAGAAAGGGTTCCCGGGAACCACGACTTTCCTCTTCGAAGATGGCCGACAAACGAGCCTATAATTTCAGGTGTAATCTCGCCTAACACGACGCGAGAGAGAAACAACCCTACGCTACCCTAATTTCAAATATGCAGCAAATTCAACCTCACGGGATTTTGTAACAACAAAACTTTGCACTGATTTGAAGTGACCATTTGACGTAATTGTTGAGAACCCTTTTTGTAATAGATTGATGATAGACATCTTAGATTTTAATTATTTGGGTTGATAGTCACATCCAGATCGAGCAAAATAAAGAAAGAATACAAGTTAAAATTCATTTCAAAAGTGACCGCAAGTTGTTGCATTTTTCACCAAAATTTTATTTATAATTAACTTTTCTAAATTCTGAATATTTATTTTAAACCAATTAAGCTAAAATTATTTTTGAAAATGAAATTTCCAAAACCAAATTAAAAGTAATACAATTAATAAATTTCAATAAAATGATTTAAATAAATTTGTGGTCACGATGAAGATTAAATAGTGTAAATTTAATCAAATGATTTGAAGAAACTCGGATTAAATTAAATAAAATCTTCGTATGAAATTAATTAATTCAAATAATAAATAGATAGAAAACCCTTTGTGGGCTTACCTAGAAAATTAATCCCTTTGATTGTCCTGGGAGCCCTTGTGGTTAAATTGCCAAGTTGGTTGGTTTTTCTTTTAACACAAACCGTCACAATTTAATTTAAATTATTAAATAAGAAAAAAATATTATTTCTCCTTCACACTAGCACGAAAACAAAAAAATATTTGATGATGAAATAATATTAAATTTTAAAATAAACCCAAAGGGTTGAAATTGGACTTTGTTAAATTAAATAAATTTAAACAAAGAGAATAATTCGAAAATTAACTATCTCGAAAGACCGTCAAGAATCGACTGCCGAAAATCCACGCGAAATCTGTTTTTATGAAATAGGGACGCTCCCTGAACCACCCCCTCTGGTACTCTCTTTCCACATATGTATGATTATGCAAATTTGACTCTTAAACGTTTTGGCATTAAGATCAACCCTCGTTTAACCCTCCTAAACAAAATATTATTTACTAGTAGGGGTATTTTTGATTCGATTTTTCCCTATATTATTTAACATACAATTTATAAATTTCTTTGATGACCGAATATAATACAATCACAATGTCGAATCAACCCCTATTTACCTGAAAGAGAAATTAAACTCCAAAGTTTGTTGCCGTTTTGTCTGAACTTATTTTTAAACATTATTGTGGCAAATACATGCAGCAACAAATTTCGTTTGTTTAAATTTTATGGAAATGTAGAATTAAATTCGGAAAGAAAACTGTAATTTCGCGGTACTACCCTCCGCTTGGTGTCGCCACCGGTATTATCTTCGTACGATTTTTCCGAATTTATTCGAAAAATTTACGAAAATCCATCTACATTTCTTTCTATCACTATGTTAGTAATTTGGACAACCATTGTGTCGTACCAAATTGGTTTACAATGAGTTTAAATAATTTAAACTGTTTACATGCAATTTCACGGTTGCCCTCGCCTAAATTAGGGTTAAATTTTATATTAAAATGTTCAGAAAATTTCACGCGTTTTTCTAAAATACCTGTTTTGTACTGGATCTTTTGTATTTAGCAACAATTTAATAATTTTACTAAAAACTTTTCTAAACGAACACATGTGCAAGTTATTTTCGGTATTCTTCCAGCGCTTGATGTTAGGGCGTGTCTTCTTTTAAGAAACCACTTGACCGTCAGCTTTATCTTTGACAAAATTTAAATTCCAGATTTCCTGTTACAATCGGCCAATATATTTGTAAATATTTAGAATAATGATTTTGACAAATTAGCAGATTTGCGTTAATTTAAAAGTATTATGCTATGAGTGTAGCTCCTTTTTTTTTTATTCAAATTATTGAAAGTTTATTATGCATCTAATAACTACAAATTTTGTGCCTCTGACCGAATTTATTTCTCAAATTGTGAATCTTCATTAAATTTATAATTATCTTTCAGCTACGAATTAATAAGTATTTTTAAAATAGGACTATTAATTGATTATAAAATTATAGTTTTGATTTCTTCATTAACATTAAACAATAATAGGATTATTTGTATTTTTATGTGGTGTGCAATATTTCTCTGAACGACTAGCTTGGTGTGTGGCGATAACGCTATTCATACCGCCTGAAACATCCCCCGTTACCATGTGGCCTTTTTAAAACATGGCTTTGCAATTTGTAATCACTTAAAATTCTCGGAAGAATTTCGTGGGAACGGTCGTTTTCTAAACATTTCAATATTTACAAAACACGTGTGAATTTAAACTAAATCTAAATTTGGTTGTTTCTTTTAATTTTCACGGAAACAAATCGATCGTGATAAAATTTATCTAATAAATTACTAATTTGAAATTACTTTCTTGCCCGATTATTAATAAATAAGGTTTATAAATACCGCGTTCATCACACTACCTACGCAATTAATTCAAATTGTAAATAAATTTTTTAATAATAATAATACTATTTATCTATAGAATTCTATATCAGGCACAGATCATGTCCTAAATTACAAAATTATTAACAAATATCAAATACTATAAAAATATTCCAAAAACTAGGTTCAACATTTTGTAACATTATAGTTATTTATGTATCAAGGGAATTATGAGGGTGTTAATAACAGAGGGCAATAGGATTGTAAGTTGCCCGAGCTTATTGACATTCAGTAATTTACTTGATACATAATTAATTTTATTTCTTACTTTTTTTTAATTTATTAATTGTATTAATTTTATCTATTATTGTAGTTTTTGTGAATAAATGGAATTTTGTGGACGATTTACTTAGCTAACTGTGCATAGTTGCTATGGAAAATATTTGTTGTCAAAAATTTTTTTCTGAATTTGTCGATTGCAAAAATGAATAAAAATGGTAAAATTCCAGAAGAATTAATAAAAAAAAAACGAAATTTTTAATATAATAAACTCTTTTTAATATACAAATTAGAGGAATTCTTAGAGAAGAATTCTTAACTCCCTTTTATATACAATTTATTTATTTATTTATTGTACAATTCCCGCAGGTTACCTACGAGCAAATAAAACGAGCGAGTAGCTAAGTAGAGCGCGTACAAAAAGACCTAATTATATACGAATTGCATACAAAGCTTTATGTCTGACTGCAAAATCAATAAAAGAATAAAAATTAATAAAAAATCATAAATCTAATGAAATAACTCAACTAAGTGTGCATGTTGTCTCCTTAGTTTCAGAGAGTTTGTTATTTTATTTCTGAAAAATTTGTCAGATGCAAAATGCAAGCGTGCAGTTCTATGAGTTCTAATGAAAAAGAAATCATAAATATTTCTGCTACTGCTGAAGATTCACTATTACCAATAAAATTTAGGCCCGTATATGAAGAAACGTACCGTGCTTATCGGAAGTGGTGTTGTAGTAACGATTTCAACAATGATTTTGTATTTTGACAGTTCTATAAATAAAGTAACGTATTTTACTAGTACAAAAAAGAGGTACTTTAAAGACGGAACATTATATTATAAAGAATAATTTATAAGCAGTCGGACATAATATATTTTTAGTTGTTTTTATACAAATAAAGATACTTATTTAACTTTATTATACCTACCTTAAGCTGCGTTTTCCATTAAACTTCAATCAAAAGTAGAAATCAGTTGAATACCCTATTATAAACAAGATTAAAACTAGCACCTCTATTTACAGTACTAAAAACATTAGAAATAATTTATACTTAAATTTACTAACTCTATATCGCCACAGACTCAGTCATTTACAGATACCTTGTATATTATAAAGACGATACTACAGGTAAAGCTGTATAAAACACGCGTGATGTGATGGTTAAATGTTTAATAACATTTTTCTTGCTTGTTTGTTATTCCTGTATTTATTATTTAATTAAAAAGTTAGTTTATTTCAAATTAACATTAACGAAAAAATAATAATTGTTTTAGTGGTTGTATAAATAATATATTACAGTAAAATTAAAATTAATTTCAAAAAAATGGTGGATGCGCCGGGTTCTTAAAAAATATTATTTGATAAATTTTATTTAATAAAAATTTGTAACGTTATTAAGTACGTTAGATAAATAAATGTGATTAATAACCACAAACTAATTTTTAGGGAAATCGACAAGTGTTTGTGGAAATTTTCAACTTACTTTAAATTATGTAAATGTTTGCTTATTATTGTTTACAAATGTTTAGTTCAATTTAACTAAATAAATAGCAAAACATGAACAAACCGAATTGATTGATTTATTGGAAAATACGCTTACTCTGATTGCTTTATATCTGTATAACACATGATTGTTGCTATAAAGCTAAATTAATTAGCTCAACACTTGTTTTTAAAATTTAATTATGAATTTGCACTATTACATCAAAAAATGTTAAAAAAAGAGCAGAACTGACGATTTCTAAATGCCTAAAATATCAGATAAATGTCTCCGAATTTAGCCCAGTAATGATTTGGGGAGTCAGAGATTGATAAGTTGTAATGGAATGCTAAGGGAAACATTTCAACCAGATAAAACCATTACTACACGTATCAGAAATGCGTTTGAAATTCAACCTTTTTTTTAACTATTCTATTAGAGGTTTTATGTGTTTGTTTGTCTCTTAATGAACTCTTTTCTCTTGAATGCAAGTAATTTAATTGTAATCGCCAACGCTAAATATTTACACGAAATCTAAATTGCGTAGGTATACAATAATAAACGTAGTGGACTTTAACTCGTTGATTAATAGACAATGTAGGACTAAGATATTATGTACCCTCTTCCATTTTCGAGAATTAATGATTCTGATCATCCCCAAAGCACACAAATTCGGTCTCACGTATTATTGGTCGAGTCAATTTGTAATTGCCAATGATATTATCGGTTAGGGTACTTTACAATGAATCGCTTTATGGAATACGAGTTGAAAAGTCTAATTGATTGAATACATTTAAGGAGATTAAAGTTCTTAGCAAGATGGGGGTTTAATGAGGCGCGTGACCCAACAACCATTTTTCTCAACTAATAAAATTAATAGCGTCTCTTCTATCTAACGAAATTATAATTTTTTTGAGTTGCCAACAATAGCGTGAGTTATTTTAGACACTGGCAATAAACGTGACGTCACAAAATAAGTAATGATAAATAAAAGTCCTGTGTTCTTGTCAAGGGAAAAATGATTAATTCTCTCAAGCAATTTTTTCTTGACGTGAATACAATTTGATGAACTTTGTCAATCTTTTTATAGACACTTTATTTGAGATATTTATTTAATTTATTTTTTATGGGACGTGGAAAATCGGAAATATCAAGCCGGTGAATCTTTAAATTCTTTATAAATTTTTATGATAGTTTGAGATATTTCTGGATATGGTAGTTCTGAAATTTATTATGATTGTGCAGTGACATATGAGTTAACACTTTAAAAATATATTTCTGAATTTTATTTGATAAAAAACGATTTTTATGGAAGAGACATTTCAGGTTATTTATAGACGCATATCTAACTTTTTACACCAAGTTTTCAAAACTTTTTAGGCTGTAAAATAGTTGCTAATTATTTGCAGAGGTTATAACTATTATAAAAAATAAAAATGAATAAAATATAGAAAAAAACAATTTTTAATTTAGTAAGTTATAAACTTATATTTCTCTAAAAAGAAGAAAAAGGTGTTTGTTCTTTTTTTACTAGTGCAGAAAGGTTTAATGAAAAAGGGTTAAATTAATTAACGAAATTAGTACGGCATTATATACAGGGTAACAGCTTAATAAATTAATAGGTTGCAAGGACAACTAATGTCTGCACGCTTGGCCTACAGTAAAACTTTTAGGTAATTAAGATGTATTGCTGAAAATAATACTGACCAAAAAAATATTATTTTTAAATAAATAATTTGAAAATTAATTAAACAGTTTAAAATTTCAACATCTAAAATCATTTATCTCACTCAACAACATCAATTTCTTCGAAGATGCTGTATCTGATGTATAGCTCGGTCCAGACCGTTCCTTTAGGTATGTGAAAGTGCTTTTGCATCATTCTTTACCCAAATATCACATTGCATTTCCTTACGTTTCTTACAAGATTGCACGGAACAACTGAACAAGCGTTCAATCCCAGACGACCTCTTACGGCAACAGAGTGTTGTTTGAAATATAACACACCCACTAACACCAAACACTTTACTTAACACGACGCGAGTTTTGACAATAAAGTTGTCATCGTCGGTAAGAATTACCACTAATACCTACCTAAGGAATTAAAAACCTTTAATGGAACAGATTCGGTGAGCCAAGAATACGGAACAACAGAAAAAAGCAAGCGCTACCAAGCCTGTTTTGATACAGACTTGGTAAGCCAGAAGTGAAAAAAAACCGGACCGACTTACTACTAGTTCGTTGTTTTGTTTACACTTTGTTCTGTAGCAGTTTATTTAAATTGGTTGGCTTTAGCTCACTTTGTCAACTATCTTTATTAAACAAAAGTAAGTGTTTACTAATGGAACACTAACAGTTATTTAACCAACAAGTTTGTTAATGAAGACGATTAATAATTGAGACATTTTGTTTTAACACGTGAGCGAAGCAAACGCATAATTAAAAGTTGATATTATTAATCGCACATTAAGAAAAGCGATAATTACAATGTTTTTCTGTTGCTCATATCACAATAAACTTAAAAAAACTTTATTCTAAAATTTTTCAACTTGCCTCTCTCTACTAACACATCTACATTATTTTTTGTTACCTGACTACATAAAACTCAAAGAAATTTTTCAGTTGTCATTAATACTAATCAGACCTCAGGTTTCTCTATAAGCAGGTATTTATTAAAATAAACTTTCATTATAAATTACGGCAATTTCAAGTTTTTTTTAATAAAACATTTATCTTCAAACATACCGTTTTTATATTTTATTATAATTATGACAGTTTATAAATGTCAAAATTTTGCTTTGTATAGTAGGTATTAACAGATCGTTAACAGAAGTGTTTAACCAACTCCTTCGAATACCTTGAAGTGCGCTAATAACCCTCATATGTCAACGAGCAACAGAAAGAAAATATAATTATGTATTTGTATTTTTAAAAAACAATAAATCAATTGATCCATTTAATTAAAAACTTTTTATAAAAAATTAAGTACATTTCCGCTGTTTTTAGAAATTGATTCAAATGATTTCAATAAACGGCTCGGAAAGAACTTTTTATGTTTAAGTACTAATCTATTTTTTTTCTTTTAATTTGAATTAAAGGGAGTGAAATGCCACAGCTTTTAATTCGATTAACTTGAAATTGAAACTTTGATCTCTATCGTATTTCGTGTAGGTATTTATTTCCCATTTAGATACTTTCCTGAAATTCCCTTTTATCTAAAACTATCAGTAATTGCGTTTTTTTTCTTTTTAATAATATTTTATGATGTTGCAAACTTGTTTGTGAAATTTGTTTGTGTATTATAAAATCTAAAATTAAATTATTCAACTTGCTTTCTCTATATTTCATGCACAATAAATAAACGAATATTTTGCAGGATATTGACTTAACACACTGTATATCACAATCAAACATGATTTTATTAAAACATAAAAAATTATTTACGTGACTAAGAATACATAGATACTATCAGCTAAAAAGTTTTGATATAAATTTTAAAATTAAAATTAGCCAACAAAAGTTTATTACATTTAAGCCCCGGCACGTGACCTGTAAAATAAAATTTTTCGAGTGCATAAAGAATTGTAAAAAATTCATGTTTCGCTCTAAAACACTCATCGGTCTTTAACATTTAAAAAACTAACTCTTGTCTCACATGTCAAAATGTGTAACGACTTGCATGTTTATTAAGTTACGCATCAGATAATGAATAAATGGGAAAATAAAGAGCTTTATAATAAAAAACTTTATAAAAGAAACAAAATTTGCTAAAACTATAAAGTAAAATTTTAACGTTGTAAAACCACATCGTTATAAAGCATTCCCTTCTCCTTAAAAGCACGTATTTTATGATAATTAAACTGGTAAAACGTTGTAATGTCCCTTTTTTTAGCAGCAACAAGCTGCACTAAGCTCAGAGTAAGTTTATTTGCCTCAGGTAGTGGAAATGTCACGATCTATATTTCATTGAATAAATTTCGAATAAATGTCGACATTAAAATTAATTGAAAATGGTTTATCTTGATAACAAAATTGTCGTTTGCCAGATTTTGATCATGTTTATCAGTTATGAATATTGATAAATATGATAATCACAAATTGTCGTATACTAACAAATATTCAGACAAAAGGTATCTCAAAAAGAAGAAAGTATAGAAATAAAACTGTGATTAACTGATTTAAACTTTTCCCGGCGCATTCACCATTTTTGTTATAACTATAAATTTAAATATTAAAAATAATTATTTTGATAGTGTTGATAGTGTTTTTTGTGCTTAAAAAAATGTTTAAAGTTTTTTAAAAAACCGCATGCAATACGGCAAGACAGAGAATAAGTTGTATTGGAAATACAGTCTGTGCACACTTGATCGAGCAAAACTACTCAAAAATGACAGACCAGAGCTTGCTCTAATTTAACAAACTTTTGCTTATATTGTTTAGTACTTAGTTACTATGTTTCCTTTAAAAAAATATCTACAGTGTCAAAGTTTTTTGGCAGACATTAATACAAAAAGGAAAAATACAATAATTTTAAAGTACACTAATACACTACAGTAAAAAAGGTAAATACAACAAATGTTGCATCAAGTAGACTGGTTTTTCCGAGGGTTTATTATTTACAGTCATTAAGTATTTGTTTTTACAGTCATTTTGTGCAAATTTAAAATTTATATGCATACAAAAACCATTTCACACATGGACAAATTTGTCTAAAAATTAGTTTTTTAGGTAACGTGCAAAAAAATATCTAAAATTTAGAAAAAAGTAGATAATCTAAAGTTTTCTCATCTACATTTTTAGTTGCTTTAACACGCAATTTAGAAATTTATTATTATCTCTGTTATTTCTCGGATTTTTTTAAATACAGGGTGAGTCACGAAGTATGGTAGAGATTGAAACTGATAATAGCTCTGCAAATATCAATCACAAATGCAAAATATCACTAGGTCGAAAATGTATAGATTTCAAGAAAAAAATTGGCAAATTTTATTGAAACCACTGGCGCGCACATTTGACGAACTCGAGTCAATAAAAATAATTTACAGATAAACCAAACAGCAAAAAGTCAACGCTGCTTACCTAAAAAAAGAAGGTCAAGAGCTAGTCACAGTTCGTCGTTTTCTGTTTTTCGGTAAAATTTTGCTAGTGGCAGTGTCGTGGGGGTGATAAATTAAACATTGGCAGTATATTCGTTTATTGAACAAATTGATATGGTGTTTCTTTACGGGGAAGCTCGAGGGAATGCTACGAAAGTTTGTAAATTTTGGATTTGACGATGTTTGTATGTATTTGGAATTCCGGTATCGAGCATGTTTGGATTTTGGATTCATCCTTGTCCCAGGTAAACATTGTTTTTTATTATAACCGAAAGTGAAAGTTATATTCCGAAGAAAATCAAAATAAATTTCTTTCGATTGTTTTATCTTGTGCTTTTTCTGGGTATAAAGCCAGTGACTATCAAACAATCATTACGCCTACGTTCGTGACCAAGTGTTTTTCGAATTGTTGTTAGATTTTATTTGACCACGGAAAAGTTACCTTTAGAGATAGCATAATTCGCAGTTTAAATATCCGCCAAACTTCATGACTCACTCTGTATGGTAGATATTTATTTATTGTGTGAGAATTACTAAATGAAAAAATAGGTAAATAGGTGACATAAATAGGGACTGAAAATTCTACTAGAAACAGTTTCCGTAGTTAATCAATAATCATACATTTGTAACTTTTTGTAGTATTTTGTTTTTCTTTCTTTATTTTGAAACCAATGTTTACCATTTTTTTAGAAAACTAATTTAACATTTGGCTTACAAATCGCTTTAATTTTTTGTCTAACACTATCGAAAGCAACTCAACGATTTAGTGAAAACAACTACTTTACAAACAAAAACCTCAACCGATATAATAATAGATAGCTGCCTAGCAAAGCTGTCTTTGTAAATTATACTTAATCTGTAGAGATAAAAACTAGGTAGAGTGTTTAATAATAAAGAATGTACATTTTGCCAAAAAATATTAACTTCAGTTATAATTAATTATTATAAACTTTATAAATAATCCAAATTCTCTTCCAAGGAATAAAAATCATTAAATAGTATTACATAAATAATTTATTGTATGTAATATAAAAACCAAAATTTTAAATTCAGTATTGTGATACAGTGTTGTAACTTTTACTGAGCTGAGAGCTTTCAATTAGGGCTTTTACTAATTTCAACTTCTCACAATTGTGATATTCGTCTTTTGATATCGTATTATCGTTTTTTAAAAGAAATAGCAGCTGCCTGGAACGCAAAATTCAAATTCGCACATAATTACTAAAATTCGTAATCGCCATCTGGTGAAAGAAATCCTTACGTTGTGTTTGACAAGATGGCGAAGAAATTCATTACAGTAAACTGCAACTAAAAAAATTGATTTGTTTGTATTTTTTTGTAGCTAAAAATTAAAGAAAAAAATCGATTGTCAATAATATAAAACCAAATTTGCATCATACAAAAACAAAAAAATGTAAATCATAAACACACTAATTAATAATAAAGTACATGTAACATTTTGTTATAGCATTTTCTAATTAATTTACTGGAAGGAAAATCGGATAAAACCTTTCTGAACCACGTCCACAAATAAATTTTGTAAACAAATGTTTTATAAAGAGTATAAATATACACTCCTTAACTCGTTGAATTTTTAGGAATAATTTTGTAGTTGGAGATATTGGTCTTACAAAACTACTTGGAACTGTAGTAAAAATATTTAGTACAAAAATCCTCGATGCAAGAATTATTTAGAACAGCTCCAATGTTTGTTATCTATTCCCTTTCTTCACACCGAGGTTTGTTTTAATAGTGACGATGTTCACTTCTACCGGTTCTTAGGAATTTTGCAAATTTTTTTCGGGTATAGTTTCAAACGACCACTTACAACAACAATCCGCTTTTGTACATCTCTACAGGCTCATTAAATAAAAATAAAAGAGAAACGCAACGTATTAACAGTTAAAACTACAGCCGAAAAAGTGCTATTATCCTAGAACAGACCTGGCACAACAGAAAAGATTAAAAACATTTTTAGTCGATTTATTAATTTTTTTCCTTGTAAAAGCTTGCGATCTGTGTATGACGAAGAAAATGGAAAAATTCAACTAATACGACAAGTACAATATTTGCAAATCTGTTTTATTCATACCGGTTTAGTTGCCAGTTTGCTTTAATTTACCCTTAAAAGGAAAATTTAATAAACTTTTTGGAGTAATTTTATTGTACAAAGCAATTGCACTTGTTGCTTGTTTCAATACACTTTGACGCTTTAAAAATATAAAATTGTTATACCCACACATTATTATTAATTCATTATTAAATTATTTATAAAAAAGAAATTTTACAATTTTAAATTCTATCTGCTCTAATACAGAGAAAAAAATTGCAAAAACTTGTAATAAGATTTTTTATATAGCTGCTTCGTTCAAAAAATTAATTAAACTAAAAATTATGTATTCATTGTATGTAATTAAAAAACAAATTTTGTTTAATAAAATTATTAAAAGTTTCAAAGTTACTAGAATTTTAAGATAGTGGACATTCCCAGTAAAGCGATCATTAATCAAATTATTTTTAGAAAAACTTAGAAGAATATTTTCTTTATAATTTTCATTAATGAGCAGTGTTACACAACTTCCTTATTAGCTCTACAAAAAAAATCAGATTAAAAATTAATAATATCAAGAAAAAATTGTTAGAAATTTGTGTTCGTAGACTGACTAAATAAAACCAACCGACATATTTTCCATATTTAAAATTAGAAATAATTGTTAACTATGCAAATAAATGCAAGTAAATAATATATATTAAATTAGAGTTGAATTATACTATTGTTTAAATTTGAACATGTTGTGTTTGTATCATAATTGCATATATAGCTGTAAGGAACTCTGCTTTTGATAAATATATTTTGTTACTCCATAGAAGCATTAGTAGTTGCAAATAAAATATCTTTGTAATTAGTATCAATAATAATAGAGAAGATAATGGTATAAGTTAAAAATCAAATTTTTTTGACTCTGATTTTTTGTTTTAAAGTTCTACAATTATAAATAAATTAACGTATAATTGACAACAACGTATGTACAAAAACGGAGTCAGAACAATAAATTGAAACCAGAATACCAGAACATCTAAGAACCATAGATAAGTATAAAAATACAGACATAACCAACACTTTATCTGCTTTTGCTTCTTTTGTTCTTTTTTCCGGTCATTTTTAAAATGTTTAGAAATTGATAAATCCACTCACAAACCTTCTCATCAAATTTTAAATAAACAATTCACTTTTGATATCCTATTTTATCTTCGCTAGTTAGTTTGATCGTTTGATAGTTTGATCTTTATTCTTCGTTATTTAAATGTGTGTTTACAATCTTGTCTCTTTATTCCCCATAATAGTATTACTGCATTTTTAAATATTTTTTTAAAATTTAGTGTCAAATTAATGCCAAATCTTTTAAAAGACCACACATTTATACGCCTAAAAAATGTTTTATTATTTTTCCAAATATCAACTATTTATTTATTTACGTGTTCATATCAATCAGCATATTTTTTGCTATTTTTTTTTAAATATTGTCTACCTTTTTAAATTTTTTTTACATTATTATTTAGCACTGATGATGATATGTAGCTATCCTGGAAAGCGCTCTGCCACTTTTGTGTAACAATTTGTACGATTAATCTTGTGGGATTGACTTTGATTTATATTCTTTCATTTATTAAATAATATTTAACAAAAATCGAATTTATTTAGTTATAAAACTAATATAAATTTTAATTGTCTGTAAGCCACCTCAAAAATTCCCAAAGAGGTGTTATCTATTCATAACCGTATCAATATGGCAATACCTCTCCGACATTATGCCTTGCTATTTAGACGCCGAGGACGCTCAGTCGCCGTCGAACTCTTCCGTAGAACAGACGCCGTGCGTTTCCAAAAGCTTACGCGTCTTCTCACAATGTTCAAAGTTTTAAAAGTGCGTCAAATTTACTTTGAGTGAAAAAATGTGAACATATACAATTCACCTGATTTAATTCAAGTGTGAGTCATATACAATTAGTGATAGAAGAAAATTATTTTGGAGTAATAGGAGTTTTAGGTAATTACAATTATTACTAGATTAGTTATTACTGGCAAGGTCAAGACATAAATCCTGATCGGTTATTATTACTAAAATCTTTTGTTGTCAAATCGTGCCATATTTTTCTTTTATTACCGGTGCGCTTCGCAAACTTTGAATCAATAATTTTATTTTTGGGTTAGTTTATAGTGAGTAATTTTAGACGCAAAAATTACATTGACTGTTTGCAGTTTGAAAAAAAAATCGATTGTAAAAGGTTTAACATCAGAACGAATTTCCCACAGGTGTCCAGATTTATTTAAATAAAAATTGAAAAGAACTCGTTAAATGAAGAAATTGCCAATCTCTTGAGATTAATTTTAATAATCTCAAACACTTTAAAAATCGTTACAATTCCTATGTTAATTATAAAATCGTCTTACTTTGTGTTTTACAACGCTTTAAATTGTTTTATCTTTCGTTTTAATTACACTCGCTGTCACAAGATTCTTCTTTTAATAATTAATTTCAATTTTGGACTTGAAATATTTGGGATTTTAAAGGTCCTTTAAAATGAATGAAACAAGCAAATGTAATTATAAAATTAACATTTTTTGCACAAATTCGCTAAATTTTAACTCGATTTTGTAGTGCAGTCATGTATTTGCCAATAACATATAATTCATGTTATTATGACAAGTCGCACTGGAAATGCGGACTAAAGCTAAATCCAGACGATAGAAAATTTGCTGAATTTATTTAAATAACATTTTCGAATTACTTACTTATCCCTGAACCCTTTTTAGCATAAGTGATGTTTTTTCTCCATCTGTTCCTGGTTTTAGCTACATTCTTTGCCTTATCCAACTTACTCGTTTTTGCTTTAGATTGTTTGCCATTTAACTATTCTAATTTTTTTGAGATTTTCTTCGTTTTTTTACCCATTTCTATATATGTACTACAGTTTTACTTTTAGATATAAATTCTTACTATAATAGCATGCTTAAATCTGTAAGTTGTTACCGAAGTTGTATCGTTAAATTATTCAAAAACACTTCTTATCTTTAATATACTTTCAATCAATTCACTTCTGTTTTAGACACTTATAGTTATATCTTAAAATTCTCATTTCACATCTTGTCTTCTTTATTACGTTGTCAGTTAATGTTAATACCTCCACGATTTGGTAGTGTATTAGAACGAGAGCCGTCGTATACCACTTCAACTTTCGTAGTTTTAAAAACTTCTTTTTTCTTTAGAACAAATTAATAAATAATAAATAGCTTTGTGCAAATTTGTTTTACTGTTTTGTTTTCCATTTTTTCTGTTTCGTCTCTTAAAAATAATGATTCTCTTAGAGGATTTCAACATTTTATTTATTTTTTATTTGTTTGTAATAATTTAATGATAATTTCAGTTTTTTTACATACCTATTATTTTAAAATCTTATTTTTTTTGACGATAAACATTCTTGTACATTTGTTATTTGCAATAGTAATTATACTACATATGTATATTAAGTATCAAGATCGGTAAGAACATTTTTACCAATCAAAACTACGAGATCTGTAAAATGTTTGTAATGTTCGTGATGCTTTAACACTATAAAAATATTTAATTAATTAGAAATAAATCAACTTACGTTCTAAGAAAGACAGTCTTCCTTCCACCACACAAGTGTCATAATTGTTTCACATTTTTTAAATCTAAAAAAAATGGAAATCTTTCCATTTAAACGTCATTAAAATGAACTTAACTTCAACTTTGTTTATTCTTAATCTTTTCATATATCAACTATAGTCCAAGAAATTACAAGTTTTATATTTATTTGAATTTTTGTTCTTTCTTTTTTGCTTTTGTTAAACCATCTAAACTATCATTTTTGTTATTTATGTGTTTTTATACTGCATTTTTTATTTTTTTAAATATTTTTACGTGTCTCGTTATGTGCCTGAGTCGTCATTTTAATATCTATTTCTAGGTATTTTCCTTTTTATTTTTGTGTGTCTATCTTTCCTTTATTCATGTCAATATTTTTCGGTCTTGTTACTTTCATATTCTAGTCAGCTTTTTTATTCGTGGTTCTCTTAAGATGTTAAATCTTGCTCTATACTAGCAACAGTTTTTGAACTAAAAAAAATATTCCTTTAAATTTTATAAACTTTTAAAGCTATTTTTAATTAATATCTCTGGTGTTTATAGAAGTTTTAGTCCTTTTGATTAGGGTAAAGATTTCAATCTTTTCTTTTTATACATTTGGTGAAAGCAAAAACTGCCTACCTGCAACAAACTTAAATTACAAACTTTATCAGTGGAAATGTAAATGTAGCGAAAAATATTCAAGTTTTTGCTTTGTTAGCAAGAATGTTTTATTTGATCGGCCAATAGAAGTTCTCAAATTATTACCGATTCCATTTCTTACATCATCAAAGTGACAACACACGATATTATAATAATAATCTACATCGTTATGATAAACCTGTTTGCTTGTTTCTCGATGTGAATATAATCAACTAAAGTGTTAAAGGGAGTCAAGTAATAGGCCAAATTTGTGAAAATTTGTGTCTTGTTTTGCTTAATAAGAAAAACGAGATTCTAAGTGCATACTTGTGACTTGAAAATAGAAAGCGATTATTTGTTTTAAGTTTTGAATTACATTCCAGTAAAAACAATTTATGTTTCAAATTACAACGCCTAGTTTTATAGATTATTACGCAATGAAACGGAATTGGTAGAGGGATATTATTTCGGGTTGTTTGGAATGTGGAGAAATTTAAATTATCTTGTACCTCACTAAACAAGTGACTATAACAGAATTAAAAGCGAAAACAATTTCTTATTTTCCTGCTTCGCCCGTGAATTGAAAATTTTTGATACACAATAAGTTTGTTTGTGGACGGTTTTCATTTTAAATAATCATTAATCAACAATGAATCAATAAATTAATTACTAAAGTATTTAATTATTTCGATCAATGGACAACTGGGGACAGGTGTAATCAACTATAATTAATAATAATAATTGTGGGTATCAGTTTATAAGCATGTGAAATAAATGAATTAACCGATTGCTTGCCTAAGTATTAATAATTTTTCCCGGTCTTAATCCTATCCACGAATTTAAAAAATCACAATTACAAATCAATTACTAATTTCTCTATTAATTCGTTTTGTCTATTTTACAATTGTAATCACTCTCGTCTTGACCATACAGTCTTTCTTTGTTGCGTATAATACTTATTTCATTACTTATCATTAAAAGCTTTCCTACCACCAAAGGGATTTAAGGCTATTGGAGTTGTGCCCGGTTTCTCTCACTCAATTGCTGTCTATCTTGAGTTTGTTTCATTCTAAGTCATATTTTTTGTTTCTCTACTTTTCTTGCTCTTCTTTTTTTGTTTTTCCCCGATACTCTCGTCTCAAAAATCTTTTTGTAAATCTATTATCCGCCATCTTACATGCCCAGATCATCTAAGTTAAACAATGAAAGTTTCATTCTGACATTGTCTATCTTAGCTTTTTTACTATTATTTGCAGTAACCTCATTTTGATCGCTTTTACTTGTTCTTTGATATTGTTGATGTTCGTTTTTTTTGATATTGTCAATGTTTTACTGCTGTATATTTTTCTTGGTCTGATCTAGAGTGTTTCACATCTAGGGTGTTTTTATTTATTTCCCTTTGTGACTCTTCAAATATCCTTTCTTTGTATTAAGTTAAGAGACGTTTTTAGTTATTTGTCTTATTGTGAAAATAAAATCTTGCGTGGTTCGGTTTTCCTAGATCCGTATTGAGTTGTTGCATGTTGCATCCATTTTATTTCTCATCCAGTTTTCTATTATTCTCTTGAATAATAGTTAAGAATACAATAAATATATAATCTATATATCTGAGCATTTTATATTTTATCTTTTAATTGCTTGCTCTATTTCCACTTCTTCTATAGTTTCTATTTTGTGTTTGTTTTTTGCTTCTTTCTTACCTTCTGTGTGCTTGTTATATAGTCACGTGTTATTTCTTCAAAGTCCTTTTTACATTTTTCCATAATTTTATCATTTTCTACTATGTTGTATTCCTTCTTTTATTCCTGAGTTGTTTTAGTGTGCCATACAATAGTTTTTGGTTATCTCTAAAATTTTCAGTTATTTTATGGTCAAATTTTTTCCAAGTTTTTTGTCATGGTCTTTTAACTTTCTTTACTTTCTTTTTGTATTTTTCAAAGTCTAAATTTTTCTTGTAGTTAGGTACTTTGTCTTTGTTATTTTTTAACTTTTTAGGTATTTCTCTTTTCATTTTTTCCTTCTTTTACCTTTTTTCCTATATCCATTTTATTTAGTATTATCAGAGTTTATTATTACCAAATAGTCATTATTTTCTATTCCTGCTTACCCTTTTACTGTCATAAAGTGAGATCGAAATGTAACTGAATCAGAGCAGGCTGTGCCAGCGCAACTGTAATGATGTGCCTAATCATTATAGTTACGCTGGCACAGCCTGCTCTAATTCAGGTACATTTCAATCTCAAGTTATCTTTTATTGTGTTCCAAACATTTTTGTTTACTAGAAAGTAATCTACAATTTTCGTTTCATATTTTCCAGTTATTGTGTATTTATGTATATTTTAATTTTTGTGTTTAAATTTTATGCATATTTTAATAACTTTTTTACCATAATTAAGATATTTTATATCTATGTTTCTGTTTAGTTTCAGACTCCCATTATTATTATATTTCCTTCTCTATGTTATCTTTTCTTTTTACTTCTTTTTTTGCATCTTAATTATCACAGTAATTATTGTTTACGTTTTGTCGTGTGCCAGTTTATTTTTTACTGCTAACGATGTTTCACTTATAAATTCTTTTTGTTTTACATTATTTAATATATTCGAAGCAATTATTAATCTACTTCTTTTTTTTTGCTCTTTCTCTTTTTATTTACTCCCGACCAAACTATACAATATTCTTTGAATATTATCTTAAATTATTTCTTTTCCTTTTTGTTTCTATGATTCATAAAATTTCTATTATCTATTTACTATTTCTTCTACTAGTTCTTTATCTTTTCTAGTAATAATTCTTACGTTTTATGTCCATATTTTCATCTCATTTTCCTTATTTTCAAATTTTTTGTTTTTTTTTATTTTTAGTTTTTTGTTTTAGTTTATTTCAAAATTTCTGTATCTCTTCATCCGCTACTTATTTTATCCTTTTTTTTGTGTACCTTGATTCTTGACAGCACACTGATGGTTATGTGTATTATTTCTTTTCTTCTCTTAATTTTTTATATGTTTTTACTCTCTCTTTGTCAAGCAAATTATCCAGTTTTTTTTTTCTATCCCCAAAGTATCTTTAATAATGTACTTTTATACATACCTATTTCTTTTCAATAAATTATTGTTCATACCGTTGTGTAAGTTTATTTTTGTTATTAACACTGTTTATTTCGAAATCACAACGATGTTATTTTTGACTTTTTGATTTGATTTGATTTATATAGACATTAATATAGACATATTCTGCCGATTTCATTTTCTATTTTATAATTTTGTTTTTATTCTCTTCAGATTGATTTACATTTTCATTCAGTCTAAATTTCAGTATATCGTTTTCATTTTTCAGTTTCTTCACTTCCTGTTGGTATAATCTTTAATTGAATTATTTACCTTTCCCTGTATCGATTAATCGATGTTTCACTATTTTAAACGTTTGAGAATTTGCGATACAAATAGTGGATAATTACAAATTTTTTTACAAAAGCAAATGTGAAATGTAGAAAAAAAATCATTAATCAATAACTTCTATTGAATTAATCAATTAAACAAATAATATAAAATATATTAAACTGGATATTCAAAAACTGTTTTTATTGTACTTTTAAAAGTCAATATTTGATTAATTATTGTAGTAGAATATTCAAATAATGGTTAATCAATTCTGCTAATTGATTATCGACAATCGACTGTCAGTAAAAAGATTTTTATTACTATAAATCCAAATAACAAATTTGAAATTTTTTTAGCTTTAATAACTGATACTTGTCATTTTTTGTTATGAGATACCTACTATTACAAGTAAAATGTAAAAAAGCCATCCAGAGACTCTAGTTTGTGTACAATTTTCCAGTGTTGTGTTTATGTAAAAATTTCGTTGAAATTTTGTGGCTAAACTGTCGAAATTCAGCCCAGAAGTAGATACATATTTCACAAAATCCCCAATAAATGTCATTGATGTTTGTTTGAATTGTTTTTCGGTTTGTGATTTACGACAGTTTAGTGTATGTGTACATTGAACATCAAACGTGAATTGCTTTGTACGATGCGTGTGCGACCACTCAAAACTTCGTCTCTCGATCAAAGAAGCTTTAGTCAGCGTTCTTTCCGGATAACCCGAGTACGGATATGGGAAAGCAAAAGCTTTACGTTCATGCCACCGTAAACGACACTATTCGAATTCAATGGCACTTCAGTAATTGGCTCTTCAACACTTCAAGGTTCAAACAAACGCATTTTTATCCTTCAAGTGCAAACTGCTCATTAAAAAAAACTAACAGCTAGCTATGAGAAGGAGAAGTATATCGTTTATTACACATTCAATAATAATAGTCGGTCAACTATTACCAATACTAGTACTAGCCACTTGATGATCGATAATTTAAATTTTTGTTACTCTCGCTTAAAATACTAAAATTCAACAAAAATTTTCCGGAAATTAGTGAAATTTTGACATTGAAAACATTTTCAACATTTTTTGGGTAATTGATGAAAAGTGACGTTTCTAAAATTGATTGACAGTTTATTTTGACAGGTAACTGAATAGAGTTATTAGAGACATTAAAAACAATTATTTTTATATTCTACAGCACTCTAAATTTATTTTTTTAATGAATACGCTGTAGGTACATACATGAAAATGATTTAAATTAAAAGTGAACTTCAAGAACTTAGATATTTATTTAGATATCAGCAGGATTTAGGTCATTACTCTATTTTAATAATTCATGAACGGAAATAACACTTCAACTATGATATATTATAACTGGAATGCAAAGTGTTTTGTATTATCAATAAAATTATTAAATTATTTCTGTTTATTTAAAATAAATAATCGGTTTCAATTTAACTCTTTATGTTCTTCTTGAGAAAATGTTTACAATTTCATTTTAACTCTTAATTAAATACAAAACATCAAAGTAATAAAATTCTTTTAATAAAATTTTAATAAAAGATACTTATTTTCATACAAAACAACAACTAAATATTTCTTTCAGGTAATTAAAATGCAAGTTATTAATTAGTTCACTAGCTTGTTTGAAAATACTGTTTAACTTTATTTCAAAAGCTTTTCAACAGTTAGAAAACAAATTTGTAGCAGCATTACATAATAATTATTTCTCCATTTCTAAAAAAAATTTAAAAAATTCTTTGAAACTACATTCTTTTAATTAGTTCATTTGAAAGTTACTAATTTTCTCACTTGTTTCAGTATGTTTTGTTCAAAATTGTGTGTAATAAACGAATTCCTATGGTATTATGAAGTAATAATTATTTAGATAATAAGTGCGAGAACATATTTTGTATCACAAGTGAAGAATGTCACATGAATAAAGCAAAACTGTTCCCGCACGTCTCTTGTATATAATTTTTTGCACGGATCCTCCACATGGTCGAAAAACGATAAATTTAAAATTTGTAAAACCTTTTTGAGCAATTGTCCTTTATTTGGTTAACTTACCGCGGCTTTAATTTATCAGCCCTCAATTATGAGCAAATACCAAGAGTTAATCAGGTACCAGCAGGTCCTACTTAAATTAGCACGTTTAGAAAAACTACAACCAGTTGATTTTAAATAAGTTGTTTACTGAGAAGCTCAAACCATAAACACTATAAACAGAAAAAGCCCTCAATAGCACATAGCACATGTCTGCGAATTAAAAGATATGAGAATTAAGTGTTTTAACTGTAATAACAGTATAAAGCAAAAGACTGTGACAATAGCAAAAGATCAAAAACTAAATAAACTGTTCATGCTTATGGTCTAAAAAAAGGTTGATTTCTAAATAATTTTTTTTTGTAATAAATTTTTAAAAATCTGTTTATTATTTTGTGTTATAGGCTAGTTAGGTTAATAGAGGACTTCTGGCCAGTCTTGTTAGTACCGCACCTAAGAAGTTCCTAAAATTTATCGGTACTGTCGGTTGGTTTGAGAGTAACCAACTTGGAGTCTGTTTTTAGAATAAGTGGTAAAATGAGCAACACCTCTTAAAGTCCTCAGAAATATATTTCGTGTTTACAACCTTTTGTGGATTTGATTCTTTAAAAAGTTTATGGCCAATTTAATACCAGGATAGTGCATAGTACGGCTTAGCAATAGCTCGGCATTGACAAAATCTGTTTACCTTCCTTTATTAGAGTCTAGAAATGATTGTTTGCAGTTAGACCTTCATAAAAATTAGTGAAAGGTAAATACCAGTAAACACAAAATATCTTTTTGAGGAGTCTACCTTAGCATTTTGGTTTCACCACCACATTGAATATGTTATTTTTGGAAAATCTAACAAAGTCATAGTAGCGTGAAAAATCAACAGAATAAGAGTTATCATGATAACCCCTCTATGCAGGCTATATCCCATAAAGATTCTACCATATTGATCCTGATAGTAAGTACAATATTAACAAAAAAATGATCCTCTGGAAGGCCAGAAATTTGTTTCTTTCTGTATAATTGATATTGGCAAAATTCACAGTCTTCTAGAAGATAAACTTTCGAGATCATATGGTAGTATTATTTGCTTATTCGAAAAATTATAAAACGTAATCAATAATATAAATAAAATAATAATCATAATAATAATAATAATATAATAATAAATCGATCTACAATTATGCAGAAAGAAAATTGCACATATTTTTGATTTAATATAATAAAAAAAAACGTAAAATTGTCAGATCAGTAACGGCTTAATTAAACATTTAGAACATTTCCAAATCAATTAATCAATTGATGCAACAGCAGATTGATGTTATAGATTATCAGTTAATTATTATATTTAATAAGTAATTGTAAATGCATCATCCATTTCTAAAAATGAAATTAATCGGTCAATTTTAGTCGAGATAATAATATCAATAGTAATGTAGTTTTCGTTGATAAGAATAAAATTTAAATTGATTCTTAGAGCCAGGTTAAAATGATTGTGTTAATAGTAGATTTACTAAAATAAACATTTATTTAAATTACTTTATATTGGTTTAAATAATTGTTGAATTAAATTAGCCTAGTTGAATGCGGTTTTACATTTTTTTGGTGCATTATATCTCAGTTTTACAGCTTTACCTTTCCAGTATTCTCATAGTTTAGTCTAAAAAACTGCCCACAATATGCTTTCAGATACAGTAGTTTATAATAGTTTAATAAACTTTCCTCTGTTTGCACCAATGAAATTTATAGTTAAATTTAGCAGAAATTATTTTTGAATCAAAATTCTAAACCGATTACTCTAAAACTTGATTGTTTTCCATTTAATGATGCACTCGAGTGGATAAATGTTATGAAATCAAATAAGATTGCATTTCTCGTCAGCATCTCTATCTGCATTTCAGTCAGAAACGCGTTAATTAAACGGAGAGAAATTTGCATTAAACTAAGAGCGTTTGTAATTACGGTAGAATTATTAAAAAAAAATACAATTCTGTGATCCACCGAATACCTTGTACCTAGAATTTATGAATTGAAAATTAGTGTGTATTCTAGTGAATTACCTTCGGCTTTAATTAAGTAAATTTATTACCGAAACTTGCGTGTATTACGGTATTGATTAATTACTTAGCGTCGACAGTTTATATTTTAGAAGTTTATTTATGCATTGTTGCCAAAATTCAACATCAATTAACAATAATATAAAAAGTTTAAACTGATTGTGATAAATTGCAATGAGATATGAATTATTGTATTTTCATTTGATTAATTCAGCGAAACGTTAATATTTGGAATTCTTTTTATAGCGAAATCGATAGTCCAGGCTTTTTTCAGAATGAAAGTTTTCAGCTTGATTTATACGTTTTCACAGGTGGTGGGTGGTTGTTTGAATAAAATTGTTTCTTAATTTTCTGCATTGTTAAGGAGCATAATTTAACATAATATTAATTATTATGAGTTTTATTTTCGTCTAAACTACTTTAAATTTTAACTGAAACATTCAGTTGGGCCCAAATTTTGTAATAAAATATTATAGTGATTTCAATTTGACTAGTTTTTTTATCGCCTCAAATTAAATGATTAATATCATAACAGATGGGCAGTTAAATCAATAAACGGTCAGTAAAATTAATAAATGATCCGTAAAATTAATAGATAATCAGCAATCATCAGTACATTAGTAAATGACCTGTGAAAAAATGTTCAGTAAAATTAATTAACGATTAGTAAAATTTTTGGTCAGAATAACAGGGAAGTGCAACGAAATATATCGGAAAAGATTCTGAAAGAACAAAAGACAACTTTAAAAACGTTTGAAAAATAACGATTGTATAAAAAAATAGATTTTAGAAAAACAGAAAACAGTTTTGATAGATCTTAAAAAACAACAAATAGAAGAAAAAGAAAGTTAAGAAAGATTTAAAAAGAACAAAAAAAGTTTTTAGAACTTGTAAAACTACGAACAAAAAAGAAATGGCAAAGAAAAATTGCCATTTTCAAATAACCAAAACAATTTTAAAGGATCTTAAAAAATAACTATTTTAAAGAATAAAGAACAAAAAAATTACGTGCATAAGAAAAAGAAAAACAGCTTTTTTAAACAAATTTTTAAGAAATTTTAAGAAGTACATTCTAGAAGTGAAGAAAAAATTTAAAAGAACCTTTTTTAAGAGATATTTTAAATAACTTTAGGAGATTAGAAACAGGACATATTATAAGAAAGATACTACTGTTACGAGAAAAACTTTCAATGTGCGTTTTTTTTTTATTGACAAGAGGGGCCAAGAGCGCAAGCCGCACACCGAGGCCTACGCCCATTGTGTGCTACCTCTCGGAATAGTACTACCGCAGTAGCCCTGTGCCTCTGATGAAAGTCAGTATCTTGTCTGCAGGAGCCTTCTCGATAGCACTGGGCTTCAGATATCGAGAGCCCAGGTATAAATCTCTGATGCCTGCAAATGCAGGGCAGTAACAGAGAATATGTAGAGGAATTTCCTCATCTTCAGCACAGCCTCTGCAAATCTCGTCCTCGCTGAGTCCGATGACGTGCAGGGGTCTTTTTAGTAGGCAATGTCCTGTGTACATACCTACCGCTAACTGAAGGTCTCTACGATTGAGACGCATCAGGTTTTCACTGCGTGCCTTGTCCGGTCCTTTAATAAAAAGCCTGGATTGCCGCATGCCATCTTGAAACTGCCATTCAGAGAGATGGCGAGATTTTATCCACTTATGAAGTGTGTCTTTCTGTCGTCTTTTGGTAACGCCAAGCGGCGGTTCTGCCCCGATAAAGTCCGTTTGTGAACCCTCTCGAGCCAGAATGTTAGCCCTCTCGTTACCCGTTAGACCACAGTGTCCTGGTACCCAGCAAAGTACAACCTTTTTGTTGCACTCCGCCAGTTCCTGTAATCTGTTGTGACATTCCCAGACAAACCTCGATGAGTACCTGCACGATTGCAAGGCCTGCAGCGAAGCCTGACTGTCGGTGCAAATGCAGATTCGCCTCTCTGACAAAGCCCTTTGCTCGCACTCAGTCACACAAGCGAGCAAAGCGAAGATTTCCGCTTGGAAAACGTCCACATGTTTGCCCAAAGATATTGAAATTTCAATGTGCGATAGTCAAACCAATGTATACTAGGCAACAGTGGCAAAAATAAGGCAAAAGTAAAATGATGATATTAAAAATATTCAAAATTTATTTACATAAGACTAAAGTTTTTGTTTTATTTTATTAAATTTCGCCCATAAAAACGTAAATTTGAAGAGGGCAAGAACAATTCCTGAGAAGCAATTTGAAGCAGCAACGGAAATATACGGCTGGAATAAATAAGCAAAAATTTCAGAGCCTTCCTGTAGGCTGTCGTACCAGAAAAAGCCTTATAGCTTGGCCAAGCTTAAATTTTATTATTGCAGTTTGTATAGAAGCAGCTATTTCTATCATTTAAAATTTTGAAAATCGTTCCACAGTGGCGGTTGTGGCCAGTAAAACTAATTCCTATATTTTCATAATTAAATGTTAGTGCAATAATTCAGCCAACAAATTTGGTTTTCTAAGAGGAGGGAATAATTTGACTTCACGAGCTACTTTTAAAAGGCTATAAATAAATTAATTATAGTTCAAATTAATTTTTTTATTTATTTTTTCTCGTAATAGAAAACTTCAAATATATTTATAAACTTTAAAAAGTTTGTTTTATAATTTATAAAAAATTCTAAATATTTTTATAAGGGTACTAAAAGAAAATTTCACTTTGCCGCATAGTGTAATTTATTTAACAACAAATTAATTAAAGAAATAACTAACTAATTAAACAATTTAATAATTCACTTTTATCGCCTTTTTGACCGATTGCGGGAAATATATCTATCCTAATCCTAATGCCTGTATCTATCGCCAAGCTGAACAACTCGGTCAACGGCCTTTCATTTGCTAGGTGAAACAAGGTAGCGGTGGCGCTATATACGTATAATAGTTTTAAAATTGATTACAAATTTAGCTATTTGTTACCTGTTAAAAACTATTTACATAAATTTGTAAATGTAGAAAATTAGATAATTTAAGTAGAATTTCTTAAAACAACCGAAAAACTAGTTATAAATAACAAGAAATCCTACTGTACTTAATACTTTACTTGAAGTCAACTTGAAAATTTATAGGTCGTTTTTGAAAAGAAAAAAATTCCTAAATGTTCCTACTCCATTATCTACCTTGGAATTTTCTTTAATGAAAAGTAGAGTTTCCAGAAGATTGTGAACTTATTATTTTAAAACTGAAAGTAAAACGCAACGATTTCGTGAAAATACGATGAATAGTAATTAAGTTTAATGACCAGAATGGCACGCAAATTGGAAAAAAAGCAATTTTACTAAACCTCAGCTTGGAAAATTAAAAATAATTTGTTCTTGAAATAAAATATAATTTGAGTGGAAATTTTCAATTATTCTGTAGTGTTAGAGATTATTACAATTTACAGAGTTTTAATTCGTTGCATTTAGAGCATTTCTCCTTAAATTATCATTAATTAGGCTAAGTTCGTATACTAAATAGATCGATTTTCCGCTCTCGGAAATGCTTCTAGCACTGACAAATAGTCGCATGCATGCTTATGCATAAAGACCTAAATTAAATTTGCCAGCAATAATTAAAATGCAATTTATGGGAACTTGAGAAGTTTTTCAATCTTTTCCCAAAAATTGCAGTGTTTGAATTATGCAGTGATTCGTGTTACTTGTGGCTTTTCCTTCACTTTAATTAAATTTATTCGTTGGTTGTCGTTTCTTCGTTTTGTTCTAAAACTGTCACTAATCCACTCGCGATGTGCATTAATGAGATTAAATTTGTTGCCTGTAGTGAATTAATGAATTTATTGGATGTCTTGTTCCGGGATAAAGGTGTGCCCCCATAATTCTCTACAGACAAACAATGCACTTTGGATAAATACACGAAAATACGACGAATGTTTGCCACATCTCCGAATGCTCAAATATATTCAAGAGAATTAAATAAAGTGGCGACTACCTCACTACATTGTTTTCGAGAATTTGCATTTTGTTTATTGCTTGTATCAAATGAAATTTCTCAAATAACAACTGAGTTCATTTACATTCATTTGTCTAAATCACTTTACACGAAATGAATTAGTGTTATTTGTCATTTAAATTAAAAACTAATCGAAAGTAGCACTGAATTAATCAGTTAATATTTATAGAGGTCTAAATTAGAAAGAAAAAAGGATTTACAGGAAAGTGGACTTAAAACTTTTTTTTATTGTCTTGCCGACGTTTCGACCTTTTATTTTAATTCTTTATCAAGGTCATTAACGCGACTATCGATACTGACACGTTTGATATATTACAATTCATGA
This sequence comes from Tribolium confusum, assembly GCA_029207805.1. Classification (NCBI taxonomy): domain Eukaryota; kingdom Metazoa; phylum Arthropoda; class Insecta; order Coleoptera; family Tenebrionidae; genus Tribolium; species Tribolium confusum. The sequence continues at coordinate 16,479,420 of JALGAY010000006.1, forward strand.
TTGGTTAATAGTCTTGATAAAGGACTAAACTAAAAATTCGAAACGTTGGCAAGTTAACCAAAAAATTATCTTAAGTTCACGTGATCAATAACAGAAAGAATAAAATTACTTGAAACAGGTTTTCGTTGTAAAAATAAATGTGAGCAGTTTCGCAGTTTCTGTGTTTCTCTAAAATGTAACATAAATTAAGATTAACATCTTTACGAGCTGATAAGGAAGTTATCAGTGAATTATTTCAGGTTGCTGCTTTTAATGATCACAAGAGAATCATTTCTACTCGAATTTTATTTCCGATAGTCACGCTAAAAGTTACAAAGATTGAAAAACTACGGCCCTAAGATCGTATAAAAAAATTAATTTTTAGATATATAACTAAAATAAAAAAATATTTAGTACATGTTAAGAATTATCTAAAGTAAAGTTTTTGCAGATAAGAGGAACACTACAACAGTAATATTACACTAACATAGGTAACTTTTACTTATTCTGCTTCTATTTTTGCTTGACTATTCAAAATTCCTATTGGTTCTAATTGATATTTTTTTAAATTAAACAGACATTTTTTAGTGATAGCAGTACACTCTGAAAAAATAGAATAGCAAATACTGCAAGTGTTTATATTGAAATTTTTAGGATATCAAATATTTCAGGACGATGTGGAATGCGAAAAAATACATTGAATTTTTTGCTTTTGTAATATTTTGTATTTTTCACTAAAATGAAATTTAAAGAGCAAAACCATTAACTTAAACTTTCAATTTTCTGAGTATAATTTAACGAACTTTAGATGGGAAAACAATTAAGCTTAAGATTTATACTAAGCAACATTAAATTAAATTTTTGCTTTAATTATTTTTTTTAGACTATATTTATTACGATCTGGCTAATAAAGCCATCAGAATGTTTTCTTCAATAATAAATTAATTAAAAGAAAAAATGATTTAGATTTTAGCATAGGTAAAGCTTCAGATTTGTGCTCATATTACAAAACAGATTAAATTTTGATTTTACTTACCTAATTATTATGATTTTGACAAACATTAATTTTGAAACAACCTGTATTAGATTACGAATTGGTTAATAGAACATTTGATTGGTTTCAAACTTTAAGGCATGCCAAATTATGTACTTAATAAATTATGTGAAATAAAATCACGGTAAAATTCTTTTTCTTTCAATTTGAAATAAAAGGAAATTGGGTAAGCTCTACACTAATTTCAGTATTAGGAAAGCCAGTGTTAAAAGTGTCCTTTGCTTGTTCAAAAACCATAGGTCAGTTGAGAATAAAAATGAAAACCATTAAAATCTACAAAAAAATTAAGATAAAAGTTTTTTTATTTCTTTTATAAAATTTAATTTTATTGAGTGAAATATTAAACTTTTTATGGTAATAAAAATATGGTAAACCCATTTTTGTTTATTTTCACCAATAATTGATTTTTTCGACTACTGATTACACAATACTGTGCAACACCACAGATAATACCGTGCCTTCACAAATAATTTCAATCCACGTGACTAAATAAAAATTAAAGTTGTAATAAAAGGTTTGTGTATTACACTGTTGACCATTTTTTCGAAGTTTGAAGAAAAATTGGACAATGTAATCGTTTAGCAATATTTTCCTCAAATAACACCGATTCTGTGCTTAGGTTTTATAAGCAAATTGATTACGTGGGTGAAAAGCACTGTGTTTGCTCAATGATAATTACATTACTTGTTCTCAAAGATGAGATTTAAAAAAAGTAATTTAAAAAATTCATGAAATTATTAGTAAACACAGTTTACCTTCGAAGAAACTCAAAATTGCTAATCTTTTGGACTAGATCCTTTCACGTAGAACAGGTGTTGTTGACGAAATGTTACAAATTTTATCAGACGATAGTTCTTGTTTAAAGAATGGTTAAAACCAAATTTGCCTTATACAAATGTTTACAGATTTTGAGAAGAAGTATACAAGGTAGAAGTTTTTGGTCAAAAACAGTGTTGTCCATTTTTCGTGTATCTCAAAAATAATGTCTTTACAAAAAATACAGCGTTATTTCAAGAACCAGTAGCATTTCAAAAAGTAAATTTAGATATTCAACATAATTTCAACAAAAGCTATCAGCTGTTAATAAATTTTAAAGTTACTTCAAAAACACACTGTATATCTGATTATCACCCAAGAGAATACACTCCGCACAAAAATTATCGCATCACCTATTTTTTGAATTATAATGCAGTTCTTTAGGTATAATTTTATAGCGCCCGAAAACTATCTGCGTTGATAAGGTTTTTGTACAATTTCAAGATTGATAACTTCGTTTGTTCGCTTGTTTTAGGGGGTTAGTTTCAAAAACGACGTAAATCGGAAGTGTGTACATTGATACATTCGTGATTTCATGGTCCCGTTTTGAACTGTATCACTCATAGACGGTCAATATGGATGCTAATCAGAACCGTCGTCGACATTTAACCTATGCAGAAGTGGTTCGCGCCATCACATTGTTGCACGACGGTCGCAGTCAAAGGTACGTGGTACAAGTACTCAACGTCAATCAATCCACAATCAGCAGAACATTATTAAGATTCAATAAAACAGAGGAGTACAACAGAAGACCTGGACAAGGTCGTAACAGGGTTACTTCGCCCGTAAACGATCGTTTTCTTAGACTGACCGCTCTAACACAGCCAGAACGTTACAAAGCGAGCTTCTTGCTGCTCGAAATGTTTGAATTTCAGTACAGACAATAAGAAATCGTCTTTGCAAAGATAATTTGCGTCCCCATGCACCCGCTTTAGGACTTTTGCTCACCAGAGAACATCGGGTTGCCCGATTACAGTTTGCCCAAGAACACCTTGAATGGCAAATTAAAGACGGGAGGCGTGTACTTTTTTCTGATGAGTTGAGATTTTGCTTATTCTCTTCAGATCGTCGTATATCGGAGACCTGGAGAACGCTATGAACAGTGTACGTTTCAGCATACAGTTCAGTTTGGAGGTGGTTCTGTAATGAACTGGGGAGGCATCTCTTTAGAGGGCCGTACGGAGTTAGTGCCTCTGTTTAACAGGAGTCTTACAGCTGCGAGGTATACCACCGAAATTTTAGAACCCCATGTTATGCCTTACGGCCCATTTATCGGAGAAAATTTTGTGTTTATGCACGACAATGCTCATCCGCATCGTGCAGGCATATGTCAAAATTATCTCCAGGAGGTCGGGATTCCTACTATGGACTGGCCAGCGAGAAGTCCCGACTTCAATCCTATCGAAAACGTGTGGAACCAACTAGGGAGACCAACGTAGAGTGCTTCCACAAAACCTGAACGACTTGCAACAAGCACTGGTTGAAGAATGGAATTTTATTTACGATAATTAACTTCATAGTGTTGTAGACCAATGAGACATTAAAAACAGTGTCACATGCACCAATCACAAGTTAGAAATGACTTCTTTGCTACTTTTCTTGCCGCTACCTCATTGTTTTAGCATTATCTTAGCAACCATCCATATTTAAAAAATCAAATGTTATTTTGACAAAAGTAAAAATGTCGCGCTTCGTTCACTAATTGTACTTTTAATTATAATTATAATTGTTCTAATAACTAAAGTTGTTAAAAATTTGATGTATTTAACGCTTCATTCAGTTAATTCTCCAACCGAAGATCATTCGTTCTCAACTGTTGCCAGGCAAAAGGCAATTAAACTCGATCAAATTCTTGGGAAATGAACCCTCGCGCTCTGCGCTCGGGTCTTTTCGTCAATTTGATCTCCTTTAATTGCCAAGCAACCAGTGCTCATACAAAATAAAAATCTTGCCGATAAGAGTTGAGCACTTGTGATCTTACAGTTGATAATTACATTGTGGGTCTTATTCAAAGTGTGCCACGTAGGCTGCAAGCTGTTATAAGAGCGAGGGGTGGTAATATTCGTTATTAGGTATATTCTGCTTTGTTTTAAAAATTTAATTGTAAATATTGTTATTTACACTTAAATGGAATTTTTACGTTATTTTTTTAGTGACAAGTAGAACTTGGAATTATTTTGTTGTATTTGATCTTTATTAATGTTACTGTGAAAAATATACTATAGAATCTACTTTACTCTGCAGTGTTTTATAAGAATAAGACTGATGCGATAATTTTTGTGCGGAGTGTATGTGGTTATATTTCAATCACATACTGTATATAAAAAATGCTACAGTAGATATATCGTATCTCGTTCAAAAACAACTTTAAAAAAATATTCTGCAGTGTATATCTCGAAAACCATAAATAATTTTACAAGACAATTTTGGTAATTCAGCATTCTTTTAGCAAGAGCTATCACCTGTTAAAATTTCTAACATTACTTTAATAAATTTAATAACATTTTCTTTCTCAAAATAATGCTTCATTTTAGTCATTTTTTGAGAAAATCGATAAATGCCAAAGAATAGGTATCTTTCCGAACAGGAAAATCAAAGTATACATTTAATTCATTCGGGAAATGCGAAGGAAAGGAAAATACAAAATGAGGTAAATCTCTAACTTGTAAGCACATTATTAGCATATAAAGGGCATGTATTCTTCTGACTTAAAAACGAATTAAAATCTGAGCTTATCTCAGTATCAAAAAAAGGATTAAGTTACTTTTAAGAACCCTTGATAATAGAACCCTAAATCTAATAAAAAGTCTATAAGAAAAAAATCGGATTCTGATAAATCAATTCCGGCTGTTCTAATTCAAATTTTTTGGCAAAAAGTTGGTGTTTCTTCGCGTGACTGCACCTACAAAAGTCTCACGTTATTAGAGTAAAAAAAATACTGAAAGGCAATCAATTGCTTTTGTATCTAACACAAGGTTTCGTTGTGAAGAGCATTTCGGTGGCTTTAAACAGACAAATGTGAAATGGTTGCGGTTTCATGCAAACAAAATGCAAAAGTTTCATTCATCTAGTATAAATTTCTACGTAATTTAATTAACTTGAAAATTAATCAAGACATTGATTATTTCGTTATTGATGGATCTCAAGCACAATCTTTATTTTTTCTCTCTGTTGAAACAAAACTCGAACTGTATCTTATTTCACGGCTTGTTTAACAAAGCCGGAAACCGGGAAAAGCACTCAATAATTGCGATTTATTCGGACAATCTTCGCTTAAAAAAATTATTAAGAGTCGAGAGAGCTTTTGGTAATTATTTGCGATCGGTATTCTGGTGGTGACAGTTGGGACGATAAATTCTCACCTCATGTTATAAATACAATCATTTTTTACAATGACAACCTCTTCCATTAGCTCCCGTTGTGATCTCATGGTGAGTTCAACAAATCATGCCAAAAACTGCAAGGTTATTAGTGTACTTGTGTTGCTACAATTTTTCAAATATTTTACTCGAAAAAGGAAAAAGTTTAAGGGGAACGATGCGCTCTTGTGATTTACGAGAGGATTTTAATTTTATGTTGGGGAGTTTGGTATAATAGGTGTTCAAGCAGTGGCGCGTTATTAGAGTATTGCGTTCACTTTTACAGAGCTGTAAAGAGGGCTGGGGTTGGAATAATGAAAGGAAACTAACAGGTATAAGTACCAATAATGATTTTGCCACTTTATATTCACAAGCAGGCTTAAAATAGGTTACTTTGAAATATTAAATATAAAAATACAACATTTCAAAAAGTCATTATAATAATGAAGGTCCTTTGTATCTTGCTAAACAAAAATAGAAAAATAACTAGTTAATAACGACGTAAAGGTCAATTATTAGAAAGAAATGTTGCAAATATGGACTTATTCTCACGAAGTGAGACGGCCATTATATAACTATTTTTGAAAAGTTATAAGAAGGAGACAAAAACTCGGATATTTTATTGATCTTTTATCAAAACTTATTAGCTAGTCTCCTCAAATTACTCCACATGCTCCTGATGACCAATAAATAAAACATCCGAAACGTCGACATCAAACAACAAACGAGAAAATTGTTTGATCTAGTAGTGTCCACTAAATGTTAAAAAAATAATAAAAAATTGTTTGAAATATGAAGCTGACAAATATTTTTTTTGTTAAAAACTTCAGTATTATACTCCTAAATCTGTTATTTAATAAAAAAAATGCTTTTGGCTTTGTAAATTATATATTTTTTCTTAAGGCTTACCATTCCGATTTTTGTTATCAACTCATAATTTATAATTTTTTTTTTATAAAAATACTAGTGAATAATATTAATAAAATAATTCAACATAATATAAATCTTAATATTTTCACATACTTAAACTACTTACTCGATTTTTTTGTTATAAGTATTTTTTCAGAATATTTCTCTTCAACTTGTGCAAATTACATGAGCGTAAATAATGTTTTATAAACAATTACGTATAGTAATTAAAAATGATTTTTATTCCTCTGTTTCCTAATAAATTATTTTATTTAATTATGTATATAATGAATGACAATGATGAGTAGATAGATATAAAAACAAATTATTAAACATAAACAATTATAAAATTGGTAATAAAAATTATTCATGATCAGTATTACCCAATAATCTAGTTTTTTAATTAAATAAATAAAGAAATTATTGTTTGTTTAGTTGTAGATATTTTATTTATTACACCTATTATTTAGTATTTATAACTCAATTAATAAAATTGTTTTACAACTAAGGTCAACTAATTTTAAGCACAAGGTAGAAAAAGGTTTTTTTAATTAAATTAAATGAATTTGGAAGTTTCCTAAAGGTTTGGCTATTAAGACATGTGGATGATATTTTTACCTTTTCGACACCAACAAAATAATGTAAAGTCTATGATTTTGGAGAGATTTAAATAAATGTTTTCAAAGTATAAATTGCACTTGAGAAATAGATAAATACTTGTAGTGTAAATAAAGTTACCATTTTTAGACACTTTAGCAATCAAAACCAATTAGTACGCTTTGCTACATCACTGCAGTCTCTCATCATTCTCCTCAACAGAAAACAAGTTTTTGGTTTCTTAGTTCTTCGGCTCATTAATTTTTCCTTGAATAATGATTGGTTTGAAAAAAAGTTTAAAAGTGTTAAAGATGCAGCCAGATGTAGTGGTTTTATTGTAATTAACGATAAAATAGTTTGGAAAATGAAATGCCCGAAAACGGAGAATAAATCCGTGGCTTTTGAAAACAAAATAAAGTTAACATTTTTTATAACAATTCTCTATGTTCCCTCAATTACAAAATGTTTAAGCTAAATTTTCAATAATTTAGAGTTCTAATAATTTGTTTGCAAATCAGATACTACAGACATGATCCGTTTATATTAGGAATTTAAAAACGCATAGCTTATCTTAAATACGACAAAATTCAAAATTTCAGCGTTGCTTAGCCTATTTTTGAAAAACGCCACACAATTTTCGAAAGCATTAAAAAAATAATTATTAAGCAGTTACTCATAATAGTTGTAAAATTTTCCATCCATTTAAGAGTTTTCAAATATATAGGATCAAAAGTCGACTTATAAACTCTCAGAACGAACACAACCTTAATTGTTCAAATTTACGTTGACTGAGCATAAAAAATAACAAAAAAGATACTGGAACATATTTAAAAAAAATATATTAAGTTCTAAATTTGTGCAGCGCTGGCTTTTTTTGAAAACACTGCCCAAACGGTCAAAGATATAAAAAAATTGCTCCTATTTGAGACAAATAGGTCAATTTTACAGATTTTTATAACTTTTGGGACGAGTGAAAACTCTTTTCTATTTTTACTTCGTCCCCATTTTCAAATGTTTTATAGGTTAATTGCGACACACACACAAAAACACCTTGGTGATGAATACTGGTCATTAAGTGCAACACAATTTATTTGAATAAAATTATTATAATCTCAACGCTGACAAAAAACACTGAAACGTCACAAATAACCAATACTGGTTAGCAAGTTCAACAAAATTTAATCCGGAAAAAGTAAATTGCACTAGTACTTTACGCACGCAATTTGGGTGCTGAATTGGCTAATACGACACCCAGATCGGTTGCAAAGACGCAAAGAAAAAAAATAATAATTAATGACTTTGAAACTTCTCGAATTTTAAGGCAATTACATTAAATACATTTTTAGATATTCTGTAAATAACACTAAAATTTGTTAATTTTATGAACATTTTAGTCATTAGAATATTTTTTTAGTCACTTTTTTATCTCTAGATTTTATATAACGTTAAAAAAAATATGGTCATCTTTCTAACTAGCAAAAGTTCTTAATTTTAAATTTTTAACATCTAATTTGAAGCGACTAACCGTAAAAATAAAGTTATGCCATACTTACCAACTTATTCTTGAATATATAACGTAGAATTTAAGAAAGAGAAAAATACAAGTACCAATTGATAATAAATTTAAAAAAATTATATATTAAACTCCTTTTCTTTGTGAAAGTGTAATTAATTTATTGGTATAGAGATTAGCCTAATCCAATAACAAGTTTATTTGCGCATAGGATCAGTTTGCTGAGAAAATTAATTATATAAAAGTTTGGTAATTAATTAGATTTTCTCAAAGTTTGTGTGCTCTCACATGAGTGAATACGTTTTAAAATCGCGTTTCAAACTCCTCAATTACGCATTTTCTATCTGTTTATCTTGTAAACCATATATTGGTTTGATTGTCCAATTATGGCTTTTATACATTCTGAAATTGGCAAATCCCATTTGGGCAACAGTTGGTGAATTTCAATTCCAAGTAGAGAGGAGGCAAACATCTGCTTATCTGAACCTTCATTTAAAATCCAAGTTCAAGAAATAGACTTGTGTGATATTGATGCAACATTTTGTGATTTGAAATCTGTTTTCTCAAACTTGAATTAATCAAGAAAATCAAAAAATGCAAATCCTGGTGGTAATTAGAAAATTTGCATCTGCTAATCGTCTTTCTCCAATGATTAATTTGAGAAAAGTCGGGTGATAATCAATCAATCTTTAAGATTCGCTTTTTCATTAAGGGTGAAGTGATATGAAAAAGTCGCGTAAACACATTGTAAACATAATAACGCGTCGGTTGAACCGACTTGTTTATCGACCGATATTTTACAGGCAATAAACGTACCCAATTATGTCACACATAAACACTGCCATAATAAAATATTACACAAAACTTTCTCCCACGCTGTAAAAGCAGATGACTAGTTTTTAATGATCTCGAGTTGTTTTCAATCTAGAGTAAATTCCTGCCAAAGCTCATCGGATTTCGGAACGGCTGACCGGACTGGAATTCTAATTTTCCCCTTTCCAAAAGAAAATATTCTCAAATTTGATTTACTCAATAAACTTGAACCTAATATAGGTAAAAAATTTCATCAAAACAGATTTATACCGCACACTATCTCTAACTTCTTAAGATAATCCTAGCTGAGTTAAATTTATCTGAAAACTTTCAACAGATCGTTTCAACTCGAAACAAAATAAGCCCTTGAGCTCTTTGATAGTGTTCTTCATCCACTACACATGTTTAGCAAATCTTTGTTGAGAAATTTTATTTTCTACGTTTTCAAAATGTAACAGCTTTAAAATTATTACTCGAGGGAAAAAGGAATGAAGCTTTAGTTTAAATTATTGCCAATCGTGCAAATTGCCCATCCCTCTACTGTTTGTTTTCCATAACAACCAACCATATTTTATGTTTAATATTGCGCCCACGGTGTGTACTTTGTTATTGGCAAATTTCATTTTTAGTGAGTAGGCAGGCCAAAAATTTGTCGTTATTTTTTCAAATAAGAACAAGAAGTTAAGACATGATTTATAGCAGCTGGAAAAATATTAATCTTCAAAAAATTAAATACAGAAAAAGTAATTATAATAAAGAAAAAAAAATGTGCAAACTGCAAGAAAGAGATTAGATACACATATAAGATGTTAATTAGAAAGAATAAAAAAATCAGCAACAGAAAATCAAAAAGAACACTAAATTGAGCTAAAAAATTTATGTAGTACCTAACTGTAAAATGTAAGAATAGATACCAAAAGAAAATAAATAACAATAACAGTAAAAAAAAACAAGAACAGAGCTTGGATAACAAAAATAGCGTACAATGAGAATCACAAGCTACTTTTGCTAGAACATTATAAAATATAAGATAAAAAATTGCAGAGACAGAAATAATTGTTATAACTATTTAAAGATGGAAATATCAAATCTATTCTTAAAAAAACTTGGATTAACTAACGACAATAATGGCATAAGAAATATTAATCCAACTAAAAAGCCAGAAAACAATTATAAAAAGCATAAGATAAGCAAAGTTCCACCATATGATCCGATAAAATTACTTGATAAAACCATTACCAGAATTGGTTCTATAGGCCCATCAATACAGCATAAAATAAATTATTCAAAAAAATAGTAACAGGAAAGGTACTGTGGTATCACATTATGGATAGCTTGTAGTTATATTCTACTATGTTTTTTACTCACAAATTTCATAGGGTAATTTGTTATTAGCATTTAAAATTAAAAAATAATATTTTTTAAGTTTTTTGCTTAAGGTTTCTCTAAAGGGTAGCATTTTCTTAATTAGCAGATGGCTCTGTTACAATTAATTGTTTCACCTATGATTTTACATCAAATAAAAGCTTTTTAATTGTTTAGACAGGTGCGTTATTGGTTTAATAAAATAAAATATATTGCTTTTTTGTTATAATTAATGTTTTTAAATTGACGTTTGTTTAGACAAACAAACTGTACTTTCATAACAGCAACAAATGTAAAGGCTTACAATGTATTTATAAATTAGATATACTTTAAATAAATTAAAATATTCAATATATTATAATTATTTTAATTATCTAACGAAATAAAAAATCTTTCTTTTTAGTTCCTAGCATTTGCCACAAGTGCCTCTTTATCGCCCGACGAATTCAACAAGACATACAGCCCTTGTGGCAGGTGGCTTGTTTGTAGAGACCTAACAAATTAGCTCACATTGAGAATGATAAAGACGGTTTTTTTGAGACAACGATAAGACGGTAGTCTTAGTGAAATCATTTAAAATGTGGTAAAAGCTTTGTAAAATAGAATTTTTGTACTTTGGATTGCCGCTTATTAAAAAAATAAGAAGCAGAGTTAGAATCGCAGCATCGTATAGAGAACCCTTAAATAATTAAAACTAATAAAGCAAACTTAATGGTTTGAAAAAACAAATTGTAAAACATTAAAACGCGAACAAAACTGACTTGGGATTAACCGGACAAATCCAAAAAAGCTAGAAAATCTAATGTTTAATAAAAAATTATTACTCCACTATTTCATAAATTGTAGGGTTGATCCTTTGCGAAGGAGTAGTAACTTATAATAATTATATCTACTTTATGTATCTAGTTTTGAGGCAATAATTTCAAATTAAAAAATGTTATAAATATCTTCAAAATTCTAGGTATTAATCCCAAATTGTCAGAACGTCATATTGTTGTTCAACAATGTATACAACATTTAATAAAATAAAGACTAAATTCTTTTCCTGAAATTAAGATTACACAACCACCTGGCCAATAAATTTTATTTTGATATTTATTAGTCTGTTTGTTGCTTATTTGTAAGACATAATATAACCCACGTTATCAAATTTCAATGAATTTGGCCGTCAGCGTGACAAACACAACGTAGGGCTGTTTTTGTCCCGACGCAATTTTAGATTTTAGGTAGTAAGTATGGCCATTTTTGCTTTAGTTGCACTAGTTGCATTATGTTTCTATTTTTGTCACCACTGTTTTAAATATTGTAAAATTAATCTCCCATTATAAATGCAAAAATTAATATTATTAACTAATTGTAAGAAAAGTTATAATTCTTGGAACAATAATGTAACCACAGTTAATAAAATTCAAATTAGTGTTTGTAAATCGTTGATTGTACTAAGTAAATTTCTCTTTAGCAAAAACTTTGTATTGCCGAAATTGCCTCCCCAAAAAGCAATTACTCGTGCGTAGATGAGTGTCAGAAGTTTAAATAAGTGATTAAAATCTCTTCTAGTAGTGGCAAGATATACATCGTCTTACTCGCAACCTAACTTTAATCTCAAACTTTGTGCAAAACAAACGAGCAATTCGGCAACTTTAACTAAATGCACCAATCGGGTATTATCTGATTTAGTTTTCGAGGAACAAAAATAAAACAATCCCTTTTTCCGATTCCGATAAAATTAAAGCGTAGCGAAGCGTGTATTACATATGTAAATGATGACATAAATATTCGTTTTTTTTATTTGGGGGAAATCAACGCACAGACAAGTTCAATATATTGAGAATTTCTAGTGATATTTTATTCTAAACGTCGTCTTCGGAAGTTATTTGCAATTCTGTGGGCGTTCGACGGTTACAATTTAATGAGACCGTTCAGTTGTAAATAATATTATTTTCGCAATATTGAATTTGCCTCACTAATATTATTTTTCTTTCTGAAATTAATACCAGAGGGTTAATTCGAATCCTTTTTCTCACAGACTAAAATTAGAAACGAAGCAAAATAATCTCTTATTGAATTCGCACGAAACAGATAAAAATGCGGTACACGCAAAGAATTAATTACTCGTTTCATTTGATTTTTTTTAACAAAGAAATTTATTAATTTTTTCTTAGTCTGTCTAAAACAGATTTTGTTACAAGCATATGTTTGAGTGTCTATATAAAAAATGTAAGATTGTAGTTTCTCGTTCAACAGTTTGTTTTCTTGGTAATATAACTCGGGTCCGCGGCCATTAGCTTGCTGTCAGCATCAGCTGTCATTATTCAGAATTTCTTGCCCAACTTGAATGTGTTTTCTCTTTGCCTTTTTCTCTGCGAATTGTTTGAACAGTTTAGAAACTTTTTTAAATCAAAATTCGCAAAAACCTTCCTAATTTCAACCGAAGGGTGATTTATAAAAAGAGGTGCAAAATTGAATCCTATTTCAAATGAACAAATCAAAAAGGAAAATGAAGAGAAATACACATGCCTACGAAGTCTACCTACACACATTGTTATTCAAAAAAACCAGTTTGGCGCAATGATATAGAATGATCTTTTAAAGAGCTTTCAAATGGTATCAAAAAAATTAAATTTGACGCTTTTTACATGTCCAGAAAACTGAAAAACACTCATTTTTACAAACTGAGAATCAAACAACTAACTATATCTAGTATAACATTAAAAAAAAAATAGATATTTATACTTATATATAAAGAAAACAAATTTTTAAAAATTCGTCTTAGAAAAAAAAATTTAAAGTTAAAATTGTAGACAATGTAGTACTTTATTTTTTCACAATAACTAACTACATACTTTTGGAGTAAATTTTATTTTTTTGTTTATTTATTTCAGCGAGGCGAAAGAGTATAAAGTCAAAAACTTAGATTGTCAATTTTTGTTAGTTCTCGACGTTTTGCAGGATAGAATGTTCATAAAAGTTAAAGCTAAATATAATAGTTATAATAAAGCTATACAGGGTGTCCGTGAAATAGTATACAAACGATACGTAGTAATAAAGTAAAATAAATATAATAATACCCCAAAAAAATGTATTACTTTACCAAAAAACATCCTGGACATGTTAACTGCAAATTAGCTTATTTGGAAAATGTCCTTCTACAAAATCAGTTTAGACATGTATCAAGGACTGATTGGTAAACCTAAAAAACTTTATGTATTTTGTAAACTTTTCTAATAGACAAGATGCAGTTTTTAAAAAACAAATTATAAGACAGTTTTTGAAGCTGTTTAAATAAAAAAAAACATTTTTTTAAGATCTACATTGCAACTCTTTGATAACTGTGCATTGTTTATATTGTAAACCATTTCAGGGAGACCTGTATACAGTAATACATAATTAATAAGTAAGAGGTTCTTTTTAATTGTTACTACAAATTTTGTAATAAATTAAGTCAAAATTTTTTGATTAACCATTTGATTTGAGTAAGAGTTTCCAATGTCAACAAGACTGGTTACAGTTTCTGAGCTTGCACAAATTATTCTATAGAACTTTCTTCGAAAACCGTTCAACGATTCTGATTTGAATAATTTTGGAAAGCGTTCGACAAATAAGAAACTAAACTTTTTAAACGAATAATTTTTTAGGTTGTAATACTGGCTTGTCTTTTAAACACAAAAATATCAGTAAACTAATTATAAAAAAATGTTTAATTACATTTACAGATATTATGTTTGTGCCGAACGTAACCTCATAAAATATCTGCTAGTGTTGCCCATTTTTTTAATTTCGACTTTTACATTTTATAAATACATTTTTATAAATATTTAAAAAAACTATTGATTAACAGTAAGTGCGAGACTTTTGACACGCTCATGTGCACTTTTATAACTGTAATGAAATTAAATATCCAAATATGCAGTTTATCATTCCGTAAGAGGATGTGTCCATACTCCCTAAAGATTTTGAGAATCTCTCACAATAATTAATAGCTTGCCGCAACCCAATTTTCTGATAGAAAATCTCTCGCAATTCCTGAATCCAATAATTTTCATTTAATAACTAAAAACCGTTCAAAGTCTTAACTTCCGATAAGAATCATCATAAGGTAACTGACATTAAAATCCTAACAAATGTCCTTTATTAAAAAATCGATTTTCCCATTTAACCGTACATTGCCCTCTCGTATAATTTACCACTCTTAGGTTAGACTAATTTGATCACGAAACTTATCATTACGTTTTTATTAATGAATTATCTCTAAACTCGCCCACAAATTCCAACAAAAATACCACAATTTCTCGAAAAAACGTGCTTTAGAACTCTCACACTTTGCCTTAGAATTAATAACAATGACGTCAAGGGGTGTATGTCGGTTTCCGAGCAACCTGTTTCTGACGCTTCTCTACACCAACAATTTATTAATTAGAGGGTTGACTTTTGCACAAATCGGTTAATTATATTATTAAATGAGGGCTATTGACATTTGGAAGGTGACTGACCCGTGAAAAGACAGTTTCCCTTTCCTTATACAACTGTGTCAAAGTTACAATAATTTATGTGAAACTAAATCCAATTTAGAAAACAGGTCGGACAAGGGTAAGGTCAAGTCACATCGGGCAAGGGCTAGGTTAAGTCACAAGAGGACAATTTTTTATAAGAAATTTTATTTATTTAATCTAATTTATTTACTCTGCAAACTTTTTGGTCCAAAAGTGTGCTTACGACTAAGGTCATATATTAAATTTATTATTTTAAATTACGGTTAAAATAAACAAATCTTATAACTAATGTTTGTTAGGGTTAGTTTTGTGAACATTTCTCTTCTGTCTTTGCTAAATAGAAACAAAACCCCTAATTTGAGGGAAAGTGAAAGGACATCAACGAGTGCTAAAATCAGACTGCCCTATTCTAATAACTATATATGATTCGATTTTTAAGTATATACCCATGACTCAATTAAATTTAGCATTTTTTTATAAGAATAATAAAAACTAATTTAAAAAAAATGGAAATGGGAACTAAAAATAAATCTGCGAGATATGGGACGCGCTTTTTTTTTCATCTAAAAAGAGAATAATAACATGACAACATTTGTATACATCGTAAGTACAAAGATGAAATCAGAGATTACCTACATATATTGTACATCCAATAATTGCTAAATTATTATAAAACCCATTCTTATCTCTCTTCTTTACTAAAACAACATAACAACATAAAAAATAATTACTCTACACAATGATTTATGGTTCTACATAATCTACTTGGCAGACGTAACTAACTTCGTCGTCACAGAACTCTTTTGTGTATTTTACTGAGATTGGCAGGAGTATTTCGTACCGGGTTAAAATCAGATCGTGTTGACCGTAGAGTAAAAGCTTTTGATTTACATTTTGTATGCCTTTACCTTTAATCTGATTTAAGTGATGTTCTTCATTCTTTTAAAATAACCAAAATTGTTCTTTTTCCTAAAATTATATAAATTTGTTTTAGATTCCAGGTTAAAATATTCTTGCGAAAATGCACTGAGAGAAAAAAATTGTCAATGCGTCCTGCCTAAATAATTTGTGTGAAACAATAAAACAAAATTTGATCTGCCGTAGATAAATAATTAGATAGGAACACCAAGTTTTGGTTGTCTTAGTTAAACTATTTTTGGCTGAGCTTACCTGTGTTACCCCAGCATTTTTTCATTCTCAAAAACTTCTACTCAAAACTTTCAAGCAAGAAAATTTATATTTTAGGCCAATCAAAAATGAATTATGCGCAAAATAAATAAATATAAATTACAAAATCGTCGTGGTTTAGATATTAAAGAAAACTACGAAGATAATACCCTAAACCCTACATACCATATAACTTAGGCCCATGAGCGACATTGCCAAGTCTATCTAAAAGCTGAATTTTTAAGAATTTTTAACCTCTTTGTTACTCCACAAAATGGTAATCAACCTAGGACAGAAGATATTGTACCGAACTGGTTTGGAGAATCCAACAGTGTAGATTCAGAATAAAAACTTCAGAAGTTTTTATCAGTAGTCTCAGAATAAAACAAATAATTGTACTTCAATACCTAACGAGACTAAAGAAAAGGCTATAAGATACGTAGGCCACTGCTAAAGTTCGCGGAATCAAGTACTTTTAGTATTGCCAGTGTGTTAAAAGTGTCATCTTCTAAAATTTGACATTTTTTACCTCTGACTCAGTTGACAATTCAGTTTCAAACCTAACGGTTTAATTTAAAAAAAATTTAAAAGATTGGGAATTGCGCTAAGAAATGCAAATATCGAACCGTGATGATCGAGTCATGATGTTTTGGGTTTTCTACGATTTAACAGCACCGCAATGTAAGGAAAAACTTAAATTGTTATTTGGAATTAAAGCACCGTCTAAAACTATAATTTACAAGTGGTTCGCAGAATTCAAGAGTGGAAGGATCAACGTTTGTTGTCGATCCTCGCGAAGGACGTCCATGCGCCTCTGTTGGCGCAAAAAATATCGATGCCGTATGCGAAATGATTTTAGCAAATCGTCATGTGACATACCAGAAGATAAAGGCGACCTTAGGCTTTGCGGTAAAACAAATACATAAGATTTTGCACCATCAGTTGCTTGTTAGGAAACTTTTCAGTCGATGGATCCCTCACAATTTGAAAGACGTGCAAAAAGAGGTACGAGTCAAATGGTGCAAAGAAATGCTAAAAAAATTTGAGATGGTTGTTCAAATTCTGTATACAACAATGTAACATGTGACCAATTGTGGGTATATTCATATGAACCCGAAACTAAACGGGTAATCAACTGTACGGGTGTTTCAAAGTGAACATAAACCAACCAAAGTGACCCGTTCACGAAGCGTTTCAAGAAAAATGGTTGCTTGTTTCTTCAAAAAAATCTGTCATGTCGCAACTGTTGTATTGGAAGATTGAAAGGTCGTTAATGAGGAGTGGTACACTTCAATTTGTTTGCCGTAAGTCATTGCTGAAATCAGAAAAAACAACCAAAATCGGCGAATTGTTGTGCATCATGACAATGCAAGCGCGCACATGGCACAATGAATTCCCCGTATTCGCCCGATTTTACACCCAACGACTTCTTCTTATTCCATTACATAAAAAATAAAATGCGTGGCGGGGGTTTTTCATGGCCTGAAGAGGCCGTTAAAGCATTTAAGTCGCTAGTTTAAGAGGTACCTCTTTCAGAGTGGAGTAAATGTTTTGAAGATTGGTTTTATCGAATGGAAAAGTGTATAGATATGAAAGGCGAATATTTTGAAAAACATTAAAGCGTTTTACACAAAATAATTTACACAAAATTTACATTTTCCGCGAATTTTAGCAGTAGCCCACGTACCGACCTTGCTCTATATAAGCAAGCTTTAAGCCGCGTAGTTCAGCTTAGCGACAAACAGAGCTGTTATAGGGGCACACCGACGACGATAGAAGTTAATTAAATTGTTAATTTACCGATAGTTTAATTACATAAATTAATTCGTTCTTAAATAAATTATTTGTGAAAAATCTAACTTTTTAATAAATCGTACGAAATCTTAATTAAGTTAATATTACACAGGTGTCAAGAGTAAAATTCAAAGAAGTTTAAGTAAGAATCCGATTAATTTATGTACAGGGTGTGCACTGCAAAACTGACAACTCTTTCAACTTTTTTATTTTAAAAAAATTTTGTAATAAAAATTTCGAGATTTGAAGTCATAGAAATATTTAAATGTTCAAAAAACGCTATTTTTTGTCACAGTCAAGCCTTCGACGCAGCCGTTACATTTAAAGTTTTGACAATAGCGTAAGAACAAGTCAGTCGAAATTTATCTGGAAGAGAGCGTTATTAATTTTTTCACTTTATTCCATTTTCGGGAAGAAGTAATGAAACGCATATATTTGTTGCTATCATAAAAATACTTTACACAACGCCTCTATATAAAAGCCCGTAACTATACTCATTTTCGATTATTAAAATGCTCTATAAATCACTAGTACAATAAAAAGCTTTTTTAAGTCTTTACTTGGCAACACAACTAACTCATATTTATTTTTGGAAAAACTAGTAAAATATCAAGATTTTGTGTCCTGAATTAACAGCCTCCTTTGACACTAAAAGAAATATGAAATTATTTATTTAAATTTAGTTTCTCTTTAATTTGAAAGTACTTTCACTTATAACTATCACCTTGGTTGGGTTACATAAAAATACTTCCAAGATAATTTTGAATTTCCATAGGAAAAAGTCATAATACTCGTTTCTTATTGGTTTTAATATAATAACATGAGACTCTCGTAGAAGTTTCCTACCGTTATCTTACTTGTGTGTTAATACTTGTAATAAATTACATAATATTAATATAAATTTAAAAGTTTAATTTTGGGCTAACTTTTTACATTTTCCGAGTCTACCAACTCTGAATACATTTTTTAATGTATTTATCACAGCTTTTGCTGTAATAAATGGGCCATAACTTTCTATAAAACTTTTTTCAATATGTGTATTATAATTGATATTCATTTCATCTATTTTCAGTGATGTTTCCATTAAAGTTATTGTATTTGTTTTGAATAAACAAAAGCAGTTACAATAGAATCTAAATGTTTTCAAAATATTTTTGTTTTTGTTGCTGTAGGTTATTAATGCAAAATATTTTTTAACAACGTTTCAGTTTTCGAGTGGAAAAATGTGTCCATTAAACTAAAATCAGTACACAATGCGAACAACGCTTGAACAAATCCTTCGGACCCAAAACATCTGTTCTGATGCGACATCCTTTCTTCCGTGAAATTTAACCACGACGTGTTGAAAAATTTTCTCACTGACAAGTTGCAGCTTTTAAAATTCGACTAGTTCTCTCAAAAATAAGTATTTCTGTAAAGGGTAGGTAGACATCTGGTGTTATAGTTTAGAAGGGTTTGTGTTTTAGTGCCTTTAATTTTAAGTCTTGTGTACCGGAAACGGAATAAAATATTTACAATTTCAAGCTGTTGCATTCTGACGAGCACTAAATTTCTTATAACTAAATTACGGACAAGGAAAGCTCAATTTTCTCAACCAAAATGAATCTAGACAGAACAAAGAATTTTTTGAGTAAATTTCTCGTAGATTAAATAACAAATAAATTTAAAGAAAAAAATAATTCCTTTTCTTTTTGGGAAAAGCAAACTAGCTGCTTTTGTAATAGCCACCTTTTCAATCTTTTGATGTGTAGTAATGGTATTAGTTTGTGGATTACCGAAAGCATTAACTGTCAGCAAACATAAAGCATTTTGTGAATTAATGCGTTTAGTTTCAATTTCAAAATTAACTACAATAAAGGTGGGTTAGTGTCGTTGTACCCACTATATGCGTGCTGGTATCCGGTCAAAGACACTAAAAGAGGTAAATGGGTGCGAATTCTAATCACTATTTTTACCCCATCCCTAATTTTAATCAAACTGACAGTTTTTAAGGTGCGTCAATGCGAGATAATTGTTTGAAAAAATTAAATATAAGAAAAGAGTTTTATGTTTTCAAGCTACCTCTGCAAATAGTTTATTTTATTTTCCTAACTATAAAACCCAGCTGCAATATAAATCTTTGTAATACAATGTATTGATCTTGATTTATAAAAATATCGAAATATTTTTTTTTCAACGTTATTAAACTTTTGTGATTGCTAGTTAAAAGCTTGATTTCCCTTATGTAATAAAGTCATTTCAGAAATAAGGATCTATGAATGATTGTAGTGTCGTAATAGCTTGTCAAATCGTATTTGTCTTTACCGTTTCGCCCAAATGTTAAACGATTCCGGGTGACGTTACAAAAGAGCCAATTTAGAGAAGAGAATTTATGTCTGGCACTTTGTTAATGATTATGTTTGCCAGAATAATCAGTTTAATTTAAAGAGACCTTTCAAAAGACAAAATATTATAATTTTAACGTTTTAAAAGTCAATAATAATAAACTAAATATAACATTCATAAATTAAAATAAATTTATTATTTTTAAAATTATAAAGCTAAGAAAATTAAAAAAGTATGCAGTTTTTATTTCAGGAATTATTTTTATTAAATTACTAGTTTTGTCGTACGTGATTGCTGGGCATCTTCAAAGCTACACAAGAGTTATAGATTAAAAGTTGTAATTATTTCTTTAAAAAATTACTTTTAATAGAAACATTTTTTATAACATTTAATTTTGTGTAGCTCTGAATATTGCCCGCAATCTGGGGCGAAGGTATTAAGTCAATACTTAATTAATCCAAAATTCTAGTTAAAATTGTCTGTTAGTTTTAAATTAGTATCTACCTAGAAGCCAAAAAATTAAATATAAAATATTTCTTATCAACTTGAGAGAAGTTAACAGTTTTTGATTCTAAACAACATCGAACAAATAACGAACAAATAACTATTACTATATTCTAATATTAATTTTTTTAACAAAATTTTCTGTGAAGTATATTAATATATTCGTATGACAACAAAAAGAATTATAAAACATTAATGGTTGTCTAACCGTGCTTCATTATTCATTATTCATAGCTTCTGGCGACAACTTATAAATTTTGGTAAAGCCTCCTTGAAAACTCGTAAGTCAACACCCTTCGACAAAATGTTGAACACTTTCTTCCTTTCATTGACAACATGGTTTTTCTACAGCATTCCATTTAAACAACATTGAACTACATCTAGCATGAACAGTTCTTAATCTGTTCAATTTAACTCAGATCCATCTTGGCTGATCCGTTCTAGATACCCTTTCTGTTGCATATTCTATTAAATCCTTATTAAAACGTTTGATATTGTATCACACATTGCACCACTCATAAAAAACGGAAAAGATTTCAATATTAGACGTTTCAACCCAAAACGGTTTTCTAGAATTTGATCGATTCTTGTAGGCAGGTCAAACTGTATTGGATAATCTTCAGATGTTTTCTATATTTTATTCAGAGTTTCTTTATTGAAAGCTTTCTTCTTAGTATAGAAACAGCAATGTTATTAATACTGGGTGCTATTATTTTGCTTGTATGTGAACTGATCATCCAAACAGAGGTGCAATATTCTGTCGTTGAGAAGACTAATGCAAGAGCTGAGATATGAAGAGTTTTAGCATTAGCACCCCAAGTCAAACCAGCTAAACAGATTAAAATGTTATTTTTTGTTTTCAGTTTTTGTCATATTTTTTCTACGTGGAACTTGTAGGTAACAGAACAGTCAAGAGTGACACCAAGGTAAACCGGATAAAAGTCTTTTTAAGAATTTGATAAACAAAAGCAGAAAACTTCTGTTTTTGATAAGTTTTCACAAAGACGCTACTGCTTAAAGTAATCACTAGACATCGGTGTAAGCGAGTCTTGGCTAAACGACTAGGTAATTACTCGGTGTAATCCAGCGGGTTGCATGTTATTCATTCAATTGGTCTGCTGGTCAACTAGTGTAGAGCAGTTGAATAAATAACATGCAGCCCGCTGGATTATAACGATTAATTACCTGGGCGTTTAGCCAAGACTCTCTTACACCAAAGACTAGTAATTACACAAAACAGAAGTATCTAAGAAAAGATGTTTTTTAAGCTAATCAATTTCTTTGTGTTGAAAAGTAAGGGCAATATTGTCAGCATACACAAATTTTCATGAAATTTTGTATAAGGGAGATCACTTGTATATACATTAAAAACAACAAAAATAATACAGCATCCTGAAAAAAAAAATGTTAAAAGTGTTCAACAATAGGAGAAATGCACCAATAAATCATCTTCTCCAGAAACACTGAATAAAAAAATGAGCCGGTAATTGGACATTTTTCTTAAAAAGTATCCCTTTTTTAAAATTGCGATCACGTTGGTCTTTTTAAACTCCAGAGGCAAACGGGCTAAAATAAAAATATTAACTATTAGTGTAAAACTTTCGATATTTTTGATAAATTCCAGGTAGATCTCATCCAAACAGTTTTTTACACTTATTGTTAGTTGATAACATAGCTGCTTTTAACACATCTACGTTAAAACATCTCGAAAGCTCCTCTAAAACGTTTAGCTTTCTTTTTTCTTTTTAATTTCGACGGTTCATCTTCGTCTTTGCTTTTCTTCCTAGCTTAACGGTGTTTGAAACTTTTACCAAACAGCAAGTTATAGCGTTAGGGTTGATAGCCGAATCGGATTTAGACAGGGTGTTGTAAATATCCAAGTTTTTGAAAAAGCTTCTAACAACTGCGACTACTTACTAACTATCTGTGAAATTTAAATCTTCTATTAAGCTGTTCCTTTTTTTCTCTCGTCTTGTTTAATAAATTTAATACGGCATTGGACTAGAGACGTACAATTTCGTTGTTACAGCCCTCTAACGTGAGATTTAACTTTTCCTGAATCCACAAGGAATAAATTTTGTACCACTTCTTGATTACTCCAACAAGTCTGTGGTACTTCATTGCAGTTGACGAAATCCAACTCAATTCATTAGGTTTTTTGGAAATTCTCGAAGTTTTTGAAAAAAAGAAGATTGTTTTTTTTGTGCAAAATTTAACAATAACTGGGCGTTGTTAACTGCGCAGAAAATCTGCGCAAAGTATTGTTGTAAAACACAAATCTGGACTGTACTTCTTCTTCCACCTAGCCAAATAAAAACTCTTTTTAGTTATACCATCAAAAACCAAATGAAGTTCATTTAGTTGCATCCATAAAAAAGCAAGACCATTTCTGTCATTCTCTGCATAATCCCACAAATTGTGATGACAATTAAAATCGTAGATGTAAACAGCAAGATGATAGTTAAGTATCAAATTTGCAGGCCATTGAACATTTAAAAAGGTTTATAAACGTTAATAATATATAAATTAGCACTTTTGACAGTGAGGAAAAACATGTTGTTTTCTTGTGATTTTGCGATGGATTGGAAATCTTTGAAATTTAGTTTAACATACCTATATCGCAGAACCGTAAAATGCACTATTGATAAAATCCACCAAAAGTGTAGCCACAAATTTGTCCACAGGAAAAAAGATCCAAATCCGATCAAACACTCGTTACCTCAAAGCCATTTTCAACAAGAAAATTGCACTTTTATTCCTTCTATATTTAATTGACAAAATATCAGATTTCTAAAACTTTAGTAGAACTTTGCAAATCAACACAACCAAACGATGACCGAGAGGATCTTGAAGTTCTTGATCGGTCATCCAAGTGTCGGTGATTTCTGGGTGGCGAAAAACTACACAAAACGGACCAAAATTTTAAAGATTCGGTAAAGCAAAGCACCCATTTTTGTATATGATTAGGTTATAAAATGTGTAGGTACTTTAATCCTCTAATAATAATAAAATGTATAAATACTTAAATAGTTATATCGGCTATGGGTTTTTCAGATTTTTTTCGAATTAACATACAATTTAAAACATATTATTTATATCTTTAACGTAATATTTATCTTTACGAGTTTCAATCGTCTTCACAGCCGCTGTCCTTTAAGATCGCTTTTTATACATATTATTAGTACTGTTAAACCGTTTTCGTAATACCATATAGTTATTTTGGTTTAACAGACGTGATATGACAAATGAAAAGCCGGTGTTAACGGACTCCGGCCGTTATTATATTATAACGGCCGCCGGCCGTTAAGTTGCTAAGACACGAACAATCAACTAACAAAAGCAATTAAAATAAAAAGGTAGCGTAGGTAGTTGCTTAGGAGATTTATAAACAATCGTTTGAAAATAAATAATATTGTATGTTTTGGTATTTATTTTTAATAATTTGTTTTTAAATGACGCTTTGGTATCACGAAAAGTATTGAACGACACACGGCCCATACGCAAATAACGGACTTGGTTGATTATAAACCTCGGCTGGCGCCTCGGTCAACCGCGTCCGTTATTTACTTCATATCGGCCTAATGACGTTAATAACTATAACAATTTTTGAATATTGAATCTATTTGAAATGTACATTAAAAAATAAAATATCAACATACATATTCGGTGGTCATAAATTGTGAAGAATCATAAAACAAAAATATTTAAACGTGAGCCGTTGTAATGTTTTTAGGATTTTTTCAATATCCTCCCACCTCCTATTCTAAAGAGTTAATTCAAAATTTAATTTACACCATTAATGGTATCGTTTGTAAGTCTATATAAGATTTTTTAATTAAGTTAAAGCACTTTACACCAAGTTAATATATTTTTAACTGATGAGAAGTTTAATCATCTTGTTTGACCGTATCGTATCTAATTCTAACGTAATTTCGATTCCTCGTGTTTGCTTCAGAAAGGAAATTGAAAGAAAGATTTTTTCGCTATGTGTACAGAATACTCAGCATTGCGGTGAATCGAATGATAAGCTGACATTTTTAGATTCACTAAATGTGGGCGCAGTTTTGCGTCATTCTTACAATTTACTAGAAACGCATTTCCAGCGAATAAAATTCTTGCAAATCACTGTAATAGCGGTTGTATTTTTAGCTTTAATTAAATTTGTAAATATTCATAGGTTTGGGAGGAACAATCAAAACGGCTGGGGTTTTAATTGGGAAATTGTCGCGTTTTCATGAATATTCACTCGAAAAAAATCAAACGTGAATTTTCCGAAACAAGTTCAATGATTGGTTATTTTCACGAAAATGAAAAATAAAGCAACCGGAAAAGATTAGCTTAAAGCCGATGACAGATGAGACTAAAACGACTTTTATTTCCGTTTCATCCCTCTTTTGTGTTCTCATTTCCTACGACACTTGAATAACAAAAGAAATAATTAACTGAGATTGTTAAATTTGCAAGTTTTTGAAAAAATAATTATGTTTTACAAGTAATTTAAAAGTTGGATAACTTGTTATTTTCGCGCAACTTTGGTTCAAAGTGAGAGTTTTAATTCGGTCGAAGTGTTAAAGGCCACTGGTTTAATCTCAGTTCTCACATTTCCTTTAACCACATACTCGTTGTCAACACGAATTGTGGAGACACGGTCACGACAAGCTTTGATCATCGTTCTGAATACATAATCTAAACGCAATTGATTTAAACTCAGCTCAGGAAAGGATAACATCTTGGAGGATAATGTCAAGGCTTTGGGACAGTAGCAAGTTTTTATAGGTACTTAAAAGTTAATAAAAAGAAATCCCAATTGAAGACATAAAATTTTCTGGAAAATATCAAAGCATTATTATTTAAACAAATCTATTGATTCAGCGGAGATAAAAATTTTTATTTATTATAATTTTAAAAATTAAAACTGACCTGGGGTAATTTTATCTTTTTATTTGTCTCGTACTACCACTTGATGTCTATTTTTTTTAAAACAAATAAAAAGAGTAATTAAAAAATAATTATTATAAACAACGATTTTTTTGCTGTATTTTAAGCCTTTCTTAAATCAGGATTAACATAATCTTACTACTGTAGTCTAATTTCCCTTGATACGAAATGCAGTAAGTCTATGAGAAAAACAGGCTTCGCAAACCAATTATGTATCCTAATAGAATATTCCTAATTGTTGATAACCCCAGTATTTTTATTCTAAGCATAAATACAAAACCTAAACAATCCAAAATAAGTAAAAAAATAGAAAAACAACAATTAAGTTAAACGACATACATTTGCTGTTAAAAAATTTGCAAAAAAAATATTTCTATAGCAACTAAAAATTAAAACAAAAACTCCTTGCTGTTGAGATTATTGTGATGCTCAGTACATTACATATAATTAAAGGTAGCCTAGCCAGAATCTGATTGGGCAATCTATACGCAATTTAAAAATCATCTATTACATAGGAAAGAAAAAAATATTTCCTTCAAAAAATAGATGAGGATAGGTCATACAAGTCGGGATTTTAGACTATATTTTTCCAGCGCTTCACCTACTTGTTAACGTATTTCTATATAGTTTTGACAATTCTTCATATTTTTTTTTAATAAGGACATAATAGTACCTTTCACTATATTATTTATTATAAGGTCTAAAGTTTTGCAAGTATGTTACGAGTATTTATTGAAACGTATATGCGAATTCGGGTTTTTTATTCAAATAGCCAGATTAATAGCAAATAATTTATTTCAACTATGTACACACATACACATTACAATAATTTAACAAATAAATAACTACGATTGCCGTCACTTTAATAACGTCGCTTCAGAGAATATCGCTCTCTTTAATCACTGTCGAGTTTTACACTAACCAACTGTCCGGTTAATGTTTCCGCTCGCTTATATAACCATATCTCCTTCCAGAATCTGTCCTGAAGTTTGGCGATATTTCTCAACTCAAGCGAAGCGATGACATAATTTCTTTTGATCGGTCCATGGGCGTAAGACTTACAGCACCATATTCTTCTGGTATTCTCTCAAAAAACTATTTACTCAAAAGTTTCTTTTTCTTATAGTTATTTTGAATTGTTCGTAGCAAAATGTAGCTCAGGCAACGCTCGTTTTTGCAATAGATATTTTAACTTTTTGTTTTTTATAACTGACATCATTTCGTGTCTACGAGTTGTGTAGACATTGTTTACCTTACAATGGTTTTTCATTTTTTTTTTTTTCAACGTTATATAGCTTTATTTTCCTCTCTTACACGTATGTCTTTAACCACTACTAATATACACTTTCTACACCAGTTTTCCACAACTGTATATTCTGCTGCTGCCTTGTTATGTTTTTATATTATTTTTACCTTTCTTACTTTTTTGTATCAGTTCTTCACAGAGTTTTTGATTTTTTACATATCTTTTTTTAGTTTTGCCTCAATTATTGCCATCTTAAAAAAATAAGAAAAAAATGTATTAATTATTAATCTTGTGCAGGTACTGAGGGAAAGGGGTTTGCACACCCTTGTTCAGCTTGGTTCGTCCTTAGATTAAAAACAAATTAAAAATTATTAAACTCAATGTATAATGATCGTTTTTCATATAGTTTTCAAATGTTATCAAAAAATGTTCTACGATTTATACAAGATTGAAAAACTCTTTCTTAGAAACTATGCAATCATTTTTTCCATAGTTGGTCATACCTACACAAAACACTAATTGTTGCCAAAAAGTAGCTGCACTTTCCAAAAAAATTTTGTCTTTAAGACTTCACTAATAATAAAGATTATTCTGTACAATCCTCTGTTAAAAGTTAAAATTTAACGGCTTCTTTTTTTTAACCAAATTTGTTATTCTCTAGAATGTTATTTTAGTAGACTTCTGTTAGATAATAACTTGTCCAGCATTGTTAATTTTAGCAAATTCGGTTAATTTCTTAACAGAATTGCTAAAATAAATTTTTTAACCTACCCGTTATTTTGAACAGAATTTTACAGAATAGGCCTCAATACACATTAATGTAATTTATAATAATTTTTATAGTTGTACGTTTCAAGAAAATATGTAATTGAAAAGTATTTTTAGAAATCTGGCCGATAATAATAAAACGGTCCAGGAACACATAAAATTCCCCAACACTACAAACAGTTAAAGTTTGTGTGATTAAAAATTTGTCAATTTTATCACCGTTTCCAACCTTCAAAAAATAAATTGTATTAGAGGTGTTACAACACCTCCTGTATTTTAAAACAAATTAATACAGCATGTGTGTACACCTAGTTTGACTTAAATATTCTAAAATAAATTAATAAACTATTCTCAACAGCACGAGACAATATTAGAACTCAGATGTTTTCACTTAACTTCAAAACAAATAAACCATTTCATCAAAATTTCATCTTTTCAGTGTTTAAGTGTACATTGATTCAAGTGTTGTCATCATGTCAGAAATCTGTAGTAATTAGAGGTAAAGTAAACATCAACTGCCACAATAAAGGACGATAATATTGTTTATCCAGCCCAAGTTTCGGCTATTTCAT
This sequence comes from Tribolium confusum, assembly GCA_029207805.1. Lineage (NCBI taxonomy): Eukaryota > Metazoa > Arthropoda > Insecta > Coleoptera > Tenebrionidae > Tribolium > Tribolium confusum. Next base: position 16,507,629 of record JALGAY010000006.1, read on the forward strand.
CTTTATCAAGGTATATCCACGCACTTTCTTGTCTGATGGCCTAACTGTCAACTCGGCAATTTCGGGAATGGTGCCAAATGAAAGTCTATAACTTTACTACGAAGACAACTAATAAGAGTAAACTTTACTAACAGGATCGAATGTCAAGATTCTGTCTTGACACAAACCACAAAAAATACAGGTACATGAGAAACTTTTCATTGATGAAGAAACGTTTACCTCGATGAATTATTAACACTTTAATTGATTGGAAATGTGGAATTTAATTCGAATTAACGGATATATCATTGATAAATTTTTCATGTTAAATACTTCTCTTGATTATTTCCTTGTTTTTGTTTCATTGATTTCGTGTTTATTTGAAAGCATTATTACGTTTTTATTTTTATTGTTGTATTTTATGCCTCCTAACGGACCCTGTTTTTTATTGTGATTGATTGTAGACTTTCATTTCCTTTTAGTTACCCTTCTGTTGCCACAACTTAGTTTATTTACACAGTAAAAACTGTTTTGTTAATTTTGTAGTTCATTCGTACATTATTTGATAATGAAATTCACAGAAAATGTTGTGGAATTAACAAAAATGTTTATTCATCAAATCATCATTATCTTCCAAATAAAATAATAATAATAATAATAATTATTAACAGCCACGCCAATTACAGTTAATATATAAAATACAACATAAATAAATACAATACAATTAATAATATAAAATAAAGTGTTAATAATTATTAAAAGATACTAATTCACTATTTTCAATCACAGTTCTTAAGTCTTTTAGAAATTTGTTTTGAAAACCTATGAAATCAACATTATTTGAAAGTTCGTTAGATGTTTTAGATAACCTAGAAATTACAGAATTTTTCCCATAATTAGTACGGTGGTAAGGCACAACAAGCATTCTAGGTTCTCTAATATTACAAACAGGTGTATGTATTAAAAACAGCGATAGAATAGAATTACAATTTACATTACCAGACAATATACGATACACAAAAGACGCGTCATAAAATTTTCTACGAGAAGATAATGAGGATAATCCTAAATAACTTAAAATGTTTATATAATTGTTTCTGTCATAAAATATGTTAAACTTGTAGCATACAAACTTAACAAATTTTTTCTGAACATTTTCAATTCGATTAATATGAACATTATAGCAGGGTTGCCAAATAACTATACAATATTCCAAGATTGGACGAACATAACAATTATATAGTAACATTACAACACGCAAACTTGAAAAATCAGAACACTGTCTCTTTATAAATCCTAACGTTTTATTTGCTTTAGACAAAATATAGTTTATATGATAATCAAAACTTAACTGGTTGTCTACAATAACACCTAAATCGCGAATATGTGTGACACATTCAAGTCGATTATCTGATATAAAGTAAGATGGTAAACTGTAATGTAATTTTCTAGAAAATCTCAGTGCTTTACATTTATTTATGTTTAGTTCTAAATTATTTTTTTTACACCACATACAAAGACTATTTAAATCACGTTGTAATATATCACAGTCGTTTTGATTATTAATAACTTTAAAGATCTTTAAGTCATCGGCAAAAAGAAGGATTTCAGAACTTTGAATAGCTGCTTTAACATCATTTATATATAGTGAAAAAAGAATTGGTCCTAGATGTGACCCCTGAGGTACACCTGTGGATGGCCGAATTTCGCGAGACTTAACACCATTTATAGTTACATACTGTACACGATTTGATAAAAAGGAATGAATCCAACTAAGAACTGGATCACCAAAACCTAAATTATCCAGTTTTGAAATTAACAACTCAACAGAAATGCGATCAAAAGCTTTTGACATATCATATATACAATCAATTTGGAATCCATTTTCGAGATTCAACGTTATATATTCAGTAAACAGAAAAAGATTGGTCATCGTGGAGCGACCCTTGAAAAAAAAACCGTGTTGTTCTTCGATAATAGATTGTTTTACAGAAGATGATATAATGTCAGCCATTATGGAGTCAAAAACTTTTGATAAATACGATGGGGTACAAATCGGTCTATAGTTGGAAATATTTACACGACTACCATTTTTAAAGACAGATCTTATATCAGAAATTTTCCAAATATCCGGAAACTGAGACAGATTAAGAGACTTATTGAACAACATTTGTAATGGAGATGTTAATTCATAAGCACAATTTTTTAAAAGCATTTGAGATATACCATCGGGGCCGGTTGTATAGTTAGTTGTCTTCTAGATTTCTCAATTTCGAAAAAATAACTTCGGCAGAAATATCAAGGTTATTTAAAAAGACAGCATTTTGATTGTATTCAGCAGGTTTTAAATCTGATAACTTAGGTTGATCAACATAAACGGATTCGAAATGGGAGGCAAATAGATTTACATGCCATTAAGAGAATCACACGAATTTTCATTAAGCGACATTTTTTTGGGATAACCCTGTATGGTACTTTTAGATTTAACATATGAAAAAGTAAAGAATAAACCTTATATTTTACAATTGTGACTAATTTTAATTATAATAGTGACGATTATTTAACATTGCCAATTTCTCAAAATATGTTGTTTATTTACTATCTGCATTTGTTAATTTGCAAAACGTTTTAAAAGTGTTATTTTTTTCCAATTGAATTCTTTTTTGATCGGATAGTTAACACTTCTCCTTCATAATCGCATTTTGAAATAGGCAAATTAATAAAATAATGCCTGTTGTGTATCTAATTATTTTTTTCCATTATAAGTCAATAAAGTAGTAAGTTTTTGTAGGTCACAAGTTAATAGCATGAGTAAGATACTAAATTTATAGCATGGTTTATACACTGCTCCAATAAATTAACGGACCACTTGAATTTTTTTGAAAATTGAAACATGTATTCGACCAATTGGTACAAAATTAAGAAAAATTTAACAAAACATTTGTTTAAAGTAAATTAATATCTAATGTGTCCAGATATAGAAAAACAAACCGAAAACAAAAATTTATTAAAGTTACGCCGTTATAAAAGTTACAGAAAACATCTTAATATCGCATATTTCCAACTCTACTTTGAATAACCGCTGCACATCTTCGTTCCATACTCAAAATTAACGAACTTATGTCTTCTTGATTTAAGTTATTCCAAATTTCATTTAGTTGAGGACCTACCTCTTGAAGATGGACAGGAGGATGTGGAAGATTTTTTAAACGTTTCCCGAGAATGTCCCAAACATGCTCAATAGGATTCAGGTCAGGGCTTCGAGCTGGCCAATCCAAAACATTGATTTCTGCCTCATTCAAGTAATCTTTAACAATTCGGGCAGTGTGGGGTTTTGCGTTATCTTGCATTAACAAAAAATTTAGAACAATATAAAGGGCATATGGTACGACATGCTCTTCAAGAATGTCTGTTATGTAACGGTCCGCATTTATAGAGCCATTATTTACAACCACTAACTCGGTGCGAGCTTGTAAGGAAATACCACCCCAAACCATTACTGAGCCTCCACCAAACAATGTGGTATTCTGAATGTTACACTGTGTACCGCTCATTGGTCTACGATACACACGAACACGTCTATCGCAATTGTAAAGGCAAAATTTTGACTCATTCGTAAAAAGAACAGACTCCCAATCCTCTCTTTGCCAATTTATGTGCTCTCTAGCAAATTCTAATCGGGCTCTGCGGTGTTCTGCAGTCAATGCAGGAGAACGAGCAGGAATATGGGGTGTTAAATTATCCTCCTTAAGTCTTTTTCTAACAGTTTCGGTACTGATTTGAATTCCTTCTACGTCACGGAACTCAGTTTGTAGCTTCCTGGCGGTTACAAAGCGTTCCCTTAGCGCAGATATTCCTAAAAATCTATCCTGGATAGGAGTGGTTTTCCATTTTCTTCCTTGCCCAAGTCTTCTGAGTTGACTTCCTGTCTCTCTGTACCTTTGTATCATACGCGAAATTGACGTATGAGATACATCAAACCTTTCACCAATTCTTCTGTAGCTCCATCCTTCCTCCAACAAAACCACAGCTTGGGCGCATTCTTCTCGAGTCAAATTCCTCATAATGTTGAATTATTATTGTTTCAAATGATAAAAACTATCCACAGAACGGCAAATTCAAATAACAATAAAACGAAATTACAAATTAACACAATTTAAAATTGAAAATTATTTTAAAATTTCTGCTTAAAAATCTATTAAACTCAAATTTCTGACTTTAATGTCAAAACTTTTATTACAATGGGTAACTAGATTATAGCTTGATTAAACCTTCTCAACCAAAGTTGTCAAAAGTACATAGTTTTAATTTTTTTACTTTATTTTCAAGTGGTGCGTTAATTTCTTAGAGCAGTGTATATTATTGATAAATAACATTTTTTTTAACAAACTAAAAATATTTAACATGTTCCTCTGGAGAAAACAGATAAAAAAAGCATCGCAATTTTATAAGGCGCCTAAACCGTTGGAGCTAACCAAACAAGAAAATAACTTCTAAGATTTACGATGAAGCAGTACCTTACCAACACTTTATTATATATAATGAAAATTAATTCAAAAACTCAAAGTAAATTAAAGTAATGGCACAAATAAATAATGTTTTTAAAGTCTCCAAATGCCACTACATATCTACCATTTTACCTAACAACAGCAACAACCATTTATCTTAGCAATAAAAAGTAAAAAACAAGAGCGTACCATATTCTGTTTAGTCAGTACATTTTAAAGTCTACTTCTAATGACATGTGAGTATTTTTAATGTTTATAAAATGTAAAAATTATAATTATAAATAATAAAAAACAATTATAAAAAGACAAAAAATTCTCTATGATGCCATTACTTTAAAAAAACGTTAGAAAAACGAATATTGACACCACACTTTTATAATTATTCTTCTCGGATATAGCGCCATCTTTAGGTCCTAAAATTTCCTAAAATCGTTCATAAATATTGAAATTTAGAAGCAATAAAGACCATCAGTATTTTCCAATTTTTGTTTGGCGCAATGATACGAAATAATCATCTTTCCCAAAAAATTCCAATTTTAATAAAAAATAATAGTATGTTTATGTATCAAATCCGAAAAAGGAGGTTTTACTGAACAAGTAAGCACATATCAAGATGAATAGTACTTTCTCTTAATATTTCCAACGTGGTGCATACAACATTTTTTCGGCACTCATTACACCTTTATTTTATTTGAAAAAGTTGTATGTTCAAATTTATTAGTTTTATAAAAAACCGAAAAAAACGTTTGATTAAATATTTTAGAACTGGTGTTTGCTTTACAATCCTCCAGCAGTCAGGGTCCCAATACTTTTTCTTCATCATTGCAGCAATCAAGACATAATTTCATAAATAAAGTTTTACAGGACTAGTCCGATGACCAACTGTCTGAACTGGTGCACAAAAATAGTTTTTCTATTATTGTTATTTTTCTGGAAAAATATAAGTATATTTTTTAATATAATTTTTATCTAATAGACAAGACAATAATTTTCTAGAGTGCTCCACTTTTTCTTTCAGAGTGAAATTGTTTAAATTTTGGTTTCCAAACCAAATTCAACTGGTGGTTTCTGATGTCCGACGAAAAATTCATCCGACGTGGTCAGGTCGATTACTATCGATTATTATTAAGTGATTATTACATGATTATCGGTTATAATTTGATTAGAAAATTAATAAATAAATCTTATTAAAAATAAATAGTAAAATAATCGATAATAATCGATTCATTTTAGTTGTCAAATTGAAAAGCAATTAATCAAAAATTTGATTTTTTAAAACTATGGCTAATTTAGCCCATTCTTAGTAAGGACACCAATTTGTAGTCATATTTTGACAAAACTCTTTTTACTGTATACAAGAATATTTTCGGTGATTCGTGGATTAAAAATTAAAAAAAAATGTTTGGAAGTAGCACAATTTCATTAAACCCAAATAAATATATGTCATTTTTTCGTTTGAAATCGATCTTGGTTTCGTTTGTCCACGAATATTTCGTCCGAAAATCCATCAGGAATGATTTGTGGCTTGACTTGTCAATGTCATTGGTTGAATGGGACAAAAACTGGATTGTATACATGATAAAGCATTTCTACCAATATTCGCGGACAAGCCGTCAAACTTCGACAAGAACTAGTGATTTCTACGAGCTGAAATTGAGTTAGTGTTCCGTATTCTTTATTTCCTTTCCGCTTTCTTTCTTAAATCAAATGAAAAAATCGCTACTAAATGAAAAGTTGTAAATTTTTCTCTGGTGTAAAATTTGGTTGAAGATGTGCTGTAATTTACACTCCGACTCGTTGTAATATACTTGCAAAGAGATTGAAACTATTTCAGATAAATGGAAAGTTTGAATTACGTCTTGGATTGGTGAGAAATGCCAAAGCTCATGGTTTCAGGCAAACGCCCTTTGTTAAACAATCTATTGTTGAAAGAACTTATGTCGAGCTATTCAAAAAAGGAAAATGGACTAGGGATCAATACGAGACGTTCTGTTTTAATTTTTAAATGCACGATACTGTTTTTTAATTACAATTTTACAACATGAGATGAATATCGGAGCTCAAACAAAACGGAAAATGATACCACAACATTAAAATTTGTCTGGTGCACTATTATTATTATACTTGTGTGTCCAAACAGAGTTAAGTGTCTACGTAAAGAGATTAGAAAATTACGTTTGGTTCTTTTTATAAAAAAATATTATAAATGCTGAGTCGACTCCTTGAAACAAAAATTTTCTGCTTAGTCATGACTCAGGTCATTGCTTTTGTGAGAAAGAGGGTTGCAATGAGCAAACAAATTGAATTAAATCACCTTGGATAGATGTGGAAAACATGTAATTTGTAGTTCTGTCAACAAAAGAGAAAGTAATTATTTGAGGAAATTCGTAGCTCATGAAAAATTCCTATCGATCAACAAACAACACGAAATGTGTGGTGTGTATATTTACTGAATTTTACAACACTTAGTTAAAAAAATATTAATTAACACTAATTACCATTATTTTAAAAATCTTTTTACATTATATCACATATGTCAAAGAAGTGTGTTCAAGTCTTTTGGAAATTATTTTTTTTGTTCTAGATTCATTCCAGATCATTGCGCTAAATTGCTAGTTTTGTAATTGAAGTCACAAAATCAGATTGAATTCTGTCTTTAGAGTTTAATTTATGATGTGGTTACCCTGCAGTGAAATTTCATAAGCAGATACCAAAAACAACTTGTTTTTGTTATTCACAAAGCAGAAATCTATATAATTATTATATCTTAGATTATCATAAGACAGCATCTTTTTTTAATAACAGTTACAAATGTCAGTGATTACTGTATTAATTGTTTCTCACTCAAACACCATTTTGCATTACACACATTCTTTAGTTGCTTTTTATCAAATAGACAATGACTACTAAATAGACTACTAAAAGAATTAATAAGAAAATACACTGATATGTTACTAGTGTACTGTTCTAAAGTGTACTGTTCTTTAGTAATACAATCTTTATTGCACTCGTAATAAACAGGTGACCTGGATTTAAAGTCAGCTAAGCTAAAATTGGTTTGGAAAAGAACAGCCTTCTCCGCGGACTCTACGTCAAATATTAGATTTAGGTACCTTTAAAAGTCTGTTCTGATATTGATATCTACCATTTTTAGAGGTTGCTTAATTGATCGTCAGTGCATGAATTGTCTAAGGATCACCAATAAAGTTATGACTTCTATAATTTTTATATTTTTAAGTTGATGTCGGATTTTTTGTTGTTTTAAAAAACTTATTTTTATTAATTTAACTAAATTTACTTAATTGTGAAACTCAAACTTTGAACCATCTTACGTAGCAGCGAGTCTCCTTTACCTATGCTCCTTACAAATATTACTCTAACAACAAAAATTAGCTTTATTGAGGTCTCAATCGATTTGAGAAACAATAGACAATTATTCAGTAATTTTTAAATTTAAAATGGCAATTTCGCAATTAACACCTGAATTATGTTGTTGTTGTAGTTGTAGCGATTTCTTCAATACATGACCAAAGTTCAACTTTTCAAAATCTCCCTTTTATCCATATTTTCAAAGAGAAGTAAATAATACTAGACTCAATAATTAAAAAATTAAAATTTGATAATTACAAAAGCCGATAAAGAAAATTGCGTAGTAATTCTAAATAAGTCATTTTATTTTAAAAAAGTTAAAGATTTCCTGCTAGATGGCGACTTTGAAAAGTTAAAGTCTGACCCAACTTTGAAACTTAACTGTTTATTTAAATTTTTTCTTGATTCTGTCCCACTTACTCTAATAAAATTTAACACTTTTAAATTTTCTCTCCTTCCTATGATCATTCCGCCTCTAGACCTCATGAATTCTCTAAAATTCACAAATATAATACTCTAATAAGAGTAGTGGTTTATTAACCAATTCAGCTTGCTATAAATAAATTGCACAATAAATTCTTTGTAAAAAATTCCTTTAATATTAATAAAAAAATTCAAAAAATAATAAAAAAATTAATAACCCCTCAGGTTTTTTCTAGTTTTTTTTACGTCACTTGTCTATTCCTGCCAATAAAGCTTTTTCTATTTTTAGTAATCTTTTTTTTTGATTTATTCTAAACCATTGTTGTCTTTAAAAAAGAGTGGCTTATTTTTAAACAAATAGCAGTGTACAACCACTTCCCATTATAAGACTTAAATAGACTTTTCCATAAATTCAGAAACAAATAGTCTCTAAACTTCAAGATATTACATAATTATTTTTCTAGATCTTCTCATTTAAGACCTCTCTATTCTTCTATTCCCATCATTAGCATTTTTTTTAGTCTTTCGACTTGTCTGGTACGCAATAAAGATGAAATTTCTCTTTTACATCATTCAGGCGTCAATCTTGTGAACTTGCACCACAGTTTATATCGGTCAGACAGAACGAAAGATTGTAACAAGAATACATAAACATGTAAGGACAATAAAGTGCAAAATACTTATATCTATATCCAACACCTCATTTGCTTTTGCTTCTCATAAGTATTCCTTTTCTCCTTCTAATAATTTACATATAATATATAATAAATCCTTCTTATCTGCATTAAAGATTATTCTTTAATTTTTTTTAAACTTTAGAAATCCTTTAATCCACCTACAAATTTTCTCTACAAACTTTGATTTTAAATCAAATGTCAAATTGATGTCAATGCCTTTTAAAAGACACACATTTTTAGGCGGCTAAAATTTATCTTTCTTTTGTCAATAGCTATCATTTGTTTATTTGTTCTTTCCTTCAGATCAAATTTCTAATTTCAAATTCAGATCGATCAACAACTTTTTTACTAAAAATAGCGAATTATTTTGTTTTTAGTATACAATTTTTAATCTTTTATGATTTTGGTTTGTAATTGACAAAGGTTTGGTAACTTTTTTCTAACACTGATGATGACATATAGTTCTCAGAGTGCTTTGCCACTATTATGCAAACATTTTGTTTCATTAAACCTGTAGTTTTGGCTTGCACTTTAATTCTTTTATTATTTGAACCATTAAATAACAAGCAGCAGCAGAAATATAAGAAAAGCTAATTTTTAAACTAACCTGAAACTGATTTTTTACAGTAAATTTCTCTACAAACCCATTTAGTGCTTCCAGCTGCTGTTCCTAAAATTAGTTTAATTTTAATAAAATCTAGTTTTTTCGCATTTTTTCCTTTAATTTCTTTCAGAAAATAACAAGCTTTTGTATAATTTGACTATTCTATATTTAAACCACTTGGTATTAACAAAACTTTATCAAATTTCCGGCAGACCACCGTTGTATACAATTAAAAATGAGTTTATGTTCATGTAACATCCCAGACTAAAGCGTAATTACAGTCAGAACGTGCTCTTGTTGCTTTTGGTAGTTGTCTTTCATCACAATGTTGTTAAGTATAACAAATAGGTTATTAAAATTCTTTAAATAAAATAAACAACACTCTCCACACAAATTTCACATCTTTGCAAATCTATTTTTAAATTATCTCATTCTTGCTGTTTTCACGAATTTTTAACAATTTCATTTAAGCACTTAGAAATTATAGTTTAGTTTCAACCCTGTGCTAAACATCTGAATATTTAATATCGGCCAGGTCCTCCTAAATGATAAACTTGCAGCCTTCTGACCCTTTTATGTCTGTTGTTTAAATTATCTCCGGTATTTCAATGAAAATCCTTCTCTTTGCAAAAGAAGATGAGGTTTAATTAAAAATTATTATAATGAAAATGCTTCCAAACTGATCAGAGAAGTTCTTTGTGAATTTCACTTGTTGAAAAACGGTTAATTTGTCTTCTCGACCTCACTAAATTTTTGCCGGATTTATTTCCGGCCATATTTCTGTTTAATTGCTCCACTTAACGTACTAGCCAAGCTCTAATAATCCACTACTGTTATTATTCGAAAGAAAACGATTTTTTTGTATTTTGTGGCAGTTTGTATCTGATATCATCCGTTTTATTTATGGTTTATACATCATTTACTCGAGATTGCGCTTTCTGTAATATATAGGAAGCGAATTTGTAGAATAATTTACCGGTCCCTTGAGCCAAATGGTAAAAACTCACCGGAGAAATCCTCACTTTGTAATGAAGATGAGTGTTACTACTATCAGATAAAAAAAATAGATTTGTCGATGCAGTTATCGAGATTAATAGAACGTTGTGGTAGATTTAAAAAAATAAACAAGAACTTCCTCTTTTGGTTTGATTTGTTTGGTTTTACTTTGAAAAGGCTCGTTTTCATTCTAATTTTGAATATTGTTGATTATAGGGGAGTTTATCGTCTCAACTGTTTTAGTCTGTGTTCGCCAAATGCCAGAATGATGTGTTCGTGTCAAGCATTCAGAATAAATTGTCCATAAATCGTTTTGTATAAGCCGGAATTTAGCTTTGTACGACGTTTTGAGTTATTAGATTGTTAGAAGTATATTTGGTACTGAATGATTGATTTTACACTCTCATTAAACGTATTCGACCAATCAGCAAGGATTAATTAATTTCATAATTTTGATAAATACAAGAAAAAAATTGCGAGAAGAAAAACGTGAAATAAATGTGTAACATAGGCATAAGTTAATATTGTATATTTTTGACGAATCTGAAAGGGTTTTCTGAAAGCAACCCTTGCGAGTAAGATTTGCGCAATACATACTATTTTTCCTCAAAATTTCATCCAGTAATAAATTAATATACCCCACAGTTTGTAGTCGCCCCTGCGACAAATGTCCTACCGGTTTCAAGTAGGTCAGTTGAGCAATTTTGTGTTTTTTTTTATTGTTTACAAACACGGTATAGTAAGGTTTTATCCGGTCCTTCTTGCAGTAAACTGTTCTAAATTTTGTAATGATTGTTTTATAAAATTATTTTTTTTATATTTTATTAACACTTGTAAAAGTTTATTTTGTTTTTGTTATATACACTTCGTTGACATTTCGTCAATTCGGATGAATTTTAGATTTAGCACGCTATTTTAGGTTTTAAGAGCTAAGTATAGCAATTTTCGGTCATTACTAGGGCTATGCGGAAACGTGGAGTTTTTGCCGGTCTATATAATATAGTAAACATGAGCTAAATGTCTGTCAATGGCGTAGAAAATTTACGGGAAACGCAAGGGTATGGGTTTTTTAATCTAAAAGGAATATTGCCTGTATGTAATACTTACCAAGCGTACAAACCTAGTTGGTAAAATGTTAAAAATTCACAGGTTAAAAATATTATATGTAATATCCCGTTTAGATTAAAAACCCGCACCCTTGCGTTTCCCGTAAAATTTCTACGCCATTGACAGACATTTAGCTTATGTTTAGTATACTATAGAGCGGAAAAAACTCCACGTTTTTGCATAGCCCTAGTCATTACATGCTTCAGAAGCTATGAATAATTTTGAGCTAATTGATATAAAAAATGATATCGCATTGCCTAAATGATTAATACATCTTAAAATAGAACATTTTTCTTAGTGTTAACAAATTAATGTGTCGATCAAAATTATCTTTTTGTGACTGTACTAAAACCCTTGAATACATTTAAAAAAAAAGTTTAAATTGCATTTTTCACCTACCTAAACAGGAATTATATCAGTAATGACTGCTTTTGAGGACAGGAATGAGGAAATACGTCTTTGTTATCTTGTCTTTTTGCTTAATGTCAAATTTGTTTTGTCGCCTTCTTTTGTCAAAAGTGACGGTTTTGCAGGCCCCTTATGACAAAATTTGTTGAAATCACACTGTTACAAAGTAAAAAAGTCAATCAAATCCATTGTATTCATAAAAAGGCAAACTTGAAGCCTAAAAAAGCCTTGCTTCTTTTGTTTCCACAGACTAAGAATGGATTAAAAACAGAATAAGAAAGAGAATCAATTTTAAATTTATCTTAAGTTTATTTAAATTTATTTCTAACTACTATTTACACAAATACATACCACAATAATTTAATTAATAAATAACTCAGTCACACAGTATGACGTCGACTCACTCCATGGAATATCGCTCCGATAAACGCTTAATCACTCCGATAAATCGACTCTCTCACTATTCGCTTTCCAACTGATCATTGTCCTTTTACCACTTAAATACCGATAAATCGCTTTCTAGTGTATACTCGGGTGTTTACTTGAACACTCTCCATTCTCGTATCCAGTAATGGCCGTGACTAAGTTTTTGCAGAATTACGCGTTATAATGTGAATCATAAGGCGATGTCATAAGTCCGGAAGTTATCGGCAATAAATCTCTCTAGAATAATTCCTAACAATGTAAAACATGCAGTCAGCTCTTAGATTATACCTAACGAGGATTATTAATAGATATTTATCACAGATATGCACAATTGCACATATTTTAATGCTATATATCAAAAAAATAATAGATACTATGTATAATGCAGTGTGTCTCTTACAAAAACTAAAAAAGAAATATAATAATTAAACTATCTTGAGAGAAAAATTAGATAAAATAATAAGATGGTTTATCTTCAAAACTCTAAAGCTCCTTTAGAGTAACTATTGCTGTAAGCAATACTGTTGTTATAATTATTAAAACTTAGACAAAATTCCTTACAGAAATGCATGAATTTTCGAAAACATTTATATAAAACAATTGCGGATATTTTAATGAGGGCAGTCACATGTTAAGATTTGTAACGTAACTTCAAAAACATTCTGTATACTAAATAGTATTACCTAAATCAGCTTGAGTCGTCCTTTCTCGATGTTTTCCAGACAATTCCGCATATTATAACAAACAATTTTTATGTTCTTTGAACTTGTGAAAGGCTCGTTTGCTGCCGTTTATAGCAAAGTGCTCAATAGATAAACAAAGAACCTTATGGTGATAATACCTCACACCTCCACCACCAAGTTATCAGAGCGTATCTACAGTCTCTGACATGACCTAATGACTACTGGTGGCCGGAACCGACGGCTTAACGTATTCTCCGAAAAACGAAATAACTGCAGTTAGTACAAATATGTACTAACAGTTTTATAAGTGTTTACAAATCAGATGCCAGTAAAATGTTGCAATGCCTGTGTTACAAGTCCCTTATGACAGTTTACTGACTTTTTATTTTAATAATTCCCGTTCTACTTTTACCCTTTAAAAAATAAACAAATGCAATGCTGTTAAATAAATTTTTTATTAAACATAAATATTACAATTTATTTTTATAACAACTTTACAGCGTTTTTTAAAAAAACTTGTAACTTTGTAAATTTTTCATTGTTTACAATTTTATAAACTCAACATCAGCATCGACATAAAATCAGTCAGAAAAACAATGGCTTGTAATTCTATAAAACTTTAGATCAAAACATATTTTATACAATATTTTTTGTTGTACGTTACTTACCTCTTTTTTTATTAATGTACTTCATAATTATCTTTTAATTAATACTTTTACGTCACTTTTTCGCTACTAATAATTCAGTAAAATAAATTCTGTTATTTTTCTTTCGATTTTTCCGCAATCAAATTCGGCGCTACTTCGATTGGCTTGTATGTCGCTCGTCCTCTAAAAGTTTTCTGCTACCTCATAAAGCTTAATTCATAAAACTTGCTACATAATTCACTATTATAATAATACATATCTGTAATTATATACTTTATATTATTATGACCGTTATTTAAAAATGTAGTGATCGTAGATATAACTTAAAACAATGATAAAAAACAACAATTTTTATAAAGGAAACGTTGATTTTTTACCAATCTAAAGCGCATTTTATGAGATAAATTATTTTATTTTATCGCTAAAGTTTTTGATTGTCTATATCTACAAAAAAAATCAGATCGAGGCAAACCGTGACCGGATTAAATCAATACCGTTCTTATCCTGCAGGACGTGCTAACTGAAAAATTTAACTCTAAATAGAAAACCTTTCTTGCTAAAACAATACTGATTTTCCTCTCGTCCTAATTTGCGAAAATCCGAAATTTCGTATGCATTCAGTAACGCCCTGTTCCGGGAGCACCGATAAATCGACTCTCGCGTTATTGTCCTATTTCACAACGGATTCTCGAAATTTTGATCTGTGTTTATACATCAACCGCGAAACGACATAACATACCATCTCTTTGTTTTATCGGTTTAGTACTAGAATGGGCGTATGTGCATGTGGGTAAATAACAGAGTGTTGTGTTTTAATCAAAGTTTGGAATTCCTGACGGGAGATAATCTTATACAAGAAAAGAGCAGCCGAAACTTGGCGGGATGGCATTAGCATTCCATGTTTTAATAACTAAATAAACTTGGAAAAGTTTTTTACAAATTTTCAAATTCTGCCAATGATTAAATTTTTTCGTGACTTGTTATAAACTTGGTTTTTTTTTATTTGAAATTTTGAAACTAATGAATACTAATTACAGGGTTTAGAGTAATTAGTGGTATTTGTTAAGCACTAATTAATATTAATAGAAAATAGGGATAAAAATAGTTTTGCTGTGGAGGCGTTTAACGACTTTGGGGAATTGAACACACCTGGGATAGTTAAAAGCAATTGAATTTACCATCGACCCACAGAGAAAGGAACAATAAATAAAGATAATGTTCAAACAATTAAACAAATATAACACGTACGTCTCTTATTGCAGGTAATATTGCGTGAATGCATTAACAAATACCATTTCCCCAATAAACTAATTGAACTGTATTTTGCTTAGGAAATAATAAAATTATTTACATAAAAAGAAAATCAACAAGTGAAATGCATACATAAATAAATGAGGGATTTAATTTTACAAATATTTACTTGTTTATTTTATTTAGTTAATGTTAAATAAAATTATATAAAAATATATCAAACAATATGGCAATAATTTCTAGGAAATAAACTTAAAATTGAATTATTGTAAGTTTGCAGAAGATTTACGGTGTGCAGGAAATAAAATATTTCTTTTCATATAAGATTGTTTAAAATTTAACGTTTCAAGGGTGGTTTTATATGAAATATTTCGAAAGTCGCTAATAAAAATTTTATAACCGATTTTGTAAATGTAAGTTGCTGCTGTAAGTAAATCCTGCTGTAAGTTAGTGGCAAACCAGACTAGAAAAATTTTCTCAAATGGTAAAAGTGTTTTGCGTCCTTTTGAATTTTCCCATAGCGTCTTTCTGGCAAGGCTAATTCTGCTAATGTTCCCGCTACCACGGCACTGTTAGATTAAATTAATCTTATAAGTAAATAACTAGCAATTTATTTATTTTTAAAGTTATTTAGACCGGTAAAGTTTTAATTTAAACAACAAAAAATAAAATGTAAAAAATAAAACAGGTACAAAACAAATTATTTATCACAGGTGTGTAATTTGACCGACTAATTCGTGCCTGATTTGTCGAAGCATATATTGACCAACCAGCGTTTTTGTAAAGTTTAGTAAAGTTTGACTAATTACTATCTATACTAGCATTAGCAGACACCGACGAATGCATTGACGTCATCAACTAAAAATGTTATCGGCTAATCACTGCCTTTACAATCAATGAATACGAACAGATTTTCTTCTCATATTATTGGTTGTGTCGTAGTTTTTTTTATATACATATAAACATCATGTATTTACAAAGTAAACAAAATAATATTTTGTAAATTTTACTCTTTATCCCCAATGTAAAATGAAATGTTTTTTTGAAATGTATTTTGTTAACGATAAATAAAATAAATAAATAATTTCATAAATTATTGTAGGTAACTAATGAAAGTTGCGATCAGGTGCTAGCAATCGGATGATAGGAAACTTCATCGTAGTAAACAAAAAACTAACGATAACAAAATGAAAATTTAATTTTCTTTTCAAATGCCCAAAACTAAATAATTGAGCCTCCAATGAACAAATTACATGAACAATCAATTTCTTATGTCGCAGTTTTCGCAAACGTTCGGTTTTGAGGAAATAATTCATCGGCAAGCCTGTAGCGCTAGCATCAGAATTTTGCCATGTCAAAAAAACCAACAAAGACCACAAAAATATCGAAGATTTAGGTGCCTCAAAAATCACTAAATTAGAAAAATAGTGTTTGCGAAAATTTGGCTACAATCAGGAAGTTGATGTGTAGGTTTGTGTGTCTGTTAAGAACAAGCGATAACGTACCTAAAATTCAAAAGATCTACTAGCGTTCTAAACAGGTAATATAGCGACAATGACTTAGGACGGGAGGGAAATGCTCTCGATTTCTAGACAAGTTTGCCAACTCTGGCTCTGTTGTGCTAGTCATGCGTTGTGCTCTGGTTTGTTCACATTCTGTTAGTGAAGATTCTGAAGGTTCTTTATTCTTATTACCTTACAAATTGTGTTTTTCCCATTCTGATGCTATCTCAAGTTAGTGTCTTGACTAACTTGTTGACGACACATAAAACACTTGGTTTCACTTTGTTCAGGTACCACTTTACTTTCTTGTCAAGTGTAGGTACCATAATGGGATCATTTTAAGCCAAAAAGGTTAGAGTCCTTTAAAACCACACCGCCTACATCTCATAGTCCCTAAAATTGATTGTGACAAACTACAAATATTTTGTGGAATTTTTACTAGGTTTTAAAACTGGCTCATTTGTTATACACTCTAATGAAGCAAGGTAGGGAATATCTACAAGGTGTCTCAAAAAACTTGTGCTAAATTACTGATACCTTCAAACTTCTTGCTAGATCTTCTTGATATGTCAAATAAATTGAAACATGCACCCAATCACACTCACCATTTTTTGCACATGACGCGTGTTTCGCTAACAGTAAGTTTGTTAATTAATAGGGAAATCTTGCCATCAATCCGAATGGCAAATTCAAAAATACATGAAGTAGTCCAAGCTTTTCATTGAAGGTCCGAGTAAAACATCCAGCGGCTACCTAATGTGTTTCAACAGAATTCTTGGTAGGCTCTGCCCACCAAAAAACATTGGATTTTGTAAAGACGATGTCTGTAGGGGGTGTGCGGAAAAGAGAGATACTTCTTTTCATATTCTCTGTTGCTGTCTTGAATTTGTGAACGTAACAGACTTACATACTCGTATTGGTTCTCTACGAGTATATATAAAGCCTAATGTTGTTTAGAAAGCTGTAGACTGCAGTTAAGATACTGAGCTTCATGAAATGAGAGGCACAGGACTGCTGCTTTAGTCCTAATTTAGCCCCATTAATGCAGTTCAAATTAGGGCATTATTAAAAAATACTCAAGCAAAATTTAATTGGTGAAAAATGGTTATTTACAAATTGTTTAAAAAATGTCCTAAATAAATTTTAAATAAAACAAGACAACGAAACAAGAACAAACATAAAATAAATTAAGCTTATTCGTATAATTACAATGAGACTCAAACGTCCCCTTTCAGTTATAACAATTAATTGCGACAATTTAATACCAAGTCTTATATAAAAAGAAAGCTGGTGTTTTGGAAGTTACTTTAGAAATTTTACCAGATGCCAAATTTGTCTTTATACAAACATTTATAGTTTTTAAGATATACGATTTAGAGGTTTCTAGTCAAAAATAGTGTTGTATCACATATTTCAGTCACATCCTGTATATCGAAAAAATTGCTATATCTCATCTCGTCCAACAACATTTTTTTTTCCACTCATGCATACAAAAATATAAATTTTTGCTACTGTAAACCCTATGTGAAAGTACAAATTTTTAAGATAACAAAAAAAAATGCGTGTTACTAAAGAAACGGGTAAAAAACTAAGAAACTTTGCAGTGACATAACATTGGCAGTTTAATCAATTGCAAATACGAATATAATTATGGATTCCGAAAATAAAATTAACATTTCAATATCGTAGAAATACTACTAGATATAAAGTTTAGTTTTTTGTTCGTCAGATTGTTTCAACCAAACAAATCACCATCCTACGAAAAAACTTTTTTGTTGTAAAACGTACCACTTTTAAAAAAATTTCTACAGTGTAAGGACCACAATTTATGTTACATTTTGAAAACCATAAAGACTTATACGAGGATAACACAATTTTATTTTATTTAGCATCCTTTCAACGAGCGCTATCATCTGTGAACATTTATAAGGAATAACTTCAAAAGCACCCTGTATTTGAGGGTTAAAGTTTGAACAATACGTCATGCACCTAATACGTAAATATATCTTTCTGTAAACTTTAAACATGTGGTGTTATATTTTTATTTTTTTGGTAATTGTTTAAAATTTCGGACTTGAAAACAGTACTAAATTTTGACAAAAACTTAATCATTTTGATAGCAGCTTAATCAGTTTTTTGAGTATTAGAAACTGTCTACAAACAGTAATTTTTAAGGGCATTAACACATTAATCTAATACACAAAAACAAAAAAAACATTTTGGTTATTTACTGTAATTTTTTAACTTATTACCATGAAAACTTTATGCCTGGTTTTTGAGACAAGCGATATAGAAAAACACATTTTCTACTTTTAAAAAATTTTATGCTTTCGATATCTGATCGTATTATCTAATAGCTGTATCTAATTAAGTCAAGAGAATCAACATCGATTTTTGAAATTACCAAGTTAATTACTTTTATCTTTACAATCTCTCCCATTATGCGTCAGTTGACTCAGCAAAAGTGATATTTTAAGCTAATGTTAAATAATCCTAAAAATACAGGTAAATAAATTTGTAATTCTTTGCTGTTTAAAAACTTTTTCGAAACAATTTAAAAACACAATTTTGAATGATGTAAATAGTTTTTTAAATAAGCGCATTGTCTGCAAACAATTTCTCAATGAATGAATGAATGAATGAATGAATGAATCATTTAGAAGGGGAAAAGAAACGTCATAATTTATGAGCAAAGTATTCGTATTGTATTCAGCCTCAGCTGTAATTACAAAAGAGAGACAATTTGTAAGCAAAATATTTGTCGTAATAACAAGTATCGAAAATGAAAATGTGCAACATTAAGTTTCAAAAAGTTTGTGATAAGAGAAATAACGATTATTGGTTCAATGCAAGTCTAAAATAACGGGCAATGTTTATTTAATGAGAAAAGACAATAAGAGGCGTTGCGATTTAACTCAATTTCCGTTCCTTTAATTTGCTGGAATTGAGTAAAGTTTAGGGTAATTTTCTAGGTTCAATAGGATCGCTCCGTTTAATCCCTTTTAGTTCAATATTTTAGAGCCGCTGGACTCCAACATAAATTTTCGTTTATACTAAATCCTACGAAAACACCGCAAAAGTTATAAATAACGACGAGTACGGTGCAATTGCCAGTTAGTCTAGCTAATAATAATAAAAAAAGTCATTCTCAGAAAAGTTTTTAGCGTTTCAAGTGTTAGTCGTATTTTATAAAGTTGACGTTGGGGAATACTAGAAAAAAGGTCTAATCGCATTAAATTTTAATCATCACGAATTAAAATTATTTTACTTCAAAAATTGCACAAATTTATGGAGAATCAATAGAAAAATAGAATTCTAATAGATTATTTATAGAAACTACCAAATTTTTTAAAAAATTTTAAAATATACATATATGCTACATGACTAAAAAATTTAATCAAAAATATTTTACTAGGTATGTGATTTTCTTATCAAATTTGCGGTTCTTAATTGATTATTTTTTTGAAAATCTATTTTCTTGTAATTTCTGCAACTCCATTGCGTGTTGGGCAATTAAAAGACGTTGCTGAAAATACGTTCAAAAATTTTCCGCAAATAATAAATGTACTTAAGAGATTATAAGTGAAAAGTTTTAAGCGAGGAAAATTGACAATTTTTGTAATTTCCGGTCAGTTTATTTGGAACCAATTTAAATAATTTTTTCACCGCAAACATCTGTCCAATTAGGTATTCAGAGTAAAAAAGTCTTTTAAGTAGATTTTATCTTGTCATTTTCGTCGTTTATGTAAAACTTTCACATCTCGTAGAAGTTTGAAATTAGAATAATAAATTATTTATGAAACTGCTTCACTTTCAGATTTTGTAGATTTTATGTGCTTTACTTTTGTAAATGATTTTATTAAAACACTAAACTCGCAGATAAATAGTTATACCTCCTGCTAACCGACTCTGCTGGATACACCATTTAACTAATAAAAGTTTTCCTAATAAAATTGCTTTAAATACTTGAGTGCTCTCCAAAAGTTTCAAGCTCTGTTATTGTCTCTTTATCTCGATAGGAATTTATGTTACCACCAAATAAACTTTGTTTCAAAGTCTTGTAAATATTTCTTGAATTTAAAATTACAATTTCACGATTTTTCTAATTTTATTTTTCAACCACCTGTCTCGTACGTAGGTATGTCTGTCATTAGTACCAATAATAGCAACAGTAAGCAACTGACTATGAAAGATTACAATAGAATCACGCTGTTTACAATCCCAAGAGCGGTAAGCGCGGGCCCTGGAGCGCTACGCGCTGTAATGTCAACTTGACAAATAAAGAAAAGTATTGGCAACACTTTATTTATAACAAACGGCAAAAAACAAGCAGAACTTTTCTGCAACATTACTTTCTGTAACAGTAAGGTTGAGAAAAAAATAACTTTTTTTATCATTTTAATTATGACAGCTAAGACAAAACAACTTCCCCTATCTTTTCGAGAAAACAGACATTCAAACATTTCTGAGCATTTTGTTAAAGAAGAAGGTATTTGGATATCCTAATTATTCCTGTTTATAACAATCTGAGAGGCTGATAAATATTTTTGAAATCCTAATTATATTGATTATAATTGTCAAAAAATAAAAGTTATTTTTTTAAATTAAAGCAAACGAAATAGTAATCTGTTTTGGTATTTTAATAAATTTAATAACCTGGGAGAAAAAAATTGGCATTTACATTAAGACAGTTAAAAACGTGAAAGAAATAGCTTTGCTGTCAAAACAAGTCATTTATAACAGTCGATAAAATAAAGAGAATGGTTATTTACAAACCAAATGCGGGAAAACTATGTATCCGCATCATTATTTTTGAAGATGTCTTCACGCATGAGAATTGTACAATGTTTTTTATAAAAACATTTTAATAAAAAAAATATATTTAAAATTTTTATTTCAATTACTAGTTTGTCAACACAAAAATTAACGACCCTACCAAAAAAAAATGTTTGGTTATTTTTTAAAAGTAAAAAATCAGTGTTTTTTGCGATTTTTACATTTTCACAAGCAAGGGCAGGACCTTTAGCAAAAAGCAAAATTTTTGAATTGAGTAACGTAGAAGGGTGTTTCCTACGCGATGAGTACAAAAAGTTTTGACAGTAGTTTTGAGGTTTTAGCTGAAAATAAGCATAATAACAGTGCTTATACATTATTTAAAGTAACAATTTCACAAAAATCTATTACAAATACATACTATTTTATTACTTAAACAAAATCACGTAATGGACGTATATTTAATGATTAGAAGAAAGAAATTGACAATTTTTACTGATGTTAAAGAAACAAGTACTGTTCTTGAAGTAAAGAAGATCATTGAAGGCATTTTGAAAATACCCCCTCAGGATCAACAGTTATTTAACAAGGACAATATTATTATGGAGGATGACCTAATGATCCAGGATTACGGATTATCTTCGACCACAACGAAACCGTACGACCCAGGAACAGTAGGCCTGGCAGTAAGAGACACAGTTAATACATTCGAGCATTTGGAGTTGAACCCATATTCAGCTCCTCCTAATCTACCCGACGCTATAAAATCTCAGGAAGCCAATCAGAATGAACAAGAGCCAACTGCTTGATACAACAATTTTGAAGAGACCACATAAAAATCAACTGAATTTATTACAGGCAAATTAAAAAATAAGTAAATAATATTTTGATTATTGTTTGACTTCAGGATATGAATTATTAAAACAGTCTTCATATTTTTTTTTGTTTTTCCTTGTAACGCTTCAGTAACATTAGTTCAGTCCAGTAGCTTCAACTTTGTAACTCAGCTCCTTTTTGTATTATGGGTTAAACTGAATAAAATTTAGTGCAAATTTAGTATCTGAAAAAAAAGTTTGTCCGTTGTCCTCATTAAGATATTTGAGGCAAAATCAAAAAACAAATAATTTTGTATCAATAACCTTAATGGCAATATGAAATAGTTTTTCAGGCATCTTATTTATAACAGTCGATTTTTTAACATCGTAGTCATAAAAACAGTAAGACGAAAAAGACAATTAAATAAAAAATATAAACTTGCGGTGACATCTTAACTAAAACAGTCATAGAAATAAGCACAAAAGCCTCTCTTGCATCTAATTTATAACAGACAGAAGTGTAAAACAAAAAATTATTTATGTCATCTTAACTGACTTCAAAAAAATGTAAGACTTTTTTGGCATCTTCATGCTTCTTTATTGAATATTATTCTATCTTCCAGATTTTTTATAACCATTATTAAATATTTATTGTTACTACTTATTATAGTTGAGAAGCTAAGGTAAAATAACATTTTTTAGCAGTTCAGATAAGCCAATCTGCGAGAGAATGATGCGTGGATGCAAAATAAAAAGCTTTCTAGCATATTAGTTAAGACGGTAGTAAATAAATAATAAAATTATTTAATAAAGTAATTAATAAATAAAAACAGGTCGTGGCATCTTAATTAACATAGTAATAAAGATAAGCAAAAACGCCCCTTTTGCATATAAATTATCACAGTCGGAGTTGTAAAAAAAAATTATTGTCATCTTAACAGACTTCGTATTTCAGTTATAATAATCTGCGGTTAAAAAATAAAAAGTCTTCCAGCATATTAGTAAAGACAGTGGAAAAAATAAAAAAAAACAAACTTGCCCTGGCATCTTAACTAATACAGTCATAGAAATAAGAAACAAAACTTCTCTTGCATCCAAATTATGACAGTCGGGGGTGTAAATGACTGTTAAAATGATTTAAAGAAAAAAAGAATAAAAATCTTTTAGACATCTTAATGCTTTTTAATTGCATAATTAGTACTTATAGTTGAAGACAATCATCTGGATAACGAATAAAAAGCTCTCGAATATCTTAGTTAAGACAGTCGAAAGGATAAAGATCTCTCTTCTTGCATGTGATAAGTTATAAAAGTCAGAAGTATAAACCTTAAAAGCATTTCTATGACTTTGATAGTAGATTAAAGAAAGAAAAGTCTTTAAGCATTTAAATGCTTCTCGAATGTTTCTTATTTGATATTCTAGATTTTCGATAATGATTAATTTCTTGCAATATCATTTTCGATATTACCTATAACTTTTCTTTCTAATTTCGCTTACCTTGCATACATCATGCATTTGCTGACTGTTGCATATCGAATCTTAAATTACAGATTCTAGATTAAATGTATTTACATACGAGTACATACAGATTGAGCTGTATCATATCAATCTTGCCTGAGCTTTGGATGTGTATTTAGCTTAAGGGCGTTAAAACGTTGTTTACAGATTTCTAAGTCGTGATCATTTTGTAATGTATGACACGCAAACTTGAACAAATCACCAATAAAAACTTCCGCCAAACTTTAAATTAGTTACAAAACTTTGAAGAAATTAATTCGAAATGGAGATTTTTAATAATAAATCGATTGAAATGTGCAATAAATGCGATAGGTAATTTACGTAAGAAATTTTAGGTCATATCGTTTGGTTAATTCGGCTGGAAAATCGATTGAGAACCGGTCTAACGAATTTAATATGTGGCCATTAACCCTTTTTCGCATCGATGGGTAAGCGATTAAGAAAAATTATTTTTGCAATTTTATTACGTTTAGATTGAATTCCAACATTGAAAGTTCGGCACTTAGAGTTTCCTGAAGAAGTGTTATAAGGTTTTTCAATTGTAACATCTTGTTTTCTTCTATTAGATACGCCAGTTGTTGCAGTCACAATGTCACAAATGCAGTTTGTCATAATTTTCTCACTTACATAAAAAAAATCGCAGCTAGCCATGAGATAAACAAGTATACCCTAATAATCGATAATTTTAATTTTTTGAACTCTGCTAATTTACTGAAATGGGTAAAATCTTGACAAAAAGGAAAGCATTTTCAGCATATCTGCTTCAAAGCATAAAAGTAACGTTTCTTAAATTAATAGGTATATTAACAGGTGTATGAAATTATCAAAGACATCTAAAACATTTGTTTTTAAATTTCATAGCACTCTAGACTTTTTCAGAATTTGTGTAATAAACACGCGCTATTAGTTTCAGAAATTGTCAATTAGTTTTTTCTTAAATTTTTAAACGACGTTTAATATCAATGTTGTGGGTTTAGAAGCTGCAGATAGTGCAAGTAGCTCCCAAACTAAACAAACTTCCAATCGCTTGGATTATAAATTGCAAATTAAGTTCATAAGAACCACATAATCCTTACAAACACATATTTTAGACATCAACAAAAACTGCTATTAGCTAATTGAGCTTAGAAAAAATCCTTCAGACAAATTAATTTTTGTTTTGTTTCAGCCTCGGGTACTTGGAGCTTAATCTCTGGAAAAGAAATGTGAGTATTCTTTTTTTCTAATATATTAATTGAATTTCAAAATCGACACGGTTGAATGACAATGCGCAAATTTCAAACACGAGAAGAATTCATTCAGAACTGTCACTTCAAGGCTAACATTATATCCATAACATGAACACGACAAAATATTGAATTCCACGAACTAATATCTGTGTGTTTTTTTCAATTTACGCTCGAAATATGCCAGGGCCGGCATTGATTTTGCTCTAATAACAAAGAAAAAAAATTAGGACGAGCAAAACAGGACGGTTGTTTCTAGAATAAAAATTGAAGGATTATTCTGTAACAAAATAATCAAGCAGAGCTAGTTTTATGTAATTTCTATGAAATTTCATTACCTACTGAATTTAAAAATTATTCATTGGCAAGCGCGGCGATGTGTACTAAAATGAAGAAATTCAGCAAAGAAGAAAAATAATCATATTTTATTGCAATTAACAAGCTAAATATGATATAATATCGATGAAATTAAGAACTAGCAGATACGTCAAAATTTTAATTATTATTAACTGATTTTAAATAATTTAATTTTCTCAGTAGAAACAGCATTGTTGATTATACCTGCTAAAGTCACCGTCACTTAAGATTAAACGTTCTTACCTACTGTAAAATAGGATAAATATACAAAAATCTGGAATTTTATACTTAGAGAATCCTCGCTCTCACTCTATTATTCTTAAGAATCTTCAGTAAGTGAAACAAATGACTATAAAATTCGATTATCTCGAGAATTATTAGCACAATAGTCTACTTGTCGGTATCCCAGTAAATGCAGCTAACCATGACCCTTCAATAAAAAGGCCAAACCCAATTCCTCTGCACACTTTTGCAAAAGAAAACAACTAAACAAATGGTTTTCTAGATGATATCTATATTAGTTTAATCAAAAGTTTGCTAACAAAATGCAGTCACGGAAACATGTTGTTAAAATGCATTTACGTTCTTTGGATTTGTTAGACACTTATTCAAGTACTGATCAGTGATGAATGGTGAAATTTGAAATCTCCATATCTTCAAAACGGGACCTGGAACCCAAATTCTGATGTAAGGTGTGGTTGCCAAGACCAAATTAAAGGCTACCGCAGTAAAAAACTTTTACTTTTAAAAAATCCAACAAAGCCATAGCAGCGTAAACATTCAAACATGCCGACGCTTCCATGCTTCCGTTCTTCAAGTCCTGATAGCAGAACTTTACACCAACAGTTATTCATTAGTTTCGCTTTAGATAACATAAAAATATTTCGAGAAATTTTTTTAATTTTAATTGAGACAAGTCATAATATTCGTCTCCCAATCCTTCTAATACAATGTCAGGCAATTCTCTTATATAAATTTTCTTTCATTAGCAGTTCAGCCTGTGCAATAGGACAAAATTAAACACAGACAAAGTAAATTTCACGAAGTTGTGTTCTTATTATATAAATACAAAATTTCTGAATTATTGTCCGAAATTGTCCTAACCCTTCTCTATACAAATCACCTGTCATCTCTTCCCTTTCCTGTCTTAAATTAAATTTCTCCCCTAATTCATTCACAAAAGGTCAACCATATGGAAGTCCTCTTAATTGAAATAATATCCTTAATTTAGAACTGATTTTTGATTTTTGCTCCAACGCATTTGCGATAAGGCAAAAATCGAAAGCACTCTGAAAGCATTTTTTTCATGTTGCTTTTGTCATTATCGCGTAATTTAAGCAGAAATCAATTAGATCACATGAAATACACGACATGCATCATTCAGATCCGGGATCAGGACTAATTGCTGCAATTTACGGAGAAAATGTGATAAACCTGAACGATAATTATTCCTGCGGTACATAAATTATATCAGCAGAGAGGAAACTGATTTTGCCTGATAAAAAAACTTAAAAAAATATCAAAAAAATTGTTAATATGAAGTGATTTTGTTTGCAGTGCTTTATGAAGTGATACGAGGATGGCTTGTAGTGTTTGTTCTGTTAAAAGCTAATGTAACTTGGGGTGTTGGTAGCTTTGTCAATACTATTTTTTTTAACAAGAAATGTATTGTAATTTTGCTACATCGAAGGATCATTTAATTAAAGTCACTCTGACAATAACTCATGCGATAAGGGTCTACAGATTGCATTACCAACTGTCACATTGGAAGTAAGCTCAAGTAAGCAAAGTGCTACTTGTCTAATTAAATTTCGCTAGCATCAAGATCTAGTCTTGAGACTATCACCATTTTACGGTAAGGTGACTCAGAAATACTTTTCGACGGTTTTTAATGCTTTCAGACACACAATTAAAGAACAAAATTTAGCTTAAAAATTGTAAAACCGTAATAAAATTTTCTTTTGTTGGTAAGAAAAAAATTCGTTTATTTAAGTCTCGTACGTTCTTGGCAATTTATTTCATTCGTTTTTTATTTCGATAAGATCCTTTATTTTTCTCATCCAAATTCTAATTTCATATAGCAGTTTCTAACTTTATGCAAAAAATCTCGAGAAGATTTAAATAAAAAATTTAAAATCTGATTTTCTTTCATGAAAAATCGGATAAACCATCAATCAGTACATTTCTACATTTTGTACGAAAATTGCAATAGAGATCAAACCGACATTGAAAAACTTCAACATATTTTCTTTTTCTATTTGTCTACATTTTACAATTATTTAAAATTAAACGCTAAACCAAAGCTGAAAAAAGATAAACCGAATAATTACATGCAATTTTGTTGGCACAGTTTTGATTAAATTTTATTTAATAACAAATAATAATAAAAATAATAGACTGCGATAACTACGAAATACCGGCACGGTATCAAAGTAATTCATTACTTTTACCACAAAGTAAATAAATACGATTCAGACAAAATAAACAAACGAAATAGTTATAAATAGACAATAGAATTGAGTTTACCATTGTCTCCATTTTAATTCATTGTTGTTAGAGATTTAAATAATTAAATAAAAAATATTTTGTTTTAACAAGAAAAAATTAAAAGGCATCTTGTGTTAAATTATTTAGAGCCACACTTTATTTATATTTACAAATTGCTTATTTGAAATAATTACGAAATTCTAGAGTTTATTATTTTTTGTACATAGCTACACGAATTACTTACGTTGATTTACGGCCTAGCGCGGCTGTAAATGTACCACTGTAGAATATTATTTTAATTACAAAATAAGAGATATTTTATAAATAATGCTGTAATGACCTAAAATGGTCATATTTACCGCCTGAAACTTAAAATTGCCTGCTAAAATCAACTTTATACAAAGAAAAAAAAGCTATTTTTGAGAAACTCACTATAGTCATGGTAGCATGAACATTTAACAAAGAAAGCTCGACAATGTCGGCTAAAAATTAAAAATTTACCACATGTTATTCCACTTGTAGGTTGTGATGGTATAACAACTCCAGCGGCACTCCCATTAAACAAATGGACGCAGCTACAATAAATCCAACGAGATTTACCATAACTTTTTGAAATATTCTAAGAATGTTAAAATTACCAGAAAGTCCGTAAAAAGTTAAACTGCCAAAGTGGATTTAAGTTATTGCGATTAATAAGATAAATAACGTTTATGACACCAAAGGAAACTTTTGGACCTCACGTTAGATCAGCATTACATTGACAAGTTTTTGTTAAAAAATAAAAATATTTATTACATCATAGTAGGTAATATGCCAGCCCTCAAACTAGGCTAACTGATTGATCAACTATTTTATCTTAATTTACTAAAAGACAAAAGTTGCAAAAAACGAGTAACAACAATGAGCAAAAACAAAACAAAAAAACAAAACTCAACGAACTACTAAGAGCAAATGTCAAAAAAGTAGCATTAAAATTATTTGTTTTTCCTTTTTTTAAACAAAATACACCCTGATACTAAACTATCTCTTGAACACCAAAAACTGAAGTAATGAAGCGTCGCGCGTCGTCTACATTAATGGCTGTTAGTGTTTGTTGGTGTCCCGTAGTCCCCGGAGTCTCTCTCATTACTAAAATCAATTAACCACTACAAGTGGGATGCAAAACAAACATTTCTACCCGACACTAATAAGATCAAAAATTGACTACGAATCAATTGCTTATGTCACAGCAACAAAAGCCCTGTTGAAGAAGGCTGATTCCATTTACATACAAATAACTATGCAATTAGAGTAGCATTAGGTGGCCACCGTGTCAGTCCGATGCAAATCTTACAAGTGTCAAACCACATTAACCACACTACACACTGTTATCAGTTGCAATCAGGATGGGTGACCCGCATGAAGTGATGCACATACCAACTGCAGCTATTTTGTCTTTTGAGACGTTAAGCCGTCACGTCGGTCCCAGCCACCAGTGGTCGTTAGGTCATGTCAACAGCTGTATTTTTAACCTGAAAACTTTACTTGAGAAAAGCGTTACCACCATAAAATTATTTATTTATTTATCTTTCTGTGTCTTGGTAGAATAATTACCAGCTAACCGTATTGTGGATACAAATTTCTATATATAACCATATTAAAATACAAAAATTTGGAAGGAATGTAAAATTCTCAATCCTTAATTGTTGTATGTAGTAGAAAAAATACTGTAGCACTCCTTGATCTTCATCAAAAGAAGATCTGCTCTCTATCTAAAATCTAAAAATACTGTTATTATTGTTATCTAAAAAAAATATTATTTTAGCACTAATTAAAACATTGTATCTCCGAAAACTGGTTTTGCGTTAAAAATTAAATAATTTTATTAACTTTGTTGGGTTTTATTTAATCCACATCATCTCACCTCAACCAATCAAAAATCTAAGAGGAATGTATACAACTAAAAGACAAGTTAAACCTTCTTTAAAAAACATACTTTCCATTACAGCCTCTGGTTATGTGACAGCTATAACATTGCACTTTACCAATTCATAAGTGTATACAGTCTTTTTTCGGTCTGTTAATACTTGCACTCCCCCATTCACACTTGCTATCGTTCACTTTTTTGCCTGCTATAGTTAATCCAATTCCTGCACTTTGCTTTGTTTGCATGACTCAAAGTACAACAACCATCCATACCTTTTTTACAATTTTTTAAAAATAATTTATAATGTTTACTAAATTGTCCATGTAATAAACAAAATATTTCATAACTAAAAACAGTCCATAAAGGAGTTCTTTTGCAGATACATACATCAAAATCAAAAATAGTTCGTAAAGTAGCCAAAACAGTCCGAGAATTTGTAAAGTGTGTGTTGTTAGTTGCATATATTGTAACAGCATACTAAAAATTACAGAAAATACCTAAAGTAGATATCTATTAGCACTAGCATTACTTTTTTCGCCGATCGACAGTAAACACTACCTTTTAGTGACTATTTAAGGACACTAAACTATAACATTTATTGACTAGCATTTTTACGCACTAAGCAGTAAAGCAGACACTTTAAAGCCGTTCGAATTTTTCTGTCATACAATTTTGAGTTTAAATATTTAACAGATTTTTTATAAAAAACAGGTAATCTGGTAAAGTCGGCGAAAAAATTACACGTTTGATACGTTAATAAAGCAATACAGCTACGTCTTGCCTTTAAACTGCTGTCACGGCATGAAATCACATGTTTTATTGCCTAATTAAACAATAGATGTTTGTTTAATTAGGCAATAGAGCATGTGATTCAAAATAGACAATAATAATAAAATAAAATAAACAATATATATTTGTTTAATTAGGTAATGAAGTATCTGATTTAATGCCGTGTGATTTAATAGCAGTTCAAAGGCAAGACGCAGTCGAGCTTTTGAAGACAGGCAAGGCATTAATTCTGCTTTATTCATGTATGAAACGTATAATTTTTTACCAGCCCTACCAGTTTACTCTTTTTTTTTTCAGAAAAATTTGCTGATGGCAATTAAATCCAAAAATTTGTGACAACAAAAAAATCCTGAACGGCAAAATTGTCTGATTTACTGCTTAGTCCATAAAAATGTTGTTATATTGCCTAGTCAATAAATGTGACAGTTTAGTGCGCTTGAATTGTCACTAAAATGTGATGTTTACTGTGGATCAGCACAAAAGAACTTTTTTACACTCATATGGCTATTCTACGAGACGACAACCGAGCTCCATATTCGTGTAAAAAAAAATTCAAATTTAGTGCCTTGTTATTTTATAGGTTTTGTTTTATTATTATAAAAATTTTGTTTATTTGTCGTAAAGTAAAAATGTGGTTGGGGCCGTTGTATTTAGTTACATTTTGTACGTGTGAAAAACATTCTAGAACAAATAGAGACAATAGTACAAACACAAAGATCCATATGGTGGTGCTCATCGCAATATTTCAAATTTGAGCAATTAATTTATATCAATATTTACAATTATTATCGCTTACACAAACATCACGACACTTTTGTGGTTGCTTTTCGATAACAAAATTCTGATGCGTCATAAAAACAGCATTAAGACACTAAAACAAAATTTTGATTTATTTTTTGAACCGACAAAAGTGTGAAAAATAGGTGGATTATCGAAGTTAGAACGGAGTTTAACACTAAACGAAAATCGAACTTTTCGCTTCATTTTTGTGTACTTTAGTTTGTGGATGTGGAATAAATTTAAAAGACTCGAAACGACTTACGGCAAATTGCCAAACGAGGATTACCTCTGACCCGCTTTATTTTTTTCATCAATTTAAGAGACTTATTTACTCAAAATACAAAAATAAGAAACGCTCAGGGAAATACACTAATTTTCTAGTCGATAAAATTACAATTTTGTTTTTAATTATTACCTAATAGTGCATGCGGTAGCAAACAATCCGTTTAAGATAACCGAGAAATTCATTTTCAAAATAATGAATAGGGTTGACCTAGCAGTGTTCATAAAATGTATAAAATAATTCAAAAAAAAAAATTGTTTGGACTATCGAGCTAACTTTTTGAGTTAAAAACGAGGTTTTAGTTTTATACACCCAGAATCAAAAAATTTTTGTAAAAAAATGTGTAAATTCAATTCTTTTTCTTATGTCTTAGCATTCTGCTTTTTGTTACCAACTTTTAATTTCTAATAAATACAAATTTTGAAGTCGGTTCTTATTTTACGGTAGCTTTAAAGCTTTTTTAACTTATTATATTTAATAATTTTAAAACTGTTTTTAATTAATACTTTATAAAAAAAAGTTTTCTAACCGTTACAGCAATTGAATTAAAAAAACTATAGTGGGTGTAAAAAAAATGTGGCGATGGCTTTGCCAACCTTCAAAATTTTATTCTTTAGGGTTTTCTTAACTTCAATCATCAATTAAATTTTTCCAAACTGTTTGTTTGGTGGCGCCTGGTCTATATTTCAATAACCTCATTATTCATTGTAATCCACTAGATGATCGGTTTCATTTCATTTATCCCCTGATCGCTTTTCCAAAAATCTGCTGATAATTGAAGCAGGTTTTATGTACATTTATATCCCGGAAAATTGAATTGAAATTGATATCTCATCCCAATTTAAAAATAATTTTTGTTAAAAACATGAAACCTCATTACTGCAGAATTAATTTTGTGAGAAGGGAAACTCGAATCACCTGGTGATTTAGAAAATTAGTTACCTTAACACCCCAAGTGGATATAGTGGAAGACGTTTACGAGAAATTGTTCTCGACCAGAAATATTTTTATTGCAATTCGATTTAATGTATGGATAATTACTTGAGTAAAAGGGAATATTAGCATTAACGAATTCGTTAAGTGATTCAAAAAGAGTTTTAATGATCGTTGAGTTTGCTTTTCTTTTACTCGTTTTGTAAGAAAATGGGTAAAAGTGATGAGTTGGGATTTTCTTCAATTTGAATAAGTTATTCTATAATTATTTCTTAAATTATGGAATTTTTTGTTATGCGGAAATTACGGAAACCAATTCTAAAATTGTCGGATTTATTGTCTTTGGAAATCTTTTGTGAAAATTCATGCCTCGAAATACGATTTTCACGCGATTTAATTAATCCAATTACCGAGCAACATTTACATTAAATCAAGAGCTTTACACCAAACTTGTCAAAAGTTTTAACTCTATTCTTCCTACAGGAAGTAAAGAACAAGGTAATTGTTTGATTATTATTATCTCCTTTTAAAGTTTAATTCAGGTATTTTACCTTAATTTCCATGCAAATTTTCTAAGCAACTAAGATCCTTATTTTTATTTTAAAGTACCTAACTATTTACATTTATCTGCTCGTATTCTACCATTTCCAAGACATATCAAGCTAGATAAATTTTTTCATAAGCAATTACAGCTAATATTCTCGCCTGAAATATGCGCTGTGCTGACGAGAAGCAAGAACTTTGAGACCGAAAAGTACTTCATCCTTTAACGAATTAAAAAAAATCCTTTTGACCGCTAATAACTACTGTATAGATAGACTGTATACAGCCTGTTCAAAAATAATAATTCAACAAAAAGAAGTGAAAAGAGGGTGAGAAACCAATGGCTATGTCAATAGCCCCTGGTTACTTTAATTGCAGTTTTTATTCGCGACTTTTATCAAACAGAAATATTAAAAAAAGAAAATCTGAAAAAAATATAGAAGATCAATAAAAAACCAAGTTGTAACATAAATTATGGACAAATAAATTTAAAAATTTTTTCAACAAAAACCAAACAGGATATAACATTGAAAACTTCTACGTCTAATAACTTTTAAACAGGTAAAGATAAAAAAAATAAGGGAAAAACCGTCTCGACAATATCAAGCGGGAAGTAGGATAGGTATGTTATTTAGTCTGTAAGTATTAAAATATTAGCACCCAACCCCTACCCCCAAAAACATAGATAGGACTATACCATTTGTGATACATAAAATGAAAGGTAAAGACCGAGAAAATGCGACACAAAAAATTCAACAAAATATTTTCATTATTAACAAAGGTACAAAATAAAATAATTGATAAATGGATGTGTTGCTATAATATTTATTGACTTAAATTAACTGTAAAATCTGGTTATCTAGCCAGCCATTTGATGCTACTTCTCCGACCTATCCATTTGTTTGGGTACCTGTTGTTTAAATACTCCCTCACAGGTCTAAAATAATGAGGTGGTGCGCCATCCGGCTAAATGAATACTTCATCGGGGTTTAACGTGGGTTTTGTTTCACTTGCATCTACGATGAGAGAATTTATGATAACATCTAGCAACTCTAAGTACCTTTTCCTCGTTAGAGGGTTAATTATAGTGCGAAAAAAAAATCCGGCCATCACTTGTTTTCTTTATATCGGGATTAATAATAAAGATATTTTAATGCGTTTTTTTGTCACACTCTACCGGTCCTTACCTTTCATTTGATGTATAGTATACACAAATAGTATACATTTTTTCTTCGCACATCTTTACGTGACTTTTTTGTCGCATTTATGGCACAGCTTAGATCTGTCCACATCATTACTCCGAATAGCTAAATATCGGATCTTTAACATTTAAAACAAAAAATTCTATCAGTTCGTTCGGTGATTTTACAAGTTTTGCAAAATCGATCTTCAATTTTTCTTTGCTAAGAATATCATCTGCTACTTTAGTAGGTGTTTTATCTGTAGCAACCCTTACACAACAATGTCACTTCCATATTCCTTTGCATGTGTACTTCTCCTAGTGGTGCCTCTACGCTGGTTACTATCTGTGACATAATCGTTAGTTTAATGCTTCCAGATCATTTATACGTAAGACTTTTTTCTCTTTTATGTCATCTCTTCATAGCATGAGTTTGTAGATACTCATCTTAGAGTTTAAAATCTCTTTAATTCTCTTATTCTGCTTTCCTTCTATGTATACAAACAACAGCAGTTTTGTTGATTGTAGTTATGTTACAGTCTATACCTTTTAAACTCTTTCGTACTTCCTTTAGGACAAAATACGTTTCCTCTTTACTGCTTTGTACAATCACAACGTCCGTTATCCTTATCCCTTTCGACGGTACAAATGTACAAGATTGAACTTTTCCTTTGCCTTTCACATCTCTTTCTTGGCAGTAGACACACAATATTTCCTCTGCATTTTCTTCTCTGAAAATGTATTCTAACATCTTTTTAAGCTATTCTTTCCTGCAGAAAAAGTCGCATCCAATTGCTACCTTTGCAACTTGTAGTAACATTATCTCTTCCTTCAGTTCATTCAAGGCATATAAAATCTTTTCTAATAGACAATTAGTTTTATTCATCTCATCTGGTGGCTCTCGGTTAATTTTATCACTTCCGCATCAAAGCCAACCGCAACATTTTTTCTAATTAAGATTACTTTACATTCAATAAAACCCGTTTCAATAGTATCTCTCTATATTTAGGACACCGTTGGTACAGTAAACTCAGCAGTACCTCTTCTTGTTTCTTGTCTTTACTTCTAATGATCTTAGAAACCGTTTTCATTGTCATGGTGGGTAAATTCATCGTCTTGATTTGCATTTTTTCGAAATAGGCTGCGTTCCATACTTTCATCAAAAGCTCTTTAAGGTCTACAAAAAACCTGTTGCCGCTAATGTACAGTAACTATACCAGCTTCGTTAAATCCGCAGCAACCATTGGCTGTGTCAAGGCCTCCGTCGTTATAATAGATGTTTGCGACTGCACATCTATCCTCTTTATTAGCCTTTTATAAATAATTTTAATTTCAAGTGAGTTTTCTATGATTGTGAGAAAGGAAAAAGAAACACATATCGCTTTTGGTCTCCTTTCGTGTATTGGAAGTATCACCAATTTTTTTAGTGCTTTAACTTTTTAAGCGAGTCTACCCACTACCTTCATGAAGGTTTCTGAGATGTGTTCATCAGTTGCTCTTCCTTGTACCACACTTTTCTGTCTCTTCATCTTTGTCTTGAAAGCTTTGTCAGCTTTTGTGCCTCCTCTGGTATCTGTACACTTTATCCTTTCTAGTACGCTCCACTTTGGTGTCTCATTCATCCGTTTGTTTTAATCTCTCTGCATCACTGCAAGGTTTTTGTCGCATCTTACAAAAGTGTTCCATTCTTGTTTCCCATCATCTGGGATGATATTCCTCTCTAGAGGTTTACGGTATGCTACGGGGATGCTCTTAGTAGGTGTTTCGATACACCGACAAGCTCCTCCACCACGACAAGGTGGCATCCCTTCGGAGGAGTGCAGCTGAAGTTATATTCACGCTGCGGCCATATTCTAATGAATTTGTGTCATTAAAATTGCTATTAATATGCCATAAATTTAAAGCACTTATCATCAATATTCAAAGTACTTGACATACAAAGTAACACTAAAAAATATTTCTAATAAATTTAGTTGTAAAACTGCGTTTTTATTATAATTTTTTTAGACGTAAATATACTCGTTCGTGGCCGCTACTATCGCTCTTGTGTTTTTCAGCATCTACCTAAATTAAAAATTGTTTTGTTAGCTTGTTATATTTAATGTCTAGATTTTTTCTAGAGTAAATTCGTATACATATTATTTTTACTTTTTATTATTGTAAAAAAATATCATATTAGAAAATACATATTTTTTAATTTTGTGACAATTATGATTGCATTTATAATGCCGTATTTTCTTTCAAAAATAATGTATAAAATTAAGTTTAAAAGTAGGTTGAATAACACACAAATTATATATTAAGGCTATTAAACAAGTTGTC
The DNA here is from genome assembly GCA_029207805.1 of Tribolium confusum. Taxonomy (NCBI): domain Eukaryota; kingdom Metazoa; phylum Arthropoda; class Insecta; order Coleoptera; family Tenebrionidae; genus Tribolium; species Tribolium confusum. The sequence goes on from JALGAY010000006.1 coordinate 16,544,121, forward strand.
CAAAAATATATCAAATTTTATGATTGCCTACTAATAAAAGTAAATCTGAAATTTCATAATAAATTCCAATAGCTTTCCGTGGTTTATGTAACCATTTTAGTGATTAAAACTGTCACGTAATAAATTTTATTCAATTTTGATATTATAAAGTGACATTAGTAACTTTATAGTAACCCGTGTAAGCAGTCTATTATTCACTACTAAATTAAAAACGTTTAAATTCACTAGTGATTTAAAAATTATTACACTAATCACTTAAATAAGAAACAACAATTACTTTTATTTAGATTTTGCTCGCACCACTTTATTTTATAGCTTCTGGGGCTTCTTGAATGACCAATTCAGACACAAAAACCTGGTTTTCCTCTTTATAATCGCGGATTCCGGACATTTTTTCCAAACGCTTGACAATTCTCACACTTTTGCAAATAAATAAACAACTCGTCGTGGAAATTTGATTCGCAACCAATATGATTTGTATAGACCGACTGGTATAATTTAAATTTCTCCTACATTTATTTGGCACATTTCGTCAAAATTGAATAAAAAAAATATATAAAACACGTAAATTAAACCTATTTATTTATTCGAAAATTAATCGCAAATAAACAATGGTTTAATTCACATATTGTATAATATTTATTATTCTTACAAATACAGTGAGATCTTGAAAATAATAGCTTAAGTTACTTTTTTACACTAGGGGTTATTTACTAGTTGCTAATGCAAACTCGTCGAAAAGTATTTTGTTTACTCGTTTACCAACGAACACTTGCGGTAAGGATTGCTTACCGTTTTAGAGCTCTTGCATAACTTGAACTACATTCTTTCGAAAATTAAACTTAAAAAAATACGTTAATAATATTAACCTATAATAATAATAAATATTATAGGTTATTTTGATATTAAACATAATTATCATATGGATTAAACCTAAACAAATGACTAAAACTGTCTAATTATAATCACCGACAGAAGCGTTAATCCCACTTTATCCCAGCCTTTAGTTTTAAATACCTCAATTATAACTATATAAACATTTCACTCATCAGATAAAAATTGATTGATGTTAATAACAAAACTTTAAGGGGGCGATAAAATTCACAAACTTTCACCTACTACAAATAATATTGACATTGATCTAAAAAATTCCAAAGATTTCCGCGAAACTTATCAGTTTAAATATTATTACGACTGATAAGATTCTTTAAGAATTTATTTTAGGATTCCAAATCTCCTATTTGTAACTCCACCACAGTCTGTCTCCTCTCACTCTTCTCTCTAATCTCGCAATTAGTGCCTTATATATCTCTCACTTTTGATTCGTTTTTTCGCATCATTATTTTTTAACCCCGAAACCTTTTCCGATTATTATCTCGTTTACGCTCTCTTCCTACGCATGTATTTGTTTCATTCTATTGCCGATAAGAGTACTTTTATTATCGGAAAATACGTTTTACACCCTCGTAATTCCACTGTGATTTTTTCTCAGAGAGATTTATTGCTAAAGAAAATATTATGTTTGCGATCCTTAAATTTAAATCAAAAGTGGCCACTTTATGAGGGGATAATTTTCACGAGCCATAAAAAAGAGCAAGGAATTGGTCGGTTACACAATGAATCCTCATTTTTTTTAATTATGAAATAATTTAAAGAAAGATAAACACCAGGGGTGAGTTTATTTCGACAAGAATTCATTTTGAATTTTTCTTGAGTGCAAAAAAATTTATTTGTCGTTGAGGTTCAGTCATGAACTTCTTACTTTATATTCGGAGTTTTATTTCACATAATTTCATTTTTATTAGGAATTTAAATGTTTTATGGAGCGGTTTGTCTAAATTGGAATTATGAGCGAAAAGAGAATTCTACTTCTTGCATATGCTGCATTTGTCATATAAATCTCAAAAGTTTCAGTAAAAAATTTCAAATTCATTACTGAAAAAATAAAAATAAAATTTTATCTCTGACGTTCTCCTTCCGTTTCATATTAAATTTTGGGATTTCTAAACATTTGGAAGCAACAAATCAAAGCTTCTTTACAAATTTAATGGCTAAAACAAAATTTATGATATCTCTATAAACCGATAAAAATGACGTAAAATAGAAGGTGCGAATTCAGCATCAGCAGGCAAATATTTTATCAAGAAAGGAAAAAAGAAATTCAAGTGGGTGAAAGGTTCATGACGAAAAAACACAAAGACCACTACAATATCGGAAGTGGATGTGGTGTCGGTGACAGTCATCTAACCGGAAATTACTACTTTTTACAATGTTTCTTCTATTTTTAAACTAAAAAATCATTCATTAAAAAGTTATTGTCTCATATTAATTTGGCATGTTCGGCTGAGGAATTAGAATTTCTATGCAAAATGAATTTTAATGATAATTTTACATAGTTTATGCACATATTTATCACGTTTACCACATGTGACACTGCTATTTATATTTATACAAAACGCTTATATTCAAATTGAGATCTTCATAAATTATGAGTTTTTTAAAATAAAAAAACACAATGTAATAGAATTTTGGGTTTTTGAGGTAGTTGCCAACATTGAACTTAAACTCGTATCTTTTCTAATACGTTTTGATTTTTAAATGTTTATTTAATAATTTTATAACACTCGTTTTGGCGCCTTAATAACCTCTAGTGTTCCAATAATTCTATTATAACAGCACGAAATCTTTTTATGATTTGATAAAAAACTATACAAAAAAGCCAAATTAATAAACTTGAATTCGTACCACAAAATTGTTTACAAAACTCATTCCTTAATATACTATTTTAGTCACAAAAATAATAACTCTTAATTGCACTAATAAGCAACCGTTATTAGTGGAAACGGTAGCAAAAATCAAAATTACTTGGTAGACTTACAAAAACAAAAAAGCACAAGTGATACAGGTTTTTATTTTTGTGTTAAATCTGAAGTAAAGCGGCAAAAACAAAATAGACCTGCACAACACACTTGGACTACAAACATTTATAATGTTCCTGTGTAATATAATCCGTATTTTTTTTAACCATCAATATTGTGTCCACCTTTTAAAAAATAAGCAGTTAACATGCTTCTCTGCTAAAAGGTATTCAACTCCATTAGACAAAAAAAATTAAAAACATTAGAGTGGATCCCATATTACAATATTGTAACAAACTACACTGTTGCCAAGTCGTGTGCCAATTTTAATTAATCTGGTTACTTTTCTCTAATGCCACGTTTACAATGCTATATGCCGTTTAGAGTCACGGTATGCTCCAATGACGTTCATTAGGAAGCGAAATTAACTTGCAGATATTCCTTCCAAACAACAAATTTTTAATAATTCTGACTTTCTTAAATTTTGCAAGTTTATGAACGATGTTCTATTTATTACTAGAAGGCGTTGAAAATCTGAACTTCTTCTGAGCATCTTTAACTTTTAAACTAAAAGTGTCAGCAAATCAACGGCGTCTTTCGATCAATATAAGATTAAATTAAATATTGGGTTGTCATGATATAAATAAAAAAATTAGAAGTTATATTTATGGTAGAAATAAAAATTTTATGACTCATTTCCAAGCGACATCAGAAAAAATTAATAAAATACTAATAATCTAATGAATCAAACATAAAAATCAAATTTTCAAAGAGCTATGGATGGTGAGTGAACATTATTAATTAAGAAACTATAGCCACAAATGAGAAATTAATAATCAAGAAATAATAAAAAATCTCTGTATATTATTTTTTATATAAGAAATGGCACGTTTTTTAGGTCTAAACTTTTCATTTATTAACAATGTTACGGCTAGATAGCGTTGTTTCGGCTTACGCCATTTTCAAGACTTAGTTAAAAATTTTCTCAGCACCTGTTTTTGGTTTTTAGAATGTCAAACTAAAAAACCAATCAACAGAAAAAAATTCTAACGCCTGAGGATGGCGTAAACCAAAACAGCGTTGCAGCGGTAACATTGTTAGTAAATGCGAATATGGACCTAAAAAATTTTACATTCCAAATATCAAACTTAAAAACCAAAAAACATGTCCAAAACAAATTTCTAAAGCCTGAGGGTGGTGTAAGCCAAAACTTGTTGTAGCCATAACAATCAATAAATGAGAGTTAAATTAAAAAAACAAAAAACACGTGCAGATTTTTTTTAACTAAGGCCTGAAGATGTAAACCGAAACGGCCCTGAAGCGATATCACCCTTTAAAAATGAGAAGTTTATTAGAGTGACAAAATAAGACATTTTTGAGACAAAATATGCTCTAATAATGACGACAAATAATACCGTATTGCACGTCAGAATAATGCAATGGAATGTTAAAAAATATTTTTTAATATTTTGGACAAATAAATCATAAAATTAAAAAAATAAATTTTTTGAGAGGCTTACAGCTAAAACATTCCAGCTGTCATAAAAGATTTGTAATCAACAAATCCTAACCGCAAACGGAAGTTAAAATAAAATGTAATTCAAATTAATTTTATTAGCAGCATTAAGGCTAGTCTGTACCAGAAGTATTTTCAAATCGGTCCCTTACTTTTGGTTGCACTGACATAACCAATAATCAAAAATAGTTATGTAAATTAATCCTTTTTAGTTAAATAAATTATTACTTAATTAGAGAAAAGTTAAAAGTATTAAATAAGAAAATAAAATAAAAAATAAGAAAAAATTTAGTCAAAATTCTTTGTGATTTTTGAGTTTCATTCGTTGCCAACAGTTTAAGAGGCCTCTCTACCTTTGGCTCTTATGGGACATCCCATGTATCATTTTGCCACTCTAAATCAATTACTGATTAATGTATTTTAATAAAATCAACATCATTAGAAAAAGCAAACATTTATCTAGAATCTTACCACGCAGAATTAAAAAAAAAATGTTTCTAAAAGCAATAAAAAATAATTTAAGTTAGACATAAAAGTGAGATTTTCACCAATCTCTATTATTTCAAAACTAAAAGGAATTTACGGATTTGCCAGGGTCAGATTTTAGAAAGTATACTTTTAAGAAGATAGCTTCAAGTCCGAGAAAAATATATTAATAAATAATAAATCTATTGTGGCATAATAATTTTCAACTTAAAATTCGTCTGAAAATCTATGATTTACAACCCTGCAGTTACAAATTAAAGACCCCAACCGCAACTAAACCCTTATAATTACTTTATGACTTTACCCGTACTGACCGTTCTGTACCTGGTAAATAACTCGAATTAATCTTTCTAAATACCAACGTTTTTGTATGAAAGAGCAATTATTGATTAGATTATAATAATAATTATTAAAAAATTAGTTTTTTAGTAAAACAGTTTTAATATAATAGTTGGATAATCATATTTTTTGCAAATTATTTTTACAAGATATGTGTGAGTCACCTGCTTATAAAAGACAAAGAAAATAATATTTTTGTCATTTGCTTATAAAATTTTGGATGCTTAGAAGGGGCAGGTAAACTCTTGTCGAAGTGTAAAACCACTTTCACAAAAGAAAGTAAATTTTGTCTCAAACTGCATTTTAGTATTCATCTTATCAATAAGTTTTGGATTTTGATAAACTTAAATATAAATTTTTAATTCCACTTGGTCAACCTAGAAAAATTTATTAATCTTTTAAATTTAAACCTTCATAAATAAATTGCACATGCAAAACATTAATGAGTTAAAAATAACCCATATATTTGAGGTGTTCAGTACTATAACGAAATTAAGATATCCAACTCAACAAATTTCTTTTGAGCCAAAACTCAAAATTATTGATTTTAATATATAGTAAAATATGGAATAAAATTTAAATTTTATTGTTTTTATGTTTTGGCAAAAATTTAAGGGGGACAACCTTTGAACCGTAATTTCGTCTGCCTACAATAATAGTAATAGTGTCCTAAATTTCTAACAAATTTTACAGGAAAGCCGTTTATGTGCTGAAAGTAATTGAAAAACCAGCATATGCTTTTATTACCATAGATACTAGGTAGTTTTTAGGGAGTTTTTAGGTTGGTCAAAAAGAAGCTATCGCTCTAATTATAGTGCTTTATCTGGAGTGGCAGTCATAATAGGACAACATACAAAAAAGTACCTATTGTACTATGGTGTGAAAAACAAACACTGCGTAATTTGCACTAGAAAAAGACAGAAAATTCATAATTGTAATAGGAATTATTTTGGAAGTTCTACAAGCATAGAATCGGACATATTAGTGAAGGGTTTTCAATTAAGTGTTGCGCAACATGGATTAAAATATAATATTATGGTAGGAGACGGTGACAGCAGCACATACAAAAAAATTATTGAAGCTCGACTATACGACAATTTAACTGTAGAGAAGGTGGAATGTCGTAATCATTTGCTAAGAAATTTCTGCAACAAATTAAAAACTCTGGTGTCCAATACTATTTTTTCACTACCAGAACGAAAACTTTTGGATTCAAAAAATATGCGAATGCGTACGGGTGCCAAGTTTGCGATTAAACACCATAAAAATGAGAATAATAAAGTAACTGCGACAAAGTCTTTACGGAACGACATTCTGAATGTTGCATATCACGTGTTTGGGCACCATGATAAATGTTTACCCTACTTTTGCACTAGAGGCGGAAAACCAAATGAAATAGCAAAATTATCAAATAAATTTTTCGCAAAATTTTTGAATATTTTTAGTATTCTTGCAAATCATTCTCGGAGCTTACTTTATGACATGGACAGCAACACCGTTGAACAATATAATTCAATTGTTGCTAAATTTGTTGGTGGTAAGCGAATTAATTTTGCTTTGGCGAATGCATACGAAATGCGATGTGCGGCGGCTGTTGTAAGTTGGAACACAAAAATGGAACATACCGAATTTTCTAAGAATAAGTCAAGAATTATTCGCCGAATGGAAATCCGACGTATTCACAAAAACCGACGCCAAAAAATAAGACGCGTAACAATAAAAAATTACAATAAAACGTTGGAAATTAAAAGATGTATTGAGAATGCTGATTACGGTGAATCATGCCAGAAACCAGATCTTCCCATTGATGTTTATAGAGAACATGAAGCGGAATTTTTAAAAAAATTAAAAAGAACAAGAGAAGAAATACATTTCTTGGAAAAAGAAACTCATTTCTAATGCTCTAATGTAAAGTGGATGGAGGAGCGGCGAAAACTATTAATGGCATCGAATTTTGCAAAAATTTGTAAACGGAGGAAAAATTCGAACTCTGCTAAACTTGTCAACAATTTATTGTATGGAATTATAAATTTAAAAGTCGAATCACTAAACCACGGAAAAAAATTTGAAGATATTGCAAGAAGGGAAATAGAAAATATAAAGGACGCAAAATTGAGCCATGCGGTTTATTTGTAGATGTTGATTTTTTTTTGGGAGCTTCACCCGACGGTGTGATCGATCAAGACATTCTAGTAGAAATAAAATGTCCGTATACAGCGTTCAAACTATGACTTACACCAGAAGAGGGAATACGACAGAAAAAAATTACATTTTGGCATGAAAAAAATGGAAATTTTGTAATTAATTGCAGACATGATTGGTATTACCAAATACAGGGCCAGTTGCATATTGCCCAGAAACAAGTGTGTATTTTGAGAGTATGAACTGGCCCACGAAAAATAAAAATTAAAAAAATAAAAAAGATGATACTTTTTGGGAAATTAAAATGAAAAAAATTTTGGAAATTTTTTATAAAAAATGTTTGTTGCCGGAACTGGTTGATCCTCGAAAAACTCGAAATATGTCTATTCGGGATATTTTTTTATAATGTAAAATATATATAAATTATTATTATTTTATAATAAATTTTTATAATCTGAATGTTTATTTCATTTAACATTAATTTAGTAAAATTAAGTTGAAGATACAGAATAGAATGTCGAATCTTTCTCAAACTACCAAACATCAACAAAGCAAACCTCAAAGTGAGTGCAGATCCTGTCTCTGTCATAAATAACAGGTAATAAATTACATGCGGAGGGTGGTCAACAACTTTACCGCAGGGGTTCAGTGGTTGACAGATCAGCTCAACTAGAGAAATTTCAAGGTCGAGCGAACTATGGAGGCCTCTTAAACCAAAACTACACTAGATCCGAAATAGAAAAATTGTTTTCTTGAGATTTCAAACCTTTACCGGTTTGTTATTGTTGCTGAAGTTAATGTTTGGAAAGATAGCAGACTCCATGTAGTCCCTTTCGCAATGAAAATTCTATCGTAAGATTTCCACAATTTGCATAAGAATTTTCTTTATTTGTTTGGGGTTGTATGTTTGGTAACCTTGTGCACACACTATCTATTTCCTATACACACTGTCAGGTAATCATCGAGTTACTCAATATCATATTTTGCGCTCCAAGATCACTTCAGTTGAATCGAATCGTTCGACTCGAGCAAGTCATTCGCGACAAATTATTATTTAGTGCGAGTTATAATGCGGTGCGTTGTTGAACTAATTTTTCGATTTGATATGGAGTGTACTTGAAAAAAAACCTAGAGGTAACAAAATTAATTTCTAAATCAATAATTTAAAAAAATGAGAATCTTTAAATGTAGTGGCCTTGTTTATTATTTTTGATCTTATTGTGGTAAAAAATATTTGGTTGAGTGACATAAAAAGATCAATAGTTCCGGCTGATTGCCTCGAAACTTACTTTGTTGCAAAAATCCAACGCAAATGCTCTAAGGTAAAAATTTATTGTTATTGATGCGCGCCAATACCATGACAGCTATAAAACTAAGTTATGGTCGATAATACTATTGTGTGGTACTAGGTAATAAGTTATTTTAAAGTATTTTATTTGCGATTCTTATCAGTTTTATTTTTATCTTATTCGTACTTGCTCACAGTACAGAAGCTTTTATAATTTTTTAAAATAATGTTTATTTATACTTGTGGGTGGTAATTTTTAATTCCTTTTTAACCGCACATTTTTCGGATGGTAAATATACACTCGTAAACTGTTCTAACAGATAATGAAGCTTCTCCTGTTTTGTCACGGAAATATTGTTTTATAGTCACAAATTTTATTACATATGAGCAAAAATAAAATTTTTATGGGACAAACGTAATTTACTAAAAAATTTTAGCATGTTTTTCACCTAAAATTAAAATAATTAAATTAAATGTTTCTTTATTGCTTATTGGCAACTTTTCAATAATTAAAAGACTGACATTTTTGTCCTTGGATATTAACTATAATTTTTGTTAATACTGTGGCAATTAAAAAAGTTTTGTATTTAATGCAATAACTATTCAATAAAATAAATTTCGATAATATTAAAGTGAAAAATGAGAGCAACATCGTTTCCCGACTGCCGTAAAGCCTTAAAAAGATCAAAACGCATATGCCACATAAGGCCAATATACCATACTCAAGACGAAAACAGCTACTCCACGGACAAAAGCCCCGATTGACACTAATTACCACTCCACCAGCTAATACGCTAAATACAGGCGTAAGCGTTTGGTATGTTTGGTACATTTGTTTTTATCCGGATAATAATTTTTGTTTATCATATACGAATACTGATAGTTATTTCTTTGGCAGCTAAAATTTATAATTTAACCCTTCGTTAGGCGCGCCATACTATGTGACACCGTTAGTCGCGCTGGGACTGCCAGTCCCATAACAAATATTTTGACCATTTTTATTGGTTATCTTGTAAATTTTTGCTTGAAGTGTTTACAGTAACTCAGTTTATCATAAACGTACTAACTTTTGCAATAAAATGTATCTCAAGTAATAAATTTATAAGTTAAAATTAAAAATGTCTCTAGAAATATGTAACACCTGCATAATATTTTGTTATTTTAATTTTATTCTGTTTTTAACAACAACTATTTTTTTTGATTATATATACTTTATTTCATATTATAAATTGTTGAGTATCATTTTTATATGATTATAAAATTTTTATAAAAATTTTTACGTAAAATTTACTAGTCCCAAACCAGGTACGCGATGAATTAATTGGGAATTACGAAACAGCAAAACTAAATTTTTGCACCAAACTTAGACAAAGTGTTCATAAAAGATCAATTTGGGATGTCATAAGTCCACAAAGTTGTAGCTATAACCATTTCTATTTAATTACAAAAATAGTAAAGCATGGGACTGCCAGTCCCATGCGCGACTAACGAAGGGTTAAGTTTTCTTTTTCACTTTTAGTACTTTTCATATATTTTTTTATCTATACTGTACTTATTAACGTGGTTTTTCTACATTTTTTGCAATACTTAATGACTCCTTTTCTGCATAATCAATTTAATACAAAATTACTATTTTTCACCCTTTTGGTGTGACTATTATTACTTCTACTCATTCAATACCCAAATTTTTTGTTCAACTATATTTTTTTATTTTTGCTTTTTATTTTCTTTTGTTTTATTATTATTTCTAGAAGAAAATAGACAGTTCTTTTTTCTTCCTTTCAACCATTATGTTTTGTAGTTAAATTTAATATTCTTTAATTGTATTATAACTATTTTTTATTAGAATACGATCTCTAATGTTCTTTAAAATCGTAATGCAGTTTTCTTGAATGTTGTTTTATATCTTTTATAACGTCATATTTAAAATGGTGGAGCTCCTACAATTTAAAAAATATGCAAATGATATCAGCAGTAAACATGTTATAGCAAACTTAATAATTTGAAAGAATATCCTTTGCCACTTTAAGGATACGCTCATACAACACATCTTCGCGCTGCTCATGTTTGCTTACTGCTCTTGTGACGTAATATACTCTTTTACCCAAAACTAAGGTTTGAATGTATTTCTTTGTACTAGGTACAGTAGCGAACAAAAAAACGTACACTAGATAATTATTAGCCAAACCAAACTAGGCCACACTAGACCATACTAAACCATATCAAACCACACTAGACCACAACTAGCAATCTACATCAGACAGACACTTGGTGTAACCGCCGTCTCTCGCTAAGTCAAACTTTACCTTACTTAGCCTTACTCTAGTGCTTCTCACATTCTATATTTATCAAGGTCCTTTTCTAGTACGTTTGCGGCCATTTCCGGTCTTGATGCAGCCGATGGCATCGTTTCTAGTACGCTTAAAAATCCAGTGATGTAAATCTTCCACAGAATTTCCTTTCTTGATCACTTGGTCAACACTTTTTTGACGTGCGTTGATTTCCACAACCCTTAGCACCAATTCGTCTAACATTTGTTGCACACACGTTTCTTAAACTTGTATTAACTCTTTACAACTAGATTTTCAAATCCTATTTTTTTTAGAAAAGTATAGGCGATTAATTTTCTGACCCGGCGCCTCCACCATATGTCACAGCCGGAATATATAATTCTTCTATAAAAAATATGTATTTCAATCAAATTTACAACTACAACAAAATAGAAACAATAACAAATCAAATTAGAAGTCACTTACTGCAAAGCGGGTAATCCTTCAAATTTCAAAAATTATCAGTTGGTAAACCGATCCTTTTGGCAAAATCTATTACAAAAATGATTAAAACTTTCTCCTTCAAATGATGAGAGTTTTACTTTTTGTTACTGTAATTTGTCTTGTTTTCAGTTATCAGTTTTTATATTTATTAACTTTTTTCCCCAGATTTTCTAGAACATTTATTTAAATATTTTTTTTATTTTGAAAACGTCTACAACTAAAAACATTTAAACTATCGGATTTGTCGATGATTTTCTTCTACATATTATTTGTTCTTATTGTCTTTCGAAAAGTTGCGAGTCGCTTTTAAATTTTTTTAGTTTTTTTTCTTCCATCTAGTTGTTTTTCTGAAGCTTTTTCTGTTCTTCTACAAAAAGTAGCTTCTTGTCGGCAACGAAAGTCTAAAAACAACATGTCTACTGAAAGCAAACCGACGATCCTAACCTTAATTTTCTCACCGACATTTTTTCCCGTGTTTGTTTATTAATAATTTTGTGGTACTGGGGTTTAGACATAGGTATACTACAAAAGAAAGAATGATAAAAAAATATTTAGATTAAAGATAAAAATAAACAACATAATGACAAATTTATTCTATGATACTGTAATTCTGTGATTCACAAAAAGTTACCGCACTTTAAAACCAAACTCCAAATAAATACTTTTTCTCGCTGAGCGACAGTAAATGCCGCATTTTAGTGACATTTAAGACACTAGAATGTCACATATGTTGCCTAATTAATATGTCCAACTTTTTATTCAATAATGAGCTAATTTCAAGTTGAGATACTACCCGTAGTATCACAAATTTTAATACTTTTCCGTAGTAACAACCAATTAAAATCCCAAATTGTTTTAATTTTCCGTGGAAACTAAGATATTAACGGTATTATTTTAACTTGAAATTAGACCGTTAGCAACAAAGCAGAACAGATACTTTAGTACCGGTCAGAGTGTTTCAGGTGTCGTAAAAATTTGACTTTTACCGTTAAACGGAATTTTTTTTTTAAACTGTGTTAATTTAGAAAAGTCGGTGAAGAAATTAGGTGTAACTTTAATTTAGAGATAAAGCAGATTTAAAGCTCTGACAGGCTTGATTTGAACTGCCAAGGTGGCAATTAAGTTAAATGCTGTATTGCCTACTTAAGCAAATAACTATTAAACAATAATTATCAATTATCAAAAATATTACTTCTATTGCATTCTTATTTTATCAGTCTAGTTAGAGTATTATTTTGTAGATATTTATCACAACAAATCTCAGCTATCTACCAATTTTTTGGATAAGTAAAAATTCAATGACGTCAAGACTTCTCCCAATAATAACCTCTCGCTTATTCAGCTTGAAGCTTTGCGTGATCCACCACTTAAAAAGATTTCCTCAACTATTTTCCAACTAAAACCATGCAAATAGCATCAAATCCATAAATTCAAACTTATTTTTAACAAAAAATATATATAGAGAGCACAAGCAAGGTTTTGTCGGTACAAATTGACATTTCATTTGAATATCCTTTATTCTTTCATGAATATGTATTTAAATTATCGACTTTAATTCCTTTGAACTAACTCATATTTTCTTTGTGACATTATTTAATTAACTTTGCACAAAAAATTAGTTTGACCTGAAATAATAACAGATGATGACTTTCATAACATTGGATTATTTTTTAAGAGAGTGTAAAAACAAACAAGATTGAATGTGTTTATTTGAAATGGATTCATATCGTTTAGTAACCTTGAGACTACAGACAATTTTTTCAGTTATAATTATTTGAATTACATTTTGTCTATTATTTGCAAGTTGAAAGTGGCGCCAAGTTGGTAACACAGGCATCTGCTTGAACACGATTTAAAATAATGATAAAAATAAGTGGAAAACATGTTTTTTGAAGTGGGATGTTATCATAAACCGGTATTTTTCTCCTGGGAGTGTCATTTTTCGTCGATAAAAGTGAAAAGCTTCGCGTCCTAATGTCGGGGATTCCCTTGTCAATTTTTGCTTCTACCCTTCAAATACGTCTCTGCGTTTTAATATTCATAGCTGTATTAACGCTTAAATAAGTCGACATGTAGTCCTAAATCCGCTTTCGAAAAATCAATTTCCACCATCTCAAACTTGTATTAATTATGAAGTTTGTCTGTGCTTAGTTTCTTAATTATTGGAAACAGAACGCAGAAAAAAGCTAATTTGACAACGCAAATAAGGGTAACAGTGTGGAATAAACAATGGCAAAGTTTTAGAACATACGAAGGGGTATTTAACAATACTTGAGTGGTGGAATGACTAACGACAGTAATTGTCGGAATGACATGTCATTGTTTTTAACACAAAGTCATTTATTTGACGAGAAAAAGTCGTGATGAACATTTACGAGGAAATAAAATCTCGATTCGGTCAGCTTAAAGTGGGTTTTTATGCGAGATGTAGAGTTAAAAAATTTTGAGCATTTTTATGGTCATTATTTTGGGTTTTATAACACATTCCCAGGCATATGAAGTTCTCACGTTTTATCTTACAAAAAAATTAGAGAAAAAGCTTAATTTTGCAAAGATGAGCGGTTATGGAAGCAATATGCATCAAGCAGATTCATCCAGATAAATAATCTCCATAACAATTAAGAAGACATTACAGACAAATATTTTATATTTCCACCAAATTGCTACCTTTGTAAATAAAGACACAAAATTGATTTGTTTGTTTGACCCTTTTGGACAATAAAAAAGTTTGTTTGGCCGTTTTTCAAGTTACTAAAAGTGTTTTTTAAATTTATGGTGGGGTTATTCTGTAGGTATGCAGGTAACGAGAGGGAAACAGACACGGTTCACAAGCATCCTTTTCTGTCAGAAAAAAACAGAAATTACATTTACCGTCTCACAAAATTCAAGATTTGATTATAACTGTTTGTAACGTTTATAATTTATCGAAATGATATAAAATAAACGTCTTTGATCAATGATTTTTTGTTATTTGTCTGAAAAAAAAATTGTTAAATTTAATAAATTGTGATACATTTTTTTTATTTTTGTGTTTTTGCTTCTGCTTCTACTCTCTCCAAATTAAAGAACATTTGTTGTTGCAAACAGCAGCTGCTAAAAAGTGGTGTCTTGACAACGAAGGTATGTCTTGTATCAGCAATGTCAATAAGGTAAGCGACTTTTCAGTTATGATCTCTGCACATGGCAATTTAAACCTTGCGAACAACAAGATTACAGACTTGCGAACACACTCACTGCCTGTAAAAAAATAAGCAAAAACGATAATTATTAGGTAGGATCATGATTTTGTTGTTGATACAAGTGAAACAGTACAATACAGTCATTTATTATTTGACAAAATTTCCCAGACGTGTAAAAAAAAATTACACAAACTCAAAAAATTGAAAAAGAAAGAAGAATACGAAAAAACATTTACAAGCACAAAAAACCAAAATATTGTATTTTAAGAACTGTCCAATAAAATAATTGCAGGCCTAAAATCAGACAGCTACGAAAAAAAAACACATTTGCTAGTGGCGCATACAAAAATTCTGTGATACCTAGGTATTGTAGTAGTAGTAGTCTAAAGCGGCCTAAAAATTACCATTTTCTGATCACCTTAAAACGGTTAGGTAATTCTTTTTTTGCAGCATAAAAATTCAGTTTTTGATGTTGTTTCAACTAATTTTATTGATATATTTATAAATATTATGTCACTTGTTACACTTGTCATTGCATCAAAAATAGATACAAAAAACTTTAAGGCATTTCCGTTGTAGTAAATGGAATTTAAACTTGCATATTTAACACAATGTGTTTGTTCCTTTTTTATCTATTAATAAATAAACAAGTCCTGTTAACACTCATGGAGTTGTATAAAATTTCGAGAGTGGATAAATTAAAGGACAAATAGAGCTTTAAAGCAAAATTTATGAGAGTAATAAGTAAGCTTGTGTAGCTTTAAACCTCATTACAGAATTTAATTAAATTTACTGATTAATTTACAGATTTTTGGTTTGATATTATTTTATCAGAAAGAAAACCTTTTGACTTTACTTCCCTATTTATAGTTTTTCCGTGAAACTCAACCCTGTGTAAAAAATTAATTACCATAAAAAATTTGGTTTGCTTACAATGATGAGGTAATTCATCACTGAAATTTTTATTAGAAAATAACCTCAGGAACGACCTGAAAAAAGTGTAAATTGTTAATTACTTTCATTATGAGTCTTGAAAAAAATATATTTTCCCGGTATTTATATTATTAGGATTCTGAATGCGTTTTTCGTGTATTATGAAATAAAATATTGAAGTTTTCATGTTATTACATGTTGGCAACGAAATCAAACCGTACATCACTAAAAGGAAATGAAAACTACCGCTACCGGAAGGAAACCGAACAGACTCAAATAACAAAAACTCACAAGACGTAGGTACATACAGTGAGAGTTTAAAACCACATCTTCACTAAGTTTGGGATGTAATTGGTTTAGACCAAGAAACAATTAAGCAAAACCGGTGTCAAGTTGGTATTTTCGGAGTACCTCAAATGTCGGAATAAACCAATCGTCGGACTCGTTAGAGATTAGTCCGATTAATTTACGTCCGGAACTCATCACTAAGTTGCTGTCAACAAAGCGGAAGTGACGTTTAATCCTGTCTTGTCTATCACACAATCGATTTGGTAACGTAATTTTAATAGATTTAAAATATTCTATTTTTTTATATTTCAAACACTTAAAAACAATTTTAAATTAAAAAAAAAACGTTTTAAGGATTTTAATAGAATTTTGTAAGAGTTCACATGTCAACAACAAAATAACAATATTTTTATTACATAATTGAGCTTCTTACGTTACTTACAAAAAGCAAAGACTTGAAATGATCCAAAATCTCAATATTTACCACTCAAAACCCTAAAATAGCTTGTTAAATTCAAATCCATATCAAATAGTCGTGAACGTCATCTGGAAGAGCTACGTTGTGTTTAATAAGATGGCGGTTAATTTCGTTAAAATAAAACTACGCAAAAGTTCAAGATAGGAAAAAACAATAAAACCAAAATGGAATTAAGTAAATTAAATAAAAGTAAATGAGATCTAAAAATAATATAAACAAAACTATAGCTTGTTTATCAAAAGAACTTTAATAACAAACACGTAAACATTCCACAGCTGTAAAAGGTTGACTTTTCTCTAAGATTCGAAGGAATTAGAAATAATTGAGTTATAAAATTTTTAAGGAAATTATGTAGTTTCTGTTTTTGTTGCATACCTTAAAACAATACTTCTTTAATGGTGCTATAGTGGAGTGCCGTAAAACATGAAAATGTAAAAATCTCGGAACCCGGTTCCACTGAATAGATTTTTATAAAACCTTATGAATTGTATTGTTGAAAGCTTAGATAATAAAGTTTACCCATCAAAATTTGCCGATTTCGATTGCAACAATTTATAATAATAATTAAGTAAAAAATGAGAGAAATATGAAGAA
The DNA here is from genome assembly GCA_029207805.1 of Tribolium confusum. Lineage (NCBI taxonomy): Eukaryota > Metazoa > Arthropoda > Insecta > Coleoptera > Tenebrionidae > Tribolium > Tribolium confusum. The sequence goes on from JALGAY010000006.1 coordinate 16,560,996, forward strand.
AAAAATTCTTGCAGTAAAGATCTTAATTTTATATGCCATAAATGATGGTTTTATAGTTACTGTAATATTAATTTATACACGGTATCTCCATAAAAAAAAAACGCAGTCTTCTAGATTTAATTATAAATAATAGAAATTTTTGTCAACTTTGGCTGCACCTAGGGACTGTAGGAGTGGGAGAGCAAAGCAACTACTATTTTTCTCTTTCATTTCACATTCATATTTGTCGATTAAAATGAATTTTTTTTTAAAATTGGGACAATTTTTGTTCCATTTCCGCTCAATTTAAGCTCAAGATGTATTTTTAACAGGTTGTTGAAGTAGAACTTTGTTATATATGGCCCTAAAATTTTGAAACTGTGGGGATATAAAATTTGGATTTTTTAAGGTACCCAAAATTATTACGGTCTTCCTAGGACGTTCTGTTACCGAGGACCAATTTTTAAAGTTAAAATACGTTCGGAAATTATCTTTAAGTTTTTTTTTGTTTGATTTAATATACAGGCGTCCAAAATAATTTTCACAATAAAAGTAGGTAATTTTTGCTACTTTGTACCCCCTTGTTTTTCATTCCCTAATTAAACGGAGTAATTAATTTTTATAAAAACGTGTTTAGAATTTAGAGTAGTACCCCCATAAAATAAATCACAGATCTCTAGATCCGCTATTCTCAACCGGTGGTCCGCTAAGAAATTTTACTATTTTGTATAATAACTACAATTTAATTTATCAAATTACAAATATCTCAAACTAATTTTAGCGATAGATACTTAAGCCACTAAATTTTAGTGGTCCGCAGGCCAAAAAAGGTTGAGAAACGCTGCTCTAGATTTATTTATAGATTTTAGAAATTTTCGTCAATTTAGGCCACGTCTGGGGGCTGTAGGAATAGGGGGGGGGAAGCAACTGATATTTTTCTCTTTTATTCCACGGTTATATCTATAAATTAAAAAAAAAAATTGAAAATCGGACAATTTTTAGTTCACCTTGCACAGCTCAAGATCCGTATTGTACACAGTTGGAAGAACCAAAAACTTTTTTATTTACAGTCCAAAAAATCTGAAACTTTGTGCATCTAAATTCCCTATTTTTCTAAGGTTTCTAGTACCGTTACAGTTTTTCTACAACATCCCGTAACAGAGGTCCATAGAGGTTTATTTTCAGCGATGAAGAGCCTAAAGGACACTATTCAAAGAAAGTTTTTTTTTTCAGATTATTAAATTTAAGACACGTGCAAGAATTATTTTAAGAGTCTCCTTTCTTCAATTTAATATACAAGAGGTCAAATAAATTTTATATTTGTCAATTTAGCCCCATTTTGTGCGCTTCGAAGTGGATTTAATGAAACGAATTTGGCAAATATAAAATGCCCGGTTCATTTTAGATGTGGATGTGTCAAACTTAACAGTCTGAATTTGGTCTAATTCCAGCTCACAATCCCAATTATATGTAATCCCCCCCCTTCTCACTTTTTTACCTGAGGTCCCTTGAGGCTCCAAAAACAGGTTTGTAATAATTTTCCGATGTAAAATCTGACTTTAAGCAGAAATAATTCTAACTTTTATTAAATAATAAAACAATATTATTAAAAAATAAATTAAAACTCCGAAAAATAATAATTATTAATTTTAATAATTAAAAAATTCAGATCGGTAAAAATAAATGGGTAAACATTTTAGTACTTAGTGTTAAAAAAACATTCCAAAAAGTTTTATAAAAATCCGCTCAGTGGACCTGGGTTCCGAGATATAAACCTTACGGCACTTCACTACTAATTAAAAAGATAATATAAATTGTATAACTACCCCCTGACTTCACTCATTAGTAACATACATATTAGTATGTTATTGTAACTATTTATCTTTCTAACTATTTTCTTTCTAACAAATCCCAGATTGTGAGTATTCTCTTAAACGCCTCGTTCAAATTGCGGGTGTGACGCGCTGCCTTCCTCCGCTAGCAAGTCAAAAAGAGCACAAGAGCACCTGTATTGCTTCTGTAAGAGCAAATCTCATAACAAAAGAGTTTTTGTATGTAATCAAGGCGCATTGTAAGAACTTTTTTTCTGCACTGTGCACGAAAGACTTTCTTTTTTTCCTTCTGGTAAAAACTAACTGTCTAAAGCGAGACATTTATTACATTACGTAACATGCTGTTGCTTCTACTATACACGCATTTTTATTTGTTATCTTTTTTAACATTTTAATTAGGTACTATAAAGACCCAATTTAAAAGGTTCTGGAAATTTTATGAAGATTCAAGATAATGCTACCTACATTTATTTTTAGGATTGCTATAAAATTTCATTTTTTTAAATTTTATTTACTTAAATAAAACCCTTTTTATCATTTTGTGTGCTGCTAAAAAAGTACTAGAAAATAAAATATTAAAATATTCTTTTGTTATTATCGATTTTAAAACTTGATATTTTATTTAGTTTCTTTCATGAGGGAAGTTTCTTGTCGATGCATTTTTTTCCTCCGCAATTCAGGTTTTATTAAAAAAACCAGCTCAACAATGCCGTATCAACGCAACTTTTAATCGTATTCCGCTGAAAACGAACCTAATGAATTTACTTTTCCTACCCTGTTTAGAAGCCTTAACTAAATTAGAACATGTAATATTAGCTCCACTTTTTTCACTTTTAACAATGGGACACGACATAGATAATAGATTTAACTTGAATCGTGATTCAAATAAGAATTTTTTCCAGAGTTTTAACAAAAAAAAAACGTTATTACATATTTATTTGAATCCACGTATTTTGTTGCTGCTTACACAATTTAATATAATGTAACAGATGAAAATTTGTACACATTTAGGTAATATTAGAGGCTTTCAGAAGTATTAACAAATTTATGGTGTGGTAAATGTAGAATGTTAAGGAGTTTTTGAAACTTTTAACAATGAAATATAGCGTAATAAAGTTTTGATAAAACTCTTAAAATTATTAATAATAATTATTAATTATTATTAATTAATTATTAATTATATATATTATTAATTATTAATTATTAATTAATTAATTATTAATAATTTTAAGAGTTTTAAGAGTAATAATAATTAATATAAATCTACACTCTCGGTGCTCTAAATTTACTGTTTTTATAATTTTTGTGTGAAAATCAGTACATTTTTCCATCTAAATAATCGAAAGGATTTCCCAATGTTGAACTGAAAAATGCGTCGTAATCTCACGTCAGAAATCCACATTTTCCGGATTTCGCCAAGATGAATGTCATTAGAAAGACGATTTACGGGCTTCTGACTGATTCAAAAACTTGTTATTACCTCTCTTATCGTATTTTTGTTGAAATTTTTTTTTATCTTCGTTCACTTTGTGGCCGAGAGGATAATTTATCTTCGCTGATTTAAGTTTGATGTTTGAGTTTGGGATAAAGATGACAACAAAGTTTTAGGCTTTGAGCACACATGTCTACACCATATGGGATGACCCGGGTTCTTTAGGGATAATTAAATTTATTGTCGGCTTGATTATTGACTGTGCTAAATTAAATGACGCCAATTTCAAGGAAAAACGGAGACTCGAGACCCGGTTATTGTCCTTATTCAATTATGGATGATGATATAATTGCATTTTTGGAATTGTTGAGACGGAAATCGTTTACTAATCGACGAATTATTATTCAGAATTTAGACCATTGTTCTAGCAAGACGGAATATTTTATCTTAATGCTTTATTCAAATTTCTTTTGCAATTTTATTATTAATCAAGAAAAACACAATTCTTTCCATTTCTTTTTAATAATATACGCGTTGCCTTTCAATCATGTCAAATTTATCAAATCTTCTAAATGATAAAATATAATTTAATATCTAAAAGCCAATCCTTGAGTCAATAAAATAATGAAAAAGAGTTGCTGCTAGGTAACCAACGTTCTTAAAAATTAGTAAACAGTAGTACGTTTTTATTTATTATTTCCAATAACAGTTCAAAATATCAAGTTTGTACTGTAATAAATTATTTATATTGTATCCTAATATATTCCGGTATTTAAACATTTATTAATTTATGAGATACAACAGTATGCATATCTCGTCAATTGCAATTTTAATAAAAAGAAAAAATATTTTTTCTAAAACATAAAATGCATTTGCTTTAAAACAAAATGGATTTAAATTTTTATCACTGATACAAATTTGGTACCGGAAAATAGTTAATTTTTGCTCTCATCGACTAAAACTTGCTTTTAGTGCACCTCCTCGTCCATAAATCTTCTCGAAAGCTCTTAAACTCACTTTCGAATTGATAAGTCTCTGTAGTAATGTTGCAAAAATAAAATTTCAAGAGGTAGCTACATAAAATATTGTCGAAATTGAAAATACTTTGGCCATATATTAGAGAAACTTCTGGACACTGTAATTTATGGCGTTCTAAAAAAATGTAAAACTCGAACTCACACCCTCTGAAATAAAAGAAAAAAAGAATTGATTTTCCAGGGTATTATTTGGCAATTTTGTAGAGAATAACGATACAAGTCATGCAAGTTGTAAACTAGTAATAAAGAGCGGTAGATTTTATTAATAGTTCTTATTAACAAGGGAATATTGCGTGACTGAGTCTTATCGTAAAGATTTACTCAAAACATGGTAACAGTTTTGTAAAAGAGAGATCTGAAACGTGTCAAGTGTGTCTTAAAAAATTTCCTATTCATATTATTTTTTATCTTATGTCGCTGTTTTCTTCATATGTATTCCAGATGTGAAACACCCCAAAGAAATTTTTTTCTAATCGGACATTTACATTTCAGACACGGAAGTGGCTCACGTCCTTCCGGGTTTTTTCCTTGTATCACGAAGCGAGATTAGATCATTGTTAGTGCGGAGATATGTCATAACGTGTTAAAATCAAAATTTAAATTACAAACAACTATTGAATTAATATGTTTTTTTTATACAGGAAACTGCAGGCAAGTGTGGAGTTGAAACGGTGGAAAATAATAATTAGAATTAAAAAGGAGTGTAAAAAGAAAACAAAAAATGCGTTGACTCTGACACTCACTTTTTATTCTCTGGCGTCAAGGGTTATGCAAAACAAGTAGGGTAAACCACATATGGGAAAATAGAGGGAAAGACAAAAAGTGCTTTATTTCGTTATAAAATCGATAAACAAACCGTTGCAAGAAAAAAATCCGGTCGTTTGATCAAAAAGCAGTGACAATTTGACAATTAGTGCAGAGGACAAATGAATTGAATTTCATTATCATTTCACGTTTCCCAAAACATGAAATTTCGATTTAATACGGGTAGAAGATAAACACTTCAATAAGTAATTTTGGCTTTTACTGTAAAGTATAAAATCCCATTGTATCTAATGATTCTATGTTATGGTCCCAACTCAGGATTTGATAGCCCTGTGAAAATCGGAAAAAAAATCACATTTCACTTAAATTTTTTATCAAAAAAAGAATTTAAACAAAACAAAAAATTATATTAATTACTCATCCGTAACTTGGTTTTAAAATTAATTTGTTAGTAACAGCCTAATAAAATAAAGGTAGTCGTAGTAAGAATTACTAATGTTTGCACACCTGGTTCTGATATTGTTCTATCCTCATCTGAATGTTTTGCGACATGTGGTCGCAATTTTATTAGTACATACATAGTTCAATGGTTTGTAGTAATTTACCCAAACTCTACATCTCCAACGACAAAAGTAACTCGATTAGTAAAAATTTGAGCCACCCTTTAAAACCATAATAATTAATTTAAACGGTAAACTTTGATTTAAACAAACAAATACTTTTAAAAAATGCTTAATTTACAGTAAAAAAAGTTAGAAAAAAGTTAATTAGCTTAGCGCTAATTACAGAAAAAAAGTATAAAAAACTTATCTAGCATTTGTCCAATCAGAAAAATTACTAGACACATAATTAAACTAAAAATAACAAAATAACAACACGTTAATTTTCAAAAAAAAACAACAAAATAAATTGCAATAAAAACAGCAGACTTAAATAAACTCTAAATCACGCACGTCTAATTTCTTTCAAAATTTAAGTCTTACTCCCTAGGCTCAGTTAAAAAAAATTAGAAGGTTAAAGTGATGGAAAATATATTTTATGCTTGAGCCATAAAAACCTGTATTCTGTTTGCTTTATCTTCTTTTGACTTCGAATATCTTCACATGTACATCCTGGAGATAAACTCACTTGTACTCTCCTTCTCGAGCTTATGCCTTGAAATATTTTCCTTTTCGCCATTCCAATAGTTCCTAGATCTTCATATCACTCAGCTGCTTTATGTGTTGCTCCCCAGCCTTGTATTCAAGCTCATAAATAAAAGTTTTTGCTAGATTCTTATGTCTGCTTCTACACTCATTAGAAGTCTAAATAACAAAGTCTACCTTTAAAATTCTTGATCGATATGTGAGTTTCGAGTAGTCAAAAGAGAAGACCAGCCTGATCCAGTGTAGCCCGCTTGTCCAGGCGTTTTGCTTCAAAAAATTTTTAGTGCATCTCAAAAACCTCTCTTCTCAAAATCATTACCAACGTTTTCTTGTTTTGCTTAGTCTGTTGTTGTTGTTATTATTATATCTTCTTTATCATAGTTGACTTCTCAGTCAATTTCATTTTCTCATCGATTATTTCCAGAAATCACTTATGCTTTTCTAGTCTTTTACTAAATTTCCTGTTTAACTAATCACGTGCTTAACATTATCTTCTTGACTAATAACGCTGAGATTTTACGTGAGATTGCAGTTTGACTTCCTCAATCTTCTATGTAAAATTTTTAACTTCTTTTATTTCTTTTAGCATATATCTAAAAACTGTCTTTGTTTTAATAGACTTTGCTTTTCTTCGTTTTTGTTCTTTTTTTCCTTTCCGACCAACGTTGCTAATGTTAGGCTTTTGATAAAAGCAAAAGATAGCCAAAGTAATTGTTTAGCAACATATGCGTTAAATAATAACAATTCTTCGGTTAGATTTGATAAGCAAATTGGTTACGTGAGTTGAGATCATTTCTGAAGGCACTGTAGTTCATTAAAAAACGTTTTTCATAAAGTCAGTCAGATATAAGCTCTAACTTATACAGTGTGTCAATTTTAAAAGTTAAAGCGCTTTTCAAAAATGTTATGCTAAAGCCTAAGAAACGGTTTTAAGTGATTCTCAATAACTTTTTCAATTCTAGAAATATTGCCGATTGCAACTTTTAAAATTGACACACTGTATATTACAATAACCATGTGAGGATAAAAAAAAGCATCTTGAGTATGATATAAGATTGTTTTTTTTTCTAAAATAGTAGTTTTTTGTATTTTACTTTATTTTACTTTACAGACAATTTCAGAAAAAGTTCTTTATCCTATTTGTTATAATTGTTTTCTATGTAAAAAAATCTTTTTTTTAATTTATCTAAGCTTTTTTATGATGTCATGATCATAAAATAAAATAGATATGTGACTAAGATTCCACGTTTATTGAATTGAACCTTACACATACCAACCCATAATGCAATAGTAAAATTTAATGGATATTAACGCACTCAAATAAGCGTAATAACAGCTCACTTAACCTAATATTACCACCAAGTGTTATTTGATAAGTCAGATGTGACTTTTTTATAAGAAATCTCCTCTGGTTTTAGCATTTTAATTATTTTAGTAAAAAACACAATCACAGATAACGGGTCTTATAACTCATGCTTCTTCACTCTAAGAAGTGACCTAAATCTTGTGTCATCGAGTTACCTTTGCTTATCAAACGTGAGGCTTAAATAGACTCTTTACAGAGAAATAAGATTTTTTTACTGCCCTATCGGAAAGTAGGAAATTTTTTCAAGCGTTTTAAGTGAGAAAAAGAAGCATCTGCCAAACTGAGTTATGAAATGAACACTTTTCGTTTCTAGAGAAGAAATTGCCATTACTAAATTCAACGACAACAAAGATAAAAAATTAGTGATGCAACGAATAATATATTGGGCCTGTCGCCGAATATCGAATATTCGGCTTTACGTTCTCGCCGATACCGAATCGACGAATATTCGGCAACGTAAAGTAGCGCCAATTTTTTCTTGTTTTTCTAGGAACACTTTTATTTGTGCAGTTGCAAGGCAAAAGGAAACTGGTCTACACCGGTAAATTAGTCGCGTTCACACGTATTACTTAATTATTTCATTGTTTTATCTTTTAATTTGTAAAAATAAAAAATTGTTAAAATGTAAATGCTTTTCTCAAAAAAATAAAAAAAAAATAGTTTTTTTTTAAACACAACCACAAAAGGGTTGTTTATTATTACTAAAAATGCTGTTTAATTGTTGTTAAAAAGTTGTTAATGCCGTTTTTAGTGAAATACACCCAAAATACTAATATTTATGTCAACTGGCTGTTTTTGAACTGTGATAACTGAGATGCGTTGTTCGCAAGGTTTAAATTTTTGTCTTGACTTGGTTTTTCAAACATTTACCGTTTACGTATTTTTTTGCTTTTTACGTCTCATAATTATCTTTCAGTTTTAGTAATTTTTAGAATCTTTAATACAGTTTTTTTGGTTAGTACTAGTATTATACATAGTACTAGTAGTAGTCGACCGACCATTGTAATAACAGTCGACCGACTACTACTAGAAATAGTCGGCTGACTGTTACTAAAATAGTTGATCGAGTGTTACTAAATAGTGGACCGCCTGTTCCTCAAATAGTCGGTCGACTGTCACTAATAATATTAATAATCATTCAACATTTTTTAATTTACTGTTTATGTAGTTGATTATGTATAATAATCATATAAACAATAAATAACAATTTCCAGGATGTATTCTATTTATTCCCGAGTTTTCTTCCTATTCGGTATTCGGCCGAATAGTGAGTCGATATTCGGTATTCGGCCGAATATTAAAAATCTAGCCGAATACGCCGAGTACCGAATAGTTACCGAATATTCGTTTCATCACTATAAAAAATACGTAAAAGGAATTTTCACAAAATTAATTTTTCTAAAATCCGTTTGTTAAAAACACAGTTTTTACAATAATTTAGATCAAAACTTACCACAATCAAAGAAAATATCTCAAACAAATTCAACCAAATTTTTGAGAAAAAATTTTCTTTTCCACCTCATGGAAATGTAGCTCTCGACTATCGTTTCGAGCGTACATCCTATCCACTCAGAAGAAAAGCATAACTTTCTTTCCTTATTGTGTAAATAACTATTGTGTTAATTCAATTTTAGAAACGTCAATTTTGCTTTTTTAATTTGTTTTTAATTTTTAGTTTATTTTTCAGAAAAAAATATTTTAAGAATTCTATCCAATCCCTACATTTCAGCTATTTTTTCTGACAGTTTTCAACTGATACGTTAAAAAATAGCAAGCTTCGAATAAAAGCTGTCTCTGCCGCTTCCCAGGCATTCCATTTACCAACACCTAAACTTTGATTAAATTATAATTATAATGAGCAGTCGTATTAGATGTTGAACAACTTTACGTAACAATTATCATTATTCACACCTTATCCAAAAATAACTTTCTCTTTTAATCATATTTTTTAAAATTTCCTTTTTATTGAAAAACTATTAATTTGCCACCATGATATTGATTGTTTATTGAGATTCGAGCAGAAGTTTGTCCGCACTTTATTATAAGTGTTGAATTATTTCCTTTATTCACGGATACCTTAAATAAAGTTGCCTATATTTTTTTTATTTGTTCCAGAAATGACAAAGCATGTCGAACGACTCCACTAACCTCCACCAACTTCCAATCACCACCAACAGCACAGAGGAGTCCACCACCCACATTCAAAAACTGGCATTAGCCGGCCTCCTCAGCGTGGTCATCGTCGTCGTTATAATAGGCAACACTCTTGTTATTCTAGCTGTGATAACAACAAAACGTCTCCGAACAGTAACCAACTGTTTCGTGATGTCGTTAGCCATCGCCGATTGGTTAGTGGGTGTCTTCGTCATGCCACCAGCAGTGGCTAACACACTAATGGGTTCGTGGGAACTGGGGTGGATTTTATGTGATATTTGGGTATCACTAGATATCTTGTTGTGTACGGCATCGATTTTAAGTTTGTGTGCCATAAGTGTGGACAGATATTTAGCAGTGACCCAACCGTTGAGTTATTCCAGGAGGCGGAGGTCGAAGAGATTGGCATTTACAATGATTTTGGTGGTGTGGATGAGTTCGGCGTTAATTACGTGTCCACCGATGTTTGGCTGGTGAGTTATTTTAGGTACCATCATTTCTGTTATTATTACCTATATTTATTTTTTGTTAATCGTTTAGAGATCGTTCGTAATGAGTGACTAATAATTTCGAAAATTAAAGTACACTCACTCTCTCACGCTAGTTCTTTTTTTAAACAGTCTCGATTATTAATCACTCTCATTAACATCACTGTTTATTAAATAATTATAAATAACGCTATGAATACACTAAAAAAGAAATAGGTACAAAAATACAAATTAAAGATGCTTTGGAGATAAGAAAAAAACAAGTAAAATAGAACCAGATAACCCGCTAGACAAAGAAAGAGTAATAAAAAATAAGAAAAAATTGAGACAATTTCCAGAAAGAATAAACAGCAAAATGACAAAGAAAAAGCAAGATACAGAAAATAGAATAAAACAAAAAGCGGATGACCAAAAACAAAAAAAATCTAAAACAACTAAAAAATAAAAAAATATATAACATGCCAAATATAAAAGATAATAACGGCAACATATTAACAGAAAAACATAAAATAGTAAAAAAATAAAAAAGGCATTTTAAAGAAATAACACGTGATAAAATTAAAGATCAAGACGAACAAGAATAAAAGAAAAATACGAAGTAAAAACCACAGAAAAAGTTTTAAAAAAAGAATGGATAAAAGGACAACTATATACAATATGTTGAAGATAACTTTTCTTGAAAAAAGCAAACTGCCGAAAAAAATAAAAACAGAAGTGGTGAAAAAGTGGTTGCACCAACAATACCTACATCAATGAAACAAATCGGCGTTATCAAAAAAACAAGAACAATGAGTAAAAACGATACAAATAATTGTTCTGCGAAAAATAGAAAACAAAAGTAACAAAACTAAGAGAAGCAAAACCAGAAACAAGACCGTCAGACAGAACTACACATACTCGTACAACATATTAACAAAAAATTATAGAAGGTTAACTTAAATGGTTTGGACATGTCAGACGATAGACTTAGAAAAAAAAGCTTTTGAAATGCGAGTACTGGGTAAAAACAAAAAAAAACAAAGACAAGATGGATACTATTACGAAAGAAGTAGAAAAAAGTGACTCGAAACGAAATAAACACCTAATTCAAGAATTCCAAGAACGTTAAACATAATCGTAAAAAAACTTTATGACTAAAAGATGTCATTCATTTACACTCATTTGAGTTACGTATCAGATATTATTACATAGCAAGTAATGTAATAAACCTTATGTAACTGAAATTTATTTAAATGTAAAATTATTTTATTTAGCAAACAACTTAATTCAGGAAATGTCATTCATATTTATCAATATTTGTATATCAATATGTACAAAAGATAAAATGTTGTATGTCACACGTAAACACTCTTTTTATAATAATGCTTATAAACTTACTAGTTATTTGCATTTAATTGCCCAGTTACTTCATATTGAAAATAACTATTTTGGTGGATTACGTCCATTTTTTTATTAAATTCGAAATTTGGTTTTACGGGGAAGTGGACGACAAGGCAAGAAAAAAAAAACTGTTTTATGAGGCCAACGTTTCGAATCCTTTATTGATTCTTCTTCAAGGCTCCTAATAAATGTCAGATTTGTTTGGCATGGTACCAATTTGTCTCGGCCAGTGGTCGCCGGAAGAATAGCATTCTTCCGGCGACCACTGGCCGAGACAAATTGGTACCATGCCAAACAAATCTGACATTTATTAGGAGCCTTGAAGAAGAATCAATAAAGGATTCGAAACGTTGGCCTCATAAAACAGTTTTTTTTTTCTTGCCTTGTCGTCCACTTCCCCGTAAAACCAAATTTCGAATTTAATTGAAAATAACATTTCGAAATTTCCTATGATTTCGTAAACGCATTGTCCTGTGGCGGTTTGTATAGTTCTATTTTTGAAATCTGCAGTAAATTGTGATTTTTACTTTTATGTAGTTTGTTTATCTAATTTTGTGGTTTCAGAACTTATTTGGCAATTTACGTGTTGCCAGCATTAACATACAAAATGTTCTTCCTAGGCTTTTAATTTTAACTTAATAAAACCGAAAAATCAATAAAATCTAATGTATCTTAATCTTAAGAGAGTTTTGAAACTATATTAGGAAATGAAAGAGTTTGTGAAATATTTGGAGGGTTTAGTGGCGGTTATAATGAGGAAAACTTGAAGTTGGAAAGCTTGTATTTGTTAAATGGGGTTTTGAATGTAATCCCCACTTTTGTATTGTTCTACTCAAACATAAAGTCAAGAACTAGGTAGAGCACAACTTGTTTTAGGAACATAATATGAGGATTTTACTTAATAGTTTAGAAAATTTGCTGAAAAGTTATTTCTGAATAATTTGTTAAACTCTCTTTAGTTTTAAAAATAAAAAATGTTTTTCATTATTTTATTTTTGAATAAACTGTACAAGGTAATTTCTTTTATTATTTTTGCTCGCTTAGATAAAGGATTTGTTGTTCCTTTTGTTACGGTGTAGTGGCAGTACATTTATTAAATAGAGCGTCTGGAGAATCCGCAAACCAAACAAGAACACTATTGTCTAAGCTTATATTATGTAAAATATACACAAGCTACTTTCTAGTGAAAATTGTTGTAATTTATATCCAGTGAAAAGTTTTCTGAAATAAGAAGAGCTTTGAATGGTGTAGAGTGAATTACTAAGAAAAAGATAACTGAAATAAACAAAGTACGTAGAAATGAATTTAAATTTTAAAATTACAGAAATTAGACAGAACAATTTACTAACAAGGAAATATTATTTGGAGTTTAAAATTGTAAACATACCATTGAATTAACGATTTTTATTAATGTAACATACCTCATTACATATGTTATATAATTCCTAAAATCTTATAGAAGTGTACACAAGGTGGTTTGTTTGCTGTACCCTGTACCCTACCAAGATAATATGGATGAGTTTGTAGAAAACATTTGTAATTAAATTTGCACGTAATTAATTTTTGAACGAGTACGCAAAATTTTCAGTAAACAAATTATTTAAATTAAGAAAAACAGAGATACATACAGGGTTATTCACATAAGATGACAAGGTGAAAATGCAATTCAAAATACAGTTTACAAAGGACTCATTGTTTTTTGGAACTAGAAAATTAAGTTAGGGATCCAACTAGTTGTCAGTGTCATTATATTTTTTTCATTCTCAATTAGTCAATCATCGGTTTGTAAGATTTTGAAAAAGAATAAGTTTGATCCGTACCATATACCTACAACTTGTTCAAGAGTTAAAACAAACAGCTTACCCCAAAAGGCTCCAGTTTTGCAATATTGTTAGAGAGAAAATGAATTTAGCAGGTACCTATCTGTTTTATGTGGATTATGATAATGCAAGAGAGATCCAGTTAGCTATATACGAGTAAATCGTATTTTGGCTTGCATTTTTACCTGGTAAGGCTCGTCATCTTACGTGAATAACCCTGTATACCTAATAACAAAAACAAAAGACCAAAAATTAATGTTCTATTATCTGTTATTTTATAAGAGAGAAACTACTAAGCGTTGGAAATTTGAAATATTCATTCCTGATTGGTTGATTAAAATTTCCAATGCTTACCGATTTCTCTCTGGTAAAAAAACAAACTGTAGCAGTTTAGGCAAATTAATAATAAAACATTATACAAAATTGTAAGAAACAAAACAATTTTTTAAAATTATCTATGATTTGTGTCATCTTTCATAAAAACAACATCCTTTTCTTAATAATTTTGTCACATTAATGTGATTTACAGATCGTTAAAATTACAAAGCATTCATTGTTCCAACGTTAAATACGATGAGAAAAAAAAATAAAAACAAGTAATACTTGAACTTTTAAATAGTTTATGATTTTGTTTGTTTATGACATTTGATACAAAAGTGGACATAAAACAGTTTTCTATTTAATTTATACTTACTACTCACAGAATAATCTAAAAACCAGTAGCAGGTAGATATTTAGAAAGTTTAGAACTAGTAGACACGTGAGATATTGAAGAAGAAACATCATCCAATTTGATTTTGCTCCCTCAATAACGTATATGTTCACTTGTTTTAAATTTTATCACTAGAAAGAGAATCGCTTCGAATGTGAGCTCAAATGGTAATTGTATTGTCTATCAACAAAATGCACCAATTTTCGCTACTTATTAGCAAAACCCTCAACCCGGATTAGAGCTTCCTGATCTTACGTTCTATAGGAAAACATTTAGTTAGTTTTTTGATTTTTTTATATAAAAGCAAAAAACCTTTGAAATTATACATATTTTAGTGAAGAAGAATAATTATACCAATAAAAAATTAATGCAGCTAATAAAATTGATCTATTATCATTTTGCATATCAAATTTGTATGTCTTCCTCTGTTTTGAATTACTTACTGCCTGCATCAAAAGATTATCAAAGGCAGATAAATTATAGCAATTTTTTTTAAATTACATTATTGCGAATTTTCTTCTTTTTGTCAATAGCTGCATTTATACCAGTTCTTTGTGGATCAAAGGTACTGGTCTTTGAAGAAAAATCTTTCTTTCAAAGAAGACTAATAAATGCTTTATTGTAGAGCTGAAAAAGTATCGATACTTATACCTGCCCAGGTGTTGAATACCGATACCGATTGCAATCAGTTATCCAAGTATCGATAGTTCGCGAAACCTCGATACTTCCAATACTTCCGATACCTTCGATACCTCGATTTCTTTTTCATACGTATAAAAACTAAATAAGAGAAAAGTATGTGGCAGTCTCTGAATGGTGTTCATAGTTACATTTCCCTATTAAATTTATTATTTAACTTGAAAGTTAAATTAGTTGTAGTGTTGAATGAGTTTAAATGATGAAAGAATTAAAATCTAAGTCATCCCATAAGTTTAAAAAACTTTGATTTGAATTCTTTCAAAACAGCCCCACTTTGTATAAAAAGAATGCTTCCGTCAAATTTAAATGAGTTTGTTTAAAAACTAATTCGTTAAACTACTATAGTTTAATTTGATACAAAACCGACAATTTGTCATTTATCGTAAAAAATGTAGAGTTGGGCCCATTTATTTTATAAGTTTCTGTAGTAAATTTGGGCCAAAATAATACAACATATACTCACTTTTTAAATTATAAAAAAGCAGTTCTATTTACTTTTCAAATAAAAACATTTATATGACTTACAACCGGCATTTCAAATATGTTAGTCAAAATTAAAGATAAAACCAGCACAAGCTTTAATACTTTATATTTGGATGAGTAAATTCCATCACAAGAACTAAACCTCCCACATTTTTTATCTACAGTGTCAACAATTAAAATGAAACACACCCTAAAATTTTAACAAAGTTTAAAGTTTTGTAACTTCTCGATAATCGGGATTATCTGATTTTATTTCTTATAGTTTAAGGTATAGTAGGTTTTCCGTGGGTTTATTGTTCAGGTTATACAGGGAATCATAATAAGCAGGTACTGTTAAAAAAAAAGTCTATTGATCCCATTTTACCAAAAAAATTTAAAATTTTTATAATATGTTAAAATATTCAGTTTTTTGGCTTATTCTAAAGGTAAAAATTTCAAATTTGAGTTCTGGGAAGTAGAGTTATAGGTCTTTTCAATGACTTTGAGTACCGAGCAATAAACCGCTTATATTCAATTATTACCCGAAGAAACCGAAAATGCTGTTGGAGATGCCGACCATTTAATTCTAAATTTACCTAAAAACCGTCTTAACATAGAGATCATTTTTACCTGATTCGCCATTCTTGCCACATCTGCGGTAGAAACCCTGAACTCAGATCCTCATGAATTCAGTCCCTCATTTTCAGGTAAATTAAAATTTAAACTTAACATTTAAAAAAAATCCAACTACAAAATGCCGCTTTCTGCATTTGGTAAATATTATAATTTTATTGGTTGAGACTTCAGAGTCAGTGAAATCCACAATAGACTATACCTTAACATTTTGTGTAATAAAAAGTTCTCAAAAATAAGTGTCGACAGTACATAATTCATACTGTTTTTTACGTGACAGCCGCATTGTCAGAGTAATTCTGAGAAAAAATCTCGGCTGTTCTGAGTTTTTGTTTTATCCAAACAGAATAAAAAAACAGTTAATAAAAAACACTTTTGCTGAGAAATACAATACTACCCGAAAATTGGGTAAAAAATTAAAGCCGTTGTGTGGATCTCAGATGAATAGATCCAATAGTCTCTAGGATTGAGAAGTGCTTGCAGAAATGTGTAATTTTTTCAGTTAATAAAATGTCTATTCGATTTTAACTGATTTAAAGCATTTTCTTATTTTATTAGTTATATCAGACATACATAATTTCATTATTCCGATATTTGGGTGACTGTATATAATAACCGTAATAGACAGTGTCATATTTAACTCAATTATTGGTATCCATCTTAAACCCTAAATGTAATTTAATTTAAATTAAAACCTATTTAGTTTGCAGTTTCTTTTCATCTCATTTAATTTTTCTCGAAAGAATAAAATGAAATTGAAGTTAATTATTTATTGTTTTCCAAGATGCACACTTCTATTTGCCAATAAAAATTAAGATGTATTTTTCACCTTGTAATTGTATTCAAGAAACGGAAATTTTTAATTACTGAGTTCAGTCTGCAAATAGATAAACTTTTATTTTTGCTAATTTGCTGAATTAAAATTTAAGAGTTTCACGTCTGCTGCAGTTGAAATGAATGAAATGATGGAAATAAATTTTGATTAGTAATTACTAATTAGGAAGTAAACAATTTTTTGCAATTAAATGATTAGTGATTACAATTACAAATAGAATAGCAGACTCTAAATCGCATCTGTTATAATTATTGTCATTTTACACATCTGATAATTATTAGTTTCGGGTTAGATTGCCGTTGATAATTCAAACAACTATAGAACCGCAAGGTAACTAAGATATGGCTATCTAATAAATGACATAATTAAGACTTAAAAGAGATGTCTTTGCTAATCGATGTTAATATTATTGTGTGTGTTCATTAGCGTAAGTAATGCTATTTGCTACGTTCGATTCATTTAAACGTTTCAATGAAATGTAATATACTTAAATGGCTTCAGGTTGTATGAAATACAACGTGATAGAAATGTTAATTAAAAATGGAAAAAAAATCCAAATGCAGCTAAAAATAGAACAAATTCTCACAATTTTAATTTTACAACATGTATTTAAATATATGTATTACTAGATTTTTAAAATGTATATAAAATTTTATTGTTATTTTTTTTTGTTACAAAGATGGAAATAGATATTTACTCGTATGTATTAAGGGCATGTTTAAAGCCCGGCATCGGAAATGTTTAAAAGCATACGTGCAGCAAAGGGCCTAATTTTCTGAAGGCCATTAGTGACAATTATGCCCTTAGTACATACCACAAATGTTAACATTGCTCGTTTAACATTTTCCGAAAGAAAAAACGAAAGAATCTTATTAGTCTTTATTGTTTAGTAATCTTTCGTGTCATAAAGATAAAGATGAAGCCCTGATTTACGGGAGTTTAAAAAAGATTGTGCTTCCAAAATAAAATAAAATAAAAATACAAAAGGTTTAAGTAAATAATTTGTATACTCTTGATCTACTTATAAAACAAAATTGTCTCTCTCTTAAAGTTTTTTTTTCCCTTTTTTTTGCAGCATAAACGTTGTACCTTTGGTCCTTTATTCTTTCTAAATATAAAGTAGATTTTCACAGTTTTATCATGTTTGGAGTATTTTGTCATATACTTCAGCTTGGTAGCTTAATTTCCCTATAATTTTATCAAGCTTTGAAATTTCCTTTTTTGTCTATAATCGTTTCCTTACCGGTCGTGACATTGTTTTCTATTATAAATTTAATTTTGTATACTGTATTATTTTTACGCCCTCTAAATCTCATTTCTTCTCTACAGATATTTCACTATTTAATCTTCTTTCTTGTATCGTACCTTACAGAAAGTTATAATATTTATTCCAACGTTTCATTATTTTTTGTTTCTGTTAAAATAATTTTTCCATTCTCATCTTAAACATTCTATTACAACATTTTTCTGTTTCATAGTTTACAATGTTTGATAGCAGTTTTCATGGTTTTTTTATTAAATTTTACCAGGGCGGCTGTTTTTTTGTTACTATTCTTTTACCATTATTTCTATGTTTTCTATATTTTTTATAGTTTAGGCCCTTCTTTGTGATTCAAACATTTTTTCTATATATTCTCACTAGTTTTTCAAGGTAACTATTGAAGCTTCGATTCCTATTAATAATTGAAGCACTAAGTAGCATACTTTCCCGTGTTTTATTCTTACATCATGTATTAACCGTTTGGCTTATCACGCTCAACCCGTATTTGCTTATCATACGTCTAAGATATTATCTTGAATACTGCGTTCTTCTGCACCCTTTCTAATACGAGTATCTCTCTATGTACTGTCTTTCCCACCACAATGGTTCTTCTTCTGCTGCTTATAATTCCTCCACTATATTCTGTAACAATCCAAAAATAGAGTTCAGACCTCTTTCCGTATCGTTTTCTATGTCTTTCTTTATTTTGAGATCTTTGTCTACTCAACTCAACTCTGTTGTTTGACACGTTTTATAGTATTTTAAAACTGTATTCTGCTGAGTATAACATTGTAATTTCCTTTCTTTTATCTACTTAGTTCTATCATATACTTTCTTGGTATCATATTGTACTGTAGCTTTTATGCTTTCTGTATCTTTTTTCATAACCCGCATAGATTAGTCGTCTATCCATGCTAACAACTTCACTCCTTGAAACAGACATATCTAGTTCCATCACTCGGTTGTTTATTACGTTCTACCCACAATAGTCATAGTAGAAGTTCTGGAATAATTTTCATTTCGGTACTCTATCTTTCCAATAGCCTTCCTGTATGATAGCTATCATACATTCTTATCAGATACTAAGGTACAAAATTTCGTAAATGGAGGGTTGGACTTTTAGATACTTGCAATAATAAACAGAAACATAAGAATTGTTACTGTTACCACAATTCTCCAATTGATTTATGGCGGCTGCTTTATACTTAAAGCGCATTCCTTTTTTACCAAATTTTTACTTTGTTTTGGATATAGCAAATATATAGTTAAATTCTTTGAGATCATTGAGGAATAAAGGCAAAAGAATCAACTTGCTCATTCTATCTTTTCTTAGTTCTGCTGGTACTATCTTCCATAATGTTTTGCATTGTACACATTTCTCAAAATTGAATGACATTACGTCATATTTCCGGGAACACACAGAGTCACCTTAAACGTAAGCTTCCGTAGTTCATACAGAATTTTCCAAAACAGTTCGTTACAATATACTATAAATGAAAAGTAGAAATGACTGAATAGGTTCGTAAAAACTAGTTTTAGCAAAATATGTTTAACTAGTTAAGTCTAGATTAGAAAAAAGAGAACAAAGAGAAAAGTTCAAACTAATAATAATTACAATAAAAAAAACACCATTTTGTGTCATAATATAAAAACCAGTAACCTTTATTTTTATATAAATTTATATAAAATATATGTTTCTACAAAATCCTCCCTAAAATTACACCAAAATACCGGTCATATTTAAAACCGTCCAAAACTACACCCCATTTGAATTACATTTTCCGCATTCCTCCCTTTTCCTTCCTCATTGCATAAATCTAAAAAATCCTCTATTATTGCTGTTTTTACGTGTCCTCTTAATAATAAAAAACCCTCTTTTTATTTCAACCGTATCAAAGAAAATAAAAAGGTAAAAGTGTCATTTTCCATCCCTTGCGTCCACCTATTTTTCTACCGTCATAAATTCCAATCATAAGTAACGATGAGAGAGAAAGAACCACTTTAGTATCAAAACAATAGCAAAGAGCGTCGGCGATTTTACGACCTCTAATCTCCCTTAAAAGCATTCCACCACTGCTTATTATTGTTCCGACTGAATAAACATAATTGTGCATTAAAATTCGCACGCGTTTTCAATTTAATTTTTATTGGATTTCAGGTACGAACCGGGAAGACACAATGAGAAGAATTGTCGGTATAATAAAAATACTGGTTATGTGATTTTTTCGGCGATGGGATCCTTTTTTATATCCATGATGGTCATGCTTTACGTTTATGTAAGGATATCATGTGTGGTAGCACAGAGGCATGATCAACTTGCCCATATTGACACACATTCAAGGGTAAGTAACATCATTTTTATTATACGTATCTTTAAGACATGTTTTTTAATTTTATATATTTTTTAAATTGTTTAGATTTATTGTCTATGCTCATATATGACTCATTTATTTAATATTTATTTATCAACTACAAAGTTGACCTTTTAATTTCTTTTTCTCGGTGTCTCTTTCTCACTTTCTTGATTCTGACTTTCTGATTTTTAAGATTTGTTTTCTAAATTCCATAGAAGTGTAGATGACTTATTCTCAAAATTTTTTGAAATTATTTTGATTTTACATACATTTTCTTAACACTCATTCTTCTAGATAATTCATTCTTTTTTAGATTATCTGAACAATTCATTCTCAAAACTCACTTTCTAGTAACATATATATTTCGACTCATTTTCACTTTTTGTAATTTTTTAAAATCTCTAGAAATTCACTTACTTTTTAGTGTTATTTAGTGTTATCTAAACGGTTCATTCATAATTTCTTAATTATTAAATTCTCTACACTCCCTCTTCTCTCAAGATTCATTCTTACTTTCACCTTTCAAGACTCATTCTTCACACTCATTCTCACTTTCACAAGTTACTTGTTTTTTAATATATTTTTTAAATAGACTCATCAAACTGCACGACTTATTTCACCTTCTAGACTTATTTTCTACACAACTCATTTACCCTTTCCAGAATTATTAAATATTTAAAATCTCTAAACAACTCATTCTAAGACACATTTTGTAATTTTAATCCATAAACGGCGCCTTATCAGGAATCATTTCCTAGTTTCATTTTGTAAACGACTCATTCTCACTTTCTTAATATAGTTTCTACACAAACTATTTTTAAATTTCTGAACGATTCATTTCAAATATTGAAAAGGGTAGTTTTATATTACTGCAGCTTTCTGATAATTTCGTGACTACTTTGTTTCATGTTACTTGCAGTTTTCTGATATGAATTTTTGTTAATAATTTAATGATTATTTTTACACCTATTAGATATGTAAATCCCATTTCCCTTTTCACCACTTTAGACGAATTACAGCCATTTATAGAACAGAACAGAACAATGAAAATTGAGGACAAAAAGCTTGCGCCAAGTATTTTTCAGTTGTACGTTGCTATAATAGTTGATAAAGTGCAAAGATTATTTTACCTGACAAATACGTCATAGAAGAGAAGATTTATGGGGAGTTTTATTGTATTTTTAATGGTGGGTGTAGGTGATGAACGTAATTGTGTTAGTATTAGGATTATGAAACTGTATTTTTTCTAACTGTAATCCCTAAATAACTTTCTGACTTTATTACAACATAATATTTACTACCAAATTTTGAAACAAATAGCAAAATGTTAATATTTGATAAATTTTGAGAGACTAGCAAGTTGTCAAATTCAAACAGATATTTTAAATTTGACTGTAATTTTACATATTTTTTTTATATTCGTGCCCAGCCAAATAAAATTAATTACGGTATTTATTAAAGTACATTAAAATGTACCTACGTAAAAAAAATTATCTTTCTTATCTGGCGTCAAACCCCCATTTCATGTATCATCTCACTAGATGGCATTCATGAAAACCATTAGAAAGATCTCAAACGTATGATGTTGGTCTGCGAATCGGACTTTATTGAATTGCGTATCATTGCCAGATAAAATTACCACGGAAATGTCTTTTACGATGTTTCCATAGTGGCCAGGATTGGATAACCGCAGGTCACTCGCTAATAACACTCGATAAAGCTTACGTCGTTCAGTTGAAAATTTAATTGTCTTTTTAGATTTAATATTGTGATAATAAAAAAGCTTGGATTTTTTTTCAGAAAAGCCAAAAACTCGTCATCAGCGTTAAAGAAGAGTCTGACATTGATCGAGTTTCCTCTGAATGTGAGGATCAGAATTTGAGATGTCCCAGGTATTTTCGACAAATAAGTGGTGCATGGTAAATGTTTTTTTCTTTTTTATTTTATTTTAAATTAAGTAGTATTTACATTACATTACGAAAGTCATGCGTTACATAAGTAGTTGTGTAATTAGACAGTAAAGCATGTGATTTAATGCCGCGATTGGTAATTCAAAGGAGCAGTCTTGATTTTTTTCGCCAAACCTACCAATTTTTTTTTTTTAATTGCAGTTTAACATTAAACATAAAATTATTGTGACAGCTGAAAGATACTTTAGACGTTTTTTGCTGTTAGTCGCATAATTTCTCAGTATCTTGCCTTTAAACGGAAAACTCCACTATTTTTGCTGTTAGACGTAAAACTCCAGAATTTTTTCACTCGCAGAAAAAACTTCAGAATTTTTTGTCCTCGCACAAAACACTTCCACAGTTTTTACCACAACACACTAAAATCCACCATTTTTTTGCTAAAAGACACAAATCTCCACAGTTTTTTGCCATTGCACAAAAAAATTCCCAGTTTATTGTTGTCGCAAGCAAAACTCCACCACTTTTAGCCCTCTTAAGAAAAAATTCTCATCTTTTTTCTATGGCGTACAAAACTCCACCGTTTTCTGCTTTAAGACGCTTAATTTCACAGTTTTTTGCTGTTCGATGCAGATATATACAGTTTTATGCTCTTGTACAAAAAAATTTCCGGTTTTTTGTTATCGCAAACAAAACTCCAAGACTTTTTGCCTTCGCACAAAAAAAATCTCTCTTTCTTGCTGTGGAAAACCAAACCACACAGAAGTTTGCCTTATCATGCAAAATTTCACCATGTGTTGCCCTCTCAAAAAAAAATTCTCGGCTTTTTGCTATGGCGCACAAAACTCCACCGCTTTCTGCTCTAAGGCGCCAAATTTCATGGTTTTTTGCTGTCAAACGAAGATTTATACAGTTTTTTGCCCTTGCTGGAATAATCTACAGTTTTTTGCTGTCCTAAGCACAACTCCATAACCTTTTGTTCTCGTACCAAAAAAATTACCGATTTTTCGCTGTAGCATGTAGAACTTTTTGCACTAGGGCGCGAACTGCACATTTCTTGCTATCAGACGCAGATCTCCACAATTTTTTGTCATCGCACGAAACAATTCCCAGTTTTCTTGCTGTGGAAAATTCCAGAACTTCTTGCCATAGCAGGCCAACTACACGTTTTTGCTGTCACTTGGAAATCTTCACTGTTTTTTGTCCTCGCACAAACAACTTCACACAATTGTTGCCATTGCACAAAGAACTTCACAATTTTCTTGTTGTCGCAAACAAAACTTCACCGCTTTTTGTCCTAACACGAAAAACTCCACCGTTTTTTGCCCTCAAACTCTACAATTTTTTCTAATTAAACTTAAAACTCCGTAGCTTATTGCCCGGCCCCAAACAAACATCAGCGTTTTTTGCTGTGAAATGAAAAAACTCAAACGTTTCTTCTCATTGCACGAAAAACTGTAGGGTTTTTTTTCTATAAAAACACGAAAAATTCCAAAAAAATTTCCCTTTGCCTAGAAAAGTAAGGGTGTTTTTTTGCTGTCGCTGTCACAAGGTTTGTTGTTCTTGCACCTAAGATATCAAGATTTATTGCCCGCTAAGGAAAAGCTACAAAGCTACAACACCAACGGGTTTTTTTCCAGCAGCACGTAAATATCGACCCAATTTGAGTATCGTACATAGATAAAATTCTTTTTTTTTGTTCTTGTACGTTGTAATCTTTAAGTCTTTGTAAACAAAACTCATTTTTGCTGTGGAATGGAAAACTCTGCAATTTTTTGCTGTTAGGCAAAAAAATCCAGAGTTTTTTCCCGGATGCAAAACGTACCAGTTTTTTTTCCTTGCACGCCAAATTAAGTGAGTCTTTTGTGTTATAGCAAAAACTCTGAAATTTTGTGTGCCAGTCAGTCTTGTGTGTGAGAGCAAAAAACTGTGGAAGTATACAAACAAGAGAATTTTAAAAGTTGAGAGTTTAAGTTGTGTTACTTATTATAATCGTTTTGACATATTTTTTAATGTCTCTTTTGTGATTAAGTTATCGAGTTGCATGAACTTTGTGTAATATAAATTGAAATTATAGAGAAAAGTAGTTATTTGTAAAGTAGGGTAGTTGTATAATGAAAATGTAGAGTTGCAAGTTATGAAGCTAGAATTGCCATATGTTTCTCTTGAAGTAATTTTTTTTAATGTTTAATAAAGATCTGCAAAATAAGAGATGTGATTAAATTGGTCTTCTCATGACACACATCTCCTCCAATATTAGAATACACAACACTGAAAAAAATACCCCAGAAACTCTAATCTTGTGAAATTACCTTGTTAATTGCATCCCCAAGCCACCCAATCCCAATTACCGCATGACTTTCGCTCTCACCTTCAATTACCTCCCTCAGCTCATCATTTTTTTTTTCCAGTGGTCAATCGGCTGAACCCCTTAACCAGCAGTCCAACGCCAACCACGAGCAACGCAAATCTCTCGGCACACGTTCTCTCCGTTCAACTCTCAACTACTCCTTCAACCATGAGCCCCTTACGCCCCCTCAACGCTCCGCTAGTCTCTACCGGCCGCACTCGTTCACTCCTCAGCGGTCTTCCCGGCCGGAATCCCTCAATTTCGATGCGTCCGTTTTGAATTTCGAACCCGCAACACGCGTCTCCTCCTTCCGAAGAGAAACCAAAACTGCACAAACGCTCAGCATCGTCATGGGTGGATTCATCGCTTGCTGGTTACCATTTTTTATTTTTTATCTCCTCACACCGTTCATTCCTAGCAATCAAGTGAATTCGTTGATTATGTCGTACTTGACTTGGTTGGGTTGGTTCAATTCGGCGATTAATCCGTTTATTTATGCGTTTTATAGTCCGGATTTTAGGATAGCGTTTTGGAGATTGACTGTTAAACATTTTTCAAAGTCGCGGAGAGCTGATTTCGCGTTTCAGCATAAGTGAGGGTGGAGAAATTGGGTCAAAGTCTATTCTAGTCATTGTATTTTATAGTTGTAATATTGTAATTTATTATTCGATGAGGTGCTCGAATGCGATCAGCGATTTGACGAGCGAATTGACGCTAGTCGCGTTCGAAGGACCAAAATGTGGTTGTTGCTTAATAAGGTGAAGAGGGAGCGACAAGTGTGAGTGAGTACTTACTCGTAACGGAATTTTTTTTAGTACAGAGTGATCACACAAAATTAATGTCTCAACTTAGTAATCTTAAAACTATAGTCATTGTTAATCCAAAATCTATTCATGATTAAAGTAGGATTAAAACTGTTGATCAGTTTGTTATTTGGATTTTTGACAAATAAATTTCTTTTTTCTAAATTTGTTTTTATTTTCCTTACAACCTTCAAGTTTTCAAAATATTAGTTATCAGCAGAGGTGGAAACTCAAATTTTGGATAAGCATTTTCCAAATGATGGCAAATTTTTGACATATATTTTTTTAGAACTGTGTAGATTAGATACTATTTCGATCAATTTGCGCATCCTTATCAATGTGAGAAATTACATTTCACATCCTTATTGTTACATTGTTGGGTTTTAACCAATAGCATTCGAGTATTGTAAAAAACAAGATAAATTTATTGAAAGTGACATCAATAATTTAACGTTTACATTTATTTGTTCTAAATTTTTAACCTCAATTAAAATTGTTAATATGTCCAAGCCCCTTACTTCATGCCCTTAAGACAAAAATAACTATTTTCAAATCAATAGACACGTTAAAGTAAAAACACAATTTTCCGAAAAAAAACAGTTTTTGCTATCCTTTTTAGTCTAGTTTAGTTCTAGTTTAGTCTAGTTTAGTTCTGACTAAGTAAAACTAGATAAAGTCCTTTAAACTGACTTCTAAGGCTGAGGGGTAGTTGGTGGGCGGTAACCATAGTGCGATTAATTTTTTATAAAGCGGCAAATAAGCACATCGTAATAAAATTCGCTAAAGAAATAGCCTTACTTTATGAAGCCGCTTGATAGAACGACGCAAGAACAGGCGTGACAAACAGCTTGAGCAGATTCAAGCGAAAATAACCCACGCCCCCTTTATAATTTGTATTGTGATCAACTTTTGCATTTTTCTTCATGAAGCAGTCACAATTTTTTTTTGCATTTTCTTAGTAAACTGAGTTAATCAAATACGTTTATTCATACTCATAAGTTCTAAAAACAAATTATTGTTACATGGTTGTAGAAAAAATAATGTACAAAACTCGGTAGAAAGTGACTTTCGCGCATGGGCATAATTGTTGACTTTTTCACTTGTTATATAATATACTACTATAAAAGCACTTTTATTTAATTGTTTATAATAATATTAAGCTGATTGAATTTAACAACACTAGTAGGTGTACGTTTATTAATTGATAAATTAGCTGTTAAATGTAACGTGTGATACAAATTTATAAAAATCGTGTCATTTCTGTTTCAGTTTCCGTAAATTACTGTGTGATTTATTAACATGAAGTGCTTTTAATTGAATCAGTCATGCTGAAAATTGGAAATTTGCAAACGTCCTCAAAATTTGTATTTTTTGATTTGTGTTCATTCACAAGGAAATAATAAAATTCTTGAAATAAAAATAATAGGAAGATTGGTTGGTTTTATTCGTACAATTTATATGCTCCCTATGTTCGGTGTATAAAACGAATAAAATGTAGAAAACTGTATTTGTGAGTTATGATGAAAATCACGTCTGAACTAGACTCAATGTTGATTTAAATTTTTAAAATAAATATGCTATGTATAAGACGGAAGTGTCTCCTAGCGTTTGTTCCAACTTCATCATCACAAAATATACAAAATGTGCTAAATCGTTTGTAAATATGTAAAATACATTCTTTGTTCTTGTAAATGAAAAAATGGAACAAAAATAGATTCGGAGAGAAATATGAGTATATACTCATATTATTAGAATTTGTTTAATGTTGGTTTGTGTAGAGTATTTGGGGAAAAGCAAAAACGTAAAAAATTTTATAAGTCATAAAAATAAGAAAATAATTTTCTAACGTTGTGACTACATAAAATGGTGTTTCACTATTTTATCGAATCAAGAAAATTTCAGACGATACGACACTTGCTGTACCTCATAAAATTTGACCGATACTACCGCGTATTCATCAAAAAAACACATAGAGATGCTGTGGAATTGAAAAATTTAAATACCAGTCAAATTGAAATGTCATTTTTACACATTTAAGCACATTGTCATCATAGATATTCATTATTTACCCGAAATATGTTAAAAATGCTTTCCTTCTTGTCTAATTCCAGCAAAATTGCTTTTAAATTTTGGTCTCTTAAACGAAAGTAACAAAAATTAAAATTATCAATCATCTTTAATCGACCGATCATTGTTAATAAATGTCGTAACAACATACTTCTTCTCCTTATCGCTAGTTGCAAGTTTTTCTTTAATTAACAGTTTGTATTTCAAATATTTTGTTCATAAACTGAAACATTGCCACAAAGTGACGATTAACTCTAGTCTTGCCTCTAGTCCAACTATAAAGGGCTATAAAGTGTTTAATGGGTGAGTTTAGGTCTTACCCTCTATAACTCACCGAATATTCATAAAATTTTACGAGGTACAACAAAATGTTTTTTCTAGGATATTGAATTTCATTGTATACTTTTACAAAGAAAATAAAAATGTAAACTTAGACGAATAAATCTAGTATATTAGGATGTAGAAAAAACGTGATAACAATCACGAATAAGTGATTATGGCGATAGTAAATATTTATTGGGGAGAATCACTCAAAACGGGGCTGATTTCAAAACCAAAAAAATTGAATTAGAACGAAAAATGCGCCAAACGTGTGGATTTCTGTATTTTTTAAGTCAATGGTTACAAAAATTGTGTAACAGCGCTTATTGTAAAGAATGTAAAAGAGTATTGTTCAATAATTGTGTCCCTCTTCACGTTATTTGTGTGAATATTTAGTACAAATTTAAATGTTAAGATATTAATATTTTTGTAAATAGTGTATATTGATTTTTTTATATTATCAGTCCCCGTCATTTTGTAGACTCATCGCTTTTTCTGTAAATAATATTGATAATAAAAAATAAACCATGTTTTTGTATCTATTTTTATATTTTATTGTAACAATGGCTTAAACAATCTACCGTTCAAGCACAAATCAATGTAAAATTTTCTCTCTAGTTTAAATAATAATAATAGATAAATGTTTATAAAAATAAATTTTTCGTAAAAATAATTATTTAAATTCCATTGTAGACTATAGAATTTTCCTATTGATTACCATCACTACTCCTCTCCTTAATTAATAAAAAACAGAGTCCTGCAATTTCAATGTAAAAATAACAATACAGTCGTCGCTCGATCCAGCACAGAGATATGGAGAATCCTGATAAGCCACCTCTCATACTTGCTTAAAGACAGCACAGTCAAAATATTCATAAAAAAATATTTTTACTATCCATTTTCGACAAGATATTTATTAATCTTTTAAGAATACATAAAAAAATAAAAAATGTGAAAAAATTAAAAACTCAAAATGTTATAAGTTGTTGAAGTAGGGGATTGAAACAAAAAATGGCGCGCCAAGTTTGTCACGATTGCAACCCTTCTAATGATCCGAAACAAAAAAATAAAAGAGATTAATTTAAATGAATGCTGCTATCATACTAAGAAAATGTAAAAAAATTTTTTTGCTAAAGTCCAGCTGTCCGAAAAAAAGAAAAAAATTTTTCCTATTTTTTTGCCTTTTCGGAATTTTTTAAAAATAGTAAAAAATTTTATTTTGTTATAATAATAGTATGATAAAGACATGTATTGAGAACACTCACACCAAATTTCAAGTAAATCGGTTATGTAGGACCTGAGAAATCATGACAAACTCTTTGAAAAATGTAGTTTTGAGAAAAAAGCGTTTAAAGTTTTGGGTAAAATTAGATAGACGGGTGTTCCCAACGTCTTTTGTTCGATTCGTTCCGGTCTAAAATGACTATATCTCTAAAAATAATTAAAATTTTAACAAATACTTCTAAGGACATATTCTTGAAAGGTTAAGCTTTAAAAATACCAAAAGAAAATTGATTTTTTCAAATTTCTAGACCAGAATACCCTCTTAATACCACACTTAAATCGTTCGAAAAACTTTTGCCCCTAATATAGCTTCCCGACATTTCATAAGGTCCCGTAACCACGTATTCGAAAATGTACAGATCAAAACCGACTTAGATTTTTTTTTATATCCAATATCCCGATCGACGTTCTTGAGTTATTGTATAATTCACATTTTTTTTTACTGTCCTTGCCGCTGTAAAAGCACACCTATAAAATCTAGCGCGCCTAATTTAAATTTCTTTTTGGAATTTCCGAGAATACATTTTGAGAAAGACAGCGCATGTTGGCACATCCGAAAAAAAACTGTTTGAAATAAACATATCCAAAGATAACAACCTGCAACAAATTCGTGGCTTTAAGGTGGTTCGCTCTATTCAGCCAAGCTCGCGAAATCCAAACTCCTCGAGATAGTTGATTAATGCCCTTCTCGGGCTTCTCCCCGAGACCAACCCCCCAACATAACAAAAACAATTATAATCAACGCGTGTATCATAAATAATGCAAATAATAGATTAAAGTATAGAAAAGTGTTGTTTGTAAATAAATAATTTGCATAGATTTTCTGAAAACACTAAAAAATTTACGGTTTTGTATAAATATTTATATTTTTTAATTGTAACAATAAAACAGCTTACAATTTTTATAAAAAAATATCCTCAAAATTTATTTAAACTTCCGTTTCCTCCTGGTTGTTTTTTTAGGTTCATCTCCATCATCGTCATTACCATCACTATCCTTATTCCACTCTTTTTTCAACTCATGTAACATATTTGGTGTTAAAATTCCTTGTGCCAACAACCTTTCAGTTAACTTCCCTCTTCCAATCATAGTTTTAGGTTCTACAAAAAAAATTTAAACGACAAACCCTCACAAAAACAGCAAGTACCTCTCAAATACGACTGTTTCTGCCTATTCAACGCAAACTCATCCTCATCAGCAGCCCTTGCCCCTGAACTCACCCCAGTCTCAGAATTCCGCAATAACCTAGTTAATTGAACCACCCCTTGTTGTATTATCACATCTAACTCTTTCTGCATATCTCGTACCAAATCTGGTTGGTTAAATAGATCCATAAAACGGTAACTCAGCCATAAATATAAATCCAAAACGTCAAAAACTGCCTCCAAGTGTACAAGATCAATGATTGTTTTAGGGGGCTGTAAAGGCCACCCTATATTTCGACAAAGCCAATCAAACGTGATTGGTTCATTTTTACTATACTGACGTGTAAATTTCAAAAACATTGTACAAACAAAAGGCATTTTTTTCGAAATGGGGGCACAACAAAAGACGTAACGAGCACGTAAAGGCAGAGGGACGTGTTGAATCATATCAGCGAGAAATTTAAAATCTTCCACATTACACATGAAGTAAAGCGAGTCATCAACTGTTGATAAGTTCACAAAAATGTCCATTAAATTACTAAGAGTTGAATTTGGTAAGTGATAAGCATAGAGTTCAATTTGTTCAGCTGTGGGGTGAAGCCCTGCTTGGACTATTGGTTCAGGGGGCGATTCTAAAAGTGTCCGAAGAGTTTTTAAGTCCTCGGATTTAAAAGTTGTAACGTAGCCCTTTTCCCATTGGGTACCGTACCGGCCAGCCCGGCCTGCTATTTGTAAAGCGGCACTAACTGAAATTGTGTCCATTTCTTTTTCCCCTTTTTCGTTCATTGTAGGTTTAATAAGGGAGTAAAAAATTACACGTCTTATGCTCCTGTTTCATAAAAATTTAAATAAGAATTAAAAAAAAGAATGTAAAGTGAATTATTACAAGTTAAGGCCCATTCCGATAGCGTCAGTTGCGACTAGAATTTTACAACTGTTTTCAGGATCATTGAATTTGGCAGCTTGGGCTAGTTTAGTACCAGGCGGAAGACCCCCGTATATAACCGCAACTTCTTTACCGGTTGCTTCAATTCCGCGTGAAACAGCATAAATGTCATTTTTACTGAAGCAGACTATGCAGTCGCCTGCCATTACGTTATCCAGACTGCCTAAAATTTTTATTTTTTGGGGTGTTTAAGGCGGTTTGGCGCTTGGAGCTTCGTTGGCGATAAAAAATAAAAATTAAAACACCAATATTCAAACCACGACGTAAAATAACAGATAAGAGCATTCACTCGCCAGCTAAGACCCACATAAAAATATCCGATGGAAAAAGAGCATTTATTAGCTGCTTAATATTGCAATGCACTTTGATTTAAAAATTACAAAACTAATTACACAAAAAAAACATTTTTTTTAAATTTAGGTAGTGTAGCCGATTAGCGTGTGTACTTCGTCAAGAGAATGATCCATTTTATTTATTTATTGTAATGCATAACCATAATACGACACTAATAACTGTCAAACCAATCAAACTGCCCACCATTGTTTCACTATTTCACCGCTTTTTGCGCTTCGATAAATATTTGTACAGAACGAATAATACCAAATCGCTTTTGAAGTTTTTTTTTTAATACATAACATCGGCTACAACGACGAACAGACCATGTCGAAATAGAAAAAAAAAATTATAAGTATTTAAACAATCACAAAATTATGAATCTCATAATTTAAGAACAGATTTGACAGGTTGTCGGGTGACTGTAAATAATTAAGTTTTGTACAAATAAATTTTTAACACTTTCAATATTATACATAAATAAGTTAAACGATAATCGCATTTGAAATAGAAAAGCAATTGCATTAGGCATTTTTCTTACACAGGAAAACTCAAGTAGGACAAATTTATTAACTGCAGAAATGCCAACAGACTCAGTCATTTTCAGCCTCATTGTTAAATAATTAGATAAAGCTATATAACGTCTTTTGATAGTCTAAAAACTTATCAAAAATGTATTATTCACCGCCAACAAAGCCACATTATTTTAATTACCTAACGCTGTATCCTCTATATGTAAATCAGTAAGTCTTTTATAATGTCTAACTTCAATATCCTCATTTGTGGTTAAACAAAGTTGGCTCAATAAATCAATAGCACCTGCTTCACCACATAAATGTATTTCTTCTGCTACCAATCCCAAAAAAGCCCTAGTCCAAGCCCAACCCCTTTGTTGGTCTCGAACCATTTGAATTTCATCAATTATCGCAACCTCATCTAAAAACAATTTAAAAATAAACATCCCAAAAGTTATTAAAAAATTGTATTACAAGGAGTATTTATTGAAGTCATTTCAACAGTACAAGAAACGTGAGCTGAAGGTGCTCCTGAAGGATCTGCGTATTTACGTTCTTCGCCTGTTACTAAGTCACAAGGTGTGCCCTAAAATACCTTATTTATCCAATTTTTAAACTAAAGAAAAAAATAACCAACTCTATTATTAGTTTTATGGTAAACTTCAGTCGCTAGTAATTTAAGGGGGCCACAATACACTCCTGATTTGGCATTAATATAACTCTCTAAAGCATGATAAGTTTTTCCCGAATTAGTAGGACCTGCATGGAAAATAATTTTTCGGTTTAAAGCCCTAGCTTCAGGATACCAATTAGCTGGACTTCGTAAATCCGAAATTTTTTTTAAGTCGTCCATACATTCTAAATGTGGAAACATTTGTTTTGCATGTCGTAAAAAATAAGGAAAAACATCTGTTACATTTCCAGCGCCTTGTAAAATATCACTAATAACAACATGAAGATCTACTGGTAAGTTTTCTGCTTCGAGACAATACCGTCTAAAACTAACATACGCCTGGTGTTGGAGATAATCTACGAATTTTTATTATTTATTAATTGTTAAAACTACAATTGAATAAAAAGACGAATGTCCAAAAATTCGATTTCTTGTAGAACTGGGATTTCCATCGTTTTTCACCAATATTGAACCTAATACAGACAAAAAAACAGTTAAAAACAATAACTGTCAGGACTCCTAAGTCTACTCAAGAGTTATATCGATTTAAAAAATCTGCCGTGTCCATGAAAAACGATAAAAATCCCACCTCTGTAAGAAAACGAATTTTTGAACATTCATTTTTTACCTCTGTACCCTTCAATTATTGCTTTCTACTTACTATCAAGTCCATTTTCTGTTAGTAATTGCTTGATTTCATTCTTTTGATAAAATTTGTTAAGCACTTTAAGCAAATCAGCTTTATTTAAATTTCCTGTCAGTTCAGCCCCCACGTTAATATCATCAGGATTTGGCTTAACTGGTACCGGTATAAATAAAGATGATATGGAACTGTCACTTTTTTTAAATCGTCGTTGCGATAATTTTAAATTATGTTTAGCTAAAAAATTCACTCCACTTAACGATAAATTTTGTACGGCAGCACAAAGTACGCCCAAACGTCTGCCGTTTTGCAACATTTCTGTTGCGTAAAATATTGAGGTTATGTCGTAGAAAATTGAGGATTGAGGTTATGTTAAACATCAAAGAAGTTTTTTCTAGAAGTCCGGAAAGAGTGAAAACTTAAATGAAATAAACATTAGAAAAAATTGATTTTACACAAGAACAACACATTTGATAGTTTTCGTAACATTACACTTACCGCTAATGTCTAAATTAAATAAAAAAACTAAAAAAAGTGCATGGTTTTAGTAATTACCGTCGTCGCGAAAGCAAGAAATATTGCATAAACGAATAACATTAAAACGTCATTGTGTTTTAACAAAACTAAAAATAAATATAAAAAGTTATTCTTAACGGAGTGCAGCCGTAAAAAAACAGAACACACCGCAACCGTTAAAAATAATTAAATTGGCAATTATTAATGCAACCAGTAATACGAGGTGTTTATAAGGTGAGATCGAAATGTAACTGAATCAGAGCAGGCTGTGCCAGCGTAACTGTAATCATGTATCTAATCATTACAGTAACGCTGGCACAGCCTACTCTGATTCAGTTACATTTCGACCTCAGGTTAAATGGTTGTAGGAGGCTGTGGAAATAATAAAAAGTGTTCTGCCTTTTAAAGACAATGATTTTAGCTATTATTATAACTATTATTAGACAATTAAGTAACTCCAGGAACCATTCTCTAATACTCCGTTGCGGAAATAGAACATCATCATTTTTCACAGCCTCCTACTATTATACAATCATTGGTATAATCGAAACACTGTAGTACTAGTTGCATTCCTAACATTGTTGAAAAAGTAATCTAAAGCAAAATATATTTGAAAAAATTAATTTAAAAATTAAGAATAAAGTTTTAAATAGTGAATTTTTCACCTTAAATATTTAAGTAAATTCAAAAGCAACATTTTTTAAATTTTGCTGGCTATAAGCAAAATTTTACTAATTTTAAAAGCCAGAAATGATATTTCTTATCAATTTTTAAATTAATAATGATGAAAACGCGACACTGTTTTTCTAATTTTAAAATCTAGGGCATTTCTTATAATTATCAAGTTTTAAATTAGGTAATAAAAACAAAGTAGTTTTTTCCTAATTGTGATGCTGATTATGCTCCTGGCTACATAAATTCATAAATTTTACCAGGTGTAAAACAAATTATTAGCATTATTAACATTTATGCGACAACACTGATGTTGCATTGACAAAACTGAAAAAGGACTCATGCCAACAGATGTTTGTTGTTGGTTTTACGAGTACAAGATCAGAGACGTAATGCTCATAATAGCTCAGGGAGTCTTTGTTAATAAGAATAAGACATACAATTTAAGTAACTTGTTCTATTTCTCAGTAAAAAACTACATATCTAAGAAAAGGTTTCTGAAATGTCGTCATTGTTCTAACTACTAAAACTTAAATTAGTCCAATCAATCTGATACATTTTACGTCGCTTTACGTCGTTTACGGTTCTGTTTTCATTAACATTTGCAAGCATTTTTTAACTTATTTCGCAATAGTTTAGCCCAGAATAAAGAAAGATATAGGTACATTTTGTTGTGCTATACTTCTACTGTATCGTAAAATTAAAAAGGGACCATCTTTGATGCATAAAGAATATCTATAAAAACTGCTGTAGAAAATTCAAATTGCAATTGTGACAAAACTAATGATCTCTGATATCGCTTGTTTTATGCATACATAAAATAGGTACAAATCACGAGATATTTGCAAAAAATCGCCTGACAACTGAAAAAATTAAAATAAAATTATTTTCTAAAAAAAGTGTAAATTTTTCAGATTTTTTCCGTTTAAGTGAAACCAAAGTTAGTTTTGTTTTTGAATTTTTAAAACATTTTGTTTTCATATTATAAAATTTTCGTATCATAAAACATACAATTTGAATCCTCAAAATATCAAGGTTGCTTTGTTAGTTTTATTTTTATAACCAAAAACTATTGCTATATTTTAGTAGAAAACAGCAGAATGTAACTACAGATCATCTTCAATGTGGTGACACAGTGTCGGTTTCCTGGCCCTATTTTTGTCACAGAAACATTATATTATTTTGTGCTCTACTGATTAGCCTATCCGGTTTTAAGCAACGATTGTTTTTAAGTCGTACCTAAAATTTGTAATTATTGTGTTTTTCAAAATTGAAAAAGATGTAGGAAACTGTGACGACACTATAACGTAATCATACATTATTTTAAATAGCACGACAATTTTTCCTTTATAATTAGGTGTCCTCTGCTAATGGGGCTTTACAACTATGCTAATTATTTTGCATGTGGATAAACCAAAACAACTTTTTTTTTATTATAAAGCAACACATGAAATTCGTAATAATTTAATTTTTTCAAAATAAAAAAATACAAAAACACGTAACATACATACAGTGCTTAACAATTGAAATAGAACACCCTAAAATTTTAACAAAGTTTAAAGTCTTGTAATTCCTACAAAAATTTATTAATCGGAACCATCTTTTTTTGGGTAGATCATTTCTTATTATACTTTAAGATATTTAATAAAATATTTCTTGTAGATTTATTGTTTAAGTTATACAGGATGTCAAAGAGAAACCCTGCAAAAAACGAAGTTTAGACATCTCCTATTTTAACAAAAAAAATCAGGATTTTTTTAATGGGTCCTGGAAGAGCGCTGGATTAAGCCCTCGATACCGTTTTACAGATCTTGAGCTACACTTATAAATTAAAGCAATAATCCAAAAAAACTGTTTTTTGCGCTTTCAGCAATAATTTTGTTAATTGATGTAAAATTTTACCTTTTTTAATTTATTTATTTATTTTAATAAAAGTTCAAACTTGAATTTCATAAGACAACGTTAGACATATTGTTAACATTTTGTATCGAAAAAAACTTCCAAAAATGACCAAATTTTTAAACGGCTCCAAATTTTAGTTTGGTAAAAGAAGGAAAAAAATTTAAACGTGTATTTAGATGCATAACTTGTTTTTTGCACCTCAACATCCTTGTAGCATTATATTACTTAGTATTGATCGGTGATTACTGATTAGATCCGATTCTTAAAAGCATATTTTTAGGGAAAAATTAAAACTTTTTCTATTGTAAGTTGGACAACTCGTTACCACGATCCGGACGCTAGTGTTACCGATCGATCCACAATTGTCTCATTGGAAACAAGCCGTTTAGATCAGCAAAAGTTTTAATTTTTTTTCTAAAAACATGGCTTCAAAAATCGTATTTAAACACCAACTTATACCGAGTAAACTAATGCTACAAGGGTCTTCCGATTTAAAACACAATTTTTCTAAATACACGTTTAAATTTTTATCATTGTTTTACCAAACTAAAATTCAGAGCTGTTAAAAAATTAATCATTTTTGGGAGCCTTTTTTCATGAAAATTTTACCTTCAAAATAAGCTAAAAAAAATTTACACCAATTAACAAAATTATTGCTTATAGTGCAAAAACAGTTTTTTTGAATTTTGGCCTTAATTTATAAACTTAGCTAAGAATCTGCAAAACCGTTTCGAGGGTTTGGTTCAGTGCTCTTTCGAAATTCATTATCAAAATTCAAATTGTTTTTTTTTATCATCCTGTATAACTTAAACTACAAATTTACAAAAACGCTCTATTAAACATCTTAAAGTATAAGAAATGAGCTACCCAGAAAAAAATCATCTCAATTAATAAATTTTTGCAGGAGTTACAACAAGACTTTAGACTTTGTTAAAATTTTAGAGTGTTTCATTTTAATTGTTGGGCACTGTATTTTTAGAATCACTTCCAGTCATTTGGTAATTAATAATTAGAAGAATGATTGTATCAAATCTCATAAAAATAGTTTTATGCACTTATAAAAAAGATGTTACATATTCGTTACATATTCGCGCCTTTACATTGGAATTCCCATACGAAAAACATATAAAAATGAGAAATTACGTGCATGATTCTCTTAATAATCTCGCCAATTAAAAACATCCTTGCTTATTAAATAACTATTAAAGCCAAACCAAAATAACGTTGTTTATTCACTATTTTTTTTTAGAGTTTTTGTATTAAAAAACACTAAATGTAATTTTAGAACTTAGAATGAATTGCCAGATTTTTTTCTTTATCCACTTTTCCCTTTAAACTGAAAAGTTGTTTATAAATTACATATATTTGTATGAACCTAAAATAATAATTTATAACACGAATAATTTTTAAATAAAAAAAACTCACATCAAAGATCTAAGCCGAAAATCACCCACTGTTTTCACTCTAATTTACAGCCGTCCACAAACTGCACAAAGTAAATTATTGTTAAATAAAATTCTTATTACTTATAGTTAATTCAAATGCTTAATTAACAGTTATTAAACACAATTTAAACAAATTATTCTTAAAACTACAGATGAAATGTTCCACACAATCGCACGAGAACTACTAAAAACGGTAAATGAAGAATGTTAGAGTAGCGATAAGAGAAAAAAAAACGATGACAAAAAAATGTTTACATATCTATAGCGTTGAATCACTTTTTTTAGAAATAATTTTTTTTAATTATTATTTTGAATACCGCGCGTAAATCATAGTCCATTATTTTTAAATCGTACGTTGACAAACACAAAAAATCAAGATCGCACATTTTAATTTTGAAGTTCAATATGTCAATAATTCATTAAAATTTTGAAGAATTCTAATTTAAATAGTACAGTTTCTCAATTAATTTCAAACAGGTAAATACAACCCCTATTTTAAATTTTTCCCGCCCCAAAAAAATCTGTAATAATAATAAGATAGCGCGTGCGCAAGTAGTGCACATTTTAGTCTTGTCACTTTACCCCCTTGATAATAATTTATCAAAATAAAAATTAAAACGGTTAAAATTCTACTTTAACTCACTTAATAAAACCCTAAACTAACTCTTTATCTTATGGCACCAGTTGAAGATAACGACAGCGGCATGGAATCTCAGGACGGGTCACAAGCACAAGATGCCCCCAGCAAGGAGTTTTCTCCTGAAAAGAAGCTCGAATTGGAAATGGACTACGATGAAGAGGTAAAAAACATTCGCATAACTCTCATTTGAAAAGTTCCACAAAAACTCGCCTCAAAAATCACCAACCTAACCTCACTTTTTCAGCCTGACGAAACACTAGCTGAACGGCTTTGGGGCCTCACCGAAATGTTTCCAGAATCAGTGCGCAACGCTACACACACAGTGGCAGTTAACACACAAATGGGTGTTAAAAGTT
This sequence comes from Tribolium confusum, assembly GCA_029207805.1. Lineage (NCBI taxonomy): Eukaryota > Metazoa > Arthropoda > Insecta > Coleoptera > Tenebrionidae > Tribolium > Tribolium confusum. Next base: position 16,599,868 of record JALGAY010000006.1, read on the forward strand.
TCTACAGTTTCTCACGGAGCGCTTTGTGGATAGTTTTTAGTACCTCAATCATTTTATTTGCCCCTGTAATATTTGAAGTCGAACGGGCACAAATGGAAGAAATGCAACGTAATCAACAGAAACAGGTAAAATGAGTTGTGCCACCTCAACTAACAGTATTAACATTTCTGTTGTAGATGCTACTAGGGCCAAATTCGGCCGTTTCAGGGGGCGGCATGCCGCTAATGCCTCCCATGCAACGATAATCGGGAAAATCAGTGGGTGTTTTAGGTTTTTTTTAAAGAGTTATTGTATGCAATTTGATTGTAAAATTCCTGTCTAATATAATTACGATCAATTGCGTGTTAACTGCATTTTTAATGCTTGAAATTAGTTGCGTTAGAATAAAATATTTACTGAAAAGAATTTTTCTTTCCCCCGATTTATAGAAATCTGTAATTAGAAGAAAATTTGGTAACTCAGTTGGTGATGAAAAATTACGTAGCTCGATATTTGGAAACGAATTGTAAGGAAATATTACGTCACTTGATCATTATCTAAAGAGTTTTAAATTTTAATGAATTTATTTAATAATGCGTACGTTTTCGTACCAACATCGAGTTATATATACAGCCATGTTATTTAATTTATATATTAAAATAGTTAATTTATGTAATAATAAAGTCGTTGACATTTCATTGACAAATTTAGAGAGCTTTGCGCTGTTATTTACTTGAGTACATCTTATAGAATTAATACTGATTGTAAGAAATTTATTTTTATATCTTTTTAACGAATTTTATTACGAAATTTTGTACAATTTTTCAGTAACTGAAATAAATAGCAGCTGCAAAGACTTGTCTATACCACAAATTTCAAACAGTCTTTATTGCAATTGACACTTAATCAACTGCAAAAATGGCTGAAAAATAAAGAGATGAAAATAACTTTATATACTTATTAGAGAAACAAAACTTACAACACTGGGCTTGTAGTACGAAATTTACAAATTCATATATAAATGTACTTATTTACACATAGATTATGATTAATGTAATATGTACAGAGCGGCTTCCTCAAATGCCGCTAGTGATGTCACACTTTGTTCAGTTACTTAATCATTAAAATACAATCCTTTATTTTGTGAAAGCCGCTCGAAACTGAACATGAAGACAAATTATTACAAGTCACATATCATCAATTTTGATGATAAATCTAGAACTGTCATCTATGGTTATTTGAAATTCATCTATTTAACCCAACATGTAATAACAATCTTTTTTTATACTAAGAAAACCTATTTGTAATTAAAAAGGAGAAGTTCTACACTTTTAAAACACGAGATCACCTCTTAAATAATTTTGTACTTTTATTACATGTATATATCAACGTCAATTCACTGGCCCCAAACTCGCGAGTATTACAAACTTGAATATTATTTTATGTACATGTGAGATTTTTCGAGAGTATTGATTAGAGTGATTGACGTTGTACTTTAAAACGCAAAAAATAACAATTTTCTAATTCCAGCTTAGTAATAGAAATTCAATATTTATATATATTATTTACAAATGTGTACATACTTCCATCATCATCATCTACAAAAATATATAAAAAAAAAACTATATTACCAATAAAAAAACGATAATAATAATGAAAACTGCTAACTGAAAAGCGCACTCTTAAAAAAGGAAAACCCTCTTAATCACTGGTCCTACGCATCGCTATTTATAACATATATTATCCTTTTAAAAAATAAATCTCCAAAAATAAAAACAACTATATACACACTGTGCTTAGTATTAATACTTGAATTAAATAAATATGATTATGAAATTGCACGCCCTCTTAAACTAATTAAAGCTCCTTCAGTTCACGTCTCCTGGCCGGGATACGCCGAATTAGCGACTTCTAAATCGGGAGGTGGCGAGGGATTACGCCCCTCGTAACGACCCTCCTCATCTGCAACAAAACTCATCAATAGTACATTACATACCGGAAACTGCTCCATCCCAGCTGAGACGTTGTCATCTGCTGACAAAGCTCGAAGCTAGAATGCAGCACTTCCAGGTTTGTCGGTCACTAGTGTCAATAAAGAATAGTATGTAGAATTTTATTCAATTCAAATGTCATAGCATAACCCTCGAGACTTTCATTGGTCCATTAATAGACCAGTGTCGGTCTGAACCAACCAGATTTTTTTTTTATATAAATATGAACAGTGTTGACCATCTAAATTTTGACAACGATCTTTCAAAATTGAAAAAGTAGCAATTAATTTTTTATTAAGGGCTTTATTGTCAGTGTGATTAAAAAAGTTATTCAAAATTGAGTACGCAAAAATGTCGCAATTTAAAGGCAAATTCATAAAATCCAAATTTTTCTAGTGTTCACACACAGTGAAGGTGTCTGGTTTATTCTAATTCACAACTGCAAAACTAAAAGCTGTTATGATAATTTTGGAGCTTCATGTTGATGTTGTTTTTGACAATTACACAATTTTTGAGTTTGTAACTACAAAAAAGAATAAAAAATTACAACAAAATTAATTTTGAAGAGCAGTAAGTCAGGGGCCTCCAATAAGTAAAAACCTAAGGAGAACTCCCCAATAATACCATGAGGCACATGAACCAACGCAAGTCTTAAGCGAACAATATGGCATTAGAATTGAAAAATACTGTATATTAACGACACAAAATCACATAACTTACCTAAAACCGATGCATACGGTGTAAAGTTGCTGTCATTCGGATAAACCGGATTATTAAACGGTGGTACATAGTCCACCGTATCAATTTCTTCAAAACCGCCTTGAGCATTCTCGTCCGTTCCTCTTTCCTCCTCGTCGGGCGTATAAAACATGTTCGGCTTGACTGAAACTTCGCTTTCCTTCTCTTCATTTTCTTCACTTTCAGGTTCAGTTTCCTTTTCCGGAGCAAAATTCACCGGACTATTAGTTACCGGTACTGGATTAGAGGGCGCGCTTTCCAAAACTGGAGATGATTTTGATGAAGATGTTAGATTAACGTCACAGCTGCCTGGAATTGGGAAATTCGGACTTGGCGGGATTGTCTTAACGACTGGTGGAAGTTCACAATTTAAGATTGCTTCAACATCTAAAGCTGTCGAAAAAGTAATTAAATAAAAAAGATAACAGATTTTCTTGAATCTTCTTACCTGGCTTGCGAGGGGATTCTTCATCCACTGCAATACCCAACACTTTCTTTAACCTCAATGTTGTTAACTCCCGTTGTCGCTCTAGCTCGGTAGGTTCCGAATTAAAAGCCGAAGGAGCTACATAAAATAAAATCAAAATAAGTCTTTATTGATCATTATCTTGATCATAACTAACCTTTTCCAGTCATTTCTATGGCAGGAGTTTCTTCATCAGAAGACGTAATCGACGTTAAACTACTTGTACTATCTGACCTTTGCCGCATCGGTTTAAACGATTCTGAAGAATTATTTTCTTCAGTGACAGCTTCTTCCATAGATGTTTTATCATTATTATTGAGTTTCTTCCTCTGTCTGTATTCGGTAATTGAAAGCTACATACATAAAAATAAAATAAAAATATTCGTCACACTATAGTCTATATTACTTTTCTTTTAGCCGGTGTGATCGGTTCAGGCTTCCTGTCTTCAAATCCTAATATACTCAGCGTCTTTTCTACGGTACCGACTAAATGATCACTATTCGAGAAAATATGGTGGTGATCCCTTGATAAACGTGGATCCATGAGACATGAAACTGGGGGCATTTCTGGTCGAGACGTAGGTGGAGGAGTCACCACCTCCGGTAGAGGTGCAGTCATACAGTTGCTGAATTCTTCTTTCATTTCAGCAACACGTTCTTCTAATACTGCATCAGATTCGATAGCTTGGGAGGGGCTGTCTTCGTCGGCACCACTGTACACGATCTCAACGCAGCCTTCTTGTACATGAGGTCTTTCACTCTATTTCACAAAAAAATATCATATTAACACAAATTAACAATTTTTTGATAAAGTAATTACATTAGTAGTCGGTGGAACTAAACTAGTTGGTGTCGATGGTGGTGTGTTATCATTTGAGAGCGATTCTCGCGGTAAACGACGTTTTTTCGGAGGGGCTATCGCTTCACTGATTGGGGGAGATTCTGTAATAAAAAATAACAAAATTTGTATTTTCAAAAATTTTGCAATTTGAGATATCAAATTTTAACCCTAACAAGACAAATCGTGTAGATTAACCTTTCGCGTCAAATTCGATATAAAGATGTTTGGTCAACCCATAGCTTTTACTATGATTGATAATCATTTTGTGTTATTATGGCTTTCTCTTTGATCTCTATTGTTTTAAACACTAAAGTATCAAAAATTTAAAATTTTGAATTCGTCTATTTTTAATACATAATTTCAAGACTGTATTTTACAATTGCTAAATGCTTTTAGTTGAAAAAGACATTACATTTTTTTGGGTACTATACCAACTATACATCATAACTGATGACTATACTTCTAGTCAATAGCAAAAAAATTAAAGATTTTACACACATTTTCCTGTTAGTATCAAAATATACCAATTTTTTTTTGAAAGGCTAATATTATAAACACGTTGACGTCATTTTTTTGACAGTTGCATCCATTTACTAATTGCACGTCATAGATATTTTTAGCGCAAAGTTTAAACACAAAATTACAAAGTAAAAAAAAATGTCATACCTGGACGTCCCGAAGGACTGTCACACTGATCCTCACTTATAGCCTGTCTCAACCACCTCTTCTTGGCATTCCCTCTTGGTTGTACATTTGTGTCGCAAAAACTGGCAACTTGAGCAAGTGCAACAAGACTTTTATTCGGATTGTAAAAGCCAACATTTGAATCATAATCGCAGCCGGTATTGATATGTGGCGTGAGTGATGATGGTGATATTGAACTGGCAGAATGTACAGGTTCTGGTACTTTATTCAACCATTCATTCATTAAACCTTTTTTCGTTTTAGGAAATTTAAAACCTTGTTCCATTGGCTCAACAGCAGCTTGTACCAAAAGACAAGCCGACGATAAATGTGTTTCTGGTGATGATTGTGCCGAATTTGAATTCGAATCAATTTCACGTGGTGGGGTTTTGTTGCCTTTTTCACCATTTGAAAGTGCCAAAAGAAGACCGACATCTTTATCAGAGGCGTTTTGTTGATTACCTTGAGTATTTTCTTTAAAATCGTTATCTTTCATGGGAGGACGATTTGGAGGAGTATTGTCATGAGGGGAAAGAAGGGTCTCGTCACCTGATGTTAAGTAAGAATCTGTAGAGTTAAGCCGATTACGACGGCTAGCGGGAGTGTTTGTACTGGAGGTTCGTGCTCGACCCTTTCGCCTATTCAAAAAATTATAATAATATATGTAATATTTAATTACGCAATCAGTACTAGTCACTAGTTTGTCAATAATGTAGAAATTAGAGATTTTTCTTGCAGTAAAGAGTAAAATTCGGTACAGTGCAATTTGCATCTATAAAAAAGGCAACTCGTTATTGAACTTACCTTTTTCGTTTCACCTTTGGCTCCACCTTGTCTTCTTCCTTTCCAGGTCCCGGTTCGGACTCCCTCCTGTGTGCCTGTTTGGCTTGATGTTCCTGTTTCCTCTGATCAGCTTTTTCCATCTGTGCAATTGCTCTCAAAATCGCTTCCAATTTCCTTTCTTCACGACTCAACTTCTTATTTTTATTTTTTTCTGTTGGGGGTGACGTTTCTAAATTACATTGGAGAATTGCAACCGATCTCGACGCCAACTTACCTTCTTTAACTTCCGTTTCTTTACTTTCTTCCTTTTCTACCTTATGTTGAGCCGATGAGCGTCTTGTAGTTATCGGTGGTGGCGAAGGTGACGTTACCGGTTGTGGTTTCGTTTCACACTCTTCCTTCACTTTTTCATCTTTAACATCTGTTGGTTTAGTTTCCGTTTCGGATGTTTCTTCTTTGACTTCAGGTTTTGTATCTTCGATTTCTGGTTTGCCAGCTTCTTCAGTTTCAGTTTTGGTCTCTTTTTCTTCTTCTTCCTCCTCCTCTTCTTGTGGTTTTACTGAAGTTGGAGGTGGTGGTGAAGGTACTGGTTGTTGAGTGATTTCCTTTTTCGGTTTATTTGAAGTTTCAGATTCCGATGAGAGTGAGACAGAAGTAGTGCGTCGACCACGCCTCTTCTTATGTCTTAAATGATTCAACAACAAAGTCAGAAAACTCATAATTTACTAGCAGTTTAATCGAATTTATAAACACAAATGCCGGTGATAAAAATATCTACGCTCTTGTTTTATTTAATTTAGGAAAAACACGCTGATAACGTAAATCTAGGCACTTTTTTCTATGTCAACATTTAGACGTTATCGCTACTTGATACAGACAAAATACCGATAAGAAAGTGTGACAAACAAAATTTGGTTAGTCAGTTGGTTATGGACAAAGATACTTACATTTCCGTAGAATCTCCATTTTTCTTGATACTCGTGCGATTTACTGCACATTCCTCTGAATTGCCACAAGCACACGCAATATGCGTTGTCCCAATAGCAGCCAAATCATGTGATTCATGTTTGATCGTCAATTCGACATTTTTCTCAACATCTGTAATCGTCACTATATACAAATGCAAAACACCTTTAACAATAGAATGTCTCAATTCGGCATTCGGTTGACACGATCTTCGGATAAATCGAGCGCTGTTTCCGTATGTTCTCGTATCAACGCACACTTCAGTATTGTCTTTGTGCAATTTATAGAAAAAGAGGAACGGTCCAGGTCGTTGAGCATGTTGTCTTGTATTAAAAGTACTGCCCGAATTGCGATGCTGAGCCGATAACATGTATTTGCCGCGTAATTCAATCACTGGCGAATTTGGTCCAAGATGTACAGTACTGACGAGATATTTTAGTTCGGTTAAGGGTTGAGTGTGAACGCGACATTTATGAACTGAAGGATCGAATTGATTTGAAAGATCGTTATGAGCGCCGTTTACACGAATGTTACTGATGCGAGCGCGAAGTTCGGGTGAATAGTGATTGGTGACGGCTTCTTCGTAGTTTTCGATCCATTGGCGGAGTTGGGGTAAATGAGTGGAAGCCGTCGAGTCATGGTTTTCGTCGTCACTATGGTTCTTCAATTGGGCTTTAGTCTGGAACAAAACAATAAACTAAAACTCGAGAGCTTTAAAGCAATTCTACGACAATTCTTTAAGTACTGTTTGATCAAGAAATGTAGAGAAATTAACAGTAATGATTATATTTCAATATATTTGTTGTAATTTGTGACGGTACACAGAGAAGACATTGAAACGCAAAATTTAGATTTTGGCTTGATTGTGTGTTGAAAGTTTCTTCAGAGCTTGAATCCACAATCTTAATTAAATGTATTTGTTTCTTCTAAACACATCTATGTTTTTAACACAATAAAACTTAAGAGTCCGTAAAAATCTAAATTTTGCGTTTAAATGTCCTTATTTCGTAAAAAAATAAGAAAAAATTAATAGTAATACTATTGAAATAAATTGTATAAAAAAATTAAAAATGTTTACTTAATTCCAAGAATTTGTTATTACCTGAAAAATTTTCAACATAGTTTCATTTTAACTGATAAATATAGTCACTTTAACTATTTGTCACTTAAAATATGAGTACAATATAATCAAAGAGATATTTAGAAAATCTGTAAAATTTGTATTATTATTCTAGTTGAAATATTCCAAAGCAATCTTTTTATCTGTAACTATTTCCATTTAATAAAATTAAAAATCCTAAGATTTCTAATTGTCACAATGTAAAAAAATTATTAAAGACGTCTCACACTTTAATACAATAAATATTTATATTAAATTTATTTATATCAATGCACTATCAAAATGTGGATGCAAAATTCAGATGGTCTCAAAAATAAATTTCGGCGCAGTGCAATTTGCATCAGTAAAAGGCAATTCAAAATCAGGCCCCTTTTTATTCGCTACAAAAAATGTTGTACCTAACTATGTAGGAAAGAAATGTCCCACCTTTGCACTAATGCAACACTCCCTTCACTCGTGCAGCAAACAAAGTACTCATGCGGCAAATTTATATTCCCAAATACGTTAGGTAAATAACTATTTTATATAACCTTAAATTCTCTCATATACATCAACACTTCATAAAAATTCTCTATGATAGTCTTGCATTTATTATTGTCTTCGATGCTACACATCCTGTAATAAACCCATTATATAAATTTTTATAACAAAAAAGTCTCTCGTGATTACATTATAAGGTGGAAAAAAAAGAAAGGAAAAGAGTAGGTTTTGAGCCATCAGATTTGTAACGAGTGGCCAAAATCTTTCGTCATCAAATGACCTTTGCTTGTCAAAATGTGGACCTCAGATAGATTTTTAATGAGATTTTTTAAATTAATTTAATCTTAAAAATTAAAGACGTCAGAAACGTTAAATTATGCTTTTTTAATTTGTTATTTGTATAATTTGTTATTAATTTTTCAAGTGAATTTGTTGAAAACATTTATTTTATCAAACGCTTCAAAGTTTTGGTATCCTATATATCATTTGAACATTTTACAACATTTGGTAATTTTTTTAATTAATAAGTAAATGTTTGAATCAATTTATAAAAGCTCTACGTTTTCACGAATAAAAGTACTCGATGGCCAAAGAATTGGACCACTCGTTATAAATGCGTCCAATCAAGTGAGACAGACACAACCTGTGGTAATTAATTTATTTATAAAAAAAAAACAACTTATTATATGGAACATGTCACGTACCATAAAAATAAAAAAATGACATAGGGTTATAAAAATGCAGATATTAGTTTGGTGGGCAAGAACTACAATCGTGAAGTAGTTCACCAAAAATCTTATGGTAATAGAAAAAGCTATTTTTGTACAACATTTAAATGTATTTAAAATTAAAAGACCATTCGCAAATAACGAATTAGTAGCTGTTAGTAACTTCTCGAGGAAGTGACGAAGACGATTTAATAAGTGACTAGAATGGATGGGTGAAAAACCAACAATATACACTTTAGTTTTTTATGTATATTAACCTACGTTTATAAGCTTCATACTGGTAGAGGGAGCGCCACTGTATTCTCCAATCTAAACTTTCAGACGACTTGATAACAAAAAAGTAATAATAATATTAAACACCTGTTATGTAAGAAACATAACGTCAACAAAATAACCCATTCCAAAAATAATTGATGTGCATTATTGGCTTATATTTTTAACCTTCAGATTTTCTAATTTTAATCACAGAAGACGTGACCTAGGCTTGACATATCATATGACATAATATATCGGACCTCCTTGTTTTAAGCATGTAAGTTAATAAGTCCATCTTGGGTAGGTCACGTAGAAACAAAGGTCATTGATACAGTCAAGTTTTTATAACAAACGCATATGTATAAACAGTAACAATTCAATTGAAGATGTTGACAGCCTGACTAAATCTGATTAAAACGTAACCCAGCCAAACATTTTTAGCAGTTTTACTTTTTGGTCTTATAAAAAAAATATGAATTTTAAAACATGAGAATATGTGAAGACACATTCCCCCATAAAACCCATTATTTGTATTGGAAAAAGCACAAAAAGCCACATCTGTTGTTGGAATTTGTTATATCGTGTGTTCAATTGAAAACTTCATCAAATTACCTTCAGAACTGTCAATTTTTTTTAATGCTTCTCTGAGATTAACTAAACCAAACCAGTTTCATAGTTTTTAACAGGCAAGAGTAGTGTTCCAAACACTAATTATACGAAGATAACCTTGAGAAAGACTAGTGAGTAGATATCTTTAAATTTTCACGATTTGTACACTATGTAACTTGAAGAACTTTTCAATTGAACATTCCTTGGTTTTCACGAGTTAGATTTCTTTTGTTCCCTGTCACAAAAATGACAGTTCTGTAGTTAACCCAGAGAAGTAAATACTATAAAAATTGCATTTTTTCAGAACGTCAAACGTATAGTCCTTTTGAATGGTTTTCAATACTTTTTTATAACACACTTTAGTCGTAGTTTTACGAACTGTTTGTAGATACTTCAACAAATTGACAAAATTTTAGAATACCATCACAAAGAATTCAAATAAAAAGTCAATAACTTCAATTATCAACATAAACACTAACCTTTCGCTTGACGACCTTCCTCTCCCTCTTTTTAATCTGCCTCCTCTGCACCACTTCCTTCGTCGAATCCCTTCTCTGTCTCGTTCCCTTCTGTCCGTCACTCTTTCTCCTACTAACCAAAGTCGGTCGTCCTTTCCCCACAATATTATTATTATGTACTGTAAAAAATCAACTCTAAACACCAAAACCCATCTCATTGACCGAACCCTCACCTTGATGTTCTCCATCTGAAGTATCACTATCGCTCAACGTTTCCTTATGCTTGAACGCCTCTTTCAATTTCACATCTTTCCGCAATTTGGGATCAATAAACTGTCTATCACGTAACCACTGCTGTTGAACCGCCCGTGCCTTTTGTCTATCAATGTGCTTATGCGGATCACAAAGTTCACAAAGATATTCCTCAGGAACATTCCTATTCTTAACGACACACTGAACATGTTGCCAAACCTTGCATCTGTCACACTCAATCATGTAGCCGTCGTCGTGAATAAACCCACTAAATAGAAAACAAAACAATAACGTATCACAACAACAGCAATTGACCTACCAAATACACCTTGTGACGTAATCACCGAACTGATCTTCGTTGTTGACAGCTTCGGCTTCCGGTGCTGTGTCAGTTTCTTCGCCTTCAGTATCTTGTTTCCGATCAGAGCCATCACTGATGTCTGATGCAGCATCATCATCTTGAAGACCAATCAAGGAATTGCTGTTGCTGGCAACTGCTGACAGTGTTGATAAACTTGTAGATGATGAAATCGGGTTTGATGTTGATAATGACCGTCCTGGAAAAATCACAAACAATTACGATTAAATAACCTGGTGAACACCGAAAACCTACTTTTACCGCTTCCGGGCGAATACATCGAACTACCGGAAACGCCGTTCATCTGTGACGGTGTGTTGGGGGTCGGGATTGACCTGTTGGGAGATTCGGGTGGAAGAGTCGCATTGTAATTGTGATCAAGCAGTACAGCTTGGTAAATAAGATCTAAACCGGATTTGATTCGCTCTTCCATTGGTCTTGCCTGATCGGTTGAGCTGCAATTTCCAAAAAAAAAATCAATTTTGTTAATTGGTACAATACATATTGACAAAACAGTAATTTGACTAATTGCATTTATTGATAAAAATAGGCTATTTAATAATACATCACATAATCAATAGTTTATTACTTACAATGTTGGTTTCATTTCAGGTGGATAGTACGCATTTTCATATCTTGGTGGTAAGCTGTCGTAAGTTTTTGAATACGAGCTCATATTACCACTTTTGTTACTCAAAGTTTCTATAATTTCCGCTGTTAAAGCTTGGTTGAAAGTCATTTGTTTTTCTTGAATGGGAGGTCCATGATAATTATTATACATCTGATTTGCTTTCATTTTTAGTTTATGAGGCTGTTTCAGTTTTTGTGCTTGTACGGCATGTTTGCCGATATAGTTTGGTTTATTTGCAATTTTTGGCGGCCTTTGAGGCGGTATAGTCCTCAGACCTGAACCAGTTCTTTGAACTTGTCCTGGTACTCCTTTATGTGGAGGCAAAGTTTTGATACCTGGCTGTTTTCCATGTAAATAATTATTGACAGGAGGAAGAGTCTTTATTTGACTTTTGTGAGTTGGATATGGGATTCTTTGTTGTGGTTTGTTTATCATATTAACAGATTGCTTGTTGACTATATTATTCGGGGGCTTGTTTAAATATTTTGTTGTAGCACCGTTGTTTGCTCCAACTAACTTCTGACGAGAAATGTAACGTTGCGGAACATTCAAGGGCTTGTTCAGCAAGACATTGCCAGCGCCTTGAGACGGACCTGGCACTAAGACATTACTGAGAATTTTCACTTTGTTTCTCTGACCGTTTGCGGTTTTAGGGACGTTAACATCACCCACGTTAATTGCTGCTGTCAGGACCTAAACAAAGAATAAACAACTGGAAATAAGAGACGGTAAAGCCCTGTCTACAATCACTTAAATTAACTTAACATATCGTTTGACTACTTAAGACAATGAGTACTACCTGTTGGGCTAACTTCAAGTTGATATATTACCAGTAGTATTGCAAAATTTAATACCTTTCCGTGGCAATAACCAATCATAATCCAGCTTTTTTTGAATTTTTCATAAAAGCGAAGATACTACCGGTATTATCTCAACTTAAAATTAGCCCATTAGTCTCTATCTCTATCTTTAAAAACCTATTAAACTTGTTTTGTTATTTTATTTGAACAGTACATACAGCAATCTTATTTTAATTCTTATTTTTTATTTATATTTTTAAATTTTCACCGCAGTACCATTAATTTAATCTATTAGAAATTTAACTAGAAGAATATATAAAACAATAATTTACTAAATATGTACATAATTTCCGAACTTAAAAAAACCCGAGAAGAAATTAAAAACTTATTGCTACTGTAAATTAAATTAAGAAAAAGTGTGATGTAAAACAAAAATAACAAAACAAGCTTAATAGGTTTTTAAAGATAGAATAGAAAAATGTGGCGTTAATAATGACTAAAAAAAAAAGCGCAAACTTCTAAGATTCAATTTGAATATCAAAAAAATGTCTACTAAAATCCTCAATTTACTCTAAATTAATGCTTTTGTGTAAAGTAACCAAATTTTAAAAAAAATTGACGGCTTTAAATATTTTTGTAAGATCTTCTCGGTCAAATTCACTTTCAATTTTTTTTTAATGAAAACGGGGAAGCTGGAAGTGGTTGGTACCGAAATTGGTCACTACACAGTTTGTCGTCAAGCATAGTCTTTAACAAGAAGAAAAAATATCGCTATTTCATTTTAAATTAATTTCGGTGCTTACAATTGAAGAAATTAAGGCTAAGTGGTCGTGGTCCAAAATTGAACAAATTTCAGTAAGTTCAACAGTTCAACTTTTCTTGTCGCACCTTACGTTAAGTTAATTGTTAATTTAAGTAATTGTAAATGGGGCTTAAGACACTTACGTTATTTGTTGGAAAATTATTCGCAGTGAGTAATTTATGGCTTTGTGGCACGTCCAGTGGTGGATTCTCAACAGCTGCTGTATTTTTAACAAACACATTATGTCCCCGATTTTCGATTAAACCAGGAACTGAATTTGTTGTAACATTTGAACTATTAGGTAAAACTTCAGATGCACTTTTTTCAACACTAGGTGAAATTGTTTTAACTACGGTAACTGGTGTATTTATCAGCGTGATGGTTTGTGGTTTAACTGTTGAATTAGCAACATTCAAAGGAGTTGCTGAATTAACAACAGTAAATTGACCAGGAGCATTTGATGAAACTGCAGGAGTGACACATAACGTTTTCACGTTACCCAAAGGAGCGTTCAACACTGTTATTAATGAGGCTTTTGGTAGGGCTGCATTAGCTGTAGGAAGCTTTGCTATAGTCCTGATTGGAGTTGGTTGTACAGGAGCTGATTCTGGTTCAGACTGAGGCGCAATTTGAGTCTCTTCACTAATCTGAGGAGACGTAGATGTGCTCACCTGACTGGCGAGCACAGTGCTCGTTTCTAAAACAAACAAAAATTACTTTTTTCATGAGGGGGTGAAAGAGAACGTACCCAAACACACACTCATGGTTTCTTTTTGGGAATTACAAGTAAGTCCATCTTGCTTTGAGATCGGTACAAAGGCGGTGTCCCCGCCACCACCCTGTGTTTTAACTTCTGACTCCAGGTCACTGATAATACCTGAAACCCCCATTGTTAATTAGGTTATGTTTACATGAATTTTTTTCTCGCGAAACAAAAGTCCCTAAATTTTTGACAATTGATAATTTGTTCAAATCGGGTTTGGAGAAAATTCTCCCGTTGAAAAAACAGAAATTTTTCTCCTGATTATTTGAAATCTGCTATAACCCATTGCTCAAAACAAATGTTGAAAACATTTATTCTTCGACGACGGCGTGAATGTGACGAGGTCGCGCATGAGCATGAGTGAAAGGGGCCCGTGAAAGGAGCAAAAGAACCGCATTGCATCGCATCTCGGAAATCTTTGACTCGTTCTGGCGGCTTTCAAATACATAATCGATTCAACGTGGGCGTGAGCTTCTCCGTAATTGTTAATTTGAAATAAGATTAATTTTAAACAAATTTTTTACATCACTAGCAGTGGCCATTACATTGACATCGACGACTGCGTCGTATATTACGTAACAGACGCGTTTTTTTTCCTTCCAAAAATGCATTTCTCTACATTTCAAAAAATCAATCTATTTGAATACACTCCAAAATTGGTACTGAGGTTTCCCGCTATAATAAAAATTCACGCAATAAAACCTTTATTTATTTAATCAGATAAATAGGAAGCCGCTACAAGCCATCCTAAATATGTCGGGCCATATACCAATTACTGCAATAATCAATTCAAATGACGGTAATGTTCGGCAAAATAGCCGCTAAAAAGAACAATTACAATCCCGAGTGCCCCACATTATAAAAACTTTGTAAAAAAAACCTCTGAATCCAGTCTATAAAACCAGCGTATTTTTAGTCACAACTGACATATATGGCACAACACAAAAATTCGGCGATTTTCTCGAAATTTTGTCTGTGAAACGCCAACTTTGAATCAGACCTGCAGGGCTATTTTCACAAGCACGAGGTACCCCAAATTTCGAGAGAAGATGCCAAAAACCTATCTCGACATTTTGGCGACATAATGAATCGAAACCGGCAAAAAACCGCTCCATTTCAGTACAAAAGGGCACAAGGGAGACTCCTGTTTAGTAATTAGTTAGAAGCAAAAGTTAAAATCGGGTAAAATTACCTTAAATTCACAAAAGTCGTACACAAGTCCAAGATAGTCGATGTAAACACAAGCATTTTAACTTAAAAACAACACGGCAGCTATTTTTTAAACGTCCCTTCGAATTTTAATACACTCCACCGTCCTTTTTTACACTCACAACGTTTATTCGCTATAATTTTATGTAGAATTTATCACAAATTCTGATACGCTTTTGAAAACAGACAGCTAAACTAAATATGGCAGCCATATTCAATGCAAAACAAAGGAAATGTAGCTACGAAACCTACTTGATAATCTCGGACCCACATCCGCTTTCCGGAACACAAACGTCCGAGAGATGGCGCTTTATGAAAATTTTCACGAAAATCCCTAAATAAAACCACCAAATTTTCAATAATTTATTTATTTCTAATTTTCTAACTGTACAATGATTTTTTAACAAGTTTTTGAGGCCTTAGCTGGGGGCCAAGTCCATTGGGTAGGTGGAGCTTCCTTCAAAAGTGGTTCCCAGGGCTTCCATGTCAGCATTTTTCTGGCCAAAATTAATTCATTTTCTGCTTGGACTATCATTTCTTCGACTTGACCACAACCCACCTGTTTTTCGATACCTTCAACACTTGTATTCTGCTTCAGAGCTAGAGCCCTTTCGTTTATTATTTCCTCAGTGTATTTCCTGTAAGCTGCTTCCTGGGGCATTTTCTGCAATGTTCGAAGAATTTTCCCGTATAAAACACCCAAAGTATGGTGTGGGTTCTTCGCTACGGCTAGGCCAGTAAGCCCCGTTGCCTTTTTCAAAGCCCCTGACATTGTTTTCTTTTTTACGTAATAAATTTTTTTCAGTTGTGACTGTTGTGAGGTTATGTCAACACGGGAACTGCTGCCAACTGTCTGACCAGAGCGCGAAATTTAAATCATAGATACGGGGTGAATTTTTGAAAAAGTTGAGCACAGGAAAAGAAGGTAGGGTAAAACTCATTTTGAAACACAAAAAAAGAAGGGCAGCAAAAAGAATGTTCAAAAACCTTCAAAATGGGGTATTATGTATCATTGTATTATGGAGTACAATGATTATTTCCTTAAAATTCTTCCACAATATCTGTAGACTCCATTTTATATTTTTACTACTTTCTTCTATTTTATTTTCTAGGATATTTTTCTACAATAACTTCATTCTTCAACGTATATGATTTACTATACTCAAAATATTTACAAGTGGGCTGAATTTTTAAGACCCTTCTATAAACCAAAGAATAGCCATTGTTAAATTTATGAAAAGGAAACCACCGTACGAATGGATCTTGATTTATGACAGTTCCTTCCGCCAGATGTTTTGCACGAAAATATACATATGTATACATCTGGCGGAGGGAACTGCCATAAATCAAGATTCATCCTCAGAGGTTTGCCTCTTCATAAATTGAACAATGACTATTCTTTGGTTTATAGAAGGGTCTTAAAAAGGCAGCCCACTTTTAGATATTTTGAGTATACTAGTCATCTTTCTTGTGAAGCGACGGCGACGTACAGTATTGCGCTGCTTATACGACCACTGACTAAAATAATAAATCTTTGAACAATAGAATAGATTAAAAAGCGGTGACAAAATTGGTCCACATGGATTTAACAAAGCTTGTCATCAAATTACAGGGGTACCATTGGTTTGTTTAAACAAGAAAAATCTTGATTTTAAGGGCGTTAAAGTAGAGTTATAAGCAAAACAATACTGTCTTTATTGTTGGTAAGCGGTGCTTGCAATAGGTTTGCCATATTATGTAGTAAAGGTTGCCATATTATAGTAGTATAGCTATAGGTTGCCATATCATGTAGTAAACAATTTTTGTTCAAAATTCAAATTATAACAATATTTTTTATTTAACATAATTAAAACTTGTGCAATTATAAAAATTAAAACAATTACTTCCGCAAATAGTTGTCTAAACTAAAATTCGTTGAAGCATTTTCTTTAACAACCCAGCTTTCATCCCAAAAAACCCTCAATCTATCGTTAACATTGGCACAAAACTCTCTAAAATCCCTCAACAATTTCGTTTGAAAATTGTTATCAACACCTTGATTTGTACGCCACCTCCTACTAACCATGTGATTCCATGACCATAAAAATCCCATCTAAACACACAATTATTACCAAATCAAAGCATGAAAAAAAATTACCTTTCTTGAATTATCATAATCATCTTTGTTTTTCCCACTCACATGTCTCGTTATATACGCCTCATGTGGGCTTGGTACAACATCAGCATGTACCGAAAACCTCCCAGTCGACCTAGGTTTACTCCCAACTGAAGGTACTCGACTCCTAGGCTTCAACGCAGGCCTCGAAATTAAAATAAAAACAGTTCCTGTACAATGAACATACTGGTGTTCCCGCGAAGTGGCATCTGGGTTAATAGGGGGTTCTAACATACAATTAATAAACCCAAACCTTTGAACGATTGCTTCTTGTAACAAAAAGAGACGTTCTAAAGAGGAGCCGTCTTTAAATTCTTTGAAAATTGTATCACGTTCTTCGAGGCATTTTATATTGAGGGGTACAAAAATAGGGCCTCTTAAAGGATCACTTTTGTTAGAATAGGGTAAGGCAAGCGGGTCGTGGGGGATTGGAATCATTTGTAAGCCACAAGTTTGGGCTTTGCGGTGCCAACTGGACAACTAGTAACACAAAAGTTAAAAAATAACATTTAAAAAAAAACAAATTGTACCAATTCGGCTACTATTGATCCAGATGAAGTTAACCACTCAACAATTAATTCGTATGCTTGATCTGGCATAAAAGTGGTCTGGTAACGCACGTGGCCCCATTCTACGCGGTCACTTTTACCTGCAACGTCTGTTTCCAAACGCATCCTTTTATATGTAGTGCCTAAAATTTGATATTTAGATAAAAATTATTGAGGTTTTGTTGACGTTTCAATCTTTATAGAATTTAGCCTTCCAAGGATAAATGATTACTCGCCGTCTTCACCTACGCACTATTATTATCAGATTTAATTTTAATAACTACAGTAATGAATCGCATATGTGGAGGCGAGTTAACTTTCTCTCCATAGCAACGGTGTAATACAAGGAGCTGTGATTGGTGTTGTCATAGCGACGCTCGAGGCCCTTTTAATATGAATATAACCAAACAAGTTTCTGTGATTTATTTATTCTAAAGAGACAACAAAATCTTAATTTTTCTTTTAAATATAATTACAGGCTGTTCCAAAAAAATATATACAGACTGTTTAAAAAAAAAGGTGCCATACAGGACGAGCGATAAAGAAATACAATTAGGAGCGCACAATAGAGGGTAAATAAAATTTTTTGAAAAAGCCAATGTCAGATGTTACTAAATCAAACTATTGAAGTTTTAATAAGAACAAAACGTCACCAAAACATTATTGCTTGTTTTAAATTCCCAAAATAAACATTTCATATACAAGGTATCTCAAAAATGTTCCCATAAAGCAGCCCCAGATCAATTATCAAAAATTATTTTTTATTAAAATGTTTTGGAACCACCATTTTTTTTGACACCAAACTATTCACTACAAATTATTACCTTCGTTTTCTGCATATTCGACGTTAATATCCTCACACAGAAAATGGGGTACACCAAATTTCCTATCACAATACATATTTGGAACTTCTACTCCATTTGCCACATCTGTTAAACCCCAATTAAGTGCAGACTTTACTTCAACTTCCAGCCATTCATTTTCAAAATTTTGCAAATCCCCAATTGGTTGAGAAACATCCTTATCATCTAAATGTGATTATTTAAAAAAATAGTTCTTATACTTCTGTAGGTAACATTGAGTTTAGTTATAAGCTAATAATTTTATTTTTACTTAAATGAATAAGTTCTAAGATCTGTTTCTTTTATCAGAGAAAAACCAGTAAGCGATGGAAATTTAAACTACCCATTTCGAAAATTAACCAATCACAAATGAGTATTTCTAATTTAAAATGTTTACTGGTTTCTTTCTTATAACTGACCTTTCTCAGTAATGTAGAACAGGAAAAAACCAAATAAAAATGGTTTATTTGGATCACCTGACGCGTGTCGAATTGAACCTTCCATATATAAATTTTGCATAATCTAACAAAAGAATAAATAAATTTGAATTGAAACAATGTTTTGTTTTGAAACCTGAATGGCTTTATCTAAAGTTGTAACCCCTTCCATGCGTAACAACAACCAATTAATAGCATCAGCTGCTATAAACGTAGATGAAGGTAAATTCTGTTGAGAAATAAACATAAGTCCATTTAGAGGATTTTTCATTGCTTCAAGTATTTCTAGACTAGTTGCTGTGTTTTTCAAGCAAGGACCAGCTTGAACAACACTGGAATTTCCCACTTTAAAAATTTGTTTATAAAAAAATTAAAAACAAATACTTTTCGTCTGGGTAAGAATCGTGTGATTGTGATTCAGAACTGGATTGTGATTCTGAACTTTGGCTTGTTCTATTCCTTTCCATGACTTTAGACCCTGACCTGTCATTACAAATTTTGCAATAAAGGATAATACATAAAGTGAAAAATTTATGTTAAAAGCAAAATGCAACTAAGAAAAAAGAATGAAATTAATTTTACAAACCTAAATGAAGGTGCATTAAATCGCTCAGTTGAGCGTGCGGTAGTGTTCTGAAAAAGCAAGCAAAATCTAGAAAATTCCTACAACATAAAACACACAAAGACAGAAAATAAGAAAATACAAAAATGTTGTTAATAAAACTACACATGCTCCACTCCGCAAACCAAGCTGGAAAAATGAACATAGAAAATTTAGCAAACCTAGGACGAGGGCGGTCGGAGAGACGGTTGCTGCCTAGACGTTCCCTGAATGGTGAACTACAGTTGACATTCTGAAAATATTTGGAAATTTTTATCGAAAATTCTGGGTAATTTCATTGCATAAGCTATAGAAATATAAGCAAAAAGTGGGTGTAAAAGTAAAAAATATTGTTATTTTAATTTGTAGAGTAGTTATTTTGCTTTGTTTGATTTACAAAACAAATGAGAATATTACGTGAGCGGAAAGTACGCATACATAATGAAAATTCATTAATTTACTTATTACGAGTCACAACTACTAAACTAGAGTTCCCATACGTCATTTTGGCGTTTCTTATTTAAAAACTCCAGACATTCATTTAGTTTTCTGTTAGAAAAGAATACAATAATATTTTTGCTTAATAAAGTACTCGTTAAGGAGGAAAACAAAGAAAGTGAGTGTCCAGACTTTTAAAAACGAAGTAAAACATTAAAATAACAGTTACATAGCCGGTGTCCGAAAAAAACTGATAGTATCAAGCCATAAAAAATATACGGTCAAAAGTAGCAACCTGAGATTCTTTCAATTTACAATAAAAAAATTCTCTTATTACTTCAAAAAATTACAAAAAAAAATTATGGCAACAAAAAATATATTTTTTTTTAATGTTAGCATCTTTTCAAAGAGCCTTCCTTATAGTAACTTTATTTATTTAAAAAATATTTTAAAATGGTTGTTTTTCGAAACTGAAGTATAAAAAAAAAGTTGTACAAAACACGTTGCAAAATGGTTGATTTTTGCACACGATGTGTTCACGTCTAGTAAACATTTTTTACACAGCGTTGTTCTTACACTTGTTTTACTTGATTTTTACCACCAAACAGTCACATATAATTATCATTGCGTTTTTATCCTTAGTAAAGTTAAAGCATGAAAGAGAATAAATAAGAGCGTAAAAGAGTAGTAAATCAGAGAATAAGCGACTCTTTTATAAATCAGCTGATGAATGCAACAGTGGCGCTCTCATAAGCCATATTATCAGTTGCCTATAGACTAGATTTTAGTCTGAACTAGTATGATGAGCAATTAACGTCGAAAATCCATCCAGGAACTCTAACAAAACTACTTTATAACAAATATCTAAAACTAAAATTTAAGCAAACGTAAAAATCAACTTGTAATTCATATATCACACCTTTAATTCAATATTTTACATTTACTTTGTCTTATTTTCTCTCATTAATAACTGTTGAAGTTCCGTTACCACAATATCTAAAAATTAATTAAAAAAATATTGCGTTAACACCTCAACAGTTCTAGCAATTAAAAAGCAATCTCTTGTTAATTGCGCTCTAATACCTGTGAAAAATTGCTCATACTGTTACGTCTGGGTTGAACCAAAGGCGCGTTGTTTATAACACTCAGTGAATTCTACAACATGCAAATAAAATAAAGCTTTAAACATGCAGTATTTATAAAAATAAAAAATAAAATTAGTGTGTAAATTAAGACAAAAAAGAGAGCACAAAATCTTTAAAACAAACCCTGGGTTTCTTCGATGGTAAAGTCCTTTTTATTTTATTTACAGCCGTTTCGATAAATTTCAGTAAACCATCGACCATTTGTTGGTGATCTGTAGGTGTCGCCGCTGTGTAGATGTCGCAGTGTTCAGAACCATCGATTATTTTCTTATTAGCTGCGTTATTTAAAGGTATTAAATAAACACGAAATCTCCAGTATTTTAAAGCATCGACTAGGACGAATTCAGTGTCGCCACCTGTACAAACATAATGATCCAAGTAATTCCAATTGAAATGTTCCAGTTTTTCTGTGGTAAAAGACGCATAAGATTCCTCATAAGTATCATGGTGGGGGGCGTGAAATCTGTATCGGTATTGGTAATTAAAACCAGGATATGGATGTCTGAAATTTTTTAATTAATTTTTAAATTGATCAAGAAAATTAACAATTAAACTGCAAAACCTCCCAAACAAGTTTTTTAACATTAATTAATTGCTTTAATTTAAAAATTTTGTTCTAGAAGTTATTGCTTGTCACGGCTAAAGACGGCAATTTTAAAAATATAAAAACAAAACTATACAAAAATGATAGACCAAAGCTTGTTCTAATCCAGTTCATTTTCTCTCACTTTGCCAGTTTACGTACCAAATTTGAAACTGATTTAAGCGATTTTGTAGTTTAATTAATTCGAAAAAATTCCAATTACCTTGGTCTATATCGAGTCACCGAAATCGTATTCCCCGACAAGGAAATTTTATGAAACAGCCTTCCAATTGACAGATAATAACTCTCATCATTTTCTGTTACACTATTTCTCAAAACTGGCCCTCTCATTTTTGGATTAAGAGCATTAATAGTATTGATTTTATCATTTGCCATTAAAATCAACTGAAAACCTTGAGCCAAACGTTGAGAAATCAACTCTTTAAAAACTTCAACTGTTGTTAGAGGTCTTTTATAAGTCGGTCTTTGTTGAGCAAAATCTGCATTTACACTATCAGGTAGTAAACTATACAAGGAAACGACGTAATCAATCTGCAGTGCTCTCTTATCAGGAAAATAATCAGTAGTAATTGGTAGACAGGCAGGAATTGTAAGGGATTTCCAGTCCACTCCTGATAAAAAAATATTTCAAATTTGGGAAATTTGGTTTTAGAAGGAAACATGAAATTCATACGTGGTGCATCAAATACAGGGTGAGACGAAAAACATTTTAATAAATTCAGATTTCTCATTAAATAACGAGTGACTATTATTATTCTGGCTCATTGTCAGTCTAGAAAGTCTGGATCACTTCATTGAACATAACGTCTTACCTACTGGAAATATTATTAGTCACTCGATATAAAATAATATACAATTGTCCCAGAAGTATGTATAAAACTTACCTTTGGTATCATCAAGGTAGGTATATAGGGTGGGATTATACGCTTTTGTTGTCTATTTTTTTTTGACAGAGACAAATCTCAGTAAGTATTATTAGTAGTAAGAAATATTTATTTGTGATTGGTCAATTTAAAAAATTAACCAATCACACATAAGAATTTTAAATTTTCAACACTTTATGCTTACTGCTTTTTCTAAATTAAATTAGAAAAAAAACTTAAATAATTATTTCTCTTACTCCTTAGTCCACCCTATGCGTTAATAATGATAATAAAAAATAAGTAAAAACACACGTATGAATTCCATATTAGATGCAGAAGCACAAAAAACAGGTGTTATTAGTCACAAAGCCACACTAGAAACTACTTAGTATTTAACTACAAAACACTAAACGTAAATTAGCCACAACTACAAAGGGTAAAAAATGAAGGTGTGTGATGAGACGTGTCAAACAATGGATTTTTATAGAATGAATTGTTAATCTACTTTTTATAATTTTCAAAAATTTCTTTGGTACACTATAAAAATTCATTGCATTCCGAATTCGCGTTTTTCTCGTTTCAACAATAATAATTGCAAAAGCACTACACAAAAAAAATCCCAAAAAAAAGCAAATATGCTAAACAGCCTACCAAAGAACTGAATTAAAAATTCTCTGAAAACAAATCTAGTTCATAAGTTACTTAGATATAATAGTGTTCAAACCTATAAGGACATCATTGACTGCTTATTCCGTCGAATCCCGGGGAAGACCATGGAACAGAAACGAAGTAAATTCAGTTGTCAATTCCTAGGGGACAAAGAGAGACTCCCGCACAAAAAATGAAAATGACATTACAATGATTTATGAGTCTTTTCGATTTCAAATTTTCGGTTAAGTAATGTCTGGAATTTAGTGATTAGAATCAAACCAAATGAAAATTTTGCAAAAGCACGATTTCAATGACTGCCAATTATTTGTTATAATAAAAAACAACCAAAACATTAATTTTGGGCATTTTAGTCCTCAATTTATTATTAAATATACCTGTAGTGAGCGCAGGTGTCCATTCCTGCTCACCAGTAGCGCCCCAAAGCAAAGTCAAGCTTTTTGACGGGTTTTTGGGGGCGCTGGAAACGCCGTGATTGTTACATTGAGAGTTGGGGCGTTTTTTACAATCTGAAAAAATTTAATAAAACCAAAACAAAAATTATTTTGTAATTACATTCGTGTAAGGCAGCAGTTGCAACAAACAATTTCCCTAATTGGGTACTTCCAGAAGAGACAGTTCGGTCTAATTTAGGATTATTTGTATCACATTCTGTATTGACTGGCTCTGATTGAGTTGGAATTGCTTGGTAATGATGTTGTTGTATTAAAACTCCGGTAGGTCCTGAATTTTAACTGTAATATTTTTGATAAATTATTATTATTACCAAAAAACCTTTTGGAAAAATGTGAGTCCAGCGACGACGATTCGAAGTTAATTTAATTGTGACATGTGATGGGTCAAAAGGATTTATTAAAGCTCGAGATTCTAAAGGTGGAGAACCTTCCGAACCTACCACCATACGGACTGGTGGTGATAGTTCTTTATCTAAAAATAATTAAAAATAAAAATTGTTGAGTCAAAATATAAAAAAATCATCAATAAAAACATGTCTTTCTCTGGATGGACAACTAGTTATTAAAGACTCGAAACTCGAAAAAAATGGTAAATTTAATTTACATAACTTTTTTATGTAATCAAAACTTTCTATGTACGAACAGCTGAATCAAATAAAGCCCACTGTTAACATCACCAACAATAAAGTCACTTTATTGCCCAAAATTGTCACATTTGACAATCAACCATCACCTATTCTTTTTTAAATTAAATTGGAAAAATAAAATTTAATAAGATAAACGTATTTATAATAATAATAATGGTTATATTACAATACATATTTTATTTATTAATAAATAAAACTTACCTTCCGCATGAGGTGAGACAATAGGACTTGTAGCTGCTGGAGGAATAGCGATTGGTTCAGACCTTGCATTTGAATCAATTCTATGAGGAACATCAGGATCTGACATTTTTCGTCTCTGTCCTTTAATTAATTCATGAGAGTCTAATAGACTTCCAGAACTACGTTTATATCGAGGAATAACTCTATGATGAATTGTACTAAAAAATATTTTAAGCAAAATTCTAAAACAATATCAAAAAAACAAACGTTGTTTCATGAACTGTATGTACAGGAGGCAACTGAAAAATCTGAGCATCATATGCATCATAATCAAAAAACGAATTATGAATATAATCATCCTGTGGTACAAGTTTCTTTGGTGAATCTTTTTTTATTTCTTCTGTGGGCAGCTGTGGAGGTAATTTAATTCGAGGAATGAAATTTGAATAAGCTATTTTTTTATTTGTTGAATAAAATGATAAATTTATCCAGTGAGGCATTGAATAATCATCGGGGACATTCATATGAGTGTCTTTATTATGAAACTAGAAAAATAATAATAACAGAAGAAAAGGAATTAAGAAAAAAATACTTTAAGTAAAGGAACTGCATGTAATGGTTGTTCTCCAACACAAACCAAATCACTCCCAACACCATTATCTATAATTCGTTGTTTTGTTATATTTGTTAACTCACGATCTACTTCAAAAACGCCAACTCCTGGTGTTACAACTACACTGAGTTGACCAGTCCTGTCAAAACTTCGATCTAAGTAATGTTTCTCAAAAACTGGGAAAAAGAAAATTAGTAAAAATTTTTGGTGGTGGAGATATACCATTAAGAGACATATTTAACACTTCAAGGAAATTCCCCTGTGCTGCTGTACTATTACTAGCAGCTGGGATATCCAATCCTGGCCTTTTATGATACTCAAGAACAATTTTTAAATATTCGGAAAAAATTCGTCTCAATTGTACTAAAATCCCACTCCAGTCATCATATCGTTCATTTTGTACCGCCACCCGATAAAAATCCTCATAATACCGCCCTTTATAATCCTTTTGGAGGCATTCTCTCATATGTAGAGGAAAAGCCTCCAAATTACTTGCTTCATAGAACGTCCTTGAAAACAAAACTATAGTCACTTCGTGATTACTTCCGTTCTTTTTCCATTTCATAAATAAGTCAGCCAAAAACCCATTTACAGCTTTCTCAAAATATAAATCACCGTAAATATCAAAATCCCACATTTCTGATGACATTTGTAAAAAGAGATAAACCATAGAAGTAGATGAACGAAAAACAACTTTTGTGTCTTCTGTAATAACACCACAAGCAACTCGATCTCCCATTGACCACATTTCATAAACTTGGCATCGTACAGCGCCCCCACAAAACTCAATATTCTTTTTTATATAGACACAAGTGTTGATAAGGCTGTTTTTCAGCCGCCACATTTCAGACCGGCCCATATATTGGTCTTTGAAAGTCAATTCAATTGAATCGAGTGCTATATCAGGGGGGTCCACAATGCTGATTATCACATTTTTGTAAGCTTGTAAACCGAAAGCTTGGGCTATACTTTGCTCTACACTTATTGTATCTTAAGAAAAAAATGAGTAAGTTAGTACAAAGATTGTAAGTGGTACAAACCTTTTTGTAAGGCATTTTGTTGGGTTGAGTCGTCAGGAAAAGTTTTAACTTGGAGTAAAAGTCGTGGATATTCCTCTTCAGGCTCAGTTTTTTTCTTAGATCGGGGGTTATCATCGTCGGGGGGTGGGTGATAGATCTCGACGATGTCACCCAAACTGGCTCCGGGGTAATCTTTAGGGTTTATAATTAAATCCTCAGCTGGAAAGTTCTACTTAACCTTGATTCATGATTGGGTATAAATACATACAACTGAAATTTTTCTGATGGACAATCAGGCGAAACAACTTCATAGTGTTGTTGTTTTGGTACTATTTTTATAAACTAATCACTGAACTTTGCATTTTGTGTATTTTCTGTCGCACACTGAAATTTATACACATTGATGCAGATTTGTGAAACTGCGTAACATAACACACTAATTATGTTATAAATTTTTGGATTAACATTTTAATAACTTAAAAATTGTAATTTATTATTGACTGACATTTAATATCAATGTCACTTTATAGGTTAGGAAAAAAAAACAAGCAACAAGTTTTTTTGTGTTACCAACTCTGAAATAAAATAATCACTAAGTCATAGATATGCTTTCAGCTAGAAAACTCTTAAATGTTAAGCAGTCAAATTTGATTAAAAAAACTACATGTCCGCCATTTTAAATTTAAATTTCCAAATTTTTGCATTTTGTTTGCCCTAAATTATAGTATTCTGTCACTTTTAAAAGCTGACCTTTTTAAAAATTATAAATTAATTTTTTTTTATTGATTATCTACGAATGGGACGTTTTCAGACTTTTATGCAACCCGCCTGACACCTCAGCTTCAGGACAGCTTATACATGGTGGCTTATGGCGAAATAAATTTTGGGAATTTTTTTCACGTATTTAGCGAACGATATTCAAATTATTACTCAAGGTGGCATAAACAATAGAATTTATCCTATTTAATAATGTAGTTAAAACTAAATTTCTTTCAACTGTTTTTTTTAAATTAATTATTTTATGGGCTCCAGAAGCCGTGACGTAAAAAATGCGCGAAATTTTGAAACACTGTCATTCGATAAAAATACCTTGAAAAAGTCGACCTTATTGCACATGTAAATAAGGTTGAATTTATAAAGATCAAATTTTATGCGATGAATAAATACACTAAATAAAATAAATAAGACCTAAAAATGTCGACATTCGATACCCCAAACATTTCATTTATTGATAAGTTAAGAATCACAGCAAACTTACACTTAATAAAGAATTTAATGGAAAATAAAATGTTCGATGCACAGATTTCCTTCATTTCTAAGCTTTAACGCAGGTCCAATATGAACGAATTCCAGCGAACCATGCCGAATGCGAGCAAATCCCCTCCGATTTGCCCGCGCATCTTGTTATTTGTATGTACTCGGCCATCTTCGGTAGTTGGTTTACAGCTGTTCGGGTGAGTTTGACGGCACGAAGCATGTACAGTAATTTCTATTTTCGATTAATTTCTTAAATATGCGAGAATTGTTTGTAACTTGTGTCTGGATTAAAACTAGAATGTCTAGAGTATTGGAGTTGAGTGTTTTTATGCCTTATTTGTGTTTCCATATGTGATTTTTATTCGGTCAAAGCTTAGCTGTTATAATTTCAACCTTATGTATTAGTGCAATAAGGGCGACTTTTTTAAGGTATATTTTCAGAATGACAGTGCTTCAAACGTTCGCGCTAAAATTACGACACACTTCTCCAGCCCATTACAATAAATTCGCGGGCAAATTTTAAATTTTTCACAGTGATCTGTGACCAATCAGAAGTGTTCTGTGCCAATAATGTCTTGACAGTTGACCAGGTTGTTGACATAATAAACAACTTTAAGTTAACATTTTGTGGATTTTTAGGTGCCTTAAAGTGTTTTTATTGCTGTTTTTTTATTTTTAAGACTATTTCAAAGGTAGGTAGAATTCTTCCAATCATTAGTGGTGACGATGTTTATTAAAAGTGTAAAATTTTACAGGAAATCTCTTTCAACTTAATATTCCAAAATTACCCTCTACACATTACATGTTAATTTATAAATTGTTTGTAGCAACTCCTAGAAGTCCGGAAGAAACCACCCTTGACCGAAGGGTACCGATAACACTAAATAAAAAGCATTCACCCACAGCGTTCGTCTCTTGCATTAACCGGTGATTCTGGGGGTCCCAGCTGGTCTTGTCAGCTACTCACATTCTTCTACGTCGTCAAGGAGTCGCTTTCTTGCATCAACAGGGCATCCTGGGGGTCCCTATCTGGTCAGAATCTCGGTTCGTCCGCGTTCGAAAATAACACCACGATCTCGATTTAAGTGCGAAACAATCTCAAGCCATTTATTGTGAATAAACTAATTATTAGTGTAATCATAAATTATTGTAAATATACTATTCTAAATAAAACCGATTAGGTACAGTACCTATTTATGATTCAAAAACACGAGTGTTTTAAAAACCAAATATCTTGTAGAATTTATGCGAAATAGTTATGGGACTTCTACGTAACAAAGTACAGGATATTTTCGGAGGTATTTCCAGTATTCCTTTTAAAGAAAAAAACATGAACTATCTGTGTGAGATCAAATGCTTACTGTTTGTTCCGTTTTAGTAAATTTTTGTCCACCAGTATGTATTTAACTAAAAGAACCCATATCAAATAAAAATTGGATATTTATAATCAATCATAAGGTTGTAGGTAATTATGTTTTATTATAATGTTACAGCATATCATTCATTGTATGATCTATAGCAAAAATATACAAACATAATTTGGCTGTATGACACTGACAATATGATACTAATATTAAAAATATGGGAAAAAATAAAGTTGAATAAGGCAATTTTTAGGTTTCACTTTGGACAGAACAATTTCTTAGGTATTCTTTGAAGATTTAGGCAGGTTTTATGGTACCAAACTCTATTGCAATTTGTATTGTTGCATTTCACCAGTTCCTTTTGATTATCGAACGTTTCACAAAGGCATGTAGGCACAACATTGTTTACCTACAAGAATAAATCAGTAGTTGTAATTAAAAAGCTTTAATAAAACGTACCTTCTGTGAAGTTTGTGCTGTTTCAATAATATTCACATCTTCAGTGGCTGGTGCTTTAAAATAAAATAATTTGTAATAATGTGACAATTGGATTTTCATCAATACATTTTCTGGAAAATTTTTGCAAACTTGGCTTCACATTCCTGAAGAAAACACAAGTGAGGTTGTCACTTCATTGTGACTTTTCATCTTTAATGAATTGAGTAAACAGCCACCGTTTTTGCGAAAATATAAACTCACATTTGGAATAGCCCTAACAAAGCATCTATGTTCACGCCACTCATGACTGTAAACAGCCTTAACCACCGAAATGAGGTAGACATCGCTTGGTGTCTGGAGCCAAGTCTGTAAAATCTTGTACACCAGAGATCGATTTCATCATTAAACTAGTAAACAACGAAAAGTCTTTTTGTTCGAGTCCGTGACTTCTTCGATCCTCCCTCACATTTTGGTCCAAAGGAGCCGGTTCAACCAGCATCATCGTGATCACTCAACTTCCATCCCAGTGGAAATCGTCTTCAGGAAAAGATACCACGTCAAGTCGTTGACTTCGAGGTGGGGAAATTTATCGCTGAACTATCAATAGCATCCAGCCCAACCCTGTGGAAATCGTCTTTACCGGAGGGTGCCAGGTCAAGCCATTGAAAAGATACATCGAAACATCTGTGCAAATCGTCACTAACACCAAGCTTACAGGCGGTGGAACCCTTCATTCAACGAGCCGTCATCATCGTCCAGACTTCTGGACGATGATCATCTCCCTCACAATCTATTAGCCGTGAAATGAATATTTTTCCAAATAAAAGTACGAAGAATGACCAGAGATTATGATTCCACTTGTCTCTAAAATGTAAACACGGAAACATCATTCACATCACATGTAGGGTTGATTGACGTTATACTTACAATGCTTTACAAATTAATTACTTTAAAAAATATAAAAAGTCACTCAAAAGTCCAAAAAATACGATAAAAACACAAAAATAACAAACGTCATTAAAGTTCACTGACTTCTGTCAAAAGCAATCTTCACAAGCAACACAAGCAATCAAAAGTTACTAAAAAAATGCGGGCAAATTTAAAAATTATCAAATTTCAATAATTAATTTAAAAAAAACAGTTGAAAGAAATTTAGTTTTAACTACATTATTAAATAGGCTAAATTCTATTGTTTATGCCAACTTGAGTAATAATTTGAATATCGTTCGCTAAATACGTGAAAAAAATTCCCAAAGTTTATTTCACATTACCCACCATGTAGGAGCTGTCCTGAAGCTGATGGATAACGTCATTTGAAAACAAGCAATTGCGTTATTTGGACTCTATACGTTGTATTTTGTATTTGTTCATTTGTTGTTTAAGCACTGTGAATCAAACAAAAATAGAACAGCTAAAATTAAATAAATCTCAAGATTAGATAACAGGTGGACCAAAAAAAAAAACAACTATTTTTTTTAACTTCCGACACTAAAAATTTGGTTCCTAGGCATCTTTAAAACAATATTCTCCAAAAATGCGCTCTTAATTTTAATAGGAAGGTCCTTCTTATCTTGGTTTTCCATTTCTTCTTTAGTTCTATATAGCAAAATCTATATGCAGGCTGTTTCAGAAATAAATACAAAAATTTTAACCAGTTGTAGATCTCGTTTAAAAAAGAGCTTTTTCTAGATAAATTCAACCGTTGCTGCTGATGACTTATGTATTATTATTATATTGGTAACAAGCCTATGTTGCAATGGTAACTAAGTGATATAAAGGTATCGTAATTTTATGGGGGGGAAAGGAGAGACAAAATTCAAAATTTTTAGCTTCTGTTGCAAAAATGGTATACAAAAAAGTTGTTTGTTTTGGTAAGATTTATTACTGGTTAAAATTTTTGTATTCATTTCTGAAACAACCTGTATATCTATCGTCATTACTTGATCGTACAGAAAATTCTTATTTACGTTTTATGTAGGAAATTAAACGGTCTACAAAAAAGATATCTTCCAATTTTTTCATAACTCTTACTGTTTAGTAGATATCGGAAGTCAAAATTTAAAAAATTTAACAATTTTTTTTTACTTCTGAATTTTATAACTCGTAGATAATCAAATATTATAAAATTTGTAACATATAATTTTGTAGAAAATTAAACGATCTACAAGAAAGATTTTTGTGGTTAATCGATTACTCTAATCATTTAGATGATATTCACATTCGAATACCAATGCATACTCATTTTTAATAGTTTCTGAATAAATATTTTAAATTTATCCATTTAAGTCATAAATTTTAAAAAAATTAAAAAAAAAAAGTTACATTTTTAATAACCTCGTTGAAAAATGTTAAATCACAATACTAAATTGTAATAAGAACAAAATTATAAAAAAAAATGGTAAAAAATTGATTAGATACTCCGGAACAAAAGATAAGACACAATTTAGAAATTGTTATTCTATCAAATTAAACTCAAATTTTTTTTGGGTTCGTATATTTTCGTTTTTGATTTATTAGTGAATTTTATACCGTTAGGTTTAATTACCATTTTTGGGCAGTCTTGCCAGATGACCGATTTTGTGAGACATTTTAAGTGCGGAAGGACAAACTTCTCTAATGGGAAGAATTTTCTAAAAAATTTATTTTAAATTTAGGTTGTCACCGTTGATTTTTATTTACAGTTCTAAATATCAGAAAGATCTATTTTTTAACGTCTATGGTTTTGATTTAAAATTCCCGCTTTACACCAATTAATTAATTAACCAATCATCACTTTTCCTGGCTTATATAAAAAATTTTGTTCAAAAAACATTAATTAGGAATTTTTATGTAAGGGGCCATTCATAATTACGTAAGGACAATTTTAGTCATTTTTGACCCTCCCCCCTAGCCCCATGTAAGTATACATAAGATTTCTCGAACCCTCCTCCCCGTTCTTATTTTACGTAAGACTTTATCTCGTTCTTCTAAATAATAAAATGTTAGGAAAGAATCAGTTCCACAAAAACTTACAGTCCAACTTATTAGCAATTAATTCACGGGAAAATGCACTAAAATTTTTTCTGTAAAATCAAAAATGGATAACAATTAAAATATTCAAAAATTTAATCAATTATTATTTGTTTTTTTCAATAAGCAATAATAATTATTAAAATAGAATCTAAGTTACATTGTACACTATAAAATAAAGGAAACTATTGGGAATCCAAAATGAAATTAGATCCTTTGTATTGAATTTTGATTCAAAAAGTATTACGTAAGATTAAGTTTTACGACCCTCCCCTCTACATAAGGACATGTAGAAATTTTCTTAACCCCCCCCCCCTTCCCCCACAAGACCGTTACGTAATTAATGCATGGCTCCTAAACAAACAATTTGAAAATAGCCGGGATTTTTTACATAAAAACGAGATTTTCGGGTGCGCATGCCAGGATAAAATGGGTACATATTTGTTAGTCTGGCAACAGTGTTTTTCTGCCTGTTTCTAAAGTCATATTAATATTATAATTAATATTATAAAGTCAATTATATGAAGTTGTGGTTAAAATTTATAAACAAGTCGGAAAGTGAAAATATTAAATAATAAAGAAATGTAAAATAAAAACTAAGCAAAGAACTTTAGAACGAACGGAATACAATATTTGGCACTTTAAGGCTCTAGGGTACTAAGATAAAATTCAGAACTCGGTGAACTTTCGGTTGTATACTTTCACATTTTGACAGGCTTCAGTCACTGAACCCTCACCATGGGGTGCTCTACCCAAACCTCATAAAATGCAAATTACTCAAACAGTCAAGATTTTACTTTTCAAGGCAAAATAAGATTCAGGGTTGTTTTGAACTCAGTTTTTGTCACCGTCAGAAACACACTTGCAGGTCAATTTATGGAGATATCTAAATTATGACAAACTATTTTTTTAATGTAGATAAAGACTTGAACAAATTACCAATGTATTAGTAATTTAAAAAATTTGCAAATTTATTTTCTAATCTTTTGTATGATGTAGATAATAATCCCGTTGAATCATTTAACGCTAATTTTCAACAGCTTTGTAACATGTAAAATAATAAGGAATTATAAATTTAAATAATAAAGACATTTGTTTATAAAATAGTTGAAAAAATTTCAGGATATGTTAACAAAAATAAACTTTTATTTCAAAATTTTAATCAATTATTATGAACATGACCTAACAAAAATTTCCAAAAACTCTTTAGACCTAGATAATCCAATAATTTTTCCTGCAAAATGCATTCTGTTTTACCTGAAACTTCTAATAAAGATTTTTTAGCGAGCAGAAATCAAATTTTAAAAGATAGTTTCATACAAACTACTGGCTATAACTGCACAAAAAACATCACATGATTTTATTGCCTAATTAAACAAATAACTACTGTGTACCAAAGCCAAAAAATAGTTTTGTTCGGCTATTTTTTTAATGGGAAAGGCAAAGCCAAAGCCAAAGCCAGAAAACAGACGAGGCCAAACAAAAATAAATTTAGTCATTTTCATAACAACAACCAATCGAATTCTTTTAATTTTCTATGAAAATAAAATTGCTACATTTATTAATTCAGCTTAAAATTAGGTTAAAAGAGCAAAATTCAAAAATTTTAGTTCAGTATTTAGTCTTTAATCCAGTCTTTACTTAGGGCATCACACCTTATCAGGTCAAATACAATAATTTTTCAAAACCGTCATTTACAAGTCAGGAAAATATTAGTACCGAAATTACTCAAAGGATTAAATAAAGCAGGTTTGAATAATGGATTAAAATACTTACTGGTGCCGAGATTACCTGTCCCCTTTTAGAAAATGCGGATTTAGATTATGGTGCATTGTTAGAGGAGGAAATAACTGATATGTCACAAAAAACATATGAACAAATTAAAGTAAATTTTTTGAACGAATTAACTTCTTATGATATTGTAAATATTTCTATTGCTACAATTGGAGAACGAGACAACAGCGAGTGGGACAAACAGAGAAATAACAGATTGATAGCTAGCAATTTTGAAAAAATTATTATTATGAAATCTACAACCGATACAGCAAACACTGTAAAAACTATATTAAATCAAGTAGGTGTGTCTAAATTTAAAAAAATGCCGGATTCTATGCAATGAGGTATTGATCATAAAGAAAACGCAAAATTAAAATTCGAACAAATTACAGGTTTAAAAGTAAAATCATGCGGTTTTTTTTATTGATAAAGAGAAAAGATTATTAGGACTATTAGGAGCTTCACCAGATGGATTAATTGGTTCAAATAATATTGTTGAAATTAAATGCTTTTTTAATACAAAACATACAGACAGAAAAACAGCTCTAGAACAAAAACTTATTAAATACTTGAAGTTAGATCCCCAAAACAGTAACAATATAGTTTTAAAAGAAAAAGATAATTATATGTATCAAGTGCAAGGTCAGCTTCATATAACAAATCGCGAAATATGTTATTTTATAGTATACACAAATGTGATTTGAAAATTTGAAATATTATTGTATTATTAAAAGAGATGATAATAAATATTAGAATGGAAAAACGATCACCATTTTAAATTTTTTTATATGAATGCTATGTTACCAGAGATAATTGACTGATGACATAGCCGGAATTTACCCTTATTCTACAAGGTATACTAAAAAAAGACCTACATATAATTATTAATGTTGTAAAATTTCGCAATAGATTTTTAATTTATAATAAATAATTGAAACAAAATTAGAGTAGAATACCTATTCATTTGATTGACACCTTGTAGTGATGAGAGGATCAGTAATTCTAAAAGTAATCCAGTGAACATTTTTAGATGCTACATAAATCTCAAAACAAGAACGGAGCTAAATGTAACCATGGCGTTATTATAACTTATAATATCTTTTTTATGCGATTTGATTTTCTTTACAAGTAAGGTGTACTCACTTGGTTTTTATAAAATCAAATTATTTAATAAACTGGTTTATTAATTAAGACGATTAATACATGAAACTGTTTAAAGCGCGAACAAGCGATAACGAGTGAGTGCCTTTAATAGTTGAGATTATTAATTGCACATAAAAAAACCAATTTATTACAATATATTTTCGTTGACCGTAAACTCTTTTTTTTGACAATATTAGAAATTAATTACAAATTAAAACCAATTTCATCTTTTTTATCGCATTAGTAAATATAAGACTTTATAAAATACTTTCATCCTTTTTTGTTTTTGAGTAGACCATTTTTAAATTTTTCTACATTTTCCATTAACTTTTCCACAAAGACTATCAGAAGACAATAACGTCAACTCCATAGTCCATACATTTTCAATTTCACGTACGAATCACGTTTGCTAAAATAATTATTGTGTATAAAAATTGTTAATTTAAATGTATGATGTTAGAATCTGTCATTGTTTTTTTATTTTTATGAGTATAACTAGTCTATATCAAAATATTATCAAAACGTTAAAATCACAAAAACCGTTACTTAATGAAAAAAAGTGTATTAATGACGTCTATTAATACATTTTTTTAAAATTAAAATAATGCATTAATATCGAAATTAATAAACGAAAAAATTAGCAAAAAACCGCGAATGTCATTACTCCTAAAATTATCATACAAGTTAATTGAATTTCTAAATGCTGATATCTTTCTCAAATACTAATAATTACAGTACAATAGTTGGGTCCATCCCTCGGTTCAGTCCCTGCTGTGTCTGTGGTTCTTACCTGATCTTGGGGATCATAAATCTTTATCCAAAACAGACATAGTAAAAAATTGACGTATTGTTAGTTGCCTATTTTTAATTTAATTATTGCTTTATATCAAAGAATCCGAATGACAAAATATAAACTGATGGTGTCTTGGACCTGTAGGTTACAATTCGCTATCAAATGCTGTTTAGTTTGTTTCGCTATGATGTACCGTTTTAAAAAAATGAGTAAAATTAATTTCAAGGTTTTTATTCAATAACTTTTTTTTAATCACTTTTATGCTAACGAAAATGTGTCAGGGAACTATAGTTAGCTATCAACTAACCATACAAATATCAAGAAATCTTTCAAAATTAATTTTTATAGGCAAAATGAGTAATAATTTTCTACGTATATTAAGCATAGACGATATTTCAATGTTTTTATTCAATAACTTTTTTCAAATCAATTTTATGTTAACGAAAACATGTCAGAAAATTGCAGTTACTTATCAACTAACCATACAAATATCAAGAACTTTTTTAAAATTAGTTTTTCTAGCTAAAATTAGTAATTATTTTCTACGTATATTAGGCATAGGCGATTCCGTAGGGGTAGTAGAGCCTTAAATTTAAAACGTCGAACACGAGTATATAGATAGATACATACTTTCTTAGTTTTAATGTAACTTGTTTTTATAGGTGAAAAGGATAGTGATAGGCCAGTAAATTTAAAACGTTACGACAATATAAAAGAAGAATCAAACAAACAATATGTAAAAGTCAATACAGATAAAGGCGATTTTCTTGTGAAAAAATCAGTGATGTGTTGGCTATACAACAACCAAACTCCAAGAGTGAGTTCTGACAAAGTTAGACGTTTTTAGGGTGGAAATTATTCTCATTATATTTATTAATTATGTGTTTAGAATTTATAATAATTTCTTTTTCAATTAAAGTTTATTTTAGTTAAAAATCTAAATGTTTTTTTTAAATTTTATACCTATTCCTGTTTATTTAAATTTTTATTACTAATTAGGTGAACATTTAGTAGTCTTTGACAGATTGGGTAATCTTAGCTAATGTATAGGTATTCTTTGGTAGTCCTAGAAATTCAAAGCATTTAGAAGGTATTCTTTGTTATTGATTGGTGTTCAGTGGAAATCTTTATTAGTTTCTGGAAACCTTGCAATCTGAGGTAATCTTAAAAATTTTGGTATTCTTTGGCAATCTGGTAGTCTGGTGTCCCTTATTTTTGCTTGTGACTTACCCCTCGGTCGAACATGTAGCTCTTTAACCAAATTTGCATGAATAAAATTTAAGAGTATTCTAGCTCGAAGCGTATCTATGAGCTAGGGATTTTATTTTATTTCAAGATTGACAACCTGTGTTGACAACACAAGAAATTTGTCACAGTTCCTGAAGAGGGCTCATCAAGCAGATCTGTTAAAATTTGAAAATTTAAATAGTGATGAGCCCCCTGAACAACCATCTACCAGTACATCAGCCTACCAACAAACATCATTAACTAATGCCTCCCAGTGAAAAAGTGAAAATGATATCCAAAGACTACCAACCCCTGTTTTTATCACAGAACCAAAAACTTAACCCGCTCTATGTCGAAATTTACGAAAATGAAATTGTGAAATTCTGGTTCAAACAAATCTTATATTAGTGTGACTGCCCATTTCGTCGGTAAGTACGATAAAAATATTGTATTTAAATTAATAAAATAAAATGATATAGGAAACGAAATTATGAAAATAAATCTGAGGGAACTATGTATAAGCATATAAAATAAAATAAATTTTAATTGTAAAACTTAAACACTTACAGTGAAATTTACAATCCAAAATTTTCCACAG
The DNA here is from genome assembly GCA_029207805.1 of Tribolium confusum. Lineage (NCBI taxonomy): Eukaryota > Metazoa > Arthropoda > Insecta > Coleoptera > Tenebrionidae > Tribolium > Tribolium confusum. The sequence continues at coordinate 16,637,602 of JALGAY010000006.1, forward strand.
GGAGAATCTGCTGCAGTCCTACAGACAAGAGTTATTTATACATATATATACAAGAGACAAGAGGTACCTAAGTAACTTAATGAGATATTAGCAAGATGGAAAATGTTAGATAAAGTTGTTAGGGTGGTGTTAGATAACAGCGCGAACGTAAAAAATGCTATTAACGAATGAACGTCTAAAAAACAGCACAATCAGTGTGTGGCCTATACATTGAATTATTATTACATTATTAGAATAGTCGAGGCATCATTGGTCCCTTCAAACATAGTGTTGTGGCAACTGAGCATCTAGCAAAGATGCAGGAACAAATGCATCTTCCAGTACTGTGTTCCAGTTCTTAGTTAAACAGGATGTTCCGACAAGATGGAACTTGGCATTTTTAATGATAGAGAGGTTGCTAGAAATAAAAATGTGCTACCGAGATTTAAAAAATATAAATTTGGGTCTAAACAGAATAATATAAAAACACAAAAATTAACTGGAAGTACGTAAAGTTTAAATTCTCTTCAGAAGAGGACCACATTACTGAAATGGTCCAAACGTAAACTGCTACTGGAGCCAACATCCTATGGGCATTTCCAGGTAGATAACAAAGTGACAAAATTTTTGGAACACACTCCAGTTACTAGCTGTGACGTAGGAAGGAAGAACATTTTCAAGATTTAAAGGCATTTTAACGTCAAAACGTTTTAATAAAATTTTTTAATAAATTTTGTTTTAATAAATAATAATTTAGAAAAAAATGTGATCTTATAATTACAATAATTAACATACAACATTAATGGAATATAAATTAAAAATATATGCATTTGCTTTTCCACTAATATTTTCGATAACTTGATCACATACAACATTTATACGAAAAAAGAACTTGTTTTTTTTTATCAACAGCGACGAGCTTGATTGTATGTTCATCAAAAAAAACATAAGTTTATGGTTCATATAAAGGTTGAGGTTTATAATGAGCAGAGATCGGATTTATATATGTTTTCATTGGCGTTCGTTCTCGAGCAATGAGGAGATTAAAATTACCCTAAAAAATTTATATTTTAGTATTATCACTCTTCTTTGTCTAGTAGTGATGTAGGTAAATATTTTTCTTTTACGTAAAGACCTTTATAACTACTTACCCAGTTTGTTAAAATCTATTTTTTTATTACATTGTTTTATTATAACTGAATGAGACGCTGCTGAAAACGACTCATTCAACCGCTTATCTTACAAAAAAAATAGTTCGTACTAGTAGTGAATCGAGCGTATTGCGTTCGATGGCGTTTCACCATGCTAATTGATTCTTAAATTGTGTGCCGCTCTGCTTTTTGAGCATAAATAAATCCTATCTCTAAAATGAGTAATGACCAACTTTTTATTTTGTTTATTTTGCCCTCTTTTTTCATAGCATGAAAAAAATCTGTTATGTAGGATGATTCAGATGTGAGATAATTTTATCCTACCTCAAATTCTAACAAAATTACAGGTCTTTAGTGCTGAGTAAAAAAAAACATTTTTTGATATGTCTAAAAACCGGTTACCTGATTAATATAAAATTTCGTACACAAACTAAGTTAAATGTGTTTATGATAATGATATTAGCGAAATTTTGGCACATTATCGTAATTTCTGATTGAGGTACCTACTTGTTGCACATTTGTGGAAATTATCAAATTTTTCCTTATTTCCTAACCCCCAATTTCGATAGCAAAAATGAATATGTCAGTGGATTCCGAATAAAAAGACCAAGATGTAAAATTTCGCTAAAACTTATCGGTTTTGAGATATTTACGTTTTAAATATGAAAATGAGTTTTAAATTCGGACTTTAGCGCCCTCTCACACAAACAACACAACAATAACTGGATATAAATAATTAAATAACTGAACTAGACTCAACTATTCTGATTCGACTGACTGGTCATCGCCCTATCACTTGCTTATACTTTTAAATTTAGGTCGCACCTTCTCGTAAATTTTTCAAATCCAGTCAATGACTGTGACTCATATTTTCTAGTAACACGCGCTATCGACGTCATATTTCTGAGAACTGGCTGAGTAAGCTAAAATAAAAAACTATCTAGTGTTTATACTTGAGTAATAGAATGCTTATAAGTTAAAATTTATTAAAATTAGTTTGTTACTTTCTTTAATAAATAACCTGAGATTGAAATATAACTGAGAGCAAGCCATGGAAGTGGGTATTAACATTAGACCATGATACTAAGACTAAAACAAATTGATAAGATATTTACTGTAGGACAGCTTCGTAAGCTAAAAACTTAGAAACAAATTCAGTGGTCTATTCAAAATATTACTTCTGCAATATCTTTGTATGCTGGTGGGCCCAGGTCTTACCGTTTACTAGAAGAAGAGGTTATCCATTGCCAGCAGTTTCGAACTAATTTATGTTCTAATTTATTAATATTTTGACCTAAGTATGTTCTAATTTATTAATCATTAATTTAAAGAGCGAGTTGTGTTACTTGTTGCTGGGAAAAAGTTAAAAGATATTATAGTGAGTTTTTGCTTTGTGTATGGAAGTTATGAGATTGTCATACACTTAAAATGCATTATCCTCCCCTTTTATTAAGTATATTTTTTTTAATTGTTAAAATAGTTTAGTAATCAATTGTAATAATAGAATGATTAATTTAAGGTAGAAATATTTTAGTATATATATTTTTTTTTGATTTCATTATTCAATATTTGTCAGATTAAATGCAGAATTGATTAATCGTTTTTTTGGTTACTTCTAAACTTATAGTTTTTTCTATGTAACCGCTTTAAATTTATTGTATATTGTTTATTAGCTTTTAAGATTTTTATATTTAATCACATATTTTATTATCTTATTGTATCAATTTATATTTAATTAATATACGTGTTAATTTAATTTTAAAACTGATTTTACTTTTAAAACTAATTTTAGAGATTTCAGACTGCAACCTTTTACTCCAAAAGATTATTTCCGCAGATTTCCGCCTATGCTTAAACTAATCTATTTTTTGTGGTTTGCACTACTCTACCCACAATTCCACCCTACAAATTAACCATTAATAAAAAAAATATTTTTAAATAACCCGCCCTATTTTGAACTGTAAAAATAAACTTAATAAGGTTCTAAAATGTCTTTTTATTAAGTATTATTCATCTGAGACATTAGAATCAACAAAAGTTTTAGTAATTTTCCGAGTAGTTCTCTAATATTACTATTAAATGCATGTTTTTTCTAATACCGCAGTACATTTTTGTCACGCGATGACGTCATGCGCAAACTAGTCTAAAATTCGTACGGCAAGTGATCATATCTTGTTAGTCTTAGCAGAGACGTCTTAGTATCATGACATTAGACACATCACTACTGTTACAGCCTGCTCTGATTCAGTTTCATTTCGATCTCACCTTAGTAACTATATCATCAAAATACTCTACTACGTATCATTAAGTATAGAGTGTGATTTGAAATTTCGCGGCAAATTTAACGACATAGAGCAACACAAATGATGAAAATCTGCAAAAGATTTGTCTTATCTCAATAAACTATTTGTACATATTAAGTAAAAACAAAGTTTAATTACTAACTTTGGTACTCTCTAAATTCTAAACGATGCAACTTGGTATAGAGGTAAACTTTATTTATTTAAAATATTTATGTTAAATTGCTTTATTTTGGCCTATAAATTCCGTAGTTATTATGTATTAATCTTTGTGTTACTCTAGTTATAAAAATTATTTTTTTACTACAATTTTAATCCTTGCATATTGAAAAGGTTATTATTTTGCGCTTTCTTTATAAAGAAGACGTGTGAATCTGTTCTTGCTTTGTGTATTAAAAATTAATATGTTACAAATGTTGAAAAAACCGAAAAAAAAACTCTCAAGAAGCTTCGTCAACGTGTGGACAATGCCGCCACAAAAATTTTAGCATCACAAAGACAAAGCGTTTTTTATGTAATTCTCAACAACATACTTAGCAGAGTCTTAACTATTTGGGTAGTATTCATATAGAGTAGACGCTCTCTATTTGGGTAGTAGTCATATTTATAATTCAAAATGGCGGCTTTCTGTTATTAGTTTCGTACAGTTCGAAGCGTATGCACACCCCTCTGTATCTTTGGTTGTACCTTATCAATTCAACCAATCAACTGTTTGCGCACTCGTGGGAGGGTCTTCAATTTAAAATAAAATTGATCAAACACTGTTATAAGTAATCTCCTCAGTAATCTTTAAGCAAAAATGATACGAAAAATTCCCAAATACATTACAATTGTTTTAAATGAAACCAACACAATTTTTTTATTGGACCTTCCAAGCTCTATTATCCCAAGAGAGACTGATGAAGGTGAAGCAGCAGAAATGGATAACAGACTTTATGAATACTTAACAACAGGAAAAGGACGCAATCGAAAAGTTGCATCTATAGGTATCCAAACAAGACCAGTTTTAATGAAAACGCGAAATACAGAACCAGTACAATACAAATTTAATAAAAGTTCAACATTTGCTTCAAATTGGGTAATGTATGACACTTATAACGAAGATGTTGTTGAAGATATTTTTGATGAAAGTTCTGATGAAGAAACTGATGAAATAAATGATCACAAACTAATCGAAGAAATTTCACTTGAAGAATTACGTAAAACTAAAGAAATAAAAGAAGTAGAGAAATTGGGACGTAATAAAAGCTATTTCGATTCAGTTCTTGTAATTGAGCGTCTATTAGCTAATAACTGTTATAATAATCAACAAAAAAAATTTAAAGGATTATTAGAAGAAGTTGAAGAAGTTAGATATGATTATAAATTAGACTTGCTTTGGACTTTTGCAAATGAAGATACAAAAAATAGATGTGTTACCGGAATTGCATTCAATTGCTTCACTGAAGATATAATTGCTGTAGCATATGGTAAATACTACTTTATAGATCGAAGAAAAACCGGAGTTGTGATGATTTGGAATATTAAAAACCCCAAACAGCCGGAGCGAGAGTACTATTTCAAACATCCTGTAACATCTCTTGCGTTTTCAACAAAAAATCCAAATTACCTTTCTGTAGGATTTTACAACGGAGAACTAATTGTCATAGATATAAATAAACGAGAATTTGAAATGATTGGTGAAGCAAATGTTTCGTTTAAACCGGTTTGGAGTATGCTCTGGTTAGAACAAAACCAGAAAGAGTTTCTTCTTGTATGTTTTGGAGATGGTCGAATTTGTAAATTTCTTCTTACAAAATCAAAACTTCAATGTGTAGAAATTATGCGAACTGCTAAAGTTGAAGGAAAGTTGAAAGGATTAGAAGCACTGAGATTGTTTGAAGGGAATCAGATTTCTTCATCTAGACATGCAGCAGCTGTGTGTTTAACACTAAACAAAGCAGATCCTTCTACTTATTTCGTTGGAACTGATGAAGGAGTAATACACAAATGTGCAGCGAGTTATTGTACCCAACATATGGATATGTTTAAAGCTCATGAAGGAACAGTCCACACAATTAAATTCTCTCCTTTTGTTGATAAAGTCTTCGCGACTTGTGGTAATGACTTTCAGAAGTGTTTATGGATTGATGGTAATATCTACTAAAACTCTAAATTGGAAATTTTAATAAATACGGGTCGTAGGAATTAGTGAGCCTTTAATTACGTCAAGGTATTGTCTCGAACCGGTCCTTGATGTCGAATGGAGTCCTACACATTCAACAATTCTAGCAAGTCTTCGAGGCATGGATATTTTCTTATGGGACTTGCAACGAAAAATCTACTCGCCACAGTCCCAGACGAAATCACCCACAAATTCGAAAAATACAGTTTGTAAATTTACAGCGTGTGGGAAATGTTTGGTTGTTGGCGATATCGATGGCAATGTGCATATTTTTGCTGTGAGTGGGTTGCCGATACCTGCCTTTTATCAAGAAAATCAGTTTTTCCAATCGATTAAAAATGTCTTGCAAACTAATACTGAGTTAATAAAAAAACTTGAAAAATTGGGGGTTTTTGCACCCAAAACCAGTGAGTTCGATGGGGTAATCTAAAATTGATATTCAGTTTTATACAGAATAAAACAATATTAGAAACGTTAGATGTAAAGGATATCACTTTTATACAAAATAATAATAATAAATTTGCATATGTCAACACTCAGAAATTTTTATTTCTCACGCAAAAGTGCATTCGCTCCACTCATAAAATTAACACAAAATAAAAAAGTCAATAGTTTGTATAAAGATAGAGCTACGTTTCTCTATTACTACTTTATTATTAATATTATATTATAATAATAATATATAATATAATAATAATAATATTAATAATAAAACTCTAGTATTACTTTATTATGATTTTCTTTATTAACTCTAAATAAATTTTGAAACTTACTAAAATATTGTTTGTTTTTCTTTTTAATGCCCTTGTCTGTCTTTGTTCAACGCATAATCTATATGACATAATTATTTAGCAACATATACAACGATGTGTTGAAAAGAGACAGACAACGGCAAATAAATAAGAAATGGAGTATAGTAACTATAATAATATAATTAACACAATAGAAACTTGTTGAAATTCAAAAAAATCATTTAATCAAAATCAAATTAAATTAAAAAAAAGTTTTTTAAGAAAAAATCTATGGCTATAACGGAAGCTCTGCATGATCGATTTTCCCATTTAAGCCTGCAGAAACTTAAAACGCTGGTAGATCCCTCCTAAAATTATCCTCATTCAGCGGTAAATATCTTAGTGATAAAATCATAAAGACTTCTGCAAAGGTTTTGCAGAAAATGAAGAACCTCTACTTCAGGAGAGAATATCGTCCTTTATTATCCTTCGTTTATACAAGATTTCCGCTTTAGAAAAACTGAGCACAACAGGACATCATCATCATAACGCCTCGTTGTGCAGCTCAACGTGGATCCCCCTCCTACAATAAATACCTGAAGAAAACGCTATATTATAAAATTATAAGTATATTTCTTTTAAAAAATGTGTACAACTAATCTTATAAATTAATTAAAATATTTCGAAAATTGTTTATCATCAAATTTCAGCGACCCCAATTTCCTCAACTTTTTCAACAACTCAGGTTTGGTAACAAGTAGCTTTTTCAAACTTTGAGAGATCAAATTCTCGGGGAAAAACGGAGGTATCGGCATATCTTCTAAACTGTAGACATGCACATTTCCTGCCATATCCCCAACCATCAAACTTCGCCCATTGGGTGTAAACCTACACACTGTATTAAAAACGTTATGTGAGGTTTTATTAATCGATTGTGACTGATGCATTTTCCTTTGAAGATCCCAAATTAGTATATCCGGTCCGCGAGTTGTTGCAATCACAGTCGGATTTTGCGGACTCCAATCAACATCCAAAACTGGTAGCATTGAGGGTTCTGAAGTTACCAAACATTCTGAAATACCTATAGCACAGATTTGGTGACGAGAAAATTTACAAAAGAGAATAATTACCGTCAACCCAAAGCCGTGCCCTAAAATCGTCACCACACGTGTAGTATAATTTATTAGCAAAAGGCGAAAACCTGATAGTGTGTATAGCCCCATCATGGGCTTTAAACAAATCCATATGTTCATTGTAATAATTCGTCGAGCACCGATGTACTACTCCTTCACTTGTGCCAACAAAATATGTAAAAGGATCACAAGGATGCATCGCCAAACACCTTGCTTGGTCATATCCCATTATAGAAATAATCTGTCCTTCACATTTCTTCAAGTACTTGATTCCTTTCAATTTACCTTCAGCTGCTGCTGTTAGCATAATCTGTGTTCTTTTCAAATCCCGAGCTGTTGTTATCTGATATCGACAAACTCGTCCATCTCCAAAACTAACCATCAGATCTTCATCCTCTCCTTGTTGAAACCACAACATACTCCAAACCGGTTCAAAAAACGTAACATCTTCTCGAATCGCCAAAATTTCTCTTTTACTAACATCTATTATTTTCAAATGGCCGTTGTAAAACCCTATAGCTAGTAAATTAGGATTTACAGTTGAAAACGCAAGAGATGTTACTGGAGTTTCAAAATTGTATTGTCGTTCCGGTTGTTGAGGGTTTTTAATATTCCAAATCATGACAAGTCCAGAGGCATTCCGATCAGTGTAGAAGTATTTGCCATAAGCTACACCAACTAAATCTTCGTTGAAAGAATTGAAGGCAACTCCGGTAACACAACGTCCCTCAGTGTCATCATTTGCATAAGTCCATAAAAGTTCTAATCGATATTTGTACTGAATGTTTTCGCGAAAAACGTCCGGTTCTAAAAGACCTTTGTAGCGTTTTTGTTGAATGTTGTAACAGTTGTTTCCAAGGATTCTTTCAATTACGATAAGAGCATCAAGAAAGGCCTTGCTTTTAACAATTTTGTTCAATTGTTTATCTTCTGCTGACATTCTATAACTCTCGAGAGAAGCTTCATCGTTTAATTTATGTGAGTCTGCATGCAAAGTTCCCAATTCTTCATCACTTAGTTCAACCATTTCATCTGTTTCTTCATCTGAAGACTTTTTATCGAGATCGCGGTAAGTATCAAACATTTCCCAAGCAGAAACATAAGTCGAACAGTGTTTGTAACGTCTTTTTTTTGTTATTGTATCTCTTGCCTTTTTTAGAACTGGAACGGTTTGAATTCCAACTGAAATCACTTTACGGTTTCGCCCTTTACCTTTGGTTAAAAAATCATATAATTTATTATCTTCTTCAACAGCGTTTGCATCTTCACTTTGCTTCATCACTGTACTACTTGGCAAATCCAACAAGAAAAAAGTTTCAGTTTCTGATAAAATCAGACTGATATGTTCAGGTATTGGAATTTCTATTTTCGTTTCATCAATCGATTCTGCGTCTAATACAGAAATACTTCCAGAAGTTTCCGATTTACTTACTGCAAAATTAACTGACGGTAAAACAATATCTTCACCAAAATAAGCAGAAGTTACTACACTTCGACGAGTAAAAGTAGCTGTATCCATTTCTTGTTTTTGCATTAACACATTTGCCTGAAGTTTTTGGGAGTCGGCTCGATTTATGGAGGAATGGTGGTGCAACATGAAACCTTCTTTTGTCAAGTTATCCAAGATGCTAAGTTGGCGTTCTTTGCCGGCTTCGTACAGGTAAGGGTTGAGCATAACTGGGGTAACATCTCTTCCGTCGATAATTACAGGAACAGATTGAAATTTGGGGACAGTGAGGACTGTTTTGAGTCGGAGTGATCCTCGACCCTCTTTTGATCTAGGTAAAGAACCAGTGGGACCAGTAGAGTCATAAGAAATGCTGGATTTTGCTGATTTTGTTATAGACTGGCCGGCTTTGGGTACATAAGACATTGTGGGGAAGAAATTTTTTGACACTGATTGTTGTCAGAAATTAGTGTTTTTTTTTTATTTACTATTACCATTTCAATACCACCCAATATTTAAGTTATGTAAAAGGTTTTAAAATTTTAAAAATACATTTTGGTACCATAGGTACGAGTCTATATGAAGAATTCCATTTCTATTCTTCTAAAAAAGATTAGTTTTAAAAATAAACATTTTCCTAAATGTCTTTTCCATTCTTATTTTATTATTATTCAAATATCATAAATTTAAGTTCGTATATTACAAAAAAAATGGTTATACCAAGTTGAATTATAAGGGCGATTAATAACTGAGACGTATGAGCGAAGCGAGTGCGCTTAATAAAGTATAGATTATTAATTGCGAATTAACAAACAAATAGATTACAAAGCTTTTCCGTTGAGCGTACATTAGTTTATAAAGTAACTGTATAGATTACATATTATTAATCTATATAGTTACTTTAATTAGTTTATAATACATAGTGCCATCTATTGTATAGATTACATATTATTAATCTATATAGTTACTTTAATTAGTTTATAATACATAGTGCCATCTATTGGTCACTGGACAAGTTAAAAGTATATTTAGTGCCATAATCTCCTTTTGTTATGCCCTTACTACATAAATAACAACTTAGAAAAAGTGTCTATTTGGGAATCAAAAACTGACTATCGTAGTGGGTCACGTTAAAAATAAACAATAATTAAAACCATTTTTTAGTATACTCCAAACTATTAAAAAAAATAAATACTAAAGTTAAGGCTTTGACCATTGTTTAGAAGACAACCTGTATAATCATTCCAGAAATATTTATTTTTATAATATTATTATCGCATTCGGCTCCCAAACTGTAACAAGAATTTCGTTTTTTGAACAGTTCTTGACTGGTGAAAAAATGAAATTCTACAAGATTTTAAAAGGACAATTTAAAAGCAAAAAAACAAGAAAAATTATTATGTACAACAGAAAAAGAACAAAAAAATTAAAAGAACAAAAAACATTTTAGAAAAATTTGAAAAACATTGGTATGGAGAATTCTAGAGGAATGAATAAAGATTCTAGTAGAACTTGAAAAACAACGTTTAAAAGAAAGAGAAAAACTTTTAAAAATGACTACTATAGGAAAAAGAAGAACCAGAAAAGTTAAGATCAGTAAAAAACAGGAAAATTTGAAAATAACAACAAAAGAATGATCCAAAAAATGTCTAGCATATGTAAATAGAACAATTCTGTAATAATTCTCGCTTTGATTTCCAAAAATATATATACTTTAAATTTTTTTAATAAAGTTTGAGAGCCGGAAACTAGTTTTCACACATTTTTTTATAAACATTGCGTAAAAAATTATTTTGATAATAATTGTTGCCATCAGCTCCCAAATTGTACTAAAAATTTTATGGCCAGATAAAGAAAAAATTCTTGGTATTAAAATAACAATTTCTTGCTTCCAGTTCTCAAAATTGTAAGTTTTAAGATATCCAATAGAATTTGGTGCTGAAGGCAACACAAATTTTATTAAAATTATATATTTATTTAACCCTCCGTTAGTCGCGCATGGGACTGGCAGTCCCATGCTTTACTATTTTTGTAATTAAATAGAAACGGTTATAGCTGCAACTTTGTGGACTTATGACATCTCAAATTGATCTTTTATGAACATTTTGTCTAAGTTTGGTGCAAAAATTTAGTTTTGCTGCTTCGTAATTCCCAATTAATTCATCGAGTACCTGGTTTGGGACTAGTAAATTCCACGCAAATATTTTTATAAAAATTTTGTAATCATATAAAAATGATACTCAACAATTTTTAATATGAAATAAAATATATATAATCAAAAAAAATAGTTGTTGTTAAAAACAGAATAAAATCAAAATAACAAAATATTATGCATGTGTTACATATTTCTAGAAACATTTTTAATTTCAACTTATAAATTTATTGCTTGAAACATATTTTTTTACAAAATTTAGTACGTTTATAATAAACTAATTTACTATAAACACTTCAAGCAAAAATTTACAAGATAACCAACAAAAATGGTCAAAATATTTGTTATGGGACTGGCAGTCCCAGCGCGACTAACAGTGTCACGAGTGTCACATAGTATGGCGCGCCTAACGAAGGGTTAAATTGGTTTTTGGTACATGCAAATATTATTTATTATTATTTTTGCTTTCATAAGCGCTAGTTCAGTCCTAACTAATTTTATTTGTTAAAATCAAGTTGGGGCTACGCAAAAAATGGTAAAACCATTTAAATACTAACTATCCCAACTTTTACTTTCGCCTCTCTTTTTTAGCTTATTCTTTATTGAAAAAAATATATACTGGGTGTTATTGAAGTAATGTTACAGATTTTAAAAGGTGATAGCCCTTAACGAAAAAGATGTTTGTAGTTTTTGAGATATACGCTGTATTTTTTTTTACGAACATTATTTTTTGTTATACAGACTGTTGTGGAAGTGAATGCAAAAATTTTAACCTGAAATACAGCACCACAAATAATAAAAATCTGCAAAAAAAATGTCCTACCTCAACTAATAACAAAATTACAGGCTGTCAAAGTTGGCAAACTTGTTTTTTTAGCATCGTTTCAACAAGGACCTTTTAAAATTTGTAAAAAAAATTCAAAAACATCTTGTATATGTGTGTTTTACGTATATTTTAATATACATATTTGAGAAAAAAAAATACAGGAAAGTGGACTGGGCAGATAGAGCTATAGCTATATAAAATAAATCTTTATCTGCCCAGTACACTTTCCTGTTAATTTTGTTTTTCTTTTTTTTTAAAGTTCTACAGTATATATCTCGAAAACTATAAACATTTTAAAAAACAATTTTGATTCTTTAGCATCCTTTTAACGAGAGCTACCGCCTGTTAAAATTTGTAACATTAATAACATTCTATATAAAGAATAGAGTTGTATTTATTTATTCTACTCTAGTAATTACTCTAGTAACTCTAGTATAGAGTAGAATAAATAAATAGTAGGATAGTATAATAGCCTACTAGAATGATATACTTTATTTTATGAAGATAGTATAGAGTATACTCTGACAAAAACCTAAATTGTATTTTTATTTATTGTATTTTTATTTTTTAAGTTGTTATCATAAATCCCGAACACAAAAATTACCGTTCAAGGTACCTGAATCGAACATTAGATAGACCGCAGAAGACTCAACTTTTTTTTCTTGACATAATTTACGATTCTATCACAAACGCATCAGAAAAAAAATTTTAATATCAAAATTAGAATTTAAAAAAACTACAATAATTAAATAATATTATAATACGTCTAAATGTAACACACCAAAATATACACATGATAAAAAAATTATTTAAATTAATTAATAACTTTATGAAATAATTTATGATAAAATGGGAAGTATCACTTTGAAACACTCTGTAGTTCAAAAATAATGCTCCCAAATGCTGTATTCAGAAAATAGCTTAAAATAGAAATTTGTATCGTTGATTGTAATAATTAAATAAACTGAATTGAATGCATCAACACAGGGGGAGCATAGGCACACAAATCATAAAATTGTAAAGACTTTTTTCTTAGGTTTGTTCGAACAGGTCAGAATTAAACTGCACATGCGCAGTAGCGTTTTACCGGTCCAAAATGTCTATTGCACATGTTCAGTTCAATTCTGAACTGGTTCTAAAGCGTAATAAAACAAATGTATTAGTTTTATATCATCTGGTCCACTGTATTTTTCGGCCTACTATGCATTTCTAATCCGTGCCACGTACTCTAATATTCGAGCTGCCACTAATTAAATTACCAAGTTTTGGTTAATTCAGTTCCCATTATTATTTATAAAACCGTTTAAAATCATTTGCATTAATTAATAAAACCCAAATGATCCAAAAATTTTCCATTCGAAAAAAATAGGTCGTTTTTGGTGTATTTCATGCAATTAGGTTGGTATTCCAGTGACATTTGTTTACCAAAAATTATTGTGTATTCGTCTTGTCACCTGATCAAAGTGTTTTTCAATTAAAAATTAACTCGATAATAAAACTTTACATGACCACATCGATTTCTGGAATCGCATCACAAGAATACACTCCCAAGGATACTATGTGAAGGTTATAAAATTGAATAATTAATGCACCACGTCAGTATCTAACATGTTGACAAACATTTGACATTTATCCTTTCGTAGATGATCTAAAATTGCTAAAAATCCAGTAAAGATGCCTTCAAACATAACAAAAAATGCAAATGCCAACCATTCGGCAGAACACCCCGATGGAGATGGTGCCGGAGCCACAGAAGACGAGAAAAAAGATGATCGTATGTTCGAGTGCAACATTTGTCTCGACACCGCCAGAGATGCCGTGGTCAGCATGTGCGGGCACCTGTTTTGGTAATACATCCATTTGCACTCCCAACCCCTCTAACACCACTTTCCAGCTGGCCGTGTCTCCACCAGTGGCTAGAGACAAGGCCCAACCGTCAAGTGTGCCCAGTATGCAAAGCCGCAATCAGCAAGGAAAAAGTGATCCCCCTGTATGGCAGGGGCAGCACTAAGCAGCAAGATCCGCGTGAAAAAGTTCCTCCAAGACCGGCAGGTCAGCGCTCAGAGCCCGAGCCCGGCTCCACTTTTCCTGGATTTGGGTTTGGGGGCGATAATGGATTTCACATGTCTTTCGGTATTGGTGCTTTCCCGTTTGGGTTTTTCACTTCGACGTTTAATTTCGGGGATGCTAGGCCTAGTGCTGCACCTAGGGGAACCCAACAACACATGGAAGAACAATTTCTTTCAAAGCTTTTCTTGTGGCTGGCTGTGCTGTTTATTGCATGGCTGATTCTGGCATAAATATATAACTAATGGTGGCTTTAAAGGTTAGGGCTTTTATATCAGTACAGTACAAAATAAGACAGTTTCCATTCCAGAAACGTGAAAATCTGTACATAAAAATTAAACCAAGTGGTGATAATCCTTAGTCCTATTACTTTTAATTTTAGTTAAGTAAATTTTAGTTGAAATGTGTAAATTACAAATTTTATTTTGAGGGTTCAATACATATAACAAACATTTTTGTTACTAGTTTAATTACAATTCCTTTTTATTTTTAATTGTAAATCCTCTACTTTGGAGTAAATTATTGCATTCATCACGAGTCAAATGTTCAAGTGAGTGTTCTTCAACAACTTCATCAGAATCATTTAAAAAGAAAAGAACTGGTGGAGCCCCTTGGATTTTTTTGAATTCAGTATTGTCATATTTTGGAAGGTCCTCGTAAACAAATGCTTTCACTTCTGGCAATCTATTTAGTTTACAACCAGGGCAGCTCTATAAATAACATAAAATGCTATTAATATATAATTATTTTGAGGAAAAAACAAAGTGAGGTTATGTTAAAGTCATTAAAACGATTTTTTGAACTGAATTATTCAATATTTACATTAAATGTAAACATTGTTTGATGTAACAGTGAATGTGATAACAAGTTTATCTAGTTTTATTATATTTTTTGTGGTATGTTAGTTATTACATAACCTTAAACTTACTTCGAGTCTGGCCCTTCGAATTTTCTTGTCTTCTACTTCTGCATTCACTAATGCTAAAAAGACAACACATAAAACAGCTAAAAATGTAAAATTCTTCATTTTATTGGATTTTAATTCTCACAAATACGTGTATTGATCAATAAAAGACGACGTGTTTTAGTAGAAAAGATGAGCAAGAATTTAGCGTTTAACAATAACAATGGTTTTTATAAATAAATTATGGTCTTATTTGTGATAGAACTGTGAATTAAATGAATGTCTCAACATATGAGACGTTAATTTAGCTTCAGTTTTAATTATCTAAAATTTTCTACCTAATCTTATCATAATTTTAAAAAATTTATAAAACATAAATATTTCATGCAATATTTACGTGATAACAGTTTTTAGAGATGTATTTTATAATAACAATTTAATATTAAAAATAGGTACCATGTATTTACACACATCAAAATAATATAGGGGACACTTGTAAATACCTATTGATTTACGGCAAGATTTTTTTGCAAAATATATAAAAAAAACAATGGAAACTGTTAAAGGCTTAATTTTTTAGACAAAAACTTATAAAAAATAAACAAAATATAAAAATTAAAAATCAAATAAAAAAATTTAAAACAAAAATTTTTAAATTTACGAAAAATAAAAATTAATACAATGTGTACCTTCACGGTTATTGATCGCTGCCCTGAATCTGTTGAGCATACTTAAAATTAAATTATCTATCGTTTTATAGTTTATAGCCCCCCATTGGTCTGTGAGACACTCAAGAGTTGTTCTCGTATTTACAACAATCAACAATACATTTTATCGCAAAAGACGCCTGCCCATCATATCCCACAAATGTTCAATCGGATTCAAATCAGGGGAGTGAGCAGGCCACAGCAAAACGTTAATTTCATTGTTGGCCAAAAACTCGCGCACCACCCTGATTAGCATGTGGACGGGGATTGTCGTATAAGTAAGAAATTTTCATCCATTTTTTTGACAAACGGAAGGACCACAGTTTGAAGAATATTATCTCTATAACTAATAGCATTTAAATCCCGATCTATCAAAACGAGCTGTGTCCTTCCACCGATAGTGATACCAGCCCAGACCATCACTGTTCCTCTTGGTACGAAAAGACTTCTTAGGCAGTTGCCAGACGTTCTGCAATTCTGCATTGGCAGGCCGTCTCCACACTCTTAAGTTTTCTTG
The DNA here is from genome assembly GCA_029207805.1 of Tribolium confusum. NCBI lineage: Eukaryota > Metazoa > Arthropoda > Insecta > Coleoptera > Tenebrionidae > Tribolium > Tribolium confusum. The sequence continues at coordinate 16,653,680 of JALGAY010000006.1, forward strand.
TGTCAGGACCAGATGCAAATCAAACTGAGGTTCAACGCGAACAAAACTGTGGCCCACTCCTGTTGTTGCCAATTCGTATGATCCTGCGCTTACTGCAATCTGATGGCGCGATTTCCACGGGTTAAAGTAGGTACTCTCAAAAGACGTTGTACACTAAGGCCAAGCTTTGTGACGTCAATTACAAATCATTTGGTTACTAACTAGGACGTGGTCGTGGTGTCGTGGTGGGTGTTATAAAGCCGAAGTACTAATTCTGTATCTGTTGTATTGCGATCCCCCAATGCATGAAAACGCACAAATCGGTCTTGATTTGCAGTGGTTTCCCTTGTACTCCCTGTATGACGTTCCAGAACGTTAGTAGTTTGCTAATACTTTAACCACAATCGACTAACAATACTTTTACTAAAGTTTAAGGGCATCAGCAACTCCCTTTTGAGACAAACCTCCTTGGAGCATCCCAATAACTCGTAACTGGGTATCGCGATCCCAATGATGTCTTTCCATGTTTGATCAATCCCAAATTGAATAAAATGCAAAGAAATTTCGCTTTAATCAAACATTAAAACTAGATATTTAATAAGAGTTAATTTGTTAGTCCTCTTAAATAAAAATTATTTTTAATCTTAAAACATTTTGTCAACAAAAACTAATCACCTAAAGTTGATAAACGTATGCAATATAAATTATGTATGTAAAAAATAGTACTCAATGTATTCAAAAAAAATTTTGAATTAGGGAGACATTATTTTACTAATTTTAGAAGCCAGAGACAACATTTTCAATACAATAAAGGCATAATTTTAGAAGCAGGAAGCAACATCTAATAATTTTGGAAGTAAAAGGCGAGATTTTACTAGTTTTCACAAACAGAAGCGACTTTTTACTACACTTAAAATATGGAAGCGCTATTTATTTTTAAGTCAGTAATGGCAAAGGTAGCATTGTTTTTGTAATTTTAGAAGGCGGAAGTAACATTTTAGTAATTTTGGAAGCCAGTACAACATTTTATTAATTTTATAAACTGAAAGCGATCATTTTTACCTTTTTAAAATTAAAAATAATATACAAATGTAATTTTTTCCAATTTAGGGACCCAGAAGAGACATTTTACTAATTTAGAAACACGAAAAATCAACTATAGAAACCAGTGATGAAATTTCGTTCCAATTATTAAGGGTAATTGCGATATACTTTTTGTAATTTTACTAGTCGGAAGCGACATTTCACTAATTTTAAATGCTGGAAGCTACCTATATTTTAACAATCCTGGAAACCAGTTTATTATAAATTCATAAATATGATGGGGACATTTTTATTTTATTCATTTTTAAATTAATAATCAGAAAATTTACCTTATACAAACTCAAGATAATTTTGAGTATTCTCTCAATATTTTTTGTCAATTTCTTTGAGCTGACATCTTCATCAAAAATCTATGTGCTGATTGTATCCCTTACAGTGGTGGAGATTGCGCTTCTGGGCAAAGGCCCTTGTTGTCAGGCCCTAGCTCTTTTAATAAAAATTGAGATAAAGCTATTAAAGATAAATTTTAAAACATATTCTTAATATGTATTTAAAAAATGGGACAATATAATGTAGGTCAGTCATGTAAGAGATAATTATACTTATTTTTTAGATAATAGATTTTAAATAATAAAAATAAAATAATCTATATTTATATATTTAGTACCTACTTAGACTTATTACACGTAATTTCAATAAAATAATGTAATACTTTTATTTTTTGTACAATAAATTTTACGATTTTTTTTTTAGTAAGTGGGTATCCAGTCTTTAATTTAGGCTGCTGTGTTTTGTAAATTTTTGAAGCTTGTACATTTTCCTTCGTAACAAATAAGTCCTTTATCGCACCGTGTTGTCGGTGGGGGACCTCCTTGAATTGGCAAATTACTACACTCTTCATTTTCTCCTAAAATTTTCCTATTTTTTATTTTATTTTTATTATTTTTGAATTCTTACCTAAGATTGTATAGCAAACATTACAGCAGCTACAAAATCCTCCTGGTTTTATTTGTTGATTTGGCCCCTTACAATTTTGCACTTCTTTGCAATGGACTGATGCACAAAAATCGGGAGTGCACACGATACAATTAACGACTGTTAAATTCAAAATAAAGAATAGACCAATAACGAGTAAACCGCGGTACATTTTGAGTCTGGGAAGATTTTTTAAAATAATTGTAGGGTTTTTCCGAGATTCAACAAACACGAGCAGTGATTATAAACAAGTGAGGCGTTTTAATCGCTGGTTGTATTTATTAACATAATTGTAAGCACGTGACCTCGGAGTTTGATGTTTTCACTATATACAGTGTGTTAGAGTAAGAATAGCTATACTCCGCGTGTCTTATGGCAAAATAAACTAAAAAGAATATGATAAATAGGACTGAAATTGTAAATGCAAACAGTAAATACTTACAAAAAATATTTATTTGATGTAAACTGTCTAAAATAATGACAATTTTAAGTTTCTAGCCTCAGTATACGGAAAACAAATGAAATATTACTTTTAGTAGACTCATTAGGCACCTACTATGCATTGGTACTAATAATAATTATTGAAATAATTTACGTCGTATCTTATCCTTTTGTTACTACAAAAATTACAAAAATATTTCACAAAAATTTTGTTTTGTATCATATTAAAATTTATGCTTGCAATTAGAAGATATAGGTAAATACCCACTTACTTGCATGTTTTTTTACAAGATAATAAAACCCAAAATTACTTCCTATTCAATTATGATTAATCAGTAAATTGTTATGTCCTTATTTTAGTACCTTTATTCTGGGCCCCATATTACCTGTACGCAAAGTGTTTGGGACACACAGACCTCACAGCTCTTGGCACATTAAATTTTTCTAATAGTTACTTTACATTATGTATAAAAAAAATTAAACAATAGATAAAAATAAAATGTTTACAAAAAAAAAGAAAGAATAAACATAAGATGGCAACAACGGGCTATATAATAATTAAAAAAGAAATGTTCCTACAAATTAGAAAAATAGATATTTTTTAAAAATAGAAACCAAAAGGCACAAAGTAAAATAATAGAAAGAAGTCGTCCCGGACCCACATGAAACTATCGAAGGGAGAGAGGGAAAACAGCATCTGCACTGAATTAATTTAATTTAAATTGCAAAACAAATTACACAAAAAATGCTGATATATAGAAAATTACATTCTTAATATTTGTATTAAAAAAATTATAAAAAAGTTACTGAAAAGTGGAATACATTAAGCAAAATATATAAGCTTAAGATGAAAAACAGAGGGTTTGTGGCTGCCACCACACATTCACCTGATCTTCGGCTTTTGTGCAAATATTATTTTATATTTCTTTACTTATTTTTTTTAAGTTGTTATAGGTATTTAATGTTTTTTTTCTTATTTATACAATAAAGACCATTATTATTATTATTTTTATATAAGACTTGAAATATTTGCAGCACTGGATTTTTCAAAATGCTACCCAAACGATCTAAGCTGCAAAAAATATTAAAGGAAAAAGTTGTTGCGAATAAAAGTTCGCGAGGCGATATTTTTATGTTGAACACTTTAGGCACCAAAGACGCTTAAATATGAGAAAGAGTTGAACAACCCGGGTTATTTAACTCTTTCTTATTTTTAAGTGTATCTCAAGCCTATAAGAGCCTTTTTCTTTAACATAGGCTCACATTTATACGAATATACCGGAAGCAAGCGGTGGGCTCTGAGAGTTAACAGTCTTGTGTTATAGTTCGTGCTGAAACAGACAGCAACATTTGTAAAGCGCAGCAAGATAAATAAGGAAGAGATTATAAAATGCGATCGTGAAAAAAGTCCTGAAATTAAAGCAGGTTTAGACAAGAATAAGAGTTATTATTTATTTGAAATTCATTACTGATGTCGTCTTAGGTGTCAGAAATCATTGTCCGAAAACTTTTTAGAAAATTAGTCGACAAGTCTGGATTTTGTGCTAGAAATTAATTCAGCAGCAATTACAATAAGAACAATTTAATACTAGTTTTCTAGAGGCGAATCAAAAATTTAAAAAAATATTTAAGATTTTATAAGACGCACAATTCTCAGACTATCACTATCTATCACTATATCTAACTCTTTTTATTATAGCTGACTGAAGAAATAAAAAACAAATTTGAATCTAGAAGAATACTAAAAAAACGACAATAATGAGCAAGTAATATGGGTTGTTTTGATTTCTTGAAAGTTTTGGTACATTTACAATGTTGGCAACATACTCAATGCTTAAAATATGCAAATAAAATGCTGACAAAAAAATTATATACATTCGCAACCATAACAACGTCATAAAATTAAACAATGATAGTTACTATAGCAACGGTTACTATAGCAACGGTGCTATAAGATAAGTACCAATAATAGTTTCTGATCTTGCACCGTGTTGCAAAAATACACGTATGTGCTATATATAAACTGATCACCAATTGAAGTAATCCACCACAAAAATTGTTAATTATACAGGATTTATTCTTGTTTTTTGTTGTTCTTTTGTACTCTTTTGCTTATCTGAAGTATTTTATGGTCTATCTAGTGGTAGTTTTTAGGTGTTAATTTTAAAAACGGGCTTTTTGCAGTTTTATCTGACAAAACAAACAAAATAAGAATTTAACTGAGTGTCTTTTTCAGTAATATTAAAACTGACACGTTAAAAGTATCATTGATAGTGACTTATCCTTAATTTCTAATGCTTCAACAGCGTTTATCTGACCGAGAATTGCAGCATGTGGTTCACATGGTGCAGGAAGGGTTATCTCATCGCGAGGTGGCGCGAATTTTTAATATGGCACATGGAGTGATCAATAGAGCCATTAAGCGCTTTCAAGAATGTGGAACTCCTCGTTTCAGATATGGTGGAGGTCGTGCACACAGTCTCACTCCAAGACAAACACATTTTTTACAAATTACTCCTCGCCGAAACCTTACTTACAACGCTACTCAGTTAAATAACGCGCTACGACGAGTTACAGGAGTAGTTATTTCTACTCGAAACATTGCGACGAAGGCTACACGAATATGGCTTAAGCTTAAGGGCTAGAAGACGTGTGCCATGCCCACTGTTAACCCGGCAACATCGAGTACAACAGCTACATTGGGGAAAAGCTCATTTGAAATGGACCTATGACGAATGGTATGTTTGCAGATGAGCTCGATTTACCCTTTATCGTTTGGATGGGTGCATTAGAGTATGGCGACGCCCAAACAAGATGTACCGTGAAGAAATGCGAGAGCACAGGGTACCTTTCGGAGGAGGTGGTGTTACTCTTTGGGGAGGCATTATTTTTAACGGCCGCACAGAGATTGTGGCACTTAGGGAGTTATGCATAAATGCACAACATTATAGGGATATGTGTATTCTACCGATTGTAGTCCCTTTTGCCAATAATTTTGGAAATGAGTTTGTGTTTGTGGATAATAATGCATGACCGCACCGTGCTCGGATTGTGAACAATGTTCTTAATGCACATGATATTGAACGAATGGTGTGGCTGGCACGCTCCCCTGATTGCAACCCCATCGAACGTCTATGGTCGTACACATAGAGACAGGTTATCGGAACAAGATGTGCAACCAGAAATTTTTGAGGAGCTTCAAAACATGTTGGGACAGGAATGGGAAGCAGTGCCTTAAGAAGTCATCAATAATTTAATAGAAAGTATGCCTAGGAGATGTATGACTGTCTATAGGGCTAAAAGTGGTCCTACTAGATATTAATTTATCCAATATGTTTAACAAATAAATATGTAAATACAATATGTGTTTACAAAATATTGCTGGGGGTATTAACTGTTTTTGTAAAAAGTTGAATAAATAACCAAATATACTTCTTCTTCTTCTTCTTCGTTTTAAATGGTGTTCTGGCTACCAGGCCATTTCACCAGAACCAAATATACTGATTTACGATGTTGCGATGCATGTGTACCTTTCTTTTTTTACCCGGCTTGTATTATAATAACGGTTTTTTAAAGAAATATGATGTATGAAAATGAAGGCATCACTTATTATAGAGTGGATCACCTCAATTGTTGAGTAGTTTATATACTCCAATTTTCTTTTGTAGACTTTCTGAATGTTTTTAATACTATATCTATTAAATACTAGTTATCTAATACATACAGTAGATACTATCTACTGGCACAATCACTCTGTATATTATTTAATGTCTTAGTTAAACAATTGAAAAAATTTTTTTATCTTGGAAAATTTAGCAAAAACATTTCCTTTAACAAATTTTATTAAATATTTACTTAATTAATTAGGTACCTACTATGTGTTATTGTTTTATTATCTTTTATTTTAATTGTTTATAAATTACAAGTATAATTTTTCTTCATGCATTAGTTGTTTACATGGTGTGACGTAGTGAGTTGTTTGCAAAAATAAAAAAAATATTGGGAAGATATGAGATGTACTAGGAGAACAGAACGTTCCGATACGAGATTTCGTTTGAACTAATCGAAGTAAACAGACAAATTTCTTAATATTGTCAAGTTGACAAAAATATAAAAGTTTTGGCGGTATTAATAATCTAATTTGGTTTTTATACGTTTATAATTGCTTATAACATTATTAGTTTTTAACACGTGCACTGATTAAGTTTTCTGTGATTTGTAAAATTGTAAATTTAAAGAATCTGGAAGAGAAAAAGAAGGTTTTAGAAGAAGAAATGAGAATTATAAAAGTACTTGCAAAACGGTGTTTTAAAAAAAAATTAGGAAACGACATTTAGTAGAAAAAGAAAAACAAAAGATAATTCTAGAAGAAAGTGAAAGACCTCGGCTGGAAGAAAAAAAAGAAATAGTGTAGAAGAGGAAAAAAGGCTTTATAAAAATCTGAAAAACGACGATTCATAAAAAAGCAAACAATAATTCTACTAAAAATTAAAAAACGTCGATTGGAAGAAAAAGAGGAACTAAAGAAGATTCTAAAAGAACAAAATAAATTATGAGAGTTCAAATGAAAGGAAAAGACAAACAAAAATAATTTTTGAATAAGAAAAAATTATTCAAAATATGCTTTAAAGGAAAAACGGTTAGGAAGGAAAGAAGAACAACAAAAACTACGTTTACTGACAAGAAAAGCGAAGAACTAAAAGAGGTTATAAAAAAATAAAAGAAGATTGCAAAATTAAACAGATCTAAGGTAGATGTTTGGGAATATACAATTTCTTTAAGGTGGAAGAGGGCAATATTACCTATTTTTGCTAGAAGGGGAAACGATAACTCATTGATGACGCGTAGGTTCGGGCATAGTCACAAGTATAAAAAATGTATAATAATAATATAATTTTGTTAATGAAAACAATTAAAAAAAAAGATGCAACAACATTTCTTATAAAAAGTGAGTTTGTAAAAAAAGTAAGATACCTAATTAAATGAATAAAAAAAATGTTTTTATGCTAACAGCCACAACAAATGCGTTTACGTAATTGAGCATTATATAGGATTATTCACGTAAGATAACAAGATAATGATTATGTTGTTGTAACAAGTACAAAATAGTATAGAGCATAGATTGTTTACAGTTTAAAAAATGCCAGAGTAATCCATTTTTAAGAGAGGACAGTTTCGACTTCTAGCCATTTGTGATCCAAATTTTCTAATTGAGTTATTATTATGTATTTAATAACTACTTTTCGAAAAGTAAGCTCCTTTTGATTCTTTTGTTGTAGGTAAAGATTTAATCGCACACATAAATGTCATATTTTAGAGGAAATTGTTTAAAATGCTAAAAAGTATCCACCGGCTCGATTTGAAAGCTAATTCATAAATAGCATGAAAAATATAAACGAAGCGTTTTACAAAATGTTCTTTACGTTGTTTCGGTTGCGTTGTCAAATTATTGATTTAAATGGAACACCCTATGTCTAATTTTTGTGCTGGTAAATACTCCTGACTGATATAACTGAAAATTTTTAAATGGTAATTTTATAAAAAATAACTTTTACAGATTTTTGAAAATGTTTAAATATGATTTCAATCATTAAAGTGGCTCGCAGATTTAATTCTACTACGCTACTTCACATGCAAGCGCCTCTACAATTTAGCAAAACCAAATTTTAAAATATTTTAGATCTCAACAAGTTCTCCTCTATAGTTCTGTGTAGTATTTGATCAAAGGAACATCTCAATCCTTTGAAGTGGGTATCTTTGATTTTATAGTTCCGAGGAATGTTCTCAATCTCATTGTTAAAACAAATCCTTTGTACAAATTAAGACAAACATTTTAAATTTTATTTCGCTAGTTATTTATATCCTTGAAAAAAATTTACAAACTAAAAAGTGCTAAAACGTAATCAATTTGTACAAGTACAATAACGACTTGTTTACATCGAGTTAGTTTTAAACAGAAGCTCAAACTCGACTACAGTAAATCAAATTCCCAACGACCGCAGTCCCAATTACACAAAGTTACAATTTTATTAAGTACAGTGAACCTATTGTTGACTTATAGTCATCGATTTTATGCATGCATATGCGCATTAACTCGAAAATACAACAAACTTGTGGCGCAAACTCGTCCTAAATCGTCAACCTCGTTCGTAGATTAAGAATTTTCGGTTTTGTATTGATCCGCCAAAAGATAACTTTAATGAAACTGACCGTGAGTGATAATGTTTAGACAGTTAAATGGAAAAGTGAAAAAATTTTAATACACTAAATACAATGTCAAAGGTAAGCAATACCCCATTTACCCAAATTATACTTATCTATACACTAGGTATATCAAATATTGATAGCACCGGTAGATCAATTTTTCGCTTTTTGTCACAAATACTTCAAGATTGATTCTTACAACAATTAGATATTTCTAGATACACTGCCACATCTTTTTGCAATTTTTGGCAATCTAAAAGAAATTTTTGGACATTTTTAGTGACTACCGAAATAAAAATAATACAGTTTTAATACTTTTTCAGTTTGTTAATACTATAATCATAATGCGTGACAATTGTTTTCTTTTTCTGTAACAGGCTGGAACTGGAGTTACTTAATTCGCGTTCCAAATCCATCCCGGTTTGATATTTATAAACTTCAGAAATATAGGCCATTCTGTAAAACTATAACTGCACTAAATTTCAAAATAGCGCTTTTACTAGCCTTAATCTGAAATGTTTATTTGAAGAAATAGAGGTGTTAAGTCAAATGTCAGCATTTTTGCAAATATTTATCCAGCAATGTTTGGTTCTAAAAATATGACTGGAACCGATTTAGAGTGACCTTTTTGATTTTTGTACGTTTTTTGATCAATGGACACACATCCGTTTTCGATGTTAATTGTATTCGCTTATTACGGTTTGGTTTTCCAACCCATCTCCATTGGATAGTTACCCATCACCTGTATCTGTTTCACTTGCCACTTGTAATCAGATAAGGTATTTGACGTGTAATAAAATTCACGTGAAATTCCTATTGACATGAACTGTGTAGTGTAGTGTTATGGGTCTCCCAGTCGTAATAAACTTTTTAAAAGCTAACTGGCGTTCAGTTTAAACGTTGACCGCGTTTGTGGACGTTGTGATGGTTTAAGCAGTGATCTTCACGAAGATATTTTTATACGATTTTGGATTATTTTATTTAAATTCGATGTGAGTTTTATAATATATGATTTATTGGAGGAGGTGTTATTCAAAATTAAAATATAATATATAGGAGAATAAAGTAATTAGTGTTTTTTTTTTAAATATTTTATTTATTGGGATCTGAAGCGAGTACAGGATAACCTATTTAATTAAAATTATTTGTTTGTAAATAGTTTAATTACTCTAGTTTAGGCGAAATTTATAGCTACTTGTTCGTACAAATTTTATTGAATTCAATTCATAATTAATTAGTGATGTACAATTTTTATCTTTTATCTATGTCTATTTTGATTTTTGATACGCCACTGTATCGGAAGAACATTGTTATATTTGAGTAATTTTTTATTGATTAGATGTTATTTTAGTATCTCGAAAACTTGAAGTATCTAAAAGTTTTTTCATGTTTTTTATTTATTTATAATTTCGACATTTTACTAAATAAATAGCAGTTGAAATTGAAATATTAATTGAAACAACTATTTGTAAATTGACAATGAACAAATAAAAGAAATAATCAATTATATTCTGTCGCAAATATCCTAATTTTGTTATTTTCACTATTATGTTTTAACTATTTTTTTAAAATTAGAAAATAAAAATAAAGAGAAATAAAGATATAAAAAAATATACATTTAATTATAACTCACAAAACGTTTTTGAAATTTTTAAACTGTATAGGTATAGTAGGTATATGCATACTGGTATACTCTATCGATATTCTAACACGACTTTGTAATCACTAGTTAACATTTTGCGTCGTTAACGATAGTCTTATTCTATTTCTCTCCTATTCTGCAATAAACTCTCGAGGGTTGAGGTTTTTAAAATTTGAATGTGTTGCTTACCACTTTTACGATAATCCTTGTTAAACGGATAATAAACCACTTAAGGGATCAAAAGGTCGTTTTAAAATATCGGTAGACAGACTATATTACAAGAATTACATTTTCATTTTCTCAAATATACGAGGGGATACTCAAAAGTTGTTTACTTAGAAGTAGCAGAAACAAGTGAGCAAATGAATATTGGGCTTTGGAGTAGGCTTTGAAAATGTTCCGCCTTTTGATAACATTAAAAATCTGTTTTACGGATTTTATGCAAAAATTGAAAAATATACAAAGTAAAGACATATAAATATCCAGTTAAAAAAATGCATCTTTACTTAAGTCTCATATAAAACAATTTCTTTATTATTTTTAATATTATTATTTTCGGTTTCTTTTATTTTCGAGCTCTTCTTTTACATAAGCCTGCGCATGGGGTAAGGATCTTCCTAATAAATAAGAATGCAATTTTAAATAAATATGTAGGCATTCTGCTTATGTATAAGAAATATTTGTAGAAGTTAATTATTTAAAACAAGTTATTTGTTTAATTAGGTAAAAAAGCATGTGATTTAATACCGTAACTGGAAATTAAAAGGCAAGGCGCAGCCTATCCTATGAAGCCAGGAAAGGCATTAAATTTGCCTTATTGTTGTACTAAACATATTATCAAAATTTTGTTACAGCTGAGAAGTACTGAACGGCTCTAAATTGTCTGCTTTACTGCTTAGTCAATAAAAATACAGACATATTGCCTAGTCCATAAATGTGACAGTTTAATACGCTTAAATTCTCACTAAAATGTGATATTTACTGTCGATCGGCGAAATAAGTACCTACCAATCTTCCTGATTATTCTTCATTAGGAGAATTAAGGTCTATTCTTCATTCAGTAGATTCTCACTTTTTGAGAAATAAGAAAGAAATGCTCAGCTATGGATATATTGATATTCTTTTACCTAAAAATATAAATTTCTTGTCTAATTAACAATTCAGGCACAATATTATTTTATGTTTTCGTTCTTCTGAAAAAACGAATAATTCAATTTTAATTAGTATTAAGCCAAAAATAGAAATGTTAAAATTTAATTCTGTTACTTTCTGGCAGCTTAAATACAATTTTCAGACATGATCATTATATCTAATAACTTTTTCTTCCAAGACCTGCAGAATCCAATTTTTTATATCACTTGCTATTGGCATAACTTGGCAAATAACTTTATGAGAGTTCCTCTTAAATTATACAGGGTCTCACGAACGAGTGCACATAATTTAACCAAAGAATAAGAAGTAAAAATTAATTGATACATATTTTTTATTTTTTTCCAAAAAAAATTATTTTCAGAATTATTAGCCCCCAAAATCGCTCCAAGAATACACTTTATTTTTTTTATCTAATAAAGTACTTGCTCGATTTTGATGAAACTTGGTATACTCATTCTGTATTAGATAACCACTTTACAGTGTTAATTTTAGTATTGTAGGATATTTTAAAAAAGGACTACGAAGGCCCCCTTGACACAATTTGCTTCATAATGTTTTAGCACAAATTAGTTTAACGTTGTGGTTTCTACAGTTTGAAAGCCCATTCAATTTAGAAATTTTTTTGTCTTTTACAAATTTTTCGTAAAACGCATCGTTTATTTAGTGGTCTGTTTGTAATTTTTTTGTTTTGTTAATTAATAAATAATAATTAGCAAACATTTTAAACAATAGATACTAAAATTGTCTACATATTTTGTAAAGAATACATTACTTTTAATGGCTAATTAATGACTTGTGAAATCGCCTTTGACACATATTTATATTTTTCAAAATATTTACATGTTTTATAAATATCAAAAATTTTAAATATACCAAGTTTAAAATTAGAAAAGTGGTTACTTGCTAAAATAAACTTAAGTGTTTTTTTATCGTTTATGATATCGTAAAATTTTAAGTTTTACGTAAACTATGAATAAAAGTAAGGTGAAAAACACATTTTTTACTTCCTAAATTCTACTTTAAATATTCTTTAACAAAATAATTAGATTTCGTGACCTAATAAATAAATGTATAAAGAAGAATTATTACAGAAGGGTAAAATAGGTAAATATGATAAGATAACGAAATTAGACACACGAGTTAAACATTTCAAAGTTTAAAGTTAAAAAATAGTAGTAATTGAGTTTGGGTAAACTAAATATTTTTTTTATTTCATAAATTTTTGATTCTCAGAGTAGAAATAAAAACATTTGTGTGAGTAAATTGGTGTATGGACGGTTATGAGAATTTTATTCACGCGCTGTGCGGCTCGTTCAGTGTGAATAATGTACTATTATTAGTCTTTTAAAACAAAATATGTGATATGAATTCTTAAGTACTTCAGATTGAATTATTGCAAGTATAGGGAGGTAAGCCTCTAAAATTAACAGTATTTAAAGAAAAATGAGTGAAAATGCATTACATTTATTTTTTACTAAAAAGGAAAAAATATGTCATTAAATATCACCTATAACTCCAAATTAAAAATTATGAATAACAGATAAACATTTCCAAGTTTAAAATAGGAAAGGTGTACAGTTTCGTTCTTATAAGGCTAACATAATTCAAAGAAAAGTTAATAAAAATAATGCTTATCTATATGTATCTGTTACTAAATAGAAATAAAAAATATGCCTCATTATCTTATAAATTATTGTTCATAAAAATATTTATTAGTTAAGATGATAGTTAGATTTGTGTGGTATATACTATAACTTAGAAATAAAAATCAAGGAGGACGGAAGCAGATAAATAGATAAGATAATGAAATAAAACAAATAAAACGTTGAAAAATTCGAAATTAGAAAAATATTTATTTGCTTGCTAAAGTAAACAATTGAGTTGTAGTGATTTATACATAATTTAGAATAAAGTTTTATTTTATTAAACTAATCTTATTATGTCGAAGACGCGCGTTTTGACAACAAAGTTTGTATCCTTAGGTAGGAATTAGGAAAAACTAGGAATTAAAGGTGTGATAACTTCGTTGTCGAAACGCACGTCTTGTCAAGTGTAGTTTTTGGTGTTAGTGGGTGTTTTAGGTTTCATTAAACTAAGGAAAAAGATCTTTTTGATGTAAAAATAAATAGCTGAAGACGGTTTGTTTTTAACAACAAAAACAGTATGGAAATGATAAGACCAGATCATTTTTTTAATACTTATATACTATTCAAAAGCTTTTTAAAACACACCACCTTATATCACTGCGTCAAATTGATAATCTTTTAAATAGAGTCAGAAAATTCAATTAAAATCTGATTTTCCAGTTTCTAAAAGTGTCTTCAATTTTTTCAAAAGCTTTCGACTGTTATTAAAAATTTTAAATTCGACTGGCCTTTCTTCGATTTATATAAGATTGGAATTATAATAACTAACTCATAACAACTATAATAATAATAATACAGATAATAAATAACGAACAAATCTAATCCTCGTTTTTATCGCAATATTGACTGAAACACAGCTTTAGAAATAAAAATTAAGTAGGACAGAAGAAGGTAAATAGATAAGATAGTGAAATAAGACGACCAACATATTCCACTTTTATTTTTTAATTGCTAGAAAAATTTTAGTTTTATTGTAAGGTTGGGTTACTTTCTTCTGGAAAGTTTCAGTGCTGAAAAATCCTGAAATCGTTTAAGGACCCAGGCAATTTCAGGTGCAATACACTTTATAACATCCTGATTGAGTCAAACTTTTTTTAGTTAAAGGAAAATCAGTGCTTCTTGTAATAATTTGTCGTGAAATAACTCTTCAGAAAGTAGTCAGACCAGATAAGTATAAAATTGAGCGTAGACAAGCATTTAGATTGCAATTTCTAAACTTTTAATATCGTACAAGGAAAATAAGACTACAATAGTACAATTTATGCAATAAATTAATCCATGAAATCGAATGAAAGTAATAAAACGATTTACAATATTTTACTTGTTTGGAATTTTGTATGTAAATTTTGACTTTGACACGATTACAAGTTGTTCACTGAATTAAAAATGAAAAAAAATCTCTTTGAATAATTTTTTCTCAACTTTAACAAGAGTGATTATTCTCGTCAGTGACCCGCATTATTACGAGGGCGGAGTGTAATTTTATTAATTCATTTTGACGGTCGACTTAAAATTGCTACAATAATAAGCAAGAAAGTTTAAAACTGCGCACAAAAAATAAGTTTAATTAATTATTAAACTAGAGGATGCTGTGTTTAGTATGTGTGTTATCTCTCTGAAATTTTAATAAGGCTTAAGCCGCTTAAATATGGAATACTTGGCCAGAAATGAAAACCAGAGACCATTACTACGTGAGATTGCATCCTAAATAATTAATCTTCACTAATGGTGCTGTAACTGCAAATTACGAGACCATCCACTCCTGCTTATGCAACATATCACATTAGGGTGATTCAAAAAAACGAAATTTTTTTTTTTCCAAACAGCTTAAAAGTTTGATCTTGATGCAAAAAGACGCCAGTTAAAAGTTGAGCTCTTAATATTAATATTAAGGACGTCCGCATCGCACTTTTCTATTTTCCATAAGAATAACATGGGAAAATTTCTTTTTGCACTTTCTGATTTTTATTGCTAGCTTTACGTGAGTCAAAAATAAAACCTCTTGACTTATTTTTGTAGAGCATTTAACGCTCTACAAAAAAGGTTTTTTGAGATTTTTTCGAAAACCTTACAGTTCAAAAGTTATTCGAGGTCAAAGTTTAAATTAACGCAAATTTGACCGTTTTCAATTATTAAATATATTTTTTTTTTTAGAAAAAAAAACAAGATCACTTATTTTCTACCTCTCATTAAAATATTTCAAATGACTAAAGAAAATATTTTGCGTTTAGGTTAAAAAAAAACTCAATGAACTACAATTTTAAAGCTTACTGATGCTAAAAATTTTCTGAAAAAATTTCACTGGCAGTAATATTGCAAAAAATAACTGATATACATTTTCTGTAAGAGTAAATTCAAGATAATTACAAAGTTTTTTGATAAATAATTCCAATAAGACCATTTAATCCACTGCAATTCATTAAAAACGGTCAAATTTGCGTTAATTTAAACTTTGACCTCGAATAACTTTTGAACTGTAAGGTTTTCGAAAAAATCTCAAGAGACCTTTTTTGTAGAGCGTTAAATGCTCTACAAAAATAAGTCAAGAGGTTTTATTTTTGACCCACGTAAAGCTAGCAATAAAAATCAGAAGGTGCAAAAAGAAATTTTCCCATGTTATTCTTATGGAAAATAGAAAAGTGCGATGCGGACGTCCTTAATATTAATATTAAGAGCTCAATTTTTAACTGGCGTCTTTTTGCATCAAGATCAAACTTTTAAGCTGTTTGGAAAAAGAAAAAAAAACTTTTCGTTTTTTTGAATCACCCTAATATCACATAAATAAAAATAGTAAAATAATTTTAAAAATAAAAACAGTTTGTAAATGAATTATTCCGTCTTTATTAAATAGCATAATTAATTTCTCTTCACGGTTAGGGTCTTTATGAATTACATTTTAATCTGATTTTAATACAATTATATTTTTCACATCACACATCGTTACTTCTAACAAAGATTTCCATTTTATTTTATGAAATTACATCACTCTCCAAATCTATTTTGAAACAAATAATAATAATTTATGCATGTAAACATATTCTCAGAATTGATGTAAAATAAAGTGCAATAACAGAAACAATTATTTCAGAAATATAGTAGCCTTTGTGAGAATAAATCGCTGTTTTGCAATTTTAGATATAAACAATAAATGCAAATTCATATTTTGTTTTAATTTTTCCAGTTTAAACAATTTATAACAAAAGAAAACATCTCATTATAATCTTTGCATTAATTAAATCAATGATTATAATAAATTTGATTTTTAAATTAGCTTTTGAATATGGCTCAAATATTTTGGTAACTTTTGGTAGTCATTTTCATTAGAATAATACATTGTGTTTGCAAATCAATTCTGATGTAAATATGAATAAGTTCATAATACCAGGGTCATTCGAAAAGCAGCTATCAGGTGATAAAAAATGGGTTTTATCAGGTTTTTTAGATGATGAGATAAATTTTAATTTATTGTCATTTTGGATCAAACCTGAGGGTTAAAATCTTGCAAAAGCCTGTATTATCTAAAAATTTAATTTTAAATAACTTATAGGTTAGAAATATTATATTATCAAGATTTTTTTATTTTTAATGCTAACGTATATATGTAAATAAAACAGGGGTTTAGCCATGGGCTCTTTTCTTAGCTCGTTTTTAGCAGAATTATTTATTATTTATTCGTTTTTGGTATAGATGTGTTGATCTCTTCGTTCAAAGGCACTAAAGCAGAATTAGATAATTTTCTTTTATACATTATCATTATATCTTTTGCTTTTGAATATTATAGAAAACCTACATCAACTGATACAATAAATCCTCCCGATTCCAAACATTGTTATTCTCACATCGTAGCTGCATTTAATTCTTTATTATTTAGACTTTTTCATTTTTTTTTAGACTGTGATGCTTTTGAATAAGAATGGCTTATCATTAAACAAATAGCAGTGAATTATTACTTTCCATTACAGGACTTAAATAAACTTTTTTATAAATTAAGAAACAAATACTTTCTAAGCTTCAACATATTTCATAATGCTCTTTCTACACCTTCTCTCTTAAAACCTCTTTATTCTTCTATTCCCTTCATTGGCAAAAGTCTTCTCTTTTTACCTCCCATATTTTAAGAAACTATAATAAAAAGTTGCGTTTAATTTTAAAGCTAGTCTTTCGACCTGTCTCGTACACAATAAGGATCAAATTCCTTTTTTACATCATTGATGAGTCTATAAGTTATCTTGTAATGACTTCAATGCATTTTATATCTATTAGTCAGGACGAAGGATTGAAACCGGAATTTGTGAACATGAAAGGACAATAGAAAAATACAAAAATGCAAATATAACCAACACTTTATCTGTTTTTGCTTGTGATATTCTATTTCCGATCATTCCTTTTCTTCTACTAATAATTCTAAAATTCTTCACATCTGCAATAAAGGTTATTTTTTAAATATTTTAAAAGCTTTAGAAGTTTTTAAATTCATCTATAAACCTTCTCTATAAACTTTAAATAAACAAGTGTTTTTTAAATCTTTTATTTTATCTTTACTAGTTTAATCTTTATTATTTAATTGAATGTTTCTTTATAATCTTGTCTCTTTACTCTATTTATCAGTATTTATGCTTTTTTAAATTATTTTTTAATCAAATGTTAAGTTGATGCCAATTCTGTCAAAAAACGGATATTTATAGGCGGCTAAAATTTATCTTTCTTTTTAGATCGAATTTCAAATTTCAAATCCAGATCTATAAACAACGTTGTTACTGAAAATAGCGAATTGTTCTGTTTTTCGTACCTATACGTTTATATTCTTTCATGTTTTTGGTTTGTTATTGACAAAAGTTTGGTAAATTTTTTCTATTATTTTTTAACTTTTTTATAATTTTTTTTACATTTTTATTTAGGCACTGATGATGAGACATAGTTTTCGAAGGCTCTTTGCCACTCTTATGTTAGAATTTTGTTTAATTAAACTTGTGGGTTTGATTTTGATTTCAATTCTTTCATTATTTGTTTGAAAATACCCCACTTTGAGTACGAAAGGTTGCTTCTGTCAAATTTGGAAGGCTTTTGAAAAGTTATACGTATAGTAGACAGAGTATTCTGGAGCACTCAGATATTTGGGCATCCGGATCTTATAAATTATTTGCGATTAATAAGTTTTTAAAGCAATTTTTTAGTGTTTGTTCTATCTATTCTATTCCATCTATTTACCTAATTAGTTGAATTAAACTAAGAAATCGTTTTAGATATATCTGTAGGTAATTTTTTTGGAATGGTGTTCGTATAAGCGTATAAAACCTTTAATTTATGTTATGGTCAAATTTATAATTGTATTTAAATTGAGTACGACAAAGGCTTCATAATAAAAAAGAATTAACGAACTTTTTGGGTGTGTGACGACTCATAAATTCTTAATAAGGATCTATTGTGTTTTTTTTAATTTAAAAATAAAACTTTGGCAGTTATTGGTATTTCAATTGCAGTGATGGCAATAAATTATTAATAAAGTAGGTGTTAACCAGAAGCAAACCTTTAACCATTAAAGCTTTCATAATTGCCGATAATGTGCAATTTAACACCAAACATTTCCCTAGTAAAATTGCAATAAATCTCGAAAGTTTCTTCTTCAAGTTGGGTGCGGCATTTTAAGACGACTTTTTAAACAAGTTAGGTATAAAACGTTCTCCTTGTTGGAATGTTTGACAAAAGCCTTGATCTTTGTTATAAGTTACTAGTCCATAAACGGTCTATTTAAAACAAATTACTTCATTTTTGTAATTAGTGACAATATTCTAATTTATGTAAAATTTTGATCCATAAGTATTTGCAAATACCGACGTAATCTTAAAATAGTTGTGGTTTCTCTAATGTACAACGATATATAAATAATTTATAGTTTAATGATTATTAAAATTAACGGTGATAGTAAATACGCAATTTTTAAATTGAATTTTTAAGTAAATTTAATTTCTAACGGAAATGGAAATTTATATTTCATTTACATAAAGCCAGTTTAATTTCTAGGTATAAGGGATAAAACTATGATGACTACACACGTGCAATCTAACTTAATCTGTAATCAGGAAATTGCTAATTGCAAGTCTCTTACTCGGAGATCATTCATAATTATAAACTTGATTAATTAACCAACAACTGCTTTGATTAATTTTTTTAGAATTATAATTACAAACAGAAGAAAATTAATTTAGTGCATAAATATTTTGATAGTATCTTTAAACATTTTCAGTGAAAGACAGTATAACGGTGACAAATTACAACTAATTAAAATTAATTACTTAAATCGGTTGTTAAGCGTGGGTTGAGGTCTACTCAAATTTTAATTCTTGAGATTAAAAATTCAACGACTTATTAGTATTACAACCTCACTCACGTTGTGTATTGTACTTGTAAATAATGTAAATAATTACACGTACACACTTGTTTCAAAGACAACAATATGAGGCATTTGCCATAATATTAACGGTATAATCTATGCAGAAAATAATTTCATGTATGGTTGTATAGTTAAATTCCCTGCTGGTACTTCCGTCATTACTAGATTAATGTTTACTTAAATAGGTTCAAATTACGTTCGTTACAATCCTGAAATTACAACCATTTTCGAAATAATTTAGCTAAACTATGTTTATTCGATTTAATTAAGACATTTCGATTCGACTAACTGTTTTTGAAATAAAGAGGACGCTTCTGCAATATTTTCTAAATAAAATATTACAATAATAATATTCTGATTACGCAAGAATTTCACCTTGAACTTAAATCAGGTTCTTCTAAAAAAAAGTAGCCAAATATTGGGTTAGTCAAATTGTTTGTGATTATTTTTTAGAGCTGTTGTTAAGACAGCTCAGTATCTACAAAAATTTGAGTACATAAAGGTGTGGGAAATCTTTTGGGTAAAGAGTAAGATTACATAATCATTATAAATTTATTTAATATAACTATTTAATATTGCAAAAATGTAATGATTAATTTTATATGAACAAACGTAATTTTTGTCTGGCTACTTTGATTCCACGACTTTTGGAACGCTTTTTATACGCGCTTTCTACATGTCTTATTTTAAAGTATATAACTCTCAATTTTTAATCTCTGAAAATGTTACCTGTTTAAGTGTTTTGTAAACAAAAATATCTAAACAACATTTTTTTAAGTGTCATTTATTTTGAAAGTATTACTAAAGGTTCAATAAAAGTATTTCTGTAAAAAAATTATGCGTCTCAAAAATATGGGTATGGAATTAAAGTAACTCTATCAGCCTATAATGTATGAGCCGATTTGGGTACAGCTAACTAAGGGTTAAATCAATAACAACAAAAATGACTAGACCAGAAATTGGAAGTAACATTTTACTAATTTCGAAATATTATGAAGATATAATTTTACTAATTACTGGTATATTAGGGGCTGAGGAGATATAAAGACGACATTTTTCGAGTAAAATCGATATTTTACTAATTATGAAACTAGAGTTGTTATTTTACTAAGTCTGAGACACGGAGATGTGATTTTACCACTTTTGGAAACCGTGGAGACAATATTTCTTTTCAACTTTTAAATTAATATTGACAATGCGACATTTGTTTTTGTAATTGTACATAAAATTGGAGAAGAGAGTTTACTAATTCTGGAAGGCAGAGGAGTTATTTACTAATTGGGCACTTGCATAAAGCGACAAACTACACTTTAAATTAGGCTTTATTAAAATCTTTATCCAATGAAATATAACACATTTCTTAGATTTTGCAAATAATTGGCTTTTTAGAAAATATACCTAATCTAATGGCGTCATAAAACAGTAGTTTAGGTTATATTTTTTATGCCCTACAAAATGACAACATTGTACATTCTTTTAGCAACGTTTTCAGTGTTAATTTTTTATTGTTTGATACTGACCTTTGGACCTCACGAGAAAATTGGCGCGAAATGCCAAATGTAAATTTTAAATATTAATTTCATACTACATGTAATGACTCGTTCGCCAAATACACGTTGTATAAAAACCTTTTTAAAGTTAGATAGAATCTGCTGTAATGAATCTCTTAAATGGTACAAGATCCCTATTTTTAAACGTAGTAGATGTAATGTTACCAATTTTTGACACTGGTCACAACATTTTACAAATTTTGATGCCAGACTCAACATTTTACTAATTTTAGGGGCTGAATGTGTTTTTTATTTAGTAAATTTTGAATTTTTGTTAATTTGAGCTCGCGGAAATAAAATTTTACTAATTTTAAACTATAGAGGCTATATTTCACTCTAATTTTTAAATCAATAATGGCAAAGTTGGTGACATTCACCCCAATTCTTTAAACAATATTGTTATTATAACAATATTGATATTGCTAAGGTATAATTTTTATTTGTCATTACTATAGTAAATCAACATTGCTATTTTGCTATCAGAATTAGGGGCAAAATTGTTTTTGTGTATTGTGATGCTTTTTTACCTTCATTTAGTTAAGAATAACATACAAAAGTGATTTTTTTCCAATTTTACCACCATTTTTACCAAAGGATTTTTATTTTTATTTATTTTATTTTATTATTATTATTTTAATTTTATTCTTTTAATTAATAAGGACAAAAGCGATATTCTTTCTGTAGTTTTAAAACTGCGAGACGATTCTTGAATAACTTTGAATTAAGTTTGAAACTAATTTTAAATTCCAAAGGCGATATTTTAACAATTTTTGGAGCCTAAGGCTAAATCTTTCTCATCAAATATTATAAATTTTTACTAGTTTTAAGAGCAGCAAACAAATTATTTTTTGTCACATTATAAGAACTCAAGAAAATTTTGGATACTCGCTCGACATTTTACTAATTATTTTTTTGTCATTTTTTTTGAAGCTGACTATCAAATATCTAGATGCACTCAGCACCGGCATTGGACTAAGTTTCTGGATGTTTATTGGTGCTAATCGAATTTCTCTCTCGTTTTGTCATTTAGAAATATTAGGTATATCATTAGTTATCTTTTTTATTAATTATCTTTTCTTCACCGTTTATTAACTATTTTAGATTTTACATTTATAGATGATTTTGATTTTTAAATATTAAAAGAAGTTTTTATCTTGACTCTCTACCTCAAGTCTATCATTTGTAGATTATGTTAATTAGACTACATACATAGATATCAAAAAATCATTTGCCAGATGTTTTTGTTGCTAAGATTCTTTCTTATATAAGTGTAAACTTGTAAAAAAGATGTTGTAGTAAAATTTATTTTAGCATAGAATATATTTCAGTATAATAAAAAAAATGCCTACAATATTGATAGGAACAATTTTTTACCAAAATGTAATAAAAGCAAAATATTTGCATTAAAATATTTTTAACTTCCAAGAAATGAGTTTTGGGGAGTTTTCCGCATTTTCATATAAATTTTGATATATCAAAAAGACGAAATTAAAAACAGACGCGATCAAATGATTTAGGACAACTATTTTTTTACATATTTAATTATTTATTAATCAATTTAATATTAATTGACTTTAGTGGTTTTTATAACTAAAACTTCATTATGTTCAACTTCTGCCACACGAGCTAATAACTTTTAAAAATGTCTGCCACCAGCCAGCTGCCTAACTATTAAAAGATACATAACTACTTAGTTTTGTATTTTCTGATCTAATAACTGTCACTTCCGATGATTTTAGTTTTATATTTGGACAACAATAAATTTTTCTGCAACACTGCCCTGTTAAATTACATTTAGTCCATGCAGTATTTGTTGAAAAGATTCATTATTATCATCTTTCAAATTTCACAGTCCCATAAATATTCCATTACGAAATTTTGTTGTATTTAGAGTACCAATTTGTAGCTAATTGTAATGTAAATTGGGTCGTCACTCGCCATCTGTTGAGCCACAAATTTTCTGTACATCATACATAAAAAACAGACAATGTTTTGAGCGTCATTGATGAAACTATATCATTCATCTTAAATAAACAACTGCGTCAGAAAGAGATTATTAGACTGGCACAATTTCTCGATTAAAAATTATCGAGTATTTTATAAAGATTTTAAAACATAATTAACATTGAATAAGACAGGTATTTTAGCCTTGAAATTTTTTATTGTTATATTTAAACTTGAAGTCATCCGATGACTCTTGCCTGACGATTCTTTCATAATTTTCTACTTCAAGTCTATAGCTTTCATTTTAATGACAATCGACTTTCGCAGGAAGCAAATCTTTGCAATTAAAAGAAAAAAACAAAGACATAAGTGAAGATGAAGCACGAGCTTAATCATTGAAGCTTGAAATTCATTAAAGTTTTTGTCGCATTCTTTGAGCACCTTTTAGGAATGGTATGAAACGTTATTGAAAACGTTTTGAGAAATCTTTTTTACAAACAGTAATTAAACCTTGCTCTAAAATTTCAAATATGACGATTATTTTTTAGGTAACGGAAATTATAAAGAAAGTCTAATTTATTTCCAATTAGGTACTAGATGAAGATTCTTAAATTAAAAAAGGAATTTCACAAAAATCGAAATAATTGAGGATGTATAAAAAGGGAATATTGGATAAACTGTACTTAGATAAAATTAAATGCAACCAGCACGAATATTGATTGCAAAATGATATAAAAACAAGATACATATAACATATATCTGTTTTAATTACAGTGGAAACTGCGTGTAACGACTTAGAACGGATTGACCTTTTCGGCCAATGTAGACAATAGGTGTGTTAAAAAAGATTTTTAGATAAGAGACTACAGTATTTGTATTTTGTTGTTAATAATGAAAATAAAAGTGTTTAGTGTGACCAAATATAAAATATACAACCAGAAACAAACAACAAGATAAGAAATTTAACAATGAACAATAGAAAAACAAAAATAAACGTAAAATAAAAAATATCGCATATTAAGTATGTCGTACTAAACAAAACTACTTATAACTAGTTTTATTATATTTTATTTTGTAGAATTTGATGGTTTACCTTTTCTCAGTACAATTTTAAAACAGTTTTTAGTTTATTTATTTTTTGTAATTTTAGTCTCACTATTTTTCCATATTTTTTCTAGTCTAAATTTTACGGTATAGTAGTAATTGATAACAGTAGAGAGATTCGACTGTTCTAAGCTAATTCCCAAGTGTTTTAACTTAATTTTACAGAAAAGAAAAGTTACCAGGAATCAATGTGAACACTTAAGTAAAAATAAAACAAAAAAAAACACAAAAGTTTCTAATTCTCTTATTGCTAGATTTTCGTAATTTTGTTTCTTACAATTTTTAAATATACATATTTGTATATTTTTTGCCTACCTTGCAGCTCTTAAACTGTGCAGAAAGTGTCATTTTCTGATCCAGATCCGAAAATTTTATATTAACCCGCATTTGTCATTGATTATTTATTTTTTATTATTACCTATTATTTGACAAGGTTTTGTATTAAAACTACTAGTTTTATTCGGCACAAAATCATCAAGATGGAGAATTTGCTTTGGACACATTTAAATTATTAAATTTATTATTTTAATCTTAAATACATTCAATAATTGAGATGTTTTTTTTGAATTGATTGAATTAATCTGCTATATCAGAAAACTGCTATATTAAATAAATATTTTTTTATTGATAAATTGTGATAATTTAGGGCATAAAAAATTAAATTATGGCACGAGGGAATGTTTAAAGCTCGACGTAAAAGGGCTTTTAGTTTCTCGAGGGCTTTTAGAGATGTTTATGCCTATATTTCATAAAACGTTCTATAACAATTGAAAGCAAAAATCTAAATTTTCAAATATTTTAGTAAAAAATATTAAATGTCAAAATACCAAGGAGACAATTCCAGCAATATTTTTTTAATTATTTATTGCCATTGATAACAATTAATCAATTGTATAGAAAAGTTATTTATGTAATAAAGAAATTATGGCACGAGGGAATGTTTAAAACCCACCGTAAGAGAGCTTTTAAAATTTTGAGGACCATTAGTGACGATTATGCCTATGGTATATACAATGTTATATTTTATTTAGCAATGTTTTTGTTCTTTAAATCAAAAGAAGAGTTAAAAATTTCAGTCTATTTAAAGAAAACTGTGTAAAAATCTGTTTTAATAACTTTGAGTGCCACAAAGATAAAGAATATGCCCTGATTTACGGGCGTATAAAGATAATATGATTTCAAAATAAAATAGAAAGCTCTTACTCACGTCATAAAAAATTTTGAGCAAACTTCTGTAAAATATTAATTATAAATTAGTTGGTCAATGATTTGAGTCGATTTTCAGGAAAAGACAATGAAAATATTTTCGTCAAATTTCAAAGTTGTAATTCGCCTAACTGCTGATTTTGTGAAAAAAAATCGCCAAAATGATGTCCAGAGTATCTAATTGTTGCAATATAAGTCTGAAATATAAAAGTATTACTTTTTTAATTATTATCAAAAATGTAAACAACAAAATGTTATTCTACCAAAAAGTATCTAAATACTGCTTTGATTACGTGAGAAAATATTTTTTGAAACTGCACTTTATGCATTCCGTGTATTGAAATAACTGTAGAAATCCTCACGATCAATCGTGATTTACTATTTCCTGGATCATTATTGCAATTTCAACGGTTTGCAGTAGTATTATTATACAGAAGGATGACTTAATTTCTTAAATGTTTTGTAAACTATTTTTTTCATTGAAAACATAGGTGTGAATGTAGGTAAATCAAGAAATTTTATTTCAATTCCAAGAATGTGTTTAATGGGCAATTGTGTAGCTATTTGTAGGTGTAACCATAAAAATTATAAATGAAATTATCTTAGCATCAATTCCATAATGAAAAGTCAAGGTAAATTTTACAATTCTGAGAATTTCCTTCAATTAAACAATAGCTTGTAATTAATAAATTTTATCAAACACTTCATTACTTTTCAATTTTCTTATTACAAAATCTAAAATCATAAATCCCTGATTACATTTTTTAAAATTACAGTAATTTATTCAAAGTCCGTTATAACAGTTTGAATTTCTTTAATGGACATTCAGGAGTAAATTTAACCCAGAACGTGAAGTTTGTGCAAATAAAGCGTAGGTGGTGCACTCGATAACACAAGCCTGAAGGTGCAGTTCCGTTAAAGCGACCCAAAAAAACGCACCCTAATTATATCATAATAAAATCACTGAATTAACAAGTGTTAAAGAACTTCCGTTAAATCCAGTTTATTGCAGACATCAAACAAGTTAATTAATTTTTTTACAGGCCTCGTCTCGAATTCCGACATTTCGGCCGAAGGCCTCTCCAATCAAGCCCAAATCCATCGAAATAACCAAAAAAGATATCGGAAGAAAAGTCCGCGTTGTTGAAAAAGAAGGTACTCTGCGATACATAGGCAACGTTCATTTCTCGACTGGTGTATGGTGTGGTATCGAACTTTCATCCTCTCTGGGCAAAAACGATGGTGTTGTTCAAGGATACTATAGAGAAGAGGATTGTCAGATCCCTATGCTCGCAATGTTGTAGCGTACACATTCAGTCGTGACGTAGGCGACGGACCCGTTCATGTTCATTCTCGTTTATTCGCGCTCGCATCTTTGATGGTTCGGTGTTTCTTTTTTTGTATTTGATCGGTATTAATAATTTATGTCTATTACAATATTTGTAATTAATTATTCATAATTGTGAAAATGCCTGGAAGACGATGTGCTGTGTTCGGTTGTAATAATAGCCGTATGTCGACAAAAAAATTAAATCCTGAAATTATTTATCATAATTTCCCCAAAAGTGGTGATTTTACATCAGTTACCATTCGCAAAGAATGGATACATCGCTGTAGGCGAACAGGAAATTGGAATCCTAATAACTGTCAAATTTGTTCTATTCATTTTACTGAAAACGATTATGAACGTGATATGCAAAATGAATTATTAGGTAAAAACATAATATAAAATATAAAATTGAGATTATGACATTTTTTGTTATTAGGATTACCTACACGGAAACGACTTAAAAAAACAGCTGTACCAACTTTGAATTTGCCAAAAGAAACCGATAATGTAGAAACTACAGAACGCCAGAAAAGATATTTGAGAAAACAAAAAATCGAAGAAGATATGAAAAGAAAAGAAGAAGTTAATGAACTTATTGCTGAACAATCTTTATTAAACATTCAACCTGAAGCTATTTTAGAGCAAACTGAAAATAACACAAAAAAAAATTTAGAAGAGGAGAATGAAGATTTAAAGAAAAAATATAAAAGTTTGGTACAAAGTCAGAATAAGTTAAAAGCAAAACTAAATCTTCAACGTAGACAGTTACAATATTATAAAAAGAAGATACGCAAATTAAGCACAATTTCTCCAAAAGTCGAAGAAATAAATGTATGCAAAAAATTTTTAACAGACAACCAGATTGCTATTCTTTTAAATAAAAAAAAGAGAGTTAACTGGACAACTGAAGAAATTGCGATTGGTTTTACACTTCGATATTTTAGTCAAAAAAGTTATTTGTACATAAGAAACAAATTAAATTTTCCTCTTCCAGCTTTATCCACATTAAGAACTTGGGCAGCAAAAATCAACGTAAAACCTGGAATTTTAATAGACGTTTTTACATTTTTAAAAATTGCGGGAGAAAACATGACTTCTAGAGAAAAAACAGTTGTCATGATGTTCGACGAAGTGAAAATTAAATCGATTTTTGAGTATGATGTGGCTCAGGATCAAGTAATCGGGACTCATAATCAAATGCAAGTCTGTATGATTAGGGGATTATTTGCTAAATGGAAACAACCTGTTTATATAGCATTTGATCAAAAAATGACCAAAGACATATTAATGAACATCATCACAAAGTTACATGAAATATCCTATAACTGTGTGGCAATTGTAAGTGATTGTGGTGCTAGTAACATAGGATTGTGGAAAGAACTTGCTGTAGATATAAATAAAACTTATTTTAAACATCCTTTAACTCAAAAAAACATTTACGTTTTTGCGGACGCTCCACATTTACTAAAACTTTTACGAAACTGGCTTTTAGATAAAGGCTTTATTCTTGAAGATGGAACAAAAATTAATCAACTTCCTCTTCAAGAATTAATTAAATTGACTGACGTTGAAATTAATTCATGCTACAAAATTTCAGAAAAACATATTTTAGTTGAAAAAAGCCAACGTCAAAATGTAAAATTAGCGGCAGAGTTGATATCTCGTAATACAGCACAAGCATTAATACGATATAAACCTGGTCCAGACAAAAAATTAGCAGAGAATGTGGGGAATTTTATTGATATTTTTAATTCGTGGTTTGATATTTTTAATAGTCATGTGCAAGAGTTTCCACATTCAAACCCAATGAAAGCTCCTTTTGGTATACATTTAAGTCAGCAAGTAGAGCATTTAGAAAAAGTTGAAAATTTGCTTCTGCATTTAAGAGCGGAAGGCAAAACTTCAATGCAGCTATTTCAAAAAGGAATGTTAATTTCCATCAAATCTTTAAAATCGTTGTTTTACGATATAAAGGAAGACTTTGAAGACATACATTACATATGCACTCATAAACTGAATCAGGATTGCCTAGAAAATTTTTTCTTCCAATTACGTTGCAGAGGACCCAACGAACACCCGTCACCGCTTGAAGCGATGAAGAGAATTCGAATGATAATTCTTGGAAAAAATCCTGGAATTTTAGAAGCACAGGTATTTTAGAAGGTATTACTTTTAACAACAACAATATTTATTTTTTTAAAGGTAAACACTGAAGAAAAATCAAGAGAAGAGTATGTTGTATCAACAGTTTTGGAAACTGCAAAAATTTCGATTAGTGATGAATCTTTCATTGAAGAATCTGAATTTGGCGTAACTCAAAGTAGCAGCAGTGGCAGTTCATTTTCTTCTGTTGAAACCTCAGTAAACGTTGAAACTTCATCAGCAGAAACAACAAAGGATGCCCTCCAATATATTGCTGGTTATATTGCCAAAAAATTTAAAGCCACTCATCCCCAATTGGGAGATCATACTTACAAAATCAAAAGTGATCACAACTATAATTTACCATCATGGGTGCAACAATTGTCGTTTGGCGGACTGATTAAACCCACTACTGACTTTTTGCAACACGTGACAACATGGAATAAATTTTTTGAAAAATATCATGGTGACAAATTGAGAACAACACCTTGTGTTGTTAAAAATTTAACAAATAAAATTAAAAAAAGGGACCACCTATCAGAAGATGTCATAAAATCATTTTGCAAACTAAGAACAATTATTAGAATAAATTATTTAAATGTAAAAAAAGAGATGGAAAAAGCTCAGAAAATGCGGAAACGTAAATTAACTTCAAGTACACCACATTCGGACACAACTCGAACGCTATCAAAAAAAATGAAAAAAATTCTCAATTAATTAATCACTGCGTATTTATGTTTACTTTTTTACTTTTTTAGAATTATTAATGTAATAATAGATGAATTAAATATTTTTAAATGTATATTTATTTTATTTCATGTGTAATTGATTACTTTTGATAAAAAATTAGACTATCCAACGCATACGATGAAGTGGTAGGTCCGCCGGTGACGTCACAGCGCTCATGCTACCGCGGAGAAAATATTCATGCATCTGACAATCCTTCTCTCTATAGTATCCTTGGGTGTTGTTAACGGTGTCCGTTATTTTGCTTGTCCGCAAAGTTGCGGTTTGATGGCGCCACTGTCTAAAGTTTCGTTATTAGAAGGAAATGAAAATTGTGAAGATGGAAGTTCAGGACCTTATAGTATGTTATTCATCGATCAAAAAAATGAAACTTATACTAGAGACACGGCAGAGGATTCGTTAGATGACACGCTAAATCAAACAGTTATTGAAGTTTCACTTGAAAATAGAAGACGCACAATTACTAAAAATAACACTACAACGGTTTTACAAAACGGCTCTGATGATATAACTTATGTACAAAACGAGTTAAACTCGGAGAAAGATAATAAACAAGAACTGTTTACTATTGATGATAATCATAGAAGGAGTTTTAAGGAGCAGGAGGTTCATAAATCCTGCGAAAATTTTTTTAATGAGTTAGGAGTTGAAGTAAAACGTAGAAGAACTATAACAAAACTTGATAATAATACAATTGTCTTAAGTTCTATTGAAAAACCATCATCATTACCGCAATTACGGACAAGTCAAAATTTTAGTTCATTTGATTTTAGTTTAGCAGCTTTAAGTAAATTAAGTCATTCCACTCCAGTTCGTGGTGAATTCGAGGAATCACTTTTACGAAAATTACAAACAACAAATCTTGATGATGATAGTAATAAACGAGATTCGTTAGAATTTGAAGAATCTCTCGGAATACTCACTCCAGAACAGATGATCGATGCTTCAAGTTATATGTCTGTGATAAATTCGCGAACACCAAGTTCTGAATGTATTGTACCAAGTCCAGGACTTAAAACAAACCGAAGCGAACTACCAAGTCCTAATTTAGTTGATGGAAGTACTACCGATTTCAGTCTTGGTATTATAGATGAGAAACTACTCAGCAATCTTACTACAAAAACTGATCCAATGAATATGGAATTACTCCTTGATACAAAAAAAGACTTTACATTATCACGACCTGAACAAACCCCATCTCCAGAAGATCTCCCATTGGACCCAACACCAATTGTTAAAACTGAACCAAGCAAATCGAAAACTTCCAGTTTTATTACGAGCATTACGAGTATTACAAGTCTGGATACAGGATACCAAGGAGATGGCGAAATGTCACGACCAGCGAGTCGCGGAGCTGATAATTCTCCTTTAACCCGAAGACCTCTTCCTCGACCTCAAACCCGCCGACCTGACCCTATGACAGACTCAGATTTTTACACCGAAAGTGACGCTGATAACCACGAAGAGAACCCTCTACGTGGCGATCGGCGAGCTCAAGTCATCGATGGGACTCTCTACGGGGTCGATCCTCAGGCTGCTGCTGATATTTACGTCAACAATCGGGAAAATATGGACTCCAGTGGGATTTTCACTGATATTGAATCATCAAATACTCGAAACGATGAAGATGTTAATAATTTAACTACTGATGTTTCTCCTTCTGATACTTCAACAAAAACAATTTCGGGAAACAGTCAGAACAATATTCAGGAAATCTTGGAGAAAGCAACAATTGTTGATGATAAAGACAGTCAGAAGGAGAACCCGAAAAAGCGGAATGCTCCAAGTCCTGTTGTATCAAGTCCTTCAAGTGTGCGTTCACCAAGACATAAAGAAGAAAATGCTTCAAAGAAATTCAAATTACCAAAAAGAGAAGTGCCGTCAAAAGTCAAAGCAATGCTAGAATCAAGTCCCCAACCTGAGAAAAAAATCCTGAAGAAACCAGTCGGGAGATGGGACGCTGTGATGAATAAAATTTCAAAGACTGAACAAACTAAAACTAATTTAAAAGATGTGAAATCAAAAGTGTTCAACAATGTTAATGTACAAAGAGCACCAAGTGTGAGGCAAACGTCCAGTCAGAAATCACCAAACACCAAACTGTGAGTTTTTTCAAGAGTAATTTGTTGGTGATTATTTGCTTTTTTCAGACGACGGATTAGAGCTCGCACCGGAAACACGAAGAGTAATGTCGAAAGCAGCATCCATAGTTCTTTCAGCGACTTGAGTGCCGCAGGAACAGTGCCGAAACCGATTGCTGGTAAGTGAATTCCTAAATTTGATAGTGACCTTCAAGATCGAGTCAACGAACCGGAAGTTTAGCTAATCTATTGCCAATTTTGATTCCATCACCGTGAAAGACATTAGTACACTGTGTTTAGTTAATTATTTGGTTCTGAAATCTTAATTTTTCTTGTTAGTGGAAATGATTGCAAAATTGGTATTCTTGGGACATTCTCCCAGAAATTTTAATATGTATTTATTTCACTATTCAACTACCAGGTTATAAACAACATATCCGGTTTACGTGAAGGTTTTATTAAACGATAATGGCCGTCGTCTTGTTGTTATTATGAGAGGTTTTTCCCATTAATAAGTTATGAGATTGCTACCGTCTTAATCAAATAAGGAAACATAATTTTCTTTAAATATTTAATTACAATTGATTGTTCTCAATGTTTATGGAGAAATTTTTTATAGGTATAATCTTGCAACTAATAACTGGTTATATAATTTGAAGTCGTTAAACTACGAGTATTTGTTGTAAGTTGTAATGTACTACTAATAAATGGTTCACGTGAAGAATTTAATCACTTTCGTTCGAGATAGAAATTAAAAGTTTTTTTCACAGCATATTTAGTTTGGAATTTGGTACATACAAATTCTCATTATTTAATTTTAGACGCACCCATTTATTGTTAATTTTTTTATACATTATGAAGGTTTAGGAAAAAATGCGAAGGCAATGAAATGGTAAAAATGTGTCTTGACTGCTTGAAATCTTGAGTATTACGAAGGAAGTTAAGACCTAAGTTTAAGTCTTTTAATCATTTATCACGACTGGTTCATGGACATGACTAATGGTTTCGCAGAATTTCGTGCTATAGTGTGACTTAAGGTGTGATGTGCTTCTGGTATTTACTCGAAAACTCTTTCTCTATTATGGAACACTTTATTCAAATAGCGTTTTCTAAATTATAAGTGATGCATTCTAAAATGAAGCTGTGTGAGCTATATTACAATATATACTTTCTGAAATATATGTTTCCTTCTGAATTACAATTCGAAAAGGTGTAGAAAATTCGTCTTGATTAAATTAAATGAATGACTATATTAGACTGGTCGTTAAATATTAAATTTTTTGGGTCGCCCCCTAAAAAGCTTCCTTATGATGAGAAAACACTAGGCAATTTGTTTTGGATCAAAATAACATGCTTAAAGACGATCAAAGTTAGGTTTTTTGGCAAAATCTTTTTTTTTGTGAGAGGAGTACTACACCGAGTTTAGATTCGTAAGTTTAACATATCTATACGTAAATTGACCGGGCATTCTAAATTTGCCAAAATCATTTTTTCAAATCCACTCCAAAGGCCCCAAAATGGGGCCCAAGGTGACAAATTTTACAAATTTTAAATTTATAAATTTATTTGACCTTCTGTATATTAAATCGAAGAAAAGAGACCCTCAAAATAACTTCCCCACGTGTCTGTAATTGAAGAATTTAAAAGAATCATTTTTTCGAATAGTGCCGTTTAGGCTTCCCATCGCTGACAATAAACTTCCATGGACTCATGGACTCATATCACCAAAGTTTCAGATTTTTTGAACAGTAAATAAAAAAAGGTAGCGGTTCCACCAACTGTCTCAATACGGATCGTGAATACAAAAATCAACTGGAAAAATTTTTGAAACTGTATTTTTTTTTGAAATTTTATTTATTTAGGTTTTTAAATTGTTTATATTTCAAACAAAAATGATATTTTTCAGAAAAATTCTCAAAAAACATGATTTCACCAAAAAATTATCTTAGATCGTCTTGAGGCACGAGTTGTTTTGGTTAAAAAAAAATTGCTTAGTGTTTTCTCATCATAAAAGCTTTTTAGGGGGCAGCACAAAAAATTTAATTTTTAACGACCAGTCTAGACTATATATCTCTATCTATCTCTCTATAAATCTAGGGTATATGTTTTGCGAAAGGTTTTTGATTCTAACAGGTGAGTTCACTAAATAGCACAACCTAAGATTGAGGTGTCAAGAAAATGTGTTTTGAAAAAATCTTTCGAATTTAATTTCAGTAAAAGAAAGTGAAACAATTAAGAAATAAACGTTGCCAATGAGTTTTGATAATGAGTCACATAGAAAAGGAATTTTGGAAAAAGTCTGATGAATGAGTCCTTTGGCAAATTAAAAAAGTGGGAAAATGAAACTAGAAAATGAGTCTTGAAGGTGATTTTTGGGAATGAATCTTGAGAATGAGTCATAAATAAGAAAAAACAAAACTCGTAAATAATCCTTCTGGTTTTTAGAAATTGGTCTAGAACCCTCATCCCAGAAAATTATGAGAAGATTTTGAGAAGAAATTTAGAGAATCAGAAGAGTCATTTAAAAAATAGAGTTTTACTTTTGGAAAAACTTTCAGGAATAAACTTATAGAATGATTCACAAAGAAAAGAAACCTGGAAGTTATTGAGAGAGACTTTTTATAGTGAAATTTGTAATTTAATAAAAAAATTAGTACACGTAGTAAATCATATTTTCTTATATTCGTATTATTCCAGCTACAATCCCGAATCTTTATTTGTATTTAGTTACCGTCATTTTGAAAGTACACGTATATTATGAATTAACTTGTTCTAAAAAATGGCTGCCTTGATACAATAATTACAGGGTCTAAATATTTATAAATGTTAGAATATTAATAGTTAAAAAATACACTGCCTACACTCTCCTAGAATTTAATAATAAAAAACTGATTAAAGGTCAAGCAACTTAACATTGCATTTATGTGATAAAAAAAAAGAAATTGTTTACTTTAAAGTGTGTTGAAAAGCCTTTTCACTTGCTAATTAATGAAAGTTTTACTTTGATAAAAAATCAGTTTTGCTCAATAAATATTTTTTTATTATTTGCTTTAAGCAATTTTGCCGCTCGGGCAAAATTAATTTAATCTGTTATTGATGTTACCAGGAAAACAATTGTTATTGAACAAAAGATAATTACTGTTTCTATAAAAATTGATTCATTGTATTACACCGACCCGACCACGTAAAATGAATTGCTTACGGTAAAATTTTTATTCGAGGGAACTTTACACTCTTTCCAATAAATTTAAGTTGCGGTATTAAATTTCACATCGATATTTACATAAATAAAATGTTAATACAAGAAGATAAAAAATATACCGTTGATGGAGACTGGCTTAAAATTGAACACTTTTCTGTAAAATAAAACCGTTAATATAACGAGTTAACAAAACAAATATAAATATATCGAGTTTTTGGTGGAGGCGCTGGGATATTCAACCTTTAAACAATTGAAAGTAATTACGGTATTCAATAAACATTTTTAGTACAATTTTTATGTAAGAATTTCGATTGTGTGTAAATAAAAATTGTTTAGCTAAGCGATTATTCATGTCGATGCAAAATTCCTGTTTTCCGCTCGATGTAATAATGCAATTTTCTTCATGTTCTTTTGTTCAATTTAAAATAAACAAAAAAAGTTCTTGCATAATGCGGAAACTTCCAAAGCTATATTGGAAAAGTGTCTAACCTCATTGATCTTGCCAAGTTATAAAAGCGAGTTATTTATTAGCGT
The DNA here is from genome assembly GCA_029207805.1 of Tribolium confusum. Classification (NCBI taxonomy): domain Eukaryota; kingdom Metazoa; phylum Arthropoda; class Insecta; order Coleoptera; family Tenebrionidae; genus Tribolium; species Tribolium confusum. The sequence goes on from JALGAY010000006.1 coordinate 16,688,994, forward strand.
CCTGAAATAGGCAAGATGCTTTTGATGTTAGTGACTTTAAAAACTAGATCTTATTGATTTAACGACAACAGAAACTTAAAACGAAAATCAATTCTCACGCAAAGAAGCGGATGTCCATTATGAGGTGATCAAAATATTTAAAAAAAAATTGTAGAATTAAATATTGTGTTAAGCTATTTCCGTGTGTCATTAATTATATAAAAATTTTAATTAAGAAACACATTTACAATGATATTTAAATATTAGACGATATGGGAAATTTTTCAAAGTCACACTCCCACTTCAAATAAAAAAGAAGACGAAGAACTTTTAGTGGCAATCACAATAAGGATAAAATTTCAAAGCTGAAGTAAATTACCTTTTAAAATCTATTAAGGAGGTTATTGAGAGTCTTTATTGGATTCAGAGTCTGCAAAAATCACTTATTTTGTTCAAATTAATTTATGGTAAAAAGTGCTCAATTTATTTTTTAGTTTGCAACAATAAAATCGAAAATTTTTATTAATGTCTGAACGAAAAACGTTCTCAAAATATAATGCAGATGGAACTGGACTGGGATTTGTTTAATTCTCAATAATATTCGTTGACGTTTGAGACCGCATTGATAAGGAAAGGACCTATTGATACCTATTTGATACCTAATACGAATTCAATAATTAGAGCATTGAAACTAATGTCAGTGTCATTGTTTCAAATTTATATAAAAAAGCTTTTTTCACTCATTTTTTGATGTCATTCCAAAAAGTCTTTTGCAAAATATTATTTTATTATATATATATTTATTATATTATTTCGCTCAATAACTACTCATTTTCTAGTTTTCTAAAATCATCCTAGAAACTCTCATTTTGTAGATGACTCATACTAAAAACTCATTTGCTATCCTTTGGGTGGAGGTTTCACGGGTATCGCCATTGCTGTCACAGATTTTCTCCCTTATTATTTATTAACCAACGGAATTGATTTCAAAAGTTTTTCTTAGGACTTATTTTTGACATTGGTTTTCCAGATATAGACTATTTACTCTGTATTCTCGTATCTATTGTCTGTATTTATTTTATAGATCGAGACAATAATTCCAAAATTATTCTTATGAAGATTTATTTTCTAGTTTTGTTTTATTCTCTGGGTCTATTCACTTCTATTGAGATTTATTATCTGAAGAACTCAATAGAATCATCTGCTAAAGAATTTGCAAAATCCACTCTCTAGATTAATCATTAACTAAACTTATGATGTAGAGCTAATCTCGTTATAATTCATTCTACGAATTATCATCTAGATTTAATATTTTATTTATTTATTAGACAATTTATTTATGAGATTTATTTCTAAGACATTCCTGAAAGTAGTTTCCTATGACCCATTTTTTATATTAATTATCAATATATTACTTAAGACTCATTTATATCTCATAATACATCTTACTTAAGACTTATTTCTTAGTTCAATTATCTTCATCTTTCTCTAAGTTCAAACAGTTTTTTCCAGGACACATTTTCTTGACTGATTTATCAACCGACTCAGTTTCTAAATTCTTGGTTCTTTCTGAAGCTTTTTTTTAAACATTTTTTTTTTGTAATCATTCTCGAAAGGCTTTTCAAAACTTATTATTAGTGACTCAGTTTCTAGACTACTAACTCTCAAAACTTATTTTCTAGTTTCACTCTTTTACGGGTTTTGAATAATTTTTTGAACTACTTCTTCTTTACGTTAATTAATTCTTAAACATTTTTTTCAAGATTCATTTTCTAAATGTCTGTCTTCTGTCTGAAGACTCATTTTCTTAGTCTAGACGTCTCATTACGCGCATTCTCAAAAAACTTTTCAAGTTAGAAATTACTTATTTTCTAAATTCAATATTCTTTCACCAGATGACTCATTTTGACATTTATGTTATGGAGAACTGTAAAAAGTCTTTCCTAATGAGTTATGACCATTTCCTAAGTTAATTCTCAAAAGTCTTTCGTAACACTCATTTTTCAGTTTTATTCTTTTGACAATTCTTGCTTTCATTTCATTTTTATAAGTCTTTTTTTCTACATTTATTAAATCTCTGAAAATTACAATCAAATACATTTTTTTGACTAATTTATCAACTGAGTCATTTTCTAAAAAAAAGGTTTTTTTTCTCAAGTTTATTATACATTTGTTCATAGAATCATTCTCAAGACTTCTTCTATATTCATTCACTGAAAGTTTTATTCATTAGAATTATTATGAAACGGCTTTTTCCAAACCCAATCTCTAGACTCACTTATTTCAAAAGGTTTTATGATTAATTTTCTAGTTTTATTCTTTTTACGATTTTTTCTAAGTTTTTATTTCTTATATTTATTTACTAAATTGATTATTATCTAGGGTCTAGACTATAGACCTAGAGTACTATCCCAAAAATTCATTTTGAAGACTACTTTCAATTTATTCAACAACTATCAGTTTCTAAAATCTTTCTCTAAAAGGTTTATTTTCTCTAAAGTATTTCACAGGATAAATCTTCTAGTTTAATTTTTTTTATGACTCATTCTATAGGTTTATTCTTAAGTTTTATATTATAGATTCATTTACTGGAACCATTGTCGAAAAACTTTAGAATTCATTTTTAGGTGGCTCATTCTCTAAGTGACTCATTCTCAAAACTCATTTTATAGTTTCAGTCTCTTTACGAGTCGACTCTTCACTAATTTTTAGTACTCATTCTCTACACTAATTTGCAAAAAAAGTTTGAACACGATTTCTTAGATGCATCCTCTATGTTAAATACCTTTCTGAAGACTCATTTTCTAAGGATTGATTTTTAAGACTCATTTTCTAAATTCTTTAGGTTCATTCGCAATGCTTATATTTCAAAACAGCCCAGTTTTCAGACTCAACCACTACATAGCTCATTCCTTCGAACAATATTATTCTGAAAAAATTTTCTCGAGGATTTTCTAGATAAATTTTCTAAACGACTTGTTCTCTATACCTAAGGCTAATATTCTGATAGACTATTCTCCAGCATTATTCGCAAAAAAAAATGTAAAACTCATTTTAAAAATCACTCATTTTACAGATTCATTCTTTAAGATAATTACTAATCATTATATTTTTTTTTATTTTCTGTCCAGTATTGTTTTTCAATAATAATTTTATATTGCCATTTCAACGATATCTTCAAAATTTAAATTCCATGGGTAATTGCCACAAAGAATTAAAAGAACACTCTTTATTTTAAAAATACATGTTAAAAAATTATCAGCATTTTTATAATTTCCACTAAATAATCCAGTTCAATATGGGTAATTTCTTTCTTAAAACAATAGTAAAATTTAACCGAAACACGTAGATAATGAAAATTTACAAAATTGTCTTTTAACCGCTTTATTCAGGTATCTAATTCTTTTTTTAAAATTCCAATTTTTTGGTCGTCAATAATTTATCGCGTTTATTACACAACACTTTATTTATGGAAAACCGTCACAGCTTCTCAGGAATATTGCAGGAACCGCAAACCATCAATGAACTCATTTTATTTTCCTGACTCTCCAGCGAGCGCTCCTGTTCACCCCGCTCCTGCTGCATTACCGGCCAACGCTCCTACAATCTGCACTTTATCCCATTTGTTTCCCGAAATTCCCGCATTGTTTATTCCGAATTTCATTTCGGCACATATAAATAAATATTTCCGACCGTTTGCGACACCGTCCGACCTCTTCACTTCCAGTTTGAGGTTATATGGTTCCAGCGAATCGTCGCCACACAGTTACCGGTCACCGATCGGCTAAATAAGATGCACCAGAGTGTGATCGAGCGGTCTTTCCAGCAGGAGTTTGTTATCCTCGTGAGTCGCAGTGTAGTAGTGCCTTAGAAAAACTTGCCTTAAAGACGAAAATCGTGCGTGTCAATTGATGTGTTGTGATAATTTTAGCACGTTTATTTTTATAAGGATGCATCAGATTTGCTCTTAATTGCATTTATAGGTGAAGAGTGATCACTTTTTATTTTTATTTTAGAAACACGGGTCTTAATTCAGTTTGATTAATTGTTTTGAAGCGGAAAAATTTTGGCAAAATATGAAGTTCTTATCATTTTACCACGCGAGTGATTACATCGTTATTACGTCAAAAAAGGTTAATTCTGATTAAAATCCTTCGTGTTTTCAATGTCAAAACAAACAACTAAATTATGGTCAGGTTTTAGACAATCAAACAATTTTTTTATTTATTTTGTAAAACTGCATTCAAAAAATAGGTAAATTAGATATTTTTAAATTACAAATTTATTACTCTTATTAGATATCTAACTGTAATAACGCATACGAATAGATTAACATACTTAATATGATTAATAATTTTTTTATAATTATTATCCTGATTGATGAGAAAGTAGGTACTTAAAGAGTTTTGTTCCTCTAGGTTTCTATTTAAAAAGATGAAAAACAGAGTATCTCATAAAAATTGTTTTAATGGACTTTCAAAATCTTTATGTGTTGCATCAAATAATTAAAATATAGGTGTCCCATTATAAAATTACTTTGATGATGATGTGCTAAGGTCATCCTATATAGCAGGTGTCCTCAGTTTTATATCCACTTCCATTTTTAGTAATAATTTTTATCCGAAAAAAATATAATTTATGGAGTACACTAAGAGAAGGACCTACTTCAATCATAACTAATTATTTTTTTCATATCGTTGTATTTACAGCTGCAAAAAGCTATTGAAAAAACATTTTTCGCGAAAATTTCGAAATCAACTTGTTTTTGTCAATTAAATTTATAATTCTGTCATCAATTCATCATAGAAGAAGAGTATTAATATCAAAATTAGAATTAAAAAAAAAATTAAAATTATTACACTTCTTATCGCGTAATAAAAACACGTACAGATAGGGCATACTGAACACATTTTGATCAAAAAAAGTTAAATTATTCAATAAATCTTTAAACAAAAGCTTATTCAATGAAATGATTTGAAATTTGATAGGACAACAAATATCGTATGTCAATTTATTTACAATTTTGTGGGTGAACGTAAAATTTTGAATATGGAAAAAAAATTGGTTGGTATTTTGATTAATAAAGAGAATGTCACCAAATATTAGACATTTGGTACCTTATAAACACAAATAAAGTAACTCCTTTATTGTTAATTTAGTGCATAATAGTGTATAGAGTACAATAAATGTTTGTTTACTGTTCAATTTTAAAAATATTGCTTATGCCTGCTCTGTTTATATCAAGAACTGATATGCTGACACTATCTGTTATATGATTATTGAGTAGAAACACTAGGCAGCTGCTGTGGGTGAAACATTTTGTTTGCATTTTTTTTTTTCATTCTGGTGCTTTTAATATATTCTTTGACAACTAAGTTTGATTTCCCCTCCCCAATGCCTCTTTAGGGTGGTAATATTACCACTTCTATTTATCCATCAGCAGCATTACGAATGTTCTTTTTAAGAAGGCTGAGTAGTCAACGTCACACGATTTTTCTAGGTTTCTTTTTCCCTTGTTATTACTTGATTTTTTTTGAAAACGATTTTGGGAATGAATTTATATAAACATATTCTTTAGTGCAACTAAACTTACCGAGTTATTATTTGAATCTGAACATTTTTTTTATATTTTAGGTGTTTCTTGGACTATTTTGGAATGAAAAATAATTAATACCAACGTATCGACGAAATTTCATTTTGTCTTCTTCAAGGATTTAACAAATTAAAAAGATTTATATTCCTGAAGAAGACGACAATATAAAATTTTGTCGACACGTTTGAATTAACAAATAACAGTGGTCAACATGATTTTTTTGATGTCTGTGGTCAACATGATTTTTTTTGATGTCTAATACGTGTCTCTTATATACTTTTTAACGCAGATTCAAAAAAAGTACTCAAAAATTGACCATCACGTCAGGTTTCTGAAAAAACTTATAAAATCTTTTTTTATACTGCGTGAACCGTTTGTAATGAATAAATTCGATAAAAATTTAGGGATTTGCCTTTCAGGAAAACATTCAGACAGGTGTACTGTTATTTTTTAACGCGCATTTTTTGACAAAAAAATTAAAAATACAGGATGTTCCAAAATCGAAACACGACCCTCTACTTTGAAACTTTAAATGAAAACCCCAATGTTTTTCAGCTTTTAATTCTACGTATAATTTTGCGTATTTTTTATGTAGCACACTCTATGCCGATTTTCAGTTGCTTTTGAAAAAAGGCCTTAGAAAGAACTTGTTTTCAATTTATTTTCAATACCGAAAATATTAACACAAATTGAAGTGTAGAAGAACAAATTCATAGTAAATGCTCAAAATGTAAAGTATTCACTTTATAAGCAGAATTAGGCGCGGTGAAATAGAGTTTTAGAATTTGAAAACAAATATCTTTTTTTTTTTAAATAATTTTAGAAGTATACTACAGAAAAATTGACGTTTTGCGAACAACAGAACTGTTGAAAGTTAACATCTTTTTTTTGGCTATAACTTTTAAACCGCGTTTCTTAGAGCAAAAACTCTTCCAGCAATTTAAAGAACATGTAATTCTGAGACCAATACCTATCTTACACTTAAAATTGATCTAGTAGTATAGTCGTCATCATCAGTCAAATAATGACGTCTTTTATGAAAAAGGGAAAAAGAAAACGGGTTTTCTAAGAATTGTGACGTACTAGCAGAAAACAAAAAATTGTGTATTAACTACCCTTAGTAGCTTATGCAAGAAAAATATATGTCATTCGATAAAAAAAAGTTGAATTTTGTTGCTGCTATTAGCAAATATTCGATTAGCTTTGGCCAAAATAAAACGAATTTCGTGTTCGATATGGAGGCCAAAAAATAAACCTTTTTAGCCGGTTGCACAAAAGAGTTATTTGTGTGCCAAAAGCAAAAGTATATTTTTTTGGCCGAGTTTTTGTAAAAAACTAAGGCGAAGCCGAATTTTTCAGTCTTGTCAATAGTGTCAACTCACAATTTTGATAATAATCTGACAACATATATTTAAACTCTGCCATTGTAGCTTACTTAAATTTTGACTTTTTGCTTTTATTCCACACAAATGGTTTGTGTAGGAATCAGATAATTGACTAAAAAAAATGAGGAAGAGGAAATATTTTCCAGCAAATTCAGAAACCTACATCTAATTAAAATCGAAACAGTTTCCAAAATTTAATTTATTAATGAATTTTGCAATATGTATCTACTTTTATAGTCTCTGTACTAATTTTCTGAACATAATTCAATTTTAGATATGTAGGTAGGTTGCAACAATATTGACATTATGAGTATTATTCTAGATACAAAAGGAAGGACGTAGGTATCAAGGGTAATAATATTTAATTAATTTCTCAATTTTAATTAATTTGACAAATAGTGATAAAGTGGACAGTAAAAAATTAGACTTTGATTCTGAATTTTAAACAAATCCTGGATATTATATAAAATATTATTTACTATAACATATAAAAACATAATTAATTTTTTCCTTACAATGATAACAACAATCACTGTGATTACTGATTAGCAATTGAAACATTATACATATTTATTATACAAGACTTAATTAACAATAAAATAAACACTTAATTGTGAGAAATTTAGAATAGATCGAGAGATTTATTGTTTTTCAGATTTTTTTATATTTTGTAAACAATATTAATATGTCACTACTACATTCACCCACATTTTTAGCCTTTTTTGGTAAAATCCTTCACAAAATGACATTTTGTCCATTTAAAGCTCCTTACAGTTATTTACTTCCTATTTTTATTGTCCCGTACTATCTAAACATCCCACAATCATTGAAAAAAACGAAATCAAACAATATAAATCAATCAGTTTGGAATTAAAGTGGGTGATCGACCCAACTCTTTTTTAACCTTGAATCTCCTTAAAAATAAGGTGAGTAGGTTTCATTCTTTTCAGGGTACGTTCATTCTTTTATTTACTTTCATGTTTAAAGTTTACACATTTCACTTTGTAAAAGTCCTCATAAAAACTGGATTTCCAGACGAACAACTACATGATATCTTAAACTCTCGAGTATCATTAGGTATACAAGAATTTTGTTGTGTTTGCTTTTTAAATCCTCGTATTTGCTTTCCATTTCATTATGATCATTACGATAAAAATTATGCAACAGTGTGGGGTGAAAGGAATAGTCCGCAATTGATTGAATTCATGAATACATGAAGGATTTGATGATATTCTTTTACTCTTTCAACCCCCCTATATGCAAAAACGAGTTTCCCTAGTGCCTTCTAACCCTATGTAATGTGAGTCATGTTTTTAAACACCCGGTGTTATTAAAGTCCCCCACATGTATTATCAAAATGTTACGGTGGATAGTTACGTGATAAAACACTTACAACGAATTTTTATGTCATGACTAGACTTAAAGACGTCTTGGGAATGATATAAAGACATGAAGAAAAAGACTAAAAGGTTTAACATGTGTTTGGGAATGAAGGATTTGGTTTTTATTGTTCGTCTGGGTTCTTGGAGTGCTTAATTGCCAAGATAATGTGAGAAAAAACGGAATGGAAAAATTATAATTCAAGAAAAAGTTCATTCATCTCAATAGCTGTTTTTAGTACAACGAAATACCTGTAATAGTTGTAATGTTAACACTGCTACAACCCACCCATCTAATATTTAATTAAATGTTCTCACAATTAATAAGGAAATCACAACAGGAGATATTATTATTAATCCTTCAAATCAAAATATGAAGGTTATTTTAACTTCAAATTAAAAATGTGGGCTTTTCAATGCTGGTAAATACCTACTACCTTATTAAAGTTTTGACTAAATTCCACACAGAATTTACAAAATGTTGATGAAAAAATCCCTAATTCTCAGAAATATCCCGATTTCTCATCAAACAAGTAAAGAATTACACCCGTATTGCCATCTCATTCCGTGCTTTGTCAGCAATGGAACATCATAAATCTGTCTTCTTTCAGTTTAACGTGATGATAGAGACAGAACTTATAACGTGAGTCTAGTATGAGACGTTTCAGTCGAAATCTCATTATCACCAAAATATACATAATATTGTTAATTTACGTTGAAGTATCATTTTTGACCAATAAAATATCAGAAAAGCCACAGAAGGTCCTACGTCAAATTAAAAGCAAATTAAACCCACACTATTATCATCAAAATATACCTACGTATATAGTTATTATATTGGTGTTATGTCTTTATTATTTCAATTTATTTCATGTTCCCAATATTTTGTCATGTCTTCTTCAACATGATGAATTTTTTTAGACCATATTCTTATTAGACCACATTAGTAACTGAATTCAAAGCTTTTTTCTACATATTTAGCACTACTTCATCGTTAAAGCCCTTATTTCTGGGGGCCACCAGAACTGCGGTTAGAATTTAACCAGGTAAATGAGTCATTACCAAAAAAAATATTTCAGGTAAAACACCAATATATAAATAAACAAAAAATATATCCATTTTCAGGTAAAACACCAAAATTTCCAAAATTACTTATTTGAATCCTTTCCGGCTAGTTTCTATAGTTTGGTTCTCACAATGTCATTAGATCTTCCGGTTTAAAGTTTAGTTTTACTTGTAAAAAAAGCTCTTTTCTAAGTAAAATATAAATAATGAGGATGCCGACAAGCTTAAGCTGACAATACTTTTCATCAACTTCTTAATTTTATTTAAACTTTTGTTTATAACTTTTTGTCTATAAAAGTTAGAATCTCAAAATCTTTTAACACAGTGGTAGATAATATCTATTATTCACTACAAAAAAGCTCTTTACCAGGTGATTCAAGTTTTATCCGCACCCTCAAAATACTGCTTTCTAAACACCAAAAAATCATTTAAAAAAATGAGGTTGATTTTTACATATAGAAAAAGACTTGAACGAATTTTCAAATTGTTTACTTCTACGGTCAGTTTTTTTAATTATGTCTAATTAATTATAATTTTAGGTAAATGATTTTTTGTGTGTTGGTGTACTTTCGCAGACTTATCGCAGATTTATTGTGCTACACATTTGTGATTAATTCATACCAAAAACAGACAAAAATTTTTTTTGAAATTTTTGTTTTATAGGTTTTATTGATGTTCTGGTTTTATTAGTTTATAACGACGTGGCTCCCCACTGTAAATGAAACCGCAGTTAGAACAGGGATTAGGTTCGGACAGGTGGGCAGATACACTTCAACCGCACTTCGGTCGCTACCTGAAAATCCACCGCAGTTCGGACGCACCGTATTTCTGTATCGATCTTATATATTTACAAATTTTCCAAACTACCTCTATTGGGTTGGATTAATAATAACCTCTTATTATTTGATGTAAATGTTATTTAATAAAACAAAAATTATGAAATCATACAATCAAACTTTTAACATATATTATAACAATGTAACACTTCACATGTCCCCGTCATCTTCCTTTTTTCTTTTTAACGAACTTTCAACCTCCATTGCAGCCCCACTTGTGGACGCAATATGGATATTCTGCGACTGTAGTTTTATTTTAGGCTTTAGTATCATCTTCTGTTGCACAGGTACGTTTGCTGCAACTTTTGCCACAGGTTTTGGAACTGTTATTGACTGCTTGGTAACCTCCATAGGGGTCCTCTTCGCATAACTCACGTTGAGCTTCTTTGAGACTTTCATAGGACTCTCTTCGCCATAACCGCTGTAATTCGGTTTAGGTTCCTTTTGTTTAGAACTTTTTAAAGCATAGTTACAGGAGGAGAGACAGTAGCGTTCAGGGGGCAACCGCAGCCCACAATGGGGCTTTACGAGCGGTAAAGGAGTGCTGTTTATAACATTAGCACACTCATGGAGAACTTCTCGAGGCGGTGGAGTTGTTTCTTTAGTGAGTTGAAGCGCGAGTCTTACATCATCTACATCCAGGGATTCCTTGTTGGATTTGTTTGCGTACATTTGGGCTTCTTCAAGAATTGCAGTTGAAGATCTGTATACGAATTCTGTGAGTTGGTCGATGGTTTTCGGCTCATAATCTGTGACCCCCATTTCTTTCATTATGGACATTATTACTTGACCATTTTCGGGGATCTTTTTCGACTGCGATGTTTGGGGTTTATCTTCTTCAGACATGATTAAATTTGCGTATGAACCTCTGCTAAGGCTTCTCTAGACTTGTTTGACAGTTCTGATTAAAATTCATTTATTTTGTCAACGGTAACTTGATTAAATTAATAATAAACAGCAATAATTATATAGGTTAGAAATAAATCACCAAGGTGATTTCAAACCGCCAAAATCAAAGAAAATCAATAATATTCTATTCTTCCGGCGACCACTGACCGAGACAAGTTGATGGTATCATGCCCAACGAATTTTGACATTACTTATAAGCCTTGATAAAGAATCCAATAAAGATTCGAAACGTCGGCTTTATAAAATAGTTTATCTGCCTTGTCCACTTCTCCGTAATAATAATTTTTAAAATCAATAGTGTCAAATTTAGTTAGAAATACAATACCACCTCTTAGTAATAAATAAAAGTACCTACTAAATACGGCAGTGTAACCACCTTAAATTCAAATTTTTCAATTCAATATACCTAATTTCTTAAAAACTACGATCGATGAACAACAAATTTTCTTAAACAAAGTTTTTCCATTCATATTCCTATCACATTTTGAATCCAATTTTTTTTATATGTTAAGTCGCTATATTCATTCGACTAAATTCATACCAATTTCTTTCTTTTAAATTTTAACTATCTAATCGAGGAGTGATTTACTGGTAATCAGGGGTCTCTGTGCATTAGTAATCTGAATAATTATTTGTAATCAGTTGTAATCTATTTGAAATAATGATAACCTAAATCTATGTAAAATAAAAATTACCTACAGAATCCAATGTTTTTTGTGGTAATTTTAGAAAATTTGAAATTAATTTATGGGTATTTTTTGGTAGTTTTAGGGATTTATGGCTTATTGAAATGGATCTTTGGTGGAAATCTTTAATAATTTTTGGAAATCTGTGGAAATCAAAATAATACAATGGTAATCTCTAAGTATTACGATTTTTATGGCAATATTGTATATTATTGCTAATCTGATGGAAGTCTTCCCGAAATCAGTGGTAATCTGGTGTTTTGGGCTTTATGGCATTGTCCATTTTGTGGGTATTCTTTGATAGTTCTAGGAATCCATTGAAAATCTTTGGTAGTATCTGGAAATCTTATCAATTTGAAGTACCTAATCTTAAAAACTCTGGTATTCTTTGACAATCTGGTATTCTAGAAGCTCTTTTTTTGCTTGTAACTTACTTACGTTATCAAAAACATCGGATGTTCCAAAAATATTGACAAAGGTGTGTTTTTATATGATTGTGGCAATTTCTATAGTTTTGTTATAATTTCGAGATTAGATATCTTTATATCTAGAAGGCAAAATTATGCAAATCCCACTCTGAATGTAATTTTCTCCCGGCAAACCTCAATTGTTTTATTGTCCGAATGAAATATTGCCTTCTCACAATCATCTATCATTGTTTTTTAATTTAACACTCTTGTAATACTAGTATACGTTAATAATTTATCGATATTGTCGCCCAACGTAACAGCTCGATCTAGGACTATCATTTCAAACAAAACGGATAAAAAAAGTACCGTTAAATGTTAATGTAGCCTGCAGGACTTACAACAACAACCTGTTTTTGCAGGCATTTTTTTCTTCGGTTGTTTTCTTAATACGGCACTGTACTTGTAGTAGCGTATACTGCATACTTAAAGAGAGTGCCTGGGGTTGATCTAAGACAATACAACATCCGCTATTATATAAGTCCTGCATAAGTTACGCCTACTTAAAAAATGTTTGCCGCCCGTACTACTTTTATTTAATGGGTTAACAAGTAGGTCTTATTTTGTTACGACAAGGTGATCGACTTCGCAATTGATGGTTAAAAGATGCACAGAATTAATTCTGGTGTCAAGGGTAAAATACTATTTTTAGGTGTTTTGCAAACGATTTGTTTGTTTCTTGATTAGAAGTTTTAAAGGTGAATTAATATGCATAATAGGTATTAGCCTTGAATTAAACAGAAGTAAATCGAGTGAAAAATCGTAAAGTCACTTCAAATAATCAAATTTTGATCATAATTAGGCTCACGTCAATTTTATTTTATGTGTACCTAATTTATTTTTCTTTTGAGGTATTGTGTTTCGAAAGTAATCCATAATTGATTAAATCAGGATTTAATCCATGAGCTCGACTAAATTAATTTAGTAACAATAGTTAAGATAACAAGCACTTAAATAATACTTTCCGATTTTATAATTCTATGTTTTTAAATATAATTTTCCGATTCTGTTATTCTACTTTAATAATATTTTATAATTTCATGATCCCAAAATTCTTAAACTCTATGATGGTTTTATAGTACTATTTCTGAATATTTTCTATTTATTTTTATACCTTTGCGATTCTACGATACTATGTGTCCTAAATAATTCAGTATGATTTTATAATTCTTTAGTTTTAGCAGACGACGATTTTGTCATCATAATTTTGAAATTGTCGATTGTGTACTAATATTCTGCAATTATTTTATAATTCTATAATCTTTTACGCTTTTGTGATATTATAATTTTAAAATTTTACTCCTATTCAAAAGTATTTTGATTCAAAAGTATGGAGCAATATTTTAACCAGAAATACAGCACCACAAATGATGAAAATCTACTAAAAAATTTTTGTCTTATCTCAACTTATCACAAAATTGACCTAAAACTGAATTACTTTAAAATATATAACAAAAAAATGTGCACATAAAATACTACAGATTTTGAGACCAAAATAAAACGATTTAACCTACACAAAGTTGTACTGTTTCTGAGCCAGAGGGCTCGAAAGTTGCAATATTAGCTCCTAGTTACCATGTTACTATTTGGCTACCACTAAGGTATGAATTTTGTTATTGGTGGTTTCTTAGTGATAATAATCTGTTTAGTTTAACCATTTCTTATAGAATCAGGAGGATTATCTACAATTATAAAAAAAACTCTTAGAAATGTTAAAAAAATTCATATTTTCTAACATATCTATAATTTTGTATTTTCCGGTTATCATAGAATTCTCTAAATTATCTTCTATAAGAATATGTCAAAAAGACTAACTCTAATTGGCATTTTTTCAAAAATTGCCCAAGTTTGGAAACCTAAACTGTCAATCTTTTTTATGCATTCGATTCGCTAACTTTCTTTAGAACGACACTAAGTTTTTAAAATTCGGTTTATTAGTTTGTTAGAGCCAATCAAAAATGCAAAAATTTCTATTACATTAACTCCTACTCTAATTTAAATAGTAAAGTTTTCTAAAAAAATGTAATTTGTTTATGTGTAATTGGTAGCTTACTTATATCACGGGTTCTTTCAAAAACTGCTAAGCACTTTAGGAGTTAAAGCTATTCAAAATGTCAAAAATCTTGATTTTTGCTTACTTATTCATTTTACATGGCTTATTATTATAAACAGTTTTGTACCTAAATATGATTTTACTGCTTAATAAAAAAAAATAATGGCCAAAAAATTTTGCGCATTTTCTTATTTTTCGTTTTCAAAACATGCTTGAAATCTTATTTGAAAATATTCTTATTCGATTCGATTTAGATCTCAATCTCTTTTGTCTGGAGTCAGCTGTAGAATACCCAGCCGTCGTCGTCGACCTATAATTTGCTTCTCTAAATAGCCTACAAATATAATAACAGAACGTGTGGGACTCTGATCTGAAATCGGGCGAGTATTCAACAAACACGTGCTTATTTGATATTATGGTAATACCGAGCTAACGAAGAAATTTATACCAAGCATTATACTACAACCGGACGTATATTATAGCAGCTATTAACAATTTGGTACGCCGCAACGTAGACCTATTTTCATAACGAGATTGATCCTGATTTCAGACGAGAATTTGCAAATTTATTTGCATGGAAAGGGTGTGTTAGCTAGGTTAATGTTAGGGTGGGACGCATAATAAAATTACTGAGACGGATTTAAAAATAGAAACATCTGTTATTTATTTAATTGATAGTAGAAAAATAATGAAAAAACTCAATGAGGCGGAATTTAAAATGGATCATGTGAGTTAAATTGCCAGAACCAGTTACAAATTGGAGAATAATTAAAATTTTTTGGTACATCACTACATCTTCTAGTTTACGAAGAACCTTATTGATACAAAGTAGTAAATCAAAGTTCTTTCTTTTTTACAGTTGTACATTCATTATTTTTAATTAGTTTATTTCATTTCCCTCTTTTTTATTATTTTTTAATTATGCTTCAAACAAACAAATCAATTTAATGTTGATGGTTATTACCTAAGTTTACTTTTTAAATTTTATTACATAATTTTATATAGGAAAGTGAGAATTCTTTTGTTAGTCAAATATGAAATATGAGAAATACGTTTATCTTCAAGTGAAAAAAACTCTGATGCAATTTTCAAACACTGCACTTAGATAAAATCTGTTCAAATAAAAAACTTTCTCGAAATGTTATCTTAGAAAGAAGTATTCTTGTTACGATACGACTATACCAAAATAGCCAACTAAATACTTTAACTTCAGGCTGTCCAAATTTAAAACTCGCATTATCGTAATTGATTAAATAAAAAACAGATAAATATTTCCAGAAGAATTTACGACACATGTGAATATAGTGTTTGACAACGTTTTTGCATTAATACATTTTAGCCTTAAATTTAAATTACGCTATAAATCATTAGATAAAAAATAATTTTTTGCCGATCGACAGTAAACACCACATTTAAGCGACAAAAGTGTTTATTAAATTATCACATTTATTGACTAGGCAGTAGGTCAGCATTTTTATTGACAAAGCAGTAAAGCAGGCACTTTAGACCGCACAGAATTTTTTTAATTGTTGCAAAATTTTGAGGTTTAATTAAGCCAGTAGGACCTACTTGATTTGCGATAAAATGTCAATTGTGACCAATTAAATACTAGAAAAATCAACTTATTTGGTAAACCACCCCTTATTGTTGACCATAACAAGATTCTTCGTTTATAAAAAAAGAAACAACTAAGTCTTGTTATTACACTCTATTTTTTTGTTAAGAATCTAAAACCTAATGATGACTAAAACACATGATGAAGACCCGTGTTTTTAATTTTTTTTTTATAAATATGCGGTTACTTATTGTCTCGTCTCAAATTTTCCAGTTAAATGATTTTTCATGGTCACCTTCACTGTTCTAAAAGAAGACATCCATTCGAGGATGATTCGCAAAACTGGATTTTTTATAGAAAATTCTAAATTCCTGTTGTCATCATGACACATTTACAAAACTGTGATAATATTTTCAAAATAAAATGAAACGAAATATTTTTTACTAAAAATGGGTCAACATCCTTCGAAGGATAAACTAAATCGTTCATCATCCGAAAGGATACACAGAGAAAGATTTGCCAGTTTTGGCAAAAAAGGTGAGGTATTAAGAAAAACGCGAAAAACTCAAAGAAAAACGCGTATTTCAATCTTTTTAAAATTTCTAGCTAAATTTGGATTTTGTTCCAGGGTCGTCAAAGAAACGAGAAGTGGTTCAAGTGACTCAAGTTTTAACCGCTTCGAAATTATCACCAAGACCTGCATCGCAAAATGCTGAAGGTATGAGTAAATTATTTTAGTCAATTTTACAATTTAAACAGTAATTTATTTGGCTATCACTCGTTTATTTAAGCAATTATTTAATTCAAAATTTTACTGCGCTTGCAGTTTAAATATTTTATTTTGCTGTTTTACTAATGTGTATCCGAATTTCTAACATAATAACCGGTTGTTTTGCCATTTACGAAATAATTCTTTATTTAGTCTTTATCAGATTTGATGTTTTTCAAATAAAAATGGCCAATATCAAATTTTGAGGCTTTGGAAGCGAAAAATTTTGGTGGCCAAATTGAATAAAAGTTTGTGTTACACTCTCGTTTAAAATGAACCCGCTGATATTAAAACTATTGCGGCCTACGGCCGCTCCACTTATAATACGTTCATTTTATCCGCTTGTATAATATTAAATACCGATTTTTATCAAAAATGTGCTGACGCTTCTGATGAAATTTTGTAAATATTAGACGTTCGCCTATCTAGTACACACATGATATATGTTTGGAAATATTCCAATTAGTCGAGTCATTCTAATCTACACAATCAACATTATCTATTTGTCAAGTTGGTAGTTGAACAGGTTCCCGTGTGTAAGTCTAGACTTGTGAACACACAGGTGGAAGGCACCTGACAACACCAGCTGGTATTTCGTTCCACCTAGCGGAATCTTCAGCTGTGAAGTTTTAAATAACATGGAACAGGAAATAACTATCTCTGAGTAACCGACTGCTTACCGGTTACTTTCGAAATAAATTTAGACTAAAGTAAACACAAGGTTGATTAATATGGTGCCTATGAACCGGTTGTGTATTATTGGTTGCATATATACAAATAAACTTGAAGGTTGTAGAACTTATTTCAGGATTAGAAATATACTTTCTTTGATGATTTGTTTAATTTATAGAGTCGTTTTATTTTTATTGAATTTCTTAAAATAAGAATATACTTTACTTGATTATTTACACAGTGAAAAAATTAGTTGTTAATGCATAACTGGTTGCATACCTTATTAATTTGGTTTATAGATGAATTTTGGGACCGTAAGAAGAAAGACTTTTAATGAAAATGGAATTGTTTGACCATTAAATAATTAATGACAATTTTCTACAGAATCTCTTTTTTTAATAATTATAACTTAAAATATACAGCCTGATTCGGATAAGATAATGAGCCCGATGTTTTGGCGATGCAACCAAATAAACAAATTTCATTTACGTCTTGATCTAACTTAAATTAGGGTTTTCAAATTGAATCCAAGTTATCATCTACTTAACCCTGACATTAGCGCAGAAAACTATCATTTGTGCGAGAGAGAAAATAAATAACTCATTTTGATTGGCCAATACATAGTGTAAACACCAATATACAATGTATTGCGAAGAAAAACTGCCGATGGGGGCGCTGCTATAAAAACAAAATGGCCGACAAAGCCGGGATAAGTGCCGGTACATACGGGGTTAAGAGTTTAAGTGTATAGAAATTACTGTGTTGTTGTCGGGTTGTAGTGGTTGTTTGTGCATTTGTACAATTAAAGTTTTATTATCAGACACTTCATGGTATGTTGGGGAAGGTGTTCGTCCTATTAAAGAAGGGGAACAGCTCTATCTAGCGGGACACGTAAATTTAAATAGTGTAAAATGTGGGATTAAGGAACCGAATGTAGTGGCAGAATGCCTGCAATCATCTAAATTATCAGAAGCCCCACATAAAATTGAGATGACAATTCATAAAAATAGTGATACGTAACTTATTAGTTTATATTATTAGTGGAACCTTTATTGAACGATTCACAAAATTATGATTTTTAGAGGATGTTAATAATAATATCTGGAACTACACACTGTTTTAATCGTGGGCTTTTATTTACAAACGCTAAAAATTTTTATTAATGCACATTAAGTTTTGTGTTCGATGATTCCGCACCTTTATTTAAAAAATAATCTTCATTTTTGAAATTTTTGCTGCATACAAGCATATACTTGGATATTTTTTTGCCGATTTTAAGAACTCTAACCCATTCCTTTTTTAATTTTTCATCACGAAGAGGAAATTTGTGAAATGACACACCATCACGATACGAACTGGAACATTGTAACACGCAGCAATAGTTTCGGCTTTTTGATAACTTGAACACTTCTTCACGACTTTTAGTATTAAAAAACATTTCGTAAAAATTACAAAACTGAATAACACCACAGATTAACACGTTTATACCGTTAAATCAGTAAAAATTTAAGTAGAACCCGATTCTCCTCACGTTACGCGTGGACCTCTAACCCGGCGATGGTAGTTTTCATTATTGCCACTTGGCGCCGCCACCGTATCTTTAAATTCCCAATAACAGAATGAAGCATTAAAAGTAGAGAAACCGATCTATTCTAAATCATAATTTGCAAAAATAAACAGATATACGACACCATTTTTAACTAATGTCAAAGCACTGTCAAAGTAACAAAAGATAACTTAATTGCAAATGCAAATCGTAATTAAAAGTAGATCAAGTCGTAAATGAAATTTGTATTTTTGGTTGCATCGCCAGATCATCAGGCTCATTATTTTATCTGAATCAGGCTGTATACTGGAAATATGTTTCTTAATAATTACGATGCTCTATTTGATTACAATATTTGTCTCAATCATTATTTTGATTATCTGTTTGTATAGTCCGATTTTAATTGTATGTACATTGCCCATGACTTAACTAAATTAAACTTAGGAGTGTTGTGAGAAAACCGCTTTTTTATAAAGATGAAAATGGAAACTGTATCTACGTTATGAGACGTTTAAAAATGCGCTTCTCTTTCTTTTATCTAAAAGGAGAAGTGAATAAAAATGTCAATGTTTTTATAATTCATGGGCATAAAGATAAAAATCTGAGATTCTAGATTTAAGATGTGCTACAAAATGAGAGTACTTCAGCTATACCAATCCAAGATCACTATTATAAATTGTGTGCCTTTATTAACAAAATTCTATTTGTGTGCAAACGACTAACATTGAGTAATCAGTTAAATGTGTTTAAAAAATGGCCATAAAAATTATTTTATTACGAAAGATCACGAAATTTTTAACAGATTTTATCTCGATTATGTTTAGATGCGGTCGTGACTTTGATAAAATCTATAATTTCGTTGTCACTTGCATTTAAAAACGATAAAAAGTACGATTAACAAAATACTGGTTTTCACTAAATATTATTCACATAACACATTACATATTGTGCTTATATTACATATACATACTGTTTAAAAATGTTTCGTGATCAAGATACTTCTCAAAATAAATTTTCGTATGCAGCTTTCTGAGAATTGTTAATCTTCTGTCATCTATGCGTCTTAAAGCCCAATTATTGTGAATTTTTATCTAATCTGCTTTAACTCAGAAAGTTAAATTCTGTTTATGGGGACACTCTATAAAGAAAACTCACTCTATCATATGATTCTATAATTCTAGGAATCTATGTTTCTATAATTCCATGGTCTCATTTATTAATTGTACAATTGCGATCAGCCAAAAAAGCATGGTTTTTTTGCATTTTTCATATTTTTTTCAGTGTTGATTTTTCTCAATGGCTTTCCTTTCTTTTCTGTCGGATAATTTAAAATTAAAAAAAGAAAATAATTAAATAAAAATAATTATGTATCTTTTACATAGTTCTTTAATCTCATGAATTTACACCTATTCTTCTATTGTTTCATTCTACGATTTTACTGCTCGATTTAATTTTTAGAGTCTAAAATTGTTCTACAAATCTATGATTCTACGAACTTATGACTGCATGAGTTCATGGATATTTTAGTTTGGGATATTGTTATAATTCTTTAATTTTATTAAAAGAATTTTTATTTCTACGATTCTATGATTTCATGGCCTTCTCATTCTAGGGTTTTATTATTCAATAATTCTTTATTTTATTAAAGCGCTTATTTATTCTTACTTATTCTTTTGCGATTCCACAATTTTATGATTTTCAGTTTGTGTTTCTATGGTACGAGAAGCTTATGTTTATGAGTTTCTAAATTCTGTGATTTTATTCTAAAGTTCTGTGATCGTAGTTAAACAATTCTTTAATTTTGTTTATGATTCTATGACTACGACTTTATGTTTGTTATTTTATGTTCCCATTCCCAAGAGCCTGATTGTATTCTATGATTCCAGATTTGATGATTCTTTGTTTCTATTATGTTTTTATCTTGAAGTGACGATTTTATCATTATATGATTTTGATTCTGTAACTGGTTGTTTCTTTGGTGCTATAATTTCTTACCCTTACTAGATTATTTTGTTTTTATTTTTTTTAATTTGACTATGACTCTGGCGTTCTGTGATTTTAGGGTTCTGTAAATTTCTAGTTTTTAGACAATTTTGTACCAGTGGGTACAGAAATTCATTTGTTTTAAAACCTTTGATTTATTTAATATTTTGACAATTATGTAATTCTACTTCTTCTAATTATTACCCACTTTTATTTCTATAATTCTAATGATTCTTTTGTTCTATGGTTTTTTGTCGCTTGGTTCTACAAAACGTTTGAATAAAAACGATTTTATAGTGTGTCATAGATTTTACGTAAGGCGTAACTCGACATACTTCATCTGTTATTTGTCACTTACCTTTTATCTTAAATTAAACTATACATTTTCGAATGGTTTACTGTGATTCTTCTCCGACCTTTTGGCTATTACGAAAATTTATCGTAAATCATCAAAAATGTTTTCAGAAATTTTAAAAACATTATTTTATCGTTTAATTCAAGTACAGAAAACGTTGTATCACGTTACGCCCTACATTTTCAAATCCATGGCACACTACATACTACATCGTTTTTATTTGAACGCACTATATATTTTTAACTGTTTCAATATTAAAATTACGATATTTATTACATTTTAAGAATTTTGTACATACAACTTCTACATAATATAATCAAGTATCATTATAAATATTTAAGAAATGTTTTCACCTAAATAATTTAGTAATTAGAACACTTTTTGTAGCTATTGAGGACAATCGTAATCAATTATTTATGCGTTAATTTTTTTCCAGTTAAGAAAACAACACCAACAACTTCCCTGAGTGAAACCACCAAACCAAAACGGACCCCAGCTGGTCTCAAAGACAAAAAGCAGCCATTAATTAAAGGTAAGTTCCTTGACAAGACAATTAATAATTCGTAACAATGGTAATATTTCACAAATAACAATTGTTTAGTGAAAACGTGAGAACATTATTCGGTAATTAAATGATATAGAGAACAGTCCGAAAAATGACATCAAAGATTCTTCCTTTTCTTCCTTAAAATTTACCGTTCGAAAAATCACAATGTGCCAACTTTTACTTGCATTGTTGTAAAACCTATTGTTTCTTTTAGCATCTTTTGTAAAAACATTGCGAATGCGGTGTTTTTTTACCCGAATGCTTCTGTTATTACGCAAAACGTTGATTTGATTCGATAAGGTATAACAATCGTAAAGGTCGTTGTAATTCGGTAAAATAATTCCTTAAGTACATCCTGTGTTCAACACACAATTGTTGCTTTTTTTTACTTTTACTCTATCTATTTCTAGTCGGGAATTTCGAGTAGCTTTCGAATTTAAAATCACAGTACGACCTCGATTTTTCTTAAATCTTAGATAAATATAGTTCAAATTAGTTCTACGCGACTGATTCGATATATTAAATTGTTGATATAGAGCGACGCCTACACCGAGAGGAGGAAAGTACCCAGAGAAAGGTACTAGCACTCGTTTGATGTATAGCACGCGAACTAAATTTTATGGATATGAAGAGGCGGTTTCTCGAATTGTAACACCAAGTACCTTACTCAACCATTCAATTCTAATTGCTGTGTGTGTGCTGCGAACCAAAACTCGAAGAAATTGCGTTGCTATTTTCATATTCAAGCCAATTTTCGGTGGCGTAAAGCCAACAAACAACAATAATTGGCTTTTTACAAAAATGAGACGATTCAGGAAAGAGTTACATTGCCTTCATCTTTCACTTGACCTGATACACGTAAAATTTAAATTAAGTGAGATAAATTATGTAGTATGTAAGTGGGTAATCTGTTAAAAAATTATGACTTCGGTTGATTTGATCCAAAAGTCATACTTTTGTATCTAACCTGTAGCGATTTTAGCATAAACAGTGACTTTGCTGCCGTTTAGGACATAAAGAACGTTACTTTTTTCCAACGTACAATTTATAATAATAATAAATCATTTTTGGAATCACCGGCAGAAAATGAACTTTTTGTGTCGCTATTTTATCATTTACAGGCGAGGCGGTTCTATACCCATGATTCGGCCAAAAATTAATTGAGGTATTTTTTTAAAATAGTGAAGAGATCTGATCTAGCAGTGTTCACAGACTGTTAGAAAAATAATAAAATCTTGTTTAAACATTAAGGTGAAAAATAATTTTTTTTGTTAAAAATAGCGTTTCAGTATTACACACCTATATCTGTTATTTAAAAAACAGAGGGTATGTATGTGGTTGCTTCTGCAACCACACATCCACCTGATCTTTGGCTTTTGTGCAGATTTTGCTTATGTTTAAGATGTACTTGATGTATCTTTTTTTTTTATTTGCACAATAAAGACCTATATTATTATTATTATTTGAAAAATTTGAAATTTGCGCGGCACTGGTGTTACTTTAAAACGCTTAGCAAACTGTTGACGATACAAAAAAATATTATACAGTTACCCTTCTTAGTTATAAATAAAAAGAGATCAATTAAAAAGAGGACCCGGAACATCTAAATTCATTTGTTGAGGTTAAAATTAGTTTTTGGCGAATATTTCGCTTATTTTATATTTTTGGTAAAAAAATGTTTTTAGCAATATTGTATAGTATGAAATTCTCTACAACTTTTCTCTACAATTTTTTTTCTACGATTGATATTTTTTTATTTATGACTAAATAAATGAAAATGAAATAAATGAAATCTCTTGGAGTAGTTATCTAAAGGGCAGTTACTTACTTATTCTTCTTGGAGTAGATGAATGAGTAGGTGATTATTCGTTCTCAAACAATGTTGCTTTCATATTTTTGTAACTGTACTATTTTTTAATAATTCTAATATTATATAATTCTATTATTCTGTGCTTTTAAGATATCAAAAGTTTTGTGATTCTATAATTTCGTAATTCAACTATTGCAGAATTATATTTCTACATTGATTCTACTTGGGTACTACGTCGAAAGTCCCATTTTATGTTGCCAAAAATCAAACAAAACAATTTCTCCTAAATTCTTTAAAAGGAATCGTCTTGCTTAAAAGGCAAAAAGTGATAGAAATATTACTTACAAATAATAATAAAATTGCAAAATTTTGATGTAACTATGAAATTTGTCCTCTTTGCCAAAAAAATCTCCGACTCCTTATCTGTCGAGTCTTACACAAGCATTTGCCATTTTCCGGCGTTTGGAAAATCTCTGATATAATCATAGCGGTTTTGATTGTTGCCCATTATGGTACCGAAAAAATTAAATAATATGGTAATGGGTTAGCTTTTACTTTCTACGTCAACGGAACCACCAAAGTGTTCCTCTTCAATTTATATGTATAGCCATAATTTAGCGTGTGACCCACGCTGAAAACTATACCAGAGTAGGTATATGGGTGTGCTTATTAATTACACGAACAAATAATTGAATTTCGGTAATTAGTAACGGTGAAATGGGTCCTAAGTCTTTACCATGATAGAATTTTTTGCAAAAATTAAACGTTTAGAAAGTTGCTGTTATAGTTTTTTTTTTAATATTTACCTAGCAATTCGGCCATGAAACATAAAATTTACAATGATTGCCAATTATTTTTACTCGTGTGTGTGTTATATAGTTATATAATTTTCATTCATGGTGAATTTTACTGTCATAAAATTTGAAAATCACGTTTTTGTTAAGGCCAAGGTAATTGTTGAACGTTTTATTATCATAACTTTTTTACAATGTAATGTAAACACGTTTGTGTTTTCTATTATCTTGTTCAATCATGTATTCTCACGCTAATTAAAAATTACAAACTTGATATTAATCATAGTAATAATCTTCAAGCATATCATTAGATTTACGACTATTTTTACTTTTACTTTCGACATGACCGGCTTTGAATCAATCATATTTCAGCCCTACCTCACTTTCTAGTACCTACGCAGATAAAAAAAATATTGAATAAGTTTCAGTTTGTTTTGGAAATTAATTAGCTAATTATTTGTGTTTACATGAATATGGATTAGGTAGGTGTAAAAATGTAGGAACAAGGAAATCAACAAAACAAAATAAATTTCACCATTTTCAAATTAATAAACTCCTGACAATGTGGTTGTGCGTATTTTTTTACAACTCGAGTGATTTTCTAAACTTTCATTAATATTGATGCTAACACAGTTGAAATCATGTGAAAATGTGACATGATTGTAAAACGCTTTCACGCTATGAAATTGCCCAAAATTAAATTCACACTTTAATTGTAAAAATACGGAGTTTTGTTGAAGAAGAGTTCACTAACATTCGCATCAGTCGTGGCTTATTGTTGTATTGTCAAAATGATTAATAACAAGAATTTTGACAAACGATTTATTTTGAAGAAAGTCTTTATTAAGGAAAATTTTTAAGAAAATAGAATGTTTTGGAAATTATTTCATAAAAAGAAAAGTGGCAATAAAACATAATTTGTTAATTATTTTAATAAATAATAATTATAAGCCTATTAAATTTTGCATAATGCGTAAATTTAAATTTCAGACTTCAGCAAACCACAATTTATTTCTTAAAAAATGAAATTATAAATGTATTTAATAAAATGGACGGCTCAATGCTCTGGATTTTAAGATATAGGACGTAGCTCGACATGTCACTCCTGATGACATAGCAGTTGGTACTTCTTCAAAAGTTATCCAAAAGTACAACTTGGGTTACAGTTCCTGAGCTTCTTTTTCAATTAAAACCTTGGACGAAACATTTTTCCAATTTTTCAACGAAAAAAGCTTTCATACAAATTTTGTTCTGAATAATTTTGGAATTTCATTCAATTAGTGTGTAACAAAAATGTTTAAAACGAGTAGTTCTTTTAAGACTGCTAAGAGGAGACATTTACCTTCGAACCAGCTAGTTCTTTAGTCACAGAAATATCAGTAAACCTCCAATATGAAGAATTGTATTTAATGATACGATTTATACAACTACAATTCCAACTCTACTTTTTAAGAAAATGTGTTTTATTTATAATTTAAAAATGTTTTCTATTTAGAATGCAACATAAAGTACAATTACTTATTGTACTTGTTTAAACAAAAGATTTAAATTCTTTTAAGAGGATGCTCTATTTTCTTTACTCCCTTTTGCTATTTTCTCTGGGAACATTCTCGAACATTTATTAAGTTTGCTCTTGATAACTGACATTAAATTTCTTGTCAAGAGAAAATTGTGTTTAAATGAATACATTTGTTTGTTTACTAGCACCAACTAGCATATAAATGCGCGAAAGCTTCCACTTTATCAAATTGCATTTTACAATCCGTTTAAAAATCAGGAAGTACTATAATAATCTTCACAATAATTGCTTGTAATAATGAAAATTTCTGAAGGTCTAGATCAGTGTAATTACTCATCACTACAATTAATCCTTTTAAAATGAAAGTTGTTAAGATGTTTATCTTGCATTCTGATTAATGATATTATATTTGCACGTACAGAGTGCAATTTTTAATAAATCAAAAATAAAGCCAGTCGGACAAATGAAAGTAAAGTCAAAGAGCAACAACCTTTTTTGAAAAATTGTAAAATAAATTCTCATTACATAATTAAAACATGTGGTGAATGTGTTTTTTTTTGAAAAAAACCCTTAAAAACTTCCTGATTTGACTAATTTGAGACGTGCTTTTCGACTGTTGAAGTATCATAATCCATATGGTAAATTAATGAGCCGGTCTTCATGTTTGAAGCATTAATTACAACTTTACCACTACATAAACATAATTAATACAGAAACTTGTGCCAGATTTCACTTTGAACTACTTTTGAAAAAAATCCAATAAATTTTATAATAATATTATTTTATCGAAAGATCTTTTATCAAACCCGTTCGAGAATAACGTTTGTTCTGGGGTGAAAGCAAAAATGTTGAACATATGCGCTTGACCTGGCATTTTTATTGTTGTTTTTACATATTAGGCAGATGGTTTTAATTACACATGTCTTATAATGACTGCGGAAAAAAGCATTCAAGCGGAAAATAAAGAAATTCGAAGTGAAACGTCAAAAAAAAATATTAAAATATTTTTAGTTATAATATCACAAGAACTTTGATTCTTTCCGAAAGTTTTCTCGAGTGCATTTAAAAAATATCATTATTAATTAGCCATTTTTGAAATGTACGAGAAAAATGTTGTATGCGATATATATTCAGAAAGAGAATGAAATGAACAAATGTATTTCTTTAAACTTAGTTTTCTCTAATTTGAAAATACTAGTCTAAATTCTAGTTAAATATTGCCATGGTCGAGTAACATGAAAATATAAAAAAAATTGACAGTTGGTATGAATTAGAACATTTTAACTTAAGGTTCTTCATTTTGTCTCCAATATCATAAAAAACTCTAAATTTTGAAAATTTGATATTTTAGATAAAGAAAAATAGCAAAGAAGCGCAAATAAAAAAATTGTATAAAGAACTTGTTTCATAAGTCATTGTGGCACTCATTTTTGATAACATTTGTGCCACAAAACTGACTTTATGAAACACGTTGTTTAATATACTATTATTAAATTAAAGTCCTTTTAACAGGAGACCTATAGCTGCTTTTAGTTTAGTGCTTATAAAAAGAGAGAAGTAATCGATCAAAATTTTTGTTTTTGTTCCAAAATTTAACAATAAAATGGACTATTTACCAAGTTAAGTTTCTTTTTTTTATTAATACAACACACTTTTATTATGATCAGTACAAAATAATGAATACGATTATGACACTTGTCTTGTAATAAAATTTTTAGAATTGTTTTTCCAATTACCTACATGTGTTTTGAAATTAGATTTTTCACATGAAGACAATATAAAAGTCATTTCTCAATAATAAAAATCCAAACAATAGATACTGAAGTGTACAAGAGTACAATTTGTCAAAAGAACAAATCACAAATCAGTATAGAAAGCGATACACCTAATAGAGTAATTATTTAATTATGACAATTATATTTATCAGGATGTTGGCACTTTTTCAGTGCATTTTTTTATATAACACTTTCCCTGCTTTAGTGACCAACTTTTTGAATAAAAAAAACTGTTTTGCATTTAGTTTGCATGCAAAAGGAAGTCGTCTACCGCTTCCAGTTACTTGAAATTTCTGAAAACCCATGACCTAACAATGGTGGATTCCCTAGTAACAAACCTTCCATCGACCCCTTGGTCGTCGTTAAAATTATCGCATTATTATCATTTTAGTAATTAACCGGTTCGTTGACATTGTCTAAATCAGCCTCATTATCCACCGTCGCGACAAAACTGCCGCAAACCTATGGGGGCAGCCACTCGCCGGCAATAGAAAGTCCTCCAGAAGAAAGTTAACAGTGTATTCGCCGCTTCAGTCTTGAAAAATTCACAAGAGAGTACGGTTCGTGCTGGGGCTACTAGTAGATGGGCCCCCTTTACCGGCTATCTTCGCTGTTTAGTTCTAGTGTCGTTGATGTGAATAATAATCCAATGGGGTTTAAAGGAAAGAAAAATAAATTCAACAGCGATATGGATATTTTCGCGAGGGAGGCCGAAAGGATCAAAACTAAAACGTACATGTGGGCTTCTATCAGGATACCCAAAAAGAATAAAGGTACATATTTATAATTTTTGAATATTTTATTCAAGCCTAATTTAAGAATTTTTTTACAATAGTATAAAGGAAAAACTACGAAAAGTAGTTGTTAATGGGTATTATGATTGAAAAAATAAAAAGCAATCTAAACAAATAAAAAATTAAATTGTGTTTTCCAGACACTCCAAAATTCTTAATTTTTCTGTTTTTCTAAACAGTTTTCGATTATCGGAAATATTAATTTTAATAAAATATTATTTTTTTAATATTAATTAATTGAACATTTTTTTTCTAAAATTTTTGAAATGACAATTAAATTGTATATAAGATTAAATTTGACGATTCTTGTTAAAGAGTTAGAGGTACATGTTTTGTTGTATTTATTAAAAACATCATCAGCTTATGTTCGTTCTGAAAAAAAATATTAAATGTAATAAAAGTTGCGTAACATGTTTTATAAATTTTGACAAAACACTGTTTTTTTGCTTTTATTCCTTTCCGTTTTTTCCTTACGTTTTTCTTTAACTAAACGCCCTGGGTTAAAATTAACTGTTGGTGCCCTTTAGCACCCTTATCGACCAAAAAGCTGTTCAAAGTTTGACCGTCGAATGTTCGGGATTTGAATATAGTAATTTTTGTGATTGTTTTTGATTTGATTGTTTCTCACTCCACTTTTTTCTCAGATCTACAACCTTCAGCCCAAATTTCTTTTTTACTTCTAAAACTTCTCTATTAATAACAGCTTGCAAACAATTAAATTTCTCGCATTTTTCTTGTTCTTTGTGTTCTAGTTATCCTTTTTAAAATTGTTCTAGATACTTCATTTTTTGTTTTAAAATATTTTTTCTTCTGTCATAATCTCCCTAAGTTGTATTATTTCTTTTTCTTTCAAACGTAGTTCTTCTTGGTCTTTTTTATTTTCGATCATAGATTATTCAATATTTTTAGGAACTTTTTAGCTTTTCATAATCTGTATTTATTCTTTCTCTGCGTACACATGTTTTTTCTTCTTTTTTTCCTTTCAGTCGTCGCCTTTCGAGTTTATCTAAATTCTTCTTTTTTTTCTAATCGTCGTTTTTTAGTTGTTTTAAAGCATCTTTTATGCGTTTTCTTCAGCGATCTTAAGGTTCTTCCGGAAATTAATTTTGTTTTAGTAGGATCTTTTCTTGTTTTTCTTTTTTTATAATAACAGTTTTTCTAATTCTTTTACTTTCAGTACTATTTTTTTGAATTTGACGGAACTCGTTTTGTTCTTCAGCTTCTTCTCAAGACTATATTATTATGAAAATTATTGGAACTATGAAAAAATGGGCAAGAAAATTACCGAAACCTAAGTGATTATAAGAAATGTAGAATTTCACATATTTTAGATTATTAGACAAAGCTAGAAGATTTTAAAAAAATCGGACAGCTATTTACATTTCCAGAAATGTTTATTTATTATTATTATTGAACAATCTACAAAAAGGCAGTTTAAAAGTTTCCAAAATTCTAGAATGTAGAATGTAGACTGATCTGAACGACAAGAAAAGTAAAAATCTATAACATCTATGGAATCTAGTAATTTAGATAATCTAAAAAAGACATATAAATTTGAAATTGCCAACCAAACACTATTGTACTCGAGCTTTTGTATTTTCCTTTATTGCCCACCTACCTACAATTTTTTGTTAATCACGGTGTACTTTTATGGTTCTACAAAATTCTTGGTCTTAGAGGGTTGTTTTTGTAAATAAACAATAAACAACAATTTAAATTTTTTTCTTAGTGTTGAAGCACATTTTAATGAAAATAATAAATGTTTAATGAAAATTAGGTATTATCTTTTAAATAAAAATAACTGTGTAACATTTGTGACTTTATGTATAAAATTTAGAAATCTCTCAAATTTTTTTGCCCTCAGAGTACGACTATGCATTGCGGTTATGCGTATTTAGTAAGAAAAAAAAATTGGATTGTCGAGCATATTCATAAATATGTAGATATATAAAATATAAACATTTGCCGATCTTTAATTGTCCGAATAGACAAAATCAGGGCACCCATTTCTGAAAAGTCAAAAACTGTCAAAGTTCCGAATTTTTCATTAGTTTAGATTTCATCTTTATAATGGCATTACCGACGTTTGAAGTTTTACGGTGGTATATTTCTATTTATGATAAAATTTCATTAAGGGGTGAGTACAATTATTTATTTAAACGACAGTCTGTTTCTAATTTGTAAAGATTTCGCGTTCTACTTCTTGGAGCGGCCTTTTTTTCACGCTGAAGTAGTTCGAAACTGAGCCATGATAGTATTCCAATAATAATTTTATTAAAGCATTATATAAATTAAGAAATTTCTCTAAAGAATTTAAGAGAGTTAACTAATTGATTTATTCGATTTTATTAGCAGATAATTAGATTCCGCCAATCATCTTTAAAAATAACTAAAGTTAAGTCAATTATCATACCTTTAGCTTTAAAAATGAATAAATTGCTAATTAAGACAAATTGTCCTGCCTTTCATTTTTCAAACGTTCTTAATGAGATGAAAAACTGCTAAATACTTCCTTTTATAATACTGTCTTCATCTTTTTCCCGTTTAAAGGTTTAGTTAAAATCAGATTTTCCTAATGTAAAAATTATGCATAGAACAAAGCAAGCAAAACTAATGAAGAGATTTTTTAAGTGGTTCCAGTGTGAAGGCACCAATCAACCAATATTGACTTATCTTGCATTGTTTTTTAATTCCAGTACCGTACGCAGTCAATTTTGTAACACTAGGGTGCACTTCCCGTTGTGTAATCTTATTCCACTCTTACATTATTATTAATAATAATATTGCGAGATCGGGTTTTTTTTGATTCAAAGAGTTGGATTAATAACGAATAATTTATTTCTACTGAGTACACGAATGCACACAACAATAATTGATCAATAAATAACTTAATATTCAGAGAGAATTAACGCCTACGATTAAGTTACTTATGTCGCTTACGAGAATATCGCTTACTTTTAATCGTTTGTCTGGCTCTCAATAACTGCCCCGTCTCCTCCGCTTAAAAGCTTGCAGTTTTGCATTTTTAGCAGCTAATTAAATCAGTAATGAACTCGACTTAGAAGTGCACTGATTTTGTTTAATAGTTATTTAAGTAATAGGGTAATTAGTAAGTAGGCTTTTTTATTTAAGAAATAGTAAACAAATCGTTTTTAAAAAAACATCCACAAATTTGTATTTCATAATTTTCCTCTCGGTCTCAGGCACAAGATTAGTTTTATTGCTTGTGGCAGGTGTAAAGCAGAGGGGTCGCTGCTTTATAGCGGTTCGTCTAAGTAGTGCTTATAATATAACCGTTTTATTTCTTTTTCTGAAATGCAACCATTACAGCTTGCCCTTCGCAATTTTTTTTTGTTATAATCCCAAAAACTGCTTAGAATTAGTAAGATTGGACTTGCGGTATGCAGCTCGTGATAAATAAAGTTCTCATAATTGCCCATACATCAATTTACAAAAATCAGTTTGGTAAAAGTGACAAGCATATTTTTGTCTTCAAATTAGACTTGTCACGGTTGGCAAATTAGCAATAATTAAACCCGACTAGAAGAAATGATTAAATTAAACACTTGCAATGTCACTAAAATGTATTTTACCGAAACGAATTTTCTTGTGTGTTCATTTTATCATCGAACAATAGTGTTAAAAATGCGATCAATTCAAGATACCGCTACTACGGAATGTTCTTTTAATCATGAATGAAAGTTGTGGCTTTATCTGTCGTAATGTGAAAACCAGAACCAGATTCATTTCGTCTTATTTTACTTAGCCTACCGGTGTTAGTGCTATGTAAAATACTGTTATTGAGATTTTATGAAAATTGACGTGTTCTCTTGTTGCTTTACGTGACAAGTTAATTTACCGGTAAATTTCTCACACAGAAAATGTCAAAAGCGCTTATTTAAATCCAATTAATATTAACTAGAAATTGATTTTTTAGACACGGTAATTATGCAAAGATATATTTTTTGCATCTTGATTTAATTATATTTTTGCAAGATTTGCAATTTCAAATTTATTCCATAACTAGTTTCATTTTTTTTAAGTTATTATACGTCTCTTGACGTTTCCCGTTTATAGAAATCCAGACACTTAACGACACAATGTCATTGTTTTAAAAACATAAATGATGTCAAATGTCGGGACTCTAATTCTGCTGAAAGAAAATGATATTTTTTGTCACAGATGTCAGAGATGAGAAAAAAATAGGGTCTTAAATTTTTCAAAACCAAAATTACGAGTGCTGTACATTTTTGGCATTTGACGAGGTCACAGAATTTATTTGCAAAGTATTTTAAATTTTATTTTGGTGCTACATTTTGGCAAAGCAAACAATTACAGGTCTTTTTTTTAAGAAAAATTTAAAATAGCTTTTAGCTACCACAAATTTGAATTTGTTTATTATAAATATCAAAGGCAATGTGAAAAATCTGTCATTCTGCGGGATATCTAGACAATGTGCAGAATGCCCAAATAAGCATCACTGCAGACTGTATATACATAATTTTCAGTTTGCACAAAATCGCCTAATTTTGGCAATCTGTATTGAAACCCAAAAATGTCCAGAAGACAAGCCCTATGTCTAGCAGAAAATTTCTGGCT
This sequence comes from Tribolium confusum, assembly GCA_029207805.1. Taxonomy (NCBI): domain Eukaryota; kingdom Metazoa; phylum Arthropoda; class Insecta; order Coleoptera; family Tenebrionidae; genus Tribolium; species Tribolium confusum. The sequence goes on from JALGAY010000006.1 coordinate 16,722,064, forward strand.
CCCAAATATTTGTTGATCTATTTGTAATATAAATAATCCAATTTTGCAATTTTTTTAACCATGACAACCAATACAATTATTAGTTAGAGACGTTTTTTAAAAATATAGGGTGAGTATTTTTACTGAAATATATTCTATAACTTGTCCCCTATAAGGCAGTTAAATCAAAAAATAAAATAAAAAGATTCTACTATTTTTAATTTGTCACATTATTTTTGCGTTTTCATGGATTTTCCTCTCCATCTAAAGGAGAAATCACCTCTAACTTTTTTTTTCAAACGCGAAAGTACCAATAGGATTATGGCACACTACAAATTTTTATAATTTGGTAATTTTTAGAATACAGAAAATTTGTCAAAAAAATTTTTTGGTTGATAAAACTGTTGAAAATGTTTGTTGTTGTTTCTGGCAGAACACTAATCTAAAATTCATCTTATTTCGGACATTTTGATACATTTCTGGGGTTTATTGTCCGCTTAATTGCGTTTTTTTAATTGTTCGTTATTATTTTGCGTTTATCACATTTCGATAATGCAATGCAGTTGGCCATATTTCTTGTTTTAAGTCCTTTCTAACGAACTGTCACAATAGGTGTTTTGGCATTTCGAAAAAACAAAGTTAGGGGGGTAGTTTCTTTCGCAGATGGGGAGGAAAATCCATGAAAACACAAAAATAATGTGCCAAATTCAAATTGAATTCTAAAAATACTAGAATTTTATTTATAAATTATTTTTTTTATCTAACCAAGTAGAGTTATAAAATTCCCTAATTTTCTAGAATTTTAGTACAGGAAGTGAAACAATCAAATATTTCTAGACTTTAATTTATTTCTTATTCAATCGATTTTCAAATAAATTAGAGAGGGTGTCCCAAAAATAGCGGACCAACATGGGTAAAAATAAATAAAAAAAAACTGTTAAATCAAGAGAAAAGAAGTGGCGAGTAGATTGTTTTTTGAGTAAATTGAGTATTATTATGGTCTCCTTATACATTAGAAGTGTTGGATAGAAAACTTAATAAGCAACTAGTGGCCTCGCTAGTTGACTTACCAACCAATAAAAGAACCTCGATTCAAACGTTTTATTTATGTATTTTGTTTCATAATGATTAGCAAAAAAAAAGGTTTTTTCAATTGATTTCAATTCTGACTACATCAATCGATTGCTTATTAAATTACCTTTCGTTTGAAGTGTTAGAAGGAGTAGTTGTCATTAAAAAAATAATAATAATAATGGTAGAGAGAGCACAAGGGACGCATACCTTACCTACATTTGTCACTCAATTTGTGTAAAAAATTTCTTGGAACCAAACTTTTATCCAAAAATCCTAATTCGCTTGGACTATTTATAAAGTAGTTTCTAAAGCAGTATAATTTAATTCGCAATTTTTACCAGTGTAGAAGAATTAAACCACTTAATTATCTGCAATTTCGCTCGCTCTTTATATTTACTGTTAAACGTACTCTCCAACAATAGACCATCCTTCATGGGAGAAAACGAGTTCCCAAGTTTAATTCTTTTTGTAACCTTAATGTGCAAAAATGGCAATTACTTATCTCATTTACAAAAATAAAACTCGGATTTGTAATTCAAATTCTTTCACATTTTGTTGGAATAAAAATTCAAATGCAAATTGTCTAAAGGTGAACGAGCGGGCCCTTATTTTTTTCGCGTCCGTCTCTGCTTGTGCACGCAAACTAAGTTTAATATTCCTTTCGAACTCAGTTCCTCTACGGCTGGCAAACTTGCAAAACGTTATTCTAGAATCACAGTTAAAAAATAATCCTCGTGACTTTGTTATCTCTTTGAAAAAATCAAACAATTGTCTATGAAAATTATTAAACAAACATTTTAATTATAAAATGATATAAAATGGAAATTGTTTTTATCGGCGTGAAGATCGCTTGAATCCCGGTCTGGGAGCGATTTTCCTGCAGTGTTTGTTTATTGTATCTTGGGTATATCCTGCAAGTTGCAGGAAGACGGATTTCACACGAATTAGCGGTTTATGGAAGTGCGGATAAACGAGCCAAGTATAATGCAAAACGAGGTGTTTGAGTGAAGTTTTTTTTTACATTCGGATGTAATGTACGTTGATGACACAGGTGAGTGTCTTTTCAACGACCTTGTCCTTTTTACAATCCCCTATATGTTTAAAAGAATCGTGACAATATTTAACACGATCTTACACAACACACACACAATTGATTTATTATTATTATCGCATCACGAAAAAAATAAACGTTTTCATTTTAGCCCACTAACCTCACTGGCTACAAGCCAAAAAATTATGAGCTCATACTATGATTGAAAAATTTCTTGTCGCTTTTTTTTTGTAAAACGACAATTTGTAATTTCCTGTCGTCAAGGTTCGTTTGAAGCACTTTTTTAAAAAAAAATCAAAAAGATGAGCTGATCATCCTTGCCGGAAGTTTTTGAATTGTATGTATGTATGTACATCAAACGAAACGCTATTATTAATAAACGAATCCTGGAAATTATCATAATTTTCTTAAAACAAACTGTTTTATAATGCTTTGAACTTGGCTACGTGAGCTTTCTATAAATAAATGAATTACGTAAGGAAAGTGTGGCTTTTATTAGAAGAAATGACGCAAAAGCTTCAAATCTATTCGATCTCAATAAACATAAATTTGGAAGTTTGTTTTCTAAAATGAAAGCGAGATTTGCTGAAAATTATTACCTAATTTGAAATTTTGACGTATTTATTGCAGTTCTCACAATAAATTGCGCTATTAATGGTTTGATGATGGAATTTTTATTTCGATCGACAAATTTAGGCATTTCACTTAAAATATGATGGCAATTTTTATACTGCACCAGTGTACCTATTGCTATAAGGAACAAAAATCAGTTTAGGTGTGAATATGATCCGTTGCTTGTCTATCGGAAAGTTTTTTTTAGATAATTAACAAATGCGATACTCGTTATATCAATGGAATTTACAACTAATGCTGGTTGAGGGAGAATTTGAAATTAATGAACACGTGCTTTATTGAGGGAAAACGTAAAAGTTAAATTAACCAGCGAGAGCTTTGATGTTTTTTAAATTGTTGTCTTCCAAATTTTTCATTTCACTTTTAATTTAATTCTAATCAGGTCAGGTATAACACATCTTGAGATTATCATTTCGCAACCTCCTTCTTTTTCAATTTCTTTATTAGATCCAGGAGTCGCTACGTTATATTCATATTAAAACCGCTTCACGATGTAACCACATAAACGAGTTAAAATATTTAATACCAACCCTTTTTCAACTCCAATTTACAATGGCTCAAACCAAAAACAAAAATAAAACAATACTGAAAATAGAAAATCTGATATAATTGACAAGTCTTTTAGCGTTTGCTACTTTTAAAGCATAATTTAATGCACGACTGAGGGCAAGTTTTAAAGCCTTTACATCAAGTGTAGCTATCATAGCCTCCAATTTATCCCCCTGTCGGGTTTGAGCGCCGTAATAGCTTAAGGAGTCTTTATTACCTCCCATTATTACAGATTTAAAATCCGTAATAGCCCTTAAAAGATCCTGGTTGTTGTATAATTCCGTCCATTACTGCTACGGTAGGTTTAGGTACTTCAATAATCCTCACAATCGTCAAACACTACAATCAAAGGTAATAATACCAAGATTTAAAAATCCTACATACTCCCGCGTATTACTGTTTTTTATATTTACTGATATTTAATAATTCCCAGTCACCTCATTTCATCAGCAAATCACACGGTACGGTAGCGCAATTGAATAGGGGTTCTGGGTGAGAAATAAATAGCAAAAAATTTTATCAATCGACTACATTAAATAATTTATCAAACAAATACATATTAACCTTCTAGTACGTATTCAAATAAAAAGACGATATTTTCTTTAATATGTTTACGTCCGGTTTGTAACAAAAGTAATAAAAAAAAGTGTAAAGGATGCTTTATGATTATATCAAAATTTAAAATTGTATCACAAAATAATGCCTCAAATTAGTGTTAAATATTTAGTAAGCTTAGTTGTGTCCCGCCATATTTTATATTTCAGTTTACAGAGGACGCCACTAGCAAAATGCACGTAGCGAATAGATTGTTATCTTTCCCATATTCCATTTTCAGTATTCTATCACATTGTATTAGTCCTTTTGTTTTCTTTACTTAATATGCATGTGATTTCTCATTGCACTTATTTATTATTTGCTATTCCATTATACAGAGAAGTTCGGCAAGTAAATGGGCAATCCCTTGGATACTGTCTAATAAGAAGTGCATATTCAGGTATGGAGGGAGCTATAGGGGCTGAAGGCTAATTTTCAATAGGTCTTGCTAATTTTAAGGATTAATAGAAAAAAACAGGTTTTTTATAATGATTATTACCTTCAGCTCCTTAACTGTATTAAAAATTGTATGGGCCTTTGAGCCGGATCTAAAGAAAAGTCGAAGGGTTAAAGGGGCTATTTGTGAACATTAAAACACGTGAAAAGTCTCTGGTTCAACGTGGCTTGTATCTTTACTCCATATTTTTACAATTGTTAAAATGATAGAGGTCTTTATAATAAATTCCTTTTCCTTTTGCAGTTTCGCCCCAGTATCATCAAAATGCCTTCCAAACATTCTTAAATTGTTTTTTTTACTCTACGGGACTTTGCTGTTACTCGGGCTGACGCTGTTAAACTTTTTTTATCACAGTCATATTATCATAATTAATAAATCTGGATATTCTGTGGTATTATGCATAAAACCAGGTTCTCATATTAGCTATAACTATATAAATACGTAAATTACTCTTTAAATTTAATGTTAATCTGCATTCAAAACTTTTCATCGCATAAATATATTAATAATTTTCTCACTCACACTCTGTTAGAAAATCTAAAGAGATGCTATTAACCTGTTAGCAAGCGACAGATGTGATATGGTTAATTACCTTAATAAGATCCTGCTTTTATCAAAAACCAAGAGGAAGAGAAACTAAAGACTATGATTTACAAGTACAAAATGTCATTTCTTGAATGAATAATTGACTTCGTGATTGGATTATTTTAGCTTTAAGAAAACTTTTACAAATATTAAACTAAGTGAAATCCCTCATTAAATACTTTTTTGTTCGGATTTGTAGGTTTATGAACAATAAATTTTTTGTCTATACCTACGTTTTATTGGAACGACCTAAATACGATAGAATTCGGATGTATGGTGTCAATCAATTTTGACAGGTTTAAATTAACAGTAGCTGTAAAATATATGTTTGAGTTGGCTAATTTAGAGATGTTTCTTTTATTAGAATAAATTACCAAACACACGGAGCATCAGGAAGTCAAGAAAAAAAAATTAATCAATAATTAAAAATAATACAAAAATAACAAGAGTGTTCCTAAAAAAAGTACAAAAGGAGGTGCACTAAGAGTTTTATTATTGCTTAAAAATGCAGAGAATTGATTGAAAATACGATTTGAAAGTTTTTAACATATGGGAACTGTACAATATTATTATAGGGAAATTTTAACAAAATTAGGTTTCTGAGATTTTATCACGTTGCTTTATACTCTAAAATTATTTCCAAAATGTCTATAATTAAAGTTTTTGCTTTGGTATATGAATTAGATGATTAGAACGATTAGATTTTCATAAAACCTACACAGTTTGTAATTAAATGGTATTAATTATTTTAATAAATTTCGTTAATAAGTCTCACCGACTAAAATTAGTAAAAGATAATAGTTTTTTAAACTAGAGGAAAAATTCGCTGGATTTAAACACACATACGACATAACGTTCCACTTGGACCCTATAATTAAACAAGATAGATAAAATATCATTTTTGTTTTTATTAATTTAAAACTTGCTAATTCTTCGGCTCCCAAAATTAGTAAAATGGTGCATTTAAAATTACAATAAACATTATCGTTTATGTCCTTATTTATTTATAACAAATATAGCCCCTGGCTTATAAATTTCGAAAAATTACATTTCAGAATTTCAAAATTAAACTGCAATAACGCTGTTGTTTTTGTTAATTTGAAAGTTGATAAAAAAACATCGTCTTTCTACTTCCGGCTTATAAAATTAGTAAAATTACGTCTTGTAGAATCTCGAATTCTAGTCTTAAAAAAAATACCGCTTTTGAATAAAATAAATTTAGTAAAATGTTGCTTCCGGCTTCTATAATTACAACTGCATTATCACTGTTGTTTTTCTTAACTTAGAAGTTGATATGAAACATCGTTTCTAAACTTCTGGCTTCTCAATTTAGTAAAACATCACCTTGGGCTTTGTCTTTATTGATTTAAAATTTGTAAATTGTAAAATTACTAAATTTTCACCTTAGTACAATATGGAATAAAATAATTGAAATTCAGGCTTCAACATTACGAGTAGTTAAGCGTTTGCTTCTGAGTTATAAAATTAGTAAAATGTCACATCCGGCTTCCAGAACCAAGAAAACATTGCTGTTTTGAAATAAAAACAAGGAATCAAGTGCCTAAATAATAATGTAATAAGAAAATTATGAAAAGTTAGAAAAAAACTCACCAAACTTTTGTCAACAATAAATTAAAGTATAAAAGTATAAAAAATGTATACTAAAAATAGAAAATGATTTCTAACTAAACAGAATTTGTTATTGGAATTTATTAGATTTTTTATTTAACAATTCTTTTAATTATCTTGGGCGCACAACTTTCCTGGGGGATTAAAAGGCCCTCTGTAAATTATTTTGTCCGAGGCACGCAACTCACCCATGTCCTTACATGGCTCTCCTAGATGTTTAAAATTTTATACATTACAAAATCTGACAGTTATTTTTTAGTTAGTTTAACAATGATTCTGTGACTTGTTGTCTACGATTTGTTACGTAAATTGTTACGTAATTTTATTCAAATTCTGTTGTATTACCCGTTCCGTCCTACAAATCCTCATTCTTCGTTTAAAAAAACTATCAGTGTGTAAAATCTCTCCATACTTGAGTTAAACAAATTTTTCCTAAATAATAAGTGCCGTTAAGGAATTTTATTATAAAAAGATTTCCCAATTTCTTTTCCTCAAAAATAGGTTATTTTTGACCCAATTTATCCATTCGTAAACAAAACAAATTGAGTGTGTCAAAAATAACCAGATTCATTACCAAAACCTACAAACAAGTCAATAATTCATTTCCTGTTGAGTGCTTCAAAGAGAGTTTTTACAATTATCTTGATTAGAAGAAAGTCAAGACGCCACGACTTCATTTCGTACTACTGTTGAGGCATTATTTTTGTTTAATTCAGCTTATAAACCGCTCTTTGAGAATATTTAATTGCGTTTTTCTGTAACGGTGAATCAAGTAAAATGGTTATATTCGTGAGAATATGCATTTTCTCCAACTTCGTGATGCACAATCAAATTTTTACAGATAAATTGAAAGGAAAGATAAGTAGTGACTTGCATGTACCTAAGTTAATTTAAGAAAAATAAATTCCAGTCTAATCACAATAAACATCTCGAGATAATTATCATCAAAAGCAACTGTACTCGAATAAAAATGACTTCCTTTTTGAAAAATTCTACTTCTAACGTTTCAGCCAAAACAAACATGTCATCACCAGTTCGTAAAAGTGACAGTTATTTGCTTTAGATTTTCGCGTTTTTTGAAACGGAGTATCTTCCTGTCGAAGGCGGGATTTCCGCTTGTAATTATGTTATTTTCAAACACACACAAGGGTGTTATTTTAAAAAGATTTCAAATCTATTGAAAAACGGAAGCGACGACTATTAACGGAAGTCGGACTGAATTTCCCGTTAAATTTAGAAAAGAAAATCGTTTTTGGTACGCCATTTAATATGCGTTGATAACTGTTTGCACAATCCGGACACATTAATTATTTCCTTGATAATTTAATTAAGAATTAAGTAACATGTTGCGCCATGAATGACAATTTTAGCGGCAATAAATTTTCGAGATTGGTAACATCACAAATTTTCTTAAATTTTTTGTTTTTTTCAGAGTGTGGAAGAGCTACAGTGAAGGGGGGCCGCACGTCGCCCGTAGTTCGGCCCCCCGTTCACACGCGGGCCCCCTCAAAACCTGTCCCTAAAGTAGCTGAAGCACTTGCAGTACTCGTCCAACACCTCGTGTTCAATGTAAGTTGTTCCTTCTTAAAACCACTTTTATTATTTTTGCAAATAGGTTGAAGCTTATCAAGTCCCAGTACTGAAAAAACAAGTTCAAAAGCTTCGAAATGAAGCGGAAGAAATTAGGTTGACGTGTCAGCGCTTAGAAGAAACTCTAACTGAAGAAAGGGTAGAGAAAGGCCGATTGATTGAAGATGAACGTGTGAAATGTGAGAATGAAATCAGAGAATTAATCGAGAAGCATAGAAATGAAATCCTAGAATGTAAGTTATCGAAATTAATTCTAATTTTCCCTACTTTCTTCTTTTGTTGTAGTAAATAATAAACAATACGAGTTGGAAGTACGTCTTAGTGAAGAAAATGAAGCAAACAAAGCAGTTTTATCTAAACAGAATGAAGATAAATTGTTGACATTAAAATTAGAATTCCAAAAATTACAAAAGACTCATGAAGAGTCTTTAGATATTTTAAGAGAAGAAAATGATGCGATTCGTGAATTAATCGATGAGAAAAATGCTCAAATTGAAGAAATCAAACATGAAAGTCGCAAACTCAAAGATGATTATGAAGCCAAAGAGATGAAACTTAAAGAACAATTGCAAAATGTTAAAAGTGAGAATTTTAAGTTAAAACAAGAATTGGGTAAGATTGAAGATAAGTTTGAGGAAAAGTTGAATGCCATGAATGAAGAAAATGCGAGATTGAGGGAAGAAAACGAAAGGCTGCTTAGTTATAGCAATATTAAGGATAAGGGAACTAGTATTCAGGTGAGAAAAGACAAAAAATTAATTGAGTGTGTTTTACTTTTTTGAAATTGGTAACACTGAACGTCTTCACAAAAATTGGCTATCCTTGGAGGACAGCCAATTCTAAAGGGTTTAAACACTTTTTCTATTCTCGGTCGTGGTAAACAGTTGCGAGAGACATATTCTTCTATTCTTTTTAAAATGACTGCTATCCATTCCTCGTTATAATTTACTGTGATTTATTTTACTTGAGTCTTCACCTCCATTAAATGTTTATTTGTTCGTAATTTGTGTTATCTGAGCCTTCTGCTTGTTTTGGCAGAATAAGTATAAGGGCTAGAAAATGTCAGTAGATTACTCACAACAACGTGAAATGGAAAGTAGTTTTCGAAAACAAGAGACTACAGAAATCTTTAGAAATGATTAGTTTGTAGAAGCTGTTTTTAAGTTTTTTATATAGTTTTTAATTTTATAATAGGAACTTCAGTCACTCCGAGTTGTCCTAGAATTAAAACAGAATGAAATTACTGAACTGCGACGAGCTTTAGCCGAAGCTAACCAAAGGAATGAAACATTAGCTGCAGCCGAGGAAAAATCAGCTGCCCTCAATGCCAGATGTGAGGATTTACAACTCCAATTGCAAAGAAAAAACGAATTAGAACAGTAAGTAGCACAATGTTTTATAATATAAAAAAACTTGTTGGTTTACACGATTTTTTGTCAGTGCCAAAATTTATTGGCGTGTATAGTACAGAACATACAAGTATGACAATATAAATTTGTCATTTGGTCAGTCTTAACAAAACATTTTTAAGCCAACAATCTCATAATGTTTTCTTCATCAAAATTATTTTCCAGGAACTTAATATCCGAAAAAAAGAAATTATATGACAGCTTTAAGGAAGAAATTAATCAAAACAAAAGACTGAGTCAACACAACGAAGAACTCAAATGGAAACTAAAACAAAACAAAGAAGTGGTGGATAGAGTCTTAGAAGCCGCAGAGGCATCCAATTTCAATCGCTCTTTACTAAGTTCAAGTTTCAACGAACGTCATTCCCCGAAACAAAATTTCGAACGCACCCTGTCATTCCGTGAGCAAAAAAACAATTCATGGAAATCCCGAAACGACGACTCATCCCCACCAACATCTCCCAAAGTAAAAGGCGTAGTCGAGAAATCGGATTCGGTGAGTTACGTCCTTGACCTTGACGAAAGCCCTGAAATCGTCGCTTCGCGCATCGTTCGGCGCAGTTTTCGTAACTCGACTCCTCCTAAAACTACGCCCACAAAATCACCGTCCAATAAACGACCTCGGATGAAGTTTCCGCTGAGTTTGAGTGCTTCGGCAAGCGCGATTTTGCCGTCAAATAAGACCGAGTATTCACGATCGCAGTCGTTGAACCGGAATGGGGATTTTGATGAGGAGGGGTGGGTGACGAGTACGCCGAAACGGGGAGATGATGATTTGGATCTGGATTTGGATGAGGATGATTTGAAACTGCCGGCTTTGCCGAGTGAGATTGGGAGGAAGAATGGGGCCCAGGCGTTGCCGAGTCCCAAACATTTGGCGGGGGAAGCGATGATTTCAGAGAGTAATTCGGAGGATGAGAGTACGAGTTCTTCAAGTGTGCAGTTGTGAGACGAACTTTCGTTTTAGTTGAGGATGGACTGCCCTAATTGTGTGTAATCATTGTAATGTATATTTGGTTTTATTGTGTAACTTTTTGTAATACTTTTTGTATAAGTTTTTTAAAACTATCTTATATTATACAATACTTTATTAAAACAAAAATTTCTTTTCTTTCTTGAATAGGTTGTGATCTTTTTGTACATGATTAGATATTTACTTATACTCAGTATTAATGTTGGGTCGAAGAAGCCTTTTTTAGTACAATACTGCTTATACTTAACCACCATGATTGTATAATGTGTATATTTTTATGTATATGATGACGTTTATTGTTTTTGTTCATTGTTGCCCTTTCAAGTGTCTATTAATAATTATTTATTTTATGAGTATAGGTGCGGAATGGTGATGTATGTATTTTTCAATTGTTAGGACCAACATAGATTTCCACTTTTCATATTTATTGTATAAAGTTGCAAATGTTCGTTTATGATCAAGTTAATAATAATAATATTGTACAATAAATTTATTGAACTAAAATTATACATCATTTGTTCCTTATCCAAATTTTCTTTATCCAATTTTAAAACTATTTTTTTTTGTACGGTTACTTTTTTCCTTTAAGCTTAATTAATTATAATTCAGCATCAACGTTTTTTTTTTGGACATGTGTATTTTGATATAATGCATCAAAGTGGGTAATTAAATTTTTGAGCAAATGTGTCGCTTATGACGACGTAATCTAATACATTTCATCTTTTTTTTCCAGTTTTGGGGGTGCGGATAAAACTTGATTCACCCTTGTGGCTGGTGTTTCTTTAAACTGAATTACGAAATAGTTCTAACTAAGAAATAAAATTCGAGGAGGGTCCACATGAAATTTTAGCATTATTTTGTTTTATTTATTCGTCCTTGACGCTGGGCTTCTAAATAACCCTTTTCTGTTTATCAACTAATCCGTATAAATCCACCAAAGTGTAAAAAAGGCCCATTGTGTTCACCGACGGGCAGCGAGAATGCGCAATTTGCAAAACCACGAAAAAAATTACCTCACAGTATATAATTAAAAGATTGAGGAATATTCATAATTGTGTGAATTTTTTCAGAATTTTTGTTCATATAAAAAATGTCATTTTAGAGGTGCGGATGAAACAGATAAAAAATCTTTTCATCAAATAAATTAGATTTGAATAAAGCATCTTATTTCTAAATTGATTTTTAGTATGTAACATACAAATAAAGAAACGAGTGATTTATTACATAAGATCCCAAGATTATACTCTGGTTTCCAAAAATTAGACAAAAGGAAACTTCCGTCGCAGCTTATAAGTAGAATTACGAACCGAAGTAACCAATATTTTGTTTGGTTGTGTTAAAATCTCTGACGTAAACAAAAACAAATTAACAAGCCCAAGGAGGTAGAGGCGTCGTCTTGTCGACGGTGTAATTTTTGACGGAGGGTAACATTAAAACATTCGTTTGACTCATAAGTACAAAATTTCAAGTAATAAATTATTGTTTACAACGCAGCCTTATTTAAGATCTTACCACCTATAGAGATATATATCATCGTGTTTTGGCACTGAAAATAGGACTAAACGTGAACTTACTATAAACTAATTTTGCTCTATACTCGTATTGACCGAGCAGTTCGGTTCAGCGGAGTAGAGCAATTACATCAAACGATTCTCCGCGAGTGATTATTCAAAAGAATTGAGTTGTGTAACTTTAGTTGCTAATTGGTGATTGGTTGTTGGTCCTGGTCGAAATTCCTTCGCTTTTTATACAAAATGTAATAACAATATTGCGTCCGTATGAAAATGGGTTAATAGGCGGATTTCAAGTTGAGATAATACCGGTAGAATTTTTGTTCCGATGGAAAATTTAAAAAAATCGGGACTGTGATTTGTCGTTGCCATGGAAAAGAAGGTATTAAAATTTGCGATACTACTGATAGTATCTATCTCAACTTGAAATTCGCTCATAAGGCTGTATAAAAATATTATCTTTTTAAATTTCTTAGTTCTCTAATTTAAAACAAAATCTAGCCCGCACCTGGACATTAATCATAACACAATGATAATATTATCAATTATTAGATAATAGTTCTTAATCTTATCACACTACTGGCGACATTGTACAAAATCAGTTTAAATTTAGAGTTAGTTTAGATCTCATGAAATAGCAAACATGGGATTTTTAATCGAATTTGGTATTATATTTTTATCATTATTATTTTTGACAATATTTATAATAACAAATAAAAATCCCCCTCCAATTTTAAACATATATCAAAGGCCGAATGGATTTTTTTGGCTAAAGTTTATCTTCATGTATACAATTCTATCACTGAAAAAGGTTTGTATTTTTTATTATTGTTACAGTTAATATATTTTTGTTAGTTAGGGCACAAATCTAAGAAACATAAAGAAACAGAGGCAATAATTGCACTTGACAAACCCCAAAAATTATCAGCGCATCCAAAGGTTGTATGACATTATAATTCTAACAAAATGATAATAAAACCTTGCATATAGGCCATTGATGCTGTTTATTTTAACGGTGCTAGTAGTACTGGCGATTATCTAGTTGTTGGTACAGCCCGAAGAAAAAATAAGTTAGTAGATGGTTTTCTTTATTTACTTATCAAAAATTCCGGTCTTGGATTACTGGAAACACCAAAATTGCCTGGAACTTCGCTTTACCAGACTGAAGAAATTGAAGAATATGAAGCTGAAGGTCTGAAAATAACTCCTGAAATCCCTATGAAAAAATGGAAAATAACATACGAAGGTAAAATGAAACGGTACGACAACAGAAAAGAATTTGTTGATGTAAAAATAGAAGCTGAATGGAGTTCAGTGTTGCCATATTTTAATTTTGATAGTGATATGGATCCGTGGGCTATGGCTAAATCTATGGCTTATGAAAAGTTCAGTCGGGAGTATTTTGAAAATTTGAAAGCGTAATTTACACCAAAACAAAATTTCAGATTTTTTAAATATGATTGTAGAAATCACCAAACTCATTATGAACAACATGGAGATATTAAAGGAACTGCAATTATTAATGGCCGAACATTCACAATTGATGTTAATGCAGTAAGAGACCACAGTTTTGGTTTGCAAAGAGAATGGAGAAATTTTCACAGATATGGCCTACATTTTGTTACTGCCGAAAATGGCGATAGGTTTAATGTTGGTATGATTTGTTTACCAATTTCTTTTTCTAGGTGAGTTAACAAAAATGTGCTGAATTGATAATTTTGAAATTTCTTTTTGTAGATTAACTATAGGATATGTCTATTCAGCCAAAGACAAAAAATTATATCCTGTACAATCATGTGATTTAGAGTTATACCAACATGGGGAAGATGGTGAGCCTCCAGTTGATTATGCTTTCAGTTTTAAAGCAGGTTTGGAGAATTTTTACCAGATTTTTGTTTGTCTTAAATGTTTTTTAGGGAGTAAAGAGTATATTATGCAAGTGAATGTTTTACATTCTCCGCATTTTTATATTAGTAAAGATTGGGAGAGTAAAGTTGTTGAAAGACTGTGCACTTTTGAAATTAATGGGGTAAAAGGATGGGGTGCTGCTGAATGGCAGTACAGGAACATACGGGGAAAAAAATGTACTAGGTTAGGGATAACAGAAAATGCAAGTAATGAAACATCTTATAATTAAATTTTAACTCAAATTTGTTATTCGTATTAAAATAAATAAAAAAAAGAATTGTTTTGAGTTGTTTTTTTGTTATACACATTTTGATGTGTTAATAGAATTTCAATTTTAATCTTCTTGGTGTGGCGAAAGAAACGTAAAAACTATCCACTACATTTAACAAGACGCGCATTTCGACAACAAAGGTGTCATCCTCAGATGAGAATTAAAACTGTAGTTTTAATTTCGTTTTTATTCTTACGTGAGGATGGCAATTTTGTTGTCAAAATACCCGTGAAAAACTGATTGTTATTTCTCTAAAGAGGGAGCAAAATCAAGGTAACTATTACAGTTTCATTCATTTAATTTAAGGGCGTTCCTACAATAATGCTCAAAAAAATGTGTTCACATTCGATCATTTTGTAAATTTAAAATTACCATACTATTACATCATTTACATCTTTTTTTATGTAATTTTCATACACAAAATATATTCTTACTCTTTTGTACCTAATATGGTGTCAGTCAAACACCAATCATCGTAGGGAAAACATCAAAAGAACTTCAGCTAACAATGGCGTTTACAATAAAAAAAATGTCTCTCGAGAAATGGAAAAGGGGTAGCCAATGTTATTGACTATCCAACGCAATAAAATACAATAAATTTGATAAATGAATGATGCATCCCTTCTCGAAGTGGGTTCATTTTAATTGTCATTATTTATATGAAAATACAATAATAAAATACAAGAAAGGTTGAATTAGGGGAGGCTCAGATATATTCAGAGAAGATTCTGGCTACGCTTCTGATTTTACTTGGTTTACAAAACGCTCAAACAGGGGAATCTGGATATAGAGAACACGTGGATTATTAAGGGAGAAACGCACATGTCAACAATTTGAGTTTTTTCCCTCAATAACGCAACTATTCACCTGTTCTGAATTTCACCGCCAAAGCGCGTATCGTTTCTTGTTAATTGTCAATAGACTTGACTTTATCTGTAAATTTTAATGATTTTATGAATAATTAGAAAAGAAAAAAAAGGACAGGAATAAAACTTGAACCAGAAAATATTTTTTTAAGGTGTTTATTCAATAAAAATATAATAATTATAAAATATGGGCGTAACTGGCGCTGACAATAAAATGCTAATCAGACAAGTGGCCCACGACTTCTGAATTTCCAATTTCTGAAATAGAAAAATTAATAAAATTTGAAACAGATAAATGTATAAACCTAAAACAGAAAAAATAACAAAACCTGAAACAGAAAAATATAGTATAACATAAAACAAAAAAATTAATAAAATCTAAATCAGAAAAATTATTAATAGCTGAAATGGAATTCTTAAAACAGCAAAAGGTAAATTTCAGAAAAAGAAACATTCAGGACGTAAAAATGCAACTTAAAAATTTTAAACCAAAAACTTTGCAAATAAAGCCGATATCAACAGTTTTGAAAAAACTGTAGTTTGATTCACTCATAGAAAGTCCTAATGAAGGACCTACCTTTTTGGCATCATTTTGACCTCTACTCCAACCCTAATAAAACGAAAGGAATATTTCTAATACGTTTATTTTTTAAGGGGCACAGAAAGCGACTACAAATAAAAGACAAGTAAGTTTTTTATTTATGTAAAAATAATGATGGTAGAATTGTTTATCCCTGAGTGATATTTTGTAATGTAAAAATATAATGTTTGCATATACGTGTGAAAATGTAGAAATAATAGAACCAAAGCCAATTAAAATTTCGTTTTATTGATCATAAAAGTACTTATCTTATTCAAAGGGGCTCTGACTGTTGGTGCTCCTCTCCCCAAGCTGGTTTAACACTAACAATAAATGAAACAAAAGAGAAACCAGTAAGTACATTTGCAAAAAAAGCACACAAAAAATGTCCTGCACCGTAACATCAAACCAACTTTGTCTTTGATAAAGAAAAAGTGAAAATTAATTCATAAATGACTCATCGTATTATGTAAATTATTATTATTTGAAATAATAAATCATTTTTTTTAAATTACTACCTCGAATCTGAGCTACAAGGATGTGCAAATATTCGACTAATCGATTCGAATCAATTGATTTATCGTTTTATTTACAGTAGATTAATACAAATACTGAGAGAAAGTTAATTACACTAATTTGTTGTAACTCAGTAATTTTATTTAATTGAATTATACAAAATTATATAAATTTCAGTCGTTTGAAAAGCTGATTCAAGATCAATTTCTCGTTAATAATTGTACAAAATGAATAACTTTGGCGAATCAAAAATCGATTCGTCCCAACCAAACTGCACTTCTTGTTTTCAGCTCTTGTTTAAAATAATATTTTGTTTAAAATTAAAATATAAATAAACTTACTTTGAATACACATTTTCTTAGAAACACTGCATCGAAAACGCGAGAATTTAATGTATTTAAATAAATAAGATCGATCTGTACTTACACACGTCTTTCTCAAACGACGACTGAAGCGATAACTGAACAGAAGGTGAGGTGAAGAGGCGCTCGTCAAAATCTTATGCAACCACAAAAAAATGATAGAAAAAAGTTTTTATCTACATTTTCCTGATTAAAACTGAAAACATTCTTTCTCAAAGAAACCAATGCCCTAAAACTTTATTTACTCCGAAATTAATTGACCTGTATGTGTTTTTTTAAATGTAACTCATCCCTAATTATTTAGTGATTATAGGATATTTTTTAGATATACAGTTTTAATTTAAAAAAATAAATCAAGCATATCTCATTTTTAAATCAAAGATGCACCTCTGTATATTTTTTTTTGTACATTATTGTAGATATTATTTAAAAAAATAATACAATATTAAAATAGTTGACAAAACTGTGATAAACCCGTTTTTCGATAAAACTACCTGCTGCCATAAATTATTTCTCAACTATTGTGACCGTCTACTGATAATGAGTTGTATTGTTGGGGTAAGTGTGTTATTGCTTTCAGATTATAAAGTCATTCTACTAGAATTTGTGGACGACTTATAACTGAAATGACCGATGAGGGCACCACAGTTTTGTTTGCTTTTTCATTTTTCCGAAATACCTTAAACGAAAAAGTTGTTGATTATGATTAGGGCAAACCTCAAAACGAGAAAAACGCATTTTTATGTCGATGGACTTCATAAGACTTCATTTTTTTTATACTGTTCCAAACCAATTTTAGCGTAACCGATTTTAAAGGCAAGTCTTCTGTTTATTACTAGTGCAATAAAGATTGTGTTATTACCAAATGCAAGTAATTCATAGTCATTAGACCCTTAAGTAGCATCTGAGAAAACCGCTCTGGGTAGATCAAATCTACGTAAAAGTGGTGATAAATCTGCCTGCCCCGGACAGTTTTCTCAGAAGGCATCGAAGGGTCTAACGACCATAAACTACTTGCGTTTGGTAACAATACAATCTTTATTGCACTAGTAATAAACAGAAAACTTGTATAACTGTAATTATGAAATTAAAAAAATATATACATATATAAAAATAAGGATGATGCGTACAAAAATTATTTTTCACGGATAGATAGAGATTGTTGTAAACATTACGACAACGCAAAAACGAAAAAAATCAGAAGTTGACGATACTACCTTTTTGCATCGGCAGATTTTGTCCTAAAATTTTTACTTTTTTTACTTCGAAATGTTAAGCTGCTTCTTAGGGTGGTGTCAAGTTGTTGTGTCAATTTGTCAATGTCTAGTGTAAATTTCAGCTTTGAACCTCAAACCCTCACAAACGACAAAATAAAATCGCCTGAGCACTTCACTATATATATTGTAGTAGTCATATTTTTAATCGGAGAAGTTTAATTCCAAGGTTTTGTTGGCTTGTTTACCACATGCTAAAACCAGAGTTTAAACTACAATTTTAACAAGTCAATCACCAGGCGAATATGAAAACAAGAAAGTGTTTTTATTTTTGCGAGTGTCTTTGAAAGGGTTATGTCGGCAACACAAGATACACTTGCAAAAAAAATGAAAGTGACAAATTTTATTAAATTTTAACAATAAAAAATGAATAAAACACCTAAATTAATATTCTGAATATAAGTTATTTTGAAATAATTGTGTTACCATTGTTTCCAATTTGTTTATACTACATACCTAATTTATACATCAATCAGTTGTTAAAACATGATTAACAAAACAGCTAAATCATTTTTATTTATTAGTTATTAGCAGGAACATATCATGAAAAAGATTATTTTAAATACTGTAACCGGTTTATTCAGAATATAGTTTATTTACAATAATTGAAGATTACACTACAAATAGTTTATTAACAATAGATGGGTTTATGTTATTTCGCACTCAAGTCGAGACCGTGGTTTTAAGTTCGAATGCGGATGTACCGAGAGTCTGACCGGATAGGGACCCCACGGATGCCCTGTTGCCCTGTTGGTGCAGAATGTCACGAAGGAAAGCTTTCAAGACCAGGTGGGACCCCACGGATGCCCTGTTGATGCAAGAAAGCGACTCCTTGACGATGCAGAAGAGTATGAGTAGCTCACAAGACCATTTGGGACCCCCAGGATGCCCGGTTGATGCAAGAGAGCAACTCAGCATTTGGTTGTGGGGTGGGTGGATGTCTTTTATTACGGTTTGTCAGTACCTCTCAGTCGAGGGTGGTTCTTTCCGGACTTATGGGAAAGGGTGGAAGCGATCTTAGCGCTACTTTGGTGGGCGCTCGGATTATTAGAGAATACGCGGTTACAATACATACATATAAAATTTATAAGTAAAAAATTATTAAAACATCTAATAATGTAATATAAATATAAATATGTGTCATTTTTTGTAATACATTTATTTATCAATCGATATTTTTCAAAATTTACGTTGGTTTCTAGTAAAATCGCAGTGATTTCAAATAATCATTAAGAACAGATTACAATAAATTATTTTTAGAACAAATACTTAAAAATGCGCAACAACTGCTTTATAAAGTCAGTACTTAGTAAAATGCCAACGTTTACACTTACTTAACCAAAAGCAACTCGCTAAAATTCGAATGTAACCTGAATTTAATTAGGAAAGCAGAAACTCAAGAAGCTATCTTGCAATTTCGCACACTACTTTTATGAATAGTAAGTTTGCAAAATTAAATTACCTCAACATGTAACTTTCTTTTTTTCCTGTTCACCTGGTGCTAGTGGAGTACGAATTGAGTTAAAATATTGTTGCAATCGATGTTCATTTAAAATTTAAAATGTTTTGCAGCTGGGTATACTTATTTATATGTACTAACTATACAAATAAACAAAGTATAACTTGTTCTAAGAAAATAACTTTAATATTTCTAATGAATACATTTTCTTTTTAAACAAAATCCACTACTTACATCGCAGAAGAGAGAGCGTGTTATTTTTTTTGGTGAACAAGTGACGAAAAGTGAATTAGATACATTTATATTATAGAAAAACACACAAAAAAAGAAAAAATAGGTATATCATAGAAAAATATGAAAATAAATTTAGAATTTATGGTGTGTAACAATGACAGGATCCGTTTTTACAATAAGCACCCATAATACATTTGTGCAGACGACATCTTATTAAACAGGCAGTATTGGACAAATTTTGAATATCTACAAATAAGCATTTTTTATTTTTTATCAATTATACATATTTTATAGGTTTACCTTCAGATTTTTTGTTTAGGTCCAAAGAATATGAAGTACAATAGAAAACTACAAATAAAAAAAGCAACACCAATAAGAAAAATGACTTCATTTTCACAATGACAAAACTCAGCATTAAATACTAATAACTTGAACTGCAAGCCGAATTTTACTTATATACTTAAATTAATAAAAGGGGAATTACTTTTACTACTATTACACTATAAAAAATAAATAAATATATACATTTCATTTCGACATGGCTCTCGTTTTTTATGTTCAAATAAAGATTGGAATCATAATGGAAAAGGGGATTACCTTTTTCTTCTAAGACAAGAAACTACTATCCATAAATTTATATTTTATTTAACAAAGGCACTAAAGTACTAAAGATGAGGAAAAATTAAACAACCCGGATAAATATATCGCCTCGCAGGATTTTTTATACAAAATTTAATACTCTGTAACTCTCTCCTTTAATTTTTTTATATCTGACCCATTTGTACAGTGCAAAAATGTTGCAAAAATTTTAAGCGTGATTTTTTTTTTTTAATATGTTACAGTAACTTTTTTTTAATTGTGTTGAACCCGGTAAAAGAATAGGAATCATTTCAACAATTAATTTTCTCCTTCAAAAATTAATTGATAAATAATTCCTATGTCTTTTACACACCACTGACCCGGCAGTATAAACTTATAGTCAGGCAAGACATCATTACGGATAAAATTTAATATTATTATTATTATTTTTAATACAATTAAGAATATAATTCTGTTTCTCTATAGCTGACAAGTGAAGATTCCTTTATAAATGTCTTTTTTATGTCCTTTATGTCATAAAATTTTTTATGACAAAACCGGCACGAACCACAGATCCTAAAGAAATGCCCAATAATCCAGCGTTTTCACATGACGTCATACGGCGGCAGTCTCAAGACAACATTCTTAGTACTTCTTAGGGCGATTAAATTTTGAGATTTTTTTTCACTTATTTAGCGAACGATATTTAAATTATTATTCAAGGTGGCACAAAATGCACCTAGAAGTCTATTTAAAAATGTAGTTAAAACTAATTTTTTATTCAACGGTTTTATGTAAATTAATGATTATTAAAATAATAGCGAGGGACAATTTAAAATTTTATTGTGTTTCAGTGTTTGACTTGTTTTTGATATATTTCTTTTCAAGATTTTGGAGAGTTTGAAAAATAAATTCCAGAGTTGGCTTTTAAATTCTTTGATACATTGAATTGTGATTGACGTTTCTGCAAACAATGTAATACAAAAAAAAAATACTGATTGAGGGTTTAAAACTTTCGTAAATTCTGATTCTGTCTTTTTGTGTTAGAACAGCTGTCAAAATACATAAATAGACACACAATTTTGACAGATAAATTTGAAAAGAGTTGTTAAATAATTGAAAGTTCTTAACTTCGATTATGTAATTACTTTCGGACAAAAGTTTCACTAAAGCAGAAAATGGTTTTTCCCAAAAATAGAATTTAATTACTTTAAAAGAAAAAATAAAATCGCAGACCGATTTCTTAATTATTATTCGCGAAATTTACTGTCACAAATAACAACTCGATATTATAAAAATACATAGGTACAACTGAAGTAGACTTTTGTCAAAGGCCCCTTGATTTCTTTCATTATTTTGCAATAGAAATAAAACTGGGACACCTCTATATAAACTGAGGCTTACAATAGAAATAAAATTGAGACATCCTGTATATAAACTAAGACTTTAGAAATTGTAAACAGTTTTTTTGTGATTGGGTAAAATGTTGACAAGAGATTTTTGACCTCACGTTAGTCACCTTTCAATTGGTAATGACGTAGCCGTTTAAAACAATGTTTTCGCCGCTATTTTCGTGATTAAATATTAATTGAAACAAAACTCGAAACATCTTGTTTCTGTACCTAAATATTTAAATACATTTTTGGTCTATTCTTTGAACTAATTGCTTACATAATACGATGATTCAGTACTCAAAGACACAAAGGAGGTTTAACAAAGGGGTGATATAATAGACATTTTTTGTTGTCTTTTGCATATTTTTCAATATTTTCTTTGTATGAATTAGTCGAGCACCAGCTCTCGAACAGGACGCATCACACCCGCTCTAAAGCTGCGTCCTTTTATTTATTATTAATTATTAAACGGAATATATCGCGATTTTGTTTAAACAAATACATTTTTGTATTTTCAATTTACAAAATGATTAATAACACAGAGATAAACAATTTTAGATTTTATTTGTAATTGTTTTAATAATAAATTCACACATATTATTTAGAATCTCTTTCCACCCCCTTTTGTAAAAAATAAATAAACGATTTACAGTAAATTCCTTTTGCTGCTTTATTCGGGTTTGGGAGAGTAGATTCCAAGGACATCGCTGGAAATCTGGATTAAAGGTAGAAAGAAGCAGAGGGATAAATCGCCACATCGAGCAGAAAAAGAAGCACCAATTTCAGGATTAAAGACAGGTTCGAAATAAGCAGAACGGGGGAATTCGCCAGTCATCAGTTGTGCCACAGGAAAATGCTTTAATGAAGACTTTAGGTATAGTTCATGACTTTGTTAAAATGGTTGATCTTTGTTTTAATTTGTAATATTTTATTCAAAATTTTGAGTTTTATTTGAAATTGATTTTTTGGAATTTATGTTTTATGTAGGCATAGAGTATTTTAACAACTTTTCTGTTTCAGCGTTGGTAAATATTTTTCTAAATAATAAATAATTCCTTGTTTCGGGTTATAGTAAATTTTCTGTTTCAGGTTTTCCGCTAATTTTTTTCTTTCTGTTTCAAATTTTCGTAATTTTTGTTTTTCAAGTTTTTCTACTAATTTTTCTATTTCAGGATTTTTCCTCCACATTTTTTTTTCTGTTTCAGATTTTCGTAATTTTTTTGTTTGAAGTTTTTCTAGCAATTTTTCTGTTTCAGGTTTTCCTACTAATTTTTCTGTTTCAGGCTTACCTACTAATTTTGCTCTTTCTGTTTCAGATTTTCGTAATTTTTCCATTTCAAGTTTTTCTACTAATTTTTCCGTTTCAGGTTTTCTTACTAATTTTTGTTCTTTCTGTTAGGTTTTCCTATTAATTTGTGATTACCCGAAATCACCAAATATTGTAATGTAAAATAATTCGAGGAATGAGATTCAACAGAGTAAAGAAGTAAACACTATAAAAAATAGTTTAAAAAACTATACACAATAAATAAATAAGTACCGATATAAAATTGTTTAAAACTTATTAAAAACAAAAGTAAAGCTGCCGACAGTTTAAAAAAAAATGGCATATTAAAACGACACGTATATTCAATATTTTTATTTAAACAGTAAAAAATGTAACTAGAAAAATATTACTATTGCATAACAGTATTAATAAAATAATAATTGAAAACAAATAATAAAGCAAAATATAAAATACAAAGACAAAAATTTAAGAATATGAAAACATAGCTATAGCAGGATCCTCTGTTTCATACGTAATCAAAACATCTCTAAACTTATCCAAAAGTTGCAACAACTGACTTCGTCTTAAATTCTCCAAATACATGATTTCCTCAATGTGGTGATTCCCATGAAAATATCCTTTACGACATAAATGGGCAAATAACCGCAAATCCTCAGGATTATTAGTCGCTGGTATCTAAACAATCATTTTCAAAAAAAAAAAAAATTATTAATACTAATAAACTCTACTTTAAAAATATTTCCCCTCTCCTCATCAGGAAAATCCAGCAATAACTCCTCCTGATAATCCTGTTTTTCGTCCTCTACCGACGTAAAACTCACATTTTCCAAACTACAATCAAACAGAAATAAAATCTCAATCAAAAATAATGAATGTCAATTTAAATGACTTTGACAGGTTTAGGTATAAAAGAGGTGGAGGTATGCAACACGTGCTTGTCGAAAGTATGAGACATCCTCTTTCATAACCCGTACCGCATTACATTCTTTCTTTAGCCCATGACCCTTAATTCATTTATAAATGAGATTCTTTCTTAACTCTGATGTTGGGGGTTGGGTCTTGAATACCTCTAAGCCAGCCACTTGCCGTTAACCCAAAAACCTTCACCTCTTTTATTGCTATACCGATCAGAGTGATTTAAATGGACTTTAAACCACTAACTTAATACTCCTATTAATCAAATCTGATTCGCTCCTAAGCTCAGGTGTTTCCGACACAGTCGACGTACCACTCTCGGATTCAGCTCGAGAATGTTCGGACGTACTCGGATGGTAGGAATTCGATGACAAAACATTCCTTTGTATAACTATCCTTTCATCTTTATCTCTAGGAGCTGCTAAACCATGATCTGTTGGTATATACTGTATGTACGTATGCAATTGCAACAATAAATGGTGTTGCAACATCCAAATTATAGTCTGCACCAGATGCGACTGTTGAGCAGGATGACACAGTGGATTACATTTTTGTCCTAGAGATGTTGGTAGTGCAAAATCACTTATAACACGTATTAAATTCGATTGGGGAAACGTCTCGCTGAATTTATCAATTAAAGGCGAGTTTAGATGAATGGGGGCATCGGGGGATATCACGTATTTATTTGTCAGGCAGATTGGAAATATAACTGTGGCTTTTGCCCAGTAAACTAGGTGAGCAGTTAGCTCAAAAACCTGAAATTTGTTGAATTACACCAATTACACAAGTGTCTCAGAAAGACAGTCCCATAAAGCAATCTAAGATTCCTAACGCAAAAAAAAAAACGATTTAATGCAATTTATAGAAGGACTTTATAAAGTTGAGGTGCGTTAAATCGCTTTATTTTAATCTCAAGAATCTCACGTTGCTCTATGAAAACGTATTTCTGGGACACTTACATAAAATTGAGACAATATTACATGATTTAGTGTCAAGTCAGCATCAGCAGCTAACGTTTGTAAATTTTTTATTGGAGAATACTGTTTTAGCATTCTTTCTAGAGACGGAGAGCCATCCAAACCAGTAAAATCCCCCATTTGTGAAATGGGATGTAGTAATAACAAACTGTGATAAGGGCGAAGAGCTTTCAAACACCTGTAAATTGGTCAGGTCATATTTTCGTTTCCATAGCAACATGTCGTGCGATTGATGGTTGAGATAGCAGCGGTTACTGTGACAACCGTTACCATATATACCCAGCCTACTTACCTGTCGACATAGCAGCGATTGCTATGACAACCGTTATCATAGAAACCCAACCTGCTTACCTGTCCACAAAGCAGCGGTTTCTATGATAACCGTTACTAGAGAAACCCAGTCTGCTTACCTGTCGACATAGCAGCGGTTACTATGACAACCGTTACCATAGAAACCCAGCTTGCTTACTTACCGGAGAGCAGCGGTTACTATGACAACCATTACCATAAATAAAATCAGCCTTTACTACTTTTCTTACCTATCCACATCTTTAGGCTCAACAAACTTCCCTCTCAAATGCCACTGGTGGACCTTCTGAGGCAAGCAAAACCTCAAAGGGATCCATTTATTAATTAGAATATTGACTAGTCCAGTACTGCACAAATCCTCATACATTTTTTTAATATTTTTCGCTAATGTACATTTATTTAAAATAGTTTGAAATGCGGAATCTGAATTACTTGTATACCCATCATCATGTGCTGTTGTCATTGTTTGGGTTTGTTCACTAACGTAACCACAACGTTTTTCTTCATAACGTAACGCAATTCCTACCCTTTTACTCAAATCATGGTAACAAGTAACTAAAAATCAAGATTATTACAAAGTTGTTACAATAGGTTTGTTCCAATAACAATTCGGAACGGTTCAGAACTGTACTGAGCATGCTCAATAGAGATTTCGGGTCGTTAAAACAGTGCTGCGCGTGTGCATTACAATTCTGAAAAGTTCTAGAATGTTGTTAAAACAAACGTATTCCTATTATCTGATTTATTTACCAACTGAATGACTAGCAAGGGCTTGTAAAGCAAAAACAACGTTAATTAACATATAACCAGAAGCGTCCTGTTGTTTATTTCTCAAGTTGAGTAAAGTCGGGTGACCGACAAAACGCACATCATTCACTTTCAACTCAAATTTTTCATTACACAATTCTGATTTAACAGCAAAAAGGGATGACAGGACCTCATCGGTGAAACCTGTTAAATGACCCTTATTTATATTTGATGTAGTTTGAGTTGGGGATTGTAACAAGTCCTCAAGGTTTGGTAAAGTGTAAGGATTGCGACGTTTCGTATTTGATGGCTCGTTTTTCTCTAAGAAGCGAAAGGGGTACCGGAACAACAGGCGGTCCCCCTTACTGTCAGACTTCACTAAAATTATACTCAAAGGATTCACTTCCATTATATTTAAGAAACTTGAACGTCACTGGCGGGTTTAAGTAGTGTAATTGCACGAAAAACTAGACTTTTCACATTTTAAAAACAGATTTTTGAGAATCAAAAAGGGAGGTTATGTCACTAGTGACAGCTAACAGCTGGCAACCTCCACAGTAGACCAGTTCAATACTGATGTTAGAAAACAATTGTTTTTTAGGTTTTGATTACAAAACAAACATTTTCTACAAAATTTTATACAAAATAGCGTTAATATGACAATAATATTGTAAATCAGTGTACCGTTGTTACATAAGTTTTGCAACAACACCTTGCAAATGTTGATTAATTGGTCAGGGCCATTGCAAATTTCGATCTGGTAGTATTGTTAACGCAAAACAAACGTCAAACGTCAGAATTTAGTGATTTCAAAATGTTTCCTTCACAATAATAACAACAAAAATACTATGTTTAGTGCTTGATTTTAGTGTATTTGTGATAAAAATGGGTAACCAACTTGTGGGAATAGCCCCATCGCAGATATTTCCCGTTGAGCGGTACTTGACCGAGCACCCAGACTTGAAATTCGATTTGAGGTGAGCCCCCTTATTACGTGCTTGCCGACAGCCTCTTATCTCAAAGGACAAGCTTTTAATTTTGTATATAGTTCTTTAGTCTTTGAGACGTACTTAAAGGACAGAATACTTTGTTCTTTAATTACACAACATTTCTTTGTTATAATCAGTTATAACGATTTCATTTTGTAGCACTAACTTGTTCAATATAACGACATTTTGTACTATTATTATTATTGTTTTGTCACCGCCGTTTAACGACTGTTGGCAGTAACGAAGTAACCAAAATGAAGATTGTTTTTAGTTTTAGATCACTATAATCAGTTCTCACTGTATTCTACTTTGCTTCATTAATTTGGTTTGCAGATTAAATAGTTATTTTACTTCTGTGATCTTTTTGTGCTCATTCATCATTTAGGGCTGGGCAAACGAGTTAGGCAACCCAGCAGCTTCCAGACAACTACATATAATATTTATATATTATGTATTTTTTTACTTGTTTAGCGAATAATATTCAAATTATTTTTTAAGGTAACATAAAGCTATTATAAAATATTTTTTACACATCCTTAAAACTTAATTTTTCTAAACGGTTTTGTGTAAATGATTTATTAAAATTTATAAAAATAAATGAAATTTGCGGCCTTTTATCTTGACCCATTTTGACAAGTTGTTAATAATTAAAAGAAAGGTTTAAATGTAGAAAAACAATTAAGTGGTTTTAATGGTTTTGGTTTGAATGTTTAATACTTTTTTTGCACTTTCGGCACTAAAATTGATTCTTTACTTCCTACTGACACGGATTAAATTGCCACTTTTAATCTAAAACGACTTAAAGAAATATTTAGAATCTCTTGAGATTTAAAATACAAACATATCCTGTGTTATTTTCTTTAAAATTTATTATTTTATTATCTTTAAAAGATGCAGGGCTGCTGGATGAGAAAAAATGTTAAAAAAAAAAATCTGAAAATCATCAATTTTGGTCTGCTCTGCTGTAACGTTTTACGGAAGCGCCGCAGAACTACAAGTTTAGCGACTTTGTCTTCTATTGGTCTAGGGCAATTGTGGTTACATTTGTGCTAAATGATTCTGGAACATCTGTACAAAAGAGAAAATAATGCTATATACCGATTTTTTGTTGTTAATCAGACGCTCTGCTGTACCAGAAGCACTTTCCTATTATGCTTCATCGGGCTTCAAGTGGTTCCAAGTGTTAACGATTGTGTACATATTTATTTTAAAATAATAAAATTACTCATTTATGTAATGACTTTTTGTACTCATTCCATTGGAAACACCCTCCGACACATTTGTAACTCAATTCAAAAACTCTGCGTTACGATACAGGTCATGCACTTGCATGTAAAAATTGCAAGAAACACTGATTATAACATACAATTATCAGTGCATTGCATATTTTTGGTTTAAATTTCAAAAGAACTCTGAATTTTTAATTTTTATTTTAAAAAATTGTGTGAAAGCCATCTATTACGACAACATTTTAATGAGAATTAAATGTCAAATTAATAGAATAATGGGCCAATTTCAAGTTGAGCTACTACTGCTAATATCGCAAATTTTAGTGCTGGTCCGCAGCAACCCCTAATTTTATGAAGCTTTTATGGATGATATAGACAGGTCCCTAAACACCAAGAATTACAAGAAGGTAGTAATGTTAGAATTAATGTAAACAAAAATATTTGAAAACTTTCGCCTAGCACAGAGGGCGTAGTGGAAAAAATCTAAAGACAGGTGGAATGTACCTAATCTAACAATTTAAGTATTTAACTTTATGAGAGCATTGGGTGATAAGTATCACTTTCATTATTATAATGCATAGTAATTAATTTATTCGAATTATTTATAAAAAATCACCCGACTTCGAGAAAGGATGCTTTCGTCAAATTTAATTTATTCAAGTTTCTGAAATCTCCCAGTAAAAATGTTTAAAAAGTGAGATGTACGACTTTTTTATGGAAAATTTAGACACGGAGTTCTGTAATATTAATAGGGCTATTTATGTAGAAGTTTAGTGGGGTTCCTTGTGGCTGGGAGTTCTTTTCTACTAGTAATTTCACTGCAGTTTTTGGTGGTTTCTGAGAAATAATTTTAATATAATATGTAAAATACCTAAATATTAATATAAATCTTTCGTAAAAAAATAGTTTTTTTCCGTAGAACTTATACGTAACTTTTAATTTTTTGTGTTGACAAACAAGTGATTAATGTTTTGTGTAATATTTAATTATTTATTTTATAATAACACAAACTTTTGAAAATGATCTGCATTCACTTCCAAATACTTTCTTGCAGCTGTTTCTAACTACATTTCTCATTATTACCAAATCAAGAAAAGTTTTTGTAATTTCTTCCATAGGGTAGTCCAGATTTTCCATTCATCTTGCTGAAGGTCTATCTGTATATTTTTTGTTATCTTTATTATTGGTAACATCAATATTTCATATTAGGTGTAGGAGTTGACATACTAACGTAATTTACTAATCAGTTACTTCAATTAATTTAAAGAATACAGAAAATACTCTTCGAATATCCAAAACACTACACACCTACAAGTGGAAGTGACTTCTCTCAAGACTGTCGTGCGTCAAAAATTGATAAAAAAACGGATAATTTTAATATTTTATTTACATAAAACAGTTTAATGAATAAAAATTTTTTTCAAAACTTTATGCCCATTAAAAACTAATTTGATTATCGTACCTACGCTAAATAAGTGAAAAAAAATCTGAAAAGATATTCATTATAAACCTGAATGTGTTATATTAGTTGTTCGAAGGCTGCTGTATGACGTCATGTAAAAGCAACCTATTTTATTGATTAATCAAAATAATCGATTTAGTTGAATGATCGATTATTGAATATTCAAAATAAAAATCGCTCAGCCCTAACCCGCACAACCATTATAATAGTTATTTTTGTGCATTTGTCTATGAGATAGTTGTTTTACGGCCTATACAAATATGTTTAAATAATTTATTATTTGAATATTGACTGTATTCCACGTTAAAACTATTAATTTTTTATTAATTAATTTAATTAAAATCGGTTATTGCGTCCTGTTTTACCGCTTGGTCATTTTTTCAAATGTTAATGTCAGCTACATTTTCGACTTTTTGTTGTAATGAGTGTAAAATAGCAAGAACCTAACACCTGTTTATTGCTAGTTTGTTTAATGTGTTCACTGGTTTTTATTGAGTTATAGAGACACGATGAAGTCAAAATTACTAAGTTTAGACAACAGCACAAAAAATTGTTTTGTTTTAAGAACGTTCTTCATTTTAATATTAACAACCCTAACCCTTATTCTTGCGAAACTCCCCTCTAAATCCTTTTGCAGTCTTGGGAGCACCCGCTTTTTCAAAGTAGCCCGTGCCGAATCCCAGGAAGGCCTCGTGGTGGTCAAAGTCTTTGCAATTCATGACCCTTCTCTCCCCCTATCAACATACAAAGATCAGTTGGATGAAATCCGCAAAAGATTATCAAGCGCAGTGAATTGCATTCCATTTCAGAGAATTATTTTAACAGATAAAGCTGGGATTTTAGTTAGGGAGTATGTTAAGTATAGTTTGTATGATAGGATAAGTACAAGACCGTTTTTGACAAATATTGAGAAACGTTGGATCACTTTCCAAATTTTGTATGCTTTGCATCAATGTCATAAAGTTGGAGTATGTCATGGTGATATTAAACTGGAAAATATCACTGTAACATCATGGAACTGGGTATTGTTGGTTGATTTTGCTTCATTTAAACCTACTTTTGTCCCAGAGGATAATCCAGCAGATTATTCTTATTTTTTTGATACGTCGCGAAGACGTACGTGTTATATTGCTCCAGAAAGGTTTAGCAAGACAACAAATAATGAAAATAGCGCTCTAATTACCGAAACGACGTGTGAGAGTGGGGAACTTACCCCTGCAATGGATATTTTCTCAACTGGGTTTGTAATTAATTCAGTACTTTGTTTAAAAAATAATGAGTCACTTTTAGTTGTGCTCTATTAGAGCTTTGGAATGAATTACACGTTCCTTTTGAATACTCCCAACTCTTAGCTTACCGTTCTGGCAAATATTCCCCTGAAAAACACCTCAACAATTTAAATAATCCCTCACTCAAGTCCCTAATTTCAAGTATGATTGAAATCGATCCTAGTAAAAGACTCTCAGCTGAAGATTACTTAGCAAAGGAACGAGGAAAGTTATTTCCGGAGTATTTTTTCACGTTTTTACAGTCTTACATGCTTATTTTTTCTGCTACTCCTATTTTATCACCTGATGAAAAAATTCTGAGATTGAAGAGTGATATTGGCAATATTTTTAAATTTTTGGGTCCTATTAAACATTCCTATGAAGATCATGATGAAAAATCGGATTTGGGAAAATGTGAAAAGGGGGAAAGTGAAGGTTTGGTGATTATTATTTCATTGGTGACTTCTTGTATTAGAGGTTTGCACGACTGTAGCTCGAAATTGTGCAGTCTTGAAATTTTACTGGAATTGTCAAATCATGCAAATGGTGAAACAATTCTTGACAGGATTTTGCCATATATCGTAAGTTGTAACTACCTTAAAAAGCTAGAGTATAATTATAGGGTCTCGGTAACCGATATTTTTTAAACTTTGCAGTAGAACTTTCCAAAATACATAATATTTTTAGTAATACATAATAAAGACATAATATTTCAAGGGCAGAAAGTAGACATTTAGCGGTCAGAGAATGTGTTTAGATCGGTCTCGAAAATCTAAAGCAGTATTCTCGAGGATCTCCATATTCAAATATAATACAGAAATTTTAATTTTTAACGCGAAGTACGAAACGCTAAATTGCCGAATAACAAGATATTTTTCAAGATATCTTTGGCACATTATACAAACGCAAATTCAGCTATTATTTAAAAAATACAGTATTAAATTAGATTATCTAGTTATTTTCCAACTTTCCTTCATCAAACAGGAAGACAATCTAGCTAATACCTAAAGGAAAAATTGAAGACACAACTTCTAACAAAACTACTGAAGCTGCTGTTGTTAATGTCTAAAATTGTAAGAAGAATTTAAAAAAGTTTCTGTCTAAGGAGGAAGAAGAAAGTTTCAAAAGAGTCAAAAAAGACAAATTGGAACGACAAGACTAGAAATTAGAATCTTCTGATGGTAATATAAACAAACGATACTTGCTGGAACTATGTTTATATTTTATAAATTATCTATCTGTTTACTTTAAAGTTCAAAGCTATAGCCTTATTTTAAAATTAAGCATAACCAGAGGTGGCAAGAAGAACGATTGTTATGAGAGGAACTATCGAGTATTATAAAAAAAGCTATTTGAATTTATAAAATAACCTTGTGAAAAAGAAAACACTAAACAAAACAAAAGAAACTGAACCAAGAAAATTCAGGAAAATGTGTACAACTTTCTTCTGCTGGTAAAAATTCAACAATCATGTCCCATTGTCCAAAATACGAATACACACAACAATAATTTCATAAATAAATAACTCGGTGTTCACACACGATGTCGGTTTAATAAGGTCGGGTTCCCTTTAACTGGTTCGTTCTCCCCACACTAATATAACGATACGTCGCTTCTGGAATTTACCTGGAAGTTACGCAACCTTTCTCCACACATGCGGAACAATGACATCATTTATCTCGATCAGTTCATGGGCATGATTAATAATAGTTTCGTAGAATTTCACACTTTAGTGAAAGTGACTCACAGCGCGAGGTTCTTTTAGTATTTTTTTCTTTTTCAGACTATTTACTCGAAACTCTCTTTATTTGGAATTGTTCGTAAAAACAAGTTTACATTTCTATTTTATTTTTTACGAGGTGAAATTGTTTTAAAATTTGACAGTGGTGTATGTTAAAATAATAATGTTTTTGTTATTATTTATTAAGATATGTTTTATTTGAAATGTTTTATGAGAAACATTTTATTGTTTGGCTGATGAAATTGTTTTAAATGAAATGTTTTGTATAAGTATTGTAACAATGCGGCATCATCAAAAATTTGTCAGCGGAATTTTAACAGATAATCCTCAAATTGATTCTGTCTTTAATCCATCTTTAATCTATTGAAACAAAAGAACTGAGGCTTTTTTAAAACACTCTCTTAGAATAATTTGTAACAATGTAATGTGAGCATATTCTGACATAAGAGGTCTACAAAACTATCATTTTTAACAGAAGAGGGCAACAAAACAGTTTTGACATTAGGGAACAACAAAAAAAGACGTATTTTCTGCCCTCAAAAACAGTCATTACTGATATATTTCCTGCTTAGGTATGCGAAAAAAGTGATAATGATATCGAAACCAGGTAGACCAGCAAATGATCCTGCAAACCGATTGATCTGTTTTCATGCAGTTGATTAAAAAAAAATTGAAAAGAATTAATAAAAACAATTTGCTGCTATTTCAAAACTTTGTATTGAGCTTGTCCATTGCTTAATGCCGGGCTACAAGTATAAAATGGGCCCATAAACCTTGTTTCAAATTTTTATTTTAATTGTATTATTTAAAATAAGGGGACTCATATTTTTTTGTTTTCAAGATGGTTTTGTTGTAGTCGATAAAACGAATTTTAAATGTTTTAAAAGCGACTTCCTTATTGGTCAAAAAACACGTGCTAACGTAAAATTATTATTACATCATACCCAGAAAATTGGTTTTTTAACATTTTTTTTCTCTGGTTAAACGTATCCTAATCGGAAAAAGAAAAAATATGGGTCGAATATTTTTTTAAGCATTGTGTAATGCCATTATTATAAAAAATAGTTATTAGTCTATTGTAGCAAGTATAGAGACGTCGCTCAACCACGTTTTCACTCTAACTGGTCCAGTGCACATCTCTTATTTCATTAAAGGGATTCGAAAATTAACACCTACTAATCACCGAAAATGCATCTACGCTCTACTAAACAAACAAAACACGAAATTATATTCTAGACCGCTCATCTTGAAAAAGTCAAAGAGTATATACTCAACTTATAAGAAAATTATTAACAGACGATATACAAATCGCTTGCCTATATTAATAATGTCCTAACTCCATTTGTAACAAATTTTACATGAGAGACTTTTATGTTCTGCAGATAATTGAAAAACCAACAAATGGTTTGTTATCATAGATATTAGGTAGTTATTAGCTTGTTAAAACAAAAAATAAATTTGTTATAGCACTCAAAACATGTAAAAGTAAAGTTAGATCGTAGTGATATAAAAATCTCAATTTCGGATGAAAGTGAAGCTAGAACACTATTATTCTAGGCAGGCGAAATATCAATAAAATTATAGTTCCAAGCAAACATAGAACAAAATAGTACAAATGATACTGTACTTAGTTTTAATAGATTCTTCGGGAGTGTGCGGAGAAGATTGTCGGTTCCAGATCTTTCTAAAAATCGGTCTTATCCTGTATTAATTCTATATAATATAAGAAGGTTTGGGGCCTACCTGTGACAGATCACATTATCCTTTACATTTCTGCTCATAAATTTTGAAAAAAATCGGTTACATGACCAGCAACCCTAAGGTTATACAATAAAAACCATACATTACTAACTTTTCCAAATTTTTAGATGTATTTAGCCCGTGACAATTCATCCCGAGTCAAAATTGCTGCTATAAACACTATAACTAAATGCCTTGAACTGGTTCAACAGTTACCAAAATCTGACTCAAATATTTTCCCTGAATACGTCCTTCCTGGTTTAGCCCCCTTAGCTGTTGACCCTAATACATGCGTTCGTGCAGCGTACGCTAAAAACATTGCAACTTTAGCTGAAATAGCGTTACGGTATTTAGACCAAATGCAAAATGACTGGTACGATAACAACACTAAACAAAAATATAATCACACATTTAACTACGAATTGGAATTGCAAGCTTTACATGAAATGGTGGAGCAAACTGTAAGTGTGCTTTTGACCGACCCTCAAGCGTTAGTCAAACAGACTTTAATTGAAAATGGAATTACGAAATTATGTGTGTTTTTTGGAAAACAAAAAGCAAACGATGTGCTTTTGTCACATATGATTACGTTTCTGAATGATAAGGATGATAAGCAATTGCGGGGGTCGTTTTTTGATTGTATTGTAGGGGTAGCGGCGTATATAGGATGGCATTGTTCAGGGATTTTAACGCCGCTTTTATTACAAGTAACTATTTTTTATTTTTTTGTGGAGATTGGCATATTTTCCGTAATTATTTTTTTAGGGTCTGACTGATTCTTGTGAGTTTGTTACTACCAAAAGCATAAATGCAATGTCAGCATTAACTGAATTAGGTTTGTTAACAAAAACAGCTCTGTGTGAACTGGTTTCAGAATGTTCGTGTTTTTTGGTCCACCCCAACTTGTGGATAAGACATGCTGTGGTTGGTTTTATTACTACTACAACTAAAGCTTTGTCAGTTTTGGATGTACAATGTAAAATTATACCAAATTTGACCATCTATATGAAATATCCTTTGATTCAAATTGACAAGTAATTTTTGATTTTGGGAAATTTTGTATTTTTTTAATGATTTTTAGGCCGGAATTATTACTTGAATCTTTAGATAATCCAATTCCGAGGAATATTTATGACAGTGTTGTCACTTATCCAGATTTAGATACTTTACTAAGAATGTTGAAGGACCGAAAATTTGCTAGAGATGCGGCAAATATTGGCCGAGTTACCAGTATCGAGTGGTACACATCTTCAATTAAAAACGTAAATAAATTTGGTCTAACAGTTGATGATGACCAACTTGCCACCAAATTTAAACTACTTTTGTTTTAGCTTTTTAGGCGTCTTGAAGCAAACGGTTTAACTGAAACAATGGAAGATTATTTTCTCAAAATGGAACACCATTTGAAGAAAATCCACAAACATAGAATGGCAGTAGCTCCAAAATCGAACCAAGTTGATGGAAAAATTGAATTGAGTACTGCCAATGGTCAAATAAAAAGTCACGTGTTTTATTTAGGGGAATCACAGAAGGGTGATTTTATTGCGGATAGGTAAAAGTTAAAATTTTGAAATTTTTGAGTTTGTTTTTGTTGTTTAGGCGATTGCATCGGACTAATACATCAGGATCAATTGATACAAATGTGAATTCAGATTGGAATTACAGTTCTGATTTAGTTACAAGACATTCGGAAAGTACAAATTCGGGAGGGATGTCATCGAGGTCAACGTCTTCAAGGCCGTCTTCGCCACCTCCTGATTCTCATACACCTTTTATAAGTACTGATCCTTCTTCTAATATTAGTCTTCACGAGCGATCATACATTCAGTGTAAGAATTGAAACAAATGAGAAAATAGAAAATATATTTTTTAACAGATCGCAGGTCGAGCTGTTACTTGGAATTGAATAAACTGAAAATAAAACAACAGGAACATTATTTAGAGGCGTTAAGGTAACTATCATAACAATCACGTAAATTTATACAGATTTCAGATATCTTAAATTCAGTGATATTTTACCAATCAGGATTTTGAAATAAAATGGTTGGTATAAATGTTGTAATCAATTAGATCGTACCGCATTTTTTGATTGCATTTTATGAAAGCCTACACTTATTTTTTATTTTGTCTACTTAATTCTATTACCAAAAATTAACAATTTTTGGTGGGAAGGGGGTGGGACTGACGTCAAGATAATACGTTTAATTAGTTGCAATGTGGAGGTGTGTGCTTAATGTAGTGTGGTGGGGAGTGTACGCAATCCATTGCTTAGTTGTTATTGGTTGTGACGTTTCTAAAGTCGAGTATTATTGAAGTAGGTTAGCAACTAGGCGTGGTCGTAACACTGACGTGATGAGAAATTTAAGAAATGTAATTTCGATTTTCAACTCTTCCCATTGTTTTTCTTTTTTTAGGGAACCAGTTACATTTCTCTTCGTTTTGCAAAATTAAAATTTTGCGGGATGACCCTATTATGTACTGACGATTTAGAACAGCTGATCTTGAACAGTTGTCAATGGCCAGCTGATAATAGCTATAGCAATAGTCTCCTAAGTATCATATAAATTATGGAAATTTAAAATACCCATTTGTTTACCCAAATTAACCAATCACAAATCTGTATTTTAAATCTCCAACACTTACAGGTTTAAACAAATTTAATCTTATTCTACGCATTTTCTTACAAACAACTCAGTAATTGTAAACAAAAAAAAAGTACTACTTTAACAGGGTCAAGGCAATTATGTGTTCCATTTAAACAAAGATAAGATCGTATTATATCTTGAAACAAAAATAGCCATGAGTTTTCCAATAAAATCAAATATCCTAGAATCTATTTAAAAAAATACTTATTATTTGATAAACTTTTTCAGTAAAATTATGTCTATGGTTTTAAAGTTATACATAGATATCGATTTCAAAACGAAAATGGTTTTCTAACATGTAGCAAATTTCTTGCTTCTTGCTGGATCGCCTTGGTGTGTCAAATAAATAGAAAAATCTACCTAATGACACCAATCACGATACACATTTTGGAATACTTTTACCATGAGAAATAGAAAGAATGACTTAAGTCGTAAATTAATTTTTGAAAGATGCCCTACTCAGGTTATAGTGTTTTTACGGTTTACGACATCTCGTACTTGGTAAACCGAAAACAAACATCTGATACAAAGTATGTAGAAACACAATTCTTTAATGTTTCCTCCAAAAGGAGCCAGATATTTGTTTTCGGTTTTACCAATTACAAGATTAGAGATGTCGTAAAACGTAATAGTACTAATAGCATCAAGAGAACGTTTTTCAAAGAACAATTTACGACATAAGTCAGTCTTTCTATTTCTCATGGAAAAAGTATAAAGTTGTTATACCATTCTGAAGCGAGAATTAAGATTCCCATCTAACAAACTAAACAAGTCTAAAATAGCAATTTAAAAAAAGAAAAATCGCTATTTTAACTGTTGTAGGGGTAAAGACTGGGCTGAGCAAACCGCATGGCAGCCCCAATTACCACCCCCAGAATGGCACTTACGGGGTGTATTAGTAGCCCACCTCCACGAACATCGAGGTGCAGTAAACCGTCTTTGTACAATTCCGGATAAACCACTCTTTGCAAGTTGTTCAGCTGATGGTTATGTCCGACTTTGGGATTGTGCAAAAATGGAAGGAAAAAATATCGCAAATAGATCTAAACAACATTACAAAGCACCAAATGGAGTTGCTGTCACTAGTATGGCGGTGTGTGATGGGGGACAAAGTCTTGGTGCTGCAACTTTAGATGGAGCTATTAATATTTTAAGAATTGATCCTTCTGGAAATAAGTATATTTTTATAAGTTTCTGTAATTGCTTCTTTCTTGTGTTATATTTATTTCAGAATGAATTTATTCCATAGCCGCCAACTTAATTTAGAAGAGGAAGGATTTGCAGTTGATGTACAATGTTTAGATTCAGGGTTTCAAAGTGTTTTATGTTATGCTACTTTATACGGTTCTATAATAGGTTGGGATTTGCGAACACCGGGAATTGCTTGGAAATTAGAAAATGGTTTAGATAAGGGATTTATAACAAGTTTTTGCGTCGATTCACATCAGAGTCTTTTAACTTTAGGAACAAGTAATGGTTTTTATAAGGCTTGGGATTTACGTTTTCAACTTCCGATAAATTCATTTGAACAACCTTCATCTGATAAAATCAAAAAAGTTATAAGTCATCCAACTGAACCATCATGGATTATTTCAAGCGTTAATGGAAATAATAAAATCCTAATGTGGAATCTTGAGACTAAATCTCTTGAAAAAATTCTTTGGGGCAGCAGTGCACCACCACTATCCCAAACGCCAGTAAGTTTTTTTTGTTCTATAAGCAACTAATATGGTTCAGGAGGGCGCAGCTGATTTGTAAAAGAGTTGCTTATTTTTAAACTTATTATTCTTTTCCATGATTATTTAGCATACTTTTATGTTTAGCGATGATAAAAACGAAGTAAGAATAATATTAAATAGTAAATTCATCAGATGTGCGTCCGTTTGGTGGTAAAAATCAAGTCAAACAAGTATAAGAATAACATATTAAACAAGTTTTGAACGAGTTTATGATGATTTTTAGCGTCTGTGGTCAATGCCAAAGCTAGGGCCTGGCAACAGGGATGTATGCCAAGAACGCAAGTCTTCAGCTGAAAAAAATAAAAAAAAATATCGAGCGGGTTCCCAAAGTTGTCTTGAGTTCTTATAATGTGACTTTTGTCATTATTAATTTAAAAATTAAATTAAATTAAAAAATTTCAATTCCGGCTCTTAAAATTTGTAAGAAATGACACCCTTATATTTATTAAAGTATAACATTTGATAAG
Organism: Tribolium confusum; assembly: GCA_029207805.1. Lineage (NCBI taxonomy): Eukaryota > Metazoa > Arthropoda > Insecta > Coleoptera > Tenebrionidae > Tribolium > Tribolium confusum. Next base: position 16,761,057 of record JALGAY010000006.1, read on the forward strand.
AAAGATCGCCTTTGACGCCCAAAATTGTTAAAATATCAACTCCGCGATTCAAAATTACCAAAATATCGCCCTCGGCTTGTAAAATTACAAAAAGAATAACGCCTTTACTGTTATTAATTTAAAAATTGAAATGACATTATCACTGGTTTCTAAAATTAATAAAATGTCATCTCCGTATTTCAAAATTAGTAAAATAGATTAGTAGATTTCTAAAATTTAAACAAATGTTACTTTTCTATATTTCTTAATTTAAAGAAAGGTAATTCAGCTTAAATATAATGTCGCTTTTACCATTATTATATTATTATTATTTAAAAAAAACTGAAAAGAACTATATTAGTAAAATGTCGCCTTCTGCTCCCAAAATTGGAAACAAATGTCACTTGTTTTATAATTATAATAATAATAATAATAATTTAAAGATGGTAAAAAATATCACCTCCAATTTATAAAATTAGTAAAATGTCGAACGAGTTTCCAAAATTGCTTGAGTTCTTATAATACGACTTTTTCGTTTTATTAGTTTAAAACTTGTCTGTTTATTAGAATTGCAGACAAAAAAGAGGAAAATGACTCCTCTTTAGCCGAGAAGTTTCTTGACTTTTTATTGGTAAAAACAACCAACAAAATATTTATTAGGGGCAAAAAAATTAGAGAACTCAATTAGTAAAATTTTGGTTACGAAATTACAAAAAATTACAAAAACCATATCGTCGTTGTCTTCCCCATTTCAAAAATATTTGCCTCTGGTTGTCAAATGACTAAGCTTCCGGATTTTGAAATTATAAAAGTCGGGTTTGCTATTATGGTTTAAAAATAGAAAGAAGATAAGGTCTCCGTTTTAAAAAAAATACATATCTGTGTTTCAAATTAGTAAAATGTCGACTCTGGTTTACAAAATTAGCAAAATGTTGCTTCCGGTTCCAAATTTACACAAAACAACGTTGCCTTTGTCCTCTGCTTTCAAAATTAGTAAAATGTTTATTCCAACTTCAAAAATTACAAAAATAATGTCGCTTTGTCTTCTCCGCGTAAAGAATTAGTAAAAATCGCCTCTGGTTTTTAAATTACTAAGCTTTCGGATTCTGAAATTATAAAAACAATGTCGTTTTTGCTATTGTTTCAAAACCTGAAACAAGATACCGTCTCCGATTACAAAAATAGATAAAATTACATATCCGTGTTTCAAATTAGTAAAATATTGATTCTGGCTTCCAAAATGAGTAAAATCTTGCTTCCGATTTTTAACATTACAAAAACAATGTCGCCTTTGTCTTCCCTGCTTCAAAAATTAATAAAATGATAGTAATTGTGAAGACTTGATTTTACATTAACATGTAAAATTTCATTAAATGAATCAAAGTAGTGTGCAATGAAAAATCATTAAAAAATGTGCAAAATGCAAGATTTTTATCACAAATAATAAAAATTAATATTTATAACTTAAAATGCATATAACATTTATTCATTAAGTGTCAAGTCATTCAAAACTTGATCACGATGTTATTCTTCTAGCAGATTGAAGTTAAGTTTTAGTTCGTTTTATTTCCAAACGCTCGAACGGCTGATGTAGTGCACGTAATATATCGTTTATCATTCACGTTACTTCGTTTTTGTCATAAAAAACCAATCAAAATACACAAATTATTTTTTTTAATGTCTGTTTTCTGATAGTTGGAATTTGTACCGCATGATGTTGTTTAGTTTATTTCAGCTGCCTATACTAACACAAGAAGCTTCTGGAAAGTTCCAGAACACCCTAATTTTTTTTTCGTCCACAAAGCAAATATCTAATGATTAGTTACAGGGTCCTTCAAACAGCGTTTGTGCTTTACTGGCTGGTTGTATCGACCGAAATCCTTTCGTTTTATCAGGTGGAACTGACCAGAGACTTAGATTTTGGAATTTGGAGTCACCAGAGAAGTCACATATTGTTGCACCAGCTGCGAACGACAACATAGGGAGTAATACTACGTACGAAAGTCGATTAATTGATGGTTTCCATGTAATTTACGAGAATCCCCAAACTGATAGGAACAAGGATAGCACCGAGGAGGGACCTAGAGGAGGACCTGAGCAACCCCCGGCTGGACACCGGGATTGTATAACTGATATAACTCTATGTAAAGCGTCGCAGTGCTTCATGGTGTCGTCGTCACGTGATGGAATTATTAAAGTGTGGAAATAAGACTGTTTTAGAATGTGAATGAATTTATTTATTATAATAAAATATATTTAATCCAATAAGAAATTAATAAGGACACACCGGATTTCCCACTCGACCTGGATAGGCTTGAGTATCCACTGCGTGAATTCTGCAAATTGCCTTATATCTGCGGTTTCCTCCCTCAGGTCCGTATCCTCGTCCATTTCTCGGCCTTCTTTGTGTTTGGTAGTAGTCATCAAAACCGAAAAGTCTCAAAAATGGAGATGGTGAAGACTCGACAAATGACAAAACTATCAAAAATACACATAGTGTTGGCACAACGTACTTTAGCTTCATCTTGTTTGTTTCTGATAAAATTTCGTGCAGTTGTATTTATAACATGGAAGCGCGTCATAATTTATCTTGATATTCTCATTCAAACTCAGTGTTAAGGTCACTGGAGAAGAAGCTTTGCATTTCAATTGAAGATGAGGCGCACAATTAGTCACTGTGAACAAAGGGGAAAGACTGGAGAAAATATTTTTGATATTTGATGCATCTGCAGTAACCTTGAATTTATTACAATTTAAAATAATCTTTTCTGTACAATATAAAATACACAAGCAACAAAGAAAACAAACGCAAAAAACATAAGAATCTTATCAGTGAATTCCCTTCGGCCGTATTTCGCTAATAATTTTCCTGACTGGCTAATTGTACTTGAGGTTATTTTGAGTTCTTCCTGTGACCCGATTACAGTATCAGAGGATGTCACTAACGCGTCTAGAGTATCCGCACTCCTTTTCGTCGTATCCGCTAATTGCCTACTGATTGATAATAACTGTTCTGTTACATTTGAACTCATTTTAACTAAATTTTCTTTGTCTCGTTTTTGGCGCTGACGTAATACCGTTTCTTCAGTCTTCGGTTTCAGAAGTTCCTCTTGAGCGCCTTTTTCTATAGCCAACATGGCGCTAATATTGGCCTTTTTAAAAGCGTCCATTGTACTACAAAAAAACTTTTTAGACTATTTTCATACATTCATAGACTAATTTCAAGTCGAGATGTCGCAAGAGAACACTGTCATGGGACGTTATATCGTCTGCTTGGGATCCAAGATTTTTTTGTCAGAACCATTATTTCCCTTAACATCATAAAATCCGACTACCCTCTTGAGAGTGATTCCCGAAGTGGGCTCCCGAAATTACTACGGAAAATATCTATCTGCCTATTTATTGCGCTTTCCTAGATAACATGCTTTCAGGTGACTGCATCGAAATAGCGCGTAAAAAAATAGTCGAAACATTTTGGTGTTTGCTACAAAATAGCGTTTGTATATATTTAGCGTGTAACAAATAGGCGAAAATCGGCATGGCCCCTGCGCAATAATAATAGGCAAATCTTCTCTCTTTGAATGATTTGGACCTGACCCGACCTGACTGACCTCACCTGACCCAACCGAACCATTCAGAACTCTAAAGATTTGCTAAAAAATATCCAAAACGTTACACGCTCAATTTAAAAGAGCTTTTTATACAACGCTATTTTTTACGCGCTATTTTGTTACAATCGCTAATTTAATTTGGCGCTATTTTGTTACGCGCGTTTTTGTTACTACGCTATTTTGTTACCCACTCTTAGAAACCGACACTGTTTTAAAACGCGTTTTTTTGTAAAGCGCTATTTTCATTAGCGCTATTTCGATACAGAGCCCTTTCAGGTAACCTTTTATTTTGTCGATTGTGAATGGATAGTTTTTATGATATAATACAGATATCCCACGAAGAAGTGCAAGTATTTTAATTCTAGATTGAGAATTGAAAATAAATCGATCCGTATTTTATATTTTTTTCCCAAAAATTATTCACTCAGAATTATCAGCTCTTAAAAATAGACCCCCAAAAAAACGTTTATATTTTATCTATAGAAATACTCTGCCAATTTTAAGGGAATTTGATGTACTGTTATTACTTTCCCTTACCATTTAACAGAGAGAATTGCATTTATGTGGAAAGTTTTTGAAGGAGGCTGCGGGGGCTCCTTATCACTGATTGCTTTATAACTTTTTAGCACAAATAGGTTAATTCTGTCGTCATAATAGTTCCAAAGCTTCTTTAATTTAGAATCTTTATTACCTCTTGCAATTTTTCCTTAAAATGGACCGTTTTCCAGTAAACAGGCAAAATGTAAAACAATTCAGTGGGTTTCTGCACATGCATGAGAGCATTTTTTGGAACATTTTTTCGGAACCTCAGCCTTAGTAACTTGATTTTGGTCGAATCTACAGCCGGATCTACTATACGTAACATTAATCTTAAAGTTTTTATTTTAGAAAATAGCACTTTTCCATAATTATTATGCAACTTTTTCAATTTTTAATGAATTGTTGCCAAATTTGATGAAACTGTCGTCTCCGATTCTCAGTTTTATTAAGAACTATCGCCTGCGTCCCCTAATTTTTATGAAGACTGTTGCCTGCGGCTCCCAATTTTTATTTAAGATTGTCTTCAATTACTAAGGAATAATTACGAGTATTATGAAATAAAAACGAGAAGTCTCGTCGCAGGCGACAGTTTCATCAGTACTACGTTTATATCCCGGTTGGATTAAACTTATAGTAGGATATACAAGATTGGGTGCAAAAAATTTTAAACTTACTGTTTACATTATGTGGATTAAGCTGAATTTATTTTAATTTAATCTAATTTGAGTAACTAATGGGACTGATTTACACATTTATATCGATCGAACCTAACGGTTTAATCCAATTGAACTTCGTCAATATAAAGAAAATAAAAAATTTAAAGCGGCAGACGAATTTTTTACGAAAATATCACCACCTCACTTCCAATTTTAATTTAACTGTCGCCTGCGGTTCCCATTTCCTATTTAATATTAAGGTTCTCAATCTCTAAAGAATAACTTTTATCAAACAAAAATTAGGAGCCAAAGCGAGCGGCAGTTCCATAAAAATTGGGAATCGCAGGTTCTAAAGATTTAAGGATCTAAAGAAAAATTAAAGATTTTCAATTTTTTAAGCAATGATTGTTTGCGACTTCTATATAAATGTAATTAAACTTTTCTAAGAATTCGCCTCGGCTCCCCAATTTTAATAAAACTGTCGCCTCTGACTCCCAATTTTTATTAAACTGTTACCTGCAAGGAAATGCAGATTCCCTTATATTATCCCGTGGTGTTTGACTGATGTAGACAACCAAACAATCAACGTACAAGAAGTTTTTTCTATTAGGAATTAAATAATACGTGCTTAAAAACTATATGAATAGAAAGACAGCGGTATTATTTACTGCTTAAATCTAAAAAAAAATTCTATATTTATCGGCAAAAACCATCTTAAAAAGTAATGGAATTCAAGCCTAAAGGCATGATGTTTGTTAATTTTTTTCAGATGCAGAGCGCCCCAATTTGAAGACCTGAGTAAACTGTGTTATTTTTTGAACCTTGTTTTAAGTTGTGTAAAACTCGATTACTTGCTTGTCAACGCTGTTTTCCAATAGGAATAACACGTTTTTCTAAAAATTTGTTTTACGAATGGTTGCCTGAAATTAACAAGGTACTTTATAGTATTTACAACTTATTACCTTAAATAAGGGTCGTCTATTTTAACTTTTTGTTCTTTCCTAGATTAACATTCCATCAAAAAACATTTTGTTCATAATTACTATTCTGAACAAGAACCAAATATTTTTTTGGGTCATTTGTTATTTTAGTAATTTTATTACAAGATAACAAATAACTAAAAGCACTTGGTGCTAAAATTTAAGCAAAAAATATTAAATTTGATAAACTTTTGGCGATATTTATTAAAAGGTATTATTTACAGAATGAGTACGAAATGGCTATATGAAATACGTTGTAGAGGCCTGTCAAAAAGTCCCGGAAAAATAGTAAAAAAATTTCTACTCGTCCATTGTTCTAAATATGAAGAGATAAGTTTGAGAATTCAATTTTTTTAATTATTTTTTGGGGCTTTATTAACAGTTCCCTACAACGCACTCGAGAGCTTTTTCGGCATTTCGGACTCACCCTGTATTAGCTGTTTTAGTTGTCGTAATTATTCAAGGATTCGAAATTTAACAGAAAATTACAAAACTAATACAATCCTATTAAAGAAAGACGTATTTTCAACAGTTTTTGAAATAAATGGTAAACTTTGATGATTTGAAAAAGTGACGTTAACAAAATTGAATAATGTTTCATTTTGATAAATAGACAATTTATCAAAAGTAGACAAATTAATTGTTCAATTACCACTGTGCAGAGCGTTTTTTAATTAACAGTCGTTATAACAGTAATATGTGTCATCATAAAAAAGATGGATAGATATGCATTTACGTAAGTAAATATATTTTGTCTAAAAATGCTTGAATTATATGGTGCAATAGAGACAATTAACTTTTTTGGGTCTTTAAAGATAAAGGTTGCTTCAAAAGTTCAGCTAGTCGCTTTGGTGATAACAGCGCATACTTCTTTTTACAACCACTCAACCAGCTCCTATTAAATCCTTCATCAACTGGTTTATAAGCAAAAACAGTAAAATTCAAGCATTTCTAGAGATATTATAAGAGAGGTTTGCTTTGCAGCTGGCGTCACACCCCAAAGACACAATCGCATATAAGTGTATTGTGTCAATGATGCTTGGAGGCTAATAATAGTAATTAGAACGACGTTCTTTCTGAAAAACGTGAGAACTGAATTTTTTAACAATTTTCGTCTTTTCCATCATTTCTTCATCTTCACTCCTTGTCTACTACAAATTTCTAGAAGGTTATTTTATCGTCTTTTGTATTTTATCTTTAGAATCTTATTGGGAACTGATTTTAAAATGAACCACGACTGATTGTAACTTCGTTTCCATAGAATATTCGAAAAAAAAATGAGAGCCGAGGTTGGTTATCTCAATCTACAAATATACAATTTAATGAAGCCTAGAGTTTAGAAATTGTGACATCACTAACGTTAATAAAGTGGTAATAAAACAAAGAAAATAGAAAATTTCTGTTAAAGAAGTTTTTAAAACAAATAAAAATTAATGTCATATAAATAATTAAATTCGTAATATTTGTACTTAAGAGATATATTAAAAAAGTTACTAGAACGTATAAAAAAATATATCAAAAGTTTAAAATTGGTGCAGTGCTGGATTTATTTTGAAACACTGCGCAAACGACCGCAAAATACAAAAAAAAAATTGTAAACAATTAAATTTTTGTATAACAAAACCCACGCGGCAACAATTTTATCTCTAACACGACAGGTCTGAAAGACATTAATAGTGTTTTATCTAAAATCCTTATTCGTTCCCAAGCAGTCATATTTTATCACCTGCTAACAGTGCTCTCTATGATTGCTAGTTGCAACAGAAACATCTCAACTTGAAATTAGAATCCAAACATCAAATTACCTAGCTAATTGTTCGCGATACGAAACAACATCTTTCAGAAACGTAGGATTTTTACGTTCTTTTGCTATATCACCAAATTTATCAATAAATTTCCTTAAAGCCGAAATTTTTGAACGTCCCGCGCTATTTAAAGCTTGTAATACAGCCAATGGACCCACGCATGCGTTGATGTCCTACCAACATAAGACGTGTCAAAAAATTTTGACACTTTTTGCAACATTTTTAAGAAAAACGCACCTGGATAATTGCTCTAATTTGTAAACTGTGTTCAGTGATGTCTTTTCGTAAAGTCTCCAAGACATATTCAGACGAATCCATTGTTAAAACGAAACAAAACACTGAACTAAACTAATGGAATGTAAAAATGTAAAATTTACTGACAAAGTAGTAGGGAATTCTATTTTTGAACCAAATCCACGCGGGATTTTAAAAATTCGAGTTAAACTATCTAATTAATTAAAATCATTCACTTCTCTTTAAAATAACAGACATTATAATTGGTATACAAAAAAAAACATTAAAATAGGAGTATTATTTTATTTTTAAGAAATTACCAGTTATTACAGGTTTTTATCAGTTCCTTACTTCGTTGTAATTTATAATCTATAGATGGCATGACAATCGCTTTTTGAAGTCAAGTTATTACAGCAGTTCCCAAACTTTTTGAAATGTCATAATAGAAACACCTTTTTCATATTTTTTTGATTATTAGGTGCAAACTAAAACAGATCAGAGGGTATTTTGCATTCTTGGAGGTACAAAGATCTAAACGAATTAATATGAAACCAATGGTTTTTTACACAGTGTTGAAGCTACTGTTTGAGGACTGCATGGTATGGTACCTGTCAATAGATGAGTCAACCACCAGCAGCAGACCAACAGACGATTTCGTTTGAGTTGGTGCAGTCATCTGATAGTGAAAAGACCTATAGTGTTATCAAAACCCGTCCAATGTCAACAATTTGTTGTGATTGTAAGAAAGTCAGTGCAGTGAAAAGAAACTAAAAACTCGAATTAAGTTCCCATTATCAAATAATCTGCTATGATAATCGGTTTTCTCCAAAGTGCCACAAAGTCTCTAAAATGACTCCTCAATACAACCCCAATTTTCATTACACCAACACGAAACAACCTTTGTTGACTCATCAAACGCCTGTGATATTTTACAATAATAAAAAATCAAAAGTGAAAAAAGAGAAAACCAATACAATTAAATGTGTTATTGTTGGAGATAAAGAGGTCGGAAAAACAGCCTTAGCAGTATCGTATAGTAATGACAGCTTTCCTAGCCAGTATATTCCAACGGCATACGATAATTACAACGGTAAGTTGAGAAAATCGTTTTTTCCTTACCTGGTTTACCTGAAAGGTTGTTTGTAACCTTGTTACCTGAAAAGTACCAACCGTAATAAAATCTAGAAGTTTTTTCAAGAAGACGGCCTTTAGTACCAATTAAAAACTCATTTGGTACAGCTAAATCCATATGTATCAGTTTCCAATCCTGATTTAAGGTCGGAAAGAAGGCTATTATTCCGACCTTGTCTTTTTATTCCATAATTGGGGACGGCAAACCCAACTTTTTTTAATTATTATTAAATTAAAACACACATTGCGTTTTTCCCAAAGGCAATTATTATAATTGTGACCAAAAGACTGATAGGTCGAGGTGTTTAACCTTGTTGACTTATGAACTAAATTAGCCTGATGATAAGACTTGATGAATAATTTCTCGCATTTATGAGACAAAGGCGGTACCAATTTAAGTTCTAAATTTTGGCCTTGAAGGATTCAATCAAAAGTTTCAAATTTCTTTGTTCAATCACCAACTGGCAGCTGTTGCTATCTACCTGAGTCGGTACCCATACCTAAGAAACCCACAGACAATTAAAAGAACCATCCTTGGTCCTGCATTTATTAATCCCAGATAAATTTCCTGGTTATCAGTGGCTGATGCTGATACCGATCAAGTGATTAATGAATCACAATTTTTGGTAATTTTTATTTGCTTAATGACTCCTACTAGTGATGTTTTAACAACCTGACGTTCTTTTGTTTGTTTCAGTTGAGGTTCAGGTGGATGGAAAGCCAATCAGATTAGAGCTATGCGATACAGCTGGTGAGGTAAATGTTTTTTTCTTTTTCTAGATTCGGTTGGTCTTTGTGCCACCGTTATTTTTTGTGATCTTGATGTAACGTAATCGTTTGATCACAAGAGAACCTGATTGTTACTCTAATTATAATTTTAGAAGAAAAAAAGTTAACTCGGTTGAACTGAAGTGATTCAGCCAACAGTTTTATTACTCACACCTTACAGAAATAGTTCTCTTTGAATTATTGGTATAACACTCCGATAATAAAACAATTTTAAACAAAATTATTTTAGAAAACAATTCTCCAAAATGATACCTTGTAATAATCGTTATTGCGTGTTTTACATTTTTACGACATTGTTTTTAATTTTTACGGCATCGGTATGTTGCTTTTTATTACATAAAATGATATATTCAATTCGTTGTAAAATAATGGAGTTTGCACTTGGCAAGTAAACATCAAAAACGTAATGAAATTTTTTATTCGCTACTTTTATTTGAGTCAATATTATTTTTGCATTGTTTACAAAGCAATATTTACACAGAATGTTATCAAAATTTATGTAAATATTGAATTAAATTCTCCAATTGATGGAAATTTCTTTAAAAACCAAATTTCCTACATTTTGTACAATCGATCAACGTTTTTTTTTTCCTTATTTCGTGACGAAATGTTTAATTTTACGTCAATTTTTAGCGTTGTGTAATGACACATATTACATCACTACTTACGTAATAAATTTAAATACAACACGAATTACGTAATAACGAATTTTGATTCATTTCATTAAATTAATAGTCACATAAATTGCTTTAAAATGACTTTACATCACTAGTTATGAAAGAATTATTTGAAAATAAAATTTTATTTTTCGACGTAATAAGGAAAAATTTTGCACGTAATACATTATGAAAAACCTATTATGTGTTGTTTTACTCGTTTAATTTGTAAAACTCGTTAGGTTCGCTTACTCTTTTTTGCAAACATACTCGTTAAAAAAAATTAGTCTTTCACAACTAATTACGTAAATAATTTTTTATTTAATATATAAATTTAGAATAACGAATAAAAATAATATTGTAATCAAGGCAATAAATAAATCGACACCAGAAAATAACTCGAATCTGTAAAACAAAAAAGTAATTTAGAGTCCAAATTTAAGCAACAATTTTTAGAAAAAACGAAAATATACTACATAACATGTATACAGGTATTTTCAGGGATAGATTAAAGGGATGGAACAAATGGCAAGTGACAAGATACAATTACAATGGTTAACTTTTTTTAATACACAACTAGGTCTACGTGTATAAAAAAACGTAGCGTGACGATGCGTCACCTGCTTTGAGCTAATCAAGAGGAATAAGCAATGTTTAACGTGTGCAATAATAAAAATTTTGTAAATAGTTTTCCAACAGCAAAACTTTGAAAGCATGTAGAAAAATAATAAACGAATTAAGCTACTTGCATCTTTTCATTTTCATATTTTTTTTCCAAAAAAATAATTGAAAAGTTAATAAGAAATTGTAACGTACGTTCATTATTCGTCGTGTAAATTATACTAGGAATGTTTTTAGTTATTAGCTATTTTAAACTCTTGTCTTATTACATACTTATTATTTGAAAAAAAAAGACTTTTAAAAGTCGGGGCGAAATTAAGTGGGCTGACTTTATAGGAAGCTGCAATAAACCGAATAAAGCCTATTATTGAAGTTATATAGGGGTTCAAACCACACTGACGATAGATTTTGATGTATGATAGTTCTGTACATAGCAGAAGATGTTTGGCACCGAAAAACATAATTATACATAGAACTATCATAATTCAAAATTTATCGTCAGTGTGGTTTGTACCCCTATAACTTCAACAATAGGCTTTATTCGGTTTATGCAGTTTCTTGTAAAAATAACCCACTTAATTTCTCCTAGAACTATGGATTTTCTCTCCTCATTTGAAGGTTAAACCACACCCATTTTTTTTCATGCAAAAGTACCTACAGCTCGTTTAAAAGGTCTTAAAACAAGGAATATGAGCCACTATAGACTTCTACAATCTGGTAATTCGTGCCAAATGCGTGGAACAGATTATTTAATTTGTCTGTCAAATTTGAATTTTGTTTTTAAAACCGCCAGATAAAACTGCTGTAGTCACTAACAGCCGTAAAACACTTTCACCAACTCGAATTCCAAAGTTTTCTGAAATATGCAAATAGATCTGTCGGTTTTTGCACAGAAACACACAAGATTTTGCAAGCGATAGATGAGCTGTGGAAGCTTGATCTGTGGATTTCTGTTTTATGTTAGTGCATGAGACGGTTTTCACCATGGCGGATAAAACTGGCATTTCTATATGCGGCGGTTACAACTGGCAGACAAACTTCTGTGTGTGTGGCCAGCTAATAGTCAAATAATTTATTACAATTTGAAAAGAAGAATTTTGAAGTTTATTTATTTACAATTTTTAATTGTTTTGTTAATTTATAATTACTTTTATTGATTACTTTAATTAGAAAATAATTAAATACATTTTTATTATAAAAATTGTATGTTATGTTGTCATTAATAAAAATATATATATGCCATTAATAATAATAATAATAATAAGTAAGTTCGTATTATCATCGTATCAAGCGTTCAATGTTTATACGGCGTTTTACCACGATAACTTATTGCTAAATTGTGTGCCGCTCCCCTTCGCAAAAATATTTTTTTCCGATTCCTGATAATTAATAAAGAAAAAAGTAAAAATAAAAATTTGTTGTGTGGTATAGTTTAAAATTTTTGTGGTTCATACATTAAAAGGATGTTGATGTTCAACATACCAATGCGGTAGTAAAATGCTGTAAAATAACAGGAAAACACTGAACAGTTTCAGGTATTTAAGAAACATACTATTATTGCTATAATTAAGTTTATTTTACCAAATGTTTGTTACCTAAAAAATTATTAATATACAGATTAGGTTATTCTACAGTGCTTAGACTCCTCGCATTCTAATATAAATAGCAGTAAAATTTTGCTTTACTTTACGGGCTATTTTGTTAATTTTACGAACGAGTTCGCTCTAAAAAAATTTTAACGCAAGAGGCGTGATTCTATATTTTGACGTACTCTGTTAGTTCTGTTGATTTGAATTTTCAGTTTTAAAAATAAAATAAATATAATTTCGCAGCAGAAGAAAAAAGATACAACTTCAAAGACTTATTATTTTATCCTCAACAAGAAACAGCATTGCTTCCACGAATTTTTTGTGCACTTCGTATATTTTAAATTTATTTAAACGCATTAAAAATATAATTGTCTATTATTTTAATAAATTTATTAAAAAACATTTGGTTGTTTAAATTAATGTAAATGTAATTAAGAATGAACTTACTAAAGAAGAATTAAAAATAACTTACGATGATTCGACGCAGAATCCCACACATCATCATCCTATTTATTAGTATTTATTTATGAGTCGTATATTATAATATTATAAACAGTTAGTAAAATATTGTAAAAGACTCAGTATATTTATAAAATTTGAAAATTTTAAAAAGTACGGTATTTTCACAAATAGGTTTATTTTTTGTACGCAGTGTCTCCATGACGCATAGAAAACTCGGGCTAACATTGTTAACCGCTTTTCTAATTTTCTAATTACGTATTAATTTTACTTATCATTTATTAATCTTACTGACTGAATTTTTCTTGAAAAAAGTTTGTTTTTCAGTACTTATTTACATTCGCGTGTGGTAACTTCAATTTATAGCGAGAAATTAATTTGAAATACAACGCGCCAGCGAAGTTATTTGACGCCAATTGGCAAAAAAGATTTTGTTAAAATTTTAATAAAATGTTAGTTAGTGCGACTGAAGACAATCGAGCTATTCTATTATCTTCGAATTACAAGTAGTCAAACAATGTTTACGACTTCTGCTATTTTATCAAACGTCTATTTTGAATTAAATTTTAATTTGGTAAAAGAATCATAAAAAGTTAAACGTGTATTTAGAAACATGACTTTTTTTGTATCTCAAGACACTTTTAGCATTAGTTTGCTCGGTATTAGTCGACTGTTAAATCCGATTTTTGGAGCCATGTTTTTAGAGAAAAATTAAAGCTTTCGGTCTTATGTAGCCGATAGGCTCTAGGGCTGAGTAAGTTGCTCAAGGTCATTAACATCTAATTTAATATTCGTATAATAGGTTCAAGTTAATTTTAATGGCTATTAAGTTATAAATTTATTATTTATTTAGTTTTTTTTTTAAATTACGCGACTTGTACGAAAACAATTTTAGTGCTGGATTTTTCGGGATGTTATTTTTTGGCTCTTTATTGATTTTAAATTTGACGGAATATTGGATAACTAGGACAATTATACGTTAAATTAGATTTGGTACTTGTTATGCGACTTTTCGTGACTTTTTTTATTTCAATAATTCTTGTCACTTTCTCAGGCATTAATAATTCGGAATTGAAAAGGTGTGTTTTTATTCTCAGCCATTTTATGGTGGTAGATTTGAGTGTACTGTTAATCTATTTGTCAATTCTTCTAAAAAAAAAACCATTGGAGCGGGTAAAAAATTCATAATTTCTGCGTTTAACTCTCAAGAGAGTTAAGACTTTATTTATGTTTACCGTAACAAGGGAAATATTTACCTGTAATTGTTTAGTAGGAAATAAATAAGTTACTTAAATACCTGCGATATAGTTGGGCGACTAAAATGGTAAATTTTTAAATTGCACCATCTGTTGTTATATTTTGTCGGGCTCAAACAACTGGGTCTAAGTATCATTTTACCTACTCGTAAATAAAACGAAAAAAAGTCGAGCCGATGTTTGTTTGATAACTATATCACTTCTTAAAATTATTATTTTAAGAATTGTGTTTTATTTAGAGCATAAATTTAGGTTTTTATTGTATGAATAATAAAAGTTTTTTTTATATGTTATCAATGTAGACGTATCTATAACAAGTTAAGGTGCTTTTATTGTACAAGTGGGTACTTCAATTTTCTTGCCTCACTACCGAAAAATTATTGTCATTATCTTTTTTTATTGATTAAAATAGAAATCTATTTACGATTTTTATTCAAATAGACATGACTATTATTCTCTTGAAATAACCAATTTGCTGTATTTGAAATTGTAAATATAATACGATGTTTAAAAATAGAAACAGGCGATTGTCAAATGTTTATTTCCTATTTATACATTCCAACAAATTTAATAAATTAATACAAAATACACTAACACTAATCAAAAATATTAAGAGCTTATTACGATTGACAATCATTTTGTGTTATGACTTTCTCTTTGTTTTTTTTTTAACTGTCAAAATTTATACGTGTTGTCGCGACATCTTACGCCAGTCAAGAAAATTAATTTATATTTGCTGTTAAATTGACAGTAATTTAACATAACCTTCTAAAGAATAGGTTGTGTACAAGTGTCAAGCGATTGGTGGTAAAATAAAGCAAAAAAATCCAAATAATTATGTGAGCTTTTTGGGATACCTGCAAACAGATAAAGTTCTAAATTATATTTACCATCTATTTCATGCTCTTCTGTGTGATTTAATTAGAGAAAATTGAAATTTAATTTAAACAAATTACATATGTACTTATGTTCCAAAACCTTAAAAATTCTTATATAAATTAACAAAAAACAGTGTTTAAAACGTGAAACCTAGCATTTCCAATTGTTCTTCAAATAACATTGAGAAGAAATCGTTTTATTCTTTAAGTATTTTGAAAAATATTTATTTGTTTTACCACCAATGGTTTCGACAGCTAATTTAACAAAAATGTCAGTAATAAACCTCGAAATAGGAATGACATTTGAATTTTTCTATTCTACAGCTATTTTTTGAAATATTTAGCCAATCGTTTTCTACCTGACTACCGACATTCATTTACTAGCTGTGTCAGGTTATAATTATGAGTCGTTCGGTGTTAAAAAAACAAATTCACTATTTTTTAATTGTAAATTTGTTTGAATTGAGCTATTTTTTGTCTTTAGGACGATTTCAACCCTCTTCGCAACCTTTGCTACCCTGGAACCGACGTTTTCATGCTTTGTTTTTCTGTGGTAAAACCCTCATCATTCCTCTCAGCTTGCACTCGATGGGCTGATGAATTAGCAAGATACGATGCTGCTGTTGTTCTAGTTGGTACTCAAAGCGATCTTCAACATAATGCCGAAATCGTTCAGGGATTAAGATTACGTAGACAACGTCCTGTACGTCCGTCCGAAGCCAGACAACTGGCTGATCGTCTCAATGCTCCCTACGTTGAAACATCAGCAAAAACGTGCCAACATTTAAAAGAAGCTTTCGATCTTGCCATTACTTTGGCTTTGAAGAAACATAAGAAGAGGAAAGCGTGGCGAAAATTGTGCTGCTTTTAATAGAATTTACCATTCCGTTCCTTGATGGGTTGTGAAGGATTAGACACGAACTTTTGTCAGAATTCTCTCTTTAAGTATTATGTAACGACTGATCTAAATTTTTTAAATAAGTGATTGAGACAATTTATTCTTTGGAAAAATAGTGGTTTGTATTTTTACGTATAGTTAAGTTAGTGTAAAGTAGATCTCTTATACTTCGTTAGGTTTAATATACGATTTTATTGCTCATATCAATACTCTTTAAAAATTTAAATGTGATAATTGATTTTTATCAAACCATATCTGGTTGGTTGTTTTAGGCATATTCTTGATGGTGTAATAATATGACTTCTATATGAAATTTTTTTAAATTATAAAATTATATTTATTAAACGGTTGTTTAGATGTATATATTATTTCTCTCCTTATCCCAAAACAGCAGACTCATTCACAAAATATCAAATTTAAATCGAACGACTATTAAAATCAATTTTATTTGAGAACCTCTCCTCTAACTCTCTGTATTAGAATCATGTCAGTTTTTTCGGGGCTGATAAAATCCGTCATTTATGTTGATACAAATTACTACTAACAGTGGTTTCACTAGCGTGCTCGTGAATTAAAATTATCACCTGATATAACAATGCATTTCTGCAACTTGTTATGTAATAATTATTTTTACAAAAGTTATAATGAAAAACAATTTTAAACGACAGTTGTGTAACCACTGCCATGCTATTATCACTTCCAATAAAAAAGACAATAAAGAACAACATATTTTTGTTTTATTAACATTCTCATTTTACATTAAATACACGACACACCAATATTTAAAAATAATGATAGCAAGCAGCAGGCTCCGTACTGAAAATTGTATAATAATAACGCAATACTTTTTATTTTATGAAAGAGTAACTTTATAAAAAATCAAGAAAATGGAGATTTTATGACGTTTCACACTGTAAAATACTTATTTTTACAAATTTTAAATAATGCTACTTATCTTGGCAAACAAATTTTGAAATGACGATTTAGAAACAAATTAAAATTAAGTAAATGCCATAAATTTACTGAAAATAAATAATAATTTAAAATTACTTGTTGGAAACAGAAAGACAAGAAAGTATAATTCAACAATTTTTTAACAATGTTTTATAGTTATAAATAATTTTATGGTTTATTCTTCTGCCACAACTGCTTGGTGGCGAATCTCCCCCTTCTGCTTCTTTAAAACTTACCTTCAATCCTTTTTTGATTACTTTCATAGCAAAACGAACGGGATGAGAAGAAACAAGTACAAAAATGTTTTTAAACAAATCAAAAAATGAGAAAGAAGATAATAAGAAAAAAACATTTAGATGAATTTGTTTTTCTACAATAAAAGAGCATTCGAGAAAAACTGGAAAACCGACGTTTGAGGGGAAAAGAACATAAGATGCTTAACAAAAAGTAGAAGAAATAGAGGTCTAGAAAAAATTGAAAAAAGACAACTGAAAGAAAAAGAAGAACTTTCCAGAAATGAATTTTTGATAAATATTGTAAAATATTTAAGAAAAATGTAACTTCTTTACTGCGGTGTTAAAAACACAAATATGTACTTAACTTTTTTACCAGGGTTATGATCTCTCATCCAGAGTTAATCCGTAGCTCCAGCATTATATTCACTGTCATTGTTGTAAACCGGAAGGTTTGAGCATAATATAACATCTTGAGGTGTGATTTGATTTCTATTATTAATTTTAAGTTGTGCCGAATTTTTACAAGCCTTCGATTTCTGTCACCCACAGAATCGTCTTTATTGCTTCCTCAAGGGGTTTTTATTCGATTTTGGATTGGCCATATAAAAAACACAGTCTTTGCTTTTTAAATTTTGTTATTGAAATCTGTACAGAAATATCATGGTTAGTTTTTCAGCAAATAACCGTGATGGCGCCCTGTTTCATTTCTTTTCTTTCTCCCCATACAGAGCTAAAACTTGATATCGCGACTTTTCCCGCCGATCTTTTCCCGGAGTGCCAGTATCGACTAAAATTTTTCTGCACGCTGTTGAAGAATAACGCCAAATTATTTTGGACACATACATCGTAGAAAGAAGGAGAAAAGTGCCATTTTCACCAGTGGTCACAGGTAGAATATATTATTTTTGTGGTTTTAGTGGTATAATTTTCTTACTGCATCAGGTATCAATACTACTTTTAAAAAAGTAATAGTAAATTTTAGCCATGGGGGTCCTCATCAATCGATGCACCAGATTCAAAATGAAGAAGACTTTGTTTGATATGTTTTGAAAGTAATTTGTAGTATTATGTATATATTTAAACTGGATACTACTACTTTTAGATGTTTTTTAAATAAAAATTTCCTGTGATCAGTATTTTTCGATTTGCTACTAGGATCACAGAATGTGTGAGGAGGTATTATTTTCGGAATAATTGAATACCTCCTTAGACATTCTGTGATCCTGATACCAAAATCAGAAAATTTCGAGATTTTTAGTAATTAGAAAATTCCCAATATTTTTCGATTTGCTATCAGGATTACAGAATGTGTGAAGAGGTATTATTTTTGGAATAATTGAATACCTCCTTAGACATTCTGTGATCCTGGTACAAAATCAGTAAATTTCGAGATTTTTAGTAATTTATTTAGAAAACTTTCAATATTTTTCGATTTGCTACCAGGACCACAGAATGTGTGAGGAGGTATTATTTTCGGAATAATTGAATACCTCCTTAGACATTCTGTGATCCTGGTACTAAATCAGAAAACTGCGAGATTTTTAGTAATTTTTTTTAAAAATTTTTCAATATTTTTCGATTTGCTATCAGGATCACAGAATGTGCGAGGAGGTATTATTTCCGGAATAATAAAATACCTCCTTAGACATTCTGTGATCCTGGTACCAAAATCAGTAAATTTCGAGATTTTTAGTAATTTATTTTGAAAATTCCCAATCTTTTTCGATTTACTATCAGGATCACAGAATGTGTGAGGAGGTATTATTTTCGGAATAATTGAATACCTCCTTAGACATTCTGTGATCCTGGTACTAAATCAGAAAACTGCGAGATTTTTAGTAATTTTTTTAGAAAATTTTCAATATTTTTCGATTTGCTATCAGGATCACAGAATCTGTGAGGAGGTATTATTTCCGGAATAATAAAATACCTCCTTAGACATTCTGTGATCCTGGTACTAAATCAGAAAACTGCGAGATTTTTAGTAATTTTTTTTAAAAATTTTTCAATATTTTTCGATTTGCTATCAGGATCACAGAATGTGTGAGGAGGTATTATTTCCGGAATAATAAAATACCTCCTTAGACATTCTATGATCCTGGTACCAAAATCAGTAAATTTCGAGATTTTTAGTAATTTATTTAGAAAATTTTCAATATTTTTCGATTTGCTACCAGGACCACAGAATGTGTGAGGAGGTATTATTTTCGGAATAATTGAATACCTCCTTAGACATTCTGTGATCCTGGTACTAAATCAGAAAACTGCGAGATTTTTAGTAATTTATTTAGAAAATTTCCAATATTTTTCGATTTGCTATCAGGACCACAGAATGTGTGAGGAGGTATTATTTTCGGAATAATTGAATACCTCCTTAGACATTCTGTGATCCTGGCACTAAATCAGAAAATTACGTCATTTTCTATGTACGGGAAATACAGGAATATGTACGGGAAATCGTTTGTAATTGGTATAAAACCTTTCATCTGTTTGAAATATTTTTGTGGTTCTGAAAAGAACCGGTTTTTTTTTGGAATGGTCCTTATGACTCGGCAACATCCCCAAGGAGGTTCCCCAAACATTCATTTCCAGAAAATCTGATTAGTGTCAAATGGACACTTTATCAGGGATCTACAAAGAAAAAACACCTTTAACCGGAGAACTTTTGATTTGTTAATAGGGGGACAAAATGGAGTCATTAAAAGGGGTATTCGATATGTATGTTATGTGGACTCGTGGTGAAATGGTGAAATGTAAAGTATATTAGCAGGTATGAAGTAGCGAGAATATTTGGTGGATGAAGTCTGAACGCTAAGAATCGTTTTAATGGTGACTAATTAAGATACCTTAGCTTTTAGCTCAATTCCTACTCCTCAATGATTCATTTAAAAATGTAATGATAGAAAGTCTCCAGATGATAAAGTGGCTGATCATTTTTCAATTTTTATGACTTGAAAATTAACAAATTCTAAGTGTTATGAGTCATATGAGTCTAACTTGAATATAAAGCAGACCTATTTAGTTAAGCATCCAAAAATAAATAATTGTTTTTAAATACACAGTTTTTTATTTTAAGAATGACCCTATTTTAAATTGTTAAATGTTAGAGCATGTGAACATTCAGTGACCTTATTTTCGATCATTTGCACATTCTCATAGATTTTACTTAAACGTCATTATAAAAAAACATTAACGTCCTTATCACTGAAATTGTAAACTTATCATTTTTGACGCGTTGTCAACAAAAATGTACAAAAATGATTTTAGAAGAAATGAAAAATATAATTGCAATAACAGCCTCAATTTCAACAATCTTACAATTTCTAAGTGGAACGTAAGAACACTACTTGTAATAATCTCTAATAAAATTTCAAATTTCAGCTTGATTTGTTTAAAAATCTCCGGAAATAAAAGTACAGGTGATATTTCACCGTTCCCTTTTGTTAGTGGTTGTTTATCTACAAGTTTATGGCTCCGGTATGGATTTTTTATAGGGGATCATTCCATAATTTTAGTCAATACAATTGGAGTCAGTTTGTTTTTTGCATATGTTGTTACGTTTTTCTTATACAGCATTAAAAAGGTATTTCTAAAGTTAAAAAAAACCAATTTAAAATAATATTTAATTCTAGTCTGCAGTATTACGTCAAATTGGTGCTTGTCTACTTATTTTAATTGGAACTTTAATGTATATACAGCATAAGGATAACTTTGAAGAAGCTAAAAATTCTTTAGGCATTGTTTGTTGTGTTGTGACAATTTTATTTTTTGCTGCTCCACTTGCATCTTTCCTACATGTTGTTAGGGTGAAAAATACCGAAAGTTTACCATTTCCGATTATTTTGGCAAGTTTTGTAGTCTCAATGCAGTGGTTAATGTATGGAATGCTGCTGGAAGATAAATTCATTCAAGTAGATATTTTTAAGAGAAACAACAAGTTTTAACAGTTTTTTTCAGATACCAAACTTTCTAGGATGTGTCTTATCGGCTTTTCAGTTAAGTCTGTTTTGCATTTACCCCAAAACTTCAATCAAAGGTTTTACAAATGAGTATATATAAAAAGATTTTACAGTAACTGTGAATATTTATGACTGAATTTATTTATTATAAATAGTTCTATAATAAAACGTTACAAAAAAAAACTGTATTTGAGTCATTTCAAACCCAAATTTTTTTATAAATAGGACAAGTCACCACAGTTCATTGTAGTTCACTTCACAGTCAACTGTCAAAATCAGTCATTAATGGTCAATATGTACAGCAATATGTGATTTATTAAATTCAGAATTGAAATAATTACTGCAAAAACAATCTTTCTTTGTGCCAGTAAAAAAAAATAAACTAATTGTAACACGAAAATGCCGAAATTTGGGACCTCTTAAAATATAACCTCAAAAATAATGAACCTAAATGAAATCTACCATGAGAAACAAGTTAGAGAATTATGTGCTTTGCACGCATTAAATAACTTATTTCAATCAAGAGATGCGTTTACTAAAATGGAACTTGATATCATTTGTCACTCGTTATCACCTGACAATTGGATAAACCCCCATAAATCAGTATTGGGGCTTGGAAATTATGATATAAATGTCATTATGAAAGCCCTACAATCAAGAGGATATGAAACAATTTGGTTTGATAAACGAAAGTAGGTGGTTACGCTTTTTTTTTGGAAGTTTTTCTTATAATTTTGATTTTGTAGGGACCCAAGTTGTCTAAATTTTAAAAATATCTGTGGGTATATTTTAAATGTCCCAAGTGAGTATAAAATCAGTTTTATCACACTGCCATTACGAAGGAGACATTGGATAACAATCAGGCAATTAAATGGATTGTTTTATAACTTAGATTCTAAATTAGAGTCGCCCCAAATCATTGGAAGGGTATTATATATTTACGGCCTCATTATACGATCACATTTTGAAAAAAAAAGCTACATTATGATGTTGAACAATTTAAAGCAATCAAATATTAAGTAAAACCGTGTATTGGTTAAAATTTATGGTCAATAAATGATCAAAATTATGATAATTTTGATATATCTTGATCTTTTTTGGATGATCCTATGATCAATAATAAATAATCAGGAATATAATTTTGAACAAAAAACGATGTAGTGAGCAATGGCAACCTATGATCTTAATCATTTACTGTTCCTAATAAAAAATTCTTCTATTTTATAACAAATTCAATAAAATTGGGGTTGCAATAGACGATCAAGATCTTAAAGTAAATAACAAAAACCGACTAGATATCAGCATTTTTTTACCCTAACTGAAGTTCTCTCTCATTTTATACTAATATTGAAGAAAGAAAAGTGTTCATAATGATATTTTTGAAGCAAACGAGAACATAAACTTAGAAACAATAATGACAAAGGCAGAGTCGATCAAAATATTGATATTGATGAAAAAGTATTTGTGATATATTTGTCTTAATTGAAGTTGATCCGATTAGTTCCTCTAACAAAGAATAGAAATCAAAAAAAAAGTGAGAGTTTATAATGACCGCTTGATCTTTTACAATCATGTCTTCATAAATTTAATATAATTATTAAGATTATTAAATAATCAAAATGTTAATTTTGTACTAAAAGAGCCAAAAGAGGTATTATTTTGATCGTTTATTGGTCTTAATTGTCGATCTCTCTTCTTTTATTCTAATTTAATACAATCAATACACTTCTAACTAGTAAATTTCATTCTATTAGGACCAATAATAATCGATCAAAGTACTAAACAAATGAAAAAGACAGCCTACTATCTTTATCCTTTCACTAAGAACTTCAAACAATTACGGCTAATGTCTTCGCTCATTTTTTATAGCATTTGATGTGATTATGACCAATAAACGATTAAGGTCATAACTTTATAACAAATGATCTCTATGATCTTGAATGAATCCAGAATCCATGCAAAGCTATAATAATAATATTGGGAATGATTTAGATAAATATTATAAAAAAAGTAATAACAGAAGATGGCAACGATCAAGATATTATAATGATATTTTAATGATCACTATAAATCATAATATTGAGAGATCAAGATATTATCTTGATCGTGTTTACTAGTCTTATATAATCGCCCATTTCTCTTATTTTATACTCAGACTAAATCGGTCATTTATTGATCTCAACTGATATTTTTCTTTCATTTTCTAATAAATTGCATTCAATAAGAGGCAATATTAATTGAGCGAAGTGATAACAAATAACCAAGACAGTCTACGAGCTTGATTGTTTCAATAATAACTTGAATTAGGACTAATGTTCCAACTGAAGTTTTCTTTAATTTCTAATCGCATTTGATGTCATTATGATCAATAAATCATTATGATGACTTTCGAAAAATAAATTACATGTCGTTTATTAACTTACTGAAGACGCATTTATTACTATTCATCCAACAATATTATAATTTTGAAACAAGAAATAAAGATAGATTATGATCTTAATTACTTATCGATCCTAATCGAAGTTTCTTCTTCTTTGATGCAATTAGGATTAATAAACAATTAAGATCATAACTTTAAAATAGATAGGAAATCTATTTTAACGCTTATAAATTCCCTTTGTAATAAATTTCAAGATCAATGATTTTAAAACAGTTAATGTAATAAAGTCTTCTAATAAATGATAGAAGATCTTAATAATTATTGGTAGGCTGTGATGATAATAAATGACAGAGATCATAAAAAAATAGTGACACTCTATAATCTTGATCGTTTATGTAATATCCGTATAGATCACTAAATTTAATACAATTATTATTGTCTTGGTATTATCTTGATCAACAGACTAAATGATCTTGGTCATTTATTGATTTTAATTGATAGTTTTTCTCGCATTTTCTAGTAAATTTGATAACAGCAAATAATAATAATCGACCAAATTTATAACAAAATAATGACAGACAGTCCACGATCTCAATCGTTTCAATAATTATTTAATGATCCTAATAATTGAAGATCATTCTTCTTTGATGATGATGTATAATCATAAACGTTTTTACGAATTGTTTTATAATAAATTTCATGCCATAGTAAACTGTCAAAATGATCATTGTTAAAAAAAAATAGAAGTCATTAAAACAATAATGATTAAGATCATAGAAAGAAAACGCAGTGACAGATCTTTACATTGATCGTTTACGTACCTAATATCCCATATTAGAAATGTCATAAATGACAAAAACTGATATTGATTATTTATTGATCCTACTTGAGTTCTCTAACATTTTATAACAAAGCACAGTCTGACATTGCCTTTTCTTTCAAAACTTGAGAACTATGAAATTTGTTATCGTGTAAAGAGGCTTTTACAAAAAGAAACAAAGTTTGAGATAATATTTTGCAGGAATCTGACCTTTTAAATTATTTAAAAGAAGAACTAGACTGTAGAGATAAAGAATTATTTTTAGTTGTTACAAATGAAGTTGGGAAAGAGCAAAGTTGGTTGAAAAATCAAGCAAGTTACAGTAACAATCTACAAGAACGAGAAGCTGAAATAATCCAATTACGAGACATAACAAGTGATGATGTTAACGTTACAATCAATCCACTATGTAATAAAGATTGGTTATAAAATTACCATTCTGTGTTCAAGGGCTTAATGTGTGTTTTATAATGCTTTTTGTGGTTAAAAAAAAAATAGAATATCAATTAATGTACAGTTTATTATTCAAGGTCACTACAATTGCCATTTTTGGGTAAAATAAGTCTTTCAGAATCTAAACGCAAATCATCCAAGACCCTATAAACGTGCGCTCGGGTCTTTGCATCGATTTCGGTTTGTCGTCCCCAAATCCAAATCATATCAGTATGAGCCAAACCATAGCTGCTACAAGACCACAAAATTGCGTAATTATCATAATCTGTATCAACAACTTGGTAAGTGCCAGCTCCTGGTAAATACCGACCGAGAACTCTCGGAAGTTTTGATACAACTTTATACATTAAAACACTAGGTTTTCGTTTGGTTGGTGACGCAACTCCTTCACTTACAGTTAAACTTCCAGACCTAATTTAGTAAATTATTGTATTTTTTTTTGTGGGGAGTAATCGCTCACCATCGACTTTTCATTTGGACGTCAACCTCAAATTGACCTTTTGAATTTTGAGTTAAATCTACACTTACGCAACTAGAAACGACTTGCATCAAGTAAAAAGAGCGCTCTATTTCGTACCAACGGCCTGTGAACTGAAAATCAGCTGACTCATTGTGAAATTTTGAAAAATATTTCACTCACCCTACTTAAATTAAAGTTGGTTATGTAGTCGATTTTCGGACATTTTCCAAGACCCGAACAGAGGATTTGTTCGAAGAAAATTAGGAAAAATAGTACAGAAATGCGATGTTCGTCAAACATCACCATTTTAATTTTTGATTTAACATTTTAATTAAGTCTGTTTATGCAACATTAGCATAAAAGCGAAGGAAATCATCGACATAAACAAGCCGACGTAAATAAGCGAATGTTATTTTTTTCAAAAAAAAGTTGAGATTTGAGAAAAAAATTAGAAGAATAAGTTTTTAGCACGAAACCAATACGAAACGAAGAAGAACGAAAATAGAACACCACAAATCGCGACTGAAAAAGGGGCTAATAGAGCTTATCCCTATTACTTTTTCTTTTCCCGTTTAGCAATTATTTCCTCAAAAATACGTGTGTACAATCATATTTAAATAGTGTCAATCTTATGTAATAGTGTCAATTTTACGATTAGGTATTTTCTTTTTTCTTTCTTTTTTTTTTCTTTAAAAGATAATAATAATAATAATTTTATTTGGTGTTTAGAATACATTAGTATTTTACACACGTCAGTAAAACAATAAGTATGAAATTGAACAGAAAGAATATACAGTCATCAAGATAAATATAAAATAGTTACACATTTCTAAAATACAGACAAAACTCATGGAAATCATAAAACGCTTCATTACACAGAATTTCCTTAAGTTCGGTTCTGAACCGTTTGAGCGGCATATTTTTTATAGCATTAGGTAAACAATTATAATATTTTATTGCATGGAATCCTGTGCCACTTTGCGTTCTAGAGACTCGTGCATATTTAGTAACTAGATTTTCATTGTTACGAGTGTTATAACTGTGAATATTTTTGTGTGTATTAAACATAGATAAATTGTCCTTAACATACGTACAACATTGAAGTAAATACAAACAAGGAAAAGTCAGAATTTTTAAATCTTTAAATGCTTGTCTGCAATCGTCGCGATAGTCTAGTCCATAAATAATGCGAATAGCCCGCCTTTGTAGAGAAAATACTTGGTGACGACAGGAAGCATGGCCCCAGATTAAGATTCCATACATTAGTTGACTTTGAATTAAACCATAATAGGCAATTTTAAGAGTTTCCTGAGAGACAAACTTGGATAGATTTCGTAGAAGAAAAATGGTTTTACTGATATTGTTGCATAGAGTTTCACCATGCTTTTTCCATAATAGAAATGAGTCGAGAGTAAGACCAAGAAATTTATTTTCACCAAATAATTCCTCTTCACTGATATCGTTATTTGGGCGTTTAAGAGTGAATACTTTTTTAATGCATTTGTCAACATTTATTGAGAGCCCATTATTGCCAAACCACTAAAAAGCCTTAGATCGTTCATCTTGACTTACCCTCCTAAGGTGTTCTAAATTGTCACCAGAGAGACAGATGTTTGTATCATCGGCGTATATCACAGAGCTGCTCTCGGAGAGGTGGCCAGGAAGATCGTTAATAAATATTATGAACAAAAGAGGTCCGAGAATTGAACCCTGTGGCACCCCGATATTAATGGGCAACTCGTGAGATTGACTACCGTTGCAAACGACTTTTTGATACCGATTGGTTAAGAAAGATGTTATCAATCTACAACTCAATGGATGTAAATCATAGGTAAATAGTTTGCGTATGAGTATGGTGTGAGATACACAATCGAATGCTTTTGATAGATCAAGAAATTCGGCCATTAGATATTCGCCTTTATTATAACATTTTTCAACAAAATTGACAAATGAAAGCAATGCATCCTGAGTGGAGAGTGATTTCCTAAATCCAAACTGATTTTTTACAAAAATTTTATTTTTCTCAAAATGATCTGTTAGTTGTAAAGCCATAATCTTTTCTAAAACCTTAGAAAAAACAGGAAGCAACGAGATTGGTCTGTAATTACTTGGTGATCCAGAGTCACCTTTTTTGAATATGGGTATTATCAAGGCTTTTTTTAAGCAGTTTGGAAAAATGCCAGAACTAATACACTTATTGATTAATTTAGTTAACGGACTAATTAAAATATCAACCACAGCTTTGAGTAAGATTACATTGAATCCATAAAAATCTTTGGCTTTACTAGATTTTAGCTTTGAAATAATATCTCTGACTAGACTAGAAGATACTTGATTGAACTTAAAAACATTATAACACTTAATATCACAGTTATTTAAAAACATACTTATCACGGGATCATTACTCTTTGGTGGCAGTGTCTTTATAATATCACAGGCAATTGACGTAAAGTACTTATTGAAATCATTAACATTAATATCACAGTTAGAGTTTGCGTTGTTAAAAGCATTATTACATTTGCTATTGATAACACTCCACATTGCTTTAGTTTTGCAGGCGGCAGAATTTATAAACTTATCATGAGCTTTTTTCTTGGCATTGTTAATAGCAGTACGATAGATTTTAGGATAACTATTTCTTGCTTCTCTTGATTCATCAGAATTATTTTCTTTATAAATTTCATCAAGTAATCTTACGTTTTCTCTCATTTTTCTAAGATCGGCGTTAAACCATTTTACTGGCTGAGTATTTTTGTTGCGAAAGCGTTTTTCAGGAAAAGCAAGAAAATATTTTTCCTGAATAATTTCGATAAACTGTTGAAATAAAAGGTTAACATCACTATCCTGACTTACGAAAGACCAGTCTATTTGTTCAAGCAGATTCAAGATGTTCACAAATGTACATAAATAAATAAATTAAACATTTTGAATGTCAAGCTAGACATGACGTTTATTGAAAATCTACAGCGGAAGATCAGAGAGATAGACATAACAGCTAGATATAAAATATAGGAAAAACCCTAAGACATCCCCGAAATTTCGACAGGTTGTACTCCCTAATTTGGTTACACATTATGATTAGAAATAAATTAATTTTTTTTGCAATTTATTGAGTATTCATATTTGTGATAGATTCAAAATACAATTTCAAATAATCTCTTTGCTTGTAAATGCAATATAAGAGTGTGATTTATAGAGTGGAATTTCATATCATGCGACGTCACAGTTAACGAGCGGTATACGTCACAAACATCTTCCCACCAGGATGTCAAAGGACATAGGCTATCTAGGCTGTAGCCAAGGGGCGCCAGCAAAAAAATAGGATGCATTTAACAAAAAAAAATATGATAAATAAAATATTTTTTTTTGGAAAAAAAAGTTTCGAAACAAAATCGCTCATGCTAGTGAGTAAAGTCAGTCTGTCTCACAGTCTTATTCCTGTAACAAATCCTTTCAACACAAGTAAAGATTCACGTTCTTATTGCTACCTTTTTCTACATCATGGCCTAAAATGCAACTAACACAAAACGTATTGAATTAAGAATGTCACACTTTTTTATCTTTTGTCTTTCTTTCTATCTTCACATTTTTCTTTAATATCTAAGAAATTAAAATTTTGGGTATAATTCTTTGTATTGAGTTCTGTTGCAGCAACAAATTTTTCTGAAATTTAATTCCCAAAATTACAATATTTTTGTTATTTAAATGTTTCGTTTGTGTTCTGTCAAATGCCAAATTCACACGAAGCTATAGGTACGTACGTCGTAGATTGAGGCATACTCTAATAATTTTATAACAAAAGGGGATAAGTTCATAAGATTTTAATAGAAATATGATAACAACAATTAATTATATTATTTACACACAATTCGAACTACAGTATAAACCTTCTAAAAAATAAATCGAAAAAACATAAGTAGAATGCATTTATTAATGCTTACACTTATTAGGCATGTATTATCTGTAACAAAGTTCTAAAAGAATAGAAAATTTTGATGAAGTCATAAAAGAATTTGCTTCGTCGGAAAATTAAATTTTAGTGTTTATATTTTTAATTTTCTAATTTTTTTATTTAATAAATACTTGTGTTTACTTTTTTACTTAAATATTATACAGGCTGTTCCTTAATGATATGCGAATATTTAAGTGTGTGAATCTACATGAAAAATTAATGTTAGTTTGCTTGCCAACTATGGTCCAAAAATGTTTCCTTACAAAAACTCGGGGTGTTGAAGTTTAAGGAAAAAAATGGAAATTAATTAATATTTTAAGAACCGCTTCAGATATTTCAGTAATATTTAGTAGGTAGTGAAAGTTAATAAAGGTGCATATTTTTCAATGCAAAAAGAATTTTTAGCTTTAACAGTGGCGGGCGTACGGGTATTGACTTCGATATTTTTTAATAAAAAAATGGTACGCCAATGGTTTTTTTCCAAATAAAAATTAGTTTTGAATTCCCCATTCAATTTAGAGTATAAGATCTCTCTTAAGTTGTTTTCTTTAGATGCGCCATTTTTGAGTAAAAAAATAAAAACCGTTCTATTGTCCGAGAAAATTAATGTAATAATTGAAGAATGCAATTTTTATTTATTATTACTAACTTTCACTACGTACTAAATATCACTGAAACATCTGAAGCGGTTCTGAAAATATTATTTCCAATTAAATTAATTTCCATTTTTTCCCTTAAACTTCAACACCCCGAGTGTAAGGAAACATTTTTGGACCACAGTTTATAAAGCAAACTAACATTAATTTTTCATGTAGATTCACACCCTTAAATATTCGCATATCATTAAGGAATACCCTGTATAAATTAGAAAAAGCGGCACTTTTTTTCTTATAAAATAGTTTTTAAGAAAAGGGGGGGGCACAAAATAAGATTAGCTTAGGGGCGCTAACAACTATAATCCGACCCTGAGAATAATGCAAATGTAGGTACTAAAATAGTTCCAAGTAAAGAAGAACAAAAGATCGACAAATTTTGTCCTTGCCACTGTAATTAGCTATTCCAACAAGAAAGAGAAAACACTGATTTTTAGACATTTATTTACATAAGAGTTGTTTTTTCCAATAGAAAGTTGTTTTTTGAATTTTTTTTAATTAAAATATCAATTTTCAGTTACACTGGGTACAAAACAAACTCATTTTATGCTTTTATTTACATTACATAGCATATTTCTTTTTTAAAAATTACTTGACATTAATTATTCAAAAAAACCTGACTACATTATACCTATACATTTTTGTAAAATGAAAAAATAATGTTTTTTTGGTTTCTACCTAAAAAATGTAACGTTGATATTTATCTCAAAAGTACTAAATTCAGTTCAACTTGTAGTACAAATTATAAGGTGAGATCGAAATGTAACTGAATCAGAGGAGGCTGTGCCAGCGTAAGTGTAGTGACGTATCTAATATTAATACGGCTTGTTCGATTCAGTTACATTTCAATCTCAGGTTATATACTTATTAATTCAAATTATAGTACCAACTTTTACTTTTTGTATTGGTTAAAAAAAGTAAGAACATGGATTTGTTCAAAAATCGAATAATTAAAAACTGGATTGCTTCTCAAAAACGAAAGATAGAAGTGCAAAATTGTTTACACTTTTAAATTTGTCTAAAAGTAGCAAAAGAATGTATGGTTACGATGAATCATCGCCAGCAAAGTTTCTGAGAGCTTCGGATTATTCATCATTTATGGGAACGAATGGAACGTGCTTCGAGAATAATTCTGAAAAGTCATGCTTCGAGAATGATTCTACAAGGTGGACTATCAAATATACAAGCAGGGAGACTGACCGGGAAGTCAGTCAAATAGTGAGAATAAGATAAGTGAGTGAAGTGCAAACAGCGAAAGTGGACGGAAGCGCGAAGAAGCCTGAAGTTATTTAATATTTACTGTGTTTAATTAAGTTTGTCGTGTAATTATTAGTTCTGGAATATAAATTTTCAGTTTTGAAATTTAGACGGCGAGTTTAAATTACCCATAATCGTAATAGTATTATTCATTTCTTTGAATGTTGGACGGAAGTATGAAAATCATCGAAAACCAGTCATCTGGACAATTTGTATTTATTTTCCAAATTTCAAGCACCACAATCGGCTCATAAACAATGTTTCAAATTTCGCTACTATAGATACATCACTTGCTACTTCTTTGAAAATGAGGGTACCCGTATTTTTTTGTTTTGTAAATGATTTTGTTATAACTAGAAAAACTAATTCTAAATGTTTAACAAAGTTCATTGTGCCCTAATAAAGTGATTTATTTTTTCCTTATTGGCTCAAAAACATCTGCGAACGTATTTTAAAACTTTTTTTTTGTTTCTATAAATTTATTGTTGTGTAATTCTTGTTATGTCATTTGACATAAGTCAGGATGATCATTTTAATAAGTTGATCTATCCCAGATATAGGTATTTTCAGCACCACCTGAACATAGCCAATGAAATCAAAAGTCCTCTTATTACGTCATATCTGGAAAATTGACTTTATAACAATTTTTTTCTCTAGTTAAAAATGTCCTCACAAAAAGAAAAAGTAGGGGTCGATTTTTTTTTAAATACTTACAATGCCATTTTATCCAAAAAATGATTTAAAAGATTTTAAAGTTTTTCGAGTAGTATTTTTGGACTGCAAATTCCTAATCCCAATTAATGGTTGTCATTCATAAGATCTGCAGAGCTTGAATCTACCAAAAATATAAATGGTAATTGTTTATTGTCGTGGTAAACCGTCTCGAGCCAGAAATTAAACAAAGTTATCGTTCAGGAATAAAATAAAATATATTATTTAAAAAAAAGCCTACGACAAGTGGCGGACCCAAATTCTGTTATAAACGCTTACTATTTGGAGTATTTGGACCAAACCGAGAGCCACTGCAGAGAAAAAAATTTGGTCGAAATTTCCGAAATTCGATTTTCAAAAATGGTGTGCTTGTATTTAGAACAATCTCGATTTTTTTATCATTATCAGACGAATTGATAGCCATTTTTTCTTTGGTTATTCTCACAATTTTAATTTTAGAAAAAGTTATGAGGTAACGAAACTTTAGAAAGAATATATTTTTAGAAAATTAAATTTCAAATGCTCATAATTTTTTCTAAAATCAAAATTTTGAAAAGAAAATTGGCCATGAATTTGTATTATAATAAAAAAACGGCATTGTTCTAATAGAAATACCTATCGTCGGCAAGTCGGCATACCATTTTTGAAAATCAAATTTCGCAAACTTCGATAAATCTTTTTTTTGTGCAGGCCTCAATCTGGTCCCAATATATGACCTCTATAACAGAATTTAGCTCAATGCTATGTTTTCAAAATACAGAAACTTATAAAATCATGGGGGCGCCACTGGAGTAGTAGGGTGCATAAAATTATAGGGATTAACATTGGTGATTGGTGAGGTAGTCCTCGAACTCGTCCTTGAATGACAAAGAGATCCGCGTCGTGTATACCGTATTAATATTGCCCCCGAAATATTGTTAACTGACGCATTCATGTTACGCCACTGGTGTCAGAATCAGTCAGAATCCAACACGCAGCTTAGGCTCCGCCCTTGTCTTTTTCATATTTGATTTCGACTCTATAGGTTGTACACACAATGTTCTGTGGTACACACTTTCACCATTTTGTTTCTAGTTTAGCCCCACACCCCGAATCCATGTAGGCTTGAAATATTTTTGCAGGTATTCCCTTTTTTTTATTTATTTTTTTATACATACGTTGTACATTTTACCCTCATCTGAACAAAAGAGGTACTAGCTATACCTCTAAATAAGGTTTTTCAGATCTATATTTGAAAACATTAAACAATTATCTTTTTTATTTTAAGTATAACAATGTCGTCATCAGATTCAGAATCATCAGAAGCTTCATGTGAATGCAGCGAGCCAAAATGCGTACAGTTTTTTTATGAAGAATTTGACCGCCCTCCTTTGGTAATTGAAATCATACATAAAACACAACTTCAAACTTCCTTCTACAAAATTTTAGGGCATACGGGAAGAATTAGTCGCTGCCGTTATTCAGAACAAGGTAGATGTGGTCAAGGAATTACTTAGCTCCTCAATTTGGGACAGCCAATATTACAACACAACAAACAAAGATGGTTATAATTTATTACAAGTTGCGATTCTTGCAGAAAAGTAAGAAAACACTTTGTTTCGTTTCATTGTTTATTGTTGTGCATTTTTAGCCAAGAAGTATTTGACTACTTATTATCTCTCCCAGAATATCCCATCGAATATGAAACTGAAGATTATACTTGTATAACTGACAGTATAACTGCATTGATGCTATCACTCGTTTCTACTTATATAGAACATTTTGCTTATGAATTAATTAAAAAAGGGGCACGAATTAACCAAACTACTAGTGAGGGTAATCCACTTTTGCATCAAGCTCTTGGTCGCAATTTTGCAAAAGTTTCAAAGTTATTAATTGAAAAAGGAGTTGATGTAAATGTTTGTAATCATGAAAATCTTACACCACTACAAATCGCTGCTCATTTGAAATATGATGATGATTACGCTGAAATAGTCTCTATGTTACTGATTTTTGGTGCCGATTCTAAAATTAAAAATCATATTGAATTTACCCCATTTGAACAATCTGTAAAGTCACATCGACCAGATGAAATACAAGAAGTATTGTTTTATTACACTTATGACAAATTTTCAGACTTAGAAATTCACTTGGAAATACTGTTACAACTTGCTTTAGATAACCCACCTCTATTTGATCAAATAACAAAACGGCAGTTTGACATAATAACAAATTTAGAAAGTGCTAGTGCGTGCTTCCGTTATTTGTCCTTAATGGATTCAACTCGTTTAAAAACAATTATAACACGATTTGGAACATCTATTAATTTTGTCTTAACAGAGATTTGTAAAGAAAGCACTAGTGATTGTACTAATTTTCGTCTTGACAATCTAAATTTATTTCTTGAAAATACCAGTCTAAAAGATCAAATGATAACTTTTATTAACTCTTTAGACAGTTCGTCAATTGTTACGTTTATAGCCCGTTCAACAGAAAATGAGTCTGTGACACGTGAATACATGTGTTACTTTTTAAGTTATGGACTTGAAATTGTTGAATTTGATCTTCATTTCGTTTATTTCACATTTAGGTTTTGTCAGTTACTAAAAATTCTTTTACAAATGGATTTTAAAAAGGAAAATCCTTCTCGGCTTCGCTATAATTGTATGCCAATTTTACTAATTAACATGAATGCAAATATTCAAAACATTCTTGAAGATTATGATTTATGCTCGTTTCGACTTAGAGAACTCGTGGAGCATTTCTCCCATCCTAAATTGTATTCTATATACAAAGAAAAATTGCTTGATAAAGAGAAAGAAAGTTTCAATCCTCCGCAGATACCACGTCTTGTTGAACTGGCTAGAAATGTATTTAGAAGTCATTTTGTAGACAGGTTCCAAATCAAGACCACCAGAAGATTTTATACACTTTTAAATTGTTTACCAATTAGTTCTACTCACATAAAAATTATTACTTATGAAACAAAATTGTATAGCCTCGGTGAATGACGATATTACTAGTATACTTATTCAATGATAACATATAAACTAGGTATAACTTTATAGTTTTTGATATTTAGGTTTTTCTAATCTAGTAATAATCTATATTTATACAATATTTAATAAATATGTTTTAGGTTAAGTATCTGCTAATTATAAGTTACATACAATAAGTATTATGTTAAATATTAAAAAAAAAAAACAATATGTATTTTGATATTCACTGAACATTGATTTAATATATCTAGTTTTAATATTTTAAATTTAATAAATGTACTCGTATATTATACGCAACATATAAATAATTTAGTTTTATTGTTAAACTTCTTTTATCATAAAATGAGAATGTGGCTTAAGTCATAAATTATTTAACAAAACACTGCACTTACGCTATTAATACTTTCGAGTTTTCAATTTATGAGTCTATTCTACTACGAGCAGGTATAATTTTTTTTATTTTTAAATGCTATTGCCTGTGGCCATTTAGGTATTACTTCTTACTTCGGGTTTAAACCCATCAGTAGGTTTACAGCTTAAATACGGCTGCTTATAGCATTAATGTATTACTTAAGTCAAATTCTTATTTTCTTATAAAAATATTATACATAAATATTGTACATAAGGGGCATCTATGTCATATTAAACTGCAAAAAACTTTGAGATCTGCAATATTCTTAAAAATTTTCTTTAAAAAGAAGATTTCATGCAAATTTTCAAACCTTAAACGTTAGAAAAAAATTTACCAAAATTTTTTGTCAAAAAATGAATTAAAAACATAAAAGAATAAAAATGTATGCTAATAAAATAAAACGTTCATCGATTTGAAGGAAAAAATATAAATAAACAAATGGTTGTTATTGCGAAAATTCACAAAAGAAAGATAAATTTTAGCTGCCTCAAAAATTGTGTTAAAAATAATTAATTTTTAATCAAAATTTTAATTTAAATGAATTAGTGTATTCGGAGTTCAAGAGGAAGTAAAACCTTTTTGCAATGAGAGCTTCTTCACAGATTTTTGCGGACTTTGCTCCATTTGAACGTTAATGTGTTTCACAACATCTTCAGTACGAGTGAAATGTCGATCAATATTATGTTACTTTTTGCTTCTTAAACTTTAAATAAGGTTTTTTTTAATCGAATGCTGTCAAAATTTTACAATTTTGCTGTTTTAGTACATTGTAGTTTTGTTTTACTTTTCCGTATAGAACTTTTTTGTCAAACAATTAAAAAAATTAAATGTTACTATTTAATAATCTTTATTAAACATCATTTACAAATACGAATGATCACTCAAATGCTCTCCCACTTGTTCCTGTTCCTCAACCTGTCTCAACTCACAAAGCTGAGTAACATTTTCCAAAATCACTTTAAGTGTATTCACATTTTCTATATTATAAACATTGCTTGCTAAAACATCAGTCCTTTCAATAATAGCGTTCCGTAAAACCTCCACATCTTCACGACTCTCCTCAGTTTGCCGTTCCTCAGCAATTTCAATAATAATCTCTTCATCGCAAGTTGAAATCTCATCACTCATTTGTTGAGCAATTGATTGACAAAAGTTTACCCAAATGTAATGTATATGAACACACATTGCATTCCCAATAAAGAAATCTACACAACTACAACTAAAGCAATGCAAACAAATACCACAAGTGGTACAAATTAAATTGCAGCATTTCTTGTGTAAATATTTTTGAACGATGTGAGATAATCCAGTTTCTTCTTCAGTAACATTCCAAATGTTTTCATTTATAATACTACCATTCAGTCTATTCTCCATTATCAAAACGTGTCTGGCATCATTCTCAGTTTTGAGAAATACCCGATTTGTTTTGGTTTTCAATATAGAATTTACAGTTTCATCCCGGATAAATCTGATCAGAGAATGGAAGATTACATCAAATCGGGTTTCCGTATCTTCATTTAAATACTGCGTCAACATATCTCCAACCACTTCGAGTTGTTTATGAGGCACATTTGCTGTGTTTCTGTAACACTCAGCCCACTTCTTCGCATCACTATAACCCTCTAAAAAGTATTCAAGAAAGTTCTTAAAATCTGCGTCACTGCTTATCACTTTCATTGTATCTTCAAGATTTTCAACAAATTCATTTTCGTCGCAATTAGTTTGGAGGATCTTTAAAGAATCATAAACCCACGTTCTTTTGATTCGAGTCACGTCAGTTTCATTACAAACGATTCGATTCAAATTTAATTTCCAGTCGACTTCGATTTGGATCGGGTTGTAATAAGAGTAAGGGACTTCCCCCATCACACTTTTCCACGCTTCGTAGTACATCTCATCACAATTTGTTATCAAAATATTGGGTGCTACAATGCCGATTCTTTCTTTTATTTTGTTAAAAAATAAATCATAACTCCTTCTGTGGACTTTATCTGTGAACATACAAGCAGCAGGGAAACTTTCCCAACTTTTTCCAATTACAAAAAGTGTAATCAACTCAAAATCGCAATTATTTAGTGATGTTGAACTTATTACAATAATATTATTATTTCCAATTTCTTTTAACATTTCAGATTGATACTTTGTCATTAGAATTAAGCAAATATCCTCAGTTTTGGGAAATTCCTGAATATTGGAATACAATACAGGGTTGTCTTCATACATGCTACATTCGATTACAAATTGATTCACATTTATTTTGCTTGAAATCACGGGTTTGCCATCTTTCAAATCTATATTGAAGGATTTTCGAATATTTTGGATATCTTTTCGGGCTAAAAAATTAATTCGTTTTAAATTACTGCCATTAGATTTTTTGACTGAATGTAAAACTGATGAAACAGGTAGACCAAGTAAGAGTTTTGAAGCTACAGCTCCTCTGTCCTGTTTTGATAATTTAACATGTTCCAAATTAATTTCGTGGCCATAGTGAGTTTTGAAATAGTTTATAGATACTGAACCGTTGTGGGATTTATTTACAATTATTTGACTAGTACAACCATGGTTTAATTTTAATACCCATTTTCTAGCTCGGCGTTTTCTTGTAGTATCGTCCACGTAGCTACGTTTTCCTATAAAAAAAATCTGAAATAAAAATCTTGGGAATAATGTTAATAAAATATTCTAGCAAAAAATGGTGGAAAAGTTAATAAGTGATAACCTACGTTAATTGTCTTCTTGTTTCTTTTGTTTTTTTACGTCAATTGTACTTAGATAATTGTTCAGTAGTTAATTTGTTAGTCAAATAAATTCAATTTAAATTAACGAAATCGAAAATTTCGTCCAAATTACCTAAAATTCTTTTTTCTCAGTTCTTGTAAATTCGTTCAAAATTATGCGGGTTACTTAACTGCTAAAAAAAAGTTAAAATATTCGACAAAAAGTATGGAGACCCAATCCAACACTGACATAATATGGTAATTTTGAAATTGACGCGTGTTCAAGTCAAGTGAACAATATGACAACGCACATTAAACTTTAATCTAAAGAATTGTGGAGGAAGAATAACGTTAAAACGAAGAGCTGTTCCACAAATATTAAGCAAAAGACATGTTGTAACGAACAAATCACATCAAAAACATTGTACTCCATAGTTGCCAACATGTGCTAATCTCCTAGATTTTCATGAAAATTTATACGTTTGTGACGTTCCAAAGGTCTGCGTGCCACATTATATTTATGCCTCCTGTTTAGAAACTAATAATGGGCTGATTTCAAGTTGAGATACTACCGGTAGTATCGCAAATTTTAATACGTTTCCAAAGCAACAACCAATAACAACAACGAATTTTTTTTTAAATTTCCATGGAAACAAAGATACTACCGGTATTATCTCAACTTGAAATCAACCCATTAGAGAGAAAAATGAATTTTATCACTTAAACATAAGTTTATTTATGGAATGCGTTTGATTTATTAAAATAAAAATCATTCTCGTCCCCATTAGCAAGTAGCTACAACCACTTTATTAACGGAATTTTAGATAAAACTGAAAATTGTTGACAAAAAAGCAGTTGGTGCTAGCCTTGTGTACGCACAATGGTTATTGAACATGTTTTTCAACACTTGGGTGCGATCATGGTAAATTAACGACAACTTATCACGAGGAATGTCCAAGACAACAAAAATTCCTGCCAGGAATGTTTTTCTTTTGTGTTATTTACTCAAACATTGTTGTTTGACAAAGATTATAGGAAAAAAGTTTCAGCACTACACATTTTTCACGACAGAAGTTTGCTTTTAAAGTACGAGAGGTTTTCGTAAAGATTTTAAGCGCAATACGCCCTTAAATAGGTCATTTAGCTGTTTAATCGCTGCTTCTTAGAAATTTGAAAAGTTTTTTTGTTTCAATTTATAGTTTTCATTTTACTCCGAATATAAAAACTGCATGATGTTACCTAACAATTGCGTCGTGTTTATATATTTCTTAAAAGAACATTATTTATTTTGTCGTACAGATGATATAGTGTACTGCTGTTATTTATCATCTATTGTGAAATTCATTTCTCTGACATTTGAGGTATTTTTGTCGTTCTATTACTTTTTTTTCTAGCAACCATTTTAGTCTATAGTACAATCTTCTCTGTCACAGGTCTCTTTACAAAAACTTCCTCCACTGAGGCCAATCTTGGGCTAACGCTACTGAAAGCCTAATCTGTTTGTTTTGTGTTCTTGCAGTTACCTAATTAGTAATTACCCACTGTTGTCTTTTTATACAGTGTAGTAAGGGTGCAAGAAAATAATTGTCAGTGTAAGAAAAAAACTCGTTTTAGATAATTCATGGCATGTCGTACGTAAAAATGCCGTAATTTAAGGTCAAATTCACAAAATCAAAATGTTTTTTCCGTCATAGTGTCCCAATTTTCTAATGGTCGCCACCGTATAGTGTTAAT
Organism: Tribolium confusum; assembly: GCA_029207805.1. Lineage (NCBI taxonomy): Eukaryota > Metazoa > Arthropoda > Insecta > Coleoptera > Tenebrionidae > Tribolium > Tribolium confusum. Next base: position 16,800,815 of record JALGAY010000006.1, read on the forward strand.
AGAAAATGGCGAAAAAGCTCTACAGTACGTTGTAGGAAACTGTTAAAATAATCCCAGGAAATAATTTAAGAAAATTATTTTGTCATAACATGATAAAACAGATCCCACAGATCACAAAAAACTTCACGATTTTTAAAATTTGTAAAAACAAAAAAAAAAGAACTTTCAACTTTACTTTTTTACACCGTATGTTTATTATAATTTTTAATAAAAAGTAGTCATGTAAAACAAAAATGCTAATAATGTAGTGCGTAACAATTTAAATTTCAATTTGGTAAATGCCATTAGTCATTACTGACACTGTCGTACGTATTCGTAAAATCTGGATTAAGAGACATTATGGAGTTTGCAGCAGAGCAAAAAATTTTCTTATACAGTCCTGCTATTTGACAAAAAACAATTATCCTCTAGAAGAAATTTATCCTCTTTTTGCAGTCTGTCTATCGTAAAAGCAAACTTTACACTAATAAGAATTTTAACTTATAGAAACTTATAAAGAAACATTTTCGCGAAACAGAGCGGCACACTTAGCAATGCGTTATTGTGATAAAACGCCGTCAAAACAGTTAACAGTGAACGCTTGATTCAACGATAACACGAACTTACCTTGCTTTCGGTAATTGGCTAAAAGACCGATGTTTTTTACTACATGTGTCCGCTTTGAACGTTATCAATGGCATAACATACAAGTTTTATAAACAAAATGTTATTTTTTTTTTGTTTAAATAATTAATAATAATAATTATAAATTCACAAATTATAAATAAATAGACTTAAATACCATGCAATTCTTCTTCTCAAAGTGTAAAAAATGACTAAAGATTAGAATAGGGAAAACTAAAATAATACAAATGGCAAATGAAACTGAATTTGTAATTTCGTATTTCCTAAGTAAAACAAAAAATTTAAAAAAACCGAGAGATCTTGCAAAAAGAAGAATAGGCAAAAGAATAAAAGAAGACATTAGAAACAAAATAGGAATATTGATTTCATTATACATATCGATCATTTTTCAATAAAAAAGAAATACCTATCTAAGGGGCTGATTTCAAGTATAAGATAATACCGGTAGTATCTTCGTTTCCATGGAAAAATAAACAAATTCGAGGTTGTGATTCGCTATTGTCATGGAAAAGTATTAAAATTTGCGATACTACCGGTATTATCTCAACTTGAAATCAGCCCATAAGAACACTAAAATTAAAATTCACGAAGCAAAAAACTAGTTTTTGAGATAAAAAATACTACGAAAAAGTATAGGAGTGACAAGACTAGACACAAAAAATGAAAAAAAAAAGTTTTCAGTGTATTAACAGTTTTATAAAAAAATGAACAACAAAGGATAAGATAGTTCGGTCACATAGTTCGAATGAGCGAAGATAGAACAGTAAGAATGAGGGAAGTAGAAACAAATAAAAAGAAAAAAGGAGGTTGACCATGAAGAAAATGGAACGAAGAAGTCACAGAATCCCTAAAAAATGAGTTGACCACTAGGAAAAATCATCTATACTTACATTTACCACATTTATGTACTAATATTTACTAGACATTTACTACATTTACTTTGTAGTGAACACCACATTTGCCAAGTGATCAAGCCCTCGCTAAAAAAGAAGGGACTAAACTGGGATCAATAAAAAAAAGAAGCAAAAAACATGATAAAAAATAAACGGATCATCAAATCTAGACCTACGGAGGTAATCTTGAAGAGGTTGCGAATAAGTACTTCCAGAAAAAAAAAGAACAACCAAAAATAATCACCTGTTCTGCTGCATTCATAGTAATAAGTTTCAGCACCCGTCGTTTTCCGTTTCGTGGCAGTCGAATGCACGTATTGAACATAATTTTCAGCCTCTTCGTTATGTAACCATTTCTTAAACTCTGTAATCAGGTATATCTGATTCTTGTACCTTGTCTTCTTCTCTAACTTTTTTACCTTGTAAATTGGGAAAATCCAAATTTAATTCAACCAAATTTAAAGCATGTTTAGCTGCAAGATGTCCCCGTAGTTCCCGATTGTACTTAAATGAGATTTTACAGCCCTCCAGACATTTATAATGGTATGTATCAAAATCTCCAGGAAGTAGATCACATCTTTGCACGTCTAAACTATGAACCAAACGAAGATGTCTTGTCAAATTGCTTTTCGATGTTAATTTACCACTACAGCTTGTGCATGAAAAAGACATTATTCTTTTTTTAATGTGGAAAAAATATTGTACACAAACAACACTAGACACATGTCAAATAGTGAGGTTAGGACTTGACGCGGCAAATTTAAAAATTTGGAACATTTCACGTTTGAGTGGTTCGGACAATACAAACAATTTTTAAAATAAAAATGTCGCAAAACAAAGAGCTTTACACGTTCCCACAGCCTTACAAATTCACACCTTATGATAAAAATGATTTTGATAGTGATTTAGTAAATAATACAGCATCCATTTCAAAAGATAATTTCAGGGTTTGTAAAGTTATCATTTTGGGGGACTTGTGTGTAGGAAAAACATCCTTGTTAAACAGGTAAATTATAGTTTATAACAATAGGGTTATTATACATTTTTCTCAGGTTTTGTCACAGGATATTCGATTCTAATTATCGGACTACAATTGGTGTAGATTTTCATTCGGAACAAATAAATATATTAGGAATCCCTTATCATTTACAAATGTATGTAATATAGCAGGTATACTTCATTACACGATATGTCAAAACTATAAAATCATCAGAAACTTCACCAAGTTAACTTCTGATAATGCCTGTTGTTAAATAATACGAACTAATTTATTAAATTCTTTGCTTTAGTCTAAACATAATATGCTTGCTTCTACCGGACTGTCATAAATTAGTTTGAATTATTTTACTTTAGGGAAGTTCCTGATGATTTTATGATTTTCGTATATTTTGCAACCAAGTATACCCAGCTTATATTCCGAATAAAAATTTGCTTTTAGATGGGATACAGCTGGTCAGGAACGATTTAAATGTATAGCGCAATGTTATTACAGAAAGGCCCATGGTATAGACTGCCCAGAAATAGTTTTAATTCTTCTCCTAATTAAATAATTTCAGTTATTATGTTAGTTTTTGATCTATCTTCAATCCGAACATTAGCCAATTGTAAAAATTGGTTACGTGATGCTTTAGAAGTTTGCAATGATACCAATCCTTTTATTTTTCTTGTAGGATCAAAAAAAGATTTACTTGTAATTATTTTAAATATTTTTTTTCAATACTAATTACAATGTTTCAGTCAGAGGAAGGTTACAAAAGTGTAGAAAATATCGCAATAACAAGTGCAAGAAAGTTAAATACGGAATTTTGGAGTGTCTCATCCAAAACTGGCGAAAATATTGACAATTTATTTTACAGAGCGGCCGCTTTAAGTTTTGACCATCATATCAATTTAATTATGGGCGAAAATCTAAATAACACTAGCCAAAAAATTGGAACTGAATTAATTTGTATGTTTTTTTTATTTTAATTCATTGGAAATAATTTTGAGATTTTCTAGCTATACAAAACAAAAAGAAAAATAAAAATCAATATATTAGTTGTAATAATATTAATTGTAGTAATATTTAAAAACAAAAAATGTTTGTGTATCTCATAAAATTTTAATTGAATAAAAAATCTCCGATAATTTTAGGATTTATCCGACGAAATAGAAAACAATGCTTAGCTGCCGCCCTCATTTGAATCTTTCCAGGTAGGCTTTTCTCTTTCTCATCAGAATCACTTTTTTAGTAATTTTATTTTATATAACAAATTCTGAATAACAAATTACACAGGTCTACAGGGGTCTTCCTTCCGCGACCCCCCCCCCCCCCCCCCTTGATGGTTGATAAATTTTAGGCCACTGACGCTGATACCGGGAAAATGATGAAAAAATTCCATCACATCTAAATTTTTTATTTATCTTTATTTTTTTAGTAAAATCATATAAAACTAATAATAATGCTTTTTTCGCAAAAAAGTTACTAATTACCTTCATTTAGATTCTGTTAACTGATTGTCATTAATGCTTTAGTAGAATTTATCTAATTCAGTTAATTAAATCTTGAGTGATAACTTGAAAAACCGTCAAATTTGAGATCTTTTGTTAATGAGGTCATTATCAAAGTGAAGTTGTGAATTTCTGTCCCTTTTATTTATTTATTTTTTCTATAACAAAAAGGTAAATTAGACACGATAAATAATATTGAAAAATATCGTGCGAGAAAAATTAGTTCCCCGAGAAAAAGTTTTGTTGCCACCTCTACATATAAAACTGGTAAAGATAAAACAATTCGTTAAGACGCCAAGGCTCTGAATAAAAAAAGGAGAAGGTTTCAAATACCTGCAACAAATTTTTCCAGCTTTACCGGAAACTAAGTTGAAAAAACAAATTTTTGTTGGCCCAGATATAAGAAAATTGATGAAAGACGCAAGTTTCGACGAAAAATTAAGTTCAGTTGAAGTAAAAGCATGAAAATCTATTAAAGAAGTTGTGAAAAACTTTCTTGGAAATCATAAAAATGACAATTATAAGAAAAAAATGTAAAGAAAATCATTGAAAATTACTGGAAAATGGGGTGTCCGATAAGCAAACTTCAACTTCCTGAATTCTCACTTCGACTCCTTCCAGGAGAACTTGGAAGCCGTAAGTAAAGACCAAGGTGAAAGATTTCATCAGGACCCAAAAGAGATGTAAGGTATGTATCAAGAAATATGGAATATTCCAACAATGTCGGATTTTTGTTGGTTGTTGAAACGAAATAAACCAAACACTATTTACAAATACCACAAAAGTATTTAACCATTGTTTTATGTGTATTTATGAGAGATATTTAGGATTTTTCGAGAAAACTAGATGTGAGGAGGAAAAACTAAAATAATATTCGTAATCAGCGGATGAAAATACTCTAGAATCGGTCTGGGGGGAAAATAAAAGTTAAAATTTGTAGACCTGTGTTATTAAAATGGCTTTTTTGAATTACCAGCTTTTGTAGATAAAATTTTGTATATCATTCGTGGATTTGACCATTTTACAGTAACTCGTATGATTAGAGGTAAACTCGAACTGTATCCTCGTCATCTTCCCACTCATTGTACTGTAAGCTGTACTAATGCTTTTATCCTATTAATAATTTAAAAAAATGTGAAAACTAAAGAAATCAAATCTCAATTAATCAGCGACTGAAACAAATCGTTTAGATCTCTTGCTATTCATAAAATTTAAAACATTTTCAAAATATATCTTGGTATTTTTTACCTATATTTAACAAATAAAACATAACCAACCAAAAGTCCGAGTTGCTTAAGTTGTACCTCGAAAGAGTTCCTATATTGTACAAGTATAATAAAGGTTTTTTTTTATAAGCTTTTCTGTGACATTTCTGGTTGTAGGTGATATGTAATTGCTTATTGCAAATGGAAAAAGAGGATAGGAAAAAATGGAATGAGGTTCGGTAAGGGATGGATATTTGAAAAAAAAAAAATTTCAGTACCAAACTTATTCAGTATTTATTGATCACGGTGTTCCTACGAGTACTTACTTATTAGTCTATTATCACAACGAAAAATAATTAAAAATACTCGCTAATTAAAACCCACAGCAAATGTTCAAGGGAGCATTATTAGCTGCCTAACGTTGCGATGCACTATGACTTAAAAATTGCAAAACTAATTCTACAAAAAAGTAACTGGAACATCTTAAGGGGCGTATTGTAGGTAATTTCTCTTATGGGAATTCCAATGTAAACGCGCGAATCTGTTGCACTTTTATTTATAAAAGTATTTCAATGAGATTTGGTACAACAATTGTTCTAGTTATTAACTACAAAATGACTGGAAGCGATTTTAAAAAATATGTTTATAAATAATAAAAAATCATTATTAAAAAATTATTAAAATTTAAAATCAACGAAATTAAAAATTTAAAAAAGTCAAAATGTAGTTCATGTTATTACAATAGTTATAGCAAAAACCCTTTTTAATTTTTTTTATAAATAAACAAGCTACAAATTCGCGCATTTACATTGAAATCCCTATACTAGAAAAATTTGTCCAAATAAATTTAAAGCGCTGGCTTTATTTTACTACGCTACGAAAACGGTCAAGCTACAAAAATGTTGTAGATAATTAAATTTTATATAATAATAAAGAGAGGCGAGGGTCAATGCATTAAAATAAGTTTCTTTCCCTTTTACTAAAAATTTTAAAAATGCTGAAAAAAAAAAAAACCCAGTTTGTTAAACTTTGTCTCACCTTTAGTCCCTAAACTGTTAGACATACACATAAAAATTTCGCAGACTTTATTTTACAAAATTTCATTCTCTACAACTTTTCCTTTAAAATTTTTTGTAGCTTTTCGCCGCATTCCAAGCTCGTGACTAATATTGCGCATTTCACACTTCTATAATAAAAAACCATTATTTAAACATTTTATGATGTTTTTTTAGCAAACTTCAATGGGCTATTACACCACATTTTTTTTATTGCAAAATCTAAAAGTATTTATCTCAACTTAAATTTTGACACTATTACCATGGACTTTATTATTGCCCTAATGCACAAAAAAAAATATTTAATTTCAAATTTTGCTTGTGACGTAATAGCCCTGTGCTTGCGTTATTGCACTAATTTGCGTCAATGCGCATTCGACCCGATATATTCGATTTAAGTTGGCAATAGATTTCTAACTGTATATGTCACTCGACCAGTCACTGTAAACAAAGAGATTTTTTGGCGAATTATCGATAACCGCTTCTGTAGTAAACGGTAAATTAATAAATTCACTACCGCACCTAACAACGCAAAAATATACTTGGTGACACATCCCGGTCAGTATGTCTGCTAAAGTTTGTTATTTGAGGTTATGTGATATTGTCACGTGCCTTGAAAAACATTTGAAGAACGTTTATATTATTATTAATTATATCATTATGGATAATAATAATAATGATGTTACAATCATCTCAAACCATGAGGTACAGGATATGGCTGTGAACGTTGATTTAGAAACAACAAATATTCTATTTAAGGGTACGTAGTGATTTGTACATATTTATATACTTGAATTACATTAAAGGTTATTGTTTGTAATAAATATTAACGAATAATACGTATATCGTAGACTCCAGTCAAGCAAAATTATTTTTGGAAACTTGCATACTCCAAGACAACACTGAATCTGATGGTTTCTCACCTGCACCTTCCATAAAAGTGCATTTATGGTAACGAATTGCTGATAAGTTAGAAGCCATTGGTTTTACGATAGGAAAAAATGGGGCCGAGAAGTGCAGACAAAAATTTTCAAATCTTTAGAAGCAATATATTAGCCACATTACCGAAGTAAAAACTACAGGTGAAAAGAACAGGAAACCCCATTATATTTTGAAAGACTACATACCATATTAGGTAAAAAATAATTATACATATTTAACCATTTCAATAAAAAGTTAGTAATGTTGTATTATTAGGTACAAAGGACAGAATTAATCCGAAAAAAACAAAGGACTCTATCAGAGGAGGAGCCAGCAGTGTCTGACAAAGAGAATATCGTAAACCGATTTGCAAATAAAAAATATACTTTAGTGAAATCAAACACAGATACATAATACATATATGTATGAAGGTAGTTAAAGAAGAATTAGAAAAAGACCGTAAAATTAATAATGAAAATTTCAACACATTGTCCACTTTATTACGCGAGCAACATAGCCAAAGGGAAAGAATGATTGATCTTTTTGCAGATTTTGTTACAAGTAGCAAGAAACACAAGTAGGAATCAGAGGAAAATGATTTCTTTAAATCAGAATGCTTTTTTTGGGTGATTTTATTTTGTGAATTAAGTTATGTTTTTTGTTAATTTTTGTGTTAAAAAGTAAATGAAGAAATAAATATTTTTATTGATTAAAACACTTCAAATATAGAATTTACATATTTATTATAAGTTGTGCAGCAATTCTGTTTCGTTTTGCTTTTCCCAACCTTTACTGTTCTAAATCATTATAAAATCATTCCGCACATTAGTACGTATCTGCAATTATTTCTCCAGTCTATTGGTCATTATGTAGTATACAAAAAAGTATTTTCTATAACTGTCCTGCACTTAGAGAGTGGTTATTTCTGTCCATACGGTTCAAATTTATCATACGGGATTTATCACTAAACTGGTCACTTCACCAAAACTTTCTTATTTAACACTTATTTATTAACTTTGTCCCTTTGTACGCAGCGTCATGACGTGTTCTCCATTTTTATTAAAGAAACGAAAACACGACTGTTAGTAAACAAAAACGAATCACAGTTGTCAAATCACAAGGTCAAATCACACATGTCAAGTGAAGTGGTACCAACCTATTTTCTCCCAACATCGAAACTAACTAAAACTCATCGAGCTTGAACACGATTGGTTGATAGAGTCATTAAGGGCTATTACGTCATGGCCTCCAGATTTAAATTTCTAATGCCCGTAATTCAAAATCAAATGCCATTTTGACATAACCAATTGTGTCATAGGGCTTCTTCCTATATATATTTTGTGTGTATAATGTTTTTTTTCGATTTCGTTTCATGGTGTAATAGCCCATTAGCAGGTGAGAAGCTTCGGCTTTCCCAACATTTTCATTTTGTGCTCGCTATATGCAACAAGTAATACACCACCAATCGACCTTCTCTGAAGGTTGTCCAGCGTATGTAATCACCAAAACAGCTTTGCATTCGTTTTGCCCATTTCCTTGAGCAGATAAATTTTGTTGCGTCCGTGCCATTGACGTAGTTACCAATCCCCAGTGTTTCTAGTTAATTGAAAATTACGTTCACCGTTTTATTATAAATTATCGAAAAAAAGTTAAACGCGACCATTTTCTATCAAGTGTAACAAATTCGGTTTGGTTTTCAGAAAATTATCAACAACTTCTACAATTGGTGGGTTATCAATGGTTTTGTGGTAAATTAATGGTTAATAATTACATGGACTGCAACAATAGGCGGGTTTTTCGCGCCAAATTCAAAATTCTGGAAAATCTTTTTAGTTAAATGACCTAACGTGTCCCTTTTCGTCCTCTTTGTTAATTCCGATTTATTCAAATTTCGACGTCATACAAGGAATTCATTTATAGGCGATTCATAATTTACATTTAGCCGTTGTTTTCAAGTCACGTACACCAACTTGTCGGTATGTATTTTTTTCAAGGCATTATTTTATAAAAAAAAATTATATATTATTGTACATTTTGTTTCTAAGCCAAGGTCAATATATATACACGCGAAAAAGATTAATGTAATTATAACTTGTTTTTCATCATATTAGAAGCAACTTTATAGAAAAATAAATAATTTGCAGACACAACAATCAACACAGGTAGTTTCAATATACTAATTAAAAACAAACGATTTGTTTTTGTCTTAAATGTAATTGTTATTCAACAAATTTGAACTTGTCACAATTTATCGATTTTTTTTTACTTGAAGTTTATTGTATTTTAATAAACCTATTCAGATATGTGCAAGTGCATTACCTTAGTTTCAAGATAACAACAATTTGCAGGAAAAGGTCATTAATTTCATATTGATAAACGTATTTAAAAAAAAATCATCACGTATCGAAATTATGACTGGTTTTATTTTACTCTCAAGGAAAAAAAATTATGTAAAAAAAATGTAGGGAAAGTAGAACAAACTTAAACTGAAAATTAATAAAATGAATGTGTTCCAAAATCCACACTGTATTAAGAATCAATATTCATTCAATGATAAACTCAACATTTCCACGTAATTATAATATCAAATGATTCAAAAAAGACGCCATAGGCTTGAAAAAATTGGGTTTTTGTGTAGTATTTGCATTTCTGTAAGAAGTATTGACTTAAGCGCGTTACTTAATAATAAAGCATGAAACTTTTCTAAAATAATATAATATGACAATAAAAAAGAGACCATCAACGCATGAAGGATTTTATATCTGTTGCAATTGTCAAAAACCATTAATTAAATAGTCATTATTTTATATGTTACATTTGAATAACTTTGAATGAACAACTAAAATCGAGCTGAGAGAAGGCGCCTTTTAAATAGGTAAAGCTAGTAAGGCATAGGCTAAATTATCATATTTTACTTTTTACTGAAAAATACAAATTATTTTTGATTAATGTGAATAGTGTGAATCAAAAGTAACGCTGTTACAGTCATACGGAAATCGTAAAGCAGTGAAATTTAATATTTTTATACAGCTCTTGCAAAGACGATCATTTCATGTCATTGCGCCAAATTACAATCTTTGTAGATAAAATCACCAAATCCAATTAAAGTCTGAATTAATTAATTATGATAATATGGTCTATAAACGTGTCTCTTCAATTGAGGTTGGAGAACTCTTAGATGAGCAAATACCGAAAGAGAACCTTCAGAAAGAGAAAAAAACAAGAAACCACCCTCTCAGACGGCCGCAGCCAATAATATTTGCCGTCATTTGTAAAGTTAGCAATTTGGTGCAATGATATGAATATGATTGTTTTTTCAAAAGTTTTCGAATGGTATTAAAAATTTGTAGAAATTTGTAGATTCTACGCAACGCTTTCATTTGTTTTGGGTTCTTCCGTTATACAATTTTAGGGGAATAGTTTCATTTTTTTTTGTGTGTAATTTCAGTGTGGAACCGGTATGATCATTATTAACTTAATAGGTCAAAGAAATTTAACAAGTGAAGTTAAGCTTAATTCATAATTTTTTTCTCAGTTTTTAAATGGGGGGCGTGAAGACTCTTGCGACGTTACAGGTGTCAAAGTTTTCGAGGAAATCTAGGACAATTAACACAAGTTGGGAACTATGCCACACATGCACTCGGGCATCGGGCACATTCCGCTCCAGATTGAGAGGCAAAAAATATTCGTATTATATCATAATTTATTACAGCTTGTTTTTTACAAATATTTGTAAAACAGCAATTAGTTTCAACGCTTTTTCTTTCTTCATAGTTTGTTAGGTCAAGTTCAATTTGCAATTGCCAGTTTCAGATACAGGTTAAACATTTTATGAATATTTTTACATCGATGCAATTAAAAAAAAAAAAAACGAAATGTGTTTCTACCATTACCGAGTTACTACTTTTACCCAGGGTTGCACAAAGCTTATCAAGTTGTTAAAAATCATTAATTTTTTTTTTAATTCTGTAAAAAAATATGTATAAACACGGTAATTGTTCAATAATTATACACCAAATAATGTTATAAAGTGTAAATTAATGATTCACTATCTAAATTTCAATAAGTCGACATTGACAATGTGAACTAAGATATAGACTTTTCAACAAGATGTTAACAAACTTGTTAAGTCAGATTAAATTTGACAGGATTAGGACTAATGAAAATATAGTATATCAAGTCGACGTTTCGCTTTTTTTATTTGTAAAAGCGAAACGTCGGCTTGATATACGATATTTTCATTAGTCCTAATCCTGTCAAATCTAATCTGAATTAATAAAATTAACATGGATGTCACTAACACCATTTCAAACTTGTTAAGTTTTGTGCAACCCAAGCTCAGTGTGTTGCATTATTTTACAAATAGTCCACATATGTGGGTCCTCTGTTACACAAAAAAAATGAAACTTGTTAAACAACCATATCCAAACAGTGAAAGTTTTGCATAGTTGGCGAATTTCGCCGGTCATTAAGAAATCTAAAAAATTATAGAATCTTCAAAGACGTATTTTATTACAGATTCTTTAAAAAAATATTTTAACATATTTTTAATGATACTTCTAATGGAATTTTTAAAGCACTAAAGCCATTTAAAAAAATGATTTTGCAATTTTTGTAGAAAACCATTTATAACCGGTGTCACACAAGTTTCGTCAACTAGTTATCTTTGGCGCTGAAAATGTAAACCATTCAAACAAAAGTATAACATTTTTAATTAATTCTCTGACTACCGGGTGTCCCAAGTTTTACCCCCAAAATGACTATTGAAACAAAAATTCTACAAAAAATCACATAAATCTGTTGTAGGACTACATCCAGTCCAAATTTTCAATAATTTTATGGCAGCTTTCTGGCTTCCATTCAGTAAGTTATTAATTAATTTAAATATTTTTTTCTACAAAACTGTTAAAAGTGGGCTTTTCAATTGTCACTTTTGATGTTAAAAGTGTCATTTTTGACACGCATGTTAAAAGTAAGTTACTTTTAACACTAGTGTTTAAAGTAATTCAAAGTTTATGGTTTTTTTGGTTCATAAACATTACGATCTGTGTGGTATTATTTTTTGATTTCTTATTTTTATTGAGTTTAAAGTTCTTCCGATTGTTTTGTAGTAAAAATAGTGTATGATATACGTGTTAAAAGTGATTTTATTTTGTTCGTGGAGTTAAATCGCTCGTTTTTTAATCATCTCCACTCCCAAAATAAAATCTTACTTTTAACACTAATATCATAAATAACTATTTTAAACACCAATGTACACGTACATATTGTGACGCGAACGACTCAATTCTAAGAAGCGGTGAATCAGAGTATCGAGTATTGTGTTGTGGACCGCTCACTTCTAGGAACTGAATAGAACTTCGAGTATTATTTACGTTTTGAATGGGTTTATTTATTCTTGTTTACGTCGGCATTGTTTGTCGCTATTGTGATCGAATTCCAATCATCTTGCCGAATTGAAATAATTCAGGAGAAACGCGAGAAAATACTCGAAAGTTCTGGAAAGAGTCCATACCCATATATATATGCGAGACAGCGAGTCAGTCAGTCTGTCTGGTTTTGGGAGAGCGACATAAAGGCGAACTCCGGCGATATCCAGCGAATTTAGAAAGCGATAAATTAAAGTGTTTTGTGTTCCGTTAGTGATTTAGAATATTAGCTGTGTTAACTAGTTGTAATTAATTTGATTTGTAAATAAACTTGCCGAGAAATTATCTCCAGCTCTTTAAATCAGAAACCCACAAAAATAAACGTCACACTGGTGTCAGGAGTGGGATTTAAAGAAGCTTGGTGGACAAAGAAAAGTTTATGTCTCTGGAACCTTCTGGAAGAACAACAAGAAGTCAGACAAGAACCATGGAGGAACAACTTCGTGTATTCCTCGAGAAACTAGAAAAACAACGCTTGGAAGATAAAGAAGAACAGAAGAAATTTCTAGAAGATCAAGAAAAACGACGACTGCAAGAAAAAGAAGAAGAAGAAAAACGTCGAATGGAAGAGCAAGAAAGAATTTTCGAAAAATTCGATACCTTACAAGATGCTCTTAAGAAAGATGTCGAAGAAGTAAAAAAGGAATTTGAGGAAAAAGTTTTCGAAGTAAAAGAAGAAGTAAAAGAAGAGATAAAAGAAGTTAGGGAAGAATTAGAAAAGAAAGTTTTAGAATTGGAAAGTAAAATGAAGAAACTTGGAACAGGACAAATTTTAGGAAGCGAAGTAACATCGCAACGAGTAAAACCCCCAACTTTCGATGGTCAGTCTTCGTGGTCAATGTATAGGAGGCAGTTTGAAGCAGCGGCGGAGATAAATTGCTGGAATGATGAAGAAAAAGCCACAGCTCTGGTGTTAGCACTGCGAGGACCAGCTCTCCAGCTGCTTCAGAATGTATCTGATCGTGATCAGAAAAACTATCACGCAGTGGTCAACGCCTTGGAATTGCGCTACGGAGACCAGCACATGGACAGAGTATACCAAATGATGCTTAAGTCCCGACATCAGAAAAGCAACGAAAGTTTGCAAGAATATGCCGCGGAAATAGAAAGATTGGTTAATTTAGGTTATCCTTCCGCACCTGCAGACCTTCGCCATGAGATGGAAGCCAGCGCATTTATTGATGGTTTAAGAGATGGCGATTTACGACGTTATCTACGTCTACATAGATATAAAACCTGTGCTGACGCGCTTATCCACGCGTTAGAATATGAGGCGGCAAATGAAGACTTTTCACGACGACCAGCTCAACGCGTGCGATTGATGTCCGCAGAGGAAACTCCAACAAATAATTGCTGCTGCGAAGAACTGAAGAGTATGTTGGAAAAGATGCAGCAGACACCAGCACGCACTGGAGGACGGCCTAAGTGTTATGGTTGTGGTAAGATAGGCCATATAAGAAGGGATTGCCGCCAACGGGGAAGGTCTGAGGATGTAAGGAGGGGTCAGGAAGATGTCACAGGCCTCAATTTCCCGGCATCAGGAAAACTAATTTCAGCTAGCACTTTGGGGCGTGTGCTAGCTGATACGCTCAAAGCCCCTAGGATCATCTCCGTCTCGCAGCTAGGAAAAGGAAATGATAGTCTGTTGCTGGATGGACGAATCAACGGTCGAGACACCAAGATGACGGTTGACACGGGAGCAACACTTTCTCTAGTGAGACGGGACATGCTGGAAACATCTCAAAATATCTACATGACAAGATGTAACTTCGTTTTGAAAACCGCTACTGGTGAAACAGCACAAGTACATGGAGAAGCTAATGTCAAACTTGAGATAGGACCATTCAATATTGTACACCGAATGGTTGTAGCTGAGATAGTTGATGAAGTGATCTTGGGTTTGGACATTATGGACAAATATGGATTTGTGCTGGATATTAAGAACAGGATGTTACAAATGGGAAACGAAGAAATCTTGTTACATTCTGCGACCGCTTCATCGGACCATGTAAACATCATCGTCTCAGAATCAGTTCGTGTCCCCGGCAATTCTGAGAAAATTGTGCTGGCAGAGTTGGAAAAAGATCCTGGGGGATACCGAACGGGAGTTGTTGAACCGGACATGACGAAATTCACGAATGCGACACACAATAAACAGATCTTGGTAGCTAGAGCACTCGTTGAGGCTGGTGGAAAGATTCCTATTCGCATAGCCAATCTCAGCGAAAATCGAGTTACGTTGCAGAAAGGGGAACAGATTGGCTTCTTTCAGCCTGCATTACGAGTTGTTCGTTGTGAAGAAAAGGACAACAAGAGTTACCAGGAAGGAGAAGGTAAAAATAACCCGGAATTGGAAAATTATTTTCTGGAAGAATGGCAACACTTATCAGAAGATCAGAGGAAAGCAGCCACTGCTTTTATTCGAAAGGAACAAGACATTTTTGCAATAGGGGACAAGATTACGGGAAGAACTAATTTGGTACAGCATCGAATTAATACGGGATCAGTACAACCTATTCGTCAGCCCCCGAGAAGACTCCCCTTTGCGAAACAGGAAGAAGTGGCTCGAATGATCGAAAAAATGAAAGAAGATGGCGTCATTGAAGATTCGTCAAGTCCCTGGTCTTCACCAGTTGTACTAGTAACAAAGAAAGATGGGTCAACTCGTTTCTGCGTTGACTATAGACGGCTCAACGAAGTAACGAAGAAAGATAGTTACCCACTTCCACGCATCGACGATACACTGAGCATGTTAGCTGGTTCCCAATGGTTTTCTACTTTAGACTTGAAGAGTGGGTATTGGCAGGTTGGAATTCACCCTGAGGATAAGGAGAAAACTGCCTTCTCGACTGGAACTGGGCTCTACCAGTTTAATGTTATGCCTTTTGGACTTTGTAATGCGCCAGCTACGTTCGAGCGGCTAATGGAACTTGTCCTTCGAGGGTTGACTTGGAGAACTTGCCTTGTGTACCTTGATGATGTGATGGTTATTGGGAAAACTTTCGAAGAACATCAAAGTAACCTGCAAGAAATTTTCAGCCGATTGCGAAACGCTCGTCTTCAACTTAACCCTAAAAAGTGTTGCCTTTTCCAAAGAAAAGTCAAGTTTTTGGGACACGTTGTTTCATCGAATGGGATACAAACTGACCCTGAGAAGACTGCAGCCGTACGGGAATGGCCCCGACCTAATGATAAGCACCAACTACGAAGCTTTTTGGGTCTTTGCACCTACTATCGCCGTTTTGTCAAAGGATTCGCCGATATTGCCAAACCTCTTCATAAACTGACCGAAAAGAAGACGCCTTTTATTTGGGACAAAGAGTGTGAATCGGCCTTCAAAACATTAAAAGTTACACTCTGTACGGGACCAATACTTGCTTACCCAAGGGCAAAAGGTCAGTTTATTTTAGATACGGACGCCAGTAATAATGGAGTTGGCGCAGTATTAACTCAAGTACAGGATGGCGAAGAGAGGGTTATCGAATATTATAGTAAGGTTCTTTCTAAACCTGAAAGGAATTACTGTGTCACCCGAAGAGAACTGTTGGCTATCGTGAACGCGGTAAGCCATTTCCACAAATATTTATACGGCCAACATTTTACAATAAGGACAGATCATGCCGCTTTAAAGTGGCTGTTAAATTTGAAGAATGCTGAAGGTCAAACAGCGAGATGGATTGAGAGACTTCAGCAGTATGATTTTGAAATCAAGCATCGCTCGGGAAGGTCTCATCAAAATGCAGACGCCTTGTCCAGAAGACCGTGCAGAGCCGACTGCAAACATTGTAGCCAACGAGAACAAGCTGACCACCTGTGCAACCTTAGAAGGCTAGTTTTGCAACCTACTGACGGATGGACAGCCGAAGAAATAAGAACAGAGCAACTGCAAGACGATGAGATCGGACCGATTTTACAAAGCAAGGAGAACGGAAATGTAAGACCGCAATGGCATGACATTTCAAATAAGAGTCCTGCTCTGAAGGCGTTGTGGGCACAATGGGACTCCCTGAAAGTCGAAAATGGGCTGCTCAAAAGGGCTTGGGAAAGCGCGGATGGAAAGACGGTAACAATGCAGCTAGTCCTACCGAAGAGTCGCGTAAAGGAAGTCTTAAGGGAAATCCATGATGGAAGATCTGGAGCTCACTTCGGCGTCAACAAAACCTTGGGGAAGGTTCGCGAACGCTTTTATTGGGTCAATAGCCGAGAAGATGTCGCTAATTGGTGCCGGAAATGTACAACATGTGCTGCGAGTAAAGGCCCGAAAACTCGTAGCCGGGGAGCCATGAAGCAATACAACGTTGGGGCTCCGTTTGAGAGGATTGCGTTTGATATTGCGGGTCCATTTCCAGTCACCGACTCGGGCAACAAATACATTATGGTTGTTGCCGACTATTTCAGTAAATGGCCTGAGGCATACGCGTTACCAAACCAAGAAGCTATTACTGTGTCTCGTGCTTTGGTGGATAATTGGATTTCTCGTTATGGGCTTCCCATGGAAATGCATTCGGACCAAGGGCGAAACTTTGAGTCAGGGGTTTTCCAAGGAATTTGTGATCTCTTGGGTATTCGGAAAACCAGGACTACACCGCTGCATCCTCAGTCCGACGGAATGGTCGAGCGCTTTAACAGCACCATGGAAGAGCACCTATCGAAAGTTGTAGAGGCCCATCAAAGAGATTGGGATCGCCATTTACCGTTGTTTTTGTTGGCTTACAGAGCGGCGATCCATGAAACTACAAATCAAACTCCAGCCAAGATTTTGTTTGGACGGGAACTCCGCTTGCCTTGTGACCTTGTGTTTGGGACACCCACTCAAGAACCCAAGGAAGTTAGAAGCTATGTAGAAGAGCTTCAAGAGACGATGTCCCATATCCACGACTTGGCTCGAGACCGAATTGAGATTGCCAGTGACAGGATGAAGACGCGGTACGATTTGAGGGCGAATTCGGTAGGGTTTCAAGAGGGAGATTTGGTCTGGCTATTTAACCCTCAACGGAAGAAAGGGCGATGTCCGAAGCTTCAGCCGAAATGGGAAGGCCCTTATACCGTACTGACCCGACTTAACGACGTGGTGTATAGAATCCAAAAGAACCCCAGGGCTAAGATGAAGGTAGTGCATTTAGACCGTTTAGCCCCCTATGCGGGTTCAAATGACGATGAATGATTGTTCGAGACGAACAATTCTTAAGAGGGGGGTAGTGTGACGCGAACGACTCAATTCTAAGAAGCGGTGAATCAGAGTATCGAGTATTGTGTTGTGGACCGCTCACTTCTAGGAACTGAATAGAACTTCGAGTATTATTTACGTTTTGAATGGGTTTATTTATTCTTGTTTACGTCGGCATTGTTTGTCGCTATTGTGATCGAATTCCAATCATCTTGCCGAATTGAAATAATTCAGGAGAAACGCGAGAAAATACTCGAAAGTTCTGGAAAGAGTCCATACCCATATATATATGCGAGACAGCGAGTCAGTCAGTCTGTCTGGTTTTGGGAGAGCGACATAAAGGCGAACTCCGGCGATATCCAGCGAATTTAGAAAGCGATAAATTAAAGTGTTTTGTGTTCCGTTAGTGATTTAGAATATTAGCTGTGTTAACTAGTTGTAATTAATTTGATTTGTAAATAAACTTGCCGAGAAATTATCTCCAGCTCTTTAAATCAGAAACCCACAAAAATAAACGTCACAATATCTTAAGAACGTTAAAATTACCAGAAACACCGTAAAAATTTGTTAAGTTGGTGCGATTGATAAATTTTCCCGCCAAGATTCCGTATTGGTATCGATTTATGATTATGACAACCACACGCCAATCTCAATTTGTAATGTAATGATTTTATTTAAAAACTAATATTTAAAAAATTAAATATGTAAAATAAATTTTATTGAATGATTCTTTAAAAATTGAAAAATCGAAATTTTCCCGAATTTTTTTTTAAGCTTATAGCCGCAAATAAAATGATGTGAAAAAAATAATTAGGTACAAGTGAAGTTGATCCTTGCCAAAATACACTATTAGTTTTATTTTTTCCAAAAAAATAAGGAATAAAATGGAGTTGAAGATTAAACTCTGGACACACCCGGAATGTCTTTCTTTGCTTTACAAATTTCATAATCATCAAACGTCCTTTTGTATTGAATTTCTCATTTATTAGTTATTATTATTCGAGCGAAAATATATTGTAAACCTTGACTTTAAGTAATTTTTCGAAGTTATTAGTATTATCTAATTCCGAAATAGGCATTTCGCATGTTTAGTCATGATATCATCAGAAATTCGATTTCAATTGTTCGTAGCAATCTATCCAAGTCCCACATTTTCACCGGGAAAATTATCTAATAGTAACTCAATGACGATTGATTTGGGACAGTTAACAGGAAGTCCTATATTTTTATCGGGAAAATTATCTAGTAACTCGATGACGATTGATTTGGGACAGTTATTATGATTTTTTAGCCTGATAAACCAACACCCAATGTGTTACTCAAACGGGAAAGACCAGATAAATTATATTTAGATCGATTATTGTATGAATAGATTTCCAACCGTCATCGTCATTTTGAAAATTTTGCTTTTCAAATTCTTGCGAAATAGTAGTTTTCTTTCAAAGGCAGAAAAGTCATATTTTTTAGGCCGACTCTCATCTTATCAGTATTAAAGTAAAATTTGTTACATGATTATTGAGTAGTTTTAAGTGATCCCTAATTCCTTTTAAACATACGATTCAAAACAAATTAGGGATCACTTTTTATCGATTTTTTAGAAGTATTAATTATTATTATTTATTAATTAGATATAAAATTAATGATTTATCCCAATTATCATCCTGACTTGTCTCAAAAACTACGAGATAACAACAATAATAACACAACAATGAATCTACAAAAACAAAAAAGATGGATTTTCTTAAATAGTAGCATGACTAGCATGTAATTTTGAATTAATAAGGAAAAAGTCTTCTTATTAACGCCCTATGAAATTTTTTTTATTTTGACAATTTTCCCAGTCTTGACATAAATATGTTCCAAGATAAAAACGAAACAAAATGCAAAGTATGTAACATATTGTATGAAATCATTTTATTTTTTTGAACTTTTTGAAAAATATGATAGAACTTATGGACGTTCAAGGACGTGCGATTAATTCATATTAGGGTGCATTTTTTTTTTGATCGAGATTTTCTCAATTATTGATGAAGAAAAAAAAACGAAACCCGTAATATTACATAAGAGTTTTTTTGGATTAATAATGTGATTTCTAGAACCAGTAAGCTGAAATATCATTTTCAGTCTTTATCAGTATTTTATTATAATTTTCTAAAAACTTTCGGCGGCTATTCTTCGTGAAAATACATTTTGTTATGGTCTGCTTTATCAAAGAACCACTGTGGAGCAAATTCATATTGTATTATTGTTTCTATGACAAAGTAATGCTTTTAAGATAGGGAATAAAATTCAGGCGGTCATTATTTGCATCACAATGCTTTTTTTAAAATAAACAGATATTACATATTTTTACTTGATACCGCAATTTTTGGAGTCATTGCTCATGTTCAATACGCAAAGGCGTTGCGTATTTGCAGCAAAACCCTATCGATACTTTTACTGTACACTTTTACAAAATGTGTTATGTATTTTGACCGGCTAAAATGATTTTTAGTTTTGGCAAAGCTTAAAAAATCATGGTTAAAGCCTATTTTTACGAATGCATCCTCAAAAATTATGTTGTAAAAAATGTTAGTCGCCAACTACTCTTTGCCTAAATAAACTTATACTAGTAATTTTGCAAAAACCCCGCAAGCCCGAAATACGATTCAAAAAAAAGTATGGTTGTCATAATTTGAGTCTCTAAAAAACCTGTTATAAAACTCGTTTGCGTTCTCTAATGAGCTTAATAGAACACGCAAAATTTTACTTTTTTCAATAAAAAAAAACTTGTAACAAAAGTTAATTACAAAAAAGTAAGAACTTGTTTTTTAAGTCATTATGGGCACTCCTTTATAAAACTTGCGCTTTTTGAAACAAAAATTGTACTTATACATTTGTCACACTAATCAGTTTTAGCAACTGAGGAGCGCTCCTTTTAAAAATTCTGGAAACTCGTTTTATTATGTATTTTCACCCGATAAAGCAATTTCTTTAATCGTGAACCACAGTAGCGAAAAGAAAATCTTTGTCGTCAAAAAATATCGCTTTTTCCTAAATTTTTTTGAGTACTTTTGACAAGAAAAATTCCGAGATAATTTATAAACGAAGTAGAAGACAGATAGAAGAAGTAGAGCAATCTTTTTGGTGTGAAAACATCAATTTGACGACCAAAATTATCTTTTCGCCACTGTATATTCAATAAGTGAAGGCAATAAGTATTCGGAACGAAACCATTGTCATTACTTCCGATTCTTGTTGTACGTTCTATTTTAAATCAACATTTTTTTTCGTGGCCTGCTTTGATGCAGACTGTCATAAATGTATTCTTTGGCCCAAATAAGTTGTCAATTTAGAATATGAGTCAACGAACTGTTCGTTTAATTAAAAAACATTCGAAAAATAATTACCAAAACAAAAAATGTTTGATTAATAAAAAAATGTAATTGACTGATTACCGAACTTATTTGTAATTAGACAATTGTCCAAAAATAGTACAATGGAAAATTCTGCTTTTATTTTTTACTCTCGATACATTTTATCAAAACATAGGTTGAGTAATGGCACATAACTTATTTGTCGATAATTTAGGAAGTTATCATAAATAAATTTGCCAATTTATATATATAATTTGCAAATAAAATGTTATTAGTTATTACGAGTTTCATTTGAATCGTTTTAATGTAATTCCTTATAGTGACGTCAGAAAAACAATATTGCATGTAATAATTTGCTATTTAAGGTTGAACGGTGTTCGCCGCACTTCACTTTTAACGTGCTTTGCCTTCTGTGAAGTCTTTAGTTTTAGTTTTTGCAAAATGTTCGTATTTAACTGTTTTGTTTTATTTGTTTCGGTGAGTGCTAATTATTCAAGGACGTGCGATTAATTCATATTACGGTGCATTTTTTTTATTATTATTATTTTTTTTTGATCGGGATTTTCTCAATTATTGATGAAGAAAACAATGGATTTAATAAAACGCATATCATCTCTCACTTTCGTTTAACCTAAAAGTGAAATTCACAATGATGAATGAAAAAAAAATGAAAAGTGAAATTCAAAGTTCATCATTATCTCATGTCATTCAATTTGCTAATAAGTCAGTGATTTTGTTGATACGAAACGAAACCAAAAGTGTGTTAATAGTTTAAAATTTTTACAGATTTTTAAAATGGACGAAGCTGAAGCAAGTCTTGGCACCCAACAAATTCCTGAAGCTTCCGAATCTTTATTTAGCACAATTGATATTATTATTTTAACCCTTTTACTTGGGGGTGTAGCTTGGTGGTTTCTAAACAAACAAAAGAAAAAAGATGTTACTGCATCTACACGATCTTATTCAATCCAGTAAGTCTTATTAATAACCAAAAAAATATATTTTTTTTAAATTGTGACGTCATAGGCTTACGTCCATGACCCTCCAAACAAGCTCTGACAATTCCTTCATTAAAAAACTTAAAACATCGGGAAGAAGCTTGGTGGTATTTTACGGAAGCCAAACCGGAACTGGTGAAGAATTCGCTGGAAGATTAGCTAAAGAAGGTGTGAGATACAGAATGAAAGGAATGGTAGCTGATCCAGAAGAATGTGATATGGAGGAATTGGTTAATTTAAAATCAATTCCAAATTCTTTGGCTGTGTTTTGTTTGGCAACTTACGGGGAAGGAGATCCCACTGATAACGCGATGGAGTTCTATGAATGGTTGCAAAATGGTGACGCTGATTTATCAGGCTTAAATTATGCCGTAAGTGACCTTGGTATACACGTGGCCAAGTGCTTCAATTGATATAATTGTAGGTATTTGGTTTGGGAAACAAAACATATGAACATTATAATCAAGTCGCTATTTACGTAGATAAAAGGTTGGAGGAGTTAGGGGCTACGAGGGTTTTTGATCTCGGGTTGGGCGATGATGACGCCAAGTAAGTAAATAAAGTAGAACCGGAAATTAACAACAAATACATTGAGAACATATTAAGAACACATTGAGAAGTATTTGGTTTTGTGATAATGGGTGATGTTCTAAATTTAGAGGCAGAGTCGACCATTGAAATGTATTCACCATCATTCTAAAAAAATTTTATCAAAGTAGGCTATAGAAGAAGCATGATGTAGATATTGTGGATGCAATTGTAGCTCAAAATTATTTGAATTTTCTTGGTTTACTATCACACACACAAAACAATATTAAAACTAGAATTTAAAATAAAATCAACGCGGCGAATTTGAAATTTCAAGAAAACATTTAATTACTTTTTTCCTTAAAATCGGTTCAAATCGTTGACTATATGTAATTAATATTTGAAAGGAGCATCCCCAAAATTTTAAGTTACTTGAATAAGAGTTTTATGGGGGGAATATGTCATAAGATAACGTCATTTCGGAAACGTAAAAAAAATTAATTGTAATTTATTAATACCAAAAATTATTTATTATAATTGATATGATGCCGAGGTGTACCTCCAATTATTGAAAATAAAAAACATCTCAATTGTCCATTGTATTGAATGATGTATTTAAAAGTTTTTTTTTTAAAGACAAATCATAAAGAACATAAAGTTTCATGTTTCATATTTATGTTATTACAGTTTCTTTTAAAATAATAATCATTTACTTTTAAACATTGAATATGTTAAAAAATATATAACTACCAATAAAAAAATCCATTATTCTAATGCATTTGCTGACACAACTTATTATTTTCGGTTATTGATACGTTTTTTGGTGGCGTTCCCGAAATGACAATATATCTATATGCAATTCTAAATTATTTAAACAATAAATACGTGAATATAAATTTAATATTTATTAAAGTTTAACGCATATCCAATCTTAACGTTTTACAATAAAATCACATTTTAGTTTTGAGATTTATTGTTTTGTGAACTTTGTTTACCAATAAGAATCTTTTGGACCTTGTATAAATGTTCGGCAGAAGCCCCTAATTGGCGAAAGCTGCGCAATTTCTCAAAGACATCAATCTTTTAATGAAATTTTTTGTGATTTGTAAAAGGGTTATCATATTATAACCGCCATCTTTGACCTCACCTTTTTTTAATATCTGTATTTTTCACATAGCATTGAAGACGACTTCATCACATGGAAAGACAAATTCTGGCCAGCTGTATGTGAACATTTCGGTATCGAATCAACCGGTGAAGATGTCAGCATGCGCCAATACCGCCTCCAAGAATTCAAAGACGAAGTTCCTGAAAAACTGTACACTGGTGAAATGGCCCGACTTCATTCTCTTAAGAACCAAAGACCACCCTTTGACGCTAAAAATCCCTTCTTGGCGAAAATCCTTGTCAACAGAGAACTCCACAAAGGCAATGAACGGTCATGCATGCACATCGAATTTGACATTGAAGGTTCAAAAATGCGATACGATGCCGGTGATCACGTCGCTGTTTATCCAATCAACAACACAGAAATGGTTGAGAAGATCGGGAAATTCACAGATACGGACTTAGATACAATTTTCACTTTAATCAACACTGA
The DNA here is from genome assembly GCA_029207805.1 of Tribolium confusum. NCBI lineage: Eukaryota > Metazoa > Arthropoda > Insecta > Coleoptera > Tenebrionidae > Tribolium > Tribolium confusum. The sequence goes on from JALGAY010000006.1 coordinate 16,825,081, forward strand.
CGAGGAGTCCAGCAAGAAGCATCCGTTCCCTTGCCCGACCACCTATAGAACTGCTTTGACCCACTACTTGGATATCACAATGAACCCCCGTACCCACGTCCTGAAGGAATTATCAGAGTACTGCTCTGATCCCGCCGAAAAAGAAAAGTTGAGATCAATGGCGAGTACTTCGCCAGAAGGCAAAGCACTGTACCAGCAATGGGTTATTCATGATAACCGCAATATTGTGCATATCCTTGAAGACATGCCCTCGTGTAAGCCCAAACTTGACCACCTTTGTGAACTTTTACCCCGACTCCAACCCCGGTACTACTCCATTTCCTCATCACCCAAATTGTACCCTAACACGGTTCACATCACTGCTGTGGTTGTTGAATATGATACTCCCACTGGTAGACACAATAAAGGTGTTGCCACAACTTGGCTAGCCATGAAGAAGCCAGCTCCAGGTCAGGAACCCCCAACTGCCCCAATTTTCATCAGAAAATCACAGTTTCGACTCCCTACTAAAACTCAGACTCCTATTATAATGGTAGGGCCTGGTACTGGTCTAGCACCGTTCCGTGGCTTTATCCAAGAACGACACCAAGCCAAAGAAGAAGGCAAGGCTGTCGGTGAAACAGTTCTCTACTTTGGATGCCGTAAAAAGGCTGAAGATTACATCTATGAAGAAGAGTTGGTCAAGTATGAAAAGAGTGGTCTATTGACTCTACATTTAGCGTTTTCGAGAGACCAAGCACACAAAATCTACGTTTCGCATCTGTTGGAAAATAATTCAGATGAGATTTGGAGGATTATCGGGGAGAATAATGGACATTTGTATATTTGCGGGTAAGTTTTTGTTTGAGGAAGTTTAGCATTGTTTCAATTTGGATTTTAGTGACGCAAAATCAATGGCACCGGATGTGCGTAACATTGTTATGAAAGTTATTCAAGACAAAGGTCAAATGACCGAACAGCAAGCATCAGCATATTTGAAGAAAATGGAGACGCAGAAACGCTACTCGGCCGATGTGTGGAGTTAATAAACGGTTTTATTAGGTGTGATTGTTATGATAATTTAAAAAATTGCCAAGGTGCCTAAATTTGTTGAATTTTTTTCGACATTCCTGCTAGATTTCAAGGACGGGTTGCAATTATTGTTAAATTTTACTAAACAATATTATATTTATAATAAAATGGTATCGTTTTAAAACTGCTTTTTTATTTATCTATTTTTTATCAATTTTACTATTAGGTTTCAGAGGCATACTAATTTTGGACTTAATTGCAGTTTTCCCGTTTTATGTGCTCGTTCTCCCATTTATTTCTAGTCACTCATCCTTTGTTTTAGAGACGTGCTTCCTCTTCCGTTTTATAGGCGCACTTTCCTATTCATTTCAGAGGTTCTATCTATCTCTCTTATGTTGTGGACTCTCTTTTTATTGTAAACTCTCTTTATTCGCTTTTTTTTTCTTTTTCATTTCAGAAGCTTTCATTTTCTTCTTTAATCAACGAGCTCCACCTCGCCCGTTGACGTGAGACTCGTCCTTAAGTATGAATTAGTCTCCCCGGTTTCTCCGTTAATTATCATCCGTTGTCTAGGACTTTCTCCTGTGCTCCATCAGCGCTGTCAATGAAGTTAAATCGTGCTTTTAAACCCATATAATCTACAGCCTTCTGAGGCATTCTTTGGCAGTCGGCCTTTCCACGGGTTATCACTTCAACTGAGCTCCCCTAGCGCCTTTCCACACTAGTCGACTCTGGATCTCCCGGGCTATTTATGTTGTTTACATGCCCCAATTTCTGATAGAAATCTGGGCAATGATTCCAGAAGCAAAGTGGGAGATAATAATTTTAACTCATCCAAAATTAAGCAACACTAAACTGTAATAATTAGAAAAATTATTTCCTAATTTCGTGTCCAGACTACTAGTGTTTTACAGAAAATTTGAAGTTATCTTTAAAATTTTACGTTTCGGTGGGTAATCCACATTCAAAATGAGTTTTTAGACATCAAAAAAAAAATAATAAATAGAAATTCTATAAAAAAAGTTGTATTTCTGTGTGAAAGGAAGCTCAACAAGATTGATAATTTAAAAATGTCTCAAAAAAACAACAAGGCTCCAGCAGCACTTCTTCAATAGTTCACCGTCTTCTCTGTCATTTACTCCCTTGCATTTTATTAGGCCCTACCATTTTCCTTCCTTCATTTTATAAAATTCTTTCTCTGATTTTTAAATTCTCTCCTTGTTTCTTATTTTGAGGCTCCCACTATGTCATTTTATAACTCTTCTTTTGACTTTTGAGCCAGTTAAGTCTTATTTTATTATATTAGCTTCTTGTTCTTCTAATTGTATAATTTCACTTTTTAAAGTTTCTTATTCAGTATCGCAGAGTCGCAGGTTTGAATACAAAATCATATTAATCAATCAGCTTCTAGTATTTCTCTAGACGCCATATACGGAATTTTAGGATTCACAGGATGCAAAATAGAAAATTAATTGGCACAAGCTAAATGCAGGACAAAAAAGGAAAAGAGTACATACATTCTCTATAGTCTTTTTTGTTTTATTAAAATTTCTTTTATTTTTCAATAAATCAATACCCTTGTATCGAGTTAAGGTTTAAAATTAAAAAAATCTCTAAAAAAAAAGTTATATATTTTACTTCCAAAAAAAAAGAACAAAAAACTGTATATACAAATTATTTCATAAGTATGAAACTAGAAAAGAATCATCAATCCTTAAAAATAAACATGAATACGTTTGCTGAAAATATGAAAAAAAAAAACAGTTCATTATTTAAATAAACTTAAAATGGAGACACCACCAAAACCTCTTGGTAAAAAGAATAATAATTATAATAGTAGGAACATGTATACAAGAAAAGTGGATTGATCATCCTACAGTCACCTAGTTGCTCCCCAAAAATATACACAAAAGCTAGATAAATATTATGAAAAAATACGATTTTATGTACAATTTAAATAATAACATTATAACTATCACTAACGATAGGGTAATACATTAAATTAGTAATTGAGCACAAACAATGATTATGGTTAGTACTGAAAATAGAGCAGTCAATAAAATATAACATCACAATAATTTAAAAAAAATAATAAATTGAAACAAGTACTTAAATACACGAAACGAATTATACCCCTAATTATTCGTTTCAGACTCTGATTTAAAGCAACAAACTACAACCTAAAAATGTAAAAAAGTACTTCAACAATATCAATCATAAAAAAACACGATTTTCCAAAAAATCAGCTAACTACACTACATATTCACGTTTAACAAAAGCTTGATCCAATCAAGTGACTATATAACAAAATATTTCTTTACAAATTACGCCACGGTTACACCAGCGGCTTCCTCCCCACAATTTAACCATTCTGCATGTCCTTGATTAACTAATTCTTGATTTAAAAATACTACTTGCTAAAAATAAATTACGATTAACTTGAAATTCTCAAATATTCAACAATCTACTTACACTTGGACCTAAAATTAAATAGCAATAAACCAAAGGAATGCCTTCCTCGGTGTAATCCACTATTTGGGTATAAATTATAGCCCCTTTTGTCATTTCTACAACTGCACTAAATGCTTCTTCACGCCAACCCGTCTCTGAAAAAATTCCTTTAGAACTGTTTTTAACAAATGTTTTTTAATACCTTCAACTGGCTTAATGTTTGCTAGGAAACATTCCGCCGCCTGGAACGGCAATAACATAAAATCGCCTCTGATTTGCCTCAATTTTGAATTTTCGACATATGCATAACCGCCATAATCTAAGAATTTTATATAAGATGTGGCGTTTTGGGTATCAGTCGACAAGATAACTGCTCTGTACCAGCTATCTCCGGAAAATGCGGCGCAAATTGTGTTGTCTAAAAAAAATATACTCGAGCTTCGCTCATGGTCAAAAACAGCCCTCACCTGGAACAGCTGTTGGTAACATAGGAGAATCAGCTTCTGAATAACAAACGTTCATATAACCAGTAAGAACATTAAGATTTGGAAACGAAGGATGTGCTGGTTGTTGTAAAAATAAGTGATTTGGTGCAACTACACAACTGACAATTGTGTCATTATTAATACCTTCGATCAATTTTAACTAAAAAATAATTAATAAAATCAAGTTTTTTTCTTTTGTTTTTAAAATTACATATAAATGATCTGGGATTATTGAAAGTGGTGAGACTTGCGGAAGAAAAGAAACCTGTTCAAGTGTGAGTTCAGGGAATCTTTTTAGTGGAAATTTATCTCTGATGAGTTTCAAAGCGCTGTCAATTTCCTTTCTAGTACCTTCTATCGAACATACTTTTAATTTACTATTTGTTGGATGTTTTCTAACAATGACATGTGCACCAGTTTTGTCTTTGATGTTAGCAACTGAACTACCATGTTTGCCAATTAATTTACCAACCAATGATTGTGGAATGATGAATTCGTAGATGTTTAACGTGGAACTTTCATTGACCAAAGTACGTGATGGTGGGGGTGTAACCACTTCGCTGCCACCTTTACCACTATCATTGGAACCCTGTTTATCATCACAAATATTGAATTGAGAAATTGCATTAATATTAACACACATTTTTAAATTATTTTTATACAAACTGTAATTTGTTACCAGCTGGTAGCTTAATCTTGATGATCTACTTAGATAATAATATAGATAAGAACTTGTTGACAGTCTTCTTCAATATCTTATCTATTAAGTAAGACGAACTTTGTTAATAACAGGATATAACTAAGATTAACCATATAATTGTATCAAACGTATCATTTAATTGTTTCAACATTTTATTGGTAAAAACACGTTAATACCCTTTTGTTAAGTTTGGAAAATTCGGAAAAACAAGTAACTTATTTCATCGTCCATTAACTTTATAATTTCAAAAAGCAATAAAACCGAAAAAATACTTAAAACATTGAGTATTTACTATCAATAAAAATGTATACAGTTTTTATTTCTGTTATCACAATCTGTCTTTTATTTAATGATTTGTGATATGGTTTTATATTATGTAATATTATAGACTTACCCAAAACAAAAAAATGTAAAAGGATTATATTTTCAAGAGCTTATTTAAATATGCGTATTCTTTTTAATTCAAGGCCACGTAATATTTAAAATTCGATTTAACTGAAATCTTGCAGAACTGTTTAATATTTATTAAAATTATAATGTAAAAAACGTAATACATACATATTTTATAAACTTTAATTTCTCTATATATAAAACGGTATTTAGTTTCTTATCAATGTAAAAAATTGGAATAAATATTAAAGTAATAATAACTAAGAATGTGTTATCAAAGTTGGCTTTACTTAAACATCATTAAAAAAATCTTAAAAACTGTACTGATAACCCTCTTCTACAATATTTCGATATAATCTAATTAGTTCATTTATTTTTATACAGGATAAAATATTTAAAAAAAAAAATTGTATATACAAAAGGTATTAATGCCAATTATTGTTGAACTATTATCCAAAATTTATTCTTTTCAAACATATAGGTGTCCCAAAAATGTATAGATACAGAAGCAAGTTACTTGTGCTTGAATATATTTAGTTACTTAATCAAAAAGTTAGGTTATAAAAGCATTTAATAATTGAGAGAGAAGAATAACGTCAAAATTATTAGTCGCTAATTAACAAAAATGTTGATTACAATATTTTTACGTTGAGTAAAATGAAAAAACTCCATTCTAAAACTTAATAATTGAAATTGGCAAATGACAAAAATAATTTAAAGTAGCCAAGTAAAATCAAATGTCACTTCTGACACATATTTTTTGTGATTGATTTCTTCCTTTTTAAGGTTTATGCTTAAGTTATCTTTCAATTTTTCATGATAAAACATCCTCAAAGCTATTGTATTAATAAAAAAAAATCGTTTAAAATCGTATCTTAATAAAATGAGGCACTCATTAAAAAGAGCTTATTAACGAATTGTTTGGAGTGTGTGAAACACATGTAAACAAACACTAGTTAAACCACTACGAATGTCTCACTTGTCAAAAAATGTCACAGATATTTAAGGACCGGTTAGAGACCTCATTAACGCATTTTTAACCAATCAGAACACATATAATTCTGTTTTAATAAAATAATAAAAATAAATAATAAAATGAAATAATTTAGTTTAATGGCTCATCAATTTTGATTGACGTTTATCCAACCGAGCATAATTGTAGTGTATGTTTTAAATCGGTCGTTATAAACGAAGTACATTGTATCTGTGTAAGTTACAACCGACCAGACTAGAGAGCACTTTAACATTTGTAACATATAACGTAAGATTAAAAAGTGTACAAAAACTAAAAATGCGAAAAAATACTCAATTTCTAGAAGAATAGCATGACTTCTCTGACCTACGTTTACATTTTTCTATATTATACAAAAATTGGTAAAGGTTAGAATGATTGGTCCTGCACAAGAATTTGTTAGTATTTTTAAAGACCAAAAATAGTCTGTTTTAGTGTAAAACGTACCCAAAAAAAAAATTGAAAGGGTCAAAACATTGGCTGACTTTTAAGAAACTTCCAGAAAATTAAGTAGACAGAAGCAGTTGCTGACAGAAGTAAGTTAGTAAGTCGGTTCATGAAATAGTCGAAAAAACAGCCGAAGAAAATAAGTAACAGATAAAAAACGCGTAATCTAGTACATAGTATAATTTAGACATTTAATGAGATTTTTATTCTTAATTGTTAAGGAGAAAATTTGTAAATACATAGTTGTCTGGAGGGAATAAAAATGCGCTCTGATAGTAAAAAATTTAACTGACGAATGCGTGATTTCAAAGAAATTTTAAAACTTCATAACCTTACATATGTTGTGTGTTATTTTGTATATTGTACATTATTGTATCTAAAAATGTGCTTGATAAAAGTAAAAAACAATTTTATTGTTATCAACTTCAAAAAAAAAAGTGAGCCACAAACGTTTAATTACGTTTTTTACTTTTATTTACTGACATGTATTTAATTGAACAAGGCCATTTTATTCGTTAACTGTTTTGTGACGTCTTCAGACGTGAAAAATTTAAAACCTCGAAAATATGTTTGTTATTTTATTCGCAGTTGAAAAAATTTACGGGATGATTCTCTGAAAAAAGAATGTTCTCATAACTGACAGTAAATATTTTTTAAAAAATTCACATATGTTTTGATCCAATAACTGATGCGTTTTTAGTGCATTCGTCAGGCTCGTAGTTTTATATGAATCACCTTGTACAATTTTAAGAAATTATCGATTCAAACAAGCACCCTAATTCTGAAGAAATAACGATTTATCGATTGCTACATCTTAAAATATTCAACTTCTCGTTTCCTTCTAGTTTTGTTAGTTGGCATTCCTGGCCTCCAGTATAGACACCTTACTGTAAGACACCCTAAGCTTATAAGTGGATAAATTTTTCATAATTTTATTGATCTAATTGTGTCTTAAGCATGTAAACTATTTAACTGTGTTGAAACACATAAAACCGATTTTTTACTACCATATATTTACATAAAATTGTGCAACAATTATTATTTCACTTATTCATAAAAAATATACAATTTTTTTAATTGCTGTTTTTTACATAATGCAACACTTATATTTCAGATATCTTTCTTATCAAGTTACGTGTGCCTCGTGATAATCACCATATAAAAATAATTCTAAAATGTGTTTTTGCCTATTTTTTTGTGTAATTAACAATTAAATAAATCCACTTCTTGTTGGTTGTGCAAATATTTTGCTTACCTCACTATTATTATCAGAGATACTGCTCAGGGACGGACTGGCAAGCATAACATCCGCTGGACTATGATTGGCTGAATCCCTTTCGCTGTTTTGCCGTTGCACTTCATTATTATTTGATGCCGATTTTTCCACTTTTGCATCTGTAGTCACCGAAAGTGGCTTTTCCTCATTGACTTTCTGTGCCATTTCAAATGAGGATTTCTTAACTGGCGAGGTCTGTTTAAAAGTAGACGTGGATTCACTGGAAGAATTATTTGATTTTCTCATATCAATCGAACCGCCGTATCTCATAGATTTAATTTTTTCTATTTCTAAATCTAAATCTTCGTCAGAAATAACAACAGGATTTGATTTGATAGCTTTAAGTTTGGGCGGTATAACAATATCGATGGGGGCGGAATCAACACCTGACAATGAACGAGAAAACGTTCGGTTTGCTATTGGAGTAGATGTGGCAATGTCAATTTCTGTTTTTTTGGTCTGGTGGGGTTCTGGGGCGGTTTGAATTTGATCACCGGGGTCACTTTTTGAATCGATTCTCTTCCGTCTGTACCAGAAATAACTTAATATCACGGCGAGTGTGGGGACTGTCCAAATCAGCACTTGGCGCGAATGGGACGGGGCCATATCTTAATCGATCCACGATTGACCCCTTCACCAAACAAACGGTTCTGAAACAATTACTTTAGTAGTGCAGCAAAGCGCCCCCAGAACAATAATGCATGCCGAAACAAAACAATTAGAAATACAAAAAAGGAAAACATTTTTTAATAATAATAAAAACAATAAAAAAATTTCAAATGTAACATCTATAAAGCCTCACAGATAATTTATTTCACCAACTTTTTCTAAAATACCTCTATATAACATGAAGTTGATTTAGAAAACAAAACAAACTGTTTATATTTTGAATTGTTAACGTTGTTTTGTAAATGCAAAAAAACAATTAGATCTAATTTTGATTGAATAAAATGCAAAATATCGACAGTAAATAAAAAATATGTAGGTACAGTTTTGTTCATTTTTAATGTCATCGTAGAGCCCTCGAAACTTACGTCAGTCCATTAGATTCTAAAAGATCAACGCAAGTCTCCAGTGCTCGACTATGATATTAGAATTTAAGAAGACTATACGTAGTAGATTAAAATTTGCAGAAGAACTACAGATGTCGCCCTACTCTCCCTAATTCAGATCTATACAGGCTATTCACGAATCTAGTGCTGAAATATTATACTCTCTATGTTTTAAATTTTTTAAAAAATCTATACAGGCCCAAACAAATATCCCCATGAAACAATTTCGAGATTCTTGAGGCTAAAATAAATTGCTGGATAGACAAATAAATATACAAAGTGTTTTTGAAGTAAATGCTAAAGGTAAAAACGCCAAAAAACCAAAATTGTCTTATACAAATGTTTACAGTTTTCGAGATATACCCTGAAGAACTTTATTTTAATTGTTTTTCGTACGAGATATGATGTATTATAGCAACTTTTTTGGCATAGTATGTGATTGCAGTATATGCAACAATTTTTCCTGATGATAATTCTAGTTTTAATATTAAAATCAGGTATACGCGTGTTTTTGAAAAAAATTTTAAAATGTTACCAGGTGATAGTCCTTGTTAAAGAGATGCTAAAAAACCAAATTTGCCTTATACAAATGTTTATATGTTGTAGACATTTTTTTTTAACATTATTTTTGAGATACACGATATTATGACAACAATGTTTTTAAGCAAAAACTTTTACATCGTTTATCTCCAAATCTATATACCCCAAAATTTTAGTTTTAGAAAAAGTTATAAGGCGATAAAATTTTACAAGAAAAAATTAAATGCTCCCAAATTTTTCTAAAATTAAAATTTTGAACGAAACTAAAAAACTAATCATGGTTTTGTCTCTGAAAAAAATCGCCCCTGTTTTACTATAAACGGTTTTGATTATACCAGGGTAAGATACCTCATTTTGAAAAAACTAATTTCAGTTTTTTTACTGTAGTTGCTTTTTATTTGATGCCGTTAATCACCACTTACAAAAAAATTTGATCCCATACTCTGTTTTAAAAATTCAGATATTTGAATATCTCCCAGCTGTCACTAAAATAACTTATTTCATTTGGTCATAAATCAAAAAATAACAACCGCGGAAAGAAAGAGTTTGTACAAAAATTGTGGAGAATTTTATTCTCTGCAATACTAATCTCTTTGGATTTTACTGTACAACTTTTTTAACTGTACGACATAGATACTAAAAAAATCAAGACTTCCCCCCCACACCAAAAATAACTGCTTTTTTTTAATGTACATATGGAATAATGCACATTGGGCTAGTTCACCTGCCTTCAATTAAATCAAATTATAACAGTCATTATAAATTAATTTTATAATAAGAATTCTAGAAATTTTACACTTTCAACGTTTATAACTTCGCAAGTAGGAGGATAAACACAATTGCGTTTTATAAATTATTCAAATTTAAAACAAAATAGCTCTATTCAGATTTGTAGAGAGTAAAAGAAACATTATCTTTTAAACTAAATAATGCTCAAATCTTAAATAAGACAACAATTTTATAAATGCATGAATTGTGTTTTATAATAAACTATTTAAATTCGAAAAAATTATCAAAAATCAAATTTTTAAGATAAGAATATCTTTATTGAATAACATTTCTATAAATCGTCAAAAATAAATACATTGTTCATATATTGCAATATTTTCTATTGTTGATAAAATAAATTCTGCGAAAAGATAAAAATAAACATCAATTTTGAGAAGATTTTTGCTCTCTATTACCAATGATTATATGCTTTTTATTATTATTTAAAAAAGTATTTCCTGACTTGTATTTTTTGAAAATAATTGGCGTCTGTTCATGCAAGTACTAGCAAGTAATCTGTTACAACACAAATGTCAAATAATTTATTACGAAATGGAAAGTATTACGGGACCAGAAACAAGGTAATAATATCAATTTTACTCGCAAAGGAATGTCTGAAAACTAATGTTAAGGTCGTCAAGTTAATTGCCAATTCAAAATCGACCGTTTTCAAAAATTTTTATAAAAAATCGACATTTAAACGAATTTAAAAAAACCGTAAATTCATAATAATCGTATGAATTGTAAAAAAAATGTAATCACAGTAGTAACAACAATAACAACGCAATTGCGGTAAAACCCCGAAAATTTTGATTTCGTAAAAACCAAAAAAATCTTACCATCTTGCCACTTATAACTCGAAATTTTTCGTAAAAAAATTCCTATTTTTTTGCACAAAATTTTCCAAACGTGGCCGTTCGCAATATTGAACACAATCACACCATGAGCTGTAATTCCTCACCGGTTAACATTAACACGTGGCTATTGCCTTCACTTCATTCGGTTAACAAACGCATGCGCGTCCTCCTGAAGGCCAAATGACCCCCGGCGGGAAAAAAAATAAGGGTTGATATTACACAATATGGGGTAAGTTTTGCCGCAATATGAAAATTTGGGGTAAATTCCTCAAGTCCAGTTGAATGACCCCAATCGACATTTCGGCCAGGACTGCATTTTTTATTTAACTTGCGACTTGTTTTACTTTCTTCTTTTAGGCGTGACGGAACAACACGTTTCTCAATCGAGCAAAAAAATCTAGTTTCACCGAATTATGTCATTGGAGAGGGTGAAATGGAAAAATTGCAATTAAAACGAAAGTTTGATGCAATTTCTTGGACGGTTTGTAAATTTTAATGAAATGATGCAGAAACAATGAGTTTAAAATTAAACAGTGAAATAAATTATTGTCAAATGAGCGTTACGTTGAGCACTTTGTGATGAATATTTAGCTCGTTTTTATCACGATTGATGAAAAACTGGATTCTCGAGTCAATGTACCACATAAATTGGTTCTTCTTCAGTGATTTGGAACTAAGATTTACTGATTCCAGTGTCAGAAATGTATTAATTCAGCATTTGACATTTTGATACCAGTTTATTCTCTTCCTGCATGTCTTTAGTTCTTTACCCCCACATAAGTTTCGTGACTGGTGCTCTTGTTGAGGTCACCCCACTCACAAAAAAAAAACCTGTCTGACCTAAAATAATTTCTACTTTTGTTGTTTATCATTTCCGGCATTTGATGCCAAAAACTTTTCCGCTAAAATCGCAAAATTTACGCCGAAACTAAATAAGGGTCGCTATTTTTTATGCTAATTATAATGACATGCACCATATTATTACACACTTGAAGTAAATAAAAACAAACAGTTTAAATTCCCGATAAAATTGGTTAATTCGTAACAAAAGCATCGAATATTTTCCTGTTTTATTACGTTTTTCATCGAGAATTACCGTAATTTCTGTAAAAACTGGAAAATATTGAAAGCCGGCCACACTCTACGTCTACAATTTGATCAAACGAAAAACATTTACTCACGTTGTATTAGATGATGTTGTTTATGGGAAAACAAAGAAAACACTTGCAGTTTTGATAAAGCTCTTAATTTTATCAAGTAATTCGACGAATTTTATTGAAAACTGGGAAAATTGTGATGATCACTTTCCACGTGCTCACAATGTTTTCCACAAATTTCTCAATATGGCGGTTGGCGGATATCGGTGCAGTCGGTAAAGTAGGATGTTACGCCACGCGTAACAGTCGTTCCAAATAAGGCAACTGCCAGCGGTACTGCGACATCTATCAACGAAAAGGTGCGCCCACGACACTACATTCTAATTAATAAATTATTAAACGCCTAAATCTTAGTAAAGCTTATGTTTGTTTAGCTGATGATAGTAAATTATATATAAATCTTTAAACATTAATTTAAATAACTTAAAACTTAAAATTACAGTATTCCGTACTTTTAATGTTTTTGTAACTCCCCCACAGATGTCACAACTTTCTCAATTTTTTCAAATATATATTTTTTTTAATTGTTAAATATTTTATTATTATTACTTTTATATTATAAAATAATAGAACTCACTTTTATTAATATTTGTTTAATATAAAACTGCAATTCTATTTGTAAAAAATGTTCAAAAACAACCAAATTTCTAAACAAAATAGATTCAAGTTTATATGCCCGTTCCAGGACTTCCAGAGTTAAAAAAGACTTGTTTTACATCGCCCGCAAATTTGTTTTTTCGACCGATCATGCCAAAATATTATTTAAGTCTGCTGCTACTACTTTAACAAAAAAAGTCAAAAATAATTATTTTTGTACAACCAGTCAAAAAAAAAATATTTTAGAGCTACTACAACGGCTATAAAAATTGTTTTGTACAGCTACGTTTGCCAAAATCGTATTTAAAGCCCCTATCGTCATTAACGACAAAAAGACGTTTTTTAGACTTTGCCGCTACCATCAGTGACTTTGTTACCTATTAAACTCTTTTAAATTATGTTTTCATTAAATTAATTATTTATTATACGTAATTATGTGTTTGGTGTTCTTAAGATCTTTCTTTTCCAAATAGTCATCTCGCAGCCTTGGTATACAAATTTCGCAGCCGGTATTGTACAACTTTTGCAGCCGGTGCAAACTACAAAGACCGTTAAACAACTATTGCACAAACAGTTGTTGCATAAAAAATTGTTTTTTGAATTTTGTTATCACTCAATCAATTTTTTTAGTTAATTAAACATTTTTTATTAATCGATTATTATAGTCATACAAAAAGCGTTGTGTGTACAGTATTGGAATCTGTAAGTGGGCCGAATTTTTATGACCCTTCTGTAAACCGAACAATGCCTATTGTACACTTTATTGACAGGGATAATAACCGTAAGGATGGATCTTGATTTGTGACAGTTTCCTCTGCCAGATGTCTCGCAATGCACACAAATACCTAGCAAGATTATTTTAATTCTATAATCCTGTTTATTTTGTTTAGAGCCGGTTTAAAGAAGACAAATTAAATATCCAATTGTAATTAACTTTTAATTCGCTGTTAACTTGGCTTTTCTGATATCTGATTGGTGAAAACTGCATTTAATTTAATTAGATTGCATTAGGACCAATTTCATGTCTTCAGCCCAAAATTAAAAAATGAATGAAAATAAACACTTATAAGTTTAATCCAAGGTCTGAAAAAGTGGAAATATAGTCCACGAAACGTCCCACAGATTAAAGTTTTTTATTTTTCACCATATTTCGTCCAAAACACCCAAGACTCAACTTCTAAACTATTTAAATAAATTTGACCCGTCTAACAATTAAAAGAGATAAAGAGAAAGAGCTTCTCAACATGTGCTTGTCGAAAGTACAAGATACTCCTTTTTATAAAACCGTACCGCATTAAATGCTTTGCTACCCTTGTTGACCCTGAATGCATTTATAAACAATAAGATTCTTTTTAAACTCAGATATTGCCGATATTGGGAGTTCAGTCCTTCACTTAACCATTGTGTTTTTTGGGTACTAAAAATGGTTGTTGACTAAAACATTTTAATTGGGTTTTTTGTTATCTTTTTTACGTTGGGGTTTTTTGAGATGCACTAATTTATGTGAAAATTATATTTTATTTTATTTCAGGCCGACTAGTTTTAAACCCTTATTAAGAATCCATCTTCATGGCTCTTGTCAAATGCGATAATGACAGACAAGTCGGCTTGAAATAAAATAAAATATAATTTTCACATAAATTAGTGCGTCCCAAAAAAACCCAATTTAAAACATTTTAAATTCACTGATGTGCATGAATCAAACTGGTCAACTCAAAATCTAACATCCACCAACACATCAACCGAATTACGAAACAGCCTTGTTTATAAGTGCGTTAAGGGGAATTATAGTTTTCGCTTACCCAATATGATGTTCCTTACCTTATTATTAACTTTAACGCAATAGAACTGTACCGTAAAAGTCATTTTAAGAACGTATAACATTGGTTTTCTACAAATCTTGTTAAAATGCGAGAATAATATAAACAAACCGTTCACCTAGAAGTAGTTAGTTTTAGCTAAAATTATAGAACGATTTTTCTGTTAATTATATTGTCAAAAGTTTTTAAAAAGCTACTGCTAGAACAAATTATCAAATTTTTGCACAAACATATTCTACTCTTATCCCAACAATTTGGTTTTAGCAAAAGTATGAACATCGCATGCATATTTTGTAGAAAATATTATACAAAGCTTTAGACAAAAGGACAAAAGGGTATACCTACAACTAATTCATTTTTAGATTTTAGCAAAGCCTTTGAATGCGTACCACATGATATCTTAATGCGCAACTTTTTTTATAACTTATACCTAAATACTAATAAATTAATATTTTTCTACCTATTTAATATAGAGTAATTTTTTTATTTGTTCCCGCCCGAAACTCTAAAAATAAGCAACACATTATACTTTGAAAAATTTATTTACAAAATTAAGGATTTTAGAGTTGTGAATTAATGTCAATATTGTTAATAATACTTTTAACAGTGCTTCCATAGTCAATTTATTTAAATCATTTGTTGTCACATTATTTAATTAATTAACAAACTTTTCGTTTGTATAACGTGTTGCCTATTTTTAGAGTTTCGGGCGAGAACAGATAAAAAAATCATCCTGTATATCTTAGCGTATTTCTGTAAATAGTGCTCTCTCTCTCTCTCTAAAAGTCATGTAACGGTTAGTGAAGTACCTTATAATATAATTTTCATAAATTCATAAATAGAGGTGACATCTATTAACGAATAGGCAAACCCACAATTTGATCAGCATTTTTTTTAAATTAATTAATTACATTTTTTTTAAGCAGTAATATTTTTTTTAATTCGGCTACAAAGTAAATTAAAACAAAATAAAAGTTTTCATTTAAATAACTAGCTACAGTATTCTGTCTTGTAAAAGTTTATAGATTTGACTCACAGATGTCAGAATTATCACAAATTTTTAAAATTACTCTACGTTTTTTCTACTGCTCTTATTATTTACTATTTTATTTTCATAAAATCACATTAATAGTTCTAATTTATAAATTAAGTGTTTTCAAAAAAAAGGCAACTGTCATAAAATTTCTAAGAGGAAATATTGACCAAAGTAACTTTTAAAATGAACTTTTATTTCATAGAATCGTTAGTTTAGAGTGTTTAGAGACCAATTATTATAGATTTATTTCAATGCCACACCTATTTTTAAGTGTTCAGCCAATCAAGCGACTAAATCTTTAAATAGAAAACAAAACTGTTTTTAGATTTTATTCTATTAAAAATAAATTACGGAAAATCAAAAGTTTGCTTTTTAAAGTGCCTAAATAAACTATCATTATTATTATTGCTAAAAATAAAAAATCTACTTCAAAACATATATATTTTAATAATTTTAACCATTTCTGCCTTGAAAATAGATGTAAATGTTATTTTGTGTTTAATTTGATAAAATTAAATTGTTCTAAAGTGAGGCACATATGGTGCGACGTAGATTCATGGTCCTTGACCTGCACAATACCCTTGAACTTTAATTTTGCGTATGCGCAAACAAGAACGCACCTTTATATCTAAAAAATTTTGGCAATTTAATTGACGCATTGCTAAAACTTCTCCGAAAATATAAAATAGGAAGCGAACAAACCGAATGAGGGGTTGTTCTGTTTTATATATAGTAAGCTGGGGTTTCTTGATGATCGATAGCGTCGGCGTCTCCCTTTTCGAATGGGGGAAACATCACCGTTAGCGACGCCACCCTCCCTCCAAGGTCAGCGGCCTGACCCGACGGCGGCGATTGACCTCGTTCCACACTGCAGACGCTCGGAAAAAAAACCAAAACGCAATATTTGTTTTCTATACTAGAAACTATGAAACTTTTAAGACGTGAAAAAAGTGATATCACTTTCATCTACTTTCACTGAGGAAATTGTCGGTGCCTAATTTCGAGATGATGGCAGTTGAACGGTCAGCGCCTGCCAATGGATTCATTGACCGCCCTTCGGTAGGTCGATTGTCATTTTGGCCAAGGGAAGAAGCGAATGTTAGGTGAATGTCCATCGGAATGTTGAGCGGTGGCGAATTCAAGCAACAGCTTTTTCTAGCGCCTCTTACGGCCATTGGCACAAGCAGACTACGGTCAAGGACATGATGCCCAGGACAATACTCTCATCTCATAGATCATCATAGACAGACTTCTTCTATGTGCAAACCAATTGATATAAATGATGGCTCAACATGAAATTTACTAGCCTTGGCCTTCTAGTGTTATCGTTATCTTTCCAAGATAATGCAAAAATAAGATATACGGATATTTTCAGACGCTTTTAGAGCTAAATTTTATTTACCACGGTGGTGTTTATCAATTGTGACGAAATATAAATAAAAGTGCATCAAGGTTGCACTCTTAAATGCATGTTTTGCTAAAATTTCACATTAACTAACAAAAATTCTTATATAATTTTAAATGTATGATTTTTTCATTAAAATTATGAATTACAGAAAAAAAAAGTCCTAGAATTATCTAGTCAGGCCTGTTGTACTAAATGAGAAATAGAGAGAAGAGAATATAGAGTAGAACGCAACTGCACTAGTGCAATTATCGATACTTTGTATTAAAAAAAAATAATCAAAATAATATATAATACATTCATAATTACATATCTTCATGGAAAAAATAATAGAAAAAAAATATTTCGCAAAAAATTGTTTGAATTCTGTTACTAAACGTCTAAATTTTTCTTGTAACTTGTTCTTTACTTAAAGTTCGGATTATCCAAGCCTTTTACACTGACAAGTTCGAATAACTGACTTTTTCGCTCGGTTCGGATGTTCGGATAATTGACGTTCTACTGTAAGTATAGATACAGAGTGTGTCAAAATAAAAGGCCAAAACCAAAAACAAGAATAATTAGATTTAATTTGATAATATTATTAAAATTACTACAGTTACTTAACCAGTTGTCAATAAAAAATATTTTATTGACAATATAACTATAACTTACTTACCTGTCGCCTGGAGATAATACACTTTCATCACCAAATTGATGTTAATGAATAATGACGTGTTAAAAAAAATCTAGTCTTAATTAGGACAGTACCAGTGGGAAGAAAAAATATTTTTATTCTATTTTGAAAAATATCAATATAAAATATATATTATTAATACAAATGACTATAACTTGTCTTTAGGAAGGTTAAGTTATTGATTATTTTATTTTGTGAGGGTTACTTATTGTATATTAAAATAGAATTGTATTAATCTATAATCTATTCATCTAACATCCGCACTGTTTAATTTATTAACTTTTCCATATATTTTAACCACTTACCCCCTATCTAAATTATATTGATGTAATAACTTTAGTTTTAGAGTTAAGTCAGGTAAGGTCAACTCTTAATTTTATATCATTATTTAAGAAATAAAAGTAGATAAGAGAAGTGCCCTAGGTTTCCGACTTTCCGAGAAAGTCCAATAAATTTTTAACTATTTATGTTATCGACATGCGTTTTTTTAATAATAGATAGACCTATAGCGAAGTCAGTAAGAGGATTGTTATTTAAGAATATGATGGAACAACTTAAGTTGATAAAAATGTACTCGTTATCTTTTATCTTTCAGAAAAAAACAGTTGAAAATATAATTTAGAAGATAAAGTGGTGAGTTCTAAAAGGCATAACATTTACTCAACAATTACAAATATTTTTATTGTAATTTGAAGAACATACATACATACATACATACATACAGGGTGTGTCAAAAATAATAGTCAAAATTTAGCCAGTGATAGGTCTCGCTTGAAGAAGATTTTTTCTAGATTCCATTTTTTGTGAATCTCAACCATTATAAAGATAAAATTATTTAAAAAACCATACCAGTCACTGCCCTATGTAGTATTATAATGGTAACTGGACTATATCCTAATGGTAACAAGTGGTCATAAGCGTATCGTGATTGTATGAGGGGGGGTTACAAAATGATTAATTGGAGTCTGTAAAATTAACTAACACATGAGATTTGCATAAGATTTTTTTGTCCAAAAGCTTTGAATTCTGTTTTTCTTGTGTATATAATTAATAATTTTGAAAAAATAAATTACTTAAACATATAGTTGTGCTTTGACCCTTTGACGTAAGACCAGTGACGTTTCAGCGTTTTTTTTTAATTTTTTTTTTTTCTATTAAATATAGCTTTATTTGTAGAAATATTTTATTACTGCAAGAGCAGTTTTTTCTCAAGTATCTTCTGTGATAATATCCACTAACCGAAAAATTTGAGACCTGGTGTTTTTTTCATTTTTACCGCACAGTTTCCGAAAGTCAGGCTTACTATTGGTAGATGAACAACTGTGATAGCCCATTTACAATACAGGAGGACAAAAAACAATTTGATGTTATTTGTTTTTATTTTAATTCAGTTCAGCTCTTTTATTACACCGATCACGATGTAGACGTACGTACAATAAGTACGTAAGTTTAGTTTCTAGATTTTTGTTTTGTTATAAATCAGACTCACGAATTGATATTATTTGTAATAAAAAGACATTAAAATAATCTATTTAATTTTTTATTTTATGATAGAAGTAGTAGTAGTACATATTATGAAAATGTATATGAATCTTATTATGTTACAAAATAAATTTATTTTATTTAATTATCAAACCACAGAACAATGGTATACGTTTTCATTCGAAATTTCGAATTTTGTAATTCGCAATTAATATCATTAATAATAATTATGTATCAAATAACAGTTGTTTAATATTACAATAATTATTTATTGAATTAACTGTGAATATATGATGATAATTAAATGCTCTAAATTCGTGTAACACAATTTGAAATTTTGTTTGATATCGATAAGAGAAGATTTGGGACCCCAATCATGTTCTTTTTTTTTCTTAAATCGTTTGTGAAAGGAATAAAATAGTAGGCAACGTAAATTAAAATAGTCTGTAAAGAAGTACCTAACTCATGTGTCAAAATCAAAAATCGTCCGTAAAGTAGACAAAAGAGCCTGTAAAATAGCCAATAATGTAAAGTGTTGGTTATATGTGTTACAAAATATTAAAAATTAGTGGAAAAACAACCTCTTTCAATTAATTCAGAGACATAGTATCTATTTATTTATTTACTCATCAATAAAATCATCTATTTATTAGGACGCAAAATAATATTTAAAAAAAGTTTTAAAAATATGAATTCGTTTAGCAAAAAAAAACAATTATGTTCGTTGAATTTTTTTTGTCAAATACATATAATTATTCATTTACCTACAAATATAGTAGTAATCTAGAATACGTACAAAATTAGATTAAAAAAATATTTGAACAAGTCGAGAAATCTTTGATTTTGTTATTTTTAAGAAATACTTATGACACACTACTGTAATTATTTCAATACAACAAGCTGAAAGGTAACTTATTTACAACCCCAATACCTACATATTGAGTATTCACTTGCTATTGTGCCGTCCTACCCATAAAAAGCACTGTTTGTGGTTAACTTCAATCGTCAATAGATTGGATCAGTGGCGATTCTAGCCCATCGGCCGCCCGTGTGCACTTTTAGATTGGCCGCCCCCTAAGCGCCCCCTTGAAAAACATAGACTGAAAGCGTATCTATGCGTAAACGAAAAAAGTAAAAAAAATGTTAACGAAAAGAGTAAAAAAAAAGGTTTTTTCAAAAAACATAAATTATATTTAACTTCCTATACTAATAAAAATAAATAATAAAAAAGATTAACAATAATTCAATAAAAAAAATAAGTACCTATGTATAAAATACATGTATATAAAAAAACTAAAAACAAATGACCAAATTAAATAAAAAACAATAATATGTAATAGACATATTATATATCTCCGGTTGTTTTAAAATATTGCTTTTCTTGCTTTTGAAGAAGCGAATTTTTGACTTACATCTGAAAAATCTATATTGTCGCATTCCTCACTTTCAATTGAAATTATAGTCAAGTTTGAAAGCCTTTCTTGGCTGATTGTAGATCTTAAATAATTTATTATTAATTTTGAAAAAGAACGTTCGGCGGAAGCTATGGTAACAGGCATTGTCAAAAGGATTCTAATGGCCATAACTAGATTGGGAACTATTTCGCCAAGTCCTTTTTCAAAAATAAATTTTAGAATGTCGTAAACGTTTTTTTTTCATAAGGAACTTCAAACATCCGCAAAGACTTTATTTCCTCATACAACTGTAAACCATCAATATCGGAATCGTTTGTAAGGCTATCACTTAATTTTAAATGTAAATCCTTACAATGTTTCAAAAGTGCGCCGTCGTCAATAATGTTAATATTGTACAGAAAACCAAATTCATCGTTGTGATTTTGTAAAAAAGAGAATCTTTCTTCAATTGAACCAACAACATTATCTACTAAAATATTTAAGAAAATTACTCTAAAAAATTGTTTGTGATCTATAATTGGCTCATCTTCAGTTTCATAATTAAAAAGTCGCTTCTTCTTTCGTGTTCTTGTTCTAGTTGTATTAATAAATTAACAAACACCATCTACTTCTTCACATAATCTATTAGCTACCTCCAAAATATGTTCAAAAAATTCATCAGAACGGCAATTTTCGACTGATTCTTGTAATTTTTTTAAAGAAGTTAAAGCAGTTTGTAACGTGGTCTGCTTATTTTGTAACATCTTACTAACTGAGCTAACTTTTGTAAGGATTTCGTACCATAACACTAACGAACAAATAAAATTGTAATTTTGAATTTTGTTAGCTAAAGAGGTAGCTTCAAGACGACTATCAGCATCTTTACTTAATTCATTAGAAATTTCTTCTAGTCTAGAGCATCGTAAACTTCACCAAGTTCATGATAGAGAGGTCTTAAAGCCTCAAATCTACTTTCCCATCGCGTATCGCTCAACAGTTTTAATGTTGAGGGACTTATATGTTTTTTTTTTTTAAATACTCCATCTGTATGTAGAAGAAGAAAAATAATTGTAAAGTTGTTGAACCACAAAAAAAAATAGAACTATTTCATTTAAGGCTTTAGCTGCATCATTCACAACTAAATTTAAGCTGTGACTGGAACATGCTACAAAAACATGCTTTTTCCACGCATATTTGCC
This sequence comes from Tribolium confusum, assembly GCA_029207805.1. Classification (NCBI taxonomy): domain Eukaryota; kingdom Metazoa; phylum Arthropoda; class Insecta; order Coleoptera; family Tenebrionidae; genus Tribolium; species Tribolium confusum. The sequence continues at coordinate 16,846,836 of JALGAY010000006.1, forward strand.
CCATTATCGTAACCCTGTCCTCTAATATATTTCACATTTAATTTTAATTTTTCTAACTCGTTAAGAATAAAATTAACAAGTCTTTTACCTGTGGTATCGATAACGGGACAAAAACCAATGAAATTTTCGTTTATTTGAATTTCAGCTTTAGAAGCTAATACTGTTCTAATTATTATACTAACTTCTTCAATTTTACTAACACCAGGTGTACATTCTAAAATTATAGCGTAATATTTTGCTTTTCGTATTTTAGCAAGAATCGACTGTTTAATTGCCTCACCCATTAATTCAATTATTTCGTTTTAAATTTTTAAACCAGCATATTGCGGTATACGTTTTTAGAGCTTTTTTGATAATGTGATTCTTCGTATGTGTTCTGAAATAACTGGGTCAAATTTAGAAAGCATTTCAACTAACTTCAAAAAGTTTCCATTATTTTTTTCAAATAATTTTGATTGCTTTCCCCGTAAAGCTAAGCACTGTTTAGCTAGATATTGAATTATGTACTATTACCATCTGCCAATGGGTTCTTTCTACGTATTTCGAAAACTCTTTGAAGTGTAGTATCAATTGTTATATTTTTTTCTAAATGTTTTTAAAATCGAGCCACGATTGAAAATTTTTTAAATGAGCTTGGCTTACTTAATGTCTATTAAGATGAAGTAAAAGATGCTGCCAGTCAGAAAAACCTTCACTTGTATGTTTAAATTTTGTAATATCCTTACAAAATAATGTGCACAAAAACAAAACACAGAGTTACTTTTACAGTTTACTAGAATAAACTAACCAATTACGTTTAATTTTTTCGCCATTATTCATAATTCTAGAATAATAAAAATTTGAAAATTTACGACCATTTTTGTCACAAGGAAAATCAAAAGTTTCATCGGTAATTTGAACAGGTCCTTCTTCGACAATAATTCTTCGCATATAATTATCAATAGGATGTTTCCACAATGCTGGATCTGTCAAATTTTCGGTAACCTTCGATAACTCACCAGGTGACGCCAATGGTTCTAACGTAGGTGAAAATGATAAAAATTTTGCTTCTTCCTTTTCGGTTTCCTTGGAAGTAGAAGGTAGTGAAAAATCTTTTGACAATTTGGAAACGTGTGAATCATGTGACTGCGACTCTTGCGATGATAATTTTTCACTTTTTTCCGGAATGATAGCAACAGCAGATTCATCTTCAGTTTTTAAATATTTTAGAAAAGATCCGGCTAAGCGTTTTTTCTCTTCATCCTTTTCCAATTTACGTTTTCGGTATTGGGAAACGGATAATCGTTTTGTTTTACGTGTAGACATGTTCCAAAAATATCTAAACATTATAAAATTAGTAAAAATAAATAATTTTTGTTTTATATATACGTATATAAAGTATATAGCAGGACAAAAATAAAGAAGAATAAAAAATCTTACCTTTTTACGTATTAATGCACAAAAACACTTTCCGTTGTTGTTTCAAATGTAATAAACAAAAAAATACAAATTACAAAGATAAACGAAGATTTTCTAAAATCTTTAACTGTTGTTTGTCCACAAATTGTGATGCGAAACGGCCTAATTTTATTTACCGCTTTATTTTGCAGTTAAATGATTAAACAATCCGACGTTTATTACTCGAGGGTTGTTTCTCTTAAACTGACAAACTAGGAATAAACAAAAATAGAACAAAATTCTTATTCATTTTATACACATACATAAAATTTATTTTTAAAAAAGTTTTATTGTTTCACATAACGCTTCATTGCCATATCAGTCAATCAACTTACCCTCTCATAAATTAAGCCTCTCATAAGTTTATGGTTATAAACTAATAACCGAAACTGTATTGTTCTATTTATAAAAATTTTTAATATTTTTTAAAATAAACTTGATATGTGGAACTAAATGGGAACATAAAAGCAAAATATGTTTTCGATGGTTTTCCATTATCCATTAATATAACTATTTAATCAAAATAATTACTTTCTTAAAATATTCCGGAAATTTAAAATTCAGGAACTATTTAGTAGTGTTTTATTTTATTAAAAAAAATGTTTTGCTATTAGGCCGCATGACGGGTACACGGTAGTAACATTTTTATAGGCAGGCGGCCGGCGCTTGTGACTAAATTGTGTTCGAATTAATATTACCATTAAAATATTCCAATGGAAGTATCGAATTTTAAGATTTCCACGAAAAAGAATATTAACATGTTTAGTAGAATAACATTGGAAACACATTATAAATTTTAGGTTTGATGTTTAATGCTTTTTAATTTGGCTGCCCCTAAATTTGGCCGCCCGTGTGCATTGCACCCCTTGCACAGCCCCTAGGATCGCCCCTGGATTGAATAATAAATAAAAGTTGTAAATTCTGTTTTTAAAAAAATTATTATTACTCAGTAAATAATTCAATATTTTTTAATTCTGATTTCGCAGAATGTTTTTTTTTCTTAATATATATTTAATATTTTAGTTCAAAAATATCGAAAATATAATAAATTAAAATTGAAAAAACGAAACGAAAGTCGTTCCTGGCCGCTACTAAACTAGTGGCAATAGAGATAGTCAAGTCAGTAATCTTATAATGTGCCATTTTCTACTAATAATTCGTACATGTACTTATACTTGTTTCACAAATATACGTTTACGTAAATTCCTTAATTTTTATGTATTGGGGGTTACCTAAAATTAGGCGTACGTAACACAATCACATAAAAAATCTGTAATAAAAATAAAAAATAAAGTCAAATTTCTACTTGCATAAATTGTAAGGATGATAAGAAATAATAAATTAATGACACTTTAGACAACATAATTTGAAGCTTCGAAATTCCAGACTATATAAAGAAATATATAAAAAAGCTTTCTTTCGCTCCAAAAGTTGGTCCTGGCAAAAACTGCCTCATAACTGCTTAAATAATAATATTTAAACGTGACCAGACGTCAGTAAAATTAAAGTCGTAGAAACCACATAACGATCATCAAAGATTAGGTCGTTGGAATATGCTCGGCTAGCGCCTCGTGCTTATAATTTTTCATTCATAAAATATTTTCACTTCACAGCTAACACTTTACAGAGGTGTTTCTAAATTTGTTACACTTTTACTGCTGGTTTTTAATACATGTAGATCATTTTTGTGTATAATTTTTATTTAATACAATTAGTTGCTGAGATCTGATTTTACGTACTAGAGGCTATTTTAGAACTTTGCGTGTCAGAATGTAATAGTAAAATACCTAATAATTCTGAAGCAATTTATAAAATAAAATGAAGCTAAAAGCCGACCAATGACACGCATTCATTTTTTTAAAATACTAATTAGCCACATTTCTAAGAAAACTTTTCGAAAAAATTAAAACAGTTTAGTAACTTTTCTTGTAGTGTATTAAAACTGAAGTACCTAATGTATCGCGTGATTAATAATATATTAGGGCTAAAGCCTCGTAAACATAACTTTTCGTAGTCGAAAATGCAACTTGAAGCCTCGAGACCAGACAAAGTGTTTACGGCCTCGAGGTTCATATACTATTTTTTCAACCACCTAAAACAACAGAAAAGGTTATGACCACCGTTTACCGCCCTAGCATTCGTGCTTACCGCCCTAGAGATCGTAAGCAACATTGTTTCTATCGTAAGGATTCCATAGGCCGTAATTGCTGTTGTCATTAATAACATAGTCACGAGACAGGTGGTTACAAAAAATAAATTAAATAGGTCATAGAAAAGTAAGGTTTGCCCATTCAAAACTGTTCATTTGAACTACTATCACCTCTACCGTACACTGCTCTGTTCATAACAGTAAAGTAATATTTTTTTGTGTTTAATTAATGTGTGAAAAACGTACTTATTTTTCTTTCATCTTTTTGTCATAAGTCCAATATGGCAGTTTAAATAAACCAAAATTCTCAGACGTGACAACTGTGTCTCTTTTTTCCAAGATTTACTTACCTAGCTTTTTTTGAATCACTGGCTTTTTATAAATACTCAGGCAGTTCACTGTTCTGACATTGACTTTGACTCGGGGTTAATAATAATAAAAGCAAATATTTTCCTTCGAAATTAATTTTGTTTTTGTATCAAAATCAATAAAGTAAAAAATCTCATTATTTGCACTTTTCAACTGCAGCAAAAAAGTTGTTGTGGTTGCAGTCCCTGTATAAAGCATTGGTGTGAGTACAAATTGTAGGGACGTCGCCGTCGCCGCCACATTGATCCTCACTCGAGACAGCCGGGGTGCAGCGTTCCTGCTAGTGCAGGTCGACGGCCGTATGTCAGGGCATTGGCACTCCGGAGTGCAGACCCCTTTCCATTATTATTGCACTTCTCTACGATAATCGTGCTAAAATGAGGTTACATTGCGCAACAACAACATTTCCAAGTCGTCGAAAATAACTGTTATCATATTTAGAAAAATGATAGACAACGGCGGCGGTTTCAAGGGATGGCCATAGACGTGTCATGACCTCTGCCCGTCAGGTGGATGACCCAGACAAAGGACTTTTTCCAGTAGGGATCTTGCACCATTTTGGTAATTAATTAGAGCAGATCCTCTCTGACCTTACACATGATTTTTATCCAACTTTCATTCAACAAAGGGGTCACTCTGCAGCACAATGTTAATGTTTAAATTTCGCGCTAATTTTTCTGTAAAATCAAAAAACAGTATCGATGCTGAAATTTTTTTTACATAGTATCAGTTGGTGGCTTTCCAATTCTGGTAAAATGTTTATGAACTGATTTCAAGTTGAGATAATACCGGTAGTATCTTTGTTTCCATGAAAAAATAAACAAATTCGGGGCTGTGATTCGCTGTTGTCATGGAAAAGTATTAAAATTTGCGATACTACCGGTATTATCTCAACTTGAAATCAGCTCATCAGTGTTTACTCAAAAATCTTTAAGCTAATTCTAATAAATAAATAAACGAAAAGGTACTTAGCACACAACAAAAAATTAACATTCAAATCCTTACTAACAAAATGTTATTTTGTTGTCATATAAACTACAACCTAAACTACGTTTTATGACGTCATTAGCAGTGCCGTAATAAGAGTCATTGACACCCAAGGCAAAATTTTTATTTTCCGCCCTTCCACATACAAAGTAAATTGCTCAATATTTGACTAGGTATATAATTTTAGAAACTGATAGTGGCAATATTTTACCAATATTTGGAGCCGAAAACGACATTTCTTAACAACTTTTTAATTAACAATAGCCGAAGTGCAATTTTTTGAGAACCGAAAATGACATGTTAGTAAGGTTGAAAGCCGAAAGTAAAATTTCACTAATTTTGGAAAACGAAAACAGTATTTCTTAATAAATTTTAAATTAATAAAGACAAAAAACGTTGTTTTATAATTTTATAAGTCGAAGATAACATTTTACTAATTTTGAAAGCCGGAAATAAAATTTACCAATTTTAGAAGCCCAGAATCAACATTATAATAATTTTTTTGAACTGAAAGCGACATTTCTTGTTAATTTTTGTAACAATAAAAGTAAGGCTGTCCATTTTTATAATTTTGGAAACCGAAGACGTCATTTCGCTAATTTTAGAAACAGAGGGTAAATATTTAAGTAATGTTTAGCTCCCAAAGGAAAAAAGGCGACATTTGTTATCACTTATCAGTTTTTAATTAATAACGACAAAAGCCAGAACCATTATTAACTACATAGTTTTAAAAACAGTAGCGATTCTTTACCAATTCTTGGAGCCAAAAACGACATTTCTTATGCAACAGTATCATTTTTTTCTAAGTTTCAAAACCGGAGGCACTATAAGCCATGTTATCATTCCTAAAAACTAAAACTACTAGTGAACAATTTTAAAACACAAAAGCAACATTTATTTTAAGTTTTTTAATTAATAACAACAAAGGTGTAATTTTATATTTATCTTTGGCAGCCGAAAATGACGTTCGACAAATTCTAAAGTCGGAGGTAAAATTTCACTAATTGTAGAAGCGCAAAAAGTTTAATAATAAAGAAGGCATTGTTTTTTAATTTTGTGAGTAGAATTTAACATTTTACTGATTTTGAAAACTAGAAATTAAATTTTATTAAATTTAAAATTTATAAAAACGAAAACATTATTGTTGAGTGATTTTTTTTTATTTTAGAAACTGTAGATGTCATTTACTAGTTTTAGAAACTTGGAGTACAATTTTAGCAATTTTCGAAGTAAAAGCGATAATTTTCATCACTTTTTAAATTTATAACAACCAAAACCTAACATAATAAAAACCCGAGACGGTTTTGGAAGCCAGAGACGACATTGTACTAATAAGTCGCAGGTGACATTTTGACTTTTTTAAGGCAACCTTTTCAATTTTGTAAACCGAAAGCGACATTTTATTCATTTTAAAGCTGAAGACAATATTCCTTATAATTTTTTTAAATAAGTTACGTAATACAAAAGCTTATTTTTCCAAACCTGGGAGCTGATTTATTAATATTATTGAACAAAATCTTAATAATCGAGAAAGTCTCATTTTTATAATTTTGCGAGCCAGAGGCGATATTCTACGAATTTTTTAGAGCAGGAAAATTAATATTTAACAAGATTTATTAATTACGCTTTTTAAAGTCTGCGCCCCTGTTCTCAGGCTCTAACTACGGCACTGGTTATTAGACATTTCACCTACAATTAATTTAAATCTCTAAAAATTTTATTTTTTTAAAAGACGCATGTTTTTCCCAAATCTAAAAGTTAGGTTATTTTATTCACCCTATGAAAATTGTAGTAAAACCTAATTGAAAAAAATTGCCGTTTTATGCAAAAGCCCAATTGGGGGTAATTTTTTGGGTTGTACTGTATTTCTGGACGTATTTTTGGATAATTAATTAAGTGTTTTGTTAATGTGGGATGGTGAACGACGCTGCGCTAGTACGCTGTGGCCATTCACCCGAACACTCGGCCAAGGACGTGGCGTCCCTTTCCCCACATGCGCCGCGACGCCCCAACTTTTCCCCTGAAAGCCGACGCCCACGTCTGGCATTCAAACATTGCACTCTATTCCATCCAAGTTTTCCCTGACGTTTCATTTTCTTCAAGTTTTTTTATAAGTAAATTAAAATTTAATGACGTAAACGGTCACTGACCATGGCAAAGTTATCTTTTCATGTGTTTTGTTCCATTTCATTATCGCAATTAATAATTTAATAGGAGGTTAGTATTGTGAAAGTGAACATAAAATTCATTATACAATCACTGAAACAGCGATTCTTTTATAAAAAAAATTCAAATAAGCAGTTTCGTGCCGAAAAATCCGGCCGAAATTATTGATGTAATTGAGTTATTTTTAAACTTTGCTTCTACTGCGCCGTCTTTTACAATGTCCGACCCTGACCTTCATTTTGTTATTAGTATAAAATCGGAGAATAAACACCTCCGATAAATTTCTTCCGCTAGGTGACTGCTGAAATTTTATGCAATCAAAACAAAAGGAAAGCTTCGTAAACAGAAAATTTTTGCTGTTCAATAGGTCAGCACCAGCTACCAAGATTATTTTAAAAATAAAAACCAACAACATCCACGCACAAGACAATGACCGTTTAACGTCTGACATTGAAAAAGTTATCAGATGTTTTTTATTATCAGACGAATAAACATTTTGCGTTGTACAAACTACATAAATATTGCCCCAATAACACACAGCTTCTGATAGCTGCTGAAGAATTTTGATAATCAAAATTGCTTAAATTGCCCCAGTTTTTCAATGTTTCCTATTTTAAACACAAACACTGTCAAATCTTGTTAGCAGGCAATTGCTTTAATTGAATGTTAAACATGAATTCAAGATCAAAAACATTCGAAATATTCCAATGTCAGTAGGAGGTGGAAATTATTATTTTGTAAAATTTACTTTGACTTTAGATAGACGGCCTTGCAAAGGTCAAATTATTTTCGGTGAATATTTTCCTGATGTTCTACACTATTTTCGATCACATTTCACAGCGTTGGCAATTGTTTAAAAACCGTTTTTATATTGGGTTAGGACAGTCAAAGTTGGCCATGATTTCATTTTTTATGTCGGGCTAAGAATAAATTACCGGAGTCACGGTATTTTTATAAAGGAAATATGTCGTCTAATGTGTTTTCTTCTTTTAAAAAATAAATAAAACAAAGCGAATATAGGAGTGTTTTAATTATTATTTAAGTATAGAGTATTTTAATGTCAAAATTTAAATTCAGCCAAATAAAACAATTCATTAACAGTCACAGTCAGTAGTTTTACCTCCGGTTTTGCTCGCGCATAGATATTTTGGAATTTTTGTTCTTCGACCCAAAGTATATTTTGGGTTAGCAACAAAAATTGATAAAACTGCATTTGACATTGCTTCTATTTCAAAACTGACATTGACATTTTAAAATTTGAATCTTTCTATTCCAGATGATGATTTATGGTTATAGCTTATGGGTACAGTTCTACAGTTAACTCCCATTCAAAACGACCAAAAGTTAAACCATATCAGAATCCCGAGTTCCTATTCCAGACTACCTGACTACCCTACTCAAACATTTAAATATTTTTACTGAAGTTTGATTATTCACTCTTAATGTTTATGTTACCTTTTTTTTTAATTAGTAAAAATTTTAAATAGCAAATTACTGTAGATAAATTATTGTTTTTGGCAATGTTTTAATAAGATTTTACCAGATCAAACATTAAACTCTCAACTTTCAGCCAAATTTTTTTTATTATTTTATGGATATAGTAATCAAAACTTACAGGCTGATCATTCGAAAACGAAACATACATGTTTCTGGGTGTTTATAGTTATTAAAAAAAATGCTCGGACAGGTTCATTTTAATCACAAGAAGAACAAATGGCTGATATAATGCCAACAATGATACCATATGATCAAGAAAATTTTTCCACTAGAAAGCAATGACTTTGCTTATATATATCGTAGTTCACCTACTAGCAAAATAGTACAATAGTACAGTCATTATACGCCAAAATTAATTTTGTTGGCGTTTTCTTCTAAGTTACATAATTAGGTAAATATTTAGAAAATCAGTCATATATATAAAAAGAATACATATTCTAAACCAAAATGCCGTGTCATACTTAAATTATACTAAAAGACATAAAAGAGACACCTAGAAGAAGAAGTCGATAGATTTGAACCAAATTTGGTAGAAATTTTTATCTAATAAAAGGTAACAAATAATTAAAATTTAAACCCAAAACTTTAAAGCATTGCTACTAGAAAAATAATATTAAAAAAATATATAACAAATCTGAATCGTTGTTTTCTTAAACGTTTTTTTCTTTTGGTTATATTAGGTTACTTGGGTTTTTTAATTAGACCTTCAGCAAAAATAGACCAAACTTATTAGCAGTACTTTTTAACCGGTAGATCACGGCCAACCTTATTGACACCTTTGTCAAAGAGTGTCAAAGAGTCAAAACACTCTTCTTTTTAATGACATTTATGCTAACCTTTTCATTTGATTCTAAAATAGAGCACAAGATTATAAAGATAAATCTGTTGTAACGTAAAACAAAAATTAGACAAAATCGTAATTGTTTTAATTAGTCATATCGAGTAAATAATTAAAATTTTAAACAGAACAAAAGATCAAAAATAATTGAATCAAAGTAGATACAGAAAAATATGAACTTATTCGATAAGAGACCGTCTACTACTGTCTAACATATGGTATACATACAATAAATATAATCTAATTCTACTCATAATTTCTCAAAATTTTTGATTTAACGTTTCGCCTTACATCATTTCTGCATTTGTTGTTCTCTTAAAATTCCAACAAAAAAGATGTTTACATTACAATGAGTATATATCGAGTGTTCCCTAGTCGTTCAAAAAACGACGTTTAGTAAGTGTGGTATAGACTTGAAAACGTGAAATCCAATACAGGATCCTCATAATAACTTTTTGAGAGGTGTGAGGTGTGTGCAGCAGCTAGGCTAGTTAATTTAAACAGCACACGCTGTAAAGTTATTAGATGCGTTATCCATTCTAAGAGACATTTGGTGACATATGTCAAACGATGCCCCGTTTTCATTTCATAGCACAATATGACGTCGTATTTAATTGAACGCTCGATAAATAAAATGTACGTCATTGGCTTGTAACATAGAACTAATACTGCAACATGGAAAAACTATATATGTACCTAGTTAAATATGTGATAAAAATTTTTCAACTAAATCTAAAATATTTTCTCGTACTCTACACGAAATGCACGGAGCGGGATTGTGGTATACATATATCTGTGCGTTTCTTAGTTACCATAAAATTTTACAACGATCCCTTAATAGTAAACTTAAGAGAGCTAACACAACACACAGAACACAACATTTAATAGAAATATATTTTTTTTTAAACGTATCCAAATTTTTTGATAATTCAACCGCCACTTGTGTGATTAAATAATGAAACAAATATTAAAGATTATTTACAAAATTCTTGTCAGCATCAAAATTTGATATTTGAAATTTTTTGTCTTTCATTTTATCTAATTTGACTAAATAACAACTAGGAGGAAGCCGTACGCGCTCTGATGGTCAAACTTGAGATGAGTATCATGTGTGTGACCAAAAAAAAATTAAAGACATCAAAAATACTCTCAATTTACTCTCAATTTTGCAAGGGTTTGTCCTTGGTCTGTTATTTTACCAAAGAGAAACCAAGAAATGAAGCAAACCAAAATATCCAATAACTAATAAAGTAATCACAAATGGGTTAACCGATTTGTTTTTCCTTTATAATTGGTCTTCTATCGTTACTTAATACACGCTTTCAGAATCAGAAGTTATTTTATTTTATAAGTCAAATATTATTACATAAAAGTTTTATCAAGCAATGTGCAAACACCAAAAAGCATCAACAGCAATGCTTTAAATTAAAGTTTAAAGCACTTGAAGATGGTTCTCGAAAAAACAAATTCTTCGTCACTTATGGAGAACGTAATTTTTCAAAAAAAATTTATTTACAATGAGATAAAGTATAAAAACTAAATAAAAATTAGATTAGAATAGAAAAATAATAATAACAGGTAGTTATTATAAAAAAAACACTTTCCACTCAACTCGATTTTATGTCAAAATTTGTAGTAGTAGCAATTTATTCTTTTTGAATTGGTTAAAAAATAAAAAAGTTACAAAATTTAAAAAAATAACAAAAATCTAAGTAGTGCTATATCTCAAAAACCAAAGATAAAAGTGCATATCTAATCACAGCATTAAATTTGTTATTCCTTCCTTTATGTGATGATCGAAAGTATGAAAATCATGGAAAATGAACCAGCCTGTACAGTCGCAAGAAAAAAAAATTGGCATCAAATCAGTTTTGACATTAAGAAAAATGATCAGTTGTGAGCATTTTTTGAACTTTTGACTTTGAGCTGTCACTTACTGTCTGTTTGTCTTATTAGTTAGCCCAAAATTCTTCTAACCGCTGAAGAAAAAACTAAAAAAAAACTCAAAAAAATTATTTATTATAACATTTTTTTAACATTGCGACGATCAAGATTATCTTTTCGCGACTATACATCGAAAATAAACAGAAGGGAAATATTTTGCTAAACTCAAGTGTTATTATTTTTCGATAAGTCATCAGCTTCACTCATCAGTCTTGATAAAAATGAGTTCATTCTGGAGTTTATTATTTATTTTTATTTATTATTTCGTCATTTCTAACATTCGTGTCAAAAATTAAAAAGAGAAAAACTAAGTAAATTTATGAACTACATAATGAGTAATAATATTAATAAGATAGAAATTGATTCATGCTTAATTAAAATTTCTTGAGAAAGTCTTAATTGATGAAAGTAAAATCGGTCAAAATATTTCTAAGGACAAAATACTTTAGAGAAGATAATTTCCTGCAAATTTTTAATGAAAGCTTTTAAAGGACGAGGCCGAGATTAATTTCAAGGTAGAATAACAAAAATTGAGTTTTGGGGTTCACAGGATTGACAGGATTAGAATTGTGTGTATAAAAAATATGTATAAAGTAAATGTTTTGCAAATTTTTCCAAATCTAATCTTTATTTCGCGTCCCGAAATCAGGCATTGAACTTTTGGAATGACACTTTGGATTGACGTGAGAATGTCAAGTAAAAACATGGCGTATTGTCATTTAGTTCAGCAAGTTTTTCACTTTTCAGTGATGTAATTACGTTCAGTGTTTTCGGTTTTTTCAGTGTTGGTCCGTGGTCCTCTTGAGCCCCACGACCTGAAATCGATAAGCAGTTCGCGCGGCCGGGTTCAGTCGCCGCTTTCAAGGACAAGGCCAGGTCTCGGAGCCGAGCGATCCGCGCGGCGCACCTCGCCGTCATTCGCTCGCAGCAGCGCGTCCTCTGTGTCAGTGCACCAGCGCTAGTGTAACCGCCGAGATCAACCCCTGGTCGGGGGAAGTGCATGTGCCAGACGGGCGTCCGTGGGGCGTCTGGGGTGTGGCGCAAGCGCGCCCTCCGCACTTAACCAAACTGCATTCAATTTCACTTTCATTCGGTGCCGGCGATGTGACCATGCAAACCGCCGCGATCGTGTTCTCTGCCGACCAGAAGGACTTCCGGCCGCCGATTGTGTCCTCCACGTCCGGGACCACCATGAGACCGCCGCCGCCCCCGCCACCTAAGCACAAGCCCGAGCACCGGCTTGAGGAGCCCTCCAGCTCCATACCGGACCTAGGTGAGTCGCCTCGCTGGACACGACGTCCACCGCCTGCATCTCCTTATCGCTGATAACTGTCGCGATGACTAAATAAACCTGACCGTGACAATTATTATTTTTATAACCGGCAAGGCCTCTCTTATCGCTGCTGAAGGTAAATTTCATTAAATAATCATTGACTCCGGACCAAACGGAAAGGTCTTCATTTCATTGAATTCAGGAAAAAAAATAACCATCAGATTAAGGTTATTCCACATGACACAGTTAAACCAAAGTTACGGAAGCGATCTTAAGGGCAACCTCCGCAAACAAACTTGTATTTATAGATGAGATGGCCTATGACACATTTAAACAAAACCTTGATTTTTTTCACACTTTCCTACCGAAATTTAAACAAATTTCACTACAATCACTAAATTTAATTAATCAAGCTGAATTATAATTAATTCACATGCGACCAATTATCTTTGTTTTTAAATTCAACACTTGTTAATTGTTTTAGTCGACCAATTTTGCACCTGCGTATTTTGCGTTGCCTAACTTTAAACAACTGTTTTACAATTTTTTTTTCATTCTCCCAAGTACAATTTCATTTGATTCAGAGATTAAATCACTGAGGGGTGAAAACTCAAGTAGAGATATAGTCTTAAGATAAAGAAGGGAGGGTAGTGGAATTTTCTCCCGATTATTTTTATTCCAAAACATTTTTTTTTAATTATCAATTTACTTCGATCTTATCTACATGTCTATCAAAAGCCACCGAGTGACATACTGAATTTTTTGACGTTCCCCACTTTTAAATTAATTAGATTTCTGGGAGTTGCAGGAAAAATGTTTTTGTCACATAACATACTATAATAAAATTATAGTAAAGCCAATAGTTTTATACAGCCAATTACAGTGAAAACCACCAAACAATGCACACGTGATCAATTTCGTTTTAAGTTGGTTTACATTGTAGTTTCAATTAGCGCCTAATTTTCAAACTAGTTAGACAATTTGTAATTAATCAAAAGTTTCTAAAGTATTTCGGGTGTTTGGAGATGATTTTTTGTGATTAACTGCCTTGGGTTGATAGTGTTTTTAATTTACATTTAGTTTTGGACAAACTAACCCTTCTGTTAAGTGTGGAGCTTCATTTTGAAGATCTCATAACCACTTCAAAAGCAATTAGAGAGATACTGCAATACTGTCTGCTTTATTAATTAATTTTTAAATGAGAAAGATCACGAAAAGGATTCTTCCTACCCTTACAGAATGTTCAAGCACGTAAAAGTAGTTTATCTGTTGCAAAAAGGTTCTTATACAAGTCAAATTTTAGATGATTCATCTACTTATAGTAACAAATAGTAACAATATACATTAATAAATGATTTTAACGGGAAATCGTACTATCTACTTGTACCTAGAGTATTGTATAACTTATTACAGTCTTTTTTGTAATGATCTCTGTGAGACAAATCAGTAGGAAGAGGGTGAAGTGAATAATATGTGGGTGAATTATTATTGTAGAAACAGAAAAACCGAAGGTTCAACGTACTGTCCTACTTAGTAAAATCATAAAATTCCATTGTAGTAGTAGTAGTATTGTTATTTACAAATATAATCCCGGACTGGATGTTTATTTCAACACTTACGAATCACAAATGGTATTAATTATGTAATATTATTTTGTGGAAATCACCTTTGATTAAATATATTTTATGATTTGTCATTTTATCAAAGCCTGCAGTGTTTCTGACTATACACGCAATTTAGGAATTTGTGTTGTGTGACAGGTATATTTTTATGTAGTTTAGACACCAATCTTTGATTCCAGACACAATTTCCACAAGGTACAAAATCATTTGGCTTATTTTAATTAAAAAATTTCTACAAATAAGCGTTGAGGTTATGGTATTGTTATTATTCCTACGTCGCTTTATACTTTGTTAGATCCGTTCAGTGGTTGTTAAACATTAAACGTTGAGTTTATTGGAAAAGGTACTTGAAATTAGAACATTTTCACATTTTACTGAAAACTCAATTTCTTCAAATCAATGACAAACATGTCATCATCGCAATGTAAACGTACTCATGACACAATGATAAATACCTGTCATTGTAATTTTTGTGACATTTGTAATAGAAAAGTAAATTTAATATTGAATTTTCGAAACTGTTGCAAAATTGACAGAACTGTTAAAAAATAAATTAATTGATAAAACTCTTACTCTATGATAATTTTTTGTTTTTATATTTCCTTGTCTATTTAGTAGTTTTAATAACAAATTAGCCATTTTTGTGACATTTTTTAACAGGTATAAAGTCATTAGCTGACAACTGTCAAACAGGTACCTTTTTAATAGGGTTTTTGATTTAAGCCGGGACATCTAAAGGATTTATTAAAGGAATATTCAGAAAATAAAACTTTTTCGTTCAACCGGCTACGAAAGGCATGTTTTTACGGCTTCTAAATCGTGAACACGGCCGCTAAAATCGTTTTTGTGCAACCGTTCGCGAAATAGCTGTTTTTATCAGCCGCAAAGTTTCTTTTTCGGCCGTTGCCACTAGTAACGGCTGAGAAGTACAATTATGAATTACTGTTATTAGCACTTACCACTCGAGACGAGTTTTTTTTTTTTTTTTTTTTGAAATGAGTTATGATATTATGATATTTGCCAAAAAAGGTTTTTGTACCGTTACTAGTGGTAGCGGCCTTAAATATGGTTTTGGCGGTTGTGACCAAAAAACGAATTTCGTGGCGAATGTAAAGGCCATAAAATGAGCCTTTTTAGCCGGTTGCACAAAAAAATAATCCTCTAAATGATGATTTTTAATAAATTGATTGTAAAGAAAAACAGTTGCCGTAAAAATAACGTCGGACACCTTGTGCACCTCAAAAATCATAATTTTAATATTACCGTAACGTTAAATATAGATAATTTTCTACCATAAAAGAAGGAACGGCTTAAATATAGTTCAATTCAAAATTCAGGAAGTAAATTAAAATTTTACAATTCTTTAAGTACCTATAGAGAGGGAGATTTGCACATACCGTTAGTCCATTGCCAAACAAAAAAACAACACATTAAATGTGCTATAAAAGATGTAATCATATTTTTTCTTTTATAAATTACACCCTGAGGGTATTTAGCGTACAAAATTAACGTAATATAGAGTTTAAATAGATTTTTTTAGTGGTAAAACCCAAAATTGATCGCAAATCACTTAACGTTAAACTGAAAGGAGAAGTGCTGTTACCGACTGACACAATTACGTTAAAGAATAGCGTTCCGCTAAAAATTTTTCAAAGAATAGTTATTTTCGCGTTTAATTATAATGTCCAGGGAATTTATGCGTCTGGAAGATTTTTTTTTCTTAGGATTGTTTGTGAAAGATAAATTCAAAACAAGTTGAAACCGTTGAGAGTTTTTCCCTCTTTGTCATTTCCATTTCATCGTAGTTTTTCCGAAACGGAAAGTAATTGGTTTCGCTTTGGTGAAAGAAAGAGGCGAAGTCTTGACGGATGTGGAGTGTCGTAGAGCTCTAAATTTGATCTCGTCGTTGCCACATCGGGGTGAACTCGTGCCATTAACCTTGGCCCAGCCAGCGGCGGGCATCAGGGGATGTGCTTCGTCCTTCTCTTTCTCTCGTAGCGAAATCTCGCGTTAATTTTTTAGTGGAACGTTTGGCACAAGTGCAAGTACGGCTAGACATTAGAGGGTGAGGTGTGAGTGAGACAACATACCAACCCCGACATGGACGCCGTTTATGCAGAGGCGGAATGCAAGTGCGCGCGGGGCGAGGCTAAATGAGGTCAGGGACCTGACTGCTACCCTTCGAGAGTGTGTGAGTGTGTCTATAACTCGTCTGAAAGGTTTATATAACAGAGATTTCTGAACGCGGGCTATAGTTCACTTATTTTGGATTTTATCTGGCCGAAAATGTATTGCAAAGCGGGATTTTTGCATATAGCTTCATTTTAATGTTCTAATAAATATAAGTACATATATGTAATCCCCATTCATATCGTGGAGTTTTTCCCAGATATTCGTCGTCAAAGATGATGACTGGTTCTTCTCAAATATTTTTTTTGTATAAAAATTCATTAGATTAAAAATCGAAAATATTGAAAATATAAATAATGAGGATTTTGTACCACTTTTATGAATTAAAATATTAACAAAAAAAGTAGAAAACACATTACTTTTTCCACTATAAGCTAAAATAACTAAAATCTAAGGCGCGTTTTTACAGGGTTCAACCTGTAGGATGAATCGATAATATAGAGTCTTATTACTTGTTATTCCAGCATTATGCCCCTATTACCCAGCGAATTTTCTTCACTTTCTATTGTTTTTGGGGTGAAAATGGCGCGGGTTTTTGGATGATTGTGTGAATGCATCGTTGCGATCGATGCGAGACAGTAACCCGATTTATGACTCACTCGATAACTTGTTTCGGACAACAAGTGTATCATCAATACAGCCTTGACTCAAACATTAGATGATGGTTGCATCTTGGGATACAATTTTCATTCATTCGAGAAACTCTCTAATGGGTTTATTCACCTAATAATGGGACTCTATTTGCTAAATGGTACCAATAAAAACATAAATCAGGAAAAGGTACTGAAATCTTGAGGCCACAAGACCTGATTTATTGCCCAAATATTAGTTAGTACCCTATTGAAAGGAGATTGCCTTTACGCATTTTGGGTTTCTGGAAACCCATCCATAATTTGTTTACAACTTTTTGAATAGGTCCACCAATAACAACCAAATTTCTTTACAATCTGGGATATTTCTGCTTTCTACTGCACTAGTAAATGGCCCTCTGTCAGTGAGTTGAAATTAAATATTTCTCATATATAATAAGAAGATAACAAAGGCAGACTATGATATTGATCGTTTATTGGTTCTAATGAATGTTTCCTTTTTCATCTTTTAATATGTTATTGTGTCACACGAGCTTTATGCAGTCATCATGTGAACTTTGAAAAGGATCAATAAACGATCAAACTCAGAGTCTGCCTTTATCATTTGTTTCAAAATTTGGTATACATTATAAAATTACAATGGGCAGAACAATATTTTGGTCGTCAAAATGTCACAAATGATTTTTTTTAAGCACTTTAAGAGGTTTTCAGCAGTAAAAAGAGCTTTGAGCTATTTGATAAAAGAAGCAGTAGCTGATGATAGCTCAATGCCAAAGAATTAATAGTGTTACAATTAAGTATTTTTCTTAAAAAATGTCAGAAATACAATTTGACGAAGATTTTTTTTTGTCGCGACTGTATGTTTTCGTAAAATGGCCCCTACTGATATTATCATACTTTAATTTAAAAAGAAGACTTCTATCAGGACTAACTATATTATCTGTTGACATCAGTTTATTCAAAATTTGATAGCTTCAACTATCTTTATTTTTGTGAAAAAAATTTTGTAACAGTTTTTCTTGGTGTCAAAAAGATAATTTAGGGCAATTTTGGAGATTTTCTTCTCACGATTATATGTTTTTTTTTTTAATGGCCCCTACTGTGGTTAAAATAATTTAATATGAAAAGAAGACTTCCATCCGGGCTAACCATATTGTCAGTGGACTACTAGATGTAAAAAAATAATGATAAATTCTGATACTGCCTGTTACCACTGTATTATCTGATCAACAAAGTAACAAACATGACATCCACACTTATTTTTTTTTTAAATTTCTGCCTTTTTTAAAATAATGAAATTCTATCCAAAAATGGGATGAAAAATAATAGATTTATGGGGGATTAAGTGTAATATGAATACACTTTGTATACTTTGCAAAAAAAAAACACCTATTGAATTAGGTTTAGAAAAATAAAATTTACTGGAATTTGATACTGACAAATCCTTTGATTACACTGTTACACACATGTCATGTTCAAGGAAGTTGACAGCTGGAAAATACTGAACGGCTTTAAAGTGTCTGCTTTACTGCTTAGTCTGGGAAAATACAACCATTTTGCCTAGTCAATAAATGTGGTAGTGGTAGTTTAGTGTTTAATGTGTTTGCTGTTGATCAGCGAAAAATAACATTATGGTTTTGAATTACTGTAAATAATAACAAATCTACTGAAAAACCTCAATATATTTTAAATTTATTTTTCAGTAAGTATACACATTGGCGTTTTACGATAATAATTTACGGTAAAAAAATTTGTTCTATTATTTTTTTTTACTTTCTTTGCTTGAATCATGAATTAGTTTTCTAAAAAATAGCGTACTTGATTTAAGTTGACAGGTTTTCATTAATCAAAGCTCCCGATTTATCGTAAAAATTGACATTTTACTATAAAAACATTGTTATAAATAGACTTTTTACGGTCTTGTCAACTACGTTAAAATACCAGTAAACATTAGGGTTATACAGGTGTCCCAAAATTCGCGAACCAACATGTTGATACGTTGTTAATGAAGATCTAAGAAACACGAGAAAAATATTTAAAGTCATTGACAATTTACGGTGAAAAAATTAAGCTTTGTCTCACAGTTTTTTATAAAAAAAATAGATCAAGTACCATTTTTATCAAAAAATTTTTTTTTCAAATTTATTGCGCAGTTCTTTAATTTTTTAACCTACAACTATATAGGTAAAATATTGTTTACGGTAAAGTTTATAGTAAATATAGAAAATTAAATGCATTAGTGCTATTTTTTTCTGATACCGTTTAGTGTTGTTTGAAGTTTTTTGCCCGAACTTGGCGTTAACTCCTGAGGAGTAACTCCTGTACTCCTGAACGCTATTTTTGACACTTGGTGAACATATCATCAGGTAATAAATACAGTGGGAGGAGTGAGACAGTTCACCATAAAACGAGAAAAACGACTTTTGCGCTTTTTTTGTTGCTTTATGAAAACACTTAAAGTTTTTTTCTCAGTTAATATTCCATGATGAAAACTAAGCTAATTTTTAGGGTGTTTCTATTGTAAAACTCTAATTAACGATGTGAAACATTTCAAAATGTATTTTTTTTATTGAAAAATCAAATTTAATATTTGGCATTTATCGTTACGGTAAAAAAAAAAATAAATAAAATTACGTAAACACTCCTGTTTTCTTTGTCACAATTTTCAGTCGATTTTATTACTTTTAAATAATTTTGTAGCATATTGAATGTTTATTTTTGAATTTTTAATCGTTCCATTTATCGTACCGTTAAATTTCCCTTTCCGTCACTTTCCTCGTCCGCTTAGCGTTAAAAATAGGTAAAAGCTTGGAAATTTCTTAGTGCTGTAATGTCTGATTTTTCACCGCCGCCCCCTCAATTCCGTTCTATTATTCCTCATCTCTTCCCTTACCTGTCTGGGGTGTTCCTCCCCAGTGTTGGTATAAGAGTCGACGGCCGGTGCATAACCGTCTGGATGCCACCAGTGGGGTGTTGTCATGGTGACTACGACCCCGTCCGTCCATTTCGACCCCCTGACGCGTTGCACCGCGTTTCATTTTGCAATCGATAGAATAATGAGATTTTATATGTGTGTCTGTCGCGACACAGTCATGCATTTTAATCTGGGGCGTGTTTTCCCCTTTTTGAAAAAATAAAATTTTCAAATAAATAAATATTCCGATTTTTGATTGGCGAGTCGAGGGGGTTTAAATCGGAATGTGCCGCCATCTTTCGTCAAGTGCTGAAAGTAAAACGGTTCATGCGCGTTTTCCCCCGAATCGGCTTGCAATCGATGAAGCCTGCACTTGGCCTTCAAAAGTCGCGGGGAGGTAGCACGTGGTCGCTGAGGGTTTTCACCCCGATTTTCCCGGGAAATCCGGTTCCACCGCCTACTATCTAATGGGATTTTTTCCTTTGATTAATTGCGTTAGGCATCTTTTTTTCCGGAGAGATATTTTCGGACGTGTTTTGTTTTATCGATAGTCACCTGTTTTTACCTGTCTCGGCCATCAATAGTTGTTAGGTCATGTTTAAGATGCAGTACTTAAAGTGAAGCATTACTACTATTATTATTACTTGTTTATCGCTTTCTTCTGCCGAAAAGCGAAAGTGGCTTTTTTCTTGCGTTACATCCAGGCTTTTGGAATAAGGTATTGGTGTCGTTAACCTCTGAATGGCCTGTAGCAGTTCTATTAATTCATTATTTTTCACTGTCACTTTTATCGCGTGATACAATCGAAATCTTTCGTCTCTTTTCAACACGTTAGATGTTGGTATATATCGGTCGCGCTACTTTCAGTAGATTACATCGGCCTAGTTTTGGAACTCGGTTCAAGAAACTGTAACCGGGTCCGAGGTAAAACTATGACGTTTGACTTTCTCATGGACATGGCATGCCTTTTAAGGCGTTTTGCGAGAAATTTTCCAACTTTTGCCAAAATTTACAAAAACCTAATTACAAAAATAGACATAAATTGATTGATAAACAAACGGGGGAAACCTTGAGATGATAAAACTGTATCTGTGATAAGAGAGCATACACGATCGTATCAGTCGGGTCGATGACCACCAATGATTTAACCTCAAAAATTGAGGTCATTATATTTTTGTAATAAAGAGCATGCTGACACACATGTCGAACACTGAACCTTTCCTTTCGTTTTCACCCTTATTCGAAATTTTCAGTTTGTTTATAAACCTATTTTAGAACAGTGTTGCGTCACTTTTGTTTTTTTCCAATTCTTACATAAGGTTCAACAAAGAGTTGCGGGTGAATCATGATACTCAGTTGACTCAGAGGGGTTTTAGGGGATGATGATACATCCCTTTGGGGGCAGTTTTAATAACGAGTGTCTTTTATTGATTTAATTAAATACAACAAAAAGACACAAATATGCAAAAATTATAGAAATAGACCACAACAATCTGAATCTGAATAAGAAAGAGAGAGTGAATGCGTGTGAAACTTGCAATTTCACATTCTAACATTCAGTTTTACTTTAGCTGAAATCATGAAAGTTGAACAAACGATTAAAACATTATTAACAATTATATGAATGGAAAATTTGAAAGTCTTTTTTTAGGTTCTGTTTTTGTTTATATTCGAAAATTGAGGTATTTTGCTGCGGCGGCTAATGTTCTAGAAAATGACATTGTTGCTTAACATTTTATGTTTATTTTATAATGTACCTATGTCTACTTTATTCAACTTTATAAAAAAGAAATAAAAACAAATCAGGCTTGTCTTGAAAACCAGTCAAAACAGTAATTAAATATTACGTCTTATATAAAATCTTATCAAAAACATTACGAGTTTCTAATAAAAGTAACTATAAATATACCTAGAGACAAAATGAGGTAGCTAATGTTTATCAGATAAGACTTTTTTTTAATGAAATTCACAAAAATTAATCAGTTTCATCAGAATTTTTAAAAGAAAATATTTACAAAAAAGGCATAAAGAATCTTACAAAATAATATACAGTAGCATCGCTATAAAGTGAACTAATTTAGTCTTAGAAATAATGACACTTATTCATCTAACTTTAAGCGAATATCTAATTAGACAAGACGCTGAAAATTTGTTTGTTTTATATTATTGTCTTATTGACATCTCTGACAGCAAGATAGCTGATATAGATTAAACACACCAAGCGGTGAAAATGCGAACTATCAGAAAAGAGTCGTTTGTTTACCCATCGCTTGCTAAAAAAAAATCTGTGCGACTTTTTGATTTTACTTTAGACGGACCAAGGTAAAAATGTACTAATAGTCGTAGTATGGAGCAAGAGGTGGCAAAAATTATTCACAGGTGTACTATGCAACAATGATCTAATTTTTGTTAAATAATAAAAAAAATATTTTTTTAAGAATTTTTTAAATAATAAAACGTTAACCCAAACTATTGAACAGCTAGCTGATCAAGTGCAGGCGCAATTATTGTTTATATCATTCTTATTTCGTTTTTTACATTACTGCACGTAGAAACATGAAAGTGAATAAATAAACATCTAAATACATAGTTAGTAACTTTGATAACAACCGACTCTTTTATAAATTATCTGATCGATGCGAAAATGGCGCTCACATCAGTCATCTAATTTTCCAATATCAATTCAGCTTGTATCAATGAAAATTAATATTTTGTGTACATTTTTTGCTTAATGGCTTCTATCATTATTTTCAGTGACAATTTGATGCGATGTCGATATCGAAAATAACTACAATGAATAAATTCATCAATGCACGTACTCATTTTTAGACATTTTTTAAAATTATTCTAGAACCAATTTGTTCAGTATTGTTTGTTGCCCATAGTGTAATTTAAATGAAAACAAAATCTGTATATCTTAAAAATTACATCGAATCAGCGTCTATTACAATTCGTATTCATCACAAAAACGGCTGGTTTTTTATTACTTTTTGAATTTCCGGTTTAAAATCATCAATATTAAAAATTTTAGAATGCATCATCAAAGCAGTACAACAGTATTCTGACATATTGGTAGCTACGCCCTACGTTTTCAAAACCATGGCACATATGTCGTCATTTTTATTTGAACGCCTGTTGGCCTGTTAACAGGTTTTTATTTTGATAGCAATACCGTCAGTTTTATTTTTACTTTAAATAGTTTAAGATAATCAAGAGTAAATATTTTTAGAAACAAATATTTTCACAACTGATCTTTTAACCTACTTGAGAAAGTTTTGTTTGGTATAATTTTTAGTTGTAGTACCTTTACAAATATTATGTATATCTTTACGCAATTCTTTTACCTTTTATTATGATAAGAAAAACTTTTCTTCAAATTTTGTCGCTTAATTAATTTTTACACAGAGACCACGCTACTTTGCTAAACTTTTAGTACATTATGTATATAAAAAAATTTCAACAGACGTCCTTAGGTTTTGTCATTTTATTCTTGCACAGGGGTTACCCTACTCTTCTAAAATTTTAGTTTATTGTACATTTTAATCGGAGGTAAGTCATAAAAACCACTTTGTGCTTTGAATTTGGATAAGCATATTATACTCTTCCGAAATTTTAGTCATTTTGTCGCATTTTATTTACGTTGTTTATTGCCATCACGTTATGGTCCGTTTATTGCATGTATGTCCAGGTGCTATTTTGTCGAGCGCTTTTTGCTTTGTCGGTATTTGATGACAAGACAGAGCCACTGTCAATACTTATGTATGATGAAAAACATATTGGCTTATTTTAAAAAATTTTGAAAGGACCCCGTGAATTGCGTTTACCCTGCATTGATCCTTTCAATGAATTAATTAGCTTATTTCGATTCGGCTCTATTTCGATATATACCATGGTCTCATCAATAAATAAATAAATATTTTAGACACATATCTGTTCAAATTCTAATTGACAACAGCAATCATCTTTTAGATATTTCGAATACATAAAACCAATCAATTCTTGCTAGACTAATTTTCAGTTAATAGTATTAGGTTTGTTCAAAAACTTCAGAACGTTCAAAATTAAACTGCACAGGTGCAGTACCGTTTTAGAGCTTTTGTTGGATCTTCTTGGTGTGTTGAAAGAAACGTAAAAACACCCAATAACACCAAACCATTTACTTTGCACAACGCACGTTTCGACAACAAAGTTGTCATCCTCAGGTGGAGAATTAAACTGAATTAGCCAATAATTCTCATCTATTATAGGATACGTTCTTTGATACAGTTTACATAATGAAATTATCTTTCAAAAAAGAAGTGGTTAATAGTTCAGCACCCTGTTGTGACCGTAGTGAACGCTATTCACGTTTAAGATATTGTCCTTCAGAATAAATATTTGAAGCTAATTAATTTTCTGTACATTCTTTTCAGAGATTATAAATTTAAGATGAAATGAAGATCATTCAATTTTTTAATTACATTTTTTGTCTTTCATAAATTGGGTTTAGGACAGTTTTATTTATTTTTCAAACAAGGTTCTGGTATTCAATAAATAATCATAATGAAATTTATGTTTTGTTATATATAAATTGGACAAGGCCTTAATTGTTTTGATGTTCTTTTTCAAAGTGCATAGAGTTTGTATATGAAAAATATATTTTCAAATTTTTTTTTGCATGCGCACACTGAAAACGAGGTTTAGCAATTTAGCAGAAGTGATTGATTGATTTACAAGTTTACTAAAGTTTGGTCGAAAAGTTTACGTTAATAGATTGGATAATTTTCTGAAAGTCTTTGTTTAGTTTGTTGGTCTTTCGCTGGTACGCGTGAGTGACAATTTATAAAAAAAAATTTAATTGCTGTTTAATAAGAACAAAAATGGTTCTAATAAACCCATGTAAAGGCGAAAGTTAGTTCCAAATATGCAATCTTTTCTTGTAATAAAACCAGGAGAAGAACATAACCGGTGAGTTGACAACAGAGAGTGCGCTGACCGGCGTCAGCGGGCGAAATCAGTTAGTGGGTCAACACCAGCAAGAAGTTCTGCCTGGCGCTCACAGAAACACTCTCGCTATTCAGTTGCGCGAAGTCGGCAGCGCCGCGAGAGGTTTTCCAGTTCGCCAAAAAAAATTTTCTCAAAAATCATCAATCAGTTTTAATTGTGACTGTTCCGTTGTGGCTATGCAAAGTGATTCTAAGTAAAAAAAAAATGACCGTCAACGATTTCAAAGAAACGACTTGTGCCACCGCCGTGGCTCACGAAGACATGGACACGGACGGCATGGTCCAAGCCCCGGATCTCCTAGGCAGAGTCCTCGCAGGTAAAACAAGACTTGACATTTAACGTAACTAACCTATCTCGATCGGGTATTATTAGAGTCCGATCGGATACGTTTGCCAAAATTGTCCCGATGGGCAATTGGCAATTGCACTTTTCCCCGTAGCCTCGCTACGAGGCTCGGTATTCGGCCGTTTCATTTTCACTTTTCGGTCGGTATCTAGGGCAACGGCACCCCACTTCGAGACTAGTTCATTGCCCCTCGGCCTTCCACTCGTCGCCCGCTCTCTGTCTTTCGCTCGATGCGTCCTTGTCTCGAGCACTCACTTTTAATTCCACAAACAGCCCGAGGTTTAAAGATCCGTGTCAGCGAATCGAGTCTCGTTCGCGGGGTCTAACAACGGCTCGACGCTCCCTAGTGAACTGCTATGGAAATATCGAGGTCGACGGCGGCCTGTGGGGAGGCTAGTTCGTTCACCTTTCTACGTCGGTCGCTCGAATCTGGGGCAAGATGAAATTAAACTAGAGGTTGAATGCGAAAACAGCACATGTGCCTAGGTTTAACCAATGAACGTTGCGTTTCATCTCCCTCCCCCCGACCGAATGCTAACCTCGAATATGAGAGTTCAACGCTCCACGCCGCTAAATAGGTTACCTGAACCCCAACCCAACAAAACACTTTTCCAAACGCCGTGTTATGCACTCGGAAAGTACGCAATGTGTGTCAGGTTTCGCAATTTCGTTAATTCAAGACGATCGCTAACTTTAAACAATTTACTAAAGCCAACGGGGAAAAAAGGCCGACTGAAAGTGAAACTAATTGCCCCAAAAATATTATACACAGCTGGGCAGGTCTAGGCACGCATTGTTCTACCAAATGGTTCGAGATGGTCGGAACTTTCTCTACACTTTTACTTGTTAGATGCTCCACTTGATACAACAAACGCATCACTTTCCATTACTTTCGACTACAAGAAATAAATTACCAATGCAATAACCCATTTTCATTATTCTAATCAATTTTGTGGTCTTACTTTCAACAACTTTGGGTTTTAATCAAAAAACATTTCTACTTTGAATTTTATTTGGAATCTCTACATTTTAAGAATTTCAATGGGGTTATAGCCCCTAGTACGAAAAATAAAAACTGACCTAACTGTAAAAAAGCATTTACTTTCTGTTTTTAAAAAATGATTAATTTGCTAAAAAAATCACTTTTGAAAAGAGAATAAAGAATCAAAGTTTAGATTCAGACGTGAAATTTGCAATAGTGTAGCTGAAATAGGTAGACACTATAAAACAATAAGTTTTCTAAAAACATTTAAAACTTGGACAAGAAAACCAATTTTTAAGGACGGCTCCGCTTACCGCGGTAATTTCTTTATCTCAGCAGATGACCCAAATGCGGACCGCCGCAATTTTCTTATTTCAGCCAGTGGGGTTCTGATAATACATACTGATAATTATTAATAAGAAAGAAAATTAAACTAATGGAATGCTTCAATGGTACACTCCATTCAGAAAATAGTGGGTTGACTTTTAAAAACTACAATAAACCAAGGCAAACCTAGCCCGCCTAGACGTATTATTTTATGACACCTCCATTACAGACGTTCTACACCAAAAAAATTTACTAAACAATTGGCTAAAAATAGGCCATATTTTAATAAAATATTACATTTTTGATCGGATGTGGCTTATCAGAACTAAACCAATGAATCAATTTTCAAATGTTTGGCGCCATTCGAAAAGATTTAGATAAATTTTTCTATGCAGAGTGCCGGAAAGAGAAGATTACAGTCGATGGTGAAGTTTGAAGCTCGAACGTAGCGAAGGTCTTTATTCGCCAAAGACTGTAATCTTTTTCGGCCTGTGAGCAAAAAATTAAAATTTTGTAAAAATTTAGTCATAAAATTAAGTGTCAGTTGATTGAGAAAAGGACAACGGGCATTTTAGTAACTTTACGGCCCCAGTCCGTAATGTTTTATTTATGGCTATGGTAATAACCAAGGGGAAAACACACAGTAGAGGGCGTAAAAAAATAAAACCGCGGTTTTGCTGGAAGAAATACCGGGTGTCCCAAGTTTTATCTTCACCCCAAAAAGGCACTTTTTGTTTGAACAAAAATTCTGCAAAATTCACACATAATTATCTATTGTAGAAGTACAGTTTAAATTTGAAATCATTTTATTAAATAGGCAGTTTTTTAGCTTTTATAACAATAGGTTATCAATTAATTCTGCTTGGTGTGTCGTCCGAATATACGTATATTCTAATAATTAGCTATGTGATGGGACTGGAGAACTCAACTAAATACCTGCGTTTTTTTAATTCCCGAGTGGAATGATTTTAGGTTAGGCCAATTTACTCCTTAGTAAAGTAAGAAAAAATACTGCAAACCCAAAAACATACTTGTTGATGTCAAGAAACTTTTATTTTTATTCCACTGTACATTTTTTTAGGTTTAGATAGAAACGATGACCTTATTTCATAAATGTATTTCGTCCCATTTTAAAATGAAAATGATTACATAGTTACCTCACCATGATCAACAAATTAAATTAATACAAATAATATTAATTAAGTTGCCAAGAAGGAATTGATTTTTATAAGCTTTGTTTTCAGTGATATGTTCGACAACTATCAATATCGCGAATAACTTTATTTAATAAAATCAATTTCCATCAGTTTTATGGGCCAAAAATATATTTTTATGTAATTTAACTTAATCAGTATTTGTTGATCATATTCAAATTATTTCACAAAGCAGTGTTATATTAGTACTTTTGTCAACCAGTTTTAAATTTATGATACTATTTTACTACGAGCAAGTATAAATTTTAGGTTAGAGGCTGATTTTTGAATGCGTTATTGCCTGTGGCCATTTAATACTTCGGGTTTGAACCCATCACTAGGTGGTAGCTGCTTAAATACGACTGCTTTGTTAACAATAAATTATTACTTAAGTCAAATTCTTATTTTCTTACACAAATACCATAGTTTTTCTATTTTAACTATTTTACTGTTTGATATCTTTTTGAACTTTTGAAAGTAAAAACGATCAGTTTTATATTTATACTAAAAATTGTTATGAAATATTTATTATGTTAAAAAACTCAAAAATTTTGTCAAATGGGTTTTTGACCGCTTTTACTTTTGCTGATCGTCCGTCTGTAAAAATGTTTGGTTTTACTTTCGTTATGTTAAATTTCTATTGGGAGAAAGCGTGATAAAAAAATCGTATTTTAACTTAGTTTTGTGCCAAATTTGTAGTATTTTCGTCCAGTAATGAGTCCTTTGTGATCCTTGGAGAAAAGATGCTAGTTTTGAGTGGTTGATAGTTTCGTATTTATTTGTATAAATGTGTATATACGTTGTTGGCGACCTCAAAACGTCGAGGCAATGCCCTAGTCTCTGTCGTGGAACGCGTTGACCTCGATAAAAGTGGCATTCGCGATCTTTCTGTGTACCCGCGGTGAGATTACATCGTCGACCCCGAGTGTATAAGGGATCAATGAACTAGTCTCGTATAGGGTACACGATGACCTGAATTTCGTACCGTAAGACTTATAGTAAAGCGCGAATCGTGAAACTTGGAAACGAGCGAGGCTAGTTTCGCCTGTCCCACATTATTGTAATATAGTCAAGGTGAATGGCCATCACGTCACCCCGAAATAAAAATTACAATCATTTTTTTGACGGAGAAAACGTACACGAAACTGGTTTATAATAAGATACTCGAAAAAGTGAAAGTTTTTCGGAGAAAGTCCACGAAAGATGCTTTGAACACTCTCACTATCGACTCGACTTGATGATGACATAACATTGGTCAAAATCAAAATCGGGGATGGAAAATGGTGAAACGGTCGCTAATTATTTTGCAAGTTTGCCAAAATTAAGCGTGTCAAAATGTGGCGAAATCATTTTTCAAATTAAAAAAGATATTGTGAAAAGGTGAAAGTTATGCCGTTTTTTCCGGGCGGGTTTCGGTCGTTCACCACTTTGCTAAATATGGGTCACGTATTTCTTGAAAAACCTTGGATCTAGTGCGGTCGTTGGCATTAAATGTTGTTCAATGAGCATCAAAAATGAGTTCATTTTGTAAAAAATAGCACATTTTGCTTTTCTGACGTAACAAATCGAGAGTGCGACCCCGATACGCATAGTTCGAAGACCTGCATAGCGGTCAAATCTGTTTTATATAGAGTGTCCACTAACTTTAGATCAATTTCTCTTAACGAAATAAAAAACAGATCACGGTAGAACGTTAACCTCAGAAAATTGGGCAATTCATTATCTGGTCATAAACTCCCGTCTCTCTCTCTCTTTCTAGAACATATAGGAGAAATTACTTGCGCTCTACCTGGTTTTAAATCTTTGATATGCATGCACATAATTTCGTACGAAGGTGAGTGGCTACTAAAACGCAACTCCTAATATTGAGTCCGGTCGTTGACCAAACTGATGAAAGTGGGACGGCACAATAGCACCAAGGCCTTCAATGGTTTATTACTCGTTAGAGGTTAAATCATATTTACAAACAACCCTTTTTTAATAACGTTTCATATTTTCTAAATACACACTGTTATAATAATAAATATGTGTATATTTTGTCTATAAATGCTTGAATTTTATGCTGCAATAGAGGCAATCAACTTTTTAGAATCGTTAGCAACTTCGAGGTTGCTTCAACCGACTTTGGTGACAATAATAGTGCACACTTTTCGTTAAAACCATCCCTCATAAACTAGTTTGTGTCAAAACCATAAAATTAAAGTATTTTTAGACAAACTATATAAGCACCCGATTATGTATTGTTTGTTGAACTTGCCAGCCTACTAGATTACGTGACGAGCAAAATAACTGTTCAATTGTTTCGTCCATGTGAATGATACATCAATTCAGAAAAAGACCCATCACCAACAGGCTTTAATAAACCATTAATAATATTCGTCATGACGTAGAACTCTTATACCGTCATACGAAACTCACGTGGCCACGTTTGCCACAACGCGATTCCAAAAATAATAATTAACAATCTCCCACATTTCGCAAATGTTTGCCATGAATGGCAAAAATAAATAATAAATAGATAAGCGTGTCTTTGACACTTTTTTCGGTCATTAGCCCGCATTATCAAATCGTGATAATCAAAATGATTTTTCTCGTGTCGCGACCACATTCCACAGGTGTAAATCGGGCGCGCGCGCGTCCCGACGCCCACGTTACCAGACTAACAACCCCGGCGCGACCGCTCCCGACGACTCAGTCCATCTCTGGAAACAACCCGTGTAACAACCAACCCCTTCCAGAGAACAATATGACTCCACCGCCAAAAATTCAAGTCTTTGGACCAGGTCAGATCAGTTGATTTTTTTTATGTTATTTATTTTTTTTTTGTAATTATTCAAGTTGGTTGTTGATTAGAGTTTGTTTGTTTCGTGCTTTATCGGTCATCGACGCCTCGGATCACGACCGTGACACTGAAACTGTTTTCAAGTCGGTATCATAAAAGCTTAGGTTGCCATCTAGCGGAGATCGTTGCGAGTAAGAGGTGCATGAGTGCCGCCGAAAGGTGGCGCATGTGTTGTTTTTTTTTATTATGGATTTTTTTACTACTTTCTTTGCAATAATTACATCAACTATGCTTCCTGAACGTTTTATTATTATAGTTTTGAACTATTTAATAATTATGGATTTGTGATGTTACGTGATTCATAATTAATTTATTTAAATTAGACATCTGTTTCATTCATTTGCTTTATCTATTTACGGCAGTCCTTAAGAGAATTTCCCTGTAATTACATAAGGGAATATAAATATGAATAAATGTCCGACCATTTTGATGATTGGTGGATAAATTTCATCGAAGTTCTGTTATTGAATGTAATTTTTTCATGCTAAAATCATTTTAAATTTTAATGAAAGATATATATATATATATATATATATATATATATTAGAAATGGTATCTTTACAAAAAAATAATTTCCAGTAAGACCCTGTAATGAATATCAAATTAAATTAACCCTATTGTTACGTCATTCTTGTTGTTGTTGATTTGTAGGTTGCCTTAGGAAAATTCTCATATTATATTCTATTATTGAGAAGCTTTATAGATCTAATTTTAAGTCTGTACTGTCAGATTACTGGGTTTTAATAATTTTTTTTGTGAATTTCCTATTATATTTTTGTAAGGCGTCGTTTATTTCCAGATTTTTCAATGTAAAAGCTATAGCTCCTTAAAAAAAATAATTCATTAAAAATCAACCGAAATACAGTCGAGGGTTATTTTCCATAACTCTCGGTAAAGAATTAGGCAGTTTTAAAATATACTAGGTCTACATTAATCATATTATTTAGTGAGTGATTCACGTTGTTTGAACTACCTGTAAATAGGGACATATAAACTGGCAAGTTTTTAAAATGTTATATTTCAGCAATTAATAATCAAATCTTTGGTAACGAATTCTAATTTTAACATTCTGTTTGTAACGGCTGTAATATTTATCCCTATTTTATGTGTGCGGAGATGATTTTTATTAAAATATGTTTTTCCATAGAAATAATGTTTAAGAAGTTTAGATATGACAGAATAGCGCCGCGTCTAAAAAGAGGGTTTTGTCTTAAAATATGAACTAAATCAAAAACAAACCAATGACATAACGTTCAAAGTGAAGCCCACTTTTTAAATATTTTTTGGTGCACTATTGGTATTCAATAATTTCAAAATTAGTAATTGTATTCTTTGTAGCTTCTAAAATTAATAAAATGTTGCTCCCAGCTTCTAAAATTAAAAAAAAAGCAATGTTGCCTTGTCTTTATTAATGTAAAAATTGTATTAAAATGTCATTTTCGGCTCCAAATATTAGATAAATTGTAAAATGTATTAATTAATTTAAAATACCTCCGAGTTCTAAAATTAGCAAAATTAGTAAATTGGGAGTAAATATGTTAGGGATTTTATTACAATAGCAAATTTAGACTTTAATCAAATTTAGTAGGATCAATAAGACAATTTTTATAGTTAAGTTTTCCAGAAAATACCATTTTTTAACTGCACTACTGTAACAGAATATTCAATTTAGGTACTTGATAGTACTTTAGGTATTTAAAGGGACTTTTACAATCTTTAGTTTTCAGTTACCTCACATTTATTAATTTATTTGATTATTAGAAGTCTTATTTTCCACCTTTCTCAAGTTTGCAGATGACTGAGTCATCTCAGAAAATCCCAAGAAATTTAATGATTCAACTTTTTTTATGGAACAACGCTACAAAAAAATCCAATCCAAATGTAAATGAATATCTAATAATGTTATTAAACTTTGGAATCTATTGAAAATATCTATGATAGTTATGTGACTAAAATTGGGGATCCCAATTCCGAGCCACCACCACAGGGCTCTCTAATACATAATGTCTTAATTGCGGACCATCTGAAGTAAGGTTACATTTTCGAACATGTTTCTAAAAAGTCCTAATAGTTTGAAATATTTAATAAATTACTGAAAGTAATAAATACTCGTAGTTATATATGTGTGTGAATTAAATATATGCCTAAAATACAGTTTTTTTTCTGCAAATCATCTGAGTTTTTATTCACCATTTGGGTTCTGTCCCTAGAATTCACAATCACCTAGTTCACAACAAATTTAGTTATTATTATTATTCTTATTTTCATAATACGCCCGTTTTGAAAAATGTAAATTAAATTAGCCTTGTACGAAAAATAATGAGAATTTTTGTATAGAGTTGTAATTAGCTATTAAATAATAAAATATTAATAAAAAATCAAAATCAAGTTTATTTTCATTGCGTTTTGCTCCTGTTATTATTAGATAGAATTTTTTAGAGCATGATAATGAATGAATAATTTCTAAGTATAAATTTTTCAGACAAAAAAAATGGATTATGTCAAATGAAATAATTTAATCAAAAATTCCAATCATATAATAAAGCTGAAAGTACTTCTAGAAGGTTCCAAACGAACTGTAAATTGAGTGGACAAAAAGCAATGAACTCTTCAGATTTGTCACGGAATGACAATTTCGATTTTTATTTTTCATAACAATATTTTATGCGAAAATAAAACAATAAATAGAAATAGAATGTGAAATTGAAATTTTCACACAAAGAAAACGAATTTTTAAGAAATTTAGAATGTGCCATTTATGGGATTAATGAATAACATATTATATTTTTAATTGCAAAAAATAACTTTCTTGGCCTGAATTTAATTATTTTGTGTTGTTTTTAATGTAAATACTTTTCGTGGCAAAATACTTGAATGAATATTACGCAAGAAGTGCATTTTTATTATTTTCAACAAGCAAACAAGCTTATCGAAAATAAAAAAGAAACTGAAATTTTTAGCTTGATTAATAAAACATGTTTGAATTTTAATTATAAAAAGAAGAGTGTTTTGGAGTTAGATATCCTTAAAACGGCATAATAAATAATGTATTCACAATTGTGTTATAGTTATTTGTATTTTTGTGTTGGAAGTTATTGAACTTTATTGAATAATATCGTGAAACGGTTAGAAGAAGAGATGACACACTGGTTAATGCGAAACTAAAAGAGGTCAACAGAGGTTCGTAACCGCGAATGGGGTCGAACTCTGCGCGTCTATTTTATAGTGTGACTAACCTCGATCACATCACTATCAACAAAGTAGTGATAATGCAGCAAAAACAATAATAACAATAACAATGAATCGAAAGTTTTTTTTTTGCTATGATTTGATGAATTAAAGAAATTGCGGTTCTCGATTTAAAGTATGGCATTTAGCGAAAGGTGATCGCTGCGTGTCATATAAAATAGTAAAGTAAATAGTGGCTAACTAGCTAAGCAGGCAGTGGGTTAGTGACCCGCTAAGAGGGCACTGGCTCTGCTCAATTGCCACGCGCACCATTACGTAACTCGTTCTCGTTGCTTTTTGTTATTTGCATGTCATGTATGCACACGGAGCGATGGTCATTGCACCATCATCTCTTGAGGAGAGTTTTTTCGGTGGAGATGGCGTCGCGGTGCCTGCAGTCGGCGAGTTCATCGCTCGCCAGGTCGTTGCATCTATGGCATAGACACATACATATACGTACACACATACATATACACAATGGCGGAGCAGATCGCGCCAGATTGCCACTGGAGGTAAACCTAACGGTGTCTGCGAGTTCGATGGACGCTCGCCGCAAATGGCAAGTGCATTTACCCAATGTGGAGGGCATGGGGTAGCAAGAGATTTCGACGGGTGGTCAAACCACGAAATGTCACGGTGGTAGTTAGTTAGAGAGTCGATGCCCTTTTGCCATTATTTTCAAGGTTTGGTGGGCGCTCGACGAAGAAGCCATCGTCCAGTTCAATGTCAGTCGGTGGTGGTTTTTTTCCTGGGTCGCCGACTGACCGTGGCCCAAGATGATGACGAAAGAGTTTGTGCTTTGTGGGCCATTCCATTTTGATTCTATCTCTCTCGGTTAGATGCGAATTTTTCCGGTCATGACGACGATGACTGCTAAGCAGAACAACTCACTTTTCTGATTATTGCCATGTTTCTGTACCACTGGGGTAAGTGACTCTGGATGACCTCGGAAAGAAGCGAATATTCTCGAACAAAGTCGCGAACGCGTTTTGCTATAGGTCACTGGCCCGGAGCAACCTCTTGCTCAAGAACGAAGAGGCCAACAAGAACAACACAATGTCGTCCTCAAATTTTTTTATTAAACAAAAATCGAAATCAAACCTTTATGAATAAATTTAAACCAACAACATCGTGGCACATACATATTTATATATCCAAAGCACGTCATTTCAATTCGTTAATCGAAAATACAAGAGGTTATTAACACCTGTAAGGGGCCTTGAACGCTTCTTGATTAAAAACATTTTGGTCATTTTGATCGTTGCCAAGGTTAGACGCAGGAAAAGATTTGTGTTCGATGCACCCTGAAGTAGTTTAGTGACCTTCCCCACCAAACAACATTCTTAAACTTGATGTCCATCGCAAAACCTAACCCTTTTCAAATTTAATAAATATTTATGGCACGTTATTGGACCGAAAACTTCATTTACTTTCACGTTTCGGACCCGTCATAAAATAATAAAAGTTTATTCGTCCCTATACCATTATTGCCCATAATCGCCGGCACGTTTGACTTTTTCCTCGAAGTACTAAATTTGGGAGTCCACGTTTACATAAACACATTAATCATCTCGATTAGCACCGACCGACACCATGAACGTCAGTTATTTGCAATTTAAATAAATCGAGTCAAGATTTGGCAAATTTTTTGAGGTTTCGGGGTGAGTTTTTTGGGTGTTTGTTCCGCCTTTGGGCGTCCGAAATCGCGTCCAAGTGAAAGGATTCTATCAGTTTCGATGAGGCGCGCGAGAGTGAGCGCGAACTAGTATGATCGTTGTTCTGAGCACGGCCTTGGCCGCCGAGCTGCACGCTTGTCTGGGTAATTCAGTCAAGGTTCAGGCCATTGAACTTCCTTCCTCGACCGTGAGCCCCTCCAAAGAGGTGGTCCCAGTGTACGACGTTCGACCAATCACAAAACACCTGGTGAACGGCGATTGGTCGGTGCCGGCATTGTTGTCAGTGACCTCCAACTTCAAAATACGATGAACCCACAAGTTCGCGGCTACGTTGCTGCTAAAACGTCCGTTCCCCCGTTTCTTTGGTCGAGAATCGCCCGTCGCCCTTCAGGTAGTAGGTACCGACAATATTTACTATACGCAGGAGTCGACGAGGCCCAGTCGGTACCGGGACTTTCACTCTCACCAGTTCTTGGCCAGCTCTTGCAGCTGATGCACCTCGCGAGTGATATTTCAATTTTTTTAATCCTATAACGTGATACTTATGTGATTGTGTTTATTGTGTGATTTTTTTACAATCAATATGATTTTGTCACCGGATAGTAGTGGACATACACAATTACCGGAATCAACAACGGATAATAATAATACAATGGCAAATCACCGTGAACCTGCTCTTAATTTAGGTACCAACTTTCAAAAAATAACTTTTGTTGCATAATAACGATGCATTTGTTATTATATCTTTTACTTTCACCTTTCTCTCGCACTCACTCATCGTCATACGTAATATCATGTTGCGACAACACGAGAGAAAGTCTTTTACCAACTAATGCTTTCTTCTAATTAATTAATTAATTAAAATATTTCTTTTTTATTACAGAATTTGATGGTACTACAGTTTTGTGTCGTGTTTGTGGCGACAAAGCCTCAGGATTCCATTATGGAGTTCATTCCTGTGAAGGATGCAAGGTAAGGAAAAATCATAAATCAAACAAAAAGGACTCGGTATAATTCCGCGTTAATTATCCTTGACAAACAAGGAAATAACCTCGGCCACCAAAAATTCACATATTTTTTTGTCTCAAAAGCCCCTAAAATCGATTTGTGAAAACTTCACCCTCACCGAAATCCGAAACTGATGGTTTCTTTTGTGTTGTTACCTGAGTTTTTGTGGCGCAAAAAGAAGGTTGAAGGTCGGTTGTTGTAATGTCAATGTCCGGTGCACGCGCATTCTTGGATCGTTATAAACTCGGCACGACCGAGGGGGACGGGGACTTGACTCCTTGCTTTTAAGTAGGCGATCGACCTTCGCCACCACCGCAAAAACAAAAAATCAAGGTTCTAATTATCGTCCGAAAGCTTTAATTTGTCGTTGCTGAAAAAATCCTCGGTACATTTCCATACGTATGAAAATTCGTTGTTCTTCCGCTCGAGGTTTGATGAACTTGGTTGACAGTTCAAGGTTGGACGGTTTCAACCCGCTCAACACCTGCGCTTTTACTTTCTTCTCTTCCACACACACACGCACACGCGAAAAAAGAACGCTTCCGCGACCCAAACGGCAGATGTTGAACACCCTTTTCCAGCTACCTGGTGCTAAAAGGATTTGCGGCGGCGGCGGATTTTTTAACCCTTTTTTTGTGCGAAAAATGAGAGGGTTTCTTTCGATATCCGGACCCTTTTTTTTGTTCCAAACCCCTTCTTAAGACATTTGGTCGATGCAATTTCGAAAAAATTGTTGAGCTTGAAACTTGCATGAGGTGGCAAATAGTTGAATGACCGAAGGATTTGAAAAGAACGCAACCTGGCGCTTTCAACTGGAATTATAGACTTGGATAACGGGACCTGGTGGTTTCGCACTGAGGTGGTTGCCCGGTCCATTCACATCATAAACATAACAAATTTTCGTTTAATTTATAAACAATAACATTCTTAACGCGGAATTATGCGATAACGGACATTACCTCATCATCCCTAAACCTATTATTGGATGTTTGACATTAATTACGGAAATAGATGGGTATAAATACCAAATTTATCTCTTCGAGTCGGAAGTTATCGTAATCGAAACTTCTAGAAACCGAGATTTTTTTCAGTTGGCAATAAAAAATCGAGGTTACGCCGGTTCGTCCCAAATAGTGAACTCCGATGCATCCATAATGTCATACGTAACATTTAGGGCCGTTGAACTCGCTCCACCAGGTCTAACGCATGCGCGAAAACGTCACCGTTATCGCGCGTTCGCCGACTCTGATGCAACTTCCCTCTTCTGCCCCGCTAATTGTTGTAAAGTACGACAACCTAGATTCGCGAACGTTGACCTGTTAGTAAGAGAGATGTAATTGTAAATATAGTACAAGATACGGGGGAGGATACATATTCCGAAAAAATTTGAAACTCCACCTCTTGCGTATTCCCCGTAATTTTACCGTAAAGATTCCGATACAAGGAAAGGGATTTTTCAGCCTAGTTTCGAGTTCAATGCACCCGAGTGACCTTATATCGTGGGTGATGACTGATTTTTAATGCCGGTTCGGAGTCACTGACCACTACAATATTTTTCGACCTGAGCTTTGTCATACTGCGCCGGAATAAGGTTATCGCACGGATAATGCGCGACGGAAATGAGGAATATTACAAGAATTTATAACAATATCATAATTAGTTTTTAATCATAACACCCAAATTAACATCAGCTTACAAAAACAATCAATAAAAATAAACAATTACTATTTAGCCGAAATCTGGATCAGTACAGCCTGATTTTTAACTATATAAATACCCATTACACCCCAATTTAAGTTAAGTGGGACGTTCAAAAATGCAATCCCTTTTTTCTCATCTAAAAAGACAAATAGATACCTACATAAATATAGGTAACATCAACATATATTTATACTTTATAGATATAACGATAAAAGTCAGTGTATATGTAGTTGTTTGTTGTTGTTTATTTTTCTAAAATAAACAAATTTTATAATTGGGTTATGATTTAATTCGGTTGTTGTATTTTCTTGTCTGAGGAACGGAATTAATTGTGTGAGGGTGGTGCCCGTGGAGGTTGATGTCCTTTTGGGTCGATGCGAGTCTTTGTCCGTTGGAGATGGGTTCGTGGCCATCGGTTCGTTGACTTGGAATTGTAACGTTACATGTTGTTGAGGTAGCGCATGAAGCGGGCCGTCCCCTCGGTGACGTAACAGTGATAGTGTGTGACGTCAGCGAAATATTCTCGAAAGCCTTATTTGGGCCATCGTGTAGGTAAAAAGTCTTTGACCTAAGTGGTTGGAGTTCAACGAACGTGTTGTTCTAGGAGTGAATTCTTAAGAAATAGCTATAGTGTCCGAATTCGGTCAATTAGCATTAGGTGTCGAAAATTGTCGTCTAGTTTCTGATGAAAAAACCAATCATTGTAGAAAAATGTTTGTTGCGATTTATTCTAGTGAACTCTTTAGCGGCGAGGCCAGCGACACCGAGTGACGAAAGATGAAGTGTTTTTCTCGCTCGCACTCGTTGAACGGCCCTTGATCAAGAGGGAGAAGGCGAACTCTCACTTTCACGCGGTGAACTGGCCTCGCGAACACACTTCGGCGGGTGAACAACCGGCAACTGGGTCAGCTGGTTAAGTGTGGCGAACTCTCGGGCTTTGGGCTCAGTGCTCCGTTGAATTTCGTGTCGCGTGGATCGGTGCACAACCCCGACAATAATAATAACAATAAACATGGTGGCCGACTGACGATGGCAGTGCTAGACCGTTGTTATACCGAGTCGTTTGCATCGAAAACGCCCCAAAGTTGTGATAAAAACACGCAAAAACCTCCTTTGCAGGGATTCTTCAGACGCAGCATCCAACAGAAAATCCAGTACAGGCCGTGCACCAAGAACCAGCAGTGCTCGATTTTGAGAATCAACAGGAACCGCTGCCAGTACTGCAGACTGAAAAAGTGCATCGCAGTCGGGATGAGTCGGGACGGTAAGTGTGTTTTTCCGCACCGCGAGCTTATATAGGTCATCCAGGTCTCGGGGTGAACGACCCGAACCGTTCGCGAATTTGTAACAGCAGCAGCGCCACGAGAAAGTTCACAGCACAGCTCTGCAAAAGGTGAACGACCCAACACCTCTCTTATTCAATTGACAGTCGGTATCGACCCCCGCGGTTATTATTACTTGACGATTTTTCGAAAGTTACGACCCGTTACTGAGATATTGCAATCATTACACAATTCCAGCATCCATGTTAAGGCTATCCACATCCAATGCCCCCCAACACTTTTACTACACATCCAACATTTTGCACAACAAATACAGCTTTTGCGAAATTAGTTTAACATTTTTTTCTTAAACAATTTTTTAAACTCACACTAAATTTACTAACCGTGGATGTCATCGTGTTTTTCGCGCTGTTTACTTCCTATGACGTGCGGTAGAAAGTTTTCGGTTTCGTAAGAATTATTAGAAATTGCTAATGGGTTTTTGCTTGGGAGAAATTTATTTGCGGAGAGTGCGATGCGAACATTGACTTCGGTGCAACTCTCGATTTTCTACACGTAACACAAAAACTAGAACATTTCTACAATTCGAATTTCAAAAAAATCCAATTTGTTACATCGTTAACATGATACGGACAAATCGAAAATTATTTTGGATTTTTTGCCAACGTTTCGATTACTAATTGATATTTTTTATCTAATTTTTTAGTAATTAAGGTGTGATTAAAATAGTCACTTGTTTTAAAAACTACCATCACTAAACTATGGTTTTCCAAATTATGCTATTTGAAACAAAAAATTACAAAAATCCTGTTTTAAAATAAATGTATTTTCGTTTATAACATTCGACTATTTAAGAGTCGCGATCTCCTAAAACGCCTTAAAAGAAAATAAGGAACTTCGCGACTCCCTGATTGCAAATACATAGATAGTATTAATTCTCCCAGAAAAGGTAATTTAATTTTCTTGCTCGGAATGTAACTAGTTTTTATATTAACAATTTACAATTACAATTTACAATTTACAGAATCATTTATTATCAGTTTTAATAATACAATTATTTTGATTCTTACCAGATATTAATTATTCAATACAAAAAGGGTTTTTTGCGTTCATCCTACACAAAATAAAATAAAAACTTATTGACTCTCTTTTTTAAATTGTAAGAAACTATTTTGAGCACAACTATATTTTATTCATCAAATCGATTTAACAATGAGTTTTTCTGAGGTTTTTGATCCCATATTACGAATGGAATTTTTTTTTAAGGTAAATATTTGATAAACTTTCTGATAAACCCATTTTTAAAAATAAGTAACAAGTATCAAGTTTAAATTTAAACTAAAATAATTGTATTTTGTTTGTCTTTTGTACTAATTATTTAGGTTATTTAAATGTTAAATTTATATTTACTAATTTTTTATTTCATAACAAGCAAAATAATAATAATCAATAATCATTATTTTTTTAATAATTATGTAATGGACTTAATTTGAAGGTAAACAGTGACAACCGGTTATAACGACTTTAAAATTTTATCGTATAAAGCTAGGACTTCCTTTTTTTTCACTTAAATTCCTAGTAACACCAAATATACTTGTAGATATTATATTACTTTAATATTTATTTAAATTTATATTACTAAATATTACTACTTGAAATATGTATAATATATAAATATTACTTCATTAACACGCATATATTCATTTGATATAATATTACAAGTATATGAAATTTGGTAAAAAATCATTCAACATTTGTGGTAAATTTAAAAAAAAATATATTTATTATTTTAATATTAGTGAAGTATTAAAAAGTTTGTAGGAAGTAATATTATGAAAATATTTTGATGCTTCTAGGGATGTTTATTTTATTACAATTTTAAAGACTGCCTTCTTTAAAAAAAAAAAATTAATGAATGGAATTTTATGACTCGGTTGTAATACAGTATCAACAACAACAACAATAACATGATAAATCCGTTGCAAATATAAACAAACATCAATGACTGGTAAAAAAGTTTCCTAGTTGAATGAGTGGAAAATATCGTTTATGCAACCAGCAATACTAGAGAATTTTCCTATGTTTCGTTAAAATTTTTCCCTGTTTGTGAAAAATGTATGTCGCGTGTGATGTCGCCCTCTGTGTTCGGCGCCTCGAAGTACGGTTCGACGTCGTTCGACCTTGACTCTACGACGCCCGCGCGGCGCAACGTGAAGCACCGCTACAGATTCGCGGCGGCGGGCTCAAGTTCAAGGGTGATGGAGGGGAAACCGTCGTCGTCGTAGAGTGAGAGGGGCAACGACGAGAGGGGAGTAGCACGACCGTGGGTGCCGTGCCGTTCCGTTCCACGCCTGCTGGCATTCGTTCGCTCGCACCGTGTGTCATACGTTAAGTGTCGGCACTCCTAATATCCACGCGCGCGCTAAAATACGCAAACATACGATAGGCTCTGGAAGTTGGGAATGCCAGCTCGCAGCCCAATTTCAGGCTTTCGTGGCGGTGTGATGGGTGAAAGTGTCGCTAATCAACGCTGCAAGATGGGCGAGGAATTGCCCATTCTCAAAGGGATACTTAACGGAGTTGTCGAGTACCATAATGCACGTATGTTGAAAAAAAATTTTTTGGGCTAAATTTAGGTTGTTGTTGTTGGGGCACTTTCTTTTACGACTGACCTACAACACTTTCATCCTCGTGAAAGCAAATTTCTCTCGCGCGCGTTCTATTCGTAATAGAACTTTCTCCGGGGTAACGGCCGACAGATGTAGAGCAGCTGATACGCGCGTGTTTGGGGCACCTGGATGACTTTTATATTAATTTTATTTGGGGTGTTTATTTAACGGTGGTTGTTTTATTGCAGCTGTAAGATTTGGGCGGGTACCGAAACGTGAAAAAGCCCGTATTTTGGCAGCGATGCAACAGAGTTCCAATTCGCGTTCGCTGGAAAAAGCCGTTGCTGCTGAACTTGAAGATGAGCAACGCTTGTTGGCGACCGTCGTCAGAGCTCATATCGACACTTGCGATTTCACGCGAGAAAAAGTCGAGCCCATGTTGACTCGAGCTAGAGAACAGCCCTCCTACACAGCATGTCCTCCGACACTGGTGAGTGTGTTTTGAATTTGATTTTTTTTTTCGAATGTGTGTGCATTGCCAGACCGGGCGACCTTGCACACAAGGGACAAGCGGAAACGTTCAAGGTTTTCCTGTCCCTCGATCATCCCTCGTTTCCTTTTTGGTTGACCGCTAATGTTTTGTTCCAGGCGTGTCCATTGAATCCCAATCCTCAGCCGTTGACCGGTCAACAGGAATTATTACAAGACTTCTCCAAGAGGTTTTCACCAGCCATCCGTGGCGTTGTCGAATTCGCAAAACGCATCCCAGGCTTCTCATTGTTGGCTCAAGATGATCAAGTAACGTTACTAAAAGCCGGCGTTTTTGAAGTGTTACTTGTGCGTCTCGCGTGCATGTTCGATACACAAACTTCTAGTATGATCTGTTTAAATGGACAAGTGTTAAAACGTGACTCTATTCATAATAGTTCAAATGCAAGATTTTTGATGGACTCAATGTTTGATTTTGCTGAACGTATGAACGCTTTGCGCCTATCAGACGCAGAAATCGGACTGTTTTGTTCGGTCGTTGTTATCGCACCAGATAGACCCGGTTTAAGAAACACTGAACTCATCGAAAAAATGCAAAACAAACTTAAAACAGCATTACAAATGGTCGTCAATCAAAACCATCACGGCCAAACGCACATCATTGATGAACTCATGAAAAAAGTTCCAGATCTCCGTACTTTAAATACACTTCACTCTGAAAAACTCCTAGCTTTCAAAATGACTGAACAACAACAAATGATGCAACAACAGCATCAACAATTATGGAATACACCTATGGAAGAAGAAAG
Source organism: Tribolium confusum (assembly GCA_029207805.1). Taxonomy (NCBI): domain Eukaryota; kingdom Metazoa; phylum Arthropoda; class Insecta; order Coleoptera; family Tenebrionidae; genus Tribolium; species Tribolium confusum. The sequence continues at coordinate 16,890,290 of JALGAY010000006.1, forward strand.
TAGCAGTAAAAGCCCAACTGCATCTTCATGGTCATCTTCTTCAGATGTAACAATGGATGAAGCTAAAAGTCCTCTCGGTTCAGTCTCAAGTACCGAATCGATGTGTTCCTCTGAAATCACATCTTTAAACGATTACCACCAAATGGGACAACACCATGTCAGTTCCAATGTAACCAACGCTCCATTACTTGCGGCAACCCTTTCCGGCGGGATTTGCCCTCACCGGCATCGAGCTAACTCTGGTTCGACCTCTTCAGGCGATGATGAACTTGCCGCAACATCACATCTAATCCACAACGGCCTCACGATAACCCCAGTTGCGAGACCTCACACTCACCCCAGATTCCGTAAATTAGATTCACCTAGCGACTCTGGTATCGAATCCGGTACCGAAAAGGTCGACAAACACTCTGCTCCAACGTCTCTCTGTTCAAGTCCTCGTTCTTCAATGGAAGACCACCACATCGTCGAAGAAATGCCGGTGTTGAAACGCGTTCTTCAGGCGCCACCTCTCTACGATACAAATCTCCTAATGGATGAGGCTTACAAACCTCATAAAAAATTCCGAGCGTTGCGTAATAAAGATTCAGCAGAGGCCGAACCAGCCGTTGTGGTCCAGCAACAGCAATCTTCGTTGTCGAGTACTCACTCGACGCTGGCCAAATCATTGATGGAGGGGCCGAGGATGACAGCTGAACAGATGAAGAGGACGGATATTATCCACAATTATATAATGAGGGATGAGCATCCGGTGGGTGCGGCGTCACCTATGGTGACGGCAGCACCGACCTCGTGTCCGTATAAAGTCAACAATGGGCTCCTACAACCTGCGTGGGCCACAAGTGTGATTACCACCACCGGCCGCCACCAGCAACAATGCGGGTCTCCGCAAGAGTACAACCGGATGTACCTGCAATCGCCGCATTCGACGTCGCCGGCGCCTCCTAGTTCTCCGATGAAGATCGTTGAGCTGCAGGTGGATATCGCCGATTCGCAGCAACCGCTCAACCTGTCCAAAAAGTCGCCGTCCCCGTCGCCGAGACCCATGAAGGTTGTCACGTTGGAGGTTTAATTTCGTCCGAATCGAGACCGAGTTTAGTACAAAGTGGAGTGCGCGCCGCTTCGGGTGAGGACTGTAAGCCACCGTAAGAGTGAAAGGTGCCACTTGATTGTATTACAAACCAAATAATTTATAATCGCACTAGCTATATCTATTATCTGTCTCTGTATAACCGATGTGTTGTTGATGTGTGAACAGTTTTATGTTGTAGTTTAGAATGGTTGGGCCAAATGGCCAATTCTCATGTTCTCATGTAATTACTTCCGCCATTGGTTGAAACGGCGTGCGATTTGTATATAGTGGACCAACCCCGGCGCGCCATTTCAACAAATTCTATTTCTATTATAAGATTTCAGATTTAAACAAACAATCACTAATTTAATGGCTAATGTAAATGAATATTTATGAAATAAAAAACATAGTTATGAAACTGGCATCAGCACCAATCCTATGATAGATTTATAATAATTACAATATCATTTTAAAAAATAAAAACCTAGTAATATCTATTATATGTATATGTGATAATTTTCTTGGTAGGACATAATTGTGCATAAGTTTCGTGTTATGTATCTCAGTTTGTAAAGAGACTCATCGTTATTTTGTAATCGTATCACGATCATCATTTCACCACCATTCATCGTGCGTGTTGTAGTATATTATACCATCAACATCTACATTTCGCATCATTTCGACCGAGTCCTAGAGATCGACTGAAGAAGACAACGACGTTCCCTATTTCGTACTAACTAAAAACTTAACGTCGTATCTTCTACGCAAAGTCTCAGGAATCGGTTCGCTCGTTGGACAAGTTAGTTCTGTTCTGCCCTCAACCGCGACCCATCGATCAATGTTCATCTGATGATTGTCTATGTAATTTTGTAAATTGGTAGCTTGTTGAGGCCGTCAGAATAAACCATGTCTTGGTGATATTATTTACTTTGTTTCAATTTAGAAAACCTTCCCCTCTCCAATTTGTCATCACCCAATAAAAGCTAAATACGACGATAATGTGTTTAAACAATTCGACAACCTTGGCCTTGGCTCCATGTACTTGACGCGTGGACTGTCTGTGTACACGGTAGAAACAAAAAATCCAGAAAACCATGCAATAAACAGACGCAAAACTGATAAAAACTGTGATGAAGGTTACGGAAATAATGGGCAAACATATAGGAATCAATCACTAGAACATCTTTATTATCAAGGCCTTGTGGTGACGACTATTTAATGTCAACGCACAAGGTTATCAACGCGACAAACTATTTTTCAATTGCTAAATCACAGACCAAATTTCTAAAGGTCAAAACACACGTGCAAATTTTTCGAACATTATTAGCCTGCACATGCAAGGTTATCTTTAAAAGTCACTATCATAATTTTCCAAAATTGTTGCTTTCAAAAAATTTGCAATACAGATTGGACTTGGCCAATATCTTGTCAGCTTTGGTGATTTGCATACCCACTGGGGTCTAAAGTCAAAAAATGCAAGTAAGGAGCCAAAAAAAAATTGATTCTTTTTCAAGATCAAGTTCATTTGGCATGGTCCTGGTCCCACTTTTGGCATTTGTTTTATAACGCATTAGGAAAGTCTTTGTAATAAACAAAGTATCTTTAAATATTTACATAAATCGTCCCTGGACCTTGAATAACAAATGAAATATAATTTTCCTCGAAACTCCAGATCGAAAAATCGGATATCTAATAACATTGAAAGGTTAAAAAAAGAATTGATTCATCCTCATTTACCCAGCCAGCTGTATAAAAATTGTGTGATTTCAGAGATAATAAATTAGTGCAGCTTTCGATTATAATAATCGTATTTATAGCTGTTTTGAAGGTTAGCTAACAATTACTAAAGATAAATATTTGTTCACTTAGATATATCTGATACGTCATTTCTCTGGATGAAATACAATATAAGTCGATCGGATATCAAGGACACGTAATTTTTTTAAAGCGTTCACGTAAAATTGGGAGCTGAGGTCGTTCACCGTCCGTTTGTAAAAAAGAACTTTATTCTGGGACTGGGTAAATAAAATTGTTCACCTACGCACGAAAAAGTGACAAACAGTAGCGGACTGGCTCAAATAAAGCCCTCCGGGTAAAAGGATTTGTGGCCACACAAACATTGTGTTCGTAGTTCTGTCAGTTACCCCATTTAAACCTTCCCATGTTAAAAAAAAGTTAGGTTTACGAGTAGGTATATTTCAATGAAAGTGAAGAAGTAACATTGAAAACGTTGGCAGTACGTTGGGAATTAATTAATAATACTAAATTAGTTATGTGTTTTCAAGATTGCACCAAAATCTACTATAGAACAAGCCCGGATTCAACCCATCAGCTTCATTGTGACATTACAAACGTGGTCAAACTTGTACGGCGCTAACTTTATTTTAAAAATCGTCAAAGCTACAAATTATTTATATTTTTATCTCTAATAGATACTAGAAGGATTTAGAGACGTTTAAATATATAAGTAAGAATTGAACATCCATTCCATATTTTAATAGAAAGAGTTTATTTCAAGTTATTTTTCAAATATGTATATAAAAATATTTTCAAAATATTGTATAAAACTAAATTGTTGTAATTAATTTATTCTTTTTAATAATTTCAATATCCCAAGAAAAAGTAAGATTTTGATGCGTAGGTATAAGAACTAAAAAAAAAGTAAGTTGAAAATAAATAGGCTGAATAAATAATATTATAAACAGCTATTTAGTTTTACTGCAACATACAATGAGGATAAAAAAAAATGTTTTTCGACAAAATAGCAGTTACCCATCAAACTTGTGTTTCGACCGAAGGCCCCAAAGTATAAGTGGTCCGCTCTTGAGTGAAAGTCAAATTTTTATTATAACATCTTGCAGCTTTTAGTTCTAAAAACAATATAAATTTTCTTAGAAACAATTTATAAGAACAATCTAGGCATGAGCGGCCTAAAAAAAGTCTGTCTATGTCCGTCCCTGGTGAAAAATATTCCGACAGATTGAAAAAGTCAATTAAAGCTTGAAAATTATTCCAGTGTTTTCGACATCTCAGCCAATATAAACAGAACGGAATTACACTTTTCGTCCCTAAATTGAATCGTCCCCGACGTTAATTCGCCCTTTATTCAGGCGCTAATTGTGGCCAAATCATTTGATAACCTCGCCTTTTATTAAACCAAGGCTAGTTAACAGAGCTCTTTTTGTGCTTGACCCATTTCAAAGCGCTTATGGAAATCGGGAGTGAACATTTGGTTGTTTCCCAACGGAAAAACTGAATGATTTCAACCGCTCCCTAACAAGTCAGGCGTAGTTCCGTTTAACTGAATTTCACAAGTGGACACCCTGTTTTTAAAAATTGTTTTTGTTTCTCGTGCAAATACCTTGAGACACGAGAGAAATCGATCCAGCACCTGTGGCAGGTGGTTAAGGGCCCAAATAAATGAGAAAAATGCAAGCACGCATCTGTCTTTTCTCGTTTTTTAGTAGGTCACAAGTCAAATGCCAAAAATTGCACCTGTATACATTTTTGAGATAACAATTTCGTCCTTATCAGAGTTGGATGGGACCTATTTTATCGTTTATAGAATAATAAAAATAGTCACAGTGTATTACAAAAAAACTCGCAGCTAGTCATGACAGAGAGAACTATGTCCTATATTGGATATTGCTCGTTGCTAATAATACTCGGTAGACTGCTGTTAATAATAATAGTCAGTCGCCTATGACTACTACTCTAATATGGTTTTAACTTTTGTTAAAAAACCAAAAAAACATTTATAACTTTCTTAATAAAAATTTTTATTAAAAAACCAAGCTGGTTAAAAAACCAAAATTTCACGAGAAATTTGCTGGAATTAATCAAATTCTGTCAGGAAAGTATTTTCAACATTTTGTAAGTAATTAATAAATACTTCTGGTAACAATGTGCTTCAATATGTAAAAGTGACGTTTCTAAAAATGATTGACATTTCAAAACATCCAAAACAATTGTCTTACAATTCCACTCAGTTTTTTTTAAGATTACGAAGTATGTAACCAATTTTTTTTATTCAATTAGAATTAATTCAAATGTAAAAATAAATGTAAGCAAGAATTTATGTATAGAAATTTGTATCTTGAAAATTAGAAGAGCTGGATTTTTCGGAAAATTTTTCTGGAACTCTCCTAATCGTAGGAAAATGTGCACCATTTTGCTGGACCAGTAACTTTTTTGTTAATACTATCTACTAAGTCACTAAGTGACTATTTTTTTATCCGTTTTAAATTTTTTTTCAGCAAATTTGTTTTATATTCGCGTCGCCTTTATAGTATCATGTGTTTTTTTAAATTTGACGTCAAAGTTGGCTGTGCATTGTCGTTTGTGAACAAACCCCAAAATAACATCTAACCTCACTTTTGTGATTAAAATTAAAACTGCTCTACTTACGGTTTATAATTACAATTTAATCGAAAAAAATTATAACAAATAATCGAAATGTCCACCACCTTCATCTAGGCACATTTGGATTCGTCGACACATTCCATTAGCAACGTTCATCAGCATGTTAAGATGTTCATTAATTTTATTAATTCTTCCAACAATTCGATATCGTAACTCGTCCAAGTTATGTATTGGGCGTTCGAAAATGGAGATTTTCAAATTATTCAAACTTTGACTATTGACTTTTTCTACTTTGCAAATAATTACAAAAGTGAGGTTAGATATTATTATGTGGTGCGTTCACAAACGACAATGCACAGCCAACTTTGACGTCAAATTTAAAAAAACACCCTAATGTGCTTATAATTAAAAATTCTGTTGTAACAATATACAAATATTTTTTAATTTGGAAGTCTAAAAATTCCAACAAAACAACCCAAAAATTATTTTGTATTTGTTGTACGCTGAATTGGCGAACAGTAAATAAAGACTTTTGTTTTAAATAAACCATATTTTGAGTCGAGCTCTGGCTACTGATGAACAATTTAATAATAAGGACAATCAATGAATGAATGAATATACGAACGAATGAACATCCCTTGAAGACAGTTCTGCTCTTATATATCTTTTAGGACATATTTTGAACTGATAAGCTCTAATTATATGGTAAATACTATTATGGCAGATTGGAGTTGAGTCATAGATATTTAAGAAAAATCGAAAAGTTGGTCTGGCCCATCGGGCATCCCGCCGTCTGTCCCATCCCACCCTGGCCCTTCTACGATTTGCAAAACCTTGGTCTTTGACCGCGAGCTAAATTAATAGTTTCCTTATTAATGAATACATAGTTTCATCCTTGGTAATAGTTAAACAAGTGATTCATTAATTTGTTGGAATTAAAAAAGAAATTGTCGGGGTATGGTAACAAAAGAAGCGCAGGATGACGCCCTTGAACACATCCAAGGCCGCAAACTGTAAGAAGAAGCTCATGACGGGCCAATAACCGCACGCACCTCTTCGAATCAGAGTGACCTTCGTGGTCGCTCGATAATGGGCAGACGGAGGGAAGAAGAGAAAAAAAGATGGCAGTTTAAACACGGGTCAAGGAATTACGCCACATCAACCCCTTATGAATATTCAGAGCAAATAGTTAATGGAATTTCAGGTAATTTGCAATTCGCTCAATATTGGATTACACTTGCTATGGTTTCGATAAATCTCAAGAAATTTACATCGAATGAGAATTTTCACGTAGGTGAAATGTTATTTCTATCGTATTCAGTCGTCAAGCAATTAGAAAATGACCTCGGACATTTTTAACTCAAGTACACGGCCATTTTACGGTGACTTTTGTAAATAATACCACACTATTTTGATATAATGTAGCGAAAAGGTCGTAACACGCGTTACATTCCATTTGCGTCATCAACCCTTCATTAACTTAATGGAAACGTAAATGGAAAAATCTGACTCTACACCCATTTTTATAAATTAATCAATACACCTATTTTTTCAAACGCAATTAGGAAGAACGCGCTTTTATTTGCACCGTTTAAACATTATTTTATCTTTTGATAAAAATTTTGCACGTTATTAGAAGTTTTTAAAATTGTCAACAACCCATCTAATTGCCAATTTTCATTATGGCATACATTGAAATATGTATCTTCTTTTTTTTTGTTTTCTGCATACACAATAATTGTAGTTTTGGATAACTAAATCTTTATTTCCAATCTTTATTTTGAACTTTATAGACAACAAGTAATTCAAAATTTTTAGAAAAATTCACGCTGTAGGGTTTCCAGACATTTTCTTTTGAGTCACTTACGCTTTTTTTTTCGAAGTGGGTCAGATACGCCCAATAGCCCATTCCCCATTAAAGTTTTTAATTAGTTATCTCTGATTGAGGGGCTGGTGGGTCATATGCGCTCGCTTACTTGTATACTATTTTCTTGAGAAATAGAAATAGTGACTTAAATTGTGAATCTTACTAACAAAGACTACTTGAGCATTATTACGATTTATGACGTCTCAAATTTTGTACTGGTAAAACCGAAAACAAATATATGTTGGCATCAGCCCCTTTTTCGCGGGTAACTCACAATCAGTTGAACTCAGTTTACGAAATTTGATAACCACTGGGTGTTTAGGCGACGACCGGTTATAGTAACTTTTGTCATTGATTGTACTTTTCGAGAGTCATGGTTACGTTTGGGTTTGGGTTATACTATCGTTTTATACCACCACAAAAATATTTTGAAATTCTAATATCCAATATTAGGTGTTGACATCAGTGACTATTTGCATCGCTTATTTTATTAGCTACCTTAAAGCAAGCATGTCATAGTATGTATATGTCAAATAAATAAGAAAATGTCACAAACTCAATCTTGATAAATTAACGGCCATTACAATTACATTGTTTTAATTTTTCTCGAGTGCTTCAAAAACTCGATTCATGCGAAGCACTCGGGCTTCTAGTAGTTCTAGTCAAATTTGGTCTGGTCAAATAGACAGTAGTGCACCTTGAAAAATTGACGACCATGTCGATTATTTATCAAGATCTTGTTATACTTCTATCAATTCTGAGAGATGATCACTATGTTTCTATCTTTCTTCCAAGTAAGTTCCAAGGCCTGCTTAAAATTATTATTAAATTTTTTAAACTCGTTTTTTTTTTGGATCGCTTATATTCCTGAAAAAGTTTGAGATATTGGATAAAAGTATCTAGAAACTAAAAATAAATTAGCAGGTGTGGCCTGTGGTAGAGATTATCTATAATAAAATTAAAAAAACATGCAAGCTTTTTTTATGCCCTACTCAATTAACTGTTCAAAATAGAATTCCGTGAAATGTGTGAGCAATCCGCAGAATTTCTATCGCTTTAGTAAGTTTGCAAACTGACTGGTATTTTGTAGGCAGTCTGCAGAATATCGTTTGACTTCGGCAGTCTGCAAGCTGCCAGTTCAAAATGTTGTTTAGTTGAGTGTCAAAACTGCCAAGTTAGCAGCTTCTACTGTATCTCGAGGAATAGTGTCAGAATTGGAACTTATTTTGGTGATTCTTATAACAACTTTTCGTTTAGACTTTAGCAACTCCAGTTTAGACCATCTTTTATATTTTTGTTTTTATTATAGCTTTTTTAATAACACAAATCACAGTCAAAGCAAGAAATAATTGTTTATCAATATGCTTAATTTTTCAAATGTCAAAAACGAACACCATTTATTGAAGCGCACAAACTATGCAACATAAACTAGAGTAAAATTCAAATTTCGTGGCCAAAAAGATCTTTACCATGGCTTATGTGAATTTATTGAATCACTCATTATCTTCATTTCTTAACCTTTAAAAATTAGAAGTAATACATTATTACATATTGAGATTAGAATTTTGTACGATAACAATTATTAGATTTAATCTAAATCTAAAATCATTTCCTGTAACAACTATCTTGTTACTACCGTGATATAAACGTGATAGAATTGGACTATACAACAAATACTTTGACACAGGAAGAAACTAAAAGTGTTAGATGATGTATAGAAGTTTATCTACTTGACAAAATTTATCAAAAATAATAATAGATTATTGTTTGAGCATGGTTACTATATGTATGCCTGTATGGACAACTAGCAAATACGAATTGTGCTCTAGTCTTGGAATTTGGAATTATATCAACACATGCGTTACTGAGGGAAAAACGATAAAAGTCAAAACATTTTTGTCAAAATATATGCAACATTTAAAGGAAATTTATTACAGAATTTAAAAAGGTTATATATACCTTGCTTATACACGATATGATGCGTATTTTTATATTTATTTATTAAAAAAAACGCTTTAGCAAGTCAATTTGCTTGACAAAGAAGACATATATAGCGTAACACCGATAGATACTTCACGCCTTGACGGGGGCGGCTACCACTCTTTTCAGCGGTGTCTTTGTTTTTAATATCGGATCAGTGCTTTTGGAAGAAAGTTAAATTTAACAAAACGATAAAACATTAATGTAATTTTTATTATTTCTAGTTTTTTTTTAAAGAAAACAAGCATTAGTTGCATATACTAAAATATCGCTATATATTTTCTTAAGAAAAATTAATTGCGTTTATTTTAAATACATAAAATAACGAATTTTTATAGAATTTTACTGAGTTTTTATCATCTTTTATATTTTATTTAAATTTTTTATTACTTTTAAAATAATATAAATTTATTGTAATATAATTGACATTGTATCGGTATTAAAAATTATATTTTATTTTTTTTTAAGTTGGAATATTGGGTGTTTCGTAGTTAAACAATCATGTTTTTTATGTAGTATGTTTATTTAACTGTTAAGACTGTTTCACAAGCTAATCTGTGTCTTCAACTAAAACTAGACTATCCCTGATACAGAATCATTCTAGACCTTCTAAGGTCCACTAAGGGCTTCCTCCCTCTACCTATTTTTAAGTGGAGATGAGAGCATTACAACAAAAGACATTTTAGAAAAAAAGATTTAATTATCAATGACGTGCTACTTGACCTTACTTGCCATTTAAAATTCTGAAGGTAGTAGCCGCCCCCGCTAAGAGAGTAAAGTACCGGTGTTGACATTTCGCTAGGACGGTATTTCCCTTTTCTAAGTACAATCGACCTAACTGAGAGTTTTTTTGAGAAAATAATAAGAAATATCCAAAAATGTGCTTGTTTTGTTCACGAATAGTGACTCTGTTTTTACTACATGTATTCTAATTTATTATTAAGAACTAAATGAAAGAAATGAAAAAGGATTTAATATAAAAAGTCACATTAACTTGCCTTAGTATCGATTTCAGAAAAAACTTGAAGTTAATGTGCTTTATGTCGCACGAATCCCTGACTTCTGTCATATTTTTAACTAATCGATTTAAAATATTATTCCGGACAAATGTGTCGAGAAATAGAAGTTGCAAAATGCAGAGAGAGACATGGTTTATGTAGGTTGCTAATACCTTCACAAAAGACTTCCTCATGTGCTTGATTTTATTAATAAGCAGATATTGCAACAAAGCGTAATGCATGTGCGAGCAATTTACTCCAACCTTGGCCTCGCCATAAGTTTGTTATTTTTATCACCGGAAAATTAAAATTATTCCAATTAAAATCAACAGACATTAATATTATTGAATTGATAAGGTTTCTAAATTGTGGAAAACAATAGAAAAATCATGACGCAATTATAAACAAATTGCGCGCTTCAAATTGTTGATTGACCTTATTATTCGATTTTTCCTTATTGCAACAATTTTTCTTAAATCCAAAGGGTGAAGTTCAAGTTTAGGTGAACGTCAGCGGACGTCGTCCTAGTAACGGTCTCCACCCTGCGTGACGTAATTGTGACGCACGACGTCCCGACGCAACAATTTGGCCTTGGCCGATCACTCGATACGCATGGTGTGACATTGGCCATCAATTCCAATCTCTAATCTATCCTCGTTATAAACACGAATTGACGTTGATTACTCCACGAATTATCACCCAAATCAACCCTTTCGTAAAACACTTAAAATCCTTTTTTTTATTTCGACCCCTGTCTTACACCCAATTTCCCACCCATACAATAAATAACAAAATTTTATCCAATTTTGCGCAATAAATAATTCCCCGGTTAAAAAACCCACGCAGAGTGGGGGAAATTAGGAAGCTTGCGCGAGCTTTCCACCAACCCTTCACGACCGACCTTCATCTACCCCAAGTTGGAGGGGACGTAGCAAACCTTGACCTGCTCTACTCACCCCCTGCGTTACAATGAACCAAGGACGGTTATGAATAAGGGTGGAAAATCCTAGCTCACATGAAAAACAATTTTCCTTAAAAAAGCTTGCCCAAAAATGGAATTTTCCTTGAAGGTTTTCCCCTTGCCATCGTGTGGTCCCGGCTGGCCTTGACCGGGCACGAGCTTTCCGGGAATATTGCGGAAAATTGAGGGGGCGGAAGGAACAAGAGGGTGTTGGCAAATTTATTCCGAAAGCTTTTAAGGACTTCAACCCACGTTGGATTCCGGGAAATCGGAATCAAATTGCAAGGATCGATTTTTTACTTGACCGGAAAAATTGGAATTACGACGAATTTTGTGGTATTTGAGAATTAGTGGCGTAAATTTCCCCGTACTGATAAGAGGCTCAAGTGCACATTCAAGGTTATTGTACTATTAATAACCTTTGCTTATCAACAAGCACATATTTGCAACATGTTGAATGATTAGGAATAATAACGTGTTCAAGGACTTTTCTGTTTTCCAGGAGAAACGTAAGACGCATTTCTAAGAGGAAAAATCATACAATTGCTGCATTTCCTCTCATTTTAACGATTTTTCCGCCTGCAAAACTATTTTTTTTTTAAATTACCACACCAAGTTTACATTCAGATAAAACCTTAATGTTATACACTTGACGCTTCAAGCAAATAGTTGGCGATTAAAACATAACATACTGATTAGAGTGAACCTTGACTGGTGGTTTGAGTTCCGTTAGTTTGAGCAAGGTCATGAATCGCTAAGAGCGACGCATTATTACGTTATTTCATTACAATACGTTGCAGTTCTGGGGCGAAAAACTATCAAGGGCTAAAAACAATCACAAACCTAAAGAACCAAAATATAATTTTACAGTTTAGAAAGTAGATAAGATGGTAAAGTTCAAATCTCCCACGCGAGTTTCTACAAAATTGAACCAATTTTTTTATTAACACATTTTCCCCTATATCCCATGAGAAAGTAAAACAATAATAGCTTTCACTTTTACCGATCTCTGTCGAAAAGTAGGTATGTGTGTCGACAAGTTCTTCTCTTACTTTCTCTTTCAGTAACATAACAATCACTGGAAAAAATACAATAGAGTTTAAAATTTGGGTCGGAGTTGTAAAAATTTTTATTACAAGTTATAAGAGTCGGATGCCCTTTCGGATCGGTTTTATTAGACCCAACCAAAAATTCGGGGTCGACCTACATTCCTTTAATCGAGATTAAAAGAACTGAAACCAATCGGAGTCCTCAAGTTCAAAAAGACGTTTCCATGTTTCCAATAAAAAAATACGTTTTCAAGAAATTAAAAATTAATCATGATATTACGGAATAATAATTAATAAGGTAAAATATTTTCTAATACAGTAGAGTTGCGATGATGTGAACTTAATTTTTTTTTGTTTCAATCTTTAAAAAATGATTTGTTTTTTTCCAGAATTAATTAATCGTCTTTTAATTAGACTGACCAGTCGATTTTTTGATTAATCTATTATTGAATATACGAGTCAAAGAGTTTTTTATTAATCATACATAATGTTTACAAAATGATTTGTGTTTTCCATTATATTCTTGTAGATAGGGCAAAATGGTCAATTAGTCGTCTTTTAATTAGACTTACCACTCGATTTTCTGATTAATCGATTATTGAATATAGGATTTAAAGAGTTGTTTAATAACTATTCAAAGTTAACCGAGGCTGCCTAAATTGCTTTCATTCAACAGTTATTATTTTAATTAATCGATGTGTAGTTCTTCTATCGATTGTTACAATAATAATAAATAAAAAAGCATAATATAAAATGCGTTTGAAATGATCATTCTGGCTTCAAAGCATTTCTTTTCTAAAGTAAAATTAATATTTTCGCGAAAAGAAAAATCTGGTTACTGTCAAAAAACACAATTGCTCAGTGTAAAAATTACGACAAATCAACCACGAGAATTCATAAAGAATTAGCAATGAAAACAATAAATTGTTTGGTTATCAAAATGTGATTAGAAACTTTAACTGTATTTTAAGTCGGTCTTTTATATGGAATAATAAAATACGACGGACGTTTTTTTATAATACAAGCGATAAACGATTTAACTAACCATCTTGAATAGTTGATCTCGGACTCGGTCCTGGACCTAACCTAACGACTGCTGTTAGCAGTAGTTCACTCTGTTCATTGAACAACTGCTAAACTGGACGATTTTCATTTTGAATAATTCATAATTGATTATATTGAGTAACTGACAACTGCATTAATTGATTAATCGAGGACGTTTGGTAATTTTATTTATATCGATTATTTTTTAAATAGTCCTTAAATATGGAAAAATGATTATGCATTTTTGCAACATCTTATAATAATATTTGTGTTTAGTGTTACATACTTCGTGCGCCGATAGAAATAATAATATTCCCATTTCGTGCGTTGGGTTGTCTCAAACCGCTAACTACCTACTCCCAGTGTGCAATGTGTCGACCATTTTTGGCAATTTTTCTTGTCAAGAGCTTCCCAGTTCATATAGCAACCTTAGGCGTAAAATTATTTTGAAAAAATATGCATTTAAAATTCTGCGTTGAAACTCGACAATTAAAACTTGATCTGACTTGAATCTGCATAACAATAATTTTTACCACAATAAAATCAGTAAAACCACCGATTTTTCGTTGAAATTTTATTGAACCCTAGAAATGGTAGATAACTAAAACGTTGTAAATCCATTGGTTTAAAGGAGTCAGATTGGTCAACTCAAAATCCAACTCCACTAACCGAATTATAAAACGGCCTTATTAAGGATAAAGTGCATTATAATTTCCGCTTATTCAAAAAGACATTCCGTAGTTTTGATGAACACGTATTGAAAAGCTTCAACACTTTTATTACTACTGCGGCAAAAAAATCATTTATTTTTTCGAACTGATTGCTGATAAAACTTTTTTACAAGGACATTATTTTCTTACAATGTGCTGCTGAGGCTTAAGGCCTTTTCAACGTATGCGGTCAAAGTCATTTAAATAAACTTTAACTGCTTAAATAGGAACGAAACGTAGAAAGACCTAATACACCAAACTATTTTACATTGCACTACGCGCGTTTCAACAACAAAGTTGTCATCCTCAGGTGGGGAATTAAACTCTACGTTTCATTCATACCAAAAAGATCCAACAAGAAGTATATGCTTATAGGCTTGCTTTGTTAGAATAATTTACGACTTTAGTCATATCGTGGGGCGCTGTGCTGTAACCAATTTAAATTCAAAAATAATTCAAAAATTATTAAAAGACTTATAGTGAAATGTTGGTTTTCAACTTTTGTTTCTTATTAAAACAGTATTATTAATCCAGATTTTCTAAAACTTTCATTTCTTTCAAGTTATTTTTTCACTTCTATATCGTTTCTATTGAAAATATCTAAAGCCCTGGTTACAATCACATGATTTATCTTAAGCAATTAAAGCGCAATTAAATAATTTAAATTTATTTTAGCAAAAATCTTAATGTACAATTTGTCTAGAAAAGCTTGAATTTTATGGTCTTTTATGAGGAATTTAATAAAAGCTGTTGTAAAAAGAAGTGCGCTTTATGTCATTAAGATGACTAGCTGGACCGTTGAAGCAACCTTGAAAAGGCTGCGGTTTCTTGATTTCTAAAGGGCCAAAAAGTTAATTGTCTCTATCTCAGCATAAAATTTAAGCATTTATAGACAATAAACTGTAATAAGTTTTATCCTTGTAAAGTTAAACGTTGTACAATCTTATGAAGTTACATGGTTGTAAATAAGGCTTAATTATCAAATTTCAAGTTTTTTTCCAGTCCTATATGTCGGAGTATTTCTTGTTATTTTTTAAGTTTTTTTTTTAATTTTTCTTTTTCTTTTAAACGTCGTTTTTCAAGTTCCTCTGCTGAAATTTATTTTGTTGTTTCTTTTTCTTTCAATGGTAGTTTTCTCAGTTCTTTTCTTTCTCATCGTTCTATTTCCTGGAATCTGTTCTCTTTCTATTTTAAACACAGTGTTTCTTGTTCTTTTTTCAATCGTCAATTTTCAAGTTTTCTAAAATATTCTTATGTTTTGCTAAAATCTTATCTTGTTTTTTTTTCTTCTAAATGTACTTGTTCTTAATTTTTTTCTTTTTCAATAATCATTTTTCGAGTTTTAGAGTCTACATTTGTTCTTCTTTTTCTTCTAATGTTTTGTTTAGTTAATTATTATTTGTACCTATATATAATCGATTTGAGCATCACCTTGTCGATAAAATTCGATAAACAAATTATCTCTTTATGAAAATAATAGGAAATATAACAAACTGTCGATAATCGATTATTATCTACAATGAAAAATTACTAGCCTATTAAAAAAAAAGTAACATGACCTATCATTAATGTGTATTTTATTAAATTTTGTTACATTTTTTCTCGTAAAACTGTGGTTGAAAAATCATAGAAGCGTTTTTTAGCCAAAAATCAAGTGCGACCTACATACTTTTTGAATTCACTATGAAAAGAAAATAATACCGTTCGAGGTTATCCTTGACATTTTCCTATAACTTTTATTTTAATGCTGAGTTCCGTATTATTGTCCATACATCTATTACGGTAACAGAAAATGAGAGGAGTTGAAAAAATTAATTAATTAATCCTTCAGCATGACCTGAACTTTCATGACTAACATTCAATACACAGGAAAGGCAATCAAATTTATCAAATGTTTACCAAACTTGATACTGTCATATTTAGGTTATCAAACAATCCTTCAAACCCGAAATTTGAGGCTGAAAAAGCATCTTGGCACAGTTTTCAATTTTAATTAGCACCAGGTCGCTATATAAACATTTCAGGAATAGAAAAATGTTGCGTAATAATCGGATGAGTTTGGACCTTGAACTTTTCTCCATCCCTATTTGTGCCAATATAGAATTTAATCGAAGGTCGTTTTTGATTTTTATGTCTCATTTAATTCAATGGCATTTCCTTATTCCTTCATGGGTGCGTCTCAAAGTCGCTTGAAAAATTCGGTGCGCGATTTTATTAACGGTTTGTGACCTAGACAAGGTCGCCGCATGGGAGCTCCCCTCATCAGGTGAAAGTCAATGCGGAAAGTTAATGTGGGTATTAATTGTTTAATTGCATTAATCAAGCATTTTGCAACTGGATTTAGGGGTGCTTTGTTATGTTTTTGAACGGGAAATGAATAAGTGAAAGCTTGCAATAAGACAAAGTGGAGGTCGAAGGTGACGGAAGGTTGAAAAGCAAGGTGAAATCACTTTCCATAACCAGGAAATCGTGTAAAAGAATCTAAGAGTTCTAAGGAGAGAAAAGGAAAAAACCGTTCGGTCTTGACATTTGCAAATGCCACCTACACCCTTAAAATCAACCTGATGTCACGATGGCTTTCTGCTCTTGAACTTAACTCCAACCTTGAACTAAAGCCAGTTATTTATTTATATAACGGTGCGAGTCGTTCAGGCGTGCATATTATAGATTTTCACTCAATAGATAGGAATTCACCGCATTGTGAAACCTTGATGGTGTTATGCAAATGCACCAGGATACGGTAAACCCTCTTGGAGGGTGTGTGATCGTCGCAATTTACCAAAATACACCGTTAACCTTCGCGAATGGATTAATTAAGGTGTTTACTTGTCAACGTTGGCGGCTCCCAAGAGGCCCCGGGCGACCTTCCCCATGACCGCGAGGCCTTGGCATTGGGGAGCCGCCCTAAATCAATACTCGCCACCGAAACCTTGACCTCAGATCTACGTTGCACTTGTCAAAATTGCCACAACATGGCGTAAGAATCGCCAGGATTACGACTCAAAGTCCGAAAAGGTCAGGTTATATAAAACGGCTATTTTTAAGCAATAAATCTATAAAAACGATTCATGGCGTGCTATAACAAACACGACGCAAAAATAGTTTCAATTTCGTGCCGGGGATTTTCAACGGGGGGAACTCATTTCACCCACGAGCTAATCGCCAAATTGGTATTTCCGAGATTGGGAAAAATACCAAACCTATATTTGAAATACAATATTTTTGTTGGACAACTAAATTGAAAATTAAACATTTATGGATGTTACGTATGAGTGGCGCAACTACAATATGAATATGGATCCAGGTTTTAATATAAATTTTGAAAGCAAATTTTTAATTTTTTTCGTTTACTTAGGTCAAACTGTTTACCTTTTTGCCCGAAAAATTTCGATGGTTTATTAAAAATTCATAACAAAATGTAAAGGTAATATGTAAATTTTTAGTATAAATGCTGCTTTTGAATAATTTTTATGTTACATTTCCTGATGATGCAGTTATCAGCACTTCACTAATTAAAATATCTCTTTATCTTGGTATTTTTAGATACATACCATTTATCTAAAATAAAAGTTACGGACAAGATTTTTTAAGAAAAAGTTCATAATTAATACTGTTACATAAATACCAATAATACAGGCTGTTCTATTTAAAATTTTCTAGGAACTTTCTCAAGTTCAAAAAGATATTTACATGCCGAGCATTTTTATTCTGTTGCAAATGAGTCAGTGAAAAATTTGATCTTTATTTTATTTTTATAACAGTGTTTCAAATAGAAATAAGAAATATTTTTATTATAATTTTCTGTAATTGGAGCAACACTGTAGTAAATTTTACATTAATGTATGTACATCGCAGTAATTTATTTTTCTGACAACATGGTATTATTGGAATAGAAGCATTATTCTAGCTCTACGAATGTGCCCCGGAAAAATAATTATAATTTTTTTTGTAACTTATTTTCAACAAAAATCACAAAAATAATTTGGCCAATTTGTTAAAACTGCTGGCCAATGGCTTATTTGAGCAATTCCAGTAACAAGTGCTTGCTCGTCAAAAAGGTAAACTTTTAAAAGTTTAATCTTGTGTTATCTTTCTCCATTTTTTAACTCTACCTAATCTTGCTGACAAGTCGCACTTCGTCTTCTAAAAATAACCTTGTGTAATGCATAGGGATTTTATATAATGCCCGGGAAAAACTAGGTACTTTGTGAAGGTATATTTGCGTTTAGCAAAAGAAGGTAACAGACAGCAGCTGTTTTTAATTAATTATATAATTGTCGACACATACTCTTCCCCACTTTAAGATCACACTCGGAATGACCCATAATCCGTTTGTTTTAGGAGCTTTTTTCCAACATCAGCGACCAAGACCAATGTCGTTTTAGACGAAAATAACAAGTTGTTGCAAACGCCTGAGTAAATTTTTAATGTGAAGTTACCAAATTATTAAATATTATTATGCGTAAAATTTTGCAATGCGCCATCTATTGCTTAAATTAGAAAACGCGAACTCAAGGGATCTCGGAAATGTCAATTTGACATGTCATTCTGTGTTATTAACCTCCAAAAGTTAAGTCAATATGAATAATAAAATTAAAATAAGATACTTACAACTTTCGTTACGTCTGGACTTTTCCCAATTTGCTCATTGTGTGATTGCTCTCACTCATTGTGTCATTTTGCAAATGTCTTAAATTCCCGTATAAAAGTCCCACAGAGGGTGAACATCTGTTGCATAACTTAAAAAACAAAGTCTTTGCGGATTGAGATATTCTCTATATTACAAAAATCTAAAAATGCGTAATTATAGTCAAAGTTGCATTAGCAGCTCCTGTAGTATGGTTACTTTTTTGACTCTTGAGTTTTGATATACTAATTTTAATTCTGTTTTTCGTTGATGCAATTTATTTCTCTTTTCCTTTTGCATTTTTGTAGTTTCTACTAGTGTTAGTTTTAATTCTTTCTTGCACGTGTGCAGAATTTTTGTTTTCTCTTAGTCTACTTTGTGTTTTTGCCGACGTTCCGATGTTTCTATTTTTGTGTTCTGTGAATCTGTATTCTAATTTTCTTCCTTTTCCCCTATTATGTTGTGGGACAGTTTTGGCCGCATATTTTGTAAGCCCTTGATCTTTCTTTGCACATACCACTTCCAACCGCCTCTTAACAATCTAGCCTGTTTAAAAAGTGAGGGTCTTTTAAAATTTCGGCAAGTGGCCTTCTAGGAAGATCTCACATCTAAGACAAGAGGGCATATCGCAACTTATGTGCGAAACGATACATAATTACGTAGATACAATATGTATTTATGTTCCAAAACTTTCGATATCAAGTCTTCCTTGGATATTTAAATGTTAAATAGGATAGATTGTTTCAACGAATCGAATAATTTATAAAATAATTGCCAAAACCAGAGTTCACATGACTCATAATAGGGATAAAAGAAAACTGAAACCTTCATAGAAAAAAACCTAAGAACTGTTTAGACCTATTTAGACTTTTATGACGTTTTTATATGCAATAAAATGGATTGAATGGGTTATTTGATTAATTATAATAACCTATTCAAGTCATAAAAAAATAGGTGGGTATAAATATCTGAAGGCAATTTGTTAACCCAAAATTTCAAGTACCTTCCCGTCAGTTATTTTTATATTTGTAGTACTTTATTACTTTGAAAGGTTTTTTTTATATACTTTAATAAGTAAACCCGAAATATTAAAAAGCGCCACTTCCTAGTTCGGTGAATAATCCTTTGGACAATCCAAACCGATTGTTAACGAACCACTCTGGAAAAGACGTATTAATTTTTTTTGTTTTATAAATGTACCCATTATGCTATAACGGTCTTCGGTTGAAACATCTTCATCGGTCTTTTGAGGTTTGTCATTTTTGATTCATTTCTGCAAGAAAGTGTGACTTAAGTAGTAAATTAATCATAACAATAGAAGTATTTAAAGACGGATAACCGTCTTTACTGACCGTGTCCAAACCAAACCAGGTAAAGAAATAAAGACTCGACACCCCTCAACAACAAATGGATTATCATTAAAGCGGTTATTGCTCTAAGTATTCTTATTGTTATAATTATTTATAACTTGAGTATTAAGTTACATTTTTTTTTTGTAAAAATGCATCACTATTATTTATAATCAGGTACCACTGTATTTTGCAAAGGTTTTAACTAAAGTAGTATTTTAGATTAAACGATCGAATTTTGTCAAATGTTTTTTAATTTTTTTTAATGATGAAGTGCGTGAATTGATGAAGTAGGAAGTGTTCTTGAATGACGTCACGCATCTAGCTGCACTTTATTTAAATAGTATCAGTGATTCAGTGACATTGTGTGCGTCATACGAAAATATAGCATCTCATTTCCTGCGTGTAAAATAAACAAACAGGTTTTGTTTTTCGAAACAGTACATCCTCGTGGTTGGCTCAAGACGCAGTGATTTTCGTCCAATTGCCGTCATTCTATTCTTATGCAAATGACGAAAAGTTATGACAAGTGGCGTCCTCGACCTTGCGGCCCGGTGCAGCTGCATCGATTCGCAACGAAGGGTGACTCTTATGACCCAATTACCCTCCATGCACCTCTCGGGGATATTAGCGCCAAAACCAGGAAACCTAATTACGATGAAATTGTCGGAATTTTGCGTTGTTTTTGTTATTGAAAAGCTGTAACGTTCAAGGCCAAGCCTTGAATTTGATTAGCGTACGGGAGCGGAGGGGATCTAACCAGAGATGAGTCGAGCAGGTGCGACCTACGTGATCATATTTCGCTTATATTAACCTTTGACTGACCTCGGTGACATTCATGGGGTATCCGGATCGATGAAAAAATGGGGGCTGTTTCGAGCCGGCTCGGAGTCCCGAGGTGCGCTACTGAAATAAAGCAAGGTCAAGTTTAGCAAGGTCAGTCGGGCGGTCGCGTCGGGGCCGTTGGTGGGTGTCCGCTGGTCCCCCCTTTGATACTCTCAGCGTCAACAAAGTTCTGTTTTTAGCGCTCTTTTATGAACTTGTTGTCGTGATGCTATATCGAGGTTCAAGGATGTGCGTGTGTAGGGTACATGACACCGCCCCCTCCGCCAATCACATAACAACAACCGACAATAAAAATATTTTAATTTATTTTCAACGCTGTTGTTTATCATCAGGGATGTGATAAGGAGGGTTCAAGGGCAATGCGCGCAACTCCGAATCATTTTCATGGTCAAACTGATAGACTTAATTTCTTAATAATACCAGTTTAATTCAATTTGCGTGTATGACATAAATGGGTTTCTAGTATGACAATGCGCGCTTGGAAAATTACTTTTTACTGCGGGAAGTGTCTTCAAGGTGATGGTCAATGGATATGACATCAACAAGGGCCAATTTACGACATATTATGTCACACCACATTTATTCAAATTGATTGTTTATTTATTAGTGAATTATCCCTTTAAGGCAGTACGTTACGCTACACAATCCTCGTTAACATTTAATTACAGTAGAACCCCGCTGATCCCTAGACTTCATCACACCGTCAGCCAAGTTTTTCAAGTCACAAGCACCTCTATGATTCATTTAAAAAATAACTTTTCTTTCAAGACCTGACCTGACCTAACCCGACCTGAATTGCATAAACTGCAAATGACTCAACTTCTTTCTTTTTTTAACAAAATTTACGATATTGTCGAGAGAAACAAAGGGTTTTTATATCAAAATTAGAATTTAAAGAAAACTAAAATCATTTTACATATCAATTTAATAATACGTTCTAATATCCAAAATAATCACTAATATGCATGAATGAAACTATTCAAATTAACTAAATAGCTTATTGAATAATGTCAAAAAAACCCTTATTCAATAAACCCATTTCAAATTCGTACAAAACATTTACATTAGATAATTGTTGTGTATTTTTTTCAGAATTTTGGTTCAAATAGAAGCCATTTTTGGAGTGGAGGTAAAATTTGAAACAACCGCGACATCATTCCTATAAAATTCATTAGAAATACATTTACGGTAGAATACATTCCGTTAAAAACCGTGTCGATATAACCAATTTTTACTGTAGATAATCAATTGTTTCATCATCATTTGAATGACTTTATAAAGTTAGCAACAAACCACATTATCTTTCCTTATAAAAAATATATAGGTACACATTATCTTAATAAGTTATAAGTTAAACAATTCCTTTTACAGTGTGTCCAATTTAATGAACTTTAAAGTTTCTGGTTGGTTGAAAAGATAAATGTCATAAAAAAACGGGGTCGTCATTTGACAATTTTGTAATTTTCAACCAATTGTTTAGAAAAGTTTGAACATCTTCGACAGTTAGAAGGAAAACTATAGTTTTCATTTTCATAATACGTCATATGGATCTATATCGTTTAAAAAGGAAATTTTTGATACCTCCGTCCACCCAACATAAATTATGACATTTTTTTGCCTGTCGGTTTCAACAGTCCTTTACTAATACCTCAAAAATCAAATAATTTATGACCACCTTATAAATCGATGGTCTATTGAAAGTAAACCAATAATTGTAAGGCATTAGGTCGTTATAACTGCAATACTGACAATCAACAAGAAGAAATAGCACACTCCAGTGGTAGGATTTGGAATTAGTAAACACGTGCATTATTGAGGGAGAAGCCTCAAACTATTAACATTTAATACTTATTAATTGACAATAACGTATTTTAGAAAAACAATTAGTGTTATATAATACTCTGAGAACACCATTTTTGTAATAGACACATTTTTTACCAGTACGTAGTTTATACAGTATACACAATAATCGCAATATTCGCAATATGTAAAATATGATCAAAAATTGAGGAATCAACATATTTTGTGATTTTCTAGATTACTTTGTTTCTAATACCCCACCAATAGGAACAATTGTGTTATGTTATGGATAGAATTCAATTTCTTTTAATTATACTTACTGACTATGAAAATATTGTAACTTGTAATTGTAACTTGTCTACTTTATTGAAAGTAGGAAAAGAGGGCGCATTATGAACGACCAACATCCCAATAAGCTGATAATCTGTATTAATATCAATGTCTTTCGGGAGTTATTAAATAAACTACACAAAACCTCTCAAAATGAGTATGAAAAAACAAAACAAACGTATTTCGTCACTAACACCAAACACTTCACTTGAACTCTGCGCGCGTTTTGATAATAATTTTGTTGAGAACATCCTCAAGAACATACAAAAATATGTAAATCAGCCATAAATTTTTGTTTTCAAAAAGGAATCACAGTAACTAAGGTCAAATTTGACAAGAAAGGTTCACTATCAAAACTTATGTCCTAATTGTTGTGGCGCAAATTGTAGTATGTAATCAGAAACATCATAACTAACAAAAATTTATAAGTTCTTAAATTTTCGGTGAGAAGTTTTCATAATAATTTATAGGACAAAGAGTAAAAGAAATCAATGTGATACAAACGCACAAAAAAGAAAAAAATAAAGCCCATAAAGTAAAATTACCTTTTTTCAAATTTTGCATCAGGGTGATAATAACCTATAGAGATTTTAAAATTTTAAATTGATATATACATAAAATCGATATCAATAAAAAACTTTTTAATTGATAATTTATTGCAGGTCCACTTATTGTAATTGAAAAAAAAGGGTATTATAAGTAAAACTGGTTAAGTAAAAATTAAGATCAAATGCATTATTCTTATGTTTAAATTCATATAACAAATTAGTGTCACTTTTCAATTTGTAAAAAAATGACATTTTGTGATAAGCCTTGTTTAAAAAAAAGTTTTTCGTTTTTTTCATTGGTGATTAATATTTGTTGAATAATAGACACTGACAATTAACAACAAACGATACACGCTCTGGTGGTGGTGGGATTTGAAACACGCGTGTCATTGAGGGAGAAAAGTCAAAGTGTTGACTGCAAATTTGAATTTCTCTTTCAATAACGCACGTGTGACACGGGACACGTATCGCATTTGTTAATAATTGTCAATATGTGGGATGGTCGTAAAATAGGTTAGTGCTAAAATAATTCTGATATTCATGCGTGTGTAAACAGTTAATAATTCAATTTATAATATTTAATAAAAAAAAAAAATTAATAGGCTTCGCTACCGAAATCTATTATGAATGTCTCGTTCACAGTTTTGTGATCGTACATAATATTAAGTCTACTTACCATATATTTATAAATTATACACCGCCTGAAAGATGATAAAATTCTTTACAATTTTGTAAAAAAAAAGATTTAAATTTGTTACGTTACAAACACCTTATTTGAAGAACTTAATGCCCTTATAATTTCCTTATTTATTTAATCTTTATTATTTCATTATCTACAAATTGCCCGAGCACTTTTTTAATTGTTTAATTTTTAATATAATTAAATTTAAATAAATTCCTTTTTTTGCCATTTTGAAAATCTTGTTCTTTTTTGTAATAAAAAAATTTTATTTTAAATTCTGCTCGGTCAATTTGTAGAAAATATAAAAAATAAATAATCTTATACTGGTAATGCTATACTTCAGTGCCAGAGAGTTTTCAGGTCGCATCTACAGCCTCTGACATGACCTTACGACCGTTGGTGGCCGGGACCGACGGCTTAACGTCTCCGAAAGACGAGATAGTTGCAGTTACTACGTGCTTTACTTTACGTGAGTCACCCATTCTATGATGACCCTTTTTAATGTACATACTGCGAAACCTAAGTTCATAGATTGAATATAATTTACGAAGCCAGCTTCGCTAAGCAGCTACGCAATTTGTACATAATATGATTGTAATAATAGAAATCAACCTAAAGTTCATTAAATTATTTTAATAAATAACGAAATTATAATAATTATTTTTTTTTTTATACAAAAATGGTGTTTAAGTTGTAGGTTATTGATAAGTAGGGTTAATATTATGACCACAAAACTATGAACTGGGAACTCCGTAGTGAATTTTATTTGGGGGTAATGAAGAGATTCTAATTATTTTGTCACAATGTATGGCATTATTAGGTTTAGGAAGTATTTCAGACGCATTTAAATCAACAGCTTATCATGCAAAAACCCACCAAAAAAATTTTATTCCCCTATGTTTATTTTTAGCACTTCGTGGAAAAAATGAGCCATATCAACAATTTCCCCGAATTATTGATTCGCAGGAAACGACATTGAGTCAACGACGAACACACATAAAACTCTTATTGTAAACCTCTAGTTTTACGTAATTTTGCATTTTTTAAAAACCAGACATTTCTATGCATTGTAAACAACCTTGACAATTGGTATAATCACTGTATAAATTATTTAAGAAAAAGTAAAAGTCACAAAAAACCAATAAAAATATATTTTATTGAAACAAGAAATTATATAACTACTCATTTGCTTTTGGCTTTCTTTTTCCCGCGACCTTGCGTTTTCAATTTAGCCTTTTGTGCTTTCAAATCCTTTTTCATTCGAGCATCAACCACTTTATAACGACCCTTTACCCCAGCCGGTCGTTTCATTTTTTTCGCAGCCATATATTTTTTAGTAACCACATAAGTTGTTTCTTTTTTAGGTTCCTGTCTCGCTTTTTTATACAACCTGTTGAGGAAGAAAATAGAAATGTCACAAAATAATAAAAATACAAAACACTCACTGTTTAATCTGTTTCGCCTTTTCCTTATCTGACACATCAACACTATCCATTAAATTTTCAACCTTCTTTTTCGCTTTTTCTAATTTCTTCAACGCACGCTTCTTCTTTCTTGCCTTTGCTTCTATAACTTTTTTAATAGGACGCACATTTAAGTCCTGCATGTGCTTCTTATAATCTTGAACCAACTCCTAGAAAAATTCAGTCAACAAAACGTTAGTAATATATTTAAAATTAAAACAAACTTTAGGAAGTGCAGCTTCTTTTTTCATATGTTTTTGTTCGTCTTGTATAAACCAGTCAGGTAGGTTATCATCATTGAAAGCATAGCGATTCCAAGCAGCGTCAATTATATCACGTTTCGACTTTTTACTATTAACCATTAGAGTACCCAATGCTAATTCTTCTTCAGTCAATTTGTATTTCCTCTTCTTCCCGACTTTTTGTCCACCTGCCACAATCTCAAATCCATCTTTCTTTACATTATTTTTAGGAGCGAGTTTCTCAAAGTCATTGTAATCTGAATCGTCTGAACTATAGTCACTATCTGTCTCTGCCTTATTTTCGTCTTGTTCTTCTTCACCAATAACTTTCGCTCCTTTCTTCTTTATTTCATTTACCATACGGTCCAAATCCGCATCTTCATCTTTCTCATCAATAAGATCCTTAAAAACATCTCTCTCAAACCACATTTCTGCTTTATGCACTTTCTTTTCTTCCTTAGTTCTATGATCTAAATCAGTTATCAAAGGATGTTTTCCTGTTTTAGGCTTTGGTTTCTTTTTAGTTTCTTCTTCATTTTCACTATCACTTAAACCTAAACCTTCCTTGATATCAGCTTCGTCTTCAGATTCACTTTCCATTTCCAATTCAGAATCTGAATCTTTATAATACAATCCACTGCTACTTAAATGTTGCTCATCTTTAGTATAACGCAAATACTTGGATTTAATTTCCTCTTCTTCATCGGATTCAGCAACAGTGTCAGGTGTTTGATCAATAATTTTCTTCATTTGTTTTGAACTATTTACTTGTTTTAATTCAAACATTCCTTCACTTTCCATTGTAGGACCACTATCACCTTTCAAAACCATTTTCAAATTTAATTTCTCATTAAGTTTCTTCCGTTCTTTTTGTACTTTCTTCTTTTTACGCTTCAATTCTCGTTGTTCTTCAGTCTACAAAAATAATATTACTCATCAAAAATTTACAATAATTCAAAGAAATTACTTCCAACTCTAATATTTGTTTATGAACGTCCTTTAAATCATCTTCGTCATCACTCCCTTCCTTTGTTTCTTCAACTTCCTCAACCGTTTCTTCTTTCTTTTCAGAAAACTCTTCATTTAGAGCTTTTTTCCAAGCCAAAAGCTTTTTCAAATCCTTTCTACCCAAAACTTTAATATCTTTACAACATTCTTTTATCTCATTTGTAGTTTTTTCATGATTTAAAATCTTTTCTTCATCTAAAACAATCTAAAAAAAAAAAAAATAAACAAAACCTGATCTAACATTTTACAAGCATTTGCAGGACAAAAGGTGTCAGTAGCGTCTTTTATGATAATATACATACCTCAGAAGCCCCTTCTAACAATTCAATTCCTGTAGGGTGTGTGATAAAATCAGAAGCTTTAACCCTATGGTACAAAGTGTAATCATTTTCAGGATATCCGTCAGCTTTACTCTTTTTATTTTTCTCTGGATGATATATATTCAATTTACTTTTAGGCTCAATTTCCAGCTCTTCAAAAACATATTTTGGATCCATAAACTTTGAATCAATCTTATCAGGAGCGATATAGTGCTGACAGACAACAAAAATTTCAGCTGATTCATTCCTAGAAGCCTGAGGCTTAGTCGCGTGCACTTTTTTAAAAAACTGCTTTAAAACCCAAATCAAAGAGTGGTAATCTTTTGACCGAAACACTTTCGTTACAAACCAACCCCCTTTTTTCAAAAACTCGCTAGCTAGTTTTAACGAGCTGAGTGTTAAGCAGGCTTGTTGATAAGCATCGTGTAGCCAGTTCTTGCCTACATTGGGGGCTCCGTCGTGTAAAACAACATCAGCTTTCCAAGTTTGTAGTTCTTTTTTGAGTGCAACACGACATTTTTCTGTTGTAATGTCTTCAGTTAAAGAGATACAACCAGGAATGGCTTTAATGGGGAACAAATCGATTCCGATTATGATGCTTGAAATTGGCATGTTTTGCTTGGCGACTTGCATCCAGCCCCCGGGGGCTGCACACAAATCGATACATACTCGAGATTTTTGAAGAAATTCAAATTTGCGGTTCAGTTGGATCAATTTAAAAGCAGCACGAGATCTGAAACCTGTGAAAATGTAAAGTGAGGTTATGTGGGATTTTTAGGAGAAACTTACCTGTTTCTTTAGCTAATTGATAATATTTGTCTTTACGCTGTTTTCCAATTTTAGTTTTTTTGCCCATTTTGAACTTACAGTATTAATTATCCTAAAATTACGGAATTAAAATAACGCACATGGTTAGAACAAACAAATGTCAAATACCATTGTTGCCAACTCAAGTTGGCAGGTTACTGCAATTTTTGTAAAAAGTTTCTTTTAGTTCGTCACAACAACTAATTTAAAAGTGTAAACACAAATAATTAGTGATTCCAGTAATTCTGTATAAATCCAGCATACTAATTCCAGTAGTAATTTAGTTTATTCAAAATCAGTGATAAGTTAGGTTATGGAAATGTCACAAATTGGATTTAATGTTGGTAGTGACCTCTACCGTGTATTCTGTTAACTAATTATTAATTACAGGATTCTTTTTAGAATGGTTGGTGGTAATTTTGAATTTATTTAATTTTTTTTATAATTCAATTTCAGTCGTCTTCCCATGAAATAGTAATAAATAATTTTAAGCCTGAAGAAACAGTATATTATTCTGTTGTAATAGTCAAGGGAATGATTAACACCCGCTCTGAAATAAAGTGTCAAGAGTCACATATTGAAATAAAAATTAATTCGTTAATAAGTTTTTTTAAAGTTCTTGATAACAGATTTAAACTTGTAATAGAACTAGAAAATGGCCAAAACTGTGTTACATTAAATTACTGCTGTGCAAGTATTAATTTCTATTTAAATTTTTGTCGTAAAGAAACTGAATTTTCGGTACTTCCCTTATATATAATTTGTGCTGGACATGATGGAACTTTTCAAGCACCAAAGACTGAAAGAAATGATGAGGAAAGTGCTTGTAAAAGGGTTGATTTGGGTGTTAAATTACTACAAAGTGTAATTGCGGAAAAACTTTACGAAGAGGATTTTGGTAGAAAGACTTTTCGGTTAGATAAGTGTCAGGTTTTTCATAGTCGGTTAAATTATCTGGATGCTTGGAAAATGTCGCAAGAGGAATTATGGAATTATCTCGGACGTGAAATTGTTAATTCTGATTTAGGAAATGAGAGAACGAAATTTGTGGGATTTCTGTCTTGTACTAGGTAATTTAGTATTTAATGCCTTCATTTCTTTTTTTTTGAATATTAAAATAGAGGGAAGAATAATATGTATATCTGGTCGACTATGTATAGTATAATTCAGGAGTAATGGCACTTGGTTTCTTTAAAAACGCAACGTTCTTACCGTTTTCTTACGCAACGGTATTTACTCACTGGATATGGTTGACCATTATTCAAATTTTTTTGGTTTGCCCATGCAGTTGTTAAATCAATGTAATTTTTTGAGTATATGAATAGTGGAAAAATTACTATTTTGGATAAAGATACAAAAACGAAAATGTCATTACAATCTTTTAACAAGCGCCACAAATAAATCAAATTTCTTTTAGAATATGTCAATTAGTTAAAAAGACAAAAAAAAAACAGAATACGATTGTTTTCTTTTCTCAATTTTCAATTATCTTATCTTCGATTTATTTTTGAACCTGAATAATGATTATTTATCAAAAAATCAGTAACAAAAATGTTTAATAATTACTAAATAATAATAATTTATTAAAAAACAGAATTTTCAACTAATTTCTGCATAAGATCGACTTTTTATTCATAAAAAGTATACGTTTCAACATATCGCTCATTAGTCATTAAATAAAACAACGTCATAACTCAAAAACAAACATTTTTGTTATATTTATGATTAGAATGTATTTTGTATTGTCTTTTAATTGCTAGACAGTCATATCTGTAGCTAAAAAACTTGCCAAAACCATGGTTTTATACCACGTCACCACTTTAATTTGTATTTTTTACACAGTCAATTTAAACTTTAAATTGCGTCTGTTCAAAATAAAATTTTTTGAGTTATGACGTTGTTGTATGTAATGAGCGATATACTAGTCCATGGAAGATCTGTCCAAAAAATGTAAAACCTACACGTAAATGACAAATGCGACTGATATTAAATTTTCTGCACAAGGTCGAAAAAGGACCTTCTGTCACATTTTAAAGGTTGTTATCATTCACTTTAGATTTTACGATTTTTTTTGTAATTGTCTTGATTTTTTCCCTGAAAATTATTTTAGGACTATAATAAGCCAATCGGCAACCGTTTCCAAAAAGTTGGTACTCAGAATAAAAACAAAAATATAATTATTAATTAATAAAATATGTATTAAATAATGAAAGAGTAAAAAATCCAAGTCTACTCTACATATAACTCAAGACTAATCAAACAAAGTCTGCTTACATAAAAGTTGCGGAGTGCTTTCCAAAGCAGCTATCTGTAATCATTAATGAACGGATCCAATGAGGGAACAAAAAACACTGCAGCCGTCTAGCTAACTAGTCGCACTCGCCAAGCGAAAAAACCTTGATACTTGAATTGGTCGATTGAGGTAGTAATGACGTGCTTACAAGTCATAAGCGTAGATCTTGAACACTTACAATTGTTTTTATTTTGACCAGGATAAATTCGTGTTTTACACTAACTTTTGATTAATAATTCACTTTTAAATAAAATATTAAATTGTTAAATTAAATTAATTAACGAAAGAAGAATCCTGCAACCTTGTCGATCGTACCCGCAGAAAGCGATCAGTGCGGCGCCTATGAGCGTGCCCTTCAAATCCCTCCTTGTATCCGATCATTAGTAATCATCAGTGCCAAACTTTTGTTAATAATAAGTTAAAATATAAAGAATAAAAATATATAAATCATAAAAACTGCATAGATCGCTATTTTTAATAAAAAATATTTTGATCGATTTGACATATCACATAAATGAATATCCTTAATAAATATCCATTTATTTATTTAAAAATAAATAAGTGGATATTTATTAAGGATATAGCGAGAATTTTACAAAACGAAAAGATACCTTTTTTCAATTTTCTCTATCTACACATTTTTTTTTAAATGTTGCAATATTTGAAATTTATGAGTTACCTACTATCAAAATTTAAAATATTTTTTTCTTTTGTTTTGGTTCTTTGCATGCGAAATAATTAACATTGTTGTAAAGCCCTATAAGTAGAGCATCTTATTATAAAGGAAAAAACATGTCGTGTTATTTCAAAAAAAATTGATGACATCATAGCGCTGCCATATTGACTGCTGCGAGTGATCCAATTACGTCAATATTGAGCTTTCTTCGTATGGCAAATTACCTGCTTTTGCATTTTTTTTTTAATTTTGAAAAATAAAAGAACAGATCAGACGGTGGGGACTGAGATCCTGGCCAGTGAATACACAGTAAAAGACTATTCTCCCCCATTTTACTCTAGAAATGTTATACGCATTAGGATTTAGCAAATTACCAAGAGATTTGTTATTTTTCTGTTTCTTATTTTTGCATTACATGTCTTGCATCATAACGAACTAGTGTCATTACTTCTGCTTCAAACCGCACCTGTTTAATACTGAATAAGACCTCAAGGGTCGTAAGTACAATTTTGTGTAGTCCAGAATGCAGCTTGGGAAACTGAGGGTGAAGCCCGAGGTTTGTTAAAAATTGGAGACCACGAAAAGTGCTTGTGGTTTATATACTATTTTTCCAACCACCTAAAAGGAAAGCATTTAGGTATCCGGTCCTAATTTTCACTATTTCACACATTAAAATACAATTTAAAAATAAAAAATAAGTGAAAATTAAGGCCATTAACGCGATTACGGCACTTGAGATTGTAAGCAGCGTCATTTCTATGGTAATCAGTTCATGGGCAGTAATTGATTCTTACTGTTGCTGATGTTAGTCTAGCATTAATGACATGCTTACGAGACTGATAGTTGTAAAAATTTTAAAAACTTTTATTATGTACAATACTGCATTGTTAAATTTTGTACATACTTTTAAAGATACTGTGGAGAAAAATACAAAGAAAATTTCACTCACGACGACATCGTCAAAATCACTCAAGCTTACGTGGCTTTAGGAGGAGGCGGTTTGGCTCTTTTTGGCACTGCTTGTCTCTACACCTGGCCTGAAGACATTTCCCAACTTGTAGAAAGATTTAAGAATGTAATTCCAGTCGATCGAGACAATTTTATGGACGATAGTTGCTACAGAGGCACTTTAGGAGCTTGTTTTTCTACAACCTTGGGCTCAGTTTTACATGAGTTGTGCCACACTTTTGAGTTGGGACACACAGAAAAGGGTATAATGGGACGTGGGTTTGATGACATTTATAAAGTTTTTATTAATTGTGAAGCTAAAAACGAAAAACAATTCAACAATGCGATTCAGTTTGAGGAAAAATTTGATTCTAGATTAAGGAAAACATTTCTAGTGAAGACTAAGCAAAAAAGTAAGGAGGAAGACGGGACTTTTTGGACAAAAAGTTGTTTGGTGTTTTTAGCATACCACAAGTAATTATTTTTAGTTTTGCTGTACGAGTATATTTATTGCTTTTTTCAAGATGGTTAAACAATTATCCTTGTCAAGAAACTAAAATAATAAAATTTGATCCTGTAGCAAAAATTTTGAATTCGACTTCAGGTCTTCGTGTTATTGAGTTAAGAAATAGAGAAAATGGGATGGTTTTACTCGATTGGGTGTTTGTTGGCCGAATTCTTAAATATTCATTTCAACTTCCTGAAGAAAAATTAGAAACACTAACCACAAATCCTGTTGTTGTGTATGCTGAAGATAACATTGGAAATATTTTGAAACACGAAATAAAAATTGTTTAGAAACAACCGTGTTTTATTTAATTATCTCTCCTAATTACATAACACCTATTAGCGTCTTCGATGATGTTTGTTGTTTTAAATAGACCAGATTTATAATTGGACACCCATCTACAACACTGTTAGTAAAGAAACCACACTGCGGCGGTTTTTCGTCGTGCCCTTTAAAAATGAGTAATCCTGATCCTTTTGTTTCTGTTGAGTTTGAAGTGTATGGAAAAGTTCAAGGTTGATTAAACTCCCAATCAAATAACAAAAACACAAATCAAAAATTTCTATTTCAGGAGTATATTTTACTAAATACTGTAAAGAAATGTGCGAGGAACTTGGTTTAAGTGGATGGGTTAAGAATACAAAAAAAGGGACCATTCAGGGAAAAATTCAAGGCCCGAGACAGAGTGTTGATCATATGTAAGTTGTAAAAAATATTTTATTGTTAGAAAATAAGAGTAAAACAAATTGGGTATTTGCCAAGCTCATGTACTGCGTATATATTTTAGATTGACAGTTTATAAATAAAGATGCATGCAAGGTTTTCCTCGCATTCTTAATTTTAATTTTCAGGATCGTTTGGTTGTCAAAAACGGGATCTCCAGGGTGTAAGATTGATCACTGTGATTTAAATAACTGGCAAATTTTGGCCAAACCTGATTTTAAGGGTTTCACGATAAGGTTTTGAGCCCTGAAGACCAAAATGTGTATTATGTGTGTTTATTTATGTATTTACATTCTGTAATATTTTTAGTAATTGTAGTTTCTATGTATTTATAAGTAAAGAATATTTTAAAGAACATATAAGGCGTATTTATTATTTTTTTTGATTATTTGATGATTATGGGCAACTTTAATTTTTTTTATATATTTTGCAGATTTCTTAAAATAAATATCACTAATTTAAACAACGTTTATTAAGGTGTATATCTGTATAGGGACTAAAAATTTAGGTAAAAATGTTTGCTTGTTTGAGCATATCAATGATTGAAAAGTGTATAAACATTACAATATCAAAACTTTTTTTCTAAAATAATATACAAATATTAGGTTGAACTTTCCAATAGAAGGTTTTTCCGTATTTGGCATAATCAGAAGGAAACTATTCTTTATCCAGTTTTTCCCGTGAAAAAATTTCATCAATATTTTTTTTGCGTCAGGGAGTAAAAATAGGAAGAAAAATGGTTTGCTCCCATTGCTGAGCCTTTTTGGTCTCCTTGCCAAGGTTTGTGTAAGCAAAACACAATACAAAGGTGTAAATTACGGTAAATTTTCTCGTTACCACTCGAGAAAAATATTATTCTTTTGTTGTTTATATTGCTCCGGCTTCCCTCTCTGGCTAGAAACGCTACCTCAGGAATAATAATAATAATAATAATACTTTTTTCTCCTTTTATAATGTTATAACGTATTATTATAAATAATCATAAGAGAGCTAATTGTATTGTACATTATAGGTTCTGCGCGGATTATGGGATGAAACTATATCGTATATTGTATCGTTATCTTGTATTGTAAATAATTGAGCTGAAGAGCCTGCAGTATTTCTTACAATAATAATAACCATTGTTAACATTATTGTATCCAAAGTCAAATTGCCAATACATTTTAGTGTATTATAGTTTCATCAGCGAAAGAACAAATAAATTATTATAAATTAAAAAACTTACGCGGTATTGTGTTTGCCTAGGGTCAATTCAACAAAGTCCATTACATTAATTAAGGAGGGATTTTAAAAGAAAGGTCAAATCTACGTTTTATAATAACTAAAAAATGAAATACTCTAGTTGATTTTTAAATTTTTCAAGATTATTACATGTGCAGTTCTGATTTTTGGTTTTTATGTTAGTGCCAAAAATTGTCAATTTTTGTCCTGATGACGTCAAAACCCCCACGCGTTCTTATTGGTTATTATGAGGATTATTGAGAGTGGAGGTGTGTGCGATTATGCGTTACTATAGATTTCAACATTTCTGTCACCCATATTGATTAATTAATTATACATATTGGCGTGAAACTCATTATGTTACGAAACATTTGATTTCAATTTTTTTTAAGGTTTAATTACAGTTTACTTTTTTTAAAATCTAATTTTACAGTTTGTGGGACGGGCCGATTGTAATTTTTTT
The DNA here is from genome assembly GCA_029207805.1 of Tribolium confusum. NCBI lineage: Eukaryota > Metazoa > Arthropoda > Insecta > Coleoptera > Tenebrionidae > Tribolium > Tribolium confusum. The sequence continues at coordinate 16,925,187 of JALGAY010000006.1, forward strand.
GAGCCCACTTTTTCCGCATTTATGGTGGATTATTACTAGGATCCGTAGGATGCAAAATAGAAACCTTTAAAATACAACTAATGTTGATGAAAAAACTCTTAGAAGTGGAGGGAGAGAAAGAACTGTAGAGTTTAGTCACTTTGGGAATATGTTAATAACAATAGACGTAATAAATTCTCAAAATTTTGACCTTGTAACACTTTGCAAACCTTATGTCTTTTAATCTCCTTAATATAGCTCAGATTTGAATTTCTGAAAATTATGCGGACACTAGAATAAAGTGTATATAGGAGATAAAACAAAAAAATCAATAAATAACTAAAGAACAACTATTGTGTAATAAACATATCCAGTGATGGGTTTCAAAGTGGCCACTTCTTGCATGGATGTAGAGTCACAAACATTATACAAAATTTTTGGTCACAATATTTCTCACGCCGTAACTTTTTTTCCTGTTATCTTGGCCCTATACTGAAAGTACGGTTTGTTTGTTTTAAAGCTTCCAATTTTTTATGGGATTTAATGCACATTTGTCCCTATACTTGACCAAATGGAAACCACTGAAACCAGGAAAGGTTTTTCCAGCAGGTCTCAACACCCAACTCTGCAAACCTATGGAATCAACCTATTTTCTTGATTTTATTTCACGTAATTTAATTAAGTAGTAAGATCATTCATGGTAAGTTAATCCTTATACTTTATTCTTATACTTTAAGACGTTTAATAGAGCGTTTTTTTAAATTTGGAGTTTAAGTTCTATAGGGTGTCAAAGACAGACCTTGCAAAAAACGAAAAATTTAGACTGCTACTATTTTAAGAAAAAATAATTTGAATTTTATTAATGGGTTTCTGAAGAGCGCTGGTCCAAACCCTTAAAACAGTTTTGCAGATTTTGAGCTAAGTTTATAAATTAAGGCCAAAATCCAAAAAAAACCTGTTTTTTTGCACTATAGGCAATAATTTTGTTAATTGGTGTATTTTTTTTAGCTTATTATAAAGGTGAAAGTTCAAACTTGAATTCTGGAAAGAGTGGTAGACATACCGTTAACATTTCGTGTAATAAAAGGCGTAATAAAACGTGTATTTAGAAACATGACTTGTGTTTTAAATCTCAACACCCTTGTAGCATTAGTTTACTCGGTGTAAGTTGGTGTTTAAATACGATTTTTGAAGCCATGTTTTTAGAAAAATATTAAAACTTTTGTTCATCTAGACGGCTTGTTTCCAATGAAACAATTGTGGATAGCTATAACTGCAGCGTCCGTATTGTGGTAACAAGCTGTTCAAGTTAGAAAATGCTTCAATTTTTCCCTAAAAATATGCTTTTAAGAATCGGATCTAATCACCGACCAATACTAAGTAAAGTAATGCTACAAGGATGTTTATATACAAAAAACAAGTTATGTGTCTAAATACACATTTAAATTTTTATATTTCTTTTATCAAACTAAAATTCGGAGCTGTTTAAAAATTTGGCCAACTTCGGAAGTTTTTTTTACACAAAATGTTAACAATATGTCTACCGTTGCCTTCCGAAATTTAAGTTTGAACTTTTATCTTTAGAATAATCCAAAAAGAGGTAAAATTTTACATCAATTAACAAAATTGCTTAATGCACAAAAACAGTTTTTTTGGATTATTGCTTTAATTTATAAGTGTAACTCAAAATTTGTAAAACTGTATCGAGTGCTTAATCCAGCGCTCTTCCGGGACCAATTAAAAAAATCCAAATTTTTTTTTTGTTAAAATGGCAGATGTCTAAACTTTTCGTTTTTTACAGAGCCTGTTTGACACCCTGTATAACTAAAACAACAAATCTACAAGAAACACTTTATTAAATATCTTAAAGTATAAGAAATGATCTACCCAGAAAAAAAGATGATTCCGATTAATAAATTTTTGTATGAGTAGGAGTTACAAGACTTTAAACTTTGTTAAAAGTTTAGGGTGTTCCATTTCAATTGTTGAGCACTGTAGTTGCTTTACTTTTGTCTGATAATGTATGTTCTGCCAATCATAGAAGGTAAAAATTTTGACGATTTCTTACGTTTATTAGTCCCAACATCTTGCCAAAGTGGCTAAACTAATTAAAAAGTTACTGCTCAAATAAAAATTGCATAAAGAAAAACTAGTTTTTTTAATCAATAAGGAAAATTTTTATAAAAAGCTGTTTTTTAAATTAGTTAAAAACATTAGCTGTAAAAATAAAAATGCGTTTTCTGGTACCACGTGCCCTCCCTCTAATTCCTTATTTTGACAATCTACATAAAAAACGCGTTTTTTGAAATCATTTTTTAATAACTCGGCATCTATTCTTGCATTGATTTGAAACAAACAATAAACTATTTGTAACAAATTCACTGAATTGGTAATTAATCAAAACATATATCAATCAAAAGACATAATTTTTTTTTTCAAAAATGAGGATAGCCAATAATTTAGATTTTTTCATAATACTCTTCATGGAATGAATCAATTTAGACAAAACTGTGGGAAAATACGGAATTTACGATTACAAATGTGTGCCAACTTTCAAGATGATAGCTACTCGTGAAAAGGGGTATTACATTTTAAAATTCGGTAGCTACTCCACTAAAAGACAAATTGTAAAAAAAAAAAATGTTTTTGCTTTCAACAATATATTTTTCTAGAAACTATTTCGAATGATTCTTTATTTTCTTTGAGAATCCAATTACAAATGTATAGTTTCAATGTATCAGCAAAGGGCAAAAGAGAAAAGCACTAATCAAAAGCATATTTAGGTTTTCTGGAGAATTTTTTTGTTGTATAAAAGATATTTTACAAAAAAATAGTCTTGTATTATTTATTGTCTGATATTTCTGAAGTTATTTGAATTATAATAGAAAAAACCAAACTGAAATAAACATTTATGATTTTTTGTTGTAGATTCATTAATAAATAATAACAATAGAACGTAAAAATAACGGTATTAATTAGCTTCTACAATTTTATATTTATGTTTTAATGATAACATTACAAAACAATCAGTGATAAACCTAATAATTTAAAAATACAAAACAGTGAAAGGCTCGATTCAAATTTCCCGCGCTCGGTCGACTGGAACGCACTTCCCGAAGATTCTCTGACGTGTATTATTCTATTTGGGTTCTCGATTTGTGTGTAACCAAGCAGTATTCAATAAGCATACGTGGTAAACTACGAAATAAATTAGTATTGTGTTGAAATCGAAGTCCTCAGGATCATTTAAAATCGTTAGTAGGTGTCGAAAACAATTGCTTTTTTTGTATCAAAATTAAAACAGTGAATCGTGAAAATACGTTATGGCGCCGTCCGTACAATCTTTTCTAAATTCCTTCAATAATTGTCTGTAAGTATACCCATCGAACATCCTACTCTTTACTAAAGCATCAATCTCTCAAAATAGGGAGGCTCCTGTTCGTCAGCACTTGAAGAATGTGTACGCCTGCCTCGCTATGTCAACAATGGCAGCGGCCATTGGGGCCTCGTTACACCTATTTACAGATATAATGCAGGCGGGGTTCCTTTCTGGCATTGGGGCCCTGATCTTCTTCGGTCTGCTGTTAGCAACCCCCGACAACAACGGAAAGGGTCTTAAGATGCGTATCGGTTACCTGCTGGGATTCACGACCTTGACAGGAGTAGGAATGGGGCCCTTGTTGGAGCACGTCATCTCTGTCGACCCAAGCATAATTGTGACAGCTCTGGTTGGAACTGCAGTTGTTTTTGTATCGTTTTCGATCTGTTCACTCTTGGCCGAAAGGGGCAAATGGCTGTACTTGGGGAGCACCTTGATGTCGCTGTTAACCACTCTTTTGATTCTTTCGGTGGCGAATTTCTTCTTTGGTTCGTCGATGCTTTTCCAAGTACAGTTATATGTGGGCCTTTTTATTATGTGCGGATTTGTCCTCTATGATACGCAGCTGATTATCGAGAAGAGAAGATTGGGGAATAAAGATTTTGTTGCTCATTCTTTGGACTTGTTTGTTGATCTTATTGGGATCTTCCGGAGGGTGCTTATTATTCTCACACAGAAGGTAATTAGAGACAGGTTCGTCCCCTTTGATCCTTTTTCCCGTTTTTATCCTTCCATTTTTAAAAAGGTAGTAATAACCTTTTTTAATTAGGTAGTAGGTTTTTGGAAAAAATAACTCGAGAATATTTGCCAACGTTTCACAGGCTATTTATTGTTCCTACTTCTTCAGGGTCAGTAATTAAATTTGTCGAAATTTACAAACATTTTTAAAATTCTGACCGATGAAGCAGGAACAATAAATGGCTTGTGAAACGTTGGCACAATGTTTCCGTGTAATTTTCTTCAAAAATCCATTACCTAATAGCAAAGTAACTACCTAATCTTTTTTGTTACAGAGCCTTTTTTCTTTTTTTATTCTTCACTTTTTAAAAAGACAGTTCTAACAATATTTTTTTGTTACAGGAACAGGAGTCGCAGAAGAAGCGAAGGAACTGAGTCAAGCCATTGAGATTTGGGATGTTTTTATTTTTGTTAAATTAGTACGTGATTATGATGGTGTTGTGTAATATATTTTTCCAATTTATCATTATATGATACCTAATGTTATTTTTTTCTTTATATATAATAATATAAATTTAAGTTAAATAAATAATTTTTTATAATTGTCTTGTTTTTTACTACCTGTGATAACATTATGCCAGATATGCATGTCATTATGATAAATATTTAAGTAGAACCACGTAAGTGAATTGGGTATTGGATTGGCATTCCAAGGTCAAATGTAATCAATGACCAATGTAGTTAGTGAATGTGTAGGCCAAATTCAGGACATTTTTTTCAAAATTATTAATACCGTATGATGATAAACAAGTTTTATGTTGTAGTTTTGAGTGTTAAACATATAAAAAATAATTTTGAAAGTCATAGCATTAATTTTCTTAGGAAAAATATTAGCCATAAAGTATTTATTACTCATACTGTGATTTTTGTACAACTTATATAAATAACAATAGTCATTAATTTAGCGATTAAAAGTTATCACAAAATTGTACAACTCATGCTACAAAACAATGGATGATAAATAATACAAAAGTCACATATTATGGAAAAGTATATTAAAGTTGAAAGCTAATAAAAAATATTAAAAATATAGATATAATCTCTGTAAAAACATAAGAAGAAAAGTTACAGATAAACATTTAATGTTGTATATATGGTTGCCTATGCAGTGCGCATATATCTTTGCATATATTCAAAGACGTTGGAATCCCTCTAAAATAAGGAAGGCTCAATTGTATTTTTTAAATAAATGCCTATTATATTTATGTAACAAATTAAAAATAACAAACAAGTTGATAACAAAACTTTTACGTTGATCCTACCTTAGAAAATTAAAAAAATACTTGAAAAATTATACAAAGTGCCATCTATCGGTCACTGGACAAATAATAAGTATATTTAGTTGCCTATTTTTCACAATTTAATTGACAGTAAATCCTTTTGCGATTCCTTCACGTTAGCGGAGAATTTTCTTCAATTTTGTTATTAATTATTATAATAGAACTGTACAAAATAAAAAAATATTTTGTTTAAAATGTTAACAAATATTCTATTAACAAAAAAATTACAAAGTATTCTATTTTTTGTAATATTCAAATACTCGTAAAGCTATCCAAAAGAAGTTTTTGACTTTCTCAACTTCGGGATAAGGGGGATCCATTAGTATTACAACGTTGAAACAGGGGCTCGTTCTTAGCCCATTACGCTATTATTTTTTAAGTTATTTTTGCCTTACGTTATTCTAAACTATTTTCGTAAAAGCTTTAACAATTTAAAAAATATGTAAATGTAAAGGTTAAAAAATTTCATAACCTTTGAACAAATATAGGGACCATATTTAAACTGAAATTTGCTGTTTTCATTATATACTATGTTCAGTAATTTATAAACAATAATCATTTTTACTACAAAACGTCTTCCTAAGACATAGAAACTGGTAAACAGTTATCCATTAAAAAAAAAAAAATAAGGTCCAAAGTACGGTTTTATCAGTTTTACAAGTTTAAATTATTGTTTGTTGTTCTACGGCAAAGCTATAAAAAATAGTTGTTGTAGAATCTTGTATTTTGTTTTAAGATAATAATTAGTTAAAATTTCCACCGAACGCCATTGTGTAAACGTGAGATTTGTTAATCGATTTATCAATGATCTCCTAGCTGCTTAATTTTAAACAGGCGCATTTTTTAAAAATATATAACACATTAACTTAAGATTTTGAGAATTACATTTTATATTATTTTACTACCCTGTGCTGTTGTTGAACTTCTCTTTTGAATTTGTTTCAAATACATCTTCGTATCTGTAGTAATAATTCAACATTAAGCAGTGTTATTTGGTGAGTTGTTTCAGTGTGTTAATTAGGCGCTGCGCTGATTGTAGTTTAAGTAGTTAAATAAAGTTATATAAGCCTGAGGTAGTTGTTTGATTTAAGGAAATAACCCCCAATACAAAGTATTTTTGATGTATTTTTACAAATTTTAACTGGTAATAGTTCTCGTTGAAATGATGCTAAAATCCAAACTTTTGTTTTATACAAATGTTTATGTTTTAGAGATATACTAATATGTATTTAATATGTTTGAGAACCTTTGTACCTTAAAAATGTACCAACATTTTATTTAAAAAAAGGGTTTTACTGTATTAACAAAACGTTATTCCACACTAACTCACTAACTGCCTGATTATTATATTCGCGCCGCTTATATAACGATATCTCTTTTTAGCAATTATCCAGAATATTACACAAACAATCTTCATTCAGACGGAACGATGACTTAACTTTCTCGTATCCAGACAATGACCCTGACGAATATTTCTTAAAATTACGCGTTATAGAGTAATTCATAAGTCTGAAAGTGTTCGGCATCTCTCTGGACTAGTTATTAACAATATTGTTACAGCTAAATATCAGAAATATGCTGAATCTTCAAAAATGTTTGTGTGCCTAAAATGTTGCGTTGTTTCCGTATTATATGGTGCACGGAGCACATAAAACCCTTTAAAAAGTGATTCTGTGAGGGTTTCAAAACTAAAGGTCGATTTTTTCAGAAATGATGGTTTACGCTCTAAATATATTATATACGAGTTTTTCAAAAATTGTCCTGTGCAAAAGGGCACTATTCAAAATTTTCTAGATAGCTATACAATGTGGTTCCTCTAAAAGGCTTAGTTTTTAAGATAATCGTTGAAAAGTGGCGAAAAGCCGTAAAATCAATTACATTTTTCGGGATCTTGAACGGAGATATTCAGCTTTGAAGTTGCGAACTTCCATAAGAGCCGATGCATATTCATATATATTTTATTTTTTGTGGCAAAACGGCTGTACAGATTAAATTAAACTTTTAGTAAAAGAAAGCTTATGCTTTGAAGAAAAAAAAATTTGAATAGTGCCCTTTTGCACAGGACAATTTTTCGACAACTTCGTTTATAATACATTTAGGGCATAAGCTATCATTTCTAAAAAAAAATAACCTTTAGACTTAAAACCCCCACAGAGTGACACATTTTAGGGCATTTGACACTCTACTAATAGAGAATACGCATCGAAAAATAGATAAGATACATAGAGGATCTTTAAGCTTTGATTCGTTTTCCTAATAGTACAGAACTAATAAAGTTGCTGCCTTATAGTGTTTGACCACGATTGTGTTATTATAGCGGCTTATGGGTTATAGTTTTGCTTTAAAATTTGCTAAAACAGATGTTTTTCTGATTATTAATACGACCAAAATACAGAAGCAGTTTCGGAAATACTTCTGGGTATACAAGAAGACGGCGGAAAGTACTATTGATTTAAAAAGAAAGTAATTTTCAATTATCGAATGATAAAAATAAATCTATAATAAACTATTCAGTTTGGTTTTGTAAAATCTCCATCGCAAAAACAATTCATAACCTATTTAAACTGAGATTTTTTCGCTCTCGTGTTATCTTTAACCAAATAAATTACTTCGTTTTTTATGGTTGTTACATCATTCCCTGAAGCTGAACCACTCTTTCTAATAAAAGAAGCTTTTTAATTTATTAGTGGTAATAAAACACATTTTTTAGTTGTTGGTACAAAAAATAAATGCATATGGGCACTACATTTTTTTTCAGAGGGTAACGGAGACTGCTTTTAAAATATTTTTTTAGATTGTTTTAGGTAAACTACATCTACCTACTTTTTATTAATGAGTTTATAGCAGAGAATAAAGAAAACTTATTTTTTGACAATTTTAAGTTTGGAAACGCTAAATTATGTCGGAAAAAATTTACTGTCTATTGATTTATCGAGCCGGGAGCTTCAATCATCTATTACCGGAAAGATGGCAGTAGGCGGCTAAGCTCGAATAAATTTCTATTTGGTAAAATTTTCTCTCACATCGATTTTACTTAATAAATTTGGTTGGTAAGTATTAGACTTTAGGATATTATAAACGTTGAAAGTTAAGAGCCACGGTCTGAACCGAATTTATACTGCGGTCGGATCGCTTGGCATATTATTGCAACAATTAATTACTTAGAGCGAGCAAAGGACTACAAATCACGAAAACTCGAAAAATATCCGCATGCTGAAAGAGAAACGTTATTGCGTTAACCATTCGGTAAATACATTACTGCGAGCACAAAAGGGAAAAAGGAAATTATTAAACCAATTTTAAATATTGAACCATCATACATTTTAACACTAATTGTGTTAGCACTGATATATCATTAATTAAAACACAAAATTATGACATTTATTAATACATTTTCAAAATTTAAATCTAACATTATACTCGTGTTAGTAATGAGTTAAATAAATATTTGTAATATAGAGTGAAAATGTTGCCTACTGCGTGTTTAATTTAAAAATTTGATCTTATTGTAATTTCTACCAGATGAGAAAGGGAATTTAAATGTTTGAGGGGGCTGAATTATGATTATAATGTAAAAACTGTGAAAGGTTTAAAATGGGGTTCCAGTGGTTTTGTGTTTAAATTAAACAAATTTTAATGTAATATTGAGGAAAAACAAATATTTGAATTCATCACCCACAACTTTATGTAAATATTAACACTGTTGGTGGAGAGAAATAAACGAACAAATTTTTTACCACTTTAAGAGTGCCTAATTGAAATTATTTAAATTCATTTGGGTGGAGCACACGATCCGTCACTGAGACTCTAGACAAAATCGTTTGACAAGTTCTTGAGCCATAAAGCAATACAATAAGTGCAAATAGCTCCAAATTAAAGAAAAACTAAGTTTAAATAAATAATTTCATATTTTATTTAGTGCTAAAAAAGTTTATTGATCAAAAGATATAAAAATTGGATACAAAATGGTAAATGATATATTTTTTTAAATTTTTTTTTACAAAATTATTTATTTGTCACGCCATTATCTTGCTGAATACTACATGGGATTGATTTATTTTACCAAAGTGGTGCATTTAAAATAAGTTAAAAAAAACCTGTGATATTAAATATAACTGAGAATAGTACATTATACTAGAATCAATAGGACACAAATATTAAGATTATTTTTATGAAACTTACTAAACAAAGTTATATAAAAAACAAATTTTTTAGTACAAAAAATTATTTCTCACATTTGGCCATTGATCAATTTCTAGAAACTTTTTTATCGTGAATTTTAAAAACATCAAATTATTAGTAAATATGTTTTTGAGATACATTTAAAAAACTTCTTTTATAAACTTAATCCAACGGACTAATATTTGTTCCATTGGTCTACAAAGTCATTTGTCAAGCGTTCCAAACTCGGTAGAGTTGATGCCTTATATGTGGCCAAATATTTTTATTGTTTAAATGAGAAAATCTCTTAAACTAAAAAATAAACAAACAAAAATTTAAAACTTCTAAAATTTTGACCATTAACGTTGAAGAGTTAGGTTATCTAAACACTTGTGCCAAAAGCCAAAACTATATGCACAAAATGCCACGAGAAGTTTAAAAATATTGGTTGATAAACCCTCTTAAAATGTTTCTAGTACTTTTTAATTTTTTTAAATAATTAACACCACATCACCAGCTACGTTAAGTGCGACTTTACATCACTAGTTATGAAAAGTATTATAGTTTGGTAACGAAATTTCTCTTTTTGGCGGAATGAGGACAATGATGCTAATAACAACGTATTTTGTAAGTACATAAAATACAAATATACCTCCTGTTTTTTTTTAAAGTGAAAAAATATTAAAGGCAACAAGAGTTTTAAGAACAGTTTAAAAATCTCTTTTCTTGACAGTCGTTCAAATTTAAATTAATAATTTCGATTTTTAAACTATATCTATGAAATACTTGTTGTTTTATTAGCTATTAATATGCTCGTTAAACAAAATCCGTTTTTTTATAACAAATTACGTAAATAACTATTGTATTGTTTGTCTACATTAATTTTAAAAATAAAATTAATTTTAGTGTCTTTTTTGATAATGATTTTTCAGATATTTCTAGGTATGCTTTCTTTGGGAGTCCTTTCATCTTTAGCTATAACAGAGATTTTGGTAATCTCTACCTTTAACAGTCTCCAATATCCGATCTCGTAGGATTAAGATAGAGCCCTAGCTGACTCTTTGTTTTGTCTGAATGTTTCCGATGTCTTTTGTCTCCTCACATAATTATTCAGATAGTAAATTCAGAACAATTTCTACAAATAGATATTACCAACACCACAAATATTTTTAAGTAACAAAAATCGTGATTTTTACATAAACTTTTTATAAAATAAATCTTTTGAGAAAAGTTATTTATGTAACAACAATAAAAATTAAAATTTTTTTGTTACTGCACAAAGTTATTTTTATATCCTACTTTATTTAAAATAGGGTTTTTGCAAAGGCATATTTCCGAACACACTATTAAGAGAATCAAGAGCATTTGTATTCAGCACTTTGCGCAAAAATGGCTTACAAAAATGTTAGTTTCTATAGAAAAGCTAAGAAAACTTTTATGCTATTAAAAAAATGCAATTAGAAAACAAATACTTTTTCTGCAACATGTATAATATAAATAAAACAAACATAAATAAATTCTTGATAGTTGATTATAAAACGCAATCTGAAATGTATTGTAATATTTATAGAATTAAAAATAAAGTTTGTGTTAATTTAATGCTAATTTAATCATTTTACAAAACAAGATTATAATAAATAATTCAGGTTAATAAATAAATATTATTCATTTAAAAATGTGTCTCAAATGGTGGAGGCGCCGGGTTAGCACATAAATTATTCAATAAAATCTAATAAGTTAATGACATTAACAGGTGCAAAATCTAATTTGTGTTTTAAATCAAAATGTAATTTTCCAGTACAAGCTTGGAAATTGATATAAAATTTACGGTATATTATATTCATCATAATATTTTTTTTTATGGTTTTCCTCTTTTTCCATTGGCACTTTAGCACCGCACCGTACCGGTCAGCTCTTTTCTCTCAATCACTATTGTTTTTTTCATTATTTGTATTTTTTTTTATGTCCATAATAACAAAATGTGAATAGAAGTGTTAAACAGACCTAAGTATTGTTGCACTTATATTGGTATCTAGCCATTTTTAGCACATAAATATCATTTGTTATTGTTAAACAATAAACGGAAAATTGATTTTTACAAGTTTTGTTTATGGTTTCGCCATTTTAAGGAGATGGTAAGTGCAAGAATAGCAGTAACTTTATTACACTCTTGATCAAAAAAACATTTATAAACACTTTGTATAATAACAAAGAGCTTTACCTAATTTAATATTTTTAATGGCTTTTTCTATTTCCTCGTCTTTTGTTTATTTATCCCACATGTTAGCTTTTGAAAATAGTCTCTCTACTTTTCTATTATTTTTATTCTCTTTTGTTATTGTTTTCTGGTTGTGGTTGCACTGTAGGAATACCCTCCCATTTTGAATAAGAAGACAGAGGTGCTACAATACGACAACTAAAAAATTACAGTTTTACAAATTGCCTAATTAATTATGGTTTAAACGATAATAAAAAGATTGTTTCCATTCTTTTAAGAAAACAACAATTTTTTGTTTGCTCGACTGCTTCCATTTTCATTTTTATTATTTGTTTATCTTCTAGTTTTTACTTTAGTTGGGTCAAACATATGTAAATTTTGCATCAAATAAACCTTTTTGGAATTAATTTGAGTTTGTGTTTAACTTTTCTGCACCTGCCTAATCTCCACACCCTGTACGATTAAACGATAATTGCGCACACATTACAAGATAAAATGACCATCAGAGGCTCATTTTGAAATACCCTTTAATTTATTTGATCGTAAAAATAAAATTAGCTTAAATTAAGACACGCGAATCGTATTAAACCCTCAAATACATTATTGCAATTAACTACATTTGTAAATAAACACTCCGTAGCAATACGTTACTATTAATTATGATTGAAACGGTGTAGCAGAATGCAAATAGCAAGTTTAATCCCGATTTACCGAGTGCTCGAAGGCATACCGAATTTCATTTCATTTTTATCCTTTTTTATACAGTGACGCCACGACAAATCGATAAATTTTTGACAGAAATTTTCATCGTATAATAAAATTCATTGTTTCTGATATTAAAAGTTTGTTGCCGTCAAAGGATAATTCATCTTATACTGTCTGATATGGTTGTTTTGCTTACTGAAAATTTAATAACGTAGAACTAAGTTACATTTATTAACTGGGGTAGAACCTGGGTAAAGTAATGTCATTTCACTTAAAACATACAACTGAAATAACAAAATCTACAAACTTAATTTAAATGCAGTTTTGAAGCGAGGCGAGAGGTAATCTACAATTACCTGCCGTTTAGAAACCTACAACCAGTAAAGTAATAATTTAATAAAGATCTCAAAGTATTAAATAATGGTAGTTCAATTGCTAAAACAAACAAAACTACTAAAGTTTTAATTTAAAACTAGGATCGAGATAAAAGTTTCAAACACTTTGCTTTTAACAAAGTGATTTTATTTCCTCCGAGTTTGAAAGTCGTTTAAATCGAACGCCAATTTAACAATTGTTAGGTATAATGTGATAGAGTTTTATTAAATTTCATCTAAATATTGCTGCTGTCATCAAAGTTTTCTTTATGAGAGCATTTCCTGTATAAAGCTTTGACTTGCCGCCGTTCAAACTTGCAAGAATTTTAGAAAGAGGTAAGTTTGGTCATGCGAAAAAGGCCAACTTTGACCTTATATGCTGATTGAAAATTACAAGGAATCGATTTTAAGCACCTAAAAATGGACACATTTGACTCGATATTAAATCAAACGTGTTCAAATGTCACTTAAATTAAGACGAATCGATTCCCATTTACCGCTAATTACGTATTACCCTTGATGTCGCTAAATCTAAGGAAACGGTTAACTTTACCAACTCTCATTACCTATATAATAATTTTGCTAATTCTGAAAAATATGTTAATGAATGGCGTTCAATTAAGTTTTACATTAAAAAAATATTTAAAAAGTTAGACTTAAGCTTTTATGCTAATTTTGGAAATGATTTATTTAATTTCGACGACTGAATTAATTTATTTTATTAATGTGAAATCCAATTACATTTAAAAAAAAATTGAAAGATTTGTTGTTTCTAAGAAGTAAAAACAAGTATAAAATGGATTTTTTTTGAGTCTAGATCAGACACTATTTTTTTAAACCATTCTTTGTTCTTTTAGACTCCTTTGCTTGTTTTTTCTTCCAATCGCCATTTTTCAAGCTCTTTCAGAATAGTCTTTTTCCTACTCATGTCTGTGAAAGCATTTTTCTTATTACAAACACTATGTAAAAGTACAACTTTTTTTAATTTGAGATAAAAATGCCTGTTATTAAGGAAGCGAATAAAAAACTAGATAAATTTGAAGTGGAATAGCATGACAGTTTGATGAATTGCAACTATAATAAATTCTAAAAATAAAATTAGCTTTTAAATACCGCAGAAAAAATAGTATTTAATACTCAACATGAAGTTCATTTTTGTTCGTGAAATCGTCTCATTCACTTTCATGTCTTGTTGTGAAATGTACTATTGTTATTTCAGAGTTTTTCTTAGCTCTTTTTTCTTTCAATAATAACATTTTACACTGTTTTAAAAACTTTGATTGTTCTTCTAGAATCTCCCATTTTTTTTCTTCCAGGCGACGTCTTTAAATTTCTAAAAATTTTTATTCTTTGTTTTCCACCAGTCGTTTCTCACATTCTTCTAGAAACTTCTTTTGTTCTTCTAGATTATCCTTCTACTTGTCCAGAATATTTTCTTAAAATGCCCTTTTTGTTTTTCGTTTTCCAAGTGGTTCTTGTTCTTTCAGAGGCAGTTTATCGACTTACTCTAAAAATTTTTATAGTTTGTTTAAAATTTTCTTTATAAAATATAAATAAGAGAAGGTTGTAGAAAAAGCAAAAGATAAATACGAAAACAAAGTAACAGATCTAGAAAAACTAGTAAAAGCCTTTAAAAAAATTAAAGTATGTAACGCACACCGTATTATATGAATTAAAATTACTCAAAAAATATTGTAATGTTTGTAAAAAGTAATAACCAAAAAATAAAAAACTCCAATATACAAATAAGGAGTCAAAATAAATGGTAGTAAGCACATAGAAATAACACTGTCATCAAGTCTTTCATGTACTTTGAAGAACAATAGAAAAAAGAGAAACAAAGTAGATTCAACGTTAAAAGACACACGAACATGATACGATATGCGAATTTATAAAAAAAACAAATGATTGCGTGCTAGTGACTACTGATTGCTGGTAAAATAAAACCAAAATCGCTTCTTACAAGTTATCCTGTAAGATTTTTGGAGTATCTGCAAATGGATAGGTTGTTTAAAACAGATTTACTATTTTTATGATTTAATTAGATAAAAATAAGATTTCAGTTAAACAAACGAAATTAGGTTAAGTAGCTGCTTAGTGAAGCGGGTTTCGTATCTATGGACTTAATTAACGCTGATTGTGATCTTTACTTGGATGGGTCACCCTACAAAAAAATGCATATACTAAATGCAACCATTTAGTCTTTCCGAGGAAACATTAACCTGTTGGCCCCGACCACCAAAGGTTGTTAGGTCATGTGAGAGGGTGTAGATGCAACTTAAAAACTATAGTACTTAAATGGTGCATTACCACTACAAGAGTATTTATCTTAGTTCAGTTTCAATAACTTAATTTTTTTTTTAATAAATTAACAACAAACAGTGTCTAAAATGCGTAAACATAATTTCTCAACTATACTTCAAATAATATTAAAAAAATTGTTATTATTTAATTATTTGAAAAAATATTTAGTTGTTTTACCACCAATCGCTTTAACAGCTGATTACTTGTACCCAACCTAATTGATAAACAAAAATAAAAAACTAATTCTTTTTTAAAAGAATTGTGGTACAATATGGTGCAGATAATAACACCCTTAATTCAATTCCATATTTTAAAAGCATTATGTTGTCATAGAAACAATAATCAAGTGACAGTTATTTGCACTGCAATGTTTTAAAAAAAAAAAAAAACACAAACAGATATTACGAGTATCTAGAGTTCTTCAAGTTCTTCACGTCTGTATTCTCTAAAGTTTTTCTGAAACTAACTTATGACCCAATGTCAAATCTAATAAAATTTGTAATTAAGTAGATAGGTAATTAAAAATGTAGATATAGTTTTACATTTTATATAATTATAAATAAGAAACTGATTCAATTGTTTAAAATTTTTCTATAATAAAATTATAAAATTTGATTCAGTCAAAAATAAAAATATAAAATGAGTGTAATATTCATAAAAAAAAACAATTATTGTAAAAATATATTACAATTTATTATTCATTTAATTAATGAATGGATAAATATAAATGAAATTCTTTTACGAATTTTATTGAAAAATGTAGAACTTTTTAATTTAGAGATTCAGATATATTCTCGTTTCAAAGAATAAAAAAATAGAAAATCATGTCTTTCCTTCCACACAAAATCAAGTTTAATGTTGGAACGCATCCAGCACAAATACAGCTTTTTGTCAAAAAAAAATCATCTTTATCTGATACCATAAGCAAACTCCCGTTTCAATACACATTCTTATAGCGAGAAATAAACTACAAAGTGTTCCACGCTATTTCAATCACTTTCAAATCTGTATGTTATCGAAAATTGTAATTTCAAAAGTTCACATTCAAGTGCTATTTGATCGATAAGAGCGAAAATTTGGTTGTGCGGTAACTTTTTCCAACTTACTTGACTTAACAAAAGAACACTTATGTTGCAAAAAAATTACAATTTTTCATCAGGTGTCGCAGTCGATTAAAAGCTTTATTATATCGCTGTCGTGTTACAACCTGTAGGTACAAATGTTGCATTAACATATTTAAATTTTGCTCGGTTATTCTAAGTGAGGCTTATTTGAATCAAGCGGAACTTTATGGAAATGTATCGAAGGACGATTCGTCCACTAACGTTTAACATTTTCCTCGGGTACTTTGTTATTTTAATGTTCGAAAAAGGTCAAATAAAATTCAAGTGAACTTTGTGGGAGTTGATATCATTAATAATTATTAGTGGGCAATCTACAAAACCATGTAATAAATCTAGGGTGGAAAAAAGAAAAGAACACAAACACGCCTTTGTCTGAAAGTCTGGAAAGCAAGTTAGTGTGTTCCGGAGTCGGATGTAATGTATCATGTTGACTACATTGGATCATTGTAGTGTTCGCAGGGAGCCAACCTGTTAACCGATTCGATTATTGCCTTTGATTTATTCCATTTGTCTTTTTCTTAGATAGAACAGCTAATAAATGAGAAGCGACACGTTGATAAAAAGGAAAAAAGAAGCAGTGGGTCAGCAAGCAGACTTTCTAAATACAAAACAAAGTTCAACCACACAATTTGTAAGCAAACAGAAATTGTAATAGTATATTACATAACAAGAGTTGTAAATAGCATATTACGTACAAGTAGAAAAGTTGCGTACGAGCGCCCGAAGGGTACGAGTTATACATTTCTACGCGTACGTAATTGCTTTACAACTCGCGTAATGTACTAACTTTATCTACGACTACAAAAAATTTCTTGAACATAAGTAATAAATAATAATCATGAATGACAGCAACTGTCAGCGTAAACAAATCGCACAGGCGCGAACCAATCTCATAGGCGTAAACAAATTACACAGGCGTAAACCAATCGCATAGGCAAGCTGTCTCATTACGCACGACGTTTTTATATTAGTCGTAGATAATAGTATATATATTACATAACAAGAGTTGTAAATGGCATATTACGTACACGTAGAAAAGTTGCCACCAATCGCTTAATCAGCTGGTCACTCAGAAGCAACTTATTGTAACTACTTTTGAAATGTGAATCACTCGCAAAAACGCAGATTTTTAATAATTCCAATTTTTGGTAAACCATGTGATGTCTGATTTCTTTTTTGGTTAACCATTGTGGTACAAATGAAAGTTACTTTATTCTTGTTTCTATGACTTTTAATATAGAAAACTGAATTTAAAGTGTTATTATTTCTACCATAATGGTTAAAAAAGAAGGCGCCAGCACAAAATTTCACGGTAAGCTAAAATTTCTATGGATATTTCCTCGTGTTTTAAATTTTTTTTTAAAACTAATTTTAACTAATATTTGAAAATTATGTGTTGTAATTTTGTGTAATATCTGGATAGTTGTTTTATTAAATTCAGCGTAAAAATATTTAATAAAGTTGCCATTACCTGTTTTGATATTTGTTTCTGAAATTAGGGTCTAGATTTAATTTGTATATTTGTAGTTTGGTAAATTTGTTGAGTCCTTTAAAAGTAGATTATTGTTTGTGTAGGGTAGAAACGGATTTTGGAGAAAAATGTAGTCAATATAAGGCTTTATCATGGAACCTCCTCTTCATTTCGTTTATTAGTATTTTTTTTAGAAGAATGATAATTGAGATAGTAGTGGTAAATAATTATCTACTATTGAAAGAATTTCTCATGTCCTCAGTGTCTCACTTTCTCCACAAAATGTGCTCGCTACTTTAATTTCCAAAAGGTTTTACATGATCTTTTAAATAATACTTGTTTATGGTTGTTGAGAGACAAAAATAATAGAGAAGAAGGTGGTCACTGTAACGTTTTGTCATCAATGGTGGAGGCTTTCCACCATTACATTTATTAGTAAGTCATTGGGAAGTATGAATAAAGATGGGGTATGTTTTTAATTTTTGTAATTAATTTTGATCAATATTAATGTAATTTATAACTTGAAAAGATAATCAGACACTATTTATAGATACGGTTTGGGAAAAATTGTACTCTCTCGCAACTTAAACCAACATGCAGTCACATTTCAATGAACTTTACTGCTGTCTTGTCAAACACAACATAGAAAACCTTTTCTACCGGATGACGATCACGATTTTTGTCAATTTATTTAAATTTAGCGCTCAATTTTGGGTGTTAGGCGATAAGAATGACCATCTTGGGTTACTACATGTATTATTGTTAGTAGCCAGTTAGTAGTAGTTACAGTGTATATTGTTAGTGGCAAAAACGGTCATGTTAATCAATATTGTTAATAAATAATAATAAATTAAATTTTTTATTAACCTACAATTAATTTCATTAACTCTTTTCAATATGTTTCTGTAAGAACAATACCATGACTTCGACGAATGCAGATTACTTTTTTTTTTTCATGGCGGTTTGTAGCTGATAAATTGTTTTTAGATTTTGGCAGAAGAGGCCTATAATTAAACAAAAAAATTCAGAACTTCAAATTTGTTATAATATTCCAAATGTGTAATATATGAGAATACAAAAAATATCTTAGATCTTAATCTTAGATAAAAGTAATTTCTCAACAAAGATGCTTTTTCCAGTCACGAGTTTTTAAAAGTGCAAAGTTTGCAGTTATCTGACCACTAGCATTCATCTCGCTAAAATAACTCATTTTTTTTCTAATGCAACTGTACAATTTTAATCTTAAATCTGTTAAATTTCATGGACAGAATTGAATTTAGCACTTATTATTCACATCTCACAGAATTTCAATATGACGGTTTAAAAAACAGAGATTGCTTTTTTAATTAAAAATATTTCGATTTGGAGAAGTAAAACAATTCATTAATTTTGTCTAGAGAGAATATTAGGTATTCAAAAACTCACGATGTTAAATTATACGGTGGTGCAAACTATATATAATTAAACGCTTGGTAGGTGATGAATAGTTGATTATCAAAATTAATATTAACTTACGATAATTTGTATTGAAAACTATCATTACGGAAAGCCAAAAGCAAAACATCAAAACCAAACTACTAAATTACATGACCTTTAATGTAAGCTTGGGCATGGTTTACTAATATAATAATCGCTTATATCCTTTCTCAAAAATTTCCGAGTTCTTTAATTACATTAAAAACACTTTGTTAATTTTCAAATGTATTAATATTAGTTATTTATCTACGACTGCATGAATAAGAGCTTATTATGCCTATTTATTGATACTCATTTGAACGTAATGAAGTTCATTATGAAAGCAATTAATAATTGCGTCGTTCTATTCGCTAATTCATTACAACATTTTCTTGTTGATGACAATTTAGAAAACTGAAGAAAAAGACAAGTAGTTATGTCAAAAATCCTTAAACATTAATCAGTGATTTTCGCAAACTATAATTACATTAATGTTACTTTGCGTAATGATATAAGAACGAACAGTGTTTTAAAACTGTTCTACAAAATCCTAGACGGTGACCTCACCTATTTAGCACGGAGTCATTAAAACCACCCCGAATAGTCATGTGTCCGCTCTATGTAAGTAAACAATAGGTCCTTAGTCAAAAAATTTAATTTAGCGGCAGCCATTAAAAACACAAGAAACCAGAATTGAGTAACGTCAACGTCACACCGGTATTAAGAGATTTAAAAGAGATTTTGAGATTATGAGATTTAAAAGAGTGGGGATAAAAATAAAATAATTAGTTTTTTTAAATCCGACTACAGAAAGTCAAACGAAAGATGCGGTTACAGTTTGCACAGATTTTTCAAAAGGTTGGAACAAACAAGTAAAGCGTAAAGAAAAATTTAAAAAAAAGAAAAAAGAATATTTAAAAAAAACGTTTGCTAGGTAGATAAAAAGTGGTTTCAGGTATATTTTGAGTAAAAGAGTAATGAAAAAAAGCAAGAGAACATTGTTCAGCAAACAAGAATAACTACGTATAGAAAAAAAATCAAATAAAAAGTGTAAAACAAAAAAATGTAGAAAAACCTACAAAAAAGAAAAGCAAAACAGCTTCTTAAAAGATTCGAAAAACGTCGACTTTAAAAGACAAAAATATTAAATAATTTTAAGATGCTTTGATGAGAGAAATTCTAGAAGTGGAGGAAGGATATAAAACAGGGCTTTTGGAACTAAAATAAGATTTGGTAAAAAATGTATTTCAATATTTATATCATATACAAAATCATAAATATCTTCAAAACGATCAAAAATGGTGGAGGCGCCGGGTTAGTTTACTATTTATGTTGTATGTATTTGTATGCAGTAGACTTTTGATTTATGTCATTATATTTTTTAGTTTGGTTTTTGTTACTTCACAATTAGGTTATTCTGTATTTTTAGTTCATTTAACTAAAATTACATAGTTTTACCATCTGTTATTGTCATTAACTTATTAAAATTTATTGAATAATGTATTAGCTAACCCGGCTTCTCCACCATTTTAGACGCGTTTTGAAATTAATAAAGTTAATTAATTTATTTATTAAGCTAATTCAGTCACTGTAATTTTGCTTTGTAAATTAATCAAATTAGAAGTGTATTTACATAAAATTTTATTTATGATATTATTATTAAATCATATACATTAAAATAAAAATTGTATTTGCAAATTCTTTGTAAATCTCGATTTTACTGTCAAGAATTAAGTATTTATGTTTGTTGAGTTGGCATCTAACATAATATTTAAAATGCTGATTATTTCATTTAATTTTGTTTGTTAAAAAATGTTAATCACATAAATATTAAACTAACCCGGCGCCTCCACCACTTTTACATTTTTTTTAAAGCGAGAGATTTATGATTTTTTTATGTGATATGAATAATAAAATACAAACAAAAATCATTATATTTATATTAATTACAAAATTTATTACGTTTTTAAATTTATTGGCTTGTTTAATTTAAATTTATTTAATCAGCTTTATAAAATGTTTATCTTAGTTCTAAACTTTTAAATTATAAATTTGTTCAGTGTTTGTAATAAACTTGTTTATATTTAGTCGTGGCTTTGTATTCATTTTAGGTTGTTGCATAATTTGTTGAAACTTTTTGTTCAATTTGCCAAAATCCCAATAGGATTATAATAAATAATGTAAACCTCATCCTGTCAAGTCTTGGAGGGAACATAATCTTTGACGAACCGCTTCTATTGTTAATGATAATTAAATTTACCCAACGCGTCGGTTTCAATATTAGGATTCTTCCCTTTCCGGAAAACAATAAGTTGTTGTCGCGGTATAAATCTAAGCCGTTTGTTCATCATAGATCCGTCATCTTTCCTCAACATATAAATGGTTTCAGAAAGGAATAAGGGCGAAGCTCCTGAAAGCTATGGGGTTGGTTTATAATACGAATGCGCTCCGAGGCAACAGCAGCAGGTGAAGCAACCAGCAACACGGAGCCGCTAGTCGTGTTGCGATCGTGACCGAGTGAACCACAACCCAATATAAATTTTTTTGAGGATGGTACACGCATCGAGCATTTTTATCACCATCGAGGGTAAAAAAAAATCGGGATTTGCGTGACTTTTAAAAATATTTTTTTAAATTTTATTTCAGGTAATTAAAAATGTGTGTCAAGGATGGAACCGTTTCTAGAAGAGGAGAATAGAACTCGGGTTCAAATAATGGAATCATCGGATTACGTGGTGAGAGTTGTTTTATGTTTTTATACAGAAATGTTTTAAATTTGCATTGTAATTTCTGTAAGCCGGAAACGAATGGAATAGCGGTCTTAGCTAACGCAACAATCCAATCACGTTCGATTGGCAAACGAAGCGCTTTTAACTCCTTTATCCCTTAGGTATATCTATAGAGAATTTTTAATAACCCGACAAAAAATAAACAGGTCAATTACACAATTATTTGAAAATTAATTAACTCGACTTAATTGAGGGTGTTTTATTTGTTCAATTAGAATTCATCCCATTTTCATTTTTTTTGGAAAATAATACCTATTATAGATTCTGGAAAGTTTTATAAGAAACGTCGTTTACAGAAGCTTCCATCTCCTTTTTTCCCGAATTTTTATCATTCAAATGTATGCACATAATTTATGTTAGATACTTTAGTCTTAAATTTTCTGTTTTACCATGTAATATAAATACATCGCCGTCTTATAAGAAACCCACAAAGTGTAAAACGTGATAAAGTCAATGGGTTCTATAATAAACGTCTCTAAATTTTGACTATTGAATTCTATTATTAAAAAGTTATATTAGCGGAGATATTTAATTAAGATTTAAAATTGATTAAAATAGTTATTTACTATACGAATGTGGAATGTGATATATTTACATTAGTTATGCAAAAAATGTTTACTCTCTACGCCCAAAAAGGCGAAGTGGTCAATTTCTGAGTGAGTTTTTGCACAAAAAAATATCTAAAATCAACAAATTATCTAATATTAATTAAATTAATATTGAAATCATGATCATATAGTTCTGACGACATTTGTCATCGACGATTATTGGTCAAAATGTGAAGTGAACGAAACAACTGGAAAGCATACATACGGTGTCTTCAAAAGTAACCACAAGCGCACAAGTCAAGTAACTGAATAAAATAAAGAAAATAATTTGAATTTAGGTTACTGGAAAAGCAAAAACCCAAAATAATCGTTTAACACTATTTTTGTTAAATAATACTAATTGTGTGGTTAGATTTTATAAGCAAATTCGTCACGTCGGTTGAAATTGTTTCCACCGGCAAGTAGGCAGTGCACTGTTAACAATGTTACAAATTTTTATATCTTTAATATATTTTGCAAAAAATGTGAAGGTTAGTGTTAATTCCGTAATATCTTATACCATGAGATCTACTTGTGTGGTCAAGTGAATTATGAGTTTTATTACAAATTTGGTAGATTAAAACATTGGCAACTCACCACACACCAGCCAAATAAATTTAACAAGATTTAATAGAAAAACGTAAAGAATTAAAAATGGAACAAATCTGTTTTTTTATTAAATTGCAGTAGGTAAATGTTCAAATTGTTTTTTATCCGAATAGGAAAAAAAACAACGTATTTTTGAAAATTTGCGTTCATTTTATTTTAAAAATTTTCAGCAGTCGTCAAACATTAGGGTTTGACCAACTAAATCATCATCATTTGACTATATTTGAATTGATTTTATGGTACTTCTTTTACAGCATGAATAATAATTGCCATTCATTACTTTAAATTATCATAGTAATAAATTTATTACTCACAATTTTGAATAAAATTTATTAAAGTGACACTGCATAATAACAATTTCAATAATTTTTGAAGATCTTTATTGAAAATTTTAAAAAATAAAAATGTGTCAGAAATCTTATATTACGTCTTACAAGTTACAGATCTGTAATAGAAATAATGAAAACAAAATTTTAAACAGTATTATACTTGGTATCAGTCAGTAGTATAATTATGTATTAAAATAAAGTTAAAAAGATACAACAAAGTTTTAACAAGCGGATGGTACTTCAAGAAGTGTGGTTTTTGATGTTTATTTATTATATCACGTGCAAATTTTAGTCATTTTTTTATTAATCTAGTGCAAACTTCGTAATAACAACAAAAATCTAAAAAATATTTTGTATGTATAAATAGACTTTAATTATTAAAGATAAGCGACTCCAATAGATTACTCTAATAGACATCTTAAACAATATTTTAGTGAAACGATTATTTTATTCTCTATTTCCAGAGATACTTGCTAATCATCCTCTTTAAAAATTTTGTTAGGTTTGAACGAGGCTTCTAAATATTAATTTAGATAGTTACCAAGTGATGTTCCCCAATAATTAATTTTTTGTAATAAATACGAGTATATAAAAAAAAATCTTGTTCAACTGTGTACTTTTTAATAAAACTGGCCAACTGCAAGAAGAAGGTTATATTTTCCTAGGTACCGAAACACCAAATTGGTGACGAAAGGAGTAAATTTTTGGCTAGAAAAGATGTATAAATAAAATTTATCAATTCTGAATCTACCCTAGGTGCCACAAAGAAACGATAAAAAAAACACTTTAAAAGTGGTTGGAATCTCGGCATTAATCTGTGTGATGGCGTCAAAAAGGCATGGAACAGTTTAACCTTTCTACTGAAGCCTTTGAACTCGACACGCAGCGAAAATCTGATGTGTTCCAACAGAAAAGTCCCCCAGTTACTGATGGGCATATAGATACGCAGGACACTACCCTACTAAAAAAGGACCTGCATATCATTGAACTCTGTGAAGAAGATGCCTGTAGATAAAGTGCGAAAGATAGGCAAATTCTATCTTGCGTTTGCAGATATCAGAAATTTACATTGTGGTTTTGATACCAAAAGCTTAATTCTATCAAAAATACTTTAACAGACAAGGTACGGAGCTTCATTAGAAGCACAAGGGTACTGCTTTAGTGCTACTTCGACAGGTATACACATTCCTTGGCAAAAAAAACCTAAAAATTCTAAGTATTTCTCCACAGTTTCCTTAAACATTAGAAAACTGTACAGGATGTAAAAGCCCAAGTTGAGGATTTTTTTTTCGATTACAAAATTAAACACGAACAATTTACCAGGTGTGCTCTCAATATACTCCTGGGACCCGGTCAGTCTTTAATTTTATTGAAGTTAGTCTCTTTTATGCATATTTTGAAAAACGTTATCTTCTAAACAACGATGATCGTTCATTAAAATATTGTTTAAAGTTAATTACTAATAGAGGTCTCTAATCTCCGATTAATAAAAAATATGATTAATAGCCAAATTTCTACAAGATGTTTATTAGTTCGTTCTATTGTCATTATCGCTAATAGAATTTAAAAAAATGTTACAAACTTATTATTTTTTTGGTTGATTTATTTCTAACTATAATTTTTAAATCATATTTTTTAAAATTAAAAAATCTCTGTTTGTTTTGTATTGAGTAGTCTTAAAACTGGTATCAATTTTATAAAATTTACATGACTTATGGCTAAGTGCCATATATTTTTTTAAAGATGTTGATCAATTAACAGATGTCGAAACAAAGAACAGAATAAACGATTCACTAAAATATTATCTCAAATGTTTATTATTGCTAATCAGTGGTTTAGTTAATAGATCCTTAATCAACACTTTAGTAAAGGGAAAAAAATTCGTCTCAATAGTTGAAAAAATTTTTTGGTTGGTTGGGTATTTATAGCGTTGAAAGCTCGAAATGTCATTGGGTGTTTGATCAGAATTCGCGTTTGATAAATCACGTCTGTTTTAATTTTTCCGAAATGTAGGTTACGCTGTATCTTATGAAACACGATTTTAAACGCTCGCAATGGAAATGATGGCTTTGACGAGCCAATTAAAATAAAATAACTACACGGCCCTTTTAAATCCTATCAGAAATTGATGGATGTTATTAATTTTTTAGCAGTGTTGATGTTAAAAAATTTGCTCAGTTAATTATTCAGTAGTCATTAAGCTTCATCAATAATTCTGTTCTTATCAGCTAGGAGAGAGTTTAATGTAAATATGAAAATGCCATATGCCCGTATGATGATTACGTCATAAAAATGATAGGTATCGATATAATTCCACGTGAAAATTGCCAACGGAATAAAAAACCTACTTTGGAATAGGTGTCATAAAATTAAATTTGATGACATTTTGAGGGTAAACACGAAAACTTTACGAATTTTCTTCACCAGAGTTTTACCATTACTTGTTTCGTTCAAGTTTTCAATTAGTTTTTTATAACTACAACAAGTTTTTACTACGACATGATTTTTTAGGTCAAAAATGACGTCAGTTTTTAAAACTTTTCTTAACGAAGCAATCGACCAAATGTCACATAATCACAATTTAAAATAAAATAAATACTTGCAACACGTGCTTCTAATGAATAAACTACAAAAAAATAACAAAATAATGATACGTTACATACTTAAATGCAAATGAGACACTTTTACGTACTTTAATGATGTCTGTGTCACTGAATTCCATATGTGAAACGCATTATAACATGTTTATTGTTGCCACCCTTTTTCCGTGAGTTTGCTCCGCTTATTACGATTTACCTCGTACTTAACTTAGGATCGCGGTTGTCATTTATATATCTGTGGGGTTTTTTCATTGTTTTCGTAACATTTTAGTAGTTTTCTCTATCTTAGGACATAAATATTGTGACCTAGAGTCATACACTCAAGTCAGGTTTTCTGCGACTTCAAGACTTAAATTTTTAAAATAATAATTTATTTAAGACAAATTTATTTACATAAATAACTCAAAAATAACTCTCAACAACTAAATAACTTTATAACAAACTTTTACCGCCTTAAATAATCGCCAGAAATTTTCTGATAATAATCGCTTTGTTTCGCTAGTCAAACTACTGCCAATGATCTAGCACTTGCTTAATTATAATTCCGGCACATTTATGGCTCATTGTTTCTATTACATTTAAAACACGGCGACGTAATGTTTCTGGCAATAAGTGTATTTAGATATTATGTGTATAACTTTTAGAAACTACCTTACTTATTGTACAGAAATTAAAATCTTAAAAGTAAATATATGATCTCACATAAAACAAGAACATATCTTGTTCGACAAACTTGAAATGTTATAATATGTAATTGTTCTGTTGTTTTTAATTTTTTACCTACAACAATTTTTTTATATTTTTATCGAAATGACGATTATTATTATTCTATACATTCAATGGGTTAAAAGTCAGGTTAGTTTTGAAAAGGATTCCGTATACTTTAGATAACAGTAAACGTTAAATGTCAAATAAAATGACAAACTCTCATTAACTATCCATGAGGTCCCAGTTGTGGATATAACATTTTACAAAGTACTTTTCTCTTATTAAACTAGGAATATCATGATTACTTTACAAATTATGTTCTGTAAAACCTAATGTGGCATTTGTTGTTTCAAAAAAATATGTTGCTATTAAAGACATTTATTTATTTTGATTTATTGAAAGAGATAATTCTGACAACTAAGTAATAAACTAAATAACCAAGACAAATTTAATTCAATTATTTATTTCCAAGTAATGTTTATGTAGGAGTGAGTAAAAATTATTATTGGTGAGCAATTTAAGCGAATATTAAATTGGGATTAGGGTTATAAATATGCATCATTGTTTATTTCAGAAACATAATAGTCAAACTACGAGTATGTTTAGTTTGTAAAAGCAATAAGGGCCATGTTGTGATTTAGTAGTTTGGTTTTGATGTTTGCTTTTGGCTTTACGTAATGATAGCTTTCAATACAAATTATTGTAGGTTAATAGAGTTATTTCAATTGATCTAATTTATCATTAATTCACCTGTCAAGCATTTATTTATATATCTCTTCTTCCAAATAATTAAATAATTCAACAAAATAACAAAAAACGTGTCCAGTTTATCAATTCTTAATTATTTTCTCTGTGCAACGTTATTTTGTTGTTTTATTTACTAAAATCGAAATATTTTTAATTAAAAACGTCATTTCTGGCTTTTCCACCGTTATATTGAAATTCTGTGAGACGTAAATGATAAGTGGTAAATTCAATTTTGCTGTGAAATATAACAGAAGTAAGATTAAAATTGCAGTAGTACTCAAAAAACTGGTTGGTTTAGAGATAGATAAATGCTAGTGGTCAGATAACTGCAAACTTTGCGTTTTCGAGAGACTCGTGACTGTAAGGAGCATCTTGTTTGAGAAATTGCTTTTATCCAAGATTAAATTCTAAACCATTTTTTGTATTCTCATATACCACACATTTATAATAAATGGAATTGGATAAAATTTTAAAATACAATTATCAATGTGCATTTCGTGACTTGAGGATTTTGGGATTACATCAGGATTTTCAGCCAGAAAACGGATATAACAGGCAATTTATACGATTATAAATTGCAACATTTAGCACCAAAAGCCGGAAATGTAATTTTTGGATAAACTATTTATAGCACAATCGATTACAAATTGTTCACTTTCTACAACGTGTTACAATTAAAAAATAATTATGATGTACCCAACAGGTGCATCACAGTTTCAGTGGCAAGTAGCCTTTCAATGTTTAAATGATTGTTAAGATATAATGTTTTAATCAATTTGGTTATACGAAAAATTTTTGTAAAAACTGTTAAACAAAAATATTTTTATGCAACTGTTTTACAGAAACCTTTATACAGATAGAGAAACAAGGGCTGTTCATTAAAAAACAATCTGTAGAGTACTCTGAAAACGTAAAAAAAATGTTTTAAAAGTCTTTGATTACTTTGTTCATTTGTTTGTCAATTTAATTTATTCTTAATATTTAATAACATTGTCATGAAAAATCATCGTTTATTTCAAAAATTATTAAACACATTTGTTACTAATTTCATTTGTAGTTTACATTACTATAAGGACAGGGCACGCTAACTTTATATTAAATTTTGGAATCTTAACTTTTGTTACAGGAATTCAACTTCAATTACTGTATTAGATTTTTTGTCATTAGAATGTTTTGATACTTACGGAAATCGATAGAGAAAGTAAAACATTTTTTTCAAAAAAATATTAGTTCTGCTATTGTAACCTATAAAACTGGATAAGTCAATTTAAAAATTTTAAAAAAATTCGGAGGATATATTGTTGTTATTTGTAATTTGAAGAAAGAAATTTAAGAAATAATAGATTGCTGTACTATTATTTATATAAAAAAAATGTTTCAATAATTAATTTTTTCTATTTTGCCTGTAACAACAAAGTCTAATATCAATTGAACACCTATTTGCGTGCTCATAAGCAACTAGTACAATTTATTTTCTGAAAGTTGATAACGCTTTTCGCTGATGTCGGACCTCAGAGAAAACGAATGAAACCTCAGAAATTTCAAAATTCAACTTTCTTTTTAAGAAAGAAAGCTTTAAAATAGTTTTCAGCCACCACTGACGATTTACAACTCCCATAGCGTTTGATGATTTACAAATTTTTTTCTAGATGAGTATACAATACAGTACTACTTGGTCCAAAATAATTATCCGTGGATTCGTATAAAGTTTGGGATTTGATAATTAAAGAAATGCTGCTGTTTTTTTTGGTTTTGTTATTGTGTTTAAGCCAATAAGACTATTCAAGCAATAGCCGTTACGGTAAAAAGAACCGTTTGTGAGTTACTTACACAGAATTTTGAACAAATTTAAAAACGATTTATAAAATTTATTAGAAAGCACGTAAAACGCACAAAATAAAAAAATAGCATAATGAACTTGTTTCTAAAGTCATTGTGAGCACTCACTCTTTATAAAAACCTAAATTCGTGCCACAAAATTGACTCTCCGAAACCCGCTCTTTAGTATAGGTACTATTTTAATTGCTTGTCACTAGTATAGTATTTTAATAAGAAAATAAGTTAGCAATGATACAAATTCTTTACTCAAAAACGTTTTATGATGAATTTTTTACCTATTACTAAGAAATAAATACATAGAATATTAAAAAAATGACATAAAATAATAAATATAACAAAACTTATTACAAATTTTTATATTTAATTTAGAAGTTACTGATATTAGAAATCTAGAAAATAAACATAGACCAAAATTGGTTTACAGTTTTCTAGTGATATGTATGTTCCATTAGAACACCTGTTGCTAATTTCTCTGGTTCAACTGTTAACAACATGCGTTGTTTTAGACAATACATATTTGCAATAGCACAATAGATGCAAGAAAGAATTATTTTACGACCACTATGTCGGTCGCAAAATTTGGTTTTGCTACTATTGCCATTAAGAATGAGGGCGAAGAGCAGTTAGAATATATTATTTTTAGTTGAAACAGTTGCACAAAAATCGTTGTGCACACCCCGACCTTTATTAAGATATTCCCTGATATCTTCAAGGTTGACCTGTCTTGGCAACAAAAAGAACCTGGCGGTTGATTTGACCTGACCTGCCTTGGTAGCAAAAAGAACTTGGCAGTTTTTTTTCTCGAGCCATTACAGAATGATTTTGTTGTCTTGGCAAACAAATAACAACTTTTGATTAAATGTTTCCTAAGTTTACAATATCGTGTTCAACGCCTAACTGTACTCTTGCCTGCTCATTTGTAGCAGTTCACTGGCTGTTACTTTGGAAGGTCCGCCAATAAAAATCCTGGGGCAATATTCCAATCCAAGCTATAATCTTGTCTTAGTAGTTCCTTTAATTCCATGTTGAAATTAAAATTAGGTACTTCGATTTAAAGTGGAAGGATGATACAATTGCGTTGACTTAGTGTAAATGTAATATTATTTTGACGTGCTCTTAAAAGAAATAGTGCAAATAGAGAAAGAAATTTATTATAAATAACTGGATATAAGGTTGTTGCTTTAGGATTGAATCTTCTGTGTTACCGGTTCATTAAAACGTAAGAAATGAGATATTTGTTTTGTTTAATATGTTGCTAAAGAAATGTTGTTTACTTATGTTTATTTGTTAGCCATAATTACACATAAAATAAAATAAACATTCGGTTTTTGTTCTTTTTATTATGATTGTTTTGACTTATTTTGAAATTCAGAGTAAGACAATCGATATAATACTAGGTAAAAATATTAAATATTCTGTAGAAAGTCTCGCTTTTTGACATTTCTGACTTGTGTTTGTTTACGTCTGGATACACATATTTAAAAATAGATAAAACTAAAAAGCAGTACAGACATTCTCGTTTCCATTACTTCTAGTTTTCACTCACTTTAAAATTTGTGTTGTTCCAAAGAGTAATTTATAAAAAGAAAACCTTTTCTGCGTCGTTTCTTTTGGTTACGTTCCATTGTTTGTATAGAAAAGCCTTTTATTTTTGATTTTGCTCTTTTGAATCGCTCACAAAATTAGATACAATTACTTGATTAAAATTTACACTTTTCTGGATAAGTAGAGCAATTAATGAGAAATATGAATTTGATGTTGGAATTTACTGCATCCTCTTCAAATAATAATCGCTCTGTGATTATATGTATCCTCGCTAGAACTTGAAACTTTCATTAGAAGCAGAGCACAGACTAATTATTTATTACGATGAAGAGGCAGAGGCCACAAAATGAGTTGATTTTCATGTTGCTAGTTTATGATAGTTTGTCATTTCCATTCGTCCTGAACTCAATAACTGGTAATAATTAAACTCGTACCTCTGACTGTTTGAAAGAACCTGAATTCGAATTGTTTCTAAAGAGTTGATTAAAGTTAGCTCTTTTAGTGCGTAGTATAATTGCAATTAAATCCAAAGTTGGTTTAACATGTTCGCGTTCGATTTGATCTTGGCAACATTGTGGTAGTATAAATTGGTTGTTTTCGCTGAATATCTCGAAGATTCGAGCAAATCGTATGTCTCTCCGGGAGGTCATAACGGTAAGATTAAAAGCCATCAGGTGGTTAATTGTAACTGAAAACTATTAGCTATTTTTGTCGAATCGATCAGTCGAATTTCCGGCGAACGATCGACACACTAAAGGCAGCGCGATTCGTCTGAAAAGCGCGCGGAAATAAGCTAATCCACCCAAAAATAGCCCCGGTGTTATAAGAATGCGTAATTGAAAATCGCGACTGCAGTCCAACATGTAAATCGAAAAGCTACAGATGTCGGCCACAAAGTCATTTTACTATAGAACACTTATTTAAATTGCAACCGGAATGGGATTTCATCTTGGAGAGGAGAGCACTGGCACTTGCAATTTACTTTTTTCCCCCGATGGTGCAGACGAAATTATTGTTGGCGCTCGGCGGCTTGCTGCTCCACCAGAAATAATTTATTACAATCAAGAAAAGATTTATCAGCGGTTGTGTGGAAGGAATAAGGAGAGTTTTTTTCCGGGAATGAGCGACCCAACAGCCTGTTGGATTTTACAAGGACACGGACAAATGGCAGCTCGTTTTTAACTTCATTAATGGACTCGAACTAATGTCATCGCTTTAGGCATTTTTTCAATCCATCGCCAAACGAAAATCGAAGGAAAATAACGTCTATATTTGAGGTTTTTTATATATTCACTTCCTACTAAAATAAAATAAAAAATCAATGATAAAATAATACATTTTAAAAATTTATAATATTTTTTTAAAAGCATTAAAGTACTTTGTATTTTATAAATCTGTTTATTTTCATTGTATTTACCTAAATTTCCTTTTGAAAAATTATATTTTAAATTGTGTTAACAGAACAATACACAAAAACATTCACATCAACAATATAGCGTGTCTACAATGCACTTATGTTATATTTTTCTTTTATTTACATGGTTAATGTAGATCACACAATAACAAAATAGCAAATTTGTCTTACATCTTTAAATTATTAATTATTTTATTTTTTATGAAAATAATAAGTACAAATTATTCACATTAAAAAGTGCAGCATATCAACAATATTTAATTAATTTATGTAATATATTTTTTTGTTACGAAACATCTAAAATCCATCATTTCAGGAACGTTTCTCAAAATAGCAATTTACAGACAACAGCAGCTGTATGTTATTAAAAGTTTTCAGAGTTTTTGCACATGTTATTATAATAAAGTAATATCATGAATTTTCCTGGTTCAAAAAGTATAATTTTGTCTTATTGCAAAGTTTTTTTGAAATTGTGTGCATCATTTTCAAGAACGCTTCCACACTTAATTATTTTTATTAATTTTCGATGAAACGCAACAGTAAACAGTCATGTGAAGTACTCCAATCTAAACCGAAGGAAAGTAAAAGACGAAATGACCCGAAGATGCCCAATGGATTAAACCGGTCGCTGAAATAAATAAATTAAATTATACAACATAATCCATATTAAACTATAAAGAAATATATATCTAGCTTCTACATTTCTTTAAATTAATTAAAATTTCTTTAACCTGCTAAACTAAGTAAATTACGTTCAACGTGATCGATGCTATGTGAATTTTCTCTTCGGGGATTGAACTCTGTCATTATAATTTTGGTACTCAATGTTTCGCCAACCATTGTAGGTAGCTTCTTCAGAAGTGGAGTGACAACTGCATTTAGACAGTTGAGACAGTTGAGTGCATCTCTAATCAGTTGTCACTCTACTCCTAAAGAAGCTACCTACGATTTATGGCAAAACGTCGAGTACCAAAACTCCAGTGACACGGTCCAATACCAAAAAAAAAATTCTTTTACTGACTCTGGAAACCTGCAGTCCATGACCCATACTAATTATACGCGGCTTTTTTATATGAAAAAAATATTTTGTGAACGATTATTTTGGGAGAGTGCCCGGACATGACATGGTGTTCTCGGTATGATTAATAGTGTTAATAATAATAATGTCTGTTATTAATAATAATAGCTTAGCGTAGTCAAAACATTATAATTAAATATTTATTTAAATTATACTTTAAGTACTATTTTATATTATCGGCTTTTTGGCATAAGTACTGCCAACCTCATCCTCGAGAATTTTACCATAACTGTACAAAAAATTTAACTTTTTACTCAAACAAGAGTTAATGTAAAAATACTTTCAGCGAAGAGATTTTCGAAAAAAGTATCAAAAATTACATAGAGAGTTCGCGTATGCCAAGAAAAATAGATAGATAGTAGATAAACCATTTTTTTTGTAAAATATTTAAGCATTAAAGTTAAACAAATATTTAACTACTAAGTTTATGTTTACGTATTTAGTATTTAGTGTTTAATATGCAAACACCAGGATTGCATATTATATTTATTTTATCATTTAGGGAACATCACCAAATCAATAATTTACATTAACAAAGTTATTTTTTTTGTATTTACAACTGATTAAATGTTCAAATATAACGAGCGTCTAGAAATGAATAACGTCGTAGTATGCTGTGGAGCTGCAAACGTAGGGCTTAGCTTGGCGCACATAGTGACATTATTAGTTTGTGAATTGTCATCAATGCCAATTGTTAAAATAGTCTAGATATTTTTGACAAAAATCTTCCAAAGAGTGGAATAGAATATTCCCATTCGCCCTCGACTGTTTGTTCATTACGAAAATACAATTCAATCATAAATGTTATCTGGATTTGTGAAAACATTTTTAGTTAAATTTTAAAAAATAAAAGCAGGTAAATGACAATTCTCAAACTAATAATGTCTGCCAAGCTAAGCCCTACGTTTGCAGATCCACAGCACACTACCACGTCATTCATTTCTAGACGTTCGTTATATATTGTTAAAAAAAACTATAATAATAATAATAAAAATATGTAACTTACTACCTATTAACAATAAATACACTCAATAGTTATGTTGTTTTTAATTTCCAAGATGTACAAAGTCAATTACATAATTACGAGTATATACTTATTATAATAAATAAATATTTTTTTGTATGAATAAACCGAAATTTCATTAATTAAAAAAGAATGATTACTCAAATTCTAAGCATTTTTTTAGACACTAATTAGACTAACTGATCAAAAATTTAAACCGTTTTTCAGGAAAAAAAAAACAATAAAATCATGTTAATAAATTTCAAAGTTGGAAGTTCAAAGTGGTTATTTTGTGTATATAGCTTTATTTATTGTTTTCGAAAATGTAAAAGCATTGTCGAATAACTTCAAATACCTTAAATCAGATATTGACTTTTAGTGATTTTAGTATTGTTAGTCCCTAACAGCTCAATGATAACCTTGCCTACTAATCTGTGACATATGTTTAAAACATTTGAGTATATTGGAAAAAAAAACCTCTATAGTGTGTGAAATTGGAAAAAAATGTTTTATCTATGCCCTGCAATGTCTTTATAAATTATAACTTGTAACAGTTCTTCTTGAAATGGTGCTAAATACCCAAAACTGTCTTACACAAATGTTTATGGTTTTTGAGGTGTAGGTAGTTGTTTTACTTAAAAAGCTTGCTTATATTTTTAAATATAATGAGTTTAGATATAGCAGCCAATAAACACGCCTCCTACAAGCACGAATCACAATTTTTTAAGTCTTTTAAAATAAAAAACAAAATCTAACTACATTATTGTTATAATAATGTGCTTACGTATTTATTATAAACTATCTTCTTCACAGCTTTAATTTTTTTAATGAAGTTAATTGTTGACAGCAAACTGTTCACAAAAAGTTTCACAACAAAACACAAAAAAATAGAGGTCAATGGTAATATTTGTTTAAAATTTGTTACAAATGGAAGTATTTAACAAAATAAATTATTATGTTACGGAAGATGCATGTATTTACAAGTCTGTGCAAGTAATAGCGTGTTTTAAACCTCATAGCTCCCAAGCCAAGTTTATTTTTGCTCTAAAATTAATTAACTCAAAAAATTAATAAAAATTGACCACAATGGTATACCTATAAGAAGCCTCAGCTGATTTTTCTAAAAGAATTTGCGTATAGTGAACCTTTTTTTCATGTTTATACTGTCTCCCACGTGCATACAAAATCTCGACATTAAGTATGTCGTAAACTCAAAGTTCATCAGCATATTCTTAAATAAAATTACACTTTCAATAGAAAAATTCCATAAAAATGTGAATATTATTGTTGGATATTAGTAAAAATGGTGTAAAACTGAGTATAAAGAAAGATTAAAAAAAACGAAACTAATCTAAATAAAAGAATGAGTAAATATATAAATCAAAAAATTGATGCAATTATGACATGCTGCGAATTCTTTTTTAATGAATAATTTGTGTTAATAATCACAAATTTGTAGAACTATTTTCTTATTTTTCTCTTAATATCTGAGAGTGTCTTGTAGTAATTTGCTGCGCCACTTCTCGAACCTCTTGTATTTCCAAAATCAGCATTTTACTCGTATATTGGTATCATCGGGTATCAACATTTTATACGCTAAAGTTTGAAGCACTAAATAATAAACTTTGAATTAAAAGTTAAAATGTTAAGGCAATGTAGGCGTGTCGTTTAGTTATCTAGTATAATTTACCGCTGGTCGGCGTTTGTGTCCGCAAAGTAGTTGTTTTCACTAGTAGGCAAGAACTGAATGTTGGTTTTAAAGAGAAACACATTACACCTGCAAGCACCCCTCAGAAATGACACCACTAGCGTCATCTCCTACTACGTAATAATATCTACGTGCATTTCAAGTTGAAATAGAAAATTGCAGTAAATTTATAACACTTTTAACTTTACGCCTTCAAACAATAATTTAAATATTGATTTTTTACTAAGCTCTCACATACAATAAAAACTAGTTTGGCACAAATTTAATTATATCATTGCATATTTTTTTAGTTTCAAATGTTTAAAGAAATTTTTTCGTAAAGCTAAGGTTAACACACTGTATGAAAGTGAGCCAAAAATTACATTTCCGGCTTCCAAGTGTTAAATGTTGCACCTTATAATCACACAAATGGCGTTCTATATCCGAGCGTTCTACCGGAAAATCCTTGCTGTATGAAAACCTAAATCCTAAAATCCGTATAATTTAAAATTTCAGCTTCATTGTAGGTAATATATTGTTTTCTCTACATACAACTTTTCTCCTATGTTTTCAATACCTTAAATAAAACGTTTAGTACAGAAAAGGCTTACGAAGAATTTTTGAATAACAGCAATTTCTGAAATGGTCGTAATATACTTGGGTTGTTCCATTAAAGTTTCAACGTAAAGTTATCTTACTTCTGACATTTATCAGTGCATCTAAAACGGCCTACATTTGCAGGGGAAAGTTTTACAGTGTTTATTCGTTACAGTCTGCATTTATTAAATTTCTTTTTTTTATAAAGTGATGTGTTTTTCACATGCGGGATATCACATCTTTTCATATTTCCTTTCAAATTCAACTCAGCTAACTTTTATAGAATTTTTAGAATATGCTGAGCTTAGCATATTTGAAATTCAGTGTGTGTAAAATAATTCCGAAACACTCTTATTAGCTTTTATAAAATGAATTTTTTTCGTATAGGCTAACCCGGCGCATCCACCATTCTTATATCCAGCCTATAAAGTAGAAAAAAAAGTAATTTATTCACTACAATTTTGTTTTCTAAATTAAAAAGATTATTAAATTACAGTTTAATTTTTTACATCGTTAAAACATTTTCACCCGTCTTGTCCTCGAAAAGCCAACTTTTTCTCACTCTGCAGGGAAAAATAAAAACAGCACATCATCCATAAATACAAATTGTATGACTATAACAGCTAAATAAACA
Source organism: Tribolium confusum (assembly GCA_029207805.1). Classification (NCBI taxonomy): domain Eukaryota; kingdom Metazoa; phylum Arthropoda; class Insecta; order Coleoptera; family Tenebrionidae; genus Tribolium; species Tribolium confusum. The sequence goes on from JALGAY010000006.1 coordinate 16,962,541, forward strand.
GTTTAAAAATTTAGGAACATCTTTTCAATGTAGAAAATTTATACAATTTTTTATTATTTTTTTTGCTTAATGAAAGAATAATTTACGACATTTCTTTAAAAAATAAAACTTCGTTCGCTAATTTAACATAAAAATTCATTACAAAATTTTTCATTTTTTATATAAGTAAACGATTTTACAAATACGACTACGTAAATTTACTTAACATTTTCAAAATAGTTTTTTTAGTGCTAGAAATTTTCTTTCAATTTTCAAGTTGAATTAAGGAAAAATTGCCTCTGTCATCAATTTCATTAAATGATAGAAAAAGTTTAAAGACAAGTTGAAGTTAGCAGCTGTCAAATTATCTCAAGTTGTGAAGGGATTCGGAAAATGAAAAATCCCGGATGTTTTTTCTCCAACTCCTGTGTTTGTCTCAATCTAAATTGCATATTCTTGTAGTGACCCAAACACCTTGGTTAGGTATTTATCCGTTGTGTAACGACTCCAATTAACATGTTTACTTTGCAATTTGGTCGTGAAGAGAACCGCCCTCAATTCTCGAGCCCGGATTTTGTACTTCCTCCAGTTGATGGCGGAAATGTTTTGTTTCACGTCGACTGCCTCCTGTTTATGGAACGAGAAAGAGCAAAACGACTCACACGACGTGACTGACACTTTTTGTCTTGAAATCTTCGCTCTCTCCGAAAATGTGACAAAAATTTCAATTACGCATCGTTCACTATACATATTCGGAGGGACGCAACTGCAGCTCATCGCAGTCAATGTCAATTTAAATGCAAATTCAGGAGTGAACTAAATTTTAGCTCGTATCGATTCGATTTGTTGTCATTTACGAATGAGATTACACCCAGCTTTACTACAACCAACAAGCTCGAGAGGTTTTCTAGTTAGTGGAGTGTTTATTTATTTACAGATGTTGGAATTTATCTACCTCAATTAAAACCCAGCCGATACACTCTAATCGAAATATTTAAAAGGAAACAGGATTTTTTCCTCCCATTTCAGTTTTTTACAGTTAAAGGTTCAAACTTTTTTAAATTAAAACCTAAATAATAAATAAAATCGATACATATTATCAGTGCCCATAGTAAGTAACACATAGGGTTCGATATAAATTAGTTATTAGTATTCGAGTAGCGCAATAATTTAGACAAAAATTTATATTTATTTAGATAAACAAAATGCAACTTTTTATTCCAAAATTATTATTTTTTTCATTATTTGCCACAATTTTTTTTATCAAAACCTTCATATGACGTTTGTGTTTTTTTAGTATAGCCTCCTAAATCTATTCGGAGGCAGTTCACCCATAAGTTCAACATTAAATTTTCTTTCTTAAAAACACTTCCAATCAAAGAAATTACGCCCCTTTGTATATGTATATGCTTGTAAATCTTTTTTATAAGTTTTTCGGCACTGATGCTGTCAACATCAAGTACCAGCGTTCCAAATTTTCTTGTAGAATTTTGCCATCTTATGTTAAGTTTTCTGCTCCTTTACCCGCAGCTTCAAATTCGGCATCAGTTCGTTGAGAAGACTGATTGTTGAAACTGGCTGATCCAGGAAATACTACTTTCGGCAAATAACAATGCCACACCCGTGGTGGATTACCATGTGGTATAATCTGCTTCCGCAAATGACTTCTTTTAGATTTTTTTCTATAATATAAACATATCGGAAGTGCCTCAATGATACTTGAAAATATTCTTAGCTATAACCCAAATAACTTTCCAGAGTTTTTCCATGTGACTGTTTTTCTTGTATTCAATACAGGTTCGCTTTTTAATATTAGCGTTATTGTTAGAACTTTGACAGAACACTAATTTGGTTGGGTATTGATATATCAATATCAGCCAAGACATCAAAATTTAGCTTTGTTTTTGTTACAAATATAAATTTTTTATCTTGGTTAAAAATTATTTAATTGCCCTGTGCATTTAGTTTGACTATTATCAACCTTATTTTAAATTAATTTGACCCCATTTATTCAAACCTATTTGGCCCCAAATATTCAACTCTTTTAGTTTGAAGTGTTTTTTTTAAAGTTCATTTATAAAATTATAAAATCTAATCTCCATACTGACTCCCATTAATTTTTATTGATTCAACTGCAGATTTTTGCATCAACAAGAGCTTTGTTGTCTCAAATAGAGGTTTTATTGACTCAACTGGAGGTTCTAGTGTTGTCACAGATTCTATAGACTTAACTAGAGGTATTATTGTTTCAATTGGCAACTCATAAATTTAACTGTAGGTGTTATTGACTCGTTTGTTAGTCTTAGAGTCCCACAGATCTTTAAATTCAACTAGATGTTTTATTGCCTCAACTAAAGGTATAAAGATGCCGCATTTTCTAGCAACTGGGTGCTCTCAGAAGTTGGGGCGCGAAAATCATGTTCAAAATATCTAACCTCAATTACCGATTTCTATTTTTTTTTATTTAACTAGTAGTCTTTGATTTAACTAGAAGTTAAATAGAAGCTCTACAGACTCTTTTCAGTCTTTAAGAAAATGTGAAAATGATGTAAAGGTATGCTTTATAAATAGTATTTTACAGTACAAGTCCGTTACTCGGCCTTTACGGCCGAGTGAGAAAATTCGTGAGACAAGCTTGAAAAATAAGTCGAATAAACTGGCGAGGCAGTAAAGGCCCTAACGGACGTGTATTGTACAATATTTTTTGTAATTAAATTTGATGTGTTGAATTAATCTCACTTTCATTTTTTGTAATATCTCCATAATTAATTAATAATTCTAGAGTTGCTTTAAGGATTGTTTGATACTAAGTAAACAACCTCTGTTGTCAAGATGTAAAAGGTCTCTTTAAAAACAAACAATCCTTAAAGCAACTCTTAACAATTAGGTATTACAAAAATCATATTTTATATATTGTCCACTTAAAAAAAAATGTATACAGAGTGTATGTAGACAGACTGTATTAGAATTAGAATTATAACCAAATGAAAATTATGTCTTGTTACGTGGCCAACTCTATACATATGCTCTACAATATTTTGAATGTCTACTTATAAACCTATATAAACTTCCGGTTTGCCGAAAAACGCAACAAACTTTGTTTTCAATGAAACCCCATACTTATTTTTATATATTTATAAAATAAACAAACTCCCCCGTTTGGCACTCTTTACCTTTATTTATATTTGACTTGACAGGAAGATGCATCAATGAAATTATCGTTTGACTGATAGACGACGGTTCAGAGATGGAATCTTGTTTGTATTTGATTTATTTGGGATTCGGCGTTTGGGTTATGAGATTTGCTAACATACGTCTGTATCAGGCTTCATCTGGAATATGACGAGTTAAGCCCTCGCCTGTGAAAGGTTAAATTCTTGAACCTATTTGCCTTTATCAACATTACTCTGTAATGGTATTGTAATTCATTAAATGCTCGTTTTTTTCTCCTTCTAGAATACTAAAACGTAACAAAGAAAATGCAGATCCCGCTTGAAAAAAAGTTAGCCGCCGGGAATTGGGTTGGATGGGTGTGCGCGTCCCTTGAAATGACGACACAAGAATGTTTTTTAGAATTCTAGCTTAATATGCTAAACAACAACTGGTCGGTTTAATTCGAGTATGTTACGAGGAAAATGATTTATTTTTAATGGACAATCAGAAAAATAAAAGTGACATTTGCATTTTAATAAGAATACCCAACTGGCGGATCTTGGAAAGAAAAGACGGTTATTAAATTTAATGGCAATTATTAAAATCATTCTGCCTAAAGTGAATTGAGTTATTACCGATTTTATTCCGACTAAGAAAAGATTTGTGATATAAAATTAAGATGTTAGAGAGGTTTGTTTTTAAACGAGTTATTTGTGGAGAGAGTTGCTGGTATTCACAACCACATTGGCTGTAATAGAAGGAGAAGATTTTCAATTAACTGATTGTCTGTTCTGAAATCTCTTAACAAAATTAATGGTTTAAGAGCTATTAGTTTTAGTTCGGATTCTGTCAGCGATTGATCTTATACAGAGCAAATACAAAAATTTTTGTCCACAAAACCAGTTGTTATATGGGAAAGTCCAAGAGTAGATTAAATAAATAAAATAAAAATGACAGTTATTATTAATATTATTATTTTTTATACAATGACGAAACTCTTGCATTTTTTTGGGCACGGGCTCTCGGACTAAAACTCAAATCAAACATATTTTTGAAGATATGTTTAGGACATTTAAATAAAAGTCTCGACAAAAATCGTACTTGGTCAAAAAAATTTTGTAGTTAAAGTTTAATTTTACTGGAGTAGCACAAAGGGCGGAATAGTTTAAATAAGTTTGAATACGTTTGGATGTTGAAAACTAGTGGATAGCTTCATGAGAAAAGAGATTGATAAAAACTGTTTGCTAATTGTTCGTTTGGGTATTTTAGGATCGATTTCTTTCACTTTAAGCTCATGCATGTCGTGATTGCTGAATCTTTTAATAGCCTCGCCCTCTATACGGCTTAGATTAGTTGGGATGGGCCGACAACGCCTAATTGCAGCGTTTGTAATGCGGGTACTGTGAGACCACGCATTGTCATGTTAGAGTAAATCCGTCGTAAATTTGATTAGTGTGTTCGTGATTGACGGTTTCACGTTTGAAGTTTGAGTCAGTCAATCACTCGTCTTGATCATCATCACATTTTAGCACTTGCTGGTGTGCTAGATTGTGGTGTTTTGTGCTGGGATGGATTGATAGTTTGCATGGATCGCATTTTTACGAGTCAGTTGACGTCAATGCATGTGATCAATATAACTGGCGAATAAGTTGTCAGAACTGATTTCATATTTATGGGATTGTGGTCTTCGTGTTTCAATACTGTTTTAGCAAAATTGACATGACAGGAATTTGGTGATGTGATTTCAAAATTTCAACAAGTTTGAGCTCGGAATTTCAAAACAATCAAAAGTTAGAAGTTAAACATCATTTAACTGATACGAGACTTTCCAAATTTACAATCTGAAGCCAAAAGAAAGTAGAAATGAGATTTTATACAGTTGCTTCTTTTATAAAATAGCATCGTCTGTCTATACTATAAGAATGTACTTTGTCTCTTTATTTAATAATACTTGAAATAAAAGTTACAACCATTTGTTATGTAATTTCAAGTTTGTTTTCTAAGTTTCGAATTGATTGTAAGTCGAAAGTTAAACATCTTCCCAGCTGATTCAACACGTTTAAATTTACAATTTAAAACACAAAAAAGTTGAAATACAATTTTTACACATTGTTGCGTTTTCTTTTATAAAATGAAATTATCTCAAAATTAGATTTTTTTAGGTCGCCACAAATCAAATAATATTTTTTCCAATATTGCAGTCCCTTTGAATCAAGCCAAGCAAATAAAACTACTAAAAAAATTATTTATTATCTATTATTTTAATAAAAAAAAAATTACTTTATTCTAAATCAAAACAAATAAAAATATTAATTTATTTTTCAATTAATTTATAAATGTTTTATTATAAATAAAAAAAAATATTATTTTATGTATGAACTTTGTAACTATAAAATAAATATAAAAAAATATGTAAAAGCAAAAAATAATAAAATTCAATAATTTTATAATTTAAAAAAAATAAGTTAAGGAAAACATTCACTTGTCGCCAATAATATTAGCATCATATCACCAACTTTTTTATAACCATTAAATTATTTACTCTAAATGTAAAGATTATTTTTTATGTGGTAATGCCTAGAATAAATATATTTCAAAATTTTGTACAATTTGTCTGTAAATGATTAGCAATCTTGTAGTTCATAAGTTAGCTCTATTTGACCTTTTCTGTGACAGAAATATGTGTGCTGTGTCACTTTTGTAATTATTCTTTAAATTAAGTAATATTGGGTTGGCAATTAAGTACTCGTAATTGCGGTTTCCACCAGAAGCTAGCGTTATGTTTCTTTTCTTATTCTTTTGTCAATGTTAGAATTTTTTTTAAGAGTCGGTAGCCAATATCTTTAGGTTTGTGTAGAAACAAATTTCGTGTAATTTTGTTTACAAATATCGTTTTACGATCAGTTTTAACATGGAGTGCAAAATACGCATTTTCGACACATTTTACTTTTTAATTTTAATAAAGGCAAGAAAGCGGCTGAGGCTCACAATAAGATATGTGAAGTTTACAGTGTTAATTGTTTAACAAAACGTATGTGTCAGAATTAGTTTAAAAAATTTGGTTTTGAAGATTTCTCACTGAAAGGTAACTAACGCTCTGGAGATATTTATGACAAAATATTATATTATATTGCATAATTAAATCAAATCCTTATATAACTGTACAAAAAATTGCAAAACTGTTCAATGTATCACACACAACAATTATTGAAAATTAGTTCATATTTTGTATAAAAAAATTGAGTGATATTTCACACTAAAAATCCGCAATTACTTAGTTGCCAATCAATATAATCGCAGTCACACCTCAAAGAAGCGACTGGTCGCTATACAGGTTGTTTGATGAGTGATAATAAGCCCGCGAAACTAAAAATACAACCAGCAATACAATTCCAGAAATAACATAGATGATATTAATTTTATTTGTCAAATCTGTCACCGATAAAACAAGAAAATGTAATCAAACAATAATTCTCCCGAAAAAAATTGCAAAGAGCTAGCCAGTCCGTAGGTTTTAGAAATTGCACCAGTTGAATATGGTAGGGAAGAGATCTATTTTCTTTAATAATTCGGTTAACTGAAGACAAACTAATGCGACTTGCTTGTGAAATCATTCTTTAGCTTACATGTAGATTGTCATCAATCATTCCCAAAACGGTTATTTCATTTTCAAGACCTGTAACTGTTATTGTTCTTGGCCTTTCCAAAAATGGTCAATTTTTCCTTAAGGTGGTTTCACGTCGTTGAATATGGTGTTAGCAGGAGTTCTTCTACCCGGAAAACGTTGTCTGTACAAACGCACAGAGGCATTTATTCTGTTTTCCCCAAATATCAACATCATGTCGGTTTTTTCATCGTTTGAAAATATATTTTTTTATCGGTGACAGATTTGACAAAGAAAATTTGAAAACAATAGCATCCACGTTAACTTTGGAATTGTATTGCTGGTTGTATTTTCAGTTTCGCAGGCTCATTGTCACTCATGAAACAACCTGTATAAGGTCCGGAAACCGCCACAAGTTAGTTGAATATTAAACTGCATTGGTTATACATCAGAGCCATGGAATTGTATGCAAAACATTTACTGTGTGTAAGTGGTCGTTTAATAAAGAATTTTTATTTTCAAAATTTCCTAAAAAAGTTCAGCAATAGAAGGGTTAGTATTTATTGTCAAATAATACGGGCATCTATTTCTCTTTGTGTTTATTGTCTTATAAACTTTGTTTATACGAGTACCAATTATTTAATAAAATTTTTTGTATGTTGTAAAAGAATATCAAGTGATAAGTTTTAACCTTCTTTTATCGCTGCATGTTCTTCTTTAAAAAACATCCAAAATAAAATAGGTTTTGGAAAAATAAATAATCAGACAGATTGTTAAGAAGTTTTTCCCAAAACCTATTAATACTAATCAAATTAAATTTGGAATTACCGCATTTTGTTGCTTTGAAAAGTGACTACACAAATAATATAATAACTTTTATAGCTTTTTAAATTTATTATAAAATAAAGCTAAGTTACTATAAGACCTCCTTCTCTTATTTCACCAACGTTAAATTAATAATTTGCATTTTTTAAATAAATACATTACATGATTTTGTTTTTCTTTTGTAATAAACTTCCCACAAATTGCATAAACTGAAATTTTATGTTAATTAACATTTGTAAATTATGTTTAAAGAAAAAAAAAATAAATTGTTCCAATTTGTCATTCATTATTTACAAGAAAACCATTCGTAAATGTTTGGGAAGCCAGTTACATATTTTATTTTTTGACTTTTCCATCAGGTAGCGTTTCTATTTTTATACCAGGAAATCATTTTCGTGTAAATCTGATATAATAAAAATTAATTATCTCCGGATTAGTAGATTTTTCTCTTGGAATAAAAATTCGTATATTCGTCTTCCTTTTAAACCTCCTAATTGAAATAAAACTCCTTTTACTCGTTCCATAATTTCATCGATGAATAGCTGAGTTGGAAGTTTCTTGTTTGCAAATTTATTTAGATAAGTTTTGCCGCTGTCGATGTCTCTTAAATTGAATAAATCATCTTGTCGACGCCATCAGAAATAATTACCGACTTTAGTATCCTTTAAACTTTTTGTTTAGTGTACCTGTGTATCGACTGTAATCCTTTTTCAATGACCTCCATTAAAGTAATCTATAAATAACAGGGACGGTTATGGTAGACTCGTCGTCTCCGCACAGAAATTCCTCTCGAGATCGGTCTATTGTAGGCAGGACCGGATTCAACAACAAACAATCTAAACCACATCACACAGGATCTGAACTAATATGGCAAATAAACCTGACCTCTTTACCAAAGAAAAACTTTAACATAATTTCATACGAAAGCTTAACTTGATACGCTTCTTGTATGTTGATGCTCTTATAAACAACGAAATTCAAAGTAATTCAATATCACTTGAGAACTTTCAGGATTATTACTTTTAAGCGGGTGAATTTAATGTCAGTCATCAATTAGTGCCTCCCGCTACAAAGCTTCAGCGAAAACACGGCATGTCACTGCTGCCGGCTCAAATTTCACGATATTTTAAATATAAGGGCTGGTCTTATTTTAGCGGCACACCTGATAGCAAACAAAGTATTAAGTTTTCATAAAAGAAAACAACTAGGTATGATTCTTTAAATATTACACGGTTGACTCCCTCTGGTATTATTTTTATATACAATTATACACATAGGTAGCTGCTTAGCAAAGCTGGCTTCGTAGATTATATTTATTATATAAGGTTAAGTAACGCAGTTAATAGTCGTCATTTGAATAGGTAACCCGCATATGCTAACTGCACCTATCTCCCATTCGGAGGAAACGTTCAGCCGCCTGTCCCGGCCACTAGTGGCTGCTAGGTTTTGTCAGAGACAAGTACAGAGAGTAGATGCAATATGAAAACTTCTGACACTTGGGTAAAGCATTACCACCATAAGATTATTTATTTTATTTTATATAAGACTAAAAAAGTATTTCAAAATTTTTGTTTTAAAAATATGTATATAGTTAAAAGTCCTGCAGATATATAACTAGTAACAGTATGAGTTAGATATTACAGACAAGTACAATAACAGTTACAGAGATCGATAACGGCAATGCCTTGACCGTTGTAAGTGGCGACACGTTTAGTATAACTGTCCTATGATCGTTAAAACTGTCCTATAATCGTTAAAATTATTGTAGACAGCGCACCATTTGAATAATACCGGCGCATGACTTCCTTTCACGTCAGGGTAACCAACTACTTAGATGGGTTAATAATAAATTCACTAATTTTAATTTAAAACAGAACTTATTCACACAACAATAACAATAATAACTGATAATTTAGCAAATTTCCAGGCGCGAATCATAAACGAAATCTAACTGAAAATGTCGCAAATTTTCGGTCAAGGCTTATGTAAACCTTCCTCTTTGGCTTCTGTGGTTTTGCTGACCGTTGATCACTCCTCTGGCGGTTGGTAACGTCGCACCTTTGACCGTTATCGTTCCTAGTGATATGATTCTTTGGATGTTTAGTGTAACCGCTTCAAGGCTGCTTTATGTCTTTGTAGGTAGCGCACTATTTGAATGCGACCCCCACACATTTTTATTATAGTGAAGGTGATCACTATAGAAGATGCTGCCGATAAAAATATCTTGAGTTTTTTTTTCTTTTTTTGTTCAACGGGCTCCACCCCGCCCGTTGACGTGAGACTCGTCCTTAAGGATGAATTAGTCTCCCCGCTTCCTGCTGCCATCTCAAAATCGTCCTTAGATATTCCGTCCTCCAGGACATCCACCTGCGTCACTTCAACGCTCTCAGCAAACTCGCGCTTTTAAACGGGTATTGTCTACCGCTTTCTGTAGCATTCTTTGACAGTTGGCTTTTCAGCGGGTTGTTACTACAATTCCTCTAGTGCCTTCCTGGACTTGTATCGACTCTAGATCTCCAGAGCTGTTTATGTTGTCCAAATACCTCCCAGTTCTGTTCTCCATGTGGTTTTTAAGACCCCCTCAGCTCTGTTTTTCAGCATTTATACGATGTTTTCTCTACGAGTGGTTCCAGCCTACGCTGGCGCTGGATGCTCTCTCATTTTCGGCACTTAAATAATGCGTGCTCTGCTATTTCATCTGCCAGGAGATACCATCGAAAAGAAAATCTGCAGGATCTAAATATATTTGGGTTAGGTAGTAATTTACCTGTCCAGCGTACTTTTTCCATTCTCTCCTCTGTCTTATGACTATATTCGGTATAAACCGGTAGGTCCACCTTCTTTTGGTACTTACACCTCATAGAGTTTAGATTAAAAAAAAAATAAACAGTTTTGTTGAGATATTAAAAAAAATATAAATTAATGTCTCAATTTTTTTGTCTTTCATTTTACGAAAAACCTAGGCATTTTCTGATCTGCCGCACTTAAAGAATTTTTGTTTCAATACGTTATCTGACTAATCTTTTTATAAAATTCTGGTTTATTTAGGCACATTGTAAAATACTAAAATATCTAAAAACAATGTAAGACTGTTGAATAATACTTCATGTGGTATGTTTTACATCTGTGTGGTTGTAAGATGTTAAAATAATAAATAAAATCAGTATTTTTATACTTAGTAAGACTAAAGGTTTCAATAATGCGCGAGGTGGTGTCAGCTAGAGACTCTTCTAAAATATATACAGGGTGTTATGGAAATGAGTGCAAATATTTTAACCTGAAATACAGCACCACAAATAATAAAAATCTGAAAAAAAATTTTGTCCTATCTCAACTAACAACAAAATTACAGGCCGTCAAAGTTGGGTATAAAAAAACATCTTTTTGTTATATCTGGAAAACCGCTTAACCGATTAATACCAAATTTGGTACACGAATGAAGTTGACTGTACTCTTTTTATTTCTACTAGAAAAATTTTGCTGCACATCTCAATTTCAAGTTACGGAACTTTTTTTTCACATTTTGGGTAATTAACCAATTTTCTTCTTATTAATTTCCAATTTTTGTAGCAAAAATGAATATGCCAGTAGATTCTACATAATGTAATATTTTGCTAAAACGTATCGTTTTCGAGATATTTACGTTTAAAGTATAAAACTGACTTTTCATCTTTAACTTTGGCGTCCTCTAGCTCCTAAACGGTGCAACTTAGTATAGAGGTGAATTGTGTTAAATCGCTTTATTTTGACCTGAAAAACCTATGATTGCCCTATGTTAAAAAAAATGTTATACGCTTTGTAATAATTAATTTTTAGTTTATAATTTTGTTATCAGTTGAGATAAGACAAAAATTTTTTTACAGATTTTTATTATTTGTGGTGCTGTATTTCAGGTTAAAATATTTGCACTCATTTCCATAACACCCTGTACATATTTTTTTTATGCATATAACTGAGAATTGTTTAAATGTACATAACCAAATCTCATTTTTGTCTTTGTATTTAATCTTCCTATACCGAATAAAATATGCTTTAGTAAAAGTTACCGTCAAAGTCATAGCTTGCTCTGAATGAAAAATTTTGACTTAAAGTAGATTATAGTTCCAAAATAAAATAAATACTATTATCATATATTTGTTAATTTTAATTGCATAACTGAAGCAATTAAGTAATTTTCGAATAACAATATAAACAGTTTTTTACATTAAAAACTGAAATAAAATTTAGTAGGATTTTATCGATCCGACCAGAGTAAATATATAAACTTTTAATTTATACAAATAGGGCTTAAAATTTGACACATTTCATTTTATGCAGTAATAAAAACTTTGTTTTTGTCAGATATTAATTTTTAATGGAGTTTTTTATTTCATAGTGACAGTGAAGTTGTTAGAATAATAAAATCTGGTCAGACTGAAAAATCCGCCTACTAAAATTGTAAATAATAAATCGTGTCCTAAAGGATTTGAGCTGTTTATTTTTATATGACGCGATATTGAAGAACCTTTGAATCTCTAAAAATTTCCCTTTTTTAAGCAGATAATATTGAATCCTGAGGTATAAAAACTAGAATAAAGGAGCCGTAACAACGTCAATTTTTAATTGATGATATAAAAGGGCGACGTGCGGTTGGGTGGCCCTTTTTAAACGGAGAATAATTGGCCGTTATTAGGATCCCGTTGCAATTTCTTTATGATATGATTGAAAAGCTCGTTTTATGTTCAGGTTTTACGGTGATTTTTTATGAACGTCCTTTTATAGTTGACTTCACCGACAAGATCCTTGCTATAAATTACCAAATAGTTTTTGGAAAGTTTGGCAATAAGCAAGGTGGTGGTTGGCACCGGAAGGAGAAATTCAGTGATTCGATTCAGTGTCATATAGTAAAAAAAGGAACGTCGATGATGAGTTGGCAAAAAGAAAATTTCCGTCGATTAAATCGCACGGGTGGTTGCCAATTAAAAGATTTTCCGCTTCTCGATTCGAATTTCCATTTACATTTATTTGGAAAGATTGCGGCGTGATGTGGTGTGGTCGGCAAGTTTTTCCTTTTTATTTTCTCCAGACGAATCGTATAAATCAGGAAAAAGGGGGGAAACACTTATGTTGTATGAAGTAATAAATTCTCTTTGACGTAATTGCATGACACGCCAGCTTTAAACTAAGATTTCTAAATATGTAATTTACATTCTATGAAAGGGTTAACGCTTTTGCTTCAACGAACTTAACGGAATTAGATTTTGTTCGCTGTACTTACAATCATTCTTGTTTACGTAATTACAGACCTGCGGGTCTAACAAGGTTCAGAGCCACTGTGCAGGGATCAAGCAGGATTTTCATTATTTATCACCGGCATTTAACGCGCGATTTTTCACCCAAATCAAATCCGATTCGTATTTCTCCCAACATTGATTTTTCCATTTCGTGGATCTAGTCTTGACTAAATGAACACGGAAATTTCGTTCGAGGCTTGTTTTTCTTACGTCCCTTTATTCGAGCGTAAAGTCGTTCTGTTTGATGACGAATTTTGCAATTTAAATAGACACCGCCGACTGATGAATGAACATACCATGGCCGAATGTTACACACAGTGTTTGTGTGATCGATACACCCGCGATAACTGAAGTATTGACTAATCTATTTCAAGCTACCCGCCCATTTCATTCTACGCCACTGAGCAAATAATTGCTGGCCTTTGGGGATTAATAACGTACTGGAAAGCTGCTTTCGGTGCTACGACCGAGATTTTAACCTCGAGATGCAACACGTGAATCGCGGATACGTTTTCCATAAAGACCTCTTGTTCACTTTCCAGCCGCTACAATCTCGAGGGGCTGCTCTATACGCCTGATATCCTCAACGCACAACTTATTATTTCTGTATCAAGGACTGCACACCTCAGAATAAAGCCAGCATAAAGTGGATATACATATAACAAACGGCTTCATCAACAAGATACAAAAACAATTTTCTGGCAGCAGGATCACACATTTTTGCAAGTTTATTTTGTGTTTTCAAATAAAAGAATGTAAAAAAATATCAATCCTACCTCAGATCAAGTAGGTGTTTTGTCAAATTTTCAACTGTTTCATGTACTGTCATCTTTCAGTAGTTGGTCAGTAAAATTTCTATATTTTCGGTCTAGTAGTTTGCATTTGAGGAAACACTAAATAGAACAACTTTTAAAAAAGTTTTTTTAAAAAAATTGGGAAAATGGAGGTAAATCTATGATGATTATATGACTGTTTATTCTCTTTTCAAAAATAAATTAAAATTGACAATTGTCATCAAATCATTATAGTTATTATAAGCATTTATTATTACTTAATTCTTTAATACGATTAGAAAAAGAGTAGTGTTCAAATTTGTGAGAAATGGTCCTTTCCACTCGCCTTCGGCTGGTGTAATTTCATCCTCATGGGAATGGTCAACTTTCTTACTAATTGAACAATTTACTATTATTATGATAAGTTGAAAAAAAAATTTTTGATTTTACTGAGACAGTTTAATATTTTAAACATCTCTCAAATGTCATTTTATATTTAACACCCAGACTTCCCTAACTATATAAAATATAAAAGAATCAGTTTATTCTACTTCTACGACTGTGTTACACATGCTAGTGTAAACAATACATATTAAACGTAAAAATTACAATTTGTATAAAAACAAAAAACACAAACAACACAGAAGTCTAGTAGGATTTCAATTTAGAGAATTTTTGAATAAATTTGTTAAATCAAACTTCTATAATATTTAAGTTATCAAACCTTTCCCATCCCTACTGCTTAAAAACTAGCCAAAAAAGCGTTAATTGTATAAAGTGTTCGTCGACAGTAAAATACCAATAAACATATTATAGAGTGTTGAATCACTTGATACAGTCTTTTCAGTATTGACGTTTGTGAAACAAAAACAAGTAAATTAATTCAGTATAATTATTATCTGTAGTTACAAAAATCATGAAAATTTATTATAATGTTATTAGTACTGCTATTTATAAATAAAACTGAAGATTAGGTCTTTAGTTCAATACATAACATCTCTTTTATTTTAAAAAACGTCATTCAGTCTTCTTCATGTCTGAAACTTAAATATGTTTTTAAACAAAACTGGTTGACTTTAAATTATTTGAGAAGTAAGTACTTAAAAACTTCAAACTAATCTCAAATAAAAGAAAAAATAAATAAATAAATTCGTAGCAAAAGGCAGAAAAGAGGCATTAGCAGAATCAAATGAAATTTAAACATTTAAAACTATCTTCTAAATCATATTCATCTCTAAATCAAATGTGTAAAATTAAACGTTAAGCTTACGCCCAAATGGCAAACAGAAGCTGAAATAATTTTTTTTGTTCTAGAACAAAAAATAACACTTTTTGTCATATTTTTAAAGCTTATTCGATTTATTTTCTATTTAGCCAAAAATGTATCGGAGTATTTTTTAAAAATAATAAAAGAATTTCGTTTAGTGTTTATAGAATGTTGAAAAAATATATTTTTTGTTTAAAATCTGAAGCTGTCAACTTTTTTCTTGTTAAAAACAGTGATTCAATATTACACACTCAAATCTCTATTCATTTACCAAAAAAATCTGTTTTTGGCATTGTAAGTTAAATACTTTTTCTTATATTTTAGCAACCTGCTTTTTTATCAACTAGACTTAGATATCAGTTTTAAACAAATTTTTTTATAATGTTTCTAACATTTATGAGCACTACAACCCTCTTCATTATTTCGAAAAAATATATCGATTAATGTTTAGCCCGAATCATGGGTACTAAACCGCCTTAACGGTAAGCGGGAAAGTATCGAAATATCAATAATGTAAATTTCTATGCTATGTTTAACTGTTCTTTAAATAGATTTAAAACTATTTTCTCGTCTCTGAAAATAGGAAATTTATGGCAAACTAAGTTTAAAAATAAATAATCACCATATGAAATAAATAAATGTTTAGAAAGATATCAAAATCTTATAATAGTGCTACTGGTTCATCTATAAATAAGTATAGGTGTATTTATTTTAGTCGAGTTGTCTAAAACATGATAAATGGATTGGAAATAAATTTCGGGAACATAAAATACCATAATATTAGATATAAAATGTTCGTAGAATGATAATTTAGAAACCAAATTATTCACAAAATTTAGTTAAGCTAGGTTTTGGTTTCTGTTTAATACACAAATAATAAATAAGATTAGATAAAACTTATTTAATAATGCAAAAGGTTTGTGACAGTAAGTTGGTTTATCTAATTTTACGTAAATATTTAAATAAATAATCTTTTAGTGGTAATGTTTTACCCAAATGCCAAATGTTTTCAGATCGCATTTACGGCCTCTGACATGACTCAACGACCACTGGTGACCGAGACTGACAGCTTAACGTCTTCTCCAAAAGACGAGATAGCTGCAATTAGTATGATATACATTACTTTACGTAGGTCACCCATCCAAAGGATGGCCTCTGATATTTAAATAATTCTTATAAAAATAATAATTCCATTCAAAGCAAAATAACCTGAGATCGAAATGTAACTGAGTCAAGCAAGCCGTTAGATACATCATTACAGTTACGCTGACACAGCCTGCTCTGATTCAGTTACATTTCGATCTCACCTTAGATTAGTTATATGCAAAGATTCGCAAAAGAGTTTGTTGTTCTATGGCCTCTTTATCAACAGCAAAATGAGTTTTGGCGGACCGGTCGCGAAGTGCAATTGTTATAAATTACAATAATCTTGCATACGTTTTGGATACAAAATCAATTAAGATCTTCGAGATTGTCCTGCAAAGCTCTTTCAGTGACACATTTTTTTGGTTTCAGACCAACGACATAGTATACATCTTAAAATTTTATTATTTTATGTTAATCAGGGTTATGCATTTTACAGGTGAAAAAAAAAAACACAATTTTCTTATAGCTAGGTGCCTTCTTTCCTTCTTCGGGGCGCTAAATACAAACTTATATCGGGATAGTTGAGCAGTGGCATTGTTTCTTTTCCCATTGCTGTCATGTCCGGCAAGAATGAAAAGTTGAATAGATGCTTTGAGAATAAATTGAAATGTTTTATATTATTAACAACTTGAAGGGATCAAATATTTGCAATATTTCCAATATCGTTTGATGAAAAATAAAGAGCTGAAATCCTATAATACCCAATTTATTATTTACATTTACTTTTTGATGGAATTTTTGGTATATTGTCATGTTATTATTTAGTTAATAATGTTTCAGAATGATATGATAATAAATCTCTTAAATCGCTTGGAGCCACACATTTATCTGAGTTTTGATAAGTAAGACTCAGTTTTTGATTTACAAATAGAACGATAAACATAATTTCAACCGTTATAATTAAAAAAATTAATATCTATATTTCTAGCTTTGAAGAAGAAAAAATACAAACTCTCCGAAACGTTGACAACTTAAAAAAAATTTTTTTAATAATCTAGAATGTTAGTTTTCCGCATTGAAAAACAAAAAGATAATAATAAGTATTTTTATTTGTTAAAAATATTAACAATTATTTTGCGAGTTTAAAATTTCTCTTCTCATTTTACAGAGCAGAATTGTTGAAATTTCGACCTAAACCTACCAGTTTTAAATCCGCTTTCAGCTTAGAAAACTAAAACCAGCAAATTAACGATTTTTTCATTGTTTTGTGATATTCTATACACGTAATTTCATCCCGAGTAAATATTTTGAAACCTAAACAAAAATCCTCGTAAAATTGTATACCGGAAAACCGTTATTTCCGGTCACTTTGACAACTTACTTTTCGAGATAAATTCAAACGTTTCAGATTATCGTCTTGAAAGAGCAAAATTTTTACAATATTCAAGGGTTCTCCGATATCGTGCAATAAAAAAAAGTAAACAACTCGAATCCGGTGCTAGGACAATTTATTATTTATTCATTTGTAAGGATTTCTTTTGTATCTTCTCCTTTGGCGAAAAGATTTGCGTAAAATCAATACGAAGATACTCCTTGTGACTTCTAAATATAAAATTAATTCTAAAGTGGAAATGTGACATATTACATAAAGATTATAGCAGTGTCTTTGAGCGAGGTCGAGAATCTGAATTGGTTTCCTCATTTCGACCTTAATTTATTTCTTTCAGATTACCGGTTCAAAGCTGCGCTGATGTCAAGCAGATAGAAGGAATGTTCGGTCAAAACGAGAATTTCACTTAGATTTTAAACAAGCTGAGTTTGATGTAGAAATTTGGCACTTGATTTACTTTTCGTGACCTTTTGACGATAGAAAATTGCACTTATATTAAAAAACATACTTCAAAGACTGACAGCGTAAGAGTAAATAGTATGAGAGAAAGTTTATAATTTTGCCATGTATTTAAAATACGATTTTAATTTAGATGGTTTGAATAATCTTAAATATTACTGTCCTTTTCTCGCAATTTCACTGTTAAATTTGCCAAACCACATTAGTTTTAATTAAAATCTTATAATATTTTGATAATTGAGAAGAGAGTGTTCTAGTCTTTTAGAAATAAGTAATATAGAGCTAGTCAAAGTTGTTATTAAAACAGTTCTAAAGCTCCTAAAATTACTATCATTGCGCCAAACTGCTCACTCTACAATTAAAATCATAAATACATTGGAAATTTTGTGAGACGGTACATGTAATTTCTATTAGGCAGAAAAAGATAGTTGCTGACCCTGTCTCAGGATAAATTCTTCATTTCTGTAGTAGTCTATAAATCACACGATAATTTTATTTGTTGTTATTATTATTAATAATGAAGACAACAATAATCCAACAACACATTATTATAACTAAAACAATAACAAGTTTTGCCTTAATACTCAAACTAAAATGTTTAGTAACACTATTTAACACTTATTAATCAATGTCTCAGTCCTAATGATGTCCTAATTTGTTTTTTTCTGGTACTTATCTATAGTAAGATCATTGTCGACGTCATTGCCAATCAAAGTAGTAATCTAAATTTAAATTATCATTGTTAATAAAAAATACGAGTTAGTTATTCTCTATATGTTCTTTCTCTATACTCTAGAGCCGCGTTTCTCAACCTTTTTTAGCCTGCGGACCACTAAAATTTAGCGGCTTAAGTATCTATTGCTGTCGCTAAAATTAGTTTGAGATATTTGTGTTTTGTAATTTATATATAAATTAAAATGTAGCTATTACTAATTTTTTAATTTTTTTGCGGATAAATAATTGTCCACAGAATAGTAAAATTTCTTAACGGATCACTAGTGGTCCGCCGGACCACCGGTTGAGAATAGCGGCTATAGAGTATCCTTGCATTTGTTTCTTTTGCTCTAAATATTAATTATTTTGTTAATGCTAATTAAAAACAAATCAAGAAAGCGCCGATTAACAATTCTCTCTTATTTAGATATACCTTAGTTATCAACTTTTAACCAGCAAGTGTTAGAAATTTGAAATACCCATCTTTGATTAGTTAATTTCAGAAACTAACCAAACGCAAGTGTAAATTTCAAAGTTACAACGCTTACTATAGTATTTCTCTGATAAAAAATAAACTTTAAAATCCTTCTTGACATATTTATTTATTTGATAAAAAAATATCTAATTTTCTTCCAAAATTTTTTTCCATCTTTCAATACTTTATCAGGAAATACAAAACAGTTGACCTTCTTCTGAAAAAACTAGTAATTTCTTCCATATTATTATTATCCTTATTTACTTAATTGATTTTCTATTTCTCGTTTTCAAGCCATGTTATAGGCGACTGAGATAGACTAAACGCCACTACGCGGTACAAATACGAACTAACCAAAGGGAGTCGTTAACTGAATTCATGCGATCGCTTACTGAAAAAACGTTTATTTTGTGACTTTATTTGAAGATTTTGATGGTTTTATTATAATAAAAACGAAGTAAGATGATTGTTAAACAATATGTTACGAGCATTTGTCCAGCTATTCAACCGTTGAATAATAAAACGAACTGAAACTAACCTCAACCTACTAGAATATTAATATCGTAATTAAATTTTGCATACGTTTCTTTTTAAAGTTTGTTTGAAAAACAGTGAAAAAAAGTTATATTTTATGTTCTAAATATTATTTTTTCTTACCTGTAATAAGCATCTTAGAGTTTGATCAATTTTTAAATGATTCCTCCTTGTCAACACTATCCGTGTTGTTTATGTTATTTTATGATTTTCTTTATCATTGATTTAATAAAATATTAGTTGTTAATATAAAATCAAGTCCTTACCTTAATATAAATTCAATTATTGTGGTATTTGCCCTTGTATTTGATCCTTTTTAGCTGCTCTGAAATGTTGTCAAATTCTTCATCATGACGAAGCTCCAAAATTATTATAACAGCTTTTGATTATAGAAAAACTGTGAATTAGAATAAACCACAGACACATTACAGTGTTGTCTTAAAGACATTCTAGATAAAACCTTTAGAATTTGTTAATAAATCATTTTTAATCACAATAATCGCTTTCCAAACAAGTGAAAAACTGACAAAAGTGACTATAAATCGCCGTAAAATCACAAATTTTTATCACAAGTTACAGAAAAACAAATTTAGAAGCACAGACATAACTCTCATTCACTATATTTCAAATAATTGTTACAAAAATCGTATTTAAAATATGAACAAAGTATTAACCTTCAACTTGTTTTAGTTTATTTTTTGCACATTACGATAGCACAACTAGTCAAAACACACAAAATTGAGTATTCAATATTATTCTTACTTCCTTTTTATTATTACTAAACACAAAAGCATAAAGGAGAATAAATAATCATGTAAGAAAGTAGTAAATTTGAGAATGAATGACTCTCTTTTAAAACATGTGTTTAATGCGACAGTGGCGGCCTCACCGGTCATCTCATTCGCGAATTTATTATTGTATTCATATATACTCATACTATCTAATAATCGCTATTACATATTATGTTTTTTTTTCATGGTCGTAACTTCCCGGAGGTTTTAATCTGTTTCCTAAGTTGCAAGTAGTTTTTCAAATACGACATAAGTATACGGTGAGAACGAAAATAAACTGAATCAAAATTGACTGTGAGCGCAATGTTTAAATAAGCAAAACTATACAAAAATTATAGACCAGAGTTTCCCCTATTTAATTTGACTAAAGTAACTTATAAACTTCTTCGTTCCTACTTTTCGTTTTCTCTGCTTACTCATTTAACTCTTAAACTGTTGACCAGTTTAAACTTGTCCATTTAGTAGAGTTGTTCACTAATACATGACTTGTTTCTCTTTTAATAATTTGCCCCTTTATTTAGTCTTAGTACTCGTACATGTCGTTTATATCGGGCAACTGTCAAAATTTTCCTTCAGAATAATCTACAACTGATAGCAGTGTAACTTCAATTTTTATTTTCATTTCATTTTCTTTTTTATTACACCCATGGTTTTATCCTTGGAGTAGATAATATTGTGACGCCGATTCAATTCAGTTTTCTTGCAATTTGAAAAGTTGACTTTTTTTAACAAAAATTTATTTAACAACACGTTAAATTACGAGCAATTTACACAAGTACCTCTCAGTAATTAAACAAATTACCTGTACACATCTATCGTCTTCAATAGTCGCTAATAATTCGCCCCTGATAATCTCTATGCACTGCTAAATCAAAACTGCTCCACTTTAACGCTTCTTCTGTTCTATATCCATCAAGGTCGCTTCTAATACGTTCGAAGCCATTTTCAGTAGACCAAATTTGTATCGAAGCGACGAAGAGTCATATCTCTGAAAAGAATAACGTAAGGCTTCCAAAGCATATGTCAAAATATGAATCGTCTTTAAAATTTCCGAGTACATTTTGTAGCAGTAATTATAGTAATCTATGTAACCTTTTAGTTTTGAAAAGGACGGCAGCCTTAAACGTGTTTCTAATAGAGAACAAAAATCTATAACGTTGTTTCACTTTTTCCGATCTATCATTAGATTTTTCATCAGTTGTATCATGTCTATTTGGTCCTCTGAAGTTAATGCCTTTTGTGTTTCTAGTCAAGAATTTTATATAATTCTTACATAAGACATTTATTCGTAGTTTTATGTCATGCTTTTTGCTCAGTTTGTCACGTCTCTTTTGCTACAACACATCCCTTGTGGTTGCAGGATGTGCTTCAGCACTGGTTTAACACACTGTATGTGAAGTTAAGAGACCATCTACACTTAATTCAGGAAATAGTATACATGCAATATCAGTTTTAAAAATTTTGATTTCAGTTTTTCAGTTTACAGAAAATGAATAACAAAAAAATGCGTTTATTTCAGGTGTATTAAAACACATTTTAAAGACTGGTGGCTTAAGAGTAAATAGTATGAGAAAAGTTTGTTTAAAATTTTGCCCTCCAATTTAAATTACAAATCTCTCACGGCTTTTAAAAGTTAAATTCTCTCCAAGTGTTGACTAACAAAACCCGCAAAGTCTTACTTTCAATTTAACAAGATCCTTTTAACTGTGTATTCTAATTTAATGGAATTATGAAGTCGCCGCCTCTGCGACAAAAACTGAGCTAGACTAGCTCCAAGTTGATGTATGTGGCCGTTTTAAGCATCACGATAAGTTAATGGAGCGAAGCTTTAAATTTAAAAGAAAACGTCAAGATTAAATAGAAAACGTATTTTACAGTTGATTAGAGCGTAAAAAGAAAATGTGTCGA
The DNA here is from genome assembly GCA_029207805.1 of Tribolium confusum. Taxonomy (NCBI): domain Eukaryota; kingdom Metazoa; phylum Arthropoda; class Insecta; order Coleoptera; family Tenebrionidae; genus Tribolium; species Tribolium confusum. The sequence goes on from JALGAY010000006.1 coordinate 16,984,772, forward strand.
AAATTTATTAATAGATCATCCAGCTTTGGCTAATTAGTATAATAGATGCATTTAATTGCATCCCTGATGCCGATAGTAGAGGACTGGACGTTAATTATCGTTAACTAACTAGATTTGAACTTGATGGAATTTGAAATTGTCGTTGTCCGAGCCACCGGTTAGAGACTGTGCAAACAGTCTTGCGATTTGCAAACATTTGTCGAGCAAACATGGCCCAGAAAGAACTAGGAGAAAAAAATCAAATCCCTCACTGAGATTTCCCAATTGGGTTTGAAATTTCACTTAGGCGGTAAAATCCGAAGGCCTAAAGTATTCCGAAGGCTTGCCAGGCACTTATCCATCTTACACTTACCTCTAAGAAGGAACAGATTTCCCTCACTTTTACAATCAACTGCATCCGAACACCTTATTTGTTACACCACTTGAATTAATAAAGATCCGAAATATTCAAATTTAGTTTTTTGTCTGGAATGTAATCTAAATTACCTTTTCATATATTCATTGCTTCGCGCTGAAATGTACGGATTTGCTGGATTTGGCTTAACAGAAGTAGATAAGTTTGCAAGGAAATCACAATTGCTAGATCTCACGTGTCGCGGCAAATTTTAAAATGATATTTTACGCTTTCAAATAAACTATAAACATTTTTCTTGCAATAAAATAAAGTCGGGCAAATTTGCATACTTTTATTGCTAACCCGGCGCATCCACCATTTGTATAGCAAGAGCAAAGCTTATTTCCTGTTTCAGAATCAAAAGAACACTTATGAAAGCTAATAAAGTGATGTTTTACAACATTTTTAAAAGCCAAATCTTCTAGATTCAAGTGAATGTAGGTATACTACAAGTTGTAATAAAGCTCTAATTAAAAGTGAAGTTATGATTTTCAACTGAAATTTATATTTATGAGTACTTACAGAAAATTATAACGTGCTATCAAATAAATTAGTGGTTATAGTGAGTTTAAATAACCAACTGTTTATTTTAATTTTTAATGTCTTAAATTCAATATCTAAATTCTTGACTTCTTAGCAATTCTTATCATTAGAATTGATGCATGTCTGATACCAAGCTTAGACGAGCACTAAAACACCAAACACCAACAATTATAACAAGTAGTCCAAAAACGTTTTGCCTGTCAAAATGGTAAGCTTGTATTTTATAGATTCTTAACAAATAATAGAATAACATTTCTTATTAGAAACGTCAAATTATGCTTTTGTATTTAATTTTTCAGGTGTATGTCAAGTTGTTGTATATCTTTGTTTTATTTGATTGCTTTAAAATATTGGTATTATTTTATCTTCAACTAGGAATTTTGCCACATTTGGTCAAGATTTTATTGATAACTCAATGATGTTTTGACAAGGAAGGTAACTCAATAACGAAAAATTTGGATCACTCGTTATAAACACACATTTAAAACGCTTATTATAATGACAGTTTAATTAACATCAACACACAATACTTTTAGATAAAAATTTATTGTTTTAAACAATGAAAAAAAAACTCATTAAATTCTCGTTTGTATGAAATTTATTCCTTTTCGAATTATTTCTTTGAATACAAACAGTGTTTAAGGTAGGTCCAAAGTACACATGTTCAGTTTCTATTTTTATTTTTAACATCCTTACGATAACTCTAGTCTTGCTGTTTTTTCATTTTTCCCGAATCAATTGATTTGAAGAATTGGCGATTTTGCATACCCATCAAGATCACCTAACAAGATCATCCTGGATTATTTTTTTTAGTATTTTATGAGTTTAGTGTCCTCATTGCTTTTTCAACACAAAAAGAATATTGGCAAAATGATAAACTCGATATGAATGACAGCTTTTTATTTATTTAAAAAAATAATATGTATTAATGCATAGAAGGAATGGTGGTAATCATAAAAATGTTATTTTAAAAGCAAATTTTTATACAAAAATTTAAAAAAATGTACTTTTGGTTTTAAAAATAATTAATTCAAATTGTTTGCTTTTTTTAGAATCGCTGTTAAAAATCCGTTTTTTCTAGTAGTATCGCACCCTCTATAAAAATTATAGGATTATTCTTTTAGAAAAATAAACTATAATATTTAAACAAAAACTGTTTTTTTATCTTTAAAAACGTTTTTGTGTTCAACGCAGTTGTTTTTGTATTTTTAATAGAGTTGAGCTATTGTATAGATTTTGGGCTGCTGTCCGGATCATAATTTTGTTTCGATTGACAATCATTGTAATAATAGTAGGTAGTTGATCCAGTATCGTAGAGCGACGAATAATTAGTTTCTATTTTATTAATGACCTAACTCAATAGCGATTTAATTTGACAATAGCTATGGCTGAAATGCAAGTTTATGTTTTCGGTGTAGTACCTAGGAGCAAACAACGCTGCAACAAAGCATGACCACACATGAGCGAAAACCAGCAATAAGCATGTCTAGTACAACGTAACATAAATTTACATTTTGTTAGGTTGATTTTAAATTAAACTATAAAAAAAACTAATGGGCGAAATTCAAGTTAAACTATATCGTAAATTTTAATACTTTTCTTCTGCAACAACCAATTGCAGAAATAAATTTCTCTGATTTTTTATGAAAATGAAAATAATTTGCTATGCAACCGGTAGTACATCAATTTGAAATTGGTCTCTAAATGTATTTTTTTAAGTGTAAAAGTGTACAAAAAATAATGATGTAGATCCTACTAAGCATATACATTGCTACCAATCAATTACTAAATTTAAAATTGACAAGCTTCATCTTCTGAAATTAGTAAAATTGCGGCTGCTGATTTTAAAATTAGTATGAGTGTATAAATATGTAAAGTAAGTAGGTAAATATGTAAAGTAACTATGTAAGTTACAAAGCCTTTTGTCCATTAGACTAAAAATGTACCAAAACCGGAAATCTAAAATGTTTAAACTCTACTTCAAATAACACTCAGAATAGATAGTTTTATTACTTAATTATTTAAAAAAAATAATTATATGTTTTACCACCAATCGGTCAATCCGCTGATCACTTACACGAAACCTATACCCGTCACGATAACAATAACTAACCTCAAAATTGACAAAAAAATCGTTGACACAATTTTAGTTGTGAGTGTCAAAATCTGATGTCTTTTTTTTGTCGCGAATTGTATTAGAATTTTTGAGAAGAAAGGCACATTTCGATGCTATTGATGTAGTAGCGGTGTTATAAATACGTATATGTACGTATTTAAAATAAACTTTAGGAAACCTAAAGCTGTCTTTGAAATAAAGTTTTTTGTGTACTGCATTAACTTTAGGGAGAGATAAATTAGGGAAGTAGAAATAAAACACTCATTTAAATATTTAAGTGTTTTTATTAGAATGTAAATTAGCCGTTTATTAAATTAAACTTTTAAATTTTAAAGTAACATGTTTTTGAATTTTTTATCAAGCCATTTGCACTGCCATTACCCTAATAAAAAATTCGTGGGTTGACACATTCAAGCATCCCAGTGTATCCACAATGTCAAATAAATTTATAACTAAGAGAGGCCGTAACTCCTATTTCAAGGTTTGTACAACACTGACTAATACAAGTGTATAATAGTAAACCTTTTTTTTGTTAAAATCAACTTAACTTTATAATTAACTTATGCACAACTATAAACAACCCTTTCTGTACTGCACCAATTAGTTTGTTTACGAACTGTCGGAAGGCTCTTCATTTCAAAGCAATTTTATTGCGGGATTATTTACAAATAACAGTTATTGACAAATGAAACTCAAAGGATTCATTTATGCTTTTAATTGATATTAAAATCAAATCGAAATATTTCCTGGTGTGAAGAGAAAAAGGTAAAATAAATATTAAAATTAATTAGGTATAAATACCTACTCAAAGCGATGTATTTTTATCGAGTCTCAAAAGAAAATTTATTACGAAGCATTTTGCTAGTGTAAATAACTAATAACCTACAGAAGAGCACTAGACGGATGCATTCGTTATATCAATTACCATCTTTTAAAATATTTCCTGTACAAAATCCCAGCACTCAGTTGTTAATTCGTATGCGTCAGGTTCCATCATTCCTGGCGTGATGAATTTCTTTCCCGAAAATTGTGTACATTGGGTGTCGCGTCTTTCACTGTTGACTTTTAATTATTCCTAGATTATCTCGTTTGCAGTAAAATCGTGTGAAATCAGTCCAAGTGTTAATTGAAATCGGCTATCGAAATGCAAGTTTGCCACACATAATTCGACATTAATGTATTCATTGTTTGGCGTCAGGATGCACAGCTTTCAGAAGGCGGTTGTATTGGAGGCCGAGATAAGTGGGTTATTTCCCCAAAGCCCTATGTACGCATGTTCTAATGCCAAAATTCCGGCAGCTTGCATGCTTATTTTGTATAAATGTTAATGTCACGCGAACTTGTTGCCTACAAAGGCGAGAGGAGCAAATTTTTCAAAGAAGGAACGACTTATAGAGATGAATAAAACACACGGGATAATAGAGCCAAAACGTGCATGGATGACTAGAGGGGTTAAAGGGAAAAGAACAAAAGACGGCAAATTTGTTGAATGTATGATTTTTGCTTTTATTTCAGGTGGGTCAAAAAACACTTATTTGATTTTAAGTAAAAAGTAAAGTGTTTTACAACAGGCAGATTATAAAACAGAAATTTTGGTCACAAAGACATTGTTAAATTCAATTTAAGAAGATTGGTAATACTGAATTTAATAACTTTTTATGTTTTATCACATTACTTGTCGCACAATTTTGATGATATTACGTATTTTTCCAAAAAAAAAGAAGTGAAATTGAGTGCTTGGCAGATGTTGCCAAAGATGATAGATAGCGCCAGCGCGTACTGTCGTCCTCCCCAAATTTGGAAAAATGACTTCAGTTATAAATTTTACAACAAAGGGGCTTGGGATCGAAGTTAAGTCGCCCGCAATAAAGTGCACAATAGGCATTTTTCTGGTTATTGAAACAGATGTATGGGATCTGGTCTCTGTCGGTCTGCCGCAGGTATAAAGTAAGGGTCCACTTTATTGCGGGCGACTTAACTTCGGTCTCAAGCCCTTTTGTTGTAAGATTTATAACTTAAATCATTTTTCCAAATTTGGGGAGGACGACAGTAGGTTGTTGTCTAAACATAGTAACTTTGGCTTCATTTTGTCTCCATAACTCAATAAAAAGCAAACACAGTAAACATATTAACAACAAACACGTGTTATATGTTGTTGCTGTTTACACAAGAATAGTTGGATTAATAGTAGCCGAGAGTCGGTAGAAATAAGACGCTATAAGCATTTTTGTTTAAATTTTAGCACATTTTATTAATGTATGTACATTTTAATTTTCTGCTGAACTATATAACCTCATTAAGTACCTACTGTTTATCTACTAAAAAAACTCATTTTACATTATTCTTGAAGTGACCTAATTAACAAAAATTTAAAAAATCAATGCAACTCCCCTATAAAAATATTTTGTTTTTTACTTAGATGCAACCAAAAACCAATTTTGTTTTCTCATTCAGGTTACAGGAAACAATTCTAATTAAATATCAGATAGGGCAACTGCTAGCGGATTTTTTTTTCACAGATTAGGTTTTACCTATGCCTAACTTATTATTTTTTCAAATAATATTTAATTGTTAAAGGTCAGTTTTAATAACAAAAAGGTTTTTTAAACGCATTTTTAGAAGTGTCAAAAAAACGGAAAAGTTTTTATTCAATTTTAATGTAATCCCGAACAAAACTTTAGTTTGAAATTTGAAAGAAGTGACAATTCAGCTTTGATGCTTAGTTTTTCTTGAGCTATATCCTAAAAACTTGGTATTTACTATTCAGCGCTGTAAAGTTGCTCTCAGCTGTCAGAAAGTAAATCTAATACAATATTGATTTTAATTGAAATAGTTTAAGGAATTTGAATAATTGTGCGAACAGAACAATATAAACCTATTTTGATTGTTGCAATAAGGAAATTACAAATGACCTACATTAACTGTTCTTTTAAACTACCTACTTTTCTAATTACTTTTATTTGGTAAATTTGGCATGTAACTTGTACGGGCATAATTAAAAAAAATGCAAAAAAATTTCTGAAACATATTTCAAATATTCAAAGTTTGAAACTTGCACATTGCTAGATTTATTTTAAAACGCTCAAACGGCTAGAGGTACTGTTAAGAACAATTTAAAAAAAAAAGTTTCGAGTAAATAGTCCGAAAAAATACTAAGAAAATATCAAGCTGTAAGTCATACTGTAGCATAAAATTCCACAAAACCATTATTAGTCACGCCCACGGACCGATCTAGATAAATAATGTCTTATTAGTCACGCCCATGGACCGATCTAGAAGAATAATGTCATTGTTTCGCTTAAATAGAGAAAGGTCACGAAAATTCCGGACACGTACTAGAAAAACTATAATAATAGTTATATAAGCGGGCGGAAACAATGACCGAGAGTTAGTGAAAACTCGACAACCGATTGAGTGAACGGCTCATCGAAAGCCACGTTATCGGCAGTCGTAGTTAATACATATACTGCCTGAATATCGAGTTATCTACTAAATTGTTGTTGTGTGTAATCGTGTATATAGGAGATATAAATTATTCGTTATTAATTCAACTTTATGAATTAAAAAAAAAAACCAATTCGCCCATACGTAGCAATACAATAAGTTGTAAAAAATAAATTTTATATAAAATAAAGTTTGCTAAACGATACATTTATCTCTAGTAATTTAGATATTACATCTAAGATATAAATTAGATCGCTTAAATATAAAAGAAACAACTCTGCTCTTATTTCATTATAAAGTGTATTGCCAGTTTATTTTTTCAATACACAACAAATTATTCTACTTAACTCTTATCGCCTCGCAGATTTTATTATACAAAATTTAATTCTCTCCGATCTCATCTACAATTTCACTGACTTACGCTACAAAATAGCTGCCAACAGCTGTTTGTTTTAATTTTCATTTGCATTTGTGTCTGAATGTGTTGTTTGCTCTTCTATAAGTAAAAAATTCTAACTGAATAAATACAATATAGATGTTAAATAAAATCTTAAATCTTCTGTTGCGCCAATCCGGTCTATATATACGTATGTCATTCTTGCGTTTTATAAACACCGTTTTTGTCATGCCATTTCGTCTTGCATCTTACGTCAATATACAGGGTTATTCACGTAAGATGACGAGCCTGACCAGGTAGAAATGCAACCCAAAATACAGTTTACAAAGAACTCATTGTGTTTTGGAACTAGAAAATTAAATTAGAGATCCAGATATATACGTATTAAAAGTAGTTGTCAGTGTCATTACATTTGTCCATTCATAATTATTTAGCGTAGGGTTTTCTAACAATGAAAGAACTAAATAACATGATACTAATTTTTGGTGAATGTCGAAAAAATTGTGTTGCTTTGCTTTAAAGAAGCAAGAACTAGAACTGTTACTTGCCTTGAAAATGAAGTTGCAGGTACTGAAGTTTCAACCGAAAATCCACATATCGCTCAAAAAGAGATCTTAAGACAGTTAGGAATTAGTCAATCGTCGGTTTGTAGGATTTTGAGAGAGAATAAGTTTCATCCGTACCATATACAATTTGTCCAAGAGTTAAAACCGACAGTTACCCCAAAAGGCTCAAGTTTTGCAATTTTGTTATAATAGCTAGCAGCTGTCTTTATTTTATGTGGATTATGATGATGCAAGAGAGGTTCAGTTGGCTAGATAAATGATATTTTGGGTTGCATTTTTACCTGGTCAGGCTCGTCATCTTACGTGAATAACCCTGATAAATCTAGCTTGAGTGTTCCAAAGCACTTAATACTTTTTTTGGCAGCAAAACTGTAGCATACGGTATTCAAGTTTTTTTGAGTTAACGAATGCTTGCTACAGTGTGTTTTTGTCCATCTCCATATGAATTTAATCGTATTGCACTAATCATTACAGGTAAAGAAGTAAGCACTAATAAGGACACTCTAATAAGGTTATGTACCCATGTTTTAACATTTTGGCTTTATGTACTTCTGTGGTCGTCAAAGCAGATGTTGTGTTCTCTGTGAGCCTTTGTAGCTTACGCTCATATTAATATAGTTTTTGACTTTATTTCTTATCCAAATTATTTGAGTTATCTTTAATTTAAATTTTTGTAACAATAATATTTTGAAAACTGCTAAATTTTGGTTAAATTCGAAATAAAGCTAGACTAGGACAAATTCTTAACCATCAACTCCCTTTGAAAACAAATGAGTAGTAGCAATAACAAATAATTAAAAAATGTCTCCCTTAATTTTATTATTGTTGTTTTTAGGCTGGAAAGTGTGAATGTGAATCTTTTGAAAGAACATCTCCGACTTATGGCGCTGAATAAAACAAATACAGCAATAAAGAGCAAAGCGGGCCCCTGACAGAATAGAATGGAAAAGCTTTCGTTGCTGACTATGGGGTTAATAGGTTTTTTCTTTATCTGCAGGTGGATGATTAGATTGCGGGTGTGTGTGGTGGTTATTCGTATTTTATTCATCGAAGGGCCTGCCGTGGACTGAATAAGTAATAAGGGATTTTCAGCATCTTTTAGAGAGTTTATTTACTAAGAATGCAGTGCCATTTAGGTCTCTTATAAACCACACATGTATGTCGCAAAAGCTTTCAAAAGCTCACTCGGAAAAAAGATTCGGAAGTCGTCGCAAATAATTGAATTTCGCTTCTTATCAATCATTGTAACATTCGAGACAATGGTAAATTTAAAGCGTTTTCTCCAAGAAAAGAAGATTGGGACGGATCAGAATGGCTCTTCCTAGTCGGCTAATTATCCCAAGTGACCCGACCGCCTGCATTCTTTTTGTTTGATAAAATAGTTTTGTAAACACAGACCAGAAATTCACAATGAAAGAACCGATCAATATTTACAATTATGACACATGAATGATCCTGCGAAACACTTTGATGTTGGTAGAGCGCCAAAGCTGCCAATTATTACACGTATAGTTTTAGGCAGGACAAAATCAAATCAAAATCATTCATTTCCGCTACAAGACTAACCCTCTATACTCTCATTTAGACAGTCAACCCTCAAATTTCAGAAACAAACAATTATTTCCTAAACTTGGTCTTTAATTGATTACTGAACTATCCAATCTTTTAGAGATAAGTTTGTTCATTAATGAAAATAATAATATAAATTTTATTAATAATCTACGGTTAATAAATGAAGAGTAAAATCTACACAAATGTTAAAATAGAAAAAACAGTGTTAAAAATGTTTTCCGTATTAGCAAAAACCATAAGTCAGATAAAAATAAAAAACACCAATAAAATCTACGAAAAAAATAAAAATAGAATTTAATCCTTCTTTTTCTGATTTTCTTTATAAAGAATTAATTTTATTAAATTGAAATTTTTGCGACATTTTTTCTCTCGCTCCCAGACTATTGACACAGAGTTCATAGGATTAGTTTTATTACTTGTCTCAGAAATAAAGCAAAAAGTTTGTTGCTTCTAGCCGTCCGTCTAAGTAGAGCTTTTAACCGTTTTAAGGACTTTCACTGAAATGCCCCCAGTATAGCTTGACCTTAACATTTTTTTAATGTGTAGGTGTAAATAACTTATATAAAACTGCTGTGTTATCACCTACTTCTATTCTTAAAATTTCAATTCCTATTTTGAAATGTTTTAGATTTTCTTCTTATTTGCCAAAAATTTAAATAACTATATAGAGATACAAATTATAATCACTCACATATTAGTATAAACTTCGTTTCAGTAAAATTCAATAAGCTCAATAATTTAGAAATACCCAAACACGATGTATTTCCCTTCCGTCATTGAAAAACTTTTTAATCTCTGTATTAGCGGTTCCGTCTTATCACCGACTCTACTTCAATAAATTCCGCGTTAAAACTTTGATTCCGTAACCGTATTATTCAAATTACTTTCGAGATTACAACTGTTTCCGAAGAAAGATTTCTTCCTTTTCCCTCATATTGCAACAGTTTGGTGCATTATTCAGTTCACAGCTTAATTAATTTATCGGAATTGATGAATAGCACCCGCGCCACTAATCAACAATAACAACAATTTCGGGATGGCTCAGTGACCGACAATATAATTACGTCGAGATTTATGTCACGTCAAAGACTTTACAAGGAAATGTAGGACGAAGTGAGAATAACAAGCGATTTTTTTAACATCCGGTGCGAACGGAAGTGATAGGAAACGGGAGGAGTTGCACAATGTCAAGCGTAGCGCACTGACCCGATTCGGCTTTATTTTTGATGAAATTGTTCTAATATAGTGCCTACAGGTAACCAGTTAGTCGTGAAATTGGTCCCGTAATACACAAAAATTGCCTTCCACTTCTGAAATCGGAACAAGGAAATGTTTTGAAATGTGGACCAATCGATAGAAATAATTCCACGACAAAACCGATGTAATAAATATACAGAAATACGTTTCCATTAATAACGGGAAAGCCGAACCGAAAAAAAGAGGAAAATGACTCATTTATTTTATTTTTTCCGGTGGGTTCAGCTATGAAGCAAGTTTTAAATGTTCTCATTGAGCTAAACGTGTGCTTATTATTTATTACCGAGATGAGGGAAGAAAAGTAAACTTTGGAAACTTTCAACGTAGTTGTTTAACAAGTAAGAAGGACTATTCCTTTTGGAATTAGTTAAAAGAAAGTTGCGTAATACACCTATGTGTCTAAAACAAAAACACTTTCTTAACCTCACTTGCGAAAAAATCAATTTTGAAGCAAATTTACTGACAATATTTTTATTGCTTTTAAATTCTCTCTGGTGAATACGCGAAAACAATATCAAATCTCTTTCCATCATCGAAATGGGAAACAATATCATATTAGAATCCTCAAACGAAAATTGTACCCATTTTAAAGAAAAATATATTTTTTTGTATACAAAATTTAGTCTGTAACCTAACATTTTCCTACACTTACTAAAAATACATAAATTCTTTTATTTGCAAAACGAGTTTAAATTGCTAGCCACAATAATTGGCAACTCTGATTGGTTGATGTCACAAGAATTATAATAAATCACTATTACGTGATCTTTGGAAAAACATTATACTATTATAATTCATGTACAGTCTTATTCACTCTAAAAAATTGATAAAAGTGCGCCCTTATACAAAAATTTTTAACATACTTTTTTATTATTTCAATATTTTCTTTTTTTTATTTCATCTTTTTTTTATGTCTTAGAAAGGTTTTTATTTACTAATTATAACGATATACTAATGAAATTTATTTTTAAACATTTGATGTTTTTCATTGTTTTTAGCAAAAATTTCAAAGAAAGAGATACAAAATCAATTATCTATTTAAATTCTTTTATTTGATTGGTTAATTTTAAATTCATTTTATTTGATTGGTTGATTTAAAATTGCCTGATATTTCACAAGTGACATATGACATAATAGTAAAAAAATTGTATTAATCATCAATTAAAAGTGATTTGATTAAACGTAACAATTATTTTTTATTAATAGGAGCGATTTAGTAAGTATTTAACTCAAAATCATCCTCTTTGTTGTTGCTACAACGAAAAAAATTCATACAAAGATTACCTAACCTAAAAATTTTACGAAACTTTTACTTTCAGTGAGTGCCTAAATAAAAACTACTTTAAACGTTTAAATTCTAATAATAACAATAAAAAAGCCTCTTTAGAATCTTTAGGCTATGTATACATTACAACATTAAGAAAATTACAGTTTCTCCAAAAGGGTTAACCACGAAGGAAATCGCTCCCATGAACCATAAAAAAATCAACGTAACATTTAGCTTAATGGCAGGATAAATATAGGACATTTTTTAGCAAAATGAGAGGAAAAACACTAAAATTTATTCAAAATTACATTTATTTCTGCCCAAGGGGGCCCCTGTTATTTTTTATTACATAAAGACTGAAAACAAGTACGTACATTTTGAAAGAAATATTATAATTTATTAATAATAATTAAAAATTTATTCTTTGCATTTGATTGGCTATTTAAGTGACTGTGACATATGACAGATGTAAACATAACCTCAAATTTTTGTTGTCGAATAAAAGTGATTTTAAATTTAATTAAACGTGATTTAAAATGTTATTTCTGTTTCACATAGGATTGTTTATAATAAGATCAAAATAATTTCAACAAACAGGGTCGGCCCAAGAACTTACTTCACTATGGGGGCTCTTTGTTGCCCCCCCGAGGCCCAAGAACGATAAAATAACAGAAACAGGTGTCTGTGTTATTTATTGGCCGTGTCGACTAAAAACAACACTGAGTTTTCGTTGTGACCCAATATAATCCCTTTTGGTTATCACCAAAACGAAAAAAATCATCACTTTAATTTCCTAACCTAAAAAAATTCTAACAGTAAACACCCTCTAAAATCCTTCGACTTTTTCCAAGAAGGTGATTCAAGGAGAAATGATTAGCCTCCATAAATAAAAAAGTCCTACATTTTAATGACAAATAAAAGTGACCTTTTAGAAAAAACAAAAATGGAACGCTGAATATGGGACATTTTTTAACAAAAACAGAGAAAAATTGACAGAAAATTGGTCAAAATTATATTTATTCCTGATCAAGGGGGCCCTTTTTTATAATGTAAAGACTGAAAACCAGTACGTGCATTTTGAAAGAAATTATAATTTGTTAATAAATAAAAATTTATTCTTTGCATTTCATAAAAACATAACCTCAAATTTTAGTCAATTAAAAGTGACTTGAAATAATTAAATTAAATTTAATTAAACGTGATTTAAAATGTTATTTTTGCTTCACAGTGAGTTTTTGATAACAACAAACAGGGTCGGCCTAAGAACTAATTTAACTATGGGGCCCCTTTGTTGCTCCCACAATTAAATAACAGATGTGTGTGTGTGTGTTTTCAATTATCCGTGTCTACTAAAAACTACACCGAGTTTTTGTTTTGACCTAATATAATCGCTTTGTTTTTTGACTTAATATAATTGCTTTGTTGCTATCACAAAAAAAAGTGCAATAAGTAATAACTACCTAATCTAAAAATTACAACAGTAAGAAGCCTCTAAAACCTTTCGACTTTCTTGGAGTAATTCAAGAAGGAATGAGCCCCAATAACTAAAAAAAGTCTTCCATTTTGATGTTGTTGAAAAATAACATTTAGCAAAAAATGGAACGCTGAATACAAGATATTTTGTAGCAAAATTAAGGAAAAATCACAAAATCATTAAATATTCAATTTATTCCTGACTGAAAGGACTCTTTTCAACATTATTTAAAGTTTATAAAATTTCTTCTCTATAAAATTTTTTAGCAATACGATATGGAGATTTCAATGAATAGAGACGATTTAGTAAGTATTTTACCTAAAATATCCATTTCTTGCCACCACAACAACAAAAAAAAATGTGCGAAAAATAAAAAAATTATCTAACTAGAATTTTTTTTATCAGTAACAAGGTAAATACCAGTTAGAGGCCAAAGTTGTTTAATTAATAACTATCTTACAGTTGATAAGTAATTGTTTTTTTTGCAAAATAATAAAATTTTAATTAAAACACGCAATTAAAAATTAATTAAAGAAAAATAAATAAGGTAGGCAACCAAGAATACGCTTTTTTTAAATTGTATAAAATAAAGTTTCTAATATGATATATTACTTTATACACGTTAGAATAATTTTATAGGATAAGGGTCCCATAAATGAAGAAATATATGCATACTAAGTGTTTCAGTAAAATTCTTATACACTATAAATGTGTAAAAAATTGAATAAATTTTTTTTTTAATATAATCTCAATCACAAACATAAAAGTCGACATATCTATTGTTTCCAAATTTGATGCTATTGTTAATAATCTTTTTATTTCTTTTAATGTTTTAAACTTACAAAAATATTCAAGGACATTTAATAATAAAAATTTTACTATTAACTAAGTTATTAAATAATACTATTTAAAGCAATAATTATTGTTCGGAAGTACCCACACTCGCACGCCAAGAATTTTTTTTTGTAAATAATAAAACAAAAATGTATAATAAATTTTCACCAATCTATAATTTTTTTATGACTTTATAATATTAATATATTTTGCTAAACTTTCTGTTGTAAAACAAATTTTGGTCAGATACACATTCTTTCGCAGGCGTTTTGCACACAATATAGTGTCATAAACGTCATATAATTTAAAAACGTGATTACAAATATCATATGTTATTTAATAAATAAAAAATTAGACAACAGTGGTTCATCTACAGTACATATTGCTTAAATAGTAAAATAAAAAAAATATTATTTGAAAATGTAATAATTTGTTTTTAAAGTAAATTTCATTATTGTTTTTTTATTAAATGAGTTAGGGTCACAATAAATTAGGTTAGGTGACTACAAACAATTGCTAAATAGCTAAAGAAGATCAATTTTTTAATCAAAGGCCGAATATCTATTGCGCCCCAGGCGTGAACGCCTGTCCAAGACTGAATATCCACCGCGTCGAAGGCGCAAATGTCCAATCTAAAGGTGAATCAAAAGTCGAATATCTATCTAACGTTAAGACAAAAGCCGAGTATCGCCGAGAACGTCTGGCCAAAAGCCAAATATTTATTGCGCTGCAGGCGCGAACGCCTGCTCAAGGCTAAATTTTATCGCGCCGCAGGCGAGAATGTCCGGCCGAAAGATGAGTATTTATCGCGCCACAGGCGCGATCGCCTGACCAAAAGCTGAACATATATCGCGCCGCAAGCGCGAACGTCTTGCCAAAACACGAAAATCTCCCGCGCCGCAGGCGCGCACATCTCCCCGTAAGCCGAGTACTAACCGCGCCGCAGGCGCGATTGTTTGAACAAAGGCCGAATATTTATCGCGCCGCAGGCGCGAATATCTGACCTAAGGGTGAATGAATACCTATCGCGCCGCAGGCGCAAACGTTTGAGCAAAGGCTGAATATCTATCGCGCCGCAGGCGCGAACGTTTGACCAAACACCAAATATCTATCGCGCAGCAGGTGGGAACATCTGGCTCAAAGCCAGTATTCAACCAGATATTCAAGTTATACAAACAAATAAAAATTTGTATACTTCAATCTAAGGCGGCGTTTGCGCCGCCACACATCGCTTTCGGTTTTAATCGAAAGCGGCGCCAGTAGCGCAATATCGCCTTCGGTGTCAACCGATGGCGGCGCTGCTAGCGCAATATCGCCTTCGCTATCAAGCGAAGGCGGCGCCAGTAGCGCAATATCGCCTTCGGTGTCAACCGAAGGCGGGCGCCATTAGCGCCCTGGCGCTTGCGCCTTTCGCCCGGAGGGCGAAAACGCGGGCCCGCGTAAAGGGTGGCCGTAAGGCCACCGTTTTAAGCGGGCTCGTTTTTTACTAAACCATAAATTAATTCCAAAATTTTAGAAGTAATTCAGCAAATTAATGTTTGTGGAAAAAGTATAAAAGATCTAACAAGTAGAAAAAAAATTTTTTTGTTATGCATCAAGTTTTCTCGAACAAATTGTGTGCTGTCATAAAACAGTTTTAAGTTAAATACGAATAAGATAATAGTTAATAGTAAAGACCCCAAGCAATTTTATAAACATGTTCGTTCAAAATTATGTAGCGTTGTTTCTACTTCAAAACTTAAAAGTTTTAAGGGAGTCGCATATGCACAGCTAATTTGTTTGGCGATGTATTTATTAAAGTTTTTGTGTAAAACTACAGGAGAACTTGCTCTCTATGTACATGAAACACAGCCTTAGGCTGCTAATGACTAGTTCTGCGCTTGCGACGTAATATACTATTTGTTTGCACAGAATAAATATTTTTATTTTAGAGGTAACGGGTTGCAGGAACAATAAAATAAAAACCTTTAAATAATTATTGGAACGTTATCATATTAAGAAGAATAAATATTGTTGTAAATAAATTTAGAGTTGACTAATATTAGTTAGTTTTATTTTGGTAGTTATTTTCCATCGCTAATTTTTGTTATTAGGTATTGTAGAGTATATATTTTTTTCAAAAAAATGATTTTATTAAATATTTTTTTCAAATAATTTGTTATTTCATTACCTGTGTTGATTACATTGTCTTTGTCAACCCTACCTCCCACAATAATTCACATACGAGTAAAAAATTAAATTACAACCCATTTTTTTTATGGAAATAAGAATATTTCCATGCATACACTTACAATCGTCTATATTTACTATTTGTTCTTCTTTATTTGTAAAATGGAAACTGTAATAAAATTGAGATGCTTTCCAAGAACTGTTTGCTCATATTCTAAAATGCACTTATATGCTCGCTTGATTGAAACTTAATTTAACCAAAAAATTTCATTTGTTACGATGAAACTTGTTCAAGAATCTCAAATTTTGTAGAATAAAAGAAACAGTAGCGTCGCCAGAATATTTTCTCGGTTGAGCAAAAACCGTCAAAAATTTTTTTTTACAATAACAAGTAAGCACAACAGTAAAATAAAAACACATTTTTTTTATTTCATTTCCAAAATTTGTATTTTGTAAAATAAACACATAATAATGGTTATATTTATGGTTATGTATTAGTCACAAACTACTGTAAGAGAAGACTACTCACTCTCACAGTAAACCGCTTTCTTATGGTATTACGTGGGTGTAGGCATAAGCGCCCGCAACATTCTTGTTAGGAAGGAGAAGAAAACAAAAATTTTCTCTGTATAAAATAGTTATCTAAAAATCGCCACTATTTAAATTTTGTGTGTCAATAAAACTGATTTTCTTAATTCTTAGACTGCCATGATTGACAAACCTTCCCCTTAGCGGACGCCCATGGGTGTATTGAGTGTGAGCCTATGTTAAAAAGTGAAAATGAGAGAGAAACGTAATCAGCTAAACTTTAAAACAAACAAAAATGTCATGTAGAAGATTAAATCCTTATTATTGTTATTCAAAAATAATAATAAAAATTACTGGAACATATTCAAGCAAAATATTGTTAGTTGTCTAAATTGCATGTGCTTATGCTACCAAAAAACGCTCCTAAATCCCATTACTATCTCGTGTTTCTTGATTTGTAATTTATTTTTCCAATTCATAAAAATATTTCTAAATAGTAGTAAATATTTCTAATTGTAGAAAAGCTAATTAGTATCTAACAGTAGCTGTTTATTTTATTTTTTATAAAATTAATTTATATTTATTTTTCATTGGTAGTCCTTACGCATCAAAATCTTACTATTTCACCTATCGCTGTATCCATGTGTTAAAAAACATATTTATTCTGGAAGTATAGTGTACCTAAGCAAAACATTTTGTGTGGGCGCTCGCTCGCTCACCCACAACCACTTCTAGCGCCGCCACTGAAAAGAAGAGCCAACTTTAATATGTCTATTTCATAAAAGTTTTAAAAATCTATTAAGCCAGTTCGGAGCTTTGGAGAAATAATTCTGGAACCGAAATCTCTGATGACTCTGGTGTCTGGCGTCACACCTGTGCAAATGTGTCATCATTTCGCCATTTCTTTAATTCACATGGGACCAACCGCCTACAAGTTGGTAATCTTCATGAGATACGAGAGTTCGTTATCAAAACTCTCCCCGATAAATGCTCACAATTTGGAAGTGCATTGCAAGGAATCTCACCGTCATGAATAATTTATTGATGAAATTTGATGTGTATTGCTTCTATTATCGCTTTTGCTTTAAATTACGTTTCTCACGTCCGTTTGAGTCGTTTGTCAGGTTTAATTAAAAATTTATAAATGTTTGAAACCTTGTAATAAATCCTCTCGTTAATTACTAGCCTCAGACGTAATTTCTATATTTTCTTGTATCAATAGCGAAACGTCTGCGACATTGTACTCTCGACGAACAAAGCACCGCCAGATTTTGTACATTATACGACAAACATTATGTTATTTGACAACTCATCCGTAACAAGTTAGGCCATTCAAGCTGATTAATTTCAGAGTAATTGCTTTGTCTGTTCATGAACTAAAGGAGATACTTACATACTGACATACACGTTCACTACTCACATTAAATTAACCTCTTGATTTATACTACCAGCTTTTTAAATCCCCTGTCAAACAAATATGTTACATTTCTCTCAAATTCACATTTTTGCTACACTCCCAACTGACGTCTCTCGCATCAAGAGGAACATATTCAACAGCTCAAATTTGCATGATTTTTGGACGTCTGATGTGCACTCTATCGATTTTCAATCCGACAAATCGCTTCATGACAATATTTTCCTTTCAAATCGAACCGACACTTAACATGAACACAATTTTTCTTAATAAAAAATACAGATAAAAATGTGCTTTCAAGGAAGTGAACAAAATAAAATTTTGGTTTTATCACACTGAAACGATCGGAGTAAATATCTGAAAAGTTTAAAGATAAAATTTAAAGCAATTGGCTTTTGTCAAAGTATGACTTCGTAGAATACATCTATCTTGAACGGTTTAGCCTCAAGAGACATTCCAAAATAAATAAGGAATTTTTCAAACTTACTACTTGTCTACAATAAATAGTTTTGTGATTTTAAAAGTAAATTAGACGACACAAAGCTTTCAGCAATTTTTCAGTATCTGCTGTTTTATACGGAAAATGTTATAAACTGTGATGCTTTCGGATTTTTTATAGTTTCTGGGAACTTAGAACTGTAATCATAAATTCATATATCCGATCCTAAGTTGTAAATAATAAGTATTCTGGCTGTAATAATAATGAAATTACAAATGTTTTTGCCAAAATTTTGGAAATTTTAGAAAAAACTTAAATTATCTTAATAATTTGTAAGTATTTAAGTTATAAAAAGAGTAAAATAAATCATTTTCCACCAATTAAATGTCGTTTGAACATTTATAGTGACGTAATTTGTAAAGTTTAAAGCACAAATTAGCATTTGAATAGAAAAAATTTCATGTAGGAGTAAAAAAAAAAGACCTCAAGAAGAAAGTCTGACTTGAACTTTGAAAGAAGTCAGACATGCTTGATTCCAAAATTACTTAAATCTGCGGTTTTTATTAGAGCACATGTTATTTAAACATTTCTTTAAATTTATTTACGTGTCTAGTGGATCTCTGGTTAGACAAAGTCTAGATACTTGTAATATCTGTTTTTTTAAATAAAACAAATAAAACATTGTGTTGCAAATAAATGTCACGCAAGTTAAATTACATACAGCATCAGCAAGTTTCCACAGATTCTTTCTCAAATTTTAACGTTCTTTAATTTAATTTTAAGTTGCTATTTTGTATTCGGCCATATTTTATAAATTTTAATTTAGAGGTAAAAGCGGACCAAGACCTAAATAGTTTTATTATCTTAAAAAAAAAAAAAATGTTCGAAGCCAGCGAAACTGAGAGCTGCTCACGCTTAACCTAAAATATAACTGCATGTTCGTTTCTATTCTCAGTGTTTACTAAAACATTTTTTAGAGAAGTTTCTGAGAGATTTTCATCTCCAAGAGCTTCCTAAGTGTTTTTCACTTAAGACTTTAATGTGGGCATCCCCAAGGGCAACTTTTCTCAAATAAAAATTTTTGGGAATTTCTTCTGTGCATTACAGGCAGAATTGTTTGTAGAACATACTCTAAAGCACAATTTTTTTTCTTCTAAAAGAGTTCTCAACAGAAACAGTTTTAAAAAATATTTCTGCAAAACCTGGAGAGAAGAATAATAACTAATGTAACTACTGATTCATAAACATTTGGCGCCAAACGTGAGACCAAATTTTTATGCTCTGTTTTTATGTAACAACTTACAAGGGTGTAAAACACTTCTTTACGATACTACTTTGCGGTTTGTAATGTTAGACATTAACGTGCAAAGGTGTTCTCGAGCAACAACGTCGAGAAACTGTATACCGGTTTCTGGTTTTTTTGCCCCTCATCAGTACAGTGTATCCCAGAACGTTGTGCTCGATTGGAACGGGTGGGAGAACTCGCTTATATCAAGCGAAGTTCGGCTAGTAGTCGTATAGACAGACACAGTGTGCCATCTACCAAAGAGTGCTGGAAGGTGCGAGAGTTGGTATAATAATGTTGGCGGATAACAAAGTTATCTCTTCGGCTCTCACTCGGCCACCAACATAACAAACCTCCACGATTAGGCAAAAACAACTACTTCGCAGACTAATGCCCCGACCGACATTGAATTACATCACCTAATCGCCCATCCCATTATTATACCAACTCTCGCACCTTCCAGCACTCTTTGTTAGATGACACACTGTGTCTGTCTATACGACTACTAAACATTAACGTGTTAATCATGAGTAAGAAAAAATTAATTTTGTTGATAATTTAAAAAGGGTAAAACAAGTATGATTATATTAAAGTAGACAAATAAAAATTACAAGTTATTTCTTGTAATTCTACTAAATTTTGACAATGTAACACATTTTGTAGGATAAAAAAATTCAGTCCAAATTAAAATTTAAAAAAGTGGAAGTTTCACTAAATTGAATTTGTTTATTTTGTCATTACCACAGTGAGTGGTATTAAACTGTCTTTTTTGCTTTGGACACAAGATTTTTTTGTGTCTAAAATCCCCGTTAAAAAGCTTTGATTTGCGGATTTGATGTGACCATTCGTCTGGGAATAAATCCGGGCATCCAGATGTCGATGGGTATACGAAAATGAACAAGGACACAAGCCATGGAAATTCAACGCGAATGCAAATAGGCTCGGCAATAAATCGTTTATACAAGAGCAACGTAGTGATGTGTGCTGAATGTAATTATTAGTGTATTTGTACACATCAAAATGAAAATATCCTGTCTGTAACAAGGTGTTATCATTTAACCGCAGGCTGAATCGTGTGACATGCGGTTGAACGTCGTCATCAAAAGCGGCTAAATTACGTAAACTCTCCAGAAACGAGAGAAATCGTTATCTCTCTCACTAACACACCTGAATTGATGCACTCCAAGTTTGCTTACGCTGAGATTAGTGTATGTACTGTGCTATTACTTCGTCGTCCAAATCTCTAATTCCCTCATGTAAACTAGTCGACGGGAAGGAAAAACTCGCGCCGTGCAAATTATTACGGAGAAGCTTTAAAGAGGGTTTCGAGGTTTACTTAAACGGGGCAATAAAAATTTTAAGATTTCTCCATTCCGATGGAGAGGACGTTTATTACTGGCTGAAATTGAAGAAACCAAAATTACGATTTCTTTTTTCATGGTGGACTAATTCTGGGTTATATGACATCGTTTATGTTGCTCTTAAACTAACAAATTATAATAAAAACATTTTGCTACAAAATATTATTACGCATTTAAGTAAATACCTAACTTAGATAATTTACCAAAAAATTATTTTGAAGTTTTAAACAACAAAAAAGCAACATCCAACTATTATATATTCAAATAGCTTCTAATTATAATTATTGAATTTCCAATCGACAAGTAGGTATTATCTATTCACTTCTATCTATTCTATTTTTCACTAAAAATTTTTTTACTATTTTTCATTGACTCTTGTTAATTTATTTGATAACTTTTCCATATAGTTAAAATAAAACAGTTACGTAAAAAACAAACAACAGCCCAGATTTTATGTTAAGAAAAACACTGGCAGTGCAAATTTCATTAAACAAACAAATACTTTAAGAAAATAGTTACATAACATTACAGTGAAAAAAAAAAGTAGAAAAAGTTAATTAGGTTATCAATAATTAAAAAAAAGTACTTATGTAGCCGTTGTTCAATCAAAGCCAAGTGAGCACATTTAAATCACGCACGCCTAATTTCTTTCTTTCTTTTAAATCGTCCTTTTTTTAAAAAAAAATCTTCTTAATCTCACCCCCTGCTATACTTCGTAATAAATTGTGTTTTACAACTACTTAAACATCACAAATTGTCACCCCTGTAAATATCCAAGCTATATTTTGACACACTAAAATAACTATTTACAAATTATTTACCAAACTCTCTAAATTGTTGTCTGGAAAAAAAAAATCTGGAATTAAAACCTACACCTAATTGTGTAAAGAAGATAGGTATTTAACCTTTTATTATAGCAATTATAGCAACAAATTAATAAACAAATTTTTTACAAATAAAACTGATGGAATCAAATTTAGCTGAACAAATTACAATTCACAAGGTGAGAACAAAAAAGCTCTACAGTACGTCGTAGAGGACTGTTAATAGAGCTCCGAAAAAATAATTTAAAAAAATATAATGGGTGTTGGTTCCCTGATAAAATTTCTTATATTTGGAGAAATTCGCCACTTGTACCCACCCTGTATGTAATGAGCAACAAAAAAACAAAGAAGGGTTAATACTGTAAATAATACGTCCATCTACCTCTCTTTGAACTTATTGCTTTATTAGCTTTGTATATAAATTTTTTTTAGTTTTTATGTAAATATTAAACATTTTCAAGCAATTTTAGCAAAAGCCTTATATGGAAAAAGCTGTTTAATTTTTAATAACTATGAGGCCTATTCTGTAATATTCTGTTAAAAATAACGAGTAGGTTAAAAATTTTAATTTAGCAATTCTGTTAAGAAATTAACCGAATTTGCCCAAATTAATAATGCAGGATAAGTTATTACCTAACAGAGAGAAGTCTACTGAAATAAAGTTTTAGAAAATAACAACTTTGGTTAAAAAAAATAAAGAAGCCGTTAATATATCACTTTTAACAGATTGCGGTACAGAATAGCCTTTATTAATCGTTTCATAAGTTTTTTGTGATTCGTAAGGATAAAAAGTTATAATTGCAAGAAAACACGCAAAATAAAATAAAATGCGATTTTAAACCAAAATGTATAAGATTGATAAAGGAATTGTTAAGCAAATTATAAGGTTAAAAATATTTTACACAAATTCAATTGAACTAATGAACTTAGATTTTTTTTAAACATGATCAGATTGAATTTTGATAAAACCAAATTTTAAACAAACTTTTATAGACCAAACATGTTTGTTATGTTCGGTAATTGTGGTTACTTCAATGTTACAAAATTGTACATAAAGACGACAGAAATACTTTTTTAACAAAATAAAATACTTTCGATTTATTTTATTTCATGACTATACGTATAAAGAATAAAGATATCACATTTCTTTAAGTTCATTAAACACAAAAAATTTCTTACAACAAGTCGCTGAGAGGCATTAAAGTGACATTACTTTTTGTTCTAGATACTGTGCTGATGAAGCACAAAAACAACAAAACTGGTTTACAATGTCATAGTTGCTGTGCCAGTTTTCATCAGAAAAAACAGGAAAAGACACTGTGTTGATGAAGGATAAAAACGTTACACATTTTAAAAATAATTCCTGAAATTTGATATACCTAAAAATAGTTGAAACAAGAAAAAAAAATCATTTTCCTAGCAAAAAAATAAGTTAATAAATGCTAAACTATTTCCCGATACAGCCGCATTCTAAAAAAATCTGTTTTTATACGCTTCTTCCTGAAGTCTCTTTCGTCTCACAACGTAGTGTTTTATTGGGTAATTGAAGTAAGTGAATTTAAATGTTACTTTCCGTCTTTATATCACAGAAATGTGAGTGCGTCTTGAAGGTTTTCGTGAAGTTTGGAGATCGGCAACGAAGATTAACAAAACTCCAAGTTGCAAAGTTGGTTCGATAGAGCCGTGGAGCGCCGCACCTATTAGTATTCCGCTATGCATAATGGAAAGAATTACCATATTAAAGAAATTACAGCTCGTCCGTCATTTTCTCATAATGAAACTTGAGGCTAGTCGTTGCAGTTTTACTACACGTCATTAGTCGAGCTAGTTTTCAAGCCGAAGCTTTAACAAAACTTCAACTTTTTGTCGTTTGCTAAAAGCCTTTGTTAAGTGAGTGTGATACAGTCAAAAAAAGAACGATAAAACGGGTTATAGCCGCCGCCTTAACGTGTTAACATCTTTATTTTCAAAGCAAATAAGAGAAAATTCCGCACATCCACGCATTTCTTTTTCAACATCATTATTAGGAAATTCCTCAACGCTTCAAAAATTTCTGATAAGTCTACAATCAATTGATTGCTATAATTTCACGCATTGTAACTTTCTTACCATTAATTGCCAATTAGGGCGGATATAAGTCCGTATTCCTCAAAATCCATTAATTAAAGATTTTTGTTAAAATGTACAGACGACTTTGCAAATATTTAAAAAGACTTTTAGATGATTAAAATTAATTAGCTTTTAAAGGTGACAAATTATAATTTTTTCAAGTAAATTTAAATAATTTTTTGTATTTCAATTTCTTCAAGTTAAAAAATTATTAAAATCTATTTAATTTTACATAAACCTTCTATATTTTTTAAATAAATATAATCTTATGTGTTTGATATTAGCAATAGAAAAAGTGAAAAAAAAGAACGGATGCTTTTGCAAAAAAAACAAATATCTGACAGTAGGCAATAATAAGCAGATAAATTAATATTTTAGTAAAAAAAATCAAACAAAAAATATGTAAAAACTATTATAATTAAACAAAAAAATATCAATGATCATTACAAATACACAACAAAAAATTAAAAAAATAAAACAAAGGACAAATAGCCCATTTTTTACACGTTTAACAATTTTTCTCGTTAACTTATTTGACCAACATCACACTTGCAATTAGCGTAAATAACTATTATTAACAAAGTCAGCTCTTTGTTTAAAAATTCACTTGGAATTGATTAATAAATTGTGACGTAACAAATTATAATTTAGCAATTGGCTCATTATCAAACTGTAGATTTTAAACGTCAATTTTGTCCCACAAAAACTCCTTTGGTTAATAGAAGTTGCATAATATATGCGTTCTCAAAATCCTCAATTGCCAAAATTGTGCAAAGTCCATAATTTGAGTTACAAAATTGTAATCTTTAACAAAATTTATCCAAGTACAACATAGACAACCCGGCGCATTCACCATTTTTGTGTTGCAGAAGTGTGTATGGTGTAAACCTTTTGAAGATTTCTAATATTGGTTTTCTCAGAAGCGGCCTATTAAATTTCGTAAAGTTAAAAAACAGACTTGATTTTACATGAACGTTCCACATTTCTATATTTTTAAAATAAATCTAATATTATATGCTTTAGATATTAGCAATACAGAATAAAAAAAAAAAATAAGAACGCATGCCTTTGCAAAGAAAAAGAAAACCAAATGTCTGACCATAGGCAATAATAAACAGATAATTAATAGGTATTAAATAGAAAAAAATAAAATAAAAAAAATGTTAAAATTGTTATAACTAAACAAAAAAAAAATCAATGATTATTACAGAAACACTTCAACAAAAAAAAAAACAAATAGCCCAACTGCAAACAGTTTTTACAAGTTTACCAGTTTTTTAATTAATTATAAAATTTTCAAAATATTAGAATTCTGGTGTAATATAATAATTAATTAAAAAATGTAGAGGCATATTGCATAAGTAAAAAATATATGTTACTTACATTGTGTCTAAAAATAATTTCAAGATAATTATATATTACTATTTAATTTATTTAAATCATTTAAATACGTATGCGTGCACTGCATACATATTTATAGATTGAAAATGATTTGTTGTGTACTTTCGCTACTAAATATTTATTTACACAAATATGTG
Source organism: Tribolium confusum (assembly GCA_029207805.1). Lineage (NCBI taxonomy): Eukaryota > Metazoa > Arthropoda > Insecta > Coleoptera > Tenebrionidae > Tribolium > Tribolium confusum. The sequence goes on from JALGAY010000006.1 coordinate 17,010,303, forward strand.
CTAAAAGCATAATAACATTCAAAGTGTGATTATTTATTTATTTTATCCTATAACGCTACCAGATTAACACCTTAGTACCAAATTGCATTGGAGTATTAATGTTGTTTTACAAGTATGAAAAGTGACATTTTTCAAAACATGTAACTTCTAAGCGTCCTAGGTCAGAAAATTTCACCCCTTATTTGTCATTTTTAAGAGAACGGTTATTTTAACACTTTTGATTTATAGAAATGTATCTGATTTATGTTCTTTACTTATTTTAATTAAAGATACTCAAAAAACACGTGTATTATTCTGGACAACATGACATATAAGCATTAGGAGGCGTCATCGTCAGCTTTATCTAATGCCCTTGTTAGGTTCAGAAATCAAACCCAGCCTCGAGTTGCCCATGCATACTTTCTGCCCGTGCATTATATTATACTATACGTAAATCTATCAAAAAACCAAAAAATTAACACAAATTATGACAATAAAAATCAATCTCTAACCCACATTTAACTAAATTCTAATATAACAGAAACAAAGCGCTTTTGCAAGCTAAAGTTCCATCTTCAGTGCCTAACAATAACAATGTAAAAAGAAAAGTTATACAAAAAATTAAAAATTTAAGAAAAAAACTTACGAATCTTTGGTCAAAAACAATTTAAAATTTAAAATAAGTGTTACGATAACTTTATAATTAAGCTTACAAACAAAGCATCAATAATAATAATAACTAGTTTATTATTCTTTTACGTGTAATTGATGTCAGCATAAATGCGTTAATTTAACATTAATTTTACTTTAACAAATATGTATTACATTTTAATTAAATAAAAACTGTACAAGTGTAGAGCATAAATTGTTTAACAAGTTCTGTTACCAGAAATCTTTCTAAATTTTATATAAAACCGTATAAAATAGAACACAAATTAAACACAGAAACTCGATTAAACTCGAACTTCATTTTATTAAATAATTTAGTGCGGCATCCTTAAATTAACAAAGAAGATAACAGAAAATAAATATTGCCACTAGTAACCAATTAGTAAATTTCCTCATGTGAATACTAAATGGTCAAATATATGTTTAATTCACGACCTTCTTTATAAAATAATAAAAAATGACGTTAATAGCGGCCTGCCAATTTCGATGAATTCCCATTGTTATCGTGATTCCGGAGAAACGCCACTTTCTGCCGTATTGGCGCTGTGCACTGTTGCACTATTTCTATATACACTGCACTTCTCTGGGCTGAACTGTCAATCTAAGGTTAAAAAATAATGAGGTTATGTCGAAGTCGAACCATCGGTCTAAGCAAAAAACAAACAATAACTAACTGCAACTTACAAAGAAAACAACTAACAAATCTTATATAATACAAAAAATTAAATACAAAATTTGAATTAGTTCAAATTTGACAGTTGTCACGATAGATATCCATAGATAAGATGTATATGCAGAATACGTGTATCGTCAAGCAGCGCTAAGCGGAGAATCACTGTAAGCTCGCCACGCGGCAGGCTGTATAAGAAGCCTTTTATCGAGAAGGTTGTGGTTTAATTAATTACAATAATTGTTAAAAGTACTGGTTGTGTAGTTAATAAAGATAAGACTAAAACTGCTTGTTTTTTAAAATTTTAATTGCATTGTATAGAACTTGTACAGTGTGTAATTGTACAAAAAATATTTTTGAAAATATTGTTTTTTATTTTTATTGACATTTTACGTTACGAATTCGGTACGATAATTTGTTAAGAAGGAGTTACTTAGCTAGTTAACTAATTATTGACTTTAGTCAATTTTAAGTTTTAAAATGTCTGCATTATATCAAAAATAAACTTCTTTTAAGACCTCTATTATGTCTTAACAACCGCTGCCCATTATATTTCTCTAGCGTTTTTTTTTTAACAAAACTTTCGTTTTGACAACATCCACAATTATTTTCCGCTATAACGCCATAAGGTTGTAATAACCAGTTTTCACTGTATATTTATCTTGAAAACCTGGTGGTATCACTTGAGACTTTCATAAAACTGATTTATATTTTCTAGATATTAAATTGATTTTCATTGAATTCATCAGCCAGTCTGAATTTTTAATGGCAAAACTGTGTCACGCCGCACAAAATTTGCCTTAAATTTCTTAATAAAACGATCCGTCAAGTCGCAAGACACATCAACATTAACGTCAGCGTTGGTTAAATTAAACGAACCGATTGCGACGCTTCCATTCATAATAAGACCGGTTGGTAATAGTGAGGAACCCCTGATTAAAAACTGACCGACTTTTCCCTTCACCTTCACCAAATTCTTACCATTATCCCTCTCCGATCGCAAAATAGTTTTGGAATTAATTTGCAAAGCCTCGAGTGCCATCCAGCAAGCAATTAAACCTTCCCCAATCCCTCTTACAAGAAGTTGTCGTGACTGTTGGTGTTAACAGGATTTGTGCCATTGATTTTTCCGCGAACTTGTCAACAACGACACGTAATTCGCTCCATTTATAACAAAAATTAAGCGCGAGATACGTACTTTAACGAACGCAGTTGATGCTCAATTAGAATGAGAGTTCTTCTAATTTAATCATCTTCATGCGTCTTAATTAATATTGCGCCGAATGAGCCGCCGGTAAATAATTACGTTAAAACAAAATGACCTACATTTTATTTCTAAAGTAAACTTTTAATTAACGCCAAATTGCCCGTTTCAGATACATAAAAAAGTGGGTTTGGCTGGCCGGTAATGCAGGATGTGTTTGTTTTTGGGATTAATCCGGGTCTCTTCAAGTCGAGCAAATTATATTAGCGCGGAAGCATAATCATTAAATATTTATGCCTTGTCCAAATCTAATTATGCAGGAATATTGCACTCGAGAACTTAAACCTCCCCATTATCTTATTATTGTAGCTTCGCAATTAGAAAAGCGGCTGTTTTCATACTGTGGTTAGCTTAATTTGAGAAAGCTAATCAACTTCCTTTACTTTATTAAACAGTTTACTTTGCTGGATAGTTTGTTGTCATTGATGGTTCCTATAGAAATTTTAACAAAGACAAGTAATAGAAAAAATAAGAAAGCAAATCACCAAAATGCGTCATTTTCATGAGAAAATACCTTGAGAGGAGTCACGTGTAATGTCAGGAGCGCATATTCTATAATGAGGAAAGCTTAATAAACAAATATTACCAATTAGATAAATAATACAATAGAATAAAGAAATTAAATTAGAGACTGTAATTATATGTCAAAACAAAGCAAAACATTGCAGTGTTTTTATTTGTGTTTTAAATACTATTACATATTTACATTTTAAGTTTTCATCAATTTTTAAACTTCACAACTGGCGAAGCTGGAGGTCCATTCTAGTTCGTAGACGACTCTGACAAACATTCTAGTACTTAAATAGTATAAATTCACTACAACAAATTTTACATCTGACGAAAAACTTACTTAGAGGCATAAAATCTAGAATCCTTATTGTACCACCTAAAAAAACATTTTTCTAAAAATACACAATTCAGATTTAGATATTACCACCTTACCATTGTATAGCGACAAAAAGCTGTTTATTCTTCAGTAGTTATCACCATTTATTTATTTAAATTAAAAGCATTTGTAAAACTTCACGTTTTTTACTAATTTAGTCCCTGTTTACAAAATGAATTTAAAAACTGGCATTTGAGTTAAACACTTTTAAAATTGAAATGGGATGCTTTGACAATTACTGACTTTGGGCCAAATTTTAGGATAGCAAACGCTGCAAATAAAGAATGCAGTGCAATCTGCACCTCTTTCTTTGCATCTTGTTGCATCAAATTTTTGCATTGTGTAATTTAATTTCTTTACTTCTTTTATTATCTTATAATGTAGCCTTACATATTATTGCTAGAGAATTTTTTCAGATTAAGAAAAATAACATACTGATTACATCACATCACAATGTGAAAGCTCTTTTTAGGGTTTTTACCATGTTATTAATGTTTTATGTCTTTACATTTCCTTTATTTTCATTGCTTTCAAAATAGTGTTCAACTTTGTCCTTTCTTGTCTTCAAAACATGACCTCAGCTTTCGGTACTCTGCGAAAAGTGTGAATCAAGTTCTTGGTCTATACAGTGTGTTATGGAAATGAGTGCAAATATTTTAACCTGAAATACAGCACCACAAATAATAAAAATCTGTAAAAAAAATTTTGTCTTATCTCAACTGATAACAAAATTATAAACTAAAAATTAATTATTACAAAACGTATAACATTTTTTTTAACATAGAGCAATCATAGGTTTTTCAGGTCAAAATAAAGCGATTTAACACAAATTGAATTTTTTATCACTCTGAACAAAAATTTTGAAAATTATCTCAGCTATTAGTAGAGATAAAACAATAAAAATTTTACTGGTGTTATACGTAGGTCTCCAGAACTACGTATACATAATTTATTTTTCATTTTATGGCTCTGTTCGAAATTTAATATATTGAATTTTCTATCACTCTGAACAAAAATTTCGAAAATTATCTCAGCTATTAGTAGAGATAAAGCGATAAAAATTTTACTGGTGTTATACGTAGGTCTCCAGAACTACGTATACATAATTTATTTTTTATTTTATGGCTCTGTTCGAAATTTAATATATTGAATTTTCTATCACTCTGAACAAAAATTTTGAAAATTATCTCAGCTACTAGTAGAGATAAAGCAATAAAAATTTTACTGGTGTTATACGTAGGTCTCCAGAACTACGTATACATAATTTATTTTTCATTTTATGGCTCTGTTCGAAATTTAATATATTGAATTTTTTATCACTCTGTACAAAAATTTTGAAAATTATCTCAGCTATTAGTAGAGATAAAGCAATAAAAATTTCACTGGTGTTATACGTAGGTCTCCAGAACTACGTATACATAATTTATTTTTCATTTTATTGCTCTGTTCGAAATTTAATATATTGAATTTTCTATCACTCTGAACAAAAATTTCGAAAATTATCTCAGCTATTAGTAGAGATAAAGCGATAAAAATTTTACTGGTGTTATACGTAGGTCTTCAGAACTACGTATACATAATTTATTTTTCATTTTATATCTCTGTTCGAAATTTAATATATTGAATTTTCTATCACTCTGAACAAGAATTTCGAAAATTATCTCAGCTATTAGTAGAGATAAAGCAATAAAAATTTCACTGGTGTTGTACGTAGGTCTCCAGAACTACGTATACATAATTTATTTTTCATTATATGGCTCAGTTCGAAATTTAATATATTGAATTTTCTATCACTCTGAACAAAAATTTTAAAAATTATCTCAGCTATTAGTAGAGATAAAGCAATAAAAATTTTACTGGTGTTATACGTAGGTCTCCAGAACTACGTATACATAATTTATTTTTCATTTTATTGCTCTGTTCGAAATTTAATATATTGAATTTTCTATCACTCTGTACAAAAATTTCGAAAATTATCTCAGCTATTAGTAGAGATAAAGCGATAAAAATTTCACTGGTGTTATACGTAGGTCTCCAGAACTACGTATACATAATTTATTTTTTATTTTATGGCTCTGTTCGAAATTTAATATATTGAATTTTCTATCACTCTGAACAAAAATTTCGAAAATTATCTCAGCTATTAGTAGAGATAAAGCAATAAAAATTTTACTGGTGTTATACGTATGTCTCCAGAACTACGTATACATAATTTATTTTTCATTTTATATCTCTGTTCGAAATTTAATATATTGAATTTTCTATCACTCTGAACAAAAATTTTGAAAATTATCTCAGCTATTAGTAGAGATAAAGCAATAAAAATTTTACTGGTGTTATACGTAGGTCTCCAGAACTACGTATACATAATCTATTTTTCATTTTATGGCCCTGTTCGAAATTTAATATATTGAATTTTCTATCACTCTGAACAAAAATTTCGAAAATTATCTCAGCTATTAGTAGAGATAAAGCGATAAAAATTTCACTGGTGTTATACGTAGGTCTCCAGAACTACGTATACATAATTTATTTTTCATTTTATGGCGCTGTTCGAAATTTAATATATTGAATTTTCTATCACTCTGAACAAAAATTTTGAAAATTATCTCAGCTATTAGTAGAGATAAAGCAATAAAAATTTTACTGGTGTTATACGTAGATCTTCAGAACTACGTATACATAATTTATTTTTCATTTTATGGCTCTGTTCGAAATTTAATATATTGAATTTTCTATCACTCTGAACAAAAATTTTGAAAATTATCTCAGCTATTAGTAGAGATAAAGCAATAAAAAGTTCACTGGTGTTATACGTAGGTCTCCAGAACTACGTATACATAATTTATTTTTCATTTTAAGGCTCTGTTCGAAATTTAATATATTGAATTTTCTATCACTCTGAACAAAAATTTCGAAAATTATCTCAGCTATTAGTAGAGATAAAGCAATAAAAAGTTCACTGGTGTTATACGTAGGTCTCCAGAACTACGTATACATAATTTATTTTTCATTTTAAGGCTCTGTTCGAAATTTAATATATTGAATTTTCTATCACTCTGAACAAAAATTTCGAAAATTATCTCAGCTATTAGTAGAGATAAAGCGATAAAAATTTTACTGGTGTTATACGTAGGTCTCCAAAACTATGTATACATAATTTATTTTTCATTTTATGGCTCTGTTGGAAATTTAATATATTGAATTTTCTATCACTCTGAACAAAAATTTTGAAAATTATCTCAGCTATTAGTAGAGATAAAGCAATAAAAATTTTACTGGTGTTATACGTAGATCTTCAGAACTACGTATACATAATTTATTTTTCATTTTATGGCTCTGTTCGAAATTTAATATATTGAATTTTCTATCACTCTGAACAAAAATTTTGAAAATTATCTCAGCTATTAGTAGAGATAAAGCAATAAAAAGTTCACTGGTGTTATACGTAGGTCTCCAGAACTACGTATACATAATTTATTTTTCATTTTATGGCTCTGTTCGAAATTTAATATATTGAATTTTCTATCACTCTGAACAAAAATTTTGAAAATTATCTCAGCTATTAGTAGAGATAAAGCAATAAAAATTTCACTGGTGTTATACGTAGGTTTCCAGAACTACGTATACATAATTTATTTTTCATTTTATGGCACTGTTCGAAATTTAATATATTGAATTTTCTATCACTCTGAACAAAAATTTCGAAAATTATCTCAGCTATTAGTAGAGATAAAACGATAAAAATTTCACTGGTGTTGTCGTAGGTCTCCAGAACTACGTATACATAATTTATTTTTCATTTTATGGCTCAGTTCGAAATTTAATATATTGAATTTTCTATCACTCTGAACAAAAATTTTGAAAATTATCTCAGCTATTAGTAGACATAAAGCAATAAAAATTTTACTGGTGTTATACGTAGGTCTCCAGAACTACGTATACATAATTTATTTTTCATTTTATGGCTCTGTTCGAAATTTAATATATCGAATTTTCTATCACTCTGAACAAAAATTTTGAAAATTATCTCAGCTATTAGTAGAGATAAAGCAATAAAAATTTCACTGGTGTTATACGTAGGTTTCCAGAACTACGTATACATAATTTATTTTTCATTTTATGGCACTGTTCGAAATTTAATATATTGAAATTTCTATCACTCTGAACAAAAATTTCGAAAATTATCTCAGCTATTAGTAGAGATAAAACGATAAAAATTTCACTGGTGTTGTCGTAGGTCTCCAGAACTACGTATACATAATTTATTTTTTATTTTATGGCTCAGTTCGAAATTTAATATATTGAATTTTCTATCACTCTGAACAAAAATTTTGAAAATTATCTCAGCTATTAGTAGAGATAAAGCAATAAAAATTTCACTGGTGTTATACGTAGGTCTCCAGAACTACGTATACATAATTTATTTTTCATTTTATGGCTCTGTTCGAAATTTTATATATTGAATTTTATATCACTCTGAACAAAAATTTTGAAAATTATCTCAGCTATTAGTAGAGATAAAGCGATAAAAATTTTACTGGTGTTATACGTAGGTCTCCAGAACTACGCATACATAATTTATTTTTCATTTTATGGCTCTGTTCGAAATTTAATATATTGAATTTTCTATCACTCTGAACAAAAATTTTGAAAATTATCTCAGCTATTAGTAGACATGTATACCAAATTTGGTTTTAATCGGATAAGTGGTTTTTCAGATATAACAAAAAGATGTTTTTTTATACCCAACTTTGACGGCCGGTAATTTTGTTATTGAGATAGCACAAAATTTTTTTTTCAGATTTTTATTATTTGTGGTGCTGTATTTCAGGTTAAAATATTTGCACTCATTTTCATAACACCCTGTATATGTTTAGACATGCGGTTACTGGAAACAACTATTAGCAAATCAAGTGCGATAACCAAGTGGCCATTGAATTTGTGTTATTTGAAATCATGTAAATAATTATTGAAGTTACGTTACAATATCTTTGTTTTTTACATTTTTTGACTTTTACAGTCCTCCAAAAGTATACTTTCACAATATGTACACTTTTTATTCTCAGAAATAAGCAGCAACTAAATTGCTTTCGGATAATCGCTTTTGTTTTTCCCGAAACACGTGCTCTGTACATTTTGTCAGCTCCTAGAATATTATACAGAAATTTGACGCCATCGTATAATAATATTAACAATGTCGATAATGTGAGATAACAGAGAGGATATAGGATTCATGTATTAGCTACAAAGTAGTCTTGCTTTATTTTTATTACTGCAATAATCTTTATTTCCAATCTCAAGATGTTTTGGCTGCTAAATATTAGTAAAAGATGAGAAAATTCCAACTTTGTTGCAATATTATAACAATTTTTGATAACCCAGAAGTATGAGCACAGAGTAGACAAAGTACACAGGGTAAACAATCGAAAACAAAACAAGCAAGTTTTTGGCTATTGTAAGTTATTTTCTCGAAAAACATTCGAAGAGGTCGATTTTGTTTACAATGATGTGGACAAAAAAAGATTATCACCAATACTTCACTTCGTTTTCGCAAGCATCTACCTTTTCCTTACATAGAATACTTTTTCACTCTTAGTATAAAATCCGAAATAAATAAAGTAGTATTATTAGCATTAAGAGTTTATATACCTTAGCCTCGATTTGTTTTATTTAAACAATATTCAAAATAAAAATTGTGAAAATCAAAATAAAATGTAATAAGGCACCACCACGGAAGATACAGAAATCAGTAAGTAAGAAAATTACTTACCTTTTCTAGCTGTGGCAAAAATAGGTATTTCTGTACAAATTGTGATATTTAAAAAGTAAAACTCAGGTTAAAACAAAATATTAAGCACTTATATGGCCACTCTAAAGTTGAATAATCAATTTAAAAATCCACTTAGCTCTAAAGACATCTTTGGGTAACGATAAAGGCGATTCTAAAGACAAGATAAGTCTAAGAGTTGTAAATACTCGGCAAAGGTCTGGATCAAGAAAAAGACAGGAATTTCTGGAAGTAAAGGCAACGAAACGAACAAAAAGCCTAAAAATTAACACTAAGGCTGCTTACAATTCATCTTGATGAATTGATGATTCATAAAAAATATTTATAGTCTTAAAATTTTCTAGAGGAAAATACAAACAGAAATTTTACAATGACTAATTATCCAATGCTCATAATTTCAAGAGCAGAGCGATAATAAAACGATAATATACGGTAATTCTAAATTCTACTCCTAAAACTGTGTAAAAGCACAACAACGATAAGATAAGCGTTTTATTTAATGCCACTTGTATGTCTTAAAACTAATTACAAATTTACCTATTTTTCAAAGAAAATAAAAATGACTTTTATTTTGGCCGTGGCTTAGGTGTGACAGCACTCTAACGTCCCATTACACTATCTTGAATATAATGGCCTAAAACCTTCATCCGTCCATCTATCAGGCATCTCATTGCAGGTTAATTTTGAGTTTTGTCTAGTTTTGCAGTTTAAATTTACATATTGCCTGTCACACCGGTAATAAGGCTGGATAGCACCGGATATGCTTAGACACCTTGTGTGTGCAAGCTTGCCACGCCAGTATCCTGGACTGGGCCTATCCTGGACCCGGACTTAGCCCGTCTATCTATAACTGATTTATTTAAAAGTTTTTGTGTTGATTTTTATCGAGGTAAACTTCCACTATTTAGCTAACATAATTTCAGCAGCTAAAGCCGATACTTTAGAATAAAACAGAAAAAAAAACGGAAATTGTAAAATTTCTAGTTTTACAGAATTTCTTTCAAAAAATTTATAATTAATTAATTATAAATAAAAAATTTAAAACTTAAAAATATTTAAAAATATGTTTTAATAGTAGAAAGTAATTTTAATATATAAATTAAAAATATAATTTCTGAAGTTGGACATTTCATTAGAAACCCATTATTATTTTCCACACAATACCTTTTTAATAAAAAAAATATTGGGTAAACATTACGAAAATATTATGTTTACATTATTCAGGTATATGTATTCGAAATACACAAACACTGAATAACGCAAGAGGTTTCTCTTGTATTTTTTATTTTTATCTGAAAGAGCGTATGACCATTTATATAATATTCGTTGACATTAATAAGCTTTAAAACGTTTTTGAAAAATAACAATAAAAGTGGTTTTAACAAAAGAATCATCCAACATGAAATAACGTGAGTAACTAGAAGCGAAAAGCATAACGTTGCACATTTTCTAAAACTTTTTATTTCTATTTTCCTTCTTTAATTTCACTAAACAAGCTTAACAGTTGAAAGGATCGTTTGTCGAAAGTACAAACAAAGTAAACAAACAAAACTTTTCTTATTAAAATAATAAAAAGTTCATCGTTTCAACATGTGTTACAAAAGGTTTGCGTGACCGTTGAAAAAATTTGCTTAATTGAAGCCGAAAAAATCGAAGTCGGAAATTTATTACAACTTGTGTCCATTATCGTGCTTGAGAGTCATTTAACTCTCCCAACTCGAATTCCTAACAAAAATAAAACTCATCCTTGGCGAGACGGAATCAGCTTATTCTTTGGAAATCTAAAATAAAGTCGTTCATTGTTTTCCCGTTACCAATTTAAAGTTAAATTTCAAAGAAAATATCCCGAATTGACGCTTAATTAAATTTTCATTTTTGCAAGATAAAAACAGTGTCTTCATTTAACCCATTGATAATTAACTAAGCCGCAGAACATACGATAATGCTACTCCATTACGCCCCTAATAATTTAATTAAGTACCAAGCATAAACCACCTTAGACGGGTTTATCCTGCTGTCCTGAAAATGGATAGATATCTTTTCACCTGAAATTTATCGACGTTTCTGAATGACAATTCTGATGAGATCTAGTATTTGTTATTTAAAATGAACGATAAAAATAACAAATTCGATTCGATCAAGACACATTTCTAACTACTGGAAGAATTTATCGCAACGGCTGCTTTATTACACCCGAAGGTGAAATTGAATCGAAAATATACGACAAGACTTCTTTTATATCAACTTTAGCCAATATTTCATCAACAATGAAAGACGAATTCTACACTGCTTTACGCCTACACCACAACAAAACGTTTAATCGAGCCATTGAATGTTCTTCTTTCATAAATAGATATACAGAGGCCGTTATTAATGTTTACTATTATACATTCATAAATATTTGTAAATACGGAACTTGGAGAACAGAAAAAGAAACACGAAAAAAATAAATCAACAAAAAAATTTTTACTACAAACTAGAAACCTCTACCAAAAAGAACCAAGAACAGAAAGCAACCGAAGGTCACCCCTTTTCCTAAACGAGAAAGAAAGACTCTCCGTAGATGACAAAAATAAGAAATCAGATATGTTTGTCGAAAAGTGTTGTGGACTGTATTTCTTTATTTTGGGGTGAAATGAAATTCGGGGTTTCTTGCTATCTATTTACACTATTTATTTTGCTATTTACATCACATTTATTTACATGAGCTTCAGCTTAACTGATAATGCCTCGCGAGCTCTATGACGATACTGTCTGAACTCTCGATGCCGACTCCCCAAGTCTCGGGGTGGTGGTCGCTGTTGGGTATCAGATATGTACCTCCTTACCTCTCTTGCCGAGACCCTTATAATTTAACAAAAAGGATGTAGAAAGTGACAAATACAGTTCCAAAAAAAAAATAGATAATTTTATATACACCAATCATGGAAGAAATAAAACAATACAAAAATATTTAGAAAATAAAAATGTAGAAAAAAATCATATACAAGTAAATATTTTAAAATAAGGTGACAGAAACTTAAACAAATTTTGAAAAAAGAAACAATGTGAAAAAACTTAAGATTAAACTAATTTTAAAACAGGCATACAGAAAAAATACGTTCAAGTGCGTTTAAGACTCGCATCTAAAAGATATCCGACCAAAATTAATTTATATAACATACATAAGTAGTTGTATACTGCTTTATATCGATAACTAGTTTAACTATATCATAGTAATAGTAAATAAATTTTAAAAAAACAATTAAAAGTAAGAAATATCAGTTCAAAAAATTTTGTATACTTGCGATATGAGAGCTTCCTTCATGTCAAATTTAAAGTTTATAGATCAACAAGAAATACTCTTTATGTTTCAAAAATAACTATAAAAATACGTTTTTAAAAAGCTAATTCCTTGTTAGCTTAAGCAATTCTTAAGAAAAAAGTTTTTCAGACAAAAAATAATGCTATAAAGGTTTCATTTTTACACTGTGATGTAGAGAGAACCTTATAAAAAGAATTAGAAGAAGCTGCAAGAATTATTACAGACATAACATATAATGTTGTTACAAAAATATAGATTGTCTTAACCACGTCAAAAGATGATTAACGCGAAGATTACAATATTACATTTTGTAATAAAATTTGTAATGACATAACTTACCACCTAAACCCAAAATTGTGTACTAAATTCAGCTTCAACCAAAACGACTAAAAATTTTAATTGGTCATTTGTTGTGTTTGGTAAAATGGTGACAAAGTGTGTTGGAAAATGCCTGCAAATGGTTCAAGATGAGAGAGTACAAGAAAACTGCAATGTGGAACAAAATTTTTTGTTTGTTTCTTGTGGTAAATCGCTAATAATTTGTAAAATAAATTAAAAAAAAGTAAATTTCTTAATTATGTTAACAAAACAAAATGTCTCTTAATCTCCACACCAAGGTTCGCTTTAATATTAAGAATCTTAAGCCTATCATTAGCCATCCTGCGATTTTTCGTTGTAGTGACACCAGTATTTGTCATCTTCATCCAAATTCACTCTTCTTAAAAGTTCATTATTAAAAGTAGTCGTGAAAAGCCTTGCATGATAGTAAAAAGAAATGTATAAAGCACTTTGATCCTAGATCTACTACAATACATCAAATAACATTTGGAAGACCATGCAAAACCTTTGAAAAGTAAAGTAGCGAATATATATAGTAGAGAAAGCTCCTCACATAAAAATTTATTAAAATAACACCAATAATTACCTTATATCTACTAATTAACCCCTTAGAACTTATCAAAAGTTTGTTGTGATGGCACCCAAGTTACGATTATTACAAGAATTTAGTTTAAATCTTTGTTCTTTTTCACCAACGATCATCAATAAACGGAGTGGTAAAAAATTCCGAATAATAAAATGGTGTAAAGATCACTTTAATTTTGTCATCTTGGTTTCTCTACACTACAATAAATAACTGAAATAACGAGATAATTTAGTGGAGAAATTTTGGTAAAAAAGAATGTTTTCAATAAGGTCAACTTAACATCCTCCATGCCAATTCTCACTTCCCAAAGATTCACTGACAAATTTAATGGAGGTAGATCTCCAAATATGTAATAAAGCTTTTAGAACCCGATTTCAAGTTAGCGGTGTAAATAAGTGACAAAGTGCAACTTGCACCGGTGCAGCATGTAATGTTTACCGTCAAGTCTTTTTTAGCAAAAACAAACAAATTCTTAACTGACGATTTTACGTTAGGTATAAGTAAATAACCCTTAATACATGTTGTCACAAATACTTCAAAATGTTTTTGTTTTATTAAGGGGTATTCTGAAGAATGTTTTAAGTGAATGCTTGCAATATAATAAAATGCATTCAAAATTTCTAAAAATTGTGAATATAAAATTAAAGAAAAAATAAATTTACAATTCATTCATTTCAGAAGAAATATGCTTGGGCGAGTGTAATTCTTATACACCTCTCCAAAAAAAATTCTTCATATTATACACGCGTGAAATTTCGATATTTTTTTAAGAATCTTAAAGTGTATAAAATAGAGCTTAACGTTTTTATAGTGTTATCGATGTGCGTTCCGACCAGCTCTAACTATCATCAATCATTATTTCTAGGAATTTTGTTTCTTTCCGTATTGACAGAAAAATATTATTCAAAGTTATTTTATCCGGCACGGTAACATTGTTTCATTTTGTTTCAAATATCATGAAATTCGATTTTTCTTTATTAAAATCAACAGTAGAATTTTTCCTCCTACCACTAGTTAACGTAAAACTGATTTGTGTTGCTCTTGTCCGATAAAAATATTCATCTGTATGTTTTTTTGTAAACTAAGAACAGTTTTAACGTTAAAATTAAAAAAATACCCTAAACATTTTTCTTCACAAGACAAATTTAGATTGGTTTATGTATGATAAATTTTCCCCACAAAGCTCTGTATTGGTACAATGCGAATGACAACCATCATTGACAGTTGATTTTGGTCAAATCTACGACTGGATTTACTACACTGAGCTTTATTAGAGGCAAAGGGCTGCTGCTTTATAACATTCAAAAAATAATCCAAATTGTTTTTAGCGCAACATAGCACTGCCTTCAAAAACTTTGAAATTGTTTACTAATTTGTTTTTGAATAAAAGTACTTTCCACTTTTTCGTTTACTAATTCAGTTTTCTTCAATTGAAGAGTCTGCAAGGTTTTAAATTCCGCCTACCTTTAAATTTTTAAAATTGTAAGGGATTTACATATAAATGTAGAAAATACGCATAAGAAATTACGTTATAGCTGAAATTAAATTTTTAGAAGTCCTAAATCGTTTATTAAAATTCTAATATAAATTATAAAAATACCTCAGAACTACGCCGTTAAATAAAAAATTTAATCCAATGAACCGAATAGTGGGTATTAGGAAGATGGAGTATAGTATTCAATACAAACCTTAATTAATTGAATTACCAAAAACACCACTGTGAGCATGTATTGTGAGTAATTAAATTTATGCACGTTTGTATAGCATGATCACCTTATCGGAAGATCGAATTGTATTGCAGGATATCACTACTATACGTCAAATACAGTGACAAATTACCCTATCAAGAAACAAATGTGAAATTAGTAAAATTCCAGACATAACAATAATATTTGTGTAACAAATTTTAATTAGAATTATTTGTTAGAGCTACTCTTATATAAACACATAAAAAATGTACTAAGATTTCTCTGAAAATAATAATCCTCGCTGATTTCCTATCTGTACTTGACTAAATCCTGAAAAAATTTATTCGAAGTTGTATTGTTAAAAGCGATGAAAATTTGTTTCTGATTATATTTGCATTGATTTCCATAACAGAGTATGCATTAAAGAATGATTTTAATACAGAAACAAATTTCTTAATAAGGAGCGGAGCCAAATAAATGTTTTTGTTTCGTCAGAGATTATGAAAAGTTCTCGCAACAAAAGATTCTGTCACCAACTTTTGTCAGCAAGTTTCGCCTCAATTTTATTAATTTTCGCTCCCGCTACTACGTCCTGCTGTTATTGGCATAGTTTGGGGTCAGTTTCGCTTTAGATTTTATCAGCTTTTAGATAAATATTGAAGGATGACCTACTAAAATTACGACCAAGAGATACCGATAAATGTTTTATGGCAATCAATAGATTAAAACTAGAAAGTAATTTGTCAAAAAAAATCACTTTGAAGTATTCGCTCAGACTCTATAATTAAGCTGACTTTTAAGAGTTCTCAACTCAAACAGAGAATTGATAATGAGGGCTTAAAAACTTGAGAGATGTTTGCATCATTTAAAAATATCTTTCTGTTTCAGGTAACCCTCAATGAAACCGAGCTGGAAACTGAAATTCCTGAAAATCAGGATCCGGTCACGATGATGTCGATATTGGTAGTGGGTAAGAGGAAACATATTTTCAGATATCATTGAAAACGAGTGAAAGTTAGCAGATTAATTGAAATGTTAAGCCGAAAACAGCCAATTTAAATGGTAATTTTTAATATGGAAAGCATGATACAAAACAAATAGCTTCCGGATGTGAACAAATAATGTCAACAGTCCTTTATTAACAGACAGTGTGCTAAAGCCGTTAAACGATCATCAAACCAATAATCAGCAAATCCACTCGTTATTGCTATGTATTTTAATTGAGCCAATAATGACATTTGGTAATTTTACATTTCTTTCTTTTACAATTTGAAATTCGTTATTTATTCAAAACGTAGTAAAATTTATTTATAATATAAACAATGTGCTTTGAAGTATATCAGTCACGCAAGAAATTAGTTAACTAATTTTCCTAAGTGACTAGTTAGACAAAATACAACTGTGCTATACAAGATTCTAGTCAACATCATAATCACTTAATCACGTACACTTAAAATTAATTTTTGCAAATTTCGCAATTAACTGAAAATACCCTTGACGCTTCAACACTGTCAAAAAAGTTTGCGCTGCCATCGACAATGAATTTCGTAAATTCGTTTGAAAAGCTGCTATAAAATTTAAATTATAATACTACCGGGTGATAGAACTGTTGGAGAATTTTCAAACCGTGGCTTCTACTACTAACAAACACTAAAAAATTGACTTTAAATTAACGTAACTAACAAACGTAGTCAAAATTGTTTATAAAACCATTAATATTGTTACTACCCCATAAAAGTTTTTTTTAAATTGAACAAACAATTTATATTTTATTTCACATGCTTTAAAATTCTAAGTTCAAATAAAAATAACGATGTTTTCTTGACACTTGCAACTGAAATTTATTCAGTACCAATTTAACAAAATAAAAAAATTAAACGTTACAATTCTTAATAGTCACCCAATATTAAAATGTTTAATTTTTAACGTAACAAACAAAGTTTTTCCTTAGTATCAAAATCGCTAATTACTGCTGTTGTAGAATAATTTTCTTTAACAAGAAAAGTTTAAGAGACTCTATTTCTAAATCTATTTATTAATTTAGTTTATTTTTTGTTCTCATTATTTGTACTCGTATTTTTGGTAGTAAACTTGTGTATTTTCTTAAATTTAATAAATTCATGTTAGAAAATCATAATTCACTTTAAAATGTTCTTAAGCTAACATTATTCAGAACATTGCGAATATTCCTAGACTTTTCTGGTGAGTGTATTTTAGAGAATTTCAATAATGAACACTAAATTGAAAACACCTAAAAATTCTAGCATTTCAACATTAATTTGTTACTTTATTAAAACATCCCATATTATAATTAAAAATTAATTTTTAAATGTTTTGCAATTAAACATGTGGGACGGGAGTACAAAAGGTGAATTTCAATATTTAATTACGATTTACGACATTTGATTGAATCAAAATTGACATCTAATTGCAAATTAATTATTTAATTGTAATTAAAGTTAATGATACGAGTACGCTCTGTAAACCGACCCGGAATATTTTTATTTTAGCAACTAACTCGGCGCCTCCACCATTTTTGCTGATTCAATAACCCAGTGCATATAGTCTAAAAATTCAGTCGTTTTAGAAAATGATTAAGGTCTTTTTGCAAAATATAAATAAAATATTTAATTCGTGATTAAATTAGCTCTTCTGTCATTTGGTAAAAATTGAGATTTAATTGTCAATTAACTATTTAATCGCAATTAAAGTTAATTACAACTTCTGTAAACCGGCCCTTAGTCTTTTTGTAAACGAATAAATAAATAAATATATAAATATTAATTAAACAAAACTGGGTGTACATAAATAGCCCCCTGGAATTATTTCTAAGACAATGTATGCTTTAAAAAGAATTTAACTGTTAAAGGTATTATCTGCACCGCAATAGTTAAAAAAACAGGTATGAAACTAGACTTCTAGAATATAATAGAATAATATAATATAATAGAAAAGCCATTTGTAGTGATGTGATTTCATACTGTTAATTCCACTCACTTCACGCTCTTTAAACACGAACATGAACAGTCACTCATTCAATCAGTATTTGTTTATATTTTGTAGTAGATTCTCTCATTTGAGCAATAAATATATTTTGGCCACATTAAGCATAGACGCTACTGATTTCAGACTGCGTTGCGAATAACCTTGTAGACCAGTCGGATGAATAACATGCAATCCGCTGAATTACACAGATTAATTATGTGGCTGTCAAGCAGTTCACTTAGGTCTAAGCCTAGTTATAAACTTTGATGGCCCAGTATCCGTAGATTCATCTATTTATTTTATATAATTTCAAAAACATTTTTACTAATAATAAGAAAGAAAAAGGAAAAAAAAGTCACGTTGAAGATGATTTTAATTATAAGAGTGATGACTTTCTTGTCCAACTTAAGATCAGTTGTTATCTGATGAGCAAATACTCAAAAAAATATATTAAAAGAAAAGCTGTGACCGGAAAACAAATATTTCAAGAAAAAATCTTACAGGTTAAAAAAATACAGAAAATCTAAAAAAGTTAGGAGTTAAAAGAAATAAATAAAACTCTCATAAATCAACAAATGTAAATAAAAACACAAAAAATTAATTGAAATACTAGAAAACAAACTAGTCTGCTATTACATCATATTTCCGTTGCGCGTTTGCATATAACCATAAGAGCTTCATTAACGCGCTTCAAAAAGTTGTTTAAACACCCCTTTTAACAGACAGATACCAACCTATAAACCAATATTTTGTATAAACTAGTAATCAATAGAAAAATATCGTAACCAACTCCTTCGTTAACAAACGATTAATAAATTTGACTCCTTAACCAACTTTTTCAACCTCTTTTATAACTTATTAATAATTAATGTTTTAACTATTAATCGCTCTCACAATACTTAGTTAAATAATAGTTACAGTACTAGTGTCATAATGACCGTTGAAGCATCAAGTGAGTGTTATAAAAGATTCCTTAAAGGCGCAATTGTAAAAGTAGAAATAATTAAAAACTTCTATTACAAAACATCTACCATATTTTTCCCCTCTTTACATCATCCTTTTAGTGACTTTTTAGTTTTTCCCAAAAAAGAGTTTAACTGTGCATAGTTAAAAAAATCAGCGTACAATAAGCTAATGTCGACTTATATATGCTTTATTAAAGTTTTTAATGTTTAATAGTTCACTGTAGAATTATACATTTTTTTTAAAGTCGTTTAGTGACTCACTTGCGTACGTTTGAGACTTCTTTGAAATTAATCTAGTGGTAACTTAAGTCCTTTAAGTTTAAACTTTTAATTTATTTTTTATAGCAGATAAAAATAACAGAAAAAATGTCTTAAATATATCTTATTTGTTTATCACAACGACTTAGTTAATTGTTTTTAAAAATAATCAAAATAAAATTTAATAATATACATATCCTGTTAATTAATTTGTCAACTTTTCTGTACAGTTAGGGTACAATTAAAAAGTAACTTAAATGTTTTACCGACTTTTTTTTCAAAGTTTCTTCAAGACTTTTAATCTACAATTAACAAAACAATTCATTGTTCCTAACCAAATGTTTCAAGGTTAAATTTTGTTTAACAATTGATTAAAAGTCCTGACGAAGCTTTGAACTAAATAAAAGTGAAATCTAACAAAGTTTTTGCATTTGACCTTAACTATTCTGTTAAAACATAAGTAATAGTTAATTATATAGACGTAATACCACACAATCATACATTTAAAATTTATAATTTAAAAAAAAATTCATGCCATTTTCAAACTCGTAAAAACATAATTAAAAGTGTTCCATTAAAAAAATTAAAATTACATACATTTTCGCTTTTGTTAAAATCTTTTTAAAATGTAGCGTTGTAACAATAACTAGTGGGTGCTGCCGAAACAGTAATTAACCACAAAAAATTTAAACAACTTAAGTACATATATGTAACTATTATATAAAATAATTTAATTTTAAATTCAGTGGTCATGACTTCATACCACATAAAGTTTATATTTTTAATGCTATATTATACATATATCAATCATAAATAAATTGGATAGAAAGAAACTTTTATTTAATATAACTATAACATGACATAAGTGATAAGAGCTCATTCTTGATTTGACATTTGCTAGTGTATATTTAATAAATACATACAAATGAATTAGATGTCTTACCTTCATCTTATAGCTATACCTATTTTAAATTGTTGTATTTGTATTTCTATCACAATGCAATTAACCATACAATCTACTATTTCCCATCAAATTGATAAAATTCACATTCAAAAAAATTGATCATTTTATAAACTTGTCCAGGCTGTTTAATTTATTAAACCAAAACTAAATATTTTACTAAAAGAGATGGCTTCGAAACAACGGTTTTTTAAATTATCCATTATTAATTAATAAAACATTAATTTCCTATCTATAATTTCCAAATAAAACCGTGCAAATTATTGAAAAGGATATTTACACTTTTGACAGTTATATTAAAATTCTTATAGTGAACTAGAACAGTGTTAGGAAGCATCCGCAAAATTAAATATTTGAAGTTTATTTTAAATTTCTAGGAAGCTTTTGCAAATTTGAGGTCTTAATGCATAATAACAGAAGTTTAGAAAGGTACTGCTGAAGAAACAAATTTTTCAATTTTTTCAAGAAATATAAAAATAATGTTTCATTTTATTAAAAAGTTGGAACTTTTCTTTTAGTATTAAACCCTTTTCTTAATATGTAGAACACACACTTGCTTACCTATTAAACTACAACTTAAATCGCTAAATAGTACGAAAGTAGGAAATAGTTTTTTGGGATACTACTCTGACATCCTTGTTTCATACATGTCACATAACGAATTGAAAAAAGTAGTTGGATAGTTTAGTTAAGTCGTTGTGTTGTAAAATTCACGTGAGATGTAGTCATAAACAACAACCTTAATTTGTTTCTAGTGTTTATGTACAATTTTTTTTTTCAGGGACATTCCTCACTCTCCTCATCTTCCTCTCAGTGGCCGGCAATATCCTCGTCTGCGTGGCAATTTACACCGACCGAGGTCTCCGACGTATCGGCAACCTCTTCCTGGCATCTCTGGCCATCGCTGATCTATTCGTCGCATCCCTCGTCATGACCTTCGCCGGCGTAAACGACATTTTAGGCTATTGGATATTCGGTGCCCAATTCTGCGACACGTGGGTAGCCTTCGACGTGATGTGTTCGACAGCGAGCATATTAAACCTGTGCGCTATATCACTAGATAGATACATTCACATTAAAGACCCCCTGAGGTAAACACGACGAGGATTTACTTCGTTAGATGATAGCATGCATGGATAAATTTATTATGCGAGCGCATTGTGAGTGACGAAAAATTTTCGGGAACGAAGAGAAAACCCATTATGCCGAGAAATGGAACAGAGATTTATGTTTTGATTCTATATAAACATATACAAAAGGTGCGGTACTTGAGTATTGAGAAGCGCGACGAAACTTTAAATATTTTTACCACTTTTCTACTTCAAAGAGCGCTATTTTAAGGATAAGAATAGATACATTACTCGGATCCTTGTCAATGATAAATATTTTTTGTAAAAAAACTTTGCAAAGTCAATAAATATGAATTGACCTAGACCTCTACTTCGCGCTTCGCGAATTGATTAGTTGAATGCATTGTCAAGTTGCTTTTCTTTAAGAAAAGATAGACACAGACGTTTACATTCATTTTATTTGAACGTGTTCCAAAATAAGTTAGAAACAAATTGAGAGTATTCAAGTAAATGAAACAATGTAACTAAGCAAATGCAATATTTTAAATGCGCCTTGTTCGCAAAATAGTAATATATACAGTAAAAACCAGTTATAATGGTAGTGACAGTCTTCGCTAATAAACGGAATAAACTATAGTGAAAAAAAATAAGCTAAATTATAGTTAGTTGTGCGCGCCCCTCTTGATCGGACAAAACTATACAAAAAGACTTACTAGTGCTTGCTCTGATTTAGTTAATTTTCGTTTCACAGCATAAAAATATGCACTATAAAAAGTTTTATTTTTAGTTTCAATATGCTGTAGTTCATCAAACACATTAAAAAAATTACTTAAACTGGCTTTAGTAATCATAAACCAAAATAGATAATAGGCGGAAAAACGACAGCTAAAAATTAGGTGTATTATTTATTAGTTATAATTTTGGAAAAAAAAATTAGATTATTCGTTCTAGCTGTAAGTCTTAAATTTTTAGTAATTGTTTTATTGTAAAAAAATATACAAAATTCGCGGATTTACTTGTTGATACGTTGCCAATTAAGGTCCAAAAATCATGAGAATAGTACATATATTAAATAACGCGTTTTGAAAAGTCAGTTTTGTGGCACGAATTCAAATTTATAAAACGAGCGCGAGCGCGAGTTTTTATAAAGAACAAGTGCCACAATGACTTTAAAAAACGAATTCTTTATGCTATTTTTTCTACTTTCCGCGATTTACGTGATTTTTAAGTAAAGTAGTTAATTATTTAATCTTTAGGGACTTTTGCGTTGATACGAGATAGTTGGTAATAAATGTCATTACAGTGTCAATGAAGTCATTGAACTTTGAAATTTTTCTAAATTTGTCTAAAATTCTGTGTAAGTAACTCACAAATGTTTCCTATTTACCTACCCCTATCCAATTCTATTTTGACAATTACAAAGATGATGACATTTGACATAATAGAGATCTTAATTAATACGATTAAATTGGTGAAGTTTAAAAGGTTGAATTGTCAAACAATTTTTAAGCAAAATTAACACCAAAACCACATCTAAAAATAGGGTAAAGGTACCGATTATGAGATAGCTTCTCAATATGAGATAGCGTCTTACAGAGATACCGTGCATTTGAAATGTGTGGCGCTTGCGTCGCTCACTTCGTCGGATGAACAGGTCCAATCGTGTATCAATGTTCGCCGCCAGCGACAGCGAACAGGCGAGAACATATCGATTTGTCGCGGAAGCAAAAACACAAATTTTTCCGCAATAGATGCAAGGTACGTGAAATTTTATAAAATTTGTTTTGAATGTTTTAAAATATTAATAAATTCATCGCTTATATAGTCTATTTTATAGTACTAGTGCACATTATAGTGTTTTATAAGTGAAAAAAGATGTTTTTTGCTGAATTTCGGTCAAGTGGTAAATTCTTAATAATCTTTATATCTCTTATAAGAAATAGCGAAGGTCTCGTAATATGAGATATGTCATATTAGGAACCATTGAATGAATCTACTAGGAGACCTCGCAGTGGATCAGCGGCTGTTATACCATCGTCAGCTTAAAAACAAGCGCTTCTTAAAACTACAGAAAAGAAAAAAAAATGAAAAGGTTCCAAAACAAACAAGAGCAGTTAAAGGGAAGAAACTAATGAATAAAAAGCAAAAGGGTGTTATAAAGAGAAAGAGACAGATACAATCCAACAGTTCTGACTTAGATGAAGAAGCAATTCCTGCAGATAGCAGGAGCAAAAACGAATCAAATGATGCTGAATGCCCTTATTGCGGCGGAAGATTTTCCCAAGATAAAAAAGGACAATAATGGATAAAATGTCAAACTTGTTTTAAATAGGTACACGAAGATTGTGGCGAACCCTTTTATTGGAAATACATTTTTATGTTCTTTATGCTTAAATAATTGAGTGCAATTTATTGTTATTAGCTATACAAGCATAATAATTATTAGCGATAGTAGCTTCTAAGTTACAAACTCATTAATAGTTGTGATTAGATACCTAATGCGATTAAGATATGATCTCTGATTAAATATTTAAAAATGTTTTTCATTCTATTTCTCTTTTCTAAGGATAGTTTTTTGTTTCATTTAAGATATAAGTATCTAGCTTTATATTTTTTGACATTTTGATACAAAACTATAAATACCTATAAATCTAATAAATAATATAATTAAAGTATTTTTAAATTTTATTCTTGAGGTTCTGAAGATATAGGTAACACTGTTAAAAAGCTTTAAAACTAAGACTGGTAACAATAAAAACATTAATTTTTATCTATATGTCTTTTATTTTTAGTTTTAATGAAAATTAAATTAAGTTTATCTAATATGAAGCAATATCTCATATTAAGATAAGCTGGTATCTCTTATTAGGAGACCTTTTGGTTTTAACACAAAAACTGACTTACTTTAATCAAACCTATGAATATTAAAATCCGAACAAGATATAAATTATTGAAGTAGGATTCGTAAAACTACATGAAATAAAGATTAAAATCAGTTTTTTTTAAAAGGTTTAAATTTTTTAATTGTGCTAGTCTCATAATAACAATTTAGTAATAAAGTAAAGTGTTGATGAAGCTGTAAAGAAAAGCGAAACGTCGACTGAAGTTTACAACTGATTTTTATTGTCCATCCTCCGTTAACTCTCCTACATATTAAAAACAGTATATAAATATTTTCCTAATTGCATATATATTGGAAATAATTAACAAAATGTAAATGGTATCTCATAATCGGTACCTTTACCCTTTAATAAACTATAGGTTACATGTTGTAAAAAAACTTATAATCATTCAAGGAACTTAACACAAACAGCTTATAGAATTATTTTCAATGTGTAAATTAAAGTAACTAATAATTTATGTTTGGAACCTTGTATCTTTAAAACTAAAATAATTTGATAAAAAAAAAATTCTGGAGTTTCCCTAACCCTAAAGAAAAGTACATATTTTTGGTTGCTCCGAAAATTTTGAAACATCCTGTATGTATACATAGAAGTTTTTTTTATACTTTGTTAATGTTTATAATTTACTACTCCTACAAACCTACAATAAAACGTATTTGGGTGCTGTTATGTAAAATACATCCCCGCAACGTTAGAGAAACAAACAAATAACCTCTTGTTTATATACTAACCGTTTTTCTCAATAAAAGAATCACTAAAAACTGCTGCATTACTTAAGTACTAGATAAAGTAAATGTTTTATTATAAGAAGTGGTATCTTATAGAGTTTTTCTACTCTCTTATTTGCGCGTCTCCAAACTAAGCTCTAAAGTATTAGATACAAGAATATTTTTTCACAAACTATTATATTATAATATTACACAACATTTAATTCCCTACATCTTTTCCTATAACATTCTTTTGCATCTCTGCCCGTTTGCCAACAGTTTCAAAGAAAACCCAGCGCTATCCAAATCCTAAACTTTCTTTTTTTTTTAAACGTTCCGGTAGGTTATTTGTAATTTTTTAATAGTGATATTAAAAACTTAATTCTCTATACGACTGTATTTTTTATTTACTTTAAAACTGTATACCTATTTCAATTGAAAATTGTCATTTTATATCCTTCACGGCTTTGACCAAGTTTGTGAAGTCACCATTTCCACATCCAAGCTTAAACCCCCCTAAATTTCAGTTAAATACCAAAAATGTAGTAAGCAGCATTTATTTAGGATATAAATTTATTTTAGTAAGTCGGTAGGCAATAATTTAAGTCAACCACAATTCTTTGAAATGACCACAGTGTCTATTATTATCACGCTTTTCTGTTTAAGAATGCAAAATTCAAACATACTCTCTTCGTCTGTGATCCCTTTGAAAAACCACTGAAAAGCAGCATTTCATTACAATGCCGAGTCAAAAGAAAACCACGATTTACACTCTTTTTTAATTTCCCGTTTAACATTGTTAACCTGTTGGGAATAATGGAAGTTTTTCTCAAACTGAGCAATTGTTATTCAAATTCTGAAAGTTTACGCAATATTGTGGTAAAGACGCCGGAGAAATGCTATACACCACACCTGTGATCTCTGTTAATTAACTTTATAAATTTACACCTGCTCTTAAAATATTTTCGGTATTTTCTCAGCGCATCCACCATTTTTCATCAAACTTATTAAGAGAAATTTATATTAATAATGTTTTATTGATTCCATCTAAAAGGTATTTACAAGACTTAATAAAGTTCAAGGTTGTAGTTAGCGAAAACAACTTCCAAGATGGAATTAGGGCGCAAAACTCAACTCTCTCGGTTCTTAATTTAGTTCATGGGAAAAATTATAATTATTTCTCTTATTACGTAATTACGTTCTGACGCCTGCTACTAACAGTGTGTGATGCCTTTCACAATTAATTTACACAAATATTTTTGAAACGTAAAATAAATCATTGTCAAAATTACTTTTACAACACGTCAGGATTTTAATTTTCTAATTTCAAATTGCAATAACCCATGGCAGTGCAAATCATCGATTTTAATTATGGTTGAACACTGTTTTAATTTCGCACGAAAACCAACGATTAATGACAATAATTACACAGATTTTGATTTAAAAAAAATCCTCCAACAGTCTAGACTATAATTATTACAAAAGAAAGTACGAGTAATTAAAATTTAAGCCAACCTTTACGAGTTTTGGTAAGCTGATATTATAGTCATTAAGCCTTGTTTATTTGGTTGTTCCTGAGGTTTAAATGTAGTAATAAAATTACTTTCTAGACGTGGGAGAAATAGAAATATTACGCGTGTTTCTGACAATGACAAATACATTTTAGTGTAACTCATAATTTAACAAGTAATAAATAAAATAAAAAGTTTTTAATTTATTTCTGGTAATAGTGAGTACAGACTTTTTATCAGAAAAAAATTAGAAACACTTTTAATGTACATTTATGTCAAAAGCTTAATAAACTATAGTTCTTCTTTGGAAAAATATACAATAAAAAAAAGAAGTCAAAAATATGTCTTTAATAATTCATTGTACGTGTAACTTTTTTTGTTTATGCACATGAATCGATTGATTTGCAAAGCACGTGTAAACGATTCTCTTAATATATTTATTAAAATTATTAAGATTATTAAAAATAGGTTTTAAAAAAAGCATAACGCAAAATTTGATTTAAAAAAAACTTAACAAAACACAAAAAACAGCTCTTTTGTATAAAGCAAATTAAATATGTTACTATAAATCTATAAATTACGTATTATCTATAAATTTTCTTCCGAAATTAAAAAAAATATATTCTAAGCTTACCTAATTGTAAATGCTTAAATAAAAAAACCTAAAATGAATCCTTAAGGTACACCTAAAGCCACACATCCTCTACCTAAAACACGACTAATAGCTCCTCAATTTAATCTGTAAGTAAGGCAACTTGCAACCCAAAACAAGACCGCAAGCATGCAATGTTCTGAATAAACATAGTGTACTTGTAGCTCTCTAGGATTAAACTAATGTATGAAAATAAGATCTGTTATCTTGGTATTTGGCTTATTGCCAATCTGATCTTGTGTCTGTTGAATAGTTGTTTTTACCTAGCCGTTCAGGATGGTGTGCTAGTTTTGAGCAGCGGTTTGCTCTCCAACCATTTCAGCAGTTTTTCTGTTTAGATATCTATGTGTTAAACATAGATTTTTTTAAGAAGCTCTCCTCTAAGCAACCAATTATTTTACGCCCAACCTGTTTCTCTTTATACAAATATGTTCACAAAGTAAAAGAGGTTAGGCAAAAAATATTTAATTGCTTGTATAGTATCCTATTAACCCTTCGTTAGTCGCGCATGGGACTGGCAGTCTCATGCTTTACTATTTTTATAATTAAATAGAAACGGTTATAGCTGCAACTTTGTGAACTTATGACATCTCAAACTGATCTTTTATGAACACTTTGTCTAAGTTTGGTGCAAAAATTTAGTTTTGCTGCTTCGTAGTTCACAATTAATTCATCGGGTACCTGGTTTGGGACTAGTAAATTTTACGTAAAAATTTTTATAAAAATTTTGTAATTATATAAAAATAATACTCAACAATTTATAATATGAAATAAAATATAGTATAATAAAAAAAATAGTTGTTGTTAAAACAGAATCAAATTAAAATAACAAAATATTATGCAGGTGTTACATATTTCTAGAAACATTTTTAATTTTAACTTATAAATTTATTGCTTGATAGACACATTTTTTGCAAAATTTAGTACGTTTATGATAAAGTAATTTACTATAAACACTTTAAGCAAAAATTTACAAGATAACCAAGAAAAATGGTCAAAATATTTGTTATGGGACTGGCAGTCCCAGCGCGACTAACGATGTCACATAGAATGGCGCGCCTAACGAAGGGTTAAAACAAGAAAACCTGCAGTTAATTATTAAGAAACAACTCAGTCAAAACATAAACTAAGATGACTACTGCTACAACTTGATTGCGAAAATACTTCCATTTTGAGTAGTTTCAAAATCTTTCTACCAATTCTTATAGCATAAAAAAATCCAATAGTAATTACTAAAATTTTGTCCACTACGTATAAATGACAGCAATACAGACCAATTGTAGTTCTCATTTGTAGTTCTTCCTTCATCTTTTCTAGTTTGTTCTGTCTTCAGTTTCAACTTTCCAGTCTAAAAGTAGAATATTTCACAGTTCTTTAACCTTGTGACCTACTCCAAAGATTTTTTCTAGATCGGCTTATCTTTCTCTTTGCTACATCTATTCCTAATACAACTTTTCACTCATTTGTATTCAAGCATCCTTACAATGTGATCAAACCGTCTAGTGCTTTACGCTCTTACTATTTAAACAACAATTATATTTGGCTGTTTGAATAAATCTTCTAACACTTTACTTATTGTTTTTGTAAACTTTTCAACTATTTTAACTCAGCTGTATATTTTCCTTATTTTATTTTCCATTTATTTCAAGTTTATTTTTCTTTTCTTCTCCATGTTCATGATTCACAGACATAGTTCTCGCAACTCTTAAATGTTTACGCTCATTTTTAGCTGATACAGCAACTAAAGTATTTAATTTATTGCCAATTTGGTCTTGTAAATGTTGAGTATGTAGTTGTTTTTATCTAGCCGTTGCAGGTGGTGTGTTACTTTTAAGCAGCAGTTTGCTCTCCAACCGTTGAAGCTGTTTCTCGTAACTCTCAGCACTGTTTAGATATCGCTGTGGCTTCATTTTACTTGTGTAAATTTTTATTTATCTTTTTTTAGAGCTTTCCTCGGTATCAACTGCTTACAAAGCTCTACCAGTATATCAAAAAACCTAAGTCAGTAAATCGACTGATTGATTCTTTCATTCTTTTCGCGTTTTTTTTAACTATATCAAACGATATTTCAAAAACTTTTTGCCCGTAGATAGTCGTTGCAGATACCCAATATGAATTTATTCCCTTTCACAATGGCACCTACTATTTTACCTCCTTTACATGCTAATGTTATTCTTAGATGTTCTCTACTTGTTTTTTTCTTTTCAATGCTCTAATGTCTACAGCTAATTACTATAGTATAGGTACTTCTGCTTTGTTAAAATCTTTCAATACCATGTTCTTTTTATCTTGCCTTTTCTTCAAGACGTTTAAGATCCTTCTATAGTTCTCTTTTAAATCTAGTCATAAGTGCGCAACGTACATTTAAAAAAAAACACGTAACAAGTCATAAGAAAGTAAAGCATGTCGTAAATCAATATTGCATTTTCGATTGCTTAGTAAATTAGGTAAATTTTACTGATAAATTGTTGGATGCTTATACCATTTTACTTTTTGCAAGTTTGATATTCATCTGTTAATAATTGCGTAAAAAATTAACAAGATTCTGTAAAATTAAACTTTTGCAATCCTACAATACTCTTGTTATCTTTTTAATAACCTTTCTTCAATTCTTCTAACACCCTTCATCCTGTCGTCATTTCGTTAATTGTTTTTTTACAAGTTTCTTAGTTTCTCCACTAGAGCTTTTTTTCTACATACTTCATTTAGTTGAGTTGTATGTTTAGTGTAATTTTCAAATTGTTTAAAATATCATTCACAATAATTAAACTAAATAATTATTAATTAAAAACCCTGCACCAAAATAAAATCGTCTTCTCTTTTTAACTTTATTTTGTACTAAAAAAATATTTGTCGATCCCTAGTGCTCTAAACATTTAAGTTAAAATGTTTTATTTACTGACTAAACTTTGTAAGTAATGTTTTACAAGACTATTTATCTACTTTTAACCCTCTCGAATTTGATCATAAAAGCATCTAGAATTAGGTGACGGGTGCGAATAAGTTTATAGAGAAAACACGTGTAAGGTTGAATAGCAAGCACTCGATTAAAATAACCGCACTTTGTGAAGCACGTCTAAACTAAATATTTAACGTAACTCGTAAATAATTAACGTGGACGCTCGATGCAACTTTATAACAATTGCAATGTTCATTTAGTTACTAAAATTATAGTGTAATAACTCTCCACATATTTGTTTTGCCAAATATGATTCGAGCTTTTTTTTTTCTCCTATAATGGAAACGTGATTTATGTTTATGGTATATCCTTTCTACAAAAACAGACAAAATGTGTTTATGTTGTTTCAACGCTGCCAAATTTTATCGAAAAGCCTAGAACGAGATGAGTGAAACAATGTGTAAAAAGCAAAACTCAATTTTGTTTATAATTAGCACTGACGCCTCAAAAATTTTGCAACAGTTGTGATGTTAGTGCTACATGAAAACAATATATTGTTTTGTTGTAGTTTTTCTAATGTGCTGAATCCATAAAATACGTATTCCAAATTAGCTTCTACTCATTCGCACAAGTAGAACATAAATCATTATGTATTTAAAAAATTCACTTGGCGCTCCACTATTTTTACTCAAAATTAGAGAATTTATAATTTTTACATTTATGTGAAGTTCTTAACAATAAAAACTAGAGCTTTTTAAAACGTACTTAAAAAAGACTTTTTTGTAATTGTTAAGAGAGGCTTTAACAATTATTTGTTATCAAGTAATATCTTAATAGATGACAGACCGTAACAAGCCTCTATACGGATGACATATTGTGCCAGGCCGTGAAAATGCCTTTTTATGAGGAAAAAACTTCCTACTTTATCGTCTTTCAAAAAAATTTCAGAGTAAAATTAATGAATTACGAAGAAATTACAAAAAATATTGTACATGTCCGTTAGGACCTTTACAGCTTCGTTCTTCGAGCTCATCTCCCAAACTTTCTGACTTGACCCTAATGGCTACTTTAACTACATACATCTATACTATATTATACCTATATCGATACATAAAGTTGACATATCGATCTGTAAATCAATAAAAATATAAACAGCACAAAATATAAAAAAAACATAAAATGTAAATAAAGCTAAAAAACTCATTTTTTGGCTGCTGTCAAAATGTTATCCTACAAGTACTAGTAGAAATTTAATTTTTTTGTTAAAGTCGACTAAATAATTTTGTGTTTGTTTTGTCATCAGTTGCAGACCTGACTAAAAAGTTTTCTTTTTGAATTCCTTTTGAAAGTAATCGCTAAAAGCAGCTGAAAAACAGTCATTTTTTAGTCGCTGTTAACTATGTACCATGTTACTACAAGTAAAAATTCAATTTTCTATTAAAGTTGCCCAAACAATTTTGTGCACCATTGCCAAAAAGTGTTTAATGAAAATTTTTGAAGACTTAAAACTATAGCATTGACTAACCTTTGAGAAACTGCTCTGAAGTCGGTTGAAGTCGTTAGTATTGTGAAGTATTTACTGCAGTCACGATTAAAATATTAAACTAATTAAAAATGACTTTTTTGCCTTCAAAAAAAATCGATTATCTTTACATCATGACAACATTTCTACATCTAACTTTTTAAAACAAATCAGCGTTAATAAGATATAACCTAGGCGGGTATTATCTAAATCCACGTAGAATTTTAGTTGATGAATGTTAATTTATAAGAAAAAAGTAAATTTTATTTTAAAAATCGATTTTTCCAAATTTACAAACATTTAATTTATCGCTGATGTCAGTGCCAAATTCAACCGAGGAAAACAAAATTGCTGTGCAATAAAAATAGTGCTATAAATTTACCTGCAATAACACTAGTTTTAAACTTTGTTGCGTGATCATAAAATTTTGAACGTTTCGGTAAAAAAAAACAATAAATCAGACCTATAAGATAACATACCATTCTATGTTATTCAAATAATAAACGTGATGTTGTACTTGCACCAAATTTTATTAAAATTGATTCAAAATAAAGTATTGAACAATAACACATTAACGAACGAATTTGAGAAAAATCAACAAATACAAAATAATAAAACAAGCAGAAAACGCGAGTTTTATAAAGAATAGCTTAAAAATCAAGTTCTTCTTGTCCATTGTTTGCATTCATAGCCATTTATGCCCTTCCTAGACTAGAATTTTAAAATACATATAACACAGTCAATTATTATTTGTTTGAGCAATTATTATAAATTTATGAAGTAAACTGAGAAAGGATCTTAAATATAATGTCACTCGAATGACTGTTGCGGCTGTGCTCGAAAGTTCTAAGCATTTATCAAATTTTCAGTTTTTACAATAAGTGATGGTTTAATTTCAGCAACAATTTAAAATTCTCTTTTCAGTTCAGATACTGTCTATAATGTACTAGGTAAATTTTAGACTTTACAAAACCCTAGAAGATAATATTTCATGGCGCCAAGTTGTTAGAAAAACCATCGATTTGTTAAGACAAGCCATTTTATCTAAAGAAAACATCCCAAAATTTTAAAATTATTCTTAGTTTTATAGTAAAATTAGACGCTCTTTCTCGTTATAAATATAAAAAAATGATTTGTTTTTATTAAAAATAATATTTATTGAAGTTCCAAATTACTTGTCACTAACTTCAACAACTCTTTAATTTTTCGAAAATACCTCAAAATAAGTAGATTTTGTAAATCAATGTAAAGTGCACCTGTAATAAAGATAAGCTCAAATTACGTCCTCATCCTCTGCAATCTTCACACTCAAATACTGCAGAAACACTTTTATCCCACTAGATACAATGTGAAAAACTATTATTAAAAACTAGTTATACAAAGGGTATAGTAAAAAATTTAACAATATAAACAATTTACTTTTAATATAAAATATTTGATAAATCAGAGGAAGCTTTGGTCTGTTCTACTCAATTTTTAAGTAGAGCAGCCTTTTTTCTTACTGTAAGTATTCAAATGACACTGACAGTGTATATGTTAAAACATAGATAACTGATTTGTTTGATCAAAGGATGTGAAGCTAACTCTAATTCATCACATTCTAGTCCTCACCGTATATTTTGAACTACATTTAATTAAATTTTGAGTGTCCACCTCGACTTCGTGCACAAGAGGGTATTCGATTAATCCAATTTTGAATTACTGTGCAATAATTGGGACACAACGTTGCAAATACAGCAAACGATATTTATTCTTGATGCACCAAGAATTCATGGTATATTTACATAGATCATAGATTTTAACTTACTCCACAAAAAATAATCTAAAGAAGTGAAATTATGTGTAGCATTATTTTCGTGAAGTACACGTAAAATACACACAAAACAAAATCTGTTTTCATAAAATTTTTGAATAAAAGCCAAAAGTTCTTGAAGCGTGTATTTAATCATGATGAATTATCGGAGTTTATGATAACAAGTAAATGATGATTTATTTCAAAATCATATCATTATTTTTATTACAAAACTCTTGATGATTATTATAATTATTACGTGGTAAAAAAATATAAAATAAAATACAAACGTTTTTATATAACAACGCTTCAAATTGAAGGAAAATTTTTTTACAGGTGTATTAAAAAATTGTTTAACTTAAGATCAATAACTTTCCAAATAATTATAATTACTCTTCTAGAATAAATCAAAATTTTTGTTGTAAATAAAAAATAATTGTGAGAAAAGTTGATTAATAACCGTTTTTAAAAGCCTTAACCCGGCGCCTCCACCAATCTTGTATTATTCATTGTTATCGGCTACTAAAAAGAAAGTAATTAATTCGCTTAAATCTTATTTTCAACTTTACAACCATTACTTTATAAAAAATAAAAAAACTCTAAGTATTATTAGTAAGCAGATGGTAAATGAAATACAGTTAATTTATTATGTATATTGTATATCAAAAAACGTTTAAAAATAACTTTTGTAACAAACTAACTATACAGTGCTTTCCAGTTAATTTTCACTTTTTGTCAATTAAACCGTTAAATGTACAAGTCATTTGAAATATTATAAATCTCATTTGACAAAAAGTGAAAAACATTTTTTTAGTTTTTATTAGTGGAATAATTAAATTAGTAGAATTAGTAAATAATCTTATACCTCGCACTTACCAATTGAAATTCCGTATAAGCTTGCGAACAAAAATTTTAAGATTTTAAATAAGAATTTTAAAACATCTAAGACATATGACATTGTTACATCCGCGATACATTCAAGATTTTGTTTTTACTGCCTGAAAAAAAAACACATTTTTACGTAAATTGATACGTAAATTTGTCACATCGATCTATACAAGAGCAAAAACAAAACATTTTTACTGTGACAATAAAAGTCATGCCATAGTTATCAGCCTATTTTTTGTGATATTGTCAGATTTAAGAAGCAGAAACAGAGAGGACTAATTAGAAAATGATTTTATAAAAAACAATTTCCGTTAATCGTTTAGAAAAAAGTTTGTCAATGCATAATTTTTTCTGAGAAATCATTGCGAAAAAGAAAAGCTTTCAACACTCTGTGCATGCATACAATTGTCAAATAGATAATAAATAAAATATACTAGAGTAATTACAAGACGCAGCTAAGGTGAAGCAAAGTAAAATTAACAAATTAATATAAAATTTTATTATGAAATACCCCCGTGTTGCGTTAAGCCAAAATGTTTAAAAATACTGTCTAAAATTATTTAAAAGATAGGGAACTAAATATACTTTTTATATGTACAGTAAACTATAGATGGCAGTATTTTTCTTAATTTTTTAAATTAACTAATGTACGATCCAGAAACAAGTTTTGTAATTAACTTGTTTGTTAATTCGCGATTAATAATCTCTACTTTATTAAACGCACTCGCTTCGCTCATACGTTAAAACTTCTCAATTATTAATCGCTCCCACTATTGTTAACTTTGTTAGTTAAATAACTATTTTCACATTTTAAGTTAAATGTTACTGTGTTCTCACTACCTAATCAGTTAACTGCCAGTTAAAAGGCACATTAGAGTCTGTGTGTATCAAACACAGTTCAATACAAACAGTGAAGTGTACAAATATGTTTAAAACCTACATAAACACATACAAAGAGATGTATTTACCTAGTTTTATCACGAAATACCAAATTTGATTAGAATTAGGTAATGAGCGTATACATATATGTTAATTTGAATATAAAGCATTCGATTAAACTATCCGCAATTTATCAACAAAACAAAATATTTAACTCGTAAATAATTGATACATCCGCCCTTGCAACTTTCCACCAACTGCAAATTTAGTTTTGTTGTTCTCGATCCCCAAATGCCCGCATGATAATTAATGAAACAATCTCGGTTAGATATAATTAGTGTGTGGTTTGTTCTTTTTTTTTACTTCAAACTATAAAAGCATACAAGAGGATTCGGCGTTTGATTGCAGATATGGAAGGTGGGTGACAAGACGAGTGGCTTTAGGAACAATAGCAACAATATGGCTTCTGGCGGCGCTTATATCGTTCGTTCCCATTTCACTGGGTCTGCACCGGCCTCCTCAGCCCCTCGTCTACAATGCCGGGGGCCAAAACTATCCGACGTGCGCACTCGATCTCACTCCAACTTATGCCGTCGTCTCAAGTTGCATCTCGTTCTACGTTCCTTGCATTGTCATGATCGGTAAGGGAGATATTGAAATTTTCGCTTACGCAAAAATTGATTTTTAAATGAAGAGTAAATAGTTCAGGTAGGTGGAAATTCAACGATGAGACAAGTTGCGGTGAAGATTAGTTCGATACGTTAGATTTACTTCCCTACGTCTTAAGACCCTACGAAGGTTTATGGAGTGGTTCGCTCCTTCGGGCTGTTTCTCATCCTCTCGCGTACATTAGGACTTTTATAGAAAAATATTAGACGAGTTCTTATCAACTTATTTAATGGATAATATACTAACCAAAAGTTATAAAGTATTAAAGAGTCTCTAAGTATTTTTCTAATCCAAAACATTCGTAAATACAATTTAAATAAATAGACAAATTTTTAATACATATTAAATAATTAAATGTATTGATTAGGAACAATAAAATGACATTTCCGACAAATTCTGTTATACTCGTACGAAGATCACCTTGCTTATTCCTAGTCTCTTTTACTATACTCCAGGTGTAAAAGTGATAGATTTTCCTTATCTGTTCCTGTGTTTAGCTTCATTTTTTACTTGTATCCAGCTAAGTCTTTTGTTTTTAGTTTATCTGCCATTTGACAGTTCCAAATTTTTTCAGGCCAATCACGTTTCTTTTTGTTATAATATGACTTTCACAGTTTTATTTTCGCACATTTTTAAACACTTCACATTTAATCCATTTATAATTACTACATATATTTTTTATTTTGCTATTTTAAGTTATTTTCTTTTTCAAGGTCTTTTGTTAGTACCAACGATTTACTGCTTGATATTAGCATTTTTAATTTTAGTAGTTTTAACTTATTTTTTGAATTATGATAAAATATGTCCTGTAAAAAAGTAGAGTTTGTAATTTTGCTTATCCTTACGCTATTTATTGCTTTACCGTTTAGTCCTGTTTCAGCTGCTATAATCTCAGATATTTAGGTTGATTAATCTGTATTTCAATTTCCACTTTTTTTGGTTAATTTAAGTTTATGATAATTTCATTTTCCTTTACATTTATGTTTACTTAATATTCCTTTAAAACTTCTCATTTGTCGATACGTTGTTGCACATTATCTTTGTGATTTCTGTTTCTTCAATAACTTTTATTTTAAACTTCTTTAATATTGTTTAATTAAATACACTCAAGTAGACCTAAATGGTTTAGACATTACTTGTAAAATTCTAAAATTGCATTCTCATGTAAACTTCTCATAAATTTCATCTTTGTGTAAATTATCCAAGTTTATGGAGTAATCATATGGGCAGCTATCTCTAACTGTTTTTAAAATTTGTCTGGTCCTACTACGTAAATCTTTCGAGTGTTTTCTATTTGTGTTCTAAGTTTTTCGTTAAATGTTTCTTTATGTATGTACTTTACAAGAAGAGCTATATAAAAACTTCACCCTTCTTTCCATATCAATCTTTTTACATTTCAGGTTTTATTAAATCAATTCTAGAAAGTTTTCCTATTTTAAGTTGTTTAAACCTTTGACGTTTTTTTCCCTCCTCTTCTTCTCTCTCTTAACTATAGATATTTTCAAACGGACAAATTCTTTTATTGAAGTCTTCTGCTATGTTATCTTCCTATATTTTTCTCCAAGTGCCCCTCACGATTTACCTTTCGCTTCGTACATTAATCTTTCACTAAATCTCTTTTTTTTCTTCAAAACAGTAGTCTTTCTTCTTTTTAATATGTTTTTGTATATCATCCTTTCATCAACGTGTTTAGTTTTTTTACCCAAAAAAACTCAAAAGATTTTTATTCATCATGTTATCGTTTCATGTAAACACAGTCAGATATTTTAATTTTAATGAAAGTTGTTAAAGTGGGAGATTATTTGCGGAAATAAAAGCAAATCCTACTAGTATTGCAAAGAAACAGAGCGAAGCTATTAACCCATCTACCTATTAAATGTACTGGGAAAGCTTTACAAGCGGATAATAGTGTCAATGCTCGTAAAAAAATAAAAGCAAAAATATAAGCTTGAGATACAAAAAAGTCATACAAGTAAAGAGCAGCTTCCACAGATATCAGTTCAAGACTTGTTGAGCAAGACGATTAAAATGATGTCCAGAATTATTAGACACTGAACGAAAAAAAGCTACTGCTAATCCAGAAAAGATGAAAGCTGTGATATTAACGATAGAACAAAGATCGCATAATAAATTCATTTTCACAAGAGGAAATATGTAGCAAAAACGTAAAAAGTAATAAGCCCTTTATTAAGACCACAAAATGTCTTTTTCATCACAATTAACTAGAACCACAAAAAAAAACAGAGAAAATAATAGCAATACTAGAAACACTAATGCCAAACAACCTTAAAAAAAAGAGTATTGGCAAAAATAGCAGATATGGTGATCAATACTGTCAATAAAAAATAGCAGCAGAAATTGTTAAGTGTGTACAGAAAAAATCATCGTTACTTATATGCTTGGAATTTTGTATAATTTCGGTAAAAGCTGCTCAAAATATAGCAGGGATCACACCCATTATTCTCAGAATCGAAAAGATAAGAAACTAAGTGGCATACACTGCTTACAGAGGAAAAAGACAAACCAAACAATCTCGTATTAAGCATATTCAGTTCCAATAAGAATTAAAGAATATTTACACAGCAGCGCTAAAGAAACCTAAAAACCAAAATATAAGACAAAAAAAGAGGCATCTCTACCGCTATTGTAAATATACACTTTTCTTCTTTGATGGACTTTTTCCAACATTCATTACCTTTCTTTTGTAAATCATTATTTATAAATACATATTAGTTGGTAAAACATTTTGCAATTTTTAATTTTGATTCTGTCTTTAGAAATTCTGTTAAAACCATGTTCCATTGTATGTTTGTTTTTTTTTTTTTGGTTATTTTTTGTGTTTGTGTATTTATGATTTTTGTCTTATTGCCTTTATTTTTTTTTCTAAAGTTTCTAAATTATTTTTTAATCTAATTTAATTTGTTATATGTACAAACCTCTATCATCTAGTTTTGAAAATCCAATAACAATTTACAACAAAAAATTATTTATTTATCACCAAAATTTAAAAAAAATATAATAAGAAGTTACTTGAAGATTGTGTACTAACTTCATTAAAACATAAACACTAAAATTAAACGTAATGGACGTAGAACAATTTTTTGGTAGAAAAATTAATAAAACATATTTAAATATAAAAATATCGTGTGTTCTTTTCAATTTTTAAAACGCACAACAAAGTTTTAATAAACACAACAAACAATTAAAAAAATACAATTTCATATTTTAAAATTAT
The DNA here is from genome assembly GCA_029207805.1 of Tribolium confusum. Lineage (NCBI taxonomy): Eukaryota > Metazoa > Arthropoda > Insecta > Coleoptera > Tenebrionidae > Tribolium > Tribolium confusum. The sequence continues at coordinate 17,049,375 of JALGAY010000006.1, forward strand.
AAATTATTTTTTTTATAAATTGAATTGTAAAATTAATAATTATTATTACTCTGATGGTACGTACACAATGTTAACTTCCATAATTGAATACAATGTCAAATTTGAAAGAATAATTTTCATGTCTCGTTTCCTTCCGAGTTAAAAAAAATGGAATTGCGTTACAAGCTAAATATAGGTTTTTTAAATTAAATTTTCCACAAAAAAACCATTTACATATTTTTCTCTATCTTCAGCGATCAAGAATTAGGTAATTACAATCTAGGAAGTGACCCGAATACAAAATGCTAATAAAAAAATGGAAATCATTATTCAAATTAATACCTTTGTAAGCATTTTACTTCTGGAATTTGTTGAATTACTCACTTTATAACGCTATGTTACGTATATCAAAATCTTTAATGAACTACGCAGTTATAACAATATAAGAAGATAATAAATATTATATTCCAAAAAAAAGTTTCAGTTATTTGAATCTCATTAACTTAAAATTAACTTTTATTTCTTCATAGTTTTTGTATTATTTTTATTGTAAAATATTTATGATATGGAGCAATCAACGAAAAACATTGTGGCGCTCTATTAGTTTGATGTTATGTTACTTACAATGGATAAAAGATCTTAGAGACCTCTATTGCGTGTGCTACCGCAATTACATGACATAACAGTTGGTATGTCTCAGAAAATTATTAGGAAAATCCTGCATTTATTTCCGTATCGCTAGAGTTGAACAGGAAGTATAGGTATGTATTATGTTTTCAATTTCAAACAACACTAAACGTCGTTTTTTTTTGAACACCCTATATAATAAAATGGTAACATAATAATTAAAGCACAAATTAAACAAAACACTACAAAGTTTTAACTTTTTACCCTTTTTAGAAAAGTATTTGCAAAATAGCAAGAAAATATCTTTCCATCATTTGTAACAAGCGATTCAAAATTCCCGGAATTTCAGTGAGCCATGAGAGAAAGAGATATAGTGATCATGTCTAAAAATTGTTCAGAATTTTGAATTTCTATTTTTTTACCTTTGGTTCTCCCATACAAAACTGCTTTAATTTCTCTTTATTAGTTTGTCAAAGTAATTTAAAGATATAAAAGGGAATTAAATACAAAGATTTTGAAAGACTCGTTGTTTAAGTAAACACAAAAAATAAAATAAAAACAAATAATTAAATATAATAACACATCATAAAAACTACCCTCTAAAAATGATTTAAATTAAATATCCTCTTAGTTTTTACTATAATAAATATGAGCTGCAGAACCATTTTTTGTTTCCAGTTATGCAAAATAAAGAAATTTTACCTAAGAATTTCAGTAAAGAATTTAATTCCCCAAAGCTTTTTCTTTACATTTGTTCTAATTTTCACCATGTTAAAAGGTTCGAAATAAATGCGTCAGAGCGGAAATAATTAGAAGCTGGTAGTTTTTTTCATATTTCAAGAAAAAGTTTCATTCTAAAATTTCCAATTTATCCAAGAACCTAAATGAAATATTTTCAGTTTTGTGTGAGAAGATTATAATTATAACAAGTAACCATTTCAATTTCCATTCAAAGCAAACTATTGATATCAGTACAACATAATTTAACAATAATTATTATAACCAATAATTAGTTCATTCTGCCAGTCAGTAATTAAATATTGTTAATATTTTGAACGTAGGTTTTTGTTTAACAAGTAATGTGTACTATTTTCAACTATGATTGTATAGAGCGTTTCAGAATGATTGAGCGAGCTGCTAGGAATACTTAAGTTGTCAGAACAATATCCACTAAAAGTGATTTTGACATTGTCATTTTTGATAGCAAGCGAAGTTGTTTTTACACATATTGTTTCCGTGCATTTTTTCAAATTATTTTTCGTAGTAATTTACATGGCTATCCATTTGATATTAGCAATAAACTGTTTCTGTTATTATTATGTGATATGTTATAGGTTTGTTGCAACAACCTTATGATGTTACATATAATATTCTTCTCTTGTTATTGTGATAACCTTAATATTTTCTTTTGACACTGACAACATAATCTTGTTAATTTTCTCTAATTCTGGATTTGTAAAGTTATTTGCTGTTTACACAGTCATGGCGTACCTATTGATAAACCAATCATTCTAAAACGATCTATACTATTTCAACTTGGTTGTAACCAGCCATCATAAAATTCTAAAGAAGGTTCAACTAAAAATTAAAATCGATACCAATTAGTAACAATTTTTAAACAAATTATAAACGTTTAAAAACTAGATTGTATTATTGATACGTCAATGATCTTGACAATGTCAACAAAATTGTTATTGTCTTTGATTAGTTTAAATGAAATGGCGTATCGGTACACTTCTTTTGTAATATAAAATTTCTCAGACATTTTAGCTAAAAATAGTATAATTGAATATAATGGTGTGTATATTGGCCATAAAATTAAGGAAAAAAATAAATACATTGACCCATAGTCATTACATTTTTAGTTATTTTTAAATCATATGACAACCTGTGTAAATAAATTTATACTTCCCAAATATTTTTTTATTGACTTTCATAATGAGAACTAGAATATTTTTTGTCTTTCAGGCATTTACTGCCGCTTATACTGCTACGCTCAAAAGCACGTGAAAAACATCAGAGCCATAACACGTCCCATCGACCTCCCCGAAAACACCTCAACAAAAAAAAGCATGAAACAGAAAAACAAAGCGCTTCATATCCACCTGCACAACCACCACAGCTCACCATACCACGTGAGCGACCATAAAGCGGCCGTCACCGTGGGCATCATCATGGGCGTGTTCCTCATCTGCTGGGTGCCGTTCTTCTGTATAAACATCGTGGCCGCCTTTTGCAAGACTTGCATCCCCGACATTACATTCAAGATCCTCACTTGGCTGGGCTACTCCAACTCCGCCTTCAACCCCATCATCTACTCCATTTTTAACACCGAGTTCCGGGAGGCTTTCAAACGCATCCTAACTGCGCATTACCCGGCCTGGTGCAAATGCGGCTACCAGTCCGTTTCGCTCAACACCAACGACAAATTCATCACCGACTACGGCACCAAGACGGTGATCGTCGCCAGACGCAACGGCTCCTTTGGCGAGTTCTCCAGCGAGCATCTGAGCACCGAGTCGGTGCATCAAACTCGCGTGAATTCCACCGAAAAAGACTTCTTCGGAGAGGGCGTCAGCGCCATTTGACAGGACTGCGACCATCTGCAGGACACGATGGTTTAACGCAAATATGCTCTTCGCAAAATGGCTGTGGATAATTTATTTTTCATTTTGTGTCTATCGATGGTGTCATCTTCATGGCTTAAACACGGATGGATACCTACTTAGAGAAATTCAATGTGATCGAAGCATATCAGTTTCAGTCTTCGTCGAGTAGCAATACTACAATGAGGTTGTGATATGTTCTAGTCTCCAAACAGTTGTGGCGCTATTTGCTCCAGCTCGGTCGAAATACTAATATTTACATTAAATCAACGCTTCGCAAACTTTTATTGATCTACCTCTTTTTCTCCATTTTCATTGCCAATAAAACAATGACTGATTCTTTTCTTCCCACGATAAATGATCCTAAAATAAACTCAAAGCGATATTATCGGCAGCAGAAAATAAGGAGCTTTATACACAAACTCATCTCAACCAACAATATAAGTCTTTCAGCCAGTTCTTTTTTAATAAAAAAACGTATATAATTATTCTCAACATTAGTAAATTATTGGTAAACACAACGCTCAAGTATGCGCTGTACTGATGAGGGACAAAACGCGAAATAACGCTATTTTCCTTTGTGTTCGGATGGAACAAAATTCAATATTTTACTCAAATATCTACTATATTTGGTAGAATTTAAAAACAAATATTAAAAACAGACAACTGATTTAGTTAACATTTCCTATTAAACCTTGCTGTAAAGCTCCAAAAAAATATGAACAATTCGCCTGTCTAGAATAATAGTGTTCTAACTTCACTTTCATCCGAAATTAAGATTTTTATATCATTTAGACCGTAATTATACTTCACTTTTACATGTTTCGAGTGCTATAACAAATTTATTTCTTAAAAACTACCTAGTTCCTATGGTAACAAATACATTTGTTGGTTTTTCAATTATCTGCAGCACATAAAAGTTTCTCATGTAAAATTTGTTACAAATGGAGTTAGGACACTATTATTCTAGGCATGCGAATTGTCAAAAAGATAAAACAATTTCATTTTTAAAATAATAATAAATTAAAACATTAGAATTAGATTTTTATCAAAATTATAAAATAATTTACTACTACAATTCAAAACCAACAAGACGATCTTAGCTTACAAGATAAACTGATTAAAACTACCACTTTAAACACGAGTTTGAATTTGAACTTAATAATATCAATATTAAATAATATAATAATAATATCAATACTCAATTATATAATAATGAACTCAATAATAAATTCAAACTAGAGCAGATTTTAATAGTAAAATTTTATATTTTACTATTTTTTTTAACAACTCTTGTGTTTCATAACGTTTTACAATAGCGAGCAGTACTTGGTTTTTCTTCTTGATACTGTTCGAATCAAACATGATTTGTATTTCCTTTCTTCCTTGTTTGTTCTTCCAAACCTGCTTCTTCATCCGTTTCAATATCTAATTCTTTCATCAAACTTTCTGAGAAGAAAGCAGGAGCGCAGTAAACGTCTACGACTGTTCTAGAGCATTACGTAATTTTTTTTCTAGAATCAAATGTTTCAAGCGTTACAGGTCCTTGCTTTTACCGCTGGTAACCTAAATTTATTTCGTTTGACTCATCGTCATAGTAATAATTGTTCTTCTTTATGAGTTCCTAGGAATACGATATATCTCTATATATTTTTTTAATCAAACACGAAGGTTTGGGTAATCTCCAGATGATATAATCAAGTATTTAACAATTTTTTTTATAACTGTTCTCTTCAACCAATTATGTATAAGATTTTTTGGGAGTGAAGCAATAAAAACACTAATAAAACAGTGAAATTAACACTTTTAGATTAAATATCATATATTTTAGATTATTTAAAAATTAATAATCTTAAGTCAAAAAAAATCAACTTTAAACAAAAATTTTTTATAAATAGAACGTCAAGTTTTAGGTCCTAACTCTTATTTATTGTAACAGTATTACGGCTACAGAGGCTGTTTCGTCTTACGCCAACCCAGGCCTTAATTAAAATTTGTATCGACACGTGTTTTTTGGTTTTTAGTTCGACATTGACACAATCTATTAATATTCTTACACAATAAATGACAGTTAGGACCTAAAATTTGACATTCTATTTATTTCTAGCCTATATGCACTAGTAGGTTCTCTAGCAGGCTAACGAACTTCCGCTTCGTGACAATATCGACAAATCCTCTCGCATGAATCATTAGATAAACATTTTTTATGTATTTAAAAAATTTAAAACCAATATTTGAAAGTACTCGTCACATTCAAACTTATGACTTTTTTATAAACATTTAAACATTCTTTCGTGAAATATATTTCATATCTAAAAAAAACTCCAAACTCCTCTTTTATAAAAAAAGCACAATATCACATTATTCTTTAAGAAAAAAAAACATTAAAACATCCAATTGTTGTTTTTACCTAAACCAAAATTTTTCATATTTACTTTGCGTGAAAAATAATTGAATAACTTTCCCTGACGTTGAATAAAAAGAAATTTTTATAAACTGTTTTTGTTGAAACTAAATGCATTTATCAAAATCATTTCGTATAATAATATAGCGTGTTCTTTTCAAAACTCATAAAGTTGACAATTTTTTTTATAAACATAATATAATATATTCACATAATAGTACAATCCCGACAAACATTAAATACACCCAAAAGACAGTTCGCATGAGTCAACACGTCAAGAATTCTCAAGTAAAGTCGTATACTCGTAGTAAATTCTTGAGATGTTTATAAACCTCGTATACTTTATAAAATAAATATTTTTGTTCACTGTTTTATTTACAAGGAGGCTGAGAGAGGCTTAATTGTGTATTGATTTAAAGTTCGAGTTGTGGGTGTGTGAAATATCAGATTTCTGTTGCCGGTAATAACCGCGTAATTGTTTTCGGATCGTTGGCTCACCCTGTATAATTACAGTAACGATCGATTCAAATGGACTATAACTGTTCGGACCCCTCGAAAAGGGACTTAATGACAGGGTTTATTTAAATAAAACAACAAGACAATTTCAGTGCGATTTATTAAAGTCGCCGCTTAGCATATCTGTATAAAAACTGTGTAGATTTCTGTAAATATCTAAATCGATGTGAACTTTCTATCCGAAAAAAATCTATTGCATATAGAGAGAAGTGAATGTTTTATACCCTCTATTGATGTTAATTGTTACCGTAAATATAGGAAAGAAATATAACAGTAAATCAGAAACGAAGTCATTGTTTGGATTTCTTCCTGTCCCCTTCAAGGAGAATTCGTTTAAACAAGAGTGTCTTATCCTTGGCTAATTCCTTGCGGACAAAGTTGGTATCGTCCCATGATAATATCTTGGCGTCGCTAAAAGTTCGTCTCTCTCTCGGCACATTGATTTTATTTAATAAATTACACGCTATATTCGGAATAATAGGTTGCAGTAAAATCCCGCAAACCCTTAAAGTTTCTAAAGTTAAATGCAAGACGACGTCCAACTCCCTCGACTTGGCCGCTTCTTTTTTCAATTCCCAAGGCTTGAAACTTTCAAAGAACAAATTCGCTTGATGAAGAGTTGCTATTACCCTATCCACAGCTTTATAGAAGTTAAAGTTAGAGTAATGACCCATACAAACATCTGAAGAAAAAATAAACATTAAGTTGTTTCAGCTTTTCGGTTACTTTCAACGGCGATTTCCGCTCTGGATTGCTAGACACGTCTCGATTGTTTGGCCAAATTGTTTTATCGCGCCGCTGAAAGTTCGATTAATTCCAGAGAGTCTAGTGAAATTAGACAAAATTCCTAAAAATTATCAAGAAATTATCCAGAAAGGCAAACTTTTATGTTTCAAAAACAATAATTTCAAAAGTCCTGAAATGCATTTTGTCCCCAACGCTGTCACGAAACTGTTACGTTAGAACTCTCTCACTAATTAACTTCTACAGAAAAAAACAGTTATAACAATTGCGTTTATAACCACGTATTGGATATAAGGACAAAATTTATGGAGTCTCTGACACTATAAAGACTATCCAGCTGTAACGACCTAATATGAAATCAAGATTGTCATAACAAGTAGGTATAGGTATAAAAAAAGTAAACGTTCGTGATGCTTATACAATTTTTTGCACGATCCCATTATTTTTTACAATTCTATAAATATTTTGACATTTTGTTTTCTGCAACATTTGCGTTACCGTTTAAGAGAAAGTTAGGTAAATAACGAATACGCCAGACAGAAATTGAAGGCAGGAACGTATCCAGGATTGGTTCTCAAAGAATGGCTTCTAATACTCAAGACATTTCTCAATATCCGGCTCAAAAAAACACTAAATTTTTAGTACAATTTCGAAAACAAAGGCGACAAATATTATTTAAAAAATGTTTCTCTAATAAGTCCCAAATTTCGTGGACCAACAAAATAGTGGGCGTTGCCTTAGCGTTAGTAAAGCTCCAGTCAAATTTACAAAATACCTACAGCTCTCTTAGTTTTCAAGATACAAGATCCCAAACATAGATTTTTATTTTTACATCTAAGAGAAATATTGACTATAAAGTCTTTGCAAAAAAAACCCTTGAAAGATAAAAGTCCTTTTCAAGCATTTAGTCTACAGTTTATTACATTTTTAGAAATAGTTTTGTTGTTAATTTTATTTACCAGTCATTTATTTAAAAAATGATTTAATGTTTGACTAATTCAAAGTAAAAGAAAGCAAGTATTAGAGCAGTCGTTAACAAATGAAACCACTATCTTAAAAAAAATTCAAAAAGAAAAATATAACCTAGCATTAATAATGTCTGTATTTGCATCCATGATGTTGGTATAGTTGAGTAATTATCAGGAACTTGGACTTGGAAAAAATACACTTGGTTTAACTGGCTGACGTTTCGGCTTTATTTTTTTAAGCCTTTATCAAAGCTAGAAACCTTACAAATTAAGAGAACCTATGGAGCCACGTTGACTTATACATATTAAAATTCTTCGTAAAATTTGCTATAAATAGAGTATGTAAAAATATAAAATTGTATATAGATAAAATTATTGTATAACATAGAAAAATGACAAAACGTTGACTTTGCACAAATTAAAAGATTATGTATATACATAATGATATTTAAATATATAAGATATATAAATATAAAATTGTATATAGATAAAATTATTGTATAACATAGAAAAATGACAAAACGTTGACTTTACACAAATTAAAAGATTATGTATATCATTATGTATATATATTAGGTAATTTTATATTTTTACATACTCTATTTATAGCAAATTTTACGAAGAATTTTAATATGTATAAGTCAACGTGGCTCCATAGGTTCTCTTAATTTGTAAGGTTTCTAGCTTTGATAAAGGCTTAAAAAAATAAAGCCGAAACGTCAGCCAGTTAAACCAAGTGTATTTTTTCCAAGTCCAAGTTCCTGATAATTACTCAACTATAACCTAGCATGTTTTAAAATGTACAAAAATAAGAAATCGAAACACAAATTTTAAATATATAGACAAAAATAATAAAATAAAAAAACTAAAACAAAAGTTGGTGGATAGTAATAGTTCAAAGAACAACTACCTACCAAAAAGTGAAAATAAATAATACGCGGTTGAAAAACATGTAATTATGTCATTACACTGAAGAAGAAAAAAGCGCGTATCTACCTAAAACTCTATAAAGAAACAAAGAGATAAGAAAAGTACCACAAGTCCATAAAATATAAAAAAATACAAAATGCGAAAAAAATAAACTGCAAGATAAAAATATCGAATATTGCTTTTCGTTGGTAGATTGGTGTTTATGTAAGATGACGATATGCCATTTTACAACAACACACATTCAATCACATAAGTGGCAGATTTGTTCAAGCCAAGCACAGTACGCTGCACTGAGACTGGAACAATAACCCCAAATCCAGTTGCAAATCCGATGCAGTTTCCTAGTTAACTTTAGCCCTTTTTCAATTCATAATCTGTGTTTACTTCAAAGGAGACGAAGCTATGATGCACACCTGAGAAGAATTCTAATAAATAATCCTCTTTAGATTTTGCTTAGGTTGCTTAGCAAAAAGAAATGTTTGAAAAAAGATTTAATGCCTTAACGATAATAAAAATCTATTACCCAAAACCCATTAAGAAAATGAGTAAAAAAAATGATGGTAATAACCACACTCAAATCGGTCGGAAATTATCATCACTGTAACGGCGCTTTCACCGATTTCAAGGTAGTATAAATTAAAATAGATATAACTAGATGGCGTTTTTTAAGCTAATAAGATTTCCTTGTAAAAACTGAAGTAAGAACAATTTTGTAATGATAAACAATAAACAATGTAGGAGAACACAGAATGTACAACAAGCTTTAGATTTTTAAGAGACGTTTTTAATGATAATTCGAACCGAATACAATAATATGGATGATTTAACATTAAAAAGTAAATAGTTGTTATACCTATTCAAGAATCAAAAGTTCAAAATTCAAAAAGAAATTGCTGACTGGTGAGAATCCTCTCTGGATAGACAATAGTTTCAACAGATTCAATAAACAACAGATTTTGAAACAAATAATAATTTAATAAAAGATGCTTCCATCAAAAATAATAATTTTTTATATTGATGTGTTTTAATGTAAGAAGCGAAATAAAATTGAAATAAACTGAGATGTTATTTTGACAAATAGGTAGGTGAAGTTATTACAGATATAAAATTAATTATTTTACAATTCCGTAGCATAATATAAAATAGTTTTTAAATCAACAGTTAAATTTTATCTATTAATATTACTTTCCCAACAAATAAAATTTCAGGACTTTTAGTATTGTTTTGTTTAGAATATCAACATAAAGCTCACCAACTCTGGCTATTGTGGTTTTTTTTTTTTTGAACCACAGTCTAATTTTACTGTTATATAAACTTTTAGCGGCGATTTCCGCTTTGTCTTGCTAGCCACGTTTCGATTGTTTGGTAAAATTGTTTTAGTGCGCCGTTGAAAGTTTGTTAATTCCGTAACTTTTGAATTTCGAAAGCAAAGTAATTACTCACCTGGAAGAGCGCCGACATCTTCGATTAACTTCTTGGTGACGTCATCCGAAGCGACATTTCGGAAAGCCGTATCTTCGATTTTCGGAAACGTCTGATTAGGATTTAGCACAGTTCCGCAGCACCGACTCAATAAATTACCCAAAGTATCGGCCAATTCCGAATTCAGGATGCGGACGACTTTGGTGTCGCTGTAATCTCAACCGAAAAAACACAAGAGATAAAAAGAACATTTCCGTATATCATCCGTAAAGTCATAAAGTACTGAAACGGGGTATAAATCCACTTACTACCGTCACTGTGTGCGACACCTTCGCGCAGTAAAAAGTAACGGAGACCTTCAGCTGAGTATATTTCACTTCTTTGGAACGGACAAATGACGTTGTTTTTTGACTTGGACATTTTTTCACCATCGACGGTCCAGTGCGAATGACATAAAATAGACGCAGGGGGCTCCAAATCGGCAGCGATCAAAAAAGCAGGCCAATAAATCCCATGGAATCTAATTCAGGGTGAAAAAAATCAAAGCGGAGGTGATACGACCGCAGAAAAATAAATAAAAAAGAGACAAACGTTTAGAGCTTAGACAAAAAAGAATACAAACGAGAACGCTAAACGGCCGTCAAAACAGGATCAAAGAGGATTTGTACTAAAGCAGGATTGAAATTTGTAAAGGAGGACAAAAGTACGAAATAATAATTTCAATAACAATATTTAGGCAGTATTCTTTCATTATTGATCTTAATTAACGAAATTCAACCAAAAACCTTATAAAATTCCTTATCTTATTTGACTCAGAAATCAAATGTTCATGGTTGCGGTTTGAAATAACCAATCAGAAACTAACTGTCAAAAAGTAACTATCACAATTTGTTTCAGGAAAAATTAACTAGACTATTCCCAGTTTTTCTCTAGTGTTTTGCAATAATTAGATTCGACCAAATCGGCGTTAATAATGCTTGTATACTAAAATTCACAGCTATTTTTACACCACCTGTTGATTTTTCTGAAAATTCGGCATTGTACAGATAACTTTGTTTGGTGTGAACTAGACTTTTGGTGACGTTTCTTAAGTCTAGTTACAAATTTGATGTCATTTTTTGACAAATTTTATTCTAATCCCTACGAATGCAATAGCATGGGGGTTATAAGTAAGACATGCATGGATACAATTTCCTGATCTCTGGTGCAGTTAGTGAAAATAAAGTGACAATATCAAAATAGTGTTATATTTACCTCATTTTCTGAGATATCAATTACCTACCGCATATTTACCAAATGATGAATATACGCAGCTCGTATACACGCAAGTGCCACGTTCAAATAGAATTTGTTACAAGATGTATTTTGGCTTTTAAACAAACTGCAGGTTTTAATACTATTTGCTTACTTAGAAATATTTCTGCCACTTCTTGCGAGATTTTTCGCTTTGACAACTCAGGATGATTTTTGGAAAACTTTTCAAACAATTTTATTAGTGGTGCCTTCATTTGGGCGAAGATAAGAACTCTTGTTTTTTTTCTGCTTTTTCTTCATTTTTAAGAAAAGCGCAAGAATCTATTGTAATGCAAGATCAAATTTAAACATCATATAATAATTTGACTTTTGACACTTTGCAATTATTTCGCATATAACCAACTTTGTTTTTAAAAATTACTACATAGGGGATTTTTGGTTTCCAACTTAAATCAACAGGTGGTGTAAAAATAGCTCTGAATTCGATTATAGGTCAGTCAAATTATTAATGCCAATTTGAGCTCGTCAAATCATCAAAACGACAGTAGCAGACTTTCGAAAATTGATCACAATCATGCACATTATTTAGCTAGCTGCTGATAAAAAAAATAATTTCAATAAGTCTCCCAAAACATTCGTTAACAACTTGTTAATAACAAGTTATTTTTGCCTGTAAAACTGTATAACTTAGATAGATTCTTAGCAAACAATTAATTTTAATTTTCAAACGGCATTAAGTTTGCGTCAAAGAGATATAAAGTCTTTAATTGCTTATTCATCTGTATCTCATATAAAGTAAAAATATTTTTTAGGTAAACTTGGAATATTGTGGCGACATGTTTCGGGTTTTTTGTTATTGCAAACATTTTCAAACTTCTTTTTACATATTTTAGTAGTTTGACAAATTAGCGACCTTTTATTTAAACAACATATTACAACAATTATACTGATTACATTTATTTATTATTTTATCAAGCAAATAGTTGCTTTAGATATCGTTGAACCATAAAGATTGATTACTGATTAGTATAGTACAATTTGTTTATCAGAAATCATTGATAAAATTTAAAAAAAAAACAATCAAAATCAGAAATAAATTATCCTTTATCATGACAATGCCAGCTCTCACTAAGCACATCAAACCGTTGAATTTTATCGTCTAAAGTCCATCCACTTATCAAAAAACCATCACCTGTTAAATTAGACTTGTCAAAATTAAATTTACTAAAATTTGAAATTGTCATTTCTAGTAAATTAGTCAAGGGACTGCCATTTGCATATTGGCATCTTATTTCGAAAGTTGTGCCCTGTTGCCGGATGTATTTTGAGGATAAATTGTGATGTTGGTGGTTTTTTGATAAGTAAACAGACTATAACAATGTCAAAAATCATAACTCACTGTCCGTATTCAATTAATTTATCGGCTACTGACTTTTTCTTGTTTTCAGTGGTAAAAAATTAAATGAATGGTGAGCGATTTTTGTTCGCAGAAGCAGCTAGAAGATACTACTTTCTTAGAACTCAGCTTCAGAATGGAAGAAGCGTTTTGCAAACCGGTTTTGCGTATGCAAAGACAAATATGCATATACTTCGAAAAACAATAAAACCATTTAACAAATCTCATATAGTATATCCATCGATAGATTAAACTTCTTTAAATTTACCTAAGAAGGTACTGAAAAATTTTTTGTAAATTTTGAACCAACCCATACACTTTTGGTTTATGGTTTTGTTTAGTAATATTGTTGTTTAAAAATGTTAAAACGTATCAAAAATAACTTCAACTGAGTTTTTTTTGTAAAATGTGACACTGGCCGTCCATATGATGTCAATTAATTTAATTTTTAATTGTTATTTTATTACAAAATGTCTTGATACATTGTTGCTTACTAATTATTTACGTTGTTATGCAATTAGCTCGATTCAATTTTTTTGTTACCCATAATTGCCAATTTTATAAAACTTTAAAGGCTTTTCATTAAAAAAGGGTAACAGAAAAAACTATTCTGTTATGAATTATTGTTAGAGTGATGGCAAATTGTACCAAAGTTGGTAAATGGTGCGATATTTTCCGAACACCCAGTATGTATAAAATAAACTATAAAATAATTTATATTTTTTCAATTTTAAAAACTTTAAAATATCAGTATTACGTATTCTAGCAACAAACGTGAAATACATTTTGTAAACTTAGAATTCCGTTTTGTAAAATTTTTATTAACGTGTAACGGAAGTTTAGAAAAACTCTTCCTTAACAAACATTTCCGAAACGAGAAAACGCTTTCACAAAATATCTCCTAAATTATGTCGGTGCAACACTTAAAATTAATTAAAGAATACTGCTGCTATTCGGTATTTCCACTTTTTAACACATTCTGATCAAAGTTAGGAGTACATACTATCTACAACTATTTTACTTTAATATCAAAGAATTCTGCACCTAAATTTATTGTTCTTTAAACTCAGAAACAGCATTATTTAGAACTAAATAACCACTAAAGGCCTTTTATTAAATCTCAATAAAATTACCGTTTCTTAACCCGCGAACACTATCGATGTTAAAAAAATCTAACATTTCCTAAAATTAGCTTATATTTTCTTTTTCTTTAAGACAGGCTGTTTGAACTTTTAGATATTTTTTAGTGTTGTATATGAGTATTTTTGCTGTTTAGTATCTTGCCTTATTATTAAAGTAAAGTTTCTTAAAATATTAAGCGTTTTTTTTGCGATATGTGAAATGTTAGATAAAATATAACAGCATAGTATTGGTGTGAGTATTGTAAACGATAGTGCTGGCGGATCAAAAAAGAATGTTCCAGGCTTATAGAAAAGGTAAAATCAGTCAAATTTATTTTTTTGATATCACTTGAAGGCTCTTGAAAAACAAACTTTGTCAAGTTACAAAATACCCGACTATCCAATATATAAAAGTATCTCTTCAATTTATGTTGCGGTTAACTTGCTGGCAGCCAAACCCTTAGATAAGCTAGTACCGACAGAAAAAAAATTGTTATTTGCAAAAATGCAAGTAATTATTACATCTGCCCCCCCTTTTTTTAAATTCAAAATGTAGTTATTTTGACTTTATTTGTAGATTAGCAATTAGCAAGTTGTAACTATGATATTAATGATTATTTTTACAAGAGCTTTTGAGTAGAAAAAAATATAAATTTAACTGGTCTTACTATTGTAATAACCCTGGAACACCTTCCTTTGGATATCAATGTATCTGCAGCATCTATTTTTGAAACAATATACCCATATCTGTTTATAAAATTTTTCGGAAAAATTAAGCATTTTCCATTTTTAAACTATTTTTATGTAGTAGTTGTAGTTAAACAATTCGACTAGAAACAAAGTTCATGCGTCCCGAAGTTTTTGAATAAAAAATTTTGTTGAATAAACATTGGCAAGCCCTAAATCTTTGTCTTATTTGTGTTCGTTGTGAACCAGAAACTCACTTGAGAATGTCCTTGCCGATAACTTGGACGTCGGGAGTCCAAATTTGCTCGAAACTCGTATGCGAATATCCGGCGGCGGTTAAATAGTTGACGAGGGCGTCCAGCCATACGTAAACCGTTTGAGTTTCGTCGTCCGGTACTTGTATGCCCCAGTGCACCCGACTCGAAGGCCTCGATATTGAAATGTCCGGTAAAGGACTCTCACTAACCAAATCCAACAAAATCTTTCGAAACTTTGCCGGTTGAATCGCATTCTCTGAAATTGTATAATCCAATTTTCTTTAAACTAATTACAAAGCCATCGAAAAATGTCGACCACCCCATAATTACTTCTGGGTACACTCCTTGGAGATGTGATCGATAGAATGTAATCCCGGTTGAGATGGTCAAGTGACCCGCAAGATTTTTCGATGATATATGACCGGGATTCGAAGGGACAAAAGGGTGACACGAGACAACTTCATTTATTATTAAGCGACCTTTTATGTCACTTTAAGTTTTTTTTGTTCAAATTCGACTTACCGTTCGTTTCCAGCCAATATTTAACGTCGGCTTGCAAAGATCGAAGCGGAAACATATAGTTCACTTCTTCGATCCACTCGACTGGATGACCGCTTTCCCCGGAAATAATTGTTTTACGACCATCCGGTTCGACTTTTTCTTTTAACTGAGATTCAGTCAAAAAACATTCATCCGAAATACAATACCATCCTGCGTATTTAGACGAGTAGATTTTACCTTTATCTTTCAACACATTCTAAAAATACTACAGTTAAACCAAAATAAAAGCAGTAGACCTCTTAGTGTCAAAAGACGTCCAATTAGACCTTCAGCAAAGAACACCAAATCATAACAAAAAAAAATGCTAGGATAAAAACTATTTTCAACATTTCTTTTTATTAATCATGAGTATATAGGTTTAAAGTTATAAATTTAGGTATAATAATAATAAATTCATTAATATCGACGCCCCATGTATTTAGCAGCATTAAACTGTTGACGACATGGTCCCACATTCTTCTAAGTTTAGCTATGAGGTTAATGCTTCAATATTTTCTTTCTGATCAGATAAATATAAAGCTAAACCATTGTATAAAAAAAAAGGAATAAAAGAAGAAGCTGAGACAAAAAGAAGACGAGGCAGGAGGATTATAACCAGGAACATGTATGTAAGCTGAGAAAAAATATAAAGGAGTACTGTAAGAAAAACAATAGGAATGTGGTGGCATATTAATTGATATTAGAACGTAACTATCAGAACATCTTTGAGAACTTTATCCTTCATACCATTCATATGATGACTTTAACATTGAAGAGCTGGAACCTGTATTTCCCAAAGTTTCCAGATCCATAATTTCCTCCATAACCATTATCATGATTTAAAGTAATAGCAATGTATCTTGTTAAACAAAGTTTTAAATACCTAATGACTAACCCCAAAACTAGCTGAAGGCTGAAGATAACTTATCGAATATTAATATACCCCGCATTGTAGTAAAGCTATTAGTTCTTTAGAATATTCTTCTTCTGTCATATAATTTCTGGAATGGGGAGACTTTGATAAACCGTGGGCCAAAGCTGAGGTAGGTTTTACGTGGGCAGAGCTGGGGGTAATAGAGGGATTGTCATAGAATGGAGAGCAAAATTGAGTCTGAACAGAAGCAACAACTGGAGCAACATATTATTTTGATTCGTATTCGCATATAACGAAGCGTCATCTATTAAATGCGTTTGGTGAGATTCAGATGTTTTTTTAGTAGTTTGCTCGAGAAAGTGCGATGAAAATGAGAAAAACTAGCCTTGTAAAGCACAAAACACCCAACTGTGGATAATTAATTGACTTGTCACTACTTATTGACAATAATATCCGATGAGTTTTTATAATGTGAGGTTGTGACATCCTCTGCAATTTCACTGTTGAACAGTTGAACAATAGAAAATATTCAGAAACATAAGAAATAAGTAATAATTATTTATCTCTTATAAGACTCGAGCTGCGGATAACTAGAAAGTCTTTTCAAAAACTTTAACTTTAAAGTTATATAAATAAATAAATAAATGTGACTTATCTTCCGATTTCCATAAAATGCAAAATAATTTTGGAAATAAATACCAACTTCTTGTTGTTACTGATCTGAGGTTCTTATTTTGCTGAAGAGCAATAATTCAACGCTAAGAGTTCTCGACTCTAAGAAATCTACCGAAAAAAAAAAACACCCACCCAAAATTTATGCACACATTTTTTATGCTCCTCATCTGACGTCCTTATAAAATCCGTGTAAGTGATACTAAAACGTTCAGCCAAGTTTTTATATTCTGTTGAAACTTTTGTACAATAATCAAAAGGATTTGAGTGGTTTTTACGAGCCGCTTGTTGAATCTTTGAGCCGTGCTCATCGGTACCTGTTGAAAATTTAAATTTGCCCGCGTTTCCAAGTATCTGCTGCCATCTATAAATCGCGTCAGCAATTACAGAACTGTATAAATGACCAATGTGGGGACCTAGAATTTCAAATTTTAATTTGTAGGTCCAAAAACATCAAATTTAAGTTAAGTCACTCAAATTTCTAATTTGTAATTACATAATTTCGACGTAATTACATTTTTTAGGTTATGATCACTTACTAGCATTTACGTAATAAATCGGTGTTGTCACAAAGAATTTTGACGAAGATATGTTTCTTTTAACAAAACTCAAGTTTTTTATTATCATTTCTTTTATAATATGTTGATATTTTCCATAAAAACACAAAGACACTCACTTAACCTTATTTGTCACACTGTAATTCCCGGTTTGAGTCTGTGCTAAAAAAAATCTACTTTTTTTAGAATTTTATTGATAACAAATTATAATAACAAATAAAGACAATTTGTTGAAATTTTATTGTAAAATTAATTTTACAAAATGCCTTTATTCTGAAATGACCATGAAATAAATATTACAATGGAATAATGTATAACTTGATGTCCAAACTACTTAGTACTTATAAAGGGTATAATAAAGTCTTTTTTGTTCCTTAAATTAAACTCTTAATATTTCTAAACACTTATTGTAACAAATAGCTATCCAATCAGGTTGCGTCGCCCCCCACTGTATTTGATTGACTTCCCCTTCAGCAGCAGTGTATGCCAAAATCGGATCTTCAATAGCTCTTGGCATTTGTTGTATATCCCAAATAAGTGCTTGATGATCATCTCCTGCTGTACAAATATGACAACTGGAATGTGGGGCCCATGCTATTCCATTAACACAGGCTCTGTGATTATTAAGTCTTGCTACAGGGGTACAAGGTACTCTCACGTCCAAAATAATGACCTCACACGCATCCATTGCAATGGTGGCTAAATAATTAGGGTCTTGTTTATTCCAAGCCAGTCTCAGAAGAGGGGTGTGAGTTGGGTCTTCGTAAATAATCGTAGAGTGTTCCAAATGTCTCAAATCGAACATTCTGACTGAGCCATCAGCACCTACTGAAGCAAACATGTCTCTGCCTCCTCCAGCACGTGAAAATGCAATATCATAGACTTCCTTATCATGGGCAATTAGTTGTGTTTTGACGTGTCCTGATACTAAATTAACCCGACCGATAATTTGGCCGGTTTCTAAGCCCCAAATGGTGCAAGTTGTGTCTATTGACGACGTTCCAACGAGGTTTGGATCCACTTCATTCCAGTCAAAGCTCGTCAAGGGGGCACAGAAGTCGGAGTTTTTGTTGTTGTTTAAAACGCATTCCAGGCGAGTGTCAGGCTCTCCAGCACGCCACACTCGTAAGTAATCCCCACTGGAAAATGGGTTTTATGTTTGTAGGAAAAAATTGAGAGTAACATACCTTGTTGCAAGTAAATCAGGGTAGACACCCTTACTGTCTGGTATCCACATGATTTTTGTGGTTGGGTATGGATGGTCAAATGTACTTTTAGGCGAGAACTCACTACTGTCCTCGTCTAAAGATACAATTTGGACTTTATTGTTATACTCTTCAACAAAACTACCGAGAGCTAGACGGAAACGTTTATCAGGACGAACCGACCAGTTCATACTGAACAGTGGCCATGGCGCAATATATTTGTAAATTTCTTTTCGTTTACCTGCTGGGACTACACCGGAATGAGCCATTTCTACAATATTGCTCTTGTAGTCAGGACCACTCTTAAAACTCAACATTTGCTTACCTCATACACTACGATACAAGGTAAGTTAGCAAGAGGGTTTTTAGACGCAAACCAACACGCTTTTTATAAAGGAAAGTGTTTTTTCATTAGGTTTTTGTGTTTACGTTTATTTTTATTGGAAAAAGTAAATTTGACACTTAATTGACATTTGACAGAATAATGACAATTCACAGAAAGAAATTCCCCATATTGAGGGTTGGCAACAAAGCATTTAATGACGCTCCACGCGCATTTCTGGCAAACTAATAGAAACCAGCGTAAATTTAAATATCAAAATATTCAATCATAATAATTATTTGACAATAAATGATGAAAAAATTAAAATCAAAATCAATACCACAAATGAGGTGCTTGCGTGCAAAACCGGATATATCCACTTTTTACAAAAAATCATGTTTTGGTGATTTCTGGATCTAAGTTGTGATATCTATAGGCCCATATATGCGTTTGCAACCAAAACCGTTTAAATCCTCGTAAAAGCGTTAAGTAAAGTTCGACATTTGGAGCAAAATCGGTTATACCTATCTAAATTTTGCTAACAGTGGATATATCCAGATAAGAAGAAAAAAAGCTTAAAACATTTAATAAAAAAACATTTTGGGGGAGATTGGCTAAAGAGGGAAGACCTTTTGTGGTAGAAAAAATTATTATTACACAGTAATGGAGGAAGAAACGAAGAACAGAATGAAACCCAAGAAGCTATGCGATAACCTGAACGAAGAGGCTGCAGTACATATTTAATTTTTTTGTTCTCTTTGCAAATACCAACTAAACTTGTTTATTTCAAGAAAAATAAATAATTTTTTCGCTCAGTGTATGTCATTTGTGAGCAAAACTAGATATATCCAATAGTTTTTTGCTAATAACGTCAAATTGTTTACTTTTTATACAAAAAAATATATGTTAATCACTTGCATAACCCTATTAAACTTAAACTGTTTTTGCTAAATAACACTATTTTTTTAAACAAATATGTATGGTGTTTTTTTCATCTCCTGAAAAATTTGTAAAAGTGGATATATCCGGTTTTGCACGCAAGCTCCTCAAATTTAATCAAACAAATTTTTACATAAAAGTATCAGTGCCAAAACAGTAATGTAAAAAAGAAAATTATTACTAGAGTTCGAAAATATTATAAAAACTTACCAAACTAATGTCAATAATAAATTAAAACTAAAGAATAAAAATTTTTTTTTATTAATATACCTTACAAGAAGTCTCATGAAGATATATAATGTGGTAATTTTTTTAAATATTTAATAACAAAATACCTTATTTATTTATATTAAATGTTCAAATTAATGCTATTCTTGTTGAAAGCACATTCTTATGCGTCTTTTAAAATTATTTGCTACTGTGAAAAATGTTTTTTTCTAAAAATAAAAACATATTTTAATTTTTTTTTAAATAATTGTTTTTTGCAGTTTTTAATTTCACAGTTAGATTTTTATTTTCTTACTTTATGACAATACAAAAACACTACATACTTGATCTAGAGAAAAAAATATTTTTATTTTTTTACGACTACAATTAAAGTGATAGGGATTTAGTAGCCCTAAGAGATAGTCTAGTATCATCACTATTATCTAGAAATTTTATAAAAAAAATTCAATTATTAACGTTAAAAAAGGAGGTGGCCATATACTATGACTCACCCTGTATATTATTTGTTGACTTATGTTACAAAACAAGAAATTGAAGAAATCACGTTAAACATTTTTAGCAGACTACTGGTTGACAAGAACACCATACAAAAAAACTAAGGAATATTTATGATGATTAAAAGTTGACGTTTAATGTAAAATAATAATGACTGATTGACTTTTGTTATTATTAAGTGAAACTCTACTAAATAAACTTAAAAAATCATTGATGCTAAAAAACATTGAGTGATGCTGATACTTGGTGATCAGGTTAACAAGTAAATTTTTTTAAATTAAAAAAGCTTTACTACTTATCCAATAGATAAATGGTATTGTTTAAACAAATTAAAATGATTGTTTCATTATTTTGAAATAATTAAAAATAGATTTGTAAAAAACACATCTTGTTTACCTCAGGGGTGGCAAATAATTAGAACACATTTGCTCGGTTTTCCAGCAAACGACAAAATGCTAAAAATTAGGTCATTTAATTTACGTAATATCGATGTAGTAAAATTTTAGTTTATGTTTTGGAAACACAGTAGGTTAAGTTTTATATGGTTAAGTTTTTGTTTTAATAAATCAAAGTTTTCTCTTTTTTTTTCTTAACCTTCAAAAAGAAAAATTACTACATTCAGTCCCGTGTAAATACTATCTATCTACCACATGATATATTTTTGCTTTTAAAAATATTTCATTAATATTTATAATTTATTGTTAATTAAAAAAATCATATTTAAAAACCCTACGCTTACACAATAGATAAACTACATGTAGTCTAAACCACCCCATTTTGTCTAGCGTAAATACCATCTTCCTACAACACGACATATATTTATTTTTTAGATTTATTATAATAATATTTTATTATTAAACAAAACATGTACTTACCCCAAAAAACCACTGAAAAAAACACTGCACTATTGCACGTAATAATTTAAGCAAAATGTTTCGCACTCACGTTTATACCGCGATCAAAGAAAGTAAAATATCCTTGACTCACCCCATTAACATCCACCGATGCCTTCTTCTTCTTTAAACGGACCTACTTTAATAAAAAAAAAAGGTACATTACTAAAATGTTGACAAAAAATTATGAGCAGAACTAACCCTTTAATCCCGCCTTTATAAGCACGAACTTTTCCTGGAAGTTCAAATGGCCCATCACCATGGAGAAGTCCTCAAATTGCACTTGCACACGTCATCACTCGAAATTTAAAATTCGCGCACAACTAACAGTCTATTCACTCGAGGTTTTAAAAGTTCGCGAATTATTGATAGTCTATAACCACTTAAAGTTTAAAATATCACGCACACACTTCACAGACTAACTGTAAGAAAAGAAAGAGAGAAAAGTTTTTTTTTTAATTTACTAATCCTGGCAAACCATCAATGCAGCCTGATTTTTCTTCAAATGAATGATCCATGACCGATGTCCGATAAAAAACTCTTCAAAATTCATTTAAATTGAAATAATTGTGAAGCAAAAAGACCCTCCACTTTCCCAATAGATAAGTGGCATTTAGGCGAAACTACAAAATTTAGTCCAGCGTAAATACCATCTACCTACCACACGACATTTCTTTATTTTTTTTTATTTATTACAATAATATTTTATTATTAAATAAAATATGTACTTACCCCAAAAATCACTGAAAAAATCACTGCACTATTGCACTTAATAGTTTAAGCAAAATGTCTCGCCCTTACGTTTACACCGCGTTCAAAGAAAATAAAATATCTTTGACTCACTCCATTAACTTCCACCGATGCCTTCTTTTTCTTTAAACGGACCTACTATAATAAAAAAAAGGTACATTACTAAAATGTTGGCGAAAAATTATGAGCAGAACTAACCCTTTAATCCCGCCTTTATAAGCATGACTTTTCCTGGAATTTCGGATGGTCCATCACCATGGAGAAGTCCCAAAATTGAACCTGACCACGTCATCACTCGAAATTTAAAATTCGCGCACAACTGACAGTCTATTCACTCGAGGTTTTAAAAGTTCGCGAATTATTGATAGTCTATAACCACTTAAAGTTTAAAATATCACGCACACACTTCACAGACTAACTGTAAGAAAAGAAAGAGAGAAAAGTTTTTTTTTTAATTTACTAATCCTGGCAAACCATCAATGCAGCCTGATTTTTCTTCAAATGAATGATCCATGACCGATCTCCGATAAAAAACTCTTCAAAATTCATTTAAATTGAAATAATTGTGAAGCAATAGTCTATGCACTCGAAAATTTCGCGCGCGCACTAGACAAAACTTATTTTTAAAAGAGTTTCTGAAACATAAAAAAGGCATCACAAGAGAAATAAGCTTGAGAGAACTAGAATTATTTCTTAATAATTTTTGGACTATCATTGACCTGATGATTATGTAAATAATATAAAAATGTAAAAAAAATATTGGAAAAAGACCCTCCACTTTCCCAATAGATAAGTGGCATTTAGGCAAAACTACTACATTTAAAGTCCAGCGTAAATACCAACTACCTACCACACGACATTTCTTTATTTTTTACATTAATTACAATAATATTTTATTATTAAATAAAACATGTACTTACCCCAAAAAAAGACAGTGAAAAAAACACTGCACTATTGCATTTAATAATAATTTAAGCAAAATGTTTCGCACTCACGTTTACACCGCGATCAAAGAAAATAAAATATCTTTGACTCACCCATTAATTTCCACCGACGCCTTCTTCTTCTTTAAACGAACCCACTGTAATGAAAAAAAAAAATTACTAGAATGTTGGCGAAAATTTATGAGCAGAACTAACCCTTTAATCCCGCCTTTATAAGCATGATTTTTCCTGGAATTTCAGATGGTCCATCACCATGAAGAAGTCCCCCCCAAATTGCACTTGCACACGTCATCACTCGAAATTAAATTTCGCGCACAACTGACAGTCTATTCACTCGAGATTTTAAAATTTTGCGAATTATTGATAGTCTATAACCACTCAAAGTTTAAGATATCGCGCACACACGTCACAGACTAACTGTAAAAAAGCAAAAAAGTAAAGTTTTTAAAAAAAAATACTACTAACACTGGCAAACAATCAATGCAGCCTGATTTTTTCTTAAATGAATAATCCATGACCGATGTCCGATAAAATAGTCTTCAAAATTTATTTAAATTGAAATAATACTGAAGCAGTAGTCTATGCACTCGAAATTTTCACGCGCGCACTACACAAAACTTGTTTTTAAAAGAGTATCTGAAACATAAAAAAAAACGTCACAAGAGAAAAAAGAAATTTCTTCAGAGAAATAGAATTATTTCTTAATAATTTTTAGACTAATGTAGACCCTGATGATTATATAAATAATATAAAACTACAAAAAAAAAAAATAGGAAAGGACCCTCCACTTTCCCAATAGATAAGAGGCATTTAGGCAAAACTACAACATTTAGTCCAGCGTAAATACCATCTACCTACCACACGACATTTTTTTATTTTTTAGATTTATTACAATAATACTTTATTATTAAATAAAACATGTACTTACCCCAAAAAACCACTGAAAAAAACACTGCACTATTGCACTTAATAATTTAAGCAAAATGTTTCGCACCCACGTTTATACCGCCATCAAAAGAAATAAAATATTTTTGACTCACCCGTTAATTTCCACCGATGCCATCTTCTTCTTTAGACGAACCTACTGTAATGAAAAAAAACCGGTACATTACTAAAATGTTGGCGAAATTTTATGAGCAGAACTAACCCTTTAATCCCGCCTTTATAAGTACGAACTTTTCCTGGAAGTTCAAATGGCCCATCACCATGGAGAAGTCCCCAAATTGCACTTGCACACGTCATCACTCGAAATTTAAAATTCGCGCACAACTGACAGTCTATTCACTCGCGAATTTAAAAGTTCGCGAATTATTGATAGTCTATTACCACTCAAAGTTTAAAATATCGCGCACACACTTCACAGACTAACTGTAAGAAGAGAAAAAGAGTAAAGTGTATTTTAAAAAAATATATTACTAACCCTGGCAAACAATCAATGCAGCCTGATTTTTCCTCAAATGAATAAGCCATGACCGATGCCCGATAAAAAAGTCTTCAAAATTCATTTAAATTGAAATAATTGTGAAGCAATAGTCTATGCACTCGAAATTTTCGCGCGCGCACTACACGAAACTTATTTTTAAAAGAGTATCTGAAAGGCAAAAAAAACATCACAAAAGAAATAAGAAATTTCTTCAGCGAAATAGAATTATTTCTTAACAATTTTTAGACTAATATTGACCGTGACGATTATGTAAATAATATAAAAATGTAAAAAAAAAAATGGAAAAAGACCCTCCACTTTCCCAATAGGTAAGTGGCATTTAGGCAAAACTACTACATTTAGTCCAGCATAAATGCCATCTACCTACCACACGACATTTTTTTATTTTTTAGATTTATTACAATAATATTTTATTATTAAATAAAACATGTACTTACCCCACCAAAAAAAACAATGAAAAAAACACTGCACTATTGCACTTAATAATTTAAGCAAAATGTTTTGCACTCACGTTTATACCGCGATCAAAGAAAATAAAATATCTTTGACTCACCCATTAATTTCCACCGACGCCTTCTTCTTCTTTAAACGAACCTACTGTAATAAAAAAAACGGTACAATAATAAAATGTTGGCAAAAATTTATGAGCAGAACTAACCCTTTAATTCCGCCTTTATAAGCACGAACTTTTTCTGGAGGTTCGGATGACCCATCACCATGGAGAAGTCCCCAAATTGCACTTGCACACGTCATCACTCGAAATTTAAAATTCGCGCACAACTGACAGTCTATTCACTCGAGGTTTCAAAAGTTCGCGAATTATTGATAGTCTATTACCTCTCAAAGTTTAAAATATCACGCACACACTTCACAGACTAACTGTAAGTAAAAAAAAAGAATAAAGTTTTTTTAAGAAAATACTAGTAACCCTGGCAAACAATCAATGCAACCTGATTTTTCCTCAAATGAATGAGCCACGACCGATGTCCGATAAAAAAGTCTTCAAAATTCATTTAAATTGAAATAGTTGTGAAGCAATAAGTGTCTAATAAACACTAATAGTCTATGCACTCGAAATTTTCGCGCGCGCACTACACAAAATTTGTTTTTAAGAGAGTATCTGAAACATAAAAAAGACATCACAAGAGAAAAAAAAAATTTCTTCAAAGAAATAGAGTTATTTCTTAATAATTTTTAGACTAATGTTGACATTGATGATTATATAAATAATACAAAAATGTAAAAAAAATATTGGAAAAAGACCCTCCAACTTTCCCAATAGATAAGTGGCATTTAGGCAAAACTACAACATTTAGTCCAGCGTAAATACCATCTACCTACCACACGACATTTCTTTATTTTTTTTATTTATTACAATAATATTTTATTATTAAATAAAATATGTACTTACCCCAAAAATCACTGAAAAAAACACTGCACTATTGCACTGAATAGTTTAGGCAAAATGTCTCGCCCTTACGTTTACACCGCGTTCAAAGAAAATAAAATATCTTTGACTCACTCCATTAACTTCCACCGATGCCTTCTTTTTCTTTAAACGGATCTACTTTAATAAAAAAAAAGGTACATTACTAAAATGTTGGCGAAAAATTATGAGCAGAACTAACTCTTTAATCCCGCCTTTATAAGCATGACTTATCCTGGAAGTTAAGATGGCCCATCACCATGGAGAAGTCCCAAGATTGCACCTGACCACGTCATCACTCGAAATTTAAAATTCTCGCACAACTGACAGTCTATTCACTCGCGATTTTAAAAGTTCGCGAATTATTGATAGTCTGTTACCACTCAAAGTTTAAAATATCGCGCACACACTTCACAGACTAACTGTAAGAAAAGAAAAAGAGTAAAGTGTTTTAAAAAAAAATATATTACTAACCCTGGCAAACAATCAATGCAGCCTGATTTTTCCTCACATGAATAAGCCATGAGCGATGTCCGATAAAACAGTTTTAAAAATTAATTTAAATTGAAATAATTGTAAAGCAATAGTTTATGCACTCGAAATTTTCGCGCGCGCACTACACAAACTTGTATTTAAAAGAGTATCTGAAACATAAAAAAGACATAACAAGAGAAAAAAAAAATTCTTCAGAGAAACAGAATTATTCCTTAATAATTTTCAGATTAATGTTGACACTGATGATTATATAAATAATATATAACTACAAAAAGAAATAGAAAAGGACCCTCCACTTTCCCAATAGATAAGTGGCATTTAGGCAAAACTACTACATTTAGACCAGCGTAAATACCATCTACCTACCACACGACATTTTTTAGATTTATTACAATAATATTTTATTATCAAATAAAACATGTACTTACCCCACCAAAAAAAACAAGTGAAAAAACACTGCACTATTGCACTTAATAATTTAAGCAAAATGTCTCGCACTTACGTTTATACCGCGATCAAAGAAAACAAAATATCTTTGACTCACCCCATTAACTTCCACCGATGCCTTCTTCTTCTTTAAACGAACCTACTGTAATGAAGAAAACGGTACATTACCAAAATGTTGGCGAAAATTTATGAGCAGAACTAACCCTTTAATCCCGCCTTTATAAGGACGAACTTTTCCTGGAAGTTCGGATGACCCATCACCATGGAGAAGTCCCAAAATTGCACTTGCACACGTCATCACTCGAAATTTAAAATTCGCGCACAACTGACAGTCTATTCACTAGAGGTTTTAAAAGTTCGCGAATTATTGATAGTCTATTACCTCTCAAAGTTTAAAATATCGCGCACACACTTCACAGACTAACTGTAAGTAAAAAAAAAGAATAAAGTTTTTTTTAAAAAAATACTACTAACCCTGGCAAACAATCAATGCAACCTGATTTTTCCTCAAATGAATGAGCCATGACCGATGTCCGATAAAAAAGTCTTCAAAATTCATTTAAATTGAAATAGTTGTAAAGCAATAAGTGTCTAATAAACACTAATAGTCTATGCACTCGGAATTTTCGCGCGCGCACTACACAAAACTTGTTTTTAAGAGAGTATCTGAAACATAAAAAAGACCTCACAAGAGAAAAAAAAATATTTCTTCAAAGAAATAGAGTTATTTCTTAATAAAAAATGTAAAAAAAATATTGGAAAAAGACCCTCCACTTTCCCAATAGATAAGTGGCATTTAGGCAAAACTACTACATTTAGTCCAGCGTAAATACCATCTACCTACCACACGACATTTCTTTATTTTTTTTATTTATTACAATAATATTTTATTACTAAATAAAATATGTACTTACCCCAAAAATCACTGAAAAAATCACTGCACTATTAAAGATTATACTATTATACAAAATAAAATATCTTTGACTCACTCCATTAACTTCCACCGATGCCTTCTTTTTCTTTAAACGGATCTACTTTAATAAAAAAAAAGGTACATTACTAAAATGTTGGCGAAAAATTATGAGCAGAACTAACCCTTTAATCCCGCCTTTATAAGCATGACTTTTCCTGGAATTTCGGATGGCCCATCACCATGGAGAAGTCCCCAAATTGCACCTGACCACGTCATCACTCGAAATTTAAAATTCGCGCACAACTGACAGTATATTTACTCAAGATTTTAAAAGTTTCCGAATTATTGATAGTCTGTTACCACTCAAAGTTTAAAATATCGCGCACACACTTCACAGACTAACTGTAAGAAAAGAAAAAGAGTAAAGTGTTTTTAAAAAAAATATATTACTAACCCTGGCAAACAATCAATGCAGCCTGATTTTTCCTCAAATGAATGATCCATGACCGATGTCCGATAAAACAGTCTTAAAAATTAATTTAAACTGAAATAATGGTGAAGCAATAGTCTATGCACTCGAAATTTTCGCGCGCGCACTACACAATCTTGTTTTTAAAAGAGTATCTGAAACATAATAAAGACATCACAAAAGAAATAAGAAATTCTTCAGAGAAATAGAATTATTTCTTAATAATTTTTAGACTAATATTGACCCTGATGATTATGTAAATAATATAAAAATGTAAAAAAAAAATTTGGAAAAAGACCCTCCACTTTCCCAATAGATAAGTGGCATTTAGGCAAAACTACTACATTTAGTCTAGCGTAAATACCATCTACCTACCACACGACATTTCTTTATTTTTTTAGATTTATTATAAATAATAATTTAATTAATTAAAATAATAATTTAACAAACAATTTATTTAATAATAAAATATGTACTTACCCCAAAAAACCACTGAAAACAACACTTAATAATTTAAGCAAAATGTTTCGAAGTCACGTTTATACCGCGATCAAAGAAAACAAAATATCTTTGACTCACCCCATTAACTTCCACCGACGCCTTCTTCTTCTTTAAACGAACCTACTGTAATGAAGAAAACGGTACATTACCAAAATGTTGGCGAAAATTTATGAGCAGAACTAACCCTTTAATCCCGCCTTTATAAGGACGAACTTTTCCTGGAAGTTCGGATGACCCATCACCATGGAGAAGTCCCCAAATTGCACTTGCACACGTCATCACTCGAAATTTAAAATTCGCGCACAACTGACAGTCTATTCACTAGAGGTTTTAAAAGTTCGCGAATTATTGATAATCTATTACCTCTCAAAGTTTAAAATATCGCGCATACACTTCACAGACTAACTGTAAGTAAAAAAAAAGAATAAAGTTTTTTTTAAAAAATACTACTAACCCTGGCAAACAATCAATGCAACCTGATTTTTCCTCAAATGAATGAGCCATGACCGATGTCCGATAAAAAAGTCTTCAAAATTCATTTAAATTGAAATAGTTGTGAAGCAATAAGTGTCTAATAAACACTAATAGTCTATGCACTCGAAATTTTCGCGCGCGCACTACACAAAATTTGTTTTTAAGAGAGTATCTGAAACATAAAAAAGACCTCACAAGAGAAAAAAAAATATTTCTTCAAAGAAATATAGTTATTTCTTAATAATTTTTAGACTAATGTTAACACTGATGATTATATAAATAATACAACAATGTAAAAAAAATATTGAAAAAAGACCCTCCACTTTCCCAATAGATAAGTGGCATTTAGGCAAAACTACAACATTTAGTCCAGCGTAAATACCATCTACCTACCACACAACATTTTTTTATTTATTACAATAATATTTTATTATTAAATAAAATATGTACTCACCCCAAAAATCACTGAAAAAAACACTGCACTATTGCACTTAATAGTTTAAGCAAAATGTCTCGCACTTACGTTTACACCGCGTTCAAAAAAAATAAAATATCTTTGACTCACCCCATTAACTTCCACCGATGCCTTCTTCTTCTTTAAACGGACCTACTGTAATGAAAAAAGAGTACATTACTAAAATGTTGACAAAAAATTATGAGCAGAACTAACCCTTTAATCCCGCCTTTATAAGCATGACTTTTCGTGGAAGTTCGGATGGCCCATCACCATGGAGAAGTCCCCAAATTGCACGTGCCCATGTCGTCACTCGAAATTTAAAATTCGCGCACTACTGACAGTCTATTCGCTCAAGATTTTAAAAGTTCGCGAATGATTAATACTGCAAGCACTCAAAATTTTAGATGTCGCTCGCGCACTTCATAGACTTATTACTGTAACAAAAGAAAACCATCTAAGTTGTGTCAAATTAGCATTTCTCTTCAAACTTTTTGCGATTTATTAGACCGATTTACTTTTTTTTAAGATTTACATAAAGTTCAGGAAGAAAAAGTAACTTAAAAAAATCTGGCCGCTTGACTTTTCTTTAATTTGTTATAAATTATAAATAAAAGAATTTATTTATAATATTAATATTTGACGAAAGTGCATTAAAATTAATACTCAAACGTTTTCGAGATCGTTACTTATGTTTTTTATGTCAAAGCTAAAAAAATTTAAATTGGCTAAGCCAGTATGGCCGATCATAAGAATAAATGTAGGTTCTTCGGAAAAGATTTGAAAAAATCGCACGAGGTTGCTCTAACTTTAACTATAGACGGAATCACTGATTACAATTTTGTAATAAATTTGAATAAAATTTGAAAATTATTTTGGAATGTCTATAATCGAATTATTTATTTATCGCTAAAAATGTAGATTTAATGTGCAGATTTAATAAATATAACTATTAATTTTTACTGATGCTTTTATTAACGTCCTTTCGTTGCAACGATAACCGACAAACTGAATAAATTGTGTAAGAATATCAATAAGTCGTCATTAATAAAAAACAGATCAGGTGATCACAAAGGTGCAAACAAAGAAAAATATGGATATAAATTAGGTAAGGTATTAACAAAAAACTATGAATCAGACAAATTTGACACTGTAGAAAAAAGTGGTGAATCGTAACGGTGTTCTAGAAAATTGTACAACTACGTACGTAATACTCTTAGATATACAGTGTGAACCATTTGAATGGAGTTAACTTCGATAAAAATTCAGGGATTTGTTTTTCTGGAAAACATTAAGGCACGTATCCTGTTATTTTTTAACGTGCATTTTTTGACAAAAAAGTTGGATATACAGGGTGTCCCAACATCGGGATACGACCCTCAACTTTAAAATTTCAAATAAAAACCTAATTTTTTTAGCATATTTGAATTCTACGTATAATTTTGCGTATTTCTATGTAGCACACACTATGTCGATTTTCAGTTGTTTTTAAAAAAAAAACTTGATCTATTTGAAATAAATAAATTCGATAAAAATTCAAGGATTTATACGTAGAATTCAGATATGCTAAAAAAATTGAGGTTCTCAATTGAAATTTCAAAGTTGAGAGTCATATTTCGATGTTGGGACACCTGTACATATATCCATTATTTGTCAAAAAATGCGCGTTGAAAAATAACGGAATATGATTCTAAGCGTTTTCCTGAAAAACAAATCCCTGAATTTTAATCGAAGTTATTCCATTCCATTGGTTCACACGGTATTAGTTAACAATAATAAATCTGTAACATTACGTAATACTCCTATTTATTTATTATACAAACGGTTAAAATGAACATTAATTTAATGAGAGGTTAGTTGAAACACAGCCGTTAGGCCGCGATTTTTGACATCCGCGGGTTATAAGTTCGTTTTAACAGATAGTGTAATACGAAATTTTATTCAATTTTGCCCCCAAAGTTTCATTTTTGGATAATCAATGGCAAAATGACCAGTTCCTATGTAGAAACAGGTAATATTTGAATAGATTAGTAAAACATCAAATAAAAATTTAAGCCGTAAGCGGAATAGAATTTTCAAATAAACAATTGCTTTAATTAGTAAGAGCCAAATAAACGTCTATTTATAGGGCAAATTGAGTAAAATAATTTCATGATGGTTTATACTGGAGATTCTTGATGTTAATTTTTTGATGTTTCTTGTCGATTAAGAGTTAGAATACAAAACATTTCTTTCAATTTTTACATATTTCTACTTTGAAAAACACTTTTTTATTAAAATTGTCACAAATAAAGTTTTAATTGACAAATCAGTATATAGGCTGAAGAATTTTGTTTAACGGTGGATTATCTTACGTTAATTACAATGCTAAGACGAAATGCATTAAATTCATTGTTTTAGAAACATTTAATACAATCAACGATTAATTTAAAAAAAGTCGTTTGCCTATGCAATAGTTTAACATCTCTTCCTAACCCAGAAATAAATTTTTGTCAATTAAAAATAGTAAAAGATCGTAAAAATATATCCATCGCAGAAATGCCCATCAGAACTAAAAAACAGAATTAAAGAGCGAAAATCTGTCCTAACCTTTAGTTTACACCATTATACACTTAACATTTTTATGTGATTTTGTCGATAATTGTCTGAAATATAGTCCTTTCTATTTTTGTAGTCGGCCATATCATTTATTATAACAACATCGTTATCAATAACTTGAAAAAGTTCTAAATGAACAGTTTCATGTACTTTTGTCTAAAATATTAATATTTTTATCTTTATAGTCGGCTACATTAGGTAATAATCATAATTTTTTTAATTTTTATAACAAAATCAAGCAGTTATTTCGTCAGCAGATAAGAGTACAATTTCGTGCTATTTTGTCAAATATTTTCTGAAGTAATTTTATTTCTGTGATCGGGCATATTTGCTCTGCCATTTTGCATTCTCCAATTTTGACAATTAACGATCTCAAAAGCCCATAAAATCTCATGTAGGTGCAATTCCGTCAAATGTTTTTCAACTTACAAATAAATTCTTCATAAGTGTTCTTAATTTTTTGAATAAAAAATTGATAAAAAGTGCAGCGGACAGATGCACTTTTCATAAAGTTAGCAATTTTAAAAAGTTTGCAATTTTACTATTGTAACAGCTAATTTTACTCGTTTTTAAGTTTTAAACTTTGTTATTATTTTTTTAAATGACTAACCTTTAAAAACAATCATTGCAGCCTGATTTTTTCTCCAATTAGCCATAACCAAGACCATTCAAATTTCTTTTGGAATTAAAATAATTGCGATGCACTAAAAACTACTAAGAGTCTATAGTCTACGTAAAAGATATCTAAAACAAGAAATATTACTATTGTTCACAGAAACTTATGTTTTTACCTTTAGTCTTATCCAGGAATTTATACAGCTGCTGTCTTAACATTTGATGAAGAAGCAAATTTACAAAAAATATTGAAGAACCCTAAGGTAATAGGAAAGTATAAAATAATTAGAAAATAATTATAAATAGATCATGCTCGTATGAATTCTTAACCTAACGATTAACTATCAGTATCATAATCAAGCCATAAATGATTTTGACTATAATTAAAAACGAAACATATAAATTAAAAAATATATATATTACAGCTAAATGACAATAACTAATTAATATTGATACTGATTATCATATCAAGTAAAAAAAATATTTAAAAAAGTCCCACCACGCTCCCGATGGATAAATGACGTTTAGAGAACACATTACATATTACATGTTGTATTAATCCAGCTTAAATACCATCTACCTACCACATGACATTTCTTAATTTTTAAATTTATCACAATAATATTTACTATTAAACCTGCAATATTTCACATGATGGTTAGACAAAATGTTTGTTTGACTCACTCCATTAGCTTCCCCCGTTGCCTTCTTCTTCTTTAAACGAACCTACTGTAATTAAATAAAAGACTACGCTAGTTTAAAAGTTCAATCAGAAATAAAACATTTCTTACCCTTTAATCCCGAGTTTCCAAACACGATTTTCCCTTGTACTTCCCATGGCTTCCATAGCAAGGTACAACCCAAAAAGCACATGCACTCGAAAATTTAAAATTCGCGCACAACTGAAAGTCCATAACTCGCAATTTAAAGTTATTGCATATTTCACGTTATCTCTTGATCACTTCACCTGCAACCAAAATAAAAAACGCATTTAGAAATATTAACTTATTTTGTATGAAAAAAAAAACATCAAACACACATTTTTGCACAATTTGTAAAACATTAAAAAAAAGCATCCTAATGAATGCAAAAATAAAAGCAGGCAATTTAAATAAAAAAGTATCATTATAGCGTCACACTTTTTTTGGGACATCTTTTTGAATCAATAATATTTTTCTAAAATGCATCGTAAAATATAATTATTAAATTAAATAAAACTGAGGTTCAGAAGACGGGAGCTGAGATAAAGAATCTAGCGTAGTAATCAATGGTAGTACTGTTCTGCTCGAATTTATTTACTCGATTACTCGATTTATTACTCTGACTAAAGTAATAAATCTTAAAACAATATGATCTCTGGTTATAGTGTAAATTATTACCATATTCATGTTTATTACCTGGAGTGGGAAAGACTAAAATAGAAAATTTGTTTTAGGAGAGCTTTGTATCTTCCCAGCTTAAGTACTAGATATAAAAAGAGAAGCGGACTGGCAATTTTATTACGGGCTGCTAAATTAAAGAAGGGACCAATATTTTCAATAATATTTAAAATCTTGGAAAAAGATAAAAAATTACTTACCATCTAATGAAGCATTTTTTTTTTGAAGTAGTTAGTATTTTTGCCATAACTGTTAATCAGTTAATCACATAGAGATTTTGCGGAGCCCAATAATACCACTTAAAGTAATCGATGTTTCTTTTGATGCCCAAGCACTTTTTTTATAAATAAAGTTTTTTGTTGTGAATGTTCAATTACTTGTAATTTTAATTTTTCTCTCTTTTCGTTTTTTGACCCTAGAATTATATTTGTATTTGAATTCTTTCATTTTATGAGTACCTATTATATGTACTTATATGAAAAATTACCAGAAACTGCAAGAAAACACAATTTTTTATAAGCAACAACCCGGATTTTTATCAATACTATCGTGAGCTCCGACAAACGTGAACTGATATAAAATTCCTAAATTAAAAATAAAATTCAGTTGTAAAAAAAATCACTCAAATAAGCATATCTAATTACAATTTTATTATGACTAGTTAGCTAGGCTTGAATAAGTTGTTTATTTCTTATGGGTGAAATACTTTATAGCTTCCACGAAAATTTCATTCTGCACCACTTACGAGTTGTATCAAGTTACAAGGTTACAACTTTAATTGTTTCTATTTTAAAAACCAAACATATGTAAAAAAAATCGGTATACATGAGGCTCATAAGAGCCCATGAATTCAGAGTACCGGGATGCTACAGCACCCTGGCACCCCTGGCTAGTCCGCCCCTGCATGAAAATGGTGGTTGACACCATAGTTGGAGATCTATTGTGTAAAGATTTATTACTGTAGTCACAAGGAGTCATTTAGACAGGGCAGTACTATACATAGAACCCTTACACAATGAAAAAGATATTTATAATTATAAAGAACAGAGAAATATCTCTCAAGTAAAATTCACAGCAGAAACACCCCATTTTTAGGTTGTTTGATACACATTTAACATTTTTTTTACTTGATATAGTTTTAGTGTAATGTACTATTAAAAATTTGTTTGTTTATTAATTGATTGTTTAATAACATTACACTTTTGTAGATTTTATATAAAGAAATGATGGATATCTCTATTTACCACAAGTTTTTCGAGTTATAAAAAATAGTTTAATTCTTTTGTTTTATAAATACATTTATTCAAGTTGAATTGTTGTAGTAATGTAAAATTTTATACAAAAATTGTCTTATTTTGTGTTTAACGACAGATTATGCAACACAAGTTGCACACTTGGTTCAGCGTTCCCATTGGTTGTCAAGAAATGCAAGTTTCAAATAACAGGAGCCCACATTTTCAAAGTCGGAGCGTGTCCAATGACCCCAACGACAAAACTCAACTTGCGTTTCTCCACAAAGCTTTTTTACAATTATACAAATATACATAGTATAATAAATTAAAATAAAAAAATACCAATCAATTACATCTATAGATTACTAAAAAAATCTCTAAACCTGCTTTGTTTAAAATTTATTTAAAGATTTTTTTAGTTTCATAAACGTTTATAGGACAGTGCTCTCTAAAAAACATACTTACATAATTAAAAATCAGCAAATATCAACTATTTATGCATGATACGGACCCCAGGCATTTTTCACATCAGTAGACCACCTTTATTAAAAACAAATTTCACCAAAAGTTAATAAATTTAGAAATTCTTACCGGAAAATTCGGTCGCCATCTTGATAAAAAGTTTTTCCGATTTTTCTGGCCAATTTTCTTAAAATTTGTGAAAATTCTTCGTACAAAACTAAACTTCCTGTCTTAATTTCTTTGTTGTATCATTAACAGGCAAATTTGATCAATTAAAACAGTAAAAAAAATTCACTTTTGAATGATGATGCAAATGTCCGCCATCTCTCTGAAAGAAAAACACAAGAATGCTTAACTTGGGGGATGCCAACTTAACAACAATAAATTTTGAAACAATTAGGTGGGGTTGAAATTGGGAAAACTTTTTTAAAAAGCAATAAATTGCCGATAAACTTGATTGATTTGTGTTTGAAAAACTCGTAATTATCGAAGTGTTCTTGACTGTGTTAAACGCAATTTTCCCTCTTATAACACAAATCCAAGTGTTTTTATGTAGCTTTTTATCTACTCACCCACATAAGTAAACAAGGAACAAATCTTCCAGAACACTTTTTCCGTAAAACAACGCCTTATTATCACAAATTTACAAATTTTTAATAATTAGAAACATTTAAAACACCTCGAGAGAAAAATCAAACCGCCATGATTTCGATTGAACAAAAAATGACGCTTTGATGAGTAGGTACCGCCAATCGTACAACAATTAAAATTAAAAAACACTAGATTACGATTAAAACGTTTTAAATTCAGGATTAGCTAAAACAATTAGCCGAGATTAAATGTTTAAAAAATGAAAAGAGCTAATAAAAGCTACTTGTGAACATGTAATGAGACATTAATCAGATTAGTTAGGTAGTTACGCAATAAAAAAAAATTGTAAAAAACTAAACAACCACTTGCCTACCTTCTTGAAACAAAAAAAAACACGTTACAGATCTTAAATCATAACAAATCCTGTAAATTCAATATTTCAGGTTCAAACTAACAGCATTGAAATCACTGTTTCAACTGATTTTGTGAAACAGTCGTGAATTCTTAATTAATTGTTATTAATTTTTGATAATTAATCTCAGATATTTAGTTCGTTATTAAATGCAATCTCACCTGATGCTCGTTTTTATGGAAAAGGGAATTTTAAGTACTCACCTAGACTATGATGAGTCATCAATGATTTTCGAACATGCACCTTCGTTTGATTTATCGCTAAATGGCCACTTCCTGAGAACACACAAGTCTTTACGATCCACTGTAATGCCAAATTTAATAATTAAAACACACTGAAATACACTTTATTGCCGAAAGAAAATCTAGACTGACACCATCTTACAAAAAAAGAAAATAATTTCGCGCCACTGCTTACTTGGGCAACGCTAAAAATTAAAAGTCACTAGATGAAAGTAGGTCAAGGCGGTAAATTTTACATTTTGAAAAATACCGGTTCTATATGAAATTAATTAATTTTTTTCATAGAAATTTAAATTATATTGTACTAATGTGGACTAATAATTTAGAAAAATATTGGCAGATAAAAAGTGAATGAACTTTTGAAATATCTCATAATTAGATCAATCTACCATTAGTAGCTCTTTTCTTAAAAAAAAATCAAGAGTTGTCACATGAGAAGATTGCTCTCCGACAAAATCGGTGAAAATACAATGTTTCTTACGCCAAGAAAAATCTCCAATTCAGACGAGTTAAAGACAAGATCATTGCCTTAACTAATTGTGCTTGTTGTATTTTGTATTCGCAGGTTATTAATTAAAACACTGTTTAGTTTAAAACAGAGTTTAGAGAGCGACTTTATTGTTCTGTGTACAACTGCTGAAGACTTTTCAGTAATTGTTAAGAATTTCAATAAAAATTCTCTCTAATCTCATAAAGAATAGGAAAAAACTTGATAGATAAAAGCGGGAGCTGGTGCGGCTCATTTCCGGCTCCACCAGATTCTCCAAACTCAGAAATCATCTTCACGGTTCTCTACATAATCGGAAATAACTAATATTCCAAATATTCGAAATTATTTAGCAATTAATCTCCATGTTATCAGTCTTACATGAATTCAACAGTAGTTGATTCTCAAGCATCACAGTTTGTCTTGAATTTTTTGAAGATATGCAAGGCATATTCATTAATTATTTGTCCCAAATGATTATATCCAGCACAAATATTTATAATTTCCAACACAGAAAATTCTCTTTTTAGTTAATGCGTTTTTTATGTCTACTCCCATGTATTTTGTTTTTATTACCTTTCCTATAATCTTTAAGTTTTGCCGCATCCATCGCTGAGTTTTTTGCCGTATTTGTATTGCGTTTGTCTTCTTTTTTATCGTAATTCAAATCGTCGTCCTCTAACATTACCACAGTCACAGTTGTTTTGTATAATTTATTAAGTTTCGATCAAATTCAAACACAAAATTTGGAACTCACAGCTATCGGTACTCGCCGAGAATAGGTAAACGTTATGCACAACAGACAAAAAAAAAATAAAAAAAAAAGTTTAGGGTTTTATTGCACATTTCGTAGAACCCATCAATTCAGTCGAGTAAAATAAATACAAAACATGTTTTGCCTCTTCCGCTTGCAGCTTAATAACTCAAATCAAGTTAGCTAAACAACGGAGAAAAACTAAAAGACACGCTAACTGGTAAAAACAAAAGATGACCAAAGTAATCGTTTAGCAACAAGTTAATTGATATCAATTTTGTCGTTCAATTTTATAAGCAAATAGGTCAGGTGAGTTGAGATTCTCAGAAAGTACTCTATTTAGAATAAAAATCTAATTCGCTAAAATTTATTAATTTATTTATTCATTTAAGGTTTAGAGGCACCGCTCTAAAATACAGGGTGACATAAAAGTATGGAATAAAATTCATATTTTCTAAGTTAATTATTTTTTAGAAAAACGCCAAGACAGGTTGCTTTTATTTTTTTATTGTGCACGTTTTTAACTTATATTCAAAAAAAATTCTAAGCGGTTTTTTGCTGTGACTTAATCAATTATTTTTTAAATAGCAACCCTTATTTTTGGTGTTGACAATTAAAACTGCTTTTTTCTGAGCATAACAGTAGAACATTTATAAGGTCTAAAATAAAAACTTTAAATAATAATGTAACCAATTTAAATGTTTATTAATTTTTTTAAATAAAAGCAATTTTTAACAGAATTTCTAAACTAAATGTTTAAATTAACGTTCTTCCGTTTTTTGGCAATAATACAACTAATTTTCGAAATTTGTTAGCACATTATTTCTTATTTTTTGACTAATTAAGCGGTACTGATTTGTAATTCTTTTTCTAAAATTTCTTGATTTTGTTGCAAATACTTTTGATTTTAAGTAGCTTCCTCAGAAAAGCAGGCAAAACATCATCTAAATAATCTCTGACACCACGAGCGTAGCGTGGAGATGCACCGTCTTGTTGAAACCATACATTAGCTGTTGGTATAC
This sequence comes from Tribolium confusum, assembly GCA_029207805.1. NCBI lineage: Eukaryota > Metazoa > Arthropoda > Insecta > Coleoptera > Tenebrionidae > Tribolium > Tribolium confusum. The sequence continues at coordinate 17,089,122 of JALGAY010000006.1, forward strand.
AGTCTGGACCAAATGTAAGGAACGGGCCGTTTTTTGGCTAAACTATAAAGAATTTTGAAAAAACAAAATATAGGCGTTAAATGGCTAGGAAGATGCTACCTGAGACAATGTTTAAAATTTTTTTATTTGTTTAAATTTTTAAGATAACTATAGCAACATTTTTGTTTTCTTGTGAAATTTATTATTGATTTTTTTTAAGAACAAGCTTTTTATAGGAATGGTTGCTGTGTTAATTGTTTAAATATTAACTTTATAAATTTTCAATAAAAAAATTAATCTTTACCAAATATTATCGCTATTTTTTATCAATCCTACAAAATGTTTAGTTAATACAAGTTATGCATGTTAAAAAGCTAATAACAGTCTTTTAAAAAAGTTACAAAAAATAATTTATTTAAATAATTAATAATTTAACAATAATAATTGATGTGTTTTTTCTTAATTTTTTATTATTTTGTAGTGAACATTGTTGTAGTACTAGGTACAAATAAATAAAATGTAAATGGTAAGTATCAAAAACACCGGATTTTCATTTAAATAAAGTGTTAAAAGCAAAATGTTCACAAAACTGTCTTTCACCTCTCAAACACCGATAAGAAAATCAAGTAGGCGTTTTTACACACCCTCGGGCTATTCTATTGCTATTGTTGTCTCAACTAGCATCAAATACCAACGTTTGAAAGGTGGAAAGCAGTTTTGATAACATTATTCTTTTAACAATTTGTTTAAATAAAAATTCGAGTGTTCTATATATTTATTATTTACATTTTATTTATTTATATCTAGTACTACAACATACTCATAATAAGGAAAAAATACATAATTAATAAAAAATTAAGAAAAAACACATTAATTTTTATTGTTAAATTATTAATTATTTGAATAAATTATTTTTTTGTAACTTTTTTAAAGAACTATTAACATCTTTTTAAGGTGCATAACTTGAATTAACCAGACATTTTGAAGGTTGGACAAAAAATAATGATAATAGTCGGTAATGTTTAATTTTTTTATTAAAAATTTATAAAGTTAATATTAAAACAATTAACACAGCCCCATTTCTTTTAAAAAGCTTGTTCCTAAAAAAATCAAGAATTAATTTCACAAAAAAACAAAAATGTTGCTATAGTTATCTTGAAAATTTAAACAAATAAAAAATTTTTAAACATTGTCTCAGGTAGCATCTTCCTAGTCATTTAATGCCTATATTATGTTTTTTTTAATTCTTTATAGTTTAGTCAAAAAACGGCCCCTTTTATACATTTGGTCCACCTGTATCTGGATCCCTTTTACTGGGAAAAGTTCCGTTAATGCTGATACAAACTTGTCGCAAAAAAAATCCAAAAACTTGTTCAGTCAATAAAACGTCAATAAATACAGTTCTAAAATGTGATCTGACAAAACCACACCAAATCTTCAATTTTTGTGGATGTTGAGTATATGTTTCTCTCATCCAGTGCCGATTTTATATTGACCCATATAGGCATATTTTTTTTGAGCTAAATTTATTTGATTTTTTTTATGGGCTACTTAAAATCAAAAGTTTTTGCAACAAAACTAACATAGAAGAATTAAGAACAATAACCACAAATCAGTACCGCTTAATTTGTCAAAAAATAATAAATAATGTGCTAACAGAGTTAGAAAATTGGTTGTATTATTGCCAGAAAATAGAAGGACATTAACTTAAACATTCAGTTCAGTAATTCTGTTAAAAATTGCGTCTGTTTTTAGAAATTTAATAAAACACTTAAATTAGTTAAAGTGTCCATTTTGGACTTTATATATGTTATACTGTTATACTCAGAAAAAAAGTAGTTTTAACTTTTAACACCAAAAATAAAGGTTGCTAATTTAAAAAAAATGATTACGCCTCGGCAAAAAAACGGTTAGACAAAAAAATTTGGAAATAACTGAGAAACGTGTGTAATAAAAAAATAAAATTGACCTGTGTTAGCGTTTTCCTAAAAAAAAATTTACTTAGAAAATATGAATTTTATTCCATACTTTTATGTCAACCTGTAAAATCTTTAGGCACTATAGTAAGAGCAAGATTACGACAAACTAATTCAGAAATTATTTTCTGTTAAAATGGTATTAATTATATTGTCTTTAAATAATAAATTATTAAATTTTAAATCATCGGATACCAAAATGTCAGATTACTACATATATCGAATTATTCGTTAAGATTTATGCGATTATGGTCTAATTTCGATAAATAATATACCTTCTACCCTCATCAAACAAAAAAATTGTAATTTAATTTAATTATAAACAATGTAATTTGAAAGTAAAAAACGCATTTTCTGGAATATGTAAAATAAATGAAATTTCAAATAATAGCATACTTATTATTAATGTTTTTTTATTAAATCTTTTTACTACAATTATAAGTTGATTACAATTTAAATAGCCTTTGCAAAATAATTTTTTATGAATAATCTTTATACAGTGCCCGTGACGGTTCGTATATCAGTATTACTCATGCGCCTGTAATAAATTCGCATTTCTACAAAAAAAACTAGTAAAATATATATTAGAACAGTGAGAAAAAATATAAAAAATCCAAAGCGGACGTGTATCCGATTTAAACCAAGAGCATCCGATAGGCGTCGATAAAAGTATTCTACTAGAGTGGCTACCATAAACAGTTTAAACGCATTTTATACATGTTTAAAGACGAAGAAATTCTTGGTAAATAAGTATAAAAGTGTAGCAGTTATTTAACGTAACGCACAGGATAGACCATGTAATTAAAAAAATAATTAAACTACTTTTGTATTCATTTGGGATTGTATTCTATAAAGTTGTGCAATGAAAAGCTCTAATCTCTGCCTTTAAATAAATCGAAACTTTTAGCCACACTTATCTATAATGTCTCAGTATGTACATGCAGTAAAGATAAATCGGCAAATTAAAGATTATTAGCAGTTTAGATACCATAATTTTAATTTAAAAATAGGCGTTTTGCTTATATCTTTGACACAAATTATTTTTCTTATTATTCAACGAAATTAAGTAAAATTTTTGTAACGATTTGTACATTGTCTAGGCTCCTACAGTTTTAACTTGACGAAAAAAATTTTTTCACACCCGGACTAGCTAGATTAATCACCATTTTTACGTAGATTTAGCCAGGCATCAGATTTGTCACCACTTTTACGTAGATTGGATTTGCCCCGGGAAGTTTTCTTAGATGCCATCGAAGGGCCTAATGACCATAAATTACTTGCGTTTGGTAACAATACAAACTTTATTGCACTAGAAGTAAACAGAAGACGAGGTAAACTAGACTTATATACGTAGTAAACAACGCCAAACTTAATTTGAAATAGTATAAAAAATATTGGAATTTTACCTCGAAATTATAGGTACCTACCTTCTTTGAGAGCACCCCAAGGTTTAAACTCTGGTTCACTATTTTTTTTTTTTTTTTTTTTGTTAACAATGTAGTTGATGTAATTGCTTGTTGTAGGTTATTGTTTGCTGATAATAGTGATAATTTAAGGTTTTTATTTTTAAAAATTAATTAAATAATTGCTGACTTCGAGCGGCTCCAAAATGACGCAGTGGTAAATTGGCGTGTTAAAACTCCTTTATACCTACCGAAATACTAATAAATACTTTGAAGTAACTTACCTCAAAAAAATGTCGCAATATCTTATTTTTATACTCACTCAATAATGTTGATTTTAATAACTTCAACTTAATAAAGATTTGGATAACTTATTTGAGGCTAAGTGTGCGCACTTTATATTATTAACATCCGTTTGTTATAACTATAAAGAAAAAAACTAAGTAAATTGTGTAAAAATATCAATAAATTGTCATTAACAAAAGACCTATCAGGTGACCACAAAGGCGCCAGCAAAAAAAATTCAGAGTATTTACGGTCTTCAGGTTAAAATTTTAATATAAAAATACAAAATACACAACAACAAAAAACTTATTAAAAAAATCATTTTTTTAAAGCACTTTGTTTGTGAACTGCTATTTTGCTATAGCAAATGATAAAAAAATAAACAGTAACTAACAGCTTAATGCTAACAACAATGCTGACCAAATTAACTAGCACTAAAATCTATTTACCTGTCTTCTATTTTATTATTTTTTTATCTGTCTTCTATTTTATTATTTATTTATCTAAAAATTTAAAATACTTCACAAGAAATTTGTCAAGATGCAACTCAGCGTTTACTGAACAAAAATTTTAAAATACAAAAACTTAAAACGTGGCGATTAAAAACACTAAATCTGTTTTAACTGTTACATAATTGTCATAAAGACGTGAAAATTCTCTGGTTTGACTCCAATCGACTAAGAAGCGTCAAAAGCAATGTTAAGAGTTGCTATAGTAGATTGCGTTATGTATTTCTAAAAAAATTTTAATTGATAGAAAATGCAACTTAAAATGTAGAATAGATGTAGAATAAAACAGTGGGAAAAATGACTGGTTTAGGTGGACAAAAAACACATTAAAAATTTATTATTTCTTCTCCTAAATACTCTTTAATATAAGCTGAAGCCGCGATTATATCAATATTTACTTCTTTGTGCCTTTTACAAATGATAGAGAGGGGTGGCAATTTATTTTCGAGAATTTATTATTGCGCCATAAACGAAATAGGATACATCATTCAAATTTGTTCCATTGTTTGCAAGTATTACCAAATTTTGTTAAACATGGTGGAATTTTTTTTAAATTTTAATTTAATTTTTTTCACATAAGGTCAAAAGCTGCCAAGCAAATTTTTTCACAATTCTTTTCTTTAAACCATGTCTTTTTCAGAATCGCTTAGCTTTTTGTGCGATTTTTTGCGATTATTTCAAGTCAGGTGCTCAACATACTACCTCGGAAGCATTTTACACAATAATGGATAAAATCTGAAAAATTAAAAGAAATGAAAAACTTTTGAGGTATGTTTTAAAAGCTGAAAATAAGAATGAAAAAGACATAACAAATTCAAAATCTTTAAAAACTCTAATGTAAGTAATTATACAAAAAAAATGGCGAAAGGTGGGAAAATTGTCATAAAAAACCTGAGGTTTTTTTAAATAAATTTTTAACATGGATTGGGGCTAAGGATTTTAAATTTTTAATTTGTGAGGTGGTAGAAAAACCTACAAACCAAAATAGAAGTCGTCGTAAACGAAAATTTTTCGAACCAAGTGAGAAAACCAAAAAAAGAAAAATAAACAAATAAAATAAAAACTTCTATCGAGTTTCTTTTTAATTTATCTTATAAATTAGATGTTAAATAAAAAAGACTACAACCTTAGAAGAGAAGTAATCCAAAGATTTAAAAAAATCTACAGTTCAAGCTAAATTTAAATCTTAACTGGGCCTTAACTTTAACTTAGATCAGCCGAAAAAAAGGATTTGGCAATATCAATAATGAGAATACTGCTAGAAGATTTTTCGAAAATTCCACTATAAGCGCTTCCATCACTGAAATATACGAAAATTTAATATCACGATTTAGAGTCATATTACAAACTCTTTCTTCAGGATATGTTATCAATGTAGAAAAGTTTAGGAGTAGGTATGTGGTTGAAACAAAAAATCTTCTAGTGAGCCTTTAGTCTTAGTTTCAAATGACTCTAACAGTTATTATAGGTATGCTGAGCGAGAAGGCACAAGAGGCTCGTAATAAAAATTGTCGTCAATTTAAACTAAATAACACCAGAAAATGTTCAGAAAAGCCACAATTCAATCAAGATTTGTTATCAATGCTTTTAATTTCGTCAGACCCAGTTATTGTCAGCTTGAGATAAAGTGTGCGGAAGAAATCTAAAACACTTCATTCTGATATTACTAATTTATTAAAATGTAGTGTACATGTTGATCAGTCACAGTCATAAAATCATTTTATTGTCACTCACAAAGAGATTTGTTTTTGATTTTCCAGCACCTTTCTTCCGATTGACGCTGCCGGTCTCCCGAAAGGACGTGATAGTGTTTTTCAAACTGGTATAAAAATTTGACTCTATCATGATTTTTTCTGGAAATTTCTTCCGAAACTCGTCAAAACAAAGTGTGGATGCGTAAACCCATTCTCCGTTCGCTAAGTGCCTATTACGAAAATATGATTTCACTAAAAAAATCTTGTTATGCATAATTCAAATCAAATCTGAATTTTACTTTTGACAGTGACAGCAAAATGACATTTACGAAGTGAATTAATCTAGGCGCTACGTTTTTAGAATTTTTGTTTCTCATGACAGCCTCTGATCAAAAATTATAATAAACATATGGTATTACAAATATAACAATTTTTGTTTCTAAATAATGCTATATTTTATTTTAATACAACATTTTTTTAGAATATTTAATTAATTTATTTACACATTTTTATAAAACAAAACTGTTAAATATATCTAATAATATGTTATTTTATTTCTTTTTTGACATTGTAATGTATTTATCACTTCATTTCATTTCTTTTTGATCATTCATTTCGACTGTTTTCTAAAACTGTGTTTAAATAACCCAAGTTTTTTCCAATAAATTACAAAACATGTATCAAATATGATTTTATTTCTACTATTAAAAAACGCCACACTATAGTTTTGTCCACTTAATAAGTGATTTTTGCCCACTGTGCAACGTCTAACATCGTATAAATTGTTGCATACCGTCTATTTGTATTTTTAATGATAATTATATTTAAAATTTAATTTTTTTATTAAAGAGGTACAGATTGTAGAACAATTTTGAAAAGCAGCCTCTAACACTAGTGCTTGCTGTGGAAATCTGGCAAACTAAAGTTTTTGTTGTTTCATGGGCTTTACGTCCATTCGTTGAAAATCAATTGAAAAACAGTACTACCAACAGTAGATTTTACCTAACCTCAAACTTTTGTAAATAAAATTATGAAAATAGTAGAAAAAATCTAAAATAAAAACACAAATTTGTTCTTATTTTAAGTTTTGCAGATATTCTGGAACAGTTAGTTGTGAAGTACAAGATGTTACGGTTATCTCGAATTTATAACCTCAAAGTTTCACATGTCGCCTCTTTTCGCCAAAATAGTAATTACAAGACGAAATTTTACTTAAAAACGAATTTAATTAAAACTGATGAATACACTGATCAATTAATAAAAAAATTTGCACCTAAACTAATTTATAACAGTATAATTGAGCGAAAAGTCTTGGAACTTGAAAGAGAAGAAAGAAAAAAACCAAAAGTAGTTTGTGATAGTGATGAACCTTTACCAGTAAGTTTAAAATACTTATTAGACGATATTAAGGTGAAACCAGACGAGTCTCTTGTTTATGAAGATTTTGATAGCAAAAAAATTGTTCATTTTCCTTACAACCAAGGGTTTAATGTCGAACAAACGACACTTAAATCTAGCAATAAAGAAACTTCTTCAGATGTAGCATCACAAGCAAGTGAAGAAGTTCGTCGCCGGTTCGAAACTCCAACTGCAATAAAAAAATGGATGCTAGATTACGACAATTATGATGATAGTTTAGTTGAAGAAGAAGTTGATGAAAATAACTGTAGTATAAATTATGGGACTCCAGATCCGTCTCTGGCTATCAGCAACGTTCCGTGTGGAGGTTGTGGCGCTTTGTTACACTGTAAAGACACTTCAATCCCCGGTTATATACCATCTGAAATTTTCAAGAATTGTTTTACTGATGGGGGCGCAACTTTAGAATCAATAGTTTGCCAAAGATGTCATTTTTTGAAAAATTATAACTTGGCTTTACAAGTTCAGGTCACTCCAGATGACTACCCTAAAGTATTGGCAAGTATTAGCCAACAAGGAGGTTTAGTTATTCTCCTAGTTGATCTATTAGATTTTCCTTGTTCGATTTGGCCAGGGATTGGGGAAATTTTCGGTCATAAAATCCCAATGATTGTTGTAGGAAATAAAGTTGATTTATTGCCACAAGATAGCAAACATTTCCTAAAACATATAAAACAGACTTTGTTAAATTACGTCAAACTCCAAGGCTTTGCCACTTTTAACATAAAGGAAGTTGCGTTAATTTCAGCCAAGACTGGGTTTGGGGTTGAGGATTTGATTACGAAACTTAATAGTTTGAACCGGTTGAAAGGGGATGTTTTTATTGTTGGGTGTACAAATGTGGGGAAGTCTAGTTTGTTTAATGCTTTAATACAGTCTGACTATTGCAAAACGCAAGCGATTGATCTGATCCAAAGAGCCACAACGAGTGTTTGGCCGGGAACAACTCTGAATTTACTAAAATTTCCTATTAAAAGACCTGCAGGGTTTCGCCAGTATTTAAGAGAGAAGAGGTTAGAAATGATGCACAAAGTTAACCAACAGGAGAAACAGTTACGTAAGGAGCAACTAAGACGAACAAAAAACCCGAAATATGCCTCTTTGATTGGTCATATTGATGTCACTAAAAGCCCAGATTTGAGAAAGGCTGAACCTACTGATTTGTTTGCCCAAAGTTTAGGAAACATCTCTGGAACTTTAACAATGGGGGTAAATGAAAGTAGAAAAGAATTTGTGCACAGTAAATGGTGTTTTGATACTCCTGGAGTGGTCCAACCTGACCAACTTATTCACTTGTTAACAACAGAAGAACTTTTACTCACTTTACCTAAACAACTTATTTTACCTCGAACACTGTGTATTAAACCCAAATCAAGTATGTTTATTGGAGGCTTAGCCCGGCTTGATTTTGTTGAGGGTCCTACTTCTATTCGTTTTACTGTTTTTGCTTCAAAGGAATTACCTTTGACTGTTTGTGGTCTTGAAGATGCTGAGGAGGTTTATCAGGAGCTACTGGGGAGTGATTTGTTTAAAGTGCCAACTGGGGATAGTGAAAGGCTTTCAAAGTGGCCGAATTTAGAACTGGCTAAGGTGTTTACATTTAAGGGTGTTTCGTGGTATAAATCATCACATGATGTTGTATTATCTAATGCTGGTAAGATCTGATTTTAGTTTGTGATTTGTGGTCGAATATAGTCTTGCAGGTTGGGTAGCAGTGACAGGAAGAATGGAGCAAGAGTATACAGTACAAGCGTGGACTCCTGAAAAAAGGGGGGTTTATGTTAGAGATTGTTTGTTGCCACATGCAGTGGGGTTGAGTGGAAAAAGGATAAAACATAGTGTAGCTTATAATAAATTTAAGTTTTATTTGACCTAAATGTGCGGGTTTATTGACTCCAAATTGTGATAAATAGATTTTTTTTAAATAAAATAATTGTTTTATGATATAAGTAGAATTGGATTACTTCCTTGAAAATAATTAAAGAGCTGAACTGTTTTTCCAACAACAGGGACTTATAAATAAAACAAATGTTTCAGACCGACTAGTTTCGTTCATTTATTTGAACATCATCAGTATTTGCCTTGCCAACCAATATGAAGGTGTTCTCTGTTTCAAATAATTAATCAACGTTTCACCGTCCTGAAGATATTGAAATATGTAAATGAACAAAATTTAGTCGGTCTGAAACATTTGTTTTATTTATAATAATTTTATCTATAAGTCCCTGTTGTTGGAAAAACAGTTCAGCTCTTTAATAATAAATGTTTTATATTTTTTACGACAAATAGATGAAATTATTTATTTATGTTTTAAGAGCATAATCAAGGAGATTATAGCACAAGGAAAGGTTTAAAACTCGACAGAGGATTTTAAATTTTCCTTGAGCCATTATTGACAATTATGCTGTTGTACATACATTTTATAATATTTTAGATTGTTTTGGTTTTTGAAATCAAAAGAGAATGCAAAATTCCGGTCAATTTAGCAAAAACTGTGTAACAATGTCATTATTGCTCATTTGAGTTTTCTGAAATCCAAACTGAAGAAGTATTTATTTGTCATTGTTGCTTAGTAACTTTACATGCTATAAAGGTTACGCCCTAATTTGGGGGCGTATATAAACGATTATGGTTCCAAAGCAAAATAAAACTTTATTATTTAACTCGCATAATTTGCAAAGAGGTAGAAAAGACAGGATTAATTAAATTCGATGAAAGCATTCTTTTTTTGCTGAAAGGGGGTGTTTTAATATAAATGATGAAGGAATTAAAAATCTAAGTCAGTCTCACAAGTTTAATCAACAATTAAACAAATTCTTACATAAAAGTGACAGAGCGCTTTCGAGAGTAGTTATCTCTCATCATCGCTGCAAAACTTTTGCCAATAATAAATTAAAAACATAAAGAATAGAAATACATACTAAAAATAGAATAAATCGTTATTGTTTGTAAAAAATATGTTGAAAAAAACAGAAAGATAAATTTTAGCCGCCTAAACATGTGTATTTTTTTAAAAAATATTTGGAATTTGATTTTAAAAAATTATTAATTAATAATATTAATATTAAATACTACTATATGAGCTAATTTCAAGTTGAGATAATACCGGTAGTATCATCATTTCTATGGAAAATTTAAAAAAATGGGGGTTGTGATTGGTTGTAGTCATGGAAAAGTATTAAAATTTGCGATAGATACTATTTACTATTAGTTTTTTTCATTTATTTAGCGAAAGATATTCAAATTATTATTAAAGGAGGCATATATAGAGTGCACCGCTAAGTTTATTTAAAAAAGTTGAAACTAAATTTCTTTCGACTGTTTTAGTGAATTAATAATTATTAAAAGAAAAACACGAGGAAAATTAAAATTTTACTGTCTTTCAGTGCTTGACTTGTTGTTGATATATTTCTTTTCAAGATTTTGGAGATTTTGAAAAAAAGTTGTTAAAACACATTACATAAAAGATGAATTAAGAAAAATAGATGTAAAATAAAACTCAAAATTTTCAATAAAAATTATAAATTAAAGCAGAAATGAAAAAATAAAGTCATGAACTGTACATACAGTCTTAAATAAAGTTTTTTTTTCCGACACAATTGAAGACTGGCGAATTCCCTCCTTCTGCTTTTTTCGAACCCACCTTTAATCCTGAAATTGGTGCTTCTTCTTTTGCGCTATATGGCGATGTATCCTTCTGCTTCTTTCGGACTTACTTTTAATCCAGATGTACCTTGATGGTCCTTGAAACCTATTATTTTATAGGTAGGGAAAAGGATAAACAGAACAAAAATAAATTTATGTATAGCGCTATACGAAACAAATTTATATTTCTATTAAAATGTCTAATAAATACTACGCAAATAAACAGATAAATTTCAAGAAAAGATGTTAAAATTTAATTTAATTTTGAAAAATGTAACTTTAATTTTGCCTATTTTCGTTCTTAACATACAATATTTAAAGATAAAACAGTTTTGCAAGTTCCTTCTTTAATTACTGTCTGATGTTTTCTGTTACTCCAAATTAATAAATAAAAAAATAAATTGTTGATTCTGTTTTAACTTATTTTAAAAATTTGGAAAATAATGTTTAAATTCTCGAAATGAATGTATGCTATAAAAGATAATAATTGAAAAAAAATATGACCTTGAAGTAATAAGGAAGGCGTTGTTGATGCACTCTGGCCAGTCTGGATACTCTGGAGTAGCTCATTCCAAAAACGTCACCTAAAACTGAAAAACAAATTAATAAAATACAAAAGAACAAATCTCTAGTTCCACTGAATAAATTCATCAGTTACTCTCAACAAAATTTTATCAACATTGTTTTACAAAATTTGATTTTACAACACTGCTTAAACGTTAAAACAAGTAAAAATTTGTTATTTTCTTTAATCTAATAATCTGAAACAGAATAAATCGATTGAAGAACAGAGATAAACAATTTTATAACAAAATAATATTACAATATTCTTCTGCTTCTTTCAGACCTACCTTTAATCCAGATATCCCGTGTTGTCTTTGGAACCTACCCCTCAAACCCCAATAAAACAATAAAATAAAACAAAAGGAATTTACTTTAAATCGTTTATTTATTTTTTACAAAAGTGGAAAAGGACTCTAAATAAAACGCGTGAATTTATTATTAAATCAATTACAAATAATTATAGTAGATACCCAAAATTGTTTATCTCTGTGTTATTGTTTTGAAATTTGATAATGCAAAAATGTATGTGTTTAAGCAAAATCGTCATATATTCCGTTTAATAATTAATAATAAATAAAAATACGCAGCTTTAGAGCAGCTGCGATGCGCTCCGTTCGAGAGCTGGTGCACTACTAATTCAAACAAAGAAATATCGATAAATTTGTAAAAGACAACAAAAAATGTCTATTGTATCACCAAATGTCGCAGCGTCTTTGTGTCTTTGAGTATAAATCATTGTATTATGTAAGCAATTAGCAATTAGTTCAAATAATAAACCAAAAATGTATTTAAATATAGGTATTTAAACAAAATGTTTCGCGATTTGTTTTCAATTTATATTTAGTCGCGAAAATAGCCCCGAAAAGACAATAATTAATTTTATTCAAACAAATGAGACTAAACATTGTTTTAAACGGCTACATTATTACTAATTGAAAGGTGAGGTCAAAAATCTCATGTCAACATTTTACGCAATCACAAAAAAAACTGTTTACATTTTCTAAAGTCTCAGTTTATATACAGGATGTTCCAATTTTATTTCTATTCTATTAAGAACATACAATTAGGCCAAATACGAGATACACTTTTCAAAATTAAATAAAATTTTAACGATTTGACTTTAATCCGACGTTTCGACTGTTTTTTATTACTGTCTTTTTCAAGGATTTAATTCATAGTTATAATAAAATAAAACATATATACTTAATTAATCGAGCAACCATATTTTATTTTATTATAACTATGACTTAAATTCTTGAAAAAGACAGTAATAAAAAACAGTCGAAACGTCGGATTAAAGTCAAATCGTTTATTTAATTGTTCCTGTAACCCGTTACCTCTAAAAAACATATAATAATATTGGAACGTGATCATATTAAGAATAAAATTTTAACATTTTTTTTTTTGAAATTTATCTGTTTATTTGCGCAGTACTCATTAGACGTTTTAATAGAAATACAAATTTGTTTTGTATAGCGCTAAAGGTACATATACATAAATTTATTTTTGCTCTGTTTATATCCTTTTCCCTACCTTTAAAATAATAAGTTTTAAGGACATCACTGGAAATCTGGATTAAAGGTAGGTCTGAAAGAAACAGATAGATAAATCGCCACAGAGGGCAGAAGGAGGAAATTCGCCAGTCTTCAGTTGTGTCAGAAAAAAGGGCTTTATTTAAGACTTTATGTACAGTTCATGACTTTGTTAGAATTGTTCATTTCTGTTTTAATTTATAATTGTGTATTGAAAATTTTGAGTTTTATTTCACATCGATTTTTTTTAATTCGTCTTTTATGTAGTGTATTTTAACAACTTTTAACAACAAATTTCTCTTACACGATTTTACCCCAAGTGTTACAAAGCCACCTCTGGAATTTATTTTTCAAACTCTCCAAATTTTGAAATGAAATATTTCAAAAACAAGTGAAACACAGTACATTTTTTAAATTTTCCGCGACTTTATGCTACCTTAAATAATAATTTGAATATCGTTCGCTAAATAAGTGAAAAAAATTCTCAAAATTTATTTACCATAAGAATCACGAGGAATGTTGTCCTGAGTACTCCTGAGGCTGCCGTTTAACGTCATGTGAAAACGCTGGATAGAGAGTAAGGAAACAAGATTATAAACCAACATTCAATTAACTAGTGAAGATGGAATGAGACAACCTAAGCTGTTTGATCAAGATTTTGTTTATAAGCTTCATGGGTTCATTTTAATGATTGCGTTTCATGCGGCAGATTGCTGAAATTGCTCGATTAGCATTCTCCCTACTTTTGTTCTCTAATCTATTTGAACTCAACTTAGGGAGTTCTGATGTTGTCATGTTGGTTGCATCAAATTTTGAATTCAATTTTGTTTTTAGTTAATTTTTAAAATAGGTTTTAATAAAATAATACAGTTTCTAGAAGGAACAAGGATATTGTTTAGCAATTCACAGACAAAATAAATGTAAAATGTTGAAGCTCAAGTTTTGGATTTAAGGTAATTTTGATTGTCTTATTTGACAATCAAAGTAGGCCTAGAAAGGCCTTAATGTCACCATATAAATGTCAAAGTAAATGTCATTAATCAATAATTATCACTTATTGGAAAGCTTTCTAATTTTCCTTTAATGAATACTTTCGATTTTAAGGATTCCACAGGTGAGCACCTATCTATTTATCTCTTTTCAGGACACTATCTATCACTTTCTTTCAGGTTATCGAGGAAAATCATGTGATTCGTTGTAGCTCCAATGTCCAATGACAGTCGCTGTAGTTGGAGTTTGGAGTGATTTTTAGTTTTAGTTAATGGTTACTTTAGTTAAGACAGCTTAACTGTTAGGTGTCAGTGTTTGTGGATGAGTGAGTTGAAACAATATAGAATAGATTAGAAAACTGCTTGGTCACGATCAACTATTATAATTTACAAAAAACGTGCAAGAAAATGAAGTAAAATGGCACCCAACTTTAGCAAAATTGTGACAAGAAATAACGCTCTTGCAGCGGCTGGAGCATCCACAGCATTGCTATGGATTCTAATCTCAAGAAGAAAAAAGAATATTTATAAATTAGATAGGTATTTAAACATTTCTTCTATTTGTATACATATTCTACTGAACACTCTTTGTTAGGAGGAAAGTGAAGAAAGCAGTAGAAGAAGAAGTGAAATATTTTATATCAGAAAAGAAAGAAAATAGGATTAAAGCTCAAGTTGATAGACAATTTCTCAAACAACTTAATCACCTACTTAAAATTATTATACCAGGATGGACATCACCTGAAGCAGGATATTTATTTTTGGTTGCTACAAGTTTAGTTGCAAGATCTGTTTGTGATTTATGGATGATTGATAATGGAACTAAAATAGAAAGGTAATAGAAATAACAATGATTTTTTGTTAAGGAAGCTTAAGAGGTTATGTAATAGCATTCCAAACATGAATTTTATGTAATTGCATTGACTATCACTTCAAGTATTTCAGTATTATTAGCAAACACTAATTTGTTTTATTGATTTTCTCATCTTTTATCTATTATTGAACAACAATATGGAATTTTTTGAGAATTTAATTAATTGTATAGGCCGATAACACAATTCGAATTTTTAATTTTAAACAGTTTTAATAAAATAATAATTACAAGTTTATCATCATCATGACTTGATTTTATTCGCATAAAAGTCACTGATTTAATTAAAATGTATTAACCTTGAGGAGTTCAATATCCGTTTATATTTTAGGCAGGAAAAGTAGGTGCTTTTTTTTCTTTGAATACGAAATGGGACCTGTTTTGCTCAGTTTATTAATTATGTAATTAAGTTTCCTATTGCTGTTTCTGTTTTACACATGCTATCTGACCACAGTTTTGATTACTCATTTATATATATTTTTTATATGTATTGCATGCTTTCATTTAACATTGGTTTTACGGTGTTACCAAGCCGAGAATACATTATTAAACATCGAATGACGTAAATATGTATAGGTATTGGGTATCTTTTTATTTTAATGAGTAATGTGCTCATTAAACTTATGGAAACTTTATTATTTTTTTAATGAACTATGTACTCTACCTTTCTCTTAAAACAATTGCTGCTAAGAATAGAGATATTGATTACTTAGTGCAATATTTTCTATTTTACTAACCCAAGATCTGTATTTAGGTCAGCATATGTGGCGTTAGAAATATTTGACTGGTTTTTGCATTAAATGTTAATTACTGTTTTTTATCAGTTGTATTTTGTTAAATACGTCCAACTTTAGTTACAGGCTCTTATTATCATAAGTGGACAAAACCATTACAATTACAAGTCATGTTGTTTTTTTATAAGAAAATTGCCACAGAATAAGTGAGAATTGTAAAAAATTAATTACGAAAATAGAGCTTTTTTAACTTCAAATGGAAAATACCAGTACAATAAAAATCAGAAAATATTGTTTTAAAAACACCTAGGCTTTTCCAAAATTAAGGTTTGATAAACTGTAGAACAAATTCTTGAAAAGGACTTATAATAATCAAAGGTCGTAATCAAATAAAATGTCTTTATTTAAATGATCTTTAATAGCCAAAATTTACTCTAATTGCAAAAATGGTGTGCTTGGAGTCTTATATAATGAAAACTAAATTTCTCTGGCGTTTTTCAGACCCCAAATTTACTTCAACTACTTTGTAAAAATAAAAGTCATTAAAAAAGTATGTTTGGGGCTTTGTATTATAAACATAAAACTAAAAAACATATTTTTATTACATTTTCTTCATGATCCTTTGATCTTAATTAACAACGTATCAACAATTTGGTACTTTTTTTTGGAATGTCGTGTATTAGCAGTTATGTTTTATTTAAATGTTTGCGTAAAATAATAGGTTTTTTAAATTCTTTTTTTTTATGTCAAAGACATTAGAAATGTTCTGTATGAATTGGTACGCTCATTATTATTATTATTATTTAGTTTAGATAAAGTTATATTGCAAGTTGTTTTTTTTTTCGTTTATTTCTTTGAACATTTTTATAATTAAACATTTTTTCGATGTTAGTTGAAGGTTTTTTTTTCAATTAATTAAACTTGTATTTATTTAAATTATTGTACTTTTTTAGTCGTTTAGTCTCTTTCTTGTTCTATATCAATTTAAATTTTGTTGTTATAAATTTAACAGTTAAAAGTTGTCATATTACGTTTTTTCGTTGTTAAAAAAAGTAAATAGTTTATTGTTGATTGTTTTCAGCCGAACTCAAGTTTCTAAAATGTCAGTTTTACGTTTTATTTCTAACAAAATAAGAACACTCACTTTTTTCTCTCTCTCATTTTTTTACTGTTTTTAATTTACTAACGTAAATCACTACCATAAATGCTCTCTGCACATTTATTATAATCTAAACGCCAGTTGTAAAATTTTAAAGTAGAAAATTAGAAAAGATAGAGAAAAAGATATTAGTGTCTAATTTCAGTGTTTTGTTTTTTTTACTAAGAGAAATATGGAAATACATTGTTCAGTAAAATGTATGACCTATTTTATTTAAAACATAAAGAGGATTAAATTCTTAATACATATTTCTTTTTTAAAAAATAACAACACATTACTTAAAATTACATTTTAAGGAAATAATTAAAGTTTAAAGTTTGTGCATCACTGACTTTATTTTAAAACACTGAAGGCTCCAAAAAAAAAATTATAAGGAAAAAGTTGTAGAGAATAAAACTTTATATCGTAAAATCCGGGAGACAATACTTTATTAGTATAGACTTTAGAGACGCTTCTCTCTTGGCCATTTGATTTGGTCTCGTCTATCAGTGGTTGTTAGGTCATGTGAGAGGTGTAGATGCGACCTGAAAAAATCTTACACTTGGCTGAAGTATGGTAATACGAAAAGTTATTAAAAACAATGCTTTAAAGTTGAACATTGTAGCATTGATTTTAGAAAAAACAATGCTTCAAAATTGTAATAGTAAACGTGAAAATGAAAAAAATATTGTTTAACCTTCGCGTGGTCAAGCTCTAAAATTTCCCGCGGGCGGCTAAGCGGGGTAATTCAGTAATCCCAGAAGAATTCTCCTATTATTGTGATTTGATAAAACAGAAAGTATTGTAATAATGTTTTTTTATTATACAGGGTGTTATGGAAATGAGTGCAAATATTTTAACCTAAAATACAGCACCACAAATAATAAAAATCTGTAAAAAAATTTTTGTCTTATCTCAACTGATAACAAAATTATAAACTAAAAATTAATTATTACAAAACGTATAACATTTTTTTTAACATAGGGCAATCATAGGTTTTTCAGGTCAAAATAAAGCGATTTAACACAATTTACCTCTATACTAAGTTGCACCGTTTAGGAGCTATAGTACGCCAAAGTTAAAGATGAAAAGTCAGTTTTATACTTTAAACGTAAATATCTCGAAAACGATACGTTTTAGCAAAATATTGCATTCTTGCAGTTTTATGTAGAATCTACTGGCATATTCATTATTGCTACAAAAATTGGAAATTAATAAGAAGAAAATTGGTTAATTACCCAAAATGTAAAAAAAAAGTGCTGTAACTTGAAATTGAGATGTGCAGCAAAATTTTGCAACTATAAATAAAAAGAGTACAGTCAACTTCATTTGTGTACCAAATTTGGTATTAATCGGTTAAGCGGTTTTTCAGATATAACAAAAAAATGTTTTTTTATACCCAACTTTGACGGCCTGTAATTTTGTTGTTAGTTGAGATAGGACAAAATTTTTTTTACAGATTTTTATTATTTGTGGTGCTGTATTTCAGGTTAAAATATTTGCACTCATTTCCATAACACCCTGTATATCATTTATAGTACGCATGTTCTGTAATTTATTACATAATAATATAACTCAAAAAAAAGATTAACAAAATTATATTATATTCTAACAAATATGACTGTCATATAATTCTAGGTTTACTCCGTGTTATTTTCACACTCAAAACAGAAAATCTTTTTGACTTCCTTTCTGTGTATGTTGCAGACGGTCTTGCCACATTCAGCACATTTCAAAATCAAAACGTAATTTCTGCTTTTTACAACACGATTTAGCATGCCGTGTCGTTGATACGTAGTTGGCCAAGCGGGGTTATTGAGATACCCCAATCACAAAATACGCAAAAGTAGAAGAGATAATTTACAAAATTAGATAAGAAATATGTTTAACTAGGTATGCCCGAGGATTAGCGGGAACTTTGTTGCGCAGAAATTTTTTTTTACAAAATAGCACCAAAAAAACAAATTTTGGGGTAACTCAAATACCTCGCACGGATACGCGAAGGTTAAACAGAAAAAAGTGGATAAAATGTTTAAATTAAAAAACTTGTTTCATTTATAATAAAATGATTAGGAAAAACTACACTAAATTTTAAATTTTGATGTTAATATAACCAACTGCTGAATTGGTACCAAATGGTAATATTTAATACAAATTTAACAAGAGAAGTTTATCACCGACACCAACTACGAGTCATTGAATATTTCTGTTGTTTTATTAAAGTGTAATCACCAGTCAGCTACATATTTTTCTCCAAATAAATATTATACACTTATTACGATTATTTCTTAAATAATATGTATCAGAAGTAAAATGTGTTACATGTATGCATATTATGTTGATGTAAGTACTTTTGAACATTTAACTGACAAATTAAATGAAACATTGAACCAATAGTAGGTATCTTATTAAATATCGAGAACGGTAAGAATATTTTACCGATCGCAGACAATTGAAATCGATAAAATGTTCTTACTGTTTGTAATGATTTTTTAATAGTTATTTGTGTGCTAAAGCAGAAATACACTTTTTTTACTTATTTTATTTATTTATTTTAGCTAAAAATTAAATTTTGTGTTCTATAATATTCTGTGGAGTGATGTAATGGCTACAATAGTCCCCCAAATGAGTATTATTATAGCACGTTTCGGTTAAATGCAAATTATGAAAAATATATTACTTTATTTTTACAAATTTTCAAGAAAATTTATTTTAATTAACCATTTTTAAACCTTACTAATAACTTAATCTTCTTTTCATACTCGTATGTTTTAATTTATATCCTTGTAAAATTAATTGAAAATGGAAATTTTGCTTGTTTGCATGTAAACAGTATTTTACTAAATTAAGTAATCATACATAAAAAAATATTGTAAATTGATAATTTATTGCAAATCAAAACAATTTTTAATAACACTTTATTTTTCTTCCAGTGCAATAGTTTCAATGGACAAGAACCTGTTCAGAAAACGTCTTATAAAATTCATTGTGGCTCTTCCATTGATCGCAGTAGTCAACAACATATTAAAATTTTCAATCGGAGAGCTAAAACTAAAACTTCGCACAAATATGACCCGCCGACTGTATGAAGATTACCTCAAAAACTTCACTTATTATCGCATGTCTAATTTAGACAATCGTATCAGCAATGCTGACCAACTCCTAACCACTGATGTTGATAAATTCTGCGAAAGTGTATCAGACCTTTACTGCAACACTGCCAAACCTCTTCTCGACATCGGCATCTACGTTTACAAACTCTCCTCAACACTAGGCGGTAGCACGCCTGCTTTAATGTTGGGCTATTTGTTTGTTTCCGGAGCTGTTTTAACACATTTGAGAAAACCCACAGCGAGGTTAACAGCCGGCGAGCAAAAACTGGAAGGTGAATTCAGACATATCAACTCGCGGTTGATAACACACTCTGAAGAAATCGCTTTCTACAATGGAAATGCCCGTGAAAAAGCGACTTTGTTATCAAGTTATAACAAATTGTTGAACCATTTGAAGAAATTTTTAAGGTTTAGAGTGTTTATGGGTATTGTTGATAATCTAGTGGCTAAGTATTTTGCCAGTGTTGTGGGATTTTGGGCTGTGTCTTTACCATTTTTATCCCAAGCGCATACACTTGCTGGGTCACAACATGGTGAAAGGTCACGTCTATATTACACTTATGGCCGTATGTTGGTAAAACTGGCTGAGGCTATAGGCCGACTAGTTTTAGCAGGTCGTGAATTGACTCGATTGGCTGGTTTTACAGCACGTGTTACTCAACTAAGACAGGTCTTAGATGAACTAAACCAAGGAAACTACGAAAGGACAATGGTAACAGGTGCTGAAACTTTGAAAGCTAATGGTGGAAAATTTATTTTCCAAAATAATGTTATTAAATTTGACCGAGTGCCTTTGATTACGCCAAACGGAGATATCTTGATTAAAGAAATCACATTTGAGATCAAATCCGGAATGAATGTCTTAGTTTGTGGTCCTAATGGAGCTGGTAAATCATCACTGTTTCGAGTTTTGGGCGAATTGTGGCCTCTTTTTGGTGGCGAATTAACCAAACCACCTCGGGGTAAATTGTTTTATATCCCGCAAAGACCATACATGACCTTAGGATGCTTGAGAGACCAACTCACGTACCCTCATTCAGGCTCTGAAGCTTTAAGGAGAGGAACCACAGATAAACAACTAGAAGAGCATTTGCAAAGGGTCCAGTTAGGGTATTTGTTAGAACGTGAAGGTGGTTTGGATGCAATTGCTGATTGGTTGGATGTTTTAAGTGGAGGAGAGAAGCAAAGGATTGCTATGGCACGTCTGTTTTATCATAAACCACAATTTGCGATTTTGGATGAATGTACCAGTGCTGTTTCTGTTGATGTTGAAGGAAGCATGTATAAGTATTGTAGGGAAGTTGGTATTACATTGTTGACAGTTTCACACCGGAAGTCCTTATGGCAACATCATGAATTTGTTTTGCATTTAGATGGACGAGGAGGGTACACTTTCAGGCCTATTGAAGATGTCACGGAGCAATTTGGGTCGTAATAGTTTTAAGCTTTAGGGAAATTTTATAAAATGAGCGGAAAAAATTTCAATTTAGGTGGGCGAAAGAAAGACTTTATTAGACATCGAGAACTGAGTCATTTTGACCTGTCCTAATTGAGTGTAGAGCAGTGATGAAGGTCAAAAGTGCCAAAACCGGTATGCAGCTTCTTGGTGCTAAGTTGTTTGAAAGAGATACAGGATATAGTGTCACGTGACATGTGGCAAAAGCAATTCGTGTTAATATAGAACAATTTGATTTCAATTTTTGACAAATAATGTTATATCAAATGGACGTTCTTGTGTTTTTTTACATTATTTTTGCAATTTTATTTTCTATAAATATTTTTCCAATTCCGAAGTTATCCAAAACTTTGAAGCCATTCTTCGTGACATTTTTTTTCTTACCAGCATTTTCAAAACATGGCAACCAATTTATTAGCGAAATCCACCAACCAACAGATGGTGCTGATATGACATTTATCCTTCAATTGGAATGCTTTGTTTGTTTTTATACGAGATTTAGCTTATTCTACCTTATTAAAGGTATTAGTTAGTGTTAAAAGCACATAAAAATTGTGCTTAAATAAAGAAACTAAAACGTATGAAAACGTGTACTTCCCAGTTTGGTATGGGAGAAGTTTGCTCCACCTATTCATTATTCTTTTACGATTTACCTTGATATAACATCTAAACTAGAAGTATTTTAATTTTTCTTTTGTTTTTATCTTCAATTTTTGCAAATCTATTTATATTTTATTTTAATTTTTATTAATTGAACATAATACGATAATTATTTGAATTTATTCTTATTTATTCCGTATATAACGGAAATATTGTTACGAAAACTTATTATTCTCAAATCTTTTAGTGGGTCTTACACTTACTCGAACTCCATGTTTCGATGCTGTCTTTTTCTTTGCTAATTTCTGAAAGCTTCGTGTACCTTGCAACTGACGATATTCTTCTAATATTTTTTTTTATATCCATTTTGTCACACAAAGACGAAATGGGCACGCTGTTAACGCCACTGAATAATATAAGCCTTAATAAAATCACAGAATAAAGACAACATTTCTTTAAAATAATTTTAATCATCAAATGTCAATCAAACTTATATGTTCATCATTTAAACTGATTGACATTAGAGGTCCGCCACTTTGCTTCTTCTTATTTGTAGTATGATATTTTGTCAGTTTGACAAAAACTCAATCCAGCTTTCTAATATGCTAATAGTTCTTATTGTAACATATAAAAAGAAATTACTTGGGATCTTTTATGCTTTACCTATAGTTGGTAATGTCTTTATAATGTTTTTATAAAGTGGCCTACAGTGCCACTTTTTTTTCTGTTTTGACATTCTGTTTTAAACGCTAAATTTGGTTTTAAAATTACCAATTTTATTTAACATAATTTTCTAAAATACGAGTATTGACAGAAATGTCAGCTTTGGCAAAGTAATTACCTTCAAAAAGAAATGACATTGCAATTTTTGTATTCTACAGTTGGTAATTTCACGTATTACAGCGCCAATTTCTTTGAAAGAGTCGGCCTTTCAGGACAAAACTTAATTGTAGTAAGCCATGCTCTCAACAATAGGTGAAAATAAGTAACAGTTTTTTATATCTATATTAAGGTACTAAATATGCATTCAGAATAATTGTTATTGATTCAGAATAATAAATTGTTCTAGTAACAGAAATCTAAGGATTGTAGTCTTGATAGTAAGTTTACATTAAAATTTCAATTGTCAAACTTGAAAGTTTGATTAATCAAAGTGGTCACGTGTGTGTGCACTGTCTGGTGATCTGGATATTATTGTATTGTCTACAAAAACAGAATTTTGGCTCTAAAACTTATTATTTATTATATTATCATAATTATATTTTTTTAAGAAATCTAGAATTTCGACAGTAGATGTCAGTAATTTGTATAATTTGACAATAATTTTTCACCATTAGATGTAAGTTATATAGCCATTTTACCCATCTTCTATACTCAGTAACAGGAAAAAATACGTACTCTGGTAATAAAATTTAGAACTGCGTTGTAAATTGAAGCCTGCGAATAGTTCTAAGGCTGAATGTAGAAATTTTGACAGCGATGAAACATAAAAAATAAGTTTGTAATAAAATAGTTTCAAAGTGAATTAAAAAAATACTGTCATATAGAAGATTTAATTCCTAATATTGTGTTTAAAAAAAAAAAAAAAAACGTACTAAAACATAATTTTAAAAAAATAATTGAAAGTTTAATATCTGTGCAAATCTGGCTTAAAACACTGCGTAAACCGTTTGAGCTACAAAAAATGTTGAAGAAAAAAATTCTAGAGAACTAAATTTCGTAGAACTGGACCTAGAGATAATAAAAGATAAGAAAAACTTGAGCAACTATTTCATATTCCATTCATAAATTTTGAACTTTCAATATTTTTTAATAATATCCTCCAGTAATTTTTTTGGTTTATTTAACGGAATGACAAAATATGTGTGTAAAATATATAATATAAATAAAATACATATAAATAAAAATATTTTACCAGAAATTTAGAATAAAAAACAGTTTTAAAAAGAATGGCGAACATTTTCATCTCTTATATCGTGTGCTATTTTAATTTTTTTTATTAAGGTTGGTGTTTGAAATACTGTTGATATCAGTAAAACGACGTTTCGTCAAACACAGGAAGCTGCAGGTTCTTTTGCCCATCATCAGTGCGTATTCTGGATTGGAACAGATGTATGACCAACTGCGAAATAAATGAAATTTTTAAAACGGCTTTCAAGATTCGCTGTTCCAGCGCTTACCCCAATTGAGAATTTTCTCGCTCGCTTGTTATGACTATCGTATGAGCAGAATTATGATCTGGTTGGCCATGACAGTATAAATTTTTTTGAGATTGGTCCGTTTTGCAAAACTGACATTTGTGATAAGGGAAAGCTACTTAAATGTCCTTTGACAATGACATTTGAAACCAATGATTTTTATTTTCATGGCCGTCTATGCTTATACGATAACAAAATTTAATCTTCCATACTTTGGTGGTTTTATAGTTAAAATGGCGCACAACTACATTTATTTATCTTTTTATATATTTATCTATTGTCAAAGACATTTGGAATCTGTAAAGACAGTCTATTTTTAGAAATTGTATATTGTGGGAATTTATAAAATATTTGTAAAATATAAAAAAAGAACTATATAGTTTGTTTGTTATTGTGGGAGCAATCTCTTTCTTAAATTATATTGTTACGTATAATCATGAGGTCAAATCTTGTATATGAGGTCATGGTCTTTTTTTCAAGTTGTAGGTTATTTGTCTCTTTCACTGTTTATTTTAAAAGTTTTATGTGTGGCCTAATATGGCGTCTACTTACCTAACTTGATTTTTTTTATTTAAAAAAAAACTGACAAAAGAGAAATTCACCTGTTTTATAGCGCCACAAAACAATTTTTTTAAAACTTATCCCAACTTTCTAGTCCTTATAATTCAAATTTGATTTGATTTTAATGAATTATTGGATACAAAGTAAAAGATAAAGCTGTGGTAAACGTAGTAATTGGTATAATAATTATATGAAAGTTTTTGTTAAGTCTATGTTTGTACTTTTTGTAAGTGACTTTGGTGTTGGAAGAGAAAATGTTGCAATAAAAGGTTATTTATTTTTATTATATTAGAGGATTTTTTAACCTTCACCTGTGAGATAGTGATTATCGCCATATCAGGATTAATAAATTCGATATTTTCGGTAAAAATTTATTGGAACATGTGCACAATAAAGGATTTAAAGCGAAATGTAGTGAATTTATATCACCCAACAAAATTAATAGCAACAGTTTTTCGGAAATTTACTAAATAGTCCATGCACTTCTGTAGGGTATATTGACTTAATTTAAGTGGAGTCATTACTTACAGAAGTGCGTGGCCTGTCAACAAAGGAAAAAAAAAACGTGGTAACATGCTACAAAATAAATTATATCATAACACCATAATTCAGCATTTCTATGTTATCCTACAATACTTTTTTAGGAACAGCGTAAACTTAAGCTAATCACTATAAATACTGTTTGCAAATTTAAGTAAGCTCCCGGAAGCAAACAAACAATCACAAACAGGTCATAAAACCATTTAAGCGTGACCCCACCCTTTCGTAAGTCTTTTCCATAAACTAGGTTTATCTATATTGGCAGGTGGAGGTTGATCATTTTTAATTTGTTCTAAAAATCCCGCGGTTTGCGTTGGCGAATTCGGTTCAACAGCCGCATCTCCGATCTCCCTCAAGTCTCTCATCATTTTCTTTCTTATAGTCTTTTTCATACTTAGATGTCTTTCTAAAGTCTTGTATTTGTGTTTGGTCCGATTATCTACATTATCAACAACAGGAACACGCGGATTTTCTTTATCTACTTCTTTATTACAGTTCCATATATCACGCACATCTCGTATTTTTCGGTCGTTAACTGAAGACATTTTTCATAGCTGTTTCTGCAAAAAAAGAGGAAAGTGCACATTAATGCAAATTTTCACCAAAACTTATTTATTTTAGAAAGTTATTTACTTTGGATTGCTTTATTCATGTCATTTTAATAAAAAATTAGCATGATATTCAAGAAAATCATAGATAAAAGGTGAAATTCACTCACTTTCGACCGGAGAGTATTATTTATTTTATTTTATTAAAAAATTGAAAAATCGATCTATTTTTAAAACTTACCTCATATTTTTAGTTATAAATACAGAGATCAATGGAAGGTAACATGACTTAAGTTACTGTAACTCAGTTCTTTATGTCTTTGCTAGTTCAAGGTAAACGACTTAAGCACAATTTTTTTCACTTAAAACTTACTGCATTTTACATTTTTACACGAAATAAACTTAACTTGAATTAAAACTTTGAGTACTTACCTTTGTTCGGACGTTTTTACATGTTGTTTCTTGGAGGAACGTGTTTCGTTTGTGTTTAATGCACTCTACTGAACTTTTACTTTCAAATGTAGGCGATCAAGTTTATTTCTTTGTTTTCAAAGTTGATCTTTTTACTTTCCTTGCATACAGAAGCGGTAGATTTGAAACTACGATATGAAATGAGGTAATCCGTCATTTTCACGTAAATAATCGATTGTTTTAAGGCGAGTATTAAGAAATTGAAGATAACAACGCCCATATATCTAACCACCGGAATCATAAATTGTGCTGTAAGTCTTATACCTCTACACAGTGCCGGACTGGGGGGCCACCGGGATATTTTTTAGAGGCTTAAAAATCAATTCATAAATACATATATCAGGTGATTCATAAGTATTGAGCAATATTTTAATCAGAAATACAGCAGTATAAATGATGAAATTTCTCAAAAAAATTTTGTCTTATCTTAATTGATAACAAAATTATAACATTACAAAACGTATGCATAACAAAAAATTGAACAACTACCGGTTTTAGGCCCAAAAATCGATTTCACACCACTTACTTCTATACTCTATACCAAGTTGCACCATTTAGGAGAGAGAGGGCGCCAAAGTTGGAGAATATTTTTTTATACTTCTAATATTTCTAATATATTTTTGAAAACATTTTTCTATCGGATGTCATGTCAACGAATTCTAAGTCAAGGTCGTAACTCGCGATGTAGCGTAAAGTTACGCCGGAGTAAATGTTTACTTCGGTTGTAAGATTGTCTATTGTTTTAATAAAAATTATAAATTTTTAAAACCCGTTGATCTAACCGAATTCGCTGAAATGGCACAATAACTCGAAAAAAGTTCATTGCAAATTTACGACCTAGGTAACTTTGACTTAGAATTCGACCCTAAGAGTTATTAAAGATAATAATGTAATAAAAAAAATATATATTTTAAGGGTTATCCGCTAATATTTCGGTACATTATCATTCATACATTACGGCGAATAGATTGTTTACTTTACAGCGTTTTTATTTAAAAAAATATTTAAGGAAAACCTTGTAAAGTAGGCAACCAAATAAATCCAATCGGTTTAATAGATAAATGTAGACGAAGTGATTATCAGATGACATTTCTGGCTGATGATGTAAATTAAAGACTAGGTGGCCCGGACTACACCTACCATCGGTGAACATAAAATGTTGGGCAAATCAAAAATTGGATGATATCAAGAATGACCAAATTTTTACCACTTGATTCAAGCTATTTTCTACTTTAACAGTAACTGCGGATTTGAAAGTATTTTTTTTTTGCGATCGACTGTATATATCACATTCCAGTGACAGCTGAAGCGTACTAAAGTGTTATGTTTATTTACTAATCAATAATATGTCAGAATTTTTATTGTCAAGGACAGTAAAGACACTTTAGTCAGAGTCTTCCAGCTGTCACAAGAATTTGACATTAGTATCAAACAGCGAAATTTTATTAAAAAATTGTACATGAGGTAGAATCGGCAATAAAAAATAGAAAAAATTATATGTTGAATTCGGCAATAAAGCAGATTTAATGTCTTGCCTGATTTTAAAGCCGCGGCTGTGCTTTAGCTTGGAACTACCAGTCACGGCATTAAATCACATGCTTTATTGACTAACTAAAGAAATTATTATTATTGGATTAATTTCACTAGCTGATCGTTTACTTCTTTGGATGAAACCTTTTTTGCCATTCTGTTTAGAATGTTGTTATTATTCTGGTATAATTCAAAATTTTTAGTTTTGCTAGTAGCATTGTATTTATGCTAATATACCCAATGCGGTAGTACCTCAGTACATACACACAAACTAGTACCCTACATAAAGTAGTAATAACAAATAACTGAATTAAGGTATCTAAAATTCGATTTAAGCAGACGAATAATTTAAGAAAATTGTTAATTTTACAGTGAGAGGAAAGATAAAGGAACTGTCTGTTGTTTTTTTTTTTACCAGAGAAACACTAGTAGGCGTTGCTAGTTTAAAATACTCATTTGTTTGTGAAAAAACTGACCCTAGAAAGAATTTATTTAGTTTATCGCTAAAAATTCAAGAAGAAAAAGTATTTATCTAACGTTGGTCCAACCAATGGAACTACTAAACAAGTACTTACGGAATTTACACTAAACATTAAACAATAGTGAAATTTAACCAAAATAAATTATCAGATTTTAATAAGCTATGCATCACGCACGTCTGACTTTTTTCAAAATTCATGTCATACCTCGTCTCAGATCCTTTCTTATCTCTAAATTAAAAAAAAAATTATTTATGCTAATTTCTACTCTAATCTGTCTTAGCTTCTACAAACTTTAAACCAATGTCCAAGCTACATTCAATTGCCTGAGGTTAAAATACTGAGTAACTACATTTTTTACGAAATTCTTTAAATTATTACTAAATAAACAAGAAGAACCAACCAAGATCTGAGAATAACTTTACACATAATTGGGTAAAGTTTTTTTTTTAAAAAAAAAAAAACATATTGATGTAGATACTTTTGGTTCTTGATCAATAATTTAAAAAAGTATTTGCATTACTTTTGCCCTTCCATATAGTTACGCCACTGCAGGTTTATAGTTTTATCAGTTTATTTTAGGAACAATTCAATTTTTAAATGCATTACAAATAAAAAATAATAAAAAATTTACAATTATTATTCAAGTTGGAGGCCTCCGATATCAAAAGACCTATCGGGAAATTTTCGGTAAGACACTGTGTCAATCCGGCACTGCCTTCAAAGATATAATTCATTATCAAAAATTCAAAAATCATTTGAAAACCAAAACACAACTCTTTATTGTAACGATTGTATTAAAATAAAAATTTAATTAGTTTCCAAAATTTCGCAAATATAATCCAGAAAAAAACAGTTTTAGCAAGATAAGATTAGGAGAAATTTATATTTGAATAGCCGCCACATTTCATAACAACTTGAACTCAACCAATCACTAACCTCCAACTGTCCAGCCAACTCGATCAAGTGTGGTACACGTCAGTTTTGTCAAAGAGGTTAACTGTTCACACAAGACAGAGACAGAATTTTGACGTTTATGCGTGTCAGTGTCCACCGTGTTCAGGTCGACCAATCGCATCGTTCCATCTGTCGTATTAGTCACATATTGAAGACGTACGTTCACACCCTCTCTCTTTTTCTCTAACATTGAAACAAAGACGGAACCAGTCGTGATAAGCGATTTTCGTCGATTTGTATCGTCCCTCTCACTATTTTTCTGGCATTTGCGGTAGATTCGTGGCGAGAATTTGACGTCCCTTTTAATATTTTTTAGAATTAATATAAAATGAAGTCGTATTTCTTAGTGTGTTTGTTAAGTGCATATTTTTATGCATCGTATGCAGAAGTATATCTTGAAGAAAAATTCCAAGATGGTAAGTTTTCTAAGGAGTTGTTAAATACGCCGGTTCAGGATGTCCTGTTTTAAGGGTAGAAGTTATTTTTTACTGTTACAGATTCCTGGGAAAAGAACTGGATATACAGTAAACACCCAGGGAAAGAGTTTGGAAAATTCACGCTGACAGCCGGGAAATTCTTCAATAATGAGGAAGAAGACAAAGGTAATGAATGACTTTATCCGGGTGGATGGTAGTTTCACTAAAGTATGGGAATTTCATGTAAAATCATATATTTTTTGTTATTGAAACTGTCGTACAATATGGGACAAGACACGCGGTTTTAAGGAACATGAATAAAGAAAAGAGTTATCAAATGCCAAATCTGATAATTGGTGTACTTTCTGCATAATTAATGACTGTTTATTGATCTCAAATGTACAAGTTATTAAAATCACAATTTTTTCTTTTATTATGTATTTTGTATCTGTACTTAGTTCCTCATTAGGAGTAATGTATAATCTATCGTTAAAAGGGTAGTTAAATTATAACTAGTCAGTACTTAGTCATTAGAGAATATTGAAAGTTTCCTCAATTTTATGTTAAATTGACCAAACTTTTGCTTATCTCTTGGATAACTGAGATAAGAATTATGTATTTACTTATGTCACTGATAATTTGAATCTATTATAATCGTTTATGCCAACAACACAATTTTTTGATAAAGGTGAAAATTTTTTTGAATTGGTAATATTGAATATAGTTTTTTACAAATTCACTGAGTTAAAGCTGTCAATTACATAACGCTGACAGCTTTATAAATAGCTTTTACAATTTACATTTTACATACCTAACAGTAAAAACCGAAATATTTTTTCAGTTTTAAATAGTATAGTTTTCACAAAAAAGTCGATTTTTTTATTGGTAGTATAATAATTTATACGTAGTAGGTGTTATGGCAGTGACAAAGTTTTGGAACGAATGTATTTTAAGAAAAAATGATACATTGTCCATACACAATAATCTCTTTGAAAAATGAAGCGTAATATACTATTTTTAAAAAATCATGATTTTTTGAGACGACGGTGTTTTCTTAATTTCCAATGGAATAGAGTATTAATATCAGTTTTTTGTGTATAAATGGGAATTAACGAATTAGGAGTAATTAATTGTTCTATAAATAAACTAGGACAGTTCAGGAAACAACGCTTTTGGGATTACCCATCATTTGGCTTCGTTTATTGTGGTCTACCATAATGAGACAATTTTGCACCATTTTGACAATTGATTAGAACAGATTCTATTCTATAAAAACCGTATCGACGTTGACAAATTTTTGATAAACTCTTAATTCTTATAAAATGTTCACTGTTTACCTATGAATGTTGGTTGAAAGTTAATTTTAATAACCAAAAAAACAATTAAAAATAACATTGCTTGCTAATAAAAGAATATGCAATGTTGTCATTTGGTTGATCATCCGAACTATAACTTAAACTACTGTTTTATGAAGTCATTAGACATTCGGCTTATGCTTTCTCAAATTTAAAGGTTGGGTTTTTTGTTAATCTATAAAGATTTATGTAAATATCCTATTTGCGACATCAAATTCTGACAGTGCCAACCGAAATTTTGTAAACTACCCTGTCTTGTCAATTTTTACATTAGTTATTGAATATGTATTGTTGCCATGACTAATATTGTGATTGAGTGTGGTTGAAACAAAAATTAAAGGTTGGTTTACACGATTTGTGTTACCACGTGTTACGGACATCAAATTTTGACACGAATAGAAAAAAGTGTGTAATTGTCAATAATTGTGAGATTTGTTATTGCCATCGCGATAGTGAGAAGCAAAAATTAAAGATTGCTTTACAGAATTATTTATGTTAAGATCAAAATTTAATCTTCAGGATTTTTTGTCATGGATATTATCTTCAAAAATGTCAGTATTTTAAAATGGAAAATATTATAAACTGAGGCAATGTCTGACAAAAACAAAAAGATTTAGACTCAGTAACAAACAATGAAAACGGAAAATCTTTGTTTTGTCTCGAATTTCATTAGAGCTTAGTATAGTACGCTCAGCTACCACGCTCTCAGACCAATAAAACGGTATGTAAGTTGACAATGTGATTTTTTGAGGGGTATTGTTTGATTATTTTTACAAAATTCTGTGACTGCTGTCTATTTCATCTCGCTTTTCAGTTTATGTTTGGTTATGGTCATACCTTTTTCAGATTTTTGAGGAGGCGCTAGTTGTTGCTTGTGGTTTTTCAGTCACCCATCTGCCATTTCAGTTGTTTTCTTGTGTATCTTGTTGAAAAGTTGACAAATTAATTAATAGGAGTCAAGGTGAACATTTACAATAGGAAATTGGGCAGTTCTATCCAAAAATTGTCTGACTGACAGTGCTTATATCAAAACAATAGATAATATGCATATTAAATTTTATAATTTTATCTATTAAAAAAAAATCGCATTTTATATAATCTTTATGTTGACATATGAGTTCATTACAATATTTTTTCTTTGACTGTATACAATTTTATTTTTACATTAATGAACAATTTATATGAAATCATCATCTATTGATCAATAGATAATTTCAGAAAAAAGGTTTATTTCATTCCAAAATGCCCACGAGTCAGTTATTAATGTTATTTTTAGTAAACGACCAACAAAAAAGACTATTCTTAAGTAAGCTTTATGAAGGCTTTTTATATTTGAATTTTGATTATTGTTTTTAGTCTCAACATTTTTTTAAAGCCTGTTATTCTTCTTGTAGAATTTTAATTGTAATTCTTTTCTTTTATCTCCATCTCTCTTCTGTCTTTAGTACTCTAATATATGAAAAATCTTAAAGCTCCAACTCAACGCAACGTTCGCCAAGCTTGCGAAACCTATCAATTCACGATGAATTTGAACTTTGAGGCTCGATATAGACTTTAGGGTTTAGTATATCGTTCTTACTTTAGGCTCACTTGTCCTTAGGATTTTATGAAGACTTTTAAACTCCAAAGATTTTTTTGTTTAAAATAGCTTAGAGCAGTCTCTATATGGCTTTTGATTGTCTTTCCCCAAAAAAAATAATTTTAAATTTAGATTTGCACAGACACTGTCGCGTTACTCGCATCTTTAAAATGGCGGTGTTTTTTTTTGTAAACTGAATAATGCTCATTAAAAATAAACGGATTTGTTTTTATTTATATTAATTAGACTAGTTTTAATGTTATTGCATAATTAAATATGTAGATACTATTTTATAAAAGGTTACTGATTTTGCTTTAATTACTACAGGTTAAATGAAAAAAAAAAAAAAAAAAAACAAATACGGGTTATTTTCTTCTTTTTTTTGTATTCAGTTTCAGTTTGTTATACAAATATATTACTAAACCGGGAAATTACGCAATTTCCGTGGTGTTGGCGTATTAGGTGTACTGATTTCTCTATTTTGCAGGTATCCAAACGTCTCAGGACGCTCGATTCTACGCACTGAGCAGAAAATTCAAGCCTTTCTCAACTGATGGAAAAGACTTGGTGATCCAATTTACCGTAAAACACGAACAGAACATCGACTGTGGGGGCGGTTACATTAAAGTCTTTGATTGTTCTCTCAACCAAGAAGACATGCATGGTGAATCCCCATACCGTATTATGTTCGGTCCTGACATTTGCGGACCTGGTACAAAGAAAGTCCACGTAATCCTTAACTACAAAGACAAAAACGTACTAATCAACAAAGATATCCGATGCAAAGATGACGTCTACACACACGCTTACACCCTTATCATCCGACCAGACAACACCTATGAAGTCCAAATCGATGGCGAAAAAGTCGAAAGTGGTGAACTCGAAGCCGACTGGGATCTTCTCCCTCCCAAGAAGATCAAGGACCCCGAAGCGAAGAAACCTGAAGATTGGGACGACCGTGCCACTATCCCCGATCCCGATGACAAAAAACCTGAAGATTGGGACAAGCCAGAACATATCCCTGATCCCGAAGCCACCAAACCTGATGACTGGGATGATGAAATGGACGGCGAATGGGAACCACCAATGATTGATAATCCCGAATACAAAGGGGAATGGTCACCAAAACAAATCGACAATCCTGCTTATAAAGGACCATGGGTACATCCCGAAATTGATAATCCTGAATACACTCCTGACAAGGAATTGTACAAACAAAAGGAAATTTGTGCTGTTGGATTTGACCTGTGGCAGGTTAAATCTGGTACCATCTTCGATAATGTTTTGGTCACTGATGATGTGGAATATGCAAAGAAGGGTCTTTCGGGATTGAAAGAAAAACAAGATGGAGAAAAGAAAGCTAAAGAAGAACAAGATAAGGCTGAACGAGATGCAGCTGCAGCTGAAGAAAAGAAAGATGATAATGAAGACGAGGACGATGAGGATGATGAAGATGCCGATGAAGAACACGTGGCACCAGTAGAGGTAACATAATTGATAGCATACCTTACGATAAAAAAAATGTATCCTTTAGAAGGCAATGATTCTATTTTTTTCCATTGGCAAAAAGCATGTCACAGCCTTCTAGAGGACAGGGTGATTTAATGATTTAACAAATCAACTGTTTTTGTTTATCAGAACCTCATATTCAACAGTTGCAGTAAAATGGAATAAGATCCCGCTTAAAATTTTAGTTTTAATTTGAGTTTTTAATATTTAGAGGTCGCTGAGTGTGATTTTCTATTTTCCTTTTAGAATTGATAACATGGTATTATTTTTTTTAAACTTTGGAATATTATAATTCGTGTACTGAAGAAAATTGAACGTGCTACAAAAAAGGTTTCCTTCATTTTATGATGCATTTACTCTTTCAAAATT
Organism: Tribolium confusum; assembly: GCA_029207805.1. Classification (NCBI taxonomy): domain Eukaryota; kingdom Metazoa; phylum Arthropoda; class Insecta; order Coleoptera; family Tenebrionidae; genus Tribolium; species Tribolium confusum. The sequence continues at coordinate 17,123,541 of JALGAY010000006.1, forward strand.
TGGTTGAGGTCAAAATTGAAATTATAACAAAGTTTTATTTTAAAATAGTTGATATTTTTTAATCATCCCAAGTTTAAAGGTAGCTTTAATTTAGCTGCTCTTCCTAACAATTTAATTGCTCACTTGTTATTTCAAGTCCTAATTATTGTCTTTTGTTCCAGGAAAATCATGACGAGTTGTGAGGGGTGTAATAAGAGACAATTTTTATATCTTACTGTGTGCAGTGTTTTGTTCCATAGTGTGTACTATTTCTTTGACTGATTTTTGTTAATAATGAGCGATTACTTCTAATAAAACACAAAATCTTACAATAAGTTGTTTTTGTATTCACATTTTATTTGTACAAAATTTAAAATAAATTATTATAAATTTATATTATTTATGTATTGAAATGTACAATGTTTGACCAACGCTCTTCCATTTTTACTTTTTGTAAGATAAAATATGTAAATCGTCAATAAACACACTTACCGTTATGGTTTTACTTTTTCCGCTGGCGCTGACCTAATCTAACCCCAAGTTTGAAGTGGTAAATTGTGCTTACGGTTATTGCCGATAGGTGGCGTTCATAACGCCACGTAAAAAATGAGGTTATGTTGACAATTGGAGGTTAGAAGAGAAGTGTTTCTGTTTTACAAAGTATTGATTTTCTAGCTGTACAGTGAAACCTGCATTGCAGCATCTTCAAACTAAAGTTATACAAAATATTTCATCACAAAAATGGTAAATTTTTTTTTGTAATTTTCTAAATATATGTTTGGGAAGATACAGATTGTTTGTTAGTAAACTAAAAATTCTTTTAATGTTTTAGGAGGAGGAGTTGAGGGTGGCAAAGTGTCCATCTGATGATCTGTCATTGACAAATTGTGCAATTGTTAATGATAGCTTTCCACAACCAACACAGTGAGTCACTTCATCAGTCATCACCAAAACTTGGATCTAAATTTTTGAATCGTAGGCACATTGAAGTGGTTACAGGAGGTGTTCAAAAATACATTTTCTCTATTAAAAGAGACCCAAGGGTATCGAGAAATGAAGTGGGTTTTAGTGTACCATTACGAAAATGGGCTACTTTATCCATTGGTCAAGAAATTAAAGTTCGACCATACAAAGAAGAAGATTACCTAACAGCTATTGTTTTAGAAGCTGATTATATGCAAAAGAAAACGTTAGTAATAATTCATTCTGTTTGAAATGTATTTTAATATAAAGTTAATTACAGAACATCGCAAGAACAATATGATACAGATGAAATGGCTAAAGAATTTCTCTACTCTTTTCCAAACCAAATGTTTACAGTTAATCAACAGTTGGCTTTTGCTTTTAAAGATAAGAAACTGTTAAGTCTTCTTGTTAAAGATATTGAAGGTAAGTTCTATAATAAAATATTCAATTTAAATTTTTAAATCCTGTACAGTTGCTTTAAAATTTACAATCACTAGTAAGTGATAAAAAGTAGAAACACTTTATTTTTAAACTAAATACAGCATCTTGAAGCTGTAGACCGGTTTTGGGGTTTCGCCTCATCATCAGTGCAGTGAATGATGAACGCTGTATTTGACTTGAAGGTTTTTTCATTGTTTTGGCTATACTAGCCTTAGGTACATTTAGCTGGTGAGCTAAAAAGTTGGAAGTGCTTTCTCTCCTAAATGAGAAGGGAAATTTAAAAAGACGCGGACTACAACACCAAATAAAATAATTTTTTTAAAGATGATTAGACCTACTGATATATCTCTAACCAAATTGTTGCTTTTTTATAGAATTGTCTTAAAGCATAGTGTTCTTGCAGACTTATGGCAATCATAAATTCATCTAAATAATATTTTTTGATATTGCTTAAACACTCTTGAAGAAACGATTATTTCATGTCATTGCACAACATTGCAAATAAAGAGACAAAATTGTTTTAATTTTCGTTTCTTGATTTCATAAAAATGTCTCATTAATTTATGGTGCGGGTACCCTGCTTTAAATCTTTAGATAAACAGGTTTACTGTAATCCGTTGCAATCCTATTTATCAGCCATAAAATTTTACAAACTTTTTTAAAACCGTATTGCCCGCTTACAATAAACATGAGATTTTGTTGCAAAATTAATTTTGTTATTAACTTTTCTGCGACAATAAACCCATTCTTGTTTAATTTTAAGTGGTCAACATAAATGCCATCACACAAGGGGGCGAAGCCAAGCCCAGAAAGGGCAAAAAAGGAAAACTAACTCCTAACACAGTTATACAGTTTGAAAAAGCTGAAACATCTGCACTTAATTTAGTAGGAAAGTCTAAAGGGTACAAATGTTTATAATTTCCACAACTATAAATTATTCGAAAATTTCTAGTGTACAAGTACGTCAGTCTATAATTAACCCAGATTGGGATTTCCAAAAAATGGGAATCGGTGGTTTAGGTAAAGAATTCAACGCCATCTTCCGACGAGCTTTTGCTTCAAGAGTATTTCCACCCGAAATTGTTGAACAATTGGGATGTAAACATGTCAAAGGTATTCTCTTGTACGGTCCTCCAGGTACTGGTAAAACCCTAATGGCTAGACAAATTGGAAAAATGTTAAATGCAAGAGAACCGAAAATTGTAAACGGTCCACAAATTCTCGACAAATATGTTGGTGAGTCTGAAGCTAACATCAGAAGGTTGTTTGCGGAAGCTGAAGAAGAAGAAAAGAGGGTAAATCACTTTTTTGAATATCATAAATGAAGGAAAAATAAATCAATTCTAGGCAGGACCCAACAGTGGTTTGCATATCATTATCTTTGATGAAATTGATGCAATTTGTAAGCAACGAGGCTCAGTTGCTGGGAATACAGGTGTTCATGATACTGTTGTTAATCAGTTGTTGTCAAAAATTGATGGTGTTGAACAGCTTAATAATATTCTAGTCATAGGTTGTTTTTATTTTTTAAGGGAGAGTGAATTTTGTAACGTAGGATTGCAGGAATGACAAATAGGCGTGATATGATTGATGAAGCATTGCTTAGACCTGGCAGATTGGAAGTGCAAATAGAGATTAGTTTACCAAATGAGGATGGCCGATTTGAGATTCTTAATATTCATACAAGCAGAATGAGGCAATATAAGAAAATTAGTTCTGATGTTGATACAAGGGTAAAACTATTTTATCATTTTATCTGCCGCTTCTCTACTTCGGCTATTTTCTCTGAATAATTTATGGATTTCTTTTAAAGTTTCCAGTAGAACAAACAATTTTCTGTTCTGTAATAACTGAATAAGATCTTTATCTAAATAAAATTTACAGGAACTAGCTTCCCTAACTAAGAACTTTTCCGGTGCTGAACTTGAAGGTTTAGTTAGAGCTGCCCAATCTACAGCCATGAATCGCCTAATCAAAGCTTCCAACAAAGTTGAAGTCGATCCAGAAGCAATCCACAAGTTATTAGTAAATCGTAGTGACTTTTTAAATGCTTTAGAAAACGATATAAAACCTGTAGGTATTTCACTAGTTACAAAGACATTTCTCTTACCAAAAATTTTAATTAGGCTTTTGGCACCTCCTTGGAAATTTTAGAACAATTTTTATCTCGTGGTATTATTGTTTGGGGTAGTCCTGTTAGTAATATTTTAGAAGACGGTCGATTATTTATTCAACAAGCTAAAGCTACAGACACTTCAGGTCTGGTCTCTGTTTTAATTGAGGGCGCACCAAACGCTGGCAAGACTGCTTTAGCCGCACAACTTGCCAAAGAATCAGATTTTCCATTTGTCAAAGTGTGCTCACCTGAAGAAATGGTGGGGTATACAGAAACTGCCAAATGTTTACATATCAGAAAAGTGTTTGATGATGCTTATCGTTCAACTTTGAGTTGTATTCTAGTCGATAATATTGAACGATTGTTAGATTATGGACCAATTGGGCCACGGTACTCTAATTTAACATTACAGGCTCTTTTAGTATTATTGAAGAAACAACCACCACCAGGAAAAAAATTGCTGATTTTGTGTACGACAAGCAGAAGGTTCATGCTCCAATTACCAACAATTTGATTATCAATTTAATTGTTTTAGGCAAGTTTTGGAAGATATGGAAATGTTATCAGCATTTACTGCAGTTTTGCATTTACCAAATCTGTCAAAGGCTGATCACTTACTTACAGTACTTGAAGCTTCTGAAGTTTTTAGTCCACAAGAATTGAAGAAAGTTAGTCAACAAGTTCATGGCAAAAGGTAATTTGGTATTTTGTCAAAGAGATGAAAAGAGAGGTAAAATATCGCATCACGGCGTGGGGGGACGAATAACAGGAGTGGGCATAAGCTTGAAATCTTGGTCGATGATCAAACAAACACTTTTTACTATAGTTTTTACTGTACTCGGGATAGCTTTTTCCCCCACTACAAATTTACAAACGGTGGTCTCGACAATAGAATAAGTTCGTTAACGGTGTCTGTACCTCGACCAAGAACCTAACATTGTCGGTATAGGGCATGCCAACTCCTCTTATTCATCCCTCCACGCTTCACGGACTGTATTATACAAATTTTAATTTTCTACAAATTTTTTCTCTTTAAGTTTTTCGTAGCTTTCACCGCGTGCGCATCGTTTTTAAATAAAGTTAGCGCTGCACAAATTAACTTGCAACATAATTTTTTAAATATGTTCTAGTAGTTTCTCTGTAAGACAATTTTTTTTAAATTGTTTTAAAACTTTTAATTGAAAGTTTCATTGTTAGGCACTTTACTGCGTTTTTCTCTTAGCCTCTACGCGATTGGCTTTGAAAATGAATATTTTTTTGTTATTGTGGATTGTGGTCCTGAGAGAACTTTCTTGAATACTTTCTTATTTTAGGATTTTTATTGGTATAAAAAAATTGTTGGCTCTGATTGATATGTCTCGCCAAACTGATGAAAAGCATCGAGTAATGAAATTGATTACGAAATTGGAGGAGGATGGAGCACTGGAAGATCCTGGTATGGCCTAATATACCAAATATATGATTTTACAGATATAAGGTTATAATACTCGTGCACATTCCAAGTATTTAGCAATATCTTGAGCGATAGTCAATTGTTATAACATTACTGGTGAAATAGATTTAAACACTGTAGTGTTTCGCAAATTAATAGTGCAATTTCTATTTTTGTTTATGTTTTTTGTAAAGCTTAAACTGTTATCGAACTGTTAAGTGGTTATTTATTGTTGGTTGAAATTTATTTTTGTAAATTATTGAGTGTTGGTGTGTAGGTGTGAAACACTTGTATTGATTCACAGTTACGAATTTTTTGTGTCTAGTTAATGTGTATAGACTTAATATCACTCTCTAGTTCAGATATCAGCTTAGCTTGTAATAAAAGTCAATACTGTTAAAATTAGGATGTTTAAAAAAATTAATGTTTTTTTTTGTTGAACTTTTATGACTCTTTGTTATTATTGTGAAAAAAAAAAGATTGAAATTGTTTTGTTTGTAGTGATTCTAGTAAATCATGATTATTATAACAAATATAACTGTTAAAGGTACTGAATATTATATACAGGATGTTTCAGCTTTAGAATAGATGTATTCAACCATCTACCTCATCCGTGAAAAAAAATTGGATGACAACAAACCTGTTTCATACTGTTTTAAGACACCAAATTAGAATTGTTGTGTTACACATTGTTAAAATGTATGAAACTTGAATAGCATTTAAGAAATAAAATGAAGCATCCTATATAGCATTGTTGTCAATGATGATGTATAATGAATTTATTTATTAATATAAAGTCAGCCATGATATTTTTGGTATTATTTAATTCAAGGAAAATTCGTACTAGACCGGCGCATCCACCATATTTGCACACCTAAAAGATGACAGAAGAATCATTTTCCTTAGTTTCTTCTAAAAGATATTTCTAAGATATTACCACTGACCGAGACAAATTGGTACCATGCCAAACAAATTTTGACATTACTTATAAGCCTTGATAAAGAATTCAATAAAGATTCGAAACGTCGGTTATATAAAATAGTTTATCTGCCTTGTCCACTTCCCCGTAAAAAAAATTTTTAATTAGATAAATAAAGGACGTAAAACACCAGATATTTCTAAGGTCTAAAAAATGACACCTCTCTATTTTACTTTTTTTTACTCAACTATAACTTTCTTTAAATCATGTCAACTCTCATGTGGACACAAGAGTTTTTCTCGGTTTAGATAGTTGTCTTTTTGAACAAGTAATTTATTTATCAACAAATTAACATAAATTAGTAATTTAAAAATCACTTTCCTAAATTATAAATAGATACTCCCACTATTGGCTTTAATAGTCTGTCTGAAAATCAGTATACTTAGCTAAGCCAAACTATCCTACTCTAGCGCTTGTCCTGTTTTAGATCTATCCGGCTTCTGGTTATTCCTGCCGATGTTTAATTTTACAATTACCCTCAAGTACACAGTGACTTAAGACGTAATAGGTGACGTCACGGTGAGGTCTTAAGAGTATGGAACTGATTTAATGTATGGTAGCGTATGTCCTTCAAGAGTTTTTGTAATACTCGTAACATATAAAAAATGAGATATTCTAAAAAAAACTGAAGCCTCTGGTATGGCTGGCCGTTATATTCATTTTGACAGTTATCGACTGTTATGTGGCCCAATTCTGTATTTTTTTTAAGGTACATTTAAAACATTTTAACCATGACGCCAACCAATACAATAGTTAATTTTCAGGTTTTAACAGGCTTTAAAAGTATAAGGATGAGTAGGTACGTTAAAAAATACAGAATTTCCTCTATGTTCTTCCTGCCGTCCTTTGGAGCCATCAGCTTATCATAATATTTATTTTTAGTCCCGTTAAATGATAATAATGTTATGATATTACGGAAAATAATAATTGTAATGATAATTGATAAACGACAGTCTTAATGTGTTTTAGTTACATTTTTTTGATGACGTCATCACAATGATGAGTAATGGCTGCGGCATATTACTTATTCAAAAAATCAATTGTCGATTCTACCAAAGTATCAAATTAATGGGAAGTTCAAATAAAAACGACATCTAGTTGAGTATAAAGAAGGGAAAACGTAGAGCGCAGTTTGACATATCGCTGAAGCGATACAAAAATATTTTTGCTTTATGCAAAAACTACTTAATTTTTATTTGACTTAAAAAAATATATTCTCTCTAAGAACAATTAACACCAGAATGCAACCAACATAAATACATAAAATAAGTAATTTAACTGTGCTATCAAACATGGAGACATGAAAATGGCGCGGTTGCTATTATAGCAATAAGTTTTTGCCTTTCTTTTTCTCGGCCATTTCGTGGACTGTCTTATTTAATATCTGTTTTTTTTTATTTAAAAAACCATTGTGGTGTAAATAATCACTCCCTAAATTTAGTTCCCTATGTTAAAAGTATTACCAGAGAACAATATTGTTTTCTGGTATTACGTTGTCATAGAAACAATAACAAGGTGACATTTATTTGCACCACACTATTTTTTTAATGATAAACAAATTGTACCCAGTAAAGCGTATGATTTATTGCCGCGGATAGCAGTTCAAAATAAAGGCGTAATTGTAGCTTTAAAACCAGACAATATCTATTTCTGTATTGATATTTTGAACATATATTTTTTTTCGAACCTACCAATTTACCTATAGGTCTTTTCAGTGACTCTGAAGTGCCGAGCAATAAACCGTTTATATTCAATTATTAACCGAATGCACAGCAAATGCAGTTGGAGATGCCGACCGTTTAATCATTTTAAATTTACCTAAAAAACGTCTTAACATAGAGACCATTTTTGCTTGGTTTGCCATTCTTGTCACATTTGTGATAGAAACCTTGAACAAATTTCAGTCTCTCATTTCCAGGTAGCATTCTTAATAAATTGTGATTTAAGCTTAACATTTAGAGAAATGTAACTACAGAATGCCGCTCTCTGCATTTAGTGAATATTATAATTTATTGGTTGGGAGGTTGGGACTTCAGAGTCAGTGAAATCCACAATATCTCGCCAGTTTATTCGACTCGCTGTTTGAGCTCGTTTCACAAACTTTTTGATTTGGCTGTAAAGGCTACCCTAACGAACTTATACTGTAAAATACTCTTTTTTTAAACTTGATGTTAACTAACTTATTAATTCAACATAGTTCTAAATTTTGCTTTCAATGCTTATTTTTGTTCCAAAATAATGTTTTGTAGGTAAATAAAATAATACGCATATATAAGAAATAAAACCAAACACAAATTATTGTACATTTGTCAGACATAAAAAAATAGTTGTCAATTAAGACTTTTTGGATTTCAGTGATTAGGGCGTCTAATTGAATTTGTATTTACTTACCATTCTTCCGTTCAGTTTTTGTTAGCAACGAGTAAACAAAATGCTCACCGACGAGTTTGCGTTAGCAACGAGTAAACCACTGAAAGTATTTTTTACGTTGCTAACATCTTTGTCGTGACAACTTGGTTCAGTAATGTCAAGTTTGTCTGACGTTTAAAAAAAAATATTTTCAATCTCTTTATAAAATATTTTAATAGGTATGTATCGCTTTATCTGTTGCAATTTCTTTGTAGTTTTTTTACACTTTACGTATTTATTTTGTTTTTTATTTAACAGCTACTCTTTTACAATTGTCTCTTTAGAAAACGTGAAAAACCAGATTCGTTATTATCTGAGAACAATGATCTCAAATTCATATTGTTCTTTATGCAAAATTGACTTTCTTGATAAAAATTCGAGAAGTTTAAGCAAGTAGTACAATCAAAAAAAAACAATGAATGAATAAAAATTAAAAGCCGTATATCAAGTCACTATTATCCAAGATTATACCTCAGGCAAAAAAGTATTGATTTTTAGTCATATTTCCCATTATTTTTCTTTGAAAAACGATAACATTTAATACGTGTTATGAATGTTTTCTTATCAGCAATGATAACTACAGATTTCAGATTACTGAAGAGGTTTAAGTAAAATACCATTGCTTATACCTAATGTTCATACACGTTTTTCGTTTCGTTTTCTACTAATAACAACGCACAAGTAATTTGTCACGTAAACTGATTCATATAGTGATAAAACGCTAAAATTATTCATAATTTTAATGATTTTTCTTGCATTTTTGTGCTTGATTATAGCTAAAAAATAAAACCGTTTATAATACTCGTGATTATTTCGTTCCGAGACGACGCCACTGGTACTTGTCAACTGAAATAAAGCCGTTTTCTTGGTTATCTCTCCTTGATTTTGATGATTCAATCGTTTGAATTTGATAGCGACAAGAGTAGAATTGTAAATCTGGTGCGCTCATAAATATAACCCGAATTCTAAATAACCCTCGCGGCCTCTTGCTCCACCACAATAAACACCGGCATTTAAAAGTTGTGGGACGCGTCAGGTGTGCAGTGACCGGCCAGGTTGCCCCAAGTTTGTCGTATATCCGTGTTATGAAATAGTGCCCGAAAGGCGTAAACAAAATTAAAAGATAAATAGTTGATCGTCTGCGATCCTGAGCGAGGCTAAGCGTGCGCAGCTGCACTCGCTTTCAGCCACCCTGCCGCAACACGGATAAAACCAAACCCGTGCGAGGAACGCTCAACGAACTCGGTTTACAAGTGCGTGGTAAAGGCCGCTCGGTAAATGGTGAGTTTTTTGGGTAATTAGAGGACGGACGGACGCGAAAACCCGCTGAAATAATCGCTAAAAACCCAAGCTAGGACCTGGTGTGAGAAAAATCGGCGAGATAATAGCGCGCAGCGTGCGTTTCCCGGCAATAAAGTGCAGTGCTAAAATAATCAAAATGAATTCGATCAAGAACCGCGACCACATTCTTGAGGCGATTGACCAGCTCCGGCGCCGTAAAGCGCGTCCTGATATCCAGCGGATATGTAATTATTTATTCCGGCGCTTTTCTATAAGTTCCGTCGAGGCCCGGTCGGACCTGCAGCGGTGCGTGGAAAACGACATCGTTCTTAAAGTCGAGTACAAAGGCAATATCAGCTATAGAAACGCGGCCAAAAAGTACTCGCACGTCAAACGTGACAATCAAAACGATCATTCTGCTGACAACAAAGCCAACAGGAAGTTCGCACAACTCCTCACCAACGCATTCGGGGAGCTCGTTGTGCAAGAACCGGACTACCTAGAGTACGGAGTACCCTCCGAGGAGATTATTAACAATATCTTATCGAAAGACAGCGTGCGGTACACCAAGAAGTATATTTCGATCCTCATTGAAAAAGAAGTCGAGAACGGAGGACTCATCAAAATGGAAAGCGACAAGTACCTGATGGGACCGACCAAGGAAGAGGGGCGGAAAAGCGACGATATCGATAAGGGTAGTAGCAACGGCGAAATCAAGGACACCGAACATGATTTAAACATCGGCAAACCGAAAAAAAAACCTGGTCCGAAGCCTGGACTCAAAAAAGAAAAATCCGAAAGTATGGATTCCGATGAGAAAAAATCCGAAAATGGAAGTTTGCGAGTAGGGGGACGGAGAAAGGTTAGTTGGCAACCTAATTTCTGACAGTTCTGTTGCGCCCAACCTAGCCTATGAAGACCACCAAACCTAAAATGGTACCAAAACGTCATAAAAACCTTAAATTCGTATCTTCGCACAGAACTTGAAATTACACGAAATAATTGACAATCGATCATATCACAATCATAACCTCAAATTTTTCTATTTTCAGAGGGCCAAAAAGGTGTTTGATCCTTCGGATACCCATGTACCTAAAAAGAGAGGCCGCCCTGCTGGGTCCTTGAATAAGTCCACTATCGAGAAGCAATTAGCGAAATTGAGTGATGAGTCTCGACCTGAATCTCGGACTTCCAACAGTGGAAGAGAACAAGGTGGAGTTTGTTCGGTTTGTTTAATGCAGAATAAAAGGGGTCCGAATGATCGTATGGTGGCTTGTCGAGAATGTAGTAATAAAGGTTTTTTTGAAATTTTGGTTGTCATGGCAATTTTTAACTAGGCATTTTTAGCTCATTATAGTTGCTTAAATGGAGATGATATGATGTTGAGAATGTATCCAGATAACACTTGGCAATGTCCGCATTGTAAAACTTGTGTTATTTGTTTTGAAACATCGGATGCTGTAAGTATTTTATTGTTACTTGTTATTACTGGATTTTTATGGATCCAGGCGGTTAAAAAAAAGTGTACTAAATGTAAGGGTAACCGGAATCAGAGGTTTTTTAAACATAAATTTATCACTACCAGATACACAATCAATTATATTTTATTAATACTTAATAACTGTTTACTTTGGATCATCAATGAGTTGAGTTATGTTGGCCTTAAGTTTTTTATATTCTTGAATAATAAATCTACTTATTGAATAACAGAATTGATAGTTGTAATAATAATAAACAGGGGGATTTTGAAGTATGTTTGGGAAATTTAACCAGCTATAGTACATAACATAATAAAAGAAGTCGAAATAACCCAACTTGCCTTAATAGTTAATAGTTTTTAAGGTACACCCTGTAGAACTTTTTTTTTAAATAACATTTTTAAGATACACTATGTATGTATGACAACACCATTATCGAGCTTATAGATTTGGAGATTTACGATATAAAAGTTTTTGCTCAAAAACAGTGTTGTTATGCATCGTGTATCTCAAAAATAATGTTTTATTGAAAAAAAAAATCCAGTGTTTATTCTAAAAACTATAAACAGTTGTATAAAGTAAATTGGGTTTTTTTAACATCGTTTCAACAAGGGCTATCACCTGGTAACGTTTTAGCAATTTTTTAAAAAACATCTGTATAACTGTAGTTTATCTGATTTTAACCTTAAAACTAGAACTAGCAAAAAAAATGTTGTATTGCAATCACACACTATATTAAAAAAAATTGCTGTAATACATTGTATCTCATTTAAAAAAAATTCTTAAAAAAGTTCTACAAGGTGTATTCTAAAAACTATAAATATTTGTATAAGGCAAGTTGGGTTATTTCGATTTCTTTTATTATGTTATGTACTATAGCTGGTTAAATTTTCCAAACATACTTCAAAGTCACCATGTATATGGAAAAAAAAACCAACATCATGCGTTTGTTGTTGTCTATGGATTTGTGGCAGTGGCTAGAATAATTTTTAACTAAAAACAGTGAACCAACAAAATTTTGGACATAATGGAGGTGTATTATAATTTACTGGTCTATTTTGTCATTTTTTCTTTAAAGAACTTTAGGATTAATGTGTCATCGCGCACATATGTAGCGATACACCTTCCTCTATTAATTAGACTACTGGCTAAAATATAAGAAAACTATCCATTTTTGAGCACGCTGTATCGTTACGTATGTTGCTGATTACAGTTTACACATTGGTACTGGCTAAAAATTTTGAAAGGTATTTTATAACAGAATGTCTTACTACTTATGTACAAAATGGTACAGTTGTATGTTATTTTCTTCAATACTGTATGAAATATTACAGAATATTTTATACAGAATATTACAGAATTTTATCTTAATAATCGATCAGATTAGCTCCGTCATTTTGATTTTTTTTCTTAATTAGGGTTCTCAAAGGCACCAAATACCTGAAGCTTATAATCTCATGCAATTTTGTCAGATACACACTTTCCGAACAATAATTTCTTATTTATTTTGATAGTCGTATTGCATGCGACATTTTGAATTTTCAAATTTTCTCATGAAAATCGTAATTGGCTATTTCACAAAAAATTGCAGTACTGGGTTTGATGCAGTTTTGTCAAATATTTTTTGAGATATTAATTTTGTAAATGAATTCTTTGTAAAAATTAGTATTAATAAATTGTTACTTGTTATTAATAAATTCAGAAATAGTCTAACGGCAAGATTTTTTAAGTCATTTAGAGCGGTAATAAAATATTAAAAAAAGAAGTTAAGTGATATAATCTAATCACATCACTGTTGTTGGACTATTAAGGATGAAAAAATACAAATTTATTTGTTACTTCAAACGTTTCTAAAATTTATTTTGACTTCTTTAGTACAGTTAACAATGTCATATCGTTAATTATACTATTATAAGTTGTAGCTCTGAAGATGACGACAAAATGAATTCGTTGAAACTTTGGTGATAACAAATAAATTTTGTATTTTTTCATATATGATAGTCTAAGAATTTCCTCTTAAAATTTTGTAGTGTCTTCATCGGTCATTAACTTCGCGAATTTTTCTACTTTACGAACTTTACTAGAGGTAATGCTAAAACGATTTTAGGGATTGAATTTCGTGATGGATTGAAAAGCCGTAAAACATTCTGCCCACAAAAATACTAATTCGAATGCTGAACACACGAATACACAACATTTTTTGAACAACCATAATACATTAAATATTATTTAAAAATAGTTAAGTACATAATTGAAAAATCACTAATGCCAGCAGCTTAAAAACTTTTTTATTGATCATTATTGATTGTAGGTAGCGTCGTGAGGGTAAAACAACGTGGTTTTTTAAAATGGCTGTAAAACATTTATTTATGGGATTTTTATCGGCCGCGAATACTTTTTTATGACTTGCGGGCTTTACACTTATTAACAGTCCATTTTTTAAATAAATTTTTCATGTTTTTTTGTATTTTTTTATTTATTATTTATTTATTTAAAATTTACAACAGTACCCTGCTGGTACTTTTTTCAGAAGCTTCATTTTACCAATGGAAAATGAGAAAAAAAAAATGTTCAAAATTTTGTTTAAGAACTCCACAATAATTTAGATAAAACTTGCCAAAACTGTCACTTAATTATTTATTTAAGCAATGCTATTGTTATTTGTGTTTTATTACTTATTAAATTTTATAAAAAACATATAGTTAGTACAGGGTTAATTATTTGATATACAACTCTCTTGCAGAATACCACAGGAACTTTATTTTATTTCCAGGAAGTTTTTTCTCGTCTATTCAAAAACGACAAATTATTGTTTTTAAAATGCACTCGAAAATACTTCCGGAAAGAATGAAGGTACTGTGATATAACAGAAAAATTTGTAGTTCGTTTTTGTAATTGTTTACTCTTGTTGTCTTTTTTACTTAGAAATTTACATTTAATAGTGCTGAACACATATGAAATAAAATCTGATAACACATTTTTCAGGGTCAATTAACAGTTTGCGCCGTTTGCGCTGATGCATATCATACAGGATGCCATGAACCACGCATTCCTGAAAAAGTCAAACCACCAATAAAATGGCTTTGCATCAATTGCGAAATGCCTGAGGAATTGAAAATTAACGAAATTCAGTCAAATATCACCAGCCCATTCACACAGAAATTGACCAATGGGAATATTTCAAACATTGGCAAAGGTAATAGTTCCATCAGATGTGTTTATTTATTAAGATTAAATTTCAGATACGAATGATAATTCGTCATCACCTTCCATTTCTGGAAATACAACACCTAATTATCAATCCCCGCCATTATCGCCTACGCCGCCTCATCTTAGTCCACAAAATGAAATACAGCAAAATGGAGATGGAGGAGTGTCTGATTCACAGAGCAATCATAGTAATAAGGATTCAGATGAGGATAACATAGATCCGTCTATACCTGATGCTACAAATTGGACTATTGATGAGGTGTATCAGTATTTTGCTCAGTATTTTCCAGAGGAAGCTAAGATATTTAGAGAACAGGAAATTGACGGACGTTCGCTTTTGTTATTGAAGCGAATGGATGTTTTAACGAATTTAAAATTAAAATTAGGACCTGCGTTGAAGATTTATAAACATGTTGTTAAACTGCAAGTAAGGAGAGATGATCCTAAGTTGTATTGGTTGTAAATAACTGTTATGTGATACTGTTTTATGGATATATTTCATATTTATATGATTATCTGAAGTTAATGATGTATATTTTTACGTATTTGTTTAAATAAATAAGAGTTAATTAATAAATATGCACCATAAAATTACAATATCATCATATTTTCAGCTAGCGCCAAGTTGAAGAGAAAATTTTCCAAATTCGGGTGATATTTTTTCGCCTTGAGGTCACTCATTGTGATCATTTTCATGTTGTCTGTTATGATTGAAGCGAAACTCTTTAGCAAATCGAGCAAGTCTTTGGTTTTTTGGTAAATTTGTTGTTTAACCTGTTGTTCTGTGAGGTCACTTGATGATAGTTTCACGAGGAATGTGGCTATTTCTTTGTGGGTTTTAGTCATACTCATGATTTCTGAAAAGGAAACAACATTAAAACAAGTTTTAAAAAAGTAGCAAAAATTTGGTTTTGGCATTAAATATTATAAAAAAAAATGGTTGGTGAAATACAAGATAGGAATTTATGAGAAAATGCTTATCAAAGATTGGTTAAAATGTTTCACTTAAAAAAAAATATCGTAAAACTGACAGATAAAGAAATTTTTTTTAAAGAATTTAATTTTTCAATAAATGCACTTTGGTTTAATTAAGTTATATTAAAGAAAACATTACAAATTAGTATCGTGTAATTATCAAAACAGATGCCAAATTAAAACATTCTAGATTTTCCATGAATAGAATTCCAAAATGATAAAAAAATTGCAAAAAATGAACAGAGAGAAGTAAATCGAAACCTATTCGTCCCACAGACACAGTATCTATTCGTCCCACAGTATAATGTATCACTTTTTTTACACATTTTGTTCAATTTTTTACAACGGAAAATTTAGCAAACTTTAAAATGGAACACGAAAGTTGAGGGTCTACTTCTACTGTACTCGGAATTTGTTTTTAAATCGTACATTTATTTCTAACATTATTTGTGCACACGATATGTGCATAAGTAATTAATCGATTATAGCACCGAGTCATGAGACGTACCTTGCGGAAAATCACAAGAGCGTAGCTCGAGTGGTGTTTAACAAAATATGTACGTCGAAAGAGAAGGTTTACATTCGTTTGTTTGACGTTTATAATAAAGGTAAAAAAAAAAATTTATTCGAGGAAGCGAAACACTAAAAAGATTATATGACGTCCTTAAAAGCTACATTCCTTATCAATACAATAGTAACTACTATTAATTGGCTAAATTTCTATAAGTTATACATATGTATAATCGGAATAATTAATGACGTTTAGTTCCGTTGTAACAGGGTGCCTATACTAAAAGGTAGTTTCTGAAAATTTGTTAAGTATTATTTTTTTAAAGGAAAATCACTTAGGAGGTGAAAGAAGACATCTTCGAAAATAGGTTTCAAGTCAATTTCACATAAATTTTGCACTCCAGGCCCAGGTGGTCCATACTTTTTACACATGTGCCTTGTCGTCTTTTTTCTTTATTGGATTCGCTTCTTTTCATTGCATTGTGTCTGTAATATTTTTTAATTTTGTCCATTAGTCTCTGAAATATTCTCCATTCTTGAAAGTTTTATTGTTTTGCTAATTTTGATATTAGTTATCCGGAGGACCAGAGGATTTTCAATGTCATTAATTATTCTCTTATCTTTTATCCTGTTTTTTCTCTTTTTTTTTATTTTCTAGCCTCTGTGCTTTCTGTATTTCCGTTTGTTGATTATTTAATAACTTTTTCGTTTCTATAATATAATTTTTTCTTTCTGATATCCTTTTTTTTCTCTCTTCACGTTTTAAAATAGAATACCCACTTCTCTCTTTTAGTAATTTTCCTCAATTTCAGCCTTTTTGCTTCTAGAATATTATGTTCTTTGCATGTTTCCTTGGTTTCCACTGATTCTTTATTAGCATTGTTGTTACTGTCTTTGTATTTTTAATCCTTCATAGCATTCTTTATCGAAGCATTCCTTTATTCTCCTTTTATTCCTCTTGCACTTGCAGTATTTTCCTCGATTTTTCTTATTTCTTTCTATAAAATATTTATCACGTTGTCTTCGATATTTTTTTTTCGTCCAGCGAATCCTTGGTCGATAGAACTAATTAGGATTTCTTTGTTCTTTTATTTTCATATCAAATATTAAAAATAAAAAATATAAAAATACATAATAATATTTTTTTGTTTGATCTCTGCTTTTTTTTCATCCTTATTTGGTTTTATTGGTTTGGTTTTTCTTTTATTTTAATTTTTTAACTCTAACCAGGACATGGTCCGAAATTATATGCGGGCTTCTAATTATAACATTCTTATATTATCTACTATGCACAGTATAAAATAAGTAATGCCATTCTTAAAAATCTTTTTTTTTTCTTCTTGTGTCATCAGTTTCTGACTCATTCATTTTGTTTCTAATATTTTTAATACCGCCCTGTTTTTTATTTCTTTCTCTATTATTTATATACAGGGTGTTTTGAATTTCCTTTGAAAAATTTAACTGGTAATAGTTCTCGTTAAAATAATGTTAAATAATCAAAAAAATTTAGTATGCTTGACAGTTTGACACGCGTTGGTATATTTTTAAATTTGTCGCCTTTAAATGCTGAATTTATAGATTGCCGCATGACGGAATCGTAAAGAATTGAAACCCTAAAAATAAGTGAAGCGATTTATAGATTTACGCAACGCGCAACCCTTATGATTCTAGACGCAAATGTTGGTTCAACTTGCGGCTTGCGTTTAGACCAAGGAAACCGTTGCACACAGGCATTGACTATCACAGTCACAGTCATTGACACAGGTGTTTGTTTTAATTTTTATTCGTATTTTGTGTTTGAAGGCGTTTAATAACTATCAAATAACTATTTCAATTGCGCTATAGCAAATTAACTATTTAACTTCTGTTGCGTCAATCTATAAATAACACTCTTGCGTTTTGCGAACTCGGTTTCCGTCATCCGATTCCGTCTTGCGTCTTTCGTAAATCTATAAACTATAAATCCAGTTTTTAGTCACGGCAAGCAATTTAGCAATGAACATTCCACAGCGCTCAATATTTTTATTCAACACCTTTTCCAGTTTGTCAATGCCGTAGCGTATGCTGGGTACATTTAATTTTCCTCCATATAAAATTGCATGGACTAAAACTTTGCAACTTGTCGAAGGTTTCCTATTGCAAACATCACCAAACCTTGAAGCCGTTAATCGTTTACGCCTCTCTACAAACCAAATTTCGCTATCTCTTTGATGTCTAGTTTGTTCTTCCAAAGCAATAATTTCTTCTTCCGTTGTTTAAGGTGTCCAAATAGTTTTTTTTCGCTATCTCTAACTCACTGTCCGACATATCTGGTTTTTCGGAATTTACTCCATAATTTTTATCATTATCAGCATTCTCCTTAGAAAAATTGATTTTTCTCACAACATTTTTTCTACGATGTTTTCTTTTTCTTTCTTGTGCCAGTTTTTTCATTTCTAAATTTTTTGCACAGGTTCCAGGACTTCTACCAGCAGATAATTTTTTTAAAACGTGGTATACTGGTTTTCCTGTATTGTAACACTGCAGCACATCTTCCTTGATAAGACTTCTAAACTAGTGTCATTTTTCGTAGAATCAACCTACAAAAATGCTTATAAAAACCTGAACTTTACACAAATTTATATTATGCACTTCGACATTATCGATAAATTTTATACTTAGTCTAAGTCGTTTCTTATTTCCTCTGCGGTAATCTTTGTCTTTATTACTACCGTTCATGCTGAATATAATGTAGACTAATTACTAACAAAATAACTCTAACCACTGACACTCTCGTAGCACACTAAACACCCACAGTAAAAAAAATTGTGCTCAACACCAAAGGCAATTTTTGCCAAATGTTACATCTGGTGACATATGAATATTGTAAAATTGGGAGTGTTCTAAATGTCTAACATATAGTTAATTGCGGTTGTCAACTGTCCGGGCACATTTCCAGCCCGGGACTGACCAGGACATCCTAGAATGTAACTCTTCTGTCCAGACAAAAAAAAATAATTGTTAAGACACTCGGAATAATTATAGATTAATATTTATTCTTACTGGTCTTAAAATTTGAATTACAGCAAAATGGACAATGAATTAAAAAACTAAAGGCCAGTTTACAGAAGGTGACATTAACTTTAATTGCGATTAAATAGTTAATTCGTGATTAAATACCGATTTTGACCAATCAAACGCCAGCAAAGTCGATTTAATCACGAAATTAAAAGTTAATCGCAATTAAATATTTAATTTACCTTTTGTGAACCGACCCTAAGTATTCTAAATTGACGACGTTTTGTCAATTTTATATTTCTTTATCAAAGAAAACATCGACAATATAGCAATATTTTTTCCTTCCAAAATTTTACTATAATTAAGTTACCAATTGATAATAAAACATGTTTATTAAATTCTATTTGACAAAAAGGTATCCATCAATCTGTCTCCTAGGTGAAACCATTTGCTTTTAATACCAACGTCGTAAAGGGATGAAATTAAACTCAAGAAATATGTACTTTTAGTGTGGAGTGTACAATTTCTTCGAAATTCCGGCTTTAAAGAATTTATCGTGTTAAACCGATAGAGAGCAGCACTAGACAACACGAGTTTATGGAACAAAAACGTCGTGCAAAGGGTTCGCATACAATTGATTACAGACATACTGGGTCCGTAATTTAAAATAGATTTTGAGATACATAACGACAAAAGATCAGTTTATGTTTCTATAAGCATATTTTTTAAGAAAAAAATATATTTTTTGTAATTCTGATACTAAATATTGGCTATGTTGTTGTTTATTTTGTAACAGTACAGTGCATTTCAATAAAAATTGATTCTTATAGAAACATGCTTTCATCCTTTCTCTAACTAGAAAAAATTTTAGTGTTGCATTATTGACTGAAACAACAATGTAATCAATTTTTTGCGAAAGGTCTAAATATGACGATTTCAAGCGGCGACGTCCACACCCTTAAATATATCTAAATTTTTCGATAATTAAACCACCACGTGTGTGATTACATATGAAAATATTTTAGGTTGTTCATCAATTTCTACAACATATCTACCAAATACAAAAGAGATAATGTATTTTTTTAAAAAATATGGTGGACCAAAATTATTTACACAAATAATCCGACTTTCCCATGCTAAAAAAATGATAAGCTTAATTTATTGTAACACTGTTATTATTATAAAAGGTTGCACACCTGCATAGGATGTGAAAAAGCGAAAACCGGAAGCTTAAAAACTTATACAATACAATATAACTTGTATTTCCCAACTGAATTGTTAAATTTATTAGAGTATTTATTCTTATAACAAAGTATTTTATTAAATTACCTTCGGCCTTTGGAGATACCGTAATTTCCCGTGTCCGCATGTTAACAAAGAGGTCATATAAGTGTTCATCCTTTATTAAGTCACTATTCGTAGTTCCTGCTACATAGAATGACAATCCTTTTAATTTATTAGAAGTTTCTATTATTGGATATAAATAATCTATAATTTTTCTATGCGGAACTAAATTAGTTATGGCCAGTAACTCCTAAAAAAATTTACTTATTTTTCTACTCTCAAATATGAATTTTATTTACGTTAAAAAGTGATTCCGAATTATCATACAACAAAACTCGTCTCTTTAACAAAATTGCAGAATAGAGTAAAATTATCTCTAGGTCGAAGGATGCAATAAACTCTAAAATAAAAATTTTAGTGACTGTCAAATCGCAATCAAAATTCCCTAACCTTTCAAGTTGGCAACAGATTCGTAATTTTTGAAATTACAAACATGGGAGGCACCATTTTCCTGCAAATAGCAGGACCCTGACGTAAATAAATTCAAATATAACGTAACTAAATCCACTGGGTTCTGGCATTTTGCGTATTTTTTGCCTAAAATATCACATAATTGTCGGTACTTATTTGGCTCAAATTCTTTTGCCACTATCACAATCGCGAAAGATTTATTTGACACAAATTGGTTGATATAAATCCATAAATTATGAACGCGCCCACAAAAAAATTCGTTTTGGGTACTTCTTGCGAAACAATTCGATAGGATGTATTTTTTATACTCGTCTGTGATTGTGGGATAGGTCCATGTTAGAAAGTTTTGATTATTATCGTTTTCTAAAAAAAGATTTATGTAATTGATGTAATAACTAATAAGGAGTCTTGTTTGCTTACCAACAATATGAAATGAAATTAGTTTATCAATATAAGTCATTGTTGGAAGTAAACAAATGGCTAGTAGCACATGACTAATAAAAATGCTGGCTTAGATAAGTTGGAATTTGGTTGAAGGACATTTAAATGAATAATGGTGAAATGTGCTGACATCTATTAAGCAACGTGTAGGAATCTACGGTAAATTTGTTCTACTCCTGATTATAATTTGTTAGGAGGTGTTATATAGTATTTATGAGGTCCTACTATTGAAAATTAAAAAGACTTGTCAGAATTTAATTAAATAAATTCTTTAAGTGAAGTATCACTTGATATGTATGTGTTCCTGATGAAGAAAATGTAAAATATCTAACATATGATTCTTGAAATATTTTGAATATTATGAATGCGGATTATAAAGGATTAAAAGGATTATGGGTTGCATAAATATTCTCAGAATGCTTATTCTACCCAACATTAAGTATTAAAAACATCCATCACATAACTCGAAATCTTGGACAAACTTTATAAAAAACTTTTTATATTTTAAACTTGTCTGACACGATGAATCGATGATATTTCTTGTATAAAATTTTATAAAAGTTTGCGCCTTTTGTGGTGCAAGTGTGATAAAAGTCTTAAACAGACTTTATTTAAAAAAATCATTATTTTTTAATAAAGTTAGTTAACGAATGTCATTCTGATGGCAAAACGATTTACAGTTTTTTTTTAAAGGCTGTGTCATAAAAAAATAGTTTTTCCTAGAGAAAATTTTGTAGATTGATAAACAAACAGCATATAACTAGGTTGCAAGATCTATAAAAATCATCAGGTACCCCTCAAATAAATTACTATTGTTATTGTAAAATAATCTGTTCTAATTTATGACAATCGGCAGTCCGATCGAAGCGAAACAAAATTATTTAAAATTCTTATAATTTTTGTTAACAGAAAATTAAATTTTGGACAGGAAAACAAAAAAAATCTGGTCTTTTTGAATGGTAAATAAAATCGTTTAGTCGCCACTGATATATATGTGTTATCTGCTGAATTCGCCTTTAGGCCATATTAGATTTGATAAGATCTTTTGTCATTATTTTCTGACGTTTCTCGTTGATGAAGACAAGAGTTAGGGCACTGATTTGTCTTCTCTTTTTAATTACTGTCCTGGTGGGCACTTGTGACGGAGATATTTTTAAAATTCTTTTACTCTTTCTAATATGCCAGAACTTAAATTTTTGGTTAGGGTAAAATGTCTAAGGTGTTTAACAATCTGCTGTGTTATAACTTATAAGTTATAATGTAGTAAATGGTATAAATAAATATAAAGAAAATAATATTGTTGTAATAAGAAGAGGGTTCAACGGAGAAGCAATTTCTGTAAAAAATGGTCTTTTTTTAGATTTGCAGAATAGTTTGATACAATTATCCAAGATCAATTGTGAACGTTTTTAAAGAAGTTTCGGCATTTTCAACTTCTACCAGTCTTCTTCCTTCGAGTAGTAGCATTATTACACCATCTCGTTTCTTCATTTGTTGAATAAAGCTTGGTTCTATCCCAACATCCTGCTTTCTTTTACGTTTTCTTGAAGATATAAATTTCACATACAATGTGATTAAGAAAATTTATCCCCTAGACCTAGAAGATTCTGAAATACTTTTTGCCAATACAAATTATATGGAAAAAAACAAAGTCGTATCCTTCTAAAGGGTACATTTTCTTGATCATATATACTGCATTTTTATTTAATGATATATTTTTTCTTTTATCAAAGACGTTTTTATTTATTATACTTGTTAATGTATTTAGTATTGTTATGAATTATTCTGTATACCGGTTACCTCGAGTTTTAACTCCACCTCCAAATAATTTTTGAACACCAACATATTTTGATATGCTACATTTGAATGCGCGCCCGTGAAGTTAATGCATCTTTTTAAATAATTTTAGTTATCTTTACATTCTTATTTTGATCTTAATTTTTTTCTGATGGGTTTTCTGACAGGATCGTAACGAAAAGAAAGTTTTGGGTCGTTTACAGTCTGTATGTTTTGCGATAAAATAAAATAATATGAAGAAAAATTAGGTACAAGTGAAGTAGGTCTTTGTCACAGTACACTATTTTTTTAAATTTTTATTTGATAAAAGAAATGAGGCAAAAAAGGAGGTGGAGGTATAACTTAAAACACCCGGTATTTAAAGTAAAACTGGTATGTACAACACCTAAAATATAGCTCATAACATCGATAATATTTTGTCAATAATAATACTTAGAATAATAATACTAAGAATAATAATACTGATAGGGCGGAAGTCACATGAGTGCATTATAGATCTTTTATTTATTTTAATTAATAGAACAAGTGAAAATTTATCTTCTATCACTTATATAATAATTAAAAAATGAAAATTTTAAAAATTGTATATAACCGAACAAAAGGTCGGCTGCTAGCTAATTGATCAAAGCGAATTAACTGTTCTTAATAATGGGCGACGAACTTACTAATTAAAGTTTATGTCATATAAGTCGCAACTAAAAGTAGTTCCGATAATCGGAGATCGATTAATTTAAAAAATTTAAAGATATCAAATTATTTAACATTTATGGGTGGTTACACAAAATTTTTACTGAATTTTTGTTCTGATCACAAAGAAGGTGACTCCATTTTGACCAGAAACATTCTTTTCTTGACCACTAGATCTTGTGCTATATTTTTTTACATGTGGTTACAGCAACAACTTAAATAACATAAGACACACATACACTCATGGGATCCTGTTATCAAAAATTAATAAAACTTGTCAAAATTTAATCAACTGAATTTGTTGCACGTTTTGTACTACCTCAATTGTATGCGCTCCTGATCAAGAAAATCTAAAACATCCATCACATGATGCTTGAAATATTTGTATTATTTGAATTAAAGAATTACGGGTTGCATGAATAACAACAGTTTTTAGAATTATTTTATTTTATTTAAATAAAAACAAAATTAAATTAATATGTAAAAATATAAATCTACTCGCATAACTACTAAACATCACATAGCACAATCAACCTTTCTTGAATTTGATTAAAAGTATACTAATAGTTAAAAACACCACAATCCAAATTAAAGTGGCAACAAATCCTGCATAAACTTCTGTAGTTTCAATTCCCCATCCCCTGGCAAGAATACACCGCAAGCTTTCCGTCGACTTAGTCAATGGCAAGACATAAGAAACAACTCTGAGAACACTATGCATAGCTTCAATAGGCCATATGATACCACATAACATAACAATTGGCAAAAAGCTCCCCATAGCCATATAAGTGGCATTTCTTTCATTATCGCAGCTACAAGCGACTACAAATCCTGCAAAAAAATTGTCACAAAAATGCTTTCTTTTGGATTATTTTTAAAACGTACCAAAACACATTCCACAAAGTCCAGTCATGACAGTTAAAAGAGTAACAAGGAACAAATTTCCGTTATGGGTAATACCGAAAATAGCAAAAGAAAAAACTAAAACCATAGCAGACTGGCCAAACATGACTGCAAATTGGGTAATGACGTGGGAAAAAAGGAGTTCGATTCCACTAATTCCATTTACAAGGGATCGCTCCAGGATTCCTTCGTTTCTTTCGAGTAACATAGCACCGGAAGTTAACGCCACCGCCAAGAAGAATATAATCCTGAAAAAAAATCTTTGTGTCAAATGTGTTACAAAATTGATTACAACAAGTTTGTTCTGTTCATTTTTGAACCTGGAGACCTCACTGTTGAGCAAGAAAACTTACGTAAGTATGACACCAGGTGCTGCAAAATCTGTGAAGTCTGGACTGTCGTAACCATATACTGGCTTTTCCCATCTGATTGGTATTGTTCCGATCTTACTGTCAATATTACAAGAAATTAGGTAATCTTTAAAGAAATCTTCAAAAGCGTAATACAAATCTCTCTGAATATAACTTCCAATATTTTCATCTGAAAGAAAAATGCTTAAGCTTATTTATCAAAAATGAGATTTCAACTTACTTGACTTGTCCTGATAGACCTCAACAGAAGAAGTGACCAAATCCCAATCAGGAACACTTCGTCCTGCATATATCCTTGACCTAATTGAATCCGAAAAATTACTCGCGAAAACTAAAGTCGCCCAAGCTTTGCCATGC
This sequence comes from Tribolium confusum, assembly GCA_029207805.1. Classification (NCBI taxonomy): domain Eukaryota; kingdom Metazoa; phylum Arthropoda; class Insecta; order Coleoptera; family Tenebrionidae; genus Tribolium; species Tribolium confusum. The sequence goes on from JALGAY010000006.1 coordinate 17,148,625, forward strand.
CTTACTACGTCTTGTCCTTCTTCTTCATTTGCATAATAACTCTAAAATAGGTAATTAGTTTGTTTCAAATTTTGATTTAGCAGTATTACTAGTTCCAAAGTCCGTTTTCGTAAGAAATCCAGATAATTACAACTCAGTCGAGTGCTGTTACATCCTGGAGTAACTTTACAAGTTTCCGATTCCTCTAATTCGTGGTTAACAACCGAAACTGACAGTCCAGTGGGGTCATGTCCTATTGAAAGACAAAACAGAATTGTTTGAAGTACCGGAAGTCCAATAATGAAAGCCATAACTGGCGCATTTCTCCACATCCAGAGAAAGTTTTTCCAGATAAGTGCTCTCATGTGACTTAGTTTGACAATTTTGAAGTGGTCTGAACAGGTCATTGGGGGTTCTTCATCTGGGGGTAGTTCTGGAGGTGCGTTTTCCGTCGGTTCGGGGGCTATTGATACGCGACCTCCTCGACTGGACATTGAAACATTATCTCCGAATTCTCCTGAAATTTCACCAAGCTCATCGTCGATTACTGCAGCTTCGTTGATTGTTCCTGAGGGGACTTGGATTGTTTCTGTGACTCCTTGGAGGATACTGGAACGTCGTCTTTTGCCCATATTTTGGATGACGCTGAGTTTGAGGAAAACATCTTCAAGACTGTCGGCACCGAATTGGGAAATTAGTCGTTCGGGGGATTCTTCGGCAAGGAAATAGCCACCACGCATTAAGCCAATCTGGAAGTTTGTTAGAAATTTTATTATTAGTGAACTAGCACTTTATGTAAAAATAAATATAGAGAGAATATTAAATTAAGAGAGTATAAAATAAAAATGCAATTTTGTTCTTGTAAATCTCAATAAAAAAATGTGTAATATTTGTTTATAGTTTTATTAAAACGACAAAGATATAACGCATGTTAAAAAAATTTAAGTTAGATAGGTGCTGAAAACATTGCTCTTTGACAATAAATAACAAATATTTTTATTATAAAAAAGGGCAAAATGTTTCTTGGTGTCTCGACATAAAATGTTGTGAGTTGCCATTGTGAAATGTATATTGTATTAATCAAAATTTTGTATGTTACACATGAGATTTTAAAAAATTCAAGACGTTACTCTTGTGCCCAAGAAATCTGCATTTTGTTGTGAACCGGAACCGAAACCCGAATCTATATTTTAATTTAATTTTTTTGGACTATTGAACCAGAATAAAATTTTTTTCTGTTATTTTATTTGAGTTCATCCTGCAGGTATCTGCATTGCATAGACAGTTAGTCATTAAATGACAAATAATAATAGCTGCGTTTATCATCTACAGCGGTTGTCGATCCATAACCGAACTAAAACTGAAAATCGGATGGAAATCAAAACCAAAATTCGTATTCTATTTTATTATTTTTTTTACTTCTGGGCCAGATTTGAAATTCTCTTATTCATCCAGAATCGAAACTGTAACGTAACCGATATATTTAATTCACTGAGAACCGAAACCAGAACGCAAGCTTCGACGGGAAATTCAAATTTGTATGTTCCTGGGGTTAACTTCAAAAAATCAGTTAAAAATAATAAGGAGCATAGAATACACGAGAACTTTAACAAAAAGTCAAAAACGTTGTTTTGAAAAAAAAAGAGGATAAAAATCATTTAGAGAACTCGAAACGACTGAAAGAACAAATATAGTTCTTGTTCTTTAGAAGACAAAAACAAAAAAATCAGTTTAGGAAAACCTGAAAATCGACAATGAAACAAAAAAAAACAGGAAAACCTCAGATTGAAAAGAAGTTTCTATGTTAAGAAAAATAAATGGATATTGTGAAATAACTTGAAAAACAATGATTAGAACAAACAGTATAAGAAAATCTACTAGAAGAAAAATAAGAACAAGAAAGCTTCAGAAACACTTAAGAGGCGACACTAGGAGAAAAAGAAAATGTAGAAAAGTTGAACAACGACGACTGGCAGCAGCATAAGATTCTTGAAAAACTTAGCAAAATGATTAACTCTATAATTTTGACGTCTCACGTAACTACCTAAACCGTTTACTTGAAAATCTTCGTCAAAGGAATATTTAAATGAATGACGTGAGAATTTCCGTTTGGATTTTACAGATTTTGGCAATAGTAAAATTTCCAATGATGTTTATCAAAGCGAATAATTTCTGGGTCTATATGCAGATCAAGGTAATCAACTACAAAACACGACATTGACATAGGAAGAGAGGTTTAAAATTTCATTAACAATTATTTCTGACGTAGAAATTTTTTATTCAATTTATTACACTGTTCTAAAAGAAAAAAAAACATTTACTCGACGATTAATAATAATTACAAACTATTTACGTGATGAGTACTTTGAGAAAACAAAAGTTCTTAAAACAAGTGATAATTACCGCTTGTGTATGACAGGTTTTTTTAATAATTTTTTTATGATTTGTCCTCAGTTTTATTCAATTGTAAATTTTAAGCATAATTTGTGAATGCTCACCTTTGTTCGTATGTTTTTTCGGGTATGGTAACTATGTTGTATTAATTAAGTTTATTATTAAATAGTAATTAAATATGATTACTTTGCAAACTTTTAATTTTATTTTACGAAATAATGTGTGAATACCTACGCACTTGTAAAATATGAAAATTTATTGGAATATGGTCAAGGAGTTCTCTATCTGCTGTAAAATAGGTAATAATTTTATACAGATGACTGTAATTGCATAAATAACTGTTTTGAAAAAATAGTGCTAATGGTGACAATTAATGATATCAAAAGCCTTGAAAAGTTACAAGTAACTTAAATGCAAAACACAATTTTTTCCATAAAAAAAGAGCTTTGTTATCGCATTGTTACAACAATTTAATCGTAAAAATATGGAAATTGCAGTCTTACCAGATGGGCTTGCCTGGTTTCGTCAATATAATGTGTAGTAATAATGACCGTTGTCCTTCCGTGTTTGGTAATTTCAACTAAATGGTTCCAAATGTTTTGTCTTAGTAGAGGATCTACTCCTACGGTGGGTTCGTCAAGGATTAATAATTCGGGTTCATGAATAAGGGTCGCAGCTAAGGAGACTCGTCTTTGCTGACCACCACTCAAATTTTTTACTAGGCGGTCGGCATCTGGCAACATCAAAAAACTGACTAGAAATCCGAGTTTGTCTTCTACTTGCTGTGTGGTCATTCCGGAGATCCATCCGAAATATTTCAAAGTCTCGCGAATTGTGAACTCGCCATAAAGGGCGATTTCCTAAAAAAAATTATGGAAAATTGTAATTTATGTATGTACCAGGCGGCATGTGTAGCCTTGGTAAAAAGACAAAGTTCTCATTTGAGGTGAAACTTTTAGATGATTTTAAAAACCTTCAAAGGTAACCACAGATATCATGAAAATGAGGCAATTTTACGAAACTGACCTAATAATGATTTCATGGTAGTCTGGTTCGGAATTAACACAAATTGTGTTATTTCATTTCTTTGAGATTTTTTTTTTGCTATATGTGGTTCAAGTTATTTTAATAACAAAAAGAAAAGATTTGGATCGCCAAGGTTACAAAAATTATATTTCAATCTTAATTATTAACTGGTTTTCCCATAGCAGGCGATCGACCTTTCAGAGTAGACATAACAAAATACGAAACCCCAACAGGTTTATATTGGAAGCACGGAAGATTTTCTATGGTTTCTTATTCATAATTCTGGTTTTTTACCTGTGGCATGTATCCTACTCTTGGTCCAGGAACTCCACTACCTCTTGATCCTGGTTTGCCTCCCAGTACCCATATTTCACCAGAATTTAAACGTTTTCTACCTACTATACAATTGAGAAGAGTTGTTTTACCACAACCACTAGCACCTAGTAATCCATATCTAGAAACAAAGTTGTTTTATGTAGTTATTTACTAATTACTTATTTTTTGTGACAACAAGCCAATTAATAAAATAATGATTGCATTCGGAAAGAAAAAATTTCTGAAGTATTATTTTTTTCACGCTTCTTAAGCAGTACGAACGAAGGAAGGAAGGCTGTGTTTAGTGCAAATGCGAGAAATTTTCCAGAAATAATTAAGGTACATCATTTTTTGTAAGCCAAATTTTAACTAAAATAAAAATTTAAATAATTTAACAAAATTTACTCCGTTTGTAGGGCTGCTTAGAAGATTTTGGTATCAACGTTTATTATCCTTATTGAGATAAATTTTACCAGTTTTATAAATTATTATTTGTGTCCACCCAATTCTTAATGATTATTGTTGTTATTGTCCATTATTTTAAATTATTCTCCCCCCCATTTTGTTGAAGTCAAACGTGTGGTCTTTCTCAAAATGAAATTGTATTCAAATAAACATCTAAAATTAAAATTATAATCTAAGGTCTGAAGAAGTGGTAATAAAGGCCACGAAACGTAACCAACAGATTAAAAGTTTTTTATTTTTTGCACGTCCAAAACACCCGATAATCATCGAATACCCAATTATTAATTTTTTGCTGTAATATTTTATCATAGAATAATTAACAAAATAATTTTGATTTGCATCTCGTTTTTAAAAAACGAAGTACATATATTGTAATGAGCATTTTTTTTAACAAAAGGGATCCGAAAGTTGAAGTTGAGCCACACATCGATGTATCAATGTGAAGTCAAGAAAGTCTAAAACGGAAGTCTCTCTGATAAAGCTTAGTAGGTAGCTTATCTGCAGATAACCATTGGGTTCTAAATGTCAGTTATCATTATCAAGTCCAATGCGAAAACTGCAATTGATTACCTCAACGTGTTATTAGATTAAAACACGCGTTTGTTCTGTTCTTACAACTATCACACACCCACTATACTTTATGGTTAAATAAATATTTCGTATTATTGTGGTTAATTTGTAAATAAATGTGCAATAACTGCTTATTTACTATGTAAAAATATTTTGGTTACAGATTTCGCCTACATATGTATTATGCTTAAAATGATTATAAAATCAATCATTTTTTGTAAACTTGTGGGCCAATTTCAAGTTAAGATAATACCGTTTTCATGGATAACTAAGAAAGAGAATTTGTAGTTGTGATTGGTTACTACCACGGAGAACTATTAAAATTTGCGATACTACCGGTAGTATCTCAACTTGAAATTAGCCCATTTGTCAATAAAGTTGAAACTCACTTCTGATCGACAGCATATGTATAAAATAAATGAAAGTACAATAGAAACAAAAATGTCGAGAGCCGCGTGAGTTGAAGCTATAGTGTCATGTACAAACATCGCTGGCAAGTACGTAGAATGATGTTTGAAGTGGACGGCAATTTGCCATTTTATATCGACACACCAACTCTAACGACCAAAATGGAATCAACTACTCCACGGACAAATACCCAACAGAAATTGGATTACTCCACCAGCTTGTCTACCTGTAAGACCAGCGGCTAGTGCGGCTGAAAACAATGCCAAAAACCATGAAACTGTATACCGATTTTAGAGTAGTTGCTCTATCCTCAATGCAGTCTATGTTGGCGCTGCATTTGACTAGATGGTTTTGTTTAATTTTTTTTCTCGGCAATATTATGTAATTATGTTTAAGTTAGATGAAAATTAAATTTAGTTGCTATGAAGCAGTTTCGTATTGAATTAGGTTTCGAAAATTTTCAATAAAAAATTAAGAAATTAAACTTTACAAACCAAAAAAGTGATAAATTATATTTTGAAATAAACAATTTTGCATTTGCAGATTCAAAAATTTAAATATTTATTAATAATCTAATTGTACCTTAAATAAAATGAAACTATTTTATTTGTACATATTTAAATTTTCCGCCGATAATTTGTCCCAAAATGGTGACCAATTGCATTACTGTAAGTTTATCTAGTGTCTGTAGGAATAATAGTGTTATTTTAAATTTTAACACAATATATTTGTAGCTGATTTTTGACAATAAAAATTAAAACGTGTACTTCAATATTGGTTCTACATTTTAATATGTTTTTCTTAAATATAAAAGTCAGGTCATTACGCTTTTTTTACAGTGCAATAAAGAAGATAAGCATTTTTAAACTTTCCACAACTTCCACATAATGTGAATTAATTTAGGTACTTTCAAAAAACAAAAATAGACACAGCCAGGTAAATCCTAAAAGAATGAAAATAACTGAGAAAAGGAGTAATTAGACTAAGATGAATTAAATCGTGTACTTCAATATTGCTCTAGCTCTTTGTTCTTATAATAAATGACGACTAAAAAATAGATATTCAAGTAACAAAGAAAATAAAGAAGTGTTAACATTCGAGATAAACATATAATATTTACAATATAGATTTTGTTTTTATTATAATGGTAATAATTAATATAAAATATTATTATAATATAAGTTTTGTTTTAATTTTTTTTGAACAAGGTAATTGGCATTTTTTTATATCTATAGATGGCAAAAAATTCATCATCAGGTCATCTGACCTGACTGGTTGTTTTCTTGGTTACTGTGTTTGACTTGAACAATTTTGAAGTATAATACCTAAATAAATTTCTCTAAAAATTGTTTTGCAACATTGAAAACCATTACCAAGCAATATTTTGTCATGATAGAATTTATTACCGGTTTTGATGCCGAGAAAAATTACAGAAGAATTTTTTTAAAGAAAATCTTGTTATTTTTGTAAAATTCAGTGTCTCGAAAAAATTCCAGTGCCTATAACCGGTAATTAAATTGATGCTTGTTATTCACGGCGGAAAAATCCAAACAATTTTTAACAGTGTAGGCTTGTCACATAAATTACTACCAATTTTTGTATTTATTAAAATTACATCAAACTCAACTTGTTCCACATCAATCTGTTCAGAAAAGAAATGTATAAACAAATTAGTCTATTTGAAAAAAAAAACTGAGTAGAGCATGCGATTTTAGAAAAATATAAAAAAATCGGACTAGAGCTTCTTGATGTTATTTTTTTGACCTTTTTTGTCGATTGAGAGTTAAGACACAAAAGGCCACTTTTTTTAACGGTTTTTAGAAATTTCAACTTACAAAATACGTTTTTTAAAAGTATTACAAATGACGTTTGATTGACAAGTTAGTACATAGGCGGAGAAATTTTGTTTAACGATGGATTTTATTATTGAGGGCAAAAAATAGATACAGGAGAATCTGTGTCTTACCTCTCAACTGACGAGGAACTTAAAAAAAATGACATCCAGGAACTCTAATTAGGTCAATTTATATAATTTTTACATTTGCTTGAAATGATCTTTTAGAAGCCAACTTATAGTTGATCTAAAATACTTAATCAGAAAAATTTCTTTATCTATGTGTTGAGAATTTTTATCAAAATATTAAAACATTTAGACACGTTTTTGTTAAAATGGAAACCGAGAAAATGATTTACTGTTTGACATATTTTATGCAAACAAAAAATTTAAAAATTGATGGATATCTAGAAACTTACATCAATCTACGGAAATAGTTTTTATTATTTATTAATAAGTTATTTATTTATTCGTTATTAGATCTATTTTTGGCTAAGAAAAAAATCTTTAAGAAAAGCTTTTTTGGTATTAAGTGTACGACATTGAATTGTTTCTAAAATTTCAATAAATTAAGAGAACCTGTGAGAGCAACTTTGTTTGTAAACAACTGTGAATTTTTTTTTATAAATTCTTTCAAATAAAGATTTAGTTCTTTCTATCCGTACTATTACGCTCTGTCTTCAGTCACTAATTCTTCAAAACACATTTTTAATTTGTAGTCTCAACCAAGAAGAAGCCTTTATGCAAAATTACCGGATACTATGAGAAATATTAAATATTTAAAGCTCCATAATTAATTTTTTATACAAAAAGAATAAACAGGAAAAACATTGTAGCTTACAAAAAACCTGTTCCATTTAGTTAACATTTGAGTTTGAATATTAAATATTTGCGTCTTGTTTTTATATGTACTTACATGGCACCTTTCGGTACGGTCATATTCAACCCATCTAAAATAACATAAGGGTTGCTTTTGGTACCGTATCTTTTGTAAGCTCGTCTAACACACACGGCTTGTTGTCGACGAGTTTGTACTGTAGACATTTGGGCTTTGAACTGCCTCCTGCGGAGTTCTAGGTCACTTGGACCTTCTGGCATGATGATGTTTTTGCTGTGGACAAAAAAATAATTAAAAGGATAATTATAATTTTAAGAACGAGTTGATAAATTTGCGTCATCGTTATTGTTTTTTCTTACTAAAGGTAACTATGTATATACTTTGTTATCAATTATGTGTTCTTCCAAAGAAATTTCGACGACGTGTTTTATAGACGTCCTTGAACATTGACACTCAAATACAAATTGTCGAAGAGCGATCATGAACTTGTTATTTACAATCCTTTGTAGTAGTTACATAATTTGTGTATATTTGTATTCAAATTGCATATTGATAATTTACAGCTAATCTTATTATCCATTTGCATAGATGTGCTGATCACCTCGCACCTCCTATGACTATGATATACTCTTCGGAAAAAAATTAAATCTCAACGAAATGTATTTATTTTCTATATAATTTCTTCAATTGCATAACGTAAAATGTTGCAAAATGTCATTTCAATCGTTGTATGTAATTAATACAACATAATTCTTTAATTATATTCTGGCATTAAATCACTTCGACATGGACTTCATGATACTCATAAATATTGTACATGTCTTGTACGTCTACGTAAAGACCAATTACAGGGACATTATTTTTTAAAAATAGGGTATTCTTATTTTCTAAAGCAATAATAATAATAATAATAAAAAAATACTGTCCAATTATCACACGTGTGAAAAGGACAAATCGGACAAGTTTGTAAATATGAGCATAACTACTTTTAAAATTGTTAAAAAACTTGCTGTTGGATAAGTAATATTCATCGTTTTGTCATTCCACGTGCATTAGGTAAATCTCATTGTTAGACATTGTTACAGCTTTAGAGCTTATTTTAACAGAAATTGAATTAACATTCGATTTTATAATCGTATTTTTCTTAGGAAAAAATGTCAATGAAGTTAGATAAAAAGAATAATAATTTTGACTATAGAACTAATGTAACGGCTTTATAAATAGTTTCAAAGTCTTACAGATGTTCTTGATAAATGAAATCTTGTATGTCAAATTTAAGGCATTTGTGTAAAAACCATTTCTTCTAAAACTTACAGAAGTTAATTTATAAATTTGTGCTATTCAAAAAAAAATGGATTGGCTACATAGCTCTAAATGTTGCATTTCTCTAAAACGTTTTCGACAAGTACAAAGTTTATTTGACCAATCTAAGGAAATTCTTAATGGTTCTGTCTTTAGAACTCTTTTATCACAAATAAAGGTTGAGAGAAATCTGAGCCTGACTTTTGTTTTAATAGGAAGATATCCCGATTTTTAACAAAAATAGAATCAAACTAGTAAAGAATGGCAAGAGATAGAATCAAGTGACAACATCTATATTAAGTTTGTTTTAGAAAGAGACTTTATTTATACAATCTTTAACTATTAAGTGACATAAATTTGTAGACTAAAGACACGATTAAGCAATATTTACACTAGAAGCATTATGTCATTAATTATTATTGTTATTATAAAGAAAACGAGTAAGATAATATAATCTATAATTATAACAAAAAAAGAGGTGTCAAATTATCCAAGTAGATTTAAAAAAAAAGTATGAAGCAACGACTACAGGTTCGGGTAGTTTGTGCCAAGTGTGAAACCTATGATTAGACGGAGTAATCTGGATACATGTCGAATGTATTTTTTTTTTATTAAGACTATGCTTTTTTAGTTTTGTTTCAGTATTGGTCACAACAATATTAGTTGATCAGCACTAAATAGATTCTGAAAAATTTGGAACACAATTATTTGATGCTCTTCAAAGGAACACAAATTATGTATGTGTACTTTCCATCGAGATCTATAATAAGGTGTTAGAAAGATGCCTTTACCAAAACAGATAATCTTTTGAGAGATAATGTTCCGAATCTAGTCGACACCATGCTCTAGACAGTATTATTTACCTTATTCTAGAATAGGTCGAAAATAATAGGAAATGTAAAGTTTTGGATAGGATAAAGAGGAAATATAAACCTACTATTCTTATAAACGGATGACCAGGACAAATCAGAAGTGATCAAAGTTCTGACAATTAACACTAGATAAAATGTATGACCATTTAGGTGATCAAAGTAAGCTTGAAGTAGATTACTATGATTAGGAAGAAATTGGAAAACATCAGTTTGTTGTCATCAACAAATCAAAAAATTTGAAAGTGATCAGAGTGGAAAATGACTGATACTAGACAGTGTCTGGATCGTGGAGGGAGGAATAATAGGAGTTGGCATAAGCATTGAAATCGTGGCCATTGCACAAACACCTTTTATGGTCGTTTTACAGTTTTCGGGATTTTGGGATAGCCTTTTCATTTATTATAAATTTGCAAACGGTGATCTTAAAGACAGAATCAGACCATAAAAGGTGTTTGTACTATGACCAAGAACCTAACATTGCTGATGGTATATAACACTCCTCTTATTCCTTTCTCCACGGTCTGGATAGAGTCTTAACATTTATCAGTTGTGATCGTCAACTCAAACACAGGTTTGGAAAATAAATTTAAAATTCGAGATAACAGAAAAACATTAATACTTTCTGGTTCAGCAACATATTCACATATTCTCATTTGGGTATATGCTCTATCAAAAGCGTGACGGAAGTAAAGATATATAATATTTTGAGAACTACAAGTACTTTGATCAATAGTAGAGATTTAATCAGAAATAGTTGACAAGTTCAAAATAAATCTGCTGGTGTTATTCCAGTAAAAACTTGTGGTGAATAATAAATGTTTTTATTTGATCAACAATAATTTTTTTACATAATGCTAAAGGAAACGGAATTGACAAGAAAATATTAAACAATAAAACAAAAAAAACAGAAACTAAAAAAAGAACCAAAACAAGAATGGCAAACTCATGCCTTCAAAGATTCTCGTTAAATTTTAAAAAGTTTTTATGAAGATTTTGACAGCAAGGCAAATAATGTTTAAAGCAAATATTATTAAACAATAAATACCTAAACGGTTACATTTGCTTTTATCAGTGGAGTCATTTCAAATTTAGTCACGTGGGTTAGGCTTATTATACATTTTTTAGACTCCGCAAAATATCATAAAAAAAACACCTGTGAAGGTAAGAAAATAGCCACGATAAAACTATGATTATTATTGATACAACTATGTTACATTTATTAGAGTTGAATTGTATTTAATTTTTTATCCATTGAATTGTAAGTAACTTTATCATCACAGTAGCACCAGCCTAATAGAAGTAAAATGTAAAATTAAGCTAGAACAATACAGTGAAGTTGTTGCTGCTAGTCGGGACAGTCAAGGAAGAAGGCGATAAAGTAAATTAATGGATACAAGATCTCTACAAGTACTTAATTTATCAGCAGAATGTTTCGGGAGATCATCGTGTCTTACATATATGTCGTAAAATATTAACCACCCAAGTCAATTTTTTGAATAAAATTGAACAGACTTTAAAACATTAGAATCTGTAGCAACTATACCCTGAAAATATAAAATCTTGGAATTGAAAACAATTACAAATTCTTTGTTTCTTATATCAAGACACTGTCATTAATTATATAGATTTGCGTTTTTATCATATCTGCTTTTTACATGAAAAACTGACTATACTACTGTATTTATTTATATTAAGATCCAAACTATTGCCCTGCTAAAGTCATCAGTGAAAGTGTAGAGGCCCTCGTCCTCTTCTTGGAGTAACACTTCATGGTAAGTAAAGTCTATGATATTGGCTCATCAAAATATAGATATTTTACGGTGTTTAAAACTAATGACTTAAATACTGAATATTTTCTGATGAAATTTGCGACAGGGCTTGTTGTAAAATGTATCGGCAAACTGGCAAACAACTTGTGATTACCATCTCTTAAAAAACCAACCAGAAAAGAACGTTTACTTTTATTAATGATGGATTCAAGGGAGTAGGTAAATTGTTTAAGCTAGTTCAGACATTATTATAATTTGCGACTAAAAAATTTGCTCTACAATAAATAATTTTAATGAGATATAATTGGAATAGAAAACGTTTACAGCGGTAGTGAATACTTTTTAAAGAGAAAAACTAAAATTTTTAGAATGATACAATTGAAGTATTGCATAATAAGTCTTTAACAACCAAACAGATATCCCAAGGTGTAGGTGACACTAGTAGAAACTATATATATTTATCTCTTACTCCCACTGAGGTTCCATGACTTTTAGATCGCTCGATACACAAGTAATACCTATTATTTAACACAAATTTTATCACTTTTACTTTTATTACTAGCACAACTTTAAAATTTTTTGAATGCTGCTGGTTCTAGAAGTTTCTGAAAACCTTTTTTCTTGAACATCTAAACATTTTTTATTCTATTTGTTTTATTAATATGTTCCTTTTTTACCTTTATAAGTATGCATTCAAATATTTGCAAATCTAAATGCAAATGCTTGTTTTGCAACAATAGCCACATTAAACTAGTTTGGACAGCTGCATTTAAACATCACTACCTTGAAACACAATCATAAAGTAGAGGAATTTTTAAAACATTATTTAAAAATTCAAAAATTTTTGTTATTTATATTTATTTAGACGATGGTAGATTGCTTATGTATATTTTTTATGTTAATGTGTAATTAAAACACCTAAGTGTAAGTGCTATACATCATTCAACTTGTTTTGCTACTTATATACTGATAAGAAACCAAAGAACACTTTTAGCCTGAAAATCAGAAGGTTAAATTAAAAATAGCGTCAGTGTATTTTAATGTTATTCCAAAAAACTTAATCATTTCTGATGTCAAGTAAATTCCACGCAACATTTCTTATGAACTTTGATTTTTAATTCACAAGTTTGGTATTACGAAATTAAGACAATATAACAATTTTCATTAGGTGTAAAAGCAACAGCATGAAACAAAGAAGTAGGTCATATTAGATTTATATAATTGATTGTATTCTTATAACATCCTTACGCAAGTTTACAAAAATATGGAAAATTGGTACAATATTCTTAAAATTTATGTAGACCATGGTCGTTAATTATTAATTCCATTATAATTAATTCAGACTCAGACACAATCTTATTGATTTCAGTTTTCAAGGTAAGGTTATTGATGAAATATCTCCTGTATGTCAAGTTTATGGAACAAAATCTGCTCGTGGGTCGCTAAATTGGAGAATTTTTATTTTTTTTTAAGGTGATTCTTGTAATTTGGAAAATTTGAGTAATTTTGTATTATCTTGACCAATAATTTAGTGATTGTTCTTGTATCTTGGAAAAATGTAAATGACGGTAATAAAATTCCAATTTAAGGATAATTTTCGGAAATTGATAATAATGGTAGGTAATTTTTTTATTTACTTCTGGTATTAATACAAATTTAAGATATGACATGTTACATCAATAAAATACGTAATTAACACATTTTATGACCCAGTGAGTAATGTCTGAATATTTAAAAATTCATTAGAGAGTTTCTAATTTGCAATGGAATTTGATAATTATAAAAGAATCCATAAACGTCGTATTGTAACTTGTCTTCTCATACTTCCTCTAAACAATAAAATAAATGTAGTGCAATGAAATAATTTTCGCAACGTATCGAGGATATTAGCACACCTATTATTTCAAGTCAAAACTCAAGTCGCGATTGCACACTATTTTAATAACATGTATTTATTGCAAAAGTGTTTAGAAATAAACGAAGATGATCTAGTTCTCACCTGGACGGACTAATACAAAATTTAAGAAAAACGTAGCACCCACTAAAATACGTCCACTCACATCTACGAACAATTCAAATGTTTTGTTTTTGAATGATTTGAAGATTTAATGACGACCGCCAAGTTCACAGTAGTGGGGAAAGCCATGGTTACTGAATCACATGGGTTTTGTATTGACGAATACCATCACTTGTAAGAACCCACTCAGCCAATCAAATTTGAGCTGAGTTCTACCTGGGTCTGAAAAAAAATTAAAGAATTCCATACAACTATTTGGTTTTTTTGGAGCTTTGCGTCAGCAACTCAGGGCTGATTACTGTTATCCGAAATATGAAGCCTCTCATTTTGGCAAATTCCATAGTGTATGACAGATATATAAAAAATCATGGACAATGTATTGAAACAACTTTATGTTTTAGCTTTTAGCTATATGCTCTAGGTCAGGTTCAGTTCAATAACATTAAACTCTGAATTTGAATACACTGCCTAAATGTTTACGTAACATGATCATTAATTTTGCTGATGGTCATCTAATTTTTGATAAGGTAATTATCATTGAAAGGCCTATGCAGTAATAGGTGCAAAAGTAACTTTTTTGTTTATGCGTAACGTGTACTTGACATAGGTACAGATGGTAGATAATTATTAATTATTATCTGATGACGTTTTTTCATTCATGGACTGTGTAGCTAAATAGCTACCTATATTTATTCTGGAATAAAAATAAATTTACGTAAACAGTTAAACACGATTGATTTCAATAGATATGTATTGACACATTAATTCAAACTAAGTAAAGTTCTAATTAGAATTAGAATTACGCAAATGAATTTTTCCACTCTTACTGGTAGTTAGTAATTATTTTTCACGATGAAGAATTGATTTTTTTAACAAATTTTTTCTCTCATTATGAATTAAACATAATACTGAGAAATTTGTGGTGATTGCTGAGTATTTGTATATTTTTAGATTTTTATCGGAAGATTTACTAAAAGTTGTAATGCGTGATGGATCAGAAAGTGAAAACTATTAATTAGTCTGAAGGTCTATTTTCTACGAGAATGAAACAACATTGCCCTTGCGGTTGCTTAGTTTTAAATGAAAATTACAGGATGAACAGTATAAAGTGTATACAACATATTTTAGAATAAAATTTTTGTGAAGAGTTGAGACAAAAATGTCAATAAATAACAAAAAAAAAACTATAGTGTAACAACATACTCAGAGAATTTCAAAGTGGCCCACTCTGTAATAAGATCAAATACAATGATTTGAGGGAATTATTTATTAGATATAAGAACTTGTATTTTTACAATTTAACTAGTTTTCAGAGTTAGTTACCTACTAGTTACAGAGTTCAAAATTGATTGTTTTTACAGTTTTTAAATGTAATCCAATTTAATAATAAACTATCAATTTCAATTTGAACATTGAACACAATTAAATACTTTTAAAAATATTGTTGGTAATTAATTAATTTCTATAGTAATTAAAATTAAGTACAGGCTAAAAGGTGGGATACCTGTCCTTGTAAACTAGTCTAGATCCTACGTTCATATTATGGAAAATTTAAAAAATATTTCTAATGTCTATGTTAAAAAAAGTAGAATTGTTGAGTTCTAAAATTAAAATTGTTCGTAAGAACTAAGGACACACACAAATATTTGCTTCGCGTGCTTTGCTAAAGGAAACTTCTGTAAAATAAATAATGAAGTATTGACGGGCTAATTTATTTATTACCAAAGTCTACTAATAATTTTAAAAATTATTAATAGGTTTTTGAATATTTGAGGCTCTACATATTTGTAAATCCTTCTTTTGTCAATTTTCCAATAACAACAATTTGTTTATTTAATTATCTATATATTTTTCAAATTAATCAAAAACAATTGTGCTAAAAACAACGTTTTATTCTATTTTTAGTTTACTTTTTTTATTATTTGATGTTTTAATTTCGTCTTTGATAAAAGTTTGATAAGATTTTTCTAACATTTTCTAACTTTTTATATATTTTTTTTACGTTGTTATTCAAGCACTGATGATTCGACAATATACAGTGGCATTAAGTCGGTTATAAAACCATGGTTCTTACCAGCTGCTTTAAGTTTCGAGTTATTACAATATTTGTGTGTAAAATTTATGACGAGTACTATAGATTCGGTCAATTTGGAAAAAGTTTGTGAACAAATTTACCATTTTTGTCGTAATTTATGCGAAAATAAGTGCTTTAATATCAAAATTCTAATAAAAGAAGACTCATTTTTTTGAAAGTTTAATTTAGCCGTGTTGATACATTATACCAAATTAATTTAGCAAAAATAAAAAGTAAGCGCACAAGTAAACAACTCAAAATTGGCAAAATTATTTTCAGTTTAAAAAACTTACGTACCTACAATTTTTGTTTAATTAGAAATTGGTGTTTTGGAGATGCGGATAAAACTTAATTTACCATACATATTATATTTTGATCGTAAAAAAAGGTTTTGAAATTTCTAATAAACATTTTTTTTTATTGTAATTTACATTTTCGTTTTTTTTTGTTGCTGCTTGTTTAAAGAAGAATGAATAATTTATGTTATAAATAACACATAAAATATTATTTCTTGCTATCCAGTATATTTTTAATAAAACATTTTTTTATTATTTATGAATGACGGGAAGAATATCTTCGTATTGAGCGCAATTAGGAAAAATTATATTACAATTAAAGATAGACAACTATTAGCTGCAGTAATGTATTTTTTTTAGGAACATCCTAATTGTCTTTGAAACAAACTTGTCATTTATATTCTCAGAAAAACAATATTTTTAGAGATGTAATAAATCATGAGGTAATTTGGTTTTATGTTTCCATTATTTTTTAAATACTTTTAAAATAAATTTTGTTTTATTGTAAATAGCATATTTTATTTTTCTATCTATAGAAAAAGAATTATATACTTAAAGACTTGTAATTTTTATTAATGTTATGTATTTCAAAGTTTAATGATAATAACTATTAGAATAAAATAGATTTTTAATTTTTAAGTGTGTGAGTTGGTTACAAGTAAAATCTATTCATATTTTTAGAATACATATACCACTTTTGTAGAAATATTGTTTGTTCATTATATCTATTAGTCATGCTGCTAGTGGGTATTTTAGTAATGTCATATTACACAAAATGATTTATTTAATTTACATTGCATGCAACTGAAGACTGGAGGGCAAGCTAAAATTTATTAAATAAATAAGACATGCAAATAACAAGATCGTTGTTATAGGTAAAAGGTGCTTGATCATCTATTCTTTTCAGAGTCTATATTATTAGAGGCAAATAGAACGAATTACATAACTATTATGTTGATAATTTTTTTATAGTTTTACTTGTTATAATACTAGCGTGCGAATGAAAGTGCACTGAATCAGAGCAAGCTTTAGCCTGGCATTTTTGTAAAGTTTTGTAATTTAAAATATATTCAATAACCAATTTACAATCATATCTACATAAGTCTCGTCGTCTGTGTTTCCTAAGAAATCTTTCAATTTTATTGTCGTTTTTTTTATTTTATTTTCACACCTATCTTTATATTTTAAAAAAAATACTTTTTTAATATTACTTTTATACCTACTTATACTTAAATAAATACATATTTATACATTTTTAATGTGCAACTTATTAATGACTTAAGTCTGATTTACTACAATTATTTATTATAAAGATAATTGCTATAATTAGGTATTTTTACGACATATATCGTTGGTATAAGTAGATATTTATAGAAAAGTGTAACGTTTGGTCAATTTGGTCGTTAAAACTTGTATCATGCAATTCCAAAATTAAAAAAAGTTATATTGATGATAAATGGAACTGAATTTAACAATTTTTATATTGCAAAAGCATTAAAAGATATTTTCTTATTACAAGAATTTATTTGGTAAAATTAAATGTGCGCAAGGTTATTAAATAATTCTTGGAGTAAAGAAGCATTGAAAGGGAAAGTTGGTTAGCTCATGTTATTATGAAGTTTAAAATATATTTGATAAATACATACATATACATATTTATCGAAATCTTTACTTTTCAAGCATCTTTACTGTTTAGAAATTTTGGAAAAAAGATTTTGAGAACATCTTTGTGTATAATAGAACAATTTTTAAGTTATAAAACAAGAACATTAAATTCACTTGATATTGTGCATAATAACCGTTTTATAAAAATTAATGGACATTTGTGGAATAACAATTTTTATAAGTCCACTAAAGTATAATTTGCTTCATAAAATAGTTTATTAATAATAAATTATATAAATAATGATTTTGAAGTAGACTTTAATGATGATTGTTATCCAAAGATTTTTTTTAAATATTGTTATTATTTTGCTATCGCTTGTTTGTGCTTTAAACAATTTTTATTATTAAACACTTTAGTTAATAATTTTGATTATACATATAATAAATAAGTAAAAATTGCGCACATAAGTAGGGAGAGGGCTATCTAATATTTGAGGCAGTATTAATTTGTATTAGTAATTAGTAATTTGTAGGCAGTGTCAATAAAAAGAGGTTTTTCTTAAAATTTCAGCTAGTAGTTTTTTATGGGATTACGTCCTTTCTAATAAGAGAGGAGGGTGTATCCCTACTTATATGGGCGATGATACTGCAACAAATATGAGAATTGTCGTTCGCATATATCGATAACACTGAGGTAAAATCTGATCCTATTGCGATATGGCCTCCAACAGCTGGAGAGCTGGGTCTCGTAGGCTCGTAGTGCCAACAAGAGAACTGCTAGCATTTCTTTTTCATTCCGGCCGTTTATTTTATTATTTCTGCTGCCGCTTCAAAATGTCTTCTGTACATTGGTCACGAACCTTGAATGTTAAATATTGGAGGTTTTATTCGTTGTGATGCTGGTTCGATTCTAGTAATTTGCTCTACTTCCAGTTTCTTAATTTTTGTTTCTGTCTTATTAAGCTTTTTGTCGAGATCTCCTTTTATTCTTGTTTCAAATTTATTAACTTGTTTCATATTTTTTTTGACTTTTATTTTTATTTTATAGTTTGTTTCTCCGAATTTTCTTAAACTTTTAAAATAGTGTTGAATTCCTTTTTTACCTCTATAGTAGTACCTACGTACCTCTGGAAAGCATTTTGTAACGTATCAAACTGTTGAAGATTTCCAAATTTCCTGTTGTTCTGATGGTCGTTTTTCGAAACTTTGTAAAATATTCTTTTGCCTTTCTTCTATTTCCAGTTCTATTTTTTTTTTTAATTTTTTATACTCTTTTGTTGTTCTTCTATTATTTTCTATAATTCTTTATTTTTCAATCGTTTTTTTGTCCAACGAAATTACATTTTCAATTTTTTTTTAAATATTATTTTGGGGCTTAAGGCGTAGATGATCTACCACAAATACTATTTTTTATAACTAATTAGGAGATACTGTTTTTTCGCTATGCAAAACACAAGAATGAAGTGTTTTTTAATCTCTCAGCCAGATTATAATACCTATTTACTTTAGTCGCTTGGTATACATACACAGAATGAGTTAATTATTACGGGCTACTTCTGAAATTTTTTTTTATGCAACCAGAAATAAAAATGCTGTAGCCGCTAAGGATCTCTATTTACAGAAATATCTTAATTGTAGACATCCTGTCCCCAGCACATTAAGGAAACTCGAAATTAAGTTATGAGAAAATTAGCTTAAAACAAAAAAAACTAGAAAAACAGTTACTGATCCACAGAGCGAAATTATTTTCGTATAAGCTGTGGAAAATATTCCTCATGTAAGTTAAAGAATAATAGTTTGACAAAGGGGATCAGCCAGGCATTAGTAGGACGCATTCTTCAAAGGAATAAATTCCACATACACCATGTTACCTTGGTGCAGAAACTGGGACCAGCCGATTTCTAAAGAAGAGTACAGTTTTGTCATTTTATTCAACAAAAACTACATGAAGATGTAACATGGGATGCATTTTCAACAATTTTTATATTAGTTTTTATTTTAGTTAGTTTTTGTGTTCTCTTTACATTGTTATTGTTATTTTGATGATAAAAATTTATTAAAATTTTGACAGACAAGCAAATTTGATGCATTTTATTATTTAAATAAACACCAGTATTAACTAACAAGTGGTTAGTGGAATTAATATTTTTGGTTGCATCTAGAAAAATTTTAGAAGTTGGCTCCTAATTGATTCACCCTGAATAATATAATTTTTTTTGTAAAAATTAACAATGTTTTTGGTTTTACTTTACTACTAAGTATTACAGATTTCTAGCATTATATTATAATAAATATAGCATCTAGGAAAATAAAAAATTAAAATTAAATTTATTTGTGCGGCCCCTGTGGGTGACTGTTTAAACTATCCAAATGCCGGTGTAGCTCAGTCGGTACAAATCAATGATCGAGAGATCACGTGGAAGCGACGTTTACCGATTTAGAGAAATTGGCGGTGTGGTTTATCGCTCACGTGTATTTTGTTGTGCATTTTCTCCAATATTTCTAAAAGTTTGTGTTAAATCAGGCCAAAAACATGTAAATAACGTGGGGACACAATCAGTGCTTCGATTTCTTCACAAAGAATCCAAGTGTACTGTTAAAAACAAAAGGTGTAAATAAAAATATGTAAAGTTGCTGTTCCTAACCTATAATCATCGTGGACTATTAAAAGCTTATTATTACGTAAATAAGCTGAATAATTGTGTACAATTTGATTTAGAGGACGACTTTGTGAAGAAACTTGTATTTAGACTTCATCTTACTGCAGTATTTTATTTATTTGCAATTTGGTTAAGTGGCAGTGTTATTGACCGCAAATATGGATACGGGTCTCTTAAATTTAGAAGAGCATTTTTCGACGTTTTATGTTTATGAAGAGGTGAGTAATGCATAGAATCACATAGTAAATCAAATTAATTATCCGGTTTTATTAAATTCTAGGCTGACGAGCGTTCGTGCTCAGATGACAATAACAGATCATATTTCAATGAATGGGAGGATGAAAGAGAGTGAGTGATAACTGATAACATTCAATTTTTGCACCTTTTCTTTAAAATTTTTTATTCAGGTTAAATGGAGATATTGGACTGATACCAGAATCTAGCAGTTTTTGTGGAACCTTGAAAGGCATGTCTGATATCACAGATTCACCACCTTCTTTACTTTTCCAAAAAATGCTTGACTGGTCCACGTTTATTTATGTAAGTAATGAAAATTTGAAGGATGTGACCTAAATGCCTTACTTAGAAATTTACATACAATTCTAAATTCAAATAAGAACCTGGGCAATATTTAGGAATAACATTGAACATTGCTGTACTTGCTGATTGCTATTTAAAGGTACTCAGGTAGAAATAGCAGGGGGTCTAAATGGAAAAGTCTGTTTACATGACCTTGATATTGACCAAGGACGTCTTTTGAACTTGTTATTTTTCTCAATGTTGTTATATGTCGCACTAATTAATTGCTAAAAACAATTTAAAATTTATAGAAAAAACACTTTAAGTATAACAGTCTTATTAAGAATAAACAGGATTTCATAATACTGTTGGTGTATGCAACTGATTTTTCTGATAAAATTTTACTTAAATATTAAATAATTATTAGGTATTACAGTATGGTTTATATCTCAATGTACACGTGGAAAATACGTACACTTATTAGAAATTGTTTTATTTTCATAATTGAAATATTGACATGTTTGTGTTGATGCCAAACATATTAGATGAGTAAGTCTTTTCAGTTTTTACATAACTGTAATTAGATAATAGTGCTGGAGTTTTACGGGTAATTTTCTTTTTAACGCTGGTTGCAATTTTATTTTTTAGCAGATGTAAGTACTGGTCAGTTTAATTTGAAACTATGGAGGAATAAATAAAATATAACTATATAACTTATTTATTTACATTAAATGTTCAAATTGACGCTTTTCTTGTTGAGAACACATTCTTATGCGTCTTTTTTTGTGTTACTTTCAAATCCTTGGAACGAGGAAGAACCAACAACAAAAGAGGATATGCAACAGCGACTCATAAATGCTTTTCAGCAAATTAATGATAATAACTTGGGTCTACAGTAATAAATAATTTTAAAAGACACATAATGTGCTTTCAACAAGAAGGGCGTCCATTTGAACATTTAATGTAAATAAATAAGTCATTTCATTATTTTGTTGTCCCGAAATTTACGACAACCTAAACATAACCCATAAATTATCGAGAATTTTTATCTAAAAATTAGAATGTGCACTTAAAAAAAATAATTGTATAAAATAATAAATTTTAATTTCACAGCTAGATTCTTTTATTATTATTTTTTGCTTTATGCCAGTTTAAAAACATTACAAACTTGATTTGGTTTTTCTTTTTTTACGATTATAGTTCCATAGCTTTGTTATGTGTAAATTTCATAAAATTTCTTGAATTATTAATGTTAAAAAAGGGAGTGGCCATATACGACGAATCATCCTGTATACGCATATTAAGTTCTGCTTATCTATTGAAAAAACTCATTTTTTATAATTGTTAGAATGACGTATTAAAAAACGATATCAATGTAATAACTCTCATTATTATAAGACATTCTTAAAAAATGTGGGTATAGGACAACTTTTGTAAACAACTCGAAAACAGTACGTTTTCGGGTCCGTTTTAACAAAAATTTTGCGTGGTTAATTTTTATTTACAATTAAACCTGCATATAACGTACGTCCTCTTCTTTCACTTCTAGTTAAAACTAATATTGTTAACCGATTCAGTGATGACGAAGGCTGAAAATGTGCCGTGGAATGTTCATACTCACTCAGCCAGTGGCACATGAGAATGATTTTAAATAATTATTCTCATTGTTTTATTCATTTCTTTATATTTTTTTACGAAAAGTGGTAGTGTTAAAGTGCCGGGCATGAAATTTCAAATAAAATGTCAGTGACGACGTCAATTTGACGACTAAATTATTTAATTGATAGTACCTAAGAGTTACGTGGTGCTGTATTTCAGGTTAACATTTTGCGCCATATTTTTGAATCAGCCGATTTATTTCATTTTTTTTAAATTGGATATAATTGATACTAAAAGAACAGTTCGAGTTATTTTTAAGTTTATCTAAAAAATGTGAGAAACAGTGCTGGAATCATGCGGTGCGCGCAGGACTGGGTTGCGGCAGTCCAACCTTTTTTGAGCAAACCATTGCTTGTTTGTTGTTCGCAAATTAATTAACTGGATGTAGTTGTTTTGCAATTGCGGAATAATAAAGATATTGTTAATTTGGGCCACGAGCTTATTTTTTACAAGAAATAGCAAATGAAAAAGATGATTTTATGAAAATGTTTAGTATCATGAGTGCTATAAAATAGTTAACACACAATATTTTTATTAAAACTTCTGGTTAACAATGTCTAACGAATTGTAGTAGTGTCCATTAAAAAGTGGGACACTTTGAAAGAAAAATATTTTGACTTTGTGAATTTGCCTTTAAACTGCAACGTTTTTACGGATGTACCGTCTATTCTCTAAAGTTAGTTTTTTATTTTAACTTTTTTTTTGTATTAGCTTGTTCTCTCGAGAAGTAATTTAAAAACCAATGCTCGTTAGTTGTGGTTTTGACTCAATAATACCACGACCTCCAAAACATTGGAAAATAAATTGATGTGTGAAAATATGAGTTTCAAGATTTCACATTTTGTAACATTTGTATCCATCAAACAATTTACCACAATTACAATTGATTTTTGTTTGTAATTTATAAATTACTTAAATTGTTTAAAATATTTTTAGGTGGATGGTGTAGATGCTTTACCTACGGATGAGTCGGTAGCACAAGACTTAACTGATCATGATGAGTCTTCCGTTGAACAAAGTCCTCAAGTAAATAATTTAGCTACAAATGAATTATCTAAGACTTTTGATGAAAAAGAAATACGTAATTTTGATTTAACAAAATATATTAATGAACCAATACCAGAAAAAAGGAAAGTTAAATCAACAGGTAAAAAAATTGACAAACAAGCACAAAAGTATATTATAGAAGAAGAAAAAGACAATTTAGATACAAGTGATGAAGTTGATGTAGAAACTGTATTTGAAGGTGCTAGTCTACCTGTATTAGAGGCAAACGATGCTTTTAGTCTTTTAGAACAATTTGAAGCATCAGAAAAGCCTACTTCAGCTAACAAGCAAAACTTAAATAGTGATTTTGGATTTAGTAATAATTTAGTGAATAATATTGATATGGATGTTAAATTTCCTAGTAGCCCTATTGAAATTTTTGATAGAATACCAAAAGCTCCGATTGATATTTTTGAAGATAACGGTGAAAAACCGAATAATGAAGTAGAAACAAATAACAGCGAACCGGAAATCAAAGTAGAAAAGAAGGAACCAGAAAAGACAGTTTCTAAAACAGTTGATAATAAAACGACAAAACCAAAAACTTGCGAATCTAGCTCTTCTCACAATTACGTTAAGAATAAGCAAATACTAGATGCACTACCTCAGGAATTAATAGCACGAATCAATGAATCAGGAAAACGTAAAACCATAACTGTTATTCCTCCAATACCAACCAAAAAACGTGGAGCTGTACGTGCTCTGGATTCTGTATCTTCTCCTCGTAGTAAAATAATAAAAGTAGCAAATAATGAACAAGTTCAATTCGATCATGACTATTGCGCTGCTCCTTCGCCTTATCCCAAAGAACCTCAAAAAGATTCAGGTTTTCAGTCATCGGAAGAAGATGACCGTTCTGTTATCCGAAATCAGCCAACAGTTAAAACTGCCGATGGTAAACTTATGGTATCACTTTTAAAAGTTAACACTATACGTAATAATAATCATAATCAGAAGAAAAAATTAAACTTAGAAGAATACAAAAAGAGACGTTTTATTAATTCAAATGCAACGTCTCAGAGTAATTCTCCTGCTAGTAGCACTTGTAGTTCTCCATTACCCGAAGATGAAAATTTGAAAAGACTTAAGCATCAAGAGAAATTGATGAAAATGGCTGCCGACTTATTAAACACACCGGCAAAATCAACAAAAGGGGATAACTCTCTTGTTAGTATTACTAAACCTATTCAGATTCCTCCACCTCAGAATGTTGTGGTTCCCCAAAAAATAACACCTCCTCCTGATTTAGAAATGAAGACTTATGTTAGTATCGGTACGAATACTGATATTTCAAGTATCAATTGTAGTAAAACAATCTTAGCTTCCACACAACAGTTGGAAGAAATTAAGCCGTTGTTACAAAAAGTTAGCAATAAAATTAACAGTAATTCGTTTATTACATCACTTATTGAAAATATTCCTAAAGTTAAGACAAAAGCTACAGCTTTTGTCAAGCCGGAAAATCAGGAAGTAGTTAGGGAGGATAAAATTATTCTTTATTTGAAAAAAGATAGAGATCCGGTCAAAACAGTTAGTATTGGTTTACAAACTGATTTTGATGAAGGAGGAGTAGATGATATGGAATCAAGATACAGACGAAGGATAGATTTCGAGAGGAGTTCTAGTGTTTCGTCTACTGGAAGTTCACTTTGTCGACATCGCAGGTAGCTTTGCTTTTATCATTTACTCTTGCTTTGTCTTCATTTGTGCTTTGCTTAATTATGACATTCATTAGTTTGCTGTTTTTTTGTTAGCCACCATCTTCAGTAGTTTTTTTTTCTTGTAGAAGACGCAATAGTTCGACTTCCTCACGTAGTTCACATAGTTCAGATTCATCATCCAATTCTTCTAGGTAAGTATCGGGAAAGTAACGAGACTGGATTAAATAAATGTTCAGTAGATCGTCTCGCTCACGATCAAGATCTTTTTCTCCAAAACGCAATCGGCAATATAACGCCGAACGTTTAAGAGAAGTTGAAGAGCGTAGAGTTATTTATGTGGGACGGATTGCTAAAGGTACCACAAAGGAAGATTTAAGAAGAAGATTTATATCTTTTGGTTCTATTACAAACGTTAGTTTGCATTTCCGTGACTTTGGGTATGGTTTTTTTTTCGTGTGCTTTGTTTGTATTTAGTGTTTTTAGGGATAATTACGGATTTGTTACTTTTGCTAATAAGGAAGATGCCTATGAGGCAGTTGAGCACGGTAATGACGGTCATGTTTACCCTAAGTATGATTTGAGTTTTGGGGGTAGGAGAATTTTTTGTAAAACATCATACTCTGATTTAGGTACAAAATTTTGTGTTTTGGGTCTTAGTTGTTTTGAGTGTTGTTTTATTTTCAGATAATATGCGTGAAGATGATTACAATTATTACTCGAGTCGTGCTCCTGAAAGCTCTTTTGATGCTTTATTAAGAGCAGCACAGGAAAAAATTCGCAAACGGAAACCTTGACAAAGTTTGTGGAGTAAAATGAAATTTTTTAAGCTATTAGTTCAATGCATTTTTTTTATTCATTTGATTGTGTTTTATTTTATATAAGTTGCCTTTATATTTATTTGTAATAACATACATCTTCATGATAATATTATGAACAAGTTCTTTATACTTATAAAATTGATATGTTCGGCTTTACACTGAGTAGTTGGTTTTAAACATATTTTTTATGAACTGATTATACGATGTGTATTTTTATTCTTTACGTATTAGGTTAGATTAATTGAATGACTAGCAATTTTTTTGGATGAGCCATTATTTATTTCGGCTATGTTTAAAATCGATTACTTATTTTTTGAATATGTTTCCCCACCATGGGCTGTGTATTTTGTATTTATAAATATTTTGTTACAGTTTAATAAACGTTAACAAAGCTTATATTTATGTTTTTTCTTTTTTTTTAATATATAACCCAAATTTTTAAGAAGCTGGAACTGAAGCTGGAATCACCTTTCAAATGAGTTAAAATCAACTACTGAGATTAGTGGTTGTTATAGAAACGACTGGAGTTAAATAAAAGTTATTATAACTGTTTCTACAATTTTAAATTTTATTTATATTGTGTTTTTATGCTAATTATTTTGAAACACAGAAAGTATATTTCAAAAAAATAAACCTTAGCTTTAAAAAAAGGTTTTTTTACGCGACAATTTTTGCTAGTAGTTTGTTTTATCTCATCGATTTCGTGTTTATTCTTTTTTTGTCTATAAAAGCTCAAAAATTTTAACCAATAGTTTTCTTATCCACTGAGCTGGCGAGCAATTTTTGAAGATCCGGGTATTACAAAAGGTAAGGATTTAAAATTCGGGTTTACGCCACTGACCGTCTTTTGTTAACACACATGCGGCATATCTTACGTAAGACATTATAGGTCTTATGAATAAAAATAAGTATTTGAGTACTTCTTACTCAAATTTTCGATATTAAACTTCGCTTTGCATAAGAGTTATTGCCCATTTGATTGTAAATAAACTCAGTATCAAAGTTTCGATTCATTTTGAGTTGTATTTGTATTATGTTTTTTTCTAAATGCGCTTTACTGTTTTATTTAAAAAAAAATGTCTTAAATTTTTTTTGCATTTGTGTTCTCAATGATGGCCGGCCATAGATCAACTCTATTTTCTTTGAAAAATGCGTATTTCACAATTTTTTTGTGCGCGATTGTCACCGCGACCATTTCTAACAAGTAAGAGTTATTTATTGGTTGCTAATGCAAATTCGTCCGAAAGTGGGTATTTTGTTTACTTATTGTCAACTAAAACTCGCAAGATAAATAAAAATTTACCGTTCTAGAACAGTAAGCTACTTTATTCATATTAAATAATTGTTACCATTATCAGATAATAATTATGGAGTCGTCGCTTTACTTTTTCAAGTAATTGAATGTCATTTTTTTCATATAAAAAAAACCTACAAATTATTAGATAGATACTATTCTTCATTTTGTTTAAATTTAAAACGTTTCTACAGCAATCTTCAACTCTGTGTTGCTACTTTTAGAGTTAATTTTGCGGGAAAAGAAATACATTTTGATTTAATTAAAGGCTGATATTTGTGTTATCTTTTTACGTAGACTAATTGATTCATTGTGTATCTGCTAATAAAAAATAAAATAAAAGACCTTCGTTATTATTCGAAATTTTAGTTATCTGAGATAGTTTAACAGAAGTCCACATTACTTCGGATAACCATAGTTCTGTTTATGTAGTACTCTGCCGTGTTAAGCGAAAACATGGAGGAATAAATAAATAAGAGTCTTATTTATTTATTCCTCCATGAGCGAAAAGGACCTATCTACAATTTTAATTAAAATTTGTTTTACATTAAATTTGATTACAAAACACTTGATTTGATGTAACTAACTATTTAAAAAAAAATTTTTTGCAATTCTTGAAGATTTTTAGAAAATAAAGTATGCCGTATCTACAAATTCATTCCTCATGTTACGCGTAAAAGACGGATATACAAATTATTACAAAATTAATATGTAGAATGTAGATATTTTTTATTTATTTTTTTAAAAAGTTGATTGTCCAATGACTAATTTTTTGGAGATTATTTTTTTTTTATTTAATTATGCAACAGTTTTAAGCAAAAAATAAAATCAAATGTAATTAATCATTATTATTAAATTAACAAAAAGCGAAAGGAAAGAAAATAGTTTACAGAAAAAAAATAAACATTTTCTAAAAGACACCTGTTATTAAAATTGCAAACAAAAAAGTAGTGGTAATATAAACAAAGAAAAACAATTTTTAATTAATAAAGATTTTTGGCTAATGACAAATTTAGAACAAAAAAATTTTATTCTTAATAACGTTTCATCATATATTGTCAAAAAAAGAACAACTGATGAAATATCTCGAAGTCAATAGAGTCTTAAATACAGACTGATTTCGGACGAAAGAACTAAAATTGAAGTTTGCAAAAATTTTTTCCTGAAGACATTGGGCTATAATATAAATAACGACAGGGTTTTTTTGATGGGCAATTGTACAACTCAAAACGAAAATTGGTCTTTATATTCTTTTATGGTCTATCTGATTAATTCAGCAGAAACAAATTTATTGGTTTTAGAC
Organism: Tribolium confusum; assembly: GCA_029207805.1. Taxonomy (NCBI): domain Eukaryota; kingdom Metazoa; phylum Arthropoda; class Insecta; order Coleoptera; family Tenebrionidae; genus Tribolium; species Tribolium confusum. The sequence continues at coordinate 17,177,350 of JALGAY010000006.1, forward strand.
ATAAAATATGAACACGGTCATACTTTTATGTCCGCAGATGCATTTCACCATCAAGTGGAAACGTAATTAAGAAAGATGAAGAATGTTTACGATTTTTCCGATTTTGTGCAATGTGTGCGGAAAACATCAAAAAGAACCAACGCAATTGAAATTGAATTGAAATGGGTGTTGAGTTTGAGTCGTTTAAGCAGTGGCCTAATATTGTTTCTCAACATAAAATAAATAAAGCCACGCCTAGACTAATGCTAAATAAAATTTGTCAAGTACGATTTGAACGGGACAAAAAAAATATGTTTTATAAAGAATCTTTTCAACAAGAATTTAAAGAACGAAATTTTTTGCAAGCAAAATTTGCAAAAATGGGAGTCAAACTGCCGTCTCCAACGCCCAAGAATTTACCACGTGGCGTTGAATTAAGAAGAAAAGAAACTCCGCTGAAACAAATTCATTCAATTTTACCAAAAAACAGAATAATATTTTGGGAATCTCTGGCTTATTTATTATATTTAAAAATTATTTATAATTTTTGGCTTAATTAGTAAGAAAATAAAACTGTTTGTAGATAGGTACGCCTTTTTTGTTTAACAATTTTTAGTTTTGCAATAATAAATAAAGACGTAACTGAAATATCTCGTCTTTTCAAAGTAATTACTGATAATATTTTTACAACATTTTTGTAACTTTTCTGTTACTACATATTTACATAAAATATACAGTTATTAAAAATTTATAAAATCAATCGTGGCATAAAATGATTACTAAACGTTGATTTATCTCAGTTTTACTTGGTATGCAGATAGGTCCTTTTTGCTTAACACGGCAGTACTTATCTCTTCTTTTTTTGGACTATTCGTATTTTTTAATGATATTATAAAGAGTGAGTGCTCACGTTAAACTTTTGTAGTTTTTTTATAATTTGCACAAAATAATTGAGTGTTTTTATAGGTCTATTAGAGCACAAGTGTTTTAATGGCTATTAAACCACTCAAATTAGTTTATACATAGGTTTCTTAAAGACGCAAATTATAAATAATGAATTTATAAAGATGCTAATACAGTTTGAAAGAAAATAAGGAGTAGGTTTGTTAATCAATTCTTAAAGAAAGGGTATTAAATGCTCTCAGGTGATAAACAATTCAAATATTTTGTGTTGGTATTAGCGCCAAAACTCACGTGTTAACTGTCAAGTTGGTGCTCCTGTTTAAAAATTGGCGCTGTCACAACTGTCAGTGATCAGCTGCATAATAGTTTCGTTATTGTTATAATTTGTGTTGTTAATATTCGTTATCTGTTACGTTTTAAGTGATAATTTCTGTAATAATTAATTTGTTATTTGGTGCTAATCACATAAAGTGTGTTGATTCCGGTAATTAATATTTTATGTTTTTTAACTATTTCTTAACAATTCTCATATAACCTCTCTTTTTATCACTTAAACTTTGTTTTATGTTAAAATATAAATCAGGAGCGATTACGTTTATGTGTTTTTAAATCTGCAAATATTAGTTTATTTGTTTTATACACAAAATTGTTTTTGTGTTCAAAAGTGAGGTTATATTCCGAAACAGGTAGCTGACCTTATTTGGAAATTGTAAATAAAGCTACTGTTTATTGTTAAATCGTGCCTTGATCTGTAGATCTAAACACAATTAAATAGTTTTGGTAATTCTTTCAAAATTTGAGTCAGAAATTTGGAAAACAGGAAGTGGTGTGGCTAACTGTGATGCAACTACGAGAACTGTGATTCATTAATTTATTATTTATTACTTAAGAAATTATAATAATATACTTTTGAAAATATCAGGTCTGAATACTGTAACTAAAATCGAAACATATCGTAGTTTTACTAAGAAAAATAATCAATTTTTATATCGTACCTCTTGATTTCATAGTACTCTTTGCTTAGAAAATAATTGAATAAGATCATTTAATTTAATAGAGATGACACTGCTCTTTTAAGTTTTTTTTGTTCTATTCAATTGGTACAATTTGCTTTTTATTGAAATTTTATTTGGATGTGGGCCAAGTGTTTTTGGCTTTCTATATTAATAAACTGCGTGTTTTTAAGTGCTATAACTAGTGAAAATTGTGTTTAAAAATCCATTTTCTTGTCAGATTAATGGGAATATGAGAAAGGATCTTAGAATCGAATGGTTTATTCCATAAAATTTCAAATGTTTAGTAAGATTTTTTTATATTTTTGTAGCAGAAACAAGATTTTTGGTAGTTGTGTCAATTTTTGGCTCTCGCTAATATTAATGACCTCTTATTTACCTAAAGTTTATTGAAAATTCTAACAAAAGTACATACTTTCTTCTTTTTTTAAAACTTACAACACTATTTTGGATAATTCAACTATATATTTATTTTACTACGTATTTATCATCGACGTAGTTGCATTTTTTTTTAATTGCATAAATGAGTGAATTGTCTTAGTACTAATTATTAACAATTATGTAATTAATTATAAATTAGTGCCAATATAATTAATTAGTTTGGTTTATGTATGTTGAATGTATTACAAGCATGAATTTTTGGTTGCCTATCGTTCACATTCACCTTTTCTTCAGTATTATTGTTATTGAATACAAGATTTTATTTTATGTAAAAATATGCATAAATGTGAGTAAAAGGTTGAGTGCGAGATTTATGTATTACCCTAAGGCAGTTTGTATATGGGCCTCTGAAATAATACGTTTATATATTTTATATGTTCTTACGATGCTTTAGAATATGGCAAAAAAGAGCTATAATTTGTCTATAAATGCTTGAATTTATGGTTTTGACTTACCAACTAATTAATAAGGGATTTAATAAGAGTTGTTTTAAAGAGAAGTATGTGTTAGTGTCACCGAAATGACTAGCTGGACCGTTGAAGCAAACTTGAAAGAGTTGTGTTTTTTTTATCTCTATAGGCTCAAAAAGTTAATTGTCTCCATTGCACCATAAAATTCAAGTAGTTATAGACAAGCTGTAAACAGAAATAAGGAATGCACACAAACGTGATCTAAATGACTGAGAGTATGATTGTAATGGTTCTTTTGACTTTTATAATATTGCCATTTAATGTGCAAACTACGTCTGTAATTTTAATTTAATTACTTGCTTTAATTATTATGTCTACCATAATTAGTAAAACTTGAAAACATGTCTTGAATTATTTGTGAAATATTAATTATTGACTGCACAATTTTGCATTTTAAGCATATAAGTTGTAAATTAATTGTTGCAATTAGTCGAATCAGTCACGTTAAATTTCCATATATGACAGTTATTATTGATGATAAAATGATGATTCAGTGGAATCGTTTCAATGTTGATGTATTTTTATTATGTGCTAACTTTGAAATGGTTGGTTGAGTCTTTTACTCTCACTATGTGTTGGGTTTTTTTTCGATCGTAAACACAAGGAAATAAACAGGTGTTTCAGAATATCTTTTTCTTGACTTAAAGAAAATGAGAAACTATGCTATATTTACTTTATTTGTTTTTAGTAACAAACAGAATTATAATACTTCAGACTTTATTAATTCTATAATTTAATATACGACCTTTAAAGACATCTTCGAAATTTATGATATCGGGTATTTAATTTGTAGCTGATTTTATATAGTCTTTTGTATATGTTTACGTATATTTGTGTGTTTTTTTAAAGATGATGCTATATATTTTGAATACGAAATTTGTTAAGTAGAGGTTAAATACAGACTCGACAAAAATATTGTCTCACTTTCGATTGTATTCCATAAGAAGAAAGTAATCTTACATGACCTTCCCAAATTTGGAAAGAATACATTTACAACGCACATATAATCTACTTAAAATACTGTAATTACGTTTTTAATCATGAATTACGAACAATAGGCATTAATACTGGCACTTACCATTTGAATAAAAAAGATTCTATTTAAAAAATACCATGTCTCAACGCGTTCGTCATCGAGTTACTTTCTATAATGAAAAAGTATAGCTTGTATAGATTCTTAGGAAAAAAAGGCTTTGAAGTCCGTTCTTGCTTTACGGTAATTACAAAGTCTTTTTTTTAATTAAAATTAAATGTTAATAACTAAATTTTTTTGACAGTATAAAATTTTAAACAAGTTTTTCTAGTTATTTTTCTATTACATTATGAACACTACTCGAAATTAAACCTTCATTATTTTGAAGGAAATATGTTTTCCGATAAAATTTTTGCCGAATCTTTGGTTCCGAACACCCTTAATCTTGCCATACGCTATGATTTAAAAATTGCAAAACTGATTGCACCAAAAAAATACTTTACTTAAAGTACTTTTTAAGTACTGAAACATATAAAACGGTCAAAGCCCCAAATTTTGTACAATAAAGTTCTCTCGAGAGGGGAGACTCGTATAAATTGAGCTGCACGATCTTAACAAAATAATACATCTGTCCGGACGCGCGCTCAGTGTTTTTATGTGTATCAATAACTGAATAAATAAAATTTTACGTAATTTTACACAAAAACATAGCAAGATTTTTAAGAGCGTTGAGAACCTAGAGACTGTAAACATGTAAATTTACAGGAAATATTGCACAAAAATACACAGAACAATATTCCAGGGAGTGAAAATGCAGAAGTATGCAGAAACCGAAAAGATTTTTTTATATAAAAGCTTAAGTAGTAACAGATTCTGATTCGATACTAATGAATCTGGTTGCTTAATGGCCAGAATAGTCACATGATGTAATAATATACATATATTAATTATTGAGAATCAGTTTTACAAATTTTTAAACGGCAAATTAGGAAAGCTTTTTTATTAGGTGATTCGTTGTATACAATTCGAAAAATCAAAAGTTATTTACTGACCCCACTAGTTCATGAAGGAATACAGGCAGAAAATTTGTACAACGAAACTCGTGTTGACGTAGGAGTATCTCTAAATATTGAATTTTTTTTTACTTTATACAGAAGCGTTGCAGAACAATAATTAATAATTTTACCAGCTTTGAGCTTCTACAGAATCAGGGTAATTCTGGTTAAATTTCTCTTTACTTAATTTTTTTAAATAATAATAACAGGATTTCTATTTTTAACGGAGGTAGTTTCAATTAAGATAATACCAAAAATTACGGTGTCTAGGTACCAAATAATTTTAATCAGTTTAATTACTGGAAACTTTATTATAAGATTATGATTTTCTTCATTTTTTGAAACTGAATTTAAAACGGCAACTTATTCTTAAACCTGACCTGAGAACATTTTTTATTACTAAAGTGGTTGACCACTTTTGAAAGAAAAATTGATATAAGTTTCAATTCTTCCCACATATTTTACTGCAATGTTCAACCCTCATTTCTACTCTATTAAACTTGACCATCAATAATTATCGTTTCTACTAACTTGGAGAGCAAAATTTTCTTTAATTTCGTATTGTAATATTAGTTGCTTTATTTTACTTCTAATCTTAAATCTTAGTCGGAGCGGATTGCCGAAGTGTCGACATCTGGAACAAGTAGAAAAATATTTTTTTTAAATAACTAAATATTAGTTAAATAAAAAACCACTAGTCTTGCAGTTCACATCTTGATTTCAATTTGAAACTTGGACGAAGTCGGAGATGTTAGTGGGTGCGATTTTTGGTTATGACACCCATAATATGTCATTCTAGGCCAATCAAAACATAGAGCATAAAATGAATGCCTCCATCACAAAAACTATACCAAAAAACGGATTACGCCATCACATTAGGGATAGGCTGTGGTTATATTCTCCTATTTTTTTCTACTGGCAACTGTCATAAATTAACATTTATAACCATCAGATCGATTTTTTTTGCTTATAAAATTAAAACTAATAGTGCAATCTCCATGCTCTAAACTCTAAAGGAACGAATTGTAGAGAATTAAAACTTGAACAAAACTGACTTCAGATTGACCAGATTGGATCATTGTAACAGAGAATATCTAAATAAACTGGAGAATTTAGCGTTTCTTAAATTTATAACTTCGCCATTTTTTTAAGTTGTAATGCTGGTCCTTTGGGAAAAAGTAGTAACTTATATGTGTTTATTAGACTATTAGTTTTGACACAATTGCAATTTTAATTTTTAAAACACTCTCTTCTAAAGGTTCTACAAGTTACTTATATACATAATTTGATTTTAATTTCTCAAATAGATTACGATGGTAGAAGTATTCAACAAAATGTTTAATTTCTTTTAGCTCTAAAATCCTGCGAATTAAGTGAAAAATGTTTACAAACTTGAGTGAAAACAGAAAGTGGTCAAGTAGTGGAGGAGAAAATGAAATGATAAAGTAATCAAATGTTGTATAGAAATTTGAACTGGTGATATCCTTCTTAAATTTGTCAGTCTTGCCTTGTCCGTTAGTAAGAATGAATGCGTTGTTCAATAAATTAGTCAACGCTTCACCGCCCTGAGGATGTTTGAATAAAGAACGAAACTAGTCGGCGTGAAACATTTGTTTTATTTCTTCTTCTTAAGTCTTTCTTTTTGGATTAAACATTTCATCAGCTCTTTAATTAATTTACAAGGGAGTAACCAATCTACCATCAACTCAAACTTAATAATGGTAACTAATAAAAGTAATGGTTTTTGCGATAAAAGCTACAGATTTTTTTTCTCAAATTATTATTTTTTAGATACACAATGTATGACAACAATGTTTTTGAGTAAACATTTGGATAAAGCAAATTTGAATATTTAGCATCTTTTAAATATATTTTTAATAACTATTACCAGGTAAAATTTCTACACAATATTTGATTAGGAACAGTCTCTATATAAGATTATTTGCGTTAAAACTGCTCTTTTTTTATACTTTCTTTTTCCTTTCATGTTACAAGGAATTTAATGCAATGTTGCATCATAGATGATGTATTTATTACATAAAAATGATCAAGGAAAAATTCGATTCTAAGATCTGAAAGTAGTTGACATTTCATTACCACCCTGAACTTGAACTTTGCAGATTTTATAGATTTTATTCCACCGTTACTTACATCGTGATTAGTGATTTTTAAAAAATGAGTGAACCAAATTTGACTGAAAACATTGATAACAACAACGTTACACCAAGTGATAATTCAAACAACAATGTAGAAACTAAAAGTGATGTGCCTAAAGATGATTCGGACGTATCCCCCTCAAGTGGGGTAAGCAGTGCCTCATCAAAATCTGCAGTGTCAAAACAATCAGGGATTAGACCACCGTCACGAATAGGAAGACCTTGTGGAGGAATTCAAAAACCTGCTATACCATCCACACCTACTAAAAGTGAGTAATTTTATTATTATTTTTGATGTTGCTGCGTATTTGTTGTTTATTACGTCATTGAAGCCGGTAACGCATAATCTCTAAATCGGCTTCTAAAAATCATTTTATTTATTTAAAATTATAATTTTAATTGTAAACTGAACGCGCCTTTGTGTGTACAATGGTTAGCAATTGATGTTGTTGAGGTAGGTATGTAACCTGATTCATATTTTGTACTTGAATTGCCTTTTAAGTGCTGAAATTATATTCATTACTGGACGTGCCTTTCGAGTAATTGTTTAATCGAACAAAGAGTGTAGTTATTTTCATTTGATAATTAGTTATTACGTTTTATTAGGTTGGATAACCTATTTAGAATTTTTGCAATTATTTAATATTTAATTGCTGAGACAACAAACTATCGAACGATGGTCATAAATCTCATTCGTCTTAATTATTGTTTTCAGCTTGATTAATATTCATTGAAATATTAAGAGAAAATGGATGATTTATGTTATTTATAATCTGGGTTGTAGCGATATACTTGGAGGTATATTTGAAAATATTGCATATTACTATGTTAAATTACTGCTTTTTTAATATCTCTAGCTTGGGATGGTGCTAATTACAAAATTAATTATTTATGTTGCAACATATTATTTAATTTTATTTTATATTAGCCATCATCATAGACTGTAAACTCATAAAGGAATTGAATAAATTGTCTAAAGTCTATTTTTTATTATTTTCTAGTTTTCTTATTATTAACTGGTGTCAATCGGTAATAGCTATTGTCGTGTGTAAATTGCCACTTAGGGACGCGTTCCCTAAATTACTTTTGTAGGTATTTCGTAAAAAAAGTTTACATTTTATTCCTACAAAATACTGTTTATATATTGTTTAAAAATGAGTAATTTGGGCTCAATTATAGTCACTGTAATAAAAAATAGTATGTACTGCAATAAAATGACCGACAATTTATCATTTTTGCTTTTCAAAATACAATACAAAGTTAAATAACATTGTTGTAATAATAATGTGCATACATGCGTCTTATTTGAGTCACCATCAGATGTTCGACCGATTTGTGGTAAAATAATGCAAAATTCTGCATCAAGAATAACATTGTGCTGAAGTTGTATTAGAATACGTGTTTTATAAAAGTTATGAGACAAATTTTAGATTTGGAGTTTTTTGGGGTAAATTTTCTGAAAATATTTTGTTGTACTATACAATAAATCAAATTTTTATACAATGGATTACTACTTTCTTCTATAAATTGTGAGCTTTGGGTACCTGTGTGTTAAATTGATAGTCCATTAACAATAAATCAGCATTATCTGGCAAATAGAGGTGTTCCATTTTCTGGTGATTTAAATTATTTGTTTTATTAATTTTAATCTCCGAATTTAAATTCCCATGAATTTTAGTCACACTAGTTATACATGACATTAATAAGAGACCATAAAGTAATTATACCATTTATGATCTGTTATTGTTATTATGGATGTCAATATTGTTTTGGTGAGACTCAATTTATTTACAAACACCCCGACTGATCCTATTGTTAGTAATGATTCGTATAAATACTAACAATAAATTGGGGTTATTTTTTTTAACGTCTAGAAATTATCCTGATATCCTGATTACATACTAACCTTAAAGATTAATTTGAGGTCTGATTGCATATATACGTTTTATATATTTTATTTTTTCTAGGTGTGGACCAATGTTACTTTATTTTTTCAATAGAAGCTTAATTCGCTGTATTTTAATAAATGTTATTTTTTACTTTATCAACTTACTTTACACTGTTTAAAACAATTAGAAAAATTTTCAATTTTTCGTTATAACTTAAATGTGTAAATTTTTTTGGCTTGAAAAACTGTTGAAAAGGTGTAATATACAACTGTTAATCACCGCTTTAAAAAAATTGTATCATTAAATTACAAAAAAATGATTTTTCGGTATTTCATGGTAACACCATGTTTCTAAAAGAAAACATACAAACAAACCCTATTTCCGCACATTACAAAGCTCCATAATTAATATTAACAACTTGTAGTAGATATGATATAATTTCACTTTGCTCTGTAAATAAGTAAGTGAGTCAAAGGATCAAGACTACCCTGCGTCTATTCTGAAAAATAAATTTATAATCTTAATCTTATTTAGGTAATTTTTTAAATTTTTTCTTTTAGGTTTGTGTTCTAATTTATAGTTGTTATTCAATTCGTTCATTTAATTCAATTTTTATGTCAAGAATTATTTTTATTATGGTTTAATTTTTATTGCTTTATAAAATTAAACGTTTCTCTGAGTAAATTGATTTTAATTTCCTCTTTAATTAAAGAAGATGGAAGTAAAAAAATATGTAATTTAGTGTTAGCCTGGCAGAAAGACCAGATACTTGCTGTCAAGTTTTTTTTTTATTAAATAAGGTTGGTATATTGTAGGATTTTGCAGGATTTTGAAATTAAAACAAATTTCAGAATGTACTCTCATCTAACTCTTGTTATGTTGATTAGTGAGATTAGACTGTGTCACAGTAACTAACTCGTTTCTTTATCTGTTGAATGAATCATTTTCACTAGATGCGTTTACGTAAAAGTTGTCTATTCTGTAGGCTTCGAGAAACTTCTAGTTATGAATTATCTTGAAGTTTCGTCGGTTTTTTGTTTATAACACTGTTCTCTTTCTTATAGCTGTTTGTCCTGAACAGCTCTTTTCTCATGAGTTCCATCTTTATGAGTCAGGTTCGTTGTATGCGCTTCCGTTGACTTCTTAAACAGAGTGAAATGTTTTTTTTTTTGCTAAAATGGCATGTGACCGCAGTAATTTTAATATGTATTTGCCGAAAATGTATAAGAAAGCAGGATTTTGTTATGTCTACTTTACGTTCGTGGTCAAAGATGACAAAGAAAGTATTTGTTTTCTATGAAGTACTCGTAATCAAAATCTGAACTTTTTTGTATAAGAGGAATGTGAAAGCAATGATCTTTCCAATTTAAGTGTTTTTGGGCAAATTCTAGACGATATCTGCAATATTTTCTGGTTAATAATGAGACTCTTGTAAGATGTATAGGGCCTCCGTTCATCGTCTGCAATCTTCCTTCAGGTGTAATTTGACTGATTCTTTATTTTAAGAGTTTGAAAAAGTCGTTTGTGGTCACAGACTTTTTTCTTTTAGTGTCCAAAATCGCTAAAAACAGTTTGCCGTAGTGATGTAACAGTTACAAATCTGCATGTGTCTACTTCCATCAAATTTATAAGGTTTATCACAAAATTTTATAAACCATTCAAAAACCGTAGTGTTTAGAACATTGTTATTTAATTTTTGTTTATGATCGTTTCAGAACCAACCTAAATAATCGTAAATAATAGTATAGTGATAAATATTTTGATCACTGTGATATTTGAATGGTCTGAAAAATATTAGGTTTAAGAAAGTTGGGTAAACTATACAAGTTTTTTCCGGTTTTTTTAGGGTAACAACTACACGACAGAAAGATGTGTTGTAATAACTAGGAGGTTCTAGGTAATGCATTTTCAGAAAAAACAATTTACGAAATTTACAAAAGATGAAATGAAGCACAATGCTTTTTAATTACAAAATTGTTTTCAGACTAAAGCCACTTTCAATTATTATTTTAATAAAGAGGTTTTTACGGTTGTTATGTTTCAATAAAAATGGGGAAATTACTTTTTTAATAAAAATTTATTTTACTTAAATGACTTTTCATAATATTTTGGTATGGATCAGAGCTTCCTTTACGTTACTTATAAAGAACTCTTTTCTTTTTCGGTAAATGCATGTTATTATATTAAATTATTAAACTTGTTTGAAAAATGAAATAATTGTTTTTTAAGTTAATACGAGTCTTAGGTAGTCGAAATATAATTAGAACCTAAAGTAATAAGGTATTCTAACCACAATAACCTACGTTGCGGTCGACCTATTAATATTGATTGTTTTAATTTGTTAAACTTTTAATATTTTTTTCACCGTTCACCTTTAAAATTTTCTTTAATGTTTATTGAAGGTATCAACTGTAGCCCAATCAAAATGTCCAAAATTGTTTACAAATAAAAATAAGTTTTGGTGGAGTTTTCTTTAAATTTGTTGAAAAAATATTCCTGCTCTCTTAAGTTATAAATCCAAAGAGATCAGTTAAAACATTACACAAAACTCATTAATATTGGAAGTTGAAATATTTGTGTGCAAATTTTTCAGTTATATTGCTTTTTGGGGGAAAATGGTTATTTTTATAAAGAACCCACTATAATTTTGTTCAACTATGAATTAAATTATTTTCTTCACAGTCTTTTTGATAGAATAAAAATTTCGTAATATATTCCATTGCGTCAAATGCGCTTTGTACCGACAGTGGGCTGCTAAAACCTCTCTACATCTTCGTATTCATTCATTATCATTATCATTCTCAATATTTTTATTACCTTCACCATAACTTTAACATCTTCATGGTTCGAGGACTTTTATCTTCTCTTTCACACTGAAAACATTAAATTTTTTTTTTGTATATTATCCATAACGTAATTTGAGTAGGTTTCGCTTGACTTAAGGTCGCGTCGACACTCACGACTTTGGGGAATTCTCTGTGAGAGGCAAATTTTTTTTTAGTCGCTCATGTTGTTATATCCGGTAATATGTTTGTCAAAGTGGTCGTTTAAAGCAATGATAGCTATTTCTGATCTCGTAATAACTATTATATTACCTACTACATATTAAAAACTATACGGGAATAAAACGGGACCATCAATCTACGACATTAAGGGCCGGTTTACAGAAGGCGAATTAAAAATTTAATTGCGATTAACTTCTAATTCGCGATTAAATAGGTTTTTCTGACGTTTGATTGGTCAAATTGACATTTAATCACGAATTAACTATTTAATTGTAATTAAAATTAATGACGTATTCTGTAAACCGGCCCTATACCTACCTGATGTTTGTATGTCGTTACGTTTTGAAGTTACAGTAAAACAAAGCTTTTTTATTTAATAAAAATTAAACGTTTATAACAATAAACAGAACGATGGTACGACACTCAGCCTTAAGAAAAAGTGTCTAATTTTCGATGCCAGAAATTGAATTTTTTTGTTTGGGTTCTAGTTGACTTTTCCACAAGTTTTTAAGAATGGGGTTTCAGAAGTGCACTAATTTCTGTGGAAAATTTAGTTTTATTTCATGTCTTGAAATAAGCCTTGAAATAAAACTACATTTTCTACAGAAATTAGTGCACTTCATAAACCCCATTCCTGAATTTTTTTGATAAATAACAACATTGTGATCGAAATTCGACAGTTTTATATTCAACAAAAAAAATTCTCTACCATTCTATAAACACTACTAGAGCAAACACATTTATTATTTTAAAAATATTTCAATCAATTAATTTAACTACAATGCCGTTCGGACAGAGGTTGATTGCACTTTCTTTAAAGTAGGTAAAGTAGGTATAATATTGTTTTAAATATGAAAAAATTTTTATATTAAAGAAAAATTTCAAACATGCTAGCATTTTAACAAAAAAATATAATAGAGAGCTATTAAACATAATTTGTAACCTTTTTTGTGGTTTACAGCCTGCTTGAATTTTAGTTAACTTTTAGGGATTTTTCCAAAATATTTTTGTCAATATTACAAAAACTACTGATTAGATTTAAAAAATTTTGGTATTTTTAGAGTAACAAAGAAAACGTTGTTTTAAAATGTCAAGTGTGCCACTATTGTTCCATTTGAAAAAAATGAGTTAAATCGGAAAAACTAATTTAAAGTCGTGTATTTTCTAAATTCGATTATTTGTGAAACTGTTTGTATTTTTTAATGGTTGCCTACATTGTTTAGAAATATTTTTTGCTATCACAGCTCTCTAGATAAAAAAACAAAAATTTCTTATTTCACAAAAAGTTATAAAAAATAGTATTTTAGACACTCAGAATTTAATGTAGATTCAAAAAATATAAAAATATACATAGTGTTCTATTTAAAAATCTAAAGTTATAGTCATTTCTGGTAAAACCGGATTGATACAAAGTTTATTTTTTACTTAATTAATGGGGATTTTCTAATATAATAGGTTTTCCGAGTTTCATTTTTTTAATTTAAACAATACTATTTAAAAAAAGGGGTGAGCCTAATTTCGTTTACACCCGGTATATTTAAGGCTATAGACCCTCTCATTAAGTTATCACATAAAAATTTATTTAATTTGTTTTATAATTTGATCTACTGCACTAAAATGTATTGAAAAAATTATTTAAAAAAATTATAGTGTCTAGTTGTTAAAAACAGCGCATTTTTGTTCGCAGATAACGCAAAAACCTAGGATATAAATCGGATATTATTTGTGATGCTTTACCATTTAAAATTTTGCTGTAAACTCAATAATTTATTGTTAAATTGATATTGAAATTTTATCTCAAATACGTTTCAAAATTAAATATATACAAATGTTAAAATTGATTATTTGCTTAACATTTTCATCTAATTCAATTACACGATTCGTCATTATCAGCGATAATAATTTCATTGCTATTTGGATCAAAAACTTTGCATTAAGCTTTGCATTGATGCATTATTTCAAGGTCTTCATATTTTTTCAAATTTGTTAGAACTATTCTTAAGTAAAAATTCGCACCAACGTTCACTGGTTAAACTGTGAAAACCTAAGTCTTACGTACTTTCTTGAAGGAATTTTCTAAATTTTAATTAACTCTTAGAAAATAAGAAATATCTGCAATGCACAATTTGACTTTTTTTACCTTGGACCCTTCAAAACGTCAGTTGGGGAGGGCGAAACAAGCAGTTGATTTAATTTTTGTTTTAATTCAGAATAGAATTTTTTTTTTTCAGATATAATGTTGTTGCATGTGATTTTTAGGTAAATATGAGGCATTCCATGTCAAATTGCCCTACCAAATACTTTAACATTTGCGATTTTTTCACCACTAATTGAAAAAAATTTTCATATACATTTTTAGACCTTAATCTTAAGCTATTCATAAAATATAAATTTTTGAATAAAATATTTTTTTGTTAATGTTTATATATCTTCGTGAAAAATTTAGCTATTTTAATATATTTTTTTTAAATTTGGATTTTTTTAATGTGATTTACGAAAAAGTTTAGTAAAAAAATATTGTTCTTTATATAACAACTTTTTTAATTTTAAAATTTTTAAAAATAAAATTTAAAATTTGAAACTTTATTTTCTTTTTTCTATTTTTTTACAAAGACTGCTATTTATTATTCAATTTTTAAGATCAAGCTTATCGTGGGTAATTGATTTGTTATGTTCTTTAAATTTTTGAATAAAAAAATACGTTTTTTTCTTGAAATCTTTATAATTTCGTCAAAAAAAGTAGCAGAAAAAGATTAGAAGCGTTTATAATAAATATTTTCTAATTTTTGAATTAAAATCTTATTTTTGTAACTGAGGGTACCGATATATTTTTTTTAATACATATTGTTTATTTTACTTATTTTAAGACTTGTAAATTGTGTTTGGTTAATTGATTTGTTCTATGTTATTTTATTTTTCTTTAATTTCATGGACTTTTTGCTAATTTGAGGTAGAACACATCAATTACAGTTACAAGTTACAGTTACAAAAAACATTCGGTATATTAATGATATATACGGTAATTAGTTAGTGATGACGCCTGAAAAATCTAGGGAATTTGAATCTACCAAGTTGCTGGGTATTCTGACTTCCTTGAATTTTTGGTAAAAGAAACTGACAAAACTGCTATATTGAAAAATAGTGTCTTTATTCTTACCTACCAAAGACCAATATTTGTTTCTTACACTGAAACAAGCAATAAGTATTTTAATAAATATTTTACTGAAGCAAAGTCAAGGAAGTTAGTACAATCGACCTTTGAATCAACTTGTTCTGACCGGCACTGTTGTTAGATTTAAAATTTAATTCAAAGTTTACTATATATTCGGTTTGCTTTGCAGATTAATATTCCACATGCAAATTAAATTTCAAATAAAAGCTCAATTGCCCCATTTTTGTAAGTGCAGAGAAATCTTATAAAATATCCTATGAATATTTCGTTTATTTATATCAACGATGACAAAGATGTCTTAAAAAACGGGAAAGTGAAACTACATTTTAAAAATAAACTAAAGTATTTCCTTTACAAGAATTAAATTCATTTTATTGTATCCTGTGTTTCACTCTTCTCAACTTTTGGAAGCAATTTATCATAATTATCCTAAATTGGCGCCTCATTAGGACTTTTTGTTTTTAATTATGTTTACATCAGAAGTATTCCTCTTTCAAGCAACTAATATAATTTTAATCCAGTTTTTTAGCAACTTCGAGCAATTTCAGGTTCTAAAAATTAATAATGCATGTTTATTAATAGTTAAGTTAATTAATTAAGTTTATTAAATTAACATTTTTTAATAGTATAGTCACGTTTTTACGTATAATATTTCAAAAATATCTATTGTTTTGAAATGTTGGGATAGATTTTTTCGATTTGGTGTGGCCTTGATTCTAACTATATAAATGAATGTAATTATTACTTTGACATCTGTAAATCTTGTATGACTACTAATTTAAAAAGTAATTTTCAAATAATAAGAAAATTTCTAATTTTCATGGTTAGTAGAAAATGAAAACAGGCAAAAATTTATTAACATTTTTAATGAAGATTTAGATTGTATAAATAAATGTGTTTTTTTATCTACCTTTTTCGAGTTTTTTCATCCATGTAATAAAATTATAACTACATGTAGGTATTAGTTTTTTCTATTATATTTTTCTATTGTAGTTTGTGGGTGCTTTCAATAAATTTTATCACTTGACTGGAATTTTTACATATTTTTGTATAATGTATAGCTTTTTTGGCACTATGTTTCCTACACACTATTACAAGTTGAAATTGTGGGTGATAGTCAATTTTGTTTAATTACAGTTTGCTTAAGTTATGATAGTTTATTCTGATCCGTTTAACAATAAAAAAAATGTTTTTTTAATAAAAAATCTCCATTTTCCTACGCTTCTTCTTGCCTACACGTTCTTCTTCATCATTTTTCTGATTAAATTAAATCCAATTAATTCAAAACACACTTGAGAGATTTGTTTAATTCTTTGTAATCGTGATGTCAACTCATTTGCGTTCTTTTTCAAAAACTCTTATGACAATATTGCAATATATATTCATTATTATATTAATGAGAAAGCTGTCACTTGTGACTCCTACAAGTGATGACTTATTAAAACCTACAATGGTTTTTCGTTTTTTTTGAAATTTATTGCGCAGTTTCTAAATAATAAAAAATGTTTATCTTAGAATTTATGTGTTAACATTAGATTTTTATTACTAGAACCAAATCTAGCATTGCAATGAGAGTTGCCCTTGCAGGACAAAGATAATTTTTTTTGGGAAAGTCGTTGTCTTTTTTATGTAAATCGGTTTTTTCGCAACGTTGCTCCACTTCAAGCTTGCATTTAAGGAACAAAACGGTCTTCCTCTTGCTGTGGGTTTTTCAATGTATATTTATAATATGTCGAATCGAGAACTTGACAGAAAGTTCGGTCCCCCCATTTGTCCCATTCGTAAGACAACTATCTTTCAGTACGGTTTCAGTTGCGAAGTACACTCGACAGGTGCTTTTCTTTATCCTTGTTGAAAAATAATAGTGGGCTAAATGCCATCAATTGCGTTCACAGAACCGGATATGAATTACCATGGTGAGAATTTTTTGAAATTTTGTGGAGGTAGCGTTTTTTCCAAAAATTAATTTTACTTTTAATCACTTCATTCAATGTCAGTCGTAAATGCAAGCAATAATGAAAGTTGTTTAATGTTAGGGTGGCCAAACGGAATTACCTCGTTGGAAAAACTAATAAACTGTAGAATATTAATTTTCTTTTTAATTGCCATGAAATAAAAATCCACCAAAATCGATTTCATACTTTCAAGATTTTTCCACTGCAGCATATAATTACTTACGACAATAATTCTAGTTTTATATTTACAAAAATTAGATACGTAATTCGCACTTTAAACAGTCATTTTAGTACCGGCTTGTATGTGTTAATTTAATTTTCTTTTATATTTTTTTACAACAATGGAGAAATAGCCATTATTACAGAAATTGCTCAAGGTGACTTTTGTCGTAGTGCATGAGTAAAATGCCGACTTGTTCTCATAAGTTTTATTCCTAAACGAAGCTTTCTGTTACGTAATTTATCAGTAATTGTTTACTAAAAATAAGTCCAAAGTCATTCGCTATAATTTATTTCTTTTGTATTCGTTCCGCCTTAAATAAAAAAAATTTACTCTTATTATCAGATTATTAATCGTATCCTTAGTGGCGCTACTAAATAAGCCCTCAATTTCAACGCCTACTAAAATATCTTCTGTATTAAAGTAATGTTATCCTTAAATAATATTCAGATTGTGTAGGCTTGTTTACGTTAATAAAGTAGGTAAAACGGAATTGTCTCATTTAATCTAATTTCTACGTTTATTACCCTTTGACATCTTAATTAACAGATGATTGTGCAAACTTAATCTGGTTACATCTTCATTTTATTTAGTACGTGACTCACATTTTCTAGTAGAATTGACCCTTGTAGTGCTCGAATTAACATTAAAAGCACGTTTCCGTAAATAAAATTGTGTGCTGAATAATTGAACGTGGGCGGATTAAGAATATGTTTTCATTGACAATTTTTTTTGAAATTAATTGCAATTGCATTTTTGAAAAAGTTCCGTGTCAATGTTATTTTTTCGTCCCTAATGAATAATTCAACAAGTTGGGTTTGTTGCTTGAACTAGCATCGGAATCTCCGATTTAGCTTCCTTGACACTATCCACCTTCTATGCTAAGGCTAACCTACATGTGACCGAGAAAAATGTCGGATTAGAGTGGGCGTTTAGTGTTTTAAACACTGTTAATAATTAATTTTAGACTTGTAAGTAAATATTATCAACAATAACAAAGCTCTTGTTGGGGTAATTTCAATCACAATGAAAAATTTCTCAAGAGTATAATTTGATTTCTGAATTTTCCCCAAGGATAGAAAATTGTTTTTAATTAAATAAATATTTACATAATGAAATCATTACGTACAAGAGTATTTGTTATTCCGTCACCTGCGATTTAAAAGAGATGTTCTAGATTTGATTTTTCACAAATCGTAAATCAATATGATCGATATTTTCATGGAATTGATCACGTCATTATCAGTGTTGATTTAATAACATGTAATATAAATAAAGTGGGTTGTTTGTGGGTTGATTTGGATTTTTAATTTGCTACAAGTTTCGAAATACTAAGTCAAGGTTCTGTTGTTTAGAACTTAGTTAGGGTTGTTTTGATAAGACTACACTCTTTGTTGATTAAAACGCTACCTTCCAAAATATTGAAATTTTGTTTTTATTTTTGCTACATTTGTGTGTTTTGTGGCTTCCTAGATAGTTCAGATGATTCCATAAGAAGATTAACTGATGATTTTGGAAGACATAGGTTGACAGGTATGCACTTTGCACATACAACACTTGTTAATGTATTGTCACTATTGTGTTGTCACTTTTCTTTCACTTTTAAGAATGGAAAACATTACAGTACAGACTAGAATTGTTAATTTATTGTAAACATGTCGGTATATTGTCTCTTAAATAGACGTATCGCATCACTGAATATGCCTATTGTACTGAAAATTATTGATTTATATAGGTATTTATGATTTATTACAAATATATTTCTATCAATAGGTGTACCAAGATGTCCTTACATAAAAGGATGAAACTTTTTTTATTCTTGTATTTTGCACAAAATGTTATGTATCTAGTATCTATGAACCAAAAGACGGTTTAGATTTAAAAATGAAATTGAACTCTTTTAGGATTCAAAATATGGTCAAAGCACAAATAAATTTTTTTATTACTCGGAAGTGCAAAAAATAACGTATATTCCTCAGGACTAAAATGCATTAATTGGGCTTGGGCTCTGTGGCTTAAAACTTTCACTTTGCGGATTAAATAATGCACGTTAGTCTTTTGATATATAATATACTACTTTTTTGCCTTCAAACTAGTGATTATAAGCTTTTTTTAGCATTGCTAATTCTGTTAAAAATCAATTTTCAGTCGAACCAACTAGTTTTTGCAATTTTTTTGATTAAACAGTTTTTGTTCAGGATTAACTTTGATAGTACAGCCTACAGCATGCTGTTTCAAAAGCTGTAAAACTCAAAACTTAAAAAAAAAATCAATTGGGACTTGGCGTAGACATTTTAAGGTGGCGATCATTTTATGCGCTCAGAAAACTTTTAGGACGGTGTTTTTTAGCATATTTTTTTTAAATTCTTGTTTACTGAACATGCACAATTTGCCTAAGGTACAATAGATATACGTATACTTGAATGAAGCAGTAGATTCTTTCATATCACATTTTAAACCGGAGGTGCTATATTTTTAAGTACATACGTTCTACGCTTTTTTCCATTGACATTTTACAGTTATTACTTCTTATGCGGGTGTTGTATGTAAGAAGATTATATAATTAATCGTTGTTTATCATTTAAATTTGTTTACTAGTTATTTTTTGTGAATAAAAATATTACTTCAATTAAATAACACAAATGAGTACATGAATTGCATTTATAATTTTTTTTGTATCCGTATTTACATAATTTAATAAATAATGATATATATTTATTCAAAACACCAAGCGATTCTGGCCTAGTATGGCCAGTCTTGACAACACCGCACTCCAGAAACTTTTCAATTTCCAAATTTTAAAAGAAGATTTTTAAGATTAAACTGTTTTAGGACAACGAAAAAAATCACTTGGTCTGTTAACGGGCAAGTAATATTCTTGAAAATTAAAGACATTCATTCACTCGTTATCACTCATTTTAACTTTAAACAGTCGCGATTGTTAATTGCCGAGGAATGTTTAAGAATTTAATATTTGTTTTTTTATTGGAGTTATTTACGAATTAAGTCACATTCTCATTCTTTTGTAAATAGACAATAGACATGTTAAACTAAAAAACTTTTTTATATAAAAATATTAAAATATTTGTTTGTTGTTTATATCCTTTTTTTTGTTATCTGAGTTTCTTTTAAATTTATTATAATTTTTAAGGATGTATACCTGTTAATTCGTCGCTTTTGCTATTTCAGTAATAAACCTTTCAAAGTATTTTTGTTATCTTTTTTGTGCTAATTTTTTTTGTTTTTTTTTGTTGTATTGCATTTTCTGGTTTATTTTTTAGGCTTCGTAAGTTTGAATTATTTTTATTAGTTCTCCAAATTTATTCTAAGATTGTCGCTTTGCTTCTTGTACATTCACAATTTATTCTTTGTTATTGAATTGTATCTATCGGGTCAGTATTTCAAATCAATATTCGTATTTACATTTATACGGGGTGAGTCATCGAATATGGCCACCTCTTTTTTCAACGTTAATAATTGAAGAAATTTTACGAAATTTACAAATAAGAGAGATATGGTACTAGATCATTTTTAGGGCACGATCTCAAGTCAAAACAGCACTGCAGGGGACGCAATACGAGACCTGTTAGTCACTTGGGTCACCTCCATAGAATAAAAACAGATCTAATTCTGCATGTTGAAGTAAATTATTTTCTATCACTAAATTATTATGCGCTAAAAATTCTAAATCTTTTGTTTTCTTTGTTATCTCTTCTAACTCTTGCATTGAGATGTCCTGCTGTCATCAGTGCCTTTTTTTAGTTTCACTGCCTGCTTGTGGTATTTTCAAAATATATATTTAAATTTTTTTGCTTTCATTCTTGTCCTATCTGTATGTTATCAGCAATTCATTTAAAGTTACAATAGTGTTTTAAGAAACAGAAAGTGCATGTTTAAGCATTCGACCATAAAAGTAATAAAATTGTGTTAATTGAGAAGTCAACGGAGGAAATTCCAACTTCTTTATTTAAATGCACAGTCGTTTAACGATTATAAAATGTTCTTTCTGAAAATTAACACATTCGTGTTATTTTTATCCTCACATTTAAATTTAAATCTATTTAAAGTAATTTTATTTGCAAAATTATGCAATATTATCAAAAATGAATCTTAATATTTTTGCTTGGCGCAGTTATAGAATATAAATAAAAAAATAGAATAAGTAAATAAAAATTATTTCTATTAAAATATAGATGTTCTTTCAAAATTAAAGATTTTAACGTATTATGATTGCTATTTTAACTTTATTACAAATATTTTTCAATTTAGTAAAAGGAAAAAAGATCTCACCTTGTAAATTTCAGTTGCTTTGAGACTTTTTCGAACAAACTGGTATATCGACATGTGAATACAAAATTATTTGATGTAAAAAATACAATTCTAGTACTGTAATAAAAATCCAAACAAAAATGTACTTCTTATCGTTTCTGTGCATGTCATCGTTATCTTTATTGCATATTTGGTGGTGTTAGATCTTATGGAAATGGATGAAAGCGAGGAAGACAGTTTGGATTATTTAAAATGTCTACCACGTCGTAATAGATACTCTTCTAGTAAGTCTCCATTCCATCATTTATCACTTTTTTGTTTATGTATTATAATGTCACTTATGTCTCGTTTTGCACTTTTGCATGTAATTGTATGTTGCTTTTTGTGTTGCTTGCATAGTTGGTAGTACTGCTTCGTCTATGGAGGGTCTTTGGGATTTGCATCCAAGACGCTTGAGCGAAGCTGGACTCAGTCGTCACTCAGGTACTTAGCATTTGTCATATGATATCTTCTTTCAATTTCTTCTACTTTCAATGTACATTTTTTAATAGATTCAAGTGCTGTCTTAACTGAAGACACTGATAGTTTTATGATTGGTCAAAGAATATGGGTAGGAGGCACAAAACCTGGTACTATAGCGTTTATTGGTGAAACACAGTTTGCTCCAGGAGAATGGGCTGGGATAGCATTAGATGAACCTATTGGTAGATTTGTAGATTGTTTTTGTAGGATTAGAATATATTTGAGGATTTTAGGAAAAAATGATGGGTCAGTCGCTGGTGTTAGATACTTCCAGTGTGAAAATAAAAAAGGGGTCTTTTCGAGATTAACAAGATTGACTCGAGAACCTTTAGAACAACCTGGGATGGGTTCTAGTGAAACATTTGTTTCACCTACTAATGGTATCAGAAGAAGTCCTATTTCACCGACTGGCAGTACCAGAAGTTTACTGAAATCTGCAGCTTCTCTAAGTACTGCTTGAATAATTAAAAAAAAATCTTTTTCTAAAATTTATTATTGAAGGCAATTCAAACACAAGCCTAAGTTCAAGTGCCACACATCATATCGATTTTAAAATCGGTGACCGCGTTATAATAAAAAGTACTCAAGGTTCAAAAGTTGGTACCGTACGATACATGGGTCTTACTGATTTTGCTCCCGGAGAATGGGTAGGTGTCGAACTTGATGACCCCAGAGGAAAAAATGATGGTTCAGTCGAAGGAAAAAGGTTTTATCCTCTACTAAAAAAAATCTATAAAAGTTCAATACTTTCTCGTAGGTACTTTGAATGCCGTCCACATTTTGGCCTTTTCGCCCCAATTTCTAAAGTAAGCAAATCACCATCGAAACACAAACCTGGGGCTTGCGTAGTGCACTCGGGTGGGCCAGGATTGCCACCTTCAGGTATTAGAAGAGCCAATTCGAGGGAATCTATGACGTCTTTGGCGTCTCGAACCAGTGCTGCTTCAAGTGTTAGGAGGGTAAGACTTGGAGTCACGTCTCTAACACCGAAGGTAGGTTGGGTGTTGAATCCTTGAGACAACACCAACCAACCACAGATAAGTCGAGTGTTACATTAATGTGCATGTTTTTATTTTAACATGACGTAGGATTTGTGTATTTGTAACAAGGATTTAATTATTAATTTTTTGTTGGTTTGTGTTGGTTTGATTTAACTTTTTGACATTACTAAAACGCTTGGTGTGATTTTGTGTGATTTTTGTTTGTTTGTCAGAAGGTCACGCCAAAAACTTCTTCAACGCCAATTCCCACGAGGACTGCTCTTCAGGTAACTTACTAAACCTGCTGTTCTACAGGACACAGTAAAACCGTTGGCTTTTTGCTTCTGTTATGCATTTTTTTTAATTATTAACTATGATGAAATGCTGCTATAGTTGTAGATGTTGATGGTTTATAGTTTATTGTTTTTGGTAATCTTTATAATAATGTTGTTAGTTTTGTAGTTTAGTTTTAAGGTAATGTTCATATGTTTTAATAAAAATTTTACTCACCTACTATAGTCATATCCAGTATTCCTTTTTCCTTTTTTTTAAGTTATTTATGTGGGAGTTGTGAGAATTTTCGTGTGGGATTTTTCCAGTTGTGGAATTCTATAAAAAAGAAGAAAAGAAAATAAGCAACCGCAACAAAGTGTTTTTATTACGTTACAGAATGATATTTGAATAGGTTATTAACAATAAAATGTTGTTATCAATTTTAATAAATGTACAAAAACTGACAACATAATCTTAATGTAGGAGGAAGCAGTTGTTTACTTAATTAAAACAGTTGATATTGTTTTCAATTTTCATGCGTATATTAGCTGTTCACTTGAGTATTACTGTTACTTTGCATCTTATTTTTGTGTAGAATTACACTATTTCTCACTTAAAGTGTTTTATTTGACTTTTGTTAATTTTGGTAAGTTTGTGTTTCACTTTATTTTTTTTTTTATTAT
This sequence comes from Tribolium confusum, assembly GCA_029207805.1. Classification (NCBI taxonomy): domain Eukaryota; kingdom Metazoa; phylum Arthropoda; class Insecta; order Coleoptera; family Tenebrionidae; genus Tribolium; species Tribolium confusum. The sequence continues at coordinate 17,201,308 of JALGAY010000006.1, forward strand.
TTGATTAATTATTATTGCTTCTGTTAAAACACATTAAAAATTCGTTGTGCTTCAAGTCCTTGCTCCATACTAAAATACCACCCCGCAAATAGTAAAAACGGCTGTTTTCTTTATAGCCTATTTTCAAAATAGGCTTTTAATTTTATTTTTCGCAACTTTTTAAAGGATTTAATTAACTTTACTTTTGTCCTGAAGATGTTCATTATACGAACGAATCTAGTCGATTAAAGTAATTTTGTTTTATTTGTCCCTGTCACTGGATCAACCTCACTTTCATAAATATTATTTATATTTGTTCATACATAACTATATTAGTGTAAAAAAAGCAATTTTAGTACCGAGATATACATTACGTTTTTTTTTTTTGAAATCGTTATTTTTATATTGTATAATGTGATATATGCAATCATCAATACAATCACAAAGAAAGGTTTAGAAATCAAATAAAAAATATTAATAATAAATAAAATTTAAATATAATGTAATTAATGCTCAATTTTTAACAAAATTTGCTCACAATAAAGGAAGTAGCATACTAATAGCAATAAATGGAGAATTTTCAATGCATTGGTATTATGTCCTTTCGAAACTATGTTGGTCACATTAACGTCGTTAAGCAGCGTCTGCTGTGTGTAAGTCTTGGACTCCTATTCTTGACTGAACAGTGCCAAACCACCCTCAGAAAAATTCTTGTGACGATAATTTTTTTTTATAAAAAGAATAAAGAAAAATCTAACCACTAAAATGCTTTTTATCTTTCTTTCAAGTTAAATTGGTCATACAAATTAATATTATTTGTTTAAAATGCCCGTCAGACCAAAACTTGATAAAAATGATAAAATAAGCAGTCGCCATTTATTAGACTCTCTAAGTTGTTGTAAGATGTAAAACGAGTAAGGGTATTTTTTATTATACAGGGGTTGATTAATAGAAAAGAAGTAGTAAGACCTAGTAGTTTAAGTGGCACTTTAGTGCTTTACTAAACGTCACCGTCGTGATGTTTCAAAAAATAGGGAATTTCGCACGCTGTAACACGTAATATTATATCATTAGAGCACTATCTAGCCTTGAAGTTCTAATAAAGAACGAAACGTCGGCTGAGAGTCTAATGTTTGTTATTGTTCTAATTCTATTAACACAAAAAATTGTTGAAGATTTCTTCTTCTTGGACCATGTCTTGTACTCTTCTTTTTGGACCAGATATTCTTCTATACAGGATGTCCCAGTGAAAACGAGCCATCTCGAATAACTCGAAAACCGTAAAGAATTAAAGTCTGTTTTTCCAATTGAGGTAACGAAGAATGACGACTTGGGGGATGATTTAGTTTTTCAACAAGACGGTTGCAGCGTCCGTGAGACTATTTTTGGATGCAAACTTTCGTGGTTATTCTATTCGAAGAAGAGGCTCTACTAAATGGCCGGCAAGATCTCCGGATCTCTCTCCATTAGGTTTCTTTCTATGGAGACACCTGAAGTCGAAAGTTGGTGAAACTTAACCAGAAACATTATAAAAACCGCGCCGCAGAATTGTTTATCACTGCGTAGGCAATTGACAGTCCAAATTTTCGAATCTGTTAGAAATGCGTTTGAGTCTCGTATTTATCTTTGTATGGAAGCCAAAGGAACTAATTTTGAACATTTATTTTAATAATATTTTTTAAATATTAAACTATTCATTTCATGTAATAGTTTTTCGAAGTAATTACCAGTCGAAAAGATTGTCTTCTGGGGATATCTCATGACCGTTTAACTTTGGTAAAGAGTACTTTTAAAACGTATTAAATTATTTGAGGTGTCACAAGTGGGTTAGTACTATTTTAACATTTTGAAGTTGGGGTGTGTGACGCTTAAGGGATTACTAAGAGTGCTTTGAAATTTGCGTCAGAAAATTCCTCGGAAACAAAATCGACCTGTTTCCGCGTTTTTGTCAATTCTTTACAGTTTGCGAGATATTCAGGGTGGCTCGTTTTGATTGGGACTGCCTATAGGTACTTCTATTCCTGTTTATTAATATTTTCTTCTCTTTGTCTATTTTTGTACTTCTTGAATTTTTTTTTCTTTTATGTGTTTCATAAAGTTAATTTTGTGACATGAATTCAAGTTCATAAAATAAGTAGCAAAGAGAGATTCTTCTAAATCTAAAGAATGAGTACTCACAATGACTTATGATGTTGCTGATTACTGTATACTCGTACATATTGTTGTACTGACTGAAATTTAATAAAGGCTCTATTATTGCAGGGTGGGTCGTTACTTATGACCGCAATGGTACCTACTAAAGTATCTACCGTAGTCGACAAGGATTATTTTGAATCTCCCGCTCAAAGAAAAATTTTGAAATGATTCATGTGATTATTTGCAATGCTTATTACACAAATTCAAATAGCACTTACTTGACGTAATTAATTCATGAACTATTCTAAAATACTAAAAGGTAGTTCCATATTCACTTCACTATTAGGGTCCATCACAAATGATGAAACATTGTTTTGAAGAAAATTTTTAATCATAGCTAAAATATCTCTACGACGTGCATTCAAAGAGATTACTTTAAACAAAAATTGTACAGCTTCTTCTGTTTCTAAACAGTCATTAAAGTATTTCTATTATATAAGTGATGGTTTAAACTAATTTTTATTTTAACTAACATTGCTTTGACATTTCTTATCTGTATGTTATCAACCCCATAGCGAAAAAGTAAAATATTGCGTGTTATAATGGCTATAACAGCACAGAAATGGGTGTTTTTCTTAAATTATCAGAGATCTTTTAAAGACGCAAATTAGAAAAAGAGCTATTATTAGTGTGAGATAATTATGAACGAATCTGTATGTATAAAAATGTGGGTGTCTCAATCACAATTATCCATCACCCACTTATTGCTTAGTTTGTTTCACGCGAAACTAGCAACAATGTAGAAACACATTGTATATACATAACAATACTCTAGACATCGAAAAAATACAACAAAATGACATTTTTTTGTAAAATTACATTTTTATTACCGTCACATAATTTCAATTTTTATTAATCTTTTTTATTCACACCAATGAATTTCAATCTGCCGATAACTTTAAAACAAGTTGACTTAATTAAAATTCGTGTACTGATATATTTTGTTTTGAATTTAATAATTGTAAAAAAAGTTGATTTCTTATTATTTTTGTTATAAGAATATTATGTTTATGTAGTTGTGAATTTTTATTTTTGATTAACTAAATTAGTGAATAATGTGTGTCTAATTAAATTGTCCGTTTTTATTAATTATAAAAATTAATCATTTTGTCATTGTGGTCTTGGAAACAAGAATGCAAATCGCTTTTGATTGGTTAAGTAGTTAAAAATATAGCGCATGCCTATATTTATGATATTTCTTTCATTTCCGACCACACATTTAATTTCGTCAAATCCAAAAACTTTGATAAGAACATCCCACATCAGAAATTAAGATGTAACAATAACTCACCCTAATTCTATGCTTCAGTTTCATTCTGACACTTGTCAGAAGCAGGTGTTATATTGCATATTGTTGCTGTTGCTTGTTTTCCCGCTCGCTATATTGTTTGTCAAAGCGTGAATTACTTTTATTGTTACGGGGTAATGTCGCAAATTTTACCAACGGTTTTACTGTGAAATGAGGACTTCTGGCGAATTAGTGTTTAGAGTATGTATGCTTTTGTTGGGACAGGATGTGCTACGGGAAAAACAACAACACATAGAACAATTACTCAAAGAAAGGGAACTAGAAAGGGCGGAAATTACAAGAGCAGCAAGTCAAGCAGATGAAGCTGAACAGAAGTTTTATACACTCAAGCTTGAATTTGAACAGGTAGGTGTAGTGTAGTGAATTAAAAAAAAAAAATACTGGATGTTTTTGATGTTTCTTTACATGTTTTAACTGGTAATAGTTTTTTTTTAATTACCCAAAATTGCCTTATACAAGTGTTTATAGTTTTCTAATTTGGTGTCTTTTTACATCATTACTTTGAATAATTCGGTGCAATCAAGAAAAAATATAAAGGAATTTTTAAAATTTGATACCATGATTAAGAGGTTGCATTATTGTTTTGTTTAAATTCATTTACGTTTTGAACTAAAACGTGGAATTCAATGGTAGTTAGCAAGTATTTAACTCGATCACTACAGAGGGCTAAGTCCAGTGATATAGAGAGACCTCCAAGTGGGCTCTATGTTTTTGAAAAGGAAAATTTTGATAAATGCTAACTAGCCATAGTTATAAATGTCACTAATGTTGCGTTCAAATTGGATGAATGTTGTCGGGTAAGGATAATTCAATGAATGACATCAAGAAGTGTCAATCTCACGCGGTAGATGACAAAATGCTTGTCTAATACAATTGAACAATCTAACTGCTTGAAATTTTTATGATGCTTCAGCAGAATACAATGCATTAGAATAAAATGTGCCTCAAAGGGGAACGTTTCTGAATGCAGCCTAAGGAAGAATAGCTTTATTGCTGCTTACCAAAACTAAAGCGCCAAATTTAAAAATGTGCCAGCGCTTCTCAAACAAGACAGCTATATCATTTATGATAGAAACCATAATAAACGTTTGTATAAGGCAAGTTTGGGTTTTTAGCATCATTTCAATGAGGGCTATCACTAGTTAAAATTTGTACAAAAAACATCAACAACACTCTGTATAGAAAGTGTACCACGTTATGCACGTCGAAGTAGTTATAAATTACATAAATTATGAGAGAAGTCTTCAGATAACAAATATGGTTTCGTCGTAATGAAAAAGTATACACAATCTAATTTTTTTTCCAATTCATTTACGAAAAGCAACTATTTTGGTCTTCTTGTTGGATCTTCTTGGTGTGTAGAATGATACGTAAAAACGCCCAATAACACCAAACAATTTTACTTTGCACGACGCACATTTTTTCAACAAAGTTGTCATCCTCAGGTGGAGAATTAAATTGTTTTGGTAATTATGTCATTTCAGTAGTCAAACGTTTTTTATTATGTAACTGGTGATAAAAAGTGACATTATTTTATAACTATTGATAAAAAGTGACACTATTTTATAACCAGTGATAAAGGTGACATTAATGTAATCCAGAAACTAAATTTATTTATTCACATTTTTTATTTTTTTAATGGTAGCTTTTCGTAACTGAATTAGAGAAAGTCTTGTATGAAACACGTTGAAAATTGCCAGATTTTTGCACACGATGTGTTAACACTTGTGGCCCAATCTTCGTATACAGAGTGACCAAAATTCGCAGCTTTACAGTAAAGTTGTTGAGGATCTTCACAAACAATTGTTAGAAAAAAAAACATTTAGTTTTTAATACGTATAGGGTAAAGATATCTGTTATGAAACTTAATTTTTTAAAAATTATATTTTTTGAAATTAATTTTTTTTCTAATTTGGGAGAGTATGTTCTCAATATTTTTTATACTAGAGAATCAATTTGAAAAAACAATTCTAGCATTTCTCCATCTTTTCACTTTGCGTATCTTCGGAAATAAGTCAGTGCAATATCAGCACGCTGGATCATCTTTTTCGTCTCCTAAAAAATTATTGCTAGAATACGAAACAGCGTTATTATTTTAATTGGACGTTGATGAAACATTAAGAACATTCTTTTTCACTGTTTTTATTATTTTTGTTCTTATTAATATTAGACATTACTTTTTTGTTCTTGTTTCCTTTTCAAAGCTTGTTATATTTATAATTTGTACGGTAGTTATGTTTTAAAGTCTTTAAATAGCTCATATTTTTCTAACTCACCGCAAAAAAACAGCAACGAGAGACTGCTCATTCCATTTTTTATTTTTTGTTTGAATCCATCTGAAATATAACTGAGAAAATCTAACATTGAATACAAACACAAACTCTTTGTTTAGTTTTATCAGCTCAGGGGTACAAGAGACTTTATATAATTGCTTTATCATTTGAGAGCTTTCAAGTGTCTCCTATTAGGTTAATTGCTAAAAACCATAAAAGGAATTGAGCGAAACGGTATTACAAAGAAATACTACGGGATTTTATCTTTATGTTAATAAAAACCAACGCTACTTATCTTTACTAATCCTTCTACTCTTCTACTTACTTTTACGACGAGACTTGCAAAAATTTTGGCGACCCACGCACAGTATGGTATGGTCCGGCCACATTAGAATGAATTTACGACATCAAAGAAATTATAATAAAAACGCAGTTTTACAACTAAGTTAATTAGAAATATCATTTAATGTATCAACTGTTTTTAATATATTTTACTGTGAATATTAATGATTAAGTGTTCAATATTTATGATACAAAATTAGGTATATAATGAATATTATGATGATATATTCATAGATGGAATTGCATGTTACTGATTGGCGTAAATTTGAAAAACGTCACTCACAGACGAGACGGCTGGGAGTTGCCAATGTGAGCAATTCTATCATGGGCGCACAGAAACTTAGGGTACGTACAACTGATTTTCCGCATCAATCCACTGTTGTTGACATACATTTTGACAGTGAATAGGACAATTGTGGCTATTTTAAAACAAGCTCTAATTTATAAGAAAATTCGTTGTCTCATATAAGCATCTTTATGGATTCGTTTTGGAGTTTTAAAGGCTTTCTATGAGCATTACTTCAAATCTTGTCGAGGTTGCTTTATGGATATTCGAGGGTGTTAAAGCAAATCACGGACTTAAAATTTATTGTTTTGTTGTTTTTGTATTATTTGAGTTTTACGAGTATTCTTGTTAAAGTTATTTGATTTTTTTTATTTTGTTTGGTTTTTTGCTTATTCTTCTATTAAAATTGTTTTCAACGAAAACGGACATGTAGATACTGCTGGAAGCCATTTCGTTTACTTTGCGGAGACAAAACAGCATCAACGCATTCTTATGCAAGAGATTTCGAGAAATAGGTGTTTTTTAAAAATATAATTTATTCTTAAAAATCAGAGTTGGGCGTTAGTCGAATAAAAATTAATCCGATTGAAAAAACGACTAAAAAATTAGTCGGAATTTTTTATCGTATAAACGACTAAACTGAAAACGACTAAAATTTTATCCGACTAAAAATACAACTAAAAAAATCGGTTAAATATTTAGTCGGATCAAAATTTATTCGAACAACTTTTTAATCGGATAACAATTATCTTTTATCCAGAGTTGGACAAAAATGATCCGATCGAGGTCGATGAATAAAATTTCAGACGGAAAAAATAATCGTACGACTATTTTTTTGACGCTAGTCGCAACTAAAATAAAACGACTATAACTGAAAAGTAATAATTTTTTTAAAACACTAGTTAATGACTAACGACTAAAAATTGTTTTTTTTTGTACTTTGAAGTAAAATAGAATAGATTTAATAAAATATTTAATAAAATAAATTATTAATAAATTATTAATACCTATACAAATTTAGTCTGATAGAAAAAATTGCAAGCAAAAAAAGGCATTTTTAGTTCAATAGCCTGTGTTTGTGTTAACACTGTTAATTTTAAATTTCTGTGTTTAAAGTTAAATATTAGATACTAATTTTCTATTGCCAGACAGCTCAACATTTATTAAAAATTTATTAATTAATTTATTCCTTTTTTTTAAATGAAAATTGATTACAATGCATTGATCATTTTGGATCCTTACTATCCACGATGTGATGTTATAGCGGATATTATTAACATGGAAATTGTGTTTTGCTTTTTTCTATCAGACTAAATTTGTATAGGTATTAATAATTTATTAATAATTTATTTTATTAAATATTTTATTAAATCTATTCTATTTTGCTTCAAAGTACAAAAAAAAACAATTTTTAGTCGCTAGTCATTAACTAGTGTTTTAAAAAAATGATTACTTTTCAGTTATAGTCGTTTTATTTTAGTTGCGACTAGCGTCAAAAAAATAGTCGTACGATTATTTTTTCCGTCTGAAATTTTATTCATCGACCTCGATCGGATCATTTTTGTCCAATTTTGGGTAAAAGGTAATTGTTATCCGATTAAAAATTTATCCGAATAAATTTTAATCCGACTAAATATTTAACCGATTTTTTTATTTGTATTTTTAGTCGGATAAAATTTTATTCGTTTTCAAATTTAGTTGTTTATACGATTAAAAATTCCGACTAATTTTTTAGTCGTTTTTTCAATCGGATAAATTTTTATTCGACTAACGCCCAACTCTGTTAAAAATTACCAAGTAAATGCTCTAGACGCGTAATTTTTGGAAGTTTTGTAGCTCTTTGGAAGCGTTAGCCTCAGTTTCGGGACAGTATTCTCATACGAACTATGGTCTTGTGTTAATAATTCCTTTACTTCCAACTTTGTCATTTTGCAATCCCTCCAACAAGTGGGTAGAGGACTTATTAGCTTTGTGTTGGTTTCTCACGACTTCTCTTTATGCCACCAGATTAGTGGCGCAACTACGCTACTAGACCAAATTAGTAAATGTTTAACTCGTTTGCATATGAGACCTATGATGGGATTTGGTACACATAATCTACATATTTTTAGACAGATTTTTGTGAAAATTAAATTGTAAACTTCAATAACTTCACTGTTTAACAAAAACATTTTTTAATGAAGAAGTTGCATTGCATTTTTTTAAGTTTCTTTATACCTCACCCTAAAGATTATACAAATAGATTTTTTCAGTAGATAATCAGAATTTAATACGCTTATCTAGTTCAGGAAAGTGAAGATGTTTATTAATGAATATCGCTATTAATTTCTTTTATGTTGTTGTGACTGACAAACACTAACAGCTCATGTGTATATTGTTAGTCTACTTACTGTGTTTTCTGCTTTTTGTGGAGTTGTGAAAACAATAAAGCCAAAGTTACTAAGTTTAGACAACAACTCGTCTAGCGCCATCTAACATCTAACTTCGTTGGTAAGAGTCGCTACCAAGCACTAAAATTCTATAATTTTTTGTTTATAATATTTTTTTTATAATTTCACATTAAGTGAGTTTTATATAAGATTTTACAAAAATCAAATATTGAATTTAAATATTTTTATGTGATACAACTTGCCAAAAAGAGTTTTGAACGTAGCTGCTTTTTAATAAAAAACTATGGGCCGTTTTGGGACAAACTGAATACCAAACTGTTTCTAAAATAATGTCCTAACTTTTCTTGAGTTTACAAGCCCATATTTCTGCCCATATGGATCAAGATTTAATGTTATTTCACAACTTTTTGATGTTACTGGGCATGAAATTCGTTAAAGCAAATTGATAGCGTGAACATGATAATTAATATTAACGTTAAATATCTCCTTTTGTCTGCCATATTTCATATAACTTCGTTTGTCATGATATTCACGAATAAGTTTATTCTGTTGTGCGAAAAATATACCTATTATGATACGTTTAATAATAAAAGCATATTAATTAAATAATAATAATTTACATAATTAACAAATAAATCAGTATTATTGTAATTGTTAATTGAGTATTGTTTTTTTCCACGCCTCAGAAACATTTAATGTTACATCAGATATTTTAAAATTCTGTAGTAAAATATATTTATCTTAATTCACGTGAAATTTATCTTAATACACATGAAATAACTTCATGTAAACTCGTAATTAATTTTCGTAATCTTTGGACAACAGGAAAGCATATTATACAACCAAATTGTATGCGGGTGTGTAAATAGGTAAAAACATAATATTGTTTGAGCTGTGTTACTGACATTCATACATAAACAATTATGTTAGCTTGGAGTTTCCAAAAGCTCTTCATTTCAGCTCGTTAATTTCCAGAATAATTGTAACAAAATATACTTATAAAATAATGTTTTGCTGCATTTGTTTGTTTAATTTGTAAAGTTCTTTCGTCTTTCAATGTCTACTTGCTTTTAGAGCACCACTACTTTACTGATTAGCTTTGTTGGTGGAGAAATGGTGGGTTTAATAATTGAAACACAAGAAATATGGATACAGAAAGTTTATTACAACCAAAACGACTTAACTACAAATCAATGCGCCAGTATAATAATTAGAGATAGGATTTATGTATGCTCCAAAAGCAGAGCGGCACACGATTTAAGAATCAATTAGTATGGTGAAACGCCATGCGAAAGCAATACGCTCGATTCACTACGAACTATTTTTTTATATATATACAGGGTGCCCCACCGAAAAGGGCATACCCCCTGTAACTTTTTTATTTATTAGTCGATCTAAATAAAATTTAGAACATAAGCATTAATATGTACGGTCTACATTTTGCTGTTAAAATATTTTTTTATGATGTACCAATTTTGCACTTGAAAGAATAAAATTGCACAAAATTTTTTCAAAATGCATATTATTATAATGCTATAACTCAAAATACTGTAATGCCAAATTTTGTTTTAACACAAATCATTTAGAATTCCTCTAATTGGTTCTTAAAGAACACGGAAAAAATTCGTTTTTTTTGTGAGAAATATTGTCATCCATGAAACGGTGTTGTCAGATTGTAAATTGAGAGTTACCTGAAAAAAATATGTGAATTTGTCACTTTGACAATTATTGAAAAAATCGAAAAATGTCTAATCGCGAAAGACGTGAAATAATTTTAGTGTACGGTGAATGCCGCAGAAACTTATTAACAACCAACAGGATTCTACAAGAGCGCTTTCCGGAAGTAGGCTACACATTGAAAAAAATTCGTAAGTTGTTTGGTTATTTGAGGACACCAGCTCAGTAGTAAAACCCAAACGTGTCTACTTTCCCGTAAGACATAATCAAGCATTGGTGCAAGTTGTAAAAGATGCCGTACAGGAAGATCCGAACATTAGCACTAGAACTATAGCACGAAGACACAATATGAGCAAAAGCTCTGTGCAAAGAATTTTAAAGTGTAATAAATTCCACCCATATAAAATTGCACTGCATCAAGAATTGCGTCCTACTGATTTTGAGTTTAGAATGCTTTTCTGTCAACAAATAATTAATATTTTAGAAGAAAACAATAACTTTACTGATTATGTGCAATTCTCGGACGAAGCAACGTTTAAAAGTAATGGGCTTGTTAATAGGCATAATATGCATTATTGGGCAATAGAAAATCCACGATAGTTGCACCAAATAGATAATCAAAGGATATGGTCTTTAAATGTTTGGGGCGGTATTTGGGTCAACATGTAATCGGTCCATTTTTCTTCGATGGAAATTTAAATGGTGACATGTATCTACGTTTTTTAAGAAGAAATCTGTTAGAGTTGTTAGAAAATGTTCCGTTAAACATAATAGGACAACTTGTGTTCATGCATGATGGGGCGCCGCCACATTTGACTTAACGCCTTGCGATTTTTTTCTCTGGGGTGTTGTAAATAGAGATGGGAATTATCGTTCTTTTGAATGAACTAGTTCCCGCGAACTAGTTCGTCAAAAAGAATCGTTCGTTTTTATAGTTCGTTCGCGAACTAATAAATCGGAATGTATCTTTGCGACCGAGTGAGACCGATTCGTTCGCGACCGAGTGATACGTTCACTCGGTCGCGAACGAACTAGTTCATTTATAGTTCGCGAACTAGTTCAAGTAGTTCGTATAAAAGAACCGTTCTTTTTATTAGTTCGTTCGCGAACTACCCGTCTCTAGTTGTAAACGAAAAGGTGTACAAAACAGCTTCCACGACAATAGAGGATATGAAAAAGCGAATAAGAGAAGCGTTTGCTGTCATATCACCCGAAACTCTTGTTAGAGTAAAACAAAATTTTAGGCGACGATTATTTTCTGCTTACAAGAAAATAAAAATGTGTTTGAACATTTAATGTGTAAGTCTAAGACGTTCGTTGTCAAAACGTTATTAACTATTCTTTTTATTTCAGAAATTTTACGATATTTTTAGTTTACTTTATGCACCCACCACGAATTTTCTCCTTTCCTACTCAATAATGCAGGCTGTATTTTCTGATGCAATAAAATCTTAAAAGAATTAATTTAATTTGTCTTTAAAACTCTTTGCTCATATTGTGTCAGCATTCGTGCTATAGTGCTGTTGCTAATGTTAGGATCTTCGTGTACAACATCTCCTACAACTTGCACCAATTCTTGATTATGTCTTACGGTAAAGAGGGGCACATTTGGGTTTTACTATTAAAACTGGCATCTTCAAATAGTCCAACAACTTTACCGATTTTTTTTAAGCTGTAGAATACTTCTGTAAAGTGCTCTTCTAGAACTCTCTGGTCGTGACTTAAGCTTCTAGAAGTTGTTTCTTGAAATAAATTGTTACGTTGCGTTACAGAAATAAAGTGTTTCCACAAAAAATGTTTTATTGGTGACAACTACAGAAACGTATCAGAAACGTTTAACCTGACAAAAGTCGTAACAAAAAAGCTGCAGGCATTAGAAATTCTAGGCAAAAATTATTTTACGGTTTTTGGGATTAGACACTTCTCGATTTTTTCAGTTGTCAAACTGACAAATTCACTGACGTTTTATTCATATTCAGGTAACTCTCCATTTACAATATGACAACACCGTTTCATGGATGACAATATTTCTCACAAAAAAACGAATTTTTTCCGTGTTTTTTAAGAACCAATTAGAGGAATTCTAAATGATTTGTGTTAAAACAAAATTTGTCATTACAGTATTTTGAGTTATAGCATTATAATAATATGCATTTTAAAGAAATTTTGTGCGATTTCATAATTTTATTCTTTCGAGTGCAAAATTGGTACATCATAAAAAAATATTTTAACAGCAAAATGTAGACCGTACATATTAATGCTTATGTTCTAAATTTTATTTAGATCGACTAATAAATAAAAAAGTTACAGGGGGTATGCCCTTTTCGGTGGGGCACCCTGTATAATTAATACGAACTATTTTTTTTTTGTACGATAAGCGGTTGAATGAGTCGTTTTCAACGGTGTCTCATTCAGCTATAATAAAACATTGTAATAAAAAAAATAGATTTTAACAAACTAGATAGTTATAAAGGTCTTTACGTAAAAGAAAAATATTCACCTACATCATTACTAGTCAAAGAAGAGTGATAATAATAAAATATAATTTTTTTACGGTAATTTTAATCTCCTCATTGCTCGAGAACGAACGCCAATGAAAACATATATAAATCCGATCTCTGATAATAATTATTGACGACTATTGACGAATAATTGCCAAATTGTACGTCAGACAATTGTTGCTCAAAAAAGTAATCAGGTAGCAATCATTGACGCTACACTAACAGAAACAGTAACCAACAATTACTCATGTAGTTAATGATTATTACAGAAACGACTCTGTTTACGATCTCTAGTGCTGTAAACGCAGCCCCTAAGCAGTCCTAGTGCTGTAAGTACTTTATTTATGCCTTTTAATATATTCTATATTTTCTGACAAAAAATAAGGAAACTGTAAATCAAAATGAATCTACATATATTTTTGTTTATTGTTATATTTACTAGTATGTGTATAAACACTGGTGATATTGAATTCAGACTTGAGAGTGTTCAATGATATATTATAATGTTCTTTACAGGTGGATTTAAAAAAGTCTATGAACTTTGAGAGCTTAAGAACACAAAAAAAACTTGAAAATGATCGACTTCTCTCGTAATTAAAACTGTAAATTTGTTTTCGTTTCAATTTTAATTATTCTTTGTATTTTGTAGTACTAATTATTGTTTAATCAGGAAACTCTAATTAATATTTTTATGTTCATTGCGTATAGTATCGAGCAGCATGCGAACAGAAGGTTCGGGAAAGCGACGAATTTTTGGCCAAATTGAAGGTAGATCGTGATGAACTTTTAAATCAGTTAGAAGATGAAAAACGCAGGAATGAAGATCTCCAATTTAGATTTGAAGAAGCTGCGATTACTAAAAGTGATATTGAGGTAAACCTATATCAAACTTAAATTGTTGTCTTATTTTAACTACTTTTTTATTAATTTATTATAGGAGAATATTCTTGTTCAAAGTGTAAGTCGGTGTTTCTAAATGTTTTTGCTTTTGTAATAATTGCATGAATCAGCTGCGTTTTTTTTTGTTTACGTAAAATATTTACTTCAGGTTACCAGTGAAGGTTATTTGAAAAAAATCAAAGAACTGGAAGCAAAACTTGAAGAAGAGCGACAAAAAGCAGAACAATTAGAACCAACGTCTAATAAACTCTTTGAAGCAGAAGAAAACTTAATAAAGGCTCGTGAAGAAATTGAAGCTGTTCGAAGGGAATATGACCAAGTTCTGAAGAAAGAAGAAACACTTGCACAAGATAATGTCTCTTCTACGAAATTACTAGAAGAATTAAAAAAAGAAGTAGAAGGTGCTAAAGCAGAAAATGAAGAGAAAACGAAGACTATAACTGAATTAAATGACAAAGTACAGAAATCAAGAGCAGAGTATGAATCAGCTAAACGTGAAGTTGAAGAATGTAAAAAGAATGCAGATGAAAATTGTGGACAGAGAGACGTACAACTTGAACAGCTCAAATTTGAATTAGAACATCAGAAAAAAATTCTTCAAAAATATGAACAGGCCCATGCTGAGTTGGCCAAAGATAATGAGAAACTTAAGATGGACCTTGGTGCTAAATCCCATGATTTGGAAGTTGCTAACGAACAGATATCAGCAAAAGATAAGGAAATAAAATCTTTACGAGAAGAATTAGAAAATGTAAAAAAAGAGTTGGGCGAAAAGATTGAAGATCTTGAAAGACATAAAGGTAACCTTAATGAAGTTGAGAACAATCTAAGAAAAGATCTAGACGAAACTCGTGATGAACTCAAAGCTAAGATAACAGAAGTTGAAAATGTTAAGAAAGAATGTAGTATTCAAGTGAGTCAGAAAGACCAACAAATTACAGAAGCTAACAACACAATTACGAAAAACAGTGAAGAAATCAAAAAACTTACCCAAGATCTAGAAGACATCAAGAAAACATTTGACGAGAGCAAAAATGAAATTCATAGCAGACATGCCCGACAAGTTGCTTCTCAAGATGCCCAACTAATGGCATTGTCGGCAGAAATTCAACAAAAGAATGAAGAAATAACAAAATCGTCTATTGTGATAAGTAAATTAGAAGAAGATCTTTGCGCCAAGAACAGCATTATTGAGAAGTTGCGTTTAGAATTAGAATCTTGTACAATTCAACAATCTAGCCAGACAGATGAAACAGCAGCTTTAAACCAGAAACTTCACGATTTATCTCTCATTAATGGAGATCTACAAAGACAACTCTCTTCGGCCACCGCACGTATTAACGAATTGTTGGAACTTAAGCAACGCCTAGAAGTTCAAATGCAAGGTTTGACAGCTCAGTGCGAAAATGCAGGTCAATTAGAACAACTCAGAGCTGAAATACAACAAAGAGAAAACATGTTAAATGGAGCTAAAGCTGAATTAGAACAAAAATTGCAAAATTCTGAAAGACTTCGTCATGAAATAGAACTCCAAAGACAACAAGATCTTAATAATTTCCAACAGTTTAAATCAGAGCTGGAAGCGAAACTAAACGTTTACGTGCAGTCAGAGGAATTGCTTAAGCAGAGATGTGATGCATCTATAGCCGAATTATCGAAATCACGTGATCAGTATTTGCCGAGAATTAGCGAATTGGAACGAATTGTACAAGAAAAAGACTTAGCTGTGATTAATCTTCAGAATAAATGCTCTGAAACTGTAAGACAGTACCAAGAGCAGATTCAGGCATTAAATGATGAACTAAACAGAAGATTACAAGAATGTCAACAAAAGATTTCTGGTTATAATGATGAAACTGGAAGACTAAAAGAAGAATTGGCGAGAAAAACTGAAGAATTAATTCAATCACGGGCTGAATGTAGTCATATATTAGCACAGAATCAGCAATCTATAAATGAAGTTAGACAGAAATGTAATGAAGATACCAAACAGCTTCAGTTTGATTTGAATGAAAAGGGTGTGCAATTAGAAAAAGCTTTAACACAGATTAATCTTTTCAAGACTGAGTGCCAAAACACAAATACTGATTTAACAGTCAAACTCGACCAAATAAGTGAATTGAGTGCACAGCTGAAAGGTGCACAAAATTTGATCAATCAATTGCAAGAAGAACTGACTGCTGCAAAATTAAGACAGCAGCAGACAATCCATGAGCACGAAAATGTGCAGAATCAGTGTAGAGGCTTGCTGGATCAAGTAGGTTTATTAACACAGCAAGTCAAGAACGGCGATGCCCTTTTCAAAGATCTCGAAACTGAACATCGAAACGCACAACTACTTATTGCCCAGTTGAGAATAACAGAGCAACAGAAACAACAATGTTTGCAACAACTACAATTACAAACTGTATCAAGTGGTGATAAAAACTGTGATCAAGTATTACAACTTTTGAACCAAGTCAAAGTTGATAACGGTACTGAAAATACTGAAAAAATATTAAATCTGCAAAGAGATCTTGATTTATTACGAAACCAACTTGCCGAACGTAATCATCAATTTGATTTGCAACAAAGCGAGTTGTTGCAATTGCAGCAGGAACTTTTGAAGGTAAAAATGAAATTTCTGTCGGTTTACTAATTTAAGATTTGTGTCTAGGCTCAACAAGCTCCAAGTGTTGGAGGACCTCCGGAACCAAATTCAGTAAGCTTAAACTTCACAGACACAACACAACAACACAACACTGTGCATGCAACTCCACCCTCTCACATTATGGGACTGCAGGTACAAATAAGTACGCGAAGACACTCTTACGCGCAATTGGCATCACTGCTTGATGTGTTACGAAAAGAAAACGCACATCTTTTAGTTCAGTTAAGAAACGCCTTAAATAACGGAAATCAACAAGATGTTTATACCGTTCTTCAAAATTTAACAAAAGTTAATCAACAATTCAGTAATTTCAAAATTGAGATGCAAGCCGATAAAGGTAAATTAGAAAAAACACTACAGTATGTAATGTTGCAGTTGCAAGAAAAGGATCGCTCGTTGATTAACCAAAACATTCAAATTAAATATCTTGAAGATTCAATCCGGTCACTTCCATTCCAATGCAAAAAGTTTGCTGTTCCGGGAGATAACGTTAATGTTAATGAATGTTTTGAGTTATCTGTTGATAACAAAAAATTAGAAGACATGTTGCGTAATAAAGATAACCAAATACAAAATTTGCGAAATGAAATCGGTTCTGTAGAAGTTGAGTGTAGTAATTTCAAACCACCAAATCAGATTTATGTTCCACAGCCGTGTCTGTGTCCTGAAGCACAAATTAAAAAAATTGTAGTACCAGCGCCTCCGAAAATAATACGCGTCATGGTACCAATAGTGAAACCTGAACCTGTAATCCAATACGTGCGAGTACCACAAGTTAACGGTAATACTTGTCCACCGCCCAAAATCGTCGAAGTACCAAAAATTGTTATTCAAAAAGTACCATTTGAAATTCAGGTTCCAGCAAAATGTATTTTCCCTGATTTATCCTCGCTTTATAATTGCGGTTCTTTGGAGCAGTCTTTTAATACAATGAACTTCCCTAATTATAGTCCAAGTGAAATTTTCAAATTTAAACAAAGTCTTTTATCTTTAATAACGCGTCAAAAGAATTGTATGGCAGCGTCTGTAGTTCTTAATTTGCCAAAATTAACTGTGCCACAGTCGTGCCAAACTCCCGCTTCGATTATTGACAGTTTGGTTATAAACGGTTACAGTTCATCAGTTAATTCCTTTAAAGAATCTCTCTTACAACTGTTGCAAAATGTACATAACTGTGCTGTTACATCTAAAAATAATAATGAAACCGTACAAGTAAACACCATCAATTGTCCGAAATTACCTGTACTGACAGTTTCTGATAGCTGTCTAACACCTGCTGCTATTATTAGTTCTATTAACATTGAAGGCTACAGTCCTTCCGATACGTTCTCTTATCAACAATCTCTTCTACAAGTACTGAGAAAGTTGCAAGATTGTGTTCAGAGAAATTCAAATTATTATTTGCAACAGAATTGCTCAAGTCTGCCACTCCTAGAAGTGCCACAAAATTGTATTTCACCTTTACAATATATCCAGAATTTAGCAGTACCAGGTTTTTATTCTGACGATATCGCTGTATTTAAAAAGTCATTGTTGGACGTAATAGACAAGTTGAAAAATTGTAATCCTTGGAGTTCAGGAAGACAAGATATAACAAGACAAAATATCAAACAAACTTGTGGGCTTCCAAGACTACCCACATTTAATGTTTGTTTAACTCCTCTCGAAATAATAAATCATTTGAATTTGAAAACATTCTCTCAGTCGGACTCTGAACTTTTCAAAAAAACTTTACTAGAATTGTTAAGTTTGCAACAAAAATGTTGTAATAAACCTTCTCAAGTAGTAGAAAAACCGGTTTATATCCGCATACCACCTAGAATTGTTATAAAACAAGTCCCAATACCGGTACCTCAACCTCCCAAAATTCTTATAAAACAGGTTTACGTTCCAGCAAGTACTCCTTGTAGACCTATTATTCAACAAGTTCCTGTTAAATATCCAGTACCGGTTAAAATTAATGTACCGGTTAGAATACCTGTGACAAAATCATGTCATTTACCTAAAATTAATGTTTTTGATTGTTCTTCTCCACTCAGTGGTGTTCAAGCTTTAGATTTATCTGGTTACAGTCATACTGATGTATCGCTATTTAAAGAAAGTCTTTTATCTTTGATTACCACTCAAAGAAGTTGCAATGTTGAGGTAAGACCGGAAGTCCCTCCAGTAAATTTGCAACCTTCAGTACCGATAACACCGCGAAAACATTATTCAGATGTAGTGCCAAATAATAGGGTAGACCAGGAAACACCGCGTGTTTTGATTAAAAAAGTACCGTATAAGGTATTTGTAAGAGTTCCAGTTCCAGGCAATTGTCATTTGCCTTTATTAGACATTAATTCCTCTACAAATCTACAAAATCAAATCGATTCGTTGGATATAAAAGATTTTAATTTAAATGAAGTTAGTAGATTTAAACAAAATCTTTATTCATTGCTTACCCAACAAAGAAATTGTATTCAGTGTACTTTACCTGATGTAAACATCAATGGATGCGAAGCCTTGGACCAACAAATTGCGTTATGGAACTTTACTGGATACAATTCATGGGACATTGAAATTTTCAAACAAAAACTTCTATCAATACTCACACAACAAAGACAATGTTCTTTACCAAATCAAACGACCCCACAAGTTCTAATAAGACAAGTACCAGTCCCGGTACCACAACCTCCAAAAATAGTAATTAAACAAATTCCCATCATTGCTAAATGTGATAACAAACCTACGATTATTATTAAAGAAAAACCAGTACTGGTTCCACAACCTCCCCGTATTATCATACAACAAGTTAGAGTACCAGAGAACCAATCAACACCGAAACCTCAATGTCATTTACCTAAAGTGTTTATCCAAGGTTGTGACAATTTAGAAACACAAGTTGAGTCGGTACTGATATCTGGTTTTGATAGCTTCGAAACAATGAATTATAAACGAAATCTCTTAATGATGCTTTTAGAGCAACGGAAATGTGGACAATCTACAGTTTCACAGAAAGAACCAGTTATTGTACGGGTTCCTGTGAGAGTACCAGTGAAAGTTGAAGTACCCATACTTCAACCTCCGAAAATTATACTAAAAGAAGTGCCTACTAATTGTGATCAAAATATTACTGCAGGGGTTTATTGTCGTTTACCTAGATTAAACATGAACAGTTGCGATGATATTCAAAATGCAGTAACGACATTATCACTACCAAATCACAATCAATTTGAATTAGAACTATTTAAAGAAGATCTTATGAAATTACTGTCAGTACAAAGAAATTGTGTTGCGACACAACCTCCGAAAGTTATAGTGCGAGAAGTGCCAGTACAGGTACCTCCAAAAATCATAGTTAGGAAAGTACCGGTACTTTCTAATTGTGATCAAAATGTTTCTGCAGGGGTTTATTGTCGTTTACCCAAATTAAATACTAACAGTTGCGATGGTATTCAAAATGCGGTATCCACATTATCACTACCGAATCACAATCAGTTTGAATTGGAACTATTTAAGCAAGACCTTATGAAATTACTGTCAATACAAAGAAATTGTGTTGCGACACAAACTCCGAAAGTTATAGTGCGAGAAGTACCAGTAAAAGTACCTCCTAAAATCATAGTTAGGAAAGTACCGGTGCTTTCTAATTGTGATCAAAATGTTTCTGCAGGGGTTTATTGTCGTTTACCTAGATTACACGCGAGCAGTTGCGGCGATATTCAAAATGCAATAACGACACTATTTTTACCGAATTACGATCAAGTTGAATTGGAACTATTTAAAACAGGCCTTATGAGATTACTCTCCATACAAAGAAATTGTGGTGGTTGTAACTTACCTCATTTAAATTATGTAGGATGTGAGGAACTACAAGCTCAAATACAAAAGTTAGATTTCCATAACCACAGTTTGACCGAAGCTGAGCGATTTAAAAAGGAACTTATTTATATTCTTTTAAAACAAAGAGAATGTATACAAACACCTCAAGGTACAACACAAAACGTCACTGAAAATGTATTTCCACCAACAGGTGATAATCGTTGTGTTCCACAATTAGTGGAAGTGCCAAAAGAAGTTATTCGAGAAGTTAAAGTTTACGTACCACAACCTCCAAGAGTTGTGATAAGACAAGTACCAGTACCGATTAGAAACGAAAACTGTGATTATCAACCAAATTTACATAACGGTTATTTAACGCCTCGACGTTCATTTTCAGGCGATGTTAAAACACACTGCCATTTGCCTATAATAAATGTCAACAGTTGTGAAGATGTACGAAGTGAAATTGATTCTTTAGATCTAAGTAACTTTGACTCAGCAGAAGTACTTAACTTTAAACGAAATCTCTTGTTCTCATTTACAAGGCAAAGGAACTGTATTCAGTGTAGATTGCCACAAGTGAATATAAACAGTTGTGAAAACTTACAAAATCAAGTTGACTCAATTAATTTATCGAAGTATAATTCATGGGACGTTCAAAATTACAAACAAAATTTGTTAAATCTACTGCTGAATCAACGAAGATGTGTTCAACAACCCGAGTGTCAACCAAAAATAATTAAAGTACCAGTTGATAGACCGATCTATCATCGAATTCCGATAAGAATACCAGTGCAAAAAATTGTAGAAGTACCGAAAGAAGTTACTAGAGAAGTTAAAGTACCTATTTATATACAAGTACCTGTTCGCATCCCTGTGAAACAGTTCATTGAAGTACCAAAAGAAGTAGTAAGAGAAGTACGTGTTCCTGTTAAAGAAATTGTGGAAGTTCCAAAGGAAGTTGTAAAATACGTTAAAATACCAGTATCACAACCACCAGAAACTGTGATTAGAGAAGTTCCGGTTGCAGTTCCACAACCTCCCAAAGTAATTATTAAACAGGTACCAGTTTTTACTAAATGTGATCATAAACCAACTATCATTGTTCGTGAAAAACCTGTACCTGTACAGGTACCGATTAAAGTGAATGTACCATGTAGTGCTTCAGCTACAGCACAGTGTCATCTCCCTGAAATAAACTTTAGTAACTTGAATACTTGTAGTGGTGATATTCGAAATCAGATTGCATCACTAACAGTAACTGGTTATAATGGAGATGAAATAGAACGTTTTAAAGAAAATCTTTTGATGGCATTTGTACAACAAAGAGATTGTAATCAATGTAAGTTACCATATTTAGGTATTGTATCTGGTTGTGAAGACTTACAGAAACAAGTTGATTTGTTACATATACAAAATTCTAATCCTTTCGAGGTCCAGACGTTCAAACAGAATCTTTTGACGGTACTTCTAAGTCAAAGAAATTGTGTAAAACAACCTGAATGTCTTCCAAAAATAATAAAGGTTCCTGTTGACAGACTTATCTATAAGCAAGTTCCTATTGAAGTACCTGTTAGACAGATTGTTGAAGTACCAAAAGAAGTTATTAGAGAAGTTAAGGTACCTGTATATAAACAGATACCGATAAGAGTACCAGTTAAACAAATTATTGAGGTACCGAAAGAAGTTATTCGAGAAGTTAAAGTTTACGTTCCACAACCTCCAAAAGTTGTGGTAAGACAAATACCAGTACCGATTAGAAGCGATAACTGTGATTATCAACCAGATGGTATAAATAACGGTGATTTTACGCCTCGACGTTCATTTTCAGGCGATGTTAAAACACACTGCCATTTGCCTATAATAAATGTCAACAGTTGTGAAGATGTACGAAGTGAAATTGATTCTTTAGATCTAAGTAACTTTGACTCAGCAGAAGTACTTAACTTTAAACGAAATCTCTTGTTCTCATTTACAAGGCAAAGGAACTGTATTCAATGTAGATTACCACAAGTGAATATAAACAGTTGTGAAAACTTACAAAATCAAGTTGACTCAATTAATCTATCGAATTATAATTCATGGGACGTTCAAAATTACAAAAAAAATTTGTTAAATCTGCTGCTGAGTCAACGAAGTTGTGTACAACAACTGGAGTGTCAACCAAAAATAATTAAAGTACCAGTTGATAGACCGATCTATCACCGAATTCCGGTAAGAATACCAGAGAAACAAATTATAGAAGTACCGAAAGAAGTTACTAGAGAAGTTAAAGTACCTGTTTATATACAAGTACCTGTTCGAATACCTGTGAAACAGTTTATCGATGTACCAAAAGAAGTAGTTAGAGAAGTACGTGTTCCTGTCAAAGAAATTGTGGAAGTTCCAAAGGAAGTTGTAAAATACGTTAAAATACCAATATCACAACCACCAGAAACTGTGATTAGAGAAGTCCCGGTTCCGGTTCCACAACCTCCCAAAGTAATTATTAAACAGGTACCAGTTTTTACTAAATGTGATCATAAACCAACTATCATTGTTCGTGAAAAACCTGTACCTGTACAGATACCGGTTAAAGTGAATGTACCATGTAGTACTTCAGCTACAGCACAGTGTCATCTCCCTGAAATAAACTTTAGTAACTTGAATACTTGTAGTGGTGATATTCGAAATCAGATTGCATCACTAACAGTAACTGGTTATAATGCAGATGAAATAGAACGTTTTAAAGAAAATCTTTTGATGGCATTTGTACAACAGAGAGATTGTAATCAGTGTAAGTTACCATATTTAGGTATTGTATCTGGTTGTGACGACTTACAGAAACAAGTTGATTTGTTACATATACAAAATTCTAATCCTTTGGAAATACAAACGTTTAAACAGAATCTTCTGACGGTGCTTCTAAGTCAAAGAAATTGTATGAAACAACCTGATTGCCTTCCAAAAATAATAAAAGTTCCTGTTGATAGAGTTATCTATAAGCAAGTTCCTGTTCAAGTACCCGTTAAACAAATTGTTGAAGTACCCAAAGAAGTTATTAAAGAAGTTAAAGTACCTGTATATAGACAGATTCCGATAAGAATACCCATTAAACAAATTGTAGAGGTACCGAAAGAAATTATTCGAATAGTTAAAGTACCTGTTAGACCCTTGGAAACTCTAAATAATTGTCTTTTACCTTCTTTAGATTTGAGTCCTTGTGGAAATGTGCAAAATGAGATTGAGGCTTTAGTTATGCCTGGTTATGACTTACAAAAAGTAAATTCGTTTAAACAAAAACTTGTTTGGTTACTTTTACAACAGAGGAATTGTGTAGAATGCAAATTACCAAATCTGAGTGTTAGCGGATGCCAGGATATACAAGATCAAGTCGAATCATTGGATATACAACATTACAATGCCTGGGATGCTCAAATTTTCAAACACAATTTGATAACTATACTTCTGGATCAAAGAAGATGTGTCCAACAACCGGAGTGTCAACCAAAAATAATTAAAGTACCAGTTGATAGACCGATCTATCATCGAATTCCGGTGAAAATGCCAGAGAGACAAATTATAGAAGTACCGAGAGAAGTTACTAGAGAAGTTAAAGTACCTGTTTATATACAAGTACCTGTTCGCATCCCTGTGAAACAGTTCATTGAAGTACCAAAAGAAGTAGTAAGAGAAGTACGCGTTCCTGTCAAAGAAATTGTGGAAGTTCCAAAGGAAGTTGTGAAATACGTTAAAATACCAGTATCACAACCACCAGAAACTGTCATTAAAGAAGTCCCGGTTGCGGTTCCACAACCCCCCAAAGTAATTATTAAACAAGTACCAGTTTTTACTAAATGTGATCATAAACCAACTATCATTGTTCGTGAAAAACCGGTACCTGTACAGATACCGGTACGTCCTCTTATAAAACCAGTACCGGTTATATTGCCATGTAGTGCTTCAGCTGCAGCGCAGTGTCATCTCCCTGAAATAAACTTTGGTAACTTGAACACTTGTGGTGATATTCGAAATCAGATCGCATCTCTAACTATATCTGGATACAATATAGAAGAAATAGAACGGTTTAAAGAAAAACTTTTGATGGCATTTGTACAACAAAGAGATTGTAATCAGTGTAAGTTACCATATTTAGGCATTGTATCTGGTTGTGAAGACCTACAGAAACAAGTTGATTTGTTAAATGTACAAAATTCTAATCCTTTGGAAGTACAAACTTTCAAACAGAATCTTCTGACAGTTCTTCTAAGTCAAAGAAATTGTGTAAAACAACCTGAATGTCTTCCGAAAATAATAAAGGTTCCTGTTGATAGGCCCATCTATAAGCAAGTTCCTATTGAAGTACCTGTTAAACAGATTGTTGAAGTACCAAAAGAAGTTATTAGAGAAGTTAAAGTACCTGTATATAAACAGATTCCGGTGAGAGTGCCAGTTAAACAAATTGTTGAGGTACCGAAAGTAGTTATTCGTGAAGTTAAAGTACCGGTACCCTGTAAATGTCTTTTACCTTCTTTAGACTTGAACGCTTGTGGTGATATCGAAAATGAAATTGAAGCTTTACCTATCCCTGATTATGACTTACAACAAGTGTATGTTTTTAAACAAAAACTGCTTTTGTTACTTTTACAACACAGGAAATGTGTACCACGCAGATTCCCAAGTCCGAGTATAAGCAGTCAGTGTCGTTTGCCTTTCATAAACTTTAACAATTGTGGAAATATCCAAAGTCAGGTTGAATCATTGACTGTTTCGGGTTATAATCCGGAAGAAGTGCAACGATATAAACAAAACTTAATCTCGGTACTACTCACACAACGGAACTGTGTTAAGTGTCATTTACCTGAGTTTAATATTAACAGTTGTGATGGAGTGGAAGATAGAATAGCGGCAATTAATTTACCCAATTACAATATCGCAGAAGTAGAGAAGTTTAAAGAAAATCTTTTTAGTATGTTAATTAATCAACAACGATGTGCAATACAACCAAGTTACAATGTTCCTTCTACACCTCCCTCTGGAAACTTAGTAGATGAAGAGGAAGGAAGAGAACCATGGATCAATATGAGAAAACTGCCAGTATCTTGTCAACCAAAGATTCTAATAAAAGAAGTACCAGTACCGGTGCCTCAAGCCCCAAAAATAATTGTTAGGCAAGTTCCGGTACAAACTAAATGTGATCATAAACCAAATATCATTATCAAGCAAATACCAGTGCCAGTACCGACACCACCTCGTGTTATTTTTAATCAAGTACCAGTTGCTTCAGATTGTCAATTGCCCAACATCAGTTTAGCTACTTGTGAAGCATTAGATACACAACTTGAGATGCTTCAAATAACTGGTTATAGTTCTGAGGAGGTAATAAGATTTAAACAGAATCTTTACACAAGTATTATGCAACAAATTAATTGTCGTTCGTCGGGTCAAGAATGTCACTTACCTTT
Organism: Tribolium confusum; assembly: GCA_029207805.1. NCBI lineage: Eukaryota > Metazoa > Arthropoda > Insecta > Coleoptera > Tenebrionidae > Tribolium > Tribolium confusum. The sequence goes on from JALGAY010000006.1 coordinate 17,227,056, forward strand.
CATAAATATTCAAGGTTGTATTCAGTTAGAAAACCAAATTGGTGCACTGTTTATCCCAAATATCAACGAAGCAGAGGTCCAGACATTTAAACAGAATTTGTTATCAATAATCAGACAACAACAAAATTGTCAAACTCCTTTACAAAATGTTGATACAATGCAAGTTCCAAGAAGAGTAAAACCACAACTGGTACCTGACGTAGTACCCTCAGCTGATTGTTATTTACCACAACCAAACTTAAATAATTGTGAAGATGTAGAAAACTTAATCGGAAGATTGTCTCTTACAAACTGCAATTCAATTCAAGTAACTAAGTTTATACAACAGCTTTTGTCTTCAATTACACAAAAAGGAATGTGTAATATTCCCCTAACTCCACATATTATTGAAGAGCCTCCGGACATTTCTCTAACACCAATAGTTCCCACAAGTACTAAACCTGTTTGCTATTTACCAAGACTAGATATTCACGGATGTGACTTGCAAAGTCAAATTGAATCTTTGAATTTACCAAATTATGATTCTAATTCAGTAACTGTGTTTAAAGAAAATCTACTTTCGGTATTTTTAGAACAAAGAAAGTGTGTACAACCGAAGATTATTCAAGTACCGCAATTCATAGTTAGAGAAGTTCCGCGTTACATATACCCTAAGACACCAGCCCCAATAGTAACAAATTACGATGAACAACCAGTAAGAGAAATACCAGATTGTCCTACTTCTCGAGTTATTATTAATCAGGTTCCCGTTGAAAAGAAAGTTTTCATCCGGTTGCCTTGTAATTCTCAATCTGGCAACAATACGGACGTACCGGAGTTGCTTAAACCTGTTGTACCAGTTCCAACTCCCATACGAGTACCGGTTTATGTACGAGTACCACAAATAGTGGAAAAACCCGTACCAAATTGTAGGGCTTGTCCACCACCTAAAGTTATAATCCAGAAAGTACCACAAAATAACTCGGTACAAATGTGTGCTATACCGAATCTATCACCTCCAAATACTTGTGACTCTCCCGAGAATATCTTAAGTCGTGTATTTTTGGGTGGTTTCGAGTCAAATAATTTCGATTTGTTTAAAAACAATTTATTGCAATTACTTAAACAGCAGCAACGTTGTTGTCAATTCTCTCCTCGTAAATATCTCTGTCGCACACATCGAAATAGATTACTGGAAAGAATACGCTTTTACGGGTCACAACTTTGTCGGTATAAAAAAATGATCAGGCAGTGGCAACTTCGATATAGGCATGTGATGAATTCCCATTTGGGTAATTTGCAAGGTAATAATCAGCTACCTGCAGTTCCTTTCCCAATGTTGCATGTTATGAAATCCTTGGCCCCTTCTGTTCCTGTAAGTTCCTTCCAGCATGTTTCGACGATATCGTCAACCAATAGTTTTGTCAAAAACCTAAACCAAGCATACAGACACACACAAGGAGCATTACAACATTGCATGGATGCTATTTTGGCTCAGTCATTAACACATTCACTGATTAACGCCAAATGTAAAAATTGTCAGCAGCTTATCCAGGATAGGGAACTGGCAGAGAATCAGATCAAGTTCCTGAACTCAATTATTGTGGATATGCAGAGAAAGACCGAAGAGCAAAGGGCGAGAATTGAAATCTTGGAGTCGGGATGTAGCCCTGCCATGGCTGATGAATTGAAATTGTAAAGGGATTTGTCGATTGTTGATTGTTTTGTGACGTATTTTGTAGGATTGGGTCTTCTACTAGACAAGTTCCTCCAAGGGTATATTGCGATATTTGCGAGGAGTTTGATTTACACGAAACAGAGGATTGTCCGCAACAAAATACTGATGTCGTGCCGGCCAATAATGGAAAACATAGAGAACACAAACATGCAGAGGAAAGGCCGTATTGTGAAATTTGCGAAGGTAAAATGGGATTTTATTAAAGGTTTTTTTTGATTTCTTGTTGTTTCAGAATTTGGACATGCCACAGAAGATTGCCCGGAAGATGAAACTTTTTAGCTAAAATATTATTATAATTTAAGCAAATTAATAAATAACTAGCTGATATTTATTTAACAAAATAGTTGTTTTTGTAATTCACTATTCGTTGATTCGTTGATAAAATATTTGTAAATAAAGGATTGTGAATGATTATTATTTAATAAATTTATTTTTCTGTAACAATAACATGCTGTTTGATCTCTGGATTGCTCTAGACAGAATTTGGTCCTTCTTTCACGGGAGATTTTGCCCTGCTTGCTCTTCAAGATTTATCCACTTGGTTTTATGCCTATGAACAGTGTTTTTTTTTTTAATCACGGCACTGAGAGAGGTGGGAGGGCAAGGACGTCGGACGCCTCGTTTAAGATGCGGATGTGTCGCACTTTTTACACAACTATCGTAATTTGAAAAAAAGCAAATCGTTGTTTTCGCATTTCATCTCACTTCAAAAATTTTTCCTTTTTTGATAGCTATTCACGCAGCCAAAGGATGTTAAAACAAAGGGTAAGTAACGGAAATCTCAATTAATAATCGGGAAACAAAGTATACAGGCACAAAGCTAAAAACGACAAAACAGGGCTTGGGGCTTGATATTATGTTAGAATACCCCCACGATTTAACCTGATTATACAAAAGATATGAAAGAAATTAAAATACTTGGCGATTGTATCCATAATTCTCCAACGAAAGGTATGAAGAAATAGAGATTTCACAATATAGCCCAGTCATATTAGGGTTTCACCTCGGAATGAAAGATAATAAGCTGTAAATTGGTGAGAACCTTTGTTTTGACGTTCTATATGTTGTCTCAAAAGTTTCATATAATACCGTGTCCGCGTCTTAAGATATTCAAGGTCAAAAGTCTTAAAAATCGGTGTTTTGCGAATATCTCGCTTCCTATACGTTAAATGAGATTTGCACCTATTATAAAAGTTGTAGAGTATAAAATTCTCTACAATATAAAATTCTCTACAACTTTTGTTTCATAAGATTAACTGTTTTTGAGATCGAGCGTAAAGAGTGCGCAGCGCACAGTTATAATATGACAAATTTTTGATTTTTGAACAGTTATCCATTTAATTCTTTGCAGATAAACTCTCAATAACTCAGCCTGTTCGAACGAAACAGCAGAAATTCTCCATATCCACATAAAGCAAGAAACGTAGAAAATTATTAGAATTGACATTTTTAAACAGTTTATGAACCGCCACTGGTGATGATGTATTTTGAGTTGCATAACAATAAATATGGAATAAAAATTCTATTTTTTATTGATATAAAAACACTACAATTAATTAGTCTAAACCTTCTTTTTTCTCCTTAATAGCTTCCTTAAAACGTTCTTCAAACAAAGACAATTCTGAAATCAAATCAGTAATAGAATTCATCAAAGCTTCTTGAGGGGAATAATCAGATGTTGTTTGAATTCTTAAAACAAATTTATGTTCAAGTGGATGAGGTACTTTGTATCCAGCAAATAATACATTAGGATCCTTCAGTAATTGGCTAAAAATATACAATAACAGTCTAAATAACAGCAACTGTGTTACATACTTTCTGATCATGTTTCCCAAAGTGTGGTCTTCTTTATTTATGGTAAAAATTGCAGCATTTGGTACTTTAGTGTCCTGTTCTCGTATTATTCTAAAGATAAATAAGATATTTTAAGAAATTTCCACAAAAATAAAATGATGTGTTAACTTACTTTTTTTCTCCGTCGTAAAGCAAGAATGACTCAAAGGTTGGTGGCGCATTCATTTTAAACAATAAAAATGCCCTGGATAAATTCTATTTATGCCGGTTTTTGCTTTTAGTTACACTTTTTAAGCTTTTTTGTGGACTGTTTTGATGTTGAAAGTATCAGAAGAATTTATAGGTTATGTAAAAACTGTCAACAGTGTCAACATGATGTCAACTGTCATTTGTCAAAATTTCAAATTAAAAAAATGAATGAAAATTTAAAATAAATTAAAGAAGCTCTATCACTATTGGGTATTTTTTTAAATGTAATATTTTTAAATGAAATATTGGTGCTAGTTGAAGTCGTTATTACCAAAATTAAAAGTATAAAACTGAAAATAAGGGTGCTTCCCGAACACTATTTGTTTTGCTCACCAGAGGTCGCTGTATTAAGATAAGAGAACAAGAAATTTCGATTTAAATCGCAAAAAACCTTAAAAATTCGTTGAATAATATAATTTTATAAAATATTAAATGCGTATTTTTGTTGGAACCTTAAAAATGTGTCACAGTTTGAGGAAAATAAGTCGTGAATGTCACTTGATAAATGTAGGGGTTCCTCTTCATTTCGTTTCAGTGTGCGCGAGTTTGTCGTAGAGGAAGGTAGTCTAGTAGGTTTCGCTAAAAATGGCGGAAGCCACAGGTGTATCAAGTGTAAATCCAAATGCAGAAGTTGTAAGAGGCCAAGTATTTGAAGTAGGCCCTCGTTACACCAATTTAGCGTACATCGGAGAAGGGGCTTACGGAATGGTCGTGTAAGTAATTTTTTCCTTATCACTAGCTCTTGTGGTTTTCGAACTTACACGCCCTAAAATTGAGGATTTTGTTACAATTTTAATAATAGAAGCGTTTTTTTGTGCTCTTTTTTTATGTAGAAATTGGGAAATGTTAGTAAAGTTGGCGGGTGCTTGTCAGTAGATTTTTTTAATCAGGAGTTGAGGTTATGTATACATAACTTCCTGTCATTAGTTTAGAAGAAATCGATGTTTTCGGACCCTAGCTTGCAGGCATTTGATTTATTTAAAGTTTTAAGGTGATTTCACGTTTTTCCGAAATTGATTCATTGGCCAACGGTTTGAGTTTCATACATGAAATAATTTGGTATTTTTAACTAACAAAACATTCAAAAACGTCAAATTATTTTATTTTTAGACCACTAAACACCGACTCGTTTTTTTAAAACTTCATGGCATTGTTAGAATTTGTGTTATAATTGTTTTCGTAACTTTATAAATGCCTTTCTTAAAAAAAAGACGTGTCTTACAGGAACTTTATTTTCACATTACCATGTAATAATGTTCCTTAAATTAATTATTTTCAACGCTTGTCTCGTAAGCATGTCATTAATGCAACAGTAACAGTAAGCAACAATTACTGCCCATGGAATCATTACTGTAGAAACAACATTGCTTACGATGTCAAGGGCGGTAAGCATACGTTCTAGGGCGATAAGTGCGGGCCGTAAGCAGATTAACACTAGAACGGCGGCTGCGGTCAATATTGACCGCAATGCAATTTTGTTTACTGGTATTCGTATTGTCTTTATTTTAATTAGAAAGGGGACGATCTTTTATAAGTTTTCCTACCTTTTTGTGTTTTTTGTCCTAATAGTGTTAATTTTTTTAATTTTTATTTTTTGACTTTATTGCAGATACCTACTCCTAGAAAGTCTAGAGCGGTCTTTTTGACCGCTGATAGTTTATTGTTTATCTAAGAATTGTTTGCATGCACGTGTGTTTTGTGTGATTCTTAGAAGTTTATAAAAAACAATACTTGGGGTTTTGTGTATCAAATTCTTAGTTTTGTTCAGTGCATTGCCGTGTTACGTTCTCTTATTCCCAAAAAATGTGATCAAGCCGTGGTCTTACACTTCAGCAAGCGCTGGACTATTTGGCGGAATTAGAAAAGATTTCTGAAAATGATTCTGATTTGGAAGACTTTGGTCGACCTATTCCTGGTAATAGTGAAGAAGCAGAATTGCAAAATCTAGAAGAATTGGATTCAAATTCTGATGGAGATGGTGAATTTGCAGTTGAACTTGAAAATACAGAATCGTCACATAGAGAGTCAGTTTCTTCGGATAATTTACCAGAAAATGAAAAAAAATTAAGAAACATACATGGAAACAGCAACTGATGGATCTATTTGGCGATAGTACAAAGAAAAAAAAAGCCTAAAATTTTATAACAAAACTAAATATGGAGTAGATATGATCCACTAAATGGCAAGATTGTATAGCGTAAAGGCATCTTTTCGACGCTAGCCACTTCAATGTTTTATTATATTCTAAACTTAACTGCAATAAATTCTTGGGTTTTTTATTAAAAAATAACCAAAGAAAAGATTTCGAGACGACAGTTTATTAAACAATTAGTTGAAGAATTGACTAAGATTTCCCAAAAAAAAAAAAATTTTAAACACCTCTAGATGAAACAGTAAACAAATTTGAAAATAAAAGAAAATAATGTCGAACACCAAAATGTAAGAATAAAACCAGCGATATTTGCTTTATATGTAGAAATTTTACATGCGGAAATTTCCACGTGTGGAAATTATTCAATGTTTGAAGTACGCAGAAAAAAAAAACAAATAATTGTGTTTTTGGATTATTAAGTGTTTGAAAATAGAAGCATTTTATAATTTTTGATAAATAAATATGTTTACTAGTTATGTTTCAGTTTTTTTTACATTTCCGGTTAAAATGACCGCTAACGTCTTTCTAGGTATCACAACTTTGCCGTCTTTCTAGTGTTAATGCCCTCTTGTTCTTTCAGGTTTGAAAACATAGTATATGAACCTCAAAAAGTAAGCACTTTGAAGTCTCGAACGAACGCTTTGAAAACTTCGGACCTCGTCTTCGGTTTTCCAAGCTGCGTTATCGACTATGAAAAGTTATGCTTACGGCTTTTGAGGCCTAATATACTATTTAATACATCTGTAGTTATTTCTTTTTTGCTTTCCTGAATTGAAAAACGTATGTGATAGTGATCCATACATCAAAGGAAGGTTGATATTTACACAGCAGTGCGATAGCAAATTGTGTAAAATAACAATGTTACGTTATGTAGGTAGAGATACTCGTATGTATCTAGAAAAGAAACTGCCTTTGTCATAATTAAGTTTATGTATCTGTAAAATATTTTTGATTTAACAGAAAAAAAAAATAGATTTAAATTTTATAGCGAGCGGCATCTATTTGCACTTTTACAGATAAAATTTTAAATATACAGTGGATGTAACAATATCATACCAGTCTTAATTAGGTGTCTTAAAATCTTTGTTTGCAAGCTCACTCGGAATTCAAACTAACATATGCGTCTGTTATAGCATTCTTTACATCGTAGGTATGTTAATAGTTATAATCTTAGCACTTCACTTATTTAACAGACTAAATGCTTTTGTTTAAATTTTATTCTTGCTTTACACACGGTTATCTACATAAAAAATAATGATCATGATAAGCTGAGAAGGCAAGACAAGATACAAATCGCAAAAGTTATTATAATTTATAACGATAATGATTATAGAAATTGGTTGCATTGTTCTAAAATATAACTTCACAAAGACAATTTCTTTTAGCCAAGTTTTTTAATTAGGATATTTTGCATTTATTGACTATTTTTCTGAAATTATGTTTAGTTTTTCGTTGTTAAATATTTTAGTGCGGACATAAATGTCGTGTTTAAATCTTACTGTCTAAAATGGCAATAAATATCTACCGATTGGATTTAAAAATTAATTTTTAAATTATAAACGAATTGATTTTGTTAAATGTATTGTGTTGAATTGCAGAAATCGCAGTATTATTATTTATCTTACGTGAATATACAGAGTGTTTCCAAATGTTTTTTGGTTAAGTTGGCTGTGAAAACAATTTTTGATTTTCCGCTTTGTCGAGAAATGTCAGTTTTCTGTCATCTATTCGTCATAAATGTCAGTGTTATGAAAATTCGTTGCTGATCCTTATTTATCTTACCTTAACCCATAGGTTTGAGTTCTATTTATGGGTCTACTTTATGAAGAAAACTCAAAAACTCATTCTATTACAAGAAACATTTTATAGAGTCAAGAATATATTTTTTTTAATTTATAATTATGGTAAATTAATATTTTCTGGATTTTTTAGTAAGGTTTTTTTTAGGTGTAACTCAAAAAGATATTGGGTTTAACTACGTTAACTACCTAGGATTTTTAAAGTGGGTAAACGTCAGCTTTAATTAGCTGAGAATTATTAATGTAGTCTTCGTTCTTTTGGAATTTTTACGTATGTAATTAAATGGTAAAAATGAAGATACGAAATTGAAAAAAAACCACATAAAAAGATTAACTGTAAATTATTATATATTAAAAACTAAAAGTAAATAATCGATACGTATTTTTTTATTTTATTTATTTTATTTTTTATAGCATCCAAAGAGGACTTTTATATTTTTATCTATAGATATACTCAACCAATTTTAACGGAATTTAGATTATGTTTTTTTTTAAAATATATATATCTTTTAATACATTTTTAATATTTTTGTTATGGAGATGGCACTACTTGCTTCATCTCATCAAAGCCAGTTGATGATATAAAGTACCGACAGAACAAATGAATTCGGCATGAATCACAATGAATTGAGCTCAATAAGGATACTTTTACCGTCAGAGGTCGTGCCTGATTAAATTGGCGATTAAAAATCCATTAACTACAGCGATCCTGGCGGCGAAAAAATCGATATTGATCGCGATATTGGCGATCGTCATTTGTTCGTGTCGCTACTTTACTAAATCAACTGGCTTTGTATCTCATGTGCTATAATAATAATATTAAGATATTGTGAACTCGACTAGTACATACAGACTGTTATGGAAGTGAATGCAAAAATTTTAACCTGAATACAGCACCACAAATAATAAAAATCTGCAAAAAATTTTTGTCCTATCTTAAGTAATAACAAAATTACAAGCCGTCAAATTTGGGTATAAAAAACATTTTTTTGTTATATCTAGAAAACCGATTAACCGATTAATACTAAATTTGGTCCACAAATGAAGTTAAGTGTACTCTTTTTATCTCTACTAGCAATATTTTGCTTCACATCTCAATTTCAAGTTACGGCACTTTTGTTTCAAATTTTGGATAATTAACCAATTTTCTTCTTATTAATTTCCAATTTTTGTAGCAAAAATGAATAGGCCAGTAGATTTTAAATAAAAATGCAAGAACGCAATATTTTGCTAAAATGTACCGTTTTCGAGATATTTACTTTTAAAGTATAAAAATGACTTTTAATCTCTAACTTTGGCGTCTTCTAGCTCCTAAACGGTGCAACTTAGGATAGAGGTAAATTGTGTTAAATCGCTTAATTTTAACCTGAAAAACCTATAGTTGCCCTAAGTTAAAAAAAATTGTTATACGTTTTGTAATAATTAAATTTTAGTTTATAATTTTGTTATCAGTTGAGATGAGACACAAATTTTTTTGCAAATTTTCATTATTTGAGGTGCCGCATTTCAGGTTGAAAATTTTTGCATTCACTTCCACAACACCCTGTATAGTAGAGCAGTTTAGAAAATATTAAGTTTTAATTTTCTTGATAATGGTAACATCGTTGCTGATACTCGCGTAATGTGGAAAATAGTGTGTGCTTTTATTGGGTGCTTTTTTCGATTTATTAATTTTCTTATTAATAAATAGTTAACGATAATACCCTGATAAGAATAAAATTTTCGTCGTTAGAATATCAAAAAAATCTCACACTGTTTTTTTTTGAGTGTTTTCAATAGTTTTCAATGAATTAATGTAATTTTATAAAAGATGAAACAGTAAATAACAACTTAGCGCTAAAAGGTTGCTTATTAAATGGAACTTTTTTAGTGTCAAAAATCAATTTGGCGATCAAGATTTTGTTTTTGCGACTGTAATTATTAAATAGTAAGCAAGGATGTAATGAAAGCGATTAATAATCCAGACTGTTTAAACCGAGAACGCGCGTTATAATTAACGAGATTATTAGTTGCTTATTAATATACGAGTTTGATTACAAAAGTTTTTCGTTGACAGTAAGCCATTTTAATCTTAGGATAAAAAGAAGCTACTTTCAAAATTGGAAAATTACTTAATAGTTTAAAATGGCATAGCCGAGTTGAATCACGACGGTAGGGGATGGTGGAATCCCAGTGTTTCGTTCGACCACCTACTAACTTAATCTAAAACTGTATTAATTGTGCAATATTATCGTTTGTTAAAACAAATCATTATTTGTCATAATCTAATCTAATCCAACTCACTTAATCTCAAATTTTAAGCTGTTTGCAGCGCTTTTAAATAATTTAAAATAAAAATCTTAAAAATTATGAGCAAGCACGATTTTCTTTATTGATTATGATTTTTATTATTTTATGTCATTTAATATCAAAGCGGATGACGGTGTAAATGCTAATGAAAAATGATTTAAAAAAATGCATGGACAGAATTTACAAAAATCTGTAAAAAATATTTGTCTTTGTATTGTAAAAATTTATTTTGAATTGTTAAAATTACATTCAAAATCACTAGAGCTCGTGGAGTTATGTTGACAGAGCTGGCATTTATTTTTGGTACTTTCGTATGCAGTTACTGTTTACTAAACGATTATTGTTTTCATTGCGAATTGTTTACGAACTGTATAGATTATTATTTGACGTAAACTTGACACCGACATTATTTTTATGAACGTAACTAGCATTTGTTTTCGCTACGAAATAGGAATAAATTTTACTTATATTTATAAGTTTTGTGTGTAAATCTGCAACTTCTGGAACTTTAACATTTAAAACGCCATAATTGACTTTTCTGTATTGATGGAACAGCCTGTCTGTGCAAATCTAATAAAGACCTATTGCATCAGTTTTATAGTATTTTATGTATATAATTGAATAATTTTGTCTGCAGTTGTTACTTTTGACATTTATTATTGATTAAAATTTTTGAAACTTTTGATTTTTGTTTTCGGTTGTGCATAAAACGTTGTATGTATACCGGGCCATAAAGGTCTTTAATGATGCTTTGGAAATTAAAAGCTCCTTTGCGTCGGGCTTTAAACAGACCCTCGTGACATAATCTCTTACTATGACCCGAACACTTAATTAACTATTATTAAATAAATGATTTTATTCAATATTTAAATAATAAATTTATACTATAAACTTATCATTTGTTGATTTTCTAATCGACGTTATCTCACAATTCATATCAAATTTTTGACAAAATGTCTTATTGTTTGCGGTGTGGCGACTGTTAAATTAATAAATAATGTTACTTGAAAATTGTGTTACATAATTTTATTTTTTTTTCAGGATCTGAACATTTTTTTCCTTACGAGTACTGAAATTCATTATCTATATTTTATTTTGCTTAATAATAATTATTAATAAGACTAACGTTTACTGTTGAAAATTATTATTATACATCATTCTTTCAATTTTTTGACATTTGGAGCATATTTTAATACAGGTAAACCGGCAAGCGAAACTCTTTAATACCACAAAATTAACTGTCGCTATAAATTTTATTCTTGTCGGCTAAGAGCTTTACTTTATCGATGTGGTATTATCTATCCACAACTTGGTAAAATTTTATAAAACTGGAATTTTCGAGCTCAAATTGAACGCAGAAAATTTATCGCTGTTATTTAAATATGAAATGAAATAAAAAGTTATTTGGTTATTTTTATGTGGAGATAATAATTTATAGTAGTTCTAGTATAAGCATTAGTAATAGTAGTGGCATAAAATAAGTAGGAGTAATTAGTAGTAGAAAATGGTATAAGTTCATTTATTCAAACATGTTTAAAGTTGTGTTTAAAACCTTCGTCATTTAGTCTAGAATGATTGAATGAAATGAAGCATACGTGGGTGAATCATTATTATACAGGCTGTGCACTGTAAAACTGACATTTTCTTTAATTTTAAAGATTTTTAATTCTGTAATTTTTTTGCAACGAATTAGACATTGAAGCTTCATATTTTATTTTCTCATAAAGTTTATAATTTAGCCGAAAATCGCTTTGTTTTATGTATTTGGCTAACATTGTAGATTGTTTGATTGTTGATGGTCAGAGTAGTTAGAAAATTATGGAAATCTATTGTAGTAGTAGAATCGTTATTTACAAAACTGCGGACTCGCTGTTTGTTTCAATACGTATGAATTGCCAATTTTTTTCAATCCCCTACTTCAACAACTTATAACATTTTGAGTTTTTAATTTTTTGACATTTTTTATTTTTTTATGTATTGTTAAAATATTAATAAATATCTTGTCAAAAGATGGATAGTAAAAATATTTTTAGTTTTTTATTTATAGCATCCGAAAAAACACCTCAAATTCATGCCTGTACACCAGAATATCTCCTTAAATGAGTTAAAGAACGAATTTTGTGACTTTTATTAGTGACAACGGCCACGAAAATGATTTTCTAAAAAATCTATAACTTTACAATTATAGGATTCGCTGGTGATGTGTGGCTGAAATACCATTTGGAGTTGTTGGTTCATTTAATAATCATTAGTGTTATTTTAAGAATGATTGAGAGACTTCAGAACTCTCATCTATTTTTGTCTATTAAATATCTAATTTAAATGCGAGTAATTGAATTAATAAAACAAAAGTTTTAAGTCAATGATTAAATTTTCGTAATAAATCAAATGCATATTATTAATGAGTGCTCTCCAATAAATCAATTAATTGAATCTTCTTCGATGTTTCTAAACAAGTAGAAGTTGTAAGTTAAACTTTTCCAGTTACGAAACTCATTCAATTTTGTATTGTGTGGAAATTTATTTCAATCTCACTTTGTTTTAACTTGGAACAAAAAAATTTCAATTACCTGTGCCAAAAATATATGTATAACAAAGAAATTTGTTTAATGAAAACAATTAACCAAAGCTCAAAGCCCTACTTTACACGAAAGAAAATTTAAAGCTGTGCGACAATCACCTTGTCAAATAACAATTTTTGTTTTTTGTTATTCTAAAAATGAACGATTTTGTTCCAGGTGTTTTTAGATTTTTTATTAAAATATAAAAGTACAAAAACTGAAATTTTCGTTTTCTGCTCTTGAAATTGTATTGAGTGTTTTAGAGAAAAAAGTTTAGTATGTAGAATCCCCTAAAACTTGATATCTTAATAATAGGTATATATTTTAATATAAATGTATTAAATCGATAGTTTCAAACAGAAATAATTACAACATTTACATAAATTAATGGTTTCGCATTACACTAATAATATAATTATTGTTGTATGTTAATACGTTAATTTTATAAATGGTATAGTTTTATTTAGTCTCACAAAGCTGAACTAAAACTGGATTGTTTAGTGTTCGTGTATTGCAGTGTCTCGTATTGCATTCGATTTTTTGCTCTCACCTGTAAAATTGTATCTTTTATTTTCCACAGCATATGCTTGCCATCTGGTAAGAAACTTAAACTCATCACATTGTTTTCTGAAAAGTTGCGGTTTTGAACAAGTTCTCGGTCTAATAAACTAATTAACGTCGTTTACAAATATTTCAAGCGAGACTATATTACTACGAGGAATGTCACACAAAATTCTGCTGTTCAGCATTTTAAAGCTGAACTGGAATAATAAGAAATATTCTAAATTTAAAGGAAATCTTTTTGAATAGAAATGACAAAAAATATAGCATATTGTCGATATAAATGCAACGAAGTGTTTAATTATATGAATTCATTAATTAGCACTATAAAAATTTAAAGATGATCGCCGTCACTAAAGTTTAAATCATAATCAAACATTATAAGTTTTTAGTGGTAAGTGATTAAGTTTTAAGCATGTGCTTTTTCACTCTTAGAATAAAATCTTGTAGGTACTACCAGAGGATGGCCATAGATAGGCCGAAACATCTAACGCTACTTGTGAAGTTTGATGGAAAATTCAAACTTTGGAAGTATTTATTATTTAAAATTCAAACTTTGAAAGTATTTATTATTTAAAATTATATTAGTTAAATATTATAAATGTAAATATGGATATTTAACACACAAATAAAAACACTGCAATGTTCTGATTTGTTTTTATTGTCTTAACATAACCGAAATTTTATTTTAATCCGTTTATTACAAACATAAGTAAATTTTAATAAACGTCATATAAAATTGGTAAGATACGAGAGGCCTTAGTCGAAGGACATGTCTATGGTTGAGTTTAATTGTTTCAACTGTTTCGGTTGATCGTGTTCTTAACCATCTTATTAAATCGTTCAATGGGGAGGAAGGTCTATACCTTATAGGCAATGAGAAATTAAATGAATTGGAGTACCACTTGGTGTGTGGTCTCAAATACAAGATCTGAACGAGAGATTGAAAAACTTTACAGATCACTCAATGTAGCGAAGTTCTAACAGCATAAATTTGAATGGATTTAATACCCATTATGTAATATCTAGATTATGGTTAAATTTGTGTAAATCTTAACAATGTTCAAGACATTTAAAGATATTTTTACGGTAATTTGATGCTAAGAACAATTGGTATTCTTTACAGTACCACTATTTTTACTACAAATTTAATAATACTACTATTAAACTTACTGAGGGTTGACACTTCAGTTGATTATTCAAATTGATGCCAATTTATTTGAAATCTGATTGAACAGCTGAGAATTATAGTTTGTGCTTTCACAATTTATTGATAAATATCTATACAAATTATTATTGCAACAGTTTCTTGAACGTTGTTTTGATTCTGAACGTTGGCCGTCGCACAAACTCGTAGTTTCTATCAAAAACTAATATGTGTTCAATAATTCTTCTGGCCGTAGTTTGCTGTGGTTTTCTCTTTCTAGCATGAACGTAGGTTGACGTGATAAGTTTATATGGTTTGCTGTCAAATGTCTAAATGTCTTACTTTCGCATTTAGGTGTTTTTGATAAAAATCACATTGCAAATTATGATAATTGTATGCAGATGTTCAAGAATTTACTCTGCAAGCGTTATCTCAGTTGAACGTGTGAATTTTTGGCCGCATTGCACTGACAGTTGTCATGTGTCATTGTTTTGTAATGTTAACTGAGACATACATTTTTTGAGACAATTGCCACCCTCAGGCGATCTGACCAGAACAATTATGGAACACATTTTATAAATATTTGTATAAGTTTTAGTATTGAGCATCCATTCAATCAGGACTGTTACCAGTTAAAATTTTATAACATTATTTGATTACACTCTGTATGTATAACTGGTCCTTAAATACTCTTTTCTTGAGTCTGTTGAAAATCTTGAATTCATATTCCAGAATTACCGTAAAACCAATAATTGCAACAAAATTTGATATAAAACCACCAACCCAATGGTATTTTCATCACAATATGTAACTTTATTGCTCTCACAAAATCCTATTTTACTTGATCACATTATTAACTATCTAAGAAGTAAAACATGAACATTCTTTTTGTTATGAGCGAAAATAGGTGGTTATTTTTATTAAAAGTTGTAGCTAATATGGAAGTTTGGAAGTTTTTGGTGTCATAACTGTTTAGGGTATTTTTTTTTTGATGAGTATTTAGTGCTCACTTTATAGACATAATCATAATTTTTTTGTGCAAGGTATATTAACTTCAGGATTTTAGTTGGGTGACCTTTCTTGCTTTATTTCCTGTTCTAAACATGTCGTATCTTTATTTAGCAGTAATAAAGTTAAATTCTGCAAGCACCGAAAACGTTTATAACAGGCTGTTGGCTTTTACAAATCTTATCAAAAAGCAAATTACTGCATCACCCACTGACATTGTATAAATATTTCGCCTAAATTAAAATGTGATGTTTCGTTTTTAGAAATATTTAGGAAAGGAGCAACATTATTTTTAGTAATTTTTGACAGTAATGAGTTACGTAAATTTAGTTGATGTGATTAGGTAAACAACACCATATATACATTTATGGAAATCAACACGTTTAAATGTTTGTCTTTAATATCATGTACACGATTGGTAATAAACTGACTTATTTACACAAATATTACCTCTATTTTGATAACACAAAATTGTATAATTAGTCTATGTTTTAAAATATTAAAATGTATTTAAAACCCATGTAAATTTATTATTTATTCGATTAAACTTATTAAAAGTTTATCAAAACTAATTTATGTTTATACATGAAATACACGTTTCATGGGAATTTTCCACATTTATTAGTGTTTTTATGAAATAGAAAACGCTTTAGCTTGATTAACTACGGCACTATGAGTTGAATACAGATTATAAAAAGGTCGTTAGGGAGTACACCTATCAGTAGTAGAACGCAATCAATATTAATTAATCATTAACCAAACTAACTGCTTTTGGAGCTGTTGAAGTGTTTATTATGTCGTTGTTGTTAGAGGTAAAGTGACGCAAATTTACCACGGTTTCCTAGATTTAAACATACAATAATTATTTCATCAACGATAAAATCAATAATTTTAAATTGAAATTCCCGTCACCTTTTTTTAAAATAAATCTAATAAAAACATCATTTATTTATCACTTACCAATTTTTAATTACCTTATACGAAATTAATTTAGAATTTTTGTATAACAGTGAAAAAGTTTTGCGTCGCTGAAATTTGAATAGCCTATAAAACTTTTAATATTGAGTTATTTTACTTGTAGAAGTGTGCAACAAGTTTTGAATTGTCAAAGGAAGGAAGTTGTGGTAAATTTCGTTTATTTGTATTAAAACCGGCTACAATACGAACTCTTGAGGTTTTTTCTGGTTGAGAACTTAATTTAATGCGGTATACTTTATGTAAATAAAATTTCTAAATTAACGAAGGGAACTTCAGATTTAAAAAAGAATTTAAGTATGTTGAAACTTTTAATCAAAGTGAGGTAAAAAATTACAGTAATTTTGGTAAGCACAATATGAGTAAATAAATTTATGAAAAATGTAAAAAGCGGGCTAGAAACGTACTCGTACATGCATGCAAAATGAAGGTAAAGTTTATTTTCTCAAAGTAAGGGTGCACTCAATTTTTATTTAAGTAGGAGAACTGCTTTCGGAAATTTTATGAATTGTTGGAATTTGAGAAAGCTGAAATAATTTTAGGGTTTTTATCTTACCAGAAAGCTGATTTTTAAATTTACTGTTAAATACTGTTGTAAAAAAACTATTCGTAGGT
The DNA here is from genome assembly GCA_029207805.1 of Tribolium confusum. Lineage (NCBI taxonomy): Eukaryota > Metazoa > Arthropoda > Insecta > Coleoptera > Tenebrionidae > Tribolium > Tribolium confusum. The sequence goes on from JALGAY010000006.1 coordinate 17,243,923, forward strand.
CCTCTTCTATCAGTCAGTGGGTTTAATAAGTGAAAGGCTTTTTCATAGTGGAATTGTTTAAACACAAAATTAATTACAACACTACACTCACACATTACAGTTACAAGTAATTTATTCTTTTATTTGCCGATTAGTTTTCTCCTCTTCTAACTCCTGTCGGTAACCGTTTTTCTTCGACCTTATCGAAAATTGTTAAGTCCTTGTTTCAGTTCTTTCACACTCATACATAATGAAGATTGCAGATGACAAGGGCGTAGCCCGAGTTTATCTGTAATTACACGAGTTACTATAATATTTTTAAGTTCACGGTTGATGTACAATATTTTATCTTCCAATGCCTAGAATTGGAAGAAAATTTTTTTTTTCATTGTTTTATATTTTCTTTTTAATGAAAATCACAGAAGTATGTTACTGTTATGCACCGTCATGACAACCTGAGTGAGGACGTGATATTGTTTCTGTTGTCAAAAAATCAAATCAGCTTTATTACTTTACTTAGCTTTGGGACAATAAATTTATTACATCATTCAATTACAAAATAAATTTCAATTTTTAACTCAAATCTGTGATACGATTTAATCTTGTCGAAGAGGGCGTAGATAAAGAATATTTAGTTGTGATTAAATAGTTGTATTTATATTTATTTACTGGTATTTTCCTCGAAAAAGAAATACTTGGAATGCTCTTGGGGCTGTTTGAAGCTGTCTATTTGATTTGTCTGATTTGGTGGAAATACACATTTTCGTGTTTTACCTCTTTCTAAAGAATGTGCTTGTAATATGGTAATAATTTGCTCAAGTGAGCAAAATAAAAAGTATAAAAAGCTCAATAGATAAATTTCATTTTTAAGGTATTAAGTTGAAAAACTTAACTGAAACGGTGATAAAAATTCAATTCAGTGAGCAAAATGAATAGAACGATAATGAAAGACCTGACAAGTTCAAAGAGTTTTTCTGGTAAAAAGAGTGACGTAGAGTTTTTATCAGCCGATTAAAGTGTATCTTTTAACACTCCAATCATAATTAGATGATAGATTAGAACGTGTTAAGTTATTTAGTACAAGATAATTTAATATATAATCGGATTGCCACCAGTATGCTATTATATTTGAGGAAAACAATGTTGCTAAGGCTTCTATAAAAGTCTAAAAACTAATTTAGCTTATACTTCTCATAGTGATAAAAGCTTTTCAATTAGTGTGAAATGCACAACAGGTTAAAGAGAATGTGCTGTTAGGAGAATATTCGCCTTTTGCAAATTTAATAATAAAATGTAATTAATTTTAATGACAATAAAACAAAACATAGCCGCAGTTACGAGTGCTCGATGAAATCGTAGAGGAAATGTGGTGGTTATTCAAGAACATTTTTGGTTGAAAGTATCTTTAACAGATTTTTCCAACAGTTAATTAACTTTTTCTGTTTGTTAAAGCAAGTCTTTTATTTTAGCTCATGAATTTTTTATGGATTCGGATTCTAAGTGCGGAAATTTTTCCTAAAAAATATCCCGATTTTTGAGATAAATTTTAATGGAGTTTAAATTACTTTCGTTGAATAGGGAATACTTCAAAACTGCTACCTTAATTTCAAATTCTTGGTAGTTTGTTATAGATAATTGCAAGGCGTCAAAATGATATTACGCATTTCTCTAATAATCATTTCTCTGCGTGCTTCAAGTCTCGGAATGGAAATAATTGTTGTGAGGAAGGGTTAGAAGTTCGAATCTAAATTTGATTAAGTTTTTAAGTGCCTATATCCAGAGATTTATCTCCCATTACACAAGGGAAATAGTAATTTATATCTTTGTGTAACGATGGGCGAGTGTTACTAATACCGCTTGAAATATCGCTTTTGCAAGACAAGGATTTGATGAAATTTCGCGCATAAACCGTTTTTCATTTGCCAACAGCGTATCATCGATTTTTATTTACAACGTAATATCGTCACGATAATTTACAACAACGACGTCTTTCGCAAATTGGTGATCTGTTGTGCGACTTTTGCGAGTGGTACGGTAATATTGAGATACGTGAGTCTCTAAGGTAATTCGTTTCAACATTTTGTCGAATATCTTTGGGCTTTTAGGAAAATTGCACCAGGTGGACGTAGGACAAAAAACGTTAAACCAAAAATAACAATTCACGAGGATTTTGTTTTCTCACCCGGCGCATCCACCAATTTTAGTAGCAGCAAAAAATTTCATTTGATTTTAGGAGGCACTATCTGTGGTGTCATTAGTGTTAGAATTTGATGGAAACTTTTCGTATTAAAGCCCAATGCGCGTATTTGCAACTTAGATTAAAATTATAGCTTTAAATCAAATTGTAGTTTGCTAATTAAATTTCTTTAAAGGAACGTTCACAGTGGTTACTTGTAATAACGGGTTTATTTTTTACTTTTTTTTTTACGTTGTTTTCAGTAACCAACTGAAAATTTTTAGTTCTTCTGTTGTCACTCTGAAAATTTTACGATTTTATAATATTTTAAAGAATTATTAGCGTGTTGGTAAACTTGGTATAATCTTGTCAACTTTACTTTTTAAATCTTAATGTCTATGGCATGCTAATGTCGTGTCGAGGGCTTGTCAAAACGTTAGAAAGGTTGTAAACAAAAACTCAAGGACTGTTTGATTAATTTTAATACCGCTACCACGGTGTCACCGCAAATTAAATTATTATTTTACTGTTGCATACCCAATTTTCTAATGACCAATGGGTTCGTACACGATGAACTATTGAGGAGAAAAAGGCCACAAATATACCTAAATCTAGTTATATCGTTTCGAGAAATGCAAGCTCAAATTTAAATTACAATTTAAGTAAAAAGTAGGCAAAATTATTCGGTTCGAGCTGAAGGCTCAAATAAATATAGGGTGTTTTTTTTAAATTTGACGTCAAAGTTGGCTGTGCATTGTCGTTTGTGAACGCACCACATAATAATATCTAACCTCACTTAGTAATTATTTGCAAAGTAGCAAAAGTCAATCGTCAAAGTTTGAATAATTTGAAAATCTCCATTTTCGAACGGCCAATACATACATAACTTGGACGAGTTACGAAATCGAATTGTTGGAAGAATTAATAAAATTAATGAACATCCTAACATGCTGATGAACGTTGCTAATGGCATGTGTCGACGAATCCAAATGTGTCTAGATGAAGGTGGTGGACATTTCGATTATTTGTTATAATTTTTTTCGATTAAATTGAATTATAAACCGTAAGTAGAGCAGTTTTAATTTTAATCACAAAAGTGAGGTTAGATGTCATTTTCTGGTTTGTTCACAAACGACAATGCACAGTCAACTTTGACATCAAATTTAAAAAAACACATGATAGTTTATTAATATAATTTAATTTATCATGAAATAATTAATCGATTTGAAGGCGAAGTGATGGTCAAAATGAATAGGTTACAAAGGGAAAATATTAAGATAATTTATTTAGCAGAGAAATATTGGATTGTGGGATCGTCCTATGTTCTTCATATTGTAAATGGTCCTGGATCGCTGTTGCTTGCTTATACTTGGCAAATTTAATAAAGATTTGCTGGAATTAATGCAGCTGAGAACTTAGTGGCTTGGACTTGGTAAGGATGTTTCATAGAAAATTTGTTTTTTACTTGTTAAAACAATATGATCACTTCGGCAATTTTTATATCTTGTATCTTACTTATAATAATTTTACTTGGTATTACTATTCAGCGATCGATGGATTTTAGACACTTAACGCATCTTGGTCTTGTTCTAATAATAATGGTGCATTTAATGGTTAATTAACTGCGGCTGTAAGGTATCCAAGCTCTTACACGATTATATTCGAAGAGGTATTAATTCAAATTTATGAAAATACTTTATTACTTATGAAACATTAACGAATTTTACCTCCTTCGAACTAAATAAAGTATACTGCTAGAGGTAGATTTACAAAAGATGTTTTTTTTTGAAACTGTGAAAGTACTACATATCTCTTACCCAATTTGCCCATGATAAGAAACAATTTTGAAATTTTTATTTTTGTTTCCTAAATAAAGAGAGGCTTGTATCATTTTTGTAGGATATATATTACTTTATTTAAATAATTATGTACATAAGTGCATTATCAGTAAATTTTTTGCTTTATAATTATTGACGTTAGGTACGTAGTTTTTTAAACATTATCAGTCATTTATTGATACGTTCCTCTGGCATATAATTGAAGGGTGGCATATATCTGCCTTGAAGATGTGTGAATATTGCTATTTTCTAGTTGTTTTGGACAAAGCTGATGAAATAGTTTTTAAGTTCTCATACGTTCATAACGCAGTCCTGCCTGATAACAGTTTTAGGGATTTTGTTGATTGTATATATTTATATCGGTTATATCGATGGGATTTTATTGTCAGTACTATCACTTTTATTAGTGTTTTTTCCATATCAGATTGTTTGCGAATTACTGTGCAGCTACTGATATTTTACAACATTCGTAATTTCTCTGTGAAGTGACGCATTTATCGATATTAAATTATGATGGAAAATTTAAATTGAAATTAGGGTAAGTACTATCGTCACAAGAAAAAAGTCACAACACTTATAATATGATACCCCAAAAATTAGTTTACCAGTCATTACAATATTGAAAAATTGTGCCAATAATTTTGAAAACCAGTACAGGGAATACAAATATTTTAGGGTGCCATATTATTATTTTTGGCGACTTAAATCTTGGTTTGACTGAAGTTTGTAATTAAGTTAGGCAATCTTAAACTGACAATTTGCTTAGGTATTGATTTAATTGTGTTTATTTTTTATAAAAAATAGAGGTGAACGTTTAAAAAGATAATTAATTTTTATCTTGAACGGGCGTCTATTAAATTAACGGTTGGTCTCAGTTGCATTCGTCTGGATGGCTTCTTCCCTCCCGTTAGTTTTTCATACATATCTGTATAAAAATTCCTTATAAAGAGTTTTTGCAATCTTACGTTAAAATACGGTAAACGTTATGTCGATATGATTATTATTGATTGTAGATCTGTTCACGCATTGTAAATATTGTAGCGTTAAGGTAAAAACGTATCCTGTTATTTTTCGTAAAATAATGAAGGTTTATCGTGTATAATATAATCCGTATGCACTTTATTATGTTTGTTGTAATGAGGTCGTTTCGTTTGTGGTTTTGCAAATTAAAATTATATTATAAATATATAACTATATCTCTTTCGCTTAATTAAATTGGGATTAATTTCAATTAACAGATTTAACTTTGATGTTTGCATAGTAATTAATAAGAGTTATTATAACGTTTTTTTCTTTAGTACAAAAACTGTTGGTTTTACGCTAAAATAATAGCAAATTTAAACGTTACCGTATCTTTAATGTAAGTTTGGCTGAAACTCTCTAATATTATTAATATACTGTTAAATCGAAGTAACGTTATGGTATTACGAAGATGCATTTTTAGGTAAACCTTTTTTTTTTAAATTAAAAGTAGAATAAGTGGCTTTACGTTTAGATTGTGGAAAGTTTTTTTTGTTTAATTAATAGTCTCGCTTCCTGCACTTTACATTAAAATAGGTATGCGAGACGTAGGTTGTAAATTGCAAATGCACGAAACTTGGGTGTTATAAAAACAATTCCCCATTCACAATTAGTTCGTGTCAGAAGATGGATGACATAATGGGGGATTGTTTAGTGTTTATTTAAAATTTGTCACTGAAGCCGCTTCTGTAATAGAATGGGGAGGTGTTTATGTTATTAAAATAAATTGTTTCCCGTTATTAACATTTTTAATTTAAGCGAAAGCGTGCTATTGCTTTAATCACTTAGATAATTGCTTTTGATGCAATTAGGAAGGGGGATTGATGAAAAATATGCATTTTTATTGATATAGAGACACTCTGTTAGTTGGAATTTTATGATCTCATAAGGTGTTCTGTGATACGGAAATTTAATTAGATTTTGACGACGATGATGAACACAATGTTCAGTTTTAATAAGACTGTTTGACGTCTATCGAAATGTTTCCGTCTTATGGAAATTGAATATTGTTCGTTATATGTATGCAGAAATGTTAAAATTGAAAAAGTTTCAAATGAACTTCGTCATGAATAAAGTGATAATGGAAAACTTGGTAATTATTAGTTATTAATAAAATTAAATAAGGAAATGTTGTAAAGGGAAGTTTCTATCTAGCAAATATTGTAACTAAAGAAGACCGTAGGGAAGCTTTTACCTATTAGAAGAGATTTTTCTTTTGAGATGCGTATTGGAGGATGTATTGCGTTTCCGTTTGTTTGTATTGTTCTATATTGCGACAACCTTGAGGAAAATGAGATTAGATATAAAAAGTAAATGATAATAATTTGAAGACACATGTAAAGGTCTCTACACACGGTTAAATTTATCGGAGTCAGTTTGTCTGATTTCACTAAATTAGATCGTAGCATTATTACCTTCAAAGTAATTATACATTTTTCTTAAATTTAGATAATGAATCAGCCAAATTGAATGTACGATGTACTTAATTGATTTCTAATTATGAAATTTTATATGAGCGGCGACAAAAGCTCACAATGCCGTTGGATTAGACCTGACTGGATCTTTTTTTAAGAACGCTTTCGTCTAGTTCGAGTAGTTAACATATCATCTTTGGTTATGGAGGGTCCGCACTATTGTAGACCGGTATACGGCGATAGCCGCATACTTATGGACTTCTTCTTTGACAATTTTCACAGATAAAATTTATGCACTGCAACTACGCATCTTTTGTAGGTAATAAGATTTTGTCTGTTTATCTTTTTGAAGATACTGTGGAAACAATTTATTCACTATATATGTTCTATGTTTTTTCTCGGTCTTCTAGGGAACCTTCTAGTCATCTAGTAATTCTTTGAAAAGCAATCCTGGGTAGACGCTTCCAAAAATACACATTTTAAAGTTTTTGGAACTGACGGCATTAGTTTTTTTCTTATTTTATTTTATAAATAGTGTAGAAACAGTTTTCCCTTATAATTGGCGCTTTGCCTTTCATACTGTATTATAAATTTTATGGTCTTTTGAGGCGGATGTGTAGAAAACTTTTGATGTAAAAGGGACATATTTTAAGGTTTTTTAATGATTTAGGGTCGGTTTACAGAAGGTGAATTAAATATTTAATTGTGATTAACTTTTAATTCGCGATGAAATCGGCCTTCCTCGGGTTTGATTGGTCAAAAGCGGCATTTAATCGCAATTAAAGTTAATGTCACTTTCTGTAAACTGGCCCATAGTGTTTTTGTAATCCTTGCAGGAACATTTTTTAATAATAACTGTCGCCTTCGGCTCCCAAATCGTATTTACAACTTTCATGGTGCTTCGAGCGAGATGTTAAAAAAATTCTGAAGGAGTAATTTACAATAATTCTAGGTTCTGATACGCAAGAATTTAAGAATGGACAGTTTTTCCTATTTTTTAAAATTATCATTTTGAAATTTTTAATTTTTGAATTTTCTGCAGAAATCAACCTTTTCAATATTATTTATAGTGTAGAGTTTTAGTTAGCACACACAATAACTGTGTTAAATTAAACTTTATACTTATGTTAGTTATAATTCTAACTGGAAGAACTATAAAAACTAGAAAAGTTACTAAAATATGAAAAATTCTATAGGTATTACAGTTAATATTAGCTAGAACAAATTTAAAAAAAAGTCGAAAAACATTTTCAAGTTTTGAATTTCTCGGCGTAATGAACTCTTCCGATACTAATTAAACACCCTGTAGCTGGTGTGAATTTCCATAGTGTAGGTTTAGTTACCTCTATTTACAAGCAGCGGCTTGATTGAAATTCCTGGTGTCGGCTTGGAGTACCCTCGGGAGACATTTCCATCATTAGAATAATAGAATCGTTAACATTTTGGAAATGAAATATTGTTCCTAATATGTGTAAAAATGAAACAATTGGATATTTAGTGTCCATGCGAATTCAATTTAGACGACAATAGATGTTCTATATCGAACGAATCCGCAATGCGACGGGTCAAGGGCAGGTCTAGAATAACACGGGAAAATTACCCTCGCTTGAACATCAACGGAACTTGTGGAACATTCCGCTTCATACGCTCTATGGACACATTGACGCGTTCCTTTAAAGCATTTAAATGAAGCCTGAATGATTAATATTCCGATTTCAGGAAAATTTAAACGGAAGAAAAAACGAAACAGACGAGATATAACTTCCGAGTATGAGATTTTTCCGTTGGCGATAAAATTTTATTCGGAAATTTATACCTCGTTTGATTTTTCTTCTGATATAATCCACATTGATGCTGTTTCTATATTTATATTCTTCTGAAGTGAGTGAAGCCTTAAAAAATTTATTTCCGCACAAACGGAAAAATGATACGGAATTAAGAAAATCTTTTCTTGAAAAAAAAAGCGTCTCTTGCTTTACTGACGTCTCGGGTAATAAAAAAATAATAAGTCTTGGATTACGGCTGCAGTATCGAGAAGCAAGAGATACGACACAAAATTCGTAGATACATTTTTAAACGAGAATATGCTGCTCTGGGGAGTACAGAGGAGAATCTTATTAAGAATTAAAGCGGTGTTTTTTAAGTACGTTTAGATAATCCACCAAAGTAAAGAGTTTTACAAAATTGGGAAAGAGAAAAAAATGACAACATTGGAAAAGAAATTTTATTTCGGTAAAAACTACAGCATATTACATTTTATAAAAATTGGAAACAATTTTTTAACAATTCAATTTTAAAAGTGGTATGAAACAATAAAAACCAGATTTTTGATTGAAACGTTCCATTAATAAAAAGGTTTGGACTTATTAAAATCGATTAACTTTAAAGTGTAAATTTTAGTTTTTCGATTCAATTCAGAATTATATTTTCAGTGAGAAACACACTATCTTGTCTTCCTATTTCAATGTTAAAAATTATGCAAAAGTTCTAACAAAAGAATTTGTAATTTCAATGGCAGGAACTTAATCCACTGACTAACATTGTTTATTTCACCATCATGCTACTATCACTTTAGTTGGAATAAATACTTTGTGCATACTTAATTAAACATAATTTTATATAACTCAAGTGGAACTTTAACTCAACAAGACCCGTTTAGAATAATTATTTAATCAACAAGTTGGTTAATGAAAGCGATTAATAATCGAGATGTTTTAATGCATGAGCGAAGCGAGTGCCTCCAATAAAGTACAGGTTATTAATCGCAAATTTACAAACAAGTTGATTAGGTACAAATTTTTTCCGAAGATCCTAGGCTAGTTCATTAAAAAAATTAAACAATTATACAAAGATCCATTTAGTGGCCAACTGAAAAGTATATTTGGTTGCCTATCTTTCAAATAATTTTAGACACTATTTGAAAATCTAGCTTAGTTTGGGACAAAACAGTGGTATTTCACATTAAAATTAAATTAATTTGATAATTTCACCTTGCTTTACATTCGCTGCGTCTTGTAATCACTCTCCAAACTGTTATTATTTATTTGACAATTGCGCGCATGCAGAGTGTTGTAAAGATCTTTTTTCAAACGATTTTTCGGAAAAAATCATGCATTAATAAATTTTTCTCAAAGATCAACGGAAAATGTCATTTTTAACATTTTGAAGAGTAAATTTCTTGCCTAATTTGAAAATTAACTTTTGGACCGTTAGAAATAAAGACACTGAAGTCTCTTGAAAGTTGTTTCAACGAACCAGCTCGTCCTTTTGGTGATAATAACACTTCTTTTTACAATAACCCTTATGAAATCTCTCTTAAACTAATTTGTAAGTCAAAACTGTAAAATTCAAACATTACGACAATTTTTTAGGCTTATAAATCGCAAGTTTACATGATAGTGTTTTGTAAACAAAATTGTAATATTTTTTTGTTTAATTAGTGTCTTTACTGAGCGGAGGACATTGTGTGACTTTACAAGCTAGTTTTAAAAAACCATAAATATTTTATTTGTAGTTTAAATTCTTTTTTTACCTATTTTTGCTTCCAATAGAAACTTTTAATATTTCACTCGTTTTACTAAAAAAGATGGTATGTGTTACACGTTTAGTTTTACGTTTAGAATATTACTAATTAATCTTCCCAGGATACAGTGGAGCTGTTTTTGAAAAGGGTACCATTTTTTTTGCAATTACATTTTTGTTTTTTATATCCGTCTTAAATGTTCATAAAAATTTTAACAAATTTGGAAACCGAAAACGCCAGTTTACAAAAAAGGGGTTTTGCAATGTTTATAGAAAACGAAATCATCGTCTTCGGCTTCCAAATTCTATTAAAAATTTTAAAATATAAATTTTTAGAAGTCGGAAGAGAAAATTTTTGTAAGCTGTTTTTTCTATACTAAGATTTTTATAAATTTTTGAAGGTGACAAATATAAAGAAAATGTTTTTTCGATGTTTATATCTACTTAGAAAAAAAGATACAATAAATATTTACTTCGGTCTTAAAATTTATTAAAAACTTTAAAACATGTTTTTTTGGAAATCAATAGGGAGAACTAGGTACTGTATATTGTCTTTCAGACTTTTTTATATTTGCCTTTATATATTAATACATGTTAGGATTTGGGAATCTACGGCGACAATTGTTATTAAAAAAATATTTACATAATGTTTATTTTTTTAAAAAGCTATTATTTTTGGTTCCAAAACTTTATTTAAAAACTTTAAAATATACACTTAGGAGATTCACACGCGAGAATTATTATAATTTGCCTTTTCTATATTCAAACTTTTCTCTACATCCGGCTCGAGCACTCCAAAATTTTGAAAAGTAATCTGGGAGTCAAAGACATTAATTTAGAAAAACATTTCAGAAATCTCTATTTTAAAAAAAAGAAAGAAAATTTCGCTTTTGATCCTAAAATTTTATAAATATTTTAAAAATAAATTTTTGGTGTTGGAAAGCCCAAATCATATTACTGACACTTCTTCAAACTTTTCTTTACATCTGGCACGAAGAATCATAAAATTTTTATCTTACAACTTGGGAACCGAAGGCGATAATTATTATTATAAAAAACGTTTCTGTAATGCTTATAAAAAATTGAATAAAATTGTCGCCGTCGCGGCTTCCATAAAATCTTATTTAAAACCTTATTAAAACATACATACGTTTTCAGAACTGGGAAGACAGAATTATTCTAAAACTGTAGATTTTCTACTAGAAAATCATCATCTATATCGTTATTTAGAACTTAATTAACAGTTTAGTTAAAATTTGCCGAGAGTTTTAACTTGAATTTTTTGTTAATTAACGTAACAATAAAAGCTCTAGTTGACTGTAATTTTCAAGATCCAAGAAACCAGTTAATTTCTCTTACTTGTATTTTCATTAAATTTACCCATAAACAGTAATCGCTCGTGTCTATAATTTGACGAAACATTCTGTATATCCAAGCCGTATTCCTTCAAAGTTTTAATCAACGATTTACCGACCGTATTTAATTCAGTGCTTTTCATAAAAGCACGAAATTTCTCTGGTAGATTCGCGTGCTTGCTTTTGTTATAACAACAAAAAAGATTTTCTCAACCAAAAACAGAGGAAATGAAACAATTTATCGAGAATTCCTCTCTAATGTTGCGAAAATTTAATAAACGTTTCATCATCCTGTTAAATATAATTACCGAAATTGTCACTTAATCTATAATCTATTTCCGGCATGTTCCGGTCCGGGCTTTTGCTGTGTAAGTCTTGTATACGAGCTTTTAAACTCGCGTCAAGGGAGATGTGTTTGTTTAGGTTTAAACAACTCGCTTGAAAAGAATAAAGGTCAAAGGGTTGAGTGCAGTACCGGATTACACATAAAACACATTAAACGGGTGTTTAGAGACTCAATCTAACAGCAGGAACAGGAAAAAAATCAGCAAACTGTTAACCAGGTAGATGGAAACTCATTAACCTAGATAAGTTAACAGGACGTTAAATTTTTATAAAGTAATTTTTGTGGTCGGAAAATTAACTTCTGGAATAGTTCTGTTTTAAAAAAGTTTGTGTTTTTTTTATTCGTTTATTTATACACACAGTTGCTTTTTGTAATTAGTAAAGTCACACAGTAGCTAAAAGCAGTTTTATTAATTTGACTGCAAATTGGAGTTCCCATAGGTCCAAACCAATTAGTGAAATTCAAAAATATTTTTTTGTTAGATAAATACATAGATATAGCCAATGTAATTTGTGTGACTAAAACATTTAAAAGTAATAGATTAATAATCAGGTGAACTTTTTTGCTACTTGAACAAACAGTTGTGTTAAACAATTTCAATAGCTAACTTAACATCTTTGTGTCGGTAATTTAATTATAAGTACTTATAAAATCAGCAATCAACTTATGCGATTTTAATAAAATAGTTTGTGCACTTGAAAACATATAATAGTTTCTCTTGCAATAAATTATGGCAATAACTATTTTTTTATTAATAAGAAGACATATACACAACAAAATTGAGTCAAAATTACATATAAGATTAAACTTTCACAAGAGAAAATTAGTTATTCTACTGACGATAAAGCCTAAAACTAAATTTTTATAGAGTAAAATTGTTTTAATAATTTTTTGTAGTGCAAATTAAATGCAGAAATCCTGATCACAGTGTAATTTGGTATTTTTTAAATGAATTATAAGTTTTGGTTGTTTGATGCTTTTAATGCGGTCCTGGCACGCAGGAAAAAATCTTTTGATAAATATAAAGCTCAGTTTGACATTTATTCATCTCCTGAACCCTCTTTAATACGCAACATGGTGAAAGGATGTTAAAATCGATTTAAATTGGTAATTCAGAAGATTGGTATATTCTATTTCAGGAATAGCCAACAATCCATTGAAACCGGACAATTTTCACGCTATATTAAGTCTAATGTTAAGTTGTCAAAACGTCAACTAAAGTAAACATTTGGTATTTTCTCTTGAACTTTTAACCTGCTTTATTTCATAGTTAACCTGAAATTTATTTCGTGAAAATGCGTTCAGAGGTAAACAATAAGAAATGTTTCGGTAGTAAAACTTACTATAAGAAACGGAAAAGCGAAATGTAATAAATTTATACGTATTATACAATAACAATTAAAAGTACATTTATTTTCACAGCGTGAAATTGACGGTTGGTAATAAACAAAGCTAATTAATGGTAAACATAAAATTGCACTTATTTTAACGTTAACTCTTGAAGCTTTTTCGATTTCAACATTATGTGTTGCAGTAAAAGAACACATATTGATTTTATCACTTAGGAGGGTAAGATGCTGGACTGGCGTTTTTATAAAACTGTTTTCTTATTTGCTTGAATTCAATTTAAAGTACGATTAGACGTCACTCACTTTATACAGAAAATAAATAAATGGGAAGAATCTGTATTAGGTTGTAAAAAGTTTTTTTTACTTTGAATCACGTTTTAAACAAAAATAAAGTGGTATTTATTGAAAAGGTGACAGATTTTCTCGATTTGAAAGCTTTGGTTTACTTAGAAAGGTTTTCACTTTTTTTATTTTCTCATAAAAAGGATTGAAAAGTGTAATAAATTGAATAAAGGGATAGCAAAGATGTGACATGACGTGACGTCGAAAAATTTTTGAAAAATTCTTGCTCTAGTGGAGGCAATTTTTATTTCTTTTCGATCAGAAATTTAAATTTCAATTTTCATGATTCAGTTTTGTATAACTAAAAATAGAGTGTAGATAACTGTGAAAGAGAAACAATGCTCACAAATTGTTACGTCAATTCAAGAATTCCTTACCTTATAAAAGAAACAAACTTTGCACCTTTGAATATTGGTTGGTAGCATACTATAATGATGAGAGAAGATAACTACATCCAATTAAGCAGAGTTAAAGTTAATTTTTCTGCCGTAACTAATTATTTAATTAATTTTCAAGTATAAAAGTTTCTAGCTTTATTTATTTCTGGCAGGATTAAAGGAAGAAATGTGTTTCAAGGGAGGATAACGTTTAGATTTTTAATTTATTTAATAGCATCGTATTTAGCACTTAGTAGATCTTATAAGCTTATAATCTTAAAAATATTTTTTGAGTTTAAAGTTGGGGATACTTGGGATAATTATTATATCAATTTTTTAAATGTTTGTTTCTACTGTGACTAGGGGAAGATGGGAGTTAAATATTTTATTGAGGGAAGCCTCAAGGATATACATTTTAGGGGTTGTTGGTGCGACCACGAAACAGCATACAAAGAGGTTTTTTTTTATTCTTTTATAAATAATGGAGAAGTTAAAGATAAAATATAAGAATGATAGATTGTTGTGTTTGTTATTAATGTAACCGTGTTATCACTTTCAGTCAGATTTTATTTCTTAGAAATCACACTTTTCTATTAATTTTTATTTGCAAAAAACTACATCTATCAATTTTTAATTTAACTTAATTATGTCATTTGTTGACCTTCCATATGTGAGTTACTTAACGGAGTTACTTATGTAACTAGTGATGTAATGAATTGAATTTCGACATTTATGGGCTGATTTCAAGTTGAGATAATACCGGTAGTATCGCAAATTTTAATACTTTTCCATGACAACAGCAAATCACAGCCCCGAATTTGTTTATTTTTCCATGGAAACAAAGATACTACCGGTATTATCTCAACTTGAAATCAGCCCATTAGTCAAATTAAGACCTGACAGTTGAGATAAAGTTGATAAATAATCATTGTTTATTGCAAAATTTTTGAGGCTACTTTTTTTTCTAATGTTTTTCACATTTGGTGTATCAAAATCGGAAACCTGACCGTGATCTTTCGCATTATGTCATTATTTTGAAAAATAATTAATCACATTACACCAACGTTTCGCAGGTCTTTACTATTTCCTACTTCTTCAGCTTCTACCAATACCAGTTATTATTATAATTATTAAAATTTTAATGCGCAAATGTTGCTCAAGTTATATTTGTTACTTTTTAGTTTATTTAATAACATTTTGTGGATTTTTATTTATTATTCATGTTGTAGAAATTTTTAACGAGGAGTAATTAAATTTACATCAACGAAATACAAAATTTGAAGGGCATTATACATCGTTATAACGTAACAATGACATTTTTTGTACAATTTCGATTTTTTCATTATTT
Source organism: Tribolium confusum (assembly GCA_029207805.1). Taxonomy (NCBI): domain Eukaryota; kingdom Metazoa; phylum Arthropoda; class Insecta; order Coleoptera; family Tenebrionidae; genus Tribolium; species Tribolium confusum. The sequence goes on from JALGAY010000006.1 coordinate 17,258,990, forward strand.
GTAGGTACAAAACAAGCTTGATTAAAAATTAATAAACGCTCCGGCTAACGTAGGATTTGGTATGTTTTCCGATTTAATCTCACTGTATTAAAGAACATTGGATTGAAGTTTTTTATGACTAATACTCTAGATTTAATCATGCATTTTATAATGTATAAAACAGCACTAAAAAGTAAAATGCCGATACTGAAACATTATTCATTTGCATAGGTACATCCGAGTAATTGAATTTACTACCACAGTAGGAGCAGTCGTGTTTGGACATAACGTTATTAATATTAATTTAAAATTTTATATTTTAACTAAAATATTCTTTTTGTAGATATACAAAGCAACTTTTTTATTTAGCATTACATTTTTTAATAAGTTATTTTTATCCCTGACGGCTTTATTAATTTCATGATGAAATAACATTTTAACAATTCACAATGTAAATTTTGTTATTTTTTAAAACAGAAACAGTTATAAAATTACTTCTGGAAGAGTGAATTTTTTAAAAAGCATTTCAAGATTTTATTTTATTTAGACTTCAAGTCTTTTAAATTAATTACTTGATATTATTTTTATATAATTCTTTGTGTAACAATTTTGATAAGAAAGCAGCGAGAATGTCCACCTTTTTTATTATCTTATTCTGTTTACTTACCCTTCGGTGATGTTAATTAATTACTCGAGAATAATGTACATATTTATTATACAGACTGTGTTGATTTTTTCCAATTAATTTATTCAGTATATTTATTTTTGTGTAATTAGTTCAAGTGATTTTTTACAAAATCATCGAAAAGTTAAGAGGGTGTGGTCTATGAGGGCAACGTACTCGGCGTCGAGACGCAACCTCATGCAGGTACTTCGGCGTCGTTTGTGACCTCTCGTCGCATACATTGTTGATTCTACGATGTCTATGCGTTATGAATATTGCAGAGAGCAATTGAGTGAAGTGACTCCTGTAATGCACTTTATTTCTAGTATGATTTTATAAATTGATGACCTTTTTAGGTTTGCTTCTAGGTATAATTGAAATTGTTTAAATTATTATCGGTAGACTTGTCGAGGAGTGGCTGTTTTTATTAACTTTAATTAATTTTCAAAGGTTTTACCAAGTTTATAGAGTGTGCATGTTACAGCGGTTGTAGTAATAACACTCGATATAGATAAAGTTTCAACTTCATGAATTAATTTCAGCTTGACTTTGTTGTTTTTGGAATTTGCATTATTAAATGGTTTTTTATCAACGCTCTAATATTTTTTTAACGATAGACTTTCTAACTGAAGTGGTGAATTGTTAAAATTTTAATCAAAAAACTATACTGTTCTTTATAGCTGAGTCTTTGAAGTTCATATTATATACTTCATTAGTATTTCTTTTTCTAGCTGTAGAGTGAAAACCGGTTATAGCGACTTTACAACCAGAATTTTTAGACGTGAAGGACTTCAAAAATTGAAAATTGACAATTGAAAACTGACAAAATTTTGTGATATTCAAGTCATTTGATATTCACTACACCTTTTTGGGAATATTTATTTAATTAAATTTTAATAAAAATCTAGTTATTTTCAAGTGGAAAAAGTTAGTTTTTAATTTATTATAGTAATTGAAATGTTAAAAGTTGTTGTTGAACACGTGAAATAAATATTATGATAGGTTTAATTGCTTTATAGTAAAAGAACATATCTATTATTTCTGTTCTCCTTATTTATCGTTTTTGCATTGTTTGAAAAAACTCGATGTCAGTATAAAAAAGTAATGATTCGGGTTGTTACGAATGCGAATATACCAGAATAAAAATTCGTAACTTTGTTGAGGTCTGATGTTGCAGTCGTAAAAAGGGAAACTGAAAAGTAATTAAGTATTTTTTTATTTACTTTTGCTTCCAGATGTGTAGTTATTTCAGTGTGTTCAAATAAAAGCTGTCTCTTTTAGTTTAGTACAAATAAATAAAAGCGAGGGAAATGTGAAAAATATTGTTGTTTATGCAGTAATAACCACATTATAACGTAGTCTTTGTTGTCTAGAAAAACTCTAATTTAATGTTTAAGCGCTGTTAATTAATTAAACATTTGCGCAAATGTGAAATAGCTATCTATACCTTATACATATGTATAATTTTTATAAGAAAATTTTTCACGTACGTTAAGGTTATTTCTAAAGATACCGCAAATATTAACACCATTATATTATAATAAATAATAAAATACAAAATTGTTAAGAAAGTAAAACCGCCTGTAAAATTAATTTTCTGGTGGATCGCCAATTCAATTATAAGAATTATTCTAAGAACAAAACTAAATAATTTTCCTCTATAATAAATAAACTTTCCTCTTCTCTTAACCAATCAGAAGACAGAAGAAGTGGGGATAGGCTTGTTGTCCGAATTCTACAGCCGATTTTTATTTCTTTATATTTTAACACTATCAGAAGTGGCTGGAAATTTATAGTTATTAACTGCCCTAATAATTTTTATATTAAACTACTCAAAATGAAAAACGAGCTACTTATTTATGTTGTCAATTTTATTTGAGACACTAAATGGACTTTGTTATGCAATAGGTAACCAAACTACAGGTCTGAGTAAAATAAGCAATTATTGTGTGTAAACGACGTATTTTTGTAGTCTGCAAAATAAATCAATAAAATGTCTGCTTATTATTTTAGTCTAGTATTCGGCAACAAGTTGGATATGATCAAATGCTTTCCTCTATAAATTAGTTTGTCTAGAAAGACGGGTTCGCTTCAGCTATTTTAATTAAAAATCGTATTTTTTCGAAAATGCGTCAGAGGTAACTATCGAAAGGTTTCAGAACTGGGAGATTTCTAATTGATGATGACGTTAAATTGAAGCTTGAGTTAGTACAACCTACGTATCCTAATGAGTATTTTGCTCTAAATATTTTAACTAAGATAGTTGTTAGTGATTTGTTCAGCATTTTGGTTGAGACAAGAAATTAATTCGTCTACAAAGTCTAAATTTGTGTTAGTTTTATGCAAAGTAGTATGTAATGCAAATTGTGTTTAACCTTTTGGGTAAAGTAAACTTTAAGTAAATCAATAATATTTCAGAAAGTTTACTTTGTGCTCCTTAGCTCTTCTAGGTGTGATTTTATTTAAAATAAAGCTTCTTGCCTATAGACATTTTATTTTCTATTAAACTTCGTAATTGTATTTGCACAAATTTTAAATTAACAGTACTGCATTTTAAGATATTTTGACTGGAAGATTATGTTTACTGTATTTTTAGTCGTTGTAAACGATATATTTTACGATGAATACACCAGGTGTGACAATAATGGAATGCAGTAATTGGAAAATGTCAGTTTGTAGGGTAATTAGGGAGTAATTAGAATTGATTTTGAATAAATTATTAGATGCTATTTCAGCAAGTAAATTGTTTATCTGTGCGACATGAGTTGTGATTTTATTACTCCACTAACAACAATTAATCATGTGTTTATATAATAGCAAATGCAAATTCAATCAAAACTCTTAATAAATGTCTTGTTTACAGAATTTATAGGCTATTTTTGATATCTTTCTGGCACACGCTAATTTAATTGTTATTACTACTATTACAGAGAAAAATCAATAGGGTTTAGTGTCACGCTATTTATTTTATAGACCAAAGTTTTCTTAAATGGCACACAATTTTCCCTAAGGCAAATTTTTGTATTTACGTCAAAGTTATTAATGCGATTTATGGATTTAATTAAATTTTGAATACATGTTAAATTTTAAACTGTTTTAAAATGTTCATTTTATTTGAAAGTTTGTGGCGTTCAGTGGGAGAGACTGGTTCAAAGAGACTTTTAATTAACTAATTTTGCCAAAAGGTAATCGTATCAATAGTTCTTACACATGGTCAAAACAAATTTTTTATGTAGAAAATAAATTACTAAACATGGAATCATGCTATTTTGTGTTCAAAGGTTTGGCATTACAGATTTATTTTTTATTAAAGCTTACTGTATACATATTTTTATAAAAGACAGTTTTTATTAAAAATGTACGTCTAATTAACTACTTTAACATTTTTTAAGCAAGAATTTATTAACAATTTATTAATATAGCAATATATTAATAGCTCTTATTACACAAATTGTTAAGTGGAAACTATCATCCTCTCTTTAGAGGATTGAAGGAAATTTATTCATTCATTATGATCCTTGCGGACTTCCGTCCATGAATTGGATTTAGTTCTGAAATTGTCAACAAGTTCTCTGGTGTGTGGCTAACCAATCTACCCTTATTTGGAGGAAATTCGTTTTAGATTACAGTTGTTACATTCAAATCGTATTCGATTCGATTTTTGCAAACCTCTAAATGTCATAACATGGGATCCCAACAATAGGAAACGTATATATTTCCAGATAACTTTTTTTTTGTAGTTTCAAAAGTAGTAACGACTGTTCATTTGTAAAAATGCTCACAGCATGCCATGACATTTTATTTTTAATTACGTGTGTTGTAATTTAAACAGGCGGTTTTTTCGTATATACATCCAATTAATAATTACTTTGTTGCATAGATATTTCTAACCTACCTTTTACTTGCCAATTAAACGATGTTTTTAAGGCGGGTAATTTTATTTTAAAGCATCATTAGTTAAAAACTGTTATTTGTTTTTAAAGACATATTAACTTCAAAATATTTTTAACACCCACTTTTGACACGACTTCTTAAACAGCAGTTTAAAACTTATAAAATTCAACAAAAAGTAGGTGGAATCTGCGGTGGAATTAATTAAAAGTGATAGATCTAATAATAAACTGGATCGAGCCTCGCGTATACGTTGCCGAAGCGAGCTGCGGTGGCAACATAGTATAAGAGAGAGAGATAGGATAATACACAGATTAAATGTGTGTGAGAGAGCAAATCACTTGCTGATAGGCAAGAACGTTGAATTTTTGAAAATAGAGGAATAATAAGGCAAGAAAATAAATTTTTAATTCAGTAAACATATCAGCGCCAGACCTTTATTGTGCATGCATACAATACTCATACTTTACAAATTAATATTTAATTTATCTGAAATCATATTATCTAAAATTGTTTAAAATGCTTCTTATAAACAAAATTGTTTAGAAATATGAAAATTGTAGCGATTTTAACACTTGTCTAAATGCAAATACCACCTTTAACACGGTAAATACACCACTTTTAATGTTTTGCCTACCAATATGTTGTCACCATATTTCTTTGCTTACCCTCACTCCAGTCTTATTATAACCTCAATGTTAAAAGTAGTATCTCTAGGCAGAGTCTCTTTATAATACTAATGCAAGGACTATAGTGTCCATTTTTGAACTAAATAATTTTTATTACGTTATTTAATGAGAAAAAGTGGCATTTTTAAAATTGATTGAAATTTCATTTTGGCAGGAAAGCGATTAAAGTTATCAAAGACATTGCCTTACGATTTCAAAGCACTTCAAAGTTTTTTTTTAACTGAATTTTTGTTACCTATGTATGTAATTATCAAATGCCGCTTCAGTTGAATTAATTTTCAATATTATATTTTGTTACCTCACAATAAATATAAATTTTTTGTTTTAAAACTGCATGTCAATACTTTGTTGCTTCAGTTTTGTTATTTCAGTTCTATTTGTTTATAGATACTGGTGTAAACATCGACTTTTAAACATCAATTTTATTCATTAAAATGAATTTTTATCGTTGATATTTTGCTCATTCAGCGATATTTTTCTGGCTTTATCCAGTACATTGTTTCAAAAAAAAAGAGCATAATTAGTTTACTTGAAATATGTTTTCTCTTTTATTAAGGGATGCGTTTATTTTTTCTAAAAACAATGGCTCTATTATTCTGTGTTCGCTGCCTCTCGGATATATACCATATAAACACTTCTACCTTATGTTTATTCCAGCAGGCTTAGGTCAGTGCTTTGCCTTTGACCGTATATTCCTACATAATTAAAGACTGACCCTTACCAAGTTTCGACTGGAGCTGTTCCTGTAAATCGGAATTGAAATGTTATACGAAATATCAGCTTTTTAATGGAGTTACGTGATAAACGTTTTTAATAGCCATTAGTTACAGAGCTTTTTAAAGAAATAATTTTAAAGTTGATTTTATAAAATTGCATGTAAACTTTATTCACAAAGTCTTGAATTTTTGAAATGAATATCGTTTTTACATGATAGTTTCTGAGTTTTTTTTTTCAGAAATTAGATGAACTGACCTATACACTTAATTGTTTTTTTTATTATTAGTTTTACTTGAGAATGGTAACGTCTTTACCAAAATGCCCGTCGTGTGCAAAATATTGTTAATTTTTTTTTATTAAATACTAGGAACGAAAATTCGGTTCGACTTACTAAGGTTTGAGCTATCGAAGTTTTATTGTAGTTTCCATTTTAAAACTAAAACAATCATTACAACTAGATATTAGTAAGATTTTTTACAAATAACTGTAATTCAAATAGAGATGGGTAGTTCGCGAACGAACTAATAAAAAGAACGGTTCTTTTATACGAACTACTTGAACTAGTTCGCGAACTATAAATGAACTAGTTCGTTCGCGATCGAGTCGCGAAGATACATTCCGATTCATTAGTTCGCGAACGAACTATAAAAATGAATTCGTTCGCGACCGAGTGAACGTATCACTCGGTCGCGAACGAATCGGTCTCACTCGGTCGCAATGATACATTCCGATTTATTAGTTCGCGAAGGAACTATAATAATGAATTCGTTCGCGACCGAGTCAACGTATCACTCGGTCGCGAACGTATCGGTCTCACTCGGTCGCAAAGATACATTCCGATTTATTAGTTCGCGAACGAAATATAAAAACGAACGATTCTTTTTGACGAACTAGTTCGCGCGAACTAGTTCATTCAAAAGAACGATAATTCCCATCTCTAAATTCAAATCTGAACATAAATGTCGATGCTTCGAAAAAAATTTGTGATTAGCATCAACCGCATTTTTTCATCAGTGAAATTAATCTTTGTTGAGCATCTGTCTTTTTCCAAATTCAAGTTATGAATCGTGAATTTCCCTCTTGTGTTAATAGCTTTAACATCAATTTCATTAAAATCTCCGGAATTTTCCAATCACTTTTATTACCATCAAAATGTAAAAATTTAATTTACGAGTATATTTGCTGCATTGTGAAAAGTTTTAAACGCTAATTAAATTAGTTAACTGTTCAAAGTTTAGGAGGAAAAAAATAATTGATGATTGGAAATTAACATGTTAATAATTTAACAAAGCTTCCGGCGACGAGTTTTCAATTAACTAGAGAAAAATTGTTTGCAAATTTGATGGCAGGTTAAAATTACAAACAAGTTCATTAAAATTAAATAAATGACAGTTTGCTTCTTAACCTTTTTCTCAGTGCAAATTCTCAATTTTTCCGCCAAAATCTAATCTCGCTTGAAATTGACATTTCATTTTATGAAGAGTCACTTGAAGCAACAAAAATATGGGATTTTTGCTCTTAGAACTTAATTCTATATTATTTTTGTATGAATTAAATTGAATTTTTGTTACAGCTCTGCATTGGATACCGTGACAAATACGAAAGTTGCGATAAAGAAAATATCACCTTTTGAACATCAGACTTATTGCCAGAGAACTCTCAGAGAAATAAAAATACTCACAAGGTTTAAACACGAAAATGTAAGTAATATTTTATAATGCATTCATGTATCTAAAATTTAATTTGGTTGATGTTATTTGTAAAAAAATATTTGAATCATCCATCACTTACGCGACCGTGAAAAAGAATTTCACGCGACATGTTTTAACTTTTTTAGTATGATTAAATTGTCATAGAAGCTTGTTCTATTTTCTGGTGAATGGTGGTCACATTTGTCGTTGTTTCTATATAACCAGAGTGCGGAAAAATAAGCACTTATTTTTTGAAAATAAGCGCCTATAAAAACCTTCTATTTTTTTTCAAAATGACATTAAAATAAGTAGTAAAAGCAAAAAAGGTGTTTACGAATTTGTTTACCAAGATAAATAGGCATATTTCAATTATATTGATGGTTGAACTTTGAATAACCTATTTTAAAAAAATATGTATTTCTGAGGGATATTGCAGAGAAAATAGTTTGATCAAAATTTACGAAATTTTATTTCGAAAAATTGTGCGTTCTTGTTGCGTATTTTCGAAACGACTTTTTTTTAGAACAGTGTCGATTCTTTTCATCATCATTTTTCTTTTTAGATAAAAGTAAGATCATTTTAAATTTAATTTACTAAATATATTTTTTATAGTTTCATGACCTCTCAACTTTTTCATAAATTAGGTAAAATTTAAAAAAAGGCAAAAACATTGGTCATGAATTCTTTCATAATGATAAAAAACGACGTTTTAAAAGTTTCGGAAATATGTATTTAGGGGCACTTCATTTTTAAGTCAAATTTCGATAAAACCTTTTTCACAGCAACACTCTCAGTTTATATTAGTAAAAATAACAAAAAGCAAGGGGTGGTCCCAGTTTCGTTTAGAGCCGATATATATTTTCTATGAAAGGAAAATATCTCGATTAAAAAATCTCAAGAAAATAAGAAATAAAGTGAAAATAAGCTTGAATATTTCAAAATAAGCGATTAAAAAATAAGAGGTTAGGAGCGAATAAGAGATTATTTTAAGCAAAATAAGCACAACAGAATTAGTGTCAAATTTGAATCAATTTTTAGCATTTTACGAAAATATTCTATTAAAATTCAGTGATGAAACTTTTGCTAGAAACCCTCACCCTACATATGACAATTCTAAGAAGGAATTTAAATGAAGACTTTGTAAAATTGAAAAATTTCAATTTCCTTCCTTTATTAAAAAAATACGTTACCTTTCTCGAATATTGAAGCTAAATTTGTGTACCTATTTGACCGAAATCGAAATCGATTCGAAAGCTATGCCTCTAGGGATTTTCGGATGTTGGGAAGAGACATCGGAAAAAGTCAACTAATGAATAATTACGAATCATCGTTAGATATTTATCAATTCGCTGCTAATCTTCGACAGATTTAATCCTAAATCGTGACTATCTACCAACAGCTGCAAATGATCTTTCTAATTAAAATGACAGAGAAAGATGATTTTTCTTATGTAAATTTAAGACGAGCAAAATGGCTGATCACACTGTTTAAAATTCTGCTTTAAAACTTTTGATGGGACTTCCCAAACTTCTTTAATAATAAATGAGAAGAAAACATTTCAAAAACAAGGTATGTATGGATATTACAAAAAAATTGAGACAGATGCCGACACAAATTTTATTATTCCTTGAATTGTAGGATTAAAAAGCTTAGTGAACCGTAAAACCAACGTGTTTCACATTGTTTAAATATTTATAAGGGATGACAAGAGTTGAAGTGGAATCGTTGTATTATAAATAAATTAGATTTACAGGACACACCTTTCATTCAAACAAGAATATTTTATTACACTTTTTAAAAAAGTTATTTTCAGTTTATTATTGATTAACTTTTATGTACACATGACAAACATAATGACGCAGTATAATATGTAGTTATTTATGTATAAAAGGAATTAGAAGGATGCTAATGACTATAAGCAACGGGCTTACAGCTCCGAAAATCTTACAATACTGGTTGTTAATTCGAAAACTGCCAATCTCTACTATTCCGAACCAAGTTTGACGTAGCTGACTTTAAAGGTAAGTTTTCTGTTTATTACTAGCGCAATAAAAATAGTATTGTTACCAAATGCAAGTAATTTATGCCATCTGAGAAAACCGCCTAGGGCAGGTAGGTTTGTCTCTACTTTTATAGATTTGATCTGCTCCGGGCGGCTTTCTCAGATGCCATCGAAGGATCTAATGACCATAAATTAGGTACTTGCATTTGGTTAACAATGCAATCTTTATTCACTTCTAATAAACAGAAGACTAGCCTTTAAAGTCAGCTACGCAAAATTGGTTTGAAAAAGGATATATACCTTTGTTATACCTCAGCTAAATATATATTTTTTTTTTAGATTACTTACATCATGTTGTATTTTTTATTATCAAAGCAAATCCTACATTAATTCAAACTTATTTGTTTTTAATATAATTATGTACCACAAAATTATATTTCTTACGGCAACAAAATAAAAAACCTTAAAACGAGAGTTGGGAGAGGAAGCTTCTTCTGGTCGATGAAAGCTCTCTCTTGATAATACCGTTTTTCTGTTGGCAAAATTTGTCATTAAAAACTTTACGAATTAATTGTAATTGCATTTTTTGAACGTTTATTACGAGAAAAAATTCAATGTTTTTTTTTCAGTAAAATTAAACTGATATTCGTCGATATTCATTCTTGCTTTAAAAACGAAGTAAATCACGGTTAATATTAAACTTTGGAAGCTACCATTTGGTAAAAGGCTTCTAAAGATAAATTATTATTATTGGACAACTGAAGAAGGAAAGTTGACTGCAGGAAAAATAAATCATTCGAATATTTTTAATATTAAAATTCGCGAAGATGATTGATTGGAAAAGAATTGGAAATATATGAAAACTGTGGAAGTAAAATTGTAACGGAAAAGGCAAAGGAAAGTAAATTCTCGTATTTACGGTTCCTTCAGAATTAAGCACAAACCACGTGACTAAATAAAAACAAAAATTGTATTAAAGCTTTTGTGTAACACATTATGCTACTGATAAAAAGCAAAAGATGGCCAGAGTAATCGTTCTTTAATTTTTTTAGTAATTATTTTAATAATTAATTTATAAGTAATTATTTGCGTTAACTAATGTCAATTGTGGGGTTAGATTTTATAAGCAAATTAGCCACGCGAGGTGAGATTATTTCTGAAGGCACTGTATTATTAAATAGCCTAATTAGTTTGTCATAACTCAAAAAGCCATTAGGTTCTTTCTAACATGCGGTGAGAGACGTTTTAGCACCACCCAACGAAACTCAAAAATATCAAGAAATGTTCAAGTTGAACTTCGCTTCTTTCGCTTGTGAAGTGGATCAAATTTGCTTTACCTTTTATATTATTATTTTTGTTTTTGCTTAATTTACTAGTTGAAGCAGTTATGTCGAAATAAAATAAATTTTGAATATATTGTAATTTATTATCTTTTACAATTAATTTTAAAGTGTAAAAAATTAACAAAAGAATTGCTATAATAATATTACTATTATAATTATAAACATCCCAATTGTGGTGAAATGAATTCCTTAAAAGGAATGTTTCTTAACTTGGTTTCTAACAACATTTTGTTTTGAAGAAGTTTTGTATATTTTGGAGTTTGGAGCAGTTAAACTCATGTTCTTATATTACAAATCCCATACATTTGAGAGCTGAGTAAGCAGTGAAATGTAAACTGTCTAGTCATATTGTATCTACTTAATTTCGTTGGTATTTATCCTCATAACGGTATGGTTATGATCAAAGTACTTGTAGCAATAAAATTATATTAATTAATTTAGTCAGGATTGCTTGGGTTTACTCGTATATTTTAGAGGTGGATGTATGTAGTTCCATGTTTATCATAAAGTGGTTAGTTATTTGCAAAATTATTATTGCATTTTGATCACAAGACGTAAATAATAATATAATAATAATCTCTGCATTATTACAAAATATAATGTAGCTAATTTTTGTTTTACTTAAAAAATGCAGGAAGTTATTACTTACTTCTTGCTTATGTTTGATATAAAAGAAAAATCTGATATTAAAAGTTTTATTAGAAATAATATTCTTTTTAGGAAAATCAAAAAAGTTTCAGGCAATTTAAATTGATCTTTTTTTTAATTTTTAATAACTTTCAACTTCTTTCGAGTTTTCTGTATTAAATGTTTTTATTATTACACGTAATACAGTTTTATTTCACTTCTTTTTTCTTTTATTGCATAATTATGTGTTATTAAATGTCAACTGTGACATTGTAAATTCTTTTCATAAGTGGAATACTGGTATTGGTTTAATTAATTTATTCAAACACAACAGTAACAAACATTTATTATTTAGACACTATTTTTATATTTATTATACAAGTGGTTAAAATAAACGTTTAATTAGCGGATAGTTTAAACACACAGTTTTAATATTTGTTAGTTAAACATTCATTTTATTTAGCGAGAGTTTAGTACATATGTTTATTTAATTTTGTCTCATAAACTCTAAATTTTAAAATTCTATTCTAATTTGACATTGTCTATTTTTATTTCAGAATCGTTAAATTTAACGGTAGGTAGCAAGGTGACTATTATTACTATAGAAACGTAGTATTCTACTGAATTGAACAGTTCGAGTTGTACAACTCTTTCTTATCCTTAGGAGTTTCTGGAACCTAAACTTTTAAAGAAAAACGTATCGTGTCGCGGACTTTTATGTAAAAAAAATAAATTTCTACAACTTTTTTAACATTTTTATTACCAAAAAGCGAGATTTTTAGGCCATTTTCTCGTAACTCCCAAGTTTACAATATCCCAAACTTTTTGCTTTATTTTTGTATTATTTAGTTGTAACAGAATGGATTGAATGATCTGCAACAATATCGGTGATTATAGAATTTAAATCTCTAGGATTGTGGAAACTGATTTTAGTTTGAATTATTAACATTTAATATCTATTTATCCATCCTAATAATTACTGTCATTTTTTATCTAATCTTTGGTTATCTACTATTTCTCGCTTAATTAGTATTTCTTAATTTTTCCTAATCTATTAACTTTTCTATTCATTATTCAAAAAATACTTAAGAGGGTTACCTAGCGTTCTTCGGTCGCTTTCAAAATTTAGCCACTTGCTTGTTTTTCACGTTTTTTGTGCTAGGTATGTATAGCCTTGATACAGACTTTAACAAAAACCTGGCTTTCCAATTTCCACTCGGTGGCGGTGGCACTTTAGAGTGATTTTTTTATAAACTTAACTTTTCGAGCCATTTGTTTATTATGCATTTAAAAAAATTTTTTTTTTTGCTAAGACTTGTTATAATATCTATATCTTTGCAGCTAGAGAAAGAAATTTACTCGCAGTTCTATTTTTCAATAAATTTTTTTGTTAAATTTAAAAATTAAAAATTATGACCGTGTAGCGTTAAAAAGTTATGTTATGGGAACACTTGTACCAAAAATTAAAACTACAATAACAACAAAATGCTACGAAAAGTTAGAAAATGTGTGCTAGTGAACCCTCTTAACAATTAAGTTAAACCAGCAGAGATATTTTTCTAAATGAAAATATTTTGATAGGCTTATAATATTGATTATATTATTTAAAGTACAGTTAAAATTAGTTTAAAGGATGTGACCTTACAGAGAAAATGTTAATATGATCTCAAGATACGTTATTTGTTGGAAAAGGTTGTCAATTTATCACTCTAATTAGTATATCTATTTACCCAGTTTAACCGCCGACAAATGCCAACGTCTCACAAACAAGAAATGCAATGAAATCTACAAAATCTTACAATTAGAGTTTAAATGAAATCACTTGAGAGTCTGGCATAAACCCTAAGAGATAGGATTAGGAAGTTTGTTACGACAAAACAAAACAGACTTGTTCGTCATTCTACTTGTTGTAGAATTTGAATAGATTTTAGTTGGGTTTTTCAATTTTTAAAACAATGTGTCTGTTAGACTTTCTTATACATTTTGGTATTATTCAGCAAGTTATACTTGTATTCGCACTCGTAAGAATTCGGAGGGGGGACACGGGACACTCTGGACAGGTACAACATTCTAAAAACTATTCGTTGTTTTTATAAAGAAATTATTATTAATGACTTGATGTAGTGGTTATTTATTAGTTTTAATTACGGAATATCTCTCCAAAAAATGGAAGATTATGAAAAGCGTTCATTTAAAGCTTAAGTACATAATTTGTTGATTTGAATTACTGGTATAAAGGTTCTAAAGAAACCTGTATTCTAAGGTAAATTTTATGCAATTGTAAACAAAGTTTTTTCAAAATTATAGCAAGTGTCTGTTTGAATACGTATTTAAATTAATTTTATTTTAAGTATTGATTAGCATTCTATTTGTTTTAATGTTTTAGTAATTGTGTGGATAAATAGAAATTACGTACCTAATCAACAAAACTCATTTGTATTTGCAAATTTAATGTGGAAATTATATTAGAAATAATGCCTTGGGTAAATATTAAATGTTTTGCTTGTATGTAAAAGGTATTTGTTTAATATTATTTATTTTAGCTGCAATTTAAAATTGATTATTTTTTTAATAGAACAAAAATGCAAGTTTGGTTACATAATTGGCAATTAACAAGAAGCGATACGCGCTCTTTTGATGATTTTTTTGAATTAGTGAACACGTGCGTTTTTGAGGAGGTAAATTCGAACTGTTGACAAAAACGTCAAAAAAGATATCAATTAGAATTTGACTTATTTTTTCTTCTTTAACAATGCACATTTTTCCTATTTTAGATAGTTAAAACATAATCGAAAGAAAAAAAAAATACTGTCGAGGGCAAAGTAAGTTGCTCGAGGGTGCAAATTTCTTTTGGCTTTAGGCACCTGCAATTTACGTACAAGTGAAAATAAAAACTTAAATTTTCGAATATTGGACTGTTATATGTTCATCAATTTTTGGAGAGTGCGCTGTTGTCACTGTTGTCAGTTTTACGAAACCAAATTGTTATTAAGTAATAATTTGACGAGAAGACAAAGTCTTGTCTGAAATTGTTAATTCCAATTTGGTAGAGTCTAATTGTGGAGAGCACTCGAGAGAAATTGAAACAATGTAATAGTTGCTAATTTATCAAGATCGAGTTATATATGATAAGATTATTTCCTTAACCGAATTTTAAAATGTTGAGAAAACCAAATAGTTTTTTTCGTTTAATGATTTTCTTTACTTGTGACATTTTTTATTTATTTGACATTTACTTTGACGTGCTTGATTTTGAGTTGTTATAAAATTATTGATGCAAATAGTTACTGATATCCAAGGTTCCTTAAACGAACCTTGACTGATATCTTTTAATTCCAATCGTAATTATAAATGTGATATGTCAAAATAATATTTTAATTTGACAGCTCAAATAATCCATATTGATGTAGGGCAACGGGCGTTTTAATCTTAATCTTTATAGCCCATAGGCGTAATGTTTTATTTACGACCATGTTAACTAAGGTGTAAATACACAAATTTGATTTTAATTTTAAATTTGCTTTAGTTGAGCATAAAAAATAATAAAGTGCTATAACTTTGTCTATATTTTTCGTCGATATTTATCCAATAAGAAAATAATATTTTAGGTTCATTGAATTTGAAGAGGCAGCCTGTTAATATCTGCAACAAAAGTCTTTGTTAAAAGTTAATACTTATAATTTCTTGCTTTCTTCCTAATATATTTCTCCAGTCAGATAAACATTTTAATTAAAAATATGGATTTTGTTATCGAAATATTGCCATTGTTGTACACTACTGTTCTCAATAAAACGTGCTTTTGTGAGTTAATAAAAAATTGGGTTTTTCTCGCAAAGACAAATTGTTGTCCCGTAAAAAAATTGATACAGCTTTAATTAGGTCGCTTTTAATTTTGCATGAGTGGGCTAATAAGCCATTACTTTATGGTCACTGAACGAAATTTCCATCAAGTTCTCTCCATTCGTTCACACTGACACAACAGTTAACTATTAGCTACTGTCTGTATGTACATATTTCAACTCGGTAGCTAACACAAACGAGATACTAGCACTAATGAAATTAGGCATGTGAGTTTAATAACATTGTACGTATTTGTGTCACATATTTCAGCGTATTTACCTGTTTTGTCGGATTAGGGGAGTGTAATGATGAAATGGGTGCTTTGAACAAGATTTTCCTTGTATTTAATCGTGATAATAACAACTTAAATTCGTTATAGCACTCTTTATGCTTGTTTCTCCCTAGTTAGGAGCTTATAAGGGTAAGGAAAACAACGGCAGAGCTAGTCGTCGAAAAATGAAAATCATTTTGTTAGTTTGCTTGTACAAATATATTACAGAGATTTTTAATTACATAATTGTATTTTTAGGCTTTTATTACACAAAATTCGAATTTTTTGTTCTTTTCTAATTTTATAAATGGAGTTTTAGAATATGTAATATATTTTTGTAATTCATTAAACAAAATTTGTGATTTTTATAAAAGGTACTTAACACTACTCTGATATCCAAAAATGTTAAAAGAATATCTGATGCTAAGTCTTAGCAAAACTAAATATAAATTTGAGATTTGTTATTTGATGTATTATAAAAAAAATGAAATATCTAAATCGGGACAACTGAATTATTTTGACTTGTATGTATTGTAAGTTTATAAGTTTATATTTGAGTCCGCGATTCGTTATTGTTTGTTGTGGACATGCATACCGAGTCCGTGGTTGTTACTTGATTTTAAAGCAAACTACTTTCCTGATTTTAGTATTGTTTGTGGAGCAGGCTGTTGTTGGTTTATCCGGCATGCCAAAAATTCCTTCGCAGCTGACGCTAGAGCTGCAGGTTTGCCATTAGATTATCCCAACAACATCGAAAGCCTGCGAGAACCGACCTGAGGAATTTGTTGAGTTTGATTTACTTGTTTGTATAATTAGTTTATTAGTGGTATAATTATTTAATTTTGTGTAATTATTACAAAAAAAAATGATTTATACTTTTTCAATATACCTATTCAGTTTATACAATGTCGAATCTTGCTGTTATTTGACTATTAAGCAACCGGAGTTCTAAAAAACCTCGTTGCAACTTGCTGCGTTCACCTCATAATTAAAGCGATGATACCTAATGGGTCCATAAATGGTGGAATTGTAAAGCTCAACAGTAGAGAAAATAATATTAGACATACTTCCCAGTACAATGTCCTTTGAAAGGACTTTCAAAAAAAATTTGATACATACAAACGTAAAACTTTGTGAGTGCCTTTCTTGCAACGAGTCTGACAAACTTATCCAATGGGAAACTTTTCGGCGCTGCTGCGTTTTTGTCGGACAAGTTGACCACTATTTTTAAATTAATTTTATTAAACAAATTTCAAAAAATCAATATTGGATATACGGGGATGACTCCCGTAGAGAGTAAAGTTATATCGACATTTTTGGGGTGGTGAACACCCCATACGCAGCATGATTTTTGTCGGACAAGTTGACCACTATTATAGTTTTAAAATTTAAAAATAGTGGTCAACTTGTCCGACAAAAATCATGTTGCGTATGGAGTGTCCACCACTCTGAAGATGTTGCTATGGCGGCATTAGAAAACGCAGCAGCGCCGAAAGTTTCCCATTAGATAAGTTTGTCAGACGCGTTGCAAGAAAGGCACTCACAAAGTTTTACGTTTGTATGTATCAAAAAAATTCTTAAGGACATTGTACTAGGGACTAACACTACTGAACTTTCCGTTACCAACAAAATAATTATCCAGTGATTATACCCACATTAATAGAATAGCAAGCTCCGTGATACCACTTATTTTATTTTATAAAAAAAAGAGGAATATTTAGGGGGAAACATTTTTTATGGGATTTTTAAAGTTATTTTTAATTACTACTACTACTAAATTACCAAAAATTTTTAATTTTTTGTGGCCAACTTAATCAGTATTTCTTGATCTCGGTCTAATTCACCTTTAACAATTATTTGAAAAGTTCATTTATTATCCATTCATCAGAAATAAATTAAAACTTGTATGTTGTAAAAAAACTATATTTTTTTCTTTGTGATTAAAGTTCTTTTTAAAACCAAGTATGTTTTGGGCGTATTTAGCTTGGATCTACGAGATTTTGACCCATAATATAGAGGAAACCATCGTCGATGGGTTGGCAACACTCAAATAGAAAAGAAAGCTCATCGAAATGACTTGCCTTAATATATGTATATTTAAAAAAATTGTATTGTTTTTAGTATAAATATTATAACACGGAAATTTCTGGTAATTTTACTACGCAGCTTTTCGAATTAGTCTAAGTAGGAACGCAAAGTATAAAAGAAACTGTAAAACTGGAAGAATTTAGTAGAAGAGTAATCGAGAAATTTCCACGTGACACAGTCGTGGCGCTAAAGTTTGTTAATTGTTGAATAACTTCATCAATCAACTGCTTAACAGCAATAGATTAGTAGCAATAGAGTCTGAACGCGAGATAAATAGTTGAAAAAAAAGTGGCAAGGAACGAGTTGTAGTTACCTGTGTTAGACATATTGGTTGTAAATTATTTTTGCGTTTGAATAAACGAATTTAAATCAGGGAAACGTTTCACCTATAGAACCCAACCCTCTGATACTGACAGAAAAACGGCTGTTTTTGCAATGAGTTTTATCATTTATTAATTTTTGTTTTATAGTCTTACTATAAAATCTGGTGCTAAACAATCTTCAATGTTTTACCGCTTTAATAAAAATTGATCTCAAGTGTAAAATTGAGGACAGTCTTTATTTTTGGTAACATTCTAAACAACACCCTAGCTTTAAGAGTCATTTTTTTAACTATAGATCGTTGGTCAAATGTATGGAACCAAACGATTTTCGGCTGAACTTGAAATATTTTTAAGAAAATAAAATATGGAGGTTGAATGGCTATAAAAAAACAACTTTATTAGCGTATTTAATTTTTTTTATTTACTTAAGTTTTTGAGATAAAAATAACAAGTTTTTTAAATGGAAACATACCTTGATTTTTTCTCTTAAACAAGATTTTTAAAGAAAATGTTGCTGTGTTAATTTTTTAAATATTAACATTAAAAAGGTTTTAAATAAAAAAATTAAATATATTGTTTTCCTGACGTTCTATTTCGTACTACTTAGGTCAAGTACGGATAGAGTACTACTTGTAACCCTACTTGAGTTATGGGGTGGAAGATAGTATGTCAAGGAAGTGAATTTATTCGTTTACTTAAAATATTTAACGTTAATATTTAAAAAACTGAAACAGCATCATTTTATTTAAAAAGTTTTTTGATTATCTCAAAAATTTAAATAAATAAAGAATGCTAAGTACGCTAATAACGTTGGATTTTTATAGCTATTCAACCTTCAATTTAAGTTTTTTTTTTTCAGTAATTATGTCTTTAAGCCTACTCGTAGAATAAACAGAGAACAAGAAAAAGATAAGAAAATTGATTGCTTGATTCTTTTTCAGATAATCGACATAAGGGACATTCTTCGAGCAGTTACGATAGATCAGATGAGAGACGTTTACATTGTACAGTGTTTAATGGAAACAGACCTTTATAAACTTCTTAAAACACAGGTAAGTCGAAATAACAAAAGGAGTTTCTTTTGTTTACTGAAGACGAGCTTTCAGCAGTTTAAATATCAAATATTTATTTAATTGAGTTATTGTATATTTTTATTACATTGAGCTTAATTAGCGAAAATGAGCGTTGTATTGATTTGGCATTGTGTATTTTTACGAGAAATGTTTCGAATATCTGATCTGACCACATACATTAGGGAAAATTGAAAATCAACATAAATATTGGCTGAGGTCTGTGTAAACCGACCTCGCTCTTTGTCAAGTGTAATCGACGCATCACGAATGGTGTAAAATTGCAGAATACACACTAATTGCAACCAAACATCATAAATTTTATTTGATTTAGTTATTTATATTAATAATTAGGCAAATGGATAATTGTTATTGTTACTTAAGTTATAAGCTAGCTTGAAATCTAATAAGCACAAAATCACAGGACCAAAATAAACAAACTTTATTCTCGGTTAGGTGCTTTAAACCTGTTATCCTTCTGAGTCTAGCAAGGATTTATTGTTAAAGTTGCTTTAGTTTTAGTTCTATAATCTACTTAAATATGGATAAAGCAGTTTATAATTCATAATACTTCTTTCCAGAGACTGAGTAACGACCACATATGTTACTTCCTATACCAAATCCTTCGAGGGTTGAAATATATACATTCGGCAAATGTACTTCATAGGGATTTGAAACCAAGCAATCTTCTCTTAAATACAACCTGCGATCTTAAAGTAAGTCTCAAAAGATCATTTTCTGTAATAATCATAAAATCAATAATATACAGAAATAAATTTTTTGAAATAAATATAAAAGAAAGGTCTACTGTTTGATACATGTCACATAGGTTATTAAAATTAGTTAAAAATAAAATTCTACGTCACTTTTTTTTCTTTAAAACAAAAAATAAATAATAGTTTTGTTGTCGAATATAAAATGTTTTTAACACACTTGAGATTGGTTTTTCCTTTGCTTTAGTTTTTCTGACTCAAGTTTTATTTCCACTTGGATACTGCTGATATACACGAAGTTGGTATTTTCGCGGATTTAGTTATTTGTATTTGTGACACAATATTGCTGGGAAAATTCTAGAAATTACGAATCGTAGCAGCTGCTACAATATTTAGTGTAAAATAACTGATAAATCTGTATTACCTAAATATATTTTCCAGTATGTATTAAATATAATGTGGGATGTAGTGATACAGCTTTAAAAAACTAAAATTTAAAAACAAGCATATAGTGTTTCTAATAAATATATTATTTAATTATTTATTTACACACTACACTTTACAGATAAGCAATATTTTAGGCTGCTCTGTTAGAACATATTTTCTGTTTTCTTTTTACACATTTTCGGATATTATCTTTCTTGTTGTGTTCTATTATTTCTTGAAGTTTTTTCTTTTTTTCGTACATATACATAATTCCTTTTTCTTGCCTGGGTTTTTTTTTTGTTTTTTGTTCTTGTTTGTATCGTGTATCTGTTTTTCGGGTTTGACGCTTCTTTTTGCTGCAGTTTGATTTTTTTAATGAAGATTTTTTCTTCTGCAATTTTTTTTTCTTTCATTGAAGTGGCCATCTATGTAACAGATGATAGCTGTGTTATGTCAATTAACTATACCGAGTGTTTCAAAAAGGTGTTGCCAAACTTGAGAGGGTTATAAAATACAAAGACTTCTATATTTAGTTATTTTGATAAATAATCTGCCTCAGGATTTAAACGGTTTGACTGGTCTTACTATTTTTATAAAGATTGGAACACTCTTTTTACATTTGAAAGAACTTTACTTATCTTTGTTAGGGACTTTTTCAAATTTTAGTTTATTAAAACAAATGGTGTCTACTATTTTAAAAACAAATTAAATAAAAGTGGTATCTGTTATCAATTATTCTCATTTCTTTGAATTAAAAACGAGCTTTAATTGTTGTGACATCATATCAAACAGACTCTACATATACTAGCTAAATATACCAAACATTATTTTTATAGATATGTGATTTTGGGTTAGCTCGAGTGGCCGACCCCGAACATGACCATACAGGGTTCCTTACCGAATATGTAGCAACTAGATGGTATAGAGCGCCGGAAATCATGCTTAATTCAAAAGGGTATACTAAGTCTATAGATATATGGTCAGTGGGTTGTATTTTAGCCGAAATGTTATCAAACCGACCCATCTTTCCGGGAAAACACTATTTAGATCAATTAAATCACATTCTCGGAGTATTGGGCTCCCCATCAGAAGAAGATCTCAATTGTATTATAAACGAAAAAGTATAAAATTCTACGCTAATAAAAATGTATGTTTGATAAAAATTATTTCAGGCGAGAAGTTACATTCAATCTTTGCCATATAAACCTAAAGTTCCTTGGTCAAAACTATTCCCAAACGCCGATCCCAAAGCTTTAGATCTTTTGGATAAAATGTTAACGTTTAATCCACATAAAAGAATAGGTGTTGAAGGGTCATTGGCGCACCCGTATTTAGAACAGTATTATGATCCAGCGGACGAGGTAAGATTTTTTTTTATTAAACACTAACAATTATTTAACATTTTGTGAGTTGTGAGAGAATATTCAAGATATTTTATTTAACAGGAGACAATATACGTATTTCGTTAATGCAATTTTTTTTAGTACGTGCACAATTATTGTGTTGGCTACACTGACTATAGCTGATAGTTTTACCTGGCTTATATCGACGAAGTTCAATCGGATTGAACCCTTAAATTTGATTATAAGTTTTACTTAATCGGTTTCAGTTTTTACTTGAATTGGATTAAATCAAACCAAATTTAGCTTAACTGAGACAATATAATCACTAAGATTAAAGTTTTTCGCAAATGTGTCATATATCGTAGTATTTGTCCTTGCACAGTTGCTGTTAACAAACATTAACTTAGAGATTAACGAGATACGTTTATTATGAGATTCTTTTTAAATTTTTTATTTATTTGAAATGTTTGAATTTGTAGCCGGTGGCAGAAACTCCATTCCGTTTTGATACCGAGTTGGACGATTTACCTAAAGATCAATTAAAAAGGTTGATATTTGAAGAGACTCTACTTTTTAAGCAAAGACAACAACAGGAACAGCAACAAGCAATGGCTGCATCATAGTCATTTGAGATAAGTGTTTAAAAAAATTATCCTATGTTTTATTTGTTCGGTGAAGGCAAAATTATGCTTTTGAGAGTTAAAGTTACAAAAATAAAAAATCTATAGTATTGCTTTTATATTATGTATTTTATTTTGTATTTGTTGTGAAGTTTTACGATTATGTAATTTTTAAGATTAGTTGTAAATAATTTTCAAGAAGAGATGTTGCAGTATACAGTAGAATAGACAGTAAGTAAAACTCAAAATACAAATATAATATATTTTTGAAATATTAGTTTTTGTAAAGTGAAATACATTGTGGTTGTGTCAAATGCACTAAACATTACTTGTTACACACAACATTTTGTTGTTCTCCAAATAATCTCTTAATAACAGTGCCATTCCAGAAAATTCATGTTTCTAAAATTTTTTCTTCTTATAAATGTTTTATTATGCGAGTATACTCGTCTAATATACAGGGTGGCTCAAAATTTATCGTAAAAAGCAAAAACGCATGTTTTTATAGGTAAGTAAGTTTTAATAAACACCCTGTATGTACTAAACTGAGTGAGACTTTGAGAATGGATCATTTGCATTTCTGTTTATTTTGGCGGATGGGAGAAAGAAATGATATTCTAATAACCAAAATTCACCTTGTTATAGTTCGTTACCATCATGCCAGAAATCACGCACACAATAAAATATCAAAAGAAAGTTTTAAATTGAATGCTTTTAATAATACTTTTTAGATGTATAATATTAGGTGAACGAACATAAATATTTTGTCTGTGATTTATCACTTCATTTTACGGTATATGTGTATCTATTCGTAAGTAGTTTTAGGATAGATTTAAATGAAATTATTTACTGAATGTCTTGTCTTTACCAACTGTTATAAAGTTCTACATATGTGTAATGTACTTTGTCAATAATGTGTCAGTTATTGAAGTTACACTTTTATTGCATTTGTAACGGTTTTTATTATAGTCAGATTATACAAATTAAAACGTCAATTTCATCTCAAATTTATTCACAATATTTTGCCTGCAATTATAACTATTTCACAGTTTAATAATAGTCAACTGTTCTCAAATAACAACTGAGAAAAAATATCCTCAATTTAGGTAGGCGTAGAACATGGTTAATAGCAAAATTATTTTTGTTGTTTTAAGACATGAAACTGGCCAAACCTAGAATTATTTACACTTGTGAAGAATACTTACCAATGTTTTATTGATATAACTTGATAAATTATATTATACAGGGTCATTATAAATGATTGTAGTCGAAGTTGGCCATGATTTGCAATGTAAAATTTGTCTTGTGCCGCTTTGTTGTTATGTTTATCTATAATCTGACAGGAGCTGCAGTATATAACTAGTGTCTCTGTTGATGGTTTTTGTTTCATGTTTAAGTAGAGCGTCAAAAACTAAAAGACACAGCAAAAAAGCACAGCCTGCTTGGACTACAATCATTTATAATAACCCTTTATTTTATCTAAAAACAAATCAATTTTACTTAATTTTGGCATTAAATGATAACGTTAAAAAATTGGTTGGAAAATTAAAAATTGAGAATTACCAAATGCAGTACGCACTCTATCAACTAGTAGAATTTGGAACTATAACGCATGCGTTATTGAGGGAGAAACGACAAAGTCAATTTTAAAAGGTTAGTGTTTTTGACGTCTTTGTCATCAGTTTAAGGTTTCTCTCTCAATAATTTTTAATTCCACATTTAGAGCGTGTGCATTACTTTTTGTTAATTACCAACACTTCTTTCGTCTGCCATATTTAATGCGATTGTAACACTTTCATAGGTCATTACTTTCGCAAATAGGCTGGTCGAGGGTGATGTCATCGAAATTGATACTGAGCCACTTTGCAAAATTATTAGAGCTCTAGCCTACGTACTCGCTATTACAAACACAATGTACCTGTATGTTAAATGCCTACCTAATTTAGGATTTTTTTTTGCTCTCATGTTACATTTGACTTACAATTTTTATTAAATATTAAACGGTGTACAAAACAGAATCAGATTATCGAGAAACAGCAGGTTTGGGGACGTACAATAGATTATAGCAGTACTTACAGCTTTTTACAATTCGTAATACAGTTTAAGGTCACAATAAATAACGGGTGGTCAAATAAATTTATGATTATAGTAGGTCTTCTTGGTGTCTAATTTTTTTTTATAGGGAGAAGCTTTAATGACGACACAAATTTACTATATTTAGCAATTTTTTTGACACTTGTTATTTAAAAAAATGGATTTTGTATGAAATTATTATTATACCTAGTGTTCTTTTAAAATAAGCGTTAGTGTTACTATGTTGAGAACGCTTTACAAACTTTGAAAGATTATGAAATGTAGAACTTAAAAAAAACTGGAAGGAACTATAAAAAAACCTTAAATTCTTTAGTTTCCTCTTGCACATACTTGCCACAACTCACGTGACTGTGTATTTATTTTACCTCTTACTTTTACTTTTGCTTCTTTGTATTTCAGGTCAACAGTTTTATTTCTACAACGAATATATTTTAATTACTTAAATGGTATTAGGTAAGTTTAAAGGTCAAACTAAAATTTGTCATCACCTACATGATGCTAAATTTTAAAGGCCGACTCTAAGCAAGTCAGAACGAGTACATGCTCTGAGACTTCTAATTATTTGGTATATTTACAAATCCAAATAGTTATATTTTTAGGACTTGGGCTGACTCTACAGATTACTTTTTCCTCCCATAATCTGTTTATTTTATTAACAAAAATATGATCTGTAGCATCAACCCGAATTTCGTCTTGAAAGTGGAACATGTATTTGTAAAGGGAAATGGCGCAAAGCGCCTTTACATAACTGTTTTGAATTTTTATTTTGATTTGTAAGGAGTCCTGTTTTCATACAAAGGAATATGGTTACTTTAGTCGTAATGGGTGTCGATGAGTCGTTAAAACCAAAGAATTTTCGAAAGAATGGAGGCATTATAATTCGTTTTCACTGCATGAAGTTATTGCCTCTTGTTTTAGCACATGTTTTAATTGAAAATTGGCAATATTTATATGTGATGTTGCACCATTTATTATATGCAAACAAGAAAAACTCGTGTTGAATTATTCTGACAGTTTGGCCCTCTAAGAAGAATTGAACTTTTTTTTATTTTAAAATAATACCTAATTTGTCAGTCAATTGTAGTAAGCTCTGATAGGGGAAGGTATAGTAGCTGATCTCTAGTGACCAAAAGTAATGCAATTTTGTATAAACGTAACAGTTTTACATTTTACAGCAACAAAATTGTTATTTTAACAATTAACAGTGTTATAACTTTCAAAAAATAAGTCACTAACTCTCCAGTATAAAACGTGTTTTTAATTATGATGCTTTATTTAAAAGAGCACTTGTTATAAAAAATGTATAGTTAGAAATTTAAACATATCTTTAGTTACATGTTTTAAATTAATATAAAAATGTTACATAACTGTTAAAAATTGTTCCTTTATAATTAGACTTATCAGCAAAAAAAATCCTAACAATTGTGGGGTGAATTGTTTAGAATTCCATCTTAAAACGTGATATTTTGACATATGAGAGTACTATACTAGTACTGTGGCCTTAAGCTGTCCCTATATTAGTCATATTTTTTATTTTCACTATAGTTACCAGTTATTTTTGCTGATACTAGTACAAGTATTTTTAGAATGGTATTGGAAACATTACTTCTATATTCTAACTTGATGGTATTTTGTTGTTTTTTTTTCAAAATTTTTATTATCTTTTGGGTGTGAAGATTGTATGAAGTGTGGTTGTTATAAAGGCCTAAATCGTTTCTTTCTATAAATGTTGTTATAAAAATAGTATTGTTATAGTGTGTTGCATTCTTATAGGCGTCTTAATTATGTAGTTATTATAGATGTAAAATAAAAAAATTAAAGAATTGTGTTTTTAATTTTCCCTTTGTTTCCATACAATGAGCCAGTTGCACTAGATTTCAAAAATTATAAATTTAATTCTTTGGCCCATGTTAAATCCTCTTATAAAATTAGGTTTATTTTCAAAAAAAAATTAATATTAGTTTTTGTTGAGTACTTTTTTCAACGATGTAATGGCGTTAGCGTGTGGTTGTGGTCTAAACTTAATAATTCTAGCTTCATTTTGTTTTCATAACTCAATAAAAAGCAGTAAATAGATTAAAAATGTGCTGGATTATTGCTATTTCACAGTTACTACAACAACAACAGGAAAACAATTTATTTAAGCGGCTAAAAGATAATAACCAGTCGGTAAAACAGGAAATTACGCTGTTCACTTTACTTAAATTCTGGGCTCTGGCGCAAAGTTTTATTATTTCTGAACTCTCTAAGCATATTAAGTTGTGTTTATCCACTCGAAAAATCTTATTTTATATAATCTTTAAGGTGACGTATTAAAAACTAAAAAAATTAATTGAAACGCCACTGGTTATTTTAGTATGAGGGTTGGTCAAAGGTGGCGCTGTCTCAAATAATGACAGATCGATAACATCCTAACCTAACAAAATTGAATGATTGAAATAAAGGGCAAATGTGCCGGTGATAGTGATATTCTAAATACAGCAAGGTTTATTATTAATGTAATACCAAGTTGTTCCCCGCCAAGTTACATATTATCATGAAATTGTGGTTATGTTTGATAATAAGTGTCCTAAGTTGCGTTCCAAAAATAGAATGTTTAGGGCAAATTATTTACGCTGTAAATTGTGGAGGTGAGGCTCATACAGATTCCCAAGGAATTCGCTATGACAGAGACCCATTACATGGTAAAATTGGAATTGCGTCTGATTATGGCAAACGCTTATTAATTGGGAGAGTTCCACCAAATGACCATATTTTATATCAAACTGAGAGATATCATACAAATACTTTTGGATACGATATTCCTGTCAATAGCGATGGTGAATACGTACTAGTTTTGAAATTTTCCGAAGTTTATTTTAACGCACCCAACCAAAAAGTGTTCGATGTGGTCCTCAATGGGGACCACACCATTGTGTCAGATTTGGATATTTTTGAGAAAGTCGGGCGTGGGGTTGCTCACGACGAGTATATAACATTTAAAATATCGAAAGGTTTGTTTAGTACAATTTCTTTGACCACTTACTGGTACTGAGTGCTTTTAGGGCGTTTGATTGTTGGCAATGAAGAATCTGACATAAGAGGGTCAAAAATACGAGTTGAGTTTATAAAGGGTTACAAGGATAACCCAAAAATTAACGCAATGTACGTTATGAAGGGAAAACTTGATGACGTACCTAAGCTTCCACCAATTCCTGTAGAACCTGATCCAATTGAAGAGTACAAAGAGGAGCCTGAAGTGGTTCCTAAAAACCTTAGACCTAGTGGACCCAAACAACCAGATCCATATGCAATGGATGATTCTTCAGTCATGTTACCTGTTTTTATAGCAATTGGCGCTTTTATACCTTTATTATTTTGTTTATGCAAATTGTGATTCCAGATTTTTAGCACTTTTGTGATCAAGTCTGTTATTTTCAACAATTTTTTGTTTGAAATGGTTTAGATTAGATTAAAGGGAATTTTAACAGAATGTAAATATTTGCAGTATTATCATTTTGCCAAGTACTTATTTATGTTTTTCAGTTTTTTTCCGCTAATTGTTGAAGATAACGTTAGAGAAATACATAAATAAAGACTTTATAGCTAACGTTTAATAAAGATTTTATTAAGTTCAATGTTTTTTATTTCATTAAAAAGTGTATAAAAAAATATTATCTAACGTAAGAGGAAAAATACTTTACGTACTGAAAAATTTAATTATGCATAGAACAATCATAAATCAAAATCCATTGTCGGAATGGTTTGAATTCTCAGAACTTAAACAATGAGATTGTTTGGTTTATTGCACTTTCTTATAAGCTCAGCCCACTTAATTTCGCTGCGACTGTATGTAGGAAAGACCGTTTATACGTTGCGGCAAGTGTCCAGCGATTGGTGGTAAAATAAAGCCAAAATTGAAGTTATTCTGTGAGGTGTTTGGGGGTGCCAGCAAACCAATAAATATTTATTCCTCCATACTGCAAACAAATAACGTTCTCAGATCTATTTATGATCTGTGCGATTCAGTTATAGAAGACTGATTTTAGTTAATCGAATTAAGATAGGTTATGGGCGAAAACATTAAAAAATATTTAATAAATTAATCAGAAACAGTGTTTAAAACCTGAGACCTAATATTTTTTGACTGTACTTCAAATAATATTTTTTCTTACGAGACTTACTACTTATAACCTGTAGTATGTTCTATCACTTCTATCCATGTATGCCATTTTATATGGTTGTGTCTTTCTAATGATATACTCACGACAAAATCATTCTATTGTTCTCAGTAAAAATAGATCGCAATAAACGGTGTTTTAAACAATTATTTATATTTTTTTATAATAATTATTATTTAACTAAAGTTCTTGGTAAAAATTAAAGTGTTTTTTTTTTTAATTAAAACTTGAAAACTAAGTTGAAACTGTAAACTTGATTTGTCAAGTAAAGTTGACGATTTTGTTAAGTTCCGTTAAGTTATGTGGTTATTGTGTAAACAGGGCTTTAAAGGAACAGTAAACCAAAATTTCATGAAAACGTCTAAAAATTCTTAAAAAATATCTAATATTAGAAATCAAAACCGCAAGTCGTTACGACTTTTGGTTTTTAAACAACGAAACAACAAAGTCGAACGCGTGACATCATACGGACATCGGACTGAGTGAGCATTTGTGCTTTTTCTGTTGTTGTTTGTGGTTACTGAAAGTTATCAAAAATTGTAAACTGTTGTGTTTTCGGTAATAATTTAAAAAATTCTAATGTGGCGCTTTATAGTTTCCACATTGACTACTTTTTTTTTTCGTCTTGTGAAATACTTTTTAAAATTATATTATGGCGCGATAAAATTAAAAAGTCGAACCTTAAAACTATGTTCTCAAATGGTTTGTGGTATGTTTTATTTCGCAACTCTAGTTTATTCTCAACACAACATAAACATTCTTTTGGTGTTGGTATTGTTATCCACATAATTTCTACACCCACACCAAGATGTGTCATCTAGCCTTTGGAGATTTTTGTCGTTCTGCAGATTATTTGGATTCTTTTTTAACTTATTTAAGTTATTTTTGATATACCTTGGTTCAAAACCGAACAATATTGAGATGAAAAAATAATGAAAAACTGCAAAGTTTAGTGACAGGCGAAATGATAGGACATATCTAAACAATCTCACAACATATCAGAGGGAACTCAGAATATGTCGGTATGACGTCACAGTCAACGCTTTTCACACTTTAGTCTCTAATATTTCCAAAACGGCAAATTGCACGTATTGTTGAAAATTGAAAATTTGTTTTTAGAATATTTTTTACTATATTTTTGTTTTTCGGTATACAACCTCTTTCAAGTGCTGTTGATATGTGTTCTACCCTCCGTATTTCTATGACTCCATCTTTACTTACAAATATGGCCACTAGATGGCACATCATTATAAAATAAATGCTTGAATTGTCAATTTGTGGGTTATAATTTGTTTTGTGTTTTGTGTGTTTTATTGATAAATTTGGACTAATTAATAGTCGACAATGTCGGGTGATTTAATTAATATAGAAAATTTTGAAGGCACATCTGGTGATATTTCACCTGCAAATGAAGATTTAAGTTTGAGGTTAGGTTGTCCCAACATTTAGTTCCCTATTTAACGAATTTGTTTTAGAATAATGAAAGAAACAGCTGAAAGGTTGGCTCGGGGCTTGGTTGAAGGTCAGAAACGAAAGCATCGGGAAGATTACCGTACTCATTTCAGACATGAAAGGGCGGAGGACTATCGGGATAAAAAATACTACCATAGGGAGAAACACCACAGGTTAGGAGCCCCCTTTCTTAGTTCTAGTTTTATTAAACTGTTCTGTTACAGATATCGTCGTCACCGTTCGGAGGATCGTGAAAAATCTTACCACCACCGAAAAAAATCATATAGAAATGAAAAAGATGTAAAAGGTAACTTACTAGGATCAAAGCAGTCTGATTCATGTAAGTATGATTTAGAGAAATCGAAAGATTTTAGAAATTCAAATCGTGACTCAGAAAGTAGGAAAACTGAACATATTCCACCTGAAGAAAATAAAAGATTTAGTGAAATTTTAGAAGACGATTTCAAGGATTTAGAAACTGATTCGCCCTCTTCAGAAAAACGCCTAAAACTAGACGAAGACAGTAATAGTAGTACTGAAACAAATTTGAGTGAAAAAATAGAAGAAGACACTGGTGAAAAACCAGAATACGACGAGACTCTACCTCCTTATTACCCTGCGATTCAAGGTTGCCGTTCATTAGATGAATTCCAGTGCTTGAATAAAATTGCAGAAGGCACCTATGGAGTCGTCTACAGGTTTAAAGACAAAAGAACTGATGATATCGTAGCTTTAAAAAAGCTTAAAATGGAAAAAGAGAAAGAGGGCTTTCCAATCACATCACTCCGTGAAATCAATACTCTCCTTAAAGGCCAGCATCCGAACATTGTCACAGTTAGGGAAATTGTGGTTGGAAGAACCATGGATAAGATTTTTATCGTGATGGATTACGTTGAACACGACCTCAAATCACTCATTGAAATGATGAGACGCAAAGATCAGCACTTTACGCCCGGAGAAGTCAAATGTCTTCTCAAACAATTGCTAGCGGCAGTGGCACATCTCCATGATAATTGGATTTTGCATCGTGATTTGAAAACGTCAAATCTGCTGCTATCACATAACGGGATTTTGAAAGTTGGGGATTTTGGATTGGCGAGAGAGTATGGATCACCGTTGAGGCCTTACACTCCGATTGTTGTTACTTTGTGGTATAGAGCACCGGAGTTACTCCTTGGTGCCAAACAGTATTCAACTCCGATCGATATGTGGTCGGTTGGATGTATTTTTGCAGAATTTCTACAAATGAATGCTATTTTTCCTGGGAAATCGGAAGGAGAACAGCTTAACAGGATTTTTAAGGTTTGTTTTTTACTAGTTGAAAAATGTGTATGTAATGCAGGATTAATGGTCACATGAAGATTTTGATCTTATTTTCATTGTTAATAAAATATGCGTTATTGATTTTTTAAAATATGAGAGTAGATTACATACAGGGTGATTTAGTATTGAGACGTTGTAAGGTACTTATTGAGAATACAAAAACATTTTTTTCTAGTTGGACACTTGTTTAGATTTAATTACAAGTTTTGCAAACGTCAGTAATTAACAATTACTTACACACTATTATAGATAATTCGATCTTTTATCTATCTCTTTTTCTGTTTAGCTATGTTTCGCTATTTTCTCTGACCGTTTGTCTCATGAACTGATAAACTACTGTCGATAACTGCTTGCGCTTATACAGCGTGTCTCTGAAAGATATTTTTATTTAATAAATTGAGATTTTTGGGAATAAAACGTTTTGTCTCATTTCTTTATGAAATGTTTAATTTTACGTCAATTTTTAGCTTATGCAATGGATCATATTTTATGAAAAACCTGTTATTGTTTAACTAACATAATTTTTAAGCTAAATTGTTTTTTTATAATTTTACTATTAAAACAAAAGGCACAGGTTGTATTTTTGATGGTTTTTATAGGTTTAAAATGCAAATACATTGCTCCTTTTTTTAAAGTAAATTTAATGGTGTAAACAGTTTTGCACTAAATCTTATTTTTGAGGTACATCGGCTTTTTGATTTTTTCAAATTACACAACTTAATTATTTTATAACTAATTCGAAAATTAAAAGTAATACTATTACAAACGTATTTCGATCCTAAAATATGAGAGATAAAAATATCGCTTCGCGGACTTCATTATACAAGATATATTTCTCTACAACTTTTTTTATTATTTGGAACTTTTTTTGATTATGCTAAATTTTTAATGTGTTACAGTAACTCTTTTGTTTTTGTGGAAGTAAAAGTTGTGACTCAATATATCTGTCTTTTTGTGAGTGGTATAACCGGTTAATGAATGAGAAATAAACTAATCTGGGATTGTCATTATTATGCATATTTGACTGAGTGTCTTTTATGTTGACTCATACTGTATTTTTCGACGCTAGACTACTAGTGTATGTAAGAAAATTTACATGGTTGTTTTTCCTATATATAAGTATAAGTATATACTATATATAAGTTTTTCCTATAGAGTATGTTTTATATATATAAAAAAAATAATTTTTGGTTCAAAAAACACTTCGTTTTGAACAGTTTACAGTTTAGACCCCAAGTCATTTTGCTGATTTGGCAAGAAATTGTATTTACTTGATAGTGCTGACCGGCAAATGTTTTCTTCGTTTAAACATGAATAGCATAAGCCAGGGATTAGACATTTTATTAATTCTCTCCATTTACCCCTTGTGTGTTAATCTGCGATAATTTATAACTTTTATTTATTTTAAATACGAACCATATGTGGTGGGGAATATCAGAATTTTTAACATACGAAGAGCTAAAGCAGATGGACCTTTAAATATCGGTTATATTTTTCAGTTTCTGGGAACGCCGACTGAAAAAATTTGGCCTGGTTTCAATAAATTACCAGTGGCTCAAAAAATGAAAATTAATCATCACCCGGTATCAAATTTGCGTAAGAGATTCCAAATGTTAAACGATCTGGGTTTGAGTTTTATGTTGAATTTTTTGACGTACGATCCAAACCAAAGAATAACAGCTGAAATTGCTTTGAAACATCCGTACTTTAGTGAATTTCCGCCACCGATTGATCCTTCCAATTTTCCTAAATGGGCGGCTAAAAGCGAATTGGGTCAAAAGAGGGCATCGGAAGCTAGTCCTAAAGCGCCATCTGGGGGCGGAGAATATAAGAAATTGGTACGTTTGAGAAAGTTTGCTTTTTTGTGAATTGTTTTTTTTTTTCTTACTTTTCAGGGTGACGAAGACGGGTTTAGGATAGGTCTTGAGACTGACAACAGCAGGATAGGCGCTGGATTTAGCTTAAAGTTTTAAGAAAATAATTTTATATTAATGTTCTGTTTGTTGAATAAATTTCAAATATTTTGGAAACTACTTTTTTTTATTTCTATTCTCCCACATTTAGGCCTCTAGCGAGAGTTTAATGAAATGTAAACACGCGGTATATTTATAGTGCCCTTAAACTGCCGGACGCCGGATTTAAATATTTGCTTTCCCTTAGGTTGTAGGAGATTACGTTTTTTTGCAATTCGATTAAAGTTCTAGGTCATGTATTGACATAAAATGTTCGTAAAATTTCTGATGGATTGCATGTAAGTCGGACTTTTTTTTGACTTTGACATTATTTTATTATTTTAGGGAGGGTAAGGATGAGACGTGTGTCGCAAGAAGATGTGATACTATTTGTCTAAAGGGTCATTTTTTGGATTACTCAGTAACCAGTCGTAAAAGTTGCTATTTTTCTCCTAGGGATAGATGGCATAATAAAAGAAACGGACAAGATGAATGTCCAATTTTCTTTAGGTGCTATAAATAATTAGAAATGAAATTTGTTTGGGTCAAAATAAAAATAAAAAAAAATCTGGATTTACCTGCAAATTAAACATGAATTATTATAAACAATAAATTCGAAAATGTGGCTAAAGTGGTAAGTAATAATGAACAGAATTGTTTAGAGTCATTAGTAATAATTAAAAGTAAGGGCTCTGCCGAACAGTTGTCACGAGATCGGTCGACTTTCAGTTCTTTACGACGTGTTGGATATCAAAATAATGGTAAAATTTTAAGTTTGTGCATTTTGTTTTTTGTAAAAAGGTACAGTGAAAAGTGTTAGGTAAATTGTTGCTTTTAAATAATTGTTAATTTGTGTTAAAATAAATTTTGGAATGGTCAAGCTACCAAGCAAATGGATTAACCCAGGGTCATTAAGTAATAAAGATGTATATATCAGTTATGATATGATTGATATCATAAAATACGTAAGTACGTTAATGTTGCTCTGTTGCTTAATCCCGTTTTTTGTTTGTTTTGAAGATGCCGCGCGCCAATTTTAAAAATTATGAATGATTCTCAATCAAAATGGATCCATAATAGTGTATCTCGGAAACCATAAACATTTGTATAATTTACCAGTTAAAATTTCTAAATAAACATTAAAAACAGTCTGTATATCACACTTCATACTCTTATAATAAATAATTAAACAAAATATTTGCTTTCTAATATTCTTATATCATTCTTGTTCTTCAACCAGTATTTTGTCATATAGAGGGGTATAAAACAATTCATAGAAATTAGGGTTATAATTTCTAACTTATAAACGACCACTCAACATTTTTTCAACTACATTTTCCATAAATTTTAAGCAGTCGTTGAGTGAGAAAATAAGCTAAACTGAAACTCCTAAAAATTTCAGTTAAGATTCTGGGAAGTCAAACTAAACAAATACTTTAAACTATTTTTCTTTTTCAGTTTTTTTTAACTATATATTTCTATTCTATGTAAAATATGTTTTACTTTTCTCATAACTTATTTAGATTCATTGTAAATTAGCTTAAGTTAACCCAGTTAAGAAAAATAGTTAAATGAAGAATTAATATTTGACCACTCGTGCATTAAATATGGTTAAACTACCTTTTTAGTTTTTACGAGTACGTGTACGTATTTTTATGCAAACCCGCATTTCTACTTTTATTACTTAAGGCCGTGAAAAAAATTAGCGTTATTTAGGATTACTCCGGTCGAATCCGGGCGCTCTTGTAAAAAATCTGCCTTTTAGTCGGTTAACCGGAAGCAGTACGTCTCTGTCAACGTTGAGCTCTTCACTTGTGCACACAAAGCTTTAAAGATGGCGAATGCAACATAGCTGAAGAGCTTTACATAACTCATTCTCCGATAAAGGTATGTCGGTTATTATTGACCGCTTGGAACGTATCCAGAGGTGATACATCGACACGTATGTCTTCTTTTTTCTCTCCTCTTGTGGATGAGGGAGCGGAAAAATGCTCGTGATTTATCTACGAGTGGTAGCATATTTCGATTTTATGTGTCTCTACAGTCCGGACCTGGATTATTATCCAGATGGAGTGGGGACTAGTCCAATTTTAAATATTACTTGGAATTTATGGAAATTTATGTGTTTACGTGTTTGAAAGTGCAGGAAGTGGCCCTTTCCGCATGTATGCAATTACATTCGAGATGCAACTTCCTTTAAATGGGAAAAAATTAGAGTTATGAGGTCAGAGATGGTAATAAACAGGACGTTACGGTTCTTGTCTTCTGGTGCGGTCTTTGGCAATTTCTTAATTTTTTACGAGAGGTAATAAAATGTTTTAATTTACGGCCAGTAGGTACATTGATGCCGGTCTTCGATGGCATTACCGGTATTAAAACGGACGTTTCCGTTCCAATTTCCTGTCGTCGAATCAAGTTTATAAAATTAAATTGCGCACTGCGGCGTGACATTATTTATCGCCGCAATCTTCACCTGAACAAACTAAATCCAAAAAAAGATTTCAGATTTAAGTGTATAATAAATTCAGACAAGACATGGTTAAATTGTACTTCGAGGGAATAAAACATTTATAGAAAGGTGCGATGCAGTGTAGTCGTGGGGTTATAATCCTATTGTCTCTTTTCCGAATATAAATAATTGAGATATTCGGCGATCGATGAATCTCAAATATCTTAAAACGTTTCAGCTACAGTTTTTAATTAGATGCATACTCAAGAGATTTTCGAGATGAAAGTGTATTGATTGCATGAATTGCCCTAATATTTCTTGTCATTGATAGATTATCTTAAAAGCTTTTTTGCACTTAGAGGATTTATGGAAGGATTGTCGTTAAGCAGAATTTTAAATTATAATATGGTGGCGTTAAGTGGCGATTTACAACGAAAAAGGTCGCTGGCATACACCTAGATGATCCTAATTCACATATGAAATAAAAAAATTACAAGCTTAGAAAATTAAAATACTAAGCGAATTTTTTACTTACTTATTCTGTTTCTTATCTCTTCTTCTATTCTTCGTCTGTTCTGGTAATTAATTTAGGATATTTCAGTTTTTTTACATTTTTTATTTTGTATTGCGTGATTTACATTATTTCAGTTTTTTAAATTTATTTTTAGTTCACACCTTTCTGTTTCTTTCTCCATAATTTTCTTTCATTATTGACAATTATTAGGAGTGTTCCAAGATGAATTGACTGTTATAAGGTGGCCGCCAAACCTACTTGTCCTATCAATGTAAGGTTGCAGCTATAGCGCTTTCTTTATCATGCTGCTTATTCTAATGTATAAAAATCATATGGTATATTTTGAGGCCCTGCCTATTTTACATGGCGGATGCGGTCACCTTATAATAGTCAACTCACTTCGGGTATGTTCCACAAACATTTCAGAACGGTTTAGAATGGAACTGCACGTGCGCGGTAGCGTTTTTATGGTTCAAAATTTTTATTGTGCGCATGCTTAATTCAGTTCTAAACTTGTTCTAAAGCGTTGTTGGAACAAACCTATTATCAAATCGTCCGCATAAAATAACTTATTTGTACGAGTAGTATATCACTGGTCTAAGGCTTTTGCTGTTTGTTTTTTCTTGTTTGTTTAGCAATTTCATCTACCTATTACACTAATAGAAAGTAAAGAGCTGAGTTCTGTAGTTCTGTACAACATTTTTGCCTTTCTGTGTCTCATTTTTTTACGCGTATGTCTGTAATTTTCTTTTGAATTTTTTTTCCGTCAATAATAGGTCGATTTTTTATTTCTGCTTGGCATTTCATTTGTGAATATCTTTGTTTTGGTAGATGGTGTTTCCTACTAACAAACTGTTTATTATCCAAAAATCCATTATCCTGTTGTCATTGTTATTTCTAACTTTTTTTCAAATTTTCCGACAACGCCATTCGTTTTTTTTACTCTGTTTCTTATCCTTTCATTTAAATTACCTATTAACATTAGGGTATCTTTGCTGTTATGTAGTTACTTCTTCTAATTTTCTCATCTCTCATAATTATTAATCACTGCTCTGTATCTGTTTGGATTGTCTAAAATTAAATTGTCTGTCTCTTCCTGCTGTATATCGCGTATTTGATTTTTGGAGAATTATGTAAGCTGTTCTAATGTTTGCAGCAATACATTTTATCTCCAAAAACTCCTGTTCAATGCTCATCATATATCAGTGTTGTTATATGATTACCACGTTAAAACATTAATTTTCCAACATAAAGAAACTTCCGTATCACCCTAGTCTCTGTGTGGACAGGCATTGTCATATAGGAAAACGAACTTTTCACTTATTTTTTCAAAAAATAGGAATATAACAGATTATCCTTATCTCTCTTAGACAATCGAAGACTTTTTGAGAAAGTATCAAGTGTTTTGTTTTACTAGGTCGCCTATGTAATCTCATTCATTTGGTACACTGCCGCGAACAAAAATAAGATTTATTCGTGAACACAACTGTGGTCCATTCTTGTCGTTTCTATTTAACATCTTTTTTTGCTTACACTGTAAAATGATTGCGCGATTTTCTTGGGAAAATTCATAATCAAGACTAGGTTTATGAAGTTGGTTACAAAACTTTTGGTCATTCATTAAGACGGTATGAGTGTTAGGCACTTGAATTGTTAAATTCGTTGGGATTATTTTCTATGCTGCGATTTTGCAAAGCTTGCATTTATAACAATCGGTCCTGAATTGCAGTGGTTGCTTTTTTACGCTCTGTCGTTTACTTACATCACCGATTTCGCTGATATCTTATAGTCACAATTAATTTTTACCAATGTTGAGAGCAACAGCAACTACTCTCTGAGACAATCAAAACGATGTTAATGATATTATTATTAACTTCTATTAGTGAAATGTATTTGTTTAATCAAAAAGAGTTTGATCCTGATAGGTAGATATCTAACTGAAATAAAATTTAATACGAAATATGCAGTCAATTTTCAACGTTTTATTACATTTAATTAAATACCGACACCCTCAAATTAAAAAATACCTAAAGTTCAGTTAATTCAATTTGAAATACAAAATTTTGCTATTTTACAAAAATTTGAGTGTACAGAATTTATTAAAAGGGTAAATCCTATGTAAACACCAGGGTTGGGGAGTTCCGCATAAATTTTTTTATACCCCGTTGTTTTGGAAATATCGACGTTTTAATGATATAGCTTTTAAAAACGCATAACTGATAGCTACCTGAATTAAAATGCTTCTAAATTACTACATAAATTTAGACTCCCTTGGATTTAAACGAGTAAGTAATTTTTGTTAAATTATTAATGAAACTGAGAGTCTAGGTATTAAAATAACGAAAAACGGAAATTCCACTTTGTTGACAGTTCATCGACAATAATTAACAATTATAATGTATTATATTTAGAACGGTATGACAGATTGGCAGGCAGCAGTGTAGATAAAGATGAAATGAGTAGTTTAATGTTGAATTTTTTTTTCGTTTAGTGTAAGTAGCTATTTGCAGTGTGTGGTTCGGCTGACACCTCGTGTTTACAATCACTCGATAATGCCCACTTTCTATATGTAATATACCTAAGGTTACTATAAAAAATTAAATTTTGTGAATTTGTGTTGGGCTATTAAAATTAATTAGTTATACACTCTTCAACTCAAGTGAAAAATAAGGAAAGTGTTAAAAATATTGCACTTTTGATTGTGGTGTTAGAAGAGAAAACTTCCTTTTAAGCTGTTTGATGTTTTGATTTGTTTTGTGTTTTTTTTGTCGTTTTGGCGTTCGATTTTCCACGTTCGGAAAGCGTCCCATCAACTTTTTCAATTCTGAAAGTAGATGAGACACTTATGTGCTCATCCCGGCCCAATTCCAGCAAACCTCGGCAATCTGTCGCTTCTAAATATTGCAAGCAAGTCGTTCTACCGTTCCTCATTTGCACATCAATGTAGCTGTTCCTTCGTGTTTATATGTTCGGCAGTGGCTCCATAAAAACTTCTACCATATCAACCTTCATAGACGACTAAATAATTCATCCGTAAAATTGAAATAGACATCACCACTACAAGAACTCTTTGAGGTGTCGACTACTGTTTCCTTTCTTTTCTTTATAAACCTTTGCGATTCTTGTTTCATCCTTAGGGAAATGAACCATTTTCTAAAAACTTAGTTTAATCTGTTTTCTGGGAAATTATTGAACACGTAGGCTTGGAATTCGCCAAACCCTTTTATTACGATAAATCAGGAAGTTTCGCTGACCGAATTCGAAAAGTTGTAATTTTGTTGCATCGAAAAACCATTTTTTTTTTTCAATTTAATTATAAAATGTTTGGACGTCTATTAATTCTGCTTTTGGCAGTGCTAACATCAAATAATCAACGCCATTAATCCCAATTAGGGAGCGGTCGTTAGCTTTAAATATGCATGAAGGGCAAAATCAATTGTTGAATTTTTCAATTAAAACTTGGGTCAAAAATGACGCTTCATCAAATAAAATATCTGCGGTATATGCAAATTTATTACAGCGCCAAGCCAACTCGCGACATCTCCTTTTCTTCCTTTAATTAAAAAATATTTCTTGCACGTCATTCTGGGTTAAGAAAACTTGTTAGAAAAAGAAAAAACAAATATCACAACTTTGCGGTCAATGGGTTTATGAGTATCTAAAGTTTTTATAATATCGTCATAATAAAAGCACTAGGGGGTAAAATCCCTTCGATATACAACTTATCAAAATGACCGGAAATAAGGTTTTTCCGCCGTAAAATTGTGGAACGTTTCCGACGACATATGTAAAATGTAAATGGAGTAGATTATTCACTGCCTTTGCTTTTATACTAACAGAATATAACATTTTGTATTACGTAATTTTGTATTGTAATTATTATTACTACTCTCTATTTAAGAATTTTACAACAGTGTCTTAAATATTATTACTTAGTCTTAAGCTTTTTTATAATAGGTTCAAGGCTGAAGGACTTGAGTTGTGTACTTTTCTCTCGAGTGTTTTATATTTTGTGTTTTTCCTTTTTTCATTTTGTGCATTTTTTCAATTATTGTTAGTTTTTTTTATGTTTTCTTGTTATTTAGCTCTTCAAACATTCTTTTTGCTAATCTATAATCCGGCATTCGACACATGTATGTCTAAACCACTTCGACATTTTTCTAGATAGGGATTCTGTTTCTTCTATTACTTTATTTTTGTTATTCATTTTTTAGCAATCTCACTTACGTCGTATTAATTTGAATTTTTGTCTGTCTGTTAGTTCTTGCTACTATTGGTTTGATAACTTTTTTGTAACTTTGGTTTTAATTTTTTTTTAGAAATGTTGACTATATTATTTAAATACTTTTGTATATTGGTGCATATTAGCTTTTTCAAATGTTCACCTAATCGTTTCATTATTTTTATCTACTCTTGTAACTATAAAGCTATTCTAATTTTTAATATGTACTTTTTTTATTTTGAAGATTTCCATATCTGTTTTGCAACCGACTGTTTTTGATATTCTTGTGATAGAGATACAGCTCCTTGCAGTATCTTCGGTAGTCTTTTAAGCAGGTTGATCTTTCTTCTAATGCGATACGAGTTATTTTGTTATTCTGCCATTTTTTTTATTATTTTTGTACCAGATTCTTCTTCGTTGATTTTTCCACCGAACTGTATTTTGGACTTACCAAGTTTTTTTCTATATCACCATTTGTTATTCGGTTGAAAAGAAATCTGAGAGCCAAGTTTTGTGTTTTTTATTGTTATTGTGATTTTATATCCAAATTTCTTCTATGATTTGTTTCTATATATTTATTTTTACAGCTATACATTTTTTTACATTTCCATTTTTTTAACCTTGTTTTTATGTCTCTGTGCCTTTCGTGAAACTCTTTGTACGTTAGATAAGACCTGCAACATCGAAAGTAATGTCACTCTCATTGTCATTAGTAACGACAAAAAACACTTTTGTAGTGGTTTCCATTAGTGTTTTATATTTTTTTTTTATATCAAGGGCAGTACAAACAATGAAGTAAACCTGCGTTCAGCATCTGCATTGCCAACACTCGCAATTTGAAGGCTTGCCAGCGAGTATGATACCAATAAGAATTTCACTTTTTGTTTTGCATTTTTTTAAATTAATTTTTTAGTTTTTTTACTATTTGGTTTTTTGTTTGTGGCATTGTTTATTTTTGTTTTGCTACAGTTTTTTTTAACTGAAATCACTAAGCTGACCTTAAGATGTTTCGATTATTATTTTGAGCTTCAAAATTTTAATTTTTTAGGTATTTATACTGGATCCGGCCCTAGATTAAATCAAGTTATTAAAATTTAACTGCTCATGCTGTAAGTGTTTGTCATTCACATTGTACCATTCTTTATTGGTACATAAAGAACCTTGGCGAGAAAATTTATTAATAGCACCAACCTAATTCCGACTTGCCAACACAAAATTATTCGGTGTTTCTGGTAATTTTAACGTCCTAAGAATATTTAAAAAAGTTTAATCTATTGGTGGATATACTATAGTATTTGTTCACAGTTTTTTAGGGAAAATAACGCTTGTGAAAGCACCTTTTCTGTGTTTGTCTGTGTTCGGAATATTTTCTTAGATAACATATTTTCAGGTAACTTTTAATTTATTCGAGTAAATAAGTATTTCTTATGATATTTTATTTTTTATTATTTACTTTTTGAAATATTTTTTTTTTAGAAATAAAGACATTTTGAATATTACATACTAATAAAAATTTGAAAGCTTTTTTTATAGAATGAATAATGGGATTTTAAACTAACGGTTATAGAAATGTGAAAATAATAGACTATTGCACTATTGTGAGACGTTTTTTCTAAACAAAAACAGGCCATTACTGTTTTGAATGAAATATAGTTTTCCGATGTTGAATTGACAAATGTATGTTTTAACTTCCAAAACATCGGAAGCTAAACCAAAACGTTTTTGGGTGAAATCAGTTTATTGTGAACTGTTATCAATAATCCTGACACTTTTCTAGCTGTTGTTAATTATCTAGCAATTAATCTTCTCTTTGTTAAGATTTTGCTTTGATTAAAACAACAAAAGGTTGTAATTGAATAGTTCTATTGATTTTTGTTAGATTTCCGAAATTTAAATAATATTTATATACAAAAAGTGGTAGTTTTTAAGTAATGTATTTTTTTAATAGTCTGAGTAACTTTGAAAACTCAAACAATCCGTCATCTTCGAAGTAAATATTTTAGCATTGAGCAAAACGGTAAAAAATGGATCTATGCCTAACCTCATGAATTATAATATGAAAAAGAGACAAGAACTAACCTATTTTGAGCTACTCATAGTCTATTTATTTTGTTTCAGGTAAATATGTATAGTTTATATTATTTTGAAATTAATAATTAGGTACATATTTTTGTTTGCTATGGGATTAAAAAATTAAAATGTTATTTTTCATTACATTGCTCGTATAAATAAAATGTTGAGAACTGTAGTATAATTGAATTTTATGTGTACTTATTATTTGATAGTTACTTTTATTTTTAAGAATATGTTACGAATTCAACAGTGTCGAAAACAAATAAAAATTTATAGAGGCTTTTGTGAAACATTCAGCCACGTATACGTTTTAAATTTAGTGCAAAAGGGTCTCTTTATGCTCTTTACTAGTCTTGTACTTTACATATTAAGCTCTTTTTTCACGACTTATTGGATCTATCGAACTATTGGCGAAAATAAATGTGAATAATTGAGGACTGTAATAAACTTCGGCGCTAAATCGACCCGTTTAACTAAAACGAATGAGTTTCGAAACCAAAAAGATTAATTTTACTGAGGCGATTTAATAATAATTAATTCTATTTTATTATGTTTTGAGTATTTTATCTTGTTGAAAATCTAATAAAAATTTTTTTAATACTTGTAGTAGAAAGGTGTTACACTTTTGTTTAAATCTAACATTATTTGATAGAAATTTAAAAAGAATGAAAGAAAGTTTTTTTTGTAAAACTTTACCTTTGCTGATTTATTTTAGTGACAATATTATAATAATAGAGTAAAACA
Source organism: Tribolium confusum (assembly GCA_029207805.1). Classification (NCBI taxonomy): domain Eukaryota; kingdom Metazoa; phylum Arthropoda; class Insecta; order Coleoptera; family Tenebrionidae; genus Tribolium; species Tribolium confusum. The sequence continues at coordinate 17,302,270 of JALGAY010000006.1, forward strand.
CAGATATTAGCGAAATCCCCTACCTGTAGGGTTAAGATTAAAGAAATATTGCATCTTATAATGAGTGAAGGTTTAAAATACGTGGTGTTGGGAATCTCAGTTGGAAAACCGTCTAATCAAGCAATTCTTGTTCAATTATGAGAATCTTAAAAGTTGTGTCTGATTTTGGAAACAGCAAAGGGAGACCAAATAACGTAGAGAAGTGAATGTTGCACTTTAATTGGGATATTTTAAATAGCAGATGAAGGCAATCGTGAAAGAGTTTATAAGAAAATTTAAAATGCTGCGAGTAAAAGAAGATATAACAATTTTTTTTTATAAGAATATGGAACCTTAAAACTCGTACTGTTCGTAGACATGAGCAATCCTAACGAAGGAAGAATATTTGGCTAGGCTTGGACTATTCGTAGAGAAGAAAGTCAATGGAGACAATATCGTAGTAAATATGCTGAGAAGCAACTAGAATTGAAATCGAAAGGCGAAAAAACTGTGTAAACTCACCGTCAATATAGAATGGAGGAAGTGAGAGCTTAGTTGAAGTGACACCCTGATTGATTATTAGAGAACACCACAGAAGGTGGTTGACAGTACTGGTTTAGAGCACGAGTTTTGTGGAAACAGAGGAGAAGCGTAAAAGCGTTCCGAACGGAGAGACTAATTCATCCTTAAGGAGGAGTCTCACGTCAACGGGCGGGGTGAGGCTCGTCGTTGAAGAAAAGAAGAACATTTCTGAAAATAATTTACACGAAAGTACAAATATTACTTGGAATATTTGGAACAGATGGAACAGATGGACCAGACTTATGATTTTTTGCAGTTACAGTTCTGTTGATGACTATATAATTAGCTAATGCTGGGCGGTACAACAAATAAGAACAACTACTTCTTGCATAAAATTTATAAGACGTTAAAAACTTTGTTGTAAAAATGGGCTTTAAGAGGTTAAATTTGGAAAACCTTTTTGGTTTAACTAAAAGGTGTAGTTGTTATTGGTAGAGATTTTGACGGACAAGTTTTTTGAAATTAATTTTTGAAAGGACGTAGGGAACATTGCAGAAAACTTATAAAGTGAAAAAGTTTAGTTAGGTTTTTCAGGAACTTGGAGTAAACACAACAGTTGACTAAAAATAAGGTCTAATTTTTATGAACATTACAACTGTAACTCATCTTTTAGACCACTCATTCTTTATTACCACTCCGGAGGTCTTTTATTTGTGGAAAATATAGGAGCGATGTTATTACAAGTACAACAAGGCGAGGGAAGTGGTTATTGGACTCTTAGTAAGACTTTAGGAATAGTTGAGAGAAATTACTGTCACAAGCAAGGATTTGTTTATTTATGATAAGGGCAAAATAACGCTTTTATAGACTGCTACATGAACGAAGGTTTTTAGTTATATTATCAGTTCATCAAAAAATGTTAAACTCTTATCGTAAATGGTATGGTTTTAAGAACATGAAAGAAAAATAAATAGATACGATAGACAGAAAAAGTTTACAATTACGATTTCCAAGTACACCATTGAAAAGAAAAGAGCGACGCTAACACTGATTACTTATTAAGACATCTTAGCCTGTAAAAATCTTACAAATTTGATAGAAACAAGAATTGAAGAAGCAATTTTGACAATATTTTGAAAACAGATGCTAGATTTAAGAGGACATAAAAAGAGACTAAAAAAACGACTTTGACTCGAGATTTGAATACTTGAATTGGATGGTCAAATACTTGAGGAATTATCTCAAAATAATTATTGACTTTTGTATATTGCCGAATGAGTGGTATTTGGAATTCTCAATTGATTCGAGTACTCATTCTGAAAAGATTTTCTCTTGGTGGTTAAGAGGCATTTCAAAAAATGACTATATAGGTTTGACAGAAGAAAATGTTTTAGGAAGAACTGGGGAAAAAATTTTCTGACTACATGAAATTTCTGATCTTGTTAGAATTTTGTTCTTAGAGATTACTTTATATTAACTGAGATACTGGGTTATTAAATAACCCTTATGTGCTTTGATTTGTGTATTACCTAATCCGTCTCAATATGTCTCTGGAATAACTTTTGCTTACTTGAAAAGCTTTCAAAATTTAACGAGTTTTACAAGCAAAATTCATTATTATCTCGATAGTCATTGGCGCGGAACAGAACAGTATTCATGGCGAGCCAATCAGACACTTGCATTTTCTGAGCGTTTTGCAAATCATGAAATCTATGTTCTGCGAAGATAGGATAATATTACAGCAGTTATAAGTTATAAGAAGGGGATGGTACTTACAAAAAAATATTTGTTTTACCGAAATATAATCGAACAAATGCGAATAGAGAAATAATCTTGAACTTTTAACAGTCACGAGTGTTTTTAAACGATAATTCCAGACGATGTGATAGTGTGATATATTTATTGTAGGAGTGTAGTGCTATTAACAGTTTGTGTTGTATTTGTGGTTAAATAAATTGACTAAGATGAGTCTCTTACTTCTAAACTTTCTGACACAGATAGCAGAACATCTGTAACTTAGAAACCTTGGACCATTGTTATAAAATTATGGGTAAGGATATCTTAACAAAGAAAACTATCTTTTAGGTGTGGTCAGTTTTTTAACAACAATAATTTCTCTTAATAACATTTGACTGAAAAGATTTTTATTTTGATACATTTTTGTTTGCTTTATTTTATTTTCAGAACAATTGGAAAATGTTCTTAACTAGTTTCGATTTTGGGCTTAGTAATCCTGATCCAAAATTATTGTCATTCCTTGAAACAAATGAAACCGTCATTAGCAACTCGTGCCGTAATGTTTGGCCAATTACCCTGAATCAATCAACCCCTATTACAACCCTCATCCAATTAGTTCCGCACTCACAGTTGTGGAGCAACTTGACGCCTCCAGAAAAAAGAAAAACTTTGGCTCGTCACACTTGGAGTTGTTTCAATTGTCCATTTCTTATCGCTTTCAATTTCCTTTTTATGGCTTCTAGTTTCCTCTTCAAGTTTCACCTCACAATTAACTCGACGTTTAATACTCCACCAGTTCGAGAATCCGTAAGCTCTGTGATTTTAAAGTAACAACAAAGCGTACAGATTCTAAAACCGGAAGGGTTTTTAGCAAAGGATTGTTTCAAGCTTTGGGTAGTTTGAGGGAATATGAATCAAACACTTTGTGGTGGTTTATGATGATTTATTTATAATAACATTTGTTGTCGTTACACAAATCGTTACAGCGTGGTACACCAAGTGACATAATTTTGTACGAAAGCACTTACAAATTCTTCTAAATGACTTCATTTGTTATATACAGTGTGCTTCTGAATCTGTGCCAGCAATTACATAAATCTTATTTTAAATAATCAACAAGTTTTTCGCGTGTGCATGGTTTTTATGGCATAAATAAAGATTTTCCGCACCACAATATGGAATTATTTTGCATAAAATTAAAATGGAAAACGGGAAATTGCGGGAGAATATTCTGACTCCATGACTCGTCTTATAATTAGAATTTGTGATTTTTTAGAATATATAGATTGTTAATTATAATTAATTATATAAGCTTATCTATTACTTACGTTACAAATTTTATCAATTTCATTTTTTTAGATGAACTTTTTTATTTAACGAATATGTCAAGTACTAGAATCCTAATTACGATATTTAATTCTATTACAATAGTAAAACATTATATGGTAGCGGTCTTCAGTTTTTCTAGTAATCTTTCTTTTGTGAAAGTTTTATTTCAAGAAAAACTGAAACAAATTTCTCGTGGATTAGGTTAAAAGTGCTGAGACTGGCCCCGATGCTGTTTGAAAGATTGATGTGTGATATTCTTGTACGATTCGTTTCGCCTTTTGTGTACAGGAAGAGTCTTGTGAATTGTTAAACAACTTTAACTGGATATACAAGGAGAGTATTTAGATTTTTTATCAAAGGCTGAGTTTGACTTTCAAAGATTTTTTTTACTTATACCGATACTTTTATACCATTTCAAGTAAAGATCTAAAATATAAAACAGATTTGGTTTTCTATGCTGGTAGTTTTATTGCATACTCAAAGTAAAAGTTATTTTAAAAATTAATTAAACTTTATTTTAAATTTGTTTTCTTTGCAACAGATATTTTGTGTCTAGACTGATTTTTATCTTAAGGATTGATAATTTTTCTGTTAAAAATGTTCAAAAAATGTCACATGATGTGTGACATAATACTATCCGCGACAAGAAAATTTGGACGCCAAATGTTGAAACTGATATAAAAAAATATATAAAGCATTCTTTAAATTTTGTTTCGACTGGATGTCAGTCACGATGACAACAAATGTCAAAATTGACACATTTACAAGAATGATGATTCTGTAAAATCTTATAATACATCACTATGTTTTATGCTTCTTGATCTCTGGATCGGAGAAAGTCCAGAAAATATTAATTTTGATTTACAATATATAAAATTATTATTTTTAGAAAAAAGTTTACTAACCTGTGAGCGAATAAAATTTTAATAAATAAAAGCAGTTTTGCGCAAATTTGAAAGACTCTTATTTTTTTATATGGAATATATTACTGAAACAGATGTTATTTGGTTATTTTTTAATACAAATAACAATAAGTTAATTATCTATTTTTTTAGATAATTTTATGAGGGTCTGGACCGAATTGAATACTATTTTCTGTTATTTTACTTTGGGTTAGTTTTAATAGTTGTTGAAGCTAAAATTAACAAATGTTTAAAAAGGAAAAAATATAATTTTTACTATATTTTTTATCTTGTAGAGAAACTTCGACTGTGCTTTTCCTCAACCCTAAAAAGCTGCACGCATTACTTTGCATCTTTTTATAGAGCTGTGCATTCTCCTTTTAATAAACCTACTTTTACATCTGCATTAAATTTTCTTTTAGTTATAATAAAAATATGATTTACAAACATTGAAGATAAAAAACATGTGACTTTTTTGAACTTTAAGTTAGTAAATTTTGGTTTTGATGTATTTCAGGTGTTTCAGAAAAGATATTAAGTCTTATATAAAGATATTAACATAACCCAAAACATTTGTTATTAGTTTTGTATAGAACATGACTTCAATACCATTTGAATTAAATTGTATTGATGATATAACTTTTGAATCATTTTATTGCAACTATAAAATTACTATGAGCGAACTTTTCGTAGTAAAAGTTCGCTATTCTTTTAAATTTTTACATTTATCGATTAAACTTTATCTAAATTCTCTCCTTATAATATTCGCCGAGTTATTATTATTATTTTTTTGACAAATTTAAAACTGACCAAGCACCTTCATTCAGTTTGGTAGACCAAATGAATCATGATTGTCTAATCGAATTCGTTTAACTTTCTCAAGACTCACCCTGCTCACATCCCGATTCGAGACATTCCAGCATCCTAGGCCACGATTAACATCTCAATTTCGCGCGCGCGTGTCTATGTGATCCAATGAATTCGAAATGGAGAAAAAAACACTCTTATGAACGAGGAAGACTATAGAAAACGATTTAGAATATCATTCAGGAATGTGCTTATCTATATTTGTTGAATCTTCGAACATTTCTCAGTGGATCACAAGAGTTGTCAAGATCACCATCACCAATAAACTGGATGACTTCATGAAGGCCCCGTTGCAGCCCGGTTCTAGACAACAGAACGTTTTGGTGCCCCAATTCTCTGCAAGAAAAAAGAAGAGATAAAATAATAATTATGAAGTAGGTTCAATACGAAAAGTGTTTGTTCAGGAATTGGCTCGGTTTGCATGACACGATTGCCAACTTTTCAATGGGAAATAAAGTTTGTATAGTTAACCCTCAAGTATTAAAATATCCTCGGACAACGAGGAAGATTTACGAGTTTTATGTCAAGTAGGCTCATTGTATTTTTTGACAAGAATTTGTAAAGGAAACTTATACAATTTATTGCTTGTAGTTATAGTCGGTTCTACAAGTTTAATTATGAATATGGATTTGTTTACTGATCTAATACGCGAATGTAAGAAGTAAAGATTAAGAAAATATAATACGTAGTTCCAGAATGTAACTATACTAATAATTTTTTTGTTGATCGATTTAATATTATTACATGATTTGCGCTAAGAAATTGTTTATAAGTGTGCATATTAGTGTGTATATTAGTGGACGATTTTACAATTTTCAACTAGTTATTACTAAAAAAATTTCTTCCATTCTGTAGATCGGCGTTGTTGTTTGTTTCTCGTTCGCTTCCAGAAAGAAACTTTTTTTAAGTTGTTCTAAATTTTTCTTTGTTGTTTAAGTTGAGGTTCAAGTTTTTCTAAGCTTTTTTATTTGTTGGTTTTGATCACAATTTTTTTGCTTATTTTTTCTGCACGTTGTTTTTTAAGTTGTTTAAAAACAATACTCTATTTTTGTAGAACCTACTTTTTTTTGAATAAAGTTTTTTTATTCTTTTTCGTCGAATTGTCGATTTTCAAGTTTTCCTGAAACTGTATTATTCTGATTTTTTTTGTGTTTTTAGACGTAGTTTTTTTAAGTTTTTTTTAGAATATTTTTTAATGCGGTAGGCAAGATAACACTTTCACAACATTATTATTATTATTAAATTTTTAAATCGAATCATTGAGACAGTATTTCAAGTTGGTAGTTGCAAATTTATCTTTCAAAACCAAGAGAGGTTTTATAGTTTTGATACATCCTGGATTATTATGTTATGTATATACTTACTCACCAAGTTTTATAACCCAATTACAAATTTAATTCCCTTGGAAAAACTTTCTACTGTTAAGTGGAGTTTAAGCTCATCCTCTTATTCTCTAAATTTATTTTTTCTTTAAACTAAGTAAATTCGTGTTCATCGATTTTAGTCTCAAACATTTTAAAACGGTTCCTACTCTCCCAACACGTACGCCTTTAAAAAAAAAAAGGATAATAAATGCTCCCAAAATAAAGCACAGCTGTGTTTTATCGATGTGCAAAATAAAACTACGTTTTTGTCCCTAACAAAAGCGTTGAGAGGAGGCTCCTAAAATCTCGTATTTATGGGGTATTTGCACCTAATGTTGTTACTTTTAACGGGATCGCCTGGATTTAATTAGGGAGTGTAAAGGGCACATGGACCGAATCTTTTTTATATAGTCTTTTAGTACACCAGTTATTGCTACAAACTTGGGAAGTAGTAAAGGACTCACGATTCAAGGAGCGGTAACTACAAGGCGTAAACCGGAAGGGCATAAAGGAATGATTTAAATGAGGTTTTTCCTAAAAAGGGTTGTTTTCAAACAACTGGAGCTTTGTTTCGATTTGTGTATTTAGGGGGAAATATGACTCAGTCGTTGTGGTTATATCATGATGATTTATTTATAATAACACTAATTTGTTGTATTACCTAAACCGTAATGTTCCATTTTATGAAATATTACATCAGAATAAATTACGTGGAGATTTTGGTATTTAACCTGCATTATTCAAAGCATTAATTAAAAATGTACCTACATGTATTTTTAAATTTTTTATCATACTTTATCAATTTATTCGTATAAAATCAATGAAAATCATACACATATACAGAGTAATTTTCTTAAAACTAGGAGTTTTGCAATTTTTGAATGTACCCAAAAGGTATTCAAAAGGTATGAGAGGTATTCAAAACATATTGTTAGTTTTCTTAGAAGTTTCTCATACGAACTGTCTTTTGGATGCATTTTAAATTCGTCAAGCTTATAGTTTTATGTATACTTAATTATTAGAAAATTAATTTTGGTGTCATAATTGGTGATGTGCATAAAGAAAGAAAGAAAAAGAAGTTGTTTGGCCTACTTATTCCAGTTAAATGAGTAGGATTTCTTATCAACATTTTTAGTTAATTTAAAACGTCTAATAATTTTGAATATTGTGTTTTGTTACTTTTGTCAATGATGTTAAAATCATGAAATTGGGCACGAAATTTAAATAGTCACTTAAATAGATCCAACGGGGGAATAGACTCTTGTTCTTCATTTATGATTTACATTATGATCCACGGTGTAAAACCATTTTGGAAAAGAACATAAATCTGGCAATTTAGTTTTTAAAAAGACTGTTTTTTATAGCAACATTAATAAATTAAATGCATAACAAAAAGTGAAGTTACTGTTGACATAATTTGTGAGGTGAGTTATCATCAAAAGGCGAAACATTAGCAAATTTCAAAATGACAATTATTTATAAATACTCTGTATAAGAAATCATTAAAATTGATGTGAATTTTACTAATAAGAATCTTAAATGCAAAAGTAGGACAAAAAATATATATACAGACCAATTAATAGGAAGGATAGTAATCCTAAAGAATGCATTGAAAGTGGGAGAATGCTTATTCAATGGGCGATAGTGAAAGATTTAACAATAGTCGCAACGCACTTTGTACACAAAATTACGAGTATACTTAATGATGGAACATGAACATTACCTGGTAAAAGAGCAGTGAACCAAATATACTAACAATAAGTCGTGATAGAGTCAAAACACGCCAAGTACGTGATAGAGTAATGTTATCACATGATTGCCATAGCTAAAAATGAAGGAAAATACAAAAAAAACGCCTACAGAAAATGGAAAAAATACAACGGGGAAACCATATGCAGTAAATATAATGGAAACTGAGGATATAATGATCCAGTTTAAAAAAGAGGTAAAAAGAGACATCTAGAAATTTCATTGATAAAAACTTTGAAAAATGTATGAAGAAAAGGATACTATTACTAATTTAAAGAGAAAAACGCGTTACAAAACGATACGTCGATATAAAAGCGAGCAAATGAAAAATCAATGAATACGAATGCTTAAAATTGGAATAAAACACTATGAAACTTGTAGAAGAGAAGTTAAGAAAGTATGTTGGAAGAAAAAAACTACAACATTGGGGCAATATTGTTAAGAAAATAGAAGAAGGGAAAAACAACTAAAGCAATCAAGAGAATTTTATATGATAGACATAACAAAAAGGGGGTGGGGATTAGTAAAGAATATTAATTTAAGGTAGGGATATACTTGTAGAAGGAAGTTTAGATGGTGATTTAACAAAAATTTAGAGTGATGGGAACTTTATTTCTAAGAAATATCAGGAGAAGAGGAAGAAATTGAATATACTGATCTAGAAGCAAATACATCAGATGAGATTCTGAACGAATTCAGAGAAGAACTATGAAGAGAGGAAATAGGAGAAGTTCTAAAGCCATGCAGGCGAGATATAAAGGTAGTTAAATTTTAGAGAAAAGCGTGGTTTTTGTTTAAATGAGGCGAGACCTTGAATTGTCCATTACAGAAAAAAACAGAGACAGAATAGGATGGAAAACTACAAAGAATAGTTTTACTGTCATGTATAACATAATGACCCCTCTAAACGAGGACCCATGAAGAAACTGAAGAAGTACTTGTTCGATACGATAAGACGAAATTGAGAACGTTATGTATTTACATATATTCTCGTACCTAACAAGCCTATCAGTTTTGAAAATGTGGTTACCTATAATAAAATAGTTATTTTTATTAGAAGACCAGAAACTGTCGTTTTGCGAGTATGAGCACGGAAGTGCGAATACTCGCGAAGAAGTTTCCGGACGTGTGATAAACAACGTTTTTTAGACCGAAAAGTCGCCTAAATTAAAAATAAACATTTTTATTCTAAAAATTTTTGGCGCTAGAGTATTTGTTTTTCTGAGGTTAGTAGCATTATCATGATAACTAGAATTTAAATTTAAAATATCTGACAATAAACAATTATAAATTCTATCAAATGGTGCTTTGAAAACAGAAAATCTTTAGTGTTTCTAAAAAGTCTAAAAGATAAATTATTGAGCTATTAGTATTAAATTGGGGATAGGTCTTCTTTCCAATCGTGAAATGGAACTAAGAAAATTTCTACTAAGCATTGAGATTATTATTTCTTAACCTTTATAAAAGATTACACGAATGTAGATATAACAAAAAATCAAACTTTAAACGAGAATATGTTATAGCTAGAGTGCAAACGCAGCTAATTTATGTTTAAGCCAGTTAATTTGTGTTAACAATTTCTAAACTGTTAATTTAGTGGAAACTCGTCATTGTATTAAAGTAAGCAACTACCTACTTACTTCATAAATTAGTTAACGGTCTTGGATAGCTTGTAAATCAACAATTTATAATTAATATGTTTTCTTTCTGTAGGATTTAAGGTCTCTATGATGATTACTATATTGGGTTTTTTTTAAAGTTTTTAAGATGATAATTTTTTGAGTTTAGGTTACTACAAAATAGGTTGTTTCTTAAAAACACCGCAGACTGTTACGTTGTTATTATTATTATCGTCTTTATTGAGCGAAAGAAAAACAATACAAAAGTTGGGGCAAAGTCTAGCTTTAACCTATTTTACTCTCTTTTCTCTTTTATCATCTAACTTCAGAAACTAAAATTTCATGTTAATTTTTTCTGTTGAAAAGTGATTACTTAAAAACTTTCTCTAGAGTGATATGACAAAACAACAAACAGCTTTAAGGTAATTTATATAATACAGATGGTTCTTAACATCGTCGATTATGCTAAACACATTTTTTTCTGAATCGATTAATATTCTATCTGATCGACTGTTTATGTTTCATTTTTGTAAGGCGTCAAATTGCTCACATGACTTTATGATGTTGGTCTACATATTTATAAACAATGATTTTCTGCTGTCGACAATCGGTGGCTTCACTAAAAATTTTTCAACCAATGACCTGTGTTATAATTCAATTTTTAGGCTAATTGATGACGAATTATAGAGGGAAAACTATAAGCCGAAATTTATCGCAATAAAACCACGTCATTATGGGTATTATACTCATAATTTGAAATTAATTACTTTTTTTAAGCAATTTTTAGGATAAATGATATTTGTGGCGTAGTTTGATTATCGATATGTTTATTTGATGTGATGCTAGAAAGTTTAAATTCGCGCGAATGCTCAATATTTTAATACTGTTAATATTTTCTTTGTTGTTTGCCCTTAAAAATATTTTTTTGCAGAAATGGATATACGTGTAATATGATACGAAGTGTAAGTAAGCAACACGCAATGTAAGGACTAATAAGTTTCGCTTTCATCTTGGCCTATACAACTTTTTTTTCGAATGAAATCATGTCCTTACTTTCTTTGTAGCTTAAATGATTATTTTTAAGGATTTATAACCTTATTTCACTAACATAAAAAACATAATGGGTTAACATAAAATAAAAATTTGCTTTTAAATATTTTTGACAAAAATAGATTATTTAGGTTTCATATTACTGAAGTAAGGAAATTTACGTTAAATTTGTTTTTGCAGTTTTTAATAACAAGCTATTGTTTGTAACCTTTTTGACAACAAAAGTACGTTTTTATACGTGTGACTTTTGTAACAAAACAATTGTTTTGTTACAATTCTCGAATAAATTACGAATAATTCGTAGTATAATATTTACAGTTATAATTGTGGTAACAATGCACGTGTCAAAATTTATCCCAGGGTTACATTTATTCGAGGGTGGTGAAAGCCGTACTAAAACAATTAAATTTAATTGCAATTCGTTTTCAATAGAATTCAATTGAAGTTTCTATTTATTTGTTCAGGTAGTTATTATCGATTTGAACTTTTAAAACAACTGAGTATTAATATTTTTTTAATTAAATTAATATATAATAATTAATAACATCGCATAAACTTTATTGACGATTAACAATTGCGACATACATTCTACCAATGGAATTTGTAAGTGGTAATAATATGTATGTTCTTCATTGAGATAAAAACAAGAAGAATCTCTTTTAGATTAACAGTTTTTATTAACAACATGTGTTTTCTCTTCTACCAACACATGTGATAACCTCTTCCAAATCTTATAAACTTCTTGATCAACTCAATATAGTATGATAAAAATGGTGGATGCGCCGGGTTAGAAGGTGTCATACCGCCTTGTTGTAGCACTACTTAGAGTACTCTTGTCCTTTTCTCAATCATTTTATAATGAATTGTCCCATCTAAAACCGCTCGAGAAGCCACCCCGTATCCACCTTGATTAATGGCCGTAGCTAAATCGCAACATCCCGTTTTCTTGCGACAGCTCGGCACAATATCATTTCGGCAAATGTGCGCCATTTTGGTCCGTCTCGTCTCGTCTCACCATCTAATTTAATTTTTTTGTTTGTTTAAAATTTTCGTACCCTTGCGGCTGTCCACCAGCCGTCATTGATGAATGACTTAATTAATGCATCCGTATAAAGTGAAGTGATGAAGGTGGCTAGATTTGACGTTGAATAATGCTTTACCGCCGGAACTCATCTGGGCCTTCGAGGCCTAATAACCTACTGAGTAGAGTCAGGTGGGTCTCTTTACGTGACAGGATTTTTGATTTTGGGCTTGTGACAGGGGATGATTAATCCGTGACTCTTATTTCACACGTAGTTGACTAATTTTATAATTGATGGTGGAAGTTGGGTGGTGGTTTTGTTTGGTTTTGGTAGAATTAATGCAATCGAAAATCTTATCTTATTCGACGCAAAGTTTTGACTTTTAGAAGCTGAAAGGAGATGTTTGCGAACGGATCTTGAGATTTTATCTGTGTCCGTTTGCACCCTGCTTTTTCAATAATGTTCTCAAAGTTGATATACATTCACGAATCTCCTTCTGTCTTTAAGGGTATATTTTATTATTGAACTTATTCAAAGATTTTTTTATTTATTAAAAAGAAGTTCATAATTTTTACAGTATTTAAAAAGTTATTAACTTGTTGTCGATTAAAATGTGACTATATGGTATCTTGCAGACTTTTTCTAAGAAAATTAATATAATGTAACAGTATTTTTCGCTAGTCAGTTCGGGGCAGCCGACAGCCCCTTTTTGGTGAGAGGAGAAAATTAACTAATTTGGCGCCAGGTAACTGTTTATTTCTTGTTAAAGTTAACTCTGCGACTCACCGAACGGAATTAAAGGATAGTGGTGGTGATTAAAGGAGACAAATATAAAAGAATTAAGCTTAATTTAAAAACAAAACTAAATTTTGTTATATAAAATTTTTGCGTAACGAAGCAAACAAGAATCGAATTTAACTTTGACGCTGCGATTATGAGACGTCTGTGGCGGTGAACTTTAACATATAAAATGACAATACCGTTAGAAAATAGGAAAATGCTACTCTTTTGTGAATATTCTGGTTTTACTGGAGTGACCGTTTGTGGCGATGTACATTAAGGGACCGTTTCAGAGTCTTAAAGTCAGCTTTAAAGAATTGCAGTGATAGAAGCTTGTTACCTATTTACTTAAGTTGATGAGGGTTTATTTTTTGAATCTAAATTATCAAATTTTTAGCTGCGAGAATTTTTGCAGACATTATAGGATTTGCCAATTAACGACGAGTAACAGCGGGACAAAGTCTTTTGGAAGCTTATCTTATTTTTAAACTAGAAGTACACAGGACGATCTCGGTTGTAATAAAATATGTTAGTTAATTGTCTTGATATTTTTTTGCTCAACTATTTATCTGAGTTATAAATATTTATTTATGTGTGCACTCACATTGTTAATTTTTTTATTTATAATTTATTTAATTTGTCTTTGAGCTCAATTAATTATTTCACTTAGTATTAGTCGATTAGATTATCTGTGATTTGAGCTTGTAGTTTTAGTTTTCTATGAAATTTCTCTAATTTTAAGTAAATTATATCATAGTTGAATTAAATCAATGTTACATAAAAAGATGGCAGAGTTACAATTTAAGTTAAAAGAACCTAAATTCGAGAAAAAAACTTTTTCAAAGGAGGAGTAAGAGAAACGAAGAGATGTAAAGGACTTAAAGATTAAATTATTTAATAAAGTACAAGAAGGAAAATTAAGAAATAATTCGTCACGATCTCAACGAATAAAAAAAGAAGTAATAAAAATCAACAGTAGTTTTTATTTTTTAGTTTTAAAGTCCTGGATTAAACTCGTTTACACATATTATATCTCCTACCAAAACTAACTACATTCTATTCTACTCTAGCATTTCGAATCAGTTAAAAATCCAAAATAATTTTTTTTAAACAAAATTTAGAGTATACTCGTATTTCGATAACAGTAACTCGACGAGTTGTTATTATAGAAAGCTGATTGTATTATAAATCATCGATTGTGGAACGAAAATTTTTTCAATTTATCAAAATAATTGGAACAAGCAATTTTTTAGTGCTATATTCAATAAATCTAATTGTGTTTAGATTTATGCTAAAGAATTCTGAAACAGCCTGTACTAGCGAATAACAAGCTCATAAATATTTATTATAAAGGAATATGTTATCATGTTATGAAATGGCAGACTTTAGCTGTTGTTTTCTAAAGAGTTACCTAAACTTAGATAGGTATTAGATACTTACAAATATTTGTAAAATACGTGCAATGTGTTGGTTTTCTAAAAAAGCTATATCCGTATTTATTAGGGTGGGTAAAAAAACAACTATTTTTTTTAACTTTCGACGCTGAAAAATTGGTTCTTAGGTAGTTTTAAAAAATGCTTTTTTAAGATGATCTCTGTTTTTAATAGGAAAAACACTCTCATTGCAGTTTTCCATTTTTTTTTTCAGTTTCATATGGCAAAATCCATATCTCGTCACTACTTGATCGTACAGAAAAGTTTATCTACATTTTTTGTAGGACATTTAACTCTCTAAAAAAGGTATCTTACAATTTTTTTATAACTCTTACCGTTTAGAAGATATCAGAGGTCAAAGTTTGAAGAATTTAGCAAAAATTTCTCTTTCACTTATAAATTCTGTAACTCGTGGATAAATAAATATTATAAAGTGTGCAACATACGGTTTTGTAGAAAATTAAACGCTTTACAAAAAAAGTCATTTGTGGTTATTTGATTACTACAACCACTTAAAAAAATTGAGAATTCAGTACCAAATTTTGGTTTTTAAAATGCGAACATCTTCTAAATGGTTAGAATAATCAATTAGCCACAAGAGATCTTTTTTTGAGAGCGTTTAATTTTCTACAAGGCCGTATGTTGCGCATTTTATATTATTTATTTATCTCTGAGTTATAAAATTTAGAATTAGAAAAGAAATTTTTAGTAAATTCTTTAATCTTTGACCTCCTATATCTTCTAAATGGTAAGAGATATAAAAGAATGTAAAATAATTTTTTGTAGAGCGTTTAATTTCCTACAAAAAAATGTAAATACAAATTTTTTGTACAATTAAGCAATAACGAGATATGGATTTTACCATATGGAACCGAAAAAAACATGGAAAACTGCGATGAGGGAGTCTTTCCTATTAATATTAAGAGCCCACCTTGAAAAAGCATTTTTTAACGGTGCCTAAGAATCAATTTTTCAGTGTCGGAGGTAAAAAAAAAATAATCGATTTTTTTGACCCACCCTAGTATTTATATTTATAAATACGTGCGAATTAGCAGATTTCAAAAAGTTATGCAAATACTGTAAAACATAATGAAATATCTTAAAGTTTTTATATTCCAATCACTGTAAAAAAAAGTCGATGTGTTGTAATCCGAATTACTTACAAAACATTTCTTAGGTTGTTATTTTGGAAGACACAATTGCAGTGATATCCAATTTATGAACATTGCAGGACTGACTTTAGTGTTTTGTAAGATCATAAATCTTTAAAGTTTCACTAACTTAGATTTAACTTTTGGTGAGAAACACCACTTCTAACCAAATGTTACACAAACATAATCCTTTTCATATACTTTACATACCCGTTAAATTTAATTTTAGTGGAATTTCGTATATTATTTAGATTTATTAAAGCAAAGGAATTAAGTATTTATTATATATTTTTTATTTATTTAAAATTTCCACTTAATAGTTGTAGTAAATTTAAATAAAACTGTTGTTAAAAGTTGCTAAATGTTACTTATTGCGATTGCAATTTATTATTTTTTATTTAAATATTATTTAAATTTAAATAAGAATATCATGTTGTTTTGTAACTTTCAAAATTTTAAAATGGCGGTACACATTTTTTTCAGAAGTTTAGACGTCTAAAAAAGTTTTTCTATTATTTTATGGTAAGTTTATGATAACTATTTCAAAAGTTATTACAGGTCAAAACTGAAATTACAGTAAATTTCCGGCGAAAGTTAGACTTATCTCTAAATGTAATTTTTAATTATTTATAATTATTTATTGACGTAATACTATAAAATAAAATAATGTATAAAAATAAAAAAAAAAAATTATTTTAATTTCAACCTTGACTTCGACCTGGAAAAAAACAAATTCATAGCTTTTTAGAGGGTAAATTTTCTTGATCATATATGGTATATGCAAGTAAATATTAAATGAGCATGCAGGCACCAAATTTGTTTGAATATTTTATTATTTTCCTTCTTGAGTTTATTTTGGCTTTAATTTATAAACAGTGAATAATATATGAGTCTGCACATAAAATTCACTTGAATAAATAATTATTTTAAAACTAACTGTTTTAATTTATAATAAGTATGTTGAGTGTACTTTATAAAATTCTGCAGCATCATCCCGTCTATCCTGATTTCTACCTTTTTACCTGTCTTGTCAATTATTACAAACTGCCTGCCTCAAACCGTCCGTATTTTCTCATTTCTGGCGTGATCTGTGTTTCTTTTTTCTACCACACGCATTAAATCCATAAATCTAATTTTTTGCTTTGCTTTTAAGCACAATCTCGCGAACATCCTCAAAACAATAATAAAATCTCCCACACAACAAAATCTCGATTTGGTTCGATTCAGCAAATCGTTCGTCCATTAATCAAATCGAATTAATTTGAATCTGCTGGTCTAAGACGTGCAGATTTCATATTCAGTTTGTGGGTTCTGTGTTAACACGCGGAGGACATCTGCAATCAGTGCCAACCGACAGATGGTGGCGTTGTCGGATGTGATCGATTAGGTCTCGCACAGATCAGGACATGAAAAAAGACATTCATCATCTCGTGAAGTTTACTGTTTCAGTTCTGAAACTGAAACGAAAGTGTATTATTAAGTGGGTAGCGTTTATCTGCTGCTTAAGGGGCCATTTCTCACGGACTAAATCCGCAATGCCGACAAAGCCGACACTGAACACGCTCTCGGTGATAGCGGGATTGCTTTTTAAGAGGAATTTTATATAATTTCAGATTATTACAGAAAAAGAGGTGCTTCAACAATAAGCGTTACTCAAAAAATGGATTATCAAGGAATAGATATAACGGGTGCTGTAAAACTTTCATCAAATTGTGCTCTATAGACTTTTAAACATAGGGCGTGCATATATGTAGATATGAGGTGGTCAAGCATCAACTGTATCATGACTTGATAATAAAGACAGGATGTGTCGTCGGACCTTGTAGCTTAGTGGTTAGAGTACTATTACCTTGTTTCTATTCCCACCCGAGGACTGACTATTTTTTCCTCTTTATAGATACAAGGTGATTTTTTTATTTGCTCCCGACCGAAACTCTAAAAATAGGCAACATATGCTAGATTTTTAATATTTAATTTTTAAAATTAAGACATAGAGGGTTGTGAACTAATGTCAACATTATTGACAATATCTTTGACAGTGCTTCCAGAGTCAGTTCATTTGGATCATTTGTAGTTTTCCCACTGTTGCTTATTATTGCCTATTTTTGAAATCTCGGGCGGCAAATGGTGGACATATCATCACCGAAGATATGTCCACCAAAATGGAATAACTTTTATTAAAATAGGGTGACCAAAAGTTATTTATTTTTACGAATACTACAACCTTAAACAAAAACCAGAGAAGTGTAGAATAATTTTGTAGATGTCAGATGAAACGTAAAAAACCTACTAACACCAAACAATTTTTCTATGTGTGTATTCTACACATCAAGAAGATCCAACAAGAAATTTAGATGATAGATGTCAAGTCGATTCTAAACGAATTGGTCACACCTGGCCAATGGAGGAGATGGTAGAGTCACCTTCAAGTAAAAAAAAACAGCTGTACGTGAGCCAGTTTTTTTAAATTAATTTTTTAATTTCAATATTTAGGTTGAGGATTTCAGAAGAATCGCAAAGCATACGAGAACATTAGTTGACTTAAGAGAATTTTTTTAATGTTACACTGTTAACTTACAGCTTCTGTTAATACAGCTGTTAACTGTATGGGTATATAACTATATAATGTATGGCTATATATCCTGGGTATAGAAACCCGAGACAATATTGTGTACTTTAGTCTTTAGGAAAAACTGAAATGAATTGATGTGTCACTTGCAAAGAGCTGTTTGTCTGTGACGGTGACCATAGCGTCATAGATTCTTTGTGAACGGAAGTTTCTAAGTAACATTGCTGAACAGTTTGCGCAATGTCAAAAATCTTTCTCATTTTCTGAAAAGTAAACAATAAACACTTTTGACAAAATTTTGATAATTGAAGAAATATTAACGGAATAAAAAATATTTCGATCTACAAATAATGGCTAACGTAACGAGTTTATAGTAGCAAGAAATATTTTGCTTTGACGTTCAAGGCACATTGTGCCTGGAAGAGAGGTTTACTACTCGAAAATTAGAGACTTTAAACTCTATTTTTATATGACTAGAAGTTATATCGGTACTTACTTTAAAGGCAGGCTGATTGATAGAAAATAATAATAACAACACCAAGTTTTTTATTGGAAATTCATGGCAACCAAAGCTGGAACGGCCCTTCCGACGACGTTAGGAATGAAGAAAACTCGAACATTCTTACTCTATCTTAAGACAGACGAAATAGTAGAATAGGTAGAAGACTTACACAGATCAACCATTTAGTGCACTTCTGATCGAGTTGGGACTGTTATAGAGGCGCTGCCGTGATAGAATTTTTTTTGTCTGGTGTCGTGCAACTACGGCTTTTTTGGACCTTTTGAAAGTAACATATGGTATATGTTGGAGATAAGGAAGTGAATAGTCACTTTACTTTTTATCATTGAATGCCTTCTGTCATAACGTTTATTACAAAATCCTTATAGTGTGAGAATTCAGATGGGGAGTGTTAAATAGGCACTCTTAAAACGATTTTTTATGACCAGATTTTCTTCACTAAATATTATGGCTATTCCAGTTTTTTAAGAATATGTTTGGTTTTCTAAATGTAACTATTCGATGTAGCTAAAGGTAATTAAGATGCTGCGGTAATACGTATATTAATCATTATTTTATATTAATGTAATATTTATACCTATTACATTATATTCTTTTTTTTATACTATTTTGTTTATTATTTTTTTGGAGAAAGTTAATAAGGATGGTGAGGATGAATAGTAATCATAACAACTGCACTGGTATTATTTCCATGAAGTTCTGGTAAAGTCACAAGGAGATAGGTGGTACTCATAAGATTAACACATTTAAAAAATCTTAGTGTGAAGATATGGGGATAGGTAGTAACATTGGTAGTAATTAATAATTGGCGTTATCTTAACGAATTCTTGTGTGAAGACTTTTTGCACTATACATTTATAACTCCAATTACAGAATTTTCTGAAAACATTTTTTTAAAATTAATTATCATCCACAGCATTGAATATATTGCTTATAAAGAGGACGGTTTCATCTTTTGCGCAAGATTTTGAAAGAAAGCTAGTAGCACATTCAGTCTTGAAAAAGTTTATACGCACGTTCCTACTGACTTTTTGATTTCTCCGGCAGTAAACTAGCAGTTGCCGATGTAGCTATTTGTGTAATTTCAGGTGGAGTACCCATTAAAACAATTGAATTTATTTTTCGCATAAAATACAAAATTACTTAAACGCCGCGTCGTTATTTTGACTGATTGATGCCAAGCGAAAACTAGGTATAACTTGATTTAATTTCAGCGCTTGTTTGATGCGCATGTACTCGCCAAGCCGTGAGTAAAATGCACGAAGTCACGGTTGGTCAAGCTGCATCTAAAAGGTTATTTAGCGTCATGGCAACCTATACCTTAAATGGCGTTTTAAAGAGTAGGAGTAGCAAAAATATTTTAAAAATATTGTAGCTAATTTTGTAACCAACACTTAATTGATTCGTTATTTAAAAAGATTATTATTTATGGATACAGTTTAGGAAAGTTTTATGCGGTCCTTCTTGCAGCCAACTTATAAAAATTTTATAAATTTGTTTTGTATTTTGCTACTTGTTTTGCTATGTACATTTTGTTTTCTTTATGTTGTTGAAAACTGATTTGAGTTTTATTTATTATTATATTTTTTCATCAAGAACTAATTTACTGCAAGAATCAAGAAATAATTTACGTTTTAAAAGAGAACTTGTATTGTGCAGTAACAGTAAAATTTTGCTTTTTATGTAGTTAGTGTTATTGTTAATAAAATTACTAGTGGTGTGGATTTTTGTAGAGTGGAAAAACTTAAAAGAAATGCTAAAATAGTTTTGTAAGAAGTTTTAATAAATGTAACAAGAACCTCATCAGTTGTTGTTTTAAAAATTGTGCACGTACTGAATAATTCTACTACAAGTTTTTGTTTGAAATTGGAAATGTGGAAAGCAACACCGGAAGCCTTTAGACTGCTTGCCACAGAATAAGAATTACAAATACAACAAAGTTTCAAACAAGTGATTGAAGAGAGTTTCATGATTTATTCTAATAATTATTATGTTTTAGAATGGAAGTTAAGATATGCGTGTAAATAAGTTATCTAACAAATATGTTTAGAGAGACATGCAAATGTGGAAAAGAAATATTCACATAAAAAAGATTTATAAGTTGGGTCTAAAAATAAGAACACCAAATGAAATAAAATAATCTATCTGTGGTATACTATTTGACGACAGCTTTCTGAATCTGAAGGACACAATAATCTAAAAAATAGCTAAAGAAATAAAAATGATTTACCAAGGATTTTAAAACAAATGATTTGATTGATTTCTAATTTGAACATTAAGAAAAGCTTGATGGTTTGTTATTTATTACCTATTGTTACAGTACAAAATAAGACAAGTAGCCTACCTAGCAAGCGAAATCCATTTTGAGAGTGTTACAGATTTGTTCAACGATAAAAAAAAATAGACAGAAGGATTAACTTGCAAACTCGGTAATACTTACTATATCCGTCTTTTTTCTACTCATGAATAAATTAATATGTGTTAGAGAGAAACAAAATAAAGGGCGATTATTTTTTCTATAATTTGATCAGTTTGTTGCTATTTCGAACTTGTCTCCTGAGTTATTTCTTTATCTTGTACTGTGCTGTCCATACCGGACTGTCAACTGAATTTGGGTTAACGCTACATAATATGGAAAATGTATGCATAATGCTTATTATTGATTCAGTAAACCTACGTTTACCAACAATCTTACATTGACCAAAAAGTGATAGTGAAAAATTGGTCACATGAAGCGTTAGCTAAGCACAATTAAAAATTTTCATTTAACGTAACATAGACAAGTTTTTACACAACTTGAAAAATCAAAAGGCATCTATGTATTATTTGTCTGTTAAAGGTAATTATCATAGATAATTATCTTGATGAGGATTTGCAAGCTTAGGGAGCTTTATTGTTAGTTGAGTCTAGATTTGTAGTTATTTATTGTAGTTGTAGTTACTAGTAGTTACATTGTTGGGCTCTCAAATTTTACCCGAACCTGATCCAGATTTATTAGTTTTAAGTAGTCAATTCCTGAGAAATTCGACAAGCTTCTGTTTTAGTACATTATTGAATTTAATGTTCATATTAAGACAGTAGAGCTATTACAAACTATTATTACCGTACATAAAGAGAGGTAAGCCAAATTAGAGTTTCTGGAATTATGTTAGTTGCTATAAGACTTACTATGTTTATGGATATTAATCTTGTCTTAAGACCATAACTTGTAATTTCTTGGGAATACTGTAATGACGGAAATGTTAAATTTTGAAGATACGTAACAAATAAAAGTGTCACGAAACCGTACGAGGGTTGCCAGGGAAAACATCGAGAAACAAGTCACATTTCCGAATAATATGACTGAGGGGAAAACCTGCTAAAAGAACTCAAATACTTTTCTGTGTACGTATTTTTTTTGACTTTATTTGACTTATACTTACAAAGTGATGTGCACATTTGACTTACTTTTAGATAAATACGAGCAGTATTAAAAGGAGTTGCGGAAGCACGAATTTATTGATAAAGCAGTTTCATAAAAGAAAATTAGAAAATCTTGCTCACTTTGTAAAGCTCTTAAAACAAGAAAATTTCGTTTCTGTTTAATATTAGGTTTTATTTTAGCACAACTTAATAGAAAGTTTTTGAATTTCACTATGTCAGTGACCAGATATCTTGTCCTGGAGTTACTGAAGTCTAAACTTTGGTAATGTACATCCAACTGGACACAATTTTCGACGGAGAAGGCAAGATTATAACATAAAGTTTGTTATTGGAATGTGACAAAGGAGAATTGACTTGATTGTTTTGTTCATAAAAATAATTTAAAAAAGACAGACACAAGTAAAGAAAATTGATCACGAGCTTTCTTAAGAAACTTTGAAAGTGGTTTTACAAGTTCAAGAATAATCATAAAATTTTAATAAATGCACGCTTCTATGAAAATTGTGAGGGAAGAAACCTCTGGAAACATCAAATACTTTGAGCAAATAAAATTTCAAATAAAAGCGGCCGTAACAATTAGAAAAACCTAATGACTGGTCTGGTAGTGGTAAAATCGAATCTTGTAAAAACCATGTAACAGTCCATTTATCGGTCGCAATTAAGCCGAAAAACTCGGCAAACATACAAATCAATTTGCAAAAATTCTCCAAATTTCTTTTTGTTATTATCCCTGTCACTGTATCCCGGAAATATCAATTCGACACCCGTGCTCAAGACTTTCCCTTGTTGTTATTTCGATCAGCCACGACCCGCCCTTTCGGATAATTGTTTTATCCCAACGAACGCTTAATTTCCACATCAGTAAAAAGCGGAAAACGGCGATCAGAATCGATTCCGGTATTTACGTCCTTTCTCGTTGCCAAAACCGCTTATATTATGCTCGCCGTTGTAATTGCCTCACTTAATGGCCCCCATGATCGACGATCGGATAATTCGTACAAAAATCCCGGATTTAGCGGTGGCGTATCTGTACGTGCGTCGAAAGAACAATAAGCAGCAGCCAATTACATCGATATAAAGGGGCTAAGGCTAAGAGGCCGTTTTGGACCTTGTCCGATTTACACGTAATCGGAATGACACCAGAACAGACAACGGTGTTGGTATGCAGCTGAAGGGCGAAATAAAAACCAAGGAGGATCGGCCTGCGGCGACCGGAATAACCGAGCGAATCGACCCGACAGGGGGCAGATGGTACATAATGAATGGGGGTGTTGGGGTTATCGTGATGAACTAAGTGATTGTTGAAAGAATTTTACCGGAATTTTTAATAAACCAGGCAATTTAGGAATTTTGGAAAAAAGACGAAAACAAATATTGAAGAATGAAAACTTTTAGAATGTTATTGATTTTTCTTGCTGTCTTATCATTGCAAATCAAGGATACATTTATAGTGATAAAGTCTGTAAGTTGGCAGTAACATTCGTTTGTTGATTGTCTTGAAATGGAACTTAATATAATTTATAATAAAGATGTTTTAAATGCAACTGTGCAAATTGTAAACGGGCAATTCTTAAAAAAAATAAATAATTGTGAACTAATACAAAAACAACAGGCAAATTTACGAAACAATACAAAAAGGTTAAAAAAAAGGTGTAAAAAATACCGTAAAAATTTTCAGATTTGGGTTTTTGCAATTGAAAAATTTGGATTTTTAACGAATAATTTAAGCTGTTTTTACAGACAGGAATAACTCTATAAATAAATAACTCAATAACATATATATATACATACAGGGTGGACCAAATGTATATAGTTTTTTTGGCTAAACTATAAAGAATTTTGAAAAAACATAATAGAGGCATTAAATGGCTAGAAGATGCTACCTGAGGCAATATTTAAAATTTTTTTATTAGTTTAAATTTTTAAGATATCTATAACAACAAATTTTGTTTTTTTTATAAAAAATTTTCTTGATTTTTTTGAAAAACAAGCTGTTTAAGAGAAATTTTGCTGTACAAATTGTTTTAATTTTAACTTTATAAATTTTTAATTAAAAAAATAAACATTTGTGAATTTTATCTGTGATTTTCGCCAAACTTACAAAATTTTTGGTTAATTTAAGTTATGCATGTTAAACAGATAATAAGAGTTGTTTCAAAAAGTTATAAAAAAACTAATTTATTTAAACAATTAATAATTTGACAAAAATTAATGTGTTTTTCATTAATTTTTTATTATTTTGTAGTGCACATTACGAACATGTTGTAGTACTAAGTATAAATAATTAAAATATAAATAGTACATATCAAAAACGTCTGGATTTTAGTTTGATGAAGTTTAAATAAATTGGTAAAAGAAACATTTTATCAAAACTGTCTCCCAAGAAAGTCAAGTAGGCGTTCTCTTCCCTACCCCTGTTCTATTGTTACCTGACTAATTTCAAGTTAGATACTTCGGTAGTAAAGATATTCCGGATTAACTTTAGCTCGGAGTATTTTTACTACCGATGGATTTGACTAAGAATTAGGTAACCCGTTAGAGTTGGTATCAATTTTTAAATGAAGATATGTACCTCCGGTGTCCATAAAATGTTAGGACAAATTAAAAATTAGATAATGTTCAAATCTCTACCATTTGATCACTTTTGTTTTCTAGTTTAGCAGTAACTACTAAATGAAAATGATTTTGTAGAATAAACTGTACCAGCTGATCATCATTGGTTACAGATTTTCATAATACCGATCGGAGTCTTTTGCTTATTTTCAGTCAATCACAAAATCATCTTCAATTCTCAGTACTGGTAAACTACAAAAAAAAACCTGATTTAAACGGTAGAAATTTGATTATTTTTGACATTATCTAATTTTTGATTTGTTTTGATTGAACAGCTCGGTAAGAACGAGAATGCCCACTCGACTTTCTACAAGCGTTCGTACGGTGGAAGGCAGTTTTGACAAAATCTTTCTTTTCAAAGTTCATTTAAATAAAAATCCTGACGTTTTCGATAGGTAATATTTACATTTTATTTATTTATATTTAGTACTACAACATAACTCGTAATGTGCATTACAAATTAATAAAAAATTAAGGAAAAGCACATTAATTTTTATTGTTAAATTATTAATTGTTTAAATAAATTATTTTTTTTAACTTTTCTGAAGAACTTTTCTTCTGCTTTTCAACATGCATTACTTAAATTAACCAAAAATTTTGTAGGTTTGGCGAAAATTACAGATAAAATTCACAAATGTTTATTTTTTTTATTACAAATTTATAAAGTTAAAATTAAAACAAATTGTACAGCAACATTTCTCTCAAAAAGCTTGTTTAAAAAAAATGTACAAAAAAAACAAAAGTGTTGCTATAGTTATCTTAAAAATTTAAATAAATAAAAAAATCTTAACATTGCTCCAGGTAGCATCTTCCTAGCCATTTAACGCCTATATTTTGTTTTTTCAAAATTGTTTATAGTTTAGCCAAAAAACCGCCCGTTCCATACATTTGGTCCATCCTGTATATAGCGGCTCTGTTTCTATACTGAACCCTACTCTGGATTTAAATCTACTGCCATCGAACTTTTCTTGCTTATGTAGAGCAAGATTGCTTTCTAGTATATTTTGTGTAATCATGTTTGATGATTAAAGTTACCAGTAATCCAGAAATGACGTTCATGTTATCTCGAATGCGGTGAGTTACTGTCTGATGCAAGTTTCTGTAGGGCACGCATAATTTCCAAGAACAGTTTGTTACAATACTAGTAAATTTATAATAGTATAGAGTTTTGAAAGAGCTGTTGTTGGACATCTTAATGCTGGGTTATGTAATAGAGGGAAAAAAATGTCACGCAGTCAGACTCAATCAAAATATAAAAACAAAAGATTTCGACTAGTTAGACTATCTAAACAATTATTATTAACATTTACAAGTATATGGAAATTAATGTTATTTTGTTAAAACTTAAAACTAAGTACTTGCCAAAAAAAAATGCTAATAGGTAGCCAATAGCAGGTGATTTCAATGCGAGAATTGGGAAATATGTAAAAAAAATGAAAAGATGTGGGTGAACAATAAGGGTAATGTAATCAGATTATTTGAATTTTTTGTAGACAACACAATAAAGGAATAGGAGAGAAATGAAAAACAGAAGAAAAAATTTAATAATCGGCTTAGTATTATTGTTATTAAATGAAAACTTAGAGATATTGGATTGAAAAACGGTAATGAAATTGGCAGTATTTACTAACGCTTCAAGTTGTACCTAAAGACTGTCTTGGCATGAACTTCAATTATTTGTAATATGTTTTGGTTTTAAAGGATTATATTAGGCATACAATATTTTAGAATGTTGCAAGTTTTATGATGCAGCATTTTACCCTTGATAAACATCTGAAAATTGTCCAAATTTATAATAAAAAATTTACTTTATTTTTTCAAACGACCTTCAAGATATTGCGATTTAATACCATTTTTTAAAGATAATCTCTAACAAATGTTTATTTAAAAAATTATTTTGTAGTCATTGACAAAATTATCTTGAATATGTGCAACAAAAGGTCATTTTGATTTACGAAAAGAAAAGTGTAATTTTTGTTAGAATTATATTATTGTGACAAAGAAATGAAATGTTTCAAAATTGTGATAATTGTAAGATATTAATAAAAAAATTTTAAACTAAGAAACGAATTATTTATCATATTCATGACTATCCAATATTGTACCCTGAACTTTTAGCTTTAAATTGATCTCAGGAAAAATTGCAAATTTATTAAAAATTTTATTGGAAAAGTAGCAAAAAACAATCTTTTGGGCTTCTATTTTAATTCGTGAATGCAATCAGAAATTAGCAAAACCGTTTTGACATATATGGTAGACGGCTATCGATAATCTATTTTAAAAATTACACACATTTTTTTAATTTTGTAATTTTTTCAGCATTTACTTCTGACACTCTTTATATTAGTACTACAAATTTAAGGAAAAACTTAACAGTACTCCTAATAGTTCAAGAAATCAACCACACAATGAAAAAGAAGACTGTCCAAATAACTCTATTTTCCTGTAAGTTACAAGTCTTTGAACTTTGAATATTTCTATGGACGTCTATATTAAATACGCTACTTTGAATTTTTTAGTTGACATAAAAATCGTAATTAGTGACTTTGAAATTCCGGAGTACTTGTTTTAATGCAATTCCATTAAATATTTTCTGAGATATTAATTTTAATTAATTATTCGTAACAGTGTGTTCTAATTTTATAAATAACAAATTTAAAAAAGTTCTAGCGACCATATTTTTTAAGTCTCTTTTGATACTTAAGCCTCATGTAGATCTAGGTCATAACTTAATTGTTAATTTAACAAAGAATGGTATCATTTCTGAAGCCTAACTCGAGTACCGCTCTTTGTTAACAATAGTTATGACTTTTTTGCTTTAGTCAGCTAATTTTCAGCTAATTAAATTTAATAATGAACTTGGCTTAAAAATGCGCTGATTTAATTTTTTAAAGAAACAACAAACAAACAGCTTTTAAAAGAATATCTAAATAGAAATAATTGATACTAGGTCTATACGGATTAGGGTTTTGTTTGCCACAGATCTAAAACAGTAAACACGTTGCTTTCTAGCGGTTCGTCTAAGTAGTGTTTGTAACAGTTTTAATGTCTTTCGCTGAAATATTTTCATTACAGCTTGCTCTTAAAGTAAAAATGAACGATAACCCGTGAATGTTTTTAACTGTCGAGATTATTAATCACTAATTAAGGCTAGTCTGATCTTATAAAAAACCAAATTCTTAGATTTTTTGTCTTATAATATCAATATTAATTATCGCTTAATGTCTAATCAACCGCCGAGTTCAGTTTTTCGTTGGTGTTGTTAGAATATTTCTTTACATGTTCTGTATTTTTAATGAAATCATGTGAAGAAAAGGGGTTGTAGTTAACCTCATTATTTAGAAATAGGTTATACATATAAATATTTGTTCGTTTTTTGTAACTAAATTATAATTCGTGTAATGTGCTTAAACGAAACAGCTCATTTTTTGATGGTGTAAGTGATCCAACTGGGATCCATTGTACAAAATTTGATATTTTTCGGTTGTCCTTAATTGTTGGATGCGCCAGGTTAGGCTACTTCAGTTAGTGTTTCACCCTTGCTAATTGCTTTATCAATAAAACCCTCGGGTCTTAAACCCCATTTTAAACCGTCCACGTCTCAATCATTAAACTGTTCTCGTCGTAAGAAAATGAAATTGCCAAAGTTGGAAGTTATTGATAATTGAATAAACGAAAACAAACACTCCAAGTTGCTTTGTTCTTTGCCTCGTCTCAATCCTGCATAATGCTATTTTCTCATACGATCCTAAAAACCCGATTTTAAAGACTTCACCGAAAATAATTCATTGTTTTTTGTATTAATCAAATGATATATTAAGAGAGAAATGTTCACGCGCCGCTCATAAAACAAAACAAGATTCGCTTTTTTTAAGCAAATATCCCGTTTTCATAACACTGACACGATCTATACATTTCCCTGTCAAAATGTTTGCAGTGAATTCAGATAAGATAATACTGGCCGGAAACGGACGTCGAGCCGATATCTGACGCTTAACACCTTCGAGTTATAGACTGGAATGCAGGGAATTTGTGGCATCTCGTTTTTGTGAAAAGGATCAAAGACAGGAAGCTCGCGGCTAAATTAGCTCATCTGCAAAATATGTCGCGGAAGGCATGTCTCCTGAGGGCCGTTATTCGACCGCTTGAGGCTCGTAATGTGCCAAGGTAATTTTCAAACAAATGTACAAATGTTAGGAGTTCGGGAAAAAATTCTATCAATAATCACTTAGGACGACGTGATAGTCCCAACGATCCCATTCATTATGTACCAGCTGACCCATGTCAGGTCGACCTGATCCCTTATTTCGGTCGCCGCAGGATAATACCCTTTAGGTTTTTACTACTTGTAGAATAGAGTATTTAATCAATTCGTAAAAATTAAATTAGCTTTTTTCTTTCTAAAAATTTTAATAGTAGCAAAAAGACTTACATTTGTACATTTAGAAGATTCAGAAAAATAATGATTGCTGTGTTTTTTTACTAGAGAGAAACCAGTAAGGCGTTGAAGTTTTGAAATACTTATTTGTGATTGGTTATCTGTCAAAATCAATTAATCACATATTCTTAACGCTTTTTGTTTTCTTTCTGGTAAAAAACGTATTACACATACATAGTTAATGTCTTCTCTTGATTTGTATATTTTTTTTAGAGTTAGGTAACTGTTTAGATTAGTAGTCTAGTTGAATTTTTATTATCTTGTTTTGAAAGCAGAAAAAAAGAGAACTTTTTTCCACACATTCATAAACATTTGTGAATATGTTACAAACAGCTTTCTCAATCTAATTGAGTCATGGGGATAAACTAAAATATTAAACTATAAACGCCTATTGTAATCAGCTAAATCTATTTAATTTTTACATGACTATGGCTTGTTTTCAAACATAACATTTTTTTAGACACTGTAATTGTTTTTATTCTCTTATCATTCTGTGTTTTATTACGATTTTAAATCTTTAGAATTTACTGTTATATTTGGCAATGTATAGAGATCCAACTTAGGGGCTTGTAAATGATCTACTTGATTCTCTTTTGTGGGAAGTTCTTCCTTTTGCTGATAATAATATAAAGATATTCTCTGCAATAAAATTACCTCGTGATATATTGTACAAGATTTATTACTAACTTTGAAATTCTTGCCAACTCGTATCGTTATAACGACTAACAACATAAGTAACGTACATACATAAGTTTATATGCCTAACACTTTTATATTATTGATTTTCAACTTTCAACGATAGTTGATATGATACCTGCTGCTGCTGTCACGAGACAAGGCGTTTATTACGTCATTAACTTGAAATCAACTACAAAACTATTTTTATTAGGGCTGTATTATTGCAATTACTTGTTAATGCAGTTTACTTTGAATGTGAAGAATTAAGACTAAATTTATAGCTAAATAAATAAAATTGAAATTTTTTTATGCTAATTTAAGCGTATCTTTCTGTGGTGGATGGTACATACCGAGTGAATTAGGTTTTATCCGCACTCTTAAAACATTTTTTAAAACACGCAAAAGAATTAATGTACAGTGGCAGCCTTTGAAAACTTGGACTAAGTTTGATAAAATTTTAAAAAAATTACCACATATAAATTTATCTTTTATTAAGAATGTTTTTGTCAGATTAAAAGTGTCAAATGAATAAAGGCCGCAGAAAAATTCACAAAGCGTTTTCTCCCTAACAATAGTCATCTTATTATACGAAATTGATATAAAACTTTAAATAAAAAAAAGTTTTGTTCTATCAATTTATTTGACTCATAAAATTTAAAAACGATTTTACAAAAAATATTTTCTACATCAACTAATTGAAAACGTCTCACAAAAACAATCTGTAAAATTTTTAATTGTTAAAATTTAATTAGAATTTATTTTTATATTATTTATCATTAATTTTAGTCTAATCTATGATTTATTAAATTGATGTAGTGATAACCCTCTGACACAATGAGAGATCTAGTAGCCTAAAAACTGAAGAAAATTTAGGATAATTATAGAAAGTCGCGTCGGTTCTAAATACGAAATTTCTTACTGATCAATCTTTTTTCTCCCTGATGAAAAGCCTGCAATAGAGGTAGACGAAACGTTTTGCAAAAAGTTGTTTTTCTTTCAGTACAATTAAATTTTACTATTACCATATTATTACTATTAGAAAGTAACTTACATTTTTACCGAATATACGAATCGCTCTGGCTTTTTCTTCCACTTCCTTTCATACAATGAGAACAGAGAAAAAATGAAGATGGGCTTGTTTGTCGAGTTTATTACTTCTATCTTTCCCTTATTAGTTGAAAGAAATAAAAGCCGGAGCGATTAGTATAAAAGGCAGAAATTTTTATATGTTGTTAGTTTTATTTTTTCTGAAAATGATATTATTGTCGAAATACACATTGTGTTAAAATAAAGTGTTTGATATTAGATAGCGCGGAAACTTAACACAAACTACTATTTTTTGTTTTGTAATAAATAATTTTTATCTGTAATATTTTTGATATCTTGAACTCATATTTAATAATAATCGACTAACGTGAGGGTAAGTTATTAAATTCATATCTCGGGATGTACCAGCTTGGTTAACTCAAATGGTCCGCGAGGTCCTAGTAAATAAATTTTAATATTAATACATAATATAATAAATAATAATAACAAGTAAATTTTAGCGCAAATTATATGAATATACAAAAAGTCTCAAGAGTTTAGCTAAGAAGTTAAGATTGACTAAGTTAGCTCTCTCTGAACAGCCAAAACAATAATTTAGGATACAATACTGTCAACAATTTAGCAATTAAGGCACTTTGCTTTTCCAATTCTTGTGATGTCACTACAGCTAGCACCCTTGGCAGCTACAAATTTTCTACAAACCTCAACACGACACAGATCAAAGCTCAGTTTTCTGGAACTTGATTTGCTTTTAATTTTACTTTCAAAAATCTACGAAAATTTTAATCAGATTTTAAAAATTAATTTGCATGCAATTTATCTACAAGATAAAGAAGAGCCAAAAAGAAGGACCTAAAGACTAAACAAACTAGGGCTAATCGTCCTGGGATTTGTGCATGTTGCACTATGTGTGGCATTATTATTATTATGACGTCACGTATATTATTTGTTGTGTTTTAGCTTTTTTTTGTGACACACAAAAAAATTATAATTTTCTGTCATTTAAAAATTTATCAGATTTATTTGTAATACATTTTTTTACTAACTACCTTGAAATTTATTCTGATTGTTGTACACACTAACACCCAGAGTTGCATTTTCGGAAGGCTTACAAATTTCCACATTTATTTAGAACCTGATGTCAGCCGAATTTGCGATAAACGACCTAATTCATCAAAATTTATTTGTCGGTTGCGGCACTACATGCTGACAGAAATAAATATGGTTGGTAAATAATGTTACCTTAACATTTAGCAAGCAGCTAAAAAGTTAAAAAATATACAGAAGGTACTATTTTTAAATTGTTATGTAGTCGGTTATGCAATTAATTTCTGTGTTGAAAATGGTGGATGCACCGGGTTAGTTAGTAATGTTACCCGAATGCTCTTTCGGCGACCTCAACCAACCTGTCTTGCCCTAAATAGGAGATCAAATTGATACAAATCGTTATGTTTCTCCAATTAAACTCAGACAATAAAGCGAAGGAAGACGGCACATCTGGTGCTGTTTTTCCACGCAACCATCAATCACCCTGAAGTACTAGCTAGGCACAATAGATACATAAACATTTCGGTTGTGTGATAAATGCAGAGCGAGAGTTTCACAATAGCTTGTCACTGATTACGGTTCTTGGATTTTTCTTATTCCGTCTTCCTTATATAAATTATCAACAAAGGCGCACCTACCGTTGTTCTCACCATTTACCTTCTATTAATTACTGAGAGTTGGCCTCTTGATTACATAACTGGCGCTGCGTTCAACCGATGTCTCGTCTTGTTATTGTCGTCGAATGTGTAACAGAGATTTCAGGCGGTGTCATTAATTAACACCGACGGCGCCGCTTTTTGTTTGAAACGTAATTAATCTGGCAATTACGGACGATTCTTGTACTCGAAGAGGCTTACTTCAGACAGTTCATCAAAAACGACCAAAGAGGAAATGAGAAGCTTTCATGATACTGAACGAGAATTATTAAACGTATTGACAGAAGCAATAAACATGATCACGAACTATACGGAAAATCGATGGTTAGGTTTTCAACTCTTGCTAGCTTATCGGTACTTTATCAATATTTTTAAATTATATGGAAAGTGATTTCTTTTACACTTATTTTAAAACGGTATTGCATATCAGCTTGATTTTTGCTACGATAAAATCAAGTATGCAAATATGTACATTGTGTGTGTTTGACTCATCTAAACCTCCACAGTTCGTACAAACGTAAATATTATGTTACAATTTTGTTTTGAAAAGATAAAATTTGTTTCACTTGCAAAACATTGACTGAAATTATGTACTCGCTTTACAAGAGTTTGATGTTATACTGCTTTTGTCGTAAACGTTTTAGGACAAAATCATAATCACTAGAATGTAAAACAAGATAAGTTTAGATTTGAAGAAGCTTAATTTTTTACATAAACTGTGTTACATTTTAGTCAAATCGTCAAAGCAAAAATAAAATAAAAAAAATATTTTATAACAAATTATTTCATACAATAATCAGAGTTTTTTGCAAAGATAAACTGCTCAGTCAAGTAACTCGCACTTGCTTATATAGAACAAGGTCTATTTTTAATAGGTTTGCGTCTACGAGCCGAAGTATATACGTTGATTCATATTTCTGTGAATAATGACGTAGGGGTTTCGGAATATCGTTGGAATTTTCTCGAGCTTAACCCTCTTCTTGACGATGTATCTTATAAGATACATATTGAAAAAAAATTTTTTTTTAAGTAATTGCGCCATCTTGTACAAAAATAACAAACTAAATGCTTTAAGGCATTCGTATGTTATCAAATGATGGCGCTAAAAATAATATTAACCGTAAAATAAGAATTCTGTAACGATCTTTGTGTTGAAGTGACAAACATGGCTGCCTAGAGCTCTTGTCTGAACGTACCTTTGATAAGTTTTTTTTATTTTTTCTTATTTACTATAAATTTGAAACGTATTTTTTACTCAGTACGACAAATACATACACAAACAAATAAGTTTGCGTTAACAAATTGAAATTTTAAACGTAAAAAGAAAATAATTGGGCCCTTTGAAAATTATGTATCCTGTGGTACACACTGCTAGGTTGGCGGCCATAGAAATATGTATCTTTCAAGATACACTACTTGGTTCGTAATAAAATATTGATGTATCTTGGAAGATACAGTGCCAAGATTAGAAAGAACTTTGTCTGAATTCTGCAGGATATTTTGCCAAAATAGCGAAATGCTATATTTTGTATACTGTAATGCATATTACCATTTTTTAAATATACAAGTATATGTATTTTTTAAAATCAAAATGGTGTTGAAGAAGGCCAAAACTAAACTAAAGCACAAACAACACTATGTTGTCAAAAATATAAATGTTTAATTTTTTATTTGTTTTTTTTTAGAATTACTATTTTTAATTATTTTGTTTTTTTTTATTCTTGTTTTTTATTATTTGTATTTTAAGAATTTTTTTTTTGTTTTTATTATTTTGTTTTTTATTTTATTATTATTCAATTAAAATATCACAAATTATTACATTTTTGTTATTTTTCAAATAAATATAATAACCATAACAATTTTTTTTGTATCTCTCAATATGCACGTTCTATAGTGCCTAAAACAAGGCAATGTAAACTGAAAGATACAAGAGCGTGTTGTAAGTAAACCTAGCAATGTATCCTCCAGTCGACATATCTGTAATTTCAAAACAATTAACAATTTTTTTAAAAATTTAATGTTTCTTGCTCTACAAGATCATTTTGAAGCTAAAATAGCCCATAAATATTTTTTTTTGTGGTTAAATTATTTTTGCCAAGAAAAGGGTTAAATGTAGTTGCACTATATTTAATAACGTTAATTTTTTGGCAACGTGGCTTTCAGGTGTTTTGTTTATCTCACAGTAAATAGTAGAAAATACTAAAACATATATTTATTTAGTAAACTTTATTTAATTTATACAATTTACAACAAATACTTGAACAAGACTATTTGCCAAGAAACGGGTTTTAGCCAGTACTCCTTACCTACTCCTAATTTTTGGAAACATTTGTGGGGTGACTGCATTAGCAGAGAAAAATAAATAGGATCTGCAACTGATTTTGCTTAGTTTGTTATTCAGAGAGACAAATTTTTTAGATATTTTTCAACTGATTGTAGCATTCTTTTCTCCAAGGTTTTTATTCTTCTGCTTACAAAGACAAATTAGAAATCTAAACTAACTTATGAAAAAAATTACAAAAACTGTTGTAATAAAATTTTGTAAAATTGAAAAATATTTTTGATGTTAGAAAAGGAAGTGCAAGAAAAGTTTATAGCTAACAAATAAACATAAAACACAATTTACAATTGTTTTGATAAAAGGCGCTATTTTTAAAATATATCTTGTCATTAACTCATACTCTTTTTTGATGGGACAATTATTTTTAGTCACCTAGTATGTATTTCCAGTTACTTCAACGACTACCTAAAAGTAATGAGAAAGAAAAGTAATTAGATTTTTAAATGAAAGAGTTTAATTAAATATAAGTAATTAAAGATAAATAAATTTTTTGGATAAGAAATAGAAAATCAAGCGGCTTCAATTAATAATGGAGAATTGCTTTTTAGGGTATTGATAGTAATCAATCGCAAACATACGACACACTCTGTATAAAGCGTATAAAATCAATTTTAGCGCAATATGTTGCACGGTTGCATTGGAAAAAGTGAATGGGAGTGGATCATAAGTTGCAAATGCTTCAGCTTTACAAATTAAAAATGAAAAGTTTAAAGAAACTAGGAATCACAATGATAATGATTTTTAATAAGAATTTTGGTATTGGAGATGATGACAAATGTGAAAGTAGAACACTTTAAAAAAGAAAACAATTAGAAGACAAATATTTACTTAAAAAGTAGCAGTACTATAAGATAAATTAAGAAAAACAACAAAACACAATAAAGAAACAAATCACGTAAAAAAAGAGAAACAATAAGAGAAGAGAAGAAGAAATTGTAAATTGATTTCAATAACAACTCGCAATTATTACAAAAAAAATAGAAGAAAAATTGTTAATTGAAATTATTATACAAAATGAAGATGAAGAAAGAACAACGAAAAATAAAAGCAGCTGGTACAATACGTTGCGAATGAAATTGTATTCAAAACTGTTAAAACACCTTCTTATTTTTATTTGTTTACAAGTTTAAAAAGTACCGTTTTCTAGTTTTCGAGTTTGTAATCTACAATATTTTTTGTGCTGACGTGCCTTTGTAGGAACTACTTCTCGTTTATTGAGGAAAGTCATGAAAATTAACTTTTGTCGTCTGCTGACGATTACGCCGATAACGATTATTCTAATCTAATCTGTTGTTTTGTTATTATTAATTTATATTTGAATTTGTGAAGTTAATAAAATGTGGATTAATGATAATTATAAATGTTAACAATAAACTTTAACTTGAACAGGAAGTTTTGGCTCTTAGCTCTCGGATATGCAATGTAACAATACTGCGAAAAAAAGCGTTTAACAGCTTCAGCCCTAATTTAATTTTGAAATGAGGTACCTATGTTTTTGTAAAGATGAAAACCAACCAAATAATTAAAATTCTGGCAGTATTGGAACATGCGTATCTACATGGTCGGGAGCGTTAACAAAGTAACTATTCTTTTTGCTCTTTTCTGAAGCAGCAAAAATACTCGTCAAAGTGACGGTAGTGAATAAAGAAATAGGTATCAACAATTACTTAGTCTGCCTTGGACGGATATTATTTACATTTTAGTCAATGGCAGAGAAATCATTCAAAAAATATTACGTACTTATGAACAAAATGTTTTATTTACAACGCATGAATAGAGTGTTAAGAAAGTTTAGAATTGTTCTAGAATATATTTAGTCATTTGCATTGTTCTGGCATTCCTGGAACTTTGATTGTTTAATAGACGTTCTAAAATTACACAGAAATGTTCTTGCACTATCTAAATTTTGTGCTAAATGTAAATGGAAGTGACATAATTAAGTATTTCAATAAATTCTAACAAGAATTTTAGAAAATGGTAATTCGAAGTTTAACGAACTTCAACTTTTAACGTCAAATATTTCCAATTTATATTTGAATTTATTTCTTTCTCAAACACTCTTCTAATTATAATAAAAACTAGAGCAATACAAGAGCAAAATAGAGCGTTTTTAACGTCGCGACGGGCTTTGCGTTCAGCGGGGTGTCGGGCTATCATAAGGGTGTGTTAAAGAAACAAAAGTTGTACTTTGTTGTATGTCGAAACTGGAACTGGTCCTGTTTAAATTATAAGTTATTACCGTCACTCTAAATGCCTAAATAACCTAGAATAAACGCGCGAAACCTATTATTTACCAATAACAAATTGACTGATTATTGAATATATATTGATTTAACCATTTGACTGATCTTCACGTTTGATTGAAATTAGGGAAAGCGCAGCTTAAGGGTTAATAAAGACGAATAAGGACGTTTATATGCGTAACAATAACTACGGATATTTTAATTTTGTTAAAAAAATGCAGTTTTAACAAATATTAGTCACGTGAACTGAAACGCCAATTAGAGTGTAGTACATGGTCACGTTACTATGTATTACACTGGTTTCTATTAGCTGGATGGTTAGGGGCACTGTATAAGCAATAACCAGCTCGGTGATTATTGGTGCATTTCAGAGCTATTACCGCACAATGGCACTTGACAATAACAATTTAAAGATGTAGTAGTTTTTGTTGATTTATACCAACTTGTTGATAAATAATTAAACCTCTGTATGTAATGGCAATGGAACGAACAGTTTATTTTTTACATAACTACGTCACGCGAGTAACACATCACGTGACTAAGTGTTTTAGCTGGCTGCAGCGCCCTATTTTGAATTGTTGTCAGGTACCCTATTTTTCGGACATCTTCAGTGTAATGTTTCATGTCGAATCAAATTGTATTGAGATCATTTTTGTCTAAAAATCAATCAGCATATTTATTACAGTCATATTTTTTGCTTATTTATATATTTCGGACTAATTTATGAGTTCTGACTCTGAGGTGGCATTTTACTAAGGAATTCCAAACGTAAGTAATGTATTTATTATTACAGTAAAATACAAATTTAGAGGCTATATAACTTTATTAAACTTAGAAAAGTATGTCATCAATAGCTGTCAACAAAAATTGAACTTTGTATACTCGGTCATGGTAAAAAAGACCACTGTGACTAAAATTATAAATCTTAGAACAACAGATTTTCTGCTATTGAAAATTTAAGGAGGAACGAATTTTTCTGCCTGCTTTACAGAAACATATTAAGCATTATAGTTTTTTGTAGTTTTTTAGTTTCAGTAATAAACATGATTATAGTATTTGATACAACAGCTGGAGATCTACATATAAGTTAAAAATAGTACAGAGCAGCGCAGGCTCAGAGGATCTTAAAAACTAAAATGAATAACAAAAGTAGGACACATTTAAATAGACTTAAATGAAAAGCAGAAGGGCACTAATTAGAGCTCAGTTGATGTGTTGAAGGGCCTACTGTCAAAA
This sequence comes from Tribolium confusum, assembly GCA_029207805.1. NCBI lineage: Eukaryota > Metazoa > Arthropoda > Insecta > Coleoptera > Tenebrionidae > Tribolium > Tribolium confusum. Next base: position 17,340,585 of record JALGAY010000006.1, read on the forward strand.
AATGAAAAAGAAGGCAACAGATGGGTTGTTGCAGAGCAAATGATATGAGCTTAGAGTGATGGGAGCGCCCGAGAAGCATAGGAGAAAGTCCAGGATGCGGAACTTATTTTCATCCTTAAGGTTCGTTGAGCTTCATATCAGCAGACAAGGCGAAGCCTTTTGTTTAAAAAAAAAATCATTTTACAGAATTTAAAAAATAAGCAAGGATTGCTACTAAAAGACGATCTCTTTTGGGAAGTCTCTCTTCTCTTCTGTGGGACCTCACATTGGACGATTTTATTTTCAAGCTAAATGTGCTTGGTGAGTATTGCTAGGACTATACTATGGTGACACAGCACCATAGTATAGCAACAGAGAACAATAATAGCGTTTTCTGCTAGGACCAGAAACAAAATTTTAGCATTCTTTCGTATCTGAACAAACAAAAAAAAAGACAAAATGATGTAGAGTAGGTGTAGTAGAACATGTTATCGATTTTCAATTTAGTGGTACTAAACTCACCATAATCTGAAAACTGATGGAAGTAGATGGAAAAAGAAACACAGTTTTCTAAATCAAGAATTAAATGTATTATTGTATTTTTATTTTATTAAATTTTTATCTAGGCAATTATTAAACTTTTGGAAAAATTTAGAAAAATATTTCCACAGGTATTATCAGAACTTTTACTTCAAAACATCACATTAATAAATCTTCTAGATATTGATTTATAGTGTCTTTTGTCAAACTTTTTTAAAGTAAACTCACGATGCAGTTCAATAACTTTTTAAAATCCAATACCTATAGATAATAATCCGGCGCCATTGAGTCTTCTATAACGTCCACTGTCGTCGTTCTAGTATCCTGAAATCTCATTAGCACGTTCTTAACGGCAGAACTTAGTCGATTGTATCTCCTTCAAAAATACGAACTAATTGGAACGAGATGATTGGGTCTCAGATCATGTTATAATAACGTCCAAAATGTGTCTTTTATAACTCGATTAAGCTTACGACCGGAAGCTAAAACCCGTATCTGATCTTTCCAGTATAAATCTAAAAATGAAATTAAAAAAATTGCCCGATTTGCAATTAGACGAGGTAATTAAAAACGGATCAGCTTTGTATTTCGGACTTGAATTATTTTTCCAGTGTTTGGTATTGCGTTTTTATCAAGTCGTTCTACTGTGAAATTCGTCTTTGCCGTGATAATGATCAATGCAACTGTGGAACCCGACGTTTCCGGTTCCGGAAACTCCAGTACGGACGTAAACACATTTCTAAGCTAGGGCACCAAAATCAAAAAATAAAGGTAATTCTTGACAAAAAAAATAAGGGCGACTTTAGATTAGTGAATAATTTGGGAATTTTAAAGCCAGGTTTCGTTTAACAACGAAAAAACATTGTAATCAACTTATACGAGTATTTTAAAGGACGATCAGTAATAGTATACAATTAGTAATATATATTAGTAATATCGACTAATAAGTAATAATAATAGAAACTCAAGTGAGAAATAAAAGAAGACAAAAACGAAGTAAAATGCTAGAAATACATCATTACAAAAATTAAAACATACGCTTTTGAAGGGTTAACACTAAGAAAATAAGAACAGTTTATATTATCATTATAAAAGTAAAAAGTTCTAAGAAAAATTTTTAAAGGGAAGAAAGTAGAATAAATTTGAGAACATAATAATAATGAAAGAAGATAGGACTAGGGACCAACAAACGAAGAGGTTAGATGAGGACAGAATTGAAATAAGAAGTGGGGGACAATTTTCAACAACTATAAATAAATCAGTGGAAGGAAAAACCACGAAATAAGAAAGAATGGAGAAAGATCTTTTATCAAGTTTTAAGTCTCGAAGGTTTGTAGTTTTTATATAACATATAACATGTTTTCATTAATATTCTTGTCTATTAGATACATAACTGCTTTTTATTTCAGTTAAAAAGTTGAAGCGCTGTAGCCGAGTAAAGACGTAAAATGTCGGTAATGAAAACTACTCAAGTCTGGGTCTGCACTTGCAAAAATAAAAGCCCCGAAACTCCCGTTATCTTTATTATCACATTCGCAGAAAAAACCGTAATTAGTCGAAGGAACTCAGCTCCGACTGATTCAATTAATTTGGGAATATTTTCGTGATGGGATTATTTCCGGTTCAGGGCACGTCGATGTGACAGCTTTTCCAACGTCTTTTTCTTAAAATTCGTAGACGCCGTCGCTCTTTATAAAATGTTTTCGTTATTATAATATTTCATGGCAGTTTATGGCCCCTATAAATTTTTTCCTCTACTATTTATCAAATCTTTTCACTAGAATATCGCGAAACTTTCGACCGGATGAGGTGATTCTTCAAAAGATTTTATTCGTGTATTTGCGACTCCTCGCTGGAATAATTGTGCTACTAACGAGGCTAACTTTCAGCAACATCAACAGATCATAATTAACTGCGGGAGATTAGCTACGGATAAAGGGACTGCAGATGTGTACACTAACGAATTAAATGATTTTAGAACACTCACAAAATATCCATACGCTCGCGATTAATCGCCATGGGAGATATTTTTCAAATTGTCTTTTAAAAGAGCAATTTACACACTTTAAAATTTAAACGACAGCTGAAAAATATCGTATTTTATATTCGCAAAAACGAACGACAAAAATGTTGGATGAGTTGGATTAAGAGGAGAGATAAAAAATTATTTTAATTTCAAAATTTGCTGAATTTCGTTTTATTAGTTAAACCAGTAAAGAGATCTTGTAATGCTAATATATACCTACATTAAAAATATAATAAAAAATGTACAAGAGTGTGAATATTACATGATGGTTTAGATTATTACAACCAAGTTAAAATAACAACGCTGTGAATAATAATTTAAACCGGTTTGTAATATTTATAATCTTCCACTTTTTTATCACGTAAAGTTTCTCTTAGAAAAGTTGATTTAATTGTAAAAACACTCAGTTAAAGTAGTGTAACTAATGTGATTTAATTTTTTAAATAAAACTATACTATTTACAACATACAAGATATTTTTGATGTTTCTTTACAAATTTTAATTGATAATAGTTAAAAATCAAACTTGGCTTATATAAATTACATTAAATATTCATTTTGTTTGAGAACCGCTGGTTTTTTTAATTTGGGGCACGACATTTACAAAATAAACAAAAAACAGCAACACTGTTGTAATACTCGTAATAATGTACTTACATATTTATTTGTTACAGAAATGTTATACCTAAGTATTTTGGGGAAGAAACTGTTGCAAAGTGTAAATTTAATCAAGACATAAGCACTGATAACTTGACAGATAACGAGTTTGTTGACGTAGTTGTAGTTGTTGGCGACTTTGGTTTTGTTTCGTGCATTTTACAAGATTTGACTTATGTTCTTTGACACACAAGTGACCAGTGAAAATAATTTATTAAGACGGTATTTTGGAAATTGTTTTTTTTTTTTTATAAAAAAGAAGAAAATTTAGAAAAGTGAAATAAAAATAGGAGAAATCACTCACATAAATATTAGAGAGTTTTAGCTAACAACTAGGGTTAGCAAGAGGAAAAAAATCTGTACTCAACACTGTTTAAAAAATAGAAAAAATCTTAATGCTAAGGGGTTTATCAAATGCCTATCAAAAAGAAAAGTGCAAAAGGATGACTCGACAACTCACTGTAATTTTTTTTTATTTACATGGTTTTGCTTTTTTTTTTCAAAAATTAGGGTACCAATTTCAGCTAAAAACAAAATTGTTTAGTTAGTAATATGTATTAAGTCAACATATTTCAAAATAATTTTGATAGCAAATTCAGTTTAGCCTATTCTTTCGCCTATCTTTAATGTTCTAAATATGTGACAAAGTAGCTACTTATGTATCAAGTACGCAAAATGTTTTAGGAGGCGAATCGTAATTAAAGACGAGGCGACGTAGGAGCCGAGCCTTTAATGAGATGAGTTTACTAAAACTATTTTGCGGACGTGGTGCACACAAGATTTTTTTGCATGAGTTCTCTAAATCACCAAACTGATTCTTAAGAGAATTTATAATTGACACGCGGCATAATAGAATACGTTTTTAAGTATCATAGTTAGTTTGGCATTTAGCTGTTAAGACAACATCATAAAGAAAAAAAAACTATAAAATTAAAATGAATCCAAGCGTAATCGCTGAAAAAGCAAAAAATATTGTTTTGAATGTACTTTCTGCTAAAATTTCGTGAACAATATGAGAAAGATTATCTTCATCATCATCTTCACGAAACACCTACCCTGCTTGTTTGTCTTTTGTTTTGTCTTTTCAACGTCAACGTCTGCTGTAAATGATGAATTGCTGCTGTAAATGAGAAAAAAAATGGTTTTTCATTTAGCGATAAATAGTTTCCAATATGCTCAAAACTGTGAATTTTATTTTCATGTATCTAAATAAATAGTTCTTTGTAGGTTATCGACTTGTCAACAAAAATAATCCTATAAAGTTGCATAACAACTTTGGCGACCTTGGCCGCTAAAGATGTATTTTTCGGCGTTTTTTGAATTCGCAAAATTCTAATTTTAGAGATCGAATGCAAAAAGTTATCATTTTAGCTAGCAATTGTCATTTCTGCTTGTCATTTATGTGAGAAGTGTCAGTTTTACATTTAAGTAATTTAACACTTTTGATTTAGAAATAATAATCACTGTTATCTTTTATATTTGATTATATTGTGTGTTTAATTAAGAAAAACTCTAGAGTGCTTTGAAACTAAAAAACAATTGTTTTGTATGTCTGTGATTAATTTTTTACACATTTGTCAAAATGAAAGATTTTATAACCTCATTTTTCGGCAATTAAAACAAATATACATTTTAAATAAAATAAAGAATGTTTGAAAAACAAAAACACTACGAAGGCAATCACAGAAAAACACACCAAGACCAAGCTCGCCTTGGCGGGAAGAGAAGATATTTTTAGGTTATGGTTAAGATAATTTGTGAAGGGTAAAATGACATAGCAGGCAACCAACAATACATGGATAATTTAAATAATAAAAATTTTGTTGTTGGGTCATGTACGACATAGGTAAAAATGTCATCAAACAATCACCCATTATAACTCCAATAGGAGTATTTCATTTACCGTAGTTACGCCATATATACCGATTACATACCATATATATAGCGATTAAACCCTTGACGCCGTGATATAACCGTTTTGGTCATTTGCGGAGTCCCACAATTAAAAATTTTCAATTTAGAGCCATCATTATAAAAATCGTTGCCATAGCAATGTCGTTGTTATTTTGACAATTTGTCAAAAAGTTGATAATTTTTTTTGTTAAATTAATTTTTCTGCTGCGCTGTCGTGATTTTTCGCGGAAAACGTATCGTTGATCGGGAAGTAAAATAATCGATTATTTTTGTTGCTCTTGTGATATTATAACTGATTAAATTTACACTCTGTAACTTTCAAAAATTGAATATTTTTGAAAATCACATAGCGACAGCTGACAAATCAATGGAAGAAAAAATAAAACACTAAAAAGTTAATTTAACATAGAAATTTTTATAATATAATTCAATAGAAACGCCAATAATATACAATTTCAGGTAAAGGTATTTAAATTAGCTAAAGAAAGGGACACGGAGAAGCTTCGACTGCACATTTTTACGAGGTCAGGCTCTCTGTGCGTAGAAATGTAAGTCTCATGCGTCGCTTCATAGCCTAATCTCCGCGGTGTGCCCTTCTTTTGTTAATTCACCTCTAATAATACAGGCAAGCCCTAAGTTAAGACTCCCAAAAGCGACTTGATAACAAAAGTTTTAAACACCCGTTACTTACACCGAAATACCAGATTTCTAAATATTTTATTTTAGAAAATCCCAATTTTGATATCTACTTTTAATAGAGATGCTTAAGTAATTTGAACTTAACAATATTTTGCATTTTATCTTCATCACAAAATTGTGTCGTGTATGCCTTTAAGGTACATCCTGTCTCTGTAATAATTTTTTTATTGGAAAATTTAAAACACGTTTAAAAGTTCTCCTCGAAAAAATTGTCTTTTCATCAATTTTCTACTAAGTAAAGTTTAAATTTCGGGTTATCTCGCGGCAACCTTCGGGATATAAACAGGTCGAGGAACGCCTGTCAGAATGACGAGACAGCTGAATAGATCCAGGGAAAACGCGGAGGTGTAATGAAGACATCACGAGAGAGGAACGACGCACTCCAAGATGGGATTAATCCTCCGTGATTTTATACAACAATAATGAAGCGAGTGCGAACGTTAAGTTAATGTCGTTTCCGAATATTATCGCGGTGAGCAGATGTCAAAATGTTGCATAAAATTACCGACGAAATTTCAGCTTACTTGCGTATTATTAAAACGATTATTACATCACATTACTTGCAAAAAAGCCAGCGAGGTCAAATCTCACTGATCCAATATTGACAGTACTCCAAGCCAACTCGACGTAATGAAAATGAAACAAGTGAAAAACGCGACCTACTCACAGCCGCCTCCGTTTGCTAGATTTTCAGTCTGAAAAACTCACAATGAAAGGACGCGTAATTTTCTAAACTCATTTATCCAAAACGTAGACGTAATTTACCTTTTCGGTCTTTTGTTTATCTTTCGAGAATAAAAACTCCACGAACTCTAAATGTATAAAAAATATTTCAGCCACTAAGTCAAAGGAGTTAATTAAAAACCAACAAAAATTTGGAAATAATTTCTTAGAAGTGGCGGATTTATTTGTCTTAAAAGCACTAAAATAATGAAATAATTGAAAGGGGCGCTTTGCTCAGCTTTTCATTATAAGTATAACGTACTTTGTAAAGTTTCCTCTTTTGGTTGGAAGAAACTCAAAGTGAAAACACTTTTGGCTTAACTACAATTTAATTCGTAAACTTTGCAATATGGCGTTTCGAAACAATCGAGAAATTGAAAGTGGACACAATAGAAACCGTAAAAGCAGTCTAGACAAGTAAAACTGACTGAATAAATTTCTGGTTATCATGATAGTGGCCTGTCAAAAGTGAGTTTCCTAAAGCGTCCGGATTTGTCCGGTATTACAATTTACGACCATTATCATCGAACGTCGCAGTTAATTTTTCGTCATATCTCAGTTGAAATACGATTCGAATTTAAATTTTTTTCTTTAATTTCATGAAATTTAATGCATCCTTGACAAATCAAACTCGGCATTGTTATTATTAGACTAAATCGATTTATCCCGGCGCATCCACCAGATCCTTTCATTATTTTACATTTACATTAATTTAACATCGTAAAACCCTCAACGTCCAGGTGTTGCAAAACTTCGATAATTAGCTCGGAACTTTCCGGCACACCTATAAAAAATTAACGCCAAAACGATTAATTAAAATTAAAAGCAGAATTTTGGCTCGAAAATGTAAGAGTCATCGTCCACGTTGGAGGAGTTCCAGTTGGCCTTGACCGATTTTCTCCGTTCTGCAAATTAGGAGGAGTGTTTTTAGAGGTTTAGGTCGGAGATGAAAACACGACGGATCGGATTGTATAAACACTAATAAGAACTAATTTTCTTCAAACACTTGAAATGTGGGGGCGGTTGAGACAAGGAATTAAATGGTCGGGGCGTCGAGTGTTTTTTGCTAAATAGTTTTTCAAAGTTTGAATAGGAGCGCGGCGGCTATGACTCTGAGCGTTCTTAGGGACTTGAGTGACGTTTCATCAATAATTTAACTGAGAAACAGGCTAGAAAAAATTTTTGTTTGCGGCGGTTGGTTGGTGTTAAAAGGTTTCTCCCTGAGAATTGAGAGTTAATTGACAGAAGGGAATAACAATCGACTAACAGAAATTTGGATAGGTAAATTGGTGTTTCTGATTATTATGCATACACCATTTCAGTAGGGTCATAGAATAATAATTGAACAGCTCGAATAATTTGATAATTTTAATAAATGCAGCTTTGGGTACTAACAATTTTTATTACCGTACCGTCTGTTTTAAAGATAATAAGGGTTATTTACTTGTTGCACTATTTGCCGTTTTAGAATGATAAGCAAATTTATTCAAAATTAATTAAAAAAATGTTTGGTTTTATTTAATTTAATCGTACAAAAAATATTATTTAAGCATCACAAACGTTAAAAACATTTTACTGACATCTAATAATAAGTGGAGTCATCGCTGCGCACTTTATCCAAATAATTGCTTTAGATTGGTATAATGTTCTTATTGTCTTATATATTTAATATACTATTGTTGTCGTATAGGTCTATAAATAGAATTTTTTGACACGGCAAGTTTTAGAAAAAAAAAAAGGTAAAAATTTAACTAACCTTTGTAATTATTTTTATTTATAACTATATTTTTGCGCATTGTTCTTTTCTTTACTTTTTTGTTATACTAAGTTTTATAAATTGTATATGCATGTTAGCAGGATGTTTTATTGAAGATATAATTTTGATTATGTTGATAAATTGTGAATTTACAATATTCTTAAGAAAAGCTGCCAAGCTGTCATTTATAATGAGAGGTTCAAATCTCATGGATAGAGCAAAATGAATTTTAGCTAAGAACTTTGGGTATGTGGACATATTGCTTCAAAAAATTGGTATTAATAATGTTTTTATGAATATTTTGCTTACTAAATGGAAAATTATTTTTTTACTGTATATTAATTTATTAGATAGTATTAAAATAGGTATATTCCACTAATTAGGCTTATAGTTATCCTATCTACTGAAAGCAAGAGGTGCGTGGAACTAATAGCACCAACGAATTTTGGGCTTAGAAACAAAAACTCTGCAATTCTCTGAAAATTTTTTTAGATACTTGCTTTTTATCCAAATCATGATTAAGATCGCGTATTGGTATTTGTGCTGCTTCAAACAGAAATGATTCTTTTTTTCGTTTTCGTGTTTGCATACTATGCGACGGAGAGGGTGTATGCTCCTGATGACTTTATAAGTGGTATCTAGAGCTATTTTATTATGCAAACACCGTAGGTTCAAGAGGACGAGACTTCCTTGGTGACGTGGGAGATACAATTATTGTGAAACGGACGATTTAGGATGATGACTTTTTTTTAAAGCTGTAGAGAAGAGAGCAGGATCGAAACGGCAAGCATATTTGCTGTAACAACATTGTTTTACCCAGAAAGTTTGCAAGACTAAATTTTATGGCGGAGCAGTTGTTTATATGTTTACCACAAAACATTTTTTGATTGTATTACCCACTTCCTGGATGTGGCGTTGCCTCCATCGACGAGCAACTTGTCCTCTCCAAATTTAGTGATGCCAATAGGAAAAACACTACGTTCTCAACTTAGAAAGTCGATTATCATATTTTACTCAAATTTAAGTACTTATTTCACTACAAACTTTATGACAAGATGCAAAACAGATTGCTAATTATAATTAATAAAATTATTTGTTAGGGGTAGAAGATTGTCCAAGGCGTTATCCAAAGTACCGCCCTCAGCTGAGATCAATTTAAACAAAGCGGCAAAAGTGGTACTAAATAACAAGGCTTTGCTAGACAAGTGAGAATAGAGTCCGCAAGCATAACGAAATTTTTAAGAAAACAGTTACTTAGTTCAAAACAAATTAAATACATAACTTCAACACAATCTCTTCAAAATTTGTTAAGTTCACTTTAAAAGTATTTTAAAACTGTTAATTTATTACATTATTTAATTGTTGTTGTACAATGAAAAAGTTTCTTTACACATCTTTTAATTAAAGTGAAGCAGGGTCCACACCAGTTCACATGGTTTTATTTGGAAACAAAACCGTGACTAATTCAAGATTTTTTCGCTTTCAGCGCTTGTCCACTTAATTTTGGTGCCGTTCGCAACTACTGAAGACTGTATAACTGTATTGCGAAAGAGTCTTTAATGTCTAACAAACAGCGTTATAACTTTCATTCTTTTTTTTTTTTTTAAACCTTGTTACATAGTAATACTTTTGCCGTTTTTCTCAAATTTAATCTTAGCTGTAAAATTGAGGACGGATTCTTCAATACGGAATTTTAGGAACGTCAACTTTTTTTAATTTTAAATGCAAGTTAACAGCAAATGAGTAAGAACTTGGTGACAAGAGCCATCAATTGTTTTACGCGAAATAAAAGTACTAGCTCTTAAGGAGGACAACTAAGCTGCTTTGAAAAGGTTTTGGTTGCAGCATCTACCAGTTTTCGCTCATCAAAGTAAAATAACAAATCTAAAAAAAATAGCATAAGTCGTAAACAAATTGTCGTTTGCTGTTTCAAATTTGGTAGCTGTTATAAAATCGAATGAAGAAACTCAATTTTTGATACATTTAGCGTATGAAAAGCTTTAGAAACAGTTAGAGAAACTAGCAGTTGAACGAATTTTATAATTTTAGATATTCTGACTACATATTAGGGAAGATCACAGCAGAAGCAAGACTAAATGGAACTATAAATGGAAGCAGAAGAGATCAAAAGACTTTATCTGCTTTTATTACTGTCGTTTTGGAAATTCTGCGAAAAGCTGCAAGCAGGACAGGAAATTAGAAATCATCTTGTATAAATTGATTTAGTTTATACGGAGGCTCAATTGTCCGTAGTTTCTGTTATTTTTCTAAGTAAGAACAAGTCTTTGACTACAAAAGAACGGCAATTACTCTTTGGAGAAGAGTCTCAGTAATTACTGAATTAGTTTACTGAATTATTACTGAAGCTAGTGGCATGGCTATAAGGAAAAACAATGAAAAAGCGTTTTAGTCGAATACAAATATAGCAACCAACAGACTGAAGATTGATCTCAAATCTGTTACTGCAGCCTCAATGCAGCGTGTATTCTGGTGCTGTATTTGTTTTGAACAATTTAAAGTTGTCAGCGATGTTTAGAAATGACGCTAATCTGTTCAATTTACTTTTTTTTTAAATAAGGCTGGCCGTGGCGTGCTTGACCGAGCCCACCACGTGTGTGGTTCTCGGTGGCCATGTCCAACTAATGTCCATTGTGAGCTACCCCTTATACATGTATAACATCCATAGTTTTTAGTCGGATTCGAACCGACATCGGTTTAGCTCTCACTACCACTAGGCTACTGCTGATCCATTTTTTCAATTAATCGTATCAAGCCAAGTACAGAGTCCTGGTAGAAAGAGTAGCTCAAAGTATAATACTGCGTACTTTAGCAACGTTAAATTCTACTCTGTCTGAGTGACGTTTTTGAAAATTTAGAGCAATAATTGAAACAAAATTTTGTTTCTTTGTTGTGCGCAATATTACACCTCCTACAGATAATATTATTTTTTCTACCTTGAGCTACAACACTAAGTTTATATTAGGAATAAGCGGTCTGAAAACTACAGGCTTTAATTAGAATTATGCAAAAAAACTTTTTCAATGCAGATCTATTAGAACCATCAATAAACTCAAAATAGGACAATAAACCATTATTAATAATAATTACTACAAAATTATAGTTTACGAACTGAATCGCATGGCGAGTAAAAAAAGCTTTTTACTTATGTGAATAAGTTCGAGTGCAATACTGTGCTTTTTCCACTCCTAAAAATACTGTAGCAGTTTGTGTTAACACACAGTACACGATCCTGATTAACTATTTTAAATTTAAAAGGTTTATCTCAAATTATTTATGATATCTATAAGACAACTTTTTAATTTTTTTTATAAATGTAGATTTATATTCATACATTTTTTGAAGAAGTTCGAATAGTACAACGAACCTTTAAAATAATAAATCTAAAGTTCTATTCGCCTTTATCTTACAAAACCAAAACTCTTATACTATTTAAGTGTATTTTTATTTTATATTTTCAGCAATTTTAAAACTGCATTTTTAAGCTTTATTTTTAAGAAATAATCTCTTAAAAATTGGTTTCTTACTGTTGGTTTCAAATATTTAAAAGAAATGCGTAGCTCAAAGTTCAACATTGGAGAAAATTGGTTTTTGATTGATTTTAATCTGATTCTATCTGATAGCAGTTCGTACAAGTTATTACAGTAGATTTTCAATTATTATTTATAACGAGTGACTATCGAAATATCTACCTACTCAAAGCAGGTCGTGACGTTACCACTGACAGCAGTGCAACTTTAGCCACCTACATGTCATTTATGACAGTTAAACATAGCCTTATATCAGTTTCAAAATAAAACACTTATGGGCTGATTTCAAGTTGAGATAATACCGGTAGTATCTTTGTTACCATGAAAAAATAAACAAATTCGGGGTTGTGATTTGTTGTTATCATAGAAAAGTATTAAAATTTGCGATACTACCGATATTATCCCAACTTGAAATCAGCCCATTGGTCAGGAGTCATTTTTACGTCTTTGAGTATATTATAGTTCAAAATTTGAAATCATTGAAAGTTATTAGGTTAAGTTTTATTAACAGGTTGCCAGTTGATAGAGCTACAGTACTGACAGTAGTAAAGTCATCGGTTGCTCTGAATAGACATTTTGATGGATTATTTAGCATCTTTAACAAAAAAAATCTTAAGCTATCCATTAATAAGCCTCTTGTGACATATTGCGACAGTCATCTTTATCCGTCATCTTTTCCCAATGCAAAATTTGTTTTGAAAGCGTAGTTTTATTGTATGTGTCAATCAAAATGTCGCCTGTGTCCGACATGCGACTGTTTTTTCGCTGTTCTCTTGTTTACCGCGCCCACTTGTAAACTTAAGGATAAAGAATGCCAGAACAGAGAATAATTGCGGTTCGGTGGCGTTTTATAATGGCCTTTTTGCTCTCGAGGATTAATGAGAGGGCGATTTTTTCGTTAAACTGTATCATATAAAAGAGTGTGACGAGGGTGTGTGTAAGCGGAAAAACTCTACACTTACCTTTTTCCGTGCACTTCTCGACGCAGTCCCGCACTGTAGATCCTTCGCTTACATATTTCTGAAACAAAAGGACGCCACTTGCGTTATCTGACTTTGTAAGCTTTCAACGAAGTGACTGAAATTATGCATGAGCTTTCGCTTCATTTAAATCTCAGTTTTGTTGTTATTGTCGCGCGTTTTTGGGGTGTTCTCCGTTGGGAAATCCGGAGGTTAGTCCGGCACTGGCATGCATAATGCAGCAGTAAATCGTGTGATAATGCAATATTCAATTTTCGTGAGAGGTCTATGGTAATTTTTAAAACATTTACTTGTCATGAAACTTGACATGAAATTATTTATTCATCATTATATTCTTTGCATGAGATTATTTAAATTATTTCCTTCATAGTTATTTTATCAAGGACAATTGAAGAAGGGATTTACTGCCGGAACTGACCACTCTGACCTTTCGGTTACAAATCTTAATTATGCCTTTATTCCGGATAAGTACAAAGTGATTACGGGTGTTCACGCAAATTAGGGGCCGGAATTTTTAATTAATGGGTCAATTTAACTCTGAAGAGTGGAAATAATTGCATAAACGTTTTTTTTTTCTATCACTTTGCAAGATAATTATTAAAAATTACTGTATTTAATTAAAAAACTAATAAATTCTTCAAAATTTTTATTTTTTAAATATTGTAATAACTTTTTTTACATTTTACATATTTCTCACGCACACTTTTAATGAAATTTAAAACGAATATCTGAAATTCTATATTGAAACTTCTGAAAGTTAATTTTAAATTGTTTTTAAAGGTAGTTATGAAACGAACTAAATTTTCAGTTTTTTTTTTTTTTCAATACAATTAAAACAAAAGTTGCTAACAACACACAAAGAAGAAATTATTGATTTTCTAAGTCTGTCAGGTAAAAAATTGCGACAATTTATTTTCATTCTTATTTGGAATTCAAATTCAGTATAGGTATGATTCAAATATTTAGGAAATATATTTATCCTTTTTTGCAGTAGCGAAATATTTTTAGAAAGAGTTTCAAAAGTCTTCTTTCGGTGTGCCTTTGCTGACATTTTTTTTTTTCAAAAATAGTATCTAGAGGCGACAATTTACTAATTTTGAAGAAGTAATTATACTAACTTTGTAAACTAGACACAGGCTTCTAAAACTAAGAAAAGAATGTCATGTGTTTTTATTGAAGTAAAAGTTTCTGGCTTTTAAAATTAGTAAAATTTTATTAATTAGAAAATTACTAAAAAAAATCTGCGTTTCTTGAAATTATTAAATGAATATGATTTAGTCAAATATTATTATGTTTTTTAATAAAATGAAGGTGTCTATAGAGTTATAGTGTTTATGGAGTAGTAGAATAGGAATAAAAAAATGTTGACACAGAGTTATTTATTTATTAAAAAAATTTTGTTTTTGGCATTGAACAAGTAAATTAGACACTTTTTCTTAAAGCATATTATTTTGTTTTTGTTATAAACTTTTAATTTTTAATAAAAAAAGGCTTTGAAGTTACCGTAAAACAAGAACCAACTTCAAAGCATTTTTTTATTAACAAAATTAAATTACATTGATGTGACATAGGTAATTATTAAAAATTATTACTGCAGTGTAAACTTGTCTTTACACAATTAAAAAAAAGCATTATTTACTTTCTCTATTTTACACGAATAACTTATTGTGTAAAATAAGTTAATCAAAAAAATGACGGGACCCAGAAAAATACTTTTTGGTTGTGGCTCAGACAGAATTTTTTAGTCGACTTTAAACAAAAAATTGGATTTTAACTCTTTGAAAGATTTGACTTTTCGGCCGCTGTTAAACGGTAATTTTTCTTTAAAGTTGACAGATTGTTTAAAATTAATATTATGGAATATCCCATGACATTTAAAATTTTTCTTTTTTAGCAACTGAATACGCACCGAGTGTGGAAAGAGAGTGATATTGCTCGAATGTATTTTGCAAATACGAGACGTTAGGCGAACTCTTACTATTACGATAGACACTTTCTAGCGAGTTATAAACCTCAAAAAATCGCTTCTTTTGAATTTTATTAAATGTTTATTATTCTTTTTTATTTTTTTTTGTTCTTTTTTCTTATTGGAATCAGTTAACTTTGCTTGTTCAAAAAATGTTTTTTTTTATTTTATATTTACATAATCTATGTAGTTTGTAATACTGAAAGCCACGTTAACTAACATTATTTAAAAAAAAATCAAAACGGTTTATTTGCTTAAATATTTCTCGAATTTTTTTTATAGTTAGATGTGCCTAAAATAAATAAAACCTCTCGTTAGGTAATATCAAATAAACTTTTAACTGACTTGTTTTAATTTTAAAAATTCGGTTTTCTCTGACCTGGAAATTGAAATCAGAGTGCTTTAAATTACTTTACGAGGCAACATTAATTTTATCATCAAAGTTTATTAAACCCAGCATCTTTCAATTTTATTAAGTTATTTTTTTTAGAATAATAAATTGATTGTTTACCTGACTTGCTACAAATTAAAAACATATTCTTGATTTTTTGCCTGAACAAAACCGAAATTGATTATCCAATTTTGTTGAGTGAGTGCTTTCAAGTGTTTGACTGTAAATCTCATTTCAGCTTCACAGCACTTCGACTTTTCTTCTATAAACGTTGTTTTTAAATTCAACAATAATCAGAGCAACTGAAATTTTTGGCTCTAACAGCGAATTAAATCAGTCTCTTAAAAAAAAATCTGAAGTAAATTGAATTCGCGCCGCCCCCGGCTTTTATCACCACCGAGGGAATCCCCCGCCGTTTATTTTCCGCATTTTAATTTCTAACGACTTTGATATCTGTATTTACCCGTTCAGTTCGTAAAAACTCTTGATCTACACATCAACATCCCTAATTTCGGGACGGTTTTATTATTCGGCTGGGTCCTGCGACACGGCATTTTTGCATTTGCATACAATTTTCACGTCGAAATCCCGGAGGATTTCAGAGACCACATTTAAATAAGAATGGAAGGAAATTCTGGACAAAATCTAAACGATGTTAGAAGTTAGGGGTTAATTATTAATATCATATGTCGGGGTGGATCTTGGCCGGCATTCCCATTCAGATTGTGGCGCATTGTTTGAAAACGAGCTAAGTTTTCGACTGAATTCTGATTAACCGAGCACAGAGGCGTACGTGCTGTAAAGGGCAAGGCTTAATTAAAAATTGAGGCTTCCAGGCAGAGCACAGGGATCTAGTTATTTCCCAAATGACGGAGCAATAATATTGGGCTTGTATTATGCATAGCTCCTGTAAAAATCTAATTTTCACACGGAATTTGCAAATTCTGAAACGTCTTGTCTAATAATTATTGTTTTAATAATTCAATTTTAGAAATTTAGCACGAACGATATTGTTCTGCACCAGGTTTCCCATGTGTATTAACCCATTTTGTCTTTTTCTACAAAGAAAACACTTTATTGCTGTAACATGAAACTCAGAGTATCTCGTAACTTTTGTGTGTTTTTAGAATTGAAACTTTTAATTACTAATTACGGTTTGTATAAAATTGTTTTCAAAGATATTTTTTGAAAGCACCATCCATTAGAGTTGATTACATTATTTATTCAATCTTATTAAGCGGGATGAGTTACTAATTACTTATTTCAGAGTGAGTGACACCTGACATAATTTATCAGATAAAAAGTTTTTCGGGTACAGCGTGAGATATTCTTAATTAATTGAAATACTTAATTCTTTCTTAATCGATAAGCTCTTTTTTTATAACTTTACTAAACAATTGGATTTTAGACATAAATATCAGTGTGTGAAGAGAAGTGAAATATTATTTTATGCATATTATTTTTAATTTTTTACAGATATTTAAGTTGTTGAAACAAAGAAGTCATGGTAGTTTAAAAATTTAAGTTGTGTCAAAAGGTTTACATTTTTTACTTTTTAATATATTTTTTTAAGAGAATAATATTGTGTTCATATTTTCTTAAATAAAAAAGAAAGAAAATAAAAACAGTTCTTAAACAATTTTGATCTATCGGTACAAGGTTAAACTCTTTAACTAAAAAATAAAAATTAGAAACGAACTTTTTTGATATTGGATAATCGCCTAAATTTTAAGTGTAGTGGTCAATTCCTACATTTTTACTACTGATTGAAAGATCTTTTGATCCACAAGCGTTCATCAGATTATCATAAATACAAAATTGAGGATAAACAATACTTAATGTAATATTTTTTTTTATGACATGTTTCGGTGGTGATCAATTTCCGACACGTAATCTCATGTTTTAGTTTTAGACGGTGGCAACACAATTTGTACAATCCAGAAGAACAAATCTTACAGTCTATAATTATCATTAATTTTTTATAAATTTATTTGACCATTTGGTTAACTTAAACGTAACCCTTAATAATTAAACAGCTCCCTACCACACTTCTACCTATATTTAAGCTGAATCGTTAATCGTTAATTCCGTTAGGTATCAAAATACTGTGAATCATTTTTTTAAATAATTTTGTATAGAAAATAATCATTTTTTTGCAAACTCAATATGAGATTCAATAGGTAAAGATACAGAATAATAGGGTGAACTGTACTCTTGTAGTAATGTACGGACATCTGCGTATCATATCAGTATTTTACTAATTTTTTCTACTGTGAAACTCATTTTCAGCGTTTTATCAACAATTTTTGGATGGTTTTTACTAAAACGCACTATAGGACTCACAGAAATTTTACGTTTCTAGAGCTGGTATAACTTCAAGTAGTTTTGTTTTGTTTTGATTGAGTTTATTTTGCTTTTATTATTCATGTTTTGCATTTTATATACGCTTACACAACTATATACTGCTTTAAGCAACCTTATTATTATTATATATGATGATTAAGTTTCTTGGAGTTAGGAGAAGTTTATTGGAAATGATAAGAAATGACGAAAATTTTTTTTACGACGTTTCGAGGGCGGCCGCCCTCATCATCAGGTTTATTGATTCTTTGAAATTAGTTACATCTTGGTCCGAATTACATTTCTTTTCTTTTTTTATTATATTTATGTTATAAACAATTGGGTGGGCTGTGTTCGTCCAAAAACATTATTAAAACCATGATGTGAGAAATGTCACCTCTGTTATAAACAAAGTAAAATTAAGACAAATATGTAAGGACTGTGTTCGCCCAAAAGATTTTTTGTTTTTGGACGAACACAGCCCACCCAATTGTATATAACATAAATATAAAAAAAAAGAAAAGAAATGTAACTCGGACCAAGATGTAACTAATTTCAAAGAATCAATAAACCTGATGATGAGGGCGGCCGCCCTCGAAACGTCGTAAAAAAAATTTTTTTTCGTCATTTCTTATCATTTCCAATAAACTTCTCCTAACTCCAAGAAACTTAATCATCATATATAATAAAAAAAGGAGAAAAGAAAACAACACATAACTTATTATTATTATTTGCTATCTCTTTATTAATATTTTTTTAACTAGTTTGGTGCATAATAAATTTTGCTTGTTTTACGCTATTGTTTATTTTGGTGTCTGATCTCAGGATTCTTGTAACGTTACGCCTAGATACTGAACACTGATACGGATTTGTTTTATTTTTTCTTTTTGTAGATCGTGTCGCATTTATGTTTTTATCTTGTTTAGTAGGTCTGAAATTGTTCAACACAGTATGAATAATGATTTCTTCTTTCGCAGTCGCTTGTATGATTGGCTTACTCGATAGTCGAGTGTTTTTTGTAAAATTATTTGTTAAATGCAATGGTTCTCTCACCTCACTAGCTAATGCGCCTAAAGGCTTGAATGCATTTTCATGTTTTGTACTTTCTTTTTTTATTAATTAAAATATACCAAACATTCAAGATGTCTTAGAATTTGTGTCACAAAGGAGATTGACAAATTTTGACAACAATACAGATACCAAAAATACAAATGAAGCAAAATCAATATTTTGAATAACGGAGTTGTAAAATTTCTAATATCCATCAATTCCAGTAAACGAACTTCAAGTGAATAAACTTTGTTGACAATCTCATTATCAGAATGACGATCCGGTCAAAGTATACCAAAATGTATGTTAAGGTAGGTGACATTTAAAAGGGCTTAAAACGTTTTGATTGATCTAATTAAAATGTTATTTTTTGAGTACAGTTTACACTACATTTTTTTTAGATTACTTATGTGGGCATTATATCAATTTTTGTTTTTTCTTTGGGACACGATTTTTGGAACACTGTAATTCTGTAGTTCTGTATTATATTCTTTAACTGAATTAAAGTGGACTGTAATTTTCCAATTGAGTAAACTGTATATTTGAGCTTTCATGGCAATAATCATGTAACAAATACATAAGAAAATTTTGATTGGATAAAAAAACAAAATAGGTGTAATAAATAAATATTTTGAGGGTATGGTATAGAGTAGTAAATATTGTGACTTAAATTTTGAATTGTTAAGATCTAAATGGTCCGTTTTTCCCTATTTTAAGCGAGTTAAAAATAAAATTAAATCATTAAATTTAATTCAAAATTATTTGAACATTCTTCATTATAGTTAAAAAATTATTATTACGGGAAAGTGGACAAGTGGAATCCAATAAAGATTCGAAACGTCGGCGTTATAAAATAGTTTATCTGCCTTGTCCACTTCCCCGTAATAATAATTTTTTAACTATATAAATAATGGACGTATAACACCAAAATAATTCTTCATTATCTTAATTAGTTTTTAAACATTGACGGATATGTTAATTAATCAGTACTTTATCATTTATATGATTCTAATCACAAAGTCTTTTTAGTGTTGTGGTATGGTATGACATATTTTCGATAATATTTTTTTCTGCACTTTTTTCAAAATGCTTAATTATTGGGCGAGTATAGCTTGGTTCACGAAAAAAGTGCGATAACAAACACGCAAATCCGACTGTGGCTCTCTTGTCCCTAGATTTACATGTAAGGGAGTGGAACCTCCACATTTGTTAGAGGAAGGTGGACCGTTTACAACTGTGAAGCTCTGGTTTGTTTATACAGGGTGAATAAAAAATGGCGGAAAAACTTTTCATTACGTTGGAGGGGACTGTTAATAGAACCCGAGTAAAATAGAAAAAAAAATTAGATTTGGTACCTGGATTATACAAGTGCCGAAAATAACGTTTTGTACTGTAGCTTTCTCTAAGAAACAAAAAAGGGCTTTGAATTAAGAATGCGACTGGCAGAACAAACACCTTTTTTATACTATAATCTAGGTAGCCGTGTTAGAAGTCTTTCAACCCCGGTAATAAAAAAGCTACTTAGCTAAATAGTTTCTATAGGGCTACATAAAAAGGTGATTTTGAACTACTTGAAAATAAAGTTAATTTTTTATTAAAGTAAACTAAAATTTTGTCTGTTTTCTGTGAAAAGTCAGATTTGTAGCATGAATTTAATTTTACCAAACGAAGACAGAGCGCGAGTTTTAAAAAGAATGAGTGTTCATAATATAATAAACGCAAAAACTGAAAACATTTCTAATTGTTTTACATGTATGTTATAATAAAACAAGATTTTTGAAAGTATTATAATAAATAAATTAAATAAAAAAACTAAAAAGGAATGACATAAAATAAAAACTTTAATTAAACTTTTTGCTTACTTATTGTAGTAATAAAAAAATTTCACATTTAAAAACTTTTATAAAAGTTTAGATAGATTACATTATATTTTTTTTATAAAATGGTTTCGTACGAAATATTTTAGGGACATAACAAACTTCTGAATTAAAATTTCTTCTCCCAAAAAACAAAGGAATGAAAGTAATAAATGTTTCAGGGATTTCTCGTAAAATATAAAATGAAACATTTAGAGGTAACTGAGATGCTTTTAGAGTAAGTATATTACTTTTAGTTTTAGAAAATTTTGAACAAAGAACATCAAGACTATTTTAGACTAATAAAACTGATTTTTTAACTCTTACTTAATTTTTAAATTAAGAATGTTGTTAAGATACTACTTATCGTCAAAACTTAGTAAAAAGCTTTGTTTTCTAGTTGCATCAGAATAAAGGATAAACTGGTGGAATGAAAAAATAACAATATAATTATTAAAGATAAGAATCGCATTAAAAAAAGGCCAGAAAAATATATAAAACAAAAAATTATGTAAATAATAGTAAAACTCGAAAACACACGTCATAGAAAGAATTAGATTAAAATAAAAAAATATATAAAACGGCAATTAGAAACTATATTATTTTTTATAATTTGTTTTTTTAATTAAGGCACTCGTTTTACAGTAATATATAAATAATTATACTACCTCCACAAAATGTCAGTATCATGCTGCTGCTGTGTAATTAGTGCTCTACATAGTTAAGTTCGGTTATAATGACTCTGTTCATTTTGACCGACCTTTTATAGTGGCTAATTGATTTGATTTACAACTAGTTTAATATAATTTGTATCCGTTTTTTATGATTTGGCTTATTAATTCAAAGAACTTAAAAGTTTTTTGAATGTCATTATAAAAGGATTCCACTGTATTAGAGCAGTAGAACGCAAAATTATTATTTTACACATTAAAATATGTATATGGGTATAATATAGTATTAAGGGTGAGAGAAAGACTGATGGACTAATTTCAAGTTGAAATAATATCAGCAGTATCTTCGTTTCTATAGAAAATTAAAAAAATTCGGAGTTGTGATTGGTTGTTGCCATGAAAAAATATTTGAATTTGCAATATTACCAGTAGTATCTCAATTTGAAATTAACTCATAAGGTTGTGATATATTTATGCGTAATCTCATGTATACATATATTCGCAAGAAGATAACACTTGTGGTCAAACTGATTTTTTTTTACACTAAGTTAAATGTTTCATTATGAGATGTTTTTAGCATTTAGGCACTGTGCTGGCATTTCATGTTTCTGCTTTTATCAATTAGTTCAAAAAGTTTCTTACCACTAAAAAAGATGGTACAAGATTATTATCTCGCGACTGTACATAAAAAATTGAATATCTTAACCGTAAATATCTATACACTCAATTCTTAAAACTTGAAGAGTCAAAAACTTTTATACCGTTCTAGGAATTGAAAACAGAGTTTTTAAACAAGATTAAAATCCTCAATAACTGACAGACTTTTACATAAAAACGGAGATTTGTAGTAATAGAATACTTTGTACACTAGGGTTTTTTCTTTAAAATATTTTTCTACTCTACTTGTTGTTTTAGTAATTAAAACTTTTATGGATTTAAGAGGAAAAAAATAGAAAATTTTCCAGCAGATGGTATCGCAGGTGTACTGTTCTATTAAATCCAATTTTTTCTTTTCTTTGTTGGCAAAGCTCTTAATTCTCGTAACCCGAAACGTGAAAAATTGCTGGACGTTTGTTTGTTTTTTCAGAATAAAAATCTAAATTAGGGATGAGAATAAGATCCGGAAACACGAGTAAGAGTAAATTTTCTTTTCATAATGGAGACGAATGCGGTAAAAGTGTCGCAAATTAAATAACTCAACAAAAACGTTTTTCATTATTATTTTCGAGAGGAGCTACAGAGTGTTTTTTTAGTGTTGAGCTGAAGTTATTGAGTGGGACCAGCTGAGGCTGTTCCTTATGATATTTACATTATCCTCTTTTCGTCTGGAACAAAATGGGATGAATTTCATCCGGTGGAAAAAACAGATTTCTCCTTAATAATAGTAAACGAATTTTTATTCGGCCATTTCCTCATGTAGCGTTTAATAAAATGCCGAGGGGTGAAACTTTGAAACTTTCAACTAATAAACAATTTTATTTTTTACGGACCAATTTTTATGTCTTTAGGAGGATTTCACCAGATGGTATCTAAAACAAAGGGGGTCTAATTTAATTACGCATCAAAAATTTGAATTTTTTTTCATTAAAATTCTGATTTGGTATTGTTTAAACTGTCGCTATTATTCAGGATATTGATGGATCGTTTGTTGAACTTTTTCCTTTCAGAAAAAACTGAGATAAGGGTAATTTTTGTCTCGTAGCAAATCACACGAGAGATGATTTATCATCCACAATTTTTCTCAACTTGTAAAATTATTATCTCTGCTTCCTTGACTCTAATTAAAGGTTATCAGTTTCGGTTGTTGCGACTTCTGCCAACTTACAATGCAATAAACGTGGTTGAGACTGGGACACTCCTTCAGCTCCATATGCGTCTCGTTGATACAGGGTGTTATGGATCCCACCCCATCGTTGTATTGGCCGCACTGATAACATTGCAAGGCCACAACAGCCGCCGTAAAACTTGTAAAGACGCACGCCGCCAAAGCCCAATTCACGCCCATCGTGAGACTTTTTCTTTCGAATGCGCGCTTTTGGAACCTGGTGGTGGATGTTGGCCGACCGCCCGCACCAGATCAACTAACTTTAACTTGTCCGGAGTTTGGGAATTGGCCTGCGTCGACTCCGGACGAATTTCGACACTTTTTCCATTTCATTTCGGGCAATAACGTTATGACACTCACTACTATTTATGTTTAGGTTTTGTTTACAACGATGGACTCGGTGACCCCGCTCGTAAAAAATATGCTCGATCGACAACACGATCAAGAAAATAAACTCAAATAAAACTTTTATCTACTTTCATATTGATTTTACAAAAGTCACAGTCATAAATTCATTACAACACTAGTGCAGTAAAAGAACTTGTCATAAAGATGTCGAAATTATATACTTCTTATCATACGTAGAATGCAAAGAATGTTATAACTAGAGCTTGTTTTATTTGCAAAATGCATATCTGCATATTTTGACAAAAATCTTTAAACGCATTTGTTTTATTTTGAAAAATGTGCATATTTAAAAAAAATTTTGAATGAAATCACAAAATAATATTAATTGAACAAATCTTTCTGAAAGCAGAATGTATCTCTTGTTGAGTGATAAACCGGATACGATCGTAAAAGAAATATTTTGGTTTGTGCTAAAAGCTCATTATCTAGATTTTGAGAATAAGAAATTTTTGTTATAGGAAATGATATGTATAAATATAATCCTCAAAGTGAAATTACTCTTGGTTTTTATAACTTGGGGTAAATTCTTTAATCTAAATCACTTGTTTCCAGCCCCATTTAAATTCAACACTTTCAGGAAACCTAGAATATGGTTTTCATAGCTTTACTTATTTTTATATCTAAAATGTTTACTAATACTGCTTTAATTGCCAAAACAAAAAAGTGGATACCACTGATTATATTATCGGGCTTATAAGATTAGTAAAATAACGTTTCCGGTTTCTAAAATTACAATAAAAATCAATAAGAAATTGGATATCTAGTTTTTAAAGGATTTGTAAAAGTAAGTACTTTTTTGGACTTTCGAAATTGTTGTCTCCTTTCTTCAATATAAAAAAAACTGTCGTTGTTGTATTCAGCATTTCAGGGAGGAAGAGCTTTATTTATAGTAGTAATTTCAGTCAAAATTGGCTAAACCAATGATACAATAATTTTTATAGTGAAGAATATTATTAGAGAAGCCTCGTTTTATGGCATTGAAGCAGTGAAGTTAAAATCATCTCTTTATGCTGCCGGTATTCCATGTTGCGAAAATTGACAAGATGAATATATTGATATTTATCATTATTTTTGTATTGTAGTTTTCTTGCATTACAAGGTTACCGAACTAAAATACATTGTAAGAGGAGATACTTCAAATCCTTCAGGGAATAAATGATAAAAATTTCTTATTTATTTTAATAGTTGAAGCTTTTGATGGTTGTCGATACAAATTTGAGACGAGACATTAAAGACGAAGAGGAATTTATCGGGATCATCTTACTAAATTCAAAAATTAAAATAATACGGGAGTTTGGCATAACTGAAGAAAAGATTTAGAAAATAACTTGTTTGAATTTTTTTGGGAAATAAAATGATTACCAATTGTAATGTAACATCTATAATTTTAACAAACTCTAAACTTTTCGTTTTTTGCAGTGCCTGTGTGGGACGCCCTCTATAATTGAAACAACAACCTTACAAGACACGCTTTGTTAAACATCTTAAAATATAAGGAATGAGCTACCAATAAAAAAAAGATTATTCTAATTAATAAACTTTTCTAGGAGTTAAAGACTTTAAACTTTGTTAAAATTTTAGGGTTGGCCACTGTATAAAGATTTGTCTCCAAAAGAGGTAAATTTCTAATAACAACAATAATTTTAAATGTGAAAAAGAGTACGTACTTTTATGATTCTTAAAGCAAAAACAATTTCTAAATTATTTCAAAAAAAGAGCAAATACCGTATTAACGTATGCAATAATAAAATAAGTGATAGTTTGAATGAAAAGAATTCAGTATTTTTTTTATGGTTTAATTATTAGTAAGAAGCTTCAGACTTTTTAGGCAAATGTACCAGTTTGATTTTTTTTAACAGTTTTCTTATAATATTATTGTCTTCTAATAGTCACACAAATACCTTTTCGATGTTAATTATTACATATTTTTTGTGTGTTTAATATAAATGGCTTTAAATGATTGCTTTGAATAATTATTTCTAACATATCGCTATGTCTCGGCAACTGTTTTTTGTTCCATAAAAGTCAAAAGATTGTCAAAAAATTTTCATTCGCTTTTCATCAAATATTAAAATGTCCAGTCCTAAAAATCAAAAAAAAACTGCATCCCGTCTTTTTCAAAAACCTAAAAGTCAAGGCCAAACTAATGTACAACAGGTAAAAATCATTTTTTTATTGACAACTTTTTAATTATTTTGCCAACAGAAAGTCTTACAGAGAAAAGTTTTTACGAAAAGTACAAGATCTCCGCCGCCGCCTTTTGATAATCAGTACAAAGTTGTTAACGTGTCCTGTAAAATATCATCAGCAAATAATGTGCCAAAAAAAGTGTCTTGTAAAATATCATCAGCAAATAATCTGCCCAAAAAAGTGTCCTGTAAAATTTTATCGGCAAAGAACAAGCTCAAAAAAGTGTCCGGTAAAATATCATCAGCAAATAATGTGCTCAAAAAAGAGGCCCGTAAAATGTCATCAGCAAATAATGTGCTCAAAAAAGAGGCCCGTAAAATGTCATCAGCAAATAATAAGCCTAAAAAAATGAGCAAAATAACATCAGCAACAAATGTGCGTAAAAAAGTCAAAAAAGTGGAACAAATTGAAGTACCGTCAGTAAATACTCTACCTAAAAAAGTGGTGAAAAATATAGAGCAAATTAAAACACAACCAACAAATTTTGTAGCGAAAAATGTGGTGAAAAGTCCAGAGGAAATTAAACTTCAAAGATTTAGAGAGAAACAACAACAAATTAGAGAAAGATATTCTCCTAAAAAAATGAGGGAAATTTATGTTAATCCCAACAAACACAAATTGTACAACGATATGTATTTATATCCTTTTAGTAAATTTAAAAAAAGTCACTTACATTTTCAGGGAATCTATTAAAAATTTTCAAGCGGCTAGAATGGAGAATTTCCACACCTCCGAAATACCAGAAATTATAGCAAATGAAACAGTAGTTGTAGTAAAATGAAGTTAACCTTCTATTTAGCAATTGTATTTTTTTGTCTCTTTTTTAGGTTAATCCAAAAATCAAAATCGAACCATTTCAATTTCAGGTGTTGAAAAAGAGAAAACATTTTTTATTCTAAAGATATTTATTAATTTATTTTTTAGGAAGGAAAGTCTTTTCAACAAGAACCAATTCGCATACAGGTTTGAGACGCCGAAAAACTAAAATTTGTCATTGTTTTTTTTTTTCAGGATACACTTAAAAACGAACTTGAATCATTCCAGCGTCAGGTATTATATTTTTATTAATTCTGGACCTTTTTAATTGTTTTATTTTATGTAGTACGACAATAATCTAGAACTGGCATCCGAATCAATTCAATTTCAGGTATAATCATAAAAGACATTTTTTCTGAAAATTGTGTTATACCTTATTTTTGTTATTGATCCTTTATTGACAAACACTAATGAATGCTATTTGCCAAAAAATTTTTCAGTATTGTGTACTTTTACACTGGATGATTTCATCATTAATATGGAGATTAACAGTTTACGGCCAACAAAAATATATTGTTTTCAATTCGTAATTCGATGAGTGACTTGTAATCACGACAGTTATAAACAATACTCGCTTACTTGCTTGTTCTTGCTTTAAACAGTCTCGATAATTATTATTTATTAATCATTTTTACGAACCAATTAAGTTTAATAAATAACTGTATTTTAGGAAAAAATGTCTATCAAACAAGAAGCAGTGCAAATACAGGTATAGTACACTTAAAAATAATTAAAATGTTTATTATAGATTAAAAAATATTTTTAGGAAAATTTGAAAACTTTGATAACTCAAGTTAAATACGAGAATGTAATTCTACTAAACCAAAAAAATTTTTCTACACTTATTTTTAGGAAGGGCCAAAATCCCTAGCAGAAATTAAAGAAAAAGCAAATCAATTAATAACAGAGGCACATCGAATGATATGGTATTGGCTTTTCCATGGCCTTTTTCCTTCTCCAAGTATCAAATCAGGACATAAAATTAGAAACAATTAAAATGTAATTAACTTTATCATGTTTTATCTCTCCATTAATTTTTTCACGTACAGATTAACAAGAAGGTACATCTAATTTATTATCTACACGTATCAATTGAATACATTTGTGGTGTATTTTATCAAGGACATCGAACCGCATACAACAATTTCACCAAAATAATACAAACAATGGTATTTTTGCTTAGTCAGGTTTTATTTCAGATAGTACTGACCTATTCGAATTTTAGGAACCGATAATAAAATATGTAACAAAAAGTTTAAATAAAGTTTTAACACAAACATCACAACTTTTTTCTTCTATTATGTTGTTGATATGCAATTTTGATTTCGTCGCCACTGTATTGCATATAACAGATGACTATAAATTTTTTTTCGAAGCAAGTCATGATTTATTTATTTCACAATTTTTTTCAAACAAACTACCTTAGAAAAATATTTTTTTAGAAGTTAAAAAACATCGACTGGATGTAACGAATAGCAGTGGAAGAAACAGTGTTCTAGGAGAACAAATCTATACCTAAGAGGTGGAAAAATGACTGTTGTAAGAAAAAGAACTAAAAATAAAATAAACAAGAATTATAAAAATTAAACGACGATTTTAGAGAAGCTTGACAAACGACAAATGGAAAAAAAAGAACGAGGTAAAACTGGGCTGATTTCAAGTTGAGATAATATCGGTAGTATCTTCGTTTCCATAAAAAATTAATAAAGTTTGTTTTTTTGATTGGTTGTTGCCATGGAAAAGTGTTAAAATTTGCGATACTACCGGTGTTATCTCAACTTGAAATCAGCCCATAAGTGTACAAGAAAAAAAAACAAGGGAAAATTTTAGATTAACAAAAAAATGTATGTAGAGGGTGTAACATTGAAAACTTCTAATAACTTTTAAACGGGCGAAGACAAAAAAATAAGGAAAAAACCGCTTCGACAGTATTAAGGGGGAGTAGCATTGGTATCTTATTTGGTCTATAAGTGTTAAAGTATTAGCACTGCAATCCCAACTCCTACAAACTTTAATGGGACGACATTCTTTGTGATACATCAAATGATATTTTGTTGAATTTTTTGTGTCACTTTCTCATGGTTCTTACCTTTCATTTGATGTATCACAAATGGTATGGTTCTATTAAAGTTTGTAGGGGTTGTGGTTGGGCTGCTAATACTTTAACACTTACAGACCAAATAACGTACCCATCCTACTTCTTTCTTGATACTGTCGAAAGGGTTTTTTCCTTATTTATCTTCACCTGTTAAAAAGTTATTAAAGGTAGAAGTTTTCAATGTTACATCCTATATGTAGTATAGAAGACAGTTTGAAGCTGAAGCTGAAATGAACAGCTGGAAAGACAAAGAAGAAGTCACAACTTTTTTGTTGTCAAAACTAGGGCCAGTTTCTTGCTGTAGCGAGACATGTCAGAACAAGACCAGTAAATATGACCGCAAATACGCGGCTCAACGGATGGTACTTTAAAAGTACCATAAAGACACGAAGAATTTTTTAGAGGAGGGCAATGTTACGAAATGCCCTTAATGGCGACTTTGTTTTTTCCAGAAATATAACTCCCAAGTACTCAGGTATTCCGAGAATGATCTCGAGGCGTCGCGAATTTTTTAGTAGCTAAATTTGATGAATATAAATCAACAAAAGCGCTGCAGTAAGCAGTTCGACTTAGCGAGAGGCACGGATTATTATGGGCAAATCAACGGCGATATTTAAGATGATAGACGTATTTTATTAAGTTGTTAATTTACTGAGATTTTTTGAAGCTATTTAAATATATACATCGTCTTCGTCATCAGCAAATACTGACTGATTAAATTGGCAACACAATATCTATAATTTTAGCATACTTTTAATACTTTAGTCGTCTCAATTATGATTTTCAGTCACATTTTTAACAAATATCTTTATTGCAAATAATTTCAGCGAGAAAATTCATCGATTTAATAGATTTTAGTGAAAATTTACCTTGTTTTTTTCTTAAATATATAAAAAAAACTACCAAATAAATTATTAAAAGTTAACGAAAATGGTTTTGGTGAGAATAGTCCAGGAGCCAGTTCCCAAAAATTGCAAAGATTTTCTAATCGTTCAAAACTTAAAAGCTTGCATTTACTGTGTAAGTAGGTATACCTACTAGCGTCAGGAATCTGGATTGCAGGATCTCTAGGAGTAGCACACATAAAGAGATGTCAACAGTTAAAAGTACCGGCAAAGTATTTTAACAAAGCTGAAATTTTTATTAGTATCAAGTCCGGAAATTAGGTTTTACTGGATGAGAAGGCACATGCAAGTACGAGTCGTTAGACGAATCCTGGCAGTTTACGATTACGAAGACGTGTTACGCACAATTTTTTGTACACTCAAGGCTCTTTTATTTTATTTTAAAAAGTGGTATGACCATATATATTATTTTTATATAAGACCGAATAAAAAACATTTGATTAAAAATTTAAGAAATAGTAATAGTTTCTGCTTTAATCTTTTCAAGCAGTCGGAAAACCTATAACTTTTGTTTATCAGTACAGAAATCCAGACATAGCTTAATAAACAAAATTTTGCAGAACTGGTAAGGGAAAGAGGTACTTTTCGGTCGCAAAATCGTACTGTAATGAACAACTTCCTGTATAGGGCACACAAAATAATTATTTGTGTAATTAGGCAATAAAGTGTATGATTTAATGCCGCGTCTGGCAGTACAAAGCCAAAGTGCCAGCCGAGTCTTTGAAGCAAAGCAAAGACCTTTATGTTTTATTGCCGTATTAACCATATAATATTTTTTCCGAATCCACCAGTTAACCTTTTTTTTAAATTATGCTGTTTGATATTAAACGTCAAATTTTTTTGTGGCAGCTGAAAAGCCTTGAATGGCTCTGAACTGCTTGTATCTGCTTTACTACTTGGTTAATAAAAATAATAGCATTGATTAGTCAATAAATGTAGTTTAGTGCGTTTAAATTGTCACTAAAATGTGGTGTTTACTGCCGCCAGCGGAAAAATTTTTTTTGAATGTAAAAAAAAACGTAAATTAACTTATTATTTAGTATTTTCAGTAAAGGCGTGTTGTTGATTCTGTAGTAGTTTGGTACCTACGCGATTTTCCGATTAACTTATAAAAATTTATAAGTTAACTTTATAACATAACTTATAAGAAAGGTTAACTTATTCTTTTATTTGAAACGCCAAGGCTTTTTTTTACTAATTTTATATCCCACTTATAGGTTGTACTATTCGCGACATAAAATTCCGGACATTAGATTTTGACACTGACAACTAAAATCGTGTAAACACACTTCCTTGTCAAATTTAAGATTAATTAATGTCGTCGCGACAAACATCGTGATTGTGGGTAAATGAAACAAAAATTAAAAGTTGGTTTACACTCTTTCTTATGTCAGTTTCAAAATTTGATGTCCGGAATTTTTTGTCGCGAATGGTAGGATCAATTGGGCTATAATAAAAATTTCGGGTATAATTCAAGTTAAATTTAAATCAGTTAGATAGAACATTTGTTAAAATATTGAGTAGAAGATAAAAATTATCAAGCATATTCCTACAATTTGATTTTTTTCTATTTTTTTTTCTATTTAGATATTTTTGTAGATATTTTTAATTTTGAAGTGGTTGCAGTTCCGCCGCCACTGAACTGCATTACGCAACTTGTCACTATACTATAAATAAAAACAAGTTGCAACCTGCCAATTGGGTAACCGTGGGGGGACCCAATTATTCAAGAGACCTTGGCATCGTCTCCTAAAGCCGGAACTGGTTAAAAGAAGGTATTTTAATCACGAAAAGCGCGGGTTTTGATGCACCACATGATCTAAATTTGAAGTAGGGAGCCAGTGTTGCCACGTGCGTCACGATTTCACTGAACCCGTTCCTAAAAATAAATTCACCGATAAGCCATTTAATCATTTGGGCTATGTAAACTCGTCTGTGATTATTTTCCCTGAGTATGTATTGTGTTGATGGTTTTATCAGTGTTTGATGTGGGTTTAGCATCAGTGCGATTCGTGCGTTAGACGTGGCAGCGCCGCTTTCAGCTGTCAAGTTTCTCTTTCTTTTACTTTCGAGCGTGGTGTCATCTTGTGTGAACAAAATTTTTCGTGTGACCATTTCACTGAGTGAAAACTCCCAACTGTCAAGTTGTCATCACCAAAATCGAGCCCGAACGAACGCATCGCCCCTAAATCCCGGCCTTTCACTGGACTATTATGAATTTTGAGGATTATGAGTCGCTCCCAACCAACAATGTTGTTACGCATATGACCGCCGGAGCCATAGCCGGAATAATGGAACATTGCGTAATGTACCCTCTCGATTCGGTCAAAGTAAGTGGTTTTGGTGGCCTGCAGCCCAATTCGGAGGGCCCGGGTCGGACGTCACGGTTTTAAGGTTAAGTCGCTTGGAGGTTATGTCAATTTCCTCTTTTTCAGACTAGGATGCAGTCGCTGTCTGCGGCGGGCCGCGAGGGGATCGTCGACACATTCCTCAAGATGGTGAGGCACGAGGGCTTCTTCAGGCCGGTTAGGGGCATGTCAGCAATGGTCGTGGGGGCTGGGCCCTCGCATGCCCTCTACTTCAGTTGCTACGAGTACCTCAAAAACACCCTCATCAAATACACCACCACAGCCAGATATCACACAGCTATTTACGGTACGCAATTTATGCATTCCGAAAATTCACCTTTTCTTGATAAAATGCGCGTGTCATGATGAGTTTTATGTAATTGTATGTTTAATGTTATCATCGCGTGGCGGCTTATTACCGATTCATGATAATAAATTGTTACTGTGCTTTTTGATTCACATGAATCTTATCGTGGCCCCCTTGAGAGTATTTACAGTTTCTTTTTTATGCCGACCAGTTATCAGCCTTGAATTTTTTGTGGTAAATTTATTACATAAAGAGAGTATCTGTGACCTATTTTATCTTTGTAAAAAAACTACGATTTGCGTGAAAAAAAATTCCAAGACGGAATCACGTTTCTAGATGAATTCCTTAAATTAATTAATCTAATTACGATATTTTTACTTGTAAATTGTTTTATAGAGTACAAGTGTGATAAACCTGACCTGACCCAACCTGACCTTTTTAATCTCATTGTAAGAAATTGGGATATTGTTCAAGCAAAATAGAATTAAAGATCATGTATTTATTCAGCTGCTATCACATATTTTTTAAAGTAAAAATTCCTAAACTTGGCATAGATTCTTCAAGTATATATAAATTTTAAAAGAATTGCATTGGACAATGTATTTTAAATAATAAATAATTTGTACTAGCAATTAGAATATATTTAGTTTGATTGTCTTTTTGGTAATTTTTATGCTACATAAAGCAGGAGACATTCACTAATTGAAGTATCTATAACTAATTATAATTATAGATAATGCAGTTTTCAATTAAAATAAGTACCAATTATTGCTATCTAGTGACTATTAATTTAATTTTATAAAAATTATCTATATCACGAGTGACTGTGAATTTTTCTCGAGTGGTCTCTGCAAATTTTCGTCGTTTCAATCACAGCCGAGTTGAACTAAATGACATTTTAATCAAGTTGTTATACCGGGTGAATCAAGTTATATGCGCATCCCAAAAACACGTCTTAAAACACGGAAAAAAATTACTTATGAAATTTATATATTATTGTAAATAAAATCACAGGGATTGGACTGATTAGGAGAAATTAAACGAACATTTTATAGCTGAAATTCTCGTTTAATATTATAATCAGTCCAATTCCTGTGATTTTAAATTTACAATAATAAAATTCTGGACGTAAAATATAATTCAACATTTATATATTATGTTAAATTGATATTTAATCTACCTTCAAAAAAATTTTTTTGTTCTAGCTATTTATTTGACCTATAAAACTGAAGAAAAATGATTTCGGGCAAAAATCTTACGTCCTGTTTGTTACGTCAACTGATCAAAAACAGCTAACAAAATCAATCTGCAAAATTTATTATTGAAAAAAATGTTAGACATTGATTAAAACCCATTTTTATATTATTTATCCAATATTTTAATCTAATTTATGACTTGATAAGTTGGAGTAGTAATAAATCCCCGGCCAACACTCCAACAATTGAAGTAGATTTATGACCTAAAAATTTGTTACTAGCTGCCTTAACCTTCAAGTTTCCACAATAGAAGTGTGCCATTTGTATAACGAATACCATAAAATTCAATAAACCACCACTGATGGGTTCTTTTTGAATAAAATTTACGACACTCTCGTAAATTGTAAGAAAGTAAGTACGTTAATAATAAAATATTAATTAAAAACAAAGGACACATTTTCTTAAAAATTTAGTTAGCCACTTTGATGCATTGCTTTAAAATACACATGTACACAAAAAATCATGCATGTTAATTTATAATCAAATGAGCACAAAAGTAAAAACAGTAACCGTACAAGTAAACAATTTGAAACTTGGAGAAAATCTTATATTTGAAAATATTACCTACAATTTTTTTAAGAATATTTGCTGTATTAGAAATGGCTGTTTTTGGGGTGTAGGTAAAACTTGATTCACCCGGTATACAGCAATCCCCCAACATATGCGACCTTATTTGTGTAAAATAAAATGAATCTGTATTAATTGTGTGATCGAAATGTAACTGAATCAGAGTAAGTTGTGGAAGTGAGTATTAACATTAGACACATCATTACAGTTACGCTGGCACAGCCTGCTCTGATTCAATTACATTTCGATCTCATCTTATAAGTTGCTCAATTACGAATTTAAATTTTGTTTATGTAATTTTCACATTTTTTACATATTTTACGACCAAAACTTAGAAGGGGAAGGAACCTCGTGAATGCTGAATGCTAATAATTAGCATTCTATAAAGAAATCTTTCATATAAACGCAAAAAATAATACTATTTTTTTAAAAGTTGTCAAAAGGAAAAATTCGATATAAGAATGATTAATGATAAATAAAACTTTCAATAAATTCAGAGAAGTGAATAGATGAAATAATTGGCATTATTTAAAGAGAATGTTGCGATAATGCATATTGCATTACTCGTACATAATAAATGGTGGAGGAAAACCCATTTATTTATGCCAAATTTGCTTAAAAAACTTTTGTATTTTTTTGTTCGGTAATAGACTGTTGCATAACGAAATACGATTCCGTTATTCGAACTTAAAGTAGGTCTTTTTTATTATTAAAAGATTTATTTAACTTGCTTTGGCTGACGAACTGTATGCTTAGAATCAGTTCCTGTTATTTTAATAAGGTGACATTTTATACAATTACAGATCTGATAACAATTCAATAATATTTATCTAGTTTATTTAATAACTTTTTTATCTAAGTTTTGACTTTACAGGTTGATTGCAACTGTCATCACAAAACTTCAAAAATAATTTTTTCATTTAAAAAAAATACATTTTATTTTGAATAGTTAAAGTTAGCAAAACTAGTGACAACAAATTAATATAAAACTGCGATTTAAATTACACAAATTGTATTGAAACTGTTACACAGTGAAAGCAGCGATTAGAAAAAAAAAGAAAAGAATTAGAAACATGACATAAGCAGGGATAAAATTTGCCTACTAAAAGTAATAAGTAAATAATTTGTTTCTGTCAGAAAAAAAAGATGTAACAGTGTTCGTTATATGTATAAATAAAATTTTGTAAAAACAACTAAACTTATAATTTCTCTTTTACGCATCTTTTAAGATTTATAGATGCATTTGTGTGAAAATTAAAAGCTTTGACAGCGAACATTTATCGTCTAACACCATTGCACAAATTCTTTGCTTAATGATTAGTCCCAATTTAATTGTGTAATGTAAAAATGTACCATGGTAATTGATAACAAATTACCAGCAACATTTGGGCGTATTAAACAAGAAAATAATAAATTCATATTTTTAGAAATTATTTACGATACCGTGGTAAAAAGTAGCCTCTGTTCGGAAATTGAAAATTAGGAAAATTGCAAGAACTAGTGTTAATCCTACCAGAAAAAGTTCTCATCAATTTTGAAAACAAATGACGTTTTATTTTACAAGTAGAAGGGTTGAATGTATCAGAGACACACAAATTAATTGCTTCTCAAATCCATAACATTGTAGAGATCGTTAGAGATCGTTTTTTGATTAACATTTATTACAAATAAATTTTATGTTAAAAGACTTATTAACTTTTAGAAATTTTCTGCTTTGCTCAGCTCAAAGAAGATAAAAGCTGACTTGGCACTTTTTGAGAGTCCATTTTTTTTTAAATTTTATAATTTAATCTAAAAGTCCTAACGTACTTAATTTTTACTGATAAACCTTGGAGTGGCTATCACTAGCTTAAAATAATTATCAAATACGAGTCAATTCATAATGAAATTATAGCTTCATAAAAACAAAACACTATGGAAAGTAAAGTAATATGTTTTTAATGTATTGCCTTACAACTGGGATTGTATTGTGTTGAAGTTAATAATTCTAAGAAAGAGGATGTGTCACTCTGCAATAAAACTATAAATCGAACTTCTGTGAATCGAAACCGAGCCTGAACTCTGGTAGTTGAATTTGATTTATAATAGATTCCAGAGACCTTAACCGCATCTCAGTGCTGGTGATAATTATAACTGAAGTGCCAGAAAATTCACATAAAGAACATGAAGATTTCGTATTTATGGTTTGTTCCAACAGCTGTTTAGAACCAGTTCAGATTCAGAACGGTTCGGAACTGTTCTAACCATGCGCAGGAGAGATTTCGGACCGCTAAAACGCTACCTAAACTGTTCTGACCTCTTGTTGGAACATACTCATTATTTTTTTAAGTAGCATGATGATCCTGCCCGCCTCCTTTACTGCCTAGTTACTAAAAATACTGATATATTGATTGGTCAATAAATGTGATTATCACTAAAGAATGGTGTTTACTGTCGATCGATGAAAAACGCTATTTTTTCGTAACTTGAATTTTTAAAGCAAATTATTCATTTATTAATTCTCGTTTCATACTGACATTTTCTGTCAACTCACGAAATCCTTGTGTCCTCGCGGCACTTTGAACTGTAAACAATTCGTTTAAAATGTAATATAAATTGCAGATTATGTACATCATGCTTTGATAATCGTATTATTAACGTCAGTATTTATTGTATCTGATGATTGGCTAAATTCAAATTGTTAATACACTGTAAATTAATTAAAAACGTTTCATTTTTCGCTATAACAATGCCGATAAAAATACCTTTTATCTTTACTGTGAATGATGACAAAAAAAACATTTGCTTATTAATTATTTATATCGACATTTACACAAAATGAACAATTTTTGTATTTGCTAGTTGCGGTTTATGGAAAAATTGATGAAAAACAATTGACTTTTTTCCCAGGTTGGTCTTATAACAGGAAACGATTTGTTATTCGTGATTTATGATAGTTCGAAACCTTTAAGTAAATTTATTAAATATTTCAAAATAGAACGAAATGCCTTTCGGCAAAAAACCATTTTTTAATATTATTGCAACTCTTTGGGGCTATTTGGAGGCTAGTGATAAGAATATTGCTGCGAGCAAATAGCAATGTCACTCAACTGGAATTCTGAGTCTTTTATGTTTATTTTCGCTATCTGAACTAGGAAGATGCTTTAAAATAGAAAAATGCATATTGATATGCTACCTATCATACGTAAATATTGTTCAGAAAATAGCAAATTTTTATTTATGTTTTAAATACGCAATATAGATTTTTAGGGGAGCAATCGTAATTAAGGACGATGCGACGTTAGAATCTGCGGAGTCTTTAATAAGAAGAGTCTTCTAAAACTGTTACGTATGTAGTGCACACAAGATTTTTTTATACAAAAATTCTCTAATGGTACAAATTAATAAAAAAAATTGAGTTAAATATTAAAAAAATATATATTTTTTCTTATTGTAGCAGTAGTCAGCGATCCTTGTGTTTTCATGGAAACCGATTTTTTTATCGTAACAATCATATCAATAAGAATTGTTGTATATTGTGCAAACTCAGTGAAATTTCGAAAATTATCATAACTAAATTCAATCTTTGGATCTTATACAGTTGCAAGAGTAACACTAGGAGACTGGATGAAAGGTATGACATAAGAAAAAGCACACAACAATTCTAAATTGGGACTTCTTTTTATCAAATTTTAAAGTGTTATTTTGTTTACTGTAAAATTCAAATAAAACTGGATAAAACGACTTCTGTTCTTTGGTTTCTAAAAAAAGATTCACAAAACGTTTTTTTAAGAAATTCACTTCTAATAATGAAACATTCTTTTGAAAAATTATAATTTGTGTGAATAATAAAAATAATCCACGAAAATGTTCCCATAATGACTTTAAATACTAGGCCACAAAACATTGACACTTGTACATTTTGAGTCCGAAAAATAATCATTTCAGAAATAGAATGCAAAAAAAATTTGTAGAATGAATTCTTAAGTCGTAGGAACGTTGGACTCTTTCAAGGTAATGATATTTTATTGTTTTAATCACAAGGAAAGAATTCCAAATCCTCATTCACAATAAAATTATTTATCGATGTTCAATTTATGTTATCATAAAAACATTTTTATTACATTGTAAAGCTTTTACTGTAATAAATAACGATTACACATAATTGTCGGAAATAATTTTTTTGGAACTTTGTGTAAATTAATTTATACTCATACAACCATTAAAAAACATTACTGTAAATGAAGATTTATAATCTACCAACAAAAACAAGGGAAAAATAGTTTAATCGCTTTCTCCGTTAAGGGGGCTGAGTAGCTAGACCAAGTTACATGATTCTTATTTTATTTTTCTATGTCGATATTACTTTAGTGTTTCAATATTAATTTCAATAATGTAGTAAGTGCTATTAGTATCTCTAACTCTTAAAGTTAGAAAAATAATTTAAAAAATATAAAACATGCATGCTAATTATTCACAAAAACAATCAAAATATGCTCTAAAAACATGCTTTTACGAAATGAATTTATGAAGTGACAAAATAAATAGTTTTTTTTTTAAATAATGTCATTTTATCAATTGTGTAAAATGTGAGTTTTACTCAGTCAATTGAAACAGATAACATCTTGAACATACAACGGAGGTAACAATGTCGTACCAGCCTTATATGTCTTAAAATCCTCGTTCACAAGTTTACACGGAGTTTAAACCGACAACTGCGTCTGTTATGGCATTCTTTTCATTTTATATAATAATATGTTAATAAATATTGTATAATTAGCGATTTAGTATCAATTTTGACAAATGATATGTCAGAAAAGACATTTTACTTACGAACTCCAAAGTAATCGCAATTAAATATTTATTTCAAATGCCGGTTTTCTCTCATTCTTGATTTTAACTGAAAAAAAGATTAGAAAATTTAAAAAAAAATCGTAAACACCAAGGTATTTGGTATACCGATTTGGCGCGGAAGGCCTTTTATGTAAATTATTTATTAAGGCCATAAGCCCAGGGCTCTAGGGCTAAAAACTGTAAAAAACAAGAAAAAATAGTCGACTATTTTGCCGTTACGAAGGACGCTGTACGATTTGTTAAGCGAAGCTTTCTTAATTCGCTACTCACTATAGTTGCCATACTTGCGTTAACATCAGCAATTTCGCTTTCTTTTTTAGTGCTCTTTGGTGTGGTTTTTATTCCATCTTTTATTTTCAATCCTACCTTCAACCAAGAAGCCTTGATTTGATTTGTTTCCGACTACTTTTTGTTTTTCGATAAGATAAGTTATCGCATCACTTCTATTTCCCTGAGTTCCAAATCTGATAACTACTTTTTTCTAGTTGACTTATTGCTCCTGAGAGTATGTACTAAATTTTCTTTTTGCAATTTTTGTTCTTTCGCGTCAATACAATTGAGGTTCCTCTCTTGAAATTTTCTACTATTGCGAAAGACCAAAAAAAAATGTATCGGCTGCGACTAACTACGTAACAACAATTAGATGCAAAAAGTGGACTGTATTTACGTTCTGTCTGTTTTTTATTTCAAAGAACTCTATTATAAAATGATTCATCAATATATAAAAAATTCCTTTTTAAGAACTGATGTGCGGATGAATTTATCAAAAACATACAAATTAAAAATTACATGTAGTAGAAGTGTTATTAAGTTACTTCTTATTTTTGTTAATGTTTTAATAGCTGCCCATTCCATAAAATCTAATTAAATTTTCTGCAGGAGCCTCTGGATGCATATCTACCCTGCTTCACGACGGCATTATGAACCCAGCCGAAGGTAACCCTTCCCGCTAGCCCTACGTCGATCGATTATAGAAATTTTAATAAATTACAGTGGTCAAACAACGCATGCAGATGCTAAACTCTCCATACAAATCAGCAGTTCATTGTTTTGTCAACATCTACAGGCGAGAAGGAATCCCCGCCTTTTACCGTTCATACACAACCCAGCTGACCATGAACGTGCCATTCCAAAGTATCCATTTTATGGTATATGAATGCGCCCAAAAAATCACAAACAAAGACGGCACTTACAACCCACCAGCGCACATGTTGAGCGGTGCCATGGCAGGGGCGGTGGCCGCCGCCGTTACCACTCCTCTCGACGTCTGCAAGACCCTCCTCAACACACAACAGCAAGGCACAACGGCCGGCCTAGTGGATGCTGTGAAAAAAGTGTACATTTTCGGCGGTCCGATGGGGTATTTCCGGGGGTTGGGGGCACGAGTTATGTATCAGATGCCGGCGACGGCGATTTGTTGGTCAACGTATGAATTTTTTAAGTATTTATTGACTAATACGGGAGATGTTAGGTTGGTTAACAGCCCAACAAGTGTAGTTCTAGCCGAGGAAAATCCGAAATACGAAGTATCGGAAAAAATAAATCTGAAACCAAGAGAATTGCCAGCGATGTCGGGAGCGGGGATTTACGGCTCGATCTCGTTCAATACAATGCATTCAGATACAGGATATACGAATAGAAGAAAAGACTCGATCCTTGATATCGTCCATACTTAGTGTGTGTTGATTTGTTAATTTTTTTCCATACGTAAGTATTAGACCGGTCACCGAACTTCATGGTTTTCTGATTCAAACAAATTGTAAATAGAGGGCGTTGCAGCTTACCGAAGTGCTCTTGTGTATGACACAAAGTGATGACTGTTTTTTGTTTTATTTTGCTGGTAAGCTGATAATGCACGTATTTTTGACAATACAAGCACTAGTGTTACTTAGAAGTAGGTAAAACCGAAACGTTCGATATTTCAGTCACTCTTGAAAGTTAACACAGTTATTTTTTTATCGAATATTATTTGAAGAGCAATAACGGAAATATCGGACCCAGTGGCTGTTGGAGGAAACCATGGCAAAATAAAAACACGACTCGCTACTAAAAAGTACTATTTATTTTTATTGACCCGTTTTTGGGTGACTTGGATGATAGAGATACTTCCACTGATTAAAAAAAAAAAAAATTAAATAAGGCGTTGTGACGTCAACAGAGTAGAAGGTAATTTTATTAAAGCGTTACATTCTGTTTCGTTTTCTGTGTGTTCGTGTGGTTCGAAAATGTGAATGGTTTATGACTTAAAGTCATTGAGAGATTTTTGCTCTTGCCGTCACGAAGACGCTGTTTAGACTGTGATAAAGTCCTTATCAACTATTTTTTCTATGTATGATATTGACTTCGTTCAGATGGGAGTACTATCATATTTTATATGTTACGTAATAGAAGGCGATACGTTTATAAACAGAGATTATGTCTTCTAGGTATTGTGATAAGCGACCTTGTCACCGTTACGTTAGATTTATTTTAGTTTTGTGTCATATTGTTTTTTTCAAAAAAAAAAAAAGAAAATTTGTAAAAAGAATGTTTAAATATAATAAATGTTACACAAACAAGAGTGTACATTAATTACCCTAAGGAACAAAACTCCAATCCTTACAGCATACACGAAGATGCAGCTAATCCTTACGGCTCTGCCATATCCAAATATTTGCAGGGGCAAATCCTTTGCTCTCTCCTTCACCCCTTTTCTATTAGAAAAATCCATTAAATTAATGCAAGCAACTACTACAAAAAATTGGAGGGTAGATGTGGATATATTTTGATAGAGAAACCATCAACTATTTGCCTTTCCTTGGTAGAAAGACAACAAAATATTTTGGACCATTATACAGGGTGAGTCTGCTAAAAGTGTTTCTTAACTTTTCTCAAAAACTGATTATCCCATCACCTTTAAAGTTTGGCATTAAAAACTTTGTTTTTTGCACTACACAGGTGAATTTTTTCAGAATTTTTCTAATATTCTTTCTAATTAATATTAATTAATTTGTTCAAAAAAATCTAAATATTTTCAATTTGTAACATTATTCTAGAAAAAAAAGATTTCAAAATATTATTTTGTGCAAAAAATATTTAAAAAAAAATGTAGATAACCCTAAAAAATAATAACATTTATTTGATTCCTAAGACGCGTTTTGGTGCAGTACTGCCAAGCTGAACCTGCCAACTGCTGTAACTCGACAATACCTACCCCTCTAGAGTCCGATCGTCAAACAGGTATAGTAATAAAACCGCCCACTTTTGCCCGGGTTATTTGAATAGTAGCTTGCAATTGGCTGTTTTGAAAACTAGTGTTTTGGTATTACCAAGATCCCACCCACCCTCTTAGAAAAAAATGGCGTATTTAAGTTTGAAATTTTATATTTTTTCGAGTTATCTACATTTTTTTTAAAATATTTTTTGCACAAAATAATACTTTAACATCTTTTCTTTTAGAATAATGTTAAAAATTGGAAATATTTAAATATTTTTGAAGAAATTAATTATTATTAATTAGAAGGAATATTAGAAAAATTCTGAAAAAAATCACCTGTGTAGTGCAAAAAACAAAGTTTTTAATGCCAAACTTTAAAGTTGATGTGATAACTAGTTTTTGAGAAAAGTTAAGAAACACTTTTAGCAGACTCACCCTGTATAGTGTAGGTGATCCAAAACAGTAATCTCTAGAGTCAATAAATGTATACCAAAAGAAAATGTGAAAGTAGAATGTTAATAAAAGACTTGAGAAATGTTATAGAGAGGAAAGAATGTGATAATAAGGAATTAAGTGTTTGATTATTTTAACGAAATGTATAGAAAGTTACAGAAGAAATAATATCAAGGGAATATAGATAGACCTATTTGATATAGACTAAAAAATATAGATCCAATCAAGGAATAAATTTAGAACTGTTTAAATCTAAAAGAAACTTAACGCATAGAGGAAAAAAACAGCAAATTATACCTCAGTTCATTTGTTTATATGATGATTTCCATCAGTTAGCTCCCACTTTAGAAGGTCCGTAAACATCCGCGATTGCCTCAGTCCCGGTGCAGCTTTTCAAAGTAAGCTCAAAGCTTGTTCTTTCCTTCCACAAGTGAATAGAGGACCTGTTATAGCTTCGTGTCAACTTTTGTTTGCCCTTTCAACGACATAAACGTGTTCAAAGTGTTGAAGAAAAGAAAGTAAAAATTTTCTGTTAAAGATTTTTCAAATAAAATGCAGTTACAAAGCCGATTAAATCAACAAAAAGTTTACTAGAACTTATGAAAAAATAAATTGAAAGTTTAAATTTTGCGCATGCTAGCTTTATTTAAAATCTGTCTAATATACAAATTCTCTTTTTCTT
The DNA here is from genome assembly GCA_029207805.1 of Tribolium confusum. Classification (NCBI taxonomy): domain Eukaryota; kingdom Metazoa; phylum Arthropoda; class Insecta; order Coleoptera; family Tenebrionidae; genus Tribolium; species Tribolium confusum. The sequence goes on from JALGAY010000006.1 coordinate 17,383,564, forward strand.
TTATCTTTTTTTTTCTATCTTTGACCGTTTGCAAAGTGTTTTAAGATAAATTCACAAATTTTAAACTCTGTTTCTTTATTGGTTAAATTTTTTTATTCATATTAAATCTTCTTTCACCGAAAATTTCCACCTTCTTTGTTTTACCACTTTGACCACGTGTGTGAAGTCACATTGGAAAGTCATGAGCTGAATCTGGGCTTGTACTATGAGCTAGAGCCAAGAGTACTATAAACCCGTGGCGCTTTCTGTTATTTTTATGGATTTTATTTGCATGTGTCTTAACTGTGACTTGTGCTTCTATTTCAATCGGAAATCGTGTGCTCATTTCACCGGTTATTGCTAAGCAGGCACGCTTTTAATCTTAACTAATTTTGTGGCTACCCCTCTAGCGTCGTACCATAAGATTAGTGAGAAGTTAAATTATAATGAGAACTATTACCTTTGGTATGCAACCAATGGGCATACAAAGCTTACATTCTTTCAATAATGCTTTTGTAGTCTCTACTTCACATCTTCAACCATATAGACTTTTTTTCTAAAGGATGAGTGATGGTATTACTCTTTACTCTCGGATCACATATAGCCAGGTAAATCGTTTGGTGGATTTTTGATGGTGTGTGGCCTGACATCGCCATTACAGAACCTTCTTTGTCGAATGCTCCCATGGATTTATTAGGTTTTTCGAAAGTAGATATTCTGTGAAATGGAGAGACAGATGCTAGAGCAACATGTGATCTCTAGAACGTTGTATTTATATCTCACTCTTCAAATGTAAATAAATGTTGCCTTTCTATGGTGTTTGTATTCTCCCAAACGTGTTCATAAAAGGACAAAAATTTTAATACAAAGTAGGCGTGAAAATTCCAAATCGAAATCAAGTCAGCTACTTGCTGTCAAATTATTCTTTTTTTTGGAAGTCTACCCACAAAACAGTCAAAATGTCTCGTATTCCTCGTGCACCCCAAATTAAAACGCAAAGCTCCCGCCAAGTCGTTCGAAGCGATGGTCCTTCAAACATCCCTTCAGGACTTTCCCGAGTAACAGAAGTTTCGAGGCGCGACCCTAAATCTGGTCTTGGCCGTCAGCTAGGAACGGTCAAACCTGAAGAACCTCTACCAAAAGTGAGTATAACTTTCGAAAATTCTACCACTGATTGATTTTGAAAAGGGTCCTTCGAAATTGCAAAAACGCGTCTTTAAACAAGCATTGGGCAAGTCAGTAGCAGAGCCCGGAAAGAAAGTGCGTAGTATTGGTACAGCTCAGTCACAGATAGCTCCTCCCAGTGTAAAAACTAAACGAGGGAAGGAATGCGTAGTGCAGCAGATGTCGGTGGAGACTACGGTCCAGAGGGGCCCCCGGGCAGAGTATATTGGGAAAACTATGACGGGGGTTGATGTAGCACCATCGGGTGTTGCCCGCCAATTAGAGATTACCTCTCAACAGATGTGAGTTACTTGACAATTAAAAAGATTTTTTAATAATTTTGGCTGTTTCAGAGACCCAACGCATGCTTCTGAATCGGTATTTTGTCCTAAATTAATTTTATATCAAAACTTAATCGACTTTTCAGGCAGGGATTAACGAAACGGTTTCAGTTTCCAGTACCCTCTCCGTGACTTCCGGTGGCAAGCAGTTGAAGAAAACTTACAAGAAGAAAACTACAATTGTATAAACATTTTGACTGATATTTTTTTCTACTAAAATGTGTTTTTTAGGCTCCTAAATTGGCCAAGAAGCCGAATTTGAACCCTCATCACGTCACCCGATTAGTAAAAGAAGAGACTGAAGATGTTGAAAATACTTTAAAGATGGTTCCTCCAAATTTAGTTTCAAAATCTATTGATAAGTTTCCTTTAAAGAAAAAGTTGCAAAGATTGCGACTTAATGCTGAACCTGTGAGTCTTTTGACTCAGTCTGTAATACATCCTGCACCTACTGCTGATGAAGTCGATGCAGAAGCACCTCCGGAAGTTATGGCGACTGTTATTGAAGCTGTTGAAAAAGGAGCAACTCCCGAGTCATCCCCTAATCAAATTTTCAATAGTCTTTTTCCTGATGTGCATGAGCCTAGAATGAGAGTTAGTGCAGTAGCACCTGGACCTTTGGAAGATATAGTGGTGCCTACAGATCGAGCTCCAAGACTAATAGATGAAGCTTTGTCTGCTGATATGGAAGAATTTCTAGTTTCTGATGTCCAAAACAAGCAAGTGTGCCCAAAAGATGACGTTTGCGCTGAGAGTAATATTGCAGCACCGGAGCGCAGCCCTAAAGGTATTAAACCAAGGTTTAAGTAAATCTTTTCTACTAAATTTAATTTTTAAGGAGAGAACAAAACTCCTGACCTTTTATTGGAGGGTGAAACGGCTCCTTGGGAGGATAATACCATTCGAAAAATATCAGAATTGGTGGGAGGTAATCCGATTGATCTTTTAGAAACGAGTGATCTTTCGGTACTCGAATCCCCTGCTGATATCAGCCAAGAATTATCAAAAGGGATCGATTATTTTATAGATGCTGATGTCGTTCCTTATCAAACTAAAGTACAAATACGGGGTTCGAAAATTCCCGCGTGGTTTCCGGGTATGTGCCTGGTGTTTTGTGGGTTGTTAGTTATGCGTTTTTCAGGATATATGTCGGCTTTCCCACATGTACCTGGACTTGTTAAGATTTCTAAAAGTCCAAGTCAGGTACTTCAGTCTGCTTGGAAAGCCGTTCAACCGAAAGTTTTTCCTGATGATTCACTCTTAGTTACCTAAAAACGCAATAGAATAAAGCATTTTTTTTAGTATTGGTGTTTTATTATAGTACTACAAAAAAAACTCTGTTAGGACTGTTAACAACTTTGGTCGTAGTAAACGAATTTAGGAGGACGATCGTAGAATTTTTTACATAAGGCTTCCTAGAGATAAAAAATTACTAAAAGAATGATATTTATTGAGTAACAACCCTTAGGTCGGTTTCTAAATGTCGATAAGGCATAAGAGATCTTTGGTGAAATATACCACTGGTAAAAGGTGAGATAAACATCAAGCAAAGACCAGCAATGCCAACGTGAACTGGGAAATTCATCCAAGGGTATCGACATAGAGTACCTCTTCGTTCTAAGTAATTCATCAGAAAAGGTGTCAGTACTGGAACAAATTGGTTTCAAAGCACGAACCTTCAATCACAAGAAACTCACTCAATGGGGGCATAGCTGTAAACATTTTATTCATAATGCCATCACTGACCGATGCATAAGCTGCATTTTTTGAATACCCCAATTTATTATGGCAGTCGTCATATATTGGGGTACCATTTTTAAGAATCCTTAAAAAAAGCTAATTAAAAGTGTCTCTATTGGTAAAGTAGGACTTACTGGGCTTTCAGTAGTGGCGTACCCACACAATGAGCCGCTGCCACTGCTACAAAAGGCACAAACCGTCTAAGCAAAGTAGGAGAATTAATTAGCATTCTGTTTAAACCCAAAGCAGTTCCGATTGCTGTTCCAGTAGCTGCCACATAGCTTGTAACTAGTTGCTTTGTTGTAATATCTTCTTCTGACCCTCTAGTTTCATAACTAACGTAGGTATTGTACGTCTGATTCAACCAGTGCCAGAAAGCTATCCCCGGTGTTGAATTGTAGTACGCCATCATTCCTCCCGCTAATATCATATTTATAGGAATAAAAGACGATGGCCGGGCCAAAAAACTCAATTTTTCTCCAGTTTCATGATGGTAAGCAGACTCATACACTCTCTTTGCTTTCCAAATTTCTTCATCAGTTATATCAACTGGGAGAGGTGCTCCACATCGGTATTTGAGGTACAAACATCTAGATTCTTCCAGCCGATTTGAACTAGTGAACATATAAATCGGATTGGTACGTTGGAAGTGATGACGGACGCGACCCCAGTACGAATCTTGGTCATACTGAGAATCCTCAGAGCCAATTCTTGTTACATCTCTAGATGTATTGCACATTTTCCACTAGAATTTCAATTTAGGCTTGATTGGTTATAGACATGGCGATTATAAGTAGTTTTTTTTTGTAAGAATGGTACAGTTGACGTTGACAGTTCAAAGTGACAACGTAAAAAATACTCATTTTTTAATTAAAGACCTTTATTGTAATAAACAAACTCGGGAGGATTTTTTGGAAATTTTTTTTCGATACTTGACCTAAGCTCAGGTTCTAAATCTGCGACGCGAATTTGGGCTTTCTGCCTAAAGAAAGCGCAACACAGGGGAGTTGCAAACGACAGTCCAAAGCCCACAATTGCGATATTTGCGGGAAGATTTATCCATGGATACTTTGCTAAGTAGCCTTTTTTCTCCAAGTGGTTCATTATGACTGGTGTTATGCCTGAAATTTCGTTGTTTTTTTATGTTGGTTCACTTCACTGGCTGACTCACCCAGTGAAGGTACAGGCATAAAGATTCTACTCATGATGACTTGGAGTATACCCCATCTTGCTGCTATACTGGAGTTTCCTAACCTTTCACCTTTGTCGTTAAAGACTGGAGTACCATTCTGTAATTCTCTTAAAGCAAAATTATTTTGTCCTATAATTTAACTTACTGCTGTCTCATCATTGGGATATTGATAAAGTTAGCAACAATGATTGCAATGAGTGGCACCCACCGGCCTACTAATTTTGGAGCATTCTTAAGAAAACTTATATTTGAGTTTTTACTAGTGCTCTACTTACCCTTAAGGCATGATTAAGGCCTAAAGCAGTCGTAACAGCACCTCCTGTTGCTAGAACATAAGATGTGAATAATTGTCGGTCAGTAAATGGGGCATCTCCACTCCGATTGGTATGATTAACAATAGCATTAAACGACTGATTAATCCACTGCCAGAAAATAACTGCAGGGGTTGATTTATAAAATGCCAGCATGCCTCCAGTTATAAGCATATTGCCAGGAACTTGAAACGACATTCTTCCCAGTATAAACATTTTCTCGCCAGTATCAGGATGATAAGCTGAGTCGTATAGAGTTTTGGCACGCCACAAATCTTCTTCAGTAGTTCCAGGAGGCAAGGGAATTTTTAATCTAAGATTACCAGTTAAATAGTTATCTTTAGGGCAGTTTACCGGTATTTGGTGACGAGACATTTAGCATCTTCGAGTTGAGCATCTGAGGCAAAAACATTCAAAGGATTAGTAGTGAGAAAAAAGTGTTTGGCTCGACCAATGTAAGTCTCTTGGTCATAGCGAGGCTTCTCAATATCGACGTTGATGGTATCATTGCCCATTTTGACATTGTCAATGTCAGGTCAAATAAAAGAAAGAAAAACGATAAAATAAAACCTTTTTATTGTCAGAAGGCATAACAAACTACTATTTCTTATAAATTATTGGAATGTTTCTTATTACAACCCTTTATTAAAATATACGTATTTCGGAGGATTCGCAAACTTTTTCTCAATGCTCTCCTGGAAAAAATGAATAAGTGACAAGCTACGTGGAGTGGAAATTCTTACTTTCAGTTCCGGTTCCAGTTTGCTATATTCGAACTGTGCCTTTTGTTTGAAGAAAGCACAAGCCAGTGGTGTGGCAAACGTCAAACACAACCCAACGAACCCAACTTGGACTGGTAAATTAATCCAAGGACGTCTCTTAAGAGTTCCTTTTTGTTCTAAGTAGTTCATCAAGATTGGAGTTAATACTGGAAAATGTCATGCAGGATTAAGATTGATTATCACCCAATTGCAATTACGTACCCATTCCAGGCGTTGCCATACAAATTCTGCTAAAAATAACTTGTCCAATTCCGGACTGTGCTGCTTTTTTTGAATAACCTAATTTATTATTATTTTCATCGTATACTGGAGTTCCCTCTTGTAATTCCTGAGATCTCATCATTGGGATATTGATACAATTGGCGGCAGCGACTGCTGCTAGAGGTACCAAACGGCCTAGAAGAGGCGGAGCACTCTAAAACAAGATTTTACTAATTACGAGAAAATAGGAATTTGTTATTTTTCAATGGTGATATTTGGTAGTTTAAGCTAAATAAATATTTAAAATCTAAATATTTTTGTTTTTGAAAAGTGAAATATTTCAAAAGTAAAATAAACTCTTTTTTTATAGAAAAAAATTTAAATAAAAAATGATAATCTCTAAGATAATTAGTTACGTATTTGCATGATACCAACGAGAAATCATTTCAACATACTGAGAGAAAAACTGTAAAAGGTCCCACGTAATCTCAAGGATGTTAAAGATTTGTGTGAAGTATAAAGATAAAAAGAGTTATTCATAATTACAATTTGCGCCCGTAACTAGTGTGGCAACGGCTGCAAAAACGGATTTTGTGGACGGTTGCACAAAAATAATATATATGGCCTTGAGGACTTGAAAATTTGTGTGGTAGAATGTGGTAATGAGGTGTTACAATACAAAAAATATTGTACAACGTTTTACATTGTTTTTTTTAATTACGTTTTTTATGTTGTGTTTATAGAAAAATAATAGAGTGGCTATTTAGTAAACGTAATTACTAATTTGTCTACATTTTTTGCAAGTATAGCAGAAGCAATTTGTTGTGTGCCAAAATAACCAACTCATGGATAATTTGTCTTCTGAAATTGAAGTAGCTTGTGCTATGTTACGCTAAGTTACGAGAATTCGTTGAAAAGGTAGTTTTTGCCTATTTTGAGGAACAAGCCAACCATAATAAATAAATAGTTATTTACAGTAAGAGTGAGGAAGGTGAAGCTTTCGTTCACACGAATTGCGAGTTCGTCTACGAAACGAAGCTGAGTGGATGATGCAATTCAAGTGAACGAAAGCGACCTTACTCTCGAGTGCTGTATTTGGTTTTGTTCGATACCTCTTTAGAAAATCGATAACTTTCGAAAAAAGCTTAAAATTATTTGCGAAAAAATTGTCATTCTGAACATAAATACCTACAATCAAGGTTGAAGGAATTTGTTGTCAAGGAAACAAACAACAAACAAATTAAACAAATTCTACAATTTCATTAAACTGATTGTGACTGTGAGTAACTTTTGTGCTATTATTCTACTAAAAATGGATAATGAAGATGAATTATTTGTCCCTGAGGACGCCCTAGAACAAGCTAATGCGGCTAAATATCAAATGTTGCTTGAAAAATGGAAATTCAATTATGCGTGAGTGAAAACGCGTGAGCGAAAACGCGTAAGCGAAAGTAGACGTGAGCGAAAGTGAAACCTTCACATGTTGGTAACTAGGGCTACAGAGCTATTTTCTAAGGAGGTATCGAACAAAAGACTTTTTTATTTATTCTTCTAGTGTCGATTACGAACAATATAGGTATATTGATATTAATCAATGACCGACCTTAAAATTTATGTATTTTTTCCAAAGAATAGGTATGTAGATCACTTTTTGAGGGAATGATTGATAACTATCTCTTATTAATAATGGTAAATTGAAACACATAATGAAAAAAAAACAGTCTCACATTTATTATACAGGGTGTAACATTGAAAACTTCTACCTCTAATAACTTTTAAATAGGTCAAGATAAAAAAATAAGAAAAAAACCGTTTCGACAATGTCGAGGGGGGAGTAGGATAGGTATGTTATTTGGTCTGTAAGTGTTAAAGTATTAGCACCCCAATCTCAACCCGTAAAAACTTAAATAGGACTATACTATTTGTGATACATCAAATGAAAGGTAAGGACCGGTAGAGTGTGACAAAGAAAACCGCATTAAAATATCTTTATTATTAACCCCGATATAAAGAAAACAAGTGATGGCCGGAATATTTTTTTCTGCACAATAATTAACTCCCTAACGAGGAAAAGATAGTTGGAGTTGCTAGATGTTATCATAAATCCTCTCATCGTAGATGCAAGTGAAACAGAATCCACGTTAAACCCCGATGAAGTATTCATTCGGCCGGATGGCGCACCACCTGATTACTTTAGACCTGTGAGGGAGTATTTTTAAACAAAGGTACCCAACCAAATGGATAGGTCGGAGAAGTTGCATCAAATGGCTGGCCAGATCGCCAGATTTTTCAGTTAATTTAAGTCAATAAATATTATAGCACAACATCCGTTTATCAATTATTTTATTTCGTACCTCTGTTAATAATGAAAATATTTTGTTGATTTTTTTGTGTCGCATTCTCTCGGTCCTTACCTTTGATTTGATGTATCACAAATCGTATAGTCCTATTTAAGTTTTTTGGGGGTAGGGGTTGGGCTGCTAATACTTTAATACTTACAGACCAAATAATATATCCATCCTACTTCCCTATTGATACTATCGAAACGGTTTTTTCCTTATTTTTTTATCTTCACCTGTTTAAAAGTTATTAGAGGTAGAAGTTTTCAATGTTACACCCTGTATGTACTGCACTATACTTTCAGGTTGTTTTATCAGTCGTTTGGATTCTTTTGGAAAATATAAGCATTTACGTCTCAATTATACTTATCAAACACAAATTCTTCTTACATGTCTAATAAGCTGTCTTTTGGAATAAATACAATCGAAATAATTACAAAGAAAATTGTTATCTGATCCAGAGAAATATATAGGTCATTGTTTCCGGAGATCCTCAGCAGTCAGCACCATTATTGACACAAATGCGGGGACGGATATGCGTACTCTCAAACCTCATATAAAGTCTGATAACGTTCCAGAGGGATATGTTGAAGCATCAGTTGAAAATAATAAAAACATGAATTCTCATTAACGTCCGCAGTTAATGTAATAAATGTTTCAAACTATGTAAGTTATGTTAATAAACTGCTATACAGGGTGTTATGGAAATGAGTGCAAATATTTTAACCTGAAATACAGCACCACAAATAATAAAAATCTGTAAAAAAATTTTTGTCTTATCTCAACTGATAACAAAATTATAAACTAAAAATTAATTATTACAAAACGTATAACAAAATTTTTTTACCATAGGGCAATTATAGGTTTTTCAGGTCAAAATAAAGCGATTTAACACAATTTACCTCTATACTAAGTTGCACCGTTTAGGAGCTAGAGAACGCCAAAGTTAAAGATGAAAAGTCAGTTTTATACTTTAAACGTAAATATCTTGAAAACGATACGTTTTAGCAAAATATTGCATTCTTGCAGTTTTATGTAGAATCTACTGGCATATTCATTTTTGCTACAAAAATTAGAAATTAATAAGAAGAAAATTGGTTAATTACCCAAAATGTGAAAAAAAAGTGCCGTAACTTGAAATTTAGATGTGCAGCAAAATTTTGCTAGTAGAAATAAAAAGAGTACAATCAACTTCATTTGTGTACCAAATTTGGTATTAATCGGTTAAGCGGTTTTCCAGATATAACAAAAAAATGTTTTTTTATACCCAACTTTGACGGCCTGTAATTTTGTTGTTAGTTGAGATAGGACAAAATTTTTTTTACAGATTTTTATTATTTGTGGTGCTGTATTTCAGGTTAAAATATTTGCACTCATTTCCATAACACCCTGTATATATATTTTTTTAAATTTTACTCTCCTTACCGCTTGAATGCACAACATCGGCCACACAAATTTCGTTGTTTTGGCTACGGCCGCAAAAATCGAGCTAAGGCCGTTACTATTAATAACAGCCAAAAAATCGTTCGTTGGCCCTTTTTTGTTAGCGATTTTTTCACATATTCAGCTTTTTTTAATATTTTTTTATTGATTATTTGTAATGGTTGCACAAAAAAACATTTGTACCACCTTGTCCGAGAAATGTGTTTAATGGTCTTGAGACTTTTTAAGCCTCGGTTTTACCTCATCCACCAAATAATTATTATGCAGCCTATGAGGAAAATTAGAGAATGATATTTTCAAATTTCCCATATTTACTGATTTTTCTCTGGTGAAAAACAGACCTTAGTAAATACGTAGGTAATATCACATATATTATTGTGAGAAATTCAACAAAAGTCACACAACATATATACGAGTTTTCTCCCTCAATAACGCACGTGTTCACCATTTTCAAAAACCAATAACAGGGCGCGCATTGCTTCTTTTTATTGTCAATAGTGAGATTTTTCTACGTTTTACTCCTACATGGCCATTCCGTTTCCACCGCAAATTTTAGGAACAAAATTAAAAAAAAAAACTGGTTTGTGTAAACATTTTAATACCAAACAATTTGAGTTTATATGTAGAATGGGTTTGAAAACAAAACCATCATCTCAGGATGACGAAATTATAACTGAAACGTGTTGTGTGCAAAAAGTTTGTTGTTAGATTTTATCGAGTTTAACAACAAAGTTTTTGCTTACTTTTCCCTTTATTATTAATTTATTAATAATTTGTCGATTATTAGTGAGTTAGGATAAAAACCATTTTTATATTATTAATTTCATAATTAAATAAAATAATTGGAATATAAAAAACAATGTGAAATCACAATCCTGCCACTTAATATAAATTGTACCGTTATTTTAGTGTAGAGGTGTCCAAATCTTTGCATGTAAATGATATTTGCAAAAATAATTAAAAGAAAATGAAAGAATCATAGAAAAGTAAACAAAAAAAAAATTACAATAAAATAAGTACGTAGCAAGTAATTTCGAAATATGGGTCGAATCACAAAAGTTTTACTGTATTTGAGGGCAATTTGTGCCTTTTACCCTTAAAACAAGATACTCGCTTTGGGACCACATAAGGGCTGACGCTACTGACCGTCTTTTTAAACTACATTTCGACGTGTTACTACCCGTAGTAAATCGTATTAAATAGTATTAGTAAATCGTAAGACAATATTATTATATACCCATTTTAGGGCTCTACTATTGGTATTTACTAAAAAACGAAATTGCGTAAAGAGTAATACCTACTTACCCGACATATCCGATTTAAGCCAAGTGCTGTAGCAACTGCACCACCTGTTGCTAGCACATAAGAAGTGGCCATTTGTTTTTCTGTAAAAGTGGCATCGCCGCTTCGATTTGTATAATTGACTAGAGCATTAAACGACTGATTAAGCCATTGCCAGAAAATAACCGCAGGGGTTGATTTATAAAACGCCATCATTCCACCAGTTATCAACATATTCATTGGAACTTGTGCTGACATCCTTCCTATAATATTCATTTTTTCACCAGTATCCGGATGGAAGGCTGAATCATAGAGCGTTTTGGCGCGCCAAAGATCCTCTTCGGTGATTCCCACAGGAAGGGGCTGTTTGTTCCTAAAGAATTTGGTGATTTTAGGGTGACTACCACTTGGTGGGGTTACCTGTATCCCACGACGAGATTTCTTGCTTCTTCCAGTTGACCATTGCTCACGAAGACATTGAGGGGGTTGGTAGTCAAAAAGAAGTGTTTAGCTCGTCCTGAGTAGGTTTCTTGATCGTATCGGGGCTGGTCGATGTTGATGTTAATATCCATTTTGGTTGACTTATATGCGTCTAGTCATTATGTGATAATGAACGATACTGTTTTGTTAGTATGATTGGGATTATTGGAGTATTGGCAGTGGCCTTGATTACGTTTTGATAGGGACTATCTTATTGAACTTTGGTATTGCTTTACTGGGAGGTTACGCACCGACTACACTGAAATTCTGAGACTTATATGAGGAAATTTTGAGCGCCGACGCCAAATTATCGATGATTTTTTTAAAAAGGGTTTTCTGACTTTTTAGCAATACGGTTTAATTCTCGAAAGGTAAATGCTTGCTTATCGTACGTAATGAGTAAACTTATCGTAAACTTAGATATCATTGTTGTGATATGATGTAATTGTAATGACCTTATTTTTATATGCGATAAGTGGAAATACACATAGCGACTGATTAGTGTTTCGCTAAAAATTTAGAGAAACGTGGAATGGATATCTTTTGGATAACATTCTTGAGATTTTTTGGGAATTTTGATTGATTAATTCCTGCAAAACAACATTCTGTGTTTATGTTTAAATTCTACAATTTATTTTAAGTAAATTAAACGAATTTTATTAACTTTGAATTATCATCAGTTTACAATTAAGTTTTACTTTAACTGATGATTATATTACCCTATTTGTTTTAACTTTGATAGATTGTTGAGGAAATGTGCTTCCAATAAAAAGTTACAAATTTTAGTGACGTTTTGGAGCTTTGTTATTTCTTCTTTTGACCTGGGCGATTACTATGTTATTACTATAGGTACTATATCGCCGAAAATGCAAAGTTTTTATTGTATACTTATCACTGCAGCAATCTCATTTTTATCACATTTTTATTACAACTTATAAAGGTCTTCTTTACTTGGTCAAAATATTACTACTTATTAGCATAAATGCATTTTTAATTAAATATAATTAACATAAAGGAAAATACACCCAGTGCGCACTAGACTAGTGCTATTAATCGAAAACCTGTTAATTTTAAATTCTTTTGAGACCAAAATGGTTGACTTCACCAAAAATAAATAATATTTAATTTTTAACTTAGGAAAAGAAACGTTGGTAGTAAAATAAAAAAAGTTCAAACAAGCTAAAAAAATATATTTTTTAAAAAACTTAGTTCTCCTTAACTTCTAATTTTGATATTAAACTTAATTTTTTTCTGATCGATTTATGTCAGAATTATAAATTTTGATAAGAAAATTTGGTTGTTTGCAGTTTGTCTATTATACGATTCAGGTAGCTTGGTGGGTGGTTTTTATGTTAAAAGATTTATGACCACCACGCGCCAGATTCAATTTTTAATGTAAAACCCATTTTTATTGAAAAATTTATGACTTAAAAATTAAATTACAAATTGATTTTTAAATAATCTTTTGTTTGTTATTTGTAAAAATTTGAAGATGGAAATTTTTCCAAGATCAGTTTTTTTAAATTTACAGCAGCAAATAATCTTTTTAAAAAAATTATGATAAGGTGCAAAAAAGAGAGTGGGGGTAAAACTTGGAACAACCTCTATGATATAATTATGTTACTAAAAAGCACCAGTGCAGTCAATCGAAAAAGTCAATATAATAGTTATTTATGTATTTAGGGAGTAATCAAGGGGATTATGGCACGAGGGAATGTTTAAAGCCTGACGTAGGAGTGCTTTTAATTTTCCGAGGGCCATTAGTAACGATTACGCCCGTGGTACATAAAACGTTTTATTTTATTTTGACTCGTTTTAATTTTTCAAATCAAAAGAATAATATTCAAAATTTCGGTATTTTTTTTAAACTGTAAAAAAAAATCCAGATGTATTTGACCAGTTCGTCGTTGCCAGGATACGGTATGTTTTTATTTTATGTTTTGCGATCTTTCAAAATGGAATCTGATGAAAATCCTGTATGAAAACTTGTATTCCAGAGAAATGTTGCAACAGGTAAGAGCTCAAAATTCAAGAAAAAGTTGTGTCACGCTCCGTGCTTTTGTAGTGTTTAACAGTTTTTGAAATAAATGATTATTTTTCATGATAATTTTTATTTAATGTAAAAATTGACGTTTACAAAATTGAAGACGTTTATTTGACAGCTAGACAGCTAACAGTAGCAACTTTAAAAAATTCACTGCTATAAAAATAAAGATTACGCCCTGATTTGCGGGCGTATAAAGTAGATTATGATTCCAAAATAGAATAAAATATTGTATTACACGTGGGCTAAAGCATATTAGAGTAACTCCTGTGATTACAGAAGAAATCTGGCTACACCCACGTCATCTGCAATCTTTATACTAGGGTACTGTAATTTTATACCACTAGTTATGCAATAGAACGAGTTTTGAAAAGTTTATTTAGAATGTAAACACGAATTCAAGTTTATAGAACGAGAGCAAAACGCGAGTTTTATAAAGAATCAGTACTGCTTTAATGCCTATTATTAAAGTACGCGATTGGTATTAAAATAGGTTTTTTATAGACCGACATTATTTTACATTTCACAAAATTCTGCTTAAAGTTGACTTAAATCTAGACGTAGATATTTCGAAATTAATATTGTTAACAAATATGATAAAAAAATAAGTGTTTATTAAAAAATGACATTTACTTACCAATAAATTTTGTAATAAATTACCAAACAGTTGTAGTTTTTTCAATTACAAAATTTGCAATATTTGATTTGATAATAAACAATACAATTATTTACTGGTACAAGCAATCACTCATTCTAAATCTAAATAAGCGGTAAGGTGAAAATGAAAACATAAAACATATAATTAATTATTAGATTATATTATATAGATTGTTATTTTGTTTATACACGTGATGTTTATTACTTCTAATTGATATAATATGTATAATGTATACCGTGTATCTAATAATATTATTTTATTATCATGTATGAATGATAATAAAAATAATATAATAATGTATGAATGTCTTAATTGGTAGTAGTAGATAAGAGAATTTCACGCTCTAATATGTACCAAATAAATTTATCAAGTGATTGAATAAATAACTCGTGATGTAACTACATATAGCTATAATTAATTATATGGTCAATTATTATTGTCCCACCTTATTGGATTTATAATTTATATTAAGAAATATAGTGTACCTAAATGACAATGGTTTTACAGCCATAACACACTAGTGTACTAGACGTTGTTTTTATGTGAATACTCGATATGTAAAATATTTAGTGCTATCCTTTTGATGATTAAATTTTATTTATGTCGAATTAATAACTTTTTGATAAATCATAAGATTCATAAGTCACATGTTTGGTTTCTCCACCAATTTTACGCAACAGAAATTCAGTTTATCAGTTTCGTATATAAAACTATGGTGAAAGTTGATAATACCTTGTATATATTGCTTTATGCAAATTTTAAGAAAAAAATACTTTCTCTATTAATTTCGCACTCATAAAAAACCAAAGCAAATTTTAAAAGTAAAAAGGCCTCCTATTGAAGAGTGCAGCTAAAGTTAAAACATTAATGGACTGTTCAAACCCGGAGCCAAAACAAGAAATAAAACAATACTGGGAATGAAGCATTAGACTAGTTTGACGAGATAAGCCATGGAGGAATAAATTAAAATATTCCTCCATGAGATAAGCCATGAACTTTTTAACACCTGATGAAGGGCAAAAAAAGGGAGAAGACTGCATTGCCTGAGGCGAGTCTTATAGAGAATTACAGAACTATATAGTCACTTTGTATTGATAACATATGGAATAAAAAAAGACAAAACTTGTATAAAAAAATATTTTATTTTCATTTGTTATGTACACATTTCCGATAAATACTGTATGATGAAAATGTCGGCAAAACTATAAAAAAAATTCACGACCTTGACTGCAGCATCTTTCTTATCATACAGACTACAATACTGAGTATAAATAAATAAAAAGACAATAAATATGTACAGTTAGGTACAATTGCATTACCTACTTAATAATAGAGGAATCTTTAGACACGTAATAAGTAATTGAGCACCAATAAAAAAACAATTTCGACAGTTTGGTAACATTATTAACAAGCACTTTCGTGACTAGCCAGAGCTTTTCTCAACAGATCACTTTCTTAATCCTTCTAAATTTACAATCAAGACTTTTCCTTATTGCTACAGGAATTCAATCCTGTCATAAAAATTAAAAGTTTATGGCTAAGCTTAACGTGTCTCACACGAACAATAAATTACTAGAACTGGACTTTGAGTTATAAACAAACGAATTATTATTTGAGCCGTTAACAATAGTAAAACCATTCAAAGGTTTTGCAGCGTCACCATTTTGTAAAATTGTATAACCTGTTCGGTCCTGCCAGCTGTTTTGGCTATAAGGAAGAATAGTTTGTTTGCTTTCCACTTGTTTGGCGTCGTATTTCGCCTGGAACAGTTCAAAATTATTTTTGATACTCATCAGTACAGCGGATCCTTGTGCTAACCTTGTTATATAGTAAAACGCCAAAAATTGCTAAAAGCATTCCAAAAACATTTGGGCCTGTCACTGGATTTCCTAAAATAAATAACGATACTGCTATAACAAAAATTCTTTTACTGGCATTAGCAACTGCATATGTCAGTGGAGTCACTAAAGACAAGACACTAAATGCAATAATGTTTTGGAGCCAATTCAGGACCCCATCCATGATTAAAAGGCCCACAACTCGATAATCATGGTATTTCTGAAATTGTCTAATTAGAGATTTATTTTCTAAGTAGTTTGGGGGACTTACAACTGTGTCATCTTTTAAAAGTCGAAACATATCAACTACAATCCATACTGGAAGGAACATAAATAGGGCAAGTCGTCCCAAAATATGCAACAACCTCAAATGATGTACATTTGTGTCTTTTAAAACTTTTTTCGAGAAAATATTCATTAATGAGAAACCCATTGTAGCAACTAAAGCACTGATCAATCCAATAACATCAAAACTAATCTCAGTGATAGTCGCAATGGCAACTCCCGTAATGATCGGGATTAAACTGAAATAAACCTTATATGTCTGCTTCTCTTTCATGAGAATCCTCGAAAGAACAACGGTAAAAAGCGGCATTGTTGCTTTAACTGTGAAAAAAATCCTCAACATATGTTAACCTAGAAACTTAACCTCAAACCTGTATGAGCGTATGAAACTGGCACTTTCCAAATACTGACATGCGAAAATACGGATGCTATGAATTTTCCGAAAGCGAGAGGAACGATTAGAGTGAAGTAATACCTCCAGGAAATGTCCACATACTTCCGAATGCCCCATAAGTTGAAAAGGGGGCCGCTGAAAACGGTGATTGACAGGAGTTGGACCATTGTCATCGTCATCGGATAGGGGAAATCGTTGAGAAGAGTTTTACCGATGACATTGTTGCTTGAGCTGACGATGTACCATAAAACACACAGGAATAAGACGGTGAGAATCTCTCTGGTGTGTTTGCGGTCAGCCATGCTGCCAAGTCACAACTGTCAATGTATTGTCAAGTTGACAGCTGATTTTAGACCAATCACTGGCGATATTTAAATCGACGCACGCATGTGCCGCACGTGCCAATTTCATTAAAGTTGAGTATTACTGGTTGCCTACATCTTGGGGAAATTATTCTATTTTTGGTCTACAAATTGACCAGAAATTCTTTAGGCATGTTTCTCGTTTTGTAATGTTTCTACTAATTGTGGTATGTAAATTATGCCAAGTCTAAATAAACTGAGTTTAAAGTTCTTTGTTTGACAAGCTTTTTTAAGAAATTTAATACTGCTTTTAAAATGTACGGTTTTATTAATTATTAATTCGCCAGTTTACAATGATAAAAAATAAATAATTTGATGCCACTCTGGAATTACATAATGTATAAATTACAAAGTCTTGGTAATAGTATTTTGGCTGGGAGGAAACGATTTTTTTGAGATGTTATCCTGGTGATCCTGCAACATCATTTTCAAAATTATTATTATTTTATTTAAATCAAGATAATTTGTAATTTCAGATAAAAATAAAAAAATAAAATTGTAATTTAAAAAGGAGAGAATAAGTTTCCAAGTCAGGGTTTAGATCTAGATATCTCGGAAAATGCTTTGCCTTGTTTTTATCAGGATCATTTATTTCGGAGATATTTAGGAGACTAGAATATTACTTAAAAATATTTGACTACATTCATTGTGACCATGTGCAGCTATAAATAATTATTTAAGAGTTTTAAAAATTGTTTATATTTAATGGGTCATTAGTTAATGTCGCTGCAATTTTTTTTTATGAAATGTAATAAGTAAAATGAACAAATGAACGCTTTAAAGTCTCCCTTAACTTAATTGCCCAATTAGTTAATGGCGCATTAGTGGTGTATTTATGAAATCGGTCCTAGGGATAAGTAAAAAATTTGAATTAAAACATAATTACTAAAAAAATTTACATTTTTATTATATAAAGGTAAGTGCACATATACAAGGCAATGGGCATGTAGGAACAGAATTTTTGTATAACAAAATTTTAGTGAAATTTAAGAGAAAAAAGTTTTATAAAAGTATATCTGAAAAGTAAGGCAAAAGGAGATGCACCCTAATCAGGATCAAACAATTTTATTGTTATTTTCTGAATTCTGACGGGTATCGATCATGAGGATTATATTGTAGAGACTAGCTAATAAGTTTTGATAAAGGAAAAATAAACTTCTGAAACATCGACTAATTAGCAAGAAAAAGAGTTTTTTGTTCATTGTCTTTTTCACGCAAAAAATGCAATCAATATTTCATCAAATGTGATAAAAACCTGATAACACAACAACCTTAAAGTAATTGCGTGAATGCGGTCTAATAAGATAACTGATGCTAAATCATATGTAGAAAACTCGTTGTAGAACAAGATACGATGATTTAAAGACTCAGTGACTGGTGTCTTGACGAGCTTTGATATGCGTCTCACATCTCTTGTGAAGGATCTGTTAAAATTGAGGCGGCGTTGGTGTTACAATTTTAAATCAAAACAATTGTACTTTTAGGACCGGCTTACAGAAAGTAACATTAATTTTAATTGCGTTTAAATAGTTAATTCGTGATTGACTTCTTAATGTAGGTAAAAATTAATTATTTTCACAAAAAATTAAATTCTTAGCCCCCCAAAAACACCATTAGTAGTGTTTATTACAATTAGCAAAAATTCATTTTTTTTAATGTATTCTTTGTCCTCGCTTGCTAATAGACTCGGCTTCGCCTTGGTCTCAAGAAATCAGTTTTAATCTGAACTGAACAGTTTTTTGCAATGAAAAGTTTGGATTATAGATATTTTACTGTATAAAATTTTAAAAAAATTCGTATAGGTTTATAGGTAACCGATTATATAGAAACATTTTTAACAGTGTGTAAAAGCCAAATGGAATAAATTCATTATTTCGGTTAGTGTACATATTTATAAAAAATCTCAAAACACGTCAAATTTAAATTATAAATTAACATTATTCAACGTAAAAATGCGTTCCCTACCTTCAACGCTCTTCGAATGACAAGTACAAACCTCAATTTTTTAAATGGGAAGTGTTACATAGTTATCAATTAATCATTGTATGTATAACTGGTTGCATACTCAATCTCTTTTACTTTGTAAATACTTCTGTAAATAAAGTTAGTCTAAGCTCAACTCTGGTGTTACTCAGACGCTCCTACCAGTCCTCCTCAAGTCGCACAACAAATAATTAATTAAATAAAACAACAAAACATAACATGGCGCAGTCGGAGTGAAGTAAACAAGTGAAATTAAATAAACAAAAAAAAAAAGTGTGTGATATTTAAATAATTCAACAAAAAAAAAAAAAAAATGGATCAACGCATTTCCCCCATGGACTTCAGCGGAAATCTAAGTGAAAATTGGAAGATATGGAAACAAAAATTCGAAATATATTCCATCGCAACAAAAGTAAGTAAGGAATCAGAAGAAATACAATGTGCGCAACTCTTACACATGATGGGTGAAGAAGCAATACGAATCTACAACAGCTTTGCTTTCACGGAAGAAGAAATAAATAAAATAGGTCCTCTTAAAAAGAAATTTGAAGACTATTTCGTACCGAAGAAAAACTTAAATTACGAAAGGTACAAATTTATAACTACGGTTCAAAAAAATGAAACCATAGAAGAATTCGTGACAATTCTAAAAAATAAGGCAAATCAGTGCGAATTTGGTGAATTAAGAGATGATCTTATCAAGCTAATTTTAATCGTGGGAATTAAAGATGAACCCACTCGTGAAAAATTACTACAAAAAGAAGAGTTAACTTTAGAAAAAGCAATTGAAACATGTGTCCTAACGGAGAACGCCAGAAAACAATTGAAGGACATGAAAACATCAAACAACAATCCAGTGCACGTGGACGTCATAAATCGACCGACAAAAGGACAACCTTCCAAGAACCCAACATATGGCAGAAGCAACTACAAGAAACCCAACATCCGGTCCGGCACAAGCAATAACCATAACCATCAACGGCAGGCAAAATCCCAAGAAAAATGGATACAAGAATGCACCAGATGTGGACAATCCCATAAAATAAATCAATGTGCCGCCTTCGGAAAGGTATGTGACAACTGCAATAAAAGCGGACATTTCAAAAAAATGTGTAAATCCAATATCGGTAATAAAAATAACAAAATTAATTCATTGGACTTACAAATAGAAACAATAGACGGTAGCGAAATCAATAATATAAACTTAGATAGTTCGGTAGAATTAAAAATTAAAGACAAATTAATAAAATTTAAAATAGACACGGGCGCTAATGTCAACATATTGCCACATCAAACATTTGTACAGCTTGGCATAAATAAAAATTCCTTAAATAAATGTAATCACAATTTATACACATTCACTAAAGAAAAAATACCAATTTTAGGTACATGTGACATTGAACTAGAGCATAACAAAAAAATGCATGTAATCAAATTTCACATCGACAAAAACAACAACGGTTGTATTTTAGGGCTAGACACATGCGTTAACTTAGGTTTAGTTACAATAAATAATAACGTAAATTCTATAAACAAGAAAAATGATTATATGGAATTAATAAATAAATATAAAGATTTGTTTGAAGGTATTGGCAAATTAAACACTCTATATCACATAGAAATAAAACCGGACGCAAAACCAGTAGTACAACCCGTCAGATCCGTACCCATTCCCCTACAAAATGAATTTGAACTATGCATTAAAAAATTAGAAAAATTAGACATTATTGAAAGAGTCACAGGTACATGTGAGTGGATAAACTCATTTGTGTTGACAAAAAAAGCGGACAACACATTACGTTTATGCTTAGATCCTCGCGAATTAAATAAGGTCATAATTTCTCAACCCTATAAATTACCAAATATTGATGAAATAAGCGCAAAATTAAAAAATTCAAAAATATTTACGACCTTGGACGCGACAAGTGCCTTTTGGAACATACCCCTTGACAAGGAATCTAGTAAATTATGCACATTTGCTACTCCACTAGGTAGATATAAATTTAAGAGACTACCTTATGGAATCAAAACAGCCAGTGAAGTGTTTCAAGAATATTTTAAAGATATATTTTCGATCAAAGGTGTCGAAATATACATTGACGACATTCTCATTCATGCACCGACCAAAGAAGAACACGATGCAATACTAAATAAAGTTTTTAGTTTAGCAAAAATTCACAACATAAAATTCAGACAAGACAAATGCAAATTTGGTCAAAACGAGATAAAATATCTCGGGTATAAATTCAATGAAAATGGCATTCACATTGACGACGAAAAAGTGGAAGCAATCAAAGAAATTCCACAACCCACAAACAAAAAAGAATTACAAAGGTTTTTAGGCTTAGTTACATACGTAGGCAAATTTGTAAATAATTTATCAGAAATCACACATCCGCTGAGACAACTATTAAAAAATAATAATGAATTTATTTGGCAAGAAAATCAAGAAAGCGCTTTTAATCAATTAAAACAATTAATTTCAGAGAAGCCACAATTAAATTATTTTGATCCCGAAAAACACGTGACTATCTCTGTTGATGCCTCAAAAAACGGTTTAGGCGCAGTTTTATTACAAGACGAAAAGCCATGTGCTTACGCATCGCGCGCAATGACGGAAACCCAGCAAAGATACGCGCAAATTGAAAAGGAATTACTAGCAATATGTTTCGGCGTAAATAAATTTCATCAATACATTTTTGGAAGTAAATTCACAGTTGAAACCGACCACAAGCCACTAATAGCAATTTTCAAAAAACCATTAAACGCGTGTCCAGCACGGTTGCAAAAAATGCTATTAACTATACAAAAATATGACTTAAATTTAGTGTATCGTCCAGGTAAAGAATTAATAATTGCTGACAACTTATCGCGGGCTAATTCAAAAAAAGAATATCAGGACAATTTAGATTTAGAATCTCACGTTTGTTTAGTTCAGAAAAATATTTCAGTAACAGATGAGAAATTAAAAGAATTAATAATAAGCACAAAAAATGATGCTGATTTAAATATCATAAAAAACTTTGTGCAAAACGGTTGGCCAAATAATACAAAAAAATTCAATTCAGAAATCAAGCAATACCACAAATTGAAATCAGAAATAACCGTAGGGAACAACGAACTGCTATACTGGGGTCAGAGATTAATTATCCCAAAATCAATGAGAGCTAAAATCTTAGAAAATATACATACGGGTCATTTAGGTATACAAAAATGTCAAGAGAGAGCTAGAAATTCTGTTTATTGGCCAGGTCTCTCGGACGACATCGAAAATTTAATAAAAAAATGCTACATTTGCAACAAATACTCTAATTCAAATATAAAAGAACCCCTAAAGCCACATGAAATAATAAAAAAACCTTGGCAAAAATTAGCCTTGGATATATTTTATTTAAATCAAGAAAATTACTTACTTGTTACTGACTACTATTCAAAATATCCAGAATTAGTCAATCTAAAATCAAACACCACGTCTAAAAACGTTATAAATAAATTAAAAGAAATCTTTGCTCGTCATGGCATTCCGAAAATTGTAATTTCTGACAGCGGAACACAGTTGATTAGTAAAGAATACAATGACTTTTCTAAAAAATGGAATTTTAAATTTTTAAATACATCTCCAAATCATCAACAATCAAATGGTCAAGTAGAAAGACACATTCAAACTGTAAAAAAATTGATAAAGAAAACAATTGAGAGCAATAAAGATGTAAATTTAGCTCTGTTAGCCTATCGCAACACTCCCGTCCATCACTCCTTTACTCCAGCACAAATTCTAATGAGCAGAAATTTAAGAGACAATTTGCCAATGCTGGAAGACAAATTAAAACCTAAAGTAATAAACACTTCCATTTATCACGCCAAAATGTACGCGGACCGAAATAAAATGACGATGTACTATAATAAAAAGGTTAGACAACAGAAAGAATATAAGCCAGGCATGAAAATATTTTATCAACACAAACCTAAGAGCAACTGGCAATTAGGCAGAATTGAAAATAAAATTAGAGATAGAACTTATAGAATAAAAAAGGGAGATGGGAGATACATCATCAGAAATTCAATTTATATCAAACCAGCTCATAAAGATATGTATTCCCCTGAACCTGACAATAGTTTTAGATCTAGTTATGTATATGATAGCGATAGTGATGTAGAAAATAAGAGTGTCAATAAGGATAGTGATCAGAACGGAAATGAAACTAATGGACAAAGTGAACAAACGAGTGTTAATAGTGAAAGTGAAACACAAAATACGCAAAAGTTAACAACTAGCGATAACGTAAGCGGTGACGGTAGACCTAGCCGGAAAATAAAATTACCAGCTACCCTAAATGATTATAAGCTGTATTGAACTGTTACATTTAAATTAAATACTAAATAATCAAACTAGCATAAGTTGTTTATTAAATTGTTAAACTAGCATAAGTTAATTGTCTACCAAATAAGTTACCCGTTATTTAATTTAAAAAAAAAAAAGGGAGATGTTACATAGTTATCAATTAATCATTGTATGTATAACTGGTTGCATACTCAATCTCTTTTACTTTGTAAATACTTCTGTAAATAAAGTTAGTCTAAGCTCAACTCTGGTGTTACTCAGACGCTCCTACCAGTCCTCCTCAAGTCGCACAACAAATAATTAATTAAATAAAACAACAAAACATAACAGGAAGTATAGGCTTGTGATATATCGTTTGAAAGGTTTCTTCATTCTCTACTCAAAAATGTAGTTGTGTTTAAGTTTATTGCAAGAATGAAGATAGAATTACATTTCGCTATAATATACTCAAAATGTAAAATGTAGTAAAAAATTAAAAAATTATTATTACGGGGAAGTGGACAAGGCAGGTAAACTATTTTATAATGCCGACGTTTCGTTGGGCATGGTACCATCAACTTGTCTCGGTCAGTGGTCGCCGGAAGAATGAAAAAGATTTTTTTCATTTTTTCAAACATTTCTTTTTCTTTTTTTGGATGTAAAACACCAAAATAAAAGTAATAAAAAATGTTGCCAAGAAGTTCGCGGTGAACATTTTGAACATCTACTTCAACGAAATTCACAGTTTTTTGATTGTACAGAAAAGAACACAAATGCCTGTCAACAATAGACTTGCATGTAAACTTTGTATCCCTTCTCTTCTTTTTAAATTATTTCACACTATTTTCAACTTACCCTTTCTGTAAAATTCAAATACGGATTCCTGGCAATCAGCAGTTCAATCCTGTCACCAGCCGAAGCGATTAAAGGCACAGTCAAACAACAATCAAAATCCTTTGTTTTGGTATCATTCACTTGAATAATTCTATCATACGGTTTCAAGAGTCCCACGATATCAGCCGGTCCTCCCTTCCTTATCCTGTTTATATACACCCCTTTTTCATACAATCCATCACTCACGCTGAACCCATAATCATCATAAATCGAATCTTTATACAGCGTCACGTGATAAATCTCATGATCTTGTATACTTTCATTGCTGTAGGTTCCCTGTAGACGATTAACGAAACTTGCTGAAGACTGTCCATAACTGTTCGGATTTGTAAAATTGTAATTTGGAAGTGGGAGAGGGCTGGGACAAAACATGTCTTCAGCATCTGAGTAGAACTGGAGTTGGGAGTCGTGTTTCTTTTGTTTATCAGGATAGGGTAGGGAAAGAGGTTCACTGAGGACGCTTTCCTCGTCTTTGATTGGGACATCTGAAATAAAACAAATATTTTTTGGTTTACACACATTTGAAGAAGTATTTACCGATGTTATCATTGGGGTTGTCTGCGGTATTGCTATCCCATGAATGTACAGCACTGTCAACACTTAAAACACCAGGACTGGAATAATTACACCTTGTTTCTTCTATACCAGAATCAGAATTTTTGATGTTTCTGGCAATTTTTAATTGGACTCGGTCTCCAGATGTTTGAAGTAGTCTTATTGCGTCACTTAATGGCCTGTTTTCTAAGCTTTCATTATTTATTGCTAAGATCCTATCGCCGACATGGAGAGCTCCTGTTTTTTCAGCTAAACCACCTTCAGTCAATCTTGATAAAACTATAGGTTCGTTACAATCTTCACTTCCTGAAATTGTAATTCCTAAAGGCCCACCATAACGATGCAGTTCAACTGTGTAGACTACACTATCAAGAAATAAATTAGCATTTTCGGTTTCAGTTTTTTCAATTTTTAGCGTAACAATGTCATTGGTGGAGCTTTGAAGAATATCAAATGCATTTTCTAGACTTAGGTGGTCTAGTGGTCTATTATCTATAGCCAAAAGCCGGTCACCGGCATGTAAAGTACCAATTCTGTGTGCTATGGAACCTCGTCGAATCTCAGAAATAAGAAAAGGTTCATCTGGACGAGTTTTTGATGCAGTTATTGTTATACCAAGACCTGGACCTCGTTTTGGTAGCTTTACAGTAAAAATACCACTCGATGGTACAATAGTATCAGCAACGTCAAATTCTATTTCAAGTGTAATTTTAGAGTTTGAATCATTTCCGAGATCTAGAATAGAATTGATTTCTTGAAGAGTCAGATTTGGTTGGTGGTTAATTGAAATGATACGGTCACCAACTTGAAGACACCCACATCTAACAAAAAATCTGTAAAAAAATATAAGCGTGGCATAGTAAACTGTACCTGTAAGCAGGAGAATCTTGTAAAATTCTCGAAATTAGTATATCAGCAGTTCTATTTTCATTATGTTCTCCGACAGAAACTGTAAAGCCGTAACCGCGATCAGAAACTAGAGTTGCCGTAAGTGTTTCAACGTGACACACTCCCATATTTCCAGTACACCCACAGAAATTACTCCCAGAATCTCCATCGAGTGATTTATGAAAAACACTTTGCCTTTTAACCCGATTCCTTGATCGTCTTGAATTTAAAGTACTAAAACTTGTATAATTTCTTGAACCGGCTCTTTGTACTGTATGATAAGGCAAAATCTGTAGTTTCGTTGCTCTTCGTAGCAATCTCTCTGCGTCATTTGTACTTCCATTCCAATTCTCCAAAATCAGATCATCTATAGCCAAAATCTGATCACCTGGATTCAGTGCGCCACACCTATCAGCAGTACTTGCAGGTACCACGTGATCAATAAAATATCCAGCTGCGAGAATCTCATCTGGTCCTAACTCACAACAGTTGGTTAGAATTAAACCGAAATCTTCTTCGGTTAACCTGTCAATTTCGACCAATAACGGCCCTTGTGCGTATTTAACCGATTCCATAATACTGACATCATATTCTATAGTCAGCGTTGTGAAAGTATAATTCGCGTTGTCTTTTAGTACTTGTTGAGCTTCCAGTAATGTTTTGTGAACAAGCGGCTGATGGTCCACCTTTAATACCCGATCTCCCACTCTGATCAAGCCACACCTGTGGGCGGGTCCGTTTGGTCTCACGTGAGTTATGACCAATGGCCGGCTTAAGTGGGGATGTTCAGGGACGGATCCGCCCCGGAGTGTAATACCCAACGAGCCCTCAATTCGCTCCAGAGTCACTTCCGTTACTTTGGAGGTCACGCAGAGTGAACTCTGTGAGGCTAAGGATATAAAAGTGAGTTGAAATTGGGGTGGTAAAAATAGAGATTACCATAATTCGGGAGAGAATATTGGATTTCAAGAAGGGCGTTCCCGTCGACGTTTTCCAGTAATTTGGAAACGTCTTCAGGTCGCATCCTTGAAGTGTTGATTCCATTTACGCTGTAGATGCGATCTCCTGGGAGTAGTTGGTCGCTGGTCAAGGCCACTGAACCGGGACGAAGAGACGCGATACTTGGACATGGTTCCAATTCCGAGTTTCCTTTAAACAGATAATTGCGATTGTTTACGGTCAGTTAAAATTCATTGATGGCGATAATTAAACAGAATCAGGTCGCGATGTTTTTCTGGGAAAAATGATTTATGGGTTAAATAAGACGCACATGGTTGGTGAATCAGCGAGTTGTGATAATGGCAAACTTAGAAAATTATCATAAATTTGTAAATATGCCAAATTATGTACATCTGCTTGCAATATGTTTAGGTGTGTGTGTATTTATTTACCCATGAATTGTAACTATTTTTAATGGAGTGCTAGGGAAAACAAATGAAATTAGAGAAATTGACAGTAATGACATATGGAAGCTACGCTGGCTGCGAGAGTTGATTAAGGAATGTCATTAGTTGGGAAAGCTAAAAATACAGCAAGGGCAGAAGTTTTGAGTCAATTTTTTTTGGCCCGAATTCGACAAAATTTTATTTTGGGAATCGTAATTTCACCCACACTTTTAATTATCTCAGTAAATCTTTTAAGTGACTTCTTAAAAAAATATGTGCAAATAAACCTTCTAAGTAATAGGTATAGCTGAGTAAGAAAATTTGTGACTAAAAATCGATATTTAGTGTTTCTCTGAATTATACAGATCAAAAAATTTTTGTACAGTAAGGTCATGTGCAGAGAAACTCAAGTATCTCGTTTCAAAACAGTTAAATAGAGAAATTTAAAAATAACCAACCAAATAATTGCCTAATAGTTTCACGTTTTCTCTCCGACTGTTTGTTTTTCCTTCAAATTTTTAGATCCAATTGCTAAGTGTTTTACAGAAATAAATTTTGTTGATTTTTCAACCTTGATGTTGTATTTCAAAGACTAAAGGCATGGTTAAACATATTTCATACTAATGGTGGTACGGATCACGTAAAAAAGGATATGAAGGGCGATGGGGTAATTTCTTAAGAAAATTTACGTTCAGTACTGTCTCAACGGGAACCTGACCAAACGCTAGACTTCCATTTAAAAATATTTTATGTATAATCGTGCCTGAAATGATGTTTCGCGCAATGATGCGGGAAATTGCGTTTTACACATTCTGTTTTAATCAATGATGGTTGGGTTTGTTGTTTATAAATAAAAGTCAAATTGATTGAAAGTCATCGCTTCATTATTTTGAACTTTATATTAATTAGTGCTTAATCTTGAATTTTTTGCTGGTATAAAATAAGAGTTACAGAAAAAACCTTGTTTGTATTACGTACGTGAAATTATTTTTAGCGGTTTAAATGACTGAATGATTTTAATGTCAATCTAAGATTTCAACTATTTATTTAAATTTTTATCACTAAAAGGGTTTGTTGTTTTGCTCTCTTAATACAAAAATTATTATTTTATCTTTTATTAAATAAAGGGTAGCTTAAAATACACCACTGGAAGGTCAATTATATTGTATTTCCTAATTCAAACTATGTGGAAATAAGTGCAAGTCTAAAAGACTTATTACCAGGGAATACGTTTATGTTGGAGCGGTGATAAGTGACACTGGGACTAAGTCAGTTAGAAACCTTAGAATGCAGGAAGTGGAAATGAACGAAATGGGAAAATAGTAAATACCCGTAAACATTGGGAGTTGGAGGAAATCGATTAATAACTATTAGGCAAATTTAATTTACAACGAAACAGATCTTTAAAAGTTGGCAGTTGGGGCTGGCGTTTTTTAAACCTCTGAATTTTGAAAATTTGCAATGGGGCCCAAATTTTGTTGTAAGGAGTTTCTCTTGGGATTTAAATGAGGGTTACTAAAGGAAAAAAAGTTTGATCAAAATTTGCGAAATTTGATTTTCAAAAATACATAGTTTGCCTCTCCTGGGTATTTCCAATATGGCCTATTTTAGAATAGTGTCAATTTTTTTTATAATTATGATACAAATTCGTGACCAGATTTTTTATTTTTTCCCGAATTTTTATCTAGAATTAAAATTTTTGTACTTTTCGCAATAGTCCTTTGTTTGGTCCCAGAAATAAACAGAATTCGGGTTTCATATTGCGTTTTCAAAATACAAAGATTTAAAAGTTCACCGCCCATCACCGGAAGTTTAATTATAAAAATGCGCTTAGGAAGAATGAATAAAAAGTATATAAAACAATAAAAATAAAGTAGAAAGAATATAAATAGTAAATTATTATTTACTCTTTTGCTTGATTTCAAGATGTAAAATAGAATACAAGATAAGGGTCAGATATCGGAAGTGACTAGAAATTACAATATAGCAAAAAACAAAACAAGAATTATAAACATAAAATTAAGTGTTACAAACAAAGAATATAGGATACTCAAAAACAATATCAAAAACTAAATGAAGAAATGATTTAAAAGAAATACAAAAAATGCAAAAACAAAGAAAGGAAAGTACATATTTGTATTAATATATAAGTCTTACAAAATGATCTCAAAATTTATATTGTCAGTAAAACACATCAATTAGGTATATGCAAAAAATTAAATCTAGCTAATATCTGTTTTTAAAAAACCATAGTGGTGCAAATAACGATCCCCTAAATCTAATTTTTGCATAAAAGCGTTACAATGTAATGGAAGTATTACCAAAATGACATTTATTTGCTCAAAAGTGTTTTTTAAAGCAGATAATAATTGCTAAATTAATATTTGAAAAATGCTAATTTTTAAACGCCCTATGACGTCGAAGAACAAGTTCGTATGAAAATAGTTGTAAAGCAGAGTTGCCAAAGGGATTAATGTTGGTCATGAGGCTAAGCAACTTTTTAAAAGCATTGTGCGAACGAAAATTCGGAATCGACGACATTTAATTTTATCAACATCGTTAAAACTGTTGGACATGGCTAATTTGTATTTTAGCTTACTAAATTATTATATTTCTATTAATCATAATATGAAAACTCTGTGGCGCTGTTGGTGTGTTTTGTACAGGTTATGAAGAAGAGGAATATAAAGAACATAGAAAACAAAGCAATATATGTAATTATAAAGAACAGTAAACCAAAAGTATAAATATTAAAGATAGAGAAGAAAATATCGTAACAGAAAGAAATGAAATGAGTACTACAAAATACTACAAACATATTTCTGGAAGGTAAGGACATTCAAAATTGTAGTAGCAACGAAGGTACCAGAATAGGGAATAAGTTGCAATAATGAATTAATAGAGTTAATAGAGCCTAAAATGTTTGATTCGGTGACAAAAGTAGCCACAGGAAACTAAATCTGGCATCACATTAACGATAGTTTGTGGTTGAACTATGCTTTGTTTTCTGATCGCAACTACCATTTCTTAATTTGTTAGTAACATTTAAACCAATAATTCAATTGTCTTTTTTTAGAATTTTGCTTATGTATAAAGTTAGAAATAATAGAGCAAACTCGATGATCTGAAGAACAAATTGTAGAGAATTAAAACGCGAACAAGATTTTTTTTGAATTGACACAATCGGATCATTAGTAGTTTAGAAAATTCGAAAATACGTGAAAAGTTTGGAAAAAAATGCTAATTTGACCCAACTTCTATAATAGTATATTGTATATTAAGAGCTGAAAGTACATTTTTGCCGCTCGTGCATGAAAATTACGGCGAGAGAGGTAGCCGAACGCGGCAATAATGTGAGAGCGGCAAAAATGCATTTTGCTCGAAATATACACGCTATTTTTTCGACGACTGATAACACACTTAATTCAAATAACTATCAGAGACGTCATAAGAATTTTTTATTGATAACAATGAACAATCTGGCTATCTATGCATTGCTATAAATAAAATTTTTGTTTACTCCGTTGCCAACACAATCAATTTTTATTTATACCGTTGCCAGCTCAACCAATTTCTAACATCCAATCAAATCCAATCAAAGTTTGTTATTAATGGTAGAAAGCGAAAACGCTCTAGAGCGGCAATTTTGGTGATTACGCTCGTTCCGTGGCAATTGTCAACTTTCGAATGTCAAATGACACTTAGAAAAGCCTACTTTCAAGTTCAGTCGTCGAAAAAAAATATACCTAATTAATACCTTTCCTTATTTCCCTTTCTCCTCCACTAGTCAACCACTTTCTGTTTTTGTTTATGTTTCCGAGAATTTTATCGAATCATTTTAGCGCAAAATGGAAATATACATTTTGTTGTACATACTGTACTTCTAAATTTACTGCTAAATTTGCTTGTTTTTCTGATTTTCTCCATTACTTTGCGAGTTGAAAATATAGCAGAACATATTTTTTTAACTAAAGATTATCTTTAATCTTTAGTCTTCGTCATTAGAAAACTCTCCATTGATTGGTCTATGACAAAAGACAAAACAACGACCGTTACCGTTAGATATAAAAAGGAAGTATTCAAGTATTTAATAGGGGTGTTATATCAATCTTTTCATACAGATCCAGAGAGAACAAAAAAAAAACAAATGAAAAATTAGCAGTGTAAGAAATAAGATTTAAAAACAAATCAAAATAAAACAAAAAAGATAGAGAACCCTTATGAGTAGGTAAAGCAAAAAAACAGTGACTTGCAGATACGGCGACATGTTAAATATGTGAAGGAGTGACAATTGATAAGATGAAAAAAAAAATAAAATATGTTAAATCACAATATATTAAGTAAGTTTTTGATATGAAAAAAGAATTAACTTTTATAAGTAGATGAAATGTGGATAGGTACTGGTTAAGTACGAATAGTACTTGGGAAAGAGTTTGGTAGATAGACTCTGATCGTAAAAAATCTAATAATATTTTTTTGATCTACTTGTTTTAACTGTAGAATAGTTATTCTAGGATAAAATTTGTTTTTTCAGTGTTAAACTGGTTATAAAACATCTTATTATATCAAGAGATCTAATATTTTATTTACAAAAATTTTGAAACTATTCTAATATATTTATAAATAAAAGAAACGGAAGAAGAAAAATGACACTAATAAGATGATGTGCACGAGGCGCTACCGACATGTCTTGATCAAAGAATATCACTTGGGGAAATCTAAAAATATATCAACAGGGGTAAAAGTTTTAACTTTATTTTGGCGGGATTTAGTCACAAGCCGTCAAAATAGAAAAGAAAAAACCACATTACTTTTTTTATTTTTCTGCTTGGGGCTACCGATGGGTGTCTTGGGTGGTTTGCAGAGAATACTTGGAGGCGTTTCCTCCGACAAACTTTTCGCCCTTGGTCTTAAAGATGGCAGTTTAAACGAAGTAAACATCTCGATCACTTCACCTCATCTCGCAAGTCCATTGTCCCAATGAATGGACTAAATTTAACTCGTAAAACAACGTTTACCACTATATTATTAGCTGCGAACATAAACACTCGGTTTTATTGTGTTAGCCATTTCGGCACTTTTTGAAAAACACGCGAATTATGGAACCGACACAAGATCGTCTCGAGATGAGAGTAACGTTTTGGGTTCTAGTAGTTGTGTTGTCTTTTCTGTAGCCAGTCATAGCGAAATCTGTTTATTTTTAACCTCCTTAGTTTTAGAGACGGTGCGCGTCGCCGGAAAGACGTTATTATAGGTGTGTTGGCACAGAAGCCGTTTCGTAATTTTTCTGTTAATTTGTACCTGTTCTGTGCGTCTAATTTCGTTTATAAACGTCGAATAAACCTCGACGATACAAACATCGTTAAAGTTTTGTTGCGTGTTCTGAGATAAACATATGAGTGTGCTGCTGCCGTCATAATCCAACCAAATGATCCAGAAAGAACATTGATCCCGATTTTTCT
Organism: Tribolium confusum; assembly: GCA_029207805.1. Lineage (NCBI taxonomy): Eukaryota > Metazoa > Arthropoda > Insecta > Coleoptera > Tenebrionidae > Tribolium > Tribolium confusum. The sequence continues at coordinate 17,415,886 of JALGAY010000006.1, forward strand.
GATGTTTGCATGATTTTAGGAAACTCTTTATACAGATTTTCTTAAAGAATAAGTTTTTTAGTTTTTCAGTTTCGTACATCTGGCATGTATTAATAGCCAGACGGGGATATCTAGAAATAACTCGTCGAATTAGAAAATCATCACAAAGTGGTGGTTTATAGTAGGCTCTGACCGATTTCCCACGAATAAACATTAAATTTTCTTTTTTTATAGATCTTGTAGTTTTACAAAATGTTTGAAGAAAACAGTCAAAGCTTCTCTACTGGCTGAAAAAAATGTCATTATAATAATTTAAAAAAAAATGCAAAATCTGTCCTGTTTATAATTTAGAATTAAAACTCTACAAAATATAGAATACTAGCGTAAAAAACTGGAGAGTCTGCTGTGTTTGAAAATTTTAGGAATTAATAAAAAATCAATAAAGAAGAGCAGTGCCTTAACAAGAGTTATTGGCGTCCGAGTCAAAAAAAAATTTTCCGTCCTTCAACATACAAGTAAATTACTTTAGATTTTAATTAATTAAAAATTAATTTTACTGTTTAATTTTGGAATATTAATTTTTAAATAACAGCAAAGGATACATTTTGACAGCCGAAGATGACATTTATTAATATTGGCACCTATGGCAGGAACTGATACATTAGCAGTTTTTGGAACCGAAAGCAATATTCCTTATTAATTTTTTAACAATCAAAACAAGGTTGTTATTATTTTTATAAATTAGAGAACCGGAGGCGCCATATATCCAATTTTAGAATATTTTAATGATTTTGGGGGCCAAAAGCAATATTTGTTATCACTAGTTTTTTAAGAAAGAGCGATAAAAGACTCATTTAATACAACATTTAGCAACCGAAGATGACGGCTTACTAATTTTGAAGATCCAAAAAGGGAACATTTTTTTCATTGTTATAACAGTGAAGACAACGGTAACACATTTTCCTAATTTTGGTAACAGGAGGGGGCATTTTATAAATTTTAGAAACTGGAGGTTATATTTAAGCGTTTTTGTGAACCGAAAGGACCTTTGTTTTTTAATTAATAACGACAAAAATGCCATTTTTTGACTTTTGGGAGCCGAAGGTGACATTTTACTAATTTTAAAGTCGTTCAGTTATTTTTAAAGCCGTAGGAAATATTTTTTATTAATTTTTAAATTAATGAAGACAAACACGTTGTTTTCTAATTTTTGGAGCCGAAAGAGTAAAAATGTTTCTTGTTTTAGAAGGCGGAAAGGAGATTTCTGGTAAAATTTAGAATTAAAAAAACATCGTTTCTTAATATTAAGAGCCGATGCGAGTCGGAGACTACATTTTACTAATTATTTATAACCATGATCACAAAAGTTGATATAGTTTCTTACATTAGAAGAACCGAAAATCACATTGTAACGACAAAAGCAACGTTTTTTTTTCTGATAGAGAGTCCGAGTCAATTTTGTATCGAGAATTCTAACATTGTACTAATTTTGTAGCTTGCTTTAAAACAACTTTTTTTGTTCAATACTGGTATCCGGAGGCGATAGTTTACTAATTTAGAACGGAAGGAAACATTTCTTATATAATTTTAAATAATAAAAGTCAAGGATGTCACATTTTCACAATTTTGTAAGTAAAAGACGATTTTCAGTATTTTTACTTTTTAGAAGTTGGATGTGATGTTTTTTAGTGTCAGAGGTCAAACATTTAACCAGATTTGCTGTGTTTGTTCACAAATTTGAAATGTATTTGCATGAATGTAAAAGGACAAATGAGTCAAGAAAAGTCTATTTTGACTCTCCTTAACGATCTTCTTGGAATTCGCTTGTTTCCAGGTTTACGCTCATCCAAGTCAGTTTCCTCCAATTAAATAACAACAGCAACAGCTGCAATAACACAAAAACCCGGAAAAATCATATCTCTGGATCTGTTCTTCTCAATTTATTGCCGACGTTCCGTTCAACTTACTCTGTTTTACGTCACAATTAACATAAACTATAGAAAGTCGCGTCGATTAATCTTGTTTTTTTCCTCTCGACGAATTTAATTAAATTCCTCTATTTTGCAGCCGACTGTTGCAGTTATAGCGCACTTATTTCATCAATGACAACTTTGTTTCTTTAATTACTTCAAGTTTCTTGTCTTGTTTTAACATTTTTCTCACACTCGAACAAATTCGACACAAATAAGCAGATATAGTGGTGGTCTTATAAAACTGGGATACTTTGACAGAAAAATTTTAACTGTGGCAGTTTTACATACATAAAGTTTAGAATAATTTTTTTAATCACACTGATAATACCCACTTTAATAAAAGAATAATTTATATAGTGCAATTTTTTCAAATTTGAGGAGAACGTTGCGAAATTTAGTGTCCCATTTTTCCATAGCCACCATTTTAAAACAAAATTATAGTTACCTAATTACAAAACGTATTATAAAAACATCCTTAAAAGAAAATATGTTACGAAAATATTTACATTGCTTAACAATTAACAAGACATTGATAGAGACATTTGACATGAAAATAATAAATATAAATTCTTCATAAAAACAAGGAAAATCGCTAATAAAATTAAGAAATTAATTTTGGGTGTTGCTTCATTTTATCTATTGACAACAATGTTTTACACAACGTAGTTTAGGGTTCTAATTTCACCTGACATCCGCACTTAAATGTCATTTTTGAAACAATTTTTGGGGAAACAGAACTACGCTGTTTCTGATCAGTTAATTTATCAAGTAATTTTATTATACAGTGTATAAACTTAAACCACATGGAAAACATCATTTTGTATAAAAAATGACATTGATTCATCGGACATCTGATGAATAGATAATAGTGATTTATTTAGATTAAAAGAAAACGAGAAAATAAGAAGTAAAAAGCAGAATTAAAGGCGTTATTTTTTATTTTTTTTCCAAAAATAACAAATTTCAAAAAATTACAGAAGACTTTGAAGATTCTTGTAACAAAAAAGTTGACGAAATAATGTATTAACACTTTTTACAATATAGCAGTAGAGTCGAACGTGAAGATGAAACAAATTCACATAGAAAAAGATATTTATTCCTAGGATTTATAAAAGTTAAATTAAGAAAGATTTAGCAACAGTAAGAAAATATATGTATGATTGATCAAATAAGCCAAAATAAATGAGGGAAACAACGCGAAAACAATTACAGATTGAGATAAAAGGTAATAAATGACGTAAAGATGAAGAAAAATTAAACAACAAACGTAAAGGCAATAAAAAATAAAACAATAAAAACTCAAAAAGATATAAAAATCTAAAAACAAAGAGTTGTACAAAAAAACACCAAAACCAAATTATAAGATGTACAGAGAAAAATAAAACATAAAAAAGAAATCGAAAAAATGTATTAAGTAAACATAATTCCAAAAACAAATAGAGAAAGGAAGTAACCAAACAAAAATGTGGTTGACTAACTGATGATACGTAATATGAGTAGTTGGTATTAGACAAGAGGTAATTTAACTGAACAGGAAAGTGTTGAGAAGAGAAGAAACAAAAAAAAAGAGTCGCATTAATTACATCAAATTTGCCTTATTCTATATATTTTAAATACGTTAAGATTATTAGCAAACAAAAATATTATAAAGCAGAATCCAAGACTACTAGACTGATTTCTCCTTGCTGCAGACTAAAAACGAATTTAATAAAAATTACTAATAAATGCAAACATTAGGTAAATATATTAACATCTAATAGTCATTGGTGATTCGTTTTATTTTTTAGTTATTTTTTCTTATTCGCTATTTTTTAATTTGTTCACAAAAAGGCGATTTTCGTGGAGGATTTTAATTAAAAGTTGTGATTGTTTGTGCTAGATACAATCTTTCCATTTCTTTCTTTGTTTAATTTGCAGTTTTTATTTAAATTTTATTTAACAAACAAGAATGCTAATACACCGATTAATACTTGAGACTGTTTAAACCACGAACAAGTCATAGCTAGAGAATGTTTTTAATTGTTGAGATTATTAGCTGCTAATTAATATATGTATAGAGTATATTACAACATTTTTTCGTTGACTGTGAACTATTTTAACCTAAGGAGAAAAATCATTCAGTAATATAAAAACATCATATATTAATCTCTCCCATTAATGAGCGATACTTTTCAGATAATGATATATTACTGTTATCATTAATAAGTGATTAACAAAAGAAATAATTTATGAATAAACAACTTAACACTTTTAATAAAGATTATGGCAATAGAACATAAAATGAAAATTAAATACACTTTGAATGAAAATGGCGAAGAAAAGGAAGGTGATGAAGACGCAAAAACAAGAAAAGGTGTTAAACAAAGATTACTAAAATATAAAAATTGACAGAAAAGCTGTTAAATTAAAACGATATATTTTATGAAAAATTGCGTAAATATGAAAAATAAATAAAACAAAAAATGAGAAAAAAATGAAGATAATAGACGATGTAAAGGTAAAGTAAAAAAAAGCGTTCAAGCCATATACAACAACTAGGAAACTGCGTACCAGTTTTGGGTTTATTGTCCTATTGTCAGTACAGCGTAACTAGGTTGTGTACCTGGCTTGAATAGATTAATCGCTGACATGAAGCGGCTGAAAGTTAAGAGAACGTGAGATAATGCTGTTGTGACGTCTTCAAACATTGCTAGCAAGTGTGGAAACTGGTATCCTATTACGCTTTCGAGAAAAAAAATCCGGCAATATAGCTGTTCCTTGAAGGTATATTTGATAATTTAATTTCTGATATTGAAGAAGTTGGTTCATTCTGCTATCGATACGTTAATTTCTACTACATCAAAAAGACGTATAAAATAGAGTACAAATATTTTGAAGAGAAGATAGAAGTTAATAAAATTGGTGAAATTTTTGAAAAGGTGGTTTTGGCCTCTTTTAGGGAACAAGCAGAGGAAGTTAAAAGTGTTAAAACCATTCTTCTTATGATGCTGACTTCTGGTTTTTATGTTACGGATGTATTCTACATTAAGTTTAAGAAGAATAGTGTCAGGCTGTGAAAATCAGGTTATACCGACCTAAAAAATCTTGTACTTTTTCTTAAGAAAATAATTTGATAAGTATTTCCTACTTATGAAGGTAAATTGAAACTTACGTTGACAAAACCAGGCTCAGATTTATTACATTTTCAGGTTGTTCTAATATCTAATTGAAGTTTATTGTGTTTTCGGGACGATGCGATGTTGTGAGGAGACGCACCTCCTACCTCACTGCCTCGTCTCAAGAGTTTAATTTTATCATTAATTATTTCTTTTTTAATTAAAATTATTAAAAGTAAACAAAAAATAAAATTTATATATTATTAATTTAAAATACGCTGTATATTGTAATTCGAGTGTCTGAATAATAAATTGTGGGAATAATAAATTATGACCAGGTACAGGGCGCCGACCGACGCCTATTTATATCTTCCACGGCGCGTCATCTCTGTATCCGGTTGGATGCATTTTCGGATGCGTCCCAACTTACCTACAATGATACCCAGAGATTCTCCTGTCCGTTTCAGAAGTTGGACCGTGGTCAGCAGGAGTTGTAGTCCATCGTCTAACACGCTACTGGAGTGGCGACCGGAGTCGTCAGAGTAGGTGGGCGACCTCGACTTATACTCTGTAACATAAATATCGGTCCATTAAGCCCATTGAACACAATGTTGCGCCGAAAACGGCTGTCATTAATGGCTCGAAAATATACAAATCGCAGCGATCTGTCAGTTAACAAGATTATAAAAATCTCGTAAGATACTTGAGTTTTTGTGCCACTTAACGGGGTTGAGGAAAAAATTGATGGGGGTTGAGCAGTGATGTTAGTTTTGATGCAGATGTGGAGGACATGTGAACGGATCATTAGGAGTTGATTAAGAAAACAGACGGTTGGTTTGAGAAAGTTTCCGACTAGGAATAGATGAGTTCATTTGAATAATTAAGTCGACAAATTGTCTGCTTGTAATTCTGTTTTAATTATATATAAATAAATGAAAAATAATAATGTGTATTTTATTCTCATGAATAGGCTATCATAACAATAATTCGATATAATATGGTAATTTACAAAATTTTTCAAGAATTTTAAACAAATTTAAATTAAAATATGTATATGAATTTACCCAAAATCGTGTGTAATAAACGAATTCCAATTGTAATTTGAAGCAAAATATGTCGATCATTACTCACAGAGTGAAAAAAGGCAGAAGTTACAGACTGATTAAATTGCTCCTAAAGTTTTTGAAATAATTTAAATTAACACTAATCTTGACACTTATAGTAAAAGATAGCTTTTTATTATCTATTATTTTGCGTAGAACAAAGCAACTCTTTGCTGAAGAAAATATCTGCTGTAGAAAATACACATATAATAATTTCTAATAAAACAAATAAAAAACATAAAATAGCATAAACAAAAATATAGCATATCACATAAAAAAAAGATTGATAAAACCCTCAAGAAATACTTAAAAGATTTAAAAATACAATAATTAGCGGCTTAAATATAAAAATATTACGGAAGATTGTGGATGGGAATATATTAGACAAAATAGGTGAAAAAATGGAACAACAATAAACTAAGATGTTTTTGAAACATACCTAGTAAGAATGAAATAGGACATGACAGTGTTGAAAGATGTCGCGAACTTACAAAAAAAGAAAGGCTGGATTCAAGCAAAAAAAGAAGCAAAAAATAAAAATTGATTAAGAACAATATAAAGAAGAATCAAAACCGCAGCGTTACAACATTTCAAATATCTAGGTTTTTTAGAGGCTGATCTTAAAGCATCAGTTCTAAATAACACAATAATATGATTTTAAGAAACCAAACAGTGCCTTTTGATCCTTATACATTTTGTGAAATGGGCTTGTGGTAGCAGTAGCAGAAGTTACGGAAGAGCTCTATGGCTTCATAGCACATAGCTTATTGAAAAGAGTTCATAAAAAGTGATGATACCTTCGAAGCTTTGAAGAAAATCTACTTCTATGTAATTCCAGGACCAAGCACATGTTTGAATACAACTTCTTTTCCAAATTCTGTATTAGATCAAAAATATAAACAACCATCAGAAACTTCTTTTACTGTAACCTCATAGATTACTATTAGCTTCCAAAAATTAAAGGAATGAGAGCAACTTAAATAGGCAGTCTGCTGGAAGTATTTTTTACAAGCACCTCGTCTAAAATAAAAAAGGCTATAAAGGCAGAAAAAAAGAAAACAACAAAAACGACGTCGACCGGGTTTTATCTTAAAATTTAAAAATTGTTTAAAACATTGAGAAGAACGTCAGATGCGTCTTATAAAAATATAAATAAAATATCGGCAGTAATTCAAAATAATTTCTACAGATTATTATAAAAAGTACGAAGATTGTCCTTTTTGACTTGACAAGGTTTTGTACCGAATACCAGTGTCCTAAATAGGTAAGTAGAAGTTTTAATGCTCACTCAAGTCTTTATTGTTTACAATAAAGATTTTTAATGTAGTTTTTTTTTAATTAATCAGTTGGCTAGATTTCATACCTATTTACACAAACAATTTTATCACTAACTACCACTTCCTGTTTTTTACTTTGAATTTGAACAATATATAATTCAAAATGGGAACAATAATGCAGTTGGTATTAAATTTTCTAAAACTTCGGTGTGTTAAAATAATTTAAAATGGTGAATGTAAAGCCAGGCACAATTACCATCAGTGATACATCTCAATTTTCGAAAGATATATCAGCTTTGTACCTCAACGACAGATTTTCGGATGTGATTCTAATAGTAGACGGAACCGAACTACACGCACATGGGGTAAGAATTAAAAATCTTATGCATTTTGAAATAATGCTGAAAATAACAATTTTAGGTTATTTTATCTGCCCGAAGTGATTATTTTGCGTCGTTACTTTATGACGACAAACAAAATCTTAAACAGGTAAAAGTATAATTTATTTTGCAAATTTTAATATAAATTTTTAGAACAAAGTTGTTGTCTCAGATTCTTCACTTGAAAGTTTTCGTTACTTGCTAAAATACATTTATACAGGTCTTTGATTAGCGCACAGTCTTATCATTAAATAAAATGTTTAAGTTTTAGGCACTGTAACCATTCCTGTATCAATTATGACAGATGTATTGGCTTGGGCAGGCAAACTTTCCCTCAAAAAGATTGGAATTATTCTTGCTCAAAAAATCAAATCTTATTTAGATATCAATAACGTCTGTACAGTTTTAAATATCGCAAATTTGTACAATTTAGATGAAATTCGAGATGCTTGCTATTCTTTCCTTGACCTACACGCTTCTGAAATTCTAGGGAACAATTGTTTCAATGATTTGAGTCAAGTAATAGATATACGAACAGTACCTTTGGAAAACTAAGCTTGTAACTTTAGGTTTCATTAATAAATCTTTTAGAAAGAGATATATTTCATGCTCCTGAAATTGAAATTTTTAAAAGTGTTGCCAAATGGTGTCAAGATAATGATTGTGATAGTGAATTTATAGTGCTACAATGTGTTCGCTTATCTTTGCTCAGTGTTGTTGAGATTGTTTCAGTAGTTTGGCCCTCGAAGCTTGTATCAAACGAAGAATTATTAGAAGCAATTGCTGAAATTGTTGATGTTAAACCAAAAACAAAGCTCAGCAGAGCTAAACGAAGTGAGTTTTGACGTTTAAATAAATACATAAAATTGCTGCTGGTAATGCTGTTTAAGTAATGGATGAAAATTTGGCAACTCCTGAAAAAAAAACCGAATTTATAACAGGCGAGAAAAGAGATTGGTTATTAACTGGTAATAGGAACGTTGACCTATACTGCAGTACAGCAGTTAATGATAAAGATGGTTTTACTATTAAATTTGGATTTCCGGCTATCTTTAATTATATCGAGACAATGCTTTGGGACAAGGATAATAGGTAATAACATAATGATTTACAGATTTGTCGAAAAAAGTGTAGCAAAGTATATCCACTTTTACAAATTTTTCAGGAGATGAAAAAAATACACCCTACATATTTGTTTAAAAAAATAGTGTTATTTAGCGAAAACAGTTTAAATTTAATAGGGTTATGCAAGTGATTAACATATATTTTTTTGTATAAAAAGTAAACAATTTGGCGTTACTAGCAAAAAACTATTGGATATATCCAGTTTTGCTCACAAATGACATACTCTGAGCGAAAAAATTAATTATTTTTTTTGAAATAATCAAATTTAAATTGGTATTTGCAAAGAGAACAAAAATTAAATATGTACTGCAGCCTCTTCGTTCAGGTTATCGCATAGCTTCTTGGGTTTTATTCTGTTCTTCGTTTCTTCTCCCATTATCGTGTAATAATTTTTTATACCACAAAAGGTCTTCCCTCTTTAGCCAATCTTCTCTAAAATGTTTTTTTATTAAATGTTTTAAGATTTTTTTTCTTTAAATGTCGAACTTTACTTAACGCTTTTACGAGGATTTAAACGGTTTTGGTTGCAAACGCATATTATGAGCCTATAGATATCACAACTTAGATCCAGAAATCACCAAAACATGATTTTTTGTGAAAAGTGGATATATCCGGTTTTGCACGCAAGCTCCTTAATTATAGTTTGCTTTTTTTTCGCTAATAAACGTCGATTCTCAAATTCTTCGTGTTCTTTCAAATGCCGTTCTTCAAACTTCTCTAGAATCTTCTGTAGTTTTTCTAAAATTTTCCTTGACTCCTTTGTTTTTTTTTCTAACCAACGTCTCTCGTCTTTTTGATCGAGCTTGTGATACATTTTTTCTGTCCATGGAGGGCATTCCCTAACAATATTATATAGAAATAATGTTATTTTGTAATAATTTAGGTATTATTGTTATTACGTCGAAGTATCTACTGACGGAAAAAATTGGAAAAAAGTGATTGATTACAGTAAATATTCCTGTCGTTCTGTTCAAAAACTATTTTTTGAACCAACAATAGCAAAATTTGTACGAGTCGTCGGAACACACAATACCGCAAATGAGGTAGCTAACAAATATTTCAACCCCCGGTTGCACAAACGTCAATCAAATTGGTCGAACGATTAAACTCTGATTAAATAAAAATATCGTGCTCTGATTGGCTAAAAATACGTTAATGGTAGATTAACAAGCCATCAATTTTGATGAACGTTTCTGCAACCGGGCATAAGATATGTAACTTTCAACTGAATAGTTGTTGTAGTGGTTTCACTTAATATATTTCGAAGCTTACTTAAAAAGTACAGTTCCTAAAATTATCAATGGGATAATTTGTCCTACAACTAATGTTGCTACCATCCGAGAAAAAGCAATTGTTATCGAAGGGTATGTATTTACTGGTAATTAGTACTAATACGCAAATTTCTGTAAGTGGTGCGCTTTCTATTGCTTATGTTAGATTGTAAAAAAAAACTAATTTAATGGGATGACATTATGACAATATGCATCTAAAAATCATAGAGAGTTACAGTCTAAACGTCATTTAAATTAAAGGAGCCTTTAAGTTGATTACGAAATCGGCCCTTACAATAAGATGTTTTATCATCAGTCATAGAAATATGTTCTAAAGTTGTATGCAGATTATAAGCATTTTAATTTTAGGCTAATTCCCTTAATTGTTTTGAGCAGTGTATTATTTATTCCTTTTTGCGAATTACTTATGTTTGAAATTTTTAGATCTCAACCTGAGAATTTATTAAATGGAATTACTACTGATTATGGTAAATATACTTACCATCAAATAGGTAAAGGGCATATAACAGTTCAATTAGGTGAGTAACAAAAAAATTTTTTGAATTAGAGTGATAGAAAAATTTAAAAAATTAGTATTTGTCCCGTTTACTTTTGCTAGTAGCGACCTTTGTAAACTGAAAAACTAAATAAACAAAATATTTGCTATGAAAGCTTATTAGAAATTTATAACGTTTATAGATTAAAGCAGGGGTGAGCAACCTTTTTAATCAACGGGCCAATTTAAATTTTAAAATTTTTTGGCGGACCACACGTAGAGTAAGACTTATTAATATTTTACAAAACTTTATTTATAATAAACATTAGAATAAAAAAATATAAAAATTTTTCAATTTTAGAAATCCTTGGCGGACCGTATAAACATGTGTCACGGTCCGCGTGTTGCTCATCCCTGGATTAAAGTACACATTATTACAGTTATTACGACAGGTTGATAACAGTAGATGCGCCTACTGAAATACGGAAACTAATCAAAAGATTGTGATGTTCTATTATTTTTACTAATAAATTGTTAAACATTGAAAACCTCTCTAGAATATGGTAAAATATCTCATAAATGGTTGTCATCAACATCGGCGTTAAATTTTTGTGATTAAATCTAGTCGCTTTGGGTTTATAAACTTTCTCCTAAGTAACTTCTATTATTATTATAGCGTTGTAATATACCTTAGAAAATTATATTTATTTTGTGAATATTTTGGTCTTTGCCATGATATAAAATTAGTTACTTATTTTATACTGTGGTTTCAGCTCAGCCTTACAATATTTCGAGTGTGAAACTATTACTGTGGGACAATGATTCAAGATTTTATAAATATTATGTTGAAACTTCAATTAACAACAAGAACTGGACGATGGTTGCTGACAAAAGAAATGAAGAATGTAAATCCTGGCAAGTTATCCATTTTACAGAAATGCCGGTTGTCTACATTAGAATTACTGGAACTCATAATTCAAAGGATCCAGTTAGTTATTTTTTTGTTAAGATATTTGAATATTTTTGTTTTTATTTTTTTAGTTCTTTCATCTTATGCATTTTGAATGTCCAGCTGGAAAAGATTGAAAATGCACATAACTTATGTTATAACAATAACCAAATTTGTGTAATCTTGGAACAAACTGTTTTAAAAATAAAATATAACTTTTCATTTTTAACTCATGTTCTTTTGTCTTTTGTCTCTGATGACCTTTCACGCAGTTTAGTTTTTTTTCGATTACTTCAGTTTCAAAAAAAGTAAAATATAACTTATTCTTTCATGGAATGACTGTATGACAACGAATTTTTTATAAGGATTGTTTGTGTTCTGTTCAGATTTTTAGTCCAGAGTTCATTATTCATTTTTAGGTTTTAGTTTTTATTGGTTTTATTGAATAAAAATCACATGCATGACATATTTTTTTAAACTGTGGGATTTATTCCACTAAAATAATATAGATGAACTATGTGTATTTTTTTTCTGGGAAAAAAGAATGTTCAAAGTAATAAATAATAAACGGAGATACATATTTTATGAAACAAGAAAAACACCCACTTACACCAAACGGTGGGCGTTTCGATAACAAAGTTACGTCCTTTAGGTGAGAGTATAAAAAAATTATAAATATATGTATAACAGTTTAATTATATGAGTAACTATAAAACTTTTGTAATTAGAGTAATAGAAAAATTAAAAAAATTGGAATTCGTACTGTGCACATTGCTAGTGGCAACTTCTGTATACAGTAATACTAAAATAAATGAAGTATTTATAACCAAAGCTATGACTTACTATTAGAAATTTATAGATTAAAACGCTTCAACGTTTACGGATTAAAACACATATTATTACAATTATAACGACAGCTTCATAACTGTAGCTGCGCTGTAGATTTCAATGAAAAGCATGATTCTTTTTATGCCTAGAACATGGTAACAAATGTTTAAAATGATCATCAACATCAGTGTTAAATTTTTGTGAATAAAACTGGTTCCTTTATATCAGATTAATTTAATAAATACATACATTTATTATATCTTATATTATAATTATTATATTTATTATATCTTCAGTCTCAATATAAAATTATATTAGTTATTTTATCTATACTTACTGTGGTTTCAGCTCAGTCTTATAATATTTCTAGTGTGAAACTATTACTATGGAACAATGACTTAAGATTTTATAAATATAATGTTGAAACTTCATTTAACAACAAGTACTGGTTGCTGACAAAAGAAATAAGGAATGTAGATCTTGGCAAGTTATCCATTTTACAGAGATGCCATGCCGGTTGTATTTCATAATTCAAAAAATGAAGTTAGTATAAAAAAATATAATGTTAGAATATTTGAATGATTTTGTTTTTATTCTTTCAGGGCTTTGATCTGTTACATTTTGAATGTCCAGCTGAAAAAAATTGAAAATATGCATAACTTATGCCACTTATGGCAAGAAACAAAATTAAGAAGGTAATAATATTTTAAGAAATTATTTAAAAAAATAAAAATAATTAATTTGCATTTTCAACATGTTGTTTCTTTTTTCTTTATGACTTTTTACAGTGTGTTTTTTTTGATTACTTCAATTCTAAAAAATCTGAAATATATCTCATTCCTTCATGGAGTGGTTGTATGAAGATGACGACGTTTTTTTATGAAAAAACTGAATTTCTAGTTTAGAGTTTACCACTTATTTCTAGGTATTGGGTTTTATTTAATAAAAATTACGTATCATGTTTTAATTTTTTTCAAACTTGAGATCTATTTCATTAAAATAGTGACGTGAGAACGAGAATTTGGTGAATTGGAACAGGCTTTGGAAGTGTAATTTTAGATACCGCGAATTTAGGTATCTAATATTTATTATTGTTATTATTAATTAAATGCGGTCGGGCTGAGGCCGTAGCCTGTTGAGCCCGCGTTCATGAGTGAGATATTGTTCCTTCAGTTAGAAACACAGTAGTCATCATAATTTGTTTTAAGACACAAAGTAGAATTACTTAAGACAATGTTGGAGGGCAAAAAGATTCACTTGTCAAAGATTCGATTGGAGATGAACGATTTCCTGATCATAGCTTAAAATTTTCCTTTAGCCAACTTGAAACAGTCGACTAGTTGTGTTAAGGGGAAGGATGTGAATAATAGGAGAACATGGGTTATTGAGGGCTTGAAAGACAGTGATTAAATCACCTCGCATATGTCTGTCTCACAGTGATGGCAAATTCATCATGGGTAAACGGTGAGAAAAATCGGGGCGGACACGGCCAAAAGGCAGTCTAGTAGCCCGTGGCTGAACACCCTCTCAAACTAGAATATCTCGTTGCAGTACGCGTACCCACACACTGTTTTAGAGTACTCTAAAACTGGTCAAACGTATATTTTATAATTCTTCAAGAAAGATCTGATGCTTAGACTAGCAAAGGTCTTACTTAGAATATAAAGAATTTTATTGACTCTTGAAATATGTTCAGACCATGAAAGAGAAGATGTGACGAGAACTCCCAGATCGACACAAGACTGCGTTACTGCCAAATTGACAGCGTTCGTTTTATAAAGAAATTTAGAATTTTTGCCACAGTCGAGACCATTCATGATTTAATTGTAAATCAGAGGCTGAATCTGTGTATTTGCAGCTGTTATTGTGTATTTTAATGTCATCGGCATACATTACACATTGTGATTTTAATTAGCTTGGTATGTCGGCAGTGTAGACTACAAATAGTAAAGGACCAAGGACAGAGCCTTGTGGAACACCACTTAAGACATATTTTTGTGTAGTGAATTGTTGACTTTGACTTTAAACGTACGATTGCTTAAGAACGCGTCTATCCCTTTGAGCAGATTGTCACGCAATCTATAATGCTCAAGTTTACAAAGAAGACGTCGCTTAGATATTTTGACAAAAGCCTTTAAGAAGTTTAAGTATGCCACGTCTATAGAATTACCAGCATCTATTTCCTTGGTCCAATCTTCAAGACAACAGGATAAGTTGGTAACATTCGATTTAGGTAGCACAAAACACGATAACAATTAAGAAATTCCACAATTTGGTTGTATGCTGCGACTTCCATGACTTTCACAACTAAATAAGTCAAACTTATGGGTCTATAATTACATACATCAAATTTATATATTTTTTGTATACAGGTCTAACAAATGCGGTCTTCCGGTCATGTGGTAAGACACCGGACTCAAAAGATAGCTTTATTAATACAGTTAATAGTTTGCTCAAATGTTTTCCACAATTTTTTAAAATTCTAGCAGTAATATTATCAACTCTGGGAGATTTCGTAACACCTAATTTTTGGAACTTTGTCAATATAGAATTTTCTGAAAAATCGATATTACAAGGACTGTATAAATTTGGTAGTACCTGTATTGAGGGCAACTGCGATAATGGTTCGTTTATATAAATACTTGCGAAACTATCTGCAAAAGCTTTGGCAACTTCAACGTCATCTACAACAATATTACCATCATCATCCCTAACACTAGGCGTCTTAACCAAACTAGAAATACTAGTCTTTATATTTTTATAAAAACATAAAGACATAAAACAGAAAGATTATTAGAATAGGCCCTATGGCGGAATAATTACATTCATTCAAACTCAGTTTGTACTTTTTCTATAACAATCTCTTTTTTCTAATTATTCTGATAATACTATGATTAATCCAAGGTTTGGTTGAAGATACCTTATATGAAACTGTTTAACAATTAACGCCAACTATTCTCTGAAGATGGGTTTTGAATTTAATCCAGTTGTTATCGGCCAGTGAGCTCGAAAGAAGTCAATCCCAATTAGTGAAACATAGTTTTTTATTTACTCTATTAAAATCAATAAATACTTTTTCGATTTTAGATATTTTATTCTGACTGGTAAAGCCAATCTGTAATTCACTCCTTAACACAACAAGATCAGACTTGCCTATAGGGTAAAGATGTTCAAGTTTGAATAATAAACTTTCGTCTGATTTTATTATTAAATCTAAAACCGAAGGTTGCTGATTGTTTTTGTATTGAATTGGCTGGGAAACAATCTGTGTGAAATGACTGTTTAACAGAATCTCAACAAATTGAGTTGAATTTCCGGGATGTTAAAATCTCCAAATATAAATATTTTGTCATAGGATTCAGCATATTCTGATAAAACGTTACAAAGTAGAGAGTCATCAGCGAGTGAGGCAGTCAGAGGACGATATACACAACCAAAGATAAATGTAAGCGATTTATTAGAAATTTTAACAAATAGTACCTCAATTCCTCCGACACCAACGATAAGTTCAGTTAAAATGAAAGTGCTAGATATTTGGTCAGAAATTTATATACAGACACCTCCTCGCCTTGTCATTAGACAGTCTTTCCTAAACAGTGAATAACCCTTCAATTCAATAAGTGAATTTGAAATATCAGGGTTAGTCATAACTCAGGTAGCATAAGAAAGGAAGGATTATCAGCAGCAATGTATGCAAATAAATCATTAAACTTTGCTACTAGTGAAGCTATAGATATTAGTATAGACGATATTACTGCTAAAATAATTTTGAGTTATGCTATTAGAGTTGAAGTTGAAATTAAAAATTAAAATAAGTTAACTAAAAAATTGGTTTAATTCGGACGTGAATGTTATCTACGCAGTCTTCCTGCAAATCCTGTGATATCTCAAGAGCTTTTTTAATTATTTTCTAGTTTTTTTACATTTATTTTTGATACTACTGTGCTGAACTATTAGAAAAATATCGTACAACATGGAAACAAAACCGCTGAGATCATCCGTGTAATTTTTGACGAGAGATACAATGTCCTTTTTATCAGAAGCTTCCTCCAAAACTCTACAGTCTGAGAAAAACTGAGAGGGTACTGCGCGTTATCTACAAGTGCCTTCGCGGGCTCCAGCAGTTCTGACGTCTTTGTTAAACTTTCAGTTGAATTAAAGGATTTTAAATTGCTAATTTTTGCGCTTTTAGCTGGTGCAAGATTTGGCAAAGCAAAGCTGCCCTGCTCGGGTATAGATTCAATTGAGAGTTTTCTTTTAGCCGATGTCTCAGTGCAATTTTTCTCATTGATATCAGTTGGGCTGTCTACAATCATTTTTGGGCAGTCGCTAATAAAATGGCTAGTTATTCTACATTTAACCCTTTTATATTTTATAACAATCGAGGACGGGAGAGAAATAATGTGTTTAATAATTGTTTTGGTCGCGGTTTGTTGTGCTTTTCTTTTTCTAGCATGAACGTAGGTTGACGTGATAAGTTCATATGGTTTGCTGTGAACCATCTAAATGTCTTATTTTTGCATTTAGGAGTTTTTGATAAAAATCACATTGCAAATCATGATAATTGTATGCAGACGTTCAAGAACTTACTCTGCAAACGTTACCTCAGTTAAAGAACTGATTTTAATTTAGAGAAAGACACAGAAACCCGAAAAGTATGCAAGAAGTTAATAAACGGAGCACTGACAGCTGTCATGTGTCATTGTTTTGTAATGATATCCGAGACATACGTTTTTTGTGATAATTGCCACACATAGGAGATCTGACCAGAACAATTATTGAACACATATTATTATTGTAATTTTTTCACCTCAATTGGAGTTTTTTCAGAGTATTAAATAAATAGAATTTAAAAAAGTCTCCCAATTTACTTACACTTATTTTTGTTCGTGACTGGTTTCGGCTCTAGAGCCTTCTTCAGCTTAATCGTCAATATTCACAATTATTACGTTAACTTTGTTAAGATTACATTTACAATTAAAATTTATTTCATTTCTTACACATTCAACAACCTGATATAACACTGGACAAACTTTTATACCAAATTTTTCACAAAATTAGAGTATAAGTAAATATTTCTCTAAACTGCATTATCAAGGGTATATCCCTAGGTTTTTCTCTAAACTGCATTATCAAGGGTATATCCCTACGTTTTTCTATCCTTTGATTTAAATGGAATAGTCTGCAAGTCAATTGAATATGTATTTTTAAAGATATAGGTAAAAATAGACTATTATAAACTGTAAAGAAATCGGCAAATTAAGATCGTTACAAGAAACTTACTTCGACATAGTAATAGAGTGTATTTTTACTTAATGTAATAGTTAATAAGATTATTTAAGATAAACAAGACCATTTTTTTTAAATAAATTGCTTAATACATACTTACACAGGGTGCTCATTTTAAAACAAAACAAGTTAGATTTTGAGTATTTCTAAATATTTTAGAAAAACGGTTAAACACACCGGTTTTGTCTACAGAAGGAACAAAAACCTAAGATAATGGTAACACTGATATTTCACCCCTTTAGCGAGAGCGGCTGCCTTTAAAATTTTAAATAGCAAATGCGCTCAAGTAGCACATCGTTGGAAAGGTAATTAAATCTTCTTACATTACATTACATTACATTACATTAAATACATAACCAATAAATTGGAGGTGAGAATTAGGACAAAATGTTCGGCAGCAATTTTATTTTGCATAAATAAATAAAATAATATAAAACAAAAATAAATTTTTAATGTCCGTCGAGCTGCACCCCCCATTGCGCAAATCGTAAAAAAAACTATGCAGCATTTACGTGCTCTTTATGTGCTAATTATGTGCTGAAATTAAAAATTTTGTGCTCCAATAGAAATACTTTTTTTTTAAATTTTCAAAATGGGGGGTGCAGCTCGACGTCGAGTCACACCCCCCACAGAGAAAATCAATATTTAAAGTAAAACCAACTACAAACGAATTTTGTGCTTTTTATGTGCTCCACAAATATATATAATACATATACCTTATTCTTTGAAAACCAACAGATAACGCGATTTTTTTTATCTGGGAGTGCGGGGTCCAGCTCGACATGACTGAATTATATAAAAAAAATGTTTTTTTCCAACTAAAAAGTAGTGCAGAATTACGTGCTATTTATGTGCTACTGATATTGTTAATAACAATTTTTGTGCTCCATTATTAGTCTAAAAACTCGATTTTTTTGTTGGAAAGTGCGGGGTCTGGCTCGATATGACTCTATTTTCCGGAAAATATGTTTTTTTCAGCTCAAAATGTAGTCCAGAATTACGTGCTATTTATGTGCTACTAATATTGTTAATAACAATTTTTGTGGTCCATTATTAGTCTAAAAACTCAATTTTTTTGTTGGAAAGTGCGGGGTCTGGCTCGATATGACTCGATTTTCCGGAAAATATGTTTTTTTCAGCTCAACAAATGTTATTACGAAGGATGTTTCTAAAGTTTTGAGAATTTAGTTATACTTCTTTTATTTTGTCAATTTTTGTCAATATTAGAATACATAAGCAACCAAATTTACATATTAAGCAACTTTCTTGATATAATTTTCATTTCAGTGAAAATATTGAATCAAAGTTACCCAAAGATTATCGATTTCTATCACTTTTTCTATAAAATGTTAAATTGAATGACTACTTAACAGTACGTTATTTTTAGTTCTTGTAATAGTGTAATATTGTAGGTGGTAGGGATGAAATTTTATTGGCGCGTATTATTCTATAATATAGAAACAGAACTTTGGCTAATTCCTAAATTTTGTGCCACAGCATTTTGCCCATTATCTGGATTTTCTGTAGTCGTTTGAATTACAGCAATCTCATTATTTTCCCCTGCCGTAATTTTGTTTCGTAGCTTTTTCAAGGGAGGTCAACTGTGACGCAATTTTGCTTCAAGCCTTCGAAAAATTTCGTCAGTTGGAACCACTTGATGGGGATATCTTTCTTCATAAAATTTTACTGCAGCTGAAGCGTATTTCTACATTCTCCATATATCAGGATCATCACAGTCTTCTGTTTATCAGTGAACGTTTTGACTAAATTTGCTCAAAGACAGTCAAGTTAACATAAAATAATATACAGTATAGTATTTCTGTCCAAGTTTTATCCACCATAAACTTTATTGTTATTGAAGTTAATTAGGGTCCAACCCCAAACATTTACACACGGTGGGTGTTTTCACCCACAGATGGTTCGATGCCTGAGGCTTAAGATGCTTTTAAGGGTAATATTTCTTCAAAAGATAATACTTTTCATCATATACATTTACCTAAACATTCCGAGAGTTTTAAAGAAATAACGAACTTAGCAAAGCACGTTCTCCATTTGTGATTTAAAAAATCTGCCGTCGCATTAACCATTATTGAACTAATCAATAAATCGTTATTCAAATGTTCAATATCGATCCAAAATCAAAAAAGGAATCAAATAATGAACTTATCTGTTGCAAAATTCGTCGTAATTACCTTTTGGAGAAATATTACCCTTAAAAGCATCTTAAGCCTCAGGTATCGATCCATCTGTGGGTAAAAACACCCACCGTTTGTAAATGCTTGAGGTTGAACCCTAATTAACTTCAATAACAATAAAGTTTATGGTGGATAAAACTTGGACAGAAATACTATAACTGTGATCTCAAAAACATTTTTTAAATTAAATTTTATCAAAGTCTCATGCGAAAATGTAAGATTGGTTGCATAACTCTTTTGTCATCATTCGTGAATATGCCTGTATATGTAAAGCAACAAACGACATTTTCCATTTTTAAATTTTGAACGACAAAGATAACATTCTATTATAATTTTGAGAAGCCGAAACTATTTATATTGTTTTTTGATGCACTATTTTCCTCCAATTTTGTAAACCAAAAGTGACATTTTATTAATTTTGAAGCCGGAGACAATGAGTAAAATACATGAAAATTTAGAAAAAATATCGACTGATAAAGTTAATATTCGGTTTACAACTTACAGTAACAAAAGCAGATAGAACGTTTTTATTTTGAAGTTCCATTCATTTTGATATTTCCAGTTGGAAGATGATGGGGTAATTTTGAATTTGCAACAGGTTGAGATGTAGGTATGGTGAAGGCAAACTCTAGATAAATTTTTCGTCGGCGATTTTCTCGATGCAGTTCACGATAGGAACAATTTTTTTTTCTCTGGGAATGTAGATTTTCTTTATCCCACTTCTGACACCAGCTTTGTTGTGATTCAAGAAATAAAATTAGGTAACGATCGTTTAAAATTTATTAATTAGGTACATTACACTAAAATGTTACAATTTAATTTAGAACGGTAACGACATTAGACTTAGGAAAATAACAGTAGTAATCTTATGTGAGAGCTTTATACATATATGTATGAAGTGATTATCGGGACTTAAAAAAATAGTACAAAAGTAAATTTTGAATACCTACGTAATGGATGGAAAGAAACGTTTATTTCTATTTGGAAAAGATGACAAAGTCTAATAAGACTAGAACTATGAGAATTTGATCAATTAATATAGGGAAGTACACAATAATGTCTAGATGATAAGTAATATATGGTACCTAACATGTGGTACATAACAAGCTCAACTTTTATTGCTTTGCAAGTTAGCACTCCTATGCAATTCTCTTATCGGTCTTATCAGTTTGCTCTGGTTAGTCTTTATATAGAAAATTATTTATTTTCGGATAAGAAAGTGAAGCATAAAACACGGTTTTACAAAGAAGCAGTTAATGCCCATGATACTAAGACTAACAAGATATGATCACTTGCCGTACGAATTTTAGACTAGTTTGCGCATGACGTCATCGCGTGACAAAAATGTACTGCGGAATTAGAAAAAACATGCATTTAATAGTATTATTAGAGAACTACTCGGAAAATTACTAAAACTTTTGTTGATTCTAATGTCTCAGATGAATAGTATTTAAAAATACTTAATAAAAAGACATTTTAGAACTTTATTAGGTTTATTTTTAAAGTTCAAAATAGGGCGGGTTATTTAAAAATATTTTTTTATTAATGGTTAATTTGTAGGGTGGAATTGTGGGTAGAGTGGTACAAACCACAAAAAATAGATTTGTTTAAGCATAGGCTTTCCCTGCGAGCGGAAATAAATCTGGGATGAAGTAATCTTTTGGAGTAAAAGGTTTCAGTGTGAAATCCCTAAAATTAATTTTGAAAATAAAATCAGTTTTAAAATTATTCTATTTATAAATTAACATGTATATTAATTAAATATAAATTGATATAATATGATAATAAAATATGTGATTAAATATAAAAATCTTAAAAGCTAGTAAACAAATTGAAATTCACTTGCATGTGAATTTTAAATAATCATAAGTTTACTAAAGCGCCATATAATACTTTTTAAATTTAAAGCGGTCACATAGAAAAAACTGTAAGTTTAAAAGTTGCCAAAAAAACGATTAATGTATTCTGCATTTAATCTGACAAATATTGAATAATGAAATTAAAAAAAAATAATTATACTAAGATATTTCTACCTTAAATTGATTACTAAACTATTTTAACAATTAAAAAAAATATACTTAAGTAAAAGAGAGGATAATGCATTTTAAGTGTATGGCGATCACATAACTTCAATACACAAATATAAAAAGCAAAAACTCACTATAATATCTTTTAGCAATTTCCCAGCAACAAGTAACACAACTCGCTCTTTAAATTAATGAATAATAAATTAGAACATAAATTAATTCGAAACTGCTGGCAATGGATAACCTCTTCTTCTAGTAAACGGTAAGACCTGGGCCAACCAGCATACAAAGATATTGCAGAAGTAATATTTTGAATAGACCACTGAATTTGTTTATAAATTTTTAGCTTACAAAGCTGTCCTACAGTAAATATTTTATCAATTTGGTTTTTCTCTTCCGTTTCTTTTTCCAATAGTTTTTTTAAACGTAAGTTTTCCGCTTGGAAATTCTTTATTTTCTTACACATTTCCGATTCTTCTTGTAAGCTAACAAAGTATTCAATAAAAAAATATCCTAAATAACATTAGTGAAATAAGTACTTACATGGAATGTATGTTTATAACAAATTCTATCTTTTTTATTCTTTCCTCACGATCTTTCTGGACAGATGTTTGCACTTTTGGTGATTTTTGTAAATTAAGTGAAGGCACGCGTCTCGTTTTAACTTTCACTTATTTTTGGACACAGACAATAGTTTTTCTTTAATAACACAAAAATCATTATGAGAAAAATGTTTTAAACATATTCCAGCATTTTTTATATTAAAACCATGCTTTTGAGAGCATTTCTTGCTTCCATAAATTACAAAGTTTGGTATTGGTCAAAAAACTAAAGTATCGACAATCGGACGAACAGTTCTTGCTTTTCTTATTATAATTGCTGGTACAACCCATCACTGCACAATAAACCATCGTTTACAAAATCAAACAAACAATATTCAATTACAAAAACCAGTAAATCACTCAAAGTAGAGAGAATTTAGACGCTAATAGCCACACTATAACGCCACGTTTGTCATCAGATTTCAGATTTGTCACACAATGACGTCAGAGTCGAAAGAGCGAGAGGGAGAAAATCTGCGCGTGATCATATCTTGTTTAGTCTTAGTATCATGGTTAATGCCAGTGAAGGTCTTCATTGATAACGCAGTATTCACTGTTTACAAAAAATCTTTTCTTGTGAGTGTGCAGTGATTAGCGTAGTCTTTAATTTCTAAAATGGAGAAAGTGGAGTCAGATACAATAACTCTTACTGATACATCCCAAATTGCTAAAGATCTTGCAGCTCTTTACCTTAATAAAAAATTTTCGGATGTGACATTAGTTGTAGATGGAACGGAGCTACATGCACATGGGGTAAAAAATATGTTGATATTTCTAAGTAATACTCAAAAAAAAACAGGTTATTTTATCTTCACGAAGTGAATATTTTGCGGCCCTGTTATACGACGAAAATCAGAAGCTCAAACTGGTAAAAATGCAACACATGTTTCCAAAATTCAATGTAAAATTTTAGAGCACACTCAATGTCTTATTGCCAGATGCATCACCTGAATGTTTCCGTCACTTACTGCAGTATATTTACACAGGTTTTTATTATTCTATTAATTAATCATGGAAAAAAATATTAAATGTTTTTTCAGGCACTTTAACGATTCCTGTTTCAATTGTGACAGAGCTAATGGGTTTAGCCAGAAAACTCTCTTTAAAAAAATTTGAACCTTTACTTGTCAAAAATATTGTATCAATCATAAACATGCAAAACGTTTCAACAATTTTAAACATGGCAAATTTATACAGTTTTGATGAAGTACGCGATATTTGCCATCATTTTATGGACCAGAACGCCTGCGAGATCCTGGAAACATATGGTTTGAGTGATTTGAGTCAAGTAACAAATATAAGAATGACATTTTCAAAAAACTTAAAGTTGTTATAATTTACAGATATCACTTATAAAACTCTTAGAACGTGACAACTTTCTTGCTCCGGAAATTGAAATTTTCAAAAGTGTGGCTAAATGGTGTCACGTCAATAATTGTGATCATGAAGTATTACTACAGTGTGTTCGCTTATCTTGGCTCAGTGTTGATGAAATTCTTTCTGTCGTCTGGCCTTCGAAGTTGATACCAGATAAAGAATTTTTACAAATAATTTCTGAAATTAATGGTCTTAAACCAAGATCGAACAACTGCAGGTATCAAAAAAGTCAGTGTTGAATTATAAATAAAAGTTTTAGTAAATAATAATGGTTTTGTTTAAGCAATTGACGAAAATTTAGCAACTCCAGAAAAAAAAGCTGAACTTATAACAGGAGAAAACAGAGAATGGTTACTCACCGGCAACAGAAATGTTAAACAATACTGTAAAACTAAAATTGGTGATAAAAACGGTGTTACGATTAAACTTGGTTTTGTGGCGATTATAAATTATATTGAATTTATGTTATGCAACAACACTTACACTACTTACAGGTAATAATACACCATAAAAAAACAATTATAACACTAGGTAACAAATGACGGGTAACTTTGTGCTTATAGGGATTTTTTTTATTTTTCTACTTAATATTAATGAGTTTGTTGTAACACAGTTATATTTTTCCTTTTCCTATTTGTTTAACCAAAATAGACCATAATAAAGACAACATTTTTACGAAAATTGGTATATTTGCTACCACAACAGAACTTTTAAATAAACAACAAGGTTAAAGACAATATACAAATTTACTAGAAAAAACTCCGCAAAAACAAACAAACAATCATCCAAGTTCAAACAATGCATCTACAGCCTAAACTCCACAAATTTAAAAATGGTTTGTTTAACGTTCCTGCATATATCTAGAAATATGACAGTATGCTGTTATTTCATTTGCTATCATTTTATTTAATTTTCTTATTAGGACGAGACTACCAAACTCAATGATAACAAAAATATAATATCACAACATTAGCTTAGTAACAATAGTGTAAATTTTGAAATGAAAATATAACACAAATACAATTTTATAGTCATTCTGGCCTTGTGACTTTATGTAGAATATTGGAGAATAATTGCTCATATCTTGATTTCTGACTAATTATTGCCTATATCGTAGTAACGTAATCACTTTCGGTCGCCAAAATATTCTTCGCTTGAATATAAGAAAATACATTTTTTTATCTCGCAAACAGGAATTGATAAAATTATGAAATTTAGTATATTGCAACTATGACCTCCAAATAATGAATTTTTGCATTTTTGAATAAAAACAACTTGGAAATAATCTTCCTTAAACCTTATCGATTACATTTTTGCCTAATGTAAAAGAAAGTAATATACAGGGTGGGCATTCGAAAGCAAAACAAGCAAGTTTTTGGATATTTCCAGGTGCACCACCAGGTTGAAGTGAGTAGCGCCACACAATGTAGTGTAAAAAGTTTAAACAAAGGATGAAAACACAACAAAACAACAACAACAATAACAAAGAATAATAACAATCAATTTACACTGACCAAAAAAATTCAGTACCTATAAAAATCAAGTAAACACTTTTTTGTAAACAACCAAAC
This sequence comes from Tribolium confusum, assembly GCA_029207805.1. Classification (NCBI taxonomy): domain Eukaryota; kingdom Metazoa; phylum Arthropoda; class Insecta; order Coleoptera; family Tenebrionidae; genus Tribolium; species Tribolium confusum. The sequence continues at coordinate 17,441,423 of JALGAY010000006.1, forward strand.
AAAAAATAGCGTCCTGCATCAGTTACGCCACTGTGCGAGATTAGACACGGCCGAACATGATTTGTCGAGTCTGCGCTTCATTTGAAACCTGTCATAAACTGGTGCCAAACTGATACCAAACTGTTTACATGGGAAGTATAGGGCAGAGTACGCCCTCTAACTTCCATCTAATTTCCTTGGTTGTCAAGCAATAGACACGAGAGCCTGAAAGCCCTCCTAAACAAAATGGACCTGTCCGAGCCTTTTTCTAAAAAATAACGTTAAATATCTCTAAACTTCCTTGTTTCCTTTTTGATTGCCCACATGTAAATAATATATTTGCCTGTGTGACAGTTATTCGCCTACCTTCAATTAAAATTTCTACAAATACAACTTAAAAAAAAAACAACAAAAAAAAACAGACTGTAGGTATGTTATTTTTTTAACGCTACAACTATTATCTAAAGATATATGCTATTTTATAATTTAAGTCTTCTTAGATATTATATCGAGGTGTCCACCGACGGAAAGAAATGGAAAATGGTGATTGATTATAGACAGTATTCCTGCCATTCTGTGCAAAAGTTATATATTGAACCACAAATCGCAAAATTTGTTCGAATTGTGGGAACGTACAGTTATGGAACACAGGTAACAGACACTTTATATTTCTAAGCTTTATAAAGTGTTCTTAGACTTTCTGTTTAGTGTATTTTGAAACTTACTTTAAGAGTACTGTTCTGAAAACTATTGATGGGCTAGTTTGTTCAACGAGCAATGTCTTCTCTAGAGACAATAAAGAAGTAATTCTTATCGAAGGGTATGTATACTTTTTGTATTTTTGCAACAAATTTTAATTTTAAAATAATTTAAATATGTATTGTAGTTGTGTCCGTTAAATGTTGAACATTTGAAATAATAATAAAAACAACATACTTTAAATTAAAAGATAATTTGTTTTTTTACGAATACGTTCCAAAACAGTTGGAAACATAAATGTTAATTATTTAACTTGCAGCCTGAATCTTCAATTGATTTTCCTTATTTTGTTAATGTCGTGGAACACAATCCTTACTTTTGACATGAATCTAACAAATTGTATACTATTTTTGTGCGATTTTTATGGATTTTATTCACTCAAAGGTTATAGATGGTAAAAACGTGTTCATTAAAACGGGTTAGTTCTGTAAAAATTAATTGACAGTTTTCTGCTTTTAATAGAATGTAATTACATAGACTAGCATGGTTTGAATTGTCACATCATTTTAATAATTGATTTTTTCTGATCAACAGGAGCTTGAGTACCCTATCCAACAGTACTCTAAGTCACGGTTCTAGCGAAAGTCATATAACAATACAATTACGTAAGTAACAAAAATGTATTTTAAATTTTATAGTTTTGCATTACAAAGTTTAAAGTTGTACACTTATTTAGTACACTAGGGTGGGCCAAAAAAATCGACTATTTTTTTTTAACTTCCGGCACTGAAAAATTTACAAAATGCTTTTCAAAGATGAGCTATTAATTTTAATAGGAAGGTCCTACTCTTTTCAGTTTTCTATATTTTTTTTTTTCATTTTCATATGGCAAAATTAATATCTCGTCATTACTTAATCGTACCAAAAAATTTTATTTACAATTTTTATAGGAAATCGAACGCTTTTAAAAAATGCATCTTACAGTTTTTTTATAACTCTTACCGTTTAGAAGATATCAGAGATCAAAGTTTGAAGAATTTAACAAAAATTTCTTTTTTACTTTTAAATTTTATAACTCGTAGATAAATATTATAAAATGCGCAACATTAAGTTTTGTAGAAAATTAAACGCTTCACAAAAAAAGATCTCTTGTGGTTGATCGTTACTCTAATCATTTAGGAGATATTTGCATTTTAAAAACCAACATTTGAAACTAAATTCTCAAATTCTTTTACAAATTACAACTTGATACATCATAAAATTTGACTTATTGTGTATTTTAAGTAATAACGTTATCTTTTTTTAATGACGAAATTTGTTATGTAACATTTAATATTTTGGTATTGCCGAACTATCGAAATGACAAAACACATTTTTGGGCTTACTGTGTATAGGTAGGTAACAATATTATGGCGTGAAAAATCTCTCAAATTGGTAGAGTAACTTATACAGTGTTTTTCTAATGATTTTCACATTTTGTCAATTTAGATTCACATAATTCATATAAATTTCACCTTTTTTGTTAAAAGAGTGAACCGTCAACTGTGAAAGTTATTTGAAATATTGTGAATCTAAATTGACAAAAAGTGAAAATCGATTGAAAAGCACTGTATTTTAATTGATTTCTATTTTCCATCGATTTTACATGTAACAAATCTTTAAACATCAATCAATAAATTCATACAATTTTTATTTCACGTGAAATCGTTACGTTGTGGTACAATACACATTATTGGGCTTATTAAATTGCACTTTTACTTTTACTTGGTATATTTTTTTAGCTCAGCCTTACCGTATTTCGCATATAAAATTTTATTTGTGGGAGGACAAGTGTTTGAGAAGTTATACATATTACGTTGAAATATCAATTGACAATAACCATTGGATTATGGTGGCTGATAAGAGAAATGAAATGTGTAAATCTAGATCATTGCAAGTTGTCCATTTTGCGCAAATTCCTGTTGTTTATATTAGAATTACTGGGACTTCTCTTTTTTCAAATGACTTTGTTAGTTATGCTTGTATTTTTAATATAATTTTATTGCATTTATTTTTACAGAGGGTCTTCAATATCAACTGCGACAACAAATTCTACATTAAAGATTTGGAATGGTCGGGTGAACATAATTGAAAATATTTATATCTAATTTGAAATAAATTATATTCAATACATAAAGTTTAACCTTGCATTTCCATGTGTCTATCCTTGGTGTAAATATGACTGTTCCTGGCAAGGACCTTCCAGAGCTTCATCTTTCCTTTAAAAAAATTTGCACTTAAACCATCACTTAACACAGACTAAAAGTCATTTGTTGTACTCATTTCACTTTCAGTTACAAACACGTGAACCGGCGCTTTTTGACTGAAGCGGAGCGTCTTTCAGAGTCTTAGCGAATACATCGAGACATGTGTGCTCTCGGGGTGACAAGTTTAGATAAGATTGAAAGCCAGAGTACGCTTTCAGGATTGCCCCCACTGAAATAAATTAAGCGGTCGTTAAGGAAAACGACGATAAAAAAATTATGACCGGTGATATGGCAGAACTATGAAATATTTTTAGATGATTTGTTGATCAATTTGTGACTTATGAGTGATTTATAGGTCAACAGACGCCAAAGGGGTGATCTCATCGCACTGTATCACACCCTTATTTTCGGATAAGTATTTTTAGCGTCTTTAACGACTTCTTCAAGAAAAATTGCCAATGATGAATGGATCTATTTTAATACTCCGCTGCCGCCGAGGATTTGTCACACTCGCGAAAGGAACAACCATTTAAAAGAGAGATGGTTTATAAACAAGACGCCGCTGTTCAGTACATAAAATTTTTATTGTTTTATATACAGATTCTAATCAGTTCACACTTTGAAGAGGGTGGTCTTGAATTGGTTATTTTTAAGGGCGAAAATGTTAAAGTTTAACCGATGTACCCAAGGGACATTATACCAGAATTACATTGTGGAAACGTGGTGTCTGCACTCCGACTTGATTATCAGGGGAACTCTTTGAGCAAACTCAATTTTTTCATTTAATTTTAATAATATCCGTATAGTAAAATTTCAGTTGAAGAAAAAAGATTAAAATTGATCAATATTACACAAAACAATGAAATTTGAATTTTTTTTTATATTTCTAAAGTTCAATTTTTTTGTCACGAATGTTGATTTTATTATAGGAGGTGAAAGACAAGAGGAATAATTATTTTATTGTAAAAATAAATAAATAAATAATTTGTTTAAATAGACAAGGCGCAGGCGAGGCTTCGAAGCCGAACACGGTCTGCTCCATTGCCGTGTAGAACGAATCATTTTTTCACCGAATCTACCAATTTACTTTTATCTATCTTGTTGTTTGACATTAAACGTTAATTTTTTGAGACAACTGAAAGACCATGAGCGACTCTAAATTGTGTGATTTTCGGACTAGTCAATAAAAATGGCGTTATATCTACCTACTGACTAGTCATTACATGTGACATGTAACATTTTAGTGCGCTTGAATTGTCACTTAAATATGACGTTTTTAATAATATAAACCAATATTCCGCTAACTAAAATTATTACAATCTATTATTTTTCAATATTTTTACTAAAAAAACTTTTTCGTTTTCCTTCAAATATTTTTGTTTTGAGAAACTTCTCTATCATTATCGTAAGACGTAGCGGGACAATATTTAAAAATATAAATTTTATTTGATAATTTAATTTTACTTGTAATTAAAACATTAACATACTCACCCACTCGTAATTAGTTTATGAGGGACAGGACGGAACTGTATAATAGACTTCTTTCCAATTACGACGTTCACATTCTTATTTTGTCGATCCCTCAGGGCTATGAGAAACATTTATTTTATTGTTTTACATAACAATTATTAACTTGTTTGGCTGTACTTTCTTACTTCCCACAGTTGATTTTTATCGTTAGTATAAAATTTATAACAAATAAATTCTCGTAAGGCTAACAAGAGAACTATGTTCTTCTTATCGTTTCAGCCATTCATTTCTGCTATTGTTTGACTTTTAAAATGTCTCTCTTTAATGCAAACGAATTTATTAAAGACATTTTTTGTTCTTTCAATTGGCATTTCTTGAGTTTTTTTTCTTTCCTTCCAGTTGTGTATTTCCAAATTTTTTTTAAATCGTTTTTGTACTTTTTAATCTTTGAGGTGTAATTTTTCCTGTTTTTATTTTGTTTTCAATAGTCTTTTTCAAGCTGCTTTAACATTGTTTTTTGTTCTTCTAGGCAGAATGCTAGAATTTTTGCTTGCGCTTCTCTTTGAATCTTTTTGTAAAGCTTTAATAGAACCGTGCTTTCTATCTTTCTTAGCTTGTTTTTTTTTTGTTATTTGAGACGGTTTTTTGCGTTAATTGTCAGTTATATCAATTCTGTTCATTCAATTTCATCGCAACTATGTAAAAGCTCTCTAATTATTAGAAAATGGTAACCGTAATTGCAGGTGTAAAACTTGGATTAAAACGTTTTTCATCAAATTATGTCAAATTTCTATAGGTAAAATGCTGTGTAGAGATACTTTTTTATTATCTTCGGACATCCTTTTTTTTAGCCATTGCATGGAATGACTGCACATTTTTATCAGCGCAGACGATACGTTCCAGCGTAATAAAATTCAGATTTTTTAGCGGAAACGAAAGCTACCTAGTGCTCTAAAAATTATTTGTCAATATGAAAATTCTATCAAATCATCTATTTGTCAATATTGTCGACAATGACCTAACCAATTTTGTGGTTCTTAGATTTGACTTTTGAGATTCAGAACAAATTTGTACGGTATATACTTTCTTTTCTTTTAATGGGTGTTATGATTTAATTGAGATTGACAAGTAATTTTTATACCACTATATTAGGTATTGTTTTCGCCATGAAATTTGAATCTTACCCTAAAATCTTTGATTCTTCAAGAACGTTTCTTTGTTTTCTTTTTGCTTCTAATCGACGTCTTTTATCTTTTTCTGGAGTTTTTTAATTGTTTTTTTATCAATTATTCTCTCTCAAATCCTCTTTTCCATATACCAGTTTTTATCTCTCTGGTGAAATAATATACTTCTGTTAGTGGAGTAAAATCGGGCTAAAATAAATAAGGGTCCTCTCTGGTTATACCGTAAAAAAATTTTTGTATGAAAGAAGTCTCGTAGGACGGCGATTTTACTCCACTATATCGCCTTGTTTAATCGCTGGAGATTTGCTTGTGATAATTACTGTCTGTCCTGTACTGGCAGCCCACCTATCATCGCTATTCTCAAGTCTTCACTTTACCTAAAGTTTTTTTTTTGTAGTGCCTGTCAAATTGTTGTACATTACATAATTCAATTTAAAATGATGAATTAATAACAATAAAGTGAAAGTTACTACAAAAATATGTAGTGAAAATGACACCCTGAATGTGAATTTCTAAAGGCTTTCAGCTATGCAACTTTCTTTTAAATCTACTATACACATATAATATGTACATATTAATTTGTACATAATTGTAAATTGTACATAATTGTAAATCTACTATACTGGCTGTTTTACGAGCAATAATGAGCCTGCGAAATTGAAAATGCAACCAGCATAACAATTCCAAAGTTAACGTAGTTATTTTTTTATTGATTACAAATACATTAAATAAAAAATTATTTAATTATTCGGTTAACTGAAGACAGACTAATGCCACTTGCTTGAAAGATCATTTTTTGGCTTACATGTGAACAGTATCTGTAGCTCTTCTAGCTCTTGGCTTTTTCAAAGGTGGCCAATTTTTCCTTAAGGTAGTTTCAAGTCGTTCGAATATGGTGTCAGCAAGAGTTCTTCTCTACCCGGAAAACGTTGTCTGTACAAACTCATCGCGACAGAGGCATTTTTTCCATATATCATCATCATGTCGGTTTTTTCATAGTTTGAATACATTTTTTTATCGGTAAAAGATTTGACAAATAAAATTTGAAATCAATATCATTTACATTAACTCTGGAAGTGTATTGCTGGTTGTATTTTCATCTTCACAGGCTCATTATCACTCGTCAAATAGTCTGTACACTCTATAAAAAAAAATACGTTTTGTTATTATTATATATATTTTTTTAAATAATTATTAAAGTCATCAGTGAAAAAGTATTTATTGCAGATTTATTATAGACCTCTTTATTAATTTTTTGGACGATTACAGAAAACAGTTATTGTATCTTTGGTTATTGTTGATGGTGGGCAACCAGTTATACAGCAGCGTGTATGTGGTTGCAACATTATTTTAAAAATTTAAAAACATGAAATTTTTGTGCAAGTTATTTCCTGATTGAATATAGAATAAACAAGTTTTAATGATTAGTATTTTAAAAATAGTATAAGTTTTATTTAGCAGTTATATTCAATAAATTTATTTTTTATTTATTAAAATATTTAATTTTTTATTGCGCATGCGCAAAAATTTGGTAGTCTAACCTCCAAAACCTTTGATCTAAATTTATCAAAAATTATTAAGTAACACGTGATTAAACTACAACAATGTCGTTACTTGCACGTAACATTTCCCGGATTTTGATTCAAGTAAGTCTGTTAACAGCCCCCTTGTCATCTGTCATAACCTAACATTTTGTAGGCCACACAGACAGCGACGGTTCGGAGCATCCACTCATCTTTACCAACACTGAATGAAACTGTAAGTACATTTACTCTGACATGAAACTCTTTTAAATTGCTGTTAAAAGGGCCTTTCTGAACGCCCTGACACTCGAGTCACCTGCACCCTAATCCCCGGCGATGGCGTGGGCCCCGAACTGGTCTATTCAGTCCAGGAAGTGTTCAAAGCAGCCTCAATCCCCGTCGATTTTGAAACATTCTTCTTTTCCGAGGTGAACCCAACTCTCAGCGCCCCCTTAGATGAAGTCGCTAAATCAATTTCGAAAAACCGGGTTTGTCTTAAAGGAATTCTCGCGTCGCCTGATTACAGCCACACGGGGGAGCTCCAGACGCTCAACATGAAATTACGAAACACCCTTGACCTGTACGCCAACGTGGTACATGTCAAGTCACTTCCAGGGGTGAAAAGGCGACATGAAGGCATTGATTGTGTTATAATTCGTGAACAAACAGAAGGAGAGTATTCCGCTTTGGAGCACGAGGGGGTTAAAGGGATCGTCGAGTGTCTTAAAATTGTCACAGCGAAGAAGTCACAAAGAATAGCAAAATTTGCGTTTGATTATGCAACTAAAAATAACAGGAAGAAGGTTACAGCTGTACATAAAGCCAATATTATGAAACTAGGAGATGGACTTTTTTTGAGGTCTTGTGAAGCAATGGCGAAATTGTATCCAAAAATTGAATTTGAAAGAATGATCGTCGATAATTGTACCATGCAAATGGTATCAAAGCCCCAACAATTTGACGTTATGGTTACCCCAAATCTTTATGGTAATATTGTTGATAATTTGGCTTCGGGACTTGTAGGGGGCGCTGGAGTTGTAGCAGGGGCTTCCTACTCGGCCAACAGTGTCGTTTTTGAACCTGTAAGTTTTTATTGTAGAAGCGGTTGGTGCGTAGGGTTAGCCGTTGGTTAATTAAAGTGGCAGTTTTATCTGTTTTATGGGTCTGTAGGACCTGCCAATGAGTGTCTCGACTTTTTTAAATCAAGAAACGTAAAAATCACATCCAGGGACTCTAGTTTACATTTATAATTTTTTTAGGGTGCGCGTCATACGTATTCCGAAGCTGTAGGTAAAAATGTGGCCAACCCCACAGCGATGCTCTTATGTGCAGCAAAACTCCTCCGACACGTCAATTTGCCCCAGTATGGTGATATGATAAGAAACGCTATTGAACAGGTCCTGTTAGATGGCAAAGTCCGGACTAAAGATATTGGGGGGCAATCTAGTACTCAAGAATTCACATACGCTGTTATAAATAATCTTAAAATGCCTTCTAGAGTGTAGAATATTTAATTCGGTAATAATTTATTTGTCGTACTAAAAATGTATATTGTAAATAAATAAGCTCCAAGCCCAGTGATTGTTATAGTACTCAGTATTTATTGTAAATTGACGAATTTTTAGGAAAAATGTTGCTTTAGAATGTTATTATTTGTTAAGAGAAATATACGAAGTGCTGCAAATAAAATTGATTGAGTCATTGAAATTGGTTTCTCCTTTGGGATAAAAAGGAAGTTCGCGTGCCGAAAGTCGGTTTTAATTTAGAATTAAATGAGAATTGAGAGACTTGAAAAAATCACACAACGAGGGAATAAAGACGTAGAGATAATAAGTCACCTTGTAAAAGATTAAATGGATAGAAAGGATCCGGGAAGGAAAGTTCGAGAGAATTGCGTAATTGTTGGAAAATTTAATTTGATAATTTTTATCAAAGTTTTGAATTTGAATTACAGATTACCAACATTATTTTAAAAAACCCTAAAAGTTGAATTTTTATTTGTTTTATTCACGAAATTAACCCGGGTTGTTTAACTGCTTCTCATCTTTAAATATGTCTCAATCTTAATCCTAAGTTAATAATTTATCAAAAACTAAAGTTGTTAATTTGTTCTGAAGCTGAAATTCTATTTGTGATAACGAGCGATCTAAAAGTCGTGTAATTTCAATTGGGAAAAAAAGATTTAGAGGTCATGTCTAGACCTCGGTGGGAATATGGGAACAAAAACCCTTTACAGTCGTCTAGCTATCTACTCGTACCCGCCACGCGATAAAACATTGAAACTTGAATTGGTCGATAGTAGTACCAAATTTGTACCGCTATCGACCAATTTGAGTTTCAATGTTTTATCGCGTGGCGGGTACGAGTAGTTAGCTAGACGACTGTAAAGGGTTTTTGTTCCCATATTCCCACCGAGGTCTAGTCATGTCTGAGAATTGATTTTTTTTTTGTTGGAGTATGCTTTTTTGAATGACGTTTAAACACATCGCCGGGTACGGTTTTCCCTTGTTAACTTATTATTAGTTTAAACTCGGTAAGGATACGTTTTTGACAAAAATGCTAGATAAAATTTTCATTTGTTTTTGTGAGTTCTATCGGTGGTTATTTTTTTTACATTCAATTCCCTAACAGTCTGTATATCGCCTCGCAATTTTTTTTTATACAAACTTTTCTTTTGACGTTTTTTATACGTCTCACCATTTAGGCAGCGTTTCTAAATAACACCAGCGCTTTACAAATTTTAAATATTTTGTTTAATATGTTCTAGGAAATTTTTAGTTATTTTTTCTTATACAAAATAATATTAAGAATTTGATTCTATTTATGACAGTATTTTTTATGAAACTACGTTTTTTGTGTAATTATTTAATCAGTTCTACTCATCAAGGTTGAGCAGTGTTAATCTCCTTCCTTCTTGAACATACTTATGTGCATGGAATTAAGGGAGTGAAAACTCTTCCATATTTTACTTCGTGGTTTCGCATTAGTATGAAATAATATTTTCGTATAATTTTTACATTTACTTAAGTGTCTATTTTTGGCATATTTTCGATTTTTTTGTTTTTAAAATAAACAGAAAAGTAATTTGCTAGAAATATCAAGTTGCTGATGCATATACAACTTCACACTATGATGAGCGCCAATTTCATTTTAGTCAGTCAGAAAGTCTTTGCTTAGAAATCGGGTTTTCAAGGAGATTATTAAAAGCGGTATTGTTTTGAAGGAAAGTAGGCATAAGGTTAATTCGGGATATTAAATTATTGAAGGTAAGTGATATCAGAATAAATTATTTATTTGTTAAAGTTTTTTATTTAAGTATTTGCCTAAGTTAAATATTAGTTTTTAATAAAAAAGAGGTTTTATATGAAGGATGTTTATTCAGAAAAATGAGCTTCTAAATATTTAATCAAATAATCAAGTTGGTGGTGACGTTGCGCTAACATAACTCACTTCAATGAATCTTCAGGAACTTCAATCCGGTGGGAATCTGGTCGTTTAAAGATTACTGAATTTTTTCTGTTATTTGTAATGAAACATTTTCATTAAATTAATGCCGAAATTACTTACCAAAAATTGTTTGTTCACAATAAGAAAAATAACTAAATAAGGGCGGAAAAAGTGGCTAATTTGCTTTATCGAAAATAAGTCGTACATTGGCTCTAAAAATTTTCAGTTTAAAATTTATCATTTTTGATTTGGAAATAAAAAATGTTTTTTTTTTTGTACGTTTATCATAACTTGTTTTCATTTCTTAATGAGGGCTGGGCAGAACGATTGACAATAAAAAAACGATTAATTACAATTAACTTGTGTTACCAAGATATTGGCTTTACAGTTTTTTGATTAACCGATTTTTGCTTAAATTGATTTATTGATCAATCGATTACAAAGTATTGGTTATCAATTTTATCACCTTGAATTCGAACAACTTTTCACTAAATAATTATTTAAATCGTAAATTATACAAAGACGTTCTAAATTCTATTCCAAACAATAAAATAGATATGCTTTAAAAATTTGTTTAAAACAAAAATGTATAACTAAGAGCAGCAGAAAAAATCGAGAAGCTGAACATCTTTCTATTGCGACGTCACAGAATCGAAGAACCAGTGGCAAATGCGCACACTGCATCACGAAATCCTCGTAATTTCAAAATAAAGAATGGTAACTAAATTTTGTTATAAGATGTGGCTATTCGGATCAAACAGAAGGCTACTGCAATAAAAAGAACTTCGAATGAAATTTGCAAATTTTTGCGCGATTTTTAAAAGTGGTCCTACTTCACTAATACATACAATACATCCAAAACGGTAAAACAGTACTAATTTTTAGAAAATGTTATAACTGTGTTATGAGCATCTCAAATTTAATTTTTTAAAAATATTTTCTTTTTAAAGAAAATATTACTTCACTGCTTCATAACTTTTTGTAAAATAAAAATTTAGGAAAAAACAAAAAAGCGAAGTTACAATACATTTGTTCCTTAATGATTAAAAAATTGTCACTTTTTTACTAGATATATGAGTACTTGGTACGGCAGAATCATTTTTGAAAATCAAATTGGGTACAAAGTTTTTTCACTACAGTACTCTTCCATTTGGTTCTACAAATCACCACTTACAATTTGAGTTTTATGCTCTGATTTGAAAATAAAGGTATTTCAAAATTTACCAGCCATTACTAATGGAGAAAATTCTTGCAAAGTCAGATCACCTGCCTCGACTCTTTTGTTAAAATTTTGGCATCAAATTATTGTCATTGTAAGGAATTCAAGATAGAGTATACCTACCTAGCCTTACTTCGTGCTTCTATGCGGTTTTTTTTGTGGATTTTTATTGAAAAGGTCTAGTGTGCATTTTTACATATTAAAGGGCTAATTTCAAGTTGAGATAATACCAGTAGTATCTTTGTTTCTATTTAAAATTAATAAAATTTGGGGTTGTGAATGGTTGTTATTGCGGAAAAGGTATAATAGCATTACCATGAATAGATACTACCGTTAATATCTCAACTTGAAATTAGCTCATAAGCTCATTTTTGTATATAATTAAAATACAACAAATAATAGTTTTTGAAAAATGATAAATGCTACTGATCCGGTAATAGCGTTTTTGTATACTAGCAAGATAGTAATTTTTATCGACTTTTACACATTTTTTGATAATCTGCAAAATTGATATTTCGTTTATCTTGTATTTAGAATCTCGAAATGTTTCATGAATAAATATACGGTCTTCTTCATTTCTATCTAATTCATAATCGAGCGCTTGAAACTTGCATTGAACCTATGGATCTAATCACGAACTATTTATAATAAAACGGGACTACTATCTCTTAGTCTTGGCCTATTGTTTAAGGGAGAGACCGAGAAAGAGACACATTCAGTGGCTCTTACCTATCAACTATAAAAAGTGAAAATTTTTAATCACCAATAGTTTTAAACGAATAAAACAAATAGTAGATAGCATTTGAATAATGTAATTCCTAATACGTGTATTAAAAAAGGTAAGTTTTGTAAAAAAATGATTTTTTTACAGTGCTGTTTTTGTTTGTATAATATGTAAATATTTTATGTATAATAAAACTCTAGGAGGCGATATTTTTGTTTCTAATAGTTTAAGCATTAGATTCTATGAAAAATAAAAAAGCGTCAAACAACCCGAAATATAAATATTAATTATCTAATTCTCTAAGTATGACAGTTTTTTTATTTGTTTTGGAACTTTTTTAACAAAAAACTTTTATCTTCTTGCTGCACTACTTGACTGTCTCTCTCAACTTTGAACCAGATATTGTTCTCATCGGTGTCGGCCGCCAAGTGCATGCTCCCTCTATTTTTTACTTCGTGGTTCCAATGGATCAACACAAAACACGTCTCGAGCACTCGACTATGATATTAGATTTATACTAATTAAATTTTACCCATCGATTAAGAACTAAAGATAAATCAAAAGATATATTTTACTTTGTTCAAGAAAATTTTTAAATTCGCAATTGTCTTAAAAATACCTATCAAAAGATTTTTTTTTATCTTGGAAAACATTTATGAAATTTGGCTTACCTAATTATTTCCCAGTGTAAGATGTATTAATGTTCTTTGTCTAAATAGAGGCGAAAGGCTTTGACCTAGACATTAACAGCTTAATAACTTTTTAGCACAAATTGATTTTAGCTACTAAATATATCTAACTTGGAAGCCTAATTTATATTAGTATAGCTATTTTTAAAGAATATAACATACAACGTTAATTCATAGTAATTAGTTAAAAAGTTAAAGACTGTCTAAATACAAAATGAACAATGCATCATAATTATTAATAGTATAAGCTATATTTTTTATCAACAAATAACATTCTTGATAAGCATTCTAATGGTACGCGGTTGCTATGGTCTATTGAAATAACCGCTGATATTCAAAAGTGTACGTGATGGCTCAGGTAAAAGTATAATATCTTTGTATAATTATATTTATGTTATACTTATCCAAAAACACTAACTTTATATGGTTCTATTTCTTTGTATAAAAGTTAATTTCTTAACAAAGAGTTTCCAATACAACCCGTCGACTCATGCCACTACCATAATTTACTTCTTATCGGGCGATATGTCGCTCGGTTCTACCGAATGTAGTCTGAAGAATGTAGCCTTAACCTGAAGAAATCAGAAATGGTAAGTAATTTGCTTATTATTGAAGTTTTATCTATATTATAGGGGCCTTATAACATTAGCTTTTTTGGATAAGTATATTTATAGAGGCTCTTCAAATACACACTTACGGCGCACTATTTAAAAATATTTTTTAAAAGACAGGTGTTTTAGTGTAATAATTGTTTTGTAATCGTGATTTCTGTTGTAATCAAAATGATCAGAAAGAAAAAAGCAATGAAATTAATAAGTCACAGTAAACTCTAATAAGCATATAACACCGACATGGCCACTACCAGAATTTGCCAACCAACAAAACTATTCTCTACGACTGGGTGGAAACAACTACTTTGACAGCTAAATACTTACCGACTTTGTACATGTACAGCATCTAGTTGCCTCAGTAGCATACACACGGGTAATCAGCGAATTATTAATTTCAAGTTGCAAAAGACGATCTAATCGAACAAAACACCAGTTTTGTTCCGAGATGACTTTAAACACTCCGAGATGACTTTAAACATCAATCTTTACTGTCTTGCACACTTTTTGGCATACTTAAATTGTGTATTTTCTTATACTTTATAGAGCACCATCAGTCTCTAAGCACTGTTTAAGCTGCTCTATTGTTTGGAGCAATAGATTTTGCCGCAAAAGCTTAGACTATGAGTGTCTTGCCTAGCTTAGGCTGGTGCATTCCTTTACAGTATAAACTCTGCGGTGTACCTACCTTTTGTTTAGTAAATCTAATTTGCGACTTTAGTTGTGTGTAAACGAGCATTGCCTTGCATGTAAACAAAATTTTTACCTATTTTCTTCAACATGTACAGAAACTAATTGTATTTTTTATAATCTTCTTAATCTCAAAGTTCTGATATCCGGCTACAAGCAAAAAACTGTGGCTTACTCTTGCCGTTGCTAGTTTATATTTTCTTGCGCCTACTGTAAGCTGTTTGCACTGTTTGCAGGATTTCCTTGGAATATTGTAAGCTTATGTTATTTTTTACCACTTTCAAGGATGTTCCTTATATTATTTTTATGAGTGTAGTTTCTAAATTTGTTAACAATTTTATCACTGAAAGGCAAAGTTAAAGGCAAACAGGTGGGTATGAAAGTCATTTGAATATTTTTTATTTAAATTTGGTGTAATAAACTGAGAATATCTCAAAATATGGAATAATATTATTATTGTTTCAGACAATTTTATACGTGTTGATTTATATTTAAATAATATCTAATAGCAAATAGTAATAAATTTTAATTCTGGTGTGAAAATCATTCATTGTCACGTGAACCAATGACGTGAATTGCTTTTGCAATTACCTTGTCAAAAATTTTCAAGAGCGTACCTACTTGCTAGTGAAAAGTTTCTAGGAGAGAGAACGGTCAAATTGTCCCGACTTTTCGACTTTTCTCCGACTCGTTTCAGTTCAAATCAAGTTAGTAATTTTTTCTTTCGCTTGCGAATATAAAATTAGCTCGGACATTAGAAAGTTTTCTCTCGGCAATTGGTTCTTTTTTTCCCAAAAAGATTCATTTATCAAGTCGTAACGCAAGCGCTAAACGCGTCCATCGTGGAAAACAAGTCAGGAAAGCATGTGGTCGAGTTAAATTCGCTTTGTCAGTTCGCGAACATACACGACGGTTTCGAATAAAAACTTAAACAATTTTATTTTCGGAAATTATTGTTTACGAAACACAATTTAGCATGCAAGTGTTAATTTTTAAACGAAACTCGGGCGTCAAAATCGAAATCGTAAATTGGTGAAGTGAAAAGTGTGGAGTGACGATTCAAAGGTATGACATCGCGTCAAAGGAATTATTGTTGTTTGCTAGATAAGGGAACCAAGGGAAAAGAAGTTTTTTTTATGTCTGAATACAATGATAAGAGTCTGAAGACAAACAAACTAATCCTTTTTATTGTGGTGTTATTTGTCCTAATTGTGTTTTCCTTTTTCAGATTGACAGGTAAAGCTGTGGATTGCTGATAATGTAATTAAGCAACTGAAATAACGAGAAAAGTTGCGTTTAAAGAAATCGATACAAAATTAGATATTTTTATTGTATAAATTTTGGATGAACGTCTCGACTTACCCTCTTCTTATAAAAATAACCCTCTCTTGAATATTTCATAGCTGACTCGGATCTGATCTGTTTGCTAATTTATACACGTGACAATAAAATATATTCAAACTTTTACTTTTCTTACTGATTGACTCGGCTCCTAACTTTTTTTTTGCTTGACATGTTTGTAATGCATTATTGAATATGTACCTATCAGAGGGCCGTTGCTTTTACCACAAATTAATTATACTGTGTACATCGCAAACACAATATACTTAAAAGCTTGCCGAGACGAATGTTTCCAAATTTTGTGTAATATAACATTTTTGCAAAGAAATCAATACTGAACAAGAATTTGTTTAATAATCGCTATCTAAATAAACAAGATTATTATCAAAATTCGACATGTCGCGATTAAAATAAGTTATGTAAAGAGGGAATTCCTGGAATAGCTGCCCGCGGCTGGTATTTATATTACCCCAAAAAGTCATTTTGTGCCCACACTGGCACTATTTTTGTACGAATCTGTTCTAAAATATTCAGTCAATCATCCCCAATTATCTGAGCCAAGGGCAAATTCTTCTCATGCAAATTGACTTTATTAAATAAGTTGGGAAATTGCGGCAACTATAGCATGTAGTTCAAGTATCGAATATCGAGTTTGAAAGCAGAGGAGTTGTGATGGAATTCAGTCAATATATCGAAATTAATTCTTTTATAGAAAAATCTGTACTGTATAACAGGTGGTTTTTCGTTCTCGCCAGTCAGTGTGGGCAAATAAACGATTTTACGACATCAACTTACTAAAGATTCCTATTAAGCGTCGTCAATAAAAATCAACTTGCTTAATTGGATCCGGGGGTTGTAATAAAAATGTGAGATTTGTTGGGTATACATATCGAAAAAAACTATAGATAAGATGACACGTTCCGGGTATTTCGTCCTACGCACCTGTTTGGTTACTAAGGTAACAGAACATACACGCAACAAACATTTACCGTGCTTTCACATGATTGAGGCTGTATTGCATTGGTGGCAGGAGTCGAATGATAAAACTGTTTGTCGTAGATAAAATTAGAATAGTTGTCAAGTTAAGGGTTCCCTAAACAAATTCGACCATAGGACAATATTTTAACATATTAGAAATTTTCTTGTGGATTTTGATCTAATTTTTCTTTACAACAGACTCTGTGATTTAATTACATGATTTACACACCAATAAACTAAATAACAGACTTCATTAATCAACTAAACTACATTAATTCTAGCTCTTTTTTCGCCGCTTTTATCTTTGACTACTTTCTCGGACTTCCAGCTCCGCGACGTGCAGGGTACTATCAAGTATTTACTTAAAAATTTTTCTAAAGTGTTATAACATTTTATTAAAAGAAGACTTAATAAAAATGAATTACGAAACCATTCCGCTGTTACTAAAGAAAATAGCAACGGTCTGTGAAATTCAATTTTGTGGTCGTTGCTATAAGTAACGGCTGCAAAGTAAAATGAAAAATTACTGTTGAAGAAAGAACCTTCTTTGAACTCAGTTTTTAAAATCTTTTTAATGTCTACGAGATTGTCCTACCTTGGCTATATTTTTTCTGTCACATCGTCAAAAAATGATTTTGCGGCTGAAGAACATAAATAACTATTTTGAGTGTGTGTTTGGAAGATTTCTAGTCATTTTATTGAGAAAAGTTATTTGAGACTACTAGAAGGTGCTCCAAATTCAGTTGTTTTCTAGTTACTAGTTTTATATAAAAAAGGTTTCAGGTCATCAATCTAAGTGTACGATAATGTAACAGTTCTGACTTCTGACAAACAACTACTGACAGGCTCGGCAGTAGAATTTAACCAAGAAATACTTTAAAATATTGTTTTGTCACACCATTTTAGAGTGTTTTTAAGTGAGCACTTTATGCTGTTTTTTTTCTTATAGATGTTTACCGAGAAGAATCTAGTCACTTTTCGTCTTTGTAGGTCATCTCTCTAGTATAGACTTAAGCAAGACTTCTGACTGGGATCATCTTTGATCTAGTCTTTAAACTTTGCTGAATGTTTGTCACTTTGTTTATATTATAATTAACTGCTATTTAGGTCTTTATACGTTTACTATAACTTTGTGACATATTCGGAGGTTCTAATATGCATTTCTTGTTGTTCAGCAATGGATAACGTCTTGGGCATTACCTACATCAATAGATAACTTTTTTGCTATTGAAATTTTGGTTTACTTCTTGCTTGTTAACGTCTTTTCACAATACTTGACCTACTACAAATATTGTCTAAGTAGCCATAGTTTCAACCAATTTTTTCTATATTTAGTGTTGATTTAAATTTTCTAAAATTTGCGGATGATATTGTTAATAACATTGCCAATCACGGTCTAAGAAACGCGACATATCTGTTTTTCGCTAATCGACAATAAACACTACATTTTAATGACAATTTAAGCGCACTAAACTAAAGGGTTTTTTAATAAGGATGGGTTGATGTTGGCACCCTGTGGCGGCCATGTTTTTTTGGTAATGTCTGTGTAATCTGGTGTTTATTGTTCAGTCACTGATGCCAAATTACCATGGCAAATTACACAATTGAGCAACACGTCCAAATGATAAAACTTTATTATGAAAATGACTGTTCGTTAGTTCGAGCATTGCGCTCGTTGCGCCCATTTTATGGTACACGGTGGTCCTTCAAAATCGACTCTGCAGCGTTTGGTGACCAAATTTGAAACAACAGGTTCAGTAAACAATCAACCAACACCCCATCGTCAAAGAAATGGTAGATCGGCTGAAAATATTGCTGCCGTACGTGAAAGTGTACAGAAAAACTCGAGGCAGTCAATTCCGCGTCGTGCACAAGAACTCGACCTTTCGCAGACATCAGTTTGGCGAATTTTGCATCGGGATTTGGGATTACACCCGTACACAATCTAATTGACTCAGGAGCTTAAAATTAATGACCATAGACAACGCCGTTTGTTCGCTGACTGGGCTTCGAACCGTTTAGAAGAACACCCCACATTTGGTCGAAAAATCATCTTTAGTGACGAGGCACATTTTTGGATGAATGGCTACGTTAACACTCAAAATTGCCGTATATGGAACGACACTAACCCACACGAGGTTCAGCAAGTTGCAATGCATCCACAAAAAGTTACTGTTTGGTGCGGATTTTAGGCCGGCGGCGTCATTTGTCCATACTTTTTTGAAAATGACGTTGGTGAGGGCATCACCGTCAACGGCGAGCGCTACAGAACGATGCTAACAGATTTTTTTTGCTCTAAATTAAACGAAATGGAGGTAAACGACATGTGGTTCCAGCAGGACGGGGCTACGTGCCATACAGCAGACGCCGCGCTGGACGTTCTGCATGAAAGATTTGAGGGCAGAGTTATTTCTCCCAAAGGTGACGTGAATTGGCTACCAAGATCGTGCGATTTGACCCCGCTAGATTTTTTTTTGTGGGGTTTTCTCAAGTCGCAGGTCTATACCAATCAGCCGCAATCAACCGATGCCCTTAAAGTCAATATCACCAATGCATCGGTCAAATTTGCCAGATCTATGCGAGTGAGTCATTCAAAATTGGTCCACTCGGATCCATACCACAGTTAGAAGTCGCGGCGGACATTTGAACGATAAATAAAGGCATGCATGGACCTCTCATATAAAAAAAGATTTTTTTAAATACTTCACACACAGCTTGTTTTATTCCATTTTAACATCGAC
Organism: Tribolium confusum; assembly: GCA_029207805.1. NCBI lineage: Eukaryota > Metazoa > Arthropoda > Insecta > Coleoptera > Tenebrionidae > Tribolium > Tribolium confusum. The sequence goes on from JALGAY010000006.1 coordinate 17,460,961, forward strand.
CCATTCTTATTGATAAACCTTTTCTTTACCTAAAAAAAGGTAAATTAAAAGGATCTGCGAAAGAATTATATATTTAATACGGCAATAAAGCAGATGTCTAGTCTGACTTCAGCAGAAAAGCAAAAGCACACCTTGTCCGACTTCAGACTGAACTATCAGTCAGGCATTAAATCACATGCTTAATTACCTAATTAAACAAATAACTATTAAAAAATTTATCTCTGTTTTGACAATTTAACATTTTGAATAACAAACAACCTAATTATGTAGCTAAAACGGTAAAGTTAAAAAAATATGTTGTCAAATAATTTTTAAATAAAATTAGTCATAAAACTAGTAAAAATTTCATAAATCGGAGATTAGGAGCCGGTTTACAGAAAGTGAAATTAACTTTAATTGCGATTAAATAGTTAATTCGCGATTAAATGCCGATTTTGACCAGTCTAGTCAAACACGAAGAAAGCCGATTTAATCGCGAATTAACTATTTAATCGCAATTAAAGTTAATTTCACTTTCTGTAAACCGGCCCTAAATGGTACAAAAGTCTTAATTAAACAAAATGTAAAAACTTTATTGACTTTATAGTCAATTTTTTTTACAAGTTAAAAATAAAAGAATACAAAAATTTAGGTTGGGGCTTTATATCTTAAAAATTAAGAGAGATAGATTTTTGTGGAAATCTTTTTGGATCTGGAACTTTCTCACTCTAAGCAATTACGTATCATTATGTTGGTCAGTGAATTTAGGGGACCTTTTATAGTAATGAATGAGTCGAGCGTTAGATAAAGTTTATGCCGAAACCTATAGAACCTACAATTCATCAATAGATAAAAAAAGCAAAAAATGCTTCAAAAAACGTTACGAAACGGCATTAAAAAAATTAGATAACGATGATTGGAAGAGAGAAAACAAGAAGAAGAGCGATATAAAAAATAGAAATCTTTGCGAAATTCGATAGCTTACAAGATACATATTTTCAAGAAAAACGTTTAACCATGAAAAATAAAATTGAAGAGATCGTTTTAAAAGATGAGAAAAGCTGGAATAAAACTCCTAATGAAACAATATTATAGTTTCCTTGCTAAATATTTTTATTCTTGATTTTTATGGAAACTAATACACATGCTACGTCAGAAATTTTATAAATTGTTTTTTTTTTTGTCATCCAGTTCTTCACAATCTACAAATTTGGATTCCTTGCTTTTTTTTTCTAAATATTTATGACAAACTGCTTTTGTTTAAGACTCTTACAATCTTAACAGACTGTTGTCACCATGTTCTCATCTATTTGTTTCTGTCGCCATTTTTACCTTGTTCGTTCGAAAGCTTTGGAGAATTGTTTCGACTATACATTTTGTTTACTTCATATCTTTTTACTATCAGAATCTTTTTACTTCTCTTTAAGCTTGCACTCTACCTGGAGCTTTTTTTACGTAACACGACTACTGGTAGACTTATTCGCTTCTTTTTTCTTTCTCTGTCTTTTTTTGCTCGCGAGATGATATTCTCCAGATCAGTGTTTCGGTAATTCTTCGATGTTCTTTTCATTTTATTATATATTTTTTTATTTTTACTCAAAAGGTTTACGCGCTAATTCTAAGCCAAAAGTAGTAAAGTTACTCCGGAATAAAGATACTTTATTGATAATTGTCTCGGTCGCAGAGCGAAGTAAACACAGAAAAGCAGTCAGCTGTTTGAATTATCGGTGACGATTTTTTGATTTTGGTGACAGTGCTGCATATGAACATAAACAGCAAATTGGTATAATATCTCTAACTTTACTCCGAGTATCTTTACTACCGAAGTATCTTAGAATTAGTCCGTTAGAAACTTAGAACACGACTGCACTTTGTTTAGAGTCGTATTATTTAGCCCTTCATTGCTGTTCTCTCTGGTCATAGCGATCAACAATTTATAGCGTTAGGAACCTGTATTTAAGTACACACACAGTGCCTATTGCAACCGAAATAACTTTGTCGCGATTAGTACTCTAGGTAGAATCTAGATTCTTCTAGATCTTCGTATTGAGCCAAAACCTACGCGACCTTGCTGATTACAATAATCACAACATTGTAACACCGTATCTAACAGTTTTAATTGGTACATTGAACCTTTCAAAGGTTATATTAAATAGGCGTTTTTAATGGTTTTGGTGCAAACCATTTGTGTTTACTATCGAAATCAAATTATTGTAGTGTTTCCTTTCGAGTTTTAAAGCTTTTAATATTATACTACAAGAACGCTTTAAAGCTTTCTAAAGTCTTTCTTCTTAAATTTTTTTTTCCAACTGTAGCCTTTTTTTCTTTGGATTTTGCATACAAGGTCTATCTCTTTAGATCAAATTAATAAAGTATAGTGAAACTTTCTTAACTCGCACAACTCAAAGTTTTTTCTAACTCGAATTTTTTTGCAGTTTAGTAGCTGTAAAGTTTTTGTGCAGTGTAGTGGATATAGTCGGTCTCTTGTTCGACTTTTTGTTTGATTTCTTATTTGCATTATAAATTGCTTTGTTTTATTTCAATGTTATTCTATTTTATTCTAACTATAATTTTTTTCATGTGAATTTCTGTATCAGTTGTGCCGTTTTTTTCTTTTCTTTAAAATTGTCTTTTTTTATTTTTTAAGTCTTGCTGTTTACTTTTTTATTATTTTCATAGTTTTCTAGTTTGTCACATTATAGTTCCGTTGAAAATAAAATTTCAAAATTGCGGTTTCACTGCTAGTTTTTCATTCAATTTTAATTGATCGTTGCACATGCTACAAGCATAAGTTTTGCGCTTCTATTTCTAACCAAATCGAAATTTTATTAACTCCTAAAACTGGTAGAGTTGTGTCAGCCTTCGACAAGTTCCTATCCTTGCTTCGGTATTGTCCCGTTCTAAACAAGAGCATTTAGAAATGTAGGGGGTGAACGGTTGAAAATCTGTTAAAATTGTATTTATGACTTTTGACATTTTGTGAATCAATTTTAAAAGGTATTTTTTTCTACGTTTCTTTTTTTCTCGTTAATGGTTTAGGGAATTCCCTCTTGGCTAGGTTTATACTCGTTTTCACAACTGTTACTAGTCTTATTATTTAACTGTTTTTAATGAGTTTGTTTTTGGAAACTGCGATTTTATTAATAATCACTCATAAATAACACTATTACAGGTAATGCCAACTCGTTTCTTTATCTTCTGATTTTTTCTTTGTTTTTTTTTAACTATTATACCTACTTACTTATTTCTATGAATAAATTTAGCGATGTATTTCAAATTACATTTGAAATGCTTAAATGTGAACTTTAAGCTTTGCGATTTTGATTATAGTCTGATATCTTTGCTTTGCAAACGTATGAACGGGGCCACCATTCAGTGCGTTAATGTTAAATATCTATAAAAAAATTCAAATTGATAATGCTTTGACGTGCAGTTAGAATATTTAATTACAATATTAATTTTTAAAGAAAACTGCATAAAATAACAATTCTAACATTAAACGACTCTGTTAAATTGTCTTTATTTAGTTTTTTTTTGTGTCGTTAACGCACTGAATAGTGTTCGCAGAGAAGAAATATATAGACCGATTCTTATCAGTATGCATTTATCCCAATTGTTTCAGATTCAAAATGAAAGCAACGTCGATCAAATTCAAGGTGACTCGCGAGGAGTCCCACGCAATATCCGTGCCTACGTCTTCCGGGTGCTCTTCCGGAGGAGAATTGTTGACGCCTCATCTGTTGGCACCCCGGAATTCCCTTTCGTCAGTCACCGGTAATTTTTGTTTTTGTATTGATTGCAGTTTCCTGTTAGTCAAGAACCAAACCGATATTGTAGGATTCTGCGTAAATTTAGTTTGGTAACAAACCGACTTTTACAGATGGTTCGTCGAGGCGAAGGCGTCCTATAACACTCCGGATTATGCCTCGCCTGAGCTTGAGCTTACCGGCGAGGAGTACCTCTGCTCCGGCATCGACAACGGAATCTGAATGGCCGACAGTGAGGTAGGTTTTAATTTTTTAAAGTTTACTTTGGGAAATAAAAGTGTCAGAAAGAAATGTTGCGTATTGTTTACGTTGTTGCGGTTTTGTCTAAATATTTATTGACGGAATTAGAACACAATTGTGGGTATTTGAGAGGTAAATAGAATTTTTGGGAGGTTTCTGATGCGCTTACCGTGATAATTAAATTTGAAATTGTGTCAACAGTTCCGGTGTATTATCGATTGAGACGATTTTACATTATTGAAAATGGTATTAACAAAATACGCTTATGTAAATACACCGCCTTCAATATTTGTGGGGAAAAATATTTCATTATAATCTTTCCCTTGAGACTGTTTTGGTATAATCATTATTTCCGTCTTTTGAAAAATAAGCCAATTACGTGGTAACCTTTTCCATGTTACCCCTTTCACATACTTATTGTTGTTATGTCGGAACACAAAAGGTGAAATCGATTTTGTATATGTTTGTCGAAGCCTTATGTTTCCCCTTTATTTTCAAGAGGTTGGTATACAGAATGTCTTTTCACAAATGAATTGTTTAAACTAAATATATATCATATGTAGAACGTTTGAAGTGCGTACCAAACAATACAATAACTGTGTATAGAAACGTTTTCTGAATTTTCCTTTCAAATGAGAATATATTAACTTTCGCGTCTGTTCTTGAAACATCTCTCTTTTCCTTCGATATGTAAATCCTATAGCTCAATTAAATTTCCTCAAGTTTGGTGCCTTTATACACGTGATTATCCTTGTTGTTTGGGATTTTCTTTGAAGGGTCTCTTGATTGTGTAAGGGAGGCAATAATTAATCCGAGTTTCAGTCAGGTATTCAAACAATTCGAAATCACGTATAGGGTTTTGACAAGTCGGGAATTGTTGATTGCCGATTTAAAATTCTATAATAAGATTGGAGATATGCATTTTCAGATGTTCTTTATTTGAACTATTTTAAACAGAAGTAGAATTGTAACCTTATTAACTTAGATGTGTAGGATTTATTGAAGAAATATTTTATTCAGAGAACTCGGCAATTTCCACTTGCAACTAGCAACTCAGCTTGACTTTCAACCTATACATATAACTATTTGACTGCTATATGTGAGGGGACCAAATTCACACGTTTCTGATTGGTCTATCTATAATTGGTCTATAAATGCTTGAGTTTTATGGTAGGGGCAATTTTGGGCCTATGGAGATTAAGAAACTGTAGTGTTTTTAGCGCTCACTACTTTTTACATCAACTCTTATTAAATTCTTCATAAACTTGTTTGTACGTCAATACCATAAAATACAACTATTTATCAGTTATAACTGATCTAAACACCAGACTTTTTTATATTTTGATATAAAATTTATACAAATACAAGAAAACTAAACAAATTGGTTAATGGTGTTTTTTTTTTTAACTCAATTATACTTACTGTTTGGTGGAATAGATTTTATAAGTATCTACTTATCTACACAAAATTCGTATTATAAATGAGGACATATTTATTTTAGAAAATGCACGTTTTAATTTTAACTTTGCAATAATATATAAATCTATTTGAGTACATTTTGTATACTGTAATAGAAAAAATATGAAATATGCATTTTAAAGAAAGATAAGCAATAAGTAATACAGTCAAAAATGTTTTTGTTGAATTAGTTTTTTAAATAATCGCATTTTAATTTTGGACAGCAGAATCTATGCAAGACTTAGAGTGTTGGCTGTGAAATTTATTTCATAATGAATCTTAATAATTGCGGCATCCTTTTTTCAAGTTTATTGTTTACAATATCTAATAAAACTGAAAATGTATATAGGATATTCTTATTTTGAATATCTGTCAAGGTAAATTTTTGTAGGATTGTATGCACATTATTACACGTAAATTAGGAAAAACATTAGTTTGATGTTTAAGGATTTATCAAACAAGTATAATTAAGATAGCTATGATGTAGGGAAAGATGAAGTAAAATCGAATAGATGAATTAACTCGATATGTCAATAAGTATTGCAAACTGTATTTTTAAATAAGATCCTTAGAAATAAAGTTTTTTGGAATTTTAAATGACCACCTAAATAATCACTGGGCACTAATTTTTTGTACACATGAACCAAAAATTAACATTTTGAACAACAAATATTGTTATAAAATTTATTTAAAATAGTAAGCAAAAAAAATATTAAATGGGGTCTAAAAATTTTTCTTGATTTCCAAAGTTAATTACACTGGAGAATACTAAAAATTTTCGAAAATATTTTTTACTAAAATTAAATAATTTTGCCCCACATAACTCAAATATGACAGTAAAAGTTAAAAATTAGTTCAAGATTTAATGATATAAATTTCATAAGTACCCTTATTATAGTAACTATGTAGTAGTTAAATTGTTAAATTTAGAAGGATTCTTTGAAAGACTTTCCACGCAATGTATTTTAAAAACGTAGAGGAACAACCTTTGGTCACCAGGTCTTTTAGAGATAAAGAAACCGCAGTCTTTTCAAAGTTGCTTCAACGTTCTAGCTGATCGCTTCGGTGACATATTTCTCACATTTTGCACATTTCTCTTTACATCAACTCTTATTAAATCCACCATAAACTAGTTTGTAAGTCAAAATCATAAAATTCAAGCATTTCTAAAGTTGTACGTCTTTAAAAAATTGACTTTTGTTTTTGGATAAAATTTTTATTAATTATTGAAACAAAAAAATTAATAATAATATTCACATTTGATGTTTGATTTAAAGCTTCTGAATATTTATGCAACATAGCACAGACATCCTCTTTAGAGTTGATGAAGATATGTTATATTACCATAGAGAAACTAGTAAATGTTGCGATTTTGAAATGTTCATTTGTGAAGTTATATAATTTTCGAAATTAATCAATCAATCACAAATATTTCCAAAGCTTACTAGTGTTTTTCAGGCGAACAGACCGTACATGTTATAATTCATACAATTAGTGAGATATGGTAAATAAGGTAACTATCCCTTATTTTACGTAAAACAGCAACTGCTTTATGAGAGAAATTAATTGTTTTATAAGTGTATAGTTCTCTAGAAGGCATTAAGCAACAAACAGTGGTTAACTAAACATTTCGAATTTTTGTTTTTGTAATAGCACCTTGTTATTATCTGATCACTTGAGATTCATACTGTTAGTTTTATTTTTAACAAAAGATTGCTGCTTTTCTAAGCTACTTCTTTTTTACCTTTACTCTTAAAAAAACATACGAAATAGATTAAGTAACGAGAGTTAGCAAAAATATTATTAGTGAAAAATTAGTGCGGTTTTACTAAAAATCTATATAAAATGAGAGTATTTGTAATTGTTCAGATTTTATTAATTATTTTTTGTAATAGTATTGCTTTTATTGAGTTGATTTTTACTTTGATATCTGCTTATTGCTTTGTCTCATCTGTAGCTCATTAAATATTGTATTTAAGCTATCTACTTTTTACCTTTGATTTTAAACTACAAATATGTTTTTGATTTTTTTATAAATTTTATTTTGGTATTATTATATTATTGTATTATTATATTTTGATTTTATTTTTAATTTTACAAGATTTTATAAAGGAGTTGTTCTTATTCTTTTGTTTCTGCATTTAAAGTTTTTTCTAGTTTTACATGTTGCTTCTTCGATTACTCTATTAATTATCCATCTTTTTTCTCGATATTTAATTTTATCTTGAAGCTTTCCGTTTTTAGGTAAATTTTTACTTTTTTTATCTTTAACTAGAATCTTGCTTTTATCATTTTACTAGGGATGTATTCTGTTTTTAAAGTATCTCGTTTCTTTTTTGCTGCTTGCCTTATTGTTTTTTTTTACAATTTTTTAGTCATCTTTTCAAAAAACTTTCGATTTCTATCTGTTTTTACGAACTCTTTGTTGTTTTGAACTGTTTCTTACGCTTTGACTTTAACAATCCGAAAAAATTCAAGACAATTATTTTGTATACACAACTAAAAAATAATAATGTGCTAAAAGAAAAACAAGTATTTGTTTGGAACGCTTTGATTATTTCTTTAACACTGAAAATACAGGTGACGGTAAACTTTGCTTTATTCTGTATTAAATAATTTATTTACGAGACTGAAATATTCGTTGTGTAATGTATGTGACATGTAGTGAGGTTACGTGAAATGTTGTTGGAAAATTGATTTTTAATGTAATACGAAGCGTAATTAAAATCTGATACTCTATCTCTATTGCATCGCGTATAATATTGCATTAAAAATTAACTTGGATTACGTAGCACCTGTTGAATCTTATCTGCGGTTGATTAAATTTTAACCTAGAATTTTTGATTTATCAAGTATCAATTTCCATCAAGGAAACTTTCTTCGGAAACTCTCAACTAAAAGTTCTAGCTAGGAAATCCATCAATTCTTAGACCTCATCGAAATTGAATTTGAGTCGTATGGCAAGTTAATCAAAGAGACAGTAATTAGCAGAAGCGATATCGCAAAATCAAAAAACGTAATAGTTCTGTGTTTTTTTCTTCTGAGGAAAATTCGATCGTAAAAAGGGGTGATTCACCCTCGTTTTCCACGCGTCTGCCCTTAAACGCAAGCGCAGCGTTCAACCACGTGGTAAAATAGCCGCTTACCTGGCAGTCTATTCGTGCGTTTGCGGTAATTCGGAGCGAACCCGCGTCTGAACCAACCTTAAGAGTAGATAATCAAGCGCACATTTTTTTTGTTTTGGTAAATTACCTAAAATGAAGTCGCACGAGTCACTTTCAGTTGTGTGGACTTTCAAGTGAAAGTGTTCGCTTTGAAGATACCGAGAGGACACCAACATTGTAAACTGGGGCAATTATTGTTTGCTTTAGTTTTGTTTTCGGTATAAACTTTCCAGTGCATTTATCAGCTCAGTGAGGTGGTAAAACACACGAATTTTATTTTTGTATCCGTGTGAAAAATTTATTTACATGTCGTTGGGTCTCGATAAGTGTAAAAGAAAAATTTTTATTTGAGGCTTTACTGACAGTAGGCGATAATTGTGTAAATATAATATTTCACAAGGTTCTAAAGGAAAATCATTTTTCAATTATTGTTGTTGTGCTAATTTTTTAAAAGTGTTTTTAATAAAAAAAGAGGTGGCTCATTATTGTAAATAACATTTTCTTCCTTTGTGTAAACGAATGACGGTAAATGAGAAATGGGAAAATAATAAACAAAGAGAGATGCTTGGAATTTACAACGAATAATTTGTTAAAAGATTAAATTACCTCTCAAAGGTTATTTTCACACAAATTTTTACTTTTTTATTTATTTAATATTTCGATAATAATTTTTATTAAAAAAGCTCAAGTTTGTCCTGGTTATTTAAGGAATGCCGGTCACATAATTGTAATTTTTAATAAAATTTTTTTGGAGCGTCAAAACTAATTAACGAACACCAATCACTTTTCCCAATCGTTATTAAAATCATCGATCCGTTCCAAAAATCTTCCCCTTGCACTAATAGCAAATATGATTACTGTCGAGGACCTTCCGTTATTTATTATTACATTAATCGAATTTAAATTCACTCGCTTTTTATTAAACAAGATGAGTGCCAAATAATCGCTCGATTACTGTTTTCTGATTCAATTTAGAGGAAATACAATTGACAGAAATCAATTTGTTTGTAGACTACACTTTAAAAATAGGGTAAGTCGGAAAGGGTTGTCTCAAAACGCTGTAAATACAGTTTCTGTTTTGAAACGGAAGCATATTGTTAATTTAAATTTAGGAAAATCGGTAACACTGGCAAATTTATCTGATTAATATTTAACATCTTTGTCATGTGTTTTGCACACGGATATAAAAAGTATTTGACAATATCATTATATAAAATTTTGTGCATTTTTGATTTATTGTGTCAAAAAAGCTGTCCTCAGTTTGAAAAATAAAGTTTGGTCTACAATGAAAAAAAACTGTTTTATGATTTCGATCTATAATAAATCTCTTATAACACTCATTTGGGTACTTTAATAGTCGTTACAGCACTAGCCCTATCTTAATGAAACTTTTTGCTAGGAAAACCCTATAAAGAAATTAAAACAAATTAAATTAAAACAAAAATATAACACCTTAAAACACATACATCGTAAATGCAAATAAGTTCATTCGGCTTTTGCTGTGTGTTTAAAAAGCATGAAGTTGAAAATGTAAGGTATCTGTAATTAAGCAAACTAACTTGATATGAAGTGGGTATTCGAAACTTATTTAAAAGGGTTATGTACCTATGTTTAACAAACGTTAAAATAGAAATCTTTAATTTACTTTATTTGTTAAGATAAATAAGTTTTTTCAACGTAAGTAAGCTTATTGGGCTTACATTAAATATTTTACATTAAAAAATAAACGAGAAAGGTAAATTATAAAAAATGGTAAAAATAATTTGTTTTTTAAGTTATTGTGGGCATTCATTTTACATAAAATAGTGATACTGATAAGACATGTTCTGTGCACTCGTTTTTAAACTGAAATTTGTGCCATAAAATATTTTTTTTTTGAAAACTTTTTCTTTAATATGTATTCTATTGTTTCTATATAAAAAAATATTTTTCTGTTGGCAGCAATTTGCTTCGCACAAGGTTTTCTGGAATAATCTATGCAAGTTTAGAAACTGGAACCTAAGTTCCAAATGGCATTTACTTTTTAAATAGAAAGATTAACGAAATAAACTTTTAATTTAATCAATTTTAAATTTTTTGTATATAAGACAACATAAATCACCGATGAGGGAGCCACACGAGAGGAACATGAAACATGCCATTTCAAATTTGACTGAATAATGACAAAAGTTTGTTACAGTCGCCAAGGTTTGGGTTTTTTGCTTAGACCATTTACGCAACCGCTTCGCTGTAATGGACTGCTAATACGGTTCAGAAACACACGCAAACATCTAAAGGACAAAAGTATATCTTGGTCCTTTACTGTGCCGGAACGATTTCAAGTTTTTGCTGTGTAACGTTGCCATATCATGTTTTTAAATTTAAATACAATGTAAGAAAAAAATATATAAGTCTGCAGAATAAAATAAATTGTATCAGCTTTAAAAATTTTGCAAATGTTACATGATGTTTCTATTTAAAATTGGCTGTTTGTTTTTTTTTAATCCCCAACTTTGAAGCAAAATAAATTTGACAACTGCGTACACCGGCGCGCGGTGCTGAAAAGAAAGAAACAAAATATATATTTCTGTCACTTGCATGTTGGCGTGTAACTCACGCACAGGAAGGTTAGGAGATTGGCAGTCCATTACAGCGAAGCGGTTGCGTAAATGGTCTAAGGTTTTTTGTGATTTTCAAAAGATTTGAACTTTTTTTAAATGTCAAATATTATAACATTTTAATTTAACCCGCTTTAAACTAATTACGACTATTAAAAACAAAACAAAAATGTATTTATGTGGAAGTAAATTTTCAATTCTCTTCTCACATGTTTCACTGTCTTATAATAGTTAGTATTTTGTTATTTAAAAAGTAGAATCTGTGGCATATGATGAACTTCTTGAACATAATAAATAAACTTGACTGGTCCATCTATTTTCTAGAAAATTGAACATATTTTCTCCAATTCTGTTCTGAAAATTGCAATTTTTGTTAAAATATTGATTCGTCAGGACAACAACCACATGAAAAAAGAATTATTAACAATATTAGTATTTTCAGAATAGAATCAGCGTGATAGTGGATAAATAAGCGTTTATTTTGCTGAGTTTCTCAGTTTACCGAACATGAAATAAGTATACTTGGACACCTTTTTTATGTCCATTCATTAAATTGTAAATATCGATAATAGTATTGGTATTATCATAACCGCAGTTCCTACTAGGAATATTTTCGAATGATGTGTTTATTTGAAAGGAGTTCCTCTCGTAACAAACTATTTTATTAACGTGTATTCTAAAAACTTTCATAACTAACCCTATATGAACAAAATATTCTCTGAATTTCGCTGTACGAAGTTTTGTGTATCTATATTTTGTGATAAATCTTTAAACTGACTTTTTCGTAGTTACATTTATGTATTTCGATTTTAGAGGAATCAACTCTTAACACTGGGAAATTCCGGTGAAAATTGTATATTTTTTTACTTTCTCAATCAGGTTTCACAAAAGTGAAAAAACGGAGACACCGAATATCATCAATAATTTTTATGACAACCGAAGGCAATTTACAAATTCATTTGAATCAAAGTTTTTTTAAATTTCTGTACGGAAAAAATTTCTGTAAGATAAAACGTCTTAGATCACATGCTGCCAAAATGCTAAAACATTTTAACCTTGTCAGATTTTTATATCACTTGCACTGTGGCATCGTGCTCGTTTTTTAAACCTCTTATATGCACATATAATAGAAAATAATGCATTTTTAACACTTACATTGTATTAATAATGTATATAATTTATGTATATATTATTATCTGTAATTGCCTTATATAGATCTTATTATGCCACTCATTTAACCTGGTTTGAGTTGAATAATGAAATCTACTATACCGCTAATGATGTAATAAATAATCTTCGAAAGTTAATCAATTTAAATTTTATCACTATCAAAATTACACACAATTGTACAAACAGGTAACTTAAAAACTGCAGATTAAAAAATTATTGAATCTACCCTGCAAACTCTTTACTTATCAACGCAAATTTTAATGTTTATGAATTTATTATGTCAAAAATTTATAACAAATAAAGTATATTTATTAAAAAACTTGATCAAAATTTTTTCATCTTTATCTTTAGCTTATTGTAGAAATTTTGAAACTTTTTTTTTTAAATTAGTATCTTTAATTTTTTGACTGGTATCTATCGTACAGCTCGCTGTTTAAAAAAAGTAATTAAATTTGCCAATGTCACCATTCTACGAATTGAAATTGTAGATTTGTGAGGCTCGCAACATGAAATAAAATGCCTAAAGGCAAGTGGTAGACTTATACTTTTTGGGTGGGATTTATCGGCTTAGAACAACAGAAAAACCCAGTTTACATCAATGTAATGAATTACAGAAGAATATTTTACACTGCATAAAAGAGATTGAACTACAAAAGATACACCAGAAAAATGATTTCCAGGACAACAAAAAACAGTATTATGCATTATTTCATTTACATAACATCATTTGCACGACAAAAAACGTTTTTTAACACCCATAATATAATCACGAAGTAAAAGTTTAGGAACCTCAGATAAATTTTTATGTTTAAAGTAAATGGAAACTGTAAGGCGAAACAAACAACCATTCAAACCTTTAGAAAGTAGTGATCATAACAAATATACATACTTTAATCTCGAAGTACGGGACGATTAAAAACAGTTAAAAGATCTTTGGTTATTTCGTTGTTGATTTATTTATTATACGGCAAAATCAATGTCACTGCAATTGTTGAAGTTGTCTTTAAAGTTTGTTCACTTATCAAAAAACCACCAACGTCGCAATTTTGCGTAAAATACAACCGGCAACATTGCATATTTTTGACATGGGGTGAAAATTGACATTTGTCATCGAGGCATATTTTATGTTGTTATATCATAAATAAACGTTAAAATGTGTGGCCTGCCAAAGTGCATTATAAAATATGTTTTTAACTATTAAAACACCCCTTGTCCTCTTTAAACATTCCAATGTGCCCCAATGCCTTTAATAAAATTCGGAAAAAACATAACCTAAAAACTAAAAACAAGCGGGCAAACGACTTTGACAAAGAAGGATTTACAACTCGACCAATCACAATTAAACGAGCACGGGCGCTTCGTTCCATTGGTTTTGTTTTCCCTCAGTCGTGGTGACCAACCTCATAATGTTAAATTACCAAATTTCGAAATTTTATGAATTACCAACTTAAATCAACAGGTGATGGTTTTTTGATAAGTGAACAAACTTTAGTTAGACTTTCGGCTTCAAAAACTCATTTTATGATGTTTTAAACTTGTTACGAGATTTTAGACAACAGCTGCTATAATTATAAAATAAAATAGAATATTAATAAAATAGCATTTTAAAGAACACGTTTTGTAAAGATAGTCTTGTGGCACAAATTCATGCTTATTAAACCGCAAAGCGGTTGTAGAACTGGCTACTATCAAAGCACCCAAATGAGTTCTATACAGGGTGTTTATGGGCATATGGGGTGTGAATGGGCATCAAGTTGGTTTTGCAAATTGTGTTAACATGTTTTTGACAACCATTTGCCGCGGCAATTATAATTTCCGATTATTGGAGTCAACAAACTGTCAAGCACTGTTAATATATTATCATGTATAATAGTCATCACAACAAAGCGGCAAATGTAACAAAAATTCTAGAACTTGATGCCCAGACATTTATAAACACCTCGTACTAGGCTTTTTAAAGGCGCAAATTATAAAAAATAAATTATAAAATTATTTGTTGTTAGTTTTTTAGCAATTTTATATATTAAATGTTGGCTTGGGACATACTACAGTAACTCGTGTAATTATAGATGTTCTGAGAATTTTGGTAGAAAGCCTAATCTTATATTACACCTTCATGTTGTCAGAGTTGATCAAAAATGATTTCTTCTTACGTTTCAGTAATTCGGATTTTACTTTCGGTTTTTAGTGAATTTTTGTAGTTTTATTAGTTCTAGTCTAGTCAAAGCTTGATCAGTATACTCTACTGCAAATATTGCGAAGTACACTTTATTTTACTTTTTATTTTTAGTAAAAAATCATTTGCTCTTTTACACTTGATGTCACAGGGATAGATAGGATTTTCTTGCAGTAAGAGAAAAAATGGGTTCATATCTAACGTCACTAATTCCAAAGGGAGATTAATAATCGTATCATGGATTTAGCGCCTTTCATAATTATTTTTTTATAAATTGTCGATTTATTTTTAAACGAATTGACAGATAACTATGTAATTTACCACTAAAAAGATTTATTACTGAAGTTCTAAATTCCTGTCAGTTTGTAGGGGTGTCATTTTTTTGACACTGACTATATTTAAAGACAAAAATTTAATTAAATTTATATTTACATTTACTCTAAAAATGTAATCATAGAAACAGTAATCGAGCGTGCCTAATAACAATAAAACGGCCTGTAAAAATACAATATTTAGGTATTCAGTAGTTTTTTATCGATCAAGATGGAGTCCAAATAATCTAGTTTGATCGAAATAAATAAATAAATGCACTCGAAAGACCTCCCGGGGCCTGTTTGAATTGCGTGTTTGGACGATGTCATCGGCAGCGATCGAGGTGCAACGTGAAGTAGCCGCTAGGTTGGAAAAAGACGGGAAATTGTGCGCGAGAAGTCACCGTTCGGCGTCGGAACAAGGACCTCATCCTGGTTATCACTTGTGGGGTACGAAGAGATCCAGGAAGCGAACGTCTGCGCCCCAAATGGGCGCCCAACCGAGAACAGCGTTGATACTCAGGTCGAGGAGGTCGTGGCCGGTGGCGCCGGTGGCAAGTAGTAGGTGAGTCAAAAGATTTATAATAGACTTTGGAGGTTTTAATGCGGAAAACTTATCAAAGCGACGGCAAGGATTCGAAACGGAATTTTCAATCAGAAGAGATCAAACGGCCGCGTCGAGTGTGCTTTCCTATTAATTTGACTAAACGAGATTAATTATGGACGTCTGAATTGTAATAACCCTTTTGGTAGATCATTAAGGGTTTGTTTGGTGTCGCATTGTCACTGCCAAAGCTAATGACAGTTGTATGTTAGCGTCGACGTGCTTCACTATGATTAGATTCAGATTTTGGGGGTGAAGGCTGATTAAATTTTTGCCCGTCATATTCAGGAAAAGCCGAGTTTCAATCTTGACATTGTGCTGTTAGCGTAACTTGCCTCAAGATGCTCCAGAATCATCACAACGAAAAAATACTTGATGCGTTTCTAATAAACCTGTTGAGTTTCTCTTGTTGAGCGTGAATAATTCAAGACTTTCCGTACAATCGTACATACAATCAATAATAAACAATGTTTTCGTTTGCGGTCAATGAAGAAGCCAAGTATTTCTTTATAAAGCTCCGGCGGCGAGTGATGGAAAGACACTTAATTTCTCGTCAACCTGGTTTAGGACCACTGCTTTATGACGAGATTTTATGGTCAATAACGGACGGTCTCTAGCCTTTATCAAAAAATTTATAGGTGACTTTGTCAAGATTCCGGACTCTAATCGCTAAATGGACAGACTTGGTATTTATAGATAAGCGAGAAGAAAAGCAGACTAGTGAAATTGCGGACAGAGTGAAATGTAGGAAACAAGACAAATAAAAATAAAACTGATATTAAGTTTCGTGTTTTCGTCTCTAATATTTTGGAAACAATTGGGTGGAGATTTGAGATTATTATTATTTATACGGCTGGAACACATTTTTTTGTTACTGTTAAAATGGCTACATAATCAAAAGAGAGGTGAAAACACTAAATAATACTCGATAGGTTGCTATTAAAGAGTTACAACTGTTTTTATTGCCTACTTTGATAAAAATGAATCATAACAGTTATAAAAATGGGACAGAGTCGTATTTAATTGTCTTAGGGCGGAAAATTTTATATCAGTATCAATCCGTATTTTTTTTTATTAAATTTTTTATTTGACAACTCTTGCTTGAAATGTATTTAAAATGTTATTTTCTGTACGATTAGTTCAAACGAAGATATTCGCGTGACTCACGTGTTGTCTAAGATTCAGTAATAAATGTTTTATGCTCTACAGTGAACACCATTTTGCACTTTTATGAATTTTTTGCCGATGCACAGCGAGAGTTGATCCAAAACGTTCTTGAACACTTTGTAGTATGTCTTTATTGCCTACTTGGCTTTATAGTCCTATGTGCTGATTTCAAGTTGAGATAATACCGGTAGTATCTTCGTTTCCATAGAAAATTAATAAAATTCGTTGTTGTTATTGGTTGCTGCTATGGGTACGTATTAAAATTTGCGATACTATCGGTAGTATCTTAACTTGAAATTAGACCACTAGCGCACAAAACTATTGACAAAAATTAAATTACATTGCTAACTAAACAATATTAAAATAAAAAAGTATAATTCCTGGATTGATTTCTTTGACGATCTTGCCCCATTACTTTTTATACTTTCTGTTGCCTTCATAATTTTTTTCATCCTCTTCTTTTCTTCTTCGCTTTCACTTAGTACTTTTCTTCTATCTAAATTCTTTCTTATTATCTCTCTACTCTCTGTCAGACAATGTTCTATCGTTGCTTTCTTTTATATACTTGTACATATCTACACGGTCTATCTAAGATTTATTCTTTCTTTCTATTGTTACCACATCTAAATTTTCTAAGTACCTGGGAAGATCCGTAGAGAGTATCCGAAAAGTTTTTGCGTTGTGTCTAGATTTTGTTATACTTGTTTATCTTTCTTGTTTGTCAATATCAGAATTTCTTTGCTTTAGTTCTTTTTCTATTTATTTTCCATGATCTTTCAGTCTTGAGCTCGCAAAGCCTTTTTTCTCGTAACAGTTCTTGCGTTCTTTTACACATTTATTGAATTTTTTTTTAAATTTTGGTCTAGCATTGTTAAAAATTTTTGTATTCATACAGCACTCTAATTTCTCTTCAAATCTCACCGCTCTTCCTGATTCTTGTTTTAGTTTTTTTCTTTTAATCTCTTTTTTTATTATGTATCTTGGCGTGCCCCAACACCTATTTGATATATGTACTTATCTTGCACACGATGGATTGCAACATATTCCTTTCCTTCCCACACTTCTGCTCCGTTCGTTAATCGTTACAGTACTTATCACCAAACTATCAGACAAATTTGCGTATTCTCAAGCTCTAGAGAAGCATAGACTGATCTTTTTCCTACAAGAAACTGCAAAAGTTTATTAAAAAAATTAATTCTACTTCATATTTTAATGGGACTGTGAAACCCTTGCAAAGCATTATTTCCTAGTGGTAAGGTGCAGTAGGATTCAGTTTAATATAATTCATTTTTTCTACTGTTTTAGCTGTGTAATATTGCATTTTTCAAAACTTGAGTATAATATTTTTTTTTAGCAACAATATTTGTAAATACTTTTGTGGGACAGCGTGTATTTACTATAATTTATTTTCGAAATCAACCAATCACAAATGAGTAATTCAAATTTCCGACGCTTATTAGTTTTTCTCTGATAAAAAAACAGACTCTAATTGTTTTGGTAATGTAATGGACCTACTATTTAGAAAAAAAGTAGAGCAAATCTGTAGTTATTATTTTTGATTTTCTATTGTACATGAAAGCAACAATGACAGGTTTCATCGATATATGATTGAAATTTATTGTGCCCAGATTAGGGATCGTTAGGTCACTTTACGTGAGTTATTTTCTAATATTTCATATTTTCTGTTGTAAAAGTCTGGTATTATTAAATTTTATACAATATATAGGTAAAATATTGATTTTTGCTTTTTTTTAATATAATTCTAAATACTTTTGCAAAGTTTCTGTTTTATTTAAATTCAAGTGGGTGGATTTATCTTGAAATATTACAAATGTTATTATCCAACGTCTCTATATTACAAAAAATAACTTATTTTATTACTTATTTATTTATGATAAATAAATTTCTTATTAAGCTACTAGTGGGATAATAGTTGTACATCAAGCTTAGAAAATATAGCTTTTTTCACGAATTTAACATTTAAAAAACGATAATTCAGTTCAAATGAATGAAAATTTTTCTAAACGTATTGCACACATTATTGTTTTGCATACCTATTGATAATCAGCACCAGAAATCTTCAAAAATGAGATAATAGAGTGATATTAACATTTAATTTCTATTCTATATTTTAAAGTTGACTTCTTTTTAAATAAATATTTTAATTTTATTACTTTAACTGAACTTTTGTAATAATCTTTATAAATGTAGTCCTAATATTGTCTGTTTATGGGAGAATGAAAATGTGAAAACCGTAAATAATCTCAACAAAAAATTGCTAATTAAGCAATTACTAATGCAGATTTATGATGAATTGAGAGATTTCGTAATCCATCTCTACTCTGGTAAACCTGGTTTCTCTCCATTACATTGAATATAATACGTTTGAAAGATCCACAAAGTCGTGGTAGCGTGAATATTTAACGGAATAAGCCCGGACATGGTAGTGCCTCCTTGTTAAATCCTGCACCATCAAAAATTTGCCACATATTTTCTGTTTGTAGGTCTTTATTCAAATAACTTTATCAATCAACCCCATCAAGCCAATCAACTAAGCTACAAATATTTAAGGGAAATCTATGTGCTGATTGTATCATATGATTCATATGCTTCTCCTTACAAAAATATTATGTAAATTGACAAAAAATGTGTAATATTTATATTATTGTTAAACAGGTAACATAAAACTCTTTATTATGCACTAAGAGAAATTTTGAAATTTAATCATTTATACTCGTAGAATTGTTTTAAGTGAACATGTAGGAGAGAGTTGCGCATTAAAGACTACCAATTTTATTTAAAACCTTATAATAGTTGAAATTATAGTTTTTTCGTTTCGTTGGGTACATCACCATTAAAATCTCAAAAGAATAAATTAAATTATTCATCTAAGTTGGGAGCTTGCTACTGATTCAATTTGGAACAATTTTTATACCTAGTTTTGCTGAAACATTTCTATAGTTTAGATTATTTCCTTAATCCATTGTTTACTTTAGGGAGAGTTCTTGAATTATTAAGGCTGAAGAGATACAATTTATTCTGTCGTCTTCCTTAGGGTTTAACACAAGAACTCAAGAACACGAAGAAGACGACAAAATAAATTTGTCGAAACGTTGGGACTAACAAATAAATTTGCATTTCTTTATTCTTAATAGTTCAAGAACTCTCTCTACATTTCCATACTTTGTAGGGATATAATAAAAAAATTACTAGATTTTTGATTTCTGACCTTTGCTAACAGCAGCTAGCTACAAAGTACTCTATGATAAAGTAAATGCATAAGCTAAGTTTACGTCTATGCAACTTTAGCTACCTGCTTTACGTTACAAAAATGCCTTGTTACTATAATGGTCTAACCTAGATAATAACCCAATTAGGGAAACTCTCCCCTACAAATACTCAGGTTGAAAATATTTAATATTTTACGAGTTTTTCTTGTGTAAATAAAATATTTTTAAATTGAGTCACGTCTCGTTTCATACCATTTCAGAAATCTTAAAAGCTCAATCTTTTCCGCATGTTTTTAGAAATCCGTCAATAAAACTCACGATGGATTAATCGAAATTGGAAGATACTTTTATTGTCTTATGAATGAAAAGAAATCACAAGCAAAGTTTAGATTTGAATTTTCCTCTCAAATCAAAATAAACCATTCTTTGTCAAATCATCAGTGATTGGAAGGGGAAGAAGTGGCACGTCTCGGCTGGAAAAAGTCATTTTCACTTTCGTGGAGTCCTTTCAATATTCCTTATTTTTTTCCTTCTTTATCTCGGATCGTCTCTGGAATCGGTTTGGCTTCCATATTTTCCTTCAGAGTCTCATACCACAAATCCATAAATCGAGATAAGCAAAGTCCGGCGGTTTTGTTTTATTCAAGTTTCTCGCCAGGATTTAACACAGAAATGTCGGAAAGCCAGCATTTAAAACAACGCTTCTAAAATAACCAGACCTTCTGTTTGAAAAGTATCCAATATTTAACAAAATCTGCCAGACGCGATGTTCTCACAGTATATTGTATAAAACATTTTTTTTTAATATTTATAATTTTATTAAAACAAAACGATAATAATAAATAAAAGATAAATCGATAGTTTGAGTCTTCATGAGCGACTCATTAATAAAACAGCAAGGTATAAGATGTGACCGTTGGTTACTATAGGTAATTTGTCAGAGGAAATTAAAGTATTACCGGTTGCCTGCCTGAATTTATTTTTTAATTTCGTATTGGTAAAATTGTTTTCCATTATCGTTCTTTGATTTACTTAATCTGGGCTGGTTCCCGAAGCTAAGGGCTTTGTTTTTTGTGTTTTTGCTCGGAGACCCTTGAACACATTTTTTGAGAGTTTTAGTACCCATGTTTTTTGTGTTACGTTAAGTCATAGGGGAGTTTTAAAGCTCTCTTTTGTCCTTCTTGTTTGTTCTCAGCTTACTGAATCGTCTGTTTTCTGCTTATTAATTTTGTCAGATTTAGGCTCGAAAAATTGTGAATAATATGATTTTGTTATCTTTGAGTTTGTATCTTAAGGTAGGAAGTGGCCATGACTTCTTAAGAAAATCTAACAAACTTAAATTCAAGAAAGTCGTCAAGACATGTCAACTGGAAAACGAGATTGTAACTTGTTTATCGGGAGAGCTTTTAAAGCTTGTTGATGAGTTTTCAAGCACGATTAGCGGTAATTGTGGGTCCACTGACGGGAAAAATGACGTTTTGGATGTAAGCGTTGTTGAGGGGGATTACCAAAAAAATTGCGGCTCGACGGTGTGTATTTTATTTATAAAGCGACGACGACGCTTATAGACAGACACCTAACAGGTCGGCGTATTGATTACGAGACCATCAGGTTCAAGGATCTGAACAGGATTTTCCTGATGATTATTTTGATACCGGATATGCTGTCTGAAAAAATGTTATCACGATGATTGCTACTTGTGTCAAACACATTTTGCTTAATTATAGAGTGTTTATTGATTAAATGTGTTATTAATAGATGAAACACATGCTGGTGTAGTAAATGACATATGTTAAATTTGATTAATTTCTGATAGGCTTCAACTTTTTCTAAATTTGCTTTTGAAGAAGTTTGATTTATCTCAACTCAATTAATTATTCATCTGCCACAAAGCTAGGACTAATGAATAAATGGATGCGTGTTAGGAAATACAATTTTCGCGCTTTCTAACCCATCGTCTGACATTTACAACCCATCAGGATTTACGATGTAATTACCAAGTGTGTAACTGTATTGAACGGCGTTTAGATGTTCGTACGTTTAATTTTGTTATTTTCACGCTTCGTGGATCAAAAAAACTTTTTAAATTGCTTGAATTGCAATTTTAATAAAGGCGTGTCTCTTGGATACTTTTGCTTCAGATTTTTTTTTGTCATTGGGTGAAGCAATGCCATTAGGACAATATTAAATTTAAATAATACATAGTTAGTCTCTAATAATTGATGTTTTTTATGAGTAATTATATATAGATGAATCTTTAGGGAGTAGAACACCTGAGACACATATTTTTCACCACAACATTGTTTGAAGTAACACTAGAGAGATTGAAAGGGTCCGACCTTAACCCCACCGGGATATATTATTCAGAAAGTGCTTAGACCTGGTCATCTCAAAATTCAAATTAAAGGTTCTTTTAATGAGTACTTTAACACCTAACCAATCGCAAATGAAACTGATTTACAAGAACTTTTTTATTACTTTTACTTTAGATATTTTAATTATACTTTTATGAGATTTTTAGATCTGAAATTTAATATCAAATTTTCTTGTTTTATATACTCATATAAGCGGATATCCTGTTTTCAAGCTATTAAATGGAATTAGAACATTTATTTTTTTATGAAATCATGCAATATTGAATGTGCAGCATTGTTTTTGGGATAATGTTTGGGATAAATAATGGACATGTTCTAACACAATATGTGGAGAAAAACTATTGTAATCGCCGCAAAATATCAAGCTTACAAATGTCGGGTTCAATTGGTTTGACAAAGTTACGAAGGTCTCCAATTGTATAAAATAAGATTTGCGAGAAAATTAAATCAGAACAGTGGTGTCAAAATGAAAGAACTGCAAACTTATATTTTTCAACAATCATGACATGCCAAGATAAAATTTGCTTTTGAAACTTTAAATGAAATTTTACAATTGAAAATTTTTAGATAATAAATAAACACAAAATGGGAATAGAATGATTGTTAAAATTGTTTTTAAATGGTGAATTATGAAAACATATAAATAATGATGGACAAGAAAGAATTCATTGTTAATACAGTTTTTAACTTTTCAATGAACAATTATTGAATTGAACAATTATTAAGGTGCGTAGAAATTTTTAACCAATTAACCAAAAATTTTACGGAATGATTTATTTGTTTAAACCTATTTGAAAAAAAAAGTCAAAGAGTTTCACTTAGTGAAAAGATTGGTTTTGACAGTATAGTGGATCTAATGAAATAGTAGAGTGACTAAAGCAAAAAAGTCATTACCATTGTTAACTTAACAAAGAGCGGTACTCAAGTTCGGTTGGTCGGATGATGGGCTCGTTATTTACCTACCTGCTTCAAGGTCTTGGGATTTCAGGAAAGCAACACAATCGGGTGGCAGAAAAATTTATGACGGGCCCATCCATCGAGTACCGCTCTTTTTTAAGTTAACAATGGTTATAACTTTATTGCTTTAGTCACTCTACTATTTCGTTAGATCCACTATACTCTAATTTCGCTTTGGTCTATCGTGCATGTGGTGTCTTGGTAAAACTTCAGTCTTTTATTTTAACTTTGATAAATTATTTTGGTTAGTTTTCTCTAATGTCACATTTGTAGCGCTATATACCGTTTACACAGTTATGATGCCATGTCATTCATTTTGAAATAAACTTTACTCGTATCGTAACTTGTAGGAAGAAAACTGAAACACCGAAGTTTATACGGATATAAAACGTTTTCTAATCGAACCATTCAATAGATTATTGATATTATTTGCTCCAAAAACACAAATAGAATTATTTATGTTTGATCAGAAGAGAGCTGAAACACTTAGTAGTCCTTTCAGACAACCGAGATTGATAAGACATGTAATGATGTCCTTTTGGGGATACTAAGCTTTATAAAAGAAAAGCGATGTCTTGTTGTATTTCATGGGCGTTGAACACTATAATAAATTATTGTAAACATGTTTTTTTAACTTTCGTTCTCCGTAAAACTGTATATTACAATGAATAAAAGAGATTTATAAATGTGTATCTTGCATGTTACGTTTTATTTTATAAATCGCCTGCTCGTGTTACCTTCTTCAATTTGATCTTTTCCTACATTTTTTACAAGTGTATATCTTTCCATGATACTTCCGAGTCATGCATTTTCTCCCTAACTCACTTGTTTTTTCTCGAAGGAGCATCCTCTCAGTTTCTAAAGTCGCACTCGAAGTCAAATTGTCGGATTATTTGAACCGGATCAAAGTTCAGGATTACAGGCAACTGATGGCGTGAGGGTCGGCATCTCACGCCGAACTAATCAATACTGAAAATAAAACAAATTTGAGTGACAGGTCAAAATAACAAGGTAGAGCTTTTTGATTAGTACTGGGTGGTTTTCGCTGATTATACACAAAAGTTTTATTTCATATAGTGCAGTAAAATCGGCGTCCTATCTCGCTTCTTTCTTGCAAAAAGTATTTTAAGGTACAACTACATAAAAATATATGAGATATGAGATAATAATAAATCTACCGAATTTTGAAAATTAATAAAGAAAATCTTTCCTGTTAGTTAATTTTTTTTGTTAAAACATTAGTCGTGTGTTTCGTGTTTTTCTATATCAAATTTTTCTGTAATGATCTCTGTGAGCCGTAGATAATAATTAAAAATAGTGAAGTGAAAAATACACGGATAAGTCGTTATTATTGGAATTCAAAAATTGAATATTTAGTATGTTATCAACGGACAGTGTACTTAGAAAAATAATCGAAGTTTACTATTGTCGTGTGATTTTATTACTGTACTTTATAAACAAAATTGCGGACTGGCTGATTATCTCAACGGTTATGAATCACACATGAGAGATATGACAAATACGGACTTGTTTATAACAATATTCAAAAAAAATTTTAATAAACATTTTTTATGATTTTTTACTTTATAAAATATTTGCAGTGTTGATAAAATACGTTATTTAAATAATACGATTTTGTGGCCGGAAAGTATCTCTATATCAGACTAGCCTTGTTTTTTATTTTATTAAATATGCCACAATTCGTTCACTAATGAAATTGATGAACAAGAAGTTCGAATTCAATTTTTGTACGAAGCACATGACCGGTTTTTAATAAACATTTTTCGATGTCTCGAATTTTCGATAACTACTTTTAGTGACAGATTCGAGTTATCGAACTTCCTTTATAATTAATTAAGTGTATTTTGGAAATCATTGCTTCGACATGAACAATTCAATTTTATCAAGTTTGGTTTTACTAAAAAAAAATTGTAGGATGTTCTAAATGATACTTTATGATAAGACTGTAAATATCACATTTGTATATACCCTTATTTCAAATATTGATTTTACTCCACTAGATTAAAAATAAAACAAATTTGAGCGACACGTCGAAATAACAAGGTAAAGCCTTTTGATTAGTATTGGGTGGTTTTCGCTGATTATATACTAAAGTTTCATCACATAATGATCAAGATAAACACGGAAACAGGTCTGAATGCACGAAAATTGGATGAGTCGTTCTTCGTAATCGCAAAGTTGGTTTTTTAATTGTAAATCCTGAATCTAATGAGATAAGTCTGGTGCGTCTCAAATACATCCGACAATTTTTAGTTAATCAACGTTATCGCTGAAGCAAAATAATTGGGTTTTTTGAATCGAGGTACCCAATTAAAAAACATCAGATTTTTTTGATGATATACCTGTATAAATTAAACGCTGGGGTCATAAATGTGGTACTAAATAGGCACATATATACAATACTCTCTGGCTTTGACACGGTATTAAATCGGACCGTAAAATCGCTTTTACGGTGCGCACAGACTTAATAGAGAGAGACAGGCACAAGTTGACAATAAAAGCTCAGCGCGTGGAGCTTTCAAAGCTAATTTTAATTTGAAATGGGTCATTATCATTACGTTTTTCTGATTGAAATTAGCGCTTAACATTTCCCGAGAGGACGTTTGAGGGCTGTTTATATCAGCAAACTGATTGCTTGCCACTCAGACTCTATCAGTTTGATTGATTCCTTGTTGTTGGTGTAAAAAATATTGCCAGAATGACGTAATTGAATCTAACGTTTGCTTATTGGTGTCGACGGTGGCTTTATTAAGCGACCTAATAACGCTACTAAGAAATATGAGCAATCTTCATCATCCAAGCAAACCGATCCGAGTAATAACACAGATGACAGAGTAAATTTACACGACAAGTCGACAACCTCTTCAGTGACGGAGCTAGAAGTATTGCCACCCAGGCCAAAATATTTTTTCTATCTCGTTATCAAATGTTTAATTTTACGTCAATTTTTAGCTTTATGTTAACACACTAGTTATATAAAGTATTATGAGAATAAAATTTTAATTTTGGATGGAAAGAAGAAAATTTTTCTACTTAATACATTATGAAAAACCTATTATTTTGTTTAACTCGCATAATTTGCAAAGCTTGTCCATTTCGCTTATTATTAAAATTATTATTAACAATATACTAGCGGTTTTCAAACAAAAGGGGTATACAGTATATCTCAAAAACTATAAGTATTTGTATAAGGCAAGTTTGGGATTTTAGCATCTTTTCAATGAGAACTACTACCAGTTAAAATCTCTAACATTACTTCAATTACACCACACCCTGTATATAATTTTACGAGAGAAATATTTTAACAATTTTTGAGGCTAAAAGCGATCTTTCTTACCAAACGCTTTCTTACCAAATAAATTAATAAATACAAGTGTGACGTTTATTACTAATTTTAAGAACCGGTAGCAAAATTTTCTATCAATTTTTAAATTAATAACAACAAAACTTACAAAATAATGACTCAAGATGATTTTGGAAACTCGCTTGACATTGCGATATTTTTTGTCAATTTTTTTGAAGACTTGCTACTAACGTTCCTGGCAAATGCTCCTGTTGCCAGACCCTAGCTACGTTACTGAATCTCTTCTAGTAATTCTAGTAGAGTAGAGCTTCTAGTCGCGGTTTTATACAGAATTAACCCTTGCATTAGTGCACACCATCTATAATCTCGGACTTGATTACTCTACCAAGATATTTATCCTTAATTACCATAAAATCTGTCATAAAAGCAACCAAGGAAAAAATTCTTTGTCCTGAAGTTTATTATATAAATCTCTCTCCCCCAACTTGCAAAATTTCCCTAAAAGCTTTGCAAGTGCCTGTTTACTTAAAGGAACACAAGTAAACTACCTGAAACGCCTGCTTTAGCCCCATTAATTTTTCTTTTGATTAAAAGAACGTTTGAAGTTTGATTCTTTATTTTAATTCGTTTAATGGTTCTGCTGAAGTGTTGATTTATTTAGACATTAATCAGCCCAATAGATGGCAGCTAAACCAACATCTAGCATTTGCCGCCAGTCTACCAAAGGTACATAAATATCGATCACGACATGCGATGCGAGTTCGGTGATTTGTTTATTCAATTGTAGTGCAAGCGAAACGTTTTAGCCATTTCTAGTGCAGCATAGAATCGATAACGCATTGGTCTAACTACAACGAAACATGGCAACGACTCGTTATTCGATTTTTGAACCTGATTTTTCGACTAAACTTGAACAATCAATGTCGTGCCGACCGGAATATGTGAAATCCCAGTTTATACCTACAAAAACCAAGAGGCATGAAATAACACGCATGGCTTGATTGAAAAGTGAAAAAGTGTAGGCCTTTACGAACTGTAGGTATTTCGAATACGAACATTTTTTTTAAATAATTAAGAACTTGTTAAATAAATCTTATCCTGATTATCAGTGTTTTTTCTTTTTCTTTTAATCGTCGATTTTTAAGATTTCCTGGAAAAACATTTGACACTTTCATGACATTTATTACCAACTACCTCGTATTAACGCAAAAGTCCCTAAAGATTGAATAATTAACTTTTTTACTTAAACAGCACGTAAAACGCGCAAAGAAGAAAAAATATTAGAAAGAACTCGTTTTTAAAGTCATTGTGGCACCCATTCTTTATAAAAACAAAACTTACTTTTTACTTTTTTTTGTTCCTATAGAAACTTTATTTGTTCTTTCTATTCTAATCGTTGCTGTTCCTTTTCTCCTTGTTTTTTTATTCGACTATTTTTGTATTTTTTTGTTTTTAATAAATTTCTCAAACAGCAAAATTTGTTTCTCAAGCAAACAGATCTTCTTTGCCATTTTTTTTCTATTCTGAGTTTTTCTATTCTTTTTGTCTGCCTCCTTGTAGTCGAACCCAAGAACTTAAATTTGGGTTTCCTGTCTTCGTTTCTTTAATGTTACTCTTATCGCTCAGAGATATCGCTCGATTTTGAAACGCACGAGAAAAAATTCTTGGAAAGAATGAAAGTCTGTGTGGTATTCAATAAGAGAATCGCATGTCAAATAATTTACTTTGTACTAAAAATATGTTTTTGATATCTTTTTGTTCTTATTCCGGATATCTACACTTGGTAACGATCAACGCTTGGTCCATACTCCTGAATCTACATTCCCATTGAGAATTTTGCTTAATTAGTGTTCTACCTTATGAAAACGGTATGCTTCATATCGGAAAGAGGAATCGATAAATTCCTCAGTTACTGTTGTCTGTTTTTGACCAAACACACATAAAAATTACTCTATGTTCTTTACGTGACTTACTTTTTATGAAAAGTCTCTCTGATGTTGCGATTTTAATTAAATGTCGGTAACAATACTAATCTCTAGACGGCGGACGCAAAGTCTATTATGTTTGAAATTCGTGTTTTAGAAATTTCTAATCCCTGGTGTTGGAACACACATAACGTTCTTAATTTTGCATGGGATATAAAAAGTTTACCATCGCGTGCCACCAATATTGAAATATTAATAACAAAATTAATTCCAGCGTGTGTAAACTCGTTTAACTCCCAAATGAATTTATTTACATTGTCATAACATCCCGCCGGGTACAAACCACACACCGGTTGTCGAAATATTTATTGGGTTATTGAAAAACGCCTGCGTTGAATCATTAATCTTATTAGTAAATTTTTCATCTTTCGCGAACTCGATACAAGTTTTTGAAATTATAAACAGGAGCGCTCCCGTGTGGACGGTAGCTGAAGCTGCAGCTACTGCGCAAACCTTCGTTTGTATGATATAGTGGTGCGCTGCCCTTCTACCTAGATTTCTCTAGATTTCTGTCAAGAGCGCGCTTAATTCAGATGAGAATA
This sequence comes from Tribolium confusum, assembly GCA_029207805.1. NCBI lineage: Eukaryota > Metazoa > Arthropoda > Insecta > Coleoptera > Tenebrionidae > Tribolium > Tribolium confusum. Next base: position 17,490,008 of record JALGAY010000006.1, read on the forward strand.
AATCACCTTCAATTCCTGATAAACAGGATGACGTCAATTGATCCCATAACTAGTCGATATGTCTTGTTTGTTTTAGTCGAATCGATTATGAAACATGTTAGTAGTATGATTTTGTTTATGACATGATATAGGGCTCACATATTGCAAATTAGTTTAGGCGAGGGGACGTACAAGAAGGTCAAGTGCCAGTTCACTCCGTTCTATAGGTAGGGAGCGAGCAACAGGCTGCAAGATCAATAAAACTACTGACTCGGCCTACCCTACATCGTATCCTCTGTTCAAGTGACGGATTCTAATTCAGTACGGCTTTTTTTCAGCGAGCTTTTTGTGTCATTCGTTTTTCACGTTGGAAAAACACAAATATTTAAGTCTTTATTTATTTAAAAAAACTTTGAACCCTTTTATTTTTACCTGCTGGAAAGAAAAACATTGTTAATGGAAGTAATTCAGTTTGTTTATGTTCGTTTGTAATTAAAATCTCAAGCATTTAGTGTTTGGAAAAAAGCTGCGTTAATTATCTTGTTTGAGAAACAAAATTGTAAAGTTTATACACCTCAGGGTGGAAGATGGCGCGACTATCGATATCTGACGCTTACGTGGCTTACCCTACAGAGTATAAATAGCGCGACACTTGTTCACAAAGCAAGTTTTTCTTTCGTTTTGTTTCATCCGGATGCAAAATAATTAGCATAGTTGTAAAACCGTACTAGTAGGACATTTCTATATAAAATTACCTCTGTTTTACATTTTTTTTAATTTACAAAAATAAAAGAATTAACAATTTTATGCGTTACTTTAAACTCATTTTGTACGATTTTTTCTAAGAGGGTATTCATTTAATATTAATGGGCAGTTTTTTTATAATCAGTTTTCAATTATTTATGACAGGGGAGATTTATGAAAATGTGAAAATAGTTTTCGAAATCTTCTTTGTTAATATACAATCTGTCTCAGAAAGACGTTCTCATAAGTCAACCTGATATTCTTGAGACCAGAAAACCCCGATTTAACGCAACGCAATCAAATTGATTTGATGGTGGACAATGATGGTCAATCAATGGGCAATTCTAGGCAATTGTTTTTATCGTTTTTTTCAAACTTTGTAGGGGCAACTTCACAGAAGTTATAAATAGCGCGACACTTGTTCAAAAGGCAACTTTCGAAATGCATTCGTGTTTCTATGTGAGAATTGGGAGGAAGGGTAGTCGTTTGATTAGTCTCTTGAGGATTGTGTCGCATGGGTGGGCCACAGGTGGATGCGGCGATAGCGTTATCAGACAAGAAGCTGTTCTCCTTTCGCTCGACTCGTCCCATTTCTCTGACACGATGCATATGGAACAGGATAACGTCGACTCGTCCTGACAGGATCACGTTGAGTTTGTAACGAAGCAACTGTTTTAATTAGAAAAACACCCTCTCAGCATCCCAGATTTTACATCAACAATAAGGTTGCTATTGGGAATTGCGTATTTTTTGTGTGCGTCATGAATATTAAGTCTAACGATTCTAATAAATGGACAATAGATGCGATCGGCTGTCGATTGGACATTTTTATGGTGCTTGAGAAATTGGAGGGTGTGAGAAGCCTCCGGAAATGGATCAGATGATTGCAATTCCTTGCGAACAAGAATCGATTTCCACAATTCAGAAGCAGACGCGATTCTATAATTGACTGGCGCATCGTAATTATTCCTCGTTTAATTTTGCAAAGTCAATTTTTCGTCTAGAACGTGCAAATCTAGACAGTTGTTTTGCTCTGATAATTTTCTTTTTGTCGCAGGTGGTTTTGTAATTTGCGACGGTATACTGATGTGCTCGGCTTACTTTGACCGTGGTAGCAATCTGAGAAATACCGACAAGTGTCTGGCACGACTCTGACAGGATTAAATCAAGGAAACAAATTTCCTCTTGCGAAACTCTTAATAAATATAATATACAAAACGACGAACGTTGCAAAGGCACACCTGCTGTTTTGTCGGTTTTTAGTCACAACACTAAACACACGATTGTGGAAGTTGGAAAGAAAATAATTGTTTCGTAGTCTCGGAAATGTAACAAATGGTTTTTCATCCGCCTTTTGGTTGGAAAATTTACGTTTTAATTTCTTTTTCTTGTTGCTGATACATGCTTAGATACATAACAGATAAACGGTTAATATCATTCGCTTATTTTTTTTGTTTTGTTTGACGACTGAATGTAAATAGTGTGCTACAAAATTTATTTGTAGAAAAATTAATTTAAAGTAAATATTTTTTTATGAGATGGGACACGTATTACGATCATTTATTTAAGAGTAAATACAAGGTGCATGCATCTTGGAACAAATTTTTCAAAAAACAATTTTCAGAGATGATTCTTTGTACTCTCTGGTTATAACAACAGATTAAGATCCGGATTTAAAGGTAAGGATACAAGTGCAAATAGCATCCTTGCTATAATATCAGCGCTTTATTTTTATTAATTACTGCGTCAACGAAAATGTGCAAATTCAACTTGAATTTGGGCCCGAGGTTTTTAAAAGTATATTAATTAAACGATGTTTATGATTTCTGCATTTATATTAAACGTGTATTTTAAATTAATTTCGAGTTTTTTTTTAATATTTTACTGACTTTTCAATATTTTTTTTGATTCATTTGTGATATAAGGTGACAGCAATATAAGGTAAAACCACCTAACTCGATTTAGTTATTTTGATTATGTAGTTTTGGAGTTCTTAGCCACAGTATAGAAATGAATCAGTATGGACAGCTGATAAAAACTGAAAACTTGTCAAAAAGCTAGCATTCCTTTAGGTTAAGTGTGTAAGATGGAGCCACTAATTTTTGGATTGACTATAGGCAAATACATAATAATGTACAATTTAAATCTAAATCGAAAGACAAAGGTTAGACAAAAATTAAAACTATTTTAATCACTGTCTGACTCTTATTTTTTGATTATTTATTATATTATTTACAGTTATAGCCCTTTAGTTTTAAATTGTGTATTATTAGTTGCCTATAGTAAATCTAAAAAATAGTGGCTCCACCTTACACATTTAATTTGAATGGATACTAGCTTTTTGACAAGTTTTCGGTTTTATCAGCTTACCATTCTGATATATTTCTATACTGCGGTTAGGCAAAGAAAAAAATCTTTCATATATCAAGTAACGAGTAATAGCATTAAGTTTTTTCGCTCCTACGTGGCTCACCCGCTAGTGCTTTTGATGAAATTTTCAATGCAAAATACGTTTCACTTAATGCCTGCACAATTGCTACAAAAACAAAATTAATGAACACACAAATTCGTAATCAATTAAAGGAGTAATTAGGAAAGTCTCTGGCTTCAATTAACCGAGCGCGAATTGTATTGGTTTTTAGGCAATTTCTCTCGAAAACATCCAACCAAGTAGTTTTCTTATCTGATTTAATAACAGTGTTTGTCCAACGAATGAAAAACAAACCTTCATCTCGTGTATTGGAAACGATTCTAATGTTAGCATAATGGACTCGGATAATAACAGTTTGTTATTAAAGCTCGCGGAAGCTTGTTTTCGTGATATGTGGGTCGAGATGAAAGCTCTTCGCCGAGATCGGCAACCACGAAAATGTATCGTATCATCGAAAGCATCTCGTTTAAAATTACTAACACGTATATATCTCTGATTCAGTCTGAGCCTACATACATAGTTGTGGATGAATTCCAATTCCTCCCTTGATTTTTTTTGGATGCAAATTTATGACACACCAAGGCGAAAATTCCAGAACAAAGTGTTGTTTACATAAATGAAACCGGCATCAGTTAGAGTCTTTGATAGACATGGGGTGGAAATTCAAAGAGTGTGAAACGAAATATGGACGAGAAGGAGGAAATGAGCCCAGGAGTACATGCGCTAGGCTATCGATCAATCCATGACGCCGCCAACCTTTGAAAATAACACCGGTAGACATCATCATCCACTGGACTAATTTTAAATTAAATCTAAGGAAACTAGCAGAAACTATTCCGGCAGCGCTCCGGGGACCGCACGGAATATTACACGGACTTGACGGGTTTAGGGCTTCGGGCTCTCTTGCATAAACATGAAATATCAAAAGGAAAATGTTACACGAGATGAAATAAACACGATTCGGGATTCTTCTCGGATGATCAAACCATCTCATAACACTCGGAAAAAATCAATCACGCGACTTCTCAAAAATTCTCAAAGAAAAAGGCTCGTTATGTATGCTGATTGATATAGTCCCTCGCGACTCATGCTGTCCATCAAAATTTCCTATATTTATATTTTTCCATCGATTCAATTTGACCAAGTTTGCGCAGATTCGAGTTCATAAAAGCGCCCTTTGTATGAGTTGCAATGTTGCCGACACATGCCGGCCCGAATCCGGGCCAGAATCCGGGCCACAATGAGCCGTCAGTCCATCTTCATTAAAGCGACACATGATTGATGAATCTGTCTTATACTCCCCAAATAATAATAAAAAAACAACAACCACCACAGTTCAGATAAGTTACCCTTTTGAAAAATTACCCTCGAATCGGGACTACACCACTTTCATGCCCCTTCACCCACTTGAAAAACTTTGTTTGTTTTTCATTATTGTAAAACAGTTCGGTTATGATGATGGAGGTTTATATAACGGGTGACGCCGGAGGCTGTTATTATTATTAAATCTGGCAGCCGTTATGTTTGGTGACTTTTAGTCGATTAAAGGCAAGAAAAACCTACGGAATTTCTTGCGGTGTGTGTAGAGTTGCCAACTTTCAAATACTGAAATAAAGTACATTCTGAAAACAATACTTTTTGTGTAATCGTCCGCAAAATCAAATTTTGCGGCCGTTACCACTAATAACGGTTGCGAAGAGCTCAGTGCTATGAAGAAGTCTTAAGGTCATTAGTTCATAAAAGTGGACACAGGGCTGCTGTAGTAGTTTTACCTCGGGAGATTGCACACAATGGTCATATATGCCTCGGTGTGCGAGTCGGTTTTCGGGCTTCTCTTGCTGTAAAAAACCGTTGCACAAAAGCAAAATGATATATTACGATTGCACAAAAAGCGTTTTGTGTATACCGCCTGCGAAACCCTTAATTAACTTAAATTAACAATTAGCTTAACGTCGTAAGATGCAACAAGAAAAGTTACTGTTTACTTTGCTATAATCTAAGCACAACAGCTAAGATACGAACCAATAATACGTACTGTAACTTGCTGTACTAGAAAGTTCTGATGAACTACAAAAGTTTGAGTTAATTGGTGACTTAGCGTATTCAGGTCACACCATTCTTTGGTTCCTGGTAGCGTTAATCATCGAGCGAGAAAACATCCAGAAAAACCACGAACTTGTTCTATTTAAGTAAGGAATGATTCGCTGACCAAGAGTTATACTCGAACGATATTTACAAGCGAATGAACAGCGATTAATTATGCTTATTGAGCTATTTAATTTATCGAGAGTTATTGTTGAGTTAACTGGATAAATAATTTGTGCTAAATAAATTATATATTTGTTTAAAATTATATTCTTGAAATTGCATTGACTCGAACATAAGGAACGTTACAATACCGTTGCGTTTACTTAAATATGTACTTCTATATCGCTCTCGATTATCGCTCGCAATCGCCGCTCTGTTGAACAACTGAAAACAACTATCCCCAGTCTGGTGCTTCTCTATTCTTATAGTCACGACGACTTGTTTCTCGAAGATTCGTGAAGTCTATAGAAGCGTGTGAGTTACAAACAGTTCTCGGAAGAATGACGCAGGCATCCAGAAAGAAATATACATAAATGGACTAATTTTTAAAGTACATAAATGCAATAAACAAAAGTCTAAAAATTATTATGGTTAATGCAAATTTTCAATAAAGCTGTTGAATTGCTTTATGATAGCTTCTTTGCCTATTCAGCACTGACTTTGGTCCTTTTGCCTTCATCACTAATTGAAACGCTTTATTTGAGGTTTGCTTGGTAAGCATAACTTCTACTAGACAGAGTTTTAGATCTCAATTTTACTTTGCTGCGAAGGTATATATAGGGTGTGTCAAAAGTCGCGAAGATCCTTTGGAGGGATACATGGGAGACCCTCAAGGAACACAATAATTTATTTGAAAAAATTTATTACTCTTTTTTTTGTATTTTTTTGAGATTTTGGTATTTTCTTGAGATTTATGAATACGTAATTCATTTCAAATGCTTTATTGTTTTTTTTTTTCGTTATTCTGATTTTTTTTAACTACATCAAGACAATTTCAATTTTTTTTTTGCAAATTCAGATACTCATAACTTTTCAAATTTTGAAGTTAGAATTTTTTTCTTTAAGGTTTGGATTGTTTTAATGGTGGGAATCAGCCCACCAAAGGCTCTTCGCGACTTTTGACACACTTCATAGACAGGGTGAGTCATGAAGTTTGGCGGATATTTAAACTGCGAATCATGCTATCTCTAAATGTAACTTTTCCGTGGTCAAATAAAATCTAACAACAATTCGAAAAACACGTGGTCACAAATGTACGCGCAATGATTGTTTGATGGTCACTGGCTCTATACCCTGAAAAAGAAACAGTCGAAACAAAAGAAAACAGTCGAATGAAATTCATTTTTCTTCGGAACATAAACACTTTTATTTTCGGTTATAATAAAAACCAGTGTTTACCTGGGACAAGGATGAATTGCATTTATATAAAATGTTGAAAATGTTGCCCGCCAAAATCCAAATATGCCCGACGCCCAAATTCCGAATACAAACATCGACGAATCCAAGATTCACAAATTTTCTTAGCATTTCCTCGAGCATTCCCGTGAAGAAGCACCATATCAATTTGTTCAATAAACGAATATGCTGCCGATGTTTAATTTATCACCCCCACAACACTGCTACTAGAAAAATTTTACCGAAAAGCAGAAAACGGCAAACTTTGACTGACTTTTGACAGACTTGACCTTCGTTTTTCGGGTAAGCAGCGCTGACTTTTTTGTTGTTTGGTTTATCTGTGATGTTTTTTTCATTGACTTCAGTTCGTTGAACTCGCGCGGCAGTGGTTCTCAATAAAAGTTACATTTTTTTTTTTCTCGAAATCTATACATTTTCGACCAAGTGATATTTTGCATTTGTGATTGACATTTGCGGAACTATTACCAGTTTCAATTTCTACCATATTTCGTGACTCAGCCTGTATATAAGGAAGTTCATTTTCTTTGGTTTTTATAGGTTTCTCATACTTTCGATCATTACACAAAGAAACGAATAATACGTTTTGAGACTACTTTATTGAAACACATTTAATAGTGTAAATTGGGTTGCACTACCTTCTTTTGTTTTTGAGATAGAGTGCTTTTTTATTTTTGTTATATATTTAAAAATGCCGTAATTTCAGTTAATTAATTAAAGTTAAGATCAGTAAGCAGCGATAAAAAGTAAGTACCACAAAAAAGTTTTTGGCATTTGTTTTTATTTATATCTGCTCAGTGACTGGTTAATTAAATTTAAAATAATTTTCTCACTATAATTATAGCACTTATTCCTTGATTTAATCGAGGATTTTACCCTGTATAAACGTACTTTGACTAAAATTAATAAACAATGTTAAATTATATTTCTAATTAATTCTTTAAAAAAAGATGTATGTATATACGTCTCTGCTTTGGTATTATTTTACTATTAATTATATGCGTTGTCAATTCCCGATACTGAACGCAATTAGCGTATCTAATTTTCTAAACGCAATCCACACAGTCCGAATTGATGTGCAAGAGTGATAATGTTGCGCCGCTGCTTTTTGCGATTATTTACGTTGTTTCAGGGACACTGATGTGCGAAATTTTTTCGCGGTTTCCACAAATAAACCAATGTGTTGACGATAAAAAGCCGTTTTTATCGTTATAAATTTAGAATTTTGAGTTTTTTGATGTGGTGAAATCGTCGATGACCTTATCCAATAAATCAACTCGAAGTTTTAAATGTTTCAATTGTGATGTTGTGACGACAATGCGGTTATTGTGTGGAGCAATTTGCTTGGTCTGTCAATTGGCTTTGCTGTCCGACTTATTTGCGATAAATATTTATGTGTGTTTGCGATTTATTACACGCTTCGATTAATGTGTACCCACTACAAAAGCTCAAATATTAGCACACGTCGATGGAATTAGCAACGCGAAAGGGGTGAACCGCTTAATCTATTTACGAAAAGTGTTCGGAATAAAAATGAAGTTTGTTCTCTTTTTTTACTACGCAATTATATACTTTATCAAGAGCGTGATAATGAAAGATGTAAAGGGTGGCTTTCGCGCAAAATTCAGAATGGTTAAGATAATAAAAATATTATGCTTTATTTCAAAATTGGAATTCATACGTATGTTTGTTTAACTACCCAAAACAGAATGCAAATTTAATTTTGCGTATATTTTTTTCATTGTACAGGTCCATTGAATGGATTGAATTGAAACCAAATCAGTAAATGAAACACAGATGCGCAGAAATGACATTTCAACTTGACAGGTTGAACCCAACATCGAGTATAATCACTTGCATTAAAGAAAATATTTTAATATCTAAATGGAGTTTTATTATACTAAAACAAAATAGAATTTAAATGTTTTACTTTAAGCTGAATGACCAATAACTTGAACCAATAAATTGAATGCTTTTATAATTATTTTTTAAGTCATGATAATATATCTAAACGCTCAGTTTTTAGTGATAAACCAAAATTCCCTAACTGTACGATTGGTTTATTTAACGCACAGATGCACGGAAAGAGGACTTTACATGCTGTTTTGATTATACTGAAATGGTCACTTTCAGTAGTGGTTGTAAAAAAAGAAATTTTTACTATTGACCTTATAATACATATAACCGTTTATACTATTAACAATTTCGGGTCGGGTTTGAATAAAGTACTCATCAAAATATGTAAAAATTCTGACAATTAATAATTTTTACAGAACATTTTTAAAATACTGAGTATATATTGTTTTACTTATTAACAGCTATTTTAATATAAATATTGACATTTTCTTTAATATACTGTTTTAAAAATATTGATTTAAAATACTAAAACTCCATAATATAAATCTTTTAAAAATGAGGTCGAAATAACAAGTGGTAAATTACTTAAATGGTTAGGAATCCGCAATTTAGGCCTTTGCGTAATTAAACTCGGTTGGTATGATCAAACTGCGGTTTTTTAAGTCAATCTGTCGGTCCCAAAACTCTGAAGTAAAGCTCTTCGAGAGAGCACTTTCCAGAAAAGGCCGTTTGGGAAACGCTAAATGGAATTTGCATCTATCTGAAGAAAAGAAAGCGAAAGATATTTGGCAAGTTGTCGACCGCGAAGAGATAAGCGAACGAGGGATGATTTTAAAGGGATTTTGTAAAGAGATATGAATAATACACAAAAGAAGTAAGTCTTACAGTCATTCCTTCTTTTTTAAAAAAGAAAGTAAACGGTTCGGACAAATTCGTTCGGGATATATATTCGTATGATCTCTTGTACCGAAAAGAGTGGTTTTGCGACTTGTTCGATTACATTTTAGTAGCATCCGGCACAAAGCTCCGTCTTGAATTGAGGTTTCATTCATTTGGGCTGTATTGAAGATCTTCGAGACTCTTTCATTGAGAATTTTGTCGAATCTTCTCGGATCAAGCAGTTGATTCGTGACGTTCATGAGGATTTCTAATTATTTTTTAGAGGAAATGTTTGAAACGTGAAACTCTCTTAATTAACTACATATTAAAAACACAAAATAAACGATAGTGGAGTAAAATGGAACTAAAATAATGCCTTGAAATAATAATTATTTATATCATCAGTGGAATAGAATTATTACAGCAATACGAGTGAGAAGACAGCAGATGACGAGGGCGCAGCCCAAGTTCATCTATAATCACACGAGTTACTATAACATGCTCTAGCCCATGAATTATATACAAAATAAAGGATGAATGAACAAAATTTTTGAAGGGTTAGACGCATAAATTGAAATGACAAAAATCAGTAATTCTGAAGCGCAAAGTCTACCTCAACAAATTCAAACGACAGCAGCTGATGCAATATCTTCGATTTTGTCGGATAAATCTTATAATTGTGGATAATTTTGATTTTAATAAAATTAAAATTGATGCCTTTTTCATTATATCATTAGTGGAATAATGAGGTTCATTATTCAATTCAAACGGGATTAAATAAGTAGTGTTTTAGGTATATTTATTATTTTATTAGAAAGTTATTATTTGTAGATAATTGTATAAACTGGTCGGGTTTTTTACAACTTTGTAAAGTATTGTTTTGGACATCTGAAATCGTTTATCTATTGTTATTATTATTTATTTAGTAGGACTGAACTTTTAAAATTAAGTTTATCTTGTCGAACCAACACTACAAAATTATGATTTTAGATACGTATATTGCTCTTGTTTATTTTAAAATCACAAGTAACAGGTAGTAATCAATAAAAAATAACAGTTTTTGATATCACTACAAGTAGGTTTATACAGGCTATTTAATATAATTTATTTAAATATTAACATGAAGGCGCGGGGGTGCTGCGCGCCAATTCTCGTATAAAAAAATATTTTGGAAATCATTAATTCTAATAAACATTTTTTAAGTTATTTATAGTTTTTATGGATCTAAAAATGTAATAAAAGCTGCTACTTGTTGTTCAATGCATTCTACAATAGTTTGCTTCATAATTTTACAAAATTTAACATTATTTGGCTTTATAAATTATTTACAAAGGCGATGTACGTTTTTAAAAACATGATTTTAGAAGTTGTTGCTCTGATATGAAAAATATTACAAAATGCGGTGTCACTAAAAAAAATGTACATCGCCATTTCGGATACTTTATAAGACTGTAAAGGTCCCATTTGATCATCTCTTAAAAAATTTTGAATAGCGATTTGACTAAAGACTACGGACGTTATATAATGCGGAGCTTTTTTCTGATACGTTCATGGACGAATTGAATTTAATTGATCATTTATTACGTCCAGTTTTCTGCATTATAATAGGAGTGTGACAGTTATAATTTTTTTAATTTGTTACGTGGGTTACCTTGACGAGTAATTGTTATTACCTATGTCACATATTGAAAATTATATTGAAAAATATGTAGTGATGTTTAACGTAGCTGTTTGATATTAAAAAAGTTTTAAATTAAAAAATATAACCGCATAATATACAAGAGTGAACGTTTAATGTAGCTAGAAGTCAATCTGAAAATGGGATTTGCTTGCCTCGATTTAAGTTGAGAAGTAGTACAAAAGGTTAATTGTTAGTTTCGAGTTTTCCGGGTAGAGTTTTCCGGCCTTATTAGTCTTTAATTCAGGATGTAGAGTGAAAGTAGTAGCGGTACCAAAATCGTTAAGGTCATAGAATTAATTATGACCTCCACACAATGAGATTTGTTCCATCAGTCCTGAACTTAATCCGATAATGCGGTTTCGTCCTTCCTCTTTCGGGTCAGAGGATAATTTTTCTCCCTTCCTACATACCTGCCGCAGGCATCGTTTGATGATTTTGGCGACGTTTGACGATCCGACATTTTTGAAATGATGAGGGATTAAACGTGAAAATCGTCACCTGAGAGGAGCGCCTGGAGAATCAGGAGGAATGGAGGTATGGTACACCTGGTCTCTCGGCTTAAGATTAACCGAATATAACCCGAAGCGGGTAAACATCCCTCTCGCCGCCGCCACGAGCGTCGTGCATCGACGCTTTCGGGACGGAGGGGAGTAGCGCCACTGCCGGCGTCGTTTAGTACTAGGCCAGCTGTTCGACGCGGCGTGTGGCGTGTCCGCCGCCTCTCTCATCACCTAAACACCAACACTAGAACTATATTTAGAATGAATTCGATCGGAATGTGCGGAATCGTGATAATGTGATGGGCAAAGACACGTTCCGTCGTCGTTTTTTTAGTTGAGAGTCGTGTGCGGACCTAACCTCCAAAATCCGGACGATGCGGGGGTGAACTCCGGGACCCGGAGCACGGGGCCCGACCGCGGCCACACGGCGACCTTGTGCGAGTCAATCAGACCGTAATCCTCCTACAACTGGTCTGAAATAGCTCAGTGCCGGCTGGACCCCGCTCGGTGCACGTGGCCGCCATGATCGCGCCGATCCCCAAGTCGTGGAGGACCTGGTGAGGAAGAGACGCGTTTTGTAGCCCGACAATCGATACATGATAATCGACCCGGTGTGGCGGCAACAGGTGATATGTGATGTTATTTTGTTGAGGGGTGAGTAACTCGCCACGCTGGTCGGGGTTTGGAAGTGCTGCTTGCCTTGGTGCGGCCCGGCCGAAGGCAAGGCGGCTCCCCCTTCCCCGCCAGTTCCGCCGTTAGAGAGTCCGATAAGAGCGCGACAACCGTCGCCGCATCTCCAGGACATTGCCGAAGAAGAATCCTTCGAGGAAGACGCCTGCCTTGACGAGGAACACGCCACACTCCAGCCGCTGGCCGCGAGGCTCAGCTACAAGAACAAGCGCCGAAATGTCCAGTCGCCGTCGCCGACGCTCTCCGTGAAGGCGTCGCGGAAGGGACAACGCACCAGGTCGGTGACGAGCACCACGTCCAGTGAAGGCTCGTCCACGACCACGACCACGGTCAAGATGCAAGCCGAACAGGGCTCCATCGGGGAGCTCCAAAAGTACCACAACAGATATCTAAGGAACAGAAGGCACACACTCGCCAATGTTCGGTAAGCGAAAACAATTACGTGATTATGCAATTTGACGATGACGTAGCCCTCTCTCGAGGTCTAATCGGACCCAGTACCTACCTAACATAATAACGATCGGTAATTACACGGAAAACATGAACGAACGTTCCGGATGAAAGAACCAAAATAATAATAAAAATAATGAACGAGAAGCGCGCCCGATCAAACTTTTTCCGGAGCGATGATGAATGTCGAAACTTTAACTCAATCTCCTCGATTCTGATGTATATTACGGATAATGGGGCTGGGGAAGTTCACGCAACGCAACAAGTTGCTAATTGTCGCAAATACATTTTATAAAATTGTTGTTAGAAAAAAAGGGCTGGGACAATTAAAATGTGCACAACAATAGAGTCATGTGAACTGAATTGTATGTCTTTGGTATTGTCTGTTTTAATACATTATTTATGTAACTATATAGTACCTCCCATTTTGTCATAAAATCATCATTATCTTGATTACTTGTCCGCTATCTACACTTTTGTCCCGCGTTTTTTTCATACCCATTTTTACAGCTTATCTCGCGTATGTCACTAAAATTGCAATTCCGAGATACATTAGCCGTATTAATTCTACTTATCGGTTTTCTAATATTCTTTATATAGGTATTTTAAGCATTTTCCGTGTTCTATTTTAACTCTGTGAGTAAACAAACATATTCCAGTTAATTAGTAATTATTTAATAAGTGACTAAACTGGTCGTGTAATCACTTAATTGTATAGGAATTTTTGCACTTGCGTTCGTGTTTTAATTCCTATTTAATAAACGACCGTTCGTTATTCACGCCACCGATTAAAAACTAAATACGAAAGTAATTATTTTAATAGTTTCGGCGCCATCACTGCGGTTATTTAGCAGGCGCGTTTTTAAAAAGTATCTTGCATTGGAGTTTGGTGTAAACTGTTTAGAGGCCTGTTTGACTCCATCAGTCAACTGAAAATGGTATAATGGGCAAAATCTATTTTGTTAAGAGAATACTAGAACAGGCTAGGTCCTAGTTTTGCTGTAAAACAAAAATATGTCACCTTTAGAGTTACCAAAAACAAAACTTTTTTGTCCGCCAAAGCAAATTTTGCGGCCGTTGCTACTAGGTAAATTATTATCTATTGCACAAAAAACGTATATGCACCACCTCTGTGAAATTTTTTAATCCCGTTTACAGACACTAAAGTTAACAATTTGATTAACGTAAAGTACGACAAGAAAAGTTGGAACTTGATGCAATTTTAAGGAACGAATTTTAATTACTAATTTACAGAATTTATGTCACGTAATTTAATAAAATTTCTCCAACTTTGGACTAGGACGAACTAAAGGGGTAATGCCTCCAATCGAAATTCTGGTACCAGCTTTTGGTACCTGCTACTTCCCCGCGAAAATATCAGTTTACGTTTATGTATTTACGTTAAGTCATTACAAAGATAATAATTGTGTTACTTTACGCAAAAATAGTTTAGATTAGGTTAAAGTAATTATTATAGTATTTTCTCACCAATTAGTTTTTAAAATTATAGTTGTTATTAACTGTTTGTTATTCTATTTTTATTGGTAGTTGTATAATTTATACATATTATACCTACAAAAATACATGAATTTTAGAAAAATTTTGACAGTTTTTGAGACATACAGGGTGATTCGCATTAAATTAAAGGCCTGACGAACCTTAAATGCAGGTAAGCCCTGTTGACCAACATTATTATAGACAAATGATCAACTTCCATTTTATTAATAGTCAGCGTTTACGAACCAAATTGTCAACAACTCAATTTATCAACGACCCAAGTTGTCAACATCAACGATCTCACTAGTCAACAATTCAATTTGTCAAATACCCAAATCGTCAACTCTCCCACATTGTCACTACTAGGAAAATATTATGTACGATGGGAGTTTATCACTATTATAATAATTTGAGTGAATACTTTTGTTAAAAGAACTGTTGGACTAAAGGCTATAAATAAATAAAATAGAGTAAAATAAAAAATAAAAAGGTAAATAGTTATTGTAAGAACACAAAAATTGAATTATTGTCCATAGACAGTTTGGTTAGAAAATTTATCGGAATTCACTGTTGCAGTACGGTTTTATTATCATTACTTATAAACAAATCTGGGGATTAGCCGTTTATTTCAATACTTATAAATTACACCTGACATGTAATTATAACCTGAGATCGAAATGTAACTGAATCAGAGCAGGCTGTGCCAGCGTAACTGTAATGATTAGACACATCATTAGACACGCTGGCACAGCCTGCTCTGATTCAGTTACATTTTGATCTCACCTTATAACACTGTACAAAAACCTTATAAATAAACTAATTTATGATTTTTTACTTTAACAGATAAAATCTCAGGTCGGTCATGTGTTTTAAAATTATCGTACCCAAACTCACTTGAAATTCATATTGACACGTGCGGCTATTATGACATTCTTTAAAGCGATATTAATCGCTAACAAAATAATGATTATAGGCAATAAATGTGACTATTCAACTCACCTGTCATTTTCGAAAATTGAACCAATAAAAATAAAACATTGTTTGGTTAACCACAACGAATTTTAGTGAGATAATAACGTGTGGTGAATTGTACTGACAATACCGCACACTTTTCGCCAAAATTTTGACAATTACGAATATCACAAATTTGTTTACTGGTTGCGATGGAAATCATGTGTAACTCAATTTTGAGAATCTGTATTTTTAATATTATTTGGTTCATTGAATAGTCTTCCGAATACAACTCGAGTCAAAGTTGAGTAGAATATTTTTCCGGTGGTATCAATTATGGTCACTTCACTTGGGAACACCATTCGTGCTTCGCACTCATGTTCATACCAAGAAAATGACCATTTGTGAAACCACCACAAAAATATTCGACATAACTTTGACAACTCGTGGTATTACAACTGACAATTTAGTGTCTTTCACTTGACAGTAAAATGGTGAAAAAACAGAAAAATTTCAATCATGTGGATTCTGAAGTTCACGTGCGATTATTTCGGACCCATTAAATTCTAAAATGTTGAGTTCAATGCAAATTAAAACGTGGAATAAAATGTAGTTTCTTTTAAATAAAAGTTTAATAAATTATTGATTCTAAAAAAACTTTTCTTATCTTTTAAACTAATTCACTTTTTTTCTTTAAAAGTCGAAATAAGGATAACCACCGTTGACGAACTAGATCGTAGATGAGTTAGATAGTTGATGAATTAGGTTGTTGATGAAATGAATCGTTGGTATATTGGTCCGTTGATAAGTTAAGTTGTTCGTCAATCGTCAGTTGTTTTATTGGTTCTTTGGGACGTTGATAAAATGGTTTGTTCATGATTTGGGTGTTGTCGAAACGGAAGTTGATTAGTTGGGGTCAATCCCTTTTAGTTTATTGAAAAGATAATTTGCATGAGTAAATGTGTTCAAAACATGTTATAAACTTGTTTTACAACTTATACATACTTTTTTTGTCTAATTAATATATTTTGTTTTTAGAAAAGTTTATAACACAGTTTTTTATTTATTTGGTAAGTTTTCATTTTACAAGAAGCTAGTTTGTAGATTTTAATTATTCTTAAATAAGAATTGGAAGCCGCAGGCGACAGTTTTATTAAAATCAGGCGACAGTTTATAAATTCTGGGATCTATTGACAACTAACAAAGGTTTAGAACTAACAAACATTTACGTGATTAAGAAACGCCAATTTTTTCAAAATGTTGACTCCTAGATTTGGGTCCCATCGGTGCACTTCACCCACGTTAAATACGCCACTGTTTTTTAAAACAATTCGAGGGAACATAGAGTAAAATGAAATTCGTGAATCTCAGTTTTATTAAATTTCATTATCAATAAATGAAAATAAAATCTTTTTCGGCCAACCGAAATGACGTTAATACTTTTATCATGTCAGAATGAATAAAAAAAGCCATCATCATTCTCTTTAATTTACGAGTAATCCAAACAGAAATGAGCATTTTTTTTATTTATTAACAATAAAGTTTATTTTCTGTGTGACCGGAAATGAATGGAGTGAAATTCGTGTTGTACGATGGTGAATTGATTGGTTTATTTTGAGTGATTATAATCAAATTATTCCACGTGTGAGTACTGATGTATTTTCGATGTTTATCAGCTGTTTTTCAAAGTCAGTTAAGGAAGGCAGAAATTTGTAACGTCGTTGGATAAATGAGGCAAAATTAGTAATTTCCCAATTAATTGAGCTCATATCAGGTGTCGTTACTTAAATCTCGTAATTACAAAGTGTACGCCTCTGGCGTCGTGACGAGACAATGCCATCTTTATTTCACATTACGCTGAAATTCCGTTTATATTGCGTTGCGAATTTAAACAAAAGTCACTATAAAGTGGAACTGTGGTTTCAAGCCGAGACCACCAACATCGAAAGTACTGTATGAATCAGAAGTTATGACAGTAGTCGTGCTCCGAGAGTTCATTCGCAACCACAGGAATTGGTTCATTTTATGACAGGAATTGGTCATAAATAATTGTTGATAGATGTCGAACTAACTAAAAATTATATTTTACAAATTTTTTTGGTTAGGTTGTATGTGCAACAAGGTCATAAAAAACTGATTATTTTTAGTTTTTCATAAATAAAAACGTCATGTTCAGTAAATGCAGATCCTTTTTGCTTTCGGATACATCGTGTTAAACGCATCTTATCTAATTTTCTTATTTTTGAAAATGCCGAAAAGGCAGAACTAATCGAATGTTTAAATAATTAACGAAGAAATATAACGATGGGTTCTTGACAAAATATGGTATGCGACAAAATTCCCAAAAAAGATTTTGTTGCACAAATGAGTCTTTATGACGACTTTCATATTATTTTTTCTATTACCAATCATTGGTTTTCATTTATCGTAACCGCCAAAATGTTTATTCGATTTAAAAATTTCTTACCGAAATTATCGTAAGCGGTCCAGTTTTCGACAAACCATTCTATATCTGTGTGTCTATAGATCTGTGGCACTTAAGGGGGTTCGGTACCCGTAACCGGCCAAAAATTAATTGAGATTTTAAAAATAATAATGTGTTTATAGAATCTTAGAAAAATAATAAAAAAAAATTGTTTAGAATATCAACCTGACAAATAATTTTTTTATTGAAAACAAGGCTTTAGTAGTACACACACAGATCTGTTATTTATTTACCAAAAAATTCTGTTTTTGGCATTGTAAATTAGACGCTTTTTTTCATGTCTTACTTAGCTGCTTTTTGTTATCAACTATTAATTTTTAATAAAAATAGCTTTGAAGCCGGTTCTGATTTTTTGATAACATCAAAGCTTTTTTATTTACATGTATGCGGTAAGTTTAATTTTACAGGCGCCAACTTTGTTTCAGGCTCGAGCCGAAAGCGAGGGCCTTGATTAGTTGGAGCCTGTAAATTCACTAACGGATAAGATTTGTATAACATTTTAGCGTTTTTTTTTTAAATTTTCTATTAAATATAGCTTTATTTGTGGAAATATTTTAGGTACGTACACTTTGATACATAAGTTCTATTACTCTAAGGTTAGTTTTTTCCTCAAGCATCTCTTTGGAAATTCTAACCATAAAATGTGAGACTCGGTGTTTTTCTTATTTTTACCGCACAGTTTCAGAAAGTCCAACTTACTATTGGTATATGAACAACTGTGATAACCCATTTACAATATGAGAGGACAATAAAATACAATTGATTTAAAGTTTTTTACTACTTATAAGAGATCTTTGACGGTAAGAAAAATTTTGAGCTAATTGATAGAAGAAGCAGAGGCAGTAATTGACAGCTCAATGCCAATAATATTTTTTATTTATACAGTGCTATTCACGAGAGAGTTATTTCTGAAAAAATTTGAGCCGCAACCCATAATACAACTTCCAAAGGTGTCTAGATTCCTGATTGTAAAGATATTTATTTTAAAACCAAGAGTACTTTGAATATTTGTTATGTCACACATTATGTTAATTTGTATATTAAACAATTTTGAACTTGAAAAGTATTATACCTTATAATGCCTTATTACACAAACGAAAAGAAAGTAGATATGATTCTTATATATAAAGAATGTCAGAAAATGCATCGGCTGCTGCTGCTTTGTATTTTCAGCGGTACCCAAACCGTTTACATCCGATTCCTAAAATCTTAAAAAAATTAGAAACCCAAGGTACGTCAACACTAGCCCCCAATACATAGGAACCGTCAAAGAACTGCTATTGGTCTAAATAATGAAATTACAGTGCTTCAAGCAGTTGATGAAAACTCTCACATAAGTCAAACCGTATTAGCTAGACAAATTGGTATTAGCCAGTCATCGGTTTGTTAAATCCTTCGTCAAAATAAATTTCGTGTAAATTATTTCGATAATTTGCTGTGTTAGTTTTTCTTTTATTACACATTTACGAGATTAACTCTACTCTTGTCACTTTTGTTACTTTCATGTCACTGTGATCCAACGTCCAACTTACTTTGATCACTGATTTGAATGAAATTAAAAATAGTATACAGTAATCTATGTCAATAGTATTTTGGGTTACGGCTCAAATTTTTTCAGAAGTAACTCTCTTGT
The DNA here is from genome assembly GCA_029207805.1 of Tribolium confusum. Lineage (NCBI taxonomy): Eukaryota > Metazoa > Arthropoda > Insecta > Coleoptera > Tenebrionidae > Tribolium > Tribolium confusum. The sequence continues at coordinate 17,509,286 of JALGAY010000006.1, forward strand.
GAATAGCACTGTACATCTGAATACTCATTCAAATAGCGTCTTTCTATTGCAAAATAAAAATTCAGAGCTTTTTTAAAAATTGATCATTTTCAGAAGTAATTGTAGCAAAACCACGAAACTATCCTGTCTTTTTGGTCGGGCATATTAGAACCGCTACTTTAAATTATTTATTTGGTATAACATTAGTCATCTTGGAAACCTTTTTTTTGTTCTATTTATTCCAGTTTCTGAAATCTTCCAGTTGAGTTTTGGGGATGATTTTCTCAGCAAGAGAAGTAAAAAAATGTAAAAGAGTTTGATATGTGTTTTTTATTATCGAATATTTATATAAAGAGTCTGGTGTTATTAGTGGAGCTACTCCTGTAGGAGTTTAGTAGTGTTTCTTGTGCTGGTTTCAGGGGGTTTTTATGACATTTTTGAGGTTAGGATGTTGAATTTGTTTTTGTTTAATTCAAGCCTATTGAAATAATTTTAATGTATGCTACGTAAAAATCATCCGTTTTGAGGGAAATATTTCCTCATAAAAGTGTAGAACAGCTAATGAACTAACAATTTTCAAATTTTAATAATATATAAAACACCTTAAGTGTCTTGAGTATTTTTTTGTGAAAATGAATGAATATCAATCCTAAATATTGTTACAAATATAAGCTATGTTTTTTAAGGTTTTTTTTGTTTGTAATTGCAACGAGGTGTTATACAACTTTTTTTCGTAAGAAAATATTGAATATGTAAGTCAGAGTGTTTTAACGAAAAACCCAAAATTTTGGTTGAATCATAGTTGAATAAGAATTCGTTTAATGGCTTTCACTGAAATATTGCCCTTAAGGACTAAAACCAGTTGTTAACCAGTCTCATTTTATTTTACTGAAATTTTTGGATGTAAGGGCTTTCGAAAAATAAAAATAGTTTTGATTATTATATGAAAATAGATTACTTTGAATTACCCCATATATGTGTTTTGAAGCTAAATAAATAAATAATTAAGTATTTGTAAAAAGTGCAATAAACACTATTTGTATCAAAAGGATTAGAGATTTGGGATTCCGCTTGAGTTTTAAGAATCTTCCTAGTGTGAAAGAGTGAACCTGCTGTTATTAATTTTGATTCACTCAGTAGATATCGAGCAGAGCATCACGTCTAAATTTTATGGCGGCACGCATCCGAGTCGTCTATATCTATATACGAGTTGTCTTCAGGAATTTACCACGATAAAAATAGATGGATCGATTTTTCGGCATGATGTATACAGTGAACCGGGGGATGCTTTGATGTGAAACTGTTCAATATGGTGATGCTATAGTGCGGTGGGATTATATCGGAGCAAACGTCTTATTAATAATATCGGCAAGTTGCAAGGGTTGGCAGCTTCCAAAGAGCCGACCTCTTGACAAACTTTAAATTAACTTTCTTTTTTCTCTCCTATTTTCAGTGATATCCGGACACGTCTTGAATCTTATATAGATGCGCTTGCGTATTTTCATGGTACGCCACTGCTTTTCGAATAAATATTTTCACTATGGGAGAACTGATGTTAACTCGACGTAAATATTTGCTTTAGCCAATTTTAACTCTAATAACCAACCATTGTAGGTTCGATGTTTGTTTTTGTGTCTTTTTTCCCCTTGTTCTCTTCGTGCAATACAAATTAATTTATTTTCAGGGTTCATGTAAACGGGTGTGGACGATATTATGCGGGGATGTTCAGTCTGTGGTACGCATATTTGACGTGTGACATTTTCATAACATAACAAATTTATTGTTGCTGAAAATGTAATTCTTTACGTGGGTGATGGCATGTCAAAACTTTTACTCTTTTTCGAAATTACATTGCAGAGGATTTTCAACTTGCGACAATTTTAATATCTCGACATTGTATAAATATTTCACATTGAATACTCGTCACCTCTTGCCAACTTGATTAAATTAAAATAGTCTTTTCCTTCGTGTATTAAGGAAAGGACTTACATTTAAATTTAGCACTTTGTTTAATTTAAGTGAATTTTCGTTGGTTTACATAAGAATCATTTTCAAGGGAGTTTTATAACACTTGGGATTTCATTTTCAGATTTAATTAAGTGGAATAGAGTGGAATAAGACATCTGACATGCCTATAATATAAACACTCGAGACTTTTGTAAAGTTTAATACATATTTACATAATACTTATTATAAGATTGACGTATTTATTCATATTATAGGATCACATTGTTGTGACAATTTATACTTTATGAATAATACAAATAAATAAGCTAATATAGGTAGGTGATTATTTTGTCAATTTCAATCATTTTCTACTTTCTAGCTAATCAAAACATTATTAGACTGGGAATTTTCTATTTCTATGGTTAACACCAGTATAATTTGAAGTATTTTTTTTGTGATTGACAACAATTTTTTTAATTATTTATTTTATATTTAAATTTGTTTATGCAAAAAGTGTAAAAATGAATTAAAAGTGATTTAGTACATCTTCTTTCAACGAAATTATTATTAAAATCAAAGTTAAAAAGTAGTCTGTCGAATACCACACAAGAATTTGATTAATTAGAAAATAACGTATCAGAACTTTTCTCAAACGTGTCGCCATAATAAGGCAGTAGCAAATTGACTCTTTTAGAGTTTCTTTTCTATTGCCTGCCAACGTGTTTTTGAAGTTTTATCACATTATTTTTGATTAATTCTTTTTTTTAACACAAGAGGGCCTCGGGAAACGAGCCGCACACCGAGGTCTATGTTTAATTAATTCTTATTTTCTTATGATAATAAAACTGAAAATCAACTAAATGGGATTATCTCTTTTATAATTATTGAATGAAGGAACGCAGTTTTGATAGTCAGTGCTACCTAATAAGTAAAATTTGTCAAGTCTACAAAAATATTGAGCTTTAGTGTTAAGCAGCTTATTTCAACAGCTGCATTAGCACTGAAGAAAATAACAAATATCAGTGACTAAGAGACTAAGAAAAAATGTTGAAAATATTGTTAATTTGTATCAAATTAATACAATAAATGCAACATCAAATTTTGACATTGAGAATCATGAGAATATTGCCAAAAAGATTTGTTTACATAATTTTTTTTTATCAATGATGTCAAAATAAAATTAGGAGTTAGGAATGAGGACTTAAATTGATTCAAGAAAAATGTCATAAATATTACTGTAATATGAAAAATCTAGAGTAAGAGAAACTATGGGGTTTTGCAGAACAGAAAATTTTCTTGATAAAGCTTAAGTTTTTTAATAGACATGGGAAAAATAAAAACTGGATTTACACGGCGAAATTTTGTTATAACAAATTTCAAAATAAATTTCAATCATAAATGAAATAAAATACTATCAAAAGTAGATATATCTTTTTAAATTGTTTAATTTTTATATAATAATGTTGTATTCCGAAAGGATATACATGATGTCATAACTTGATATAACAAATCCATGCAGTTTTCAAAACATAGCATTGAAGTACATATACAAATCATTTTCTTATTTATGACTCAAAATCTTGGGGATGAACTTAAAAACATTTCAAAAGAAATTAAAACAAACTCTGCGGGAATCTCAATTGTATGTATATTATCTATATTTATTTGCACCATCGGGCTGAAATGAGCAACAGTTTATTAAGAACAAATTAATTTTTAACCTTTATTTCGAAGATATTTATTCTTTTTATTTTTATTGGTATTTGTTATATTGTCCCTTCTTTTTACTATGTTTTGTTTTTTATCGTGTTTTATTTATGTATGCGTGGCTGCAGTAAATATTAATAAAATTAATTATATTTTGGCAGAAAAAAATACTGCATTTTGATTCTGGAATAGATTAGAATTATTTTTAGCTTAAAATGTTATAAATTTTGAGCACAATGTTGTTATCCTGAAATTAGTATACAGTTATACATACCACCAAGGTTGTTTCAATAACTAATTTTGTAACAAATTTCCTAACAGGAAATAATGGCTGTATTATTATACAATGAAATTCAAATAATTTTATAAATATTTTAAAACGAACGATTATAGGAATTGTGTAGGTAGGAGAAGGGTGGGCAAGATGATTGATCGGCTAAGACGATGAATTGTACCAGGAAGGTTTGTACATAGGCGTCAAGTTCCAAATTTTTAGATATAATATCACAAAAGCTGATTGTTTTTGGAAGTTTTTTTGAATGAATTTCAAAAACGTCGTTGTTAATAATTAGACATTTTTGAAAAGCACGAGAAAAAAATTCCTGAAAATGAGTCGAAGTTTATGTAATATTTAGCTAGAGAAACGTCTTTTCATCAATTTTCATCACCTAAAAGAAATATTAAAATATATTTATGTTTATTTAAATTTCTTTTAATTTTAGAATATTTCCACTTATTTGTTTCACATTAGTTGGGTAACATAAAAACACTTTCTAAAATTTATGTATTTTTATAAAAATAAGTCGTAATATTTGTCTCTCAAAATGGTTTTAATAGAAAGATTATCCTCTTGAAGGCTGATGACTTTGTTTCTTTGCATATAATTTACATTGACAAAAATCTTTTTACAGCATTCTAGGGGATATAATTTCTTCATTAAACAGTATCATGCAATTTCCATGAGAAAAATAATTAGACAAATTTGTAAATAAATTTGTTAATGACAAAGTTGTAAAAAATGAAAAGTAACAAAAATATCTTATTATTTGGATCTAAATTTATCTACCTATATGACGATCACTATTATTCAAAAAAAGCTGTGGTATATGTTGAAATTATTGGAAGAAAAAATGTAAGAAATTTACTATCATTATACAGGGTGTTTATAAATGTCTGGACATCAAGTTACCTCTGGGATTTTTGTTAAATTTGCCGCTTTGTTGTGATTAATATTAATTATTATTATAAAATATAAACCACTCTTGCAAAATAATTTGAATAGATACCGCTTTTTGTAATTCTACAAGTAAAATTATTTTATTTTTAGTGCGGTGGTAAAATTTGAGATATTGAGTTTATTTTGCTGAAATTTAACATTATTAACTCGGTAGTACATCAGTAATTTGGTTGTCTTTATTTAGGATTTCAATGTAAATATTGAAACAATTTAGGATTTGTGAAAAAGTTTTTTGTTTTGTATTTTTAAAGTTTCAGTTGAAATTAAACAGATTTGTAATTTTGCGGATCCTTAAGAGAATTATGCATGTATCATATTACAAATTCATAATTTATTTAGGTAAAAATTTATTTATTTAGGTATTTTGATTTCTCTTTCTGTTAACATTAAGTATGAATTTTATAACGACCACAGACCGCAATAAAACCGACTACAATAGTGTATTTTATTATTGCTATAAAATCAAGACAACATTCTTCAGAAGATTATGTAGTTATGCTTGGACTACTTTGTTGAGACACACAGTTTTTATCAAAGTTGTATATTACTTCTTTTATTACGCCTAAATCATAATCGCCTATTAAAACACGCGCATAAAACTGTTATTTGAAAATGTTTGTCTAGTACGAGTATGTGTCAGGAAAGAAAACAAGATAGGATGTAACAAACGGTAGGCATGAATAATGGTAACAAAATCATGACTTTTTCTGCTCCTTCAACGTTATTTTATACTATAAATGTAGAAAATGTGACTGTTGATTTAAATTATTTCAAAAACTGACGATGGATTAAATCATTTTGTTACTTCTGGATTTTTTTCTCACTTAGTGGGTAATGGTCAATTATGTTTATGCTTCAAATTGATACAGCAATTTGCTTAACTACCATATGTTTATTACAATTTTTGATCAGAGGCTGTCATGAGAAACAAAAATTCTAAAACCGTAGGGCGTAACTTATTTCACTTGATAATAAAATCATTTTATTGTCCTCACAAAGGGATTTGTTTTTGATTTTTCAGTACCTTTCTTCCGATTGACGCTGCCAGTCTCTTGAAAGGACGTGATAGTGTTTTTGAAACTGGTATAAAAATTTGACTCTATTATAATTTTTTTGGAAATTTCTACCGAAACCTATCGAAACAAAGTCTGGATGAGTAAACCGATTCTCCATTCGCTAAGTGCCTATTACGAAAATATGATTCTACTAAAAAAATCTTCTGTTCTGCAGTAAACCCCATAATTCAAATCAAATCTAAATTTTACTTTTGACAGTGACAATAAAATGACATTTACCAAGTGAATTAATCTAGGCGCTACGTTTTTAGAATTTTTGTTTCTCATGAGAGCCTCTGATCAAAAATTATAATAAAAATATGGTACATTACATATGGTTTTGGATAAAACATTTTTTTTCTTAAAATGCCATTAGAAATGCAGTGTAACTGTAATAATATCTTTAAAGAAAAAATTGTATTCTATTAATTACTGTACTGAATGTTATTTTTTTTTAATCATCTGTGGTAGATATGCGAAAACTTATTTAGTTCCGACAAAAGTGAAATAAAACATTAAAGTAGAAACAACTACACTTAAAAAACTTGTCGCTTTATATTATTGAATATTTTACCACAAAGGTCTGTGTTTAACCATCGTCAAACAGATTATTTCCTTTTTTTCTGTAAAACACAAATGTATGGCAAGATGCAATAGGTCATTAACTGGATCTATGGCTCAAGGAAATTGCAACAAAATATTTCCGCATGTTGAAACAATTTAAACAACAAGTGTGTAAGCACAGACTTGCTTACTTCAGCGGGGGCAAAGTACTATGACAGTTGCACGGTTTTCCAGCGACCGACAAAATGTAATTTATTGTACCATTTAAATGTACACAGTATCAATTTATTATAAGTTCTATTTTTGTTTTATATTCACTGTAGGTTAGGTTTATATTGTTATGTTTTTGTTTTAATAAATTAGTATTGATCGAAGCTTTGTCTTGTTCTTTACTCACCCCTTAACAGTCTGTTAAAGAATAAATACAAAATACGTTTTATGTATACATACTCCTTTTTCCTGAAAAATTGGGGTAACTGTACTTACACAAATTATCGTTTGAACATTATTGTTAAATGTCACGCATATGTAATTACGATAAAAACTTGTAATTTAATTAACAAAAATAAATTTATTTTTAATAATTAAAACTCTGTACGATACGAAACCTTAAATATTTGAATTTCATTTTAACACGTTCTAAAATTTCAGTTTGACGGTAAATATTTTTATCAAGACCCGTGTTATTTCTGTCGGTTGGTATACGTAGTTTTGGGTTATTAATTGAACGTTTAGGAGAATAATATATGGTTAATAATAATATTATTTGCGTATATATTCAGGTCCGGCAACGTAATATTCTCGTAATTAATTACACAAGGATCATAAAGGTATACACAACCTAAGTAGTGTACTGAAAGTTGTATTAAATTAATGAAACGCTTTTTGGCATAACAGCCATAAATCATTGATTTTATTTTAGTATTTGGTCGTGGCTAATTCGTCCATCGAACTGAAAAGATAAAAAATTCGTTAATGTTGAGTAGTTTTAAATGGGATCGTTGCTGGTGTGACGTGAATTTGTAACATTCTAAAAATTGTTTTATTTTTGCCAATTCTTATGAAAATATTTTATACGCGCCCACCGCATTGGTTTCGTTATGATTTATGTAAAATTATTGTTGACATTAACTGTTTCAAACTGCACCTGCATTTGAATCAGCATTGGCTTGATCCCAGATTCTCTTACGAATAGAGATTAATAATTTATATTGACTTTAATTGCGCGATGACAAGTTTGGCGAAATTTCGGCGGTTGAGTGGCGGACTGGCTCATCGGTATATTTTGCTTAGAGAAGTCTACCAAAGTATTATAAATGGGGCTAGCCAAATAGACCAAACTCTTCAACATTTGCAATTTTTTTTAAATTTGTTTGGGAAATTTTCATATAAATTTTCAGATTTTAATCTCAAACCATTTATGAAATATGAATTAAAATAATATATGTCTTTTTTAAAAGCTTGCAAGCTTATGAAAAATTGGACTATTTCAATATATTTTTTTTAATAATTTGAGTATTTGAATGTACTTTATGATTAAAAAAATAGCAAACAGATATTATCAGTGTTTATAATAAATATTCTTCTTTTTTTTTAAATCATTTTCGTGTGTTGATATATTTTCTCTTTTTGAATTAGGAAAATATGTTTTTATTTTTCTGGGAAAATTGTTTATCGAAAGTTTTTCTTTAAACAAATGGCATGAGTTACCTATACAACTTTAGTATATTCTAGGAGAGAAATCTTTCAAATATTGCTGATTTAATCTTAGGTAATGAAAGGTAATCTCATGAAAATGAAATTTTAATTTGAAAATTAAAAAATATATGTTGCACTGTGGTCTAGACTTATAATAAATTCTTTTAACGGGTATTGTGTACAAATAATTTATATGTAAAAACCAATTTTGGAATTGATTAAACGAAATTGGTTTTTACATAATACGGGGTGATTCAAAAGTTTTGAGAAAAATTTTAATCTGACATACAGCTCAACAGATAATGAAAATCGGCAAAAAAATTGTCTTATCTCGAGTGAAAACGAAATTACAGGTCTTCAAAATCTACCAGCAAATACGCTAAAGATGAGAGTATCTGTACTTGAACAATGGAGAATACTGCATTATGTTGTTAAGGTTTTCAATGCTAACTAGGTAAACATTCTTTATTAAAATTTTAAATATGTTTGATACTTACAAGATTTATAAATTAAAAAAAAGTCAACCTTGAAATTATGTTCTAATAATGAAACAGTGGCGCTCAACGAAAAATGGGACGTTTACCGAAAAAGAAAACGGACTTGTGAACTTTAATCTGTTTAATTTACATCGAAGAATTTTTATAGTTTTGGTAGAATGTTACTAAATTTTTGGTTTCACATTTCAACAAAAAATAATTTATTACATTTAGTTACTCCAAAGATACTATCTAAAAATGAAAGAATATTAGTTTTATTTGTCACGTCCTGTACAGGGTGTCTCAAAATTAAGGCATTCCGAGGTTAAACTTTGTAGGAGGTACCCTTTGGAATAAATAAGAATGTAGAGAATAGTATTTTAAATTATTCCTTACAAGTTATTGTCTTTTTATCTTTATTTAGTACGGCAAGATTATGGAAACTGTATTTAATTTTATTAATTTTATTATTTATTTTATAAAATTAATTGAAGGCGACTTTCTTCCAGGCAACAAATAGTTATTTTTTATATAAGATAATAAAATTTAATTTAAGTTGATAACGCTATTTTATCGTCGTGTGTAAAATACTATTTTTATCTATAGAAAAATTAAGAAAAACTGGCTAAAAACTAATTTTACTTTTAAATCATAATATCATTTATGGGTTACTACTGTATTTATTCGTAAAGAACAAATTTGTTTTCGTTAGTGTTTCATTGCTTTTTAAAAAAATAAAGTATTACTTATCTATCCTCGCGGATAACTACTTGATCTATTATTTTGAGTAGAACAAAGGACACTTCAACATTTGCTGTACAAAAAATAATATTTTAGCTTTGCCGTTTTTACAGCAACAAATGAATATTGTAGCCTTGTTGTCGTTTTTGTGTCCAAAATTTGCGAGAATTGAAAATTGTTCACTTTGCGTTAAAGCTACTTTTTTAAGATTTTTTGAGTTGTTATTACACATAATAATGCTCATAATAAATAAAAATCAGCATTTACAGCCTTTATTTGAAGATAACTTGAAGCAAATCTATGTTTTCAAACCTCTGTATCTTTGTGAGGAGATGTCATCGAACACTTTTTCTCTTAATTCTTGGTAAGCGTTTCTACTGAAGAGTCTGATCTTGGAATGGCTTAATTTAGAGACACTTCTTGTGTAATTCAAGGTGAATTGACTATTATAAGGTGGCTGCATCCGCCATGTAAAATGGGCGGGGTCTCAAAAGGAGTGCAGGCGGTTATATGGAACCCGTTATAATACCATACCATATGATTTGTATACATTAGAGCGAGAAATATGATAAAAATAGCGTTATAGTTGCAACCTGATGTTGATTGGCTAAATGGGTTTAGCCGTTTGGCGACCACTTTATAATAGTCAATTCACCTTGTGTATAACTACTAGATGAAGAATTATGGGAAACTAAATAAAAAACTCATTTTCCTGTTAATGAGTCGAAATTTCGGAAGTTTATTTGTTTTTTATTAATAAAACTTATTAACAAGACTTATTACTTTTAATGGTAAGAGCAAAAAGGGTTAATAATGGCAAGAGCAAGATAAAATATTCCATCGTGTTGTTGATATTTTCTAGCCGGCCACTTACCATGTGTAGAGACAAGCTAATAAGTCTTTGATAAAGGAAAAATAAATTTTCAAAACGTTGACTAATTACCAACAAAGTTCATATTTTAAAGGGGCTAATTATTTTTTTTATGTGTGAAAAAAATAGTTATAAAACGAAATTGAGTGGTGTAGCTATTTCAGCCACCGAAACAAAATTAATTTTTTTGTGGCTAGGTTTTTACGTTCAAAATAAGGGTGACTTTCCTGGAAGTAATATTATTTTTTTTTTGTTTGCCACATTGTAGGAACAACAATGTTATGTATCCCTATTTTAAAGTCACAGTCTGAAGAAGGCTAAATAAAATCGAAACAGCAGTGAAAATTGTTAGTTTTTATTTTTGCCCTTCCATCCTTCGTGACTCTGTCTCTGGTCGTGGTGAGAAAAAATAATTTTTTTGCTAAACTTTGCAACAGTTGAGCAATTACAAAAATAGGTTTTGTCACTAAAAATAAAATATTTGTCTTATGACATTTTGATGAGATCAGGTCGAGAAGAGGTGGGAATTTAGAAGATATATCACACCACTTAAATATTTACTACTACTAAAATATAATAAAGCGAAACGTCGGCAAAAATCTAAAAAACTTCTCTTCGGATATCCTTACGTTACGTTATGTCAAAAATAGTAATAAATTATCTAAATGCTTGGTTTTGCGGTTTTCTTCCATAGTATTGGTCAATCTTGTATAAACCTTTTTAAAGTTTTGGAAGGCTCTATTTTAAATAAATTGCAATTAAAAAAAATTACAATAAATCAAATTATTGTAAAAGCAAGGGGCTTTCAACACTGGAAATTGCCGGTTAGTTCGTGTGCCAGTCCGGCACTGGTTAAGTAATTATAAGAGTCGTTTTTATTCACGAAAACCCTCTTTTTAAATAAAATAACAAGAGTCGACGAAAGCGAAAGCAAGAGTATGGATATAGCGTTACGGTTTTATGTGCGTTGAATTTCGAGTAAGAGTACATAATCAGGAAATGAATTATTACGTGCTCGTGTCATTATTTATGGGATCATATCGAATGGAAATCGTACGGGATATAAACAGAAAATATGAATATTAATTTGTTTTGATGAGGCCAGAAGGCGGGACCCTCGGCCGCGAATAAAAATCGAAATTTATGCATCCGATGGACTAATAAATTTCGAATATTATTAGGATTTTAATTAGTCCACCTACTTTCGTATCTTTGACCGGCTTAAGACGCATTCCATTAGAGTCGTTGAAATCTTGACAGGAACTGACTCTATATCATCATTATGAACTGGTGAGATCGTAAATATCGCAACTCGAGTCCTTAAAGGACATCCGACAGGATCAAGCCCCAGAGTCTATTATCGCATTTCTGTCGCTTCGAATGGAACTTTAGGTTCTGTCTCAAGTTTCTACTTTCAAGACCGTTTACCCAGTCTTATTTTAATACAGTCTATTAGATATAACAAGAAAGAAACGAGGAAAATTTACTATCAGAGCTTGTTAGAACGCATCTGGAGAGGACGCTCGTTAACTTTTGACTGTAATTACTCCTATTACTGGCGGATGTTGTTGCAACAGTGTCTGTACCCGATACATGCGATATAAATCAAAAATCAACGGGCTTTTGAAGTTTGCCAATGGCAAAACGTATATGACAGGAAATTTTATGGTTTCCTCGCAAACGCAACTTGTGGGTGATGAATTATTGGCCAGCTGCCATATGAATGTTTCTTTTAATTAGGATACTTCGTTCAACATTTTTGACATTTTTTTACGCTTCAAATGAGATTTTTTGATTAACGACTTTAAAAGGATTTTTTTAAAACATGACGAAAGAAAAAATTGGTGTTTGGTTGTTACAGTGAATGTTTTTAAAAATGATTTATAACTTATTGACATTTGTTGCGATCATAATCATTTATTTTAGTATCAATCCGGTAGTTTTTCATTTCTTGGCTTAAAGCATTTTTTTAACCACTTGTCAAGTAAGCTTCAAATGCTCAAATTTGTATCTTTTATAAGGTTCTAGCAAACTAACCGTATTTAAGAACGAGGCGCCAGCCGAGCAACATGTCGCGAGGGAAACATTAGAAGGAAGACTGGGATGATATCAAAATTTTAAAAACATGAAAATAATATATATTCATAAAAAGTGAGTTTTGGAAATCCTTGTTTTATAAAATTTAAATTTTATAAAAAAGTTAGTTGTAAAAAAAATTTAAAATAACCTGATAAAATGTTTTTATTATGAGTTTAAGTGGTATAGGTCTTAAAAGAGCACTTTTTTATGTTATTTTTAAAAACAACTAACTTTTTAAAATTCTTAAGTGCAACTTTTTAAAAAAACAATAATAATATCATATTTACGGAATTAAGAAGAATCAATGAAAACACGTTTGCTGAGACATACTGTCCTACCTTAAATTGGATGCAAAAGAATAGTATTTGTATTTGTGTTAAATTTTCGCTTATTTTGTCACTTTCCAGTCAAGCCCAGAAAAGCTAAAAAAATTTCGGTTTTAAATAAAAGAAAAATATTAAAAAAATACGAACAGTTGGAGACTTGTTTGATCAACAACTGTAGCTAACTGTAACACGCTGTTTCGATATAATAAAAGAATAAATTGCAGAGGAAATGCCTGTCAAATTTAGGTTAATTTTATTGTACGTTATTTCAAAAGTTCTGCCATGTTGCCGGATGTATTTTGGTTATTAATTACGGTGTTGGTGATTTTTTGAAAAGTAAACAAGTGTTTTAGTATTGGTATTACAGGGTAGCAAACCTAACAGTGAATTTTTACTTAAGTCGTAAATTTAACAAGAACGTCATTCGAGACAGAGATTTATTGCACTACAGTAAAATATTTAGGCTGTTTATGGTGCCAAATTTTGTTTCTACTTTTACCTGCCCTATACCACCTCGGACTTTTGGACATTTGTTTCACTGAATTCAGAAAAAATTTCGGAAATTGCTGATTATTATTTATCTATTGAAGTTTACATTTTTCGAAATTTTTTAGTTTATTGTTTTAGTTAACGGTGAGTGTAATTAAGTTACGTTCAACTTTTAATTTTTTATGTAAATTATTTTTTTATTTACTTGTTGAAAAAATTACAATATTTGTTTTTTGTACCGTATTATTGAATACACTAAAATACACATTTTTATTTAAAAAAATTCTAAATTAGAGTCGTCATATCATTTTCATTACGCCCATGTGAATGTTTATCGGTGCTGCACGGTCTCCATGGCTACAAATTTGCTATTCATCTCAAATAAAAATAATAAGCATACCACCAGAACCATTAAAATTAATCCACATTTGTATCTATGTATAAACAAAAACATGCAAATAATTACAAAAATAAATTTTTAATGATATACCTCCAAAACTTTTATCCCTATATTAAATAAAAATGAAATGTATGAGTTCTTTAATTCTGGTACTAGATATAGCGATATTTTTTCTAGAAAAACAATTATTAATTATGTTTTTTTTATTTTAGAAATTATTTTAAAGAGAAAAATTTATTTATGGAGCGTTAAAATAAAAACATCGAATTGTTCTACGAGTGTTGGTGTGAAAATGGAGCTTTATTGCCTTGTTCGCAAGGAAATAAAAGTATGGCCTTGGTTTCTTTAGTAACTTTCTGACAAGATACTGACTGCTATGCTAGTTAATTGGAATGGCACAAGCAGTGGAATTCTGAGATGCATTATCCTTTGTAAGTGACATCTGGTGACACATATTAAATCTAGAGCACACAATGACATCCTTTTATAAGAACGTTCGATAGTATGTTTAAAAGTCAGTAAAGAATTTTAGAAGAATTAGTGATAGAAATTAATTTTTTAAACAATTTTCTAGTAAAGAAGAGGTTTTAAGACATATCCATTAGTTAATCACTCATTATTTAGTGTTTTCAGTTATTACATGTGTTTATAAGCTTAGGAAGAATAAAACTCAAGACGGTTTCTTAATAGTATACTAAAGGTAATTTTTTTTCTACGACTGGTTCTCGCTAACCCACTGACTAACTCCTGGTCAATCTCCCTTCTTATATAATAGAACGTCCTTGCTATAATGTGCTATTAATTTTTACTCGAACTAATTTGTGACAGCTCAGGCAAATCAGACATTTTTGTTTGAAGTTTTTTGCTTTGGCTTAAAGAAATGTTTGCTTTGACTGGACTGTTATAAATCAATTTGTATTATTTTACCATAGGCATTACCAGAATTTAATTTTAGAGTGTCACTTATGTTTTTATTGTTTTCATAGATCTTGCAACCAAATATACTGTACCGTATCGCTGTTTTGATTTTGAATAAAAAATTTACAAACAATTGTGTCAAATCAGTTATATCCTCTCAACTTATATGTTCATGATGTCAAAGCCTTGACCTTCAATTTATATGACTGTCTTAAGAGTACCTATTTTATATGGCTTAGTATTAAAGATTTTGAAACCAACCCTCGTATCTGTAAAGTGATGAATATTAATGATTGTCGCTCTTGTGAATTGTTCCGGAAAAATTTCGTACTTTTGCGGCTTAGTCGTCTTTTCGTTTGAGATTAATTTTTTATGGGAAAGGTATCACGTTTTCGATCCACGTTTCTCTCATTCTGAACCCTAATTATTGTGATAAGTCGACATTCCAAAGTGGGGTTTTATTTATGGATAAAAAAATCGAACGTTACCTTCTAGAAATAGTCGGAATTCGATAATATCTTTGGTATTAAATAGAAAAGCGAAGTTTGCGTTTGGCTGAAATTTATATGTCGAAAGTTGGTTGGGTTAAAACGGTGGATTAATTCCGGATTATTCGCGTTAAATTGAAGCTATAGGGTAAAATATTGCGTGTGAAGTTGGTCCGTAACTTTTACGCCGCCAACTCTTTATCGACGGCAAAGGAAAGGTGGGATGAAACTAACGAAAATGAAATATTTACGTGCGTGTTTTTCAACCTCGTAATGGCGTCGTTTGCTTACCTCAAGGGACCTTCTTGTTCCTTTGCTTTTAGCCGACTTTTTGATATAACTAGTGGCAGAATTTTGGTTCGGGTTATTAAATTGAAACAAATTGAAAACATCTGGACATGCGTAACATATTAATTGGATTAGTTATAACAGACCCGACCAAGTTTAAATTTGTTCGGAATAATATTATGACAAGGTTCGTGCATATTTCATGATTCGACTTTCCCAAAAAAATCAAAACCTTTTGTTGGATTTTTCTCGTATGGGACGGTTTTCCAGTTGTTTTACTGAGAGAAATTTATTGTATTCAAAACTACAATAATTATATGTATTTATAAAGATTTGTACAACAATTCGTCTTTAAAATCTGACTAGTTATAGTTGATTTAAATGACTTTGACCGGTAAAGCAATAAAACACGTAGAACTTTTTAACAATGTGCTTATCAAAAGTACGGAAGTTACGGAACATCTTTTTGTGCAAGTAGAGACTACAATACACCTTAACTTTAATAAATAAGGTTTAATAATTATATGTAAGGTTTTTTATAATTTGGTTGGTGATTCATCAACGCCCGTGGATTTAAAATGTTTTATTTACTGTTATGTAATAAAATTACTATGTTTTATTAATTTTTGATTTTTTATTATAAGAGTACTAGTTTCGGCGTATAAGGGAGCCATCATCAGCACATCAGCTGTCTACAATTATAATACCCTAGTAATTATTATAGAAGTTTTAATATATTAACCTTTACCTTGGCAATTTTTATTATAATTTTTATAAATTGCGATATATTTGTAGATAAATTAGTACAAATTTTTACTGCCTGGTTTTGGAATTAAGTACGATTTTTCTCAGTGTGGTGTCATTTCGGTTCACGCAATGCCCGGAGGGAATTACCAACTGAAGTAATGAGACATGCTATTCGAATGTCATCACGCTAATTGGACAGGGTGCGACATGCAAAAATCGCTCGATAATTTTCCAATGATTTATTATTGTTCTCCTCCGAGTTCAGTGAGGCATAAATCAAGCGTTACTTTTGTGGCCGGGAGGTTTCCAGGACCATTAAAAACGACAGGTCGGTGTCGTGTGTATAGGCAAATGGAAAATTTAGGTTTTAGGGAGAGGAAAGTGAACAAATGCTTTGTTCGGAAGGTGATTGGAAATGTCAATAAAGTGCTCGGCTTGATGTATCTGTTTGATTTTTTTTTCGACTGGAAAAAAGTCTTATCTCTTGTGAAGAGAAAGTGAGGAAATAATGAGTAAAAGCTCAAAGGCGGGAGTTATTTGTCGGATTTATGGCTGAGTCATTAAACTTCCAAAATATCCATTAAATTAGTTTACGTAATCAAGTTGAACATGACATCTATAAATACAGAAATATAACTTTCATAACAAGTTTATGAGTTTTCTTATGAACTTTGCAATAAACGATATAATTAACTCATTTGTTCGAATCTCAAACGTTCATACAGAAAATTGGAGATATTCAGCTAAAGCTGCCAAGTTTTTTTCTTCTTGAAAGAAAATATTTTAACTATGCAATTTAAAATGTAAAAATGTAAATGATCAAAACTCAATCGACTCTAAACACAATAAGTGTGAAAATGAAGTAACTATCAGGCGCATCCACCATTTTTATCAATCTTTACAATTTAGTTCTGTTATGTTTTTCATTCAAGAAAATGGATAGTACGATAACAAAATGTGAATATAAGCAACATATTGTCACAAGTATCAGCCTTGTTTTGTCGAACAGCTATTGTTTTTGGTTTCTTTGATAAGTGAAGCGATCGTACCGCTCTAATTTATTAATCTACACATTATAAAAGATATAAAATCTAATAAGATATAAATAAGATATAATAGATCTTTTCAAACAAACAGTTGTTTCTCTCGCATAATGACATCATGGTATTCAGATGCGCAGTAGCTCACCGGTCATCTAAAGACAAAGTCTCAGTCATCTAGTGATTCACACCGTCTCATCTCGCTATCGAGTACCACAAAACTCAGAATTTGGAAAAATTACTGTGTACGAAAATAAATCAAAAATTTGTCTGAAATTTATGCTAAATATTAGATTGAATTTATTTAACCAAAACAATCTGTATCAACTTCAGGCATTGATTTATTTATTAATTTAATTTATAAATATATTGTTGTTTTTTTTTGCTATTTATAAAATGTGTGTGTGACAACTTCAAAAGTTCGAAAGTTGTACGCTGTTGTATAATAATATAGGTATACTCAAAATATCTAAAACTGGCCTGACTTTTTAAGACTCTTCTATAAACCAAATAATAGCTTTTGTTCAACTTATGGAGAGGCAAACCACTGTAAGGATGGATCTTGATTTACAACTGTTTTTTCCGCCAGATGTTTTGCAGTCAAATATTGTGAAATACTGGCGGAGGGAACTGTGGTGGTTTGCCTTTCCATAAATTGAACAATAGCTATTCTTTGGTTTATATAAAGGCCTTAAAAAGCTAGCCTACTTTTAGATATTTTGAGTATACTGTTGCAATAGAAAGAATAAGAGAATTTAGTGATTTTTAATTGTATATTAAAGAAGGAGTTTCGAAAAATCTATTTTGTGACACGAATTTAAGTTTATAAAAAGTTTATAAACGAGCACGAATTCTAAATGAATAAGTGCCCACAATCTCTTAATTTGGAACTCGTTTTTTATACCATTTTTTTATAATTCCGATTTTTTACTTATGTTTTATATAAATAAATAAAAGTTTGCGTGCTCTAATAGGTCTGTAAAAGGTAGTGGCTATAAACGCCTTCAGAATGAGTGCATTAATATGTTTCTTAAAGACGCAAATTATAAAAATGTACAAAACCTTTGTCAAAGAAAGAATTCAGCATGATTTTTATTAAAAAACAGAGTTAACAAAATCAGAAAAACATACCAATAAGGCAACAAAACACCAACTAATTTACAACAAAACGCAAATACACATTGTACACTAAATTAAGTACAACAATTTTAAGTCCAAAAAACCGGCCATATTGAAATTGATAATGCAACCTATATTTGGTTTTGCTGTCGAATACTGCAAATGTGAATATTACAACTAACTCTGTTAGAATATATTATTTATGAAGGCTTACAAAATAATAATGAATAATAATAATAATAACAATAACTATAATAATAATAAAAATTAATTATGAACTGAATATTTCAAGGAATTTCGAAAGGATTTTCTAGGGATTTCTGGAGGAATCTGTGGTCAAAAGGAATTCTAGTATACATTTTTTAAGACGTGTTTACCTCTCAGAGAATTGTTTGTTACAGAGACCTGTACCAACTAATCCACACATCATTTTATTTTTTGATCTTCTGATTTGTCAGTGTTAAAATTTCTATTCACTCGTTTATCAAAAGATTCAGCTTATCACTTTTGTTTTTTTTCTTATTTTTTTTTGTTAACATCGTTATTTTTTTATTTTGTGTGTTGCTTTTTATCTTCCTTTTGGATTTTTTTTGTTTTATTTTTTGTAACGTATTTTTTGCAACTTTTTTTTGTTCTTGTTTCTTGTTATTTCTTCTTTCTTCGTCTTCAATTTTCTTAGATTGTCATTTGGTGTTGCAAATATTTAATACGGTTTATGTTGAGTATAATTCAATGCGCTATTCTTACGTAATATTGATACAAAATTTAAATACAATAGTTATTTGTTTAATTAGACAATAAAGCATGTGATTTAATGCCGTGACTGGCAATTTAAAGCAAGGCATTAAATACGCTTAATTGTCGTATTGTACATATTTTTTTTTACCGATACTACTAGTATAGCTTTTTTTTTTTTAAAAATGCTGTTTGATATTTAACCTCAAAATTTTGTGACAGCTGGAAAATTCTGAACGGCTTTAAAGCATCTAATTTACTGCTTAGTTAATAAATATTAGTAATAATTTGTCTAGTCAATAAATGAAATAGTTTAGAGTGTTTAAATTATTAGTTGAATGTGGTGTTTATTGTCAATAGGCGAAACAATTTATTTTTGAACATTTCTGATTAATGCAGTTTATGCTAAATCCTAGAAAAAACTTTAACATATTTAGAATAAAATTGAAGAATTGAAATGCAATAAAAATTAGAATACATTAAAAATTTAATATTGCAAGGTAAAAAAAATGCTGAAATATATACTCGTATAATATAGGTAATTGTTATATTAGTATAGTTAAAATTTGAAATATCTATTTTTAATTATGTAGGAAATGCACGCTAAATGAAAAATCAGACTAAAAAGTGCATAACTCTTGGCATAATGTTTAGCAAATGTGGAACGAATTTTTGCTAAAATAACTGAATTGAACTGCTAAATTGCAAATTATTTATTTTTTCTTTTTTGATGTGTTCCGTCAAGTTTAAGTTGACGGAAATCTTCGATTTATGATTTAACTATTATCTTGAAGAGATGTTTTAAAAAGGTCTTTAGAACTGCAAGAATAGTCTGTTTTAATTTTCCTTCAACTGTAGATTCCTTATTAGACATTTTGCTAATTAATTATCGAATATGCAGTCTTGGTCATGCTCTCATCTTTGACTATTTGTGGTTCCTGTTAGAACAAAGTTAATTAA
This sequence comes from Tribolium confusum, assembly GCA_029207805.1. Classification (NCBI taxonomy): domain Eukaryota; kingdom Metazoa; phylum Arthropoda; class Insecta; order Coleoptera; family Tenebrionidae; genus Tribolium; species Tribolium confusum. Next base: position 17,529,150 of record JALGAY010000006.1, read on the forward strand.
TTGAAAGCTTTGCTATTATTTAAGCCTTGTACTTTTTTTTTATTCCCGTCAGTTCCGTCAGATTGAACCGAGGAGTGAACTTTATACCTACACAATTTTGCGTGAAACTTTGTTCTCGCAGAATTTACAAATTATGCTCAAATAAATCATTAATTAATATCACAAGCTATTTACTTACTAAATGCGAGTAAAGTTTACATTTTTTTAAAAATTTTCTTTCAATATTTTCTGTAAACATCTCTGATATTTTATTAAAATTTTTCTTCATACATTTTATTGTCTTTTAAAATAAAAATGTAAATAAAAAGCTAAACACAGAAAATAGTTTGAAATACTTGTAACAATAGCCATTTAAGCACTCGTCTGTTCCACTACGCGACTAGAATAAGTTGTCTTGGGAAACTTAGTTATAATAGATATGCTGTTTAGCTTCAAGCAGAACTTTGACTAACTTTTTGCCATTCTAACTAAATTATAATTAGTTTAAAATTTAAAATTTATATCAATATTTACATAATCTCTACTTGAAATGTATTAAAGCAGTCATTTTATAAAAACACCACTTTAAGCATATTTATAATTGGAGTAGAGATATTTAAAGTCGGACTTACAACGGAGTGCTTTTAATTTCCCGAGAGCCATTATGCTTTCTCCAAATTTTGGAAGTGGAAATATCGTACCTACTTTATCGTTTTATTATTGCGCTACTCCTGAAATCAGAAGAATTGGATATTAATAGTGGTAAAGTTTCAGTTTGTTTGCACTTTCTCTCATAGTTTAGAATTTAAGCACACTTGAGCATTTCATGTGTGTCGTTACATTAAATCCTAGAGCGTTTTAATGTTGATATGATATTTCTCTTCTGTCATTTTCGTCGTCTTTAACTTTGTGACCGTTTACTGCTAAGTCTTTTTTTTTTCGATTATACATGGTGTTTCACGAAAAATAATTGAGTGTAGTTATTCTTTCTCTCTCTTCTAATTTTTTTTTGCTTTCATTTAATCTTTCAGCTGAGTGTTATTTTCGTATTATAATAAATAACGTTAAGCTCTAGTGGACATAAATAACGCAGATATAACACAGATTACAACATTCCACCGCAGATATTATTTTATACGTTCTGCCTTTAAAATGGTCCCAAATACGAAGACTGCATAGCTTTAGCAGGTCGAAGTGATCGAACTTCGGTGCGTTTCCTCATTTCCTGTTTTCTCGATGGTCGATAGGACCGAAATTAGTCCGGTTTCCGGTCGACGTTCAAGAACGTTTAATGGACAAAGTTCCGGATTCCCTCGGGAGTCGATGGTGGCGGCCTTACGTCGCCATGTATATGCGTGTGTTACATTATTTACTTACTTGGAGATTAAGAACCCCCGGATAAATCTCCGGTATTTGGTTCTCGTGTGCTGAATTTTTATTAAAGACTTGACCTGACTTAAAGCCGGATTACATTTAGTTTTTTATAATAAACGTCCGAAATTATTACATGCAACAGTTTTTCTCCAAAAGCGGACGTAATTCAATTTTAGCTTTTATCGTCTAATTTGTTTTCCGTTTTTGTAATAAATTCGTTTCGTTCATCACCTGCAGGGCAGTGTTTTTGTTTGTTCAGTGTCGGCTCGGCGCTAAATTACGAACCAGAGGTGGTTCTTTAATGTTTAATTGCTGGGGTGCGGGTTAAAGTTTGATACCGAGACGTAGTAGAAGGCCACATTTCAATATTTTTAGAAGCAGTTGAAGGGAGAGAAAGGACGTGAATGGAGCCGAGAGCTCCATTTCATTAGAAAAATGGAACGTGCGGGTTCGCTTGCAAACAATTGATCACAATCAAATCCGTGTTTTTTCACTTAATGATGCTGTCAGGGCCGACTCGAGGTACAAACGGAGCAAGCAGCCGCTTGTAGTGTCGAATTTTAAGGGTCTCAAAATTTTGAAGAACATTGCAATATTCAATGTAATAATTACTCGAAAAGATATTGTTATCACTTTTTAGTTTTGAATAATTTTGATGCAAATAATGTTACAAACACAAACCCTGTAGAAACTGATTTAAATAAGTTATATATCTCGAATACAAGACTAATGTTTAAGTGTATTTTTTGAGTCTTTCACAAATTTTTATATCACTTCCTCCTTGAAATCGCTTAAAGTTCTTTTTCGTCGACAAGACGACACCTTTATCTCCTTGAGCTGTCTTGATTTGTTTACGTCACTGCTCTTCTTTTCACCCTCTTATTTAACAACAAAGTATTGGTTACTTTGTTTAATATTTCAATTTATAAGTTGCGGCTTAAGTTCGCTTTTGCACACTTTTTGAAAACACTCTCCTGAAGGGTAAGAGGTAGGGGAAAGAGGGGAAAGAGGCAGGTTCGAAACCGCGCTATTCTTAAACTGTTAACGTAACTTCTTCTTGTTTTATCCTAGGGGAGCTATCTTTCAAGCAATTATCAAACTTTTACGTTTGAATATTTTTCTTGTTGGGCATTGTAATGAGGCGATCATCTCTCACTTCAAGGTGTTAAGACTTTCTGAAGTGTCAAAATAAAATTTATGCACGTATTTTGTTTTGAAAAATGATATCTACCGACTTGTAAGGGTTTCTGTATATTTGTGAATAATTAGTTGTCAATTATCATCAACTACAGGAAAAAGCTAACTCGTTCTTGCAAAACTTGTAAGAAGGGGCATTTTTGAAAAAAAGAGGGTGGGACAGTTTCGAACATTTAAACTTGCCCCAGGATTTGAATTGTACGTAAAATTTGTTATAATTGTATAACTCAAAATCGTGTGAACCTATAAGAGAAAGTAAAAAACTCTGGCGATGACTTTGATGTAGGCTTCGTTACTGATTGACCAGGAATTATTCTTTATTATATCCAAAAAACATTTTATGTTGGTCACTAAATTGTTTTAATTTAGTGACATCAATAACATTAACATTCTATATTATCAGAATAACAAACATCAAAATCCACCAAAATTTGTGTTCGATATTCAAATTTTAACCCCAATCTATCATCCTAGAACTTGGTAAATCTTTTTCCAAAGCACTGCCACAAAGAAAGACAACTGCAAAAAAACACAATCCAGGGTAATGACTGAGAAAAATTCTAAAGTGAAGACAAAAGTAAACTAGTAGTCGAAATAGAAGCGAGGACCAAGAAAAACTAGACAAAATTTGTGATTGAAGATGGCTTAAAAATTGCTATATAATGCTAATAAGGACGCTAAATAGTAGCGAGATGTAACTCATGCTGACGATCTGTGTTTATGAAGTTTGTAGAGTTAAATATACATCCTACTCTACACGATTAAGAGTGAATTTTTGAAGAATCACTAGTGTGTTTATAGTGTACGAGTTTGCTGTAGTAGTGTTTAAAAAAATCTTTATTTTGAGTTATCCTAACTGTGAAGAGGTGCAAATATGTATGCCTCTTGTAGCGCAAAATTTGTTAAATCCGGTCCTGGATGCAGTTTATATAAAATTGTTAGAAATCTGTCCTCTGTTGTAATGCAGGGGATTAATTAGTTTATTTCCGTTTTAATCAACGCCAACAGGTGAATAAACATGGAATAAATCTCTGAGGGACAAAACACTAAATAGTGATTGTGCAAGGTTTGTTTCGATTGTCATGCGGGGAATGATACATCGTCGGAAAAGCGAGAACGTTTTGTTTCGCAAACTTTAATCATGCAGAGACGTCACTACAAGGTCCATTGACAAAACTGTTGAATTTCGACCCATTTATTCCCGCTTGAGCTTAAATAAATGAGGTTTGTTTGTGATTTTCGACGAGGAAATCATCCGTTTCATAACGACAACATAAATTTATTTGAATTGACGTGGTGATGACTTTATTGCTGGTTTTTTCTTGACACGTATTATTAAGTTGTTAATATAATATGCTGATTCATTCAAAATAGACTAATATGTATAACGGGCCATACAGACATATATGGTAGTCGAACTATTATAAATTATTACCAATTTTCATCTATTTTATATAACTTTTGAAAGATTTAATCTCGAATTTAATATAGGTAATTAAACATAAAGTAATGTCATTTGTTACAAGTCTAACGTTAGATATAATACTCTTGCAGGAGACGAATCATTGTTTAATGAAGATGCGTTCGCTTTAATACATTGAAACAAGTGTTGCAAACACCCCCATTGTGATATATAGTAGTGCCACGAGCCACGTAGTGGCTGCTTTTTTTGTTGAGGACATTTTAAATTGTATTTATTACTGTAATTTTATGTTTTGTATTTCTAATAAGTTTTGTGTTAAACAATATTTGTTAATTATGTTAGCAACATGGTAACACTTCCACTTAAATTAAAACTAAATTACAGTTGACAGATTAAAACAATTTAAAGCGTTATAGTACTACTGGTTTACTTGACAGTCGCAAATCTACACCCGGTCATGATAAAGATGGCTACTGTGATTAAAATTATAAATCTTGGAACAATAAATTTCTTGCAAGTGTGTTAATTACCATAATTATACTTCGTACTAGTTCTGAAAACACTACAAATATCACTAAAACAATAACATTCTTTCTATTTAGATAGACAGGTAAAAAATCTGTTCTTCTGTGAATATTCGGAAGTTAAAGATTTTCTAGTCACAGTAGTCATTTTTGCCATGGCCGAATATACTTTTTGCACTCAATTTTTAGGTAAAACTGTACTGTTATTTAGGAAGTACAACTTATTGGCATAAATATGATGCACTAGTTTCTCAGAACCAGCGTTAATTTTCTTGAATTACCTAACTATGTAGTAACTAAAGGGAATTACTGGTCACTGCGTTGGAGATCATCAGAATTTGTAGAAGCCTTAGTACCAAAGTACATGGTGTGGCACAACTACTATCAAGTTGATCAAAAGCCTCATTAGTTTAGGCCTCACTAGGATTTTAATTTTTACTAATTACAATGCTGTTATAGTCGTTAAGATATTTATTAACCGCCTCTAACTTTATGATCAAGAACCATGACAGCATTTATATTTTATTTGAGGGTATTTTGTTTATTTTAAATTACGAATAATTTTTAAAAGTCTTAAGTTTAGTGGCATGACAGTTTGATTTAGAAAAGACTCGTTGTCTTGTTACTGAGATGAGATTATCGTTTTGATCTGGAAGCTGTAAATTTCAGAAAATTCTTAATTTGATGTACCGTTTAAGGCAGCGTTGAGTAAATTGAGAGTAAATTTATCGTACCGTATTGTTTTTAATAGGGAGTTTATACATTTTACTTTAAAATTCCGCATAAGAATGCATTACTTTATTTAACTATTTCTATTGAAATCACGAAGGTTTAGCGTGAATAATGCACTTTATGTTTTGTGAATTGTTCGTGTCATTTTGCAAGTTAAAATTATATTAATGCCCTGTCCCACTCGGTTGATTAATTTAAGGTGAGTATCAATTTACAGTTACAATTATTTAATGTTAATATTCATTTGAAAAATCAAAGTTTGTGTAGGAATGAACAAGAGTATTGCATAACAAATAATTAAATGTTTTCGATTTTATTTTTATTTATTTCAAGTATTTTTTTATAATTTAAAAATTTCTTTACTTATTACTTTTATCACAGTTGGGTAACATAAAAATATTTCCAGGAAAATTTTGTTTTTCCATAGAGTGAGTGATCAGTAGGGCTATGCAGAAACGTGGAGTTTTTGCCGCTCTATAATACACTAAACATAAGCTAAATGCCTGTCAGTGGTGTAGAAATTTTACGAGAAACGCAAGGATTGTTTAATGTAAACGGGACATTGCCTGTATCACCAAGCGCACAAACCTAGTTGATAAAATATTAAAAATCACAGCGAGAATTACGGAGACATTTGTTAGAAAAACAATCTGAAAGATGACATATTCTTTATATCGTAGTTAAGCAACACAAAAACAAATCAAGTAATAGGATAGTGGTAAAGCGTTTGCCACACGATTTGAAGATCGCCGGCTCGAATCCCTGTTATCAGCACTTTTTTTTTTTGCTTTTTCTAGCAAATATCTGAGTAATTCTCGCAGTGATTTTTAACATTTTATTTATTCTTGGTGAGTACTACATACAGGCAATGTCCCGTTTAGATTAAACAACCCTTGCGTTTCCCGTAAATTTTCTACGCCACTGACAAGCATTTAGCTCATGTTTAGTGTATTATAGAGCGGCAAAAACTCCACGTTTCTGCACAGCCCTAGTGATCAGTGTGCTAGAAGATAGAAAACTGCAATTTGAAGTTTCTTTCTTTCACTTTTTTTTATTCTCACTTCACTCTCTTTTTTATAATGCTGTATACAGAAATTTGAGTACGTTGCTTTTATTATGCATATTACTAAAATTCGCTGTGCTGATGAAAGGCAAAGGTCATGCTACCAATTCGCATAATGCTTTATATTCATTTGTCCTAGTTATAGAGGATAATGCGTTTATGGTAGTTTCTTTTTTTTAACACATTCGTCTTCTTTGTTAAAGACACATTCTTGTCAGCTTTCTTGCAGTGTATTGCCCACCATTCTTAAAATTTATAATATCGGTAGTATATTTTTCCATTTGGAACAGAAACAAACTGACCTAAAAGTCAAAACTTCTGTTTATTACTGAAGTATTTTGCTAGTCTCAAACAGATGCAAATTTCTGATCAACTTGATAAAACTGCCTTGGGCAGTTAAGTCTCTTTTGAAGGGCAAATTTTTAAATTTACAACAATACCAATTTATAACTGGTAATAAACAGAATTCTCAACTTTTAAGTCAAGTTATTTTTATTTCAACTGAAGTAATGTACTGTCAACATTATAACATAATGATGGACAACAAGAGAATGGCCACGACATGGTCACGACATGCTCGAAAAGAGAAATAACTACTCCTATTATAGTTAGTAGTGGTTTCTTTCCTGGCAAAAATGTGGATATCCGTACTAAATTTTTTTGCCTGATTTAAAAAATATTGATATTTGTATTTCTAGAGTTTATAGAATAGAATAGACATTCTGTTAAGAGAACTCAATGTTGTTTTTTCGCATTTTATTCAGTAATTAACTGCTTTACTCAATTCAAAATCATTAAGTAAAGTGGAACTTTACAACATAGCTTTTACGACATAGAAATTCGCACGTACGAAACGAATCTTGCTCGTTCAATAGTACGGAACGTTTCTAAACTTGTTGCGTAATCTATTTTTACACTAACTAGCTTATTGTAAACCGAGAATTACTATAATGTATTCAGAGTGTGCAACTTTCCTGTAGTATCTAATGTTCTGAGATCGGTTACATTCTGATGCTTTGGTAACCCTGACATTTTTTTTACTGTATGTTAATTGGTTTTTGCTGTTAGATAGTGTAATGATAATAACCACAAATGAAAATTTGCAGTGGAATATCTCGGAGCGATAATTGATTTTGTGTATTTTCCGCGAAAGCTCTCGCCTGTCACAAAACGTTCGAATCTCGACTTTTCAACTCGTCGTTCAATTAAAACGGATATAAAACCCCGATTTCATCTATGCCGTGTATAGATAGATATAGTCAAACAAAACAGCGTAAAACGGTACGATAAAGATCTTTAATTTTTGTCACGAATTTGCTATTGTCGAATAAAACGTCTGATTAAAATTCATTGGCACGTTTCAATTCAACACGTCATCGAGGAGAAGCTTAAAGCTTTTAATCGGATTGAAAAGCTCGAGTTTTCGAAGATGACGTCATTATGCATAGAGTGTTTTAAACTGGAAACGGTTGCATCCATACGACTGGGAGTTTAATTAAAACTAATTGTTAATTTGAATCGTGGATGGAGTGATTTTCAATTAGAAGTTGGATGTTTTAATACAGATTCTACTAATTATTTCTTTTGAATTAAGTTGTTAATAAGTTATTTTTGTTCTTTTCGAGTTTCTTTTCACTTTCGCCGGGAATTTTTAATTTCCGTCGGTTAACAAAGACGTCAACCAAAAAAATAAGCTGGAAAGCCGTTCAAGTTTCCCACTGCTTCAACTAAGTAAGTTCAAAGGAAACCGCCGTGTACTTGCTTCGTTTAATTTCCTAGTGAAATCGTCTGAATAATTCTATGTAAGAATCAGCGCACCCTTTCCCATATGTTCCATTATTTACTTTCGAGATTTGAAGAGCTTCAAAGCACCGACATAATTAAACAGTGCGTTAACTGATTTTTTCTTTTTTTTTGCAGGTAAGCTACACGTTTCCACAACATGAGGGTAAGATTAGATTTAACTAGTTAATGAGCTTTCTCTGTAAAAGCTCGCCTTATAAATACTCGTAATTTCGCTTTTTTATTATATAAAAAATCGCCGCCATTTTTATCGACTTGACAAAATCTTAATAAAGGTTTCGTTGAAACGCCGCGTCAAATTTGCATAACTTCTGGTTCGTGCCGGAGGAAAATAGTGAAAGGAATTTCCGGATGCGGTATCGAAAATTTGCCTTGCAGATGGCCGACGATGAAAGCTCAAAGAAAACGGTTTATTTGTTTAGGGGTAGACGATGGCCGAAACCGCCTCCGTTTAATACCGAAACGCCTACTTGATTTCTCGAGTGATATGGAGTCATCAGATGAGAGTCGAAGGGTTTTTGCAAGCGGGTAATGACCGAGAAAATTGAAAATACGACGATTCTAACTTGTTGCGAAACGCATTTTTCTCTGGGGAAGTTATTCATCTCAGATGATACTCATTAAAATCAGACAACCCTCGACTGAAAGCAGCTGGAGAATATATAGGCTGATCCAACCTCCTGAGCAAGTCTTGTAATTTTATGGCTCTTGGTATTATTACTAAGGAGTTTTTTGATTAAGTATTTTATTTAAAAATAAAGATTTATTTAACGTTTTTATGTCATGCTCTTCGCACACTCTATTTACACATTCTTATATTTTGAAAAACCATTAGACCCTAATAAACGGGGCATAAACATAAAATATCCTGTTTTTGCCAAGGATAAAACGACGTTTCTACATTATTTTATATTAGAAAACTGCCCCTTTTTAAAGTAATTATTAACTTTACTTTTGTCTGTCGATCTCTTTGCTTAGAATATACAAGCTGAGATTTTGTATATACATGTAGTTAGGTAGATCTGATGACAATTCAATAAAGTTTTGATTAAATAATAATTTTTTTTATCTAAATTTTAGCTTCATAGGTTTTGTTCAAAATTTAAAAAAAGATTAACCTACAGGTTTTTGCACCAAAAGATTTCTGCATCACAACTGTCATCACAAAATTTTAAAAATAAGTTTATTAATTTTAAAATAAAAATACGAAGATGTGTTAATTTAATTTTTTTTGGGTATATTTAAATATACATTATGTCCCTGGATCGACTTAAAAGAGGAAAATATTTCTTATTTTTGATTTTTCTGAATATTTTACTATCGTTGATTTGCCCTGTTTTCAAAGCCCTAAAACACTAATTACTTTTTATTTAACTCGAACGGTTTTTGTGATCATTTTACTGCTAGAAAATGTTCAAATTGTACTCAAGTTTTATTTAATAAATTTAACAAATAATAAAATGAAATAAAATTCTCAAAAAGTTAAACTACTAATTTTCTCTTCAAATAATGCTCCTTCTTTTTCTGCACAGATTTTAATGCGAGCTCTAAATTTATTAAAACTGCCTGTTATTTCTAAGATTGATAAGAACTGGACTGCATTTTGTAACTTATTCTTTAATTCAACAATCAACAAGAGTGAAATTTTCTGAGCAATTAAAAACAAGAAATTTTTTCCTCTTTTAATGTTGATCTGGGGACGTACTGTACATATTTATCAATGTTGTGAAACGTTTTTTAATTTATTAATAAAACTATTTATTATTTATTTGGTTAGGTACAAAAGTTTTTTTTCTATATGAAAGTGTATGATATAATCACAAAAGAAAACAAAAAACTTAAATTATTACTTAAATAAATTATTACTTACATATTTACTTAAATAAGTTAGATAATGAGTTTTACACTTAAAGTGATATGAGTAATCATAATAATAATCTATTATCCTTATTCATTTTTAAGTGACATAAGCCAATCCCAATTTTTAAATTTACGTGGATTTGGTGACACAAGACATGTACAAATTAGTGAATAACTTAGTTTTATAGATTCTATTTCTTGGTCAATAAATACTGACGTTGTCTTCACAACTGAAGTATTTTTAGGCTTTCTTGTCAGGATTTCAGGTAGAAGGTCTGGTCCATCGTAGTCATCCTTTCTGGCATACTCAACGTTCCAAGCACATTTGTAATCACCTTGTTTGCGAAAGGCCGAGACATCTTTGACAACTGTACCATCTGGACACAAGTTCCCAAACATTTTACAAACTACCTCGTATCTAGCCGTCATCTCTGATAGGTTATCTGACGGACAGTGCATTTTTCGTTATCTGAAAAACGATTTTTTTAAACGTTTTTTGGGTCATGCCGGTTTATATGTATGTTCTTACCGATGATAGTCATTTTGTAGTGAATAGTCACAAGTAACAGAAATCAAAAGGTCGAAACGACTCTTTTTTTGTGGTAAAATGGGGAATACAAAACGAGAGAATTTCAAGAGGATTAATCAGGGATCAACTCACAAGTGAACACTTTGCGGCTGCGCTGGAATACACGGATGAGGCCGCCACTGTCGCATTAAACAGTTGTTTTAGTAGTTTTAGAAGACAGTCACATTCTCAAATTTGTTACTTTTTTACATGATTATTTATTCCCCTTTATGCTTTCACGTCTAGTAAAGATAAAAACGAAGTAAGAATAATATTAGATACTATACATTCCGTGTGTCTTGATCAGCTGTGCTATCGTACCTACTGTGCAAAAAATTAGTTAAAAAAAGTTGAAGAATAACACTTTGCTCATGTTTAAAATACATTTTTTCTAACAGTTACCTACTTGAAATATAGCGAATAAGTGTTATGTTTGTGGTTATAAACAGTGTTTTTCTGTTACTTGTGATAGAAATTTGTGATTTTACGGCGATTTATAGTCAATTTTATCAGTTTTTTACTTGTCTGGAAAGCGATTATTGTGATCATAATAAAACAAACAAAATATACAAATCAAGTCACAAATTAAACATTTTTTTAGTAATCGATGGCATTAATCCCCAGTACAACGTCCTTAAAAAAATTTGATACAAACAAATGTAAAACTTTGTGAGTGTCTTTCTTGCAACGAGTCCGACAAACTTATCTAATTGGAAACTTTCCGCGCTGCTGCGTTTTCGAATGACGTCATACCGACATCTTCGGGGTGGTGGACACTCCATACGCAGCATGATTTTTGTCAGACAAGTTGACCACTATTTTTAAATTAATTTTACTAAACAAATTTCAAAAAATCAAAATTGGATATACGGGGATGACTTCCGTAGAGAGTGAAGTCATATCGACATTTTTGAGGTGGTGGACACCTCATACGCAGCATGATTTTTGTCGGACAAGTTGACCACTATTATAGCTTTAAAATTTAAAAATTGTAAAAATTTGCTTCTTATATTATGTATTGACGTTTGCAAGCAGTGCGTGAAAACAACAATAAATAAACAAACTAAAAAATTATTAAAGAAGTAACGATTATAACAAACTCTCAGTGATTTCAATTTTCGGACGTTATAGCAGATAAATGGTGTCAAAACTTATAACAATATGTTGACTAAGAATAAATGCTCGAATACTGCAGACTTTTGTTAATATTAAATTTTAGTAAATTTTATTTACCTCAACTTAAATCAACAGGTGGTGGTTCTTTGAAAAGCAAACTAAACAGAAATTATTTTTTAAAAGCATTTCCATAACAATGAGTTTAATGTGGTTTGTGCATAGTGCTACTGAATACCTGTTGGCAAAAAACAGTTTTTTTCAAATGTTAGCAACCAATTAATCTAATATTTCTTAACTCTGTTTCAAATAACATTTAGAAAAAATGGCTTTATTACTTAATTAATTTAAAAAGTATTTAGTTGTTTTACTACCAATCGCTTGAGCAGCTGATTACAATGCTATTATACGCTTGAACAGGACGCAGTCTATAACAGTGACCTTAAAAAAAGGACTGTGAGAATTTCCTTCGTATGCTTATGCAATTTAAAACAAAAACGATTATCTGCATTTGCTAGTAACAACTCTTCACCATGTGATGTTACATAAATGTCGCGTACAGAACACTTTTGTTTCAAATATCTAGTTGCTGTTTGAACTAGTCTCTAAGGCCCAACCATTAATCTTAATTTAAAACAATATACAATATTTCGAAATCACACTTACTGAAATCCTCTTGTTAGTTCTGTATTTATTGTGCTCTGATTTTACACAAATCACTGTAGACAAGCTCGAAATCTAATTTTTTATTGATTTTTTCACTTAAGCTAATTATTATCTTCTAGCTAATTATTATCTTTTTTTATTTATTTACTCTTGCCATATTATCTTTTAGATGAATAATGTATAAATGAATAAAAAGTAATTATTAGGTACAAACTATTATTTAAAAATGCAATAATTTAATTTTGTCCAGGAGTTTTAATTTATATACCTTATAATTTATATAATTTATATGTCCAGGAGTTTTTTTATTAATGTACTTCGATTTTGTCCAGCTACTAGTAACTATTGCACTTTTATCAGAAAAATTGGACGACAGTTTGGTTCTTTGAGTACCTAATTGGCGTTGGGATATACAATAAATATCGCAAAATACCACCTACATGCATTTGCTTGTATCTCTTTTAACTCAGAATACTATTACCTTTTGCTTAATCCTAAACAGTCTATCAGAAATAACGTTTGGTAACATCTAATTTAGTTTTTGTGCCAAGTCTTTATGTCAGACTTGTCAAAGCTTTGAGCCATTTCTGGTATCATTGTGTATCATTAAATTTTTTTGTTAATTTCAAGTTGAATTACTACCGGTAACATGGCAAATTTTAAGACTTTTTTGTAAAATCGGTATTATCTTCTGGTCTTTTCCAGGACAAACAAATTCAACTTGAAATTATTTTAATACATTTGAAATACGACAACTTTATGAATTATTGAACGTTTTTGTCGAATCCTAATTTGATATTATTTGTTTAACAAAAAATTCTAATTGTTCTTTTTTCTATGTTTTACCCTACCTGTATAAAAAAACACCAATTAAATTAAGAGGACTCCGTGAAAATAAATTTGGTGAGAAATAGTGCATAGTGCATGCATTAGTAGACTAGTATTAGAGCGAATGTCAAGCAAACAGATGGTAGTTTGGTATCAGTTTTTTATTTTCTATTTACGGGTCCTATTCGGTATGCCTAAATTGTTTTGGTTCTTCTACAACTTTCCAGTTTATATAAACATAGGACTTAGCAGTTGTTTAGTATTCTTTCCAGCAATTAAGTCGTACAATTAGGTACTATAAGTAAGGTGTTTTAGTTTTATTTTTCACTTTTTGGATATTTAGATGAAGTTTATTTTGTAAACCCAGACTATTATTTTATTTTTTATTCGATTAGGCTTGAAGTTATCTAGCAAATGTAAATAGCAGATTTCGTTATCTTAACAACGCCCATATTCTAATTTTTTTTCTGATCGGAGAAATTGTGTTTTTTGGTTCTCTTACCATTTAAAAAAAGTAATCTATTTTATCATTTGTTTATGCATATAAAAGTTTATTCACTCTTCCTTAATTTTGATAAGTATCTTTTTAAGTCAATGTAGTTTTATCTGCAGAGTTTTGTTATACCTTCTCTTAGCTTCTGTTTAAGCAAATTTCGGATTTTAAACGCATAGTTGGATAATAAGCAATGTATCTTTTGTGTTTTTAAACGTTAACTCATAAACTTTATTACTTTTATTTTACTACTTTGTTTCTAGATTTATCATTAAAATTAATATTTTTAAAAAAATTAATCCTGAAACTTTTCTAATCTGTAAATTTGTTTCCTGCTGTAAGTTTTGTTTTTCTGATCTGAGATTTCTGCCTCGTCAATGAAGTAAAAACCTTGAAACTTTTCGCGCTATGAAGAAAACTAATTAGAGAAAATAGAGTTCAGTTGACTATTATCTTATATATTTTAGTTCTCTCGTAGGATGACAACTATAATTATTTTTCTGAAAACATTTTGTCGACTTACTTCCTATTGTTATAATAAGATGATGTACCATTAAAAACAATTACAAAAAAGTTCAAGTTTTTAAAAACTGAGGCGCTACCACAAGTCCCATCTCAAGTAGCTTTCAGAAAACCAGAATAAATGTCCCGCTCTTAACTTGATTGTCTCCGGATTCGATGTTTGCTTTATCGTAACACTATAGGACAATCATTCCCTTATCATAACTGTAACAAATGCCTCTCTGAAATCCTTGATGTGTACGCCATTGTCGGTAATTGAAACGGCCAATTAATTGAAATGTCACTTATCTATATTCTCGTTTGTATTGTCGGCCATTTAATTATGATTCGATCTCGAAATTGAAGCTGAAAATCATGGGACGAATTAAATTCCGGGATTTATTCCCGGAGAAAAGCGTTGACGTTTGAGTATCTTCTCATCAGAATAATTAATATAGCGCCAGTGAATTATTTTTTTCTCTCGTCGTTTGTTCTGATTGTTCCATCAGTTTTAGGGGTTGTGAGCAACTTTCAGACTCGAGAAAAATTAATTGGGAACTTCTCCGCTGCGTGACTCCAGTCTATTCTTCTAATTATGAAGCTTCTTTTAAATTTTCATTGTCGTCTTTATTGATTTTTTGTTTGTTTTTTTATTGTTTGTCAATTAATTTCAATGGGATTTAAGGGAAAATAGTACATTTTACAAAAGCAAGAAAGGAAGGTTTTTTCGTGAGATGATAGCTTGTTGATGAGCCGCGTAAGCAGCGAGTGAGGCAAACTCATTAACGAAAAATTCAAATTTCATGTTGAGTAGTAAATACTATTTTTTCTAGGATATTGAAATGCAAATTTTATCTTCAGATTTCTTAATTATACATATATTTAGTTAATCAAACTGTCAATGCCATGTTACTGCAAATTTATTTAGTTTTTTGTTCGTTTTCTTAGTAACATCCATTTTCGTCTCTAGTTAAAAAAGTTGAACTTTGGCGTAGGACTTATAGTAGCGAAAATGTGTACTTTCATATGCATGAATAGAAAATAGTTATTTAATAAACAAGGTTGCTAATGACGATTAACAGACGAGTTGATTACAATGTTTTTTCTTAAAACAATAAGCCATTTTATTCTTGGGATAAATTCTGTTTTTAAAATTTGAATTCATAAAATTACATTTACTAATAAATAGTTACTGTCGGTTACCAGAGAAAACAGTTACAATACGTTGCTGTTATTGGTTATTTATATACGTGCCAAAAGCATTTATATAAAATTTTAAGATTATACATTAATGTCTATATTAATGAACGATTTCTTTGCGAAAATCTTACATTAATGTTGTTGTTAATAAACGGTTAATAAAAAACACTTTAGTTGAATAGTCACACATGTTGAAATTGCGAATTGGCATTGCAAAGTCGCTTAAATGTCGTTAGGAAACTCTAAATTAGCTGTTACATAGTGAGCATCTATCTATGTTGCAACAGGTCGCTGTCGGTAACTTAAGATTTATAGAATTCATCCGAACCCGTTAAGGTCGAATGCACTTTTGGAGATTTCCCAAAATTGATTTGTGCCAATAACGGCCGTCTTAATTGAGCTTTAATATAGCTTTAGGGCAAGTCTGTTTCGAAGACAATAAAGATTGATTAGGGTTTTAGATGTACATTAATTAATTAAATCTGGTAGGAACCGATACAGGCAACGACCGGTTAAAATCGGTACGAAATTCCCTCTGGTTATATTTTAATTAGAAATAATTAAAAAACTCCGGCGCCTTCGTAAATCGTTATTCAATTGGTTTTCATTCATCGGACGCAAAGTACAAACAAATCGCATTATGGTAACTCGATAATAAGATTATGTAAACTGCTGTCAGGAATAATAAGCTTGTTGCTGCTTCGACGTCATGACATGCCAACAGCAAAGTGTGTTTATGTTGATCCTGTCATTTCATTAGTTAATTACTCGGAAAAATAATTTTCAATTTCTAGTCAATAGCGAAAGTGAGCTTTTGAAAAATGTCGGAGCTTTTCCGCAAAGTGTCACCCTACACATTCCCTTTGGCTCCGAGTATTTGCTCTTATCGACGTCGAGATGTGGCAGCACGACTGGAATTTTCTATAGAGGGCGGACAAGGGGTTTCTTTTCGAAAGAGTCATTACCGGTCTTGCGAATTTTTTCCACACAGGGGACTACAAAAAAACTAGTTTTCTGTTTAGTTCATAAAAGCCCTGCAAGTTGACTTTGCCAAATATTGGTTTTCAGTGGAAAAATTGTAATGAAGTTTGTTATTTGTTGTTGACAGTTTATTTTGGAATGTTATTCTAACTAGATTTAGCATAACGTGATTGACAGGATTTGTTAACAAGTAGAATGGTAGATTTGGTATATAGGTATATAATTCTGGATTTTTTCTAATTTATATACTTCTATATTTATAGACCACTTTTAGAATATTAATAGACTACTGTTTGGATTAAAGTTTAATATTTTTTTATTCATTGAACTTATTTGGGTTACGTAATGAAGCGTATTACATAACTAGTGATGTAAAGCTCTGTTTGGGAACTGTTTTTAAATGTGAACTGTTTTGGACTTTGTTTCATTTTAATTAAATGATGTAAAGTAAGGAAACTTACTCATCTTACAACAACAACCGAATAATGTAATAAATTAACAATTTTAAAACAGTTTTGAAGCTCATACAACAAACTTAAAAGAGGTTGTGTTGAGGTTATATATTTGTTTTGTTTGGAATCAAGCAGCTGTTTTCTAGGAAATTTAATTTTTGATGTTTGAAATTGGCTAACTTAGTGGTTTCCAAACTTATTTGACTTATCGCCTTTTTTTTTGCTTGGAAAAAGCTAATGTATTGTAGTAGTTTGCTGTTGATGTAAAAAATAAACTTCTGTTGGTTGTAATATTCATAACTGTATAAAAACGGCGTATCTTTTGCTTAAATACTTAATGGATTAAGGGCTCAGGAGCATAGGAATAAGAAATCGCGTGGAATACAAATGTCATAGTTAAAGTGTTGAATCGCTGGTAGTTTCATTATCCTATAACAATATATTATTACTGATATTGCCAGCACTTCTTCAACAGCCACGAGTTGCTTCTCTCATAAAAATAATAGCGTCAGCCAAGTTTACGTCAGTGCAACCTAAGCTAGTTATTTTATGGTAAATGTCTTTCTACAGGTCAAGTTACGAAAGTTTAACGTAGGCAATGGCCAATTAAGAAAACTCTCCCCATATATACATTGTCAAGTTCGAGATGGGAACCAATCAGTTTTCCAACGTCACACATGAGTCGTTCCTTGAACTTTATGAGTAGTGTCATACGTGCGAGTTTTTTATTGACCTAGTTTGGAACAGAATTTTTATTCGATTCTTGTGTTTTTGTTTTTTCGTATTTCGAGCGGAAATTCTTGTGTGGCAATTGCCTGCGACATGCTTTGTTGCTACTGAAATTTATTAGAGTCGGGTGTCAGTTCAATGTATGGATTGTTCTGTCTCGGTTTAGTGAATCTCACCGAAATCGTCTCAATCATTTTGACACTTTTGGGATATACATCAGTCGAAGCGGCGTCAAAAAAATGTGTTACGCGCTTTAAAATCTGATATTTCTAACGAATGGAATGGCATGACGTGGTTTAAAATTAACTCAACGGTAAATTTTTGAGGCGTTTTTATTAGATTCATTAAAAATGACAGGTGGGATATGAAAATAAAGCTGGGATTTAAATAATAAAAGAAACACTGTATCACAGTACCGGACTAGCACACGAGCTCGCCAGTGATATTCCGGTAGGGCTTTTGGTATTGGGAGCTCCTAGCTTTAACAGCAATTTTATTTAATGTAATTTTTTTTAGTTGTCATGTAATATATTTAAGTAATATGTATATTAGTTGTAATATATTTCGTTTTCAAAACTTTTTAAAAATATTTATGCATGGCAGACCAAAATATAGAAGCAAGCAATTTGCAAAACAATAAAAAAATTTAAAGATTATTTTTTGACGTTTTTAAATAGAAACTTGTATTTTTAGTCATTTTTGAACTTTTTAGCCAATGAAAACATTATTATATCGGGAACTTGTACAGTTCATTTTTGCCGCGAGAATAACCTGAAGTATGTATTGTTTTTATGAATGACAACTATTTTTTTTACTGACCTCTGTCGTATTTTGGGATACGTAATGGAGCTTACACTACAGCCTACAGTACACAAATGAGTTTTATTAACAGGTTTCTATAGACATAATCTATAGAAAAGATTACTTTATCATTTTAGGTAGTATCTTTGAAATAACTAAGTAAATGTTAGAAAGTGATTTTTTGATATTAGAAATAGCTGTAGTGGCAACCAAATAGAACGCAAAATTTGGTAACATTGTATGAATATTTTTAAAAAAAATTAAAAAAAAAATTCCTTGTAAATTGATTTTTTATAAGGATCAGTTTATGGTTAGTGTCATTAAAAATGTTATTCTTGTCAAATTGAAAGACAACTTAATTTTAACTTTAAAACAAGTTCACAAAACCATTTTTTGTCACTATAGGTATTACAGTAAAACCTGGTTGTAACGTACCCATCTGGAACCACTTTACCAGTGCGCTATAAACGAAGTACGTTATATAAAAATACACTGATATGAAAGACCGCCATACACAGGGTTTTTCAGAAATAATCACTTTGTTACCATTATAACATAGCCTAGTTACCATTATAAGAATACATAGGTCAGTGGCGGGGATGGTATTTTGTACTAAATTTTTAAATAATTTTATTTTAATAACGGTTGAGATTTGGAAACAAAAATATCTAGATAAAACTCTTCTTTAAACGAGATCTACAAGTGGTTAAAATTTTTGTATTTATTTAACCTGTATATACCCGCTGATATCCACTCAAACTGTTCATTTTTAACAATTTAGTAAATTCCTCTGTTTTAATTTACAGAATAGGTCCAGAAATTGGTATATTGACGTTTGTTATTGTTTTAACCACTGCAACAATAATAATTGATAAGCTTCTGACATGTTTTAATTTCTTTTCTCTCTTTTTTTCTGTTTTGTAATTCAGCACCTTTCTTGGACTCATTTTATTACTGCAACCTGATGTAATATAATTCAACTAACAAACAATAACTTTCAAGATAAAATCAAACTCTTCAGTCCTAATAGATATTTGATTATTTATTAAATTTGTTCCAATAGATCGGTTAGCATGGCAAGTACCATTTTAGAGATCTGAAATTTTTATTGCACCTGCTCAATACAGTTCGGAACTGTTATCAACCGGTTGAACAAAACTACTACATAGTTGGTTTCTTGAAATCTCCAGTAACTTAAAGCATCTCACATTTCTTAGTATAATAAAATTATTGCTGAGTTGACTCTTTTTATTATTGATGGCAGAGTATGTTATAAACAGATTATACGTAATTAGAGGGAACATTCTTGAAATTGTTATATTAGAAGTACGTTATAACTGAGTACGTTATGAAAGAAGAATACCTAAGGGTTTTAATTGGAAGTGGTAACGGATCTATTAAAACTGTACGTGATATTCAAGTACGTTATAATCGGCTTTTACCGTTGAGCGAATTTCACGCTTTTTTATTATATATTGCAACCGTTGATCAAATTCGGGTTTCATTTACTTAAAGGGTTGGATTAATAACGAATAATTTATTTCCACTAAGTGCACTAGTACAACAACATACAACAACAATAAATAACTCGATATTGACGCTACAATCGCCATCGCTTTACTAACGTCGCTCACTTTGCTCTCTTGTTTCGCTCTCACTATCTGACTGAATGCCCTGTCTTGGTCAATCTCCCTTTTTATGTATTAGTCTTCTTTCTTATAGAACAATTTGCTAGAATGTGATAGATATTTTGTTAGTTTACTAGATTCGATTGGAAATAATGACTTATACTTCTCGGTTTATGAAGGGTTCTATTAATGACTTCGGGAATGTGTTTCCGGCGCGATATCTTTCTATTATTTTCTAGAGATATTTACTACTTTTTTTTGTTGTGATTTTAGTCTCCTGTAACAATATCTTGGTTTTTTGTAAGTATCATTCAAATCTACAATTTTAAGAAATATTGATTTTCAAAATTTTTTTAAATTTCAAAACAACAAGAAAATGCAATGAAAACCGTTCCAACGAAGCAGTATTTTTCATTGTTTAAATAAGATACACTCTTTATTTTATTATTCTATTTGGTGTACTACTGTACTTTCGTGAAGGGAGTAGAAACGTTTAATCTGGAAGTAGTTGTTTTCACCTTGCAAAGAATAGAAAAAATGATTTTTTTTTCATTTGCTTATTGTTGAATATTGAAAATTTTAGTTTTTAAATTGGATAAGTTGTTACTAATATCTAGATCTTATCTAGATATGTACGTATGTATAAAATATAAATTGGTGGTTTTTCTAAGAAAAACATCGCGGTGAGCCTCAGGTAGCCCAGTCCGGCCCTGCTGTATCATATGATAATATCTAAAAACTGCGTGTCTTTGGCAATATCGGGTTTCTGTGAGATCTTGAATAAATAACGAGTTCTTGTGAAATTTCAGAATTTTCAGTTTGTTTTGGAAATTACGAGGGACAACCGGAGCGAATTGAATTGATGCAATAAAATTAGAGTTTCTTTTGAGAAAAGAAGAAAGGGAAATTTTCCGCTTTTGAAACTCGTAATCATTAGAAAAAAATTGTCGAATACAAAACGTTTGATTGAAGAAGAGGCGATCATTACTCGGCTCGAGCTAGACAATTTAAATTATTAAATCCAACGCTTCTAAATAATGTATCCCTTTTATCGATTGGGGTGCCTTGAAAATTTATTACATAATGAAAGAAACGAAACGTCGGTCTTGTAAATCGATATCGCTAATAACCGAAATAATTGAATTATCAAAACCGACAGACTAGAGCTCATTTAATAATTTGAAAGCTATTAATAGCACGTTCATGAAGTTGTTTGTTAATCAACAATCGAAGAAAACTTGGAACGTTCCATCAGCATTCATCGACCCGTGCATCTTCAACAGCCTCTAAATAATTTATCTTTGGAACTAACCGAGGAAATTCGACGGTTTGTTTGCGTTTAATGGGATTAATTTTGCAACGTCCCGGCTTTTCACCCTTGTATTAAATCAATTACATACCGTCAGACGAGAATCTCGTACTGTGTACATTCAGGTATTTTCGTGCGTAAATAATTACCTTCAAAAAAAATTCACCTTCCGTGTTCATCCTTGGCCGCGGTCAGAGGTCACGATCGATCCAAACGGCGAACGAGAGAACTAACTAGGATCGCTGCTTTTAACACGTTCAAGCTTTGACTACCAGCCACGAGGTGCCGCCGCAATTCGAAATTGTCCTGAATCGATGCCACAATTACATTTATAAAAATTCACAGGACGATTTATCCTAATCGACTGCAACGACTTCACCCAGTCAGTGCTCATCCTAGGAAGGATATCGACCAGTCAATGACGTCACACCGACCCTTGCCACCACTCCTAGGCTAAATCTATGAGCTTCGAATCGATAGTGTTGAAAAAATGTAGAAATCAGGGATTCGGGGATAAATCTCCTGTCATGAATAGACAGACAGTGGCGCACTCAGAAAATATTTTTAGAGAAAGCTTCACTGTAAAAGTTGTATTACTAATTTTTATTAAAGTAACTATATGTATACTGTAACAAAGTCAGTAGTGAAACCTTCCTAACACGGAATCACAAAAATGTCGCCCAAAATGTGTAAAATTCGACAAATATTTAAAATATAATATACTCACGTATATTTCCACAAATAATTTTTTTGTGATATAGGCACGATTTTTTTGCATAAATCATCTATTTGAGTCACAATAAGCATAATGGCGCTCATCACCTTAGCTTGAACGTTTCCTGAAGATTTGTGGAGTCGGGAATTAATTGGGTTATAAGTTTCTAATCTTTACGAATCGATTTGTTAGGTCTTTTTGCTTCTCTCTACATAATTTAAAAATTGTTCTATCAATTAGTTTTTTTTATATGGTACGCATTTTCTGAGAATTTGGAAGAATCGGAAAATATTTTGGAAACTTATTGGGTTATAAGTTTCTAGCTTACACAGTATGATTTAGAATTTATTGTATGCATCAGTTGTGTTTAATATTTAATTTTTTAAGAATTTTCCAAAATTTTATATGATTGGAAAATAACTCAGAAACCTTCTAGGCTATAAGATTTTCATTTATGTCAGTCGATTTTTAAGTTTTGTTAACACCTTATAGACCGTTGCAAATTTATTCTCTTGATTAGTTTTGTTTTACTCTCAAGAACTGAAAATGTACTAAGAATTTTCAGAAAATTTAAAAATTTTTAGAAGGATTTGAGCTATGACTTTCGAACCTATGACAATCGAAATTTAACCTGTTTATTACTGATTTTGACGTTCTATTAATTTTACTTTAGAAGAAAGACACAATATTTCTTATCAGTTTTTAAATGAGTTAACGCTGAGGTCGTATTGTTATTCTATTTTAGAAGACGAACACTGTGTTTTACTAATTTTTAAATTAATAAATACAAAAGCGACATTTGTACCTAATATTGGAAGTCAAATGTGATATTTTATTAATTTTAAAAGATGCCGATATTTTTACTACCTATTTTATTAGCTTAATAAATAAAAGGTTACATTTTTTTCGATATTGACAAGCGTAGACCACATTTTATTAATTTTTAAATCTATAATCGTAATTTTACTAATTTTAGAAAAAAGAAAACAAATACATCATGGTTTAAGTTATTTTAGAACCCGGAGGCTGTATTTTACTAAATTTAGAAAGCGAAGGTAATTTTTTTACTAATTTTTAAATTAATAAATTCTAATTAAGCAACTTTTTTGCCAATATTAGGAGCCGGAGACGACAGATTACTAATTTAAAAATCTGGGAGGATATTATTTTAATTTTAGAAGCTGTACACAATATTTAGTATTAATTTTTAAACCAACAAACGCTCTGACGACATTAATTGTAAGTAATTTTAGTAGCGACAGGCGCCATTTTACTCATTTTTTAAGTAATAAATTCAAAAGCAACATTTTTAGACAATAATGGGGGTTGGTGGCAATATTTTATTAATTTTTGAAGCTGTAGATTTTTTTTTACTAATTTTTAGATGAACAAATACAAGAGCGAATTTTGCAGCCGTAATTTTACTAATTATAAAAGCTAGAATCGATTTTTTTTTACAACTTTTTTTCTAATAAGGACACATCACATTGTTTTGTAGTTTTATTAGTAGCTGAAATCTGTATGTTATTAATTTTTGATGTCAGAGGTAATATTTTTTTACTCAATTTTAAAAACAAAATATATTTTAAATTCAAAATTAACATTTTTATTAATACTTATTTTCTCGTAGGTGATATGTTATAAACTTTTGAAATCGGAGATATTTTTTACTGATTTCTAGATTAATAAATACAAGAGTGTTTTGTTATATATGAAGGCAAGGGCGATATACTAAGGTGTTATATTAATTTTGAAATTTGCAACTGCAATTTCAGAGGTCAGAGATGATCTTTCTTAACAGCTTTTAATTCAGTTATACGACATTGTAGTTTTAGAAGCCGTAATTTTACTAATTTTTAAGTTAATAAATAGAAAAGTGACGTTTGTTTAATATATTTTTAAAACTTTGCTAATTTTAAAAGGTAAACACAATATTTCTGATCGATTTTTAAATAAATAAAGATAGGGGAGATGTTGATTTAGTAATTTTAGTAGTCAGAAAAGACAAATTTTAAAATTATATAAGCCGGAGAGATTTTTTTATTAATTTTCAAATTAAGAAATACAAAGATTTGGCGAAAGAAGGAGCTTTATCCCTAATGTTTCACTCTAGGATCCGCCCCTGTGAATAGATGAACAGCTTCAGACACGTAATTGAATTTTTTAATCATGATCTTGAAGTGGGTCATCGGGAATTTACGGGTGAAGGATCTTGTTTGAATTTTGAGGTATCATAGCAGTATTTCAGACTTTACATTTTGCACAATCGGCTTTTATTAGATTTATGAGAGATTTGGCAAGAGAAACATTGACTTGACGACTTTACAACTCGAAACACATTAATTTAAAAATACATCTATGGGTTGTTGTGTTGTATATGACGTCAAAGTCTCACAGAATAAATTCCTGCGGATCTGTTTGTGAGGGAAGTGAATCCTGCCGACTGCGCCATTTTGTATTTATCCCGGACAATCACCCGTAATTTTTGCACTTGTAAAGGAAAATATAGAAACTTTCGACAGGTGCTTGATCTGTTGTTATTAGATGCGAGGAATTTATGACTGGCAGCTAATGATATGTTTGAAAAGTGATAAAGCCTCGTTATAAACGTTTTCATGGTCAAACAATAATAACACCGTTTAAATTAAATTCCATCGACATAATCACAACTGTACATACATTTTAAATGAATCCCTTGTGCATATTCTGTTTCTGTTTTAATGCTGCGCTTTGTTAATACAGCCACTATTAAAGCTGAATGAATTTTTGACGAAGTTTGGAAGCTGCAAACTTAGGGGCGCAGTGGCGAACTGGCTCAAATACAGCACCCTGGCCAACAAAGTATTTGCGGCCCACATAAACATTGAGGGTAGGCAATTCTGACATTTGTAAATTTTGTTTTCAGGGTAACGAAAGCTAAAAAGACATTTTGTTAAACTGCTCAGATAGTTTATTTCCAGTATGGTTTTATTTTTGTTTTGCTTCGTGCCATACTGTAAACTGGGTTTGAACAGGGTCAGCATTAAATGTTTTAATCAGATCATTGGGTGATTTTAGCGTTGGTTATTTTATTTGCATTTTAATATCCATATTTTTGATATTTGTCTTTATGGAAAACATGTTTAAACCACGAGAATATTAACATGAGACTTAGAGAAATTAGAAATTTTGTGCGACTTTGGAATTACGAAATGATTATTAAGCAGTAATGCTTTTGTAATTTTTGTGTTTCGTCACAAAGCTTCTGTCTTATTCCATTCTGTAGACTTAGGAGAACCGAAAAAAGAACTAACTAGAAAAAAAATAATAATTATAAATATATTTTATACATATATTTTCTAATAAAAAAAGTTGTTGCGTATGGCGAATAATTCACCGAGGCAAACTCTAACTTGAGTTAATTAGGTGAATCCCCAAACAGTGTTAGCTCAGGGCCATTAAAGTTACCAGTTCGCCCCTGCGCCAACTAGCTTTTCAATCTTCTTAAGGCGGCTTGTGCTTGCTCTATCAATTATTAACTGAAACGTGTAAAACGGAAACTGAATTTTTACATTTCTCGATATCTTCCAATTCTAATTTTAAGTAAATAGTGTCTTGTATTTCCCAAAGGGAAACTTCACGAAAGTGTGGGCGGCGCAAAAAATATTGGTGAATTTTTAAAACAAATATTTACTCTCTTGATCCTGTGTTTATAGAAAAAGCAGAAATAATTCGTACTTTTTATTTCCCTGTTGTATTTTACAGTAGAGTTAGCATCGGTTAAGCCACGTGTTTGGTTACACAATATCTACTTTGTTTGGTCAGACTTTACACTAAACGGAAAATAATAGTATTAAACCCCGGAGCCCTGACTTCAGAGATTCTTTTTATTTTTTGTTTCTCAACGGATAATGGTCGAGTCTTGTTTTCCCATTTTTGCATTCTTATTTCCGATATTGCACACAAGCAGAGGTGTATTTAACATCGGTACAATCGGTGCTTTGTGCACCCTTATAAGAATCATTGGAAAGAGACATCTTTTTATTCTGCAGCTTGACTGAGGCCTGGCTTATTTAAAATATAAGTTATCTATAAAGCCCTGTTTACAATTATTTGCGGCTTAACTACTGACAATTTAGCTACAGAAAACATTAAGTGAAATTTTGACAATTTTTAGAGTTATTTGGTTTATCGCTTCCTTTTTAAAATAGAATTATTTATCTTTTCCAAGATTTCAACATTTTACCTAGTAATCGTCTTTATTAGGAGAATCCAAATATTCAAATTTGCGTTATGCAAATGTTGTTGTATTTGAGATACACATTTTTATGAAACTGTTGCCTGCGGCTTCCAGTTCCTATTTAAGATTAATTTGTAACCGCGAATCATAGTTTTTTGCAAATTGAAAACTTTATTATTAAATAAGAATTGGGAGTGGAAGGGACAGTTTCTTAAAAATTGAAAATAATAGTTACAAAGGTCCATTAAGTTGTTGTAACAGTACTGTTTTTGAAAATGAGAACATAGTTTGAAGATTAATAGTAGTAGGAGTAGCAGTAAAAAAATGATGAAAGTGTGAAATATAGGTATAGGCTTTTCTTAGAGTCTTTTAGCGTTAAATAACAGAGAGAAAAAATGTTTAATAAATGCAGTAAATTTTTTTAAACAGTTCCACCTTACGTCAAGCTAATTGTTGCCTTACCTTTGGACTTATTATTCGATGTCACGTGCAGTAGTACTGGTATCTATAAAAAAAATATAGATAAAATGTCTCTAACTATAGTCTACACTATATGTTGGTAAGAAATTAATGTTATAAGTTAAAATATTTTGGTTGTTGTTAATTTAAATGACTGTAACCACCAACCTAAAGGACCTAGCTTTCAACAAAAATTGACTTTAAATTTTCGGACCTCTGGGTAGCATCGAACTCTAAGATGCCTTAAAAACTTGATTGTACACAAGTAACTTGTGCAATATGATTATAATTAAATGTTTGCTTCTTGTTGTCAAATTGTTTCGCCAGGTTCCATCAAGATTAATTGAGAACACGAGCACCATCTGGCCACCTTCCCATGTTGTAAATTACGTCAAAACATCAACCATAGTGACATATTTTCACGTGTTATCGAAAAATAAAAGAGATAACGTCACGGGGACGTGCCCGCGACCTTGAACGTAATAAATCGCATGCCGTTGTTCGTATCCACCCCATTTTTCGAGATTACCCGTCACGGAAATGCCGACTATGATGGGGGAAAGGAAATGTAAATTTGTCGGAATGGAGGTTCTTCTTTTTAATATTTGACGTTGCGGCTGAGTCATAGATCTTCTTAAGCGGTACTCTGGGGGTGTTTTCCACGTCGAGCGGTCGCACTAATCGCGTCGTCCTTGGAAGCGGCCTCACCCTTAATTGAATTAGGAGCACGCGAAAGCCTTAAAAAAGAGAAAAGAGGCAATAAAATTGAAAGTATAGTTGTTTATTCGAAAGATTGTCTTGGATTTCGACCGAACGGTGGTTGCGATTTTAATTAAGTCGGGGGACGGCGTTCGAGCTCCATTAAATGCCCATAAAAGCAAAAATTTACTCAACAATAAAAATTACGCTCCGGTTAACACGATCGCAGAAGGGGATCCTCTGTGATCGATGAACAACACCGGCTGACCTGGCAGTCTTCTCAAATTCACGTTTTGTTGTGGGTGACGATAGCGTATCCTACGACATTATGGCAAAACTAAGCTAATTTTATCGAACTGGAGGTGGAGAATGTCGTTGCAGACGCCGCGATTTCTCAACTGTCCCCAACAGATCATCGTTAACGCCAAGAGGCAGGTACTTCACCCCCGACGGTGCATGCTCAATTTTTTTTTTAATTACAAACTCATAAAACGTTAATTAACCATTTGGTAAAAGAGAAGCGATGCTAGAACGAAACTCATCGGAAAACTAAGCATGTTTGCCTTTTATTGGCCGATTGTTACACCATTTCTGTTTTGTTATTACCTCCTGCTTTGTCTATACCGTTCCGGATATACAACGCCATTTAATGGACTTTATTGTTACTTCATTGTTCCAGAAAACACAATTTCAGCAAGCCGAAACTCCAGTTTTTTCGAGACATGATCCTGATTATGCTTTTGCAAGCTGTGTTTGTTTTAGTTGTGGCTTTTGCCCTCACAAAAACATTTATACCATTATTTTTATTGTGCTACGTTCTTTTGATAAAGTTAAATAATGTAAAAGTTATCGTAAATGCATTACTTTTGTTTTATGTTAATTGGAATTTGTTTATTTACATGTTTCTTTACTTTGTTGAATTCTTTTTACTCGTAGATTAATTGAAGTGTCAAAGGTGGTATTTTCTTTTTGAATTACGTCGAGATCATAGTTTTACAAAGAAAATTACAAACACTCAAAGCACAAAGTATATACATTTTTTGATAATGTTATCTAATTATAAGCACTCTTATGTAAAATATATTACTTACTTATCTAATTATACTCAAAGCAATTTCTATAGTTTATAGTTTATTATTTTGATTGTTTTGACAAGATAGACGGAAGCAAAAAATGAAAGAAAAAAAATGCAAAATATAACGAAAAGGAGCATTTTCTTTGAATTCTAGATATTCGTAGAATAAAAAATTGTAGATCACACGTGGATTGAAGCATGTTACAGCACAGCAACTCGTATAAGTACAGATAAATTTGGACTACGCTCTTGACGGACGCCCTTGCATATGCAATCTGCACATCACTTGAATATTCTAATTATGCTTTTATCCCACTATTTTTTGTAAATTCTAATATAGAAATGTTATTCATTAATAGAATTTTGCTCTATTTAAATATAATACAAAACTAAAAAACATAGTAGAGCGGTATGTGTGTTTTGTACATTTTAACATAAAAAACACAAATTTGGTCTATTATTACAAAATCTGATTTTGCACATCTAATAAAGATAAGACAAAAACTAAATATTAAATCAAAGAGGAGAGAACTACTACGAAATAGTCAAGGTCAATGGTCATAATATATTTCCAATCAAATTTAAAAATATCTCACATGGGAGATACATAACGTATACCTCAGGCACAGCCATCGATAAATACTAGCCGCGCTGAGATAAACAGCGGCAACACTGTCAGCGGACCGATGAAATGTAAACAACAGTTTGTCATTTCTTAAATTTGTTCTAATTATGCAGTTTTCATATGTACTATTTATGTTTAATTGATTCTAAGGTGTGTGAGTTGTTATGCTAAATGGATTAGACTAACACGTAACATATGTGAGTTCGATTTTAAAAAAATATTTCTAAATTACTAACATAACCTCAAAATTTGAAAAGTTTTTAATTTATTCTTTTGCTTTGATTTTTTGGGGATTCTAATGTTTACATCTTATTGCTCTATTGACATTTAATAGATGTAGTGAGTTTGAGTGCATTAAAAATTAGATTTCCTCTTTAAAACCACCCCTAACAATTCCGGCATCAGTGTCATTAAATGTTTGAAAATCCAGCTAAGAAGACAAGTGTCAATATAAACAACCTCACGAAAAGGTTTTATATTGTTATCTTAATTGTGGATTTTCAATTATACTGAAATCTTAGTGATATTGTTATTAATACTAAACATTTGCTGTCTAAACTACTGAAGTACATCTTTTAGACAAATCTCGCTTAAAGGTTGATGTTTTGCCTTAAATCTTTTTTATTATACATTTGTATTTATCAAGGCAAGTAGCCAATCAAAGGATTTATCCATAATCCAGGTGATGGATCGTTTTTAAAGGACAAGATAAAGTATCTCAAAATCAATGCTTAACAAATGAAATCCCATTAACTTTATTTGTATAGTTGTAAAATTAGAATTATAGGGAATAGTGCGTTCTGTTTTCATCAATATTATGTCTAAACATTTAGTACTTTACCTTTACCAAATACGTTAAAATTCAATCTCTAAATCTGTAAATATATTTATTGATAGGGTTAATAATAGATTGTATTGCTGCAAAAGGTAAGGAATTTAATTTTTTGATTATATAAGATTTACTTTCAACGAGAATTCGTTTAATTCGTTGATTTTCTTAATTGAATATTAAAATTTTAAAACTTATTCCATAATGGGTCGGTCCGCTGACATCGGCAATTGCGGTGTTGCCTTTTTCTCAGCCTGGCTTGTATATATCGATGGCTGTGCCTCAGGGGATTTCCTGTCTTTGTTTGTCATATAGCTACCCATCTCTAAATTTGCATTTTTCTTCAGGACAACTTCGACGATTTTGTTCATGTTTATAAATCGATGTGTTATTAACAGTCCCCGAAGAATTCCAATATACTTGTTTTTTTTAAAAAACATTTTTTTTGCTGTTGGATGCCTAAATTCAGAGTAAACACTATCTTGTCCTCTTAAGGTAATGTGCTTGAATTTGGATTTAATCTTAATTTTTTATTAGCGCGCATTTATTGCATGTTTATGCTTAATAATAACCAATAAAGAAATAATAAAATGAAGGATTTAATAGCGACAATAAATAATAACATAAATAAGTAACGTAATTGACTTGTTGGTATATTTCTGACATACATTATTTCAGCTGAATAAACAATGGAGTAATAAAAACGTTTTTAAATATCCTACATCGTAATTTTAGCAATTATTATTTGTTGTTATAAATGACTGAGTTGAGGTTTTGTACGTTAGCCAATTGTGCGCACATAGATCTACCGCAGATTAACAGATTTATTCTTTTTTATGATTAATTAATTTGTGATCATTTTTTAACCTTCGCAATTATTAAGCTATTGTTTATGGCGATTTTGTTTTCTTCGTTACTTTTTTAGTTTATAGTTTAATTTTTTAATAAACAATATGTGTAAATAATATTAATATACAATAATACAACATAAACATTTTTTCCAGTGATATTTACTTTAGACTGCAACAGACTAATTCAGATAAAAAAAGTGTGCATTAGGACAATTGGAACTAATTATTATTTAAGGGGTATTTCCTTTAACGAAATTCATATTTGATGCACAAGAAGATTTAGCAAAGTGAGGGTTGGCATTTTCAACAATTGGTTCATCGCTGATCTCAGTGAGTTTTCTGATGACTGATCAAGACTTTTTGAATTTGCAAAACGAAATATATTTATAAAACAATGGTGTTGCTATAGAATAGGCTATGAAACGTGCTCGTATCAAAATTCTAGCATTGCCGACATAGGCTATGCTTCTTCTTGGTTATCTTTTCTCCACGGTGTTCCGTCGGTGTTTCATTCTATTTTAAAACTTGGTTTCTTGATCGCTAACAAATTCCTCAAGATCATCATCAGCAATCGCATTCTTGTTCCTTCGTTGTTGATACTTCTTCACATCCTCTTAGTCGTCTCATCAATCCTTATAAACTGATTTTTCCTCTTCAGATGAATGAGGAGTCAATACTTTTCTAGGCTTTGGCTAATTAATAAATGTTTTAATCGTCTCATCAATTCGTATTGACTGTTTCCTTCTTTGTCTTTTTTTTTCTCTTCATATCTAGGAGGATGAGAAATTAATATTTTGAACTAAGATATTTCACGAGTGGATCTTTCTACAACATTCTAAGCTTCGACTAACCAATAAAAACATACTTTAAATTGATTATCAGTTTTTTTTCCTCTAACGTATTCTGTAGAAGAGAATGTCTGTAGTGTTTTCTTTTAGATTTTTTAAAACTTTATGCTTCATTGGGAGCACTAATGCTGTAACATTGACTTTTCTGTATGAGATGGTGCATTATCTAGCACCGTTACCACATCAATATTGCTCTTTTTAAAAAAATGTTATTATACTAGGCACAAACTTATCATAAATCCAATTTTTAAATAGTGTTGTGTTCATTCAAGCACTTTTCTGGTTTTGCAGAAAGCAGGTAACGCTTCATGACTCAATTTTAAAAACTCGTAGTTTCTTAAATTTTTCTATCAGATTATAACGCGTTGCTACAATTTTTTTCAACGGTCCGGTCAGTCTGTTAATGCCAAATTCTCTTAGCTATTAAATAGTAAAGTATACTAACTTACTAACAATAACCAATGTTTGTAGATTTTCAGGGAAAATTTCGGATACAATTTGATATCAGCTATGATGACACAGATTTGTATAGTCGGGATTCTACTGCAGTTAGAAAAATTGACTGAATGATGTCATAATTCTAGGCGTTATTATTCGTTGCATTGTGGAAGTGTGCACTATTTGTGGAGGGAGGAATAACAGGAGTTGGCATAAGCAATGAAATTGTGGTCGTTGCACAAACACGTTTTATGGCAGTTTTACAGTAGCTTTTTCTCTCACTTAAATTTGCAAACGGTGGTCTTGACAATAGAATAAGACCATAAAAGGTGTTTGTACCTCAACCAAGAACCTAACATTATCGGTATAGGTCATGCCAACTCCTCTTATTCCTCCCTCCACAGCACCATTGGATTTGTCATTTCATTGTTAGTCTCTCATGTTGGTCATGCATATGATTAGATGTGTCATAACTCGTGAGACATTTAACTTCAATTTTGAAGCATTTCCATATTTTTTTGGAAAAGAAGTTTTACATTTTGTTTTGTTTGAAAGTTTCATTTTAATGTGCTCTCTTAAAATGCAAATTTACGTTTAATTTATGTAAATTATTAAGTAGTACTTCTGTTAGTAAGGGCCTATGAGATTAAGAAAAATATAATCTCGATTTTTATATTAATAAAATATTTGTTCTTGCTATAATGTGTTTTATTATGAGACTATTTTCAGGCGGATAGATTACTACAAAAAACACGTAGCTTATCGATCTGTATTGGCCGAAAACTCGCAGACTAGTCATAAACTGCAGAATTTGATACATCTTTAAACGGATTCTGCTCTAAAAACCGTCCAATTACACACTTTTTTCAACCTAATTGTGTTAAAAATATACGTTTTTTTGATGGGGAATGACTATAAGAGTTGGTATGTTTGTACTTTAACACATTAATTTTGAGGGGTTTTAGTAAGTGACAAGTAATAACACTGTTCCATTATCTAATATAAAGTAACAGTGATCTAAAGATTACAGACAAACACAAACAGTCAAAAAAAGAAAATCTCAAAAATTCGATATAAAATGGAAGAGAGAACTTATAGTTCAAGGCTAATTTGCCAGTTCTGCGACAATAGCAATTAAAACTTAATTCACGTTTTTTGGTCTGAAATCTAATCGTTAATGTTTTTAATGTGTTGGATTTTGTTGCTCATGGATTTGTATCGTCATAAATAAAAAAATTTACGGGACTTAAGAAGATTTGAAGGCATAAAAAACTTTAATCCTTTCCAACATTGCGTTTTCTTGATTTAAGCTGTTCCAGGATTTGGATGCAATTAAATTAATTGAATTATGTGGTTTAACAAAAGTTGTAAAGTGCAAACAAAATTTGTTTTTTATTTATTACAACATTTTAGCCGTTAATTTAGTAAAAAACTTTACTTAAATTTTGATTATGGAAGATGAAATATTTGAAAACTGAATTGATATAATTATGCCTGGTCCTGGTCGTGCTTAAAATGTGTAACCATGCATGTTTCATTTAGATTAATTTTTTGAATTCATTTTATATTCTACATTGATATCTAAAATTATATTATTATTATTAAGAAAGATTATCATAGCTTAATTTGGAAAATTTTGATAATCAATTAATTCACCACGTTTAAAAGCATAAATTTAATAATTTATGAGTGTCTAGTTCCAGTACTTTGCACACCAAATGTTTTTTAACTAAATTCTAAATTTTCCATAATCTTAAATTATACAGTATTATAGTTATTAAACTTCTCTAAATTAACAAAAATATCTATGGTCAAAACAGGTAGACTTCTGACTGAAAATCTTTTTAAAGTATAAATCCATCATTTATAATTTTGGACCTTCTAATTACAATGTTCTAAAGGAGTATCTCCAGATTTATTAGCAACGGGTCTGGTTTGTACTAAGAAAATTTTTATTTACAAACCAACTAGTGCCTAGAAAGATCAAATTACGGGTTTAGTTTTAGACACTTTGTTGTCAGATGTATAATAATTTCATCCGCTTGAGGAATCATAACATAAAAGACCAGCTGCTCTTTCATTCGAGATCGTTAAAACATAAAATAGCTATTTGAAATTAACTGTAAATTAAGAAATTATTCATCTTTCACTAAAGGCCTAATTGTGGAATTTAAATAAATTATGCTAGATTTACCATACTTAAAATTTACTAATATTTGACTAGTTTTTAATCGTTCTAATTTAGATAAAATATTAACTATACACACTGTCCTAAAACGAGAAGCTTTCAGTCAGTCCTATGGAAACTAGATGAGTAGATGAATAATCAAATTTAAATTTTTTTGATATAATTTGGAACCTCTAGAAAAATTTTTTTTTTATATCATTGCACAAAATTGCTATCTTTAAAAATAAAGTTACATATCGAATTCTATTAAAGTCATACTAAATGCAGTTTTCACAATTTATAAAAGGGTTTCTTTAATTTATATTTTCGATACCTTGCAGCCTGCAGTGAACTCTTAGATAAGCAAGATAGAAAAACTTGCTTTTGTTTCGCAACTCATCTCAGAAAAAAATATTTTTCGGACGACGAAGATTATCAGAAAATAGTTACAAATTTCAAGTTCAATAGTTGTTAGAACGTCTTGGAACATTTTGGTAACAGGAGTCTAATTTAAAGTTATTGAGTTTTCATTACGCGTCAAATTACCTCAAGCAGATATTCACTGTCTCTGTGCGAAAAAAAACACGCCGAATTAGAAAAACTTTTCCTAGGTGTTGGGGATGACTGGGAATTAATTTTTGAAAAGCGATGTGCACAAAAATACAATATATTTTAAACAGCCATCTTGAGTATCTCTAGGTTAGATCTAATTGTAAGTTTAAAAAAATCAATATTTAGATGGCTCAGTGGTCTATTTCTTTCAAGACCTGCTTGATTTTTTATTTGATATAAAGCTAAATTTATGCTTTTGTTAATAAACTCTTATAAACTTTGTTGTTGTTTATGTCATCTAAACTTAGGCAATTTTTATCAGCGAGCAGTTCTGCTTCTTTTTCTTTAAAAAAATCCTGAAAGTTAAAATGAAATGTAAAAGTATACAGGATTCCGGTAATCTAATGATTTAGAGATAGTATCTGTGTTTTTATTTATTTTGATTGTGATTTAGATAACTTACGTACGTGAAAGCTTGAATAATGCAGATTTTTAAAGCAAAAAAAGGCGAGGTTCGATTGAAT
This sequence comes from Tribolium confusum, assembly GCA_029207805.1. Classification (NCBI taxonomy): domain Eukaryota; kingdom Metazoa; phylum Arthropoda; class Insecta; order Coleoptera; family Tenebrionidae; genus Tribolium; species Tribolium confusum. Next base: position 17,564,375 of record JALGAY010000006.1, read on the forward strand.
CAAGAAAATCAGCGATGGTTTTATGTAAATGTGTCGTAACGTAACTTACTGTTATATTTATTAAAAATATTTGCACGTATCTAATGTTTAAATTTTTTTAAGATTTAACAAAAAAAGAGTTATTTGTATGACAAGGCCGCGAAATCGTTTTTTAACATACTGAGAGGAAAATTATTGGCGACGGACGCCACTTTGCAGACAATCTTGAGAATTTAAAACGTTAAAGTTTGGCACGGTCATAATGTACAGGTTTTTTATGCGGTTGTAACAGCTAAAAGAAGTAATTTATAATTGCGTAATTGTTGTGTTTTTGTGGCCGTTGCTACTAGTAACGGCGGCGAAAATAAACTTTGCAGATGGTCTGCGAAAACGTATTTCACAGCCGATGCAGCCGATACAAAATTCGATCTACAAGTTATATTTAATGTTTTTTACTTAAATTTTGTTTTAGCTTGTAACAATTTTTCTAAAAAATTGTTAAACTTAAAACAAGTATAAACACAAATCATCATAAATTCTTTTTTTTTTGCAAAAAAAATTATGTAAAATATTGCTGAATAAATTAAACTTCAAATTAAAACTTAACAAGGAATTAAGATCAAAACTGAAGCTTAATATCGTCTGTTGTTTCTCTCTGAACGAATTACTCTTGCTATTCTTCTTGGAGTTTTCTCAATTAGATGAGGGATGAGGGATTTTGTTCAATTTCTTTTTAAGTGGATTGGTTGTAAACATCCTACAAATATCATCGCGCACTAAGTAACAATACAGTTTGGTCAAAAAGAGAGGGTTTTTTCAAATTTCAGCCGGTATCAGTATGTATACCGATGTTTCAGCAATATGAGTGATGATACACTCTTCTCAAAAAAAGTTTTTTTTTGAAATTTTAACCGGTACTCTTCTAGTATACTTTTCCTCTAGAAAAGGAGAGTGTATCTTAACCATTGGAGACAATATCGGACAGTTTCCTGTTTCCGATACAAGCACTTTGAGTACCTACAGGCGTTGTTAGGAATAAAGGTAAAATTGTAACTAATAAATTGTACTAAAATGATATATGATAAAAAATTTCAAAATATTTGTGTACTGAGACTCCAAATTCAGAATACTAAAAATCAAACAGAGCTACAAATGATTTAATGATTCCAAAATGTTTCTGATAAATCTCTCAGTAGTTACTCTTCTTCTATCTACTTCTACAGTGACTAACTTTGTGCGAACGTACAAACTAATGCCATCTCATTCCATACCAGAATAGAGCATTCTTTAAAATCCCGACTTGGTACAGTATTACACTGAGTAAATCTCGTAAATCCTCAAATTCTTTGTCATCTGTCTGGTCAAATTTTAATGAAATTAATTTTTCTATGAAGAAATCTGACTCATTGCTTAAGAGAACTCGGCTCCATTTATCAACACCCCGCAATTTTCATGTTCATGAGCAAAATGTAATCGGTGCACTCAATGCCACATTTTTAAACTTTTTTTTACTAACGTTCGTTTACTAACTTATTTACCTCATACCTCTTTCAGTGAGTTTCGAGCCTCAATATTATCAGTTGTTTTTTTTTTTCTCAATACTATTATTTCCTTTCAGAAGCAACTCTTCTAGTGTAGCTTTCTGTTTTATGAAAAGTGTTCTAGTTTAGTGTCTAGTGTTCTACAGCTTTTTGTACACTATATTTAGAAACTCTAAGAAATTGGGCTGTGATGTTGAACTAGAGCAATTGCTATAGCAACATCCTATATAACACCATACTAATGCTTAGAAAATTATAAAATAACCTTGCACTTACAAAAGGAAGATGAGCAAAGTAACAGAAGGGCGTAAAGCTAAAAACAGATGTTGTAATAAAAAGGGTTAGGACAAAAAGTTAGAAAAATCTTTTAAAATTTTATATATAAACTGGGTTTCAATTTTCTTCCTATTTACTTACAATAATAGGCGATATATTTTTTTTCTGTTTTTAAAAATACAAAAATGTTATTGGGAAAATTTATTATACAGTGGTCAACAATTGAAATGAAACACTCTAAAATTCTAACAAAGTTTAAAATCTTGTAACTCCTGCAAAAATTTGTTAATTGATATGATTTCTCTTCCCGGGTAGCTTATTCCTTATACTGTAAGATGTTTAATAGAGCGTTTTTTGGAGATTTGTTGTTTGAGTTATACAGAGTGTTAAAGACAGGCTCTGCAATAACCGAAAAGTTTAGACTCCTCCCATTTTAACTAAAAAAAAGCTTTTTTTAGTGGGTTAGTAGGAAAGAGCGTTAGTCTATACTCTAAAAATGGTTTTGTATATTTTAAGCTAAGCTTATAAACTAAAGCAAAAATATAAAAAACTGTTTTTTTGTGCTAAAAGCAATAATTTTGTTAACTGATGTAAAATTTCCCCTTTTTGTGCCTTACTCTAAAGATAAAAGTTCAAACTTGAATTTTGAAAAACAGTGGTAGACATATCGTTAACATTTCGGGTTAAAAAAATTTCCCATGAATGATCAAATTTTTAAACAGCTCCAAATTTTAGATTAGTATAACAATTATAACAATTTAAACGTGTATTTGGAAACATGACTTATTTTTTGTATCTCAAGCTCCTTGTGGCATTAGTTTACTCGATATTAGTTAGTGGTTAAATCCGATATTTGAAGGCATGTTTTCAGAGAAATATTAAAGCTTTTGCTTACCTGAACGGTTTGTTACCAATGATACAATTGTGGATATTTAACAGTAACATCGATATCATGGTGACGAGCTGTTCAAATTTAAAAAAGCTTTAATTTTTCTCTAAAATTATGCTTTTAAAAATAGAATCTATTCACCAACCAATACTAAGTAAATTTTACAAAGATTTTGAGATACAAAAACCCAGTTATGAGTCTAAATACACGCTTAAAGTTTTATCCTTCATTTACCACACTAAAATTCGGAGCTGTTTAAAAATTGGAACATTTTTGGGAGTTTTTTTCTATAAGAAAGATTAATAACAATATGTCTACCGCTGTCTTCAAAAGTATAACTTTAAACTGTTGTCTTTAGAATAAAACAAAAAAGGAAATTATTGTTTGTAGCGCAACAACAGTATTTTTTTAATTTTCGCTTTAATTTACAAATTTAGCTCAAAATCTACTAAACCGTTTTAAGGGCTTAATCTTGCTCTCTTCCGGAACCTATTATACAATTCCAATTTTTTTTTTTAATGGGAGCAGTCTAAACTCGTTTTTTGCAGAGCCTATCTTTCACACTCTCCATAACTTAAACAACAAATCTACAAGAAACGCTCTATTAAACATCTTAAAATGTAAGAAATAAGCTATTCAGAAATTTTGTTTATCTCAATAAAATTTTACAAAAGTCTTTATATAATATAACTAATAACTTTAAGCATTGTTAAAATTTTAGGGTGTTCCATTACAATTGTTGATCACTGTAGATCAAATTTTATACTGGTTAGTGTATTTGTTTTTTTTATTTATTTGTGGAAAAATGTCAATGATCCGGATGGGAACATCGTGATTAGGGTGGGCAAAAAAAAATGAACATTTTTTTTTTAATTTCCGACACTGAAAAATTGGTTCCTAGGCACTTTTAAGAAATGCTTTTTCAAGATGAGCTCTTAATTTTCGTTACTCTTATCTTAGTTTTCCATTTTTTTTTAGTTCCATATGGCAAAATCCATATCTCTTTTACTACTTGATCGTACAAGAAAAATTATTTACATTTTTTGTAGGAAATTAAACGATGTAGAAAAGGTATCTTACAATTTTTTTTGTAACTCTTACCGTTTAGAAGATATCAAAGGTCAAAATTTAATGAATTTAGCAAAAATTTGTTTTTCAATTCTAATTTTTATAACTCGTGGATAAATAAATATTATAAAGTGCGCCACATTCAGTTTTGTAGAAAATTAAACGCTCTACAAAAAAGGTCGTTTGTGGTTAATCGATTACTTCAACCATTTGAACCAAAAATTTCAACCAAAAAAAATTGAGGATTTAATATCAAATTTTGGTTTTTAAAATGCGAATATTTTCTAAATGCTTAGAATAATCAATTAACCACAAGAGATCTTTTTTATAGAGCATTTAATTTTCTACAAGACTATATGTTGCGCATTTTATAATATTTATTTATTTCTGAGCTATAAAATTTAGAAGTAGAAAAGGATTTTTTGTTAAATTTGACCTCCGATATCTTCTAAATGGTAAAAGATATAAAAAAATTGTAAGAAAACTTTTTGTAGAGCGTTTAATTTTCTACAAAAAATGTAAATACAAATTTTCTGTACAATCAAGCAATAACGAGGTATGGATTTTCTCATATGGAACTGAAAAAAAAAAAAAATAGAAAACTGCGACGAGGGACTCTTTCCTATTAAAATTAAGAGCCTATCTTAAAAAAGCATTTTTTAAACGTGTCTAGGTATCAATTTTTCAGTGTCGGTAGTTAAAAAAAATAATCGATTTTTTTAGGCCACCCTAATCGTGATAATTACGTGGTTGTCAAATAGTCTCGGCATAAATTCAAGTTTTTATCAGGCTTCTCAATACTAATTTTTTTAAGTGTGACTACAGTGGAATATTAAAGATACAAGAAAATTTGAGGGAGAAATACAATTTGTCGTCTGAATTCTAGTGGGAATACAGTAACTTCATCGCTTTTTTTTGTAAAAGTAAATTAGCAGAGTGTCAATTACTTAGAGTCACGACAGTTTTGTGTGCGAAAAATGCCTTCTAAACACCTTCACTCTATTTGCTCTAAAATCTGTATTCGGGACGCTCCTCGTCGATGCGCCTAGCAGTCTGAACTCGACGCGTGTGCTGCCAGGTTAACTTTCCTCGTTCGTTATCAGCGTTGTTCAATTACGCGATCCTGTTGAATATTTTACGACAAAAGTCTTAAGCATCTTTTTCGCTATTTTCTTAATGCATCTTGCGAAAAGAAACCCGTATTTATCTTATGCAAATTAAAGCCGACGTTATTTCCATAAAGTAACATTAAAACTTGGCCACTTTTTCAAATGTCTTATGTAAATTTCGCGTTCCTCCAGGTCATGGTTCGAATCTCGCGCTTCCATAATTAAACCTGTTAATAATTAATGAAGTCATTCGGTAATCCAATCACGAAGCACAATAGATACAGGCGTCAGGAAATCACCATCTAATACCCTTTTAATTAAAAATCCTCTCGATAGCATCACTTTTTGGTGTTTTTGGTGCCGCTTTTTCTGTTTTTCTTTTACGAAGCGCCGAAGGATCGGAGTTTGGCGGAAGTGTTCGCTGGTTTTCGCGGCACTGCTGGAATGACACATTGTGTTGATTCAGTATAGTGCGGTCGGGTTGCTTTGAACCGTGTGCGAATATGCGAATGCTCTAATAACACGTGTGGTTGTGGTTTGTTGGTGCCTGAAGGGCGAGTTTTTGGGACCCTAGATGACGTCCACAACGGATTATTGACCGCCGACTTGAAAGTAAAAAAAAATTTTCTTTAAAAAAAAGTTACTTGATACTTTGTCAGCTGCTTCTTTTAAAAAAATTACAAGTTTAATGGATTTTGTCGTGGCCTTAAGCTACATAAAATCAAAATATAATTTAATTACAAAGAGGAGGGGACATTTTTCTGCTATCTAAATAGGTAATCTAATTCGACTTAATTGTGGTCTAATGGATACAACCGGTTTAATTGTTTTGTTTGGATTTTTTTTTGATTTGAGATCAGAATCCATCTCATAATTAAAATTGAAATTAGTAAATCAAGGACGGAACGAATTAAAATTTTTGGGATATTTTTTGAGATGAGTGCTTCGATTCGCTTATTATTCTAGTATGTAGTATGAGATCTAATCTGATCGTCCTTGAGAAATTTCGTAATCCGAGTTTTATTAACAAACCTATTTATTATACATGATATGATAATAAAACAGTAGTTCTTATGTAAAGGGATATAGAATACCTCGAAGGATTAACTTGTTCAAGTTGGGTCAATAAACGACAATTATCTAGGAGCGGGCCGGAAAAACCTTGAATTTTCAGATCGAAGCTTAATCAGATATGCATGAAAATGTGTAAAATGTCCATTTCGCACGAAAGGAGATTAGTGAAAAATTGAAGATTTTTTTATGAACCGGAGGGTTTTTCTTTGATGGTCTGATCCTCTTTTTTGAGTTTTGTGCGAATTGCGTGCGGTCCGCCTCGACTCTAGTTTCCATATTTATTACTGCGAAGTTCTATTTTAAATTGTGGCACAAAGCTTTGAAAATATAACTTACGTATATCTGTATTGTAATGACGAAGCGAAAATAGCGATGGGATACTCGATAAACCAAGGAGAATAACTATTAAATGCGATCAACGTTTCTGATAGGTTTAATTTAATGGTAAAGTTCCGTGTTGAATAAATCTGACAAGATAAAAAGATGAACGCCAGACAAAAAATCATTTAGAAAAAAATTGATGATTAAAGGAGAGTCCGTGATGTAGAATAATTTAGATTAATTTCATTTAAAGGTAGGTTTAATGATCGTGTTTATGTAAATTATTAACAGTACAATGCTAATTGTAATTATCAGTTTAGCGCCGGTTTACGAATTGGTGATTTGATACAGTTTCAACAAAACAATTAAAATTCTATGTGAAAAGTCTGTTATTAAACTATTTAATTAAGCGTGAGTTAATTACTGAGAACAAATTTAATCCGACAAGAATTTGTTGCGATTTTTTTATGTCAGAATAATTGATTTAATTCGTGGCGAAATATGGGCGTAACTAAAGAAAAGTGAATTTTTTTAAAGATTACGTAAGTGGTCAAGGTCGTCAAAATCGAATTTGTTCCATGTACGGAGGATGAATGAAAGCAGTAGCGTGTAGCATCCAAATTTTTGATACTATAGTCATGGCCATCATCCGTTGCTTTGACGAAGACAAACTAATTAAAACACAACTGAACAAAAAACGGTTTTTATTTGACTTATTTTTTATTTATTAGCAGATTGGTTACTCTCTTGTAAATTTATTAAAGTACTGATGTTATAAAGCTTGATCCAAAGCAGGAACTTTTAAATAAATGAAATATTTTAGGCCGACTAGTTTCGTTCTTTATTAGAACTTCACCAGGGCGGTGAAACGTAGACAAAAAAAATTTAAAACAGAAGCAAAACACGTTCATTATAATGGGCAAGGCAAGACTGATTATTGAAGACTGTTTATTTATTTTGAATATTATCTAATAATTAAAATGTCTAAATTCATGTCACAGCATTGTCAATCCCAAACTTTTCGTGAGGATGACGTGAACGCATCGAATGGTGGCCGCGGTTGTTGACAGTTAACAAGAAGTGATACGCGCTCTGGTGGTGGAGTTTGGAGAATAGTCAAACTGTTGACAACAGTGTCAATTTGAATTTGAATTTTATTGTTTCTCCCTTAATACTGCATTAGAGCGCAAATCGGATATCCTGCCAATAATCAATACTCTATTATTAATCAGCAAACTTTCGGTTTGTCATTAATGATTGTAGAAATTTTTGGTATTTAATTAGAAATTGCGTGTAATTGACAAATTAATCAAACTGAGTTTCTATTATTTGGAGTTACTGATTTTTTAGATTACGGAGGATTATTGCAATTTTTATGAAATTACATGGAATTACTGGAATTACAAGGAATTACGTTGGAATTATTTAAGAATTGTTTGGCTTTGCTCATGAAATTTATTTCTCATATCAGCTTTGATTCATTGGATTGCGATTGATTTGATTCACTAGGACGGTCCGATACGATTGAACGTGACCAGACTGGCTGGGTGCGAAATGGCTGTTATGATACCGGGTTAAGTACATATCATAAATGATTATATTAATATCGTGATGGTCATTTAAATGTGCTTTTCTTTTATGGGTAGTGTATAAAAATTTATGACACTTTGATAACTAATCTAAAGAAAAATGTAAAACAACTCTTTTAAGTCTAATAAAAAAAAGACGTGCATATGAAAATATTTATAAGAGACGTCAAACAACAAGAAAACACAAACACGGAAAGAGAGATTTGACAGATCAAGGTGACTGCTTCATTATAAAACAGCAAATTTACTTTAGTGGAATTGTGCAACATTTTGATACCCTTATATATCCTCTGGAGACTGTGACTTCAGTTTCAAAGTAAGTGATGTCTATCCGCCATAAATCTACGAATAGAACTAAAATTGTTGCAAATTTGATATTTCGATTAGTACAAATATAAAGGAGCGCAGACATACTATGACAGTTTTGTTCGACTAATAAAATCGTCAGACCTCAGTTTAGTTAAGTGCAGTTGAATTATACACACTTTTGCTTTCTTTTGCTGGTTTTGCTTCTTTTTTGATCAAACATACATTTCGTCGAGCAAAAATGTAGTTTGTAGTCTTCTTTCGGTCTGTTGAATTTTGGGACTAGGAAACACTATTTATTTTGCAAATTTATGTTGTACTTCTTATATAATAAGTTTATAAAGTGTTCTCACAGTCGGTAGCAAAATAAAAACAGACTGCAAGTTGTCTAGGAAGGTTTGGTGTCGTTGGTTTGGCTTATTTCGATGTGGTTTGGTGTTTGGTGTGATCTGGTGTGGTCTGATGCACTTTGACTGACAATTATATCAACAGTGGTGTCCAGTTTTTTTTGCTCACTGCTGTAATTAATACGACATTGTTATTGCTTAGGCAATAGAACAAACTCTCTGGTGTAGGTCAATGTTTTATACCTTCACAAAATTGAAATTTTATGTATGCTAAACGACGAATACTGTAAAAATTAAAGAAAAAAATGAAAAAGGTTATAAATTTAATTTGGCAATAAAGCAGATTTTATGGTTTGGTTGACTTTAAAATCTCCTTTAGTCTGGGTTTTATTGAAGAGGTTTTTTAGGTACCTAAATTGTTTCTTTGTAAAACATAATGCTTTCATATGACACTCCGAAAATAGAAGCGAGAATATTAACTGGTATACTCAAATAACTCAGACACATGCAAAAAATAGCAACGAATTAGCACTTATGACAAGACCTAACTGTTAAGACATTTGATGATGATAATGAGAGATATTTTATTTGTTTTCTCTTATTTAGTATTCGCTGTATTCCAACAGGTGCACTTACCCGACGTTATTTCTTATCATTACAGTAACAACAGCTGTCTGTATTTGTTTTCTCTATCTTTTGGAGGTGTGCCTTTGTAAAGGTTAGGGTAAGATTAGAGTTTATCTTCCTGAATATGTTGATATGTATATGATGAAATCTGTATAATTTTATGTAGCGACATGACTGTACTACTTCTGCTCTATTCTTCTTGTCATTTTCTGATCTTTATTTTTCTGAGGGATTCTTATCTGTTAAAGTTTTTCTATGAGAAATACAAATAGTGACTTAAATTGGATATATTATTAACAAAGATCTATTGCTTGGGCGGTTAGCATTATTACGATTTACGACATCTCTAATCTTGCAATGGCAAAACCGAAAAGGAGCTGTTACCAACCGATGTTTATTTTTTGTTTTACCAGTACATGCATACAAGACTAGAGATTTTATAGTCTCTAATCTAATAGGAGGTCTTTATTATTAAGATTTACAATATAAGTCATTATTTCTGTTTCTTATGGAACAACTTTAACCGTCTTTTCGCTTTTGCCGTTTCGCAAAACTAACTTTTTTTTAATTGTTGCTAGTCGCTGTATAAACTTTGTTCTCATTCTATTGTAATTTCTCCACTTTATTTTATAGTGATTTTAAGTTTTTTACTATTGATTACTACATGCTCGTTTAAGCCGTGAGTTTTCTTATTTACTTTTGTCATTTTTTTTGTCGTTATCAGTAAAACGAAACTTTTGGCTTAGGCAATTGTGTACTGTAAAACGGCTATAAAATGTGTTTGTGCAATGACCACGATTTTAATGCTTATGCCAGCTCTTGTTATTCATCCCTCCACGGCAACAGTAGGGTTTTTAATAGTTTGTGCAGTTCTTGTATGATTTACTTCATTGACTTACTTCAGTTTGGTGACTATTTTTTCTTTTGTTTTTATCGATGAACGAAATGTTTCATCGCCTTACCTAGCGTATCTAATAAGCAGATACGTTTGAAGGGTTAGCAAGGCTACTTTTTATTCTTTTTTTTTGTTGCTTATCTCTCTAGTAAGTTGATCTGATCACGTGACTAAACCATATCTGATTTAACTTTAGTAACTCATTTTTTAAAAATATTTTTTACTTATTGGAGGACATTTTATATTATTATACATCTGTATGTGGTGTCCATGTAATTTATAATTTATTTTACTATATTACTGCTACGTGGTTTCTGTTTGGTTCACCCTCCATTTGACTGTATTATATAATACAGAATTTAATAATATTAAATTTTTTATAACCTATATAAATTGATTACATTTTGTATCTCTTAGGAACTAGTAAGTAAAACATTACATTATTTCCCTTGAGGTTAAAATAGTACGGTATTTTCGATTTCTAACTATGGTAACAATAATGACTGTTTTATAGCTTACTGTTCTGAAATTTGTTTTTTTTTTATTATTACTATTTTTTGTTAATTGTGCTAACACTATCAGAATGAATATTAGCTGAATTTGAGAGTTGACTGTGTCTTAATCCAGCGAAATTAGACAAAACTGTCGGATAGTTTACTCTGATTCGTTTCATTTTTGTTTGCATCTTCGGGACTAAAGTTGAAACTTTGGTTTCTGCTGAGAGGGACTAAATTGGTACTTTTGATTCCAAGAGACTTAAAGTGACAATTAAAATCTCTTGGGTTTTAAAATATGACAAAATCCCGTATTATTTCAATCTATCTATTACACAGAACAAGAATCGTTCAAGATAATGAAGTAATTTATTTGTATCACCAATTTTATTTATTAAAAGTGGCTTAATCCGTGGAGTGATTAAAGCCTTCAGGCTCCAAACTTTCACTCTCGGGATTAAATGATGCACTTTAGTCCCTTGATATATATACATTTGCCGTATAAATATATTATATCCAGAGGGCAAACGTAGAAACTATAGCTCTCGGTTTGATTTTTTCTAGCTTAGCTCGGGGAAATATTTCAAAACTCGAAACTAAAAGCTTTTACTTTTACCTATCGTGTACCAATTAGAAATAACCATAAAAAACCTGCCAAAAATAACAAAACTTTACAAAGCTGCCTTTTGTCTTAAAGGTTTCAAACCTTGCACTACCTCACCAGCGGTTTTAGCTCTTCTATGTGATTTTCTTTCATTAACATTTATTATTTGCCCGAAACGTCTGACAATTTTGGTTATATTAGTGAAATATGGAATTTGGCGTTCAGCATTTCAAAAATAAGTTTCAATAATAAACAAGTTATGTTCCACAGTATATCTACACTATTTTGGAAGGTTGGATAGACCCGGCAATGAAGTCTTGCTGGGTCTTCAAGTCTTAAAAACAAACTCGAGAATAAAACTGAAGAGAAAAGTTGTTTCTTGCGAACCGAATTTGTAGCCTAATCATGTTCATTAAAAATAAACGAATTTATTTATTTTTTTATTTATTTGATTATATTTAACGTTTACATTCTTTTTATTCAAGAAATGGCTTATTAAGCCATTTAGAATTAAAGTTTGAATGAATTAGTAAGGTAAGGAATATTTTTAACGTCAACTTCAAAGGACATTAATTTTTGTCTATTTTCTACTTTTTTCATTAAAAATGGCGGTCGGGATTCTTATTCCATCCACGACTAAAATCAGTAGGGTACAGGATTCAAATTTTGGACGCGATTAATCAACAAACTTTCGAGTTCTGTCATCAAAGACGAGGCTTAAGCTCACCCCTTTTGTAGGATGTTGTTTTGACGGGAGGGTAAATTTTTAATAAACGGTTATAATCCGCGCGAGCATCATTAATAATATAGGAAAAGATCATCTCAAGGGATGTTTTCGTCGTCGTTGATCGATAGATTTTCGTCATGTATAATTGGATAGCTGTTTTGTAATTTTATGTAGTCCCGGGGGTATGGTGTTATATGAAATCCCTCGAAGAAGATTAGTGTAAGGTAGATGGGGTTGGCCTAGATTTTCGTGGTAAACAGGTCAGGATTTTCTTCGATAAGATCTGAAACGATTTAGCGTGTTTATAAGCGAACACGTGATTAATCGTCTAGTTTTTTTCTCTGTTTGTGCAAATTTAACAGTCGATTGTGTGATGGCGTGCCAGAGAAAATATCGCTGGTTGCGATTTATTACATTTTTTTACACACTCGAGAAATAAATAGAGTTAATTGCTTGTTACGTCAATGGTTGTCTCGTTCGGGCCACGAAATGTCACTTCCATATCGTTTTAAGAGGAAGGTAATTGGATGTAGGATTTTTTTTTCTCTTTCTGGCGTTGAGGGATGTGCTAAGCGCGACTGGCTCTGACGTCAGTGGATAATTTAAAAATTTTAATTGGCCAATTAGAGATTTTTTGAGATTCCAAGGTCTGCGGTTCCGGTACAATTTGATTAATTAGATGAAGAACAATTAAAAAAATTTTCAGCGTTCCACTATGAATATAGCCGGCAGGGTTTGAAGCGCTCCCGCAGGAATTCCTCCTAATATTTTTTCAACGGAACATTTCGCCCGAGATTGATTTCCGCCTTCGTTGCTCTAAAATGCGTTGAGATAGGCCGATTTGGACTGCGGATTTGCTTTCCACATTTTGTGGAGTAAGATCGGTTTGAAATTATGAGTTTGAGTTTGATTAACTACATGGTTAGTCAATGGTTTGAATGACACAAAGGTATAACCAAATGCCACATGTTTAAACCAACTTGTACAGAATATTTAGGGCCACAAGAAATTAAAACTGCTAGATTTTTTAGTAGGCCACAACTTTTTAAATCGTCGTTTTAAGTGTCTTTAAACGACAAACATGTTTTTAAAAACATGTATTACAGCAGCCTTAAAAAATATTATTTTGATTTTTCGTACATTTAAACCGAAAACTTAAGCGCTTCTTTCTAATGGTATTTTTAGAATTTCAAAAAAGTAGCAAATTTTTCATAGAAATATTAATAAACCTAAAACTTTACAAAATGTTTATTTAAAACTTTAGCAGAGCTACATGAAATATTCAGAATTTTTAGATACATATGCGGAGGCAAATGTAGCTAAAGTATCGGAAAAGTTCTTAAAAAAGGAATGATGTCATTATTTTCGATAGTTATTAAATTTTTTTTGAGCGCATCAATGACTGTTTATATTGACTTGTAGTTCAAAAAAATGTACATTTACTAATGTAATTTTTACAGAAGTCTGGATTTTTTTAGAATAGTTGTACAGTTACCTCTCTTACTTTTAAATCCAAACAGATTAATTAAAATGAGGGTTTGAAACATATTCCAAACCTTATTTGTTAGGAGACTGAAAACGGTTATTTGCAAATATTGGGCCTATATTATATTTTTGACAAAAAATTGCCCTTATCAATATTGTAGAGTATATAATTTTTGTATGTAAATGGTTTTTCTACGATTGATAATTTTTGATTTATGATTAAAAATTTTAGGGGCGCATCGTTAATTTTGAAATTTTGGAATATTTAAAAATTTCGAATGTCTAAATATTGGTATTAAATAAAAGACAATTGCAGCAAAATATGTATTTATACGGTAAACAGCGGCGGTTTATAGACACTTAAACCCGATTAAAAAAAGTGACTCTTACTAAAGATCCTAATTTTGGATTATTGTGTCTCTAGATGTTCTATATGAGCTGGAATTTGGTTATATGCTCAAAATATCTAAAAGCGGGCTGACTTTTTAAGACCCTTGACCTGACCTGACTTTTTGAGACCCTTCTATAAACCAAAGAATAGACTTTTAGAGACTTTTAATTATTGTGACTATACCTTCTGTTTGACCCAACCTAAAAAGTGATTTTGCTTTATCACTTTTTGAAGTCCTCTGAAATATGAAAATTGTTGGTGCCAAGGCTAATTTGTTTGACAGTTTCTGGCAATAAAATTTTCCGTGTATTACAGAATTTCAGCAATGATACCTGTTTTCTAATTTGGCACACAATAATATAAACTTTTGCGTCAATAAGCCATTTATAAAAAATAAAATTAATATTGCTGATATAAATCAACATATAATGGGAAAGAATCATAATTCTGAAGGCCGTGCTGTCAAATCACATTTTTCTACATAGCCTATTAACAAAAAATTCAGCATAAATTATTGCGTTATTTAGAAAAACGTGTATATTTAGCATCAATGCTAACGCAAATAAATAAATCGTATTTGTCGCAATTAATTAAATCGATGAGTGTGCATAAATCCGAATTTATAGTCGTGGATTTTATGACAGTGTGTTGTAAAAATCGAAAATTGAAGTTAATTACCTGCATTAGAAAGATAAATTTACTTTGTAAACAATGCGAGCGTCAAACACACGACTAATATTTAAGTTTGGTGATTTGTTCATTTTTCGAACAGTGATAAATTAGTAAAAGTTTTAAACAAAGTCAATATAAAATTTAAAGCTGTAATTAAAATTCGTTTTATTGGTGCTATTATCAGCTGTTAAATTTATCTGATTGATTCGCGTGGGTTAATGAGTTTACATTCTTTATTGAAAATTGGCATGCGGTCGGCATTCAACTGGTGACGTTGCCTCGACACCCTGTAATAAGATAAATCAAACAGCCGTGACCGAGGGATGGTAATGCGCCCCTTATGAGGGTTTGCCAAATACAATGTTTACCCCAGAAATTGATCGAAATCGGAACACCTGGTGGCATTCAAACATGGCACGATTGATCGTACCATTATCAAGACCCTGACCTTTCTTCTAATGTAATGTCAATTCAAAATCGGAATTTTGCGCCCTCATCCATGCGTGCGTTTAACCTAGAAAGAAAAGCAATTTAATTAAAACAATATAACGGAAGGAAAAGAGCTTTGTCGGCGAAACTTGTGTCACATTGCGGTCCGGAGTAAAACATACACGAATATATTTTATATGTAGGTACGCAACGCTTTATTGGATCACGTTATTCAACGGGATTACTCTACAGTATCCCATTGTTCACGAGAGCAAAGTTAATTACTTTGTGAGCGAGCTATACCTGGGCTCGAGACGCTCCAAGCACACGCTTACTTTGCCTACTTGGGTTATTAAGGGGTTAAATAATGGATGAGGAACAGGTGGCGATGGAATTTTCAAAAAATTTCACAAATCATTACGACTACATTATTATTAGCTACTGTGGAATAGAAAACTTTCCTCTTCTAGTTTTCTTTTCAAATTTATGTTGGCAGTAAAACTGACACTAATGATACGCTGACGTTAAGGTTATGGCATTTTAATAAATAATACATACCCAGCTCCTCAAGTTACCTAGTTTTTAATTAATAGGCAGATTGATTTGATAAGCCTAAATTGCACCTTTTTTTTAAATTAAGAGAAGCAGTTTCTTCAATTATATAATGCAACTGTTGTATCCAATTTTAATATTCTTATAAAGGTTCTTTTTACATACATGTATAATTTGTACACAAAAAAATAGAACTACTGAATGAAGATCTTGGGTCATGCGACAGCAGGCCGAAGAAATTTTTGGAACACTTTATTAAGAACTGGCTATATGTACACTATTATAACGCTAATAGCTTAAATAAAGGTTTCAGTAAATATTTCTATATTTCGTGTAAATACATCAACTAAGAAGAAACGATTCTCTAAACTAGTCTAATGTTATATAGGATTTTCTGCTTTTGTTTGATTCGTTTAATTATATTCTTTTCTTTTGTAGTAACATTACTCACTTTAACCAGAGTAGCTTTGAATGTTACATTAGCATTTAAATAGCATTAATAGCATTTTAAAGCCTCTACCAGTGAATCAAAATTACCGTATTCGGCTTTTGAAAAACTGTAAAGGATATATCTATAGCAAAATCTTTGCCTTAGCCTATCCTTGCTAACCGTATGCCTTTCAGGAACTTTTTTCGTCGAATTTTGGTGGATTCAAAAGATTGTTAACAGTTGGCATCACTGGTTTAATTTGACTTTACTGTCATCTTGTCGAATATTGTTGATTTCTTGTCTCTATTCGCCACTGACTTCTTGCCTAATTTTGTCCTGATTTCATTGATTCCTTGTCCAACATCTTGGAATTTTTGTTTATAGTCTTGACTTTGGTTTGCATTTTATTTAAACTGTGTTCTAGTTTTGACATAATTTTTTTTCTCTTTTTGATGCTTCTTCTTTTCTGCTTTTTTTTATATTCTTTCATTCTTCAACTTTTCAGCATTACTTATTCCATGAACGAGTACTTGCATATAGCCGCCAATTTTTTATTAGGTTTTAATAAAATTTTTATAGATTGAAGAAAGTAATAGGTCTTTTTGAAAATATTTCAAGTTTTAAATCGAAAATTTTGAAGATATGAATCTGTCTCCCATGTCCTTCTTTTTGTTCCAGTTTTCTGAGTGTTCGCTGGGGATTGTTTTTTGATTATAAAATTTTATATTGCACATGGGTGTGCAAAAACTATTAACTTGTAATCGATAACTTTTGGTACTGGGCAAATCAAATTTTACTGCCATTAGACTGTGACGAAATAAATGGAAATGCAAATGTAAATGCCATCTGTGAATTTAATGCATTTTATTTTAGTCTATGTCTATCTATAAAACTTCGTTAAGAATTGCATGACATTATAGTAGATTCAATGAGAGATGAATATTGCGACTTGTTTCTAGGAAAAAAAAATGTTTAAATCAATAATTGCATATTTGTTTAGCGTTAAAATAATTTATTGCTTAAAAGATAAAATAATTCAATTTAAAGTCGTCTAAAAAAACATTTTACTATAAATCGAATTATTTATTTCAGTTACAATATCACAAGAACGTGATGTTATATTCCAAACTTGGCATTGTTTTTGAGGACATTTCAAAAACGTCATTATTAATTAGATGAATTATTAATGAATCCAAATTCATGTGATATTCAGCAAGAGAGTAGCAGAACAAATAATTAATTTTATACTGAAATATATATTTTTGATCCAGTTTTAATAAACTTCTTTGACACTTACATAAATACGAAATCATGTATTTAATAAGCTTATAGCGTGTTCGATCGGCTGCACTAGTGCGCATTGAGAGTATATGCATCTGTTTTTAATAAGATGCAATGGACAGAAATGGAAATACTCTCTGTATAGCTAAGAAAAAATCGGACATTTTTGATGCAAGGTCATCTTTGATTCAAAATTTGTTCACTTATGGGCTGATTTCAAGTTGAAATAATACCGGTAGTATCTTCGTTTCCATAGAAAAATAAACAAATTTGAGGCTGTGATTTGCTGGTGTCATGGAAAAGTATTAAAATTTGCGCTATTACCGGTATTATCTTAACTTGAAATCAGCCCATTAGACAGATTTTCCTATAATAATAGGCGGATCAGCAGTGAACTACAATTTTTTGTTTTCTATTTGATATTAAAGTTTCAAGAATTTTTTTAAACTTTATAGTTTTTAAATTGCAGTTATTTTATGATAGCCAATCACATAAAAACTGTTAATTAGTTGCACAGGTAAAATGTTAACTGGTGTTACTAAGCAACAAAATTATTGTTAAAGTCGTTGAAAAAGTCGATAAAGCGTTCAATTGTCATCAAAAGTCGTTTTTTGCGTCTGAGATAACTTTCCAGAAGGTTAACTAGTCCTAAATCTCTCTTTAATTATCCTAAAGAAGTAAATAAAAGCTCTAAAATGAGCTAATATTTCACATTCGTAGACAACCTAGACCTTTAATAACTTTATTTAATAGCAATAAACAAAAACGTCAAAAATAAATTAAATATTAAAAAAAAAATTGTGTAAAAATTATACGTCAAAATAATCTTGCTAGGGGTGAGAGAAATTGAATTAGTTAATGGGAAACTTAGATCTTACAAATCAAACGACCTGTATGTGAAGAGTATTTCAAATTTTGCAAGTAACGATGCATGTACAGCAATTAAGTCGTTGGCGATGGCGGTCTGACAAAGTTGAAGAATCTTATGTAGAAAACTCACTGCAAAGCACGATTGTGATTGCTTAGAGCATCAGTGTTGCAGTGTTCACAGTCAAAGTTAAACGTTGGTTAACATATAGTGACACTATTTGATATATAGTTTTAACCTTCTCAAAAATATTGAATTCGGTTCATCTACTAACTCTGGGGCTGGGGCCCTTTATGTAACGTTAATTAACTTCAAAAAAGCTTTCACCTGACTGTATGCGAGCACATCTCTATCTTCTGCAAACGAAACGTTTAATAATAAAAACCGCAACAACAAACGTTCAAAGAAAGCTTTCTCATTATCTGCACACAATTCTTTCTTCCGCGACATAAAATTTTTAAGAACTAAATAATGTCAGACTTTACAAAATAGGTGAGAAGTTTTTGATCACTGTGACTCAGTTTAGTAAAGGAACAATTCAATTCTAAAATAACTTGTGTTTGTGTACAATCTTTCAACAAAACCTGGATCGTAAAAGTATTTTTAAGATCCCAAATTACACCTGTTGGCAGTTTCCGACGTAATTTTCTCCACTAAAATACGAGTTCTGCAATCACTTACGTAACGATATGTCTAATACTTTGTTAAATATTATGCATAGAAATTTAAACGTCACTTATATTACTTCCCTCACATCACATTAGCTGTGCACAATAATTGCATTATTTACGTTATTGATTCGCTCCGGATCTAACAAAACTGATCTGAATTTAATTTATTCATGAAAAGTAGTACAGTTCGGAAATTGGTATTTTTTGGTCGTGAAATCAACCGTATAATAACATTTCATCAGCTGTGACGACAATCCGATTTACAGGCCCTTCGTATAATAACCCCATCAGGGTTAACAAACACAAAAAAATTCATTAACTGACAAGGAGACTATCAACATTGTGCATTTTAATTACGTTTATGTTGTTCAGCTCTAGTAAATGAGTCAATAGGAAATTTAAGCAATCTTTAATAATTTTATAGTTGCTTTTACCAAAAAAATTAAATGTAAATTGTAATATTTTAGCTCGGTTTTTCTTCAGCTTTACAAGCGATGCGTAGTCTAATGGTTTAAGTTTGTCTATATTTGGAAGAAGTTTATGGTTTTGACTTACAAAATAGTTTATGAGGGATTTAATAAGGGTGGTTATAGAGATAAGTGAACCTTATTATTACCGAAGCAACCAGCTGGTCCGTCGATGAAACTTAGAAGGAAACAAACAAACAGAACCATGCGCCGGATCTTTACCATCTACTTAAAATTTAGGGGGTTTGCAGTTTTTTTATCGGTAAAACACCGAAAAGTTAATTCCTCTATTGTACCATAAAATTCTTGTAAATATAGCCGATTCACACGCGTCTAGTCAGGTATCAATTTCTAGTAACCTTCTCAATTTTTTTTTTAAATGAGGCTGTAAGATTTGTTTTGACTACTTATTCACTTATTCACATTTCTAGAGCTGAACAACATAATGTAAATGTCATTAAAATCGGAAGCGGATAATATTGGTTCTCTTGTCAGTTTTCGGCTGATTTGCGTTTTTAAAATAGCGATTTTCATCTCAGTCTGTACCTAGTTATGTTATTCCGGTCATGCCGTGCACCCCGGGAACATCTACGTGTTTGAAATTTTCCGATTTGAATTAGTCTTGTCTCGATCAAATCGTGAGGTTCCGGAATTGACAAGAAGGTGCATGTTATTTTCTTTTTGGCACAACATAATCCGGAAATGCCCTGTGTTGACATAATGAGCACAGCTGGCCGATTCATTCATTGTTTCCTGCTGATGTTGGTTTATTTTAGCTTTTCGTCATAACTCGTATTTACGGTCAGATAAAAGTCAAATTCAACGCGGAGTTTTGGCAGATCGAAGCGCCGGAGTCGATTCCGGAGTTTGGTCCGGTCCGGGTCATCCAATAACGAGCGTATTTCGAGGTCAGGGAAATTTTTTGATAGTCGACGAGTTTGTTGAATTCTCGTAAGGTTAAAAGGTCGCCACCAAGCCGATTCCTTTCCATTACTGGCATTAATATGGTTTTCAAATTTAATGAATATAAAGCAACGCGCAATTGTTGAATTAATTAAATGTGGTTTTACACAACATTTTTAGCTACAAAGAGACGGTTTATTTTACATTTTCATTTTAGATATTGGACCAAAATTGGGTTTCAAAGGAATAAAGAATCGTTGAATTTCAAACGTTGCACTAGATTCTTGGATCAATATTTATTTAATGTTATTCTTGACGAAAATAAACGATTTTCTTAATTTCCATCTATTATTTGGCGAAGTTTCAAAACGGTTTTAATGGCATATAGGTTGTTCAAGTTTTGTCAGATTTTTATGATTTGGATAGATTCCAAAATATGATTTGCTTGTGTCGAAAACGGTAATTTACAATAAGCCTAAAATAAAAGTCCATTTTTGATGATTTTTTATAGCACACTTTTTTAGCAAGAAACTTATTTCAGATTTACTACTTAAAATTTTAATTAGTTTATGTCTCCAATTTAATTACGAAGAACTACCTATTTTTCAGAATAAAGATCGTCGATATTATGCAACCAACTCCACGCAGTGGAATTAGAAATTGTATAGGTGTAGGGCATTTTTTCGGATAATTTTATGAATACATAATAGATCGGCGCGTGTAAGGCAAAACGGCATAAGTGCCACTTGACTAATTTTACAGAAGGGTCAAAAAACTTTCTTCATTCGTGTTTTTACTATGACTCTAAATAAGTAGGGATAAAGCAGATTTTATTTTTTATTTTTTAATCTATATTTAATTTAAAAAAATTAAGTTTACGAATTGTTACCCAATTAAAAGTGAAAATATGTTCCTTATGCCAATTTGGTTTCAATATTGTTTCCTTGTGTCAATTCAAGATTATTTTAACTTATATGACATAAGCGCCACGTATTTTTTTAAAGAAAAAAACTAGAATAAAATTATATTAATATGAAAAACACTGCTTAGTACCCTTTAAAATGATAAATACCTTTGGATAACCTTTTTTTTTACGTACTAAATTAATGAAAGATTGGCTTTTATACGAAACTAGCTCATCAAATTTAGGACCAAAGTTGTGTATGCAGGAACATTTTTCGAAATATAAAAAACAGTCAAAAATTAGCTTTCTAATGGTAACAATATTAGGTATATATTTTTTTTTTGGTTTTCATGCCGTTCTGCTTTACGCGCGCCGACATGTCTCACTGTCTTATGTCATATAGTCGTAGAAATGGCAATATAATACCGGCTAGGACTATTATAATGTGACATATTTTTATAACTAGTCGTACGTATGTCACTACATCGTATTTTAGTTACTGTGACTAAAATTATAAATGTTTGAACAATTGAGCTTATTTGAATTATAAGATGCATCTGGTCATTTTGGCTTATATTGTTGCAGTAAAACTTTGACTGTAGGCCAAAATCAGATACATAAGTTGTCATGATTTTTTTTTATATACTAATTGGTGATTATTTTAATTTAGACACAACTACAGTGGTCAACAATTGAAATGGAACATCCTAAAATTTTAACAAAGTTTAAAGTCTTTTATTTTCTAAAAAAAAAATATTGGTTGGGACGATCGGTTTTTTTTCTTGATAATCTATTTTCTTTGCTTCAACATGCTTAATTGAGCGTTTCTTGTAGGTTTGTTGTTTAAATTATAGAGGGTATCACAGACACGTACTGCAAAAAAACAAAAGTTTAGACTGCTCTCATTTACGATAAAAAAAATTGAATTTTTTTAATAGGATTCCGCAAAGTATTTAATTATGTCTTTTAAACGGTTTTGCAGGATTTGAGCTAAGGTCATGAATTAAAGCGATGGTCTAAAAAACTGTTTTTTGGGCTATAAGCAATAATTTCGGTAATTGCAAAAACTTTTCTTTTTTTTACTGATTCTAAGGGTAAATGTTCAATCTTGAATTCCGGAAGGTAGAAGTGGATATACCTTAACATTTCGTGCAACGAGAAGCTCCTAAAAATGACCAAATTTTTAAACAGATTCGAATTTTAGTTTGGTAAAAAAAAGGATAAAAATTTAAGCGTGTCTTGAGCAACATGACTCGTTTTTTGTATCTTAACATCCCTATAGTTTAGGTAGGTGGATAGATCCATTTTTTAAGAATGTTTTTAGAGAGAAATTAAAGCCTTTGCTCAACGTTGCCATGATTCGGACGCTATTGTGAGGTAATCACAATTGCAAAGTTTTTTTTCTATAATACTTGTCAAATTGTATATTTGGCAATACCATTTTTGAAATGACAGTGAATTTGGTTGCTTAATGTTTTACATCCTACTAACCTGTCACATTGACAATTTATAAATCAAATTTTTTGATATTAATTATGAATCCGAGAAAAAAACACAATTTATTAAATGCGAAATTAAAACAAGCGGTACTGAGGTTTAAACACGAATTTATTAACTTGAAACCAGATATCTCAGAACAAGAACTACTGAATCGGCTTTGCAGAACATTTGATGTGGTATTTATTTCTAAAAAGTTTTCATTAGTTTTGAAATAATACTTCAGGTTTCGAAAACTGTTATTTACAACATATACGTATATCGCAATAAAGAAAATTTGCAAGACATTCAGATCGGTAGAAAAAAGAGGGGAAATAATTTTTAATTAAGAGAAAAAATTGGGGCCCAAATTTTTCAAAATTTAAAAACAGGAAAACATTTTGAAATAAATGAATTGTTGTATTTTCGGAAAACGGAACTTGAATTTACTGGTTCGCGGAGTTTATTATATGTAATAGTTCGAGACATGGGTTTTACTTACAAAAAAGTTAACAATCAAAAAATTTTGATGGGTATTAACAGCAAAAATTAAATTTTTGAGGCACTACCTTTAATTTAAATATTCCGGGGAAGAAGTTAGTTTTATATTTTTGGATGAAACTTGGATCTACAAAACGTCCTGATGCGGAAAACCTTCGTAGGTGCGGAAAGGACGATGAAAAAAGAACGTAAAATGTAAAAGTAAAAAGTGAAGGAGATTGTTTTACCGTCCTTCACGCTGGTTATAGAGGTTCTTTTTTAAAAAATTGCGATTTAATTTTTAATAGTAAAATCATTGATAAAGATTATTACAAAACCATGAACTCTGAAATCTTTCAAAATTGGGCGAATATAATTTAATTCCGGCACTCAAAAATTTACCTGTCAAAAGTGTCGTTATTATAGATAACGCCTCTTATTATTTCTCTCTAAATGAAAAAATATATAACCCGGTCATCACAAAAAATTGAATTTTTTTGGCGCTATTTAACGAAACAAAATGTTGAATTTTGCGAAAGTGAAATAAAAGCTTCTTTTTGGCAAAAAATTGAGCCACTTTTGCAGGATGTCGTAAAAATATGTCGTTGATGATTTACTGCTTCAAAACAATATTGAAGTATTACCACTTGCTCTATATTATTGCCAACATAATGCGATTGAAATGATTTGGGCTATTGCAAGACCTATTATAATAAATGTATTAACGATTCAACTGTTTGTTTCGGAGGCAAAAACCGAGTTAGTAACGTGTGGCAAACTTTTCGTCAATCCGTACGTCAGAAATATGGGCTCATTGTGTTAACCATGTCGAGACGTTAATTGAAGAAGACTGTTGCATTCATATGGGCTACATCTTATTTCAAAATATTCACCCAATTATTGGTTGCGCAGATACTATTCCCGTAAAATTCTGCGGCCGATTAAAAGGTACAAATTTGTTAACATCTTGTTTTTAGGAAAAATAATGAGAAGCAAGGGTCATATGAGCAGACTCGTAGAATGAAGGGTTATCAAATGTAATAAACTCTTTGATTTTAGACCAGCTATAAAAATCTGGGGAAATTATTTGGCGACCACAAGTACAAACCAAATAATCTCCCATTTCGCATGCTCGAAGTAAATAAATTATTTTTTAATTCATCTTGAATTGTCAATTACTTAACCTCAATAATATAGTCACTAAAAAAGTTACCAAAAAAGAAGCAACAACATAAAAATTACCAACAGAAACCTTAAACCCTTACCCAAAACCCCAGGTATTATAGAAAAAAATTATATCTTTGGTAATGACCGATTCAGATTCAGAAAAGCTTTTATTTTTCTCTAAAAAAATTCTAATCTTATTTAAATTTTAACATATCCTCAAATTGACTTAAGGTTTTTTCACAATTTTTTTTAGTTTAGCCGGTTTTTCACTTGGTTTTAGATCTATTTTTTCACTTAATTGAAAACAACTTATTTAAGATTAATTAATTTGTTTCTAATTGGATTACGGCTAAATATCTTTTAGTGTCATAATAAAGTTTGTCTAAATTATACAAGAAACTCTAGGCTGTAGAATTAGGAGTTGTATAATGTATATGTAGTTGCGCATTTTCTCGGATTATTTTATGAATACATTTCTCACTGTCATAACAAATCTTAATTACCAGAGAGTATGAGGCAATGAAAAGCTGAAGCGAGCTATTTCCAGGTGCACAAACTGAAATCGAATTTGACATGTTTGAGTTAGTGTGGATCGTGTTGAATTAAAGATTTTGTGAAATTTTTCATCTCCGAATAAGTTTGTTAAATATCTTATTCCAGTAGATGACAGGGACAAACCGTTATGATTAACGTTGTATCGAATCGTTCGCTTCTTAAAAATTACATTTTCATCACGACATTGACGAGGGAAAAATCCTCACCTTGCGAAAATAAATTGAACGTTGATATTTTCTGGCATTTATATCAGAAAACGTTTCCAAAGTTGTAATCCGAGGAGTTAAACGTAGATTTAACGTCATCAAATTTTTCAAATATTATAATGATGAAAAACGATTTTTTCGCCTCGTGAAATAATTATATCAGATATACAAAGTCGCATTTCTGCCAAAGTGATGATTAACCTGTCAAGTGCCGGCCTAGCAAAGAACCGAATTTTTAATAAATTTAAAATGTTGAGAAAAAAATCTAAATATAGGTGGACGGAGAAGGTCGAGAACATAAATAAAAGATATCACCTGTTATAAATCAAGTTCACATGTCATTAATAATTTTTGCGGAAATAATAACATTTCTCCTTCTCTTGCTAGGAGGGGCAGTAAATGGAAAATCGTTTATATACCGACCATCAGTATCGTTCCAGAACGCATCGTGTTTTTATCACACCGACCACAATTAGGTAGCTATCAAACTCATCCGGCAAAAACCACCCTCCCTTTCTCACTAATCGAATCTGCCGCAACAAAATAGCGTCGAATAACTAGTTTAATGCCGTCGTCCCAGCTTTTAGGCGAGCTTTTTTTACAGCAAAAACGCAAAATTTATTACTTGCAGATGACAAAGTGTTGAGACGAAACGTTTGTTTTTTATTTTTCATTGTGTTTACGAGGGATGATTTGTAGGAAGGCCGCGCCGCTATGTGCCCGGCCAGCGGCGTACGTGTGACATGATGAGCGGGGAACTACGGGTTCCCGAATTGCGGCTGGGGCCGCCGGAAGGTGGTAGCCAGCTACTGGTACCGCCATCTCCGTCGGCCCCTCGTCGAAGGCACAGCTGGATCTGTAGGTGAGTATGCAGAAGCAGAGCTATTTCCAGATTATTAATCTACATTAAGCAAAGCTAATATCCTATTTTTACATCAAATTTTGACTTCTTTCAAAGTTCAAGTCGTACCTTTCTTTTCAGTTCGTTTGTAAACTCACCTCCGTACGATAACGTCGCTTTTTTACTTTTTGTTACAACAATTTAATCGCAATGAGTTTATACAAATATTGTTACAAACAATATTGCTGTACTCAAAATTACCTAAACAATTAGAATTTACATGATATGGACAAAAGAAAAAGAGAGAGCAAGCATAAAAGGGTTAAAGCTCAAACAATAACAGGGTTAATATTCTCAAAAGATACGTGAATTTATCTCTATTGTTTTGGGAAATTTGTTTTAAATTTTCCTAGATGGCAAAAGCTGGTTTTTATTATACATCTAACGTTCATTGAGTTTTTTTGTGATTTGTAAAAGAGTTAACAAGTTTATAGTTTTATTAGAGAAACATGCAGAAGAGAATAGGGTACGATTTGCAACCAAAATTAATAAGATTGAGAAATAGATTGTTAAGAAAATTAGAAAGTTAAAGGGATCTCGCCCAAAAGCATTTTGGCTTAATCAACTTAAACTACTGACGATGTTCAATTTGGCAAGATAGAGCTTTGGAATTTGATAATAACAATTTTTATGCTGATTTTAGAAAACCAATTTCAGCCGTTGCTTAAGGTTTTTAGTTTTTGTCACTTAGCGAATTCAAGAGTTTCTTTAAAACTATTAAAGTTATTTTTATCTAGACTATATTTACTATGTCCAGTTGTCATTATTTTAACTTTTTAAATTTGCACTTGTTTAAAACCTATGTGAACACGACAAAAATGCATTTTTAACGAGATAACGTTTCATTTTAATGACCACATGAGAATATTATTGTAACTTTGTAACTTGGGTACTTTACATTACGAGGAAAACACCTCTCTGCTTCTCTCAAGCAAGCCATTTTTCAAGTTAACAAATTATTTCCTGTGACCACAGAAATTGTTTCTTTGCTACTCGCAATATAAATCGTGACAAAACGTATCAATTGGCAATAAAATTCGGTTGTTGATTGTGATTTTTTTTCAAACAATGGAGCTTAATATTGTTACCTACATTACTAGAACAGCAATGGTAAGAACTAAACATTTTTATAACAAATAAAAATTTTTGTAATATTTTTTTAAAAACTTAAATTCTTATTAGATATAATAATTCGAAATTGGGAAACCTTTTAATCGATTTCCAGCTGTTTACGCAGTTTTTTTTCAGTTGTTTTTAACTGTCAATCATGAGAATGATTAAAATTTTAATAATAGCTGGTTTGTTGTAATTGTTTGCAACTTTAATGACAGGAGAAGAACCGCAACCGTGGCACGTCTTGCTAAGATCCTAATTACGATTAAAATAGCCATATTTATACAGATCTTGTTATTAAAATTTAAAAGGTAAAATTCAAGTTTACGAAAAATTTAAGGAAGTTTTATAACAACTCTAAAATTAAATCACAGCATCAGTAAACTCTAAAGACTTTTTCAGAAAACGACGAAGACGATTCTGCAGGCAACATGAGTTGAAGGCTTGCAAAGACTCGCCGGAATTCAAATACAAAAATAGAAAACTCAAATGGGTATTTTGGTTTGAGTTTTCCGGTTAGTAGCCCACAACAGTTAACGCAATCTTGAAATTGTGGGTTACAATTTTGTACGAAAATCGAAAGTTTACTACTCTGGCAAAAAAATGAATTTGAGTTTTAACTTTATTTTTACAATTATTATTTTAGTTCACAAATTGTTTGAAAAATATTTTCTACAAAATATGTATTTTCAAACTAAACAATAACTGAATAACTACAAAAATTTTTGCTGATTTTAAAACGCAAAAATTTAAATTGTTTATAAAGAATTCAAAATTTAAATGTACAGATCGTGCTTCCTTTTACATTTCCGTTTATTTCGTCACGATCTAATGCCAGTGGAATTTGGAAAATAGTAAAAGTTGACAGATCATGTTTATGAATAAAATTGTTTATAAAATTGCGCTTTAGACGCGGTGTTAAAACGAAAGATAAAATAAAAATGAGTCAAAAATTATTAACTGTAAAAGAAAACTTGGCTTTGACGCTTACAAGCTGGAAGCAACGAGAAAGACAAAGTGGGTTAAAAGACCCACTATTCACTGTGACGACACACTCTTAAAAAGCATGCAATGTTCTTAAAATTGTCTAAGGAAGGTACAAAGAGAATCTTTGCAACGAGCGATATTCAATCCAAAATTTAGGATAGATAATTAAACGATAAGGTACGGTAGATATATAATTTTACTCTCAAAATTGAGTAACGGTACAAAACGATACGATAAGTGGTACGTCGAATTAACAATTTTCTGAAACTCGCAGCTTCCAGATTGACAAAATACAAACAACGATAAATTTTAACTGGACGTTTGTAAGTGCAACAGCCACGATAATAAAGGATAATAATTATATGCTTGATGTTGTCGCGTCAACCTCGGTGAGAATCCTTGCAAATTCCAAGGTCCTTTGACTTTGAATTGGCGAAAATGTAAACCTTGAGATGGCGAATGAAAAAAAGTTTTCGCGTCATACAAAATAAAGTCATGAAGGCAACAGCACGATAGTATAGTAACCTATGGTAACAAAGGATAATCAGCCTGTTTTTCTACTCAATAATTGCATTGTTTAAGAAACTAAAATATTACTCAATTTCTTAAATATATGTAAAACATTATAATGAGCTCTATAATTGTGGTCGCCATAGAAGGTACCGTAAGACAAATAAATTACTTGTCAAAAGCGTTTAAGCTAAATGAAGAAACTAAGGAAACTGCAGACCGGTTTCGAAGTTGCTCCATACTCCATGGTTCTGCGCCGGATTGAACAATTTGTCCAAGAAGAATTTGTTTCTATTTTGGTCGTTGAAGATGACGTATTTATATAATGATATAAAATGACAATTTGTTATCCAAATATTTGGAGAGGGCGCTGCGGCGCCCTTACAAATCACCTTACATTCATTTATATTACTTGATCACGAGCTCGCAGGCAGAGCTCAGGAAAATTTTTTTAGTTGTCAAAGGTATTAGATTAATTCTAAATTGCTAAATAATATCTTTTTTTAACGTTTTGCTTTTTAAATTAAAACATAAAGTGGGTAAATTGCGTACAAAATATTATTGAAAATTTGACTTCCTCGGCGTTCGGCTATTCTCCAGAATTGTCCTGCATGAGGGTCACGCACACACTAAGAATATATCTTCGCAAAGTGCGCTTCTTTTGCAATTGTGTATCGCATAAAGCAGTACTCTGTCGCATAAATTGCGCTTATCACTGACAAGCACACTCCTCTTTCGCAACAGATGGAGAACTTTCAGCTCCGATGCGCTTTTAAAGGTAGAAACTGAAACTTTTTTCAGCTGGTTAAACAACGTCATCGACGTGTTTTGTGGCCACGAGTCGATTCTTATTTTTTGTCTTCCTGTTTTGTTGAGCGAATAAATTCATCAGCAACTTTTTCACACACGTAACAAACTATCGCCCGCTAGCTGAAAAATGAACGTCGGCTGAAAGCCGTCATTTATCAAGCTCTATTCAGCACTTCCTCCCAACAATAACAATTTATCCCAGAACGGACGACATATTTTTACATTAGGTTGGTATAATAAGTTGAGATTTGATTTGGCTATTAATTGCTGGTATTGATCGCTGAAAAAGAAATTATCGTAGCAGGGTGAGTCAGCATGAGCATGACACTGCCGAAAATCCGGGTTGTGCAGCTGCAACCCGATCCCGAGTCCGAATCGATCTCCCGGAGCTCTCCGGAGTTACGTAACATCGCCGGTCTGGAGGATTTCGCTTGCGATACATGAAATGGGTCACAAACAAAAAAATAGAAGAATTTAAATTAGCTCTGATAACAACCGGATTTTATTATTGAATGGACACCTGTGATAAAAATTATATACCGGGATGAGTCCGGCAGATAAACGAACGATTTGGTTTTTGCCTGTTGCGTAAATTGCATTGTTCTTTTTTTCAAGTTTGGTGCGGTTATTTCTGGCGACGTGCCATTTTTAAAATGCTCTTAAAAAGCAGTTTGCGGTGGATTATGTCTGATAATATGTCATACTAAAAACAGTCATAAACATCCCAAACAACGAGCTTTGCACGATCCTTGGCGTGAAACATGTATTGATGTTATTCTTGATGACGGAAACGGAAGTTCGTATAAAAGCTGACATCGGATTTCTTCATTAGCTGTATCACATCTCAGATACTGCTCAATATTCCATTAGGCTAACAAATGAAATTATAAATAAAAGTTTTATTTTAAATTCGCGAAGCTTTTCCGTTTCTTGTTACTCTTTTAAAATCTCTCGTCTCTTCCAAAAACATTTCGGTGTAGCTTTTAAAGCACCATTGCCCGATATGAATTTTTAATGTATTTCTTACGTTAATAATGTCATTTTGTCGCACTCAACAAAATCAAGTCTCCACAGACTGTCCCTAATGACTTGTTCGATCCTTTACAGAATATAGCAGAAATGTTAGTGCTCCCCATAGAGATCTCAAAAACACTAATAATTTGGAAAAACGATTTTGATTATTTGACTACAAGTTCCTCAAAGTTTCAGGCCAATTATTAGTGAAATTCCTAAATATCTTTTACTATGTATAGCCAATATAATTGGTTGAATTTTGTACCAGTGTAACATGGTAAGGATGGGATTTATTAGCGCGTATTATTCTAAAAACAGAACTTTGGCTAATTTTTAAATTTTTTGCCACAGCATTTTGCTCAATATGTGGATTTTCTGTAATCGCCTGAATTACAGCAA
Source organism: Tribolium confusum (assembly GCA_029207805.1). Taxonomy (NCBI): domain Eukaryota; kingdom Metazoa; phylum Arthropoda; class Insecta; order Coleoptera; family Tenebrionidae; genus Tribolium; species Tribolium confusum. Next base: position 17,594,892 of record JALGAY010000006.1, read on the forward strand.
TCTCATTATTTTCTCCTGTCGCAGTTTTGTTTGATGGTTTTCTTAAGGGAGGCCAGCTCTGACGCAATTTTGCCTCAATTCTTCGAAAAATTTTGTCAGTTAGATCCATTCGCTGGAGATATCTTTCTGAATCTGAACTGCAGCTGAAGCATTTTTTCTGTATTCCCCATAAATCAGGATCATGTCAGTCATCTCGTTGTCAGTGAACATTTTAATTAAATTTGCTCAAAGACAGTCGAATTAACATAAAATAATATTCAGTAACTCTGATCGCAAGAACATTTTTTAAATTTAGTTTTAGCATAGCTTCATGCAAAAATGTAAGATTGGTTGCTTAAATATTTTGTCATCATTCGTGAATAACCCTGTCGTATTACAGAAAGAGATATTTCATAGAATACGTTTTTATTTTTTATTTTTTTTTTCAATATAACTAAAATTGGACTGAACACCCCATGTTATATTTACGTATGATTATGATTTTTATCTCTAAGTTTTTTTTTCTGTTATTACTTCTTCTTGTTTCTCTTCTTCTCGTTTTTTTGCTTCTTTTTGTTTTATAATTTTTCTAGATTGTTGCTCTTCTTTTCTTCTAGATGCTACATTACTTGTTACATTTTCTAATTCTCTTTTGTACATAAAATAAGGTATTCGATGGCAAGTACTACCGTATCGTAAATACTTATCAAATTGTTTTCTGTCTATATTATCTATTGGTTTAGTTCCACTATAAAAATGTAATAATTTTTAATTATCCTTTCTCCAGGATAACATTTTTAGTTCGCTAAAACATTATTTACCAATAACGTTAAAATTAAAGGCATGCTATAAATGTAATGACTTACTAACGCTGACAACTTGATGTCTGCAAGCCTACAAAAATTTATTTTTTTTAATCTCTCCAAGAAAAAAATAAAATAGGAACTCAACAATAATTATATACGATTAAGCTCATCTCTAGCCTGTTTTTGCGTATTTCAAAATACGAGTACAAAGAAGAAGCCATTTGAGTCAAAACCGGTTGCAATTCTAAAAAAACAGTTTAGAAAAATTCGGCAAATTAACAAAACGAGATACTAAATAAAATACATATTTCCTGAAATTTGGTCAATATAAACAGTCGTTATATTAATTAGGATTAGTCAAAATTTACAAAAAGAGAGTATTCTTCATACTTTTTATTTTAGATTGAGGTCATCGATAGACCATTTAAGGATTGCTTGATCACATTTAATTATTTTATTTGTAAAGTTAACAAGATATTATTAAGTTGACAACACGATTGATAAATAATTTTTTTTTGATAATTTTACAACATTCTTGTGAATGCCATTATAAATGATTATAATATATAGGGTGATTCAAAAAGGTTGGATACTGTGTGTGTGGTGATATAAAACATTAACAGTTGCGCAAATATGCTGTTAAAATTTGTCTACAACTGTTAAAAATTAATGTTTAAAAATGGCACAAATACTCAAATAGACAACGCCGCAGAACACCTTGTATTCGGACAATATTTTATTACCACATATTTATAGTATCGACAACTTTTTGATTACTGTTGACAGATAAAACCTCAGAAATACCTAAACCAAACCAAAAAAATTACCAGAAAAAAGGTAATATTTCAGTCTTTTTTTAAAGTCTTTTTTCTAAATTAGCTTTAGAACAGCATTTTTGTGAAGAGCCGTATATAACACAGAAAAATTAAGAGAAATTTTTATTGCATTTTTGAAAATAACTTGAAAATAACAACCATACAAGAGATGGTACGGTGCTTTTGAACCACTCTGTATAACTTTATGTAACTACCATCATTTATCTACAAAATTTTGTTAAAAAAAGTGAAATTAAAAAATGTTTTTTACTGTGTAATGATTTTTTTGATTCTATACAGAACAGAAAAAATTCTAGTACTCGCTACGTATTTTTAAAACACCAGGAATTTGTAGAATTTTTGGTGGTATAAACCTCGTATTTTGTTATTAGATGCGTGTTGAGTGTTTGGAAATAAAGACCAGCCTATTTCTTATATTTCTGTCACGGACAACATTTTCTCGCTTGCCAAGAGCCAATGATGGCACTTTGTCAACTATTCTCTCACTGACACAGATCTAGATGTGCGGTTTTGCATCGTTTTGGTGTTTTTTTGCCGCTCTCATCGTCTGCCACCGAATATTTTTCTATTTCGAATCGAAGTCGCGTTTCGCACACTCAGTTTATGACAAATGTTGTCGAAAACGTTTTCTTTTGGGAAGTTTTTTCCGCGTTACCGTCGTGTAGACGCCAGTAGGAAAATGTGTCAACAACATTCGCGATTTATCAAAACAGTGATCAATTAACGAGACACAATGTCGGCTCATCAATATCGAAAGAAACACAATGACGATTTCGCCGCGTTCGAACAGAGGGTTCTGAGGCGGCGACGGGGGTGGACAGTGGTGGTTGGACCTGAACTGCACAGAGGGTAATTTTCGATGAATTATTCATACGGACACAATTTTTAGTGTACTGCCTGCTTGTCATACCCGCTGAAACAACATTTTTACAAAAACAAATCGAAAACGAGCCTCTCGGTGGATAAATATTGTTTTAAGGGCAATTAGTAGGGTAATTGGGTGCGCTAACTGGGGTTGCTGCGCCCTTTTTTACTAAATCAACAAAGAGTAGACAAAGTCGGTTGTTGTTTACTTTCGACACTGTTTATTTATTGTTGTATGAAAAATTTATTTGTTTTTTTTTGTTTCAGGTAAGTCCATATTTTGATTTGGCTTCGGTTGGTAAGTTACGTAAAGTTATTAATTTTAGATAGTGGGTGTCATTTCAAAATTATTTGAGATCTTGCCAGAGTTTTTAACCCACTCTGTAAAGTTTAAGCGCACTCTATCGGTGAGTAGTTAAACTTTGCTGAAAATTCCTGAAACTCGGGTTTCAGAACTTGGAGCTTTACCCGTTTCAGGGCGCGCATGTCGTGTGAAACGAATTGAAATCGTGTGCGGCAAATGCAAATTTCTGATCGTTTCTCACTTTTTTTTCCCGATTTCCCTTTATCCCTTCGTTCACCGAGCGTAATTTATTCAGTGAATCTGAATTTGGTGTCGTTGTTAAGGCTGTATGCATGAGCAAACAGGTGCGTATTGTAGAAATACGTTGTCATTAAAATTTTCGATTAATTAGAGAGCTATATAGATTTGTTTATTATCACGCGGCTTTGTTTTGTTGTGTTCATTTATCTATTTGTAACTCCGACTGAAAGGATCGGAAATAAACCAGACTTATAATTTAAAAAAAAATTGTAATCCTCAACTCAATTTCATTTTTAAGAGTTGGGTCTTACATTTCATTAAAATTTCTACATTCTCATCATCGTGGGTCGTAATCACGTACCTAAAACTCCGATTAGTTTCCTGAATCCGGATTTGCGGACATCGAAATGTTGTCCACCTATTTATCTCGTTCAAATCCTCTTCTAATTAGTTGATGCCATCGAAATATCCATTTGCTATGTTTGGTCGTGTTAATACACCAAACCAAACTTTGTATAATGCTGCTTGAAATTAATATTAAATAATGTAACTGTGTTGAAATGAAATATATTAAAAATTTGTTACTTCGGGTAATCAATGGCTGACGTCACACCTGCATACACTACCTGCACTCTACGTGCTCTGTAAAAAGCGAACGTCGTTATTTTTAAGTTGGCATAAAAAATACAGAGGGTAGGTGAAATGGGTCAAGATTATTCAAGATGTATTTTTCTTAATTTCTATATGTCTATTAGTAATTTTAAACTAAAATTTGGTCAATCTGCTGAAAATTTATTTTGATATTTTAATAAACATATTAAGGAAACGAAGAATGTTTTTTTAAGGATTATGTTTTTTATAAATTTGTTCTTGATTAAAAACCCTAAAAACTTACAAAATGGGGACCTTGTAAAAATCTTTTCACCAGCTGATATCGATTTCTCGCAAAACTCTACGAATAATAAGAAGCATTGTCTATGACAGAAATGGATAGTTCGCCTTATTCTGAAAGAAAATGATTTGTTAAATATTTATTAAAATTTTTATTATTCATCGAGTCATGATAGTCGGGCACTTGTATTTTGAAGAATAATATTAATTTTGCTCTTTCTACAAGTTTGTCTCTACATCTTACATGTAAAAAAATGTATCTTCTTCGTTTTTTTCCTTAATTTTTAACAAATTTAACGTCTTTATCATACTATGTTTTTTATTTGCACCTCTAGCAAATATCCAAATTTCACCGAAATACACAAATTGCTTATAATTGTCAACTTTCATAAATTTAATATAGTTACATAAAAATTTTGTTTGCTGGACAACAACTCAGCTTTTTTTATACATAAATCTTTCCTATTGTTGTCTTTCGTTTTCAATTTAAGAGTTTTCAATCTGTTTTAAAACGTTTCTTCAGTTTTGGAGTCAATCTTTAAGCGTCTGCTAACACAGCTAACTGCTCCCAATTCTGTTCTGAAAATAGCAAGTTGCTAAAATAGCAATGTTGATTTACTGAGGCAACAACTCATAAAAATTGTTATACATTAGCAGTAACAATAGTGGAGTAATACTGTTACATTCAAACATTTGGGGTGAATAGTAGTGGCTTTTTTAGTAAATACTCTAGAAAATCCACTAAATTTTAGATCAGTTTGTCAATTTCCTTCTTTTAAAAAATAAATAAACAATAAAAATATTCTTGTTGCAATTTTAGTTAAAAGTAATATTATTTTCACAACCTTATTTAGGTACTAATCAGAAGCAAATTCAAAACCAAGCAAGAAAAAGGAAAAACACTTATTTAAAAAAAATATTTATTTGCTTAATTAGGCAATAAACATTTGATCTAATGTCGCCATTGCCAGTTCAAAGCCAGTATAGGCAGTAAAGTTGAACTTTTTACAAGAATTTGGAGCTATATGAGTGTAAAAAAGCAATTTTAGTGCTGAGGTATGCATTACATTTTTTTGAAATCATAATTTTAATATTCTGTGATAAATTGTAAATGTGAAATATGCATTTTATGGAGAATTTGTCGATTCTTCGATTCTCGGTTTTGACATATGAGACAGCAGAAGTACTACTTTACAGACCGTTTTGATTTACTTTATGGACTATTTTGTTCATTTTACTGACGATTTCAGGGGAAAAAAATTTTTTACTGAATTTTTGACATTGGCCTTTTAACATAAAAATTAATGAAATTTAAAATATAGCCTAGATATTTAAGTACACAAAACATTTTTTTTTTTATTTTAAAAACTCACAATTTGTTAAATTATGTTGGTAGCAGTAAAACATCACTAGATAAATTTAATTTTTAATGGTTGGTCAGCCAAAATTTTTTTTCGCTTAGTCACTTTTGAATATAATTCTAATTAATATAAACATAAAACGATAATGCGGTTGTACTTCGTGATAAACTGTAGTGTTGTTGTTTTTTTAATAAAAAAATAGAAACTATAGTATATTAATAATGTAATAAATATAATTATTTTTTAATTTACAAAAGAAAAACTAACACAGCAATTCACGCAGGAAAAATAATCTAGATTGAACAATTTTAGTTGTTGTGCTCAAAATTTTTAAAAGTTTTGTCATTTTAATATTTTTCATTTTTTGAAATACCTATAATTTTTTTGAGCAGGACAACAGCGTGATGGATTACTAAAAAAATAAAAAATGTGAATAATTTATTGCTTTCCAATCAATTCTACTTTTTCGAAGTTAATTCAACAGATGGCAGTTTTTTTAAATGTAAAAAAATTAAATAATTGTGTAGTTTTGAACCGATTTGATATTTATAAATTATCAAAAAACGAGGAGATGCTAACTCATTGATCTCTCAAATATAAATAATTTTCAGCACTAACCACCTTTAATTTTATTATTCTCCTCTACCTTTTTAATTTTATTTTTTATTTATTTATTTTATTTGCAAGTATTGTACTAGTTTCGGGGTGGAATCCCCATCTTCAGCTTGATAGAAATCAGCCAAATAAAAGAATATAGCTTTGAGAGACGTATCCCTAACCTGGATCTTTACCCCCCATTTCATTGTTACCTTTAAGGCCGAAAACAAATTATTTTTTTAGTACCTGAGAGATTAAGAAACTGTCTCGATGATTTACACTACAAATCTTTTGTGGTAAATACATATTTTACACAAATTGAACTATATGATTTTAACAAAATAATACATCTATCCGGGTGCGCGGTTAGTGACCTCAAATACCATATACCTGACCTGACCTGGCTTGACCTAACCTGGCCTGACCTGACTTGACCCGACCTCAAATATATCATTTTAATAACTAAGTGATAAAGTTATTGACTTTTTGTGAAATTAGACTTAAATTTCGTTATCTATTTAACACCAAATTATTTATTTTACAACAGAAATTTAAAGGGTAGAAGTTTGCAAAGAATACCCTAAAAGTATTTATGAATTTTTTTATTTTTATAGGTTTTTGAGTTTGATGTGAACATAAATGCTCTGTTTTATATAAAATTAAAAAAAAAAAAAATATGTGTGAGACCTATAATAAGGGGTTTTAATGCTTAAAATATGTTGTCCCATCCTGTATGAGTTGGTTTCGTAGTCCTGGGACGACTTAAGAGACTTTGAATTTTTGTCGAACTTTCTATTATATCGCCGGACTTCCAACTCCATTTTCTATCAGATAAATTCGCAATAAATTACTCTAGAGAATCCGGTCTGAAATCCTGAAACTTCCAGAGACGCGAACACGTTATTAGAGCTAAACTGTATAACGATTGAAACAACTTTGATTCCAACAAGGGAAGTTTCTGTTTTTGCCTTTTTTCCTAATTAATACACCTCGAAGAGAGACTTGTTGTGAATAAACAACGTTTAATTAAATTTAATTCAGGAGAAGAGAGGGCTAATCCTTATTCAATTTCACTCTAATTAGATTATCTTACATTAATTTTTCATTCGTTACAGCCCAAAATATAACGATTTTTTGGCAAGTTCAACGGAAATGTGTTTGAAATTAAGATGAGTTGTTTGTGATTGTACAAGGTTTAAATTTTTGTTTGGGGTTGAAAATTTTAATATCTTTTTATAAATGAATTCACACAGAGACTGGAGATTTGACGTCATAAACTCTCGGCTAGATACAAATTTAATTAATTACAGTTTAATTTTATTTTCGAGTGGGTTTTCTCGTGACAACTGATATTTTAGAGCTTGCAAAGCTGCCGCGCTCATCTCATTTTCGAGTGTAATTAGTTAAGGTAATAATGTTTAACGTACATAGATAGTGATTGTAAAGATACCACTTTGTTGTAGTTGATATATGAAATTTTGCAAGATAAAAGCTAACGAAGTTTCTTCGAAAATGAGCTTAGTTTATTTTCAAAACTAACTTAAGATGAAAAGCTATTATTGGTTAATTTACTCACTTAATTAATTTAATTTATTCTTTATAGAATCTAACCTAGAACTAACTTTATTACCCTTATAAATTATTTACCTATTTTAATTAAATAATTGCAACATTATCATTTTTGTCACTCAGTGTTAGTTAATAATAATAATTGTAGAATCACTAAATGGTATTTGTGACTGTAATGACATTAATTGTTTTGTTACGCATATATTAGAGGAAATAATATTTATTTTGCATTTATTTAAATTAGCAATGGTGCAACATGTGTTAATTTGTGTTAATGTGCTATTGTACGACTGGGATCAAAGTTGGCATTGCAAAAACTAAACTGTAGATTAACTACACACCGTTGAAAATTTTCGAGCGTTTTCATCAAGGTCGATAAAAATTATAACAAACTAACAATAAAGACAGCCAGGAACCTTGTTTTAACAATAAATAAATCCGTTTTCTTATCACTCGCCAAAAATTTTCTAGTTTAACGTAAACTAGACTGTGTGATGCCACGACACGTCAAACTTGGTAATCTTGACCGGACATTTCGATTTTCGTAAGTTTTGTTTGTATTTTTTTTATTATTTAAAAACAGTTCGGAGTTTAGACAATCAAATTTTTTGAAGGTCATTAAAAATTGTCTTACAAAAATAAAATTTTGGTAGTTGTTATCACTATTCGGTAAGATGTACTCGTAAAACTACATCAATCGCTGATTTACCCTTCTCCTGATACCTGATATCTGATATAATTTTTAAACATTAACTCATTACTTGCTATAAATTCGTGTATCTACCGTTTTAATACCGCTTAATTTTTTTCTAAGGTATGCAATATTGAAAATTATTTAATACATCAACGAGCTTTTCTTTATGAATAGGTATCACCTTTGATAGACACTTTAACCGCAGAATGAAAGTGTTCGTGTTATACGGCTTCGTAATTAACCTAGTGAGTGTCGTTATAATAGGATTTAAAACACGGTATATAAAAACTCTGTTTATGCTATCACGGTGTTACAGAAGTCTTGAGTTACTTTGTTTTTATGTTAACAATTAAATGTGTCCTTGAACTTTAATTTATTTAGGAGTTATTTACTTTAGAAAAAATTGCTTAGACTGTAGTGAAAGCACAATAAAAAACACTTCTGTTGTCAGGGTGACAACCCCTTCGTAAATCATTGTAAGGAACATGGCTCGAGTGATACATAATTTTAAAGAGAAATAAACCCCTTTTTCAGTCGTACCAAAGTTTGTTAATCTTTAATCTGTTATTAAAATAATCAATTTTCATTTTCTGGAAAACTATTGAGGTAAAATAAAATCGCCAAAACGGGTAAATGTTGTTTAAAAACGTAACACTTGATCGTAGTAAATGCACAATTTAAAAATCCATTCTCGTTGCTGGAGTGGCAGAATAACAACCTTTTTTTAAGGGGAAGGCACCTGTATTCCTCTTATGGGAAATATACAAATGCAAATTTTTTAATGATTTTTTTTAAACGAATGGTATGAGTATTTTAAATGGGCTAAATTTAAAACAAAAGTCATAATTTGTTGACATTATTTTATAAACAATTTTCAAAAAAAAACGTATTTATTTTCATTTTTTAAAAAATTTGTTTCCTAAGCTACTCCCATGCAAAAAATCGGTTTATAATTTTCAAAATTGTTAAAACGACAGGGTATAGAAATAATATTTTTTAAATCTTCTGTCTCTCCTAGTTCGGTCTCGCATGAAGTCTCGTATTTTTACCGTCCCGTATGGTCTGTTTGCTACTCGTCAGCGCTCGATCTGAAATTTACGGTTAAGTTTTAGGTGTCATCCCTTTAAATCATTTTAGGAAACATAGATCGAGTGATACAATTATTTTGAAGAGAATTAAATCTTTTTTGCAATCGTATCAAAATTTATTAATTTCCACCATTTCCTACGCTTTGTTAAAGAGAACAATTTTTTTAGAATGTTAGCATGATTCTCTAGAGATTGAAAAGAAGGGGGTGGGGGAGATTTAGCTCGCTAGAATTTTATTACTTTTGATAAAAATAAAAAGAGAATTTAATTTAATGAATAATAAAAGTTATCTTTCTACACTATTTATTTATTTTTTAATAACAAACCCAGGTTTCGACCTAGAGGTCATTCTCAGGACTACAAAAAGTAACAAAAATGGGATAGGTATGGATTTTATATAATTAAGAGATGTTAACAGAAGTTGGTCAAAATTAAATGGTTTTTTTTTGGGTCTAGAGGCCTATGTTATAATGAATTAAAAAAGGGTTGTCACCCTGGCAAGGGGGATAGTTTTTGAAATTGTGTGCTTTAAAAGCAGCATCTACCCGTTTTGGCACTTTTATCTCATCTCAATAGATTATTAGAAAATGTAGATGGATTGTTTTAGTATGAGGTTGAAGGAGGTCAAAATAAATAAATTATAGTATGACTAAAAAAAGAGAATTTCATTTTTTTTAAATGATGTTGTTACTTGACGTATGTTTGCTATAATGATTTACGAGGGGGTTGTCATCTTGGCAACAGAGGCCTTTGTTATGGTGCTTTTACTGCCACTAAGTGTCTCTCTGGAAAATAAAATTGACCTCTCCGAGAGATTTTTATTCAGTTAAATAACAGAGAAGAAACTCTAGGTGGAACTGTTTCAGTGGGCCACCCTGTAGTCGTTTTCTGTTGTTCCCTATGGTGTCGAGGTTACACCTTCTCTTTTTGTATTCCTTTTATTTCTGATATCTTATCTATTGGACTCTTCTGTTTTTTGTTCTCTTTTTTGCTATTATTTATTGTTCTTTCTTCAGTATTTCCTTTTCTAACTTGATCCCAGATTCTTTCTCAAATATTTTTATAGTAACTAACTTTAAACGCTTATACAACTTTTGCTTTTTTGTTAACACCCAGTTTTGTTTCGTGAAATAAAATAAGTAGATACATGTGCCTGTATCCAAGCTAGATATCTTTTTTATAGTTCATGTTTTTTTTTGTTTTTTTCTAGATTCTTTTAGGTGTTTGTAAAAGTTAATAGATAGTCGGCACAGGCAGAGGCAATATAGATAGGCTGTCTGTTAATATATCCTACCACTGAATTTTCTTTTTTTTTCTGGTTTTCTTTATTTTTCTATTTCTTGCTGAATAATAAAAATATGATCTTAGGTAGTGTGATTTGAGCAAAATAGAGATAGTTGATAGTTTCGTGCAGCTTCCCATTTCTTTATTATATGCGACCTCACTAATAGTTTTGGATGGGTCTCTTAATGAACATTTCAGTAAATTGTTGACAATGTCATTAGCGATTTTAGCAAAACTGTTATTAATATGTTTTAATTTTCAAACAGCAGTAAATAACAATCGAGAGCAAACGCTAGTTTTGATTAATCGATATTACTTTAATTATTCAATCAGAATTAAATAGTTAATTTTAACAACAATTTTTTGATAAATAACCCCTGGAGAACGCGGAATCGCGATCTTCATATGTTGAGTAAGTAAGTATCTATTAAAAAAACCATAATGTTTTTTATGAAGGAAAAGTGCGAACCAACAAAATTATATTGTCCAGTTAGAAATGCGTTTGTGCAAATCTTTAGCAGTTTTTTTTATACTAATAATGAATTTTGGCTTTTTTATGAAAATTTTAAATATATAATTAAATCACAATCTTCTTTCAGGCGTTATTTTAATGCTTTGAGCCACGGACGACAACTTTTTTAGGACAGCGGGACGCACGTTCTAAAAATAGTTATTTGTTTAATTAAGCAATAAAGCATTAAATCTGTTATATTGCCGTATTGAAATCTATTATATTGCCGTAAATTTATTAGTTGATCTTACCGTTTTAGCTTTTTGTTTTAGAAAAATTTGCTGTTTGATATTTAACCTTAAAATTTTGGTACAGCTGAAATATCCTGAATGGCTCTTAAGTATCTGTTTTACTGCTTAGTCAATAAAATTCTGACATATTGACTAGACAATAAATGTGATAGTTTAGTGCGCTTAAATTGTCACTATAAGTGTATTGTATACTGTCGACCGGCAAAAAACATTATTTTTTTAGAAAAATAACTCATGTTTTTAGTACATATTAGTACATACAAAACAACATTAAAATTAAGTCTTCATGTAATTTTAATGTGTATGTAATTTTGTAATTTGTTATTGGTTAACGAGCCGAAGTTGCCAACTTCTGCCTTAAGCACATCATTATTGTTTAAAATTTGAAGTTGTTCAAAAGTTGTTATATGTTAGTTAAGTTCGTCTGAATGGATATTTTGGTATTCACACAATAATTTGCTTAATTTGGTGTGTATTTATGTCTGTATTTGTTTATTTCAGGAAAAGAGTCATTTTTTTAGATTTAGCTTGGACTTTAAGTAAAAACTAAAGAACTACGCCTACGTTTCGGAATTGTTGATTTATCCTTTTTTAGGGCTTTTAATTTTTTTAATTACTTACAATAAATGCTGTATTGCGATCTCTAATGCGGAATTGTAGATCTCTGTGTTATGCCACTATTGCCGCCAAGAAAAAAACAAAAAACTCAACACAAGTGCTTACTACTCTTGCAATTTTTTCAAAATTGTAATAATGTTATCGTTAGAAGCAATAATTGATGAGTGAAAATTTAAAAGTATCTAAGTGCCATAAAAATGACATTGAGATACATATTACACAAAATATGCTTAGTGCGAGTACATATTTGTACAAAGAACGTAAACTTGTTTTGGAAATAGTTTTATAAAGTAAATGAAACACGATTTAAATTGGCTAAGCACTTTTTAACTCACTAAAGTAAATAACTATCGTAAACCCCTAAACACGTGTTATCTACTTAGAATCTTTTGACTTTCCACTCTTCAATTTATGTTCTATTTGTCACTATTCTATTATTATATATATTCTATTTTTTATTTCTAAACTATGAAATACACAAAAACACTTGTAGTGTGTAGTAAAGGGGTAATTACAGCAGAATGTTGAAAATTAAAAACATTATTACAGACAGAATAGAAATTCTCAATTCTTAGACTAGAATTTAAGTAATGTCATTTTATCTATAGGTATTTCGATAAGACAGCAACTATAACGAAACAAAGTAGATAGTATCAGGTCTCATAGGTTTACTAGAACTAATCATTTTTAGTAGTAGTAGCAAAATATTTTTATAAAAATGTACATAAAATTGTTTACAAAAGAGAAGGTGTTTGTTAAAAGAATTGTTAAAGTGTTGAGGAAATGAACAAAAAAGAATTTTTTTGGCGGATTTTTTTTTGGATTAAGTGAAAATTTGTGGCATGAGGATGAAATAATAAAGTTTCAAAACGTCGCCAAGTTCAAGTTTATTGTTTATTGACTACCTTCTCAATATTTTAACAATTTTTTATAGAAATTGGCGACAGAAACAATATCTATATTATTAACACAAAATGGTATATTAATAATGAACCATTTTTTTGCTTAACACACCAAAATAAATAATAAATGATTGATGAAGTATCGTAAATAACATGCTAATCATTTATAATTTGTAATCTGACCCACAATAATTCTCTTTGTGTACTATTGTACTATAACTACTATATTATTGACTTTTGAGTTATTAACACCAACTAAAGTGGTGGCCGGTAAATACGCATGATCGCTGCTAAAAACACAAAAAATGGTTTAAACAGGGTCAAAAATTGTTGATTTTCCAGTCGGTTACAGACCCGCGTGAAAATTTTGTATTTAGTGTGTCGCGCAGCATCGAGTGTGATCGTCGCGTTCCGGTGTGAGAGCTCCCGGATTCGAAAACCCAGTGCATTCATAGAACGCGCCGAACGCGGGATATCTAGTGGCCTTTGAAAAGGACGATCCGCGCCGCCTGTAAAACTAGTGAACTCGAATAACGTGGTCAAAGTGTGCTCTGTGTGCGTGTGGTTTGTTTCAACGTCCTTTATATAAGCACCAAGGCCGGATTATTTTCAGGTGGAAAAAAAGACAGGTGGTTATGGTGGAAAAGAAGGTGGTGCTCCTATTGCCGATGCTGGCTGCTGGTTGGGCTTGACATGCGATTAAAAAAAAATACTGTTTTTATGGTATTGCAAACGATAATAACATACTCAAGTCGGTTTATGGATGTGCTTGCGAAAGCGGCCATTAAGCAATCTCTTTTAACAGAAATTACACGTTTTTACACTTGAAATCCTCTTTGTAATTTTTAACGTGAAGTAGGTAGCTAGATATCAAAAAATACAAAGTTAATATAATTTTTTTTTATTAACTAAACTTAATGAATCATAAATGAAACACTCTTGTTATAAATTAACAGGTATGCCAACGTAATGTTTACATTTCTTAGTAGAATAACTGCGTTATTGTTTGTTACAAGAAACCAAATAAATTAACATAAATTTTTACATTATCCTTATTGGTTTGGTTGTTTTGTTATGGATGGCTTAACATGCCGCAAAAGGATTTTAATATTTCTGCAGGAATTTCAAGAATAACATCACTCAATTGAATGTTTCCTTGGTTGAAAGTTGAAATGCGCACACACGCTACCAATTTCATTTCATCTAAATTAGTTTTGTTTTGGGCGATTATCCTGCCTCTGCCATCCTTTTGTCTTTGTGAAGGCTGAAATATAGTGTGTCTGAATATAATCACAAGCGGCCAGAAAATCAAAAATTTTAAACTGAATCCTGTAAAATGTAGATTTTGCAATTTATCCCAAGTTCAACGGGACGTAAATCGGCTTTTAGTTCTTAACTCAAATATTGACAGAGCTTAATCACTCGTGTCATTGTTATTGAGATTAAGCTTATTCGTGAAGACGTCGTCTGAATAAACATGAGAGTTTTTCACACTCCTAAATCAATCAATACACCCAATAAACGTGCCGTTATTAATTTCATTTTGACTTCGATTAGTGTCCATCAAGGGCGGATAATTATTATAGAATTGATTAGTGACACGAGTGCATAGTGTACATTTTTTATCGATTTACATAATGTTGACCGGAATTTTTCCCCTCGGAATCACAACAATATGTTCATCAACAAAGAAACTTGTTTCCCCACAAAGAACTTTCTTTGGGTCGCATAAACCTCGTTAAATATTTTCATGTCGGCTCCATTTCGGAATAAGTATCGTTGCAGTTCATAATGACCACAATTCTATATGTAAAACGGTGACCCGTGCCAGCTTTGCAAATTTAGAAGTGGCCATTATGCTGATGTTTATCGCGATTGTGTCTGTGTTGGCACAAATCCAGTCCTTTTATTTAAAAATGATTGTTGAATACGTCTACAGAACTAGGAAGCAAATTAAATCGTCATAAAATCAATTTCGTTCCAACATTTTTGGGATTACATTTTCAACCACAATAAGCGAGTTATATCGGAAATATACGAGCCGACCTTCCAGAGGGTGAGAAATTGACCCTAGATTTTTTCATTGCCGTAAATCACCTCCGGTTTGCATGCTGATGTCAAATATTTATCCCGCGTCCGGCTTCTTAATTGCCAATCTTGCAACCCCAAGATCTTAATCGAGACATGTCTCTATTTATTTTGATAGAAAGAGTCGCAACGAACATCATGAATATGCATAAGGCTCTTACTTTGCAAAAAGATAAGAAAAAATATGCACCGCCACTCTTATTTCCGCATTGCTTCATAATATGTAAAAAATATACACAGGATGTCTGTTTTAGTTCAATCGTTGAGTATGTATAGAGAAATTTGTTGGTTCTAGTTTTTGGTCATTTATATTGCAACTTGGTTATAGATGCAAAAGTTATTATTTGAAAAAGATTTTTTTTAGAATTATAAAATAAATTAACTCTTGTAAAAAACATTCTCAAATTGAAAAAAAAATGTTATTTCGAATTGTTAATGCATTTAGTTATTAGGATTCATAGTAGACTACATAAATAATTATTGTATTATTAATCGACAGTTCTAATGAAAATCGTTACTTCTTAATTTGTTTTAGTTACCTTTTTTGATAAAGTAAATGCACTGAAAGTTTGTCTTTATTAACAGAATTCTGAAACATTTTGAATTATTACGTAATGAAAAGACGTCGGGCATCATCCAGTTAAAATTTACCTTGTAATAATTGTAATTATAATGTAATCAGTATTTACAACTTTCCTAACGACAGGAAGTATGATGCATTGGCTAAAATACGTCATTGCTGTAAGTTCTGATAAAAATAGTTACTTCAACTCAATTATAACAGTGGCTTCAGAAACACAATAAATGTAGATGGCAATTAAAATCAAATTCTGCAACTAATTAGTTATTTAAAAAACCGAAAATAGTAGACTGTTTTACTAGTGAAGAAAAGTGAGTGCAAATATTAGATTCACGAGCAAGCGCAGCACCTATTTTACGTAAAACATCGAAAAAAGATTGTTTTCTTAACGCAGTGAACACGCTTTTGTTTTGTGTATTTAAAAAAAAATCTAGAAGAAATCATATAATTACTGTCAAAGTATGGCATCTTATTTTTCCAGGACTTATGATCAAACAAAGGACTCTTTGATATTCAAAACACGCAAACAATTTTATTGAATTCACCAATATGAACGAAACCAATCCACTCCATACATTTTTCCGTGAAGGTCTAAGTGATTTATTATTTTCCACAGTCTGCAGACCCGATAAGATTAATTGTTGACGTGTTGAAGTTGTTATATTTTATAAAAATATTGTTTGCTTGATTTAAAGTTGTACAGTTCAGTTCTGTAAAAAAATAGCTAATATTTAGTGAAGTTAACAAGGTGTTGGCGCTGTATTTTAAAATTGACGTATCTTGTTAATCGATAAGCTAATGTTCATAGTGCGCTGACAAGTAAAGTGCCAACCCCACTTTTTTTTTTTAAATTTACAACCAAGTTGCAGGATTTGTACAAATTCACTCTAGTAAAAATCTCAAAATCTCTAATAATTATACATTGAGAGATCTGACCGATAATTAAGGTATCTGTTAAAAATACAAAAATACTTTCTTCTCTTTGCAACGATGCGGTGTCAAAGTTTCAGCTTCCTCAGGTATTCTGGCAAGAATAAAAGAGGCTAACAGCTTCCGAGTTTTGTATTTGCTTGGAACACTATTTGCTGTCTTACAAAAATTCAGGTTTAAACTGAAACAGTCATTTTAACTAGAATGGGCTATTACACCATGAAACGAAATCGAAAAAAAACATTATACGCACAAAATATAAATAGGAAGAAGCCCTATGACACAATTGGTTATGTCAAAATGGCATTTGATTTTGAATTACGGGCATTAGAAATTTAAATCTGGAGGCCATGACGTAATAGCCCTTAATGACTCTATCAACCAATCGTGTTCAAGCTCGATGAGTTTTAGTTAGTTTCGACGTTGGGAGAAAATAGGTTGGTACCACTTCACTTCATTTGACATGTGTGATTTGACAACTGTGATTTGTTTTTGTTTACCAACAGTCGTATTTTCGTTTCTTTAATAAAAGTGGAGAACACGTCATGACGCTGCGTACAAAGGGACAAAGTTAATAAATAAGTGTTAAATAAGAAAGTTTTGGTGAAGTGACCAGTTTAGTGATAAATCCCGTATGATAAATTTGAACCGTATGGACAGAAATAACCACTCTCTAAGTGCAGACAGGACAGTTATAGAAAATACTTTTTTTGTATACTACATAAAGACCAATAGACTGGAGAAATAATTGCAAATACGTACTAATGTGCGGAATGATTTTATAATGATTTAGAACAGTAAAGGTTGGGAAAAGCAAAACGAAACAAAATTGCTGCACAACTTATAATAAATATGTAAATTCTGTATTTGAAATGTTTTAATCAATAAAAATATTTATTTCTTCATTTCCTTTGTAACACAAAAATTAACAAAAAACATCACTTAATTCATAAAATAAAATCACTCAAAAAAAGCATTCTGATTTAAAGAAATCATTTTCCTCTGATTCATACTTGCGTTTCTTGCTACTTGTAACACAATCTACAAAAAGATCAATCATTCTTTCCCTTTGGCTATTTTGCTCGTGTAATAAAGTGAACAATGTGTTGAAATTTTCATTATTAATTTTACGCCTTTTTCTAATTCTTCTTTAACTACCTTCATACATATATGTATCTGTGTTTGATTTCACTAAAGTATATTTTTTCTTTGCAAATCGGTTTACGATATTCTCTTTGTCAGACACTGCTGGCTCCTCCTCTGATAGAGTCCTTTGTTTTTTTCGGATTAATTCTGTCCTTTGTACCTAATAATACAACATTACTAACTTTTTATTGAAATGGTTAAATATGTATAATTATTTTTTACCTAATATGGTATGTAGTCTTTCAAAATATAATGGGGTTTCCTGTTCTTTTCACCTGTAGTTTTTACGTCGGTAATGTGGCTAATATATTGCTTCTAAAGATTTGAAAATTTTTGTCTGCACTTCTCGGCCCCATTTTTTCCTATCGTAAAACCAATGGCTTCTAACTTATCAGCAATTCGTTACCATAAATGCACTTTTATGGAAGGTGCAGGTGAGAAACCATCAGATTCAGTGTTGTCTTGGAGTATGCAAGTTTCCAAAAATAATTTTGCTTGACTGGAGTCTACGATATACGTATTATTCGTTAATATTTATTACAAACAATAACCTTTAATGTAATTCAAGTATATAAATATGTACAAATCACTACGTACCCTTAAATAGAATATTTGCTGTTTCTAAATCAACGTTCACAGCCATATCCTGTACCTCATGGTTTGAGATGATTGTAACATCATTATTATTATTATCCATAATGATATAATTAATAATAATATAAACGTTCTTCAAATGTTTTTCAAGGCACGTGACAATATCACATAACCTCAAATAACAAACTTTAGCAGACATACTGACCGGGATGTGTCACCAAGTATATTTTTGCGTTGTTAGGTGCGGTAGTTAATTTATTAATTTACCGTTTACTACTGAAGCGGTTATCGATAATTCGCCAAAAAATCTCTTTGTTTACAGTGACTGGTCGAGTGACATATACAGTTAGAAATCTATTGCCAACTTAAATCGAATATATCTGGTCGAATGCGCATTGACGCAAATTAGTGCAATAACGCAAGCACAGGGCTATTACGTCACAAGCAAAATTTGAAATTAAATATTTTTTTTTGTGCATTAGGGCAATAATAAAGTCCATGGTAATAGTGTCAAAATTTAAGTTGAGATAAATACTTTTATATTTTGCAATAAAAAAAATGTGGTGTAATAGCCCATTCTATAACATTTTAAAGTTATTAAGGTAACTACAAGTAGCTGGATCTCTTATAGGGTCGAAACAGAAAGAAAGCAGGTTGCCTCTTTCGGCTTTCAGCGTCTATATTATTTCCATATTAATGAATGACAAGAACCATTTTCAACCTCCCTATTTCTGTGGTTGTTACTAGTTATTCCCTAAAAAATAGATGCCAAAAGCGAAGAACAGGTAACTTGCTTTATTTCTGTTTCTTAGAATTAATTAAATATACAGGGTGATTTTTTTGAATGCAAGTCATCTCAATTTTCTAATTAAAAAAAAGCCCAGACAGGTCGATTTTTATTGCCCGGGGACCATGTGTTCGTGGTAGAGCACTAGCTTCAGGCCTTGTGCACACACGGTGTAATGTAGCATGTAATATGTATAACCTGATACAATGAAGCACAACGCACAACGCTCCTAAATACGCTGACGAAGGACAAAATTTCATTAGAGTAATTGAAACACCAATTGCTATTCTATCAATTAACTTAATATTTTACATTTTGACAATCATATTCATCGTTACAGTGCCTATTGTGAGCATAATTATCATTATTATTAAATCTAAATTTTAACTATAGATTTTAACAGTTCAGACATTTTAAATGACGTACCATTGTCAGACATAACCACCATATCTACCCCTTTCTTCCATGGTTAAGAGGAATCTGTACGGTATTATTTTAAGTCTCTTTAAATTGGCCTCAAATATAGAACTAAAAAAAGAAAAAAAGCACTACAAAAAACTCATTTTAATGTTCTATGCTTCTTTAGTGTTATATTTAAAAAAACTAATTTTATTTTTACTTATTGGATGATATATTTACATAAGGAGTAGCAAAAACTTTTACTAGCTAGTTATTCCCTTTCTGGCTCATGCTAATTGCATAAGTTTGTCTTGTTTTAATCAAGCAAAAGCATTTGCTAAATTTTTATGCATTTTACACATTGAGATACAAACTTTGCTTTCTTGGTCATTTTTAACAGTAGTTTTATAAATTATAAAAAAATTACAAAAGATCACTAGAGAAGCATAGTCTAATTCATTTTCTAAAAGAAACTGCGAAAGTTGATTAAAAAAATAAAATTTTACTTCTAATTTAAAGAGGACTTCGAAACTTTTGCATAAAATTGTTTCCTATTGGTAAAGTACGGTTTCCTCTTTACTGAAATTCCATAACTTTTGGACCACTTGATGATATAAACTAGAAAATTGACGTATTTTTCTTGTTACTGAATTTAATAAGAACTGATAAGAATTTAATATCGACTGCCTAACTAGATTTTTTATAAAGTTTCTTGAAATCCCAATTAAAAGTGTACTAAAATAAAGAACTGAATGTCTAGCTATTCTTTGTCAACTGAGTTCTTGCGTTGATAATAACCTAATTAAATTAATTAAGGTGCCATCATCCAGTTAAAATTTGACTGTAGTTCTATTTGCAATTTAATAAGTAAGTATTTTATTGCTTACATTGCTTAGTAAATAAAAACTATGGGTTTTCTTAAATTATTTCTTAAATTAAAATTCTAGCTCGAATTGGTACATTACACTGTTAGTTAAAATTGGATAGAAACCTACTTTCTAAATGTTTATAATTTGTTTTAAACAAATATACCAAAGATAACTATCTTGCTATCTTAAAAAGGTCGTTAGAAGTTTGACCATCAATATTCTGCGTTTACAACATAATCATAATCATGATTAACTTTTCCAAATTTTTACGGCACTCAACCACAGTCCGCTGTAAAATTCTTTACCTACTAAACTAGATATTTCTTAAACCTATTGTCAACATCTGGTCGGCACTATTTTTATTGGGGGTTTGCGGTCCAACCGTTATAAAGTTCTTGAAAAGTCAGAGCAATAATCGCAGAATATCTATGGTCGGACAATAATAATAATTAACTAGCAACCACATATTTATGAGATTTTGTATTTACATCTTTTTAGTAGATAATAAAAAACATTATTTTGAGGAATTTTGTTATATACATAACCATTGTGGAATATGTATATCTAAACAACTATTTTCATGGATATTTTTTAGCTGTATTGTATGTATGCCTAAATCAACACTGAAACTGGAAAACTGGAAAAAAATAAATATTTACCTAGGGGTAATTACAAGTTAAATTAATATCGGCAGTATCGCAACTTTCAACACTTTTTTATGGCAACAATCAATCACTCTTTACAATTAATTTCCATGGAAAAAATGAGATATTAACTCAACTTGAAATTGGTGCTCAAGAGTAGAAAAACACGTTTTCAGAAAATGTTTATTACGTTGTTATTTTTATAACTAAATATATTAATAAAAATATTTTTATGATTGTAGGGTACATCCTGTATTACGGATATATTATAAACAGGAACGAAATTGCGGCGCCACCCTATATGTTTGATAAAAGAGGTTTTTAATTGATTTAAAGTCTTAATGGTCGTCTTTGTCGTCTAAAGAATCGAGTTAGTGAGTTTTCTCGGTAAAGAATTTTTTTCATCTTCGTTTTCCATATTTTCTTGTCATTCTTACACACAGAGTTTATTTTGAAATATTTAAATGATGGATGTTTTGAATATTTCAGTCTGAAAGGCTGCGCTCTCCCAGGATTCGAGGACGAAACTGGGATTTCATTCTTTGTCGGTTTCCTGGGGAAATTATTTCTTTCTAATAGTGCAAGATCTAACGGACCCTTGACTTTTACCATTACAGATTCCTTTCACTTGAATTTCAGACACGATTGTCTATCGATTTCATGTCATCTGTAAATGACGGATTTGATTATTTACAATTTTGAAAGGGTCGAAAAAATTCTTGGAAAAGTTTGCGAGGATTTTGCTGCATATTTTATCGTTCTCAGGAAATGCTCCGTCAAAGTTATTCTAACGCTCATCTAAAATAAAAAAGATCCAACTACTTTTTCAGTTAAGGAAACTTTATTATCTTCATATTAGTGTCATACTCTTGATTAATCAAGTTTGGTAATTATTGATTATGAGATAATTGAATCTTTTCCCCCCAGTGACTTTTAATTTTCCTCGAGTTGATTTATATCTCCCTTACTGAAGCAAATCTGGTGTTTCAGAGCACCAATTAGAAAATGAACGCTGAAACATAAACAACGTTGCGCATTTTACTCTTGTTTTTATTTAATTTCATTTTACGTATGTTTTATGTCATTCACATTCAATTTAATTATCAAACATTTTTTGAAATAAAGTTCTATCAAAACTAATCAAATTGTAAACTGATTTAATTAAACTAAACCTAGTCAGAGTCACAATAGAGTCATCCCGTAAAATTTTAATTTGCAATTTAGTACATGAAAATGATACTCAAGGTTGAAACAAAGTGAAAACTAATTGGTTTTTTAAATTTTTTTTAAAGGGTTAAATATCAAAATCTCATAACGTCAAAAGTTCGACCACGCCTAGTTGTTAACCTACTTCAATAATACCAGACTTTAGAAATGTCACAACCAATAATAACTGAGCAATGTGTCGCGTACCTTTCCCACTACATTGCACTAGGTATTGACCTACATATCCTAACCAATTAAAGCATTAAGTATATTGACGTCACTTGACTTCGCTTGAACAAAAATTATAGATTTTTGATGTTAATATAAATAATGAGTATTAAACAAATAAAAAAATAAATATTGGTTTATTTTATAAAAAAAAATACGGGATGACCCTATTGTGTCTCAAAAATTAATTACCAATCGAATTTATCTTTGAGTTTTTTAATTAAGCCAAAGTGTTCGATCGGTGTCAATTGGAGATCCTTAGGGATGGCATCATAAAAAAGCTTGAAATCGGAAGCTTTAATAGCTACAACTCGAACGACAATAATATTAAATCCACGTGAGTCTAAACACCGAACCAGGTTTGCAGGGTCAAGAGATTTCCGCGGTTAGTAACCATGGCGACGCTTAATCAAAGTTAATGATTACCTGCATCGTTCTGGAGTATAGCGTCGTGTATGGTGAACAGTGCATCATTAATGACCTGTCGGGGTTAATAAACTTATTGTTACATTTTCAAAATCATTGGGGAATATTCGGTGAAAAATTCGATTTAGGTAACTAATCCAACGTACATGACATGACATTAATTATTTTCCCCGGCGTTAAATCCAGTTGAGAAACGACAAACATTCTCAAGGAAAATTCAAGAAAAATAATTTTCACAAGACTACTAAATCCCTTATTCACCTCCTCATTATATTTATATCGTGGAGGAAAGTTGTCAGGTTCTTATAAATTTTTCTTCGGGAAGCGAACACAATACAGCGAAATAATAAGTCTATTGTGGGTAATTATTATCGAGCGAAACCTGGGAGAAGATTATTCTTTCATGGAATGAAATATCGATGAAGTGTGCGGAAGGTGTTGGAAAAAGTGATTCTGGAAAGTATTAAAATTTTATTCAAATCGCGTAAGCTCGACATATTCTCGGTGTATTTTGCACTAAAATCGTACGTGCACGGAATTATCAGAAGAGATTTGCTTGGCAATCAAACGTTTGATCGTTTTTTTCATGACTAAAGTGTCTCTAATGGATATTGCGGAACGAAATCAAGCAGAAATCTCTTTGAAGTATTATTAAACGATTAGAAAGGAATATATGAAGTGACACCACTTATTAATACAGGTCAGATCAGCACAAACGGATTGTCTATCAAAAATATCAAAGGTCTTGATTCGACAATTTGGTTGAATTTAGTTTATGTAAATTTTTTTATACAACGTAAAATTATAATAAAATTAAAAAATTATAGATTATTTTTTTTTAGAAAGCGTCTGTTGAATTTTGACTGATTCTGCAGCTTCTGTTAGACGAAAACATTTCAAACTTTGTCATTTTGACTGATTCTTTCAATTTTGAACAAAACTGAGTGCATTTTTTATAGTTTCTTGGCAGGCAATTTGTGCTAGCCATGAATGGGATTTGAGGTATAGACAAGATTACTAGAATGGAACATCCGGAATTGCGGCATATAAAACGCCTCTCCGCTGGTCCAGAGTTAGAACTTAGGATCACAAATCGGAACAAGTAATTAGGTTATTTCTTTAATTTGGAGACACTTAATTAAAGTGAATTGATTATACAGTTGGCCGCATTCGCCATGTAAATTGGACGGGGCCTAAAAAAGATTACAGTCGGGTATATGCAACCCGGTATACCATACCTTATGATTTGTATACATTAGAATTAGAAGCGATAAAGATAGCGCTATAGTTGCAACCTTACGTTGATTGGATAAACGGATTCGGAGACCACCTTATAATAGTCAATTCTCCTTGACACTTTATACCTTAGCGCCAAGTCCTTGATATATTTTACAATTTATGAATAGTAAAACTGTCATATTTATGTGGCGTGATGATGCCATTTTAATACGGTTACATCCTTAGAAGTAGTTTTTTAAACGAGAAAATAAGTTATAAATATTCTTACGGAGAGTGTTTTATTTCTGCAGTAAATATTTTCTTTAATGTTATATTATTGTATGACTGTTATTAGTACTACAAAAGACTTATTTTTTTAGTTTTGTATTTGCTTGATTAGTTTCGTGGAATGCTACGTTAACTATAATAAAAAGAATGTGACGCCTCGCCTGCAAGCTCCTATGAGAATGAATCTATAGAAATACAACGTCAAATTTCATCTAATATTTCATCTTATAGATCTAACAATAAGAAATTCCTATATATAATGAATGTTCTTCAGCATAGCAGAAAAATTTGACATTTCCTCTACGGAGATCTTTATTTTTATTTTTTTATTAGCAGTTTGCGTTTTTCAATAAACAACTTGATACGTAGTATAAGTAGGTAATTATACATATGCTCACTCCAAAGTTTGAAAATATTTAATAGCCAATAAATATTATTGGGTGGTTAAAAGCAAATTTTGTGATGTGCAGCAGGTTATACTCATAAAGCTTTGTAATTCGTACAAAATTGGACTTCATGATTGAACGGACATGTGCATAAAGAACTAAGTTATAAATTAATTATATAAATATAGGTATATTAGACTTGCTCGTAAACTCGCTGGAACATAAACATGAGTGCGTTCAATAATATGTATTTTGGACTAAATGATAACATAAACAGCTTTGGCCTTAAACAACAGTTTATTTAATAAAAAATAATTACGGTATTCACGGATCTCGTTAACAAAAATAATATTTTTTTAAAGACAGTAGATAGCTATTTTTTCAGGAGTTATAGTAATTGACACGCTTGCTAGGGATTGTTAGAAGATTTATAATTTTAATCACAGTGGTCGGTTTTACCGTGGCCGAGTGTATCCGTGTTATATCTAACAATATTATTTAGTAATCAAAAAAAAGTAAGAGATTACTTATACGGTTTTTAGAGCTAATCCTTTCATCAAATTTTGCAGGTGTAAGTTTATCTATTAGGTTGATCTATTTAAATGAATATATTAGGAATTTCAGATAAGTGGTGCAATGCACAAATGCGTAATTTACCGGCATAGATACTTATTTTATGCTAAATCTAGAAATTTAACAGCTGTTAGTGAAATCTATAGATAGGTATAGTCACGTGTATGTCATCCTTGTAGTTTGATCCAGGTCATAAAAGACTGAGCTGAAGCTGCAAACACAAATCTTTTGATATAAATTTCAATAAATATTTTTGCGAATATTTTTTCGATATAAATGCATTTAGAGCTTCAAATTTTTTATCGATAAGGGTGACATTCTTTACGCACGTGAGTGTCCACGTGGAATAATGATCATGATAACTTAAAAACGCAAATTATAATATACAGGAAAGTTAACTTTTACTGTTATAATGAATCTAAGATATGGTTATTTTGAAATAAATTTAAAAATTTTTAAATTGCTTTAACGTTAAAAAAGAGCAGCTTTTTTAGATGTTGTGCCGCATTCTATCGGCATAATGCAGCATTTTTCCGGCGTTCTACGAAAATATAACTAATATTGGTTGTTTTGTCGTTGGTAAATATTTTATTCCGAGTATAAATGGTAAAAGCAAAATGTCTAGAATATCAGGTTCTATCCGCCACTTATTAGAATTATGAATTCATTTTGAAGTGAAAAACTAAACGAACACCTACCGAGCAAACGTATTTTGTGATCTATTTTCAAATAGTCAGAATCATTAGATTACCTAATTATTTTTTGTAGTATTTTTCCAATTATTGCATTAATCTGTTAGGTGCTAATAATATTATTCATATTTAAAGTTTCTATAAAATCAAACAAAATTATTACAATTTGATAATAGCTACCAGAGCACTATAACTTATTTGTCTTTTTTCTTATAAAAAAAAATAGAAAGTTTTTTTAAACAGCCAAAAGATTCAAATTTCAAACTTTTATTAAGCATAAATTGACTGTAAAAAACACCTGACTCAAAAATAGAAGACTTTCTACTTTTTTTACACATTCCGTGTTGCATGTACGAAGAGAAATTTTTTCTACGACCCATTTCTTCTGATTAACGGTCAATATCAAACAACAGACTCGGCAGTAGCCTCGGTTTACAAACTTTAGGCTCGCTTCTCATTTGTTGTAAGGATTTGATATTAACTTATTGGTTCATAGTACACCTTATTACAACATATTAAGGATAGTTAATAGTTATATAGAGCTTGCAGACACATCTATTTAAATAAATATATTGCATTCAAGTTAAAAATTTAAGTTTTATAAAAAGATATTTATTACGGCCCATTTTCACAGACATCCTCCAAAATAATCCTAAACATGAATTGAATCTTGCGTTTGGGCTACATATTTAGATAGTTACTAAGTCGAAGCAAGAAATATACTTTGTATACAGTACGAGACTCGAAAGACAGTTACTCTACCAAGAAAAAGAAATACTATAAGTAATGCAAATATTTTTGAACAAAGTGGCCAATTAATTTGCCTCTTCAACTCGGGAAAACATCTCAAACCTCGCAACATTTTTAAAATTAACATCCAAGCCAAGCTGCGGAAAGTTGTGTCTTGCCTATATTTATTATTAGACTTGAACACGTACAGACTCCAACAATTTGTACGATTATTTCGTTTTGTCACGACATTTAGTATGACATAATTTAAATACCTAGAATCACAATGCGTTATCCTAAGCCAAATATTATTTGGCTTCGATTCTTCTAAAAATTCATTTGAAATCGAAAACATTATTTGAACTTGGGAGCATTTGCTAATCGTACTTTTTATCTGATTAATTGAAATCGTCACAAATGACGTCAACATGTTCTTTTTACTAATTTACTCATTTTTATTAATAGAAAACGTATGTATAAAATAGTTATTTATTTCAGCGATTACATCTGCGATAAGCCACTGATGAATAGTAGAGACAATAAAACCGTCAAAACTGTTTCCAATTATAGGACTGTTTGCTAACATAACAGAGGGTCAGTTGATAACAGTTTGGGCTTACATGCGCGTAATAATCGATTAACCTGTCTGTAAACAATAAGCTATCCTTAGTGCAATCCATTTTGTACTCAAAAATAACAATGTCAGCTTCTCATCATTTCGCAATTAGCTGTTTTTTATTTTTGGAAAAGCCGCAATCAAAAACAACCAGCAGCCGTATCGATTTTACGTATCCATGAAAAATATAGAAATTTTAGGAATTCCAACGATGATTTCATGACGGAAGAAATAACCCCAATTATGAAAATGGAAGAAGACGAAGACGAAATCACCTCGAGGACCGCCTCAACGGTCACTCTAACCCAACATTCAATATCTCGCACGTCCACACAAACATTTGTAGCCGAAACCACACAACCTCAATGTCAAATAATCACACAACAAGCAAGTGGAGATTCCTTGGAAAGCGAAGAATCGTCCCTATCTCAAAAAATATCGCCACGTTATTCCCTTATTTCAAAATCGCCTCACTCCAGTTCCTCCCAGGAAGATTACGAACCAGATCCAAAACAGGCCAACAAGGGACAATTTCTATCCGCGGGGATCCGTTCACAGACTGCCAAAAGCATGGAAAGTCTCCGAACGTCAAGCAGATCGTTTTTATCAACCAGCGAAAGAGACATGAGACGAGTTTACTCCGAAAGTGTCGAAACAAAATCTCTGGACAGTCTTGAAAGAGAAATGAGGCTGAAAAGACACGCCATCAGCGGTGAAGGATCCTCTTTGACGTTGAGTTCCGACGAGACGATCAACGCGGAAAAGAGAAGAGGGTTGTGGTCGGGGAAAGTCCGCGTTCCTTCGCATCTGAGCCTGCCACCGCCGGCGGGGTATCTCAATCTCAGCCCTGGTGATAGGAAACTAACTATACTGTCGCCACATTCTCCGCATAGAATGCCCGACCTTTTACACCTCTCTCAGGCTACGCTGAAAACGCGCCGAAAGAAAGCAATGGTTTTACCGAGACTGGTGCTTCCAAGGAGCGACTCGGATATCAGCGAAGTTTTCTCCGAACACAGCCTTGAGTAAGTCGTGTTGAATCTAAAACAGGCTAAACTGTTATCTAATGTTAACTAATGTCGAGTATATCAACAGGAGCATGTCCCTATCGACGTCCGATGCTAGATATTGCCGGAGATTTCTAAGGTTAAAAAGGATTTTCATTGTAGCAGAGTTGTTTTGCTTCCTGTTTGTTACTGCTATAGCACTATACTGTTTCCTTTGCTTTTATTAACTTTGACCAAACGTAATGGCGGTAATACATGTCTCGGGGAAATAGCAGGTGGCTAACTTGTTTCTATTCAATTTTCAGCAACAGGCGTTCGTAATTTCTCAGTTACGTGCAAAGAGACGTTTTCATATATAATGTATCAAAAGAAAAATGATGTCCGCTTGATATGACATGCCGTATATTAAGAGATAAAAGTGTAAAAATTCTCAACGAAATATTTCACTGGATGTTTGGAGTTATTTGGATTAAATTTAGTTACATTTGTGCCAGTTAAAAAGCAAAAAAACTCGCAACGAATGCTTTTTAAAAAAGTTTTGAGGGCGGTTTTTTAAATATCACGTTATTTTCAATTTATCACATTACTGATTTGTCCGTTTGTAGGGTCAAATATTCCCTTGGAAGTATACATACGTTGACTCAACCCTATGATGTGGAAGTTCTATGATATTTTGTAGCAATATTACGAGTTTCTATGCTAACACTTTCATGTCACTCAATGTAAGTCACACAAACTTAACATAGCTCTATACGTGTATGTTTTTCTAAACAAACTCCAGTATTTTATGAAATATACCGTAGCTCGTCTAATAATAAATTATTTTATAGGTTAAATGCCATTTACCTGTTTCAGAAAAATGTTGCGAAAACTTCTGACATATTTCCGATACCTTAGGAAATTATTCTTTTATAACAAAATTTTAACATTATTTTTTTCCAATTTATTTTTTGTTACTCATTTTTGATTGATGCTATATATACACAATTTGAGAATATCTACCAACATATACGCAAAATAAATAATATTACGATTTCTTGTAGGTTGTATATACTTCCTATTATCAATTAATAATAAGCAAATGAAACATTATTAGGGTTAAAATTAAAATTTATATAAAATTTGGGTTTTATACCTCAATACCGCACGTGAATTGTAATTACAAATTTAC
The DNA here is from genome assembly GCA_029207805.1 of Tribolium confusum. Classification (NCBI taxonomy): domain Eukaryota; kingdom Metazoa; phylum Arthropoda; class Insecta; order Coleoptera; family Tenebrionidae; genus Tribolium; species Tribolium confusum. The sequence goes on from JALGAY010000006.1 coordinate 17,624,264, forward strand.
GTCATTTACGGGCTAATTTTAAGTTGAGATACTACCGGTAGTATCACAAATTTTAATACTTTTCTATGGCAACAACCAACCACAGCCCCGAATTATTTTAATTTTTTATGGAAACGAAGATACTGCCGGTATTATCTCAACTTGAAATTAGCCTATTAAATTTTAGGATTGCTAATATTGTGGTATGAATTTAGAGCACATGAATCGTTAGCGCAATAGTCATATTATATTTAGAGCATATTTAGAGCACAATAGTCATCAAGAAAGTGTGGCTACAAATGAATATCCCATCCAGAGTGCTTTGGATTTTTGAAACAGTATGCCATCTCTGCGGTAGTTAAGTGGTTCACAAGCACTTTGATGGGATATTTATTTACATCCACCCAGTATTTAAGTAAAGTACATCAAAAACAATTTTGTCACTAAGCGGTATTTATAATTAACTTGGTTAGTTAAAAATTTACTTTTTTATTATGAATATTTTTGAGGACGTATCTGACTGCGGATATGATGGCTTTTTTAAGGTCAGATAGTAGGTTCTTTAATAATTTGTCAAAATTATGCAAAATGTTTATTGCATAGCGCATTGTCAGGTTGATATTTGAGGATTCTCATGAACATCTTAAGTGCACCAGCAATATTCTCGTCCAAACGGCTACTTCGCGGCTCAACGCATCTGCCAATGTCTTCTCGAGACGAGCGGTTAAACGCCGCCGAAGTGTTTGCCCGGTTGGTGGCAAACGACAAGGAATTCAACAAAAATCACGTCGAGGCACGTACCGATTATTTGTTTAAAAAAATGCTACCATTATTGCACGTTCTTGTAGAGTATAAACAATTATAAGCTTCTAGAGTATAAGCCTTCTTTGATAGAATGTTTATTTCTGCGTCTCAAAAAAGTAAGAAAATAGGAAATTTTCGACTTTTATTTCTTAAAAGAGGAGTCCTAAGTTGAGCTGTACATTGAGGTATCAGTGTCCATTGTTTACACCCTTTTCAAGTATGACTAAAGCAACAGTCCTGTGCCTCTAATGAAGTTCAGTACCTTGTCTGCAGAAACTTTCTATAAAGCATTGGGTTCAATTTTGAAAACACAGCGATTTTTAAAGAAGTTAAGGAATAAAATTAAGAACAACCTAAATCTAAAAAAAGCGTTTGATTCGTTTACTATTGACACATTTTTGAATTTTAGATTAAGCAGTGTGTCTTTTCGCAGATATTACCCAAACTTTTAATTTGAAGTTGTGGTATATAAATGAATATTTAGGGCTGAAAGAAATAGAAGCAGACGTAATGTAGAACCCATTCTGAATTGAATAAGAACATTCGCTGCTGATAGTGCAACTATAATAGTATTTAGGATCAAAATAATTTAAAAAAGCCGAGAGGAATGTAAAAATTTACTTCTGAACTGGGCTCAAAACTGGAAGATTAATTAAAATAAGCAAAAATCTCTCTATGCAGTCTTTTCCAACAGGAGAAAAACTGTGAATGGAATTACGCTGTTTACCAAAAATACATACCCAGCATAAAATATCTGACTATGATACTGGAAACTAAACTTAGAAAGATCACGACACGACACATGTTAACAGCACCAGGCTGGTGCAAAGATTGAGGAGAATTTGATTTGAGCTTGTGTAATGTGATTTGTACAAAAGCAAGACACAGTGTATCAATGACAAGTAGAGGAAGTCAGTGGATGTACTCTAGATGAATGGTGGATATAAATAATTATTATCATTTATTAGTTTTGAGCATAGATAGGTTCATATTAAAGATTTTTTTAAAGACTAGTTGTCGTCTATCTTATACTTCTGTCTGGTTTCTTTATTTCGAGGATTGACAACAATCACTAGATGTAGTTTTAAATAAGAAAAATCTTATTTAAGAAGATCTAAGAAACTCAAAGCTGTTGCAGTCTAGAATTCAGAAATACAGTTGAGCTGTTTATAGATAATAATAGGCTAATTTCAAGTTGAGATACTACCGATAGTATCGCAATCGCAAATTTTATTTTATTTTTTCGTACCGACAACCAATCACAACCCGAAATGTTTTAAATTTTCCATGGAAAAGAAGATACTACTGGTATTATCTCAGCCTGAAATTAGCTCATAAATTTTTTAATTTTTTTGGAATATGAGGAATAATTGGATGGTGTTAAGTAACAATGTAGTTAACCCACAAAATTGAAAAAAATGAGTTATACACTTATTATGTTAGAAAAAAAATGGCTTTATTTGAGGAAAAAATCAGTCAAAACAAATTTTACTTTTTTTGTCTTCGACGAAAGAAAACATTAAGCCACAATTGCGCTATCACAAAATTTTCAAATAACAACAATGGTTTAAACCACATCATTAATCCCGCTTTACCTTTACTTTTTACTATTTTGTTTCTGAATATTGGTAGTTAGTAGCAGTGTTCAGTTTTTAATGTGCAAATACTGAAGACTTATCATATTGGCTATCTTTACTTTGATTTAAGGTAAAAAAAATATTTATCTGTGCTTATATTACGAATTTTTGATTGTAATTTTGATTGAAAATTGTGCGAAAATAGTCGATCCCAACCAAAATCTTAAGAAAGTTTGGAAAAAGACGACCATCTTTACTTCAGAACGTTGACATACTGTGCTTCTGGCCAAATGGATTAATTTTGTCAACGGACAAAGTAAACGACCTCGAGGTTTTATGGGAAACAGATACGGCAACTTTTGAGGATGATGTGGATGGCTTCGCTATGGGTATAGATTTTCAATCTGAAGATTCTAGAAGGGATGGAGAGGTTGAATAGGAATGGCGGAATAATATTTTAGTTATACCTACTAGAAAAAAAAAACTTTAGTTTGCTGCTGCTTACTGCTTTGGAAGTAATACATCCATGTATCAAAACAATTATTTTGTTATTTTAACCGCAGTTTAACCGCATTGTTGCATAACATCGTCCAATTTACAATAATAGGTTAAAAATAATAGGATAGTACTTCACTCCAATTAATGCTTGCTACCTCATGGAGTTTGATTGTAGCTTTTTCTTCCAGATTTGCATACTATTTTATTCCCAAAAGTTCACTTGAAACGATAATAACGTTTAATAACGATAATAACGTAATAATAACGATAATAATAATAAATCTTATTTCAACTAGGACATTCTTAAGATCTACTCTACCCTTACTTCAGACTAAAATAGGGGTTACTGAGGAACAGAATTCTCAAATTTTTAATATTTCATTTTACTTATGTATAACCTATTATGTTTGACGAAGTTATCAAAAAATAACCTAAAATCCATCTTTAACCACAGCTGTTTTATGTAGTAGTTTAATAAACAAGCAATGGTGTTAATGAAGGCAAATAATAAGCGAGAATATTTAGAGCAAGAACAAGCAAATTAGTCGCTCTTTAATATAGTATCATACTAGCGGATTACAAAATTTTTTCGTTGATTATCTTCCCAATCTTAAGAGGTAAAAATCTCTTTTTAAAATTATTTATAATGTACAATTGTGCACTAATTACCATATAAATGGACATTATAACCAGTAGCTACGCAATTATTTATTAAAGTATTTTAAAAACTTCTATTTTCTCTGAAGTAACAAATGTCATTTCTAAAAATCTTTGCTAATGAATAATGTACTCTTAAAAGTATTCAGTACTTTTAGAAACTTCTCTTTGTTTTTATTTAACTTGAAAGGAATTTAATGTTTTTCTCATTGCAAAATAACTTAATTTTAATTGTTGTTTCATGAAACGTTGCAGCGCTTTAACGTGTGCAGCGCTTCTGTTTGTTACTCAAATATAGTGTTCTTAAAAATAGTTTAGGTGAATTGTTAATTATTGTTATTAAATTAGTAACTGACCCAATCAAAAATGAATTATTATTGTTTTTATCCTGGCAGTTGAAAGAATACAATACAAAAGTCTGTTTTATAAAATTTAATAAAACTGCAAAACTGTTTTTTTTTAAAAACTACCTATGAGCAATCAACGTAAATGAAAACAGCAGAAAATAGTTGTTGGTGGTTAACTTGTGATTAAATTTATACCAAATAATTCCAAAACATGTGTGAACAAACAATTTTCCCTTATTAGTTTCGTATTATCCTGCTTGTGATACGTTGCTTTACACAGACATTCTTTTAGGTCAGATAGGAGGAAGGAAAGCCACTTTTTACAAGGAAAATCCCTCGAGTATTTTGGATAATAAATAAATGATTGCGCCTTCCTTCTATCCCTAGTGAATGTGACTTTAACGTGCACTATATAATCACACTATCTTTACTGCTTTTTGGTTCGATGTTTGTATCGTCTGCTTATAATTGGCCTTCAGCTTTTGTGTGCTAAACGGAAATTCTTTCGTTCGACAAACAATCGCCACTAACGTCAAACGAGAATTCCTTCAAGTTGTAAGGTCTTCATCTAAAGGACTATTTCTGTAGGAGATTAGTTCAGGTTGTGTGGGTATTTTCGCACCACAACACAAAGTCTTGATTGATTAGTAAAGTTTCGTTAAGATTTATTCCAACGAACATGATAATAACACGAAACTTTTCATTTTGCATTAATTGGAAAAATTTTAATCGATTGTCAACCACAAAGTTTTCATCAAGTTCTGCCTAGTACACGCATCGCGGAATTTTCAGCATTTATAATAAGCTTGCGGTCTGAACGAAGCTCGTTAAAGTTTAAACGAGCTTTTTGTCGGTGTATAAGCCAACTAGGAGAAAATTTCCACACGTCCTGTCGATTAATTCACATAATTTATGCTTATAAATTCAAAACTCGATAGTAACACTATCTAAGCGTGAAACGCGGTGGGTAATAATGTCGATTGAGAGCTTTTGAACGACTTTATTATTCTCGAGCGGAATTTCGCACCGATTGTTGTTTGAAAGGCTGCGCATCCATCAAAAAAGGAAATTATCATATTGATTACTGGTGTCCCGGTGTGCTCACGACAAATTAATAATGCTGAAAATTCATGAATTTTTCAGGTGTTTTACGTGAAATATAACCTACTTGAATGTGAGAAGAAACGAGATGAAAACGGGTTTGTTAAGCTGCTAGAATATTTTATTTCAACAGGTCGATGAAGCGACTCTTTTAACATTAACCTCGTAAAGACTAGCCCTCAAAAAGTCGCTTCTAAAACGACTAATCCTGCAATGAAAGGCTTCCAATTTTGAAAGTATAGTGAATGTCATACGAAATACAACACTTAGAAGATTTTGATAGATTTTAACGAAATTCGTTTAATTAGAGATAACAAATAATAAAAATTTGAACCCAAGATCTTACGTCATTGCTAAAAAAATAATTCTTTTTTGTCAATTTTTAACAATAAATGTTAGTCGTTGACTCGTTGTTTTTCTGAGTTTTTCTTGTTTTTGTTTTGTTGTTTAAGTTTTGTAATTATACTTAGACTAAGAATAATCCCAAATTATCAAAAATTAAGAAAAATCTACTAGGACGGATATCTATTGATCTACATAAGGCAATTTTTCCCATGGACTTAATGCAGCTTATGTTAACAAAAATTGGTCATTAGTAAGTTATTGTTAGGTCTGGTTTACAAAAAAAAGATAAAACGTTACAAAACACATAGAGGATAGACTAGGGACTTGCAGACCATCGCCAAAATTTTACCTAACACTGCCAGCTGTTAAAGATGTTCCATATAATCTGGAGCTAATTGTCGCCCTTGACGAATTTTAGAATAATTTAATTTTCTACTCTTCCTTATTCTTTGTTTTTTATTTCTGTTATTGGTCTACTCTTAGTTGATAAAGATCGTCTTTTATCTTTCTTTATCATTATTTCCCGGATCTACTTTTTCGTCTGTTGGGTCCTGGTTTTGTTAGTAGGTACTTTTCTGGGTAATCTATTATTTTCTTTCATTCTTATTATGTGGATCATCTATTTGATTCTTTATGCTTTAACTACCCCTATATCTGTCTTTATATATTATAATTATTTATTTGCTTTTCTTCTCTCCTTCTCCTTCCATTCTTTCCACTTTCTTCTCTTTATAAATTCTTCTTAGAACTTTTCATTTGTTTTTGTGTTATTAACGTTCCCCTATACAAGCATACGTTACCACTAGTCAGATTATACAAAATTATTACTTTTCTAAAATATGTAAGCGGATAAAAAATCCTCCAAAATTTGTTTGGTTTAGTTGTGAAGGCCTAACTTTAGATGTTGCCTTTCAAATTCCGATTTGGTATGCAGCTCTTAAGACATGATGATGAAATACGTCTTCTGTTGGTGGAGAGTTTCTTCTTAGGTTCTTAGGTCGAATTTGGTTCCTCAGATCCTTAACTATAGAGCGTTTCATAATGTTTGATATCTCAGTAGGCCATTTCTGTGTGAACGGCATGCAGCCTTGTAAACGCAATATAAGAGAAAAGTAACTAGATTAGTTTGTCAGTGACAAAAATGCTTTTTAAGATTATCTCAGATAATATTATTATACATCAGAATATGTAGACTAATTTATAATAATATAAATAGTTTTTCACTAACATTAAAAGGATAGAAACAATCTTGAAAGAAAATGCACGAGAACCGAATTTGTAAAAGCACTTTCGCTTGCCGTCAAAAATAACAATGTTAAAATCGTCTAGTGAATACTGTTTTGTCGACTTAAATTTGAGCTGTCACAGCTGCCCGAGATATCAATAATTCTGAAACGTTCTATACTAGTAAATAAATTCTGTATTAACCTTTGGGAGATACAAGCAAACAGAAGGGGGATGTTATTCCTAAACAGATAAACTTATTAGATCGATTCGAAGTTCAGGTGTCTCACCGACATCATTACTAACGTGTGAAGCATACACTTGCTGTTTCTGCGGGTGTTCTTAACGTGCTACCCTAATGCCTTTTAAACGAGCTTCGAGCTTCAATATCATCACTAATTCAATTCCCAGCCCTTTATCTCCGGAACAATTTGTCACAGACGCGAGTTTTAATTGTGTTATTAATCTGAGTGGCTCTACGATGGATTTTTGTCCAGGAATATCAATAAAGCTCTTCAGAATACGGCCTTGAACCTTTTTCAACTTTCCGTGAGTTCATCTAGACCGATACAAACACAAATTACAACTGGAGCTTATCACGAAGATAACGTGTAAACAAGTCGTGACGAATCGTTTTGCATAGGTCACTGGGTTAAAGCGATCATTTAGCGTCGTCTCCGACCTTTATAATATGCAAATAAGGAGAGGAATTGCACGACAGCCATCCCCGCTATCCCATAACTCACCCGTATGCGGGAAAATTCGATTTCGATGATCTTGTATTATTACAGATAATGTAAAGTTATCGATCGGAGGTACACCAGTCGTGCGTTTCTTTTACTTAAAAAGCAATGCGGTAGTTAAGCTCTGACAACAGGACCAACTGTCATGGGCACAATTATCAGATCGCCTCTAGTTTCTAAAATTAGTAAAATGTTGCTCTCGATTATAAAAAAAAATTCGCATTTGCCTTTGATATAAACATGAATGAAAAAATATTGCCTCCATTTTTAAAATCAGTAAAATTACTTCTAAAGCTTTCACCGCTTAATAAAATTGTTCCCTCGTGTTCTAAAAATTGTCTTGCGGTCCTAAAATTTGAAAAAAATAAATAAAGCTTTTGTCGTTATTAATTTTATAGTTATAGATTAACTGCAAAAAAATGTCGCGTTCGGTTACCAATTTACAAAAAATGTTGCCGTTATATTTATTGATTTAAAAATTGATTTAAAATATCACCTCTGGATATTAAAATAAGTAAAATTACATCTTCTGATTCCAAAATTAGTAAAACTAATTAATGGCCGATGTTAAATTAAAAACTGAAATGAAAAAAGTTGTTTTCATCAGGTCCAAAGTTGCTATAATATTGCCTCCGGCTTTAAAACTAACTAAGAAAAGGGTGCTTCTGGTTTCAAAAATAAGTAGTCTTTGGTTTTCCACAAATACAAAAAAATGTGTGCGTTTATTTATATATTTATTTATTTAAGAAACATTGTCTCCCCTTTCTGAAATTCCAAATTGTAAAATATTGCCTCCGGACTCTCAAATTGTTTCTATTAATTTGAAAATTAGTATCACTTCCCGCTTCTAAGATTAGTAAAATTATGTCCAGAAATTCAAAATTGGTAAAATGTTGATTGTTCTCAGGCCTTAAATCTGTTTCGGGTTTTCTAAAGTTGCAAGAAAATATTTTCTTTGTCTTTCTTCAGTCTCTCAAAATTATCTGGATTTTTAAATTTGGAAAAGAATATCGCGTTTGTCGATATATATTTAAAAATTGATGAAAGTAGATATCATCTTCGGCTTCCAGAACTTAAAAATGTCGCTTTTATCGCTTTTGTCGTTATTAATATAAAAGCTGATTAATAACTTGCCTCCGGTTCTCAAAATTAGGAAAAAAGTTGTGATTATCAGCTCCAAAGTAGTTAAAGTAACGCCTCTGGCTGTCAAAATTAATAAAATGTTATCTCCGGCTTTTAAAATTAGCATAATGTTGCCTCTGATTTTCTAATTTAAAAAGAGATGTTGCTTTTGTTGGTATATGTTGATTTAAATCTTAAGAAATATTGCCTCCGTCTTTTAAAATTAGAAGAATTACGTCTCTGAACTTTAAAATTAGTAAAATATTGATTATTTCTTTGAGCTCCAAAAATTATCTTGGCTTTTTTAACTTGAAAAAAATATTGCCTTTGTCAATCAGTTTCAAAGTTGTTAAAATATTGCCTCCGATTTTTAAACTTAGTAAGGTGTTACTTTTGGCTTTCCAAATTAATAAAATGTATCCTTTGGTGTCAAAGATTAGTAAGATGTTGCCTTTAGAATCTCAAAATCCCAAAAAATATTTTTACTTTTACTTTTTACTTTTAAAATTAAGGTCTAATTTTTTACCAAAGAGAAACTAGTAAGCAAATTTGAAATTCTCATTATTTGTGAACCAAAATCAAACAATCTCAAAAATGCTATTTCAAATTTCCAACGCTTACTGGTATGTCTCTGGTAAAAAAAAACAAACTGTAGTAAGAAGCTGCTTTTGGCTTCACAAATTAGTAAAATGTCGTCTCTAGTTTTCCAAATAAATCAAAAAATTGGCTTTGTCTTCATTGATTTGAAAATTGTTGGCAATTTGTAGGAAGTGCAGTAAGCAAATCTAGATTTTTACTTGTTTTTTAAAATTTAATTTCAAATTTAATTACAACAGCGGTTTGTACAAACATTTAAAAACAATGGACACGGTTGTACTTCCTATATCCAAAATATTTTGCACAACACAAATTTTTAAGTATACATAAACCGAAATTGATTTGTATAAATCTATTAAATATTATCCATTAAATTTACGAATATTTGTTGTAAAGAGTACTGATTTGACAAGCATTGAAAATCCTAACAACTCAGAGGACTGGAGGGTTTTTATTGTCAAAACTGTACGATTTGAGACGCTATTTAGAAAGTATGAGGAAATTAACTGAAATTAATTCAGAATTTAAATGCTATTCGATTAGATTATTTTATACCAAACAGAATGAAAAGCAAAGTTTGTAACTATTGCTCTCAAAAGCTACTGTTAATCTCTCAAAATCAAGATTTAAGCAGATACAAACCAAGTAGGGTTAGTCAATGAATAAAACAGGAAATACTTGGCATTTTGACGGGCGGGAAAATTTAAATTTTGCCCTAGGCGCCAAAGAACCTAGCTACAGTACTGTTAAAAGTGTTTTGAAAAATTTTTGTTGAAAAAAAACCATTTGTTATACGGAATAATCTAGATTATACCGGTGTAGCGATATACGCTATTACCTTCGTTCCGTTGTTGCTTAAAGGATTTGTATTTTTTTTTTGCTTGCTTTTCATTAATAAAATCGATTGGTATTATTTTTGGTTCAATCTTATTTGACAAAACCTAATACTGTTCGTATTACCACGACATGAAATGGGACAAAGCACAATGGGCTTGAATAGGGGCGGTCCATTGTTGTTTGTAACTTAAGTAATTGAAAAAAAATCAGCGAACGGTCCTTTTTCACTGCTTACCTTTCATGTATTTTAAAATATGCTAATAAGTCGCTGATTAGATAAATATTGTAATTATAGATCGATCGTCCGTGAAACATTAACATTTTTTAAAATAACTAGCTGTCAATAAAATTGTACGTACAACATTGTTCCAAGTAATTGGTCTTCTCACGGCAATTTTCTCTAATATGAAAATCGATTAGCGCTTATTTTCCCATTGTCCTGTCATATTTCCTGGTATAACGATCGTTTAAGATTCACTATTTACACAATCATGCGTTTTTATAGCAATTTATTTTTGGATTTTCTGCTCCAAGTTCATCACCGAACGACGTATTTTTATAATATCGCATTATTAAATTTTTATTGATTTTATCAACACCCACAGAAGTGTTTTCCCTCTTGCAAATAAATAAACTTGGGCTTTTATTATTCTTCCGCCGGAAATGCTGGTTTTGCTTTATTCTCTGTTGCGATTAACTCTTGTAAACTATGAACTAATTCGTAATTTTCTTTCTTTTCTAGGTAAGTGGGAGAGAGAAGGAATTCCCGAGTCTTTGGTGAAGTATTCTTTTTAGATCAAGTAGCAGAATTTTTCAATTATGAATTATTAAATTAGCGTTATGACTTAATTAAGTTCCGTTTCTCAATTTCGTTTTGTTTCCATTATTAAAAATTGCGAATTTTAAGTTAAATATGATAGAATGACGCGTTACATGAAAACTTTGGAATGGTTCCTAAAGAGAATATTCGTCTTTCACCACATTTCTGTTCGTCAGAGATTTTTTTTCCTTAAACTAAATTAAGCTGACAGAGACAGACTGTTCTAGTTTTTCAAGCTATATTACATTTAGGCAATATTTTTATATTTAAACTGTTAGTGATATGTCCTCACGTTCTGTATTTATAGCATTTTATTAATACTGTTATAGACGTGTGTACATCTCTGTTCTTTCGGAAATGATGAATTCCACATGCTCAAAACCAAGCAGCTGTTCTGTTATGTTTGCGTAAGCATGAATCAACCCACCTCCATTATTAAGCCCGTTTCACACGCCATTACGTCCCACATGGCATATTGTCGCAAATTTTGAATTTACGACTTGAGGGGCGTCGTGTAGCTCCACCTGTAGGAGTATTCTCAAAGCATCGGGAGTTTAAATCGCTTAAGTTCGGCGTGTTTTGGTAAACTCGTTCACAGAGGGCGCTGGAATTACTATATCGACCTACGTGCTACATTACCCTTTTTGAAGACAAATTTGAATCAATACAATCGCTTGAGAATACTATCACGCAACTAGATGACAGTTTTGATCACGGAAATATCATTTCCTTGAAAAATGTGAACATTTTCTTTTATTTTTCAGTTGTAAGGTAGCGTTTGGAGTGGACGATTGGTTTGCTTGTTAAAAGTTTCAATCTCCGGTTTTTTTCGAAAGGGTTCGGATCTGGTACACACCCCCCGGATGCTGGGTGCATTCCAAGATGGCTGCCTCAGTTCGGGTTACCCCCGATAGTGTCTCTAGTTGGAAACGCGCTTTCGACTTGCCAACTAGCGCAATATTGTCAAACGTGTTCAAAGTGCTTTGTAAACAAAATGTGTCTCGTCACGAACGTCTTTGCAATTCAGGCTCATTGAATCTTATTAGTATTAGCCACACTTTTTTTTGCGCTCTTGTAGTATAGTTATAGTAGCGTATTTCACACCCACCCCCCGCCTGCCGCTTTAATTTCCTCGATATGTTAGAGTACTAATTTATAATTTTAATTATTCTGAGCTAAATACGGCCGCATAAATCAGCGTTTATTTGCAAAAATAGTAAGCGGCAAGGCCATCAGAGATCGACGTCGCATAAATCTCCCGCTTAAAATTCAAATCAGTTTATTTCTGGCATCGCACGAGGGCTGTTGTTGTGGTTTTCCTTTAGCCACCTGTGTCCGACATCTGTCGTGCTCGCAATAAACGTTTTAGTAATCTGAAAAGAAATTCGATTCGAATTATTATCACGTCACGATCCTGCTAAAATCCTGACCGAACGAAATCGTGACGTCATAGAGCGCGCGTTCGATATTTTATTAAAGTCCCCCACTAGGGACTCTGGAGTCATTATCGCTTCAACGCCGCTAATAAAAAGCCCCAGCAGGAAATGATCACGAAAATCGTGACGGACCATTAGTACGTCCTTCCCTTTCTCCAAACCCTCTCCTTCACATTGCTTTATTTTTATTCCCGGCACTCTTCGGAAGTGATGCACCCGGTTGCAACACACGTGAGGGTGTTAAGTGCGCCCCGATGGACGCTTTGTGAAACGGGTCACCGCCCTTCGGGTCTTGTTATTATATTACGTGTCGAGTGACTCGAAAAATCACATCGCTATGGGACAGGATTGGTGTGTGCGCAAGAAACGAAAACGAACCGGAACCACATGCTGTCCCTGCGGACCAGGACTACGGGTTCATCCCTCACGGTAAACACTCATTTTATTCTAATGGACCAGACATCGATATGGTACTTAGTTAAATTGCCTGTTTTTATTCTATCCCACTTTTCACCCGGCGCATCCACCAAACTTCAACATTACCTAAATGCTAGATTAATAGACTGCAGACTCTTTTAAAACCGATCGAACAGTTTTTTATTTTGTTTTTAGCTTCGTTTTTGTTACTGACAGTTAATTTATAAATGCAATTAAATATTCAAAAAAATGCTACGACATGGACAAGCGTCAAAGTCGATTATTGTCTTCAAGTGTGCTTGGCGATGCAGTTTTCTAACAAAGATTGACTCTGGTTGTTAGATCATTTTAACTTTAAAGTAGTAACCATTTGATGAGATAAAACAGGTTTCTGTAATTCGGGAAATACCTACAATTTCTGAAATCCGTCGAGGGTTTCGTCTGGTTTCTATTTCTCATTGGTTGCATCCTGAAATTTTAGTCTTACGTGCTTCTTATCAAAAATTACTTTCAAAACTAAGTTACTTTTATTGTTATAAATTTTTATTTAACTTTGTTGATTTTTATTTATTAATTACAGTCGTTATCCGACGAACGATTCGATAAGGTGAATACGAAAAACTACAGGGAAATGAGTTTATCTGATTTGATGCAATTTTTCATTTAGTTATAGTTGTTTTTTGTTTTAGTAGTTTTTGTTTTGTTTTAGTATTAGTTGTATAGTTGTTTTTAAAAATATTTGATAAAAAATCGATATATCTTGAAGCTGTTATATATAATATAATTGATATATCTTGAAGCTGTTAACGTTTGTTTACTAATCAAAAAACCACCACCTGTTGAATTAGGTTTGTCAAAATTAAATTTACTAGAGTTTGACATCGTCAAAATTTTTGGTTATTCTATCACTTTCTTGTCATGTTCAAAAGAGTTGAAAATTTTGGTTTCCAATTAAAATAAGATTGTTAAAATACTACAAACAGTTAGAGATTAGTTTCATCAACAACTACAACTAACTGTAACATGCTGTTACAATTTAATAAAAGAACAAATTGCAGCTCCAAATGCTTGTCAAATTTAGGTTGATTTTTTTGATAAGTGAACAAACTTTATATACTATTTAAGATTTTCTCATCTTAAAATAGTATATTAAAGAACGCGTTTTGAAAAGTCAACTTCGTGGCACGAAATTAAGTTTATAAAACGAGCACAAAACGCGAGTTTTTATAAAGAATGAGTGCCACAATGACTTGAGAAACGAGTTCTTTATGCTATTTTTTCTACTTTGTGCGTTTTACATGATTTTTAAATAAAAAGTTAATTATTTAATCTTTAGGGACTTTTGCGTTAATACAAGTTAGTTGGTAATAATTGTCATGAAAGTGTCAAAGGTTTTTTGAACTTTGAAGTGTTTTCAAATTTGTTCAAAATTCTGTGTAAGTAACTCTTAAATGGTTTTTTTATCTACCGTATCGGTTATTGATTAAATACTCCAATTGGCATAAATACAGTAAGGAAAATCTTCAAAAACATTGTAAAATTATTCCTAAATTACCAAACTAATTGCGATTCTCAGCGATTCCTCTCATCATCATTTCAGACCAAGCAGTGCTATATACTCATCTAACAAATAACTTGTAAATTATCAAACGCTATGAGGGCTGAAAATCTTCAAAATAGTGGCTGAAAGCTGTTTGATTTCAAAGCTGTTCTAACTTCAAAAAGATAGCTCAAGTTGCCTCATTGTAACCGCCGCTTGTCCATCAGATTTTCAAATGTTTTATAGGTTAATTGTGACACACATAATTTTATTAAAGATATGTAGTACCTTATACAGAGGGTCTCAAAATTAAGTCATTCTGATTTCGGGGAATTGCAGTTGGTACCCGTTGGAAAATTAGTTATTTTTGATATTTTTTTAAATTAATTTCTTAATTAATACTTTTTTATTCTGTTAGCTTTTTTTAAAATAAATAAATTTTTATTACACACACACACACACACACACACACACACACCACACACACCACACACACACACACACACACACACACACACACACACACACACACACACACATTGAAACGAGTAATTTGCATCTTACTATTAGGTTGCCGACAAAATCTTTAGCAACGGGATCAAATAATTTCCTTCAATATTTTTATTAGTACAAAAACAATATTACGATAAGCTCCAAAAAATTCGATAATCGTTAAATTATTTATGACAGAGACATTTTTTGTTTTGAATCCTATGAATAAAAGGTGAAGTCACTATAGAGAATTTCAGCACAACATACATATATTCATATTTCGTAGTGAGCACAAAATCTTATCTAATGTTCACCTCAAAACCTTTGTTGCAACATTTGCACAACGTTATTTTGCGACTGGCTTGAGTCTCGATATAAAATCACGCAGATGGTCTGACTTCTATACTAGCTTAAGTTACGGAATAGGAAGTTTTGACGAAATCTATTAGAATTTTGCGAATGTTGGAACTCTAAAATCAAACCCAAAATCACTGGATTCTATACCCTGTTTGCCCAACAGATAGAGTAATAAAACTCAGTGGGAGGAGACAAGCAGCGTAGAACGTTCTGCGGTGAAGTCAGATTTACACTGTATCATTATTTGAAGTGTGGATGTAGGCGCCTAAAATATGAAATTGTTGGTTTTATAAACACTCACTGAGACAAACACAATGGAAAAGGGTATAAACAAACACACCCTACATTTAGCTTTTATTTTAGGCGCGAACCTGGAAATTCTTACTTTCTCTAAAAATATGCTCTAGTATGTTAAGGACTTTTACTTTAGGCGCCTTATTTAAAATTGACCAATGGAGAGCCGCTATTCAAATACCGCGGTTTAAGTAGGCGTTTTTATTACTCTATCTGTTCGGCGGACAGGGTATAGTCCTCTCTAACTCTAGTACTTTTGTTCTTATATACAGTTCGTTGGTGCTCTGACAATATCTTCTATCTACATTTTAGCTTATCCTTGAAAAAGAAGCATTAGTATAGCAACTAAGTATTATAGGTTTTTTCTCTCCGAATCGAATAAAATGAGATCCAAAGCATACGAATATTGTTTATTACCGAAGAGATGTTTCCATTCGGTTCAAGGAGTAAAAACTGCTGTAATATTATTTTAGTCAACTTTCCGCTCAGTAGAAACACAGATAGGAGATATTATCAGAGCATCGACGTAATTATTTTAATAAGAATAGGTAGCTTTTGTTTTTGCTCAGAAATTAGAATTTAACTCTATCTTATTATTAGTGAAATAATAAGGACGACGATAGGAACCGAGCAAATGCGAATTTGACTAAAACATGCCAAATTGTGCTAAGACCTAAAACATATTGTTGTAATTCGATTGTGTGAATAATTTTTTTGAATTTTTTTAAATACCTAAACAAGTTTTACTTTCATATTCATAATTACAATTTTTTATCCGTACGGGTATTGTCAACAAAATTAGATTGACAGAGAAGATCTGCTAAAATACGTCCAGCAATAAAAAATTTGGTTATTTGTGTTTCTAGCAAATGATTTGTTTGCACCAGACAAAGTTTTTTTTGACCAATGTTTTTATAGTAAATGTGGTCGTAGATTCGACTAAAATAATTTACTATATCGCACCAACTTAAAACCGTCTTGTCAACACTAATTTTTACGGTGTTTCTAGTCATATTAAAGTTCTTAGGACTTAGGATATCTAAAAAAGTTCAATCTACCGATGGATACACTACACTACTGGACGTATTTTAGGAAACCTTTTCTCTGGGTGTATGACTCAAGTTTACTTTTTTACGTATCATAGCGTGCCAATGAAAATACACTGAATCAGAACAAACTCTGGTGTATCATATTTGTATAGTTTAGCTCAGTCAAGCAAGACACACTCTAATTTAGTTTATTCCCGTTCTCACAATATTTATTATGTTATTTAGTTTTAATCAAATTTTGTTGAAAGGTTTATTTAATGCAATATAATTGAAAAGAAAGTCCTCCAACTTTCTTTACGAATTTAGGTCCGTCCTGATGAATTAGCCTTCTCGATTCCATCTACTGTCTCTTGTATTATCTTTCCGAAATCGCTCTTATCGCTAATCGTCTTTTGATCTCCCTCTTTGCTTCTGGAAATCTTTTTGAGACTATTTTGCGGTATTGTCCATTTTTTTGCAGCCTTATTTCTCCGATAATCCCCACCATTCTATAAAAAGTGGCTAAATATTAACGGGGCTATCACTATGGTACGAATTTGGTGTTGGTGGTTCCTTAGTGCTAAAAGGTGATTAGTTTAAATACTTTTTATATAATCGGGCCCATTGTTTCGTGAAACAATGTTGTTAAAGGAAACACACACGTTTAACTGTCTACTTTTTTTGCAATAAACATGTCATCTGCTTGATACATTTTGTGCAAATATCATTGAAAGGTTCCGTGTCCTCTCAATATTTGGTTTGAATATACATATCAGGTATAAGATTATGCGTCCGTTTCCGTTAATTAATCATTATTCTTACCTTAATTATAAAAAAAAACTGAAAAAAAGATTAAATACTCTGTGTTTTCTGATAGAAATGTAATCAGCAGCAGTTATAGCAATTAATTTTATTTAGTCTTCCAGTAGCTAGCCATATGTAAAAAAAAACAAATTTAGAAAACTTTTTGACGTCCTTGAAAAATTAATTTAAAAGGGATATTACGACGTTAGGACAATCTGTAATTGGAAGTTGTCCTAACGTCGTAATATCCCATTTCAATCAAAACAAATAATTCTAACCGTCCTGCTAGATTTGATATGCTAATTTATCTGCGGATGTCATCTTTGCCATTTCTTTTCGATGGAGCCTTTTCAGTTTTGTGTACATGCATATTTTCTCAATCTCGTCTACCAGTTTCTCTTATTTGATCTTGTTTAGCTTCCTGCTGATCAGATTTTGACAGACTTTTGTTTTTGCTGTATAGCTATTTTGTTTTACAAACTTTCTCGGGTCTGTGTTTTACATTTAGACTTTAGACGTACTTCTCTGCAAATTCTTTTTTCTTGATCTTGTATGACAAATTATTAAAACATTTAATAATTTCTTGAACAAAAAACATTTTTTAATTGTCTCTAGTGAGACGTTTTTCTGTTCTCAAATACGACCAAAAAATAACTTCTTTGACGAAAACCGAAAAACGAGCAATCGCTATCAAAATGTTGACTTACAAATACAAGTAAAAATTCAGTTTTCGTTAAATTTGACTAAAAAATCTTGTATTTACCTCGACCAAAAACTGTTTTTTCGGCCTTGCTTGTTTTCCGGCTTCGGCTTCCCTTCATCCATTAAAAGAAAACTACTTTATGGCCTCGGCACACAAATAACTATCTATAACGCAATAAACTATTGGATTGTTTCCAGTGAGACATGTCAACAGTATGTGTCCTGCTGATGAGAGGCACCTCGAAATCAGTCCATGGCTGTTGTTAATTGATCTAATTGTAACACCAATATTGCAATTTTTTAAATGAATATTTGGTAAAACTTTTCTTAAGTGTCAAAGTTTATGACACGGCTAAGTGATGTAATTCAAGGCCTGTCGGAGCTTTTGCCGCGAAATAGTTGTCTTCACCTATTCGTTGGGGGTGGTGAGATGTGAATCTGTCCGCTAAAAATTTGTCATTTTTATCCGTACTTGCTGGAGACTTTAAAAGATGATGCCATGTGTTCCGTCTTCTCACGTATTTAAGTAACTTTTGTTATATTATACAATAGATATATTAAACGTTTAGTAGTCCTAATCTATATAGAATATGTTAGATAAAACATTTAATTAATTTTTTGAGTAGTTCAAACTCTTATAGATCCTTCAAAGATAAACTTATGTGTAAACTTTTTTTTAATACTACTAATAATTTGATATTAGGTACATGATAAAGTGTAATATCTCTCTAACAGCCTTGCCTGAACATAAAATTTTAATATTAATAGGCTAGTAAACTTTGACGCTTTGTTGAGACACTCTGTACAATAACAAACCCTTTGCTTATTTTTGGATTTGACCCAGCGCATCCACCAAAATTGAAATTTTTGTAAATTAGTTTTTTTATTGTTATTAGTCATTCATTTATGAGTAAAATTATGTAAAACCTTTTAAAGTAAAATTTCGTTTGCGCAAGGGAGCTCTGGTTTTTTTACTGTCTTGATTCAATCCTAATTACGCCTTTAATAAAAAAACTTATTACAGAAATCGTAATAAAGCGAAAAGGGTCCTGATTATGAATATCGTGCTCTTCTGAAAATGTATGTAATACGGAAACAAGAAATGGCGTTCCTTCGCTTTTCCGAGCCCATATTTACTGTACTGATTAGGTTACACCAGTGGCGTAACAGATTTAATTACGCCATCAATTTCCGCCATTCCATGCTTCGTCCCTTTCCCTCTCGTTGTATGTACGTCAGACGAAGACAAACCAATTCCTTTACGAACAAAAGTTTAAAAATAACCACACGTTATCGGATCTTGAACGTCCTCGAAAAGTGCCGGCTATACAATTATTACTTTCGCTGCATTGAGATAGGTCGCGATTATAGTTGGCCGGGCTTGTGTGACGTAAAAGGCGCTCTTTACCGACGTCATCAGAGATACATACCGCGGTAGAAAATATGGCCTCAGCATATAACGTGACTTTTGTTTGCGTGGTCTTTATTGCTAAAGGGTAAAATGATGTTAAATCGTGATTAGTATAGCACTGTTGCGTCAAAACTCAGATTTTTACAAAAAGTTTGCGTCACGAACCCATTGAGTGGTTGTTGTTGGCCAGTAATTTCATCTTTGGACTATTTTTAACTCATCTTGTCGCTTCGTTTCTTTCTCGTTGCTGATCGATAAAAGAGGGGGCGGTAACGAGGGAGAGTTATTATCGGCCATGTGTCTTGGAGGGTATTGCTTTATGGTTGCCTGGAATATAATATGGTAACTTTGGCAGATTTATTTTTCCTAATTCCTTTTTCAATTCCACGACGGGAGATTGATGTCGTATCAAATCCTTTCGTGTCGACGCTAAAGGTGCTTCAGTGCGTCACATTAAGACGACCTTTCAATAGCTGAAATCCTGGAATCGCTCAAGAAAATCAACATTTCTCTTTCCGCGTATTTTCTTCTACGAATTCGGAAAAATTAATAATCGTGGCTCTTTTCCCCACAAAATACAAGATATTTTTTTCCGCTCGCTTCCCCCGTCGAAAAATTTAATATCGTATTAATCCGTCTCGGAGCGTAAAAGACGGATGATTGCGAAATATTTTCAAGAGGTGCTCGTGTCGTTGGAAAATTGCATCTGGTTTTTCTTTTTACAAACGAAAAAACTCCTTTCATAATTGACTTTTATTAAATACTTGAAATTACTTGTATTGTTTGTCGTTTTTCTCACTCCAACTCTCGCAATTACTTCCGTACCGACTGTACGGAAAGCGAAAAGACTATTAGATTCTGCGTAAATTTAATTTCAGGTCTTTTCCGCCGGTTTCCTTCTCGCTCTGTCGGCGGAATTTTGCCGAGTTTTCCGGCAAAGAGTTTAATTTTGTTTTTCTTGTTAATAATCAATCCAGGTCAGGACGTGATGATAGAGAAAGGGTGTCCATCGTCGATTCGGGCTTTATCCATTTTCCGGTCTCTCGGGGGGTCGTAAAAAGGGGATAGATCGCGTGGTTCACATCCAGTCTAGTGCCAGGCTCCTGGGTAGGTAGAGATGGGACATGCGCGCTTTTCCATCGTCATGGCGGCCACAATACGGCACGCTTCTGCTCTACACAACCTATTTTCCACAAACAATTTCCCGCAGTGATTTAGTAACGAGTCTGGTCCGAAGCGCCGGCGGGAAAAAACGCTCCCAATGACACAAAGGATTTTCTTTGAAGAAATTTGAATGTAGTGAAAATCGCGCGCGATCATCCACGTTTTTGTAAATTAAATTTAGTTGACATTTGATAATGTTATTTCTGTGGGGGAAACGGACTTGTTGTTGTGTGTGGAAGTTATGGTGGGGTGAAAGGTCCGAGAAACAATAAAACAAATGGTCTAATTGGTTTGTTTATGTAGGACGTGTGTGTTGTATGTGTGACATTTGTCCGGTGTGAATAATAAATGGGGACCAGTCGGCCGGTCTGAATCAGTGTGGGAATTAGGTGCAAAACGTTGATTAAGGGGGCTAATAATGTTAATTACTTGGATATATGAGTGTGGTGCAATGAGTGCCGCACGCAACCTCCAAAATGGCGTGAGAAGCGACGGTCGGGGGAGGGAGACAACGTGCATGCTTTTGTCCCCCCGGAATTGAGACACTTGGGGTTGATGTTGTGTTTGCCAGTCGCCGCTTCGTCTTTGGGAGAGATGTAGAAGACCGGTGCGGCATTTTGTCGAGGTCGTCTCGATCCCGGCCAACTCCGATCAATATACTGTTGCTCCGCACACCGGAAAATTTTTCTTCCTCCGATGGGTGCAACACGGATATAATGCTGACATTGTTATTTCTGTTATGGTCCCTAATTCGCGGTCTAAGAAAACCTTCCTCGCACACCCCTACGCCCGCACCACCCTCGCCGGTCACCCAGTCGCCTTCCCCAGAACCTTTGG
Source organism: Tribolium confusum (assembly GCA_029207805.1). Lineage (NCBI taxonomy): Eukaryota > Metazoa > Arthropoda > Insecta > Coleoptera > Tenebrionidae > Tribolium > Tribolium confusum. The sequence continues at coordinate 17,645,397 of JALGAY010000006.1, forward strand.
ACTTGCACAGCGAGTTATCCATGACCCTGTCTTCCCAGACAAGGATGTCGACCGAAAGTTATCGCTCGCGTTATTCCCCATTCTCGAGGGAATCGTCGGTGGATGTCGGCAACGAAAGTCGGCATTCAGTCACGAGTATATCATCGTTTTCGACGTCGTCGAGACGATACGAGATCATCGGTCAGAGGTCGATCGATTCAAGGGCAAGCGTTACCAGTCTTTGGTCTTCCGACATGTCCAGGAGGGATTCGGAAGCTATTCCAGAGCACGAGGTCGATTCCACAGATTCCAGAGCTTCCTTTGCTTCGGCAGGCAGTATGGTATCGTCAGATGGTTCGAGACGACATTCCGAAGGCCTTGGCAGAAGGAGGAGGTCTTCGGTGAGGTCGTCGCAAGTTAGGAGACACACTAGGAGGTTTCCTTTAACTTATGATAGGCGGAGAACTACTGGGAGGTTTGTATGAGCCACGGGATAAGGAGGGCCCAGAAATATGCAGGTCTCACAAGTGGTCGTCGACGAATTTTCAACAACTCTTCTATTCAAGCTTTTTCCATTATTTTTTCTGGGATTTCAGCTGGGTAACCCTCCTAACCTCTTGATCTTTTTTCTCAAGTGGGATCTCAACACAGCTTTATTTAATCTATTTATATCAATTGATAAAAAGAGGCAAATCCAGCAATATATTATTTTATCATTATTGTTTTTTCGCTTTAATCCAAATATGCCAAGTAATTGCTTTAGGATTTTGATTGGTAATTATCATTTCCGTGATACCACTATATGTGAGGCCTGACAAGCATCAAACTTCGCACGAGTTCTCGTTCCATTGCCACAAACATGATAATGAAAAAATACAAACGATCTGATCACTGAAGAGCAGTACCCTTATCAAACACTTTCACTCAACACCAGCAGTTCATTGTTTCTAAAAGTTATCAGTGATTGATCGTAATATTTATTAAACGGTGTGTGTACTATGTACAGTGTGCGTTCGAATATTTTACAATTATTCATTGCCTAGAAATACGTAATTCGTGTTATCTTTTATATGGCTATTAATCTTTATTTAATTAGTTCTCGTAAAAGGTCGCGTTCCGACGTTTCGACTCTCGTTTAGTTTTAATTTCACAAATTCCACCCCGTCACGTGATCTGTGAAACGATCCATCGTTTAGCATGTTAGTTGTCGTGTACGTACCGAGCTTATATGCGACATGATTTTGTTAGGTCATATAATCTTCAGATTATGTCGTTTTTATCTTATCTTAATAACCAATTTATTTGCAGTTAATAGAGACAGTTATGTCGGTAATAGTGTCGTATATATGGCCAGTGAAGTTTTACCAGTACAATGCCCGTCTATCTTTCGCTCAGGAGTCCGATGAAAATTCCTCGGAGGAATTCTGACTTCGTATTGGGAAGAAACGGACCTGTAGTATTAAGGTCTGAGCATAATCAAAACAATCCGACCAATCAGCGCGTCACTCGCCGCGCGGATTTGCATAAAAATCGTGGGTTCGGGGATGGGGTGTTTACGTTATCAAATAAAAAATAATTTAATCGAAAACCAATTCGTATGTTAATTTGGTTTTTTTTTGCAGTTTCGACGTTGAAAATGGAGCGAGTCCGGGGAGAAGTCCATTGGATGGGGCAGCGTCCCCCTCTGCCGGCCTGGTCCTTCAAAATCTCCCTCAAAGAAGGGAGAGTTTCTTGTACAGATCGGATAGCGACTTCGAGATGTCTCCGAAATCGATGTCTAGGAATTCGTCGATTGCTAGCGAAAGGTGAGAGTTGATTAGTGATGATTAGTTCTGTTTTTGAGTTTTTATATACTGAAAATAGAGCGCGCGATTTGATGTACTACAGGAAACTGTAATCGGTAAATGTCAGCCATCTGGTGTCGAAAAGCCGAATGTAGCTGTAGAAGAGACGTGTCAACAATCAATAAAGTTTTGAGCAGATGCTTATGTAAATAAATCTTTCACTTTTGATCGCTTTGAGCACTCACTTCTGTCATTTATCATGTCTGATTTATTTTTTATTTTGTTTTAATTTTTCTCTTTTCTTTCTCTTGGTCATGAATGATAAAAGTACGATGTATTTTCCAGATTCAAGGAGACAGAAAACATATTGGATAGATCGTATGTACTTTTGTGGATTTTGGATATGTTTTATACTTGCACCTTTCTTAACACTTTTCTTGACCCTTTTTTCAGCCCTTTTTTTAAATCGAAATATCTTCAGATTCATTATGTAATGCATGTTTTCGCGTACTTACAAACCCTTCTATTCGGAAAAATCCAGCATGCTACTACTTATGCAATACTTATACAATTTTATACATATCGTTCCCATTGTTTGAATTTTTATCGTTGTTTCGTCGTAACTTTGTTTTATTACATTATGTGTCATCTATAAAATGTTTTTATGTGTTTTATTATGTGTTTATGGAATCTGAAGGTTTTCGACAGTCGATTAAAACTTTAGCTTCACACTTTTCACACCTAGTTTTTTTAGCATTCTAGTCTAGTTAACGCTTGTAGAGTTAGGCAGAAACGTAATGACCAATTTCAGTTTGGCGTGTGCAAACTCTATCGTAAAAGGATCGTTTTTATGAAACCGCCCTGGTTTCGTTCGCGAATCTAATTAAAAGTTTAGGGAGGACGAGAGAAAAAAAGAGTGTTCTTCTGGGAGGGTTTGTCGATGAAGCAATGACGTCAACGATTTGAAAGATACAGTGATTTGCGTGCGACAAACACACCTCCCCAATAATACCAACAACAGGTGATTAAAAAAAAGCCCATGATAAAAGATTACAATACTGGTTATTTGGGATTGGTAAACAAATTTTACGATTAACATTGTTAATGCAGCGCGGCAACGATATTTATAAATAATGGGAGGTCTGTTCACTCCTATATCATTCTCCCCAGCTGGTTATTATATCGATTTTATCCGGTGGTATTGTTAAACACGTCACGAATGATATTAAACCAGAAAATGCATCGGAAAAAGGACTTCAAAGGACCACATTCGAAATGTTAAAATTACTTTACTTCCACACACAGCTGGTGGTCAGATACAGAATTTTTTGAAGTGTTCTGCAAACCTTAAAAATTGCGAAACATTATAGATAACGAATGAGATTGTGATCAATAAACATTTTGTCAATCTGCGTATATACCTAACAAATAACACACTTGAATTTTTTTACATAAAAACTGGCTGTTTAACAAAGATTAAAATATGTGCAACAGATTTTAGTTGATAAAGTTTTATGTCAAGTGTTTCATTTTTCAAGGATTATTACATTATATTTGATATTTGAACTAGTTCATCTCACTAAAAAAAATTGACAATGTTAATAGATTATGATGCTCCTTGTCATTTGGGTGTGGAATCATCCGTAGCTTTATTAAAATTGCATTTATACCTTAAAATGGCTCTCTTTTAACATCTATGCTTCGCTGTTAAATTAGTTGTTTGTACGCCAAGGCGGCAAAATCTTTCATTAGGCAGAACAATCTCGAAAAAATTAAGAGATTTCGCGGCCGTGGTGTACACAACATTTTTAATAATAATAACGGTAATTCATAAATGCACTTCGCAGCCGTTACTAGCGGCAACGACCGCGAAAACGAACTTCACATCTATTACCGAGGCCGTAAATCAACTATTTTAAAAACATACTTACTTTCTGTACAAATCCTTCATTTTAAAATTTACTACTGTTTGTAAGTCAAAAATTTTAATTTAAATAACTAATTTATAAAATCAATTCAACGCCAAACAAGATTTTTTCTCTTGAAGACTTCTGAAGATGTCTCCCATTTTAAATTTGCTAAAAGGTTTTTCTAGAACTACAACGCAAAAATCTCTTACTTATGCCTTTTTCTCCAATTCGTTTTCAGATTTTTTTTTACTTCTACATATTAATTATTCTTTTATTTGGTCTAAATCTAAATAATTAGGTTTTATTACTTATTTTTTAACTTTTTTTTTATTATCCTTTTATATATACTAGCTACAGTACTTCTTAAGTTTTGTATGGCTAACTCAGGAAACGCTCTAAACATCTCGGTAATAAGGTTTCTTTTTGTTCAGACGTTTGTGCGTATTGGACTTTTCGTAATGCTTTTTTTATTTCTTCTAAATCTATTTTTTCTATACGAAATTCAAATATTTCGACTCGTGTCTGGTAAAGCACCACTGATGTGTGCGTATTATCTTTCCAAACTTTTTTGTAGGATTATTCTGTTTAATGTTTAATTTTTTTCTTTATCCCTGATACAGTTTGGATCCTTTCCTATGTTATAGTTTGCAGTGTTCCATGAAATAATTTTGGATTGTCAGTATTATGGGGTCTTAAATTTTTTATCATATTATTTCTAGAACGTATATTTTTTCCATTATTGATTTGGTATTATTTCTTTCTTTTATGTTCTTAGTAGTCTTTGTCCTTCATTGCATATAAATATTTTTTATGTGATCTTATTTTTGTCAGGTACGAGTATTTTGATCTTTTTGATCTACCAGTTTGGCCTTTCTCTTATTTCTGTTAACTATTTTTGAAGTTCCATACAACGTTGAATTAGAGAAAAAGCGTCTTGTAATTAAAACTATTACAGATTTGGCAAAAATATTGCGAAAAATGTTTGAAAAACTTACTGGGACACTAATGGTTAGTTGAACGCCACTATCTTGAAGACGACTTCTATAGAGGAGTTTTTATTTTGTCAGTCAGAGTAATCCAGGGCATTAAGCTTTATTCTTCGTCTTTGTGTTGCTTTGGTGAACCATTGACAATTAACTGCTCCGCGGCTTTGGGAGAACTTTTATAACTTTCTTGAATCAGGTAGGGGATTTTTTTCCTTTTCTAAAAGAGAAGCTTGAAGATTGAGCAGTATAGCGAGGCATCAGTTTTTATATCTTCTCGAAGAAAGACATAAAGCAGCCTTGTGTTTCCAATGAAGATCATTATCTTGTCTGCAGAAGGCTTTTCGACAGCATTGGGCTCCAATTATTAGGAACCCGGATGTAAGTCTACAAATACAAGATAATAACAGAGAACATGAAGAGGAGTCTCTTAATCTCCCGAGCAATTCTTGCAGATGTCATATGTTCTGACACGCGGATATATTCTTACGTCTACCAATAACTGTTGATCTCTTTTAATGACTGACTTTTGGGTAGAATTGGGTAGGGGATACATATTCTGATTGGTTAAGATATTTGATAGAGCTTCGGGAGCAATATCTATTGCTTATCTTAGAAGACACAATCTCAAGAAAGTGCCTGAAGTTGCCATTTGCAAATGTCAAGTCAGTACAAATTATGAAATAAAAATAAGGCACCTCAATAGTTTTTAACAACTTTTTTACACCGCCATTTCCACTATCACTCCTTTTTTTACGAATATTTTCAAATCTCGCTAAAAATTTCACAGTTAGTGCGACATCTGTCGCTTGACTTACAAACCAGGAAGCGAAATGAAGTTTTATCGCCATCTATTTTCATCCCCTTCTGCGAATTGTTGAAACTGGAAACTACCTTGGTACAAAAATGAGAGGATTCAGCCGCAAAGCCATTAGACAGAGTTGGCATTACCTAAGAAACGTCTACTTAATAAATCAATAAGAATTTTCAAATAAAATAATAACTTATCGTGTTTCATTTGAAAATTAAATCCAACGCAACCGGTGGAAATGATCACTTCCTATTTCTGGGCCTCTTTTGATCTCTAGACATATCTTGTACTCTTATATTTAGATAATCAATCAGTAATGAAATTTTTATTTTTATGGGGTATTTGGTAAGCTATTTTATGAATTTTCTTTTTAATAAAATATGTGTTTCGAGTTTTCAGTTGATTTTCTAAACATCGTTTTTCCATTAGTGTTTCTGTTTTTCTCTAAGTACCTTTATTCAAGTTTCCTAGTCGTCTATTGAGGTCGTCCATTATTACAACTTTGTGTTCTGTCTGATTTACTAATTCCTTCATTATCTTTTCTTTCTTTAACCCTTATCTATAATTTTTTAGTTTCTAAGTAATTTAATCTCGTTGCTTCTGGCCAATAGTGCTGCTTTTTCACTTTTGACTAGTAATCTAATAATTAGTCATAATATCTACCTTCCTCTACATTTATTTTCTCTGACGCTTGTCCTAACTCCAGTGTCTAAAAATAAAACTTGATCCAAACTTAAATTTTCTTAATTAGTTTGATGGCTGAATAATGGTGGATGCGCCTCCTCCATCTTTTCAAATTCCTCGGAAATAAAAAAGATTCATTATGAAATTCTCCTCGACACGAAAAGTTAAGTTCCTCACTCTATCAACTCGTCTCGACTCTGTTAATTTTTACCTTTAACCTTTGGAGAATTAAACCGAAAGCGGTAATATCATAAAACCGGTGAAATTTCCTCTTCGTCCGTCTTTGATCTTTGAAGAGATGATGAATCGATGATTTCGTGTACCTTAAAAGTGCGCGTGTTTGAAACCGATGACGTCAGAATTAACAATAATAATAATAATTGTGTTTGTGAAAGCAAACAAACGTCGCGTTATCCTAATGTCTCTTAATTAGAATCGGAGTCCGTGTGAAATTTCCGGTGAACACCCTCTGGATCGCGGTTTTCGTGAATGGGTCGTGCTCCGAAAGCCATAGGGGATGTCCCCACCCCCGCCACATCGAAGACAAACTCCGGTCCGTCAGTGTCGATTCGAACTCCGGCGTGTTCGAACTCGAAACGCTCATTGTACAATTTCTCTCTCTCTCTACGTTATTTGTTTATGTTTATTATTGCATAACAAGCGCGCCAACGTAATTCAATTAAAAACACTAGTTTGTTGTTGTGTACAGTTAAAAGATGTTCAGTGTTAGCATGAATTGTTCTTGTGCGTAACTACAAATCGTTATCGTTCTGGTGTTTGCGTAAGGTCTATGTCCAATATATAGAAAAATGTAAAATGGAAGGTGTGTCGGACGTGCCGTGATCGAAAAATTACAAACACGTGTTTCGCGTTATAATTAACAATTAGGAGCCGATAATCTCACGATTCGGTACCAAAATTGACCGAAAAACGCCACCCACGTAAATGTAGCCAGCTCGATCGATTTTCACCAATATTACACGTATTTCAGACAACAAAAAAATTAAAATAAATATTACACATTCAAAAATAGCGGTTCAACGAAAATTATCGTATCATTTAAATTCATGTGTAATGGTCTCGCGAAACTTGATGCTATAAAAAATTCAATTAATTGTGTTCATTTGACATAAGATAATTGTTTGTCACATAAACAGTGTGGTTTATAAACTTCTGGTAGGGACATAAGCCTAAATTATATTGTCTAGGAAACGGTCCACGTGACGTCAACACTCTAAAAATAAGGAGGTTAAAGAGGATGAAGATAATTACTTTGTTTCAGACTCGGCTACCCTGGAAGTAACATAAAACTCAGACCTGTAATTTTTGTTGTATTTTTTTTTTTTTTGAGAGGTTTTGAAGAAATCCGGGAGCTGGCACATTTACGACTTTTCACTTTTCCATCTTAAATGTGGAATTTACGCGAAAGAAAAAACGAAAATCCTATCGACGACTCCGGCACTCGTAATCCGCGAATAAAAGCAAAAAGACGAGATATTTTCTAATTGGAAAATTTCGTTCGTGGTTATTGGAGAAAATTAGAGGGTTTAGATGGCGTTGAGACTAATTGATTTATGGATTTTTTTCTTTAAGACAATGAATTAATATACAAGCTGTCTCTTTTAGTTGAGATAGTGAAAATCGATTATAGCGACACGTTTTGCACGACGTATTGTGTATAATGACACAACCTTAAAGTGGCTCATTTAAAAAAGCCTTTGTGTTGGTCGGTACTGATTAGTGACTACTACTATCGGCTCTAACGAAGCCTACGATAGTTCAAGTCTGGATAAAGAAAATGTGACGTCACAAACTTGACAAAGTGGTAAAGCAAAGAAAATGGGAATTTTCTGTTAAAGAAATTTTCAAAACGAATAAAAAATTACTGTTATATTGAGGACAAAAAACAAAAGTATAGTCTAGGAAAATGTGCAAAAATTTCTCTAAAAGGCCACGCAAACGTCAAAAAATCTCTTTTCTGCAAATTTCGGCTATTTGCTTAGAGTATATAAGTCATATTATAGAATGTTGGCTAATAAAATTCGCTACAATTAATTGGAATACAAAATAATTTAAAATTGGAAATCCTGTAAAATCTAGAGGGTTTTTGTATTTTATCAAAATTTGATAGGTGTTCAATAAATAATAAAATGAATTTTAGCAATTTTAAGTCTAGAAAGAATTTCTTACCAGTAAATTGTACAGAATTTTAATAGCCACAACTTTTATATACAGCACTGTATGACATCACTTATACACTCCAAGTAAATTACTAAAAAAAATGCAAGAAATCAGATTTTTTAACATTTAGGTGGCCTTTGAAGGAGGTTCTTATGCTTGCTCGACCATTGGCTTTGAGACGTTTATTTTTTTATATTTTAAGGACTATTTTTGTCCAATTTCGTAATTGTTCTCGTAATATTGCCGGAACAAGATTAAAATTTGTGTAGTACGGCCTTTATTAATATTCTGTACGAAGGATCAAAGATGCGAAAAACTGTTATAGAAAAAAGTGGCATACAATTAAATTTTACATAGTAAAATCCACGAGGCGACATTTTTATCTCTAATATTTGAAGACTTAGAAACGCTTGTGTAATAGAATTGAACAACCCTTGTCATTTTACACTACAATAAACCATTTACCTTATCTAGTATTTAAGTAATGTAATAATGTGCATGATATAAATTTTATTGTAATTAGTTTGTTGTTATTTCCTTTCATAAATAGCATATCATATTATACTATATTATCGTTAGGTATGTTAATATTGCGACACTAAAAGAAAAAGTAAGACAATAATGAATAACAACTAATGGATTAATTTCAAGTTGAGGTAATACCGGTAATATCTTAGTTTCCATGGAAAATTAAATGAATTCAGGTTGTGATTGGTTTTTGTTATGGAAAAGTAATAAATTTTGCGATACTACCGGTAGTATCTCAACCTGAAATTAGCCCATAAGAAGATATATCAAAAAAATGAAATAATCAACTATTATCTGTTTTTGTTTTTTTTTTTTTTTTGACATGCATACTGTCAGTGTCATTCATATCTTGTTCTAAGATGTATTTACTCTAATATATCTATTTTTCTCTAGCTACTGAAAAGTTGATAGATAAATTAACAAGTTCTACACAAAAATTGGATTAAAAATGAATCTGGCAGAATATGTATGTCAAAAAACTAGATAATACTTAAGATAGTAGAGAGTAGATAATAAAGATTGTTGAAGTCTTTCTCAGATGTAGAAGACTAAATTATTAAAGATAATAATTTAGACATCTATAGATCTTTAGATAATAATTATTAAAGATAAAAATATCGTTTCAGACTTTAGTATAAAAGATTTAATTCTTCACAACTCTTTCCTGTAACATTTTTTTTTGTATCTTTGGTCGTTTGCAGAGCGTTTCAAAATGAATTCAAAACTGCATAAATTTAAATCTTTCAAAATCCAATGTTTCAGTATTATTATTATTATTTTTGACAAAAATATTAAAAGTTTAATCCTCCATATGTCAATATTTTTAACATACATTTTGGAATCTTTTTTAACAAAAAATTTCCATTTTATTTGCTTTACTACTTTGTCAACGTTTGTGCCGTCACAGCGAAGATCGCTACGAGTACTAGCGGCTTTGGGTCTAATCACCTAAAATATCACTCCCTTTGAAATCGCTGTAATCGGTTTATTCTACATATCGATATGTTAACGTGAAGGCTAGGAATTCAGTGAATGTTAACAATTAGTACATGACTTACATCTTGCAACAGGAGTCACAACGTCCATAATATCTGCACAAGCTGTAATACTGTCAGAATTTTAATTATTTAGTTGTCGACCTAGAACATTTATTTACGGTTGCTTAAATTACAATAACAGACCCCATTCTATGACCAAACTTGGGCTGACGCTACTGACCACCTTTTCCGCTGTAATTTGTTTCTTTTGTGAGAACTTGTAAGAAAAAAGGCGGTCAGTAACTTAAGTCCTAATTTGAATATATTTTTGAAGGGCAAGGAACGCATTTATTTAACTTCTGTGTCGACAATTAATTAAAATTCTGGCAGTCTTGCAGCATGCGCAGATGTTAAGGATAGTCTGAGACCTCCTTTTGCTAGACGTAAACAGTCACTTGGAATTTTTAACATTCATTGGATTTTTGACGATTTTTACGTAAAACCTTTTGTAGTTTATGTAAAATATTTCAACTTTGAGGTTGTTTCGGAAGTGCCACAAAGTCAAAACTATTTTACACAATTAGATTTCTACATGTGAAAAAGAATAAAAACTAAAAGAGACATTGTATGAATAATGAAATGGAAAAATAACTCGAATGATAAGTGTCGTCATTCTGATTCATTTTATTACTTTTTTCAAATTTTTAAAAGCCTGATTTAAATAACAATTATTATTGATAAGGTTGGGTCATGTGTTTTTACGTTCGGACTTAAATTGTAAAAAAAAAGATAAAATATATTAGACGGTTGAAAGTCCGCATAGAGAACTACGTGTATATTTTTAGTTGAGTGAAGTCATCAATTAAAAAGTTCTGATTACTTATAGTTTTCAAATTTATTAAATAATCGGAGATTGCAGTTAATCTACTCAAGTAGATTTATAATAATCTAATCAGAATTTTTTTTACTTCTATTTTGACGCTTTCAAGTGTAAGGGAAATCCCGATTAATTTTTGGATAGTAATTACGTTTTGTGTCCGATTAAAATAAAACTAAAAAAGATTTAAATTAGAAAAAAATGGTGGAAAGTTGAAGTTATTTCCTTTCTCCAGACTTGTATTAACATTCTCGCAAATTTCATAGGGATTTAATCGATCAATTATGTATACCGAAGTGAAGTGGTCTCACCACAACTGGAATTCTATTTGGAAATTATTATATTGAGTATTGATTATGGTTTCGATCCTTTTGAAAAAGCTCTAAAAGTCTTAATCAATGTTACATAACATCATTAACATTTGAAGTTGAAATGTCATAAAACAGCAATTGCTGCATTTTATTGTCACTTAGGAGAAAATTGAAATCTTAATCAGCACACGGCACAATGACCCTTCCTTATTACCCGGAAATTGAAGTCGCTCATTGCGGAAATTTCAGTTTTTTTCCACTTTATCATAATAAGTTTTTCTCATTGGGGATCACAGTTCAACGCTGTCTAATACTTATTGGTTTTATTATTGTCAATTTCCCCATGTCTACCATTTTATCGATTGTCTATCTTCCGGATTAGACCGGTCGGCAGATAAAAGAATAACCAGATAACGTTTCCAGGATGTTATCGTTATTCCACCACACGCCCATATTCGTAATACCATCATCGGTAATGGAACACCATCAAAAGAACCCATGATGGGTTAGTGCGCGGGAAAAGACGGGACACTCGAGTGTCTGTGATGGTCTGACGTGTGTTAAAACATTTCAATCTGGCCTCTTCGGAGAACGATTCAACCCCCTCGACCCCTGAATCCCCCCCGACATCCAGGAAAGCCTCGACGCAGAGGGGCTCCTTGTCCCGCTCGTCCTTAGGAAATTGCTCCAGTCCGTCGCTGTTGATGGCCTCACCCCAACCAGAACATCCCGCTTTACCGCGAACCCTATCTACCTCAGTGTTACGGATCAAACATCGCACATCCTTCTGGGACAAGTTCTATGAAAGGACCAAAAGGGATTTGTAAGTTGATCCCCGAGAATTGCGTTCATTCGATATTTTTATACAAGCAACCTGATATACACGATGTTAATTACAGATGCCTGTAAAGTCGGTTCGGTATTGTTGGTTGCCTGCACGAACACATTGTCATCTAACACAAGTCAATTAAAACCCTTTTGTTTTTCGACAGGAAGACAAATTATCAACAGCGGGTCAGACCAAAATAGCATTTGGGAAAAACAAAGGTGCAATAATTAATAATGACGCACTTTTTCTATTATGTTAGTACACACAATGACAAGTCTTGGACTCTACAATACCATAAATCCAAAACTATTTGCGCAAAAATTTGAAGTTCATCTTTATGCTTGACGTTACAATAAAAATGGATTAATGAAAACAAATACTTAATTTAAAACTAATGATAAAATAAAAAAAGGAACAACATTTATAACATGCTAAAAATTTATAATAGGTAGTAAATTTATAAATTACCTATGCAATAAATAAAGAAGAAATGGCCCTACAAATTTTTAAATAATTATATAGGTACTAGAAAGCCAGCAATACTTAAAAATAATAAGCATAAACACAATTAGTACCTATAGGTTTGTTTCAACAACAGTTCAAAAAGGTTCTAAATTGTTCTGCATATGCGCAGTAGCGTTTTAGTGGTTCAAAATCTCTATTGCGCACGCTCAGTACAGTTCCGCACCGTTCTGAACTAGTCCTAAAGCGATGTTGGAACAAATCTAAATCAATCAGAAATTATTAAATAGATCGCAGTTGTCTGACTACCTGTGTTGTCTTGACTACCATTCACTAAAGAAACACACAGTACCGCAATGTCAGATGTGTCAGACTGACGTCCGTCAATATTTAATTGTCAAAATTTTAATTGTTGTTTTTTTTTACCTGGCATTTTATGGATTTTTATCGATAAATTATCGATGTAAAAATCGATAGAAACTGATAAAATCTCTAGATAAATCCAGTATTTTGAAATTCGAGAGTTCCCACCACAATTTTTAATGTCAATATGACAAACATTACGGTACTGGGTGACTGTATTCTTGACTGATCCCCTATCATTTTGCATTAAATTGTTCAAAATCTGTCACGTTACGTCAGTGTCAAGTGAAAACTAAAATGTACATCTGATTCCCTTGAAGTATGGCGAGGACTTTCTTAAATTTTGACCAGTTCTACATGAGGATGGCAAGATTCAGGTAGATTTTCTCATTTTTAAGACTTTGGCATTCATGTTACCACTGACGTAACGTGACGCATTTTGACAAATTTATCACAAAAGGATTGTATAAGTTGAGACAATTTTTCGGGCTGTAAGGACCTGCGATTCTTATAATAATAGAACTATTCACTCTCAAAGCCAATTCTTTGAAAGCCAATAATGAAGACTTTAAAGTAAAATTATTTTAAAATGAATAAAAAAAAATACTGTCATATAAAGAATTAAATACTTAATATTTGTACTAAATAAATTAACAAAAAAGTTTAGAAGTTTTGTCTACAAGCAGTGCGCAGTCGTAAAGGACATTGTAGGAATTATACTCAAAAAAAGTGTTGAAAAAATTGTAACTCGTTTAATCAACAAATTTCTGGAGACTGTTATGTTTTTTAATATAGCGTTTCATTTTATCCCGCGTTGCTTGTAATTAAATTTAAGTACAGCCTCTATACAGGGTTGGCCAAAAGTAGGGAATCAAGCGATTTTCGTCTAAACTATAAAGTGTTCAATTAAAAAAAAACGCTCTAGATTGCTATAGAATTTTGTTAAAACAAGAAGGTATTAAAAAGGCGAGTCGTAACTCAAATGTTATGACTAAACGCAACCTCTAAATTTTATCCGATTAAGTCAAAGTTTTTTTCAGTGATTTTCAAGTTTTGTTTGGTTTACTGTTTCTCATAATTACAAATCAGCTGTTCTCACGGCTACACTTTTTTTATATGGCTGAAATAATTCAGTTGTGGTCATTGATCCCCTAAAGTCTGACAGTTCTGTAACTGGCTGTTGAAGCAGCCGATTGCACTAACGACATACTTCCAAACTGTTTCTATTTCCAAAGCAATCTATAGCGTTTTTTTTACTTGAACACTTGATCTAAACATTTAAAAAACATATAATAGGTATATGTTGGCTATAAAAAATTAAAATCATATCTTTTAAGACTGCTTTAATACGACGATAATGCGCTGATAAATAAACAGTTGTTTAACAGTTTGCTTTGTCGTAAATAAATGTAAGTTTATAAGGCAAATTAGAATTTAAAAAAATAATTGGAGAGTGTGGGGGCACCGCAGAAAGAGCTTGCACACGGACAGCAAATGCCCAAGGCGCGACTTATAGGATTCATATCTTTCTTAAACACTTTATGCACGATGTGGCTGGGCATCTATAAAAATTACCGCAATTTTTTAAGGGGACCCAAGTCAAACCACTGAGTCTCCTCCACACCGGGGCATGTTCGAATTATCGGGCTCAACCAAGGTCACCACGTGTGGTTCTGTTTAGTTTGTGTTGACTGGGCCACGCACTGAGACATTATCTATTGTGTAACATTCATAAACATCCATAGTATTGGTAGAATTCAAACCCTTATCGATTTGGTTCTAGAGCTCGGAGTGTGCGGCCGTTACCACTAGTCTACCGCCGACACGTGCAATTTTGCTTTATAAAGGATAAACAATTAAAAATATGTTTCTAACGCAAATCTTGTTGGACACCGTCTCATGTTAATGACAGTGTTTTCTGGACCACTGAAATCGGTTAGTGATGGATGTCCATTTCTTGGTCGGTTGTCCAAGACTTTTGGCGTTGTGTGTATTTTCGCTTCTTGGTGCTATTTTAAATCGCACAAAAACAAACAATAAATTATTTTTAAATCCTGTTTTATAAAAGTTTTAAAAGAGAAGAATTTGAGTGATTGCAGATGGTTTGAATTTATATAAACATTTAATGTTTAAATAAAAGAAAAACCTCAAACGCTGGATTCCAAGTAAAATGTGTAAATACGTTTTGAGATGAAAAGTGGATTTTATTTCTCATTCAAGCACGAATGCGATTATATGAATGTCACATGTTTATGAGTTCGTAATAAATGGTGGCAGGCTTGTTGCTATTTATGAGATCCATTCATGTAGGAACGTATCCACCATCTCATTCGTTATCTCGAAGTCATTGCTTTATAAAAAATTCAATTTTGGCCACGGTTTCTACGAAATTAAAAAAAATAATACGTTTTTGGCAAAACAAGCAACAATTCTTCGGAGTAAACAAGAGCTTTTGACATGGATACGTCATGAGATTTCGTGCCAAAAATTTTGAGAAACCCAGACTGCTATCAGGCTTGAATCAGTGATATTTTTATGTCACCGAAATTTCTGTGAATTGGAAATATGTCGACTTCGAAAATTATAAAAAAATGAGGAACCGTTCCGTTGAAACTGCGACGTGTCTAATTTTGAAATGAGCGCAAATGATTTCTCTTAATTTCAGCAAAATAGGTTTTGGGGTAAAGATTCAATTGTTGCCAGGTGGTTTAAGTGGAAAATATTATGATCTCTAATTGCTAAATTCATTATCACCGATCAGTTGAATCGTCGCGTGTTTGTCGATTTGGGTCTAAAAAAGAACGGTATTTGAACATCGAGTAAGGCGTCACTATCAGTTGTTCGTTAAAAGTTGAGTTTACAGAAGCGAACGAAATTGATTAAAGGAAGGTTTTTGTCTAGTCAGAGTTGGTTGTTTTCGTTAGTTGAAATAAAAACAAAAAGCAAAATTGCTTGCGGGATTTTGGCTCGGGATAGGAAGTCAACATGATAATTAATAATTTGCATTTCTGACAGGTTAAGCGTTGAAAATTGTGTTATTTAAATAATGATAACAGACAGGATGGTGTTCTCTTGAAGAGATTTGTTGAATGAAACAGCGTTTTAAGTAGGAAATTTGTTCGAATTGTTACATCACCGAGACGAGTTTATGGAATCTGTAACGATCCTATCTTCCTCTCAATTTCACAAACAAGCTAAACAACACAAACTATCATAATTGCTGTTCCTGGCAGCTATATTTTGAAATTTAAGATTAATTGCTTTCGAACGAGCCATCAAACCGTATTACCTTTACCAACAGACTTACGCTCATAACTATAGGCACTCGTAAACGCAAAAGCTCGCTGGATAATAATTACAGAGATTGTTAAATTAATAACCGGTTGAATCAATAAAGCTCTTGTCTTAATTCCAAGCGCCGGACAATAAGAGTGTCGAAGCTTTTTTCCCTGATCTTATTCCCGGAAGCTTGATTAGATAAAGCTCCTTGACCTCGGCCCGGACTTTTAATTATGGCCGACTCGCATTCAACTAACGATCCTCATCGACGTTGTACTCTCATTGATATTTACTGCTGCCTCTATAAACGGCTCTATTCATATTCCAGGAGCGAGCTTTTCAACAGTGGCGTGTGCCATCGATGTCCACAGAAAAACTTCAACAACGATTTTTGACGTTTTACCGCCTCAAACGTGCTCAACCACAATAGAGATGTTTTGTCGGTTGATGATTGAACGGTCCCGGGTCGGTTTTTTGTTGCTTCGGTCGCTTGTTTGTAATAAATAAACGAGACGAGCCGTCTCTGAAGCGCTTTTCAGCTTGTTCGCTGAAACGGGCGGTTACCATAGCAACGGCCTGCAGATTCAAAACAAGTACGGGGAAAAGGACCTCTCCACCACTACAGATATGTGACGGGGATGAATATTACATCTGCTCAAACTGAAATATGCCAAAGGAATTCGAAAATTGGGGGGTGGTTGATATTCACAAAAGAGTAGACTACGTAAATTAAAACTAAATTAAAGTTAGTTTGCCTCTTTTATTAATTGAGTGGCTTTTTGTTCGGAAAAAATTTCCAGCCAATTGTTTAATTTTTTTCATTTTTCCTTTTTTTCAGTCATGGAGAAGATCTTATTGTCACACCGTTCGCACAAATTCTTGCCAGTTTGCGCAGCGTACGCAACAATTTCCAATGTCTTACCAACGTGCCCACCAACAAGTAAGTAATAAAGCGAGGGGTAAACCGCAACCCTAATCCTGTTCACCAAATTTAACTTTTTGTCCTAATTTCCTTAATTTAGACCAAAGTAGAGTGTTCCAGTCGTAAGACCAAACACATTTCATTTTTTATCTCATCTGAAAGCTCTAGAAAAGACTTATCATTGCGGCCAAATGGCTAGCTTTGTAAATAAAATCCCATGATTGATTTAAAGTCTTCCTGACTTAATAAGCAGATACTGACAGGAAAACTCACTCAGTCAACCTTAAAGATAAAAACGCCAATATTTCAAACAATATGCAACAATATAGCAAATACAAATCTTATACTTATGTGTTTTTCAGATCATTGATCACGATTTTGTCATGAAAATAAGAATGACGGATCTAATATGGCCGGCTATTAATATAAAAATGCTAATTAAAATTGAAACATACATGTAGGGTTTTTCTAGATAATTAATAACGATAAAAACTATAAACATTTATGTAAGGCAAATATGGATATATAACATCCTTTCAACGAGAACTATGACCAGGTAAAGTTGCTGTACAAATTTGATTGCAGCCTATATATGTATTACAAAGAAAAATGAAAGGAATATAAAAACCAGGATTTTAGAGTTTTTTCTCCTCTTTATCAGTGCATGCGTAAGCATAACCCCTCAGTGGTGGCAAGTTAGCAGGTGGCGCTAACAAAAAATTGTCATTTTGGGTAATATCCGGTAGAACTCCTTTTTTTCACGACTTCTTCCATTTCCCCTCATTTTGTACACGATTTTCTGTTTACCCTTTGTAATAAACCAGAAATCAACTGGTTGTTGATCTTTGGTTGAAAATCGACCTGTTTATAACGTAAACATTTCCTTACTTCAGGTCTCGCCGTTCTTCGGGAGCAGCGACGTCTGGCACTCCACAAGCAAGAAATCTTGTTCCTGGAGGTATGTAATTATTTGTTTATGAAAAACAATTTTGTTTTTGGTGACATGAATAGTCCGCGTGGTGTAATCAATTTTGTCTTTTGACCGTAAATTAGCGAACCGGATTTATCCGATTATTTTTAAAGCAATTTCGATAATCAACTTGTCGATCTTATAGAAAATATTCGTTGACGTCACGGGTGATGATCGGTCAAAAAACGTTGACCTTTGTATAATTTATTATTAAAGAGAATCGAAAGACAATGTTCACCCCGATCAGTGTATTTTTCGCTCGAATAAATTGGACTAATGGCATCCTAACGACAAAACCCACGATTCATCTCGTTACGAAGTTAATAAATAAACGAATCGAGAGAGTGGAAAACAAACATTTTTGCATTATGATAATTAATTTTGCACGTGGAACTTGATTTACATATCAACGGGATGGAGTCGTAGGTGGATTGTAATTTTCATAATTATATAATTTTAGTTATTTTGCGCACTATGCAAAGTTTTTTTTTTCAAATTACAAATTCCTGTTTTCTTTATATGTTCATTCATAATTAACTTTCCATAAACAGTTGACACATTTCCCATGATCATGTTAAACAACTTTATTACACCACGATTATTCTCGAGATTTTCTTCGAAATCTGTTTTATGTAATCCATTATCGAATATTCGCCGAAAATTAATTACGATGCGATTACAATCCTGTTTGATTAATTTTTTCTCTGATAAAGGTGTGAAAAGTATAAACAATATAATATATTTCATAAAGATGTATCATTTTATTTTAAAATATTTGCAATAAATTCATTGTTTACAGATGATGCTTACATGAAAATGGCCATGGAGACGATGGAAGAGCTCGATTGGTGTCTGGACCAACTTGAGACCATCCAAACCCATCGGTCCGTCTCCGATATGGCGTCGCTGAAGGTAAGCATCTAATTTTTTTTACCCAAAAACTACATTTTAAAACGTTTCTCGTGTTTCATTCAATTGATAAAAAACTGATTGTATATTTAAAAAAAAACAGCGGTAGCACCACTTAGATTTAATCAAAATAGGAGACTTTCCAGCCGTTAGATGTTGTTTATGTCGTTCGGACAGGTATTCCGTGTTAATTACAATCATTTTTCATTGTTGAAGGTGAACTCGGCAAATTTGGGTCGGGGCGAATTGGGGCGTATGCGACAATGGCTGATGAACGCAAATATTTGCACTGGAAATCATAAAATAAAACATGCCAACTCGGAAATTAACGAGTAAAAGCACAATCACCCCAGTTTTTTCTCTCCTTGTTCTGAAGTGTAAACATACATTTTTTATTGTGATTTTACGGGAAAAAAATTAAATAAGTGATTGGACAGTTAGGGTCGTGCCATGTATTGAATTTTTAAAATGTCCTTTTAACGGAAAATACATGTTCAACCCTGCTCTAGATGTAAGGTGTGAAATTTTTATGGAGAACCTTTTTAAAAATGAAACAAATCTCGGGATTTTTTTAGCTACTGAATCTTCACCCTACCTACCCTTTCGGGTGTAAGGTTTTCATAGCTTTTTCTAAATTTTCCTATCTTGAGTAGCATCCTTGCAGGTTTTGCTACTTCCCATTATCAGTTTTCTGAATTCCTTCTTTAGATATATACTCAAACTTTTTTCACTAGTTTATTTTTTAAAATGTTACATGATTGTTCCCATCTTAGTTTTCTTCAATTAATTTCGCTTTTAAGTTTTGAGTGTACCATTTTGAATTATATCGATTTTTGTTTTCTTTTATTTACAACAGATCGGTAAGCCTGAGATTTGAATCGTCCTCGATCTCTAATATCAGAATACTTCACAAACAATTTATTCTAATTATACACATAAGAAAAGGCAAAATTGTAGCCATAAAAGACATTAAATGTAGTCATAAAGCGTAAATCTAGATATAAAGACAATAAAAATGGCATAACATATTTTTCTCCTTTTTAATACTTAGTATAAACATACATAAATCATAACAAGCTTTAAACTTAAACCAAATATAATCTAAGGAAACAATAGTGGAAATTTCCTCAAAGTTTCAACTTAAAGCTCAAGACTTACTATAAATTAATCTTCAATTTTTAGATGAAAAGATTCTATATTACTTTCATAAAAGATTTGTGTAATCTGGAAACTACGAATATCTGCCTTCGATGTTTAGGGTAGATAAGGTAGTTAGTTACCTATCTGTCGAATATCTTCGATAGGAAGGTAACATGATGAGGTCCTCTAACTTTAAGATTAATTTCTTAACTCCAGACAACTTACCTTTTTTCTATTTTGTAGCTTTTTTATGTTTAGCATTAAAGTAATAATTCTATTTTTATCTTCTATTAACAGCCTCACTTATCAAGATTTGTATCAATAAAATTTTCCTGTTTACATTTCTCTTTTTTTAATTTCAACAGTTTCTTCAACTTTCTTTCCAAAACTTCGCTTTCTTCAGTTTTCTCTTTATTCTTTTTAATTATTGTTTCATTATAAGTTTGTTCTCGAGTTTCTTTTTTTCAAAGCACAAGTTTAGATATACACTAATGTCTCGATAATCCGAACAGAAAGTTGGCAGAGCCCGTGCGGATTACCGAATTCATACTATGTTCATACTATGTTATCTGTAATCCGAATATAGCCTAAACTATTTCGAATTATGCATGTAAAAAAGGTTTGTAAATAGGACGTATTTTTTGTTTCTTTCTTAACGTCAGTTTTAAATGTTTTCTCTTGTCATGTTTATTACTGAGTAAACTATGTATTAAAATCACGTTTTATACTGTGATAATAAGCTCAAAACAGGATGATAGGGTAGAAGGGGTATGTGTAATGCATACGTATTTTAATTTTTTTTAAATTTAGTGATGTTTCCAAGAATGTCCGAATTATAGAAGCCAAGGAAACAAGGCGTTCGAATGATCAGAGTTCGGATTCTTGAGAGTTCGCATTAGCAAGACATTACTGTATACCTTTTTTGCTATTCCGTCATTTATCAATATTTCATTTGGTTCTAACACATTTATTATTATGTAAAATAAATAAAAAAATTAAGATTTTTTTATTTATAGCATTGGTAGGAATGATAAAAAGATAACATCAAGGCGCATATCAACTGAAAAAGACGGACATTTTAAGTGAACCAATAAATCAGTTCTGTTATTTATTCTCACAAATTCATGTTCATTCGTAAAGAGTTCACATAAAAAATCTGGTACTAACTCGGCTCGATAAAATAAACGAGATGGTCTCAATTCGACAGGAGGGGGGTTTTCATATAACCCTAAAAATGTGGCACCTTAAACCACATTGACTCGGTTTTCTCTTGCGCTTCGTGAAGAGCTTCTTCTTAGGTTCCTAGGTTCCTTAGTAATTATTACGAATGTAACACTAACTTACGCTTACTTCCCCGACTTCTAAATTGTTTTTTTCTTTTTGTGGGCACTCTCTCGTAAGTAATGATGTCTTCGTTCGGTGATCCTGGTTTTGGTGATAACGTGACATTAATCATAATTTTCGTAAAAAGACATGATGGTCCTTTCGTTAAGACCTTGTCGCCTCTGTCAAGTCTGAGTCTCTTTTCTTCGCCGTCTGTGGAACGTTTCAAACGTAAATTCAGAAGGCCAATTATAACCATTTAACATTAAATTAGCCAATTTAACATTAAATGTTATAACATTTTACGTCATTATCATTATTTATATACCAGGTGAGTCTGCTAAAAGTGTTTCATAATTTTTCTCAAAAACTATGTATCACATCAACTTCAAGGTTCGGCATTAAAAACTTTGTTTTTTGCCCTACACAGGTGAATTTTTTCAGAATTTTTCTAATACTCCTTCTAATTAATATTAATTAATTTGTTCAAAAAAATCTAAATATTTCCAATTTTGTATTTGTTAATGTCGGTGACTTATCGGTCCCCCTAATATAACAGTTAAGAGCCACCACTAAAGCGATACATTTCAAACTTAAATACGCCATTTTTTTCTAAGAGTGGGTGGGAACTTGGTGCAACCAAGACACTAGGGTGTAGGTATTGTCAAGTTATGGCAGGTTCAGCTTGGCAATGCTGCACCAAAATGCGTCTTACGAATCAAATAAATGTTATTATTATTTGGGGTTATCTACATTTTTTTTTAAATATTTTTTGCACAAAATAATACTTTGACACCTTTTCTTTTAGAATAATGTTAAAAATTGGAAATACGAGTATTTAGATTTTTTTGAACAAATTAATTAATATTAATTAGAAGGAATATTAAAAAATTCTGAAAAAATTCACCTGTGCAGTGTATAAAACAAAGTTTTTCATGACAAACTTTGAAGTTGATGTGATAACTAGTTTATGAGAAAAGTTAGGAAACACTTTTAGCAGACTCACCCGGTATTCCAACATAATCGCGCTTTGTGGCTCGGTTCTTTTATCGAGCAGCGGTTCCTAAATTTTTTTCACTCACACTCATCAAAACATCGAGTTCCTCCCTTTTGTTTAAACTATTCGAAATATGTATACCTACCTCAGACATAAGGATACCTAAAAGATATCCTCATTTGAATTTACGGTTATTTTCAAAATTTCAAACTTATGGCACTTCCAGCTGAATCGGAAACAACCCTTAATTTCGTTAAAAAGTCCGTGTCCAATGGCAATTACGAATATTTGGTATTAATCAGTAGGTAATCAGTAATAGTCACTAATATAATAATCTTTCTAATCAGCGACAATCAATATAAAACAATAATTATTTTTATGTAATCTGATTTTTTGTGGAAATCTAAGAAAATTTTGCTAATCTGATGATAGTTTAGTCTCAGTGATACACTGGATGATATTTTTTTTATTTTGGGCTTTTTGATATAGCTAATTCATGGATATTTTTTGATATTGATTAAAATTAAGTTTAAATGTTTCGTAGTTTTTGGAAATAAGTGGTAATGCAAATGATGCATTCAGGTTATCTGATTTTTGTGGTAATTCTGGAAAATATTTGTAATCTGACGGAAGTCTTGCAAATAGGCTCGCGGACCGCCACCCACAGTTTAGGAACCGCTGCTCCTAAATATATTACGTTAATTATTTCCTTATTTTATTGCTTTTTTCCATATCTCACATTATAAATACTGTATTAAGCTCTCTGGTGTAAATCTAAATTGTGGTTTTTCAAGTCTATTTTCTAGTGCTAGCTCATTCCATAGCCCTAGTATTTCAACCTTTATATTCTCAATGGTAATTGTAATTTACATAATAGTTGCAACACTCTCTAATTCCTTCTTTTCTGTATCAATATGTAATAACGGTGTAATTATACGATCGCGTCATTATGCGATATGTAATTATCCACTCTTCTAGGGCGTTACTAATGTTAAATTCATAATTGTTTCTCTTGATTTATGTGGTGCCATGTTTGGTAGCGTTTTCATCACATCTGAAGTGATTATATCAGGTGCTATAACTTCTTCTATCTTAATTTTATTGATTGCTTCTCTTTCTTTTCTTTTTACTGCTCTTTACTCATGCTAGTTTTTCTGTGTTTTTCATGTTTATTACAGTGTCTCTATTTTTGTTTTATAGTGTCTGTACCTTCCAAAGAACAGTTCTTCATTTCCAAACAGAATGTTTTGGATTTACGGCGCCTAAATTTTGCAATTTTAATAAATCTTTTTTTGTTAATTTTAGGCAGCGGTTTATTTGCTTTATGTAGAAAAGTGTTGAAATTTTCGATTTTCCACGAAGATCATTTGGCTCAGAGTCAAAGCAAGTGGTTCCTTGTAGTAAACCTCATTCGATTTTGGAACACTCTTGTTCCGAAAATGATTTATAAATAAATTTCAGGAAAAGTAAATTAAACGAAAATATAATCCGTAATAAAATTTCCGAAGCTGCGATTGTATATTTAAAAATCTGGGGAATAAATCGATTTTCAACAAAAGTGTGTTGATTGTGGTATTGCAATAATAGACTCTCGTAATGGAAATGTTAATTTTGAATATTGTCCTCCAAATAAATAATCGACATACCAAATGATGGCGAAACGCTATATGTACTATAAAATTTTAAAACTTCTACTCTGAATTTATTTTTACATTACTTGCGTCTATTTCTGGCATAAACCATCAATATTTAGCTCCAATAATTCATCCTGACGTCGAATAAGACAAATTTTTCCGTTAATAAAATGATTCCAGTTTCGTATTATCAAATTATAGTAGCGGAAACAAGGATTAATGATTTTATACCCCGAAGTTGAATAATGTTTTGTTTTCAGAACCAAATCTACAATAAAATTTCATTTCAAGGTACCACACCTGAAGTGTTTTCTTTAATATAAAAATATCCAAATCCTTGTAGTGATAATAAATTTTAAAAAATAGTTTGAAGGTAGCGATAATCAAAGTTATGTAAGTACAGATATACGATAAACAAAAACCGTTTGATATCTGGCAACTTTTCAGGGATCTATTTCGAGTTTAGTGTCTTTTTCAGTCCAAACAAATTTTCATAATGTACACAACCTTTAAGGTTGGCGTTTAGGAAAAAATAATAGTTTTTTAATAAAACAGATAGCAATCCTAACGCCTAAGTTAACACTTTTACCCTTTTAGTGGTCCATTCCTTAGACTTTAGACCCTGGATTGACACTATTACCTATAATATAAATATATAGGTACTGGTTTTGCAAAACAATTGTAAAAAAAATATAATTTTGACTTGAAGTCATACATTAAGGCTTGTACTAAACTGAGCCCTCGAAAGGAAGCTACTATTCCAGCCTACCGACCGAAAAAACCTCTCAAAAACTTCGATCAGAAAATGCAATAAGAAGTGTTGGCTTTCAAACACGTTTAAATTATTTTAATTTGGTTTTGATAAATTCAAATTCTTGTCCATATGGAAAACTTATTTTCGCATAAGCATGTTTAAAGTCCAGCATTAAATCTGTGGCAAAAATGTCCTCGGCATATACATAAATTTCAGAAAACCGTTGGCCAAATTCCGTTCAGATTTTCGCGAAATTTATTCATCGTTTGTACTATTAGTCAAGGGTTTTTCAAAAATTGAGTTTTTATTACACATAACAAATATTAGCT
Organism: Tribolium confusum; assembly: GCA_029207805.1. Taxonomy (NCBI): domain Eukaryota; kingdom Metazoa; phylum Arthropoda; class Insecta; order Coleoptera; family Tenebrionidae; genus Tribolium; species Tribolium confusum. The sequence goes on from JALGAY010000006.1 coordinate 17,670,333, forward strand.
ATAACATCAGCTGTGATTTATGAAAATTTATTATCACACGTGAAACTTCTGTAATCCGGAAAGTACAGTAGTTGCTTCGCAACACTTATCTTAGATGATGCGATAATGTAAACAGTCCTGAAATGTAGCTTTCAGGTGGTAAAATTCACTGAAATTCCATATGAGTCACATGCTTTTAGTCATGTACGAACTGAAAAACTGAATTACGATAATTGGCTCGACAATCAGTCTAGTAGAGATTCCTGATTTTAGAAATCAACCAATGGGTTAAAGGTGCTGATAAAATCACAAAACCCTGACTTTTGCTCCTAATTAAAACCAGCAAAGAAGGAAGTATTTTTAGCTTTCCAGTAAATAGAATTTAATTGCGATTATCCAGCTGTACATAAATATTTGATGTTTGTATTGCCAACGTGATAGTTTTCATGTCGTTGACAATTTTCGACAAAAATAGATACAAAACGATTTTAAAAGCACTCAACTGTATCGCAAGAGTCCTTTTGATTTTTTGACTGGATAAAGGGTTGTTGAACTGAAGTAAAAAGCTCGTTATTAATGATTTTCCTGTTCCACTTTTATCTACGAATTCTGTCCGTGTTATTAATAGTCATTTGTCAAATTGTTTCGTTAGCGACTCGGGGAATTGCTTTTTCGTGAGAGGATGCATTCGTCAAGTGATCGAAGGAAAGTCATTTGCAAGGATTGTGTGGGAGATGAGGAGAATCCTCTTCATGTTTTCTGTATTAACGTCCATTTGTAGAGATCTACATCTCAGTTGTTGATATCTGGAGCCCAATTTTGTCGAAGACAAGGTACTGAGCTTTATTGGAGGCACAGAGCTGTTGCGGATTTTCCTGTTCCACTTTTTTCTACGGATTCTGTCGGTGTTATTAATAGTCATTTGTTAAATTGTTTTCGTTAGCGACTCGGGGAATTGCTTTTACGTGAGTGATCGAAGGAAAGTCCCTTATTTCGTAGGGGAAGAAAAATTATAGCTGGGTCCAGAGTTCGTGTAAATTCAACAGTTCCATTCCCCGAACGTGTTCTCTCCTTGTGCTCAATTAATTACGTAAAGTACACAAATTGGCTAAATAGGTTTCACTATAAATCTCCCAGTTTATTCGATGACGGAATAGTTTATGTCCCAATTATTTTATTGTTGTTTGGATTTCTTGAAATGGGACAATTTGTGAATCAATTGGTAAATTTTCTACGTTGCTAGCTATCTAATTATCTGTCATTGTCACGGTTGTCCACGTTAATAATAATAACGATTGAGTAATGATGTATGATGCTCACTAGATCTATTATGGTAATTTGTAAACTACAATTGCCTTGGAAATTTCGCGATGTTTTCTTAATTGATATTAAGGATTTTCCAATTAAACCCATTCCAGGAAGTATTAAAGACCTGACCACAAAAAAAATGGTAAAACAACTTACGCTAAGAAAGTACAAAATTTCACCTGAATCATCACAAATTGTGTAATGAGTTCTCATTTTAGGAAAAAAAAAATTCGATCGATGAAAATTACATTAAGGAAAGTTTTTATTAGACGGAATCTCAAGCTTCTGCTTCTGGAACCGTTGTTTACGGACCAAACTCCGAAATGATTTCAAAGCTCAGAGCTTTGACAAGCTCTGTGAAACCAACATCGTCCTTTTAAAACTATTCGCGATCGGAAATCAAACTTTTCAACGAGGAGCTTTTTCAACAAACATTGAATAGAAATCAGAACATGAATTCGGACAGATTAAATCTTTTAATAAAGCTGTTTTTAAACGAAATCCGAAAATCGGTCTGTTATCGATTCGGAAACTAATCAGATAATTAACTTTTCATTTATTCTGTAAACAAATCGGGGCAAAATGAGAGAAACGACCGGAAAGTTTACTTTTTTTATTCGTATTTGCATACAGGAGTGTATAAATTAGCAGACAAAACAGATTATTGGACTTTATATCTTAATGTCAAAGTTTTCCATACAGGGTAACACAATTTTTTTACCGGCATCCCTCAAGTTCTGAGTTCTCTCAACTTTTTTTCTACATAGCTGGGATAGGTAGCTACTGCTAACATGAAATTCATATGGCTAACATGTGATACTATAAGATACTTGTATCAAATTAAAGTTTGCCTTAGGTCTTTATTATTAGCAATGAGCCCTACTTCTTTCCTTCTTTTCCTCTATCCTTCTTTTTGAAGGCGATGATCTTTACAGATTTGAGGTTAAAGCTTTCTAGCATTGCCATCGTTTTATCTACTTTTGCTGTCACACTGGTTAATCTTAACTACTAAACACAGTACATCTTTTTTGGAACAGTGAAAATGATTGCGGTGTTCTAGCCTAAACACTGTATTCCTACTATTAGGACTCAAATCCTGCAATGATGGATTGTTGTTTTTTTTCTTTAACACCTTCTGTTTTTTCAAAACTTTTTCTCTTCTTTCTGTACACTTTTCTGCATGTTTATACTTTTATACTTTTTAGCTTTCTTCAAAAGCACTACATCTCTATGAATGCTGTTGAGCACAACAACATAAAATTCTGTTGATATTAGCATCCACATACGATATTTGTTCGAATTCTGTTTTTTATATACTGATCCGATCTTTGTACTCCCCAGAGTAGTACAACTTTCGCTTTTTTAAGAGCCAACGGTAGCTTTTTCCCCCTCTTCCATTGTCCAATAATACTGGACGTCATCTTAACGGTGCTCAAAAAGTTTTGGACGTTTCCCTGTCATTACTAGGATGTTCCATCGGGTCGACCACTGCGAAACACTGCTAGTTATATCTACTTCTATTCAACAGAATTCGCTTCTTAGATATTTATTTGGCGATGCTCTTCTCTCTTCATAACTTCATGATATTTTCCTAGTGTGCTGAGTTAAAAGCTTTTCGCAAGTTAAAACTGAGTAGACTCCATCATTTTACTGTATTTTGTTCCCTGAGTTGGTCCGTTTTGCCACTTCTATTAATCAGCATCTAACACCTTCTTGGAAGCCAAACTATGAAATATTCACGCCTCCATTTTGCTTTAAAGCTTTTTCGTAGTTTTGTTAGTATCAGTTGCTTATAGAGCTTTGCCAATACATTTAGGAGGCGAACCGATTGATAAATTATTAATTTCCTTCTTTCTTTTCTGCTTTTATAAGCAATACCCGCTGGGTTTGATTCCAGAAAATTTCATCGCAGAAGAGGCCAAATATACCTCCAAATATATAATAAATATCAGTTACTCTGAAGAAGTTTTTAACTTTAACTTCTCCTGAGCTACGTGTATTATTTCAACAAGTTCCTTTGATATGTATGTTATCCTCTGGCCTAAAAACTAATTTCATTTTGACATAATACCGGTGGTATCATGCTATGCGCACTCTCTGGATTTTTTGGGCCTTTAGACTCAATAGTTAAACTTCACAACGCAAGTGGCGCTGAAGTCAAATTTTTAATTTGAAAGTTAAAAACATCAAGTTACCTTAAGTTAAATCAATATTATTTTAAACTAACATTTATAATTATTTGTGTCAACTTTAGATTTAGATCGAAAATCAGTGTTATAGTTAGGTTAAAGTGCATAGTGCAATTGTAAAGATAGCAAGCAATGAGCTGTTACAAGAACAACAACAGCACTTCACACTTACTACCTAAAGATCCTGTGGTAAGTAAATGCCAATAATTATTAAAGTTTCTTGAAATTTACTATTTGTTTTTTGCTTAATTTTATATGTAAAAGCTTTTTAGCACGAATTAAACACGTAGGTTCAACTATTAACACTAATTTTAAGGATTTGTCACACATTCACCATCAGCCTATTGCAAATTAACGTAAGTTTTTTTTACTATAATTTTCTTTATTTTTAGAATTGAAAAACCGAATAAATTTATTAAAAATTTGTGGAGTTGTCAAGAAAACTGATCTTTCACCGAAAGTTCAAAAATTTTGTTCTGTGGCAAGTAGTTACATCAATATCGCTAGAAAGCTCAACAAAAAAATGCAGATAACCGGACTAGAATTAAAGAAGCCAAAGCATTTATAATCCCACAAGAACCTATATAAAAACTAAAGTCAATAATACCACCTACAATTTTATTATTTTGCAATTAAAACTGCAGAAGAAAAAAGCTAGAGACCGTCGTTACAAATTAGACGATTAGGTATTTATGCTATCATTTTTAAAACAAAGTTTGAAAAGATATAGATTATTAAGAAAGACATTTGGTTTACCAGGTAAAAAAGTGTTGATGGCTCTTTTAAATAAAGTACATTTTCTACTTATTATTTTATGCAGATAATTTTTTTATGTACATTTTCTATGTGATATTATTTTATTTATGTATATTTATTATTAATCATAAATAAATTATTTAACAAAAATATTTTTCATAATTATTTAATTAAATTGTAAGGCAAATTGTAAAAGGATGAAGGTAGTTGGAGGACACTTAGGCGATATTAGAATGAAGACTTTACGTTTTAGCTAAGTACGCATTGTCTTAACTTTTTTTATCTTTATCCATTTACCACTTTCCTTCTTAGAGTTAAAAAATAATCAAGAATAAATAGTAAATAATTTTAAAATTCCCGCTATACATGCAATAAGCGCCTCATGTGTTGTGAAGTATCGTGTGTTTTTTTTAAAAAAAACTCTAGAGTGCTTTGAAACTAAAAAACAATTGTTTTGTATATCTGTGATTAATCTTTACACACTTGTCAAACTGACAGATCTCATAACCTCACTTATCGACAATTAAAACAAAAATACATTTTTATAAAAATATTCATTTATTACCTACAAAAACTGTTGAAAATGTCTTCCTTGATGCTGAACACATAAAGCATATCGTCTTCGAACATTATTTATCACATTATTCAGTTCAACCAAATTTTCATTAATTTCATCAAGTTGTTGTATGGGGTCACGTACGACATACGTAACAATGTCATGGCTTGCTACGAGTTTTTTTTTAACGAACACACATTAGAACTAATCGTTTTTTTGACAGGTAACGTCAGAGTAGGCTATCTATACAATATATAAAATTCTCTTATCTATGGGTGGTATTGTAAATTTTAAGACTTCTCTATGGCAACAAACAATCACAGCTCTGTATTCTTTTAATTTTCCAAGCAAACGGAGATACCACTGGTATTTTAACTTGAAATTACCCGAACAGTGATTTGTTTTGAGTCCATTTTTAACTTTTTGGTGGTAATTTGGTACTTTAGCCCTCATTGATCCCTACAGTAGATTTTCCTATTTTGTTTATAGCTCCATTACTTCAGTAACCTCTTCAATTCTGTATCTAGCTTTGGAACGCACTCTTTCCTTGCTTTCACAATGTCATTGGGTTAATGGGATTTTTCTACACTTCAGACCTTCTTTTGGTAGGTTTTTATCGCAACCCCTCTCTCTAATGAACAGTAAAGTACTGATGAGCTGAGATTTTCTTTCTCCGAAATTCGTGTAGACAATAAACAAAGCTGTACAGTCTAGCAAGTAAACGTGATATTGTAAGATACTAATATCAAATAAATATTTGTCTGAGGTAGATGTGGTATTGACACGTAGTTTCAGCTTTTCTGGGAATTCTATAACGTTTTCAGGCGTTTGTAAATGGGAAAACATCAAAGTGTTACTAAATAAATCTAAACGCGAAATAAACGGTATCTATAAATACTAATTTAATGTATCTTCCCAAATTACCAAGAATATGGGGTGAAGCAAAGGTACAACATAAAATTTATGTAAATGTATTTTTAGATGCAGTTTTCCTTGCTGATAATTTAAAACTTGTTTATCTTGCTTGTCGAAGTCTTTAAAATGCCTTTTTATTATTTCATAAAAAAAATTTGACAATAAAATATTTCAAATTTAAAAATACACATTTCTCGAAAGTAGTATTTAATTATTATACCAAATTTGGCCAAAAGGTTAAGGTACTCAAATTATAAACTGAAATAGGTTCTTCTATTGATTTGTCAGGTTTCACTCGCAGCGTACTCTAATTTAGTTTATTATTACATGTTATAATAGAAGCTGTTCAAACTATATATTTGTGAATAATGTCTTTAAAAGTGTTGCACTATTATTGCTTAGCCTTAGGCCTTGATTAAATTAGAATTGCGAAAATACTTACAATGGGATCTCTCTCGAGAAATCTGGTCGAGGAATAGACAAAGTGGGTGACGTACGATCATTTAGTTTGTCGTCACTGAAATGTGAACGTCGATTTTTCCCTCTATGGTCGATTTTATTACGTTGCAACCTTGATCGGACTTTATTTCGTTCATTGCTACTCTTGCAAAACAATAGACCAAAATCGACTTTTCCTTTGTTTTCGCGTCTCTATTTTTACGGCATTTACGTCTGTAGTATATTATAATAATCCGCGAATAATAGAACTGTTTTTGTATAAGAAAATATACAAAGAGTTCCTGAATATGACGTGAATTAACTCGTAGCAGGCTATCTCCTAAGATTCCTCTCGATTCATCTCGGAAATTACTCCTGCCCACGTAATTATAGCCAATAATTGATCTCCGACTATTACATAACCGAGGGGGCTCGAACCTGTCTTGCCTTTTACTAAACGCAAATATTTGCGACGTTAAAGGAGGTCGATTTGCATCGCAAACTAGTTATTTTCAAAGCATCTCCAGCTATTGGGCCAAATAAATATTTGCGATAATTGGTGGGTGTAATTTGGCGAAAAATCGGTCAATTTTTTGTAAACACAATAAAATTAATCTTCGTATAAATCGAAAAATATTGCTTATCAGTGCGTCATTGTCAGATTGCTTTGTATGCATATTTGGGTCCCAATATAAAAACACGGTTACTGAAAATATAAACAATAACAGAATTGGGTGGGATAGGCGCTGCGCAAACGGTTAAAAGTACAAAAAATGTTTAAAGAATTAAATTCTGTCTGATAAAGGCTCCGAGGCAAAACTTCTATCTCTAATAATTTAGGCTCTAAAGACCTATAAACAAACCAATTTCGTCTCGGATATAAATACCGTAAGACCATATTATTTTGCACAATTTTAAATAGTATTTTTTAAAATTGAAAATCAATAAAAGGGGTACGTGTACCTAGTTTTGTTAACATTCATAGGTGTTCCATCAGCTACGTTAAATTTGTTTTTAAAATAAAACAGTAAATTATTTATACTTGGGCAATTTTAATCGATTTATAAAATAGACTATTTAAATACTAATTTATGTGTTTTGGTGTCGACTAAATGTCTGCCACGGCTGTTTTTATTTTTCCTAAGACAGTTTAATTTCAGCCGCATCGCGTTGAATTTTTATTCTCACTTCAGAGACTGCTTCTCAATAAATCAATAAATAATAAATCAATAAATGGAAGATAGAATCGCATGACGTCAAATCGCCAGATAAATCATTTATTCTTAAAACAACGTTTACTTGGTCCTTTTATTGTCCTCTGAGACGTTGCCACGATAAGTATTTGGCCGAAAACATATTTCAGAAGTAATTTCAACTTGTCTTCTTATTAATAAAAACTGCACAAATAAAATCTTTCTATTTTCCTTCGGACGATCATAAAAGTTTATGCACTTTTTGAAAATTGTACTTGTACTAAACTGGGGATAAAACATCTGTTCGGCCCTCAGGTCCTCATAAATAAATATTTAATAATGATAATCTAATCACTGTGTTTTTCAAAAAGTCCGTAAAATTTTTATGTTGAAATATTTATTATTCAATAAACCAAAAAATAGCCCCGTTTAGGCGTTTAAGATATTTTTCCAGAGCCGGCTGACCAAGCTCCATTTAACCTTGAACAATAATAAAGATCTAATAACACCTGTTGAAAGCGAAATTGTCCAGCCATCCTCTATTATTGAATGTAAATCAGTCTAGGATGGCATCTTTGGTCTGCTGTCGTCGACGACTCACCTTTTGGGTTGAATTGACGCAAATTTCGTTGAAAATGGAAATCGATGCTCAGAATTGCAGGAAATCAAATTCGCGGTTTTGTGTCGTAAATAATTTTTTAAAACGTTTTCACGCATGGCTTCCCTTTATTTGCATAATTTGTTGTCTTAGTTAAAGCGAGGTGAAGGCACTTAATGGATCCGATTATTCAGATTGGAGCGAATTCGAAACAAAACGGGCGCAGGCGGTAGTCGAGGGTGTGGTGAGGGAGAAATTGACGTCACAACGGTAGCGTGATAGAATTATTAATCGCATTTATACGGTTATCGGAAAAATGAAACTATTGAGAAAAAATCTTAACTGCATGTACGTTGACATTGACGAGGTGTTAATAGGTTCATGTGACATTTCCTTCATTAGTCGTTCTCTCTATGTAATATAATAAAAATTATGTAAGTGATGCTAAAATACGGAATTCACATGCTTACAGCGAGCGCCTTTGTTTACATTGAGTTTACTTCCGCGTTCGGTAATTGCATTTTCAGACTAAAAATAGAAAAATGTCGCCAAACTTGCGGAAAACAAAGAAGAGAAAAAGGGAGAAGTGCCATTCACAAAGGAGAACGTCGAGTCATTCTTTCGTAAAAAGAACACGAAAGAAACGTTTTATTTACATCAAAATAAAGTATCAATCAAGTAACGAGGGATGTAACAAGAACAGTGTGCTGTAGCTAGAATTATTGGCAACAAATATGAGTATATATTTTGCTCTCCTAAAAATGACTATTCTCCTAAAGTAACTATTCAATTAATTGTTGTACCATGGATTAATACCAAAAAAATCTAGTACTGCTGGTTATCAAGTGTTAAGGGCTCTAGTAAGTAACATTTACTAATTTTAGAGACAAGAAGCTAGAGGCGATAATTCTTTTCAACTTTTAAATCAGTAATGGCTAATGTAACTTTCTTTTTGTAATGGTAAAAGTCGGAAGCCAATTTTAGAAACCAGAATTTATATTTTACTAATTTTGGAAGCCAGAGGCGATATTGAACTAATTTTGAAATACAGAGATGTAATTATACATTTAAAAAACCATCAGTCGCAACATCTTACTAATTTTGGAAGCCAGATTCGACGTTTTACTAATTTTATATGTCGACGCGATATTTCTTACTTCATAAAATGTTAATTTAAAAAAAGTGTACTTTACGACTTTCAATGTATACATAAATTCATAGAATACGTGGTTTTTTTTTCTAAAAAAATGTAAGAACAAATCCGATATTAGGAACCCAATTTAAAGTAAGTTATTTTTGCAGTTAAATACATTTTTTATAGTTTTCAAAAAAAAGATTAGTTAAAATGCTAAATTTCATAGTGTGAAAGAATATTATATGCTGCAAGGGTGTTAGAAACTTTTTAACTATTTTTTATTGGCAAAAAGAAAAAGTATCCGATATAAGGGTCGATATAGGGTCGTTTTCCCCTACTAATTGTGGTGGCTCGAGGGTGGAAGCCATTTTACTTATTTATTAGCCAATTTTGAATTTCGGAAATATATTTTATTCATTTTAGACACCAAACGCAATATTTCTTTTCAGTTTTTTAATAATAATACTAGGAAAGGCGACATGTTTTTATGATTTCAGAAGTCGGAAGCAACATTTTACTAATGTTGGAAACCAGAAGCTACATTTTAAAAGTTGGGAACGATATGATTTTTACTTTTTTTAAATTAGGAAATATACGATATATTAACAATTGCACAAACTTTTGGAGACAGAAGCGACATTTTACTTCTTTTAAAACTTCGTTGATGTGTGTTTTACTAATTTTAGACACTAGAGCCAACCCTTTTTCGAATTTTTTAATAATAATTGCAAAGGCGACTTTGTCTTGTAATTTCACAAGTCGGAAACAAACAATTTATTAATTTTGGAAGCCAGACCCAACATTTTACTAATTTTAGAAGCTGGATGGGATATTTTTATCTTTTTAAATCTTTTCCATTTTTGGGGTCGCAAGTGATGTTTTACTAATTTCGGAAGCCAGAAGAGACATTTTACTAATTTTAAAACACGGTGATATAATCTTATCAATTTTACAAACCGTAGGCGATACTTTTTTAAGTCAATGAGGACATAAGCGACATTATTCTTGTAATTTTAGAAGTAGGAAGGAAGGAAAAGCAAAAACTTAGTAATTTTAGAAACGTACAATATGATTTTTTCCTTTTTTGATTTAGTGTAGTGTAGTCATATAATTATGGAAGCCAGAGATGTAATTTTAGTAATTTTCGAAGTGTGACACGATGTTTTCAATTTTTATATTAACAAGGGTATACTTTTAGGAGCGAGATGTGAAATTTAGCTTTCTTATTTAGTAAATAAATACAAGAGTGGCGTTTTTTTTAAAGAATTGGTTCCGGAAACGACATTTTCATTATTTTGGTAGCCAGGGGCGACATATTACTAATTCTAAAATATGGAGGCGATATTTCTTTTCTATTTTTAAAACAGTAATGACAAGGGTGAGATTGTTTTTGTAATTATAGAGGCTGGGAGTGATGTTTCTATGTTTCTAATATACGAACGTGACATTTATTCCAATTTAGGGCGGCCAGGAGCAACATTTTACTAATTTTGGAATACAGAGATGTAATTTTACCATTTTTAAAAACAGATCGAGGTAATATTTCGTTTCAATTTTTAAATTAACAAGGGCAGAGCGATATTCTTTTTGTATTTACAAGTCGGAGGCGACATTTTACTAATTTTGAATGCCGGAGGCGGTATTTTAAAATTTTTGGGAGCTAAAGGCGATCTTTCTTATCAAAGAGACTTTCTAATAATGCGCCCCTTATAGCTTGCGTTCCTCGCATATGCCCCTGCTGCCGGGTTTTAGCTGCAGCACTGAATAAAACTTTGATAATGTTTCATTCAATATTTGAAAAAATATCGCGGCGAGGTTAAAACCGATTACATTTTTCCGCAAGTTTACGAAATTCCACTGTATTTATGTTCGTCAAAAACGCCAAGGTCTGCTTAATGTTCAAACAAGCTGCGTTCAACTTTATAGAATTAATCTTTTCCGATCGATCATAATTTAAAAGCTGGATCGACTCTACATTATATTGTCTTTGCTGGTAAAGTGATTAGTGTTTTTTCTGTATACAGAGGAGAATTGTTGTTGGTTTTTTTTCCTGGCGTGGAAAATACGGGCTATCCATTATAGTAGGACCGACGTCACGTACATATGAATTTTTTATTAATCATTTTATTTTTACCCCCAAGGTTTGTCGAAAGCGACCCGATTTAGATTAACTTAAAACTGGGTTTCTAACGTAACAATTATTATCGCCATCTGTCTAATCCTCGCCCCAAAAAAATCGAAAACAAATCACTCGAAAATAATTGGATAAACAATAAACAAAACCCCAAATCGGCGAAATTATCTCGACGTCTAGCGTAATATTTGCACCTGATAACACAGAAACGACCCGTTATAAAATAATCTGAGCAAGATTGCGACGAAAATGACACACATATCAAATGAGTCAACAATAGTCCGAACGCGAAGCACGACACGTATAGTCGGAAAACGCAGTAGGCGGTGCGAACCGAAACCTATTTAAGAATACGCGCTTAATCGTTCACTTAGTATCAAGCTAGATCTACAGTCGTGAATATCTAAAGCTTTAAACGAAGTGAGCTTTGTGTTATTATAACAATAGACGATCGCGTTATAGTGACCGTGGATTGCTACGATGTTATCCTCGGATGAAAATCCGAAAGCCCGCACAAGGGTTTTGACTAAAGCATTATCTCAGGACGAAACTCTCACATTTGACCGGATTCCACCCTCTTCTGAAAAATTTTTTGAAAATTTACCCTGGATGAATATCATGGCGGACATTGCTATTACCGCAGCAATTGCGGAAATTAAGGTAAAATTAAATTTTTAAGTTGAACACACAACCACATACTGAATTAAAAAAATCTGAAAACACTTTTTATAAGAAGAAGTTGGTCACGCGGATCTTTCGTTTAACCCCTTACCAATTCTCTATAAATAAATTAATCGGTTTATTAACACGCTTTACAATCGTGACTTCAACAAATCAAATTGACTGCTATCGGTCCAAGCGTGAAGAAAAAAAATAAAGATAGTATCCTACGTCAATAACACTAAGTCTAAGCATGTCTTCTTCGTCCAGCTGCATATAAACTCTTCTTATCTCAATCAAATGTTTATAAATAAAGTTAAAGCTCGCGACTGGATCAAATCCAATAACTTAAGCTTTATCAAACAAAATTTAATCTCTTTAACGAGCTTACTAATAGACCGAGGATGGGATTAAAACAGCAGCAGGAGGAGAAATCTTGTGATGTTCCGTTTTTGTTTTCGTCTTTGTGAGGATGCTATAATCTGGAAACATCACAAACAACGGCCACATAAATTAATCGTTTTATTTGTCCGAGGATTAATTTAATTAAATAATTACGTAAAAGCATTGTTCTGGTGTTAAAACGGCTTTAGATTTATTGACGAGACGCGGAGGCAACGTGTGGGTGATCGCGTTTCTTTTTTTGTTAGATTTTGCAAAGAACAGACGTTTATTAAAATGCGAGGGTTTGTCTACGCATTAGAGTCCTTGTTGGACCAAAACCTTGTTAGTATTAAAGCTTTTAAATTTGATTCATTCTAAATCGTATTCATTTTTGTTCCAGTTCAAACGGATGTTGAACAAAGAACTGTCACACTTCTCCGAATCCAGTAAATCCGGCAATCAGATATCGGAGTATATCTGTTCGACTTTTCTCGGTAAGTTTTCTACATGAAAAACTCCAGACAGAAGTAGTAATTAGCCTTTTTGTTGCAGATAAGCAACAAGAGTTGGACTTGCCGTCGCTTCGCGTCGATGAAGGCACTGAACCTCAGCCGAAGGGGACGCAACGAAAGGAGCGTCCTCGTGGTCCTTATTCGACTATGTCCCAAATATCGGGGGTGAATCGGAAGCCTTTATGTCACACCAATTCGTTTACTGGCGAACGTCTGCCGTTGCACGGTGTAGAGACGCCCTTTGAAGAAGATCTTGGCAAATGTCTAGCTGAGATCGATAAATGGGGCATAGACATGTTCCGTATAGGAGAATTAAGCAACGGACGACCCCTCACTTGCGTGGCTTATACGACTTTCTCGTCGAGGGACCTTCTCAAGGCTATGATGATACCGCCGAAGACGTTTATAACTTTCATGATGACGCTAGAGGATCATTACGTAAAGGACAATCCGTTTCATAATTCGTTACACGCGGCCGACGTTACCCAAAGCACACACGTGTTGTTAAACACGCCGGCATTGGAGTCGGTTTTTACTCCTTTAGAAGTGACTGCAGCACTTTTTGCTGCTTGTATCCACGACGTGGACCATCCTGGACTGACCAATCAATTTTTAATAAATTCAAGTTCGGAATTGGCGCTGATGTATAATGATGAAAGTGTTTTGGAGAACCACCATTTGGCAGTGGCTTTTAAATTACTTCAAAACGAAGGATGCGATATTTTTATTAATATGAATAAGAAGCAGCGTCAGACGTTAAGGAAGATGGTGATCGATATGGTGCTAAGTACCGACATGTCAAAACATATGAGTCTGCTGGCGGATTTGAAAACTATGGTAGAGACGAAAAAAGTGGCCGGTTCTGGTGTGCTGTTGCTGGACAACTACACGGACCGTATCCAGGTGTTAGAAAATTTAGTGCATTGCGCAGATTTAAGTAATCCGACGAAACCTCTGGCCTTGTACAAGCGTTGGGTTGAATTGTTAATGGAGGAGTTCTTCCAACAGGGCGACAAGGAACGTGAAGCAAAAATGGATATTAGTCCGATGTGTGACCGACACTCGGCGACAATAGAAAAATCTCAAGTGGGCTTCATCGACTACATTGTTCATCCGTTGTGGGAGACGTGGGCCGACTTGGTGCATCCCGACGCCCAAGACATCCTCGATATGCTAGAAGAGAACCGCGATTGGTATCAGAGCGCTATTCCTCCAAGCCCGCCAGCCGACGACGTGCCCAGTGATCAGCAACGGCCCGGTATCCGCTTCCAAGTCACCCTTGAAGAGGGCGAAGGAGAAGCCGAAGCGGAAGCTCCGATGTGACGGAGGCTGCTGGGCCTCTGTCGGAAGCTGACCGAGAAGGTGCAGCAGTGGTGGCGCGTACGACAGTAGGACGCTGGCGTCCTCTGTCGGCCACCCCGCGCTGGCGCGGCGTTTGTTATGTTTGCATCGCTTTTGACTGAATCTCCGGGCTCGCGCGCAGCCTGTCCCCGCAAGTTCCTGGGAGTGTACATTATGTTTAAAGTCATTACTCGTTCTTGTTTTATTTTTCTGCCTTTCCACGACCCTCGTCATGCCTTACGTAGGAAGACACCACCCCTACTGATTATACATCTGTATATATTTCATAATGTCTGTCGGTGTAATACTCAGCCCCATCTATGTATAGGTACTATGTGTCATGTCAGCTATGTTACACAAGTAAAGCTCTCTCCATTTTAAAACTAAAGACTTTTTATTTCAACCCCAACCCAATCTTAAAAAGATACAAATAAAACTTCTCAAATTATATTCAACAAATATTTAATCTGACCATACAAAATATTACAAATTTACTTATATTAACACTATGATGTATATATAAAAAGTCGATTCACTATAATTACATATTTATGATAAATGACACATCTATTAGCGTAGGATGATGATCGTGCGAATTCGTTAGTAGCTTTGATTAAAAACTAAACAATAAAAAAATATCAAATAAATGGACGGATCAATTGTCAACGATGGGAATATTAAACTAACAATGCATATTGCATAACAGTTCAAGGCAATTCAAGGCCACATCAATAACCTTATCAGTGTTTACTTACTAAAAACGGAATGTATGTTTTTAATGAACACTTGGACGGATAATGAACAACCGAAAAATAAACACTACGGATGAAGAAACCTTTCTTGTTCCTCCACCGAAAAACAAACACAAATCACGGAATGTGTGCTCTCCACGATTATTGTAAAATATATAAAATACCGATAGAACCAACAAATAAAAGTATAAAAGGTTGTATAACAACACCCGAATCAGTTCCTAACAATCCAAAAGTGAGAACCTGGATGACGTTTTCAGATTCCAACCATGGATTGCTGCCATCGTCAAAGTGCATTGGACATTGGTCACCTAATTAATTCCTCCAGATTATCAATCATGAATATTAAGTAATTGTTAAAAAGTTGATAAATATGGATTAAAAATGTTTCAAAGGAATTTGACCTTACACCACTGAAGAAAATAAAAACCCATACTGTTAACACTTGAAGTAGCAATTAACGTAAGGTTGTAAGAAAAGTTGAACATCGTGTAATCTCATAGATCCAAATCCGTAATCCATCCAGACTTGAATTTATCCCGAGTTGGAAGAGAATTACAAGTGGTGAGCGTTAATTCCCCCAGTCGAAAGAATTCTAAAAGACTGGACTACGTGACAACTGGCCGAAAAATGTAAAAAAGAGAAATAGAGAGCAAACGATTCTACACCTTTCCTTCCTATTAAGATGTTACCAGAAGGCAAAGACTGTGTACAATAAATAATGCTCTCCCTCTCTTAACCATTTCCAGCATAGTATGTACGATCCATGTCTCTGGATGTAGCAACATCTTTTCTCCTTGTTACCTTGCTGTAATTTTTTTGGATTTCGTTTTTAAAGCGTTTCTTTCAGATAGAAGCATTATGCAAAAATGAACAATGTTAGTTTAATCGATGTTGAAACATACACAATGGGACGACACGCGCAGAAGGGCGCATAAGTAGAAGTAGTTAAATCTAAACGTTTATTTGCAATTACTTAAAATAACTATACGAAACGTTTGTCAACTTAAAGCATAAAGTGTTTACATTAGATTTAATGAAGTTAATGTGTTATTAAAGTATGAAAAGTTGTTCATCTATATGAAATGTTTATACTCAAGAGAAACACTTTAATATGATCTTCAACATTCCACCCGAGGAGCACAATCACAGTTTCCTTAACAGAAGAAGAGAGTAGATTGCTACGTTATTTTGGAGATCTTTCGGTTGGTGAAATTAACGCTCAACACTTCTCTTAGAAGTTCAATTTTCACAACCCACTTAATTACTACGTTCAATTAATTAGTAGTCGAAAGTCATTAGAAGGCTGAAGACAAAAAAAGATTAGTGTTACTTACGTTCTCTTTCGTACTCTTGCATCTCGATGGCGACAGCAGCGCCCTCTGTATGATTCCACGACGTTACATCTTGTTTTAAATCACAAAATGGTCCAATAGCTGTAAACCAAAATTTATTTTTGCAAAACTTATTATCTTTACCAACCCTGGGACATTAAAATTCTATTCAAATCAGCTCGTTGATACACCCAACATCTGTATTTTGAATAAGGATCAAGTGCATCATATGTAATTAGATATGACTTGAGATTCTCCTTCCAATATCCAACACATTTCATTTTATAATCGGGATCACTGTAAATATCTACCGGTCTTCCCAAATGATCGACCGACAAGCAATAATTCTCGTCAATAGCAATTTCTTTTTGTTCCGTATCACAAACCGAAAAATCTGAAATGTTTTGTTTGCAGTACGTGTTGGGGCGTGGACTCAGCGTTACACCACCCAAGATACTGGAAAAAAATTGACATGAATATTGCCAATATGAGGCGAATATTTACCGCGTCTCGAAAAGCACCTCCCCTTTCTGTGTGAAATTGAATTTGCCAGCGATAGGACACTTGATCGGAACTGGATTTCGTTTTAAATATAAATCGTAACGCCATTTCTCTTTATTCTGGAATTGCACCCACGAACAAACCGTACTGAAGTCATCTTTAATAACAGCTATACCTTTCCTGTATCTAATAATATTATGATGTTGTGGGACAAAATCAAAACAGACATAGTCTTTCTGACTAAAATAACAAGCAGTAGTTTTTGACAAAGTTTCCTTATCGCAACTCACCAGCCGTCGACGGTTAACCTCGCCATCATGACCCTCGTATCCCTTTGTTCCCGACATACGTAAATTGTCCTCCGGAAACGGCCTTCATCAGGATAGTAGGTTTCAATGATATGCGTCTCGTTTATTTGTATATCGGCGTCGATATTGGCAGTGTTGATCCATTCTCCGGTAAAATTTTGCGGAAGGCGACATCCAGGTTCTACTACCTCACTTTTGACTATAAAAAACTTGTTACGCAAGAATTTTGCAACAAAGTTATACATTACTGGGCCAGATGTGCAACCGCTCAGGACTTTGTTCTACAGTTTTTAACGTGTTACATTCAGCCGTAATTGAAACACCAATATACAAGTCGTCGTCTCGATTTTTCAACAAACAACGAAATTTTTCATCGTCACGTGATTCTTTTGTGTTGGCCACAGCAAAATAATGGTTTTTGCCAACGAACCACGCCCCAAGGCAACTGTACTCAACGACTACAAAAAACAAAATAAATGATGTTTAGTTTCACATGGATTTAGTAATTATTGTCTTCTATTTTTTTTTTGCAAATAAAAATCAGGTTTTGGTAAAAAATATGTACAGTGAAACATCAATATCATTGTCTAAATTATCTCGTTTTAAATGAAGATTTTGTTTCTTTATTGAAACTTCAAAATAAAAAATTCCAGACTTTTTCAAAAACACTCACTTTAGGTTGCGAAATGATAGGACAGACAGCGAAACAACAATCCCTTTTGGCGAAAAAAAATTTAAAACTCAGTGAGAGACAAATATTTTGGCGGGAAAGTTGTTGGAGTGACTAAGTAGAATTTATTGCTCTATGCGTCAACGTAATCCTTATTACATCTTATTAATGAAAATTAATACACCGAAAAAACTCATAAACACCAAAAACACAATAAATAATGCTTTTAGCTCTAAAGTTGGAACGACTGCTTTGTTGTAATAAATAATCCTAAAATAAAAACAGAATACACAATTTGTTTACTAAAAAATGCTGAACTATCACTACTGTCAGTGATTACATTCTCTCGTGCAAGCACCATTTTACATTTTTTTATTACATTTTGACTGGGTAACCTCTTAATAAAACCATGGCTTACTAGAATTGATTAACAAATTTTATACTGTCAGGCTGGTGCTCCACTAATAAAATACAAATTTAAACTTTGAGCTCTTTTTTTTTCTGATTGATTTATGACAGAATTGTAAATTTCGTAAGAAAGTTGGGTCGGTTGCGGTCTGTCAGTTGTACGATTCAGGTAGTTTGGAGGGTACCTTTTGTGATAAATTTTTATGGCAGACGCAAACCACTCTTAATTTTTGATATAAACTCCAATTTATTCAAAAAGTAATGATATAAAAATAAAATTGCAGATTGACATTTTCATTGATTCTTATAAAAAATTGAAGATGAAAATTTTCGCGAAATCATGATTAAATAAAATGATATCAAAAAATTATTGGGTACGAATAAAGTAGACCCTTCTCAGACTATTTTTTTTGTTTGGATAAGAAAAGGGAAGACAGG
The DNA here is from genome assembly GCA_029207805.1 of Tribolium confusum. Taxonomy (NCBI): domain Eukaryota; kingdom Metazoa; phylum Arthropoda; class Insecta; order Coleoptera; family Tenebrionidae; genus Tribolium; species Tribolium confusum. The sequence continues at coordinate 17,688,842 of JALGAY010000006.1, forward strand.
GGTAAAACTCGGGACATCCAGTACCAGAGCAACATTTTTTTTAAAGAGTCAGTCATAGAGAGCAAAACTTGTGTCCTTCAAACACATTTAAGTGGGCTGAATTTATAAGAAGCTAAAATAAACTATTGTTAAATTTATGGTGAGCCAAAACACACTAGCGACAGATTTTGACTTATGACGGTCCTATCCGATAGCCAACCAGATGGTCTGACCAAAGTTTAGACGTTGTAAGGCAATATATATTATTAAAAAAAAATATTATGTCTTTTTCATTCACCTTTTATTTTAAACTCCAAAGTGTCAAAATTTTGCGTAATGTCGCGACATCTTAAGACAATCAACAAAATGTATTGATCTTTACTGTCAACTTGACGAAAATTCAACATAACCTAGTAACTTATAGATTGCGTGCAAGTGATCAGTAGCTGATTAAGCGATTGGTGGTAATACAAATAAATATTTTTCAGAATATTTAAATAATAAACCCATTTCTTCTAAATGTTACAGTTCAGAAGTGTTAAGCTTCAGGTTTTAGATAGTGTTTGTTGTTGATTTATTGAAGAATTGTGATGGTTTTGAGACATCACCTAACTTAATTTGTTTAACTATAATCTCAATTTTCTCTAACTGAATCACACAGAAGAGCATGAAATAAATGGTAAATTTACATCCGTTTAAAAAGTACCCAAAAAAGCCTACAAAATAACTTGTAGGCTTTTTGATAAGCAATTTTGATTTTGTTTTACTACCAATCGGCACTCCACGCAACCTATTGACACTGTTGACAATGTAAAAAGTAAAGATAAAATAAAAAGACTGAAAATTTATGTTTTATAGAATAATTATTTTACATATTACAGCACCATCTTTTTTTAAAAAGCCAGCTGTTCAGCAAAAAAGACAACTAAAAGGGGCGCTATGTGCAACATAAAATGTTGCTTCACTGAGATACAGTAATTTTTAACAGTAGTGACAGTTAGGCATTTTTATTGGTTTGAACAAGGAGTCGTTTCAACTTTAAAGAAAGCTAAAATCATTGTTTTTTAGTGTTTAACAGCTACTTGTATCCCTAAATTTGCAAAAGTTAGTAAGATTTTTAAACAGCAGTTTAATACTTCAAAATGATTTATGAGACAAAGCAGTGTGAAATAAGAATTACATTGAGGCACAAAACAATGAACTCTTTCATTACAATTAAAAGCTTCAAGAAATTTCCCGCCAAAACACTTCGTCTCTCACTCTGAGTTTCAATTTTTTCCTCCAAGGACGCTGCTGTTTGTTTGAAAAACTTGTCTGTTTTTCGCGTGGAGGGAGGAATACCATGAGTGGGCATAAACATTGAAATCGTGGTCGTTGCACAAACACCTTTTATGGCCGTTTCACAGTACCCAGGATAGGTTTTCCCCCACTATAAATTTGCAAACGGTGGTCTTCACAATGAAATAAGCCCATAAAAGATGTTTGTACCTCGACCAAAAACTTATTATTGCCGGTATAGAACATGCCCACTCTTTTTATTCCTTTTCCACGGTTTTTCGTCTGATTTTCGTGTCTGTTAAGTGTCAAGTTTAACACTAAAAGTCTGCCACTGTTGACATGCTCTTACTAGGTTTATATTTATTTAAAGTTTTGTTCCAACAACCGTTCAGAACGATTCAGAATTAGACTGCACATGCGCAGTACCGTTTCAGTGATCTAAAATCTGTGATGCGCATGCTCAGTACAGTTCTGAACTGGTTCTAAACTCTTGTTGGAACAAACCTTAACTTGACAAGTTAATCGTACAAATTTGGAGTCATATTACTCTAAAGTTTCTTCCAACAACTGTTTAGAACCCCTTCAGAACTGTATCGAGCATGTGCAATAAAGATTTTGAGTCGGTAAAATACTATTGCGCATGTGCAGTACAATCCTGAACCGATTCCGAATTGTAAAAATTACAATTTAGGAAATTTTTGTTATGGCAACCTTAAATAAGTAATGTATTAATAAAAAATGTCTTTTACCTCCATCGAAAGTCCCAGTCATTCCTGGACACTTCTTATAAGTAATATTAAACTTCTGATTTGAGATTAAAAACTGTGATCCAGCAGTTTGACACGACTTAATTTGGGCATCTGGATTTTTACATTCTCCAGTAAATTTGAATCTGTTCTGATACGCAAAATTCCAGACTCCTTCGAGTGAAGACCGGCAATTAACTGGGACATAATTCTCGGAAAACAACGTAATAATTTGCTGACTACTGTCCAAATTGCGACAAATACGATCCACTCTTGCATCATAAGGATTTACAGCAAAACAAGGAGCTGGAAAAGAGTGTCACAAATTAAATTACAATTTACAGCAGCCCATTACTTTCAATTTTCTCCAGAACATTTACAGTCCGTACAACAATTTTAACACAAGTGTAGCAATCCTGGTTCTTGAAAAGCATGGTATAATTAACGTGGAAGGTATCACGGATGTCCACACACTCCCCTCGATCAGTCATCATCCGATCGTTAATTTCTACATGATTATTCACATTGTTTTCACGCGAAAACCATTTTCCCCTTATTATGATCGGTATCGTGCAATTTGCATTGATCTGAGGGGCTGTAATGCAAAAATAGTGAAATTAAAAACATAAACATAACCTCAAAACATAAATACTCGGAAACGAGTTAGATAACAGTTGTATGGATACACTTACCAAACACTGATAAGTAAAGGAGTATGATAAGTACGGATTTGTACATTAATATCACCATTTTATCACATAAATTAGATAATTCAAAGGGCAGGCACGCCCCAACTGACTAATATCTGTGACGTCACGAGTTTGGCTGAATTGTTGGTTGCATATCCGATTATACAAGTAGTTGCTCCTTGCTCCTCCAAAAAGAGGGCAAGAAAAGACCACACAATTCCACAGTTTTATAATAATTTAAAATTTATTACATGGGTTTATTATGTATACAAAAAATAATGAACTATGTAAAAATGCAAACATAATTTGTATTGTATCATTAAATAGTTAAATTGCAACAAACATTTAATTAATGATAGGTAATAAGACACGAGTATGAAAATTAGGACACGAGCGTTAGCGAGTGTCGTAATGAATACGGGTGTCTTAGTAGCCATTAAATGCGTGTTGCATACACTATTTTTTCTATGATAAGTAAAAATAAATATAGATACAAATTTATTTACAAAATGTATTAAACTTGAACTTACGAAATGAAACAAAAAGGAACTGCAAAATAGTCAATTTTAACACAAAGTAAACAAATTATTTTTTTTGATGAATTATCATACTCTGAAAAGTGCAGTTATTAACCTACAACTGCGGCATCTTTGGCAGTTCTGTTATAATATTGACAGATGCTGTTGTGGATGTTGATGGAGGAATTATTAATAAATTATTGGTCTGATTATATTCAATCGAATTCAAAATTTGATTAGCTACGTTTTCTTTATTTTGGACTAATTCTTCTATATAACTTTTGACCACTGTGGTGAACTTCCACCCACCGTGGCGTTTTAGTGATATAATATTACCACCAGCATCTAATACTAACTAATATAATACTACTAACTAATATTGTCGCAAAACTGCGACGGAAGCAGTGTCCGGTATATAAATTGGATTCTGGAAGATAAACAGCAATTTCTTTTCCAATGATTCCAAATTTGTTTATTCTTTTGTTTTGAAAGGTGCATTTTTTTTAATTAACAAAAAATGACGGGTAATACAATTTTTGGACGAAGTTTTATGTATTTCTTACATATTTCATAATATTTTCCAGTAACTGTAAATTTTCGACTTGTCTTTGTTTCTATATCTTCACTTAATTGTGACTAAAAGAATCGATTTTAAATTATTTACATTTCAACTTATGTAACTTATGCCTTATACAAGCCTCCATAATACTAAAAATATGTGCCATCTATAAAAAAATAGATTTCTGTAGATCTGTAGATTTCTACAGATCAGTACATTAAAAAATAAAATTTACTAATCTTAGACAAAAAATATTTAATATTTAGAGCTTTTCTAATAAATTGTTTTATTTTATTTGTAGAAACCGCATTAGACTTCTTAGGTTTGTACCCCTCAAATTTTTTTTTACCTCATAGTGCGTGCAGTTTGGAATATCGCGAGATATCCACTCGATGTGTTAGATATAAAGTGGACTTTAAAATGGAATAATGAGCCTATAGTGTTGTAGATTTAAAATTTTTAGATATATTATCAAAATTAGCAAGAAGACAATTTGTATCTTAATGAAAAATTTGTATCATAATGAACATTATTAAATTATAAGTAATTTGCAACTAATAAAGTAATAAATCAATTAGAGTATGGGAGTATAAAAAAATAATATCTTGTTGGTATTTCATTATAACTCTATATTTCTAAAAGAAAACAACATTTGCAATAAATCCTATTTCTGCAAATTAAACATATACTTATAAGAAAAAAAGATTAATTAACTAGAAAAAAATAGGTTAATTTTTCTAATTGTTTTGGACTGTGTATTTACAAAACAGTTTATTTGATAAAGATAAATATAGTTACAGAGGCAAGTTATGTGCAGTAATACAGGAAAAGGTGGAATACAAAAAACTATTTGAGGTAAAACAGAAAATAGTTATTTGTTTAATTAGAGAATAAAGCATGTGACAAGGCGTAGCCGAGCTTTTGAAGATTTGAAGCCAGGCAACGCATTAAATTTGCCTTATCGCTCTATTGAAGATTACAGGGTAGGTTAGGATTTGATTTACTAAATAATCATGTTTAATTTTATGTTTAAATAGTACATTTTTAAATAGATTTTATTTAAATTGTTGTAAATACAGAACTTCCCAACATTCGCGGATGAAATTATTAGAAACTTCTCAAATAATAGTATCCCGACTTAGACGACCTACCCTCAACTCTTTTCTGAATTAGATGTATTTTGGCTAAAAGATAATAAATAAACTAACAATTGCGCACAGGTTGTCTAAATATATCTAGGCTAGATCTTAAATATAGTATAGTGATAGTGTCAGTGATAGTGTTTATAAAAGTCTCATAAGAATTGCAACACCAAGAAGTTGATGGATTTCAACCAAATTTTGTAGAATCTTTTCTCTAGTTAGTGATAACTGATAACAAACTTGAAAACAAAATTTTAAGTAGTCGTTATGATAATAATTTGTTTTGCAAAACTTTTATCAGCAAATGTGAATCATTTAACTGTTGTTTTCTTAAATTTTTACGTCGTTCTTAATTTTTACGTTATTGTTTGTTTTGTTGTGTTTTGTTTTTTATTGTTATTTTGTTTTTAGTGCTCATAGTGTATTGAAAGCTAAAATACGAATTATTGGCTGGCCATTTACTACCAAAACTTATTATAAATATTTATAAATTAATTAAAATTGGAACATTATTTTGTATTACATTGTGATATCATAGGTTACATTAATTTAAATATTGTTTTATTTTATTACAAACAACACGTAAATATAATGAAAAATTAAGTTTTTATTATTTTAATAAACGCTAAAAAGTTACTATTATATTTATTTTATAATTATATTTATAAATGCAGTCTTTGAAGACCGATGCTTCGCAGCGAACGTTATATAACTGTAATGATTCACTTTTACGTTATTTGCTATTGAATTTCTTTGTATGTTATTATTACGTATTGAGTTTTTGTTAACAAGAGTGATTCAGTATTATGGATATTATTGTACAATTTAAGTTAGTTACAAAAGTGGCACCGCCGGTTGTCATTAGAAATCTATTGTATTATTTGATCCCACTGCATTGTTAATATTGTTGTAGGGCAGAATTTGTCGTAGTGGCGGAAGAAAATAATACAACAGAGAAGGTTTTTAGAATTTCTGGTGACTATAACCACAGCCATCGATATATACAAGCCAGGCTGAGAAAAAGGCAACACCGCAATTGCCGATGTCAGCGGACCGACCCATTATGGAATAAGTTTTAAAATTTTAATATTCAATTAAGAAAATCAACGAATTAAACGAATTCTCGTTGAAAGTAAATCTTATATAATCAAAAAATTAAATTTCTTACCTTTTGCAGCAATACAATCTATTATTAACCCTATCAATAAATATATTTACAGATTTAGAGATTGAATTTTAACGTATTTGGTAAAGGTAAAGTACTAAATGTTTAGACATAATATTGATGAAAACAGAACGCACTATTCCCTATAATTCTAATTTTACAACTATACAAATAAAGTTAATGGGATTTCATTTGTTAAGCATTGATTTTGAGATACTTTATCTTGTCCTTTAAAAACGATCCATCACCTGGATTATGGATAAATCCTTTGATTGGCTACTTGCCTTGATAAATACAAATGTATAATAAAAAAGATTTAAGGCAAAACATCAACCTTTAAGCGAGATTTGTCTAAAAGATGTACTTCAGTAGTTTAGACAGCAAATGTTTAGTATTAATAACAATATCACTAAGATTTCAGTATAATTGAAAATCCACAATTAAGATAACAATATAAAACCTTTTCGTGAGGTTGTTTATATTGACACTTGTCTTCTTAGCTGGATTTTCAAACATTTAATAACACTGATGCCGGAATTGTTAGGGGTGGTTTTAAAGAGGAAATCTAATTTTTAATGCACTCAAACTCACTACATCTATTAAATGTCAATAGAGCAATAAGATGTAAACATTAGAATCCCCAAAAAATCAAAGCAAAAGAATTAATTAAAAACTTTTCAAATTTTGAGGTTATGTTAGTAATTTAGAAATATTTTTTTAAAATCGAACTCACATATGTTACGTGTTAGTCTAATCCATTTAGCATAACAACTCACACACCTTAGAATCAATTAAACATAAATAGTACATATGAAAACTGCATAATTAGAACAAATTTAAGAAATGACAAACTGTTGTTTACATTTCATCGGTCCGCTGACAGTGTTGCCGCTGTTTATCTCAGCGCGGCTAGTATTTATCGATGGCTGTGCTATAACCATATACTAGACACTAGAGTACTAGAGTTATTTAGAGTTATAGAGTTATTCGATTAAAATATGAGCGCTGGATATTATATTGTAGTGTCTACATCTGTCATGGCAGTAAGGAAAGGAGCAGTACAACAGCTAAGGTGTTGTACTAAAGTTATTGGAGGCAATCTAAAGTTGTTATTGTGGACGAATACATTACTTAAGTATAGTACCTAAAGTAACAGGTGGCTTTAAAGACACCTATACACCCATATAGCCACTATAGCATCTATCATTAGAAATACTACGGTACGTTTTGTAACTGCAGCTGCGCTGGAGATTTGCACAAAACCCTTAGATCGTTTTTCTCCTAAGTATACGTAGCACTATTAGTACAGACTTATAGAGGCTAGCTGATCAGTGTGTATTGTGTTAACAGAATGACACAGATAATGATCTATTTTATTTGTTAATTATATTTGTAAATTATAATTGGATCACTAATATGACTAATATCTTTACTTGAAGGCCTGTTTCTCAGTAGAAATTGTAAAAACACAGGATTATAACATAAACAAGTATGTAAAATAAAAATTAAGTAAATAAATAAAATTTTGTTATTTTTATTTATATAAAACTATCTAATATTAAATTTAAACTCTTCGATGTTTTTTTGTATGAGTTCACTTTCTTTGTCAACACTTATATTCTCTGATTTTGTTTATAAATAGTTTCTCGAAATTAAAGCATTGTAGTTTGAGCATTGTAGATCTTACCGGAAGTAAGAGAAAAACTGTAAAAAATTTGACTTCTTCTTAGAGGTCATAGAGGTCTGAAGATGCAGGTTTTGTGTCAAGTTCTTCAAATAAAGTTATGTAAGTTTATTTTTAGGTATTTTTAGGATTACTTTGTGTAGTAACACTTCAAAAAAAATGGGTAAAGTAGCTTTAACGCGGAGAATAAAATCAATTAATAATTAAATAATAAAAAATATTGATAATGAGATAAAGCACTTGGCGTCATCTTTTGGTGTCGCTGGCAAGTTTCAGAAAATGGCTCGTGTGTTGGCGGGCAGAAACACTTCTGTTCTGTTACATTTTTTTACTCTAAATATATTCGTAAAATGCATTATTTTAACTGCAAACTTTGGGTTGTCAAATTTTTTTTATTTGTTTATTTCTAGTTCAAATTTTTTTAGATTACAATGAAGTGCTTTTTCGACTACCAAAACTATTATAATTAAATTATAGTAATAGAACTGTGTTCTTCTTCGGAAAGCGCGTGCACCATTACCATCTACTACTTGTTGTCAATAGAGACAAGAGTATGTTTTACAGTTTTCAGTATTTGTTCAGGAAAAGCAAATTTGTTGATTCAGCAAAATTTTTGTATGGCGCTTGTTTAAATAAATATATAAAGGTAGAACAGTTTTGTAACAATAGTAAAGTTTTGAAAATAAACAATGTACAAAGTAACGTTTTAACAAGGGTGAACTGGTGCATGATGTTTGTTGCACTGCTTCAATAAATCGCTAACAAAGCTGGCGCAGGTACTTAAAACTTGAGATTACCTGAAGTTACGCTCGAAAATTGCAGTTTAAGTTCTAATTAAAACAAAGTCTCTGACAGGGTTGCGGTAGGTGCTAGATGTTTGAAGATAATCTCCTTTTGTCACTTATTCCCCGTTCAAATCAACGTATACAATCTTATTGTTCTGTGTTCGCTTGACTCAATTAACTCTGAATAAGCTCCTTTGTACCCAGAGAGACTTTTTGTAATTACGCTTCTGGTAAAGTTTTCTTTAGCTATGTCATGTCTTATAGGCAATTATATTGATCTGCTCGAGTTTTTTTCAATCAGAAATTTTTAATTAAAGTCGGTGCGTTACGAAATCCATTAGCGATAATTCATAAGCTCGCAGCGCGTCATGGATGTTCGTGAGGGTTGATAATGGCGCAGTAAAACGTCCGAAACACTGGCAATCACGGTAAACATTGTGCGATAACGGCACGAAACTACATTTTGGTAATGGGCTCCGTGTCACGTTGTTGTCACTCAAATATACGCCGCACACACGGAAAATTCGCACAAAAGGGACTCTTTTTTGTCGACAGTTAAATTAAAAAGTAAGTGCGCGTGACGTTAATTTCGTTTGGGTGCTTTGGATGGCCTCTCGTGATGCTTTTCCCTGCCACGAGGAAATCTGAGCATCTCGAGTGATATGCTGAGGGGGTGTCGTATTGCTACACAGTCGAGATGTTCTCTTTCGATTACCTGATCCCAGTTGATCAGAATTTATTGCAATAAAATCATTAGAAGTTTTGTTGTCGACCCAATTACAGAAAATTGGATTTTTTTGCTTATTACTACAAACTAAAGACGTTACCATTTTAAGATAATTACACGTTATTACTAGTACCGGTGATATTAGGAACAAGATGAGCGTTTATTAAACTTGCGACAAAATAGGATGCTAGTGATATTGTGCAGGCAACTTTGGAACTTAACAACACTGAAATCAAAATGAAACAATCACTTCTCTTTTTATTTTAAACAGTTAAACACTTTGTGCTAGAAAGTTTCTGAAATTAAGACAAAAGCTTCATAATTTCAAAGTTCAAAATAAATGTACATACTTAGTTTTGTATGAAATCAAGTTTATTTTCAAAATGTCAGGAAATTTATAACTTACGCATTTATAACAATAAACAAATAAAAGATAATAACATCTAAATAATGGTCTAATTTCTAGTTGAGATACTACCGGTAGTATCGTAATTTTTAATACTTTTCTATGGCAATAACAGATTGACATGACAATTACAGAATAAGGACTACTGTAAGTAAGGTATGAATATTGAAATGTCTATTCCAAAAGTATTTGCTCATTTTTATTTCATCAAATATTCCGTCAAAAACAGAACACTTATTATGTGAATTATACTTTATTGCAAGACAACAAATTACTTTTATAAAAATGATTTATTGAATCTGTTGACAACTAACAAATCTTTGTTTTTTAGTCATTTCGCAACATGCAATTTGTTTTAGCAAGGTAAATATACGACACATATATTAGAACGAAATTTTTGTGAAAATGGAGAATTATTAGTAACTATTGGTGGAATAAATTTTTGTGTAATGGTTTTTTTTATTAAATATTCTTGCTACCAGTTCCGAAAAATTTATGTTAAATTTTTTTAGTAATTGTGTTATTTTAAAACTGTTAATAGATTTTTGTCTGAGAAGAGATTTTGCAGTAGTTTTTTTAAATAAACACACAATATAAAATATTTTAAATTTACTACATTTTTGGCAGGAATAAGAGCTGCAGCTGAAGTTCGAATTTTCGAATCCAATGCGAGTTTTTAACTCGTCCCACCTTATGTTTGGGTTTTTATTACGACAATTACACTAAAGCGTTTACATCCTCGCAAACATTTTTAAACATTGATTTCTCGCATAAATGTTACGACAGTTTTACTATTGGTTGATGTTATTTCCTCTTGGATATCAGAGACGGAAACGTCAAGACGTCGTAAAAGCCAGAAGGAAACAAATTTCGTTGACAGTCATCGCATGCATATAAACGTTTTCCTGAACGATGACCTCAGCAACATTAAAGTCTAGTGAAAAATTTTCTCAGAAAATGGACGACTTTTCTCTCGTAACATCCCCTTCTGACTCCGGCGCGTACTACTTTAATCTGCCTCCATAATTTACATTCCATTCACAGCCGTCTTTCTACCACATATAGGACAAAATAAAAACATATTTCATCCTAGGAAATTCAATAGGATAGCATCCTTTTGCATGAGGCATTTACATTTTATAACAGGCATGTAAAATTTCATTTCCTACTTCTCCAGTTACTTTGTTTTAATAATACGAGTACAAACAATTTGTTCAGCTATGCGGACATTTTCAGGTTTTAGTTCAGATTTCAGGTAGGCTAAAAATAGACTATTTACAGACTTTTTTGTAATTAAAGTCAGATGTATTATGATTTTAAAACTGCATAAAGCAGACTTTAGAAAGCAACCGCAAAATGTGCCTAGAACTGAATACATTTATTTCACTCTTGTAATTAAATTACTGTGATAAATTAGATGTCCAGTTATTTTTTTTAACAGGAGGAGTAACTTGTAAAAGTAAACAAAGCACTTATTATCTCAATACATTCTTACTGAAATCGTTATGAAAACATAAAAATGTATGTTGCAAATGAAAAAACTGAAGTGCTTTTAAAGTGGGAAAAAGATATAAAAAATTAACAGACACTCATGAATTAAAAATATGTTTTTTACAGTTTGCGTGGGTACAGTTTCAATTTCATAATGCTAGGGTTGAAGCTTTTATTTTCGGTATAATTTGCTTATTATTTTTAACAACATTAAACGTATATTTACACTATTAACCGGACCTGTTCTGTACACAATCATTTTTAGGTATAAAATCAATAGAATTTATAATTATTAAAATCAGTCATAATTAAATTATTTTTAGGTGTAAAATAAATATGGATAATATTAGAATAAACACTTTACTCAATTTTATTATCTAGTTTTATTGGTTTAGTTGTACCGGTTTCGGCTGCTAAGTCTTTTTTAGCTCTTACCGCAATTGTTACACTTTCTGATAAACACAGAAGTTTGATTTTATCTTTAATTTAACAATTTAATGTTTTGTCATAACTATGACGTTTATCGTTATTTTTTCTAGCATGACTTTTTGGAATTTACTTTTTTTTGGCCGACTACTTGATGACTCCTTTTCCAATTTCATTAGAATTAGTTGTGTTAGAATTTTGATTAAACTTGTGGGTTCAACATTGATTTTTATTGTCATTATTTATATGAAAATTACTCTCCTTTAAAAAAGAAAGAATGCTTCAATCAAATTGGTTTGTGCTTTAGATCTTTATTAGCTTCAATTTATTATTCTGTTTTTTTTTGTAATATTATTCTCCGTTGTGGTATGTAATACGAAGTTTGCAAAAGTATTCTGTTCCTTGGTCTATACTGAGAGAAAAAATTTAAAATACGTCTAGCAATAAAAAAAAATAGGAAAACCAAAACTTTGTCTTCTTAGCAAAAATAATTAATTTGTATTATTGTTATACAATTGTTGTTGTTTTGACTATTTTTGTCGGAACCTATGTTAACATCCTCACATTAAACTTAATTCTCAAAACCAAAAATTTTTAATGGAATTTGGTGGAAATTGAAACAAAATTGACGAAATTTTTGTTGTAAGTACATTTTGTTGTGGCGAATATTATTAAGGACTTTTTTTTACTTAACTCAATTTTTGACGTCAATTCTAGTTCAATATCTTTATGTAGTAAACAAATTGTTTTGTTTGCAAAGTCTATTTTTACGTTTAGATTTCTTAAAAGTTCTTCTCTTAAAATCACTGTTATTTATACAATCGTTTTTAATTGCTAACTTACCATAACTTAATTTTATTTTTATTTTCGCTTCATCTAAAATTAGCACTTAAGAAATGTCTACCGTTTTTTAAAATTTTTTATTTTAATTTCTCTTACGAGGTCCTTACAAATCAGATTTTTATTACACTTTGTATTTTCAACAATACTAACTTTACTACTTTTTTTTTTTTCTACATTTATTACGTTATGTGCTGTCTCACAATTGAAGACATCATTTGTTAGGTCCGTTTTACTTGTACAAACACAGAGCTAATATGACCAATTTTTAGGTATACAACCTTTTGTAATATATTGCAAAATGTCTTAGTTTTTTGTAAATGAAACACTTCCATCGTTTTTCTCTAGTCCTGGTAACGTAAAAACATTATGTTCTACCCGGCGCCTCCACCATATTTTACTGGTCTTTACTAAAGAGCTTGAGATAGAAAGTAACTGAACTTTTGTGTGACAGTATTTTATTTTATTTGTGAATAAGATTTTATTTTGTTTTGTTGTTTTATCTGTTACTGTAAGAATAATATAATTTATTACTAATTAGTTTATATAACTACCATTTTTCTAATGTGTAACTTAAAACTTGTAGATAACATACATCTAGCACTAACAACAACAAAAACTTTAAGATAAATATCAATAAACTTTATCATTTGAAAAAAATATTAAAGTTTATTTGAAAGTGGAAAAAATTAATACAGGTTTATGAATTAAAAATGTTTTTACACTTTGGGAAGCAATATTTCCAATTTCATAACTGTTAATGTTTTAGCTTTTTGATCTAGAAATATAGGATATTAAATAAAAGCGTTTTAAGTTTACTCTCAAGCTTACTTTAGATTTATATTTAGATTTTTTGTCTTTGTCATAAGTAAATTTTAAAATAATTACAATTAATTATAATGAATGTAAATTCTCTACATAAAAGCTAGCCACATTTTTATTAAAATTTAAACTAAGTTAAACAAAGTTGGAAATTTATTATTTTAAGAGATCACTGGAATTTTCGTGGCTCTATGGAGGTTATTTATTAGCTTTTTGAGAGTGGGAGTGCTAATCGTCATAGCAAACTTTATAAATATTGCTACGGCAACAATGGTTTTTTTAAATAAAATTTTAATAAAAAATAAACGTTATTTTTCAAGACAAAAAAGTTAGTAGTTGTTTGTAGTATAATCATAAGTGGCACAAAATTGGAACTAATGAAAACCTTTACATCTCGTGATAGAAAACGTTAACAGAAGAGCAAGTATGTTGTTAACATTTTTTAACAATATTTTTTTTGAAATGTTAATGTTTCAAAATAGCACATATACGAGCATTTTGACTATTTGTAGTACCTTTGCTATCGCGGTATACACTGAGTATATCAGAAATGATGGTCATAAATTTAACCAGTGATACATCTTATCAAAAGAAACAACGCAAAAAAACGCATTTATGCGACAGATGCTAAAAATTTCAAATTTTGTCTCTTTTTAGAAAGTCACAATACGCTTATGATCATTTAGTTATTATTGTAATATAGCTTAGTTATTTACCATAATAATACTACATAGGACAGTGGCGGGTATGGTATTTTGTACAAAATTTTTAAATAATTTTATCTTAATAACGGTTGAGATTCGGATAAAATGGAATCTAGAAAAAACTTTTTATTAAGCGAGATCTATTACTGGCCTAATTTTTTGACCATCATTTCTGATACATCCTCTATACTTTTTGGTTTTTATTGTGTTTTAGAGGACTGCTTTTAAAATTTTGTGCAAATCTGTCAGATAGTTTGCCTTTTACAATTTAAAAAAAAGTGTTTTTGTTGTATAAAAATAAGGGAAAAAAATTTGAATGTTAAGTAAGCAGAACCAAATATATAGAATTGAAAAACCACCTTTTTTGTAGACAATGCCGCAGTACACCTTAATACATCTTGTATCTGAAACAATGCTTTATAAATACGTATACATAATACCGACAAATTTGCACCCTTTTACTTCCTAAAAATATAAAACTTACAGTTTAATTAAATTAAGAGATATGTTTAAGGCAATCAAATAAAGGTTTTTACTAAAATTTAGGTTGCTCAGAATTTCATCTAGGTTAGTCTAATTTTACTGGAATATTCTCAATGTTGTAATTGTTTTACAATATTGTCTTTCAGTATTTATCTAGGAGGTTATAGATGTTTTTATCTAACCTATCAGTTTTTGATTTAATCGGTCGTACTACACAACATTCAGATGTACTCTGTTAATTTTTGAACGCTACGGCAAATCTCCTTTTTTGAATAACAAACTTTACTTGGAAGATCTAAAACAATCTTTCTGAAAACAGCTCAGTAATATAAAGTTTGAATAATATGAAAGTAATGTAAAGACTATTTTTACTCTGACGTTTTGGTATCTACATTTAAAAAACCAGGCAAAATTGTTTAAAATTGTAGTAGCAAAAACACGTGGTGGAGAAAGCTTTGGCATGGTGGCCGTCTACGCTTTAGGCCCTACTTTATTAAAAGTTGATTAAATGTTATGTGTTTCTTGTACATTCTGATAGAAACAAGTAACACACCCAGTCATTTCCATCAAGCAAATCAACTAAGCTACAAGGAGCTTACATAGTTATAGTTATAATAGTTACATAAAGATGTCTTTTCTAAGAAAATTAAGAATTATTTTATAAAAATTGAAGCAATAAATTAAAACAGGTATATGAAGACAACGCGTCAATTTGACAATACGGAATATTTGAATTGGGGTTTTTTGGGATGCACTAATTTATGTGAAAATTTTATTTTATTTGAAGCCGACTAGTTTCAAACCCTTAAGGGTCCATCTTCAGGGCTCTTGTCAAAAGCGATGGTGACAAACACAATTAAATAAAATATAATTCTCACATGAATTAGTGCACTCCAAAAAACCCTAATTTAAACAAAAACGTAAAATGTCAACAAAAACCCCAACAACTAAATATTTGGTTTTAAAGACTATTCAAAATTTTAGACGAGCTCTGAACGAGGAGCAGTTAACTCTACAATAGGATTTGTCTTAAAAAATTGTGTTTTACTGTTTTATAATAACGAAATTGTCTTAATATTTTACAAATTTATTTATTTTAATATTTAAGAACGGACAAAATTATGTCACAACTCTCAAGATTGTTCTGCTTTGGCAACAATTTTGCTTTCGGTATGTTAAAGAAAGATTTTGCGGCTTAGGCAGATACATAATATATTTCACATCCTTATTAGTGTTTAGTAATTAATGATTGTGGTTTAGAGGACAATAAATAGGTTGACGATCTGCTCTGTAAAGACTTGTATATAGGCTTTATCGAGTCGGGACCAGTTTTAGAACACATTACAAAAAACATGGTGGCAGCAGGTAAACCATTTAATATTTTTTTTTAATATTTTTTGTTTTTAAGACCAGACAGTGTTTGTAGCCTTTGTATTTTTATAAAAATGTTTAGAAATTTTCTATGTTGTGTATAATCGACTCTGACACCTCGCTGGGCCTCAGTGTATAAACCGTATTTAAAATTGTCCATTTTTCATCCGCTTAGTGTTTCTTCCCGGCGATTTATTAACATTAATGAACACTATACTTTACAGTTTTAACACGTAAATAAATTAGAAGCGAAGTCTGCCGTCCTATCGCAGCTGGAGCACCGTAAAGATTGTTCATTTCGCAAATTCGCCCGTCTCATCATTTTCCCCGAGATCCAGCCTTAACTGAATTATCAAGCTACCGGATGTAAATATTTCCGAAATTAGTAGATGCCGGGACCTTCTAATGGGATCATTCCATTCTGTATCTATTCCTGGTACGTGTATGCGTATCAATGGGTCTCCAATGGCTGTAATACTCGGTCGAGTAGCTCGTTCATGGCAGTCTGCGATCGTGCGACTGGATGAGCTTACTACGCTAACTGCGATCGATTCAGCCTTCCCAGGCCTAGTGCGGCCCTTCAGAAGCTGCATTTGTTTCCACTCTGCGTGTAATTGGTAACTACATTGCCCCAGTAACTTGATTTTGTCACAAATGTCGAACGCTTGACTAATACGAAGCTTAAGATATCGCTGAAAAGAAAAAGCTTTCGGACTTGCGTGGGTTGCAAACTTTATTATTGTATGTCGTAACGTTAGCTAATTTCTCCCTGTCGTGTTGTACTTCCTGATAATTATTTTTTATCGTCGTTTCAGTTAGAAATCCCATCTGTCGCAATTCCAGACAGTTACGGCGGAAATTTTCCAACGTTTTTTTTCCTACAGTAGATTTGTGGTAGTCTGAATTAATTGCGCCAGAGGCGGCATCGCCTTACGTCTGTGATGTGGAGGGTTTCAGGTCGTGGGGTTAGATATGTAACAGATATCTAAATATTTTAGTGTAGAGGTAAATATGCATAAATTTAGGTTGGTAATGCTTGCGACGGGACTTTGAAGGGGTTAATTCAAAAGCGATGCAAATAATACTGATAAACTTTAAGCTTTTGTTTCTGAGGATAAGTTTAAACCTGTCAGAACTTTAACTTCATTAAATTTTTTATGTTAACTGGAGCACACTTATAAACTTTATAAGCTGACTTAATCGCTAACTTCTTTAATATCACTTTTAAACTCTCGTTTTTCAACATTTTGTGACCAAGTGGTCATAACGTTTTTCCATAATAATGCTGTCCAAACCATATATACATGATAATTAAAAAAAATACTGAATTGCAAAGCTTTTAATCACTGTTATGTTTGATGTCGAAAATAAACTTTTTCATTTAAAATAATTAAAAACAAAACATTTTCAATTACATTTTCTGTAGGCTGACATACCTATGCTGAGACAGGAAAAAATAACTTGAGTGAAATTGTTTAACAGAAAGCTAATTATCGTTCTATGGTAATTTCGTAAAATATCTCATTATGATCAGATAATAAGATTACTGACCTAATATGATTACATATTTGTCGTTAAACAATGTTGTGTAATAATTTAAATTGCTACTCAAATTACTATTGATTGTTAATTACTAAAATATTTGTATCATAATCAAAACAGATTAAACGATTGGTACCTATGCAAAATAGCAGCACGTAGATATAGTTATGATAATAAAATAGTTATTTATATTTTTTATTTTGATAATTGATAATACTAAAAATGCATCTGCTGCTTCTAAAAATACTCTTATAAAGATGCTAACGTTACTACTCAATAAATCTGTCAGAAAATCAATTCACTGAAAGCATTTCTCACTCAACATTCTAGACATACTAGAAATGTAAGAGAATTTTATTTTAAAAATGGCATCGGATTTTAGTAAATCACGAAAACATTATGTAAAAAATAAATAAATAAATAAATAAAGTAAAGAATTGTTGTACTGTTTATAGTCAATTACTGTTCAATAGAACATATATTGTATTAATAGCATATTAAGTATTGAGAACGCTAAGGATTCTTTACGGATCAAAGATAATTGTTTAGAAAAAACCTAGCAAACTTTTTTTGACATTACTGAATGATATTAAATTTTGCTAACAAACTTTTATGTTAAAAAAAAATTTAGCTTTCAAGATGTTTTACAAACATACCATTTAATTCGCTCTTTTTACGTTTTGGTATGAAGACTGTTGTATAAAAAAACATTAAATGATGATTAACACAGCTCCGAGATTGAAAACAAACGTGTTAATTTGGAAAAAGAGTGAGATTCTGAGTGCAGTGCGTTAATTTCTGAAAAACATCATAAAAGCGCTACGAGAACTTTGTTGGGAAATGCTTTTGAGAATTCTAGGTCACGACTTCACCTATTGGTGACGTATGTTGCGAAAGTGTATGTAACCTTATTTTCGGATGTGCTAGAAGCGAATTGGCTGTTTTAGTCTGGTAGCAGAGCGATAAAAACGCGATTCTCTCAGCATATTATTAAAGACGATAGAAGTGTATTATTGAATTTTTGTAAATTTATTGTTGTTTAATAAATTAACAGCTTAAAAATCAATCAAAACATGAATTGAGTCTACGTCACAGTATACAGGTTGTTCTATAATTAAAAGTTAATAATTTTCTTGCCTATTTGAGGCATGAATTTAAAATAAAAGTTAAACATAGACCCATAATTGTATTCTTGACAATGCGACTTTCTCTGTCTATGAGAATACAATTTCTACAATTTTATTCATTTTAAAGTTTTATGCAAGTGTGTCGATTTTCTATAGCCAGCTATAATCTTTTTATTTCAAAAAACCGCGTATCTACTACATTGTTATAACTTATTACAGTACATTAAAAAATAAATTTATGTATAACTCAATTTAAAAATTGCTCTTGACGTGATCAGAAATTCGAATGTTACTACAATAAACAAGTGCTATTCTGAATTACTATTTCAACATACAGGATGTTTTAAAAGTTTCCTTTTTTAGTTTTTGAGAAATGGGGTCTTAAATATAAATTTTTGGTTAGCTGTATTTTAAAAAAATTATACTATAAGGTATTTGTATTAAGAATCTTGAATAATTATGAAGGTTACATTTTACTGTAGCAAGAATTTGCAGCATTTAGTCTATAGTTATATTAAATTTTAAGAAATAGTGTTTTTGTTGATTTTATTTGTAATAATAAAAATTTTTGTAATATCAAATGTTATCATTACTGTAACTGTTAAAACAGAGATGGTTTTTTTAAACTTTTTGCTGATGTTTTTTGGATCATAATTAACAACGTACCAACAAATTGATCAGCGAATTTTGGGACAATCTGTATAAATAAAGAAAAATGTTTGCAATGGAAGCAAGAATAGAGGGACTTTATATTGACCTTTAATAAACTACAAAAGCAAAATAAGGTACCGAACAATTTGTAACGTTAAAAGACTTGATAAAGGAATAGAAAGGTATTTATATAAAACATAAAATTTTGAATTATTAATATATATATTGTTGTATATGTTGCGATGTAATATAGATTATGTGTTAAAAAGAAACAGACAACGGTATATAATTAAAAAATGATCTATATAGGACAAAAAAATTTAAATTATTAATTAATTAAAACAATAAATAAAAACAATAGCTAGAGCATTAGAAACAATATAAAAAATAAAATTATATTATTTTGTTAGTGTTTCTTGTGTAGAATAGCAAATTGGACACCTCTGAGACTGATAATGAATGTGTCAATCTAGAAGGAGTGTGAGGCATTAAGTGATCTGCGTTATTTCTTAAATATTTTTAAAGTATTTCAGAGAAATTTTAAGAGAAAAAGATGGAAATTTAATACTGTAGTAAAGAATTATGTCAATAGTCGTAAATGAATTATCTAATTCTAATTTACTTATACCATTCAGGAATTTAAATCTGGTATTAACAGGCTGGGCTGGGCTAATCAGGTTGGCAACTTCTTGAGAAACTAGTAGGTACTGAGTACTATAAGTATTGTAGTACTGTCTTTGTTTTATAATATTTATTATCCAAATAATAAAAATAGTAAGCACAATAAGTTTTAAGTTTTGATTTAGTATGAGTTAAAAGTCGCAAAGACGAGGCGTCAGGCGAAATTGATAAAACTGTTTTTTTTTTATTTATTACATGTACAGAAACAATTTGCGTCAGTTCTGTGGAAATATTTAAAAATTAACCATCAAAAAAAATTAATTATAAATTTCTTTACAGCATAAATAATGAGCAAATTAATAGAGTTAATATTTATAATTTATACAGCTTTTTGTACTTTTTATTCTAAAATTTAACAATTTGAATTTTGTATTTTTTTCTTTTATTTGATTTTGCTGAATCAGAGTTGGTTTCAGAATATAAAATGTATGAGTTCTCTATTTAAAAAAGAAGAATAATAGAAGTTTTAGAAGAAGTTAAATAACGACGATTTGAAGAATAAAAAGAATTCAAAAATTTGAAAAACAATTGGTAGAAAACAGAACAAGAAAAACGCCGATCTACAGAACAGAAGAGTCATTCGCTAATCATTACGTTTCATTCATAGAGTAAAGCAAATGGATTTAATTAGTTAAATGAAAATTAGTTTAACTGTTTAATAAAATTCCTGAATAATAGGCAACCAATTAAATCTATTTGCTTTAAGATATAAATGTAAACGTGCTCATTAGCAGATGACATTTCTACTTGATAACGTAAATTTATTGCTAGGTGGCTGGCACTAGAGTTAAATGTTCTCAACAGAAATGTTCTAGAAGTCAAAAAAGTATTTGATGTAAACGTCAAAATTTGATGTTTATAAGATTTGGGAATAAATATGAATGAAATAGAAGCTAAAGTCGAAGGATAAAAAAGAAAACAAAAATTAGAATATTTAACATTTAACTGCCAAAACTTAAAATATTTTTGTATTATTAATTTATTTATAATTTTAAATGAAATAATTATGAGTTTGTTGATCGCGCAGAAATTAAATTTTGCTACACTGAGCTGTAACCTATATAGACCATGCCTAAATGCGCCCCTGAGTATCGTGCTTATTATCAAATAAACTCCTAATAGAACTAGTAGTAATGTGACTAATTATTTTACAATAATAAATTTCAAAATCTTAAAAAAATAATAAAACTGCCAAGTCAAAATAAGTTTTAGAAATTAATTATTCATAAGTAGCAATGTTTTTACAATAATTCCGTCATATTTTTAAGGGTGTTATAAAAGCTAATCTATTGTTTTAAGGGTTGCTTTTTTCTTTACAAGGATGGCCATTTTGTTACAATTTAAACATGCCTAATAGTTATAAATTACGGTGACTGGTGAGTAAGTTTTAGTTGTGCAAGTTTTCAGATTGAGAATAAAATGTGGAATGTAATTAATTTATTTAAATTATTTGATATAAACAAGAGAAATAGCGGTAAAATACCCAATTATAATCAGTATTTGTAAAATTGCTTTAATAAGCAAAATTTGTATTTATGCATGTTTAATACGTGCCAATTGTGAACGCAAAGGTCTCAATTTATAACGTTAAACCGCATTTAAACAAGGACCGGCCTTAATCTGATTTTATAGTCGTAATCGCTAATCCTGCGACTTTTGATCATCAATTACTCGGATGTTGTCCGAGCTAATTCTCGTTTCTTGCCTCAGCGACTGAAATTAATCAAATCCTCGCTATCGTTTAAAGCGAAATAATTATTCCGTTTGTCGCTTGATCTTAATAATTCATCAAAAAGTGAGTCGTGCAAAGTTTAAACGGTGTGCATCGATCGCAGTTTGTTTTTCTTCTAAAGAGGTGAGGGTGGCAAACTCGTAATTATTGTACCCGTCAACACGGACGGAGAACTCTGATTAATTATTTAGGTTTTCGGAGCAAATTCAGGTGTCTGACGTCCCTTTTTCGGAACGTAATAGAATACTTTGGAATCACTTAGCGTTGTCTCTCGCTCGACCAATTTGCATATTAAACTCGTTTTTAATGAGCTTAGAATTTAGGCAAACTTTGGCAGCGTCAAACTGTATGGTTTTTCCAGATCGGGTGATGGCATCGAAACTTACCTTGTTGTTAATATTTCAGCCGAGCTTTGGAAAGCTCGACTTGTTTTCAGCCGCAGAAGCTTCTCACAACTGCATGTATTATTCACCGGCTATTTTGCCTGTTAAAGGACTCCCCAGTTTCTTCGTGATCCTTTTGGCTAATTCCGCATTAACAGTTTTACGACAAATCGCCGGCACGGCTTTTAAAAGCTCATCACCTGTGTGGACGTAAGAAGCTTACACAAAAATCACGAAAATCATTTTTCATATCTCGCACTGTCGTTTCATGGCTTCTAAATCAATCGCGTGATAACATGAATTTCTTTGAAAGGAGGGGATCAAAACCGCAAAAATTCAATTAAAATTTCTCTGTGCCGCTATACGCCATTGCGGATTCTTTATTAAAATATTTTCTTACAAAAATATAGGAAATGAGTATGACTTTTTAATAATTAGAACGACGTGAATGTTGAGAATTTTATTATGATGTCATAGTCAGGATCATTGCGAGTGCTGATGTCGCCGCTGTTATTATTTTCAGTAAGTATTTGGGGCACGTTTATTATGCAAATGACGCAGTGACCGAGGCTTCAACGTACACCAGATTTGTCTTCCGAAAGTAGAGATATTTCCTGGACGAAATGTCTTACAGTTGAGTTATATTCGAGATTTGATGGTTATTGTACAATATTTCAGATTAAATAAAAGCTTCTTTTTAAAACGTGACTCAGGTCGTGAAATGGTAAGGATAACCCGAAATTATATAATTTTATATATTGCTATAACTTTATGTAATTGTAAAAGATAAAATAGACTCATACATTTTTCAACTTTCTAAGCTTTTGTGGCTTGCTTTGATTTCCAATTGGAACACTTTTCTTTTTAGAGACAGAAATAAACTCAAGAAACGAAATAAAAAGAAATAAAATCTTTATGACAGCAATAAGTTCTACTAAAACCAAAGTCGAAAAAGTGTTTAATAAATCTTATGAATTTCAAGGGTTTTTTGTAAGTTGAATTATCTTACTTTTTGAAATTTTTTTTAATATTAATAAAAAGAAGGTAAAAAACACGAAATAAACTAGTATATTACAGTACCAAAATATTCGTAGAAAATATATTTTTTATAGCCAAATTGTTTATCACACGAAATGTATTGCATATCATCGTAATCCTGCTCCACTTCTCATCTAGGAGAGCTTACTCCTGGAGTATTTTGAGCGAATATCTCTTGAGAAAATTATTTAAATTTTTTTGTATAGTTATGTAAGGTTTGAAAAAGATTAGCCAGGGAGCTAGAACATTCTCTTTGGCAATATAGTGTGGCCGATACATCCTAAAAATCAGTTGAAAAATTTCGAAAGATTGTTGAAAAAACAAGGTGTTTCAGAAATGCATACAAAAATTTTAACCAAAAATAGATCTCACCAAAACAAACAACTGTTTTAGATAACATTTTTGCGAATAATGCGGGGCGTTCTGAATTTTTTTAGCCTTATATTATTCCTATAAAAGTACGAAATGTTCATGAAATTTTGAAAAATTAAAAAACTATAGAAACCAGAAATGAATCTTTTAAATTTATCTAGAAAAAATTCTTTTTAAAACTAGATCTACAGGTAGTTAAAATTTTTGTATCCATTTCTGAAACATCCTGTATATTACTGAATACAGAAAAAGTAGTCAGAATGAATGAACTAGGGCAAAATATCTGTACTATAATGATAGCCACATTACTTATAACCACTTTTTACAAAATCATGGGAAATATAAACGACTTTATTGTGTCAAATATAGGTGGTCTTAAATAAACCGACAAACTACTATCTGTATAGTCAGTTGTTGAAACTCGTCTTGCAATTGTTCTGCAAATTTTTATTAAATTTATAACTTCTTTTTGAAATTTTTTTAAATCTCGTTTTGGCTATTGTTTTATTTTTTCTTAAATTTTTTGTTTTACTTTTATAGATGGATGTAGAGGTGCGCCAGAAATTCCCGGCCTAACATAGTTGCAGATATTTTATGAGGATAAAATTTTGACATTTTATAACTACATATCTTAGTAGGCTATGGAAACAAAATTAGCGACTTACGTCAAATAGTGTGTAGTTGTCAGCATTTTGAACCAAAGCATCTCTGAAAATGTCTCAGGTGACGAAAATTGAGTACAAAGCAGTTATTAAATTTTTAACAAGAGAAGGGCTTACACCAAAAATTATTAAAGAAAGGTTGAATGGCGTATACAGCCAAAGTTCCCCCTCTTATTCAGTGATAAAGGAATGGGCAAAACGTTTCCGCATGGGCCAGGAATCTCTTGAGGATGACGCCAGACCTGGACAGCCAGTGGAAGTGATAACGGAGGACAAAGTGGCTCTTGTAGAAGATCTGGTACTAAGTGACCGATGTTTGAAGGTCAAGGAAATAGCAGAAATGACCAAGCTCTCTGATACCACTCTTCGCCGAATTCTTCATGATCATTTGGGTATGCATAAGGTCAGTGCAAGATGGGTTCCTAAAAACCTTTCGGCTGTTCAAAAACAACGTCGTGTTGAGTGTGCTCAATCTTCTTTGGAACTGTGTGGACCTGATCCGAACATCGTGTTGGAAACTATTGTTACCGGAGATGGTTCTTTACTATGATCCTCTGTCAAAAAGAGAATCAATGGAATGGCGCCTTAAGGGTGAGGCCCTCCCACGAAAATTTAGAGTCTGCCAGTCAACAAAAAAAGTAATGGCTACTATTTTTTGGGATTGTATAGGAATCCTTCTGATTGATTTTAAAGAAACAACATGCAGGATTACTTTTCAAGTTGCGGGAAAGTAGGTATCCGAGAAAAACGGCGAAGAAAATTAACCAGAGGCGTGCGGTTGTTGCACGATAATGCGCCCGTTCATACTGCTGACGTTGCACAAGCTGTCATTATGGATTGCGGTTTCGAACAAATAGATCACCCTTCCTATAGTCCAGATATGGCTCCCAGCGATTATTATTTGTTTAGTTATTTAAAAAAGGACCTTTGTGGACGACGTTTTCGGGAGGACTTTGAGTTACGAGAAGCTGTTTTGGCCCATTTTGAGGACAAACCTAAAGAATATTTTTTTAAAGGGATTAAGTTGGTAATTAAACGTTGTAAGAAGTGCATTGAGGTTAAGGGAGATTACATTAAAAAATAAAAAAAAATGTTGTACTTTGACTTCTTCATTGTCAGGCCAGGAGCTATTGGCGCTCACGTTAATATAAACTTCTCTGTTTGTATTTGTTAATTATTTTAATTTTAATTAATTTAAAGGTTTGTTTTGTTACTTGCTATGCTTTTTTTCGTGTTGTCTTTTGTCTATGTATTTGTTTATATGTTTTTTAAAGTCATGTTTTATTTTTTCTTGTCACTTATTTATCATTTGGAGATTATTTTTACAAGACTTTTCTGTTTATCTATTTTGTCGCTGTGAACTAGTTTTCACTATAAAAATTTTGAAAATCAGTTAACACTATTAGATATCCCTCTTTTATTCTTGCTACATTTCGTTTTCATTAGTAGTATAATAAAAAATTATACTTACATCCTGCAGTGCCTAAAGGTAACAGATTTTAGCTGTGTGCTATCTAACATCTCTTATGATACTTATAAATTTGTTGATAAATATGAAACAAAGATATATATAAGGTGCTATAATTTAATTTTGATTACACCCAAATAATGAAGGATCAATATACACTAACACAGGTAACTCTGTCTTCTTTTTTGTCTACCGCTTGCTTCTTTATCCTTGATCTTTTCTATAATACTGATTTATTTTAAAAGCTCACTGAAATCAATTGCAACTGTTCTGTTTAGTTTTGAGTTTTTTTTGTAGAATGCGTTAACATTAGCATGTTTTTGGCAATCATTAGCGCAGTATAAATTGTTTCTTATTACAGTTTGTAAAATTACTTATTTTCTAATGTCTAATATTAGTATATTAGATCACATCGAACGTAAACCTAACTTTTGTAGTCGAGAACGTAGCTTGAAAACCAAGAGCGAAGCCCGAGGTTATCTAAACGTTTAAGACCACGATAATTGCTTACATTGAAGTTTATATACTGTTTTTGCAACCACCTTAAAGAAACATTTATCATTTATTTATATTATTTAAAAAAATTACAGTTTTTAGTTTTTTTGTCAAAATGTGTTTGAGGGAATTAATTTCTATAAGACCCTAAGGATGTTAAACAGGGTCATTTCTATAGTATTTAATACATGAGCAGTAAATGTTGTTATTAGTGTGGCACTAATACTAAACTAATGGGAGATGTGGTTAAAAATTTATAAAATAATAAATTTAATAAAAATGTACAAAGACATTTTCTAATACTTCAGTAATAAATTGTTGAAAATTGGTAATTAAAATTATAATTCATATTTGGAGTTTGCTTTAATTACCGCAGTTGCGGTTAATGACTCTTTTTAATTAGCTCAGACTATCCAAGTAAAGTTTTCAAACAATTTACGATCTTCTGAAAGAATAAGCGTTAAAATAAACCTTTGTTTTAGTTGCATTCAGTTTACTTTACTTTTGAGAAATTCTTTTCTCAGAGAACTTTTTAAAGAAAATATGCTACTTGTTCAGAAGGAACAAAATCCACATTTTCTAAAAATACATAACGACAATTCTATTTAGTTTCTTAAAAAAAAAGATTATCTAACTTTTTCGTCTACCATGGCTCAATCTACATTAACTCCAATAATCGAGGGTCTAATGTAATTTGCTTTAATCTTAGAATTTGGGGCAAATCTTAAGCTTAATTTGATCTTTACTTTAGTATAAATTATTCAATTCTAAAGTTCTCCAAATGATTATTTTACATGAATTTAATTTCGGTTTTAAGGTTTAAGATTTTAGGTTTAAGGGTTGTAAAATATAAATTTCATCTAAACTTTAAATCCTCTCATAAATCTGATACTATATCATGCATACGGAGACGTAGGTGTACATTCTCGTATTAAAATATTTCAAACTGTATAAATTTAAATAAATTTAAATTTTGCATCGGTTAGGTATTTCAAAATGCAATTAATTTATTGGTTTTAAGTTGCAAAAATCTGTATTCTAATCATTGTAAAGTAATTCTATATGTGAATCTAAATTAAAAATAAACAAATTTAAATTTTGTTAAACAGAAAAATATTTGCATATTTTAACCCCGGAATCTTTTAAAATTTCTTGATATTTTCCTTCGCAATCTTACCGTCAACGCCGCCACACGTGAGTTTCATACAAACCTCTTGGCAAGTGGCTTACTTCGTTTCATCTTGAAGAAAAATGGCGTCAGTCTCCGCCTCCACTTAATTCAGCTTTATGACTGTATTAATGACCGTCATCTGCTCATTTGTTTTGGACTTTGCTCACACAAGTCCAAAACATTGACATGTCGTGAAATTTTTTTTCCTAATTAGGAGAAAACTTTGTGATCATAAATATGCACGCTTTTGTTGTTTTACGACACCTTTGAGATTCAACGAGAGCATCCTCGACCGAAATAAATCACGATGAATCCTTCGATGACCTGACCTATTATGGAAGCATTGTTCCTTGCATAAAGCTCGAGTTTTAGGGATATAGAAAATCGGATAATAAGCAACACTTCACTGACACATTTTGTTCCCGTGTTGAATCCGTTTCGGTTCTAATTGGCTCATCGATCGGATTTTGGGGTTGGCAGAAAAATGGGTTATTGTGGCCAATTACGGCTTTGCTATAATTTAGCAATTTTCAATCGGGTTTTTTCGGGGATGGAAAAGTTTTTTTGGTGTTATATGTAGTAGATATAGAGTAAATGAAGAGCTATAAATTTGTGGGAGTATCCATAAAAGGGTGATTTTGTGTTAGAGATTCCCGTATCAGTCGATTTCAGGAGCAGCAGGAAACTATTAGCCTCGACAGAAGGAAAAATAATAAATTAAGGCAATCATCGTCGATGGAGTTTTTAGTGTAGATTAATGATGCAGTCATGCACGTCCATTAATCATCCAATCAACGTTAAAAACCAACAAACAAACGAAATACGTCCAAGAAATTTTCTAATCTGAAATCAATCCTCCCTTCTCATATTCCACCCTCACTCCATTTTCCCTGCCAGTCATTAGTCTCCGCTAAAAAGTCCATTTGTCACTGGTCGCGTATTATAAATTACGATTACGACAGTCGCGGATGGCGTCGATAACAACCGACCATTAAAAATCCACGAAAATTGGACCGCAACACGCTAGACAAACATTATGATGAATGTACAAACTGACAAAAATGAAAACAAATGTTTACGTCTTGCGCGATTTTCTAGACGGGAGAAAATGCGGCCGCGTGAAAAACCAACATGTACGAGATCATGCTAATGGGGTGGGGGCTTTCCTGTTTTTCCAATTTCCCACGAGATGTTCTGACGATGAATTCGCATCGCATCATCGTCGAGGATATTGCATTCGGAACGGACGGAATATTAATAGATTATTAGTCTGCAAAAGAAGCGAGAAAAGACAGATTTATGCCGAATCGAAGGCAAATTCGAGCTGATTTTACACTCAGGTCTTGCTCCGTATCACTCCCAGGATTAAAATAATACAGAAGCTCCACTTTAAACGCAAATATTGACCAGCAGAACCAAGGAATTTCAGTAATCCTTCAAATATACGGTTTACCTAATATTTCGGTGAAGTTGTATCAAAAAACAACCGTTCGTTTATTTTACGTTAATTAACCACGTAATAAAAATTTTCTACAATTTTTGTTGTAGTAATTATGCAAATAACTTAAAGCGTTTCATTTACTCGTTTAATACAAAGTAATGTTACAAACAAAAAATTTACGATTGTGAATAGAAGTTTCTATACACGCAAATCTAGTCGCAGTAAAAAAAACCGTTAGAAAAATTAGTTAACTCTTAAATAATTTAATTTATTGAAAACGGAGCTATAAGCTACGAGCAAAAACACATCTATAAAATTTTATAGATTTAGCCACACTGTATAAATGAATATATTTATTTAAGGTAGATTACCTTTACAAATAACAAGCGGGGAGAAATTAAATTTTGGAAATGAGTTGGTCTAAATAATAGAAAACCAAAAAAAACTATTTAATTGAATTTTGTAGGTTTTTCTTATTTTTAACTAAATGCGTTTTAAACAAAATATTATTTTTAATAACTTGAAGTCTTCTTTAAATATTAAAACCTTTAAGAAATGAATTTCATAATTTTGTCTACGTACAGAAATTACACTAATTTTTATTACAAGGAATTAGTGATTAATGTCTTTACAATTAGACATAAATTTTTAAATTTAAATTAACTATTGTAACTTTTAAATTAACTAATAATAATTAGAATACTTAGAATTAATTCTAATAATGAGTATAGAATATTCTTGATAAGTAAGTACGCCCTATACTTTTCATGTAAACGGTATGGTATCAGCTTGGTAGTCTTTGTTTGGCTGTGCCTGGTCTTACTCAGTGGCGTAGCTGACGCAGGATGCTAGTTTTTGTTTGGTTGTTTACAAACAAATGTTGTCTCGATTTTTAACTGAAATTTTTTGGTCAGTGTGAATTGATTGTTATTATTCTTTGTTATTTTTGTTGTCGTTTTGTTGCATTTTTATCTCATGATTAAACTTTTTACATTACATTGTGTGACGCCACTGACTTCAACCTCGTGATGCGCTTGCTTTCCGTATCAGTTTATAGCTTTGCGCAGTGAAGGCAGCAAACCATGTTTTTCAATTCATTCAACTCTTTCCGTCCTATCTAACCTCCTTGGACAAAACTAATAAATAAACAAGCAAATCTAAATTTTATAGATTAAGTTTGTGATCAAAATTTCCGACAATAAAGATTATATATGAAATTTTAGTGTTTACAGAATTTTGTGCCGACACCGCCTGTATCTGTTAAGAGAACGTAAAACGGCCACTGCAGTGGTAGCAAAAACTAGGAGAAAAATTGAATGTGTTTAAAATAATTAAATGATTGACGGAAAGGATCTCACGTAAATAAGCAATTAAAGACAACGGATTAAGTGCAATAATTGTGGTTTAAGAGGCCTCCTGCGCAACGTTATTAAAGTTATTGCTTTAAAGGACGATCTGGAACTTAACGAGGCAACGAACTAAAATCTAAAGAAAGTGGTTCGAAATCCTATAAGTGTGGGCTACAATACGGAGAAAATGAATGCTATATCGCTAGTTGCCTACCTAAAACTATTTTTAGTTTTGTATTACAATATTTTTTTCAGGTTTAATGTATATTCTAATCGGTCTAAGGGGCTAAACAGCTTCAGAATTTGCACGCAATAATGTAATAATAATTTCTAATTTTAGTCGCTTCGGGAAAGCCTAGGGTTCCGGAATTTGCATGAGTATTCCCTATTTGAATGGCATTGACTGGTGTACTCGTAGCAATAAAAGAGGTGGAACCTTTTACCAATGAGCTTGTTGAAAGTAGGAACACCTTCTTTAGTCTACGTCTCTTAATGCATTTTATTATAACGTTTTTTTAAGTCCAATGTTGGGAGTTGAGTCTTGATTTTCTTCAAGTCAACGACCGTAAAACTGTTCAGTCCTTTATGCATTGTCTTTTTTTTAACCTAAAATGGTTAAGTAACTAAAACGTTTTAAAAGTAGTCAACTCAAAATTAAATTCCCACTAACCAAATTACAAAGCAGTCTTATTTACATATAAGTGCGTTAAAATGCATTATAGTTTTTGTTTACCTAAAGAGATGTTTTCTACTCTCCAGAAACACGTGTTAAACAGCTCTACCTTTTTGTATTTACCGGTTAAAGTCATTTAGACCGACTTTATCAATGCAACACAAATTGTTTATTAATATACATTTTACAAGGATTTAAAAAATAGCTTTTGTACAATAATAGTATTTTTATTGAAACGCTAGATACCCAAGTTTTAATTTTTTTCCGTATTACAAAAGCGTAGTCAATTTCAAATATTTGCCGTATATTTTTAAATTAGTTGTTATTGCTATAGACTTCAATAGTAGTAGTATTGTTACTATAAACGTTTATTTTTGACGGATAATAAGAATAATACGTTACCTAATTATTGAAAACATTTTGACAAAATTCGTCGGTTAAAAAGTTTAATATAAATCTTGTGGTTAACAATTTTACAGCGCTCAGTTATTAAAATTATCTACTGGCGCGTCGTTTTATAAATTATTTTTGTACTAAAAATTTTAATTTACCACATGCAAATGTTTTTAAGTTTATTGTGTGATACGTATGAAATAAGACATAGACTTTGTTATAATATTAATTAAAATAATATCTAGCAAAAATGACCGACGTTATATTCTAAGCTAATTAGTAATATTTTTTACCAAAATAACGAAATGTTGTAGGTACAAGATAAATCAAGTCTTGTTCATTTGGAGTTAATTAGACTACGTCGGAAAACAAATTATACTTCATTTAACGCTCATGTTTTCCTTTAAACCAGTTTACAGATCAAGTTTAGTTTTAAACTTTGATAGCATAAAATGTGATTGACCAAATATAAAATTTATTAATATTTAAATGTTTTCGTTGTTTAATATAATTTATAAATGACATTAATATTCAAGAATTCAAGGAGTTTTTACTAAAATTAATTAAACGAAAATCATATTTCATTTTATTTAATTTTCTACTCAAATTTCTGATTAAATTAAAGGCAAATATTGATCCTTAAAAGGAGGGTATTGCATTAACACTTTTCGATAAAAAGTGTTTTGTTAATTTTACTTTTTTTAGCAAATATTTTGTAGTAATATTTGTTAAAGAATCAGGAAAAAAACTGAAAAGTGTCGTTTTGTTTTGATCTTAATTTCGGTTTTTATTTAGGTTATAAACGACTAATTAAAGTAAATAAAATATTACGGAAATTTTTAGATACCTATTCATAAATAGTTTATTTAGCCTTAATTAAAGCTTTCACCTGTTTAGTTATATGTAAATACGCTCAATGCTTTCCTAAATATTATGTTATATAAAAATAAATAATAGCCGACAGATTTGTTTGGTAATATCGCTCATTTAGTGTAAACTGATTTTGATTAGTTTATTTATGCGATTGTCGATTAGAACAAGTTTGTTCAAATTTTTCTATTAATAAAAGGTATAATTTAGCAGCTGATAATTTGTGTGTGCGTCATGTCTGTTTCCTTCTTGTGTTTTTAAATCGTCTCCTGCCTCAATTTTGGTTGAGTCACGATGAAAATAATAATAAATGAATCCTTGAACCAGTAAAAGAAATATTTTCCAGTTACGTACGTGCTAACAAAACGCTTCCCTCAATATTTGTACACATTCACTAACAAAAATAGATACATCATCTGCACCGAGCGACGAAAATATTTTTCTAAATAACCAAAATAGCTTCAACTAAAATACGCCACGTAATCAATGATAACCTCGGTGCGAGCGTTGCGAATTTGGCGACGAAAACTACGCGAGTTTATTTTGGATTATTGCCGTCTTGTGTGTCAGGAGTAATAAATAGAATTCTCTTCGATTTATTCCTAAGCCCAGGGAAAAGACTGCGTGATGATCAACCATTACGTAGGAATACATTATTCGAGATGAATTTATCACTCGGATGAAATTTATAGCCTTTCAAAATTTCGCTCAGTTAAAAAATAATTTATCGAATCCTGCCTGCAAAATGATTTACGTATCTAGGTAATAAACTACCCTCTTAAAAAACAAAGGTGTTGCTATAGTCGGGATGAATAAAACATAACTTTTCTGTTTATTCCAAACGAAATGGATAAACGTGGTAAAATAAACACGAGGCTTTCACTCCGTTCTTGGACCATTTAAATTCGGAAGGCTCTCTTAGAAGTCCTTCGATTCAAAGGAACATTGAGGACGCTTGACACAAGAACGTTGACAGCTTATGATTGCCGGTCATGCATAATCTATGGCTCGCTCTTGTGGACTCGAAAGACTCTCCTGGCGCCATTCATCATTTGAACATTATAAGACGTTAATTGTTATGGAAAGACCACTTCGAGATTACCTCTCTTGTGTATTTTTCTAACCGCAAAAGATTCTCGCTGATATTAAATTAATGAAATCGAGGATTTAAACGGGAATTAGGTCGCTAGAGGATTCACCGAAGTAACTTATCAATTATTTAAGCTTCATAAATAAAAATAAAGACATCGATGGGAATACTCGAGACTCTCTAAATTATTTATTCGCGAGAAATTGATTATGTGCAACTTTTTTAAAAAAAGTATGAATGGTGCAATTGCAAGTTTAAATCAATATTATAATTTTTGAAGTTTACTAAAGTTTAATTTTAAATCTGTTTTGTTTTAAACACAAAACAGGACAATTAAAAACTTTAAAGTTTCTAGGACTATCATAGCAAATCAGTTAAAGGTGTGTGAATTAATAATAGTACATTATAAACAAAGATAAAGAAAACTAAGTTGAGAAATAAAAATTTTTGTTTCTGGAGAGAAAATAGTAGACTATATATCAAGGTAGAAGTAGAAGCTTAGACAGTTCGTCTAAGCTAAATTTTGAAGAGTCTTACGTGTTGAAATCACGGTTTATTTATTAATACATATGTAATATAATAATAAAATATATTACATTTATTCGATTTACTGGATATAATTATATTTTTTAAAAAACTAAAATTTTATTCTATGATCTAACACGAGCCGCCTATGGATATGAATGCAATGATAACGTTTGTTGGTTGTCAAATGACAAAATTGAAAAATAACAAGTTGGTTGATGCTTTAAATTGATAAAAGAGTTAATAATTTGATTAATATTAGTGAATATAATTAATAATTCAATTAATAATTGATAAAAATAAGGCAAGTTTCTTAAAATTTTACATATTTTTGAATTTTTTGTTTTAATAATTATTATTAGCGAATACCTAACTATGGCCGATAAAATTTAGACAATGCAGTACACGCTTCCAGAATTGACACAGATTGCAGCGAAATCCTTACAGGATCTAATACCAGAAAAATCTCGAAAAGTTTATGATTATACCTATAAACGTTTCTTGAAATGGGGCGACAACATAAAACTACATATTACTCTAAAAAAATATCGCTAGCATTATTCGACAATTTATCAAACAATCAAAAATATGAAGAGTTCAACATAATGATAATGGAATAAACAGAATTAAATATTAACCACAATATTCTACTCTAAAACTATACCACACTAGTTGCTTTTTTAAAGAGAAAAATGCTGGATATAAACCCAAAAAAGCACTAATTTTATCAAAACAACAAGTGAAAACGACCAGCATACACTAAATATAAAGTTTTTATTGTTATTCGAATTGTGAATTATTAGTTTAAAGCAACTTAGCGTTAAATCAATAGTATGAATGCAGTTAATCTCTAGGGGTAGTTTTTTTTATACCGTTATTGGTTTTTCCTTAAGCACACGTGATAGATAACCTCGCCTTTAACCCACTTGAATCTTTTAATCGGTGAGGATCAGTGGATTAATTAATGGTAGGTTGATAAAGACGAATGTCTGGTGAATAAATGAGTTAGTCTTTCGGTCGTGTGTGATTTTCTTCGTCTTTTAGATAAATCGGCTCAGAAGTATAATTGAATTTAATAACGGCAATGCTACACAAAAATACTCGGTCCAGGAACCGCAAACTTTTCTAATTGAAGTTGCGCTGACAGCAAAATAATTCTCAAAGGAGCAGAACTAATTTCAGACGCACACGAAAAGAAATGATAGAAACTCTTGGTGTAATAAAATAACGTCGAGCTCACACACAAAAATGTCTTTTTCTTCAAGTTTTAAACTTGGCGAGAAGTTTTGTCGGAGATTTGTCGATAAGTGTTAAGAACAAAAAAAAAAAATTACCACGATCGATGGACCAAACAATTAAAGTTGAGTGTTTTAAGTTTTTTCCCGGGGTGCAGCTTTATGCAAAACGGGCTTTATTAGATCAAGAAGTCATTCCAGTGTTTGAATTTTTCGTTCCACTTTAACCGCCTAATAACGACGCCCTGATATGAATTAATCAAGACATTTTTTCAAGGAATTGTCTTTAAAAACGTAATTAGGAGATGTTCCTTGGGTAGATGCTTTAAATATTCATAGGCAAAGCGGAAATTAAAATGCTGTTGTTTCCCTTGGCGCCAAAACCGATTATTTTTTATACGATCCTTGCCAAAGGCTTAATCTAAGTCTCGCTGCAACTAGAAAAGATAAACTGTTATTAGGCAATTTTCCCGATTGCCTCGTTAACAGCCAACAAGTAATTTTCGCCCGAAAGAACTCTTATTTCCACAGGAATTTCAGGAACACGTATCGCTGCATTTGTTTCGATGGTTTATTGTGCGCACTACAATTAATTTCGATCCAATAATTGGCGATTTAATGAAAGTCGAGTGCAGTTCATCTGTGTATAATCGGATGCACTACCGCATTTATTTCAAAGTCGATACAATTGCATTGAAACGTGTTATTTCAACTGGGTATGTCAATTCTTGTCATGAAAAAAATAACGAATGCGGAAATGATGTCAAACGGATGATGCTCTCCCAAAAGAGCAAATGATTTTTCAGTAATTTGGTCTACAACACAGTTTTTTGTTCTGTGATGTTTTACGAGAAATTATTTGATACTTAGCCAAAAGTCCAAGAGCTATTAATTTTTTTGAAATAAATAAATAGTAGATTATATTATTAGAAGTGGAAGTGAATCTTTTTGTGGTAAGCTCAGAGAGATTGAAGGCTGAGACGCAGTCGAGGCCGACAACTGGACGAAACATAAAAAGACCTACTCCGAATGATATATACTATTTTATCTTCAAGCTAATAGCAAAAAAACTTTAAACGTGAACTAATTTATTATTTTTTTGTTTTCACAATAAAATTACAATTTTTAAATTTACAATTTTTAAATTTTAAGGTACTAGTGATTTCTGCTTCTTTTGTTGCAATGTTATTAAAATTGAAGTTGCGAAATGCATAGTACTAGGAGTTTCTTCAATAATATTACTAAAATTTGCGTTTTATAAGTTATCTGATGCACTAGATTGGTTATTATTAATATTATTCATAGGTGCTAGAATTTTTATAGCTGTTTGTTTTTTATTCTCTATGGATTCTTTTAAATAACTTTCTGTGACAGCCGTGGATCGCCAACCCCCTTGTTTTTATAAGGCCGAAATGTCACCTCCATTGTCTACCAACAAAGTGGCTGATGTATGCCGGGGACAATCTGTATATTTACTAGGGTTAAACAGTTTTAAGATGGTAACTATTTCTTGTGGTGCCAATTCTATTTTATGTTTTTCCTTAACTACTTTTGCACATTTTCCTTTCTGGTATTTAAGCATAAATCTATTTATTTCTATATTTTTGCGAAGAGTCATATACATTCTGCAAATGTCGAAATAAAACTCTTTCAGGTTGGTGAATAAACGTGCTTTGTAATTTTTAGCATTCTCAATTTTTACTAATGTAGTGGAGCCCAAATCTTCTACATCTGCCATTGTCAAATTGGTGATTTTATTACACCAACAGGCTCCAGACATGCCTAGTATCAATATAACCAACGATAACAATTTAGTATTCTTCCAGTAAGAAAACCGAAAATTTTACTTTTGATCTCAAATATTGTTTATTAGGAGCATTATGTAAAAAGTTATCCACTTGATCTTTTGATAGAATTCGTGCTTTTTTCGGTTTATATCCAGCATTATTTCTCTTTAAAAAAGCAACTAGCTTGGTATAGTTTTAGAGTTGAATATTGTGGTTAATATTTAATTATGCTTTCAACATTGAATACTGGCTCCATAGTGTTTTAACAAATTAACAAAATATGTTATCAATTCGTCTCTAGAGTAACATGTGGCTTTATGTTGGTCGGCACATTTCAAGAAACGTTTATAAGTAAAATTATCAACTTTTCGAGATTTTTCTGGTATTAGATCCTGTAAGGATTTCACTGCAATCTGTGTCAATTCTAGGGGCGTGCACTGCATTGTCTGAATTTTATCGGCCATAGTTAGGTATTTGCTAATAATATAATAATTGTAACAAAAAATTTAAAAACAATTAAAATTTTAAGAAACTTGCCTTATTTTTATCAATAATATCAATTATTAATTATATTAACTAATGTTAATCAATTTATTAAATCCTTTATTAATTTAAAGCATTAGCTATTTTATTATTTTTCAATATTGACACTTGACAACTAACAAACGTCATTCATTGCATTCATACCCATAGGCGGCTCGTGTTAGATCATAGAATAAAATTTTAAATTTTTAAAAGGATAATTATATCTAGTAAATCGAATGAATGTAATATATTTTATTGTTATATTACGTATGTATTAATAAATAAATCGTGATTTCAACACGTAAGACTCTTCGAAATTTAGCTTAGACGAATCGTCTGTGTATAATTTCAACTCCGATTTAATAAAAAAAAGTAATGCTTAAAGATAAACGATCATAAATATCTGAAAAGAAAAAAATCCTGAAGCCTTACATGAGTTTCTAATGCAGCAAAAAATTAATAACTCGATGTTTAAGATTCAACTAAGCCTAAAAGCGAAGCCACAGATCACAGATCGTCTACATAAGGAATCTAATATCTGCCAATTCAGAAGATTCTAAAACAGCGAGAATCTAAATTTTTAGAATAGAATTTTTTAGAGTGTCAGAAGGTTGTATAAAGATTGTAGTCAACGCTAAGAATTAAGTTGAAAGAGATACAACTGGGAAGTGTACTGGTGTTTACAATTAGTTGTTGGTGTGTCAGTAGTAAATGGTTGAAATTTACTAATTTGTTGTATTAAATAGTGTTTATTAAAGTAAAGAAGTCGTGTCGAAGAAGAAACAGGAAACGCAACACTTGCGATTTTATTAAATGTTGAAGTTCTTTAGAAATAACTGTAATTTGCAACATTTTAACCTTTTAATGCACCGCTGAGATACTCTGTAGTTTGAAGGATACACCGGACGCTCGTAAAAGCTCTTAAATTGTTGTGAAAATGTATACTAGTTAATTATCAGCCAATCAAAAAGTCGGTGAAGCTTTAAATTGACGTCCCTTGGCGTTCGTCTTTTCATTAAAAATTTATTACAGGATGAAATATGCATCGGTGAGAGGTGAGAATCTCGGTTGTTTCACACTAAACGTGAGAGCTTTATTTAGCGACATGATATCAACACAAAGTGGAACGTTGTTTCACCGGCATAAAACGGTTTGTATAGACGTAACAATCCTACCATTCAGCTGTCAGTCATAATTTGTAATCTGCCAGTGAAAAGCGGGATCACTCGACGAGCTCGTACAAG
Source organism: Tribolium confusum (assembly GCA_029207805.1). NCBI lineage: Eukaryota > Metazoa > Arthropoda > Insecta > Coleoptera > Tenebrionidae > Tribolium > Tribolium confusum. Next base: position 17,727,111 of record JALGAY010000006.1, read on the forward strand.
TCGATAATGCGTGCAGGAAAGGTCTGACAGCGGACTCAGGAAACAGAATTTTTACTTTGCCGGTCTCGACGCACGCTACTCATTTTCTTTGATCTTGATTAAAATAAATGGATGCAAAAATAATTATGGAAAATTAGTGAAAGGTATAACGTCCGTGCTTAATTTTATTCGTAAATATTTACGTCCTAAAGGTTTTCCTTTAATTTCAGTTATTTACATCGTCTTGCAGCTAATTGTGTCTTTCATTAAGGACGTGTTTGCACTGTTTTAGCACAAAGAGAGCAAGGATCCCTCGACCGATTTTGTGTCGCGCGAAACAAGCCCATAGCTATAGGGGGCAAATAAGGCAATGCCTGTTGACTAACGTACTATTTTATAAATGTTAACAATTTTAACAAAAACTTTAAAACTTCCTATTTTATTTAAAAATATTACTGTTGTACGACTAGCGGGAGTAACTTGCTTTAGGGTGAGCAAAATACTTTTTTGCACTACTCTACTGAAAATCAAGTCAAAATCAATTTTACAATTATCCTTTGTTTTTACCGCACTAGTGCCTCCAAACTTTTCTCGTTTAAAAAACGGTTTAAAATTAGGTTATCGTATCAGAGCCCAAGTTTACAATAAAACTGCACTTTACCACTTTTATTCAGATAAAACAACAGAAATGCATTGACAATATTGCAATTAAAGTTTAAGTTTAAGCAGAGCCATGTGAGAAATTGTGTAAGACATTAAAACGTCAAATTTTGACAGTAGATTCCAGTAACTTAAAAAATCTCTGACAGGTAGTTACCTACGTTATTGACATCAAGGCTTTTGATTTTTTCGACAAATTAAAGATAAATTTTAAAATTATCGTTTTTCGATCTTGTGCATGATTCGTGCAAAAAATATTAGATAAGAGACGTGCGGGAACAGTTTTGCTTAATTCGTACGACATTCTTTACTCGTGCGCAAAGCGCACTCGTGTAAAAACTGTCGCACTCATATGCAAAATATATGTTCCCGCATTTATCGTGTAAATAACTATTAAATTTTTAATTATCACTCAAATAAAATAGATCGTAATACATATATTTATTACACTTGTTTCACTTATTACTTTTGAGCACTCCTGGCTACGCTCGTCGTCTCCAAAACCTATTCGTATATTCGTAATGCATCGGCTTATGGTAGATACGCCTAGAATAATGTACTATTTTGTTTACTTTAATTTTTAAAAAAAGTGTTTTTATTGCTTTTTTATACTTTTACTTGTTCTTTCTGGCTCCATAACCTAGTTACAGGTCTGGCTTGAGCAGACAAAATTCGCAAATATGTCAAAAAATCGAATTTTAAACATTTTTCAACGTGACATGTGTGCTTTTGGTTGCTTGTTAAAACAGCATAAAAGGCGAATGTGGCGCGTTGACAGGCCATAAAATCACGTTACCTCCCGTCATTCGCAGACGTTCGAAATCTCCGCCGTCCGATAGTGAGCGGACGAATTCCTTTCGTCGTTGATTACTTCCACGAGATTAAATCGTAAAAGGCGGATGTTTATCCTGAAGGAAAAAAAAAACGGCGGCGCTGATTGGCGGATGCACTCCGTTTTCCGGTCTTTTGCCAATTTTTCCATTTTCTTTTAATGTAACGAATCGCTTCTTTCACGCATCTAAATAAATATGATTTCGGACGGGTGAGAGAACAAAAGGATTTCATTACGGGTTTAGAAACCGTCTGGATGAGGCACAGATTCAGCTTTCTATCTACATTGTAGATGAGATCGCTTCAAAGAGCACTAAAGAGCACGGCTTATCCTAGTGAATAGTGTCTTTTAGGGAGTATAATTTTACTCGCAATAAGTAAATGAACAAAAAGACTACGATTTTCAAGCGTTTTTTGAATGTTCGCTTCATCGCCCGGATTACACGAACTGCGCCCGGAATTATGCGAATAGTTAGCAGGGCATAAATCATAGTTGAACATGTGTGCATGACATGCGTATGCATTAAATTAATTTATCATTCGCGTTTAAGCTGAATAGAGCGACATCGTATCTAATCCACATACTAAGTAAAGATAAACTGCAACAATATTGTCATTATACCAAAAAAAAAGTAGTTTTTTTAGTGAACTTTTAGAGTATTAGAGCAAGAGAATTGGGATGGGCTAAATAGACATTATTTTAATAATTTCTTTTGTCTAAAATTTCTTCACCAAATATTACTGCTACTGCAGTTTTCAATGATTTTGTTTAGTTCTTTAAATGCAGCTATTTTTAATGTGAAAAAAAAAGATTTAAGAGATAGGATAGGTAGTTGCTATATTACTTGTATCAGCAGATGTTTGCATTACTGCGCTTGTTAGTAAATCTTTTGAGACAGTAAGTAAAGTAAAAAGTCAGAGTAAAAATAAAAGAACAAATAGAAGTAATTGGTCAGTTTTAACTAACTTTTGTGTCAAAGATTTTTCTATCAAATGTATTTGCTACCGTTGGATTAATAATTGCAACCACAAATTTGTTTAAAATAATTTTATATATCTGTTCTTCTTCGTTGTTTCAAATTTAAGCTTCGTATTTTTGTCAACTTTACAAAATTCAGTGAATTTTTAATTCATATTTCTGTCAGTATTTCGCCACATGTGTTACAGCTACTATGCAGTGTTGCCAACTTGGGGAATTTCACGTAAAATTTAGAGTATTTTTTGATAAAGAGGGGAATATTTAGGGAGGGAAGTTCTGGAGGGGTTTTTTTAGGGTATTTTAACAACTAATACAAATTGTGTAGTTCACGTTTATCACTTATTAGAAAAGTGATTTATTATCTTTTTATTAGAAGTAAAGTAAAAATTGTATGTTATAAAGAACTATTTTTTTTTACTTTGTGGTTGTAGTCTTTTTTAAAATGAAGCATGTTTTGGGGAAATTTAGCTTGGATTTAGGGGATTTTTACCCATTATATGGGGGAAATCATCGTCAATGGGTTGGCGACACTGCTACTATGTAGTCTTTCTAAACTTTACTAAATAATTAAGCACGCTTTTTACATTGTGTAAAATATGATAAACTTATTGTTGCTGATGTTAAGTATTTGCGTAATTAAAAATATTTTTATTTTTGAATTTTGTTGGTAGATACGGTTTAGGAATGTTTTATCCGGTATTTCTTGCAGTAAGCCAATTACAATAAGCTATAAGGGCATTTCTAATTGATGTGTGTGTTGGTTTAACTGTCTTACTTACATTTTGTTTTTTTACTTTAACAACTTTTTTATATTTAACCTTTATACAATTACTATCAAGCTCGCAGTCATCTTGTCAAACACAACGTAAGTCTTTTTTTCTAAATGACTTCACAAATTTAAACTATATTTTATGAATTTAAATTTTGGTCGTAGTTTTGGATTTTGGACAGTAAGTATGGCAATTTTGGGCCACTACAACCTCTGGTCTTGCGGGTTTTGTTTAGAAAAAATATTTTTATTTTATACAGGGTGATTTTGAAGTATGTTTGGAAACTTGAATCAGCTTTAGTACATAATAGAAAAAGTCGAAATAAGCCTTATGCAAATGTTGTTGAGATACACATTTTTTTTTGGTAATAGATCTAGTTTTAATGTTAATATCAGATATACAGATGTTTTCTAAAAAATTTTTACAAAAGATACTAGGTGATAGCCCTTGTTAAACGATGCTAAAAAAACTCAATTTGCTTTATATAGTCTGTTTACTTATCAAAAAACCACCAACACCACAATTTACCCTCAAAATACATTCGGCAACAGGGCACAATTTTTGGATATACAAATGGCAGTTTTTTGACTAATTTACTAGAAATGAGAATGTCAAATTCTAGTAAATTTCATTTTGACAAGCCTAATTTAACAGGTGATAGTTTTTTGATAAGTAAACAGACTTTACAACTGTTTATAGTTTTTAAAATATACTACACTTTTTTTTTCAAAAAACAATTGTTTTGAGATACACGATGTATGACAACAGTTTTTGACCAAAAACTTAAAAATGTATAATTTTTTTATATCTATTTTTTTGTACCTCATCTAGTCTTATCACTGTAGTAGGGTGCATCAAACGCCTAAAACGCTTTAAATAGTGATTTGCTGGGGGTTTCTAGACAAAAGATTGATTTTTTAGAAATGATGGCTTATGCCCTAGATATGTTATTGTTGTCCAGAAATACTATAACGATGTTTTCTTTGCGGGGGTCTTAGATGATGTAGAGAGAGAGAGAGAGAGAGATTTATTTGCTAAAATATGTTTTGATTGGCTAATTAGAAAGTAATGGCTCATCAATTTTGAAGAACGTTTGTGCAACTGGATATAAGTATTTTATTTAAATTTCAAATAGTATCTTACTAGTAATAATTAAGTTTATTTAAGCACCCAAGTACAAATATATTGGAAAACACAGGTTGAATAGATTAACTAAAGAAACAATACACCGCGAAGCTTAGATTGTGAAGAGAGGCTCTTCGAGCTTGTGGGTAAGCTCTTTTTTTCGTGACTAATATTAAGCATTCCACGCTCGTATAATAAAACTATTAATTTGCTTAATAAGTTAATAACTATGATGCGTTCCTCAGATTCTGAAATGTTAGCTTTTAAATTTTCGATCGAACAGTAAAATTCATCTTCTTCCAGACATTCTTTGATAGCAACCCGTCGCAATTAAATTTCTATTTGCTCCGTAAAAAGAGCGTTCTTATGCTCGACTGCTTTATATGCTTAATTTCCTCCACGGCAAAAAATAATAAGACGGCGAGGCAGCCGGTTAAAAATTTAGTTTATTTAAGGTTTTTTTTTCTGTATAATTTATTTATTTTTTTAACTGGGGCAGAAAAAGTATATTAGTTACTCTCGCGTTTCTAAATTTATTGTGAGAGAAAATATTTTCAAGTTACAAGTGATAAGCGACAGGTGGATTAATGTTGTTGGCTTCGATGAAAAACTTTCAAATTTTCTAAAGTGCTTAAGGCAATGAGTTCCAATTTTATAAAATAATAAAAACTTTTACAAGTGTACTACCAGTAAAATTATAATTGGGCTAAAACACCGTCTTGAATATAAATTTACGTCGGAAGCGTGTTAATAAACTAAATCTTAGGGCAAGTATAGTATAATACATGTTATTCGTGCAGTGAGAAACTTGAAGTTATAATAAATCCCTTGAATGTAAACTAAATAGCTGTGATTTAGTTTTATTATCCAGTTGAGGGTTGCATAAAGTCTCTTATCACTAATTACCACCGATTTAGTGTTAATAAAATGCTAAAAGCTGAAAACTTTCGTTAGATTAACCTTACTGGGAAGTGGCTCACGTCCCGCTGAAATATTTTAAAAGCTCACGTTCGCATACAAACCTACGTGGCTGTAATTCGTTCAAGTGCATCGTTCCGTCTTATTTATTAAAGCGGCAATAACAGTTAAGCTCCTGAAAACAAGCGTAACTTGACCCAGTTGGAGCTTCCGGTAACGAAAATTGACAAACGGCCAAGTGTACAACAAAAAGCCACATTAATAACTGACATCGCCAGGATGTTCAGCGACTCGATTTCAGTTTCTTCAGGGTTAATTAAAGGGAGCAGGAGTTTGTTGTAAATTTTCGAATTTATGGACGCTTTGTAGCTATTCCAGGTGCTAACGCGAGAAATTGGGTTTGTTTTATAGCGGTTGCGCTTCATCTTTTAACCGAGATGAGAAATTTCCCTTCTTTTTGATTTTTTCCCGAAACAAAAGAACAGTGCCGTACCCAGGACAAAATATTTATTTTGCGCTTTTTAAAATGCTAAGTTTCTAATTGTTGTTGTACTAGGTATGTAGGTATTTAATTACAAAACAAAATTAATAATCTAATCTAGTGTCTAACTGTTAAAATTAAGTTTAGCATCTTTGTTTCAGTCCCGTCGTAGTTCCTTATTTGGTACAACACATCTTTTTTTCTCTGCTTCTTTTCTAAAACTGCCTAGCCATCTTTTTGTGTTTTTTTGTTTTTATTTAACACTTGCGTTTAAAATATTATATTAAAGAACGCGTTTTGAAAAGTCAACTTTGTGGCACGAATTTAAGTTTATAAAACGAGCGCAAAGCGCGAGCTTTTATAAAGAATGAGTGCTACAATAACTTGAGAAACAAGTTCTTTATGCTATTTTTTCTACTTTGCGCGTTTTAGGTATTTTTAAGTAAAAAAGTAATTGTTTAATTTTTAGGGACTTTTGCATTAATATAAAATTTTGGTAAAAAATGGTGATAAACATTTTATTAATCTAAAGCACGTATATGTAATTTTATCGATTTTTGGAATATGAGGCTATATTTCATTTTAATTTTTAAATTAATGATAGCAAAGGCAACATGGTTTGTAATTTTAGAAGCTGGAAGCAACATATTACTAAGCTGAAAATCAGAGACGACATTTTAGTAATTTTACGAGTCAGAGGCCATGTATTACTAATTTAGAAAGACGCCACGTTTTGCTAATTTTCAAATTTAAGAGATTTATTTTACTAATATTATAGATCAGAGGCAATAGTTTTTTAAATTTTTAATAACACAAGAGTCAAAACAACATTTTATTAATTTTAAAAGTCAAGCTCAACATTTTGCTAATTTTATAAGCCGGAATATTTATTACTTTTAAACTTTAAAGCCGAAAGTAAAATTTTACTAATTTTGGAAACCAGAAAAGACATTACACAAATTTTGACGCACGAAGATATAGTTTTATTCATTTTAAAAATTGAATGCATTTTTTTTAATTAATAAAGCATAAATGAGATTGTTTTTATAGGTAATTTTAAAAGTAGAAAGAAATATTTTACTATTTTTGGAAGTTAAATGCAAAATTTTACTAATTTTAAAAGCTAAATGTTATATTTTTTACCTTTTTTTATTTAAAGAACATAAATAGATATAACTTTTTTCATTTTTGGATATTGGGAGAGTAGCCTGCATTGATTGGCAGTTATTTAAAGTCGGTTTATTCCATACAATACCTGAAACAATACCTCATATACCAATCACATTATGCCAAATTATTAGTATTAATTATAATTAGTATTAATTAAATAATATTAGATAAAATTTATATATATTTCGTGTTTATATTGAATAGGATATGTTTTACTTTTATTTCTGATTGTAAACTAACTATTGATTATAATGTAACTATTTTTTTTTATTTAGTAAGTTCATTGCACTAGGTGACGCTATCTAGAAAAACTTGGTATGACTGTCATCAGCGCAGACAACAAACGGAAGCAATATTTTTCAAATTTTGGAAACCAGTGCCAATGTTAATTTTAAAATACAGATACGTAATTTTACTATTTATGGAAACTACAGTCGATATTTACAATTTTTAAATTAATAAACTTAACATTTTAGAAATGAGAACAACATTTTACTAATTTTGGAAGCCAAAGAAATCATTTGACAAATCATAGAAGCTTGAAATGCCGTTTTTACTTTTTTTTAAATACTATACGAAAGTATCATTTTTTACAATTTACGGAGCCAGTAGCGACATTTTACTATTTTTGAAATACGAAGATGTAATTTTACCAATTTTTAGACACTTATGGGCTGATTTTAAGTTGAGATACTACTGGTAGTATCGCAAATTTTAATACTTTTCCATGACAACAACCAATAACAGCGTCGAATTTGTTTAAGTTTCCTTAGAAACGAAGATACTACCGGTATTATCTCAACTTGAAATCAGCCCATAAGTATGATATTTTGTTTCAATTTTTAAACTAATTTATTAAACTAAATAATTGTAATTTTAAAAATTGAAAGCGGCATTTTAGTAATGTCTAACTTTGGAGGTAATATTTTAATAATTGTGGAGGTTAGAGGTGAATTTTATTACCAAACGTTATAAATTAATAAATACCAGGGTAATATTTACTACTAATTTTAAAAACCAAAAACAAGATATTTTATCAATTTTTAAATTAATAACAAAACTTTTAAAATAAAAACTGTAGATAATTTGAAAACCTTTTCGACATTTTACTAGTTTTAAAAGTTGCAAGCGTTATTTTTGTTCGTTTTTTTTTTGAGCTGAAGACATTTTATTAAATATCCACTGCTGATTGCGATTCTTATAGTTTGCGCTTCTGGCAAATGTCCCTGTTGCCAAACCTTAGCTACGTCACTGCAAAGGGATGTTTATACATTTAGTTTCTCCTCGGGTCGGTCATAAATAATCGAAAAATCGGAGCTTTGGAATTTTGGCAACGGACCTTCCGTATCTGATGGAACGTTCACGTGAACAGATAGACCAACGACAGGTTCATTAGAATTCCGGAGCCGCAACAGCCACCATCTTAGAGCAAAGACGCCCCACCCCGGAGTCGGACGTGGCTCCATTAGCAATATATTAAGTCAACGTTTTGGCACACGCACAGGTTTAATTCGGGCGATTTTTTAAACCTGAATGGTTGAATAAACGTTACAAATAAATATTTCGAATAGCCTCGATAATATCGAGCTTTTTAATCCGGAGGTAAAAGCTTTCCAACGCGACGGCTTTGTCTCGGACGTCACCTGCAAAACGGAAATGACGGACGATAGAGAAAAAGCGACGTGACGGTTTCATCGAACAATTTTATTTCCTCTTCTTATTTCTATTTGACGTGGCCGTAAATATATTCTGGAATGCAGAAAATTACTTAAATGGTTCTCGGTGGAGTTAGGAACGATTTAAATATAACGGATCTAATGACATTAATTTTATTTTCAAATTTTTGGAGTTTCTATTAATTTATTAAGTCTCGCAGATAATAATAGTAACAATGATATTCTTGTTTCATAATTTGCGGCATCTGCCATTGGCTGAACTCCAAAAACTTGATCAAAAATTCAAATTTGTTAATGTTAGACAACAGTTTATTTTTAGAAATTCATAATTTTTAAAATTAACATGGTTTAGGTTATTTATACGACATTTTGTATTAACTAAAACAAAAAGAGGGCGTTGTCTCGTTTTCTGTAGTAAATAATAAAAACAAAACAAAATGTCCGTAAAACAAAAGTAAAACGTTCATCATAAACTAGCTTCTCGTAATTGTCAGAAGCCCAGAGATGAACAAGAAGATCTCTGAGTTTATCGAATATTTCAAGAGCTAAAACATAGGCTTTCAATTTGTTTTGTAGCATGTCCGATAAGATGTAGGAGACTTTGGTGATACAGTAGATGGATCAAATAATCATTTCCAATGCGACACGTAAATATTGCAGCGTAATATAGTTTATCTAGGGTTATAGCCGGTTTAATAAGTTGAAGCAATATTGATACCAACAATTTAAAATAACAATGAGAAAAAGAGAATAGAAACATACCGCGGCGAAAGCGCACTGAGGCTTGAAATTTTCTGAAATCACTAATAGAATCGTTTATAGACCGATCGAGAAGAACTGGTCATAGCTTCCAATTGAGTGAGAAAAGATTACGAAACATCGGGATACATTCTAAATGGACGGTTGTTTATGTAAAGAGAGAAACATTAACTTGAAGTCAGTCAGTTAGTAAGAGCCAGACAAGCAAGTAAAGAGTTGTTTATGTATTGTGGTTGTTATGGTGTACATAGTAGAAATAAATTATTTGTTATTAATCTAATTCTTTGAATCTAAAAAACCCGAATTTTCACACACGTTGCAATACAAATTCTTCGCGAAGCGGGACTAAAATATAGTTGATAATATTTTCGTCGTCTGCAAAATTTGTCTTTGAGTCTTTGCAAAAAAGGTACATTTGTTGTCTCGGTGCTTTAATTATTATTGATTGAGATACTTTTTGATTATCCAATAATCTGCCAAACTGGCATTTATTCAAAAGAAGCTTTATTCTTTGTAATAACTAACATGATTTGTAGCCCAAAGGTACATACCTGTTACGCTTCTGCAAAAAGCGCGGTGAATACATTAGTTGTCTTTAGGCCGTTATTAGAGCTATAAAAAGTTTTTATGTAGAATTGTTTTACGTTGACAACTACTTTATAGTTTCGCTACAGTTTCCGTCTTCCTGAATAGGGTCTATAGTCAGGACATTATTGGACCTTGGAACACATTCAGCTGGTGTGCTTCATCTTGTTGACGAAGCCTTATTGAAACATTTCTGCAGTCTTATTTTTTTCTACATGCTTTAATTTTTTCTAAGAATTTTTGCTTCTTTACTAAATTCTTGTACAGAATTGATTTTTTCGTATTATATGCAAAAAGGCCACCTGTTTCTGATATCCAGAAACACATATAACTGAAGCAATAACGTTCTTAAACAAGATAAATAAATGAAAATGTTCTGTTTAATTTCTTTGGTGTGTTACGTCCATTATTTATCTAGTTAAAAAAAATTTTACCGGGAAGTGGACAAGGCAGATAAACTATTTTATATAACCGACGTTTCGAATCTTTATTGGATTCTTTATCAAGGCTTATAAGTAATGTCAAAATTTGTTTGGCATGGTACCAACTTGACTCGGTCAGTGGTCGCCGGAAAATTCTGTTTAATCCCACTTGCATTATTTGACATGCATTTTAATAAAAACAGGCAATATCTCTTTATTGGAGCAGTTTAATTAAGTCATTCTTCTGTAATTTTGCTATCTTGTGTTTTGTTTTTATGTACACATTCAGCGTCATTAGAAATAGCCGCAACCCACGTGACTAAATAAAGATCTTAATAAAAAATCGGAATATTAATGTAGTATTTGAGAATGGCATAATTAAATTCGTAAATTGTTAGACTAGCATATTAAAAGATTTTACATTGACTTTCATATGTTAAATTTACAATTATTAAAATCAAAGATTACTACAATTAGACAGTTTTACAAGTTAAGTGAACTTTCATTTTGTAATACTAATAAATAACTATGCATATTATATAGGGTCTTTTAATGTTTGATTATTACCTATTTATTTTGTTCATTTTCTTCAGTTTGTTTTCAATTTTTTGTTTGCATCTGTATGTTAATAAATAGATTGATTAGTGACATCCAAGGGTTCTGAAAACTGCATCGAAGCGTTTCCATATTTACCTAAGTAATATAAGGAGTAAGATAAGTCGTTATCCGAATATATCTTGCCACTTCCACAGCTATGACGTTCGCTTCCCACTACCGACAGACCACCACCAATGCCTCCCTACTCTTCCCCTCTCATTTTTTTGGCCTATAGTCAAAGATATATATTGCACTTTGCCACTGCCAGAATTTTACTTATAGGCGCATTAACCTCGTAAGTCGCTTCTCCTAGACCCCTGGTGCATCACTGGTGCATCAACCCAATGGCTTCCTCCTTCCTGAAACCGCTACTCACGGTGCATTAATCCGTGGGTATCCTAACACTACTCCTCGACGAGTGCTTGCGGCGCATTAAGCCGCGAGCTACTTAGGGACCCACACGTGGGGAACGAGCTGCCGAATACGACGAGGCCGGAGTGTCGAGTTCAGCAGTGTCACCGTTTTATCGAGACAGGATTTAGTTATTATTAAGAATTGTCATTATGTTATTTTTGTACATAGTTTTATATTAAATAAAAACTCATCACAACTACGTCTTTCTCTCTCTCTGCGTCACTTAGGATCTCCGCAAAGAAAACACCGTTACAAAACACTTTCTCAATCTTGTTACTACCACGACTTCTGTTTTTATAAGCTAGCCTTTATATAGCCTCTTATAGAGGCTAAAGAGAATAAATCTGGGTATAAACTGTTTTTGGACTTTAAGCCAGACAGCCTATAAAATCAAAACAACAAAAAAGTGCAAAAGAAGGTGAAGAAGACTAAAAACAAAAAAAAATAGAAAGAAGACAACAATTTTAATATACTGTAATAGAAATTAAACTAAATACATGTACATAAACTAGTTATAATGGAAAAGTGTTTTTCTATTCTTTTAAAAAAAACTCTGGATTGCTTTGACTAGAAGCTGCCAGATTTTCTAAAAAAACTCTACTATATTTTTTTTATTCCTTATGTTTCTCTGCTGATGTTTTGTTTCTTTTCTAAGTACTTTTAATTTATGTTTCAATTTGCTTCAATGTCTTTAAACAGGTGTAAGAAGTAAATGGATTCAACACCTATGATGGCTGCATTAAAATGTTTTTTCTTTTGTTTTTATTCCAATCGAGTATAAAAATCAGTTTTTACCTGTACTTTATTCTTAAAAAGATGCTAATTAAAAAGTCAAAGTTTTCATTTTGGTGGCTTCATATTTTATTGAGCCAATGTTTTTAAATAATTTTGAGGAAGTTAATTTGCCTTGAGCACGATACGCATAATCAACCTGTCGGGAAGAAACAGGAAATTGTAGTATTAGGTATTTCTATGTCGTGTAATTTTGACAAATTGGCGGCTTAGCGAGCGCACGTCGAACTCTGGAATGGTATAAACTCGCAGCTTGTCTAATCAAAACTTATTAATTACCGTAAACATGCACTACTAGCTCGTACATCACCGTCAGCGAAGTAGGAAGTTGGAACATCCCTCCTAGGGAAATGTAGCGCGAGTTTAACCGTTTCCTGTTTAACTCGACATATATCAAGATTCTCGCGCCTTCGTACTTTTGCGCATTCTTTCCGAAATAAATCACGCTATAATAGTAATTTACCGGATTTGAACTAGTAAAGTTGCAGCTGGATTTAATCGCACTTGATAACAAAGTATTCATTATTATTTTATTAGAGAGTTTTACGGTGCTCACTAGCTACAATACTGTGTTAACGTAAAATTTAACCGCACATCCCGTAGGGAATACGTTTATCAAAAGAGAAGAGTTACGACTCGGAAGGCTTTGTTTTTATGACGGTCTTAGTAGCGAAGCGACTTTTTTAAATGAGGTCATAAACAAAAGGTGAGGATCTTTCAAATCAAGCCAAGATTGAAAAGTGTCAATATGATACTACGATATGATCAAAAATATGTATTCTTCTAAAAGACTGTGAAATGCTGCTTTCAAAAGAATTATGACTATTAAAAATTTGTTGGTTAGATATTTAGTGGACAAACTAAAAGTATTTTTACACATTATACTAGAATACCAGATTTTACTAGATTTACATTATTTTGAATCTTCCTATATACCTACACCAAAGAGTGATATTATTGACACTAGATGTACAGTATTTTTTTCTATAATACCTGTCAGTTTAAAAATTTTAGACTTTTTGTTGGTATTATTTAAAGTCTCTAAATAATTTATGTTGTTGTGGTTAAGTAATTGACAATTTAAGAAAGATTCAATAATAATTTATTTACGTCGAGCGTGCGAAATGGACGGTTATTCAATTGTGTTTGAGGTCATCAAATAATTTTCCCAGATTTTTATAGATGGTTTAAAATCAAAAAGTTTATAACGTTCATAAGACTTCATTCTACGAGACAGCTTATATAAGACTTGCTCCTCATCATTCTTCCTTAAAACAAGATGTTAACAATTTTGATCTTTTTAATAGGCCGCAGAACTTTTTTGGAATAGTACCTGTGCAAGGTAACACGACTCCTCTAAATTTGACTCAAAAACTTAAACTACGGTAGTTTTAATCTAAATCGTCATCGGTTTTATAACACTCGTTGCTTTTAAGATCCGATTCTTCAAGATTTATTATAAATGGGGAAATGGGTTGCTTATATGATGCACCAGTCTTCTTCAATTAACGTCTCGACATGGTTAACACAATGAGCCTATATTTCTGACATGCAGTTTGATAAAGCAGTTTGCCACACTTTGATAACACGGTTTTTGTTTCCGAAGTAAACGGTTAAATCGTTAATGCATTTATTATAATAGATCTTGCAATAAGCCCAAATCATTTCAATCGCATTATGTTGGCAATAATATAGAGCAAGTCGTAATACTTCAATATTGTTTTGAAGCAGCAAGTCATCAACGACATATTTTTTTACGAGACGTTTTGCAAAAGTGGCTCAATTTTTTGCCAAATTTTTTGTTTCACTTTCACAAAATTCAACATTTTGTTTCGTTAAATAGCACCGTAATTTAATTTTTTGTGAAGACGGGGTTATTTTTATTTCTTTGTGGTAGATATATCAATCTTTTTAATATTAAAGTACTTGCAGTTGTAGTGGACCTATATATAGAGTAGTTTGGCTTGTAGAAATCAATGAACTTTGCCTTCTTGGTATTGCAAATTCGTCTAAAAGTCTTAATTAATTTATTATTACTTTTTTCAATTATTTCTCAATTTTATATCTAACTGAATAAACGTACATTATATACCTAACAAATACCGAAGCCGAAAAGTGGTTTTAAAGCAGCGTAATGCGGAATTATTTAGAATTTCAATATGTAAGCAGAATCGCCGGATACAGCAAAATATAAATATCTGGAGGTCTGAAACTTATAAATAAAACATCGTGCTTTTGAAAGCTTCTCACTGTTGTTTCAGTACAGTTCGAAAGCTCGGTCGCGACAGCCCTTTGACACAAATAAATAAACAAACAAACGTTCTAACAAAATTTTCCGCGTCCCGTCATGTTCCCTTAACGAATTATGTGATCCTTTCAAGGGACGTCTCTTGTATCATACATTTAATTTAATTTCTACTCTTCAGAATCTACAAGACTTGACAAACTTAGCTCCCACGACAGCATCGAAATCTTTTTCAGTCGGCTTCAATCTGTACTGATTGTTCGAGATTTTCTTCTAGTCACGCATTAAGAAACATACTGTAAAAGTTACAACCGGTCCTGTATATCAGACAGATGTCCCGAAATCCTGAAAGCTCGCTAAATTGAATGGCACCCGGGAAAAAGTCGACTTGTTGTCAGCGATAAAATAGATCGATGCATTCCCCCTTCCTTCTCCGGGAAGTAATCGGATTCCTCCATCGGATTCGCGACCCGGAAATGACTTTTTTCTTATTAACGAAAAATCAGACGATGGGAAATACGAATAATAAATATCAAAATGCATATTTTGTCTTTTGGTGTCAAATTAATTGACATTTAAAATATCAATTGTAAAATTTGCTGTTGTTTGTTAGGCAATTCGCTACTGTGGTCGTTTTAAAAAGTATTTAAAAATAATACAGTAGGATCTCGATTATCCGGACCGGAAGAGAAACAAATTATGACGAATAATCAAAATGCACTTACACCTAAAACTTTTTTTTAATTGGAAAAACGTTAAAAAGTTTTAACATTTTTATTTTTTTATGTTTTACTTTATTCTTAACAAAAGTTTGGTAAGTTTCTTCTAATATTTATTTTTTATACTATTTCTTGCTTACATTATGGTTCAGGCACTGATGATGAGACATTAAGTTCTCGAAAGCGCTCTGCCACTCTCACGTAAAAATTTTATATTTCTAAACTTGTGGATTTGACTTGGATTTTTATTTGTTTATTATTTAAATTTTGGTTTTATTCTTTAACCTCCGTACTCTAGAGTAGCTACGTTGCCTCTCTAGGTGCCCCTTTGTTAAGAAGTAACATTATACTCTAGAAAGATGTATTTCTGAGAAATATAAGATTTCCTTCAATTCCTACCTGTGGATGACAACTTTGTTGTCCAAACGCGCGTTGTATCAAGTAAAGTGTTTGGTGTTCGTGGGTGTTTTACGTTTTGTTTAACACACCAAGAAAATCCAACATGAAGGTTTCCTTTAAAGAAGTTTTGGCATATCAGAAGCTGGTGATTAGTAAACTTAAGAGTAGAGGTGAATTAAGTGCAAATGTAAAATAATAAAGTTAGTGGGGGGTTTTAAATTTGGAGTTTGTTAGATAAGTTTGAATTGAGTATATGAGACTTGTTAAACAAAGGAAGTAAAAATTAAGTGATATTACTACATACTTAAATATCTGCAAGTTATATTTATAAGACATATTTTCATTCATCAAGTATTGTTTGCTTAAGCCTATCTTATAAATATAGCTCAAAGATTAATTAACATAATATTTGAATATAATAAATTAGAAATGTAAAGTAGAAGTTTTTCCTGTTCTGTCACGTATTGAAGTCTCTCCTCATCTGAAGTCTTTTGTTTGAATTCGAAGTTAAGTGAAAGTGGAATTTGTAATTCGAAGGTATTAATGAAGTTTCTGCAGAACGTAAATTCAGTCTAAATGAAGATGATTGTTGAGCGTTTTTCTTTAAAATCTATCATCGACTCTGTTTACATTTTCAAAATAACCTTCGTCATTCCAATTAGAATACATCAGTAGAACAAAAAGCTTCTTGACACGAATGCAATTAGGAAACTATAATAAGTCTGACGTCTCAGCAAAGAATTGAACTGTCTCGTCCATGCAATTAAATCCGAGCTTGAAAGCTCATTATTTTCCTTTCAAACAAAATTAGTTCTATCTAAAAAAACATTTTAATTGTGATGGGACGATCTTGATTGAAATTAAGATAAGATCGTGGGTATCATGTAGGCCGGCTCCCGGAGGATTCCGGGGATTCCGTGGCATTCCGGCTCTCTTTGTCTCGTTATTCCGTGTCAAGTCCGGGGATAATGCGGACGCTCCAGAAACATTGTAAGCGTAAATAAGTCGAGGCAGTTGCCTCGAAAAGGACTCAAGGAGTTTGAGAAAATTGATTTGTTTGACGTTTTAACAGAGATTGTACGATCTTATGTACGAGTCTAATTACCTTTTACGACGGCCATTAAATGTTTATAGTCGAACGAAAAACAAACAGTAAAATCTAAAAAAAAACCAATAAAATGTTTTATAAAGTGTACTTCAAAAGCAATGGAGGACTTTGTGCGCTCTGGTTGGGATGCATATTTTATATTAGGATGTTATTAAATGTAGATAGATTGTTTATTTTTGTTTATTACACTAAAGTGTGTCGTAAAATTTATTACACAGACATTAAAAAAGGGATATCTTTGATTTATTACGGTTGAATTTAAAGCTGTTTTACACCAAGTGCTCGTATATCGATGTTATGGGTCAGTGTTGAATCATTTTTATGCTTAATATCTAAAGCGAAAGTGGAATTTAACGGTTTGTGGAGTGTGTCTGGATAGACATCGTAAAATTCTCCAGGATCAGGGTGAGACTTCATGTTTCGACTCTCATGACTTTATTACAAAGAAAGTATAGTGTTTGTAAGACAAAACCTAGCTTAATCTTTTAAAGCAACATCTGATTTATAAGAAAATGACAAAATTAATCAATGTCATAAAAAAGCAATTTAATATGACTATAAAATGTCTTACTACCTTGACAATGCTGAGACTTTAAGAATATAATTACTCCTAAATGTTCTCTTCTTTAAAATCAAATAAGTAAATGATTTTTGACGGTTAAATTAACTTTATTTAACTGTTTAAACTAGTAAACTACAACTATCGATACGGAAACTCAATAGTCTCTAAACACAATTATTCTGCTTGCCTTTGAAACAACTTATTTGGATAAACTTGTTTATCGACTTAATCTCACATAAGTGAGAGACTAGTAACTTATGTGTTTTATGTAAAAACATCTTAATATGTACTTTAGCATCAAGATATATAAGACAGAGGGAGATAGATAAAAGAGAAACAGAGAATACAGACGACCAATTGGATATTTAATTGCATACCGGTTTCATCAAATTTGAATCACCGCTGACTTACTGCACTGTCCTTGCCACATCACAAATATTTTGCAGAGTTGGCTTTAAAAATATTTAGATAACAAGCTTACTAGAATAAAAAACAATTGTCTATTTATTTTCATCATTATGTAAGCATCAAAATTATTTTTGGATTATAATTTTGAACAGCCAACTTATTAAAAGAATTTAACATAACTTTGATATAGATAGGACAAAACACTGGAGGACAAATAACGTAAAGTTAGCTAGTTCTGAGCATCACGTGACTGATATCAGCGACTTTCAGCGAAAACACCACATAAAACGGAGATAACCACAAAGCGGCTTTGTTGATTTAAGTTGATTCTGTTGTAGTCGTGTCTCAATTTTGAGAATTTTAACCATTGTGGTGTTGTTTCTACTGTGGTTTTTGGTACGTAAAACAGATAGTATATAAGTATTTTTTGATCATCCAATATAACTTATTTAAAAATACATTAAATAAATATCATTAAATTAATAAAAATAATTACGAATTTTTCGAGTTACTATAATTCACTAACTTCTTACTGTAAAACTCACAATCTTCACTGTCACCACGAAAATATATTCATGTTTTATTTTTATTTTGCAACCATAATGTTTTTTATCCAACACCTCTTTATTATGACGTTATAAAAATCATGTTTTTGATTGAATTAAGGGGTCTATAAGACACAAGTGGTTTTATGAATCAATAATAAAAGAATAAAACTGTTTTTATATAATTATTAAATAGTTTACAGAAAATAGAACAATTTATTGAACATCAAAAATACAATACATAAAATTACAATTATAAGAAACAGGACTATGACATACGCTTGTGCCACAGTTATACTTCTATTGGCCTTGACGTTGGACCATACTAAGATCGGCTCCAGCGTTGGACAATAAACTCACTGATGTGCGTCTCATACTGTGTCTTGTGTAAGACTCTGAATCTGGTAATTTAAAAAAATTAGCTACTACTGATGATATGTTGGATAGACTATTTATTTCCACTGCTGTATTATGCATTTCTCATTTCTATAGCACAAAAACAACCTGTTGGGAGAAATATTCTTAAGTCGAAGAAACATATATTTTTTACAAATATCCAGCACATTAACTGCAAATCTTTATTCCATAATCGTAAAGCTACGTAAAACATATATTTTTGTATTAGCTGGTACGGGTACCAACATATAGGATCCTTTATGTTAGTACCTCTTCTACGTTATTGATTGACATGTTTAATAATTCACAACATCGACACTCACCTGACACACCAAAAATTAGTGCGACCTGTAATGTAAAAAAATTAGATTTTATTCTCTAATTTCATACCTTCAACATCAAATATTTTTTATTGGGTGCTTCTGCTAGAAACTGTTAAATATGCTCTCTTTCAAGAATTTTTGATATTTTGCACTTGTAATTTTTTGATTCATCTTTCAAAAATGCGATCAACTTGCCATATTGTAAAATATCTGTATTTTCGTGAAGCTTTGATGTCGACCTTAACAAGCTGTATTTCGTCCAAATTGAAGAGGCTGCAAATCTTTTTTTGGCGTTGAAGAAGTAACCCAACAGCACGTCTTCGCTTAACCCACAAACATCGTTTTCCTGTTTCCAGTTATTGAACTCACTCAATTCTTTGTAATAAGCGTCCCTGGATTTCTTGGGTAGCAAACTCGATGTGACTTCTTCAACATCTTTTGCAATTTTAGCAGGAAGAGAACTACTTCTTTTCATTTCCAACAATGTTACAAGCGCCGAAACAGTTTGTTTGCAAAATTTTTCTAAAAAAATAATTTTGTTGTCAACAACATGGCAACATCGAGCAAGCTCTCGTGGCTAAACATTTCTTATGAGACTTATTTGCCTTATAAGACACTTGTATAATAAATAGCTATTATACGCCCGAAAATCAAGGTGTATTTTGTATCTTTATGACACTTACAGTTTTTTGCACAAATTTAGCTATATTGATTAAAATTTTTGAATCTTTTTTTGATTTAAAGAAACAAAACAACGCAAGATTAAATAAAACGTTGTATGTACTACGGGTATAATTGTTACTAATGGCTCTTTATTATGACTTTAATTGTTACATAACTATTACAATTTGTCGTCATTACACTTAAACATTACAGACTACCTATATCTAAGAGGTGTCCTAAAGAGGTCCTCGAAAGAAAGTTACTGTTTTAGCACTCGTCTACTAATAAAAAAAACCTTTCAAAAACTCTAATCAGAACATTTGGTAGCAAGAATCAAACCCCATTACCTCCTAAAAGCTAGTGAAGCCACTAGCTCGATTATATGGTTAAAAAAGTTTTAAATTCTTAAGCCATTCTGTTGCTGTTACCACGATTGTATAATTCCTAGAAACTACCTTTAAATTTTAGCAAATTACACGCTTTGGTCATGTGTTTAATTGTTTCTAACCATTTCCACAAATACAGTTTGCGGAAACAATTTGTTTATATTATGCTGTTATGAAAACTATATACATGCTACGGTAAATATGCGAAGTTGGGAAATGTACACATTTACCGGTGAATGTGTACTTTCACCAAATATGCTGGTAAATGTAAGTTTACTGCGTCAATAATATGCGCTAAACGCACATTTACTGGAGAATGTGTACATTTTCCGAACCATCTTGGAAAATGTGAGATTATGTAGATTAATGTACACATTTCCCGGTGAATGTGCTCATTCACCAATGTTGCTGGTAAATGTGAGTTTAAAGTTAGAATATCAATAATTTGTATCTGTACCTATTAGTCAATGATATTAGCCATGTACATATTACGAATGATTTTGAGTAATAAGAGATTATTTGGGTGAATTAATAAATTTGTCTAGATAACATGTCCAGTATTTAAATGAGCGGTATGTATTATCTCAAACAATTCCTCTGTTGTTACAAAATATTTAATGGTCGCATTTTCATGGGCGTCAGCTATTGGAAAAATTAACCGTTTTTCTTTTCCGATAGTTATAACGTCGTAACGTTGTAAACGACGATAGTCTAAAGCGGTTTTACAATGTTCTTTTTGTTTAGCTTCTGTAACCTCCCTTAATATTTGTTCATATGTAGATTTATTCAAATACACATGGTTTTTTTTTTGCTATAATCTGGTGTAGCTGTTTGTTAAATTCTTCTTCATTACTCATTTTTTGGATTTCTGCAATATTGTCAATATTTAATTAAAATATACTTAATTTGTTGAAACACGTCCACTTACATGAGATGAAACGATGTTTATGATTATAATGTAACAAAATAATTATTATTAATCACACAAACAAAAAATTATAATTATCACACAAACAAAAAAGATGGATTTTGATCAATATGACACACATAACCTCAAAATACAGATGTCATCTTTTATCGTATCCACAAAACATATCGTATCTGCACATTTACCGAGAGTATTAGGTAAAAGTGGATATGATTGAAACTTGTGGGGAAATGTAGGTACTATCTACATTTACCAAAAACGTTTGCAAATGTGCACATTCACCGGTAAATGTACACATTTACCTATAAATGTACATTTACCGTAACATACATACCACACATATTAAAATTAATAATTGAAATAAATAAATTTTCAGCTGATCTTTTCCGGACAGATTTGTCTTTTTTTTTCTAAATTTTCAAAAAACAAAAACTATTGATTTTAATACTACACAAATAGGTACGTCTCGTTTCATTCATTGAAATTTTTAGTGATTTACTCACAGTTTTAAAACTTCGTCTGTTTGTATATAAGAAACTCTAGACGGAAGTTCTTTTACTAGGAAAAGCTTTCATACTTGCAGGTTTTTCGTTTTGTACTTTAGTTTTTGTTAATAGATTCAATATAGTTTTTCGGAAAGGACGTTTAACGTATAATAGAGAACAATAAAAAATAAAGAGTTTTTACATAATGAGAGAGGATTATTAAAAGGTAGGTTAATTAGTTGTTTGTTTAAAAAAGTTTTTATTTATATTAATGTGTTAATCAGTAAAGTAAATTTGTAAAAAAGAAATTGTTTCTAAAAGCGTAATTTTAAGAAATTATTAAATTTCTGGTCACTTTACAGTTTCATTGCACAAGTTGAGTTGAAGTCAAGCCACCCACCTATATTAAGGTTTATACACTCGTTATATAAAATCGTGCAGTTCGACTAAAAATCGACTTGTTTTTTTCACATTTGGTATTTCATTATTATTTTAACTTTTTCTTGTAAAGTAAAACTGACATTTATAAGAAAAATAATGCGGTGTTTTTATTTGAAAAACGAATATAATATAAATATATACACAACTCATCTGCGATGTTTAAAAAAAATCTATGCAAATAATAAAAATTATAAATGGTTATTCTGATTGAATATACGTGTAAATATACCACATGACATGGATTTACTGTTGATGTTGATATAAAATCCTCTCTCATCAGATAATTTTTTGTAAAATGACAAAATTCTCTAAATCTCAGTAATGTGTCTGTCACTTCTCGCTTCGGCAATCCACATGCAAAAAAACTTGATGTTTGGAGTTTGTTGTTGGGCGTAAATTGCACTGGGGGTAAGGGACCTGTCTCGATTTTTTTTCTTAAAAGAAATCGTTGATCGCAAGTAACGATTTGTCGCGTCTGTAACGAATGGTTTTTCGGCTGTATCGATTTGTTTTGTTCGGCGATTTATTATAAAACAATCCGCCCTCTTAGATTATTTCACATGAATCAGCTCCAGAAATTTTTCGTCGGAACAAGCAGAACAGTCGAAAACCCAATTGAAAAATGATAAAATCACATCCACTACATCTGTTACTCAATATTAAATTTACATGAACCGAACATCTTTTATATTTATTATTTCTAAGCCGACACAAAAGAAATTCTTCGTGCATTTAGGAACTCAATTTCACGAATGGATCGCATGAAATGTCTGAACATGGACTACATCAGCCGGAAATTTTTGAGGATTGGTTTTTTAATGATAACGCGAGAAATCTTTCGTTTATTGAATTGTTCATGCTCTTGCTATTTTTTCGCCAATTCAATCGATTCGGTCTCTCCTAATCCTTGGACTAATCTCATGGGGTTTAATTTCCTGCTTCCTACCATATTAAGGGATCGTTGGAACTTTAACAATCCAACGATGAAATTATTCCGAATGTAATTTCAAGCCGAGGCGACGTGAAGATCCCACTGTTATTACCTACAACTTATAAGCTCTGCCTTGAGAAGTCGCAAATGATATCGAGTAGTAAAACCTGAATTTTTCACTCAACCTTCACCCACCTCCTATAAATAAGCGCAGGACTCCACTCAAAGTAATTAATTTTTAATTGCGAAAATGAGAAAGTATGGTACTTAATTATTGATAAAATTCGTGTTTTTACTCGTCTTAAAATTTGCTGTCGCAAAATTTCCTTCAGGTATCTGCAAAATAATTGGTTTGAAGTCGCTCGTTGTCAGTAATTGTTATTGCTTTGCTTTGATGCAAAATGGCTTTGTTGGTTGGTTCTAATTTCAGAGACTGGACCAATTTTTGCCATTTCTGTTTCAATACAGACCGGTATGAATACACACGCATGGAAAACGTTATCTCTTCGAATTCACATCGAAACTGTCACATATGTTTCAAGGAAAATATCACAGCAGTGAATGCTTGCAAGACGTGACCAAATTAACGAAATTTCACGATTCTTCTTACTTTAACTAAGATGTATTAGTGCTTTTCCGTACTTCATCACTCAGACTGACGCCGTTTTTTTCAAGTCTGAACGTTGATAAAGTGGTTACGGCGAAAATAACTCACGGCTAGACTCACGATGAACGGATTTATCAATTTCCGCCGAAAAAATCGATACACGAAGAGTAAGGCAAATGTTTAAAACTGATTTTTTTCAAGAAGAAAGGGCCTTAGTAGCATCAACGTAAGAGCAACGGTGTGAAACTAATTTCTGCCTAAAGTTTGACTTTGTCAATGACTTTGTTTTTTAGATTTACTATTCAAAAAAAAAACATTATTAAACGTATAAAACTTACATTGGTACACGAAAAAAAAGTTTTTGTGCAAACGTCCGCAAAATAGTTTTTATGGTCTCTGTACCGGTCACGAAATTGTTTTCGCAGTCCAACCGCAATTTTCATAAATGTTTAAATTGCTTTTAGAAGAAAATTTATTAACAAATAACAAATTAATAAAGAATTTATATTTATGTTTTTTTTTTTTCGAATATTATCACACAGTTCAAAATAGGGATTAGTTTTATTACTTATCGCAGGTATAAACGATGGAGCTTGTTGCTCTCAAAGCGGTCCCTCTAACTGCTACATCTGATTAATTTAATAGTTTTTTTAAAAAAACATTTTTAAACAACTAGTTAATCAGTCTCTAAATAATTCTGATTTCATTAAGGAAAAACTTTTATTTTTATACAGCTTTTTTTCCGAAAAACTGCTGGACCTATTAACAAAGTAAAGTACAAAACGAAAGGTTTGCAAGTATGAAAGCTTTTCTTAGTAAAATAAGAACTTGTATCAAGTCTAGAGTTTCCTGCATAGGAAAAGACGAACTTTTAACTGTAAGTAGATTACTAAAAATTGAAATGTTAAATTTTGCGGAAAAACGATAAATTTTAAAAAATGTCGTTTTCTCAAATTTCCATCAAATTTGCGATTACATAATTATTAAATAGAATAGTTTAGTGATTAGAGATTTTAAAACAAACACTACGAATTTGTTTAAAGACGCGTCAATTTTATTTTGACCGGGTTAATATAAAATAATGTATGAAATAAAGCTAAAAATTTATTTATTTTATTTTTAGATTTTCAACTTTTGGCTTTTATAACAGCATCATATACGAATAACGTTTTTTTACAAAAGTTTGTGATAAAATTATTTCTTTTAATATGTTAAGTAGGAGTATTTTAGTATTCACAGATTAACACTAAAACATTGTTTGTTGTAAAAATGGTAGAAGCTTGCATTTATATTAACGTTTTTCAAATTTTATTTAAACAATATAAAAAATATATAAATTAATGTACTTAACCTTAATACATTGTATAACAAATAACTGCTTTAGAAACTGACAGAATAGACTTTGTAAACAGAAATAATCTTCAGAGCATTGAATCTACACCGATTTTCACCACATACCTTTCAACAACTAAAAGTGTATTTACCTTTAACACAGATATCAAATTACTTAACAAGAGCTTAATATCCTCGTTAGGAGTGTGCCTAGAAGTTAGGTTATGTGATAGGTGTTCAGGATGATCAGGATCACACACCTTGAATGAATAAACCCTTATTGTAATTTGAACGTTTACGAGGAGTATTCTGAAAAAGACAAAAACTGTCGTTTTCTGTAATAATACTTTATTTTATTATTATTTTTAATAGCTGATTCTGCACAAAAAAGCTATACTATCTATTCCACAAACAAAAAAAAAACAATAATTTTGTAACAATTTTGAAGTCCTGCTGACTGATTCTCAAATTTATTGGCAAAATGACACAATTTTACTCTATATTTTTATCACTAAAAGAATAATCTTCGAGATGTTCGTTATGTTGTGACGATGTTATCTTAATTTGCGATTTTTTTTATCGATCATAGTGTGCTAATTTCAAGTTGAATTTTTTGTTTAAATTTAAAGTGTCAATGGCTGTTCAATAATTTTTATATTTTTTTGCAGATTATAGTAATTTGGTATACTTAGACCAGTGGATGGATAATACATCTCTTGCGCTTTTGTAATGAATTTGGTAGAGAACTTTACTGCTAGATTTTAGAATTTTCAATTACGTTTTAAAGGTTAGTTGCCACTGCACCAGTTTTGGTAAAAATATTGGCCGCTGTACAGTGTAGAAATTGTAACTTTTTATTACAGAGACGTACCAATGGATAATTGAAAGCAGTAGCCAAATTTCTGTGACTTCAAGCGCCTTCAGATCCTCCCGTTGCTATTGTCTTTATTATCCGTCACAATTTACAACAGCAAATGTCAAAAGAATTCTACACTTTGAATCTGAAATAACAGTACATTCCAAAATAAAAACATAGTAGATACCACTGGGGCCAAACAGGGTATCTTAAACGTGCTTCCATATTGTCTTTGTCTTCTCTTATTAAAATATGTCTTGCATTGACAGTCTCATTGAATGTTTTTTTGTCACTAGCTGTCATTGTGGTAAACGGGTGTTTGGATTCGATAGCGGTTTTAGAGATAGTTTACGGTACTTTCCACAAGCATCATCGCAATATGAATTGTTCTCACAAGAGTCTAAACCATAAAGCTCGACTGCCTTCACACGCTTCTGTCCGGATTTGCTGTACGGTCCTGGCCTGGATTTGTTATGCCGATGGTTGAAGGTTGAAGGTGACTTTTGGGAAGTTTTTCAACATAGTTTGTACGAGTTCTAATAAAGTTTCAAAGACAAAAGCTGCAATCATTTATTCAACATGTTTTATAATATAGACATCTAATTAAAACCATAAAATTATTCAAAATTATTAAAAAAAAATGTTAGATTCTGCAGAAACCTCGACAGAAACTTAGGTATATAGTCATGATTTATGAGATTTTTTAATCTTGTAATAACTCGCTAAAATAACATAAGCCAAAGAACAAACATTTTCTAAAAATTTTAGTCCTGCAGGTTTATTTTAAAATTTATTGGCACAATGACACAGTTTTATTATATTTTAGTTATTAAGAAAGTAATTTTTAGGATGACGTTTATGTTGTGACAATGTTATCCTAATTACAAGTTGATTTAATAAAAATAATTAATTATGCGATTTTTTTCTTGTGGTCATAGTGGGCTAATTTCAAATTAAATTTTTTGCTTAAATTTAAAGTGTCAATGGCCGTACAGTAATTTTTCTATGCTTATTTTTTGTGCTTTTGCAATCAATTTGATAAAAACTCTACTTAAAGTAGAATGACTGTTATCGCTATCAGGCTGGATTGTGGAATATTCAATTAGGTAGGTAAGCTTTAAAGGTGAGTTTTTTCACCAGTTTTTGTCAAAACACTTGCGGCTGTGCAGTGTAGAAGTTGTAGTTCTATGCCACAGGGATGTATCAATGGATGGTTCGAAGCACTAACCAAATTTCTGTGACTTCAAGCACCATCACTCCGGTTGCGATTTCCCCTCTTCTAATCCGTCAAAATTTACAAGAGCAAATGTCAAACAAATTCTACATTTTGAATCTGAAGTAACATAGTGCTGCATTTCCCAATGTCTTTGGTCAGTAAACTTAGCAACGACGGAAGGGTAAGGTACTTCATTGAGAGCTCAGATAAAAAGAGCCGGGAGAAAAGAATTTTGACAAACTGAGGTAATTTTTTTTCAGTATTTTCCAAAATATATACCAATGGAGCTAAAAAAGGTATCTTAAACGTGCTCCTATGTTGTCTTTGGCTTCTCTTATTAACATATATCTTGCATGGACAGACTAACTGAAGTTTTTTGTCACTAGTTGTCATTATGGTAAATTGGATATTTGGATTCCACAGCGTTTTCAGAGATGGTTTACGGTACTTTCCACTAGCGTCATCGAAATACGTTTTGTTCTCACAAGAGTCTAAACTTTAAAGCTGAGCTGCCTTCACACGCTTCTGTACAGTTTTGGGATACGGTCCTGGCCTGGAATTGTTATCCTGGTGGTTGAAAGTGACCTTTGGAAAGTTTTTAAACATGATCTGTATAAATTCCAATAAAATTGTCAAAGGCGAAATCTGCAGTTATATATTTAACATGTTTTATAATATAGATATATAGACAACAAGAAATCTAATCAGAACCATAAAATTATTCTAAATTATTTTAATAAAAGTCGTTAGATTGTGCAAGAAGCTATCCTTGATTTATGAGATTTTGTTAATTTTGTAATGACTCGCTAAAATAATATAAGCCAAAGAACAAAATTTTTCTAACAATTTTAAAGCCTTGCAGATTGATCTTCAAATTTATTGACACAATGACACAACTTTACGATATTTTAATCATTAAGAAAATAGTTTTTGGGATGACTTCTAACTTGTAATGATGTTATCATCATTACAAGTTGACTTAATAAAAATACTAAGTGGTAGTAAATTTCGAGATTTTTTTCTTGTGGATCGTAGTGTGCTAATTTTATATTATATTTTTTGACTAAAGTTAAAATGTCAGTGGCCGCACAGTAATTTTTGTATGCTTATTTTTTTGTGTTTTTACAATCTATTTGATAAAGAACTCTACTGAAAATAGAATGACTGCTATCAGGCTGGATTGTGGAATATTCAATTACGTTTTGAAGGTGAGTTGTTATTTCACCAGTTTTGGTCAAAAACACGCGGCTGTACAGTGTAGAAATTGTAATTGTATGTTACAGGAATGTAATATTGCATGGTTGGAAGCAGTAGCTAAATTTCTGTGACTTCAAGCGCCTTCAGACACTTCCGTTGCGATTGCCTCTCTAATCCGTCACAATTCACAACAGCAAATGTCAAGCAAATTTTACATTTTGATTATGGAGTAACATCGTGCTGTATTTTCCAATGTTTTTGATAAAATGACTCAGCAACGTCGGGAGAAGGAAATGTACTTCATTGAGAGTTCACATAAGAAGAGTCGAGAGAATGGGGTTCTTTTTTTATTTTTCTATGGTTTTGATTTAACTAGTATATTTTAAAATCAAAACGTAATAGATGTCAAGAGCCAAAGAGGGTATCTGCAACGTGCTCCCATGATGTACGAGTACTTGCATTCTCTTATTAACATATATCTTGCATCGATAGGCTCATTGAAGTTTTCTTTATCACTAGCTGTCATTGTGGTAAATTAGATGTTCTACAGCGATTTCAGAGATGGTTTGCGGTACTTTCCACAAGCGTCATCGCAATATGGATTGTTTTCACAAAAGTCTAAACCATAAAGCTGAGCTACCTTCACACGCTTCTGTAAAGATTTAGGGTATGGTCCTGGCCTTGAATCGTTATCTCGGTGGTTGAAGATAAACTATGGAAAACATAATCTGTATGAATTCTAATAAAGTTGTCAATGGCGAAATTTGCAGTTATACATTTAACTTGTTTTAATTATAATATAAAAAAACATTTAATCAAAAACATAAAATTATCCAAGCTTATTAAAAAAAACAACGTTAGATAGTGCAAAAACAAATACCTATTCATTATTTATGAGATTTTGTTAATTTTGTAATGATTTAACTTAGCCGTCTTCAGTTCACTAATGGCTTACACGAGTGTGATAAACAATTTGTTTAAGCTAATAAAAATTAATTCTTTGAAGTCATGAACATAAACGATTTAGCATAAATAGTTAGCAATTACAATAGGTATATTTTAGCCGAAGAAGGTTGAAAAATGATATCAAATACTCCCAAAGGTGTCATTTTAAAATAATTTCCTGGAAAAAATAAATTTTCTTTGTTAAAATTTCCTACAACTTCACCAATTTATATTAATAAAATTAATGGAGGGCTACAAAATGGTACAAATAATATGAGTCAATACAACTAGCAATTGTACAGTAGTGCAAAAATTGGCAAAGCATTAGGCAACGATTACGATGGGATGGTTATAAAAACTGGTGCAGAGACGTAAAAAGAACACTTGAGTCTTAACACTAGTTCTATCTGTGCTAACTTGACATCAAAAGCCAGCTCCACTTAAAGGGCCTCACCAATTTTGAGCTTGTCGTTTCTTCATTGTTTCACATTGTTCGGTAAACAGTAAGTACACTTTTAGGGCTTAATTTTGCAAAAATTTCTACAAATATAGAGATTTTATCTTATTTATATTGATTTATGACTTGATTATCCGAAAAAGAAACTGCAAGAGATTGTGGTTAATGTTGAAAATAATTGAAAGTGTTTCTAAATTGGAGATTTACACTCGGCTTAAAGAACTGGTGGTAATTAGTTAATTGAACTAAGTATCTATCATGATTTACTTCTTAATTATTGACAGCATATCTTAAAATGTTAAGACATTTTCCATGGTTCAGAAAAAGGTTAAAAATACCTATGCTATTTTGATTTAATAAGAATTATTCTCAACAGAAGTGTGTGCTATTGTTGCCAAAGCGACCAACTGAACTGTTCGTTTTGCGAAGCAACTTTAAAAGACCTGTGATTTCTTATTTCTAAATACACATAAAGTCAATTGTCTCTATTGCACTATAAACTTTAAAAATCTATAGACAAACTATACGTCTATTCCTCTTCAAGAATATTTCTTAAAAAGCCACTACAGCCTTTTTATTATAAAAACAATATTAACAAAATTAATAATTATTTAACAAATAAATAGGCTAATTAGAGATAACACCGGTAGTGTCTTTGTTTTTATGGAAATTTCAAAGAAATTGGAGTTGCGATTGGTTGTTGCTAAAGAATAGTTATTTATGTATTAAGGGCGTAATCAAGGAGATTATGGCACAAGGAAATGTTTAAAGCCCGACGTACGAGGACTTTTAATTTTCTGAGGGCGATTAGTAACGATTACACTTGTGGTACATACAAGGTTTTATTTTATTTTGGATTGTTTTAATTTTTCAAATCAAAAGAATATTCAAAAATCTGGTATTTTTTTGAAAGTGTGAAAAAATCTAGATTAACTAGTTGACTATCTTGTCGTTGCCAGGATACGGTATGTGGTTATATTCTGTTTTGCGATTCTCCAAAATGGAAACCGATAAAAACGTGTATTCTAGAGAAATGTTACAACAGCTTAATGTAGGAGCCCAAAATTCAAAAAAAGTTCTGCCACGTTCTGTGCTTTTGTAGTGTTTAAAAGTTTTTTAAATAAATGTTGATTTCCATGTTAATTGTTATTTAATATAAAAAGTGACGTTTATAAAATTGAAGACGTTTATTTGACAGCTAAACGAATATACAGTTATTTATTTGTTATTGTTGCCAAGCAACTTTATTAAATTCAGTGCTATAAAAATAAAGATTACGCTCTGATTTGCAGGCATATAAAGTAGATTATGGTTCCAAAATAAAATAAAAGTATTAAAATTTTCAATACTATCGGTAGTATTTCAACTTGAAATTAATCCAAAAAATGTTAGTAAAGTCGATTAATGATGAATACTGTTTAAAGAAAAAAGCAAGTGAGTGTCTCTAGATTCTCTAGATTATTGGTCACCATTAATAAAATAAGAGTCTATTACAATTTTTTCGTTGACCGTAAATCGGTTTATTTTAGTTCCTCGTTTTAAAATTTTAGAATTATTTATTAATGTAAAATCATAATATAAATAAACGATTTTTTAGCAAAAATTATGTATTAATATTGATATTAATAAACGCTCAACAAATAATAACCTGAGATCAAAATGTAACTGAATCGAGCAAGCTGTATTAATCATTACAGTTACGCTGACACAGCCTGCTGTGATTCAGTTACATTTCGATCTCATCTTAGTATTCTATGCAATGAGTATTCTAACTACCGCTCGTGTCGTAATGATTAAGTGTGTCTTAATAGCCATTAAATGCGTATTGTATACAATATTTTTTCAACGACCAGTTATAATAAAAAATAATCTAAATTTATTTACAAAATTTATTAAACTTGAACTGACGAAATGAAACAAAACCAAACCGCAAAAAAGTCAATTTTAACACAAAATAAGAAATTAATCTTTTTGATGAATTATCATATTTTGAATAGTGCAGTTATCAACCTGCAACTACTTCATTCTTGGCAGTTCTGTAACAATATTGAAAATTTTCGCAGTATGTTTACTTTATTTTGAACTGATTCTTCTATATAAGTTCCGACCACTGTAATAGACCGTGGCGTTTTAATGATGCAATATCACCACCAGCATCAACCAATACTGCCGTAGAACTGCGACGAAAGCAGTGTCCGGTATATTAATGCTAACTTTATTATAGTCTCTCCAATTCATGAATTGAGAATAAAATTTTTCATAGGTTTTAGCATATTTTGCCCGCAACAAAAGCTTTATGGTGCTTCTGGCTTGTTCTACAGTCTCTGGAAGCGTAAGATTTTCCATTTCATAGTCACAGTTTTTTCTATATTGACTCATTTTTTGTTGATTGTAATTGAAAACCACTGCGACCTGTCACAATCTTAAATGTCAAGAGTCCATTGCAATCTGATAAATATTTAAATCTTGCTGCAGTACGTCGTTCTCATTGGTCAAAATTTGTATCTTAATGAAAGATTTGTATTGTAATAAACAATCATTGAAGTACAGGTAATTTGCAACTAATAAATCAGTTAGAGTGTGAGAGTAGAATTTTTTTTTATTAAATTTAATTAATTTTTATTGTTAAAACCGAAATCACAGTAATACAAAAATACTTAACAGGGACCTAAAATCACAAGAGACCGTACAGTAAGGTAACGTTGTTGTTAAAATCACGAATTGATGCTTTGGAGAGTTTCATGTGTGCTCTAGCATCTGTGGGAGCATTTTAAAACCTCCTACACCACGAAAGAATTTAAACCGGCAACGTAAATTGTAATCAAAGAACTTCCCGTTCTTCTAAAGAAGAAAATTTTTTGAAGATAACTAGATCAATTTTTTATGTAGCGAGTGGTTTACTCGCGATGCGATTCATGCACTCTCAGCTTGCGATTTCTACGCTAACAATAGCAGCAAGTCCAGCAGCCGTCGAACCGTAAACGTTACAATAGCCGTATTATCAGCATTCGATGCCGTCATTAAATCGTGAGTCGTAACCGTCCTCCACACACAAACACTCAGTTGACGATAGGCCGGCTAGTACACGTTAACATCCTGCTGTGCAGGAATGATAAGGCATTATTGCAGGTGCAACTGCAGTAGGTTTGATCAATGTTAAAGTGTACGCCGAGCGTACAGACGCCGAGAGCGTCGCGATTTTGTGCTCGCGCCTCCGATTCAGCAGTCTCTCTCCGCGCGTTGCTTCAGTGGCAGCTACGCCGACGGACCTCTCGCACACCACGCACCAGGACACTGCTCACCCCAAAACCCACGCGAAACACGGTAGGTTGCACTTTCACATCACTCGCAGCGAGAGAAATGTAGCATGAGAGTGGAGAGTTTGCATAGAGCAGAGCGCAAGTGCAGGGTGGGTTCACAGCAGCCCCCCAGGTTAAAAAAATATTGCATTGGGGTTTTCATGGGTGCAAACTGCATGATTCCCATACATGGGGTTTGTTTTATTTGTCCCGGACCATTGTTGTTTCTATTTATAACCTGGAGGCTCCCATGCATACAGAACGATGATTTATCGATATTTAATTGGCTCGATTTAAATGTAAATTGGGGACAGAAAGAGTTATAAAATTTTAGAATAAAAATAAATTTGTTTTGGTTAAAAAAATATATTAAAATTATTTTCAGGTTAAAAAATGGTTTAATTAATGACTTCAAAGTGGGACGTTGAAAATGTCAACATAAGAAATAGTCGAGGGCAACATTGAATTTAATCCAACGAAAATTTACATTAAATTCGGCACATAGACGTCACATCAGTGATCAGTGTAGTGTGTTATTATTTTTTCTTCCCTTGGGCGGCAGTGTTATTTCAGTGATTGTTAACGTGTTACACCGAAACTAATAATCCGGGACTTTGCTCGATTTATGGATGGGGTTAAGGGAAGTTAATCACCATCAACTCTCTCTCGTAAGTCCTATAGCTCTAATTAATTGTAAAGCGCGATCTAAATTATCACCTTTTTCCATTCCACCGTCTTACCAGAGCCTTTCGGGTCACACCGGAAACGTACACTCAAAAAAATATAACCTTGTCACTAAAACACTTACATTCCTTACATAATTACAACTTTTTGTTTATTTTTAACGTTGTAATCAATGTTTGAATCATGTTTACGTATATGTGCAACAAATTGTTTATTTCATTTAATAAAAATGATGTTACAAACAAGTATTTATGGAGTAATTTACTGCCGGACAAAATGCAGTTAATTATTTTGCAAGCACTATTTATAACTTTATTCTTCCTTTTTGACTAAAACGCTGACCAAAAATTAATTACCACCACTCACAAAATTTTATTATACCCGAAAGCAAATATTTTCAACATACAATAATGCATGCAATTCTGATAGTTCAGTGGAGTTCGAAATTAATATTTCGTGTTGGTGGATAAATTAAAACTTAATCAAATAGCGGTAATAATTCTCCAGTAACGAGCTATCAAAATAGTGAACTCACCCTGTAAACTTTACAATATTCGGTTTAATTAAACTAATACTTATCATTATTAAATATCGTGCATTTCCAGTTTTGTAGGCAAATATATTAGCCACCAACTTAACTGAGGGAAAGGACTATATCTTGTAGTCTCCTTTTTGTAATTAAAGCCATAATTAAACTTTAATTAAAATTATGAAATCAAAGTTTGGAAAGTTCATAAAAATAATTTATAAGTTTGAATGCTGTCATATTGCATGCAGCAATGCACGAATACTCGCAAAACAGTTTCCGAGGATGTATTACACAATTTTTTTTGTTTTAAAGTACTTTTTTATCAAATTTTTATGTAATATCAGCAGGTGCGTTCGGCTTTGCCACTCCGAGTGCACCTACTCTGTCTTTGTTTGTCTCATTCAGGATAGATAAATCCGTCGCATTATTTGAATTCAGGATTGACTAATATAACAACTGTTTTCATAACAACGTATGCTCTTTCTGTCCCATCTAATAACTGGGTGCACAAAGAGCGTGTGTTGTTTTGGATACAGTGTCAAAAACCATCAAGTTTTAGTCACCGGATAGAGATGGAGATATATGGAATCAATGAAGTAGATAAGGAAAGAGGCGGTGCACTCGGAGTGGCAAAGCTGAACGCAGCTATCATATTCTTCTCTTCTTATTTTCAAAATTGGTTAGTTATTTACAGTTTTCACTTGATTTCAGTTTGTTTCACCAGTTTAGTTTATTATATTGAATATTTATTTTATTTTTGTGATCATTTCTTTACCTTTACACCATATTATAATAGCGATTTATTAACCATTGTGAGAAGAAAATTTTAGTAAAAATGTAACAAATTGGAAGCTGGAGGCGACAATTTTATTAAAATAGGGGACAGCAAGCGACATGTCGCCACAGTTTCTTAACATCCTAGATATATATAGGTCATGTTTTAATTATATACTATTGTCTGTCTCTTTTCAACACAATCTATATTATATAGCAACATATACAACGATGTGTTGAAAAGAGACAGACAAAGGTATATAATTAAAAAATTACCTATAATAACTGTTGTTTAAGACTACATTTTAAAAAATTGTTTGCGGGTTTAAATTTTAATGAAAGTGTCGTCTGTGGTTTTCAATTTTGACCAAACTGTCGCCTATGGCTTCCAATGTTTATAAAACTGTCGTTTGCGGGATTCAATTTCAAATTGAAAAAATTAAAATCTGTAGACTACATCAGTTTTTTACAAATTGATAATCTTACTATTGTTATAATCCGGGGCAAAAAAATAGATGGGTGGTAGATGTTAGAGTAAATTAATTAAAAACTGATTAATTACCACTACATTATTATTTTCATCTTCTTTATTTACACACACTTACAACTTTTAACTCTAACTTTACATTCTCACTGTCTAAATGTAACTCTCCTATCTAACTGTCTAAATGTAACTGTCTAAATCCAACTCCCCTATCTAACTGCCTCAATCCAACTCTCCTATCTAACTCCTCATTCTTACACATTTTCCCACACAATCCACCCTCACATTCAAATCAACCAATCAGTACCGTTTCATCCATCTGTTTTGCATAACATCCCTAACGCTCGACCTTCACATCTGCAAAACTACTCAAACCCAGACTTTCAGTCACCAAAAGACCACCCAGTACTAATTCTACAATTATTAAATAAAATAATTCTATCAACTCGGCCCTTCCTGACATTGTTTTCGTCCTCGAGAACCTATACCTAACATCATTAAGCATCATTATCATTAGGCATCATTCACCTGCTTAAAACTAATATTTTCCACAACAAATAACGAATAAAAGTAGCCTTAAAATTAAACACTGGACACATAACTATCTTTTTCGGTCACACCTATATCTCGCTCAATTAACTATCTACTTATAATTAAACACAATTAAAATCAACCAAAATTATGTCTACATACAACATAGATGTCAGAAAGGCCCCTTAACTGCAAAAACACATTAAGGTTACATTAACTAACTTTAACCGGCCGAGAATTTTTCACCCGCCGCCCCTGTTTTTCTCTACTTTGTCTATATCTACTGTCACTGTCCACAAAGTACCTATTTCTTCTTACAAAATAAGAACTAATTGGCAAAAACTCTACGCAAACACACACCAAATACCGAACAATAAAACGATTTTCTTCATGACACAACAACATTTTTCCAGATTCTTTTCTCAACCAATCCACGATGTTCTTTGTCTTGTCGTAATCTATTTGTTCATACCAATCTTCATTAATTCCACATAAACTTTCATATTCTGGACCACCATCACCCCAATTTTCACACATTCTTCACATTCGCTAGTTTCCATTTTTCTCTGATTTTCATCACTTCTCGACAGCTCTACCTGTCCCCACGCCACTGACTTGTCCAACTCCCGCGTCCCCGACGCATCCTTGTCTCTGGACAACCCCTGTGTCCTCGGCGCTTCAGCTTCAACGAGCCCTGAATTCGTCGTCTTCGTCTTACTCTCAACATCTCTGCCACCTTCTGTTTTTCCCCAAATTTTGACCGTCTTCGACTCAGCTGTCGGCTTTACCTGCTCCAACGTCATCGCACTACCTGCCAACTTCGACACCTCCTGGTTTCCGGACGACCCCAACAGCCCCGCTGCATCCATGTCTCCGGACAACTCTTGTGCCCCAAGCTCTCCAGCCCCCAGTAGTACGGTCCGTGAAGCCGACATCTTTGTCTCCACTGCCTTATTCACCACAGCCTCTATTTGTCGTTTCACTTCTTGTAAACTTAAATTCCCGATTCGTATCAACATTTTCTTCACACAAAACACAATTTCTTCGTCAGCGATAACACGAGCGATCTAAGAATCGCGTTAATCCAATCCCACTCCTGATAATTGTTATAATCCGGGGCAAAAAAATAGATGGGTGGTAGATGTTAGAGTAAATTAATTAAAAACTGATTAATTACCACTACATTATTATTTTCATCTTCTTTATTTACACACACTTACAACTTTTAACTCTAACTTTACATTCTCACTGTCTAAATGTAACTCTCCTATCTAACTGTCTAAATGTAACTGTCTAAATCCAACTCCCCTATCTAACTGCCTCAATCCAACTCTCCTATCTAACTCCTCATTCTTACACATTTTCCCACACAATCCACCCTCACATTCAAATCAACCAATCAGTACCGTTTCATCCATCTCTTTTGCATAACATCCCTAACGCTCGACCTTCACATCTGCAAAACTACTCAAACCCAGACTTTCAGTCACCAAAAGACCACCCAGTACTAATTCTACAATTATTAAATAAAATAATTCTATCACTATTAAATAAAGTTTTTTAGTCAAATTTACTTCCAGTTTTTTTATTGAAATGACTGAAAAAATATTTTCTCTTGAAAGTGGATGTTGAAGAATGTCCTTTATTTTAATATTTAAAATTTGGTAACTCTATATCATCATAACAGATGTTTAGTGTACCAAAAATCAACATCTTAGCTATAAAGTAAATCTAACTGCTTTAGCTAATTTGCTTAACACCCACTAGTGGCAATTTAAACTAGAGTAAAACCAAATCAAATCGTAATTATCTGGTAGCCATAACCTATCGTTACGAGCCACCGAAATGATTATTTAGCTTGTAAAGTTAACGATCTCGTCTTAATAAAATGATCGGTCTTGACAAAACTTGTTAACTAGAATCCATTAGTCAAACAACAAGAATCGCCCGTCAGATCATTTCGCTTCCGTTCGCGTATGACAAGTCGACGTCAGGCCAAGATTGACTGATTACCAGTAAATCCCATAAAATTAATCATCGTCGAACGAGCTCGTCAGGTCCCAACTGTTAGTTATTTACGCCGGTCTATAAACCGTCTCCTAATTCAATAAGTGTATATTATTGCCACCGACAGGGCAACAACCGTAAAAAAATATAATCTCCGATTAATTTTAACGACACTTGAGCTTAACAACCACTAAACCAACAATGACGTTTGTCTAGTTTGAATACTTCTGAGTTGGATGGCTCTTCAGGAAACCCTTGGCGCGGAAAACTTTACCAGTTTTGATTAAAATGTATGTCTATGACTCGGCCAGAGTTGGCTATAGCTAATTTCATGTCAAAAAAACTTCGCATCAATTATTAACTTGGATTTATGAGGCTGTGTTTATTCTTCGGATTTTTAAAATTAAAAACATAGTATTTCGAACGATATAACGGTTTTCAACAAATGACAAAATTGATTGATTCTGAAAATTAATTCTGCTAAAAATATTCGATATTAAATAAATTAGTAATATAAAGAAAAATTAGGCACGTGCAAAATACAGTTCTTCGACTCAATTAGATTTGAACAAAGCGTGTGACCGCCATAAAAATTTGAAAATTGATTCTTCGAAAGTAAAAAACATGCAAAGATCGAGTACAAAGTTTAGTTGTGTTTTCAAAAATTGCCTTAAAGGGAACTTCAATTGCAGCTTATTCTATTTTGAGATGTTAATATTATTATGCAAAGTAACTAATACTGCAGGTAGTAGCCGCCTCGGATCCGGCCATGAGACAAGGAAAGACCGAAACGACAGATTTAGCCGTTTTTTGTCGTTATTAAAATAATCACCGTCAACAATGCTTCTGGGAACTATTTTAGTGTTGTTTGTGTACATAATGAAACGTTATCAATGTAAATGACCTTAAACGTTTATTACAGTCGAATTTGTAAAACTAATGTGACGTAATTTATGCACAATACTTTTGTTATTGTATATAGATGAAAGAATTCAATCGAATCTCGTTCAATAAGTTTATTTTGTATTTGACGCTTGTGCGTCAACAAATCAATTTATAAATAAAAGACCTCGAAGAAAAAAATATTGAATCAGTTTGATTCGCACTTGGAAAACATAAATTCGGAAAGAGGTCGGGTCAGGTTATTCCCATTTCGAGATGGACGAAACAGGTGCTTGTCAAACGTAATCGTTGGCATACTGTCAAATCTCTGAAGTTGAAGTAAACACAGCGATTTGGAGATTTTCGCAAAAGCATTTTTTTATTCAGCGTTCATGGACGATTTATTTTCGGCGAATAATTTGAGACAAATTAGTTTTTCTCTGAAAAACGAAACTTAAATTATTCTTTTTGTTGCGTGAGAAACGACAGACACTCACAGAAGCTCAATAATTTGAAAAAAATAAGCTGATTTAAGATCTCATAAAAGTACTTACTTTTGTTTATTAGTTCAGGAAATATTTTCTGGTTGGTAAGTTCGTTGCAAAGTTCAAAAAAGAGTAGTAATGCAGATTCCATTACAGCTCCAACTTTTACAATTTGCTGAAATTTTATACAATTTACTTCAATCACTGCTACTGGTTTAGAATTTACAACTATTTCCAACTTGTATGAGTTTTAAATTTTATGTATCATCAAAGAAATTTTCCTGGATATTAAAATAGTCTAATTAAATTTCCAATGCGATCGATTTTTCGATAAATTAATAAGCACAACAGATGGTTGCCTCGAACTTTGACTGTCAGTAGCTTTTCCGCTATAAGAGAATCTAGTTCTGCCTTGATTTTCTTAATTCAAATTATTTTTATCATAATTAATAAATACTATTAATAGCAGGCTATTTCAAGAAATAATTAAAACAACTAAAGCAAGTGCTAATAATTATTGATGACAAAACACAGGGTCAAATCAAATTATTATTTTTACGGTCAATTAAGTTATAAGATGGTACTTGTGAGGAGGTTCACTCGTTAATCATTGATAGGTACACAATTTTTCCGCTCCAGTTGAAATAACGACGAACTGAATAAACTTTTCTAGCAAGTTAGGTCAAGTCAAATTTGAAAAATGGTCTAATAACAGTAAACTTTGAAATGGGTCTTGCACATCGATCTGATAGCGAATATCCTAAGATTTAAAAATTTTCATTCAATAAACATTGTATTCATTATTTGTAAACAGTTGTTGTAAATACTCGTAAATGAATATAAATAATGATAAAGTGTAAATTATCAATTATCATATTAGGAGTATTCACTTTATAGATATGACTATCTCGCAACCCACTCCCAATCTTGTTTTCTTCCTGAAACAGAATACGTCAAAAAACAGAATTGAGAGTTTTTTAGGCAACAAACAAAATTAATGTCACAGCTAAAAATGTTAAATCCAAGGCTAGCCGAGGATTTAAGATATTTATTAAATCAACTTTACCCTCGCTTTCAATTTAATGTGACATATTTGTGAAGTTTTTACTCCTACGACTATGACTGGCTGCAAATATGTATAAAAAATGGCCAAAGGTAATTAATAAAATTTCATTTCCTGACGCTAAAAATTTATAACAAGAATGCTTTTTGCTATTGTTTAAATTGTACGTTGAAATAAAAATGCTTTCTTATAAGACGCCAAAGTCAATGCTTGTACCTTGTGTACCAGCTTTATGTCGGACTCACTCCGTCACACTAAGACTGCTACAGATCCGGTACATACAAATGTATGACTTCACCACCTGATAAATAGATATACTATTTTCGATACAATTTTTTGTAGTTTGAGAATAAATATCACATTTTGTGACAGTTTAATCATCTTAAGAGGTTGTAGTACCCTACAGTCTAATGACTGAAAACAACGACATCTAGGAATTGACGTCATCCTACAAATGAAATATGTATGTATGTACGTATATATTGTGACGCGAACGACTCAATTCTAAGAAGCGGTGAATCAGAGTATCGAGTATTGTGTTGTGGACCGCTCACTTCTAGGAACTGAATAGAACTTCGAGTATTATTTACGTTTTGAATGGGTTTATTTATTCTTGTTTACGTCGGCATTGTTTGTCGCTATTGTGATTGAATTCCAATCATCTTGCCGAATTGAAATAATTCAGGAGAAACGCGAGAAAATACTCGAAAGTTCTGGAAAGAGTCCATACCCATATATATATGCGAGACAGCGAGTCAGTCAGTCTGTCTGGTTTTGGGAGAGCGA
This sequence comes from Tribolium confusum, assembly GCA_029207805.1. Taxonomy (NCBI): domain Eukaryota; kingdom Metazoa; phylum Arthropoda; class Insecta; order Coleoptera; family Tenebrionidae; genus Tribolium; species Tribolium confusum. The sequence goes on from JALGAY010000006.1 coordinate 17,767,942, forward strand.
CATAAAGGCGAACTCCGGCGATATCCAGCGAATTTAGAAAGCGATAAATTAAAGTGTTTTGTGTTCCGTTAGTGATTTAGAATATTAGCTGTGTTAATTAGTTGTAATTAATTTGATTTGTAAATAAACTTGCCGAGAAATTATCTCCAGCTCTTTAAATCAGAAACCCACATATAATAAACGTCACACTGGTGTCAGGAGTGGGATTTAAAGAAGCTTGGTGGACAAAGAAAAGTTTATGTCTCTGGAACCTTCTGGAAGAACAACAAGAAGTCAGACAAGAACCATGGAGGAACAACTTCGTGTATTCTTCGAGAAACTAGAAAAACAACGCTTGGAAGATAAAGAAGAACAGAAGAAATTTCTAGAAGATCAAGAAAAACGACGACTGCAAGAAAAAGAAGAAGAAGAAAAACGTCGAATGGAAGAGCAAGAAAGAATTTTCGAAAAATTCGATACCTTACAAGATGCTCTTAAGAAAGATGTCGAAGAAGTAAAAAAGGAATTTGAGGAAAAAGTTTTCGAAGTAAAAGAAGAAGTAAAAGAAGAGATAAAAGAAGTTAGGGAAGAATTAGAAAAGAAAGTTTTAGAATTGGAAAGTAAAATGAAGAAACTTGGAACAGGACAAATTTTAGGAAGCGAAGTAACATCGCAACGAGTAAAACCCCCAACTTTCGATGGTCAGTCTTCGTGGTCAATGTATAGGAGGCAGTTTGAAGCAGCGGCGGAGATAAATTGCTGGAATGATGAAGAAAAAGCCACAGCTCTGGTGTTAGCACTGCGAGGACCAGCTCTCCAGCTGCTTCAGAATGTATCTGATCGTGATCAGAAAAACTATCACGCAGTGGTCAACGCCTTGGAATTGCGCTACGGAGACCAGCACATGGACAGAGTATACCAAATGATGCTTAAGTCCCGACATCAGAAAAGCAACGAAAGTTTGCAAGAATATGCCGCGGAAATAGAAAGATTGGTTAATTTAGGTTATCCTTCCGCACCTGCAGACCTTCGCCATGAGATGGAAGCCAGCGCATTTATTGATGGTTTAAGAGATGGCGATTTACGACGTTATCTACGTCTACATAGATATAAAACCTGTGCTGACGCGCTTATCCACGCGTTAGAATATGAGGCGGCAAATGAAGACTTTTCACGACGACCAGCTCAACGCGTGCGATTGATGTCCGCAGAGGAAACTCCAACAAATAATTGCTGCTGCGAAGAACTGAAGAGTATGTTGGAAAAGATGCAGCAGACACCAGCACGCACTGGAGGACGGCCTAAGTGTTATGGTTGTGGTAAGATAGGCCATATAAGAAGGGATTGCCGCCAACGGGGAAGGTCTGAGGATGTAAGGAAGGGGTCAGGAAGATGTCACAGGCCCCTCAATTTCCCGGCATCAGGAAAACTAATTTCAGCTAGCACTTTGGGGCGTGTGCTAGCTGATACGCCCAAAGCCCCTAGGATCATCTCCGTCTCGCAGCTAGGAAAAGGAAATGATAGTCTGTTGCTGGATGGACGAATCAACGGTCGAGACACCAAGATGACGGTTGACACGGGAGCAACACTTTCTCTAGTGAGACGGGACATGCTGGAAACATCCCAAAATATCTACATGACAAGATGTAACTTCGTTTTGAAAACCGCTACTGGTGAAACAGCACAAGTACATGGAGAAGCTAATGTCAAACTTGAGATAGGACCATTCAATATTGTACACCGAATGGTTGTAGCTGAGATAGTTGATGAAGTGATCTTGGGTTTGGACATTATGGACAAATATGGATTTGTGCTGGATATTAAGAACAGGATGTTACAAATGGGAAACGAAGAAATCTTGTTACATTCTGCGACCGCTTCATCGGACCATGTAAACATCATCGTCTCAGAATCAGTTCGTGTCCCCGGCAATTCTGAGAAAATTGTGCTGGCAGAGTTGGAAAAAGATCCTGGGGGATACCGAACGGGAGTTGTTGAACCGGACATGACGAAATTCACGAATGCGACACACAATAAACAGATCTTGGTAGCTAGAGCACTCGTTGAGGCTGGTGGAAAGATTCCTATTCGCATAGCCAATCTCAGCGAAAATCGAGTTACGTTGCAGAAAGGGGAACAGATTGGCTTCTTTCAGCCTGCATTACGAGTTGTTCGTTGTGAAGAAAAGGACAACAAGAGTTACCAGGAAGGAGAAGGTAAAAATAACCCGGAATTGGAAAATTATTTTCTGGAAGAATGGCAACACTTATCAGAAGATCAGAGGAAAGCAGCCACTGCTTTTATTCGAAAGGAACAAGACATTTTTGCAATAGGGGACAAGATTACGGGAAGAACTAATTTGGTACAGCATCGAATTAATACGGGATCAGTACAACCTATTCGTCAGCCCCCGAGAAGACTCCCCTTTGCGAAACAGGAAGAAGTGGCTCGAATGATCGAAAAAATGAAAGAAGATGGCGTCATTGAAGATTCGTCAAGTCCCTGGTCTTCACCAGTTGTACTAGTAACAAAGAAAGATGGGTCAACTCGTTTCTGCGTTGACTATAGACGGCTCAACGAAGTAACGAAGAAAGATAGTTACCCACTTCCACGCATCGACGATACACTGAGCATGTTAGCTGGTTCCCAATGGTTTTCTACTTTAGACTTGAAGAGTGGGTATTGGCAGGTTGGAATTCACCCTGAGGATAAGGAGAAAACTGCCTTCTCGACTGGAACTGGGCTCTACCAGTTTAATGTTATGCCTTTTGGACTTTGTAATGCGCCAGCTACGTTCGAGCGGCTAATGGAACTTGTCCTTCGAGGGTTGACTTGGAGAACTTGCCTTGTGTACCTTGATGATGTGATGGTTATTGGGAAAACTTTCGAAGAACATCAAAGTAACCTGCAAGAAATTTTCAGCCGATTGCGAAACGCTCGTCTTCAACTTAACCCTAAAAAGTGTTGCCTTTTCCAAAGAAAAGTCAAGTTTTTGGGACACGTTGTTTCATCGAATGGGATACAAACTGACCCTGAGAAGACTGCAGCCGTACGGGAATGGCCCCGACCTAATGATAAGCACCAACTACGAAGCTTTTTGGGTCTTTGCACCTACTATCGCCGTTTTGTCAAAGGATTCGCCGATATTGCCAAACCTCTTCATAAACTGACCGAAAAGAAGACGCCTTTTATTTGGGACAAAGAGTGTGAATCGGCCTTCAAAACATTAAAAGTTACACTCTGTACGGGACCAATACTTGCTTACCCAAGGGCAAAAGGTCAGTTTATTTTAGATACGGACGCCAGTAATAATGGAGTTGGCGCAGTATTAACTCAAGTACAGGATGGCGAAGAGAGGGTTATCGAATATTATAGTAAGGTTCTTTCTAAACCTGAAAGGAATTACTGTGTCACCCGAAGAGAACTGTTGGCTATCGTGAACGCGGTAAGCCATTTCCACAAATATTTATACGGCCAACATTTTACAATAAGGACAGATCATGCCGCTTTAAAGTGGCTGTTAAATTTGAAGAATGCTGAAGGTCAAACAGCGAGATGGATTGAGAGACTTCAGCAGTATGATTTTGAAATCAAGCATCGCTCGGGAAGGTCTCATCAAAATGCAGACGCCTTGTCCAGAAGACCGTGCAGAGCCGACTGCAAACATTGTAGCCAACGAGAACAAGCTGACCACCTGTGCAACCTTAGAAGGCTAGTTTTGCAACCTACTGACGGATGGACAGCCGAAGAAATAAGAACAGAGCAACTGCAAGACGATGAGATCGGACCGATTTTACAAAGCAAGGAGAACGGAAATGTAAGACCGCAATGGCATGACATTTCAAATAAGAGTCCTGCTCTGAAGGCGTTGTGGGCACAATGGGACTCCCTGAAAGTCGAAAATGGGCTGCTCAAAAGGGCTTGGGAAAGCGCGGATGGAAAGACGGTAACAATGCAGCTAGTCCTACCGAAGAGTCGCGTAAAGGAAGTCTTAAGGGAAATCCATGATGGAAGATCTGGAGCTCACTTCGGCGTCAACAAAACCTTGGGGAAGGTTCGCGAACGCTTTTATTGGGTCAATAGCCGAGAAGATGTCGCTAATTGGTGCCGGAGATGTACAACATGTGCTGCGAGTAAAGGCCCGAAAACTCGTAGCCGGGGAGCCATGAAGCAATACAACGTTGGGGCCCCGTTTGAGAGGATTGCGTTTGATATTGCGGGTCCATTTCCAGTCACCGACTCGGGCAACAAATACATTATGGTTGTTGCCGACTATTTCAGTAAATGGCCTGAGGCATACGCGTTACCAAACCAAGAAGCTATTACTGTGTCTCGTGCTTTGGTGGATAATTGGATTTCTCGTTATGGGCTTCCCATGGAAATGCATTCGGACCAAGGGCGAAACTTTGAGTCAGGGGTTTTCCAAGGAATTTGTGATCTCTTGGGTATTCGGAAAACCAGGACTACACCGCTGCATCCTCAGTCCGACGGAATGGTCGAGCGCTTTAACAGCACCATGGAAGAGCACCTATCGAAAGTTGTAGAGGCCCATCAAAGAGATTGGGATCGCCATTTACCGTTGTTTTTGTTGGCTTACAGAGCGGCGATCCATGAAACTACAAATCAAACTCCAGCCAAGATTTTGTTTGGACGGGAACTCCGCTTGCCTTGTGACCTTGTGTTTGGGACACCCACTCAAGAACCCAAGGAAGTTAGAAGCTATGTAGAAGAGCTTCAAGAGACGATGTCCCATATCCACGACTTGGCTCGAGACCGAATTGAGATTGCCAGTGACAGGATGAAGACGCGGTACGATTTGAGGGCGAATTCGGTAGGGTTTCAAGAGGGAGATTTGGTCTGGCTATTTAACCCTCAACGGAAGAAAGGGCGATGTCCGAAGCTTCAGCCGAAATGGGAAGGCCCTTATACCGTACTGACCCGACTTAACGACGTGGTGTATAGAATCCAAAAGAACCCCAGGGCTAAGATGAAGGTAGTGCATTTAGACCGTTTAGCCCCCTATGCGGGTTCAAATGACGATGAATGATTGTTCGAGACGAACAATTCTTAAGAGGGGGGTAGTGTGACGCGAACGACTCAATTCTAAGAAGCGGTGAATCAGAGTATCGAGTATTGTGTTGTGGACCGCTCACTTCTAGGAACTGAATAGAACTTCGAGTATTATTTACGTTTTGAATGGGTTTATTTATTCTTGTTTACGTCGGCATTGTTTGTCGCTATTGTGATTGAATTCCAATCATCTTGCCGAATTGAAATAATTCAGGAGAAACGCGAGAAAATACTCGAAAGTTCTGGAAAGAGTCCATACCCATATATATATGCGAGACAGCGAGTCAGTCAGTCTGTCTGGTTTTGGGAGAGCGACATAAAGGCGAACTCCGGCGATATCCAGCGAATTTAGAAAGCGATAAATTAAAGTGTTTTGTGTTCCGTTAGTGATTTAGAATATTAGCTGTGTTAATTAGTTGTAATTAATTTGATTTGTAAATAAACTTGCCGAGAAATTATCTCCAGCTCTTTAAATCAGAAACCCACATATAATAAACGTCACAATATTTACAATATTGTCGCTCTTAGGCAAAACCTCCCGTTCCGCTCCACAATCGCTATTTTTATTCGTGTTCACACGACAAGCATTGTTATCAAAGATTTAGCAAGTAATTTTGTTTATAATAATTTAGCTCATTATTGGTTCTTATCAGCGACTTTACCAAGACAAAGTAGTCAAACCGTTTTACAAAAATAGTTTATTATGATAACAAATATTTGGTTGTTGTGTTTGACTTGAACAACTTCGCTGTTTGCAAAGACATTTCTCGTATTTCTAATAAGGTTTTTTGAGTAAATAAAAAAAATGCCGCCATATTTAAATTGACTGCTATAGGCACTCGCCTATTGTATCTTTTACAGGTAAATTCTGCTCCGCGTATTATTAAATTTTTCATTAAAACACAATTTGAAGATATGCAATTTATTGCCTATCTTACAATAGAGCTTTGTAGTAATATATCTGCTTTATTGCTTAGACAGTAAAAACAATGACATGCTTATATTATAGGCTGTAAAACTCTGATTCTTTACGGCACTTCAGCTCTCAATAAAATGATCGGTGAGTAATTTTTTATTAAATATTGTATAGCATAGTGGTCCTAATAAAAGTTTTCGTTTATTTTAAAACAATTTTATTAGAAGATTTATAATATTGAAATACCAAATAAAGTAAGCAGTTTTAGCAATGTAATAATAATAATAATTTGTTGCTTTGCTCTACAACAATTTGATGTTTCTAGACTGTCTACACCTAAACCTGATAAAATTACGAATTCGTGAAACTAACTTTATCTTACTGTCTATTTTTTATTTCACGTTATAAGTAACCAACTATGACTTTTTGGCTCTTCTATTGTCACTCTGAAGATCTTAGTATTTTATAATTTTAAAGACTTTTCAGGATGGTGATAATTTCTATCAACTTGACTTTTTGGCTTTGAACCCCAGTGACAAGTTGGCTTTATGTTACGTCAAGCTCAAATTTTGTAAAAACCAAAATTTTAAGTAGTCTTATAACTAGAATTCAAGTTAGGGTTACGCCAGTTTCGTTAGGATTCTCGTGCTATAAAGAGAACTTTTACTAGTTTTTTATCAAACTGTTTGTCACAAAAACAATTTGGTTTCGGCTTGCCAATGCATATATAAGTTACCGAGCTATTTTTTACATTTAGAGTCATTCTGTTTTTGATTTTGACTAAAATGTCGCAATTGACTTGACGGTATCAAATTACTGCTTTGGAAACTTGAAGACATAGGAGAATACCGTCGCAACTAAAAATTTGGAATACGATGCGACCGATATTAACTCTGTAGTATTAAATCATTTTGAAATTAATGTATATCAACTTGTAATTTTGAAATGTTAATTTTACAGGATTTAATCTGAATATCAATGCCGAACTTACACCGTACACTGCATTATTTTTTAGTGATATTTAAAGTACTAATCCTGACTTACATAGCTAAACATGATGTAGTTGATTTTGAAGACTAGTTATAACAACATGGAATGGATAATAGTGGTGTACATTTGTCCGGATTTATTTTAAAAACCAAATCTAGCAAACCAATCAGTAGATACGAATTCAGAAATTGTCTACAGGGCTACTCACGTAAGATAACGAGCCTAGGGTAAAAATGCAACTAGAACATAGAGCTAGAAAATTAAGTTAGGGATCTAAGTATGTTCGTATTAAAAGTAGTTGTCAGTACCATTTTTTGATTTACAATTATTTAACGTAATGTTTTCTAACGATGCGGACATGATATTAATTTTTGGTGAATGGTTGCTGCAGCAAATTTGTATAGAGAACGTTATCCCGAACGCCGAGCTCCGACCTACAAAATTTTTAGGAGACTGGAAAGCACGCTAAGAAATAATTGATCTTGCTTTAAAAGAGTTAGAACTAGAACTGCCACTTGCCCTAAAAATGAAGTCGCTGTTATAAAAGTTGCAAATTAAAATCTACATATCGGTCAAAAAGAGATATCAAGACAGATAGGAATTAGTCAATTGTCGATTTGTAGGATTTTGAGAGAGAATGAGTTTTATCCGTATTATATACAACTTGTCCAAGAGTTAAAACCGACAGATTACTCCAAAAGGCTCTAGTTTTGCAATTTTGTTAGAAAGAAAAAGAATTTAGCAGCTATCTATGTTTTATGTGGATTATGATAATGCAAAAAAGATCCAGTTAGCTATATAAATCGTATTTTGGGTTGCATCTTTACTTGGTCAGGCTGGTCATCTTACGTGAATAACCCTGTATATTCAGTGTATTATAACAAATCAAACAAATACAATTGCTTACAATTTCCAAAAGGTCAGATTAATCTAATTTAAAAATTATATAAAAAATAAAAAGCTTTTATTACAAAAATGTAGGCATTTTTTTAATTTGTAAGGGATAAGCCAGATACGGCCGCAACAAAAATATAGGTTTGTACTGAAAGCTTATTTAACAAATTTTATAAATCTACATTTAATTAATAAACAAAATTTTCAAAACAAAATTGTTTTTGGTTTTTATGAATGTCACTTGTTTTATTACTTTTATTTTATTATCTATTTTGGTACGCATGTTTTTGCATTGTAAGGATGCATAATTAAATTTACTTAGATACTACTAAAATAGAGAGAAATCAAATTGCAAATTTTCAGTGGCAAAGCTGTGTATGCATAAAATCCCCTAGTTACCTAGTTAAATCATTGGATCGTTTTAAATTTTTAATCTTTTAATAGATTTTATCCAGAGTAAACTGATGCTGTCCTGTATTGACTTTAAGTTCGTGGAAATCGTCCTCAACCCCATGAATTTTATTAAAAAAAGGACAGATAAAATTTACTCTCCTCACAAAATAATGGTGAGTATAACGAGTGCATATAAATTGTTTTTAGAAGCGACTTTCCGCTTTTATCTTTATTTATTTTCTGATTAAGGTTAATTAGGAAGTCAGGAGAGAATTTAATAGAATCTGATAAAAAAATTTGGTGTATCCAGAATTAAACCTGTCACTCGCACGAGACCCGTCCAAATTTCTCCCTCTCAAATTTATTTCTATATCGTATTCAACCAACACATTGTTTATAATAGCTGAATGTGGCAAATTCTGATGAGAACATAAATTCAGTGTGGGCAGCCTCGGGTCCTTATTAGTTTGACCGATCGATCGGTAAATAAAACAGCAGTCAGTGCTAATTTGCACCACTTATCAATATTAATAAGATCGATACAAACATACGCTTATCATCGATTCATCCCACGTTGATAAATTTTTTCAGGATGATTTATCGCCTTTCTCCGAGCTCCTCGACTGAGGAGTCATTTCCTGCGGTGCAACCGTTGAATATTCACGAGATTCATTGCAGGGAGTTGTTTCAAGCGTCAATCAACTCTTGAATTTAAAAGTTTTCGTCGATTATGCCGTGTGATTTCCATAACGGATGACATTCGCGACCCAAGCAGGACTTGATGAATGGTAACGGCCGCTGAAGTCCATATATCCCCATGCGTATTCATTACCGAAAGCATAAACTAGACGTGTCGTAGATAATAAAACAGAAACGCCGCTACCCCGGTGCATGTTTCCAGACGATTGTTTCAATGGAAATGCTAGATTTATCGTTTCAATTTCGACGGCGTGGTCGAGGCGACACGCCATACACGAGATCGGACCCGATAAGGGTTGCGACACTGACGAAAAGTGGATTTTCAAGCGAGGTTATAGAGAGATTCCGCACAAAAAGGAGATTCAAGAAGAGAGACAAAGGATTAGATAATGGGGAGGTTCTCGACGTAAACTAAAAGAGGTGGTTTTTGAGGATTTTACATCTTCGGAGTTTTATTACCAAATTTCTGGCTCTTTGATGGTTTAAATTTGACGAAAAGGCACAGAATTCGAGGATGTGAAAGAAACGGGCATTTCATGTAAAATAGAAGAAACTTGTCGACCATCAACGGAAAAAGTTCCAAACGATATTTCTCTTTTGTCCACATGAATGAAACTTTTTAAAAAGTCACCCTTTTCAGGGTTTCAACTGAAATATGTTTTCGTTAGTTTTTGTAACAAAAATGAAATCTTTTATATTCAATCGGTGCTATCAAATTACTCAAAAACGCTCTCACTTTTTACTTTATTTTTTAAAAATTTGTTAAAACTGCTTTTTTTAACAGTTTTTTTTTAAATTATATTTCTATAGAAAAAATCATAAGGCACAGTGTCCAATAAGGTGGTCCCTATTTTGGATATTTATATATTAACAAAGAAATATAAAATTTTGAACATACCATAGATGTAACAATGTTATACCAGTCTTATTAGATGTCTTATTAAAATACTTATCTACTCGGATTTTATACTGACATCTGCGGCTGTTATGTCATTCTTTATCAACAAAAATAAAATATGCATAATCTTAAACTAAAATCTGGTAAGTTATACTACTAACACTAAATAAAAAAGAAATTCATATTAAACAAAAAACAACAATTATAAATTCCAAATTTAAAATGGTATTCACAGATAAATAAACAAATAAAAAGCACTCACGTTTATATTAAAAATCTTTTTTCCTTGCCTTGCTATTGCAAATTCGTTAATTAGTTCAGTCAAATCGAGTTTTTCAGACTCCTCATTTTCAATTGATAATAACGCAAGACCACTTAATCGGTCTTGGCCTAAATTAGATCTTGGATAGTTTTTAATAATTTTGAGTTTGCTAAAGGATCTTTCAACACTAGCCGTTGTAACAGGTAATGTAAAAAACAACAGAATTTAAATAATAGGCGGCTTTATAGTGCACCATAATTACTCAAAATTAAGTCAAAATAATCTTTAGCAGATAAGTGTTTACTTAACTCATTCCTCATAATTGTTACTAAATTAATATACTGAGCACTGTGTCTATTTAAATCAAATATTTGAGACTATTTCTGACAAAGAAATTTACATTTACTGTTAATTTCTGCTTCGCTACAATTCAGAATAATTTTTGGAACAAGCATACTAAAGTTTTTTTTTTCATACTTTCAAACCTGTCATTAATTTGCCTCAACACACAATTGATTACAAAGTTAAAAGTGTAAGTTTAATTAAAATGTCAGGGCTGTCAAATCTATGGTCAGTAAATAATTCGTCAAAATGTTTCTTGATTCTTGTTTTGGCGTGTTTTGGCTCCAGGCTCCACGTTATGGCTAGTTTTGTAGATTCGACTTTGAGCTCTTCATAGCGCGTTCCTAATCTGCTTACTTACTGTTGCACCTGATCCAAAATGTTTCCACATTCATTTAAATTGATATCTTTCCCTTGCAAAATTTTTGATGCCAAATTTACTTGTGTTAAAATTTTATATAAAATAATTGAGATAAATGCAAATCCAAAAGAAGACATTTGTTTTTTAATAACAGAAGCTTCTTCTCTTTCACCTTTTTTTGGAGATCGTTATTCTATCTCTGTCAGAGATTTAATAATATCCATAAATCTAAGTTTAATTGCAGTGATAGACAAGATTCTTCTAGAATCTAGACCAATTAGTTGCATTTAGTTTTTTAAGAGTAATTTCCGATTCGCTGGTAAAAGATGCTAAAAGATTCCACCTTTTTGCACCTAGACTAAAAAAAAGAATAATTATTTTGTACGATGGCAAAGTATTGGCTAATATTTTTACATCCGCTAACGGCGTCATTGATCACTAAATTTAGATTGTGACTTACACAATAATTATATTTTGCATTTTTTTGCAGTTTCTTAATTTGGGCATTTACCCCATTGTAGGCTCCACTCATGACGTTGGCTCTGTCATAGCCTTGGCCGTAACATTATTCAATTGGAATACCTTTACTTTTTAAAACATTTAAAACTTCTTCTGTCATTGCTGTGGCAGAGTGATCTGACAATCCAAAAAAGCCTAGAAACAATTCTCTAATTTTTAAACTTTGTGGTAAATTATTTTCTTTATCCCGAGTTATTTCACATATCCGTATCATAACACTTAGTTGATTTCTTTTAGATAAATCTTGAGTTGTATCTAAGAGAAGAGAAAAAATGGTGTTGAGTTTATCTGCTTTGTTATTTCTGAAGTGTGTTTGGTTTTTAGACACTCTATTAGTTCATTCTGAATAATAGGGCTAAGGTACCAAACTGATGCAGAAGGCATGTCTACCGCTTTATTACATCATCAAACTGTGAAAGAAATTTCATTTGCGCCAAAAAATTTCCGTTAAAATTCTCTTGAAAAGTTTGGCGAGCTTGGAAATGTAATGAACATTTTGCAAAAAGTAACGTAATTTTAAATAGTTTTAGTAAAACTATTTTTCAAAAAGATACCTGAAACCTAACTTCTTTAATTTTAGCGTCAATCAGTTGATTTTTTTTCTATAACTCGTGGAACTCACATGCTTCAATATGATGGGTTCTGCTGCTACTATGTTTCTCTATACATGCTGATAAATGTTTCCAATTTCTTAGACCTATTTTCCAATTGCTTGGAATTTTGGAAAAAAGCCAACAAGAAACACAATAAGTTGAATCTAATATTTCAGAATAGTAGAGCCAGAAAGGATTTACGGGTCCATATTTTGCTGGAGAAAGATAGTAACTTATGCCAAAAGAACGATTAGTTTGTGTTGGATCTTTAGGAGATTGATCTTTAGGTCAACTGGGTGCAAGATTCATTATAATATTCTTATCTTCATCAGTCAGCGCTTTGCCTACATAATGTTCTAAATCGCTAACCGAAATAGTTCTATATCAGCATTTTCTTGTTTATTTTCTATCACTGTTGTAGCTGTAGTTGTAGAAGTATCAGTGAAATTGTCTGAAAGAATTGTTTGCTCATCTTGATTATCAGAATTTTTTGTTTTTTTCTTCTGAAATTTAAGAAGAAAATGATTCAGATCGTTCTTCTTCAGTCTGTTTAAGTTTTTGTTAAGTTTTATTGAAAAAACTGTCTATTTTTAGTAGTTTTTTTAGCTTCTTCCTTTTGTTCTTTTAATGCACCAGACTGATACGTTCGTTTTTCTGACATAATAATATTTCAATTAACAAATTAGGATACGAAATACACGAAACTTGTACTTACATAACGTCACTCGGAACAAAACAAATATAATTATTTATTAAAATAAAGATTGTATCGTCAAATATTAAACAAATAGAATAATGACATTGTAGTTGTTATAAGGGCTTGTCTTAAGATCTTTTTTTTTCAAAGTTTTATAGTCTTCCGTTAGCAATATAATATAGTAGTTTCAGTATTGTCCCTTTATTGATGCAATTTATAATTTTAATCAAAACCTCATTTTTCTTTTTAGAGACTATAATGCAAAGATGCCGAGATGCTGGCGCTGCATAGAGATTACTCCATTTAGTAAGAGATTGTTCTAATATTCTTTGTACACAGGTGGTACTCATTACATCAGAAAAAGATTTTGTTATAACAAGGATATATTAAACTTTAAAAAAATAGACAAATAGGTACGCAAAAATTCCAAAGAGTAATTAAACTTTATGGAATTGCCGTCCATAATTTTTTATTTGGTTTTTTGTTAAATTAAATATATTTAGAAAATTTTCAAGTGTTTGTTCAGTTTATAGCGAATTTTTTGTAACAAAATAGCGCGTCTAGCAGCTCCATTATGTTGGAACTCAGCTTTGCCCAATTCAGCATTTTAGTTCAAATAATAAAGAATAAAAAGTTGAACAATACCAAAGACGTTTAAGTTAAGATTTGTAGCAAATGCCATCAGAAAAATATTTCATTTCCTGGATATTTTTAGAGAAACTTTTCACTTTGAGAATTGAACTTGTATCAAATAAGATTTAGTCCATTGTTAGAAAAGCAATAAAAGTTCGAGATTTGATTACATTTTAAGAGTTGTTATTAAAATTGATTAATTTTCGATTGAGAAAGTCACTTAAAAATCCAATTATTTCGTAAAAAAATGTTTCAAAAGTAATAATAAATTCTCGTTTTATTGGTTTAAAAAATAAGTTTGTTTCCGTTTTGAAATATTAATTAAAAAAATTCTGTCGTTCGCTCTAATGAATCGATATTTTGTGACCAAAAGTCAATTTGCAATTCACAAAAATCACGTCAAACAATTAAAAACATGAGGTTGTTCAATTCACTGCCATTGGCGTTTCATTGTTTGTATTTCAAATTTTGCGTAATAAAAGTACATTTTTAATTTATTGAGTCAGCCTTTGTTTTAAACCCGCAATTGAAAGCTGTAATATCGCAAAATGTAATAACTTTAGTTGCATTTTACACCAAACTATTCACTTGAAACGAAACAGAAGCTGCATCTTTTAAAACTTTAGATAATAAACAGGTAATAAAGTAACGTCCCTCGTCTTCTAATAAACTTCCCGTTTATCTTGTAAAAAAAGAAACTTAATACTGCCATTATTGGCCATCACGAGCATATTTTCACATTTTTCTCTTGTTGATTTTCTCAAGTACACACAAGTAAATTGAAATTCTGCTGCAATACAAATATTCACTCTGCTGATAGGACATTAAAGATACAGAAACGTAAATAAACTCACAAAGAGTAACTACAAGATGTGGGAGGCCATTTAATTTATTAAATGAGAACTCTCTCCTTTGTAGAAATATTGACAATTTTATGTTGTGGAAGTTGGAGCACAAGTAACCGTAAAGCTATTCAATGAGTAAACTGAAAATCCTTTTGTTGGTTGTTTAGGAATTAGAAACATTACTCATTTTACGAGCGTACTTACGATTTTATATTTAACAATGGGGAGATTATTTCACTTGAACTGTGTTATCAATCTCTTTTTTATTAAAATTTTCCGTGAAATTAATGAGCCCTCTATTTTTTATAATATACATAAATTTGGATAAGTACACAAAATGTTTTTTAACTATTTTTTGAAGCTTTGACTATTTGCGCAGCGTCTTGAAATAAAGACAACGAAAAGTTGGGACTTAAAATAATTTTTTAAGAACACCAAGTTTTTGTTTTCTTAACCAAATTTTGTATTGCTGGACGTAATTTACCAAATCTTTTTTCTCAGTAAATTTGCTTTGATTTTTGCTAGTCTTACAAACTAGTTGCTATACACCAAATTTCTGCTTTATTTAATTATTTTTCTGGAGTAAATCTTGAATTTTATAAGTTGGACCAAAAAAATGGTTTTACTGTTTTTTTAGTTTGAAATATTATTTTTGTGTTTTCTTGAAATTGTGTCTTCATTTTTTTCTAAATGTTAAAGTATCTATATGGACGACAGCTTGCTAGAAAGCTCTTAAAAGAAAGAATATAGTCCATTATACATTTTTGAATCTTGAAAATCCGATAAGCCTAAAGCAGTAGTGAAACATTTAAAAAAGAACATGAAACCGGACAATAATCTTAAGAAATGTTTCAAAATGGCAAAAATGCTGTATTGTTCACACTAGTGTTCTACTAACGAACAATGAAAAGGTTTTCAACAATTTTAACTTTGAAAAAAGAAAAATATATTTTTTAAAAGTGAATCATGTTTGATAATAGAAAAATATATTTTTTTAAAAGGGTGAGTCTGTTAAAAATTTATCTCATCTTTTCTCAAAAACTAGTTTTCCCATCAACTTCAGTGTTTGCCATTAAAAAATTTGTTTTTGTCTCTACGCATGTGAATGTGTTCAAAATTTTTCTAATATTTCTTCTAATGAATATTAATTAATTAATATTAATTCTGTAATGTAATTAATACCCAACGCGCCGCTAGTACCCTATCGATGGCACCACCCTAACCACTCGAGTGGCTACACTTCTTTTATATATTTTTAAATAATTTTTTTCTAATGTCATTCTAAATGACGAGATGTTGAAATATTATTGCTTTGTGAAAAACATTTCAAAAAAATTATAGATAACCACAAAAAATAATAAAGTTTATTTGTTTTGTAAGATCTTTTACCCTAAAATTCTTTGTCCTACCTACTTTCTTGAGAATAATGGCGCATTGTTTAATATTGAAAAATTTAAAAAAAAAGATCAGTTTGCTTTTGTTTGTCGATTTAGTGACAATACTAACTTATACAGTGAAAAAAAAAATGAGTGAAACCCGATCAACTATCATTTTCAGTAAAAATTTTAATTCAAGACATTGAATAAATACGCCATTTCTTCCAAGAAAGTATGTGGGACAGATAAGCTGCAGAGGGTAAGTTGTCTACCCTGTTGTCGAGAACGACAATGCTGTATTAAAATAGATCTTAGAAAACAAATAAACTTTATTATTTTTGTGGTTATCTATAATTTTTTTGAAATATTTTTTTACAAAGCAGTATTTCAACATCTCTTTATTTAGAATGACATTAGAAAAAATGTAATTTTTGTTTATACAATTAATTTTAATTAATCAATATTTATTAAAATGAATATTAGAAACTTATTCAGGTATAGTGGGCCAAATTCCGTGTTTTAAGACCTGTGAAACAAGCTATCACAGTTACTATTGTCCGTTTCACGAAAGAAGCGACTTTCGTCATCAATTTATTTTTACGTTACGGTACACGTTATTCACATTTCCGATGTACTGAAAAGAACCAATATTCAAAGTAGTGTCTACTGTGACTGTGCGCGACTATTCTTTTCATTGCGTGTTCTAACCGCGCTCATTCAACGTGGTACGTGCATATCAAAGTTCGGACCATTTATGGCTATGACGAAAGTCGCTTCTTTCGTGAAAACACACTATAACAGGACAATAGGTACTTTTGCATTTGAAAGAAGAAAGTCAGTGGTTCTCATTTCTTCCGCAAATGAGAAGAAATATCGATGAAAATTACAACGCAAAAATAACGTGACAAATTGAATAAAGTAAAAGCTTTTTTTTATTTTTAATAAGAGTCGAGTTATGAAATTTATTTTAGTTTAAATACTCACTCTGTAATTATGTATATTTTGTTTGTTTTCTCTTTATTAAAGTTTTCTTATTAATACTCCGTCTTAGTTCATTTTCACAATCACTATACCTGTTTCAATTAAACACCTCTGTAATTTTTCACATTAATTAACATTCTTAAGTGCTTTCTTATAATTAAAACTTGTTAATCATAAACTGTCCAAATCCATTAGGATTTTGTTGACTAGATTGAATCTGAATAACCGATCTGTTCTGGATGAGATTAATAGAACTCTATTCCCCCAACCAATGTGAAAATTTGGCATCCAATCACCACTGACAATTAATGACCCAAAAACAAAAATTCAACAATAGACCGAAATCATTCATTGGCAGAATAATCATCGTAAATAAATGCACAACAAGTTTTTTTTTTAATTGGGTCGGTAAAATCCAGCTGCGCAAACATTAAATCGCTTTAATTCGCACGACGGTGCCTAAATATTTACCGGAGGGCGAAAGCTTGCTCTTGCGAAAAAAAAGGCAACAATTATCGGAATTTCCATGATGTAATAAATTATGTCGACAACACGTCTCTTGTCAAATATTTGTCGAAAGTTTTCGAGTTGATCAAGTTAAGCCGCGTTGACAGAACGTTAATACATCAACGTTCCTTACGACAGCTTTCCTTAAATTTCGTAAAATTAAACTGAAATGATTTACAGTGTAACAATGGCCGGCGTGATCGAGTAAACACCACGTTTGCATAGGGAGGTCGAAAGGGAAACGAAGTTTCCGGTAGAGTGGCGATAAGGATGCTTGCGACTTCTTTAGCGGTTGCCTTGAGGCAGACAACTTGAATAAAATGTTGGTTTTAACTTGACAATAAACTACGCCAAGTATATAAAGTAGGAAAGTTGGCAGTTTCCTACCACGACACGTGGTTATGACAATGGGTTCTTTACTCCCCCTCTGAACCAAGAAAATAGCAAATGATCCCTATTATTAGGTCTCGGCCGCACGAACTTGAACGTCCTGCCAATTTATTTATGTCAAGTGAGATTTTCAAAACGTTTATAAATAACTCTCAATGTGGCGCTATAAAATAAATCGAGCGGATTTTCTTCATGCAGGAAAACTCAGGGCTTTTCGTAACTGAATAAATTAGTTTGTACCTACTGGAGTGAGTTAACAACAGTTATTAGTTGTTGGCAACTCTACAGAGTCAATTATTAATTAGATTGCATGAAGTTATTACTCGATCGAGAATATCACTCCTTTACATAGACATCAGGACGAAAAAGTACTGTTTTATCAATAAGTTATCAACAATTATATTTACAAATCAAATAATACATTTAAAAAGTATTATACAAACTGTTCATTAAAAAAATCTCGCAGCTAGCGATGAGAAGAATGTCGTTTATTATCTCTCAGAAAAACATCAGAGACATCCAAAGCAATAGAGTTTTTTTTAATAAACACGGGGTATGCTTTAACAGACACATTTTAATAAAATAATTAGGCAAATTTGTTCTGTTTAATTTTATTCATGATTAAATAACTATTAAATTATTATTAATTTATTTGAACACATTTCAAATTACTATTTAATTAGGTATTAAATGTAACTTTGTCCATTCTTCTGGCATGTAAATACGCAGATAGCAGAGAAAAAACCACAACCACTACTGCAAGTGCAGTATTGTGACTAAAGCTTATTAACATAATTATTTTTACCGTAAGTTAAGAAAGAAACACATTTACAATTGAAAAACATCAACAGTGCTGATCAAAACTGCACTACCATCAAACCGAATTCGGGCTAACTCTACTAACTGTCTTTGTTTCTTCAACAGTAAGTTATAAACTCGCGATTGGAGGTGAAATAGAAGAATAAACAGGTGTTATTATAGTAATTTCGAATAGTAAATTATAGTAGATGTTAAGGACTAAAATTAGGGAGTAATCACTAGTAATCAGTATAAGCGTTGGATTTGGTAATTGTTTATTATTATTAATTTTTTACACAATAAAGTGACTGCTTAATTCAAGAAATCAACATTTATAAAGAAATAAGTTTCCTGATAAATATGCAGATATACCTCTAAGTGTATGGTCTGTTTACGGAAATATGTGAATGTGACTTAACCTTTAGATTACGGATTCCCAAAAATTACATGACTGACCACGTAGTGTACGTTTGTAATCCATCCAATTATTTACATATTTATATAATTTTTTGGTTTTAGTATAATTTAATTTTTAATATGTGAGTTACAAAAGTAATATTTAAAACAAAATTTGATCGTTTTGTTCAATTTTGTCTATTTTAGAAGCATTAATATTAAGCAAAGCATTTTTTCAAATAACTTCCTTACTGTGCTTTGGACAAACATTATAACCACGATTAACATATATTTCGTTGTTTTGTTTTTGTTTTTTGGTTTTTGAACAAGTATAACAAGGACTTCTCTCATAGAGTTTTATTAGTTATAGAAAGTTTTAAAAATATATTACCTAGCTGCAACTTTTGAAGTTATTTAAATTTACATAAATCATTCTCTAAAATGGGGTTTTACACGATAACACTAGATTATAGGAAGAACAATAGAAAAAAGAGAATTTAGAATCAACTAAGTTTGTAAAAGAATATGAAAAAGAATAGGCTTTGAAATACAAATGCCATCAAATGTCATCAGTACTCTAAGGGTTAGATGATAAACAATTTTAACAACTTTTTAATTAGCAATGCTTACTAATGCCAATTTGCCGATTTATAAATATTTTAAGAACAGGTATAAATATCACTGTCTTAGGGGCTAGGTTTGTACATCATTGCCTGAAATTATTTGCTACTTCCGGTTTTCAAAACATAAATTCGCTAATCGGCATTAGTATCAATTGCCTAATTTGAACTCTTTTTTTGGGATTATTTATGGTTTAAGTCACATTTTCATTGTTTCATAAACAGACAGTAGCTACATGCGTTTTGCATTGCTTATGTTAAATAATGTGCTACATTTTAGAGATTGTCTATTAAATTATTCTCATTTGATGCCGATATTTTCGTAATAATATCGACATTATTTAAATAGCGGTTAGCATCAATGCACAGGTTATTAAATAGGTTAAATCTTAAAATATCGGTTGTTGTATTTTGCGCTAAATTTATATTTTCATTTAACACTTGTTAAAGTAAAATATAAATAGTTAAAAATATCTAGAAATTGTTGATAACCCTTATCTAGTGAGAGGTTTGTTATACGGAAATTTAGTGTTATGCAAGTCAAATTTTATTCATGGTCAAACCGCAAGAGGAATGACTTTAAAAAACTGAAAATTAATAGAGAAAAACTATAGAGCGTTCTAAATAAATTGATTCTTTTGATATTGATAAATTAATCTGGTTAATTTTCTCTAATGCCGAGCTTACAAAACTATGTGTTAATGGCATGGCTTACCTACTGTGATGTCAATAATTTCGTAAAGCTCTATTTATTTATATTTCTGTTCAAGTCAGACACAATACAAGTATACGCTGTGCTGATCAATGACAAACAATTTTAATACCGGTCGACAGTTTCCAAGTTGCTGTGTCTGCCAGAAACGTTTTCTATTATTATTATTATTATTAACAAAATATTAAAAAGAAAAGCACAAAAAAGGAAGCAATTTTTTTGTATTCAATTTATGATAAAAAAAATTCGTAAAATGTTTGTGAATTCAACAATAAAAAGTATTAGGTGTGTAGATAGTCGTTTTACAAATGGACCATTAAATTGAGGATTTAGTTTCTAATTTAACAATTGAAATAATCTAATCTCACTTATGGATATCAAAACATAAAACTGCAACTATTTTTGTTGTAATTCAAACGAAAAACAATTGGTTCATAAAATTTACAATCGGTAATCAAACTGTGCGGCATTAAGTGCCATTGGAGTGGAGTTCGTAAATGTCGTTTGATATTTCTCGTTTATAAACAGTTGGGACAATATACGTCATTCTGTGTGTTTTCTGCTTTAGCAAACAACATATGTCAAATGAGTCCAACAAATGAAATAAAAGTGCACATGGGGGGAGATTTATTTAAGATCAAGAACTTATCGAATGACTTATAAACAAATTTTCACATTTTACTAAAAACTCTAACCTCGTCAATTTAATATCAAGTATGTCATCATTGTAATGTGAACGTCATCATGATAAAACTCACATACACTGTCTCATGATCTTATTACGTATACGTATTCTCTGCAAAATATTTGTGATGTATCAGGGGCGGTGCAGTACGCCAGCGACAATTCAAATATGATGAAACCGGTTTGCATTTAAATATCGAATTGGTCGTCTGTATTCTCAGTTTCTCTCTTATCTCTTGAACTTTGCCTTATATTGCTTGATGCTACAATACCTACTCTCATAATTATGAGAGAGGAGGAAAATGAGTGCCCGAATCTTCTATAGATATAGAAAGCCTGAACTGCGTTCATTCGCAAAATAAATATGCCTTTTTAAACGCCACAATCAAAAAACAATCTGTTATAACTGCAAAAGCTAAAAAAATTACTGAATTGGTATTTTAAATTTTGAAAGTTGCACTGAATGCAATACACCAGCAATACTTAAAAACATTTATTCGTGGTGGATTTACAATTCTTTATGATAACAAAATTTAAATTTTGTTTTCAATACAATATCGCGTAATTTAAAAAATTTTGTTTTGTACATGTAATAAATAGGTTGTATAGAATATTAATGCGAACATTTTTAGAATAAATTTTTGTTATTCAATCTCAAGCAGAAACTTTAGTCGAAAATTATCTATTCATGTCATGAAAAGACTGACTAAAAAAAGATGCATTCACGTGAATAAAAGTGTCCAAAAGAAATATCGCTGTCGGTTCAAGATTCGAACTTTTTCAGTTGATGGTCTACAAGTTTCGTCTATTTTGCATTAAATCCTCATTTCTTCTAACTTCTCCTATTCTATGTCATCCTGACAAGTCAAGACCATCTTGTCATGTCTTGGCTTAGACACCAAAGAGCAAAACACCAATTTTACGACACTGCATGAATTGACCTTGTAAGTAGAAAATGTTTTAAGAGCCAAATTTGACTGTAGTGATACGAAGAGGACACCAGCTGTGAAAAGACAACCCTGCGTTGATATTTCTTTTACGTCACGTCAAAATCGCATAAAATTGAACAAGTCGAAGACTATAAACCGTTTATCTCGTAACCTCTCTACTTTATTGAAAAGCTTCTTTCGGGAAAGTTTCCTTATTGGCTATATTATCGACTTCCCGTCCAGATTACAATTGCAAATCGGTGGCTTTTCGGAGGTGTAATAGTCAAATCCAATTACGATTCTAACTGTACCCAATTTTCGCGAAGTAAACAAGTTTTAAGTCGGTTAATTGTGCCAGGGACCGACGATAAACCGAAAAATTCCAGCCGACCACATCCAATTCCTCAAACAGCCTTATCTGCGATTTTGGTCAAGTCGCGCGTATAAAATATAATGTAGAGGTCGGCATGATCCGGGAAGTTTTACGAGCGGTCTTTTATTTTTTTTCCTTCTATTTCCCGATTTCGGCCGATGTTTGATGTCAGTCAGTCGGTTGGCGCTATACGTTATGAATATTTAACACGATTTTTACTGTCTCGCCCAACACACACGCTTCAATTTCAATTAATTTGCATGTAAATAGGGATTATGTATACAAATGTCCAATTAGGCTGGCGGTGACGATTAACAGAATCGGAAGAGTTCGATAGGGAAATTTTCAGTCACGTAAAACAGGTACAAGACGTGAACGGAGCAGCGATTGTTTTGGGGGAACTTGGAAAAAGTTTTGTGGAGACGAAATTTAAGAAAGTTAAGTGATGAAGAAAGGGCCAGACGGTGGCCCGATTGAAATTTTATTACGTGACTGGAAAAATCTTTAAATGCATTATTAAAATTCATTTAAATTGCACTGAACTGAAAAAAATACCTGTCGCCATAAGATAGTGCGTCTACGTCATTATTAGAAATTTCGGATTGGTATGCATGAATTCAGACTACTTTATTATTACTAATATTCAAAGTAACTTTCTACGACAACATTCTTAATTAAAATGGTTGGTTGTTAATGTGAGTTTAGTTGTCAAATTGATGCAGCTTGATTTTCATATCTATCATCGCGGTGAGTAAGTTGTTTAGTCGAATTTTCCTGCCGACATATTGCTTACTTACTTCTCTTTTAGCATGAGACAACATATATGAGTAACATACTTATTAGAGTTGGTTTCCATTTTCACTTTTGTTAAAAAAAGTAGTCAGTTAAATTAAGTAACTATATTACTGCACTGCTAAGTTCTGTCTTTGTCTTATAAACTAATTTCAAGTTGAGATACTACTGGTAGCATCGCAAAATTTTAATATTTTTGTATGGCAACAACCAATCACAACTCTAAATTCTTTTAATTTTCCACGGAAACAAAGATACTTCCGGTATTATCTTAACTTAAAATTAGCCTATTAGTCTTTTTGTTTCGATTAAAACTAAATAATAATATCAACACGACGATAAAGAAGTTATTAACAGTATTCCTTAGCTAATGGAACTGGTGAAGTACGTAAACAATTAAAAAATTGGTTAAAATCTTTAAAAAAATTATGTAAATTAAAGTGGTCGAAATTCAGGCCATAGCTAATATAACCTTTAGGCGTTCTCTCCACAATAGTGGTCAAAACCATACAAATATTAATAAATTGGTATTAATTAATAAATATTCCAGTTTTTTGTCAGACTGTATTCATAAATTTCTTTCCAATTTTTTTTAATACTCTACGTTTATCACGACTCTAAATTATTTAAAAAAACATGATATAAAATGTTGTGTGTACCACGGGCTTATTTGATGTTCATAGCCCTCCGGAACTTGCAAAGCTTTGCGCCAGAAGCTTCGACTTTGTAATCTTGTCGCCCTCGGAAGGCAAAAACATCTTCATAATGTCTTTAATCTGTAAATATCTATTTTAGTCTCTTACAACTTTGTCACGTAAAGTTCTATTTTTGCTTTACCACGTCATTTTTCCTAAAAGTAATGCAAGTTTTATTCTTTATTATTGCAACTTCTAAATAAAAACTTTGTAAGTTTTAAAATGCTATTATTTAACCATAAAAATGTATTTAAATTTTTTAAATAACCCATTTGCAAGGCAAAATAGTCGTTAAAACATTTATAGAAACAATTTTAATTTTTAAACACCAAATTTTATTTTAATAAAGAATGAAAATGTAAATTTTTTAGGATTAATGGGCTAATTTCAAGTTGAGCTAATACCGGTAGTATTTTTGTTTTTAAGGAATTGGAGACTGTTGCCATAGAAAAGTACTAAAATTTATGGTATTACCTGTAGTTCTTCAACTTGAAATTAGCCCGTAAAGCAATATGTAGTTGGATATTTTAAGATGACTAACTTGTAGTACAAAAAATATAGAGGCTGCCTAGAAAGACGTTTTCTTATAGCCTCCCAATATTTCTGAGGCCAAAATTAAACGATTTAATGCAACTTTTCTTTATACCATTTAGTTATTCTTATATAGCATAAAAAAATTTAATAAAAATTTTAGATTTAATTTTTTTTAGTTTGAAACGAATGTGAGGGGAAGGACAGCGCGACACAAAGATTTTAATCTAGATGTCCGAGAGAATATCTGTCTTAACTTTGGAATTAGATCGGACTTCTGCGAAATATAGCCTGTGTCATGAGTGATAATGAATCTGCGAAACTGAAAATCAACCAGTAATACAATTCTAGAGTTATAACGTAGATGATATTGTTTTCAAATTTTATATGTCAAATCTGTCACCGATAAAAACAGAAAAAAATTGCAAAAAACTAGCCTTTTTGGATAGTCCATAGGTTTTAGAGCTTGCACCAGCTGAATATGGTAGGTATAAGATCTATTTCCTTTAATGTTTGGGTTAACTGTAGACAAACTAATGCCACTTGCTTGCGATCATTCTTTGGCTTACATGAGAATTTTCATCAATCATTTTCAATACGGTTATTTTATTTTTCGGACCTGCAGCTGTTTTTGCTCATGGCTTTTTTAAAGGTGGCCAATTTATTCTTAAGGTAGTTTTAAGTCGTTCAAATATGGTGTCAGCAGAAGTTCTTTCACCCGCAAAACGTTGTCTGTATAAACACATCGCGGCAGAAGCATTATTTCTGCTTTCTCGATTTATCAACATCACGTCGGTTTTTTCATCGTTTGGATTTGACAAGTAAAATTTGAGAACGATCATCCTCGGCAACTCTGGAATTGTATTGCTGGTTGTATTTTCAGTTTCGCAGGCTCATTATCACTTATAAAACAGCCTGCATATTTTTAATAAATGTTATCGCATAAAGTTTGTCTTACCGTCTTATCTCCATTTGTAATAAAACCTTCAACGCAAGTAAAGATTTACGTTTTTATTTCTATCTCTTTCTACATCATGGCTTAAAATGCGATGAACACGAAACGTATTGTATTAATAATGTCACATTTCATTTTTTTTCAGCTTAGTGCGACGACAAAGACAAAGCTTCTAGAGTAGTATTAGAAACTCGAATGCAAACTAGATGGCCGTACAGGTAATAACCTCAGCGTAACTCAACACCTAAGAAATTAAAATTTTGGGTATAAGAATATAATTCTTCGTATTCAGTTCTCTCGCAGCAACAAAAGGTTCCTGCAATGTAATTTCTAAAATTACAATATTTTTGTTATTTATATGTTTTGTTTTTGTTCTGTCAAATGTTAGTTTTACACGAAGCTATACGTTGTAGATTGAGGCATACTGAAATTAAAGACAAAATACGAAAAATACTCTAAGACAAAAAAAATATCTTAATTTTACCAGCACAAAGAAAAAAAAAATATGCTAAAGGAGAGCAGATTGATAAAAATATTTTTTTATGTCTTAAGCGCAAGAGGTTTTTTTTTCTGTCTTCTACTTAGGAAACTTTTCTGCAAGTTTTATGCTAAACGATTTAACGGTTATTCGTTTACTCAAAATTGTTGTATTGTTGACATAAATATAGTTTTTGGGTAGCTCTATTTTTAATAGAGCATTTCACCCGCTCTGGTGATTTTACAAATTATCTGTTCAGCTTGGCCAAAAATTCACTAAAGATTTCTCTTTTTGGCCAAAAGTTAGTCCATCTGCTTGTATGATATGTCTTTATAATTTTTGGATTTCTTATTATCTATTTGTTATTTAGAAGATTTAATTTCAAGTGAGATATAAGCAACCAAAAAGTAAGAACACATTTTTCTTTCTTTATCGCCTATTAATCAAGAGGGGAAACCTTTAATCTCTTTGAGGGTTGTATTTGCGGAGTAATTTAGTTATATTTGTAGCTTTGTATTGTTTATTGTGTGTGGGAGGTGCGCAGGCATCGTGACAGGGGTACAAATGGCGTAAAATGGCCCCGCTGTGAAAAAAAAACACTAAATCAAGCGTCGCTGAAACGTGAAAAATGTTTATATAAAAACGTCTGAAAAATCCAACACGCCCTCGTTTCAAAGGTCGTCCCTTAACATTTAACAAGATTCATCACGTCCCTCCTACTGTAAGTGGATGCAATAATTTTTATAGCCCGACATGCACAATAAATGACTTCATAAATTCTTTCAATTCATTATTAAATAGCCGGAAGAGATAGCAGCGAGGTAACATATCACAATCATAACAAAAAGTGACAGTTCCACCGCTTTCGATTATTTACGAAGAGATTCAGTAATCTTGTATCAGGAACAAAACGATAAATTTAAACTGAACAATATTTCCTTGTTGATTAACAATCGGAATGGAAATGAGCAGAATGAATGGTTTGATCACATATTTATCACTTATCCAATTATTTTTTGCGAGAGGGGAACAAAGAATGGAATTTATTGGTGTCTGGACACCCTTTGTAATAAATCTCCCAATTATGGATCCTCCGGGATGGTAATATGCAATATTAAACCGTTTTAACTCAGCGTCTGGTACAAGCCGCAGGACTATTCTACGTGCAACCACAAGCTTCCACGTCCTGCAGGATAACATCTCTAAATCATCCCCCTTTCCATCGATATTGGTTATCATCGTGCATCCTTAATTACCACTGTTTATTACACAAGAAAATCTAAATTTAGACGCTTATCGATACACGTTTAAAACACTTAAATAACAACAAGAAACCATAACAACAATTACTGTTATCGTTCGGTAGTTTCGTGGTTTTTTCATTAAAACACACTTCAAGGATTTTATAACAACGTGTACTGCGTCATCATTTTATACAGTTGGATTTTCAAGCAATGGTTAAAAGCAGTGTCGTTACTAGGGCGGAGATTATAGAGTCAAATATTAGGTCCGGCTTTAAAAAATTAGCAAACTTCCGCCTCCAGCTTTCAAAATTAGTAAAATGCTGCCTCCGGCGCACAAAGTTTATAAGAAATGTCTCTTTTGGCTTCTAACTGCCTTCTATAACTATACGTCCTTTCAGAATGTCTCCGGATGTTTCGCGACTTTCTCTACTTGTGCAAAGCGATGACATTATTCTTTTAGATGGATCCATGGGCGTGTGAATTTCACCTTGCGGTGCAACTCTTGGGGCAAAATCCTTCTGATGTTTTCTCAAACTATTTACTTGAAACTTGCTTTCTCTTATTGTTATTTTAAAATATTTGTAGTAATGCCATCTTCGGCTACAAAGATGTGGAAAAAATTATACCTTTGCCACTAAAAATTGAATAACTTATTACCACCTTCAGTTTCTAAAATTATATAAGTATTTAGTAAAATATTGGACAATTTACTTGGTATGTCGAATGGCGTAAAATATAAATTTTACCCTGGACGCCAATGACTCTTGCTACGGTCCTGATTACGTATAAAAGGTCAGAACGTGTCGGCCATCCCCCAGCCACTTTAATTTACATTTTTAAAACGAAAAAAATCATTCGATGTGCATAGAAATCGAGTGTTTAAGCTTCCCAACTTCCGTAAATATTAATTAGGTCCGTTTTTCTCCCTCGAGGCAAATACGTTTTCCAAAACTAGGATTCGATTAAACAAACAGGAAGGCCCCGGTTTAAAGCCGGCGTACAACGGATTATCGATGGAAAGTTTACGAAAGGCTTTGTTGAGTGTTCGCAGAAATGTCAGCTAGGGTAAAAAGCGTCGACCCAACTTGCACGACAAATATACTCACTACTTTGTCTTTATACAAGTGTATTATAACAAGAGCGAAAGCAAAAAATACACAAGCTATAAATTTCACAGTTAATTCCGATATTGTGTTTATTTACATTCGCGATTTTTATGCTCCTGTAAAAATAAGCCAGATGTAGAGGGAATTGGTCAGGTGTCCGTGAGTGCTAAATCGTTGGTCGTTGAAAGAAGGAAAAGCAATAAAAATAATTTCAAACTATTTATTTAATAAAAGTTTTGTACGGTTAAAAGTGAAAACGTGCAGTAAATTGTACCCAGTATTTATTAAATGCTCACAGAATTATATGAACAAAATGCAGGGAATATAATGAAATTATAGAGAAAAACTAAAAAAATATTACTGCAAAGCATTCTATTTGCATTTAGTTGATTATAAAGTTTAGCTTTTAACATTTCAGAGAATTACATATTTTACCTCTCTGTTCTAGTAACCTAAATAATTTAAATTACAATAGTTACTTGTTTAAGCTTCTAGTTTTGACAAATTATAAATAGTTATTTTTACCTTTTACATCAGCTGATTTTAAAGAATAAAGTATTTTTACATTATATTTTTTATTTTACATACATTGTATTTTGTTTGCCATTGTCAGTTGTTATTTACCTAATGTACTCGGAAAGATAAATTTTTCGCATGAGCATTTTATTTACAGCACGAGCGAAGAAACTGCTGTACTAGTGCCAATACGGGAAATTATTTCCCGAAATAGTTAGGTACAACATTTTTTATAACGAATAAAAGCTAAAACTTTGAGAAAAAAATATATTAAGTGATTTAACATTAATTTAGTTTATTTATTAACAAGTTGGTAGGACTGCTGTGAATGTCTTGATATTAAGAATCTAAACCAAAGTTATTTTGATACCATTACCCCCTGAGCTTAAGAATATTTTTACTACTTCAATGTGGGAAATAAAAAATATCCCGGTTTGGGAAAATCGTTTTCCCGTACAGCGGGAATGACTGAGAAATAAATAACTTCTCAAAAGTGACGAAAACAAAATAATAATAAATATTTTTATAAAGGCCATTTTTCTTATTAATTAATAGAATAAATGAAATGAAATTATTAATTTTAAGAGTCTCAAATTTAGAGCCATATTAATGAAAAAAACGTATTAATGTTTGTGTTCTTTATGAGTAGTCAGTCACTGTTAATAAATTTCTTAAAATAAATTTTGAACTGGCTTAAAATATATTAATAAGCTTTGTTAAGCTGACCAAAGACAAACTTAGACCGCTGATGAGTTTTATAAGTTATAATAAGTTTTTTTCGATGCGAAACATCTGTGATGGAACCATCACACCTCAAATGTTTGCCAGTTTGCCTTACAATAAACTTAACAATAGCTGTTATTTAATTTATTGCAAGCTCTAAAAAAACTCAGTTATTTCGGAAGAAACAATACCAAAAATAATTTTTTATTAGCAGGGAATACGCAGTTTTTATTTGGTTATGAACATTACAACTAATATACCTAATGTTGTTTTATTTTTACATGCATTAGATTCGTGTTTTTTTCTATCAATAGCTAACAGAGACGTTGCCTAACTTACATTCTAAACGAAAATTACATAAATTGAGTACAATAAATGCAGCATTTTAAAAGCAATACTAACTATCTCTATATATTTTAAAAAAGTAGGAATTTTGAGTATTTTGACATTACAATTTTTAATTTCGGATGTACAAAGAACTACAGAGCACCGCCGCTCTATAGGCTACAATCACCGTTGTGTACC
This sequence comes from Tribolium confusum, assembly GCA_029207805.1. Lineage (NCBI taxonomy): Eukaryota > Metazoa > Arthropoda > Insecta > Coleoptera > Tenebrionidae > Tribolium > Tribolium confusum. Next base: position 17,797,364 of record JALGAY010000006.1, read on the forward strand.
CTATGCTTTACGTTACTCAGTGCAATATTATAAGGCTCCCTATTAAGTCGTAAAACATAAAAGTCGTAATATTAAGTTGCATTTGTACTTGATACAGTCGACCAGCTTTGTTTTCGATTTAACAAAGTGTAAATTAACAAATTATTGTCCAATTGGACAACTTATGTCAAGATTTTGTTACTAATTGATCAGCAGTTTAGATGTGCCGTTAAAACAGGGTTTACTTTAAGTTTAGGCTTTAATTTACTTTTGTCGGTGACGGCGATTGTGAAGTGTTCTCTAGTTAAATGTAATTTTTCTGTTTATTTTGTTTATTCTGGTGGCATCTAGTAGTTGTGTGTGCATTTTGTTTTTTTTTGCTTCGGTTTTTTTCGGTAAGTTCTTTTAAAGCTAACCCTACAAAATATCTGTGATGTATCAAGGACGCTACAGTAAACCAGCGATGATTCAAATATGATAAAACCGGTTTGTATTTAAATATCGAATTGGTCGTCTGTATTCTCAGTTTCTCTCTTATCTCTCTTCCTTTACCTTATTTATCTTGATGCTACAATAAATAACTTTTACTCTCAAATGAGTGCTATAACAGATTTTTTAAAGACACAAGCAAGAAAAACATAATTACTATGTCCATCCCTCGTATAATTTCATTACAGCGTGGACAAGCTGAAAATCATTGCTCTGTTGTGTACTAACACCTCTTTACTAACAACATCCAGAAGGTGCTATCTCATAAAACTAATTGCATTATCCAAGTTTAAGCACAAGTGCACGAGCCAACTGCTATTAAAGCTAGATTTATATATTGAGGCAAGGCGAAAACGCAAAAAGTTCAAAACCAGGAAATAAGCGAAGCGATTTACGAAACCTTGACGCTACAGGCAGGAGTTTTTTTGATTTCAACTCTTGCGTCAAACGTCTTAGTTTGTCAAATGAAATCGTTGTTTCTCAACTGACGATACTACTAGCAATTCTATCTTTTTGGTGCTATTTTTAACTGAGTACCTTAGTAGTAGTGCATAAAGAAAACAGCTTTTTCTTCCTCATTCAAAAAAAAAAAAAAACAAACAAATGGGTAAAGATGATAATATTTTTATACGCTATAAGAATATAATCAGATAAAAGGCAGGGAATATATCTATAAGTGACACCCTTGCATTTTAGCACACCGTTTTCGTTATCTGTTTTATCTAACTTTGTTTTAGCGTTTCTTACACGATTTACATTGTACGCATTATCACATATTTTTTTTGGTAATCTCAATTTATTGCTCTTAATTTTTGTGTGATGACCGATTGTAAAACATTATTCACGAGGATGGACGCAGTTACAAAGCAAGCCGCAAGGCAAGTGGAGTAATAAACATGAGAGAACACTGAATATTTTTTAAAAGCGGGAGTTTTATACAAATGCAAAAAAAAAATATAATAATATCCAGCGGTAATTTTGAAATCAATTACATTTTTTAAGTTGTTACCAGCGAAGTCTGCATGGGATATTATCAGATTTAAATACATACTTTGGATTTTAAATGTTTTAATTACTTCTGTTATACACAATAAGGCTAACAATATTCAAAAAAAAGGTATATTGATGTGTTCTTGTTTACAATTTTTTCTATAAGTAAAACCTAGTGTGTTCTATTTAACTTGGATGAAATAATAAGTACATATATAAACTACACAATCTACAATTAACTTTACACTAACATAACAACAAAGAATCGGATGGTGATAGCAGCTTCAAATTCCGATCCACTAGAACAAATTCTGTGTAGGTTTGAACCCCAAAAAGCTATGTATGTTTGTGAGTGAATGTCTTTATTATGATAATCTAATTTTATATTACCTTTTTTTTATTGTTTATAATGATTATCTTGTTCATAAGTCTAATTAATTTTCTAAAATTAATGTAATTTTCTAGAATTTTATTCCTGCAAAAATATTGTTACATGAAGTGAAATTAGTGGAGTTGCTTTATGACAGTGAGAAAAGCATTGTGTTCAAAGGGATGAACAAGTCGCTGAAATCGGAAAGTGATGAAAAGTGTTTTTAATAAATTACTTTGTATAACAAGAGTTTTGCAATTTCACAGTTTCCTACAGGTAATGTTTCCAATGAGCATGCCGCAGTATATCCTATCTTGTTGTTCAATATTTATTTAAGATAAATAAACTACATATATCGAATGTGTCAAAAAGAGCGGATTTGCTCTTAATCAAAAGCTGTTTTAAACAGTCAGTTTATAAAAATGCAATAAAAATTTTAATTGCAAATTTGGTGCCAAACATTGTGTAAATAAAGTCAAATTTAGGAAAATTGACGACGGAAAATTTATCTGGTGTATAAGATTTGCCAGTGTCATTACAGACAATTTTCCGCATTATTGGTTTATTTTTAATTCTGGGTCTAAAATGATAGACCGGTTTGACAAGCCCGATATTAGAAACTTTATTAAGAAAACTGTTTCACTTATTTATTTTTATTAAGAAGCAACACAAACCGGCTATTTCGGTTGTATTAAATTATATTGAATGTTTGATACATTGATTCCAGCTTCAGTTTTAACCCCTAGTATTTGTCTTGGAAAATGCATTTAAATCCTTTGATCTTTATGAGAGTGGGTTTCGCTTTGCTACACAACGCTCGACTGAATTTACAAAAAAAAATCCACTGGAATTGTCATTTCAGTATTAAATATACAAATTTCAACCAAAATGAATAGTTTATTATTTAGTTCTATAATTTTTGTTGTAAAAGTACTCTCTGCCTTTGTTGTGGCTTTATTGTTTTATTAGGCACATTTTGTTTGCTTCCTACGTTTGTAATTTTTTCCTGAATTAATTAGTTTTGTTACGTTTAAATAAAATGAAATAAAAGTATTTTGCAGCACAAGTTCGTTAGAGCGTTTTTACACGATGCGATTTATCGCGCAATATTGCTACTATTTATGACACAAAAGACAGAGATAAACTACGACAATAATCTATCATTTGTTCTTGTCAAAGCTTTTTTTTTATATCAATTATAGTAGTAATATTGTGCAATATATAGGGCCGTGTGAAACCGCTCTTAGGGTAGCTTTTACGGCCGAATCAGATAGTTTGTGAGGAGAGCTCGAAGAGCGAGTTCAATAAATTGACGAAGCCGTAAAGGCCTTAACGGACGTGTAATGTACAAAATTTTTTGTAATATTTTTATAATTTAATAATTTAACTTTGATATTTTTACCGACAAAAACTAGAAAACCGAATTTAGATTTATGTTATGTACTATAGAGATTTAGAATTTTTTTTCTCATCGGTCATATAGAGGCTCTTAACGGTCTGTCAGGACATATTGACTGTTAAGAGATTCTTTACATCCTGACGACAGGCCGCGTCAACAAACAATCTTTGAAGTTACTGTTAGCAGCGAAATATTACAAAAAAATTTAATTTGTTGGCGTTGATTAGTAGCGGCCCGTACCGGCTGCTACAAGTTCGTCCGGAAGTGGTTAGCGTTGCAAGTAAGTGAATAAAACGCATTCATCTGGCGCAATTACAGTTTTAATTTCTTAATTACACACCACGAGTGCTGATGTAAACAACGGAAAAAGAAGGGACGCAACAATGTATTTATACATTTAAATGAGACAATAAAACGTTCAATAACATTTAATTAGTGTCCATTTCGGTAAAGTGGCACTGTTCGCACTTGTTTATAAATAAACAATAGACTTCCACTTAACCTGTCATAGATTTTATAAATAGTGCCCTTGAAATATCGGAAAGTTCGTCCTAGCGTTCAGTAATCAGAAAATAATTATTTTTTATAGGTTTTTATTTATTTTTCAATGTCATTATTTACGTAGTGATCAGGTTTTGTCGAGTGAGGCGAAAATTTTCAACTAGTTCGTTCAGTGTCAAATTAACAAAATTGGCAATAAAGCCACCACTAATGACTGAAAAATGCCGCATCGCGACTAATTATAGTCAAGCCCAATTCCTCTAATGTAACCGAAAGCGGTTAAATTGGAAAAAATGAAACCGAATCAACATCTGGCGGAGATTTATCACTATTGTTATTTGTTGTGCGAGTAATTGAAACAAACAATTTTAATAATAGCTTATAAAGAAATTGTTGCGGACGTAGTCCTTGAACCGAGATAATATGCCCGAATAGAAGCGTCCCAGACTTCCTTTTTAATAATTATAGGGTGGCTGGAAAAGTTTTCAAGTAGATGACCTAAAGTTTGCGAGCTTGTAAACAAATGATAAAATGCTTCAAAGCAACGACTTTAAAATTAGGTATAATATTTTTCATATTTTTAATTTTATTTTTTATTTTATTAATTACAAAAACGTTCTAATTCAAAAAGTCGTAAGAAGAAAAATTGGTCGGTTAAACGTGAAATAATGTCTAAAATTTCTTTTTAAATTTGTGCACTTTTAAGAAACTTTCAGTGGTAAAAAGAAGTTCGCACTAAATGATAAAATAAGCTGACCACTGACAGCTCAATGCCAGCTGAAATTTGGGATACGGTTTTCTAGATTATAATACGAAATTAACAATGAATTAAATATTTTTTACTTATATTTATACAGGCTGTTCCTGATGAAATGGTTTATAGGCAATGCACACTTATCAAAGACACTATATTGTGGAACCCAAAAAATGTTAAAATTTTTAAATATCTCAAAAAACTCTCTACAAGTTTGTTTTTCACCAGCAGCGGCATATCGTCGATTAGGAAAATCTAAAACATGTTATAAAGTTTTTCAGGTCTACCAATGAGTTCTTGATACATGTCTAAACTGATTTTGATTTAATTTTTGTTTTGTTTGATTTTTTTTAAACTGATTATGAAGTTAACATTTTCTAGAATTTGTTTTCTGGTATATTGTACAGTAACAGTTATAGCTATACATTGCTTGTAAATTATTTTAGGAACAGCCTGTATATGGTATTAACAATTTTTCTTAACTTTTACTTTATTGTAAGAAGCTATAAACAATAACAAAACAAGAAACATTTTGGTGCTTAAAAATAGTAATAACGCATAATGGTATATTTTCTCTTCTTGTGTATATTAACAACAGATTATTTATATTAATAAGCATAACTTTCAATGAAATAGTACGTTTGCTAAACACTTCAGTAACACAAATCTTCTAGATTGTTTCATTTACTTACAATTTACAAAAACTAACTCTAAGTAGTTGATTTTTGGAAAATTAACTAATAACTGAATTAACCTTTATAAAAAAAAACAAGACAAATCTTTAGCATTCTTGTTAGATTTTTTCGGTGTATCGAATTTTTTTTTTAAGGCAAATCTGTTTAATTAGAGACTTGGCGACTGGACAAAGTTGATGCAATTTCCTTGGGTTCAGATCGATGTCGTTGATTGGTGTTATGTCATGTGATGTCAAATGGAATGCAGTTTTGACAATGTTCCCCGTACTAACATTTAATTTATTATATAGATGTTTAATCTAATAACATATGCTAGTAAACAATAGTAAACACAGTAATATGACTTGATTTATGACATTGAATTAATTTGTACATCAAAATAGACAATAAAATTTTATTAATCTAGTTTCCCCACTATTCTATCATTTTGAATGTAATTTGTATAATCTACATGTAATATAACATAAAATGAATCGACGTAAACCCGGATCACTTTTGTAATATTAAATTTTAAATTTTAACCCAAAATTTTGACTTGATTTATGTTTTTTACCGAAAATTCGGGTTTTTAAAATGTAGGTCATGTTATATGACAATGTCACGTAGACGTTGTCATATAACATAATTCACAAAGCTAAAATTTTGGGTTGAATTTTGAAATTTAATATTACAAAAGTGATCCGTGTATAATAACTTGCGGCTATACAAATACTAGAAGTATCTGCTGAATGGGTGTAGTAAACTCTTGATTTGAACTTGGTGTCCCATTGAGGTGGTAAATGCTACCCTCTTCGTGGTTATAGCTATTCGAAAATCAGCTTTTCTTTTCAGGATTCTAAGCCAATGTTGATCTCTTTGACGTAGTGAGATTAACTGCCATATTTTTGAAATCAAGGTTGTTTTGCCTTATTCTACTTTTACTACTGTCGGATTTTTCTTTTTTTACTTTTGTTCTTAGTATATCCTACTGTTAAATCTAGCTTTTTCAATTTTTTATAGTTAGAACTGTACCCATTTTAACTTTTGAGATCGGTAGATGCTTTTCAATGTAGTAATTAATCAAAAGCAACAATTTTAAAACAACAATAACAGCATATAACAACAGTAACATACAAAACACAACCTTCAGGATCCGGCTTGAAGAATTAAGGGGTTCTGATGATGAATTAGTGTATAGAAAAGAAGCGATTGCAGTTTGCAGTACGAGATTTCATCTATTGTGGGAATCTCAAATGCGATTTCTGATTAGTTCAGATTTATCTTATAATGTGGCAAGGGTTGAGAATGTTTAAGAGTAGACATAAAAGACATAATGATCACTCAACATACAGGGATGGAGTAGAGATTATGCTCGGTGGCGGCTGTTGTTGAAAAGAGATTCTCTTGTATGTTAAGCAATAGCAACAATAATTGATTTGTAAGAAATACAAAAGAAAACTGCAAAGGATTAAAGATTTGTCTCTGCAGTTTCTAAAACAAAAATTAAATCTGGTGGGAAAATAATTTTTTTTGTAAAAATGGTTTAAAATATTTGAAATTGAAACTGTTATTTCACATTGTATGACAAGTGTGCTTTTCCCAATATTATGCGTTATGCAATTTCAGCCTGCACTAGTGCACTATAATTCAAACTAATCAGTTCACCATCAAATATTGAATTATACAAACACTGGGTCAATACAAAAACGCTAATAAACTGTTGTTGTTGATTGATAAAACATGTAAAAAGGGGGAAACTAGCAGCAATAATGCTCGAATATGGTTTTGGTTGATTTTTGGTTGATTTCGAATTGATGTTTAACGTTCCGCGTCAAGAAAGCATTTAGAATCGCTCTTTAGTCCTAATTCCGCCTCCACTGTCCATTTTACATCGCATTAATGTTATATAATGACATGAGTAATGCGATAGCGTTAACATTCAAGGTTCTCCAATTCATCACGACATTTCTCATAATCGTTGCATTTAGCCGAGAACACGTTTTGTCTATTCTTGGCTGCATTTGCGAGTATTGATTACAAATTGATGTTTACTAAACTTACATCAAACCCATTTTGAAGCATTAGCTTCCATTTTTTTCGGTATATAACTTCCGGCTCAATTACTTCAGCTTTGTGTAGGTTTTAATGAAGGCGTTGCAGTTTTGTTAAGAGCCGGCGACTGTCGTCGATTTTAGAAAAATAGGACAAGTTTGGAAAAGGGAACAATAGAGAGAAAGAAGTTTTCAAGTTTTTTCTGCTGTATTTTATCAGTTGTGAATTTTCCAACGTTTTCTGATTGTTTGGCGTCACCTCGGGACTTATTAAAAATAGATCGGTTTGGCAGGAGTCGGTTCCAAGTTCTTGATAAAATTGCAAATATCTAACCTAATTTCGTGCATCAAGACGTGCCTCTGTTAATTATTTTTTCTTCTATTTTTGCTTTCGACTCGCCTTCATTAAGACGTCTTGATTAAATCGGGGCGAAGATGAATAAGTGTCGGCTGATACAAGGAGGAAGGAAAAATCCGGGTCTGGTTTACGTTGGTTCAGCAAATTGAAATTTGAGTTGTTTAGTTAAATATTTAAATAGGGCTTTTGTCTGATGTCGAATTTCGAGAGACTTAACGCAAATATGTAAAACACGCACACACTCGATTCTATTATCGTGAAACGTTGTATAATCGAGTTTTCGGGGCAGGTGAATAAGGGAAACCCCAGTTTGGGGTAAGATCGCGGCAGAAAAAACGGGAAAATCAATTAAAGATGAATTTAATGAAAACACATTCAATTTATGGATGTCCTTAACAGGCACAATGTGCTTTAACGAATAAACACGTGTGTAGATACTAACTATAGTAAAAGCATTAATAACGTTGTTAATTGCTCTGAATGATAATTAAGCTAGTAGAACAAAATGTAATTAAAAGTAAACAATACTTACGCATCAAGAATAAATAAACAATTATTTTGCAATCTTTGTCAAAATATAAAGGTACCTACTGGAGCAGAATATATTACATATATCTATGCCATATTATATAAGCTCAAGCAAATAAGCTCATGTTGCTTTAACGTTTATGAAAAGAAAATTTCATTTGGTAAGAAATCTATAAGCTACTTCCAAAGGCAATTGACAGTTAAAGCTAGAGTTCACAAGTTTCTAAAGTATGTATTTCAGATTCTGCCACACGCTTTTTCAAATAAATTGTGTTCTGCAACGACTGAATTGGTTGAAAATAATGATGTTCTCAAATACGTTTATAAAATCTAAAAGCCCTAATGAAGTATTAGTTTTTTTTCTCAAAATAAAAAGAGTGAAGCTACGTTTTTAAGTAAGCAAGTAATTAAAGTTTTAATGATTTGTGTTACATCCCCTACATATTTTCTATTACTAAAATATTTCTGATTTTGATATGTTTTCACAGTCTTCTTAAATAAGTTCAAATATTTTTAATATTATTATATATTCTCAATAATTATTATTATTATTTTGAATGTCACTCTTTTGAAATTTTAACTTGGTTTCTATGTTTTATTCGTTTTTTTAACTTCTACAATTTTAGTGGCGTAAATCGTAGAATATCGTGAAGCGTGCCATAAATTTTTCAAGTTATATGTATATTAAAAAAAATTGTTTAAAAACATTAAAAGTAAACAAGAAAATGGTTTTCCGGTTCTAAAATGCACCCCTAAAAGGGCGCCCTTTTGATCGAAAAATCGGCGCCTTTTGATCGAAATGATTTTAAACAAAAAATAAAAAAATGTTTTGAGGCTCACCGACTTCAAAGCCTTTTTTTACTAAAAACTAAAAACTGATACCAAAAAAACAGAATGGTAAAACATGAGAAAACGTGTTTTATTTACAATGTCAAAAATAAAGATTTTTAATATATTAAAAAGGTTTTACAGTTATTGTAAAACAAAAACCGTCTATAAAGTCTTTTTTTATTAGATAACTGAAAGCTGATAACAAAAAACAGAATGGTAAGATAAAAGAAAAAGTGTCTAATTTTTATTATTTTTAACTACTAGTAACTACAAATTTTTATTAATAAATTAAAAAGGTTTTTGAACTGACTATAAAACAAGAAACGTTTTCAAATATTTTTTTTAAAGTAAGAATACAAATAATAAGGTGTCGTCAATCCGAAAAAGTGTCTAACTTTCAATATCAAAAATAAAATTTTTTTGGTAAAATAAATTCGGGAATTAAAATAAGAAAGCTCTGTTTTCAACAAAAAAAATCAGCGTTAAATTGTAAAGTACTGGAGAATATGTTATTAAATTAAAAAAATATCTTGAATAATTTTTGGCCGAATAGAGTTTAGACTGCCCCGCCGTACAGGGTGTCTTATTGTATAAGCATAGTCGAAAAAACAACTTCTTCTACTTAATTAAAAAAAAATAGTATTCATTTCAATACCATAAGCCAAAGGGTAATTTATTTAACCCTATTAGACGGTTTCTTAAGCATTCACTTGCCATTGTGCCGTCATCATAAATCTTCATACTCATAAAAAAAAGGTTTCTATTTGCGGCTAACTTCTTTTACCAATCGATTTATTATAAATAAAAGATGCAAATTATGTTTTTAAAGAAAAAATAATACTTGGTAATTATTAAATATTTTTTATTTATGATTTCACAAAACCTTTTTCGGTATATAATCAAAATTCAGGTTCAAAAATAAATGTAAAATTGGATAAATTAAAATTGAAAAAACGAAACAATTGCTTTTTTTAAAAAAAAACTAATACAAAAAGTTTTTTGATTGAATGAAATATTTTTCGTTTTGGTTTCTTTATCCACAACTATAAATTTTTACTATGCATGTTTAATGAGCGACTCTGTACTATCCCATAAGTGAAATTGTGTATTTTTATTTTTATTACTAATTTTTTAAATTAATTTTGTTTATTCTTAACTCAACACACAAAAAAATGGAGAGCTAAGACAACGTAACTGTATGAGATAAGAGGTACGATGGGTTCGTAAAAAAATGTTTCATTATAATGTCATTAGCTTGACTGGTTTTTAGCATTTTATAACAAGTGTTTATTTAAAAAAGTTGTCAAGGGTGTCATGACAAAACATAAACATTTTGTTTTAAAATATATTCTAGTTAAATTCAGCTGCCGTGCTGTCGGTAATAGTTGTCAGAAATGTCAAAATTGTCACATTATGTCGGATTAGTAACCTGAAATCTATTTCACGAAATGTTTTATAAAATCAGTAATCTTTAAAGCTTTTTGAAAATAATTATTTATTAGCTTGTATGGGGAAACATTCCCAGTACAATATTTGCCGATTTGAAACTGCTAACATTCTGTGAACAAAAAAATTACTGACTCTTCTTCACTGACTTTGTGCTGTGTTCCATTGAATAGATCCAACTCGCTTTCAACCTTTCTACCATTTCGAAAGTAATTTTCGGTTAAAACTTTTTGTGCTCTAAAGTGTAATTAGCTGTCGCGACAAAATAACAATTAACTAGACTCAATAATGAGCAAAACTGAAACTGATTGAACAAAAACTGAACACGAAAAAAAAAGAAACAAAATAAAACTAGAAATAAAAATGACTCGGTATCTTGTAAACACGCCCTCAAAAACAATCAAAATGATTTATTTATTTATAATGTTTTCTATAGTTGCAGTGTATCAAGTCCCGGCATCTATTTTTTGCCACATTTTTTGAATCAAGATCTCATAGCACTCTTGACAACTTTCTTAAATGAACACCTTTTATATAACTCAAAGTTATTGTAAAGGACAAAATAGTTGCATAATTTTATTTTTCTTTAGTTACTTACCTATTTGATTTTTTTAAAATCAAATTTTTTTAAAATCAAATAGATCTTTCATATTTGCTAAATGTAATAAATAATTAAAAAACCTATGTGTATTATCTTAAGAACGAAAAATTATGAGCAAAAGGGCTAAAGTGCCATGATAAACAATAACATTTAAAAGTTTTTGCAACTGTCACATTGTCTCGGTTCAATACTTTAAACCTATTTCAATAACAAACTAAATTTAATTAAACAAACAAATAACCAACTGACACCAACCACTTCATTTAAATACATCGCGCGTTTCGACAACATTGTTGTCGTCCTCAGAACCTTATCAGGTGAGAGTAAAAACTCAAAATTGACATTAATAATTAACAACATTGCTTTTTGTTTATTTTATTCGACACACCAGAAAAATCCGTCAAGAAGATTAAATTAAATGTTATCAAAAATTAGAGGGAAAAAAGTGTAGAAATAAAACTTGGGGTACTATTAAAATCAGATAAGCAACTAGCAATTTTGTACATGCAGTTATTAGAGTAGAATTCTTATACAATGTAACTCAAAATGTAAACAACATTTTGATAGATAAAATGTGGAAACAATTTGGCTGAACGTCATAAAGTTGGTAACCCATGAAAAACTATTATTACAAGTAATGATCTAGTCAAGAAGTCAACGTCATTTGTTTCAAATTTTCGCCAAGACTTCACAGTTATGACAAAATAAGCGATAATAATACGTATATAAAGGTGTAGGTGGAATAGACATTGCTAAAACATTCTTGAAATGGCTGTACGCCAGAATACCTGACCTAAAATCTCGAGCTTTAAGTCGTGGAGACTAGAACGGAAGCCGAAAATAGCTTTTATACCTTGTGTAGTTATAAATTTTTATTTTTGTGATGTCTTGTCTTTGTGAAATAACAAAAATATCCAAAATTATATTTACTGTTGCAAAAATCTTTCAAGATTTTCAGTGTTTACAACATAGTATACAAACGTACTCGTGCTTGTAGGTGGCTATTAATTTGCTCAAAGTCTATTTTTCATCCTTGTTTTCGAATATCCGAATAATTTATTTTAAATCCTCGTGGCGAAACTTTTTCTCGCAACTTTTCCATTCATGAAAACAACCTCAAGTTGGAAGTAGTCTCGTCTATTTTACGGCTTTGCTGTTTAGTTTACATAATTCAGTTCGAATTTTTCCGAGTATCCCGAAGCGAGAGACGTGCTAATCGAGAAAAAGCATTTCATCGTATCTGAACCCAAAGCGCTGCTGCAGTTCCTTCACATTACAAAATAATCCGGCCTGAAATCGCATTGCAGTCCGAAATTTGCTCGAGTTGTGCATTGCGCTTTCGAAGTTCCCGATGGACTTTTTCCCTTGTTCACGACGATTTCAGATTTGAATTAGACATTAAACGGGCACGGGAGGCGAGAGACAGATAGGTAATTCCTCACGGTCGAATCCAGAACTCCAAATCCTGGAGAACTAGAACTGTTCCCTAATGGCCCCAACGCCGCCCACCCGACCCGGAGCTTTAGGAATCCGGCGAGGATCTAACAGGACCAGAACTGCTAGATTTATTGCCGCCGGTATCATAGCCGAAATAATGCGCTTTTAAAAATATTGTTTCCTTTATGGGCTCGCGGCACGAACTTTTAAGGGCTAGATCTACAGGATTTTAGTGCACGGAATACATTGTTAAATATCCTACTCAGAAAATGTTTTCCAAGTTTTTATTTCAGAATATTTATTTTATTTTATTTTACAAAAGATCAAGTGCAGTATGAATTAAAATTTCTCAACTAATGACTATAATTTCGTTAAGAGTACGCATCCTATTTATTTTTTAAACATGGTCGGTAATTACAAAAATCAGGCAAAGGTTGTACAAGGAATTTTTAAATAAATAACAAATGCTAAAAAGTATTTTCAGATAAAATAATTTTTGAACACAAAATAATTCTTCTATGTATTCTTAAGCTACACTGCTTGATTTCTACTTTATGTATTAACGTTTGCCAAAGATTTGTCACAAAATTTAAAATTTATTTTAAATTTTAAAGTTACAAAATTGAATTTTTTTGCTTTGCAAAAGTTCTTCTAAAATTGATCTTCGTCAGGATATTTATAATCTGGTTAGGCGAATCTCGAAACAAGACATTGTCAATATTTATCAAAATCAGAGCATAAGCAAATCGAGAAACTATCACACCATGAAAGAATGTAATGATGTGATACCATGTATAAACTTACATAAAAGCTGTCGGCCGCGAGCTTTGAACCAATTAAGAGAGGCTAGACTAATTCAAGCAGCTGAACATGAAATTGAAGCGTCACAGCGAAAACTGGCCAGAGGATTTAACGTTGCAAAAAGCACAGTTTTTAGGGCCATATCCAGTAATAAAATGTCGCAGCAACAACCAGAGTTGTAAAATAAGTTCTGTTTCATATGTTATAAGGAATTAAATTAATATAAACTATATTAAAATATTAAAAAATTAAAAGTACTCATATAAAACTAGAACAATATTAAGTAATTAATACCTACCATTTTCATCCGAGACCGCTCTCAACTCTAATAAATAAGTTGATATGAGAGCGGCTTATTCAAAAATTGTTGTTAGTATTATGGGAATCACAATTTTTGGAAAATTTAAATTTTTCAACAAAATCTTGTAAAAATAATATCAAAACATTTATTATCAATAAAAATAATATTAATGTATTCAGATTAATGTAAATAACAGTAAGGTTTGCAAATTTAAATTTATGTTGGAACCACATTTTTTTGTAGTAAATTAAATTTTTATTCTTCCAATTTATCACTTCAGTTCAAACTTTTAGATTAAGAATTTTTGTTAACTCACTATAATGATACACCAACAGCACTAAAGTTATAATTTTAGCGCAATGATATCAATGATGCTCTTTTTAAGAACTTTAGAACAGTATAAAAAATTTCAATTTTGACTCTTCTTAGGATTTTTAAAAGACTGGCATATTTCTCGTTGCCAATTACCTCACACATTTTCACCTGTTGAACAGAGTATTCTAATAAATTGTTTCTTATGTAAATTGTAACCACATGTAGGTACATAATCAATTATTTGTTTATTGGCGATCGGCAAACAAATTAAACCGTGAACACATGATTTGGATTGAATGAAGAAAGTTGTCCTCTAAACAAACCTACTGAGGTTAAATCGGAGTGAATTACTTTGTTAGTTTCCCGAATTACATTAGTGCGTTGTTGGTTTTATTATAATGTTTACAGTTTATCTTATTGAAACAGAATGACAAACAAATTTAAGTTTTGTTAATTACAATTTTTGATTTTAATTTACACATAATGTACTATCAGATATATAAGTTATGATACTGTCTTCTTTCGCCAAGGGGTGGTAATTGTAGAAGACTACCGGCTAGAATTATAAAATGTTCTTTCTTTTTGTGCAGGCTGTATTATTACTTATGGGCCCGCTTGTACAAAATAATGGAAATTGTGAGCTCTGTAAGGATACAATATAAAAAAGTTGGCTCAATTAAAAATCATTTTGGTAGGAATGGAGTGATCTGAGGAAGACAAAAAATTGACCTGAGCTATTACTATGTTAGACAATACATATGTATATAAACACAGCATAGATGAGTTGAAAATCACCAGTGTTTTAACACCAAAAAAGCGATAACTCAGGCCATCTAATAATAGTGTAAATTATTGGTAATTTTATTATTGTAAATAGCAGTACGTACATCGTTGTGTGTATTGTCTTCGAACAAACAAACTAATCAAACACGAATAGCTTTTCACCAATAAATCCCCCGATAATTAACGCGGACAGCTGTGAGTTAGAAAAGCTAATGACAATGTTTTGCACTTAAAATACTTGTACTAATAACAACAGAAGAAATTGATATAGGCATAAATCAAAGATATACAGGGTGAGTTAATATAATGGCTACTTCTGAAATTTTTCTACATGCAACCAAAAATACTAATTCAAAATCAAAATGTAATGTCAGAATTTTAATTTTTAACAAAGTTTACATCTTCATGTTAATTTTCTTAGATATAGTGACAAAACTTGGGACATCGAGTGGTTTCAGTTCCTGCACGAAGGTAACACGGTATTGGTGGAATTTATTCCTTCGAAAGATGCGTCCTACTACTGACTGACTGATCCCACTTTGTCAAGCTATGATTCTTTGACACACAAGAGGATTATTTTTCACAGCTTGTAGAACAACAATTTCGCTCTTTAGATCAATGGCAGTACTTCTCGGTGTTTTTTCTTTGTATTTTAAGCCAATTTTCTCGTAACGTAATTTCTTGTTTTCCAAATATGATGGATACAGGATGCCTACGTTTAGAATATCTCTGTTAATAGAGATCCGCAGCGGCTACAGCATTTTTACGACACTTCCCATAGATGAGTAGCATGTAATAATAATTTACAATACAAATTTGAGAAAACCTGTGTTTATGAAAACTGACAAGACTAAATTGAGAATACACGGAACAACGTAATAGTGGATTTATTTTCTAAATTAATGAGAAATCTAGTGAATGTTGGAGGTAGTATTTACATGTAGTTGCACCTAGAAAAATTTCAAAAGTAGCCGATAATTGACTCACCTTGTATATTTTTTAGACAACAGAAATTGGGTACTATCTAGTGCCTAATTACTGGCACTTTTTTCTTAAAGTATTTTTTTTCTATAATACATGTCAAATTGTTGTACAGTTGGCAATAGCATTTTTGAAATAACAGTGAATTTGGTTGCTTAATGTTTCACGTTCTGCTTACCTGTCACATTGACAATTTGTAAATTAAATTTTTTGATCTTAATTATTAATTTGAGAAAAAAGGACAATTTATTAAATGCGAAATTAAAACTTGCAGTAGGTACTGAGGTGTAAACAAGAATTTATTAACTTGGAACCAGCTATCTCAAAACATTTGATGATTTCTTATTTCAAAAAAGTTTTTAATTTATAAAGGGAAAAACATTTTGGAATAAATGAATTGTTGTACTCTGCGAAAACGAAACTTGAATTTACCGGTTTGCGGAGTCTATTATATCCAGTAGTTCGAGACATGGGTTTTACTTACAAAAAAGAAAAATCGAAAAATTTTCATAGAAAGAAATTATGTAATAACAGCAAAAATTAAATTTTTGAGGCTTTAGGTTCAATTAAAATATTCTGGAGAAGAAGTTAATTTTATATTTTTGGATGGAACTTGGATCTACAATAACGGATCTGATCTTTGTAGGTGGGTCAGGGAAGATGATGAAAAAATGAGTAATGCAAAATTAAAAAGTGAAGGAGATCGTTTTACCGTCCTTCACGCTGGTTATAGAGGTGACTTTAAGAAAAATTGCTATTTACTTTTTAATAGCAAGATCAGTGATGAAGATTATCACAAAACCCATGACTTCTTAAATCTTTTAAAATTAGGATAGGTCAAATATAATTTAATTCCGGCAGTCAAATATTTACCAGGCAAAAGTGTCGTTATTATGGATAACGCCCCTTGTCATTCTTTTCTAAAAGAAAAAAAATCCGGTTATCACAAAAATTAAATTGCGGCATTATTTAACGGAATAAAATGTTGAATTTTGCAAAAGTGAAACAAAAGCTTTACTATAAGGAAAAATTGAGCCACTTTTGCAGAACGTCATAAAAAAATTGTCGTTGATAATTTACTACTTCAAAACGATATTGAAGTATTACGACTTGCTCTATATCATTGCCAACATAAGGTGATTAAAATGATTTGGGCTTATTGCAAGACCTATTATAATAAATATATTAACGATTCAACTGTTTGTTTCTAGACAAAACCAAGTAAGCAACGTGTGGCAAACTGCTTTATTAAACTGTACCTACGTCAGAAATATGGACTTATTGTGTTAACCATGTCGAGACAATAATTGAGGAAGACTGGCGAATTTGGATTTGAATCTGTTTATTTTAATTGCTTGAACAGGGTAATTGAAATAATATAATGGGCCTATTCAGCAAAAAATGCAAACAAAACTACAAATATGCCATACAAGTTTTTTAATCGAAATGTTTTCTATACGGTAATCACTTTTCGAAAGTTAAGCTCATTTTGTTTTGTTTTGTTTTTGGTAAAGGTTTTAAGGTGTGTTTTACAGGTAACTGTCAATGCCAATAAGTATCTACCGACCCAATTTGAAAATTAATTCATAAATATTTGATAAATTAGATACAGGGAAATTTTAAACAAAGTGTCTACTTTGCAAAATATATTTTGTGCTACTTTCTCTAAATCTAAAAGACTCATTATTTTACATAAGTAACCCTGTATAATAAATAACTTTTAAGTTATTTAGCTAAATTTACTGCACTTGTTCAGTATTTAGGGCATGGATTTTGGTCATTTGAAATTCTTTGTCGATTCGAGTTTTCCGGGTAGGAAAACACAAATGAAAATGCGGTCCTTCCGGCGATGAAAACTTCTCGTGCGTTAAATACCGCAATGCGCGGGAATCCTCGAAAGGACGTATTTTTGACGACAGTATCTCTCTCCTCGGAGCATCAACCGGAAACCAATTATTCTCCGTTCGTTCTCGTACATTCTCGCAAATTTCATGTAATATTTTGTCGCGAAATAACATTGTTATTTTTGTTCAATGACGAAGGCAACGAAGCAAAAACACACCTGTTTTGGCATATCCCCAACCAGAGAGAAACTGTAATTGTCTGAGTTACGTAAGAGAAGCGTTCGAAACGATCGAAGTGTCTACGGTCCTACACCGGACGTCAAATATTTACTGGTTTCCGGCAATGACATTGATGCGCTTTATTCGCTCATAAAATATACAAACCGAGAAAAATGGAACAGTCGGATGTTACTAAGAATAGGAACGCTTGACAGACGCATGGAAGGTCTCGGTCGTTAGCAAAAACGGAAATATATCTACCTACACTAATATAACCGGTCAAACAGAACTTGAATAGAGTCATTACCGGATGAATTACGAGTAAACCTCGTTTCGAGTGTCAATACGGCCGTTAAGCTACGTAATATTCAAAGTCTCTGAGCGGATTGAATGAAAAGTTTCACTAAATTAAATGACTTGAATAAAGTTTGCACCGAGGAAAATTCTCAATTAAAGATTTTTCTTTCCGGAACGAAAGCGTTTATTTTTCGCTTTTGTCCTTTTCGTAGCGTCCAGAGAGTCTAAACTAGTTTAATTACTTCACACAGCCAAATCCGCGTTAAATTAGCATGGAAACTGAAACTGAATTGTGATGTATTTCCAGGAAGGATTTAATCCAATTTTGGGCCAAAAGAGACATTCAATAATTCTACCCCAAAGAAAGCATACACCATTTAAGCAAGTTTGCAGTTAGAACCAAATCGAATTACAACCGAAATTCATTAGGTTAAGCCGACCGGAATCGGAGAAAGTTTATTTTCAAGAAAACATGTTTACATCCAGGTCCTTCAAAATCCACCCAAAATATTTAATCTGTCTGTTTCAAAAATAAATCGGATCGTAGGTGATTCTCGTGACGCAATTACGACGATCCATCGTCAATCCGCCTAGAATTATTCATCAAAATCGCTCGGGGAATGGAAAAATAGGAGGGTTTTCAGTCCTGAAGACCTTGATTATGAATGCATGTGTGAAACTAGGTCATAATAACGGAGATGAAAAATTAATTCAAAAATGAAAGACCAAGAAATATATTTGTATTTAAAATTTAAAAAACACCACCTGTTGCTCTAGCTCGTAAACAGTAAGTTTTTCCTAAAAATAAATTTCGATCGTTTTAAACGGGTGGCTACGCTCTGTCACTCTTGTCATCTTTGTTGACATGCGCCAGGCATTAACAGAAATTGAGATCAAAAATAATAATCTTGAGATATATAAAAAATATTAAACATAAGTGTTATGGTTTGTTCTTGGCCCAAGTAAGCTACATAAAAAACAATACCTACCTAAGTTATAATTTGAATTAAAGTACATAATTCATTACAATTATTACTTCACCGAAAATATAATTCTTTATCATGATATTATGATAATATTTATAGACATTTTAATCAAATAACTAACATCGCAATATTTCTAAAATATAACCAGCAACATAGCTCAATATTTGACGTGGAGTTAACCTTTATTGTCATTTTCATCTTATTTTTTTATTAGGTCTAACAGTTTTATAAACATCTCCAAACAACAAATTTTTGTCTGCTTGTGTCATTTCAACCTTTTTGTTTTACATTAAAATCTTGTTTTTTTTTAAATTTTTTCTTGCTTTTGAATGTGAATATTAAAAGCGTATAGACAAAAACAATTTTATGTGGTATAGTAATCCAACAACGCTGACATTATACCGCCCAATAAAACACTTTGGCAGCTTAACTACCGCTTTTATTTTTTTAGTAGATGACAGTCTAGCATTTATAAATCAGTCTCAAACGCAAGTTAAAAAATGGGATGGATTGTCTTAGGGTCAGATAAACCTGAAGCGGCATGTCGGCCGTTACACAATATACTTATCCAAATTCAAAGTGGTTTTTATGACACTGCAATTGTTATTAGGCTCATTATAATGATGCTATTAAAAGGGTCGTCAAACTTTGTAGTAAATCAAATTCGCTTGCCTGAGTCGTGGTCCGGCTAATACTAGTAAGAAGATTTATGTTTATAGTTTTATTGCCTTTTCTTTGTTACTATCATTATCTTTAATACAATAGAACCCTGTCATAAAAACCACTTTGAATTTGGATATGTATAAATAATGGTAGTGGCAGGAATCGACAGGGCTATATAAGTTAGCGTTTTTGGATTACTATACATTTTTTGCGTTGTATCAAACTTTATTAATATGCAGGAATAAGAACAATAAGCTATACTAACAAAATTTGCTTTTTTAATATCTGACTTAATGATGTAACTGATCCTAGCATGAGTTTCTCATCGCTCTGGAATAATTATAGATCTATAAATATTATAAAATTAGCCCAAAATGCCTTTGTTGCATGATATTACATATACATGATATACATGATATACATGCATGATATTATTGCCGAGATCGGTGCGCCACGGTTAGAAATTTAACGTCAAACTTGCTAAAAAAGTATTAACTGGTGACTTAGTGCGGATTGCAATAAGCCTATTAGCGGCCGGCGGCCGCATTTTAAAATAAACCTTAGTTGAACAGTTTTACAAATAACTACAAAGCGAAAATGGGAAAATATTGGCATTGGCAT
This sequence comes from Tribolium confusum, assembly GCA_029207805.1. NCBI lineage: Eukaryota > Metazoa > Arthropoda > Insecta > Coleoptera > Tenebrionidae > Tribolium > Tribolium confusum. The sequence continues at coordinate 17,817,583 of JALGAY010000006.1, forward strand.
TGAGCTGTCAGTTACTGTAGGTATCTCTTTCTATTAATAATTATTAGCTCAAATTTTTTTTTACTGCCCAAGCCTCTCAAAAGTACCTACTAAAAATTTTAGAAAATAATTATTTTTTGACACTTTGCCCACAATTTTTTTTTGCACTGTAGTTGACATTCATACTAAAGTAAAACGTTCTCAAATCTGAATAAAATTTTTTTTTGCCATTCTGAAAAAAATTAATACAAAAACAAATTTAGGTATTATCTGTTTTCTTATTTTAAAAATCTAAACCTTGAAAAATAATTTTATTGTTAAATCACATTTTAAAGCCAAGTACAAAACTCATCATAATAGGCTAATCTTATAAAAGTTCTTAAACTTTTCGGGTCCGATTCCTCCATTTCCGGCCAAAATAGCAAAATTTCAACTTTTTCAAATCCGTTTAAAATGACTTATATTAAAAAGATAAATATCTGAACTTACTGTATACACTTTTTTTGTAAGGGTTTGCTTCCTAATTAGTGTGTTCTAAGTACCTGAAGTAACAACTTCGAGAACGCCGAGCTCTAGTACGTGATCATTGCGAAAATAGTGGCTGTTTAAAGCGCTTTTTCCCGGTTTTGTATTAAAGTGAGTTAAAAAATCATAGATGGAAGATATAATTCAGGGTGAGTACTTTATTTTTATAGCTAAATTTAAAACATTGCTTAATTATGCAAAAATCAACTGTTAAAAAGCACCGGAAAAATCGCTGCGTAAAAGCACAAAATTTACGTTTGACTAGAGCTAAGGTCAAATATCCCGTAACATCCCGATACTTTTTTTAAAAAAAAAGCTAGCCCAAAGCTTGTTCTTTCAATATCTAAAAAAAAAATTTGCCCGTTTTTGCCCCTTTTCCCGATTTTCATATTTTCTTGTTACCATATCAGTTAATTTATATTTATTAAAGTTCTAATTATTGTACCGAAACTTAATTTTTTAATTTTTTGTAAAACAATACTAGTACAAAATTGAAAATTTTTAACATTATTAACAATTAATGAAAAAATTAGGTCCTCAAATCTTTCCAATATTTATACATTAAGAGGTTTCCACCCCTATTCTTTTTATGGGAAATACAATATCTAAATCTGAGCTGTCCAAAGAAAATTAAATTTTTAGATAATCTTTATTTTCTTACCACCGTCCTTACCATTTCCTGTCATTACCACCCCTTTCACAGTCATTATGCATAAACAAATCTAATTTGAAATAACTATTATTAACTTTACGCAATAATTTTTATCGATATTACTAAAGTTGGACGAATTTTCACCCTTACTACCAAAATAATTTATACACATTTTTTTATATATTACTTTGGTTAATATTTTGTAATTATTTTTAACCTTTTACATTAATTTTTATCAAAATTGCTTAAGTTAGAGAAATTTTTATCTTTACTACCCCAATTCTTAATGCAATTTTTTTTTAAAATATTTTTTTGTTAATATTTTGTAAATATTTGAAATCTTTTACATTAATTTTTATTTATATTACTTAAGTTACAAAAATTTTCACCCCTACCACCCCACTTCAACATGCAAGAATTTGTTTAATATTTTTCTGTTAATATTTTGTAAATGTTTTTTATATTTTACATTAATTTTTATTGATATTACTTAAGTTAAAAAAAATTCACCCCTACAACCCCAAAAAAAAATGGAAAAATTTTTTCAATATTTTTCTCTTAGTTATATTTCTATTGCAAATAGTTTCTGAAAGTTTCAAAATTTTGGCCGGAAATTTTGCATTTGGACCCACTGTGTAGAGGGACAATTCGGTAACACCGAGAATAATATACATTTCAAAAAAAAACGGGAACTGTCAGAAAGAATTTTGTCAGATTTTATTAAATTTTTATAATTTAAACGGCCTTTTAGAATTTAAGTTAAAAAACTGCACTTATGCGTCAGAAATGTAGACACAAATTGACAAATTAATTCTCAATTTACATTAGGTCATATTTTATTTCCCGATTTTTTTGAAGCCAACTGCAAGAACTATGAACTGTAAAAATTTTAAAAATACACTTAGCTTAGGTATACTTATCGAAACACGCTAACGTTATATGGCTCTAATAAAATAGATAAACTTTAATAATGAGCAAATTAATTATCACATCTGATTTCTTTGTTAGATATCAGCTTATCATCTATAAATCTGATTCAAAAGTAGATCAAAACATTCGGCATATCGCCTGATAAGAAATAAGCAGTAAACAGTAAATTATGATAGTGGCATGGGTCGACGAGTTGGATTGTACACTCTTTGTTACGAAATTAAATTTATACAAAGAAATATAGCCATATAACGTTAGCGTTTTTGGATAAGTATACTTAAGTAAGCGGGATTTCAAGATTGAAAAGTAAAAGTGTTAAAAACGGGTTGGTTTCTAAAACAAAAATTAATTTTGCAATTGAGTGACTTATTTACACAAAGCACAGTCAAAATATGCACTAAAAACATGGCTTTATACATTTTAATATATTATGCATTTGTGAAATTACAAAGTAAATAGCCTCTTTTACTTTATTTCTTTTTATTTGTAAGAAGTGTGTATCTATTTGTCAATCTTGACAATGCCGATTTATTAATTTTATAAAATGTAACTTTTACTCAGTTAACAAATTTTTTTTTAACACACCTCAGAGGTAACAATGTCATACCAGTCTTAAAAGTCCCTGACATTTCTGACAAATGAGATGTCAAAATATTTATTTTACTATTTCCGTACTAAATGTTAATTATAATAAAAAAATTATTTCACATTTTAATGTAAAATTGTAAATCGGCCATTAGACGTAAAATAAAACGTTTCTAATATTGTTCGTATGATAGGTTTCTATTGTGTTAAATTTGATAATACCGATAAAGAGAACATTCCACTGAAAATTAAGTATAAATAAAACTTCTTTTTGATCCTTCTTTGAACTGAAGTCGAACCTGAATTCTGGCAGACGACTTTAATTAATTTACAATGTTACTATAATTATTCTTAACACAGCCCACTTAAATATGACTCAACTATACACTAGTTCTTTGAACCAAACTGATTTTGATTGTTGATACATGACGGTGGAATGATGATCACTTAATTAGTTATTTGAAACGTCGCGACGCTGTAAGAATGTAATTCATCAAGATGAAAAATTTGGCAGCTAAATGCTAACAGCGTCCAAATATTGATCTCGACGAATAACAGTCAAAAGTGTGAAACACAACACGCTTAATTTATACATCATTTTTTAATTTGAGATAGAAGAGCAACAGATGGTGTCTCGTAGCTTGAGGGAAATTATTGCGTAATTTGACCCGCGGAAAACACAATACATTAAATAAATGGAAGAATAATACAACGATTCGGTTTATTATTATTCACAACAAGACATAACTGGAGAAATATTAAATTTCAGTCGCAGATGGACAATTATGTTGAGGGTTTTTGGACTATCAAGTTTTGGCCAAAATTTGGGTAATTGGAGCACGAATCTGCGATAAACGGGTCAGGTATGCGATATTATTATCGCATCTGTCCACATCAGTTGATTTTATTAATAACTTTCCTAAATCATAGTAGATTTACGGAACTTTGTTCCGTTTTTATGCATTTGTCATTTGCTTGAAAATTTTTGTTTTAAAAGTAGCCACTCTAAAATAACTCTGGATGTGATCCAAAAATTCAAAAGTGGCAAATTTCGTCACAAATATAATTTTTATCGCTTTTGTTCTAATATCTGGAGGTTAGGATGCGGTGTAAATTAATATCCGCCTCGGTAGAGCATCAGGAATACACCTGAAATCCCCAAACCCCGTCAGTGTTTCGTCTTAATTAAAAATCTGGCTTCTGTCTCATCGTTGCATTAACTAATTACGAAATTAATCTAATCTGGCTTCTAATTAGTCGAATTTTTTAATTAAAGAAGAAGAGGGTCGTTTCGCGCGCGATATCGTCGACTTAAGCCGCAACAACGATTCCAGTGCAGCATTGCAATTAATAAAGTTTAATTGGCTTTCTCTGGATCCAATCGCAATTTATAATAAGACCGAATCGAGCGTAAAGTTCTACCTAGAGGAGAGAGACTCGCATGATACTTGCGACCCCATGCAAATAAAGCTTGGGTTAACCTGAATTAGCGCACTGCGGCAGTTTGCACTTGCATAATAAGGCTGTGTACAGAATTTAAGGACGAAAAGTGGTCGGACGAATACATAATATTCCGGTTCGGGTGCCACAAAGGGCGCTCCCCTTTCTCAATAATTGAGCGAAATAAATCTTATTCAGAGAGGGAATGCATTCCGCTAATGATTGTGTGCGTGTATGAATAGTGAAGACGCCCATCTCGAGAGACGTTGACGATTATATAACAAGAACTAACTATTCACAAAATTCACTCTTCGCTGGTTGAATATAAGGAGGTTAATTTGGTGAAATGTTTGTGGAAATTAAGACGGATGGTGGGGCTTAAATTGTACCAATTAGCGATTAAGCCGCCTTTGAGATTACTTTCGTTAGTTTCAACCTCTTGACGATTAGAAGCAATCATCGGACGATTGTCTTCAGATCGTGTCAGAAGCCCTGTGGATGTTTGTGCAGAGGAACCCACAGAGATTAAGCTTCAACCGAGCTTGGAATTAACAGTAACAACGGTTATTTATTGTTACAGAGTGACCAAGAGGACAGAACAAAGAATGTTGAGCTTAAACTATTCCAAAACAATGCGGCTGACTTTATGTGCACTATAATGTTTAAAAGCAGAACGTTGCTTTTATCCTAGAAAAGTTTATTCTTCAACCGTCAACATATCTTTTATTGACCTTAAACAACCACTTCCTCTATAGAGGTATCTCTTAGAAAATACAATTTGTGTAACATCTAAGCACAATGTAATTATTTGAAAGAAATTTCGATGAAAGTATAGTTGAATAACGATAATAGTAAATTTTGACATAAGTTGTAAATATAACAACAATTCTATTTGGAACAAAGATTGACTGCACAATAACGGCATATAGGCATAAAGCCATATAGGCCCAAAAAGTATAGCAGGTAGGGCTGCTAATAACAGAAAGTTTAGAAGAAGTCAGCAAAGCCAACAAGCGTCTATAATAAATAAATTTAAAAAAAATAATTAAATTCAGTCCAAAGTCGAACAATAATATACTCAGTGACATTAGAAGTAAAATTTTTAGAAATAATATTTTGAACGTGATTTTTTGGTAATGTTTTGGCAATCAATAATGAAACAATAAGATTTAAAGGAAATTGTAATATCATTAATTTGAGAAAAAATTAATAAATTGTTTGACGCCCCTATAACTGAGTATGCTCCTGTAGACGTCTAGGCATCGAGAAAATGAAATAGTTGAGGTCTGTATGTGGCACCTCGCTCCATGCAACTTGAACCTTATGGATTAACGGTGTCATAATATGTAGAAGACGATGCAAAGCGGACAGTCTTCTCCCCATCATATTTACCACACATTTAAATCCGTTGAACAGGGTGGCCACGGTGAATCACTAACGCCAACTTCTTAGAGGAAGTTCATAGTTTAACGAGCAATATGTGGACGTGTGTTATCCTGCTAAAAAAAGACGTGTTGACGGCCATCTAGATAAGGCAGCAAAGTGGTTCGTAGAACGTGATCTACATAACGCACAGTTGTGTAACGAAGCGCTTTCATATTTACCGAACGGAGCAAAATAAGGCTGATATCGGACCGTGACATCATCCGAATAAGTGATGCCATTTTCACTGGCATGTCTTACGCTTTCCACTACCGACAGTTGGCTATCACCAACGCCTCCCTACTCTTGTCCTCTCGTTTCCCTCGCCTATAATCGAGTGTATATATTGCACTTTGCCGCACCAGAACTTTACTTGCGGGCGCATTTACCTCACAAGTCGCATCCTCCATACTCCCCCAGATGGTGTATCAATCCAGTGACTTCCTTCTTCCTGAAACCGCTACCCACGGTGCATTAACCCGTGGGTCTCCTAACCTCCACCTCGACGAATGCTCGCGGCGCATTAACCCGCGAGACACTTAGGGCTCACCGACACCTAGAGGACGAGCTGTCGAAGACGACCGGGCCATAGTGTCGACTTCAGAAGTGTCACCGTTTTATCGAGACAGGATTTAGTTGTTTGTTATTCAGAATTATTATTTTATTAGAACCCGCGCAAAGAAAACACCGTTACAGCTGTCATATTGCTTCAAATATACACAAGAGGTGATCGGCTTCTATAGTCTCTAATTCCTCTAAACCCTTACTCTAACAGGATTGTGTACATGTTTTTTAACAGCAAATCTAATATTGCGTCGCTTTCTACGACGGTGTCTTACCCTCTGACAGCCATCATGCATGCCTAACCAGAATCGCAATTCGTTGCTGAATATCACATTATGCCATTCTGCCTTCTAAACCCGCCGTTCTCTGCACCAGTCGAAACGTTTACGACGGTGTTCCGCACTTAAAGGAAGCACTAACCATGGACGGTAAGAAAAAAGTGCAGAAGCTTGAATTCGGCAATATTACGTTCGTATACTAACAACTCGACCTCTTCTTCGAGATAAGCAAGTTGTCGCGGAGTAGCAAAACCCTTTTTAAGAGCTAGTTGTTTGAAGCGCCTGTAGTGACGCTTTATGGTACGTCTCGATTGACCTGTTGGTCTGTTTCGTGTTTCTCTACCTTTTTCTGCCACACCCAAAACACACGCATTACCGTCATTGCAGGAGAATTAACACGACGGGCAATTTTGCGACAGAACAAACCAACTTCTCGAAAGGCCACAAATCTACCTCTGTCTAAATCGCTAAGATGATGATATCGTTGATGCCTTTGGACTGGAGACATTTTGTTACCCTTAAATATGTAGTTGGAGACAAAACAACTGCAAATACTGCTATTTATCAGGTCTGATAAAAAATTTTCTTAACAAAAACCAAAATATTTTTCTAATAACTTAACAAAAAACTATCAAAGACAAACCGTTGCAGTGATTACTATAACTATCTTTAAATTTACTCATTCTCCATTTACTCCAAATATCATTTTCAAAAAATTATTTCTTTGTTCAGTGCGTAATTTTTAGTAGGGTAGTGCACAAATGCTGTTTTAAAGGCATCTTTTAAGTTTATTCCAGTCATATTATATTCGCATTATTGTTTCATTTATTCACCGTATTGTGTTTACCTCGGGTCAAATTACATAACAATTTCCTTCAAGCTGTAAGACACCATCTGTTGCTTTTCTATCTTAAAATAAAAAGTAACGTATAAATTAATCGTGTTTTCCTCTACTAAACTGTCAGAGTGTCCCGCCTCCAAACAAACTTTGCTAATTATGAAACTTTAGCCACTTGCCTTGGAAAATCTTATCTCTATTGTTGTATAATAATGAGTTTTTTGATTTGTTCTGAAATCTATTTTTCTTTCAGATCGAACTATGCATCATGACACACCTGAATCTCCCCGGTAAGCAGCCAGCGTAAGAACCGGCGATGGATAATTTAACATACCTGAGTACATCGACACAATATACCAAAACCCCTGACCAAGAATGGACACATTACCTCATCGTGTTCCTGAAAGCCACCATTATGGGTTCGATCATCATTGTCTCGATTTTCGGCAATCTCCTCGTCATCGTTTCGGTGATGCGACATCGAAAACTTCGCATCATCACCAACTACTACGTTATATCACTAGCTTTTGCCGATATGTTGGTAGCAATGTTCGCTATGACGTTTAACTTCAGCGTACAGATTTTCGACAGGTGGCTGTTTGGGTATTTTATGTGCGACGTGTGGAATTCTTTAGATGTCTACTTCTCAACGGTTTCTATTCTACATCTTTGCTGTATCAGCGTGGATCGGTACATCGCTATTGTTAAATCCTTGAAGTACCCTTTATATATGACAAAGAAGACAGTGTTTTTCATGTTGTTGGCAACATGGCTAGCACCGGGTTTTCTCAGCTTTTTGCCAATATTTATGGGTTGGTATGCTACTGAAGAACACCTCAAAGACAGAGCTGTTCATCCAGATGAATGCGAGTTTAAAGTCAACAAACTCTATGCTATTATAAGTAGTAGTATGTCGTTCTGGATACCATGTACTATCATGATTTATATGTACTTGGCAATTTTTCGTGAAGCCAATCAGCAGGAAAAAGACATGTACAACTATAATAAACACGGAGCAGTTTTGCTTCTCCACCAAAACAACACTAATGGTGATATGTCATCAAATTCTGGTGGTTCTTCTAAGACATTGACTCTCCATGAGGTCAACCAAGATCTTCATAACACTCCGACTAAGGAACGCAATATTAATAAAATGAAACGGGAGCACAAAGCCGCGAGGACTTTAAGTATCATTATGGGAACGTTTATCTTGTGCTGGTTACCGTTTTTCCTTTGGTACGTCTCGATCTCTTTGTGTACATCGTGCGAATGTTCGGACACAGTCGTAGGAATCTTGTTTTGGATCGGGTACTTCAATTCGACGTTGAATCCGTTGATTTATGCCTACTTTAATAAGGACTTTAGGGAAGCGTTTAAGAACACGTTGCAATGTGCTTTTTGTAGTTTGTGCCACCGTCCGCCATCCGATTTAGAAAAGTTTGATATCAGAAGACCGTCAATAAGGTATGACGATAGAACTAGAAGCATCTATTCGGAAACTTACTTAAAACATATTGATAGGAGGAGGAGTTCGGAGTTTGGATCGAGTCTCTGAGTAGACCTAACTAGTAGCAGACTTACGACCACTAGTTTCTAGTCTGTTACTAGTTCCGAAAATATCATTGGTGCTGCATTAGTTGGTTTTGGTTTTATTTTACGGATGAGAGAAACGTGATAGAGTGTGTGATACTTTTTTTCTAGTTAGAGTAGCTATTTACTAATCCTTGTAAATTATGCCAAAAATAGTTTTTTTTTCTATTTATTTTTAGTCTACGATCTTAAAGAGATGGATGTATTGTACGAGTTGTTCTTTTTGTAAAGGATATTTTTACCGAATTGAAGACTTAATTTAAGACTGCAAATCATTTTTTGCGAATACTCCAATTGAAGAAACAATTTTTCTACGGTTAGACTTAATTCATATTCGTATAAAAACTAGAAGTAAATGTTTTTTCGATGTGTAATAAAAATTTGTGTATTTGTGAAAATTTTCAAAACTATCAGAAAATTGTAGCGAGATACAATCATATTTTAGAATTTTAAAAAATGTGCAATTAAGTAATTAGATGAGATTTTAATATTAGTGAAGATCGACCAATCGTGAATTATTATGAGAAGCAATAAAATTTAGTAATGAACCTACAGGAAGGTTAACATCGAAGAAAAAAATATTTTTCAGAAAAACTTCATTGACAAATCGGCTAAAACGCACATGTTCATATTTTTCTGTATTGTCTTCCCCTAATTATCAGTGTTCAAATAAAACTATCGACTTGTTGAAAGAATCGATGTCTCAAAGATAAATGTTCCATGTACAAAAAAAATTTTAAAAATGTCCACTTCAAAACGTTATGTTGAGTGCTTGCATACCAAATAAATTAGTTTTTAAAATATTTTGTACATAGTCTCATTTACTTAATGAAATATTTATTGTTTGTTGACAATTTTATATTTAAGTTTAGTTTGTACATTTGTAAAAATGCTTCCGACATAAAACTGACAATTTGCTTTTGACAAACAGGACAGAATTCAATAAAATAACATTAATATTTTCCGTCTGTGTACTTTATTTCATCCCGGTCCCTCCCACGCACATTTTGGATTATTTTCGCCGATTTTATACATCAAAGTTCTTTGCCAACTTTTAATATGACACTAAATTACATTTAAAAAAAGTGAAAAATTGCCGGATATTTATGGTAATATCGCTCAACGATCCTAACACGCAGCTGTTCTGCCATAAATGAGAGTGGATAAGATAAATTAGAGACTCTTTATTCTTCACTCAATATTAAGACAAATAAAGAGTGTCGTAGTTGTGTTCAAATAAATAAATAAATTAATACAGAACTATAATTACAATAAACACGGCTCTACATTTCTGTTTATTGCTTCTATTCTTTGACTCTTTTACTGATCCAGAGCTAAATTATCGTATAAACAAACAAGAATAATTTATTAAAATCAAGTTAATTTACACAAATAGTTCTCAATAATTAAACAACTCAATATAACACGTTTTTACCGTCTTGAATAATTGCTGAAGATTCCTTGTCCTAATAGTTGCTTCTTGCTAAATTTAACTGCTGTTTACAACTTATCGCTCGCCTATATAGAGCTATGGTTGAGCACGTAACTATTCTAGGTGTTTCCAGCTGCCTAAGACTTATTACTTCTAATAAGCTTAGAAACACAGTGAGGCAAGCCGTTTGCAAAACTCACTAGTCTAGGAATTTCGTAACAATATTTTTTTGTAAAAAATTTCTTTCCTAACAGTTTCTCTCCTAACTTCTGCAATGTCTTCGCCCGTAGACCGCCATATTTGTATTTACTCTGCCATTAACTTCTAGATGACTCATCTTCTCGAGTTTCTGTGAACGTTTTTGTTGACTGCAGTCAGTTTAAATTGTCTATCTTATCACCCGTTCTAACACCTGGGACTTTTCCTAGTGCAAGTTCTTTCAGTATAGTTCTAAACTGTTCTAATAGGTCATCAAATTTAGTTAGAGCTTTCTTCTGTTTCTTTAGTACAACAAGATGCACCGTTTGCACAGGTTGAGTAGTAAATAAATATACTTTTTCTTTCTTGTTCACTCTATTTGATGTGTCAAACAAATCAAAACAGCACCTACTAACACCAAACACTTTGATTAGGACCTACACATTGACAACAGTGTTGTCTACTTTAGGAATGTTGTCATTCTCAGGTGATAATTTAAATTTTTTTTTTATTTTTATTTGCACCATGTAATTCCAAAAGTTGCTTTATCATAGAACACTTTTTTTGAAAGTCGAGACAAACTTTTATGATATCTAGTTTTCTTTTCGTCGTCATTTCAGAATTTTTAAGTCGGGATAATTTTTTTTGGTAAGTAGTATATCGCCAGAGCAGAAATAAACCTCGAAGGAAACTTGTCACATTTTTGTTTCTGTTTTTGATTAAAAAATAGGTTTTTTGGCGTTACCAACTCTTAACAAAATCTTACTTTGTTTCTCTATAATCCTATTTTGTTCTACCAGAATCTTACTTTTTGTTGTTTTTTTCCGTTTGTAATCGTGATTTTTCGAGCTTTTTTAAAATTATCTTTAGTTTTTCTAGATCTTTCTGTTTTTCTTCTCTTATCTTTTAATTGTCTTCTTGTCAAGCTCTACCAGAATCGTCTTTTGTTCTTCTCCAATTGTCGTCCAACTTTTTTTAGTTTTCTAAAATCTTTTATAGCTCTTTTTCTTCTATTTCTTCTTCTTCTTCTAAGTGAGGTCTTTAATTTTTTCTAGAATTTTTTATTACTTTTTTTTTCTACTGACCGTTAAGTTTTAAATTCTTACTTTTTTCCAAACTTTGATTTTGAAGCTTTTCTACAATTTTTTTTAGTGTCTCTACAATTTTTCTTGACTCGATTTTTTTTTCAAACCAATTTCTTTTGTACGATTTATCGAGCTTCTCTAACCGTCTCTGTTTCTCTATTTTTCTTAGATGACTTTCAGCAGTCGGAAGTCGGACTCAAAAAACTAAATGATTTGAATTATAATATAAACTTTTTTAAATCTCCTTTTTGACTCTAAACAACATTTTCACGAATAATTAATTTATACAAACTTACCAACTCTATAACATATTTTTATCGCTTTTGTTGTGATAATCGCTATCTCTTGCTAAGTCAAAGTTCTGGCAGCAATCTATTGATTGTTCCAGGTGTTTCCAACTGCACTTAAGTCATTGCTTCTATAAAGAAGTATTTTTTTTGTTTAAATTTAGCTTCTTTACAAAGATGCTTCAAGTCTATTTTGAACTGAGCTGAATTTTATAAACCACATCATTTATCTTTCTACGATAAGTTATAGTGGATTTTTTAAAAATCAGGTCAGGTCAGGTACTGTAATATGGTTTCTGATACAAGACTGATGTAACCAGACATTCAAAGATGGCAGTCTTGGAAAGTCGGTTATTAGTCTCTCTTCCTCGACTCATGCTCTTTTTGATACTTATTAGAAAATGTTCTATTTAGCATTGTACCAGTATATGATTTTTTAATTTGCAGATTAATGTGCTTTTTCTGGTAACAACACATCACACCGCTTTTACTATTTTGATGATTCTATTCACAGCGAAATAACTAATACTACTACTAACATATAATTTCAAAAGTAGAATTTTTCCCCAAAAAAACCCGCTGGACACAACTTTCTGATACTCTAACAGTTCTTTTTTGAGAGGAAAATTTGCTTAAACTAGAAATTTCTATGGCCGCTTTTCTACAAGTTTCAGGTTTCGATAAATTATTTGTGCATTTTGTATATCCCCACAGCAAAAATAAAAATGTTCTTGGCCCTCGCAACGACTTCGACACATTTTTGTTCTTGTCATTTCTTATTTCTTCAGCCCTATAGCCTCTGAAACACGATGTCGACAATTTTTCTTTCTGGTTTTATCAGCAATCTTTTTGGTGTGTCGAATGAAACGGAAAAGAATCCACTACTATCAAACAAAAAGCGATTGTCACCTTCAGATAAAAATAAAAGAATCTACATCTAATTGTAATAGAATTATTCTCACTTGAGGATGCAACACATTCTATTCGAAACGCGCTTGTGTTCAAGTGTCTGATGTTAATGAGTTTTTTTTCTTGGGTTTGGAACAACGTTTGTAAATTTTGCTCTGCTAGCAACATTGCACTTCTGTTTCCTAGTTCTTCCGTTAGAATAAAAACGTGGATAATCCTTACGCTAGTAACCTGGATCGCTACAGTTGTTTTTAAATTTTGATAATATTGTCATTATTTTTTTGATAACAACAAACAAATGCAAATTTTCATGAGTTATACAGTATAGCTTCAGCTACCCTAACCACTCTCACCTTATCCGTCGTTGAAGTAGGATTTAGTTTTTAATAGCAGTATTCGAGAAATTACATTTACGACTAATTTCTTCCAACTTACTTCAAGTTTAGTTTCATGTGGTCGAATTAGTGTCGCAACGCCGAATATAACGTCATGGTTTCGTAGAAGAGTGTGCGGATTTGGTTAAGCCGAGTTCGATTTAGTTAAAATCGAGATTATAGTTGCCTAACTAAGTTTGGCACTGGTTTGTATATGATTTAATCATGGTCTAAACTCAGTAAAGTTTTTTTCAAAGAATGCACAAGTTCTCATGTATTAAAAAAGTTAAAATTGAAAATTTCAAATCTTCAATTACTTGAAGGATAAGATGTAAAAGTTGTATGTGTTGTAATTTAAAAAGAGTTTATGTTTTCAGAGGTTGTAAGGAAGTGAAACATTGTTGGAAAGGAGTTTTTATTTGAACAAGAAAATGTATAAAGTTAGGAGTACAAATCTTGTATTTTTATCTCTATGATCGCATAAACTATAAGCAAGTCGGGACTTCTCACTGATCAATAAAAACAGGTAAGTAAAGTTTATTTTACAAAGAAAATCTCAATAAATAAGCTCAGACTTGGAGCATTACTCTTTGGAAAAACACGAACGTGAAAAGTCTGTTTCAGTGTAACGATCCTAAGTACTTTTTATGAAAATAACGAAATGAGATTCCAGCTTTCTGGTTTTCCATTTTTAACAAAGTTAGTTTCTCTGTTCCCAGGTAAACTCCACATGTTATTAAATTTTCGATAATTAATTCAGCTGGAATTTTTATTAAAACGCTTGCTCTTAACTAGCTGAATGAGTCGTGGCTATTTAACCATTTAAAAAGTGATACTGCGGTCCTTTTTAACTGTAATTTATTAGACAGCGACGCCATCAAACCAATTCTGGTTACATTTAACTCAAATGTAAATTATTATTATGATAAACGAGCAAAATTCTACTTGTTCTCGTCATTTCTCTAATTGTTATTACGCCTCTCCTCCACAACGTTGTAAAAATGAACGACGTTTACTCCAAAATTATACTTAGAGGGATTATCCCTGGGGGTGGAAACAGCCAACCAAACTTGGCTCCAGCCCAAATAATCTCCGGATTATATACGGGATGAAACGTATTTAACCTCGAACGAAAACGACACCCCGGAAAAAACGGATCAGACGTGTTGTTCCACTTCGCCGAAAAATAAGTTACATTTTCAAATTGCGAGCTTTCAACCTTGGCATCACGTTTAAACGCAACGTAAATTGACACTCTCTCCTATGCGAACCCAACCTTTATCCTTTTCAATCTTGGAACGTCGACAATATAATATTGACACGGTCCCATCTCGATTTTCAGATGGATGACACCGTGCAATTACATCCTCGCATGATCCCACAGAATCTCGAAGCCTTCAAAGGGAAATTGGAAAAGCCATATTCTTGGACAATTTCATCGATTATTTATGTGGGCTCGAAGATCACGTTCGGAGAAGACGCAAACTAAACAAGCACACGGTATTTACGTTGTTCAAAAACCAGCTTACAAATGGTTGAAATTTATGCATCTAAGCAGTCTTTTTTTTAAATACACCGTGATCAACAAATTAATACTGATTGAGTTAATGATGTAATGATAACATGATCTCATATAATGATAATTTTATTAAATAATACAATAGGAAATAAAGCAAATAGATAATCAGAAACTAAATTTAAAAGTTAAATCTAAAGTGTGTACCGTTATTTTCACTCCATAACTTCATTCGTCGTTTTAAGTTATTAAATACAGTAATTTATTTAGAGTTAATAGGAAGTAAAATCTCTTTGCAATAAGAGCTTTTTTACAAATCTTTGGGTTTTACAACATCTTCAGTAAATGTAAATCAGTGGTAAAAGCATGATTAGGTTTTGTTTTTGCATCACTATCTGCATTTAAAAGACGTTCGGGGTAAATTTGTTAAAATTGAACGTATGTTTAGTTCAAGGAATATTGCCAACCATTAATTTCATTGTAGACTCTACTTTTAAAATAAACCATTACAATAAAAGTGTCGTGTTTTAATTCGAAAACCATTTCAACAAAATTTTAGCAACAACTAATGACAATATATTAATTAAATATTTGAAATCTCAAATTTGAAGTTTAGTCAGAATAGCCAATTTTAAATGACATTTGCTGCCAATATTTGTTTAAAAATATTTATACTACAACGTGATCAACAAATACTCATTGAGTTGGCAGCAAATGTCATTTAAAATTGGCTATTCTGACTAAACTTCAAATTTGAGATTTCAAATATTTAATTAATATAATTTGTTGATCACGTTGTAGTATAAATATTTTTAAACAATCTAAGTCACCTAAATAAAATTTAAGAGAAATTTATATTATAAAAGTTCTAACTGTCCAAAATTGACGTATCTGAAATTATTTGGTATTTGAAAAAGCATATTGTGTTGCTTATATATTGTTATTATTATTAGCTGTAAGTGTGTAGTCTCGTCTATTGGAAAACCAGTGCTGTATTCCGGACTTGCAAAGAGATTATTTGTATAGATTATTCATGGAAAATATTATCTAACTTTATTATCCAGACCACTGCGGCAAGCACTTGTCAAAAAACGCCCAGGAAAGTTGCAGAAGCGTCCGTTATTGCAACAGGAATAGGATAATGCAAGACTCTACACCACCAGAAAACGAAGGATGTTTTGAGCGATTTACGATGGGAATGCTTTGGTATTCCCCTTACTTGTCAGATCTAATTTTCCTCTGTTCTCAGAACTATATTTTTTATGGGGTGTTCGATTTGAGAGATTTAGCAAAATGTGTCATAAATAGGTGGAGTAAAGAGACACCGAAGAAGTTTTTCGAAAACAGTTTAAAAAATTTAATTCATTCTTGGCATAAATTTAATCAGATAAATAGAAATTATTTTGTAAAACTACATTATAATTTTGACGGAAATTAACAGAAAAAATTTTTTTTAGCTAAATTCTCAGAACTTTACTAACATTTTTCGTACAATTGACGAGTAACAAAATCACGCTGTAACTTACTAAGAGATGTTAATTGGTAAAAATCCTAGAACATGTCAACTTCTAATTTAAAAAATTCAAAATTTGATGCATATTATCAAGAATTATCCCCTCCACTTTCCACGCCCTGTTCAATATTTTTTTAAATGGCAACGTACTTCTTGTGGCACCTCAAATGAAAGTCAATTTAATAAGAATTTCGTTGCCAAAATCAGATGTTAAATTAAAAATTAATTAAGTCAAATAATGTACATTTTTTAAATTAAGTATGCTAGTCGCTACTTCCGTGCATCTCGCGCCTCTCTTCAAAACTAGCAATCCTATGTTAGGATACTATTCTCTTTACACAAGCTGTAGCAAAAACTAATGCTAATCAATTGTTAGGTCCCTTTTATATTTAATTTTTATTTTCTGCAATTAGGCATATTAATTCTGTTCAATCTTTATGCAATCTAACGCTTCCGTTAAAAAATAGAAGAATCTAGAAATTAAGAACAGGGGCCAGATTATAGTTTTCATTGTGATGACTTTGGATTGAGTGACTTAAACAACGACAACACTGCTTAATTTTCCTATTAGCTTCAAATTTAGTAAAAAAATTGTTAAGAAGCATCTTCCTCGTCAAGAATGCAATGTATTAATGATCCTAACAGTCTTTGCTTTATATGTGGTTGTGTAACTGATAAAAAAGACAAAGAAACATCACAATATTTGTAAAAAAAAAATATTACGCGTATTTTGGTTTCACATAAACAACGAAGTTAGGCCTTGGGCTCTACAAAAAGTGTGTAGAACATGTCACACTTGTGTAGAACAATTAAGAAAATAAGCCCATGAAAAAAAGTTTTTGTTAAATAACCAATGGTGTGATTAGAACCGCTCAGTCACGACGATTGTTATTTTTGTCAAACTATTATAAAGGGATTCTACACCAAAAATATAGAAAGTATTATATACCCAAATGTGACATCGGCTGTAAAGTCTTTACCTAATAGACTTGATTTACAAATCCCCGTACTTATTAAAACTTGTAATTCTACAGATCCAGTAAATAAAGTGGCAGCAGTAGTTCCGACATTCCAGAAAAATTTACTCAGGCTGAACTTGGAGATTTTGTCAGAGGTTTGCATCTATCCAAAGATACTGCGTAATTATTAGGTTCTCGACTAAAATTTAAAAATGTTCTTGACCTTAAGACAAGATTTTCTTGGTATAGTACTAGAGAACAAGAATACGTAAACTATATTGCTGAAGATCAACAATTGGTTTATTGTTGTTGAGCTTAAAGAAACTTATGAAAATTTGTCGCTTTTGTTAAACAAAATTCATTATGCATAACATCAGTAAAAAATTTGCGGCGATTTAAAAATTTCAGGATTGCTTTTGGGTCAGCAAGCCGGTTATACTACCATGCCATGCTTTTTGTGTGAATGGGACAGTAGAGCTTGCGAACTCCACCGGGAGAAATAGGAGTGGACCAGAAAAACTACTTTAATTTTTGGTTCAAAAAATATGTTAATTTTTATATAAAATATGTTGAACAAATTTCTGATTTTGAGTTGTAATATTTACAACAAAAATAACAGTGTTTTTGAAAAGTATTTCAAAAATAAGCAAATATCTAAGGATGGAAAAGAAAAAATATAGAATTAAAAAAGATAAAATACTTGGAATACGTAATACATATAAGTGAATAAAAACGAAATACTAGTTTAATAAAACATTAAAGTATGGTAAAGTACCTAAAGTAATTAAAGTAATTAAAGTACCTGTAAGTATAAAGGAAAAAATAAGGTTGAAGTAAATATGTGAAGATTGAATACAAGCAAAAAATAGTGTAGAAGGTAAGTACTACTGTTAAACAGAAAACCAATAAGGTACATGATAAAAGGAAAAACTACTAAAAGGAGCCAAAAATAAAGAAAAAAAGTAGAACATAGAGAATAATATGAGGAAAATGCGTATGTGTGTTTAGAGACTAACGGCCGGTATTTCAGTCTACAGTTAAACCAAAAATTTGCTGGTTACTGATATTTTTCTCGGTTAAGCGTATTTCAGTACTTGGTCAACAACAAACTACGGTTAGATTAACCTGTATTTTAACCCAGCTCCTTGGTGTGAGTTAAACCAAATTTCTTGGGTTACGCAAGCGTATTGGTTACAATGTAGCATTCCTTCAAATTGCAACTTCTAACCTCAATTTATTTGTAAATCGAAAAAGAGATTTATAAAATTAAATAAAACATTTATTAAAATTAATGAAAGAAGAATTTGAAATTAAGTTAAATAATACAAAATAACTTAAAAATTATTTGTCTTTTTACTATAAATTATTAAAATAAGTCATTAGTTTATTTCGATTATTGTTTCTATTTAGAATATGATGATCTACTGCTACATTATTAACATAATTCAATTGTATGTTTTCTTCTACTGTTAGTACAGGAGGCTCCAGTTCATTGTTTTCTATACATTTAGCGTGTGTAAAACGAATTGAATCCAATTAATAACTATTTAAAAAATTATATTTGGTAAAAATCCTAAAACAGGTTAATTTTTATTTTAAAAAATGCATAATTTAAAGCGTTTTTTTTTAAACATTCTTCTTTTTTCTTCTACATCCAACTTTAAAATTTTTTTTAAATGGCACCATATCTTTTTTTATACCTCAGATGAAAGCTTATTTATTAAGCAATTTGCTGGTGTAATTAGTTTTCAAAATGTCACTTGTTTTTTACCCTTTTTAAACAATAATATTTTATTATAAAGAAACGAATGTAATAAACAGTCAGTAAATGTAAGTAATTTCTTTGCAATTTACAAAAAAAAGTGAAAAAAATAAACATAAAGTAAACACTTTTAATTTACTGAAATGCTAAAAAACAAAATAAGATAATATTGTAATAAATTATATATTTAAATTGGGCGTCGTTAACTGCTTGTTAATGGGAAAGACGTTGTTTAGAATTTTGATTACACTTATTAAATGTGGCCATTGGTAATCTATCAAGTTCTTTTTAAATTCTTCGTTGCAAAACATTTAAATTATTTGGTCTGTCTAAATAAAGATTGTCGTTTAAATGGTCTCACAAAAAAAATCCAGTGGAGTGAGGTGAAGCGATCAAAGTGGCCATTTTATCCTGTCTTTTCGACCAATGCATCTTATTGCAAACAATTCACTGAGATACGCCCACTATTACGAAAAAAAAACATTTTTTTAACTTTTTAAAAATGTAGTTTTATTTTTTTATAAAAACTAAGTATTTATTTAATTTGAAAACTAGTTACACCAACAAATTACTTATTAAATTAGTTTTCATTGGAGGTATCAAAAAAGGTATAGTGCCATTTAAAAAAAATTTGAAATTGGCTGTGGAGAAAAGAAGAAGAATGTTTAAAAAAACTGAACATCTCAAATTGTGCATTTAAAAAAAACGACGTGTATTAGGATTTCTACCAAATATATTTTTTAAAAAGTTATTAATTGGTTTCAGTTCGTTTTACACACGCTGTATATTGTGTAACACTGCTGTTGCTACCATTACTCATTGAACTTCGTCAATATTTAAATTTATTCCTTGGATAAGATTAGAAATCTTTTTTCCAAACTCCATTAAAGCATTCTACGGCATTTCTTGTTTTTATCTGAGCTTTATTGAACAAATTTTCACCTATAATACTGATTTGAGACGGGAATCATTAAATAATTTTTCACCAATAAATATTTCCCATTTCAAAAAGCACCTAAACAAACCTAACTGCGCATGTTCCATGAAATGCATGTTTACCAACCACATAAAAATGTAGGTTAGTTAACCAGGATTACAATAAGCTGGTGGCAAGTACTGAAATACGCATGCTAAGGTAAAAGCTGGGTTAAAAAATAATCCAAGTTAACTAACCTAAAATTTAACCCTGAACTGAAATACCGGCCATAAAAATATAAAGACAGAATATTGGAAGCAAAATTGTAACGTTGCAAAGAGACTGGGATCCGGTGAGAGACGTCAAGAATGGTAAAAAGTAAGTAAAGTAATATATTTACAGTTAAAATTTATTATAAAATCAATATGACACAATTGTAAAGCCAAATATAATGAGAGGATATTCTTTTACAAAATGTTTAAAAATTTTATTAAATGCTTGTTACACATATAACAACTGTTCATTTAAAAAAACTGTCAAGTGTGCTATGAGGTTTTGATAAAAGAATATGTGGCGAAGAAGGGATGTCGTAACTTGATGCACAGCTTCACAGTGCGTGCACAATCGTGACTTGTCGTCGTAACTGACACTACAACAGCCAAATTAAACTAAGACATACTTCAAAATGTCTTTGTTTTTTCACAACATACTTGACGACTTATTTAAATAAACACTTGTTATTTTGAACATAAAATAATAGATTATTTGTCTACATTTAGGCTATAAAAAATTCAACATAGGTAAATATTCTAGTGCACAAATCAATTTGAAAAGTAATTTTGTTACATTTTTTATTTAGATATATATTAATATAAATCATAAGCTTAAATGATATCATCTTAAAATTTATAATTTATATTAAAATAGCGTTATACCATGCACGTGGTGATAATCAAAGTAAATTACAAATGATACAAAATCAATAGTCAACTTTTTTGAAAACGTTATTCGTAAGAACAATTTACTCTTGACAAAAATTCAAAAATGTGACTGTCAAAAAACTAAATATTCTAAATTTCTTCAAAAAAAAACATTTAAACGTGTGTTATCTCAGATATAATAAAAAAGATGTAAAGATTAGTAATAATTGTTCAAAAACATATGTATAATTTCGAGATGTTTAAATCATTTTTAAACCAAACAAACAATTTTATATAATTTTTAAAAAGTTTTTTAATTATAGCAATAGTTATATATATTTGCATATACTAAGATCATAAAAATCTTACTTTTGGGAAAAGTTGAAAAAGGCTTTAGGTATTTACTGTTGTCCAAAAACAGGTTTACAATCATTCAAAGTTTTGTTATAATTTATACCAGGATTAAGATTCTCATTCTGTTCTTTTATAACATTGGCAAACGATATTTTAAAAACAACATGTTTTTCAAAAACAATTAATTTTTTAATTTATTTCAGTTATGTAAGCGTCCCTAAATTTAATACCCAAATTATTGGAATAAGTTCTGTACAAAATCATTGTCCTGGATCAAAATTATCCTCATACACAATGTTTCTATTGGTGCACAATAACAGAGTATTATTTCGAAATCCCCCATACCCTGGAATCTTAAAAGCTGACAATACAATATCGGCATTGAAGACCCCCTCGAATTTCAGCAGGATGAGTGACACCGTACAATTAACCGTACAATTACGATCCCGGCCTGATCCTGTCGGCTTAAACGAGAAATGGGATGTAACGGGCACACGGACATCATTCCACAAAAGCAATTAGCGGCTAAATGCCACATTCTTAAAACGATAATTGTTTTTATTTACGTTATAAAGAAAAATTTTACGCCACTTGAAAACATAAGACCATTCATTCGTGATCTTCTTTCCACGAAACGCCCGAGGATGGAAGTGTTGCAAACAACAGACGTACAATTTGTACGCTTTCAAGGTTTTTGTTCCGTAGTGTTGCCAGTTCAAAATGTATGAATCGTTCTTTTTTTTAATAAATGGTGAGCTTTGTGCGTGTTTGCAGGAAAATAACAACGGTGTTCAGAGATTTGCGTTAAATCCACATTTGAATACAGGCCAAATTAAAAATAAATATAAATATGAGAGGTTTTATGATGGAATCGCTCTTTATGCAAACACACTATTGTAATTAAAATTTAAAAAGCGGATTGTTGTCTCCGTGCTTAAGTCGGTGGGATTTAGGGTTCTTGTGCGTAATTTTGTTTTAGAACAACAGAAGCAAATTCCGAATATCAGTTCTTGTTTTTCAGACACGTTCTCGAAATTGTTCAAGTTAAATTAAATTTTATTGTAATCTGTGATTAATTTTGACTTAAATTTGCTAATTAAGGTCGTAAATCGCATTAGTTTAGCAACAAAGTTAACATGAGTGGTGGTTCTCCATGGTGATCGCTCATTTTAATGACTCTTCGCCGAGGGAACGCGGTCTTAAATGTGTAACAAATTGCATAAGTTATTTACAAAAGGCACTAGACCTAGTTTATGATTTATGAGTGTAAACCGAACCCTCATTACACGCGCAGTTTTGATAAGACGTTAAATTACACCAAAGTCGTGAGTTCGAATATATTCACAAATCCAGTGTCCAACTAGTACAGACATTATACAGGAAAATAATAACACCGCATGATACTTAGAACTATAACTAGATACAGATTGTTACCAAAATTAATAACAAATTTTAACAGTGATAGTCATCGTTGAAAGTATGCTAAGTAACCAAAATTGTCTTAAATATTGTAATGTTTCGAGCGTATTCGGGTTCTTTAGGTCCAAAGAGTTGGATTAATAAGGAATAATTTATTTCTACTATGTACACTAATACAACAACAATAAATAAACAACTCGATATTTACAGTACAATCGCTCTATATTGCTCACTTTTCTCGCTTTATGACTCTCGGTAACCGACTGACTGACTTCAAGCCAATGTCTCTCCCCTTATATAATCAAACGTCTTTCTAAAATTTGCCGGATGTTTCGTAACCTTTATTCCCTTAATTGGAAGCAACGACTAATCTTTCTCGATCGGTCTATGAATAGATCTATTTCACGTCTCGATACGCTTCCGGTGCGTTTCCTCCACCCCCACCCCTTCTTCTAAGAGTTCTTGAAACTATTTACTCTAATTTTCTTTCTCTTGTTATTGTTATTTTGAATTATTTGTAATATAAATGTTTATAGTTTTTGGGATATACAATGTAGGCCTTCTTTAAAGTTGTTTTTAAACGAGCTTAACACTGTTAAAAACAATGTTAAACACAGAAGTACAAGAAATGTAATTCTTAATAGCAAGAGTCAAACAATTTACCGGCTATTGCCCACTAATACACATGTAAGCGTAAGCAAATTTGTTTTTTACGTATCACTGCTCAATATCTAGACCACCTGTGAAATCATTTAACCTATTAGGATCATTGATCATTATACCATAGTTTCCCCTAATATTGTTTATATTTTTATAACAATTCGACAGTTTTACAAAATTTAACGTTTTAATAATTAATTATAAACTAATTTGTCATTTTTTATATAAAAAATAGCAATTTTTGGTATTATATAAAAATATTGTTTTATACAAATATATATTAATTAATAATTATTTGTTTAATTAGGCAAAAAACAGTACAAAACCAAGTTACAGCCAAGGTCTTGAAGCGTTTGGAATCAAATTTGAAAAACCTGCATTAGGGACGTTTTAAAGCCTATCGTAATGTTATAAACTTTTATTAAACGCGATGCTGATTTAGGTATGTAAAAAGGGCGTTTCGTAATGTAACGGCAATCTGTAAGGTACAATTTGATTTGGTACGAGTCCAAAAAACGTTAATTTGAAAACTTTTAGTTTCGATTGTACTTGGTTTAAAAATAAACGAAGAATAAACGAAGTTTGAATTTGACCAATAACAAACAATAACATAAATAGCAAAAATGTAAAAAATCAAGTCACAGTTGTAATTCAGTCAAGTCTGTCAGTGATCTGTCTGACAATAAGAGTAGCGTCGCAAGATCCACAAAAACAGAAAAAAAAAAACATTAACAGTTATTTATATATCCAAGGGCAGAAGTGCATGATTATACCTGAGTTGCCGTTTATAGCCCGAAAGGGAAGCTTGAGGGTTATAAAGCACCCAGGAAATAATCGAACTTTGCTCCTGTGGTATATATTCTATTTTTTGCACGACCTAAATCAATAATCTTAAGAAAATCAAAAAAATTATCTCTGTAGAGTTAACGAACCACGATTCCCCAAAGGTTTTTTGTCAGGAGAGCACACTGGCTACTCTGCTAAGTAACTATTTTTATTCTTAAACCTTGTGATCGTCTCTCGGCTCACATGTATTCGCGCATTATTTTGCTGGAATATGAATTGATTGTGGTTGTTTTCGTTTAAAAAGGGTAATAAACGACTTTCAAAGACATCAAAGTAGTCCTTTGTATTTATTCTCATTGTAGGATAGGCCAAATTTAATGTCCCTTCTTTGGTAAAAGCTTTCTACACCATGAGAGTTCCTCTCTCAAAATTTTGTTTTCTCAGAAACTAAAGTTTCTAAGTAGATCTCGCCAATAAGAGTCAAAACCATCTGAGCCAAGTAGACAAAACTTTTTTTCCATCAGAAAAAATAACCTAAGAATCATTTAAAATGCAGAAAGAACCTAGAAGACAATAAAAATTAAACTGCTGTAAATGTTATAAATTACATTATTCCAGATCTGGCTAATATTCCATTGAGCAAATTCTAATCTTGCAGTTATGTGGCGCTGGAGAAACCTTGATGCCTTTTTTAATTTTTGTAGTAAAACCCTTCCTATAGTCCATCGTGAGACATTTGCTCCACCTTCTTCAGCTGTCCGTTTGCAACTTTTTAAACTGTTACTTGCAGTTGCGACAATTCTTCTTGCAGTCTTAGGTAAAAAATTTTTTTGGTTTTTCTGTTTTATGTGTTCCATACTTTGCAGGATTTTTTAGAGAAATTGACACTGCTTTCCGCGATTACTTTTGCTGGTGATTTTACGTTGGCTTATCCTTCCGTTTTGAAAAGCCAAAATTTTGCTCTTCTTAAGCTCAGACAAGTTAGACACGCGAAGCATTTTAACAGTAATTGAGACAATTTATGACTGAACAGTCAAAAAAGTGACATTTTTTTATTATTTTTTGCTAAAAATGCTTTAGTGTTTATAGGTGCTATAGTTATACACCAATGTTTTATCAAATTTTATTAAAAAAATAAAGCAAATTGATTTAAATGACGTAAAAATTAAATTTCGGTGCTGATTTACTTTAATTTTAAAGTACCTAAAGGCATAATACATTTACTTAAAGTTCCAGGTAGATACAGTCAAAAATGGAGGTGGGGCTATAGTTATGCTCACCAGTTTATTTACTTTCGAAAAAAGCCGCCCAAAAATATTGATTTTTCGCTTTAATGACAGTATTAAACATTTTCACCTACTTTGAAAAATTAATTACTCAAGTTATTATTTGTGACAATAAATTCTCGCGAATTCATAAAACCTTGAGGGAAAATCTTCTCTAAGACCCTCTTGGAATTCTTCTCGAGTAATTAAAGCCGATTTAAAACCGATTGCGGAATTAGAAACACAGACCTGTGTAAATTATTGAGGTGCAGACGCGGCAATTCGTTAATTATAAGTTACTGCCCCTCGTTATTTTGTATGTGATACCTTTGGCGCAAACGTTCTGATTCTAAAGTCAAATATTTGCTGCTCTCTTTCAATATTGATCAGGAGCGGAATGATTAGAACCGGAGCAAATATTTTTTCCCAACCCTCAAGACTTTATGTGTGTCATTCAAAACGCTGTATTAGCATTTCCCAGAATGATTGATATCAGATGAAAATTTAATTTGTTGGGATGGATCCTGATTCAACATACAAAAAATTGTTGATTGCTAATATTCTTCAGAGCTCTCGAACGACGTTCTTTTTCCAGTTTAATAATGTTTGCACTTCACGACGTTTTTTCACGAAAACAATAAAATCAAAATTGTAAAACGTCGCTCGCAATATGAGATTTTGTTAAATCCACAATAATAAAAAAATGCGACAAAAAAGCTCTACAGCTGTTTTATTACTTCATCCAGTTAGATGTGGCAGAGCTTTTCATGATTTAACTTTGTAACGACTCCATTATCAAAGTTTTCAAAAATCCGCTCGCATCCTATTAACGAAATAACTTTGTCAAACTCAATGGAGATAGTTTCGGATTAATACGTTTTTACTGGCAGGGTTTTAAATTGAATCGTCCTAAAACATACGCCTGGGAGAATATTTCAGTAACACAGAGGCGTATAATTTGAAAATATCTAGCAGTTAAAATTTGCAGGTGGTAGTGATATTACTAGATTTAATTAGAAACGGCGAGAACAGACGTCACACCAACGATTTCTGCTACCAACAACTTGATGAATTAAAACAGAGTTGCGGTTTACCATTTTTGAACAAAGTGTATTCAGCATTTGAGAAAATATTTTGTTTGGTGAACAGCTCTAAAATAGTTTAGAGAGTTGGGAAACTGAAATTAACACAATTTTAAATTATGGTTATAAAACAATGAAAGTTAGAACATTTAAGTTGCATAAATACACTCACAAATACCATTAAGCTTGAAAAAATATTTTAACTTCAAAACTATTTAACTGAAAATCTAACTAATTAAGAAGTGAATAGTTGTCTGAAACGCTAAACTCTATGTACAATATCTATACGTGTCAACTCTAAAAAAATTACTTTGGCAAATTTGGTGTTAATCGTATAAAATTATGTGTAGGCATACTGGAGCAGCAAATGTTTGAAACCCGAGTTATTGGTCAATGACACAAATTCAGCAGCTAATTCTCCAGGAAAGTTCTCCCAAATTTAAACAAATCATGAATTATAAAACATCAAGAAATATGTGTGGCTAAATTGTAAACATCTGTTAATCTAAATCAATCTAAAAGTTCAGTTAAAAAAGCTTTATTGTTAAAACAGTTCATTTTGCAACTTACGAATGACAAGCTTTAAAAATTTTAGATACGTCATCGAATTTCGAGACATTTTGTAAACTTCAGAAAATCTTCGCGTGATGAAAATCAAATAAAAATGCTAAATTATGTCAAAGTTTACGTAATTTACAAGAAAATTTAACAGGCAAGCTAAAAACTCAAAAAAGATAAATATTAATTTTAAAATATTAATTTTAACTTCTAAAACCACAAATGCAGGTAAGTTAAACAAAAAGCTGCTGACTCTAAAAATAAACATACATAGCATTTCTTTATTCTTGCTGAAGTGAGAAATGTTTGTTTTAGTAATAATAATATTTATTTAAAAAGGTCTATAATCAGGCAAAAAAACCTACAAGATTCAAATTTATTAAATAAAATTGCTGCAATATTTAAGCTAGATTTCTAAAGATTTTAAAAATGTTAAAAATAATCTTTATTGCAGATGTAAAGAATTTTAAAGTAATCAGTAGGAAAAAAGAAATAAGCAAAAAAAATATATAAAAAATATAGCAGATAAAGTCTTGGTTTTATCTGTATTCTTGAACTTTTCTATTGTTCTTACATGTTTATGTATTGTTGTTAGAATCCTGCGTCTTGTCGGACCGGTATGAACTTCGTTGCACTTGTTACAAGAGAACTTCTACAAGTTATCGTTGTTAAGATGCCTACACCTTTGAATAATATACAAAAAGGGTTTGATACTTATTGGGTACCAGACAGGTCACAAAACTACCTTTAGAATTAAAAGCAGCTTTTATATTATAATTTCCTTAAATATGAGAAACAGATATAAAAATTTTGCCAACGAAAGAGACAGAGGAATAGTGAGATATTAAAGAAGAAGATGTAGAAAATAAATTATATTGCACTTTAGAGAGTATTTCTTTCTGAACTGTATTTTGAATACTTAACTTTTTTATTTACGACAAAAATTCTTTCTTTACCTAAAATTGTTCAAAAAAGGTTTATAATATACATATTTAGAAATTGTGACAATTCTGACAATTTTTACAAAAGATAATAAGTACTTAAACTTAATCAAATTTACCATATATTATAAATATGCTTGTGTGTTTTGTCCTCAATAGTTATTTATGTAGTAAAGACATAATCAAGTAAATTATGGCACGAGGAAACGTTTAAAGCCCGACGTAGGAGGTTATTATTATGTTTTGGTTTGCTAGAAACTCACTTTTAGTATAAACGCATCACTCATCACATAAATCGCATATGAAAACAATGAAACTTACAACATTTGTGTATATTGTATTGTTCAAAAACAAATTGAAACAATAATAACCGTAACGTTGATCACACTAACAAGTTTTATTTAAGAAACAACAAATTTTCTTAACTGATAAAACATTTTATTAAGCGAACAGTAGTTTGTAAACTAAAATTAATGAACTTTTAAAATTAGTGTTTCGTATAAAGCAATCAAATTTAAATCTTTCGTGCATTTCGGTTTGTCCAAAAACAAATTTGAGCAGCAATAATAAGTAGCGTTTATCACGCTATCAAATTCTGTTCGTAAAAATCATTGCCACTAATAATCTGAACCCATTTTGAGCCCGCATTGTCCAAAAACAGCATCCATAAATTAAATTCCTTTAGAGCAAGCCAACCGCAACGGTCGGAACGCAATCGGCACGCGTAATTAATTTTTAACACGATTATAGCACCCTTTCCCATATTTACATAATAAATTCCTTGGCTATCAATTCAAGGCCGAGTAAAAAACCACCCTTTCCTGCAAAACATTCCCTTAATTGCAAGGTTATGCCATGCAAGGCCGTCGCGTGTCCACCAAAACTCTCGCAACACATTTTCTCTGTTCTATTAATATCGTGAGTCCGGGGATTTTATCACCGTTTTTATCCCCGGTTTACACTCACGTAAATCAACGATTACCAACGGATATTAAAAGAAAAACAATGCAAGGTCGAGGTGGCAATTATTCCATCATATTTGTAACGAGCGCTCGAATATTAGAAAACCGACAATTCAAAAAAAATTGTAAAAACATTAAAGCTCCTTAATCACGGTTTACGATTCGGATATTTGCAAAATCAGGATTTGTGTTAAAAGTGTAGCCAAAAGACCTCTCTTAACCAGAAAACTAAGTAACAAAGTTTGGTAACTGGCCACTAGATGACTCCATTTGGTCCTGCAGAACGCTGAAATAACCGTTTCAGGATCCTTGCAGTGATTTTTCGTTTACTAACCGAGGGGTCGTAACAAGATCCGCTTATGGAACATACTAAACGTTAAATTTAACGATAATAGGTGCGGAACATAATGATAATAAAACATTATGGACAAGAAAATTTACTGTATTGTGATTTATATATCCATAAAGCAGATATTGCGTGTTTCACTAAAGAAATACAAAAGATTCCAAAAATGGATATTTTGTCAATAAATTTCGAACCGGGTCTTTGAAATCTGTTAATCGAAATTTTAATTAAGAACAAACTTTTGACAAGCGACGGACAGGAAATGATTATTTTCGACATTGGTAATTTTTTTAACAAATCATTTTGGCTCGACCTAAAAGTAGCGAAAATTGTGTAATATTCATAAAAAGTATGACAAAAGCAGAAGTTTTATGTTTTCGCTCTACTACATTTTATATTATAAATTTAAAAGCAATATCTGGAAAGGTTCAAGTACATTGTATAAACATTTAGCTCACTTTACGAATATTCCTGTTGTTTCTGTTTAAGAAAAATATTGTTTTCATTCTGGTTTTCAATGATTTACATTTTGATGACTAATTGTTTATACTTAGAACTAAATGTAACTAAATTAAATTCTCAAACATATAATTTTCTTTTAATTAGCTACACATAACAAGACAAGTTATGTATGTATTATTCTTAATATGTTTTACAAATTGAACTAATCAGTAACAATTAGTATTAATAAATAATAAAATTTAAAATACACATTTTTTTATTTATTTATTCGTACTCATGGATTAATTTCAAGTTGAGATAATATCGGTAGTATCTTCGTTTCCATAAAAAAATATTAAAATTTGCTGTTGTGATTGGTTGTTGCTAAGAAAAATGATTAAAATTAGCAGTATTACCGGTAGGATTTCAACTTGAAATTAGCCCATTAATTTTCAACTGAGCTAACCCTTTTCAGTAATGGCGTAAAAACTAAAGATGATCATGTTAAGAATTTCCATCAAGATTTTAATTTTTTTTTATCTTAGCCTATTTTTTATACTCGTATTATGTGTATTGACTTCCTTGCGACGGTTTTGTCTTGTTACTAAAGTTAGCGGTCATGCAGACGGACGCTATTTGCCACCTCACAGAGATAGGTAGGTAGCGATTATTGGTGTATATTGTTGGCGAGCAACAAAGTTTCTACAACTACCCCGCGGACAAAAGTCCCGATCAGCGTTAGACTATCACACCTAGCTCCCACCGGTTAGCTACACGCTGAAAAGTAGCAAACTAGCAGCAGAACTAGCAAAGATGTTTCAATTGAACACGACAGGAAGCTGTAAACCTTCCAAGTTTAAATGCACATAAAAGACAGTCCAGATGAGTGGTTGGCTTCAAAATTAATTTTCAATAAATTTTCTTGGTTTTACCACTAATTAAAGACACTTTCTACAGCAAGTAACATTAAACCAAACTTGGTGAATTACTATAAACAGTTAATCCAAGAAAATGTTTTGGCACCACAAGAAGTCAAAAATTTTAAGAAAGCAAGTTTGTTCTACAGAAATCAAAGAAGATATGTTAGTATCTATTATGAAAAAGATTTTTAGCTACAATGCATTATTGCTGAGTTTTTTTAATAATATATGTACATATAAGAGTACCAAGAGGACTTTTAAAGTGGGAATAAAGATTCTTGAAGTGATCACTATTGGTTGGGCTTTAGGAAAAACGATAGTGTTTGGGTTGTTGTTGATCTATGATAGATTGTTGGAATAGGATTTGAAACATCTATAACTACTATTTTGTAACATTAGACATTAAACATACCCCATACCCTACGTCATCTGCTCATATTTTTCATATTTTGAAAAATCAGTTTGATTTACGTTACCATAACTTGTTTTGATGACACCAATGAATTTGTGCATCATCCATAAGCATAAATTAGTTTTGATAAAACAATGGAAAATACTGAATTACGAGGATTAAACAAGATTATTATAATAGTTCTGCTAGTCAAACTCCACAAAATTATAAGAAGATTTTGTTTTGCAGTAGAAAAGTTTATTACGACTTAAAGAAGGCTAAAAAAGATGACCAGTCAATACCAAACTGATTTCTCCTCCTGGTAAAAAAATGTACAAGAATAAATCTTCTTGAGATTGTGTTCAACCACAATTCAGGACAGCATTGACAGAATTACTCTTGATTTAAGAGATCTCGCCAATTAAAAAGTCATAAAAGTAAAATAGTTGTAAGAACTATGTAAACAGTCATTAAATTAAGTAGGCGTGGTCTTGATACAGTCGACCAACTTTGTTTTCGATGTAACAAAGCGTAAAATAACTAATCATTGTCCAACTGGACAACTATGTCAACATTTCCTTATTAATTGATTACAGAAGTGCAGTTGTGCCCTTAAACAGCTATAAAACTATATATGCGCAGTAGCGTTTTTACACATACTCAGTTCAGTTTCTAAACGTAGTAAACTGGTTCTAAAGTGTTGTTGCAACAGATCTTATATTACGCTTGTTGCACAAGCCTTTTTGCAACAATCATCATCTTATGCAACACATATAGTTAATCAATTAATAATAAACAAAGGTGTTGTATAGTGTATTTTGTATATAATTCAACTCATTTTTGTAACTATAAGATGTCCTCGAAATCCCTAGAGTTGACCTTATTAACTCTTTAATAACTCTAAGTCATAGAAAATCTAGATCTTAACTTGTTATAAGTTACATTTATATAACCAAGATTAGAGGCTAGCAGGCTTTTTGCAGTGGCGTGACTTTACATCGGCTGGTAAACCTTAGGTTTATGTTTTTTAAACACAGTCAAACACTGACGAGAAGGTATTACAGATTTTCTTATTTAAGCTATAAAATTAATATGTTTTAAGCATATTTGAAGCATTGACGCTACATTGACGCTGGATTACACCGACTAATTATCTGCCAGTTTATCAAACGCCTATGCCTGGTTAGAACAGAAGTCGCAGATTGATGCATCCTTTTCCAAATATTGTATTTGTAATTGTAATTGAATATTATAATTCATCATGAGTATTTCAAGAGTACCTATTTGAAGTACCAAGTGTTAGTCCTCGTTCAAAAAAGCAACAAAAACATAATAAAAACTTTGTTGTCATACATCGTGTATCCTAAAAAATGTTTTTGAGAAAAAAATAGTAGGTAATAAATATTATTTTACATCTAATATTTTGAAAACTATCAACATTTGTAGAAAGCATTTTAGCACTTTTTTAAGAGGATTATCACCAGGTAAACCTATTGCACAACAATTGACTAACCCTGTATATGTCTCTGTTTTACTACCTGTCTTCACAAGGTAAATAAAGTATTGGGAAAATGCCAAAATATTAATAACTAATTAATGTGTCTGCTTAGTCTTTCTGTTCTATTTTATTATAAATTATTGTATCATATATGATTTTATGTTCTTTTTTGCCATGAGTATTAACAAAGTTATTATTATAATTGGGGTTATTTTTAACGTCAAGAAATATTCAATATGTAATAAGAATAGTCCATCCTCAGTTATCCTTATTACATATTGTTATTATTATAGTAATATATATTATTATAGTGTTAATCAAGTCATTATGCTAGTCATTATACGGTCTACAAAAAAATATTGTAACCAACTCTTTTGTTAATTAGAAATTAATAATCTAGATTGTATTAATCCGTGGCCGACGCGTTTCAATTATTAATTGTTTAGCTAATAACATTGTTAATTAAATAGCTACTTGTTGGTTAGCAAATAAACTTGTTGATTAAATAATTACAAGAATTATATATTTTTTTAAAATTTTAAATTAAATTTCAATTTTTTTTTAATTTTTTTGTTTTATAATTAAAAGTTGGTGCTAAAATGTAAAAAATTATCTAAAGTATTAAATTTAACTAGCACTTTCTGTTATGACTTGTACATATTCTAATAATCTACTTAAATATACGTACATATTATTGTTTGAATTTGAATCATAAACAAAATCTTTAAATTTTATGATTTAATATAAAGCTAAAATTCAACGACGAGAATAAAACGAACATTTTACAACAACTTCTAAAAACATAGCAAAAGTTCTGCGATTTGTTTTTAGATTATTTTGTTATTAACAAGCTATTAAAATGTTACTTGATGTGACTTTAAGCAACAACATATTTTTGAAAAATAAACAAACTAAAACATCTTTTATCTAGATACTGTTATTTTACATTTCATCGTAAATCCTCTACACATTCATGTTCAAGTTTTGAAAGATGATACATGTGCTGTATTTTGCAATTTTCCTAAAAATTGGTAACAAATGTCGGCAAAGTAGGTCACCACCTGTGATAGTTAAAATCTATCAATTCTCTAAGCTTCCGCTTTGTAGGTACAAACAGATAAAGCAAAATTTTAGTAGTAATTAGGTACAAAATCATATTTTTTGTTGTAGGGAAAAACTAATTTTAATTTTTTTTGTGTTTTTTTTTCTATAAAAACATGTTTTTTAATTAATGGATGTAATCACATGAAAATATTAAAAACATTTTTTTGAAATAAAACATGTCAGAATTTTGCATTTCTTGCATTAAAAATATCTTTGTTAAATTAAGAAGTTGGTTTGTCTTAGCCTGGTCAAGGTCATCCGGGCTAGTGTTAGCACCCGAAGGAGTGAAAACGCCACGTTGTGACTTGGTGGCGCGTCAGTTGTTGACCTAGTGCAGCCTGCAACTGGATTCAATCAATATGCTCCAGCTCCGGTCCTTGATTTGCATTTTGTTCCATCACCGTCGACCCACTTTAGACTAATATTTATTTATCGGAGTCGCGATGCTTCAGGATATTCTAATCGGGGTTACAAACAAGAATTTCTTCTACAGAACAATCAATAAGAGTATTAACCGTGTCAAAATGTCACTGCACGTCTCCCTTGTTTATTGCATCTACCACAACACAAACCTTGCGTCTCAAACTACCAACTCAAACTTCGAAAACAACAAAACTGCTTTCAGTTCCGGAAAATCGGAATGATTTTTTAATATCGGCGAAAGGATTTTCGGATTAGCAAAGTTTTTGGAACTAATGGCGCCGTACTGTCTGAAAAAAATGACAGGTAAACAACAAAAATGTTATCTAATAAGAAATTTAATTTGTTGAAGAATATTTTTTTAACTAGTATCCCGGCGCATCCACCATTTTAATCACTTGTCTCAAGTTTCGCAATCCAGTTTAGACTGTAATATAACAAAAGTTTTGTAACTTTTTTAACAATAAAGTTTGAAATAGAGTAGAATTTCTCGTAAAAAAGACGACCGAAAACTGTTATTGTATGTCCTCCTAAAAATCAAAACTTCTCCAACCTCAAGAGTTTCTAAGCGAAACCATAAATCCAAGTGAGGACAAAATGAAAAATATTTTTCTAACATTCACAATTTTAAACAAGAAAAAATAGTCAATATATCTTAATATTTTGAAAAAATACACGTCCAGTAAATAATAAATGATATAAAATCAGCAAATACGAGTTTATTTTCACAAAGCCATTCGTTTCTATTTGTTTTTGAGCAGGAAGTAAAGCGACAAAACAAACTTTCTGCTATTCTAAATTTGCCTTAAAGCCAAGCCTCACGAACGCTAAGTTATTGCAATTAGCGCCTAAAAATAATTTTCTGCAGACGTTAAAATAGTAATCCGATGAATAAACAAGTTGTTTACGTTTGGCAAATCCGCTGTAAGTTTTTCTGTTTACCGCCTTTCAGAGTATTCATCGATATAAGAAGCCGTTGCCCACTCAAAAGCGTCAATAACAGGTCGCGAGCAATTAATATTCAATCAACGTACCCTCTGGGACGTCGATATCACTTAATTATCGTTTTCTTTTTCTTCCCAATTAGCTGTTAGCGCCCTTGTTTTCATCCGTAACGATAGAGTTATCAAAGACGCCAAGTAATAAATTAAAAAAGAGTAACGTGGGGCAATTTAAAATCAAATTATCTTCGTTCTTTTAAGTTTAAGTTCGGAGAGCATTCTGCCAAACGTACCGTCAAAAATTTACATTTTACCAATTAGTTTTTTTTTAGTCATTTCACCAACACACTCCAAGTTTGGAAACTCGTTTTTCCGCTGCGAAACTCATTTTAAACGTTATTCGCCACAAACTTAATATATCTCGGCGGGATATTAAAGTGGAGCAATTTTTCAAACTGAAAAATCGGAAGTGCCGAGATGACTTCTCAATTACCGACTGTTTTTCAAAGATATTGAGCTAATTAATTCTGATTTTTTACAGAAATCTCACTGGAGGTTTCAAGAAACGCACCATTCTGAAAAAAAGCTTCTTAATAAGTTTGAATCGATGTTATCAGAGAACTCATTTACCACTGTGAAACTTTTCTAACGAGATACTGGAAAAACCTTCACGAAATTGCTCTTCGGGAATGATTTGTTGTGCGAATTCCCAACTAATATAGTCGGAGTAAAGTTGAGTTAATTCTCTACGAAAAAGCGTTGCTCAAGTGCTCAGTCAAGCCAAAAATATACTTTAAAAAAAATATTGCCTTGCAATATCAAGGGTACTATAAAAAAAATAGACTGAAGTGATGTTAAAATAAAACGTTATCACTAATCATGACGTAGAAACAGCTGTAACTACTTGGATCCGAAAAAAACCACCAGATTGCTTTAGTGACAGAAATTTCATGTCGGAAGAATTGGGTCAGTTTGTTCTAGCATTATAATAAACCAAAAAATCAAACTGAGATTTATCTCTTACTTTAAAATGACGACATTGTTGTTAAAAAAAATTACAATAAAAACTGGTAATTGAAAATAGCAGTTTGATAAGAACAATCGTTCAAAAAAGATCAAGACCAATTAAAAGTCCACTACACGCCGCTAATTAACAAACTAGTACAAAAATTGAGATAAATAAATGAAAACAATTTCTTTTTATTTCGGCTAATCAAACCTCATTTAGATGATTTTCAAGGTTCCAAAAAATTATCAATTGTTGGCGAGCAAGACAGAACCATACAAAGCAACTATATTTATCCATTCTAAAATTTTTGTCTTTTAGACGACATTTTATTAGACCAAAAGCAACAAATGTGGTTTCAGCATGATGGTGCTCCAGCTCATTTTTTAACTGTTGTTAGTAAGCATTTACCCCAACCGTTTTCTCGTAGATGGGTAGGAAGAGAAAAACTTGCTTAAAGACCCGCAAGATTGCCTAATTTAAACCCTCCAGATTTCTTTCTTTAGAGATACTTGAAAACATTATTCTTTAAATAGCCACAAAAAGCTGCAGCAAAAAATTAATCAAAAATGCTAACAAATTGTAGCCAATGCGAGGTTTGAGAAAGAGTTCGAATATTCATCAGGAAAAGATCTCATGCCTGCTATAAAATAGAAGAAGGGCATTTCGAACATCTTCTGTAACTTTGTTTTTTACGTTTTCTAAAAGCTCCCTTTATTTATTTGCATCTATTAAATAAGTAATAAATAATTGCAAAATAAATGTTTTGAAAAAGAATAATCTTTCATATCCCCCAAACCGTTGCTTTTCGGATCCATGTTTAATTTTTTTTCGTTTATTTTGGTTCATACTATTATATACTATTATATTTTATACTTTTTTTTAACATCTTGCATAAACTTGTGCTGCAGTACTAGTTAACCATCTTACAGGAAGTAACAGTACACCAATTTTTTCTTCCAGCAAATATGTTCTGCTGTTTTACAAATTTTTCTTTTCTATATGAAACAATATTTTTTTTATAAAATTAATTTCTTACTTTTTAATCAAAGTTATATTGTGTTACTAATTGACAAAGCTCTTCAAGCACCATGTCAATTTTTTCAGCATTTGCAACATGTCAATTTTTCTCAAAAAGCAAGAACAGACAAAATTTTGTGCACCAGACTTAAAACACTGACTTTTTACTTAAAATTAATAGATAATTTTATGGTAGTAACACACTTAGTTCTCAAGTCTCATCTACAACGCTTGACATGACCTAGCAACCGTTGGTAACCGGGACCGAGAGCTAAACGTTTTCACGAATAACACTACTTTACGTAAGTCAACTCTCTGGAGTTATTTAAGCAGTTTGCAAAAAAAATTACTATTTTTGCATATTATTGTATTTTTGTTTGTTGTCATTTTAAAAA
Source organism: Tribolium confusum (assembly GCA_029207805.1). Taxonomy (NCBI): domain Eukaryota; kingdom Metazoa; phylum Arthropoda; class Insecta; order Coleoptera; family Tenebrionidae; genus Tribolium; species Tribolium confusum. The sequence goes on from JALGAY010000006.1 coordinate 17,854,766, forward strand.
GTCATGATAATGTTTTACACGCGTATGTCATATACCTTTTTGATTTGGTATTACTACACTTTCTTCTATTTACATAAAAAACTGTTTTAGTTTGGTATCATTTTGGTTTTTTCTCACCGTTTTAAAATAGATTTATCTTTTTAATAGTTTTTTTTTATTTTGGCTAAGTTTTTCTTATGTTGCTCTTCTTTTTTTTCTTACTGAATTTTATATCTTTGTCCTTTGGTATTCCTTCACGACATGCTTCAGCAAACTATTACTTATCCTTTTCCTTATCTTATTTTTTATAGCTTTTATTGTTTCTTTTTACAAAATGTATGTGTTGCTACCTTCGGTAATATTTTTATAATTATAATATAAAAAAATTCTTGATTTTATTTGAACTTCTCTTTTAGTTTGTTGTGTATGTTGTTTATTTTTTAGAAAAACTACTCTGTATACTGATGTTATACTACATTGTAAAATCAAATTAAAAGTCGTACATTTTTGTTTATTACATCATGTTTGCTCATATACTATTACTTATTATTTACTAATATTTGCATTAGAATCGTTAACAATTGTAGTTTTCAGATAATATCTGGAATCTTTTGAATATTTTCTTTTCAATAAAAGCAGTCTTGGCATTTTTGAAGTTATCTCTTGCTCCTGCCTTTACCTTTTTTTTTTTATCTACCATTCATTAATAGCTGGAGTTGATTGATGTTCTTCTACCACTTCCTTTAGCTCCTCTGACATAAATAGTAACTTTATTTTAGACTTTCTTTGTACCATTCAGTCAACCGCAGTTTATTTTACCTATATTTACCGTTCTTATTTACGAACTTGACTTCTTTCAACGTAAATGTAAAGAGAAATAAATAATAGCTATGTTAGAAAAAATGTAATCTTGGAATTGCTTGAACAAGTATGTCTTGGAATTTAATGGCCAATAATAGATTTTAAAGCTTTTGCTAGAAACCTGTCTGATAAAAAAAATGTTTCGTGAATTTTCTTAGAAAAAAATTGCTTATTGAAGTGTAAAAAATATGATAAAAAAATTGTTATTGCCGCGCACCTAAACTATTTCCAAATTAATTCCAAGCGTCTGAACGTGTGACATGACATCAATTCTTGTTTTCTGCTAGAAATTCCAAAAGCTGACGCAACTTAACATTTCACCTGACCTCAAACCGTACTTTGACGTTTATAAAACTAACTCGACTTTCTTAAAATTCAATTACAGCAACGGCGTTCCCGCCATGACAGAAAAGTCAACTTTATAAATTCTCGTTCTTTTGTATCGTGTCGCATGTGACACTTATTCCACCTCCACTATTTCCTTTAAAATTCCCAACTTTGCATTTTAAAAGCGGATCAAGACAATAAAATTGTCGCCAAATAAAAATTTACAAGCACTCTGTCAGCACCTCGCCACCTAAACAAGAATTTATATATCCTAACCCGGCGCATCCGCCATTTTCCTATTAATAATATCTTTCCGCTAAATGAATCCCAAAACTAAGTCAAGTTTATCCGCCCCATTTCGAAAACTTCCTAAATCCGCACCGTTACTTTGGAACGACGTGTTGACCTAGAACCCGGCATGACTTGATCCCACTTTCTTCCAAAGAGTAAACTTCAGTTGACTTATCATAAAGATACGGGAATCGATAAACTCGATCCATCCGCCCTGAATTATTTTATTGAGTTTGCAAAACCGCACAAACTAACCTTTACAGAGATTAGCTATAAACAAACTGAAACTATTTACATAAAGTACATCAAACAGAAGCGGGTTTAAGGGAAATTTTAGATCGGGAAAAATTTCTGATTTGATTAATCGTCAAAAGAAAAGAACAAAATAAATTTTTCTTCAGTTTAATTCTGACGAGTCGCTCTCTTCGGTTCCCGGGAGTCCTTTCAATCTAATTCGCAAACATTTTCTTAATTTTATTTATTTTTAGCTTTGTCTCTTTGTCTCACGGCGACCTAATTTAATATGACCGAATAAACTCTTATAAAATGAAAATTAGGACACCGACTCCGCCAGTTGCAACCTCGTTCTCTTTATTAATTTATAACGTTAATAAACTCATCTCTGTTTTAATTTCACACGACTGGTAAATTGTACTAACACTTTTTAATTACAATGATTACACTTTGTAATTATTCAATAATATATGCTTATTTGATATTTGAAACGTATGAATATTTTGAATTTGACATTAAAAGAAGTTTTAATGTACACCACAAATGAGCAAAATCCTGATAGTGCAAGTACAGTTTAAACATTTTTAATTAGCGATTAAAAGTTAATTTGCACTTTAAGAGTTCATTAGAAATGTAATGTAATATGCGCTTTCATTATCAAAAAATTTTCTTACTTGGTCTACATTGAAGAGGTTTCAACAATAATTTTGACTGTGCTTGCTCATATATCTAAATTAGAAAATATTAAAGATTGTCTATTCAACAAATGAAACAAAGTGTCTATTTATATCTTTATACACCTAAGTCAAATTTTTCTCCCAATTGTGTTATTTTTTCTTAAAATTTAATCCCATATCTAATATAGGGATGACATTTCAATTACTTTTTATAACAAATATAAGAATTGCATAGAGAATAAAAGCCATGTTTTTATTTATCTCAAAAAATTACGACGTCATTGCAGAAAAAAACGTAATTATATCCAACTATTTCAACTATATAAGTATGTACGTTAAGTATTTTAACTAAAATCAATTATATAATGCTAATTTTATCAGTCTGACAAAAATATGTTTCTAATTGCGTCTTTCTAAAATTTTCTTCTAAAATTTTCGATTTGGGCGAGAAAGCACTTTTAACTTGATCACTTAACTTTTCATAATACCATGAGGTTATTGGAAATTCTATAAGGTAAGTAAAACATTTTTCTATTAAAATTAAATTAATTGAAATTCAAAAAAAAGACTAACTTTATTTAACATATTGCACCGTCCACAAGTCAAAAGAAAGTGCTCATATTTTAACATTTAAAATAAAGAAACCATAAAAAATTAAAAAGTTAAACAAATTTGAATTTGACAAATTAGTGGTTTATCGCTGGTGTTTTCAATCAAAAACATTGAAGAATGAAGCTTTGAAGCATTAATAAATCTTACAATAGGATCTACCCGTCACAGATTTCTTAATCCATCAAAAATGATTTCAAAAATAGTTACAGTAGACTAACGACCATCATCTACATAAAATTGATCCAAAAAAAATTGACAAAGCTCATACTGTATGTGGATTACACTTTATAGCATTTACACTTTATAGATTACACATTTTGATACAAAAAAAATTAAATACTGCGATTCCTACCTTGCGGATTCAGATTAGTAATTTTAATAAATATGTTTGAAGTGCTTTGATAGGTACCAATCTAATTCTTTTCAGAAGATGAGTATAGTAATGTTACAAACTTGAGTGTGCCTCCAGAACCCATGGTATTTTCCACAATAAATAATACTCATACTTTGTATTTGAATCTCCAAATTTCAAATAATAGAACGATATTCAAATTTTCAAAGAAACTTAAAAAAAACTTAAAAAATTTGGCGTCTTTTAACATACTAAATAAATATAAACTATAAACTGTACCACATCAATTTCTATTTAATATAAACACGAAATGCTAATTTTATTCAATTTTGAAAAATTGTTTATTTTTCAAATGCGACTATCTATTATTTAGAAGAAAACGTTTTTATCCAAGCTTTACACCCACAAAGAGAATTTACATTTTCTTATAACTAGAGTGCCTACAGTTGCGCTATAGTGGAATGGAACGACTTGACATAACTGTCAATCAAGATATACGACGTTTAAATTTTCCGTCAATTTATCTGTAAAGACAAAAAACAGTTTCGATGGTAACAAATGTTTGACAAACTGTCAGGTAATAATGGGCCATTTTTAAAATTAGTAGAGTGTGCTGTGGATTATTTTTGTAGTTGGCAATACCGAATTTGTGACAGTGACATAAAGCGGCAAAATCAAAATACGACTCTTTTATGACATAAATTATGTGACAAAAATTATGTGACATAAATGTAACATTTGTTTATTTAGCTTTGCCAACCAACTTATTTAAGCCGTCGCCTACTCCAATTAATAATTTCAAAAATGACACGGTATTTTTCAGTTCTACAAAATAGCATCGCCAACTCTATTAAACTAACATTAAGGCTATTCCAATTTCAAAAAAATGCGATCTTTAAAAGAGCGTTATGCGTAGGTCATGGCCGACTAAGATCGAATATAGATGACGCTATATATGGCCGCTTCACTCAAGCTATATTTGAAGTTAATGGAAGCTTTTGTTTTTCCTAAGATCACTAGATAAATTTTTATCTAGTGACTTTAGTTTTTATCTTTTATCTAGTGACTTTAGTTTTCCCGTCAGGCAGCGACATCTGTTACGTTGATCAATTATAAAGTTTGTTTCTTTTACTATTTGTTATGGTTTCATAAACAAACTTGTTCCACCTTCTAAATTAAAATGTGTAACAAACTAGCAAAAAAAAGTTTAACACGAAATATTAACATAACTAGATGCGTATAACTAATATTTTTTGTAGGTATATACCTATTAAGATATTTTAAAACTTTTCTACTTGTAGGCTTAAATAGTCGAGCTTGTTGTTTTAGAAAATTTGTTCTTTGTCTACAAAAGTTGTCCACAACTAGCTTTATGGTCATTTTAATTACCAGTTTAATTGCTTCTATTTTGTGAAGTTTTTGAATAATTTAGAAAAGGAAGTAACTGATAAATGAGGTCCGCAATTTGTTGAATCAGTTCCACGAATTTTGGATTTGGATATTTTATGTTACCACGATCTTGTTGTATAATCAGTTTAAGAAGGGGACCTGGAATGGTTGCGCAAAAGTGGTGCCAAATATGCGTTACAATTAATTTTATCATCAATTTTTTTGATGATGTAGCCCGTAAGAAATGCTACAGAAGCAGAATATATATCGGCGTTTGGTTCTACCTCCCGACGCAGATCTTAAATTTGTAGTCGAATGATCATGGTAATATTAGTTCTTCATTAGTAACAAAATTAATTTCATGCTTATTAAATAAACAGGTGAGATCAAGAACTAAACACTATAATTACATCGAAACCGTACAAAATAGCAAAATAAGCAATGCACAATACAAGAGGAAACTGAAATTAACGAAAGAATTGTTAAAATAACTCAAGGGTTATGAAATTTGCAAAATTTTGTTGACTTATAGACACAAACACAATAAATTTATATTATTTAAATGTAGCGCCATGTAAAATTTCTACACTAGATGACACTAATTTTCGGGCCGCGGTCAGAATTAAAATGTCACGCTGAGTGAAGCGGCCATATATTTCGTCAGTTATATTCGATCTTAGTCAGCCATGGCGTAGGTGATAAAGTGGCGTCATCTGTTGATTAAAGATATAGTTGGAGTCAACTTCAAATATTCAGAAATTTGTTAATCAGAACGTTTTTTTAAATTATAAAATGGTAATTAAATGTATTATTTGTGGTAATTCAAAAACACCAATTTTCAAATGAAAGTGAGCTTCAAGCAAAGTGCTTTCAAGTTTTAGAAAATATCTGTGGCATTCATCTACCACTTATTTTCTTGCAGCTAAAACCTTTTTAGATTTGTATTATAAATATATCTAATGTATCTTTAAATCATAAACATCGCCTAACTAGATGAGCTATTCCTAGCATATTTATAAGCAGCAATATAAACAAATAATAAAAAAAATCAGTAAAAATTTTAATTTATAGGATTATGCTTCCACATCACAAATTATAAGTGAACTTTCTGACAATTTTTCACCTCAAAATTTAAAGTAACGTCATAACTTCCACTAAACTGACAATTAAGAACCATACCACAAGGCACTAAACTTGTCTTACAATTAGCTAAAATAATTTTAATGTTTGCTTCACTAATTATTTCTAGATGTCATTACTTAATCTACATCAAAAAAATGTTAATGTAAACTAAATTTTTTAGAATTAGAACGGCCTTAATGTCAGTTTTAATGGAATTGGCGAAGCAAAATAGTGACTCATGGAAATTCCTTACGTCCAAAAAACAAAGCACACATCAATAAGCAAGATGTTAAATTCCTATGGTTTACTTATGCTTTTGTGAGCTTTTTTTCTCTTGTATTTTGTGAATTTGGTGTTAAAACGTGTTTAAACAGATCCAACTAGAGTCGTGTATGATTGCTGTGTACACAAACGCACAACAAATAATGGGCACAAAATTTTTAAAAAGGAAAAAGACAGCATAATGTTTCTCTAAAAGCAAGAGTAACAAATACAAAAATTCAGAAAAAACACACAAATAAGGCAACAAAAACTAATTCCAAACAAAACATTTTTTCCGTTTTTGCTTTACGTTATTGTTGTAATTGTTACGCAATTTCATGATGTTTTTATTGACTATACTGGGTGTATCAGAAATGATGGTCAAAAATTTGGCCAGTAATAGATCTCGCTTAAAAAAAATTTTTTCTAGATTTTGCGAATAGGAGGGTTGGGTTTGAAGTCTGTAATACTAAATTCAAATCAACATTTGTAGTAATGTTTTAAATCTGAATACAGTTTTTACTTGTAGTCTTCACTACATTAAAAGCTGATTATAAGATATCACATTTATCTTACATAATTAAAAAAAAATCAAAAAATTGACCAAATTAACATGGTCAAAATAAGAGCAAAATTACCAAAAAAAAAACTTTATCAAAAATTAACTTTTACATCAAAAATTCTTAAATTTTAGTATTTTGTAGCAATTCCTTTATTGCTTATAACAGCAGCCACCTCCGCGGCATTCAGTCCACCAGCTTTTTACTCCTATGATTAGGAATGTTTTCCCAAGATTTTTTTAAAACAGTTCAAAATTTATCTGCAATTGTAGGAGAAGAAATAGCTACCTCTGCTTTAATATTTCTCCAAAAGTTTTCAATTGGATTTGAATCAAGGGAATGAGCGATCCACTCTAAAAAATCAATTTTATAATTATCAAAAACTTTTTTGTCAGACGACTGGTATGTTTTGGATCATTATCTTGCATAAAAACCCATTTGAAGGGCGTTTTTTTGTGCATAGCGTAGCAATGTAGAATTTAGTATTTCGGTGTATGTGAGCTGATGTATAATACCATTCATTTTAAAAATAGGTTCTACACCATAGCAGGAAAAACAAGCTCAAATCAAAACTTTTTACCCACCGTGTTTAACGGTTTTTACCGTATATTTTAAATCAAAGGACTTACTGTCTCGTCAATCTCGACATCTAACATAAATCCGACGTCATTTGGACTCAAAAATTACACAATAAAAAATTTTATCTTCCACAGAAAATTACGCCACTTTGAAGCCGGCTAATCTTTATGATCGTTGGCAAACTTCAATCTATTTTTTGAAAAAAAAAGTACTTTTCTTAGACTTTTTGCATTCAGTTTTGGTTCTTAGAGTCCCCGGCAAATGGTTCTGTTGCTGATTATCAGGTTCATTTCCAAATTAATTTTTTTTAGGAGTGATAAAAGAATTTTTTTTAGTACACCGAATAATTCTTCTATCATCAAAAATTACAAAATTCAAAATTTTTAGAATCTGTCGCAAAAATGGTATAATAGAAAAGTACCTTTTTCTTTTGATGAAATGTATGACTGGCTAAATTTTTGACCATTATTTCTGATACATCCTGTATATATAAAAAAAACATTTTTGCGTTTCTTATGGGCTGATTTCAAGTTGAAGATAATACCGGTAGTAGCACAAATTTTAATACTTTTCCATGACAACAGCAAATCACAACCTCGAATTTGTTTATTTTTCCATGGAAACGAAGATACTACTGGTATTATCTTATACTTGAAATCAGCCCCTTAGGCAATATAAATTGTTTTGATCAAATTTCTATTTATGAAATTTCTATTTGTTCCCTGCGACATAAATACAAGTGGAAACCTGATAAAGCTACTTGCGCAATCTGGTGAGAAGTCTTGAGTTAGATATACAAGAAATTCCACATATGTTAGCAGAACACTTGTCACTTGAAACCAACACAACATTCTTCACAGCGACATAGACTGTGCTTTGGACATAAGCCACTATTAAATTATACCATCAAACCGCCCCACCAGTTATAAAAATGAAAGACAGCGTCCCAAATGTTACACAAAATCGATTATTTAAATTTAAAGAAATATATGTTTTCGTGAAAAAAATCTAATTACTTAAAAAATTGCTAATCTTTAGTAAATTATAGTACATATTATTAGAAAGTTGATTAAAAAACATTATCGAAATATAAAAAATATAAAACATAAATAAATAAGATTATAGAAAAAACATTGTTTGTTTCCTTTAATAAAATATTGAACACACAAATAAACAATAATTACAATTGCTGTAAATAGAAATACGACTATTTGTAAATATCTTTTATTTAATGGCACTTTATCACTGATAAACCATAATTTTTGTTATTACGAATAAAGCGAACGTTGCCTAGTTTTAATCCTTCCTCGTCGTTATTACCTCCTCCTCCGTATATATTACTTAACGCAATTGCAATGCCAGCGCACCGGATTAAGTTTTAAAGCGTCTTTTATGTGTCTATATCGTTAAAATTTGTTCAACTCTACTCGTAAAATTCAATCCTAAGAACCCGCAATCTTATAATAGTGCATACAACTTGAGAAACTCGAGTTGTATAAGACAGCTATCATATTTTCTAAACTTGTAATTTTAACTTTTGACCTAAAACTCTATAAATTCATTGTTAATCGATTCGGTTAAATTAAATTTAACAAAATTTATTTGATTGGTTAATTAGTTAGCGAAACGATAAATAAACAAAATCCATTATTTTAAATTTCAAAGACCGGATTTTGACACAATACGTTAATAAAATATAAATTACGCAACGCTCACACATCTAAAACGCAGTTAAATTGTTTTTTAATTAGAAGACGTAGGCGAATCAAGATTTGTAATATGACTTTAATTACGAGTATCTCAAAGTCAGTGTACACAATCAATAATTACACAGATCTCCCGGAATTAATAAATTTTTTATCGGAGCAGAGAGCAAACAAAGCTCGACTTTGATTTCGGGTCGAATTCCTTTATCCCTTGTCAAAGAACAAGACGCGACAAATACGATTCTCCATCATAGAAAATTAATACCCAAGTTAATTGTATTATGTTCCTTTGTCAAAATTTTCCCCCCACATCTCGACCAGTTTCCCTAAAGATCGTATGTAGTTTGTTGCGGTTGTATACGTTTTGAAACTCATGTGGGATTCAACTTGCTCAAAGTTTGTTTTGTGTTGCCAGTGTAATTATAAGCGATGGTGTCTGATGCGACTATAACAACAGACTTAACAAAATTTCGATCAAAAACTGACGGCTTCACGTCAACGCTGACTGATGGCGACGGTCTTACAGACTCGAATAAATCAAGCGGAAACTGCTTCCGGCTGTGAGCTTACTTAAACGTCCTCAAGATGAACGCCGAAACAGCACCAGACGTTGATCTTGAATTACGGCTGCATCAAAACGGGGTTAACGAAAAAAGGCCGCGGGGAACCAACATGTGTGGTTAAATGCCAGATTCATGACTGCATTAGAGACAAAAAAAGAGTTAAATTGTTGTAATTAATTACAACTTTTTTTAAATAATATGGAAATTAACTTCGTGCATACAAATCGGTTTTCATATGCACATATTATGTAACATGACAAATATCGAGTGACTATTAAAATATCTATTCAGAACAAGTCTTCCATGACTTTAACGCTGACAACAGTGAAATTTGAAACACATATAACTTGTCAGTAAAACATAATAACAGACGCGATCGTAAGCTATGTACATAAGTAAAGTAACCATATAGCTGTGAGTTGATTTTCGGTTACAATAAGTTACCGGTTTTAAATTTTAGTGAAAAATAGTTCGTTCTAAAAAAATTTCGTAAGGTACAGAAAAATTTTCAAATTTATTTTCTGTAAAAAAATAGTTGTCATATTATATTAATATAGGCAAGATCGATTTTAACTATTTTTTTGTAGGTTTTCGTCTATTTTCGATGCATATTAAAGCACGATGAGGTATATCTCTAGAGAAATTATGCGCTTAATAGGTTAGTCATTGCTTAAGTTTTTGACTTTGAAGAAAATTCTGTCACAATTTCTTAGTAAATCAGATATTCTATCCTAATTTTACTAAAAGTACTAGGATAACCATAGTTAAATTAATGACAAATAATTTTATAATATTTAATTATATACAGTGTTGACTATATAATATTTTCCACCCTATAGCTAACACTAGGGTAGAGTGAGAGTTAGAATAGAAGCGCATACTATTACTTAGGATTAAACACTAGTAAAAACCTCTTTTACCCTTACTTCCAGTGTGCTTAGAACGGTTAATAATAAAACTGGTCTTAAAGGATTAAGCTAGGGATATTAAAAAATTCCTATAAAATTGGAAAAAAATTAATAAATAACACAACAAAAAATTGTATTTATTAATTTAAAAACAAAAATTGACGTTTTTGTAAAAATAAATTAAAAAGTATATATATACAAAAAATAAAAACAAATTTTTGGTGCATGAAAGAAATAATATCCTCGAAAAAGACAGTAATAAAAACAGTCGAAACGTCGGATTAAAGTCAAATCGTTCTTTATTTGTTCCTTTAACCCGTTACCTCTAAAATAAACAGAATAAAAGTATTGTTGGTATCAATAACGGGTCGCTTCTAATACGTAAAATTTCCCAAATTCTACGGAATATACTCCTTATAGCAGTTTCAATTTGTTCCTGTGGAATTTGCAACCACAGAATGAGTGAAAGCAGCGCAAGCTCCCTTACGCTTTCGAGTTGAGGTCCATGCGAATGTAATGCTCTTCCAAGAAGGTCCCACATACTCGTATGCTCTACTGAATTTAAATCCGGTGAATGTAGAGGAAGAGCAATTTGTTTGATTCTATGAATATCAAGTGCGTTTAACACTTCCACGGTGCGGTGAGACCGACAATTATCGTCAATCAAAACAAAATTTTGACCAATAGCGGATTTAAAATTGACAACTAGGTTGTTTGTCTTGTCAGTCACGTATAAATGACAGGTCATCGTTCTATGACAAATGTACAAGTCAGTGCGACTCCCAACACAGATTCCTCCTCATACCATAATTGACCCTCCTTGGAATGAAAGGGTTCCTCGGATAAAGGGTTGCTGATACCGTTTACCAGCCATTCTCCATAAGCAAACACGTCTACTGTCACTTCTGAAGCCAAATCTGGATTTGTCAGCAAACAATACCGAGTTCTATTCCCGACCTCAATTTTGATATTGCCCATCTCACACGAGCCGCATGGTCTTGGTGTGATAATAGAAGACCTCGATATGGTGGATGCCTTTTCAACCCAAATTTACAAAAGCGATTTTGAATGGATTAGACGTTTAATCTTAGCTAGTCTATTCGTAGCATGAAAAGCATTTTTTGTAACCGATACATATGTTAAATTGCTGGGTTTCTTCTTACCACTACACATATATAACGATCTTGATTTCGGGTTGTAGACAAAAGACTTCCTCTTTTGAGTCTATGTAGAATAGATCCTGTTTCCAAGTATCGACTTACAACACTTTGACTCACTTCACAAGTGTGAGCAATATCCGATTGGGAACGGCTAGCCTGTAACAATAGCTTTGTTGCCTGCAGCTTCAGACAAAATTCATCGCTTTTTCGTGTTTTGCTCAAAAGTCACTAAATTTTGGGCAATAATGAATACACGACAACGACAAAAGCAAAACTAATTTAAATATCTAAATTTTAACTTTAAAAACTTATCATAAAAAACAAAAAAAGCGATTAATACTGCCATTTTCTTTACTATCAAAAATAAATATTGTGCTGCAACCCAAATATAATAAATAAATCGCAATGTAGAACAACTGTTGTCCCAATTTTACAATATCCCTAACATTTTGTTCACAGTGTATTACATTTGATAATCTAGCTGAGTTACATATTTAAAAAAAAATACTTATCTTTTGTCGGAGCAATTATGCGTGACATAGGACGATGTAAAAGTTCGCTAATATTGCCCTAGGTGAACCACAATAATAAAACAGCGTATTAATAATTTTTTTAAAAAAAGAGAGAAAGACATTAAAAAACTACGAAAAAATAAAAAAATAAAACAAAAATTAAAAAAATTAAAAAAAAACAAGAAAAGTAAAGAATAAAGTCGGCAAAAAAGTAAAACTGACGCCACGAAACATAGAAAAAATAAAATGAAAACCAAAACCAATAAACATAGAAACATAAAAACCAATAAAATAACCCTCTAGAAAAGCATAACGTAACCAATGCGGCCATTAAAAAAAATACATGATGATGGAAGATTTGGCATAGATAAAGCAAAAAGTAGAATTCTCAAAATAATTGCTTGGCGACGGATAAATGCTAGTTTATTGTTTGTAAACTTATTATATTAAAAAAATGTCAACGTTTTCATTTTAAAGTAGGCAATTATTTGGAGATGTTTTATACCAAAAACGTAAAAATTGATTGAAAAACAACAATAAAAATAGTGATCAATTTTTTTAGCATTTTTAGTTTTTCTTATCATTTTTGTGCGCTTTGATAGGTTCAGTTAGCCTCACCAGATATTTGTATGAAGCGGATAAACAAGTTTTTTTCATTACAAAGGGGCTCTAGAGTGCCATTAAATTTTAAAACAATTAATTTATATGTAATTGATAAATACTAACTAATGGGTGTTCATTTAAAAAAGTTGTCAAAAGTGCTATGTGATTTTGATAAAAAAATGTAACGCACAATAAATGTCGAAACTTAATACACTGTAACCATAATAAACATAAATAAATAAATAAGTCTTTATAATTTTTTTATAAGTGCGTCTTTACTATATTGTGAGTCATTTTTTTTCCAGTTTTATTTTGTTCCTTTTTTTTTTTCGTGTACAATTTTTCTTCGTTCTACATTACAGTCTCAGTTTTGTTCCTTATTAGGTCTAGTTATTTAATATTTTGTCGCGATGGCTAACTATACTTTAGAGCACAAAAGATTTTAGTCGAAAGTCACTTTTGAAGTGGTAGAAAGGTTAAAGACGAGTATATCTATTTGATGGAACACAGGACAAAGTCATTGAAGAAAAGTTAGTGATTTTGTTCACAGATTGTTAATACTATGAAATTGCATGGCATATATTGCACTGGGAATGTTTCTCCATACGCGTTAATAAATAATTACTTATAAAAGGCTTAAAAAATTACTGATTTTATAAAATATTTCGTGAAATAGATTTCAGGTCACTAAACCGTCATAATGTGATAATTCCTACATTTGTAACAACTATCGCTGAAAGTAGGTACGGACGCTGAATTTTACTAAAAATACTTCTATATGTTTACTTCAACTTGTCACTCTTAACAATTTTTTTAAATGAACACTTGTTATTAACTAACGAGTGAATCAAAAGTTTCGGAGTCAAGTTACCTTTTGTATTGTAAACGCAGGACTTAGATTAGAATAAAAGAATAATTTATCAACTTAATTTTATTAATCAACTAAACTTAGATTTTGTAATGTTTGAATTTACGTGTTGATATTATACTGTAAAAACGACAATGTGCTGAATTAGAATCGACTTTAGATTTCCTGATTTGCAAATGTTTGAGCTTGCTTTGTTTTAGCAAATTTTTGTTCTCATAGAAATGGTGTTAAAAGATAAGTAAAAAACAAGACAAAGCTTTTATTATTACTGATTTATTCACACTAAAACTTAACAATATGAAACCTAACCTACAGTGACTATAAAATAAAAACTAACGATGACAATATATTGACATAATGTAACTTAAAGTAGCTGAATTAGTGTTTTGTCTGTCGCTCAGTCTCCGCTGAGATAAACAAATTTGCTGAACGACACCTAATTTTAGTTATTTTAAAATAATAAAAAAATAGTTGCAATTTATTTGAGTAATAGGTCCTAGCCTATAACCTTTTGTATTTTAACATAATTTCTTATTTAAAAAAAGAAAAGCAATGTTTAATAATGATTAAACAAATAGATAAATTCAGTAACAGCGTTACGTATTTGAAACATTTTTTCAAATTCAATTTATTGTATTTACAGTTTCATTATTAGCTTTATGCTGCACAAAAATATATCAGTTGGTTTGATACAGTTTTTCGAAAAATCAACATAATAAAAAATTGACAATGTAGACAACTTGTTTTAAACAATACAGTTATTTGTTTCTTTTTAATTTTTTGTTTTAATCAAATTAGCTATATCTTGTTTATATTGTCACAATGGAGCTCCATTTTTTTGGTAAAAAGATTTGAATAAAATCGCGTGAATCGGCCCAAACTCAGTAAATACACTCGCTAAACCAATATAAAATATTTATCCGCATGTGACTATAATAATACATGTAGTGTTTATTTAACAAGTATTTACTTTATAATCTCCAGTTTTACCAGTGCATTTTACCGTGCTTTTGCCTTGAATTTAAATGTCCTAACCCGGCGCATCCACCAATTTCGCCGGACCTTGATCGATGCAACTTGCATGAAGTAGGTGTAGGTCGGTTAAGATCACCAGTTCGAAAGTTATGTCAAAAAAACTAATCAATATAAGACAAACACGACCTTCGGCAAGCCTAATAATGACCCTCTGGGCCATAAACAATGGAAAAAATCAATTTATTTACAAATCCTGTTGTTCGCTTGAACACGACTCTGACAGCTCAATAATAGCGACTTTTCTTGTCACAGACACGCCAATTTTTCACCTCGAAAATACCTCCAAGATTATTAATTAAGTCAGTTCAGATTTCCGAAACTTAGTCATTAGAATTTCATTAGGTTTGGGCGTGAAACCAACTTCTACAATAAACCCTCTGCCGAAAATTGATCTGTAAAAGAAATTCCTCACCTTTGAACTTTTGTGTCGGCGACTTTTATGCGTGTGAGAGTGTGTTGTGTATTATTATAAAGTTGATATAGCGATCATTGGGGACTTCTTTCACGGAATCAAAGAATGTCAAATTAGAAATTCTGTTTGGAAATTAATTGAAACGAGGGGCGAAATGAACGAAGCCAATTCGGATGGAAGTGATTTTGCAACAGTCGATTTTTCACGCAAAATGACATGAAAGGAAATCGGAAAATTAAAAATGGAAAAACGTTAGACAAAGAATAATAAAAATACAAAACGGTTGGTATAACCAAAGAGAAATACAATAATAACGTGTGTGTTACTGCTCGAGAAACGCAGGTCACAAACCCCAATGAACTTTAGTATTAAAATAAAGATAAATATCCATTCGTTTAAAATAAAAACCAAAGGTTAAAAATTGATAGAATAACCGTGTTTGTTACTTTTTTTATATATGCATCAATTTTTTTTATTTGCTAACTTCAATTTAGAATTTATTAATATTAGTAAAAATAATTTTGATGATAAAACTGAAATAAATGTAGTGTGAACAAATATTACAATACGAAACAAAGGACACAATAAAAATACAATAATAACGTATGTGATGAGCTTTGGGAAAACTCCAGGTCGTGGGCACCGATGATCTCCAGTTAAACCAAAATATAAATAAAAATCCAATAACTGGTTGTTGGCAGATTAAAGCACTAAAAACAATAAAAGCTTGCTTTTGTTTTACAATAAATTAACCAGATGTTATAATAACGTACTAAAAATAGCTTTATACTATTATTCATCCCAAATCAATGTAAAAACCGGCTAAAAAACAATTTTTTGCGCCTTTTAAATGTGACTAAATCTTCCTCATTTAAAAAACCTTCCTCCATTTATTGATAAATAATTAATCGCTGAATAAATCAATCAACGTTTGTATAAATCTCATTCACATTAACATAAATTCGGCATTGATTTTAGTCTCCCATTGTTATTTTTAGGTCATAACAGGATAAAATCTTCCGATTCTCTCCAAATTGTTAATCATAATTCAAAAGAGAACATCTGTCTTGTTTTGGCGTAATTAGTTTTGACTTGATATAAATGGAGTGTCATCTTCTTATGTTTATTTACAATTCTGAAACGGATTTCTATTTGTTCAGGGATAAGCGGATAGGTTCGGACGAGGGATAATGGGTCAGTTTCAGCACCTGATCTTTGAAAAAGCGCACAATGGAAGCTTTACAGAAGGAGAGCGTGCGTTTAAATTAATAGCAAGCCACCGTTCTTTTCTCTGAAAGAGAAGAGTTCGAATAATGGCAAAAAAGACGACCACTATGAGTGGTAGAAAAGTCGTATAATTGTGACGTTAATTTAACATTCACCGAACGCTGTAATTTAACGAACGTTATTCTTAGTCTTGGTGCTAAAACATTATTACGATGTATTTTTTGCTGTAAATACCTCCGTTTAGGTTAATTGCGACGTTAGAAGCTAAGAAGGTTCTGAAATAATTCCTGAAAGGCAAACAGAAACTCTACGAAAGGAAAACTTTTGCCTAAAATAATTTAATCATATTATGTGTTTATCAAAATTTGGGCCGTTGCTAATCTTTGAGGTATTCACTGGGAGCTCAAGGTGTCGGCTTAATAAATCCTACAACCCTCTTCAGCTCATCCCTGTTCTTATAAAACTAATAGTTCCGGTACGACGATAATTAACATTTAATATTAACCAGTCGAGTTGATTTTCATTTCCTCCCTCTTGGTATTATCTGCAAACTTCGGGCCGGTTGTAATTTAAGAGTTTTGATATGGAAATCCATGGTATTGTAGATAGCGCAAGCGTCTCGACGTTAGGGGGTTGAGCGCCGGGACGCCATCCAGTCTGTCTACGGACGCCAAGGTCTGGCGATTCGCGCTCTTTGCCCGACTGTTTAAACACTCAATGAAAGACTTGTTGGTCGGGAGTTACGTAACTTATCCTTCATTCAAGTGCATCCACTAACACGAGTAAGTAATCTTTTATCATCAAAAAAAATCTGGATACCGCCAATTTACCACCGAGTGCTAATTTAATTAGCTTGAAGACTACAAAAGTGCGAAAAAGAAAAGAAAACTTTTTATTAAAAAGCTCTTTGAGAATGCCTCGTATTATGAGAATGCAACTCCAAACGGTGGTGCAATCGACGGGAAATTTTTGATTAAAAATCTCGACGCGCCTATGAAATTTTTATGACTTTAGTATTTTGCGGATTAATTTTTTTTACAAATGCGTAATCTCTCCACAGGATTGGAGCTTTGTCATAATACCTGGATGCCACCGGGGGCGGAATGACCTATAAAAAAACAGACAGACGTTATCTAATCTCACTGATGAGGACCCATTTCACAAAGTGCCAAAAAATTGCCTAATTTGGCAAAAATACCCGGAAACGACTAAAGTTAAAATTCTGTTATGATAAAGCGACAAATAGCTTTTTTGAAAAACTTTTTGCGGTGAATAACTTTGACTAGGAGATAGAAGCTCTTTGTTCTTGAAAGTACTTCTTAAATAATTGTCAGAAAACTAAAATGTGGTTATTATGAAACGTCAAATGTTTTTAAATTAAACTATTTTTAGTCTTCATAATAAAAAAATACTTAGATACATTTAAACTGCTTGGTAAAAGAGATTTTCCATAAGAATTTCTTTTCTTTGAGAACGTTAATCTTATGCGATATTTTAACAATGTTTTTAGGACAGTTTATTATTTAAATTTTTTTTACAATTATTGCCAATTTTAAGAACAGTCCTAAAAAAATTGTTTAACCTAATAAATGTTTTTCTCTCATAATATACAATAATACAACAAGGTAACTACACACACTTAGGTAAACCTGAGTGGTATGTATACAAAAGTCCACCGGATCGTGGGTGTGATGAATCTGGACAGTTATTATGATCTGCATTGTGGACTAGAAAATATCCCCCTATTTTGTGGCTGCATAGCAAACCAAAATGTGGATGTTAGGGCTGAAAAAAGTATCGATATTTACAAAACGTATCGATACCTGCTGATACCGATTTGATACCGATTGCAGTCAGATATCGAAGTATCGATATTTTCGATACTTTAATATTTCCGATACCTCGATATTTTTGATATCTCCGATACCACGATACGATCAATATTTTCAATACCTCGATATTATCGATAACTCGATACTTCTGATACCTTCGATACCTAAATATCTCCGATACCTTCAACCCATTTATCTTAAAAATTAAATAAGAAATAATAAAAAATTATGCGTGACACATTTGTTTCTTGATCAAGACTGCAGTGAATTTTATATATAATAACCTTTAAATAGTGACTTTCTTAAAATTATTTAATTATACACCTACTTATCGCACTTCAATATTTGATCAAATAATACATTTTTTGGTTTCTTTTCGTTTATATTTTGGCTTAAAAAACTTACTGAGAAAATGCTAAAAATTTTAAATTTAATTTTGTATATAGTATTTCTGTTGTCGAGTGAATTTTTGAGATTTTTGTATACAGGGTGTTTTATTGTAATAAACCATTAAAAGCATCTGACGAATTAAAAAAATATTGAATCAAAATTTTGCAAATAAATCAAATGCGATTTGATCTATCTAACTAAAATATTTTCAAAAGAGAGACACTTTTGGTTATAACGGAGATCGATAGCAACTTTGTTTTTTTAAATGAAATGATACATGTACATACCTACTTTTAATATATTTTATAATTTCTATACCTTGCAATAAATCGATACCTCCGATACCACGATACTTCCGATACCTCAATACCTCCGATATCTCCGACACTTGCGATACCTTGATACCTACGATACTTTGGTAAGTATTGATACCCGATACCTAAAAACAGTATCGCCCAGCCGTAGTAGATGTCACAATTTGCGCACTACGCATGTTCTTCAGTTAGCCCAAAGCGCGTGTTTCCAAAAAAAATTGAAAAAAAAATTAAAAGGTAATTTTACCAAAAACAATGACAAAAACCAAGTAGTGTATCTAAAGCTTTTGCGACGATTTGCACAAGAGCTCACTTGTGCAGAAAAACCGCACAGGTTTACCTGATGATGTATGTCAAGTTTTAACTTAAAAAGATAAAAATTTTAATTGTTCTATTAAAAAAAAAAATATTTTTCTTACAATCATAAGATTTTTTATAACATCTTTACAAACCTTGCGAGTCCTTCCCCCCAACCCACCAATAAAAAAATTTTATAACAAAGAGAGAGAGAAAAAAAGATAAGAATAAGAAGTCTTCTCCTTCACCTTGAAATATTTCAATCTAAGTGGTGAAGAAAAATAAAATATTATTATTTTTATTTCCTAACTAGTTCTAATCAATGATATTGAGCGTTTTCAGAGCTACAAGTAAATGTCGAAAAAATACTGTTTAGTTTCTTAAAATGCTCAATATTATTAAGTGAAATGAAAAAAACCTTGCTAAGTATATTTTAGTGTAGGTTTTTTAAGACAACTTAACTTAACAAATATTTTTTGTTTGTCTACGATTTGATAAGATTATTGATGACACTTCAACAAAATTTTTCTTGTCATTTTCTGAACGGCGAAAAGAAAATTAATTATATCAGATTATTATTTGTCCTTGTTGATTATTTGCCTTAGGTATTTTTGGATTTAGTTCCAAAAAACAATTTAAAAAATATTTTTTTATTTTGTTAGTGCAAGTAAGAAAAATATTGATAGGTCCAACATTCAAGATTTATTTGACAATTCAAGAAAAATTCAAAAAGAAAAATTATTGTGCTTGCTTTCAAAATTTTAGGGTCATTATAAATGATTGTAGTCAAAGTTGGCCATAATTTGAAATGTAATATTTGCCATGTGCCGCTTTGTTGTTATGTTTATCTATAATCTGACAGTAGCTGCAATGTATAACTAAGTTGACAGTTTCTGTTGTCATGGTTTTTGTTTCATGTTTAAGTAGAGCGGCAAAAAGTAAAATACATAGGGACAGCCTGCTTGGACTACAATTATTTATAATAACCCTTTACAATTAAAGCAATTCTACTCTGGTCAGGTCAGGTTATTTTTCTTCGAAAACTTTTTTCATAAATTTACTACGCACTGTGTGAACTAAAGAAATCAGTTGTTGTTGAGATATCAAGCCTGTTTAGAATATAAAATGCAGCATAAATGAAGGGAAGACCAGATCATTGCCAAAAATTGTTGGTTCTGACTTCTGGGACCATTTCATAATCAACTTAAAGCCTCCTTTAATTTAAATTACGCTTAGACTGTAACTGTTCATGATTTTTCGATGCATATTGTCATAATGGCAATTACTAAACGTCATTTGAATTAAAAGAGTTTTTAAGTTGATTATAAAATCGGCCCTAAGAGACCTAAACGCTGAGCATACAACATACAAAATCAATTGGGTACTAACCAGCAGTTGTCTAAAATAAACGTATAAAGCAGCAAAATTCATCTACGCAAACCGATCACAAAGTTCGTTTTCGCTGTCTTTGCGACTAATAAATAACGGTCAAAAAGTGCAAATTATGAATTACAATTTTGCACTGTTACGATTGTTCTAAAAATCGTATCACTAACAAGGGGTGTTTTAAATTGTTGTGTCAAAAATATATTGACTTTTGAACACTTGTTTTTTGTCCACAATGATCTCAGATCTTTACAAATTGAAATTTATCTATCAATGAGCTAATGACTAATAACTGCCCTAAATTTATACCACAGTATTAGTCATCTAAAATTTTAACCGATGACGTAAATTTATTCGTATGTGACTAAACATATAATAATATATTTATTTATTATATGATATATTTATGATTAAAACTGCATCACTAATATTTAATTTAGATAAACTTTCCAATATTGTCACTTGTCAAGCCCTAAAGATCTTTTTTCTGTTCTCCATATGTTTTATCTTATTATTCCTAACAAGATTAGTTTTAACATTTTTTTTTATTTTTCTATTTAAATAATTTAGAAAATTAATATTTTTTTATTAATATTATAAATCTTTTTATGCTATAATGAGAAACTTCCATTTTCCTTCTAAAAAATCTTTATTTTATTACCTCGACAAAGTTTATTTTAAAATATTTTTGATTGAAATTCTTTATTAAAGCTATTTATAATTTTTTCAATATTGATATTAGATTTTTAATAACACTTTTAAAAACTTTTTTCGCTTCCGATAATGTGAACTCTATTAGATTCATTGACTGTTTGATTGAAGTTTTTTTTTATTACTTTTATAGGATTTTTATAAGATACTTTAAACAAGCTTTTTTTATCAAAAAAAGTCTCTTTCATCGTTCTTGACCAAATATTAATTTAACATTTTTTTTTTGATATATTATTAACACAATTCAGCTTACAGTTTAATTATGTTTTCTTTTTCTTTTTTAGTGATACTTAAATGTCTTTTTTTTCAATAACATAGAAAGTTTTTATTTGTCTATATTATTAAAAAAATTACATTGTTAATGATAGTCGATGATACTGAAGACGTTTGCTCCTCTAAAATCTATTTTTTACAAAAAAAATTAGAAGCGTTAGAAATTTAAAATACTTATTTGTGATTAGTTAATTTTCAAAATCAACGAATTATAAAATAAGTATTGCAAACGTCCAGGGCTCAACGATTTCTCTGTGGTAAAAATAAACAGATCACAGATTTCTACTAGTATATGTTTTACTCTATCTAATGTAAAACGTAAAACACCCACTACAACAAACACTATGCTTAACACCGCGCGCGTTTCAACAACGAAGTTGTCATCCTCAAGTAGAAGTTAAAAATAAATTGTTTACAAAAATTTTATCTTATAAAATAAAATACAGATCTTATAATATAAATGTTTATGTAATTTTCGTAACATAAAAATACTAGCTGAAGATGACAACTTTGTTGTCGAAACGCCTGTCGTGTTAGGTGTTAGTGGCTGTTTTACGTTTGTTTCAACACACCAAGAAAATCCAACAGGAAGATCTACCTATTTGATGTCTTTTTGAAATATTTCTAGCAGCGTACTCCCTTAAATTATCTTCTTCGTAATTTATCTCTCTAAAGACTAATTTATTAAAGAGATCTAATAACTGTTACATACAATATCTTTAAGCTTTAATAAAAACAAGTAAAAATTGTTAAAAAATTTAATTTTGTTGTAATCTTTAATCCACTTACTAAACTTTGTTTATGCTAAAACCAAGCAAGATTTTCGTTGTTTTGGTAAAACATTTTCTTCGCATCCCCTCCAAATTCTCCGTTATTCTATTACGTCCAAATAAAAACAGGCTCGAGCAGCGCATCCCGTTTTGCCTAACAAAGTTGTGTTGTTAGCATGTAGCAGATGCAACAAAGACGCCTCTCGCATCCATCTAAAACATCTCTGGAAGCAGTAAAACGTCCGCCACGCCTGATTCTCCCAAGATGAGTGTTTTGACAACAATACAAATTCGTTAAAGCATTGTTGCGAGGTTAATTATGATTTTAGTGTCTCGCTTCGGCTTTTAATCCACTGGACTAAAATCCAAGTGCACCGAAAATCTCTTACAAGAAGAATAACAACGATAAATAAAAAACGCGCAACATCCCCGAGGCCCCATTAATTCCGACCGGAGAGTTTCTTACTCGACGGCGACGTGCCTTCATGTTATTATATACGTCCTAAACATAAATAAAAAAGACTTTTCGAGGAGACGTTAACGTCGTTACCAGACGTACGTGCTTAATTTCTATCTTTGTCTGGTGGAAGGATCCGAGATGCTTGGATCGTTCCAATCTGCTAACCGTTACGTCGATATTTCGAGCGTGTTTGGGAAATATTAAATTTTAATCGCGTTTAGGTCAAGAATTTTTTGTGGAGAGGCGTGTGGCACGATAGCATCATAACTTATGCAATGATGGTGGGCGCGTCATTGGATACGTCACTATTACATCATTGAGAAACGTTTACTTTATTAACGTTTTATGAACGTACTCCCAAGACGCGGAACTAACCATTCGCAAAAACAAAACTGACCACACGCAACTAAAAGCTTATTTTCGTTAAATCACAATAGGAATGAAAGCAATTTTATTTTTAAATGAATTACAAACAATCGCTTTAACGTTAATATAACCAAACAAACCACAATGCAGTACCTGCTGTAAATACCACAATTGAATTAATTTCTGTGATATTTAATCGACTTTGAGTTGACTTTACTGAATGAATGGATTTCAATAAACAAGGAAATTCATGATATGGAATTTAAGTAAATCTATCGATTTTCATTAGCTACATTCATTTTATAAATAAATTAAGTTGGGGACTGGGTATTAATAGACATCAATTGTAAGAGTTCAGTTGATGACCCGTATTTTATGACTTTTTTAATTATAAACAGTTGTACTGATCGATTTTGTATCATGTCAAATTTAACATAAATTTTTCAAGCAATGGTGCACTCTGCACTTTGTGTGCACTCTTTAAATAAATAATAACTTCAGTAAAGAGTCTTCCATTACAGCTTTCGATTAAAATTTCAAACAATTGATTGCTGCTACACTAAGCTATAAGTAGTAACTCTTTTAAACTTCATTAAAAATTTCGCTGAACCAAATTTTTTTTATCATTAAAATTAATAAAAATATTTCCATAAAAACCATAATATACATTACAGAAGTACATTTTTGTTATAACAAATAATAAGGTAACATGAAATTAAATTTAAAGTTTCTTTCACATGAAATCATATGGAAATTCAAATTTAATTAGTATTCTACATACATTTTACTAATTTCTCTAGTAATATGCATCTAAACCAACAGAATTTATTAACAAGACAAAAATTAACCATATATGAAACTTGCAAAAGCAGTTCCATAATAATCTAGCCAAAACTGGTGAAGTTCTAATGTTTTTCTAATACGAGTACTTATATTAACTGTAAACAATTCTCTGTTAATTAACAAACAACTAATAAATATTCTACACATGCACTTTTAAATATATGATGTGTATTTTTCTTTCCTATAGTATTATTAAATTTTCAATATTTTAAAAAAGTACAAAAACTAAAAAACAAAAACAAAAAGCATGTTTGTAAAACAATATTCTAATCTTCTGGTTGGGAGCCTCGTTTGATTATCATGCACACATTAAAAACAATAAAAATGTTAAAAAAGTTATTAGCAAGCAACAAATTGTTAAAGATTAATTCGCAAATGTTAAAGAGGCCATGTTGGTAAAATGGCCACTACACTATAAAAAAATTCGACAAACAGTCTAATAATGTTTAAAAAAGCGAAACCAATAGCAAAATTACATAACAAATTTCTTTTTCTTGACAATTCTAGAATAATCAATCCTGAAAAATTGTTTTGTTTTACAGGGAAATGGTAATACAGCCAAATATATATTTAAAAAACTATTATAATGTTGCCTGATTTTATAAAAGTTTTTGATGACTCAACAAGTGATCAAAAAAATGCTTATTAAGTTGACCATAAAATTCCATAATTTTATTTTGCAAGTTGTTAGTTGGTTAAGATTACCTCTATAGGTTATGTCTTACACCCGTCAAAAAAGACCAATAAAACTTTATAATTTAATTTATTTTCAACACTAACAATAATTTTATTAAATAATAAAATGCAAATAAACATTCAGAAACAAAATTTATAGGTAAAAAAAAGACAAACAAGACGAAATCTAATACGAGTACAGTAAGGTCAGGCGATTTACTTAACCAAAAATTTTTATTTATCTAGAAATTTAAGGGACAGATTATCATAAATTTGTAGGGACAGATTTTTTTTATTGCATTCTATCATGAGAAATGCCTAGGAAAGTAAAATCAATGCCTTGGATTTATATAAAATATAGAGAGCAAAATTTCTTTACAATGAGAGCTTTCTCACAGATTTTTGCAGACTTCGCTCCATTCGAAAGCAAATGTTTTCTACAGCATCTCCAGTAAGAAAAAAAAGTCTACCAGTAAATTTAGTTTTTGCAACATTACCTGATGAAATAAACATGATAAAATTTATCACCACTTTGAGGTAAGTTTGTGAAAATTAGTCGTAAGTTGAGTCCAGAAAATATTACAAACATTAATTCTACTTAGTACGCCATTACAATAAAAGTGTCATGTTCTAGGTCAAAAACCATTTTAACAAAATTTTAGCAACAATTAATGACAATTTATGATTCAGATTTTTAGAATGTTAAATTTAAATTTGAACTATTTGAAGTATAATCAGAATAACCAATTTTAAGTGATTTTTTAATGCTGCCAAACCAATCAATACTTATTGATCACATTGTAGTATAATATTATATTAAAAATAGTAAAGCCATTTTACCATTAAAAATAGAAGACAATAATTGTTTGGAAAAAGACAAACCTAGAATTCCCTTTATTGTTTGACATAGTTAACATTCGTAGTGTTTATGCGTTTATCTTTTTATTTCGATTAATTTTCAGTTGTAATATAACCAAAATGTAAATTGAGAATAATTTCATAGAGTTTTGAAAATATGGTACCAGACCAATTTGCCTATTGCCAAATGACAACACGTTTGAGAAGTTATAAAAAATTATTTTCTAATTTATCGAACTTTTGTGTAGTATTCGATAAATTATTTTTTTATTTTAATTTTTTTTATTTATTGCAACTTTTAAACAAGGTTTAAATAAACAAATTCAGTTTGTCGATAATTTTGCTATTTTTAATCTTAGATTTCTTTAGGAGTAAACATATATTTTCTATTGTTTTACACGTTGTACCACAGACATTTCCATTGTCTGTATTTCCATTACCTGTAAAGTAAATTTAAAAAATAGAAGCATAGAAGCAATTATTAGTGTTAAAATGTGTTAAATTATAAAAAAATGTTTGGTCCAAAAAAATTTAAAATTAAAATAAGCAAAACTGTCTACAAACTGACTAAAATTGAAAATTTTTATTGTATTTTACAAATGGCAAAAATTTTTTTAAAAAATCTTGAATAAATTTACTTATTCTTATATAAGTAAATATTGTAAATAACTAAGCATTTAAATGATTATAAGATAAATATAGTAACCTTGTAAGGCATTTTAAAATAATAAAAATCGATAAATTTTTCACAAGCCTACATACGTGCTACTTGTAAAAGTAATAATAATTAAATAAATGTAAATTGTGACATATGTATACTTAATATTGAAATATGAAAAAATAATGCTGTAATTTTAATTTATAAACATTATTATATCCACATTTTAAATATAATGCAGTTAGTTTTTAATTTCAAAAATTTATCGAAAATTTCTTCAAAGCGTCTTTTAAAGACAATATAATTTAAAGATTACAAAACCAAAATATCTCAACCCAAGCAACATTTATTGTATACTTATACTATACTCGTATACTTTATATATACAAACCGTTCAAAAATTTTTTAGATCTACTCTAGCTGTGCAATTTGATTTGACAGATTTTTATTGTCTTTGATAGTATCATCGCTTTATTTGATTGAAACTTCAAACGTGTCAAACTTTCGGCGTTTTTTTCGGAAAAAAGTCATAAAAATGCAATTGTGTTCACTGTAGAGCATAAAACATTTATTATTGAATCATATTTTCGAAATGGAGTTAACATTGACGGAGAATGGAACTTTAACACTGGTGCTTGTTTGGAAGAGTTTCGCCAAAAATTTCCTAACTTTATTTTTGTGATTTCTGATTTTTACAATGTTGTTCGAAATACTGTACAATTGTTGCGTGAAACTGGAAGTGTACATCATAAAAAAGGAGCTGGACCACCAACACTGTGTACAAATGAAGTTGTAGAGGAGGTCGAACAACGGATGGAAAACAATCCATCGACTTCATTAAGACATCTCTCTCAAGAAGTTGGCTTGTCTTTAGGTACCTGCTATAAGATTGTAAAGAAGAAACTCCAGTTGTTCCCGTATAAAATGCAAGCATATCATAAACTTTTGCCACCAGATTTGAACAGACGTGTTACATACTGTAGATGATTTCAAGAAGATCACAATGATGACAACTTGCTAGACTTAACATTCTTTTCAGATGAGGCTTGGTTTCATCTTTCCGGTAGAGATTTTGCAGTAATCAAACAGTAGTAACTAACTTTACCAAATGATTTTGTAGGTTATGTCAATTCTCAAAATATGAGCCTTTGGAGTGATGAAAATTAACATATTTTTCGTGAAACACACCTACATTCCATTAAAATTGGTGTGTGGGTAGCAATGTCTCGTAGAAGGATCATAGAACCCCTATTTTTTTAAATGGAACTGTTACAACCGAAAGATACCAAAATAATATATTAACTGCCTTTGTTGAACAATTACATGATGACGAGTTCCAAAAAGGATACTTCCAACATGATGGCTCTACATCACACACAAGAGAAGCTAATCTTAATTTTTTACGTCAGTTCTTTGATGACAGAATAATAAGTTTACATTCAGTTCCGGAGTACCCACCGAGATCACCAGATTTAACTCCTTTAGGTTATTTTTTATTCGGCTATCTAAAAAACACAATTTTTAAAAATCCCGTCAATACCATACAGGATCTTAAAGACCGAATTACTGAAGAGTGTGCTCGTATAACCTCTCAGACATTACAAAATGTTTTTAACAATATGAAAAAACCTGTAAATCTGTGTCTTCAAAATAACGGAGAACACTTTCAACAATTATTGTAATTTTTGAGATTATACTGTTTCACAAATCTGCAGATTTTACTTTATTTGTTTTATTATGGTTAAACAAACTAAAACTTAAAAAAACACCTGATTATTATGCAACCAATAATACACGACAACAGACAATACGCAGGCGCACTACACGGGGCGCACTGCGCAGATCACACCAATATCTTCGTGTAAACTAATCGACATACGTTTCAAATTTCATAGCAAGAGTAGATCTAAATAAATAATAAACGGTCTGTATTAATAAGTCTTTGCAATTTTTTTACTAAAATGTTTTAAATGGGTCCTTCTAAATTATTATAGAGCTATTTTTGTATGTAAATTGTCACATTTCACTCCTAAGCAGAATATATAAGTGAATAATAAATGCAGAGTGTTTTAACTTAATTTTTTTTCTCTTGAATCTAAATTATTTAATTTGACGTACAATAACAAAGTTGATAATATTACGTTTAAATTATAAAATTATTATGAAATCCTAAGTAATCGCCTGGTAATTTCATTCCTTTTTCAATTACAACAAATTTGTCTTTACTGCGCTTGCTATTTATGTTGTCACAAATTTTGAACAGAAAGCTAACTGCCATCCCAAAGGTGAGCCATCCATTACCCAAAGGTTTTTTATTGACCAATTTTCAAGCACCATTATAAATTTAAAAGAAAATAAAACTTTAAAAATTGAGAAAACTTTTAAATAAACATTTTTTTGTTTATAGTTTAGAAAATTTTGTAAAATCTTTAAACAAACAATGTAATATATTTAAATTTAATATTTAAAAATTTAATATTTAAATATTAAATTTAAATTCTAAGATACTGAATTGTCTTTACCGACCCAGCTAAAATAGAATAGTTTAAATAGTTTAAATAATAATTTAAAACAAAAGTTTTAGCTTAATTAATTATGCTAATTCAAAGAAAATCTGACTTAAAATTGACTTAAATTTCATTTTCGTTGATTTGTTATTAGCTATTATTTATTAATTATTATTACAAGTTATTAGCTTGATCCAGACTTGTTCTGTTGTAAACTTTGATCCGATTTAAGTATTA
This sequence comes from Tribolium confusum, assembly GCA_029207805.1. Lineage (NCBI taxonomy): Eukaryota > Metazoa > Arthropoda > Insecta > Coleoptera > Tenebrionidae > Tribolium > Tribolium confusum. Next base: position 17,883,581 of record JALGAY010000006.1, read on the forward strand.
TTAATTTCAAATTTAATTTTTGTTGTTACATTAATTAGAAAGTCTTTTTAGTTAGAAGGTAAAATTTAAGCCGCTACCTCAAATAAAAAAGTATTTGTTTTTATAAATTGGCAGAGAGCTTCCTGAACAATATTTTTTTTGAGTTTCCATAGCATCTCATTATCTCGATAATATACCCGTCATACATAATTTGAAACCATATTTCTGTTTAAAGCTTTGATGTTTTTCATAAACAATTTATGAGTCATAAATAAAATTAATTAATTTAAATACGACATGGAAATAAACATATCGTGAAACTAGTGTTTTCCTAAAATAGCCCTTTCAATTGCGGTCAAAAAACTTGACGTATTTCAATCGAACATGAATATTATTAATACCAAATCGATGTCTAATTTGCGTTAACCGCCATTGGTGTAATTCCAGGTACACCAAATCTAGTGAAAATTGTATTGAACCGTGTCAAAACAAGTCATCCTGATAAAGCTTTTACAATATTTACAGTCACTTCTCCGGTCAAGAGAGAGAAATCTGCAACTTTAGCAATCGATAGTATCGCGTTAATACTTTATAAATTATTGGCTCCTGTCCAAAAGGAAAGTCTCATATTTCACGTACTTTTATACTAATAAACGATAATGTTTTCGTATCTCGGAGAACTTTTGAACAAAATCTGAAAGAATCAAAGGACATGGTCCTGCGAATTGTTTCCGGAGTTAATGGTTAGATCGGACTTAGAAAAGAGAAAAAATCGTTATCCTTTATATAAGTGCAACAATAAGTAGGATACTTTCTGAATTAAATTGGAATCCTTTCTGACGAAGCTCGAGTCGGCTTGTGCTACAAAGCCCACCTATTTCATTTTCTTTGTTACATTTTCCATTTATTTATTTCTTGCCGGGATTTCCCCCCTTAACTCAATCCCTCAAGTTTATTACCCGCCACCGTTACTCCAGTTTTATTTTAGTCGCGCGTCTTGTGCGAAAACCCTAATCGATTGACCGTCTATTTCTGTCTCTCGGATGATTTCATTGATAAACAACTCCTTAAAATAACCGTCGGCAGGATATTTATCTCGATTGACCCAAAAACGGATTTGCCGTCCCAATTAACTGATAAAATAATGTTTTGTTAGGGGGTTTAGCTGTTATAAACTGCAAACCTTCCAACACAAAACCAGATTGAAACAATGCAACCTCTATCCGGACCGAATAAAAGCCATCACGAAACGTGTAGGAAAATTGTCCTGAAAACATGTACACATCGTCCACACACATCCAAAAAAATACAGCTCCGCCGGCTTTGTCTCAGCTAAACGGTCACGAGGTGAAAAGAGGATCAATAAACAGCCCTTTGTTAAAATTCACGTCCGGACAAAAAGTTCTCGCGTCGATATCCATCCCAATTGATAAAATATTACCAGACAAAAAATAAATGCGAATTGTTGCCGAGTTTTACCAATGTTTAATGAAACAGTTGTTGCTATATAAACCTGTGGAAAAACGAAATCGATACACATCCGTCCTTTGGTGGAAAAAAAAATCTGCCGCCACCCTGATCCTGAAAGATTGATATAGGAAAAATGGCAATACTGCCGGAGCTAAAGATAACCCGACTTTCCTGTTTCATTATTTAATAGTTCAGCCGACCTGCGTCATTGTCACAGATATCTCATGAAAAATTCCCTCAAGTTGCTTTTCTGATTGTATTCAAACGGTAACAATAAAGGAAAAATTGACTCACAAATATCAACAAACATATCTAAATATGCTACCATTATCGGTCTTCTAATCTATTTACGTTTTCCAACAGTTATTAGTGAAGAATAGAATTTATATAAAAATGCTTACCTATCAGTTTTAATATAACTGAAAAACATATATTTATTATACCAGGAATTTACGAGTGTATTCACATTGTTTATTTGAAGGCAATTTGCATGCTTCGATAAATTTTAAAATGTTCATATGATTTTTATTTTAACCATTAAATTATATAGCAAACAACAAAATAGTAATTTGTATATATTCAAGTTACTTTTGTAAAACATATTAAACATAACAAATTGACCAATAAACTTTGCGCTATGAATTATGTCTCTTGCCGCGAATTCATAATTTCAAAATACGAGTATAAATTAAGTCACATTTCTTAATGACATTAATAAACGTTTAGATTGTTTGAATACCAATTCATAAATACTGTAAACGGCTAATTTGAAGTTGAAATCGTATCCTCGCCCTCGGTGTAGGTATTATCGCAGTTTGAAAAATGCGTGTACTGAAGCTTACCGATATTTTAGATAATTTCGATATACAATCGCCACAAAAAATACCAAATTATTAACACAAAAACTATTGCTAAAAAATACACATTATTGTCAATTTGTTCGTCAAATAAATTAAAAACTAAACTACTCTCCTATAAAGCCTTAAAATATTCAAAATTTTAATTTTTCAGATCTAAAGATTATGTTTTACAATTTATTTACTAAGAATCTAATAGTCATTATTAGAGTTAGGAAATTCATATGCTACTCATTGGTGTAGTCCGTGCACGTTTCGCTTCGATTGAAGTATGGGTTGATTTAATACATTTGTTACTCGTTTCTCGATATTGCATCTTGGCTCTTTATTTCTGTAGAATTGTCAAATTTATGCGAGTAAAAAACAACTCTTTGAGATTATTTCCATAACTTATAAGATTATTACAAAAAATTACATTAACGCAACGCCACTGACCATCGCTATCAAAACCGATCCTGGGCAGGCGCAAGCTAGTACGGTCTTTGTTGATCGAGCGTTCAAGTTTTAGATCGTATTACACCATTATAATCGACTCACAAAACCTGTGCCGCTCTACTCAGGTTTCATACATCTTTCCTATCTATAGTCATTATATTTCAAGAACAAGTATCCAATTTGCAAAAAATTGTCCATTAAAATTAGACTAAATTACATTAAATTCTCGATTTTCAACATTACTGTACATATACCATGGTTGGTCAGTTTGAATTTCCTAGATTTTTTATAAATAAAACTACAGTGAAAACGAGAATAAGCTGAATTGGAGTTAGCTGTCCGTTCCTTGTTTAATCAAGCAAAACTAAAAATGACAGACCAGCGCTTGCTCTGATTCAGTTCATTCTCATTTACAAAACATTAAATATTCTTAATTTTTTTTAAAGTGTTTTTTTTTTTAGTTGCACTGCGATTTATACAAAGTGAGCATTATGAATAGGTAATAGATTAAAATTCGACAAAAAAAGATAGAAAATCAGAATTGCGGCAAAAATATATAATGATACTGTTTGTTATTACTAAGCTTCTGCTACAACGAACTATTGAATAAATTGTCAGTTAACCAATTAGTGTGATCTAGCGAACTGCATGTTATTCATGTACAGCCGAATTTTCGAGTTGGTGCCGGTAAGCCATAAAACTTTATTACTCGCGTAAGGACCGAGCGGTTGAAGTGACAGGTTCAGGCATAGTTCAGCGCTTCTCAAACAGTTCTGTAATACTAGCGCAACAGAAATTGATAAGCTATAATAATAGCTAAAAATCATTTTATTTGAAAAGCAAAACATTTTTATTGTTTCCACAGCCTCCTACGACCCTACAGCCATTTATAAACACTTTGTATTTATTTGCAACCATTTGCCATCAATCAACTAAATTTTTGAGTACGCTGGAAAAATAAATGCGCTTTCACTATGCAAATATTTTTCTTAACAGCCATTGTTTGTATCTTTGTTCAACACACTTGTTGGACGTAAACATCTTTCTTTGTGGTCATAAAACTCATCTACCTATCCTGAAATATCCCAACAAAAGACACCTTCTTTAGCTTCCAAATAGTGTGGTTTGGTGTCAATTATCCGTCTTTGTTAAGAAAAATTTATGACTTAAACGATTTACAACTTACCGGCACCATTTCGAAAATTCGGCTGTAGCTGGTCTACAAGGTCATGCATAATGGTTTAGGAAATCAGTAGCGTCGATGCCAAAAAATGTCGCCAAAGTATATTCATTACTTGAATGTAAGATTCTATTATAGTTAAAAATAAACAAATACTGACTGAGTGAGGGACTGTCTATGTGTTCGTTAGTTAAACCGCGTTTAAATAACGAGAAGTAAAGTGTGAATAATATTGCAAAATTGCACCACTGCAAAAATTTCGCTCTCGCCGAACTTTGGTTATTACGCAATTTTAAATAAAGTTAAATATAGATATAATCTAAGTAGTTTTAAAGTATAATACAATGTAACTTAATTATTAGAAGTTTCAAAGATATTGCTTAAATTGATTGTAATTGATAATTTTGGAAAAATTTTACGTTTTGTGTAGAAACTTAATGTTTTAAATGTCACGGTAATAACTGATAATGATGTAAGAAATATCTGCCCTGATAGACATACAAAAGTGATTAATTATTAACAGTTTTAACATTTTTATTCTCACCTAGACTAAATTTTCTAAAGTTTTTTATTTTTTATTTTTATTTTCCTTCTAAAACTTTACTAAAAAATTGAATTTTTTGTCTTTAACTTTATTTGTTACGTACATCAGTTTTTTTTGCGTGCATAACAAAAAAGACATTGAAATAGAGAAGACTGCAGAGAAAATGTATCTGCGCTTTTAACTCTCTGTTAGTCGCGCCATCTAATGTAACATATTTGGTCGCGCTGTATCTGTCAGATACATGATCTGTAATTTATGTTTTTTAAAAACAATTTCACAAAATTTTTTGTAATTATCATCGTATTTTGTTTTATTGAATTTTTGGTTAAAAAACCACTATTATATTTCAAAAATTAATGTTTAAAAAATTTATTAGATTTAGTCAGGTGAATCTTGTCTATCTGAATCTCTTCAACGTTTTCTGGATTACAAAAATCAAAATTTTTTTGGTACTAATTGTAATAAAATCAACACAATTATAGTTTTTACAGACAATAAACACCTAAAGACACATAAACACGGTCTGTGGGAGAGAGAATAAATGAAGCAGGTAGTGAAACATGAAATAATATATATAGACGCACTGTATAACTTTTTGTATTTGCACAAATAACCGTGCTAAAATTAAAAATTTGAACATGTTTTTGTAGGAACATAATTAAAAGACATGGCCAAGGAAAACTCTACACCTCAAGTTCAGAAGATTGACAGTTTTGAAAATATCTTAAAAAAATGAGGCATGTATCTGTGAGATACGTGCGCAATTAACGAAGAGTTAAAACAATTTTTAATAATTTTTTGTATTTTTAATACGTTACTCCATACTGACAGCGCCAGCGCCTAAACTGCCATTTTTAACTCTAAAATACTTACGGTGACATTTAAAATACCTAAGAAACTCAAAGTAACATTTAAAATCCCTTGGAAATTAAAATATAAAAAATCTCGTTTTATTTGAATTAGGTATAAATTATAATTCTTTTATCAAAAAATAAAAATGTAACTTAAGTCATAAATTATTTAACAAAGCAAATGTACGTAAACTGTCAGTAATCCTGTCAACAAGTTTTTAATTGATGACACTAGAATTTTGGGTTAGGGACTGATTTGCTAAAGCCGGTGCCTGAGGCCATTTATTACTTCGAATTTAAACCTATCAGTGGGTGGTAAGAGCTTTATTACGCCTGCTGTGTTAACAATGATTATGTCCTGATAGACTATACATACAAGATACACAGTTGGTTAAAAGAAAATGAGAAAACAAGATTTATTAGAATACAAGGATTAGGTCAGATCAAGATTCTTTGATATATAATATACTATTTTAAGTACTAAAAAATGTAAATGTAAATAAAATTTATACAAAAAATTCTATTTACAGCGTTCTGTTTTTATGATACAATAAACTGTCAAGTAAATGAAATAAAATTTGAATGAGACGCAGAAACAAAATCAAACTTTAAATTCAATGCAGTGAATTTCCCAATGTTTTCTCTACCTTGATGTACATTGTACTATTACGTCTTTACCTTAATTTATTTATCAGTCATTACATTACCACTAAGCATTGTAACTACATTTTATTACTTTATTACACTTTATTAGACTTTATTGAAGTTCTTCATTAGCATTTTATAAGCTAGTCATCACCGCGCTAACTAGCAAAAGTTACTATCTATTACTCAAATAAACATAAACATATAATGGTATAAACTCGGTTCTCAATATATCAAGTTACTTAAAATAATAACTTCAGCAAAAATTAAAATAAAAAGACATTTCGGTTATGTCTAAAAGTCTCGTAGTTTATTTAAGCTATTAAAACTGTAATTCTTTACAGTGAAGTCAATAATAAAAAATTAAACAAACTCTTTTTTTATTATAAATGCCGTAGAGCAGATTTTCATTATAAAATACAGAGACCTTATAATGCTCCATGTGACGATACTAAATCTTCTTCTTAGATTTTTCGTTGTGTCAAATAAAACAAAAACAAGACCCACTAACACCAAACATTTTATTTGACACTTAATTCTTGTCTGAAAATGATAACATTGTTGTCAAAACATGCATCATTTTAAGTAAAATATTTAGAGTTATTTCGTTTCGTGACAATAACAGCTTGAAATAAATAATTTTTTTTCTCTCGGCCCAAAAATCGTTTTCAATGATTTGTTAATCTAAAAACCTAGTTGAAAAAATTAACAAATATAATAAAAAGTAATATAAAGTCGTCTTGAGTGAAAATTATTAGCAGCAATGTCGTTTAGCTATTTTTATTCGTATGCGGTAGCTTTAATTTTATAGACGACAACTTTGTTTAGTGTGATTAGTTGGAGGCTGTAAAATTAACTAACGCATAAGATTTGTATAAAAAGTTTTGTCCAAAAGATTTAAATTCTGACTTTTTTGTGTAAATAATTATTAATTTTGAAAAAATAAATAATTTAAACTTAGTGTGCTTCGACCGGTAGACGTAAGACCAGTGACGTTTCAGCGTTTTTTATTTTTCTAATAAATATAGCTTCTTTTGTGAAAATATTTTAGATACATATTCTTTGATACATAAGCTTTATTACTGCAAGGGTAGTTTTTCCCTCAAGCATCGCCTGTGGTAGTTCTAACCGTAAAATGTGTGACCCGGTGTTTTCTCAATTTTACCGCACAGTTTCGGAAAGTCCAGCTTACTATTGGTAAATGAACAACTGTGATAGCCTACTTACAGTACGGGAGGACAAAAAATAAATTTGTTTTAATTTGTCTCTTTATTACATAAATAAAATAAAAATACACACATTCACTTTCTTTTAAGCACTTGAATCGTGACAGCACTCGCTACGCGTCTTGCTTTAAATTATTTGTATTAATATTAATTAATAGTTAGTTAGAAAATTTAGTGTTTACGATAATATTTCACTCAATTTGTATGAAATAAGTTCCCTCTTCGGTTATTATCGTTACCGTATCGAAAAATTTCTGGTTTGTTTACCGTACTCCTGCAATATCGGAGATTAAAACCCCAAATAAAATTTTTCCGGTAAAGACAAAAGTTTTTGCGTGAAGCGACCAGCTGTGTGTGAAGAGATAAACGCAGCAATTTTGATCACGGCACTTAATTGGGTAGGTACGTATTGAAATTGTTTCCCCCTCATCATCATCACCCGAGTAAATTTTTTTCGTTGTGTTAATGGAAAAAAGAATTGGGTTTTACCGTTGTCGTTTTCAGTTTCGCAAAACCACAATAAAAGCGTTGCTAGATTCGTACTCATCAACATAATGCGGAGGAAATTAATTGTTTTGGTTTGAAGTCGGACAATGCGGCAATTTCACGAAACTCGAATATCGATTCTGAGCGTCTCTCAATGCCCATTTTGTCCCACTTTAGCGGCTCTCGGCATCTATTTAAAGTTTCGCACTAGTCGGAACCACAAACTTTTTTTTTCATGAAACATTCATGACCTCGGTGCTCGAATTAATTAGATAGAGTTGTCTTGGGTAAAAATTCGAGGGCCCCTTTGGACGCATTAAAACTTTCTTCGAAAAATAAACATGCAAAACGGATTGCATCAACTTTTGGCATTAAACTAAATGACCCAAGTTTCAGCCGCGCTGGACTGGACAGTCCTCGATCAATCAACCAATTAATCGCAAAATGCATCAATATTCATGCGGTCTGTGCTTAAAAGCTCGACCGGTGGCAGGAATCGAGAGAAACTTTGGCCAGACTTCAATAATTGCTGTAATAAATTTAGCTTCTTTCGTATTGTCCTAACAAGAAGCTTGAGAAAAAACTTACAACCCCATCTCGACAAACTTACTCAATGGTTTACATTTTATTTAATTAAGGACGTAATCATTTCATGTTATAATTAATGGCCTCTTTTATGCCTTGTTAAAAGTTAGCGGAATAACGAGACCGAGTTTTGTCACGGTGATAATATTTAAAAATAACTTCTTTCGGACGATTAAAAATGTTTGTAATCTACTTAATGTAAACATGTCGGCATTGCTTTAGCTCGTCGGAGACATGAATTATGACTCCTGGAACAAAACAAAAACCTAATACTTTCGCGCCCCTTTATTTGTTTAGGTATTATAAATAAAAAAACTTTTCTCTCTGCTGACCTAACAATTTTTCCAAATCCGGATTAATTTTTCTTTAAATAAACCTTGAAACTTGGAGAACACGACCTTCACCTGGAGCAAGACAAATAAACCAATTATAAAATCGTTACTAAATAACTGGAACTGTGCCTTTGTTTCTAACTCATGTTTGAGAAGCAAACCTTGAAAATGGCCCATAACAAAAATCTTTTGAAAAATGGTTACCACGCGACGAAAATTATATGTTTCCCTACGCAAAGCCATTCCAATAAAATACCTAATTAAGAAACAGCATTTCTAGAAAATAATGTACTAAAAATGTAAATCACAACGTCGATATCTCCAGAAACTTTTACGTATGCAGAACAGCTCCGTAGTCGACTGTTAGGAATCAGCAAGAGGACCAAGTAGAACGTTTCCACGTTATAGACCAAAAAAAATATTGCAAAATACATTTTCTCGCACCGGTCGCAAAATTCTTCTCGCAGCTGTTATGACTAGTAATGTCCGCAAAGTACAATTATAAATTGCTATTTTTATTTGTACAAGTAAATATAATATCAGGTGTTTCACTTAAATAAGTTGTCAAAAGTACTATGAGATTTTGATGAAAGAAAATGTAGCGAAAAATAAATGTCGAAACTTAAGTTTTATAACTAAACACTGTAACTATAAAAAATATTATAAATAATTGAATGATTTTGATTATTTTTCAATGCGTGTTCACAAGATTCCGAGTCATTTTCATTGCGAACAGTTTTGTTGTTGTAATTATTAGTTTCATTCTGTTTCTTCTTTATTAAAGTTCAGTTTTTCTCGTTCTTTACATAATGTGAAAATTCGGATATTTCTGACAACTATCATTGACAGTACGGCAGCCGAATTTAACTAAAAAATATTTCAAAATGTTTTTGTTTTGTCATGACACGATTGACAACTTTTCTATGTAAACACTTTTTATTAAAATTTAGACTTTTAAAAACCGAATTCGAATTTATCAATTTGTTTTCAAATTTTTAATTTTTTTATTAATCATTATTTACTTAAAAGATATCAGTTATAATATCACAAGTGTCTTAAAACTTTTCCGAAGTTTTTGCGAGTGTACGTGTGGCATTAAGCCAAAAAAATAATTAATTTTTTACTAAGAAAAAATATTTGATACGCTTTTGTATCTAACTATTTTACATTTTGATTCGAACAATAAATAATACTAATAAAATAATAATAATAAATAATAATTATTTAAACTTTCTTTTTCTTTAATTTGGAATTATTTCCACTTTTACTTATCACTTTTGTCTTAGTTAAGTAACAAAAAAAGATTTTTATTTTAATAGAAACAAGTCTGAATATTCGTCTCTCATTATTTCTAATATCGCGAGAACAAAATTTGATAAATCAGAGCCCGTTTTTGCAAATCGGCTCGTATTTCAGTTTATTTAAACACAGCATCTATTTTATTCTATTTATTCTTTAATTTTTAGCCTTCATCGCCTTCAAAATAATTGATTTGCTGCGTTTCCTTATCCAGCAGGTGTTTATAAAAATTTTAGGGCCAGTTTCCTAATAAATAGCAAATAGCTCCTTTTACTAAAAGAGCTTTTAAGCTAAAAGAAACTTTAAATCTGATTTAAAGAAGGATGCGTTTCATAATCATAACCGACCATTATTTTAGTTAAAATTGCATTAGCCCGAAAGTCAAAATTTGACAGTTTTGCGAATTGTCATTTTGGTGTGTTTTTGTGCTTTTTTTTCATTTACATTTAAAAGGTATTTACATTTAAAACCAAAAAACTGTTTTTTATAATAGTGGGGGACATACAATGTCAAAAAACTATAAAAACCTGTAAATAGAAGACTCCCGCCAAAAATCCCAAATCCAATTTTTGTGGCCAAAAAAGAATATTACAAAAAAAGCAAGAATTGATAGAAGAAAAGTTAAAGAATATGAGAAAAAGGAAAGCCAGGGAAGAACAGAAGCATAATCAAAAATGTTGTTGTTAAAATTTCAAACAGAACTTGCAGAAATACAAGTTATTAATAAAAAAAAGTTAAATAAATAATATTTTTCTAATTTGCGTAATTTTTTCAATATAAATTTTTCAAATATTTTATGCACACCACCTGAAATAGGAGATATTGCTCGTCGTAATACTCAAAATAATTTTATCTTTTTCTGTACAGTTTTGGACGTTTTAAAATTATTTCTGGTTCTTCTTCAAATGAAGAATCAGAACTCGTAAATAAATCCAACACACAATGACGATTCATTTTGCTTTATATTAAAAAAAGCACATAAAATTGCTAATTAACGCTCAACTGCAACTCAACTGCTAACAGTATCACTCAACTGCACTGCTTGACAGGAAAAAATATATTTTGTTTTATTTAAAGGCGCATTTATCGTCTTAAATAGCCAAAATCGAGCATTTAAATTTAAAGGAGCTTTTACTGGATTTAAAGAGTCTTTTATTATTATGAAACGATATTTTTAGTTAAAGACGACTTTAAGTTTAAAGGCTTCTTTAAATATGATTATGAAGCCGGCTCTTAATATTTTTTCTCTTTTTTTCTTTTGTTTTTTAAAACTACTTCTTTCTCTACTGTCTTTTTCAATCCGCTTTTTCTTCCTTTTCGTCTCTGTTTTTAATCGGTACTTCTATAAATTTTTCTAAAATAAATCAATATTTAATGAAAATAAAATGTAATAGGATGCTATCACAAACCACGAAAAACATAATAACTTAAATTAAAAGTTCACTTAGCTGCAAAAGCATTTTGGAAAGTCAATTAATGCTATTCTGCTAAAAAAAGAAGTTAAAAGTTCTAAAACACTAGAATTGCTGGTTACAAACCTGAACGAAAATTAAAAGTGAACTATAGCCCCATTAAAAAGAAGTGGGGGGTTTTAACCCCGTTAAAAAATTGAATTTAGTTTTTAAGTTTATAAAGTTTATCTCAGATGATAAACTAAGTTAAAAATAAAAAACTTAAAAATTTCTGGAAACTTTGTAGTTGATGAAACACGATCATAATCTCAAACTTTCAGCTCTTTAAAATATGCTTGAGTCTACTTTGCAGCATGTTTAGGATAAAATTATTAAGATAAATACAATTGTAGAAGATTGAACATCGGATAATTTGTCCTTATTTTTTCGAAAGTTCCTTCAACGCTAAAATCTATCAACAGTTCTTAAAAGCTTTCTTCTTGCCAACATTAAAAAAACTTTACCATGTCGATGGCAACCCGAATGAAATCAATCGGCGTCTTTGGTTTCAGCAGGACGGAGCGCTACCGCATTTTTGCACATCATGTTAGGCCTTATTTAAATACTATCTTACTTGCGGTAGATGGATAGGTAGGCGTAATACAAGAGAACAGCTCGTTCACCTGACTTGAGTCCATTGGATTTCTTTTAGTGGGGCTACTTAAAGTCGAAAGTGTACGTCAACAAGCCAGATAATATAGAAGATTTGAAGCGTAAAATACGAGAAAAAGTTGAACAAATCAACAAAGTCCTCAAATCATACAAAATATGTTTGAGGAGTTTGAACGTCGTAAATTTACTATTTAATTTTCTACAATTGTATTTATGTTAATAGTTTCATTATCAAAAATAATTAACACGTTTTTTTTCTAACGCCTTTTTTTCAAAAACAGCTGAAAGTCAACATAATGTGTGCTTCATAAAAAAATACGCAAAATTATACGTAGAATTCAGATACGCTGAAAAACATGTGAGTACTCATTTGAAATTTTAAAGTTGAGGGTCGTATCTTGATTTTTATATCCAATTCTTTTGTTAAAAAATGCGCGTTAAAAAAACAGAATACGTGTCCGAGCGTTTTCCTGAAAGGTAACTTCCTGAATTTTCATCGAAATTATTCATTACGTATGGTTCACACTGTATAAAAAATTTTAATATATATTATTATAAATGCAAATGAATAATGTTTAGTAATAAAATTTTTCAAATGTATTGGTGATATTTCGGTTGACAAAAATCAAAAAGTCTTATGGGCTGATTTCAAGTTGAGATAGTATCTTCCTTTCCATGGAAAATTAATAAAATTTGTTGTTGTGATTGGTTGTTGCCATGAAAAAGTATTAAAATTTGCGATACTACCGGTATTATCTCAACTTGAAATCAGCCCATAAAACCAGTTCTTAAGTTTAAAGTTTGGGTAAATATAAAGACAATAAGTAAAACCATTTGATATACTCGTATTTAGTTTTAATGTATTTTAGATACCGATATTACATAAAATATATTACACTTCAAAATCTTCTAATTTGTTTAAATCAAATACATTACAAAAGGACGCGCTGCACTTATGAAAAGCCTAGATGTATCCAATGATATTTTTTTGTTTTCGACTGAAATATCTTTTTTACCTTCAAAATTTTCTTATTTAATTATCATTATAATTTATCTAATAATCATTTTATTAGTAATAATTATAGATTTGATTGTTCATTTTTGAAAAATTGTTTTAATAATACGTTGAATATACGAGTAGATAACTAAAAATGAGAGATAGGTATTTTTATATCAAAAGTAGTCAGATTTAAAATATAAAATTACAAAAAATAATTTTTCAATAAGATTTTAGCATTGTATATTATTGAGAGCCATCAATTACCAGACAAACGCTACAGTACCTATAAAACTTTAGATTTTCTATTATGTGTTTTTTTTTCTATACCAAGTAAAAACGTTTAATGGTTACAAATCTTCAGTAAGGCTGACTTATTAGGTATTAAAGTTATAAAGACATTTTAAATGTGTCCAACAGATATAATTCACTGCAAAAATGTCTGGAAAATTATATTTTTTGAAGTGATAAAAAATTTTTATGATCATTTTCTAAAAACTAGGAGTGGCAGCTAAAACAGTGTATATATTAAAAAAAAATTGTTGGTATTTTAACTTTACTAACAAAAAATGATTTTGTTTAATTAATTCTTCTAACTTCAAAATAACGTCATCCTGAATGTAGCAAAACCAGTTATATGAAGAGAAAATCAAGTAAAATCAAATTCAGTTTAAATCAAGTTAAGGCATTTATAAGGAATATTAAACCTTCTCCATTTTCTAGATACATTTTGAATAAAATATCATTTAGCTGGAAATTACGTTGGAAGATAATTGTTAGATTTATGAGGGCAATTAAATAAAACCTAATTTAAGATATTTTCGTAAAATATTTCTTTGCAAAATGTAATTTAGCTGAAAAGTGAGTTTTGTTACATTGAACACACGAGTCGCTGAAAAAGATCAGAGTCAGATAAGAGAAAATGCTTAAATGACATGTTGTTAAGTTCGCAAACGACTGTATTATAATGACTCCGCCTCGGTTTAATTTCCAACCACATGTAATTGAATTTTTCATTTTTCGTCCGGATTGTACGAACTGAAAGTAATTTACAAACGCCGAATGGTTAATGTTGAATTTTCATCATCAACGTTTGAAACGGCATAAATATGAATATTTCAACCGAAAATTGTATTATATCTATCCATTTTCAGGCGTAAAGCATGCCAGAATCTAGTCTCTGACGACGGTCGTGTCTGAAAGGACGAAACGATGATAGTGAACGCAATGGCTTCATTCTCAGCAACATTGACGGCAACATCAACGAACCTCCCGAGTGTTCTCCAAAACGGTACATCAAACGATACAAACGTCGCCACCGTAGGCAACCCACATCCCCATTGGACGGAGTTACTCTTGCTGATCGTGAAAGGGTTTATTTTCGGAACGATAATCGTGAGTGCCGTGTTGGGCAACGCTCTGGTGATAATTAGCGTCCATCGACATAGAAAACTACGAGTGATCACGAATTATTATGTGGTGAGTTTAGCAATGGCTGATATGTTGGTAGCACTGTGCGCGATGACTTTTAACGCTAGTGTTGAACTTACCGGAGGGAAATGGCTGTTCGGGTATTTCATGTGCGACGTGTGGAACTCCCTGGATGTGTACTTTTCAACCGCGTCGATTCTACATCTGTGTTGTATTAGTGTGGATAGGTATTACGCGATTGTAAGACCATTGGAGTATCCTATAACCATGACCCATCGAACCGTTTCGTTCATGTTAGCCAATGTTTGGACTTTACCAGCATTGATCAGTTTTACACCCATTTTCCTAGGGTGGTACACCACAGAAGATCATATCGATTTCAGGAAAACAAATCCAAACGTTTGTAAATTTGTTGTTAATCAATACTACGCACTTATCAGTAGTTCTATAAGTTTCTGGATACCAGGAATTGTCATGGTAACCATGTACTGCAGGATATACAAAGAAGCAATCAGACAACGTAAAGCTTTATCCAGAACTTCCTCAAATATTATCCTAAATTCAATCCATCAACACCGAACTTCCTACAGGGATAGATATGGTGATAGATTTGGTGACCATTATTTACACCCTTCCGATGGTGAATTAACAACAGTGGGACAAATAAATGGACGAAGAAGCACAAGTTCTGGTTCTGCAGTCTCATATGGTACTACTACAACTGAATTCAACACCGCAATGAACAGCAGAGATAACAGTAAAGCAGCAACCGAACTAAATATGAACGGTGAGTGATTTAATCCGATGTTAGCATGAAGTAAATTAGTAAATGCACAGTCGAACAAACCCAAAACTCCGAGTTCCTTTCAACTTCTTAAAGTTACTTTAAACTTTTAAATTCTTTGTTTTAATTTTCGGTTCTGGAAAGAGCTTCCGACCTTTTTTCTCTATTAATAAAAAAACTCGTTACTTTAAGTTATTCAAAAAAAACCAAAAGTTTTCACTTTTCTTTATTCTAAAAATAGGCAATAAAGTTGTTGAAGGAAGATGCAGTTGCAAAGCTTCCTTAACGATAAACGATGCGTTCCTCGAACTCCTGCACATACAAAGTGCGAAATTTATGGGTGCATCGGCTCCGTTTCCAACTTAATATTGCTCTGTTCGTTCTAGAATTTAACGAAGACCGATTGCAGCTTTTGAACTTTTATGCGATTAGAGTGAAGCGAGACTTTGACGAATAGAAATTCTTGCTTTCAGTCACTTTAATTGAGAGCTTTGGATCAGTTTTCTGATGTCGTTAGTTGAGCTTTCATGTTTTTATTAACTTTCATTTGGATGTTAGAGTTTTCGTTATCGATTGAGTCGACTTTTGCCGGATTACTTATTATTACTTTGAATTGAAAGATTTTTTGCTAAAGCGCGTGATAGTTCCTTTTTCTTATTCGAGAAAACAAGTTCAGAACCTTGACACGAGGTAATTTATTCTGGATGCTTTTTCCGTCTCGGAGTGCTTCCGTCTGAAAGAAACCAATTTCGTTTAATACCGGCTGATCAACTTTGGAAGACTGCATGCCATAAATCAATATCTGCAAAATTCCAATGCCTAGACATATTTTTAATAGAAGAATTTAATCGATGGACATTCCCGCGTCGAAGACTCAACGCTGCCGATGAAATTCCAGCTTAATGCTCAAAAACAGGAAAAAAACGCTGTCTTTGCGTCACCATAATCGACCTATTTAACCAAAATTGACCCTAAAACAACCATTACAGCTTGGATTAACGCTGATAAAAGGTAACTTCAATTTAAATTGATGGCACACGATAAAATAAAAACTCGCGTTGTCGGCAAATTAATTCACTGTCGTGATTTTCAAACACTGAACCTGATGGAAAATGAAAACTTGCAGTTTCATTTTTTTTTAATACATAACAGTCCATTCAATCTGTACATTTTACCTCACAATAAATGAAGTAGTTCTAACTTTTTAATGTGCCTTTAATTGTTGAGACCTAATGATAAATGCAAGTTTATACTCAAAAGTGCCTAAAAACATTGGTTTGAAGCATTGGTTTTTCACCAAAATAGGTGTAACTGTTTTTAAAATCAGTAAAATTTGTAATAATTGAGAACCAAATTGGCTAATATAGTTTTCAAAATTTTCAACAACGATCTTTTCAAAGTTTTGCAAAGCATAAAATTTTTGTCCGATTTAAATTTTTGACAATTTTAATTCTGAAACTCTAGTTTTAAGCAAAAATGAATATATTTCTTTTAAAAGTTAACACAATCTACAACAATTTAAAAATATAACGATCAATACAACTTTCACAGTTCTCAAGATACAGCGCTTTATATAAAGTTTCGTAATTTTGAAAATCAACCACAAAATTCTTTTTAGGTTTATGTTTTTCAATTTTAAACCCAAAGCACTACTTTTGCGGCAAAAGTTGTCAAAACCATTTTGATAATCAACAAAATTTGGTAGAATTCGCAACCAAGATGATTAATATAGCTAGCAATTTTCAAAACAGTGTTTTTCAAAATTTTGTAACTTTTAACCAAGATTTTGTTTTTTGGAGGGATTTTTGACCATTTTAAGTTTAAAGCATCAATTTTATGCAAAAATGGTTATTTTGTATTAAAAGTCAACAAAATCTGTGACAATTTAAGACAAAAACGGTTAATGCAGCTCTCACAATTTTTAAGATATAACTTTTTGAATTTTTGCGATTTCAAAATAGAAGGAAAGTATTTTTTGGTAAATTTTAAATCTAAAGCACGACTTTACAGCAAAATTGGTTATACCTCTTTTTAAAGTCGACAAAAGTCCTGACAATTTCTAACTAAAACGAGGTTAATACGACTCTCATAGTTAAAATATGGCCTTTCAAAATTTCATAATTTTTAATCGGTACGAAATTTTTATTTGATTTTTGTGTTCTTTTCAATTCTAACGGCAAAAACAGTTATATTTCATCCTAAAGTCTAATAAAGTTGTGCTAATTTAAGAATAATGAGGATAATATAACACTCTACATGTGTTTATTTTTATGGGTTGTTGTCAGTTTTGGCCGTAAACCATAAGTTTTACAATAAAAATAGCTATAAAGTAAATCACATTCTAGACAATTTAAAACCCTAACGGCTAATAAAATACAACTATACAAAATTTACATTGTTGTATTTTGAAAACTATACATCGTTTTCAAAATACAACTATACAAAATTTTCAAGAGACACGAAATTTTTATTTGACTAAATAAGTTTTTGTCAATTTTAGCCCTAAAGCACTAGTTTTATGCCAAAAAGGGTAATACTTGATTCTAAAATTAACTAAACATTCCACAGAATATTGAGACCAACACTGTTAATATAGCTCCCACAGTTTTCAAGATCCAGTTTATCGAAATTTTTATTCAATTTTATAAGTTTTTGCAAGTTTTAACCTAAAAGTACTAGTTTAATGGTAAAAATAATAATTAATTTTTCCTTTATATTAGAATAAATAAATTTAAATTTTTTGAGATTTGATGCACTCTGGTACTTCACTATTATAAGGTGAGATCCAAATGTAACTAAATCAGAGCAGGCTGTGCCAGCGTAACTATAATGATGCGTCTAATGTTAATACCCACTTCCACGGCTTGCTCTGATTCAGTTACATTTCGATCTTACGTTATAATGGCTATTTATTGTATAAGTGTTTTAGACAGCATTTTATCTACGCAAGAATGTTTAAGCGCGAGACGCAGTCGAGCGTTTAATATTCTTAAGTGGATAAAATGCGACTAAAACACGAATCCAATATAACGTTTTATCCACAATTACAGCGATTTAAAATCAGAATCGCCAAAATTTCATCTCATGTCACCAAAAATGATTTGACATTACACTCTGACAGCGGATGTCACCTCAAAAATCATTGAAATTAACTAAAAAACATGCGAGGTGTTAAATCGTTGTTATTAATTTTTGATTGTATATCGACTTCACTTGTACAAAACATGATACTGTTCCTGAGACAATTCTAGAGGAAGCGGAAGAGAAAGCGATTCGTCAGTTATTGCCTGCGAAGTCCAGGGAACATTATAAAAAAGTATTTTCAGAATTTAATGAATTGAAAGAAAAACGGGAGTTATGACAATAAATGAGGAAGTTCTGCTATCGTATTGCTATCGTATTTCTTAAATTTGAAGAAGAGGTATGCAATTTCATCCATGTGGTTGGAGTACTCCATGCTGAAGGCCGTTATAAAGGTCTATAAAAACATAGACATTAGAAAATATAGTAAGCTCATAGCCCATCTGAAGAATCAGTCAAGAAGATACAGCTCGAAGAAAGCTACAGTATTGGAAAGAGCACACGTGGAAGAGTTTTTAACAAGGGCTTACGATAAAGAATATTTGATGATCAAGGTAATCTCTGTCATTACATAGACATTGTAGATAATAAATTATAGAATATTTTAGGTTCCATTAATAATGGGGGTGTCTGTCGATGCTGACAAATTTGAAAATCAGTAATGTAGAAGACAAAAGCGCATACCTGATTGTTTCGATACCAGATACCAAAACATGCGTTTCACGAAAATTCACATTTATAGAAGAAGGATTCTCTATCAACACAGTGGAGAAGTGTAGAAAATACATGTCCTTACGTCCGAAGAAGTTATCCATTGAGAGATTCCTTTTACGATACGCTAATCAAAAATGTACATCGCAACTTGTTGGAATTAACACTTTATCGAAAGTTCCTTCTAAAGTTGCTTTGTTTTTGAATCTATCGAACGCAGAAGCTTATACTGGCCATTGTATGAGGCGCACTTCAACAACTTTACTTGCCAATGGAGGTGCTAATCTTACAACAATTAAACGACATTGTGGGTGGAGGAGCTCCGCCATAGCAAAATCTTATATCGAAGATTCTGTATCTAATAAGCTTGATATCGCAAGGAAAATCCAAGGTTCCTGGTACAAATTCCTTACTAGAGGAGACGTTTATTGTTCCTACAACCACTATTCGTTCTGAAACCGATAACAACTACAAGCTTCTTATTAATGGAAACAAAGTGAAATAATGAATAGAATGCGATTGATTTAAGATTGTATTTTTTCATTATTCCACTAGTGGAATAAAGTGATTTCATTATTCCACTAGTGGATAAAGTGTTACTTTATACGGTTCGTAAGTGTGGATAAAACTTAAATTATAAGGTAATTGTGGATAAAACATATTAAAAAATTAGAATTACCCTGTTTGATGCAGGATAACCTCTCTTTCTTGACAGATTGATTCGCCTATTTTTCTTAAAAGAAATATTGAAAAATTATTAAAAAAATTTCCACGTTGTACCGATATGGTTTCGCTCCAGCCTCTCTTGACGATTGATTATATTCGAAGGAAATCCTGCTGAAAGCATCAAAGTTGACTAACGTGCGTGTTGGTCGACGTCGTTCAGCTTTTATCAAAACTTTTCAATATCGGATATTACACGGAAAGCGCTATATGTAATCTCGCCAAACGGGTAGGATCCCTAAAGTAATTTACATTTGCTGTCGGCGCAAAAAAGAACAGGAAAGTGCAGTGATACGTTTTTGAAAACGTCCAGACAGTCGTAGCGCGTTCTCAGATAAAACACCTTTAATTCCAGTCTGTCAGAGACATATCGCGAATTTGAAAATTTCATCTAGCTTCTAGATAATCTCCTCCAAGTCTCGCTTAATCATGGCCAATAACTCGTCACGAAACGGCCTGAAAAAACCGTTTCCTTAACCTCGTCCTTACAAAGTCAAGACCCTCAGGACACGATCCTAAATCCTTTATCTCAGATTTCATCGGTTTAATTTCGTTTATCGCAACCGATTGAATACAAAGGAACAGGTTCGAGGTTCAACGGTCCCGTATATAGCGTGTTTTCTGCCACGGAAAAAATTTCAGAAGGAAGATCAAGTTCAGGTGCTGTCACGTGAGGTAAGCAAGCCATGTTTCCATGTTAATTTTCATGTGGTTGCGTGCAGCTCGTACGTTTCTGGTGCAATTTCAGCGTATAAATAGAACTCCCAAGTCGTTCCGATTTAATTAGCCACTGATTTATGCTCGGATTTTTACTCGGTCAGGGAGAAAACTTCGCGCCAAAAACCCTTCCTAGC
This sequence comes from Tribolium confusum, assembly GCA_029207805.1. NCBI lineage: Eukaryota > Metazoa > Arthropoda > Insecta > Coleoptera > Tenebrionidae > Tribolium > Tribolium confusum. The sequence goes on from JALGAY010000006.1 coordinate 17,904,114, forward strand.
TATATTTGGCACAAGACTTGAGATAGACAGAGAGAGACTGCTTAATACTCAGAGAATTTCTATTGATTTTCCCGCTGGGTCCGAAAGCTCTAGTCGGGCCCTTCGGACGGGCTCCTTCTGACCGGAAACGATCGCACAGGAAATTTACTCAAGCAAGACAACAATATACATTCACGTTTTAATTGGGGCAATATTTGAATAATTACCGACGCTAGGATATGCCTAACACGTTTTGGCTTATTAAGATATAGGCAAACACTCAGGTGGACCCCATTGTGCTTAAGGATAAAATAACACACCATCGATTTTAAACCAAATACGCCCTATCAATATACAAGCCTACGAGAGTAAAAATAGTGTAAGTTCAAATAAAATAAAAATTGAATTACCACTATATTATTTTTGTATCCAAATAATATATAAGATATAAGTATCAAACATTTTTCCTTACTAAACGACAGGTAATATCAGCATAACAATTTATCACACAATCCAATTTTTATGATAAAACGGAAACATAAATCACCAATTTCTTGAAATGCAAAAAGTAACTTATACCACTTTTATTCTCGCAAATTTTTCACAAAAAAACAAGGAAACCAACAAGTATGGATTAAGACAGCATAAACAAATTTAAATTTTTAACTTTTGTTTCGTCAATTTGGCCAATAAGATAAAAAATTGTATTTCACCTCTAACATTAAGTCAGTTATTTACCTCATATCCTAACACTAGAAACAAACTCACCGTAATGAAACAAGAAAAAAAATTAGACACTCAACTATTCTAATTTTTTTGTAGAGCGACAATTCCTCATAAGTGTGTTCAATTTTTTGCGACAACTCGCTACATCCTGCATTCAGTTTTTATATTTTATTAATTCGTTATTCAGCATTTTGTTTATCTTCTCTTATTTTAATTAGTTTTTTTCTATTTAAAGATTTTTAATTTTGTTTTCGTAATATTGTTTATTATTTCGATGTTTTTTATATTAATGATATTATTTGGTATCTTGTTTTTCTTTCTGTTTGTGATGTTACTGTGTGCCACTTTTCACGTTCCAAAAATAATTATGAATGGTTTAATGGTTTTATTGCTTGCGTTTTTGTACCAAATCGATGTAGGTAGGTCATAAATCACACATGTCCTTCTGAAATCTTTCGTTGACCTGTCCGCGTTTTCCTACTTTTACGAAAAATGTTTATGTTGTAATGTGTTGTCTAAGACTTCTATTCTAATTTGTTTCTTTTCATTTTTTTCAGTTCTGTCTTGATAATCCGAACTATCTTTCTCATGTTGTTTGTCACTGCTCAGTTTTCGTGTTTTTCGGTTCTATAATACTATATTAATAACAACAATTATTTGTTAGCTATGTATATTCTTTTTTTTACCAGTTGTATCTTTATGATCATGCAATAATTTGGAACAGCTTTGTCCTCAATTCTCCATTAGAGTAAACCACGTTTTTTATGATGGACTAAGTCATTTAACATAAACATAAATTTTGCTCTTGAGACTTAACTGGATATTGTAACTGAAAAATTGATGCTCTTAATGACTTAATACGAATTTTTCTAAAAAGGCTGATTTTGAGATATATCTTATTTTCTTAACCAAACGGCATCTTCATCGTTATTATCTAGAAACAACTGTATCTTTACAATTTTTAGAAAAAGCATATTTTAAGAATTCATAAAGTTTTTTTAGCATTTTCTTTACATCGGCGATATATGCATCTTTCCGAAAATATATGGGAATAGTATATTACAGTAGAAGTCTGTTAGGGTAGCCTTTACGGCCGAGCCAGAAATTTTGTGAGACCAGCTTGAAGAGCGAGTCGAATAATACTGACGAGGCCGTAAAGGCCCTAACAGACGTGTACTATAGAGTAGTTTTTGTAATACCTCAATAATTTGGCCGCATTTATTATTTTGATTTTATTAATTTTAATTAAAAAAGAGATGATTTAGAGTGCGTTGTACGTTGCCAATGTCAATCGTTGTTTACATGAAAATTGTTGGTTCGTTTGATTATCATACATGGAATTAAGTGATATTCCTGAAGAAGTCCGGCTAATTGCTCAGCAGGCTAGTTCTTCTTTGCTGCCTCCAAAATCTCGCGATAGGTATTATAAAGCATACACTGGCTTCGTCGAATGGCGACAGAAGAAAAATGTGAAAAGTGTTAATGAAGAAGTAATTCTGGCATATGTTCAAGAATTATCAAAATCTTTTGCACCGTCTTCTTTGCGGAGCATTGTGTCAATGCTTAAAGCTTCGTTGTTGATAAGAGAAAAAATTGACATTTCACAGTAAGTGACAATGAATTTATCATTACCTTATAATGAAACGGTTTTATCAGGTACGGTCAAGTGCGTGCATTACTTAAACGAAAATCTGAGGGCTACAATCCCAAAAAGTTGAGAGTTCTAACTGCTGAGCACATTAGACAATTTATACTAGAGGCGCCAGATAAAGTACATCTGTTGACGAAGGTATGTACGTTACAACTATTAAATGGATTTGTTGTTCATTTTGGTATGTTTCATTGATGCAGGTAATTTTAATTTTTGGCATTTATGGGTTATGTAGAAGAGAAGAGAAGAGTTGACGCTTCTTTCCGTTGATAAAGTCAAAGATATAAGAATTTATAACTGATAAATTAATTAATTACTATTAATTACTAATTTATACACTGGTCATGCTTTCCGACGATCTTCTGCGACAATAATGGCTGACAATGGAGCAAGCACGTTGACGATAAAGCGACAAGAAGGGTGGAAGTCAGCAGCAGTTGCAGTTGTATTGAAGACTCAGTTGGAAAAAAGTTTATAGTTACAAAGCAAATATTTCAGGGATTTGTAGCTGAACCATCAAAAACTCCGTCAAAACAGTCATTTCAAGAGACTGCTGTAGATGAAAGCAGTTGGGAAGCATCATCTTCAGCTTAAATTTCTACCACATCTGCTGATGGCGAACACATTTCAAACAATTCCAATTGCTCAATAACATTAAACATTAATTGTAGTCATTGTAATCAAGTTAAACAATAAAGCATTTGTATTTCCATAGTGATTTAGTCTTTACGGCCGCTCTTTACGGATCCTTGATTGTTAAGGATTGTTAAGGTTTTCATTGTAACAAACAATCTTTAAAGCTACCTTTAACAATGAAGTATTACAAAAAAATTATTTCGCGACAGACCTATTGGTCTGTTGATTAGTGTTGCAAGCACTAATTTTCGGCAGAGCAAAACCATCGGTAGCAACTTGTTCAAAAAATATTTATTTTTTCTAAGAATTTCGACTATAATTAATTACTGAATAATCAAACCATTATGTTTCACCACCCCATTATATCGAACTGTTGATGGAATAGAGTTGTCTGCGTCGTCTTAATTTTCTGCATCTTTATGAAACTCTTCTACAGCTTCGATTAGAAGTTCGTCCTTTTGTCCAGTAGGGATTTTGCTATGGTAGCTGTTGGGGTTTGAAGGATCTTTTTATTGACAACTGCTTGCTTTGATTTTAAGAGTTTATTTTTATCTATTACAAAACTTATAAAATAATACTAACTCAACATATGTTTCCCACTCCTACCTTTGTGTGGGAGTAGAAAAACATACTCTCAGTATTTTGTATATGTTAAGCGGTTGTTACTAGTAACAGTTTTTTAATTTGGAAGTGATACAGCTTTTATCTACTCGGCAAAATAGTCCACAACCACCATCAAGTCAGGTCATTATTTTCCCGTTTCATTTCGTAAACTTTCTTTAATTGCTTCTTTTACCTCTTTAACTTTTGTTGCCTTCTAGTTTTACTAAGAACCATTCTTTTTGTTGTTTTTTCTTTTCTTCTTATAGCTTTCTCTTTTTTTTTTTCTATGATTTTTCTTTGTTTCTTTTCTTTATGTCAGTTAAAAATTTAACTTTAATTTCTCGCTGTCACTTGATGTCACCATTGCCATCAAATATTAGAAATACTTTTTACAGTATTTTCCTAGTTCTATGAGTTTGATCAAATAGAACAATCATTGTCAAATTAAATTTAGCCGAATAATTAATTGATCTACTAAATGCAACAATTCAAAACATTGCAACCAATGTCACATCATTTCAACATTTATTAACTACAGCTGATTGTCTTTAAATTTGCTTCGTCTTTAAAATCTCTTCTAAACTGAACTATGCTATCATGTTTAGAGTTTATACATATACCGTCTGTAAGTTCTGAAGTATTTTCGCTCTTTCTATAATCTTTTTTTTCCAGAGAGAAACCAGTAAGCATTGTATATTTAAATTATTTTTTTGTGATTGGTTATTTTCAAAAATTAATTATTTATTAATAAACTAATTAATTAATTATTCAACTATGAGTACGAATAAGTATTTCACATTTTCACTAGTTTCTTTCTGATGGAATAAAGGCAGACCTTATAGGCGATGATGAAAAAACTCTAGTCCGATCTAGAAAACAAGTTTCTTTTCATAAAGATTCTCCTTTTCTAACAGTAGATCCATTTAGCTATATAAATAGTATTTTGGGTTGCATTTTTACCTAGTCAGGCTCGTCATCTTACGTGAATTTTATTCAGAATTTTAAAATATATATATATTTTTAAAGCTTTATATATAACTAAATAAAGCTTCAAAAAAATAAAATGTTGCCAAAACAACACAGGGTTATTCACGTAAGATGACTAGGTAAAAATGCAACCCAAAATACGATTTATATAAAAAGAAATGAAACTTGTTCTCTAGAATGTTCTCTAGTTTAAAACTTTATAACTATCCTAGTTATAACAACATAGTTTTTGAAAGTTTTGATAAGATAGTTTTAAAAATTAAAAAGGATTCTCTTCAACTATGTGTTTTAATTTCTAGTCCAAAGGACATTTGACTATGTGACATTCTGAGTACAGTTTTTAGAAGTTAAATTGGTCATAAGTTTAAAGAAGAAAATTTTCCTTGTGCTGATAAAATTTGTCATGATAAACTTGGTTGACTTTATTAGTGTTCTGTTCTTAAAATTTTTTCTAAAATCTGGCAAGGATTATATCTTTCCCTATTTTTATATATTCGTCTTTGTCTGGTGTTCTATGTAAATCTCTGCATTAAAAACACGTGTCACGCAGATTCCAACGGATTAAAGTGGATCAAAATCTAATTTTGTCACGTAAATAATCGTCTAATGAAATTCGTCTCGACCTTTTCGTTTTATAGGCTACAATGTTACTTTTATTGGTTGTTTACTTAAAAGTAACGATGCTTGTCCCGACTTCCAAACGGCTGTTTTTACTGAATCTAAAATTTTGTAGAGTGTTTTTGTGAAATTAAATTGAAATAATTGTATAAGTAGCGAGTCGGATTTATTACCCAATAATTTAATATTGGCAACAAAAACCGCATTTTTGTGTTTATTTACGTGAGGATTCACGGTGGAGGAGAGTCTGCGAAATGGGAATATGTGGCCGCTGTATACGTGCCTCGTGTATTAATTCAAATAAAAATCAATAACAATACCAAATAAATTCACCCCAACCAATCATGTAATAGTTGGAAAAAAACACGAGTTTTAGGGATTTTCGTGTAGAATAATATTTGCAGAAAAGATCCTCGCTTGAAAATCCTTATAAAAATAGCTGAAAAAAGGGAGCAAGCGTGGTAATTGAATTCGTACTTTAATAAATAATTCCGAGCGTAACATGTTTGCTTTTCTCGGTTACTTTGATAAATAATTGGATTAGTAGTGGTAAAAAAGAGCAACTCGTCACAATTTAATTATGGAGGAAAGTTGGAAGATTTTTGACGAAGATCAATGTGTCTCCTCGCTTACGGAAAACAAACAATTCGAATGTTTACAAGAAAACTTTAAGAAGTCAACACGACTAGAAACTGGCTGAGGTTTGCATGTCCTCGCTCGTTTTACAAACTTGTTGCAAGCGTAATTGTAGAGTTTTGCAACTTGCTTTTTATGCTTGATTAGGAAAAGTTTTATTTGAAAATAATTGGCGTACTAACATCACGACACTTAGATAATGCAAATAAATGCATTTAAAACGGGTGATAAGAAGTGAACTTAGACACAAATAAATAAAAACAGTTTAGAACTAAAAATATAATAACAATAAAAGCTAATTGGAAACTTATTGAATTCAAATGTTAAATTATTGAGATAGATACTTCAAAAATCGATAATACACAATTAACTGTTAATTAGATATCTTCATTAAATTTATAAACAAAAAAAGTTAATTAATTACATCAAAAATAAGCGGAAAACTCTGAAAATTTCCACAATCTATTTGAATTTATAGCAATATAGATTGCACGTGTTATAACCACAGATAATCTAGTAAACATTAAAAAAATAATAGTTTTAAAGGATTATATTGCAACGTATATGCGAATTTGCAATTCTTTTAATTTAAAGAGTTGGACTAAAAACAAATAATTTATTTCTACTGTATACACAATTACACACAATAATTTAACAAATAAATAACTTAATAATCTGACAGTAATAACTACGATTGTTGTCGCTTTAATAACTTCGCTTTCGAGAATATCGCTCACGTTAATTGCTGTCAAGTTCTACACTAACTAACTGCCCAGTCAATGTTTTGCTTGCATATATGACCAAACGTTTTTTCAGAATGTATCTGGACATTCCGCGGTCGTTCTCCAATCGTGCGAAGCAATGACCCATTTTTGATCGCACTAGAAGCGTGTCTATTAACGATTTTGTAGAATTTCAGGTTAGAATGCAACGCTCGGCGCAGTGTCTTAGTATTTTCTCGAACTATTTTCACAAAACCCTCTTTTTCTTATTGTTATTTTAAAATGTTCGTAACAGTATTTTAGTGAAAATGGAAGATCGTCTTGTCAGTATAACATCAAAATAATGTTATTGTTGATATTTACAATCTAGTAAATGTTAACAAATTTTAATAATTAGATACTTTTACTAGTTAATGTTACTTAACCATATCTAGTGCTGATGACTCTTAACATCTGCGGAAACTGCAAAACTAGTCTTCTTTATGGCGCAAATAACGGTTAATAGCGTCAGAATAAATATTTTTATTGTATTTTATAAGTGCTACAGAAAGCCTCCTAAACCTGTCAAAATCGGAGTTAAGTTGTAATTTACCTGACTCACATGCTTCTTTCTTTTTAGGCCTTGGCTTACAAAAAAAACAATATAAAGATCTATGTTTTCTTTTCTTGGTATTTCAGTGTTATATCTTGCTTGCTATTCTTGATTGCACGCATACCTTCCGTTTACTGCACGTTTCACGTACTCTACCTATTGTATTTTAATTTTGAATTGTATGGAAATTATATTGTTTCTATTTTTCTTCTGGCTGTTATAATACTTTATAATTTTCTTAAAAACCAGAGTAATTGACTTATCATTATTAAGCGTTTATTTTTAAGATCTTAAAAGCAACCCAAAAGTCCAGTTGTTATGGAAGTTTTTCCCTGTTATTAAGTTTAGCCTCCAAAAAATTTTGACAAACTAAGCACTAGTTTGTCAAACAAAAAAAAACGTAGCATGTTTCCAAATTATTTGTAAAGAGAATAATGAAAGAAGGTTTTTCTCGACTAGTTGACGTGAGACTTATTTTTAAGGATAAATTAATCTTTTGCTCTTTCATCTGCCGCTTTTTAATCGTAGTTAGGGCTATTATCAAAAAACCAGGCTTGTTATTCGTTCTCCTAAACTTCTTTTTGCGTCTAAACCCGACCCGCTCGCTCTCTATATTTTCCAAATTTAGTATTGTTTGTGAATTAGGCACCTACAGTTTCAAAAAGTTTAAGATCCATGTTACATCATTTAGTTTTTGAATTAAAAGTTTATGAGGGTACGCTCGTAGTACAACCAAATTATTTAGATATACTACGAGTTTATCCCGCTGAAATTTGAACCTAAAATTTCGATTCCTGTGGCTGTTGTTGATATTTCCGGCACGCCAATTAGTCTCTCCCTCTTCCCCTTTATCTGCCGCCTCTAAATTACTATTAAGGCTATTCTCAAAATACCAGGCTTGTTATTTTTCCTCTTAGACTTCTTCTTACGCCTCTCCGATACTCTAAGAAGACCCGCTCGCGTTATATATTTTTTAAATATAGTATTTTGTGCGAATTAGGCACTTAAAATTTCAAAAAACTTCAAATCCATGTTACTTTATTTAGTTTTTGAATTAAAAGTTTAGGGACGTGGGCTTACAGTACAACCAAATTATTTAGTTAGACTACGAGTATATCGCTAAAATTACGGTACGCCAACATCCCTTTGCAGGTGCCGCTAGTGCTGTACCATTACTTCTTTCCGAAAAATCACCGTTACACTACTAGCAATAAAACAAAATAAAATTTTGAGCGTTTATGCAGTGTTACCTTTTTCTAAATACTTACTGGTCATTGCTGGAATTTACGTTTTCTCAGTGCATTGGGTCTTCAAATTAATTCCGCATATTTTAACAATGAAGTTGTTATTGCTAGTAGTACTTTTCTTTTTTTTTTTAAAAAAAAGTTTTCATATTTAGTGATTTTGTTATTGTAGTGACAATATTAGTGGTGCAAAATAGTTATTAACGTCATTAGGCCAATATGAAGCAAATAACGGACGCGGTTGAATGTTGTAAACCGAGGCGCCAGCCAAGGTTTATAATCAACCAAGTGCGTATCGGCCGTGAGTCGTTCAATACTTTTCGTAATATCAAAGCGTCATTTAAAGACAAATTATTAAAAATAAATACCAAAACATACAATATTATTTATTTTCAAACGATTGTTTATAAATCTCCTAAGCAACTACCTACCCTACCTTTTTATTTTAATTGTTTTTTGATTGTTCGTGTCTTAGCAACTTAACGGCCGGCGGCCGTTACAATATAATAACGGCCGGAGTCCGTTAAAACCGACTTTTCATTTGTCATATCACGTTTGTTAAACCAAAATAACTATATGGTATTACGAAAAATGTTTTACGATCTATGTCTACGCTTTATTAGTTAACTACTTTTTTAGATTTTAGCTGGTTATTTTTATTAACCTGCTTTTATAGCGGTTTGTTTGTTAACTATTTACAAATTCTTATTTGGAAGATAATTGTAAATAGTTACTTTTGCTAAAACACCATTTTGCATGTTATATCTACTCTTTCCCTAAATATTGAACTTATATTCTTTGTCGGTTTTTTAAGCAATACCAAGCAAATTTACTTTTTTGAAAAAGCTTTTTCTATGCCTACTCTAAAGACCGTTGTAGATCTCCAATGCAATTCGGTTTCTTTTCTTTCAAGCAACCATCTTCATTACCGTCTTTAACAAAACCAAACACTTTTCCTATCTTTAGTGATATCTATCTATGGTAGAAAGACGGTCTCAAGGTATGATACATGGTAGAAACAATACTAATGTGCACATTCACATTATACAAAATCGACCAAAAATATGTAAACAATTTTTGGTTAACCTTAAAAAAACAAAATATGGCTGTAAAAATGAAACTTTATCATCGTGTTTACTGTTCAACATAGATTAACATCATTTGTGTTAGCAAAATTTATCTTGATATGTTATCTACAACAGTTTTTCGTCTAAGAACGAGTTTCTTGTATCGTTTCTTTTAGATAACAACATTAAAAGTTTCAAAGCTAAACGTTCTTTGAAGTCACTGTCGTCGAAGCCTGAAGTAGGTGTAAACACACTACCTAAAGTCCAACACCATCCCGACTTGACAAATGGAGTTTAATTCTAATAACAAAATATCGACAATGAGAACAAAGACTAAAATATTGTTTAATAGATCTTCAAGAAAATTGCAATTTAATATTACTACTTTTAATAAAAAGGATTTAGAAGACTATCAGCACGAAAGCACCATAAAAATGACCCTCACCCACCTCTGGCAAAAGGAGAATATTAGAACTTTTGTCCGGATCGCTGTAAAGAGATTTCGGTTTGGTCGTTTGCAGGCTAAAGCTCTCATGCAAAAAGATTCAATAAAGCAGGACTGTGTTTTTTTAAAAGCTTTTACCAAAAGCCTGCCGGCTAAGAACCGTACAAGTTCTAATGAATACTTTACGCAAACTTATCAACACTCGTGAGACTATCGATAAATAAAACATAAATCTTTAGTCTAGTGCGGCAGATTTAACCATGTCGACCCTTAGACGGCAGGCGTCTCGACGCTACAAGAACTCGACGGTCCTCGACTCTATCGCCTTTATTGTACCTCATGGACCAGACGTGAATACGAAATTGTATTATGCACTTAAGTACAGTCATAGAATCATAAATGTTTCTGTTTGTCGAGCGTGATTTTAACGGCACTTCTAATTAAATCCCTGATTTTTCCTTATTTCTTGCCGGCAGCAATTAATTTGTTTGAAACTTGTAAGTAGGAATATCAAGCATCTCGGCAAGAATGTTAATTATATTCCGCCAAAAGCGAAATTAAGTAAAAAAAACAAACTCTCAAACGAAAATCAGTTTTACAATGTTTTTCACAAAGATGCGAATTTAAATAATCGATGTGAATCATGTTTTCCTACATTACCATAATTAAAGAGAGGGTTTAATTGACTCAAAAACCAGCGAAGCAAACGTGAACTTTCCCTCTCGTGATGGTCGACAAATCTGTAAATATTTGATGAAAGTTGCTGTTTGCAATTCTTCAAGAAATTATGTAAACTGTGGCGTAAGCTTCTAAGTACGACGAGTGGTTTCGAGTAAAATTGAAAAGTTGCTTAAAGCCCCTTTAAAACATGCCCTTGACTTCTCGATTTTTACCTCGACAAAGAGAATACACAAGTAAAGGCTTCTCTATTTATAAACCCGAACAATCTTCTGCAACATTTCGACTCTTATTACCGACGGAAAACTTAAAATATATATTTTGGAAAAAAGGTAAATCAATCATACAATACAATCTTTTTGAATTAGGTTTATAAATTGCTTCATTTACATACATTTTAAATAAATTTTTAATGCATTATGTATGTATGTTTCAGTCTAAATGACAAAATTGGTAGGGTACCTATCCTTAGGCATTTTATTTGTTTTCAATTACCATTTTAATGTAAATTTTACAGAAGCTGTTGGGTAGATTCAAAATTTTGTGGGATAATTTGATATTTTTGTTGTGTTAACTCCTGAATTAAGACCAGCTCCAATACATACAAAGTGGCCTTTAACAAAACTCAAATTTTTTTTGGTAAGGTAAGAGCAGTCTAAACTTCTCGTTTTTTGCAGTGCCTGTCTGTGAAGCTCTATATAACTTAAGCAAAAAACGCCTCATTAAACATTTTATTAATGTATAAAAAATGGGCTACCTAGAAAAACAAATAAGCAAGAGCTACGTTTTTCACATAACCAAATTTCCTTACAGTTACAAAGAGATCACTCGTATATAGATTTCAAAAAAAGTGGAGATATTACCGTGCTCTGTGGTATACCGTTGTTAAAGATCTTATATCTACTAGATATGTCTCCAATAAAAACTCTAACTTTTTTAGCTGACAACATGCTTTCATGCTTAGACAACCATTTCCATACCGTATCATAAGCAGCAGGTTTGCCAAAACAACACTGCTTTTTAAATGCATTTTAAAAACAGCTACTATGTGTGTGGTTAGAGCTAAAACTTGGTCACAACAACTTCCTTCAAGTTGAAATCTACATAGCTTTGGATAAAATCTTTCTTCCATTCTTGGATAAATACGTTGCTAGGTATATTATTCTTTTCAAATTTTTGTAGTACACACTAAACAAAGAAAATGGACGATAACTTTAAGCTTTCTGTAATCGTTGATTTTTCTTCAAAATGGTGTTAATTTTGTTTTCTCTGACTCAAGTTGCTGGAATCTAGCGTAAATCACTTTTTACTTGCTTAGCCAATTCTAGCCATTGTACTCTGATAATTGTACTTTAGTTTTGTTGTGTAATGACTATGTAAAAATCAAGAGAGTACTTTCTGCACTGCTTGTAGTGGTATTATGTTATTCATAGAAATAAACCATAAATCAAAAGTATACTCTCTATTCCAACTGACTTAAAAATTAAAAAAATAAATAAATTTCTGAATTTATCAATTCCCGCCCGACTATTTTTTAGGGTCACTTGATATAATTAAGGGTAGCGTCAACTCTCTATCTCTCTCTTGGACCTCTCTTTTAATTTGAACCCAAGCTATACTAAACTAATTACCAATGTAAGCAACATAATAATCCAAAATCCCTAGAAATGCATTCAAAACTATTTCTATCTTTGTTTCACTCATGCGTGTAATAGCTATCTATTTTAATTTGAGCCCACGTCTAGTGAATTCCATTGGCGCTACCCGTATATCAAGTGATCCTACTATTTTTTTGTTCATAGCGCCTCTCGCGGTATGTTGCTGAGCTAAACGCTTATTTGATAAATACCGTCAAAGCAGGCCATATGGTTTAGGTGGCGTTGCTATTACGGACCAATAATGTTTGATTACCAAAATTTGTCAAAATTACCGTCCATTTTTCTTTGTTAATTTTTTTATACATTAAATTTCAACAATTTAAATTTCAAAACTTCAACAAATATCAACATACAATTTCAAAAATTAATGATAATTCTAATAAATCTGTGACTGAGAGGGCATTAAAGAAACTCGACGCTGCGTTTTCTTCGGCTGCTGCTTGGGCCCTGAAATCATTGGTATTATCTAGAACTAATTATAGTTCCTGCAATTTAATTTTGGAACCACCCAATTTTTCAGGATTGCAATCATAACAATACCACGTTCCTGCTGGAATATCATTAAAAGGTGGGTTCAAGCACTCCAGATGGCATGCAGGTCGCACCCATCGCACAGAAGCATTTGGTCTTTCCTGTTACTCAGTCCACATATTTTATAAAACATGGGACCGACAGAGATATCAAGCTAATTCTGGAAATTCGGTCGTTGGGCTTCTACTCAACTTCCCCTACTTAAATCTAAAGTCTCATCTAAATAAATTTGTCGGATTCTTTGTCTTGATATTGATCATACAAAACTAGTTGAACTACCAATATCAATTATATCTGTATGTACTTTTTTTGCGTTTCGTCGTGAAGCCAAAATCTTTCCAGCGGTCGTCTTCAGAATACAATCATTCTTTATTATGAGTACAATCATTCATTATTTTGAATGATTATTGTACCTAAAAATGAACGACGGAAAGATTTTGGTCAAATCGCCGTTAACGATTACTTATTGCTTTAAATTACTTATAATTTTTTTAAGATTTATATTTACTTATTGAGTAAAGCAAAAAAATGTTCATCATTGTACATTGTAAGTGAAATTCTGTAATAAATAAGACAATAACAAATAAAATTGTACAGGAACATATAATTCTTTTAAACGCTTAAAATGTTTCAAAATTCTGGCATAACCTGGTGCTGTAAGTATTTTTATAATTTGACAAAATCCTGGACCTCTACTGCTAATCCATCGCCAGAAGTTGGCTCTATATCGTTCGCTTCATGTAATAGCCTACATTTAATTTATTTTGTATAAAAAAAGATTTAAAGACTGTATAGTGCACAAAGAACACATTAATTAGTCTTATATTATAAAAAATAGTTATGGGCTTTAAAAAATTGTTTCCTTACATTTTTTGATCAGTCTAGTAGGTAAAATCGTCTAAAAAATTCTGTTTTCCTTTAAAAAGTGTAGACCATTACTTCAAGATTTGCCTAATAGTTTTCAATATTTAAATTTACTACTCATTAAATGTCTAAAGTATATACACTCAACCGCCAAATTAACCGGACACTTGATTTTTGTCCCGTAAATTTGCGAAAACGCTCTCTACGTTGATTTTATATGGCTACACATAAAAAACAACTAAAAGAAAGGATATTCAAGTTTTTTGAGTTAACCCCTATCACGCAGATTACTTTATGTACCTATTTTTTTACGCAGCTTCCAATCAGAAAGGTTTTGTTTGTTTTACACGTCTGTCAAATTTGTGTCGATAGCTGGTTCTGGTTTATTTAATTTGGCTTTTTGGGGAAGAGATTTGTTGTAGAAGCGATTCATATTGTAATGAGTCCCGAGGAATCTGCCCAGGCTGTTGCTTAGGCTTGGCTTTCCTAAAAGCACGGTATCCGATGCGATACAAAGGTTCAGGGCAACTGGTTCCTATTCCAAAAAACCTGGCCAAGATAAAAAACGAGTAACAAATGGAGTGGAAGACCGATTTCTTCGATTACAAATGCTGCGAGAACGGACTCTTCCTGCTACAGCTTTGACCAGGAGAATGGTAGATGCTCATGGGACCATAATTTCTCCTGATACTGTTTTAAGAAGGTTAAAGGAAAACAATTTTTTTAAACAATTATTTGATATCACATCCACCTGCTACTGGCCCTAAGTTGAGCGCAGAGCATCGCAGACAGCAATTGGAATTTGCGCGAAATCATGTTGATTGGAATATGGACAAATGGGGCTCCGTTCTCTTTACGGATGAGTCGCGCTTTACTAGGTATTCACCTGATCGTCGTCAACGAGTATTTCAACGCCCGGGGGAACGGAATGCCCAGTGTTGCTTTGCGCCTAGAGTAGCATTTGGTGGTGGAGGTGGAATTGGTATGGGGAGGGATTTCGTTGGAGGCTCATACAGCATACAGCTTTTGTAACGGTGCGGAGAGCATTAACGCTGACTGGTACATTAGGGAGTGTTTACAAGAGCATGTGGTTCCTTTTGCGCCATTTGCAGGGAAAGAGTTTCTCTTAATGCACGACAATGCGCGCCCTCACACAGCCCAGATTACGCGTCAGTACCTTCACGACGTTAATGTTCAGGTGCTATGGTAGCCACCCATGAGCCCTGAACTAAACCCCATTGAGCACATATGGGACAACCTGGAGAAAAGGATTAGGCAGAACTACGGCGAGTTTCATACAACTATTGAGCTGGAACAGACGTTGCTGAATGAGTGGGAGCTAATAGCCCGAGATGAGATCGTAAACTTGATTGCAAGTATGCCTCGACGAATGAGAGCTGAAATTCAAGCGCGAGGAGGAAATACTCGCTATTGAAACCATTTTTTTGCAGTTTTCTTAATTTTGTTTTGTTATTTGAAAACAAATTTTTGTTTAATTTGTAAATAAATATTTATTTTTCAACATTATTAATCAAAATTATCTTGATTTCAATTTAAATGCTCATCATTGCACATTTTCAATTAAAATTATTTTGCGGTCAAGTGTAATAGTTAATAGATAGTATATATTTATAAAATAAATTTTGGATCGAGAAGAGTTGAAACGAAACTCTTTCATACCATTTTTTGAATTAAATTCTAGAACTGTTCTGCTTTGGAATAACTTTTAATCTGTTATTTTATGTTTTACTGTATGTTGTATTGTTTTGTCTATTATAGACATGTGTATGCTTGTTGGAAATAAATTATATTATTACAAACTTTTATAAACTATAAATAAACTATTATAAATGATTAAGTGACTGTCCATGACTCCGTGGGGTCGTTGGCTGTACTGCGTTTAAAAAACATAAAGTAGATTTAAAAAAAAACATCGAAATCATGCCACTATAAAAAGCTCGCTATCACTAAACCCTGATTATAACATATAACAATAAAACTATGTTGCGTGTAGAGTCGTCTAACCACAAGTTGGTGAATATCTGAATATTATTTGTCTTGATATTTTTCTTCGTAATAGTAAATAAATAATAAATCTAAAATATAACAATTATTATGTATCTAACCTTGATAGTTTTCAACGTATCTTGCTTACTCCTCCGATCAGAGGTCGCTTCTATTTTTTTACAGTAAAATGAAAATCTGATTAGCGTTATAAATTATATGAACCAAGAGACCGTGCTTAAGCTATTAGCATTACAGTCAATTTATGGCAGGTTTAAACTTAAAGTGGTAAGTGCTAAAACAACAACCGAAAACCATTACTTAAAATGAAAATTTGTATTCACACTTACTTCAAAACAATGAGAGACGTTTTCTTTAACAATTTTCTATAATAAAATTAATAAGTATTGTTAAATTTGACAAAGACAAACAAATTCGGTACAAAACATGTTTGCTAAAATAATTTTCCACACGCTGAAGTTTTGGTTTTACCTAGCTTATTAAAATCCGAAAACCTACTTACTGTCTTTTTTATTTTTGAATTAGTAATAAATGATTATCAACAAAAAGTATAACAAATATTGACTAATTTGCTAGAAAAGGATTTCAGTTTCAACAATTTTATTTGTCTAAAAAATTTTGAATAAATTTTGAATTAAGAACTTAGAATAAATTTCATTTTCTTTACGAGTATTTTGCTTTTTAATTTTAAGTGTTAACTGAAAAAACATAAAAAATCTGCCTAAAGTAATTAAGTAAAAAGTGTCACAATTTAAATAATAGGAAGTAAATAGATGTACAATGTTTATAAAAAGTATTAGTAAATATAAATATAATATATGATAAATAACAAATAAGTTGTATTTTTATGTAAAAATAATTTGTGTCTCTTAATAATGAAATATAATTTGATCCGTTACAAGAAATAATACATTTTTCAAAATTTTTTTTTTAAAATGTTGGCCATTGTTTGGCAGTTATAATATTTGAAAATTTTTCTTTAAAATCAGTGTTAAGGTCTTAGTTGATTTTCTCATTTTTCCAAACTAGTAATGCTGATGCCTCATACTAAATTTTATAAAAAGTTTTGTAAGTAACTGGTTCAAAAAAAATACGTCCTTTTGTAGAAAATATTCAAATTTTTGTTTGATTTTATCTATTATTTAACTTTTTTGACTTCTTTTTTATGTTCTTTAGTGCCAATTTTAAAGCTTTTGTTCGTTTTCCTTTTTTTGTTATAATTTTTTTCTGATTTTGAGATTGTTTAAAAAATTCTAGAATACTGCACTGACATGAACTAGAAAAGATAGCAAATCATTTAGTATTTGTCATAACCTTTTATTATAAAATATACGTATAAATTAGTATAAATATACATTACGGAAAAAAGCAACTAGTAGCGTCAGCCCGAGTTTGTTCTCAAGTGAATTATGTTTTTGTAATTTTAACAGAGGCGTGGCGCCTTAAATAGAGCATTTAACTGATGTTAAATTTAGAACTAAGGCTGTAAGTATTTATTATACTTGTAATTTGTCATAATATAAATTAATAAAAGTTACGTTGTAGATAAAATTAGTCGTTGATGTTACGAATATTGCGAATGGTTCCTTGATGAGTTAGGTCGTTGATAATTTGGACGTTAGTAAAATGCGTTTTGTTAATTTATGAGTTAATCAATCTCTTTGTTGCTTTTCGATATTTCCTCTTTTTAGTTTTTTTTTGCTCTTTGTTTCTTTTTGTTATTTTCTTTTTTTAATTTTTTGCTCTTTTTTCTCTTCCTTTTCATTTTTTACGTAGGTATCTTTTAAGTCTTCAAATGTATCTTTTAACATACATTTGTATGTTAAAAAACCGCTTGCGTATAAATTGGCCCATTCGCCATATTTCTAAAAATATCCATACCTAAGCCATCCACCAAACCGCAATTTTTCGTTAATAACAATGTAAGGTATATGAATATTTTTGTGTAATTAATGCATAACGCTTCTGTTACTTTACTAAACTAAATATACCTAATATGATTAATTAAGCATTCATTTAGCGTAGTATTATTATTAAATTTTGCATACTAATTTACTAAAATCTATGATAATTTTATAATTATATTCTGCGTATCAATAATATCAATGTGAGCTAATTATTTCCCAACACAGAAGACCTATTAATATTAGAATTAAAAAATTTAGGTTCGATTGTTTTATAGAAAGTTACAATAGTTTTTCTTTGAATTGCTGGTCTTAAACAAAATGCTTATATTTTTACTGATAAAGCCGAATATTTGCTTCCTTTTTTACATAAAAAAATTTCAACCCTTATACATTGTAGAAGTTTATAAGATGCAGAAATGAATAAAAATTGTATATCCCACTTAACCTTGCTTTTCCGGCATTCTATTAGTTAAAAAATTGTAGTCATCTAATTGCATTTAAAATTCGATTCGTGTTATGTAAACCAAAAAAAACTTGTTCTTTTGCGTAATAAAAACAGAAATTAAAAGTATTAATTTATTTCCGAGTGATTTGTTTCCCACTTTTCCATTGATTTTCACCCCATTTACACAAATGGTTGTACTCCCCTTAATTCCGTCCCATTTTGACAAGTCGCGATAAATGTCAAGTGTCACCGCTGAAGTTTCAATTTAATATTTATTCAGTTTGATGCGCGTCAAGCCGTTGAAGTGATGGACTGGTCGTTGAGTTTGTTCAACCCCAACCCTTACATCGACTACAACCTCGACGATTTCGTCTTAAACAATAAGAACAACGTGCGATCCCTCCCACCGGAACCCGAAATCGGAAACATCGAATACAAACCGAAAATCGTCAATCGAAGCAAACATCGGTTCGAACATTTGGTAACTCAACAGAAATAGCGGCTTCACGAAGGAAACGGTGTCGCAATTTACCAAATCGGTGTTGAAGATTGCGGCATACTTGCCTTTTCTCAGTGGGACATGACAGATCCTCCAACTTATGGCCCTCAAGCTCGGAGCTAGCACGAGTTTATTGCAAGAGCCAGTACTAGAGAATAGACGTGTGATCGTCCAAGTTAAAGTAAAAAAAACTTGAGTTTAATTTGTAATCACTGTTGGAAATACATTATTTCGGAAGAAAAGCCATTTCCTTTCCATTTCAGAACGAACACTAAGGCTCTTGAGCAATAACAATTCTGTTTATTGCTGAAATGCGAGACAACAAAGCGTTACAATTTTCTTGGACGAAGTTGTTCAGTAGTAAAGGCGGCATCCCCTCTTCGTCTTAAATTTGGAAACGTCTAATTGAAAATCATAACGCAATTAATTACGACGTATCAGTCGAGTGCAAAATCTGTTAGTAGTAGAAAGAATATGGCGGAAGCCATCCGGATTTACTCATGGATAAAATTAGATTTGAAGTGTGCCGCTGTAATACATTGATGAAATTTTTATCAAGAGTTCTCGTGCCGATCCTTGAACGGGGTATAATCATGGCTTTCCGTCGTTGTGTATCGGTTAAATAGGGCTCTCGCCTATGCCTTGGAGGTGTGTGTTTGATTGATGTAACGATAGCAATAACTCGACTTGCCCCCGGTACGACTTCCGTTCTCGCTGTCTATGCGCTAACAGGGCATTTGCACACAACGACTATAATGCCTACGGTGCTGAACCGAATATTACGGATAATGGAACGCCTATTAACGTCTATTATCTAAACAGCGAGTTCTCACGTGCCGCTGAGACTTACATTCGACAAACAAAACGTTATGCACTGCTTTTCTCATCATGAGGACTTCCACAATTCAAAATTAGAGCTCCAGTTAGGCAAATCGTTAAGCGGGGATTAGGCAGGCCTGAAGCCTGGATAAAAACAAATCGAATGGGAAAAATTGATTGGGGAACTTTATCAATTCCAGCCGGACGGGATATAGCGGGATGTGTTGCCTCGGTTATTCAATAATACCGGCTTTGTCCCCTGTTTTATATTCCACTCTGAGTAAAGACCGACCATCTTCGAGAATTGCTCCATTAAATATTCACGACGCTATCTCACTCTAGGAATTCGGACGGGAATTTTTCGCGCCTCGTTTACATGCTGCTTAATGAAGTCATAAATTCGAACGATTAATTATTAAAATAACAAGGACCCTCTTTTGGGCACTAGCACCTGGGGACAGTCGTATCATCAAAACTTTGTTTTCCACTAAGCGTTTGCGTTAAGCTCTAACATCTTAACACTAAATTTTACCAGATTTTTTTTATACCGAATGAACTAAGAATTTAAAATTGGTGAACACAAAATACGTAATTACAAATGTTCCATTTAATCCAGTTCAACTGCACAAGCTGTTCTATTAGACTAAAACGGTAAGTACTCCCAATGCAGCCATATTCTTGTTTGTCTTGCTGTAAAAGTATGTGCTAATGTAATTTGTTCTAGAAGCTCTATTATTACTATAATAAAAAAAAGTTTATTGCTCTAAAGTTTTTGGTTATATTATTGGATCTACAATAGGAGTACACAGAATGCTTAGTCTTTGCTTATTATTTTCAACGACAATTTCAATATCTTTCATGTTACAATATTGACTCATCCTGAATAATTTATAACATAAAAAGCTAATGTGTCTTCTAGGACAATTTCTAATTTAAATTTAATTTAGTCAAAACTTTAGATTTAGGTACTGTTAAAAAGATTTTGACGTCAGAAACAAGTCTAAAAAAGATAATCTTCCAGCAGGCAGAATTTCTGGATCATCTGATATCATAACTTATGAAACCTGGCATCATTAAGATGGCACTGGACGGATTCTACATTTTCTAGTAGTGGAAATAACTTCACTCTGTAGAAAGTCTCTCTGATGTTGAAGTCTTTCAAATGCACTTGAAAGACTTCTTATTATTCTAGCACGTCTTTGGTCCACTTTGTATTTTTTTAACAAGAGAGACCCTAGAGTCAACCCGCACCCCGAAACCTTGGTGCCTATTGTATGCAACCTCCCAAAATAAAACTAATGTAGTAGCTCTGTGTCTCTAATAAAACTCAGTACCTTGTGTGTAGAAATTTTGATAGCATTGTAAATTACTGAATTCTGGAAACACAATAAAATATAAACAGAAGTTTTCTTATCTCTAGCATATCACAGCAAAAAAACTAACTTTACGGCTCGAAAAGATTCACAGAGTTTATCTGATAGGACCCGGCTCTAGTTGAAGAGAATTTAATTTGGTAAATTAAATTTCGCCAGGCATAATATGATCTCTAATAATAACTTAGTTTAGACTAATAATAGAGGCCTTCAAAGCATTTAAAGGGGAAAAATAATTGAAGGTGGTTTCCAAGGTTGTTCCACTATTTTTTTTGTTACTTTTTAATACACAATTTTGACATAAGTCATACAAACGTCAAATTGCAAATATTTATACGTCAAAGATCGAAGTTGTAAAAGAAAGAAGTATCACTTTTACCAAACTCAAAATGAATACATTATCTGGAAGAGAAGAATCCGAAATGCCTGGCCCTAGTAAAACTGATCGTGTCGCTGAAAAAAACCAAAGTGCTGAAAATGTCGAAGAAAAGATCCAGGCGTCAGAAAATCATTTCCAAGGAATATGTGCCCAATTGACTAAACTAAGAACTGGTCTAGGTCTAAGTCAAAGTGGAATAAAAGCAAAAAGTTTTGGGGATCTTACCACAGAATTTTGACAACTTGCGAGAGCAAAGTTTCAATATGAGAAAAGTTAATAACGCACGCCAAGCCTTAAAAAACGCACCTGCTTCAGTAGTGGCAATAAAAGATAGAATGAAACAGATAAATAAAGAAAATGAGAAGGCTAAGATTGATAAAATTGATGATGAACTAGCTGATTTAATTAAACTTACAAGTGAAATCGAAGAAGTTATGCGTAGAAGTTACAATACTCCAGATGAGGATAAATTAGCTGATGAATTAGAAACTTTGGGTAATGAAAGTGCTCAAGATGATGATACGAATTTCTTGGATGAAGTAAAAGAATTACCAGAGACGCCAAAAGATATACCCGATTCAGAAAAATAATAACAAAGATGGAATTATAGTTTACGAGTTTAATCTGTCTCAGTTTTTTTATCAGACTAATTAAATGCTTTGTTAGCTACATTACTGCACATGTATGTATGTAATGCTTTAAAATTTAAATATATTTTGTTAAAATATTTTTGTTTAAAATATTTTTTTAGAATTTCTTGCTATGAAAATGAGTAGTCCTATCTTATTATATGTAGTTTTTAGTTGTAAGTTTAAATCACCAAGTTATTCTCAAAAATTCGGTACCCTAAGCATAAGGTGACACAATGTTTTTAGGAAATAGTGGCTTGGTTGGTCTAACAAGCTGTTTCAGTTGGGTTATACCAAGTTCAAATTACTTCAGTGTTTTTTTTGTGACCATGTATTCAGGTCTTTATATGGTAAGCTATCTTAAGATATTTGTTGTCAAACTTAAACATTGATTTGATTAGACATATTCAGAGACATGTATAAAGTACGGGTATAAAATTCAAAGAACTCTCCGTCAAAAACCGATAATTTCCTAATGTTACAGGCTAATAATAGGTATTATTTCAATTTTCAAAATTTTTATTTCTATTCTTTTCTCGTAGCTCACTTTTTTCTTCAACAATTTTCTTTCTTTTTTGATATTCTTTGCAAATTTTTTAACTTTTTTAAAATTTTCCAATCGCCCTTTGTTAATGTCGTGTTTGCATTACTTTTTTTTTGCTGTTGATTTTCTTTATTTTTTGTGACGTTTCTCCTATTCATCTTTGGTTCGCTCTACTTTTTTTCGTCGTATAAATTGCACACAAACAAAATGAAAGCCAATTCTATAATGTAGGTGACACTTCTAAACAGAGATTTGTACGTGTTTTTAGAAATGCCTCTATTGGACATTGGCTAATTATATCAGAAAGGCTTTTTTGCAGTCGGATGAAATGTGTCTCAGTCATTTAGTAAAATTGTGTAAGAGACCCATTATGAAAATGAAACGGAAAAAACCGTCAAATGTCCATTCATCAGGGCTTTTTCCATGACAATTATCTCTCGCACCTCCCTTTTCCAAGATGAGTCGCAAACATCGATTTTTGCCAGGTTGTGGTAAGTGGCCGGGCGATTATCTCATCGAACCGTGTCCCCACATAAATTTGAGCATTGTCATATTTGATAATCGAGAAGAAAAGAGGGCAAAGCGTGTCGGTACGTGCCTCGGGCATCGAAAATTCGCGTTTACAGAGTGTGTTTTAGAACAGCGTCTACACCATCACCCCTCAGCACCTCTTTCTATCCGTTTTATATGTAAATACTCCTGCACACTTCCATCAACGTTTTTTATTCCCCAACGATTCTGACCGAATTCCCACATCAAACTTGACACTTCAAGATAATTATTTTATTCTCGAAAAGTGCACTTCTTGCAAAAGCTTAAGATAATAAACCAACTTTGAATCTATTAAATCCTCGGCGAATATTTCGATAATAAGTCCGCCTACGAGTTTGAAACTTATCTCGTCCCCTTATAAAACGTAATATAAATCACTCGAATCGCCCATTCACGTCGATATTCACTACACTTCGGTTGCTTTACTTTGGCAAGATTGATGTTTTAATAAACACGACTATTAACGTCGACATTATTACAACCGAAGCAGCCACTTTTGCACCCCCTCGTCGATACAATAAAACTACAAAGTGTCAACAAACAAACAAAGTGGTATCAATATTTCTTAAATTATGCTAAATTAAAAACGTATTTACTTGTTCCCGTCACAAACACCCCTTCGAAAGTCGAAACATTTTAAATCAAAATGCGACATTCAAACACCAACTTTCACAAGCTTGAATACAAATAAGCACCATTATTTACCTCTTGTCCGACCTTCAAAAGTGTTTTTCAGGCGTTCGAGCATAAAAATCGAAGTGGCAAACTGAAATATCAAAAACGAGTTCGATTCTGTATCGATTTTAGCCATCAACCCCCGTTTAGGAATCCGCCCTTGTTGCAGCTTGGCCCGATTTATCCGTATTAGCCCAATTACGTACCGAAAATACGTTGCCAAATAAAATCAGCTATAATTAGAAATAAGTGATGTTTAGAGAGGGGAATTACGCGCATACAAATTGGTCTACATTGTTTACATATGCGAAAATATATCACAAAGCGAGAAAAAGGAAAACAGTTTAGACTAAAAACACTTGTCTAAGGACTTTGATGCTTCTCGGCCTTAGCTTTTTTGTAAATGTCTTTTTGCTGGTTATACAAGCGACTTTACGGCACCAAACCAGGATATGCTGTACAGAAAATGAGGCAACACAGCCCGAAACCGGTTACAGTTTCCTGGCTGGTACGCTTGTCATTACTTTAAAAATTAAAGATGTTCTATAGTTTCTTGCAATTTTTTTTTATTTAATTATTTATTATTTACAATCGTGACTCTGCTGTATAATAAGCCACAAACATTCAATGACAAACAACTTTGGGAAGTCAGATAATGCATAAATAGTAATTCGAGTTTGTTTCTCTACCTCTAAGAGATCAGTGATTGTTGCAAATTGGAAATACTCATTTGTGAATATTTAGTTCAAAATCAAGCATTAAATTTACAACGCCTAATAGTTTATCTCTGCTAAAAAAAACAATAGACCTGCCTTTGTAATTTGCTTACTTTAGCTTTTGTTTTTATCCTAAACGTTTCTTCTATTTTTTTTTCTTTGCATCTATTGTCACTTTATGTCCTTTTACATCTTCTTCTTTTTTACTCAAATTTTCGTTTTTGTTTTACCTTCTCTTAACCGTTTCCTCTTAAATATTTTTTAACTTTCTCTTTATCTCCTATATTATTTGAATTCTCATCTTCTAATATTTTTTTATTTTTTGAATATTCATCGGTTGTTTACCCTCTGAGACTGCAATGCTAACAAAATTCTAAAATTATCTAAAATTAGAAGAACAAAATACACGTAAAAAAATTTCAATATTCTATAATGGAAGTTAGATATTTATTTATTATGTATTGGTTTACAAATTTCCAAAGAAAAATTATGACACTAGCGGTATGCAGGTGCAAATACAACTGGAAATTCTCGCTAAATCAACTAGAAATAATTATTTGTTCATTATGTCAAACTAAAATATTAATGCTGTATAATCAATAATCAGTTACAATTTGCCACAAATTCCGTTTTATGTTCAACTGTGCTAAAGTAAATTCACAATTTTTTCTGTGCCCGTTTTTCCATCTTTCTATCTTTCCATCTTTCTACAATAGTATATTAGAACTCAAGAGTCGTAAGCACGACTTTTCGTAATCGAAAACTCAGCTTGAAAACTTGAGAATGAAGCCCGAAGTTTTCTAAGTGTTCGAAACCAAAAGAAGTGTTAATGGTTCATATAGGGACTATTTTTTTAACCACCTAAAAAAACAAGAAAGCATTAATCTGCTAGCGGCCCGCGTTACTTACCCGAGAATCAGTGCTTACCGCCCTACGCCCGTGCTTACTACTCTAGAGATCGTAAGGATCAGTGTTCCTATAGTAATAATTCCATGAGTAGTAACTGCTGCTTACTGTTGCTGTTATTGTAAAATTAATAACATTCTTCGAAACTTGTCCTTTGAAACTTGTTTTTTAACCACTTGTGGTTGAAAAAGATTATTATTATTATAATAAATATATGAGCTAAAGGAACCAATTACAGAAAAAATAAATTTGTGAGCAATAATTGTTTGAAAGTATGATTTAAATTTATGTTTTCTACCTTTAATTTTATGTTATTCACACTAAATGCAAAACTGCACCCAAGACACCAAACACTTTTTTGCACACAACGCGCGTTTCAGTAACGATGTTACCATTCTTAAGTAAATTATCATTCTTCGTTTGACACATGGAAAATTTAGTGTTGAGGATATTACTTTTGCTTCGACAATATTAGCTCTTTTTCCTTTACAAAAAACGTAACCTTTTATAAAATCTAATTAAAATAAATAGATTTCAAAAGTTTAATTTTGTTTATTTTTATCGTTGAATATTATGATTGTTAAACAAGATATAAAAAAATGATTTTCTCGACTTTTGCTGATGTATTTGTGAATTTTGTCAATTTTTTCGAAACGACGTGATAAACATTGTTCACATAAATTTAACGTAAATGTTAAATGTTTCAAAATTTTGTTTTCTTAACAATTGGTGACCAAAAACCCTAATTCTCTCCTTCTTTGTATTCATAAAGTGTATTTTTGTTAACTAGATTAAATTTTATTGTATAACCAGAGAGGTTAGGAACATCGTAATTTCATAAAGTCGAAACTCAAACAGCAATAACTAGGTCATAATAATAACGTAAAATGATTGTAAAAGCTTAGATTTGTAACGGTTTTAAAGCATTTTATTATCACATTAAAATCAACTGCTATGTAGCTATTTTCATACAATTTCGTTTTCTGCTAAAATTATTTGCACGGGTGATAAATGCTCGAAAGAATAATTTTTTCGAATCTTCGGAAAACTTTGTCAAGCTTGAAAATGGGAATTTCATCCGACAACTCGAGACATTCATGCATCGACGCTTCAAATACGCAACAATGGCACCTTTATGGCCTACACATGGATCTTGAAACTAGACAATTTAAATGCGTGTTGAATTATTACAGGCGAACACGTAAAAAAGTTGAGATGCGGGCTTGGAAATATATCTTCTGAGATTTTTCTTTCACAAATAAGTGGTGTGTATGGTCATATACAGGGTGTAACCAAAAGATTCCTTGTTGATAAGATGCTAAAAACTCAAACTTCTCTTACACAAACCTTGATCGATTTTGAGATTAATCATGTTCTCAAATCTTGTTTGAGAACCGCAGATTTTTTTTAATTTAGTGCGTTAAGTTGGCTTGTGCGAAGAATCGTAAAACAGAAACAACAAACAAAGTTAAACAACATTGTTGTAATAATAATAATGTGCTTACTGGTTACGTATTATTTATTATATGTAATATCATGAATGAGATTTAGGGAGATGATTATAAGGTTGCGTACACTTGTAAAGAAGAGTTTCCATATTTACCGAATGAAGCAAGATAAGACTAATATTGGACCTCGACGTCATCCGAATACGTCATGCCACTTCCACTGCTATAACGTACGCTTCTCACTACCGACAGGCCACCATCAACGCCTCCCTACTCTTCTCCTCTAGTTTCCCTTGCCAATAGTTGAGGCTATATATTGCACTTTGTAGCCACCAGAACTTTACTTACGAGCGCATTAACCTCGTAAGTCACTTCCCCCAGACCCCGTCACTCGCTGGTGCATCAACCCAGTGGCTTTCTCCTTCCTGAAACTGTATCATCCTTCCTGAATCTTACCACTCCTTCCCGACGAGTGCTTGCGGCGCACTAAATCGTGGATTAAATCATTATATAAAGGATTTAATACGTAAGTATAAAGGTTCACACTTCAAGGTCCTCGAAGTAAACTGCTGTCATTTTTAAATTAATTTTCTACACATTTGATTATATTTTGTAAAATTGATAACTTTAGGCAATTCATAGTTTTGTCGGTATCTATCAAACAAAGCGATTCAAAACAGGAGATATTGTCGTACCATGTTTCCGTTAGATAAATTTAAAATATTCAAGTTTCCTTCGTAGAAGAATATTACGTTAATATAACTGGAAAGTAGCGAAACAAATAAAATTTCCTTGATGTTCCTGTAATAACGAAATATATTAAAAGGAAAGTTAGGCTTAAACAAAGGATACTTTTATATGTCACATAACGTCTTGTCACCTTTTAGTCCGATTAAAAGTCCAAAGTGAATGAAATGAGATATATAAAGTAGTCGTTTCCACCTGTTTGAAGTAATTTTTTATCAAAGTTGCAGTGATACAAAGAAAATCATTGCTGAATCATATATAAAGTGATTCAATAATTAAAATCGGAAACCCTTTCTATATAAATGTAAATGCAAGATTAAAAGTCGAACGCCGAAGGCCCGTTGGAAATGAATATATATCTCTCACAGAGGACGCCGACCAGGCAGGCAATCAATGATCGAATAATCAACTGTAGAGTCAAACTTATTATTGGCATTTAGCATTAGTAAAATTAATTGCCAGCTTCATTAGAATTTCACTGATTGTGAACGTAATTAATTAAAGGTGTCGGAACAAGCTAACCTCCCTGTTACCATAGTATCGCAGACTTGCGCCTCGTCCTTTGAGTGGCATCCTTTGACGCTATTTGATACTTGATTTGAGCTTTTAAGCTCGGCTTATTTGCTCAAACAACAGCTCGGTCAAAATTTGTGCCGTGGACAAGCCGGGTGCCTATTTGTCTTTTGAATAATAACTTGATCATAAATCACGTTTCATTTTTCACCCAACATTATCCATCAATCCGAATAACGCACTCCTTCATCATCTGTATAAATAAGAAAATTCAGAGATGTACGCCCAGGAAGTAACCCGACCGCGTTTACAAAACCATCTCTCTTTCTGACAGACTGTCAACTATTCTCAAAGCTCCGACGCAATATCCTAAAAAATAAAATATTCAATTTTTCTTTGTGGTTTTCCAACCATTCAGGCTTTATATGGTGAGGCAGGATTATCGTCACACAACATACTACACCAGTGGCGCACTCAAAAAATTTTATTAAAAGGAGGGGCTTTATTATAACAATTATACAGAGTAGCCATAAATGATTGTCTTTAGATTAGACGTTGCAAATGTTCCGTCTTTTGATAATAAGTCACGTTATTAATTTTTTCAAGGACTAATAATAAGCCGTTTCTTTTAAACATCTACAAAATATTAAAAATCTGTTCTACACGATATTAGGCAAAAATAAAAAAACTATTAAATATTCAATAAAAAGGCACACATCTTAAGCTTAAGCAAAGTAAAAAAATAATTAAGCATGATTTTAATAAAATTAATAAATTATTTATTTTCACTATGTCGTTTTATTAAAAAGCTCATAGCGGGGTTTGAAATACGATAAAAAATGTGTTTAAACTACTTCAAACAATCACTTTTATGGCTACTCTATATTATCGGTCAAACTAATTTTGACTAGGTTACTACTGCAATAAAGACTTCAACCTGTCTTTTGCTGATTTAAACCAGGTATTTATAAGACTTTGTTATTTTTTGATCTTTGGGTACGCCATTGCAAAAGGCACTTGCTTTTTCAGTACTCGGAGCCGAAGGCGACACTTTACTATACAGAGAGGTATTTTACTAACTTTGGAAGCTAGAAATGACTTTTTACCAAATACCTAAAATAATTAATAAAAACAAATACGATATTGTTGTATTGTAATTTTAGAAACCCGAGTAAATATTTAAAAAATTTAGAAACGCGACATTTTTACTAATTTTTAATGTAATAAACGCAACAGCGATGTCTTTTTCAACATTGTAAGCCAGAGGCAAAATTTTATGAATTTTGTAAACTGGAGTTGTATTTCACCAATTTTTAGATTAATACAAATAAAAACAATATATTTTTATTAAAAAAATTGAGGCCACATTTTACTAATATTAAAATACGCAGCCGTTATTTTACCAATTACCAAAGTCAGAGATTCTTAATTTTTTAAAGACACATGCAACTTTTTTTGTAGTTTTAAAAGGCCATTAATATATTAATAAAAAAGCAATTTAGCCAGAGACGAGAGTTTACTAACTTTAAAGCCCGAAGAAGTAATTTTAATAATTGTAGAAGTTACGCACAAGACTTCTCACCAATTCTTTAACTATTAAAAAATGGGCCACATTGTTTTAGTTATTTCAGAAGCCGGAGGTAATATTTTACTAACTTTTACAAGCCAGAGATATTTTTTACCAATCTTAAATTTAGTAAATAAAAAAACAATTTTATTTGATATTGTAAATCGGAAGCGACTAATTTTGAAGTCCAATAAAAATAATTTTACTCATTGTAGAAACAATATTTTTTATCAATTTTTAAACCTATAAAGACAAGATCGAAATCGAAGGCAATAATTTATTAATTCAAACCAAAAAAAAATGTACTTTAAAAAGTTACACGCAATATTTCTTATAATTGTTTAAACTAACAATAAGAAGAGCAGGACTGTTTTAGTAATTTTAGTAGTCGAAGACGATATCTTACTAATATAAACGCCAAAAATTTTTTTTTAATAATGTTTAAACAATATTTATTTTTAATATTGGGTGCCAAAGGCAACAGTTTACCAATTTTAAAGTCTAGAAAAAATCTTGTTTTAAAATTAAATTACAAAAGCAACATTTTTTAATATTAGGAATCGGAAGCGTCAATTTGCTAATTTTACAACTCGTAGAGATAATTTTACTAATTTTAAAAGCTCCAAACGATATTTACGCTCAATTTTCACAATAATAAAAACAAAAGTAATCTTGTTTTAGTAATTTTAGTAGCTAGAATTAATATTTTAATACTTTAAAAGCCAAAAATATTTTTTTTATTAATTTTTAAGCTAACGGATACAAAAGCAGTAATCTCAGAAGTCAGAAACTTTTAATGTAATAATAGCTATTTATGCATTAAAGACAATCAAAAAAATTACAGCACGAAAGAACGGAGGTTTTGTGGGCCATTAGTGACGATTATGCCCGTAACACATAAAACATTTTAATCAAAATATATAGAATCAAAATTCTGACCAATTTAAGAATAACTTTAAAAAAATCTATATAAAAATAATCAGCTGTTTCGCCGTTCCTAGACATCTCGTAGTCTTATCATTACTTTTCTGATGTTTTCTGAAATAACAGTTTACTAATCTTAAAGTCCGGAGAGGAAATTTTACTGACATAGAAGTTAGAAGCAATAAAAATTACGACTGCTCAAGGTAATAAAGACAATAGAACAACATTGTTTTTGTAATTTTAGTAGACGGAAGCTATATTTTGCTAATTTTAAAAACTAGAGATATTTTTTAATAATTTTTAAATTAAAAACTAAAAAAGCATCATTTTTTTCAATATTGGAAATCCGAAACGACAGTTTACTTATTTTGAGGTCTAGGAAAATAATTTAAATAATTTTATAAGTTAGCCTCTTTTTTAAGAGTGGAAACCGGAGGGCATATTTCTCAAATTTAAAAGAAAAGCGAAATATTTTTTTGTAATTTTTAAATCCATAAAGACAAAGGCGACAAAAGTGGTAAAATAAAGTGACATGGTTAAAAATATACTTCGAATTTTGTTATTGGTGGTTCCTTAGTAAGCAGTTCTTATACAATCAGAAAAATTATTTTTGTGATTTTAAAATTTGGAAAGAATATTTTGCTAATTTTAAAAACTGAAAACACTAGTTTTAAATATTTATTTAAATTGATAAATTCAGAAGCAACATTATTTTTATTGAAAACCAGAGGTAATGTTTTATTAATTCTAAAGTTTGATGAAGCAACTTTACTAATTTCAGAAGCTAGACATTATATTTTTTATTAATTTTAATTTGTAAAATAATAAAAAAGCGACATTATTTTCATAATTTTAAAAGCCGGAGGCGACACTTTACTAATTTTAGAAGGCGCGAGGATAGATACTAAATTTTAAGTTAGCGAATACTACCGAATTACGTTTATTTTGTATTTTTGTATTTTTTTTTAAAGGGTTCTATCCCTTAACTAGACTATGTATAGTAAATTTCTGTCTCACTGAACCCTCTTCGTCCCTTTAGTTAACATAGAGTAATGCTAAAACTTGCCTCAGCTTGTATACCGTATGTTCTTGATCAATTCCGACCTCGGGGTGTATCACACTGCTAAAATCTTCCATTTTCATTTACATCATTTCCCGAGCTGTGATTATTATTAGAGAAAGTTCCCCCAGATATAACGAGTTCTCTTGTTCTTTTAATTTAATATTAATTCCGTTCTTTGTTGCGTGGTTTCACCAAAACAGCAATAGCCCGTTCATTGCTTTGGTGGCTACCGCAGCAATCTCTTCTATTTCCCAAACTGTTTGCGAGTAAATATTGCTCGAACGTCCTTTTGTGTTTGAATTACTGTTTGCCCTTCTTGACATAAATTAATTAAAGATGATTTATCGGCTTATCAGTGACCCTCCCTGTACATTATCCGCTCCGATGTCAATTGATCGTCTAATGCCAAGATGCTGAGATAAAACGCGACATTCCTAAATTAGCTCTTGATTGAATCAATAGGAACGTATCCTCGTCATGATTAAATTATTAACATATTAGTCGCGTACATCGATTTCTCTCAGTCTCAGTTCGATACTTCAGTGATTTTGTTACGCAGATTAAATAAAACAAACCTCTTAACTTTTAGATTTAGAAAATAATATGTCTTTTCTAAAAATATTACAATTTAAAAATTGTTTTGTTTAGAGAAGAGTAATTCAAAATTAAAAAACTAAATTGTTGTTAAAATGTTGCTTAGTTTACAGTATAGAAATGAATCACTATAAACAACTGATAATAAATTGAAAATTGGTCGAAAAGTTAGCATCCATTCAAGTCAAATGTGTAAGATGGAGCCACTGATTTTTAGATTTACTATAGGCAACTAATAATACACAATTTAAATATAAAAAGCTAAATTGTCCTAAAAATGCAACGTAAAAAGTTATTAAAAAGTAGAAAACATTTCAGTGTATAATAAATAATAATATTTGCTTACAGTAATTTCAAAAATTAGTGGCTCCATCTTACACATTTAACTTGAAGGAATGCTAGTTTTTTGACAAGTTTTCAATTTTTATCAGTTGTCGATGTTGATTCATTTCTATACTGTGCTTAATTCAAAACCATAAATTTTGTATGAAGCTTTTATAAGCCGAAATTTCGTTGTAAAATGTTTATATCTACCATACACCTTAAGTTGAACGTTAACAACTTAAGACGCGCCTTCAAACCCTTCTGCTCGTCAAAGGCTAGTGTTAAATCCAACACGAAACGTCAACCCTAACTAGTTTGCTCGTGTTAATTAAACCCCTTTAATTCCATTGTGATCTGAACGTAGAACACGGCCCGATAACTTGCAACAACCGACCCGACGCTGCAATTCCCCTTAATTATGCTTACTCAGCTGGTACCTGGATGCAAATCAATTCCCAACTGATTGTCCACTTGTTTTTCCAGGCACTTCTATCCGACAGCAGTCCAAAAGCTGGAGGGCCGAACATAAAGCAGCCCGCACCTTGGGCATCATAATGGGTGCTTTCCTCTTGTGTTGGCTTCCTTTTTTCTTATGGTAAGTACGTAAATCCGTAAAAACCGCACACACAGCACAAAGAAAGCTTTTTTCAAATTTAGTTCTGTTACACCCTCGAGCTTAAAAGATATAAGCTCGCACTTTTTTTGCCTCCCAAGAGCTACTCGATAGAAGCTTCTATAACCTCGAGGGACGTAAAAACGTATTAACTTGAAGAATATTCTTAAATAAGTCTCGACCATCAATCAAAAGCTAATTACTAAGCTTTGATCACATAAGGTCATCAACAAAAACAATGCTCTTTCACACGTTTCCACTCATATTGATCCATTAATCTGCGCTCAATTGCTCTGACGTTGAATAGTTGATGTTTATTAATTTAATTATACAGAAACATAGAGTTATGGTTACTCCATTGGCAAACTTTATCTGGTTTATGTCTCGACCTGAAAAACAGCTTTTGACGACATCTAATTAAATTAAACCTTTGTAAATAAATAAAAAGGAACATTATTTTAAGCTGTACCAACTATGGTGCTTTATTAAGGATTAAAAGTGTATCTCTAAAAGGATTTAATCACTTTTACAATGAATATCCTCATAAAGCGATATAGATCGCCAGGACCGGACTGGTTTGTTCAGGCTTAACGGGGGCCCTTCACATCCTTTCCGAGAAGTGTCAGGTTAGAATAAAAAGTATAATTATTTAATACAAATTTTAATCAACTAATAATAAAAAATAAAAATACTGAAAAAATCGTTATTATTATTCGAAATAGGATGTCAAGAAGGTCCTATAGCCTCATTAATGCGGTAAACAGTTCACATGCGCCAAACTTTCTTTCTGAATACATACAGGGTGTTAATAGAGCAATTTATAAGATTTTAACTGGTTTGTTGAATAATGCTAAAAACTTGCCTTATACTAATGTTTATAGTTTTTGAGGCACACTGTTGTTTCCTTTTGTTTGAGAACCCCTAATATATTTTTAAATTGGCGGTTTTAATCTTGGAAACCAATCAACTATAATTTCACGATAATTCACGAGCACCCAACTATCAACTGCAAACACGTTGTCGTCGAGGCTGTAAACTATTTTTAACAGCTGATTGTTAAAAGTAAAAACAAACTTCTACAATATGTTTTTAAACATATAAACAAAGAAAAAGTCAATGTTCATCCCGTGGAAATCAGAGTTAGAAATCATCACATTCTCACGCATTTTTTTTAGCATCACTTCAACAAAAACTACTACCGGTTAAAATCTTTAACATTACTTAAATAACACTGTGTATATTCTAACTAAATAACTAAAGTAAAACAAAAAACTCTAAATCATTATTACGTAGATTTATGTTACAGTAGTAGGATTAGAGACTTGATCCTTGAGATAAGAGGCCAGGGTCTTGAGGTCTCCCCGCAGCCAAGTCCCGCGGGAAATTTCCCGGTACTATGTCTGTCTAGTCCGGCCCTGTAGATCGCGATAGCGGCTTGTATTATTAGCATGCACTTACAATGTTAAACACGATACTTGTAAATGTCGGAGGAACTTCAGATTAACAAGTTTATGATGATGTAAAATCGATAAGAAAAACACTTTGATATTTGAAGTTTGAGAAAAGTAGAAGAAACTCTTGATGATTAGACGTAAGTCGATCCGCAGTCTTTGTGCTTCCACACACTTTCTCAACCACAAAGACAATGGCAAAATGGACGCAAATCAAATTTGCACGCTTCAGGAGTCCCTCGAGGAACTCACGATTTGTTAGATGGAGGATTAGTAAAGTTAGCTTTCGTTATTAAACTTTTATCTTCTCGAAACGTCAAAAATAATTCCCTAAATGATGATTCAAATAAACACGTATTTCCTAAGAATAACGCCCATTCAATATGAATCTTTTACGTTTCCGTGTTCAATTTGTATAGAAACTATATCTGGAGTGTCTGCACGGATGTTGTTTTGAATTTATACTCGTATGCACTCGTAAGCACGCAATGCAATCTCCTTTCGGGAAAACTACCGATTCAATGAATATTCTCCCTGCCATATACAGAACCTCTGCTAATGGGTCACTTACATTAAATATGACCGGAGTCGGAGTTCCGGTAAACAAACTAGTTTCTAGTTTTAATAATATATGTTCAGTGGTAGTTCGCTCGTAATTATTCCTTACAAAAAACATTCAATTCTAGTTACAATTTCACACTAGACGATTTTGGAGCAAAAATAGTTATTTACATTCGCGTGTGGTAACTTCAATTTTACTTCGAGAACTTAATTTGAAACACGACGCGCCAGCGGAGTGTTTTAATAATTGAGCACTATAACTCATATTTGGAACTACTAGAAGAATTGCCTTTAAACTACTGAATGGAAATGTTCGCTAGCAGGATAGGTGCTCTGTTTATTATGCCGCCATTGTTCGGCAGTGTCTCAATACAGAGTTCTATGATAACTGGATAGTGAGAAATGATAGCATTTTATGGCCACCGAGAAATCCTGATCTTACAATAATAAACTTTTATCCGTGTGGTCGTTTAAAACAAATTGTGTACAGTGAGTCACTAGACAATGATGTAGAGCAATTAAAAAGTAGAATACAAAATGCAGTCCAGTCCTTATCAATCTTAGAAATAAAATGCAGTTTCAATGAATTTAAAGCTTGCATTGAAATCTGTGCAGAAAAAGATAATAGATAGAAAATTAATAGTTTAGCTTTTTGAGAATTCTATTTCATTTTACCATTTGTTAAATTTATTAAACAAAAGTTGAACCAAATTTGAATATTTTCTAACAATAAAATGATATTATCTCAAGAATCGTTCGAGTTAAATAAAAAGTAATTGGTGTTTGAGAGTTTGAAAACAAGAAGGGCAAATTTTCTAAGAAGTCAAAAATAGAAAATTTTATCCTCTTTTAAAGTCGATCCGGGGACATACTGTAGAATAAATAATTTATATGGATAGCATATTAGTTAGATACATAAAAATGGTTCATTTATTAAAACCAGATAATACACACAGAATCTCGATTCGTATATCACTACAAGTGGTGGTGCTACGTCCAACTTTGATTATAGTCCAGGCCACATAGCAATGTATTTACGACACCAACTAGAAATCTTTTCTGTTAATCATTACGTTCGCATTCATATATTAAAGCGGATAGATTTAATTGGCTGACTATTTTATAAAGTTTTTATTGCAAAATTGTTTAATAAAAACCCTGTAAAGTAGGCAACCAATTAAAAATATTTGCTTTAATGTAAAATATGACTGACTATAAATGCGGTAATTAGCAGATGACATTACTACCTGGTGGCGTAAATTCATTGATAGTTGATTCGAAGAATGTTTCAAAAATTGTTTTAAAAACTGTGAAATACCTACAATCTTATTTATTTTAAAAAAATATTAATGTTCTGCGCTACAAAATAATTTTTTCTGATACTGTAAACACATTTAATTTTAACAATTTCAGTTACTAAATCTTTGCAAAATAAGCATAGCACTGCACCCTTACCAAACATTTTTAATAGCATTTAATAATCTGGCATCTAATTGTAGTAGTAAGAGTGACGTTTTATCCCCATCCTTTGGACCGCAAATAGAATCAACGTGTTAAATCCGCCAGCATAACCCCTTAAATAACATTATGAATTTATGATTTTTGTGCGATTCTGGTTAATTACTTGGTCGGAACTCTATACAGGAGAAAAGCCGGTAGGAATTTGTGGGTCAAAGTTGAAAAGGTAGGAATCCTAAAGTGGTTTTTGCAGTGCTGCAGAAAGCTTTATAAAGCTTACGAGAAATACCCCCTTTGAGTCTCTTGTCAATTTTACTCTCTTCCGATACAAGAGAAAATTTTGTGTATCTAATCAAAAACCTACAATGTATAATCGTATAAATTTGCATATGTTGAATCAGCAGTCAAACAACCCTCCAGTATTTGGTAATCACTGTGTAAAATTTATGCTCGCACACTTGTGGGTGTTGATGAATGTCTTTATTCAAAATACGGGATTCTTGTATATCTTGGGCTCTCCCGAGTGCTGTTTAATTCAGCATTCGACGGAATAGCCAATTTGTCTAATGTAGCTTTCCCAACTGCGGCAGTTAATCTTGAGCCTGTGTTAATAGACTAGGAAGCTTGTATAGAGTGGCTCAAAATTTACAGAAAATCTTAGAAGGAAGTTGGTGGAAGCTTTTAGGACGGACGAAATAAAATAAGAGTTTAACTTTAAATCTTGTAAGAAATTTAGGAACAGTTATTTGTAATTACACGTTCGAAAACTGTCGCAGTCGTGCTGCAACACGAGAGCGCAAACGAGACATAGCAGTGGACGATTAATCGCAAAACAGTTTACGAACATATTATTTAAAAAAAAAATTTCTTAGTTAATATTAACAGTCAATAAAAAATGACAGGTAGCCAAAGTTAGTATGCCTATATGCGTTCTAGGATAAAAAGCTGCGTTTTTATAAATGTTTTCTAGGTATGAAAACTTAACATAAACAAAGGGATGCAAAAAAACATTGTTATTTGAAACAAAAAAGATATATACCTAAATTACAACTTCAGTTTTCAGAGAAATGTTTAAAAACATGTCTCTCACAATGGTGTATTTTCTTTAAGTGTCAAAAAATCAATTTTACGACAAAGATTTACTTCTCGCAACTCGACATGTTATTTTAGCTCAAAGGACTATAACTGGCACAAGTTCAATCATTTGCATTTCAGGAAAACTTTAAAGTTAATTGAATAGAGTGATGTTAATTATTGGAACTTTCTTCCAAACTGCTTATTAAGAACGACGTAATGTCATTAAATTTATCAAAGGTTTCTACATAAAAAGCTAATAACTATTCTTATTGTAAATAAATAAATTAAACAAAAAACATCTGGGTCAAAAACTCTTTAAGCCTTTATTAAAGTCAAATTCTTATTTTCTGAAAATATTACTATACAATGTACATATATACTTATTTTACAGAAGTATATATTACATACTAGAGTCACTAAATAAACACACAGTACCGCGACGTCCGACTGGCGTCCACCATATTTAGTTTGGAGTAAAAATTTAATTTAATTTTATCGATTTGGTGTTGATGTATAAATTGTGTAAATACTAAGCTGAAATTTCAAAAATTATTTGAAAGGTAGGCAACTTAATATACCTTTCATTTGTCTAATAATCGATAGATGGCACTATATACAGGCTTATTTACGAATGATGACGGAAGATTTATCCAACCAATCTTAAATTTTGGCATGAGCTTTCAATAAAATTTAATTTAAAAAATATTTTTGCGATCATAGTTACTATATATCATTTGACTGTCTTTGAGCAAATTTAATCAAAATGTTAACTGATGATGAGAAGACTGACATGATCTTGATATATGGGGAATGCAGAAAAAATGTTTCAGTTGCAGTAAGACTTTCTGCAGAAAGATATCTCGATCGAGAAGTTCCCACTGACAAAATTTCTCAAAGACTTGAAGCAAAGTTGCGTCAGAGTTGGCCTTTCTTGAAAAAAACCTCGCAACAAAAGTGCGACAGCAAATAAGAATGAGATTGTTAGAATTCAGGCGAAATTGGGCAAAATGCTGTGTCACAAAATTTAGGAATTAGCCAAAGTTTCGTTTCTAGAATAATACACGCTAATAAAATCCATTCCTGCCATGTTACACTAGTATAGACATCCTAAAACATAATCGCGCAGGAGGCGTGAGGTATAACTCAAGTGGCTCGAGCAGAAATAAAAATTTTATCAAGAAAATTGCTTAATATGTGAATTTGGTTGCATATAAATTCGTCATCATTCGTGAATAACCTTCAATAATTATAAAGTTTTTTTTTAAATAACTGAAGTACTATTAACGGGAAAGTATTGTCATCAACTTGTTTGCTAATTCGAGTTTATTAATTATCTACTTTATTAAAAGTACTCGCTTCGATCATAGGTTAAAACGTCTCGATTGTTAATCGCCTTCATTAACCAGCTTGTTGGTTAAATAACTATTAGTTGTATTCTCTGTGATCACTCTTTTTATTTATAAAAATTATATTTTTTGTGTATGAATTAGTTTTTTAATATATCCTTAAAAATTTGTAGTTAACTTTTAGTTACCTAATTGTTTACGATTCTGTTTTGTAGTTAACTGACGAATGTAAATATCTTTCTATATACAAATAATAAGACAAATAAAATACAAAAATGAGAACAAAAGATAATTCCGTCGAGTTTTTTGTTTTTTTTATATTTTCTTAATATTAATTTTCTTCAAAATAATAATTTCTTTACCATTGCCTCACAAGATACACTGACTCAACTACGAAAAAAAAATTATTGTTAAAGAAGATTAGTCACAGAACTTTGACCTCCAACAGCTCATGGAGAACTGCTTTCAAAAATTTCCATTTAGATTCCAAACATACTTGAAAGCTTTACAAAAGTTATCACCGCTTTAAAAAAATTCATCACGTTTTCAACTTTACAAAAAACAGATTTTATCGATTATATCAAAACATTAAAAAGTGACATAAGTTCTCTCAAACAACCGATTCAATTAGATAATCTCTGTTATTATCATCCTGTGTGTCATAAAAATTGCAACACTTTGAAGAAGTGGATAGATTTCAATCAAATTTAATATTCAAGTTAACTCTAATTAAAAATAACAAATGTTTAATATTTTAGATCAGAAAATTTTAACCAGTTTCTATAAAAATTATTATAGTTTACAAAATTTTTAACAGTAAACGTAAAGTTAAGCAACAAACCAAGTTACTTAGTCAAAATTTATATTGAGCAACTTTTATTTGTATATTCTACAAGGTTATTTACAAATCCATATGCAACCAAATTTACAAATTAAGCAACTTTCTTGATAATTTTTTTATTTCAATGAAAATATTTAATGAAAGTTACCCAAAGATTATTATTATCTTATCATTTTTTCCTGTGGCAGTTTTGTTGCGTAGCTTTTTTAAGAAAAACCATCCTTGACGCAATTTTGCTTCAAGTCTTCGAAAATTTTTGTCAGTTGGAACCACTCGATGCGGAAATCTTTCTTAGTCTTACTAAGTAAGAAGTTATAAAGTCTTACTGCAGTTGAAACGTTTTTTCTACATTCTCCATAAATCAGGATTATGCCAGTCTTCTTGTTATCAGTAAAAATTTTGACCAAATTTGCTCAAAAAATAGTAAAATTAACATAAAATAATATACAGTAACTATAATCGCAAAACATCTTTAAAATTAAATTTTATCAAAGCCTCAATGTAAGATTGGTTGCATAAAGCTTTCGTCATCATTCGTGAATAACCTTGTACCTATATTTTTTTTGTATTTGATGCCAGCACATATTTGAAATATATACAAAATTTATATTAGTGCATTACATCGTTGTAATGTTTGTGTATTTTTTTAGTAACGCAAATAAAGAGTAGCCAATATTGAGCTAGGCTGTATAAAGTTTCAGTTGAAAGCTTCAGTATAACATCTAATAAGTCTTTTTTCTGTTCAACAGGTATGTGATAACAACGCTTTGTGGGGACGATTTGTGTGAAACACCCGACTGGTTAGTGGGCATGTTGTTCTGGGTTGGCTACTTCAACTCGGCCCTGAATCCGTTGATTTACGCCTACTTTAACCGGGACTTCCGAGAAGCTTTCAAAGACACCTTGATATGTGCGATGCCTTGCTGCTTCACGTGTTGGAAAAATCCAGCAAGGTTTCTTTAGCCAAGCGAAGCATCGCCGGCTTACCAAGACGAGAAACTCTAACGAGCCGGACAAAACAAGCTACTAATAGAAATTTTGCTACGTCATTGTTAAGCTTTAACGCCGCTTTTGTCAAATTTTCAAATCCGGGTATTGAACGAGAATTCATTTTTCTGCTCCTTTTCAGACAGGGTCGATGACAGAACTGCGGTTCTGCGATGTTATTTCAAAGCAACGATACAAATTGTTCAAAAATAAATAAAAAACGCTGGCAATAGAAGCGCTTAACGAAAAAAATTTAAGACGTCATGTCGTTTACAAAAAGCAATAAATGAAGACTTCTTGGCTTTCGTCACGTTCTCAAGGACACAAATACGTAAGAGAGTTTCCAACCGATAAAATCACTAGTTTCTGTGATATTACATTAAAGAAAGATTTGATTGGTTTGTAAATAGTTTGTTATACGATTGTGTGATATTAAAGATGTGATTTTAATTTTGTACATAAGACGCCTATTTAGGAAGATTGTACGATAAATGTATTCGGTTTAT
Organism: Tribolium confusum; assembly: GCA_029207805.1. Classification (NCBI taxonomy): domain Eukaryota; kingdom Metazoa; phylum Arthropoda; class Insecta; order Coleoptera; family Tenebrionidae; genus Tribolium; species Tribolium confusum. The sequence goes on from JALGAY010000006.1 coordinate 17,945,240, forward strand.
TTAACACGTTTATGCGTATTTTTATGTTCCCTGTCTTCCCTTTCTTATTTTGTTTGCGCTCAAAAACTACTGGTTTAAACATTTCTCATTTAGTTCCGAGCGAAATACGCCGCCAAATAAAAGGTACTGTTGGGAATCGAAACCGCATCGTCTCTTCATCAAAAATTAAATCATCTCTTTCCATACGTGTAATTTTCAACGTTCCAAATTGATATACAAACAAAATTTCTCAAGAGACGGTTTTGCATTTCAAATCATTCCAACTGTAACTTTCAGTAATGTTCCGAATAAAAAACTCAACTGTTATTTGTTATATTGTTGATAAAACGTTTCGTTGACAAACCAGTTACATTTTTACATAAGAAAATGGTTTTTGTATGTTTATATTTTTATTAGTTTGTTGTCTAGGTGTATATTGTATACAAAGGCAGAGACAATCTTGTAGGCCTATTTTGTAACAAGTTTTATGTCGAATGTCATCAACTAATCATTCGTGTTACATGTCATGTATAAAAGAAATATACTGCAAATATATTGTTTGTTGAATCAGCCGTTTCATGACCTGTTTGCTATCCCTCATCCCAGACCCACTATACAGGCTGTCCCACTATACAGACTGTCTCACCAAAGCACCAAATTCAATTGAATAATGTTTAATTTTTAAGTATCTATATAATGCTCAAACTAAAGCTAATATAACTTCTACAGTATATGTACACTATATATAAAGTCTCTTAAAAAATAAAAGCAACATAGATTTCAAAATAAATCACTTTAAATTTTTTTAAAACTGAACTATCACAGACGAGTTTTTTTAAAAAGAAAAAATTGCAGCTAGCCACTAAAATGTAAGAATGTTGTCTATTAGACATTCATTAAAAATAATCGGTCGACTGCTACGAATAATATTCGGTCGATTAATATACTACTTGACGACCGATAATTCAAAATTTTTTCACTCTTGTTTAAAAGACCTAAACTCAACAAAAATTTGCTGAAAACTGCAAAGTCCAGATAAAAAAAGTTTCAATATTTTTCGTTTTTTTTTTTTTCAAAACTGATAATAAAAACATTCGATAGAGTAAAGTTTGACGCGAAAGTTAGTTAAAGTAGCACCAATAGTTTACTAACTGTTTCCCATTTTTTACAGTACGGTTCATTTTTATGGGGATCATAATCGTTAGATTAAACCTGTTATTAAACCATTTATCTCTCTGAAAAAGTTCTATTATTACCATGTTTTTATTAATTTACTGGGGTAATGAAAAAGTCTAAAAAGTAAAAATAATGTAACAACTATTGTAACCCTAGCATCCTGGTCTTTCTTCACTACATCGAATATCTACAATTAGAAGATTAAACAAAATCTTTAAAATCTGAAGTAACGAGAATATTTAGTAGAGCAAGGTTTAATGTAAGTAATCATTTATGTAAAATCCATTTAATTCCTTCTATTTCCATTTTTACTCTACAAAGATTTATCCATAAATGTAGTAAGTATTAGACACTCCGAATAAAAAAGCAGTGTCACATCTACTTCTGTGACCCCAATCTAGTCGTTTAACTCAATTTTAATGTAAATATGGTAAAACCAAAAATTTGGCAACTTAAAACAGGTGTTAATTTTCTGGTTAGGTTTATGTGTAACTTAAACTAAACAAAATTTAATTAAATAAAAAAAGTACTTATTTAAAAAAAATGTTTATTATTATTTTGTCTATCTAATAGCACAAAAAATATGTATAAATAAAAAAATTCGTTAATTTCATTTGACAAATTATTAGTACCGAGTTGTAATAAATAAACACAGGCAGACCAACCAAACAACACAAAACATAAATCATAATTCAATTAATTTTACAATAATTTTTAAAAAACCCCAAAAAACGTGGTAGCGCAAACTTTTAACAGAGTGAGATTTGCCATGGTGAGGTCTCCATATAAGCCTCACACAACCAAAAATTTATCACAGACTAATCTTTTAGATACTGATAGTTAGAAGTAACTCACAATCAGTAATCAGTAATCCCTATCAAACAAACCAACAAAGCTAGAAATATTTACTGGAAATCTAGGCACAAATCTAGGAATAAAATTAAAACCGTTAATAACAACTTTATTAAAAAATTAAGTGCAACAACTTAATAAACATCAAAATTAGGTGTTGTCAAACTGTAATTCAAACAATCAGAAAATATAAATCATCAAAAAACAATTTTTGAATTCCGTTTCTATATCAAAAACACAAATTTAATAATCTACTCAAAGATGGTTATTGAGATAGCAAAAAAATAAAATAAAAGACCAGTTTATCCGACAACGTTTCGTGACTTTATTAATCACTTTTTCAGGACGAAATTTTGGTAATATTTAGTTGTAAATGCACTTGTGTTGTATTTGTGTAAAGCAAGTCAAGTTCGAAATAAACTGGCGGCAAAAATTTAAGGATATTGAAATATTTGTGTAATATAAATTATTTTTAAAATTTTTGTTTTTACATATTAAAATCTGAATAAAAAGAGAGTCAGCTAAAGTAGATATCTGGCTTCTCAGATAACTTCCAAAAAAGTAAAACACCGATTATCAGCGCAAACTTTATATTTTAAAATTTTTATTCAGTTTTTTCTATCTGTACGTGCTATTTCGTGTTGATTTTTGTCAATTTTGTGTTGTATCATGACGAGATTTCATCTAACATTAGAAGAAGCCAATAGGGCACTCGGGATGTTACAAGGGGGCATGCGGCAAGTGAATGTGGCCAATAGATTTGGAGTGTCGCAAAGTGTTATCAGTAGGCTTTTTCGTCGGTATGAAATGACTGGTACTGTAAGGCGTAAGGTACGTGGTGCGAGTCGTCCTCGACAACCAACGGCAAGACAAGACCGACCAACAACCCCAGCTACAATGTTACGGCGGGAGTTTTTAAATGCTGCAGGAGTTACCATATCTGTTGGAACTGTACGAAATCGGTTGCATGATGTGGGTCTTTTTTTTTAGAAGACCTCTTAGAAGAGTTCCGTTAAGAGCTCATCAAATGCGGGCTAGAGAAGCGTGGACTGTTGAAAGACCGAATTGGAGAAATGAGTGGAACTCTGTCCTTTTCTCGGACGAATCTCGTTTTGGTCACCATAGTGACAGCAGAAGAGTACAAGTTTGGAGAACACGAAATACACCGCGTCATCGAGGTTTTGTCCAGGAGGCACATGCTTTTCGTAGAGGTTCAATTATGGTTTGGCCTGGAGTAGCTTGTGTGCGAGTTTGGGCACTCGCACACAATTGTACATATATCTGTGAGGGGAATATGACAGGAAGAATATACCGGGACGACATTATTTTAAACACAATCACCCCTATGTTTAACCATAGAAACCCGCCACTGCAACTTTTGAATGATAATGCTCGCCCTCACAGGGCTGGAATAGTGCTGCATGCGCTCAGGAGCCACCGTATACCACATATTCCATTAACACTTCTGTCTCCTGATCTAATCATAATCGAACATGTGTGGAGTTTGCTCCAGAAAAGGTTGGATCTGCATCAACCAGCCTCTATGACATTAGGAGAGTTAAGAGTAGTTTTACCACAATTGTGGGATGATTTGCCTCAAGAAGAGATTGATAATCTCATAAGAAGTATGCCCAACAGAATTGCAGAAGGTTTGGAAGTCAGAGGCGGACACACCCATTATTAACAAAATGTCGCAAATCTTAAGTTTAGCACACCTTTTAGTCCTGGCCAATTACACTAATAAAAATTAAGAAACCAAACAAAAAAGCATGTATAATTACGTGTAACTGAATCAATTAATAAGTAGAAATTAAATTTATTTTGAATCCATTGCATTTTACTTTTTAATTAACGATATCCCTAAATTTTTGTCGCCAGTTTATGTTCCACATCATCATTCTTCTCACTGATGCGCTCAGCGTTGCTAGTTACTGTTGCTAGTTAGCAGGATTACCAACCCACAATCCACAATTTCTTTCCTTACTGTTCGTAATGGCGAAAAATTAAATCTAAAAGATGTTACTTTAAAATTTATTTTTTTGCGCGATTGGTAGTTTTTGTCAGTTTACTGTGCCTGTTTCCACGACGGTAGGTTGTTGTTACTGGTTGCTACGTGTAACAAAATGGTAAGTAATTACATCCAAAAAAAACAATTTTGCGATTTATTTATTAAAATAAAATGTACAATTATTATAATTAATAGTAGTAATACTACTCGCATTTAAGTTTCTAGTGTTAATAGACAAACTTTCCGACGTAGAAGTCCCAGGTTGTTGTAATACTCCACCAACACCGCTGTCTAAAATTTTATGAGCAAATTCAATTTTGTTTATAAGGGAATCTTCCACGTAACTCTCGGCCACCATTGATGAACGCCACCCACCATGTATTTTAGTCCCAACACATCAACTCCGTTATTCACCAAAAGTGTAGCCGATGTGCGTCGAAACGAGTGTCCAGTAAAACCTTCAGGGGCTTGCGACTTTAAATACTTTGCAATTTTTGACGGCCAGTCTCCAATTGTGCCTTTTCCTGTGACTTGCCTAGTGCATTTTCCATTTCGATAGTTCAGAAATAAATGATCTGACGTTGGGTTGCTTGGTCGAATTCTTATGTATTTTAGAAGAATTTCCAAATAATGAACTGCTTCATTTTCTTTATTAATAACTGTGAACGTTCGCTGAATATTCGTTTTTGTATTTGGAATATTTACTATAAACATTTCTTCATGTTCTTCTATGTCACTTATTTTAATATTGTACAATTCCTCTCGTCTACAGGCGCCCGATACTCCTAATATCATTGCTACCCGCAAATATATTGTTTCCTTAGAACTCAGATGTACCATCTCATCATCTACAACATACCTTTTGAATTAAAAATTGTTCGTCTGGTGCTTCATTCATGAATTTTTCCATGTCTTCTTTGGTAAAAATTTTAGCCTTCTTAGGCCGATATCCAATATTTTTTCTCTTAAGATAAGCAATTAATGTAGCAAACTTAGAAATATCGATAGCATCATGGAGAAAAATTGTACTCTTCAGCATAAAATACTCCGCCCATAAACTGCCTGGGGCTTCAAGTGTCCACTTCTCACCACAAAATACGCTAACAAGCTCCTTTCATTTACAGAAATCTTCTTTGCTTCACGCCATTCCTTAAACAACTTGTATGTCTGTTCATATCGGGCTTTAGATTTTTCTGGAATTATTGCCGAACATCCTTCTTGCCAAGCGTCTTCTAAATCATCCGGCAGATCACCACTATCGCTCATATTTGCTTCGAAAACGGAACCACAAAACAGAACTATGTAGGAATGATTGTATCAAAAAGACAATTTTACTTGTTTGGAACAAAACGATAGCAATCTTCCCGATTGTTACAAATGTATTGTTAAAATTAATATTATTATTATTATTCTAGAAACTCCAATTGCGCAAAAAACGTTATAAGCATGTCGATCGTTAAGGATTACCGTTCTCAGACAATAATTGGAGGAGGAGCGATGCGACGATGTAAAAACAATTGTCTTCGAACGGTAAGCATTCCTTACCGTTCTCCATACTTAATATACTATTTTGACTTTTACATTATTTTATATTTTTTACTATCAACTGAAAGTAGGTTGTAGAAAAAACAATGTTTTTGTTAGGTGTGTAAGCTGCATTCTAAAGCTTTTAGTAAGTGGAATAGTCTTTTAATAATGACAAAGCTTTTCATGCACTAAAAATAAACACTTTACGCTCTTAACACAAAAATTATTATTTTATTTAATTAATTCAGTTCAAAATAATAAAAAGATTACTTTGACAACGCAAATTAATAAAGTTTAATGTAAATTTATGTATTAAATAAATATTTATTCAAATAACTCTCTAAAAAAGCGTCAAAGTGGTCTTATCGAGTGGTTAATTCATAATTTCTTTTTTTAAATTTCAGCAATCTCTAAAAACAGAAAACTTAAAATTGTCAGATTTCTGCGAATTTTAGACAAATGTCCGACAGCATGAGGGCAGCATTTACCTGAAAAGCCAAAGGAAAGTGTTCTGTGAGAGTTTTCATTTAGAATGAAAATTTCCAACAGATGTCACTTGTTGTTCCCAATTTGTACTCCTTTTTAGTAATGTTAAGAAACACTTAGTTTATTAATTTATTTTTGACGTCGTTATCGTGCTGCCGTACAATATTAATTGATAATAAAATTTGTTCCATTTCGTGCTTTTATAATGATGCAAAGGTGCTATCAAAAGCTCATTACATTTAGTATTCATACCTTACCAGACTCATTACTTGTAAACAGTTATCAATTTGAGGTAATTAAACTGAGAGTTTGTTTTAAAGTAAGTAAACAAAAAAACTTTTATAAGAAAAATATATTTTGGTTTCTGAGAAATTTCTATCAATATTTTTGACTCGTGTATAAAATATCTTATCAATATCGAAAAAACCGGCGTAACAGGTAATAACCGAACGATGCTCAGGTGGGTAGTGGGAAAGTCGCATTTTCCATAAGAGGTCGCTTGCTTCGCCGCAAAGCCGCGAAAAGCTCCGGAGTTACCCTAAACAGCACAGTTTGCCGCGCGTTGCCGACTAAAAACTACCATCGTTCGGAAAACCCAAAGCGAAACGTGCCAACACTTCGAAAAAAATTAAAAAAACACTATTATTTTTTAGATAGTAAGTTTCAAACAAAAGCTTTTAAAAAGCTTTTTATTATTAATAAAAAAATCAATGAGACAATATAAAATATTTATCAGTTTCTATTTCTGGTTACAATTTTCAGATGTCGAACCCACGCCAATTCCTCACTTGAACTCCACCATGAACGAGATCCTCGTGATAACAGACTTGGTGACACAAGCCTCTCTTAAGAACTCCACCGACAATCCCAACGACACCTCCGAAGCCATCCACATATCCAACAATTACGCGTACGTTTTCGAGCCGACATGGTCGACGAACTCTTGGCTCCTTTGCTTCCTGCTGACGGTCAAGACCGCCGTGATGGCCCTGATAATCATTGCAGCTTTATTCGGCAATCTTCTAGTGATAGTTTCAGTGATGCGACATCGGAAGCTACGTGTTATCACAAATTATTTTGTCGTGAGCTTAGCTCTGGCCGATATGCTGGTCGCTATTTGGGCCATGTGTTTTAATTTTAGTGTTGAAGTAACGGGAGGCAGATGGATATTTGGGTATTTTATGTGTGACGTGTGGAACTCGCTAGATGTGTACTTTTCAACAGCGTCTATTTTGCATTTGTGTTGTATAAGTGTAGACAGGTATTATGCTATTGTGCAACCTCTTGACTATCCCTTAATCATGACCAATGCAAGGCTTGGAGTCATGTTAGCTGTCGTGTGGTGTAGCCCAGCTTTAGTGTCATTCTTACCAATTTTTATGGAATGGTATACAACAGAAGAACATCTAGAATTTAGAAGGAAACATCCTTATATATGCACCTTCACCGTCAACAGGGCCTACTCAGTTATTTCCTCAAGCGTCAGCTTTTGGGTTCCAGGCATGGTCATGATATTCATGTACTACAGAATTTATGTTGAAGCTGACAGACAAGAAAGGATGCTCTACCGGTAAGACGCTACCGGAATATTTATAAGATGAAAGTAGTAATAATTGAATTTTAAATAACACTAAATAAAGAAAACTAAATATTCCTTCAAAGATTTCAAAGACTTTGTAACAATCAAGTGCAGCACCGAACTAATACGGTTTCCTCTTAAATTGTAGCAAACAATACCTCATTATCACTAATTGTATTATAAATTGAAAGCCTCAATTTCCTTGCACCGGCGCTTTCATAATAACAGATTAATTAGTCGTTGATTCAACATCCATCAATTCGTAAAATGAAACTCTTTATACTTTACATTGACCATTTGATTTAAGTACAAGACAACAGAAACAATACAAGATTAATATTCAAGAATAGACATCAGTTGTTATGTAGGATCAAAGTGTAATTAAACTCCTTCGTTGGAGAAACATAAAGCGGAAACTCCCTTTATTGTAAACTTGTCAATTATTTTACTGTTCGGCTAGAATTTCATGTCGCCTATTAATAATACAGTACACAAAAAACCTTTATCGATTCGGTACAGAGACGACCGCAAACTGAAAACAAAAATTCGGTGTCTCTTGAGAACCGCATTAAAGCCGGTCTTAGATCACCTAATCCCAACAAATTAAAAATTTCACTCGCGTACGATTTCGTCCAACTTCTTCTGATTTAAGAAGGGCTTTAATAATTTAATCCTAGCTTGAGGTAGAACTTAAGCTTCACGTTTCCAAGCGGAATGTTATCATTGAACGATTCTATTGATATTGACGACACATGTTTCATTGTGCGCAGCTAAAGGATTAAAAAGGACTCGCAGCGCTATTATAAACGAGAAATCAACCATAAATTTGGTATAAGATCGTGACGTCTGAAATTTTCGAGAAAAAAAATAGAAACTGTTCGAAGCAACCCGGCGCCTCCACCACTTTTATCTCAAATTGAATCAAATAGTATATTATGTATTTTCACAGTTTACTCACACTTTACTCAATTTTAATATTAAAAAGTAATATCAAATGTAAAAATATAATATAAATAGCAATATAACATTTATACCATTACACAGTTCCCAAACTACTAAAATTAAACAACTACTCCTCAGACCTAAATTCTTTTTTTTTTGGAGTAATTACGACAACGTACATGTTGGTATACAATACAATAAGTATACACCAACTATTTTTGACTAAATTAATGACTAAATCTTTTTTATGTCTATCTCACCCCTTTTAAGAAAAACTAAAAAAATACGACACTATCAAAGCTCAAAAAAGTGTAATCGGTTATTTATCACTTACTTTCCTCGAAATATAATAGCAAATCTGTTTCTAGATTTTACAAGTTTTGGTAAACATGTTGAATTTATTAATATTGTGGGCAAATAAGAACTAAATCAAAATAAAAAACTTTTGTAATTTGAAAGGGCCCGATGCCAACAAATTTAGAACTCGGAATTGTAATAAAAAAAATGGTAACAAAACACAAATGGAAAACGACAATAAAATAAATAAAAACTTCTTTATCTGCAAATTTAGTGTTCTAACTAAACAGAGCACCAAAATTCACTGAAAAAAGGCAATAAATTCTAAACAGGTCCACAATTCCCAGTATCTAGCTGAAGCGTCCTTCAATAATTGTATTAGTTGAATTACTTAAAAATAAATAACTATTTACAAAATATTAGTTTTATACTACTGACTACAGACTGTGCTACAAGCTCTTAAATAATTATTTTTTGTAAAATAATTTAATAATAAATTTAAAAAAATAGCCAATTACGAATAAAAATTTCAAATTACCACCGCTTACTGGTTTTTCTCAGGTAATAAAACAAACATTATCATCAATATTTCTTTTTTTTTATTTAGAAAGTATTGCTATTTTTAAGTATATTTAAACTAACTACTTTTTCCCACAAAGTAAAAAGCTTATTACAATTTAATGCATGAAATTCTGGTCGTCAATGCCAATCAAAATTTTGATTAACATTTCATAAATTTTAAATTCCGGTTTAGTCTTGGAAAAACCAATGTTGGTAACATTTATTGAAACAGTTCTAATTTTGCATAATTTTATTGTTTTTTTACTACAATTACAACAGAGACGTAATACCTTTTTGATAATTAAAAAAAAGCGTTTGCAACTAAAATTTAAAAAAAAATAGATATTGCAACATTGACTCAAAATGGTTGTAGTTGAAAGTGTTAAAAGTTTTAACAAGTAATGAATTAATTAACAATTAACCCGATAATTAGTTTTGGCAAATTTTATCTAAATCAGTGATAAAATTTTTATATTAAATTTTGTACTTTTTTCTTGTTTGCTCCAAAGTTACATATTTTCAAACAAATCCACGGCGCACTTACAGTTTTAAAGCCGCCGTAGTAACTGTAACAATAAGCTTCTTAGCGACTTATTATATTCCCCAACTATATACTCTACATAACAGGTTTAAGTACCATGAGAGCCCACAATTGTAGATATAGTGGTGTAATGGCTTCTAAATATTTTCGCTTACTGTCATAAGTACCTCAGTATACCACAGAACTCTAAAATATTTTAATCAAAAATAATTTTCTGCGGTTGGTTTAGGTGCAGGTGTAACCTGCGAAAATACTCTCACTACTACTAGTGCACAATTTTTTCTACGGCTGGTTTAAGTATTTTCTAATTACATCCAGTAGCTTCCTATGCTTCACCAATTCATTAAGTCGTCACTTATCAGCAAAGTTACAAAATAACAAGAGTTCTTAGTAAAAATAATTAACAAAAAAGTTTATCAATAGACTGCATTTAAATAGTCATAAAATAAATATACAAACCTATTCATATTAACGCATCTTAAAATAATATAAACCAGTAATTTTTTTAATGTAAAATAATGTAACAATAATAAAGTGAAAACTGTAATATAATATCAAAATGTATCATAAAACATTACCCCGCTTTAATTTAATAAACGTTTTCACAAATTTGTGGTGATTAGCCCGAGAATATTTTACATTATAGTTTATAAAAGATGTCATAGCGACGAGGTAAATTGCAGATTGAACATAAAAAATATTTAGAAACACAATTGTGTATTAAACTTGCCCAAAATGGACCTAATTACAACATTCATTTTGTAAAAATAAAGTAAAAGAATTTCTAAATTACCTAATTCACTTCATTACTTAAATTATTTAATGTAAGTCGATTTAGAAAAAGGACATTTTACAAAATTATTATCGGAAAAACCATTAATTTAAAAAGACAATAATACGAATTTAAAATAACGAGTGACTTAAATCTTTCGTTATCGAATTGCCATTGTCTATAAAAACGTGGAGCTCGAATCGATTCTTAACTATCACAAGAGTAGCATTTTTAATTAATTTAATTCTAAAAATTCTTTTATTTTATACCATTTAATATTTCAGCTGCATATCATTCATTTATCTAATTCATTAGATAAGTATGGTTTAGTTCTATCAGCAGCTAAGAATTTTGCAACATTTGGTCATAATTTTATTAGCAATTTATTGTTTGTACCAATCTATAAAGATTATTTCATCATAAATTATTGGCGGCTCTGGCTAGCTCAAAAAGAGATTAAATTAACAAAAAAAAAACACACAAAACAAAGAACTTGGCTTAACACAACTGCACTACTGCGACTGTTATGACATCCTTCACATCCTAGTTATGTTAAGTATCAGCTATATTGTAACAACATACTGTCAAATGTACCTTATTAAAGGGGTTGTATACCAAAAAACAAAAATATGATAGGAAAATTCTAAAAACGAATCTCCAAACGGCAGATATTAAAGAATTAGAGATCAAAGTGTAAAAAACGTTGACGTGTGACGTCATACCGACATTTTCTAGTCCATCTCATATGTCGTGAGATTGTTTATGTCCTGTTATCGTGCCTGTCATTAAACTTTACAGTTTTTTATTATATTTTAATCCCGGTTTTAAACCAAGAAATACCAAAAATAACACTAGTCTACAAAATTAAACTTTAGTTTTCTCATTCGAATAAAATATATTTTTTTTGCATAAGCTACTAAGGGTAGCTAATATATATTTTTCTGTTTTCCGCTAACACGTCCCACTTCTCAGAAAAAACGTTTTGTTTTTCACTTTTGCATATAAAATGACATTATTTGACTGACGATGACGACTATATTTCTAAACCAATTTTAAGTTTGAGATAGGTATTGAGCGCAGAATTTCATGGTCTTTAAACGCTGTAAGAGTTTTTGTCCTAAGAAACGCGGTTTAAAAGTTATAGCCAAAAAAAGATGTTAACTTTCAACAGTTTTGTTGTTCACAAAATGTCATTTTTTCTGGGGTATATTTTTTCTAGAATTATTTAAAAAATAAAATTATTTAAGTTATTCAATAGCCTAGCATGTTCTGAACCCAAAAACCTTAATATTTTTTGCAAATACTTTCTGATCTTGATGAAGTCGCTCGCCATGTTTGTCACTCATACTTCCAAAGTTTTCCGGCAAGAAATTATAAAAAAATGGTAACGCCACTTATAAAATAAATAACTTTATTTTTTAAATAATTTTAGAAGAAGGATACTCTAGAAAAAATGACATTTTGCGAACAACAAAACTATTGAAAGTTAACATTTTTTTTTGGATATAACTTTTAAACCGCATTGCTTAGGGCAAAATTTCATACAGTAGTTTAAAGACTATAAAATTCTGCGCCCAACACTTATCTCACACTTAAATTGGTCTAAAAGTATAGTAGTCATCGTCATTCAAATAACGTCATATTATATAAAAAAGTAAAAAAAACACGTTTTTTTCTGAGAAGTGTGACGTGCTAACGGAAAACAAAAAAATATATATTAACTACCCTTAGTAGCTAATGCACAAAATATATATTTCATTCGAAAGACAAAATAAAGTTTAATTATGTAGACTAGTGTAATTTAAGTAAGTTAAAGAAGAATCCGAATATCTGCAGAACGATGAAAATCTGGAAAAAATTAACGACATAATCTTGGTGTAGGTGCGGCAATGGTGTAGGTATTATTTAGGCCAAAACCAAAAAAATCTTTACGTTTTGTTGAGAATAAACTTGAGTTGAGAACAAATGTGAGAAATGAAAATATTTTTGATAACTTTTAGTAACCACAAACAACAAAAAAAAACAATAAAATCAAAACACAAATGCTCGCTTGGTCCGATGTCGGTATGACGTCACGCGTTTAACTTTGTTTTTTTGCTGTTCAAAAACCAAAAGTCATAGCGACTTGCGGTTTTGATTTTTAATGATAGATATTTTCTACAAATTTTTAGACGCTTTTATAAAATGTTGGTTTACTGCCCCTTTAACAGTGAGCGTTATGCTTAATTGATATGTGTGTCAAAATTTTTTTTCTCAATTCAATTTATTTAATTTTTATTTTTTTCTAATTTTATATTAAGCATTCACGGTAGGTATTTTAAAAATGACTAAGAGCAATAAAAGCGACTTTCATCAGGTATGATTTTAGGATACCAGTGCTTTTAACTTTCGCGTGTAAATGACGTCACACTTATGAAGCCTATTAGCTAATAATGTAACCAGTTAGAATATTTGCTTATCAAATATTTAAGAAGAAAAAGATAGCTTACAAACATTTATCAATTATACATACGTACTGCATCTAATTTGGACAATTTGTACCACAAAATATTGTATGCAAAATCTCCGTAAATAATTCTAGCCGATTCATCTTTTTAAAGAGACATGGCGTCTTCTAAAATTTATGTTTAGGTACTTGTTACATAGTAGTAAGTAACTAACGTTAATTAAATTATGTTTACTACTTTTATACGTGTCTTTTTTGTTTTTTCTACATAACCAATTAAAATTTTAAATTACAGATTTTACCTTTCCACGTTAATGAGTTTGTGCAAAACGAATATTTTAGGTAAAACTTTAGCTAATCTTTTCCATTTATCGATTTAGTTCTTAACTTATATCACCTACACCAACGAGAATTTGTCTTCTTCTCGCCATCTCGCTAGGGAATTCAATTGTGTAAGAAAACAAAGATCATGTAAATGCTTCTGAGTAGAATTTATTCAGGAAATAGAAACTCTTATAAAAACTACGTTCACAAATTTAAGAGTATATAATTTCATATTTAAAATTGTTTAATTTTTAATTTACAATTTAAACAGTACAAAAAACATATCATTTTTAAAACAAACCTTCCGTAAAAGTTGTGTCTACAACTGATTTAACATTTCGGTTAAATTTTTCCAGCAGAGTTTGCCCTTAAGAAAAATTTATCCCGGCGCATCCACCATTTCAGCTCAAACAATACGAAATTAATCTCGTCGTTTTCAGTGCAAACATTTTGATAGGATGTTTCTAAAAGTGGAAACAAAGAATGAAAACGCGTTAAAACTTTTAATTTGCATGATAATGTCTTTTGTGGTAAATTTTCTTTGATTTGACTCTATCATGAAGAAGCGACCGTAAGAAATGGAGTTGGCGAGTGGCCTTTATTAGGTTTTGTAGCTTGAAGCGAGTTTTCTATACGTAACCCTTGCAAACGATAAAGGAAATAAAACTCGACGCGCAGTCTAAAATTAGTTTAATAAACTGTTTACTGAAATAATTACGGTTGGTACTATTAAATAATATCAGATCTCGAGTCGGCTAAGTAAATATTAGTTTAGATCACTTGACTCGAGTAAAGAAAGCTATTCGTTTCTGAAATAAGGTTACAAGTCCTTAGGGTATTTCATAACTTATATTTTACTCTCGGATGGTTTTTGTCTTTCAACTTGTATGAAATGTAATCGATGAGATACTTAGATGCAAGATTATTTTTTGACACAAAACATATTTCGTAGAAAAGCCGGCTAAAAAGAATCATTCTGCATAAACAAACGCCCGAACGTTTCATGTTTTATATTCGCCCTTTCGATTGGAATATGCTTTTTACACCCCCGATATGATTGATTTTCAAGCCCTGAATTTCCGCTGAATTTCAAATTTGCAAATATCTAGATCCGTTCGTAATTTAATTGGAGTCGTGATTGTGAGCGGCTTTAGACGGATAGAAAATACCGTGACGTCAGCAATTACGTCTTGTCTTAAGGGAAATTCAACGGATTGCTTCAGAGACTGCCTGCTAAAACCATCAAGAAGACCGGTATTCAAATAATGTTACATTTCCTTTAGTCCTTACGTAAACACCATCAAACGAAAATTGATCATCTATGTTTAGAAGAAAATTTTCCAATTCGAATAAGTCGGAAAATACTCAGAAAACAGGATTATAAAGTTTTGTCCTTTGACTGCACTACATATACATAATACCAAAACAACAAAAAATCTTAAATCTTGACAAAAAATCGATTCAAAATTCTTATAAATTAAAATTTTTCAACATAGCAAGCTCAGAAATTCAATTTTGTGGCTTCTTATAAAAATACTGAACCTTC
The DNA here is from genome assembly GCA_029207805.1 of Tribolium confusum. Classification (NCBI taxonomy): domain Eukaryota; kingdom Metazoa; phylum Arthropoda; class Insecta; order Coleoptera; family Tenebrionidae; genus Tribolium; species Tribolium confusum. The sequence continues at coordinate 17,960,276 of JALGAY010000006.1, forward strand.
TTCTAGTAGAAACAATAAAGCAGTGAACCAGTGCAAATAACCCCAAGCCATTTGTTCTTTCTCAAACTAAAAACCCGTAACTGCTCCAAATGGATTAATTTTTTATTACACTTAAAAGTTTTGCTTCTTTTTCTTTCGGAAAAGTCAACATGTAATAAGAGTCGTAATCTTGAATGGCAATGTAAAGTTAGTTCAGTCCTAATATCAGTACAAACGTACGTTTGAAGAGGCATGCAGGCTTGATTCCTTTGATATCCATCGGCTGTAAACTATGCTTGTTAGATACCATACTGGGCCGTCAGTGCATACCAGCATATTACTATTTTTACTGTAAACAGACTCTCTAGGACGCTATTCATTCAGCGGTGATGGAAATTACCACGAAACTCGAAATGCGGATATTAATTGGGCTATAAAGTGGGGTGGCTGATGCTGAATTATTAAATGATGGCTATTGCCTAGCCAAAATGGTTTGTGAACAAACACGTCTGAAACGCACCAAAATATATTTTTAATAAATCTCCAATTAAAAATGTTTTGCTAGCAATTAAGCGAGTGAAAATGACATAGCTTTTCAAACCGTCTTTATTTATTTGTCTCATTTCAATTTAACTTTTCCTATTGGAAATTTATCAATTTTGCAAAACCAAAAATAATTGCAAATTAAAATCAGATTTCTGCAGTGAATTGATTTTATGACTAATAAAATTAACCTCCCACATTTTGTTATTTATTTGCGAAACAATTTTGTTAATACACCGAGAGTTAGTTGAATGAAATTTATTTATCATGTTATTATAAAAAATAAAAAATTACAAAGCTTCCTCCGCAATAATCCGCCTACTACTCAAACCTGAAAAAGCACATCAGCAAGTTAACAAAACCGAAATTCGCTTTGCCTTACAAAAACATGCAGGCGTAAGGTAAACTCAACGTTTGTGTAAATTCAATTCGAATTCGTTGCATGTAATGGTAATTCAAAGAAGCCAACACTTTATCAACATAATTTTCAGACCTTCAAACACATTTGAAAGACAAGGAAAAGTTTAATTAAAATTTCTGATAATTTAAGTTCGTCTTTTTCTCGGTTGGATTATTAAAACCACGATGTTAATATCAATTATTAACGTCGCGGTTAATTTATATTTTAAATAAAGCTTTTCACGAAATTAAAATCTATGTGAAAATATGTAAAATATGCGATGGTAATAATCCGAGATAAAACCGTTTACATTTGTTCGTTTTTATTTTGAAACACTTGAAAAAATACAAATAAAAATCTTTAAGAAACGACTTTTATTAAACCTCTCCTATCAAGTATTGTACAATTCTTCAAATAAAAAAAATTCCATTTTAATTAAAAAAAAAAGATCTTATAACGGTCCTCGAAACAAGATACAGAATTAAACTGAAATAAAAAAATTAGAAGAGGATTTATTCTATCGAATAATAATTCAAAACTCAAACTAATTTAAAAATTCGTATACATTATCGCCTATTGAATAAAACATTTTTATAACCTGACAATATTCATACACCCAACTTTCGTCGCCATTCACTTCACTTCATTAACCTCTCACCTTACAAGGAAATCGACTCGATCAAAATTACTATATTTCTGCAGCAATTCATATTTTTAGTTTTTCACTCATTTAATTTTTTTAAATGCATACTAGTCTAAAATTTATGAAATTTTTTTAACTTATTTAAAAAAAAATAGTTATATTATTCAGTATTATGATTGCTGCAATTTTATTGAAAGTTGCTTTTCAGTATACTTTAATAGATTTTTTATAACTTTTTTCAGAGAGGTATATGATGTGCAAAAGAAATACATTTAGCACGTGTTTTGAAGCCATATAGAAAAAATTAAATGAGCCAAAAAGACTAAACCTGTTTGGGCCTGCAGCAACCTAGTGTAAAAAATATAGATACTTAGGCATATAATGGTCTATTAAGTGTATTTAAAAAGTTATAAAACTCATAGACATTTTAGAAAAGAAGGCGCAAAGAAACTAGCAACATTTAAAAGTAGTAGGTCTAAAATATTAAGTGAAAGCAGCAGAGATATATTATTTAATAATTTGTTGTGCCCAAAAACAACCAATTTCTACAAAAATAACCCTAAAAACAGTTAAAAATGTAGAAAATATAAAAAATTGCTTTAAAGTAACAAACACAACGAAACAAACAAAACGTTTAGCTAACAAAAAAACCGAAATATAGCTAATAATTTTTTACCCAGTTTTAAGCATAATTTCAAGACCAAAAAGATGAAAGTAAAGAAACTATTAAGATCGAAATAAATGGTATAAACAAATTTTTGAGTAAGATGTAGCGAGCTGCTGCAAATGAGCAGAAAACAACTTAAGCTAGACTTTTTACAGAATACTGTAAAGTTGAGAAGAATCTGTTCAATTTAAGACAAAAAAAATCTTAAATGCATGTTAGAAAAGAAGAAAAAGAACCCTGCACAATATTTGTCAGTGTTCAGCTTTTAATGTCAACCAGTACAGCTATTTTTGGGCTGATAGCTATTTTAAAACATGCAAAAATAAGTAAAATATAAACCGATTTTTAAACTGTCAAACAATAACATTCAAAAAACCATTTGATAGCCTATCCAATGCATCTAAAAATATTTTTTTTAAATGTTACTATTCTTATAGAGTAAAAAATAGCTACAATACAAAAATTACATTTTTGATCGGCTCGAACTTCTAAAGTCTTAAACCAATAAATATAATCTCAAGTGCTTGGTCACGTTCGAAATATTCTATACAGTAGGGATTCCATATAAAAAATTACCTAAAATTTTTTTTTCAAAAAATTGTTTCCTTATTTTGCAAGAAAACACTTTCTTTTTATTCAATATCTGATTTAAAAAAAAAACAATGCGGTGTAAATAAATGTCACTCTGTTATTGTTTCTATGACAACGTAATGCATTTAATATAGTAAATTAAATTCGAGGCGTCATGTGTTCCACAATGGTTCTTTAGACAAGAAAACAAGTAATAGGTAAACTATGAGAAATATAATAAATCTAGTTTCAGTGCAGTAAGCGAGCTGACTACAACCTCAGACTAATTACAACAGCTCCTCCTTTAATTTACAGATTAAACCACAAATAAGAATATTTTTTAAAATATTATATTGTAAGATAACCATTTTTTTAAATTTTTTGTAACGATAGAAGCACTTTCTATTAACTTTACAAAAAATACCAAACAGATGCTCTTTTTAGTTTCTATTTCTTCTAAATTCATCTAAATTCAAATAACAAAAAAATTTCGTACATTAAATTAATAGTTATTTGTTGTAAATGTATAAAAATTGAATGCAAAAAAAAATAACGCTGATTGCCTAATTTGTAGCTTCTTTGTAGTTTAGGTAAACCTTCCGTCCCATTTATTATTAAATTTCTATCTATTTATTAAGTTTTTGCTATAATTCTTGTTTGCTGATCTCTTGCCTAATGTTCTGCTTAACTTCGTTAATCTCTTGTTGTATAGTTATACCTAGCTTCTCTTTCTTTTTTGCGTTTGCTTTCTTCTCCTATTTCTTGCTTGGCCTAGCTTTTTTTCTCCTTTTAACAGCCTTGCATTGTTTCTATTTTTCTTTCCAACGTTTCTTTTTTCTTCTCTAAGTCTTCCTTCTCGTATACATATTATATGTATATATTTTTCACTTCCATAAATTTATCCAGATCGTCCTTTTCCAAATTAAAAAAAAACAACACAAATTTAACAAAAAGTTTTCAAATTTGGAAGTCTCATAGATGTCGCTAACTTTTCTTAATACTGCCGCTAAATGCCACCGCTGCATATTTCTCGCTGTTGCAAGGTTTTGTCAATCATTTAGTTTTAACAAATAAAACTCACTTTAAAGATTTATTATTTTCTCAAACACAACAACAATTAATCTCAAAACCACAGCACAGGTAACTAACAATATACAATTTTCTTTATGCTGATTCTCTTCTCCAGCAATTTTTCTGATTACTTCATGAACTAATTTACAACTTCATAGTCGTATCATTTGATACATTCAATTCCGGGATGTTCTGAGTTATTTAACGACAATACTGAATTTTGGTTTGAATGAAATAATTTAGAAAATGCTCTAAAATAATGGATCGTGACCAAAACTCGATACTCTAAGATACTGATAAAACTTCAACTACAACTCTAATATTTAACTACCGCTTGTGAAAGTACAAACTTCCACTAAGTAAAGTTAAACATCGTAATGTATTTCGCTTGAACGAAAACTGTTATTCTTTTTTGAAAATTACCTATGCCACTGACAAAATCAGCAATTCATTTTCCATCGACGTTAAACAAATATTGAGATGTCAAAGTGAATATAATTGCATAAGTTTCAATAAACAATTAGGGGATTCGTTATTTTCAATACAAGAGTTTTTAATGTATATTTATGATATTGAGCTGAAATTCGGATATGTAACGAAAAGCGTCGTGCTTATACGAAAGCACCCTCTTCAAAAAGCTTTCTTTACGATTTATTTTTAGTAGAACACAATCCAAAATACATATATTCCAGAGGCGACTCTGCGAAAAATCTCTACTCTTCGAGATCAATAAAGAAGTTTTTGACCCTGTCCGGGACAAAAATCAGCAAATATTCAAGTTGATGACCTAGTATCGGTTCATTGTTTTATACAAAAGGCGAGCACTCGTCTACCGCGATAAATTTTCGAGTTTGCGCCATGTGTAAAGAACAATGTATCGATGCAGCCGATAAAAATTGCATCAAAGAGAGAAAATCGTAGATTTTTTTGTTTTCGATTAATTGAAAAACTTTAGTGAATTGCAACTTCCAGCGACAGTCAGCGAAATATTAGACGCATTTTGTTATTTTCTCCAGAGCGTAATGTGTTTTTAAAATGGAAGCTTTGAGGAGATTGCTTTATTTCTTCGTAAAAGCCACGCCAACACACGAATTCAACGAAAAACTTCAACAAAATGGATTTATAAGTTAATTTAATAGAAATCTCATAAACATGACTCAAACCCTTGAAGCTTCCACTACTTAGAAAGCATACGTTTTGAAAAATCTGAAATATTGGCAAAATTTTTCACTCCACTGGCAGCGTTCATTATTTATGTTGTTCGTTCGAGTGTGTAGAGGTTACCGATCAAGGAAATGACTCCAAACTTCGTCTTGTTTTCAATATTTATTCAAGCAATCGATTGCACACAAAATAATTAAGCAGTTCAAGCATCTCTAACAAAATATCGATGTTCGAGAGGTGGTGATACCAAATGTAAGCGCTGAATTAAACATCTGGTATCACGTGTAGTTCCATAATGCATGAGAATATGACAATGTAATTCGCTGCATATCTCTCAAGTGAAAAACTGATGAAACGCCTGTCACTCTTCGAGAAAAGAGAGTTTCGCGTGCTATTCTCCTCCAGGAAAATCCATCTATTGTTTATCTATGTGTCCGAGATTTCTCTACATTTTTTTATATTCTTTTCTTTTCAATTACCGTCACGGCGATAAAGAAACTCCCTCCGGGTTATCCCTCGGCTCTCACCTGGATATCCCACAAAGTCGTCTCTAGATGGCCAAACAATGACAATGTCGTAAAAATAAAAGATTGTAAACAATGTCGTGTTTGGTCAACTGTGTTCTTGAGATACATCTCTAATCCAAGACCTCGCCACTCCAACTGTGGTCTTGTTACGTCTACTTTCAACGCCTCTTGCTACCACCCGACAATGTCACATGTTGACAAATTACTCTACTTGTAAAATACACTCGGGAAATGAATACGTTCAACTTTAATAATGTACAAGCGAATACACCACATATTTGATATACCCGAGACGCGAATTCCATCAGGAATTACATTTTTCCTAAAACCTCTCAAGTGAACGAATAAAATGCGACTCTCAGATAAGATTCTTCTCAATCCGGCCAACAATTATACACCTAATTATGAGAGTTTTCAGTGTACTTTTCCATTAATCTCAGCTGTTATACAGAAAATCGCAGAGTTTCCGAAAACTTCATTAAAACTTAACGACTTAACCGAAACTTTGAAACATCATCTCCATTTTCCCCAAAAAATGCACCACTTTTATGATTTATCGTGTAAACTGGACCCGGGTTTGTTTAATTAAATTAGACTCTGCAATAACATCTTGTGTTTGTTAATTACCTCAAATAACGATCCGGTGTACTTCATCAAATATTCATGGGAGGATTAGGTTAGATGAAATAAAAATCAATTCGAGGCTGTCAACTTATTTATGTATTATCTTCAGTCTCTACATGAGAAAATATAAGAGAAGAAGGCACCTGATGTAGCAATAGCAGTTGCAACAATTCCTACCTCTTGCTTCGAATTCGAGGACATTCTGTTGGCAAAAACTCGTTGTACACTTTGCCGACTTAATAATTTACCCAATTTTGTCCACATTGTGACGTGCGTCAGAATGATTGAAATTCCGCTAAATTTGTCCAACTTTTAACCGTTTCGAAGCTGCAGAAATGAAATTATTCTGTTACCGTTGTAGGAGACAGCCTCGATTTACGTCAAATTTAGTCTGTCGAAACGACTTTTCTACTGATAATAATGAAAGCTCAACTTTAATCAAAATGATCAAAAAACTTTACAGCCTGCTCGAACTTCACTATATTATAATCATTACTAAAGTTAATTAAATTGTTCGAGTAGAGAAACATCAAATGGGGGAAATTCGCGTAATTATAATTAATTTTGTTATCCCTCTTTAGCTTAAATAATCCAGATCGGGTAATATTTGATTTAATTTAAGCCATTGGTAGCAATAAAAATACTTTAGTCAAACGCTCTTTTGAGGGGCAACAAAATAATTAAAGAGCTTAAGTGCTAAACAACGAATTTCATTTCGTTTGTGAGCTGAGCACTTCACAATGACACCAGAAAATCATCAAAACAAATCAAACGGTGTCATGTGCGTAATATCTGTTTACAATAGCTTTTCCACGAGAGAAATGTTGCTATTCTAGACGTTGGTATGCTGAAAACGCATGGAAATGGGGTCATAAATCTATTCAATGCCTTTTTCAACTCCTTCATGTGGTAGCCACGTAGAAAAATGTTGCACAAAACCTACAAAAATCGTTATTTTTTAAATTTAAAATTGTATTGATAGATCATACGTTACCAACTTAAATATGAATAAAATGACAGAGTGACGCCATTGACGCTTCTAAATAAGATCGTAAAAATATCCAACGCTAATGTAGCTTTTATAAATGAACATAAACACTATTTAATGTATTTCAATGCGTTTTGATGCCATTATAAAGCCATAAGACAATAATTGCATTTCTAAATATTTTTGTATACTTCCAGTAAAAAAGAATAATCAAAATTTAATTAAAACAAGTGTTTCTAGTTTTTTTATGAGTAAAAACATATTATTTTAAAACGTACTAATAAACAAGAGTACTTTTCATACTGTATATGTGTTCATATTTGTCCAAATACGGGAAATGCAAACAAAATTATTTTCTTAGTTAAGTATACACAGCACATACTCTAGGTTTGACTTAACGTAAATGCGGGTATAACATTATTAAGTTTCCCTGGATTTAGGAAGGAAAAGTGCTACACCCAGACTTTCGGCCTGTAAACACTGACACACGTTGGAAGTTGCCTACCTTAATCATCTGTCAGCAACTCTAACTAGAAAACCTTATAAAGCCCATAATAACTGTTTATGTCTTCATAAAATTTCAAATTCGGGCTCAAGTTTTACAATTAAGGTCTAAATTAAATATAAAACTGACAGGTGTTTAAATAAAAACAATGTTTAAGGGTGCCCTATACTTAGGAACATGTTACTTCATTTTTACTTTTTGTACACTATTTAAGTAATACGGAAATATGCAAATTCTAAGTACATATTTAGTGCTGACAAAACCAATGAAAACATAAAACCGAATAACTGATTTGAGACAAAACCAGTTTTCGAAAAAACCGGTTAACTAGATTTTTACAAAACCGGTTTTATACTATTTCTAAACTGATTTTATATAACCTGTTTTAGACGCTTTTGAAAACCGTTTCGTAACTAATTTTAAAGGTTTTTAAAAAACCAATTTGACCGTGTTAAATAGTTTGTAAAAATGACTTTTAAAACTGTATTTCAAAAATGGTAGATATTGTAAAAATGTTATACCTAACTTTAAAAATAGTTATTTATGATATTAGTGTTAAAAGTAAGATTTTATTTTGGGAGTAGAGATAATTAAAAAACGAGCGTAGCGAGTTTTTTAACTCCACGAACAAAATGAAATCACTTTTAGTACGTACATCATACACTATTTTTTCTACAAAACAATCGGAAGAACTTTAAACTCAATAAAAATAAGAAATTAAAAAATAATACCACACAGATAGCAATGTTTATGAACCAAAATTTTCGTAGCAACCAGTGCTATTGTTAGTTACAAAAAAAAACGCAAAAATATTGATAGCATTTTCTGATAATATTATAAGTAACAGGTTTTCATAAATGATTGTAACAACGTAGGCGGCTGTAGAAATAATAAAAAATATTATGTCTTTTAAAGACAAAGACTTTAGCTATTATTATAATTATTATTAGACAAATGAGTAACTCCAGAAACCATTTTCCAATGTTCCGTTGCGTAAATAGAACATTACAATAAATATTCGTGATATCAAAAATCTCCACAGCCACCTACGTTGTTACAATCATTTATGAAAACCCTGTATAATAATAAATCTCAATAATAAGTGTAACGAATCCATCTCTGCTGAAATCGAAGAAGCCGCCATCGAGCAACATTGGAATTATTGCCGGCGAAATCAAAAGAAAGTACGAAATCGCTTTTAAACGCTTTTCGGAATGGTTCAACATTAAAAAGGTCCCTGGGAAATGTAACGAAAGTGTTTTACTGGCATATTTTGAGAAAAAAGACAAGATATAGAAATCGTCAACGCTATGGGCAAATTATTCCATGACTAAAACTATGTTAAAAGTAAAGCAAGATCAAGATATAAGCAAACATTATAAACTTGTTGCTTTTTTAATACGGAAAAGTGAAGGACATCAAGTAAAAAAGTCAAAAGTATTGACGAAGAAGCATGTCGACTTTCTCACAGTGTCTTCGGGGCGTGTCGCCGGGAGGAATTGTGTCAGATGACCATCGACAATATCAAAGATTTGGGCACTTCGGTTGTTGTGATCATACCAGATACCTAAACGAAAGTGCCACGGACTTTCAGTGTTGTTGGTGAATTCTATTTAAACTTTTTTAGAAAGTTTAAATGGCACTCCGGCCACCCAACGCTGACCATCGACGACTTTTTCTTAAATACTCGTATATGAAGAATAAGTGTGTGAAGAATCCCGTTAGAATTAACATGTTTGTTAAAATTCCTGCCGACATTCCAGAGTTTTTAAATCAACCAAATCGTCAACTCTACACCAGACGGACACTGTTTTCGTCGTTCGTCGGCGACATTGTTAGCAGATTCTGGTGCAAATCTTACTGCCATCAAAAGACATGAAGGATGGAAATCTTAGATAGTAGCTTAAGGCTACATTGAAAATTCACTGGAACAGAAGAAGGAAATTGCGTGCCAAATACTTTCTTCTGCTGCAACTACTAGCAAGACCACCAGTATTACCAGTAGTACGTATATTTCTACAGAAAATAGGTGGGTCACACATGTTTACAGTAAAACCAGGTTAAATATGATGGCTCCGCAAGGAATTAAAATTTCAAATTGTTCTAATTTTACTATAAATGTTAATACTAATAACTACTTAAAATGTTGGTTTGTACTTATTTAAAATAAAAAGATGTTCATGTGTTTGTTAAAACGTTTTATTAATTTTCAAAACAAAATTTAAATAAACTTTGAATTACTTTTAACACGCGTGTCAAAAAATGTCACTTTTAACATCAAAAATGACAATTAAAAAGCCCACTTCTAACAGTTTTGTAAAAAAAAAATTATCAGAAATTTAGAATAATCGCATATATTTAAAAATGGAAAAACATCTGTATTAAAGTGGCGTCAGTAATGCGATATAAATTTTAAAATATAAAGATAGACAAAAATCCACGTATCATCAAATCTAGATCCCAATGTTAATAAAAAATTGATTAAAATAAATATACAATTCTAGTTTCAAAAATGTTACAACTTAAAATCACCGGCAATACGTCTAATCTTTTACTTCTAAAAAATTATAATTTTATTAAAACTCTTATTACCTATTCAATTCAATAACTATTAATTATTAATTAAAAAATGTTAGAATTTAAGCTAAATTGTTAAATTTATAGGATTATTACTCATCATCATCAACTTGAAATTATCATAAATTTTTAATCTTCTTATTAATATACTTTTAATGCAGTTAATTTTGCAAATTTGAATTGTACTAATTTTATACAAATTTAATAAAAAGGAACCAATTAAAATATTTTAACTATAACAACAGAAGTCATTTAATTAATTATTCAAAAAAATTTTCATTTTTCATTAAATTGTTTACTGTCCATGAAAAATCTATAAAATCAAAAGACGAACAAATAAAAAGATTATTCATAAACGACTTTCATTTACTAAAAACAAGGTGAAATAAATTAAATACGAATTTTGACAGATATACTTCTAAAAACTTATTGAACGTCAAATTTTATTAAATATTTATATTTTTTTAAGTTCTTGATCAGAGATTTTTATTTGAAATTAGCTTCCATTTGCCATCTATTGGTGTTCTTCTAGATGTATAGTTAAAATGGTGTCTTTATCTGAAAGTTTACCTAGTAAAAGACATTTCTTCCTGTTTATTATTTGACAGTAAATTATAAAACAACAAAAGAATTTTAAACCTCTTTATAATAAGAAAGCACTAATAATTAGAATATTTATTTACGCATAATTAAGTCAACACTGCATGCTTATAGCCTAGCTGACAGAAAATAAATAGCTATTTACATTCGTATGCGGTAGCTTAAATTTTACAGGCGGCAGCTTTGTTTCAGATTGCCTGATTAGTTGGAGGCTCTAAAATTAACTAGCGCATAAGATTTGTATAATTTTTTTGTCCAAAAGAGTCAAATTATGTTTTTTTTGCGCCATGTCAAAAGTTAGGTTAAGTACAAATAAATTCTAAAAACCAATAAAACGTACCCAAATGCGGCTTAAATACTCTGTCATTGCTTGCATAATGTTCTTTAAAACATGTTCAAAGGTTTTTTCAGTACTTCTATTCACACTTTTTAATTCTAAATTGATAATTACTGAGAGATTCAACATTCAACAATAATGGCCACGGATCCATAGAATAATGACAGACAGGAACACACAGGTTCTGAATAGATGGCGCTGTAGCGGTTTATTTTTAACATTCTGTTCTATATAAAATTGCATATTATTTTTAAAATTATCTTAAATACACACGTTGTCTTTTTTAAAATTTATTAATTGCAACTTTTTCCAAAATATACTTTTTTACCTATAATTTCCTATTGTTGTTTGTAATGGGGATCCACACTTGAACTACGCTGTGCGTTGTCTTAGGTCTCACACAACGTTTGACGTAAGACCTGTGACGTTTCAGTGATTTTTTTCAATATATTATTTTTCTATTAAATATAGCTTTATTTGTGGCAATATTTTAGGTACGTACACTTTGATACGTAAACTTTATTACTGCAAGGTTAGTCCGCTGCATTACATGTAGGACATAAGAGGAAAGTAGACCGTCTACAACTGTGGAAGTCTGATTTCTTTATATTATAAAGCAGCGGACAAGAAAGCCAAATTTGCGTGTTTGTAATCGGACTTCTTTACTAATCAAATTTTAGTGATTTAGGTGTAAAGGGGCAAATAAAAAAATCCAGTCGAGGAGTAAAAGAAAGTAAAGTACGAGCGTAGCGAGCTTTCGATAATGGCCCTTAAAAAAGCCTTCTGTTTCTCGTCAAATTTTAAATATTTAATACAAAAATTAATATTAGATATGAGACTGAAACCTAAAACATTTTGTGACAATTTGTAATACTTTTAAGGTGACAGACAAATGCAATGAGTGCGATAGATAAAACAGCTCAAAGTGTGCATCAAAAACAATATTTTTTGACGAAAAATTTATAACATTTTAAAAACCACTTTTGTTATCGCCGAGAAAAAAATACTTCTCTTTTGAAACGTCAGAAAAAATACAGTTTGATTTCTACGGCTAGGTCGCAAATAATTAAAAGGAATAAAAAATGAATTTTTCTCCGGTAAAAGTTTATGTTCGGTCAGTGACAACAAAAGTGATTGTCATTTTTGTTATAAATCTTTAAATAAATACCGTCTTTTATGTAGCGCCAAAGTCAGTGTTTATGCCTCAACTAATGGATCAGTTTTATGTCAGGTTGAAAGTGCTACAAATTTGGCACAAAAAAATTAAAATTTTTGTTACTTTTAGAGAACAATACTATTTCTGCCACCCACGTTGCAGTCGGCAGTTTAAAAATGAAAATTAACTATTGCAATTTAGCTAAATAATGTTTATTTCCCAGACGTTTAAAATTCTCTTTTTATAAGCATATAGTAATCATCATCTTATTACACTGCTTCCTGTGTATAGTATGTAATAAAATTTAATTTTTTGTCGTTCCCGAGTGTCAACACGCAACTGAAGAAGCTTAAAGCCGCCTATAAGATGCCACCAACAATAACATATAACGCATTGTAAAGAGATATAGCTTGTTGGTCTACAATTGTAGATACATTTAGAAGATTAAAGCGATTACACCTCCTGTTTGTTCTAAACGCATCAAAATTTCACAACAAATACTAAAAGCAATAAAATTCCAAGTCTTTTTTCTGCATTTTCAACAAATTGTTATCAACAAATTGTTATTCATCTTTGTCTAAAATTGCATTGTAAAAATTAGGTTACGATAAAAAATAAGACTTACGAAATGTTTCCAAAATTTTGCAGTTATTTTACCAGGTAAACTATAACTTTTATCCTCGCCTATCTTTTAGAACGCAATTTTCGATATTTTAGCTTAAAGCTGATGATGTTAGCTTTAGACTACCGAAACATGTATCCTGTCAGTAATATTTTATGTACAAGTAAAATTTAATCTAACAAAACAATCTTTTTATTCAAATAGTTATGTGAGAAATAATGTTTGTCGAGCTAAGCCCTTCCATTTCAAGTCTGCCGCAAACGACGAGACGTTGTTTTTATATAAATTCTCAATATTTTAGAAATAACTTGATAATTCTTTGATTGTAAAGTCCATGTTTACTACTTAGTAGGCCCCAATCTATTTGTGTTCATACTTACTATTTTCAACAGATTTTTTTATTTCAACAATAAAATATATATAAGTTTGTGGTTTTGTACACAGTTAGTAAAACTTGTTCTAAAAATTAAAAGCACATTCTTGTATTAAATTTATTTAACTACACATAAAAATAATTTTTTTTATTAATTTTTTATTAATTTTATTTTTAGGCGCGGCTGGCCGTAAACTTTTTATTAAATTATCTCTGATCTGTGCTGTGTTGGTTTTAAAATAAAACTGAATTAATAAATTATAACTGTAAATTATAACTGTAATTATGCATTCTGTTAATTTTTTTAAACACAATAATCTCTTGATCTTTCTGTATTTTAACTACTTAAATACGGCGCCTTTAATAACCGTACAAGCAGTAAAATGTTCAATGCTTAAAAAATAAAAATGGCCTATTGTTAACAAATTTTTAATAAACTTACTGTACATTTTTGTTTTATGTATTTAGTTTTTATAGTTTTATATAGAACAAGTCCGTTACGATAGTCTTTTGGGCTGTAAAAGCTCAAATAACTTTTTGTAATATCATTAAATTTAGTTTAAATTTTTTTACTGACAAAAAACTAGAGAGCTGAATGTTGTCCAACAAATTAAACAAATAAATGTCTGTTACTTAAGTTAAGTTTAAATTTTTTTACTGACAATAAACTAGAGAGCTGAATGTTGTCCAACAATACAAAAATTAAACAAATAAATGTCTGTTACTACAAAAATGTAATTTTTCTTCCTCGTAGTCCGTAAAGAGACACTTTGCGGCCTCTCGTCCGCTACGAGTTTAGTAAACTTTAGTTAAACTTAATTTTAATAGTTGTGAAAAATTTGATCATTTTACAATTATTTTCATAGCACTATAATCCAAGTCTTTACGTTTACGTAACCAGTCACAACTATTTTAAACTTGATGGTAAAATTTGAAACGAACAGTTCATATGAATAAATCCATTTATCTTTTACGAGTGTCAACTGTCTCATTTTCGCACAATGCACCGGAAACTTTTGCTTCCAGAATTGCAACTTTCCGCATAAACTGAAAACAAAGCTTAAACTCTTCAACATGTAAACTGTAGCAGGTGTGTTTGTGCTTGCCGGTTTAAAAACGAGTCCAAACACTGACGGACAACTCATAAATAACCATAATGTGGCAACGACCGTTTTATGAACGAGTTACCGGTAACATTTTGCGAAAATATCTTGCATTTTGAATTACGTTTTATGACAATCAAAAGTTTCGATCGCTCGTAACTTCAGATTATAATTAATTTTGAAAGCTTCTGAGAGCAGATGTAGAGAAAATCTGTCATCATCGTGTTCTCAGGTGTTACACATAAACTTTTGCCCTTGTTAAAAATTCTCAATCGATAAACCAGTCGAAAATTACATAAAAAATGATCTTGACCCTCATTGATTTAATTTAGACAGAGAGGGGTATGAGTTTTCACTTTGCCCTCAACTGGAGTTAGATTATCATTAATCACTTTGAGACCTCCGCGACATCATTAGTAAACAATACGATCTGTATCAGGATAAAAACTGTTAAAACATTAATTAACTCATTGTTTTGATAGAAACTTCGTTGTTACCAATCGGAATTTTCACGGACGGATGCTCGGCAATTAAATCTGTGCCATTCGAAAAAAGCTTCCTAATTAAGACACATGAATACTTTTGCTTTAACGGTCTCCATCATTAAGCTCAAGTATTTAAGCTATTAAATTAATAATGCCTCGAGCTGGAAAATATTATATACCTACGAGCAAAAGCCAAAAATATCCTTTTGTTACTTTATCTGATGAGTGAATATTACGATCATATCTTCAATAAATGCTTCCATTATTGAAATGATACCGAAATAAAAAGACACAAATGTCACAAATTGAATTTCCGACTAGAGACTATTATAGCGAGTGGCCCAAATCTTTTGTCATCAAGATAATTTTAACGGTAGAAACGTAAAGTGTAAATAAATTGCTAGAAACATTCATTTACTAATAAAATAACTACCAAATGTTGCAAAATGCCTAATTAAAAATAGAAGAATCCCAAAACTTATTTAAAAGCGTTAGATGTAATTAAAGTATAGAGCAGTTAACTTCAAAAAGAAATGAAAAATCCATGTTTCTATAATTATTTTAAATAAAAATGTCATAAGAATCGATCTATCCAAGCCCCTCGACAGAGAAAAGTAACTAATTGACAAAATATTTAGCCCATTCCTTATATTAAATAAAATTTTCATAAAAAGTTTGTTGTTTTACTTAGTTTTTTGCACCCAAAAAAAGTGCTCATACACGAAATTTATCTTTTCGAATACCTTAGGTAAATAAATATTACAATCAGCTGTGTAAAAATAGGTCACGATTTTGACGACATTGTGTTTTCAGTTGATCGTTGGATGCTCGTAAATTATCGTGAAGTTGTAGTTGATTGGTTCCTAAAATTAAAGCCGCCAATTTAAAAATATACTAACGGTTCCAAAAAAAAGAGTCTATAGATTATCTCAAAAACTATAAGGATTTTTATAAGGCAACTTTAGTAAGTTAAGACTTACTAAATACATACTCTTATCAAAAGATTCGTCTAAAAATTTGGGCTCACTACGTTTGCCGTCTGGAACCTTTACGGTAACGCAGGGCGACACTCTTGAGCACTTATTGCAGACGCACTTTCCCAACTCATTACAAGTCGAAGAGAATCCTGAGTTAGAAGTAAGTCTGAGGATTGCACCCAGAAGCGCCTGGAGATTTACCACTCAGGTGATCACCAGATGGGATCAAATGGGCAATGGACTCATTTGCACCATATAAGTCGGCGGGGGTAGATGGGATTATTCTTGCTCTCTTGCAAAAAGGACGGGAGCACCTTGTTGGCCCAATGACCCAAATGTACAGAGCCTGCCTTGCACTGGACCACATACCAGCGGCCTGGAAAAAGATCAAGGTAGTGTTTACTCCTAAGCCAGGACGTGCTACGTTCGCCAAGACTAAGAGTTTTAGACCAATTAGCCTAACATTGTTTCTATTAAAGACGATGGAAAGACTAATCGACAAACACATATGGGAGAAGGTGCTCGGAAACAATCCGTTGCACTTCAACCAACATATTACGGGACCAACATATTACGGGACAGTCTACAGAAACGGCTCTGCTTATAATTGTATCGTATCGGAAACTTTCCTAGACATTGAAGGAGCATTTGACAATGCTTCTTTCGAGTCTATGTGTAACGCGTTAGAGAAGTGAAATGCGAACCCAACCTTATTAGAGATTTATTAGAGCAAGCATAGACTCATTCTCTGCTACAGTGATTGCTATTAAAGGATGTCCCCAAGAAGGTATACTATCCCCTTTGTTACGGAACCTCACAGTAAACGATCTTATTCACAAGTTAAACGAACTTGGCATATATTGCCAGGGCTATGCTGATGACATAGCCATTCTGGTGGAAGGCAAGTTTCTCAATGTGATTGGAAAGCTCACGGGTGGGGCACTCAGGCTTTTTAAGAAATGGTGAGATTCCCATGGCCAATCGGTAAATCCGAAAAAACAGGCCATGTTATTTTTTCCAGAAAACAGTGGGACCATTACGTGGCCCCTCTGCTTTTCGGCAAACAGCTACGTGTAGATCCTAAGGTTAAATAAATATGTATGGGTTATTTGAGACCCCCGTTTGACCTAGAGATCACACGTAGAAGAAAAGATGAGAACAGCTACGAGTACGCTCTGGGCGTGCAGAAGAGCTGTTGGCAGAACCTAGGGTCTTACACCCCGCGTTATGATTTGGCTATACAACTATGTTGTCAGACCAATGATCATGTATGGCTCCCTTGTTTGGTAGACCATATCGAGTGCGTCATGGACCAAAAAGAGTTTGGCACGGGTCCAGCGTTTGGCCTGCCTGACAATTACAGAAGCCTTCCGAACTACATCGACCACAGCCATAGAACTTATTGTGGGGATTAGACCACTTCATTTTGTTGTGAAAGAGTGTGCTGCAATGGGTTTCCGACGGCTTCGCGATACAAATCGGTGGAAAACAGCAACCTACATCTATCATACAGATATCTATATGTGGGCTCGGTGTCGAAATTTCAATACCTTTAGGCAAACATGTTGACGTTTTCCAAGCGAAAATCTTCGCTTTGCTCGCTTGTGTGACTGAGTGCGTGCAGAGAGCTTTGTCAAACAGGCAAATCTGCATTTGCACCTACAGTCAGACTTCGCTGCAGGCCTTGCAATCGTTCAGGTACTCATCGAGGTTTGTCTGGGAATGTCACAACAGATTACAGGAACTGGCGGAGTGCAAAAAAAAGGTTGTACTTTGCTGGGTACCTGGACACTGTGGTCTAAAGGGTAATGAAAGGGCTAACGTTCTGGCTCGAGAGGGTTCACAAATGAACTTTATCGGGGCGGAACCGGCTCTTGGCGTTACCAAAAGACAACAGAAAAACACACTTCATAGGTGGATGGAATTTTGCCATCTCTCTGAATGGCAGTTTCAAGAAGACATGCGGCAATTCCGGCTTTTTATTAAAGAACCGGACTAGACACGCAACGAAAACCATATGCTTCTCAACCGTAGAGACGTTCAGTTAGTGGTAGGCATGTGCACAGGATATTGTCTACTAAAAAGACACCTGCACGTCATCGGACTCAGCGAGGACAAGATTTGCAGAGGTTGTGCTGAAGATGAAAATACTCTTCTTCATATTCTCTGTTACTGCCCTGCATTTGCAGGCATCAGAGATTTACACTTGGGCTCCCGATATCTGAAGCCCAGTGCTATCGAGAAGGCTTCTGCAGACAAGGTACTGAGCTTCATCAGAGGCACAGGGCTACTGCGGTAGTACTATTCCGAGAGGTTGCACACAATGGGCGTAGGCCTCGGTGTGCGGCTCGCGCTTTTGGCCCCTCTTGTCAATAAAAGAAGTAAAGACAAAATGCTCATGCAGGATATTTATCTTCCAAAATACGTTAGGTAAATAACTATTTTCAATTACCTAGCAAACCCGTAACTAATAAAAAGTACATTATAGTGACGTAAAGAAAAATTGTTTCTGTGTCAAGTTAAAAGTTCAATTAAATGCAAAATCTGAGTCGAGCTTGATCTTATTGTGTCTGGGGGATAGACAGTAACATTTAGCAACCCGCACGTGTCCTTTCAAGTAAACGTTGACTTGCTACGCGTTCAGAATCAAATGCTTGCTTTCCATCGTGATTAATATGTATCACGTTCGAGAGACATTAATGTAGAAAAGTTATCTTTTCACATCCGTCACACAAAACAACAAGCTTTCAATAGAAATGTTTTCCTGAGCTTTACTAATATTTACTAGGATTAGCGTGACACGTGTGTCGGTAAGCGTGTTATTTAAACCTAAAGTGCTAAACGATGTAAACTGAATCCGACTTCTCTCCGTTTTTCACTCGATCAATTATGAATGATTTTAATTCTGTTAGATTTTTTTCAGAATCCTTGACCGGTTTACCTGTCATCCCTTTAGTCCGGATACATCATTTATAATAAAAAAGCTCCACCTCCCGTTCGATAGAAATAAAAATAGCACAAATATTATCAAACTAATTGAATTAATTTTCTCATTTATTTACGGATTTAATTTATTTAAGTTTCTTCGAAAAATCCCTTCGAAATGGATATTTTCCCACAAACAAAGCATCCCCGAATAAACCCAAACAGTTTTCGTTTTAATAATGAGAACCGAAGCGGGTATTGAATAATATATCTGAGATTTCGTGTCTGAGATAGGTAAACACCTACACTCTGAAAACGCGATTCTTTTGTAAACTTTGCCTTAAAAAGAAAAAATAAGTATTATCTCGAATTTGACGGCGCCTCATTTCGTTTTTATTCCAAAAAAACTTATACGAATGTTTACTAGCAAATAAATTGAAAACGATGTTCACTTTTCAGAAGTAAAGTAGCAGCAGCCCTGCTCAATAAACACCTGCAAATCAACGGAATATCGGCAGGACTAACGTCGCTTCGTCAATCGGTAGACGGAGGACTCGAAGCTGAAAAAACACCTGATCCTGGAACTAGCAGCAAAATGAAACGGGAAAGAAAAGCTGCTAGGACGTTGGGCATCATCGTGTCGGCCTTTCTAGCTTGCTGGCTTCCTTTTTTTCTCTGGTAAGACACCAAAATCCTTCAAGTTAATTGAGTACAGACTAAAAAAATTTAATTAACGTTGTGAGTACATGAAATATGCCGAGAAAACCAGAGCAGGCTTTGCTATCCCAAAAGTACGATTTTGTAATTAACACATTTTTTTACAAAACTAATACATTGGCTTCCAAATTAATTATTATAAAGTACTGTAGCTTAATCCTTATTATCTACTAAATTTTTCCCAAATAATTAATAGTTTTTTTTTAAACTTAATATGATTAAAAAGTTTAGAAAAATAGTATTTATAGAGTAATGTATCAATTTTTAAGACTTTCAATCCCTAAAACCTTTTAGTTTCTAAATATAATTTTCCCAACCCGACATCATCATTGGAAATTTCACAAAATAAAACAAAATAAATAAAATAACTAAATTTGCATTTAACTTAAACAAAAATCTCTCAAAAAAATAATAAAGCTGCGGTTTAGAGAACACATATTCCCTATTTTCTTAATTGATCTAACACATAATTGTTATACTAACATTTTTGTTATAAAAAGACACAAATTACTCATTTACTCAAAACGGCGTAAAAAGAAAATTAAGAATCGGCTATGTCCTAAGCTCCCTTAAGATTTGGTTTAGTTTTAAATATTTCTCGTTTCTCCAGGCATGTCCCTTCTTCAG
The DNA here is from genome assembly GCA_029207805.1 of Tribolium confusum. Lineage (NCBI taxonomy): Eukaryota > Metazoa > Arthropoda > Insecta > Coleoptera > Tenebrionidae > Tribolium > Tribolium confusum. The sequence goes on from JALGAY010000006.1 coordinate 17,980,456, forward strand.
CATTTTATACATTTTACTTCAAAATGAGTTTTGTTTTGTTTACTTTTCATTTACGATGTTTTCTGAAAAATTATAACATAAAGCTTGGAGATGCGTGCTGTTCTTTTCAATCTTGAACACATTCATCGTTATTTAGGTCCCTAGGCTAATGTAAAACAAATAACAGCCTAACTAAAATTGGATCAGCCTAGGCTGATATCCGTTTATCGTCGATGTACCGTCCAAGATTTTTTGTAAAATAACTTAGAAAAAAGTTATGTTAAATATTTATAAAAATATATATTTTCATTCTTCACAGCCGGCATCCGTTATATTTGTTTTAACCACCTCCAATAAAAAATAAGCAAAGTAATTTAAAAAAATAATAAAAATTAAAACATCAATGGTTAAATATCTTTCTCAAGCGACAGTTCTTGTTTTAAAAATCTAGTTTTACTTCCAAATTTGTGTTTAACTTAGATTCAAATTAATGATAAACGATAAAAATTAACAGCTCTTGATAGCTTTTAAACTTTTGTTTAGATAAAAATTTAGATGATAGATTTATGTAAAAGAAAGTATAACTACTCTCTATTGTTCTAAAGATTGTTCCATAAGTCGTGGAATCAAAGCAGGCCAAGACCAAAATAAGGTTTGTTAACCTAAAATTAATCATGAGTTTAAAGTTGAAATACTACCTGTAGAATTGCAAATTTTAACACTTTTTCCTGTGGCAACAACCGATCAAAACCTCGAGTTACTTTTATTTTTCATGGAAACAAAGATACAGCGTATTGACTCAACTTGAAATCAGCATAGTATCAGAAATTGCTGTGCAAAAATCTTATTAAAACATGCCAAAAATCTCTATTCTATGTTTAAAATGTAAAAACCAAAAAAATAAAATTCTGACGGTTCTGACATTACAAAAATGTGTTATTGAGCACAAGAATGTGGTGACTTGATTTGACAATCCCCAATGCCGATGATCCACTTCAATGTTAAGTTACAGAATTACTTACGTTGTAATTAAACTGACTTTGATTGTCGCATATGATAAAGTGCTAACATAATAAACAATTTAGTGAGAATTCTGTAACTAGTGTGAATTCTGTAAAAAAGGAAAACAAATCTGTTCATTTAAAGATTGAACGTCTATATTAAATCATAACAGAGCTATTCTCTAAATTTTCAATTTTTCTCAAGGCAATTGATTTAATTTCAACATCAACGTGTTGGATTTCTGTTTACAATTGACAGTTTATTTGTGCTTTTGTTAGCAAAAGCTTTCAACATTATAAAACCCTTGAAAACAAAATCGGTAAATGTCAAGTCGTGGGAGTAATCAGAGATTTGCTAAGTTTTCCAAGCATCTTAACTGTAGGTATAATTTCCAAAAATTATGACGTTAATTGACCTCCCATCTACTCACGCCAGTTCATTAAAGGTTAATAAAGATAAATAAGTATCTACCTTTATTTGCGTAAAAACAACTACAAATATTTTAATCTTGTTAATCAATGTGCAGTTTTAACAGGTATTAGTCACGTGAACTGAAATGTGTGCATAGTGTCATCCTCATCACATATTATACTGCTTTCTATTGGTTGGATAATTAAGAGCATGGTATAAGCAACCACCAGCTCAGAAGTTGTCGGTAGATTCCAGAACTGGGATTGCCTATATGAAAGATAATGATTATAAAAGATAAACGTGACTGGCCTGTAAAATGAACCCAATCTGTTTTTTTTTTAATTTTCTTATACCCTGACAATTTTTTTGCAACATTTTACGCCCACAAATAAAACAAAAAATATACCCCTCAATTTTTTTAGTTAAATTTTATTCTACTATGCCTATATTTCTTCATATAATTGTTTACTGTTTCAAGTTGTTTATTACTCTTTTGGCCGATATCATTTCTAAAATCACCTTTCCGAAACGTCGTTTTAGAATTAAAGAATAAATTTGATTTTGTCCTGAAAATTCCTGAAATTTTACTTATAAAATCATCTTTTATGTTTCTTTAAATTGTACTCTTCTGTCATTGTTCTTCGTTTTACAAAGTTAATTTCTGTCTAATTTTAAAAGAGTATCCCACTTCTGACACTAGAAGGCTTTCTACTCTCGGTTTATCCAGATTTATTCAATACTTACACAAGTATCAACACCAATTTTATTTATGCAGAAAAAAATAATGAAAATTGTCTATCTGTACTGCAAATTAATCAGTTGACAGTTTACCGTTAACAAATTTTATGACAGTGTCTGTTACGCATTAGAAATTGTGTATAGAACTTGTTTGTCGCCTTGTGCGTTTTACTACTCACCTGCAATATATCACTCACTTTGCACTACGTAATTAGGATATTGTCCCATCATTAGCAAAGATGTTATAACAAAATGAATAACATATTTTGATAAAAATTGATTGACTGTTTTTAACTTAACTGATTCTACTGTTATCTATTCTATTGGTATCCATTGTATCGTAATACGGAGAAAAACCTTCTTACGAATGAAGTTTTTAATTCAAAAAAAGCAAATTCCTATAAAATGTAGCTCATCACCGGCATCCGAATGGAATTTATTTGATCTTAAAGCAAATCCCCCGCCCTAATAAATCCCGAAATTGATAAAAGCTCGTTTTTTGGAGATCATATCCGCATAAAATAGGCACACAGTTATGAAATCTGTACGAAAATTTAGCCTTTAGTTATAAACCCTCACGTAAAACCCTCTGACATGTTCGATAACACGATTACGTGTAATGTTAGCAAGATGCATGACAAGATTGAATTACACAAGAGTTAGCGAATCATCCGACCACTAAAACCGGGAGCGTCTTCATCGTTTAGCTAAGGTTAAACTAAGGTTTATTTTGGTAATTCCGCGGTAATTCCGCGCAAATTTTATATCTCTCCTGTTGGTAATTGGCCCCGAGACACACTTGTAAATGCTACGTTTGATATCTTGAATTTCAGGTACGTGATAACGTCTCTATGCGGCTCGAAACGTTGCTACAGTCCCCCGTCAGTGATCACTTTAGTTTTCTGGATCGGCTACTTCAATTCAGCATTGAATCCACTAATCTACGCCTACTTCAATCGAGAATTTCGTGTGGCATTCAAGAAAACGTTACAGAGTTGTTGCCAACTAACTTCCAAGTTGGTCTGTTGGAAATGGCCGAGGTCAAGGGGCGATCATCAGGTGAATTACAGCAACGCGTCGAGTGAGATGCACGTTAATAACCATCTAAGGACTGATTTAAGAGCTGAAGGTATGGTGCAAAGATTCAGCTATAACATTTCCGAAGGTGAAATTATTAATTTGCAAAGTGAAGACGCTATTTAAGCGTTGAGAGTTTTTTTTTGACATATCAAAGGAACTTGGGTGCATAGAAGGTAGAGTTTTAATTAAGGTTTTTATGAGTAAAGCACCTCAAAGTGAGATTCTTATTTGATCGAACCTTCTATGCACTTCTTCCGAAGGGAACCAGTCAATAAATCAATAACACGGGACTATCATTTTTAAGTATACGAATCATTCATATTTGATGGGAAAATTATAGAATGGGTTACTTATTAGTTTCTTCAGTCGGTCTTAGAAATTTTACGTTTTAGAAAAAAAAATGAATGAAAAGTTTGTGACACGCAATATGGCGACTCTGTTTTAATATTTAATAAAGTTTGAATTGACGAAACAATGAACAAAGTTGTTGAAATTCAATCTCCGACTTAAAGCGCATCAACGTAAATGTAACAAAGACAACAAGACTTGTAATAAGTACTTTGACGTAACACAATTAAGCGACTTGTGCGTTTATTTACAAGTTCTCTTATTACTTTTTTTTAATAATAAAATCGGTTGTGATCGTTGGTGCTTAATAATTCAGTTTTAATCCTACTCTGTCAGTGCCGGACTGGAGTACATAGGTACATAAGACATTTATCTACATTTATATTAGCAAAAACCTAAACAATTTTTTGTAATATTCAACAAAGAACAACGAATAAAGATAAAAAAAATTAAATTGTTACACCTTTTTCTAAAGATGAAAAGTGGATTGTAGCCGTAGCCCGAGTAATAAGTGCAAAAAAATGGTGAATGTATTGAAATGCAAAACTCCCTTAAACTTAAAGCACCGTCCTCAACGGATAGGAAGAAACTACTATCCATCAACTGCTAGTAGCAGCTCCATCGGCAAAAACGATAAGAATAAGCGTATCCGTATTTAACAATAAAAAATGATGCTGTGTATCATTGGAACGGTTTTCATTGCACTTTTTTTGTTATACCACTGAAAACTAAGTTCATTCTTTCATATTCTAAAATGATGCAAACGATTTTGTTGGTCTGTTAATTTTTAGGACACCTGTGTGTATGGTACTTTGAAACGAAAAAATATATAGTCAGACAAGAATAATATAGTGGTAGTCATAAAAAAATTGGATACTTTAATAATGAGAAAATTTTGATTTTGAGTACAAAACAGTAATAATTTCTCGAAAATAATATTTCTTGAGATACTGACAATAACAAACTTAATTTAAGATCAATTTACCTAGTTAAGCGTCCTAGTTAAAATTACCTACAAAGTTAAGCGTCCCACTTTTCAATAGCCGCAATTACACCTATTTTTAGTAAAAAAAAATACAGTTCCAACTTTTAGTTACTACAAAAATACAAAAATACCAAGAGTTACACCTTTTATTAGAGTTGACGATTCAGATAAATATCTAGACAACAAAAATGTTTAATCTGTTTACCTATTTAAAACCTGAAATAGAAAGTAACATTTGCTTCAATATCTTTTGGTAAAGAAAATACTAAAACAGGTTTGTCTTTAAAAAACTGTCACATTCATCTCTTAAATTTGAATAAATAAATAATGCTAAACACTGAAATTTACACTCATACTCATTAAAATTCGTTTTAATCAAAAATTTCTGTGGGAATGAAAATACTGTATAAAAAATTTTTAGATTCTCGTCCACGTTTCTCTTTATGTTTTTAAAGCTTCCTCGAGGCTTAAAATTGAATGGGTTCAACATGTGATTAAAAGCAACAACTACTTTTAATTAAAAATTGTAGATTTAAGACCTGAGAAAACTTTAAAAACACAATAAATCAAGACGTCAGCGAAAATCTAAAGTGTCTCCCCCTTATTTCGTCAAAAATCTCAACAAATTATTATCTGATACAATGTTAAACTACATCTAGTTGCAACTGGACAAAAAAAAGTTAAATAATTAAATACAGGATGAATACAAAATGGCCAAAAAACTGTACACTACGTTGGAGGGGACTGCTAATAGAACTACGGAAAAATAATGAGAAAAATGTTTAGACCATTTTTTAAAAAAAGACAGTGGAATAATTTTGACCATTTGGCAACGTCACTGGCCAGTGCTTTTAAGCTCAAGTCATGTAAGTATCAACTTTACCTTTTTGTATCTAGAAAAATGGGCTAGTAAAAAAATTTTTACTATCTTTTCGGAGTTCTATTAACGATTTCCTACAACATGCTGAAGAGCATTTCTGCCATTTTATATTCACCCTTCTTTTATTAAGTCTTTTAAATTTCATTGTGTTTTTTTCAATTTTTCTTTTTTAATGTACATTCTTAGTTGAATGGTACGGAATAAAAAGATAAATGTCCAAAAATTTGTTTTCTTACACAGGCAGAATTCCTATCGTTTTTCATGAACACGATATATTTTTACTTGGTATAACTGTTGAGTATACTCAGGAGTCTTGACAGTTATTGTTTTTAACTGTTTTTTGTCAGAATTGAATTTAATATTAGAGAAAAACGATGGAGATACCACTTCTATAAGAAATCGAATTTTTTGACATTTAACTTTTTATTCCTGTACCCTTTGTTATAATAACCAAAAGTTTGTAAAAGTTCAGAAAAAATAGCTAATATTGAACAATTGATTATTTTAAACAATTACTTTATTCAAAATAAAAAATTATCATTCAATGCCAAAAACCTCAGGGCTTTGAAATGAAAAATTTACAACTATAAGTGGCACTCACGTGATTAAAATTGAAATAGAGATCTTCGTAATTCGAAAGATTTTTTTATATATTTATTTTAAACTATATGAGGCTATAAAACTACAAAAATTCTAAAATATTCAAAATATTTATTAAGAATATACTGAATAACATTTTTAAATTTTTTTGGAAGCTATTATTTAAATTTATTGTAACAAATAAAATAATAATAAAAATATCACATTAAATAAAAAATTTGTTAAAAATAGAGGTCCCCAATGCTAAAAAGAAAGTCCTTGTACCAGTCCGTCACTGTAATCAGTAATATAAAACATGAAATTAACACTTCAGTACATATCAATAAAAAATAAAGATTTTCAGAGTCTGTAGTTTCCAAGAGTATGAGAGACTAAGTGGTGTTTCAAAACCGGAGATCCATTAAGCAGTCTATTTTACCAAGCAAGTTATACAATCATAATGGGTGTATTAGCATACCAAAAGCACGTGGAAGCTAGCCACCGACGCGTACACAAACATCACCAACTCACTGTAACAATAAACTTACAACAATTAAAACCGGAAAAGACCCGTTTTCAATTTCAGACGGCAGCATTTGTTTGTTGTTATGACATAGCTGGCCCATATAAGTTATTTACGTGGTCATTAACTTATCGACTTCTTAAAATACAATCCATTAGTGACGTTTAAGTGACGTCTTAAGCAACGTCATTTATCGACCATTCATTGTCCTAGTGACCACATTTGAACCACAATCGTGCGTCCTTAACCTTCTTAACAACTTGAAAGGTATCGTTTTTTCCTCGATCAAACTCCATCCGGTTAATTAAAGTTATTGTTAACATCAAACGCACCTACATCACCGTCGATTTAGTTATCAAAGTTAATTTAGTTTCAATGAGAATGTTGTTGAAACTTAGGGGTCAGGTCACGCGTGACAAAATATCTGACTGAAGGTGGTGGGTTACGGTAGCATGCGAACATCATTATGGGCTTTACGTTATGATTTAGTGGTATAATACCTGTCCGAGGAGTTTCCTGAAAATGCCTTCGCGTCGAGAACGTGCTCGTATTAATATTTTAATAGAGCGCGATCCTCATCGATTGTTCTTTAACGCATTTATAGAAAAATTGATAGCGTGACCGAAATCGTTACTATTCTGATCGATTCCGTTTAAATATTTATAAGGCCGTGGTCTTGATGGCAATTGAAACTAATAAATAATCCATTCATATAACGTTCTATACTTAGAATAGACACTTTGAGTGGTTGTCGAAGCTTCTCAGTTGTAAAAACAAATAACCGTTACCTGTAGTTGTTTCATATCAGATCTAGAAAAAAAAAATGACCAAGACGAGAACAATCCAATTAGAAGTATTTTAAAGTTAAGTAAAACTCCAATCATTGTTGTATGATAAACCCTTTAATAAATGTAACACCAACAGTGTATAGAATGTAACGTAACTACAGTGTACAATCAAACAAAATGTGTGTCTAAAAAGAATTAGCTAAACCCTTCAGGCTTTTCATTTAAACTTTTCAGACACACCTCATTGTTGTTTATTTCGTTTAATGGACGAAAGCAAAATAGTATAAAAAATACTATTTTGCCTTACCAACAATTGTTAGGTGTTTCGGCATATACTAAACGTCCAAATAGTCTCTAAGACCTGTATTGATTTGTAAGAATTGTAACAAATAATAATGATAATGACCATATTATTTCACTTTATGATTCATCAAACATAAAAATCATATTTTGTAATTTACCTTATAAATTTGTGATACCGAAGCAATCGAGTTAAAAATTATTGATTTTAAATAAAATTTTATCGTTATAAGATACTACAATTTCTTTTAATTGCCAAGTAAATTTATGTCGAAAATGTATTTATTTTTAAATAAACGTTGTAAAAGTTAAAATCGATACCGTTATTGTTAAGGACCCCCAACAAAACCGCAATTAAAATTAATTGCAAGCGGTTCGCTCCAAAAACATTTTTTCCTTTTTAGAAAATGTCTTGTCGAATTTGTTGGTAATTCGAAACCTGTCATGTGGCATCATTAGGTATTTTTCGTTAGAGAACCAAAATTTCAGTTGAAATTGAACACGGAGAGATTTAAAATCTATTGAGATCTAACGACGACCGCCTAGATAATACTATCAAATTGTTTATCCGGCAAATCGTATATATTCTTAGTTCAAGAGCTACAGTACAAGAGTACAGGATGTCATTTTTGATATTTGCATAACTTAATAACTGTATTCTGCTTAATCAGATTATCAAGTGACTGTCGCAACCTTTATTTTTTCTGTCAATTATAATAAAGATATCTGTTTCTTTTAAGAGTGTTTCTATAAAAATAGCTAAAGCTTATACCGTTTATACATATAAAAAAGTCTGTAGGTGTCGCTAAAGTACAGTCGTTGTCAAAAAATTGGGGATAGAACAAGACACCAACATGGCAATTTTTTTACATTCTTAGCAGATATTAACACAACAGAAAAAAGTAAAAAATGTTTTTAAAATTAAAGAAAATTTGAGAATATACGAGTTCCTTCACTCAAGTTGCTCTTCTTATTACAAAAATATGAACTTTAATAATAAAAAGAATGAGTGGTCTAAATCTTTCGTCATCGAGTTACCTTGCCGGTAAAAACGTAGATAGAGCTTAAATAGATTATTACAAGTAATTGAATTAGTGTCTTTTTTTCATTCGTGGTAAACTGTATAATTTAGAAACTCAGAGTGTTGCTAACAAATGCGTAAAATCTTACCTAACTAAAAAAAGTCTGGTTGTTAAAATTGGTAACATAATATCCGAACATCATGCGGCATTGAGTATCCCACAGGAATCTGTTGTGGGACCGCTTCTTTTTCTTCTATTAATAAATGATTTGTTGTAAATAACAATTTGCTCAGTTTAGTTAACACTGTTAAATTTCTGAGTACACATCTCAACTCTTCCCTCCAATGGAAAACTCATATAGACTATTAGGTTAAATTCAAGTTGAGATAGTATTGGTAGTATACCGCAAATTTTAATAGGTACTTTTCCGTAGCAACAACCAATCACAATCCCAAATTATATTAATTTTTCATAGAAACAAAAATACTACCAGTATTAAAAAAATAATAAAACATATTATGCAGTAAACACCTACAAAAAATCAGGTGATAAAGATCTTGTTTCAGTATATTACAGATTAGCGCTACTGACATTTAAAATTTAACATTATATGGGAACAAGCTACTGAGGTAAAAAAACTATTTATCTCGCAAAAAAGATTAATTACACAAACATTTAACTACTTTCTTTACATTCATGCCAAAGATACTTTAGTAAATATGATATATTACCACTGCGTTGCATATAATTACTCTATACACTTATGTACATGTCTTATAGAGACCCTACAAGAAATGGTTATAATTTGCGACTATACCACAATTCCACAGCATTTTGTAAAATGTTACCAAACTATGCTGATCAAACTAAGGTTGATTTTTTCAAAAATGACGGCTTATGCCCTAAATATATTATATACGAAGTTGTCCAAAAATTGTCCAGTGCAAAAAGGCACTATTCAAAATTTTCTAAATATTTATACAATGTAGTTCTTCAAAACATAGTTCTACTAACAGTTCAATTTAATCGGTGCAGCCGTTTTGCCACAAAAAATAAAATATATTTGAAAATGCATTGGCTCTAATGGGCGTTCGCAACTTCAAAGCTGAATATCTTCGTTCAAGATTCCGAAAAATTTAATTGATTTTACGCCTTTTCGCCACTTCTTAACGATTATCTCAAAAACTAAGCCTTAATTTAAAAAATATGTCTCTTAAAAAGTTTTTGTCCCGTCATTTATTTCTAATCATAAATGACGGCATAAATTAAGGTATTAAAATTCACTACTTATTATAATTTAGCAGGACCAGCTTAGAGTTATGAAATAATCGTTGAGAAGTGACAAAAAACCGTAAAATCAATTAAATTTTTCGAAATCTTGAACGAACATATTTAGCGAACATATATTATTTTAAAGTTGCGAACGGCCATAAGAGCCAATGTATTTTTAAAAATATTTTATTTTTTTGTGGCAAGGCAGCTACAGAGATTAAACTGAACTTTTAGTAGAAGGAAGCCTATGTTTTGAAAAATTACACTGTATAAATATCTAGAAAATTGTGAATAGTGCCCTTTTGCACAGGTCAATTTTTGAACAACTTTGTATATAATATATTCAAAGCATAAGCCATCATTTCTGAAAAAATCAAACTTCAGTCTTGAAACCCTCACAGAGTGACACATTTTAGGGCATTTGGCACTCTACTAACTCTTTTTGTAACAATTCAAAAACATTTAAAAATATTTTTAACAAACACTCATTCTGTTCAAAAAGGTTTTTAACTACACTAGTGTTTTATTCTTTCTGATAACCATATTCATTGTTTCAGTAGCAATTGTTATCCTTCTTTTTCATCGTTATTTTTTTTTTTTATAAAACACGATGCACTTAAACCTTTTTTTTACTTTCTCACTTTTTATTTTGTCTAGTCTTGTCACTCCCGAAATTTTTCGCTGTATTATCATTTCACAAACCGTTATTTTTTATTTTAGTATGTTGTTTAAAACTTATGATTCGCTCCCGTATATGAGCAACGGTACTAATAGCACTGCCTCGTAAATTCTAACTAGTTTTAATCTTTTTAAATTTTTTATAGAAAAATGATTGGTATAATGTATCATAAAATAAAATCACTTTTTTTCTGTTTCTAATTTCTTTTTTTTTCTTCTATTCTTCCCTCTGTTCTGGCAATTACTCTAAGGAAACTCATCTTTTTAACGTTTTTCATTAATTTGCCTTAAATATGTAATTGCGTCTTCTTTCAGTTTGTGTTATATTTACATATACTCCATGTTCTTCAGTTTCTTTTCTCCATATTTCTATTTTGTTTTGTAATCTTTTACTGTTCGCAAATATTAACAAATATGTCCAAATATATTAGCTCATTTATAAACACTTTTAAAGTTCTTAAAGCCTACATAGATAATTTTCGCATTTCTCACTTGCTTGTTTGGCTAATTTACCCATTACAATAATAAAAAGCAAAAACAAAAACTTTCAATAATTTTATTTCTACCTTTACAACATTCTCTACCTTTCTATATAAGCTTTTTACTATTTCTGTAAGCTTTATATTTATTTTACTTCCAGAACATTTTCTTATTTTTAATGGTGTCAAACGCCTTCTCTAAATTAATTACTGCTACAAACATTTTGCTATTTGATAATTTTTTTTTTGTAATTTGTTTTTTACAAATATCCTGTCTTGTGTAAATCTGTTTGCACAAAATTCACTTTGTAAGTTCCCTATAAACATTTTTTTCAGACTTGTATTAATCTTTCTTCTATTATAAGTTCGTAAATTTTATATATAAATTTTATACGTGGTGCAAAGTAATATAGTTATTAATTAACCAAAACTTCTTTTCTTGTGTATTGGTGTGTTTACTGTTTTGTTCCACTCATCAGGTTTGGTTTGCTTTATCCATGCTAGATTTAACAATTACATTTAGCATTTTACGTAGTTGACTTATTCCTTCATTTCCCATCTGTTTGATCATTTCTGGTGTTAGTCCTTCTATTGTTGTTGCCTTGCTGGTCTTGAGTTTACTTATGGCTTTTCTATTTTGATTATTGTTATTATTTTGTTTTCATCTTGTTCGCTTTTCTCTTTAATTAATATTCATCTTCTCGTGTTCTTGCATCTTCTTATAATTCTGCATCACCTTCACCTAAAAAAGTATTTTTTTAATGTTTTTATAATTTTATGTTCACATGTAATATTTCTTTTCGTTGATCATTTACGCTTTTTATTCAATTTTGCGTTACTTTTTACTCACATATCTTAGAATATAATACAACACCTAAAGCGTTTGTTTCCATCTTTATTCCAAACCGCTTTCATAATTTTGCATTAGCATTATTTACAATTATTTTCACATTTTCTTGTTGCTCTTTATACCGGGTGAGTCTGATAAAAGTGTTTCGTAACTTTTCTCAAAAACTAGTTATCACATCAACTTCAAAGTTTGCCATTAAAAACTTTGTTTTTTGCACTACACAGGTGAATTTTTTCAGAATTTTTCTAATATTCCTTCTAATTAATATTAATTAATTTGTTCAAAAAATCTAAATATTTCTAATTTTTACCATTATTCTAAAAGAAAAGATGTCAAGGTATTATTTTGTGAAGAAATATTTAAAATAAAATATAATAACCCCAAAAAATAATAACATTTATTTGATCCGTAAGACGCGTTTTGATGCAGCATTGCTAAGCTGACCTGGCGTAACTCGACGCCATACCTACCCCTAGTGTCACCCTAGATCCCACCTATCTTTTTAGAAAAAAATGGCGTATTTAAGTTTTTGAGTGTATCGCTTCAGTGGTGGCTCTTAACTGTCTTAATAGGGGGACCGATAGGTCACAGACATTAACAAATACAAAATTGGAAATATTAAGATTTTTTTTAACAAATTAATTAATATTAATTAGGAATGTTAGAAAAATTCTGAAAAAATTCACCTGTGTAGTACAAAAAACAGAGTTTTTAGTGGCAAACTTTGAAGTTGATGTGATAACTAGTTTTTGAGAAAAGTTAAGAAACACTTTTAGTAGACTCACCCGGTATATGTAGTTGGTAATCATCTAAGTTTTATTATTTCCTAAGTACTTTTTCCACAACAGTTTTTTTCTTAATTAATTCTTGACTAATTTTATTATTCCACCAGTGCATTAGTGTCTTGCTGTTTGTTATTCATTTTACCCCACATACCTTTGTTGCTGGTGTAATTATTATTTTAAATGTTTTCCGTATTTTCTCTAAGTCTCCTTTAAGTAATTTCTTTTTTTTTTAGTATTCCTTTTTTTATTCTCTACAGCACAAACTTATCTTAATAATGGTCATTAACAAAATTTCTAAACAATTTTTCATCACTTTTACCAAATCTGTCACCGTTAAATAAAACCGTCATAACCTCATCGGTGTATACCGTTAATTGAATTGACACTACATGGGCATCACGTAACCAAAGTACAATAACAAACCACAATGGCGTTACCATTAAAAATCAATTGGAAGCACTAGTCTACAAATATTAGTCGAGAGCCGCACCGATTGAATGATCACTTTTCGCACTCCCAGAGGTAGAGAAAAAATTACTTTCTGGCTTTCGGCAAAAATTGATGTGTCTCATAATATCGGATCAGAAAAATCATGGTCATTTGTCTTAAAAAATGTCATCTCCTTCATGCAATAAAACTTAGCTCTGTATTTACCCGGCTGAATCGATAGATATACCTGAAATTTGCGACCTCAAGTGAAAAATCCGAGTAACCGATAGTCTAGAAAGTTTTTCGTTTAAGCCGAACAAGACGCCATCTTAGCCGATTCCATGTCCGTTTCGGTGCTTTCCTTAATAATTTATCGAGGAACTTCAGGTGCTGGAATATATTTGTAATAATAGTTGGGCTGGAGGTAAAGGGCCTGAATTTATAGCTCAGGCTGATCGTTCGTTCTTGCGTTCGAACGCACTAGATAAATTTTACATCGGATCCACCTCGAGGCGCCTCGATTCTAATAAAGCCCCTGTTATTAATCTCGTTAATATCAACAGAACGAAATAGGTTTAATGCGATTTACTACCTACAACAAATCGACCTAAAATTAACCTCCGCAATTACTTCATCATGTACCTACAAAACGATAAAACATTCCAAAATTTCATAAAATACATACTGCAGTAAAAAATAAATAATACATTGCAAAAGTCTCGCTACGCTATAAATAATTCAGATACGAAAGGAACAAAAAGCTCTCTTAAAAATTTCATTGAATGGGTTGTCGAGTTAGATCAAGTATCATATGTGACACAGAAAGCAACAAAAAAGAAACTCAGATGCTTTTCAAATTTTGCCAATTTACAGAATAATATTCTGAAATGTAGATGGAAACTCTTGTTTATCTATAATTAGTAAGTTAGCAAAGCTTCGTCAAGCAAAAAGCGATAACAGAAAATAGTGATTAGTCGAAAAGCAAACAATAGAAATGTAAATGTGTGTATAAAGAAATGTAATCACAGTATGCAAAAACAAGTTTTTAAAATAAATTTGTGGTTGCAACCTGTCTGAACTAACTGATGTGTTTATTATTTCAATACACCATTTAAAAAAAATCACAGTTATTTAATTTTTTTAAATATCAACAAATTTAATAATCAAGTGTATCTGCAAATAAATTCAAATAAAATAAACGTTAAATTTTATTAAAATAATTTTTTTATTGAAATGTCAGTAAAAAATTCTTTTGAAGGTAGGTAACGCGAAATGTATTTATTATACATATTTAGCAACATATGAGCGAGCACTTAAACGAAAAAACGATTCAAATATAACACTACTACGTCGAACTACATAAACTATATAACTTTACTGCAAACTTTATTAAATTTTTATCCTAAAAATACACAATTTGAAAAGCGTATAATAGTTTCAGCATTTACCTGAACGACGCGACGGCTTGTTACCATACGCTCCATGTGACGCTTTAGAGTCCTCTGGAGGTTATAAACAAATAGAGTCTGTTCGAAAAAACAGCCCTCAAACCATGAATACTTCATTTATGTTATGACAAAAATTTCCTAATTTTAAAGCACTTAAGTAGACTAACGCTAAGAGTCTCTGAAAAAAAAAATTGTTGGCAATTTTATAATATTGGATCAAGTTTCAAGATGTGTCATGTTAGGAAAATTTAAGTGTCTTCTTATCTATTTTAAATTTAAATTAGAAACAGTACCCGGCGGAACATTCCCGATACAAGTTTTATAGACAATATAAGAATCATTACGCTGTTTTTTAGAAAAATAAACTATATTTAAATGCGTAAAGAATAAAGTTTAAATTTCCGTCTTATTCGCCAAAGTCAAACGCCAACAATGTTGGCAGGTAAAAGTCTAATTTATAAACAAAATAATTATTAATAATTGGCGTAATTCAATTTGCAACCAATCTGCATAGTGTTACATTAATCCAAATAAAACTTGTTTGCAAAAAATAGTGGATGCGAAAAATACTACTTAACTGCCATAAAATTTCACAAGCTTTTTCAAAATTGCAATGATTATTATTCCCGTTGTTCAATTTCTTTATAAATTTTAACTGCGGTTGGATAAACATATGTCACATGAGGCGATTCAAAAATAAAAATTAAATATTAAATTGACATACAGCACTACAAATAATAAAAATTTACAAAAAACTTTGTCTTCTCTCGAGTGCATAAAATGTTAATGAAATCTAACTGAAATAAAGTTCTTAATAAAAAAAATGGTAGATGCGCCGGGGTAAATTTTTTGAAACTCCTTTCAAGTGCGAGCGAAAAACTAAATGTCGTTAAACAATGTTGTTATGCAAAATAAAAATATTATCACTGTTAAAAATTGAGTTGTAACAACACACACTAAAATTTAATGATCAGTCATAATTGGAATAAAATATGTATTAGTTTTTGTCTAATTACTTTGGCAAAAATTCAATAAAAAAATTTGCCTAATACCGTTAGCCAAATTTATCGATTTATTTAAGGTAAATTTCGGTCCGCTGGTATATTATTGTTTAACAAAAGTAGATTCCCAGACGTCAAATAATGTAAATCTTTATCTGGAAGTGTTTAATTTAACGAAAAAATTCATTGGGCCACTAGACTAAGTAGCTAAGTCCATTTATAGCCCCAATTAAACTTAAACTTCATAAAAAACAAAAATATCAATCCAAACATTTTTTATAATTTATGACACATATAGAATAGATTATTTTTAGATTGTTTACAACAGTTTACAGTTATTAAAATTAAAATAGATTCGAAACTAAATTCGTTTAGTAAAGCTACAAAACAAGTGTCGACTAATCAAACGTTATAAATATTATTTTACATAAAAAAAATAATTTATGTATAATAACGTATGCAAATAATATAACAAAGACTGTAACTGCAAAAATCAATTGCAAATTGAGATGGACTACGCAAAAGAGGAAATTGATGTTTCTTTCCACACACACATCCAAATATAATCTGAATTTTCAATAAATTCATACATATCTGTCGGTTTCAATAATAACTGATAAGTTTCTGTGATGCTAAATAACTAAAATGATATAATAACTAAATGCATACGTAACTAATAATTTCGCTATAAAATTTATCAATAGACGTACTTAATCTTTTTGCTGTTAAACAAAAATTTTTACCTAATCTGATCTAAACAAAATTAATTTACGTTTCAAGCGAAAGCTCTCCAATAGTAAACCCGGAAGCAGAAGAAATGCGATGACTAACGTCAAAAAATCTAGAAAAATAAAGACCCAGATAATAGGTATTCCATTTGCGCTCCTTATTATTTTCCCAACAAACAAAGTCAAACTAAAAACTATTTTTCATTTATAAAATGTAAGAAACAATTAAAATTTAATTAATTTTTAAATAGCAGAGCGCCGGTTTTTCTCCGATAATATTTATGCTGTAAACAAAGTAAATTTTATTTTCTTAGAAGTGAGCAAAATATAGTTTCCCAGTTAATTAACAAATCTTTCAAACTTACATTAAAACAATAATGTGGCACAGAACCGGATTGGAAATATTTCAATTTCAAAGCTAAGTTTAAAGCCAGATAAAAATCAAGTGACTATAAGAAACAAAACTGAAAACTTTAGAAATATAACAAATTTAAATTTGTTTGCTTAATTTCATTATTTATGGTACTGTTTTTAAAATTAAAATTTTTCGTCATATTTTTAAATCCCCGATATCTTGTTTTTTCTATTTTTTGTACAAATGTTCCTTGACAAACACTTGAAATACTTACTTTTTATTTATATATATTTTAGTATAAAATTATATAGGCAATAAACTGTCCATTTAGTCTTTAAACATTTTATTTTAAAATTAAAGGTTTCCTTAGAAATTTAACAAAAATTATAAACTTAAATCCGTGTAAAAATTACTTCTTACAAAAAACTATTGTTCAACTTTAAAAGCACTTTAAATTCTTTAAGAAATTTTCCGCTCCTGTGAAAAATACGCTTGATATTTAATCATAAAAAAGAGTTAAAAATAAAACTTTTATTTAATCTATTTTTAGTAATGAAAAGACTACAGTTTCTGCATTAAAAAAAATCAAAGTAAGAAATTGAAAATTACTGAATTTCAATCAGAAACAAACATTAAATATTTAAAAAACATCATTAAATTTTCTTTTGAAAAACAAATGTTCTCTGGTTTATCGCAATTTTCAGGTTTTATTTTTTTGTATAACTAGAATACATGTGGTAATATATCTTTTTTTTAATGTTAGAAAAAACATTTTAACTGTGCTCATTTTGGTCTCTAATTGATTACTTAGTTCGCCTCTGCACGCCACTATTGTACATTGTACCATTCCAATTTATGCAGTTGTAGTGAAGCGTGTAACAGCCTCCACAATAATAATAAGGCTATCACAGTTCGATTATGTCCTCTTCTCAGTAACCAGCTCGCATCTACTTGCAAATTTTGCTCAACGAGTAATTGCACAGCTCGTTAAAAACGATGCCACGCATTGTATACAAAAAGGTCACGAACTGAGGCTCTTTTTTCTTGATTAATTTTAACCACGACGCAAATAAATTTGAATATTATTCAGTACACGAAGGGAAAGGTTTCCCGTGCAAACTGCAAGTGTAAATTGGAAAAGAGACAACTGGGAGAGAAAACTAATTCGTAATTTAGAAACGTTTGGGTAACTTTGTTTCGAGGAATGCATCGATACGTTCTCCAACTTGAACGAAACCTATAATCCTGTTTTCTTTTGAAATTGTCCAGCAAGTTATGATTCGATTTCCTCAACGCTTGACCCTCGACCGTGACAGGTCCAATATTTATTATATACAGAGTGAATCGTAAAAGCTTATTTATAATTAAAAAAACCAATAATTTTTCAATCTGTCATTCAAATAAACCTTAAAGCTAAATGTAAAAGTACTATCGGTAATGCCACAGTAAAATAAATAATAATAATAATAAATAGGCAACTAACATTATATTCACACAGGTAACTCTTGCATCTTTCTTTAGCTCAATCTACTATTTATTTTCTAACACAAACAGAATTAACCAACTTATGTAATTCCAATCCGTAACTACTTCTAATTTAGAACAAACCAACTTTACAGAGAATTCTCAATGAGAGAATGAACGAACACCTTCTTGTTTCTTTAAAATTCCTCTTTAGTTATTTTCTAATAACAGATAACTTTCTATTTGTAACACTGATCCTCCAGTACACAGCTTTTCTCCCAAACAACTTCTTCACAAACCTCTCAATAGATCAATTCCGCTGTATCGATTTAGCATAGATTCTTTTCCGCTTAGAATTTAAACTTCTTCCTCGTTACCTGTAACTGTAAAAGCCAATTGTACATTTTTTTATAGATAATTTTGACTTACCAATAGAATTCAGTCTCTACAAAATGTTCTTTACAGAACGAATTGTGTAAAAACCAACAGTTATAGCGAACTAAAGCACAGTTGAAGGCTTTTTTTGCGAGTAACTAGTTACGTTCTTTGAGTATGCTTTTGGTTAAAGCTATGACGTCGTCCGGATTTAACTAGTTAGGTTTCCACAAAAATGGTGTGGTTTCAGAGATGATTTTACCCCGTCAAGTGCTAACCTATATTTTCTAATCAAAGTTATAATTAATAAAATATAAAAAAATTATTTATATTATTAAGAAAATGAGATTATAATAATAACAATTAATGAGATGATAGTAATAAAATCATCCTCCTCATTATTTAAAACTAATTCAAGCATTTCTTCGCTGAATCCAACTGATTTAATCTTTTTTTTTTTGTATGATAGATGAAAACCCAACCCCAAATGACAGATCTCGACAGTTCGCGCACTTTTTCGCTTGAAAAACAGAGAGAGACTACTAACTACCTCAGCCAGTAGGTTACGAGAAATGTAACCAAAGTTTGCACAATGACGTCATCTATGACGTCGTGCAAACATACTAAAGTCTGATTCACCAATGTTTGTCGTTAGGTCATCATTTCTTGAACTAATCACAGATATTTTCGTTTTATGTCGTTCTCTGTCCCACTCACACGATTTCAGTACGCTAGAATTAAAACGTATGTCTTCCATTTCTGCAACAATCAGCGCGTTGTGCCGCGCATCCGCTCTCTCACTCTGCCTTGCATTGTTGCAGTTGTCAGACAGAAACAGTAATAATAGTGGTTGATGATGTAGTTTATCAGATGCCATGTTTTCTCCACAGACGTACGATAGGGTCTTTACGGGATACAGTTAAGGTTGTTCATTTGATTATTCCTAGTTTTACAATATTTTTATATAAATCTATTATAAATTTTATATTTTGTTGATACATGTTCTATTATTAAAATAGTTACACTTAATTTTAGTGTTATTAGAATTTTTTTTAGTTTGCAGTGTATATATTGTATAGATATTAAAAAAAACCGAATCAAACAAATAAATACCTCACTTGGGTCATTAAAAGATATTCTACTTTTTTCTAATGTTTCAAAATAGTTTTTTTTAATAGGTTTTGCCTGTTTTGGGTCTTAATAGATGTTTTCTTCAATTTTATATTTTTTTGTAGATATCGTAAGTCTAGGAAATTCTCCTGACAGGCAGATGACCAGTAATACACGCCGGCAGCAGTGGCACCCCTTAGAAACGAGACGCCACTGCCCCAAATGCCACATTTATTTGATTCGTACATCTAAAAATGATGACGTAACGACAAACATTGGTGAATCGGACTATAGTATGTCGATAAAACAGAATGGTATCGTTCCCGCGGTGACCACTCGTACCTAGTTACTCGCAAAAAAAGCCTTTTGGTAAAGAAAGAATTAAAACCGCTTAACAGGGTCTAGAATCTGACGCTAAATAGCGGATTAGTACGCGAACTAATTAAAAACCAACGTAAGTAAAATACAAAATCAAAAATAATTTTCTTTAGAAACAAGTTTCTTAAAAATATTCCTTTTAGTTTTGTGTGTAATCTAATCATGCAAGTCCTAACTTGCGAAAATTCCAAGAGTCTTCATAATCATCAAAAAAAGATCAGTTAGAGCTTGTTTTTTTGTTATTTAACTTTGTTCAACACATTTCAAAAATTATTAATTAAACCTTTAGTTCAATTATTTATTTTATCTGTAGTTCTGTAATTAAGCCGTCAAATCAACTGTATATTTTACTTAAGTCTTCAGCTCGGTTGAGTTTTAATAGTTTCATTTGTAATTCAATCAATTGAGCCTTAAGGTGACTTGTTTATTTCTTTTTTATTTTGTTTATTGTAAAAAAAATCTATTTCTATAATAGTTTGTATAAGCAAACCCATCGGTCATTAAAATTTGGGTTCGTAATCCAAGTATCCAATCAGTAGCAACATGGTAAATTAATTTATAGATTTTGAACAAATCAGTCTGACCATCCTTTCAATACCCAATCCAAACTCCTTTACTGCTTCCATTCGATCTTCTTTTTGTTTCTTAAAACTAATACTGGTTGAAGATGTTTATACCTACTCTTCATCTCAATTTGTCCTTTTTTTACTGTTTTAAATAAATTTAAAGAAAAATATTGATTCTCGCACAAAACTCTTCAAGATTTTCATCAAATTAAGCTTTCCATAACAATGCAATTCGTCCTTGGTGCCGTATTTCCGTTCCAATAGCAACTGTTTAACACAGGATTTGGTGAACACGCGTTTGCGACCGACCTGAAATAAAAAAGCCATTATTTAAGGTTAGTACAATTTATCATTAAGACAAATCACTTATTTAGTTGTTTAGTCACTGGTTTTCTTTAATGAGTTTCTTTCCTACTTTTTTGTATTATTCTTTCCGACTTTCATCCTTATAATTTTTCTGCTGTGATCTAACTTTAATACATCCCCATTTTGACCTTGAT
The DNA here is from genome assembly GCA_029207805.1 of Tribolium confusum. Lineage (NCBI taxonomy): Eukaryota > Metazoa > Arthropoda > Insecta > Coleoptera > Tenebrionidae > Tribolium > Tribolium confusum. Next base: position 18,001,509 of record JALGAY010000006.1, read on the forward strand.
CGCAGTTTTTGCGGTTTCACTATCCAACTGAAGTTACTACCTATGTCGCGTTGTTTGAGTTCTGAAGTTGGAGTTTCTATTCGTTAATCAGTTGTAAAGTTACACTAGTGGTAGTCAGATACAACCATTTTCTCTTCAATAAAAATTCGTTATCAATTTAAATTTTCTGTACTTGTTTATAAGTTAATTTTAAATTTCTGTATTAATAAAACTTCTTTCTCATTTTTTGTAGAATAATATTTCAAACAGTTTTGTTTAAACATCGTCCACGTACCTACGTAGACACTCGTAAAAATCGCTTAGTTAAAGTTTGTTTTGTGTGTTGAGCGCTTTTGATAGTAGTCATCAAATTTTAAATTCCTTTATAATTGTATTAACTTCAATTTTCTTCCAATATACCCAATTGCCCTATAATTTACTTTTAAAATTAATGTAGGAATTATTAGCTATTTGACATTTCTCATCTATCGCTTCACAAAAAGTCCTGGCGCCCTGGCTAATTTTCATCAAGCCTTGTATAATTAGTCAAAATAAACCCTTAAAGCGACTAATCACTTTGAACCACACTTTAGGCTCATTAAATAAATATCAAAATAACCCTGACAACCCTTTTCGTCTTTTCTATAATCTTTTTCGCTCTTTTGTTTATTTCTTTTCTTCATCCTTTTTCTCTAGAAAGAAAGCGTAAATCAATGTTCCAAGTCTCAATCAACGCGAAAGGTCTAAAAAAATGACATAAAGGATCTCTACTTCTATTGAATATTACGGATGTCCGTAATATTGATTCACTCTGTATACATATAATAAATAACGTAGAAGTTTAATTTGAGTGTCTGGTTCGGACAACATCAAGTTTCTAAGTCAAACTTATCATGGAAAATAATTTTAGGATGTCCGTTATAAGCTCTAAAATATCAAAATGTCTTCAGCAAAGATACCTTACTCAAACATCTGTGTTTTAATAAAACAGTTTATTTCACAGCTGTCTGCTATATCTTTACCAGAAGTTAATTTAGCGTTGTTTTATAAAAAGGCGCACAATTTGTGTCACAACCACGTAGTAAAACGTGATTCTTTTAAGCAAAGTGTTTGAATGTAGTACACATATTGAAAAGTGGATTTAAAGCTTTGTTCACCTCTACAAAAGTCAAGTCTAGTGTAAAAGAAAAGTTTTCAAGTATCGATGAAGCCAAAGTAATGCGATAAGTCCCCAGTGAAGTGAATGTCAAGAAAGTCGACTCAAATATATTTATTAGAATGCGATTAATATAAATCGCTCCTCGTGATAAATGACCTCGAAAAAGGAAAAAAAGATTTATCAGCAAATGATAGAAAGAAAAATCGTCTGACAGTTCTGTACGTGTAGAGACATAATTTCATAAAGGAGTTGCTTAAGAACCGCAGGCAATTTTCGTGTTGACTTCAGCTTAAAGATAATTGATTTTGTCATTAGATAAATACAAGTAACAAATCGTATGTTAAACGAAGCATCTCCAAAAGACGCTTTTCCGCTTACCTGGGAACGACACGCATAATTTTCATTAGACGCTCCACATGCATGTTAAATGTCAAAGCTTCATGTAAATTATGTACCGGCACGGAGCTTTTTCTATTTTCAGAGAGGCAAGAAGTGCAGATAACGGCCCAAATAAATTATTTATGGTGACTTGACCTATCTATCGATTTTCAACAAATTACGATTTAATTGTTACACCGACAATCACACTTCAAACTCTCTCAATTACAATGCACAAAGCAAACACATTAAAATTTCAGTTTATTTGGAAACTAATCAATGTTTTTCAACTTGGTCAAGAGGCTGATTAGTTCTTTGACCTTAACGCCCTCCAGGTCACTTAATTTAATTAAATGTAGCAGAGAGGTTCCGATAGTCTAAAACTTACTTTACGACAAGTTTTGGCTTAAATTTACAAACCTAATTAGAAAATTTGTTAACTAGACGCTAAAAAAAGTTATTAATTCTAATTTTTACTGTATAGGTAAAAAAATTACCCAAAAGTTTTAAACTCGAATAAGACGAGCCTGTGGCATTTAGAAAACTTTCTGAAAGACATTCAAGGTTAGTATGAAATTTTCTGAAAGCATAACTTTATTAGACGTAGACTATTGGCAATTTTTTAACACAAAAAGTTATGACGACTTCATAATGTCTTAGAGGCGAACTTAAGTGTAAAAACCTTAATAAAAAAACGGTCAATAAATGATTTATGTTGAACATCTCCAAATGCTCGTTAAATACTGGGGAATGGCGTGTTTTATATTCCTTTGACATCAAAATAAAAATGTCGCTTTTACGTTACTTTTATTTATTTATTTAACTGTTTTTGGAGATTTCCTAAATTTTATAACACTGAACAACTATGACAAAACTGTAGTAGAGGTAACATATACAGACTGTTCCTTAAAACAAGCCTAGTAACTTAATTCGTCAAGTACTGACGTCATAATAGCCATACCTTATTAAATTCACATTCCAAACATCCTTAAGCCTTAGTTTCATTTCAATTAATTTTACAAATTCTGACGTCATAATCATCTTATTTCATTAAAGGTTTCAATTGTTTGCAAACGTTATATGTTTCTGTTTTGTTTAGAACGCCCACGGATCTTCCGTCACGCTTGTGGGATCAATTAGCCTTGATTGATAAATAGGTAAACCCCATAAAATTTAATTGTGGGCAAATAACGTACAATCTTTAACGTTTTAATTATTTATCGTTATTTATCATCGAAATCTCTAAAAATATTGTTTTGTTCCCTCTCTGTTAAATGTTTTAAGGCAATCATAAATTTACTCCTATTGTTTAATACGATGCCAAGAAAAATCAATTGATTAGATTTAAAAATTAATTTTTAAATTAATGCAATACAAAACCATATAATGCTAAATCGTTTTTGTTTGAAAATTTTGTGTCCGTCAATTCGAATCGAGTTTGAATTGTTTAAATCCCTGTTTGTAGCCGATATTAATTGTCAAGAGACAAAAATAAAGAGTTAAAAAACAGTCTTCTAGACTGAAATTAAAAGCAATTCAGGGTTGGAAACAAATGATTTTACCAGCAATGAAATTTTCGGAGCAATGAAATTTAAGCCGCTTAAACAAATCCGTAACAGCCTTTTTTCTAGATAAAATTAGCCATAAAATTGCGCCCAGATAATGCAGTAAAAAATCATTTTTCGCAGTAAAATTTGTTAGACCAAAATATTGATTCAAAATCATTTGCTAAATTAAAAAAAAAGTTCTCTTCTAAAGTATGCGTAAATGAAACTCATCACAAATGAAAATAACTTGTTTATTACTTAATAATAATACTATTTTTGAAAATTATTGAAAACAAGTTTTAATTTCATTTTTTATTAAATAAAAAATCACAAAACTAATTGAAAAAGAATAAAATATTTAAGCTCCAGTGCCAAGTTGTAAATTACTGAAATGGGTAAAACATTTTTGGCCAGGGCCGTTCGACTTAATAAACACAACTTATTGCCAAATCGGCCTCTAATACCCAAAATTATAAAAAAACACTACATATTAAAAACCTGTTCCAAATTATTTAGTCTCTAGAGAAAAAGTGTTTTACCTGCACTCCAAAAACAGCCACTTGTAATGAGTAAAAATTCTCAAAAAAATTAAAACTTTCTGAAAATATTCTCAAAAAAAATACTGGACCTAAGATTTTTTCCCGCAATTATTTTTCTTCAGTTTGATAGGTCAAATAAATTGCTAAAACAAAAATGTTTTGAAGGTAGATAAGATATGAATTTAACGTATTATATATTTCATATTTTTTCGTGTTTAATGACGTGTTTTTGAGATGCAGACATAACATGATTCACCTTATATACAACTTTTCAAAGTTACTTCTGCCAAGATAGCTTTTTTAAGCACAAATAATGTAATTTTGCGTTTTTATAATTAAGCTGGACTTAGAAAAAGACTAATAAGCTAATTTCAAGTTAAAATACTAAGGTAGTATTGTAAATTTTAATACTTTATCATAGCAACAACCTCAAATTCTTTTAAATTTCCGTGGAAACAAAGATACTACCGGTATTATCTCAACTTGAAATTAAACCATAAGACTTATAATACCTTTTTTTGTCGGTTTAACAGGTATTTAGAAATGTTGTCGCTGTTATAAATATGTTGTATTAAAATATTGTTTCAGATACAAGGCGTATTAAGATGCATGAAGGCGTTGTCTCTTTGTTTTATTTTTAAACCTTATTATTAAAAAAACAATTAAAAACAGTCGTAGATAAATTTTAACAGCATATTTGCGCTTCTGTTATCGTTTTGTACCACCACACAATCCGTTAACCAATGAGACGACCCTTTTGGATCAGATAACTGTAGCCTGTATATTTTTATTTAGACAATCTAATCTGTGTTCATTCAATTAACATGATTGGTTATTATAGTTGAGTAATTAGCAGGAACTTGGACTAAGTTAAAATAAAAACTACATTTGGTTTAACTGGCTGACGTTTCGGCTTTATTTTTTTAAGCCTTTATCAAAGCTAGAACAATGTAATGTTGTTACAAGATAATGTTTAGACTATAATAATTACCTAGAAACCTAACAAATTAAGTGAACTTATGGAGCCTCGTTGACTTATACATATTAAAATTCTTCGTTAAATTGAATATAAATAGAGTATGTAAAAATATAAAATTGTGTATAGATAAAATTATGTCAGAATAGATAAAGTTGTATAACATAGAAAATGACAAAACGTTGACTTTTGCACAAATTAAAAGATTATGTATAACCTAAAACTACTATAGATAGTAAAAGTTCCTAAAAATTAACAAAACTAAGTCAGAAACCGACAATACATCTGACTTAGTTTTGTTAATTTTTAGGAACTTTTACTATCTATAGTTGTTTTAGGTTATACATAATCTTTTAATTTGTGCAAAAGTCAACGTTTTGTCATTTTCTATGTTATACAACTTTATCTATTCTGACATAATTTTATCTATACACAATTTTATATTTTTACATACTCTATTTATATTGAATTTAACGAAGAATTTTAATATGTATAAGTCAACGAGGCTCCATAAGTTCACTTAATTTGTTAGGTTTCTAGGTAATTATTATAGTCTAAACATTATCTTGTAACAACATTACATTGTTCTACCTTTGATAAAGGCTTAAAAAAATAAAGCCGAAACGTCAGCCAGTTAAACCAAATGTAGTTTTTATTTTGACTTAGTCCAAGTTCCTGCTAATTACTCAACTATACTAACATCATGGATGCAAATACAGAAATTATTAATGATTGGTTATTTATTGAAAAACAAACTAATTGATCTGTGATAGTCGGTCATGTTTCTTGAGCGAAATCGTTAAGTACTCTCACACATCTAATGTCATTATTTCTAATTCGCAGTTTACCTATCTCACGTATTTTCATTAAAAAAAAATCCAGATAGAAAAGTTAGAACAGTTTATCATACTTCAGCCTCAAAATCTTGATTAGTTTTCTGAAGATAGAGGAAAACTTCTGATACTTAATCTGAACTGACATTTGATATTAATTCGGCAGCAAAATAACGCTAATAAATAAAAAACCGTTCTAATCAACTACTTTTCACATTTAGCGCTATTTGAAGCTTGTTATAAAAGTAAATTGAGAAAAATTTAAATCTGATAAATTGAAGTTTTCAGATGGATTGCTCCAAAAACGTTCGAATTATTTGTGTGTCTAATAAGGTAAGTAAGCGTAGTCTTTACGTTTTTCTTGTTTTTGTAATTCTTTTCCCATTTTTTACTGAGGGTAAACCTGAAATTGTAAAAGCCAAACCGCATCAAGCCTACTGTAAATTTTCTTCCACAAACGTTTTTTGGTGTTTTCGTAGTTAATTTCGGCCGCTTTGTGGTTCTAAATAATTAAAATTGAGTCGAATTTACTAAAAGTTTGTGCTTTTGACTTTTAAAACAATGTTTGAGGTCAAATTTTGTCCCAAAGGATGAAATTGCAGTGCGTTTGAAAAGGGTAAGAGTATGTAAAAATATTCAGAAGAGGATTTATTCTAATGAAAACTCTTGTTTTCTTTACTAAGCGCCATCAAACATAAGTTTACGAAAGTCGTTAGGTACTGAATTTGTAAAGTTTTGCGATGAAAATAATATGCAGGATGTCAGAAAAATTTTATCATTTGTCAATATTTAAATATCTGTAATGGAATTACTTTGTCCTTGATATTTTGTTTATTCATTTGGGGATGCTATAAAAGGTTTCTTTAAAAGCACATTTATTATCCACCCACTCATTTTTAACAAAAGTGGGAAGCGCTGTCGTGTCTTACCTGAAGAAGTTGGTTCCCAATTAGGCCTATTGTTTTTGGTGAAACAATAGGCCCCTCTACTCTTAATACTTTAGCACGAATACTGTGTATAAAACATTTAGCCGAGGCCTCGTTAAAAATGAAAAAGAAGTAAAATCGCGTGTCATCTCCTGACGACAATGAGGTTATTTGCAAAGCAGCGAGGGTTCCGGGAGATAAACCAAGGCAAAATAACAAGGGGTGGATTAAGTCGGTTGAGGTCCCATTAATCCGTCCAAGTGGTTGATGGGTTTTTCTGCGTCGATTTATCCCAATCATATTTGGTGGCGTGACGGGAGGCGATGAGGCAAAAGTTCAGAAAGGGATGACTTATTAATCCGACACGATGGAGTAATTAGCGTCAAGTTGGCGTTGCTGAGGCAACGATGGCGCTTCTTGGACGTGCCTCTTCCCGTGGGTCTTAATGAATTATTAGTCGTAATCATGACAGGATCATTCCGGATGATTATCCAAAACGTGCTGGAACACGTGTTTCCGGTTCGTTATTCCTTTGTAACGACTATTTGTGAAAGCAAAGTTTTTTATTGGTAAAACAGCGCCACAAAAAGGGTGTACGTGTTAAGAAATTGAAACCGAGGATGCATCCGCCCTAATGAAAGGCCTCATTACTTTTGTTTGAACTGGTTTCACTCGAATTAACTTTATTATTTTCTTTCAGTATTGGTTATAGCAGCCTAAATTGGATTCCACGTCTCATTTTGAGCAATTCCGACCTGGCATAATCTATTCAAATTACGCTTATTTTCACGAGAAAAGATTCCTCCCCATCATTTCAATATTACAATGGATTTTTACATATCGACCCAAAATAATAATGTATTGCCGCTTTGGGATTCATTCTCCAAACTTTATTATCCAACAATTAGTCTATTCCGTCGTGAATTTCACTTTGGAGATTAATTTTTAAACAAATTGCCGAAAACTCCCCAAAGTTGGAATGTTAATTAAACTCTAACTTTCCTACTTGAGATTTTTCAAACACACACATGATGGTAGGGTTTAATGTTAGAATACTGCATCTGCACAGTTTCATCTCTAGAGAGATGAATTACGAGGATGTACAATGAAAATTCATATCGATTCATTCTAGTGACAACAATATTGTGACGATTTCAATGATAGTCGAGCCGTCGTTTTTCACAATTTATTTTCACAACACTAATTACACACTTTTAACTATCGTTTTCCACTTTCAAACATACGAGTATGTAATAGATTTATCACATTTTTTAAACTAACACAGTTTTGCTTAAATTGGTCATAGTTTTACTGTAAGAGGCGCTGTAAATTTTTGTTGTGTTTGCAAATATTTTAAGTTTTATAACAAACGATACAAGCTTCAGCTTAATTTCGAACTTGATTAGCACATTTTGTGTCTTTGAATTAGCTATAAAAAGCCCTCGTTGTAAGTTTAAACGCAAGATGGTGAATTAAAAAAGTTGGACTTCCAAGAGAACCAAAAGCTGATTTCGAAGTATTGTTAATTATTATAAAATTACAGAATTTTGACTTACCTGATCACAGATAACACAAATTACTTAAAAAGACATTTATAAACGTTAAACAACAAAACAGTGGTCTGCTTTCTCAACAAATTTGATCAAATTAATTCAAAAACAAGTGCCCAATAGTTATTTATATTACAAGGCCAGAAATTGTCGTTTCGCGAGTCTGAGTACATATTGTGGGCTGAGGCGAAGCCGAGGCCCACAAGTGCGAATACTCGCAAAGAAGTTTCTGGCCGTGTGATAAACAACGTTCTTTTAAGCCGAAAAGTTGCCTAAATTAAAAAAAACATTTTTACTGTAAAAAATTTTGGCGCTAGAGTATTTGTTTTTCTGAGGTTGATAGTATTATCATGATAACTAAACTTTAAATTTAAAATATTGACAATAAAAATTATAAATTCTGTCAAATCGTGCTTTTGTGCTAAAATAAATAGAACTTCTTCCAATAAATCAGAAAGTGGAAGACGATAATAACCCAGAACATATAAAAAACGCAGCCAGAAATGCAATTGAAAATTTGCTGCCTGAAAAATCATATAACAGGTATTGGAATAAATACAGTTTAAAAACAGAAAATCCCTAGATTTTACTTTCAATGTCTAGATAGTGCAAATTAGTGACAAACACAAACGATCACTTTCCGGACGATTTATACGACTAGAAATTTAGTGTTTGTAGACGGAGGCCTAAAAAAGTAATTTTGAGTTGATCTTTGAATCTTCCAGCATCAGATTGTTTTCATTAAAGCTTCTTAAGGCATAAGGTGTTTGCAAAATATGTATTCAAAAATTTAAGAACGCTGAAAAGATTTAGTAAACGACTTTAAAACGGCTATTCTATATGACGTTGCATATTTTATTGGTTCACCTAGTATTCGCACTGTTAGAATCATTTTACCAATATATCTCAAATTGTTTTCGCTATGTGTCATGCGTTACGTTTTATCTTTATTGAATGAAATAATTACCAAAAAAATTAAAGAGATAATGAACACATTTTTGGTGAGAAATAGTACGTATACTTAGTTCTACTTAAAAATTAGATAAAAATAGTGTGCGAATATCAGGTGAACAAATAATAGGTATTTTTTGAATAAATTTTGGAATCATTACATAGTTTTTTATACCCAAAACTAAAAATTTTAGTTCTAATAGAAGATTTAGATTTCTTTCGTTTTAAGTCTTTTATAACATAAACAACTAATCCACCTCGGAAAAGAAGCTTTTTGTTTAGGTTCAAATTGTGAAAATAATGACGTGATGAGTAATAAATTCTGTAATATGTGGCTAGAATATAATCTCTCACCCCCGCAAGTAAATTGCGGTAATATTGCAGCATCTTTCGTTACCGGCTGTGTTATTATTAGATATAGCCGTGAAATCTCTGGTCAGTGAATCACAATTTGACCTTTTTGAGTAACAACTAGTTGTCCAGCTCGCGACAATTAAATCCGAACATCAAATTTTGACAATGACATAAAATATGTGTAAATTAATCTTTAGTTTTTTTAACCAACGTCAAATGTGACAAAAAAGTGGTTTACACGAATTTAATTGTCAGTGTCAAAATTTTATGTCCGGAATTTTGACATTGCCATAAAATTGGATAAAACAACCCTTCATTTTTGTTTCCACTGAACACACAAAAATATCAGTTATAATGGCAATAACAAATGCCGATATTAACGATTTTCTTGTCAGTGTAAAACTTTTATTTCTGAAATTTATTGGCGCAGATAGTAGAAATCTACTTATATTTCATGCAAATTGCTAATGTTTCAATTATGATAGCTTCATTGCTATGATAATAAGGTATTATAGCAGTAAACAATAACTGACACATCGATAAAATGTAGTTACCTGCAGTAAAACATAACAGAAGATTAGCGCAAGTTGGCAAATGTGACAGAGAATGTACTCCGACATCGCCATCGGCCTTCTGTTTCAGACTAGAGCGGAAAAGATACCGGCGGCGACGACTTAATGTCTTACATTACACAGTAGTTGTCACATTGTTCATTTACAAAATCCCAAATTTTAAAACAATTTCAAGAACAAACTAAAATTTTTATATATTTTTTTAATAGTATTTTGTTTTAAAAAATGTGGCGAAATGTTTTTCTAGCTTTCTATCACACTCCAGAAAACTATAGAAAACTGTTATATTTTGACAAGTTTTCTGTGAGTGGTAAAACAATAATGAGTGTCCCATTTTCAAGTCCTTCCTCCTGCCTTTTTACTTTTTTAAGTCCAACGGTAAATCAGTATTTATTGGGCAATGAGAGAGTAACATTTTAAAACCATTTTCTAGCAAAAATAGAGAATGAGTCACGATTAATAAAATGGGCTATATATTAACATCACTCATTTGTATGCATCTGCAGTTAAATAGCCTTTTGGTTGCACATAAGATGTAAAGAATTGATATGTTAATCAAAATATCGATATATCAAATGATATTAGAAAAATATGTGTCGATATATTAGTAGGAATTTAATAAATATCAAATTATCGAACAACACTATTAAAAATACAGACTGTTTCACGAGTAATAATGAGCCTGCGAAGCTGAAAATACAACCAGCAATACAATTCCGCAGTTAATTTAGATGATATTGATATGAAATTTTATTTGTCAAATCTGTCACCGATAAAAAAATGTATTCAAACGATGAAAAATCCGACATGATGATGATATATGGGAAAAATGAGTTTGAGTCCGCGATGAGTTTGTACAGACAACGTTTTCCGGGTAGAGAAGAACTCTTACTGACACCATATTCGAATGACTAGAAACTACCTTAAGAAAAAATTGACCACCTTTAAAAGGCCAAAAGCAAAAACACTACAGGTCCTGTTCACAAGTAAGTCAAGGAATGATTTCACAAGCCAGTGGCATTAGTTTGTCTTCAGTTAACCGAAAGATTAAATGCTTTTTATTTAATGTATTTGTAAACAAAAAAATAACTACGTAACCTTTGGAATTGTATTGCTGGTTGCAGTTTCAGTTTTGCAGGCTCATTATCACTCGTGAAACACCCTATATTCAGAATAAAATACAAAAAACGGTTTCAAAAATTGATATTTCTCATTATGCCGTTTTTAATTAATAGTAGAATGCCAAATGCCCTAAAATGTATCACCCTGCAGGGATCTTAAAACAAAGATTAATTTTTTCAGAAATGATAGCTTATATCCTACATATATGACATCCGAAGTTGTCCAAAAATTCTCCTGTGCAAAAAGGCACTATCCAACTTTTTCTACATATTTATATCATTAAATTCTTCAAAACATAGCTTTTCTAGTAAAAGTTCATTTCAATCTCTGTAGCTGTTTTGCCACAAAAAAATAAAATATATTTGAAAATGCATTAGGCTCTTATAGGTGTTCGCAAGTTCAAAGTTAAATATCTCCGTGATCAGAGTTTATTATATATTTTTTTAAAATAACGACATAAAGAAAAAATATAAATGTTAGTACCATTCTAATCACAAATGATAGGACAAAAACTTTTCAAAAGACATATTTTTTAAATTAAGGCTTAGTTTTTGAGATAATCGTTGAGAAGTGGCGAAAAGCCGTAAAATCAATTAAATTTTTCGGGATTTTAAACATTGAGATATTTAGCTTTGAAGTTGTGAACGCCCATAAGGGTCAATGCATTTTCGAATATATTTTATTTTTTTGTGGCAAAACGGCTACAGAGATTATAAATATCAGGAAAATTTTGGATAGTGCCCTTTTGCACAAGACAATTTTTGAACAACTTCGAAGACAATACGTTTAGCGCATAGACCTAATTTCTGAAAAAATTAACCTTTAGTCTTAAAACACCCACAGAATTTCTTTTTAAAGCGTTTTAGGCGTCCCGTGCACCGTACTACAAGAAAATTCGTAGTAATTTGATTTCGTTAATTTGGTATAACATTTATCAAAAAATGTTGATATATAATATATAATAAGGTATATATTTTGTTATTTTAATAAACAACTTTTTAAAGTTGATCTTTTAAATATGCCTACAGAGTCTAACCAAGTCGCCTTAGAGCACTGCACCATACATGATCTTGATACAAACGGGTTAGCTGTCTGTAATAGTAATAACAAAAATGCAGACTTGTGAGTCAGAAACCAAAAAAGTTGAAATCGAAAGTAACAGAAAACAACATATCACCAGCATATAAAAATAAAATACTCGTGAATTTGGTTAAAGACCTCCAAAGAGTAAAACATAAAGAAACAACAAGAGAAAAACGAAAGCGCAGAAAAAATCCTGATGAGACTCAAATAATCGCATCAAAATAGATGTTACTTATCAAAAATTGCATACTTTGACAGTACTATTATGGAAAAATAATATCACCAAAGAAACCGTTCTATCTACAACGTCCATGCAATATTTAATCTTATTGTTAGTGTTTTTTTTTTTCAGAAAAAAAAAAGAGTTTATGATTTTGTTACCAACGATTCTGGGAGGTTTATTGGTTTTTCACAACTATCACACACACTAATGTTTAATAAAACTGCTTCAAAATTGTTACCGATATGTGCATTTTTGAAGCAGCTGATTATGATTTTATCATGAGAACTTTTAAAAAATTCAAAATGGCATATTCAATACAACCTTGTGTGTACTATAAAAATAAAAATTGCAATAACATTCATTCTTTGAAAATCATTTAACACACTTATTACGAAGATAGCTTCATCGTAATTTCTCCAATATGAAAAAGAAAAAAACAGTGTATGCCGCTTTAAAAACATAAATTGACGTTTCGACATGCGTAACGGAAATGGTCAAGAGTGATACTACACCACTTTGGTTGTTTCATAGATATTGTCAAGAATATAGAGAACGCCTGCGACAAAAATACTTCTGCTAGTAATATAAAGAGTACTAAAACAATATACGAGACACTATATAGCTAAAAATTTTCTCTAAACCAATAAACAAAAACAAAAAACTGTTTACATATAAGCACGTATATTTTAAAAAAGCTACAGGGTGAATTCATAAGGCGCGTATTAACCAGCAAGAGCTAGTTTCTTCGTTCTGCGTCTTCTGCTGGTAAATATTTGTCATTTAATTCTTGCCAGCTCCATTATTATTGCTTTATTAAGCGCTATTAAAAATTTCCTATGAAACAAAGCTATTTAGCATTATTTTAAGCATTCTTGGTTTTTATGTATATTGTTAATAATTTTTAGTGTCTATTTCAGTAAATGTGTGTGATGCATATCATTCCGCTTCGTGCTAATCTCCACGGGAGGAATAATCTTCTGTTTCCCTAAATCACAACTTGTTTGCGAGAAGCGGGACTATAAATTTTCGCGAAATACATCGAATCGGGGGATATACCGTCACGGAAGTTAATTTTGACAGTCGCGACAGTGACAGATACCCCCAAAAGTGCTCTCCAACATTGTTTAGAACTTGATAATCTCTCGGGATTCGGGTGTAGGAAGCGAAAAAAACACAAACTTGTCGTAAATTCTCTATTAAACCAGCAAAAACAATAACAAAGAATTTAGGAATGTTAATTGACTTTGTTCGTGTCCATCAATATACAAAATTAAGTACACCACAGATTGATAACTAAAAAAATCCAACAAGATATGATTTTACTAGTTAAGTATCACATGTAGATTCTAAAAAGCTTTGTGCCTTCTTTAATCAATATTAAAGCTTTCAACTATGTTTTGTTTGTATCCTACGCATGTACTACACGATTTCATTCAATCCTAAATAATACTGAATGAATGGTAACATGAAACAATTTAATCTTATCGGTAATGAAAATCCACAGTATTCTTTTATGACGACCCGAATAGACATCAAAACAGTTTTAATCGATTTTGGTACGGAAGCGCGACCATTAATGATGTCCAACGATATCAAAACAACGGATTTATGATTAAAATTCAACGTGACATTATCGAACAAAAAAAAAACGGCAAGTGATTTTATGGCAAAATCTACTGTTCTAGAATCAAAGTATCAAAAATAATTTAATTCAATTAATTCACATTAAGAGCTCTTAAGTAATTTCCATCTTGAGTGTTCTACAAACACACACCAAATTGAATTAATGTTTCTACTCAACTGTTCATGTAATTAATTTCCATAAGAAAAAGTAATGAGCGTTCTTTTAAATTTAGCGTCAAAGTTAGCTATGGTACAGATTTGTAATCCTCCTTGATTTCCTCCACGGCAAAATTGACATTTATACTTACCTAACGTCACTAAAACTCAGTCAAAGAAGTAAGATCTGCTACAGCTTCTTCTTCTCCATGTTGTTGAGGAGAGGCTACAACAGACCTTTTGCTTTGACATATACAGTGAATAAATTCACTACATTCGTCTGCTTGGGGTCAGCTTCTAAAAATACGTTGTTTTTTTGTCATTAGTTGGAAGTGCTTGAAAGTACACCACCATTTGTTGGCGCTAAGTTTAAAAGAACACGCTGTATACTTTCAGCTAAATTTTAAAGCGTCTTTCTGAATATTCGACCCACTTAACCCTCACTTGGTGTCAAACCCTTAATCTACATACAAATAAATAAAATAAATATTTCGAAATTAAAACAATCACAAACAATAAGAAGGCCTCTCTAACTCTTTACAAAACTACAAAGCTATTAGCCTAGTTTTGCTATTTTGCCATTTCTCTTGCAACTTCCGATGTTCCTCCATTTCCCTCTCACTGACCCTAACCTGTCCCAACTTCCTCGGATCGAGATTAGCTCCTAAATTTTGCATTCCCTTCGCAAATTTACTCAGTGGAGAAAAAACCAGATCTTTAGCACTCGATATCGGACTTGCAATATTACTTAATTTATTTTTCAAAGCTGATTCGCTTTGTGATTGAGATATATTCAAAGAGACATCGTAATCGGAATTCGAGCGTTTGTTAAATCTTTCAACCGGTTTTGAGTCACTCTCATCGACCTCTCCGGATGAGTGACTGAATTTCTTGTCGAGCTTGAGCGTGTTTGGAGGTTGTTTCTTGTCGAAGCCTTCAGAGTTAATTTGAATCTCAGGAGTAGGATTTTGGAGGGAAACGTTTTCCATAATACTTGATAATTGGACGTTGTTCACTTGGGAAGAATCTTCACGGGTCAGGAGATTCTGCTTCTGTTCTAGAGTTGCCTCAATTGATTCATTGGTATTTCCCATTACTATACCAACACCTGGAAGGAAAGTGTCTTCAGTAGCTTCAACTGCTTCCTCCACTCTATCACTAGAGCTTGAATCGGTTGCGAAGTGTAGTGATCCGCTTTCTGTTGATACGTTTGGTTGGAAGATGGAGTTCTCGTAGTCATCGTCTGAATCACTGGAAGACTCCTTATTTGTGCCAATTGTAAAGTTGGCTCTTTTAAATTTAGATTTTTTAAACGTGTTACCAATTTTATTCAACTTGCTGAATTGTTGAGTCATGTTTGAGATAGCTTTGGTACCTTAAAAAATATTGTTATAAACAAAGTATGTCAAAATGGATTACACTTTTAACTCACCAACATTTTTCAATGATAATAATTGACTTTCAGAGACATTTCGTGTGATTTGTGGAAATCCCACAATATCTAAATAAATGTTACTTCGTTCGTTATTGATCACTTTAGACTTTCTTCTATCGAGACATTTTCCAGAATTGAAAGGAACTGGTGGTAAACCGCAAATATCAAGTGCCACAACAAACGCTTCACAAATTGCTTTTAAAGATTCTACAAGAACCAATCTCAACTCTTAAACAATTACACTTTTTCCTACTTACCAATCTCTTCCTCTTCATTTTTTACAATAACAGCCATATTATTAAAAAATCGGAGATTCGTGGACCTGAACATATGATAATACCCACTTACACCATCAACTTTATAATTTATACGTATACAAAATCGATTTTTAGTGGCTTTAAAAAGCGAAGCACCGGCTTCTGGGATACCACACTCGAGCAAACTTATATCCTCTAATAAAACTCTTTGGTATTTGGTAACTTTGTCGACTTGGTCATCGTAATCTGCTACAAAATATGAGTCTTTGGTTAGGATTAGAATTGAGTCCATTTCAGTTTCGTTAGGATCTCCTGTGGAAGGATCAGCGTTGATCAAACCCCAAGAACCCAGAACCAACTCGGGTTGGTTGATTAACATTTTTTTACAATCTTCAATTAAGAGTTTGACGTGTTCAGCCGTTGCCGCACTGTCTTCCTCGTATTGGTGCGCTTTAGATTCCGTGAAATTCTCCTCAGTAACAGCATTGCCTGAAATTTAACTTAAGACCCGATTTTTGTTTAGTAAGACTCACCTAGCATTAAGTCGATTGTGCCTTGGCGAGTTGAGTCTTTAAAACGGCTTAGATAGTATCTATAATTATTAATAAACTAAGTCAGTCACAAAAAACAAAAGTTTTAGTGCTTTTAATGAGATTAATAAGATAGTAAGTACTTTTTATTGATGTTTACTATTGCAAGAATCGTTCAAAAATCGTTCCACCGAGGTAGCTGGCAATATAACTCGTCTTCAACGCCGATCATAGCTGGTAAATAGCAGAATAAAAAGACCATTTTGTATTGTGCATGTATTAAATAAATAAATTTTATTTTCCTAAATTGTTTGTCTCTAAATTTATACCCGTAACCGACCTCCTCCCCCAAGAAAACAACATTATAATTTTTGGCGCCCCAGCAGGGACCCCAGAGAGAAAAGAATCTAAATATTCCATATATTTCTAACGCAACTAACGATTTTTAACGATTCTCGTTGTAGCAAACTCTTAAAAAGCAACACACATGTGACTGATTATTTATTCTTAGATTTATGTAAAGCGAGAGAAATGTCCTGTGGCTCTCCTCATGCAGTGTTCAGGTTTCTACACCTTTTTAATTTAATAGTTGTTAAAAAATTAAAAGTTATTAACGAACTGACCTAGACATTTCGTACAGGAGGTTAGCAAATGCGAATTCCTGTTCGAGGGCGATTTGGGGTATATAGGATGGAGGTTCATCAGGAAGGATTTCGCTTGCTATACATCCTACTTTTCTTAAATCAGTCCAAAAATCCTGAATTTCAATTTCGTTCAATTCGACACCGTGCATTATATCTAAGCAACATTGACGCACGGAGTCTTTAAAATGATTTTTGTAGTATCTGAACAAATTTGATTTAATTGAAAATTTGTGTAAATCTTCAACTGACCTGTTAGCTGAATTCATTCCATCTTTCATAATCCCTGTAAATTTTCGTTCGCCGGTTCTAGTGTAGTCCCCCTAAAAGCCCCAAATTCGGTCAAAATAAATTTCACCCAAGAGAGGATTTTCCAACCTTAAGAGCATTAGTCCCGGCGTATTGCTTGCTGATAGTATCCCCGTTGTTAGCCCACAAGAGTTGGAAAGTGTTTTTGATATTGTTAGGCATGATACCTTCCGGAGTAATTAAACCCAACTTGCAGAATTGCATTTCCATCACAGATTTACCTATAGCAGTCTAACCGCGACATTAATCAATTATTAACAAACGTTAGAAGCACTAACCTGAACGACGTTAGTACGATCCAAACAATCGATGCAGTTCACCCGAAAAACACCATTTTGCGAACAGATGTGCCCCTGTTTATCCCTCCAGCAATAATTCATGTCTTTGATAACGTCGGCGAGGGCGTTTATCAGAATCGAAACGTTCTCGAAATGCATTCCTCGACTACGGGAACAATCAATATAGGATATTGCTAAATTATTTGACAGAAATTTAATAACTACATACTTCACGAAAATTAAAGGTCCTGAGATGGTGTTTTTTAAAAATATCTCAAAATATTTCACAAACGAGATTTGAGAAAAAATACATTTAAAACTTCAACTACTACAACACGAAGATTACGTATTTCAACAAAATTGTTAAAACAATTATTAGACACCGACACGGTAGACAAACAAAAAATTAAAAAAACAGAAATCCAAAATTGTAATTGTTGCATTTGAAAAAATTGAGTAAGACGAAAAAACTAATTTACTTCAATTTAAACTCTTGTACTTTTTAGATTATTTATAAAACTAGTTTAATTTTTTGTTGTTGCCTATATTATTTAAAAATATTTGTTAACCACCACAGTCTTCTAGATAAAAAAACAAAAATTACAAAAAAAAAAATTATTTCACAAAATGTTATAAAATGTAGTCTATTAGACTCAGAATTTAACGTAGATTCCAAAAATATAAAAATATGCAGTGTTCCAATTAAAAATCCAAAGTTACAGTCATTTTCTGTAAAACCGGAAGTGATAAAAAGTTCGTTTTTTACTCAATTAATGGAAATTTTCTAACATAATAAGTTTCCTAGGTTTAGTTTTTCTATTTAGAAAAATACTATTAAAAAAAGGGTGAGCCTAATTTCATTTACACCCGGTGTAACAGAGGGTACAGCTATTAATGTAATAAGTACAGATACTCGAAAAATCCACCCAATCACACCAAATCCTTTCATTTCTTGCACACGACGAGCGTTTCGACAACGATGTTACGATTCTCAAGTAAAACTGAAGACTAAATATTTAAGAAACCCCTCCTCTTTATATACTAATCGATTACATAATAAATTAAAAATAAAAATATATTATACAGTTTATTGTGATTGTACAAAACTCAAAAACATTCAATCCAACTCCCCCATTTTTAACGTAACTAGTTATATAATATATGCCCATAAAATTAACGCAAACGTTGACATTTTTAACGGAATTCGAAGAAAAAAAAATACAAAATTAAAAAAAACACAAAATTAAAAAAAAAACATTACGTAAGTAACCACTTTTTTATGCCTCGTAACCTAAGGTAGCAAATACTCTAGATATAATAAAAGATTAACTACAAAATGTTCAAATTTTTTTTCGAAAACCACCTCATCTACCAATTTTAAGCAAAATATTTGAAGAAATTGAACTGTAACTGCATCGGCCTTGTGCCAAATAAAAATTTAAATTTGGAAAACCCTCTCCAAACCCTTTTTCCCAGGTTACTTACCAGTATTCGTGAAAATCGAACGTAACATATGTGATAAAGGGACTATTGTAGAGCAGAACATAATGAGAGTAGGCATCAAAAATAACTTTTTCTTTGCCAGTCTGATCAATGAGATTGATAGCACACACAGGGCCGTATTTCTGAACTTCATTTGAGAAATGCTTCTCAAATGCGACTTTCGTTTCAGTTTCTCCTTTATCAATTCTAGGGGGTGGCCTATACTTGTACCCTGGCTGCGACCAATAAACCGGTACCGACCCCCGGACTTGCACAAAAGACACTTCGTGATTTTCATATGCCACCAATTGCTCAGTCTCGACGTAATTTGCACACTGGCCATCTTCATCAACTCCTCTTCTTTTATACCTAGTGCCGGCCCTGTATCGACTTCGCCGCGATAAAATACACAAAGTGAAGATTTCGTAGCTTCTTCCAGTACCCGACTGGAATTCTTTGGGTAGATCAACGCGACAATTTTCGATCTGGATGTAGCCTTGAATTATCGGCATGATCCAAGGATCACAAAGAGGGTTCTAAAAATGTAAAAATGCTTTTTTGGAAGTTATAAAATAGTCCTGTTTACATTGAGTTCGATTAAGTCCTTCAACATGTGTTTATTCCAGAAAAATCTGTCCTCTACTGTTTTCCACAGCGCTGAGGAATCAATCAAACTCTGTTTTTCCAAAACACACAACCTTTGTAACGAATTAGTCAAATCTGTTGTCCTTGAAAAATAAAAAGAATTCGTGTCGGTAAAAATCTTGTAAAACTCCTCAATAATCTGCCTTTCGAACCGTTCCTTATCCTTAAAATCCCTTCTTTTTGGTGTTCCTGTAGCTATGGCGGCTGCTTGTTGCGTGGTGGTCTTAATCGTATTACCAGCGCTCTTCAGCGTTCCCCACGTCTTCGTCAAAGCTGCATTTTTCTGTATATCAAAAAGCGAATTTGTATTTTTCTTAGCTGCATAACTTTTATGTTTAGGACATGTTTGGAGATTCAATTCGACATTTTCGAGTCCCAAAGGTAAAAAAACAACAGATTTTATTTTATACACGTCATTGTCGCCGTGTAGTTTACCCACTGGAAGACTTTCTTTGATTAGGAGCAGTCGTTGGTCGAAAACAGACGAATGTTCCACTTTACCAACGATACCATCACACAAACCGAGACAGATGGGGTCATCAGCGTCCGCCAAGTCCCATCCTGAGAACAAAGATAAGCTCAAGACATGACCTTGCTATAAAAATATTTATTTCCTGTTTGAGTTGTAGCAATTTAGCTTGATAACAGCTAATGAGCGAGTTTTGCGTGCTAATGGACACGTGACGGTCCGACATGAAATATTTATTCCAGGTTTTAAAAGATTAGCAAGAAAGTTAAATAATGACAAGGTAAATGAAATAATTATTGAGAAACTTAAAGGTAAGTAAGTATAGAGGGTTTCTGGAAAATTGATTAAATCGCAAGTTAAACACGAATGAAATTTGAGAAGTTTTGTTAACTCATGACTAATAAGTTTTTGTTTATTTAAACCACAGTAAATAAAAAATTATGATAAAAACCAGCGTTCGTTGTTCTACAGTTTTTATTATTGATTCTCTAGGTCTTATAATAGATCCAAGCCCACCTATTCAGGGTTTCTTATTAATTTTGTATAAAGCACCAAATCTTTAATTAGATTAGTTCTATTTTTGTAAGTTTCAAGTAATAATAAAAAACTTTTTTCGTTTGTTAGTTTTAGAAGCTACCATTATTAGGTTTTTCAAAAATGTTTGAAACTGCTTGCCCTTCCTAGTCTATTAATTATTCATCAGTGTTTATAATATTAATTATTCATCACTCAAAAAACTGTTAAAACTAAAACATTTTGGTTTTTGTCAATCATTCATCCTTAATATTCCTTGTACTTCTATTATCTCTCTAGAAAAGTGTATTTCATCATCAAACACTTTCAAAATAAGAAGCAGCTTTTTCTCACAAAAATGTGTAAAAAATAAAATAACGATTTTTACTAAAGACTGCTTTCATTTCGTGAAAGTTAAGATTTGATTGATTTTGCACCCATTTACCAGAAACAAATGTGTTAGTAGTAACAAACTAAAGTAATAAAACAAAAATAGTAAAAAATATGTTCTAGTGTCACATCGAAATCCACCAGTTCATACAAAACTTACGGTTTATTGGTTGCCACGGCTTAAGGCGCCAAATATAAAAATAAATCAGCGTTATTAAAAAAAGAGTTGCATCGTATATTTCAATTAACATTTCAATGAAAACTATTACCAGTTAAAATATCTGAACGAATTTCGAAAACGCTCTGTACATGTCTTATACCTTTAATATCAAAACGAGTCATTGAAGTAGCAGTAAATATTCTTTCAATTTGGTGCTCCAACTGTACTTCAAAATAATATTAAATGCAAATTTGTTAACGCAACAATAGAAGATTATTTGGCCAGAGTTATTTATAATTGTATATGAAAATGGAAAATAGCAAATCAAAAAATGGAAAACATGTTATTTTGTTCAGTAGAAAAAAAATAATTCTTTGCATAGAGTGATAGATAAAAGTCCATTAAAAACAGTTTTTGATCTTATTTAAACAAATTTTCATTACTAGAATCAATTACATACCAGATTTCATTTATAAAATTTAGTACACAAAGCTGTATGAACTCTTGAAGAGAACTTTCAGAAGAGATATTTTAGAAGACTGAAAATATTTTTTTTTTAATTTTTACATAAAATAATATAGTTTCTGCAATAAGATTATTAGCATAAACATGTCGCCTAAAGAAATAAACATATAAAAATCACTGTTATTTAGTCTTTTTCATTCAAAAAATGACCTCTGAGGTCAAAAATGACCCTATTTGGTTATCTGAAGTTTTTAAGAGATGTAATAATCAGACACAAAATCGTATCAAAAACATATCTTTTCCTACAAAATAATTATATATCATGCGACTCTTTTTCTGAATACCACATAAACTTTTTTTGCAGAAAATTTCATTAGCAGGAAATTTTTTCTCGTTCACTTCAAAAACGTCTAATTAGCTTTCGTGTTCCGCTAGGGCTAATAAACGTTTTAAAATCCATTCGAAAAAACTTCCGGAACATATCAAAGTTCTTGTGGTATTATAACTAAAAATTCATTATATGTTTATTGTTCGTAAAACTGATTTCACTAAGAGACTTCGACACTCTGCCACCATAGATAATAATAAGTAATTAATAATCAATAAAGGTTTATATTTATTATTTCTGTCGGTCCTAAGCAATCTCGGTGGTGTAATATGTCGTATTTTTAACGTATACATATTATACAGCGTGTGTAAAAAGAACTGAAACCAATAAAAAAAAATTTAAAAAATTGTATTTGGTAAAAATCCTAAAACACGTCGACATTTTTTTTTTTTTAAATGCACAATTTTTCAATGGCATCATACCCTTTTTTATACCTCAAACGAAAGCTTATTTAATAAACAATTAATTTTCAAATTGAATAAATAGTTTTCACAAAAAAATAAAATTACATTTTTTAAAAAATTTAAAAAAATGTTTAAACTAATTATTTTAATTGTTTAGCAAAATTTCACTTGTTTTTAACCTTTTTCAACAATAATATTTTATTATAAGTAAAACGAATGTAATAAGCAATCAACAAATGTAAGTAATATTTTTGAAATTTACTACAAAAAGTGAAAAAAACCTTAAAACACTTTTAATTTACTGAAATACTGAAAAACAAAGTAAGATAATATTTTAATAAATTAAATGTTTAAATTGGGCGCTGTTAACTGCTTCACAATGAACAAGACGTTCAAAATTTTGAGTACAGTTATTAAATGTGTTCGGTGCGTTCCAATCAAATTCACCTTTTAAATTCTTTGTTGCAAAACATCTAAATTATATAGTCTGTTTGAATATACCTTGCTTTTTAAATGACCCCACAAAAAAATATCCAGTGGAGTGAGATCAGGCCATCGAGGTGGCCATTCTATCCTGTCTTTTTGACCAATCTATCTTTCCGCAAATAATTCATTGAGATACGGCCATTGAGATGCGATATAAAAATTGTAATTTAATTTTTTTTGTAAAAACCTCGGTGAAAACTACGTATTCAGATTGAAAACTAATTACAACAACAAATTGCTTATTAAATAAGCTTTCATTTAAGCCATTTAATGCCATTTTAAAAAAAAATAAAGTTGGCTGTGGAGTAAAGAAAAAGAAAATCGACGTGTTTTCGAATTTTTACCAAATATAATTTTTTTAAAGGTTATTAATTGCTTTCAGTTCTTTTTACACACGCTGTAGTAATTACATACGTATTTTGTAACTACAACAGTGCTCACAGTGCCTTAATAGTTTTAAAATTTCTTATCTTCCAGTTCGCCGAAGAAGAAAAAAAGACAAATTAAGAGCTGTAATAGAAAAATTAACAACCGTTTCAACCCCCAGACAAAATTTAACATTTATTTATGATACAAATCTGGAGCAGTTCACAACTAACTTGCATAAGCACGCAAATAATTCTAATTTTGGAGATCTTTGAAATGATTCAGTAAAATTAACGCTGACATGTGGTACCCACAACAGGGAAATTTGTCAGAAAAGAAAGTTTGAAAGAAGTCCATTAACAAACATGCAAATCTGGCTCTCTTGTCGCCTGTGGACAACTGTGAAGGTTCAGTTCCTTTACATGTAAAGCAGCAGACAAGAGAGACAGATTCGGGTGATTATCAACGGACTTCTTTCCAGTATGAAGCTATACACCAAGAAGAGGACAAAGACTTTGCCAAAACGATAAGACTAGCGTCGATAATTAAAAGGAATATGAACGAATTTCTCTAGTATAGGGATTCCAATGTAAATGCGAGAATTTGTAGCTTGTTTTATTATAATAAAAATTAAAACGATTTTTGGTACGAGTATTGTAATAATTTTGACTTTTTTAAATTTTTAATTTTGTTGATTTTAAACTTTAATATTTTTTTAATAATTATTATTTTATATTATTTATAAACATTTTTTAAAAAATCACTTCCAGTCATTTTGTAGTTAATAATTAGAAGAATAATTGTACCAATCTCATTAAAATATTTTTATAAATAAAAGTTGTACAAATTCGCGCGTTTACATTAGAATTCCCATAAAAGAAATGACCTCCATACTCCTCTTAACCGGTGTATACAGAGCGTTATGAAATGCCTTACAATAATTTTAACTTAATAATTTTGTTATTAACGTAATAACTTTGAGATCACGTGAGATCAATTTCAAGTTCAAGCAATGTAAACAAAATATTTTTTACCGATAAAAAATTTAGCGTTTTTTTTTCCCAAAAAACTCTTTGCCGATCGAGATAACATCAGTTTCAAATTAACGTTGTGTGTGTCTATGTTGCGAGCGTTACTTTGTAAAATTTTATTAATTATTATTAACAAAATTGTGAATGTTACGTTACCAGTGTCGATCGTACTCGCTCTAATTGGTGAGAAAGATTTTGAATGTGTTTCAAAATCATTTTGAAAACGCATTCCTTGGATTTAGATTAGACAACAGACATGTACTAAGATTGTTACTTTATTGGCAATTTAGGACTACTTGTTGGATGTTCATGGTGTGTTGAATGAAAGCTAAAACACACTGACACAAACTACTTAACACGACACGGGTTTCGATAACAACATTGTCATCCTCAGGTAGGAATTAAAACTAATTTTAGGGATGAGGATGATAACATTGTTGTCGAAATGCGCGTGTTAAGTATAGTGTTTGGTGTTTGTGAGTGTTTAGGCTTTCGGCAATTTAAGTAGTTAAAAAAAATTAAAACCAAAATGTAGTCTCAAGAATCCTTGTCATTGTTGATTTACTTGGTTGTAGTCGATTTGATACTTTGACAGATCTCAACCCAACCATGCTGGTGACCATGTGACTAAAAAAATCCGCAAATGATGAATGAAAAATAATCCCCTGAGGTGTACCGCCCCCCAAATTTCGAAGATAATGTAATCCGTGGGTGAATTTAAAACAACAAGCGTGAAATTGGATTCTAAATGAATATAAATATCACAGATAATGATCCAAGAGTAGGCGTTGAGAAATCCACAATCCACCGTTGACAGATGACGTTTTATTATGACAGTAATGATGACAGCACGTTATTTCCGTCCGGTAAATGATTAATCTGAAAAACTAAGAAAATCAGTGTGAAAGTGTATTTTTGTGGTCTAATTTTCCGCTCTGAAAAATGTAATGCAACAATCTCGTTCCCAAATTAGATGATGAATTTTTAATCAAATAACTTCCAACAGCACAAAACAATTCGGTTATCTTCACAATTGGTTCAATCAGATAAAGGCAAGCACCGCAATTAAATAATTCAATCGTCTCATATTACATCACCGAAACGTCAAAGAAAAATAGTGATTTATACCTGTTTTCGGTATGAAAGCACCTGTTTGACGATCCCACCATAAAGAATATTCCCCACTAATAAAAATATAAAACTCGTTCGTCCTAAATAATTCCATAATTGTTGGAATTTGCCTAAACTACAGCCACCTTGTCAACACAAAACTACACAATTTGTTGTCATTCTGTTACTCTAAACAGAGAGAGAACGAACACCAACACTACGTCCCACTTCTACGCTTAAAATCGATTCTTGTAAGCATGCGCAGTGCAAGAATTTCACCGAAATATTTCATTCAACGAATTCCGCTGACGTCATTACGATTTAAAGAGTGCGGACACTCACAGTCATCTGACAGATCAGACTTTCTCTGCGCTTAGGCTTGTCTACACATCCATTTCTCATAGAATGAGAGTTAGTACACAAAATTTCAGATTTCTACTTGAAAAAACACGGATTTTAAATTGTCAAAAATGACATTTTGTTCTGAATAAATTGACAAGTCAGTACATAGGCGGAAAAATTTTGTTTAACAGTGTTATACTACGTTAATTACCATAAAACGCAACAAATTCAACTTTGCTGTACTTACATTTAATACATTACAACACAACAGATTATGTTAATTTTGTTTTTTATAACTGCAAATCTCAACAGCTAATTTAAAAAGTTATGGAGATCATTCCCATCTTATGGAAATCTAATGACCACTCAAATCGAGATTTTTTTGTATCAAACGATAGCTCTTGAAATAAACAACAATTGTTATCGTTGCGTCAACTTTGTAGTTCTTCAAATGAAGGCTAAATTAAAGATTAAAAAATTAAAAACGGCAATGCAAAATGCATTGGTGATAGTGAGAGCCAGTGAGGCCAGACAAAACCAGAGGTAGAAATGTTTGGAAGTCTATAAATCATCAAAGCTGAGTTTTGACCGTAATAATCTGGTAGTTTTAACAATATGCCTAATGCCATGGAAGGTGCATTACGGTTTGGGACCTTTCAGATAATATTGAGAAAAGAAATCCTAAAATATCTAATTACTTGGTACTGATATTTATAATGAAACATTTGGATATACTGATATAATTAACTAATTATATTAAACTAAATTAACTAATGTAATATTAAATTATTAATTGATATACACTCGAAACTGATCCAAACATATTTGTTGTAAACTGGTGATACCAGAAAATCGGAAATTATTTTAAAATCTGGGACTTTTTTTAACTAATAAGTTACAAAAACCAATTATTGAGATACGTAATTTTTGTTGCCACATATTATTTTATAGCTAGTGATAAAAAGTGAACTTATTAAATTATTCCTATAGCAAATCCACATTACTATATTATGCTATTGCATATACCGAGATATCAAAAATTAAATGAATCGCAGGCGCTTCTGGTTTAAAATATATTTGTCTTAGCTTGTATTATCTTTTTTTAATGAATTTTTCAAAATCTGTCATCTGTCACGTTACGTCAGTGATCCAATATATTGCTTGAAAAGTCTGTCTAGAATTTTCTCACAAGCCTGACAGAGTAATTTTAGCTACAGTTCTTCAAACTGAAATATTTAAATTATTTTTATTAATAACATTCTCATTTATAAAACACAACATTGCAAAAAAACTCTGGCCCGTTGGTTTAAAGGTTTCATTTCATAAATATTACAAATGTTTCTATGCGTTTCAAATAGATCGTTCATTTTATTATGCTCGTAATAAGAATTATTATAATTAAATTAACATCTAGGTATATGGTGAATAGTCCGCATCTTATTTCTATAATGATAATTGCATATTTCAATACAAGCTAAAAAAAATTTACTTTCTTTGAAGTCTGGGGTAATAAATACCAAGAAATATCTATTTAGCCGGTACCTGACCCAAGAGCCAAGGATCAACCGACTTAATCCCTATAAATAAGAAGTGAGAGTTTTATGAACGCGGTGACAAAAGTCATTTAAACTTTAAATTAATCTAGCCACTTTATTTGAAGAATTACAAAGTTGACGTAATGATACCAATTGCTCCTTATTTCAAGAGCTATCAATTGATGCAAAAAAATCTCTATTTGAGTGGTCATTAAGAATTCCATAAGATAAGAACAATCTGACATTTTTTCTTAAACCAAAAAAAATATTTTTGGCATATTAGAAAAAGTAAAAAGATTAGGGTCGCCCAAAAAAATCCATCATTTTTTTAACTTCCGACACTGAAAAATTAATACCAAGGCATCTTTAAAAAATGCTTTTTAAAGATAAGCTCTTAATTTTAATAGGAAGGACTCCCTCATCTCAGTTTTCTATTTTTTCTTTAGTTCTATTTGGCAAAATCCATATCTCGTCACTACTTGATCGCAGAAAAAAATTTTATTTTCATTTTTTGTAGAAAATTAAACGCTCTAAAAGAGGTATTTTTAAATTTTTTTATAGCTATTAACATTTAGAAGACATTAGAGGTCAAAGTTTGAAGAATTTAACAAAAATTTCTTTTTTACTTCTAAATTTTAGAACAGTCCACCCCAATTTTCTAGAGGACGATTAAAAAAACCTAGACAGGTCGATTTTTACAGCCAGAGATATTTTTGGGTAAAATCACGTTGATTCTACCACTTTCTTGAGCACAGGGCAGAACACTTCTGGAATTTAAATAAGGTAGGTCGAGTGATACCCCATTTTGAAGATCTTTAAACACTCTTTATACTGATTTAGGTTTACTTTTGTTATCTTTGAAATTCTCTTCTGAAACTAATTATTTTCGTCTGCGGTTAGAATTTTTGAATCGAATTAATTAAAAAAAAGCTAATTTATGTCAAGGATGTCTACCTCCGCCTAGAATGTGGGTGTGCAATCACTGACCCATGAACCCACCCTTAACATGACGAATTTTGCTTCAAATAATCTATCACAAATAAGGTGTTCACATTCAAATTATGGAGTGAGTTTATGGGGGTAAAATCCTAGATCGAGGTAGATATCCATGACATAAAAATCAAGCACTCGAGAACTATATCTGGTGATGAAACATAGTTCTCGAAAGCGTTTTGTCACTATTAAGTAAAAATTTCGTTTGATTAAACTTCTAGGTTTGAGTTGGACGTTAATTCTTTCATTATTTGTGCTTATAGTTTTATAATTACAAAAATTTACAGATGTTGCAATGATTTAAAATGCGACATTTTCAATTATACTTGTTATAACCTGAAAATTCTTGATTATTATACATCAAAACAAAATCAAAGGTAGACATTGAGTGTCCAGACTATATAAATAAGAACGTCACGGACTCAGGAGAATAAAGACCTTTTTTGCGGTAAATTTTATTCAGAAAAATGATTTGAACGAATTATTGCCTTTGATTATTACGTCGTTTCTTCGGTTTGTACTTCTCCCAGTGTCGGTGATTGACCGAGGAAAAATCCTGGCAGTTGTCTGCTAAATCTTTGAGATATTTGGAAAGTTTCAAAAGCTCAGTATCTTTATCTCTATTAAAATGTGCCTGGCGGAATGGACGAATTCTTAACCCGTTTTTGGGATTCATTATAAAATTCCTCCGAATATCGTCAAACATTATAGTATTTTTTTCATTGTATTGTGAGAATTTGCCCCAAATTACTCCCAAGGGTTTAACCTAGAACAAAGTTTAAATATTTTTTTTCTGGATCTTATAATAAAAAAATTACATCCAAAACACCATACTTGGGAGTGTGGACTGAGATCATAGCTAATGAATCTAAATAAAAAGCGATTTTATAATTAGTGTTTGCTGTAACTCCCAACAGCTTCATTTTTTCCTCAATATACTTCATTCCAGTTGCTGACCAAATAACAATATCGTAATCTTGGTAAGCTGAAGTTAGAAATTCATGTAGATAAGGCCTCATTAATTCAGCACCAGTCTCTGCTGTTGATCTGTGATCAAATAACGTATAATCTATATCTAACACTAACAGTTTTTTGTCTTGTCTAGGTTCGTTAATTATATTTATAGTATAGTTTTTAATTCTTTTCTCTATTTTAGCTAAATACACTTCCTGATCTTCTATCGCAACCTCCTCGTCTTCTATATCTAAGTCATTCACAACCTCGGGTAGGTCAGTTGGGGCCGTATTAGCCTCAATAATGTCCTCTTCCAGCGACCCCATCATCATGAGTTTAAAGCCGAGTTTCAGCTTCAATTGACCCAACCTACACTCATCATCGGGTGTTTTCCCTAAAGCAAATCCCAAACAGTAACTCAGCAAGCCGACAGCCTCCCAAACCTTTCAACTTCAAGTTAAGAAGCCTCTGTCTTTCAGGGCGAACGCCCGTTTCTTTCTCGATGGCATTTTTTAGATCCAAGACCGTATCGTTCTCCGTTAATTCAATTTCATACTCTTTTCCGCTCCATTTAACAAATATTTTATTCGTAACTTCCATTATGCTGGTTTTCAAAAAAACACAAAATTTTTGACATTTGTCACCTGTCAATTGTTAAGAATGTTAAGATGGCGCTAGTGTGTTACCTTTCCGCGCAACATCAAGAGTACAGCGGTCCAGTTAAAAACGGTGGAAAAAACGGTGCGCATGCGTTGAGCTGCACATTGTAGCCGTATTTTGGTTAAAAATTAAAATTCATAAACAATAACAAAAACAAATGTTTTAAGTAAATTTAAAAAAAAATAGTTTTAAAAAATTCTTAATTATTTAACTCCATTTTGTCACAAAATGGTTTTTAAGTATGTTAAATAGCTATTGTATATCTATGTTCTTTATAATTTTTATTAATATTTTTTTTCAGACACAAAATTTTTTTTTATATTTTGAAAAAAAATTCAAAAATTGAAAAAAAATCCTAACTCTTAAACAACATTTTATCCTACATCTATTTTAGAGTATGTTAAATAGCTGCCATGGATCTATGTCTTGTATTAATTTTATTTATGTTTCTACCCGGATTTATTGTAAAAAACCATTTTTTTTAATTAATAACTTATGGGTGAAAATGAAAAAAACATTTAGCAGTGTTTTTTATTAATTGTAAATAATTTCAAATCATTATCAGTAAATTTACTGAAAACGTTTGTTTTTTTCTTATTATTATTGTTTATCAACTTTTATTTTTAATCCAAACTCGACTAGAATGCGTATATGCAGCGTCGTTTTACTTCATTTATTTGGGCCACTGTATTCTTTATCTTGCGTGGAAAAGCCGGAAATATTTTTTTGTTATCTCCACTGACTTATTTTAGGTTAGAATCGAAAATCGGCAAAATAACCGAAATGGAACACGAAACGTGTTACGTGTCTTGCAGTTGCAATCAAACACCAACTTCGGCACATTGGGGCGACAATAACTTAATTTGTTACGGTGCCTGTAACGCTGTTTTAATTTATGACCCAAAAGTGGGGTTATGTCACCTAACCAAATTTTGTTTTTAATCAATTTTTTTGCAGTGCGGCTGCGGTGGTAAAGTTATAGCTAGTCTAGTCGGTCACACGAAACGCGTTAATTCAGTCAAGTGGCTTTCAAAGACGGAATTAGTTTCAGGCTCTAGTGATAATACTGCTATTGTGTGGCGGCTTAAGAATGGAGCATATGCCCCCTTTGTGTTGCAGCATGAAAGTAATGTTAATTTAGTTGATGGAATATGTAAAAGTGATGGGGTTGTTGTTGTCACAGTTGGCATGGAGTGTACTATAAAGGTTTGGTTTAGGGCTTCTACCTCAGGTATTGTATCAATTTTTTATACTATTCTATATCTTATTTGCCTTTTTTAGATGAGATTACGTTAACGAAAGAGATAAAGTGTGGGTATTCTATTTGTGTCGGTGTCAGAATTGCGTTTTTACCACAAAAAGAATGTTTAATTTTGGCTTGTGCAATGGATAATTCTACAATTGATTTATATATTGAAGACAGTCAGTTTTCTCGTTGTTTGACACTAAAGGGGCATGAGGATTGGGTTAGAGGTCTTGATTTCACCTATGATGAAAAAGGTGACTTGTTACTTGCATCAACTTCTCAAGACTACTACATACGTCTGTGGCGTTTCGCCCCTCATTCAGATACTTTAGACTCTGACAATATAATAAAATCAAAAAACAAATCTTTTAAAGTGTCGTTAGACTCAATTTTAACTGGCCATGAAGGCTGGGTCTATTCCGCGAATTGGAACCCCAAAAAGCCCCAATTACTGTCTTCTTCCCTCGACAAATCAATGATAATCTGGGAACTAGACCCTGGCACTAACTTGTGGATTGAAAAAATCCGAGTGGGTGAAGTTGGGGGCAACACTTTGGGTTTCTATGGCGGGGTTTTCAGCCCTGATGGTCAATACATTCTGGCTCATGGCTATAATGGGGCTTTTCATCTTTGGAAAAACACAAACGACGAATGGGAGCCTTGCATTACCGTCGGGGGCCACGCTGGGGAAGTAACCGATCTTGCATGGGATCCCCATGGGGAATATCTAATGACAGTATCGGCTGATCAAACAACTCGAATTCATGCACCGTGGAGGGATAATCAAGAGGTCACGTGGCATGAAATTGCAAGGCCACAAGTGCACGGTTATGATATGAGTTCGGTGGCTGTTATATCACGGTATAAGTTTGCATCTTCAGCTGAGGAAAAAGTGATAAGGACGTTTGAAGCTCCGAGAAATTTTGTCGAGAATTTTGCTAGAATTTGTAAAATTACAGAAGATGGTAATTGTGGAGACAGTGCTCCTAAAGGGGCTTCCGTGCCATCATTAGGGCTCTCGAATAAGGCTGTGTTTGCTAGTGAGGGAGGTGGGGATGAAGACTCACATTTTACAGAAGTTGTACTTACAGGTTTGTTAAAAAAAAATCTTATTCTGTTATGAAACGTTTAATTTTACATCAATTTTTAACGTTATGAAATGACCAATTTTTGCGAATATTATTACATTATTAATTATGAAATAGTTATATTTACGTAACCAGTCGTGAAGACTGATTTTTACCAAAAGGAGTAAGCGTAGTAATCGAGTTTTTTAAATTAAACGACTTAAATCATAAAATAGGTTTTTCAGGCATTTTTTAGCCTGAACATTTTTATTGTCACCACTAAAAATGAGTTACTTCACGCCTTGTTATAAGAAATAATACTATTTCTAATTCAATTGCGAAAAACAACCATTTTGATGTTATTTTAGTTGTCAAACGTTTTTGAGTATGTAATAGGGATAAAAAGTGGCATTAATATAATGAAGCAACAAACACTTTTTTTATTTTTTTTTTTTCGTTTAAAAATGATGCGTTTTGTAATAAATTGGATTTTTTTTATGAAACACGTTGCATAATTGGTAATTATTGCATACGACGTGCTCATTTTGCAACTCATTGTATAAGTAGCTATTTGATAACTAGTGATGTTATGAAATACGCAAAAATTTGTTATTGCCTAATTAGTGATGTAATGAAATTTATTATATAATTAATGATGTAATATCTATCATTACGTAACGCTAAAAATTGATGTTAAATTAAATATTTTATAATGGAATAAGGAAAAGTGTTTTGAGAATGAAGTTTTATTTTTCAACGTAATCAGAAAAAAATTTGTACATAATATATTTTGAAAAACCTATTATTGTTTAACTCGTATAATGCTTTTAGGCAAAATTTGTCTTTTCATAACTGGTTACGTAAATAATTACTAACAGTTAAAAATTGTGTAAAAACAATTGTAAGACAATTACGTGGTAAGTACTTGTTTAGATAACAGTGTTATTTTGTTTTTACTGGAAAGATCAAGAAAAAACTCTAAATGGTTATTACATTTGATTGTGGCAACTTAAATTTTAAGCACCTGGTGTGGTTTATTAATTGAGTGCTGTAAAACAGTTAACGCAATAGATTTTTACTAAACTTTTTGGTCGACGAATTTTATAAAAAAATATTAAATTTATGAGGTTACCGAATAATTTTGATGACAACCAAATTTTTATTAATCGATTGACTGATATTTAGATTGTGATAGATAGTGATATTTTATCCGCTCTTAATGTTTTTAATACTGTGAAAGGCAGAATAAATAAAATAAGAGCTTGATTTGTGTGTCTTGGTAAAGCGGGCGAGACTATGTATGTAACGTATACAGAATTTATGGACGTAGCTGCTTTAATTCAATTTTTCAAATGTTTTTGAAGTGTTTTCAAATTTGTTCAAAATTCTGTGTAACTAACTCACAAATGGTTCTTTTTACCTACCCTATTGAATACTCCAATTGGCATAAACACAGTAAGGAAAATTTCCAATAACATTGTAATATTATTCTTAAATTACCAAATAAATTGCGATCCTCAGCGATTCCTTTCATTGTTATTTCAGACCAAGCAGTGCTATATACTGATCTAGCTAATAACTTGTAAATTATCAAACGCTATGGGGGTTGTAAATCGTCGAAATAGTGGCTGAAAGCTGTTTCACTTTAAAGCTGTTTTAACCTCAAAAAGAAAGTTTATGTTACTTCATTGTAACCGCCGCTTGCCCACTCCATTTTCGAATGTTTTATAGGTTAATTGCGACACACACTTACAAAAACAGCTTGTGAGGAATACTGGTCATCAAGTGCGACAAAATTTTATTTGAATAAAATTATTATAATCTCAACGCTGACATAAACGCTGAAACGTCACAAGTAACGTTTTATTCCAGCGAAAGCGTGAAACCCAGAAAAAGTAAATAGCACTAGTACTTTACGCACGCAATTTGGGTGCTGAATTGGCTAATACGACACCCAAATCTGTATCTGTTACAGAAGCAAAGTAGAAAAAACCTTGTGTAAAACACGTTACATAATTATTTATATTTACATACGTTGTGTCTAGTACAAAAAAAAACCTGTTGTATTTACTTAACTTTCTTGAAGTGAATGAAACAAGCCACAGGCTTATGTACTTATTTACTCTTCTTGGAATATAGTCCATAAGGAAATTATACCTTTAAAGAAATTTAATCTTTAGTCTTTAAAAGCGTAAAAGCTGACCCTGGTTTTCTTTTTTTTTGTTCCGTTTCTTCTGCTTTTTATTTTATTTTATTATTTTCTTTATTTTAATAACATTTTTGGTTTAGAATTAACTATATAGATTGTTATTATCTGCTAGAAGCTTTTTATCTTGTTTCTTATATCTTTTACGTCGCATTACTTCTTTTTTTTCCTTTTTGTAATTTCTTAAGTGTCACTGTCTTTGTTTTATTATTTTTATAATTTGTTTAGCCTCGCTATGGTGTCGTACCCTACCATATGGATCTCG
This sequence comes from Tribolium confusum, assembly GCA_029207805.1. Taxonomy (NCBI): domain Eukaryota; kingdom Metazoa; phylum Arthropoda; class Insecta; order Coleoptera; family Tenebrionidae; genus Tribolium; species Tribolium confusum. The sequence goes on from JALGAY010000006.1 coordinate 18,036,107, forward strand.
TTTTTTCTATACTAATTCTATGGAAAGTATTTTCTTAACAAAGACATAATGGGTTCTCCACCTTTTTCCAACATATTTCTTTTGCCACAATATTTTTGGGACACCTCTACATCTTTTTTTTGTAGTATCGTGGTTTGATCTTCGGAAGTTCGGAATTCACAGATTACGTTCGTTCTTGTAATTAGTTTTCTGAATCACATTATGACTTTTATTATTATTTTTTGTAAAAAGTCATAAATTTTAGCTCCGCCAACCGAGGAGACTCTTCTCCAGAACACACTCTGGCCTGAAGTTCAGAAACGCTACGGGCACGGCTATGAAGTCTACTCCTTGGCTTCATCTCCCGACGGGCGCTTCCTAGCGTCCGCCTGCAAAGCCACAACTCCCGAACACGCGGCCATTTTACTTTGGGACACTTCAACCTGGAAACAAGTACAAAAACTGCTTTCTCATACATTAACTGTCGTCCAAATCGCATTTTCTCCTGACTCTCAGCATATACTCTCAGTGTCGCGTGACCGCCGTTGGTCCCTATTCTCGAAACTGCCAGACGACACTTTTGAACTTGTCGCAACGACCGATAGAAAAACCTCAATCCACACGAGGATAATCTGGTGTTGCAGCTGGTCCCACGATTCTAATTTCTTCGCGACGGGTTCACGAGACGGCAAAGTGGCTGTCTGGACCAAGAACGCAAACAAATGCGAAAAAAGCATTTTAGGACAGTACGAAGCCGCTTCGGTGCATTTCGAGGTGAAAAATGAGTCAGTAACGGCGGTGGCGTTTGCACCGGAGAGTGTTTTAGGGAGTTATTTGATTGCTGTAGGGTTAGAAGTCGGGGTTATTCACTGTTTGAAATGGTCGAGAAATGGATGGGAAAGAATTTTATTCTTAGATAAAAAGTTTGTCGTGGTTTTTTGTTTTGTTTCTTTTACTAATGTGTTTTTTTCAGTGCTGCTCATCACTTGACCGTGAAGAGATTAGCTTTCCGGCCGATTTTCGGTAGAGCGGGTCACAAAAACGAAAAAAATGTTTTACAATTGGCTAGTTGTGGCAGCGATCATACTGTTATTGTACATAATTTGTTTATAAAATAAACTTTTGGTAAAATAGTGTGTTTGATTTGGGTGGGGTGCCTGAGGGGTTGCATTAAAGCTTGTATTATTAAAGAGGCGGAAATAAAATTCTAAAGCTGAAGTCAACCACAACACCATTATAATTATTGATCCGCATGCTATTTTCATTACAAATATTGCGCATTTATGATTGGGTAATATTGTGGGTATAATTTTAGCACTGGTTTTAGAATCAACACAATTATGTAATAATCTTCTCGTTAATATGTATAGAAAACAAACAAAAAATACGAAATTTACAAATATTTGTAAAGTGTCTTGTGAATAAAAGATTACTGAAAAGAAACAACAAGGAATTGCAATTGTCGTCAGCAGCAGGTGTAAGTATCCGGCTTAGGTGAGATTGAAAGAATCAGCATAAGCCACTGCAAGTTGGGAAATAGGAGTTGTAGTGAATTTAGTTTTGTCGAGGTTACCACCGAGATTTATGAAATTATAATTTTGGGAATTTTCTGTCTACATTTTGTTCCTGTAGTAGTGCTTTTGAAGTTTTAGGTTCACAGAGGGGCAGGAAAACGCAGTTTTACAACTAAATAAGTTTATTGGAAGTCAGTGGCGGCTGGTGATTTTTTAAAACTCTGTATTTTGAAAATGAAGCATGGGATCCAAATTTTGTTATGGAGGATTACTATTGAGACCAAACTGAAGGCTACTGCTAAAAAAAAAATTGATCGAAATTTGCGAAATTTGATTTTTAAAAATGGTGTGCCTCACCTGGTTATTTCCGAAACGGCATATAAAAGAGCGGTGAGGATTTTTTTTTCAGCATTATGAAACAAATTAATAACTAGTTTTATTTTGGTTTTTTCCAAAATTTTAATTATAGAAAAAGTTATTAGCATTTGAAATTTAATTTTCGAAAAATATTCTTTCTCTAAAATTTCAAATGCTCATAACTTTTTCTATAATTAAAATTTTGGAAAAAACCAAAATAAGACTAGTTTTTAATTTGTTTCATAATGCTGAAAAAAAATCCCCACCGCTCTAATATAAGCCGTTTCGGAAATAACCAGGTGAGGCACACCATTTTTAAAAATCAAATTTCGCAAATTTCCATCAATTTTTTTTTAGCAGTAGCCTTCAGTTTGGTCTCAATAGTAATCCTCCATAACAGAATTTGGATCCCATGCTCCATTTTCAAAATACAGAGTTTTAAAAAATCACCAGCCGCCACTGTTGGAAGTAGTATTTAATTTTTAAGTCTTTAAATTTCCAAATTTGTATCATAATATTAGTAATCTGAAGTTTTGAATGATGACGTCAATTCATTTGTATGTAGCCGCTGGTATATGTCGAATTTGACGCTACTGCGACCATATCACAAAAGTTATAAATCTTCTACAATCAAGCAACACATGAAATATGCGATTTGTTCGAAAAGCAAAATCGCTTAATTAGTAAAAACAATGTTGGTTAAAACACCGTGATTGTGTAAAGCTGTAAGGGATTCACATATAATTACGTACAAAAACATTGTTTTGCGATAGTCTCTATTGAATCCCACAGTTAAATCGCCAATTTCCAATGTGTTATTATGCTAGTTTAAAACTTTACGTGGTGCTGTAGGTAATTTACGAGTAAAGAAACACTGCTCGTGATGGTAGTGCAAAATTACAATTAAAATTAAGAAATTTAAAAATACGGAATTCTGGGTTTCATATTGTAAAAAAATATTGTCTGTAATAGGTGTATATTATGTCAAAATCTAGTGAAAAGTATTAGTAGGATTTTCAAATCAAAAACACCATTATTAAGAGATTTTAATTATCTTTCTAAGGATGTACGACTCGACTCTACATCCTCTTTAAAATTTAGGAGTTGTTAGCGTTGACATCACTACAGAAACTTTTTTGAAAGCGTTTTTCGAAAAAACAATGTTAGATAACCAAAAATTTACATGTTTTCTTTTTGGTTTGCTACCTTGTATAAGCTACTATATATTAACAAAAAAATTTAAAAGATTTGCGCAGCGTTTGCTTAATTTGAAAACGCCTCGCAAACAATTGAAGCTACAAAGAATGTTAGTGGAAAAAGTTGTTGATAATTAGATCTTGTGATTGGATTTTGATAATAAAGCAATCGATGTAATACACGATTTTGTATATGTTTCAAGACTGACAAAATTATTATCTAGTTGTCGATCCAGAACATTTATTTAAGGCCGCTTTGCACTCTTTAAACTTACAAAAGTATTTCCCTGCTTTGAGACCAAACCTAGGCTGAGGTTATTTATTTACCGCGTTTTTTTCTCTATAATTTGTTTATTTTAGCACTTGTGGGAAAAAAACTCAATAAAAATGGTAGCATATTAACTGGACTATCGTTTCTAAACTTTCTAAGACTCGCGACTTTTTTAAATGCTCACAAACAAAGTAAGAATTTTGCAGATAAATGGAATAATAAAAACAATTATAAAAAAATTAGTAGTAAGTATACAGGGTGGGGCATTAAGACCGTTTCGGTCCACTACGTAGTTACGGTTTATTTAATCAAAACGAGCTTTGGTACAAGAATCTTGTTATTTAGGGAGCATTAAAAAAAAATTATACGGTGTGGTCCAAAGAACAGTTACACACCAAAGATATTTTTTTAAATGGGATACTTTTTGTATAGCATGTTCTCTATATATATATATATATATATATATATATATATATATATATATATATATATATATTTTAATATAAACCTTATTTTAGATGTGCTTGCATGAAAAAGTTTGACGTAACATACAGGTTGTTTAAAAAAGACTGTCAAACTTGGTACATTAAAGTTACCAAAAACTTAACATTTTTAAACAGGAACACTTGTTGTATTTTGACGGATTTAAGAAGGCCGTTAAATTACCTTTAATCTGATACTACATTGTTCTATACCTATCTCGTCTAGTTTTCGATTAAATCCGATTTTTGTGAATTTTGGATAAACAAAGCAGTTCACAAGAAACTCTAACAAATAATAACATTTTATAAAAAAAAAAAACAACAAATTACTTATTGACAATACACTGTTGAACTCGTCTTTTAAAGGTCATTTAAACTTGTGCCAACACATGTGGAGTTATTTTCCTAAACACATTTTGAATACGAAGTTTTATGTCAGATTTAGTTGTCAGAGACACTTTATAAACTTGTTCTTTAACATAGTCTCATAAAAAAATTGATATTAGTAAGGTTCGTCGACTTTGGTGGTTACAAATGAGGGCTATGACGTCCTATCTATTTTTGAGGAAATGCAGTATGAGAATGCGCGGGTGCACTGTCTACCTGGAACCACATTCGCTTTCTAACCATTATTGCTAACCATTATTATCAATAACACAAAAACTCTGTTTTCGATAAAGTTTTAGGACATTTCACCGTTTAAATGTTCATCGAAAAAGTGAGGGCTTATAACGGTATTTTATAGAACTCTACCCCACACATTGAGGGGTCATCTACATATGTTGTAGGGGTCAACTACAATAACGGTCTTCAATAGAAAATTGCTTTTGTTTATTCAAAAATTTCATATATTTGATGTAATTGAAAACTAGTCGAGATAGGTGCAGGACAGTGTAGTATCGGAATAAAGGTAATTTAACGGCCTACTTGAATCCGCTAAAAAATGATGGGGTTCTTATTTAAAAATATACCAATAAAGTTTTTATTGTTTGGGTTATCCCTCTAGGAATCTTTCGTTTGTAAGATTTTTTTTTAAAAACGCTTTCCTAGATTTTTTTTTGTTCTTCAAAAGAAAATTAAAATAATACGTGTTATGGGCAAACTTTTTAAAATTCTATTTGTTTTATTTTTATTATTATAACGAAAGTCTGAAGAAGGCCAATAGCCGAAACCGGTAAATTCATGAAATAAACAAAAAAAAATCTAGGAAAGCGTTTTTTTAAAAAAATCTTACAAAAAAAAGTTTTGGTAATTTTAAAGTACCTATCAAGTGCGACAATCTTTTTTGAACATCCCTGTATGTTATATCAGATTTTTTCTTGCCGGTACATCTAAAACAAGGCTTCTATTACAATTCTAAATATGTAAATGTTTCTGAAACGGTTAGAGTTAGATGCAGGACATGCAATACAAAAAGTGTTTAGAATGATCCGTAAAAAATCTCATTTAATAAAATTTATCATTGACGTGTAACTTTTTTTGGAACACTCCGTATAACAAGATATTTTTAAAATGTGCTCCCTACATTGGATCTACATTGTTGTATAAAAGCGCGTGTTGATTGAATAAACCATAACTACGTAATGGAACGAGGCAGTCTTAGTGTCTCACCCTACATACTTTTATAAGTTTTTTTTGAATAGTGCGCATAAAATTGTCTTTTTTATTTTAAATATTTTTTTAAAAAAATTTCAAAACCAACACACCATTAAAAGAGAATTGAATTATTTTTCAATTGATGTGCAACAGATGGAGAGTGTCTGAATTTTTAAAACTTATATTATGGAGTGGTCAAGGATGGTACATAAAATTCCCATAAACTTTAAGATGAGTTATATTAAAGTTATATTCAGAGAGCAATCATTCACTTATATGACAAATCTACAATTTTTATATTAAAGCTTACAACAGTTATCATATGTTTCCTTAGAAAACAAAATTGCTCTTGGAGGTATTCTAGAGGTGTTCTGAATACAGTAAGCGGTAGAAATAAAATTGGTGTTACTTAAAAATAATTATTTGTTTAATTAGACAATAAACGATATAATTTAAATCTGTGACTTGCAGTTCAAATCAAGTGTGCTAATCGGGGCTTTAAGCCAGACAAGGTTATAAATCTACTTTATTGCCGAATTAAGCAATTTACTATTTAAAAAAATGTTGTTTCATATTAAACGCTAAAGTTTTCTGACAGCTGAAAAACCCTGACCGGCTCTGAAGTTTTTGCTTTACTGCCTAGTCAATAAAAATGCTTGCATATTGACTAGTTAATTAAAGTGATACTTGAGTGCACTTAAATTGTCACTAATCGGCGAAAAATGTTTTTGTAAATTAGATCTACTAAAATTTGATATTAGTTGAAATATTTCGAAACAACTGTATAAAAATATGTGAACAACAAGCATTTAAAAATTGGAAATGAAACACCCACTAACACCAAACTTCTTCACTTGATACGACGCACGTTTCGACACATGAAACACCTACTAACACCAAACTTCTTCACTTGATACGACGCACGTTTCGACAACAAAGTTCTCATCCTCAGGTAGGTTAAACTGAGTTTTAATTCCTACTTGAGGATGACAATATTGTTGTCGAAACGTGCGTCGTATCAAGTAAAGAAGTTTGGTGTTAGTAGGTGTTTCATTCCCAAATTTTCATTTAATCACACCAAGAAGATCCAACAAGAAGATATAAAATTTGAGTTTGTTTGTTTTTTCGATGTATTTAAAAGTATCTACCTCAAAATTGAAAACAATTGTTTTTAAACTTCAGAGAAATTTGATATTATCGAACTGAGTTGCCATAGTTAAAATTTTACTTCTTAACCTAGGCTGTGAAAGAAAAGTGCTTTCACTACCGCTGAAAACTCATTTTCTGTCTGTGAAAATTTATTTTATGCATAGATTAAAAGTTTGTAGATTATTGTGTTTATTTATTGTTTGTTGATTATGTTTTTATAATTACGATTTGTAGCTGTGGTATTTAGTGTTAAGAGATGCAAAGGTTTAGTTTTTTGGGCAGCATCTCCGTGCAGAGGGTGCAGCTGCGGAGCCAGGTCGAGCTCAGCCGGGTGGAGGATGCTGGAAGCTGAGGGTGTGAGCCGGGCAGGGTAGGGCTGCATCCATGGCGCCGTCGCGAAGCTCTCGAGACCGGGATCAGCGCACGCACTACGCGATGAAGCTTGCAGTGGTACACATCAGGCAGGGTGCGCGTCGTGCCTAATGCAGTGTCCGATCGCTCGCCTCTAAAACTATCCGACTATGGCTGTGAATCATGCGTTTAACACGTAAAACATGTTGTGGATATACTGTGGACTGGTTTTTCTGGCCTCGGCCCTGTTCGAAGCCGCTTTGGCAGTCTCAGTCACGTCTAAAAGAGGTAAGTTCTAACCTATCTGAGATGAAAAACGACTGAGAAGATAGATAGATGGTGGAGCCGCTGGGATAACAGAGAATTTCTCGCTCTTGTTTGGTCTTTCTCGAGTTTTCCTTCCGGCGGTCTGTTGTTTAACAAACAGAGATTTTTTAATTAGTTCTGTTTGTGAAAGGCAAATAAAAGCCGGGGAAGTACCCGAAACCTGTTGGAAGCTACACTTTCAATTATATTTTAATCCTTGCTGTTGTGATGATTGATGGATAATTTAGATGCATGGAAGCATGCACATGCAATCGATGCTGCTAACAAAAATCTCTTTTGTCTTCATAAATCAAAGTTACTTTCACCAAGAATGTCGATAAAATATTTCCAGGTTAATGTGTTGCTATAAGCGAAAGTGATCTCGTGTGTTTCCTTTACGCATCTATAAAATCACAAAAAAATTGCCTTTTCGACAAATGTCACATTCATAAAGCAGTCACGTAATGCAGAAATCGATGGCATACATCATGAAATATGGATGTGAGATGCGCTCCAAGGATCGATCATGTCACTATTAAAATATTCATGTTGTTGATGAGATGGTTCTTTAAATAGCGACGGTGTTTACTTCAGAATTGCTATTTGCTCGTCGAGATGAAATGTTAAAGAAGGTTTCGACTAAACGGAGATTTTCCCGATGGTTTTAGGCCGATATTTGGTTTGGGGAAAACTGACGATCTCTTTGAAACATTCACAAACTAGGAAAACTAACTCGGATAAACTTTCAATTGAAAAAATTGTTGAAGTGATGCCAAGTTTCTTTTAAATTATACCAAAAACATTTTGGATAACTGGCTTAAAGCAACTGAATAAAATATCTTGCCTCAATGAATACACAGATTCGAACGTTTCTGCCTGATTAAGGATTTTCAATATGAATATCAAATTCTAAAAGCACTAAGAATTATACGACCCAAACATCTTTTACGGTTTCTATCTAATTAATAGCTCTTCAGCTAACTCGTCAGGCTTAGAATACAAGAAACAACAAAGAAACCACACAAATAAAGCAGTCTGTCTTACAAAAGCAGCTTCAACTCTATAGTTTCTGCTTGACTAATTACTGCCTAGAACTATTAACACCAACAATAGCAAAAAAACCTAAGATTTTGTCTCTTGGAACTGTGTTCATTTCTAACATTTATCTACTACGAGTTATTTTTCTTCTGGTTTGAAACGAAAATAAATAACAACGAAACGATATGTTTTCTTTCTCACAAGAACAAAAAATAATACATATAAGGTTACTTTCGGATTAACAGAAATATGATTTGATAGAAACCAGACAAAAAACGAAATAAACAACCACCCACGAGACCTTGAAAAATTTATCTCCCACACAACTCTCGAGCTTTAATTATAGTCTTTGTCTAAAAGTTCCTTCTATAACTCAATCAAAAAACAAATTTTGACGAACAATTGGGCCACACGTCGTAACTTTGTCATCAAAGGGCAATACGCTTTTACAATTCGCTCCAAGCTGTTGAGGTTGTATTAGCTAATACGTCGCCATAAATTCAGGCTTCGTTAAGTAGTTGTTGTTGTCGAGGCGGACGGGAAGTTGGCGTCTTTATTGAGTTTGATAACAATCAAACTACAAGTGTGACACTTTGTATGCTGCATGTGATGTAAACTTCAACCTACACGCACACTAACTTGTTCTTGACGTTATCAAATTTTAATCAAACTTGCAATGTAATAATACCCAATTAATAAAATTGGTAGATGTGTTGACATGGCAGACCCATATAAGTTGGTCGCATTCGAGGTCAAGGGACGATTCGTCGATGATGCTGGTGAATAAATTACCGGAGTCTCTCCTTTCTTAATATCTCCACTAACAAAGTAAACGATGTTTGTTAGGTCTTAGGCAAATGAAGACAAATGAGAGACATTATTACCTTAGTTTGGCGAGGGCATCTGTCAGGGCGTATGCTGACGTAGACTCCAAGACGCCCCTAGATGACTGCTTCATCCACTTTCAATGTCTTTTGCTGACTCCTCAAATTGACAAATTAAAGTTATATATGTGTCATTATTGCGGCCTAGTCATCATTGAAGGATGCTTTCGTTGCCGAAATGAAGGATCAGCGCTTTTATGTTGTGGCTTATGTAATTAATGACGAGGATCACTTCTTGAACCGTCACGTTTTATATGTCACATGACGACTCTTTTTAATCATGAAAATATGACACTCGTTCCGGTCGTATAATTCCGCAATTTTATTTTTAATTGTACTGTTGTTTTATTGGTGCATCCTCGACAATAAAAACATCAAGTTTTGTGTTTTTCAACAGGATGTTACTTTTTAATTCCGATTAATTCGGTTACACTAGAAATTTTAGTTGTTTTGTAATTAATGGCACTTTAATATTGAGTACTTTTTCGTCAATGCGAAAACGAGGCGAAAGCGACAGAATTAAAACAATTCCGGGCCAAATATCCGCGACGATAATATTGTTTTTATGGAAACGAGGAGCGACCCCAAACGAAAATACTCCACAATCAATACTGAAAACTTTTAAAGCAAAACACAAATCGGGAAAATGTTGGCGTATCACTAAGGCGAAGGCTGACATAATTTAATAAACTACCAAAAGTGCACTTTGCTTATTGCTGTTAAAATTATTCTCTTGACTTTCTTACAACACACTATTCACCTCTTTCATTAATCACTCGTACGACTTTTTTGTAACGATTAATTAAAATTTAATTAATTGTTGTTTTAAAGTTCTGAAAGGATCTTGACGTCTATTTATAGAACCAAATCAAGATCTCACACCGAAACATTCTGTTTTTCTGTTTTTCTGTATTTGCAGTTTAATTATGAAAAAGAAGAATCGAACAAATTTAATTAAAGGGGCACGAGTTGCAGATGCTTGTTATATTTTTTTAATTTTTGTTTTGTGCCAATTAGGCTGATTAATAATTTTGTTATTAATGCAGTGGTGTAACAAAACGTCGCCGGGTTCTTTGTGTCATGGATGGAATAAAGCCAAGTAAATTTAATGTCATTGCGTTGCAATTAATCAATATGTCACATCGTTAGAAAATTGTGAAAGATTTTTCGTTCGTTCGCTTTGATTGAATATAGACGCAGTAACGGTGAAAATTGTATTATTTTCTGTCGTAGAGAATTCGCAATTATTTGCAAAACTCGAATAAAAAACTTCTCGAATAATAAATGATGCTCAAAAGTCGAACTAAGGGGCAATATATCTCCGTAATGAGAATATCAACATGTCAACTGAAACTGATTGCTTTATAAACACAAGTTTGGTTGCAAAAATAAAATGTCAATATACGTCCAGTGAGGTGTAAATAATAGCCCCGCGCGTTAATTAGATTCTCAGGTGATGTTTCTGTTTCTCTTTGATTTGTCGCTGTTGGAAAGTTTTCTTTATCGTTATCGAACACAACTCCCTTATGGGAGAGGCAAATTCAGGACAAAGTGTGCGCAAAAAGCCTTGCAATTTTCGCACAAAAGAATACCATATTCCCTGTTACTTTATTCTTTTTTTTTCTCCGCACGATTAGCTTTGTTTCGTGGGGGTAGAGTCCCGCCGCCCGGTCCGTTCAATCCCCATCTATTTTTCAGATTAATTTTAATTTTAAAACCGCCACAAACTCCCAAATCACCTCTCACTCTCTCGAAATTAACTGGGATTTGTCGTGTCAGTAGTAATGGTAGCAGTTTGCCTCCCACTCTCGACTATCTCAATCGCGAACTGATTGGATGGCAAAAAATCGTTTAAATATGTTATAAGTTGACGTTTCTCGTGTGCCTTGAGCGGCGTAACGGAGTGAGGTTGACTTTCTGCATGTATTTGCTTCGTTGCGTTTCTCTACTTTGTAAACATTTACAGAGCATTTCGCAAAGTTTGATTCGGAATTAAGTTCAAGGAGGCAGCCAACTGTGCTTTCTGAGATTTCTACTATTTAGGGCGTGACCCAGGTCCGATAACCCTGCCGAAGTTTGCAGACGTTCGTCACGAGCTTGGACACCTGCAGATTGAGGAAAAAACGTTATAAGGAGCTTTCCAACATGTGTTTGCCGAGCGAGAAGCACCTCGCTATTGTTCGTCGTCCGAAATTTGGTCGAATCTCGAATAAAAACAACTTTTCGAACAATGGCAGTTCCTCTGTTTACAAAGGCTTTAATCCAGGAACCTGTGTAGTCACCACATATATTGTTCCATTGTGTATTATTAAACTCGAGTCCGGTTTAAAAGCAATAGGTGATGTGCCCACATCGATTCGAAGGAGGGCTCTTCGTCTTCCACTTCGATAAACATGTTTACATAAAAAACAAATTAAGTTTCGGCATCTAATTACCAGGAAGGGCGCTTCAGCGTTCCACTTAGGGTGTGCCTATTTTATTTGCTTCCTTTGGAGGCGCGCGCGCGTCTTTCCTACCTACCGATGATTGACGGCCGATATCTAAAGAGGAAAGAAATGTTGTCATTTTTTTTGCGTTTGTCTAGTCGTTCAGTATCGATGTTATTAATCGATAGAGCCAGGGCGTAGCCAGGGAATGTTAACAGTATCTATTTGCATTCTGAAGTACATGGCACGTCGAACCGCCCCGTGTTTGCTGTTGTTGACAAAGTGTCAACTCGGCAACACCCGTCCACGGTTCAGATTTGGAAGATAAACACAGCCATCGTCTGCAGTTTACCATCAAACTGGGACAAATTGAGAAATTTGCAAAATTGGAGATGCTCTGTTTTCAACAATACCTACATCTAAGCATAAGCGCTAAGTTCTCCAGGAATAATCTCAGTTTTACGGTCACACCCAAGTCATGTGATGTAATTCACCGATAATTTGGCTAACACAGAAAATCGAGGTGTCTCTCAGTCTCTCAAGAGAGTTTTTAGTCAAAATTGTCTTTGTTTTCTAATCAAAAGTTCATGGGATACCTGACATATTTGGTGGATTACTGATGATTTAAGTTTTTTTCAATAAACACGTTCTTATTAGTGGCTGTGATAACGCCTTGTTAACGCGTTTCTGGACAGACATATTCTTTATGGCTAAGTGGAAACAACTATGGCTAATATTTCTACCGGTATTTAAACACTTCATCTTGCCGCTTCGCCACATTGAACATTCCAATTTACTCTAGCAAACTATATTTGAACACAAAACTAGTTTTAGGGTAATCGTAGATGATGGTAAAATGGAAACTTTTTGGTTCACGAAAAATTTACTAATTTTCTCTAAGTAAATTTTAATAAATCTTGCAGCGCTCTTTGTGAAATAGCATATTACGTTTTACACACAACTAGCGCTGGTTAAAGCGTGTTTTGATCTAATTCAAATGGATACAACGATTGCGAATACTAATAAACTAATGAGGGGTAGAAACCTTTCTTGGTGTATTCGTTGAATCACTGTTTCTCAATCAATAACTTTGATATTTTCTTTAATAAAAAGATTATTATTAATGTAGTTATGCAATAGAAGAGTGAAAGAAGGTTAAAAAAAATTTCCACTGTTTACAGTGGTTTTGAAAATTTGTTAAATTACTACAGTTTTGTGGTAAATTAAGTAACAAAACCAAATAAATAAATAATAAAATTTTGAATTAATTAATTATTTTAAAAAATAAAAATTTAATAAGTTACTGCTACATTTGTTTGGACATACAAAAGGTCTTTCCATTCCTTTCACTAGTGCAGGAAGTTTTAATGACAAAAGGGTTGAATTAATTGACAAAATACATACTGTCTTAAAAAGAAGCTAACAACTTCATAAATTTACGGTGGTGAAGGCTACGAGTACTCATGTCAGCATGCTTGGTCTATAGTAAAACTTTTAGCTCTGTTTGTACATCACCTTAAAGAAAAACTAATTTCAATCAAAATAAATTGTTATAAAAGTCGCAGATTTGAATAAGTTATAAGTCACGCATATTTGACTTCTTTCGACATTCAAGTCGTACCTCTAGTCTCAGTTTTTTCTAATTTCATCTCCGCACGAATATTACTCTTACTATACTTTTTTTTCACATGCTAATTTGTGTCCTAATCTGCCCTAACATAAACAAGCATCACAAACTTTTATCCTACTTAGCAGCTAAGAGTTTAAGTTCAAGCAATAAAAGGGTTAGTGTTTTCAAAAGATATTTGAATCTATTTTTTTGTACTCTTTTATAAAGAATTTTTTGGTTTTTGGGTAAATGCCTTTTAACAGTAACGAATTTTGGTCCTAGTTGGCAAAAACTGTCTATTTTTTACGGAAATTAATTGTTTTAATATTTTTTAATAGTTTGTAAAAGGGTTATCAAGTCATAACTTTGACAAAATATGCAGAAGAAAACAAAGTAACCAAAATTGTAATACGCAATAAATGGCTTACAGGCGGCAAACTAATCATACGAACTTCTTTAAACAACGTCAGTTGGTATAGTTCTCAAAATTATATATCGTGTTTACAACCTTTTATGGTTTTAATTCTCTCATAAGTTTATAGCCACCTTAACACAAGGACCATGCTTAGAACGTGCAGGGCTGGTCAGGGCTGCAATTTTTACCTTTCTTTATTGGGGTCTAGAAATAATGGTTTGCGTTTAGAGCTTTATAAAAATTAGTGAAAGTTAAATACCGGATTACGTCCTAAACACGAGACATCTTTCTGAGGACGTCATATGGGTTTCAAAACGGGTAATATTTATGTATAAATAATAGAAAACAGTAATTGTTATATAAAGCAATAAAAGGTTTAATATTGTCAAATAATACCTGCATCTGTCTCTTTTTGGACCTATTGTTTTACGGAGCGTGTTTACAAAGAAACTTTTGTGTAATGTTTGAATTTTTAAAGCAATAATGTTTCGGGTAAAAAACTTTAGGTGAGAAAAGCTGTCTTATTTCTTGTGACATCAATCATTTGATAAAGCTTTTCGTGATTTGCAAAATGGTTATCAAGTTACAACTTTTAAGAAAGATGCGCAATAAGTTAGGGTATTATTTATTTATTTTATGGTTAAAAAAATTAAAAAGTTAAAGTGATCTGGCTCAATTTAAAGTAATTAATTTAAACCTAGAATTTCAATTTTTTTTATTGTTTGAAACATTATTACACTGATCATTGTGAACTATACAGTATAAAGTTTTAGAATTTGACAATAACAAAATTAACAAAAATTTTGAAAGGACTCTATTTTTTTAGGTGCATGTGAGCTTCATGAATTTCCTACACGAGGCCGTAACTGAGACGATTGCGTTTTGATATTTGATATTTTTGATGTTACTTTAACATTCTAAAATTGGACATGTCTAACACCAGTGTGAACACGTCAAAAATGCATTTAAAAAAATAATTTATATACTCATTTCTTTATTTGAATAGCCAGATAAGGATAATACTCGTACAATATGAAGACGACATTTCATCCAACAAGTCAACAAGCACCGTAATAAGCAAAAGATTTTTCCTGCAACAATCTAGACATGAATTTCTAAAAATTATTTTTGTTGAAATACATATTTGACTAAAAGCACTAGTTGAAATTGATCTAAAGTTTCTACAAAGATTTCAAACATATTTTTCCAATTTAGGGAGAAAATAACCGCCAGCAAAACATTTGTTGATCGTACAAACTATTTTAAATTTGTGTTTTTCTTATTTTTGATGTAGACATTCTGAATTTTTCAGTCAGTCTTACGTTTTTCCACTGAATTCTTCCAATGATAATAATAATAGTGTTGACGTTAATAAATCGAGAAGTAATTAATCTTCCGTGCCTGGAAGGGTCGGTTTCTGGTCTTACCGCGTCACCTGTCTCAAGACGAGCCGCAAAACGTCCGTTTTCTAATAATGCGGGTCCTTGGGAGAAGTTGGGGATCGTGAAAGGGTCGATTGTCCGAAATTGCAGATTTCGTCCCTCTCGCTCCGTCAGAGTTGTAAAACTCAGCTTTCCGACCAAATAATGAATTTAAATCATTCGGCAAAGGGAGGCCAATTTGGAGTCAGTCAACGGCGAACCGCAAACTTACGTCACGCATTTCGTTTCTGAACCGAAGCTGAAAACTAGAATTAAATCGAAAATTGCGTTTAATCTTCGACCGGGTTTAATTCGCTTCTTTGACGAGGACACAAAGACGGGCTTGATTGTTGCGGCCAGTACGTTTCAATCTGGTTTGTTTGCATGGGGTTATTGTTCGACCAACAAACTATTCACGAAGAGAGAACGAAGAAGAAAAAAATTACGTAGCGGTGAATATCTGCCAACGGCAGCGAAATAAATTATCACCGACTATAGAAATATCTCCGGCTAAGATTTTTCTCTATAAAAGCTTTTAAAATACTGAGAAACTCGGTTAATTTCAAAATGCAATAAAAAGAGAGGCAACTTTTAAATTAACTTTGCTTAAAAGTTAAGATCATTTTTAAGTCTTTTTACGCCGTGCCTATTAAAACACCCTAACTACGTTACTACAGCCGTTCCACTACTCGAATAAATTTGAAAAAATTTTCAATTACGGCGTTCTCTTAACCTGCAACTACTTTGGCTGAAATAAAAAAATTCAACTATCAATTACTAGCGAAAAGTTTTCGGTCGTAAAGAGCAAACTAAATTAGTACTTGACTGCTAATATATATTTCAGTAGAATTTGACATGGTCTTGTTTGTGGTCGTTTCTTTTTATTTTATTAGTGTACAACCTGTCTCCACTTCTAATATAAATTAACAGCCTCTCTCTTAATAAAACAAGACGTAATGTTTACGTAAAATTTAAATTAATAATAATGTCCCTTCTTAATTAAGACCGTCTTGATTAAAGTAGAAAGCGAAATTTCACTTTTATTCACCTTTTCCCTCAAATAAAGTAAAATTTTAAACAAATTAATAAATATTTAAATTAAAATTACAGCCAACCCACTCGATTAAACTCCCAAGCCCGTTTAATTTACAACAATAAAAAATTCACCCTCATCGATCCACCAACCGAACCTAATTATAATCAAATAAAGCAGAACCCTCAGTCTTTTTTTACGGCCCGTCTAAAAACCGGAATGGTTATCCTTAAAGTAATCTTGACAACGTGAAATGTATTTAGCACTAAAGTGGTTTATGGACCTCCAGTGCCGCATAAAACTTTCATTTAGCCACATTTTGGTTAAGAACGGGTCATGTGAGGTCAGAATATGCCTTGAGCTTTTACTCTTCATTCTTTATAATGCATAACCGCCAAACATGATGCGACATTCACACGGGGAAATTGCAGGACAGGACCTGGGGCTACATCCGGAACGAGGTCATATTTAAAAAAGATTTGCTGCAGCGCAATTTTAAAATTGTATAGCAATTTCGATCAGAAATCAAACGGGCACGTGCATTATGCAGTAGCTGTTTGAACGGTTAGTCAAAACTTGTATGAAACGATAAAAAATTTAAAAGTTATGGAGTAAACACTAGAGAATAGTTTCTGTTTAAATAAGTGATGCTGAAAGTTCAAACAGCAGTTTTAAAAAGGGAAGCTTTTAACAAGGTTGACTTTGGCGAATGCGCCGTTGAGAAGCTGCACAGAATTGCAGTTGTTGAAACGGATTCGCGAATGCACTTCAAACTTATGAAAGAATTTTTAAGCGATGCTGAATCATTACGAAACTAGCAAATTAATTTCGTATTATGTTTGTGAATTCCGATCGAGAAACGTATTGATTTTCAAGCACTGAATTTACACTGATGATTCTCATTATCTAAGTGCACTCAATTTTAGTAAATCTCAGTTTTAAAACCTAGTCTACAAGAGCACGGGTAAGATTTACTATTAACTTGCTAAATTACTTGCTTTACAAAGCACTAGGGAGAAAATTAAACGAATAAATAATGCCGAAATAAGGTTTCTGTCATTTAATTTACATACACAAATAATGTTTATGACGACGTACAACTAGCTAATAAATTGCTTTTTATAACCATATTTAAACAACAGTGGTTTAATATTTATATGAGGAAAATTTTACAGACATGGTTTCATGTTATATTATTTTTTCAGAACAAAAAATTAATAATTTAATGGAAAATAGTCATTACAACTATCTAATAATTTAATCTTTTACTAGTCATTACTGCCCAAAATAGATTACATTTTTCATTAACAATTAAAAAAAATTATAACAAGGTTAAAAGTGTGTTGAAAATTAAACTGGTTTTTACACCCTATATTAACAAGATCGTTATAAAATTATTGTATACTAGTTATATAATTATTATTACAGTTAAATATAAAAATTTTATTAACGATATATTGTATTCATTCACTAACAAATTTTTTGAGTTAAGCTTGCAAAAACGGCAATTAATTTCTTTATTTTAATATTTAGAAACCTATTGGAGTTTATTTTTCTGAGTACTAATATTTCTGAAACTAATCAAATTGACAGAAAAGCCTTAAGTTAGGTGCCAAAATGTAACTCCTATCTGAGGATAGTGTTTCGCGAACGACAGCTCAGCTAGATCCTGCGGTTAGAAAGAATGACAAACACTTTTCAAAACGATACACATAATGTACCACAAGACAAGGAGGCTTTATATTAACATGACTTTACTATGACCGATATCTTAATTTTAGATGCACGATAATTTTATTTGTGTGAAAGCACAAAACGTTCTGTCGAATTAAGAATTGTCTGAAGCTTGCAGCTTCTAGAATGATAGACCGATAAATCATCAGTAAATTTTTGGCTAGAGGTCTGTAAGTAAAACAGCCATTTAATGAATAGTACTTTTATTTAATATAAAAGTTGTACACTTCGCATTTTTATTTCAACATTGGACTTGGTTTAATTAATCAAATGAATTGCGTTCAAATCAGTCGGTGATTATAGTATCAGAAATTACATTCAAAACAATTTATTGAAGCACACTATTGAATTGTATTTTCAGATTATTTTTTTGGCAGACATTTGGATATTTGTTTTATCAAATTTTCAATTAATTAAAATAACATAAATGAATAATTAAACGCATTTGTATTGTGACGTTTGTAAATAAAAGTTAAACAGTATTAAAAGTGTTTCAAACTAACAACTCTAAACGTCATTTATTTTCGTTACACTAATTTTTAAATAAAACTAATTATTTTTTTTAGAAACAATTTTATAAAATTCAATTATTTTAAATTGTCGAAAAAAACAGTGTTACAAAATTTTTTGTGTCTGCTTTCAGCTCAAGTGATGAAATTGATCTTATTCTTTAAATATGTTTTTGCATCCGATTACATTTGAAAAAAGTACTTAACGGTGCTAAAGTACTTAACTTAAACGGTACTTAACGCAATTTTTTTGAAGAGTACCGTTTTTTACTACTATTTTTTAATTAGTGTTGAGAACTGAACGCAACTCTCTACCTGAGATAATAGTTATTTAAGGTAAAAGTGTTTTTATTTTAACAAATAAGCCACGAAACCAACCTTTAACTGAAGAACCTTGAAGTGGTGAGGGCATTAAGTGTTTTGAAAGTTTTTTTTTATCAAAAGCGTAATGGATTTTGTAACTTTCACTTAGCAAGAGAAATTGATAAAATATTAAACAAACTTTGGGTACTAATCTTAGATGTTTTAAAAATTATTTGTTACGACTTTAAGATTGTCTTGTGTCCTGCAGAGTTAAAAGGCGAAAATCAAAATTTTTTCCGGTCTTGTATCGCTGTTGCTTGACAATAATGGACGAATTGTGGAACTGTGTTCAAGTGTTTGCATTAAATGGGATTTTTTTAAGGAAATCTGTTTTTGCATGACAAATCAAGATGCCCTGGTCATTTTGATCATATTTTACTTGCGTTAGTTTTACTTGGTTTGCGTACTGATCCGCTATTCAGCGACGAATTCTGGACCCTCAAAGATTGTGTATTTGGTTAATTAAAGCAACTATAATTATCAGTCTTTACACAATTAATTTTGAGGCGAACACGGCGAGATATTAATTCGTTGCCAGGAGGTTCAGAAATAGAAAAAATATCTGACAAGCTGCAGGTTCTGGTTGTCTGATCGATTTTTGTTAGGCAGCCACGATTTGGCAATCCTGACGTCATCATGATGCTGTTGCATATAGGCTCAAAAGGAATATAATAAAATTTTCGAAAAAAAATGTCGACAAATGAATAAAGTAGCAACATTTTAGTAGTTCTGAAGGAAGATGATTGAAAAATACATTACTTGAAACCTCTTTAAAATTTAAAAAAGTAAGTTGACGATGACAAGTTTATAAGTCAGCAATAACTTGGTAGTTTTAAACCGAACTTTAAACACCACTATATTTAATGTCACTGTCATAAAAAATATAGGTTTCTAACAGTTTTATCAAGTTTACATTTAAGAGAAAAAGTGCTACAAAGTGATACACTTTATTTTTACAGCAAATATAAAAGAGGCTAGTTAATAATAAAAATGACCGTCTTTTCCTAAAAGTTTTTATTAAAGTTCGCCTTTATAAAAAATGTGCGTTTTTACGAATCTAATATTTGAAAATTAAATGTTTTTATAAAACTTCAATTTGGAAAGTAGTAAACCGTTTATTGACGCTATAAACAAAATATACTATATAAAATTTAGTACCGTGTAAACATTTTTTCTCAAACTTTCCCTAAACTACATTTTCATAAATAAGAAGACATCGTCTGAGGCAGGGATTTATCAATAACGAAGTGTTTTCTAACAAAAAGTTTCGTGTTTGTAGCCAAATCTAAACAGAATTTTCTGAAACAATGAAATTATGTATTACTTCTTTTGACTTGTCGGCAGCTTTTCCAGTTTAGTTAATTCAGGGTTCCGAGAATGTAACATAGTTTTCACTTAAGTAAATCTGAAAGCTGAAATTACAATTGTTTCCTGCTTTGAGTTGAATTGATTTAGTTGTTTGTAGCAGTTTGAAATTTTTATTTAAACATTTCATGTCGATGAAATAATTGTTTTGACCTGATCAAAATCGATACTCGACACAAAAGCCTGGACAAAAATAAATTGCTGTTGGAAAAATAATGTTACAATTATTGAATCCGGACGAAAAAATCCGGTTATGTGCATTAATAAAAGAAAAAGGTAAACGCAATATCCGGCCTCGGGCATGTATTTTCGTTTGTTGATTTTTGGCGGATGCGCCGGTCCTGCATCGCTGCATACCGATAAGGGATGGCCGAGGGGGCGAGACCTAGGCGAATTTGTATTCCAGTCCCGGGGCTGGAGTAAGTCGTCTTGGTTGTCTCGTAGGAATTTGGAATGCGGCCAACATTTTTATTGACCGGTTTTAAAGAGTCGCTTTAGGTAAACTCGATTGAAATTAATCCAATATTCGTCGATTTTTGAAATTTGAATAGTATTGCAAGAGATGACTATCGAATTTATATTAAATACTATCGTAAAATGAGACATTATAGCCGATAAAGGAGAATACCTCAATATCGTTTTATCGCCAAGGATCATACTAAAAAAATTATACCTCGTAAAATTCTATAACTCGCCAAGAATGCTTTCTTATTTTTACTTTAACTAGAATATCGTAGAGTGGAGTTACGTGCCGACCCAAGCCGCAAACGACTCAAATTTATGTTTTTACGCGTTTATTTGTGTTCGTGTATGATTTTGTTTGCCCACTAATTAGTAATTGCGAACGATTTTAGGTAAACATATAAAATCATATTGTGTTAGTTGCTCCATTTATAATCACTCTTTTTTTAGTTGGAAATCCGTAGTTTTTATTCCGCTTCGATGAAACTCGTGTGTGTTTTTGATTAATTTGCTTCGTTTTACAAAATAAGCTACAATTTTGCATTTAACCAGAAATTCTCAAATTTCTCTCTTCATTATACACCATATTATTCAAACTAATTACATTGCTGCTTTGATCTAGTCCCTAACTAGCAATGTGGTCAAATAATCACAAAAGAAAAAAATGCTTGCAATTATCGTTCTGATGATGGGTAATTTTGCACATGTCGTGGCAGATTACTGCAAATAGATTGATGATGTCCGGAAGGAGAGATGGCGCCGTTGCCAACTCTTTACAAACACGGAGAATTTACCAGGCACGGTGATGCCAAAAATCTTTTAACGATTCAAAACTTGAAATGCAGAGGGAGAAATAACAAGAGTGGGCATAAGCTTGAAATCTTGGTTTCACAGTACTCGCGATAGCTTTTTTCTTACTATAAATTTGCAAACGGTGTTTTTGACAATAGAATAAGACCATAAAACGTGTTTGTACCTCCACCAAGAACCTAACATTGTCGGTATAAGGCATGTCAACTCCTCTTATTCTTTCCTTCACGACTTAAAACGACATACACTGCAACTAGTTATCTTTTATTATGCCTCTTATTCTAAGTTGAATAAAGTCTACTAACAAAGCCTGTTCTAATACTAATTTAGATAGAAAAACCGACAATAATAAGTTTCTTATGTCATAGATTTTCTAATAATTAGGAACACAATTTTTAAAATGTAACCACTTTTTGTTTATTTATAATTAATTTTTATTTGTTTATTAGCCTCTATTACTTCATCCTGCCAATCTGCAATTGTTTAAAAATACATATGGGAAATTTTAAGGGTATTTCTAATGTGTTAGACATTAACTGTGTTTTTCGCCTCTCTAAACAGAAAATTTATCAGCAATGACTGTTTTTGAGAGCAGAAGATATATCTTTGTTGCTCTTTTATATCAAAATTTTTTGGGGCTTTTTATTTCAGAATTTTTTTGTGTGACAGTTATGCAAAGGTAAAAAATCCAACAAAACCTAATATATTTTTAATAATAGAATCTTTGCACTTTAAACCGTCTTGTTCTTGCTTTTTTAAAAATACACTAAAAACAAAATTGATTTGAAGGTTATTTTTAGAACGGTCCTTAATATGTCTGACAAACTTTTAATAATTTGCAGTGTTTGAATACTTACAATACCATTTATTCCAAACAATTTCGTCATTTAAAAGAGTGCTGATTTGTACATTATAGTGTATGGTATAGTTGGCTGCATATAATGACTTATTGCAGTTTGTGACGTCAGGTCTTATGCTCCAGCTATTAGTGGCGAAGGGCATCACTGTCTAGTCCATTTACTGTGCTTACGATCAGCTCCAACCATAAATATGCTCGCTTTTGCGTTTTGAGTGTGGCTCAGGTTTATGAATCCTTTGATATTTTTGGTACGTTGGGCGTTTGTGCCTACACATCCTTAATTGAATTCAAATAAACCGACGCGGCCGCTAAATGCGATTTGTGTGTTTTAAAGCAACGAATTTTCCAACTGTAACAGAATTATGAAGGGATTTAGGCAAGGGTCTAGAAGATGAAACGGCCTAACTAATTACGCGGACCTAATCAAATTATCGGCTCGACGAGGACAGATTATACATTTTTAAAATGATCATGGTCGACGTTTAACCCAAAAGTCACCTAAATTAGGCAATTAGTCTTTGACGTAAGCACTTAATTATGTATGTTACACGAATCGTCTGATGGGGTGGCGGTTTCAGACTTTTATCGCTAGATAATGTTATGTTCGTGTCAGGTCTATATTAACGACAGGTATAATTAGAGAAATGCGTTTTTGTTGGGCAACGACAGTTCCGGTTTTAGTGTCGAAAGCAGATTGATTATTTATATCACCGGCTATTATTTTCACTTATTAGTTCAGTGCTGTAGTAAGGTCTTGGAAACGGGGACAATTGCCAGGGGTGCAGTCGTCAACATCTAGATATTTAATTTTGCTATCGGCATAAAAGTGATAAAAGATATCGGCTCTAGCTTCTACAATTAGTAAAATAGTGCTTTGGACTTTCAAGATTTTTTTACATATTTCGTTATTAATGTGAAAATTGATAGGAAAATATGCCTCTATCTTTTAAAATTAGTAAAAATTTGTAAAACTTGTAAAATCATGACTGTTGTCTCGGGATTTACAATTGTCTTGCGTTACTAATATTTGAAGAAAGTATTAGTAATATTTGAAGAAAGTAATAACAACAAATTAGTATTTGTTGTCATTAATTTTAAAACAGATAAAAAACGTCGCTTTTGGCTGCGAAAACTACTACTTATTACGTCAAATCTTACCCTTGGTTTTCCAAAAATTCAGAAAATAGTTTTACTTTTATTGATTTAAAAAGTTATAAAAAAATTTTCTCGGTTTTTCAAGTTTTTAAATTTTGAAATTAGCAAAATATTATGTTGCCATGGATTCTAAAATTGTCTCGAGTTGCTACAGTTGGAATAAAATATTGCTTTTAATATAAACTTACAAGAAATGATGCCTACAGTTTACAAAATTAAGAATAAATATCATCTACATCAACTATAACTTTATTAAAATATTGTTCGGGTTTTGAAATTTAGTAAAATGTTGCCTCTGGTTTTAAAAAGTAGTAAAATACTACTTTTGGTTTCCTAAATTGCAAAAATATTGGCTTTATTTTTATTATGTAAAAATTAATGATTATCGCTTTTCGTTTTTAACATTAATAAAATTATATCTTCAAATTTAAACAATGGTTAAAACGTTACCTATTGTCTTGGACATCAAAACCGTTTCGGGTTCTCAACAATTAGAAAAAAATGTTGTCATCTTCGCTATTAATATATCATAAAAACTGATACAAATATCGCCCCTAGCTGCCGAAATAAGCAAAACTTTTTTATCAGCTTCAAAGTTGTTAAAACATTGCCTCCAGCTTTCAAAATTAGTAAGATATGTTGTCTCTGTTTTCGAATATGAGTAAAATGTTGGCCCCAGTTTTCTAATTTACAAAAAAGTAACATATCTTTTGTATTTATTGATTTAAAATTTGCTAAAAATGATCTTTTTGGGTTTCTGTAATTAGTAAAATTACGTCTTCAAATTTTAAAATTAGTAAAATGTTGATTGTCGCCTTAGGCTTCCAAAATTGTCTCGGATTTTTAAATTTGAAGAAAAAAATTGTCTCTGCTTCCAAAATTAAACTAAAATGGTACTTGAATCAGTTTCAAAGTCCCAATTTAATTCTAAAAATCTATTTCTTTGTTTATTACAGTTTTTAATTATGATCGAGTACCTACTGTTAATTGAGAAAGAATCAAAGGTCGGGCCGATAAAGTGAACGTTTGCGATTACCGCATTATGACATTGCGGAAATTACACGATTAATTAATGTGAGGAAACGGAAATGGGATAGACGTAAGGGAGGGGGGATTGTTTCATTAGCAATGTTGATTTTTCCTCCCTCGAAAATTTAGCACATATGTTATATTTTATTGCGACTAGAGTGTTTGACAGCATTAGGTCCGCTGATTGATCGATTGTGCCGAGAATACAAAAGTAGTTGCTTTAAAAAAGGTCGGTGACAAGGGTTTATACTCTTTAGAACATCAGTCTTCAGTGGCCTTTGTCGAGTAAGAAACTTTCTCTAACACATTTACAAATTGATCTGTTTTCATCTCGAAAAAGGGAGGCATCGAATAGAAAAAAAAAGGACATCAAATAATAGGATGTCGTCTGAAACAAGGTCTCTTAAGGGGTCAGTTCAAACATATTACTTTGACGTATCCAGATTTGAACGAAAAAGATGAGCTTTCACGATTGGGCACGTGACACAAACTGATCCTTTTACGGCGAGCTTTCACCACAAAGCTTTGCTCGGTTAAAAAATGAATTTCTTGCACCGAAAATCTCACACACATAATTATTCTCGATTAGCCTTTCATTCATTCCTTTTATTACCTTTTTCTTCGCCTGCTGCCTGTTAACTTAATTTGAAAGACATCGAATAAAAGTTTTTGCGCTGAAACAAGTGTTTGTGACTAATTGACGAGTTGCTCGATGGTCTTTCGAATTTTCTCCTGTACAGTTCTAAGTTTAATAAATTTCGTTTTGAACTCTACACATTGTTTATAAGTGTTTCATGGTCAAGTTAGCCATAAAAACAAATTTTAATATACCGCTGTGTCGAAAAGTGTCAGAAACGTCAGTTATACTGAAAAATAAAAAATTAAATAATTTCAAAAAAGTAACTATTTCAAGAAGATGGCAAATGCAAGAGAGATGGTAAATTTATTTTGCTCTTGATCAAGAAACATTTATAAATACTCGTTGACGTTTAAACGGAGTTTTAATAACTCCAGTAGTTGGTGAAGTCGTGTAAAACCCCCGAACGCAACTTCATTATTCCGACTTGGTATGGCGGATGTTAAGGAAATAAATAAAAGTTTTTATGAAAGGAGTAATGAGCAAAAAGCGGCGTATAAATCAAATTAAAATAAAACACAACGAAGAAGAATAGTGTGATTTACATTAAAAAGAAATAAGAAGAAAAGAGAAAAGAATAAAATAATAATGCTAGTTCCTATCCCATTTTTCTTGTTATCTTGGCCGATTTAAATTTATTTTCTATCCTTTTTAGCAAGGATCATTTCTCAAAGCCGCGTAATTTTCATTCTTCTTTTAGCATTATCAGTTGACTATTTTTTGTGGACGTGGGTTTTCTCCGTGTTCAAGAGTTGCGTTATTTAAGCATCAAATTATGCCAACGATGATGACTCGACCGTTTCGTATAGGAAACCAATTACTTTTCCTTTCTTGTTCGGTCGTAACGGAAAGTGCTAATATTTTTTTAATGTCTGGACTCGGTGGATCTTCACAATTAAGAAATATTTCATTAGAGTGGTGGTGGTCTTATTATCTTGCTTTATGTTCAGAATTCCGTGCAGTTAACGCTTGAGTTTTTCGCAATGCCAGCAAAATTGTAAATGCAAATTCGACAATTTGTACTCATCTCAGTCTTCAAATAATACTGAACTATTTACATAGCGCAGGAATGGAGGTACGGAATTACTAAATATACATACGTCTTCCTGTGAACGGTTCCGCAGTGTAAACTGCCAACAAGACGTCTCGTTAACGTGTTTCATAGACGCGTCAACATAAAGAAAATTAATTAATTTCGGGACAGCCGCTATTCAAAAACG
This sequence comes from Tribolium confusum, assembly GCA_029207805.1. Classification (NCBI taxonomy): domain Eukaryota; kingdom Metazoa; phylum Arthropoda; class Insecta; order Coleoptera; family Tenebrionidae; genus Tribolium; species Tribolium confusum. The sequence goes on from JALGAY010000006.1 coordinate 18,062,277, forward strand.
ACCGCGCGCTAATCGAATCTCTCTCCTATTGACGAATCCGCGGTCTAATTTGATCTGCTGCTAGATAAGTCCGCGTTGATGGCCTCCGACCGTGCATAACACGGTTAGGATGTTGACGTTTAATGGAGAAAAGTGAATTATTTTGCGTCTTGCTTTTCTCAAGACGAGATACAACACAGTCCTTGTCTTTTCCTGGATTACATTAAGTTGGAAAAATTTCCAGCTAAGCTAATGCGGTACCACAAAGAGGACTATTACGATATTGATTCATGCGAGATGAATCAGCTAAGATTCTCAAGCCAAATGTAGCATCTCTGCGAAAAACTTTGTATATAAAGCACAAACAGCTTTCTAGTTCGAATGTTTTATTATTCTATCAATTAATCATCTGGAATTTACGATTCGTTCCAAACTTCCTTTGTCTACTTTACAATCACAGTTAATGTCAAATAATTGTTTGGTCTGACGTTATTGATTATACCCTTTTTTGGAAAACGTATCAGTTTCTTTTCTTCTGTGGCTCTAAAACCGGCATAATAATAAAAATTTAAATAAAAGTCCCTCTATGGTCTATTAGAGTATCGGATGGAGCGGCCGCAAATGTGTTTTTCTTTATAAATTCGGTCATTTTCGGTCGAATCTCCATAAACATGGCAAATTTTCGAGCGCCGGTCCAGAAACTGTAAGAATTTACGACGTTATATATTATTTTAACAGAGTTGGGAAGCAACCGCAGCACTGTAATTGCGATGATGATTATTCGGGGATGGACATTTTGATTGTCGGTCTGTCATCATGGTGTGGCGGTTCCATCTGGTGGTGGTGGTTGCCATATACGCTCGTCATACGATGTCGATACAACATATGGAGTGACAAATTGAGACCGCAACAAACCTGCTTACTCTACACAAGCGATTGTTATTTATGTGACATGTAGCGAGTGGACTTTCAGGTTTTTTAAGCCTTTTTGAATATTTAATTCAAAACGGACGCTTTTTTTGCTTTCTTTCTGCTTTGCAGTCTCATTCATGATAGAATAGTTCTAAAATATTTCCGAAATTTCTCTTTGAAAACCAAGATATTCCGCTTGAATATTCAAACTACAAGGGACAACGTTTCAGCGTTACGTATTAAATTTTCAGAGCTAGTAGACCAGTGTCTCTGGCGATGTCCCATTTTATCTTAATTAACTTTTTACTGGGGAGTGCTTTACTAACTGTCAAACAACTCGGCAAGTCAAACCGCATCTGGATTGTTATTTCCGTCTAAATTTTAGATAAATTTAAAGAGATGGGGGTACTTTTAAAACTTAGAAAAGTAATGACTGAAGAATCTGCCGTTAATTTGAAAAATCGCAATTGCAAGAGGGATCCGCGTGTCTGTAGCCGAACGCAATCTGTTAGCCGACTGTTAAATATATGGCCTATATTCTTCGTGGGCCTTAGATTTATTTTGGCAATTTGCTGTCAAGAGCTTGAACGTATTGCATAAAAGACCACCTCCGGCGCGGATTTTTCAGTTTTTTCTTTTTTGACGCAACCTCAAGAAAAAATCGCCCGCTTTTCAAGTCGTGTACTTGTCGAGGGAGAGAAAACTAATCTAAACTTGTCGAGAATATGTCCAGTGCAAACAGGAAAGACACTGACAAACTTAAACTTATCAAGAGGCCACAAACTCCGTTTCGAATATTTCGCGTCGAGACCAAAGGACATTCGGTCCAGGCCTATCCATCGTCCTGGCCTGCCTCGATCAATAGCCGCGATGCTCAACTGTCGCACTCCACAGCCCACTTCATTTCGCTTCACGGTACCGACCTGACTTATCTCGGGATTAACTATTGTGTGTACCTTGGACCCGTAACAAGAGACATCGATTTTCCAACCGAAAAAACAAAATTTATTCAGCACAAAAATAATCCCCGAAAAACAGGGAATTAATTGAAATAAAAGCGTGTAGAAAGGAATGAATAAAATGGCTGAATTGGGAAACCGCATTGAAAATTGTACTTTTTTTGAGATTGTTGATTGTTGGTCGGCCGGGGTCGAGTGAGGTCGCGTTGATGGATTTGCATATAAAATATTAATAGAGGGTTACACAATTCAAGCCGGTTAACATGTGCTTTGCTCGCGAATGCACTCGTATTCGATTTGCATTAAAGTAATCTATTTTCCTTTTCATAGCCATTTGCATTAATTTACAGCAAATTAAAGTACAGTTTTGAGTATGGTATGTTGTCGGGCCTAGTCGAGAGTACCCGGGATGAGACTCTACAGTTAAGGGGTTAATATTTTATCCGTATTTCTGACGAAAGCCCTGTAATCCGGGCGTTTGCTTCGCACACACGCATACCTGCTATCAACTGATTCACTAACGGAATCTGAGCACTTAGCGGAATGTGTTAAAGAATTCTACATTTACTCGGTTTCTTTTTACGGATTTTGAACAGCCGCAAGGAAATAGAATTATTTAGATATTTCCAAGTTGCGGCGTTTACGCAATTACCGCTAAACCTGGATTAAGAGACGACCCCAAGCGGCACGTAATTATACTTATTACTATTATAAAATTCTTGCTAAACGCGTTATTTCAAAAATAAACATTAGTTTGAGGAAATTTGGTTGGTCCCGAATTTCAATTTTCGATGTAAATTTCTGATACGGTGGCATTTTAATATCCGAACCCTTCAACAATATGTTTTAGGACTTCCGACATGGTTTTTTATCTTATCAAAATTGAAAATGCAGTAATTTGTGACAGCACAAAAATGGAAAAACTTTGCACACTTTGGTGGCGGCATTTATAGGTGACACTCGCCGCCATATTCATTATTAAACTCTCGCAAATCCGTACATCCCATCATTCCTCCGGGTCTCCCTTTAGTATTGAATGCACTTTTCTCTCGTCTCTATGCTAGCTTATTAAATTCATCTACATAAAAGCTTTTTCCTTGTTATCTCAACCGGGTTTTCGCTTCTTTTTCTAATTCCCGATGTGAAGGTCATGTCGGCTTCAATCTTAATAGATCCAACATAAACTTTCCACCATCAGTAGGTATACTTACATAAATTTGAAATATTTTAGGAGCTTAGTAAATTTACATGACTCGGGTATTTGGCAGTAAAATATCACAAATTCACCCACCAACTGAACCCCTGAGGGTCCCTTGAAACGTTTGAAATATAGAGATGTAGTAAGTGTGGTAGTTTGAATTTTTACATTTTCACTTTGATCAAATTTTATTCGATCAAACTCCCCAAAACCGATATTTTATTCATAACTGAATTAACAATATTGAGAAAAGGGCTTTTCACGCTTTAATCCTTTAATTAATTAGTTAATAATGTCTAATAGCAGCTTTGTGAATCAAGTCGCATACCTCCAGTTATTATATTCAGAGTTATAATTATTATTTTAGGTAGGCTTTTACGAGGTAGTTCATGACTAAGACATAAAGCTTTGAGATAATCTCACATCTTTACGTGTTCAGCCAACGTCAGTCGTTTCACAGCAGTTATCTAATTACTACTATGTCTTTTCGTTATAACAAAAATTTTGTAAAGAGTGTAGACATATCAAATTTGTATGGAACTGTCATGACACAATAGCTACATCATATATTAAAATTTTAATAATAAAGTGTCACAATTGAGAAAAATCTGGAAATAACGATTGGTGCATGGTAACATAAAGCAGAGTCTATTCGCTGAACATAAAATAGAATGTAATATGAGAAAACATGTTACCCGTGAAAATATTTTTCTTATATTTGAAACACCTGTCGCGGTAAAGGCGGCAACACCTACACGGTTGCCGCAGCAACCTTTCGTCAGACAATTCGTGAAATGGCGTCTCTGATTTTTTTTTTCTCTAGAATGAGATTTAAGTGTGGCATTAATACGAACGAGAGAGGGTGGATTGATGGTTCGGCTTTTATATCGTCGGAAGAGCAAATATTGCCATCGGACGAGATAATGAGAGGAGATGGCCTTATTAGATTCAGAACGCGCTGCTGTTTAAACCCGTGCCGTGCCCAAGACTGTTTAGCAGATAAAAAGATAGAGGAGAGTGGATAAGATGATTCTAAATGGAACATCGTGTCGTTGAATCTTCGCTCAGGGAGGTGATCCTTGCTTGTAGAGATCGATTGTACACATCCCCAGGGTCGCACCGCGTTTTAAAGCACAATTTTACTACTTTTGCAAGAAGAATATTGAATTTTAAAACGGACGAGTAAAGATTCTGATAGATTCCGTTCACAATAAGTAAATTAATTTGACGCTTTTAAGGTTTGGAGTGGCAAAAACAAAGACCTTAATCTTTTAATAGTATTAACAATCCCTTTTCGAAACGGCACAAAGTAATTGAAGTTTTCCATTGAAAAGCGTTAATTTATTATTTAGGAAAAACGCGCGCGCGCTTTACCAAAACCCACATAAATGCCCGGACGGCTTATTTTGCATTTTAATTGTTGTTTCCGAAATATTTGACGCTGGATCTTATAAACTTCACCAAAATTTATTTACATATTGTGATGGATCCATTATTAATTCTGAGTAGCCGGTTTGCTTAAAAAGTCCATTTCGTTACGTGATTTGAATAAAAATAAAAAGCTCTCTATAGATCTCATAAAATATTAATGGAATTCTGTTGTTCCAGGTAAGTCCGCATAATATCCCGAGGGGGGGCGAAGATGATGTCTAGAAAAAACCAACGACGGCGACGTCTCAGGTAAACCGATGATAACGACACTCTTCGACTGACGTCAGTTTTTTTATCAACATCGAAATTACTTAAGTGTCAGCTCACTGGAAACATCTTCTTTAAAACATTAAAGCATTGTAGTGTCACTGAATACAGGTGTATTACGGTTTATTTCTGTAATTAGTTGTTTATAGCGCCGAGTTATGGCGCTGATTTAGCAATCAATACAACCAAGATTCTCTCTTTTACTGCGACCATATATTATTGGATTAGATTTTCTATTCCGGAGCATTACCGTTCCTTCATGGCAGGATACAAAGTCATCAAATTGTTCAATTCTTGCTTCGCAGGTCGACGTAAACAGCGCCGTTTAAAATGACATTTCGGTGCTTTTTAAGAGGCACTACAATTTAATTATCCCGACAGCTGCCACCTTAAAATGGCCGCCATTACGGATAATTATTTCGAGAAACGTTCCTTGTAGATCGTTATGAACCTGGTGTTCCTTCTTGTCCCGCATCTGACAAGACGATACATCATGAAGCGCACGATTCTTCACGAAAAGTGGAACCTGACAAGCTCTTGAATTATTTAGACGTACGAACCGGAATTTTCCATTTACACCAAGAAGTGAATAAATAACAATGCATGTGCACTAACTGAATAAACTAGTAAAATTTGACTTGTTGGATTTTTATGAAACGTAAAACACCCACTAACATCAAACACTGGACTTAAACAGGACGCGCGTTTCGACAACAAAGTTGTTATCTTCAGTTAGGAGAGAATTATTGAGTTCTCTCTTATTCAGTTTTAATTCCTACACGAGGATAACAACTTTGTTGTCTAAATCCGCGTCGGGTTAAGTATACTAGAGACAACGAAACAACCGATGCATTTTTGCATGACATCATTTGTACCAACTTCAAAACAATTAAATATTGACCGTTTTTGTTTATAAAAATAAAATATTATAGTACTTTAATGGAGTACAATGTCTATTTTTGCACAAACAGATAGGACAAGTGGAAATAATTAGTGTTGATACATTAATATTGCATAAAATTAGAATACAATTTTCTAATTTAGAAATTTTGCTGCTAAAAGTTTGGCAACAACTAAAGACGGCTTCACACTTTTATTTCACACGTGTTGTTTGGTACAACAAGTATACTTGGCGTGTTTTTTTGTGATTATCGAATTGTTTCAATTTATTATTAGTTGTGAAAAATGCCCAAACCATTTGCTATGAGAGCAACAGTTCATTGCTAGCCTCATCGAGTATTTTACCCCAGAAAAAGAGAATAATGGTTTACTATTACCGTTTGCAGCGATTAGAGAGGTTAGCTTTTTCATATTTTTTGTTTTAAATTGTGTTTTTGAATCATTATTTAAAAGATAAGGCATTTGCACTGTAAATTAATTATTCTTTAGAGTGACGTGCATCGGTTGTTTCGTTGTCTCTACTATATAGTGTTTGGTGTTAGTAGGTGTTTTTCGTTTGATTTAACATACCAAGAAGATCTAACAAAAAGATTGAAGAAGTTTATTTAGTTCGGCTAAACATATTTTCAAAAATAATGTTAATTTGAAGAGTAGCTTTCGGTTTTTTGGGGAAGAAAATGCGCAAATTTCAGTTTTATGCAATTATTTTAAAACTTATTAATTTTTTAATATTGAAAAAATGTGATTCATAAAATTACACACAGAAAAGTCTCTTTATTGGACCAATAAAAATATATAAAGAACTTGCAAATGTTTTGATTTAAAGTTATGTACAGGGTGTTCTAGAATTATTTGGCATATATTTATTGATATTTACTAATCTAGACTAGTAGACGAAAGTCTATTAACATATTGTCTGGTGGCACAATAGTAATTCTACGAAACAAAAATCTTTGTAGTAGTATAATTTTATAAACTACAATTTTTAAATTTTAGGAAATTGTAAAACTCGCCTCTTTTTCGTTCCATCAGAAACCGAACCCTACGATTCAAATCAAGGGTACTTTTGAAGAAATGTTTAGAACATCTAAATTAAGCTTTTCACAAAAATTTAGCTTGGTTGAAATTATTTCGAAGTTGTAATTTTTTTTGTTGTATTTAATGTTACTGGTCTAGAATTCAATTACGTGAAATTTTAATTAAAGTTCGTGTCAATTTGTTTTAATGTTATGCAGATGCATGTGTTTGTTGTTATTTTTTTCGATTTTGCGGAAAAATATTTGTTTTTCCGTCCGGAAGCGTTTTAATTAGTTAATTTCTGGCCGGTGTTTGCTTAATTTCAGTGAGTTATTGACTGAAATAGCCAGTGTCCTAAAAATCGGTCGACGCAACTTCTGGCCCATATTGCCAAAATTGCTGAAATGTTTTATTTAGTTAGTGTGCACGTAAAACCTTCAAACCCAGACGAGTAAACAGCGGCAGATCATTGTGTTTTAGTTGCGCACTCTCCTCAGTCTCTGCAAATAGTAGAATTATGCGAGTTGGTGTGTAACTTGCTAATTTCGGTCTTTATACCGTTGAAATACTTTTATTAGGTTAAGTAGGGCCGTTCCCAATTTCAACATTATAAAGTAAATTAGTAAAGTTTGCATCAATTTCGATAACAACTTACTAACTGTTTACCACAAGACCCATCCCAGCTAGTGGGGATTCCTTAAACTCGATTAGCAAACCGTTTTACGTATGCTATGCTTAATGTTTCGTTATATATCCAGGCGCGTTTTTAATATTTTCTGGAGTTTCGTGCAAAACAAACAGTTATACTTTATAGGCTAGGAGCCAGCAACCCTAGAGATATGTCATAGTAGGTATATGTAATGCTAAAGTTTTTCTTGTGTAATTTTAATATCTAGTAAGTTAAAACGTTTAGGGGTAGCAAAATAGGTGACAATAGTGTGTAACCTATTAGTGTCTAAATTTATTTGGCTTACCACTCTTTTTCTTAAGAATTAAACGCTGTGATACTCGGATCTTTTCTTGTCCACAGAGCAGTCAGGCTCAGATCTTTAAGTATCTAAAAAAGCGATTATGTCTTTTATCGACAATACTTTTCTTGTTTTTATATCAAAAATAATAAATACATAACTAATAAATAGATAAACAGATAAATCATTTTCTAGTCAATTTTAATCGCTGCTAGCTTTGTGATGATTTAAAAGCTGAGTTTTAAAAATTACACAATTATATTTTAAGCTAGATTTTATTAATTTAATTAAAATGTTTGAAATGCCATAGGTTAGTTTCAAAATACAAAAATTTTAAATGATTTAATTAAATATTTAATTATAATTCCAGAGAAAGTTCTTTAAAAAGTGTTGCTTGTTTTTTTTTTAATTATACTTAATTCAAACAATAGGGAAGAAAAATATTTGACAAAAATATAGCAAGCATAAAAAAGGTTATTATTGTAAAAACAAAACTTGAATCTTGCTTTCTTTGAACTTATTCTTTTTTGAATGTTGTTTATAAATAATTTTTTGGTTTTGAATTTTTTACTATCGAGTTTTGTCAAAAGATCCTACATGACAAAAGCTGTCTTACCGTACTTTGCATAAACCGTTTGTTGAGTTTTTTCTTGTTATAATTAGTGAGCAGAATCAAATATTTTTTTTGGTGGGGAGCACGACAACTATTTATTGGCGGAATGTGGTAAGTGATTTACCAACACATTGAAAAGAAGAATTTTATGGTGCTTTAGGTTTATTTATTTATAATTTTTAATTATTTAGTGGATTTAAATTATTTTTTTTGATTACATAAATTGGGAAATCTATTAAATACATTTTAGAAATAAAACTTGTATGTAACGCCATTGAAAATGTTGTAAGCGGGCACACTCAGCAAAAAACGTCCAAGGGTTTGGCCAATCTCAAAAAGCAAGAATAATGTCGTGTTATTACTGACTCAAGCGTTCACTGTTTAGAAGGCGTTTTATCACGATATCTCATTATGTGCCGCTCTGCTCTGAGAAAATATTTTTTTCTGCTCAGTAGTTATAATATGTAAAAGGGTTATCAGATTATAGCTTTAATGAAACGTGGAGAAAAAAATAAGACACGATTTGAGATGATTATATGATTAAATTGACTGTCAGAAAAATTAGAAAGTTGTAGAAACTACGCTTAAAATCAACTTAAACCACTCCGATTAAACCGATAATTAGTATATTTTATTGTTTTGTTACATGATTGCACTAACGATGTTTAATTTGACAATATAAAATTTGGAATTTGACAATAGCAAATTTTAGAAAAGCGTCACCATATCCTGTATAGGAACCCACTGAACTTGGGACCTTCAGGTACATTGCACCTACTACACTAACGTTAAATACGGCACTGCACATATCGCGAAATTATCAGGGATTGTGGTGGTGGCACTACAGGTTGCCCCATGTCAAAAGCGCACCGACAATGCCACACTCAAATTCCTACATTAATCTAACTTCGTCCCGGCGGAATGCGCTCGTAAATAGTCGTAATTGTGCACGATTTCCCCCGGTTGCGCTAAAAACCCATTGCCACCAGAAAAATTCCAATTACGGATCTCCAGATAGGCAAAAAACGTCTGGATTTTGATTATTCGGTTAGAATTGAACTCTGGACCTTGCCAACTGACTTTGAAGTCGATCCGATCAATTTTACATGCTTGAAAAATTGAAACAAACGGACCGTCCTTTGGAAGAAAAAACCGGAATCGTCCTTTGGTAGGTCCGAACTTTTGCAGAGCTTTCCGAATGAAATACTTTTTTTCAACGTCCGTTCATTGCCTTGTTTGTTAAGAAATGAAGGGAAAAAAGACGAACTTGTAGTCATGGCTACACAAGGGAATTTAAAAGAGGGAATAAGAAAAGAGACCAACCAGCCCCATTCGGGATTTTATTTATTGTAAACTGAAAATCTCGCAAAGTGCCAATTGAAATATTCTGCTGCTGTCTTTTACTGCTCTCGGGTGATAGGCACTCTTATTTATATATAAAAGAGAAAACAGATTTTTAAATTAATAACAAATTTTAGTTTTTTTATAACATAACTACACTGAAGATATTGAATTTGACAATCTGAAACTTTGAAGTTTGATAATAACACTTTTACCCAATTTTCTTTTAAAGTGTTGTACTCTACTTTTTTCTGTCAATTGAAACATATGTCTATATGTTATATTATGACATGAAGTGATATAGTTTCCTAGAACTCTCTACGTGGTTTCTTTATCTTGACAAGTTTATTAAATTTTCTGTTATTTTAACTTTACAAAATTTGACCATGATTGTAGTTGTAGGAATGGGACAAAAATGCGTTTTTGATGGAATAAACTGAGATCCTAATTGGTTATCGTGTTATTTTGATATTTAGATGAGGATATTACGCAATAATCGCAAAACAACCGCCAAAATTGATTTGTCTTGACACAGCTTTGCTTTTAGATAATTTTTTCAAGAGAAATGAAAAATCCCAGAGAATTACGAAACGAAATTAAATTTTCCTTGAAGGCCCGTCGGCTAGCTCATGTTAATTTAATATTCCAGCAAGAAATTAAAATAAATCTTCGTGTCTGCACAACCGAACGCCGGAATATTTAATTCTTCGATGGCTTCGGCGCGGCTTAAGCTTCCATTAGTGCCAGAATAGATGTAAAACTCTGCTTACAAATGAAGATCCGGATTTATCTTCATATTTCTACAACGACGTTACGACCGAATCTCCAGACGCTCTCGTTCCCTCCGGAGGAACATTATTTGGTCTTTTTATGCTCGTTCACATCCGAGGTCGACGGAGATGCATCGCGGTGGCACCTAGGGGAGTCCACTTCTCTCTTGAGACAATCAAAAACGAAAAAGAACGCCTTCATTCTATCAAGGATAATCTGCGACGATTAACCTATCGAATCTGGCCGATAGTAAACAACTAATTGTCAGTTTAGGAGGGTAATCCTCGATAGATTACGCACAAAGATTCTACGATCGTACAGACCTTCATGTGAAATGTTTGTTTCGCCTAAATCCATATTTATGAAAACCGTTACAGCCGAGATACGGGTAATTCGATCCCATCTAAGAACGGATTAATTGCCAATAACCCAAGAAGCGCCTTATCGTTTCGTGCAGCCGACATCTTGCACCTACTCGAGGGCACACATGTAACTAATTAACTTAAGTGGCCCAGATGTTACTTTCAATATAATTGCGATTATGCATAAGTACAAGCTTCTCGGTTGATAAAATTTAATTACCCCAAAGTCTCACAAAGACTAACAAAACTCAAACAATGTTTTAAACTGAAAATTTAAACACAGAAAAATGATTTATATCTTACGTTTGAACAAAACTATACGTTGTAGAAGAAATATAGCTGTTGTGGAACAATAAAGATATATGAAATGTAGCGAAAGTCTAAAAACGTAAGATGTCATAATGACTCATAAATATCCTCTAAAATATAGAAAAAACAGATAATAGAAAACATTATATTAAGCACTGAAATGGACATACTGTTAATTCGCCTACTTTTTAACACATTGCCAGAAACTAAGATATCGTAAACATGAGGCTATGAAAGCTTTTTTCCGGCATCAGAATATAACCCATCGATAAACTAAAATTGGGGGTTGTTAACTCGAGACTGTCAATCTGGAAAAAAAATGGTGTACAGCTAGGGTCAGCTAGACATGTGCATTTGTCGGGCGTTTTACAAACCGCGAAATCCATGCTTCGGTAAACAAATAATGTCTCGCACTCGCCGCGCACGGAATGATTAGATTATAAGGTTACACTATTAATTTTTTTTGTTAAACTTGACAAACATAAAAGTTATCTTAACGAAATATTCTAAAAAAAATTATAAGCCAAAATGTCCCGATACACACACCGCGATTCATTACTAAATTATTATTATTACACACAAGAAAGTTTAGAATTATTAATGATAATTGATTAACAATTTAGATAATTACAATTGGGAATGAGTACAACTAGATATTCGTATTTGTCCAACTTTCCGCGAACAGCAAAATCTATGTTTCAGAAAAAAAAATAATTTGTCACATTGGTTGCTTACAAAAATTAAGTGTTTTTAAGATTGTTATCGAAATGTTGTTGAATAGATAAGAAAATTGATTTTACATATAATTTATTTGTCTACATTATCCGTTAAAAATAATTTATTGTAACTTTTTCAATATTAATTTTTCTCTTTTTTTTGTAAAGAAGAATAATTACTGAATTATCTACAGGCTTACACCGCTAAATAATTATTAGTTATTACATCCAAGAAGACTCAGAAGTGCTAATAATAATTAAATGACTGATTGGAAATTGGTTTTGAATAAAAAACGGGATTTTGCGAAATCAAAAAAAAATTCTTGCTTCTCATAAAATTCTTCCTCTTGCTTTCAGAGAAAACCCTTTTTTTAGCAACCATTTTTTGAAAATTACCTATAGCGGTGCTACTTACGATTTTGGTTTATTTATTCGTCATTTACGCTGGATTTCTAAATAACTTTTTTGTGATTAGATCTGTCAATTTATCTGTCTAAATGTTACATTAGAACAACTTTTTCTTATTTGTTTTTTTTGCAATGGTTTTGGTGGGATATAAATAAGTAAAAAAGATGTTAGAGTTTGTTAGATAACAGTTTGTCATTTTATACCAACATACTACTCTTAACGGTCAAAATGAAAACAGTTACTTCTCGAACAAGAGCTCCGAGAAGCATTGAATTACTCTGTTTTCAAAAAAGCTTTCAAGCTGTAGCGGCTGGCCACAAAAAGTTTCGACAGCTACATTGCTAAAAATTAGTATTTAAAAATAATGTTATTAATTTTGGTATACAAAATGTTTTTTTTTTTGAGTTTTAGTTATTATCGCTATAAAGCTAAATGCAGCAACCAGGAGACTGCAGACCGCTTTCGAGGCATTGCATTTAGCTCATTTAGTTTACATTGCTTGCTGGTCTTAATCTAAGTTCTCTCTCATTTTATAAGACTGGAACATTAAATTTTGACATTGACGTTAATATTTTTATACCAGATTGTAATTTTTATATTTTTGACACTAATGGAAATTAGTGGCCTCACAAATTAAATACAAATTTTTATATTTACAATTTCTAATTAACTTCTTGTTGGATCTTCTTGGTGTGTTTAAATGAAATTTGGAAATGAAACACCCACTAACACCAAACTTTTTTACTTGATACGACGCACATTTCGACAACAATGTTGTCATCCTCCGGTAGGAATTCAAACTAGAGGATGACAACATTGTTGTCGAAACGTGCGTCGTATCAAGTAAAGAAGTTTGGTGTTAGTGGGTGTTTCATTTACAATTTTCATCTAATTAACTTGATCACAATCTTGAAATTCCTCATGTTTTAGGTTTTTTATTTATTTTTTTTTAATTAGTAATACGTAATTGAATTTTTTTATAAAAAACTATTTCCATCACGTTCTGATGAGATTTTAGATGACAATGTCAAAATGGAAACTGCAAATTTCTGTTAGTAGAACAAGGCAAAGTACAAAAGGAAGAGGTTTACCTCTAAATTAAAGACAGCAATTGTATTTTTTTTTAAATTTTCAAAATACTAAAATGTTAGTATTGTTTTTGATAATTTTTCTAAAACAAATTTGAGTGAGTTGTGTTGCTGTGTCAGTAGTGAGAAACGAGTTTAAAAGTTTTATTTCACTAGTGACTTAAACGGCTTTTTATCTCATTAAGGACATTAGGACATTTTACTTATCTAGTATGAGAATAGTTATTATAATATTTAGACGCGATGGATAAAATAATTTAACAGTAAACCTATTTTGTCGCTTTAAAATTTGTTTTAACCAATTCCTGATCGTAATATTGCTTTTTTATTTTATGTTTTGGACTTGAACCAAATCGCTAGTTGTTTTATTTTCTGGTTTCCTAAAGTAATTTTAAAACCGTTTGTAGAAAAGTTCTAAGCGAAATAAAAGTTATCCATTCGATAAAGTTTATTTTTGTTTTCGGGTTTGTAATCCTGGTATCTGTTTAAATGTAGGGTTATTTTGTGTTTGATGTGAGTTAAACTGGCAGTGTAACATCGGTCCTTTAATTGTGAAGAAAAATCCTTCCCTCGTTCCGAAAAGTTTGGAATTCCAATAAACACCCTTCCTGGTAATTCGATACATTAGTTGCAATTCCATGGCAATTAATCTAATGGCATGGCCGAACCGCATTAACAGTCCGAACAATAACAACACACAACTAATTGATTCAGACCGAAATTTGAGTAGTCGTCAGTTTTAAAAAAATTGCCGCACTCGGATAAATAATTCATCAAGTTTCCGGTCTGTCCGCCGGAATTAATAAAATATCAAAACGAGTCACACAAGATAAGCCTTTTCCGGACACATGCAATTTCCGCTAATTTCCAAGTGATATCTTTGTAGAGCGAGCGTTTTTCAATCAACGCTGTCAGAAGATTGTCTGTCTGTCTGTCAGTGCTTTAATAAGCTTTTATGTTGACTGCAATGAAACTTGCACCGGATGCACAGATAACTTTAATCCCTCATCAGTTCCGTGTTCATTTGGCACATACGTACATCCGGTTGCGAAATTCAATCTAACTTTCGCTAATATCAGCGGAAAAAGGGACAATCAAAAATTATCGTAAAGCTCGGCGATTGTTTGAAGTTGGGGCGCCAGAGGTTTCGTCTAGCGTTAACTTAACGATATATCCTTATGCAAGAAGATGAATACAGCGTGTAATACTTGCCAGTAATGAAGTTATTGATCGTTCTATTAAATGAAACTTGTGACCTGTCACAATTTTTTTTAATTTGTAATTTCAATTTAGTTTCTTAAAGGCTATTTCTAGTAAGGAAAATAGGAAAAACTATTAAATTAGTTATAGACTATTTACACAGACCACTTTATAAGCAACGATTTTTTTTATAAGTGCTAACGACAAGTAACAAAAGTAATCTGTATTTTGGACACTGTGCCGATAGTCGAATGCAAATAGTTTTTTAAAGCAATTTGTTTCTTGCAAAGGTGTTCCAATCGAATAACAACGTCGAGAAACTGTATACCTGTTTCGCAGTTTTTGCCCCGCATCAGTACAGTGTATCCCGGAGCGTTGTGCTCGATTGGAACGGGTGAGAGAACTCGCTTATATTAAGCGAAGTTCGGCTAGTAGTCGTATAGACACACAGTGTGCCATCTAACGAATAGTGCTGGAAGGTAGCGAGAGTTGGTATAATAATATTGGCGGATAACAAAGTTATCTCTTAGGCTCTCGCTCGGCCACCAACCCGTTCCAATCGAGCACAACGCTTCGGGATAGACTGTACTGATGAGGGGCAAAAACCTTGAAACCGGTATACAGTTTCTCGATGTTGTTCGATTGGAACACTTTTGCTACATCTAGTTACACTGCCTTTCAGTGTGTTGCTGGTTGGGCGATTAGGTGATGTAATTTAATGTCGGTCGGGGCATTAGTCCGCGAAGTAGTTGTTTTTGCCTAAGCGTGGAGGTTGGTTATGTTGGTGTTGTATTAGTGTTTTTTTTATTTTTAATGTAATTTGTGGTTTTTGCTATATCGGGGGAAAACTTTTAACATTCTTTTCTTTATATTTAAATTTTTGAAGCGCTTACTGTTAACTTAACAACATATTCTTATGCAAGAAGATGAATACAGCTTAAAATACTCACCAGTAATAAAGTTATCGACCGTTTCATTAGATGAAACTTGTGACCTGTCACAGACGTAATCTTAGTTTAGTTTCTTAACGGACTTAAGCTGCCACAGAAACACAGCGTATACATTTTCACACAACGTAAACATGTTTATTTGCATCGAAATGTATTTATTGCAGCTTATTGGAATATGAAAGCTTTTGAATCGTACAGAAACGGCGAAAACAGATTCGCTATTTCGATGAAACGACCATTCGAAGGCGTTTATTTCAAACGTACTGTCGTAAAATGGAATTGAAGACTTCGTTTCTTACTCTCTGGTCAGGAGAGAAAAATATCACTAATCAAAATCGTCGGATTTAAACCGTCTTGAGTCGGAGAGACACTTTAACTGGCCATAAAAATTTAAACACGAAAGAAGTATCTATTATTTATGGTATTTATGAGTCAAACTTATAACGACTTCCAACTTTCTATCACGGTTTATGCTCACTTTGAAGACCTGTCGTAAAATAATAGTTAGCACTTTACGTACAAGCTGTAAGAAATGGAAGTAATTTTTTGTTTTGTTTGCAATCTTGGTTTGACCAACTTGGAATCGTTTTGAGGGATTTTTTGTGTGTTTTCTCTTCCACTCCCATTTTCCGAGACATCCACTCCTTACAATTTTATTACAATGTTGTTGACTCGTTTAGCAAGTCTGAGAAGTAACTCAATTTGCATTCGTAGTTAGGCGAAAAAAAAGTCTTGATGCAATTAGAATATCTGAGAAAAGGGTACGTGATGCAACTTCGAATTGCAATTATTTGCTATGCAATAGTCTTGGTCAGTATATCTCCCCCAAGTTGGTTTAAAGTCTTTGCACATGCAAGTTTTCTCATTACTCGAAGACACACTTTTCGCAAACACGAGTTTACGGTTGAGACATTTTTTGGCGGTGTAGTATTGCTGACTGTGCAATTTTCTCTCGAATTTATGCAGGGAAACAATATGAGGGAGATGTGCTCTGTATACCGGAAGGTAAAATTTAATTTTCCCCAAGACGTTTAGTAAAAATTTTTCGCCGGGATTACTCCCGGACCAATTACCATTCGTCGACAGCGAAATTCATTCCTCTCTCTGTGATTAACCGGAAAAACGAAAAAACCAGCCTGAATAGGTCGCGTGATGTTTGAATAACCGGATTGATTAATCGTCTCCGAATCGAAACTCAAACATGAAATATAACTCGGCCGAGTTTAAATACAAACAATTTGTCATAATTTTTTCAGGACGACGTGGCTCCTATCCATCTTCTTTTTCCACATAATATGAATAAGCAAACGGTTTTAACGACCGACTTGATTTCGAGACTCCAATGAAACACATTCGATAACTTGGCGGGAATTTATGGCGGCTTACGTATTTGATATATTTACTTTTGGAAAGTTGCAATACCTGCTGCTTTGTTCCTGGGCCTGGTTTTGCGTCGTCTGTTCTTAAAAGCTTTGCGCGATTAAAATTGTCAAAGTTCCACACAAATACTAAACAATAATTAATAGTTGTTCGCTCTGCATAAGATAAATTATTCAAACAATGAGACTTGTCGTCTCCCATGCCATGAAATATTACCATACTCAAAAAGTTATACATCCAAATTTCTAAAATGACACAGGGAAAAAATATTACGTACGTAAATTATTCACTGCTACAATAGAAAATGTTAATATTTGTTATATACACCCCATCTTGACTTCTATAGCTTTATCTCCTACCAGACTTGACGTCAATTTACATTACGCCGTATTGACGCATACTCCGCATAGTAGAAAGTCTATTGAAATACTTGAGGACCACATATTTTATACTTTGCTTCTTACCCTCTCCTTCTAATGAGATCCGCAAACCTGAAACGACCACTTTCACTTGGCGCCGCAATACAGCGCCGAAACTACATCACCCACAGTCTGTTTCTGGACTTACGACAATCTATTTTTTTTATTTGATACTTAAAACAATAAGCAATGAAATCAATTTTTTTAAAACAACCTTTATCTACAGTAGTTTTAAAGGAGAGTGGGGACATGGATTTGCCTGATTTTTCATTGGTTGACATGGTATAATTCGCCATTTTTGGGCAAGACACGTTCGTTTGTTTATGTCTGGTTTATTGCGATTTTTATGTGGTTTTTCCAGTTTATGTCAATTGATGTCACAGTGCGAAGAAAGCAAATGGTGGTTTATCATTATCTGACAAATGGTGCAGTTCTCTATGAGATAATTTTGGAAATACTTAGGAATACGGAGAATCTACAATGAAATGTTATAAATATGTCATAATGACGTCTCACCATCCCTCTGCTGTCATTAGTAAATTTGACCGTTCCAAGTATAAAGAAACTATTGACTGTTTAATGGATTTTGTGGAGATGTTCTCTACAATACAGGTTGGCGACAAGAAAATATGGAAATCATTACAGACAGGATTATAAATTTTTACACAAGCAGTAATTAAAATGGAGGAGCATTTGCTAGAAAATCTACAAGTTGCACCTGTAATCGACCAAATCTGGTTGGGTTACACCACTAATTCTCCACACTGCTGAATACGCGCATCGTTCCTTACTTATTGGTGTACAACTTCTAGTTTACAAGGTTTAGGAGGAAAAATAAGTAAAGGTTTACATAATAAATTAAAGCTGGGCATGCTAGGGTTTGTGGAACAAATTTATGTATACTTTAAAAACTAGAAAAAAAATTTTTTAGATCATATTTATTACAAATAAAATATCCTAATACATAATACTAACTTTTAAAGATTTTTCACTTTAAAACACTATTTTCTCTAAATTTACTAGCGGTAGACAACTGAAATTTAAACAACTGAAAGACCACATTATTAGGAATATTGACAGATACCATTACTTTAAGGCTCTAGGAACTAATTATAGTTGTCGAAATCTTCTGCTTTGCATGAGATATGTTCCTGTGCTATTTTTATTGTTAGGGTTTAAATATAAATACGAAAACATTTTTCTCAAAATTTGCTCTTTATATCCGACCATAAGGTAGAATAAATTGGAGTTTCCTCCAGTAGATCTAGTCTACAATGTGGAATGTTTTGCTTGTTTTGTTGATGCGATTGTGTGTCTTTAACATCATCTTATTACAGTTTTGAAAGGTTTTCAAATACGTGCTTACAGATTTCTAACAACTATGGTATATCTATTGGAGCATCTATGTCTTGGTTATCATCAGAAAATGTTGAAAACTCTAACACGTTTTCCCAAAAAATGTTTTGCAAAAAGTGCATAGAACAAAGCAGTTTAGACCGATTTTTTGATGCAATTTTTGTGTATTATAATTTTTAACAATTCTGGTATATTCAACTGATGATTCATTGTAGACCTTTTCCTTTTGGCTGTATGTTTGGACTAAGATCATTAAACTACTGAAAATTTAGAAGTTTTAAATCGCATATACGTTGTTATCCAAAAAAGTTTTTGTTGAAGAACTATCATTTTAATGTAAATTCTAAATAGTTTTGTGTGAAGACAACGCCAAGATTGAAAAACAAGAATTTAACCTAAAATTTGTAAAGTTTTTTTGTAATTTTTTTTTTGTTATTTCAGAACGCGTAAAGTAAATGTCAGAAGTCTAAAAATATGACAATGGTAGATGGTGTACGAGGCCTGCAAGATTTAATGACAAACAGAAACAATTTTTTTTGATTATTGTTAAAAAATGTTTATTAACAAAAACCGCAAAACAGCGTTTTTTTATATAGTGTCAAAATCATTGTTTGCGCCTCATCTGTAGTAGTTTTATAGTTTTATTTATTAACATAATTTCTTCTGATTTCTATACATTTGGCCCAGCATTTTTTTAAATTTTGGAGACAATATTTGGCATCTTGTTCTGCAAAATTTGATGCTTAAAAAATTTGATGGAGGCTAGATCTGGGAAATAAAGCGGGGTTTATGAATTTTAATTTTATTTTATAAATTTATGCTGTGGCTACCACTGAATTGGAGAAGCTAAAGATAAGTAGTATTGAACACTTGGTTATAATAATGGGTTATTTGTTATAATATTTAGTGTATTTGTATTTATGTTACAAAAAAATCTATAATTAGGTTATTTACAGAAAATTATATTAAAAGGCAAGGATCTTTGTAGTCATAGTTTTTCAATTGTTGTTGGAAGCCTAAAACATAAAAACAAAAATTTAGAAAAATAATGAATCATATAAAACATAGTGCCAAATATGTATCGGGTGTTCATTTAAAAAATCATCAAGTTAACTATGATTTGTTAAATCTCTCATAAGAATACATGAAAGATTTGACATATCAAAGCTATTTTGATGACTTTTTCAAATGAACACCTCTTATAATAATAGCTGTAATAGATATAATAATGTCAAAAAATTTTTATATAAGCATACCTACAGCAGATACTACGAGTATATACAAAATTTAAAAGAATAATAAGTTGCTGAGATTTTGAAGACACCTTTAAAGGTTAAATCTATAACTGTATTTATTAATACGATAAGATGAAAATGTAAGTATTAATTTGGAAATATAAAACCATGACTAAATGCATCGAATTAGAGAAACTATTTTTTTTGTTGAAGAATTGTTTAAATTGCAAGTTGTATCAAATAAATGGGTAAGTTCAAAAGCAGGAATTTCAATTGCAGCATCGGCATTGGTGAGATTTTCACGCCTTAATTAATTCAGCTTTACAAGATCGACACGAATGCCACATCAGCAATGAAAGAGTTTTTGTGATGTACTCGACCACTTGAAACTTTTCCAGACTCTCAGCTGGAAGAAACTCTTAATAACTGAATACTTAAAACTATTAGAAACTCGATAAAGTTTTGAACACGGAAAAAACTTGCTTCTAATTGTTGAATTGAAGTACGCTTGTATCGTTTTTTTAAACGTGATGTGTTAGGAAGGGACGTCATTTCTTTCACAAACTATTTCCTTTAGAAAAAGCTCGTTTATCCGTTGCCATTGTAGTTTCCTTTCAGATTCAATCTATCGGTGACTATTTCATTCAATGTAGAGATTCCAGCTATAAACTGGAAATGGGTGTATCATGTAAACTAGGCCATCGGCTTAAGAGCATCACTTAATCAAGCTACCCTGGGCATGAATAGAGGTGGATGGTAGTCCAGCCCGAAGGCTGATTACGTCGACGTCGTCTACCAAGACTCGAACAATCAGCGTTTGGGTCAGCGGGTCGCCTGTTACCTCCTTTCAGCTACGATAGTAAAATATTCACAGGACGACAACACTTACGCGTGCGGGTCGGCCATTGTATTTACCATCTGATGTGGAATTATAATGGATTTCTGTACACTATCACAAAGGGACAATGGTTATCGTCTATCTCGACTTTTTTACTCCATGGAAAGTTAATGAAATTAAGACGTTCCCAGGACAATGCGGGACGCTTCGTTGCTGGATTACTTGCTTTTTCACCTATTAATGGTTTCCCGACTCAAGACTTCGCTTCCCCTTCAAACGACATCTTTTATCTAGATGTCATTTCCACGGCAATATCGTGTATTTGGGATAAAAGACTTCAGGAAATTCTTTACCAACACTTCTTCTGAGCTTGATGTCGAACTTAATACATTTTTTGTCTCTTCCCAAATGAATTACCAACCAAAAAATTTTCTCTATTCAATTTCAAAGTCCAAAAACTGCAATAAATTTATAACTGCAAGTCTTGGTTTTACTTATCAATTTTGAGTAAATTGTAAGTTTGAAAGTATTGTCGTTCGATTTGTCTTGAGACTTTGTGTCCAATTTAAAATTTCCCAAGTCTTATTTGGAAAACAGTTCGTCCTGAATATATCCTATCATTTTTCGAAGGCTCGTTTCCCGCAGGACGTTATTTTTCCTCATTTGTTTCCCGTAAAAATTTTATTAAAACGTATCAGGTGTAGGATGGCGATCACATATCGTCCAAAAATCCGTAAAATCCAATCTGTTTTGATGATGTTGGGCGTTTTCCGCTGCCGTCAGTTTGAAAAGTTGGACTTTTGAGCGGCTGCTTCGTTTAGCAACCGCCTCTTTTAATTCGAGGCTGTTTACATAATTTCGCCTCGAGTGTCGAGAGATAACGCATGTCTGAGATCATAAAATGACTCAATTTGCGTCATTTTGCCGTGGAATGACATTAGGAGGCAGTTATTTCAAGCCAAAACGTCTTTGAACTTGTCGGCTGATCTCGTTACGGCCTCGCAAAAATTGCAAATTGGATTGTGGAGTGAGGAGGGCGTGAATTTGTTTAAAATAAAACCGCCGCCGCAAAATACGCTCCAGGTAGTCGCAAAATCTGCCACTAATTGAAAAATCTGTCACGAGGCCGCCTCAAGGCGGACCCACTTGCTCTTTTCCAAGCCCCGCCATAATCTAAATGAAAGCAAGCAAAGTGGGACGGATACTAGAAAAGAAGTGCCGAAAGAATGGGAGTAGAGAGGTCGTCTCTTCTAGGCCGGGTATTGTTATTCCGTCGACGAGTGAAGCCGTAAGGAGATCATCCTTGCTGAAGAGCTTGTGATAAACGAGGCGATAGCGCCGCGACGGCCACCTTGACAATCGCAACACCCACCCTTAATCAAATCTCCCTTCACAGTGGCCGAGAAAATCCTCGCTGATTTTTTTTCACGCCGAATACATACATTTTAATGAGAAACGAAGGCGGTTGCTCGACGCAATTTCTTAATTTTTAATTAAAACCGGAACGTATTTTTCGAGTAAACTGATCTTGATGGGTAAATTGCTCCTCGTTGTATGCTAGCAAAACTCCCATCATCGGACCTGTTGAGTTTGTTTCGCGCAAAAATGACTAATTAATAGAACGAGCGAACTGGATTTCTGCTTTTTTTCTGTTGACACTCTAATTCTCTAGATTTTCCCTCCAAACGACGATTATGTGACTAGTTTACGTGTTGCAGCGTGTTATTTTCAAATTGCCTCAACCGCAAACGTTGGAAAATTCACTTCCTCTTTTTTCACACACTCGTGCCTCTAGGGCTTTCGGGGAGTTTCTACTAATTCCGTCCTGAATTAATTTGTTTCCACACAGGGGAACCAAAAATCGAAATAAAACTTTGACAGTTTTCAAACTGTTTTTTAAACAATTTTGCTGTTAAAGCAAATTTTTAACGGTAATATAATTTTACTAAATGACAAAAAAAATGTTTGATTGTTTATTTTGTTTTACAATGAAACAAATTTTACGACAATAAACAATATTTTCCTCAAGCATATATGCTTTATAATTTGATCTGCATTTTTCTAAAAGAAACAAATTCTCACGTCTGTAATTATGCTAAACTAAAGTCTGTTAGAAGTTGTACAATAATTTAATACAATAAATTTCCAACACCACAAAAATTTGTTATGACAAAAAAATTATTTGAAAAAATGTTAGTAAAGGTTAATCCTATTAAACCGTCCCTTTTTTGTGAACTCGTTAGTGCAAAATTAAAAGAATAAAAAACGAAATAAAAACCAATTTTGCTGCATTAAGCGTTCAAAAACACCTTTAGTTCGAATGAAAGTAGTGCTTTTAAAGTTACATGCTCTAACAGAAATTTTAATTAAAAATTAGTCTTTTATATTAAGTGAGAAAGAGATAAGGAAACTGCGTGCAGAAACAAGAGAAGGTTTCATAAAAAGTTATTTTAAATAATTTTATTGCGTGAGAGTTGGTTGTAACATAAATACCGTTTGAGAATGGCGAAAGCGTTTTATTGTTCGCTTTATTTTACGAAGAGGCGAATGTTAGATAAATAAAAATATTATCCCGGCGCAGCAACCATTTTTAACCCTCGCTTTATTTTTAAGTAAATTTATTTTGGCTGTTTTTCTCGTTGTTCATGGATGGCATGAGAAAAGCAAATCTTTCTTGTTGTTTTTCACTAATGTCTTCGAGTGTGAGGTATCAGAGTTAAGACGGCTGTGTTCAGAGTTTCTATAACTCTTTCTATTTTTTCCTATCTTGAGTGGTTTCCACCCAGGATTTTTCTAGTCTTTCATTCTTGCTATTGTTTTTTTGAACTTGTTTTCATAATTTTTTCAATTATAAATATTTTCTGGCAAGTTTACATCGCAAAGCTGCCTGTCTTACTCTAT
Source organism: Tribolium confusum (assembly GCA_029207805.1). Taxonomy (NCBI): domain Eukaryota; kingdom Metazoa; phylum Arthropoda; class Insecta; order Coleoptera; family Tenebrionidae; genus Tribolium; species Tribolium confusum. The sequence continues at coordinate 18,085,795 of JALGAY010000006.1, forward strand.
CTCAGTTGACTTTATTTGATCTTATTATAAACAAGTTTACTTTAAAATTCTGATTGTAAAATTTTTGATTTTACACATTATTTGCTGTTCATGGTTTTCTTTTTGATGTCTTTTTTATCTTTTTACTTTTTGTTTATATTTTGTTAATTTATTTGACGTAAAACAATGGTAATATATATTGTTATTATTATTGTTTTTTATTTGTGAAAATTTGCTAATTTGACCGAACACGAATCAAAAAAATTTGATTTGTGTTAACAAGGCTAATTTGATGTGGTCGGTTGTAAATTTGCTGAAATGTGAGTCAGGGCTTGAAATGCCCATTTGAGCAATATCGGCAATAATTTCTTGTTTACAACATCGTCGCTTTTACAACAGTGGCGTAATATTCAGCGGGCCAAATCGGCTTTATCGTCTCCCTTAATTAACGTAATATTTCAGCGAGGTGGCTTCAGGTGTTGCAGATAGATAAAATTGTTGATGTTTTTCATGATTACGCCTCCATTGTTTCGTTCTCTTTTAATTAAGAGCCAAGTTTGAAGAGGAGGGCAAAAGAAACGTACACGTAAATCAACAATTCTCTACTTAATAATAATCAGAAATGGGGTAGACGTGAGTACGATTATCTCGGTTCTAACCGCTGCCTCACCTTGAGTTCGTCTGGATCTAAAAATGATCAAGGATTCGCATTCCGAAAGCAATTAAGCTCCGAACGCTTTGAGGAGTTCGCGAGCTCCGATAAATCCACGAGAGCCAACTTTAGACTTTAATCAAATAAGTAACCTGGCTTTGTCGTTGGGCTGCACAGGTGCTCTGCGCCACTGAAATACATTCGCAACACTGTCTGCTGTGATAAAACTTGTTATAAATAACATTCAAAAGCACTCGTTGTTACTTCTCTTTGATGAATCACTAACGAGTGATTAATTTTTACTCAGTGCTGGACGGGCGATGCTGAAAACTCAAGATTCCATTAACATTTTTAGACCCAGATTTCGCTTCTTATAAACAGCAATTTGTCTTTACGAACCTCAAATATCTAAATATTTTATAGTCAATCTCCCGGCGCATCTACCATTTTTAGGACGAGCTGTACTAGGAACATTTTAGCGAAAGCCACTTAAACGGTTAGAAGCACTACTTACAGTGTACCTTTTGTTTTATACCTGCGCATCCGATGCTAAAAGCTCAAGCTTCTACTAACATTTTTAAACCTAGATTTCGCTTTTTGTAAAAAAATATTTTATAAAGATAATCGAGAAAACCTGCTGTATTTCGCTTGGAAAGATGAAGGATAAACAGGACCGACCTCAAAGATGTAAATATTTTATAGTCAATCGCCCGGCGCATCCACCATTTTTAGGTTAAGCTATACTGGGGGCATTTTAGCGAAAGCCGTTAAAACGGTTTCAAACACTACTTAGACGGACCGCTAGAAAGCAACAAGTTTCCTGATTTATACCTGCGACAAGCGATAAAACTAACCCATATGGACTTTGTATCAAGAGTCCCAGTTCAAGAGGAAAATGATGAATGTGTTACTCAAAATGAAAGTTATGCATTTTTATGTTAAGTTTATTATTGAATTAAAGCGAACTTAATTAGCTGCTAGAGATGCAAAATTGCAAACTTTCGTAGGGATCGTAAGGATCAAAAGTATTTAAAAAAATCTTGTTGTTGGACCTCTTTTGAATTTGTCATTAACAAAATAAGCAAAAAACGAATAATTTGTTTTTAAGATTAATAGCTGGGACGATTTTCAAGGTTAATAATTACAGTTTTTGAGTGAATTGAAAAATTTAAAACAACTGATCTAATATGGCCAAGAGACATACTCGACCATTTGGATGGGAAACATTCTAACTGGTAAACACAGCTGAAGATTTGCGAAAAGTTTCTAGATATAGGGTAGACGGCTCTTGAAAATTTATTAAAAAAAAGGCCAGACAATTCTTTTCTAAAATGGAAAAATCTTAAATTTTTTATTTTTTGCAGTACTTTTTTTAACGTTCTATGTAATTAGTACAACAAACCTATAGAAAAAAATTAACAATATATTTAAAAGTTTACAGAAACAGTTATTCAACAAAAGTAAGGTCACCCAAATACTCCAGCCCTTTTGAAAGGTAAAAGTTTTTGAATTTTAACAAAATTTTTGGGTAGTTCTGCTGAAAGGAAACAATTGCTCGAATAACAAAAAACATGTCCACTAGTCTAAATAATTTGATAAACAAGCAAGACTTTGTCTGCCACAGATAAATAATTTGGTGAGAAGTTCTGGTTTTCTTAGCTCAATTATTTAGCTAGACATGTTTTAGTTAATTTAGTTGCCCCTCTTTTTATTGTTAATTATTTGATTACATGAAACTATACACTTCGGTGTTTTTTAGTACATTGATAACGATATTGTTATAAAAACTATATTTACATAAATATGGCGAACCAAATACGGTCAAATATATATATAAAAAAATCTAAAATTTTAGACAGTATCTAATGTAAACTAACATGGAATTTTCCACTTAGATTTTTTTTATATTATCTACTAATAACGATTTTTTTAAGAAAAAAGTAAAAAGAGAATGGCGTCATAAAGAATGTAATTAGGTCTAAAACACTCGAGTATTCGTTTTGATGCAATTTTGTCAAATGTTTCTAAGGATGTTGATTACTTAATCTAAAGTTTTTTCTATTTAAAATAGTAAATAATGACTTGAAATATAAAAACCTGTTGTAAAATTTTAAAAAATATTTTAATTCAAAAGCTATAGTTGCTATTTAAAAAATGCGATATTATGTTATTGTGGCAAAACTATAAAAAAGTAGTTTTACAATATTTTTGTTTCAAATCTGTACAAATAATAACCAACGTGAAAAATTTTCAAAACTTTAACATCTGTTTATAACTGAAAGTATAAGACAGTTGAATAGGGTTTTTATTAAAATTATTTCTTAAAAAACAAGCTTGAGAATGTGTTTCTCGTTTTTCGCTAAACCTTATGGTTTCTGAGATACTTTATCCGGACATCTAAGTTGCACCACCCTGTAGAAAAATTGTCAAAAACAATTATTTTATAAAAATTCTTGTTATCAAACTTTCGTGTTAAAAATGGTACTTCGCCTAAACTATTTAGTAGATGCACTAATATTTTTGCTTTTTATACAGGGTGATTTTTTATTTGTTTGCGTCCGCAATTTGAAAAGCAGGCAACACGTTATACAAACGATGAGCAACTTTTGGAAAACTATAAAAGATTCAAATGAACTGACTCTGGAAGCACTGTCAAAGGTATTGTCAACAATTTGGACATTAATTCACAACTCTCTATGCCTTAATTTTGAAAATTAAATTCTAAAAAACTAGCAAAGTATAATGTGTTGCCTATTTTTGGAGTTTCTGATAGGAGCAAACAAAAAATCACCCTCTATATCTTTTAATTGGTAATAGTTATTTTATTGTTGTGGTTTTGCACTTGTTATTATTTTTTTTATGGGGTTACTGTAATATTTAAACACCTCAACTGTGGCGGTGTATATTTTAGGTTTCTATTTTTTTTTATTTTTTTGGTTTATTTTGTACATAATAATAAAAATCGTGTATTCTTAAGGGAAGTTTTTTATTTTTGTCATTTGTTTAAAACAAAATTATTTAGTTCTGTCTTGTATGACATTTAAGGGAGGGACGTCGAGTTTTTCCCATGTGAGTGTGTCTAGGCTTGGCCCCTTGTCTGCCCGCCACTATCACTCATGTCTTTTTGGTTTATTTGTCACGGTATCACCAGCAGGTATAATTTAACTTTGTCTGTGTCAAGACATCCGAAAACAATTTCCCCGAGATGCGAGCTTTAATGGAATCGGCTGTAGTTCAGTAATGGCAGCGACAGGAGAAATCACATTTTCTATCACTCGTAGATCACAAATCTTAACACTGTTTTCGATTGACATGTTGGTTCAGCAACGTGACTCAATATCCCCTGGGGAAATCGCCACAATAACCACCACACGCGACTTATTAAAAATATATATAAAAAGACAGACCGGACGTTATTACGTACTTACATTCTCTAATCGGAACCGGAAATCGGATCCAAGAGTCATTCACTCGATCTGTAAACAATTACAATGATTATTGTTTGGTGTGTTCGTTATCGCTGGCAGAATGGGTGGCCATCGCGCACCGATAATCTCGCTGTTTATAGTATAGGGACCGCAGGCTCGGATCGCTCTGTCATCGCATGATTGGACACAAATAATCATAAGCTGACACGAACGCCGCAAGCGGCCACTTAAGCGCTCCTGTTGTTTCGGTATAACAGCATATTTGAAAGAAAACTAGTTGCTTTCGTTAACTCCCTAACAAGTGTCACGAAATGTCATAAATATAATAATCCTCGAACAAACGCACAAAATTAATAGAAAGTTGGACTGGTCAATCATTTATTTCTTTGTCACTTCCGAAAATATTTTTAACAAGGGAAACACGGAAAACGTAGATCAAAAAACCATAATGGTAGACATCGAATAATGATTTACCTTTTTATATAGGTTTTAAAATGGTTATTTTGGTCATTTATCATTAGTCGATGTCAAAAATACCTTTTATTCCAATTAGGTATGTAGATCCTTTTAAACTTACCTAATTGAATCAAAATTGGGTGTTTACAACTAGTATAGCTGAAAAAAAAACATTACGTCTATTAAGCCGTAAATATATTGAAAAGCTCGTTGTTCTACATTACAAACTGTAATAAACATATTACGGTAGCAGTAGCAGTATTAGCAGCCTGCTTGGGGGTTGCTAATGTCTTTGTCTTAATTTGAAAACAATTGTTTTTTACCTACTTTTAATTAAATCAAATAAAAATAAATTGTGCTATTGACTGAATTTCTGATATTGATATTCATCGATTTCGTTTATCCGAAAATGTAGTAGAAGACTTGTTCTGTTCGTGTAAATAGTTTGTTGTCAAATAAATTACTTGTTAAAAATACAACTCTTTAATTTGCAAGAACTCGAATTTAGTATATCAGGTATTAAATTAAAAGTTAAACTGACAATCGCACAAAACACAAATTAGATTAGCAGATAAGGGATGATATGATATATTCTGATGTAGAGCTTATAATGATACTTTTTGTAACGTTTTTAGGGTAGGCAAGAAAATCGTTGAGATACTTCTATTTGTCGTAATTAAAAATAACCGGATGTGATCTAGTTTTTTAACAAAATTTTTTGAAAATTTCAAGTTTTTATTGTGGTGAATAAAAGCTCTCGCCATACTCGGATCTTAAACTTTGCTAAATAATTATTTCATATATATTTTCATTAAAAAATAAAATAAAAATTATTTCAACTGTTTAAAATAGGTCACACAAAAACTCTTAAATTTTATGGAACATAAATGTATGTATATTCCGTCTGTATTTTTCACAATATTTAAAAATTAATTTGAAGCAAGCTAGTAAAAAATGTAAAACCCTAAAATAAAAACATCCTATAATAAAAATTTTAGAGAGTTTATTTTTTATTCGTAAATTTTTCGTACATATTGTGCTCCAAATTATGTTTTCTAAATTAATTTAAGGAAATTACTACCATAAATATAAAGTATTGTTGCATTTATTATGATTTATAGATGGATGAAAAAAATTTGCAAATTGTTAAGCATTTTAAAATCATAATTATTGATAATTTTTATTACATTCTGTCACAGTACAAGACAAAGTAGAAGTAGTTCCGCTAAGTTGTTTAATCTACAACGTTTGACAGTTTGCTGTCATTTAAAAACAGTGCAACTACTTACTATTTTGTAATGTGGTCTCACCGATTATTCGTTTTTTATGTTTTTTTTTCTATAATCTTGTACTAGGCGAATAGAACTTACTTTTTCACAATTTGTTATTTGACATGTTATACGACGAATGTAGTTATAATAATGTCACTGAGAGTCTGTCAAAATACGCCCGATGTTTTTCAAAATGCAGACGAGATTTTTTTAATGATTGTGCGATTTTTAGCTTTGTGTATGTTTTTCTGCATTTCAGTTTTTTTTTTGTGATCACTGTTTCCAGGTCTACAAAACTTTCTAATTTTTCAAAATTGTAACTTTTCCAAATTCTATGGGAGTACTTTCACAATAATCATTTTTTGTTTCTCTTGTAGACTGTTCTTCTGATCATATTATGGGTTTTGTTTTATTTTTGTTTATTATTACTTCACTTTTTATTTTGTGTTTTGAGTGCTATCAAAACAAATATATATTCTTTTGTTGATTTTCTCTTAGTCAAATAGTTAGTTTTTCTGTTTGCCGTATTTTCTTTTATTTTGCTAGTCTTATTTTTGTGTTTTGCTTTGTTGCTTATTTGTGCTTTTTCTAGTTTTTGTTTGTTGAAATTTTGATTTTCATATCTGTTAAGGTTTTCTTCTAATTTCTCTTTTTCCTACCTTTTTCTTTTCCAGAATTTTTTGTTTTCTTCTTTTCATAAACATTTTTAACTTTAAATGGATTTTTAACTTTTGCTTTTTTATGTATTTTTAATAACACACGTACTATAATAATAATATATTCTGTCAAAAAATAAAAGAAATATTGTAAACTAGTGTCAAATATAGCTTTTAATGGGCGAAACAGCAAATTAGTAATTTTGTCACGTGATTTTTTTCATTTTTTTCTAATTTTGTTAGTCAAACAAGCTTGAGAATTCAGTGGCTTTAGTTTGGAATTTTTTTTACATTCTTTTTTACAAAACCAAATTAAAATTTTAATAAATAACTGAACTTAAATTTTTACTTTTCCAGATATTTTAACAGAATTCAGAATGAATTATTAAATTTTTTAAACTTTTTAGGTCGTCTGGCCTGACCTAAGCAAAATCTAATGTTTGTTTGTTGTTAAACATATTCAGTTTAAACGTTTTAATGTAAATAAATTTTTTGTTCAAAATTGTTCTAAACTTATTCTAAGCGAAAACTGCTAAATCAGAATTCATGTTATTATAGATTCAATAAAATAAAAGCTTCTTTTAAAAAAATAAACGAGGACGTCTATTGATTTTCTGTCCGTTTCACCAACAGCGTTGAGATGAAATTCTGATAAAATCAATTTTTCACATAATTCGAAAATAAACTTTCGTTTTTTTGATGTTTCGGTTTTTCAATAATTTAGATTTAAAGTAATCAGTTCGCAAGGAACCACTTACGGTTCTGTCTTATTTTGGCGCGTTAATAGTAACCCAATTACTTGTGAAAGATGCGTCCTTCAGTTTGGTTTCTCAAGTAATTTTTTATTAGTACGCGGCTGCACGGCTTTATTAAAATCGGATTCCCCAGAGATCGGTTTTTATTATTTTTGCGAATCTTGTTATTTTCGAAAATTTCCTCTCCCCGCTTTAATATTACTCATTTTCATTTCTTAGCTCTCATAGCTCAACGTTTCCATCTCTGTGAAAGTATATTAATTATTCTCAGGGCAACTCTTTCGAGACATATTTTTCAGTAAACAATATAAATTTCATCAAAACACGACAGGCGAGAGAACCGAACAAGTGTAACGAGATTATTTTCTTGAGATATTTTTTTGGTGGAAAACGTAGATAGAGGGCGTCCCTAATTGCAGACATGTTCCATATATCTGGAGAGCTTTATTAAATTGAGGATAGCTTTGTGATGGAACACATACAAACATAATTCGATTTGAATTTAAAATGTCACTTTAAAAGAGCGTCGGCGGGCCTTAAAAAGGTACCAGTTCGGAGCGGTATTGGATTAGCGGGATTATGAAGCAATTCAGTACCGCAGGGGTGCGTCTCGGGCCCTTTGCTGTCGGTATAATGGTTGCTAGGCGTCACACGCTTGATTTATCCTATGCGTTATTTCGGCGACGTTTCTGCAAACACCATCATTAGTGGTCGTGGCTTAATATCAGTGTAATACGGTGTTTGCTTTGATTTATGAAAGTCTGGCGGGTCTCTGAACGCGGGAATCCCGTGTGGGTTTCCTCTCTCTGCATCTGGAACAAAGGTGGGAGATATGCTATGTCTGATCATCTATAATTCAAATGCCGCCACCGGTCCCAGATGCATTGCTTTTCTTTTCTCGGTTTTTGCTAGCGCAATCACAAACAATAAATACTCTTTCGAATAATTAACGATATCGCATTTGATTATGGTCCGGTTTACGGTTGTCCATAATTTCATTACGGTCCGTTTGATGTCTCCGTTGCTAATTGACCCTAATGGCACAGAGCAACATGTGGTGTATTTTATTTAGAAACTTGATTCTCCGATATTATCGACCGGCCGTTACTTTTGTTTCTGTCATTTAAAACGTTCAAAATTTATGATTTCCATGCAAAATATACTCATTTCATACGTGCTCGGATAAAATTGTTTCGTGGATTTTCACAAACCTGTTCGCTCGTGCAATTTCCTCGACTGCACCAGTTTCACATAAAATGCAATGAAAGTTATAACGATTTTTTTTTGTCAGTTTCGCGTTTTGAATTTTGCGCACGACAACCTCGTTGCAATATTCAAATGACAGATCTCTCCGTTCACGACGACTTCAATTAAAACCGTGTCGATAGTCCAATAGAATTTAAATCAGACACAATGTAAAAACCGAAACGCTAGATGGCGCCAACATTGCTATAAACTGGACATTATGGCGTCTGCAATCAGTAGCAAAATTTTTAATTATTGCAAAAAATGGGCTTTGTCCAACACAATATTTAATTTTTTTTTTAATATACCTATCATTATCTTTTATTCATTCGTTATTAACAATCATACAACTTTTTTTTAATTAGTTCTACAATACTATATTATTATTATGTAGGTAACACTATAAAGTGTAAAATTGTAACTATTCCTCTACTACATTGATGTTTCTGTGTCTGTCGCAAATTAATTTTAACTGGGTTAGTAAATTTATCTGACTCGTGTATGTGGGCCGGTTCGATAATATTCATTAAAGCGTCAACAACCCTTAGCAAATGCAGATGATTTTTATTTCCTGATTTAGGATGCCTTGACCCATCGTAATATTGTTCTGCAATAAGTTTTCTACATACTTAATTGCTTTAAAGTTGAAAGTATAAAAATGATCGAAAGTAATAACGAAAAAAAAGTGAGAATGGACAGAATCAGAAACGGAATTTATAAGTTTTTTACGCGAGAAAAACCAGTAAGCATTGGAAATTTATAGTATTTTGAATGTGTGATTGGAAATTTTTCAAAATTTACATTTTAGTGAAAAACAGAACATATACCGGAACGGTTTTTAAACTTTTAACATAGCTCCTATGTTCAATTTTAATAGAAACAGATCAATAGTAGATATAATAGCTGCGTTTGGCTTTGCCACTCCGAGTGCACCGCCTCTATCCTTATCTACTTCAATGAGTCTATATATCACTATCTCTATCCGGTAATCAAAACGATGCTTTTTGACACTGTGTACAAAACACGCTTTTTGTGCACCCCGTTAGTAGATGGGGCAGCAAGTGCGTACGTTGTCATGAAAACAGTTTTTATATTAGTAAATCTATAAAAATGAATTTAAATAACGCGACTGATTTATCTGTTCTGAATGAGATAAACAAAGACAGAGTAAGTGCACTCGAAATGGCAAAGCCAAACGCACCTAATATAATACTAATAAAAATTAAGTAGGTATCTTACGTCAAATTAGTTAGTTTGACAATCAAAAAAATAATATACATTTACTAAACATTGAATACAAATTATGGCAATACGAAATTAATACAAAATTTTACTTTTTGAACTTTTGTTTATTTTATCAATTATTAAAAATTTGTTTAAATTGTTAAAAAACTTTAAAGCATCTTGTATGCAGCGTGCAGATTATCCTGTTTATCACACGATATTTGCCGATAGTGATAGCAAAGTTAAAATTGGATTTTAATAAAATTTGAAAAAACAAATAAAAAGCACCTAAATACTTTTATAAAACTAATAAGACGTGTCAAAATTCAAATTTTAGACTATCAATGACTATTAATATTATTAACAAAGATTTTTTACTAAGCCTTTAGCATTATTGTGATTAGCGACATTTCTAATTTTGCAAACCCGAAAAGGAGCTGATGCTAACAGATGTTTGTTTTTGGTTTTACCAGTACAAGATTAGAGATCTCACAAATCGTAATAATGCTAGTAGCGCAAATAGGAAGTCTTTGTTATTAAGATTTACAATTTAAGTCTATTTTTGTTTCTTACAGAAAAAATCTACCACGTCATTGTGTAAATTATATATAATAATACTACGTTATTTTATAAATTATACGCGTGTGTTTTGAAGCTCTTCCAAACATTTTTCAAAACATTGGTGGCGTAGTTGAATTACTGAAAAATTCAATGAATATCTTCATCCGTGCTTGATGTAAGATTAGAAAAGTTAGGTTTGCGGTTGCGCAAACGCTTGCTAAATTTTTAGTCTAATCAAGCAATTTCAAATATTTCTAAATTTTTCGATAATTCAACTGTCAATTATATACGAAAACTATATTGACTATTAAAAAACGCGAGATGATGCCGTAGCTTTCTGTCCAAACATAACTAACAATTATGGAGTATTGGTGCATGTGCTAAATGATAACTTGCTATTTTATATCTAAACTCCGGAGCCTATCTCAACTACTAACATGGAAACAACTACTCCGTAGGAAAAAGTTTTAAACGGAATGAAATTGCTCGCTCCACCAACTAGTGCGCTTTTAACACTAACGCCCTCACAAATGAAGAAACAGCGTCTCAGTCAAATGCAGTCACCTTAAAACTACTGACTGGTTTCGGGGTTATTGTCCTATTTTGAGAGCAGCTTATCTTGGTACTGTACTCGACTTAAATAACGAGCGTCTAGAGTGACAAATTTTGAGATTAGTTTGTGAATTGTTATCAATGCCAATTGTCAAATGTGTGTCAAGCCAAGCCCTACGTCAGCAGGTTCTCTTATATTTGCCAGCGATGCTTACAGATGGCGCTAGGGCATATTTATGCTCATTTAACTTTTAATTGTTTTATAGAAGCGATAAATTTCTTAAAGTGGGGTATAGCACTAGGAAACGTATATTGGAACTAGGGTAATAACCCCAAAACCGTTCTGCAAACACAAGGTTGCTGTATTTAGCTTGAACACTTTTTTATTGTTGATTATTTTTACTTAGAATTTAAATTTCTAATTAAAAATAATTAATTATTAACAGTCTTTACGAAAACACCTTTATTTTATTTTTATTATAAAACATTTTTTTGTTCAGAGATTAATAGCATAGTTACAACTAGAACAAATATAGTAAATAGTTTCAATTCTGACCACGAATAACTTTAAACAAAGTTAATTTATTATAAAATATAACAAATATTTTTAGCCAAGCGTTTAATTTTTTTCTTTACCTTCTTACGCTCTCTCCTAAGTTAATCTGTAAACAAGTTAGAACTTCAAAGTTTTAAAAAATACCCATGTTATTTATACGATAACGAGAAATAGAAAATCGTATGAAGCGACTTCTAAGGCTCCTATTTTAAGTGTGGTTTTATTTTATCTCACTGCACCAATTGAATAGGTTTCCTGAATAAAGCGTTTTGAATCACTCGAATATTTATACATAACAATCAAAAATTAAATGGATTGTAGAGGTTTGTGACTCGAAAAACTTTTAACTTGAATTAGCTTTTTACAATAAATTTATGAAATTTTTTTTAATATCTCAGTATAAGGAAAAACCCATGTTTAACATCATATTATAAGTTACAATAGAATTGCATTTTTACTGCATTTTGCGAAGTTTTTTAACAATCTGTAGTTTTTAGTCTTATTTAAAACTATTTAAACTAAGGACAGTAAAAAACACAGATAGAACATGACAACAGTGACAAGTATTAGGTACAAATAATATTTAAAGATTTGCCCTATGCACTTAGAAATATACAGAGTGTTTAATACTAATTATTAAAATAATAAAGTTTTACTATTTACATTAGTACCTACTTGCCGAAAATGGTATCATTTTCTTTTTATTGAGGTGTGTTTGAAAAACCTTACATTTTTTGTTTCTATTTTTTCTTAATTTAATCAGAAACATTCAAATGGGGCGAGGTTGCTCGGAACTCTCCACCCATTTTCTTCATTCCCAAAATGTTGTAATTAGTGAAATGTGCCTGCAGCGCGAATAAAACATCGGAATTTCTCACCTCTCGGCGCGGTTCTTGAAGAAGTGCTCCGGCATTTTAGATCGTTAACGCGAATGGCCCGCAGGTGGCGACACTTTAAAACACACACGCGACTCTAATGAAGTGGCGGCACTTTACTAACGAATGAAATTTCAGATTTTGTTCTTTGTTGGATCAAATCAAATTGCTTTGAAATTTTTTAGGGATCTTTAGATTTAGGACCCTTCCTTAATTGGCCTATTGTTTGCAATAAAACGTCTTAACTGTATTGAAATAGGGCTGTTATTACCCGTGTAAATCTTGCTTCGCTATCTTAAAATACTGGTGATTTATGCGTATTTAAAAGGTCTTAGCTGGAGTAATTTTGTTTTATTAGGGGAAATTCATTTTGCTTGACTACCCTCCAGCGTTGTTGCGTTTCAGATTAACAAATTGTGTACGTGTGTAAAAATCCCTCGAGGGAAATAATATTTTCGTTAGGCTGACAAGGACTATTTTAATGAAAAATTTTCCGCCTTACGTTTATTTATCGTTTTGGTAGTGATCTAGTTTCTATTGAAATCCCTTCGATGATCACAACATTTGTTTCCGATCGGATCTTCAACCAGGTGAAAAATTATCCAATCGCGTCCACATTTCCATATTGATTGGTCGATTTATTATTGGCCGTTGTTTGAACCAGAAGAAAAAATTATATTCCAGGATGCAATAGAGCGCCGTTTTTATTTCTTCCGTCCTGAATGTTCTCGACGGGCGTCCCGACGAAGGCGCAGAGATAAGAGAGGACGGGAAGGCATTATGTGCGGGACAAATATGTGGCAATTGCGGAGATAGTCGTCCACTGTGCTTTTGAATTATGCCTCCGGATGGGAGTTTCACGAGAAATTTTCTTTATACGATTTATTTTTTGCTTCCTCTCTCTTTTCCTTGTGTGTGTATTATTACGTAATCCTTTCGGACAATAAACGACAAGATCCACCTGGAATTGCGTTTTCGAACAAATTCGCTTTGATGAAATGTTAGCTTTGGCTGAAAATGGCGGCCGACTTTCAAATCTTCTGATGTTATGCTATTTCCGAGATTTTTAATAGCTGGCAAAAGGCAAAGGGATGGCTTTTATCGAACGAGAGCATGTCAACCTTGTTCTAAAAAAGTTTTTAATTTTAATTTTGAAGTTTCAAGAAGAGGAAAAAGGCTGTTATAGACGTCGGCTTGTACTACATTATTAGAAAGTGATACAAAAAATCAACTCTCGAAAAAGATTTCTAAATTATATCAATTTAAACTAACGATCAATTTTATTTTCTTTTTCAAGCATTCAGCTTCTTAAAGAATTTTCTCAAGACGACAGTTTTTCCGGAACGAAATTTTTATGTTGTAATTACGCAAATACTTGCGTATTTTATCCCTACTTTCAAGTACATCCCAATTTAAAAGAAATATCTCAAATCCTGATTTAATTAATGTTAATTTGGGACAAATATTTTTGATCTTGTTTGATTTAATTCTTTGAAATTTTTAAGCTTTGAATAACAAAACATGGAATATTATTCCGTTTCATCAAAGAAATCTTTAAATGAGTTTGAAAAATGATGACAGACAAAAACTTTGACTTAAAAAAGTAATTATTTAATTAAACTCACAGATAAAGAACGGAGATTCTCTAATTAACAAATTAATTGTAATTTATCAAAATCTAGAAATCTTACTTGCCCGGCGCATCCACCATTTTAGCAAGAAAATAAATTATCAAAACATATAACCATTTTGTTCTAGGCTAAGTGGTTATAATTAATTAATTTTTATCTCCGTTTTTACAATTAGTAAAAACTGTTTTTCTGGTCGCAAAATTTAATATAAAGAATCCTGTCATTGGCAAAGAAATGTTTTAATAATTAGTGAACAGAGCAATTAGTCAAAAGTAGTTGTTCTTGTAGTCGATACTACGAGTAACTACTGCTGTTTTTTAGGGATTATTACTTAATTTGTAAATATGCTCGTAAATGCAAATTATTTACACCTAATTGTTTAATCGTAAAATCTCTAAACAACATGAAAACTATCAACTAAGCCCAGCTGTTAGTAAAAAAATATTTAATACGCTAAAAGTTTCAAGCTTCAAAAGATTTTTAATTTAACATGCCGTTTATCATCGTTTTGTGCTATCTCACAATTTTGGAAGTTTTGTGTGTTTAATTTAAAAACAACTCTAAAGTGCGTTGAAACTAAAAAACAATTGTTTTGTATGACTGTGATTAATTTTTTACACACTTGTCAACATGAAAAATCTCATAACCTCACTTTTTGACAATCAAAACAAAAATACATTTTAAATAAGATAAAGATTGTTTGAAAAACAAAAACACCACGAAAGAGACCACAGAAAAACACTCCAAGTCCAAGCTCGCTTTGGCGGAAAGAGAAGATATTTTTAGGTTATGGTTAAGATAATTTGTGAAGGGTAAAATGGCATAGGAGGCAACCAACAATACATGGATAATTTAAATAATAAAAATTTTATTGTTGTATGGGGTCATGTACAACATACGTAAAAATGTCATGGTTTGCTACGCGTTTTTTTTAACAAACATCCATTATAATTATCGTACCGTATTGTTTTTGTTATTGCTCTGTTTTAGCATTATCGGGATGGGATATCAGTCGCTATAAAATATCGGTTTTTTGCGCATCATCTACAGATAATTTAAGTGCGTTTTTTTAACGTGTTATTACGTTAAATTGTGAAATATATTAATGTTCGTATAGCTTAGGGTTTGTTGTTTCCAGTTTTGGATCATCAATAGTTGAAACCTGGTTTTTGTTGATAAACTTAAATTATCTTTGGATTTTGGTTTTTTAAGCTTTTGTACAGACTGTTCATTATTTATTTAGATCCACTTTTGCTATGAAACTTTAGACGTATGTTTAAAAGAAAGAGGTTAAGAAATTTTTTGGCAAAATTCGTTCGAACAAGCATCTGTGTTAAAAATTCATTCTTCTTCAATTTTTAGCTCATTTCAAAAATACGATTCAATAATAAATGTTTTATTCTTGATGCGTTTAAAAGTTTAATCAAATAAAGCGTTGATACTATCAAAGACAATAAAAATCCGTCAAGTCAATTTGCAAGAGTAGATCTAAAAAAATTTTGAACGGTCTGTATTTAAGATTAAGATTTTTGTACTATTTGTATCTTCTCAACAGGTAAAATTTGTACATTGGATGTTTTGAACGAAAAGCAAGAAGCACAGTTTTATTTGCACTTTATCAACCCTCTTAGAATAATAATAATTTTTGTAAGAATAGTTTTTTAAAATTTGGATAACCTTAGTTTTAATGATGATATTGCCGACATTTTATAACTTGTGCTGAAAATTTGTGTTTAAAATTATCATTAGAGCCATTTTATATTTGTAAAATTTTTGGCTGTTAGTTGTTAAATTTTGGTGATTTTTTGTGGTTAGACTAGTAAAATATAAAAATATTACTTTACAAGTCAAAATATAATAAAAATTATTTCAAAGTTATTAAAGAGCGAAAACGTGGCTGTGTTGCTCTTTTTGATATTTTCTATAATTATATTTACGGTTGGTTGGTATAGATGTATATCATATCTATTATACCATGTTGTTCTGAGGTTAGCAACTCTTCATATTTCTTATAAGTAACAAATCTAGAAATATTTTTTTTTTTATTTTTACTTATTTTTTTATAAATGGTTTGCATTTTTTGAAGTATTTATTAAAATAGTCTAAAATTAATAAATACTTGATGAACCAAACGGTAAATTTTAAAATTTATCGTCAAATTT
Source organism: Tribolium confusum (assembly GCA_029207805.1). Lineage (NCBI taxonomy): Eukaryota > Metazoa > Arthropoda > Insecta > Coleoptera > Tenebrionidae > Tribolium > Tribolium confusum. Next base: position 18,101,798 of record JALGAY010000006.1, read on the forward strand.
GTTATTAAATTTGTTAGGAGCATCTTTTATTTTTTATAGTGGGGTAATTTTCATATAAATAATAAAAGAATAAAAATTAAAATTAAACCACAAATTTAATCAAAACAAAATTTTTACATAACAGGGGCAGAGCGCTTTTGAAAACTATCTAATTATCAGTTAGGCAAAAAATTAGAAAATTTTAGAAACAACTTATCAAACGTTTGTCAAAAATGAATCAAAAAACATATAAGAATAAAAATGTTTTGCTGAAAATAGAGTGAACCCTTATTTTTAGCACAATAGTTGTTGATCGATTTAAAGGAATATTTTAACATTTGAATTTAAAAAAAATGTAAAAAGTATAAATACTAATAAAAGAGGAAGGAGACAAAATTATAAACAAACATTTAATAAAGTAATGAAGATCAAACTAGTGAAGATAAGATGTTATCGTCAAAATTTAGTTGTTTATTTAAAGTTTGTAGAGAAAGTTTATGAATGGATTTAAAAATCTCTAAAGCTTTGAAAAACTTTAGAGAATGAACTTTTTGCTGATTTGAAGTAGTAGAAAAGGAATGACCAGAAGAAAGAATATAAGAAGCAAAATCAGATAAAGTGTTGGTTATATTCTCATTTTTGTATCTTACTATTGTTTGTACGTGTTTACCAATTCTGGTTTCAATCCTTTGACCTGTCTATTATAGACCTTTTTGTCGGTTTGACAGAGGGTTTAAATGCATTGTAAAAAATTTTTAGCATCACGAAATATCTAATGGTTAGCCTAGCCCAGTTCATTGTTCCTGTCTTCTATTTCCAAATAATAAGGTTGGTCATCTTGTTGAGTACAATCTACAAAACCTTATCTGATTTTTTGATTTTTTTATTTTCTGCAAAGTTTTTGTTTCTTTGCTTTTTTTTCTTAATTAATTTTTTTGCCTTAACATAAAATTATAAATTCGAAATTTGGTTTTACGGGGAAGTGGACGACAAGGCAAGAAAAAAAAAACTGTTTTATGAGGCCAACGTTTCGAATGCTTTATTGATTCTTCTTCAAGGCTCCTAATAAATGTCAGATTTGTTTGGCATGGTACCAATTTGTCTCGGCCAGTGGTCGCCGGAAGAACCGCCGGGACAAATTGGTACCGGGACCAATTTGTCTCGGCCAGTGGTCGCCGGAAGAACCGCCGGGACAAATTGGTACCATGCCAAACAAATCTGACATTTATTAGGAGCCTTGAAGAAGAATCAATAAAGGATTCGAAACGTTGGCCTCATAAAACAGTTTTTTTTTCTTGCCTTGTCGTCCACTTCCCCGTAAAACCAAATTTCGAATTTAATAAAAAAATGGACGTAATCCACCAAAATAATAAAATTATAAATTGAACAATATCGTAACCTGCAGCTTCAAGCATTGTTATCAAAAATAGTAGGGCATTATTACAAACAATTTTCTATTCAGTTTAAATCAAACTAGCCAATGGATTTGTGGTAAAAAAATTAGTTCTGTTGAAATTTATTTTTGAAGAAAACTATACTTTGGTAATCACCTGATTGAAATAAAATTGAAATTTTTGAAATGCGTGGAATATCATAAACTTAAAAACCAAATTAGTTGTAAAGTGTAATTGTACAATATTTGTATTAAAATAAATTATTTTTATTTATTGTTGTAACGTCACCTTATTTTTCTGGTACCTAAAATTTTTCCTAGAGGTCGTTTTGGCTTATTATCAACGCAAATACATGGTTAGAAAATAGTTTATCAAAATTCAAAGTTAAGTACAGAATGGCAAAAGGAATAAAAAAGTAAATTGTTTTTACCAAAATTAATCGTTTGGAAATTTTGAAAACGCTGAACAGAGATGATAAAAAGTAGGATAGATTTTAAAATTATTGAGAAGATAGCAATTTGCTTTATGATCTACTTGGTTACGGTTTTTTTATTGATGTTATCAATAAGTTTAAAGTGCGTTGAAGGCTTTTTTTTGAGTTGTAGTCACATTCTTACATTTTACAAAAGAAAGGGTTATAGCTGGGAGTTGAACCTTTGTTACTAGCAACAAAATTAAGAAAATTTTTAAACCATACTTGTGCTACTATGACAGTTTTGTAGAGAGTTACTATTAACTGTTAGTGAACTACATAAGCACAAAATGGCTTTGAACAGGTACGTAGATGATTGGTTGTGAAGATAATATGCATTTTATAAAAAACACTTGTCTGAACTTGTATAATAATAATTTAATGCATATTTTTTACATTTTTGTGATTCCGGCAATGCGCTTTGTATTTTTATCTCTCTTCAATTAAAAGAGTAAATTAAAATGTATTGGTATTTGCTAGAATTTGATATTTGCTTCAGCAAATACCAAATTCCAAAAAAGCATTGTTTGATATTCTGGAAAAATAACTTAGTTGTTATTCAGTTTTGCTGATTTTTTAAAATTGTTATTTACTTGCATGAAATTGTTGTAACTCAAACAAAGCAGGATTTATTAGACACAATATCGAATTTTTCATCAATTATTACATATTTTGCAACGTAGATGATGAATGATATAGAAAGGGCAGGAAAATGGGGACATAATTTTTATTTTCGGTCAAAAACCGTCCTGTGATTTACTTTTGTCAATAGAGTTTTAGCATTTTCTGTTCTGGATGGCCGACAAGAAATTGTTTCTGATTGAAATTTATGTATAAAAATTGCAAAATAAAGTTTGAAAAAATGCAAAGGAAATACAAAAGACATCTGGTGGAAGGCGTCGGTTTATGAAGACGAAATACATCCTGCCGTACATATTTATAAGGGTTCCTGCGGCGGAGCAACGCCGTGTCGGATCTAAGACTTTATAAATACGATCCCAAGTCCGAGTTCGGGTCGAGTCTTATTAATACCAGTCTGGAACTCGTCGAAGTTTGGAAGTTTTGCATAAGTACTACAATCAATATTGATTGGTGGAGAATAAGTCCCGTTTAATAGTAGCTCTGATAATTTTTGTATGATAAGCGTCAAGAATGAATTAAACTTTCAGGGGCGAGCTAATAAAATTCCAACTTTTTGGAAGTTTCTTTTCTCGAAATTCAATCAGATTTTATTATCACAAAGCGTTCGGGCGCTGGGAGGTTCACAAATGAGAAACTCGTTAGCTCCGGATGGTATTGCAAATTGCGAGGTAATTAGCGAGACAATAATATTTTTGTCGCGCTTAAAATTAGCCTTTTTCTGTTTTAAATCATTGTTAAAGCGGTCACGCGCGTCCTGGGAAATTTTTATTTAATTAAAAACTTCTAATGAATCTCCGTGTGAGATAGCGCAGTTGGGTACAGACTCGTCTGGAATTATAAAATATTGAATCGTATCGTTTACGTACTAAACCGCTTAAAATACCCACGACGAGAAGAGACTAGCCGACCGGAAAGCTCACCTGGAAAATGCCCGGACTACCACGAAATAATCGACCTAAGACGAAATTATTTCCCCGCAACCGGAGCTTTAAAGCGGCCGTGTCAGACGAGAAAAATTATCACTTTTGTTATTTTAATTTGTTTTTCTTGTTCTGGGAGGAAGTCGCTTTTTCACGTTCTCGTTCATAGACCCGGAATTTCCTGTTTTGTAAATTTTATTACCTGGAAACAATCGGCAAGGTGCTTAATTAAACCAGAACTGACTTCATCTTAAAGAACTTGACAACCATTTAGTTTTGTTTTCAGTTTATTTATTTTAGGTACTTATCTAGCATTTGTTCAATTAGAAAATACATTGGTCACGTAATCAAATTAAATCAAAATAAATTGCAATAAAAATCGTTTATTTAAATAAGCTCCGAATCACGCAAATTTATCTTCTTTCAAAGTTTAAGATATACTTTTTCTTTTACAGTTCCTCTCTGTTTAATCTTGCTTTTGTACTAGTTTTATTTTTAATCTAGTCTTCTAGATGTTAATTTGTGTTTTATTATACATTAGTTTTAAGTTTAGTAAAAAACTAGAAGAAAAGTTTAAATAACTAAAATAACTGTTATGTAAAAATGGGGTTAGAAAGGATCTTTTTGTTTTGGGAAAAAGTCGGTTTTTATATTCTCGTTCATAGACCCGGGATTTCTTGTTTTGTAAGTTTTATTAACTGGAAACAATCGGCAAGGTGCTTAATTAAACCAGAACTGGCTTCATCTTGGAGAAATGATTCATTTAGCTGGAAACACGATTCGACTTGACAAGCCAAATTTTAGTTTTGTTTTCAGTTTATTTTGTTGTGTCTGGCGCGATTCCGAGAGTGTCGTAATAAAATTATGGCTTGTCCGGTTGACCTGGCTCGTTATGTGAAGTAGCAATGTGGGGCTCTTTACGTTAGTTTAAGTGAGTTCTTGTCCATTAGGCCCCAAAGCGGCCTTTGAACCGAGCGCTTAGTTTTTCGCAGGGTTCCCTCGTAATGGGCCAAGATTCTAACCGGCTTTTCCTTAAGAAACTCCTTTCACCGCTCTGACTTGAAAAATGAACGCTCCACCGGTTTATATGAGGAATCAATTTATTCCACCAATTCCCTAATTAAATTAAACAAAATTCCAAGAACACGTTCTACCAATTTTCCATTTTATTTGTTGCCCACATTTGTTCTAAATACGAATTGTCCTCAATGAAGAGAGGCTTTGAAATTAATTTATTAATCTAAAGCAGTTCTGTTATAGTAAACTAAGGAAGTAGATGGAAAGTAAGCATGTCGTTCAGAAAAAAATGAATTTTAATTAAAGATTAAATGAACAAAAGAAATAAAGCAAAATTAAAATTAATAAGTTACAGTTAGATTTTTTTGGAGAGATGGTAAAGCTGCTTGCACTCACGATAACCGATTGTGGTTCATCAATCGGTTAAGAGACTGATATTGAAATCTTTCCAATATTTTTTTAAAAAATTGGTAAAAAAATTTTATATTTTTCTCCTCTTCAATACTTTTTAGTATAAATTTTTTTATCAGCTTGAATGTGATAAAAGAGGTGGAGCTGCTCAACTCATGTTTGGCGTAAGCACGTAACATTTTCTGGGCAAGCGGAAACAGTAAATACACTGTAATCCACTTATAAATAATGCTGTTTCTTTATTCGGTTGGCGCAAGTTTGATTTTAAGTTGATTAATTTGACTCATCTACATCAGTTAGTACCGTAAAAACTAAACAATTTTTCCTATAGCAATGTTGCCATGAATTTACAGAAGTATTGGTGAAATACATTGACCAAAACTAGTTGAAATTGATCTAAAATTTATACAAACATTTCAAACATGTTTTTCGAATTTAGGGAGAAAATAACCGTCAGCACAACATATTTATTGATCATCACAGAAATTGCATGCGTTATTTTTCTACAAATTATATATTTAGCATTTGTGTTGGCAAAACATTTGTTATATTTTTATTTTTTCGTTTTTACTTCCAATTTTAATTTAATAATTGATTGTAAAGAACAGTATCTGCGATTTCTAATTATTTCTAAATAAGAATTGAAAGCTGCAGGCAACAGTTGGTAAATTTCGAACTGCAGGCAACAGTTCTTCAAAAATTTAAAATTTTTAACAACATTTTATTAAAACTCAGGGATTTATCCGCATTGCAAAATTTTAGTTTTTTCTTTAATAGCGCAACATTTTTTTGTAAAATCTTTAAAATTAAGATGTTATGCTAAAATTTTATAAAAAAGGACTATAGGTAACCTTATTTTGTAATTTGACAATATAAGGCTTTAAAATTTGACTCCGATTTTGATAAAAACAAATTTAGGCAAACTTTTAAAAAAAACTTTGCTGTTTCTGATGCATAAGAGTTTTAAGAATTTACCCATAAACGCTATTGATTGTCTTTCTATTTAGTTAATAATAACGAAATTAAATTTAAAGACTGGTCGTTTAAATTTTATATCATATAGAGATATTACAGTACTCTCCTAATTTGACCAAAATTTATGACTTTCCCCCAGTTAGGAATAATTTCTTTATCATTTCGTTTTTATCGAAAATTATCGTGGAGATAGCCGAGTCGGCAACAAATGGGCTTGTTCATTGTTTCGCAAAGATAAGACTCTCTTACACAATTAGCTGTTTTCAGATTAATTCATTGTCTGCGCTCGTTGTATTCTTTTCTTAACCTGAGATTGAATCGTGATTTATTCGGCCACCGTGAGCAATTTTTTCTTGCTTCGTTCAAAGTGAAATTGTTCAATTTTCCTGGAATGTCATAATGGAACGAGTATCCGTGCTTTTGAACATAATGGTCTCTCTTATACAATTTAAATTTGTGTCATTAGGCAACGCCAGAAACGTAATAAAACGTCGGAACGTCGCTTTGAAACAAAATAAATAACAATAATTTGATTTGGATCCAATAAATACTAAGCAATGATTAAAATGAAGAGTGAACTTTATGAATAAACTGGCAAATTTAATTTGGGCCTATTCAGGCTTGACGAGCTCCTTTCAAAAGGAAAAAATTCCATTATTTCGGAAGTTAATTCGGTTCGTTAGACTGTTAGAGTGAGCACGTGGCCAATTCCTGAGCTAAGGCTTTTCGATAACATCGAAAATCTGCGTTAATTTATTTAAGGTTTTATCCCCGAGTTGGTAATCCTTTTTGGTCGCGCGCCGAGTTATCAAGCGGTCCCATCTCTAAAAGTCTGTGCCCAGGTGAGGCTTTATCATCAACTCCATAAACTATGCAATCTCGGTTATGCCCTTGTTGTGGTTTTCTGCATACTGCTCCGATACTAAATTTAAAAGGATCACCTGGTTTGAGGTGAGCTGTTTTACAAAGTTTTATTAATTGTTTGGAATTAACTCGAAATTAAGTTGGAAACTTCGACGGGGGTCTAACGGAATTCCTTAGGGCTTACGCCGTTCTCAATGTTTTATTTCTATACACTAGTCGGGTTTAATAAAATTTTAACGCTCTCTGCTCTTTTCGGCTAGGTACTAATTAAGAAGGGGCCAGAATTAAGACAGGAGATACTTATCCCTATTGGAAATACTCACTAAAATCAACACGGACAAATTTAATTTCATGGACCGACTTATGTTTTCTTTTAATTCATCGCAGAATAATATTTGAGTTTTTTGTGAATCTGCCCAAACAAATATTTTTCATCGGAAAAAGAAATGCTTTTTCCTATACCGACAACAATGAAGCTGATTTTTGATTTTAGTCCGATGAAGATTTCTTGCTCCAAGTATAAGGGTAAATATATTTCAGAAAAGAATACAAATAAAGCTCTGTTCTAGTTCTATTGTGTCTGGACATATTACTTTTGAAGCCTTCTAGTTGAATACTGGATTTCATTTTATATCGAAAAAAATTGTAGCAGATTTTGTTACTAATCAGTGACTTTCTAGAAAGGATATTCTTAAACGAGCTGTTAAGAAGAAATTTACAACAGCAAGCTATAAATGATTATAATGTTAAAAATAAATATTGTAGGTATTGTCGTCGGAATAAAAAAGTTTCAAAAACTATATTTGAATTCTACTAATACGGGTATTCTATTTAAACCGTTACGTAACCGTTGCTGTTCAACAAGTGAATGGCCTAGGTCTTATTTGAGCAAATTATAAATTTAGGAAAAGCAAACGTAAACAAAATAATTTGAATTATTAAAAATATATTGTGGAAAAGGAAGATTATATGCAATATATGAGGAAATCAGTTGCACAAAGGCATTGCCTTACAATTCTTAATCGAAATAGTTAGATACTTGTAAATTGAAGACTCAAATCGTAATGTTTAAGAATAGGACATGGCAATATGATAATGATATTTGTCGGCAACTATAGGATGATTTAGCTAACCAAGTAAGCTGGAAAAGGAAATATTAAAAAGCAAAAACCAATGCCGAATTGTAGAAAGTTAAGAGGTGTGTTACGTTAAAGGATAATTGGCTGAAGAGAAAAAATATATTCCAATCTTAAGGACCTGCTAGAAGAGCATCACTTTATGAAGAATTACAATCAATAATGCTACTACAGTCTTTCTAACAGTTTTAATAACTTTTGTTGTGCAGTGTAATTAAACCTTACCTTTACCCGAAAATTTAAAAATTAAAATACTAGATGAAAATGGGAGACGAGGACAATGTATTTGAAATAAAAGTAATGAAGATGTTATGTTAGCAAACAAATATAAAAAAGAAACATTTTCACAAAACAGAGGACAAAACATAGGAAAAACAGGAAAATCTAAATATACAAAAGTGTTATTCTTGTTGAACAATTGGCCACAAAACTGCAGAATAGAATACAGAAAAAAACCAAACATTAGAAAGGAGAAAATATCAAAATCTGCTTTTACAATAGAAGAAAAAAAATTTTGGTAAATCTATTAACAAATGGTGTTTAAATTGTGAGTGCAGTCACAGATTTGTAATGATTCGTAAAGTTAAATTTAGTAAATAGCTCATCAACAATTGTTTTAGGAAAGGATACAGTTACAATTTATGTCACAAAGAATTATAAAACTGATCTTAAAAATCTTTTACTGATTGAGAAGAACGTAGATGCTGGAGATAGCGTAATAATTATTTACAAGAAACAAGCTGTTATAAAAAAAAAGCTAAAAATATTACTTAAAAGAAAACAGTTAAAACCCTTGTGTTGCACAACTTTTTGAAAAGTTTATTGTATTAATATTATGGCACTGAAGATTTGGTCATTTGGTTTACAAGAATTTTCTAGAAATTAAAGGAAAAAAAGCAGTTTTAAAATCCGAAAATAAAACCTGTTACGGAAGCAAGATAATTTAAAACTTCTCCAACAAAGAATAGTAAAAGAAGTAATGAAATTTTACAAAAATAACTTATATTGTTATTTGAGAACTAATGGGAAGAACATATAATGGATCGTAGTCGAAGATGGGCAGAAGTCAGATTTTTGCGCAAGTAAAGTGAAAGATTTGAACTTTTAAAATTTTAAGGATCTTGTGGTAATCTAAAAAGGGAAAAGAATAAAATTTATATAGTTTGATTAAGGTATAAAAGAATTTAAAGATTGTGGGGTTATTTTTAAGGAAACCACTAAACTTGGTTAAAGTGTTTAATAAGAATAATGGATGACAGCGCGATACATGTTCGATGGTGTCGGAACTAGAAGTCTCTACTTGACAACATGTACAGGGGTGCAAGTGGGGGTGAAACCAAACCCCCACCACTAAGGTGGTGCGCAGCACCCAACAAAGATGAGTATCAATACACACTACGTAACAAAATTTTGTTGCTGAGAAGAAAAGTCTTAAATTAGTTGAAGCTGCTAGATATATACTTAAACAGAATCTATCAAACTTGTTCTGGGTAGAAGCTGTGGCAGCATTAAATTTCATTCATAATTGTTGCATTTTAACTCTATCAAATGAAAAAAAATGTTTAAAATTTGGTTTAGGAACAAACTTAGTGTGAAATATTTAAGAATACATTTTAATCAAGATTTCAAGAACAAAACATTGACAAACATATCACAAATCATTTTATAAAAAAAGCTTTTAAAAATAAGGAAGTATATATTTAAATTAGATGTCTAGTGAAGAAAGATATTTTGATTGAAGGTTTGTCTAAAAGTGTCAAGCATTAAAAATGTTTAAAAACATTGGGTTGGGTATCTGAAGTTATAAATAATTTGCTTAGAAGCTTTAATTTGCAGAAATGGTATTAAAAGATGACCGTATAACAGCGGGATGTAAATAACCATAGAGTTGAAAAAGTTCTAAAAACTAAAATTGGATTTTACTAATATTCTACTCAAACCGTTGAGTAATCTTTGCTTCTCAACATTACCAATCGGGTAAAACATTTTGAATAATTTTGTAGTGAGGGTGTCTTTCAATTAAAAGATATGAATTCTGATGATGTTCCGAATGTATGTAATGTCACCTCGCCACATTATTACCGACTCTATTCAATCTAGAACGGGTTTACGACCGTACCTAAACTAAGTTGTAGCCAAAATATGGCCCTAATCTAAATATCACTCCACGTGCCATCGTAAAGTTATATAATGTATTTAAATATCCTGTTCGCCCGGATTTCCGACCTTTGCCCTGACCCAAATAAACAATTTTGAAGGGCTGGACAGGCCAAGAAATAGTTGTCATAATTAGAAGTGATTAGGGTTTTTCTTGGAGGGTTGGCGCCCCCTCCAAGCTCATATTACTGGTTGCAGGACAGCGTCAGGTAGGCAACTGTCTGTCGGAAGCTGCAGCCGGGGTTGCTTGGCAACGTACCCCCGGGCTACGTGTACTCGCACCGCACCCTTCGCTGTGCTTTCACACCGGCCCTGTTTATCACTTGTACTTATTTTATATCGGTGGACGTCCGTAATGACATTAATACGATTGTGTCGCTTACGATCCTAGAGATATACGACATGCCATAAATCAAATTAGAGGAGAGTTCGCGGACAAGGGTCCGGATCAATCCCAGGACAATCGGACTGTCAAATCAGTTATGCATATTATAAATTCAGATTGGTATTTCGTCGGCGAGTAATCTCAATTCCGCGCGAAATATCATTAAACCTTATTAAGTTACAAATACAATATCCTTCCATGTAGAAGAATAATTAACAAACCGCTCAACCGGCCCTCCCGAGGCTAATAGACAAGGATTTACACACCAAATACTGAGATGCTTGATTTGTTGACTACAACTGAGTACATGTAATAGAATTTTATATAATTTACCGTTTGAGAAACTTCGATTTGACTTTTGCTCTGCGAGGCACACATTAAATTATGGGAACTCTTACGATTTAACGATAACTCAATAAGCAAATCGAGACGAACCGATTCAACCACCCTTGACAAGCCAAATTTCTTTTTCCTGTGTCACCAGACCCTAGAAAGTCATGGTCCATGCACCAACATCAATATTGTCAACAATCAAATTTTCAATTTCACCTATTCACTATTTTAAACAAATGAGAAAGATTTTTTTTAAAGAACTAATATATTAACTGTAAATAAAAGTTTTTTAAAAAATCTGATAAAATTAATTATAATTGAAACATTTTTTTGTTTGCTACTGGTTTTGATTTGCTTAAAAATCAACAATTTCAAAAATTAAATGTTTGTTTATTAAATAAAATAAAGTATTAGGGTTTTGTCACAATTTTTGTACCAAAGTTTAAAATTCAAATTTTGTTGTGTTCCTACCAATTAAAATAAATATGAAACGAACCGATCAGAATTTTATATAGGTGTAGGCTATGTATGTAAACACAAAACAAGATTTTTTAATATGGGCAATTTTTTCCAATGTCTAGCTTAGACAAATCTATCGGACAAATCTACTTAACGATGTTACGAAAAACTTCTAGAAGCTTCCAGAAGTTTTTAAAAGACATTTGACAGGATATAGGGCGCTGACAGGCAGAGAGTGAAAGTCAAAGAGAGTCTGAGATAGTTGTAGGACAAGTTAGTATATGTATGTATACTACTACGAGTAGAACGGTGCACACACTAATTGAGAATGCAAGAATGAACTAGTCCTTGATTATGCTGACGTATTATTTGTTCATCTGACATCTGCACAGTCAATGTTAGTTTTAACAAGATTGGTAAGTTGTTTTAAGTTATCTTTTATGTGATTTGTTTTAACGAGATATTAAAAGTACTAAATATGATAATAAAACTAGTAAAATACTATCCAAAAACTACTGTCAAATGTGAGAGTAAATATACGAATGTTAGGTGGACTGGTAATACTTAAATAATAGTCCAAGAGCCAGTAACACCTGTTTCATGAAGTGTTTGATGCACATTGAAATTTTTATATTCCATTTATATTGGATAAATAGGTAGATTTACCTGTGTTGGCTTGACCCATGATACTAAGACTAAACAAGATATGATCACGCGCAGGTTTTCTCCCTCTCTCTCTTTCGACTCTGACGTCATTGTGTGACAAAACTGAAATCTGGTGACAAACGTGGCGTTATTAGTGTGGCTATTAGCGTCTAAATTCTCTGTTTTGAGTGATACTGGTTTTTGTAATTGAATAATATTTGTTTGATTTTGTGAACGATGGTTTATTGTGCAGTGGTGGGTTGTACCAGCAATAATAATAAGAAAAGCAAGAACTGTTCGTCCGATTGTCGATACTTTAGTTTTTTGACCAATACCAAATTTTGTAATTTATGGGAGCAAGAAATGCTCTCAAAAGCATGGTTTTAATATAAAAAATGCTGGAATATGTTTAAAACATTTTTCTCATGACAATTTTTGTGTTAAAGAAAAACTATTGCTTGTGTCCAAAATTAAGTGAAAGTTAAAACGAGACGCGTGCCTTCACTTAATTTACAAAAATCACCAAAATTGCAAACATATGTCCAGAAGCATTGTAAGGAAAGAATAAAAAAGATAGAATTTGTATATATAATTTGTATTATATAATGTAATTTGTAATATAAACATACATTCCATGTAAGTACTTATTTCATTAATTTTATTTGGGATATTTTTTATTGAATACTTACACTTTGTTAGCTTACAAGAAGAATCGAAAATGTGTAAGAAAATGAAGAATATTCAAGCGGAAAACTTACGTTTAAAAAATCTTTTGGAAAAAGAAGAGAAAAAACAAATTGATAAGATATTTATTGTAGGACAGCTTCGTAAGTTAAAAACTCAGAAACAAATTCAGTGGTCTATTCAAATTATTACTTCTGCAATATTTTTGTATGCTGGTGGGCCCAGGTCTTACCGTTTACTAGAAGAAGAGGTTATCCATTGCCAGCAGTTTCAAACTAATTTATGTTCTAATTTATTAATATTTTAACCTAAGTATGTTCTAATTTATTAATCATTAATTTAAAGAACGTGTTGTGTTACTTGTTGCTGGGAAAAAGTTAAAAGATGTTATAGTGAGTTTTTGCTTTTTAAATTTGTGTATTGAAGTTATGTGATCGCCATACACTTAAAATGCATTATCTTCTCTTTTACTTAAGTATATATTTTTTTTAATTGTTAAGATAGTTTAGTAATCAATTTAAGATAGAAATATTTTAGTATAATTATTTTTTTTTAATTAAATTATTCAATATTTGTCAGATTAAATGCAGAATTGATTAATCGTTTTTTTGCCAACTTCTAAACTTACAGTTTTTTCTATGTAACCGCTTTAAATTTAAAAAGTGTTATATAGCGCTTTAGTAAACTTATGATTATTTAAAATTTACATGCAAGTGAATTTTAATTTGTTTATTAGCTTTTAAGATTTTTATATTTAATCACATATTTTATTATCTCATTATATCAATTTATATTTAATTAATATACGTGATAATTTAATTTTAAAACTGATTTTACTTTCGAAATTAATTTTAGGGATTTCAGACTGTAATCTTTTACTCCAAAAGTTTATTTCATTCCAGATTTCCGCTCGCAGGAAAAGCCTATGCTTAAACAAATCTATTTTTTCTGGTTTGTACCAGTCTACCCACAATTCCAACCTGCAAATTAACCATTAATAAAAAAATATTTTTAAATAACCCGCCCTATTTTCAACTGTAAAAATAAACCTAATAAGGTTCTAAAATGTCTTTTTATTAAGTATTATTAAATAATATTCATCTGAGACATTAGAATCAACAAAAGTTTTAGTAATTTTCCGAATAATACTCTAATAATACTATTAAATGCATGTTTTTTCTAATACCGCAGTACATTTTTGTCACGCGATGACGTCATGCGCAAACTAGTCTAAAATTCGTACGGCAAGTGATCATATCTTGTTAGTCTTAGTATCATGGGCTTGACCCATCCCGGAACACCAGGTACTGCGCATAACTAAAAGGTGTAATAAAATTTAACCCAAAAAAAGTGTTTGATTCAGAGGCCAACAAGTAGAAATAGAAAGTTTGGATAATTTTAAAAATACAATTAAGTTTGGCAGACTTTTTTGAGGGGGTTTATATTGAATAAATCCACCCCAAAGTTGATTTTCTTTAAATACAATTTGAAGTGTTTGATTCACGCTGACATTTTAATAACGTCTCAATTAAATATAAAGAAAATTAATTACAAAAAGCCAGACACTTTTTTGGGGTTTAATCACCGGCAAACAGGAAAAACATTTTTATTTACAATAGAAAGAGGCAGACTTAAAAAGTTTATCTGAAGTTTTAAATAAACTTTTTAATCTGTTTAACGTCCACGTGCTGTTCCTATTTTATTTATATTTCTCTGGAGTTATATATAGTTCTCTGGAATTTCATATAAAAATATAAATAAAATTGTATAAATATAAATAAAATAGGAACAGCACGTGGACGTTAAACAGATTAAAAATTTATTTAAAACTTCAGATAAACTTTCTAAGTCTGTCTCTTTCTATTGCAAATAAAAATGTTTTTCCTGTTTGCCGGTGATTAAACCCCAAAAAAAGTGTCTGACTTTTTGTAATTAATTTTCTTTATATTTAATTGAGACGTTATTAAAATGTCAGCGTGAATCAAACACTTCAAATTGTATTTAAAGAAAATCAACTTTGGGGTGGATTTATTCAATATAAACCCCCTCAAAAAAGTCTGCCAAACTTAATTGTATTTTTAAAATTATCCAAACTTTCTATTTCCACTTGTTGGTCTCTGAATCAAACACTTTTTTTGGGTTAAATTTTATTACACCTTTTAGTTATGCGCAGTACCTGGTGTCCCGGGATGGGTCAAGCCAACACAAATAAATCTACCTATTTATCTAATATAAATGGAATATAAAAATTTCAATGTGCATCAAACACTTCATGAAACAGGTGTTACTGGCTCTCCGACTATAATGTAGATAAGTTAGTAAGAGTTCCACTTAGTTAAAAAAAAATATAGAAACACAAATGACATTTGTAAAGAGTTCACAAAAAAAGTGACAGCTAGAATGAGTTCAGACAAAGATCTTATTTTATTACAAATGAACTTTTTCTGTCTTTCAAGATTTAAGATTTTTTTGGAAACGACAGCTTACTCGTTGGTGAAATTCAGTTTTTGGTGGGTAAAAGCTATAACTGCGGAGCGGTTTACCAAATTCCTTGTTATGATAGAGACAACTATTTCTGTACGAATTTCGGTATGATATTAGAATAGAAGAGGTAAAAGTTAAGTTTGTACAAAATTTAAGACACGTATGGTCAATTTAAAATAAATAAAAAAACAACTGAAAAAACTGTTCAGAAACACGACTTGAGTGATTCTGAAAGATTGCAAGGACTCGTTAGAACTTAAAATCAAAAACAGAAATTACCAGGAGGCTTAAGTAATTTTCTTTGGCTTGAAACTTTTGCTAAACAGCAGTCTTAGCAATACTGAAAGTGGGTTACAATTCTAGATCAAAATGTTAATATTGTGAATATTTCATGAACGGATAGTCTAATTCAGTTTAATAAAAGGTTTTGAAAAGTTTATTTAAAGTGCGTTAATTCGATATCTCACAAATGGGTTAGTGTTATTTTACATTTCAAAGTTGAGATACGTGGGGTTTAGGAGGTTATTGGGGTGCTTTAAAAATTAAGCCAAAAAATGACTTCTCTTAAAACAAAATTGATTTGTTTCGGCGTTTTTTCATATTTTTTATAGTTTTTGATATATTCGGGGTGGCTCGTTTTGATTGGAACACCCTGTATTCAGATCTTTTTGTGTAAAAATGTTCAACTTTGTGGCTCTTAAGGTTTTACTTGAATCGAATTCTAACTTTTTTATTTTAAATATAAATGTAAATTTTTTATTTGTTTAATTTGTTTTTTCTTTAATGTAAAATTTGCTCTGCAAATTTAAAAACAAATATTTAGGTAAAAATGAAAAAGAGACTATTTTAACTAAAAATGCCTGGAAGCTATTATAAAAATATTACTGAGCAATAAAATGATAATTATTCAGAAGACGTTTAATGTAATTAACGTTAAAGCTTTCCATCACCTGAAGGTGCTTCGATCGTTGCAAGTGAAGCCGGAGCACGTTCTAAATTCTTGAAACTACTTCCTTAACTATTTCCAGAATGTTAATCTTGCGTTTTATGGTTCCCGTAGGCCTTGCGGGCGGATTACAACCAAACAGAAATAAGCTAGTCATTTATAAAAGTCGTGGTGTAACATTATTGGTATTCGTCATTTTTGTAAAACCACTCCATCGTGTCTGACACGGCCGTGATAAACTATTTCGAAGTCGGAAACAGTCCAAAAAGGAAGAGAATCGTCTCGTAGCAACCCACATTTCACCTTTTTATGGTAATCCGTCTAGGCAAGGGCCGATTATGGTTAATAAGCACATTTGGTTAAATTATTCCGACTTAATTAGAGCTTTGGCCCACGGTAGGTGTGAATACATTTAAATGGTGTTGTTGGAGAATTGAGGAATCAATTGAAGTGCTGAAAAATCCAGGACAAGGAAAATATTGAAACAGGCATTGGGACGGTCGTAAAACGGAAGCGAAGATTGTGTGCGTCTCGACTAATCAAATGTTGCCGCGAATTTTTCATGCGACGAGATTAATCCGAGATTAAAAATATATCTGTCATGGGTGAGACTCCATCCCCGTGACACGAGAAGAATGATTTGAAAAAAATATATATACCCGAAAAAGCGTAATGCCGGTCTATATATAATAATTTTTTTCGCGCTGTCACTCAAACTGAATGAATGAGGTATTTTTTTGTTAGGTTGTATATTATTTTTCGTAATCCCCGATTGGCGGAGGGGTTGGAGGCAGTCACGCATACGTGCAAGTGGAAATGTTCTTAGTTTTCGGCTGTTTTGTGGCTTAGATTCCTTTGGGGGAGAAAGTTTGGACACGTTTGCAGAATTGTTTCTGTTACAAAATACAATAATGATAGAGATAAAGAAGAACATAAAACTTTAACAAGTATCCGAGATCGATTCAGTGAACTGAATTATTATATTAGGTTGTTGGTGGGTTCTGTCACTGTTTTATATGAACGAATCGATACAGGTTCAGAATTTAGATTGGGAAAATGCCTTGCCGAGAAATTACTTTTTTCGGATGATTTGTGGCCGATACAACAAGACAAATAAACGTCTTTTTTAGGGCACATTTCGAGCTTTATGATCATGGGCCGGATTTAGCGGACGTAAATTATCATCAGACACTCCCCTTTTCGTCAAAAATGCTTCATCCCGACTTATTTGCATAGCTGTAATTAAAACTTCTTTCTCTTCGCCTTGTTACGAAACGAGAATAAAGTTAACATTTAAATTTTAAAATGGATCTTTGTAAAGTTGGCGGAAGTACGAGGAGTACATGCCGAGTTTGCACTGCTTGATAAAAAATTCACCGGACACCTACTCTTGAAATATTTAAGTCGCAAACAATTATCGTGATTTATCAACCAGTGTTGTGACCTGGAATTAAAAACCTCGTTCAAACATTTAACTTGACGTTTCACAGATTAGCTGAAACTGAGTTGATGCTTTTTACGCTTCGCAGATCTGAATAGTTCTAGTTCAGATGCGGTTTTCATGTCGGCACTGCCGTGCCGTATTCCATATTTAATTTAAACATAGCTTTGTGGTGTTGTCAACGTCTCTAGAATGTAGTGTTAATTAACTTTTATAAAGTTCGGGAATCTGATTTGTTCAAGTTTACATTACGTGCCCTTATTCTCATTTTAATGACCAAACACCGACATTTATGCATCCACAACTCTACAACTCGTCGGTACACTACTACTTCATTATAACAAAATATTCTAAAAAAAATTTTTAATTTTTTATTTTACAAAATTGAGTGTCCTATATAGGCTAATAATACAATAAATTACAAATTACACTAAAATCGCCGTCGACTTAAGAGGAATCTGTACCTTTCCTACCGACTGCACCTTACCAATAGGAAATAATGCTTTGCAAGGGTTTAAAAGTCCCCATAAAATAAGAAACAAATATTTTTTTTAAATAAGCTTTTGCTGTTCCTTATAGGAAAAAAATTAGACTATGCTTCTCTAGTTTACTTATAACTATTGAAATAAAAACTTTGTCTTTTTTTAGTCATTTCAACAACAGTTTTAAGAAGCAATTAAAAGTAATAATTACAAAACATTACTAGAGAAGCATAGCCTGATCTTTTTCCTATAAGAAACTGCAAAAAATTATTTAAAAACATTAATTTTACTTTTTATTTTATGCGGATTTACAACCCTTGCACAGCATTATTTTCTATTGATAAGGTGCAGTCGGCAGGAAGGTACGGATTCCTCTTAATTCAATCATGTCGCTTTTCAAGAATTTCGCTGACTTTTTACTTGCTTGTCTAGTTCTCGCTAACTGACTAAATGCCTTCTCCTGTTCAGTCTCCCTTCTTATACAATCGAACGTCTTTGCTAGAATGTGCCAAATGTTTTGTGACGTTTCCAGATTTAATTGAAAATAAAGACTAATCTTTCTTGATGGATATATGAATGAGTTTATTAAAGATTTCGGGGAATTTGACGCCTCGATGCACGTCCAACGCGATATCTTTCTAGTATTTTTTGGAGGTGTTTACTCGAACTTTCTCTTATTGTTATTTTGAATTCTTTCTAACAATATTATTTACTTGAACGATTGTTCGATAAATTTTTTGCGACTTGACGCTTTGGGATTTTGTTTTTTAAAGTATTGTAGTCTTATTAGAGTTTAAAGCCTTTGTCAAATTATTACAACAAATTTTTGAACTGAAAATAGAAATCTAACGTTATTGGTGAAACTATTTCAACCAAGTATCTTAGCAAAAATTCAAGAATAGATTAAGGTGAAAATTTAGCCTTTAGCCAGCTTAGACGTTTTTTTTTGAGATGGCTCATTCATATGAGATCGATTTGTTACTTTAGTCTAAATATTAACACTATTTGTCACGTGGTGAGATTTTCACAGTTCTTGGGGTCCATACGATTTCTTTTAGATTTACTTTGCGGGGTTGCAATAAACTTATCCTCTAAATAAAGTAACCTCTCCAACGAGGAAGGCAAGTGGCCGAGCTTCTACAAATTGCTTCAGTTGGTATATATTTGAAAGGCAGTGTTATTGCTATGGATTAATACCAAAAAGTTTTTGGTCTAAATTTTGCGCGTCTCTGGTTTGGCAATACTGCTCGAGGTGTATAAAGCTTGAAGAGCTTGCCTAGAATTTTGTATATTTTTATTATGACTGTTGTACTTACTTAAAGGGACAGTAAACCAAAATTTCATGAAAACATCTAAAAATTTTAAAAAAATATCTAAGATAAAAAAATCAAGACCGCAAGTCCCTACGATCTTTGGTGTTTGAAAAGCGAAACAATAAAGTTGAATGCGTGACGTTATACCGACATCGGACCGAGTGAGCATTTATGTTTTTTTTGTTGTTGTTTATGGTTACTGAAAGTGAAAGTTATTAAAAATGCCAATCTGTTGTGTTTTCAAGTGCAATAATAATTTAAATAATTCTAACGTGACACTGCATAATTTTTGCCGTATGTATACCTCTATCTTTTCTTTCAGTCTTGTGAAATATTTTTTAAAATTACTTATTGCGCGACAAATTTAAAGAGTCGAAACTTAAAACTATGTTTTCAACTGCTTCGTGATATGTACTACACTCGTTTTTATTTCTCATATTTGTTTTCAACTCCAGTTTATTCCCAACACAACATAAACATTTCTTTGGTTTTGGCCTAAATAATACCTACACAATTTCCGCACCTACACCAAGATATGTCGTTCAATCTTTTCAGATTTTTATCGTTTTGGTATAACTTGGTTCAAAACCAAAGACCGAGATTAAAAAATAAAAATCTGCAAAATTTAATGACAGGCGAGATGACAGGATATAAACAATCTGACAACATATTAGTCGGAGTAGAATATGTCGGTATGACGTCACAGTCAAAGTTTTCCACAGTTTGGTCTCTAATATTTTTAAGACGGCAAATCGCACGTATCTGCCTTTTTTACATTTGTTCTTCAAAAATTTTTACCATATTTTTATTTTTTGGTATACAACCTATTTAACTAGCCCAGATTATTATTTTATTATTTCAGTTGAACCGCTTATTGTATCGTTTTTTGCTTTTACACGGTTTTGGTATTAGTTCTACCGCACCTCATTGTTTTATTTTCATTCTGTCACTCTGTTAAATTCGCGAATGAGATGACCGGTGAGGCCGCCACTGTCGCATTAAACACATGTTTTAAAAGAGAGTCATTCATTCTCAAATTTACTATTTTCTTACATGATTATTTATTCTCCTTTATGCTTTTATGTTTAGTAATAATAAAAAGGAAGTAAGAATAATATTGAATACTAAATTTTGTGTGTTTTGACCAGTTGTGCTATCGTAATGTGCAAAAAATAAACTAAAACAAGTTGAAGGTTAATACCTTGTTCATGTTTTAAATACGATTTTTGTAACAATTATTTGAAATATAGTGAATGAGAGTTATGTCTGTGCTTCTAAATTTGTTTTTCTGTAACTTGTGATAAAAATTTGTGATTTTATGGCGATTTATAGTCACTTTTGTCAGTTTTTCACTTGTTTGGAAAGCGATTATTGTGATTAGAAATGATTTATCAACAAATTCTAAAGGTTTTATCTAGAATGTCTTTAAGACAACACTGTAATGTGTCTGTGGTTTATTCTAATTCACAGTTTTTCTATAATCAAAAGCTGTTATAATAATTTTGGAGCTTCGTCATGATGAAGATTTTGACAACATTTCAGAGCAGCTAAAAAGGATCAAATACAAGGGCAAATACCACAATAATTGAATTTATATTAAGGTAAGGACTTGATTTTATATTAACAACTAATATTTTATTAAATCAATCATAAAGAAAATCATAAAATAACATAAACAACATGAATAGTGTTGACAAGGAGGAATCATTTAAAAATTGATCAAACTCTAAGATTCTTATTACAGGTAAGAAAAAATAATATTGGGAACCTAAAATATAACTTTTTTTCACTGTTTTTCAAACAAACTTTAAAAAGAAACGTATGCAAAATTTAATTACGATATTAATATTCTAGTAGGTTGAGGTTAGTTTCAGTTCGTTTTATTATTCAACGGTTGAATAGCTGGTCAAATGCTCGTAACATATTGTTTAACAATCATCTTACTTCGTTTTTATTATAACAAAACCATCAAAATCCTCAAATAAAGTCACAAATTAAACGTTTTTTCAGTAAGCGATCGCATGAATTCAGTTAACGACTCCCTTTGGTTAGTTCGTATTTGTACCGCGTAGTGGCGTTTAGTCTATCTCAGTCGCCTATACAAACGTCTAGATAATCGGTCGCTATAAGGTTTTTGTCTGGCACGTTTTTTATGTTTTAGGCGGTTTTTTTGTGTGTTGTCACGTTGAAATTTAAAGTATCTATTTAATCCTTTTTGTTTTTGATAGTTTTGAAAGTGTTTATAGCTGTCGCTTGTTTTTGGGTTATAAAATTATAATTTTTAAATTTTTATTCTTGTTTATAAACGTGACATACCTACTCTTCAACATCCAACCTTTGTTTACTCTCATGATGTTAGATCATAACGAAATAGACAGAATTTAAACTTTTGTGAGTGCTATCTATGTGATTAATAATGTGAGATTTTATAAATAATTTTTCTCTATCAATTTTGTGCTTCTATTTTGAGTTTTTTGTTCTAAGAAATTTAGTTACATTTCTCGATAATTTTGGAGCATATGTGTTTTAAGTTTGATGTAAAAGCTCCTTTTGTCTCTTTCTCTCTTGTTTTTTGTTTTGTACACACCTACATTTGGGTTTTGTTTATTAGAAAATTTACTTAAAATTTTTATTCTAACCTTGACCTACAACTGTCAACCTATGCCTTATTGGAACTGCGCACTGTACTGTTGGCAATAGAACAAACAAGTAGAGGGAAACACAAACAAATTGTTTTTTATTGTAAATTTCCGCGCTTAAATATTTTTAATTTTTTGTGGTTAGTGGTGGTTGTACTTTTATTGGACGTACCGTAGGTAGTGTGCAGAAGCGATCCAAAAAGTAGTTTTATGTTTTTTTTTTACTTTAGAGACTGTTTTATTGCAGAAATTTTTTAAGCATAACAGTCGTGTTTTTTAAAAATTTTAATGATAGGATTAAACACATAAAATGCAATAAGCTACTAACTTTTTAAAAAACAATTTACTTACTTGAGTGTCGTTCTATTTTCGACTTGGTCTTGTATAGAATCTGAGACACGTGTGAATGAAACTTTTACTTTCGTCACTTTTACTGTGATATACATTTATTACTTTAGAAGAATTTTTTTCGTAATTTTAAAAATGTAACCAGGGCAAACAATTTTTTTCAAGCTAGATAAATCAAGGAGATACATGTATCGAGTCTTGGGAGTGGCGACTGCTGGTTCTTAAGGCGGCATCATCAAGATAATCGCAACAGCATCCATAAAAGACAGGCAATAAATAGACAGCGTCGAGGGGATCATAAAGGACCTTCCCGTTCGTCCTTTCACGGTACAAAAACACGTGAAAATGCCGGAAACGACGGCCCACTTAATTATCAAGAAACAGGGCATGAAACATCAATCAGAGCCCGATACGTTCTTTCGTTGAAAGGTGGAGATTAAAAAGGCTGCATTTTTTCGTCGGAATTTTCCTTAAAGCTTCTAAAAGTCGACACATGTTCCATATCGAAAAGATTCGTAAGAGATCAAAGATTTAGACTTGCCTCCGGATATCAAAGCGAAATTTTCATATCGTGCGACATGTGTGCGACGGATGGAAGCTTTTAAAAGTCTTGATTGAAAAAGGGACCATCAAATTACAAACTAATCGCCGACTTATTCGTATTTTGAAGGCATCGAAGCTCATGTTTGTGTCAGTTGTCGTAGCATTTCCAGTTGAGGCACGTAGCTTTTGCGTGACGCTTCATTTCAGATACGTGCGTTAAGGTGATAACGCAGCTTTATGACGCCCTATTTCGTTTGTTTATACGCAAATGCGCCACTATCGTTTAGGGGTGATACACAGATTCGGCGACACGTTATAAATCCTCTCTTTTGTACATGCCGGGACCTTTAACGCATACACGCAGCCATTCGAATCGTCCATATTCCGGAGACGTGATGTACTCGTAAATACTGACGAGCGTTTTACGTATTTGCGGGAAAAAAATTCAGAAAGCGAAAAGATATGATTCCTTTGTTCGGCGGGGAGTGATGGTATCGAGGACCGTTCGTTCGAGCCAAACGACCCAAGTTTGTGACTGCAGTTTGAGTGACGTCTGCTCGGCCCCGTTCGCCCTCTCCTACGTTCAAATTAATGTGTTCGGCAACGGTTTGTTGGATTTACTACTGTTAGTCGCCAACTTTCCCAACTACACATCGATTCAACATGCTTTTTTGCCGTTTTATCCGGACCAATTCGATAAATCAACCGGTTTTCTAATGCTGCCTTCAAAAAATTGTTTCTATTCAGCCCGAGTAATAAATCCAATGCAAGAAGTTTATCGGTGCAGTTTATATTGACTGATGTATCAAGCATGTCGATATACAACTCTACGATTTATGACTCTCAAATTCGACTAAAAATTTTTTGCACTTCTACATACCAAGTAAGGTTCCAAATTTTATTGACGCGAAAGAAGACATGAGTTAATTTCAAGTTGATATAATATCGACAATATGTTCGTTTCTATGGAAAATTAAAAGAATTCGGTGTTGTGATTGGTTGTTGCCATAGAAAAATATTAAAATTTGCGATACCACCGGTAGTATCTCGACTTGAAATTAGCCCATTGACGTGAGCTCTTAAGACTCTGAGCTCGTAGACCACTTAATGGTCATACTAGATCTAAATGAAAAAAATATCTAAGAGAGGCAAGACCCATCTTAATAAACAAGATTGGAAAGTTAGAAAATTGATCTACAAAGAAGTATTAAACTAAATGTCAAGCTGAAGAGCAGAGGAAAATTGGAGGAAGAGGCGGAAAATTTCATTAAGTTGCTTCAATACGCAGCATTAAACAACACAAAAGAAATAATGCACATAACAAAGGGAGTCAATTATCCCAATAAAATCAAGAATTAATGAAAATAGAATACTTAGAAAAAGATGGCAACAGTCACGAGATCCTGCACATAAAACTATAGTAAACAAACAAAACGCAGAAACTTTCAAAAAAAATTAAAAATTAATTTTTATTATTAAAACAGACTATTAATTAAGATTTTGACAAAAACATTCTATAACACCCTCTTTTAGACGAAATAGAACGTAACTAGGCAAAAACAAGTTTGTTTGATAATGTTTCTGGATGTTATTCAGGTATATGATAAAGCCTCTCATGAGGTAACAAAATACAAACTAAATAAGATGTTGCTAAAGCAGAACTACTATTAACCGAATTACTAACCGAGCATCAATAAACATTGATGGAATTATGGATCAATTAAAAATAAAACAAAATGTATGTTGATGCCAAATTTAGGTGGAAAGCGCAGGTAAAGAAGAAAAGAAAAGAATTATGTAGAAAATTATGTTGCTAAAGCAGAACTACTATTAACCGAATTACTAACCGAGCATCAATAAACATTGATGGAATTATGGATCAATTAAAAATAAAACAAAATGTATGTTGATGCCAAATTTAGGTGGAAAGCGCAGGTAAAGAAGAAAAGAAAAGAATTATGTAGAAAATATAGACAATACTATTGGCTTTTTGGCAGACAATTTAGATTATCAATTTAAAATAGGTAAGTTTCTGATGTATCATCAGATATTGAAATTGGTGTGGTTTTATGAGCTACTTCGTGAAGTTGCACGAAAAAGGGTAACACTAAGATTATCTACATCTTCCAAAATAAAGTATCTTATACCATAGACAACGCTCCATGATATATGGGACAACCACCATCGAGTCATAGTTTAAAAAGAACCAAACTTTTAAGCTTGTTTAATATGATTGGCGTAAAAGCATTGATCTCTATATTCAAAATTTAAAAACAAAACTTTTTTTACTGAAAGGAATCTCAGCTGGAACACTGTCTGCACTAGCTTCGACACGTTATTACAGATTTTTAACAAGAAATGTGGAGAGTCTGTGGCTAAATTGCTTCTGCAACGTGTCTGTGTGCTTAACCGGAGGCTCATTTACATAACAGCTATCATATAACGAGATTAAATTTTTCCAGAATAAATGAAAACATACTTTTATGTAAATGCAATTTATTCATTTTTAATCAGGGCGGCTTCAACAAAGACGTTCTCGTTACTATCAGAAAACCATATCTTGCCAAGTCGTTATCCTTATGAATGACGACAAGAAAACCGACTTATTAAAATAAATTGAAAGATATAACGTGAGAAAGCATATGGCGCAATGTGGTTGTTTGAAAATTCTCCAACAATATCCGGCCATGAAAGTTGAGCTTTACAAGGAGAACGATACAGTCTTTAACACCAAGCCATTTTATCCGCTACAATGTTTATAGACATTCCGGCAAGCTCGAGCACATTATTGTTTGGAGCAAAATTTGCGGGTTCTTACCTAAAAAAAAGTGTATTGTCTGCATCCGAGACTCACTTCGTAACGTGCTTTCACAAAAAAATACGTTCATAACTGAAACATTATATTTTAGGGCGACCCCCCTCCACTAGCGCGTATTACTGGTTGTCCAACTAGACAGGCATGCATGAATTATTTCCTTCATTTAAATAGGGCTTTTAATTATGAAAAGATAACACTCCAATACGAGAGTGCATAAATAGGCGACATTATTAATACTGGTCTGAAACGTGGCCACTGAGATTAATCCGTAATTAATTTTTGGAATGTTGGAATGTATTAGGTGGTCAGGCATTCAATTGTAGACCGGCAATGAATTTTAACTGGGCCCGTTAGTTGCCATAACGGCTAATTAGACGAGATAATATCGCAATCAATTGGCGGGTGAGCGATCAATTACTAGATTTCTGTATGATTTGGCGTGATGTTATGATTCAAACCGCAAAAACCATATCCTTTTACGCCGTCAGCAGCATTTACAACTTTCAAACTAGCTCACCGCTGATTCTTGTTTCATAAAATCAGCAAAACCACATCGGCATTCTCTCTAGTGTGGTCGAAGGAAAATCTCACCGGTATTTTTGCTTCACGCGTTTTATTATTTTGGTGTTTAAATGAAAATAAAGTATTATCGTCGGTGTTATTGTCTTTTGCGGTCATGAAAGCGCCCTCTTAATTAATGCTTTACGTGCCAGAGAACATTTTTTGCAACTTTCTGTTCCTATTTATATTCCTTTTTTCTAACAGCTCGAGCATTTGAGATACGTACGTATTTTACAGTTTCTAAAGAGCGGTGCGCATTTCACACGTTTTTCCTTTTCCTTCCATTAGGCGAGTAATGCCTCGGCTTGTGTATATTTTAGAGTGTATTTCCTTATTTCTTCCGTCTGCGAATTGATCTCGAGGCTTTCATTATACAGCTGCCACCTGCTCGGCCGAATTTTCCTAATAAAATCACAGTCACAGTAAGTCTTAATAATTTTTTCCCTGCTTTCTCATAGTTGATTAATTAAATTTTTTTGGTTACATAAACATGTAACGAGTGCGGTTTATATTTTCGTGTGCTGTGTTAAGTTGTGTTGGGCTTTTCTTGGGTGCTGACAGCCACTTCCCTTGATGAACGGCCTACATAACTCGGCAAAGTGCTACACGAACAAGAACAGTAAACTTTGCGGACACCAAACGATTGTTATTTTACGGCTACACAGAGGAGGATTGCCACCCCTCGGATGTTAATTAAAGAATCAATCGGGTAAACTTTGAGAAGTTTTATTAATTAAAATCAGAAGCGTTTGTTCTTTTTTGTGTGTTGTCCAAATTTAATTAGTTTCCTTCCGTGGGTCGACAAAAAATCCGCTTATTGAGTGATATTAGAGAGTCGGAGTGAGAGAAAAAATGGGCACATGGGGAACACAACCGAAAGTAGACGGCATAGATACGGGATGAGAGGAAACCTGGCGGGTATTCATTAATCAAGGGATGTATTCAATTAGCGTGTTCTGTCGTACAAAAGAGCGAGTATATCTGCCAACAAAGGGAAACCATGGTAGGTACACGCAGTGGTAATCATGTATCATAGCGACTGCGTTTGTATGGGTAGTCAAGGAGACAGACGGGCGGTTTCTTTTCTGTGGCTGTGTCACAATGGCCAACACAAATTATTTTTGTCGTCGAGAGTTTATACAAAATTGGGAACGACACCGCGAGGCAGCGGTTTGTGCTGGCGCCCTCTCTTGTGTCATTTACCTTTTGAGATCAACGGCATAATTGAAGAGGAAAAAATTATATTAAAGCATTAACGAATCAAGAGACGCCGCTGTGGTTTTACGCGTTGTAAAAGTACTCAAGAGACAGAATTGCTGATGAAATAGGATTCGTTAAGCTCCGTTGAGGTTAGCGCGCAAAATTATCTAAATTACACGAGTAGCCGATAAAAAAAATGTTAAAAATTCAAGCGACATCAGATAAAATACCAACGAGCTTTATTAGCTCAGTAAAATTAGACAAAAAAACGCAACACTTTGAAAACATTCCGAATTGTTGTGAAGACAATTATTTCGGTGCTTTAAGCATAACCTGAGAAGTAGCTTTGATTTGAATATTGAGTTTTAGATTTTCAGGGAGCAAAAGGCAGTAATTTTTAGTTTTTTTTTAAATTATTTTTAGAACCAAATTTATACAGGGTGATTTTTTTATTTGCTACTGCCTAAAACTCCAAAAATAGGCGACACATTATACTTTGCTAGTTTTTAAACTTTAATTTTCAAAATTAAGGAATAGAGGGTTGTGAAGTAATGTCAACACTGTTGACAATACCTTTGACAGTGCTTGCAGAGTCAATTTAATTGGATCATTTGTAGTTTTTCTAAAGTTGCTTAACGTTTGTATAACGTGTTGCCTATTTTTAAAATCTCGGGCGGGAGCAAATAAAAAAATCACCCTGTATATTTGAAGCGGAGGTAAGTGAATTTTTTTTCCGTGATCAGACTATGTCAAAGGAGTTTTCGTACTCGACGTTTTGCCAACCATCTTCTTTAGCTTCTTTAGGAGAGGAGTGACAACTGGTTGTAGATGTACACTATTGATCACTGAAAATCAGACGGTTGGACTGACTACGCTTGTGTCATTATCGATAATATGACAGTGGAATATAGATTACTCAGTGTTTTAAATAAAGTAAATATGTCTCATTTTATTAAATATTTGAAATTACAAGAAAAATGCAAATAAACTGTTCCTATTCTAAGGTAAAGACAAGTGTGTTTGGTTTGATTGTTTCATTTGCAGTCATCTATAGAGTAGGTACAGTTTAGTACATCTTTTTTAAAAAAGGAATAACTGAAAAACTGTATGTTACCATTTAAGACAACAAAGTTAATTGTTGTTTTTGGTGCAACAAAAAATTCAAAACAATGGACATTGATAATGTAAAAAAAACATTTGTACATTAATTTAAATCAAAATTAAAAAAAATTGAAAAAATATATTTCGTATACTTTTGAAACGATTCATACTACGGAACAAAGTTTAGGAACTTTTTCAATAAAATTTTAATTGTACTATAATTTTTTTGCAATATACAGTATGTTTTTATTTTTATGTGTTTTTTTTTAATTAGGACTTTTTAGAAGTTACTGTAGTAGGCGGATGATGACAAATCTAATAAGTTAGTTTATTAAAATAAAATTTTCACTAATTAGATCAGTATTTATGCTATAATGTTAATTTTACAACGAAGAGTTTATCTAATTCAATGTTACGGAACTGGGGAAAAGTGCTACAAATCGTTATCAGAAATTCAACTAAAAATATCCGGAACTTTCAAATACCGGTGCAAAATTTTAGTGACTAAATTCCTTAAAACGGACTCGGTTGTAAACATTAAAAAGTCAAAGAAATTGTTTAATGAAGACAATGCTGCTTCAGTTTTTGCCGTTCATTCCCTAAGGAAAGCTCAACGATTGTTTTTAAGAAGAAGGGCAAAACAAACTAGGATAAGTAAATTTCACTTACAAAGAATCTTCAAGGAGAACAAAATTTTACCATTCAAACCACAAGTTAAGCGAACTTTAGAAAATGGTGATGAAGCCAAACGTCTGGATTTTTGTTTGGAAATGACCTACAGAGTTTTGAAAGATTTAAATTTTTATAAAAATTATGTTCTTTAATGAATCAACCTTTTCAACTAACGAAGTCATTTCATCTCAACATTGACAGTACTGTGTGGTGTGCGGTTTTGTACTATGGCATTATTGGCTTATATTTTTTTATCAAAATTTAAACCCTAATTCATATTTGGAAATGTTGCAAATTTTTTAAGCTGATAAACTAGATTAATTACCGTTAAATTAACCAATTACCGAATGGCAATGTTTTTGTAGCACGATTGCTTATTATGTAGGTATTGTTTGCCAGTTGCTCAATACAGAGATCCATGATAACTGGATAGGAAAAGATGGTAGTATTTTACAGCCTTTCATAAATTCTGATCTCACAATAATAGACTGTTATCTGTGGGGTCGTTTAAAATGTGAGCCACTACACAATGATGTAGAACAATTGTAAAATAGGATACAAAACGCAGTCCAGTCCTTATCAATCTTGAAAATAAGACGCAGTTTTAATGAATTTATAGCCCGCATTGAAATCTGTGCAGAAAAAGGAGGATTGTTATTTGAATAGAAAATTAATAGTTTAACTTTGTGAGACTTTCATTTTATTTTACCATTTGTTAAATTTATTGCATAAAACTTGAGCTCATTTTGTATATTTTCTAGCAATAAAATAATATTATATCGAGAACCGTTTGAGTTAAATAAAAAGTAATTTGTATTTTGGGGGCTTGAAAACAAGCAATTTGATATTTTCTGAGAAATCAAAAACAAAAATTTTTTTCTTCTTATAATGTCGATCTGGGAACATACTGTACCTATAAGAAATTGATATTTTTTAAAATATTAAAAAATATAACGTTTTTACCCCCTAAAAACTGTAAGCTCACGACTCTCAAGGCGTTTTTTGAAAATAGGTTTAAACATATAAAGAAAGGTCTCGACAAAAACCAGCTTGGTAGGAATTTTTTCGGTGTTAAAGTCTAATTTTACTGGGCTATATTTACCTTAACGGAATTAATTCCCTCGTCATATTTAATTAGACTTGAAGTCAACCCCTTGCGTTCAAATAAAATTTGCGTCAGTATTAAACTTTCAAATCGATAGCTAGTTGAAAAGGGTAAAACGGATGTCTTTGTGTTAATTTAACACTAGTTAAGGGCCGTTCCCTTGAGAGCATCGAGTTTGCATTATTTACGAGCGCGGCTTCTTTTTTGTCGCACCCAATTTTTAACTGTCACACCTTCGAAAAGAAGACATTTTTGCGTGTTTGTGTCGACTTCCGTAAATCCTTCAGTTTCAGTCTTCCGATGAGTCGGAAAGTGTGCATCGCTGATAAGCCTCGATTTATGAGCCGGTGCTTTCGCAGCTTATTTATAGGTGAACGTAAAGTGGTTATTTGTGCTTTGGTAGACGTGTCGTGATCTTCCCGTTAAGGAGGGAATCAAAAGAAAAGGCCTTATTTAACGGGAACGCTTCATTAATTTCCTTCAATTACGGCCGGCACAAGAAGAACTGCTATCAAACAGCATGCTCTCGTCGTTTTTTTGTTCTTGACGCGTCCTTTGTGCCGTTGCCAAAGACAAAGGAGTGTTTCCTGGCGAAACGGTGCAGATGTATCACATCATTAGGGCCAAATGAGGACCAGTCATGCTTGCATTTTTCGTTACGAATTCGAAACGGATCGATGGAGCCGTCGATTTTGTTTACAAGGGTCAGGAGCGGAGCCTCGTCGCTTCTCTTCGTCCTTCGGGATGCATCCGAAACGGTCGTCCTGGTTACCATGACGTCACGAAACTTGCAAGCTCATTACGTGGTTATGACGTCATTGCTTCATCCGGGATGACACGATTTCCTATTTTTTAAACCCAGAGGGCAACGACAAGTTTTATTGTGCATTATTGCAGACATTATTATTTTTGAAAATGAAAAATGCTCTCATAAAACTTTGCTACAGCTCGATGCTTGTTTAGACCAACTTGCCATATATATCTTTTGTTTTTAAATAATTTAAACGGCTATTTGTTACCGTTAAATGTTTTGTTTTGGGAAGTAAACACACTACTCATATCGAATTTTTACATTTTATACACCTAAATAACTTAACAAAATACATCATGTTTATTTAGTTTTTTAGTCCCAAGGCTTTACTATTTAATTATTACACTTTTAATTGTTTTATAAATCTTGAAAAAAATTGGTCTTACAGATACTTTCGTTTTCTGTTACAAGAGCTACAAAGTTGGCGCAATGCTAACAATTGCTCCTTATTTCAAAAGCTATCTATTGATACAAAAAATCTTGATTTGAATGGTCATTAGATGTAATTGCAACAAAACCACGTTAAACCACACCAGACCTCAATGAACCATACCAAAGCACACAAATCTCACCAAACCACACTAGATCATACCGAACCACACTAGACAAAAATTACACCAAACCACACAATACTACATTAGATTACTTGGTGTTCATTTTTTTGCTCCCAACTAGAATATAATATAAAATGAGCTAGACCGTTATTGCTTGTAATTTGTGACAAAAAAATTAAAGGATAGAAATGCATTTTATTAATTGGCACCAACAAACTTAACTTATTGTCTGAAAGTCAGAATTAGCATTATGTGATTGTCGAGAAGACATTTTCCAGGACAAGTTTTTATCATTTAAGGTTCGTGACTTAGGTTTATTTTTCAAATTTTTTTAAAAGAATTTGATTGATAATCTTGCAACTGGCTAAAGATTACTATAAGTCAGTCGAAACATATTAAATATGACGTAAATACAAAAATTTTATAATTTGTGGACCATTCTTTGTTAACATTCTTTATTCAAATAAATGAGAAGTAAAAATCAGGCTAAAGGCTGTAGAGCTTTATTTATGATATGATTTTTGTACAGATTGTGATAATAAAATTTAAATGGTAAAAATAAAGTTTAAACAAAATTTATGGTATTAATACAGTCACTCTGAAGCCAAATCGTAAAAACCATCCAGCTGTAACAACTTCTTCATGGGCCGACAGAGGCAACACTACAGGAAACATGAGTTAAAAGGTTGCAAAGGCTCACTGGAACTTAGTATAAAAAAAAAAACGAATTAACAGAAGGCTCAATCGATTTTTTATGATCTAAATATTCCGATTAACAGCACTTCTAGTGAAAGTAAGACTAAAGTTAGGGTCGGCAGTAGCCTAGCGGTAAGCGGATGCTTATTCCGAGCCGCTAGTGTGAAACCGATGCCGGTTCGAGCCCGGCTGAAACCATGGTTGTTGGTGTTGTTTCGTATAAAGGGAAGCTCACAATGGGTATTTGCCTCAGTGAGCTGTCCGCCCACGTAGGCCACCAAGAAAACCCCCCCCCACATGTGGTGGGCTCGGTCGGGCACGGTACTACTGGGCTCGGTAATTCGGGCACGCCATGGCCAGTGTCGGACCCCCTTTTTTTTAAAAAAAGACTGAAATTATGAGTTAAGCGTTAGATGAAAATTTAAGAGTGGACTGCAGCTTTACTGAAAGGAGTACCTAGTTGATGATAATCTTGGCAAAAGAAAACGTTGTAAAGTCGACTAAACGTTGAATTTAAGTTTCAACAACAAAATTTGACTTAATAATTTATTTGTTTGTTCAAATAGACACAAACGACACTAGGTTTTTGTCGACTTTGTAGTCCGACGAGAAATGGTGATAATTTGTTATTTTTTATATGACACATTAAAATACAGAAGAGATTGCTTCACGCAGTGTCCATCATGTAGTGCTAATAAAAAATTTATATTTTTTACAGTGTTTACCAAAAATCTGACCCACACACTTCTAATAGTACAAACACTAGAAATATAAAAAGAAAAATCGCAAAAATCCACAGCGAAAAACTGTCTACAAAATCTCAACGTTTTATCGTTTATTTAGCACTTAGAGTAAAGAACGAAGATCATGCTTAATATAAACAAAATTATTATTAACAAATATTGCGTTTCGGCACAAAATTATAACAAAAGGTTAGATAAAATAGAAATCTAATAATTAAAATTTTTAGACCGAAAGCTAGAAACAACGAGGAAGACTAAAAGTTTACGAATTAATATTGAGTTTGCTTTCAATTCAATGCAACGGCACAAAGGAGCAAATTTGAATACTTGGAATATTTGACCAAAATTCTTCGAAATAAGTTAGGGCTTCCAATTTTTAATTTGTATGGATAGTAACATATGGCTACAAAACCAATGGTTGAAGAGAATAGCTTTTTTACATCGTTTTATACAATTAGCAAATCATAAAACTTAAAATCTACCTTTTATCCGCCATTTAAACGTATTTTTGATGCAAAAAAGTGGTTAAGGTTTAACAATGTTTTAATGTAAGTGTGCTCTACTGGTATATAAACCATTTTTAAGAATATGAAGATTACAGTAAACGGGTGCTTGATGAAATATAATAGCACTCCTAAAGTTAATTATAATCATGTGTAGGAATTTTTAACGTGAACGTTAATTTATTCTAATTAAATCATAATTTCTTAAACTGAAAAACGGTGTTATGTACATAGTCATCATATTTTGCTTCATTACTTTTAGTTTGTTTAATGCTTACTTTAGCTAACACATTTTTATGCTGTATAAGCATATTATTAAATTTATTTGACAAGAATTATGAAGGAAATCTCATGAAAAGTAACAAACAATATGTGCAAAAAGATATCAAATAGGATCAAAACCAATATAAAATGAAAAAATCAAAGCGTGAATATTATATTTGTCAAACTGTTATTTGAGTGTTTGTGTTCTAATAATAATCATTAATAATGTTTGTAAGAATTAATTTCTTTATTGTTGTCCGTTTATTAATAAGAAGATTAATTATTGAATGACTTTTGTTGAAAGAAATAATTCATTAAAAATTATTTTGTCAAAAATTATCTACTTAATACATACTTATTTAATTTAAAAACAAACATAATTTGAGATATGCAATCAAAGAGGAACAACCGACTAAATGAAATAAGTTTACGCTTGGTTTAACATAATTTCGAGGATCTAACATCTACAAGATTGTGGATGTAGGTACGTGATTGTCTTATTTTCTGCCAAGACCGTTTAAAGACTAGCTTAAATTACAAAATGGATACTCCTATCAAGTTTTCTGCAGATATATTGTTTTTAGAGTATTTTATCAAGAGTCCTTTAGCTTAATTCACTTTATTACTTACAGCAGAGCGTTTGCAATAAAAGAACCTCTCTACTTCAAAGTTAGTTGAGAATTTTCATCAAGTTGTCAACAAATTTCTAAATATATATTTTTAGAAAAAAAAAACACTTTTAATATTATAATGACTTTACGAGTAAGGTTTTCAGTTGAGAACTTCAAGTACCTAACAGAAAACTAAAACAATTTTTGGTGTGACACTTGGAATTTAAAATTCCTAGACGGATTATTTATTATTTTTTTGTTGAGATTTATAAACTAGTATGCGAGCTGAATAAAAAAAGTTTGATTACGACAATTAGTTATTGTAGTATACTTGAGCAAACAAAGATTGCAAGCAAAACAAGTCGTAACTAATTGCAAACAAAGTGGCCCTTGTATTAAAAATGCAACGGAGTGTAGTAAATGAGCAAAAAAGGGGCATTATTAAAGGAAGAGTGCGGTGTAGTGTACCCCCGGGCCGTTGGAAATGGCTGAAATATTGAGAACACATCACATACCTCGACTATTCCATTAAAACTTTCCGGTAAATAACTCACCATTGCGGTCCAGTCCGCTTTATTCATATCGCAGTTCGAAACGAACATCTTTAATCAACGAAATATTTGATTTCGCTGGAAGACTTTTTCGTGTGTGTGAAAAGGGTAATTGTAATTAGATTTGGCAGGTATTGCAAGGCACGCAACGCTTTTCATTAGGATGGTGTCAGTAGGCATTGTGTCAGCTTAGATAAACTTTGAAGATGTGAGAGACCAAGTTTGACTTAATATTATTAATACGAGTACAAATCCAAAGCCGCGACTAGTTCCAAACAACAAGCAAAAGCCCCCTCGAGCCACCACACCTTTCCCGGTTTCGATAATTGTGCGAGTGAGGATTCGTATAATACCTGTCAGAAATGTCGTATCTTAAGGGGTTGTAATATTACCGATCGGATTAGTGACTCGGTAGATGTGTAATTCTCCAAAGTTGGAAAAGGTGGCCTCGAGGGAGGATGCCTTGGAAACTTTAATTTGTGAAATAATGAAACTCACCCTCTGTATTCGAACAGATTATGTCACACAATTGCCCACAAAAGACACAATGCTGCCCTCTTCTTACTTGTTCCTATAAATTTGATTAATAAGCTTCGAGAAACAATAAAACTAATTCTTGCCGAAAAATAATGGCTTCTAACAATAAAGACGTTTAACTCGACGTGACAATAGCGACTTGGTAAATAATAAATGGAAGATTGTCTGCAATTTGTTCAATTCGACGTAAAAATCTCCAGGAATCGAAACCGAACCGAACCGACCAATAAAACAAGGTGAACTCATATACCTCGAAAAAGGACCATTAAGGGAAAAAGAACAACGCTTTAGATAATCGGCTCGAAATTAACTTTATTCCAAATGCTCCCCAGCTTTTTGTTTACAATAAACGAAACGTTTTATATCGTGTGACCGTTCAGCGAAAAGGGTGTAAACCGTTAACACTCATTCTGGAATATTTTTTAGTATCTGATTTTAATAGTTTGCCTCATATTCTGTGGCATTGTTTTATACGGTGCAATAAAACTGGAACAATTAGGACACAACAGGCAAGTTTTTCGAAAGATAAAAAAGCGAACAATAAAAAATAATGTCG
Source organism: Tribolium confusum (assembly GCA_029207805.1). Taxonomy (NCBI): domain Eukaryota; kingdom Metazoa; phylum Arthropoda; class Insecta; order Coleoptera; family Tenebrionidae; genus Tribolium; species Tribolium confusum. Next base: position 18,137,750 of record JALGAY010000006.1, read on the forward strand.
CGGATAATAAAATTTAAGACAGCTCCGTAAGACATACTCATACATTATTCCACTCAGTCACGTCGAACACTAGTCGTAAATTTGATAAAACTATCGATTCGATTTGGGTAATTTATGACGACTTTACGTTATTATCTGTAAAACAATTTGTTGTTCCTACACATTAAAGACGGCCGTCCATTACTGTGACAGTTTTGATAAACATGTCGTGTGACAGCATTGTGTTTCCGGAAACGTTAATTTCAACTAAATTGAATTTTTTCCTGCGACACTATTTTATGTTCACATGTAGGGAAGGGTAGGAGAAAATGCCGCATGTAAAAAAATAACATAAGAAATATTATAGGTTCAACAAGCGTTAAGTATTATTAACAAATAGCTCTTAATGATTAAAAAAGTAAATAGAATTTGTTTTTCCTTATTTCTACTAATTGCTTCATCATGCTGGTTCTAGTTGTCAACATAGGTATTATAATTTTATAAATAATTATAATAAAAATCAATGTCGAACCCACAAGTTTAATTAAAATTCTAATATTACAGTGGCAAAGCGCTTTCGTAATCTAAAGTTCTATCTTCAGTGCCTAACAATAACAATGCAAAAAGGAAAGTAATACAAAAGTTAAAAATGTTAAAAAAACTTACCAATCTTTTGTCAAAACGAATTAAAAACATTGAAATTAAAACATTAAACAATAAAAATGTACAGTACAAATGGAGTAAAACATTATTTCCAGTTTTGCAATTTTTGGACGATTCAAAGGAAAAAATGCAAATAAACAGTTTGTTGCTATATAATTTTGCTACATCATTATACCTCGGAACTAATATCGTTTCAGTCTAAATATAATATGTGAGATAAATAATGTCTAATAGATACATCTTGTAGAAGATTTGTTATTCACTTTTATAACATATCCTCTTTATTACTTCTACAGATCAGCAAACCCAGAAACTTTCGGCAGAATTAAATGCGCACTGGCAAGTTTTTGGAGTGGGGAGACGTTAGATAAGTACATTTGTGTAAAAAATAAGAAAACCGTTTATTTCATATTTGTTCGCGCAGAGAACTTTATCAAGTTTTTGACGCGACTTGTACAAGACGTTTTCTTCTTACTTTGGTAGTGTCCGTCATTTTTCTACTTCTTTTTAAACATTTTGGGGCATTTTAATTACTACTGATCTGTACAATGCTGCGATTAACACTAATTATTAAAATGATTACTTGCATTGAAATATATAAAGTTGCATATTTACCCAACATGTCCTATATTATTTTGTTTTCGAAATATTAGCAACAAATGAATTATCACTGTTTAGTTTAAATAACTAAATGTTAATTTAGTTAAAAACATTTGAGGATCAATATTTAATTTTAAAAAAACAAATTTGTCTGTACAGTTGCATTCCTACTCTGTAATAATTTAAAATCAAAGTGTATAAAGTTAGCAATACAATAGTTACTTATTATATGATAACTGTGGAATGCACAATATTAATTATTAAACAAGAAAGGGTAGAAAAGTACCTTTTACCAAAAAGTCGTAAAATAGTATATTGTGCACCTTACTAAAAAAAAGAGGCTGTTTCCAAGCCTAAGGAAGAGATGGACAGCTGAGACGAAGTCGAAGCTATCCACTTCCTGAGGCTTGAAAAATCCTCTTTATTGATAAAGTGCACACATTATTTTTTATCCTACTTAAAATAAAAAACCTTTAACGTTAAAATAATCTGACGGATAGGTGACCTAATCCCAAAATATTTCCTAATGACTTGACTGTAATAACAAGAACTCTGCAGTTTTTACATTTTTACCTGATTGTTGTTAAACATGTTGTATGTCGAGGCATTTACTGTGTAAAAATCACATTAACCCTACAACAGATCAGTTTTAAATGTGGCGATAAGTTATTTGATAAAGTATAGGTATTTATATAGAATGACGTTAATTACAATCAAGATATCTTAATATTACAGCCTAGAATACAGTACAGATGGTGATAAATTTTTATTTTTTTTTCTTTGTTATTTTGATTTTATGTGTCGTGACAAACTAGGTTTTTATATTTGCTATACTTTAACCTGACTTTCGTCTTTTGTAATTACAGCACTCGTAATTTTTTTTATTAGATCACGTATTTCAACAATAGAAATCATATTATTACGTAGATTTTAAAACATTTAATACGTTAGATGACGTGTAACACAGCGCCATCTAACGGTCACGAATTGCGACATACTTGTTTCCCTAGCGAAACAAGAGAGATTTTCTGACCTGTCAAGAGGTTAAAATTAGCTATCTTTGAAGTGAACTAGGATGAAAAAGTTTTTAAATTATAACTTTAAATAATTGTGTTTATGTAATTGGTCAGCGGTTAATATATCAGTGAAATACATTTAATTTAAATTAATAAAATTGAAAATTTGTTTTAATTATCTTTGGGATTGAAATGCTAAATTAACTACCACAAAAATTATTTTTTTTTGATACTTTGTAATTTTGTTTTTTGGCTTTGAACATAATTTTGAAACGTTAATTTTGATACAATAGAATACTATTGGTTTTTTATAGACCTTTATCGTCCATTTTTTTCAATTTTGTTTGTTTCTGGAGCAATTTGGACAGGATTTTAATACAAACGACTCACCTTGTCTACAATTTTATTATATATTTTTGTCTTCTTTAGGACTAAGAACTGAGATATCTAGTATTAAACATTATTAGTTATTTAAACTAAAATTCTGTTTACGTTGTTTCAAAGAAACATAAAGAAAAAAATTATTGCTTTGATGTTAAAATAATATTAATTAAGACAAAAATTTTAAGACTTTTCTTAGAAAAAATTGGAAGTTTATGTATTTGTTATTGACGACGGATTTTATAAAAACAACTAACATAACACAATCACAGGTAACTCTCACCAACTACTTAGAATATTCGAGAAATTTAAGACTATGAATTTTCTCTTCGTAAAAATAACTATTCGTTGTATTTTCGGTATTCTTATTCTACTAGGCATTTTTTCGTAAAAGTTCTGGGTTAACGGTTAAAGAAAGTAATAATTCAAACTGGTAACCCAAAAATTAAACAACAAAAATTTTTAGAGAGCCCTTACATTACTGTTTTAATATAGCTAACTTTTAATAATTATTCAGCTATTACAGTCTTAAATTTTTAAGGTTATTACTGCAATATTTAATAATAAACCTCTATCTTCTTCATAGCCTTATTTTATAATTTACGGTATGTATAAAAGCGTAAGACTGAGTGCATTATTTATTTCCACAGACTAAAAACTGAGTGGTAAGACTGTATAAAAACCAATGTTAGTAATTTAATTTAACTTTGACTAAATATTTATTTACAAAAAGAAAATAGCAAAACTACATATTTAGATTACAAAATTTTAAAATAGAATTTCAGAAAACTTTAGTGTAAACAGAATACTGTAAAACTGAACTCCAAATAATATGAATGATTGCAAGGTCTACATATTTGAGAACAAATATTGTAACAGTTCACGATAAATTCTTATTTAACCTTTAAAATAAGAGCAGAACGTTTTAACTTAAACTACTATTTGAAAATATTAAATAATAAATTACCAAATAATAAAAAACAACAGTGCGACCGCTATTGGCTACAGTTTAAACTGTAACTGAACATTTTATTTATTCATCGCTGATTAGATGTAGATAAGCTTTCAATAAAGTTCTTAATTTATCTTTGTAATATTCTGAAGCAAATACAAAAATAATCTACTATAATAATAGTTTTCTTTTAGTTTTAGTGTTATTTTCTACAAGATAATAATGAGACATTTTATAAACATAATTATTAGTGTTATTTTGTATTTTCTTAATTATTTTTTCAGAACTGTAGTTTCTTAATTGTTTTTCTATTCTTGGAAAATGAATTAATGTGGTTATTTAATAATTTGAAATTGCTTTTATAAAGTACTTTTTTGAAATATTTCATAATGCAAGAGTAAGTTTTTGCAAGATTTATAGTGAAAAGCACAGATGTCCGTTCTCGTCTGATGGATAGCAGCTTCCATTGTGCCCTAGATTTACTAGATATAATTTATTATTGATTGTAATTTAGTTTTCACTAAGAGTCATTAATAAATTTACCTTTTGAATAAACACAAAATAAGCAAAAAATAATTAAATTTTTTTTCAATTTCATTTTACTACAAAGTACCATCAAGATATATTTTGCGTGCACATCAGTTCCTTTGCCAAATTTCAGGGCAGTTAATTTTAATGTGTTTAATTTAGATAGCATTAAACCCATGATGTGGGATCCTATCTCACGAAGAAGCTGCAGTATCTATTTTTGTGTTAATTGCTCAGTGATCGATAAAGTAGAGAAGGACAACGCCACAACTTTTCCCCATGTTCCGCCTCGAAGGACTGTAATATCGCCCTAGTGACTCGATCTTGAAACGGTTATGTGAAAATGGGAATGGATCGTTTCGTTTTTAATAGGTAACGTCTGAGTTTTTGGTCGTAAATGGATCATTCGACCGCAAATGCAGTCAAAATACGTTGATAGAGTGAAAACGTGTTACTCTGGTCGCTGGGGTAGCATTTGTCACCGGTTTAATCGTAGCGGTGCAAAAAGGTAGATGTCTGAAGGACAGTTCATTGATTTTGTCTAAATTGAAGCGTGTTTCGTCGAATATTGGCCGTTTCGCTTTTCTGCGTTTTCGATTCCAGATCCGCTCAAAACTTATCATGCGGAAAATACTTTAAATTTACATCAGTGCGCCGCAGAAATAAGGTAACGAAAGGAATTGTTTTATATTTTATCGAATGTTCTTGGGTATTACGGACCAGATGATTTTTGATCCATTAGATACGAAAAAACAATGATTTGAAATGCTTTTTAATAATTAAAATTGTACAAAATTTAGTAGTAATTGTCATATATTAGACGTTTTATTAGTTATTGATTCGGCACCTATTTGAAAAAAGTCAATAAATCACAATAAACAATAATTAGAGTTTTTTATTTATTAAAGGTTTTATTGACCATGGCTAATTGTAATAATATCTTTATAATTTACGTGATACATACATACATAATTTTATTCTTAAGTTCAGATTTACATTTAAAAAAAAATTATTATTATTATTTTTTTTGTAAAACACAACTTACACAAAGACTCCCAATACTAGTAGTACAGAAAACAATCTCATTAGTTAGTGTTAATTCTTCTCAAATAACATTAGAGAGATTTTTCTATAATATCTCTTGAGATTTATGAAGATTTATACAGACTAAAATAAATCATAAGATTTATGATTTATGATTTATGCAGACTATATTTATTGCTAACGTAAGACAATATTTACTTGCATTTGTTTAGTACAAAATAAAAACTGTTACGAGAGTATTATGACATTATTTTATTACATTATACATGGTTATTCACGTAAGATGACGAACCTGACTAGGTAAAAATGCAACCCAAAATACGATTTGCATAGCTAACTGGATCTATCTTTCATTATTATAATCTACATAAAACATAGATAGCTGCTTTCTATTATAACAAAATATTGCAAAACTAAAGCCCTTTGGGGTAATCTATCGGTTTTAACTCTTGGACAAGTTGTATATGGTACGGATGAAACCTATTCTCTCTCAAAATCCTACAAACCGACGATTGACTAATTCCTACTGTCTTAATATCTCTTTTTGAGCGATATGTAGATTTTCGGTTACAACTTCATTAACTGCAACTTTATTTTTAGGGCAAGTGGCAGTTCTAGTTCTAACTCTTTTAAAGCAAGGCCAATTATTTTTTAGCGTGCTCTCCAGTCTCCTAAAAATTTTGTAGATCGGAGCTCGGTGTTTGGGATAGCATGCTCTATACAAGTTTGCTTCAGCAACACAATTTTATCAACATTCACCAAAAATTAGTATCATGTCCGTTCTTTTATCGTTAGAAAACATTACGTTAAATAATTATGAATGAAAAAATATAATGACAATGACAACTACTTTTAATATACTTGAATATCTAATTTAATTTTCTAGCTCCAAAAAACAATGAGTTCTTTGTAAACTGTATTTTGGGTTGCGTTTTTACCTAGTCAGGCTTGACATCTTACGTGAATAACCCTACAATTATTATTTTGAGAATTAATGAGAAACGTGTATTACGTCAAAATTCAAAATTTTTCTACAAGTATTTTCATGTTAGCTGACCAAGGCGATACTATTAACAGGAAGTATTTTCAAATTAAATCAAAACTAAATTTAAATACACAATTTCATACTTCTCTTATTGTTACAGGAATCTATTAATCAAGAGAAATAATAATTAGGTACAAAATTGTGACGAAAACTTATATATTTTAGTGCAAATTTAGTTATTTGTCATGCGGCTCTTTTGCTGAATACCACACGAACTTGGATTTATTGCCTGGAATTTTTTTCGTTTATTCCAAATACGTCTATTTAAATACAGACTAATCAATAATGACGTTTATGAAATGCATTTGAAATTTACGGAAAGAATTCAAGTTATTGTGATATTATAACTGAGAATTTTGTTTAATATTTAATTATAATGGTTTTTTCTAATCAGTGACAGTGGAAACAAACTACTCGATGCACAAAAAGTTAGGGATATTGTTAAATTTGAACAAAAATTGTTTTACATTGGGATTTATTTATTAATATTGGGTTGCAGCACAATTTTTATTTTTGATTGTAAAGAAAGCGGCAGTATTAACTGCTTTTTTGTTATTTATGATAAGTTTTTAAATTTAAAATTGAAGAAGTTTCGCTTTTGTCGTCGTCGTATATTCATTATTGCAAAAAATTTAGTGACTTTTGAGCAAAACATGGTAAAACAAAAAATTTTGTTTGAAGCTGAAGACAACAGAGCTGTTGAGATGTTGCAGGCTGGCCGTACTCAATCAGATGTTGCTCACTCCCTTGGAGTGAGTCAAAGTGTTGCTACCGAGAGACAGGATCTGTTCGACAAAGACCCAGAAGAAGAAGTTCTCGGTTTACAACTTGAAATCAGGGCCGTTATATGTATATGCATAGTGGTAAGAAGAAACCCAGAAATTTATACGTCGGCAGCAAGAAATGCTGTTCATGCTGTGAATAAACTAAGATTAAAGGTCCAAACCATTCGAAATCGATTTCGGGAATTCGGGTTGAGAAGGCATCCACCATATTGAGGTCCTCGGTTATCACACCAAGATTGTGCGGCACGTGTGAGATGGGCCACGCAATATCAAATTTAGGATCTAGAATGGAACTCGGTTTTGTTTGCTGACGAATTTAGATTTAGCCTCAGAAGTGACAGTAGACGTATTCGAGTATGGAGAATGGATGGTAAACAGTATCAGTAACAATTTATCTGAGGAACCGTTTTATTCCAAGGGGGGTCAATTATGGTATGGGGAGGAATTTGTTTTGGGGGTTGCACTGACTTGTACATTTGCCACGGAACATTGTTGTCAAATTTCAAGCTCCTATTGGCCATAAATTTTTTTCATTGACGCCAACTGTCGGCCTCACTGTGCCGCGGAAGTGCTAAATGCGCTTGATTTCCATGGAATTCAACAAACTGCTCTTCCTCCGCGTTCCCTGGATTTAAATCCAATAAAACATGTTTGGGATTTTTTTAGGGCAGAATTACAGTCGCACAGACCTCAACCCGAAAACGCAGCTGTTACCCATTCAAGAACAATTGATAGTTTTACGTGTTAGAAGCCAAAATACTCGCTATTGACTCAAAAAAATTTTTTATGCACCAAATTTAATTTTTTCATTTATGAACTTAATTTTTAATTTATTTCTACAAAAACATCAAATTATGTTTTAAAATTAGTAAATAAAATATTTTGTTGTTTAATTCTAAAATGTTAAAATTAAATTTTTTTGTTTAATTTTTTTCCAATTTAATACGAATTTTCTTAATATGCCTAACTTTTTATGCACAGTGTATTTGAATTAAAACTGGCTTTAGAACCGGTTTTAGTTTGTTCTCGTTGTTAAAAAAACCTTTTTTTTGGAACCAACGACCAAGCACTCTATACGGTACGGAAAATTTTGTATAAGAGAGGAATGCCCGGGCAGCGAGAAATAGGAGATTAGAACCTTGTCTAATTGGGTTTAGAGGATGAGGCGCAGGTTTTGGGGTATTACATTTTAATAGTTTCCGTCAAAGTGATCAATAACGTAAGCTGTTTACCCCACATAATCTTTCTCCAACAGGTTGTAAAGTGTTTAAGAGGGCTTTCTGTCGTAATTCGACAAGAATCAAATTGAATTCCCAATCGAGCGTTTTATTAAAATTCATTATGTGATCTTTGTGCATTCTTCAATTAGTGGAGTAATTGGGCGTTATGGTCCCGACTGTTCTCATCGAGTCTGTTCGTAACGGTTTCTAGTCACGTATTCTTCACCAGACATGACTGCATTCGGCAATGTTGCTCACCAAAAGAAAAACTTGGACAATATGGGATTATAAAAGAGTTTTCGCGGAACGCGCTTATTGTTAGGAATATCAGTAGAACTAGCATGGAAATTTTAATATAAATCACAACGATTCGAAAGAAAAAGATTTTTTAACCGCCTCCGAATAAAGATTAGACGATAAAAAAGGATTTTTTTAGGTGGGTTTCATCGACACGTTACCATAACGACCGGTGTAGCTTTCCAAAACGGCCACTCCACTCCTGTGCAATAACATTTTGATAAGTGAAAGAACATCTCGAACGGTAATTCGATCGGTTTTCCAGTTCTCCGTAACAGAATTTCCATCATAGCGGAAACGTGTCGAATAACGACCGAATCACGTTCTATTTTATTGTGAAAACTGTCAACAATCCAGAAACCTCTCTATAAATTAATTAAATTTTGTTGGACCTTTTCGATGTACCTTTTTCCTTCGGAATATAACGCATTCGATTTTACATAATCTAAATAGAGGCATGCCGGAGGAGATGTCGACATCAGCTTGTCGTTGCATGCTCATGTCGTTATACGAGGTACCCACCCACCCTCGGGAAAAAAACCTGCGACATGAAACTTATTGTTAACAGGACGCTTTGCATATTATTGAAATATGAAACTTCGTGTTGGAGTATTTTTTAGACATGTTTCCAAAAAGTTCAAGTCGATTAGAGACTACTTATTAAACAAAACTATTTAGAAGTTTTGGCTTTGGCAGCGATGTCGCTGCGACAATAGCGACTCTAAGGAATTTAATTTCGCATCGAGGTACAAAGGTAACAAAAACACAGGAACTTAATGTAGTTCCACTTATTAAAATATAATATTCAACAGGATGCTACACGTTTCATTATTATACGACTCCCACTTCTAGTAAATATAATAAAGTCAAGTTACAGGAGCACGAGCTGATTATAAAGTACTAACCCAAGCGGGTTAATGTGAATTTTAATAAATCCTAATAAAATATCAGGTCTCGAGATGGTTGGTCCTGCTTAAAAGGGCCCCTCAATATACCACCAGAATCTACTCACCTGAGTGCATAATATATGAAAATTTATGCATAATAAAATAAGATTCTTGCTAGTTAAAGTTTGAAATTAAACGACGCTAAAACCCTGCCGCAATTATCCTAATGGTTCTTCCGTTTCTAATTCCCAACCCTCACACATTCCTTTTTTTACACACCTGGCTACTAATTGAAGGAACACGTTCCCTTCCCAGTAATTGGCTATCAAATTTCCTCATAAAAAATTCAGCGATCGGTGAAGCGTTTGCTTAGAAAGGCGAACGTTGATGGAAATATAACCTGATAATGATTGGCGGGGCGTTAAATGACGAATGATTGAACCCCGTAGGCTTTACTCGAGACCCTAAAAAAACACCTTACAATATGTATACAAGTTTATCACGCCTTTGGCTTTATAATTAAGGAGTACGCACATGTGGGTGTGCGTTGACGACTAACAAGATGACTGTCTTGTGTTCTCTGTATTTCGTGTGTTTACTGAAGGGTCATGAAACATACATTACACAAAGCGTCTGTAAAGTCCCCGTCGGTCTTGGAGATTAACGTACATTACCTACGTTAAATCCGCTCGTGCTCGGAATGAGTTATTTTGTGCTTTGCCTCCTCTTAATAAAATCTTAACCGCCGTTACGTGTGACAACTATGTGTCCGGAGATTTACGCACTCCACTTCACATCTATTTAATTATTCGGTACGAGAAAAAACTCTATCTTTTACGCCAGTTTCAATCCGTTCCAGGATGTAGGTAGTGCTACGATTGTGCAGTTTCTTATTATTACATTTCAACTCGAGTAAATCTTAAGTAAATCTTTTCAGGTCTAGTTTTGTCAACTCAAAAGATATCCAGTCAAAAAGGTTTTGTTAGTTCTAAATTTTGTATTATTGTACATACTTGTTAGAATTACAATTGATTCTATCTTCTGATTCTAACTGGTTTAATAATTTGGTTATTAACTAAAGATTTGGCCTGATTTCTTTTGTCCAGCTGCTCTAACTCAGTAAAAACTTAACTTAGACATTTAGAAGATTATCTCATAAAAATATTTTTGAAAAAGACGTTGCAAATCTTTTGATGTAAAGAGGTTGGTGGCCGATTTATAATCCTTTATCAGGCTTTTCCCTAAAGCTTTTATGTGTCTGGGTGGATAAACAAGCTCCTCTTTGTTTTTATGGGTGGATGGTTTTTTGGCCATTATAACAAGTGTTCATTTAAAAAGTTGTCAAGAGTGTCGTGACAAAACAAAAATATTTTGAAGTATTTCTTAGTTAAGTTCGGCTGCCATACTGTCAGTGATAGTTGTCAGAAATGTTGGAATTGTTACGTTATGTCAGATTAGTGACCTGAAATCTATTTCACGGAATATTTTATAAAATCAGTAATCTCTAAAACTTTTTGTAAACAATTATTTTTTAACTCGTATGGGGAAACATTTCTAGTGCAATATTTGCCGATTTTAAAATGTTAAGTAACATATCCACTTGCCGTCAACCTTTCTACCATTTCGAAAATAACTTTCGACTAAATACTGTTTGTGCTCTAAAGTGTAATTAGCCATTGCAACAAAATAACAATTAAGTAGACCTAATAACAAACAAAACTGAAACAGTGAACGAACAAAAACTGAACGCGAAAAAAGAAGGTACAAAATGAAAATGACTCGGAATCTTGTGAACACGCACTTAAAACCAATCTAAATGATTTATTTATTTATGATGTTTTCCATAGTTATAGTGTCTCAAGTTCCGACATCAATTTTTGCTACATTTTCTTTTCATAAAAGTATCATAGCACTCTTGACAAGTATTTTAAATGAACATCTTTTATTAACCTGGAGTTTTAGCATTTGCTTTTCTTGGCTTTATTGCGGCCAGTAACATGTCTTAAACGAGAAGTTTTATGTCAATTTGATCTAACTGCTTTTATCATAACTTGAAGTCCTGATTACTATTTTTGGCTTTTAGTCTAGGTATACACTCTTGTCGCTATTTTTTGCTTGTTTACCTTTATTTCTTTCGCTGTCTGCTAAACAGCTCTGAAAAAGTGTATGACTGTACTTTACCTATAAATAACGTTTTTATATCATACATCTTCTCACGTAATTCATATGAATAAAAATACAGTAGAAGACAAAAAACCGAACATTATGTAGTCTAGTTGATTTCGTAAAGTGTTGACAATTTTGTCAAAACTAGTGTTTTTTTTTTGCTCATTATTGTATATTAGTCGTCTTTTTTATGATTTTTTTGGTTTAAGTGCCTAAGAGAGCATTTGATCTGAACCTCATTGTTTAGTTCAGTTTTTAGCTTTTGCTCTGCTGCCGAGACGAAATTTTGCTATCACTGATAATTCTAGATTTTTTTGTATAGCACAACATTGACATCTTTTGCTTGTGACCTTGTTTTTTTTAAAAAAAATGTTTTACATTTAATTGTCTAATCAACGTTGAAGATTGTAGTATAATGTATATACCACTTTTTTTGGTATAACTTCTACATCTGTGGCATTTGGTTAGGCGTTTTGCATTTTCATTTCGATTTAAGTCCATAGATGACGACTTTATGTATTTTTTATATATCTACTCGTATATTCAATGGCGACTCTGTTACCAAAAATATCGACAAAGCAAAAAGCTTGTAGGTTTTTAAGTTTTTTTAGTTTTAAGCAAGGGCCACGCTATTTTTTCAGAATTTTTAGTAATTTTAGTGACAAATTTGAGGCGTCTGTTTGCAGCAATTTCTAAACGGTATTCATTTGCATTTTTTGTTTCTGTATCGTTTATAATATGTCCGAGTGCTTCTTACTGTTTACACTCACTCAATTTTGTTAAGCATTTTTTACTATTTCGTTATTTAGTAACAAAATCTCTATGAATTGAGTCTACTAATACAGTCATGAATCCTGCACTTCTACCTCCTAATTACCTTCTCTGAGACTTGTTGGGTAGCCTGAACTAACTAAGCTCAGTGTTTTTGTACACGCTGTATTTGGTTGTAACGAAGCGTTCTAATAATTCCTAATAATTCAGTAAACAAAACCAGATAACGCTCAGCAGCTGATTCGGACCGCGTGACCGCGACGTCATACGTATACGTCAGGGCAGTAGTGGTGGTATAATTCCCACCACACCGAGAACCACCACCAACGCTTCGCTACGATACTCCTCCCATACCCCTCGTCTACAAGCGAAGGCTATATATTGCGCCTACCGCCTCCGATACTGGCATACTTGCGGGAGCATTATCCTCGTAAGTAGCCACCCCCAGACCCGTCCACCCCTGGAGCATTATCCTAGGGGCTTCCTCTCCGATACCGCTACCCACGGAGCATTATCCCGTTGGTAGAGTCCTACCTCCCCTCCATTACAAGTGCGAGCCACCGAAGCCGACACGTCGAGGACGAGGAGCCGAGGGCGAGGAGACGAGGACGAGAAGCCGACGACGAGGAGTCGAGGACGAGGGAACGCCGGGGACGAGGCCGTGTCTATACTAGTAGAAGATTCGTTTTGTTTTGTTCAGAAGTATTATTTTATTTTATTTTTATTTTGTACATAGCTATTATTATTGTCAATAAAACCCCATCAAAGCCGCTCTTCTCTCTCTCTACGATACCCAGAACCCGACACGGAAACAACCGTTACAAATTTGGCGCCCGAGCAGCAAGTCCGAAGAAAATCGACTTTATTGAGACAGGGTACGAGAGAGCAACATGAAGAAGTCAGCCAAGATGATGGTGTCCACCGACGATGACATAGACGCCGATACTGAAGCAAGCGGATTGGATGGAAACAGACGAATTGGATGGATTTACCGCATGAAAAAACATGAATTGGTGTCCGACCTGAAGCGATTTGGGTTATCGTCCGAAGGAACCGTCGAAGATTTACGACGTCGTCTACGCGGGTATGTACTAAAACAGCCCGTAGCATTTGGGGTCAGTGAGCCAGCACCAAACCCCATCGTGACGAAGCCAGAGACGACGAAGCCGACATATTTTGCGTTTCCACCGCTGATAAGTCCGTCAACCGGTGCCATTCCAAAAAGAAAAGTGGAAACCGTAACCACCGCCAGCTACATGGATGTTTGGAATTTTAAACCGCTAGCCACCGAAAACACAACGTATATGCCACCGCCACGACTCACAACCGTCCACCAGGCCCCAAAGACAGTGCCTGTGGAGACCAGTCCGTTGACAGATCTCTCGAGTCACAGGGAATTAATGAACCAAGTTCGCAAATGGAATATCACGTTCGACGGAAGAACCGACGCCGTCGCTTTCATTGAGCGAATTGAGGAGCTGGCAGAGGCATACAGGATCGAAAGAGATCAACTGGTGAGTGCTTTACCCGAATTATTAAGAAATCAGGCGATCTTGTGGTACCGAAATCACAAGGATTCTATCCGCACTTGGAACGACTTTATAAGGATTTTCAAAACGTTCTATTTTCCGAAAGAATACCAGGAGGGCCTGGAAGAAGAAATTTTTCGGAGGGTTCAGAAACCGAACGAAAGTGGTCGTGATTTCATTACAAACTTGCAGACTCTTATCCGTAGACATGGAGGATGGAGCAGAACACAAGAACTATCCTGCATTTACAAGCACCTACTCCCGGAGTATCGCCAATACATTCGCCGGAACGACGTGAGCTCCGTGACGGACCTGCTAGAGCAAGTGCAGGAATACGAGAATATAGCTCGAGAGATAAAAACTAACAAGTTCGAGCCGAAAAATTATATAGTTGCCCCTTCGAATTGGACAAAATCCAAGACTCCGGAGAACTACAGACCACGACCAACCCCAAGTATCTGTTCACAACTCGAACAGAATAACACAAAACAAATACAGTGCTGGAGGTGCGGCGAGAGAGGTCATTTTAGATCCAACTGTAGGCAACCCCCAAAACTGTTCTGCTCGCGGTGTGGACTACAAGGGGTAATGACGAATCAATGTGAATGTAGCAGGTCAACAAACTCCAAGGGGACTGTACCTTCCCCAAAAGCTCCGAGCAGCCCCCGAAAATAGGAGCCACCCGAAAAATGACCAAAATACTACCGACACCGACCTCGATAGTAACCGAAAAACTACCGATACCGACACCAAAACCGATAAGACAAATTCAACCCCAGCCGAAAAATGATAATCGCATCATTTGGAAAATTTCCGTGGCTAACCAGGAAATTCCCGCCTTGCTTGACACTGGTTCTGTACTCTCATACATGAGCGAAGAGACGGCCGATTATTGTGTAAACAAGGGGATGCAGCCACAGGTTTTGACTTCCAGAATGCAGGCGAAAATGGCCAATGGGGTCACCGTAGATACTAACGTTTCCTACAACATAAAATTTCAGGCCAATGATCTGAAGTTTGAATGGAAATTCTTAGTCTGTCCGAATTTAACAAATCCGATAATCCTTGGGTTAGACTTCATCATGGGTCAGCAAATGGTGTTGAATTTTCAATCCGGTGAAATTTCCCACCAAGGCCGAATTTTGCTGAACATGGGATCACCACTAGCCCAGGTGTTAACCGAAATTCCCATCACCGATACAGTTGATACCGCAGCTGTAGAAGACGAATTCATCAAGAGCGAAATAGCTGTGAAGGATATGCAAGCTATTGTTGATGAAGAAGTCGACCGCATGATGCAGGAAGACATCATCGAACCGTCTGAGAGTCCTTGGAGCTCTCCAATTGTCCTGGATGACAAAAAGGTCGGTAAGAAGAATAGTTTCTGCATCGATTTCCGAAACAAGAACTCCGTACCTCAAAAAGATGCCTATCCGCTTCCCCGTATTAACGGCATCCTAGACAAACTCCGGGAAGCAAAGAATTTTTCTAAAATGGACATAGATGACATCACTTGCACAAACGCAGAACACCGGCAGAACCTAATTACAGTTTTCCGGAAGCCGAGCAAAACCAAGTGGATTCCAAACTGGAAGAGAAGAAGAAAAAAAAATCCATTCTAAAGTCCTAAACCCGTCCCTTAATAATCTACTTACAGCAAATGGACCGCAGACACCGCATGGAGACCTGGAAAACTCTCCATAATATGAAGAGTTTTTTTTTAAAGGAAGAGGAGGGTGTAACGAAGCGTTCTAATAATTCCTAATAATTCAGTAAACAAAACCAGATAACGCTCAGCAGCTGATTCGGACCGCGTGACCGCGACGTCATACGTATACGTCAGGGCAGTAGTGGTGGTATAATTCCCACCACACCGAGAACCACCACCAACGCTTCGCTACGATACTCCTCCCATACCCCTCGTCTACAAGCGAAGGCTATATATTGCGCCTACCGCCTCCGATACTGGCATACTTGCGGGAGCATTATCCTCGTAAGTAGCCACCCCCAGACCCGTCCACCCCTGGAGCATTATCCTAGGGGCTTCCTCTCCGATACCGCTACCCACGGAGCATTATCCCGTTGGTAGAGTCCTACCTCCCCTCCATTACAAGTGCGAGCCACCGAAGCCGACACGTCGAGGACGAGGAGCCGAGGGCGAGGAGACGAGGACGAGAAGCCGACGACGAGGAGTCGAGGACGAGGGAACGCCGGGGACGAGGCCGTGTCTATACTAGTAGAAGATTCGTTTTGTTTTGTTCAGAAGTATTATTTTATTTTATTTTTATTTTGTACATAGCTATTATTATTGTCAATAAAACCCCATCAAAGCCGCTCTTCTCTCTCTCTACGATACCCAGAACCCGACACGGAAACAACCGTTACATGGTTTTGCATACAATTTTAATAAAATTGATTAGTTGGAGTATTTATTGCTTGTGCAGTACAGTTCTAGATCTTCTACCGCTAAATCACAAGCCTCTTCTGTTTCAATGTAAATGATTTAAAAAATATTTGTAGAAAATCAATTCGAAAGTTTTGAGCTTTTTCTGATTATTCTAATCGTCAATTCTTACCTTAAGTTGATGCCTCTACGTAATCCAGAATTTTTTTATCGTTAAACTTTACTTCAAAAGATTATGAAATACTCTCACAGTTTGTTGTAGTCCAATTCTTGATGTCAATTCTTTACAAATTTTTTATATAATTTCACTTGTTTTTTTGGTTAAACGTAGTTATTAACATAACTGATGACGTCAGTGGAGTCTTTTGCTGGCTGCGAGTATAAATATGGTTACAAAAAAACCTTTTGTATCATAAGAATGCGTTTTATAAAGCTATTTTTGTGGCACGAGTTCAAGTTTATAAGACGAGCGCCGTAATGACTTATGAAACAATTTCATTATACTAGTTTTTTAAATTCGCGCTTTTGTAAAATGTAAATAAATGTAAATAAAAGTAAACTTTTGGATGCTGTAATAGATTTATTAAAGTGCAAGTGCTTCAAATGTGCAAAAATATGTTTATTTAAACGTTCTTAGGCAACCCTAGATATTAAAATGTTCTTATGTCAGACACGTAACCTCGGATAAAGTTTTCATAATTTCAAGCTAAAGTTTCAGACTCTATTTTAACATTAATAGAAAGGAGATCCCCTCGTATTCTTCTAAAACCAATCGAACAATTGTGAGGGAATAAGTTATATAACCGTTTTCTTAAATTAGAATCCCCCAAGTTTCGTGTCCGCCTTTTAGTAAAACTCTCTTTTTGCGGCATTTAACCTGCGCCAACGTAGCAGCCGGTCGCAATTAGAGGTCTAATTGAGTTATACAAGGGACATCCTGATTGGGGTAATGCGTGATTGATTTTATGACGTCAGCAGGATTGGGTGCTACCAATTTTTTCCCCATCAGTCAAATGGAGCGCACCGAAATCTTCATCTCGATGAATTTAATTAAAAAAAAAAGAGATCGTGCGGCTTGTCACGGCTTTTCCTCTCGTCACCTTCCCAAAAACATCTCGTCACCTGTATCCATCTCTTCCGCCGATTTATTATTATTAGCGTAAAAACTGGGGAGCGAGTTTTTGCCTGTGCTGGACTTTTGAATGACGTGACAGATAATGTTTTAGGATGTCAGCACCAGAAATCGGGATGTTCGACAATCAGCGGTCTGCAGCACCATATTCAGTGACGTAGCAGCTAAAATCCAATTACCTAACGCGATAACATAACAAATGGCTCCGGTGCCGTCAATTTATGAGTAACGCGTTTATTTCGGATAAATTAATTGGGGTGAGTTTTTATCTACACATGCTCGAGTAATTGGACCTGTCAGTTCCTTGGATAGAATTAAAAATTTAGATGAGGCCGAGGCCTAAACCGCTTACAAAAAGGTGTACATATAAATTTATTTTGTCTAAATAACTCCAAATATACATATTTAAAGAAATCCACTATATCTATACATAACATTAACAGCCAATGTTTTAAATGTTTCTTTCTCAAGTCAACAAAGACTAGTAGCTTTCCATTCTCCACGTCTCTATTAAATAAAGAACGACAGTTTGTTGATTTTGAAAAAAACGACTTACATTGCCACTGCAATTTACACGGAAAATATCTTGTGGCTGTAAATGGTTGATTTTACTAGCAATCTTAAGTTACTGTCCAATTTTTTATTTTATATTTACTTACTCAATTAAACTTATTAAAGTTGTGAGAAAACCGCTAATTTTTTTATAAACATACAAATGAAAAGAAAACTACATTATGTCGGACGTTAAAAAATGCTCTTTATTTTATTTTGGAACTATAATCTACTTTATACGCCCGCAAATCAGGGCGTAACCTTTATTTTTATAGCACTGAATTTTTTAAAGTGCTACGCAACGGTAACAAATAAATAACTGTACATTTGTCTAGCTGTCAGATAAACGTTTTCAATTTTATAAACGTCACTTTTTACATTAAATAACAATTATCATGAAAAATCCTCAAAAGAGCGAGATACAACTTTTTTTTGAATTTTGTTTTTACCTGTTGTAACATTTCTCTAGAATATACCTTTTCACACACGTTTTTATCTGTTTCTATTTTGAAAAATCGCAAAACAGAACAGTTTTAAAAATGACAAAAAAATTTATTTAAAATTAAGCTTGGTTTTTTCTTATAATCAATTGTCACTGTCAAAATTTTTTGAAATACCATATGTACCACTCTAAAACCTGCATTTACGGACCGACTTTATAGGTTTATTTATTTATTTATTACGAAGATGTTAGAAATCATAAATTGTATTAAAAAACTAGAAGAATGTTTTTAGAGAAATAAAAAATCTTTAAATCTGTACACATAAATCCACTAGCGGTTTACTCCTCGGACAAGGCCTTTGATGGAGTCAGGCGGTCAATTTAATTTCGTCAATCTGATTCGATTGTAAGGAAACTGTTCGCGAATATGAAAATCGTTTATGCGAACGACATATATGTTAGCATTTACGCGTCGACGAAGCTAAAGATATGATATGAGAAACGAGCCTGGCGATGCGAACTCGAAAATCTGCTCATACGCTACGACAGATAAACGTAATAAGACACTGTTTCCAAGTGGCCCATAAATTGTTTCGGGCATGTAATAAAACTTGCGCGATTAAAAAAAAACTATAAAAGATTTTTCTCTTTGTTTCAGGTAAGACGAGGTTTATTTATAACATCATGGTTTGCTTTTTGGATAGCTCCGCCACGTCTAGGCCTCCCTCGAGATGCCACTTGGTCGAAAATACGCACTGGATGTTTATGACATCGTTACTGCGAGGTCTATACATCGAGGTTATGTTTGTGTTGTACAACGTCGAACGGTCCTCTAGTGCATTATTTATCACTCTCTTTATTTTTTACGAACATTTTCTCCGCCTTTATTTGAATTCGAAACTGCCAACTTATAAACAGAACAAATAGTTTTTTCTGAATGGCAAGCGACAAGAGGGTGACTAAATTAAATAAAGAAGAGTCGAGAAAACATGAAAACGAGCTTAAATTTTAAATTGACGAACTCGGGAAAAGACAAATTCATCCCATCATTATCGAGATATACATCCTAAATATCTATTACTTTATTATATCTATAGCCGCTGCACGTTATCTGTATTATCTTTCAACAGGCCGATAACAAATGACTCGAATCCTGGTGAAATATTGGCCATAGAAAAGCCGCAAGCAGGGGTCGATACACATTTCCTAAATATTATGCCATTCGCGCACCATCATCGATAAAATGGAACACACTTTTTTACTTTTATTGTCTGCAAGTTGGTACTTACCTGGCAGTTTTATGGGGCAGATTTTTGACTTGACTCAGAAAAATGACGCATATCATACCTCACAACGTATTCAAATAGAAAGGAAATGTATATTTAATCTGCTTAAAGAATCTTTTAACGAACTTTTTTATACAAAACCTGGATTTAATCCTTTTGTTAATTAAAAAAAAGTTGCTTTTAATATGTAGTTTGCCAAGAACATTTACTAAATAACAACAAAGTTTAAATCACGTGACTTAGTTATTTTTTAGGTGAAAAAGTTTTTTTTTAATTTAGGGATTTTTATGATGTCATGGGTGGCAACAATACAACAAAAAACAAATAATTTCAAAGTAAATGTTACAAACTGTTTTATTGTTTTTGCAGCACAACTAACAAAGTCTGATTATTATTAATCAACTACAAAATGTCTAAAGATCTAGAAGTTATCTACAATCTGTCTTACATTTACATAAACAAATCCTATTTTAGGTCAAATTCTGGTTGACGCCACTCACCGCCTTTTTGAACAAAGATTGCCACTTCTTATAAAGTATGTCTCCAGATCGACTTTAAAAGAGAAAAAAATTTCTTATTTTTGATTTCTCAGAAAATTTCATTCTTCTTGATTTGCCTTGCTTGTTTTCACACCTCGAAAACAGAAATTACTAATTAGGAAAACTCAAACGGTTATCATTTTTTTTTAAATTTGGACGCTGAAAAGGCCTCATCCGCGCAAATGTAAGCAAAATAAATCTTGTAAATTTGTTTTAAAAACATTGTAAATATGATCGAAAAAAAAATGATTTTGACTTGACTTTGATTCATAATTTGGACTTGGTTTTTTCGTAGTTTTTAGAAGTAACTCTAGTAAGCAGATTTTATTGAAAAATACCACTGACAGCAGATGACAAAACTAATAAGTTAGTAGAACTGCAAATTAAATCTTTGCTAATTTGAAGAGAATTTAGGTTATAGTGTTAACTTTACAGCAAAAAATTTATCTAATTTAATGTACGGAACTGGGAAAAGTGCTACCGAGTTATTATAAGAAAATTTAATCTAAGATATAAGAAAATTATTATTTCGAATTCTGGTGCAAAAATTCCTTGAAACAGGCTCGCTTTTAAATATTAAGTAGCCAAAGAAGTTGTTCAATGAAGACGATGCCGCTTCAGTTCTTGCTGTTCATTTCGCAAGAGAAGTTTTAAGATTGTATGTAAGAAGGAGGGCAATACAAACTGGGATAAGTTAATCTTATATAAAAACAAGCAGGGCAAACCAACAAGAGTAAAATTTTCTGAGAAATCAAATATAAGAAATTTTTTTCTCTTTTAAAGGTTATCCGGAGACACACTGTATAGGATATTATTTAAATTCTTTAAATATTTAATGTTACTAAACAAATACGGATTAGAAAAAGCCAACCAACATGCTTTTTGACGTTTTAGAACAATTATTATATTGGTGAGGAAAATTTTGGTTAGGTGTTATAATGGGCGGTTTGCCGTTAGTGATGCTCCGTTTTTAGTCTGCCACTGCTAGTAGAAAATCGTATTACGAATGGTATTTGAAATATTTTTATTTTTTGAATCTGTTAAAAAATTGTTCAAAGAGTTTGGTATAAATTAAAACATCTAGAAGTGGCTTATTTACAATTAAAAATCGGCGAGTTGGGAGTTGAACCGTCGGTCCTCGTCTAACTACACAATTTACAAGCGCCCTACGCGGAAAACTGGCTGAATACGTTTATTTTACAAAAGTTTTGTTCTGTATGAAATTAGAGTAACACTCGAGTTGAGTTTTTCAAATAAAAATCGTAGATCGCTGATGCAGAACGGCTCCTTATTAACTTTGGAAAAAAACGAAGCTTGAAAAAAGTCACATTATTAAGTTTGGTGGAGGGTGAAGAGACAAAAGTGTTGAATTGTAACAGATTGTGGTCGAAAAACTGCCTCCAAGTCTTCTTGTATAAACAGCTCCGATCGATATTTCCGTGATGGACTCTAATTCAACAGAACCGGCTCATTTGGTGTGCCTTCATTATGCATCGAGGATATAGCTAATAACTTCAGCACCTCGGGTGAAACATTTTAAATTCATAACGACCCCTGATGGCACAGATTGCACCGAGATAAACACTCAACTGAAAATAAATCGGCCGTGACAAGTTCTTATTTAATAGGGACACTTTTTGACTTTGTGTCGTTGCGAATAAAATTTAAATTCGTGTTGTCACATTCTGAGAGCAACAGTTGAAGGTTTTATTACATTTTTATCAGCATCTCTTTATTAAACTTTGCGACACAAAAGACTAATTTCCATTTTCTCGCTGTGATAGAAGTGCTCGCCAAACGAAATTGCCTACAAGATACAATAATACATTATTAGGAATCGAAAGTGCTTTTTTCCTTTTTTATTAATATTTTAAAACTCAAACACGGGTAATATAAAAGGATGAAAGGCGGATAATCCAATTAGTTCTAAGATCATGCAAATTACATTTTTATATTCTTTTATACTTCCACCTAATATTCTCTTCGACAAAAATTAATTTATTCGCAGTTGAATTATTAACAGTGTATAAGAAAACTAAATCATGGGAGGATACAAAATAACTCAATTCATTTTTGAAAACGATTCTTCTGAATTACCATCCTCTCTTGGTATCTGACATTTCTATCTCGACCCAAACCAGCCCGCTTTTCGTCAGTTATTGATAACAGATAAAGGGGAGGAAGCCATTGTTACTTCCGTCTAAATGTTTGCAACCAGTAAAATGGGCGGACAAATATTTGATTTATGAGTTTACGAGTTTTTCAATTTTAAATTGTTATGGCAAACATTATATAATGTTGACGGGTTGAATAAAAAGGGGGAGATTTGATTTTTATCGATTCCTCTCGAAACTATTGTCTGTATTTTTTACTTGTTTCGTTTTTTCACCACAAATTATTTAAATTGCTGCAATACGAATTAGCATCTCACAATGAAAATCATTAGAAAGACCTCACTCGGATGTTATATTTTAATAAATTAATATTCATACAGGCGCTCTGCAGTCATCTTAATTTAAAATAAGTCTTTGAAGAATGGAATAATTTACATTATTCAGAGATAAAGGTGGAAATTACCGCTGGTTAACGATTCGCTTTGAACGTTGACGGCTAGATTTTGCATCAAACAGATTCGAAAATGGGCAAAAATAAAAAAAAATACCACAACAGTCGAGAATCTACTTCCGACAGTTTACACATTCAGTTATTCCTATTATGAATTACGGAACAATCAAAATAGAGTGCTACGAGAAATTATTACCCTCTAGTGGATTTGGTGGATGCGCCGGGCAAATTTTTTAACATATATTGTATTTATGAACAACCAATTAAAACAATTTTTTGTGCACATTTCAAGTTGAGATAATACTGGTAGTATTGCAAATTTTAATACTTTTCCGTGGCAACAACCAATCACAACCCCAAATTGTTTTAATTTTGCTTAGAAACGAAGATACTACCGGTATTACCTCAACTTGAAATTAGCCCATTTATTTATATAGTAATGTGTGTTCGTTTAAAAAAAAACTCGTAGCAAGTCATGACATTGTTACGTATGTCGTACATGACCCCATACAACAACCTCCATGACAACAAAATTTTTATTATTTACATTATTCGTGTATTGTTGGTTGCCTACTATGCAATTTTATCCGTCACAAAATGTCTCCTCTTCCTGTCAAAGCGGGCTTGGTCTTGGTGTGTTTTTGTGTGGTTGCCTTCGTGGTGTATTAGTTTTTTAAACATTCGTTATTTTATTTATCAGTATTTTTCAATACTAAATTTTGTGTTTTCCTTGATTTGTAATCATGGTGTACACCAGTGAACAAAAGACTTTTTTGTTGGAAAGTTATTTCCGAAATGGAGAGAAAGTTAACGGTGTTTGGAAATATTCAATTCAGCCGTGCCTGGAGGAGTTTCGAGAAGCTTTTCCTGTTGTTGTGTATGAAGGGTTTAAAAACACTCTCCACCGAAGTGTGAATCTGTTCCGTGAAATTGGGGCCATTACACGTAAAGAGGGCAGTGGAAGACCAACTAAACGAACAGATGAAGTTATTCATGCTGCACAAGAGATTCTACAGCAAGATCCAAAAACGTCGATTAGACAACTCTCTCAGCAAGTTGAACTTTCTGTTAGTACATGTCATAAACTCCTACGAAAAGATTTACATATGTACCCTTATCGTCTCCAAGCCGTTCAAGATTTACGACCCGTAGATTTCCCTAGAAGATTGCAGTATTGTCAGTGGTTTTTAAATAACATTGCAAATAATAATGAACTCCTTCAAAAAACTTTCTTTACGGATGAAGCGTGGTTTTACCTGTCCGGCTACATGAATTCACAAAACACGAGAATTTGGGCAAAAGAACATCCTTATGAAATTGTAGAAGAACCTCTCCATTCACAAAAAATAGGTGTTTGGGCAGCTATCAACAGTTTTTGTAGGTAATAAATGAATATATTTATAAAAAAGTATTTTTGTTCTAATTGTCGAAAAGTAAGGTTATGAGATCTGTCAGTTTGACAAGTGTGTAAAGGATTAATCACAGACATACAAAACAATTGTTTTTTAGTTTCAAAGCACTCTAGAGTTTTTTTTAAAAAAAAACACACGATATAATATATAAAAATGCAAAAATAAACATACGCATTTTTTCTATTAACTAACAAAAATGTAATAAACACTCAGTTGTTTAGAGCGATTTTTAATATACATATCGTAGTATCGTAATTTTTAAATTGATATTTAAATTTATTTTTTGTTTACCTAAACTAAAAATGTATCAGTAATGACTGCTTTTGAGACCAGAAAATACGTCTTTGTTTGTCCCTTATATCAAAACTATTTTGTTATTCTCTTCTGTCACAAGTAATGTTTGGTGGGCCACTTATAAAAAATATGCTTACAAAGTATGCACTGTTACAAACTAAAAAAATTAATCAAACAATATATTCTTAATGGAGGCAATCATTATGTCTTAAAATCCTTGCTTCTTTTGTTTGTTGGATTAAAGTTGGATTAAAGTGACATTCAAAATTCTTTGCCATCTAAAACTGATATCTGAAATCTCTTGAGATTTGACACATGAAAAAATTTCTTACCATTTCAAATATGTATCACTTAGAGAAAGAAAATGAGAGAACAAGAGTCGTTCAAAATAACGAAATCATTTACTTGTGTTATAACTTTTTTATTTATTATCTTTACTCCGAAATGTGCAAAATATACATGCTTCAGGACTAAGGTGACTCACGACACTTGCAAACTTAAATACTAGTCTCCCTATAAATAATCCCAAACAGATTCTTGGAATATCAGTCCAGGTCCGTCTTCAGTAATCTTTACCTACCTAAAATAGTGAAACCACTAAACTTGCACATTTTATTTTTTGTTTCTTGGCTTATGTATCTTTATCTTGTTAATATTTAAATTAGTATTTATATTACAATTGGTTAAAATTCGGAACAATAATTTATTTAATAATAATTACAACAATAAATAAATAAAAACATATCACATACTAATCACTATCGACATAATTATCACTTTCGTCGCTGGACTCATTGTCCACATTGATTAATTATCAAATCCGGTAAAAGTTTACTTCTGTACATATCTCCTTCACGAATTACATGTTCTACACACTTTTTCCAGCTGACGCTCGAAATTTTTGCTACTTCGTCCTTAATCAGTTCGATTGTACCACAACTAAATTTCGGAGAGGTATTGTTCCTTCGTAGATGCCCATTTAGCTCCCCACAAATCATTTCAATTGGATTAAAATTGCAATGAGAAGGGGGAACACGAACAACTTTAAATCCACGTTCTCTGGCCATAATGTCGATATAATATTTTTTTTCAAAAGTTGTTGTTTTCAAAACCTCCAACAACTGTTTTTTTGTAGGTATATAATACTTTAAAAAAGAGATAATTTGCATGAAGAAATTTCTGTATTTCTTCTTTTTTTGAAGAACTATCAGGAATTTTTTCTGCTTGGGCGGAATGGTAACTTACATTGTCCACCACGATGACACTATTTTTTGGTATATTGAGAAGCAGTTTTCTTGAAAACCAATTTTCAAAAATGTTGGCCGACATATTTTCGTGGTAATCTACTTTAGCCTGTTTGACATCTTTTGCATAAAGTAGCAAAGCATTGTTTACCCAACCGGCTTCAGATCCCGCATGTAAAATTACAATGCGTTTTCCTCTTGATGGTGGTACATCTATGCAACATTTTTTGCTATTATCATTCCATCCTTTCTTGACGTTGTCGTGACTATCAAACCAAGTTTTATCTAGATATATGATAGGCACATTATCTGAACGTATTTGATAGATTTGATTTAAATTTCTTGCCCTCCACTCTGAGATTTTCTTTGATTTCATCAAAACTTGCCTCTTGTTAATTCTTTAAAAAAAAATCCGATGTTTTGCAGAAACTTTCTTGACAACACTTAATCTTTAAAATGCTTTGAACTTGCTGGTGCAATGTTTTTATTGTTAAAGTAATGTTTTTGTCATATGCCTCATAAATTATCCTCCTTATTGATTTTGCATGTGGTTTGTTAAATAGAGAATTTGCATTATTTTTTCTGATTTTTTTCTCTTGAATGCTTTTCACTACAATGTCACGTACAGTCGCATAAGATGTTTTAGTCATGTTAGAAGTTTTTTTTATGGCTCCAGATTTACTTTCCAACGATCGTAAATAAACATTCACATTCATAATTATAATCTTGAGAAGTAGCGGCAAATGTCTACGGCGGTGTTTTCTGCCATTTGAAGTAGTAGGCTGATCATCGTTGCCGCCGCTATCATTGTCGACGTCGCCGTCGCTTTCACATTCAACGTTGTCGTCGTTGTTGAACTTTCCATCAACCTCGGACCAAGGTTTCCACATCTTAAAGATGCAAAAAAAATTGAAAATTAAAATACATAAAATATTTACTGATTAACAAGTTCTAATCATACACACCTTTTCAAAAAAGGCTGTAAATGAAGTCTTAAGAAAGACTGATTTGTAACTGCCACTTGCAAATTATTAAAAGGAGTATAGGACACAAACTAAAACACCTAAATAACATCTGAATAAAAATGACGATAGAAATCTGTTTTACAAAATTAGCATCGGAGTATTTATAAAGGGTTTATTTACTATCTATTTAATATTTATTTATCTGCTTATTTACCATCTATGTCACGAAATTATCTAATCGATCTTGGAAATATAGTAGTATTCTTTTAATTTTACCCGAATGTCGTAAAACTTAGTTCTCTTTCTTGCTCTTTAAGAAAGTAGGTACGAACAAGTAGGATAAACTTTTGTCCGCTCCCTAATCCGTCATATGGTTCTCATCTCTCTCACTCCAAAGCCATTTAAAAGAGACAGCAAAGTTTAGCACGCCTTTCTGAGTTACCCACCCAAAATTTATCAGTGATTCTCAACAAGTCTTAAAAATGCAACGGGATAAATTTTATTTACAAAAAAAATTATAACAAATATTTGAATTTATGTACAAGTCTATTTACATTTTATTATTACTATCATTATCATGGTAACAATTCTATTAACAAAATCTTTTGATTAAACTGCTTTTCGTATTTAAAAATGACCAGATAGTTTGAGAACTCCTGGTACTCCAACTTGCTCTCCCTGGTAAAGTAGACAACGCTTGGCTTGGAATTTGTTTCGCTCATTCGCATAGAAACAACAAAGATAAAACTAGTAGCGCATAGGGAGGTGTTATTTGATACAATTTTACAACATTCGGGTAAAATTAAAAGAATACTACTATACCATTAGAATTTATAATCCTATACATAAGTTCTAAAAAAATAGGTACCTGTTTGTTTAAATATTAGCAGCTTTCTAATAAGTCTTCTTCAGTTAAACTCTCTGTCTGCATCTAATAAGATTAAGAAGTTACTTTTAGTTATTTCATTAGTATTTTTAATAGTGGTTACACAGAGTAGCCATTTTATTTGTTAAAATCGGACGGTAATTGACGATGTCACAAATTTTTCCGTCTTGCCAATATGACACCACATCGCATCGGTTTGTTACTTAGCTGCCTGAAATATTATTGAATGCAGCCCTGACCAGGTCTAAGCGTGCCGCTGTCAGACTTTATTAGGGTTTTACGATAGGGAGGCTCTAAACTTATTAAAATAGCAAAACTATAAAAGATCGTAAAAACGGTATTTTTTTAGTTGAACTATACAATTTCTAATCCGAAGGCGATCATTGATTAAAATAATTGAAAAAATCCGTTGCTCTTGGTTCTAAAATTCTTGTTGGCTTTGCTTACTTTGATAAACTAAAGGTTGCTCTGCACAGTCTGGAACTTGGTCTGATTCAGCAAATTTTTGTGCCCACAGTTATATACACCATACAATCTGGTTTTTGAAAGATGAAAAAAAGAACTAAATATTAGGATTAAGAAATAGGACTTCCAATCTATCCTCATACTTTTCTAAAGGCGTACCCAGAATTGTTTTTCAAGTGGGGGTTTTGAGTTTTATATTTTTCTGCAGCGCCGGTATGTTTTTTTTAGAAATTTAGCAAAAGTTACCTAGTCCTCCTTAAAAAGTATGTATGTAGTATTAAAAAGTTAAATACGTTTCTCTAGCAGAATATAAAGCATTCTTTATTAAGTAGTAGTATCAAAAGTTGACAAAACATTTTTTTCTTAGTAATTGTAATTTGTTGCGTAAAATTATTATATTATTAAAGGCCACGCAATGTTTGCACAAACCTCGCGTAAATATTTGTAGAAATTTAAGAGCAAGGTAATCCGCAAACATGAACAACTTTGTATAATTAAAGCCGTTATGAGAATTTCATTAGTTTTGTTTTGTACGTTACGTTTTGCTTTTGAAATTCTAGTTATTACAGTTCCCACAAAAGCTGCAAGACAATAATTTCGCTGTGGACTGTCCTGTTTATCGGCATACGCTTATTCTGGCATGCGTTATATGCCAGGATCATATCTATACTTCACAGGCATCTGAACGAGACTTAATTACTGGAAACAACTCAGAGCTCCGGCCTCAATAATGCCACGTCAAATTGATTGTTCGATTTCCACTACACTCGGCTACGAATCTGCCGTAAAAACTCCACCACGATTAATATTCGTTACCACCCCGACAACAAAACTAATCCCGACACGAATTCAACCATTAATTTTTCTTCGACTAACAACTATCAACCCGCAGCGGGATTAACTCATTCAGTTGCTGCAAATTTTTTACGCACATCAAAATTTCGATTTAGAGAGGCAAACTTTTATCAAAATTTAAAAATAGAAAAACGTTTTAAATGCCAGGTAGCAGAATTCAGTTTGCATTCAATATGCACAACGCGGAATGTAGTTACGAATATATTTTCAACGCTTTAGTGCTTGTGGCAATTGGATAATAATTGTTTCCACGGTTTTTATTAAATACATGCTGAATAATTCAATAGATAACTAAAATATTATGAACAAAATGTGTAGTTGGGTTTATAATTTTAATGGCATAAAAAGACGAAATAATAAATGCTGTTATTTCACTGTATCAACTTCAAATTTACAAGCATTTTTGCTCTGTTGACAGTTGTAAAATCTGACCTAATAATTCATAAAATTTGAGTTATTACAAAGTTTATCAACTTGCATACGCAAGACCAAAATTCACAATTTAAAAAACCAGCATTAGAGTAAATGAATAAATACAAAACCACTAACCAATACAGGAGGTTTCCAAAATTTTAGTTTAAATTACATTACATTGCAAAAAAATAATGAAATTAAAAACCAAAATTTAACTATATTATCAATATATAATTAGAAACACCAATTGTTTAATCTTCAATTAAACAGATTTTTTTTCTTATTAATTCTTATAAATTCTAAATGGATGTTGCGTTATTTGTCAGCGCTTTTAGTTACACATTCTCATTGTTTTGTAATAAATATTAGGCCTTAGTAATCAATTAACCGTAGAGCAATGACTTGCATTTAATAACTTCAATGAATTAAATTCAATTCTCTTTGTTTGGAAAATACTTTTTATGTTATTCTGGTTTAGAACCACTGTAAATAGTTTATATATTGTTAAGTTTTTGACTGAATAAAGTAGTATAGGACGAACCCTCAAGTTTTATTACTCCTGCATCATCGAACACCAATAATATAAAAAGCGGACTTGAGAGTAATGAATGATACATAAATATTCTTGGTTGTGGTAAAAAAAATAATATATAAACCTTGAAACAGTAAACACTTTTTGTAGTTTCGAAAGTTTAGCAATCGTCGGATTTTATTCTTAGCTTTTCACACTACTGGGCTAATTTCAAGTTGAGACACTACCGGTAATATTAAAAATTTTAATACTTCTCTATGGCAACAATCACTCACAACACCAAATTATCTCAACTTGAAATTAACCCATACGTTCTTAACTATAAAAAGTTATGTTTAGGGTTCTTGAGGTCATTTTTCTAAAATTGAAGTATAAGTATCGTGTGTTAAAAAAAAAAAACTCTAGAGTGCTTTGAAACTAAAAAACAATTGTTTTGTATATCTGTGATTAATTTTTTACACACTTGTCAAACTGACAGATCTCATAACCTCACTTTTCGACAATTAAAACAAAAATTCATTTTTGTAAAAATATTCATTTATTCCTACAAAAACTGTTGATAGCTGCCCAAACACCTACTTGTTGTGAATGGAGAGGTTCTTCTACAATTTCATGAAGATGTTCTGTTGCCCAAATTCTCATGTTTTGTGAATTCATGTAGCCGGACAGGTAAAACCACGCTTCATCTGTAAAGGAAGTTTTTTGAAAAAGTTCATTATTATTTGCAAGGTTGTTTAAAAACCACTGACAATACTGCAATCTTCTAGGGAAATCTACGGGTCGTAACTCTTGAACGGCTTGGAGCCGATAAGGGTACATATGTAAATCTTCTCGTAGGAGTTTATGACATGTACTAACAGAAAGCTCAACTTTTTGAAACAGATGTCTAGTCAACGTTTTTGGATCTTGCTGTAGAATCTCTTGTCCAACATGAATAACTTCTTCTGTTCGTTTAGTTGGTCTTCCACTGCTCTCTTTACGTGTAACGGACCCAGTTTCACAAAACAGTGTTACACTTCGGTGGAGAGTATTTTTAAACTCTTCACACAAAACAGCAACGTCAGGAAAAGCTTCTCGAAACTCCTCCAGGCACGGCTAAATTGAATATTTCCAAACACCGTAAACTTTCTCTCCATTTCGGAAATAACTTTCCAACAAAAAAGCCTTTTGTTCACTGGTGTACACCATGATTACAAATCAAGGAAAACACAAAATTTAGTATTGATAAATACTGATAAATAAAATAAGGAATGTTTGAAAAACAAAAACACCACGAAGGCAACCACAGAAAAACACACCAAGACCAAGTTCGCTTTGACGGGAAGAGAAGACATTCTTAGGTTATGGTAAAGATAATTTATGACGGGTAAAATAGCAGTAGGCAACCAACAATACATGAATAATGTAAATAATAAAAATTTTGTTGTTGAATGGGCTCATGTAGGACATACGTAACAATGTCATGGCTTGCTACGAGTTTTTTTTTAAACGAACACACATTATTTTGTGTCTCTAGGGCATAAAGTTGGCAAATGCTGCCGAGTGCATTGTCGCTGCACGAGCGTAGCGAAGGCAGTAAGAAGTACCTAAATGCTGCAAATGTTTTTTGGCAGAGTGACATACAATAGTTTTTTGCTT
This sequence comes from Tribolium confusum, assembly GCA_029207805.1. Lineage (NCBI taxonomy): Eukaryota > Metazoa > Arthropoda > Insecta > Coleoptera > Tenebrionidae > Tribolium > Tribolium confusum. The sequence continues at coordinate 18,169,238 of JALGAY010000006.1, forward strand.
ATCTACTATTAACCGTAAATTAATAATGTAAAAAAAATAATGTTTTTATTTATTATTTATTAAGATGTGTTGTTTGAATGTCTACTTAATTTTTTTACAAGATCAAATATTGTTTAAGTTACCTCCTTGTTGTTATAAAATTTGGGCGGTTAGGTATTTTTTGTTATTTGACAACATCTATTTGACAGCAAAATAAAGGACAATATTTTTGTTTCATTTAAATATCCATTCTATTGTTTTACAAAATAACATTGTTTTAAATGAATTGCACTGTAAGTATTGCGGCAATATAGCTTTATTTTAATTTATCGACAGAATTTCTATAGATAACTTTCAAATTGATTCTATCTTTAAGACTGCTGAGACTAACATGAGTGGTTTGATTCCTCTAAGTAGAAGCCTATCAGAGCAGAATATCAGAGTATTAACCTTAGTCCTGGAGGTGCAAAAATAATGTTTGATTTTTTAAGAGAAAATTCTTAATATGTACAAAAAAGGTATAGTTACAAGAGTACTTGTTTCCAATTTTTAAAAATACATAATTTAAAATTTTTAATAGCAAATTCACAATACTATACAGTCAAACTCGGATATAACGTCAATCACCGGACCAGCGGAATTTTGACGTTCTAAGCGGACTGACGCAAAATTCGAGGTGAAATTAAAAGTCTTAAATGTTGCAGGGACCTTTTATATGTTGCGTACTAACTGGGTTAACTCTCTATCCGTTGACGTACTAAACGAGTTTGACTGTATTTTGCTATTTCATATACCGAGATATAAAAAATTAAATAAATCGCAGGCGCTTTTGGTTCAAAATATATTTGTCTTAGCTTGTATCATCCTTTTTAATAAATTTTTCAAAATCTTTCACGTAACGTCAGTGATCTAATCTAATATATTGCCTGAAAAGTCTGTCTAAAATTTTCTCACAATCTGACAAACTTTCACATCAATTTTAGCCAGAGATCATCAAACTGAAGATTTTGTATTATTTTTATTAATAACATTCTCAATTCTACAACAATACATTGGAAAAAATTGCAAATTCTGGCACGATGGGTTAAAGGTTTCATTTTATAAACATTACTAATGTTTCTATGCGTTTCAAATAGATTGTTTATTTTATTATAATAAAGAAGTATTATAATTATGTTAACATCTAGGTATATAGTGAATGGTCGCATCTTATTTCTATAATGATAATTGCATATTTCAGTACAAGCTAAGAAGAATTTACTTTCTCTTAAATCTGGGGTAATAAAATGTAAATACCAAGAAATATCTATTTAGCCGGAACCTGAGCTAAGACCCAAGGATCAATCGACTTAATCATAAATAAAAAGTGAGAGAGTTAGGAACTCGGTGACAAAAGTCATTTAAACTTTAATTAATTTATCCACTTTATCTGAAAAATTACAAAATTGACGCAGTGATATCAATTGCTTCTTATTTCAAGACCTATCGATTGATACAAAAAAATCTCGATTTGAGTGGTCATTAGATTTACATAAGATGGAAACGATCTCTTTTTGAAGTAAAGGTGATGTTTTTATAAACCTTTATAAACCTTCTCTTTACAATGTTTGTCGCTTTTAATAATAAAACACAGGTATTTTTAAACATTTTTTTTTGTTCTCGTTGGACAACGTATCAACAATTATATTCACGAATTTTGGGACAGTCTGTATGTAGGGTTTTAGATAGAGAAAATGTCTAATTTTTCATGAGATCAATTTTCAGGAAATATACAAAACAAAATAAAGTACAATTTCAACCAAAATTAATCAAATTGATAAATAGATTTTACGAAAATTAGAAAGTTAAAACAATCTCTTCTAAAGTCAATTTAAACTAATAAACTAAGAATTAAAACATTTTATTGTTCTGAAACATGACTACATTATTACATAAACTTTTGAAATTTGGAAATAACAAATTTTATGCAAATTTTGCAGGAACTGTACTGCAGTTTTCACCGTTGCTGAGTTTTTTTAACTAAATATAATGAAATACTCATTGCTTTGTTTAATAACCAAGATATTTGATTAATTTACAGGTTATCGAATTTGTTCGACCAATTAGCTGGTTCGTTCCAGCTTGTTTATTCAAAAAACACATTGCTCTATTCTTTTTTAAACATTCATAAATACTAAAATGAGTGAAACAAAAATAAGCTGACTGCACTCTAAAATGTTATTTTGTTTTATTTACGTTAAATCCAATGCTTAAAATAAACACTTCACTTGATTACACTCACCACAAAAAATAAAAACTCCACTTATTGTTATTATTGTTGTCGCGTAAAATAATAAATTATTAAATATGTTGAGCTTTAGCTTTTATAAATAATAATGAAGCTTAAAGTTTTAAAAACATACTGTTCTTTGTTTTAATTGTCAGGAAAAAAGATAGAAATTGTAGACTCTTATTAAAGCTTCATTCATGAAAATAAACCCAGAGGCGATTTTGCTAGTTTGAAATTTTAATTTTTGTTGTATAGAAAAATGTAACAAACTGAGAAAACTTCTTTAGAAAATTAATTACTTTTAAAAGAAGAATTTTTACAGGTGTCTGCGGTTTTATTGCAGTTTTTGTTAAATAGAAAGAAACATCCGTCAAAATGACGATTGTAAGAAAATATATAAATCGTAAAAGTGTATGATATTCGTCTCCGGAGAAGAAGCCGAGATATAACGAACATTACAATCTCGGCTACGGCGTCCATAAAGTATGCAGAATTTATGTCCTACATTTGCAGATATTAAAGGAGAATGAGAAAGTGGTAAAAACAGGAAAACTTTAGGACTTGTTAAGCACGGTTCGCATTCATCACCATTTAACGTGTTATCAGAAAGTGTAAACTTTTTGCAAAGTTTGCTTTTCAAAATACATAATTTGGAAACGTTTATGACGTCCGTTCAAACCAATGAAACGTAAATTAATGATAAGAGTCAAAAATTACAAGTCCAGTCCTCTTCCGGCACGACCCTGTCACTAGATAAGGATGAGTGTTAAACCATCTCAAAAAACTTTTAAACTCGGAGATATCCCCACTGAAAAAGTTTCTTCAAGTAGGGAAAAATCCGATTTTCTTTAAAAAAGTTTGATGTTAAACTCAGATTTAATTATGATTCAGACGGATCCTTAAATCGCCTTCATTATCGGGCATCTCCCAAGTGTCACTTAAACGGGAACAAGGACACAAAAAAGGATCAGTGCGTGTCTGTCCCTGCAATTAATAATCATTTTTATTTTCTGTGATTTTTACGAAATAAAGACATTAGTCACCAAAGTTTTGTTTTATTTTTCTGCTAAAACCTTCTTTAAGTTTTAATATTCTAAATTAAACATGTGGTTCGGAAAAAACTAATTTAATTGATAAGCAGAGAACACGTAAATTGCGATAAACAACTTGGTCAGCAGGGTGATCAAGCCGCTTCAACAACGAGGTAACTTCAACTTTTTTTGAGGTTAGACGCTTTAAAACAACTTTCAGCCACTACTTGCAATTTTCATAGCATTTGTTAATTTACAAATTATTTGCTAGATGAGTATGTAGCACTGCTTAGTCTGAAATAACAATGAGAGAAATAGAATTAAATTCCGTAACTTGGTAATTTAAGAAATGTTGCAATGTTTTTGGTGATTTTCCTTATTGTGCTAATGCCAATTAGAGTATTCAGTTAATAACCGATACAGTAGGTAAAAAAAAACATTTGTGAGTTACTTACACAGTATTTTTACATACATAATTAAGAGGTACTGAGGAAGCTATTAACAACATAATAAAACAAAACTCTGGCGAACTCTTGCATTTGAAAGTCTTTGTCTCGTTAAAAATTTATAAGAAATTATTAATAGAGATGTGAAATTATAAAATAATTCTTATTTGCTTAAAAGTTCTCAGATTAAACTTGGATTAGTATAATTATTGTCATATTTACAAAGATATACCGTTAGTTGAGCCAAATTAACGCACTACACATGGGACCCTTTAGAAACCTAATCCTAACGATGGTTCAGGGAACACGACAACTCTAACGATGCCACCATTAGGGCAAAATTTATTCTCGACGATTATTTCTTCAGGTGTTCTAACAAACCGACTTAATTTAAAAAAAACTCCACTCGGAATATAATAATCAACATTTACTGCATCCGCCTACATAAATTCCGTAAAGTTGGAAACTTTGCACTTAAGCGGAATAGGCCCGGACATAATTTACCGACAATTCTAGTTATGCGGAGGTCGCAGTTTGTCCCCGAGGACTCAAAAACAAGACACTCGATTACTCTTTTGCTGAATAAAAAAATTATTACTGTTTCAGCGGATGCGGCAAAATATCTATTGGCGATTTTCATACAATAGTGCATAGCCATTAGCTTGCTCAGGACACAGGAACCGCTCTTTGTGCACTCTAATTGTTACATATCGATCGATTGCATCGCTGTTCATTATTGGTTATAACGCAAATCCGGTTTTATTCGCATGAAAAACTATAAGTGAGAGATCAGTGATGGATGCCTCGAAACAATGTTTAAGAGTGATATTTTACAAAAAGTGGCGTATATGATGATGAATCGATGGACGAAGTCCACTGTGATGTTTATACATAACGCCTGGGACCTGAGTAATTTTAGTGAATGCACCGGGAAATTTTTTATTTAATAATATATTTAATTTTAAACACAATTTGCTACTTCAAATATGTAATAAAAGTGCTACCGAAATTTCCATTTAAAACTAAACAAATAAACTGATAAAAAAATAAGCGAATTTCAAAAAAGCCGATATTGATATTTCAATTTTCATTCATGTAAATTTGACAAAGGTGGGATAATCCAGTCGGATATTAAAGTTGTCAAAATGCATCAAAATTAAGTTAATCTGGCGTAAAATGAATATTTAAAATTTGTTAGTGGAATTTCCTACAATTTGTTTGACGTTCTAAAATAAAAATAATGAAGCAAATTAGAACGCACTTTATTTCGGACTGACATCTAACACAGTGACAGTGATTTTTAGCAGAAGCGGCACAAAATAACACAGTCAAATAAATGTACATATATAAAATGAAAGAGAAAATTAAATTAAAAATTTATTGATTATTCTCACTAGAAGTACTCCAAGTAAGTAAATAAATTAATAAATTGCCCTATCACTGAAATAAGATACCATATAAAAATAACGTAATTTTATTTATAAAATGTACATAATTTACATTTGAAATATGTTTTTAATATCTGTAAGAATTTATTGAAGCTTAATTATTTAGTTATCATAATAAATGGTTTCAAAAGGTCCGAAAAGTATACATGGCCTTTCAATTTGCACAGCTACTAACGCATCAACAATATTATCGTTTCTTCTTCTAACTATCTTTTTTGTTTAATTAAAGGAATAGGTAATTTGGTAATGCGGCAACACTGATAGTTACTAGTTATATTGTCACGTCGAGTGGGTAGTTAAAAATTTAGTAAAAATTTAACTTTTAAAGTTAATTTTAACAGTTAATAAGCAATTTTTGAAAAATTTTATGTCATAAACATGGTCTAGCTGGTTCTATATATAGATCATAGAATGCTTTACAATTTTTACAATTTTGTAAAAACAAGAAAGTTTAATTTTTAAGTTAACCTTCTTACGTGTCAAAAAAAATGTCAACTTTATTTAAATGTTTTTTGTTTGTGTTTCTACTGTTGATTAAAAATTCGATTTTTCTTTAAAAGTTAGATCCGAAAAAATCAGTTTTTTTAGTAGCTTTTTTCTACTTTGCGTCTGTAACAAAGCCTAATAAGATACCGATTTGGGTGTCATATTAGTCAATTCAACATCTATTTGCGTGCTAAAAAGTACTAGTGCTTTTTTTTGGGTTGGTGACACACTTTTGCTGGTATCAGCCTTCTGAGATGATGAGTGAAACGTCATAAATCTTCAAGGATATTTGTGACGTTTCAGCGTTTATATGTCAGCATTATGAGATTATAATAATTTTATTCGAAAAAATTTTATTGCACTTAACCAGTAATCCCCCCACCAAGGTGTTTTTGTGTGTGTCGCATTAACCTATGAAGCATAGTGGGGTAAGCCCCTTAAACTACGAGATAACTTCAACATTCTTTTTGAGGTTAGACGCTTTAAAACAATCTTTCAGCACTACTTAAAACTCCCATAGCGTTTATTTGCTAGATGAGTATATAGCACTGTTTGGTCTGAAATATTGATGAGAAAATTCGTATAAAGTTTGCGATTTGGTAATTTAAGAAATGTTGCAATGTTTTTGGTGATTTTCCTTATTGTGCTTATGCCAATTGGAGTATTCAGTTAATAACCAATGCAGTAGGTAAAAAAGAACCATTTATGAGTTTCTTACACAAAATTTTGAGCAAATTTCAAAACACTTCAAAAAACATTTGACACGTTTATGAAATTTATTACAAAGTATCCCGTATTTAAGCAAAAAATTTTAAAGAATAAAAAACTAATTTTTCTACTTGAAAAGCACGTAAAACGTGCAAAATAGATAAAATAGCATAAAAAACTCGTTTTATAAACTTGATTTCGTGCCACAAAGTTGACATTTCGAAACATGTTCTTTAGTATACTATTTTAATTTCTTTAATTGAAGGATTGAAGAATTCTCTGCTTCCTATGAGGAGAAAATTAAAAATTTGGTATTTTGTGGGATTAAACTAGCTTTAGGGGTTCTAATTTTAGTACAATTTAGCTTCTACTCGTTAAGAATTAGTTTTGAATAGTTTTAAACGTTACTCAGAAATCACTATAGGAAAGTATAGCAACTAAAATTTGATGCTTATTTGCTATTATTACACCATTACAATTTTTTGTACTGTTACCGTATTGGATACTAGATGCCAGCTATTAAATTAAAAAGTGTCAAAATTGCTTCAAAATTTTTGAGATAAATATTACGGCGATTCTAATTGAGATAAATTATGTGTATGGCAAAATTTGTATTATGAATACATTCAAACATAAAATACTACAACTTGTGCTGTGATCTAATGGGCTAATTTCAAGTTGAGATACTACCGGTAGTATCGCAAATTTTAATACTTTTCCATGGCAACAACCAATCACAACTCTAAATTCTTTTAATTTTTCACGCAAACGAAAATACTACCGGTATTATCTTAACTTAAAATTAGCCCATTAATTTCTAGGTTTAGTTATAACTATGTTTATGCTACTTTCTCCATTAAAAGAGTCTCCACCTTGATACTAGAAGTTAGTAACTTCGCCACTTTTTTACTGTTTATATTATCATAAAGTTTATTTCAAATCGTTCCACGATTGCAGTTTTTGCCCATAATAACTTTATTTTTTTATTTTTATAACTGTGGTGGCGCCTTGCAAATGTTTTATATTTATCAAAAATGAATTAACTCTACTTTAATTGTATAATATCCTGACAATAATGTTTTTGATGGTGTAAGTGATGTTTCTAATGGTACCGTGGTCTGTTGCAATAATATTAGTACCTATAAATGGTCAGTGCTCTTAGTAGTCATAGTGTTAATCCGTTTGCTGAAAGTAACTTTTCTTTTAGCAATAATAACGTTCCTGATGCTGCTGATGATGCTTTCGGTGATAATAACGTTCAACACGACAGTACTGTTTTTGATGGTTATTATAAAATAAAATAATAATAATAAACATAATATTATTATAATAACATTGTCGTATTTGCTCGTAATAATACTTGAGGTAGTAACAACTCTCTTGATACTGCTGATGACCTCTTTAATGGTGATAACACTTGTGATGACGATAATGATGATTGTTGACAATGTTGCTAATGCTTTTAGTGGTAATAATATGTTGCTAATAACGCTTTTCTTGATGGTGTTGACGTCAGTAGCGATACGGTTAAATCTCAGCTTGAAGCAAATACTGAGACATTAACTTTATCTTAACAAACAAGTTTTTATTTTTTGAGAATGATTAGTAAATAAAAGAAGGTTACAGCTTGAAATTTTAATTTTTTTCACTAATTACCTGGGGTAAAATGTTTTCCCGTGGACCAAAATTTATCTATTTGGTATCTGTTACTTAAAATTCCAAAATATTTTTGTAAATGCCAAGCCTAAAATAATGCATTGGGTTTTTGCAAGTTTATTATGATAAACGAGTGTTGAAAGCTTAAAGTGTTGTCCTTGGCGAATTATAAGTTAACTCGCGATGCACTCAGTTGTCAATTTTAATTGATAAATCGGTCGAACTACCCAAAAGTAAATAAACCTCTTCTCTTAACAGCAACAATAAATTTAGAAGATGTTTGTTGTGTTCCCATCTTACTTCCGAATGAATTTCAGAATTTGAGTGTCCGACACAATCCCCAACGTTTGATTTTCCGATAAATCAGATTTGGCTTCAAATCTCGCTGATCCTCGTCGAAATGTTGCCGCGTTTGTACTCTTTTAATTGTTGATGAGAAAAACGAACAGTTTGTATAAATTTCTAATTGATATAAAAGGTGTCGACATAATATCGGGTCGAAGAGTCTTGTTAATAATCGCGCTCCATCTCCGAGCATATTTCCAAGCTCTAAACACGCTTTGGAAACTCCATCCCCCAGCCACCCTCATTCATCCGTCCGGGGACTGACTGATTGCTTTCCCCGATTTGATCCACAACATATCTGCTGGATAAATAGAAACCTTTTACCTCGAATTCTTCGATACAAATTCTGCCACGCAACAACCCTCTTAGTTATTCGGCGAGCTTCAATCCGGCTCTGAAAAATATTTATTAGTGTTTTCGTCGCTCCCAAAAAAACATAAATCGATAAAAGATAATCGCAATCGAGGAATTTAAATATTCAAACTGGGTGCTTAAGTGGTCCGGGTCTGATGTATGCAGGAAACACATTCTAATCGATACAAGACTGGGAATTTTCTCGCTAAACTCGAATTTTAGATAAAATTTATTTACACTTGCTTGATTAAAAAGGAAACTTTGCTTATACGTCAGATATTCCGCTAGAAACTTGCCGAAAATCTGACTTCAATAAATTGACTACAGCTTTCACATCACCAAACTCCGACACAACTCCCCCTATAAATATTACCAGGTTAATTACCTAACTTACAAGTATACGTGGATGTTAACCTAATTAGATGACTCGAACGACTATAATTTCCTTCGAACAGTACACAGTGACACGACGAGCTGTTTGCGAAAAGATTTTAGCCATTACAGAGTTTACGCCTACTAGCAAAGGGTTAAACTCGAGTGCCCTACAGCGTCCACATTTGCATATCTGATAGCGAACGCATTATGTCAGGTGCTAGTACTGGATCGACGGATTGTTTTAGGGCCACTATCGCCCGAATCAGGATTTCAGACCGTTCACCAAATGGGGCTGCTGTTTGTTTGGCGGCCGTGACGGAAATCACCCTCCAAAAAGGTCCGACTAACCCCAACTCTATTAACTCGACACGGCATCTATTATGAGAAAACTGTTTCAGGATATTTTTATTCATGCTGTATTCGCAATTATTATTTCAAACCGGCTATTGTTTCTAAAAATTATTCTGTTAAAAACAAACATTATTAAAACTGAAACTTACAAAACATTTTAATAAAAAATTTAAATGTTGCAATTCTGGTGGATGCGCCGGGAGAGGAAATTCAATTACTTGTTATTTTATTTTATAACGATTTGGTGCACTCATCCCCTAAATTGCCAAAACAAAATTTAAGCACGGATTAAACAGAGACAAACCAATTGATTGCAAATACAAAAACAACTCTATTATAAATATTAAATTTTTGCACTACTCTACTAAAAATCAAGTGATTGCGCACTGAATCGGAACCGTCAATTTTACAATGATCCTTCGTTTTCACCGCACTAGTACCTGCATAAAGCACAGACATTTTTCTCGTTTAAAAAACGGTTTAAATCTAGAGTATCGTATCAGAGCCCAAGGCTATTATAAAACAATGCACTTTACCACTTTCCGTGCAAAAAATATTATATAAGAGACGTGCGGGAACAGTTTTGTTTTATTCGTGCGACATTATCCACTCGTGCTCAGAGAGCACTTGTGTAAAAACTGTCGCACTCATATGCAGAATATATGTTACCGCACTTATTGTGTAAATAACTATTCTAATATAAAATTATAATTAATAATGTCGTTTGGCATCTTGAGAGGAATGTATCTGGTGCTAAATCACAATGAACCTGTGTTAAACTGGAGGTCAAATTAGCCATTGTTATTCAAATAAGAAATAAAAATGACACTCAAGGGTCGACAGTTTTCTAGAGCCTAGAGCTAAAATACATTAATGTGTTAATTTCAAGTTGAATTAATAGTTGTTTTTAAATTTTTTAACACTAATATTTTATTGTTTTTAAATGGCAATTTTTAATATTCATAAAATACGTAGTCAATGCCAATAAGACCAAGCGTTAGAAAAATAAATTATAGAGATTATATATTATGAAAAAAATTATTGTCTAGTTAAACATTTTTTTTTCAATTCAAGAAATTATAATGTTACAGCAGTAATTTGTACATACATTCATTTATTTATTTGTGCAAGTACATAATTTATTTATTAAAAATCTTGAGAGTATTTTAAGAAATAATTGAAACAAACAGAATTTTATATTTAGCAAATACACTCCATGATTCTCCATGATTTTAAATCGTATCGAACTCAAAGCGCTAAAAGAAAGTAAACATAAATACGAGTGCAACTACTTAGCTTTTTATCGTTGAAATAAAGATGTTTTCATTTTTAAGTATTATTGTACAGCAAAATTTTTGTAGAAATTCTTTGGAGTCTGCTATAGCGAAGTATGTCGTATTACGACTATTTTGGTGGATGCGCCGGAACGCAAATATTTTCTTTTTTTATTTTAAAATAATTTAGTAACCACACAATAACTAAAGCTTGCTTTAGTAGCACTAAATATTGTCTAAACTACGTAATAATAGTTTTATTTAAAATATACAGGGTATTATTGAAGTAATGTTACAGATTTTAACAGGTGTTAACTCCTGTTGAAAGGATGCTAAAAAAGCAAATTTGTGTTATACAAATGTTTATAGTTTTTTAGATATACGCTGTAGAAATTTCTTTTTTTAAAACATTATATTTTGACATGCACAATGTTAATATAACAACACTGTTTGATTTGTCGCCGTTGTGCTGACCCTCTTGTTGGGAGCTGTTTCTGGTTTAGCTGCTGCTTCTGCAATGTCCCTCAAGCACACAAAATACGCGGTAATTAAAGAAAAGTATGAATTCATCGCTTTTGCTGTAGAAATTTTTGGTACATGGAGAATGGAAACCAAAGCACTTGTGAACACTTTGGGTAACCTGTTATGACAAAAAACAGGTACTCAAAAAATTATAACGCAAAATATTTGTCTGGCAGTTCAACGGAGAAATGCTTTCAGTATGCTTAGGACAGCTAATAATGAAACTGGTCTTGATGGATTGTATTTATTACATTTTATGTTAACATTTATTATGTTTATTACTTCTAAGAAAAATTTATACAATAATATTTTTATTGTAGTATTAGAAAAATAATAAAAAACATTGTTGACAGTGATATGCAAATATTTTAGTACTACTAGGTGTTTTCCTATATTTTATATTAATTTAATAACAGTATAATAACTTAATCTTTTACATTTAGGCAGCAAATTTGTTTTAATAAATTTATTATTAATGAGGTTAACAAGAGATAAATATAATTATACTCGTAAATAGGTCAAATATAACTTAAATCAATAGAAGTGGAAACCGTTTTGTTAAATTTTATTCAATTAGTAATCAAAATAACCAAATCTGAATTATAATAACAACATTATTTATAAACTAATTTGGATCAAGCGGATGATAATTTGAAAATAAATAATATCTAAAATGTATTTTATTCTATGACTAATTTCGAAATAATAACCGGACATAAGAGAAAATAATTTAGTAATTCTAATTGCAAACTTTACGATTGGAGTCCGCTTTAAATTAATAAAGTTTAAATGAACTCTAAACTGACATTTTACACTTTGCCTATTTAGTTTTATATCTCTCTAGTAAATTAACAAATCATAAAACAGCAAACTCTATATACGGTATAAAGCAATTTCTGCTTTTGATTGCAACTTAAGTAATCATTTAAATTCTAACGTCACAATGAAATCCATTTCCTCAATTAAATTTTACCTTTTGACAAAATCGCAAGTTCGTGTATTCTGACGGATTAATTTTTGCGAGCATCACCCAAATTAACTCAATCCGGTCTTTCGAGTGTGATTTTATAGGGTCCCTTCCGCCTCGTTGAACTCGCTAATTCGAGCAAAATATTTCGCACTTTTTCCAAACATATATATTGTCAGAAAAGATAATCCGTTTACAAGTCCCCGAAGCCGGCCTTCCCTTCCCAGAATATGAATTTACACAAACATAAATCTTGACGGGTGTGCCAGACTTGGCACGGCACGACCGAGATAGGTAGCTACTTAGAGACGAATCTCCGACCCATATTCTAGCATCCGCCGTACGGCCACAATTTTATAACGTCGCAGATATATCAAAGTTATTTTTCTTTGATTTATAGAATTTATGGCTAACGTATGTTCGTTTACAGACTCATTTTAAATCCGATCCGAGTTTTCACTTCGACATCCCTGTTGCAACAGTTTGCTTCGAATTTTTTTGAAAATTTCTCGCCAAGTTGTTTTGCGTCTGAAAATCCATGTAGCACCGGTTTTCATTATTCTAAGTGGCGCCAAATTAAGTTTGGAGGCTGCATTTCATTTTAATTATAACGAAGTTCGCTGCTTACTATAGAATTTCATACGGCTTTAGAAATGAATTTTCTTTGTTGGCAAGTCGCCATCGTTCAAGTTACTAATGTTGCAAAAAAGGTTTCTTGTTTTGTTTGTTAGTAAAAAGAGTGGTGTCTTAATTAAGGGGCGAAATTCAGTGACGAGTCCGATTTTGGTTGCCTCTCTGTTGAATATTTAAATGATAGACGCGCTCAATGACAACGTTCATGCCCGTTCATAATATAACCGGATTAAGACATAAACCACTATTACGACGCGCTAAGAATTAATTGAAGAGGTCTATGGAGACAAGATTATCGAATGTCACAAGATAAATAATAGTCTCGATACTGGCTTTGTTGTGTGGGGCGGCGTTGCACGAGCTCCTGGAAAATTGAGATTTTAATTGGAACAAGACGCTTAAATAAACTCCTTTTTCGAAATTTTTGCACGATCGATAATCACGCGACTCCGAGCATCTGTTTTTATAGGCTTTTCTTGCTTTCGCGAAATGTTTAATAACTCTTTATAAGAAAGTTTACTTCCACTCCATTAACGTTCTCTGATATTGATGGGATCTGATGGAAATCAGACTTTATACCCGAGATATTAAAATTGTTGAAATGGATTCGGTGGACGAAGAAAAGAGAAAAAAGGCCTGGCCCAAAAATGTAATATTCACATATGCTGATTTATACATAAGGCCGATCGACGACGGCCCAAAAATAAGACCATAAATCAAACCATCGGCACTAAAGAATGAAAACACTGACGAGCTTTTACAGTTTTTTATTGATTTTTATAGTAAATGGCTTTTTGTCCCACAATCATATACAGGATGCTTCTGAAGTTTCTTTAGCAATTCTAACTGGTGAAAGTTTGCGTTCAACACGTGTGTGCCGCAATTTAACAATATTGTTGTATTTGTTATAAATTATTGGCGGCATCTTTTCTGTAAAATGGTGTAAAATTTCTTCACTAGTTATTGAAAGTTTTTACCCCATATATGTTACAGAACGTATCAGGATCATTTTTACCCTTTTTTAGACATATTTTAGAATTACTTATTTATCTTGTTAATAACAAATACAACTGATTCACAAATAGTAGAAGACAAATAACTTGATATAACGAGCAATACACACACACAATGGCGTAAATGTGATTGTATACTAGTAGTTACTATAACACAAAACGAAATGTATACAAATTAAAATAAATACGATTTTATAGTAAGGATAGATATACACGGTTATTCACAAATGATGACGAAATATTTATGCAACCAATCTTACATATTCGCATGAGGTTCTAATAAAAATTAATTTAAAAAATGTTTTTGCGATCGTAATTACTGTATATCTGTCTATTCACTGATAACGAGAAAACTGACATGATCCTGATATATGGAGAATGTAAAAAACCGCTTCAGCTACAGTAAGACGTTATGCAAAAAAATATCTCCCTCAAGTGGTTCCAACTGAGAAAATTTTTCGAAGACTTGAAGCAAAATTGCGTCAAGGCTAGCCTCCTTTGAAAAAGCCACGAAACAAAATTGTAATAGGAGAAAATAGTGAGATTGCTGTAATTGAAGTGATTAGAGAAAATTTACATATTGGGCAAGATGCTGTGGTACAAAAGTTACGAATTAGCTAAGTTTGGTTTCTAGAATAATGCGCTGTAGTTTTAGTTGAGATGAAAATTGTATCAAAAAAGTTGCTTAATATGTAAATTTGTTTGCATATGTATGTGTCATCATTCGTAAATAACCTTGTAGATATCTAATTTGACAAACACAAAATTTTGTTGACCAGTATGATTATCTCAATTATACAGGGTGATTTTTTTATCTGTTCCCGCCCGAAACTCTAAAAATAGGCAACACATTAAACTTTGAAAAATTTATTTTTAAAATTAAGGCCTTTAGAGTTGTGAATTAATGTCAATATTGTTGATAATACCTTTAACCTTGCTTCCAGAGTCAATTTATTTGAATCATTTGTTGCCACATTCTTTAATTAATTAACGAACTTTTTGTTTGTATAACGTGTTGCCTATTTTTAGAGTTTCGGGCGGGAACAGATAAAAAAATCACTCTGTATACAAATTAGAAATTTTTCGGTCATTTGCTAGATTTCTTGTCTCTTGTTCGAAAATTCTTTTTTTACATAAACTTTTTTTAATTACTTTGTTCTATTTTTGTATTGATAATTTTGGTTTTTTTCTCTCTTGCTTTGTTGCTTGCTATACTTACATTATTTTTCTAGTGCTTTCTATTCTTTGAAGGCATCCCCATCAACTTAGCTGCTGTTTTCATATAAACTCTGAAACTGATTTTATTTTGCATTTTTCTCTTATCACTGTATTTTTTAACCTGTTTTTTCTAGTTACTTCTTTCCCTTTTTTAAGTATTTTATTTTTATAGCTGGTATTTACTTTTTCACTCTTTTAATAAAAATCGCTATAATATTGTTTTACATATGTTTGTATTAATTTTGTCTGTTACTTATTTTCTACATCTCACAGGATTGTTTTTTCTGCTAATTATTTTAGCTTTGGCATTTTTATTCTTAAGACGATGTCACCAGCAAATGTTTCTTGAGATTTTGATTGTCCTTACATTCGTATAACGATAAAACATTTTTTTATTATTTTATCTATAAAAATAATAAACAGCAAAGGACTGAATTTTTTTTGGTCGTCTCAAACTCTTCAGGTATAATGTTTTGGTAAATAAAAAACATAATTTGTATATGTTTTACTTGTAGAAAACTTTCACAAATTTACACTTTACTTCACTTACTTTGGTGTTGAATACCATAAATCTCAAAATTTTTCAAATTTTTTTATTTAGACACCTTATCAAACGCTTTCTCTAAGTCTGTGAAGGCAGAAACGACAGTTTTTCCTCTTTTTCTATTTTTATTCTTATTTTACTATTCACTACTTGTTAGAAAAAAAATTCAAAAGAGTGTTTTCCCAAGATAATTTATACAATCACTTTTGTTTCGTTATTTGGTATTCAGGGTGTGTCAAAAATCACGAATTTTCTTTGGAGGGATACATGGAAGACTCTCAAGGAACACAAAAATTTATTAAAAAAAATTCAATACTTTTTTGTTTCTTGTTTTGTTTTTTATTTTGTATTTTCTTGAGATTTATAAATACGTAATTTATTTTAAATGCTTTATTGTTTCTTTTTTTTTCGTTTTTCTGTTTTTTTTAACTATATCAAGACAATTTAATTTTTTTGTAAATTCAGAAACTCAACTTTTCAAATTTAGAAGTTAGTAATTTTTTTCTTTAAGGTTTGGATTGTTTTAATAGTGGGAATCAGCCCACTAAAGGAAATTCGCGACTTTTGACACACCCTATATAAGTAGGATTGGTCCAACTTCTCAATCTTTTGGTATTCTTTTACTTTTCCATATTTTATTAAATAACCTTAGGAATTCTTCTGTTGCTTTTTCTTTCATATTTTTAAACCATTGTGTAGTTTTTTATATCTCTTCTATTGTTATGACATCAGTTCGATTTTCCTAATTTTTGTCAAAATTTTAATTTTTTGCTTCAAGATTCTGTAACTGATTCCAACTGCACGTTATCTTTTTTTTCTGTTAACAAATTTTCTGTTTGATTTTTAATATTAATTGTTACTTCTCATGTTTTTTTAACTCTTTGTAGAACAGTTTTTAGTTTCCAACTTCTTCTAACATTGTTCCTTAGCTGCAGGAACAGATTCGTTAACTCTCTTTTTTTGCTTTTTATAATTTTTATAATTCAGATCTATTTTGTGCATTAAGTATTTTTTTCAGTAATGACCTACAATCATAATCAAATTAATTCCCTCGTAAAATATTTTCATTTCGTTGATTTGCCACAACAATTTGGATAAAATTAAACGATACCACTTGGTAATCAGATTAGTAGAAAATTGAATTTCTGAAGTGGCATTTGAACATAATTCATTCCCGGAATGGTGATTTTGTAAAACCGCTGATTTTTATGGATCCGTTGAACCGAACTTTGGTCCATATATCCCGTAACTAGGAAAAACAGTGATTATCAGAGAGCAGTTGCAACGAGTTGGAAACTACGGGAAATAAGTGACACATTCGCTATATATCACGTAAAATTATCAACAGAGCTCCAGGACTAGCGATTTCCCGAGAGGAAATTATCGTTTGGAATACGACATTGAAAAAAATTGCTTAAACAGTACTGCTCACGTTTGTTCCGGGCTTCAGTTTAAGTTTGGGAGTTTCATTAAAAAATAACTCAAACAAATCTCAAATTTCCAGTTAAACTCATGTTTGTTTAAATATTAAAAGGCGTCGACCGTAGAGCCCAAAACTTTTCCCCTTTTTTCGATAAATATTTAACCAAGACAAACAAAAATCAAAACCGTGACTGATTAAGAAACTCTTTGCGGAAACTCCTACACCTGTGCCGCAAATAACGTCACAGTAGCGTTAGTTCTGGTTCGATTAAAGTATGCCGTCCAAGAAGTTCAAAATGACAACTCGTATGGAAATTTCTTTGCATCGCTGGATTTTCTTTATTTCCTTTCGAGTCTGCTCCCACACAAAATGGAAAATGTATTTTTATTTTTGGGTTTATTTTTTCGCGCGGCTCCCAACAAGCCAATCACGCTCCGGCACGAATCCTATTGGAAATCAACGCTCGGACGGCGCAGGTAAGTCAGTAATTAATCTTGTTCGCAGAAATCCCAAATTAGATTATCTCAGTAATGAGCAAGTTCTTGTTTAAGGTAAACAGACTTTGCACCGATTAATTAGGATAACTTTCAAACAACCTACATGCGTGCCCGGTCCAAATTGATGCGTTTCGGTGAATTTCAAAGGAATGGCGCATTAAATGACACTGGCTATTGTGAACTGGACGTAATTACGTCGAGAATTACACCAAACCAATATCGGCGCCTATTATGTTATTTTACGAAACGTTCTGGACTGCGGAAATTTGCTGATCTATACTGCTCGACAAGTAACATGAAGTCCGTAAAAATACGAAACTTAGAAATTTGAAATTGCAAAAATATTAAAAATGTAGGTAGCGTTGGTCGGATTTCTTTCTTTGTTAAAACCTAATATACTAGTACTCTTAATTTATTTAGTTATTTTTATTATTTTTAGAGCTTTCTTTAGTTTATATATCTTTACTGTTTTTGTTGTATAGAGTAGGTACCTGTCTCTATTAGTATTTTCTTACATGATTGTTTTATATTCTTTTTTTTTACCCTTATCTCATCTTTATAGCGAGTGTTCTCAAATAATAACAACGTGATATGAAATCTATCATTTGTCATTTGTCGCTAATTACATATTTATTTAAATTTACGAAACTAACCAAACCACAAAGAAAGTGAAAATAAAAGGGAAGGTTATTTTGAAACACTACTTTGTCCGGTAGTTAGCTTACCAATATTTAAGTGCGAAAATTTACATTAAGACGCTATAAATAAAAAACTTGGGTTTCTATCACAAAGTCTGTGATAGCGCTAGCATCTTCAAAGTTGAAAACTCGGCCTAACTTAAATTATTCTGTGATGAACTGGTGAAGCTTGGACAAAACTAGAGTCACTTGATATCAGTTGAAGGTTAGACTTGATATCAGTTGAAGTTATTTAAATGAAATTGTTATTAAAAACAATTTCGCGATCTCGACACTGTAAAACAATAAAAGGTAAGATAAAAGAAGAATCTGAATTCAATAATCGAAAAACAAAATCTTGCTGTAGACGGCTTGTAAAGCTAGAGACAACAAGAAGGAACAAAAAGAGCTTTACTCGTGTTAGACTTTCCTCAAGATTTAACACAACAGACACACAAAAAACATGATTTCTAAAAACATGAAGAAAGTGCTCAAGACTCTCCATGAGAAGTCACGAGCAACAAAATTTTAGAAGGCCGGATATTTAATATCTTTTGAATCTCAGAAGCAGAACTATAGTGAAACGATTAAGATAAGGTAATTAGTATAGATAGGAAAGATGTATAAAATCTGAGTAGAGCGGCACAGGTTTTGTGAGTCGATTATAATGGTGTAATACGACCTAAAACTTAAACGCTCGATCAACGAAGACCGTACTAGCTTGCGCCTGCTTAGGATTGGCTTTGATAGCGATGATCAGTAGCGTTGCGTTAATGTAATTTTTTATAATAATGTTATAAGTTATGGTAATAAACTCAAAGAGTTGCTTTTTAGTCGCATAAATTTGACAATACCACATGAAATAAAGAGCCAAGGTCCAATATCGAGAAACAAGTAACAAATGTGTTAAATCAACCCTTACTTATATCGAAGCAAAACATGCGCAATGAGTAGCATACGAATTTCCTAACTGTAATTAGACTTCCAAAACAGGGTAAATGCACAAAAATATTCAATAATCAGTACGAAAAATTAGAACATTTCTGAAAACTGCAGTTTCTAGAACCATTAAACAATAAATCACAATAAAGACAGTCGAAATGAGAGAATAATAACAAAAAAACAGTAATATGTTTTAGTAATTATACGCTCAATGTGAAAGCGCCAACACCACCTAAACACATTCCAAGACTTTTGGACCAGCTTAGATGTTTCCCTGGTGTTAGTAAATAAAGTCAATAAAGTTTCAAACCCAATTGTTTTAGCCCACTGGGTTCTCAAAAAGTGAACTTTCGAGGCTAGGTTGAGTAGAAAAACACAGATTTGTATTGAAAACTTAAATCAAAGGTATTATAGACAAATCAAATAACAAATTGAGCTGATGACTTATTTGGTTAGAAAATAAATGTAATAAATTATTAAAAAAGCTGAAGATTTATGTATTGCAGTTTGTACACAATTAAATAATTAAAGGAGTTGAAGTATAAGAAATAGCAGTTAAATCAGCAGTTGGGTAAATAGCAAGAAATTCTGATTTATAAATAAACGAGCTAATTGATCTGAAAGCTTGAACAATTATTATTTAACAAAATTTAGTCAGACCTTGTGATCGTCTTGTGTCTTTGGACTTGAAAAGATTGAAAAGAGTCTTTTTCTAATTTCTGCCATCTGATGCTCGCATACAATTGTCACAAAATTTAAAGTTAAAATCATGTAGACAATCATGATTTAGAAAATAATGTTGCTAGAAAATTTGTTTCTGTATGAAAAATCAAAATGTTGGTCCCGTCCATCTTGATCCTGTATTTTACATACACTTAATTTTTGAACAATTTTTTTATTATCTGCAAACTTAGACGAATTCCAGCCTTTCAATTTGGTTTTAATTTTGTCCTGCATTATCGTGTTTCATTTCGTTAATTAACTCGGCTATTAACAGTCAGTTAATATGTATATGAATTACCTCTAAATGTTTCGATGATCTTTAAATCACGAGTGGTTTGGAAAAGAAAAAACTTCGACAAACTGCAATAGCGATCGATCACTAATCGATTTTTATTGGATTGCAAAGAGGGCGCAATATCAAGGTGAATTGACTATTACAAGGTGACCGCTAAACTAACCCCAAAGCCAATCAATGTAAAGTTGCAACTATAATAGGGCTATTTTTATCATGTTTCTCATTTTAATGTGTACAAATCGTATGGTATGGTATAATAGATAACCGCTTGCAATTCTTTTGATGCCCAGTCTATTTTACATGGCAGATGCAGGCACTTCTAATAGTGAGCAATTTATACGATAAAGTAAAGATCGTATATAAATCATGATTTTTTTGGTAAAAGATAAATTATGGTAGGCAATTTCTTCTATAACAGTACAATAGTAAAAATTACAACCGAGTAGTCTTTCATAACAAGCAGTAATCGACTTCATTCTAGCAATTGTAGCTATAAGGAATCAAGTGTTTTTTGACTCTAGTAGATTCAAAAAGCTTGCAGTAATCTATTATGCTTTCATTAACCTTTATAACCCACTAGCTCAACGAAACCCTTTTGTATCAGAGAACTAACACACGTTCTTGCAAAGAAGAAATCCAAGACGCCCGGTCTTGATGGCTTGTTTAACTCAATCCTCCAACACCTACCTAAAGAAATTCTTAGAATTTTTATCTTGTTCTACAATGAGTATCTTAATGGTCAACAAATCCCTCAAGCATGGCAGAACTGTCTGATTCTTCCGATTCCCAAACCCTCTTCGTCAACACAACTGTCTTTCAAGTATCGCCCGATAGCACTTACTTCATGTGCTGGCAAGCTTCTTGAAGCCCTCGTCTGCTTACGATTGGAATGGTTTTTGGAAAACCGCTCCCTACTTCGTCCTACTCAATGGGGATTTTGACGGGGTAAGGGAACCTTGGAGTGCTTAACATATACCACATGTACAATTTATCATACTTGGGCTAGCGGGAAACAGGTTGAAGGTCTTTTTCTTGATTTATCTTCAGCTTATGACTGTGTGAACATCACGATTTTAGACCGTCTTCTGAGAGAAATTGGTTGTTATTCTAATATTCGTCAACTTATCATGCAATTCCTTCAAAATAAAAATCTTTATACTACAATTCCTCAAACGAATTGCATTCTGGGGCCTCTACAAACAAACAGGGGCTTACCTCAGGGCTCACCTCAGGGCTTACCTCTTAGCCCTCTTCTTTTTAATATTTATTTTGCTATTCCGCATAACATCATTGATCCCCGAATTACAATTGTACAGTATGCAGACGATCTTCTTTTGTTGGTTGTGGAGAACACAGTACAGGACTGTATTAGCACCCTCAATCGCTTCCTTGATGATCTTAATCAATGGCTGCTTCAACGTGATTTGGTCCTCTTCCCTCCAAAAACTAAAGCCATCCATTTTTCTCCAAAAGGATCTCCTAATAAACCTGGTTTTATATGTTGCGACGGGTCAAACATTGAATGGGCCAATGAGAGCAAGTACTTAGGGGTGACTCTAGACCACAATCTTTTATGGGAATCTCAAATTAAAGATATGACTTCAAAAGCTGTTAAGGGCATCCACGTTTTACAGAAAATAAGCCAAACATGGTGCGGTGCTGACCCCAAAGTCACGATGACCCTCTATAAAAGGTCTATGTATGCTAAAAATCACAAAACGTCGTATTTGTTGCTTAGAGCGTACTCAACGGAAGGCTCTTCGTGTTATCATGGGCTGTATGAAATTAACATCAGTTACAGCTCTTTGGTCTGAGTCTGGCGAAAGATCTGTTAGCGCTCGCTCTGAACTTTTGGCTCTCAAATTTTTTTGAAAAATTTTGCACAGTGTAACGACCCTATCTCTCGCGTGATGTTATCAGTTTATCAGGATTTTTAGTCCAGCGTTGATCCCTGGAAAAATCAGAGCCCACCTGCTGCTGTATTAGCTTTTGATCAGGTCCTTACTTTGGAACCTCAAATTATTAGGACTGCCAAACCAGCATCTTATGTTCACGATTTTTACCTTTCTTTCTGGAATCCAACCTTCCTTCGAAGCGACTGCTGTAAGAAGTCGAATATCAATGAGTTGCCTTTTCATCAATGGATTCAACTTACTTTTACATCGAACCACCCTCTTGTGATATTTACAGATGCAGCCAAAGATAATAATAGAACTAGTATTGGCTTGTATTCTCCAGAAATAAACCTATCTGTTTCGCGTGCCCTCGCCCCTGAAACGGAAATCTGTCTTGCTGAAATGATTGCTATTTATGAAGGAACAAAGGCGGTGGATCAGATCAACAGGCCAGTTATCATTGCTTCAGATTTTCTTTCTGCTCTGCTATATATCTGCCACGTTGGCTTCTTTCCGCAAAAATCTTTTCTTACTCTTCTGATCAAGAATAAACTGAAACACCGCCTTGTAGATTTACAGATAGCACTAGTTTGGATACCGGGTCACACTGGTATTGTTGGTAATGAAGCTGCAGATCGCCCTGCCAAGCAAGGCTTAACAATACCTGGTCCAAATGCGAAACTACACATTTCTTCATTACTTCCTCAGTTGGTGCGTGCTCACCATGCTTCCCGGCAACAATTTTGGGCCCACGAAATTTCCCGCAGTAGTCGAGATTATAATCGCATTGTAAACAGCCCGTATTTTATCCCGTGGTTTACGAAAGGATCAAACTTATCTAGAAGGCATATTACCACACTCATACGAATGCGTACTGGCCATTGTGGCTGTTATACCCATCTTTACCGCATTGGTGTTCGTCCATCGGCCAATTGCGATTGTGGAAAACCTGGTTCTATTCAACATATTATACTTGAATGCCCACTCATCATACGACCTCCACGATTCTACAGTAAGGTACTTAATGGCTTTTCTTCTAACCCGCTGGATCTTGACACAATGTTGAAACAACCTCTTAATCCGACATGGTCTATTGTACTTATGATGCTGCAGTTCAACAATATTTAACTCTAGCTACAAGTTGATTCGTCCCTGGAAGCGTCACTACTGACGCAACCTTGGCTCCAAGTGCAGAAATGCACAAGGCCAATAAAGTTGAATAAATAAATAATATTATGCTTTCATATCTTTGTGTTTGTCTAAGGATCTTCTTTAGTTTTGAAGAAAAGTTTTTAAAAAAAAATGTTTGCTGTTTATTATATTAACTATCATCATGACAACCATTTGTCAGTAATAAAAATTAGACGTTTTACTTTCAAAAATTCTTTTGATTTTATGCATTCAAAATTGTAGTATGAGTTTATTCTTGAATTACCTGCCGAAATCATTTTTTCGTGCTGTTGCTTCATGCTCTATTTTCAACAAAACCGCATCTCTTTGTTCACTAAATTCAATTCCTCATTTAACCAAACAGCCAAGTTATTTCATTGACCAAACATTCAGGACAATCTGCTATAGCTCAAATGAAGATAGAAGAAAGGAATTTGTAAAGAAATATTATATTTGTAGCGAGAATTATTATTCGAAAAAAAGCAAAAAGCAATGCCCATTAGACTGTGAGAAAATACTAGAAACAAGTCAAAGATGCCACAGAAAAAGTAAACCGAGTTGTTCATTCCAAAGAGAACAATTTATCAAGAAGGAAGAAATACCAATATCCAAAAAACCAATTCCTGAATACCAAAACCAAAAATGCGAAGAAATTTGTACGGAAAGTGAAAAAGAAGAAGTTGATCAAAGTCCTACGATGTTAAGCGTTAAAGAATGTAAAAATAAGAAAAAGTAAACTTGCTAATATCCGTGAAATTATTAAAACAAGAGCAACAATGTGATGAGAATAAAATTGATTAATGTAAAAAAATTGGAATAAAAAAATTAAAGTTAAAAAAATATTTTCTTGTGAAGGTAAAGCAACAGTTGATGTGGAGTGTTAAACAATGTAGAAAAAATGTAAAAAAGAATATTTGTTTAAAACTAAATCAAACCTTAAATAAAGTCTTTTCTTGGTAAGCGCTGAACAATGAAGAAAACAAAAAATTGTCAAAAATGTTAAAAAAGAAAAAAGTTTGCGTGTTCCAGCAAGAACAAAGAAATTTTTAGGATGCGTTCTTCAATAAACAAAACTTCATCACCGCAGTCAAATGGCAAAATATTTTGAAAGATTCTTTTTAGAATTACAAGACAAAATTTTAACATTATTAATAGAAGGGTTTTTTACCTTTTAATAAATTTGTCTTTTATTGTTGTTTTGAATTTGTTTCTAACTAGTTGTTTAATTTTTTATGCACCCTTTAAGGTTTTGATTTTCTAATCTTTCACATGGATAAAAATAGTAGAAAGAATTGCTACAATTACTTCAAAAAAAGTAATAGAATTTGTGGAATTATAGAAAGCAACTGTAAATTATAGAACAATTTCCCACAGGTTTGTAGCCACTGCCCACTATATTTAAACAAGAACTCCTAAAAATTTCAGTAAAAGCTTGAACTCATGAACGGCACTATCTCCACACTAATAGAGAGGACATAAAACTACACCAAGTATTGACTTGCTAGTTAGCAATAATTACCATGGACTTAGGAGTGGTTGCTTTCTACTTATTAAAGCAAGCTAATAAAAATTTTGTTTGTTATTTTGTGTTTTATTACATTTCTCTCTAGTTCGTTTTGGACACCTTGGACAGCTTAAGCGTCATTTGTATGACCCGGACATGAGATGGACATGAGATATCGATACTGGTGATACCTATGAGCCTACTTGCAGGCTTACTTTGAGTGTAATCCTGTTTAGAATCCTTCGAATTGAGTTGGACGTGTCCCAGCGGAATGCACCTGTCACTTGTGATAATTTCGCGACGAAAAAGTGCATTCCCTTCGATTTTAGTCGGGTCGATTAGCGACAACTTTAAAATTGCTCGACGTGTGACATTTCTGTCATTTGAGAAACGTTGATCCTGCGCTCTGTCACGTAAAATTTTGCTTTTTATTTAAATTCATGTCGAGGTGCCTCCATTGTGTTTGTTTTAGCTGCAACGCTACAAATCAATTTTTTAATTAACAATACCCTCGTGATTAATTTTTGAATTGTTTATGCCTGGCAATTCCATTTAGTGTCATTAAAAAGGCCACGTTTCGGTTTAGAATTCCTACGCTTTACCGTATAAAAGACTGGCAAAGCGTTTGGATTCTGAATCGAACCTCTGGCTTAGGCGTCGGTTTTAATTAAGCCGAAGACGGTGCCGTTAAAACTTTCAAGTGAACACATACGCGCCTAATAAGGCCGTTAAAGCGCCGCGTGACGAAGAGTCATCTCTACCGCACGATTCCCTTGCTAAATGATGGTTACTATTAAGGTACCTTTTGCAGACCGCAAGCCGGTGCTAAATTGCCAAAGGAAATTCTGGAGAAATTTGAACTTAACTACGGGGAAAAGTTTAATTTGGTGCGTTTAACGGTTTTTTTTTATTTAAACGGGATTTATGGGTGAACCTAAATGAGGTCTTTATGTTGGTTAGAAAAACTCAAACGATAGAAAAAATTATAAAGACACATTGTTTTTTGTATTTAGCTGATATAGGATAACTGGGTCAAATATACTAGCTCGAATAATATCTCACATTTCACATGGCTATAATTTCCATTTTACTGTTCTACAAATGAGTTACCGCTTACGTCATTATACTCGATTAAGCTATTACGTTACGTAGGCATACAACTAGTACCAATTTTTCACAAAACTTTTACAAATAAAACACAGCTTGTAATGCCGTTAAGTAGGAGAACTGCAAATTAAATCTTCGCTAATGTGAACAACAAAAAATTTATCTAATTTAGTGTTACTAAACTGGGGAAGACTGTTATCAAAATGGAAATAGAAGTTACTATTTCAAATTCCGGTGCAAAAAATTTGGTGACCAAATTTCTTAAAACGAGCTCGGTTTTAAACATTAAGAAGTCAAAGAAGTTGTTCAATGAAGACAATGTTGCTTTAGTTTTTGCCGTTCATTTTGGAAGAGAAGCTCTAAAGTTGTCTTCAACAAGGAGGGCAATATAAACTGGGATGTGTAAATCCCATTTACAAAAAATCGTCAAGGAGAAGAAAATTTACCATTTAAACCGCAATTAAAGCAAATTTTAGATAATGGTGATGAAGCCAAACGTCTAGTTTTTTTTTTGAAAATGGTCTACAGAGTTTTGGAAAATTCAAATTTTTATAAACGAATTATGTTCTTCGATGAATCAACCTTTTTAACTAACAGTAATTCATATCTGGAAATGTTGCAAAAATTTTTAGTTGATAAAGTTTTTTTAGCACGATGGGTGCCCTACTCATTATGCCGGCATTGTTCACCAATGACGCAATACAAAGTTCTATCATAACTAGATAGGGAGAGATGGTAGCATTTTATGGCCACCGAGAAGTCCTGATCTCACAATAATGGACAATAATAGACAATGATGTAGAGCAATTCAAAAATAGGATACAAAATGCAGTCCAGTCTTTAGCAATCTTAGAAATAAGACGCAGTTTCAATAAATTTAAAGCTCGCATTGAAATCTGCATTGAAATCTATACAAAAAAAGGGAGGAGATTATTTGAAGAAAATTAATAGTTTACATTTTTGAGAATTTTATTTCATTTTACCATTTGTTGAATTTATTAAATTTTTAATAAATTTTAGATATTTTTTAGTAATAAAATGATATTATCTCAAGAACCGTTTGAGTTAAATAAAAAGTAATTTGTGTTATTTGTGTTTCCAGGGTTTGAAAACAAACAGGGCAAATCCACAAGAGTAAAATTTTATAAGACATTCAAAATAAGATTTTTTTTTCTTTTTTCTTAAGTAAAATTATATTCTTACTGATGTTCTTAAATGTATTAGCAAGACACACGGGCGGTTTTCTTTAAAAGCACCAAATTTTTCTAATATTATACAGGTTGTTTAAATAGGCGGAGAAGGTGTTCAAAATCTCCGGGAAAGTAGGAACAAACAAAAGCTTTAGTAGAGGCTAAATTCATAAGCAGAGCGATGTGATGTAATGTCCTTATTTTCAAAATTGAATAAAGGCACAAAACGGTCTATCGTCAACCAGTTAATATTGAATTAAGAATTTTCTGAATCTCTCAAAACCACAAAGCTACAAGTTATTGGTTAATTCTAGCAGCTAGTCCAATTTGATAGAATAATAAAAATAGGATAGTGTAGTATCTAAACACGTTTGGGGTCTCAAAAATCTCTGTTCGACAAGAATGAATGTTGTTGCTTCTGTACCAACTGTCTGAGTTAGCAAATTCGAGAAGTTGAGAAACGGATTTAAACTAGTATACCATTCAACTTTGTTGTCTATTTATTATCAAATTTGAAAACATGTACAACGTGGTCGACACATTCCATGTTAAGAAGAACTAAATCTCAAGAAGGATAAATTAAAATTTAAGAATTCCTGGCCTTTAGAGCATTTTTACAAAAACGGTTTGTTATGTAGGATGTTATGCTAAAAAACTGTGGGTTTAATAACCAAAAAATATTTAGTGCTTCTGTTGTAAAGTGGGTTGTCTATAAAATTAAAAATGTTATCAAAATCACAAAATTAAGAAAGACTGCCTCATCAAGAAATCACGTTACTGTTAATGTTTCTGCTTTTTTTTGGAAAAAAATTTAGGGCATCTTTAACTTGTTATGTAACAAGAACTATCGTGTGTTTTTTTTAAAAAAAAAATCTAGAGTGCTTTGAAACTTAAAAACAATTGTTTTGTATGTCGGTGATTAATCTTTACACACTTGTCAAACTGACAGATCTCATACCCTCACTTGTCGACAATTAAAACAAAAATACATTCTTATAAAAATATTCATTTATTACCTGCAAAAACTGTTGAAAATGTCTTCCTTGATGCTGAACACATAAAGCATATCGTCTTCGAACATTATTTATCACATTATTCAGTTCAACCAAATTTTTATTAATTTCATCAAGTTGTTGTATGGGGTCACGTACGACATACGTAACAATGTCATGGCTTGCTACGAGTTTTTTTTTTAACGAACACACATTATTAAATATCTATAAAAATTGATATTTTTTAACGAAATCATGTTTAATTTAATATTCTATACCTACATCAGTTTTCATATCTATCAGAGACTATGGTTTTTTGTTTTTATCTATACAGGAATCTTAAAATTAAGACATCCTCAGTTGAGTGTTGTAAAAGGATTAAAAAAGATCGTTAAAATATTGGACGAGTTTTTTTTGCAATGGTCTAGAAATGCAGCTTAAAAACTATGATTTATATAATAACATGTTATGGATAATAATTTAAAAAAAATGATGAAAAACTAGCTAAATTAACATGGTAATAAACGATAGTATTTGTAGGGAGAGGGTAGGAGAAAAAGGGAATGTAAAGAAAGATCTTACACATGACCAGCAAATATCCACGCTGTCTGCTAACAGAAAAAAGTAGATACAGCAAAAACTTGTTATAACGTACTCCGGAAATAACGTCTTTTAGTGAGTTCTTTGCGTTTCGGGTCTTAAATATTATTGTGCTTTTGTGTTTGTTTATAACGTGCTCTTTAGACGCATCTTAAGTATTACGTTACAACTTACAACCAGGTTTTACTGTACGTCATAGTAGAGAAAACTGTTATAGCGTCGTCTTTATTATTGTCTACGACACTCGTATAACAAACAAACCCATTCAGCTATAAAAAGTATTCTTTCTACTTTGGTGTGTAACATACTATTATCCTGTACCGAAGCCAGTAGAGCATGCTTGTAATGGTTGTTAGAGTACCATTTGCGTGATTCCGAAAGCAATATGAAATTAATTGCAAAGCGGTGGTTGTTTTGGAAATTTCACCACCAGCAATCCGTCAACAATAATAATTATTTTCGACAACGGACGTCAAACCGACACGGAAAACATCATGCAGTTGATAAAACTCTACATAAACATTCGTTATATTTATTGTCCAAAATACGAGTGCGCTCGACTAATGATTATTATCTGTCATACATAAAATAAAAAGCTATTCAAACAAATTAATTGCATTTGCTAGGACTTTATTTGTCAAATAATATTAAATCCCTTGTCAGCGTAAATATCAGTCATGAAATTAGATCATGAAGTTGTGCGGTTGCACACCTGTCCTGGAAAAACCTCTCGGGTGAAGACGGATCCGTTCCATCATTGCCGACGTCCGTCTTTGAATACCAAGCACACTCAGGATTGCCAACTGTGCCAAGTCGGAATAATAGGATTGTGTACGTCTTAGCATATTATGAATCACCCACTCAACCCTCGACAGGTACATTAGATTTCTATACTTGTGTAACACGAGAGTTTCTATGTTATTCGCGTCGGTGCTCATTTTGGATTGCCATTAGTTGCAACGCCTCGTGTGCATCTTTGCGGCGACTTTTCGAACCGGAAACCATCCCGTAAATAGAGGTAAATGCATGTGCCAGTCCTGAATCCAATAATCCTTTGAAAAACCCCTTAAGTGACCGCTGTTATGCTCCTCTAATTTATACCCCTCTCCAATTGAATTCGACCCGGACGAAAATATCTGTATGTACTTTGAAACGCTTTTAAATTGTCACAAGCATTACTCTTTTTTATTGCGTTAAGAAATAAAAATTTATTTAGGCCAGTTGGTTTTCCTGATTACGCAAGAGCTACATAAACATACAAATGGCTACTAAAAGAGCTGTATAAAACCGCGAAAAACCGCACAAATTTGCATTCAAATTAGACCAACCGGATATAAATTTACAAAATAATTTTATAATTACAAGGGCGTCGAACGTTCAAACTTCCGCCGCACTGCGACGCACTTCTCGAACAATTATAGCCTTCTTCTTAAAGAAGAGACAAGTTTGGATAAAAACCACTAAGGGCTAATTACAGCTGCTACCCTTTATGTAGAGCACTTTTTTTCTTCTAGTAATTTGTCTATGACAAAATTCTCGCATCAACACTACATAGTTAAGTAGTAGCAAGTTGCAATACAAACTGCAACATCTGCTTCAAAAATAATCACATTTATGCAGATTAAAATATTCCAACGGTTTCACAAAAAAGAGATTATAGACCGCCGACATTAAAAGTTCATAAATTTAGAAGTCTTTGCAAGAAACAGTGAAATACCTATTGTGTTATATTATAGCACTTGTTTTCATTATATACAGATGATTAATTATTACAGTATAAGGTGATTTTTTTATTTTCTCACACGTTATACAAACGATAAGCAACTTTAGGAAAACTACAGATGATCCAAATGAACTAACTCTGGAAGCACTGTCAAAGATATTGTCAATAATGTTGACATTAATTTACAATCCTTTATACCTTAATTTTGAAAGTCAAATTTTAAAAAATTAGCAAAGTATAATGTGTTGCCTATTTGAGAAGTTTCGGGCGGGAGCAAATAAAAAATCACCCTGTATATACGAGACTTGCCTAAAAAATTCGGAGAATTTGGCCAATACGGTTTCAAGATGATGTGAAGATAGTTCGGTCGCTTCCTTTATTGTTTATAATCTAAATCAAAAAATTGTTTTTTTATAATCTAAGTCTAAAAATAGAAATAGGCTCTTTCTGAAAGCGATGTTGTTAATTTTGAAGTAGTTTATTAGAACTCTATTTCTGTCTTTTTATAAATTTCAGTAAATTTATTTTTTTTTAATGGCGAATTTTACCAAGTTTTTCAAAAAATTTGAGAGAAATTGTCGCAAAATTGATCATTTGCTAAATTTTAATCAATTTTTTTACAGTCGCTTAGTTACGTATAGTGCGACATTATATCACTAGTTATTTTAAGAATAAAATTATATTTTTGCCGGAATGAGGAAAAATTTTGTACGATATGAAATATATATTTTTAACAGACATAATTTTCAAATTGGCAATCATTTTACTCTTTAAACAAAATCGGTTTTTTTATAACTATTTACGTAAATAACTATTAATATCGCTTATGTGGTAGGCTTTGCCTGAAATCTTCACTTTTAACTCGCAATCGATTTTTGGAACTTGTTCTAATTTTCTTGAATATTTAATTTTTCTGTTTTGTAATGTGCTTTTATTTAAGTGTGTAATTTTAAGTGATTTTTGATTTGTTTTGAGCAGAGTATATAGCTTTACTTTTGAAACTCTCAACAAAACTCCACTTTGGTTTTATTTATACATTTTTATATTCTACATTTCTAATTTCTATTTTTTATTTATTTTATCAATACATAATTTTATTTTTTATAATAATATTACCAATACTTTGTCATAACGTGATATATCCAAAATTATATTTTTATTTTCTAGTAATGCTCATTTTTTCAGAACAGTGTTTTTTATTTACAATTTTGTTGTTTCTATTTCTTTCTTATTTGATTTTATTTTTACATTAGCTCAAATTGATTATTATTACAGCTTTCTCAAACCTTACCTTTTTATTACATTACTTTCACTTTTTTTTGTTAATTAATTTTTTAATTTTTTCTTGAATTTGTCTCTTTATTTTAGACATATCGTTCACTATTAACCAATATTTTATAGATTTGTCTTAAATTTTGTTTGTGTGTTTGTTCGCATTTTTTTCTTGGTCGTTATTAAATTGGAATAAACAAGCTAGATTACTAATTTTTTTACCGCTTTTATTACCACCCAAATTGCCATTTTTTTAATTAAATATTTTTTTTTAATTTGTTGTTTTACTGACTGAATTCATTTTAATTCAAATTTATAAGTCATACGTCAAAGTAATATTTTATATTAATACATTTATAATTTTGCCTTTTTTAATCCATTTTTTCTCTTTTTAGTTTTCTCTAATTTTTTTGTATTTTTTCTTTTTCACTATATTTTTTTCTTCTTGTTTATCCGTTTTAAGTGTGGTATCCCGGCGCATCCACCATTTTTGCATAGCAATGCAAAAAACCCAGTTTGGTCTGATTTTTATATAAAAACAAAAGTTTCTTTTTCGATAAAATTTTAATTCTTTTAATCAAAAAACTAAAGCAGTCATTTTCTGCTTTTAATAAAAGTTAGTAGCTTAACTATTGAAGCTGCCTCTAGATATCAAGAGGCCAGATGTATTTCTCTAATTCTCACACACGTGAAAGAATAAGATAAAAGGTGAAAAAAGTTTTCCTGTTACATTTGCAGATAACATGCATGGCTAAAAAAAAATTTTTCTTAGATTGTCACTTTGCTTCAGCATGAACTTTTTGTAAAAGATATAAGTATTGATTTATAATATTTACAAGAAATTTATTATAACACTTATTTGGGTGCTTTTATAGTCATTAGAGTACTAGTGCACTTATTGCTTAAGCGGAATTGTTGGAATTATTATTTTAAGAACTCTTCATTCCGCTTATCGCGTCTGAAATTCATTTGTGCTTAAACTATCGTCTTATAGAACCTGTATAATGATGTATTTATCACCGTTATCTGCTTCCATAAAGCTTGATTATATTACGTATTTGAGTTAGGTATTAAAGCATATCTAGCTAAGTGAGGTAATGAACTCACTACTTAACTGAGTAATGTAATAACATTATTACGTAACAAAATGATGTAATGAAATTTATTAATTTTTTTGTTTTTAAAAAAATTTCTTAATTTAATACTTAACTATTATTGTTGTCTTTTGTCTATTTTGTTAACACAGTAATAGTATAATCACGTAGCTTGTTTAGCAAGTTCATTTTGCAAGGAAATGCTAGCAGTGAGCATTCAACATATAGAAACTAGAAATGCTATAGTACTGTGAGTGGTAGCTTTGCCACTTTTCGTAACGACTGCAGAATCCCAGTGTGGTCGGTTTATACAGTTACATCGTCACTTAACGAGCGTTAGTAGTTGAATCTAACGCCACCTCTCCTATTCCATGTGAATTACAAATAGACGAGTTGTGACGTAAGAGAATGAAGATGCAAGAGCTGGCTTATATCCAAGTTATTATAGCTGACGTTAATATCGTACTTCAAAGTTGGCAAGCTGCAGGTTAAAGCAGTAACTGGATTACAATCTAAACTTTGTTGATTGTTATTTTTTCTTCGTCACGTGACACGAAACCGGATCGAGACAGCTCATTTCGTCGTCAGATGCTTCACGAAAATATTTTGTTTTGTTTTAATCTCGGTGTCAGGAGTGAAGCTGGTTTCGTGGAATTAGTTAGATTTAATGTAACTCGTGACTAAATTGGCGCAAGTTTTCATCTCGAGAGAGCATTAAGTTAATAACAACAATTATTTTGTTATTCGCTCATAAATAACGTCACGAGAGGACTAGTCTAGCATAAATCCCGTCCTCAATAAACAAGCTCATAATTAAGATCCGTCCCTAACCCCTAGTGTTGTTATTTTTGGTTAAAGTTTTATCCTGGCGGTTTCACATGATTTACGTTAATACTTTCAAGTAATGGCTGGAAATGTAGTTAAATTACATCAGCGAAAAATATTCATGAATCGCAACCGATTGCGTGAAACTTCCACGAATTACACAAACTTGGAGGAATTCATTTAAAAATTTTCAACTTGTTCAGACTCCCCTTCCATAAAAATTTTAAACTCGAAGCGGTTGCTCTATCATATACAAAGTATATTATATAAGGACGTCCGGAATTATTCATGCACCCAAGTCTCGGAGTTGTAATAAAAACCTTGTTAACCTAAAATTGTTTACCGTTTTTCTTTTATTATATTTCCAAAAAAAGTAAATTGGAAGTGCGCTTTTGTGACGCAAATTTTCAAAGAGATGCTACTTTCAATTGTGCATTTATGAGGGCAGTCGACATGAAATTAGTTGGCAATAAGAACGACACGTAGGTTGGCATTGTTGGGATACTTCGTTAATGGTAAAACAATGCTTTAAATTGACTAGAGAATGTCTGGAATTTCAATATAATTTCTAGATCGATCGAACATCCTACTTTGAGGTGTGCTTTCCTATTTATTTATTTTCTCAAGCGTCGAATTCCTTAATTCGATTAATTGTTTTATTTTAATTTAAATTTTTCGCTACTTGTTATAACAAACAGCATTCAGTCGCCGTATTTGCTTAGCTGTTTGATATACATCACGTCCACGCTTTAATTTAAAGTTTCTAGACTTAAATTTACATTTGTTGTAACAAAGTTACAAACTAAAGAACTTGAACTCCTTGCGGCTCCATTTTAAAATACAAAATACACACCCGCTTCACCCAACTACAATAATAATCTCCCGAAAAAAGTTAACCATTCCATTTAATTTTATAAAAAAAAGTTGGGTGTTTTAAGGCTGCTAGCACCAAAGTTTTTTCACAATCGAAAGGGTTTTTTAAAATTGTCTCGCAAAAACTGAAAAAGGAAGGTGGCACTAATAAATAGAGTTTAAAAAATATATAGTAAAATATCCATGCAAATATGCATTAAAGACAGTCAAAATATGCACTAAACATGCTTTTATGCATTCTAATTATGCATATAAAAGAAATAGCTATTCCTCTTAATTTTTAATTAACAAAAAATACAAAATAACTATGTACATACCGTATGTCAATTTTATAAAATGTGACAGTCACTTAAAACATATAATATCTTCAACATACCGTAGATCTAACAATGTTATATCGGCTGTAGATGTCTTAAAATCCTCGTTTGTAAACTCACCGACATCTGCAACTATTATGTTTTATTTTTGTTTATTTTAGATTTGTTAGTAACTACAATTATCAATCACCGAATTGCTACGATTTTTAAAAAAATGTGATACCAAAAGACCTTTTTACTCACGAATTAAACGTTAACCGCAAATAAATATTTACAATAAGTACGTTTTGTATTATTATTACCTACTAGACATTTATTGTTTAAGCTACGTAAAAATGTGGTTGCATCATCAGTCATCCTAAAATTAGTAGTGTAATTATCCACTTCTTGAGTAACATAAATTTATGACATTTTGTTTTGGTATTTTTAGTTTTCATACAGTTGTAAATACTTTAGTAATAACAAATAAGAGTAAGAAAATGAAAACCTATTGCCAGTTTTTTCTCGAAATTTTAAATCGAGACGGAAATGACTGTTGATAAAATCAAATGAATGTAATCTATCTATAAAAACCAGGGGTGACTTTATTTTGGCAAATTTGATTATATCATTTCTAATTTCGAATTAAAAATTGACAATTTTATTTTGGAAAACTTTAAAAATATATACATTTTATAAAAGCTTTTGCATTTATAAAATAGTCAATCCAATGAGATATGCACTTTTTATGATACATTTTGCATTTATAGTCTAAATCCTACTAAAAAAATGAGAAGAAAATGGATGTAAAACTCCCGCGCAAACTTAAGAGTAATTCGAACGAATGGATTTATTACTTTAATCTTTAATAACATTTTGCGCAAAAATAAAGTTATTTACTTACAGTAATAATCTCTCTCTTCTCTGTTGTCTGTGTTAGGTCTGTGTTAGGGGTCTTTTTGTTTCAATAAATTATTCTTTTTTTACTGCTTCTCCTCCAACTTCGTTTATTTATCTTGTTTTTGGTTTTTCTTTTTGTTGTTTTTTGCCACTTGCGTTTCAAGAACTTATTTTGTAAGTGTATTATTGTCTGACATCTTTACATGTCCGAACCATCTACCTTAACCTATAATTTTTTGTCATAATGTAAATGTATAGTCTTTAGCTAATGATGGACTTATAACAGTTTGAAGCTATTTTTATTATAATAGACGATTGTGGAGGAAAGACTTATATTTCATCGTTTTTTTTACTGAGTTAAATTCTTAATAAATTTTAAAGTAATTTATTCATGAATAGATTCTGTATCTTGTTTCCGCCTAAAGGTTTTGTTTCTAATTTTATCTTCTTTAGTTTTGTTTTTGTTGTGTTTATTGCTCCTACCGCTTCTGTATTTATTTTCTTCAGCATTATTCTCTTTCTCAGAAAGCTTGTTTTCAACTTATTGTGTATACTTGCAGCTTTTTTCATTCTTTCATCTATTTCTTTTTTTATGTTTTCATATTTTTCGTATCTGCTATTAAAGCCATATCACATGCAAATATCAAATATATAAGTTCTGTTTGTTTTATTTTTCAATATTTCAGTATCCGTTTCTTTTTTTTTGCTTTATTGCTCCCTCGAGTTATGATTTTAATAGCAATTGGCAATTATTGACAACCGTCACTCTGGCAACATTCAGGGCCGTTAACAGCTCGTATTTTTTTGTTAACAGCCTGTTGTCAAGGGTATTCACAAACTCGTACATTTCTGACATTTTTAATAATAATATAGGATGATAAGTCGGTATGACGAAAAACGTTGTAGACAACACAGGCTGATAACGACCATCTTGTGTTGGACTTCAAACAGCTCCCTAGCTTTAAAAAAAAAAACCACTATTTTAGAGATACACGATGTATGACAACACTCCCAATCTATATGCTCGAAAACAGTATTGTCATACGTTGTGTATCTTAAAAATAATGTTATTCAAAAAAAAAAGTTCTACAAGGTGTACCTCAAAAACTATTAACATTTGTATAAGGCATGTTGGGTTATTTCGATTTTTTTATTATGTACTACAGCTGGTTAAATACATACCCGATACATACTTCAAAGTCACCCTGTATAAATATTTCTCTATTTTTGATAATTAGTTTTTCACTTATTCTTTTTATTGTAAAATTAAGATTTTGTGTGCTTTTGTTTTTCTTAAATCCGCATTATATGTTTTTTATTGTTGCATCTATTTTATTTCAAATTTTTTTGTTTATTATTCTCTCGCATATTTTCTCTTTACAACTTTCTGTAATTTTTTATTTTCTGTAATTATTATAAATGTAATTATTCTGCTTTTACAGTGTTTTTAACTGATTTTCGTGTTTATTCAATTGAATAATTCACTACATTTCAAATGACTTTCACATTTCTCAATCTCAATTAACAAAAAGTGAAAATCAATTTAAAAAACTGTATTAGTATTGTTAGTATGACGTAAATTTTTGTAGACTTAATATTTTTGTTTTTGAATACATTATTCATAAGTCTGTTACTTTTTTTTGTCTATATATTTGATCATTTTTGAATTAATATTATTTTTTCTTTTGCTTTATGCTATTTTTGTATTTTCTTATCTGTTATTCAAACCTTTTTTTTTATCTTTCTATTAATTTATTTTCCTCCCTTATATTATTAGAACTTAGAGGTTATTAATACAGGCAAAATGCAAAAAGTGCATATCTGCATATTTTTATATAATTCTATTAACGCAGATGCTTTTATGAATTGTGCGTATTTTCATTCTTGAAATCTTTGTGTAAGAACCTTCTGCTGAGGCATAAACCAGATACAGACTACAGACTAAAATAATATTAAGAGTTTGTACCAAAAGCTGATTACAGAAATTCTTGTCGCAGACGATGAATTCCCAAAGTAAAATTGCCTTTGGTTTTTATGAATAAAACTATTTCTCTGATTCTAGTTAATAAAATTATTTGTTTTTACTTTTATTGAAGTTACTCTTTTTTGCTTTACCCAGCCACAATAATAAACTCTGTAGAAAAAATAAGCTACCCATACCATTCAATTTTATAAAAAAGTTAGGTGTGCCAAGGTTAGTGGCAGGAAAGTTTTTTCACGATCAGAAGGGTTTCCCAAAAATGTAAACTAGAACCGTAAAAGGATGATGACTCTAATAAATTTCAAGGGAAATGGATATAAAGAACTCCCCCGAAAACTTGAAGAGATTGCATACGAATGGATTTATTAGATATTCCGCGGAAAAATATAGTTACGGAATCATAAAACACGAATAAAAAAGATATTACAAGCAGATTTATTTTTAACGGACAAATCTGAATGGATGCTAAACACCTGCCGAATTTACCTGAAAAAAGCCCCAGATAATTGACAAGTATTTTATTGAAATGAAGTTCTACAACAGTGCAATTTTCTTGAACGACTTTCCAACATTTCGTCTGCCACAAGCACCTCTTCTGATTCTGCTCCTAATTGCGGCCATTTGAGTTTCCCATTAGTTGAAGTAATTTCTTTTTCTTTGTCGATAAAAAATGAAAATCCGGTTCAAGACACAACGTACAGGGTGCAATCAAATAAAGTATAATAATAATAATATAATGGTTTCATTGCTTATCTCGAAAACCATAAATATTTGTATAAGGCAAGTTTGGGTATTTTAACTTCTTTTCAACAATAGCTACTACCAGGTAAAAATTTTGTCCAATATTTGATTGCACCCTGTATCTCAGTGAACAAAGTTAAAATGTAATAACTGTAATCCGGTCACGTATGCAATGTTCCATCAGCGATGCCCCGCTAGATAAAGACATCGTCCTGATCCCCATTATCCAAGCTTTGGTAAAATTGGGCCTGGTTTTTTACAGCACCGGCTCAAGATTGGATCGAATAATTCGAAAATTGGTCAGTTCGCTATTTTAAAGCCGAAACGATTTATCATCGCGTTTACATGTTCGATCTGCTGTCACAGACTTAGTAATGGCCCAAAATGATCCATCAAGTCCGTTACCGGATTATTGTTACACGCTACTCAAATAATACTCAATCTGTTATAATACCAGAACATTATTTGCTTACTTGTCCGTACAAGATTTAAAACACGACGAATTTTCAAAGATACACGAAACGTGACTAACGGAAAAAACGATGCATCGCTCACGTATTTCATTACAAGACCGATTCTTGAAGAATCCGAGAAACGGGAGCTTTTCAACAAACTCGTTTAATTCCATAACAGCTTCCAAAGTTATTTTTTACGGATTTAGGGCACTTAGGCGACGGGATTTCTTTTTAAAACGATATTTAAGAGCCAGAGAAGTGCAATCTAACACAGATTTTATTATTACAATCTCATTAAATAATCAGAGTGCAATCTAAAACTGCTCTAGAGTGTCGTACAATTTATATCAAGTTTTACAGAAAAGTGGACCATATTTAATTTAACAAGAAGTTTAAAAATCTTATTATTATCTATTATTGTTGCTTTTACCCGATATTTGCCACCACGGAATGGAATGTAGGATTGTATCATATCGGAATGTAAGATGTAGATTTAATACTTATAATTTTAAAAACATTTGCAACTAGCAAACTTGTATTTGTATTTCCAACAAAACAATACCTTTGTTTTTACTAGATAACAGTTTTAGACTTCGTTTTATTTATTTTTGCAATATCTACTTTGTTAAATCAAACTACTTGACCAACGACATCGCTTATACAGAGCCAAGGTCGACTATTCCGACCGCTTTCAGTTTCCAAAAACCAATCTTCTAACACGCTGAACAGTACGCTTCGAAAGCTGATGTGAGCTTCTAAAAGTATGGAGCTCATTTCATAACAATCTAATAATTATTAAGAGTCTTATCTTTGCTACCCGAATTAAATTTGAAAGAAGAAACCCTAAAATGATAAAGGTATCATAATCACCTCGTTCCGGCCTTAGAACTGTTTATTAAAATATAACTCTTGATTTTAGGTTATTATTAGATTACTAGAATGGTCGGTATCTAGCAAGAAAAGACCCGAACAGCGATGAAAGCCTAATAATTTTTGTTTATGACTTTACCTATCTAACGATTTATCAAAAATTTAAAGATTAATTTCCTACACAATTTACTTTATTATGAGATGTTGCGGGTTTTTCATTTATAAACAGTCGTTAGTTAACTTTAATAGTTATAGTTCATTTTAGATTAATGTACATTGCAGGGGGTTTTGATAATTTAAGTTTATGTTGGTACCACATCACTTTCTAGTTATTTTCGTTTTTTTATAATTTTAGATTATAAAAAGGGTTATCATCTATTAGCAACTATTTAGATTAATACACCAACAACACTGATTATCTCCACTAATTACATTGACTTACAACTACAACAGAATCTGTACCCCATATCTACTTAACCCTCACTTGGAAATTTACGTTTTGGACCCAAATACCAACATTAACATTGTCAAGAAATTAATTGTCAGAATTATGACACTATATTTTTATAAATAAACTATAAATATTATTAAATTTTTTATCAAAGAACCATTAACATCACAATTTACCTTTAAAGTACAACCGGAAATATGGCCGAATATCTGAAGTAAAGTTTAATTTTGTTTTTACTAGTTATTTAATTAGGGCCCAACAACTTTATAAAACTACCTGCAGTTGATAATTTAACAAATTCTTGAGTGTTTGTCATTTTGGCCTTCTTGTTTTATTTCGAAATTTGGATTTTTACAGTTTTCTATTGCTCCTGATAACAACGCGTCAAATTTGGCAAACCGCCGCTCAAATCCAAGCTACTCTGAACAGGTAGAATAAAAACGATTACTCCACGATACAAGGCCCGGCTAGCATAATAATAACAAGCACACTAACCAAACACACCAAACACAACAACCAGGAAACTTTAGACCGGTTTCGGGGTTGTTTCACCAATAATTTGATCGGACAGCGGTGTTTCGAGATGTCGTTGGGGGCTGGTCTATTATTTCATCCGTGAAATTCTTCTCGTCGCTGGTTATAAGTCTTGCACGACCAAAATGCGCTGCTGTATAGATGAGGCAACAACCTCAAAACCAGTCTGAAGTTTTCTGGTTACTTTACAGGCTTTAGGTCTAGTTAACAGGCTTGTCATTATTTTAAAATATTAATAATGTACATGTTTGATTTTATAATAAGCAAATTGGTGACGTGGTTTAAGATAATTTATGAAGGCTTAAATATTTATCGACGGAATCATTGTATTTGTTTGTAGCGTCAACTAGACAATATTTACGACTCCTCTAATCATTCTGCAATAATTATAATTTATCTAGTCATATTTTAAAGTTAAAAAAAGTTAAAGGCACTTACAGTCTCCTAGAGATAATCTTGATCGTCAAATTAACTTTTTGACACTAAGGAAAATCTTCTTATTATGCATGAGATGTAGTCTACTTTTAAGCATTAGACTGCTAGTTAATTCTTTAGCTTCTTTTATCAAACATCTCAAAAAAATTTCTATCGCTGAAGACATTGAAAAATTTTAAAAAAATTTAGACATTTTAATATGAGTTTAACAGCAACTATTTTCTTCTCAAAGCCGTGCTTGTAAATACAAAGAAATATTTTTGTTAACCTGATCATTATCTCGTTGCTTTTCAATAAAAAATTTAATATCCCTAAATCAGAAATAACAAAATAACTTCCATACAGAAATAGCATAATACATTTTTTTTAAAACTAGTCGTATTTATTAAATACAAGTTTTATATAATACGAAAAACATCAAACATTTAAAGCTTTTAATTGAAATTAGCAAATTAGTATGTATTTTTTCTTTAACCATAAAGATATCAGAAAACCAATTAACTTTAAATTTAGAAAAGAAAAATTATATCTTTGGGATGATTCTATTTGATTTTGTAGTAGTAGGGTGCATTTTGGAAACAATCGTTAATTTCTTAAAGTAGGTTTTAACACTGAGCGTTGTTGTTTCTGTTGTTCGTAATATTCCCGTTATTATTACAATGCTTGATGTTTAAAGTTTAAATTATAGGTTGTCTTAATAGGGCAAGGTATTTATATAATATTCAAACAAAACAATTAAAATTTTGTGAGAACAGATTGATTATATCTTATTACAACCAATTTTTGTTCTGTTGTGCTTTATTTATTTTTTTCTAATGTATTATTTTTGTTACTCGATATTTGAAACATCTGCCATTAATTTTGGTACAACTTTAACAAGATTTATGATTTTTACAAAAATATTTGGATTTGCACTGATTTTTTAAAAATAATAAAAGTGTGTTTTATAAAATTAATAAAAAGGTAAAAAATAAAAAAACTAACAAGAGACAAATACGTCTATTATCTAGTTATTTGACGTCAACATAATTGCTCAGTTAGTATAATTTTGCACAGAAAAGTGTTTTTATTCACTCTCCTTAAATTGCAAAGTAATTTTTCTGTATAGTCAAAATAAAACAAATGAGTAACAGGTAGTTTCAAAAATCAAGACCTAATGGCAAAAATTATATTACTTGCGAAAAACAGTTGAACTAATTTTACAAGTAATCTAAAAAACATTTTCTTCGTATAAATAAAAAGTTTTAATATCCTCTTTTCTATTATGTTTAAAACCATATTATAATAATATAATAAGCTCCATCTTAATTATGTACGTGGTTAGTGTTCTCAGAAACTTATTAATCGGTTGAACATACACGGTACGTGGTTGCCAATTTTCCTTTTTGCGTAGACTGCGATTAAGCTGCAAAGATTTAAGTGAAGTTTGGGAATGTAAAAACAATACATTGCCTTGTGCTTCAGTGCAGAAAAGTAAAAAAGCGTAATAAAAGCTGATTTTCTATTCCAGTATTTGGGTATTAGCGTTTAAAACTACATTTCCATAAAAGAATTCTTTAGTATGCCTTAGTTATTGATGGGAAATGAGAAATTTATGAGACGTAAAGTCGGTGTATTTGCTATCGTATTCAAATATATGCTTGGATCTGGCAGTATTAGGATTTTTGCTTTAAAATCCCCAATGTGCCGTACCAAGAATCAATACACTTTACATATTCGATGTATTTGTTTGTTTCGTGAGATTTCATGTATGGAGTCGTCGGCTTTGTCTCTGGCTCCTTTGAAAAGTGCAACTGCAATCACATTGTACGTCTCATCGACTCATCTACAGTAAAAGCGAGTATTAGGGTTGTTTTATTGCACTTGAACACACGCTGTATACATTTTTTGTTCACTCAGTCTTGACTGCTTTTATCTAATGCACTTTCCTTATCCATTTCAGAAGCCGATTATACCTTGGATGAGTCATTTTGGATCGAAGAAAGCCCGGCCGGTGAGTACACACACTCCTCTTTCCTTTGATGTTTGCTGTGATTTCCTGAACTCACAGAGGATGCTCATTTATGTAATAAGTTAGTGTCCGCACGAGTCGAATGCAGAATGCACAAAACTGGTGCCCATCACTTTTGCTAAATGTAGCAGAACCGCACTTGATTCGCTTATCCTTCCTCGGTAATGGTTTTATAAACGTTGTAGCAGTAAGGGTGGATTCTCACTCCAGTCGTCTTGTCGCACTTGTGTAATTTAAATTGAGTTAGGGCTCTTGGACAATAAACTAGTGGGACTCCAATTAACATGAAAATGGAATAAAATAATGTCGGGCGTAAATTATTTTCCTTCCAGCAGAGTTGACTAACACTCAACTCGCTTAGGACAAGGAGGTTTATTATAGAATTAATCCCAAAACACGTTTACTGCCATGCTTTCATAAACTCGACTTGCGGTAAACAGGTGGAACATGAGTTTCTCTCCTTTTAGAAATCCGATTTGAATGATCCAAGTTGAATTTCGACGATGGGTTTTCTTTTCGGAATTTTATGGAATACCCCTGGGCCGCATTTTAAGGTTATTACGGCTTCTAATATTTATGGATGGCTTTGAAGCATTACTCTACTATATTTTTTAAGAGCAATTTGTATGCCGATCCGCTTTTTCCCAACGCAAGTATTGACAATAACACTAAATCGCATAACCAAATTGCTTTAGCTTAATCCAAATAAAAAATCTTCACTCTCTATTGAAAATTAGTGTTCAATTAAATACTGATCTAATATAGCATTATTCAAATTGGGGAGATCCAGCGGTATCCAATTTAATCCAACTTAATATAATCCGGTTACATAATTTATTTCAATGGGAGGTCCGGTTTTAGACAATCATTGTACCGAAATCGGACCCAACACCATACAGAATTAGGCAATTTGTAAGTGAGGTGTTATCCGAAATGTTAGAAACGTGCTCAGATGGCTTCCGTCGTTGT
The DNA here is from genome assembly GCA_029207805.1 of Tribolium confusum. NCBI lineage: Eukaryota > Metazoa > Arthropoda > Insecta > Coleoptera > Tenebrionidae > Tribolium > Tribolium confusum. The sequence continues at coordinate 18,213,302 of JALGAY010000006.1, forward strand.
CTTCGACCCAAATCGCTAAATAATCCTCAGAAAATAGACCTTATCACACCCAAAACGTCTCTCTCATGTTGTGCAACAAAATTTCTTTATTGAATATATTATGTAGACTTGTAGAGAGTGTTTCCCTAATTGAACATTCGCCCATGTAAAACCACCTTAGATAGAACTTAGCTGTTTAGCTTAAAACATATGCATATTAAAAAAAATCAAATGGATTGAATAACTCTAGTACAAAGAATAATTTATGTAGGAATTGTAAACATTAACATTATTTTTTAACATCTTAATAAATAAAATTAAAAACTTCTACGCCACAATGTTAACTATAGTATCCCAAATTTGTTCAATTTCGTAAATTTTAACTGTAGTTCAATATTTTATTATATTTTTTTAATTATAAAAATCGTGAGTGACTAGCATTGAATTTCATCATTTAGCCACCCTATTAGATAGGCTAAATAGGAGCACAAGTCTAACATTAAAATAATGACAAACAATATACTAACCAGACCCAACAACCAGGAGACTGCAGGTTAATTTTAGGGTTATTGCCCCCTCATCAATACCTGGTGAGGTAAAGTCGCTCATAAGCAGCGACGAAGAGATCAAATTGACTCTTAAATCTAATGTTAATATTTTGATTTTAAATAACGAAACGCTCCTTTTCAGCTTCTTACCTTGTAGGGCATCTTGTTGGTTGAGACTTTGCAAAGTAGTTGTTTCCAATTAGTTGTTGAAGATAACAAGAAATTTCTCTGCTAACATGTCGCCTCTGTCAGCGACTTCTATCCCAAATTTTGTAAATAAATCTGACTTCTTCTAGAACATTATTTTGACTAAATAAAATTTTTGTTTGCATAAAATAAATAATAATTAGAACGTCGAAATTTGTTTATTATTATAATTATATCCACTATGCGGTTCACATGTTGAAATTCGCCGCTTCCTCACTACTCACTTCATAAATCTTCTAGTCAAATATAATAGAATGTCTTTGACAACTATAATGAAGATCGGAGATGCTTTAAATCCAATTATCCGGAACAGATTGGAACGATGAAGTTAGACTTATGCCTAGAACATCGAATCCTTTCGGATAACATGTTTGCTCGTCGAACAGCTTTCCATCTCCGCTAATAGTGAAACTTGTCCAATCAAAATGTCATCGAAACGATCATTAAAAAAACTTTTCTAAGAGTCCTCATCGTTCACCAGACAGGTCGCCTATAAATCAAATATCAGATTTTAATGTATCGTGGGCTGAAAGTTCAGTAATTGGTTATATCAGCGTTGCTTGTTATAAGTTTGTCGATTGTTGTTGGTACAGGACCGGCTTTGAAAAACATGACTAATAGGAGAGGACATGTGCAATAAGCAGCTAATCCCTAGGACAGACACGTACTGGCCTTTTAGATTGCAGTTGTTTGCCGGGCGATCACGTAAGACGCGTGACGCCATCAATCTGCCCGTCAGAAGAGAGTTGTGCCTTCGCCAAATATTTAATTCATCTGGAAGTGGTTCGGGCTGCCGCGAGATTACCTGAACCGGCGATTTATTGGCGAATTTCCCCCCAGCTGTATTAATAATACATGCACGTCGCAGGATAGAAAAATCGAATCGAAACTGGTACAAGACTATTTTGCAATTAACTTGGTGACAGTTTTCACACTACTATCTGTCGAGTGAGTTGGTAATATTCTCTTGTCAAGTTGTCAGCAAAGTTTTTATATTACATCGAAACTTCCTCTTTGAGTCAATATAATCAAAGTCTTGTAATGCACAAAATATTAACAACTTCCTAACAAAGTTTTCTCATTCTTTAACGAATTTTAATATGATGTTAAGCCGCCGAAAATTCAATAGGTCCGTACTTTGAATAAAAACAAGATTATTTCTGTTTCGGCGACCTTTTTCTCATAAACAAAGATCCCTTCAATAACCAGTTAATAGCTCTCAAAATCTTACTGAATAGCTTTAACAATGTGTGGTAGAGTCAGGTTTTTCCAAAAGATTGAATCAGATCCAACCGCGCCCATAAAACGTGACGACCCCCTTACGATTTATATTTCACCCATTAAACTTACAGAAACATAACGTAAATATCAAAGATGGCTATATATTTAAAGAGAACTCTTGAGAAAAACGCGCCAGTAAAAATTTCCAGTTGAAATGTTCGAACAGAACTATAAAAGAGCAGTCGGCAAAAATCAAAGCTCCTGATTGAAAATATCAATGTTTACCTCTCCAATAATTTCGTCTGAAGAAAAAACTTCTCTTTGATCAGTAATTTGTGTCCGAATCGACGAAACATTCATCGTTCGTCCATACTCTGACCCAGATACCTCCGAGTCGATTTAAATAGAGCCATTTTTATGCCATTAGGCACATAAATTGAATGGTATCGCAATCGCAGTACAATGCAGTTCAATTCTGGACGCAATCGGTGATATATCCACCTGACTGGCTTCAGCCAACTCAAAAAAAAACTTCAATCGGGAAAATCCCACCGATGATGTAGAATGTAATAACGGCGAACATTGTCGTTATAATTAAATTCGCCTTAGGTGTGTTAATGAACAACATCGCCAAGGGTCGAGCGATGGCCCAGATTCACGCATAACAACCCCAGATTCTCCGGGTCATTTGAGGTTAATGTTTAACATTGGTTTAACGATTACCCCTCGTCATCAAATGTCAGCACGCCATTGTTCCCCCTTCCGGTAATACTCAACCAAGTGTTACACCATGTATGGTGTAATACTTCTCTTCTAGATCTAGGCGGTACAAAACGGGAAAACTAAGAGTGGAGGGATAAGTTGCAGCGCCAAATCTGACCCCATGTTTGAGCGCCAAATCTGATCCAAATCCGCTTTGTGTTTATGAGAAATCTGGTCTTTTTCCTCGATAATCGGCTCGAAGTAATCTTGAAGGCCATAAATAAACTCAGGTGTCGAATGATAATAGCTCTCACCTATATTATCCCGTGCACACTTTATAAATTGTGAGATTACATCGATTTATGTAACACTTTTGTTTTCGTTAGAGGTAGCGTACAATAAATTATTGTTTGTTTAAGGGAAAATTGTTATGCATAATTCATGTTTAATATCATCTTATCAGGCACATCGCAGCTCGTCGTGTTTATGGCGCGGACAGGCAATGCGGTTGCTATCGCCCCGTTAGAAAATAATACAGCAACAGCAGCAATAAAAATCGAAAGATTTTTTGCTACAAGGGTCGATTTTATCGGCAATATGTGTCGGAGAAAATGAACCGGAAAAACGTCGTAAATAATGGGGAAGACTCGAGATTAATTAAACGGAAACAAAACTAGGCGACAAAAATTACGTGCTTTGAAAAAACCACAAGAGGTGCTCGTTTTGTAATTTAATAGCGTTGCGAATATGTCAGACAAGGTGTTGTGGAACGACAGGATAAAGCAAACAGGACCGGAGGGAACGTCAGATGGTGCCACCGCTACTGGTAATAAAACCGCGGACACAAAACGACTCTGCTATTAGTTAAACCGCTAAAGGCTCAAGCGTACTCCAACTTATCGCATACGAAACAAAAACGGCCAAGGCATAAATAATAACACCACAACGAACACAACCGATAAACCAGAATTAAAAATTAGGCAAAAAGCTGTGAGGAGAGGGAGAACTAAATGCTAACTGCTACCACAACAAGCTGCTTACAATTACAAACCTGGATAGTTAACAGTGGGTAGTCTACGATTTATGTTGCTGCAATTGTTGAAACAACTGTTTATTTTCTGTTGCTACAGCCAGTTTTGTAGCTGTGCCTGTAAAATTGCAAAAAATTGCAAAAAAAAACTTAAAAGTGTCTTGAAAAGACAAAATCTGATTGTTATTAAAACAATACTTGTACAAATTTAAGAGACGTTAATGAGATGAATAATTAAAAAAGAAAAGGAAGTAAAACGAAATGACACTTAGTTACGAGTACATCTATGGTTAGGTATTTTAGCATAATACTCAAATATGAAATCACAGTTTAATTTTAGGTTAAAAATGAGGTTATTACAATGTTCTTTTTTCTAAAATATACTGAAAATAACAATAATTAATAAAAATTGGCGAAACATGTAGCAAAATATAAATAATAAAAGATTTGAGGGAAAAAATTTAGCAAAAAACCCTTTTTTATCCTAAAAATTAAAAAAAGTATCTGAAAAAAATAGTTTAAATACTTATAAATCATGGTTTAGTTGTAGTTTATGAAACTATCAATCAATACTAAGCTTTCAATTTTTAATCACAAATATAATGTCTTTGCACATAATGTATAAAAAGGAAAATTTAGGTCAACATTTAACAGGACGAAAGGTTATAAGCATATTTATAAGGCAATTTGTCACAACGACCACACATGTTTGTGTATTTCATACATTTTTATTACGTGACCAAATATCAAATCAAATACATTTACATCAGATCTCAGTTTTCTGTATTTCATCACAAAATATTTAAAAAAAAATTGATTCAACAAAATAAGGTTCACCTAGCTCAAGACTAGAAAGTGTCTATAAATTAATAATGTAAACTGTAAAAAGTCCAGGTTTGTTCCAACAACTGTACTGCCCTTGTGTTATATTGTAACTTATCTGCCGCTTTTCTAGTTCAGCTATTTGTGCGACGTATATTTGACTGACTTCTGTCGGTATCTACTTAAGTTTTTATAGGGTAAACCTAAGTACTGTTACGTCTTGTAACTAGACAACCAATATTGCAGCACGTTGGGTCCGACGTCATCAAGCGAGTCATTTATCGCGTCATTTGGCTGTCCAATAAAAATTGGTCAGGTGATCAGCAGCTGCAGCTTGTCAAGAACTTCTTTCTTTTTAAAAACTCCCTTTGTTTTGTTTGTTCCAAAACAAATCGTGTATTGCCTAGTAATTTTAGCTGCAATAATTTACCAAATAAAACTCAATAATTCTGGAAAGGATTTAAGCCAATTGAGAGTCCAAAATCTGTTTCTATATACACACATCGGCAAAAGTCTTGGACCCTCATAGAATATCCAAAAAGTGAATAGCATGATCATTAAACAAATCATAAATGTGAAGTAGAATTATTTTTAATCCTATGCCAAAAAAAATGATTTTTTTAAAAAGGTTATTTCTTAATAAACCCTAAAAGTCTAAAAAGTGTTCAATAAGTGACTAAACTCAGTTTGCAAATTTTACTGTCGTGTTAAATTTCTTTTCGAAAATGCCCGGAAATATAATTTTAATGTTCAATAGAGCCAAAATAGTGGCTTTACATAAAGAAAGTCTATAGAATTATCAAATTGCAAAGAAGGTCGACATTCCCAGGAGTTCCGTCATTCGGATTGTTTATTTGTATCAATCAACCGTAGGCATCGAACAAAGACATGGGACTGGCCGTCCTAAGGTAACAAACGAAAGACAGGATCGATACCTGACAAATTTTGTGCATCGGAATCAAAACGTTTTAGTACGTGAATCGTGAATCGTGATCCTTTTTTGAGAACCTATCGGTCAGTAATTTCAAGGTTCACGGTTTAAGGATACCTAGACTATCTCCGCAACATATTGCTGCTTGTTTACAATGGGCATAGGAACATAGAAACTGGCTTTTACCTCAGTGGTGAAGCGTAATGTTTTCCAATGAGACACGATTTGTAATAGTGAGTGGTAGCCTTAATCTAAGGGTCTGGAGAGCACTAGGTAGGCAAGAAAGACTTTAATTTCCTAGAGAAGTGGTCTCATACCACGGAGGATTAGTTATGATTTGGGGCGGTATCATTTGAAACCGTCGTACCGCGCCTATTCCTATATCTCGTATAATGACTGGAGACATTTATGCGGAAAACATCATTTGGACCTCATTCATCTCTTACGTAATGAAATCGGAAAAAATTTCATCTTTATGGATAACAACGCAACGCCTTACCGCACCCAAAGAGTACAAGACGCATTAGAAGATGCAAATATTCAACGATTACCATGGCCAGCAAATTCCCCCGATATGAATCCTATCGAGAATTTGTGAGATTACGTTGCAAACGCTATCCACCACAGAAATAACCCTCCCATAACTCTTGAAGAATTAACAAACGCTGCACAAAAAGATTGAAACAAAATATACCCCAAGAAACAATTAATAACCTCTTTGTTTCAATGCCCAGGCATTGTAATGGCATTGCTCCAGAATAGAGAAAGTCACACAGAGTATTAAGCAATTTTGTTTCAGTTTTCTGTAAGGTTTTTCTCATTTACTTTAAATCATTAAATATCAATCTCTTGTTAAAAAATTGTTTTTTTGCTTTTTTGGCCGACCATTTTTAATTAAGTTAAAGTCACATACTAACAATAGACTAATTTAAATGATACTTTAGAATAAAATATTTACTATAACATTTTGAATAAAAATTTTTACATTGGCTAGAGGGTACAAGACTTTTGGCGATGTGTGTAACAGCTAATTAAGAAAATATTGTAAAAATTAAATATAAGTAGCCGACATTTTGCTTTTTAATGCAGAAACACAGTTTTCTAAGAACAATCTTTCTCTAATTCCGTGAAATCAGGATTTCCTGGAGTTTATATTTTACCAATTTTTAGCGAGAAGCAGAGAGGCCGAAATTAAAAAGTAACTCTAATGATTACATTTTAATTTTCGAAAACACAGAACAGTAACAAAATTATAATTATCTTTGTTTAATGAAAGATTAAATAAAATGATATATTCTATAGCTTTCCGTATAATTTCCTGTTAAAAATTGAAAAAGAAATTATATAAAAAATAAAACTATTCGTTAATTGAATGTGCTCTTATTTTTTTGTTAAAAGTTTTGTTATTGTTTAGGTTAAAGTATAATTTATTTCTTAATCCTGAAGCATTATTTTTGTTAATTGTATACCTACCTAGACTGAAATACAAACTTGGTAGTTAATTATTTAGCAAGTTATTATACAAAGTGCCCAAAGCGATTTTATAGAAAAGATGAGTAAACTAAAACACGACAGCTTCTTATTTCATCAACACAGCGGTCCAGTCAACAAAAGTTTTGGTGTTGGGCCTGCCAGTCATAAAGGTTATTTTAAACTAAACTTGCAACTATTATCAGTTAATTATATCTAAATTAATTATTACTCTTATTATAATATATCAAACATTGTTAATTAATAATACACATTTTATTAATTAAGATTCTTTTCATGTTTGCAAAAATTTAAAATAAAGACAATACAGTCGATTGTTACCTGGCAAAAATTCACCGAATTATTAAGAGATTATCTTAAAAAAGAAAATTGTTTTCAAACTTTGTCAGTCTTTACCCTCCGGTCAATAATTAACAAAACTCTTCTTATAGCTTATAAAAAAGACTTACCATTTTGACTAATGCGACAAAGTTTAACACAATAAAATTATTTATTTATACACAATACAAATTACAACAAGGTAAATGCTAATTTTAGAAATTATTTAAAATTGAATTGTGAGTTAAATTTTAAACAAATCATTAAATTAACAATAACTCTAAACAATTAAACAACTCAGTAACACATTAAATTATATCGTCTTAAATAATTGCTTGTGATAATCGCTGTCTTTCTCTAAATAAAACTGTCTGACTTACACAGTGATAACAGTTTTGTTAATTTAACTACAAATTGGAGTCTCTAGAGAAGTCCACGTTAATTACTACTGAGATTTAAAAAAAAATTTTTCGTTAACTGCTAAAAACCAAAGTAATTTTAAAATTAACAAATTGAATGTAATCATTTAACTAATAAAAATATTTAAAAGTAACAAATTTAATAATTAACTTAATAAACAAATAAATCATTTTCCAATTGTATATCTACAACTATTTTATTTAGAAAATTAACAAGATTGTTAATTCTACAACATTCTTGTGAATGTCATATATAAAATATTGTTAGAGTTAATTACGAACATTAACTAAAAAATATATTTTTTAAAAAGAGTGAACTTAATTAAACACTTTTGACTGTGTATGTACGTACCTTATACGTTTGTAGGGTCTCCAAAAATATGGTTTAATTAATATGGTGATGTTCTCCGCCATTAAAATAGGCAAAGCATAAGGCCTTGACGTCACAAACTGCAATCGATTATATGCATGATACAAGATAAAGAATAGCTAATTGCAGTTTAAAGTTTTGATTGGTTGAAAGGTTTTAGGCATCAACGTGTTGATTATTTCACCGTAAAATAATCAAAATATTTCTGGGAACAATTCCGTGCGCATTCAAAACATGAGTCACCGCTATAATTATCCCGAATAATTCGTGACAGTATTATAAAAGCAAATTTGTAGCAAAAATAAACTCATCAGAAATTAAATTTAGTTGTTGAAAGTTGAAATCAGGACCATAACTACTAATGTGCGGTTTTTAGAACGTGAGTAGCAGTAAACTAGAAAGAAATTAATTGCTTACTAGGAGTTGAGCTGAAAGCAACATACTTTCTGACAATTAACACATTCTGCGAACAATTGGTTGGTGGTCTTTAGAGGTGTTTAGAACACTCTCCAAGTTTAATTGCAGTAATTTGCAAATAATTCAACTGAGTTTTTTGCCTAAATTACCTCATTTGGTAAAATTTTCAAAACTGTCCTATCCACCTGTAGCCAAGTTGGTGATGATGTGACATTTTTAACGATTGTCCCTGCGTACATCTACATTATCACCACTTTGTTACTCTCGGACACCTGTGGAACAAAAATAAAACACGATCGGCGTAAATTTAATTGTACGGTGGTGCCTGAAGAGCTCAAAATTTAATTAAAAAATTGCACCGTTTATCTTGCTGCATACTTGCAGCTGTGCGCTGTGGTGTCTATTATTCCCCTATACATCATTTTTGGAGAGGATAAAGACATTTCTCGCGTTATTTTTATTATCATCGAGGTAATAACGGCCCCAGTTCTCGATTAGGTGTATAAAGTCGGGTGTTTTAACATTCCTCCCGAGATGTAATGACAGTAAAGTGCTTTCGCGGCTTGTAAATTCTCAAATCTCGCGTCATTCCGAACATAATAGGATATATGCAATTATTAACGCTGCATGAATAAGCTCGTCTAATTAATATCCGGAGATTTTTCCCTCGACTCTGCAGGTAATTAAAGTTAACCGTTGCGGCAATAAAACATGGCAGTCTTGTCCCTGCATGCAGGACATGTAATTCAGTACATGCGGTCAGAGCAACAATCTAATATCCGTCCGGACGTAGCTTTTCTAGTGTTTCCATTACCTAGCTTTAACCACAACTGTTTACAAACCGAACCGCAGAATTTCACAATCAACACAGAATCATCTGTAATTAGTCCAATCAAGGTGGCTTTAATTACGGAAAGAACTAAATCACCTGCGAGCGAGATCAAAGCCGAGCGCAATTAAAGAGTGATTTAGTGACGACACCGATAGTCCATATTTTCGATATGTACGAGAGATTCTTTGTGCGCATTGTCTGTTTGGTACAAAACGTAACATTGCCGGATTCAAATCGAACAAAGCCGCATACAATGGGCGGGATTTGTTATTTTCAAACTGCATGATTCGCTCTACTTCTCTTCAACGCGAAGCCATCGGTACTTTTTCTCTCTTTGTTCGTTTTTCTGTTATTACTGTTGTTTTCTATTATGGGATTCATCCCGACGGTGACGTTTCACGCCTCTGACGCCCAAACAGGACCCAACACCCAATTATCCTTGCTTTTTTTTATTTCAAAAAGGACACAATTTGTGCACGCTCTAAATATGAGAATCGAGTAGTATTCACATTTTAAATTGAATAAATCCCAATTACAAACACGAAATTTACGGTATCCCGTCTTTACAAATTAATTAAAGTAAAACAATTCCAAATGGATAATTTTCATGGAAATTAATGCGTTTTCAAGATCCGATTAAATTAAAATTGTGCGTATCTGTAAAGGGTTACTTAACTGATACTAATTGTTACGGAATTTGTAATAAACGGTGTTGTACAAAAAATGTATTAATTTATTGATGCTTCAACTCAACAGTTACCGGACGTAAAAGGTTATCTTTGGATTTTAATTATAACAACTAATTAAATTAGAACGGTACGGATATTTGGGCAAACTTGAATACACTTCTACGTATTCCTCTTCATTAGAGATGCATATTAAAGCAAATTGTAAACGACAAGAGAAATATCTCTTACCGTTAATTAGGTAGTTGCACGTTGTTTTATAAACTAAACAAGGCAGATATGTGTCAACATCTATAAGAAATGAAGGCGTTTTATTGGTAAATTTTTTGATAAGTATCTGATTTAAAGTATCGTAAAAACGTGACAGCTGTTGTGTGTCGAACTGAATTAGGATTACCTACTGTGCCGTCAAACTTGCGTGGTTGCCATTTTACTTAATTGTGACTTGATCATTTGTATTCTGTATTTGTTGGTGTTGTGGCATCAGAAAAACAAAACACTATGGAATCACAAGTTACAGTTGGCGCCAAGGTAACACTCATGAACACAGTTACGTGACACGCAGAATTTTTACGAGTACTCTAAACATTTTCAAGCGAGTTACGTGCAATATTATTATACATAATTCTAAAAAATTGTATTTTTTATTTGTTTAATCGTTTGGATTTAAATGCCTACAGATCTACTTAGCAAATAATCAACCGATTAAGTTACTTCTCATTTTGTGCTTATTATCTAGAATCTGCTAGCTTCCATTTGCATTTGTTATCCTTGTTAATACTAGCAATGATATAAAGAGATTATCAAAATACTAATTGAAAGCCAGTCATATGACCGCTGATAGTATTGTAACTTTCCCTGTACGACCTGTCAAGAAAACATAATCAAACAGTTTTTAATAACTTCACATTTTAAATACTCGTATGTTTAACGCAAAGTTTAAGACGAGTGACCAAGCGCCTTCAAGGAAATGCACTACATTTCCATCAACAGTACTTATATCATTAAACATTTTAAATTTTAGTCTTTACTAATTGTTATTAAATTATGTTTTACTGACAGTTGCATGTGACTAAAGTTACAGCAGCATCAGTGGTAAAGTCATGCTCTGAATGTATACTGTGGTAGTCACTCGATATAATATCGCTCCAGTTTTAACATTCCTAATTTTCTAAAGTAGACTAGTTTCATAAATTTTTGATACAATGACGTAAATTCAGTTTCGGATTGTTGTTATTTAAAGAACAGAATTTTAAACGATTATTTATTTAACATTAAATTTACACGGAACAATAGACAAACAACTTAATTGTACACTTTTATTTATTTATTTAGTTTGTTCACTCAACCTACTTTGTCACCAACCTATCGTTACTTATATAGAGTTGCTCGTTGCTCTTCGATATTCTCGGATTGAGCATTGTCCGGTATGCCTGCTTTATATCTCAATTTTCTAATTCTATTCTAGTATGCCCTGAAATAATTAGAGTAACCTTTTCTTTACTAGAGGGTTTTTCTCTACTATTCTAACCTGCTTTCTATACATTGATTACACAGCTTTAGCGTCAAATTTTGAGGGTTTTACTCATTGTGTTGTTTGTTCCATCTTTGAAATTTGCCCTGCTTCTAATTTTCTAACACTTTTTTAATTTTGTTTAACTTCTAATAAGAGCTTTACCTTAAATTATTGCTTAAATTCTAAAATATTTTTTTCAAAACAATTTGTAAACCTTACCAAAGATAAATCAGTAAGCATAAATAAATTAACTAAACAAAAATGAATATTTCAAATTTCCAACACTTACTGATTTCTCTATGGTAAAAAAACAGATTTTAATTGTCGTTTTTCAAATCTTTTACAACCTTTCTTGTTCTTTCAAAATCTTTTCTTGTGCTTTTTGTAGACGTAGTTTTTCTTGTTGCTTTCTATCTCAGATGTTGTTTTTCTAGCTACTGTACTGTATTAATTTTTGTTTTTTTATAATCTTTCCTAGCTCTTCTTTTACTCCTAGTCATTTTTTTTTCAAACTTTTGCAAAATCGTTTTTTGTACTTTTAAAATTTTTATTTCCTACTTAATCAATATAGCCAAATATTATCTTAGTTACGGTAACCATTATAACATTCATAACTCCCATGGGAGTTATAGGAGGCAATTATGAATTCTTAACTCCCTCTAATTTTTTAATTGAAAAGAAACACAAATCTGGTGTACTAGAGTTGCGAGAAAAGAAGAAATGCTATTAAATAACAATTTTTAAACGCCAATAATATCGTTTCGTTTATATTCTTGCTTCCAGTGTTACTTTTATTCAACAATTCTTAAAATTTATGATATTTTTTCTTGCACATTCCTCCCGATGTTATGGGCTCTAAAACATGGGAAAAAATAAGTAAATATACGTACCATATTTGAAAAATATGCCAGAAATATTATTTCATTTACATTTCTGCTGCCAGTGTAGTTCTTTTTTAGCCATTCTTGAAATCGGTCGTATTCTTTCTTGTACACTACTTCAGATTTTCTTGATACTAACACAGCACGAGCTTTCTCAGCTTTTTTTAATACTTCTTCTGAAATATCTGATGTTTTTCACGTTCTCAATCATTATTAAAAATTCATAAATTTTTGTTTACGCAGTTGTCAAGAAATAAATCCATAGTAACCAGGCCTAGTTAACTAACAACAAATTTGTTTAATAGAAAATAAAGTTGTAATTTGTTTTTTGAACTTGTTTGGTAGGAAATAAAATTGATTATGTATCACGTGAATTACTGGGTGTCAATAACCTCGGGCAACTTACAATCCCTCGGGCCTAACGGCCCTCTGGATTGTAACTTGTTGCCCTCTGTTATTAACACCCTCATAATTCCCTTGATACATAAATAACTATAAAATTTTTTTAGCTTTTTTTGTACAATCCCGTCTTTCAAGCCCATTTTTAAACTTTTTTGTTTTTCTAGAAATTTCCTTTACCTCTTTTTTTCTTCTGGTCGTAATCTTTCAACTTCTTGTAACACTGTTTTTTGAACTTTTTTATCAAACGTCGTTCCTCATATTTCTCTTGTTTTTTTCAAATGCTATTTTTTAAACTCTTCTTAAATCTTTTTTTTTGTTTGTTCTTTATATAGTTCTTCTTTTTACTTTAATCGTCGTTTTTCGATTTCTTGTAGAAACATTTTTTTTGTTCCTTTTTTTTATTTAAGCTTTGGCTTTTAAGTTCTTCTTTTTCTTTCAATTCTACCAAACGTCGTTTTTTGCTCGATCTTCTTAAATAATAAAAAAATTGTAAATCCATTATTTTGTACTGAGTTAAAGCAAGATTTAGTTGTCGGACCTAGAACAAAAATTATTTAGGTTCCCGTTCAAGCTTCTTTAAATTTTGTTAAAGTTTGAGGTACATTCAATTAAGGTTTTTTGTAATTTAGATTAAGAGGTCTAATCTATTAACTCAATAATAAATTTCAGTGGATAAATAACTTGTGGAAAGAAAAAATTTGCACTTTTTACCGATTTTTTTAAATTTGTTTTAAGCAAAGAAATAAAATTTTAGGTTTTATAACATTTTTTTTTTCAGTACTGAAAGCTATAATAATAGATTTCAAATAAAGTAAATTTAATACTAGTTGGTAAGAGTAAAACTTCTAACTACACTGTTTTATGAAACGCCTTCACCAATCAAAAAGTACCACCCATTTTCTTGTCTACAATTTTACTTCCATGTTTGAAATATGGACAAATCTTGACGATATCTTTATACAAGCTTTTTATGTACGCAATTGCAGTTTTCGCCTTATATTTAGAAAATTTTCAGCCTGAAGTTTCAGTAGAGAATGGTAACATCATTACCGAAACACGCGTCATGTTCAAAAAAGTGTTTGATGTCAATTGGGGCATTTTTCGATTTGCTCAACAGGACAAGAAGATCCAGCAAGAAGAATGTCTGATGTCTTTACCTAAAAGCGTTGTTTTGAGATTGTTACAGCTCATCTCGCCCCAAAAACCACGCTCATTACTACCAGATCATTTCGGTTATTAAACTAGTTATTATTAGGTTAAGTCGCGTGCTTTTTTCTTCAGAAATATTTTAGTTCTAGTTTTTAAATGTCATCTAACTTTAAAAAATCAGAAAAGCATTAAATTGCAGTTGCAGATCCGTACACCGGTTTTTTAAATTTTTTTAAGAAAAAGATTACAAAAATGTATACGTAGATAGTAAACATAATCAAATATTTATAAAATTTTATTAAGTGAAAGACAGCTATATAAGCAAGCTTTTATTTTCCCGTCAGGAATATTAAAATTTGTTGGTATAATTTTCTGTTTGGATAAAAATTATGACAGTGCTAGTGAGCAAACAACAAAACAGTTAATAAAGTAATTTTTAATTTTTAAAAAGTCGCTTAAAAGGGGTTGTGTTTCTACTTGTTGAAATAATGTCGCGCTGCTGCAAAGTTTTTCTAAGAAAAACTTGTGTGTGCATTAATGTTTGGTTAAAATGATTTTCTGGTAAGGTTAAGTTTTGATTGTGTTGTGTTGGCTTGCATCCGCTGTTAAATTTGCGAAATTTATGTTAGTTCTCCCGCCTTCCTGTTTCGCACCGAGTCTGACAATGAAAAATGTTTGAAAGCAATTTCTTTTCGGTCGTTATTTATGAAATAATGAAGGAAGTAACATATATAAGCGATGAACGTGTTTATTTGTAAGATCCGTTCATTTATCAAGTGGCATGTTTATGAAGAGATTTGTAATTTTCCAGGGGAGGTGGAGCGGCTCCTCAGGGAGTACACACAGAACCAGGAGATGGTCAAAAACATCGGCGCTCATTACTACCAGATCATTTATCCCGTACAGTTACGACAGCACAAGAAGATGGGGATCTCCACTAGGGAGATAGGGTCGTCTAAGGTACGCAAAGAGCGGAGTACGGTATGTCACAGCACTTCTTCATCTCATTTTTCACCCTCATTAGTTAAATACTAGATTATATTACATAACAAGTGTGGAAAGTGATGTATTTTACGCGATTGGAAAAGTTAAACAATCAGGCAAATGCAAAATATACACTTTCCATCGAGTTTTGTACACTACTTTTCCTACGACCATATAACAATATTTTTTTTTTCTCCTTACAACACGTGGCTTGTAATGCAGTTAGTATGATTGCAAAAATTGTAATCACTTGTGCAATATATGCAACAGCATGGCCGCCGTATCGTTATTATTGTCAAATGTAAAATTTTAATTGAAGTATTTTAGATTTTTTTTTGAACATTGGCTATCAAATCTTTCTGTTGTTATAAATAGAGAACCAAGCTGGAGAAGCATATTATAGTAACGATCTTACAAAGACGCATTATAGAATTTTGAAAGATTTTTGGTCCGTATAACCATACAAAAATATACAAAATATTTTATATTTTGCGTATAGCCTACATTTATTAAATATTGTAGATACTATTAAAATTCATACAGTAGAACCTCTTTTAACCGACTGGGCCAGCACCGAGTCTCTGGTTTGTTTTCCTTTAATCAGATGTTCCCATAAAAAATGTTTTTGGGTTAAAGCAAGAACAAATCTTAAAGGAAACTGTAGTCCTGTTCTTTTTTTATTTTAAAAAAATGCGCCCATAAAATTTGGAGAAGCGCCTAAAAAAAGCAACAGACAAAGGAAAAGACGGGGCCCTCTTAATCTTAATTTATTTATAAAAAATAGAGTCAAAAGCACACTTAAATGCGTCGCCCCATTTTATTTTCTAGGAAAAGCTTTTGAAACTATCAATGTTTGCCAACCATTCTGTGTTACGATGAAAGAGAGAAAAAAACATAGAATAGGGCGGTAAATCTGAGGCCCCCTTAATTCAAGACCAATTAAGAAGAGTTTCACTGTATGAGGTATAATAAGTTGTCTATAAAATATCACAAAATATATAATGTTTTTTTGTAAATATTTATATACAATAAAACTAAATATTTTGTAATTTATATTTTGCAAATAACAAACACAAATATTAATTAGTAAATATTGGTAGACACTATATAATATAAATGCATATTAGATATATTAGATTTAATTAATGTTCAGTAATAGTAATATTGTTTTTTCAATATTTATTTAACATTTATTGCACAGGGGGTCTCGTCTAGAAAAATTATTGTTTTAGACAAAGATTTCTTTACAAAAACGAAACATGTCACATTACAATTCTTCTTAATTAGCACTATAAATATATCAAATCAGTTTTTGAATATGTCGTTTAGTTTTTTTTGGAAATTGTTTTGCTATTTCAACTTTAATTTTATTTTATTTCAGTGAACGGTAAACAATTAAATCTAAAAAAACAATTTTGCGATTTATTTATTAAAATTAAATGTACAATTATTATAATTAATAGTAGTAATACCACTCGCATTTGAGTTTCTAGTGTTAATAGACAAACTTTCCGACGTAGAAGTCCCAGGTTGTTGTAATAGTCCACCAACATCGCTGTGTAAAATTTTATGAGCAAATTCAATTTTGTTTTGGAGGGAATCTTCTACGTAACTCTCGGCCACCGTTGATGAACGCCACCCACCATGTCTTTTTAGTCCCAACAAATCAACTCCGTTATTCGCCAAAAGTGTAGCCGATGTGCGTCGAAACGAGTGTCCAATAAAACCTTCAGGGGCTTGCAACTTTAAATACTTTGCAATTTTTGACGGACAGCCTCCAATTGTGCCTATTCCTGTGACTTGCCTAGTGCATTTGATATTTCGATAGTTCAAAAATAAATGATCTGACGTTGGGTTGCTTGGTCGAATTCTTATATATTTTCAAAGTATTTCCAAATAATGAACTGCTTCATTTTCTTTATTAATAACTGTGAACGTTCGCTGAATATTCGTTTTTGTATTTGGAATATTTACTATAAACATTGCTTCATGTTCTTCTATGTCACTCATTTTAATATTGTACAATTCCTCTCGTCTACAAGCGCCCGATACTCCCAATATCATTGATACCTGCAAATATATTGTTTCCTTAGAACTCAGATGTACCACCTCATCATCTACAACTTACCTTTTGAATTAAAAATTGTTCGTCTGGTGCTTCATTCAAGAATTTTTCCATGTCTTCTTTGGTAAAAATTTTAGCCTTCTTAAGCCGATATCCAATATTTTTTCTCTTAAGATAAGCAATTAATATAGCAAACTTAGAAATATCGATAGCATCATGGAGAAAAATTGTACTCTTCAGTATAGAATACTCCGCCCATAAACTGCCAGGGGCCTTCAAGTGTCCACTTCTCACCACAAAATACGCTAACAAGCTCTTTTCATTTACAGAAATCTTCTTTGCTTCACGCCATTCCTTAAACAACTTGTATGTCTGTTCATATCGGGCTTTAGATTTTTCTGGAATTATTGCCGAACATCCTTCTTGCCAAGCGTCTTCTAAATCATCCGGTAGATCATCACTATCGCTTATAATTGCTTCGAAAACGGAACCACAAAACAGAACTATGTAGGAATGATTTATCAAAAAGACAATTTTACTTGTTTGGAACAAAACCATAGCAACCATGGAACAGCCACCCAAAGTTATCAGTTTTAATCTTCCCGATTATCACAAATGTATTGATATAAATTATTATTATTATTATTCTAGAACCTCCAATCGCGCAAAAAACGTTATAAGCATGTCGAATGTTAAGGATACAGTTCTCAGACAATAATTGGAGTCGTCGCTTCGCTCCTCCTCCAAACAATTGTCTTCGAACGGTAAGCATTCCTTACCGTTCTCCATACTTAATATACTATATTGATACATTAGCAGCACAGTTAAATAAAAATTAAATTTAAAAAAAAACATTTGAACAAACATTTTTTTGATAAAGTAATATTTTCAATCCTTGATTAAATAATATTTTAGAGCCTACTGAACAGATGATCCACCGATCATCAATGTAATATATGTGTTATTACATATATATTGTCTTATATATGTAATATATATGAAAATATATGATACTGTTTTCTTAAATTAATTGAAAAAGGCTGTTTTTCTACTATGCGACTATACTATAAAACGCCCTGTACATAACCCAGGTGTTTTTGTTGTGCTAAAATTTTAAAGATTTGCGCATACATATTGAGCATAAATTGGAGATATACGAGGTATGTATAAGTTAATGTTCAAAAATAATGTTTTTTGAAAAAAAAATTTACAGCGTATATCATCTGAAAAATTATAGACATTTGTAAAAGCGAATTGTGTTTTTTTGCATTATTTCGACAAGGACTATTACCTGGTAACATTTTTAAAAAAATTAAAACACCTTGTAGTTCTATAATTTTAACATTAAAACTATCACGAGGAAATATTATTGCATGTATTGCAATCACACACTATATACCAAAAAAGTTGCTATAATACTCATATACCGTCCCTTGTTCAAAAAATTTTTAAAAAATAAGTTCTACAGTGTGTATCTCGAAAACTATAAACATCTGTTTAAGACAATTTTGTTTTTTTCTTCCATTCGTTTAACGAGAAGTACAAAATCTTTATGATTACTTCAAAAACACCTGTACATAGCAAACATTTAGGCGAAACTCATATTTATTTGAGTCGCCCAAATGTTTCGTTATTGAGTTATCTTTTTCAGTCAAAACATAGGGCTTGGAGATTGGAGATAGCTACTATTACTAGCAAAGTAATGACCAAATTGGCAAAATGTTCAGTTGAGGATAAAATGATACCAACATTTTGAAATATTAGGTAAAAGAGGTTATACAAATTTACTTGAAAAAATAAAAATAATAAAAAGTAATTACGATTTAAGCCACCATGATTTCAGGTTTCTGACGTTTCCAATCAAAAATGACGATCTATTATTTTTTATTAGAAATGTATCCAAAGAAGTTTTTCTTAAGGCGCTTAATTCAGCGATCACATTGCAGAACAGTGAATCTGGCTTAATTATAGACTCTATAATAGAGGAATTATTGCTCAAACCAAGCGTACGCTCAAACTACTTAACCTTTTATTCAAAAATTTTCCTAACTGATCTGCCATAATTAAAAATTTTTATGTAGAGGAAATTTTAAATAGCTTTAAAATACTTGCAATAGTCAATTCTTTAACAATAATAGATTATTATTATTATCGATTGTAGTCAATAAAATTATTTTCTATCCTTAAAAATGTGGGCTATGATCTACTGTCTTATATGGTCGTAGGAAAAAAATGAATTTGCATTTCGTTCGGTTATCGATCCAAATGCAACTTCACCTGCACGCCACTTCATTAATTGTCCCATCATTCATCCCACATTTCTGTCATGTGCAATTTGTCGCAAGCGGACATGTTAAATGCGAAATTTAATAAATCTACGTTTTGATGTTGCTCGAATTGGAGATTCCTGAATATGTATTTATTCATAGATCAAAGAGAAATTTAGCCAGGCTTTGAGAAAAAGGTCTCCAATATAAAATCTTTGTATGTATGTATGCATGTAATTTCGACAACAATCGTTGAATTAACATCTAAATATTACATTTGTTTGCGTTTTGTCGGTTAGGGTGTGACTCGAGGGAGCCGAGATCGCAAAAGACATTTTCTTACCCTCGCAAAACGACACAAATTGAGTCTACTCGCTTTAAAGGGGGTCGGATCCAGGATGCTCTAATTTGCCCCACTTTTCGCACTTTCCTCTCCAAATCGATCATTCTCGCGATAATATATCGCGACGTATACAACCGTCACGGTTGGCCTATAAGCAAAATTGCAATTAAGCTTTCCAAGAATCTTGAACTTTCGACGAGTTTTCCCCTATTTAAGAAACTTGGTCTTATTAAACTTCCACAGCGTATTTAAATTTTTTTAGCGAAAAGTTGTTTTGCTGTTGACAAAATGTGATACCGGTAATTGGATAGAGCGTCGATTTATAGAGAAAAGGGGTGGAAACTCAATACGGCTTCGTGAACGAAGATAGTGATTGTAACTAAAAACAAGAGAAACTCTAAACAATAGAGGGTGGCGTGGTGCCTTTGTTAATGTCAGACTGTCTACTTAACTGTACGTGTTTTTCTCGGTGAAATACGTGCACATCATCCTTTGTACCGCTTCATTGTATACACACCAGAAGACGACGATACCGTTCACGCCTCCACCGATAAAGCAACTTATTGTATCTAAATCAAAATCCGCTCAGTCTCTCTGAAAATTATCCAGTAATATCCTTAGCCCAGAGAAATTAAACTTTTTCGAAAAATTTCGACCAAACTTAATTTTTTTGGAAATTTTTATTTTCTTGTTCTAAACATTTTCAAAAGTATCCTTGATGTGAAATTATAATTAAAGTTTTAGGACTAATTAATTAAGAAAGTAATTGTTTAATAGTATTATACAGAATTTTCCAACTAAAGTTTGCACTCCTTAAATCTTCAATCTCGTCCAAGTTTCGAAAAAATGCTAAAACAGCTCAATTTTAGCTTAAAAGGGGACGAAATATCATAATTTCAAAGTTATTACCACTTTCCTCTAGCGCCCAAAGTCACTTCTTCAAAAAATTTAAATAGCAAATAAGATCAAGTGACATTATTTTAAAGCTGCTTTCATTGTCTATGCAACCACGTGTCTTTTATGAATTATAAACGATTCTTTTTTGAGATTTTTTTTTTAGATTACTGTAAAAGAAAACAAAAGTGGTTGTAAAAGAACAATCCAATTTAGCGAATGTATTGCTTAAAATGTCCACTCTCAACTTCTACACAATGGTACAAACAATTTCCAAAAGCTTACCTAACATTTTGCAACATTTCGGGCGTGATCAAACGGCATTTTGTCTCGATTCTTCCTCGAAGCACTTGAAGTGATTCAGATGGTGTTGCATAAACATTAGACCTTAAGTGGCCCTACAAAAAAAATCGGATTTAACCCAAAGGGGTTAAATCGAGAGACCTATAGTCTCATCGGCGAACAGATATAGTAATAAAACCGCCCACTTTTGCTCGGGACATTTAAATAGTAGTTTGCAATTGGCTGTTTTAAAAACTAGGAGTATTGTAACAAGTCGGTGTCACACTGACGAATTTAGTGTTGGTAAGATCAGCAACCAAGTGTATGCAACTAACAATACGTATTCGAAATTTTGTGTAAACCCGGCTTCTGCGTATGACCTTCTAAGCACATATATACGCCCTACGATGATTTATAGCTATATCTTTTCGCCGATTGAAGTGTAGGTGGCCACTCAATGGGATCTCTCTGCTCTATTCGTTGTCCAGAAAAACGAGCATCTAAGAAATCGCGTACTCGACATTATAATAGAGAGGCGCTCTATCTTGTTGAAAGAAAAGTTGGTTTTCGTAGAGATATATGTCTTGTTTTAGTGCTTGAGTGATTAAGGGTTCAATAAAGTCTGCTAACAATTGAAAACAGCTGTCGCCATTCAAATTACCTTCTACAAAAAATTGGCCGATAATGTGGTCACCCAGAATGCCCGCTCAAACGTTTAATTTTTGGAGCGTTTGGCTCTGCTTTTCAAGGAAAATGTGTGGATTCCAATAACGCAAATTATGCCTATTTACTGTACCATGCAATATCAACGTACTTTTCTCAGAGAAACAAATGTTGTTGAGTAAACCTGGGTCATTATTCAAACGCTCAGTAAAATTTTCGCAAAACTGTAAACGTCGATCCGAATCATCTTCATTTAATTCTTGAACAAGCTTTATTTCGTATGGATTAAACTTGTGGTTTTCAACAATTCGATGTACATTACTTTTTGACACGCTAGAATCTCGAGCAATTTTTTTGTTAGATTGCCTGTCATCCATTAAAAGATGACAAAGAATAGCCACTTCAACAGCGTCACTTCGGACAGGACGCTTACGGTGAGGTTTTTTGTTTGCAACAGAGCTCGTTTCTTCAAATTCTTCAATTAAAGTAGTTATGTATTGACAACTAACTTGTTGTTCCACATGATTTGCGTTAAAAAGTCTATTAACGTCACCGGCATAAGTGTTATTACTATAGTAGAATCTTACTAGTTCAATTGTTTGTTCTGTACTATAAACCATTTTAAGAACTACAAGTTTTTATTTTTAACTTGGTTGTTGAACGATAATAATGTATGGAATCAAACAAGAAACTGTGTAACAGATGATATTTGTACCACTTACAGCCAAAATTTCTGGTTACTTTAAAAAGGAAAAACATTAGTGCACATAAGATAACGTTTGTGAGTAAATTATTCACAATTTAAACGAGTGTTTCGAATTGATAATTTTGAAAATTTCAATAAACCTAAAACAATTTTTTGATTCTAAAAAAGAATCATTCAAAATTTATAAAAAATACGTGGTTCCATAGACAATGAAAGCCATTAGAATGATGTGTCACTAGATCCCACTTGCTATTTAAATTTTTTGAAGAGGTGGATCTAGACGCAAGAGAGATGTGTTAATAATTTTGAAATTATGATAAAATTTGGTTTCCCTCTAAGCTAAAATTGACCTATTTTTGCATTTTTTCGAAATTTTGACGAAATCGGCGATTTTAGGGGTACAAATCCTAGTTGAGACATACTGAATGATAACCGCTTGTATACAAAGTTAGAGGTAACTATTAACAAAACAAAAATTTTCTAAATGTCTTTTAGCAGCCAGAGATTCTAAAGAATTCTAAAGCGCATAATAGTCGTTTTTATCCAGTTTTATTTAAATAGCACTATAAACAAAATGAAATTTTAAAGAAAAAGTAAGAATTTAGCGTTGTTGTTTACTTTTTTTGTGCCGTACTATAAAAACATGATATCTAGTTTTTTAACGTTACTTTTGCAATTTTATAGGGCCAAAAGTATTAGCTTCAGTTGTGATAATTTTAGAAATTTTTTTGATTTTGCACAAGACACAACGATTCTCACTGATTTGATTGTTACAATAACAACAATTGGTTTCCAGTAAAACAAACGAGTCACAAACTACTGCTACATTGAGAAAACAAAAAAAATATATAAAGCAGTTTTTTGACGGATTTCTGTACTAGAGAACTTATGCAAAAAAAAATTTGTATCCACTATGTACGCAAACAATTCTATGTGACTCTTCTTATTAAAAACTCGGCTCTTAAGGTTGCTTCGTCTTTAATTATGATTTGTTCTTTAAATTGACTAATTTCAAGTTGAGATACTACCGGTATCAACCAATGGCAACAACCAATCACAGCTCCAAATTCTTTTAATTTTTATGGAAACGAAAATATTACCGGTATTATCTCAACTTAAAATCAGCCATAACTTGCATACCTGATACATTAATAAGTATTTCATATTTATTTGTTTGTTTAATTTTAGTGGGGCTATAGAGTAACTCATTGTTTCCGAGTTATGATCCGCTCATTGTCTTTCAGAAAATCATCCGGTAATATCCTCTCGCGTTCAATTAACGCATCATGCAAATTTCACGAGCACTGCTTGACCGGCCTGAATTATTTCAGGCTAATAAGTTAATCGATCACCGGCACAAGTCGTTAATCCGACCGGATCTGTCGGACCCATATACTTGTTATTCTGAATTAAGCTCTCATGGGCTTCTCGGTTTCCGTTTCCTGCCTAACATTGCTCTGACACCCTTTCATCTTCACTGACTGTGAATTATTACACCCCCAAATCAACTGCAGCGTCAAATCCCTCTTCACTTACACGATCCGCTGCCGATGCTAAATTACGGGCCGACACCCAAAATGTCCACTACGTGAAGAAAGGCCCCACAAGAAGAAGCGACAGCAGTATCTGTTACAGTGACACAGACTAAATTTCAGTAAACAACGAAATTTATGTTTTCACATCATAATGTAAATGGGTGAGAGGGCAAATGGATGCCACTGCCAAAAGCTAAACCCAAAATCTTCATTTAATTGATGACGGCATCAAAGGGGTGCATGATTATATCCCTAACTAGTAATTAGCTAGAAGCATACAGAGTGAGCCCTAGAGAAAGTTTCAGAATATGTACCATTACGCACATAATGCAGGCCTTTTAAAATTTTAGCTATTAGTAAACAGCAATTAGCAACATAAGTAACGATTCATTCTGCACGAATAGAAAAGGTTGTTTCAAATTTCAGCCAGTGGGTCTTCTAAGATATAATAGGCTGCATCGCTACTTATATGCGTGATGACTGATGATACATCATAACAAACTACTGCACTTCGCAAAAATAAATATAATTTAACAATAAATACTACAATGTGGTTTAAAATAAGGTTTGCAATAATCCAAAGTATAGTCGGAGCCATGCTGAAATAAATTTACGTCAACAGGTAGAAAGGCTAATCACTACGTTTACATTAAAGCAAATAGGTAGATTCACATTAAAGTGAATAGATTTAACTGGTTGCCTACATCACAGAGTTTTTGTTAAAAAAATATTATTTAATGAAAAGCCTAGGAAATCAATTAAATTTATTCGCTTTTATTTGTAAATGTAGTAATTAGCAGATGACAATTCTAGCTGATGAGGTAAATTGAAGCTATGTGGCCCCGGTCGTATTTATGATTTTTACCGAGAAATCCTTTATTATAACTCATTTTATATTTTGAAAAATTGTATTTATCCTAAAATGAATATGATTTACGTTCAACAAATAAAAATGTAGTCAACTGTTCTTGGTTTAAACAGTTTTACTAATATCCTTGTTTATTAAATAACTCTAATGAGTTGAGTGAATTTAATGAAATTTGACCACGCATCAATAAAACCCCAAAATTATCAATTGCTCCTTTCCAAAACTAAATGATATTATATACTCAAATTGCCAAATTTGATATCAAAAACTATTATATTAGTTGAGCTTGAAAAATATGCAGTAAATAATTTATAAAAAATATTAAAATCATATCATTTTACTATTTTTATTATAAGTTACGAAAGACTTCCTGTATAACCAAAGGTGCCTCCATTTAGAAGACATTTTACTTAAATAGATTGTATTCAACTCGGTTAATTGTATTTTACTCGGTGCAATATCGGTAAATCTCAGTTCAGTGTCTTTTTTAGTTTTTTAGATACTCTCAATGGTCCACCACCGTAAAACACCCTGTATAAGTATGTAAATAAATATTTTAACAGGTACAAATTATTTAAAAAAATAGGTTTTCATAATAGAAAATATTATATCATCAATGATAATAAATTACAATTTGAAAAATCTCTGCCATCAAATATTTTATACAACACATACGGAAATGGCTTTAGGGGATGAGAGGACGAGACGTTAGCCGTGATTATCAATAAAAGACTTTCCTTTTATTTTTTGTTTGTTGTAAGTTTCGCTAAAAATTAGGCAAAAGTTCTTGCACGTTTCTCTTTGCAGAAATGAGTTTTCACACGTAAAGTAAAAATATATAGCGAAGAGTTTTAGGACGTGTAAAAGCAAATATTTTAAAAGTGACTTGTACTTGTGAGAGCCACTTTATGCTTCTGTTTAAAATTCGTGGAAAGTGCGACCGTTTTAAGAACAGTAAATTGAAGTGTCCTTGTTTTCGTGTGGGAAGAATTTGCGTCATAATCGAATTTGGTGTAATATGAATGATACCCGTCTGTATCCTTATTGTTCGAATGGCCGTTCGTGTTTTTAATATCGATTAAATTAATTAAGGGTATGTTTTACTAAACAAAGAAAACGCTAATGAAGCGTCGTGTACCTTGCCACTAATTAAATTATTTCAGTATAATACGCACTCAATAGCAGTCAATTATTCGGAGCGTTCCCGTCAATGCAAAGGTCAGATTAAATTACTTGTTGGTTATTTGATTTAAGTGTATACGGAGCGGGATAAAAGGTTTCGTATTTCGACAAAGAGTTTTTTTCGAATAAGAGCAGGGAAAACGTAGGCGAATTGTCGGCGTAAATTACAGTGGCGGAACTGCAGGTAAGCAAGAGTGAACATCGGTCTGTCTAAAAAAGTGTTGCACACTCTTCTATTCATCCGGCTATTTGATATAAATCATACAGTATATCTCCGGAACGTCTTTAAAAGAAATTGCTTATTTTTGATTTCTCAGGAAATTTTACTCTTGTTGATTTCTTGCTAAAATCTTGTTAAATTACTTGTTATTTAACTCGAACCATCATCGAGATAATATTATTTTATTTCTAGAAAAGATTCGAAGTGGACTCAAGTTTTATTTAACAAATTTAACAAATAATGGTAAAATGAAATAAAATTCTCAAAAAGCTAAACCATTACTTTTCTATTCAAATAATGCTCCTACCACTCATCGTGCTGGAAAAACATTTCCATTCGTTGGTTTAACGGCAATTTATTCAGTTTATCAGCTAAAAAACATCTGCAACATTCCCAAATATAAATTACGGTTTAAATTTTAATCAAAAATACATTAACATTTTTTAAATATTGTAATATTTTAAAGAAATATAAATATAATATTTTTAAGAAATTCTGAAGTATGGATTTGTACCAGTACCGGCAATGTTGAGATGAAACGACTCTGACAGTTGAAAAGGTTTGGGGAACATAATTCGATTATAAGAATTTGAATCTTCCAAAATTTATAGGTCATTTCTAAAAATTCAGACGTTTGGCTTCATGATCATTTTCTAAAATTTGCCTCAATTGCGGTTTAAAACGTAAAATCTTGTTTCCTTGAAGATTTTTTGTAAATAAGATTTACATATCTCAGCTTGTATTGCCTTTCTTCTTTAAAAAAGCCTTGGAGCTTTTCTGACAAAATGAATGGTAAGAACTGAAGGTATTTATCGAAGAACTTCTTAATGTTTAAAACCGAGTCACTTTAAAGAATTTTTGCGCCGGAATTTGAAATGGTAACTTTCGGGTATTTTTGGTTGAACTTTCTGATAACAACTCGGTAGCATTCTTTTCCAGTTTCGTAACATTGAATTAGATAAATTCTTAGTATATATACATAGATACTGTTCAAATTAGCGACGATTTAATTTGCTGTTCTACTAACTTATTAGATTTGTCATGTGCTGTCACTGGTATTTTTCAATGAATTCCACTTACTAAAGTTACTTCTGAAAATTACAAAACAAAAAACGAATAAAGTCTAAATTTTGAAAAAAAATATTACCTTGAAAGCTGTTCCAAGTTAAAAAGTAATTTGTGTTTTGGGGGTTTGAAAACAACAAATCAACAAAAGTAAAATTTTCTTATAGAAATCAAAAGTAAGTAATTTTTTTCCTCTTTTAAAATCGATACTGTATATAATTGTAATAACTTACAATTTGGAAGTACCTAGTCAAAACTTCTTTTAAAAAGTTATCTCACCATTTTTTTCTCACGTCTTTGCTTTTCTTTTATTTAGTGAAATAATTCATAGTAATTCTCGTAGTAATAATTCGTAGCAGGAAAAAACCTGCAAGCTCATTGTAGAGCCCGTGGACTTCTGAGAGCTACACAAGAACGTAAAGATTGACTTAAAGAAAAATTCAAGACTCTGTAGAACTTTTACGCGTCGTTACATCGACATAATTTTAGGACTCATTATGATTCCGTTTCTTTTGAACATAGAGGGGGCTGTTTTTCAACAGAAAATACGAGGCTCCATATTTCCCATGTTACTATACGCCTCTCAAAAGACCACAACATTAATTGCTTGCTTTCGCTACCACGGTCTCCGGATTTGAATCCAATTGAAAATATCTGGGATTTGATGGATTGAACAGTGTCACCAACCGCTCCTTTAAACACAATATGTCTAGAAATCTTACTGAATCTATAGGAGTTCGTGAAGATGTTATTCAATATTATTTCTTTACTCAGTAACCAATTTTTATTTTGTAAATTTAATAAAATTAATTTGAAAGTCTTACGTTTGCATTTTCGGTGTTGTACATTTTTTGTTTCCATTGGAAATTTGTTTGCCTACCCAAAAATTTTGTAATAGTTCTTTTACTCGTAAATTAGTTATTGAATATTCGTTAAATTTCGCAGTGGGAACAGTAATTGGCGAGCATGGTGTAGACGTGCGGCTAACGGTTACGCTCGCATGAGTTTCAATCCTTTCCTGACATATGGTCCTGCGGTTAGGACCGCAACTTCTCTCTAAACTTGTCCGTTTATATTTATATCACGCATTAGTTTCCTCGTAACTCGATGAAAATTTAAACTCAAATTAACACTCTGATAAAATTTGTGTCGTTTGAAAATTTTGCTAATTAATTTGTTCAGAATGCAAATTCTAATTACAGGATCCTGTTTTGTATCGCATTCGATATATTCGCATCAGCGTTTTCATGATTTGGTTGTAAAAAGCCCACAAACAAACATCAATGGATCTAGATTACAACCAAACTAATTTATGTTTAATCATATAGTGGATGCGATTGTTGCATTTCGAAAACGCCAAAATCACGTCTCGCATAATTGACAGTGTTTCTATAGGAAATTTAATAACAAAACTTGCCCCCAACTACCCTCCAAACTACTATTAATACTTGATTAATATTAAATTCTAACGTTCATAAGCTGCTTGGCCGGGATGAAAGCTTGGCACTCAAGTTTAGGTCTATTGAACACTTCATTATTAAACTAAACTCCACAGCAACGCCGGCACTAGTTTTAGCAACACTAAACGTCCGATTTCGCGTACATTCTCACTGAAATAGTCAGACCATGTTTGGTCAAAGTTTGTTATTAAACATTAACTGAATCGATAGTGCGGACACTGCAAAAAACTACCACGTCGTCGTCGTCGCCTAATTTATATGGCAACGTCCCCGAAGAAAAATCTCCTGAAAATAGATTTCGCAAGCGTAAGCTGATTTTCTAGAATAAAAATGGTCGCGTATTTTGCGAACAACGTCCTTTTATACACAGACAAAAGAGCGCTCCAGGCTTATAAAATATTATAATTAGTGAGAATTTCTTAGCACCCGACTCTTGAATTTTAAAATTCCTCTTCTTGTCATAACTCGTTTTAAAACGGGACAAATTTGCACTTTCAGCCTCATCAAGACGGGTTTCAGACATTCACTCAGACGCGTTGTCTTGTCCCGACAAATTTAATGATATTTGCCTACCTTCTTCCTCCTCACGCACCAAAATATGACACTAATGTTAAATCACGACGAGAATTTTATCCGCCACTAGAAAATAACAAGCAGATAATACGAGGAGGTATACTCGTTTTTTAGGGAATGCTGAACTAATAAACATTACAGTTTAATGCAAAGATAAGAACCAAAAGTTAAACTACATATTTGCTAAACCATTAGGACGTTCTCGAAACGAAATTAAGTTTTAAAATTCTGCAGCATATGTAAAAAACTGCAACATATGGATAAGAGTAAAGAGATAAAATAGATAAAAATGGTTAAGGCAAGAAAACAGAAAAATGCTAATTTTATGTGTAACATAATGGCTATGAGTAAAGAGATAAAAAGTATAAAAACACAATAGTTTAGGGGAAAAAACAAGAAACACTAATTTTATAGAATGTTTTAAGTAATTATGGTTTTTCAATTAGACAGTTTGACACTGGAATTTACTTAACTAATGCTGTTTTTACAATATCAAGAAATGAAACTTAAAAACGAAAATCATTTAATTTTTTATTTTATTTTGAAACCATAACGTATTTTATACGCCCGCAAATCAGGGCGTAATTTTTATCTTTATAGCAGTGAATTTTTTAAAGTTGCTACGCAGTAAATAACTGTACTAGCTGCCAAATAATCGTCTTCAATGTTGTAAAAGTCATTTTTTACATTAAATAACAATTACAATAAAAAATGATGATTTATTTTAAAAACTGTTAAACACTCCAAACGCAGGGAGCGTGACAATTTTTTCTTAAATTTTGGGCTCTTACCTGTTGTAGCACTTCTCTAGAATACACGTTTTCACACACGTTTTCATTAGTTTCCATTTTGGAAAATCGCACAACAGAAAGTAACAGCATACCGTAGCCTGGCAACGACAAGATAGTCACCTAGTTATTCTGGATTTTTTTACAGATTAAAAAAAATAGCGGAATTATGAATATTCTTTTGATTTGAGAAATTAAAACGATCCAAAATAACAAAGAAGGTTCTATGTACCACGAGCGTAATCGTCACTAATGGCCTTTAGGAAATTAAAAACCCTCCTATGTCGGTCTTTCAACATCCCCTCGTGCTAAAATCTCCTTGATTACGCCTTTAATACATAAATTACTGTTATTTATTTTGAAAAGGACGTTGTTTTGTTGTTCTTTACCTACATATAGCATTGCTCATTCTTTTCTTGAACTTTTCTTTTGTTTTTTGTGCTCTTATTTTTTGTTCTCTCATTTTTTTTTAAAGAAGCGTATGTGGTTGTACTTGTTATTTGTTATGCAGAACAACTCTTCTATTGTTCATGTTTTGCATTTTTCTAACTGTTGCAAGACAGTTGTTCCATTTTGCTATTTCTTGAAGCATTCCGGCGTTACTCCAAATTAATTGTGAAATTCTTCTACAACGTTTTGGCTGTATGCTGGTTGGTTTTCAGTGTTGAAATCTTCAGTAAGTAGTAAGTACTCGTAGTAAGTAGTAAGAAACTTTATTGTTGGTCTTCTAACATTTAAAAATTAAAAAGCCTTTTTTCAAGTTTTTATTAATTACTCTCATGTCGCTTTTTTGTTTAATTTATACCAGCACTCTATGCTTCTAAAGCCTCTTTTTGTTTTTGTTAAAATTTTAAGATCAGATTTTCTTGTCTTTTTTGCTCTTCTTTAAAATGTACAGAAATGCCCACATCTGTTTGTCTCTTTCATTTTTAACTAAAAATCAAATTTCCATGTTTGTAAAAAGCCCACAAACAAACATCAATGGATCTAGATTACAACCAACTTTATTTGCTCCTATGATATCTATGACTCTAATAGAATAATAAACTACTACTACGTTTGCAAAATGTTGTAACTATCGTCATACTTAATCTCAATTTTTGATTAGCCCGGCGCATCCACCATTTTACCATCTTATTTTAAAATTTTAACAGCTTTTTGAATAATTCTACTTATACAGGGCCCCAAAAAAAGATTTTCATCTAGTCGCCTGTGAATCTCCCATGTAAAATAAAAAATGCCGCTTTAGCAAATAGAGGTAACGAGTAAACCTATTAATGTCACTGAGGTTGTAACAAGAAAAATGAAAAACCCCATATATTAGGTCTCTCTACAAGCGGCAATTTTTAAAGAAAAAGTTTTCCTGCTTTGAATGTTCATTAAAGGTCAAAGTCCCCTTGCCAAACTTCAAATCTGAATTGACATTTGATTGATAGGTGACAGAATAAATTAGTTCAAACTTAAAGAGTAGAGCGGCACAAAAAAATTAACATGTAAAATAATTTCAAAGGCAACTAGATGAAAATCTTTTTTTGGGACCTTGTATTTCTATATAAGAAAACACAATAACCTAGTTGTTTTAGCACTTATAAGTAAATTAAAAATACGCTAACGTAAAATCAATGTAATTGATATCATTCCACCCCAAACTTCTTTGTAGTCAATTTTTATAGACTTTTTCTATATTGCAAACTTTATTTTTAAATTCAAAATTTTACGATTTATTTAAGTTTGAATTTTTAAGTTTTACAAATGTGCTATGCATCTTTTGTTACCGTGTTATAGTTACTTAGAGAAAATAGCAACTGTCATGTGCAAGATTCAGTGGGCATGCTTTTGCGACCAAAAAATACAGCTGTTTCTTAATGGTTTTTTACTGACTTGCTCCACTGTCTATTTTGAATTCTGGTATTTGTCCTTGGGATTATTATAATGTCTATGGTCCTTGTTATAAGTAGGCTTATAAATTGAAATTTTGCTGTCTTATTGACCTCCAGACTGAAGTTCAAGTTGAATGGTTAAGTCAAGCAAAGACTGCTAGTGGTAACAACGTAATAGGTACGCCATCAAGGGCAGAACTAGCTATCTTGTTTACAATAAAAGTCTGTGACTAAATTTAATTTTCTGATGTACTTCTGTATAACTAAATTTTTATATTTTATATTAGTAAATTTTTTTCACAATTTTAATTAATAATTTAAATCTGACTAATTGGAGGTATTTTGTAAATCAAGCGTGCTCTTGAATAAGTTTCGACGCCGTCTCTGTACATAATACATACGTAGAAGTTTGTAAAACTGGTTTAACTAAATTTCTTTTGTGTGCCTTTGGTGATAATAATAATTTCTGAATTTAATTTTATTTACTGGTTTATACTTTTTTACTTTGATTTCATTTTAAAAAATTACTTTTATTGTTTGAATTAATTAACTTTTTATTTCAAATATACTAACTAAAATTTTCTTTTCAAATTGGAATTTTAAAGATTGTTAAAGATTTGTTTTCTTGGTGTAATGAGTATAAATTTCTTGATGTTTTCCTACTACTCAAGATTTATAGCGCCTTTGCTAATCCACATACTAATAAGCCTCAAAAAAAAGATGACAATAACTAGTCGCTTTTGCACGCTCTCTAATTAGGCCTAATAATAAACAATGAAAGAAAAATGGCAACGAATGTGATAAAACATGTCAGTTCAACGAAACATGAAATGTATAAACAATTTTAAAAAATGACAGTTTTTGCAGTGGCGGGCAGTTATTAAAGTTTTGCGCAATTTGTAATTTCATTATTAAGTAAGCGAATCAAAATTTAGGTTTATATCTAAATTATTTTAGCAAGTTAATACTCTCACTTTTTTATCTTTTAGTTATATTATTTTGTTATATTTTTTAGTGCTTTAATAGTTTGTAATTTTCGAAAATTGATGGTATTATAATGACAAAAACAAAAAGCTTTATTCAGGCAATTGATAAACATCCCTTCGTCCTTATTATCCTCCTTCTCGTTTTGTTGATTAATCCGCTACTCTTTGTTGGAAAATGTTTTGATTTTGTTGTCGAAAGCACCTTCCCTTTACATAATAGAGTCCCAATTCCGATTACCCTTCTGAAACCCATCAGATCGTCGAAAGAGCAACAATAGGCAGAAAGCAGTCCACTAGACACGTCACAAAAGAAAACTATTTTCGTGTCGCGATTGTTAACATGATCAACTCTTCTTTCCTTCTTGTATTAATTTATTTCCGGGCGGATGAAGCTTTTTAATTCAAATTTCGGCACGTTTTTTAATGTTGTTTGATGTGTTCTCTGGCGCTTTTGTTTTAATACAGCTTGTGTGTGCAAGCAACCGATTTACATGTTGAACCATATTCTTTTTGATGTGTGTACAAGTTAGTTCGGAATAAATTTGATTTATCTTTGCAGAGAGGCCAGGTCGATGGAGGATACCAAGGCAGGGGTCGGCCGACTAAAGTAAGTCTGATATTATTTATTAAAAGATATTTTTATGCATGATGAAAAATAAACAGCCGGAAAAGAATAATTCATCGACTGCATAAACATAATTATCTGTCTCTCTTACTTACAAATATCAAAGGAAATTTACAATTCAATACAGGAAGGTAATAATAATCAAAACAAAAACACGACGCAAAATATAATTCGAATAATGATGGCGAACGTCTTGAAAAATAATATAAATCATGAGCGGATTTCGTTAAGAGAAGGAAACGGCTCTTATTTCGGGAATTGAATCAATTCCAGAACGACGACATGAATAAAATCTTCATGATAATCGTTATCCGTATACGTTCGCTCAAATACAGATTGCTATGACTCACGATTATTTCATACATTTATTTTTATAATAAATTATTCCTTATGTTTACAGAGCTTTTAGAATAAATAACTGGAAATTTTGTATTAAACTGTACAAGAGTGTAATTCCTTACAAAAAATAATAAACTACAAATTTACGAAAATAACTCTCTAATTAAACAAATTAATAACACATTTCTATCGCCTTCAATAACACCCCTTGTGTGGCGAACTCTCGCTAACCACTCTTTTGTAAAAGATTTGGGTAAAGCACACTAGTATTCCTGAAGCTAAACAGTAAAAACAGTTTTAATTGACAGTAAAACAGTAAAAACAGTCTATCTGTTTAAAACCTACTTTTTTTATAATAACAATAATAATAATAAGTTTTTTTAAATAAAAAGAGACAAAAAATCAACTATTTACCGAACTTATCAACCAAATTTGTAAAATTGCTGAAGTAAATATTTGTTATTCCAAATTGAACACAGATGCAGATTGCAAAAAAGATTAAAAGTACTCTCATGTCATTAAAAAATTGTTAAGCCAAATATGGTAAACACTTGTTTCTTGCTTTTTACTGCTAAGATAACAATGTTTGGTTGTTGCTTTTGTTAGGTAAAATGGTAGAAATTTAGTGGCATTTGTAGACTTCAAAGCATCATCCATTTCTGCCATCGATACATACTCTATTTTGGTTTTGCGGTGATGGTAACAGATGTATCGTTACGTAGTTCTTTATAGTCGCATCTCACTCTGTAAATTACTGTGTGTATATGCGTCACCTACGAGTTTTTAAGTCATCACTGCCGCTTCTAGCATGCTCGATATTCAAGTGACGTCATTTCTGGAATTCTCAAGCTCATTTCGTAGCAATATTTTAATTTCTGTTTTCTACTAAATGCTCTCTCTCTCTCTCTCTCTCTCTCTCTCTCTCTCTCTCTCTCTGACTGTAAATTTGGTGAGACAAAGCAACTATACAGGTATAATTTTTCCCACATATTTAGCCTCAGAACCTCATTATAATGTAACATGAGATAATTTAAACCTTAATTATTCCCAAAAAGGGGAACTTTGTCTCAAATTCATTCTCTTTATAGTCAATTCTGAGTATTTCAGTTAAAATAAGAATAACAAAACGACTTTAAATTAGATTTTCATAATTAATTTTTTTGTCGCGTTTCCGAAATTAATTTTAAAGGTTTCGACGTGATTTTTTCAGCTGTCAAAATTTAATCTAAATATTTTTGTAAGGTGTTCGCTAAGTTCAAGTAAATCTGGACAGTTAATTATAAACTCCGTTTTAACTTGAAAACTCGAGTGCTTCTTAAAAAAATCCAGTAAAAGTCTGATCTTTCTCCGAAAATGAGGAAAAGGAAAACTTGGGGAAATGTTCTTCCTGACCACAGTGAAATTGATTTATAATTTTAAAATTTCTTAGGAAGCAATTTAGTTTTTTGTAAAAACTCAGATTTGCAAGAAGTTTTAAATAAATAATACACGAGAGTTATAAATTGAGATAGAATCGGGTGTTGGTGACAATCGTGCTATCCACATAATCGCAATAATACACCACTTTCCACTTAATACCATCTTATCGACCATTACGTGCGAAATTTCCATATGGAAGCGACCACTCTGAACCAATTTGTATCCAGATAATCCGCAATCGTCCGGATTTATGCATCATCGTTCTTAACAATTTAAAGAACGACCGAGTCATTCAATACAAACACAATCAAAATGAAAATGATTGCTAACGACGCAATTTAATTTCAGTTTCGTGTTACTGAGTTAAATTGCTTCAAAAAAAACAAGACTGAATTGGTATTAAAGAGTCCACAGTAATAACATTAAAGTATAAAATTTCGTCACTGTTTATTCGAAATTTTACTCTTCATTATATTTACGGTCTGAGAAGAACATTATCATTTGTCATTTCGGTTTATTATTTATGTTTTTGGATTTTAGGGTAGAGAATGAATTAAGAATAGCCTTGGACCAGTTGCAGAGTCCTTTTAATAATAGTGAGCAGACAATAAATTTAACTCCCACTTTAAAGCGGCCAAAGTTAATGGAGGGGAGTGTCAGAGTGGTCGGACTAGTTAGAACGTTATTTCCACGTGACTTGTTACACACTTTATTTTACAAAGTCGAAAAAATTATTTACTTCTTTACTTAAAAGAGAATGTCTTTAACAAGAAAATTCAGTATTCCCCTTTTACAAATTAGCGTGTATGAATCTTAGTTACCATTATACTTGGGGAGTTATAAAATAGTTAAAGAACTTTTCTTTTATCACGGGTCACAAAATTATTTCATTGCTCGGCATAATCAATATTCAACAGTCACATTTTTTGAATTTTTAAAAATAAAAATTTGTATCCAGTAGGGGCCTAATTAATAAAACTGTATGCACCAAGAGATT
Source organism: Tribolium confusum (assembly GCA_029207805.1). NCBI lineage: Eukaryota > Metazoa > Arthropoda > Insecta > Coleoptera > Tenebrionidae > Tribolium > Tribolium confusum. The sequence goes on from JALGAY010000006.1 coordinate 18,249,364, forward strand.
TAGGGCATGATTGTCGATAATGCTGCTCATTTTACGTCGAAGTTCAAACATGCCGTCAGATCATAATTTTCTGATTATGCCCTTAATACATATTACATGCATGACTGTATTATTGTCTTTTATTGGTTACATTAGTTATATAAAAAATAAAAAATAAAATAAAGGTCCTGCGATTGTTATAAAACCATTAAAGTCATGTTAGTAAGAACCGAAACATTTGTGAAATTTGCCGATGACTTTTCTTATAATAGAAATAGCTATTTCTGTAAAGCCCTTATAAGCTCAGTTATGATTGTTTTTAAAATGCATTTCAAGCTTTTTAATCATAAACAACTAATAAAACCATTACTTTTCAGATTTGAACAAGCTTTAAAAAATACATGTCAAAATTAGTGCTCCTAAGAGCTGTGTGACGTAAAAACTTTTTTACGAAGTAAATAAGACAATTTAATAACGGAATGATGTCGTTGACTCGCAGAGACTTGTCGGAACTTGAGGCCAAAAACAGGAATTATTAAAAGCAAGGTTCGCATTCTCCGTAAACGGTAAAAGTAAAATTCAACTCTAAAATCAAGATAAAGAACGATAATCAAAAAAGAAAAGTTTCTAACCTCAGCAAAATGTAATGGTAGGAGACAATCCCGAAGAAACAAGTTAAAAATGGAATTCAATCCTAGTAAAAGAAGTTTATAATAAGAATATTTGGTATGAAAAGAAAACGAGAAATAGTAGTGTTATCCTTCGCTCAAGGACATTAACGATATTATTTAATTTTTCCAGAAATTTCGTGGTTTAGTAAAATACAACAAAAATTTGCAAATTACTTCAAAAAGGGCGTCAATATATAGTTGAGATACTTCAGGATGTTCTCAGGATGCAATACTAAAAATATCTTCTATTATTTTACAAGTCACACTAAAATTATTGCGCTAAAAATTTCCATACTTATAAAAAAAATCTAGTTTGTAAATGCTTAGATGGCGCTTGTATTTTGTCAAGATTTAACGTCAGCAGCGTAGAGTTTGTACAGTTCTAAAGTTAACACTGTTGAGAAACGATGTTCACAAAGGAACAAAGTTAACATTAAACAATTTTGGTGATCCTGACCCAATAGAAAAATAAAATAGAAACAAATCTAAAAATTTTATAATCAAAAAAGTACTCAGCTGTAGAGGCTCACTAAACTAGAAACAACGAAAAAGGCAAAAATACTAGAACCAATAGCCCATGAATTAATGTAACAGCACACAAGAAACAAACGCACTTAAAATGCTCGCAAATATGCACAGAATTTTTGAAGAGAAGGTACTTACAAACACGTACTTTAGAACAAGCGATGTTCAGTCCTCCCATTTTCCAGCAATACAGTTTTGATTTCTTTTGGATAATAATCTACGGTTACACAACAAACCTTACCACACATACCTTGAAAAAAATATAATTTATACTTAATTTTGTTTTAAATTTTTAGAAAAAATACTGACCATCAACAAAAAAAGATACGCGCTCTGGTGGTAGAATTTGACACTAGTAAAAATGTATGTCAATAAAAAACAAAACTCAAATTATTGACATATTGTTGACAAATATTGTAAATTTGAATTTGAATTTAACTGTTTTCCTTTAGTAACGCACGTATTTGCTAGTGACAAATTTTATTGGAAGAGGTCGTACCGCATTTTGTATTCTTAATAATAATTCTATGCCTACTATTCTGCAGACAAAGTAACAACAAAGCAAACAGTTTAATATAATTAAGTCAAGTTGAAAACGAACAGTTTTCAAACGAAATATATACATATAAGTTAGGTGGGCTAATTTCAAGTTGATATAGTACCGGTCGTATTGCAAATTTTAATACTCTTCTATAGCAACAGTGAATAAGAACACCAAATTCTTTTAATTTTTTATAGAAACGATAATAACGGCATTTGCCCAACATAAAATTAGCCCAAAAATTTGCCGTTCTAAATCAATTTGTGCAGTTGAAATTTTTATTTTGTGCAGAAGTAGAAACCTAAAAATTAAAAGTAGCAACTACATATAGTAAAAAAAATTACAGCATTAAAATTACTATATATGATCGTTTATTGGTTGGCTCCTATTCTACAAGTAAAACAAATTTAAAATTTAAATCTTTTCTTTATTTCTATATTTTCTTTTATCATTAAGCATTGTGAAGTACCAAATTTAAAAAAAAAACTAATATAAGTGTCCAAAATGTATAATTTTCTTAAAGGTAATGCTACTAGTTACTAGTAATAACATTACCTTTAAGAAAATCATTTTCAATCATGGTGAGCAGGTAGCTACAGGCTGAAGAAATATTTAAGTCTCGACGTAAAACAAAAGGTTTTTATTTTTGTGAGAGGCATTATTGAATTCTATACACATGATTACAACGTTTTGCACACAAGTGTAAACAAAACCTAAAATATTAAAAAATAAAAACGATTTAATTCTCTGTAAAGGAAAGCAGCGGGTTTTAAAACAGCTTTATAGCTTCCTTTTATTTTCTGCCACCGTAGCTAAGCTATAAACACTCAATGTCGATTTGGCTGTGCGTAGAAGTAATACACAACACTCTTATTAAATAAAATTTTGACTGATATAGATTATAACATCAAATTAAAAAAAATGAAATGAAAAAGAAATTAACGTGGAAGTTTGTCTTAGTCCACTATCAAACACTTTTTGTTTAATTACGTAACGCAGCTTACTTATGTATAGAGTTTGATAAGAATGTACGTTGTTTAACTGTTCACATCGTACGCTATGTTAATTACGGTAAGTTAATTTAAGTGTTTATAAACAAGCCATTACAAAGTCGCTAGATTTAAAAAAACATATAATATTTTACAGAATTTTACTTCCAAAGAAACAAATTACTAACATTGCAACATTTCTATTTTTAATAGGTTTATAACAAACTATCTGTCAATCCTCACTTAGCATTGACTAAATAGCGTTAATTAAATTAGTTCTAAGTCCAAACCATAACCTAGATATGGATTTTTTTTATAAATTTTTATTAAGAAGAATAATCTATCTACATGTAAGTACGTATAAAAATAAATATGTAATCAAATTTAATGTTGAAACTCTTAAAAAATGACCTCCCGGGATTCTAGTTTTGATAAACAAATTAAAATTTTAAATAAATTTGAGTTTTGTACTGTAAACGTTTGTGTAAAAAAGTTTATGTAAAAATTTTGATCATCAAGATGAGTTTTTATCTTTAAAAATAGAATCGACTACAAGTCGTTACGCTGTTTTCGGCTTAAGCGTTGTATTTAGGCTCTTGTACCAGTTTTATTTAATTCCGGTCCGTAATCGAAAAAATGCTAGTTTTTATATTTAATTGTGCCCTTAGAAATACTGTAGAAGTAGAAGATAAAAAATATTGTGGAAAAAGTTGCCAACATTGGCCTAGAACCCATGGAATAAAACCTCTCAAAAACTCCGATCAGAACAGCTGGCTGCAGGATTTGAACTCACTACCACTTAAATGCTAAAAAACCGCATCACGAGCTTGTTTTTTAGTGTTTATTTAAGCTAGTTAATATAAGTCTAGAGGTAATTTGGGTAGTAAAAATCTTGTTTAAGTAAACCCTAGTTTATAGTCCATAAACGTATCAAGTTATCTAAAAAAGTGAGTTATTGAAGAATCGATTTTTGACGAACACCCTTCTCATACATATATCGTGAGTAACAGTGCGCTTTGCGTTTCCTTTCTCTAGAATCTGTAAATTACTGAGAGCTATGATGCATGGCTTCCTTTCCGCAACCATTGAAACTGTTCCAACCTCATGTGATGAATTAAGTTGGGCGTATGAATAGGAACGTTCCGGGATTGGCGGGGGAACATTTGATGAATAAGGTATTAAAGATCTGAGATCGGAGTGCGACGAATAATCATTTCTTTAATTAAATGCGATTTTATGTGCGTGTTACGGTGGAATTTTAATGGGAAATTAAATTGTTAATAACACCGGAAGCTAGCGTTGTAATGATCCAATCAAAATACGAGGCGAAAGCTCTGCTATCGATATTGTGGATTAATAGACACATGTCCGAACCTCTTGCATCTAAAGCAGGACCTTCTCCTTCAACCCGAAAAATTACAAATAACGACACGATCATCCCATTAAAACGAGAAGATTAACTTTCTCTTAAACGAGCTTATTAAAATTAAAAACTTTCAGAAACGTTCGTTATTAACTCGATAAAAAACCTCTCAATACTATACCCAAATTTTGTAGAAAAATCTTAAAACGTTATCGTTAACTTTAATTAGATAGAGAAATCAATATGCAAACAAATTTATTTTGCGTATTAGTTTGACGTAGTGGCGTCGAGAGTCTCATGTCATTATTACATGGGTTTTGGTGCGTTCGCAAACTATTTAATGTCAGCAGCTGTCAATGGAGCATTACAACTTCACTAATTGCTAATTAGAAACGGGTACGAGAGGGTGCTGGCTTGGCGTGATTATGGCGTTCATATAGCGAGTGTATTATGACGTGCCATTAACGCGAGAGGGAGATGACCTAATGAGCATCTTCTAACGGAACACTCGGTATTTCACTTGCCGATCTGAATTGAATAGCGAGAAACGAATATTTTCAGATAAAGACATTAACGAAATACTAAAAATATATCAGAAACAAGTCTGTTCAGCGATGCATACAAACGTATTGTGTATTTCAAAGTGTGAAGTGAATGAAAGAGACACACCAATTTATAAGAACGACATACGACAAAATACAAGAATATAAATAAAATGTCAAAACACGAAACAGCGTACTGTTATTTCTAACAATACACTGGAAACAATGAAAGACAGGATTTGTAAACACAAAATAACTTTTGTAAAAAATTACATAACAGAAAAAATTTACAAAACTGAAAAAATGTTTTAATTAAATAATCAGAAAAATAACAACCGACCCGGCGCATCCACCATTCTCATTTAATTCGTTTGAATTACTGGTGTTGTTTGAACGAAATGGTTATTTGCCACATTTCAGAGGTGGAAGTTATTTTTATCTGAAGAAAATGCAATGCAATCAAGAAATTCATTGTGAACTATTTTTGTTCTAGAAATTAAAAGTCAATTTATTTTCCGGTTACGAAAGAAATGTAAGGGAATTCTTCTGGAAAATTATTCTTATATTTGCGTGGGATAAAAATGTAATTACAAGAATTTTATATTGATCTTCTGGTAAAAAAAACAAAAATGTTCGAAGTTAGGCAGATTTTAGCGTCGCCTGAAACATACGGTTCATGACATCTTCCGGAAAATAGTTTTTTAATCTATTACTAGACAGTTTTGTAAGTGAAATATGAAACAAATCTCATTTTTATTTAAATAAATAGCTTTTATTCTTAAATTACTTTATTTAAACAACACACTACTTAATAAATATCGTTTGTCCAAATAACAAAATAATAGTTATTTATTGTACAAGTGTTTTAGACAGCGTTTTATTCACGCAAGAATGTTTAAGCGCAAGACGCAGTCGAGCGTTTAAAATTCTTAAGTGGATAAAACGCGACTAAAACACGAATTCAATATAATGTTTTATCCACAATTACAGCGATTTCAAATCAGAATCACCAAAATTTCATCTCATCTCATCAAAAATTATTTGACAATACACTCTGACAGCGGATGTCACCACAAAAATCATTAAAATTAACTAACAACATGGGAGGTGTTGAATCGTTGCTATTTATTTTCGATTGTTTATCGACTCCATTTGTACATCTCTTGAGTAGTTTTACATGTATTACCTGGCCCTGAGGCCTCACACACATGGCCCCTATGGGCGCGAGACCGGGATAAGCCGAGTCAGCGCGACCTGCAAACAGGTCTACCAATTCGACACCCGGGTGTAAGCCCAGCTGCCCTCATTGGTGAAAGGATCCCCTAGCATTTTTAACACCTTTCTACCTCCACGAGTCCAACACAAAGACCAGAACGAGCAAAGCCCGTACTAATTTGTGACCGAAGTCTGACCTTAGTCGAGTCATCGTCCTACAAGATATCCCTGTTTAATTTGCTTATGCTCTTACACACATTAGCCAGAGCCGCTTAGCAACAGAGCCAGGGGTACACCATACCCCAGAGGTGATTGGAATCGCCCAGTGGGACTTTCAACCAACACTTCTCTCTTGCAGGAATTTGTACAAAACGCTGTGCAAATTGGTGAAAATGGAAGAAAGTGATAGGTACTGTTCCTGAGACAATTTTCGAGGAAGCCGAAGAAGCGACTCTCCAGTTATTACCTGCGAAGTCCAGGGAACATTATAAAAAAGTATTTTCAGAATTTAATGAATGGAAAGAAGAACGGGGGGTAATGACAATATTGAGAAAGTTCCGCTATCGTATTTCTTAAATTTGAAGAAGAGGTATACAATTTCATTCATGTGGTCGAAGTACTCCATGCTGAAGGCCGCTATAAAGGTCTATAAAAACATTGGAAAATATAGTAAGCTCATGGCCTATCTGAAAAATCAGTCAAAAGGATACAAGCCGAAGAAAGCTGCAGTATTGGAAAGAGCACACGTGGAAGAGTTTTTGACAAGGGCTTACAATAAAGAATTTTTTTTTTCCCACAATAAATGATGAAATTTCTCGGAGTTTGGAGAAGTTTTGAGAATGATAAGACGAAAAATTTTTTTGTTGTTACGACGTTTCGAGGGCGGCCGCCCTCATCATCAGGTTTATTTATACTTTGAAGTTACATTGAAGTTACATTTTGGTCCGTATTAATAATTTATGTTATAAACAATTGGGTGGGCTGTGTTCGTCCAAAAACACGAAATATTTTGGGCGAACACAGTCCTTACATATTTTTTTTTTTACAAATATGTAAGGACTGTGTTCGCCCAAAATATTTCGTGTTTTTGGACGAACACAGCCCACCCAATTGTTTATTGGGATTTGTATTATTTATTTCAAGAATAGTGATTTTTTATAGGCAAAGTATAAATAAACCTGATGATGAGGGCGGCCGCCCTCGAAACGTCGTAACAACAAAAAAATTTTTCGTCTTATCATTCTCAAAACTTCTCCAAACTCCGAGAAATTTCATCATTTATTGTGGGAAAAAAAAGGGAGAAAAGAAAACAACACATAAATACAATAAAGAATATTTGATGATCAGGGTAATCTCTGTCAATACATAGACAATGTAGATAATAAATTTTGGAATATTTTAGGTTGCATTAATAATGGGGGTGTCTGGTAGCTGTCGATGCTGTGAGCTGACAAATTTGAAAATCAGTGATGTAGAAGACAAGAGAGCATACATGATTGTTTCGATACTAGATATCAAATCGGGCGTTTCACAAAAATTTACTATTATAGAAGAAGGATTCTCTATTAACACTGAGAAGAAGTGTAGGAAATACATGTCCTTACGTCCAAAAAAGTTATTCATTGAGAGATTCTTTTTACGATACGCTTATCAAAAATGTACATCGCAACCTGTTGGAATTGACACTTTATCGAAAGTTCCTTCTAAAGTTGCTTTGTTTTTGAATATGGCGAACGCAGAAGCTTATACCGGCCATTGTATGAGGCGCACTTCAACAACTTTACTTGCCAATGGAGGTGTTAATCTTACAATAATTAAACGACATGGTGGGTGGAGGAGCTCCGCCATAGCAGAAACTTATATCGAAGACTCTGTATCAAATAAGCTTGATATCGTAAAGAAAATCCAAGGTTCTCCTGGTACTAGTCGTTCCTTACTAGAGGAGACGTCTATTGTTTCTACAACTTTTCTATTCGTTCTGGAACCGATAACAACTACAAGCTTCTTATTAATAAAAACGAAGTGAAATATGAAACAAAAAACGAAATGTTTATTAATGTAAATGTTAATGACAATATTAATAATAAATAGAATGCGATTGATTTAAGATTGTATTTTTTCATTATTCCACTAGTGGAATAGAGTGATTTCATTATTCCATTAGTGGATAAAGTGTTACTTTATACGGTTCGTAAGTGTTGATAAAACTTCAATTAGAAGGTAATTGTGGATAAAAATTTTAATATGTTTTATAATAGTTTTTTGCCTTCTTAGTAAAATGTAACAAAACAAATATTTCTAACTAAGCAGTTATCTTTAATAAAAATGACAGTTTAAAAGAACTACCAAAAATAATGTGTGTCCTTGTGATCGTCCTGTGCCCTTCAAGTCTTTAAATATGAAGGTTAGAGTTTTTTTTCTAGTTTATGACTCTTACAATTTGGTTTTAATCTTTTCCTAAATTATTGTGCTCAATTTAAAATTATTAAATTTAAGCTTCGACATAAAACTTTATTTGCAAAATCCACGTTGCTAAAGAAAATGTCACATTATAATGTAACTGGCTAGGGAAATTTTTACAACTGTAAATTGTGGTAAATCGGCTTTCAAACTAACGCTTATTAAATACTAGCCTATGTCATAGAAGGTAATTGAAAGAAATTGTTGTTTTATTTGTTTGGAATACAAGCAGACAATAAACGGCTCGTTTTCTTTAAGTGTTGTAAAAAGTTGTGATTTCTTATTATTTCAGATTGGTGAGTTTGCAATTGCTTTCAAAAAGCACGGTATGAGATTACAAATGATAGAGAAAAGAAATAAAAGCTATTTCCACAACCAATAGCGGAGTTATTTTGCAATTACCTCTGCTTGTTACTCTCTTTTTATTGTGTCAATTCGTTATCTATTCGGCGCCATTTTTTCCCGAATTTGTACAATAACTTTGTATTTTCTGACACAAACTGCTCACACTTGCTAGAATAAATGTACCGGTTGTGCTAAAACCGGTGCGAACTTTTTATGTTAATGGTCGCATAAATATCTTCGATGTCCAGACATAATGGGACAAAGCAATAGTATTGTGATGTCAATTTAACTTTACGAAAACATTTCTGAATCAGTACAAAGCGAGTTATTCTTTGAAGTTAACAGTAGACGAAGCGACCTGCTGAATCTAATAATATATTCAAGAGATTTCGTGCAGAGTAATTTGGAAAGTTGACTTTGAAGCAATTAATACATTAATTTTAGAACACGACATATCAACTGCTGTTGACGCCAAAAGGAAATTATAAAAAATATATACTCCATCTTGATGATTGGCGTCTGTTTCAGCGAGCTAATTATCATATTTCATGCAAAATTGGGACAGCTTCAGCCAGGTATATTAGCTTGATGAGATGTTAAAAGATCCATCTTTGTTGAGCGTGTCGGATGATTAAAGCAATTGTGCGAAATTAAAGTTGTATGCTCCATTAAATAATTCTAAGAATATAATGAAATTGTTGACGGAAAGAGTGGATAAATTGCATGCATTTTTCTACCACTTCATTTCACAATATGAGTTGTTGAGGAATTTCCCTACGAAATAAACTCTCGTACGAGGTACTTGGATATGCTGCGTGTTTCCTCACAGTACAAAGACCGAGCTTTGTAATTACGGAAACAAAGCTCCTTATTTATAATGTACGCATGATGGCGGATATGAAAATAGCTTAGAGAACACAGAGAGAATCGAGACATTGATGGTTCAAAGATGCGATTTATGTCAATATTTGTGGAATTATTTTAGCTTTTCAAAAATTGTATATAGAGAGAAGACTTGTATGCTTAAATTAACTTAATACACAAACGAATATATTTACAAATTTATTTAAATATAGTAGATTAAAAAAAAAACAATAAAACATGTTAATCTACAGTATACATAACAAACAATAGTACTTAACACACGTGAGGTGCAGCAAGTAGCGTCATCTCCAAACAACGCTGGCAAGCTCAGAGAAGGCCGTGGACTAAAGCTCGGACAAGAATTGAATTACTCCATCTTGGCTATTTCACCAGTTTTATAAGCAAATTGCGTAAAAATTGTACATGAAAATACCGCTGTCGACTTATATCTGTGAACTTGTTCAAGCTGAGTACACGTCAGGATGTGCTACATTGAAAAAGTGGCAAATAATACGGAACCGGTCTGCAGCTTCTTGGTTGCTGTGTTTAACTTGAACAATTTTGTCCTTTCTATTTTAAATAAATGGCGTAATTTATATTGCACAAAGTTAAAAAAGAGAGCAATAAATACGGTGGTTAACCATTTTTGGAAAAAATAATATACTTAAAAAAAAATTCGATTTGTATTTTTGTAACTAAGACACATGTAAACAGATTTTTTTTAATTAATTTTACAGGTACGTCTGGTATTTATTAATTTATTCAAATTGTTGCTTTGACTTATGTCAAAAACTATGACGCAACAACAACATAATAATAAATCTGCAGAAACAAAGAAGAACCAAGTTCCGAAAAACATTAGCACGGTTTCTGACGGATAAGAAAAAAGTCCTTTTATTACAAGAGAGAAAATTATATTATTGGATATACAACATTTTGTATATCCAATCATTTTGAAAACCAAAAATACGGGTTTCATTATTTTTGAAAAAGTTACAAATAATATAATTAAAAACAAAACTTAAAACATGGTTAATGTTCAAGAAGAATTCCTGTAGATCAAGCTGTCAATTTACCTATTCTTTGGTTCAACTCTGAATTGGCCAGTGGGTTTTAAAGCCTTGAAACACGTTTTAAATTTTTTTGCAATGCTTTTCATTCGGTTATTGTTAATTTTGTATAATTTCATAAATGTTTGCCGATTTTAGATTTACTTGAAGTTACATTAAAAAATGTACATTTAATTAAAAGACTTTGATGAAGCTACAAATTTTGTGTTTTTTTGAAACCGTTTTGATAATTTTGCTTGGGATAATTATTTTTTAAAATTTAGTTTGATATATATATATTTAATATTTTAGTGTTGATTAATAAAAACAATTTTATTAATTAGTAAAATAAAATCCAAACTACGGACATAAACCAAACTAAAACATTTTTATTAACTCTAATAAAAACATTTAATATCTGTTAATAACCATGAGCAATTGATGCAATTACGATCCATCGTAATTATCGGGTTTGTCGAATTTAACTCATAACAGTTTACTAGTTAACTCATTAGACATCTAAAATTTATATTTAGAAAATTCAAAATGTACAACATGTAATTAAATTATTGTATTATTTAAAAAAATATATTATAATAATATAATTATTTGTTCTCAGTACATTTTAGAAAAAAATCTTCCACACAAATAACTATTATTCTCTGTTTTTTGTGAGTTTAACCGCTTTTCGTCAGTTTATAAAACTATATACACCCTGCATATAGTACTATAAACTCATCTCATCTTATTTTCTTAGTTTGCTTTAAGGCTACTTTAAGGCTAGCATTGAGGTGTACTTCTGCTTATAGAATAAATAATTTTGAATTTACCAAAACCAAATTAATTAAATAATGCATCTCAACGAACGTTTTATTTGGTTCTAAAGACACAGTTGATTGACGCAAAGCAAACAAATTAAAAGTTATTTAATATAAATTGAATCAAAACGCTTTAGTTAACAGATTTGCCCTTTTTGTGGAACATTTCTAAAGCTTTAGAGCCCGGGTTGACACTACTTTAATAAAAATTTATATTGCTATTTTGAGATAATGACTGCTAAACTTTAAGTAGAGACTCTTTTTCAAATTAAATTATTTTTGTTTATAAACTTTTTTTTAGTTTGCGTATAAGTTTATTTAATTTGGTTTTGATATACTCAAATAATATCTGTATAAAAGAACTCTTAGTTTAAAAAAAGGATCAAATAAGAGATAGGAATAAAGGATGGCACACCTAAAGCCGGCCTCGTTATTCTCTATTATTTGATACATTATGAAATAAAGAAAAAAGAACTTAATAATTCGCTTTGTTTTACTCGTGAGTATCCTGCATCATACTTTCAAACTTTCAAATTTTTTAATTTGATATTGTAGTGCTATCTATATTGATAATATCATTTTGAAAAAATTAAAACAGCTGATTTTTTTATCTGAATTGTTTTTGGAAAAATGAAGGTGTATTTATATTAAGCCAAACGTTAGTTGCCAAAGTTTTTTGGGTCAGTAATTAAGTATTACACTACCAGAGGTAACTTAATTCGTCCAGTATCTATCAGATATTTTTTGTAACTACCTACGTTACTAACTAGTAACTGCCTTTTGTCAGAAACTGTTTATTTTTATTTAGAGTTGTTGCTGGAAAGTTTACTGATTCCTGTTTAGCTGTAGTTTTTTAACAGTCTGCAGTTGTCAACAGACTGTTTAGTAGTAAACGTTCTTGTAATACATATTTGGTTATTTTTTTGTAAAAAAAACGTGCATACTTTTATCTATACTGGCAAAGGCAGAGGTCAGCGTTCTCACGTCTAACTTTGTAATGGGTGTATTTTTTTATTTATTAGGTTTGTTCTAGCAACAATTTAGAACGGTTTAGAATTGTACTACATATGTGCAGTAGCGTTTTAGCGGCCCAAACTCTCTATTACGCATGCTCATTTCACTTTTAAACCATTCTGAACTAGTTCTAAAGTATTGTTGAAACAAATTTATTATTAAGTATATTTTTAACATACCCTTAGGTATAGATAAATTGAAAATAAAATTTAAACTGCAAAAATGTGTAAAAACATGCAAAATATGCAGTTAACTAAATAAGAACTCGTTACTATAAAGTTTTAATTCATGAGTTTTAAAAGCATTTTCCTGTAACTGATACTTATTTTCATATATTCTATCATTTAATCATGAGTGCCGTAGTCTGTCAGAATCGATAAGAATTAAATGAAGAGATCACGATGCTGTCCGTGTGGACTGTCTGAAATGTTTCTAGGTATCCTTTATCGGATACAGTATCAAAGAGTGGCAGATCCTTTGGAAGGCATGTCGTCTTTCAACAAACAACTTTAGAGACGTTTTTCGTAACTATTAGAAAGTTTCAAATTCAGTTTGAGTATCTCTCATGTCGGCTGCCTTTGCAATAGCAAAATAAAAAATCACGACGTTATGCAGTTAGTTAGATGCTTGAGTTTTTGATTTATTTTCCGTCGAGTTTAACAAGCGTTATATACAAATATAGTCGACGTGATTTCTCGGGAAATCCTATTATTTAGTCAGTAGCGTTTAGTCTGACAAGCTTTAACTCTCTTAAGAATCTCGTATAATAGTAGCAAACAAGTTATTGCGTGCACGCATTTGCATATCTGAGGTAATTGAGTTAGAGTGCGTGACGATCACTGCGCGAACTTTGAATGGAAGAGACCGGAGTTTATTCAAGCAACGGTCGTAATAACTTCCGAAAATGTGCACTTACTTAAATTGTGTCTCGTGTATATCATGAAAACAAACCCATTTATCGCTGAAAGAAGAAGAAGAAGAAAAAAATCTGTAAAGAACTCAATTACACAGTCGCGCATAAATTTCGAACGGGTCCGAGGATATAGATAGATCGGAATTGTTTTTCGCGTGTATATTTTAATTGTTTTCGTTCCTTTTCAACGACATTCGTAAGCTTCGCTAGAGTAGGCCGTAATTGTTTTATTTAGCGACTAATGAATAAAAGTACTATATTTTATACGACCTTAACAATCTAGTTATAATTGTCGATACGTCTAAAGATCAGATTTAATTCTCTCCCATTGAGATAAAATCTAATTCGTCTGTCGTAATTGGGAGCGCATGAAGCAAATTTAACTTTGAGCCTTTGTGGCCGGTCGTGCACACGTTCGAAAAGCTCGCACAAAAGAGTACTCGAGCGCTTCCAAAATAAAAACTTTTTAATTTAAACTCGAAACAAGAGCGTCGTTTGTAAAACTTTCCCATAATTAACTCCGACAATAAAGTTATTAATGAAATTGTCGCGGGGTTGTGCAACCGAACCTGGAGGCGTGTACTAAAGCCATAAGTCTAGCTAGTCGGAAACGGAAAAAACAAATAAGTAAAAATACAACAGCTGACCGGGGTTGGACGCCATTAAGTTGACAGACTGCTGATGGCGCCCTTATAGATAGTGGGGCACTTACCCGCCACTTCTACGTTCTTGCTGAAATATACTCGGTCGAAGTACAAAAACCCACACCGTAAATTTACAACGAAACGAAACTCAGGTGGTTTAATGCTACGAAGCGACGATAAACAAAATGGCTCAATATACAAGGAAATTGAGCCATATTTAATAATTCGTGAACGTGACAAGAATTTATTTCATTTAATTAATTATTCCGGAAATAATAAAGTCAATAACAAAGATTGACAAGAATTAGCAAGATTTGTTTCAACGAGTTACTTTCATAATAAACTTTCATAATAAACTTCAAAGAATTTTGTTTCAGTTATTATTAACCCTTTACCAGACAATTTTACCATATTATTTAAAAAACAACTGTGTTAATTCTGGAAAAACAGACAGGATATTAAACACTTTTTATAATTGCTAACGTTTCGAAACTTTATTTACTCTTTTTCAAGACTTCAAATTTATCATTATAATTATAGACTCTATGTCTATCTATGTCCATTTGTCTATCATTCTTGTCAGATAGTTGATGTCTTTGCAATTTTAACCACAGTCTTTGACGTTTCCCAGTTCTTAACTTGTTGTAGTTTGGGACTTTTCGGGCTATACAAGTTATAAGTTTAGTTAGATAACTGAACGTCATCTTACTAAATATTCTAGAGTAAAAGACAGATCAAGCAGGTTCTAATTCACTTCATTTTTGCTTTCATTGTATTTTTTATGAATACGATACATAAACTATTTTAAATTATTTGCGGTCGGTTTATTTAAACAGAATATAATTTATATTTATGCAAAATGTGCTATTGCAACGCACTTGGACCAAATTATTCAATTATTACAGATTTTACTCTATCTGATTTAAGATAACCCGAAGCGTAAATTATTGTTTTATAGAATATTAACTTGCAAATTTAATGTTTGAGGATTATTACGTATATAGTCAATTTCCACAATTTTACTGTATTATTATACCCTTTTTTATTATCTTTAATTAATTTTTAAAACTATAATCTGTTTTAAAAAAACTACTGTGGTGCAAATAAATTAATTCTGTGACTACTTTTAATATAGGGAATTGAATTTAGGTGTTTATTATTTGCATCACAGTGTTTTTTTAAATGAGAAACAGATGTTATAGAGCGTATCCTAGAGGGGAGTAATCTCGAGTCTTTAAAATAGAAATATGTGTCAACTTTATTTAGTTTCTTAAAAAGAATTTGCTGCAGTGACTCTTGAAATTGTTACGTTGAGATGGTCTTTTTTTAAAGTACTTAAATAAACTTTATGAGAATTTGGTATTTTATTTATATTACTTTGACACACAAACGAGCCAAATTTTAACGAAATTGCCCTCAAGTGAACTACAAGAAATGTTTTACAAGAAGATGTTATTCATTTAAAGAGTAAAGCTAGGTTTTTGAAAAGCGAGTTCTAAAAACATAAATTTATCGTTCGTTTAACAGCAAAATATTCAAGTTATGAAAAGTAATAAAAACACGTTAAAAAAATAAAAATTATGTTAGTGCTATACCTTACTAACAATATTTGCTTAGACTATATTCCCATATACCCAACAAAAGAAGCTAAAAGGAATATCTTTTCTATTCTTATTAGTGAATAACGGAATAATTCTAGTTATGACAATTATTGTTTGTACCCACGACCTGCTGTATAAAATTAAAAAATGTCTAAATATATATGTCTAAATTATAGTGTCATTTTTATTTAATCGTGCAGGTCGTGCGTGTACTATTTTTTTAGTAAATAATGTCAACTGTATCAGCACACTCATGGATAATTTTACTCTATTATTTTAAAAAATTTAAAAAAAATAAAAAGCAATTCTACGAGTAGTTTTTCAGGCAACACTGTCTTGTTAACAGCGTAAAATCCTTCCGACTTGAAGGACAATGAGTGTCTCTTGACCGACCATGTTACTTTTGATGGACCATGTTTAGAGTTGAGTAATGAACAAGACAAAGCTTCTATCAATATTTATTTATTCAAACAAAAATTTAACAATATTAAATCTAACCTACAGTGAATTTAAAACGAAAACTAATGATTATACTAAATTTATGTCCTATTATTTAAATGCTTTGGTTATTAACATTTTGTGCAATTATTAACAATAAAACCCTGCAAATATGGTCCAATTATTGCTACTGCTGAGTTATGCTAATTTTCTTGACGCCACTTACTTTAAATTGTTTTAAAATGATTGCATTATAACATAATTATTATTTGAAAAAAGAAATTGTTAAATAATAATTAAACAGTAATTATTAAGAGATTTTGATTTTTTTTGCTAACTGCTGAAAATAACTAAAATTTAATAAGATTTTATATCTGGTTTTTAAATTATCTATTTGTCTTATTTTACTTGGTAATTTCTTGCGTTAGATCTTGGCTTATTTTTTGTATTTTAAGCTTTTCAAAGCTTAAATCATCTGAATACTTAAATATATTGCCAATAATCCTAAGCTACTTTGAATAAAGTTTTCCAAAAGAGATTACTTTTAAATATTTTTTTGTTCTATTACAAATCTGCTTTTACTCGTTCCGCTGTCGTCAATAGAAAAAGATCCGATCTGCAAGATTCCATTAACATCCCACAGTCGCATTGCCGAAAGACCTTCACTCAGGCATACATCTCTTTCAGCATCTGAAAATTCCACCGGTTTACCGGCGTGTCCGGAATGTAATATAGAGGATAACTTTTATCTCTAGTCTTTTTTCGTTTTTTTCCGCCATTTCGGCCCCTGTAAATTGTGTTTTGAAACTATAAAAGTAAATTTCTAGGACGAAACACCTGTTTTGTCGTCGTTAACTCGGTCAGTAAATGCCTGAATCGTGTGTCAGATCCCCGAATCCTTTTTTTAATTCATTTGGGAATAAAGAATTGCAAGATCCGTCCAGGACACGCGATAAATATTTAAATAGAAAAAAGTGGAATGGTTGTGGCTGTGTTGAGCTCTCTTGCCGCTTTAGAGATTAGTGCGTGACGAAGTTTATAAATACGACTAAACGAAAAAGCAATCTATTTCGAGCTGCAATGGAAGATGGCTCTTCATGAAACCATCCCTAGAGTACAAAATAATCACAAAAGCTGCGACGTTTTATCCCAATGTTTCTCGTTTCGGTGTTTTTTTTGCGGAATACAACCCATCCAATTTAATTCCGTTTCGGGTTTACACGTGCGAATAGTCTAGGAATCTGTAATAAGCTTAATCGAATCCTCCAGATTTATCAAAATGTGAGATTGAAAGCATAGGTCACTCAACACCTGGTGATACATCCATGAATATGTATTTCGTGATTTGCCACAAGGGGGGTGTAAACCGGAAATGTTTTCCTACCGTGATCAAAACCAACAGTGAAAAATTTCTTATTTGAATTTTTTATTATTCCGTCAAAATCTCGTGTGTAGCCACTGAAAAAAAATGTAATGGTGCTAATTTAAGGGCGAGAGAAAAAACAAAACAATGAAAGTTTGATCATGTATTCTTAGCACGCTATGGACAGTGTTCTCATTGGTAATCCGTGACGGTCGAGGCATAATCCACTTTCTGATATTGAATTGCCTGCTTGAATTCA
Source organism: Tribolium confusum (assembly GCA_029207805.1). NCBI lineage: Eukaryota > Metazoa > Arthropoda > Insecta > Coleoptera > Tenebrionidae > Tribolium > Tribolium confusum. Next base: position 18,266,957 of record JALGAY010000006.1, read on the forward strand.
TTTACGGAATTGGTTGCCTCACGGAGTATTAATTACCACAACAGGTGGCTAAAATTTTCATTTGTCATGAGAATTCCCTCGAGTTGAAGCTGTGAGATTGATGTTATAAGAAATACGTGACAATGTTCCATCCCACGGTACCCATGTCAGGGCTTTTCGTGACGTTTTTGCACACCATAAATATTAATTACAGAACGGTGCGCGTTTTAAGATATTAAAGAATATCATTAGTGACATGGAAGTAAATGACCGAATTTGAATCAAGAAGGGCTAAGGGAAGCATTTGAAATTTGGTACCATAAGCATGATAAATATTCAGAAATTTTAAAAGCAATTTGTTTATTTTAGTAAGAAGATACTGGCTCAGATATTTTTCGGTAATAGCATATTAAAGACATCAGAAGGATTCGGCTTTTATGTTAAGATATATCTTCAATAAAGTACCTAGCTTCAGTGGTCTTAAAAAAAGTTTTAGCTTAAAAAAAAAATGTTTAAGTTAATGAGTTTTTGTAGAGGTGATTTAAAATAATTTACTTTTTTTCAAAGAATTCTCATAAAGAATCACCCACACTGGCGTTTTTTTTAGTTATGTAATATCACCACCAGCATCAACCAATACTGTCGCAGAACTGTGATAAAAACAATATCCGGTATATAACTTGGGTTCTGAAAAATTAAAATAAACAGCAATTTTTTCCCATGTTTTCAAATATTTTATTTCTACGTTTTAAACGGTGCATTTTTTTAAATAATTAACAAAAAACGACAAAATGATACAATTTTTTGGACAAAGTTCCATGTATTTCTGACATATTTCATAATATTTTCCAGTAACTATAAATTTTTGACTTGTCTTTGTTTTTATATATTTTTAATTGTGACTAAAAGGGCTGATTTTAAACTATTTACATCTCTAAATTCTAACTTATGTAACTTGTGCCTTCTACAAGCCCCCATAATACCAAAAATACATACCATCTATAAAAAAATTGGTTTATCAGTACATTAAAAAATAATATTTACTCACCTTAGACACTTAATATTTAATATCTGTATCTTCTCCAAGAAATTGTTTTATTTTATTTGTAGAAAACGCTTTAGATTTTTTAGTTTATTCTTCTCAGATTTTCTTTTTAATAATACGTGCAGTTTGGAATATCGCGAGATATTTACTTGATTTTTTATACATAAAATAGATTTCAAAAAATTTTACCATTTTGAACTGAACTAAAGTCAAACTGAACTAAACACGGATAACTTTTGTAATGGTAAACAACAGCGCATCAACTCAAAATTTTGGCTTTGTGGATTATGTTTTTTACCGCAAATTCGGCTTTTCAAAATGTAGGTCAACATAATTTATAAAGCCAAAATTTTAAGTTGATGCGCTGTTGTTTAATATTACAAAAGTGATCCGGGTATATCTAGCATTTTTAAAAAAGCAGAATATGCTACGTAATTCTTATCAAGCAAGATACACAAAATTATTTTGTAAAAATTTTGTCGATTTATAATGTTTTAAACCTCAAATATAATTTATGATAAAAAAACTTTATTCTAATGGGTATACGTATAATTGGCTAAATCTTATTGTATTATCCCTTAATGTCACTGTCTAATCCTTTTAAAGAAACTTTGAATTCTATAAGGAATTAAAAAGTTTGAGACAGCAAGAGCTTTAAATCTTTTATTGGTAGTTTCAGTACATTTTCCAATCAATCAGCAGATAAGTTTCGGATGAAAACTGTTTACAAAGATTACACGTTCGCAAATTTAGTGATTTTTCGATACTTCATCGTAGCTCAATGATCAAATGTTGATCTTCCTTTGTTCCTGGTTCGACTAAAAATAGGACATTTCGATTTTATAAGAAAATATTTATTAGATTCTTGTAGCATCTCGTGTCTCGATTTGTTCGTAATATTTCGCTAGTGCCTCTTTTCGTTTTGTTTTTGAAGGATAATTCGAAATTGGGATTCGGCTTTGTGCGTCTGAAACTCATCCCAAGAATGCTGCAGAGGGACCGATCCCAACGCCACAGGAGACATCCTTGCCAAGATATCCTTTTCCAATAGACCGGCGTTCGACAGGAATGTAGAAATTAGAAACTTGAATTTTGATTGAATATGGTAGGCGGTTGAGTAAACACCGTTTCTTCATTTCAAACGCACTCTCCCTGAGACAAGACGCGGTGGGTAAACAAACCTCGGCGAGTTCATTTGTCGCACCCAAAAACAGAACTAGCAAAACGTTATGAGGAATGGCCGGCCGTCACCACAATATAATGATTACTATTCAGGATAACGATTTCGCAGCGACCGTTCTGATGGTCGCCATAAATTTCGAGAGGAAAAGATTAATCGCGCCGGTTCCCCACATGAGCGATTAAATTCCGCCGTTGGCCGACGAAATAAATTGTGCAAGTGTTTGCTTTTTCAGTTACAATCAGACCCAAGTATTTAATCGAACTTTACACCTTTCAAGCGAGAAAGCTCATCTCGAGCTTAACGACACCGGAGAACCTGCCGTATATTCGATCGTTCCTATTTACGAAGATCGACTTAATTTGTTTCTATTCGAACCTTTTCAGGACACGATCCGACAATTATCGAAGGATTTCTAATCAAAGTTTTAATTGATCGGGAGGTAACAGACGAATTTTTAATCACACCACCAAGAAGAATTAACGAAGATTCAGAGGATTTAATCGAAACGTTAAATTATACTTAGCGATTAAAAATTTAAATTTTACGCATAATTTTAATTAATAACCAATCCTTGTTTATTACTTAAATCGTTATTAAAGAAATTTAATTCCTCTTTCGAAATACAATTACTTTTAATAACCACTTAACATCTCGCCCGGCGCATCCACCACTTTTAAGTATCTCTTCATATTTTTGTTTTTAATCTTTAATAACTTTTAACTGTTTTTTTCTAAATTTTTACATTACATTTTAATTGTTTATTACATACAACTTAAAATTACAAACAAACTAATAAATCCGTTAATTATTATTGTTATATTAATATTTAACAACAAAATTTTTGAGATATACAATACGAAACATTTCTTTCAAAACTTTTGAACTTTCAACAATTTTTTTGATATAGAGGCTGTGACTGAAAGATGTGCGGAAATTTTGCTTGGTGCTAGTTCTCACCAGTCGAAGATATTCGACTTGACAAAATTTGCATTAAACAATATATTTTTCAATTTTTAAATTTTTTCGAATAGAAAAAAGGTTTTGCAGTGGGTAACTTCTTGTCACTTTTTTTAGCTTACCCTTTTATAAGCCGTTATGAAAAAAAATTAAAAATTAAGTTAGAATATTTTCTAAAACGGTTAAGGCTTTTGGCCATCTAGATGATATTTCTGCCATTTGCACCACCAAAAAATGCAAAATCGATGATTTTCTCAAAATTTTAAATAACTGTTTTTAAAACATTAAATTCACTTGAGAAAAAGAAGTAGATGGAATGTTACCAATTTAGACACTTTAGTATTTTAAGAAAAATGTATAGTTCGCTTCGCTACATCACTGCAGACTCTCATCATTGTCCTCAACACAAGATGATGAGTTTAAATTTTTTTAATCCATCGCCTCATTAATTTTCCCTTGAATAAAGATCGGTTTGAATAAAAACTCAAAATTATAAAAGATGCAGCCAGGTGTAATGGTGTTCAGATTGGAATTATTAGTAAAATTGTTCGAAAAAATAGATATAAAGCAACGGTCACTATTTTTGGAAACTTTTGGAAACAAACCAAAAAAAACTGTTTTTACATCAACACCTCATACCTACTCCTTCAATGACAAAAGGTTTAAAAAAAATTTTCAAAAATTTAGACTTCCAAGTTGTTTACAACTCTGTCACAAGTATACAAAATCTTCTCGTTAATCCTAAAGATAAAACAGGATTTTTAAAAAAGTCGTGGATTTGTGAAATTAATTGTAAAATCTGTAATCAAAAATATATTAGGCACGTAGATCAATTTACACTAGATTTATGGAACATAAGGCTCATCTTAATTGACGAAATTATTATTAGAATTATTAGAACAGCGCAATAATTGCAATTTTTTAATTGTTTTCGAGAGTCTACAAATACATAGGAACAAAGGACGCCGATCAAAGTTGATTTTGTGTCTATCCCACTGTTGCCAGCCCATTAAAAATGATTTCTCCCATATGATGGGTCAAAATCCTCTAAATCCAAGCTAAATTTTCCGAAACATACTTTATTTAAAAAAAAAGTCTAGAATCACAGAGTAACAACATACAATTTTAAACTTATTTCGAACGAATGGATAATAAATCACTTTTAAAAAAAATTATAAATGTCAATTACGCAGTAATCAAAAAATGTTGATTTAATTGGCAACAAAAAATTAACAGTTTAACTTTTTTTGGTAATTTAGTAGTAGTTAAATATACTTTAAAAAATCCCTCGGTAATCTGTAAGAATCTCTAAAAAAATTTTCCTCCGTAATATTTCCCTCTTTTTACAAAATACCCTATATTTAGGGAGAAATCTCCCAAGTTGGCAACACTGGTCTACCCCCACTTTTTCTATCTACTTATTGCTTGAGAAAGGGCAGAAGTAAAAGTTGGTGCGATTAGTATATACTATAATAAAATTTGTAAATTATTTAGTTTTATTTCACATCTGAGAATGATAATTTGGTTGTCGAAACACGCGTCGTTTTAAGTGTAGTGTTTGGTGTTAGTGGGTGTTTTACGTTTCATTTGTTATTGTACCATTTCTGATTTTTTTGTAGCCACTAGATAGAATTGATTATTATTATCTTTGTTTAAAAATTACTGTTGATGATTTATCAGCCTCTACTACGTTTAGATATATAATTGTTTGCAAGAGTCTCATCATAATCCACGTTTAATTATTTAAGAGAAACTTATTAATTTTGTATATTAATTTTTGGTTTATTTAGCTAAAATATCGCTAAAATTTAAGCCAACATTTTGTAATTAATAATAATAATTACATGTGTCGCATTTTAAAGTAGACTAAGCTGTGGTGTGTAGATATATTTTAAACAATTTGGTACGTATTTAATTTACAAATTAAATGTAAATCCCTCATTAAATCGAAATTTATAACCAGCAATTACATAAATTCAAACATACTATTTGAACTTAAACTTAGATAACTGATTGTTTGCAAACTTGAAGCAAACAACACTCCGCTAATGTCAATAGTTTAACTGAATTATATGAAATTAAATACATGCAACAAGTTTTTCCAACTTATTGTACATAAATATTATACATTATTAATCAAACAGAATAAACTAAAATTCTCACGAAAGCTTTAAAATAAGTTAATACAGATTATAACTGGTTTCACTAGAAATATCACAAGTAATTTTTCTTTTTTTAGTCTTTATAAGACTGACGACTATTTGCTATTTTAGAGAAAAGTATAGTAAACCTTTTTAAAGAAACAGTTGTCTCTCTCTGACACAATGACGTCACACCAATGATGCGCAGTAGCTCACGACGCATTTTCGAAACAATTGCCAAAATCTCGGTCAATGTGCTGTCATGTTTAGTACATATTTTGTTGATAAAATTCTAAATATAATGTTTATTTATACATTTGGGATATAAGCTAATAGAAAACTTGAAAATTTTTGCTTTGTCCTTACTGACTTATTTGAATCTTGCTTCTAGTAAAATTGTTATTAGTTTCTTTTTTAAACCAGTTTTGTTATTAATATTTTTATTTTTATTTTTTTTTTTCAATTAACAAATAAACAGACATGCACTCTATTTTTAACAGAAGCACAATTGATGCAGAGACTCCCGCTACACTTTTTCAGCAAAGTTATACATAGCGGTGACCTACCAGCAGCAACACATTTACAAATGTTTATCAAGGACTTTGAAAAACAGGATTCATTGCATCTACGGGTACTTTCTTTCAAGATAAAGGTCATCCAACAAAAACACCGGAAATAGAAGATGCAGTACTGCATTAATTGGACAAACATTTAACACGGGCTACACTTCTAAAGCTCATACTTGACTGGACCGCTACAGTTATTTATATCAAGAACATAGAATGAAAGAAACACCACAGCCTAAGATAGTTACAGTATTTTTTGTTTTATTTCTGCTAGTCAATAGAAAATCGAAACACTCCGATACGTCATATATGTAGTTTAAACTAATTGAGGAAAATAAACAAATTTCTTGGCATTGTTAAACAAAGAAAAATACGAAAGCCTTACTCGTGTCAAAAATCCAACTTTTTTTATACTTTTACAATAATTGTGTATGCCATTATTATCGTTCACCGTGTGCAGTAATAAAAATTTTTGTAATATTTTGCAATCTGTAAATAGTGTTTTTTAACATTATTATTATGTGTAGGGTATCTCGAAAAAAAGCATTAATCTATTTGCGCATTTTTAACATTTTTCTTTAAAAAATGATAAAAAAGTTATGTTTAGATAATCGTTTTTAGTCAGTAATTGATTTATCAGTCAAACAAATACAATTGAAATTAAGGAAATTGAAAATTTCACTCAAATTACTCATGGAAATTGGAATATTCGCTAAATTAGTTACAACGAAAATCAATTTCTGTACGCTTTCTAAACTTGTTGCGATTTTGGATACGCTACTTGCCAAAAACACAACAAAACGTTATTTTGAAACAGCACAAAACTTCTAGAAAACAAAAAAATCAAAATTATGGTAATTAAAATTTTTTCATTAATTTTTAATGTCATTATTATATCAAATATGCCTTTATTTATTACTCTCTGGCTGTGGCGCCCTCATTCGTCATTTCATTTACCAATACTGGCGTTCTTATAAGCCCATTGCAAAGTTTTTATGCAAATTTTGGATCACCTGAGGCTAACTTTAATATTTTAAAACATTTTTTTAATTAGATAAATTTACCTGTATTAATTGCTCTTTCTGTTGCCCGTAATTAGGGCACTGCTTTGTTGATTACGTCAATAATAATATTTTATGTATAATGTAAGCAAATTTCTAATAAAAAATTCATTTAGACTAAAACAATTTACCAACAAACTAATTTAACTATAAATGTACTTTATTTCACCACATTTCAAACAAGTACTTTTAACATAGTATTTCATGTAATAATTATAAACAGTAAAACACCATGTTCGTGAATGGCAGTCAACAATTTAATCCAACTAACTTTTAACCAACTTGTAGTGTAATATTTAGTCCATCAACTTTCAAAATAAACAGCTGAAATAAATTACTTCGAATCTAATAAATGACCAAAAATATAAATAGTTAACAATAATTATCTTGTTGTTTAATTAAATGAAAAAATAGATATTTCAGAAGTTGGGAGTAAAATATTTAGTCTCAAGCTTAAAATACAATATAAAGTGAGTTAATTAAAGCACGGCGTACAAAATATTTTTCTTTGACTTGTTTAACCAAATACGTAGATGAATCCCATTTTAACAAGGCCTAACTAAAAACAACAAACAATGAATTGCAAACAGGTAAATACTAATGTGAGAGTAAAATACAAAGGAACTGTATGATAAGAGATACAGAAACGAGCTTTCAGACCCACATACTAAAATCCCGCATCTGCAAAACAACGTCTAAAATATTTTTGAGCGACTTTAGTGATCAATCATCGCGTTACGTCTCTCAATACCATTTCATTCTATACAAAACGTATCTGTTTTGAAATTAGATTTCTATCTAAAACAAGCATCATCCTTAAACGTGCGTAAGTGATTTGCGTCGTAACAATTCGGTTATATAAAGCAATTAAAACGTTGATGGTAGAGCAAGAGCGCAAACAGAACATATTAACGTCTCTATATAGTTTCATTCCCAAGATACATCCAGGATGGTGCCTAACGCCTCCCTGTTTACTATCGCGAACACGTGTAGCAGATCCATAATGTAAACTATATCAATTTACATAATGGCCTGAATTCACGCAACACACAGGTTTAGGAAAGAAAAAAATCATTGACGGTGTTAATAAAATTAGATAAAAACAAAGATCTCAAAAATCCGGGTTCCTGTAAATCCTTATTTTGTTGTTAAAAAAAATGTAAGAGTGTTTAACTACAACTAAAAAACCTGCTATCTCAGTGAGACACTGCCCCCTACTGCTCCCAATTCCGATGCCTAACGCATGGTAAAAATGGAAGACAATTTAAATTCAGTATAAATACTCACGAAAAGTTAATATAAAAAGTAAACTAAACCTAACATTGAAATACTATTTTTGGCCTCCTGAATTGTAAAGTTGACTTTGATGTATTATAAACGTTAACTCAAAGTGTCACTTTACGCACTAGTGGGACAAAAACTGCAGTAAATTTTAAGCTTTAGAAGATGTTTAAAAATAAGTTAGATATATGACGATAAAGTTAATTACACAAAACTTTACTTTACATAATAAGCAACAAATAAAAAAAGGAAATAAATTTATTATTCTATTTTTTATTTTATAAAATTATGGCGACATCTATGCGATTTTACTGATTTTAGGTAAGTTTATAATTATCTGTATTACCGACATAGCGACATACCGACCAAATGTCAAGCATTTTTATAGAGTATAAAAAATACAGTTGAAGTATTTTTTAGTTTATTCAGTTTATTAACTATAATAGTTCTAGTTATAAGAAACACTGCTGTATAAAGAAAAACAATTTACAATGGCTGGGACTTGGTTTGTGCTTGCAGTTTTTAGGTACCCACCTAACCTTAAAAGTTGCTGTTTATTTTGTAGGACTGTTTTAAATTATAGTAATAACCAGTTTATAAATCTAACACATTCAACAAAAACTTAAAACTGTTTCATTCTATTGCTTCCAAATCCACCCAGCATGAATTAATGATGTCTTATTACTTCTCAATTCAAAGTGACGTGATGAGGACCTGATCGTGATTTTTCAATTTTACAAAAGTAGTAATTTTTCTGGAGACTGAATCATTTGTATTGATAATTTACCAATTTTTCTTTCTAGTATTTTGATAATTTTTAAAAAATTATGAAAGATTTTCCATTTTGCTCTAAAATTTGAGGTTATGTATGTTTATTAGATTTATTTTAATTAAAAAAAACTGTCGGACAAAAAATGTTATACAAATTTCGTGTGTTAAGTCATTTTACAGCGCTCCAGCTAAAGAGAAACTCACCCTAAGGGCTCGTTTCCCAAACGAAGCTGTCGCGCTGTCAAATATGACTTTACCACACTCTAATGTAAATAACTATTACCTGTTGGTCAAATAACACTAGAAATTTCTTACCTTATATTACAAAAGGTGTACAAAGACGCTCTGTTATAAATACTGAGCGGAAAGAATTATTTTCTGGGAACAGAGCGGCACACAACTTACTATAAGTTATCGTGGTAAAACGCCGTCTAAACAGTGAACGCTTGAGTCGATGATAACACGACATTATTCTTACTTTCTGGGATTGGCTAAACACTCAGGCGTTTTTTGCTACTTTTGCCTGCTTAGAACGTTATCAATGGCGTAACATACAAGTTTTATTAATAAAATGTATTTCATTGTTTCCCCAATTTAAGTTAATTATAAATCAACAAAATAATTAAAAATTATCAATATATAAACATTAACGCTATAAAATTCTTTTTTTCAATGTACAGTAAATCACTTGCTAAATTACGCCATGAATGGTCGTGCTCCCCACCTAAGAAAATATTAAATAATAGGAATCTAATACGATTCCTCTCATTCTAATTCTATACTATGCTCTGCAAGGAACTTTGTCGCAAATTTACTGAAAGGAACTTTGTACTCCGCAAATTTTTGTGGCGGCGTTGTCACCACGTTGACAAAGCTCCTCAAGAGCAAAAATAATTTAATTTTTTTTAATACAATTATTGCAATACTAATTTACAAAAACTAAATTGTAGATTTTTTAATAGAAAGAATTATTTTTCTATTTTGTGCACTTATTCCCATCTTACTGTGTATATTAAATACAAAATTTTCAATATATATCTTTTCTGCGAAAAATAATTGTAACAGAATAATTACTTCATTATACCCTTTAACAAAATCAATTATTTAAGCCACGAAACTGTTTTAATTATTATGATAATTAATAAATTTGAAAATTAATAAAGTTTAAAAACGTATCATTTGTGGTTTGAGTCCAGTTTTGTAATTAAAAAATAAACAATTTAGTATCACAGTATGTATATAAATGTATGAATATTAGTATCACAGTATATATGAATATTATTTATTTATCTGACAAATTTATATTTTTGACACATTTATAGTTACGTTTTGAAATAACTAATGTATGATATCAGCGACTCTATTTGCGTCAACAATTTTATTAACTATCTAAAACGGAGCATTTCATAGTGGTTTTACAAAAAATAAAAATTGTCATAAGCAAAAGAACAATAGTTAAAGCGGGAGGACTGTAAAAAAGGTAGATTTTGTGTTTGTATATTAGATATAATAACCTCGAATAAGTATTTATAATACTTTTTCAATAAGCACAATCTTGTTCAAAACTTTATTCTCACTTATAATAACTTTCAGACATAATATCAGAAGTACCTTGATTCTTTACCTAATTTTTTTTGAGTGCTTTTTAAAAACGTCCTAATTCCGACCGCAACGCGAAATTGGCATCTACTTTTAAAAAAATCAAATAAATTTTTAACAACAATTTATTGAGATTACATCAAAAAATTTGGTTTCACATATTTGTAAATATCAATCAACTTTTATTATTACTCCATAATATGATACTCGTACAGAATGTTCCAGATTTTTGGAGCAACTTGTTGATACATTATCAATTAGGATTTAAGGAACATGAGAAAATGTTTAAAGAAATCCAATTCTATTTTGAATACGATGACATTTGAAATAATAGAGATCCTAATTAATATCACTAAAGTAGTGAAATCTTAAAGATTATACAGTGAAACTTCGGTAATCCGACAAACATTTTGCAAGGCGATGTCGGACTATTGAATTTGTCGGATTACAGATTATTTTTTAAATTTTTTGAAATTTGAATTCGGAATTTTTTAAAATAAAGTAGGTATCTTGTTATCGAACAAATTACAAATGAAAAGTGATTCTAGCTGAACTACAAATCATACCACATATTTATAAAATATGTAGAATTTTAAACGTGATAGGCGTGTCGGATTACAAAGAGCGCCGAATTAGATAAGGGTCAGATTAAAGAGGGTTCACTGTATTATCAAATAATTTTTTAAAGAAAGTTAACAACAAAACCATCTTAAGAAATATAGTAAACTGTAGAATAAATGTTTAAAAATGATTTAAATAAAATAAAAATTATCATTCAAGACTTCAAGAGTCTTAATACAAACATCTTAGAGTAAAAATTTTGTTTAGATATAAAAATAAAAGTAACTGAAAATTTGTATTTGGGACCTGTATGTTGGTAGCTTAAAAAGTTTTTTCTGAAATTTTGCACCATTTATTTTAAAACATCCTGTATAATCTAGTTGAAATAAACTGCATTGGTTTATGAGTAATCGATTCTCCTCCTCAGTACATCTTTTGTGAGATAGAACATACAAACAAATAAACATTATTTGCTGCCGGGCGGGCTTAAACATTTTCGGCCAGACCATGTAACTATATTCAAAATTATTCAAAATACACTTAAAGTTCACCACAACTTCTCAACAAAAGCGTTTTCAGTGTGTTTAGCAAGATACATTTACCTAGACAGTTAGGCTAAAACACATGAGAAGTATAATGTGAATAATATTTTTTTGATAAATAAATATAAATTTGATAAATACATCAAAATAAAACTTTAATCAATTTTGTAAACAACTTTTTTTATTTTAAAGAAGATTATCTAAAAACAGTTATTTCAAAAAGTGATAAAAATATTCTATTTCTTTACACTATTTGCACTAATTGCATCAACTTTTTGTTAAATTTTGAACTCTTAAAGAGATAAAAACAGGTAGATTTTTAATTTTGTATTATTTATGTTTGTATTTGGTTTGGTTTTCTGTCACTAACAACGAGTTTTTAAAATTGATAGTTCGTTGCGTACAATGTGTCTCTAGGTTGTTTATAACAACCCCGTTGCTGTTTGTTATGGAAAAGCTAGAACAGATTTATAGAAATAAATGACCAAAAACACTAACTTCTTGTTAAAAATTCGGATTTCTAATATTGTAGTATAAATTAAAAGCACTTAACTATTAATATCTAAAGCACCAAAACTCCATAAAAAACAGTTGTGACACTATACAATATTTCTAATCAACTAGTTTAGTTGCAAGACTGCGTTTTGTTTATAATTTTTGATTACGTAAATTTATTCATATGTGGCAGTTAGTATAATACAAATATTTGATCTAATATTGTTTAACACATGTAATTTGCGAATCTGGATCCGTACACTCGCTTGATTTAGCAAATATTATGTTCGTTAAATAATATCAGTGTTTTTATACCAGATTAGGTACGTAATAATTTATTTATGACGGTTTCTACACAAGTTTGCGCTATCATGTGTGTTAGTTACTAATCTGAGTCTATTTTAAGAAGAAAATATCTTAAAAAAATCCTTAAATAAATAAATAAATCCTTGTTAACTGTATTAATGTTTAACATATTGTTTTTATTAACTAATAATAAAAATATGATATCAACGTGACATGAGGGTAAACTCTCACAGTATAAAAAATTTTGTCTGACTCTTGCAACAGGTGCAAGTATATCTTCAGAAAAATATTTTTTACAAATTTAGTATCAAACTAATTTATTTATAATTGTCTCAGCACAATGCACTCTAAGAGAAATTGTTTAAAATCTTTAAATAAATCTACACGGAAAATTCCTGCTTTCGGTTATTTTTTCAATCTGCAATCTAATTTAACTGGTCTCTCTTGTTTCGGACGGGTTCTAATAGAGGCTAACCTAGAAAAAACTCAAGAAAGAGCAAAGATAAAGCATGCCGTCAACTTGGGCGTGGTGCTCTGGTTCTCTTTATTGATTCGTCATCAGGTTGGTTTTCAATTAAGAGCAAGTGGTTACCAGGGGAACGGGTGCTCGTGGCAATGCTGCCGCCTGCGGTGAGATTCAGAATCATCCACATGTTTTGCATGCTTCACCTCATACCTTCTGCCGCACTATAATGAAGGAGTCTGATAAAAAAAATCCCTGATTTATGTACAACAATTACAATAAATGTAATCCTATCATATATCATTGGTAATTGACATTCGAAGTGCGTTTAATTAAAAATGAGTGACGGCATGAGTGGCATTCGTCAAATAAATATGATATTTATTTTATTAAATGAGAGATTTGTGTAATCACAAAATTAAAATCATTGAATAAAACATCACCTGAACATCTGTTGAACGAAACAACAAAACTGTTACAAGTGTAACGCTGAATGTAACTTCTGCTCGGATGATTTTCATAACTGGAAACGCAATTCCGAACGGTGGAGTAACGTCAGCAGGGCCGGACTGGAGAGACGGAATACCGGGGAATTTTCCGCCGAGCAACGGCCGCGAAGAGATCTTAAGGCTAGTCAGACCCCCCTAGAAATTTTTCTATGACATTTTTTTGCCTTTAAATATGTATTTTTTTAATGTATTATACATCAAAAGACGTGTTTTTTAATTGCCTAGGGCGCTTAACTATTGCCATAAATGACAAAAAAAGTACCATTGTTTTATTAAAAAAAACGTGTTTTAATTTTTTCTATGACATTCTTTTAGGTCTAAATTTTGAGAAAATACTGTAATTTTTTTTTGTAAATAGGTAATATAAAAATAAAGGGCGCTTAACTATTTTCAACTTTATTAATCAATTATTTATTTAAATATTGTTGCCAATATAAACAAATCAATATCTCATAATTTACAAAATCTTAAAACATCAAATTAAACTTAATTGTCTAAAAAAATATGCCGAATATTATCACCATTTAATAATTTAAAAAAATCTTTTCAGTTTTAAGTATTTTTAATGTGAATTTACGTTAAAATTAGCGCTAAGTTCATATGGTTTGCCGCCAGAGCGCGCACGCTTCGCAAGTATAGTAAAGTGAAATCAGCTCGGAAATCAGGATAAAAGTCCTTTATTTTTACTTTTCGGTGTACAAACGGCTGAAACTTTCATTAGATTATCCGAAATGGACAACTACGACATTTTTTCATGGTTCAGATTATCAAAACTTGAAAAAAATCAAAATTCAGACTTTTTTAATATTCGTGTTTTTTTATCTTTATACCGAGCTATCTCAGAAACCATAAGAGATATCGAGTTGATTTTTGTTGCGTTTGAATGCAAAAACTTGAGCGATTTAGGTTGTTTAATTGAAAGAATTTTATTTCCATTTTTAATATATTCTTTGATAACCTAAACTTGAACTTCCGGTGTTACGGTAATCAATTGTGAAAAAAATAAAGGTCAAATTTCTTCTTTGTCTTCATCTGATTTGTCGTTGAGACAAAAAGAGACCTTCAACATTGTTGCAATGCTGGCGAGATCAATCAATACAACAAGTTGTAGATAGCGATTTCAGATGGCCAAAATGATGCTTTACAGGACTCTAAAGGTCTCATCAGGTTATACCCCCATTTCAAAAATAAACGTTGCAATGCTGGCAAGATCAATCAATACAACATTTTGAACAATGTTGAAGAGACCAACGACAAATCAGATGAAGACAAAGAAGAAATTTGGCTTTTATTTTTTTTACATCAAAATATTTTTGTTTTAATAACATTTTATTAATTATCTTTTGTGGTTTATAATTATATCTATCAAATTACCTTCAAGTAAGTCATAAATAACTCATAATACTCGTATAGTTAGAATGTTAGGAGTACAAACGAAGAACTACTGTGCGAAAATGTATATTGAAGGCGTGTTGCGCGGAGCAGCGCGGCAAAGCCTTGTTTTAAAAAAATTATATTTTAGAAACCATTAGGTTTATTATTATAATTTTTTAAAAAAAAACTTTAAAGTTTTGTAAATCCGAAAATGTACATTATATGGTAAAATTTTTAATAATTCACATAGCTTCCCGCAGGTTGAAATTGTCAATGCACAATTTCGCAACAAGTGACTTTGAAAAGCCCTTTCTCAAAAACAAAAAACTTTTTCTAAAATTTCTTATTACTGTTAGATGCGCTCTGGTTTTCTCTATAAGTGGACAAAGTTTCAAAATTTTAGCTTAAATAATTAATTTATAAGCGTGATGTATGTTTTAAAAAACACGATTTTAGAAATTGTTGCTCCGACATAAAAAACATAATTTTAAAAAGTTGTGTCCTACTAAAAAAAGTTGTGGATAGCGATTTCAGATGGCCAAAATGATACAAGACTGTAAAGGTCTCATCTGTTTGTACCCCCATTTCAAAAATAAACGTTATTTTAGCCCGATTTTACTCCACTATTTCGCTTTACTATACTATATGAAATTCATCAGGTCAAGCAAAGGTATTTCGCGTTGTCGAAACGATAAAATTCAGCGGGGCAGATTAGAACTCGCAGCTAGGGTCATACTAGCCTTAAGAAGGCCCCTACTCCAGGCTTATGAGAAAAAATAAAAAACTAAACCACATTTTTAAATTACGTTTTAACAATTTTAACCGATAGACTAATAAAAATCAGTGAAAAAAATACTTCATAAATCGTATTAATCTAATTTTATGCTATGTACTTTGTTTAGTTATTTACCTAACTTATTCAGAAAGGTCTTGCCTGCTTAAGCTTTGTTTGCAGCACGAGCGAAACGAGTTCTATGTTAAGTACAATTTTTTTTAAAGTATTTGCGTCAAAAGATCAATAACAAATAATAATATATCTACTATTTTACATTATTTTTTTAAGTTGTTAATTTAAACAAAAAAAATTAAAACACGGAGCCTTTCTCGTAAAAATGTCAAAACCTAACCGCATTTCTTAGTTTTGACCGTTTTTATAGCAAGTCCTCTTAGCCGAAAAAATTTATACAAAGAATCTTATAAGTTCTACAGAACTCAAACTAATAAAAAACTTGCTCATCGGGCTTATGTCTCAAACAAAACTTTGACTTACTGCATTCGAATAAAAATAACTATGTACTGTTTATTAACAATTTACTAATGAGAGTTTAGCAGAAGTTTATTTAAAACTTCTTTAAATTAATTTTTTTCTTATAAAAAATTAAAACTTTTCGGTGTGGAAATAGTTACATCCTACGCCTTATAGTTTGGCCAGAGTTTTTACAAGCTTTTATATAAATATTTTATTTTTTTTATTTTATGATTAGTTGTTTTTTGTGATTTGACAATTGTAGTCTCTAACTTACAAACAAATGGCACCGGATTTGAGAATTTTAGAACTATTTTTAGAACATTGTAGATAGCAAGAGTTTATAACATAATAGTTATTGATATTATTAGTATTATTATTAGTGAGATAGAAGCAATATTACAAAACGAGTGTGTAAAATACCGATAACGAGAGCGTTAGCCCGAGTATCTGTAATACACGAGTTCCTGTAATGTGCTCTAGCCCACGTATGACATACAAAACTTTATCTAAGACTGCAAAAATTAAGAAAATAGAATAAAATTTAATGCTGCCGATAACTCCTACTTTTTTTACATCAAAAGTAAGGTAATTTATGGATATGTTCAGTAAGCACTATAGCAACCGTTTACAATTTTTCAAACACAGCGCGCCATTTTGAGATAATTAGAAAAAACTGTGCTTGGTGGTAAAAATCAGAAAATTGTAAACATAAGTGACTCAGAAAGTTTACCTTCTTATATCAAAGAAACGGCGGCAAATGCTGCTTCTTACTTGGTGCCAAAAATAGCTAAAAAAAGTACGAGATGGCTTTTCAACGGTTCAGTTCATGGTGCCACGAGAAAAATGATAAAAATATTACGCATGAGAAGGTTCTACTTGCATATTTTTTTCATTTATCAAAACAGTATAAATCATCGAATCTCTGGGCTTTTTATTCTATGATTAGAACAATAATGAAAATGAAGAAGAATGTTGACATCAGTAAATACATGCATTTAATCGGTTTTCTGAAAAAAAATTTGAAGGATATTGTGCTAAAAAATCTCAAATTTACACTAAACAAGATATTAGCAAATTTTTACAAGAAGCAAACGTTGATAAATTTTTATTAATGAAAGTACTGTGCCCTTTTTATGCAAAAATTCTTAACTACGTAATGATAATTTCATGGTTGTTTTAATTATTGGAGTTGGTGAAGCTTGTAGAATCCAAGAACTTACCAACATGCTTTTGGAAGATGTCAAAGGTCAGGGACAATGCTTTCATGTTCTAATACCAAACACTAAAACAAGAATATCCAGAAAATTTTCTATTACGTAAGGCAAAATTGATGGAGTCCACATGTCAGAATTAATTCGAAAATATGCTGCACTTCGCCCTAATAACGCCAGTAGTGGACAGTTTTTAGGATACAGAAACCAGAGGTGTATAAAGTTACCTATTGGTATAAACACATTTGTTGCTTTTCTCAAGAATATTGCTACTTTTCTTTAGTTACCTAATCCAGCAGGATTTACGGGACATTGTTATAGGCGCTCATCTACTTTGTTGCTTGCTAGTTCGGAAGATGATCTTTTAACAGTAAGACGTCATGGGGGCTGGCGCTCAAATAAAGTGGCGGGAGGGTATATAGACACGGCAGAAGAAAGTAAAAAACAAATTGTTTGAACATTCTGGGTGACAAAAATGCTATAATAGTTAAAACTACTGCATTGACAGCTGTCATCAAAAAAATGTATCAGAAATGGCTTGTTCTACTATAAATAGGTGTAAAAATTGTGTTATTAATATTTATAACAATAATAGCATGTAATTAAGGTTAAGTTTGAAATTAAAACGAATTATTTTAAAAAGTGGATTTTCATTTTATTACTTCACTAGTGAAGTAATATGTCACTTTACTTCAATCAAATATTCAATATAATATGCAGTTATCAAAGCAGTCATAGAAAAACTTAATTATGGCTAGGTTAGTTCTATTTAATTTAATAATTCCAATAAACTAATCTCTCTATTTGACTAGAGATTATATTTTTATTTATTTCTGTCCCTCAAAGCCTACGTTAAACAAAAATAAACTGGTAACAATAAAATAACTTTATTGTTGCTGTAAACTGACATCTGTTATGCCATTCTTTACATCCAAAGTAAAATAATAATCACTATTTCTGTATTCTTATTTTTAACAATTTATTAATTTGTTGATTAAGTTTTATATCACTTGAAATGTTTGTGACACGGAAACTTAGTGGAGATGGAAGATGGGTTCTTTATAAGCCTTATCTTGATAGGCCTAAACAAACCAGTCCGGTCCTGCCGTCGGTGAAATAACAAGAAGAAAAGGACGTCAGGACGCCCCCCATTTCGTTGTGTAATGTACCCTGAAGCCCTTAAAGCTGATAAAAGTGCTGACTCATTTACCGTTTTTATCCAATCAATTTCGACTGGACGTACTATTTGTATAGGTCTAATTATCTTCCAGACGCTTTCGACCACTTTCCGAAAACGGTCTATTCTCAGACAAACGGCAACAGGAAATTTGAATCGAAATCTGCTATATCCACATAATTCAACTGCTTTCACGCCGAACGCATCCCAGATAACTACGTAAACGTTAAACGAGTTTTTCACGATGAATTTTCATACGGTCCAAGATCACGATTTACAAAAAGAAAATATTTCACAGACCAAAAAACTCGAGTGTCTTTAGCAGAAAGTTTCCTAATTTGGTTCAAGTAGAGCTCATCATAAACTTAATTTTTATGGAAAATATCAGAGCTGTAGCTGTGTTTTCATTAACACGGTATTTAGTTTTTAATTTAACCGTGCTTCTAAACACATTTAAAGGAAATAAATCTGTTTTAAGTATATTTCAAACGCTCAAAGTTTCGCATAAATGCTAAATACGGCATGTCCCGGATTTAAAACCTATTTTTAATGCTATTCAAACTTCTAACAGCTTTTTCCCAAATAATGTCCTTGCAAAAGTAAATACTGATTCAAATAGATATTTTTTATTTATTCAATGCGACATCTCTCCACACATAGTTATGAAAACGAAAAAAACACGACTATTTATCTCTCTAAACAATTTTATAGTTAGCTGCTCGTTAATTTTTATGCAACTTCAAACAAAACACATTTTTAAAATTTGCCCTTGGCTATCCAGCACAGCAACTATTTATATAGAGAAACATTTTATTGCAGTCATGCATAACTCATAACGTAATTGTAAAACTTAGTCTTCACAAGTAAAATTAATTTAAAAGTGCACTTCTACTACAAAGGTACTTTCAGCTTTAAATTAGAAAAGTATTTACATCACTTTAAAAACAATAATAATAAATACAACAACTACTTTATATTTTTAAACAAACTTGTAATAACGTAAACATAAACGGAAAATTTATAGTAAAATGAGAAAGAGAAAATTCATTTTTGTCATGTATAGTTGTCAATCGTTGTTTTATGCACTGCTTGTTGCTACGTAAACAGCATCTTTATGAAAGCACAGCTGTAAAGATTAAATGCACTGTAAAAAGGCATTTACAACAACTTATTACAATTCAATAATGACAATCAGCAAAACGTTCATGGACCGATCGAGAAGGATTAGTCATTACTTCGAATTAAGTAAAGAAACGTCACAAAACATTGAGATACATCCTAGAAGGACGTTTGCTTATATGAGGGAGACATTGACCAGCAGTCAGTCAGTTAGTGAGAGCTAGACAAGGGAGTAAAATGAGCGACATGAGCAAAGCAACAGAAATTGTAGTGTGAATATCGAGCTGTTTATTTATTGTTGTTTGATTGGTGTAAATAGTAGAAATAAATTACTCGTCATTGATCCAACTCTTTAAATTTAAGGAAACCGAATTCGTTGAATTTATTTAACCGAATTTATATAAGGTATTAGAAATATTTATAAATTAATACGCTACAAATATATACCAAGAGTCATTTGGTCTATTGTGGTGTAAACGGCGCGGCGTAGAGTTTGTATAAACTTCGGTGTGAGTTGACACATTAACGGGTCAGTCATTTGCACCACAATGGAGCAAATCTCAGTAATTTTGATATACAAACGGTAAAACAGAGTCATTAACTTTTACTAATGTACTACATTAAAATACTTCTCAATACTATAAAATACATTATTATTATTAAAATGAAAAAAATTTTGCAGTGCAATTAATACAAGAATTAAGTGAATAACAATATTTAAATAAATTTAATCATAATTGTATTCTACAAAATTTTATCAAGTAGCAAAATTAAATATGAATATACTAAAATTAATACATATTTTAAAAATACTTCTTATTTTTATTTAATATTTAAAACAAATTTATTAACTGCTATTCTTCAATTTATATTTTTCTAAATTATTATGTTTCTTACTTTATATTAAATATTTAATATTACTGAGAAAGGAATTTCATAATTCCTTTTCATAATTCATACAGTTGTTCAACTCCCGTTTCTAAGATAAATGATTACAATCAAAAAGTTCTCTTGGTTATAAACAATTAAAAACGTTAAAATAGAAAAAATTTAATTATGAAACCATCAGAACACTTATTCATATCGAACAACACGTTATTATTTAAGTATTAAATAGCAAACACAACTTTCTATTAACTAGATATTATGTTAATAATAAAAAAAGTCTTTAGATTTAAATTAACAATCATAATGTAACAAAATGTCATTGGATTTTGCTCACTGATCTAAAACTAATATTCAACATATTTAAAGCATTTAGGAGGAATGGAGATACAGGAGGCAAATAAATGTTGTACAAAAATTTTAAGTGGTAATAATCCTCGTTCAAAGAATGATAAATAGCCAAACTTGTTTTACATAAATATAAGACAAATTTGGGTATTTAGAATCCTTTCAACAAGAATTATTATCAAGTAAAATTTGTTTTCTTTATTTAATTACAGCTTATATATAAGTTATCTCTGAAATGATATACAATCAATGCAAAATGTTTAAAAAAGTTTTTTTTAAATATCTCAGAAAACTTCGTCAATTTTTTTTTCAAACTGTATATTCTGGATTAAAAAAGTTTATAGGATTATATACGGTTTTTAGGTATACCAATGATCCTTAATACATATCTAAACTGATTTTTAGATGCCATTTTTCAAATAAGCAAATTTTCTAGTAAACATTTTTCAAAAAAATTTTTGATTAAACGAACTAGAACTTTGTTAACATTTTTTTAAGAATATATGACTGTGCTTTGCTTGTAAACTATTTTAGGGATACCCTGTATAAACGCATTAAGCAAGAATTTAACACCTGTTTTCAAATTTACTGTCAATTCAACATAAAAGACAGACTAACATACCAGACAGCCTATTAGAAGCTTTAGACATAAAGAGCCTCCCAAGAGTGGAAAACATCGTAAGATTTTTGGAAGAAACTCAACTAATTAACTGTATATAATATTTGGCATCCATTGTATTATGTATACACCACTGTACCAATCGATGCCAATAATCCATTTGTTGAGGCATCTTTTATTAAATAAAAAAAAGACATAATAATATTTTTGGCTTCTACATGTCAGTCTACTCATTTTTATTTATAACATGTACTGTTTTCTGTCCACAACAAAAAAAAATTCCGATTTTTGTGTTTAAAAATTTACTGATAACCATTTTTAGACTTTTACGTCCTAAATTCTTGGTTTTATTAACCATACGAAAGATAACCCATTTATATCACTATAAACTTCATTCTTTAAAAAAAGAAATCGTTTTATCAAAATTAAAGCCAACAAAAAAGCAATAACTGGCAAATCTTTTGAACCGAGTTAATACTAGCTCAAAGAACTACAAAAACAAAATTCGTTCTCTAAAAATAAGGTGCAAACCAATAAAATGATCAAAGAAAATCAAATCTTTTCATGCAGATAACTGTAAAACAGATAACAAGCAGTTTAAGCATCTCAATACTTATAACTGTTCTTATTTATTTTATTTTAGTTTTTTTTTTCTCTTCATTATATCAAATCTACAAAAAAGGAAACTAGCGAACTGAATTATTCGATTTAAAAATTGGTAATACACTCACCTCCTAAAAAATCTATTCAAAAGTGCCAAGATATCAGTCAAATTATTTATTAACATTTATTAAAATCATTTTTAGAGGATACTAAAATTTTGACATTATCATAAAATAATCATTAAAATATATGTTTAATAAAATTGGTATTTACTTTTATGAAAACTAAAACACTGAAACAAACAACATGATATTCCTATTATGATAAATACAGGGTGTTATGGAAATGAGTGCAAATATTTTAACTTGAAATACAGCACCACAAATAATAAAAATTTGTAAAAATTTTTTTGTCTTATCTCAACTGATAACAAAATTATAACCTAAAAATTAATTATTACAAAACGTATAACATTTTTTTTAACATAGGGCAATCATAGGTTTTCAGGTCAAAATAAAGCGATTTAACACAATTTACCTCTATACTAAGTTGCACCGTTTAGGAGCTAGAGGACGCCAAAGTTAAAGATGAAAAGTCAGTTTTATACTTTAAACGTAAATATCTCGAAAACGATACGTTTTAGCAAAATATTGCATTCTTGCAGTTTTATGTAGAATCTACTGGCATATTCATTTTTGCTACAAAAATTGGAAATTAATAAGAAGAAAATTGGTTAATTACTCAAAATGTAAAAAAAAAGTGCCGTAACTTGAAATTGAGATGTGTAGCAAAATTTTGCTAGTAGAAATAAAAAGAGTACAGTCAACTTCATTTGTGTACCAAATTTGGTATTAATCGGTTAAGCGGTTTTCCAGATATAACAAAAAGATGTTTTTTATACCCAAATTTGACGGCCTGTAATTTTGTTGTTAGTTGAGATAGGATAAAAATTTTTTTACAGATTTTTGTTATTTGTGGTGCTGTATTTCAGGTTAAAATATTTGCACTTATTTCCATAACACCCTGTATAATAAAATTTTTACTTATAAAATACGTAAATTGTATTGTACTTGTCAAAAGTTTGAAGGTGAGTTTGATAAGAATGTGAATGCGCGGGTTCAAACACGTTAAAATCATTAAATCCAATCTAGTCTAAAATTCGTTCTTCCATTTTCCCTTTTCTGTTCACTTAATCTGGTCATACACTGGAAAAGTTTTAGCTTACGATTTTATTACTTCATTTCGGGTAAATTTTAAGCTTTTGAATAGGGTCAGTCTCAGTTTCCTAAACGTATAATAATCTGTGCGTCTTTAGAATTGTCTGCTTCCCTCGTTTCGCTAACCGCATTACTTTTGATATTTTCATGGGAGTTCGTCAATTTTAAAAACACTACCATCACCATCAAAATTAATTGAATTTAACGCAAAATTCGATTAATCAGAAGAAAAAACCTTCGTCTCGGTTTAATTCACTTTTATCTCTCCATTTTCAAGTAAATTAAGCATCAAAATGGTCTTTCAATCTTAATAAGGGTGTCTCGAGATGGAAAATTTATGTATTTGAGACGTGGAGTTTTTCCAACGCAACAAGTCCTAGATGTATCGCCTCAAGAAACAATTCCTGTATGGCGGATATTAAATTTGTATTTGACAAGACAACGCGAATGTTATTGATGGAAGAATTTTATTTTTGTTTTTTTTTATGTAGCGAAGTCGGGTTAATAATTCCGTCTGGGAGTCAGCGAGGCATGCACTTGACTTTTCTAAATTTTATTATTCTTTAAGGGCCGTTAGTGAGGCGGAATGTAACGATTGTACTAAACGAGAAAAAGTTGTTATCGTCGTTTCGTGACAAAGACGAAAGTGTTAATTAAACTATTCATTCGCGTTCCACAATTAATTTTTTCTCAGGCTCAAACTTCAACTGGATAAAAGAGCATTGGCAAGCATTAAAGAAAGAATGAGTCGGGTCGGATTTGATAAATAGTCCCAAGGTTTGCCTATCGGGAAAATGTAGCTGTCAAAGTGTCGACAAATGAGTTAGCGAGTGACGAGCGGAATCCTCCAGAGCCGCGTCCCCGTTTATTATTCTTCACGCAACTCGCAACTCGCACTCTTTTAAAACAATAATAATCGGCTTTGATTGATTTTTTTTTAATTATTTTTACATTGTTTCATGGCCGGAGAATGAATTTGCCGTCAATCTTTTTGATTGAGAAATATAAAATTTATAGCTTGTTTGTAATGCAGATACATTATTCCGATTTGGTCATGAATAAATATGAGTTTGTAACAATGAATGTAGTATCTTGTCATAAAAATAACGTAACGTCTCTTATATTGTCTATAAAACTTTTATCAGACGTGTTACGCCGGATGCTGCCTCTGATTTAAATCTATTACGCAAGAAGACACTTCAATTTTGCTAACCCGGTGCATCCACCATTTTTCCTTATTAAAAACGTTTCGTTTACGTTTCATTAACATTTCATTCTAATTAACTGCAAATTGAACTACAAAAATTATTAATTAAACTTTTATTTTTCATAAATGAAACTTTTGCTTGTCAACTCTCCTGGCGTTTGACTTTGGCGAAATAAACGGAAGTGCGAGTTCAAGTGTCGTTTATGCATTTGAAAATTATAGTTCTTCCAGAAAATTATAATGTTTACAGAATTGAATTTTTGCTGTCTCTAATTTAAATCTATTACGCAAGAAGGCACTTGAATTTCGCTAACCCGGCGCATCCACCATTTTTTCTCATCACGAACGTTTCATTTCGATTAATGTTTCCTTTACGCTTCATTA
The DNA here is from genome assembly GCA_029207805.1 of Tribolium confusum. Classification (NCBI taxonomy): domain Eukaryota; kingdom Metazoa; phylum Arthropoda; class Insecta; order Coleoptera; family Tenebrionidae; genus Tribolium; species Tribolium confusum. Next base: position 18,291,809 of record JALGAY010000006.1, read on the forward strand.
ACAGTCAATTTGATTTACTCTCATGACCCTCTAAAATCCAATTACTTCCACAAAATCCATACAGGAAAATTAAAAATAAATCACACATTACGAATAATGACCTCAAAACGACCTTAATGCTTTAAAACAATGATAACTACAAGACCTAGTTCCAACTATTGTGTTACTAGTTGTATTAAACTTGGAAACTGTTATTAATATTCTTGATGGTCTAATTATTCCTCATTATCCTATGTCTGCTTATTTCGCCATAGATATGCAAATACGTCTTATCTACAAAGTTGTAGACATTTAACACAAGGTACACACAAACAGATCTTCAATTATTACAACAAAAAAACTAAGGAATGTTATTGTTTCAGACCGGCAAACACTTCCATCGTACCTCGCTTCTCATCAAAGCCTTCAACCACAAGTTTCGTCTGGATCTTGAACTTAACACGTAAGTAAAACAACTTAAAATCCATTAGAACGTTACATAAAAGAGAAGACAAGAGTATTCAATATTTAATAATCTAGAAGGGAGAAAATGTTAATGGCAACTTGATAACGACTATCGAATTAATTCGACGTAATTTTTATGGCCCTTAAAAAATTCAAACACGGCCCTTTTAACGGTTTAACACTCTCAAGTGGCAGTTATTACAAGAAGAAAATTAATAATAATACATACAAGACTTAACCCTGCCAAAAATCGTTTACAACCTCAAGTTGGCAATCTAAGACCGTGGCTATTTGGGCTATTCCAAACACTTTGACCTAGTTTTAACTCTTACAAATATGCAAAAATATTATTTTGCTCCCTTCCAGTAGTGAACTTATCGGTCATTTGTAATTGCTATAATATTGAGTTAATTTAAGGGTCTGTTTCAGCATTTGTTAATTTCTCACCTGTCATAAAAAAACAAGGTCAAAAGTTTCCAATTTTAGTCACGTCGAATATGATATACAAGCCATTGTACACGACGCCTGCGAACCCGTATTCCGTTCAAAGGAAGTGTAAAACTGGAGAGTGTTTTCACACAAGCAATATCATGTTTTGGAAGGGTCTCTTTCGTCGTCGTTCGTGCTTTTATTAATAATTTTCCTACAATAATAAATTTTGTCGGGGGCGTTTGAAGTGTTCTGTCAGTGTCCAGTTTTTGAAGGAAAAGCGCGTGAAAAATGACCGGTCTCGTGAGTTATTTCGTTTTGCAAGAACCATTAACGATTTCAGCGCGAGAAGAAACCTCTCGCTGTGTTTCTCGGTCACATGTCCAACCAGATAATGGCTCCGTGGAAACTGTAAACTGTAAAAATATCAATGGGAATATCGTATGTCGAACGGAGATAACTTTTACAACTTGTAAGCTTTTGCAAACTGTCGTAAAAAAGAAAGAATTATTGATGGGTTGAGATGACAAATTCGGACATGGGGTAGTTGTTTTTACCACAGAGTTCAAACTACATCAGCGATCAATAATGAAACTTTGGTGGCCTTTACAATGGCCCTTAAAACGTTTGAAACAGTTCTTCTTAAAGCCCTTCCATGGAAGCAACAAATGAATATTGCGTTTTCGCCTTTTAAATTTTTTTTTCTCAAAATATACGGTCTTAAACCGTATCAAACTTTACCAAAAAAAATATTTCCTACGTTTATTTTAATAATTTACATATTATTATATCTAATATTATTACATATTAATATGTGTGTATAAATAAATTCGAAGTGAAGAGTTGTATTCGTGGTTTACTATACATACAAAAGTAGGTCTGAAAGCACTCAACTATAAAATTATCTTTGATTTATCGTTTTATTGTTCTGGAAGCTGCAAGTTTCAAAATATTCAAAATTCAATGTACAGCCTATCGCACCGTTTTATCCCCCGTTAGTCTCCCCGAAATTAGGAAAATTATATAATAGTAGTTGTAAAGTCTTTGTTTATTTGTATCTCTTCTCGGTGATTTTTGGACATTCTAAGTGACTTTGTTCTTCTGTGTTGTCACGTTATATTGTGTGTTTTGAAGTTGATATGAAATCCCTTTGTTTTTCTCGTAGCATCCAGCTAGGGTTTGTTTTTCGCTCATAAAATTTTAATTATTAGATTTCTATTTTGTTTTATCTTTATTTTTAAAACCGTCTCGCCCGCGTAAATGTTCCAACAGAATTATTTTTGTTGCCTATGTGTTCAAATTCAGTGTGGAAAATAGTATCTTTTCGTTTAAAATTACCTCAAACACTACTTTTTCATCTTAGCTTGAACATGGCGTAACCGAGTTTATGCAGATTGGCTTTATGAATCAAACCTTTTTTGTCAACTCAGCTGACGTTTGTCTTTGGCGAAATAGGCAAAAAATCATATTCAAACGCATATAAAAAATGTTCTGGCAATTTTCAGGCCTAAAAATCAAAAAACAAACTATCCCGATAAAAAAATTAGTTTTAATAAACTTTTCTTGTCTGATTTTAGAGTTAAACACGCGCAGTTGTTAACTGTGTCCTAATTTCTTAAATGTCTATAAAAATTATCGGCATTTTATTCTAAATGCACCGAGCATATTTGTAGAGCAATTTCCGATAAAAATGAAGTGAGTTTTATACTAAAACAAATCTTGCTTTTTCAGCTTCTACACCACCTCTTAAACTTCATAAAAATATATATTAATTTTTTTATTTTTGATTAAAAGACCTGCCTCCGCTCTTCAATTAGGGTCAGAATCTACATTTAAAGATCTTCTGGCCCCTAAACTGCCTCTAATACCTTTCGAGATTTTAATTTAAAAAAATAATAATAATGTCAGTCCACCTGACCACCTGTTTATTTTTAATTTTGTGCTGCAAAAATTATTTTACTTTCTATATATTTAATTTGGCATTTTATTTTTGGGCTTTAAAATTTGCATTAATCTAGTGTGCAGTTTCGTTGGTCTGAGACACGATTTTTAGAATATCAATGGTGCTTCCATGAGATAGAAATGTAACTAAATCAGAGTAAGCCGTGGAAGAGGGTATTAACATTAGACATATCATTACAGTTACGCTGGCACAGCCTGCTCTGATTTAGTTACATTTCGATCTCACCTTATGTCGTATTGACGTAAGAACAGCAAGCGTTAAAATCTAAAATTATCATCACTAATATTATATTGTTTCAGAGCTTTTTTCCTTGCTGACGTCTAAAATTGAGTGCTTCAGAAAATTCTTAAGTAGTTATTAATATTAGTTATATATTAGTTGTAACATTCGTGGTATTGTTTTGGGCCATATCCCAGTTTTAAGGGGTAATTAAAATACTACATTGTTTTTGTTATTGTTAGACCTTTAGAAAGAATTAGAAGAAGAATTAAAATGATTAGGTATCGGTCCTTGTGAAATTTCTGTTCATTGTACAGTTACAGCCATTAAAAAGTTGCATACTAAATTTGACAATGTTGGGTCAAAATTTAAAAAATTGCAGCACATAAATTAATTTTCTTTTAAAATGTTATAGTCAATGTGTCAAAAACTGTTATTCTATACAACTTATAAGCGTGCTACACCTAAGAATATGTCAGTTTTAAGGAAAATCCACAAAATCAACAAGTGTCCCACTTTTCAATAGCCACCACAGTATCTTCTAGAAAATTTTTGGCATATTTTTTAAGTATCTTAAGAGCCTTCGTTTTTGTGTCGTCACGTTAAGTCTTAGGTAGTTTTAACGTTGAAGTAAAGACACTATCATCTCTGTCGTTGTTTACAACTATATGAACTTTAAAAATTATTAATAACAATTTTGTTTATAAACATGACCTTTACTTGTTAACTAAGTGGCTCTTAGAATTGAGCAAACTGTCACAAAATAGACAGAATTATAAATTCAAGCGCCAACATCTAGTGGAGTTTGATAATAATTATGATTTAAACACAGAAAAAGTAGTTTACGAAAAAAACTTCATAAATATACATACATATATAATCTATATAAATAAAATTTCTGTAAATTTCAAGTTAAATATAAGAATGGTTAATTTATTAGTTAAGTTTGCTGCAGTATTAATATTGTAAAATGACATTTTCTTTGATTGTAACGTCGACTGTGTAATAAAATCACTTCACTATAAAAAAAAACCTTATTCACTAACAAACCATTAACAATTTTAATACAATTTGAAAAAGGAATAAAACAATAAATTTAACAATTCTTGCAAAAAATCTATGTTTATCTTTAACCTTTAGTCAGTCGTTCTGTTTAAACGGTCAATAAAGGTACTATTTCCTGCCCCTTAACCGGCTTTGAAAACGTTTGAAAACTGTTAAAAGGGGTTTTAAATGTCGTAATATTTTCTTTCTTTTATATATTATTTAATCTGATGGTGAGAGAACCGTTGCGAGTCGCGTGTTGATCCAGCTTTGGCCTTATCATGTCCGATTAATTAAAAGTTTCCGGTTTAGAAAGAAAATAAAGCGCGTTGGGGCAAAGGTGACGTGGGTTAAATCGAGTGTCGCATATTAATGCGGTGCTAGTGTTGCCGCTCACGTAAGTTTATATAAATTTAGTGGTAAGAGAGTAAAAAGGTCCTAGATTTAGATCTGTACATTGCGTCTCTTTTGCTCTTTCATGAGATAACAAAATTAGAGAGGAGCTAATGGTGAACGTGTGGCCTTCGCCATGTAAAAGTGTCATCGAGAGCGATTAAACCTCTCTTAATTAATTCGTGAAAATTTTCAGCGAGTGTTTAATTCAGTTGACTGGAAGAAAATTATTCGCAGCTGTGTTGTACACGTTTTTTTCTGTTCCATTTCGGGGCGGTCTGTATAAGTGTTGCCCGAAGGTCGACAGGATAAAAAAGGATCACACAAACACAGTGCCGAGGTTAAGAAGGCTCTTCTGGACAGTGATTGATAGTTGGCTTTCCTTTACGTTTCCTGTATAATATAGGAAAACCTCACGTACACACGCCCGGAACATTTCTACAGTTTTCAATTTGTGTTAAGAATTTTCGGTTGATACGTGAAGAAAGGACTTAAAATAAATCTCATACAAGGCGAGGAATCACGGCGCCAGATGCGCCACGATTCATTTATTTATTATATTTTTTTAGACACTAAATCGACAAACAAATTCGATACATAAATAAAGTTGTTGGAAGTTTTTCAACTCGATTGAACGAAAGAAGAGGAAAACTTTGTCTGAAACATTACGGAAATCGGCTTATTCACACCGAGGATTTTACACCGCGGCTCATAAAACAAGTTATGTCACTTTCCTAAGGACTAAACTGACATCTGAACGGGAACGAGCGCGAAAATCCAGTTGAATTGCAGGCAAGTCGGTGCGGATTTTAAAAATTCAACAACGAGAAAAAAATCAAGACGGAAAAATATTGTGGACGGTTTATGACGCGGAATCCCGGCGCCTCCACCATTTTTACCAACTGAATTTCAAAAGAGACACCATAAAACTGATACAAACAAATTGAAAATTTATTTCAAACATACTTTCATTTTATAGACTTCCACACAACAATAAATAAAATTGTTAAAATGTATTTTAACAATTATTTGTATACAAAGTGTTGTATTACTATCACTATCATGATATGATAAAATTTATAATATCTACATAATAACGAAAAAATGCATATCGACTTGAAGTGGTTGCAAACTATGTGAAAAACAACATATAATTTTTAATTTGTTTCTTTACATGATCGATATGAATGGAAAAAATGAGAAATATACAGGGTGAGCCACGAAGTATGGTAGAAATTGAAACTGGTAATAGTTCCGCAAATATCAATCACAAATGCAAAATATCACTAGATCAAAAATGTATAGATTTCGAGAAAAAAAAATTTGCAAATTTTATTAAGAACCACAGGCGCGCGAGTTTGACAAACTTGAGTCAATAAAAAAAACTTTACAGATAAACCAAACAGCAAAAAAGTCAGCGCTGTTTACCTGAAAAACGAAGGTCAACTCTGTCAAAAGTCAAAGTTCGTCTTTTTCTGCTTTTCGGTAAAATTTTTCTAGTGGCAGTGTTGTGGGGGTGATAAATTAAACACTGACAGCATATTCGTTTATTGAACAAATTGAGATAATGCTTCATTACGAAGAAGCTCGAGGGAATGCTACGGAAATTTGTGAATCTTGGATCCATCGATGTTTGTATTCGGAATTCGGGCATCGGGCATGTTTGGATTTTGGAGGGCAACATTTCATATAAATGCGATTTATCCTTGTCCCAGGTAAATACTGTTTTTTATTATAACCGAAAGTGAAAATGTTTATGTTACGAAGAAAATAAAAATAAATTTTGTTCGACTGTTTTGTTTTGTGCTTTTTCAGGGCTTAAGCCTCAGCAGCGCCCAAGTTTGCATTTAAATAATTGTAATTAGTATTAAGAAAATTGTAAATATGATCGAAAAAATTAATGATTTTGACGTGACTTGACAGGGTATAAAGCCAGTGACCATCAAACAATCATTGCGCGTACGTTCGTGACCACGTGTTTTTCGAATTGTTGTTAGATTTTATTTGACGACGGAAAAGATACGTTTAGAGATAGCATAGCTCGCAGTTTAAATATCCGCCAAACTTCATGACTCACCCTGTGTGTAAGGCTTGTCTAAAAATGTTTCAATTTTATAGTATTAACTTGTTCAATAAAGTTAGTTGTTAGAAAAAGTCACCAAAGCGACCAGCTAGTTCGTTGGAGCGACCTTGAATACACCATAAAATTACCTCTCTAAAATTTTTAAACAATATATATTATAAACAATTATTTTCACTTGACAAATAGCAATTACTAACATTTCAAGAAGTGATCAAATGTTTTCTAACCGAGCATAACGCCAGAAACCTGTAGACCGGTTTCGAGCTGTTTGTTTCTCATCAGTACTTCGTATTACTGCGCATTGTCCTAGACTTGAGCAGATAGGAGGACTCTCTTAGACTCCAATACTCAAATAACAAAAATAACATAAATGACCAAAAACACTTCATATTAAAATTTAAACAAGGAGTAATGTTAAATTCGACATTTTATAAATTTTCTACGTTACTCAAAAGGTTTAATCAAAATAACTGAAGGGCGAGCAAGCTGTTTAATGCTAAACGAAATGGTTAATATGACCTCAACCTAAAATGCCAAGATGTTTTTTACTTTTCTTGAAACATTCATGACATGTGGAAAGTTTTTTTTGAAAGTTTGTACCAATGAAAAGTTGGAGACTAAATTTGTTTTCTAAAAAAATTTAAAACTGCAGCATCAATAGATAAAGAATTATAATAATAATTTTTTATTAAAGCCTTAGTATTTGTTTAATTAAAAATATCATACTAAACATTTTTCGTACGTAAAAATGCTGCAATTTAAAGGTAAATTTACAAATTTGAAATGTTTTTTGTCAAAGTGTTCCATATTTCAAAAACCGCCTCTGTATGTACTGTATTATAATTATGGTATTTATTAACAAACCTTTTGACTTCAGCAATTTGCTAAACGCCCCTGCATTTCAACCCACTCTCTTATTGCTTTTTGAGTTCCTTGTAACCCACATTCTCAATTATATGAAAGACTCTCCAGTTTTCAAATATAATTTGTTTGTTTTCATACAATTTTCAGTATAAAAGAAGTTTACCATGTTACTTCTTGTTTCTCTTGTTTCTTATTTTCTCTTTGTTTGCAGCATTTTTTCGCTTGCAAATCTTTTTTATTTTAGCTGTGCTCACATATATCGTCACACAAACTGCTTTTTATCTGTTTTTTTTTATTCCAATACCGCCTCCTTATCAGCAGAGTATAAGAATAAATTCATCAACGGCTATTATTAGTTTCTTAGACATTTTTTCGATTTTTAAAATATACTTAGAGTTTCTTATGGTTGTTTTAGTTCTTCGATTTTATTTTTGTTAACATCAACCCGCAGTCCTACTTTTACAAGCATTAACTCTACATTTCCCCTTCAGTAATGTCTTTAGCAAAACTCGTTATCTAGACGCCTACCTATTTGCTCCAACTATTGCTAGTGGATTTCTTTTAACTAAAAAAAAGATACATTAGAGAACCCGTTACTACCAAAGATTATTAAAAATTTATAAAAACGTTTATACATTTTAATTAAAAAATATATTGTGATACATTTTGATAGACAATATTATTTTAATATGATTTAACGTGTTATTTATACAATTTGTTTGCTTTTTAAAATATCAACACCTGTTGAATTAAATTCAGTAAAATAAAATTTACTATAATTTGACAAAATTAGTGTAAATTGCGGTGTTTGTGCCAAATTATCTGAATGCAATTCGTCGCCAAAAAATTTATTACTTATTCCTCACCCAGAAACTCCATTCACTACAAGTGAATGTTCAATTATAGTGAGGTTTTTGGATAAAAAAAAATAATCTAGTCATTGAGAGTAATTGGAGTAGGTACCTAAACATGTAGAAAAAAGTCTTTAACCGTAGTAGAAAGAATAGAACATCTGAGAAGTGTTTAGAATTTTTGCAGGCTACTACGATACTTAAATCTACCGTAGGAAATAATTTTAAGATTACCTATTGCTTTTGATTGAAATATTTTAGTGTTTTATTGAAGTGGCTACATTTGCTGTGGCAGTAATAAAAGTGTTACAACAGAAAAATATTTAAGGGGCTATTATAGCACCCTAGCCTGCAATAGTAAACTGAAAGGTCATCTAAAGCAGCTATTGGGGTTTATTACGCAATTTAAACCCACCACGTAAAACTAAATAAACATCTATACCTACTATGTCAGTTTTATAACTAATGCTGCGCTAGCGATTTGCATAAAAAAATTCATCTCCTTCCCAACGTTTTACTAAATCTAGATTGTTTTATTCTTATTTTAGTTTTGTTTTTGTTGGTTTAAAATGGTAACATTATTTTCATCTCTTTTGCACAATTTTTATAAATAATTGAAATAGAGACAATTTAATATTAGTTTTTCAGGGGCAAAACAATTGTAAAAAAATTTAACTTCAATTCTGACAATTCTGGCATTATAAAAGACGCACAAATCTCAGACAAGTCCACTGTATCTACCTTTTTCTCCCGTGACTAACTGAGTTACTAGGACTTTTGTATCGTCCGTTATAATTTTTTTATATTCTTAAAAGATAAAATTCAGTGTTAAAATATTGCGTTTAATCTTTATGCATGCAGGTTAATAAAATAGGATCAGTAAAATCATACTTGGTCATTTTGTACGTGGTGACTCGGGAGTTGCTCCTCTAGATTAGGTTCTTAATTTATTCTAAGTTAAGAATCATCTAGATTTTAAAACAAGCGACGAGTAGACGGATCATAGAATAAATTGTTTTGATTTCGAAAATTAACCAAATACTTATTTGTAGTATTTTAAATATTTAACAATTACTGGTTTTTCTCTGGTAAAGAAAAACATTTTTGTTCATATTTAACTTTCTGCCACTCTGTTGCCAATTGATTCATTACCATTCTCTGGTAAACTTCTTTATGTAATTTACCTTTTAGGTATAGGTCTGTCTTATTTTGACTTCACCGACAACTGCGATTTACAAAAAAACAACTACCTGTAAAAACCACAAAAATATCAAATTACGACAATTGAGCAAATGCTAAAATAAACACAAAAGTGGAAAATGAAAAAAAAATTTTGCTAAAAGGCTATCAATGCTTGAAAACATAATGGTCATGTCGTGGGTCTATATACTACTATAATTTCCGTTGTTCTTTATTTCATTAGATTTTGTTTTCGCAAAACGGTAATTGATCATGAATTTAATGTTGAAACACTCTGTGTATAAATAAATAGCAATCTAAACATCTCCAAATGTTTTATTTCAAAACTAACAGGATATTTAAATAATAAATTAATGACATTAGAGTATTTAATTTATAATCACTAAAATATATGATAAACTGGTTTAATAGAAATGTTATAAATCGCGTTTATTCAACTTTTGAATAATAATAATGACAAAATATGTCAAAATGAACAAATAACCGGAGATTATCCTCAATAAGTTGGTAGGAATGAATATATTGGGGGGAGATCCAGTATCAAACCCAGCGTGATTTGATATAAAAAATTTCCCTCTATCGATAATTTGGTCTATTTGCGCGCCCTAAAAACGTCCGTTCGTTGATTTCGGCTCTCGTGCCTTGTTCATCATCTCTGTTGAGTATTTGGCGTCGGCACTCGTGATTTCCGATGCGGCATCACAATTTATTGATAGAAGAGAGACAAAAGGGACAACGGAACGATGTGAATAGATCAGAGTTTCTTGCGTGAGGACGGTCTCGAGGCCCATAAAAACAAAAATAAAGCCTGGGAATCCTATTCCCAGTTAATGAAGGGGGTCGTCGGGTATGGAAAGCGGGCAGTAAAAGCGAGTTATTTATGATATTCGCGATTAAATAACGTGTTCCGTTTATTGATTGACAAATAATTGATATCTAGGCCCCGTCGGCTATAATAGATAGATATGAACGTGATTATCCGCATTACAGGGGCAATTTAGGAAAGGCTATTTACGAGATCGGTTCAGCATTAGTGCGTCGACCTAAAAACGGGCAAAGCGTGACATTTCCCAGCAAAAAAATAAGGCCGTTAAGCGTTTCAATGGGGGTAGATCTATAGGGAGTGTTTCGGGCAAAAACGTTATAATTTTCATACATTAGATCTAATGGACTTTTATGATCCTGGACTAATTAATGGTCCGGGATAGGAAACGAAACCACAAACTGAAGAAATACGAGGATAAATTAATTTTTTTATAGAATTGACGAATTTCCGCTCGCCTACTCCGATAAATTAATTGGTAGATTGTAAATACGTTCTGATAAATTAGGATGGCAACAGATTAATTTGTTTGCATCATCCGAAAAAGAGGCGGAAAATCAGACAGTTCGTTAGCCGGAACGGAATTTATTCGTACAAATTAACTTAGAGAACACTCAAAAAAATTACGTTCTCGATTAATTTGTTTGTCGACAACTAACACAATGAATGCGCTTTAAGCACATCGTTTGCGATTTTTTTTAATTGATCAAATTATCTTCTTTTACAGGCAACTCATCGCACCGAACATCATGCAAAAACATTTTCTAGCCAATGGAGCCGAACAGGTTTCGAAGCAGGTCAGTGGTTACACTTTTTCCTTGTTATTTGTTAAATTACCCGTACCAAATGTCAGAAATCGTAATTTCATCCACTCTAATATTTTAACGACGACATTTCAATCCTTGAGCTGTTTTTTATTAGTCGTAAAAGCACAAAGTTCTGTCTGCTTTTCCTTAACGAACTCTTCTCTCACCTCCATGTCAAAATTCAACCCCATCATAGAAAATTTAATTAAATCAAATCACAGTCAAAGAAACACTCTGTCACAATCTGCCAGAATTACTCTCGTTAACCCGTCTTATTCCAACAACACCAAATCTCACATCACATGAGTAAAATCTACCAACATTTTAAAACTACTCAACACAACTTTTCTAAAAAATCAAATCTTACTAAAACTATATAAAAAAATAACCATACCTACTTGCTGTAGAGGTAAACAGTAGAAATTTTGAGCTGTAATGTACAACTAAAGAACTGTATTCTAATATAATATTCTAAAAATCTGCAAAAAAATGTCAAATGCAGATGTAATGCTTTGACTATTTAGCTTAAACACTATTTCGAACTTTTATCTACTGCATTAAATCTGGGGTGACAGGTTAAAACCTGAAAACTTAAAAAAAAATGGGTTAATAGATATTTGCAGAGTAATGTAAACAGATATTTTGCTACCCAAAAGCCGTTTGATGTACGAGCTGCGTAGGGAGGAGTTCTTTATTGGCATGAATGTTGCAAAATACTAATTACATACAAAAGATGTATTTAAATTTATGACCGTTTATAAGTTTTAGTATCATAAATATAAAACTAAAAATATCATTAATTTTATTTTATTTGGTTTTGATAATTTTTCAATGTCAGTGTTACTATCGGAGTTCTCAAAATATGTCAATCTCATTTTGAACTTTAAGATAGTCGATTACTTTTTTGTTCAGTATTTATTGTGTTAAGTATGTGTTGTTCGAAAAAGAAAAAGAAGATTAAAAAATTACAACCAAATAATTTAGGAAGATGTTTTCTTTGTAAAATAAAAGTAGGCAAATTATCAGTTACCAAAAAGTTTATCAACATTGTGCTCTAAAAAATAATGAAAACTCACATACACAAATAAACTATTGAATTAAAAGTATTTGTCCATCCTTTCGCTAGGAATCTATTGTGTCATCTTTTGATCATTTTGTTCGGTTTCCTTTTCATAATAAGCCTAATCGCTTGTGATCATTGCGCTTTGATTTGTCTCTTAATATATTTTTTCCAGATTTTTTTACATTATTCTTGTCTTCAATTTTGTTATTTGTTTGACAACTTTTTGTTTTTCTTTTTTAGTAATGAACGCTCTAATTACTAGTTTTAAAATTTGTTTTTTAATTTTAATTAAAAGAAATTCTTCTTTTAACGTACTTCTTCTTCTTTGTTTGTTGTTAATTCTTATCTCATAAGTTTTATAAGATATTACCAGAGTTTTATATATTCTTATTTTTATAATTTTATAGAATAGCATAAGCTATTAATTGCAGTTGGTTGATAATAATATTTTTGTTATCTAGTTTTGTCCTCTCGTTTTGCGTCCTTTATGTAGTATTAAATTGGGGATAACGAGTCCCCTTGTTTTACTTATTTTCTAACGAATGATGCCATTGTTGTTCCTTTCCCATCTTTATTGTTGTGGTTTTAGGGTCATTTAAAGCATTATTAGTTTTCCGGATATTCCTAAGAGTTTTATAAAATGATCAACAAAAACACTGTTTATGTTGAATCAATTAAACATCACAAATAATACCAAAAGACAAATTAATCAATTCGATAAAACTCATACAAATATATTTCATTATTTTATTGTGAATTTAATCAATACTTTTTATTAATCAAAGTGCGGTGTTGTTCTTTGATTGTTTCGTCTTTGTTAAATAAATTAAATACATTTAATGTAACAATAAAATATATTTTAGTCGACTTTGACACATACTTGAATTTATCGGCCTCAAATGCGGCCGAAAAATGACCGTTTTGACAGCGGCCAAAAAAGAGAAATTTCCGGCTACTCTGTCAAAAAGCTAACCTAAAAATACTAATAAAAATTCAATTTTTTGTTAAAGTCGCCTAAAAATTTTTGTGTGCACCACGGCCAGAAAGTGTTTTTTGTCCTCGTCTGATTTCTAGCCTCGGCTTCGCCATTAAAATTCGGCCAAAAAACATCATTTTTGGTCTTGGTACACAAATAACTATTATTTTATTTTCATTTACAGATGCTTTATATTTCTGCCAAAAAAATATAGAACGTATTAGAGGACATTAAGCAGTACGGCCTACGAGATTGTAAACAGGCTCATTTCTATAGTAATCAATACAAGGGCAGTATTTAACCCGTAGTTACTCGCGCGGTTTGGTAGAACACAATGGAGAACCGGCATGATTTTTAATAACCTGAGCGAGCAGAAGTACTGCATAAATGAAGCTAAGTTTAAGTCATAAAAACTTTGGTTTTTGCATAATATTTAAATGCGAGGCCAAAATCAGTTTTGGCGCGCAGACCTTTATGACGTCACAAAGGTCTAGACTTAGCATAACGTGGCAACTCTGTCTAAGCGCGCGTCTTTCTGTCAGCTGTCTGAGAGTGTCTGTTTACGTTCGTATACAGCTGATATAGCGTCAATTGCATTATAAATATTTTCACAATCACAGTTTCCTTAATTTCTCGTAGAGGTTATGTTTTCAGTTCGTTCTGCTACTTAAGTGTATGGTCATTATATAATTGGCTTTAGATTTTATTCGGAATCGTAATACTTTTACACTCACTAGTTAGTTGATACACATAATATTTAAAGAACTATTACTAACACAATTTTCAATATTGCAAACGTAAGCTGTTGATAAGTCGAAACTTCTAACGACATCTATTAAAGTGTTTACTAATTCTAAGCAAACTCACTTGACTCGTGTTATTGGTTTGCAAGATTGTACTAACCAATCATAAGAGAGCAAATATTTGAACTAGCCAATTACATACTAGTGTACAAAGTAGCACCACCTTGTGACAAGCCAGTTCAAAGGTAGTGGTATTCAACCGCACTGTTTAAATGAAATTACCAACAAATCTAAATTAGACAAACATTGACTTACTCAAAGACTTGCTGCAAAAAAAATTATACCTGAGTGATTGTAGTAGTTCAGGTTGTCAGATTTTAATAAAAGCAGAATCCTTTGAGAGAGTTAATTACAATTTATGCAATACCGACGTCCGTAACTTATCTCTTCAATATTGTGCCGAAGCTTTATTAGCATAAAAGCAAAACCTCACCAACGCCTATATTAATTGTCCTTCGTAATTATTAAATTGATTTAAGAAGAATTAATCTAAAATTTCAACACAGCTGTCGTTTCGCAAAGAGAAAAATCGAATTAATTAACTTTCGCGCTCTAATTGAACGTAATAGTTTCAAGGCCGTATATTTATGTAACAAATATAATTTTAATCCGTAATGAGTAGATAATTAAGGCTTTTCACTGCTCGAATCTTATCAAGTGGTTCACAAAAGGATTAATTTTTGCTTGATATGTTATTTCGCGTCAACACAAAACGAATTCAAGCCGTAATGAACTGTTTCTTTAACGTAATTGCTTCATTTACAATAACAAACAAATTAAAAGATAAATGCTAGGATTTGTCGGATAGGAAAAACAAAATCCATTTTGCGAATTTAAAGCTGATTTTTCACTTGAAGCCAAACCGGAAAATCATTCAGGTGTTCAATCTAAGTCCCATTAAGACGTGATCGAAAATCGCAATGCCATATGAGCAAATTGGACAGTGACTCAGGGGAATCAAAGTGTGTTTGCCTTCTGACCACATAATTATATGTTTGGTCACTGTGTGGGTAGTTGATCGAGTACTGAAACACATTCGTTAACTTGACCCAACAATCCAAACCCTTTCAAATTTTCAAAATATACAACAAATTGGATCCAAACCCGAGTGTTTTTAAAATATGCCAAACAGAAAGAAAAATTTTGCAAATGAAGAGAATAGAAAGATTTTAAAAGAAAAGATGTAGAAAGAAATTTTGTAATATGTTGAAGCCTAAAGATATTTGTTTCTAAATTTAAGGAAAAGTCTAATTAGATTATTTATTAGAAAGTGATTATTCACTGCTATTTGTTTGACGATAAGTCATTCTTTTTAAGACAAGATGGTCCAAAGAAAAATAAAAAAGTTTTTTATAAAAAGAAGATCATTAAGGATAAAAAGAGCTTCGTTTTACTAATTCTAAGAAAATACGTAATGCATATCACTCCCCAAATTTTGAGACACCCTGTACAGTATAATATGATCCAAATTTAAACCTCTTGAATTTATACATACATGTATATTCTATTACGTGTGAATTAGTTATTTAAATTTTTTTTGTTAAATATTTGTTGTTTCGATGTTTGTTTGTTTTTGTTCAATTAATTGTTATTATATTCTTGATCACTGTGTAGATGTTTGATCGAGTACTGAAACAATACCACATTATGTCATTTGGTGTGCGGCCTGCGATAGCCAGTTCTGTAGCAATTGTTCATAATCAATTACAAAACAGTTTCGGGTGCCCACCAGCTGAAATAATTAGAGCATGAACCGTCAACATGAATGGCAGATCAAAAACGAAGAAAGTCTTAATTACTCTGTCATTCTCGTAAATAAATCAAATTGAAGGCGTGTCTAAGCAATAATTTAATAAATTTTGATGCGCAAAAAAATAATTACGTTAACGAAGCATTGCTAATTATGCAATATTTGCATTTCTTTTAAATAATAATTCAATAATATCGCCAACGGTTACTGTCCGTTTATCCTTAAATTATTCACGAATTCCTGAATCGAAATAAACTCATAATTTCCTTGATAACGTAATAACCACAATTGCAAAACAAAATTTGTGTTCTCACAATTCAAGATTTCTATTGTAAAACATGACTCGAACTGAACGTGTTAGTAGTGTTGTGTTTCTGCTTTCAGTCACACTTACAGGTGATTTTAAAAAAAATCAAAAAACAACACTAAAAAAAATTTTCAGTTCTTATCAGTGCCAGTGACGTTACGTATTTTTTATTCACCAAAAAAAATCCAAATTTTTATGAATTTATTGAACTTAATGAAAAAAATGTGGGAAATTATCTTGACGACAACGCTAGGACAGTTTTCCTCATCCACGGGTGGTCGGAAAATCACACAGCTGATTGGTTTGAAGATTTAAAAAATGCATTTCTTTCACGAACAGATATTACCTATAATGTTATTCAAGTCGATTATAATAAAGTAGCATCAGAATTGTACCCAGTAGCAGTAAAGAAAAGTGTGGGAGTTGGTAATTTAAACACTTATATAAACCACTATTCAGCAAAACTTTTCAGGAAATGAAATCGGCAGATTTATTCTCGCTCTACTTAGAACCGTTTCCTTATCTAACATAGAAATTTGTGGGCATTCACTAGGAGGTCAAGTTGCTGGATATGCCGGTCAGTACGTTTTTCGAAAAACTGGTTACAAGCTCCCAAGGATAACAGCTCTAGATCCTGCAGGACCCCTCTTTGAAGGAATTTTTGACATAAATAGGAAACACTTAGATAGGAGAGATGCACAAGTCGTTTTTGTAATTCATTCAGACCGAGGAAAATTCGGTTTTAGTAGGGCTTGTGGTACTGTAGACGTTTTTCCAAATAATGGAGTGGCTATCCAGCCTGGATGTCCGGATTTTTCTCAAAACGACATTCGTAAGACTTTTAAAAACATGCTATAATTGCCGAAATTTAGTTTTTTGTAGTCACCACATGAGCTACAGATTTTACATACAGGCGGTAGCACACCCACAGAGTCTTTTGGCAATTAGCTGCAAAAATTACGATTCCTTCCAGAAAAACGACTGCGATCAGACAAGAATTATTGATCTCGGAGGAGAAATTACTCGAGCCGATCGAGGGACGTATTATTTAAAAACACAACCTGAACCTCCCTACCGATCAGAACCTTGAAACGTAATGAAATATTTCTTATAGCTGTTTTGAGACAAATAAAAATTCAAATAAAATTCTGTTATTTCATTTCTTACATGATGATAATAACAATCCACAAGACCCTAAATAGAAGAGCCCTTCAAACAGAGTGCTTTTAGGTTTGTTTACTAACTGAAGGGATGGCTACATCCGCGGATGGTTTTTATAGACCGTGATCTTAAACTTATTATAAAATCAACGATTATTTCTCCAGGATTTACAAAAATCTTATGCAATTTCCGCAGGTTGTGCGGTTTGCATATTTCCAATTTTACTACAGTCGTAAATTGCAGTGCTTTGTGACTCAGATGACGCTCCTTGTTGCTGGAAAAATGCACTTTTTATGAAAGCTAGAGCAGCAGTTCCAAACAATTTCCGCAGCTATTTGAAAATAACTACGGAAGCTTATATTATACGAATAACTCCAAGTAGAAAATGTTCATGTCTATTTTTTTTCTTTAACCTTTAAACACGGTTTGTTGTGTGTCAAAGCATTCTCGTTTGTAATTTCAGAGTAATTTAAATCTGATTTAGTCGATTGAAGGTTACATCATTTACTTTGTTGAAAGCAGCAGAAAAGATCACGCAAAGCGTAAATAGTACATACATATAACGTGTGTCCTAAATAAAATAAAAAAACAAAAATAAAATGTCTCTGTTGGAATTTCTGTTTTATTACAAAGTCCACAAACCTCAATTCATAAAACTTGTTGAGTCATGTAATGTCAATTAAGATTTTTTATTTAAACGAGGGCAGCATTAAAAAAGGACAGATTGTTAAATTGCATTATAAATTTTAGTAGTTTTGAGAAATTGTCCTTTACTGACTTACAAGAATAGAAAAAAATGAGATCTTTGCCTTTTAAATTATTTTAAAAGTCTATAAGAAATATCACCTTCGGCTTACAAATATTGACTGCCCCAAAAATATAGAGTCAATTAAAAAGTGTTGAAAGGGGGTATGGAAAACCCATTATATGTTTGCTAAAAAATTAAATTATCAATTAATAGTTACAGAAGCATGAGAAAAGCATTTAGAATAATAAAATTGACTTTTGTTGAGTTCAAATATTTTGATCTTGCAAGTTAAGTACTTACGATAACTTTCTCGGTTCGCGTACTAATCCGCTATTCAGAGATGGATTCAGGACGCTCAATTGTGCATTAATTTGTTAACTAACTACGGCTCTAAATATCAGCCCTTACACGATTATTTTTCAATGTGAGCACGGTGCCATCAAATTAGCAAAGGGTTACAGGATGTAACATTACCTTTCATAATTCGATGATTACCTTAACAACAATGAGATTTTTAAATTTATTATACTCTTTAATTTATAAGTTGATCAGTTCTATTAAAAATAATGTAAACGAAACAAAGAGACATTGGCGGTGATTAAATTAGACTTGCACTTGGCCAAAAAAACTGGTGTTGTTTAAATAATTAGTGGTTATGGCTTACTACTTGAATTTATAGTAAATTTGTATTATTTACTTCAATTACATCGGGTTGAATCAACATTTTGTGCTACTTATTTATCTAATTGTTCTTCAATACATACAGTTAGAGTAGAACTAATAGAAACTAGTTAACAACAGCCGATATTTTAGTTATTTTTATAAAACGACAATGATATTTTAAATATCTGGTAAACAGTAATAATTGCTTGGCATTTTGAGGGAGATTTTTATTCTAGAGAAGAAATTAGAATGGATTAATTAAGTATATTTTGTCCAATGGTATTTTTTCCGTTTATAAATTTACTGTCACCGGTATTACTTCCAGATCTGTTTTAACAGGTATTACATCGTATGGTATTGTAACTACCAAAGCTTATGTCATTATTCTCAGAATCTGACGCATTGTCTTTTGATGCCCAACGAGACTTATTGAAAACTGATCTCGGACTAAGCTATAGGAGGCCGATTTCTTGAATACATACAGTTAGAGTAAAACTAATAGAAACCAGTTAACAACAGCCGATATTTTAGTTATTTTTATAAAACGACAATGATATTTTAAATATCTGGTTAACAAATAATAATTACTTGGCATTTTTAAGGAGATTATTATTCTAGAGAAGAAATCTGACGCATTGTCTTTTGATGCCCAACGAGGGCTTATTGTAAAGATACTGAAAACTGATCTCGCTCTAAGCTACAGGAGGCCGTTGGCCAAGTAGTTCGGTTTAATCAAAAAGGTGGTAGAAGAGTGTTTTTAAGTTGTTTAACTACTGATCTTAAGTTAATCCATAGACATTGTTATAGATAAAATGTGTTTTTTAAAGATAAGCAACAAGAGGGTGAAAATCTGGTAACAGTTCTATTTAAATTAACTGCTTAGTGGCTACATTTTTTAAAAATGTTCTGATAATAGAAAAATTTACCAAAACAAATGCCCACATTTACACAAAAAATTTATATTCAACTTGTCTACCTGAATTTAAATTATTAAAAAATTTCCAATCACTCCATTATAATTTAAGCGATATTTTAAACAATTCTAGATTTTACGTAACTACAACATAATATAAAATTTCGATAGATACATACATTTGTTATTTTAACGAGTGTGCAAAGCGATGATTTTATTACAATTTATTAAATTTTATGCAAACTAAAATAGCAAGCTGTCAGCACTAAAAATTTTATCCGCTGTTACACACAGAATTAATAAAGTAAAACAGCTAAAATGTTTTAAATCTGACAATAGGTTGAATTATTTAAAAGACAATGTTGGATTTCCCGTTCAACGGAAATGTAAAATATGAAAGAAAGAATTGAAAAAAATAATTACAAAGAGAAGCCAGATTGAATGTTAACATGCCTGAAATAAAAATTAGATTGTCATTGAATAAATAAATAGTTCTCTAGGGCAACAAATTGGATTTTGTGACAGGGTGATGTAAACTATTATTAGTATTGTAGTGGAGTTTAGCTAACGATCGGATTGAACGGCTTAAATATCATAACTTTGTTATTGTTGGGTTTAGTTTCAGATTTAGTCATGTTGTTACAGCTGTATTACTTTACACGAAACAAGAAGAGGTTTAAGCGGTTCCTAATCGACCGATAATATTAAAAAATCCGCATTTAACTATTTTGTAATCAAGGTAAATATGCAAAATTGGCAACAAAATTTATTGCCTCATTATGTTCGACGTTTCCAGCAATACGTTAAAAATCCATCGGAATACGTTAATAATTTATTTGCATTTGTTTAATGATAATGACGTTTCCAAGTGAAATGCTTGAATATTGGTGGATGCATTATGCAAATGTGTAGTAAAATTCAGTAATCCATCAAACGTAAAAACCAAAAAGCAATCAATAGTAACTAAAGTTGTCTAGGGGTTGAAATTGGCTTTTCCGACTGAGAAAATAGTGTTAGTCAATTAGATTCGAGTTGGGTTAAAGCAAACAGAACTTATTTAAATACCAAATCATCCTTATTAGCTTTAGGGAGTATCCATTAATGGAACGACAAGATTTGAATTGGACCTCGAGACCTCGATAATAATTAAATCGAATCCGGGCTTTCGTCGAACGTCACGTTTGCTGAACAAGATCTAAACTATTAACGTCTTTTGACAGGATATCGAACATTGCTACTACCATGGGACCGTCCAGGACTACCCCGGAGCAACGGCCGCCTTCCACACGTGCAATGGCGTTAGTGGTGTCATCCACGTGGGTAACGAGACGTTCGTCATCCATCCTTTCTACGGAGGAGACCTCTCGGTCAGTACACCATCACGAAAAGTAAGCGAATGGATCTGCCGCCGAAAAAGTGTCGGGCATCTCCTTCAAATATTCATACCGTAGATGAACGGAAATTAAGGCACGTTCAGTCTGCTCAGGGTCCAGAAGCAATTACAAAATCACCAGATTCATATCCCGGCTATTATCAATTAAAATGCCAATCTCCGGTCAGAAGAATGCGAGGCATAAGGGCCGGTCTCTGAGAATTTTAATAAAACCGCCGGAAAATCGCTAAGCAAACATAATTCCTTCGGCTTAAACGCATCGATTTTTTTTTCCGAGTAGAATACCAAAAATGATGCTCAACGTTTTAACGGATTAATTAAAATTAATTGGAATAAGTTTTAATGAACACGTCTGAGGGCTCGGTGACAACTGACAGCCAATTACCCCCTTCCCTTTTCGGCGGTACACCAGCCCTGTTGGAACCCCCTGTCGATAACACGAACCCGATTAAAGCCCGCCGTGCCATCAAAAACTTTTACACCAATCAGATGTTAATTTAGTAACGTCACTACCAAGGAACCGATTCTTTCAAAACGACCCAAGTAGCACATTTGGCAATAAAATAAATACAAGCGGGCACATTTTATTATTTCAGAAACGTTTCGGTTTTATATCGGCACTATTTTAGTGCTTAGTTACGATTTGAAATGTTCTGAAACAAATTAAGTTACGTTTAGTTTAAACTTATACACTATTACTTCACTTAATACAATCGTTATACAAAATCCGGCAAAAAAATCTATTTTATTTAATTAATAACCAAAAATTTAATCAACAAGTTACAATGGTAATATTTTAAAATAAGGCAGTAAGGTTTTAAGTTTTTGTTATAATTGTTAACATTTACAAAAATAGTGTGTTGCTTAACAGAAAAGTTCTTTCTTTAAAAATGTACTCAATTTAATTCAAAAGTGACAGTTTCAAAGTGGTTTCGAGTAAAAATTAAGAAAAAAATTAGACTACCCTAAAAACCGCCCTATTTGACCGGCTGTATAAAAATTTTATACCAACTCTAATTTCTGTCACAAAAATTGAAATTAGAGTTAGGCATCTCAAGCCTAAAATATTAAAGAAAAATATATTAGCTCGACTTATATAAGACTTTCTTATACTAAATTTAATTCTCTATAACTTTTTCTTTTAATATGTTTCAGTGAGTTTTTTGTTATTTTTTTTATCAAATACTATTAACAATTGAATTCTCTATATAATAATATTTTTATGTGTAATTATTTTTTTGTGTAAAGCTTTGCAATTTTGAAAGCTTAGCAGAGTGTTAAGTATCGATACAGACTCTTTCAGAGTTCAGACACATTCCTACATAGGTTTTAGCAGGCAATTGAAGACTCCTTCCTATATTTTACTTCGTGTTCAATACCTATTCGCAAATTTGTATATCAAATGTATTCAGATCTTGTCTGCAGGGTTTTCCCTTTTGATACAGTAGAGTTAGAAGATAATTTTAGAACCAAAAAGCAAACATGTTACAGATCTATTTTAGAAAAATTCCGTAACAGATTCATAACTTTTAAATAACTTGTGCCTCTTTAGTTTTAACACTGAGGTTAGACAAATTCCATTTTGTGCCTATTCTGACACAAACGTTTCAAAACATTTCCCTCTTGTGCTTGTTTCTGGTACTTGAAGAGAACCCAAGAGTGCACAATCACATCACCTCAACTTCCTTTTTTATCGTTCATGCTTAATTAAATCAATCAGAAGGGACAAGACTGTAAGTGGTGGCATCTCGGGTCGGGTTTTTGTCTCTGAATCGGATCAGTCCCGAAGGACCGTAATTATTCCTTAGAAGGAGTGTTGTTTGTTTTTGTTCTCGTCCAGTACCCTCTGGGGATCGGAGATCACCCAATTGTGTCTTGTTCTGATTATATATGTGGCATGTAAAGCGTCTTTTCATCCAATTAGGCCTGAAACTACTCTTCATAAATCACGTCCTTTTTGTACTTAAAATCCTTGAGGTTTTTTTTTAATATGCATCTCATATCCCCTTCCAATTACAATGCGAATTTTAATCCGATAAGCTGGTTTTCCGTGTGTGGAATTCCGTCGAAACAATAGTATAGGAACAATGAGCTGTCCCTTTTATCGCATAATCTGCACCACCATAAAATTATAAAAGTTGTTCGGGAGTTTTGCGGACGAGCGAAAAGGGGCATCGCCGGTCCATTCGACTACTCTGCGCTTGAAGTAGTTGGAATTAACGGCCTAATCCTCTTTTAATGGCCACACTGGCGTGTTTCTAATCAAGGGATTGCTCTGACCCGGTTTGCCCGCCTCAGACAACATACCCGAGGGACCAGATGCTTAGCTGATTGTCAATTCTACTTGCGATAGACGATCATTATTCTGTTTTTAACCCAAAAACATTATGCGAAGCCTCGGACATGAACGACCACCTCCAGGCTACTCTTGTTTTGAGTAAACATCGATAATTGCCACAATTAAATCTGTTTGATGCTTTCAGCGACAAAATCAAAACAAACCATTAATTTGGAATAATATCTCGTTAATTGAAGAGAACTTTTTGGAAACCACAATGTACTACCACGATTAATTGGGAACGTTATAATAATTTAGAGAAGGGGATGCTTGTAGTTTATTAGGCCGTACGCTCTTATCGGGTAACGTATTATACATCCCTGTTCCATGTAAACAGCATTTCGGTTAACTGCGAGTGTGTGAAAGAGAAAACGTTACCTTTCGTGATTTCTTTTCACTTTGTTTTCCTATACTACTTATCCGTATATATTGGCTCCAATAAAACTAAACTTGCAATATTTAAAAGGCCTTTTCTTCTCTTATATTTATAGTAGCTCTATAAAGAGTAAATCGACCGTTACTTTTTTATTTAGGTTATCTACAGCGATAAAACCGTTTAATATCAATTATTCAAACGTAATTGGGTCTACGACTTGCGTAAATCTAAAGACCATCTGTGAAGTCGTAAAGTAAAGAAATCGGTGGCAGATCCTTTTCCCCTCCTTTACGAACTAAATGTGACTGCACAGCTTCACTATTTTTTAGCAGAAACATCCACACGTGATATTTGAAGCTCGAACGAACGCCAACAAAGGTTGTGCCAATTCGGGCAACATGGAATGGCGTTTGAATACTCACGCGGGTTTCCTTCCGACATCATCGAACATGCGAATAAAACGTGACGTCCGCGAGGCGACCAAATACATTGAAACAGCAATTGTTATTGATAAAGCAATGTTCGAGAAAAGAAATGGCAGCACCAGAACTGACGTCGTGCATGATTCAATCCAAGTAGCCAATATTGCCGATCTGTACTTCCGAACGTTGAACACCAGAGTCTCGGTGGTGTACATCGAGACCTGGCAAGGAGGCAATCAAGCCCAGATCAACCGAAACGAAGACATCAGCAGAGCGCTAACCAACTTTAACGACTACACGTCGAGGAAGTTGTTCAAGATTGACAAAGACACGACGCAGTTGCTCACGGGAGAGGTATTTGTGGGCGGCGAGGCAGGAATGGCGGTCCCTGCTACAGTGTGTACCCCGAAAGCCGTGGGAATTAGCGTAGATATAAACACCTACGAACCGCATTTACTGGCTGGGACTATGGCGCACATGATCGGCCACAATATAGGCATGGGACACGACGATGGTCGGAAAGAGTGTTTCTGTAGGGATTGGCATGGGTGTATTATGGCTCAAGCGATAGTCGGACTGGACAATGTGCAACCGTATAAATTCTCCGAATGCAGCCGTTCTGATTATATCGATAGACTTAGAACCGGAAATGGAATATGTCTACTAAACAAACCCAACGAACTAGAGGTAAGCTCAAAATAAACGAATCAATAGAGACTCAATTTAAATCAAAGGTACGGAGGACATGCGGGAATCGAATCGTTGAAGATGGAGAAGACTGTGATTGTGGCACGATAGACGAATGTCCGAGTGTTGACCCTTGCTGTG
This sequence comes from Tribolium confusum, assembly GCA_029207805.1. Taxonomy (NCBI): domain Eukaryota; kingdom Metazoa; phylum Arthropoda; class Insecta; order Coleoptera; family Tenebrionidae; genus Tribolium; species Tribolium confusum. The sequence continues at coordinate 18,316,669 of JALGAY010000006.1, forward strand.
ACCCAATCACATGCAAATTGACAACGGAAGCGCAGTGTGCCTCGGGACCATGCTGCGACAACTGCATGTTGAGGCAAAGAGGAGTTGTCTGCCGGGAGCCTTCCAACGAATGTGATTTGCCAGAGTACTGTTCAGGAGACAGTGGGGAATGTCCGGTAGACGTCTTCAAAAAGAACGGACATCCGTGCGGATACCACGGCTATTGCTTTAACGGAGTGTGTCCCACTTTAGCTCTTCAGTGTCAGAATATTTGGGGTTACGGTGAGTTTTCCGTTTAAATCAAGTCACTTCAAAGACATGAAAGATTTCCAGGTGGAACAGCAGCCGACGATCAATGTTTTGAAAAATTCAATTCAAAAGGTTCGATCAATGGCCACTGTGGCAGCGTAGGGAGCAATACTTTTGTGAAATGTGCACCGGAAAATGTCAAATGTGGAACATTACATTGCCAGAAAGGTAAACGGCAGCCTTTAATAGGTTCAGGTGCAGACCAACCACCATTTTCGAGAACGTTTATCACGATTCAAGGAACGGAGTACGAATGCAAGTGAGTCGCTCAATAAGGAACAATTAAAGGATTAGTTATAAACTCAAAACAGATCCATTTACAGATCCTCTTCCGGTAGTAGCGATGATGGGGAATCCCAACGCAGCGTCGGTTTAGTTCTGGACGGAACACCCTGCGGAGAAAACCTCATTTGCCTTAATCAAACTTGCTCGAGCATTTTTCCATACATCGACCAAACAAAGTGTCCTACTAACAATAACAACCTCGAGTGTTCCGGTCATGGGGTAAGTGTTAAAACTGGTAATATGACAAGCAATACTTAATTATTTACAGTTTTGTACCAACTTGAACAAGTGTTACTGTGAATTGGGTTGGGGTGGTCCTGATTGTTCCCTTCAAGTTGAGATAGCTCTATCACCGCTTTCAACACGTGCACCTGACACCACTCCGATTGACCTGACGAAAAGCATGCAAAAGAAAGAAACCCCCTACGGTAGGTATACGGTCCTGTCAAAAGTGATCCAGCAGGAACACTTCTTCATCGGCGAGAAAATTCCCTATAAAACAGGAGGAACTGCGTTCGACGCTTTTCAAAGATGTCGAGCGTCAGTTCCTGACCTGCTTGTGTACAAACACAGAGCACATGACGGTCGGTTCAGAATTGGCGTGTCATTCGCAGGCAACAACAACTCGGACAACCTGGAAACGCTGACCATGGTGTTCATCCTGGTAGGCGTGGTGAAGGGCGTCTTCATTTGTTTTGCTGTTGTGGCCGTTTGCTACAGGTATATACAGAGTGAGATTCGTGGCGTGATCAAGTACAGTTTGCGCAATGTCCTGTACATAGGCTTTCGTGACGTAACACTACAGTGTCCCATTTATATATTTATATTCCGAATGTGTTTGCTCTGTGTGTACTGTACATAATAACGACTTATACTATAACGAAAAAAGGACCTTTTGGTCCGTATTCGTGTCTTGTATATTGTCTCATTGGTGCTTTCCTTCTTTCTCTTCGCCTGTGTGTTGATGCATGATGACTGACATCGCCGTGCGTCGCACCGCCGCCTCCCGTCTCGCCTCCGCTGCGCTGCTGGACCTTCAGCGGACTATCACGGGTCCAACACGATATTTCTCGTGGGTACACTCATGTCGGTGGTAGGGGGTGTGTTCATTCTGTTTGCAACTATGGCCCTTTGCTACAGGTCAGTCGTAGTACACAAAAACTTCTCGCTCTGTCTCAGGTTAGTGAGCAGACCATCCAGGTAGCGATCCACGTTCTCAGCATCCGCTCTCGCTTCTTTCGTTACGTTGCGATGCGATCCGTTTTTACTTCTCGTTTGATTTGCCTCTAAGCTAGTTGTGTGTAGCTCTACCACTACTATTTTTGACGTTCAGTGAAGCATTGGCGACGTCCTAAAACGCGCCAATCCCTCACCGACAAATCATAACTTTGTGCCTACACGTATATCTGTCTGCGACTTTTGTACAACGCACAACACAGATTTACAATGGGCCGCAACGGGATGCTCGCAGCGTAATTCGCGCCGAGCCATTGGCCAAAATACGAACTCGAGAAAAATGCGAACGAATATGTTAATTCGTTCAGTTGAAATTATCGGTCGTGCAGATAGATAATGTAGTTTCGTATTTTGATCGCGTCAGTTATTAAAATTTCGAATATAACCATGTCAAAATCCAATTTGAGTTCGTATTTTACGCCTGTGTAATTGACGCAGTCAATAAATGCCCCATCAGGTTGGACGTCGATTTGATTATGAATCGTGTATCGCAACCCCCTCCCACCGTAAATGATTGGGATGCTGCGGTAAAATTGTAAATCTTCTACTACCAGAAACCAAAGCATGTAGCATGTGCCATCTTTTTCAGCTAAACGAATCACCCCCCAACGACAATATCCAATCTAAATCAATCGCCTACTCATTACAATCTTCTACGAGCGACTCGAAAGAGATGTCGTTTGTAGGTGTTTTGTTTCATGTAGCTCAATATATTGCATGAGCTCAGGATTTAATGTCATGTATATATGCATAAGAGTGAGTTATGCAATGTGGGAATGTCTGTTTCTGTCTCTATTAGCCACTGCTGCCTTATGAATGCGAGCAGAGTGTATGCGCCCTTTCTAACCTCACCCCAGAATTCACTAAACTTACACAACACATTTACTTACATAAATTATTCAAGTCACAAACACGCCGCTTCCATACCTGCAAAAATAAAAAAGAAAAACCAAAACTTTATCACATTTTTTTTTATTCCAAATAACTGGGCATGTCCTCTTTATAATCTTCTTTAACTTCTTCATGTTCGATACCAGACGCGGCGAGTTGGCTCGACTCGAGCGACTTTCTTAATTGAAAACAGGCGCGGGAATAACGTATTCCTGATGACGCCATGATACGTGACCACCTCGAAAGACACAATAAAAGAGTCGTTCGTGGAGGATGATCGGATCTTAACGAGCCTTAAACGAACTCGTTCATATTTCCTCGAGTCGAGTTCGCTGCGTCTTTGGAGTTCTATTATTAATCCGGTTTTTCGTTTTCCTCCATTTTTTGTTCGGTTTATGTAAATTAACAACTGGAAGGAAGACGACCGTACGCAAATATGAAAAACCTTACAAAAAGCCTATTCCGAAAAACTACGTCCATACAGCTGGAAACCACTCGCAAGAGGACAGTTTAGATAACGCTAACAAGATCCTGACCTTAGGCGGAGGGGTCGCAACTTTTGGGTAAGTCGTCATCCACATCCCACGTTTTGGCCATTCAATACCTTGTGTGAATGTTGAGTGAATGAGGAACCATACATTATTTTCTTTTCCGCTACTTTGCGTTTATTGCGTTATTTTTGAATGAGCGGTCATTTTAGTGATGTACACTGTTAGGTCATTCTGTGGATGTTCATTTAGTGAATGGTTTTTTTATGAACAAGCTTTGTACAATGGCATCGTCTCTTCTTGTATGATACATGAGCGGAAAGTTCGAGATCCACTTGACAGTATCGATTTCGAACTCACGCAAAAACTAACAGCAAAAATATTATTGCAGCGTGTAGCGATGGCTTAATCTGCAAATAATATTTTTTCGACAGTGTTGAGCACTTTTCAGTACAAGCAAAAACACGACCGATGCAAAACGGACACGTCATACATTATATGAAAGCTATTCTTTCCACCACTTGACCCATCCAAGACAAAAACTTAAACGCCACTCTCTTTCAAACAAAAACCTTCCGATATTCTTTTGGCTTGTACTCAAAAGTGACCCTTTATCAATTACCACATTGACTAATACACTATTTTTTGTTAGCCGGGCCGATTCACAAAGGGTGTTGTTTCGCTCATCAAACCACATGGGTGCAGGAGGACCGTCCCAATTCCAGTTAGTGAAATTGTTGTGATGGTTACACACTAAATGTTGCATTTAATTGTTCTATACCACATTTTATTTTCTTTATATTTATGTTTATTGTATGTACAATATACGACTACATTTATCTGAAACTGTGTGCCTTTTATTTTGATTTTGCACGCTTGCATGCCATCAATGTTACGGTTGATAAAACTAAATATAAAACTAATCAAAAATATGAACCTTCAGGGAGCATAAAATGCAACAACTTAAAAGAATGGGTGTCGGAGCTACTAGCGAAGATGATCAAGGACATTCAGGTACATTTATAATTTTTAATAGCAATTTATTGATGATGCAATTTTAATACAGAAGAAGAATCAGTGTCTTTCATCGATCTCCAACATAACAATTTAAAACTTCCTGAAAAGAAAGGCATCTTGAAAAAACACGATTATTGTTTGTCGATGGGAGATGGTGCACAGTCTGAAGAACTGATGAGTCAAGCAGAAGCAAGTATGACTCAACTAATGTCAGGTTCTGGAGCATCTGAAGTCGAACGTACCTTAAAAACCTTAAATGGTTATCACGAAGATATTATTAAAGCTTTAAGGAATGCTGCTTCGCATCGAGGCACATCCACACCTTCCGGAAGCAGTAGTGCTCTTAGTGAAGAACTTTTGCGAAGAAGTTTACAACAATGTGCCGAAAGTTACTCCGAATATAAGAGGTGTGGTAGTCAGGAAAAAGTCTGTGAACCACAGGTAAGTTCTACTTTAAGAAAAAGTAACATGAATAACAAAATTTATAACTTTAGGTTGTTGTGGAAGCTGAAGAAGAAGACGAAGATGAGGTGCCGCCATGTGGTCCTATTAGAATTCGTAATTTAGAAGACTTGATCCGTCAACTCGAACACCATTCGAGACATATGAGTCCTAGCGGTTCAGAAGACATCCGAATGTCAGAAACAGAAGCTGACCGACACTACCGCCAGGAATCCTCCTCTGCTTGCAGCGAAAGCAGTCATCAGTCCCACCGCGAAAGCAGGTTCGTGTATGGACGGTATCGGCAGCCTTCCGGCCGACTGCCCTACCCTCACCCGCATTCTCACCACCAGGCAGAGGAGGAGAGTATATACGAAAGCGCGGACCACGACAGAGGGGCTCCTTGTGGCGACACCCCCGATAGCGAAAGGTAAATCAACTCACCAACCGCTCCGCCCTCTGCTCGCATTACCGAGTAGAGGGCGTGTGAGTAACTTCTCCGAGCTCGCTACCAGTGTCTGGTAGTTCTGTTATACTTATTGTTTTCTAGTGATGAATTTATTCAAGCTCAGCAACAGATGGCCCGATGGGCGAGTGAGGACACCATGGGACAGGCGAGTGCGAGCGTCAGCGGCGTCGGCGGCGGCGCCGTGCCTCGAGAGTACTTCCCTTCGCCGAGCAGCTCAACGAGCGAGGAACCACCGAGCATCGCCCGAGCGCCTGTCCCAGCCCCTGGGCCCCCTGGTGCGCCCCCGCATCCGGAACACGCCACCATCCACAGACCCAAGCGATACCCCGAGTATAAACACTGATAGTGACTGAAATTACAGGGTAGACTCTCAGCGACAAGCGCCCAGTGACACGACTTGTAAATAATTTAATTGCGTGTGATGGTGACTGATACGTAGGAAATATTCTAAATCAACGTGACCGGATGGGTCCTGCACGTCCCAACGCCCCAAAAGGCAGAAATACAGGGGCGGCCTCGCTGCGTTATCATTCGAGCATTTCTCCGTCTATACACTTTTTGATACGTGTTATACCTCCGCCTGTCTATTTCTGCTGCTTCTTGTTTTGAATTTGGAGCCTGACCTAAAAATTCGAATTAAAAAAAAACTGCCTCGAAATCAGTCTCGGCCGCTGTATTTCTCCCTGTATACTTTCGAAATTACTTTATCCGTGCAGGACCTTCCTCGGCCGACTTTCTGTTTACTATACGTCGTCATCGCCAGCTAGTTCACCGCGACGCACCGTTAAAACCTTAAAAAAGACTGAAACGTCCTAAAAGACGACGACCTCGCCCCGCAAAAAAATTATTCCCCATAAATAAACCGCTGGAGTGACACGAACAGTTCTCCCCGTGTTAAGTGTTGTGCAGCCAAATTTTCGGGCTGACTTTTATAGTTGTTGACAATTTGTTTACAGAGAGACACGTGCATTTTAACTAATTAAAAAAAATTGATTAAGGAAATGCATGCATAATTCTAAATCCGTGGTGTGTATAATGTTGGAAGATTCCCGATTTTGCCTTAGTTGTCGGCGCCCTTGCTTCCCTAGCCTAGATCGCTCGAGAGGTGAAGTCCGCCTAAAAAACGTTACAATTAATAAAATACAACACGAAATCGTTCCACGAAGCGATTTTTTTTATTGTAGTTTGTAAGTTAGTCTCCAGTTTCTCTTTAGTGATACTTCACGGAGGCGATGGCCTAAAACATCATCGTACTAAACGCAGAGTGTTTTGTTAAATAGTCCAGTAAAATTAGGATTTGACCCAAAAAAAAATTGTCTAAGCTGTAATTTGCACGATGTCTTGTTATTATTATTCTTGATAACGTGTTAAAACCCGCCGACCCTCCGAGGTTGTGAACCACCCTAAATGTATATTTTATATGACGGCATTGTTCAGAGTTTAAAAAAATAATCAAAATCAAAAAGACTTACAGTTGATCATGTGATCCAAGGTACTAGGCACAAGTTTGAGATGCTGTACTTAACAATTGCTTGATGATTTCTCCATTTATGACAAAAAATCACTTTATATTTATACTCTCCAAGTGGAATGGTAGTAATAAGAGATAGCGCTGAGAGTACCATCTAATGTTAATTTAATTTCAAAAATCTTTAATTGTAAAAATAAAGTAAGCTAATACACCAATAGCAAAAAGTAGATCTAACGAATTGTGGAGGGAGGAATAAGACGTGTGAGCATGCCCTATACCAGCAATGTTAGGTTCTTGGTGGAGATACGAACACCATTTATGGTCTTATTCTATTGTCAAGACCACCGTGCGCAAATTTATAGTGGGGGAAAAAGCTATCCCGGGTACTGTAAAACAGCCATAAAAGGTGTTTGTGCAACGACCATGATTTAAATGTTTATGACAACTCCTGTTATTCCTCCCTCCACGGTAACAACCCTAAAATTTTGGCATGTCCCGTGCAATCTAAGGCCTGTCGCCACTATAATTAAAGATATCCATAAAGTTACACACCAAATTTAGTAGGCTACAAAAAATGTTTCCTGACTTTTTTATAGAAGCAATGGTTCCTAACCTCCGGGGGTCGTTAGGTTTTAACACGTTATCAAAACAATAATAGCAAGACATACTCCAAATTGCAGTCAATTTTTTTTCGGGTTTGGCACATTTTCCACTTAGATTTACTGGACTAAAAGACAGATCGATTCGTGTAAACCTAGCTTCACGCGTACGTTACCTACGACACCAACATTACTTTACGTTACGCTAAGTTGCATCAATTGAACTGTCTGAGATTTTTGTTGAATAAATTGTTGAATATTTTTTATGCTCTCCATCCATTTCGGTGAATGATGTACAGTACCTTTCAAAAAAAAATAATAAAATACAAGTCGTGAGTGGGTAAAGTATGTGTAGTATTGTTCCTGAACGAATTGAGCTAGTTGTTAGATTATATAATTCAATTCGTTTTGAGTGGAAGTTAACTCTTAAAGGTGCGATCTGTATACAAGGCTGACATATCTAAACAACAGATGGCGCAACAAATCGCTTGCTTTAAGGGTAAACAGGACTCACCACGACTAAAACAATTCTAAATGCTCAGTAGAAGAAGTCTGCAGAATTTAAGATGACATATGAGAAAAAATAGTCCAGCGCAAGTAGTGTGCAAAATGTACATAAGAAAACGTGAGTTACTGGAACGATAGACAATGTTGCGATGTTAATTACAAAAAAAAATAAAAACTGAGAAGGTCCGCACATAATTTAAGTTGGCGGTGCTCATCGGGAAGCCCGCTTTAGGTTTTCAAATTTGGTTTTGATTTTGTTGTGTGTGCCCCTTTACGAGTGACGAGAAAGAATCAAACAACTCAAATTTGTTTGCTTTTTACGATACTTACGTTATAAATAATTAAATGTCAATTATAACGTCCATATTATAATAACCTAAGATCCGGTGTGCAATTCAGTTTCTGAAACAAAATAATAATTGTGTAGCTTAGAAATTGCTGTACAATATTCGTTTTTCAGTTGACATAAAATGATGAGGAATAAGATAAAAAGACGTGCCAAAAAACTGGTCATTTTACAATAGTACCTAATGAAAAATAAACATCGTTAATCATTTTACGACTAAAATATGCACGATTTATTTCATTTTTAGCACAAAGAACGGCACAATTTACCACACACCAGCTGCAATTTGAACAAAACAAAAAATAACAATTATTTAGTACATTTTAAAAAAATACCCGATGGAAAAATTGCTCATTGTTGTATTATTTGTTTAAATCTTGTACCCTCTGTACATAATGTTATGTTTATAATCGAATATCTTATGAAACCTATACTGTATTTAATAAAATTTATGTATGTTGAAGTTTATTTGTAAGGGGGTAGAAGATTTCAGGGTAATATATAAGAGAAATTTTCACATGTATGCGGAATCACTTGCAAAGTTTTCTAAGGAAATACAGATGGATGTAAATATAGTGTTACGACGATTTAATCACACTGCCTATAAAAATAAATTAATTATTACCTATGCGACTTTTATTCCACAATTGCCATATCAGCAACTCACCACAAGGCACCTATTTTACACCATAGTCAAAATATTGAAATAGATCTGGTGATCTAGAAGCATTCCAGTAAAAAAATCAGAAATTACGTTAACAAACTGAAAAAATAACAAACAGAAGAAAAGTGGTAGTAAAAAAATTACAAAAGAAAAAACTTGGGGTCAGGAAATTGCAGACCGGTTTCGAGGTTGTTGGTCTATCGTCAATGCATCATAGCCCGACGTTTTACCTGGTTTAAAGAGGGTATCATGCAAAAATTCCATGACGAGTTGGTACTGTCGTTAAGCCTATAAAAAAGCTAAAAGCTCGGTGCCTTCTTAAATTTTGATTGTCTCTTCGACGTGTACAGTCTTATTCAATTCTAATGTAACAGTCATACTCTCGCAACTTGCGTTGATCCATCTGAGTTCAATAAATCAACAAAAATATGAAATGTTCGACTCTGATCCTAGAATTGAGTACTATATGCCTTCTTCGTCAACATAGTCGGATCTTCCGTTGAGTTAGTTAGTTCCAAAACCTGGGATTAGAGTTAAAAACAAAGTCTTCTTTTTCCCAATTTTCTTGTCCCTTTCTTTGTTTTGGAATAAAATTGCAACCGCAAGATGATTTTTCTCACTACATTCGGAGCAGAATTTCAAAATTTGTAGTATGGCAAGTTCAAGAATGTTTACTGGAACTGTGTCGCAGTATCTCGGATCATCAGTTGGGTAGTTGAAGTCAAATGAGGCACGAAGATTGGAAATGTGTTATTCTAGGGTTCTAAAAGATATGGCTATCAAGAGTCCGGACTGGGAGTTCTGAAAGTTATGGCTGTTAAGAGTCCGAACTGGGGGGCTGTTAAGGAATTTGACAAAACTATCTTAGGAGCTAATTTCAAGTTGAGATAATACGAATTTTAAGATAGTTCAAGCCTAGGTGTAGAAACCATATCACAGTGGTTAAAACTATGAAACATAAAAAAGTAAAAATATTAAACTAAAATAGATTCTAAACAAATAAAAAATTAATGTTTTATTGAAGATTAAATTCCTAATATTTATTTCTATGAAATACTAAAAATGACAGAGAAAGTTACTAGAACATATCTTAGAAAACATAGCAAAAGTTTAAAATTTGTGCAGAGCTCTCTTTATTTCAAAACGTTGTACAAACACTTAAAGCTAAAAGAAATAAAAGAAAAAGTTGTAAATAATTAAATTGTGTAAATAAGGTCGGTGATGCTAGATTTTTATCTCTAACAGTTTAGATTTTACACCTAAATATGAAAAAAAAAGTTGAACAAACATCCTCTTATTTCAATACATATTATCCTATTAAGCATTTACTTGATTAACTATTTATTTTTTCAACACAAAAGTATGTTTAAAATATTGTAGTAAAATTTAAAAAATAAGTAGCTGTTTACTTATCTTTTCTTCTTAGTTCTTACTATCAAAAACTTACTTTTTCTTGTGGCACTACAATTATTAAAAACGATAATAAAGTAATTACCATAATTTAGTTTAAATAAAATATTTTAAAATTATTTTTGTATTAAAAACTTAATTGCCAAGTAAGTAAACAGTATATTGAAATAAAGAGTTAAAAATTCTCTCTCTACTTTAAGCGTCTCTAGAAACAACTTTCAAATTTTAATAAAAAATTTCTAAAACTTTCTTTTGTATTTTTAACTATTTATGCAGCGCTTGAAATTAAAACCATATTTTAGAATTTTCAATATTATTGTTAAATATATGTTTCAGTAACTTTTCTAAAATTTTTTACCCAAATATTAAGACTTTATTGCTCCACCTAACTATATTTTTTTGTTCCTTTTAAAACTAATTTAATTGAAAATTTTCATTGTCTATGTTTGATCACGTTTATGACGTCACAATTTCTATATTTATCCTTGATCTTTCGTAGGCTTCAAGCATACCTTACCTTTAATTTTTGAGTAATAAACCAAAAAATCCAATTAAATTAAAAGTGGATCCTTAACATTATTTTCCTAAATTTCAATTCCGATATTTATTTAGAAATAAAGGCACGGTATGTTACAAATATACTATTTTTTTACAGTTTTTTTACACTGTTTTAAACAACCACTAAATTGGTTAGCTTACATTTGAAATTCACTAAAAAACTGACTTGAACAATTAATATTTTATTATATTTCAAGCAACAAGCCTTAGTTTAACTACCCCTCGTCAAATCCAAATCCCTTTAAAGATAGGTGCTTTGTGTTGAATGTCAAAAACTGAAATCCCTTAGCTCTTTCGCCCCATTACCATCTTGGCATAATCCCCATGGCAACGTTAGTTCAATACGTTCGAGTGACAGTATCAGTGCCACATACAATGTTCTGGGGCTTATCTCCTGCCTTAGACCTCCAAGAACAATACCTCAAAGAAAATAAAACCCTCCCCAAAGAATTAAACATTCTCCTCATCGGAGGTGCAGATAGTCGCCATGTCCTCCAAACGTTAGCTCGCCGTTACAGATACACAAACATCAAATTAAACTTTTTTATAATGGAAGCAAGTGTTGAAACGATCGCCAAACAACTACTCTTGTTAAATGTAGCGTTGCAACACCCATCAGTCATGGGACTTGTCCCGAAAGTGAAATACTTCATGGAGTTATATGGGAATAGCCTGGTAAGACCCTCTGTTGCGAAATTCTTGACGGCGACAGCGAGCCAATTAGTTAAAATGGTGACAGACTATGAATATTTGAAACAAATAATGCCTTTCGTAACCCTCGACATAAAATACAAAGAACGTGACTATCTAGAGAACTTGTTGAAATTCTGGTGTGGTCGTGACGAATTTGACATATGTGATTACTGGGATAGACGGTTGAGGAAAAATTTGGGAGTGAGGTATGACTCGAAATTGGGAGCGTTTGACTGGGATCTACATATGAGGCTTCATTCAATTGGGGCGACCCAATTGTGTAATCAAGAGTATCGGAATTTTCGACTGAACGGGGTCGCCTTTTCCTGGCTGGAATCCGAAGTGTCGAAGCCGAACAGGTCGATGGTATGTCTTGCGATACCCAATGGGGAAAAATTCGTGCATTATGGATACCTGGGAGATATGCAAACTGGTCCTTTTATTACATTTGGACTAGAATGCGAAGATGAGGATTACCTCAAAGTCACAAACAGGCAAAATTTATACCGAGCCACTGATGTGACTGAACGCAATCTCTGCCAAATTTTTTACGAGATACAACACGGAGAAAAATATTCTCATCAAAATACCTCAGATAAAAAACTAGGACCGGCTATAATTCAAGTCGCAGAAAAACGTGTTGTAGATGTTAAATCAAACGAAACTCTCAAAAACTTTAAAAACAAATGTACTGATCTTGAAAATGTAAACATAAAATTCCTTTCGTTGTCTCTCCTTAAACTAATGATTCACAAAATTGAGTACCGGGAGGCTTTTCAAGTTATATACTGTGGATGTTTTTATACCGAACATTTGGTTAAAGACTTAGTAGATCACATTTTGGCAAAAAATGGCGTGCTTTTGATTGAAAATCAGAAGTTTGTAGTGACGCATCGCGACAAACAATTACAAGAATTTGGTGATACAATCAAAAAATCTTTGGATGGGGCACAACTCAAAGAGAGATGTTTTAATCCGTGTAAAGATAATTTTGCAAAATTTGTTAAAATTGGGTAAGTAAAAATTTTTGTTTGAAATAATAATATCGTAATGAATTAATTTCAGAGCATCATAAATGTTTTACGATTTGAAGGCAAAGATAGAAAAAAATTCCCATTTTTATGTTTGTAAGTTATGTGACCATTATTGTAATAACTTTATTAATAAAAATAGAATATTGTTTTATTTTTGATGGAGGAAAATAAAACCCGTTTATTTAATAAAGCTTTATGGTTACAGTTTTTTCTCTATAGAGAGATATTAAATTATTATTACATAAGGGCAAAAAAAGCTGTTTATGTCATCAATAGAATTTTCGAATTAATAGAACTGTCACATAAAACTATTTAATATATTAATTATTTACTAATATTCAAAACAAACTGCATCAAATGACGTTTGTGTGTAATAAATACTGTAACAATCTGAGTTATAAGAACAAGTCAGTTTCTCAAGGGATTAATAAGTAGTCGTAGACTAGTAGTATTAAATCAAAATAAGGGTTTTTCAAAATGAGCGGAAATTTTTTTAGAGTGCTCGCATCAAACCTGGTTAGTGTTCAAACCCGATTACAATTAGAGCTGGTATTCTCTCAATTAACCACAAATTGAACATATCCTGGCTTCATGTAAAATTATTAATAATTACTTATTAATTAAATTATCTCAATCTGACCGTAGACATGTAACTTATTCCTTTTTTCAAGATTTCAAAATACAACAAATCGCACAACCAAAATTGAGGGTATTTACTCGAAACTGATATTGTGAAAAAACGGCTGCGTTTACCAAAAACCAGCTTGACATGCATCTACGTTAGGAATTCCGCAAACCGCAAAATCCATCCTCCGCGAAACAAAGTAATACTTCACAGTACATACTGTAGGTTTTTATTGGACAAATTGTTTATCGACAAACAAGCAATACCAGGCATGTTAAATATAAAAGTCTAAAAATGTGAGTAATTATTATCAGACTAACGCAACAAAATACAAAAATATAAAATCGTTCTCACTGCACAAAAAAAATACTCTGAGATAATATCTTCCAGATTCTTGATTTTAAATTTTTTAATTTTATTGTTTATGTAGAAATTTGAGTGTTTTATGTCTAAAGTCTTTGAATTCCTAAACCACTATATAAAATAATATGGTGGTCTATTCTTGCAAACGAGGCATTATTATGAATAAATTCTTTATGTATAAAGACGTTTAATTAAAAAAATCAAAACAAAATACATTAATTTGCGTTTTACTAACTGTAATAACGTTTTAAACATATTAGAGGTTTATTAATTTGTTCAAAACTGGTGGATGCGCCGGGTTAAAAGTAGTTACTTGTCAAATCATTATTGTCAAATAAAAATTTTCTAATTAGGTGTAAATTTAACAAATAGCAACAAATAAAATCTACTTTTCGTGTTTTTTTTTCCTACACACAATCACGATATCAAAACAATAAATAGAAAATCGCACCTAATTATTCGTCAATAAATATTGAATTCACTTTTAACAATAAACAAATAATAAAATCTTATTAATAATAAATAGAGTTAAATGTCAAACCAAACTAGGTCAAAGTAACTAAGTTTTACTAATAATTGGCCAAACAAACATCAATAAAGCAATAACAAGATCAGTAAACAACAAATAAAAAGCCGAACTAATGTTTTGTTTTCAATTTGAAAATTTGTTTTTTTATTTTTTGTTTTTAACAAAGCTATTGTAACACTCATTTAATATAATTTTTTTAATCTGCATTTTTAATAAACTTATTAAAGCCTTCATTGCAAGTGTTTCGCTAGCTAATACAGTACTCGCTATCATAATATAGTAGTTTATTATAATACGTCCTAAAGACAGAAAGTGAACATTAGTAGGTTTTAAGTCTGAGCGTAGCGAGGGCTGTTAATACTTTTATACCTATTTGACGTCCAAATGTTTTTTGCCGATTTCAAAATAAATCAAATAAAACAGACAGTTCACGCACAAATGACAAATGCGGGCTGATATAACAGTTTTTACCCTAGGAAATTTGCTATAATTTTTTTCGTTAAGATGCAGACAGAAAAATATTAAAGGACATAAAATTTTTATTTTTCTACATAAAGAATAGGTAAAAATCGCAAATTAGAATAAATAGTAGACATAAATAACGTATTCCATAAGTCATCGTGGACACTCATTTTTTATAAAACTCGCGCTTTGTTGCTTGTTTTATAAACTTCAATTTGTTTATTAATGTACTAGTATGTAGCTGCTTCACTATAAAATTACCTTTCATTAGAATAGATCATGAGTGAATTACGTCTGATATTCTAATTTGTGATATAAAAGGGGAAAATTTTAATTGGACATGAGCCATTTCAACGGTAATAACTTCTAACGTTTTGACTTCGACATACATATTACAATATCTAAATAAATACCGTTTTATTAAAATTAAAACTTTGATAGTTTAAATAGCCAAATCGCTAGCATTTTTTAAAATAAATCAGTACTTTGCAACTGACATTATTTTTATTTAGAAACGCCCTAACTTATTAAGCCCAAGTCACACTCTTTTTCAAACATTTCCGTAAAAATACCGATAGTAAAATACTGAAAAGTATTCAAATTTGCGATACTACCGGTAGTATCTCAACTTGAAATTAGCTCATAATTATCTTTTAAATTTACATTCGAAAAAAGTTTAGAGAGGAGTTCAAAACCAGGTTTTTAAGTAAAATGTTGACACATATACATATATGGTACATATATGGTACATATATGACCGAAAAATTTATATTTTAAAATAAAATAATGCTAAGTTTGTTTTTAGTAAGGTCAAATTAGCCTTTATTCTCAAAAATAAAAACGCTCTTTAAGCCTCTTACTTAGGCTCTTACTTTTTCTGTAGTTTTTACTTAATTTGAGCTTTCGTCAAACAAACAACTCTAATTTATTATTGACAAACTTTGTTTACTTCAATCAGTACAAAATGGACAGCAAAATAATAAACACATGTTTGTATTTCGGCAAGTTTCTTGCATTTACACCCTCAACAATTCAAAATAAATCGTTAAAGTTTTTCCAAAAAATACATCCAGCTGTGATGTTTCTAATTTTCACAATTTGGCAAATATACAGCCTTTACCAACGAAAAGAAATTTATTGGGGATTTAGTGCAATTCAATTAGTTTTAAAAATTGTTACTGATATTGCTATGTATGCTCACATTATTCATATATTGATCCGAGTAATGATCCTACGCTATAAAAAGTGGTACACTCTTTTCAAAATTTTACTCAAATTTGAAACAAATAAATTAACTAAAAAAATTTATTTATTTGTTGTATTGCCTTATTTAGTGTTTTTTGTTACTGGTTTTATAAATTATTCATCATGGATAAGACTTATTGGAATATTTTTTGTAAAATTGTATTTAATTGAATTATTCCAAACTTATTCACTTTTAGTTTATATGATTTTAAGTATTGTTGTTTTAAAAATAATGCTTGAAAACTATCGGCTACAAAATCATTTGTTAGGTGATGTCACCAATTTAAGAAAAGTGAGATTTAATTTATTTTTACTAAACAAAGCTGTTGAAATATTCAACGATATTTTTGGGTGGACTATACTTCTTACAATTTTCTACAGCGTAGCAAGAACTTTGATGTATTTTGATCTATTCACCAAAGACAGTATCACTACAAGTTTTAACATAAAACAAAGTTTTATTTATGTCGCCAACAACATGGTCGCCGGTTTAATATATTGGGTAAGAAAATTCTCATTTTCTTGTTTCATCAAATATAATTTTTATTTTCAGATTCTTCTGGTGTATATAATTTTTTTATGCGATCTTGTAACAAAAGAATTTGACAAAATTCTCGCAGTGGCTTATAAAATAGAAACTTGGAGTGTCTGTTTTGATGATCCGAAAAACAGCAAGGAAATTTTAAAATATTTTTTAAATCACCGTCCAAATTTCACAGCTGCACGATTTTTTACAATTGATAGATCGACTATTTTTAGTATTTGCAACTCATTTACTTCTTTTCTAATTATTATAATTCAATTTAAAATCAATTAATTAAAAAAGAACAGAGCGTTTCGGCATAACTGACATCTCGGGCGGCTGCGAAAATTCAAATTTAATTTGGTAGTCATTTTTGACGGCAAGGAAAGGTTTTCTTGTAAATTCTTTTTTCGCGCTTTTTTGTCAATCATTTTTCGTAATAATTTTTTGTTATAATATAAGGTGTGTCAAGAGTCGCGAATTTCCTTTGGAGAGATACATGGGAGACCTTCAAGGAACACAAAAAATTATTTAAAATAATTCAATACTCTTTTTTTTGTTTTTTTTTGTATTTTCTTGAGATCTATGAATAGGTAATTCATTTCAAATGCTTTACTGTATCTTTTTTTTTCGTTTTTCTAATTTTTTATAACTATATCAAGACAATTTAAATTTTTTTTGCAACTTCAGATACTCATAACTTTTCAAATTTTGAAGTTAGAAATTTTTTTAAGGTTTGGATTGTTTTAATGGTGAAAATCAGCCCACTAAAGGAAATCCGCGACTTTTGACACACCCTGTATATTATAAAATTTGTATAGTTATCGTTATATAATGTAAAAAATAAGAAATAATCTACTTAATCTTAATGCTCTATACCTTGAAAACATGACAAAAATCAGAAAATGTTTAAATTCTCGCAGGTCGTTGACCATTTTTTTTATTTAAATAAGTTTAATAAATCTACCTATTTTACAAAACAAAAATTATTTTCCTAGTTGTTAATAGTATACAGGGTGAGTTGCTAAAAGCAACGCATAAAATTCCTATTTTTTTTTATTTTTTCAAATAGATATCGAAAAGATTCAAAAACAGCTAGCTTGGCATAATAAGAAAGCTCAATTCTGATGTAATTGGATTACTCGTAGGAGCATGTGACGTCATCATATTATTTGTTAAATGGAACAATATAATTTTTCTTTTATAATTAGATGCCCTAATTATATAGTAACGCATAAAATTGGCTACGTCCCAGATACCTCAAAAAAAAAAAAAATGCATTGCATAATTAGGCATTTTCAAACTTTTATGCAACCCGCCTGACACATCAGCTTCAGGACAACGTTTAAATGGTTTCCCCATATCCAATAAATTTTGGGAATTTTTTTCACGTATTTAGCGAACGATATTTAAATTATTACTCAAGGTGGCATGAAGGGAACTGCTAAGTCTATTTAATAATGTAGTTAAAACTAAATTTCTTTCAAATCTTTTATGTAAATTAATTATTTTATTAAAATAAATTTGCGGACAAATTTAAAATTTTACAGTTGTTGACGTATAAACATTAAACATTTGTTATTAAAGTCTCAAGTGCTGAAAATCTACTTGCACCAAAAGAGTTTCCGAATTACGAAAATCTCGATTTTTTGAAAAATGAATCAGCTGAAAAACCTGAAATTGAGAAAACAGCAACGAATTGTGAATCGTGAAGAATTTTGCTTCACGAAGAGAGGAGCTTCCTGAACCGAAAATGTCGAATTTGAATCTACAAAGTATCAGTTTAAATACGATGTTTTTCTCTCGTGTAACTCAAAAATTCTTGAATAATTCAATTGTACAAAAGAGTATCCCTGATGTTGTTTCATCGACTTTAGGTAGGTCTCCTGACAATTCTAACATGTGTTCATCTTGAAGACGTTATATGCGTCTTTCTGGAACTCCTATATTACAACGACGTAAACTTGAAGTTTGAGAAAGCGGGGCTTCAGGTCTTGTGAGAAATATCATTGATAATATTAACAGCAAAGAACGTGATTCTATTAAATGAGGTAAATATGGACGATGCTCTCTAATAGTTCTCCGACGTAAGAAAGTTGAAAGTCGGGAGCGGAGTTCCAGTCCTGAAGAGTACACACTTTTGTAATTAATGAATTAACAGCGCCTTATATGTTCCAATGCTCCTGTAATCTGACAAAATTACTAATTATTCTGTGATAAATCTGCTAAGTATTACAATTTGAAAAATGGAACAAGTTTTTAGCGTTTAATTTAGAATTTATGTGATATCATAACTAATACAAGCTCAAAAAGCATGTAACGTACTTATTTCCACATTCCATGTATTTTTTATTTTGTAAATAAAACAATTATTACACAAAAATTATTTATTCAAGTTTTGTGGTACAGAATCAATCTGTTCAAGTTCATCAAGGAGATCTTTGGTCTTCTGGAGCTGTTTGGTAAGCTTCAAGTAGAGGAGGCCCATCTCTGACGTCTCGTGAAGCATCATCATGGTGTTTCGGTATAAAGAACGTACTTCAGACACTTGATTTCCAGATAATTTCAAAATTGTTTCGCATTTTTTTAACACTTCTGGGTGGGTTTTACCCATTTCTGCTTGCTCTAACTCTTTCTTTTCCATTTTCAAAAAATGACAAGTGACAGAACACTGTGGCTGACGTTACGCTGTTTTTAAAAGGGACCTGACCTGAAAGCTGTTTATTTTAATTTTTTTAGTGTTGAGTTACGTGTTTTATTTAAATCACGGTGCATTTTTACGAATTTCAAAAAGCAAGTGAAATGACATAAGACAGTAGCAGCGTGGCTGCTTTTTCTAGAAGGGTCATTTTTGTTATTTTATTGAATAAATTATAAGACAGTGTTATATAAACGTTCCTGTACTTGAAGATTATCATCAAACACCTCCAAAAGATTGAAGAAGAATTACATGAGCTTGAATTGCTTGAAACAATTTTCGAAATTAATAAACGTGATTTCACAGGTAAAACTTGTAAAAAATTAAATAAAAACAGCCGGTCCCTTTTAAAAACAGCGTAACGTCAGCCACAGTGTTCTGTCACTTGTCATTTTTTGAAAATGGAAAACAAGGAGTTAGAGCAAGCAGAAATGGGTAAAACCCACCCAGAAGGGTTGAAAAAATGCGAAACAATTTTAAAATTATCTGGAAATCAAGTGTCTGAAGTACGTTCTTTACACCGAAACACCATGATGATGCTTCACGAGACGTCAGAGATGGGCCTCCTCTACTTGAAGCTTACCAAACAGCTCCAGAAGACCAAAGATCTCCTTGATGAACTTGAACAGATTGATTCTGTACCAAAAAACTTGAATAAATAATCTTTGTGTAATAATTGTTTTATTTACAAAATAAAAAATACATGGAATATAGAAATAAAAACGTTACGCGCTTTTTGAGCTTGTATTAGTTATATCACATAAATTCTAAATTAAACGCTAAAAACTTGTTCCATTTTTCAAATTGTAATACTTAACAGATTTATCACAGAATAATTAGTAATTTTTAAACGTATAAAGCACTGTTAATTCATTAATTACAAAGGTGTGTACTCCTCAGGACTGGAACTCCGCCCCCGACTTTCAACTTTCTTACTTCCTAGAACTTTTAGAGAGCATCGTCCATATTTACCTCTTTCAATAGAATCATGTGCTTTGCGATTAAAATTATCAATGATATTTCTCACCAGACCTGAAGCCTCACCTTCTGAAACTTCAGGTCATTGTAATATAGGAGTTCCAGAAAGACGCATATAACATCTTCAAGATGAACACATGTTAGAATTGTCAGGAGGCCTATTTAAAGTCGATGAAACATCAGAGATACTCTTTTGTATGTACTATTGAATTATTCACAAATTTTTGAGTTACACGAGAGAAAAACATCGTATTTAAACTGATACTTTGTAGACTCATTTCGACATTTTCGGTTCAGGAGGCTCCTCTCCTTCGTGAAGCAAAATTCTTCGGTACTTTCCGTAAATTCATTTTAAATTTATTCGTTTCTGTTTTCTCAATTTCAGGTTTTTCAGCTGATTCATTTTTCAAAAAATCGGGATTTTCGTAATTCGGAAACTCTTTTGGTGCAAGTAGATTTTAATGAAATAATTAATTTACATAAAACATTTGAAAGAAATTTAGTTTTAACTACATTATTAAATAGACTTGGCAGTTCCCTTTATGCCACCTTGAGTAATGATTTAAATATCGTTCGCTAAATACGTGAAAAAAAATCCCAAAGTTTATTGGATATGGGGAAACCATATAAACCTTGTCCTGAAGATGGTGGATGACGTCATTTGTAACAGCCTAAATGCTCTTAAAAACATTAAAGTTACCCTTGCTATAAGCGCTAACAGAGCTTGGATACACTTTATTATCAACAATTAAATTACTATCAACAGTGCGACCAGATATTAATAATAAAACATTATTTTATTTATTAAAAAACTCTTTATTTCTGCTTCTTTTTAAACAACTTATTTTTCATAACTCCAACTTGTTTCTTCTTACCTTTTTTAATCTTTTTACTCAACTTCACTCCAACTTCTTTCGGAACTTTTTCCCAATCAATCTTTTCACCAGCCTTCATCTTTTTCTTTTTCGGACTTGTTTGTTTTACCTTATTGACATCCTTTTGTTTTTTTGGAGACATAGCTTCCTTTTTCTCCATGTCAATGTTACTCCTTTTTATCTTCTTATTTTTCTTTTGTTTCTTAATTTCAATTGCTTTCTCACTTACATTTTGTTGTTTAACTAGCTCAACATTTTGTTTCGGAGAAGCAGACGCCTTATTTTTCTTTTGTTTCTTAACTTCAATTTCTTCCTCAATTACATTTTGTTTAACATCCTTAACATCTTGTTTCGGAGATGCAGGTTCCTTTCCCTTCACCACCTCCTTAGTTTTCTTCTGTTTCTTTCTTTCGACTACTCCCTCGTTGTTGTCTTGTTTCCTTTTTCCCTGATTCTTTTTTCCATTAACTTGCTTCTCTTCTTCTAAATCTGGCACAGTTTCACTTACTTCTTGATCCTCAACCTCCAATTCGGTGTTATCTTCATCTCCAGCAGTTGATGTCGGTATTAAATTCGAAAACTTCTTAAATTTCGCAACGAAAAACCCATCCATATTATGAGTATGCGGATAAAACCTTCTCGTCAATTTCAAACTAGGATGAAATCTAAATTGTCTATAATTCGTAAATCCTTCATTTCCAAACTCCAGTCCTGTATCAACCAATTTAACATTCCTCTTCTTCAACGCATAATCAACAACCCACTCATCCTCCTCCGGCAAAACCGAACAAGTCGAATAGACCAAATAACCCCCACTCTCTGATTTAGCATTCAGACAATCAATAGCCGCCAAAAGCAACTCTCTCTGCAAATTGTAACACCTCTGAATGTCCTGCTCATCTTTACTGGTTTTAACACTTTGATCCTTTGCGATAACACCTGTGCCTGTACAAGGAGCATCCAAGAGAACCCGATCAAACCCTTTCAACATTTTCGAAAATTTACGTCCATCTACACATGTAATAACCGAATTAACAACCCCCAAACGATGGAAATTCCCAACTATTGCTTTAATCCGCTCATTATTAACATCATTAGCGAATAAAACTCCAGTATTTTTCATTAAAGCAGCAATGTGTGAAGCTTTACCCCCAGGTGCTGCTGCCATATCCAAAATCCTTTCGTTTTCTTGAGGTGCAAGTGCCATAACAGGTAACAAACTCGAAGCTCCTTGAATTATATAATGACCAGCTAGGTACTCAGGAGTTGCCCCAATGGGAACTTGAGACGAGTACACCACAAGCCCTACTTTACTCCATTTACCAACTGGGTCCAAATTAACACCTCTATTGATCAAAGCTTGAGCTAAATCACGTCTTCGTGTCTTGAGACTGTTAGTTCTAATAGTGAGCGGTCTTTGAACTTCACTAGCTTCTAGAAACTCCAGGAGCTCAGTCAGAGGGAAAAGTTGCATGAATTTCTCCATAAGAAACTCGTTGTAACTGTAATACGTACAAAGATCGGATTTTAACATCTCAAGATAGTCAGAACGTGAATGTTTTGCATCACGTAATTTACTAAAATCAGAAAGAACCCCAATGACGTCCCGAATACGTTGTTGCACCTCTTGCAAGCTTGTCGTTTCTTCACGTTCTTTCCTTGATGGGAGTTTGAATTTCTCGCTGTCTGCTATGTTCATCTGGAGCTCTTCTTCAGCGAGTTGGTCCTCCTCGGCTTGTTTCTGCTTGAGTATCTTATTTTGCTGCTCAATTGGTAAAAGGTCGTCATCTTCGTCCTCATCAGAATCCTCAGAGACGTCATTCAGGGTCCCCACTTGTAAATTATCCTCACTTTCACTATCCTCTTCAGATTCAATAACAACCTGTTTTCGTTTCGGTTTCAACCAGGTTTTATTCTCGTCAGTGAACCCCTCATCAGGCAAAATTTTCGTGTCATGCTGGCTGATTGAAGGTTTCAACCAGACTTTCTCCTCCTCGTGCTCTGATTCACTACTAACGGCTTGCTGGACTTGCTGTTTTTTATTCAACCTCTTTTGTAATCGCTTTTTTTGCCTGTGACTCAGTTTCTTGCCTTCTGTTTCACCTAAATAAAAAATTGGGTAAAAAAAGTTTTTAAAAAATGTGGTTTTACCATTAAGTAATGCTTTTGGAAATGTCGGATCTTTCTGTTTTTTCGCTTTTTTACCAGGCCCTCGTTTAACAAGCACACCTTCGTTATTAAATCTCGCTTTTCGGCCCATTTTTACACGTGCTACATTTAAAACATGAAAACACAAATTTGAGGTTAGGAGAATTGACGTTTGATACTGCCAACCTAAAATTTGTGTTGGCAAAGCTTTCAAACCTACCAATGACATGCCAGATTTAAGGCGCCATAATCGCCTTGCTTGGGCAACCAATTTAAATTGACCAATCCTGAAACAGAATTAAAGCGGGTTTTTCAAATAATCATGATTACTTGTGTTAAGCATTTACTTCCGAGTTTGTTTCAAAATAAAAAAAAAAACAAAAATGAAAAAGAGACACTATTTATATATATTTAAATAAATTTACATATTAATATCTCCTACATTTTAGGAGTTTTTAGTGCAGTAATAATTTTTTTACCAGGATTTTAGATTTTAAAATTTTGTAGTTTTTTTTCTATTAGTAGGATATTGTATGTATGTACAAGCTTTATTCTTTAAAAAAATTCATTATAATGTCTATCATTTTTACATTTATTTTTAACTTATCTCTTAAAGACAATAATTATTAAATTCTAAATTATCTTGTGAACAGAGGCAAAATTTTATCATTAATTTTAAATAAAAATGTATTCACAAGGAACTCTTAATAACAATAAAAAATAAATTAAAACTTAAAAATAACTTTATTTATGTCATAAATATTTATGGACTAGATCAGCTAATACATCACAAACTGTCTTCATTGTAGGTCTCTCTTTTTTATCTTTTAAACAATCCATGGCAATTTCATATAGTTTTTCCCCAAAATTAATATTATTTGCAGTCCACGACCCCACTGAAAGATCCAGTAATGGTTTAATGCTGTCTTGGCAGTGTTCTTGTACATGCGTTACCTGAAAAAATATTTTTAAAAACAATTTTCTTAATTTTGTGACAACAAACCAAATCAACACCATCTCGACTTTCATCCATTGGAGGCATTGAAGTTAACAATTCCAGCAAAACAACTCCAAAACTAAAAGTGTCTAATTTTACTGAAACATCACCTCTGAAAGCTTCAGGTGCCATATATGCTGAAGTTCCAATAATTGTAGTTGCAGTATTTGTATTTTGGTTAAGAGCACGTTTAATTAGGCCAAAGTCACACAACTGTTAATAAATTAGTTAAAAAAATACTAAAAACAAAAAATAATACCTTCGGTTTATTGTTACTATCAAGCAAAATATTGGCAGTTTTTACATCCCGATGTATCAAAGGATTGGAATAAGCTGTATGAAGATATGCAATAGCTCTTGCTGTCCCTATAGCAATGTATAACCTTTCTGTCCAAATCAGTTCGTGTCTCTAAAGCATTAACATTAGAGTTATTGATCACGAAAATGGACAAAACTCTTTTTTCAACTAATCTGTCGACATTTCAAAGATGTTATTTATTCTCATACTGATTCCCTAAATTCTAAGTTTCTTAAAATTGTAGTCTTGATAAAGGATAAATAAAACATCCGAAACGTCGACTAATTACCAGGAAAAAAGTTTTTGCTCCACTTTCCCATAAACCTTTAATA
The DNA here is from genome assembly GCA_029207805.1 of Tribolium confusum. NCBI lineage: Eukaryota > Metazoa > Arthropoda > Insecta > Coleoptera > Tenebrionidae > Tribolium > Tribolium confusum. The sequence continues at coordinate 18,341,139 of JALGAY010000006.1, forward strand.
ATTATTATTTTAAGCATCACCAGTACTGACCTGTAATCGATCCTTCAAGACTCCTCCTGGAACGTACTCATACAGCAAACAATAAGTGTCTCCATCGCACGAATAACCCCTCAAAGCTACTAGATTTTCATGTTCATATTTGCTCAAAATTTCTACTTCAATTCGAAACTGTTTAGTAACAATATCATCAACCCTAACAACCTCAGCATTTTCCAAAATGACTTTCTTCACTGCCACTGGTTTACTAAACAGCCCCACACCCAAATAAACCTTACCGAAAGCCCCAGACCCTAAAAATCTCCCTCCTTGAGATAGTGGTGTCTCATCAAAATTATTAGTAGCTTTTTCTAAATCACTGTAGGTACAGTGGGGCAAAGGAGTGTTTAGTGACAAGTTTGGGAGTGGAGAGGAACACGATCGAGTATTTCTAACAGCTGATTTAGATTCTGAATCTATTAATTGACTCAAGGCGGGGAAATTTGATGAAGATTCAGAATCTGAAGAGAGACTTAGGCCGCTAATTACAGGCATATTGAGATTGTGGTCAGAATCGTCACTTGATTGGTTTAGAAGTGATGATAAATGTGGTCGATTCACTTCAGAATTGTTGCTTTCTACGCTTTCTGAAATGGTTTGAGAGTGAGTTATGTCATCAAGCACGGCTGGAATGTTATTATTTGAGGACTGGTCAGTCAAAAGTGATGATAAAATAGGGATATTTGCGTTATCACTATTTGAAACTATCCCAGTTGAGAACTTTATTAAATCTGACTCTGATTTGACCCTTTCACTTTGAACAACAACAGGCAAACGAAAAGCTGGTGGCGTTTCTTCAATATCAAGCGACTCACTAATAATAATCTTTGGAATCACTTTCGAAGGCACCTCTTTGGTGGTATAATTCAAATTTGTGTTAATTGAACTTGACTTAATTATATTCTCAATAGCAGAGCTAGGATAATTAATTTGGTCCAATATTTTCTCAATTCTCGCCGATTCTGGGTCTTTTAGTTCTTCTGGTGTTAGAACTACAGGTGCTGCTGGCCCTTTTAAAGGCCTAGGAGGCGGCTCCTGCTTCAAAACATCCACAGCTACATAATCAGCCGCTCGAAACAATTCAGCTTTCTCCAAGAGATACTTCAAGTGACCAATTGCAGGTCTAACTCGACCCGAGCAGCCCCATTCTAGTAAAAGTCTCTCCGTGCAAAAACTTCGGTTCTTAATTGAATAATCCTCAATTTGGCTAAAAATTCGTAAGTTTTTAACTAGACTTTAAGCAAATCATGCAAATTACTTACTGGAAATGCTCCGAACGATATTTCGCTGGATTATTGATAGTAATATCGCATTTGTAGTCATTTTGTGACAACGCTTGGGGTATTATTGCCATTAATTTTTTCCACGATTCGTGTGGTTCTAGAAGTTTTATAAGCTGGGAACGGTTACTTAAAGGTAAAGTTCTTATTTCGGTCGAAGGATCCATTGAAATATTTTATTTGGACGGGTAATTAAGGCACTTATTTACCAAATTATTTACAAACAAGAAAACCTAACCAATAAATCTCAAAGTGACAGTTGACAGAAACAACAGAACCAGAAACAAGCAGTAGCGAGAATGGGCTGGAGAAGTGTGTCGTAATTTTAGCGCGAACGTTTGAAGCACTGTCTTTTCTGAAAGTTCTGTATGTTCTGAAAACATACCTTAAAAAAGTCGCCCTTATTGCACTAATACATAAGGTTGAAATTATAACAGCTAAACTTTGACCGAATAAAAATCACATATGGAAACACAAATAAGGCATAAAAACACTCAACTCCAATACTCTAGACATTCTAGTTTTAATCCAGACACAAGTTACAAACAATTCTCGCATATTTGAGAAATTAATCGAAAATAGAAATTACTGTACATGCTTCGTGCTGTCAAACTCACCCGAATAGCTGTAAACCAACTACCGAAGATGGCCGAGTACATACAAATAACAAGTGGCGCGGGCAAATCGGAGGGGATTTGCTCGCATTCGGCATGGTTCGCTGGAATTCGTTCATATTGGACCTGCGTTAAAGCTTAGAAATGAAGGAAATCTGTGCATCGAACATTTTATTTTTCATTAAATTCTTTATTAAGTGTAAATTTGTTGTAATTCGTGACTTATCAATAAATGAAATGTTTAGGCTATCGAATGTCGACATTTTTAGGTCTTATTTATTTTATTTAGTGTATTTATTCATCGCATAAAATTTGATCTTTATAAATTCAACCTTATTTACAAGTGCAATAAGGTCGACTTTTTCAAGGTATTTTTATCGAATGACAGTGTTTCAAAATTTTGCGCATTTTTTACGTCACGGCTTCTGGAGCCCATTCACCCTGAATCACCGCTAACAATCAAAATGGCCGCACACGCAGCGTCCTATGCGCAGACGGCACCATTTAGTCTGTCAGTATGGGCATTTAGTATGTCAGCGAACCATGCCGAATGCGAGCAAATCCCCTCCGATTTGCCCGCGCAACTTGTTATTTGTATGTACTCGGCCATCTTCGGTAGTTGGTTTACAGCTGTTCGGGTGCTTCTTTATCTATGTTCGGGTGAGTTTGACAGCACGAAGCATGTACAGTAATTTCTATTTTCGATTAATTTCTCAAATATGCTAGAATTGTTTGTAACTTGTGTCTGGATTAAAACTAGAATGTCTAGAGTATTGGAGTTGAGTGTTTTTATGCCTTATTTGTGTTTCCATATGTGATTTTTATTCGCTGTTATAATTTCAACCTTATGTATTAGTGCAATAAGGGCGACTTTTTTAAGGTATGTTTTTAGAATGACAGTGCTTCAAACGTTCGCGCTAAAATTACGACACACTTCTCCAGCCCATAGTAGCTGCTGTGGTCACAGGAAATAACACTTGATAAGTCAGTGGTACATTTTTACTTTTGAACTATTCCTGTAAATTTAGTTTTTGGAAAAAAATAAACTTTGTTGACATTAATATTACCACGGATGTTAATCAAATAAATTTCTACAGTAAATGCACTTTCATAGCGTCCATTTGATAAATTCTTAGATTGGCGGCCTTGCCTAGCTTTTTTTAGTGCATTGGTTGGCAGTACTAATTCGCTGTCAAATTTTGATAGGTAACTAATCGATAATCGATAATCATGACACAAGCACAGTAAAAATAATTTAAAATTTAAATTTAATATCAAAAATTCATTAAAAATTAATCGTAAAAGATCTGAAAACAAGCGAACAAAGCTAACTATTGCTACAAATCACGCCAAAGCTTTGTCCAGAGATGTGCCTAGTAGAATGTTGGAGACCAAGGTAAAAAATATTTTCTCGGTGACTTTCCAAATGTTTTCCTTTTTTGACCTGCCCACTACCCATTTCCTTTTACCCATTAGATTTCAAGAACGTAAGACAGAAAAATAATAACCCAACATGAAGACGATCTTCCCTTAGCAAGTTCCCATACGGACCGAAAAAAGAACAACAAGATTAACCAGGTCACATCGTTTCTGGACCTGTTACATAATTTCACAAATTTAATTTAACAAATTTTTAAAAACGTCAGAAATTCTAATCTATTTGTGTACACTTGTCAATTCTGACAGATTTTCCACCAAAAACAAATGCCATCGCTTAAAAAACGACTTACACTGGCCCATTATCGTAAATTTACACTAGGAAGTAGACGCAATGAAAGTGCACCAAGTGTACATTAATTATTACAATACAAATATAATAATTTATCCAATTCAGCTATAAAAAACAACCATTTTAATATCTTATTTCAGTTGGCAAACGTTCTTTATTATGTAAATTGTGATAAAATTATTATTATTATTTATATCTAGTTATAAAAAATGACAATATTTTATAACTAGTAATAAAAAGTGCCATTAATATATTTGCTACACTAACTTTGTTACATATTTTAAAAAGATTATTATAAAATGGTTGCTTTTTGAAACTGAATTGGAAAAATTCTAGTATGAAACACGCTGCAAAATGACTAATTTGTACACACAACATTAGAACAAAAATGATGAAAAATATGGGTACAATTCGAGACAAAAAATTTCGAACATCAAATTTTGACAAACAAATAAAATTGTGTAAAACATTTTTTTGTCAATTTTGACGTTAATTATTGTTATCATAACTGAAATTGTGATTGTGTGTAAATGAAATAAATACTAAAGTTTTTTGATATCAGTTACGACATTGTCAAAATTTATTTTATTTTGGTCCGAATTTTTTGGCGCGAATCGTGCAAGGAAAATATCAAAATACATTTACATTTTGTTAATTTTTTGATTTATCAAGTTATTTTCTGTAAACCAAGTTATATTTGCTGATTTGTTGCAATCTGAGTTACTTCTCAAATCTATTTGGTGACGAAAAATGGGGAATGGACGACTTTTAATTTTATTAATCTTGCTAAAATTATTGCATTCCATCAGTTATTTTTTTTGTGCTGATGACAACATAGAACTGTACTTTAGGTTTTAGTTTATTTACCAACAAAATGACAACATTGCATGTCATATTTTTTTAGCAACTGTTTTGGTACTAATTTTTTGTTGTCTGTTACTTATATCATAGTTTATTAGAATTACCTGTAAAAACACCAACTAACAGTTTGTCATAAATTTGTCAGCACTGATACTGTTCTTTGACTTCATTGCAAAATTGGCGCGAAATATAAAAAATAAATTATTTTGGTGAATTACGTCCATTTTTTAATTCGAAATTTGGTGTTACGGGGAAGTGGACGACAAGGCAGAGAAAAAAAAAACTGTTTTATAAGGCCTTATAAAACAGTTTTTTTTTTCTCTGCCTTGTCGTCCACTTCCCCGTAACACCAAATTTCGAATAAAAAATAAATTTTAAACATCAATTTCCTGCTAAAATATTTTTTTGGTTGAATAAAATTTGGTTGGTTGAAAGCCTTTTTAAGAACAAAATAGTGCAAAGCAGAATATAAATTATGTTTAGCGTGAAGTTAATTATAGGAATAAACGAATGCCACAAACGAATAAATTCACGTCATTAAAATTTTGCATTTTATCAAGTTAATTCGAAATATTTTTGCTGCCACAAGTTTTTTTAAGTACTTTACTCTCAATATTAATAATAAATAAATTCATGCCATATTATTAAAAATCCAAGATTTTTGAATGATGACGTAAACTCATTAGTATGTGGCTACGAGAATACCAACTGCTGCTGTTTCCAGATTTTCAATTAGATGGCGATTTTCAAGTTTTTTCTAGACCCTAAACACGAGTCACTTTATAAAATTCAAATATTCGAAAAATTATCATTATACTTTTTTATAAGAGATAGAAATAGTGACTTAAATTGTAAATCTTACTAACTAACAAAAACATTCTTCTTGAGCTAATAGCATTATCAATATGGCATCAGCCCTTTTTCAGTTTTGCCAATGCAAGATTAGAGGTGTCGTAAATTGTAACAGTGCTAATAGCTTATGCCAACCCTATTTTTAATTGACCCACTGTGGTGCAAATAACTGACTCATTACTATGGCAGCTCATAAGTTATTATGTCAACTTTTGAGTTGTCAAAGTAATGGACGAGTCATTTGCACTACAGTGGACCAAGTGGACCAGTGGGTATAGTAGGAGGTCTTTGTTACTAACAATAAGATTTATAATTTAAGTCACTATTTTTATTTTTTGTGGAAAAAGTATAACATGAGTGCAAAAATTTACTGATATTCGTTGATAAGTCTTAAACAAACTATCTTGGAAACTTTATTGCCAACTAAGGCACTATTTGTTGAACATTTGAAATATGTATAGTAAATGCTATTTCTCATTACTTGATTGTCAATATGTGTGTGCTCTTAATTAGTGTTTGTACAAGCGTCAGCAAATTCAATTTTGTAACTGTTGCCAATTCAGAAACTTTTAATATCTATTAATTTTTATGAGTTAACTTTTAAACTTTCCACATACATAAGCTTCAAAATGGCAGCATTCACTATTTCACCAAAGCGCACATTCAATCAGCATTCTCCCCTGAGTTTTCTGTAGATAAACTAAACCAAGGCGGTTAATCGATATGTGTGCGCTTGGTCATGACGTCATTTTACACTGTTGACGTCATTTTTCCCTCTCAAAATTCAACAATTCTAGTTTTGAGTAAGGACACGTGATTGATTTATTTATCCAAAATTATCTCTCTTGTATTTATAACCTTTTTTTATTAATTGAATTAAATTTAAGTAAACTTTTTATTGAAAGCGGGAAGTTTAAATTTTTTTGTAATTCACTAAAATTTTTAAATTCAAGTGAAATAATTTTGTAATTCATCCTATAACTGGTGTGGGAGTGCAGCCTCCGGCTGTCAAAATAATGATCGAAATTGTACAATTCCATGTAAGTCCATCGCCCACTCGCGTAATTAGCCCCTTCCCGAAATCCACTTATCCTGTTTGTATTTGAACAAAAAAGCAATTTGAAAAATTTCGCCCCCTTGTTTCACATTTGACATTTCCCATGTGCATCTGGTACCCCGAGAGGGCCACCACGTTTATGGCGAAGGCGATCTAAAATATGAGATCCCCGGCGCGCCCACGTTGGACCCCGCCCACACACCCACGCTTCATTCATGCGGCCCGGGCCAAACTCCTGCATCCTGCAAACCGCCCACGTGCTACTTTCTCGCGTACTCCCTTTTCCTGCACCAGCGCACAGAGACGGACCGAGTTATCAACCGCAGCAGGACAACAGCGCGCACACCTCGCCTAATCAACTTACCTATAAAACAAAAAACTGCTGCCATTTTGGACCAACGCCAAATTACCAACACAAACTTTCGGATTATTTTTTAAAAATGTTAGATCAAAGTTGAAAAGTAATCGATACTTTCTTAGAAAAAAATCAGGTTAAATGCAACAATTGCAGTTCAGTGGATAGAAATGGTGGATGCGCCGGGTTAACTCAGGTTGTACAGAGTGATTTTTAATGAAAGGATTTGGAGTTTATGGGTGTTTTATTGAAACAATTCTGCTTTGTTTTCAGATAAGATAAGATCGTTTTCTGTAATAATGTTACTTAATCTACTCTTAACGATCCCATAAAATTAAAAATAAAAGAGAAAAAGGCACAAAACAGATATTTAATTACTTACCTACTTAAGTAGATTTTATTCTCTAAGAAGATATTTGTTTTGTAAAATTAATTAGATATGACCTTTATCTGCTAACTCATTCTAGAAAAAAAATTATTTTTCTTTTCGCAGTTTACATTTAACCTTTTCTAAAGTCACCTAGACACGTGGAGATCACAGTGCAGTAAATAATGAAGTTGGCTTGTTTATCCCACGTTTAAATTTTATTTTTTATTTTGTTATTGATTTGCTCCTTTACCTTTTCACATTATTATTAAAAAAAGAGTTAGCAGAAACGAGTTTGTTATTCTAAAACTAAATTACCCGTTTAAACACATCCCACCAGAATCCACACGTTATAATAAACGGTTTTTTACAATTGAATAAATTAATAGAAACATTTGACGTAAAAAGTAGGTACAGTGGCGGCCACTGAAAAATGGGACAGTAAATTTGGCAACGTTCTTTCAAAATTTAAAAAATTGCAGCGTAAAAATTAAACTTTAATTAAGATGTTATTATCAGTGTGATTAAAAGGAAAAATTTATAATTTTGCGGTACATGAAAATGCCAGAGTTTAAACACAAATCCACAAAATAAGAGTGTTTTATCTGTTAGAGTGTCCCATTTTTGAATAGCCACAACTGTATATCTAGTGTAAGTCTATAGTTTGTAAAAATGTAATACATAATACGCTAATCTCTAAAATTTAAAATTGAAAAAAAAGCTTTGAAATTGTTACAGAAAATATTATTTTCTTCATCTTAGAGTGTTGCCAATTTTATGATTGACAATAAATGTTATCAATATTTTTATTATTACTAAAATTTCATAATAGTTTACATAAGGCAGTTCAAAAACAGTTGTATGTCGTAGAAGCAAAAGCAGTTCCTTGTCGTTACTTGCTGCTCTCGCTACGCTCAGGCTGCTAATACTTATTATTTTTGGTTTTTGTAACGTAGTGTATTATTAATGTTTAAAGCTTTAATAAATAATTTGTTTAATTTTTTGAATATTTATTAAAAATTAATAATTACTCGTATCCAAGTATGGTGGAAAATGGTGGATGCGCCGGGATATTATGTACAGGGTGTATCGCATATATTTTTGTTTTGTTATATGAGATTGAAAGATGTAGATAATTTTTGTACTGTTATATTTTTCCGACTTATAAATTTATATATAAAGTACATATTCGTTTTATAAATGTAAACCAAGAACATTATAAAATTGAATAAATCCCCTACTTTCGTTAATTTGTTTATTTGAATAATGGTTTCAATAATATATCGAAATAAATAATATTTTTTTCTTGTTTATCTAGTTAACATTAATTTTCCTATTTAAAACAATGATGATGAACAATGTAGAAACGATGAGTGAATAATAATAGTTTTTTCGTATCGTTTTTGCTCTTTTTTTTTGTTCTGTAATGACCGAAGGAACGAACTTACGACCGAACTAACGACAGTTATAATAATAATAATAAGAACGTAATGAAAAATTCGCGATGAATAATGTGTTAGTGACGCCGTAATAAATAATTCACTCGCACGACGAAGTACCCGGAGCTGGTGGCTCGTCTGATGGAAGTGATGAGAATTATCACGTATTGCATAATAACACCGGAGGCCGAATGATAGGTTCGCCCCTCCGCTCGGAAGTAGGGCAGTGTGCCGTGACAGGAGCGCGTCCTCCCCTCGCAGGAGTCAACGGCCGCTCGACCCGGCCGCTCCCGGCCCGCCCCACGACTCGGATTTCGCAGTGCAGTTTCCCGTTTTCGGGACCGTGCATCACCACCAAGACGGTGTCCCGGTGCATGCACGGCCGATCGATGGGGGCCTCCGGCGGTGGGTCGGCGCCCCGCCCCGCCCCGTCAGCTGATCACCCGGAATTTTGCAATTTTCTCGTGGTTTACAGGTTGATGGCAGTGGTAATTAGATTTTAGAACATGTTTGGCGGAGGATGGACTCGACGTCGTTTGTTCTTTGCCTGACTGGGACGCGTCCATCGACCATCGTGCGTCTTCGCTCCGAGGCACGCCTCAACAAGACAAGCGGCGTGCGAACCGACCACGGAGCCAACACGCACCCCCAGATCAAATTCCAAAAAAAAATTTTTTTCTATTTTTTTTTGCACAGTTTTTTATTCACTTTATAATTAATTTATCTAATATAGACCTACGTTTGCTTTCCATTCTCATGAAAAAATCACCAAGTGTCCCAAATTGATTCGCCCGTTTCACCCCCCCTATTTTCCTATTACCTTTTTTTATATTATATATAATTACAATTATATATATAATATATATCGCGCTCGGCAATATCTTATCACAACATACCCGACCGATGGTGGTTAATGATTACAAAAACAAAAGGACAATTGAGCAATATACAATCAATCAATCGAGTAACCCAGTTATAAACATCTCAAATATCCTAAACAACTTCCTCTTATATACTTATATAATATATTTTATATAAATATTGAATCATCATGTCTCATCTAAGTGACCTGGGCTAATAATTTCTTAAAAATAATTAACTTTAAATTGGCTAAGTACTCGTACAATCCACATAATTATAAAAAGTACAAAGCGTTTATATATAATCCTAGGGGTCCCCCGTGCGGCTAAAGCCACGTCCACGGTGGATAGTTGAGTGTAATAATGTTATAATGAGAGAGTCATCATGAGAGAGTCCTGCGACGCGTTTCGCGTACTCGCGCGCACAACAAACAACCATCTAAGCGAATAGTTTTATTATTTATAAATGATTTACATGATTAACAAGGATACCTATACAAACACAATTTTTCATGTTCTTTTGCATCAGTATTCGTGTGTAATCATCGTCGGTGACTTAAAAACTCGTTTAAACGAACGAATCGAATCGCACCGATCGAGAATCGATTGTCAACCCTATGCAACTAGTCAAGTCGTGTCGTTAATTTTGTTTTCCTATTTGTTTTTTTTTAAATGAATTTTTTGTGTTTTTTATAATCCCATTTAATTTCCAATAGGTATCAATCAATATTTTTTGTATTTTTATTTTATTAGACTACGAGAGACGGTGTGGCAGTCGTCGCCCCACACAACTCGCAACGCGTGTTTTAAGAAGGATCGATCACCATGGCAAGTCAGTACGGAGTACGGATTACAAAGTTCACATCCGATATGTGATATTTTGCACCTGTGCTTATTACTAGAGTCTGCTTTTGTGCATTATGACGTTGGCAGTCGGTAGCTGTTAATTCACAGCCTGTCTTCTTCCTCTTCTTCTTCTTCAGCCTCCTCTATGACCCCCTCGTTCTCCTCCTTGTAACCTGGATGTTCCGAAATGGCGTAATAGTTGCCGTTGTAGATGACGCCCAATTCGCGTAGAACATCACCACGAATCGTCGCTTTGATGGTCCAATTATAGCAATCGTCGCTTTCGCTCTCTCGATCTAACCGTTCGACGTCCAAAATTTTCGAGCTGAGCCTTTCGAGTATGATACCTATGTCTTTGATGCTCAGATGTCTCTTCTGATCGACGCTTAATTGGTCGATTAACAGCAGGAATTTTTCAGAGGTGACGGCCTCGTCCTCCATCACGGTATTCTCCGTTTCGCTTTCGGAGCTCTCGTGTTCGGACTGTCCCCCGCCGTGTCGGCCGCCACCTTCAATGTCTAAAAAACGCACGTGTCTAGATGATGGCGGTTGCGGTGAGGTCTGCTGTTGAGCATCTTGTATCGGCGACGTGGCCACGCTTTTGTGCACGGCTATCTTCCGGCCCTCTTCGTGGAGGGCGCAACAGTGGAAGTCGCACTCAATTGCACCGTTGCTCTGGGGGCTGCCGGCGCGGGGCATATGAGCGTGGTGGGCGCACTCGGGCGTGTGGATGTGAATGGTGGCGCTTTCCAAAGAGCTGCCCTGCTTGGACAGCCGATGAACGGGTTTAACGTCGTCGTGGTTTATCACAGTGATCTGAGGGCTGGAGTAGCGAGGTTGGGGCTGGCCCGGAGGCACGTAGACATCATTGATGAGAGTCTCTTTCTTGCCCACGGATGTCTGGATGACGAGCGAGGGCCGCTTACTCGGCGAAAACTTGCCGGGGGCGGGCGACGGCGTCTCCGAGGAGGTCCTCGTTGGGGCCGAACGCTGGTCCCAGTGGAGCACGACGGTGACGCGGCCCTTGTTGTCCATAATCTTCCACGAGGGCGTCTCATCGTGCAACTCCAGAGCGTGAATCGTCTCGCACACGATCTTTGGAATCGCTGAGATGGCTACTAACAGACGCCGAGGTCACACGCAACACCTGTAGGAACATCTACCTACCTGCTCGGATAACGTCCACACCAGCGGGCAGCCATCGCTCGCCTGGCCTCAGCAGCAGAAGGATGGTGTTGGCTGGTAGCGTCCGAAAGTACTCGGCGTCTTCGACCTGGGTACCGTCGCTCTCCAACACCAGTCGCACCGGCTCTCCGATGGAGACGCCGAGCTTGTCTCTTCCGCGCTGCACTAGCTCGTCGAGGCTCCCCACCACCAGCCCCTTGCGCACACTACGACGCCCGTCCCATAGCTTGAAGGGTCTCTTTCCGCGGGATTCCTGCAACACACCCATCTCTCATCAACGCCAGAAACCGACAGCCGCTCAGACTTGTGCACTCGACCGCATCCCGACCAGACCTGACCTACTCCACACCTACCACCCTATCTGGCACCTAGTTGCCGTTCTAACCGCTCGTCGCGCGCTCCACTGCCCACCGAAAATTACCGACACAATCAGCCACACTCCTCCACCAAAAAAACACATTCAAAAACGATTACACCCCCAAGTCATCATCACCCCAATCGTCATATATCATACCCAGCATCACAAATCTCAAATATATCTATCTGTACCTCTCTTGCCATCACGGCATCTCTTATGGTGCGGCCGTCGTCCCGCCGCTGACCCGCGCACTCCTCTATGGCACCGGCACTGTCACTAAACCACGGCACCGCATATTCTCAGCCCGATCCGTCTCTTTTTATCCATTCTCGACCAAAATTCAATCGGACTATCTGTGACCCCTACAAGCAGCAACCCTGCAAACTGCCCCGACAAACGCGCCCCCTAGCGTCCGATCGATTACGTTGAAGGTGCGGCGCGGCGCCTGGCGTCGCGCATCCCCACGCGCATTCTTGCCCACTGATACACTGGTAGGCGGATAGCACCTGCGCCCACAAGAAACCTCTTCGTCTTTCACACTTTCACAAAACTTTTATCACACCAACACTTTGAACATTCTGCAAACATTTTTTTTTCATTTTACACCACCTGACGATGCCGAAAATTTTTATTCAAAGATACAAAATCAAAGAAGAAAACAAAAGAACAACAACAAGAACTTTAGAACATTTTTTATCGATAAAAAAAAATATAAAAACATAAAAACACGTTTTTTCATTTTCAGATACTTACATTTCTTTAAATTTATTTAGAAGTTGTATTTAGTAGTAAATCTAATATAAGTATAACATAAATTCATACGAGATGTATTCAACAATTGATATATTTATAAATAAATATCTTTTGCACATAAAAAATATAATGTAGAAAAAAGTCAAAGAAAAAATAAAGTATACATCATTTTTCGAAAAAGATCAAAAAAAAGCGGAAGTTGCGTAATCGCCACCTGTTTTTACCGACTGAGTTTGACAGTTACCATATGTTGCAATGTTGACAGTTCTCAATAAAAACATCTGATGCGGAATTTGTCAACTAGATCAATGAAGAAAATGGATATCGTGAAGTGAAAAACTCATGTGGTCACCAAAAATGTGAGGAACTAATGAGCAGCCTACCGAAACCACTTGGCTCCGTGGCAAGCCAAAAAATTTACCACAGCACCAAGGTAATTTAAAGACTTTTTCCGAATTCTATCTAAACCTTTACGTTTCAGGACCCCCCTTTATTTTTTATTATGATGCGTTTAAACGTGAAAGTAGCTTTGTTGTTTCTGACAACGATAGGTTTTTTCACTGTTTTGATCTTATGGTCTGTATGCGGCAAAGAGCCGAAAAATTTGCAAGACTGGCGGAAGTCGGGAAAATACAGTTTGGACCGTTTGGCTGAATTGCAGAGTGCCGAAGAAATAGATTGTGATATAAACGGAGAATACGTAATAGGATGTAGAAAAGAAGGAGATGAAGTGTATTTACCCTTCTCATTTTTGCATAAATATTTTGAAGTTTATGGAAAATTAGCTACTTATGATGGTTTAGAACGATTCGAGTGGTCACACAGCTACAGCAAAGTATACCACCCGAAAGGCAAATACGACCCCCGAGGAGTTTTTATGTATTTTGAAAATTACAATGTTGAAGTGCGAGACCGAGTAAAGTGTGTGAGTGCAGTCGAAGGAGTTCCTATTTCTACTCAATGGGAAAGTCAGGGTTATTACTACCCGACTCAAATCGCCCAATTTGGGTTATCTCACTATAGTAAGAATCTCACAGAACCGGAACCAAGACGAAAAATTCTTGAAGATGGAGAAAAAGAGTTAGCAAAATGGATTGTACCCTACCCGGGTGCAATTGAACGAATCTATGACAAAACAGTCGGTAGCAAAGTGTTAAAATTCAAAACCGGCGAACTTTATCTAGACGCCATCAAACTCAGAATGGAGCACGTACTTGATTTTATAATGAGTCTCAATATTGTTTTAAGTGGCAACAGTAGTTTTAGTATCGTTTTACAGAATCGAGAAACACGCGAGATTTACAATCTTCACTATATCACCTCTGATATTCTAATTACGGTCCAGGTAAGTCAACAAGTATCAATTTTCGTGTTTTATATGATCTTCACAGGACAATAATGTATACCACGGACTTGGTATGAACCAAGAATGGAAAAAACTCACACGCGATCTCATCGTCGACTTACAAAAAGGCTTAAACTACCTCGATAAAGACAAATCTAAGCGTAAAATACCAAAGTCAAAATTGAAAATTATCACAATAATGTTACGGGGTTATGGAGCTATAGACAATCTCACTCTATCGTCATCCGAACATATCCAACAATTTTATGACGCCGCAGAATGGTTCGTAAGACACCAAGACATTGATACCGGGGGATGGCCAATTCCAGTTAAACGAAAACTAGCTTCCGGGTTTCATGACTTACAGTCAGGTACCTCCTCATCTCCACTTACCAATTTTCGAATTTCTAACTTATTTTTAAGGTTGGTACTCCGCAATGGGCCAGGGCCATGCAATTTCCGTCTTATCCCGAGCTTACCACCACTCGGGTGGCGACACTCGCTACTTAAAAGCAGCCCTCACAGGGCTCAAACCCTTCCAAGTACCAAGCAACAAAGGAGGTGTTCTGGCAACCTTCCTCAACAAATACCACTGGTACGAGGAGTATCCAACGAAACCTGCATCGTTCGTTTTGAACGGATTTATCTACTCTCTTCTTGGTTTGTATGACTTGATGACAATAGCTCCACCAGGACAAGCAGACGAAGCAGAGTTTCTTTTCCGAGAAGGAATGATCTCATTGAAGGGGATGTTACTATTTTACGATATGGGTAGTGTTACTTCGTATGATTTGAGGCACGTGACGTTAGGTGTTGCCCCAAATTTGGCTAGGTGGGATTATCACGCTACACATATCAATCAGTTGTTACTACTGAGTACTATCGAGAATGAGCCATTGTTTGCTCAGACTGCTGAAAGGTGGATAGGATATATGGCAGGGAAAAGAGCAGCTCATAATTGAATGGTTGTGCGAAATTTGCAGCGTATGTCGAGTATTAATTTTTTACTCTTCCTGTTTGTTTTTGTACCATTCTTGACATATCACCAGGATTTGTTATTTTATAACTACCATTAAATGGAAGTTGTTTGTTTATTATTCGAATGGACCAAATTAACTTATTCAGAGTTTATTTTTTGTTGCTTATTATTAAGTTTTAGATTGTTCAAAGTTTGAAAGAGATTTTGTACATTTTTACCGTTTCGTATTACTTCCGAATAAGGTTCAAAATCTATGCGACTTCAACAAATATAAATTTCAATTTAAAATATATCTTTAAAAATTGGCAGACAATCTTAGGAAATAATTTTTTTATCGCATAGATTTTAAACAAGTATTAGGTTCTCGTATAGGTAAGTTGATTCTTTTTAAAGACTAAGTAGAAGATATTAGGAGAGTCAATTATAGAAAGTAGTGTAAAAAAAAAGGTGTACATTAAAAATGGAACTTATGTAAAAACTTGTGTACATAATATCATATTGTATAATGTTGCTGCAATCATAACGTTTAATGTTAGGAAAAGAGAAAAGTAGAGATTTATAAGTCTTTTACAGTGTATAACGCATAAAAAACCTTAATCTATCTGAAAAGAGCTTACTAGTTTACCTCTAACAGCTATGTAGTAGATCTGTCCAAGACGTGAAATCCGTCCTGGACAGTGAAAAACTTCCATAATGTCCTGCCTAAAAAACCACGATCAACTATATAATGTGTTCATTAATCAGCACTAAAGACAATTTTTTCGTGGCCGCGATTTACGTGTATTTCTTCAATTGTACTTTGAATTTGCCGTCCCTTAATGGCTTGTTTTTGGGTTTTTTTTGAAAGCCTAATTATAAAACTCTAAATATGCGATGTGATATTATTTTCGAACTAACTGTACTTAATTTTGTATCGTTAGATTTGTTTAAATCGGGGCACTGCCAAATGTTCATAATCTCGCAGAGTTGGTATTACCAATCTGCACTCTATCAATGTTTGTACTGTTGGATCCAAAATTAAGTGACTGGGACAATAACACTTAGGGAAATATACTAACCTAAAAAGCTAAAATGTGTTTCATTTCAAAAATCCCATGACATTTTTGTCAAAATTCGTGACGTTTTAGATGTGAATTGTAATCCTTTTCAAAATCTTTCTCGAGTATGACCTATAGAAATGGATAGTGATTACAAAGACGATAAAATCAACGAGAATGCCATAACCAAGTGCAACAAGTGTGAATGTCTCATTTTATCAGATTCCTCCGAACCCGACAATGACAAATGTATCAAAAGTCGGCACAACCAAGGGAATACCTACGATGGGGAAAAACTTATTCTCAAGTCGGGATGTCATAGCACAGTCAAAATTTTTGTAAAGCAACAATGCGATGATGATTCGTCGTCACAGTCCGTGGAAAAAGGAACCTCGACAGAAGAGTGTGTATGCGAAGACCAAGATGGTACTATGAAACATATCTGTTTTCGGTTTTACAAAAAAAATAAAAAGTGCAAAGCTAGAGGTTCTAACGGTTCTATCAAAGACGAAATGAACCAAACTTCTCACCCAGGCATGAACGATGGAAAGACGCAAATGTCTCCTGAAGAAGTTGACGAGCTCGTTGCCAAAACACTCTGTAATTGTACAAAATCTGCACATCGTAAAAATGGAGGAGGAGGTGGATGTAACACCAATACAATAATTATCCCACGAGAATCAAGTGCGGGTGATGGTGTCGCAAATTTGGAAAATATTATTAAAACTGAAGCAAGGTTAAACAATCGCAGTTTAGAAGATATTTTGCTTGAAATACAAAAACAAAGACGAGAGATACTAGATGTGAAAGATATGCTAGATGTTGTAGTTCGCGGACTACGCGATAATCTTCTAGTGACAACATTTGCCAAAAATCAAGCAGACTTACTTAATGATATGAACCGAAGAAATAGGTGCTTCATTAGTTTTTAAAATAAAATAACTTAATATCTTTTTGTAGCTTGGAACGGAAAACAAACTCCTTATCATTTCCGGTAGAAGAAAAAAGATCTGCTAAACCATTAGAAGCTGCACCTCCAACTCCAGAAAGAAAAAAACGATTTAATATTAATTTCCCGTGGTGTAAATAATATTATTAAAAAATCGTATAACAATAATTAATTGATTTTCTTCTCCCCTTTTTGATCCTCAATCTTCTTTAAATATTTACAATCGTCAATAATAAAACTATAAAATAAACACGTGAGTGGCGCTGTTGATAAATGCCATAAAGAGTGACAATCAAAAACGTAAAAAATTGGAGGCCTGTCGATAATTTCGAGTAACATGACTACACCAGCTAAAGCTACAAAAATTGCACATTTCCAAACATATGGTTGCCGAATCCGATTGTAGGTACTCCACCCAAACCAACAAATGGCAGTAAAAGTTCCTAAAAATTGTAATTCATTTCGATCTACAACAGTTTCAACAACAAACCTATAAAAATATTAAGCTGCATGTTGTAGCCATAATCGAATCGACCCATACTTAAATAGGCCACGTGATTTGCTAAAAATGCAACAAAGAAGGTTGTTATGGTGACTAGAACGAACTTCGGAGCGTTCATAAGAAGCCTAAAAATTTTTGTTTAGTATTCTGACAAATTTGTGGTGCTATTCTCCAAATTGTAACATTCTATTATGAAGTGGTTATTCTTAACGTTATTTTATATTTTTTTACCTAATTGTAAGTAGTAAACATTATTAAGAAAATAATTGAATTACAAGAAGATAGAGAAGAAAGCAAAACACTTGTTGGTTGCTGACGTTTCAGCAAATCTTCTTGTGCATCTTCCTATAATTTCAATAATTTTTAAAAATAAGATAGACGGGAAAAAATCACAAAAGAAGATTTTTAGGCAAACTGGAGAAACAGCGACTAGAGAAACAGAAAAAAATAGGAAAAACTACGTTATTAAGAAGAGAAAGAACAACAACTCTACACAACCAACAAAGAAAGTATCTAAAAGAACAAAAGAATATTCTAGATAAAAATGTATAAATCAAAAACTGAAAAAAGAACAAGTAAAACTTTGAATGTGATTGAAATACAAATAACAATTATATTGAGAAGAAAGGGAAAACAAAGGTAAATTTTATAATAACAAAAAATATTCTAAAAGAATTTGAAAAACTACTCGCAGAGAAAAAATATTTTTTTTACTACTTACTTCAATTATTGATGAAAAAAAAAACAAAAAATGTTTTAGAAAAACTTAAAAATGGACGACTAAAAGAAAAAATATTTAGATAAACTTAAAGCACTACTAAACTATTAAAAGAGGGGAAATAATAATAAACTACGTTTAGATAAGAATAACACATAAATATTCTAAAATAACAAAATAAAGTTTTCAAAATACCTGAAAATTAACAACTGAAAGAGATGTAACAAGAAAAACTACCATTTAAAAAAATAAATTCCGATAGTGAAAAAAAATCAAAAAGAAAATAAAAGAATATTCTTACATAACTGGAAAAACAACGTTTAAAGAACAAGAAAAAACAAAAGATTCTTAAAAAAACTGATTCAAAAACGAGGACTGGAAGAAAAAGAAGAACAAATAAAACGCCGACATAAAAAATAGAAAAAAATCTTTGACAAATTTATGAGGTATTTTCAATATTTCAATAGAATAAGCGTTGGAAAAAAAAAGAAATTTGATTCAAGAAAACCGGTGGGAAAAAAATGCTGAAAAACACAGTGACTGAAATAATGGTCCCCTAGACTGCAGCCCATAAATATCATGACTAAATCCGCCTCTGTTATCGATAATAACTTTATCAAAATAACATCAGATTTTAACAATTATCACTACAATTCTATCTATTAAACTTTAATTGTAAAAAATGATAATAGCGGCTTATTCAAAATAATTGGGAATAATAACATCGCAGATAAAGAGATTTCTGAGTATTTTACATTACTGAATCGATATTCCCTTCTTAACAGCTACCTACTTAACAAAATGTTAAAATCTGATTTGATTTGATTGTTGTGAAGCTTTCATATAACAGAATGTTAAAATTTTTGGAATAGCACTGTTATCACCCAAATCTATTACGTCCAGTTAATAGTTTTCTGATAGTAATTTTATTTCTGCTTATCAACTACCTACAAATTATAACTACTTAAAAGAAGATAAAATTCTCTACAATCTTGTCAAAAAAGTTTAATTTATTATGTTACCAAGTCTTACGGTTACCTTATTTGAAGAAGTAAATGCCCTTAATAATTCTAACATCAGTTTTGTTCCCAATATAATGTATTTAAGTTTGTTTTGAATTCTAAATTAATTGTTGAAACTGTTTTAATAATTAACAAATTTATAGTGTTAGATCTAGGTATTAAGAGCATTTTCTTCAAATAAGATAACTGTATACAAGACAGAAATCAACAACAATAAAAAAAATTTTTGAATAAGTTGTAGGTAGAGGATTTTATTCTCTTTTAGATATAATATGAAGAAAGTATTTGATGAGAAAAATTAAATTCCGACTGAAAAACTATAAACTGGACGTGGCGTAATAGATTTAGGTGGTGATGCCTCTTAATAAGATCCGAAATACCTCATAATCATACAATAACATGATATAAGTACAACAGAAAACGCGCAAGCATAATCCATAAGCTCAGTTATGGGAAAATCGCGAGTATGGAAAATGGTTGACCACAACCAGGCGTTTAAACTGACCTAAAACAACTGCTTACTGAAAAACAAAATTTTTTTTTTAACCTTACTAAACAAAACGCGTGCCAAAGCCAATACAAAGGACTATCGTTTGGTACCTCCTTTCTGAACTTTTTAATCATTTTGCTGTGAGCATAGAAATTCAAAATCGAAAAAAACACAGATGCTGGTTCTTGAATCCCAAAAAACCGAATAAAAGGCCACTAAAACAAAAGTTTTGTTAGACCTGTCCAGACTTTGTGGAAGCCTACTTTGCCATAAAACTGTGGTGTCCTCCAATTACGCTCATGAAAGGCTTCTACAGTTTTCCACATACATTCATACCTACACTCATCCTCACACGACCATTGCAATAAACTCAAATAAATTGGTTGTTCATAATATCTAAAATGAAGCCCATCTGAAAGCTCACTGTTTACAAAAGCTCCGACATAACCTCACTCGGTTTACCCTCTGTACAATTCAGTAACCCACACTTTTCTAAACATCTTTGATAAAAGGGAGAATGATCACCCAATGAAGCTTTGCCTAATTGAAAAAAAGTATAAAATATCGCTAAAATGAGCACCAACATGATGCATCTTAACCTAGGTGCATCAAAGTGGGTGGGCTTTTAAATTTCGCACTTCGGCCAATGACATGTGATGCGAAGTAGTATAAACCACGCCCTGGTTAATAGGTAATCAATCAAATTAGGCGATATGGGAGGAACGGAGTAAAAAGAATGATTTATATAGAATAAGAGACTGTGTTTGGTGAAAGCTTCTGAAGTGCCTCGGGCTTTTGCGTTTGGGTTTTACAGGTAGCCACCGCTGTTGTGGGCCTCACTTCGTAGATGGTGCTCTCTAGCCTTTTGAAGAGGATTCAAATCAGTCCAGTCGTAGAGTCGCCATCTTCGCGTATACACAATCGCGTTCGGTACTTATTCAGACGTGTTTCGAGCGAGATGGAAACAGTGTAAATTTAGAATGTATATTAGTATGTGTCGTTATTTAAAGTGCTGCCGTGCGAAAAGTGTTTGATGTGAGATTTGTGCGGAACTTGCGTGAAATGGATGCATATTGGAAGTGCGGCCGCGAATAATTCAAGACAAAATTTTTTTTTCGGACGATTCGTTTCGGGTAAGTTTCGTTATCATTTTATTATGTTGACCTGGAAAAGACGTCCTTTCTTTCGTTTACGTCACCTGACAATTCTTCATCTTTATTGTGGATGTGCGGACGCTGCATTTGCAACATCCTAACCTCATGAACCGTTAACATCCTCTTAACAGGTTGTTTTGTTTTCGTCGAGAGATCTAGTTTTAAAAAAATACGAGATTTTTGAAAAACATCAATAATTCACTAACTACAAACAGACAACTAATGACACTTTAAATTTTTCTTTTGGATTTGGGCCAGTGTCGTTTGTCACTTTTTGATTCTATAAAGACCGTTAAAAATAAATATTTGTATTCTAAGGGTGTTGTCATTGCTTATCAATAATACTCTGATAAAATTCCTCATCGACATGTGTGTCGACCCTATCAATCATACTAACCGGTCTAAAAAACAGCTTTTCTGGCCCTCTTCTAAATTCCACATTTTGGCGCGATTTTTATGTCAGGTGTTAAATGTCGTCTTGTTTGTACAAGTGAGCGTTTGTTTACATTAGATTGTTCATGTTAATATTCACCTCGAGACTTAATTATTTACATTCTTACGATTTTTATAACAATAAACAAAACGTCAATAAAAATAGATATAGGGAAAGGAAACACAAAATGCTATGGTATGTGTCCTATCTCACGAAACTGGTTCGGTAGGGTGTTTGTCCTCAACAAACTTCTTAATTAAATGGTTCGGTTGGTCTTGTCGAAAGTGAAAATTAATGAACTCGGAGAAACCAAAAAAAAAAAAAAAGGAAACAGTATGATATTTTGTTACAGATAGAAAACAACGCGTGTCATGTCATGATGTATCGTCTTGCTTAAAAAATCTACAACCATAAATAAGTTTATCGCTTGCATTAAATTTCATTGTTTATGCTGTTATACATTACTAATTTGTAACAAAATTTTTGAGTCATAGTAAATTACAATAGGTCCTTGTTTTACGTATCGACTAGATATAGACTGATTAGTGGAAATATTAAAATAGAACGCATAAAAGTGAAATATTGTGTATGTACAGTTTTTGAAGGAACATTAATCATTTCGTAATCGTCGTTAACAAAGAAAGAAAATTTAGTGTTTTTTTCATGACTATAATTGTAAAAAAGGGGTATTTAATCGAATAAATGGCTCGAGAAATAATAATAGGTGTCAATTCAACTGAAAAGAGACAAAGGCAATAATGGTGGTATAAAAATACAGATCATTGCGTGAGATTCGTCTCAAGTTCCATGTCGGGCCCCCCTTTAGACACGAACCTAGATCTCGTAGATTATAAATCGCCTCGACATTGTAAAATAGTGCTTGAAAATTCTTGTTACGACACGTTGTCGTGCCATTCAGAGCACCCATCCGGCTGTGTATCCATCCACCCTCGTCATTTGTCAGTATCAATGCTACAATGCTCCCCATGTCCAGCCTCTTTCGTATGCTAATGTCTCATGTAAATCCCTCATCAGTAAGCATCAGTTTGTTTTCCTGATGATCTCGTAATCAAACTTGGAACACAATAGTGTGAATCTCTCCAAGTGTTGATTTGAGCTAGTCCCCGTGGGTGGCTTATATACAATCCAATCATTAGCTAGGTATGTCATATTTTCCATCGAATCTACCTACATAGCATTCATCAACACCACGGAAGAAAAACGATCTAACCTGAATATGATGAGTCGATGAGTCAGTCGCACAAAGATAAGATTTGAATGCCGTTATGTAGGACGTTTAGTACAATTTAAGAAAAAAATTGCTCGTATTAGGGCCAAAACTTGTTATGCAACAATAGCTCCGTTTTTTCGTTAAGAATGGGTGGCGTTAATTAAAATTGACGTCACGACGTGGTGACCTATTGCCCTCCGGCTACAATTTCATATTAAATAATATCATTATGGTTAGATTGCAATTTTCTTCCTACCGCGTCTAAATAACCTGATTCTACAGAAAATTGCTTATGTAATTGTTACACGCCTTCGCGATGTAGATTGCCGCCATTTTGGGTTGTTATTGGTAAAATGAAGAACGTCAAGGTCCCGACGAATCAACAATGACAATAAACAAACGCAACGGTATAGTATTTCGCACGCACCGTGTATATTAACATGAGTCATGATGTTTGTAATTAGTCGATGTGTTTTCAAAATAGATGTTTGTTGTCTTTGTAGGTATATGACAATAGCTTTCCGCTACACTATTTTAAATCTTGACAGTCGAAAATAAACGTGAATTGGGTTACCTTCAAACCTAGTTTTTGACGGCTTTTGTCGTATTAGAAAGCAAATGAGGTTTTTTCCAGGATTATCCTTTTGTACGTGATGTTTATATAAGTCGAGAGGAAATTAATAAGACAGGGAAATTAACATGTCGTTTTAATTATAATCGACTTTATGAAATCTGACACCGGTTTAATCACTTCCTAAAGTCCAAAGTGAGTCATCGATGGGGGAAAATGTCGTCTGTTGATGCAGAAAAATTGAAAGCCTTATTGGGAACGACGACTAGAGAAAGCATGGCAATTATGTATTGAAATTTTAATTATTACTCGCGAATATACAACTTAATTGTCGCGTGGGACGTCCTAAATTGGCACAGTTTCAAAGGTTTTGTCCCCGTCTCACCTTACAACAACTGATGCCAATCAGTTTTACAACAATCGATTTTAAAATACTGAAAAACAAAAAGAAAACTCCGCCCAATATAATTAATTCCTCATTAGGAGGGGCCGGTATTCTACGCATTAAAATATTTAAAAATTCTTAATTCTAGAATTATAATCCTCGCTGGAGGTTACGCAATGTATGCGTTTTAAACTATAAGTATAGGTTTGGTATTTCCTTCCATCTACATCCATACAAATTAGCACAGCCTTGAAAACGTTTCTAGTTTTTTTTGTAACGCCCTTTTTCCTCAGGATTTCTTCACAAGTGCGAAGAACATCACGAGATCCTTTTTTCTTTGAGCATTTACAACGATAGGAGGAGCACGAAAACCCCGCCCAAAATCCTTAAGCTGATTGCAGATGAACCTGATGAAATCTGTTGAACCCTCCGGATACTGACTTTGCGTAACACAGTTAAAGAATTGTATTTTGCATGGTTTTTGTGCGCCGGAGGCGGATCTACGTGTTTTGACATTCAAGGGAGTCACGCACTCTGCGTGCACGCAACACTGCCCTCATTGTTAATATTGTTATTTTGGCAATTCTGATGTAATGATTTGCTTTGGGCTTTGGGAACAATTCCGCTCGTTATTCAAATCTTTACCACTATTTCAGTCGTAATTAATGCAAGTTGAAAATGATTGAAGATTTCCTGAAGTAATCAGCGCAGAGCTAAACAAGCAATTTACATTCCTATGGCTGAGGTCCGGCTGTGAAAATTTCTTTTGGTTACGTAATTGTTGTTGATGGTCCTTTTTGGATTTTGCCCACATCGTCGTTTTCTTATCCTCGTTCATTAGACGCGGCGTTTTAAATTACCTTCCCACATCGAATGGTACTTTTTCATTCCGCGAATGAGCTTGCAAACTTTCCATCACGAAATCCGCCATACTCGCGATGATTTTTTTCGGTCGTAATAGCGTGATTCGCATTACGCCAATGGCTTTTTTATAGTAATTTTCATGTGTTTCAGGCACCAATGGCTGATGATGGCGATGCATCCAAGCCCAAGTCGCACAGGCCGCAGGCAAGTATGATTTATATCCTTAATCCCGCCATTGCTCGATATGAATGGATAAGTAATTATTATTTATACGATGACACGTCTTGTTTCTGAGCTGATGTGCCCACACGCGGCCATTAATTTTTCCGGAGAAAGTGTTAAAAAAATTCAGCGGCCTTGATTTTGCCCACAGGTATGACCTGCCGGCGTTCCGTCAGGACGAGTCAGTTAAGTCGAGAAAAATGATTTAATAATCCGACCGCTATGACATTTCCCTCGGCATACGCAGTAGCGTTGTGCAGGTGCTAGTGGCTTTGTTGGTACCCAACCAAGCGAGACTCCTCTGTGTCATTTTTACAGAAAAATCCGCGCCAGATTATTTTTACACCTTGCCATTTGCGTTCGATTTGATTGTTTCGCCGAAACTATTTTCGTTTTTTTGTATACGCCATTAACCGACTTAGTAGTTGTGTTAATTGTCGGTAAAATGCTAAAAATACATTTATTGTTGAGATTTATTTGCAACAATGCAGGGTGAATTTAAAATGGCAGAGACCCGAAAAATAGTAAAAAAATTTCCAGATATGTAGGCATGAAATTGAAAATTCAACTTTCTTGTTTTCACGAAATTGTGATCATTATAAAGTGTTTCCTAACCTGAAAAACAGGAAAGACTTGGAAATATCACTGAATTTAAATTTACATCTATTTACAAGATCTTGATATTTATCTAGCCTATTTAGTTGACTAATACATTGTCATCAGTCAGTTATGAAGTGTTATTAAATCTGGATTAAAATAAGCAATGAACATCGTATAATAGGTTCGCAAACTAGAGGCGTACACAAACAACATCGTCAAAATTTTCTTATCTTAAAAAATAGTCCAAAAAACAGAGCTGTATGTCACCCAGATGAACACCAAGGAAGATCTCCTTCCAAAAACAATAACAACTTTACTGCCCTATATCCTTCATATGATTATGATGTCCTTCGAAAAAAAACTCAAACAAATTTATTGAAAACACCCCATTACGCTGATGGTAAAGTCGGTGCATTTATCTACCGAATATTGGCTTTATTTGTAAAATAATTTTAATAGAGTAAGAACAATTTAAAGATTTATGATACTTGGATTAAAGGGAACCATTTATGAAATTCAAAAGATTTTTTTGGTTCGTTATCTCTTTACCTCCAGTGGCTATTGCCCAAAATTATTGTAAACAAGTTTCTATTGATAGAATGATAAACTAAAGTCAATATTCCTTGGGTAAATGGATAAAATCTTCCACTGAAGTTTATCTCTATACCTTTCAAACCTATGATGTTTATGTTGTATAAAAAGGTTGCAGAAAGAATCTCAAAGAAAATGAACTCAGCGACTCAATTCCTGGTTTTTGATAAACGATTGCTTTTGTTGACTTTCGACAATAAATTGTTGGTCAACAGTTAATTTTACACCAAAACGTTAATTTCTTACAGCCAACAGTCTTTGGTGAGCATTTTGGTGATGTTCTATACATCCCTAGTCTCCCCTGCTTCTTTGCGGTTTTTTATGCTTTCTTTAAGTCAGACTTAACAATATCTTACTACAATATACTGATTTCTGTTAACATAACTAATCTTCCGTAGAATCGTTCTAATTGTTAAAAATTTTGGAATAATCGTAGTCTTAGAGATCTTTAAAAACCCAATTGATCAAAAAATAATCATAAATACAACGGTTATAATATTTAAATCAATTTTAGCGTAGCTGACTTTAAAGCCAAATCTTCTGTTTACTACTAGTGCAATAAAGACTGTATTGTTACTAAATACAAAGAATTTATGGTCATTAGACTTTTTGATTCCATCTGAGAAAACCGCTCGGGGCAGATCAATTCTACGTAAAAGTGGTGACAAATCTGCCTGCCCCAGGCGGTTTTCGTTTGGCACTCCAGAATTGCTGCGGTCTTGCACTACTTTCAATTTGGTTAACTTCAAATCCCTTATTTACCATCGCACCGTCTTGACAATTTTTTTAATTCTATCTACAGACATATTTGGAGTACTTGGTTTGGTATTATTTTCCAAATATTTTTTTGTAGAACTTTTTCTTTAATTTTTTAAGTTGTGTACAAAAACTAGCTGAAAAAGCCAGAGAATTTGATTGTGCCAAGTTGCTGGGTGCTCTGTATGATCTGTTCTACCTGTTTGATGATGTTATGACAAAGTAATATTCGAAAATGGCTTATTATTACTACCTGTTAAATTTTTTTCGAAAAATAAGGTACAAACAATTTTTATTTCCAGGGGCTCTATTAGCAGTTTCCTACAACGCACTCGCTTTCTCGACATTTTGTATTTACCCTGTAGACGTGGGGCGCAAGTAGGAAGCATATCAGGATCCTCTCGACCGGGTATCTATTTCAGAAACGTGATTTTGCGGTTCAAACGTTACAGCACAAAGACCGAAACCACAAGGTGCGGCTTGTGCAGAATATTTCCCTCCTGTTCGCATTTTTACAATTTTTATATTGTTCACGGACGTATTTTGAAATTTTCGAAATCACGCGCTCAATTTTTTTCCAATTATTATTCAATCGAGTGAAGGTTTATTGTTTATTGAAAAAAAAGGTGGTGCGTTTAATTACAATTGCAAGAACTGCCTCGAAGCGCGCACGTAACTCTCTAATACAGAAAAATATCCTAAAGGCAATGCCAAAACGTGATTCCTGCACCTGAAGGTTACCTTATTCGCAACATCCGCTCATTTTTCACAAACCAAAAGCAAAATAAACGATTCTAAGTGCCTTATTAATTCTAATCCGTCGATTGCTTGTCCAAACACTTCGCTCCAGTTTAGAAAACGATCTGTTTACAACAAACATAATGCAGTTACATAAAGTACCTACCAGTATCTACAAATAGACCGGCGTCTGTTAAAAATCTCCGCCTAAGAGAAAAAAGTTTGTTTTAACACGTCGTGTCGTACTATAAACATATAAACTCTCCTGTAGGCCGCCTAACGAAATTTTTAAACCGTTCACTCTTTGCGCGTGAAAGTGAAATTTAGTGATTTTTGACGCCAAAATCCTACTGTGGAATGTGAGACACGACATAAATACTATGGTGAGCCTTTATGATAGCGTTAACTGCTACTAAACGTTCTTTCGCGAGGCGAACAAATGCCTCTCTGTCTAAGCATTTAGGTCAACAACATCTAGGGTGTCTCCTGGTCGCACCTCTTTTATGAAGCAGTTAGGTTAGAACCCAAAACTAATTTTTTTCAAATTTTGCACCCCATTGTTGGGAATTCTATCAAAAGTATGTTGGAGGTTCGGACTTGAGGTGACAGTCAAGTTAGCATCCTCAACACAATTTTGATCATAACTTAACATATCTTTCTTTCACTGCTTCGAAACCATTCGATACAAATCACGTCGCTGAAGAGATTATCACTGGAATTTGGTATATTACAGTGACGCAATCCTTGATGATAATTATCACTCAACTTTTTAATTAATGAATATTATTGCAACTGCAGGCGCCTAAATTCCGGATACGCTATCTTTAGTGCAGACGTTAACAACAATGTAAATAATAAACATGCATATTTAGAAGATGTTGATTTATACCTGCGTGCGTCACCTTGAGCTTGGCTAATGATCATTATTTGTTCGGAATTTCAATAAAAAAACCGCCATTAGAGGTTAGAGGAATTTTTACCGAAGTGAGGTGAAATATGGCGTCCAAGATGTGGCCCATTTCGTTCTTCCCTCAGGATCAGTTTTATTTAAACCAACGCCAAACATGTTATCCAAATATGGCAGTGTTATTTCGCGATCGACAAATATGGTGTTACGGCTGCCGATACCGTTTGGACATTTTCGTGAAATTGAAACCCGTTCGTTGCACAAGTCGGGAAGTGACCCCGGACAGTTCAACTCCTACACCCTGATCAGTATCGGTGCAGTAATTGTGTTCGCCAACGACGACAACGACCTCCCGCGTTCCTGACCAGGCACAATGCCGTCAAATCCAGACATCGCCCACCAGAACCAAAGGCGCCCTTCGAGATGGGTCAAGGAACTTTTCTATGACTCATGAGAAAAAATGGCAAACTAATCTCCCCAAAATTTTATCGGCGATAAAAGGATATTGTTTTAGATGGAAACAAGATTGATAAAATCGGTAAAGTTCAGTAACCTGTAAAATCAAAAAACACTCTTTGCATGTTGGGCAAAAATGATTTCCAGTCATGCAAGTAAAGTTCATAATATCTTGCAAGTGTCCAAGTGGAAAATAGCTACTAGAAATGGGTTGATTGAGGCATTTATGATCATTTGGTACAGACCAAGGGCCTCAGGTAAAATTGCAACAAACATTCCACACGAAAGGAAATGATGACAAAGTTCTATAATCGTTCTACCTGGATTCTCAAACCATTACCCTTTATGCGAAGACATTTTGCGATAGTGACTTCCTCCTTAATCGATAGACTCGTCAGGAGCGAAGGTTAACCACGTAAAAAATTAAATTCAATCAATACACGATGACGGATCGCCGTTGAATAAAGGAACGAAAGTAGTACTAACATTCAATATTCATGCCACATCATGCTGTAATTCGCGAAGATAAAATTACAGTAAAAATGAGAGTGGGTTTTAGTGCTTGCTTCAAGCGAATTACCGTCATTAAATACAGGCATATTCCATATCGAAAGTTTTAAAAAGACACACGTGCTTCCACAAATCGGCTTTTCTCACATCAGTGACGACTCCATTTGATATAACTGACTGTGGGAACGTCCTAACGAGGCCCTTTGCACCCTGCCGCTTTACACAAGGGTGACGTTTTCATTATGCAACCCCTTTCGTCTGGGTTAGTCGGTAATGAGTTTCCGTGACGCGGAAGGGCGTCGCCCCTGCAAAGGGTAGCGGGTCGTGTTTGCCGAATTGAGAAGCCTCATTTTGGAAAGTTCAGGTCGCGGTCCTAAAGTGCACGTCTCAGATGTAAATGCTTTCACCCATTGTCAATTCAGAGTCACGGATCGATTTTACCGTTAAATTCGGGCCGGTTATCGAATTTGATGATTTATTTTACTTGCGTTTATTAAATTTAAGATCTGTAAACATAATGTAATTTACGATCATACCGGAAAAATAAATATGCAATATGCGAATAGTGTGTTGACCGACATCAAAATTAATTAGTTTTTATGAGGAGCGCAGTCGCATTAATCTTAGTTAAGGAAGCAGAGATTTTTATTGAGTTTGTCATCAGGACACGTGCGATTCAAACATTGCAAATGCTACATCGGAGCCATCTATCGCCTAGTCAATATATTAATGATAAGACGTAGACGAGCGCTATTATTAACCGCCCGGAGTGCCATCTTTAGTGCACATCCGTCATTCTTATTAGACGAGCAGCTTTACGCCTGCTGGTCATGAATAATACCAGCAATCGACTTGGATCTTAATTAAAACTATACGAACATGGATTTTTTCTCTTGGTTCCGTTTGGTTTTTATCACCAGTGCGATCTGTTTGCGTGTTTGCATCAATGAGTTTCGGGTTCTTCTCTTTCTCTGAGAGAAAGTGCACTGACTCACCAGAAAACCGGCTGTTTACCGAAATTTTTGCAAAAGTAACCTTCAGTAGCAGTCATTAGAAAACGGTTTTTTCTCAATTAACTCATATTCTATTATATATCCTTTATTTACTTTGCTCATTGTCATCTTTTTCTCACCTCAGGAATATTTATAATTATCCAACAGATTCCACGCGACGTGTTCTATTGTTAGATGCGTCATGCTAGATAATTTGCATTTTCTTTCAACTTGTGTTACTATGTTTTATTTGTTCTTGTCGCATTCATGCTTCCGTCAAAATATGTTGGCAGCTAGCCACATTACCAATAGCCTGCATATTTGAGGTTTTTTTTGGTCAACTTATTCTATGTTTGGAACCTTCAACATCTCATTTCAAGTCTACAGCTTTTATGGTTATGGAATTACAAGTTTTTTATTTAACAAATGACATAAATTTGCAAGTTGCGAAACTAAAAAAAAACTGAAAGGTATGCAGATAATGTTTCTGATAAATTGAAATCAATTTTGACATTGTAAATAATAGAAAGTTTCACTAAATTGGATAAGAAAGGGTTTAGGTGTCGATAATTACTCATATCACATTTCAAAAATGTGGGTTCCTAATCTTCCCCTCTCTAATCACCGGTTATCAGGTTTCCTCGTGCCACGTGGTATAACTTTTCCGGCTCTGAAATGACCTTTCCCTTTTAGTGCTAACCCTTTCGTCTTATCTAGAGATCTTTTCCGCGTCCGCAAATCTAAAATAATCTGTGATAATTGACAAGTTGGATCTGGTCCAGCCTTGACAAAGCTTTCATACATTTCCGAAAAGAATTGCAACTCGCGGACGTCTCATTCGTTGGCAGGTATTCACCTAAATAGACAGACGATTGAGCGTTTCCGTGAAGCACACAAGTACTGTAAAATTAACAGCCTCTGTTAACTTGTAATAGTATAAATAAATTGACAGACACCAGGAGCTTCCCGGAATAGTTTAGATTGAAGAAATGAAGCTTCTACGAAAACAGACGACGCGATTATTCGCATGACGGAGAAAAAAATCTATTTGTAATTTGATTTGTACAATTACAAATTTGACTCGGCTCGTTTTATCTTACACTAATAGTTTTCTTACAATGCCTCCCTAGAGGGACCCCCTTGGAGAATAAATATTTACAAATGGACTTCTTCAACCAGAAAGTTTGCTCATATCCTGGACATTATATCGTCCACATTTCGTTGTACATTTGACCTTGCTATTAATGAAGTTCTTGTCTATATTCAGTTTATTACGTCTGTAACTAATGTTAGAATTCTTGTCTCGTCTTATTTACGATAGGTATCGACAGGTCGAAGTTAGATTCAAGTGATTAATGATTGAAAGGTGTGTTGAATTTGCCTTTAGTGCGTCATTTGCTGCATTCGCGTTAAACGATGCAACATTACTACCTCTAAGGTCAATTCTTATCTTACACCTTTTGAAAGCTTAAATGCATATGAATTCATCCGTCTTTCAAAGCAATATTGACTTTTCAGATCTTATCAGAGATTAATTAAACGCGATGAAAGATCGATTCGTTGGAAACAATAATTATTGCCAAGTTAACATTTTGGCAGAATAATCACTGATTTTATCTCGTCTAAAAATATTCCTGGTGAGACCACTTGCCTAAATTTTTCCTGTATTTATTTTTTTGGCAAATATTTTGCCTTTATTTGCAGTAATTTTTTATCACTCGTTTTTTGATAAGATAATAAAGTTAGAATTTTGTGGCAAATTGCTCAAGCTGCATTAGTTTTGTGATGAGTTTTTAAAAATGTTTTTTCCACAGTACGAGGGTGCATCAAAGGTAAATATCGCTTCATCTCAAGAATTCTAGGATAATCGCCTGTCGTAAAAGTTTTATTACCTCCTATACGCGACCTATGCTACAAGTCTTACAACCTTTCATAGAGACATTAGAACTACTTTGTAGATTATTCCAAAAAAGTTATTTCATAATTAATTGATCATTGATTGAAAACTCGTTAATTATTTTAATTGGTACTCTAAAACGAAAAAAGCATCCATTTTTAGTGATCCTTGGCTTTCTATAAAATAATTGCTTTGATAAGGCTTACACCTTCAACTGACTCGCCCTTATCGCCTTGGAATAAATCTAATGCATGAATTATTAACTCATCATATCAAACTCCACAGGAACTAAGATCTTTTCCATTACCAAGTCCTGATAGGACCAGATGATCGATGCATTGAAAAGTTTTTTAAATTAAGCCATTTTGGTGGACGCTCCAAAAATTACGTTATACGATAATAATATGTAAATCCTGACCTAGAAAAAGTCAGTTTACTTTTTAAGTCATTAATGGTAATACTTTCACTGATCAGATCTGCCTGTCGTCACTCTTATCAGCATGGACATCAAAGTGGCAAAATTTCGCTCCCTTGAACTTGTAGTAAGTGTTTTGGAATGTGTATAACTGAGATGATCTGCGTCTCAATTTGCATTAATTAATTGAGTTATGCGCATTGCCATTATGATGAATTGATAAAGTCTTATGCGAAATTTGTATACTGTTGGTCGAAAATCGCGTTCCCGATGAGGTGTACACGCACGGAGAGGGGATCCAAGTGTGGTGTGCTGGTTGTACGGTTTTCCAGCAGCAGTGCGCGTCTATATTCGTGCTGGACAATCCGTTTTTGATTTTACGACCGAAATTTACGTTCGTTGTGTGCTGTTTTGTGTGATTTGTACGTTGCGGAATCTGGCCGGTGAGTGGTAATTTTAGATCGGTGCGGATCCAAGATGGTATAGACACGATTCATCAATGTCAATCGTCGAGCGTGTTATTAATGTTGATAATTATTTATGTTTATTGCTCAATTAGGGACGGCTCTCGAATACTTGGCTATAACTAGAACTAGGACTAGAAAAATTCAGGTGGACATTGCACTCTTTACCGGTACTTGGTATTCAGATTAGCTAATGGTGTGATTGACATGGTGGGCAATGGCAGGTGACGTCCCAATTCTCCCTAAACATACGATTATGTAATTGGAAACAACGATAACGGAATGTCTCCGACAACAAGATTAGAAATTGGGCAATCGATTGTGCGGCAGCAATTATAAACTGTGTTTGTTGATTTTGGATCGGCGGTACGGAAGTTCGGCTAAATTTACTCCGGAAAGTTAAAATGGTTGTGGTTTTGGCTTACAACCCTTCAGTGCGGGTTTTTCCTGAAAGTGGAACATTATCCTTGTATTAGGTACCTGTGCCAGTCCAAATTTTTGATTAGTCATTTTGTTCAACTTTTGCCAAGAATTTGGGAATAATTTATTGTGTTTTCTGCAGTCTTTACGGCCGACTTTCAAATTTGTTACAATGTTAACCGACGCCTTTACAAACAGTATTTTAATTATCATCTGCGTGTGTTATCATCGCTTCTATAATTTCAAGTCGACAAGTGCCGTCACACGGAATAATTAAGAGCCACAGTTTTTTTCAGACACACCTGGCTTTGAAATTTAATTTACTTTATTTATTGGCTATTTTAAATGAATGTTTCACCGGTCGTTTCATGTCCAAGACTTAATATGTTGCTTTGGAATTAATTACTTGGCGTCGTTGTTGTTCAATTTGCTTCAATAAACAAAACGTGATTAGTTGTTTGTTAAATTCGAAACTATGTTTTTCTCTAATGACCTATGCTAAAGAAACACTTTCACCATTTTGGTTTAGATTCAAATCTTCTCAAAAGTAATTATCTTAGTTTCCTAGATTCGGCAATTCGTGATCTCCGCACCTATTCTCTTCACCAAGCAATGACATCAGACCGCGGTCAAAATATCTAATAGAAAGCTGATGGGTTGTTTGATCCGACTTATTAAATTGTCAAAAATTATGGTAATTATTGTTATTAAGAGAGTTTTTTTATGCTTGTGGGAAATCGTTTTAAAAATAATCGTATTTACGATTCACCCAAAAAGACTACAGAAAAAGAAATGACTAATGTTTGTGAGTAATTGTCCGTCTGGCGTTGTTCATTGCGCAACTCCTCCTGCACACAACAAGAAAAAATCTTAATTTTTCCCTCGATTATACAAGTGCGGTATTTTTGAAATAGGTCTATGGCATGTTTGCGTCTGCAACACGTTCAAGATCGTCCAAACAAACCGATAAAAAACTCTCGGCTCTTCTCATTTCAACAGTAGCATTTCTCAATCCAGTACTTGAAACTTTTTCTAAACAAACATTGATCCGAGTTAATTATTGCGCTCCACTGCCATACAATTCCTCTACCAAAATTGGAACTTTTTTAAAATTCAATCAACCCCAATCCGGATCTTATCAAACTTGCACAAGCTCGTTCCCGTCGACCGGTTCTCTGGTAATGCATCGTTGCACTTTGATGAAATTCAGCTCAGATTCGTTCGGGTGCATTACGTAATCAGCGGGATTGTCGCGTCAAAACGGCCACCATCTGCTAATTGAATTAAAATACGATGGTAATTACTACCGTCAGTTTAGTCAAGTCGTGCAAAAACCACTAGTGGCAGAAATCTCACCTATGCGCGTTAGAAGTGGTACGTTGGTCTAATGAGCACATCGTTGGTGGCATAAATCAAGACTGGTTTAATTGGAAACAGCTTCTGACTTCGTAAACAACACGATATTAATAAGCTATAAAAATCGTAGCCGATTTTTGTTGTCTTTTGATGTGTTTTATAGCGCTCGTTTAATAAAACATATGTTCTCTGGTGGACTGTTGCTTTGCTAACATGAATCATGGCTTATGTCGCTCGATTTTCCATCAATATTGCCCAACCGGAAATCGTACAAGAATAATGGGCCGGAAAAATGATTAGAAAGTTTTTGATTGTCGCCTCAGAATCAAATTTTAACGGTTTTTATGGGTCTTCCTTCGGTGAGCACAGTTTGACGTAAAAATCGTGAAAGTTTTCGGAATTCCGAATATGGCAAATACTTGCCGTGCAGTAACACATACCTAAGCTTAAGTGTCTCTATTTTCATGTACTTTTTCTTCTTCCTGCCTTTTCCGACTTATTTTTGCTGCAGTGAAAGCAAAACATTCCAAATGAGATTTCTCACAAAAAATCGGATCATTTCCTACATGATTTCAGACGGCAGATTGAAACTATAGACGGCATAGCGATGCGAATTTCACTCCCCAACTTGCTGATTAATTATCTACGAGTTTCGAGGAAAAGTTTCGTAAAAATTTTCGTGTAACAACAAGCAACATCAATTTTGCGCCTGGACACGGGCCAGACAAGTAGGATGCTGTACGAAATCGGCTGAATGACTCGAAAATTAAGCGAAATATATTGTTTTAATTTTTCAACAAAAATCATGTATGTACAGGTCTAGACTTACACTTTGCCAAAAATTGTGGGCGGAAAATCCAGATCTGTGCCATGTAGGTTAATTCTTTTTTATTTTTGTGTTGACAGATCGCGATTACTCGTTCGATTATTATGTTTTGGTGTGTTGAACGTGGGTTAAACATGGTTTGCGATCCTTTATTCTCGTTCAGGTCCTTTACATTGAGACGTTCTTGCAAAGAGTCATTTTATTACCGTAATTTGGCAAAGTATTAATAAATCAAATCTGCTGGATCAGAGCCAGTGTCGTAACGTAATTATTATTTATTTCTTATTGGTGAGATATTGAAATATATTCTGAAACGTAACCATAAATAAGTTGGTAGTGCCTTGCGTCAATGAATAGACCAAAACTAGGAAAATGAATGAGAGTCCTGCTCCTTCTATGGAATTCCCATAATTATTATAGCTTTGGCAATTTGTTCTCTGACAAGTTTACAAACAGGTATTGATAATGCGTCTATATATAAACCATCAGAAAACCTTGGAATATATTCAAGTCTGGAATTAACATGCAAATGCAGGTAACTGTTCATTGGTTACAAATCCTGCCACTTTGGACGTTTTCTCTGCTTCAAAACTGGTGTACTGTTAGCTTTTGTTTTAAATGCCGACAACGTATTGACTTGAATGGACCGGTGCTCCGAGGAAGAGACGGCACGAGTTGAATTGTGGAGCGATTGTGAGCTACCATTATATTTAAATGTAGATCTGAGACAGGATCGATGGAAAATCGACCATACATGCACCCACTGATCTGAAATTTATGGATGCTCCACACATTTTACTAATCACCGCGATGACCCGCTTATCCCGACAATTTATCATCAAACCAGGTAGAAAAACAGGATCAAAGTTAACGTCTTTTGATTAACAACCATTTCCTCAATGGACATCATTAATAATCGTTTTTGTTCAGGAAGAACTAATGAAAGTTGATAAATCCACAAGTTGATTAATGGATCTGTCGGATAATCATCGAGGATTTCGATACTTCCCTCTTGCAAGGAGACATGGTCTTGATACTAACCCATTATGGACGTCAGATTTCCGTTACGTCACGTGACGTACGGGAAGACATGAAAGTCTGATTTTTAGTTGTTTGTAATAAAGCCGGCGGACGGTTTTAGTATAAGCTGTCGCTTCCTCAATTTGCCGCTACACAAACACACATGTTTGGTTTTTCTTACTGGGAAAATGTTGTAGTTAGGGAAAAATAAACAATGGAGAAAGTTACCGAATTGATGCAGTAAAAGAAACTTTAAAAAAATTTGAGAACAAAGACGTAATAGTCAAGAAATGAACTCTTAAATCAAACTTAAGCATTTATTGCTATTGCGAATCGACACTAGATAGATGATGACTAGAATTGTTAAAGAAAGGCTTGAAAGTAATAATATTACAAAGGCAACTATTAAACTGGTCGTAAATCCTGAAGAGATAGTCTCTTCTGATTAATACGGAAGCCGCAATGAACTAATCACCGCTATAGAAGAAAAGCCCTCAATTAAGTCGTCTAATCATCTCGAAGGGTTTAAAGAATCAATCTCAATTGATTTTCTTTGAGGCATGTATTATTTATGGAAGTTCCACGTGGCCGTCCATCCATAAGTCTAGATAGATGCCTCATTGGGATTTCTCTCATTATAATAAATGTTGTATGCTAAGTGATTCTTTATAAACCATTTAAATATGTTAATTCAATACGATGTATCATTACACATTCCGTTCGCATCTGACATCCTCCTGCTATACAATTGTTTATTTACCTACTTGCAGAACAACTGCCACGCGAACGTTGAATTATGTCCACTCCTGGATACTTTCCATTACTCGATTTTACCATAAATCAAATAGAAATTGGCAGTAAAAACTTTTCAACCTAATAGGTTTCGACACGAAGCGCAAACTTTCCCAAAAAACCTGACTTTCGCGAATCGTTCCCAACTGTTCCCGATTTTCCCTTGGTAATTACTCGCGAAAAAACCACCGAACCAGTATTTATCGGACATAGAAAGTTAATGACATGCAAATAAAGTGCTTTAATTTATTTGCCTTTCCGTTAGACCTACTTTGATTTAGTTCTGCGGCCAGTGAGCGCCCCTTATTTATTATTACAGGAGTTGGTAATTAATAGCAAATGGTGGAGTGTCATGTGTCGGCTTTGCGAAAATAATTTATTAAGTTAAGGGAAAACGTCGACGATATTTACTGGTAATTGCCACCGAGATTTATGCATACCGACCGCGAGTCCA
The DNA here is from genome assembly GCA_029207805.1 of Tribolium confusum. Lineage (NCBI taxonomy): Eukaryota > Metazoa > Arthropoda > Insecta > Coleoptera > Tenebrionidae > Tribolium > Tribolium confusum. Next base: position 18,378,827 of record JALGAY010000006.1, read on the forward strand.
AACTATATCAAGTTCGTCAAAATTGTGCTAATTCTTTCTTTTTCGCTAAATTTATGAGTCATGCGTGGGGACAGGCCGGTTTCGGACCGACCGAATTAGTCATGTTGTGTAAATAAATAATTAACTATAGTTTAATGTTCAGCAAACATTAATTTACATTATTTATATAAGAACGCATCAAACAAACTCAAGAATTCGAGAAAATCTTTTTATAAATAAATAAGACATTTATACACTGCACTACTATAAACAAACTTTTGTAATTTGATAAACATTACAAGTTACTCGAGATTGTTACTTGAGCCACTCACCGAACAACTCAAGTGGATTATTGCCAATTGGGAAACACTCCCGAACTTAGCTAAAGCACAAGAGGGTCGCCAAATAGGTCACTGAGTCCCTCGTTATTTTTTTATTAACTTGTTAGAAAAATAGGTCTTCATTATATCCACCAGAATTGATACAGACAAAAATTACGTCTTATTTCAGAGTTTTTTTCATCTATATTGTGATCAAAGTAATCTTTATTAATTACTTAGCAATCATGTAAATATGACGAAAAATTTAATATGGAAAATAATAATTTCTAAATTGTTACAAGTATGCCGAGTGTTCTTTTAAAAATAAAATAGATAGGCAAACCAAAAACATTTAAATCTATTAATTTATGATTATAAAGGACAAGTAACATTCTGTTATAGCATTTTCTGATTAGTTTTTTGCAAGAAAGACCGGATAAAACCTTCTCAAACCGTCATCACAAACAAAACGTAAATACAATCGTAGACAAAAAAAATCCTGTTTTATTTTTTAATGCAGGATACGAAATATTATCCTTGAAGTAGAGATGCGATAGAAAAAAGGTAGTGGACATACTATTTTAGCAAAATGGTCAACGTGAAACAAAAACAATGCAAAATTATCAATAATCAAAAATAATAAAAATAAAAATTGATGAGTTGTATGTTCTGGGTCTCATCATTAGTATAGTAGTTTGTAGTACGCGCTATTAATCATCCAAATTGTATGACACCATGCTGTAAAACCTAGCCAATAAACTATAAGCAAAAAATATACAAATATAAGATATAATTATTGACTTTTCTGGACAAGATAAAATGAGAGGCTTAAATTTGGATGAAGTATTGGTCAAAAGAACTTTGAGCTGGTAATAAAAACATTTGGTGGAGAAAGCTTTGACATGAGAGTTCTATGGGGTAACACTAATTTTTACTATCTTGCCTATCTATGGTGATTGAAGACGACGAGTTCCTTGTTCCCCACCTAAATTTAAGAGACATTCATAGCAAGTTCTTTTAGTAGCAAATATATGATATGATCTAAATTATTTACCATTTAAAGGTTCATTAATAAACGGTAGTGGGAAGCTCCAAATAATACAAGTAATGTAGTGACTCTTGTTACCCTGTCATCCTACATCTAATACCTACAATTAGAAGATTTAACAAAAGTATTGGAAATGCCGATTGGGAGATTATTTTGTAGAAGAAGCTTTGATACGAGAGTTTTTGTGGAATCAATTACATTAATATTTGGAGAAATATGGTTTTTGTACGTGTTTTTAACACTTTTTATTAGTTAAATGCTGTTACCGGTTTTGCCTTATTGACATCGTCAGGCGCTTTGTCAAAATCTACATGAAATAAAATGAATAATAAAACGGCATATGGGGAAATCTTATTTTAGTAGTGTGTCCTCACTAATGGTTCTAAATAAAATAAAATATTACAAAATACAATATACACTACACATATTATTACATTAATGTCTACAATTATTATCGACAGAGGATAGCTGTCGATGATGATTGCTGGCGATAGTCTATCGTCCACTACCCTAAGAGAGTTTTATAAGGTACCTTTGGTAGAATATGAAAACTATTAGGTACCATCTTCCTCCTCGCCTCAACTTTCCCTCAAACAGTCATCAATAAACAAAGTGGTTAAAAACTCGCAATGATAAAAGTAATGTCTAGACAACTGTACTCTATTGTCCTGATTTTTTCTACTACAACGAATAACTGCATTTAGAAATCCATGTAGAACCTTTCTCAAACTAAAATCACTACAATAAATTTTTAAGTGGTCAGCACAGATTCTTATTGTTAACAATCGCGGGGAATTTGAATTTAAAACGCGTTAGTTCAACACGAAATTTTAACTATTAGAATATTGACAATAAAAAATCAAAATGAGCACCAAGAGCTTTTTGCATCTTCTATAGATTGTTTCAAAAAACCTTTTGACAACTTTGATATCTTTAAAAGAACACATCTCGATATTGACATATAATTTAACAATGGTATATAATGTAACCTAAATAATAACTACAATCAAATGTTATATTTCTTTATTATTATTTTCTTATAATTAATTAGTTGGCACTGAGAGTAATTTGTTGAGTTTTGTTGGGTGTTGTCCTGCTGATTGTGTTGTTGAAGTTTTCAAAGTTGATGAGAACAGATTTCTTCTCCAGACCTATATTTCTACTAATGATATTTATCTTGCTTGATTTCTTCTTAATACAGGATGATAAATTTTGTATCAAATGTTACAAGATAAGAGATTATCGACTAGAACCAATAATGCATAATCAAGATTATAGTCTTTATCATTTATTTCAAATTTAGAAACAAAATGTGAGTGAATATTGATATGATTTATCTATGTGTTTTACAAAAAAATAACAAAACAGAAGAGATACAAAAATAACAACTGTTAATAGAATCATTTTTATATAATATCATCTAATTAAGAATTAAGTAAAAAAATTTAGTTATCATCCATTATTGCATCCTACTTTTAGCCTCCTCGGCCATGTATTCAAGTCTTTCTTGACTTAGCAGTTTGAGTAAATTTGTCTTTCTCGTATATTTGTTAACTGAGCAAAAACAGTTTGTTGAAGTTTAAAGAAACAGCATAAAAGTAGAAACACAAAGACTATTGAAACTGTCAAACTAATCCTAATAAATTTCCACTTGTCGGAATGTTTGTCTAAAGTGTTAGAATGACAAATTACATGAAGAACCGCCAGAAATAAACAGACTTGACATCTAACCAACAGTAGTGACCCCCGCTAGTGTTTAAATTTACTTAGAAGCGCCTTTTAAGTGAAGGTAATTCAAGACGGTCTCAGTCATTAAATTTAAAGGCCGCCTGTCAAACGAAAAAATTACCCGTCTATTTTGAAAAACAGTAGAGTTTTGACAGAGATTTGATGATGGAGTGAAAGGTCAGCGTATATAACGTGTCACACGCATTGACATTCTCTTTACGATCGTAATAAATAATAATTTTTTTATGAAACGCCGCCTGCTTCTGTTTGATGAATCCGCAGAAGCAATTTGATTTTGCAATTGCATCAATCTCAAAGTCTAATTAAATATTGTGTCGAAACTTAACCCAATAAATCAGATCCCTAACATGAATAAATCCTTGCACTATTCCTGCAGTTTCCTGATCTTTGAGAAAAGTGACACCCGACATTTTTACCTTAAACACTACTTCACATTTCCAACCTCTTTTATTATTTATAGCCATTGTACACGGCGCGTACATGGCATCGTGTGTGCTAGTCGGTGATGGCAATAAATCAGTCTTTGTTAAGGAGCGGTAACGGTTAAAACGTTATGACGAGGTGTTTAAATTTTTCATAAATCATGTACTCAACGAGATTAGACCCACAAGGTGAGAATATTCTTTCGGGCGATAAGTAGAAGATGATGTCATTACAAACTTTCCCTATGGAGTTTTTCCAAATTCGGCATGTGGGCCAGATCGGCAGCCGCATTTCTCAGATAATAACATTGTTTCCGCGACTGGTATTATGATATTTACGTTCTAAATCAAGTACAGTTATACAGGTGTTAATAGTCCGCGAATTTTTACAGATGCGATCATTTAGACCAGCACGGAAGCTATAACCTACTTGTTCTAACTGGATCCGTACTGAAAAAAAAATCCTATCCTGCACTTTTCTACCAAAATATGAGTGCACTTTTCTAATCCGATTTTTTTGTTTACAGGAAACATTCCACAGAGCACAGGAAACGCAAGTTGAGCACAAGTTTCCGGTAAGTGATTAACTCAATTAATTAATTAAGATTTTTATCTAAAGTCTAGGTAGGGCGAAATTTCTGCCATAACAAATCGTCCGACCCATTTTCCGTGCATTGCTCTGGAAAATCGGCCGAGCGTTGTAGGACTGAGATCGTTCGATTTATCATAAAAGCTCATCCTTGGCACATCCACTAAGCCAAATTTTTCACACACCATTCAAATCTCGCTTGTGATCATAATATTGTCATTGAATATGAGACAGTTTAGAGACTATTTTAACCCAAATGAAGATTCTTTAGAGTTGAAAAAGTCAAAAGCTTCTGTTGAAGACGATAAGACTAGAAAGGATGACAAGTCCCGTAAGGAAGATAAAAACTTACCCTAAATTAAATAAGTAGTAACTATTACTGAATTGTCTGTGAAAAATTTTAATAGGTTTAACAGAATTAGTGACACTTGGCCCAACAATATTGGCCAAAATTACCCACCAAATCATTTTTATGTTCTTTTGTCTTTTCATCCTTTTGTCTATTTTTGCAAAAACATATTTAAAAAACAAAAAATTTCTATTTTTTATTGTTATAAATAATTGTCAATTGATTGCCCAATATTATCCACTAAATAATTTTTATTGTCCACTTAAAAAAAATTATAAAAAGACAAAACTGTGAGAACCATTTTTACCTTTTTTCGCCAATTACAAATTTATAATTTTTTTTATTATAAATGATTGTTTATCGACTGCCCCTTATTGCCCACTCATTAGACTTGATTAAATTTACCACTATTAGATACATAAAAAATATGAATATACATATATCAGGTGATTCAAAAGTATGGAACAATATTTTACCCCGAAATATAGCTCCACAAATAACGAGAATCTGCTAAAAAATTTGTTTGATTTCAGCTTACGATAAAATTATAACCTAAAAGTTAATAAATATAAAATGTATAACAAAAAAGATGTGCTCATAGGACAGCTGTAGGTTTTTTGGCCAAAATTAAACAATTTAATAAATCTTACCTCTACACTAATTGTAAGTTGCACCCTCTAGGAGCTAGAGGGCGTCAAACTTGGAGATTAAAATTCGTTTTTAGCAAAAATTTACGTTCTCTGTTTTTTATTCAAACTCAATTTGCATTTTTTTTTGCAAAAAAAATTGGAAGTTAGTAAGAAAAAAAATTGGATAATTTCCATGAATGTGTGGAAGCATTGCAAGCGAAAATTGAGAAGACTAAGCAGAATTTTGTTATCAATTAAGATAACACTACTTTTTTGTGGTACTATATTGCAGGTTAAAATTGTTTCGCTTAATTTTGAATCACAATATACAATGTTGTTAATAATACTATAATGATCAAGCTAAAAATTCAACCAAATGTATAAACCACATAATGACACAGTAGCTATTTACGTAATCAGTTATGAAAAAATCGATTTTGTTTAACGAGCATAACGTTTGCCAAAACAAGTAAGCAAATCAAACGAATTTTGTAAATTATGCTAGTTAAAGAATAATAGGTTTTCTAAAACGTATTCTGCATTCCGTCCTAAAATGAACATTAAGATTACATATTAATAGTTATTTGAGTACAGTGGAGTGATGGAAATGAGTATTTTGCAACTCGAAAACCATTTGAATGAGGCTTGAGACTTGTAAGATACCAGTTAGACACGAAGGATGTATTTAACTTTTTGGTCATGTTTACGTTTTAATTAAATAGTTATATAAAATAAAAAATATATTATCGGTTTCATTTTTGAACTTGCAATAAGTGGATTTTTCATTTTTTTTGAGTAGTTAGTTACTGCATTGAATACAGTGTAAAGCCACGCAGGCAAAAAGAAAAGGGCTCCCTTGGATTTCATAAATGGTTGGCTTCGGTTCCAAGCATCATAAATCAATAAATAATTATTATTCTATTGTTAAAAATCATAACTAAAGTCAATATTTTTTGGATAAATGGACTGAGTATAACTAATAATATAATGGCACATATTTCGTAACTAGTAATGTAACCAAATTTATTACGTAACTGGGAGTGTAATATGTATGTAAAATTTGTCATAAAACCCAAATCCAAAGTAGTTTTTAGGTCCTATTGTATTTAAAGATAATGATAAATATTAGACCTTCTTACTAGTACTAGCTGGACCTCGACTCAGGCAAACGAATTTGATTTACAACAAACCTTTTAATAGCATCATTATGACAGTCCTAATGGCAATTGCATTATCATAAAAACCACTTTAAATGTGGATTAGTATAAGATTTCGTATCAGATTGAGAAAAATTATGTTGTAATAATGAATGCAGACTAGTATAGAGTATAGATTGCTTACAATTAGAGAAGACAATTTCGCCTTCTAGCTATTCTTCTATCTATATCAATAACTAAAAAGAATTTGGGAAAGTTTTCTTTATGTGCATTCTACTAAATAAAGTCGCCGTCGCGACTGTGCATTTACGTCTGCAAAAATCCGATAAATTACGTCGGCCGACAAGGAAAAAACGACCGGTTGTGTAGCCAAGAAGCGTGCATTATGCCATCAACCCTTATGGGGTGAAGGCCGAAACAAGGCCGACACCGGATTATCATCTCGGGCGGCATTCCATGCGGGAATTTCGTCTTCACTAAATCAAAAGCCGTGTTCTGTCATCGCTGAGATATGCGTAGACGAAGGTTGGATCGCCTTTCAACATCACCAGATATAATTATGACATCATTTGAGAGATTCCCGGGGTGACATAACGACATTTCCTAATATTTCTGATGCTGTTTTATGAATCTTGCGGCATTTCCTTGAATTGCATCACTCTGATCCAGATGTTTACAACTTTGATGCAATTGACCTTAACTTTTTAATCATAATGCAACGTCTTGGAAACTCAAGTGTACATTACCTACGCTTTTGATACTGCCAAGCTTTCTGTCGATCAATAATCAAGGTTGCATCTGCTCAATTTCGCTATGCTTGTTTTTAAAAGAAGATTCTTTTTTGCATATCTGAAATTGTTGTCAATTTCTAAAGAGTCCTTTCTTTCAAGTCTTTTAAGGGTAAGCTATACTAGAAGTATTTCAGCCATTAAAACGCTTATATAGTAGTATTCTGCTTATAAAGCCACTCTGACTTAAGTAAATACATCTTCTAACAATAGACATCCGACAATGGCGCCAATTACTATCATCGAGTTCATTTTTTAGGCTGGGAGGATTAAAAGTGCCCTTAATATTTATATGTTCCTTGTTTAGGTAAACAAACCCTTTCTGCAATTTGGTAACAAGCTTTGTCAAGTTTTTGTAGACTACATTTTTTATTATTTTTTTAAACGTTACATAAAGTTTAAGGATAAAGGAAACTTTACAAATTTCGCCATTGAACCTTTTTGTATTTGCTATTTTGTTAACTGTTAAGAGTAATTTATTTGCAAAATTAATCTCACCAAAAAAATTAATGAAATTGTATTCAATCAGTACTCGAGGGGAGGATTCAAGTTCACTAATTAAGTTTTTATGTCAATTAAAAATTCAAATTGGTGGATCTAATATGGTCAACCATAATGATAAAGTTTTTAGCAAAATGATAAACAATTGAATTGGCCCACAAGAAAATTTTGTTGAAGTTTAAAGGCTTCTAACTTTCAGAGGAATGAAGTAATGATCATTTTTTTATGATCCAGACTACAGGGTTGATATTTTTTAGGCACGTGACTGCACAACAAATCTAAAGAAAAAGTATACAGTACTGGTCAACAGTATACAGTCAACAGTATACCTAAAAGTGCATGAAACCAGCTACTCAACAAAAAGATCATCCAGTTGACTCCTTCCTTTTTAATATTACCAATTCTTACACTTTAAAAAAATTTTTTAGAAATATTTTAGTCAATTTTAAACAAAATAATATAAAACTCTACCCTTTAGTGTTTTTCAGATCACTGATTACGGTGTTGTCATAAGAAATATAAATATCAAAATGGTGAACCAAATATGGCCGACTATGAGTATAAAGATAAAAATCCTACTACGTAAGTCAATATCGGGTAAAATAATATGAAATTATGAGCAACTCGACGTTTTTTAGTTCACTCATATTATGTATAACGATTTTGCCACAAAAAATGTAAAACCCAATGGCAAGATTACAATTCGTCAAATAAGTATCTTTCGAGATATTGATCTTGCAAGCTAAACATTTTTTTATTTAAAATAGTAAATAACGATTTGAAATATACAAACCTATATACAGTGAGACCTCCAGCTACGAACATTTCTGATAGACGGATACCTCGTTTAGGCGGACAATATTTTTCTCACGAATAAAAAATGTTAAAGATACTAATGTATTTTGTAATCTATTAACGGACCCTCTGTTAGGCGGACTTGGACACTAACTGTTGTCCTCATATAATATAAAAATCCTTTCTTATTAAACAGATAAGTTAATGTGAATTTTATTTCATATATTGTCGTTTGAGATTATTAATTATTTTAATTTTATTGTACGTAACCCATTTTATTATTTTTATCATGAAATAGCCTCAAAAAATTAGTGATTTCTTTAAATAAACATTTTTAATACCAAATTTATACCCATTTATATCAACTATAAATGTACGCATCAAAAAATTTGGAACATCGATTTTGATATGAAAAATTTTAAAAGCAATTTTTCATTGTTATTTCTATTAAAAACAATTACAATATTAGTTACAATGATAATATTAATTATTGTTGAAATTGTCAATGATTTTTTTTTCATTGCCAAAATTTTGTACCAATTTTTTTGGGTGCAGTTATACCTACATTATTAAGATCATAAATATTAAAATATTTTGTATAGGTACATAAATTTGTTCGTGCGTTATTGTCGTTATGCGTCATATGTAAATAAATACAGTAATACACGCTATAGGTACTATTGCTTTGCCCCTTTTTTAAATATTATTTTCCAATGAGGTTTGGAGAATCTATATAATATTTTATGACATACTCCTATGGTAGACCGACAAATATTCTGTCACCGTCCCTTTGAGGAAGGTTTCACTGTACTCTTAAAATAAGAAAAAAAATTGATTTATAAAAATGTCAAAACTAACTGTGAAACTCAGCTAAACTAGTGACAAAAAACTATTTGTTAACTCCATAGAATTCTGCATAAACAAATGCCTTTATAATGTTTTTGTTTTAAATCTGTATCTTTAATAATAACTTAAGAACAAATTACGGTAGCGAAATTTGGTTTTCATCAAAATTGTTTTCTTAAAAAACGAGCTTGAAAATGTACTCATTTTTGACTTAACTTCAGATTCTGACAAACCCTATAGGAACATCCATATTGCACCACCCTGTAGAAATAACAAACTAGGTACCATTTAAAAAAAACACTTTGAACCAAACTTTTATGTAAAAATGCTTCTTTACCTGAAATGTTTAGCAAATGTGCTGAATGATTTTTTATAATATTTTGACTGACAATAATTAATTTATTGTTCTGGTTTTGCACTCATTCTCATTATATTTTTATAGAATTACTTTCCATATTTTACTAAACCCCAAACTGTGTGGGTTTCTCTACCCAGTTGGGTGTCTAGGCCAGTCAGTCGTCCAATTATCAAGTCAAAAATTTTCAAAATGATTTAATTCATTTCTTTTTTTTGTTATTTCAGTATTTATAAAAAAATCAAAATCAAAACATTAGTTAATCAAAAAATTCGGAGAAAGAAGAACCGACTTCTGTTCAAAATTTTTTCTAGATTATAATTGTGTCCTTTTAATTTTCATCCCATTTATAGTTTTTGCTAAAACAGAATATACTTTTACTGAAACTGGTGTAAAGCTTACCCTTAAGGCCACAATATCGCGTGAAAGCAACCAGCCCCCCACTTTTCGCATTTGCATGAATTTTTGGCGTGTGTTGTATAAAAAAATGTCAAGCTTAATTGGTTAAATTGTCTCGTCGCGAAAGAACACATGTATCAGACACGCTAAATAGCGGCCGGTTATGATTTATCGAGGAGAGGCATATAAATTACCGATCCAATAAATAATCGTCCTTTATGAATTGAGACAACCTCCACACAGAGCGGCGAGTGTTGCTGCAATGTCGCCAGGCTGTCTGCGAGTTCGCCGGTCGACGTCTGACACAGAAAAAATCCACATCCGAGGTGGGTTTTTCGGTCCAAGTGGGTGTCGATCTCGAGGTGTAGGTCTTGTCTCTCGGACCCAGCCAATAACTCTACGTCGTGTCGATTAGGAGCTTGTTCAAGACCAAGAGCTATTGTAATTGCTAATCAGACGGTGTAAATATTCCGCCTTAATTGCGCACGCGAATGCTCGCCAACAAAATGGACAATAGATAAGCTACCAGCCAAGACAAATATGGATGGCCGACTATAGACGATGTTGTCGGAAAGGCTTTCTTTATTTTCCCCTTTTGATAATTGTCAGCGATAAGTTACGTTCCAATGGCCTTAACCAGTTATTTATGCGAGAATAATTTTAATTACTTTTGCTTTTGTAATTTATTCTTGATTATGTTAATTGAGGAATGTTCTCACAATATCGAGATATAATAAAGTGGTTCATTGTTACCAACCCAGGTTGGTTCATTTCACGAAAACCGTATACCAACAAACGAAAAAGTATAAATTAACTTTCATAATAACTAACTTGCAGGTGCGCTTTATCAACAAAAACCAATATAATTATAGTAACACTGATATTTACGAAAGTACTTAATCACATTCTTTACAATTTAGATTAATACTAGAAAGGCGGATAAACGGGATGTTTTTGCAAAATATGCCAACGTTAAGGCCAAAAGGCAAACACAAAGGATCGTTATTTTCCAATGACTTTTATTCCAACACCCACATATGATTAGCAAAAATTTGTCAGACAAGATAATAGTATGCTTATACAAAAGTCAACCATGAGTAATCTTCTACCGTCTAATCTCCTCTAAAAGATGTTCCATTTTATGAATGAATTCTAACCCGCGTGTTATCATTGTTATTGTAATAATTTCTTATCAGGTTGTATTCCAAGCAACCAAACCTATTCTTATGTAACACTCGCGCGCACTTATTGAACCGCATCTTCCAATCAGATGTTGCAATAACATTTTGATATTTGTTGTTCTCCGATCACCGTTAAAAGTATCTGTGTCATGACCAGAGCACAAAGGCCCCAAGGCCAGAACAGTGGAGCAATTCTCCCGAATTCGAACATGTCGTTGCACTTGATTTTATAGGGCTTTCATGTCTAATCCTCCAACTTGGAAGGTTTCAAATCCTCGACCTTTGAAACACATGTGAAAATATTAGATTTTCGCATACTTGAATGCTTGCTGTGAGAAAAATTTAGCCTTGGTCTTGGATCAGGTTCGGGAATCAGCAATTTATTTGTTCAATAAGATCATGCAAAGCAAAATAACAAAAATCAGACTGGGCTTAACGGTTTCTCCACTTTAATGGGAATTTTCACTGATATTTTATTAATGAGGTTTCTTTTCGTAACAGTTCAGGTTGACACTTTCATTTTGATGCACCAGTTTATCCAGTTTTGTTAAGCGCAACACTGATTTGTGTATTTTGACTCGTCTTCAGTGATGTGAAGAGTGTTTCGACTTATTTGATTCATTTTTAAAACTTGTCGAGTGAGTAGACTAATTTTGGAAAACAAACAAAGGTGTTGACATCCTCTTCATTTATGAATGGCGACAATAAAATCGAATCCAATTATAAATTGCTTTTAATAATTTAATCTGTTTTTGACAAAGTACAATCAATCATGTTTTCAATTACAAGTGATAAGAAATTCGATTAAAAAAATCGGCATGTAATAATTATAACATTTGAACCAAATTATTAGTTAATATCAAAAGGACAAAATAAATAAAAAGTATCATTTCTGAATGAAGATAACTTTTGAAACAAAAACGGTTCTAATCAAAACTGGTATTCAGTTATCTTTCAAAGAGACCACGACCGAGACGTAGTCGCAGATTCGCTTAATTTAGAACGGAATGTGCCATTAAACCTAAGTATACTTAGGGTGTATCAAATTTAGAACAATACCTATTCTCATTGGGTAATTTAATTAATTTACATTACGTCAACAGTTATAATCAATGGGAAAGCAACCGTAATGACCCATCGCAACATAAATTAAAATCGCATTATTTTCTTGCAGAATACAGCCGGGATAGCAGCAGTACCATCACGAAGAGGACCTAAAAAGCTTTATATCAGAAGAAACGGGGATAGTTTTGGATTTACTTTACGTCATTTTATCGTCTATCCACCGGACTCGATCGCTGTAAGTAGATACCATCATAATAATATAGATTCTTCTATTAAACTAATTTAAGGAGAGCGATGATCGGTACGCTGCAGTTGGGGCACTCTCAGCCCCTATGGACACCATTTTTGTAAAACACGTCAAAGATCCAAGTCCGGCTAAAATAGCAGGTTTACAAAAGGGAGATCGTCTAGTGAAAGTCAACGACGTTTTAGTGACTAACAAGAACTACGCGCAAGTGGTGCAGTTGATACAAAATACGCCTGATATTTTACAACTGCTTGTTGTTCCCAAAGAAGATGATATCCTCCAAAGGGTAAGTGTTTCAATTACTTATCAATTGTCATTAGTTTCTTATCTAATCTTTTCTTCGAAAGTAAATCATAATTGCAATTGTACAAAACAATTTAAACCAAGTTCAGATAATCGAGTTTGTCAGCTGTCATAATGGTATGATAGTGAGTTTTCCTTATTTTTGCAGTATTTTGCGGAAACAGCGTATAATCCCGCAAGTAATCAACATCCCTCAAGATTTGTAAACGATCATCAAGCAGCACAACAGTTCCTCACTCAAGCTATATCTCAACCTCGCGAGTTTCAAGTGGATGCTTTTTCTTGGAGGTCTTTACAAAACTCCTACGGTTATGATTACAAACAACCGTTGCCAAGAAGTGCCGAAAATCTCGATGTGAATGAGAGACTGAATCCGAATTACCAGCCCGATGACTCGTTTAGAAGACAGAGATCTCGGGCGCAACCCCAAGTGCCTCGAAATATGGGACGTAGGGCTAGCGACGGCTGTGCTTTATCCGATCGTGAATACTATAGTGACTATTCTGATTTGAACGATATGAAAACCATTTACAAAACGAATTATTTGCAAGATACTCAAAGCTCGGATATGCCGGGCTTGAGGTATCCAAATTCGGCAGGATGTCGTCTAAGTTTAGATGCTGGTCGAAGAGAATCGTGTTCTTCTACAACGTCATCGCGGGCCGATGGCAGTAAAGACAGTTTAACTTCATACGATTCAACATCGACACTAACAGGACAAGAAACAGACGATTCAGCCAGAATGACAAGATTCAGAAGAAGTGTACAACAAAAAGAGGAATTCTTAAAGATGCCAGTTGAAGCTTCAGTCAAACAACGAGAGTTTTACAGCAGACCAAACAAATTAGAAAGGGCGAAATGGCCACCAGTTGAACCCTTAAGACAAGAATCACCATCGAAAACCAAACCAACACATCAACACTTCCAAAGAGTCAAAAACGATATCGAGAATGAAAGAGATCTGCTACAAAGTAGTGGAGGAGTTCCTCGCAATTTGCCACAACAGCAAGGTGCTAAATCGCCGAACGATAAACCCTCAATGGCTAATAATAACAAAATCAAAGAAGCTTCAGTTGCTCCAAGTAGTTTAGATAACGTTGAAGAATTAAATGGATCGTTTACTGCAGAAAATAGTGAAATTTCTGACGATAAAAGGTAAGAATTACGAATTTAAGAATTTGTCAGATTTCATAATTGTGATTTTTAGATTATACCCTCCTAGTATTCAAATGGTGCATAAAAGAGCTCGTCAGTTCGAAAGCGGCAAACCTGAAAACGATCCTCAACTCAGCGACCGCACACTTTATTTCAAATCCGAAATAGCGAGATTCAGTTCGAAAAAGATCGTTCCGAATGTGACCGAAAGAGCACAAGAGTTCGAAACGCGTTCAGAGCCTACAAACCGCGAAACCCCATCTACTATCATCACTCCTAAGAAGATCCAAAGAGATTCGCGTTCTTTGGATAGTAACGGTAAGTTGGTTGAAAGTTAGAGCCGGTGATATTGATTTTGGTAAAGGGAGCACCGCCAGCAGTACCAGCATCGGCGAAACGATCGCCAAACAACTTTCTGGAAATGTAATGATTTCCACTGGAAGTAAATATATTCACTGTCCACCACCTTCAGAATATGGCAAGCCCACAGGTTAGATATAGGTGTTGGCGCGAGTTTATTAATGATAGCCGTAGCGGGGGCGTGACAATTAAATTCATTGACTTCGAACAAGTGGGATGTTTTATCGCGGAACGTGTGATCGTACAACGGGAAAAAATCGCATCTCCATATTGCGCAATTAATCTCATCTCTGGCACCATCATCAATTACTGATTTTTTCTTCAAGTAATTGCCTCGCCAGTTCGTTCAAATTTAGATGTCACGCCCAACCTAACAACTAATCAGTGCCTGCCTTCGCTAACTGGTCGAATTGGAAGATGAAAACATTTTTATGTCTACAGTTTCCAGTTTACTAATCGTTAATACGTTTTCGTAGCTCTTTGGATTTATTGCTGTAATAAAACCCTTACTAGTTTATATTTTTATTTGTTTGTTGTTGTAATGTTTCATAACATTTAAATTAACAAAAGATAACACTTTAGACGATTGCCAAGAATGATGTCACACGTCAGGAAACACATTTTGCGACATTTCAAACATGAAGCGACACTTAAAAATTTCCCAAGCTCACTTTCTTTCATTTTCATTTACTTTTTCTGATTTCCCAAGGTTGATAATTTTGACGTAATGGTACTTTGTAGAAACTTAACAAAAGAGCTTCTACCATTGAATGAGTTTCTAATGTTGGCAAATCTTTCAGAATTGTCAGAGAACCAGGCGAATCGAATTTACGCCCGTTCTACCTCGACGGACTCGTGGGTGGTCGTTGATACTCCCGAAATAAAACCGGAATCCACCAAGAGGATCAGCAGACAAGATGCGATCGTCGACGATGGTAACAAAACTAAAGGTAGGTTTTTGCCCAAATTTTCTGGGCTCCGTTACTATTTTCCCAGCGATAAACACTTGTGCTTGCTCCTCAGACCACCAGGTGGACGATCCGGGCCAAATCCCGTACGCCGACCTGCCTCCTCTTATCCCTGAACCCGTTGAACACATGCATTTTACCCCTTCCGTTTCCATTACTCCAGCTCCCACAGATTTAGTTCCTCAGACTTCAAAGGCCGTCCGGCCCAACCAGCTTGATTTGGAAGGGCCCATCAGGCCTGCTAGACACCTCAAACCACCGTCTTCATCAGTTGACACTCCGATGCGTCGTCCCGTTTCACCAGGTAGCGATCACTGCTCGTGGCTGCTAACCTAAACTAACAAAGGGAGTTCAATCTCCCTTTTTCTATCGGTGTTTTTTGAATCTTCATGGTTCATGTAACTTTACTAACGTCTTGGTGTCAGCATCCTTGTAATTCATTTGTTAGCTGTCTGTGTTTTGTACCTGTCTCGCACTAATACAATCTGATGTTACAGTCATTGGGGAGGATAACAAATCAATTGTGGTTAAAAGGAGGGCTAAAAATACTAACCTTGGTAAGTATTCGTCTGCTCGAATAACAACTAATTATTTGTTGCTTGTGTATTTTTTCTGCTTTTATTCCCGTTTTTTTTATTTTTTGTATTTGTTAGCTGACGATGAGAGAACTACTCGTCGCGAATCCTATTTGAAAGCAACCGAAGGAGGGAGGATGCCAATCGACAGCGACATGAGCGACAGCGATGTTTCGCCCCAGGTCCTGCGAAGGTAAGTTTTTTCTAAAGACTTGTCCACCCACATCCCCTATTTTCACACACTCAGCCTGTTGCTTACGGTTCGAGTCTTTGGTGTCGCTCTATAATTGTTAATCTCCTTCTGGCGTTTAGCGCGCACAGACGTTGGCGGCCGCCTTTGTTTCCCGGGGACATTCAACAACTTCGTAAGCTGTTTGAAGATGCTGCTTCCTCTTTAGGGTGAGCTGGAATTTGCTTGCCGGCACATTAACACGACTAACCCCAAGTAGACATTGTCTAACGGCTTTGATGGTGCTTTGGGCTTGCAGTAGACATCTGGATGGAGAATTAATTACACGCGTCAAAGGCGTGCAACTGGTGTTTTACTGATAGTGGTACCAGGTGATGGGGAGGTTTCGGTTGGAAGTGGAAGCAACATATAACGGAAATAATAACTCTTTGTCTTATTGCAACCGTGTTATAATTAATTATTTTTTTAATTGGGTAATGAAAAACCAGTCGAGATGTACTTGGTGGTCGTGGGCGCTTAACAACGTCTCTTTAACTTCTTCTTTTCTTCTACTTTCTTCTTCGATTTCGGCCTTGCATCTTGAGTTCATCGGCTGTTAATGCAATGCGACGTGTCCGTATTTCATTAACGCCGAACGTGCTCGAACTTTCCACGCCGTCCATATAAATCGTCATGGAAAAAATCGCAACCGAAGCCCCTTCTTCACATTGTGCAATGATCGAGATGCTCCAGTGATCAAAAAAACAAAGAAAAGCGAAAGCGATCATATTATGCACATTTTTTGGATATATTTAAGAGCACCCAATACTAACTAAATTATTTTCTGGCGCAAACCGTGACTAATTATTATTTTTATTTTTATAGTGGCAGTGCGAGTGGAAATAGTAGCAGTAGCGCCTCTTTGGACCGCGAAAAGTCCAATTTGAGTTCTTTAGATAAGGATAAGCACCCTGTGATTAGAGAAGGTCTTCTGAATTGTAAAATAACAGAAATTGATGGAAAAGTAAGCTTTACGATCGATTTCGCCTTAAATGATTCGTGACTTTTTTCAGCGTTCTGGAGACCGATCATGGAAGCAAATATGGGCAGCACTTAAGGGTCCGAAATTGTTTCTTCATAAAGATAAGCATCACCAGGTGAGTGTTATGACATATGCGTGGTCAGCTGAGCGAATCCCTTTAAGACGGAGAAAGAAGGCGTTTGCTTTTGCTTTCTATACCTAAACATGATAATTTCGAACTCTACTTAACTAACCCATTAAGAGTATCGCAACTTTCACTTGTTTTTATAAGTGTTGAAAATGAAACAATCGAGCATGCGCTTGTGATTTTAATTACAAGGGAGAGAAACTCATCCGTGGTAATTGCGAAGTGATAAGTAGTTGTTCTATTGTCTAAGAGGTTGAAACTTGGAATAGCAGATGGGAGATTAAGACGTCCCGCTTTCGAGTTATCGAGGTTACTTAGCTCGAGCGTCTGTTGTTTCCCAATCGGAGAGGAAATTTCGGGTGATTTCAATTCGAGGTCCTGCCGCAAAATCCGATTAGTATTTAATGTGCGCTTTCGTAAATTCCTCGTCCTGATATGGCGAGGTGACGTGCAGCCATCGATATGGCAACTTCCGCCCGTATTCAGCTTTACGAAATTAAAAACATATGCGCCTCCTCGTCCATCACTGGACTTTTACTTGGCGCGTGTCGATCCGCAGTCAGTTGGAAGCGTCCTAGCTTCTTAATGAGACCTCTCTTCGACCACCTACTCGACGCGTTCATTAAAAGCCGCACTTGAAAATCTCGTTCGACCTGTTATAATTTTGCTATCAGCGGTGGTTATATTTAGCACCATCCCCGATCTGAAGACGCGAGCATCAGTTGTGCGGGAATGAGAGCGAGATCATGAACGTCCTCACCGAACATCACCGGAACAAATCCGGGACGGTGTCCTGCATCCCTCTTCAACTCAACTTGCACTTCTCCACTCATACGTTTTTTCCCAGGAAATTGCGCCGATGGGGATCGACAGGATCCTGGGTAATTAGCAATTTTTCTGACAGGTGTTCTATTCATTCCGCTATTTTTGGTGGGAATTTTTGTGGTCGAAAAACAACACCGATGACATCACAATAAAGTGCACGAAGGTGATTTTCGCACTATTGTTTTGCGATTGCTAAGGGATTTTTTCACCGTGTGTAAAACGGTTGCGAAAAACCTATTACTAAATCTTGGTGTCTTCAAGGTCTTCATGGTATGGAATGTACGCCGAGAAAAAGAACGATTAAACCAATTTCATGTGACTACTGCTCCTGCATTGCAGATTTACGCTACTACTTTGCAATTACCACAAGCTTGATCTATTTCAACAAATTTTATTTGATTTGCGATTTTGGCAAAAGTAAATAGTTCTTTGATCGATCACGACCTTATCACAGTTTACATAACAATGCAAATAGAAGTACGTATTTACACAGTTTTTTTGTTTTTTTTAAGAGTCCTATGGGTACTTCCGACGCCGTAGAACACTCTCTTGCAAGTGGCGTCGATATGCGAGCCAGCGAAGTTAGAGTAGCAGATGACTATACCAAAAGAAAACATGTCTTAAGGGTATCATCCGTAAATCCTTGCCGCTCAGAATTTCTTCTTCAAGCTGATAATACTGAAGAGTTTACTGATTGGTTTAAGGCCTTACAGGAACAAATGGCGACTAATACAGAAGCTGAGGCAAAATTCGTAAGTATCTCCCACTCTTTTTTTTACAACAGATTAGATAATACAATAATTTATCTTACCGTCATGAGCACAAGAAACAGAGCATCGAAATATCTTTTGTGTTGTGTTATTACAAAGGTACATTTCCGGTTGTTAATTAATGTTACTTTCAATTTTGACCAAGTATAAAACATTATACCATACATTATTTTGAAAACAACAATGATATAATCGGAATTTCAAAAATTTATAGCTCGATCGTTAGACAGAAAAAACAGGCGAACGAAATGTGGGATGCGGTAAAGGCTGTAGGAACCCCACTACAAAAAAAATCAAAAATTACAATGAGCCTACGCTACACCCAATTTTTAATAGTTTTTTTTTTACAAATTTGACAAATTCCAGCATTATCTAACTGCGATAAGATTAAACAATTGCAATTTTTATTGCAGGACCCATCTACTGGTAGTAAGCAGCAGGCGGTCCCTCAGACGGTCCCAGCATCTACATCCATCCTAGTCCAAGGCAACAGCCGTCTTTCTCCTCAACCCTCAAAATCCAAATCATCTAGTTCCCGTAACCGATCCCCAACAGGACAATCTCCAGTCAGTAAGAACCGCAAACCGTCTCAAGTCGCTGATCCTTCTACCAGTCCTAAAGTGAAAACATGGCGTGGTCGTGTGGCCCAACAATTTCGTCGAATGCAAGGTGCGAGTTCACCAAGTTCCCCGACTGCTCCCGAAGGTTCAACTTTCGGGATTCCCCTGGAACAATGTCTCACGTCATCGGCGAATCCTTATGTACCGAGATTTGTCGAAGTGTGTACAGACATTGTGGACGCTCACGGATTACAAACCGTGGGGATTTATAGAGTGCCCGGAAATAACGCCTCAATCGTAGCCTTAATCGATGAAATAAACAGAAATTATGAAGAAGTGCCTGTGGATGATCCGCGATGGAATGATCTACATGTTGTTAGTAGCCTTTTGAAGGCGTATTTCAGGAAAATTCCTGATTCTTTAGTGACAAGTGCTTTATATCCGTGTTTTATTAAAGCGGATAAAATTGAAAATCCTGAAGCAAGGATGAAAGAATTGAAGAGGCTAGTCAAGAGTTTACCACCTCATAATTATCACACATTGAAGCATATAATGTTTCATTTGAAGAAAGTTATGGATAATTCTGAGGTTAATAAAATGGAAGCGAAAAATTTAGCTATTGTTTTTGGACCAAATATTGTTAGACCTGAAGATGACAATATGGAAACTATGGTCAGTAACATGACCCACCAATATAAAATTGTTGAAACACTCTTGACGAGTGCTGATTGGTTCTTTTCGGAAGAGGAAACTGATGAAGTGCCTATTCCAGCTGTTATAACCGAAACACATGAAGAGTCAGATCCGCCTAGTAGTCAAGCCTTGTTATTAGAAAATATTAGCAAATATGAAGGTTCTACATTCTTTGAATAATCTTCTTGGTATTAATTATTTGATTACAGCTTTAAAGGATAAGCAGAAGAATGGTGCATTATTTTCATCAATTATTTCGGCAGCACAGCGAAAAGTAAAAAGAAAATCAACCAAAGGTTCAGGTTCCTTAAATGAAAGTAAAGAAGTAACTTCTCCAAATGGAAGTTACTATTCGGACACATTCTCACAATCTGATCTCAAAGATGTGAGTCCTTTTTCCTAAAATCCCTTTCTTCTAACTTTTACTTCTAGAGTACAATTTCTGATGATAAGAGTAACGTAATACCAACGACAGTGAGCGAAATTGAGAAAAGTTGCAAACAACCTTGGTTTAATTACTCGACTGATAAAGAAGATTTTCACCGACGAGTTGAAAATTTTCGGCAAGAAACACAAGCAATGTTGCAGATGCCACGCCAACTAGAAATTTCCGTAACCAACATACGTAATAAAAATATCGAAACTGCTCTTTGCACTTTACTAAAACATTTTCTTACAGCTTCTAAGAGTACTTCAGCTAGTAACGTCAATCAAACACCACGACTGTCAACAAAAACTGTTGATTCTCATTTACTTAAAACACATAGTGCTTCCAATGTCTTCACACGAACGATAAACGTCGATAATAGACACAGTTTAGACAATTCATACCAAGTGCAATACAATAAAAACACTAGCAGTGATTTCGGTGGTAGTTTATGTGACGCGAACAGAAACGAAAGTGTAAACACCCAAAACGGTCGGTTAGTACGACGAGGTAGTTCTGTGGAAAACGTCAATTCCAGTTCTATGGACTTGAACGCAAATGGTGCTATGAAGAAGGTGAAATACGAAAATGAGGTAAATCTCAGGTTGAAAAATTTTCGTAGGTCCTAAATGTGTGTTTTAGGGTCAAAGAGTGGGCTCCCTGGATTCCCTGAACAAGGAAGTGCCCACCGATGACGGTAAGTGTTAAAACAAAATAACTAAAACCTAATCCGATGTGTAGAAAGTCTATAAGTTATTTTTGGGTGTGTTAGGGTGTAGTGCACCTCTGCCGCCTGTTAGAGGGTGGCGGCCGGTCAGGCCACCAGCTACCGCACCACCACAACGTCCCCCACGTACGCGACACTTGTACAACAGATTGTGAGGTAGAAACCGTGCTCTCCAAAGACAAGCTTTACGCACCCCTTTTTTTAGCTTTAGCGTAACACGTGACTGATGCACCAACGCCTCGATTAATTCTACTCCATCTTGTTTTTTCACTCATCAATAACAAATTTAATTGCTTTCAATGTTTCTTACGGTGTATACGTGACGCAAATATGCGCGTTTTTACAAGCAGCGTGAAGATTGAGTAATAACCGATTTTTTTCTTTTTTAGATACAGATCTGGTGAGGACTTTGACGGACCTCTACGACAAGAAACTAATGGAGAAAAAGAACTCTCAGGAGAATCTCCTCTCCGGAGAGGATTTTCCTTACGCGGATGAATCACCGGAGAAGACTCACCGAATTATAGCGCATTCCCTCTCCGATAAAGAGAACGTGCCAAATTTAAATGACCAGTACCGAAATCCAAGCTTACACAAGAACCAATATAGCAACAAATCAAACTTTTTACACTGGGACGACTATAAACTAAAAGAATCGAAAAAAGACACAGAGAAAGACGAAGATTCGACAATGACGTCTGAGAAAAACATATCAAACAAACACAACAATCGAAAAAATTCAGTGCCAAATTCAAAACTTCGACGATCCGAGTCGCTAAACAAACCGGAACGAACAGTTTCGCCCCTAAATAACAAATTAAAAAGGTCAGAAAGTTTGAATAAAACCGGGGATAAACTCAAACGTTCAGATAGTTTAACCAAAACGGAAAAAACGGAAAGTAACTTAAACAAAAGACGGGAATTGGCTACATCTGTCCGACGTTCCAAAGACGTAACCAAGTTGAAAAGGAAAAACGGAATGCCCGATAGATCGATTAAGAGACGTCATACAGTTGGAGGTACAAAAGATCCTGACAAAGTCACTTGGCTCGACAATAAATACCAAGAAGAAGTGACTTCAAATAAGGAAAACAAAGAAAAGAATTTACGAACGAGTTCTCCAGATTTAAGTTCGACGAGACGGGAAAGGTTCTGTTTCGAAATAAATTTAATAGATCCTGAAAATATGGTAGTCGCGTTGAAGCAGCATCTGATGGGTGCTCGGCCTCAGAGTTTTCCTGATACAGCTGTTTTTAAAGTACCGCTCGAATCTCACGTTTAAGTCGTTGCGTGCCTTACAAGGGAGTAGACTGAGCTAATAATGTGCAATACGCATGTGCATTGATAATCATTATTTATTTAGGGTAAATTCATACATAGAATGGAAGTTGCTTTCGTTTCGTGTGAAAGTAGGCTAAGGTTTTGTTTTTTGATCTTTGAAAAAGACGGAAATCTAATTTCTAATTGTATGACGGCCAAGTTTTTATTTTTACAGCATTTATTTGTTGGTAATTTTAAGTTTTTGCTCCTTTAAATCTATGTGATTCTAAAAGTAATGAATTAATTCAATTCCAAGGTGAAGCAATTAAATTTGTGATAAAAATGTAGTGAGTTAGGCTTGTACATAACTGTGTTGTTTTATTCTTCTCATTTTTAGTTCTTTATTGCTTAATTACCATGTTTTTCATCTTTTTTATTATTTCTTTCAAACAGTATTATTAAATACTGTGCCAAAATAATATATCTAGCTAAACTTTTTGTAAATATTGTTTATTTGCTTGTGAATTGGTGTATAAAGGTCATTTATAGGCTGAGCATATTCTTGCCTGTTATTGTTTTTTATAGTTTTAAGTACAAATTGTATGTGTTGTTGTATTTTGTGAAAATTGTAAATATAATTTTCAATTTATCCAGTTTATACTTGTTTCACTGAAAAAAACAACGACCCCAAACCACCCCAATTATCGAGAAGTCTTAAAAGTAGATAATTAATTTCAGAAACCCTAAATCGTACTTTCAACTCTAAGCTCTTTAGATAAGCTTTGATAAAAGCCTCAATTACAATCTAATAAAAGCAATCATATTGTTAATCAATCCTGGCATACAGGAACACAAATTACGCCACAACTATGATAAGCAGCGCCCTTATCTCCCCAATTATTTGTTTCGTTTAGTAAAACAGGTCGTTATCATTCAGTCTTTTTGAAAATCGATCGCCGAAAAATATACTTAGCGTCTGGTCTTTTTGAATGGGCTTGTAATATTTATATCAAATAAAATCCCTTGAAATAATCGATTTTCAACCTACGTCCGCCTTCGCAAAGACGCTAAAGCGCCGGCGCCCAGCGTCATCTCCAACAGACGACTTAATACCACAATCGGGAAATTTTAGAGGGCTAGGTGACGGCGTCCCCGTTATTGCCCACCAAATCCTTGACTAATTTCTGGTTGTTTTGTGATCACAAGATCAAAGAAAGCGATGCAGTGAACGGCTACCACTGGCATACCAGGTGAGTGCCTTTTTTCTTATTTTGCGACGTTTCGATCGCTCCATCAGGAATATGTCAGCACCCACCTGTTTCCAATTTATGAAATGTTTGTTTTTGAAAGAGCTTTGATCTAGTTTTTAAATGTTGTTCTTGCATGTATCTACCATGTGCGAGACGCTTTTATAAATCTGCATTATTTTTTTGAGATTCTACCCCAGACCTATGCTTAATTTAATTTAAACCCTTAGACAAACAAAGTTGGAGGGTTTGTGGAAAGCAAAGTAAATCGACTTGTTTCAATTTAATCCGCACAATTAGTGGCGCTTCATTTACTTTTACATAAATTCTGCTAATTGAAATAAGAAGACGCATCTGCAATCATATTTTGTGTTGTGATGAAATAAAAGAATTGATTGCAACGAATGATAGATGATCTCGTTATCCCGCTGAAAAGCTCAAAGGTCACATGGATATCACCGGGTGATTGACAAATTGTTCTCGGTTTTATCCGGAATTTTTATAACCTTCGATAGCTCAGTTGGTAGAGCGGTGGACTGTAGCAGGCACTTCTTGTAGATATCCATAGGTCGCTGGTTCAAATCCGGCTCGAAGGAATTACTTTTTAAATTTTTAATAAGTAGGTCAATTTTGGTCAAACTTTAACTCGGAGAAAGTAAATTGTAACACCTTCGATAGCTCAGTTGGTAGAGCGGTGGACTGTAGAGGTTCGTCTTGTAGACATCCATAGGTCGCTGGTTCAAATCCGGCTCGAAGGAATTATTTTTTCATAAAAAATAATTTTAAAAAATTACACACATTTTGAAACTGGATAAAAGCGAAGGTAACCTTCGATAGCTCAGTTGGTAGAGCGGTGGACTGTAGAGGAATTTCTTGTAGACATCCATAGGTCGCTGGTTCAAATCCGGCTCGAAGGAATTACTTTTTTCCTAAAAAAACAATTTAAAGTAATTTCATGCAATTGTAAAATTAAATAAAAGCGAAAAAACATTCGATAGCTGTGTGGTCTGTTGTGGAGGAAGTTCTTGTGAAGATCTACAGATCGCTGGTTCAAAACCAACTCGAAAAACAAATTTTTTAAATTAGATTTTCAAATTAAGTCAAAATTGTAATAATTGTCACTAAAAATAATAAGTAAGACCTCGATAGCTCAGTTGGTAGAGCGGTGGACTGTAGTGGCACTTCTTGTAGACATCCATAGGTCGCTGGTTCAAATCCGGCTCGAAGGAATTATTTTTTCATAAAAAACAATTAAAGTAATTTAATACATTTTTTAAATTAAATAAAAACACAAGTAACATTCAATAGCTATGTGATTTGTTGTAGAGGAATTTCTCGTGAAGATGTACAATCTACAGATCTGCTAGTTCAAATCCAACTCGAAAGACAATTTTTTTAAATTAGATTTTTAAATTAAGCCAAAATTGGAATAATTCTTACAACTAATTAACAAGACCTTCGATAGCTCAGTTGGTAGAGCGGTGGACTGTAGAGGTTCGTCTTGTAGACATCCATAGGTCGCTGGTTCAAATCCGGCTCGAAGGATTCATTTTTTAAATGAGTTTCTTAAACTAGCCCAAATTTGAAATGAGTATCACTAAAAATAATAAATAAGATCTGTGATAGCTCAGTTTCTTGAGCGGTGAACGGTAGCGGTTCATCTTAATAGTAGATATTTATAGATCGCTCGTTCAAATCCGACTTAAACGAATTAATTTTTTCTTAAAAAATAATTTTAAACTATTACACAGATTTTAGAAACTGAATAAAAGCGAAAGTAACCTTCGATAGCTCAGTTGGTAGAGCGGTGGACTGTAGAGGAATTTCTTGTAGACATCCATAGGTCGCTGGTTCAAATCCGGCTCGAAGGATTTAATTTTTTCTTAGTTTTTATTAAACTTAAAGCAATTTTATATAATTTGAAAATCAAACAAAGACAGATGTAACGTTCCATGGTTCAGTGGATTGTTGTAGCGAAATTTTTTGTAGAAATTCATAGGTCGCTGATTCAAATCCATCTCGAAAGACACGTTCTTTAATTACATTCCGAAATTAGTTGTGTTAAATTAAAAATAATTTAAGCTTTTTTAGGATAAAATCCTGGAGTAATTGTCTCAAAAAGTTATTAACATGACCTTTGATAACTCAGTTGGTAGTTTTTCTTTAGACACCCATATATCGCTGGTTCAAATTAAGTTAAAAAAATTTTAAAAACAAATTCATAAATTATGCCAAATTTGGAATAATTGTCACAAAAAATAATTAAAAGAATATCGATAAAGTAATTAGTAGATCGGTAGACTGAGTAGAGGTTAGACATTCAAAGATCGGTAGTTCATATCCAGTAGGGTGGGCCAAAAAAGTCGAGTATTATTTTAACTTCCGACACTGAAAAATTGATGAGCTCTTAAATTTATTAAGAAGGACCTCCTCATCTCAGTTTTTCATTTTTTCTTCAGTTCCATATGGCAAAATCCATATCTCGCCATTGATTGTACAGAAAAATTTTATTTACATTTTTTGTAGCAAACTGAACGCTCTAAAAAAGATATTTTACAATTTTTTTTACAACTCTTACAACTGTAAGATATCTTTGATATTTTGATATCTTCTAAACTTAGAAGATATCAAAAATTATTATATTAAATATTATTTTCCTACAAAACTGTATGTTGCGCATTTTATATTATTTATTTATCTACGAGTTATAAAATTTAGAAGTAAAACAAAATTTTTTATTAAATTCTTCAAAATTTGACCTCTGATATCTTCTAAACGGTAAAAACTATAAAAGAATTGTAAAATATTTTTTAGAACGTTTAATTTCGTACAAAAAATGTAAATAAAAGATTTTGCTATATGGAACTGAAGAAAAAATGGAAAACTGAGATGAGGAGGTCCTTCCTATTAAAATTAAAAGCTCATTTTTAAAAAGTTAAAAAAAAAGATAGGCGATGTTTTTGGTCCACCCTAATATCCGCTTCAAACAAATATCTTTTTTTATAAATTAATTTAAAATCTCAATTCCACGCAATGTAAAATTGAATAAAATCAGAAGTAACTTTCGATAGCTTAGTAGAATATAGAGGATTTTTTGTGAGGATCTATACGAGGCTGAGGCTGGTTCAAATCCGGTTCGAAAGACAAATGTTTTAAATCATATTTTTAAATTAATTTAAATTTGAAATAATTATCACAAAAACTAATAAATAATAAGACCTTCGATAGCTTGTTGGTATAAATGTAGAATAGAAGTTTTTTGTAGACATCCATGAGTCTCTGGTCGAAATTCGACTCGAATGAACTCTTTTTTTAACTTTGGAAGGTTTCAATTCGAAAACATTTCGTGTACAAAATTACAATTAGGAACTGTAAAAGCGCTTCACAACAAGCAAAATGAATATCAATTAGACAGCCCACGCGCTAAGAGATATTTTACTGCCGGTTGATAATACCGAGTGACATTTAGTTGTATGTGTTCCGTGACTAAAACAAATAATTCTCATACAACCATAAAAGAAGCAACTCAAAAAGATGTAACATAATTGCACTATTTCTCTGTTATAGACGTTGGTGGTTCTAAAATCAGAAAATCAATACTTGGTAAAGGCTATTTTTGCTAAAGCTTGAGATTTTTAAATTGGAGAAAAACTAATTACACAGAAGCATCAAATTTAATATTTTCCCTAAATAGTCTAAAAACTTTAGTAAACAAATCAATCAAAAAGGAGTCTCATTAGCGTTAGGAAATTATTAATTACTCTTTACCAAAAAACCAAACGCCAATGCTTAGAAATCAAATTATATAGGCTTTTACGCTGGAATATCGATCGGTAGTAGGAGTTAACATCAAAGAAACAGATGTCGACACACATTTTTCAAGTGACTTTTAGTGGCAATTACACTTTGATGAGTTTCGAAGATTGTCCTTCGACTTGATCTATCACTACTCCACCGCTAGAATTGTCTAAGACCCTATAATAACAGGCCCGCTTTCTGACCCTTCGTGAGATAGTTCGTTAATTAGCATACCATCAGCGGACTACAAAGCCGCTTCATCTGCTCACGTTAATTCCATCACGAATTACTAGTTAGTAATCTAATAATGTTTTCTCATTAAAGGCCATGCCGTGGCCGGGCGTACCGTTACGGATCGCTCTTCTACTCCTGATTGCCACCGTCGGCCCTCCGGGAGTCCGTTCCGAAGGGAACGTCGGTAAGTAACGTTCTTAATCAAATAGTAACGTCGCAAAAACGGTACCACGTTCAAGATTCATCATCCATCAAGCATGGCAACGAGGAGAATATCAAATGTGACACAAAGTGGATTAGAATTTTAGCTTTGGTAGAAAACAGTTTTTTCCTTTGAAATATTCATAACAAGTCGAGTAAAATCGGTTTAATTGAAACGTGTCGTAAATCTCACCCCTGCGGATTAATCAAAACTAAAAAAATGTATCGTTGGCGCGTTATTATTTTAACATTTGTTCCCTTTTTATACTCTAATCGATATATTGATTGTTCCACCTGCTGACGTAGGTCGCATCCTGACGCAGATCCTAACTTTGTTGCCATGTTAAGAAAACTGAAGACGATCTTGCTTAAATTGCAAAACTCTCTGTATTTCAAAATTTTGTATAATATCTATTGAATGCAACAATTCGCTAAATCCCGGGTTAAACCACCCACGCAGCAGCATGGTGACGTCAGTTTCAGCCGTTTCAGCGTAGGTTACATTGATCAATGAGTTTCAACCCCATTCATGAAAATTGCCGAATTGGAACCGTTGTTTTGGAAACATATGATTTAACAATACTGACCCGTCATTTCTTCTATTCAATTTCAATTTTTTTCAGGTTGTTTGTTCAGCGAACGATTGTGTTTGGAGGACGAATGGTGCTACGATGGTGAGTTTTAGGGGAAAAAAAATTAGCCTCGACTGTTATTTGCAAATTATAATTTCAGATTATGCTTTCGGTCGATGCTTACCGCCAGCTTCGGATGTAGACGAAGACGATTTATATAGGTTTTTTACAACTAACATCTATTATCTCTTTTTCTATTTGAGTATCTTTTAGATACAATCTTGAGAGAGAAGTTTTGCACGAGATAAGTCGGGAATTACGTCGATTGTTTGCTTTGGGATACCGATGGAGTCACGGATACACACAATGTCGTTTACAAGCAATGTTATATGCCACCAAACACGAGTAAGCTAAATACATTTCAATTTTCTTTTAATTATAGCTTTTGTATAGAATATCATTCGAAAACAATGCTTGCTCCCATTTGGTCGACCAAGATCTAGAAGGAGCTTTGAAAGCTCTCGAAGGACAAGACCCATTAGATCCGAGAGAAATGGCTATTGTCAAATATACCCCTAGCATTGAAAATCCCCACGCCGATTTTGCTGACGAAGTTTATTATCCACCAGTAAACGAATCTCCTCAACAAGCCCTCCGAGAGAAAATTTTAGCACCTAATGCTATCGATCGTAAGTCTTAAAAAACTTCCCCAATTAATTTAATTTAACAATTTATTCAGTTTACGACATGGAGGATCCTTACGCACAAGTCATCAAACGAACTTGGATACCCCAAATGCACAGACGTTCCCTTCCTGCTTCAGATTATTTTTCTGAGTACAACACACCTAATGATTTTAGAGCAGGAAGAGAATCTAGAGACGACCTAGAGTTTCTTCCACCTGAAAATGATGAACTAACCGTCAATGACCTCCGACAAATGTATCCACTTATCAGATATTTAAACCAAATGAAATTAAATCCAGAAGAAATTCAAAACACCTTAACACCTGAAGAATACGATAAACTTGTCCGTTTGTTAGCGCAAATTGAAGCAACTGATCCAAATGAAGAAGAGGAAATCGAAGCTGATCCATTCGAACGTTTTACTCTGGAATACAACACTCCAGATAACTTTCGCGCCGGTTGGGAATCACGCGATGCCCTAGGGTATAATGACGAAATTCCAGAATCACGAATTTATTTCGATGAAAACGATGAACCGAATGAGGAATACGGAAGTGGCTACAATACAATCCCAGCTGGTGCATTTAGAGAATTGAAAAATACATTCGAAGACAATAACTTTCATACCAAGGAAATCTTTAGAGAATTACAACAAAAACACAATTCGCAAAGCAATCCAGGTGTTTATACCGAAGGCGGGGTTGTGTATGCTCCACGTTCTGAAGAAGATCAAGACCTGGATCAACTTTTAACCAAATACAATTTGGGGTTTAAAAGACCTGAAAGACTCGATGTTAAAAAGCCGGGGCCACCTTTTGATGCACAAATATTAGATGGGAAAAGAGCAGTACCAAACAAACATCAAAATTTTCATTCGGCGTTTACACCAACTCGGAAAGATCTGGAGAGTAATGAAGTGGTGGCACAAGAACCCTATATTGTAGATACTGATTATGTTTATGTCGAATTTGAGAATGAGTAAGTCATAAATTAACGAAATTCAATTGTGAGAATTTGGTTTTTAGTGTTTACAAGTGGGCAGAAGGTAAACAACTAATCGGTAATATTTCAGACCTTTTGGGACTTGAACGATCAGCATTCAGCCATGGCCGGTAAGTTGTAAAGTTAATTTAGCTTAAACTTGATTTTGTCTCGTAGTGTGGACCATAACGAAGTTACCTTTAAAGTAGAACCGAACAACAAAGGATGGAATTCAACACAAGTAGCTGAACAAATCGGTAAACAAGCAAAATTTATTTTGTTTTATTTAAAAATTATTTTTAGGTAAGATCAAGGATACTCTAAGAGATGTAACAGGTATTATAATTACGGCAGCTGGAATTGGTGACAAGGTAAGTGAAATACTAGATTTACTTCCATACTACTTTTAAAACTTTGTAGACTAAAATGAGAACTGTTGTATCATCCCCAATTTACGACAACGAATTTTACATCGTGATCTTTATGGTATGTGGAGTATTAGGAGCTATGATAATTGCAGCATCAGTTCTGATCCTGATCAGACGACATCTCAAATCCAAGGAAAAGTTACAAGGATTATCCCGTCCAGACACCGAAGCAAGTAAAGACTATCAAGATTTGTGTCGAGCTCGAATGGCTACAAAAGGACAACCGGTTGGAGATACAGTTCATGGAAGAATAACATCCCTATCTCGAGAATCAGAACAAAGTCCTAGTAGTCGTTCTAGCACATCTTCTTGGAGTGAAGAGCCTGCATTACACAATATGGATATTTCAACCGGTCACATGGTTCTAAGCTACATGGAAGATCACTTAAAAAATAAAGACCGTCTGGAACAAGAATGGGTTGCTCTTTGCGCTTACGTCGCTGAACCTTGCGATACCACAATCGCTACTAAAAAAGAAAACGTGGAAAAGAACCGATATCCAGATATTGTCCCTTACGATCATTCTCGTGTAGTCCTCAATGAATTATCAAACGCCGCTGGTTCCGATTACATCAACGCTTCTAGCATCACTGACCACGATCCTCGAAATCCTGCATACATCGCCACTCAAGGACCGCTCCCACATACCGCCCCCGATTTCTGGCAACTAATCTGGGAACAAGGAGCCGTGGTCATTGTGATGTTAACACGCCTAACTGAAGGAGGCGCCGCTATGTGCCACCGTTACTGGCCCGAAGAAGGCTCGGAGCTCTACCACATCTACGAAGTGCACCTCGTGAGTGAGCACATCTGGTGCGACGACTACCTAGTCCGATCCTTCTACTTGAAAAATGTCAAGACCGGTGAAACACGCACCGTGACTCAATTCCACTTCCTTTCCTGGCCGGAATCCGGCGTCCCGGCGTCCACTAAAGCCCTACTAGAATTCCGCAGAAAAGTCAATAAATCATACAGAGGTCGGTCATGTCCTATTGTGGTGCACTGCAGCGACGGTGCCGGAAGAACAGGCACCTACTGTTTGATAGATATGGTGTTGAGTCGAATGGCAAAGGGTGCCAAAGAGATTGATATTGCTGCGACGTTGGAACATCTGCGTGATCAAAGGCCGAGAATGGTTGCCACCAAACAGCAATTTGAGTTTGTTTTAACAGCTGTCGCTGAAGAAGTCCACGCCATTTTGAAAGCCCTGCCACCACAACCTTCTCCCGCTCAGGCTGACAAAGATAAACAATAAACCGATCTAAACAAGAGCAACTCCTAACAACCAGCCCTGTTTGGGGTTACTTGAAGTTTATGTTTCGGACCTGACAGATTCTTCATCTTCGCACACACGTACCTTGCTCTTTGTTTCACAGCTATGATTACATATCCATCAGTTATCGCAGATCCTCAGATTTATTTTTCTCACATCAAAGATCAAGTTCTATATTGATGTTACTTAATATGTTTCAACTTATATAATTATCTATAAAGATATATATTTTGTGTATAAATGTATCAACGTTCAAAGCTGCTATTTTTCTTATTTGATGAAAATTTGATCAATTCAAACAAATATCGCGTTTCCAATCACGAGCCTACAATCAGCAACACCTTTTGCTTTCATTTAAATTTATGGAATTCCGCGTATTAATGTTTTTGGTCACCAGCCTCCCAAAAATGTTGATACTGATGAGTTTTTTTCTTTTTTCTCTTAATTAAACTTGACGCTTACCATAATATAATTCAGACTGAAGTAAATGAGAAATGTAAACTTTATTTATTTTTTATGAAGTTTTATTAAAATGATAAAGAGAAAGCTGAGGCGAGGGATATTCTACTTATCCAAATTTTATCACTACGAGAACGTCCTTAGTCCCAGCTGCTTATATTACGAGAGATGACAAAAACTTAAAACGATTAGACTTTTAAGAGAATTTAATGAAAAAAAAAAGGTATAATTACAAATGTTCTATGCTATAATGTCAACTAACTATATTTTGTCAGATAATGTTATGTATTGAAATCATTAATGTACTGAATTTATCTGAATTAGAATAGTATAATGTAAACTAATTGTATGTATACAGCATACTAGTTGTTATTTTGTCTTTTAATCCTGTCCCCATTTCCTGTACATATACCTAACTTTAGGGCTGTTATTAAATCCTGGGAAATCACATCTGATTTATTCTTGTTTCATTATCACAGTGCCTGACTCTTCAAAACAATTTACGTAATTACCAGGACTTCTAAAATCTCTACAATCAAATATAATTTTAAAACCTCCTTTAATAATAATAATTTTCGCAAATGAGATCACTCCAATTTAAAGTCCCCATTTTCCCTCAACTATTCTTACAAGATGAACGTATTACTGGCTGCAGATATAATTTTTGGCGCAGATAGGTCTTCTATCGTCGATCATTTATTTTCTGTTGAAATTTTTAATTAACAGCCAGTATTTAGGTTATTTTTAGCATCAATTCCCTAGACCGCCCTTATCCAATTTTGTTGTATAATTAGGCAAATTGACACGCACCGTTCAATAATATTAATTTTTAATTAGCGTCCTACTTTTGTAAGTTTTTAACGTAAATGAGGCAAGTTTTCGTTCCACAATCCTCACAACAAAATCAGATAACTCTCTTCTTTCCTTTAAAAACCCTTTCAAGAATACAATATTTCTACGGAAGACTGCTCACCCTCGCTTTTCTCTTAATAAACACGCTTCTATAAAAAGTGTCCGGTTTACATTACATTTGTATACAAGTATCCCAAAAGAAGACGTCGCATGACTCCATTCAAACATTTTTATTACGGATCAAAGCTCCGAAAACTGTTGAAACAATAATCCTAAAATTCTTCAAAAAATGCTATTTATTTTCGTCCGTATCCCAAGCGTGCCAAAATCGTATTTTCGAGGCTCAGTCCTCTGTATGTACATCTATTATGAAGCGACGATACGGATCAAAGTCGGCCTTGGTTTGTTACCGTGCATATGTGCATACATTATGGAAATAATAGACGTCTTATTTCGTCTCGTTTATTTAATAATGACACTGCATCCGAAAATGAATATAAGTCTGCAACCAGTTCCGGTAGCAAATTCAGCATCCTGAAATTTCCTTTGGGTCCTCTTCATAACCCTTGAGGTGTTAGCAAATAAACCCGTCTACATTCGATTAGTTAACTTTTGAAAAATTGTTCCGTCACAAGAAGTTCTAAATCGCTCATTTGGGATTTTTTTCTAGTAGATCGATTTTGACTTTTTGGGCATTGTCGGTCCAAAACAATGATAGTAGCGATTATAAAATAAGCGCTTCGTAACCATGGCAATCTGAGAGAGCAAGAGCAGCCTCCGTAAGCACACTGCGAGTGCGTCAAAGCAGCGATTTGAGCCAAAGAGTACACACACCCTTCCAGTTTTACATCCACTGTAGATAGCGGCAAGCTGGTCCGCTTTAATTGTCAGTGTTTTGTTTCTTTTTTGTGTGAATAAGTTTCTCAAATCAACGGATCATAATAGAACCGTCCACAAAATGACACCAGTAATAAACTGTAAGTTAAAAATATACACGGAAGACGGTTTAATTTTAGGCGCGCAATTTTCAATTTTTGCGCAAAAAGCTCTTTGTTCGAAATAGTGAAGAGAAGGGTAGTGGGGGAGGGAAGAAATTATACACAAACGCACACTTTGTTAGTTTTTACCCATGAACATGTGTCTTCAACATGAGATTTCGGCGGGTTTTCTCACTACCGGAAGTGAATTAACGACAGGCTTCCTCTGAGGTTTTTCAACCCCAATCGATGCACTTTACAATTCTTAATTTATTATTTACGGTAATAGCTGCTTCAATTGACTGTTTTCCCAACAAATAGTCTCTTGAGGTGATGCTAATACCAGAAACAACAATCGGACTACTTCCGTTTGGTAAAGGTCGTGAGAAACTGTTAAATCATCCAAAAAACTCTCGTTACTCATCACCGCAACAATTTTGCCAATGATTTATTACAAGTTGGTCCTTTAAATTCCTCCGACCAGACGCGGGTCGAGTTTTTGCCCGAACTCCAAAACTTGAGAGCAACGAACTCAGATTTGGGGGTGGGCGACGACCCCCATTTTCGATCCACTTTTCAAAATTTTCGATTTTCACCTCGACGAGATAAGTTTCCCGGGCAATGCCACGCCCTTTGGTTCATTCTCCTGCGGGACCCGGAACATCGTATTTCAGCAGGATTATTTGCCACAGACCTGTTTTGTTAACTCGTTTGCTGCTGGATTAGGAGCACCGAATTCGGCCGCTTTCCGCATATTTTGCGCGCATATGCACGTGAAAACCAATTTGTTATATCGCTGGCAGTAGCGGAGATTAAAATGCGAAAAAACGCAACCTTGGGGACCATCATATGTGCCAGTTAACTACACGATTTCGTTTTATTGATCTATATAAAATTTCAAGTTTTATTATGTCCGGTCTTCTCAAAAATGTCATAAACCGAGAAATATAACATAGATCGTCACCTTCATCTTTTCCAACTTGAATTTGAAATTTAAATAAAGGAACTCTTCCATAACACATATCTTAAGGCTAGCGCTAATTTCCAGGTCAAAAAATTAAATTCGCAAATTTCTATTGAAAACTTTTGCTTTCTCTACTTCTGATGCATCTAAATTGTTTTAAATCTGGCCAAAAATCCTCAATTGTGTCGAACAGGTGGGTGTCACCTTGTAAAATTCGAATTAACATTTCGATCCACTTGCCTCGTTGTTTGACATTACACTCCTCGTATACACCTGTACAAATTAATAGCTGACTTTAATTACGTCGTAATGTTTCCAGGACCTAGCCTTTTAAATTATTAAAAGTTAATTATTCCAGGCAAGGTCTTGCCCCGAGTCTGGTTGTTAGAATCCTAGACGTAATTCTATCCGCTAGTTTATTTCGGGAGTGCAATTGGTATAAATTTTTGCTTTACGAGTGCGTTGGCATTGACATCTGTTTAATTTAAAACTGGCTAATTTTGCGTGTATCGATTCTTGTCCTGGCGCATCCACCAGTTTTCCCGATGCTGCATCTCTGAATTATTCGTGCGGTCAGAAAATCCATTACTGGAACCCATTACTTATGGAAGACTTATTTCTAACCCCCACCCGTCTTAAGAAAAACTTTTACTTTTGCAGAAAACCCCAAGCAACGATAGTGTATACCACGATGGCGTGACCTAAGTGCTTCTGCCTAATTATTGTGAAGTGTTGAGACGTTTTAACTATGGAGAGCAATTCAGTGTCCCCAATGCCAGATATGGCACCTATTGCTGAATTTGACAAAACTCCTCCTACACCACCTGAAGATACTCTTCCGATGGATGATCTACCGCCACCACCAACGACAGTCACCGTCCAAGAAGAAAAGGAAAAGGAAGCGTGAGTATCATAAACTCGTGCGAATCGGGTCATCAATGAATAAAATATAACAATACCGGCGATAGATCACTTTATTATTTATCAAACAATATCCACGTCATTCGGAATCTCGAAAGTATTTTTACGTTTCACTTGATAAGAATGCAAGCGATGCGTGCCGACTTTCACCCTCCAATGAGAATTTTAATCTATTTTAAATGATAACAGTAATTGACCAACTTCTCTTCCCAAGGGGTGACATCTGCACACGCAGTTAAATTCACATACCGGTTAACAACTCTCTTGTTACTCATTCTAGACAATTAAATTGATTGAAATGCGTCATTAGACACTCTTTCTAAGTATAGTTTTGTTTTTATTGTCATCCTTGGTTACACACTAAGCCAGTGGGGTAACATCCTTTACATTATTATATCGCATTTCCGTTTTATCCCTGACCGGTTCTCAAAGGTATCCTTATCTTTAAGCTTTTGAATTCAACTTTTTTTTGTCCTGCTTCCAATATTTTAAAAGAAAAATACAAGGCGACTTGTTTTGTGTACTATAATAAATAAGGTCGATTACCTACTACAATAGTGTTTTTGTCAATCAAGTCAACGCGGTTTATTGAACTTGGAAAACTAAATTATGATTGAAAAGAAAAAAAGGAAACGCCCCTCAATCATTAAATGGGGAAACGTTGAAAAAAATACCTTCATAATTTATTCATTTTATTAAAACTACATTAAAAGTAATAATACAATTTCAACTAGACACATGCCGTACCACAAATGTGTATAACGTGTTGCCTATGCAACAGAATAAATTCAACAATATAATATGTGATTAAATAAATTTCGGAAATTTTCTTTGTCAATAAGCCTTGAATTATCCTATAATGCCTAGTTTGACCGTGGTTTGGTGCAGCAAACTCCACCAATTAGCATATAAAAGTAGCTGATTGTTCTTCCTCATTGTCGTAATCCCTCTATTGCCTACATCCTATATCTCCCACACGACCCTATCCCGAGATTCCATCAAATCGTCTAGCCGTTCATTATCGCAGGCCCTTTTTACACCTCACCTATCAGATGTCGCTATCCGAATAAAACCAAAATTTACTGCTTAGCTGCGTCAACTCTCGCGCAGTCCCGCTCTAAAGCTCAAAAGCGGTAGCTAAGTGGGTTTCTTCGCTCTGTCCTCTTCGTCTTCATTTTATTTAGTTCGCTTTCGGTCGTAGTGCGTGGTGTATGTGCGCATGTTGTGGCTACATGTAAACAAAGTGCACGTTTAAAATTTTTTCCAATTTTGATTTTTGGCAATAACTAGACACCATGGCGAAGAATAAGATGCATACGTCGTAAGTGGTAGTTTGAAGGGACGCTCAGAACCGGCTTCTATCGCCCAAAGCATCTCCGGACATTTAAACCCGTTCTGTAGAGAAAAACTTCCAACACTAGTAAAATATTTGTGCTAGATCATAAATTTTTTACCATGTTTATGTAAAATTTATTATCTTAATTGTGTCAAACGTTTTTTGAAATTTTGTAATTTTTTTGACGTCCTTGCTAAGAATTTGGCAATAGTCCATTTGGCACCAAATTTTTTTACGTAATGTTTTAACTGTAAAAAGTCACAGTTTCTCTCTTTAATCGTCTTTTAATTGCAAGTTTTTGTCATAAACGGGCCCACAATTTGATAGCATCTGTTTGCTAGAGTGTTAATAAAGATTACTAGTGTATACAACAAGTGTAAATTTACACCTGTTAAGTAAATTAGTTCTATCAATTTTGGGAGATTTTTTTATAAAGTAACGAGGTCGCATCTTTCCTACTCAAACACGAGATTTGATCTTTCCTCTTCTCGTTTAAAAACATTTTAACCTTGCCTCAGGTTTTATTAACAGGTTTTTATTTATTTAGAGGCAATTTTAGACTAAACAATGCGGGTGTTCACTTATGAACCGTATTATGTTCTCTCCAGCCCTTGTAGTCTCGAGGGTGTGAGCTTTTTAATCAATTAGGGATAAGGTTTGGCTCATAACTTTTGACCCCGCTTCCAAGTTATAATGTTTATGTCATGTAGTAACCTGAACGAAGATAATTAGCTGATGTATTAACAATGATATTGAAAGGTTGTGATTCTTCTATTATTACTTAAAAACTAATTTTTTGTATTACAAGAAAATTCCATTTGCTTCATTGTTGTTATTAATTCGATTCGAATACACGGAACGTGTCGGAAAATAGCTGGCATTGTTCCTCTAGCACCTTTATAAAAATAAACAACATTTAAAAAACGTGTAAACATTCACACGTTCCATTCATGTATAACTGCCCTTGGATATATACCTACATACATCACACAATTGATATTGATACTACGTGACAATTATATAACTGCCAAAGCCCAAAATAATAATAATAATAAAAATTTTAACACACTAAACAGGATGTGACTAACTACTTCTATTAAATGACTAAAAATAATTGCACTAATTGGAGACTAAATGTGCATTACGTTAGCAAAACACGTGAGATGATCAAATTCTTGAAGCACCATCGATAAAAAAATTAATAAGGAATGATACGTGTAATTTGGCAACATGAATTTAAATTGCCTGCACAGTTAGTTGAATTTTTGAAGAACCTGTACCATCGATGACCTTAACTCTCAGATAGAGGGGAAATTAAGATTACTTAAGTCAGAGGCTATTTTTATAATTAAGAATAGTTTTATCTACGTTACAACAATTTCGTCGTGTTTACCAAATAATAATGTTTTGGTCAACAAATATCGTAAATACCATACCCGATTGGTTTTCTGGTCAACCAACACGAGTTATATGGGTTATATAATTTTTTACAATGGCATGATAATAGCAAATATTGTAACTGTTCAGCAAACCAGGTTTAGTTTAATATTAGTTTTAGGAATTAGCACGTTCCGTATTTAAAATACCGACAGAGGTATTCTTCAATGGCGAAATCTGGGCCAAGATGTTACCAATTTTCACAGTTCATTAACACGGTGCTAGATATTTTTGCATGATATTGGCGAAAACTGTATAATGTTGAAATATCAAGCAAGGCGGAATCTAACCCAAAACCATTGTAGATTTAATAACACGATTAGTCATTGCAATAATCGTAATTAAGAAACATGGTGGATTATATCAAGGCCGAGTTGTTGCGAACTGATGCTTCACAGGTGCATGTGTTTGTAAATTTGCGAAATAAACCGCGAAATTTCAATTGATTCAGTTATCTTCTTCAGTTACGTCTCCCATTATGTAAATTCCCTCTTTACTCGAGCACTCATTCACTATGATAATGCCTTCAACAATAATATAGCCTTCAATTATTCGGATGGTTTTTTTCCTGAGACAATGTCGCTTTTGTGGTCTACTTATCAATATTTCAAAAAAATATAGACAGTTCAATGACAGAAATGACAATTTACTATGACTAGGTCATTGAATTTACGTTTTTTTATTAATAACGGCAAAATGAATATTCAGTGTGACTAAAAATGAAAATCCAGGTGCTAAAAATACTCATTACTTCCTTTCAGAATTAATACTCCTTTGTTTGTTAGAAAAAAACCAAAAAGAGACACAATGGAAAGGCACCCACCAGGTAACGGAAGATTATGCTATTTCCTAAGAGTCTCCTAATTTATTCAGGTCTGAAGGAGTTGAATGTCTATGCAATTCTCTCCTCATTTACGAATGATCATTACGTAACCACTAATGATAGTCATGTCTTGCTTAAACAACCCATCCATTAATTGAAATTAGATAAAGCACTTGGAATTGCTAATGACCAA
The DNA here is from genome assembly GCA_029207805.1 of Tribolium confusum. Taxonomy (NCBI): domain Eukaryota; kingdom Metazoa; phylum Arthropoda; class Insecta; order Coleoptera; family Tenebrionidae; genus Tribolium; species Tribolium confusum. Next base: position 18,418,589 of record JALGAY010000006.1, read on the forward strand.
GCTATATCTTCTCGGTAATACGATATATATGTTACTCAGCCTTGATTAACTTCTTGCCATTTCTAATTTTAAACTTTTCACGGTTCACAAGAGAGCTAAACTATTTCGGTCAATCTCCCAAGTCTTCTGCAGGTGTATACTCTCATACCGTTACGCCATTGTATTACGTTCACACAAAAAGTAAAACCAGAAATAAACACACTTTACCCAACTTTTACTTTTTCCAAATTCAAAATTTCCCGATATTGAATAATAATAATAAAGACAACTGGTTTAGTCTAAGACAGGTCTGATTTCACAATATCTTCATTGAAAACACCTGCATGATGGCGTCTGTAGGGGAGGCATCTTTTAAATTAAGTGAGGATGATTTGATTTATGACCTCATAATTTTAAGTAATGCCTGTTTTATCTTCTGTTGGGTGTTGTATCGCGATTACAGTTTAGAAAGTAGAGTCATTGCGTCGTTAACATTTAGGATTTCACATAGAGAATCGGGAAGAAGTATGCATTTTTTATGATTGAGATCGGAGTCTGGTGTAGGCGTCTTACATCTGTTTGATTTGAACGAATGCAATATTAAACAGCTGTGATAGCTGGGAATTGCAACGGTGATAAATGGCAGAGAGATAGAGTTGACGTGACGGCACTGCCACTAACTAAATAATTCGCAATGAATGAATAAATGGTCTGTAGTAAATGAACGTGAGAAAGGGCGCGATATTGCTACATGAATGTGCACGCACAAGACCCTTGAAAGAAGAGCAGAAAGTCTGAAAAACTGAAATGAATGGTCGAAGACGTTGCACAAGATTCGGGTCGACGACCGACTGCTCCTTCACACTCCAATGGATGAAGTGGGTCTCTGACTCTTTTTGGGAAAAATCATTCGATTTCCATTAGCGTGCCTAAATTATATGGTTGGTAATGGCTCAAAGCAACCGACATAAAGGTCACCAAATTGACACAAATGTAGGTGTTGGAAAAAACGTATTTACACTAAGTGTTTTCATTTCAAAGTTTATCTGTTGGGACTCTTTAAACGTTTTCTATCATCTCAGTCTTCTTTGACCTTTTCACAAAAATAACAAATATCAAGAGAAATAGAAAGTTGCTGGAGGGGTGCACGACGTAATCTCGTATATTTACTTTTGCAAGGGTCAAAATTCTCGCTCTAGAAACTTTTCATTGTAACGTAAATAATAATCGCCTTGACTCGGTTTAATATTATAGAAAAAGTTTGATTTTTGAATGTGGGAGAAAGCTCCTAAGTCAAGCGTTGTAAAACAAGTGAAAACATAAAAATTAAAAAGCATCCATCGAAAAATTACAATGCAAGTGAAATGTATAACTTTTTACTCTGACAGATGTGCAACACGATTCTCGCAAACCATGTTACTTGGTCATTTCCATCTTTTGTTGGTATAATACTTTCATGAAAGGACCTGATTTGTGACTTAATTGGTGAAACTTATGGACTTTCTCGATTCGATAGCAAACAATGACTTCCGTATTGATCCGTTTTACACTAGTTGCTAGGATCATTTATAATGTTTTGGAATTGATGTTATCGTGTTATACACTGTGTTAGCAGCCGACACTTATGAACACGAACTTGAACTTGTCGACTAATAAACGAGTTATATTTCGATAGCTGATTGATTTATCCGTTTCAGACACCGGCACTACGAAGAGGAGAACGAATGGGGTTGCGGAAGTTGGTTGGAGTATGCCTTGGTAATGATCCTGGCATGTATTCTCCTCTTAGCTTCTCTCGCTCTTACGTTATACTGGGTGATCAAACACCGAGGAGGTTTCGCATGGCGAGACGACCCTATCAAACAGTTCAATTTCCATCCGGTCCTCATGGTGGCCGGCTTCATCACATTCAGCGGATTCTGTGAGTATATCCGATCGAGCGAAACGAAAAAGTAGACCAAACGTGAATTTCTCTCGGTATTCATTACATTTAACAGTAGTTTACACGGAAGACAAACAGACTCCAAAACCGAAATTGTTGTCAAGGCTATAATTTTAATTGCATATTGCGGATGCTATCAATTACTAGGTCTGTCCAAAAGGTCGACGACCATTCTTTCGCGAACCATTTAAATTCCAATCTAACTCTTCAATTTTCTCTTGCAGCCGTCTTATTGTACAGAATATGTCGTTGTTGTCGAAGAATCTACGTGAAACTCCTCCACACCGTGTTTCACGCTTTGGCGATTCCATGTGTAGCCGTTGGTTTCTTGACGGTTTTGGATTCACACAATCTCGCCCAACCACCCATTCCCAATTTCTATTCCCTTCACAGTTGGATCGGATTGGTAACAATGGGCCTGTTCGCTATACAGGTGGGTATTTCTATTAATTAGCCGTCGTGATATGTTAACAAGCAGCAGGTGAACGATAATAAAAGGGCGTGTTCAAAAGTACAGTTACTTCAAGGTACTTTACGACCTCCGGGCTCTTACGAAATCGTGTCATAAGCGACGAGATGGAAAATTAACTTAGATTAACAGAAAATCTCCTTTTTGGAGGAGCTGAAGCGGTTCTATGACGTGACGCCGTGAAGTATAACGAGCGCAATTGGACAATTGTTATCAATTTACTCATGTGGGTGCACAATTTTTTGAACAACAATATCATTTATGTGCTCCTTCCGCATCACTGTACGATCTAATTGGATATGTAAAGGAGGCAAAAATCTTGTTTTTAATGCTAATTGACCTACATTCTGGCACCTTTAATTGAGTTTTCTTTGTTTCTGACAGTTCGTCGTGGGCTTCTTCAGTTTTCTCATCCTGTTATGTTGTGAAGGAGCAACAGCAGGTTTCCGAGCATCTCTGGTTCCTATCCACGCTTCTTTCGGCCTAACGACGTTCATGTTAGCTATTGCGGCCTGTCTGACTGGCCTCACTGAAAAAGTGTTCTTTTCGTTGTCGTAAGTATCTGAAACGGGAAATTATAAAAGAGCAAGCATGTTTTTGAATGCAAACATCTTAAGAATGCAAAATGTCAAGGTTTTCAATTAATGCTGAGGGAAAGAATAAGAGCCATTCTGACTAATGCGTTTTCTTTTTCTCCTATTTAGATCGTACTATACTACATTCCCTCCAGAAGGAAATGTTGTAAATGCCTTAGGAATGGTCCTTGTGGCGCTAGCTATTGTTACAGGATATATCCTGCAGAGAGAGGAGTTCCGGTTCCGGGCGCACATCCTCATCCGTTCCGGCGATCTTTAGATATCGCATGATCGAAATTTTTTAGTGATAATATTTTTGTACTGTTTTTTATAAAATTGTATCCATGATCAATACTAACTGTTTCTTGCATGCTCTCTCTTTCTTTATTGCATGATTGCTTGAACGATCCGAGTTCTGGCGCGCTGTAAATAAATGCCAAAATTGTTCACTACTAACAATTTCAGGGATGAATACGTAAAGAGTCCGTTGGAAGCTGGGGAAGAAGGGATAGTAGTGAACACTATTGCTATGGTGCTGGTAGCACTGGGTATCTTAGTATCTTTCGCTGTTCGTAGTCCGACACTTCGTGGTGATACAAAGGTGTGTGTTACTGAAAGATTGTAGGACAGTGCGCTTTCAAGCGCCAAAGTCTCGGATGTTAACGCCTCTCAAGAACCTGAACGTTTCTAACACCAACTAAAGGATTCTCAAACAGACATGATTTTGCATGTGTAAATTGTGTTTGTTCTGGTGTTCTAATTCGGATCATTTTTTCATAAAAAAAATTATGCCAAAATAGAAATCAGCATTACTAAAATAGCATCGTAGTGTAGCTATTCGTCGGGAGATTGAACACATCGCGGTGTGATCTTTCATCCCTCTTGTTTTTAATTTTCTCATTATCTTTAAATATTAACCAGTCTATTAACATTGTACAGAAACGAAAATTTGTTAACACGAAAAGCTCAAGACCCACTGAATGTATTATAATCAAATACTCATAGCTGTGTGTGCTATTCTATTAAGACTATAACTATAATAGAGCATTTTATAAATATTTAAGGATTTGTTGAGATATTTATATTACGTTTTATAGAACAATGTAGAATGTTTGTTGTCGTAGCTCTATTTCTAAAGAAAAAGAAGCAATCTGTTTCCTGTTTCAAAACGTAACGAAATTTGATGTTCAACTAAATCAATTAGAGGAAATTAGTGTTCAAGATTTGTAAATGTTAACTTCCAATTCCGTATGTATAATAGAAAAAGTACAATTTCTTTAATGGACCAATAGAAATTTAAAAAAAACTCGTTCATACAATGAAATTTTGTTATTTCTTCTATATTTGTTATATTTATATTTTTATTCCAGTTTATTGCGTAATATCATAGAGATAATATATGACGTGCAAGATAAAATATGTGTACAATTATTTATAAGTTTTAATAAATGTATTAAATTAATAACACTCGGTATTTATTTTATTTTATTCTCAATTTACCGTAAATATACCCATCTGGCTCCTTGTACTTAGCCTTGACCCACAGACAAATTGTTAGTTTATTGTTGTTGCATTGATCTTATTGCTTCAATTGTATGTCAAAATCGATAATGAATTCATTGATTGCAGAACATAACTTTCTATTTCCGCATAAAATATGATAACGCAATAAATAAACAATAAAAGAAGCATACAAATAACATAAAGGGAAAGTCAATCAATAAAAAATAAACCGTCTATAAAAACTAAGAGAAATGTTTAAAAAAACAAACACAAAAACTAAAACGTTATATTTCCTGAATTAAAAAAAAATAATGAAAGGAAACGAGTAATAATTTCTCTGATTGACGCTGTTGAACGATTAAGAAAGTAAAAACAATAACTTAAAAACCACAAATACCAAATAACTATAAAAAATAATGTAACAATAGAACATTTAAACATTATCTTAAACTCATTTTTTGGGAGATTGGACTTTAATTAAGATCAATTTCTACTAAAACCTACAAACAAGTAAAAAAGTACGCTCCTATTGTCAGCATAGATTTATTGTCTTCTTTCAGTATAACGTGATGGCAGAGAAAAAAGCTATATTATAACGTGAATCTAGTATTAGACGTTCCAGTTGAAATCTTATGATAACCAACATTTAAACTAAAAATTTACTAAATTATTTGCACAAATTTAAAATCTATTTTTATTCAAATAAAATTGAAATAGAATTTATGTTGCTAGAAAAGATATTTCAGATTTACACAACGTAATCTACTTCTCTCTTAGAAGAGAGTTAATCTAAGAAGACTGGTTACAATTTTAAGGGCCTTCTTTTTTATCCAGGCTGAATTGTTACTTATGTTACCGATTAATATTTACATATTGGTACTGGCTAGAAATTTAAAAAACCCTCTGCTTCTTATTTTTTCCAGCGAGTCGTTGGTTGAATATTCACCATTTACCACTTCCGATAAAGAGCATTGTCCAGGACAATAATGGATGCCTCGTCTAATTTTAAGAGCAATTAATTTGTTAGCCATTACTTATTAAAAATTTTGATTATAATTACAAAACTTCCTAACATTTGTAATCATAATTTTTTTTTTTCTAGAAAGTCGTTTTTCGAAAATCAGTTATCGGTCAAAATAAATGAAAATGGATATTGCTACAAAAATTTTAAACTTAACTAGATAAAATTAATGTGTAAAAATCGGAAACTTCTGTTTTAAATTTTTCGCAGACTTTAATGGCCTTAAAGACTTGCATGTGAGACAGTTGGTTAAAAAATAGATTTAAATTTTTGAAGGGAAAGCATATACAACCAAATATACACAATTTCACAATCCGCAACCAATACTACAGTTCCAAAGGTAGATCTGTGTGGAATTTATTGTTATAAATATCCACACTTTCGCAAAGTGAGGTAAGGATATTATCTAACACAGAAATTCTCTATTTTCAATAATAAATAAGTGTTGTTTTCTTCAATGTCCACAATAAAATGTTCACAAACAAATATTTTAGTTACCAAAACGACAAAACACGTTTTAAAATAGAAAGAAACCGCCAAAATAAGAATCTGTTCATTTTGCTCGGGGATTGATCTTAATTGTACCAGAAAATTCAAATAGTAATTCTCTAAAGACTTTTATTGATTCATTATATTCCTATACTGTAATTGATGATCATACATTGCCAGAAAAACTTTGTATTTTCTATTATGGTATTCAATAACTGAAGGATTAGGTGACACGACTTTTCCTTTACCACCCATTGATTTTATCGCTGTGGTCATATCAGGAAAGTACTTAGCAGCACAAGCACCTAAAATTGCCGACCCTAATAAAACTGACTCAATTTCGTCAGGACATATAACCGGGAGATTAACAATATCGGCTTGAGTTTGAGTAAACAGAAGATTTTTACTCAAACCGCCACAAATTAAAACCGACTCGATTGAGTGACCGGATTTTATTAAACTCTCAAGGATGTGTCGAGTACCATACTGGAAAAATATGCTTTATTAAAGAAAAAAAATCTGTTTCATACCGCTAAAGCTTGAACAGTAGCCAGGTATAACAGAGCTAGGTTCTTCTCACCTTTTGCTAGAGTCAAGCCACAGATCTACAAAAACCCAAAATTAGAAAAAAGTACAGAAAAATCACTCACTAACCGAGCCCTTAAGTGTTGGATCTGCTATAGGTGACCGATTTCCATGAAAATCAGGCCAAACATGAATTTCCTTAGTCAGAAATGCTACATCGTCCAAGTTTGTCTTTTTAGCTAGATCTTTCAAAAGATTACTTAAGTAAGTCTGGATATGCCTACAACTTCCAATTAAATTTTACTACAAGTACTAAACGGAGAACCCAACATTTCTCCAATTTTTTCTTTAATAGCAGAAGTTGCCGGATGTGAATCTATCACATGATCAATTAATTTTCCTGTTGCACTTTGTCCCCCCTCATTTAACCACATTCCTGGTACCATAGCACTAAAATAAGGGCCCCAAACTCCTGGTACAAATACCGGTTTTGGAGAAACTGCCATGTGGCAAGTGGAAGTACCACAAATAAGACCTTTAAGAAAAATTTGTAAATTCTGGTGAAGACTTAATTTTTTTAAGTACTTAATCTGGTACTAAAATCAGGATTTATACCAGCTTGACACCCAACAAGTCCCAAACCACCAGCATGAGCGTCTATAATAGAAGTCCCAACAGGAGTACCAACTTTAAGTCCGAATTCTTTAGCTGCTCGTTGACACAACCCTTGGCCAACGGGAAATCCCGGTGGCAAAACTGTATTTCCAATTTTGCGCCAGTTACCCTCCTGTAAATCACCTAAACCTATTTCTTTAAAATAACCGAAATTCCAACCGGCTTTTCCATCTTCTGTAATTTCATAAGTCCATTTACACACTAGAGAACATAGAGAACGTGAATCGCAATCTGTAGCTTTCCAAGTCAAAAAGTCAGGCAAGTCGAAAAAAAGTCCGGCTTTTTTCCACTGGTTTTGAAGATTAGTTTTCAGCCAAAGTAATTTAGGTGTTTCCATTTCGAGTGATATTTTCCCTCCGACATATTTAAGGACTTGATGGTTGAGTTGATTAATTTTGGCCGCTTCGTTTGAAGCGCGATGATCCATCCATAAAATAATATTCCGTTGGTCACTACCTGAAGGGCTCACACTTAGGGGATTCCCAGACTTGTCTAGTGCTACAAGAGAGCAGGTCGCATCAAATCCCAAGCCTTTAACATCGTCAGGATTGACCCCTTCGGTCACTTTCTACAACTAGCAATTGACCCAAGTGTTAATTAAGCTAATTTCTACCTTAATGCATGTCACACAAGCGTTCCAGATATCATCCGATGATTGTTCGTAGAAATCTTGTTGTGGATTCCAAGTTTGGATATTCTGGACTGCGGTTTTAAGGATTTTACCATCGTCAGTTACTAGTGCAGCTCGGGCACTGCCTGTACCCACGTCAACACCAATAAAATATGCATTCGACATGACTGATTCTACGGTAGTAACCTTGCCAAGGTCTTATTAAAGAAAACTTGATGAGTGGGAGAGAGGTTAGTGGTGATAGCCTTTCATTATTTAAGATGATAACAGAATAAATTTATGCTGGATTCATACAAATTATGTACCAGAAAGACAAGCAAAAATAATACTAGTGAAAATAGGGAACTCACTGTAATTGCGCGAATATTAATGCTTATCAGCGTTAGCGATAAAAAGGGAATTAAGTTTAATTGCGGTGCGCTGGTTAAGTATTTGGTTTATCTAACGTATATTATGGAAAATTATATCAAAAATTTTTTTTTCGAAATATCAGAGATTATATTGTGGCAACGGTTTTTTGACAATTATTTTTTTACTTAACGTCTGTCAAATTTGTTTTATAATTGAAATTAAATTGAAATAAAGGGTCAAAAAACACTCAGTTATAATACCACGAGTACTCAAAGTTATGTCGAATATTCTTGTGGTGGTATCACGAATGACCACAAGTGATACCACCGTTGTTCCTAGCAACACGTTTTCAAAATTCTGTCAATTTATTTTCAATTATTCTCACTCTCTTGAGGTAGTACTACTGAAAATAACATTATTGAAGGGTTACCGGGTTGAACCTTTTGACCTTAAAGTAGAACCCTTTTTTGACTTTAATTTCTATCTCATCAACACTTTTCCCAAAACTTTTAAAAGTGTGTCTTTAAATTCCTTTTTCTTCGCTTTTAGAATACTGAAACTATCAAATTTGTCAAAGATTTCTTGTTTTGTTTTTATATCTGCACTTTTCTTGTTCTATCTGTTGCAGTTACCGTTTTTCTTTTTTTATTCTTCTAGCCGTCGTTTTTAAAGTTCTTCTAATTTTTTTCTTTTTTCTTGTAATGTAGTTTTTATTGTTCATTGTTTTTCTACTTCTTCAAGTTCTTCAACAATATTAATTTTTGTTTCTGTAAACAACATCTTTGTTTTTTTTTTCTCCAAAACATAATTTTGATTCTTTTTACAATCGTCGCTTTTCAAATTTTTCTAAAATATTTTTTGTTTTATCTTAATCCTTTCTTGTTATTTTTCTTAGATCTTCTTGTTGCCTTGGTGTTTCAAACATTTTTTTAAATTTAGTTATTCTCATTAATTGTTATTTATTTTCTTCTATATAGAACAGATATTGATTTTCGCTTTTTTGATAAACATATTTTTTCTTTTTTTTTCCCTAAACATAGTCTTTCTTTTTCTTTCAATTGCTCATTTTCAAATCTTTCCAGAATATTCTTTTGTTCTTATAAAATCGTATTTTTCTTCTATCTTCTAGTAGGATCTCCTTGGTATGTCAAATGAAATGAAAAAGAATCCAATCACGCCAAACATTTTACTTAACACAATGCGACTTTCGACAATAATGTTTTTATCTTTATGTAAAAATTAATTTTCATCTGAGGATGACACTATAGTTGTCAATACAGCTGTCCGTCGTGTTATGTGATTCGATTCTTTTTTCGTTTGTCGTTTTTCGAGTTTTTTAAAAATCTTCTTTGGCTATTCTTTTTGTTGCAAATGTTCAAGTTTCACGGATAGTAAAAAAATCTCTTCTTCGATTACTTTAATTTTGTCTAACTTCTTGTACTTAGTCAGACTCAGGGACATATATACAGTTTCCTATCCAAGTTTCTTTCAATCCCACTCCTGACAGCAGTGTAACGTAAGATTATTCAATTTAAAAAGCTTTATTTAACAAACAAAAAGCAAATATTTACAAAATTCAAAATAATGTAAAAAAAATAACTTAATTTCATTCTTATATCACACTTCAGTCGTTCAGAGATATCAGTCATTCGTTGTTTTGATGTCTCAAAGCAACCCTATTTATAACAGGTTAAGAATAAGAGCCCAAATAGTATATTTAAGATTCTGTCAACACAACATTAAAATGGTACTCCACAAGTACCCATAATTCTAATTCTCTAATTCTAGGTTTGTCACTTTTTCGTCCCGAAACAAAGAAAAATAATTCCGCTTTATTCGAAAGTTGATAAAATTTTATAGAAAAAGAAAAAACAAATAAATGGTATGTTGTAAAACTACTTTAAATCTTAACTAAGAAGGACACAAATATTAATCTGTAGCAGTTTTAGCGTGAGGGACAAACGGAAAAAGTATTTTTCACAAAAGTATAACTTTCTCGCCTAATAAAAAAATATTAAGTCCTTTTTTAGAAGCCAGTCACTGAAAAAACTACATAAACTAATTAAGACTCTGTAGCTTAACTAAAAAAAAATCGTAACACACTGGATGTACTATAAGTGCGAAAAAAAAACATTATAAAAAAGTGTTTTAGAATAAAATAAAAATATAAAATATTTTTTACTCCCTTTGTTCGTGCTACAAACAAAAAAGTGCTCATGCAAGAAATTTATCTTCCCAAATATCAATTTTGCGGCCGCGAAATGAAATGATATATTATTGTAGTACAAAAAATATTGTGGGCCACATTTGCGCAATTATCCTGTTCAAGGACACCGACAATTACCTATTTTTATAACTTGACTTTTGAATTTCCCGCTTGTATAAGCATGAAAATGGCGGTCATCCATAATCAATCGGCTAGTCGCTAGTCAGCAACCGTTCAGCAACAGCCAACAGCATTCTCCCTACCCTTTGTCTCTGCTCATGTAATGGTAATGTTATTTGAGGTTATGTAATCGTAATCGCTATTATTATTATTTTTTTGCCATAAGAATGGTTCGACTCAAAACCAGGTTTATAAATTCTGCTTTTACAACTTAAATTTATCTAAATTTTCCCCTAGATACATCGTAATCGAAGTAAATGAGGACTCGCGGAAAGTAACCGACTCTCTCCAAATCACACAGGGGGCCCTATATCACGCAATTATAAAGATTTTGCAAAAATTACACGGCGATTTCGGTGTAGCAGCTTGTACAGCAGGTTTAGTTTCTCGATATTGCAATGAGAAAACAAGAATTGCCATAATTCGGTGTAGACATGGCCCCCATAAACTCGTGACAAGTAGTTTGCCTTTTCTTAGAACAATTGGGCATAAAAATGTACATGTTAATATGTTGTTTTTGGGGGCCACAATGAAACATTGCTTTAAGTTTATAAAGAGATATCAACAACGAAAATTTGACGAGTTTTGCGTGGGACTCAAGACTGATGAGGAAAAGGACGAATTGAGAAAAGAAATAATGAAATTAGCGCTTCTGGGCGGCCAAAAGTCTTAATTGTTCTATTTTTTCAATATATTTTTACGGAAATAATTGTGTTTTTATGGTTGCATAATATACACTATAAAACGCACCCACTAACACCAAACACTCTACGTAGTGCTAATTAGGTTTTTTTACGTTTCATTTGATACACCAAGAAAATCGAGATTATAACTATATGTAGTGAGGTGCTATAATATATCTAATTTTGATGTATGATATGTTTTCCAAAAAAAAAGAATCATTTGAATTTTCCTCGTATCTAAAAACCCGTTGTCCTCTCTTAGAGCGCCATTCTGCATACAGATAATCTCATTTTTTTTCCAATTCCTGTCCGTTCCGTTATTCGAACTCATATTAATCAGAAGACAAGTTCAAGTTGCGGTCATCCAAAGCTTTGCATTTCAAAATAATCCGAAATATCTCCTTCCAATCCAATGACCGCAAACCATCACTAACACTTCCGCCAATAAAGAACTGTACAGCTATATCCACTATGCAGAACTTGTCTGTAAATTTCTCACGCCGAAGAGCTTCCATTCCATCTCAAACCTTCCTCGTGAAAGCATCCCAACAATGTCACCAATCCTCCTCCTCTTCACGTATTTTCTGTGCGTCCAAAGTGCCCCAACAACCGAACCACCAGTTAACAATGAAGTTATCGTCAAGAAGAATGAGTCCTACGATGTATCGCAATTCGACGAAGTCTACGACCAAAGACAAAACGGATCAGAGAATTACAGAGTCAATGTTAATAAAGTTGTTTTAGTTTGGACGCCTCCAGGATCTTTACTAACAGCAGCGATGTTGCTTGATCCCTCTCTGTACGAACCGGAATTCAGCGAGGATTTTTTCAAGCCTGAAAGTGAAGAAAAACCTGAAAATTTCGTAGTGATCAAGCCGGAAACCACAAAAGCACCGGAGGCTCAAGCTAGTGCGCCCGAAGCGACCACAGTGGGAAGCACCAAAAGGTAATAAAGAGGAACTAGAGATAATTTCTGTCTACACTTTTTTTGCAGAAGATTGAGACTTCCTGGTTTTCTCAGACCCTACATGAGGAGGCATCCTGTTCACCAATAAATCATTTTTTCATTTGTTTCTATTTATTTTTTTCATACGATAAATAAAAAGGTTTCATATTATTTAACATTTTTATTTTTTTATACCTTGGGTTCTTTTAAATTTGGGTACAAAGTTGACACCACAAATTTTTGACTCGAAGAACTGTAGACTGTATAGCCATTTTATATTTTTACGTTTTACTCTAAATAACATTTTTGCTCCTTGCATTTTTGTGATCAAATCTGAAGTAAGTTCTAATAAAAAATTAGAATAAATTTAAATAAAATAGATTATAATCGATCTGAAAATATTTTTAGACGGGTACTTTACTATAAAAATTGTGTTACCAATAATTTTGACTAAAATGGTTATTACACACTGATTTTGTCCTCTCATTCGGGAGGAGGACTACAACAGCGACATTATTTTTTAATACTGGGAGCTAGAGGCAACAGTTTACTAATTTTGAGATCCAGAAACTCCAAAATTGTGGTCAAAACACGATACTTTTTATCAATGTTTAAATTAATTATTTATAATAATTTTAGACGCTAAGATTGTCTTTTTCTGATTTGAAGTCGGAGACAATATTTTACTAACTTTCAAGCTGGAGATATTTTTTTATCAATTGTTAGATTAATAAATACTGTATTTGGAGCCGAGAACACCATTTTGTTACTTGAAATTTACAAAAATAATAATATCTTGAAGTATAGGAGGTAATTTTGCTAATTTTAGACGCAATACACCTTATTTCTTATCAATTTTTATATCAACATAAATAATGGCGAACTTACTTATGTAATTTTACTAGTCAGAGGTAATATTTTACTAATTTTTAAATTAATACCTAAATATAGAAGCGGAATTTCTATCCAGTAATGGGGGAAATATATTATTAGTTTTATAAAGCGGAGATATTTTTATACTAATTTTTAAATAAATAAATACTAGCGCATTTATTTCCGATATTGGGAGCCATAGGCGACTTGCTATTTTAAGAAGCCAGAGATAAGGTTTCTTAATAAAATTTTAATTCAATACAGACACATACGACATTGTTTCTGCATTTTTAGAAGCCGGAGGCTGAAGTTTAAAATTAACCGATAAATTAATAAATCTGAAAGCGACATTTTTATTTAATATTGGGAGTCAGAAGCGATATTTTGCTAATTTTAAAAGCTTGAGACGACACTTTACGAATTTTTATATTCACAGCCGTAATTTTACTATTTTCAGAAGCTAGATATAAAGTTTCCTATCATTTTTTAATTTAATAAAAACACTTACGACATTGTTTTCCTAGTTTTAGAAGCCACAAGTTGTATTTTATTAATCTTAGAAGCCGGTAAAATTTTGGTACAAGTTTTAGATTATTTAGAATCGGTGGCAATAGTTTATTAATTTTCAAGGCCGAAGATACGTTGTACTAAATATTGGATTAGTAAATACAAAAGCGACATTTTTTTATTTTTCGAAAATAGAACCCGAAAGTAATATTTTACTAATCTTGGCATTTGCAGATGCAATTTTACAACTTTTCGAAGCCAGAAATGTTTCTTAAAAACTTTTATTTCAATGAAGACACATACACATTGCTTTTCTAGTTATATAAGTCACAGGTTGTATTTTACTAATTTTATAAACCAGAGGTAGGTAACAGTTTTTTTACTAATTTAGAATTTAGTAAATACAAAAGCGGAATTTTAATTAAATAATAGAAAGTTGAAGGCAATAATCTATTAATTTTGGAAGCCGAAAGTAACATTCCGTTACAAATTTTTAATGTATAGTCGACATTTTTATAAAATCGGTTAATACTACGAGTCAGAGACAAAATTTTGCAAATTTTAAAAGCGGGAGCCATATTCATTTAACCAATTTATTTATTATTTAAAAATACTTAAGCCTTACTCTTATCCAAAATTTGGAAATCGAGTGCGATGTTTTACCAGTATTCGAAGAAAAACATACTTTTTACTAATTTTTAGGATAAAAAATATACAAAATATTCTTCTTGATATTATGATTTGGAGGCATTGTTTTACTAATTTAAATGTCGCAAACCACATTTCTTTTAATAATGTTTATATTAAATAAATACAAAAACGAAATTTATTTTCGATTTTTGGAGCCGGAGACGACCTTTTACTAATTTTCAAATCCGCATCCGCAATTTTACTAGAATTTTAAAAACCGGTGGTAACTTGTTTTACTAATTTTTACATTAATAAATACAAACTCGACATTTTTATCAATATTGGGAGTCGGAGGTGATATTTTATTAGTTTTTGCAACAGGAAGATATTTTTTAAAGATATATTTTATTAATTGTTGGATTAATAAATACAACAGCGACATATTTTTTTCGACATAGGAAGTTGGAGGCAACATACTTCTAATTTTGAAATCCGCAACCGTAGTTGTACTAATTGAAAAAGCCAAATATGATGTTTTTCAACAAATTATAATTCAACAATACAACATTTTTTGTATTTAGAAGCCTGAAGCTGTCTTTTACTAATTTTTAAATTAACAATTGCAATTAAGCAACGTATTTTTCAATATTAGGAGCCGACTCAAATTTTAGAAGCCAGACTAATTTTTTACTATTTCTTAAATTACTATATACAAAAGCGGCATTTTTTTCCAATCTAGGAAGCCGTAGGCAATATTTTAATAATTTCGAAAACTGGAAACATAATTTCACTAATTTCAGATTACAGAAATGACATTTCTTATCAATTTTTAAATGAATAGGTCCTTAATCTGTTCATTCCTGATTTCTTCCACGTTTTGGGAAAGAAGAGCAGAGCTTAGCCCCAATGCTCTACCCTTGGGTGCGCTCCTGTAATAAAAATAATTCACTATTATAGACTTATTACATGACTTACTTTGACGTCAAATTACTAAACCTGATAAGTGATAAGAAATAAAATAAGACAAATTTATTTCATTTACAAAATATTTTATTAATAAAAAAATAAATACAAAAATATAGGAGATAAAAATTATTGTTTAACAGTTCTGCAGACCCCTTCAGAGTCTCTGGCAAGTCCAGGCCCGCACTGTTCATTTTCCGCCCCCAAAAGCTTCAAAACCGATTTCGAAATTTCTTTCTTCTTCTTCCCATCTTTCTTCTTATCAAACTCTTCATCTTGTGGCACAGTTAATAAAAAAGCTCTTGCGATTCTCGGATGAGGATTTTCGTCTTTAACCAGCTCAATAGTGGGTGATTTCGCGATAACAATTTCTTCCGCATTGACCACCGCTGGCACATCCGGATGCAGTCTAGCCAACTGGCTTTTACTCCTGCTGATATCAACATGATACGGAGCAGTTTTCGACTCTATAAAATGAAGAGTCTCTTCTCCCGGACTTGCCCCGGCCTTTTTTTCTAAATTTTTAAGATGCGACCTCTTCGGTAAAGTCTTGACGAAGAAGTCGAGAAGGCCTCCAGTGGATGGTGTGCTCGAGGTTTGGGTCGGAATGACCATAATGACGAAATTCCTCAAATCTGCGTGGACGTTCCACTCACCTTCTTGGCGCTGGTCGTAGAGGACCTTCGGGTCGCTTTTGGGTACTGGTGAAGCCAGCGCTGTCGTGACGACCACGAAGAGGAGAGTTTGGGTGAGCATGATGTGTACCGGAGCGGCGGCGAGGATTGACTGAGGATGGAGTTTTTGGCGAAGAAGAGATTTTAACCGTACATTAACACCTGTCATGTAACGGGAGGTTTCTGACCTCCAGAACTGGTGCAGGCTGCAACAAGGATTTGGACGCGACTAACTGTAGTTGCATCACAGACTGTTATCGGAGACGAAAATAGGCTCTTATCAAGGTTACGAAGTGGCAAAAAACTGCGCTTAATGACTTTTATAAATATTATGGGTCAAGCAAGGCCACTCAACCTAATATTGGTCATCAAACGGCCCGTTTCCTGAAATTGTGAACTTTTGACTGATTCTCTGTAGTTCCCTGAACCTAGCGGTAATCTTGCCAATCAAACCATAACTCCCACTTGGTCCGATCTTGACCTTCCACAGCCTTGCATCTGAAGAAGTCATCGACCATCACTGTTGATTTCAGTCGAGCGCCAAGAGTCCTCCCGAAATGAAGTACCTTCCTACTGTACTCCTCCTTGTAGTCTCTGTAAGGAGTGCTCCAAGTAAAGAAAAATCAGCTCTGCCACAAACCGTCTACGACCAGAAACAAACAGGAGACTACAATATCCAACTACATCTGAAAGATTTCCAAGTGATTGCATTACTTGGAGATGAAGCTTTTGGAGTAAGTAAAAAAATTTTGAAAGCGCGCAATTTTCTAATAATTCGTACAGGATTATGACTACAATTATGACTACTCTGATTTTACAATAAAACCAACAAATACCACCCTAAAACCACCCCCGGAAAATATCACAACGACGAAAGCTCCAAAACCTCAACTTGAAACTGGAAAACCATCTGAAGTGACAAGCACCAAACCTGAAGTGACTGAAAAATCAGAATCGGAACAAAATAGCACTTCGATATCAGCTAGTACCAGCTCTCCTGACAAAATCAAAGTACAAATAATTGAAGAACCAAACCCAATTGTACCAAGTGACGATATGGGCACTGCAACAGTACCTGCTCTTGGAGAAGTTTTACATTATCGTAAATGCGCATCGGGGTATGCTAGAGATAAGAGAGGAAGATGTAGAAGAGTTAGAAAACCGGGGCACCATCACCAGTAAGTAGAAAAAATTGATTAGATAATATAAAACCATAATTTTTTTTGTTTAGATTGGATATTGGTAGATTGGCCTCAAATTTAGCGGCTAGATTTCGAGCGGCTTCCTCTGAAGATTCCATAAGTCGTTCAAGTGAGGAATAATACTCCTAGTAGACTAGTGTATAAATTTAAAAAAAATTGCTCAACAATGACGTATTTTGTACAATTCGGATTGCCTTATTATGTAGAAATAAAGTATTTTTAAGTATAACAACCATTTTATTAACAGTCGCATTAAATTATGCTAAAAATGCAAAATTGATGTCTTTGCGCGTTTGACCGGTTAATTAATTTAAAAAAAATTGCTACACAAGTTCTAAGAATCAAAAGTGACAAAAAAACTGGCAGCTAAATAATTTTTTAATTTGAATTGCAAATTCTCTGACAACTAGAGTCTGATTCTTCCACTATCTACCAAAGGAAACGCGCGCAGTCTTATGACTATTTAACATGATCACGCGAAAAGGAATAAATATTTTATAATAAAAAAAATAATAAAATGGTAGACCCAATATGGCCGACTATCAAAATACAAATGTTAATATACACTTCGGTGTTTTTTAGATAATTGACAACGATATTGTTATAAGAAATGTAAAAATCATAATAGCAAACACAATATGGCCGACTCGTAATATAAAGATGCTAATGTATATCAGACGAAATAACATAAAACTGTAAACTTAAATACCTTCTCGACCATTGACAACCTTTTTCCATAAATAATGTAAAAACCAAATGGCAAATTCCAGATTTATTGTTTTAATTATGTGTAAATAATTTTAATTTTTATGTTTGTTTTCACTCTTATATTTATAGTTAGTTTAAGACCAAGTTTAAGACATTTATTAACATTTATTTTGTAATTTGAAATATTAGCATTTTTATCTTTATAGTCCGCCATATTGGGTTTGTTACTTCAATTTTTACATTTCTTTTAAAAACATTATAATCAGTACTTAGTTGATCTAAAAAACAGCGAAGTGTATAGTTTCAAGTTATTTTGTCCAAAATTATAGTCTGGAATATTAACTTTTTTATCTTTATAGTCTGTCATATTATATTAGTTCCACCATTTATAATTTTATTAATATTCATCACAAAGTCGTAATCAGTGATCTCGTCAATCAATAGGCAAGTCTACAATTTTGTGCAATTTTATCAAATATTTTTCGAAGTCATTATTTATTTTTATGATCGGTCAGATTAGATTCACCATTTTGAATACCTATTTCATATTTTTTTTGTAACCTAACCTTACCTTTTCTTATTTTTAATAAAACAATCGTAATTAGTGACCTCAAAAATAAATTTTTCGTTGTTATTGGCGAATATCAAAAATCAATCGATGGGGTTGAAATGATACTATTCTTTTTTTTAAAAAAACAAGATTTCAGTTATTTTATTGATACCTAAGTGTCAACAAAATATCAAAATAGTGTGATAAATGTGACGAACATTACAAAAAAAAAAATGGTGCCTAGCTCATAAAGCATAAAATTACTCTTTTTCTTATGGTAGACATTTAAACTGAAATGATTAAAACTTGACAAATAAATACATTAGGGTAGGCCAAAAAAATCGATTATTTTTTTTTTACTTCCGACACTGAAAAATTGATTCCTACGTTTTTTAAAAAATGCTTTTTCAAGATGAGCTCTTAATTTTAATAGGAAAGACTCCCTCATCGCAGTTTTCCATTTTTTTTTAGTTCTATATGGTAACATCCATATCTCGTTATTGCTTAATTATACAGAAAATTTGTATTTACATATTTTGTAGAAAATTAAACGCTCTACAAAAAAGTTATCTTACAATTTTTTTTATATCTCTTACCCTTTAGAAGAGATCAAAGTTTAAAGAATTTAACAAAAATTCTTTTTCTAATTCTAAATTTTATAACTCAGAGTTAAATAAATATTATAAAATGCGCAACATATAGCCCTGTAGGAAATTAAATGCTCTATAAAATAGGTCTTTTGTGGTTAATTGATTATTCTAACCATTTAGAAGATATTCGCATTTTAAAAACCAAAATTTGAAACTAAATCCTCAATTTTTTTTAAATGATTGTAATCGAAATGAAGTAATCGATTAACCACAAACGACTTTTTTTGTAGGGCGTTTAATTTCCTACAAAACCGTATGTTGCGCACTTAAAAATATCTATTAATTTATTTATCCAGGAGTTATAAAATTTAGAAGAGAAAAAGCTATTTTTGCTAAATTCTTCAAACATTGACCTCTGATATCTTCTAAACGGTAAGAGTTATAAAAAAATTGTAAGATACCATTTTTAGAGCATTCAATTTCCTACAAAAAATATAAATAAATTTTTTTTGTACGATCAAGTAGTGACGAGATATGGATTTTGCCATATGAAACTGAAAAAAAAATGGAAAACTGCGATGACAGAAAGTCTTTCCTATTAAATTAAGAGCTCATCTCAAAAAAGCATTTTTTAAAAGTGCCTAAGAACCAATTTTTCAGTGTCGGAAGTTAAAAAAAAATAGTTGACTTTTTTGGCCCACCCTAAAGTACATTTCGAGTGCCTATCAAAATTCGACCAATTGAAAAATTTTAGACATATTATAAAACGCCGAGTAAATGATAGTCTTGCTATAACGTGTTCTCTAATAGTCTCTTATTTAGGATATAAATATGTATCCTCTTATACTCAGTCACTTTGCTTGACAAATTAAAATTATTTATTAAATTATAATAACATCATAACTCGATTGAAGGGCGCGCTTTACTTTTACAAACACGTACCCCTCGTTAAAACTTCCCTCGGGCTGACGCTGTTAATAGCCTATTCCCTCCGTAATCTGTTTACTTTGTTAAAAAGGGATATAATATACCTAAATAAAATAAGTTCGTTTGAATAGTGTTGTACCGGGTAATGGCTATTTACAAATGATACGTCTTTGATAGGGGATTTGCAAATGTCTATTAATGACAACAATAAACAAAATTTGAATTTAAACTTATGCAGTGACGTAGTTGAAATTTGTTTATAAACAACTTATTGACAATATTTTTACTCCGTTCATCACGGCCAATGTTGTAACAAAAAGGTTTTTGTTAAATCAGTTTGTACAAAAACCGTTAATTACTAATGGTAACGGCCGCAAAATTCGTTTTTGCAAACGGTTGCCCAAAAATTTTTTTTGAGAATGTCCTTTATTTGCCGCCTTAATGGAGTACAATATCAGTGTATTTTTATTCCAGAAATTAACAAAAAACATTAAGGGTCGGTTTACAGAAAGTGAAATTAACTTTAATTGCGATTAAATAGTTAATTCGCGATTAAATCGGCTTTCTTCGTGTTTGATTGGTCAAAATCGGCATTTAATCGCGAATTAAATATTTAATCGCAATTAAAGTTAATGCCACCATCTGTAAACCGGCCCTAAATACACAAAAATTTGCTTGTTTCGTTTTCGTTGAGCCATCCTGTATAATGAAATGAATTATTAATAAAAGTAATAATTAATAAGTGAAATGCGCCGTGCTAAAAAAGTTGTCGCATCTGATTCTGATGTAATAGATTATTCTAAGAAAAGCTAATAAAACGTGAATTCGTCAGAAATTTCCCTAATTAGTTACTTCGGGAATGGAAAAATCCTATAACTTTCTTTTTATTTTTCTGGAATTTAAATAATGGAAAATCCCAGTCTGTGTTAGGCAACCAGTTATACACAAGTTGTTGTTATTTTACTTCCCGTGGCAACGTTCGGATTTTGTTAATTATTTGAGAAACATCAATTTTGGTGTGAGTTGTAATTTTCGGTGCTTCATTTTGTGTAATTTTTGCCGAAAATTTGTGTAAATTTTCGATTATTGTATATCCTGTCGTGACTTTAACCACCGCCGTGTATTTTCATTTCGCGGACATGTCTGTCCCAATGACAGTGCTTTTCTAGACAGTTAATATGGCGGGTGCAATGTTGTTTGAACGAGCCCAATCTGTGCCCAATTCAAACCACGATAAATTATTTAAACAAAAACGTGACAGCGACGATCCCGACAATGATGAAGAAAATATCAAAAGCAAAGAACAAGATATCCTCAACCTGGGCGAGCAGTACAAAAAAGAAGGTAAGGCCAAGGAACTCGCCGAGCTGATCAAAGCCACCAGACCCTTCCTGAGCATGATAAGTAAGGCCAAAGCGGCGAAACTCGTCCGCTCCCTCGTCGACTTCTTCCTCGACCTCGAGGCCGGCATCGGCATCGAGGTGCAGCTGTGCAAGGAATGCATCGAATGGGCCAAAGAGGAGCGCAGGACCTTCCTGCGACAGAGCCTCGAGGCGCGTCTCATCGCGCTCTATTTCGACACCGGGATGTTCACAGAGGCCCTCCAACTCGGCTCGACCCTCCTCAAAGAGCTCAAGAAGCTCGACGACAAGAATCTCCTCGTGGAGGTGCAACTTCTGGAAAGCAAGACATATCATGCCCTCAGCAACCTGCCCAAGGCGCGTGCGGCCTTGACCTCGGCGCGGACGACGGCCAACGCGATTTACTGTCCACCCAAAATGCAGGCCGCCCTTGATCTCCAGTCGGGGATCCTCCACGCAGCCGACGAAAAAGACTTCAAAACTGCTTATTCGTACTTCTACGAGGCCTTTGAGGGCTTCGACAGTGTCGAGTCTCCGAAGGCCTTGACCGCGTTAAAATACATGCTCTTGTCAAAAATCATGCTCAACAATCCAGAAGACGTACAACAGATCGTTAGCGGAAAATTGGCCATTAAATATGCTGGGAGGGATATTGATGCTATGAAAGCGGTCGCACAAGCCTCACACAAAAGGTCCTTAGCGGATTTCCAACAAGCTGTTAAACAATTCAAACATGAACTAGAAGACGACGTCATTGTTAGAGCACATCTGGGGACGTTATATGACAATATGCTCGAACAAAATCTCTGTAGAATCATTGAGCCTTATTCAAGGGTGCAAGTTGATTATGTCGCCAAAACGATAAAGCTGCCTATGCCCCAAGTCGAAAAGAAGCTGTCACAGATGATTCTAGACGCTAAATTTCACGGTATCTTAGACCAAGGAGAAGGTAAATCACACACTTGATAATTTATTTTATGTTTTACTAACGTTTTGTTTCCTTAGGTGTCTTAATTGTTTTTGAAGAAACTCCTGTAGATAAAACATACGAAATGGCGCTAGAAACAATACAAAGTATGAGCAAAGTAGTAGATACGCTTTATCAAAAAGCTAAAAAATTGTCATAGGCTATTTGTAATTATTATTAAAAAAAAAAAGAAAAATAAAGCAAAACAGACTGTATTTTTCCTACATTTGAAAATTTTACCTTATACTCCGTGTTATTAACAGCCCCCCCTCCCAATTAACTCTTAGGTGTACATATTAACATTGTTCAAGGTTGGGTTTTAACCGCTTTTATAAAAATTCCAGAAAAAAATAAATTGCATTTTTTGATTATTTATTATACAATTGTGTGTTTTTTGGATGACGGAAAATAAAATAAAGTTTTTTCATTCAACTTGTATTTTGATAATTATGCTTAAAATCTTGTAAAAAGGCCACAATAAAATGTTATTTATAGAAAGAGTTCATGATTGTTTTGTTGTTTTTTTCCTCCGTTTCTTCCTCTTTATTTTTAGTACCTGAAAAATACAATGTCATTTAGGACAAAATCTAAATACAAACATAATTTGGCAACAAGCTGATTCATTCTACACTTCGCGACCGAAATAATGACTCAAAAACAAAGACCTAAATCACGTGAAGTCAGTGGAAAAGATGTTAATAACAATTCATTCACTACAAACAACGTAAAACCAGAGCAAAATACATGTGGGGTACCGATATTAAAAGTATAAATAAAGCAAGGACGGTTTATTTTTAACTAATTTGTGGGTGTGCGAAAATTGCAGTTTTTTAAATAAACAGCCAATGAGAACAAAGACGGAATGATAATAATGCAGGAATTCAAACATTTTTCACAAATTTAAAAGCGTAAATAATAATAATACAAATTCACGACAAAAACAAATTTTCTCAAATTATACTGCTCCTTATGAAACACGTTTCCTTCATCCCACGAACAGATAAAGTCGCCAAATACAAAAATGAAAAAATGACTTAAACCCGTAAGTTATATCAACACAGGAATCATTCTGAGAGGGCAGCTACAGCAAACCAATGGTTAATTCCAGCGATACCAAGAAACGGGAACAGACAGTTATAAAAGAGAGAAAAACCCTTTCAGTTTGATCCCCCTTAAGTCATTGTTTAATTTTTTTGTGGTGCGAGTATACCACACCCAAGAATCGCTTGACATTATATTATTATTAGAACTAATGCAAGACGAATATTACGACGGAAATACAAAATTTTCAGTTATAATATCACTAGAACTTGGGAGTCTTTCCGGTTATTTTTTCATGTACATTTAAAAAACATCATTATTAATTAGCCCGAGTGGAACATGACACTCGGTGAGGGCTAATTAGACGTATTTTAGACACAAGAGTGACTAATCGGTAAAACAAGACACAATGAGAGTTTAGTGAACACACATTTTATTTTTTTTTCTCAGAAATATAAGCATATTAAATTCTGTTTATTTACTGAAAAAAAAACATTTTATGTAAGTCTAGAATTACGTATGTAATAAAAAAACTTTAAAAAATTAATGCAGCTCTCCAATTAGTGCCAAAGGAGTTTATAGAACAAGAGACGTATTAATTGCATATAAAATCGTAGCAAAATAGTTATTTTATGTATTACGGGCGTAATCAAGGGGATTATAGCACGAGGGAATGTTTAAAGTAGGACTGAGAAAAGTATCGATACTTACAGAAGGTATCGATACCTGCTCAGGTATCGTACACCGATACCGACTGCAATCAGGTATCGAAGTATCGATACTCCGATACTTCAATACCTCCGATACCTCGATACCACGATATCTCAGTTACTTCGATACCTGCGATACCTTGATAAAAGAATATCCTATTCAGAAGGCTTTGGATGTTGGAAACACAAGCTATTTTGATGAAAACAAACGAATTCACAAGCTATTTGATGCGATATTTATTTATCGCCACCCGTTACTTCCGATACCGCGATACCTTCGATACCTCGATAGTTACGATACTTTGGCAAGTATCGATACTTTGCAGGTATCGATACCCAATTGCGAAGAAAAACTGCCGGTGGGGGCGCTGCTATAAAAACAAAATGGCCGACAAAGCCGGGATAAGTGCTGGTACATACGGGGTTAAGAGGTTAAGTGTATAGAAATTACTGTGTTGTTGTCGTCGGGTTGTAGTGGTTGTTTGTGCATTTGTACAATTAAAGTTTTATTATCAGACTCTTCATGGTATGTTGGGGAAGGTGTTCGCCCTATTAAAGAAGGGGAACAGCTCTATCTAGCGGGACACGTAAATTTAAATAGTGTAAAATGTGGGATTAAGGAACCGAATGTAGTGGTAGAATGTCTGCAATCATCTAAATTATCAGAAGCCCCACATAAAATTGAGATGACAATTCATAAAAACAGTGATACGTAACTTATTAGTTTATATTATTAGTGGAACCTTTATTGTGCGATTCACAAAATTATGATTTTTAAAGGATGTTAATAATAATATCTGGAACTACACACTGTTTTAATCGTGGGCTTTTATTTACAAACGCTAAAAAATTTCATTAATGCACATTATGTTTTGTGTTCGATGATTCCGCACCTTTATTTAAGAAATAATCTTCATTTTTGAAATGTTTGCTGCATACAAGCATATACGTGGATATTTTTTTGCCGATTTTAAGAACTCTAACCCATTCCTTTTTTAATTTTTCATCACGAAGAGGAAATTTGTGAAATGACACACCATCACGATACGAACTGGAACATTGTGGCACGCAGCAATAGTTTCGGCTTTTTGATAAACCTGAACACTTCTTCACGACTTTTAGTATTAAAAAACATTTCGTAAAAATTACAAAACTGAATAACACCACAGATTAACACGTTAACACCGTTGAATCAGTGAAAATTTAAGTAGAACCCGGTCCTCCTCACGTTACGCGTGGACCTCTAACCCGGCGATGGTAGTTTTCATTATTGCCACTTGGCGCCGCCACCGTATCTTTAAATTCCCAATACCTAAAAACAGGTATCACCCAGCCCTAGTTTAAAGGCCGACGTAAAAGGACTTTTAATTTCCCAAGGGTCATTAGTGCCAATACGCTCGTAGTACATATACGTTTTATTTTATTTTGGATCGTTTTAAATTTTCAAATCAAAAGAATGTTCAAAATTCCGGTATTTTTTTTTAAACTATGGAAAAAAACCAGATAAACTAGTTGACTATCTTGTCGTTGCCAGGATACGGTACCTATGTTTTTATTTTCTGTTTTGCAATTTTCCAAAATGGAAACTGATGAAAACGTGTATTCTAGAGAAATGTTACAAGTAAAAGCCCAACATTCAAGAAAAAGTTGTACCAAGCTTCGTGCGTTTGTATTGTTTAACAGTTTTTTAAATAAATGATGATTTTTCATGATAATTGTTATTTAATTTAAAAACTGACGTTTACAAATTGAAGACTTTTATTTGACAACTAGAGGAATGTACAGTTATTTATTTGTTATTGTTGCGTAGCCACTTTAAAAAAATTAGTGCTATAAAGATAAAGATTACCTACACCCTGATTTGCGGGCGTATAAAGTAGATTATGGTTCCGAAATAAAATAAATATATTTTTAATACAAAATTAATTAATTGGTTTCTCTTGCCGAGTATTACACGGACTTCAGGTAAATTTACTAGTCCCATTATTTTTGTCTACCGTTAGTACAAAAAGGAAGCAACACAATTCTATGGAATCGGATACTGAAAATGAGATAACATAATCAATGTTGGCACATTTTAGACTACTTTAACAAAAAACCATTACCCTAATGACATAACTGTCACGTTCTGTCAATATTTTCAACCAACTTTTCTTAGTTTCAATTCAAAATCATGTCCAGTTCAAAACTCTTCTCATCTTTCATATCTATTCGAAAATGTTTTCGCAATTACTCCGAAGCCTCCTTCCTAAGTGGAACCTCCTCCGCATACATCGAAGACATGTACAATGCTTGGCTCAAGGACCCAAATAGTGTCCACGTATCGTGGGACTCATTTTTTCGTCATTCCACTGCAGGACACCCTAATCCCTACCAAGCTCCTCCAAACTTAAACCCAACGAAAAATGATTTAATCGCCCAGGTTAAAGCTCATGTCGCACCTCAAAGCGGAGCACCTCCTGATGAAAAAACAATCGAAGACCATCTAGCAGTACAAGCAGTGATACGAAGTTACCAAAACCGGGGCCATTTGATTGCAAAACTAGATCCACTGAACTTAATGTTTACCGACAAGAGCACGACGATGGTGTCACAAACTGGTGTACCACCAGCTGAAATTCTGAGAGCTTTCCGGCTCGAGAATTTAGACAAAGTTTACAAGCTTCCTACAACTACCTTTATTGGAGGTAGTGAAACTGCACTGCCTCTACGCGAGATTTTACATAGATTAGAGTTAGCTTATTGCCACCATATTGGAGTGGAGTATATGTACATAGATGATTTAGATCAAAGAACATTCATTCGGCAACGTATGGAACCCCCAGGTGTCTTCAATCAAAGTGCCGAACAAAAAAAATTAACTCTGAATCGACTTATACAAACTTGTGAATTTGAGAATTTCTTAGCGAAAAAATGGGCATCAGAAAAACGTTTCGGGATCGAAGGTTGTGACATGTATATTCCAGGTCTTAAACAAATCATTGATAAATCCACTGAACTCGGAGTAGAACATTTCTTTCTGGGAATGAGCCATAGAGGTCGCCTTAACACCCTAGCTAATGTCATCCGAAAACCCCTATACCAAATTTTGTGCCAGTTTGTGCCACTGGAACCTGCAGATTTGGGTTCAGGTGATGTTAAGTACCATCTTGGTAGTCACACTCAACGAAACAATAACATAACTAAAAAAGATTACAAAATAACATTACTCGCAAATCCTTCGCATCTGGAATGTGTGAACCCTATGGTACTAGGACGTACCCGAGCTGAACAATTCTACCAAGGCGATGATGAGGGTAAAAAGAGTTTAGCAATTTTGATTCATGGAGATGCGGCTTTTTGTGGTCAAGGAGTCAACTATGAAACGTTAGGATTGTCATACTTGCCTTGTTATACTACTCGTGGTACTATCCGTTTTATTATAAATAACCAAATTGGGTTTACTACTGATCCGAGGTTCTCGAGATCTTCTAGGTACTGTTCTGATTTAGGTAAAGTTGTAAATGCCCCAATTTTTCATGTCAATGCTGACTGTCCTGATAGTGTTATCCATGTTTGTACTATAGCAGCAGAATATAGAGCAAAATTCCACAAAGATATTATTATTGATTTGGTTGGGTACCGCAAACACGGTCATAATGAAGCAGATGAACCTATGTTTACCCAACCTATTACATACACAAAAATAAAAAATATACCATCAGTTGATGTGAAATACAAAAAACAGTTATTAAATGAAAAACTGGTAACAAAAGAAGAAATTAAAAAAATCGAAGACGATTATGGCAAACTCTGCGAAGATGAATTCGTAAAATCAACCAAACAAACCCAAATATTTCTGAAGGATTGGTTAGACTCTCCTTGGTCTGGATTTTTCGAAGGAAAAGACCCATATAAAGTTTCTCCGACTGGAGTACCAGAAGCAACACTCGTCCATATTGGCAAAAAATTCTCATCACCTCCCCCACCTAACCTCGACTTCGTACTTCACAAAGGCCTCCTTCGTATACTAAGTATCCGTCAAGGTCTAGTTGAAAACCGGCAAATTGATTGGGCTTTGGGCGAAGCTATGGCTATAGGTTCCCTTGTCAAAGAAGGCATCCCCGTCCGAATCTCTGGCGAAGACGCCGAAAGAGGGACTTTCTCGCACCGACACCACGTCTACCACCATCAAGTCGTAGACAAAGTGACGTATAAACCT
Organism: Tribolium confusum; assembly: GCA_029207805.1. NCBI lineage: Eukaryota > Metazoa > Arthropoda > Insecta > Coleoptera > Tenebrionidae > Tribolium > Tribolium confusum. The sequence goes on from JALGAY010000006.1 coordinate 18,446,668, forward strand.
CTAAGTGACGTGTTCTCCGACCAAGCCCCCTACATCGTGTGCAACAGCTCACTGTCTGAGTACGGCGTCTTGGGTTTTGAAGCAGGGTACGCCCTAGCCAACCCCAACTCTCTCGTCCTTTGGGAAGCCCAATTCGGGGACTTTTTCAACCCCGCCCAATGCGTCTTCGACACAATGCTCTCAGCAGGTCAGACAAAATGGGGCCGGCAGAACGGTCTGGTGGTACTTCTCCCACATGGGTTCGATGGTATGGGACCCGAGCACTCCAGCTGCCGAATTGAACGTTTCCTCCAGATGTGTGACGATGATCCTGAAGTGATCCCTCCAGAAAGCCCCAAATTCGCCATACAACAACTCCACGATTGCAACTGGATTGTTGCGAATTGTTCAACCCCCGCGAACTTGTTCCATATTTGGCGTCGCCAAATCGCTCTACCCTTCCGCAAGCCTTTGATTCTCGCCACTCCGAAAAGTTTATTAAGGCTTCCGGAATGTCGCAGTTCGTTCGATGACCTAATTGAAGGTACCGAATTCAGACGAGTGATTCCCGAAAGTGGTCCTCCGAGTAAAGACCCACAAAATGTTAAAAAATTAATTTTGTGTACTGGAAAAGTTTATTACGATATTATGCAAGTTCTCAATAAGCAAAAAATCGAAAAAGAAATTGCTGTTTCAAGAGTTGAGCAACTGTCGCCTTTTCCCTACGATTTACTTAAAATTGAATTGGAAAAATATCCCAACGCTAGACTTTGCTGGACTCAAGAAGAACCGAAAAATGCAGGAGGGTATTTTTATGTTTCAGCAAGATTAAATACCCTGCTTCAAGGATCACGAAAGGTTCACTATACTGGAAGACCGGTCGCTGCTGCCCCAGGTACAGGGGTAAAAGCAATACATAAAAAAGAAGTAGAAATGCTACAAAAAGGGTTCGCTGAGCTATAATTTTGTATTTCGTCAAAAATAAAGGTTTTGTCACGAATTTTCAACTATTAATATAGTTTATAATGTAACATTAAAAAAAATATACTCGTAAAATAAGAGTATATACCAATTATACTCTTATACCAATTCATACCAATACCAATCCACAATCATAATTATTGCCATTTTTATCCCTTGTTTTAAATTTTAGCTAACGGTCATGGAGGATTAACGCTGTGTGCCATCTCATGAGCAAGTATTGGCAGAGAAATAATAAAGACGCGACATACTATTGTTTGATAAATTTTTGGTAAATTCCTTATATGTACATAATTTAAAATTAAACAAATCTATATTCTATTTCTTTGTACAAAAGAGAAAAACCAGATTCTGTTCTATGAAATTGGCATCAAAATATTCACATAAATGATTTAATAGCTTCTGGTAATTTTATATTTATAAAATGATCAAATATGAATACAAATTTTTGACCGGTATAATGGCAACGTCCTTGCATTTTGCATTTAATAAATAAAACTGTAGTGGTCAGCCTGATTTCCCTTGACCTATTAATATACTATAATCAACTTTGGCGCCCTCATCGGTCATTTCAGTTACCAATAACACAATAATGTGCAATAAAAAAATATACAGCGGTGCATCCATGATTTAAAAAAATTAGATATTCTATTGATTTAATTTTTTAAATACAACTGTATGTTTAAAAAATATCCTGTAATTATTAGTAATTAATTAGAGATGAATTACATTTAAAAAAACCCTACATGTCATTTAAATTCGGAGTAAATAAAGTTTTATGGCGTTGAGTGTTAACGATCACAAAAAATGTAGGTAAATTTTTTTCTCTCATTTTTTGTGGTTGCATAAGATTTTGACGAGCGCGTTTTCACCTCACCTTTTGTTCAGTTATCGGCAAACTCATCGTTTGATAAAGACGTGTAAAAATACAGATCGATCTGATTTACTTAAATAAATTTAATTTTCGCGTTCTCGAAAGTAAAGATGGTGCAGTGTTTCTGAGAAAATGTGTATTAAAAGTAAGTTTATTTATTTATATTTACTTAAACAAGAGCTGAAAACGTATGTACAAAAGTGCAATTTGGCACGGACGAATCGACTTTTGATTTCTGACAAAATTATGAAAAATTCAATTTAAATCAGCTTTGAAACATTTATAATTTTGTGTAATTCAGTCAAATACACTTAATGATTTATTCCAAATTAGTGTAATTAACATTGTCTTTTTGTTAAGCTACTTTAAATAAAACGAAAAATCAAATGATCTGAATGAATTAGTCGAATTTTTGCACATTTTTGTAGCTCAGATTCGAGGTATAATTTACATAATACGATGATTCATTTATAAGTTAATTTTCACTTTTTCTTTATGAAAGACAAAGTTGGTCTGATGTTACCGTTATATAACATAGGACACTTTTTCTGTATTTTTTTATTTTAAAAATCTACTTATCGGTTTCTCTTTATTGCTTCAGTCAGTGTTAAACCAGCTAGAAAAGAGGAGTAACAGCAGCCAGTGATACTTTAAATAAGATAAGTATTTTTAATTTCTGTTCTATTAAAACTGAATATTAACTGGTTTTCATTATATTATTTTTACATTCACAAACGTATATGCAAACATTATATTTTTACATTACAAAATATCACTCAGAGATATACAATTTTACCATCATTATTTTTACATCAATAAACATACTTGTTTTTTATTTGTATTCTCTTTCCGCTCCTGTTGAAAAATAAATAAACGTATTAAAAATATTCCTTTCGTTTTATTATCCGGAACAAAAATAGGTCCGAAAGAAACAGAAGGAGGGGATTCGCCACCTAACACTTGTGACAGAAAATGATGCCAAGTTCTTTTAAAATTATTGTAAAGTTATTTTGTTGCAAAAAATTGTTTATCTCCACTTTTCAATAGTTATATTTTTGTTTTTTTTTTAATTTGATACTTTACGAGAGGGACAAATTATTTATCAATTTTTATACATTTTCTCTTTTTTTTTAATAGAAAAAGAGATGGTCTAATGTTATTGTAATATAACCAAAACCCCTTTTTATATATTTTTGTTATTATTTTGCAGATGTATTTATCGAAATATCTTTGTTTCTGCCAGTGTTTAACCAACTTGAGAAGAAGATGTAGCAGTAGCAACCATTTCAAAATAAGTACTTTTAAGTAAAGTACAAAAATAATACAGAGATAAACAATTTACTATTATTTTTTTAAATCGATAGAATAATAAATATTTGTTTTACGTGTATTTATCGTCTCTTTCCGCACCCTTTAAAAAATAAACGTTTTAAAAGTAATTCCTTTCGTTTTATTGGGGTGTGTTAGAGAGGGAAGGGAAGGGTTAAAGGATTCGTTGAAAATCCGGATTAAAAATAGGTCAGTAACAAAGGGGACTCGCCACATATGACAGAAGACGATGCATCAATTTCAGGATTACATGTAAGCCCAAAAGAAGCAGAAGGAAGGGATTCGCCACCCAACAGTTATACATTATAATTATTGTAATGTTATTTTGTTGTATAAATTGTATATCTCTGTTATTCAATTGGCGAATTATACTTTATTGTCTCAAATTGCTGCAATTATTTGATTTTTATTGCAGCTTAATTACCGACAAGTAACAAGAAGCTATATGCGCTTAGGTGATCGAATTTCGAACTGATGAACACGTGCCTTATTGAGGGATAAAACTCGAATTATTAACAAGTTATTGTTTTGCTCTCAATAACACATGTCTTCATTACTTATAAATTTCCCCTACAAATGTATATTGCATTTGTTAAACGTCAACCGATTATTTCAATTTCTATTAATGATCATTTTTTTATTTTCAGTTGCTGTTATTTGAAATTACCCACACCAGAGTGCACCCCGACAACGCCTGGTCTCAACCCTCAAAGTCAGTCTTTTCATTACATTTTATTGCATCTATTAAAAACAACAGTACAAAATGAATTATATTAATCTATTTTTTAAACAGCTGACAAGTTTCAACGTTTTTCAAAATTTTGAAAATAAATTAATGGAAACAAAGATCAACAATTGTTAAATATTCACGCTACCACGACTGCGAATTTATCAAAGATATTCAAAACAATTGTTTTTCAATTCCATCGCACTTCAGATATTTTTTTCATAAACTAGCGGGAAAATGGAATATGCTAGCCTGAGGTCGAACTTACCGGTGGCTCACCAACTTTCTGTATGTTATCAAAACCATAAAATACTGCCGGAATTAGTTTATGTTCTTCATGTACTGGTAAAATATAATTAACATCTACAGGCAACCAATTAAGTCGTGCTTCATTATTTATCCTTGTTTCTTCACACTCTTTATACAAATCGTAAGCATTTGGAGTACTAGAAATTTAAAACAGTAAAGATTTCTAAATTGTTCATAATTTTTACCTATCCTCGCATTGTTTCATCACAGAAAGAAATGTTTCATGTTTCGGAAGATGTTGAAGAAGATAATTACCACATTCTAAATCGTTCAAAATATTTAAAATTTTTGTTAAAACTCCTAAACCTAACATAGGTTTATAATCGTAATGAGTTTGTGCTTCGTTATTAATTTTTGGTAAGGTACATCTTTCAACTGAGATAACTTCGTTCATGGGGCTATAAATTCGAACTAAAAAGAACAAAAGTAGATTTAGAAATATTTTATTCAAAGGACTACCTCTATAAAGAATGGAATAAAGACGAAAAAATAAAGAAGTCCAGTCACGAGCAATTTCACTTCGTGAGGGTATATTTGCTCCATATTGTATTTGTTGTTCAATTTTAGGCCTTACAACAACTGGATATAAAACACCTTGATTTGTTTCCTAAAATTTGTCGTAAAAAAATAATGCTACCATTTTGCACAAGTATACCTCACAGCCGTCCAATTTACATCTAACTAAAAGCTTCATTTCAGTATCTTTGCTCTGATTTTTTAATAAAGTGTTATGGTATGTCTTTTTCACATTCCATATTCTGTAATTAACATTATGGTAGAACTTTTTTTTTGGTTGCGGTACTTCTTTTTTTTCAGTTGCACAATCTAAATAAAATAAATATGAGAACATAATTAAAGAGTGAATAATTTTTTCTTGTATTGATTAATAAACTGTTGGATAATATTCAAATAATAGACAATTTTATAACATTTTTCATGGTAGTAGAACAAGTTCAGAATCTAATGAGTCGCTAGATGTGCGAAGGCAGAGCCTAAGGCTTGAAAACCTAGGAGCTCGATTAAATTCACCTCGGCCGAGTAAAGACAATTCCGTTCAGAAAACATTGACTTAATATTTTTAATTCAGACAGTTTTTTTCATATTAAAACAAAGGCGGTGAAGCAAAAGATAAATAACCAGTCAGCAAAGAACAAAGGTTGAGAACGAACTTATTTCTGACTAGTGCGTAACTTTCCTGTTCGTTAAGCTATCCTAGTAGAAGATAAACCGCCTATATATTTTAGTATACAGAGATCAAAACTAGCAGATCGCATGAAGCAAAGATCAAATATGAGTAAAAACAATTAATTATATCATATGATCACAATAAGTTTTCCTCTAGAAGACTATGACATTGGCAAAAACATTTTACTGCCTTCTAAAGAATTTTTTTTTTTTGTTATGATATGATATTATGTTTATTACCATCACCAGTTTCTTCTTTCTGTTGCTCGGTTTCTCCAACCAAATCATCTTCAATTGGGGTTTCTTCTATTGGGTATCTGTAAAGATATGTAAAACAAACAAAAAAAAATTGTAAACACCCACTTAAAAGCCTTGTATTCGCAAAAACTTAATTTCAGAAGATGTTTATAACCGTAGTAATTCAAATCGTGTGGACTTGGGTCAACTTTTGGCAGTACTTTATCTATAAAAATTATTTTCTGAGGTTTTCCATCTCCATCACTGATTTCTTTTATTACAACCGGAATAATCCATTTACTTCTAATATTGGTGTAATCAATAATTTGTTTAAGTCCACTTGAGGAAATAACAGCATCAAATTTGTGATTTTTCAGCAGGTTTGGTATATTATCATCTTGACTAACTAAAATTTCTGAATTATTTAAAATCTCACTTAAATTAAACAGATTAACCTGGCAATTTTGAGTTTAGTAGAGCCTCCTTCTTAATGTTTCGGAACGTTTTTAATTTTAAATTACACCTTTCGATGAGATTTGGCTGCACAAAACGCGCAAGAGTGCCCTAAAAATGAACCTACTATACAATTCGCAAAAAAAATGAGATCCCCTTGAGTTCGTGTTTTCTAATATGAGTAAAAAATGGCGCACCCGTTGCAGAATTTTTCCGATAATTTCAAAAAGATCTTACCGCTTCCAACGGCTGCACTACATGTTGAAAATCAACAGAGGCCTCATTTTCGTCAACATTCATACAGATGTTGGTGAGCTCTTTGTAATATTGAGGATACTCCAAGTATCGTCCAATTTTGCGCTTCCATTTAGGCCAAGTGTATAACCGCATGCCAGGTTTAGTTTTAAAAGGCCTATCGATATATTTGAGCCATATATTTTTAATGTGCTCTTGAAATAAGTGGTTTTCTTGAACAATCTTTGACTGGCATTCCTAAATTCGACAAAAATATAAATACTACTAAAACTTTACAGGCGTTTCACTTACATTGTATAGTTTAAGAGACGTCCTTTCACTTTCCGTCAATAAATCAGAATTTTTGCCACTCTGTAGAATTTTAAGAGCGTTTAAACAGTGACTTTTTTGTGATTTCGTAAGAAGGGATCTACGCCGAATACAACGGAAATATTTTAATCCCGGTACATATTTCTCTTTAGCTATCTGAAGCTTTACATTGGGCTTTACTTTTGGTTTAATTGGTTTAACAAAACTCTTGTAAACGTACGATTCAGAGACAGCTTCTTCTGTTAAGAATTGTTGTTCTAATTCTTCGTCAGTGACGTTTTTACGCCTGAAATTATCAAAGTAATGTTATTAAATACAAGAGTTGGAGGAAATTACCATGTTAATTTTATAAATTCATCCATTTTCAAAATGTAAGGTTATGTTGAGGTTTACTTCAAAAAGTCTACCCAGTAGGTCGAATGACAACAATTTGCGCAACAATGCGCAATCGCAAATTGTTTACGTTTGACCAGAGATATGATATGATGTAGAGTTTTATGTTAATAATGCTGAACACCAATTTTAAATCTCTACATAAAATGTTTTGTTTTTATTAAACTACTATTTATGTCAAAATATACTATGTATATTCAAATTATATTGTTAAAATTGACAGAATAGATTAATTTTTTTGACACAAATTCAAAAACGGTAGTAGTTCGTTTGTTTAAAGATAGTACTGATGTCTTGACTAACAAAAATGGACAACAAAAAACAATAATAATTATTGTTTTATTAGGAAAAGTGGACAAAAAGTGAACAGGAAGAAATAACAGGACAAATATTTGTTTTCTTTTGGTCAGTCTGAATCATTCAAAAACAATTATTAAGATGCTTTCTTCTATGGTAAAAGAACATCAGGGCAAACAAGCCGCCAAGAAAGAGATTCAAGGTACTTAAATTCAAGTTTAAATCGTATTTAACCTATCTATTGCAGAAACAAAGCGTAAAGAGGCTTGTGCTGCTGCCAGTGACCTTACCCAAGCTTTAGTTGATCACCTAAATGTTGGGTAAAATTCTTCTACTAACATCAAACCATATCTTTGAATTTTGTTTATTTTATTTTAGAGTGGCTCAAGCATACCTAAATCAGAAGAAATTAGATGCTGAAGCTAAACAGTTACATGCTAGTGCTACAAATTTTTCAAAACAGACCCAACAGTGGTTAAATCTGGTGGAGTCTTTCAGTAGTGCATTAAAAGAGATTGGAGATGTGGAAAATTGGGCCAAATCAATAGAAGGTGACGTTAGAACGATATCAACAGCTTTGGAAATTGTTTATAAAAATTCACAAGAGGCAGCTGCCCAAAACCAATAAGTGATTGATGTATTTTTAAAACTATTGTTGTATTAGATAATAAATGATTTGTTAGGTTATGAAGTGTTATTTAAAGCGTAATTTCCCCTAATCTTCCAATTTGCACACTTCAAGGATTTTGTACTTTCTAATTTATCTAAATTTTCTTGGTTGTTTTCCGCAACCCGCTATACACAAAACATGGTTAAGTGTAGTGCCACGTTTGTTTCATGTTTTGTATTAAGTCTTGTTATTTTTTGTATTTTGTTATGTGAGATTAAGGCTCAATCAACTGTCCCATGGTACGAAAATCTTCCAGCTGTAGCAATGGACTACAAGGTCCATATAGACCCAGGAAAAGAAGACTGTTATTTCCAATATGTTAACCCCGGTGCCACTTTTTACGTTAGTTTTCAAGTAAGTAATGGTATATTTTATCAAAGTTAAATGAATATAATAACAAAGCAATAAAAATATTGATAAAATTTAAATTTATATAATACGATCACAGATCTTTAAAAATAGATGAACCATGTCAATAACCATTGAAATATAAAAATGTGGATTGCAGGTCGTGAGGGGAGGGGATGGGATGGCGGGTTTTGCGGTACGACATCCCTCGGGTCAAATTGTACATCCCTACCAGTGGAAACCCAACAGCGAATACCAGGATCAAACTTCCACAGGGGGCTATTATTCAGTCTGTATAGACAATCAGTTTTCAAGGTTTGCTGGCAAACTTGTTAATATTTATATCACCGTCGTCAGGTACGACATGTGGGAGAAGTATACGAAAGAAATTGATGAACTTAATATGAATATGGAGAATTTTACGGTAAGAATTATGACCTTTTCACTATTGTAGACATCATGACGTAGTTACATCTTATCTGTTTTTTACGACTAAGCGTTGAAAATTTAAAATACTCATCTCTAATCCGTTACTTTTTGAAATAAACAAATGAAAAAAACAATTCTTGGCTTCTCTCTAGTAAAAAACGTCACTTTAAAACAAATAAGGAACCAAATATCAATTTTTTGTTGTCAACTTAACTCTGTATTTGTTGATTACAGATTAGTAGCCTTAAAATTTATCTGAGCCCACGCTGCGCTTTTGTTCAGATAACAACCTCTTAGCTGGAATGAGGCACTTCCTCAACTACTAAATAAATACTGTTTTTTTGTTTTGTTTTAGAACACAATTGTGACCGTTGATCGCAACATTAATGATATTCTTCAATACCAACACCATTCCCGGGCACGTGAAGCATGGGATTTTAATTTATTGCAAGATAACAACAGTTATGTTGTCCGTTGGTCTATTATTCAAATAATAGTGATTGGTGCGACTACTGCTGTCCAAGTTTATTTCGTCCGGAAATTGTTTGATATCAAGACAGGAAGTAGTCGGTCTCGGATTTAGAACTATTGTTCACAACTTATTTATTTTTTCTACAAGGCTGTATTGTGGCAAATTAATTTTTTACGTACATAAAACATAAAAAACCAAAATAAACGACAAATTAAAAAATAGATTAATAAATTTATTGTGTATTCATTTATTCTATATACATTCATTTGTTCATGTTATCAGATACATAATTCAATAAAAACATATTTGATATCACTACCTTTCTTGTCTATAAAATCCATAACATAAAATATAAAAAAAATTAACAAATTTCATTTAGCTTTTAAATAATTTTCCGAAAACGCCAACAACCGATATCTCTGTTTTAAATTTCGTGATCTCACATGAGGATTTGCTATTTCTACAGTATAATTCGCGGGGAACCAGCCAGTCTGACCATCTCTTATTCTCTCTCCATGATACCAACCTAAAACAAAAATGACTAAAACTCCCCCAACTTTTTTAAAACTCACCATCGGCCATTTTACGAAGAACGTTAATAACGTCCCCTCGGGATAAAGCCAATTCGTCTGGTTGACTAGCCAAGTAATTATGAATGGCAGTAACTTGGGGACAATCCCAACATTCGTAAAGAGTCTCATCTGGATCTTCAGATTTTGGAGGCGTCAGAGCCTCAATCCAACGCTCCTGATCGCTCTCACTACTACAAGACAACAACTACAAACAAAAGAATGTAAACACCAAACAAAAATTGGGGGAAATACATACAAATTCGACAGTCTTTTCATTCTGATTTTCCAGAATTGTAAGGAACAGCAAATTACGGCCTTGCGTGTCTTTGACCGGTAGAGACACCAGCATGTCGGTGCTGCTTAGTTCCACTAAATTCCGGGGGCAGTAGTGAATAACAGTGTACGAATTTTCACTAAAAATGAATTTTAAATTAGTTTAGGGGATTTAGTTTGATGACGTTGGCGGTAACACTGACGTTGAGATATGGGGGAAAAACATGCTTTTTTGGTGTATGAAAATCTCGTAAAAACATTACGTAAGTAAGAAATGAGTAAAGTGACATATTGTTAATTATTCTTAGGTAAATTTTGTTGTTAATCTTATTGCCGTTAACCAAAATGGCCAAAATTTGAATCTGTTTAGTGATTTTATTTTGACAGGATTGGTGACACTGACAGCATAGTTGAAGATTTAACGGGAACAGTTAGTGCGATTTTTGCTGTTTAATAGTCTAAAGTGTTTAGTGAAGTGATTTCCGTGTCAAAAAACTTATGGTAAGTAGGAAATCATGTAATAATAATAATTAGTGTTAGATAAGAAAGGTGTCAATATTTTTCCTAACCTCATTTCCGACTCACCTTTTCGGTTTTGTAACAAACAGATAGTCGTTGAATAAGAACAAGTGTAGCGTAACTTTCGTAAACCGTTTACCAAAAGTAAGTTTGATCTCATCATTTCTTTGTTGCATATGTGTTACATTGCCAGATCTGATAAGCCAGCGATTTTCTGAAACTATTTCTATTGGGGGAACCCCCTTAGCAAACTCGAGTTGTGTTGCGATTTTTCTCATTTCGTTTTCACGTTCTTTACATCTTGCTCCTTCGTTACATTGATTGACGATCTAGAATTGAAACTAGATGTAAAATTTGGAACTGAAAGAATGAGCCTTACTTTATTTAAGGTTGCAAGGGCGTATTGACATATTAAATATTCGGAATCTTGTGGAGAAAGCCGTTTTAAGACAGCATCTACAAGGAGTGGCCATCTGGTTATCCTCTGCATTGGTAACATTAGAAATGAGTATAAAGTCAGTGATTGACAAGTTGAGCTAGATTCGAGGTGTCTGAGTTGTTCAAGGAAACTTGGACGTTCCCTAAATTAAAACAGGTATAAAATCAGTAAATCAGTAAAGGTAAGTGAATGACTTACTTGATCCGTTTAAGAGTATCATCTAATAATATTTGGTTTTCACAGTAGGGTACATAGACGTGGAAGTTTTCTTCAGCATGCTTCTGGATAATGTCACACACTCCATGGAGAAGAATATTGTCCTGCCAACACTTTTCTAAATCGTAGATAAGTTTTTCTGAGCAATTTTTCACAGCCGAGACTTTTCCGAATAACATATCGAACTCATCTTTTGTTAGAGTTTCCAAATTTTCTAAATTTTTGATAAAGTGGTTGCATAAGACATTGAGAGAATTCAAGTAAGATGCTTCAGAAGTAATCATTTCAAATTTAGCTTCTTGCAACTTTTTCTGATGAGTACTTAAGGTACCTAAATTAGAAAAATTGTAACACTCGATTGGACGTGACCTGACTTAACAACTTACTTAATACTGACGATTGGATAACTTCCGGGATTTCACACCAAAGTGTTCTTGAAACTGGTAATGAATTTTTATTAGGAGAGACTAGTTCCATTGCTGATGGTCTAGAAGAGAGGGTACAGTCAGATTGATTATCACCTACTTCTTCATAACCATCTGAATCAAAATCCGAAATACCGTCATGACAAACAGACTGAAATTAAATCAAATTTAGTACTACTCCAATAGATGAGAAGAACACCAAACCTCTAGAACTGCAGCGTCATAAAACTGATATAAAGGCTCATCTTCTAGTCTCAAATGTACATCTGTTGCAAAACTCGTCAAAGATTGATCTTTTTTCGTTTCAGTACTACTGAAGCTGTTAATGCTGTCATTGTAATATTCTGAACCGTTTTTGAGATTGTAGTACTCTTCGTTATTATCCTGGTTGATGAAATCATCAGGTTTGATCGAAACATTGGTATTCCCACTGTTTTCCGCCGAACTAGTACTAGGAGTACTCCTCCCAGTCTGATACAATCCCACTTCAGCATACCAAAACGTGTTACTCCTTCGTGCCGCATTACTTTCCGAATTTTTGAATAAACCAACTTCCGCATACCACGAAGTCGACCTTTTATCTTTCTTCACTTTAACTGGAGCTGGAGGTGGAGGACTTTGCGGCCTTATTATAACCTTCGAGTTTCTCTGTACTGGTGATAACGACGCCCCACTATCCCTTTCTGACTCGTTCTTATCTATATCAATTTCCGTCAAATAAAACGTACTTTTCGGCTTATCCAAATTCGAGGTGAGTTCATTTGCAGATTCCGCACTCAAAGACATGCTTCTTCGGAATTTCGTTAAGAAACTTTTCCGAGGGAGAGTTTTGTTTTCTGGTTCCGGTGGACATTCACAAGGGGGAGTTTCTTCAGATTGAAGAATTTCAGGACTAGATTTTCTGTGTTTGTCCAAATCTGTTCGAGATTTGCGTTTTGTCATCCGACTTAGCGATTTGCTTATATCGTTTTTGGTTAAAGACCAGTTACGACGTAGTTTTCGCATGTGTTTACCGGCAGAAGCAGCTAGCCTTGTTAAGACGTACGTCTGTTGGTTGTTTGGTGGTTCGGGGAGTTGGTTATTGCCGATATCCAAGCCGCTATCATTCTATAACAGAAGTTACAGTTACAGGAAAAATAGTGAAGTAGGAAAAGACTCACGGAATTGACTTTGGTGAAGGAACTATCTGAATCTGTATCACTATCAAAGGAGTCGTAATCATCGTCTTGGTTTTCATTGGTACAAAGACTCTCGTAGAGGTGGTCCGGGTCACTGTCAGTACCTGTAATTAAAATATTGCCTTGAGGTGTGTTTTGATTGATTAAGACCTTGTGTGAAGTGGATCAACCCAATTACATATTAAATTTTTGATTTTTGAGTAAGATTGTTCTTAATGTGTGACTGATTTTAAGAAACGCCATCTCTTTACGTTAATTTAAGTAATTAAATTTCAATTAGGTAGCACCATTACTATCGTTTATTTATCGGAACATAATTATCCAATTAACTTGTTCACAGAGTATAAGTAAGTGCGTTAAAAGTTTTATTTTCTCTTACAACCTATATAAAAACTAATTTCTTGACTCTCCAGACTCTCTTCAAAAATCCTGCTTCTGATTTTGGGAATGTCTCGGGAATTACGAATTTCTTCTCCTAAACTAATTCTATCACATTTTTCTTCTTCATCTTCTTCTTTTGGTACTTCTCGCAGGATTGTTTTCAAATTTTCGTCCATGTAGTCAAGATAGACTCTTGTTGGTGAAGTGACAAAAACTCTATCACCGACATTTCTTCTTGGTCTTCTCCATGTGGTAGGTGCTGATCTAGGTGGTGGTACTGGAGCAGTACTTTTTTCATTTTTGCGTCCCGAAGTAAACGATATAGATCGTCTATGGCTTGGATTTTCACCAACACTCATATTAAACAATCACTTGAAAGGAGTTTGATTGGCAACATCCTAACACTGAGACAATTCTTGTGTAATAACCTTCAATGACATCACTTTGCATCCCACACGTAAAATTCCATGGTCTGATTGAAGAGCAACTAGGAGTGCACTTGCCGTGGTATAGTCGAGTACTGAACGCAAAACTTTCACTTGATGCAGCACTTAATTATGTAGTCAGTGATTGGCTAGTACCATTGGTTTTTGTTGTAAATACCAAAGTTTTGGAAGCAATGGACAACAAAGAGTAGTTTCACCTTCTTTCGGTGACCGATTAAAAATTCCGGACACGAAATGACACGATCATTTACGAGCTACAATTCCGATGTTTGTCATTGAATCAACCTGATCCGCACCTTGAACAACAACAAAAAACTTGCTTGGATTGGGCAAGTGTTGCGCGAAAATTGCGCCATTTTTTTTATTATACAAATGCCTGCGCCGGCTTATTATGTCACGGTGGGCAATTTGTCGGAAATGAATTCAACGACTAAGTTTGCTCACGTGCTCAATTCACTCAAGTCGTGCATCTGCTTAAATTTTATTAGCGAAAGTTTAAGTTGCAACAGGAAATGCATTATCATAATTGCATTACCTACTTGTCGTTGATAAACAACCGAAGCTAATTCACAAATGTTTTGACCTTAACCTAACGTTTCCTTACGTATAGACAAAATCTAGTACAAGACAAAGATTGTTCTCAAGATTTCTAAGGGAAAACTTAACAATTAACATTCTCAAGACGGGAAAAAATAAAAATGTGATGTAATTCGAATGAAAGGGGCACCAAATGGGGAAAAAAAAAGAAATTCTAGAATTGGAATTATCGATTGTTTGCTTCGATATGAGCAGACTTAAGAAAGTACGGCAATAGGTGTTTTGTGAAGAATACAAAACTATAATAGAAAGCTCATTAGATGTATTATGTAGAGCAATGTTTCTTAAAGTTGAGCAATAAATACAAAACGAGGATTACCAGACAATGACCTAAAATGGTCACCGATACTTACGTTGATCAGTTGGTAATTTTCGTGGAGATTTAGACCACTGCTCTCGAAATTGTTGAGACCAACCGGTAGTTTTCTTCGATTTTTGACGCTCCCGGATTCTGAAACGAAATGAATGATTGAAGATATGTATTTCATGAATCAATTTTCTCCACTTTATTAATTATTAACACTTTCACTATTTAATTAAGCAAAGAAGAATTGAAAAATGTTTTGATTTCAACTTATTTTGAAATATAAGTTTTAGCAAAAAATCTTAACGCTTTTACTTTCTAAAGAAGCAAAAGAGGTTACTCTATATCTATAATTAATTCAAATCTAATGAATTTTAATGATCCTCTTCATAACCCTTGAAGATATGAATGGAAAGATTTAGATTCTAGCACAGGCAACCAACTATACATATAAACAAAACAAGTTGTTTGCAAACTCTTTATCTTCTTTTATGTGTTGACAAAATATTTGATAAAGACTTCCTTGAAATTAAAAATAGTTATTATTCAAAAACCAAACACTTCCGGTTACAAACATAATAAACCTGATACAGGATATCAAATTTCATGTGACAAAAGAAGCTTCCAATCAAGAAATTGACGTCACAAACCGGTCGTGTGAAGATTCCGATGAAGATCGCGGCAATTATTTTCCGTTTAAGGTTGAGCATCAGTAGAACGTTTAAATTTGAATTTAGATAGTAAAAGAAACTACTCACATGATGATTTCATTGTTGTTGTCATTATCTTCGTTATCGGTCATATCGACCCATTCGTCACTGCGGTCACTAGTGCTTAAATCACTTGTGGCTTTACCACTGTATGGATTAGTCCCATCTTCACCCCAACCCACTAAACTCGCCCTACCGTACAAACTGTTACTTTGCTGATCCGAGGATATCAAAGAATCTCGTTTAGAGCCACCTTCGCGCATTTGGCATCCGTAGATACTCTCATAGGTGCTTTCGGTTGATTTCGATTCAGGATTGTAGATTGATTCGTAACAGTTTGAGACATTTTCCGGGTTTTGAATTGTACAGTAGCTGTTCCTTGAGGGAGGCCTTGGTGGAAGCGGCTCCTGTTGCTGTCTTCTAGGTAGAAGAGGTGGCGGGAGAGTTTCGTAGATGTTTTCTTTAGATTCTGGTGATGCGCAAATTTCGTAACCGTCATCCCCTTCGCAGTACTCGTAGCTATGACTGACTGTGTCTTCATCACGACTGACATTCAGTTCTTCGTAGATCTTTTCTTCGGGAGGTTTCTTGAAGATTTTTTTTGGAGGAGTCGGTGGTTTGGTCTGTGCAGTTCTTGGTGGAATTTGAGGAGTTGGATCAACGAAATCATACAGGTCCTTCCAGTCGTCTTTAGATGGTGACTTGTCTTGGTTAATACTCCAGAGGAAGGAAGTGTTGGGTTTTGGTTTAACGATAGTTTCTTCTGATTTGGTCGATTTCAGGGTTGGTGTTTTCGTAACGTTGAGAGTTTCGTACATGGAATCACATCTTCGTTGCGGTAAAACCGCTGGAATGTTAACGATTTGTACTAGTTCTTCGTCAGTCTTGTCTTGTTTTAGTTTTGTTGGTTTTTCAGGCACTTTGGGTTTTGGCACGAGGTTAGGTACTGGGATTGAGTTTCTGCGTTCGAAAATTTCGATAGCAGCACGGACGGTTCCCGATGGTGATAATTTAGTAGGTTGTAGGGTTTCGTCTAAGGGGAGTGTTTTAGGTCTATTTTGTTCATTCACTAGCACCGGTTTTTCTAAATTGGCACGACTGGGTTTTCGTTTGATCGTTGGTTTACGTTTCACTATAACAATCTCTTTATCTTCGTATGGTTTCGTTTTAACGCTAGGTTTTCGCGTCACTACGTTTCTCACATTGTACTTTGTCACTTTATCACTATCTAAACTTCTTTGGCTGTTGACACGTTTAACAAGCTTTCGAAATTTTGGTTGTTCCAAGATGGAGTTTTTCTCGTTAATCATATTGAATTTCATTGTGAGTTCTGCGACTTTGCTGGCACTTATTGTTGTCATTTTTTGATTGTGACGATAGATCGAAGCGGTTTTCTTGATTTTAAAGCTGATTTTTTTCGTTGGGGTTTTCTTGGGTTCATTGTTGAGTTCTATTTTTTCTTCATTAAGGTTGCGAAGAAAAGTCTTTCGGGATTCAGATAGGTTCTCTCTCAGTCTTTGTGAATGGAGGAATGAGTTTTGAAGGCTGGGTAGTGGAACACCTAGGACATGGAGAGTTGGACTCTGTCGATCTAACGACAAAGGCTTCTCCCACTGTACTGGATTGAGAGTTGCCATCGTCCTGAAAATTATCATTTTATATATCTTATCTTGTTTATTGCAGATGTTTTAACGATTTATAACGTTACACAGTTGTGTAAATATAGCAATAATAATGAGTAAAGAAAGGAATGTACTTAATACTAGTTTTAAAAATATGTTATGACAACAAAGCAGTTACATGATTATGTTAGGTTCGTAACGTTATACATCATTGTTGAATAATGACTGGTTATCGAAAAGCTGTGTTAATTGACAGAAATTTAATCTTATTCCGGCCAAACACCTACTTTAAGTTTCTTATCAGAGAAGTTGGTAACAATAAGCAACGTCACAGTCAAGTGACTAAACGACAATCACTGAAATGTGACCATTTTGTGGTCAAATTTTTTAGAAGGAAAACTACAAACTCGGAACTAATTAAAATCGTTGCTCGTCTCGACTTCCAATTATAAATTCACATTTTGTCACAACAATACGAGCAGATGTGTATGAATGCAGGAAATTGTCTTGTTAAGGCAATTTCTATAAATTCGCATGCACGTCAGGTCTTCACTTTCTATATTTTCACCCTAAATGGACATTCGAATTTTGATCTCTCGTAAAACTGGATCAATGAAAAGTGACAGTTTTAACTGTATTGAATTAAATTAGTAAAATTACAGACAAAGGCTTTAATTAAAGTCGACCTCAGTGGTTAACCAACTCTGATAAAAATCCAAAGAGTTAAAATTCCGCTCATGGAGTTAACTTGCTTACCCGAGGCCACTATACTGTTTTATTCAAATAGGACATATGTGGTCTCATTGTTGGTAAATTTCTGAAACAAAATTACAGTCAAGATCGATGTAATGACACGTTATTGTGATCTACATTAGAACTATCACAGAAACCCAGTTTACATAGTGTTAAGCAAGATAAGACACATTCGATTATAACCTGATTCTTATATGCAGAGAATCTTTTTTTTTCTCTTGCACTTTTACTCTTGAAGGGCAATAAATACTATCATCTCGAATTTCTCCTGCTTCGATTCTTGATCAGGCTACACATCAAATAATAAATTTACATAAAATTTCTCGTGCCTCAGCATCTAACCCATTTTCTTGGAGGTCCTTTCACCGCATTCAAGTCGTGCTTGTTGTGCTTCATTTAACAGGAAATTTTTCCCAAATATAAATTATCAGATTATATGATTGATGAGGCAACAATCGAACTGTTGAAAAATTCAAAAGACGTACATCCTCATGCCGTCCTTGGTTACTTTCGCGATAATTTGTCAAAACATTGAACTTGTCTTGAGAAGTGGATGGTTTCCAGTGACTCACCTGTTGCAGAGGAATGCATTTTTGCCCTGATGGGCGTATGATTCATCTCTTCTTCCACAAAGTGGAGAACTGGAAGACTGGTCTTAATTATTGGGTGTGGAGGTCTGGCCCAGGAATGAAGCTTTGTATCTCCGTTATAACAATAATTATGAATAATTTATAAGAGATGCTTGTTTGTATACAACAGTCTATTTATAAAATCTTGTTAAGTATCGGTGTGTCGATTTTTACACAATCACAATTATATCGTAACAACTGTTCAATAGAAAAATTCATCAAATTAACTTTCATATGTCAAATCCCTCATGTATTCTTATGAGAGATTTGACAAGTTGATAGTTAATTTTACGAACATTTCAATTGAATACCTTTTATTTAAAAAATGTAGGTACAGATTTTACAGAATGTAGGTTGTCAAACTCCTAGTAATTGAGGTATTAAGTGTGTTACAGAAACAATAATTCTTAAAGTTGACCCGAGAGCCCTAGATAGGTCCGAGAAAAGTACGCCGACCGAAAGCGTTGTTATTTCAATAGCACCAATGTTTAATGTCCGATTTTGGATTACTAGTTTACTTGAAATATTGTTAGATGACATTTACTGATTTTCTAATACGAAAAATCTAGTAATTTTCAAATGTAGTTAGGCAAATACACCAGTCCAACAAGAAGTTAATTTCAAATAATACCCTAAGGCATTAATTCCGAAAATAACACCTTAGGTTGTGTACATGAATAGAGGGCATTATTATCAAATAATATACCAAATGGACATAAAAATATAAAGCTACAGCCATAATGGCACCGGCTGATAATGTCATTATGTTTTTGCTGATTTTTGTAAAAATTTGTAAAAAAATCCGAAAGAATATTTGGCGCAAATGATGCTCTATTTCTTTAAGTTGAAGAAAAATTAGTAGTTCTTGCCCAACTTCCAAAAAATGTTGTTTTACGGCTATAAAATTCGTTTTTTCAACCAGGAATTCGTAATCTTATTTAACGGTGTTGCTTTTTGAACTGTCAAAAATAATCTTTTTTGGTCCAAAAGGCTAAAAAAGACTTTTTACGGTTATTACATTGGCAACGAAATTTGTTTTTTCACGGCTGCCAAAATCGTATTTACGGCCGGTAATTGTGACGGTCAAGAAAACAGTCTATTTTTCACTTACTTATTATTTGTTGTTTATATCATGAATATGACGTATATTAAAATGACCATAACTAAAGTCTACGATAGTGTAAGTGCGGATCCAACTCATGAACCTTCACTATGACGTCATAAAAATGCTCGAAGTGATAAAGCAAAGAAAATAAAAGTTTTATGAAAACAAAGTTTTAAAACTGATAAAAAATACTGCTGCATTAAAGAGAATTGACAAAAAGATTAATTGGTATACCGAGAAAAAAAGTTCAAAGTTTGCGTAATGCGGGTTTTAACTTAAAACGCTCCACAAAGGTCAAAATACAAAAGAATGTTAAAAAAATTGGAATAAATTACATTTTGTCTAAAAAATTCAGTGAAACAACATTTATATTTTTCCTAAATTAATAATTTAGGCCTTAGAGATCTGAAACATGTAAAAAAAATAAGACACTCTTCTCAAAGTACAATGAAGTGTTTCATTATAAGCAATTTATTTTTTGTTACTTTAAAATACTGTTTGACGTTATTATTCGATTTAAACACTATTTACCTTTTAAAAAATATGTTTATGTTATTTATTATTTAGATAAACTAAATTACTAATTTGTTATTATCTTTATTAATTGCGATATCACAAAGAAGTATAGTATTTCTGTCCAAGTTTTGCCCACCATAAACATTATTGTTATTGGAGTTAATTAGGGTCCAACCCCAAACATTTACAATCGGTGATTCTTTTCAACAGCAGATGGTCCATTGCCCTAGGCTTAAGATGCTTTTAAGGGTTATATTCCTCCAAAAGATAATACTTTTCATCATATACATTTACCTAAACATTCCAACAGTTTGAAAGAAATAACGAACTTAAGCAGGCACGTGGTTTATTTGTGAATTAAAAAATCTGCCGTCGCATTGATCATTAATGAACTAATCAATAAATCGTTATTCAAATGTTCAATGGCGATCCGAAATCAAAAAAAGGAATGAAATAATAAACTTTCCTGTTGCAAAATTCGTCGTACACAGTAATTAATGTTACCTAGAAAACAGATTAAAGTTTAGTACCTACTTTCCAAATATTCTAAGAAGGTACAGAATTACCTACCAAATATTCTTATTAGGTATTTGTTTAGAATTGCTGACACATAAATGGAGATAGGGATGAAAATGACGGGATGGGGGTAAATTTCAAAAATTTCGATAATAACTTACAGGTTGTCATTTGAATTTTGCCTTTTGTGCGTTAAAGTTCTGTTAAAATATGTGGCGTCCTTGGCAAGACACTCATGAAAATAATGAACAACAGCTTGAACATGATCACCCCATTCAGGAAGAGATTTTTAATTCACAAATAAACCACGTGCCTGCTTAAGTTCGTTATTTCTTTCAAACTGTTGGAATGTTTAGGTAAATGTATATGATGAAAAGTATTATCTTTTGGAGAAATATAACCCTTAAAAGCATCTTAAGCCTAGGGCAATGGACCATCTGCTGTTGAAAAGAATCACCGATTGTAAATGTTTGGGGTTGCACCCTAATTAACTCCAATAACAATAATGTTTATGGTGGGCAAAACTTGGACAGAAATACTATAAGATTTGAAGGCATAAAAATAGGAGATAATATAAGTAAAAATAAATTAAAAATAAATAAACGGTTCCTTATTTAGTTTTACTATTATAACCTTCCAAAAAAAATGTTGTGTTTTGTAAAAATAAATTAGCAAATAAAGTAAACAATTAATATAGAATATAAAAGGGATTGTTTAATTTTTTCTTTCATCTATAAGCGTATCTAGGACCTAAACTACCAAAGCTAAAAATATAATTTTATTACAAGCTTTATAGACAAAATTTAATTTTTTACAGTTTTATCCTTAAACATTTTTTGTAGCTTTGACCTTTAAAATAAAGCCAGCACTGTACAAATTTTAAATTTTCAATATTTTAAAAATATTTGTCATTATTTTTAGATATAAATATACAATTGGTATAAATGTAAATAATATGTCTTCGCCATAATGCCCGCTCATATTGCCCTGTTATTTATTTTAAATTAAATAATCTAATCTAATTAAAACAAATAAATGATTTTATCAAAACACTTGGATTAACACCTAATCGAAGGTTTTTCTAATAAATTTTATCCATTTAAATCAATTTTTAAACAATTTTCTATTTTTTCGCAAATAAGGTTCACTACCTAATTTTTAAAAATATAAAATACATAGTGCTCCATTTGAAAATTAAAATTATGGTTATTTCCGAGGTTATCTCTGGTAAAACCGTAAGTCTATTACTCAATTAATGAGTATTTTTGAACATAAGCATTTCTTCAATTAATTTTTTATTTAAAAAAAATTCTATTTAAAAAAGAAGTGTACCCAGTTTTGTTAACACACATAGGGTGTCCTATCAACTTAAATATCTTTTTAAAATAGAACACAGTAAATTATTTATATACTTGAGCCATTTTAATTAATTTATAAAGTAGGCAAATTATAAATGAAATTAAAAAAGCAGTTAGTTTAATTTCAGCCCGATCGTGTTGGATTTTTATTCTTAGTTCAGAAACTGTTTGTGATGTCTTAACATAGGCTTTAGACCTTGCAAAAATCTATAATGGAGGAGGATAAAATCGCATGGCGTCAAATCACAAGAGAAACAACCCATTTCTTAAAATAAAATTCTCTTGGTCATTTCACTTCCAAAAATGCTGATATTTATAACCGTCTTCGGATATATTGTCGTGGTATCCATTTGGCCGAAATCATACTTTACAATTAATTTCAAAATATTTACTTTATAAGTATGTATATTAGGGTGGGCCAAAAAAAAACAACTTTTTTTTTTAACTTCCGACACTGAAAAATTGGTTCCTAGGCACTTTTAAAAAAATGCTTTTTCAAGATGAGCTCTTAATTTTAATAGGAAAGACTTCTTCATCGCAGTTTTCCATTTTTTTTTCAGTTCCATACGGCAAAATCCATATCTCGTCACTACTTGATTGTACAAAAAAAAATTATTTACATTTTTTGTAGGAAATTGAACGCTCTAAAAAAGGTATTTTACAATTTCTTTATAACTCTTACCGTTTAGGAGATATCAGAAGTCAAAGTTTGAAGAATTTAGCAAAAATTTCTTTTTCACTTCTAAATTTTATAACTCGTGAATAAATAAATATTATAAAGTGCGCAACATACGGTTTTGTAGGAAATTAAACGCTCTACAAAAGAGTCGTTTGTGGTTAATTGATTACTTCAACCATTTAAAAAAAATTGGGGAATTTGTATCAAATTTTAGTTTTTAAAATGCAAATATCTTCTAAATGGTTAGCATAATCAATTAACGTCAAGAGATCTTTTTTATAGAGCGTTTAATTTCCTACAAGGCTGTATGTTGAGCGTTTTATAACATTTATTTATCTAAGAGTTATAAAATTTAGAAGTAGAAATGGAATTTTTGTTAAATTCTTTAAACTTTGACCTACGATATCTTCTAAATGGTAAAAAATATAAAAAAATTGTAAAGTAACTTTTTTGTAGAGCGTTTAATTTTCTACAAAAAATGTAAATACAAATTTTCTGTGCAATTAAGCAATAACGAGATATGGATTTTACCATATGGAACTGAAAAAAAAATGGAAATCTGCGATAAGGGAGTCTTTCCTATTAAACTATTAAAGAGCTCATATTGAAAAAGCATTTTTTAAAAGTGGCTAGGAATCAATTTTTCAGTGTCGGAAGTTAAAAAAAAATAGTCGATTTTTTTGGCCCACCCTAATGTACATCAATAAGAATTGCTCTAGTATAGCATATCCTGCATTTATTCCGGTTTATTATTCAATAGACCAGAAATTGGGCCAATTGAAAACATTTTTCCAGGATCGGTCCAATAGAACCGATCCAATCCTAGTCTGGACAAAGATCGTAATTTTTAACAATGTCTGACGAAGTTGAATTATCGAAATCCCAGTATCATAAATACAACATTTTAAAACCGCCATAAATTTCAAGATAAACAACAAAGCGAAATAATTGACGTTAAATATGAACTTGATAACAATCGATTTGGAAAAATTTCAAAAATGCAAACCGTAATATTGCGAAAACCATCTTGAAAAAATCTGCAATTACAATTAAATTGTGACATAGTAATCAAGGTCCTCTCGTGACAATTTTGAGGGAGTGTTGACCCTCCTTTCGAAATAAATCTCTTGATTTCACACTTTTAGATTGATTGATGTTTGCTTTTTATTTAATGAATATTGAATCGATCCATTACAAGTAAAAGTTGTCTCATCACTTTTCATTTTTTACCTGAAATAAAAATTCCCACAATTTCGCAATCGAAAAAACTCCATACATGACACAGAAATTTCTGTTTTCCCACAAATTACACCAAAACAAATTCCAAAAGTCATGAAAGTACACTGTAATTATATCTCAGTTTGCATTTGATAGATTTAAGCTTTCGCTTGGACTTAGTCTTTTTTGTATCTTTGTGTATTCCAATGGCCAGTAACCTCTGCTAATTTACACTCAAACTATAACTGTTTTCATCACAGAGACTTTATTATACTCGTTATGCTTCTGCTACTTTCTCATAACAGTCCAGACTTTGAAATTACAATTAATTAAAACAGTTTGTTCTTTCGTCAAGTCTGTTATCTTGTGGTTATTGAATCATTATCACTCAAGGACCCACTTTCACGTCATCTATTTTTAGTTGACTCTAATCGATCAATGATTCATGCCATCAACAGAGAGATTCTTTGCTCTGGAACATTATCATTCTTCAACGGTATGGGGAGTGCCTGCTGAGGCTGCACCGTTTATTGAATACCAAAGCGTTTTGCGGTGAACGACTAATCGAAATTTCCATTACGACACCTCTGGAAAGTGGACCAAGAAAAAAATTCGGTTGAAAACCCCGAATTGTTGAATCCAAACAATTTCAATGGGTGTTAGGTCGGTCAGATTCGTGGCATTGCACTTCCTGGCCCACTTGGTCTCACATTCCGTAGTTGAGGAAGTGTAAAATTATATAATTGGCGTGTGTATAAACCCGTATGCAATCTCTTTTATGGAAAATTGATTGAATCACTTTCGTTTCAAATAGTGTTGGTTGCATCTGAAGAAAGTTACATGATCTATAGAATTTTCAGTGACGCAAGAAAACAATTATGAGAACGTCACTAAAAGATATACAAGAGGTTTAGCCTTCCAAAAGACACGCAATTGCAAAACACGAATTTTAATTAGCTATTTTGAACAATGTCAACAAACTGTTTGAGTTTGCAAGCGTCGGCGGTTTACTGTTTTATTATAAATAAATATTAATTTGTTTAACATTTTTGCTTTGCAATGGTAGATTTTGCCGAGCATGAAGATAATTGTATAGGATTATGAAACGAATACAAAATACTGTTAAGTGGACATTGCGTCACATTTCTTCGGGGCCGAGAGACCACCAGCTGATGTGATAGTCTTCAAGGCTTTTGAGATATGTGCTATCACAATTTTTTTTTTTTGAAGATCTCGGAAGCTGTCAGTAGGTACTCCTAATACAAGGAAAAAAAAATGTAGAGTAGGTGACTCTAGACCGTCTCACCTTGCACGTTATCACATTTTTTGACGTGAACACCTAATCACTTAGAAAACACCAACACGCGTCATACACTGGAAAAAAATAATATCGCATCAATATCAATTAATGTGTGTCTTATTAAGCCGGATACACTTCAATAAAACTGTTAATAGCATATTTCGCGCGTCGACCACTCAACAACTGAAATGTTATACTGTTGTTTGACATTTACTCGTTTCTCTTCGGCGAACGACGGCATACTCAGCCACCGGCCGACTTAACATTCCTCAGGTGTATCAAAGTGAGGGGATCAGAGGCACGTAGGTGGCAAATTTTTTCGAAAAATGGTCACGTGGCGCCGAACATCAATCTTGGACTGTAACGGAATTTCGACTTTGTTTGTCTCCAAACACCTGTTTTCGCGGAGTGTGAATGGTCAAGTCAAGGACAGGATTATGGAGGTTTATGACGGGAAACAATCAAGCTATAACTCCTTTTTCGTAATAGGCGACAACAGAGGCGCACTCAGAGAATATTTCTAGGAGAAGCTTCAGCTAGACCCAGGGTGAGAACTGAGAGCCCCGCTGAGTATAAAACGACAATCCTTTTCTTTAATGGGTGCCGAAGGCGACAGTTTACTAATTTTTAAGTCTGGAGATGTAGTCAGATTCAACAATATTTGAGATCGATTTGTGCAGGCTTTGATGAGCGTCGACTGTCATAAATTTTTACAACCAAGGGCTCAAGTGCCTAGTAATTACCATCTAGATACAAAGCTTTGAAATGTGCCTACCTTAACCCTTAGAACTGTTTATGACATCTTTTCTGCAATGTTCATAAACTATTGTGATGGGCAGTTGGCTTATTCTGTCTCTGGGTCTTAGTCTAACTTTAGAAGCTAGAAACGATATTTTATATCAATTTTCAAATCAAGACAAAGACGATATTGTTGCTGAGTTGCTGTAATTGTAGAAGTCGGAGATAACATTTTTACAAGCTTTTAAATTAATAATTATACAAAAGTAGTCTTTTTTTCCTAATACTAGCAACAATAATTTTAGAAGTTAGACATCTTTTTTATTAATTTTTAGTTTAATAAATGCAAAAGCGATACATTTTATGTAGGATGTCGAAGGCGACATTTTACTAATTTTGAAATTTGCAACCTTAGTTTTATTAATTTCAGAAGCCGAAGACTTTTACTTTAATAAAGACACGGCATTGTTGTTGTAATTTAAGAAATTAGAGGCTGTAATATTCTAATTTTAGAAACCGGAGTTGATAGTGGTTTCCGGCCCTAGATTTGACCAAACTTTGCTGCCAGTGGTTGCCATCCACATTGCACCAATACGGAGCCTTGGCGGGAAAATTTATCAATCGCACCAACCTAAATTCGCCTTGTAAATACAAATTTATACGGTGTTTCTGGTGATTTTAACGTTTTTAGAATATTTGAATAAGTTTAGTCTATCGATGGATATACTGTAACACGTTTTTGACAAATATTTATTTAAATAAAGTACTTAACTTCTCTTGAAACGAAAAGAAGCACTTATTAACCGCAAGCACTTGACGCTTGATTCGACAACAAAGTTGTCATCTTCAGGTGAGAATTAAAAGTAGGTTTATTACTTATTACAATTATTATTTAATTAATAATTATTATCTATTTAAAACTGGTTTTAATTCTCACCTGAGAATGACAATTTTGTTGTCGAATGGTGCGTCGTATTTTAGTAAAGTGTTTGGTGTTAGTGGGTACCTTTTTTTTTGTTTTATTCGACACACCAAAAAGGTTCAACAGTAAGATTTGATTTTCTTTTTTTTTTCTTTTTTTTCTATCTGGGGTGTAAATGTTTTTTCACCAATAAAACACACGATTTCTCCCGGATTTTATATATTCTGATATTTTGGAATACTAATTTCGGGTTGAATTCACCCTTCCTCAGTAGTTCCTCAGTGTTGTATTGTATTGTAGGTGTATTGTAGGTGGAACTGAGGAAAAGTGAATTCAACCCGAAACTAGTATTCCAAAATATCAAAATAAATAAAATCTGGGAGAAATGGTGTATTTTACTGATAAAAAAATATTTGAGTACTCTTGATTTAAAAATTATTTAGATATCGCCCTTAACCCTCAATATTGAAAAAAATGGCACAATTGAATTTAATAATTTAAATTTTGTAAAAAAATGTTATTTTAGGCTTACAAAATTAGTAAATTGAAGCCTCAGACTTCAAAAACTACAAATGTATTGTTGTATGTGGTTGTGTCCATATCTTTATTAAATTAAAAATCTTTGGCTTCTGAAATTAGTAGAATTACGGTCGTGGATTTCAAAATTAGTAAATTGGCATCTTCGACTCTCATTACTAAACAACTTTGCTATTTATTAACTTAAAAATTTGTAAAAAAATACTTCCGGCTTTTAAAATAACAATAACATTTGTTTTTATTGATATAAAATTATAAAATTGATAAGAAGAGTTTCTCTAGTTTCTACAGTTAGTAGAATCACTTCTCTAAACTTCAAAATTAATAAACTGTCGTCTTCGGCTCCTAATATTAAAAAAGATTCTGGCTATTGTCTTCAGTAGGGTCACACCCAAGACAGAGGGGAGCATAGTGTCTATTAATTTAAAAGGGAGTGAAAAATTTTGTCGTATGTGTCTTTATTGAATTCAAGAGTTTTGGCTTAAATGGAAAAGAATCTTGTATTTATTTATTTCAATTAGTAAAAACATCTCTGACTTCTAAAATTTGCAGAATGTTTCCTCCGGATACTTAAATTACATTTTCAAAATTAGTAAAATGTCACCTTCGGCTTTCGCTGTTGTATTCAGCACTTTAGCAGAGGCGCACTCAAGGGTAGAAGAGAGCTTTGTATGTATTAATTTAAAAATGAGAAAAAAAAATTCCTATGTGTTTTTATTGAATTTACAGTTTCTGATTTCTGAAATTAGTAAAATTGGGACCGTAGAGTTTAAAATTAGTAGAAAATATTTCTGAAGAAAACATTTTCTATTAAATTTTAAATTATTAATTATAACAAAGTTAGTTTACTGCAGTAAAATTTACAAATACAATGAACTTGAAGTGTGTCATATAGTATTGGTAAGACAATTAAAAAAATAGATGCATACATTTTAACACAAAAAGCGTCAAATACAAAAATGAAAGAAAATAATAAATAAAATACTAATCTGCGCGACTAGCAATAAATGCTAATTACAATTTCTAAATATATTATAAATACAGTAAGTAACTTTTTTTTATATTGGGAGCCGTAGGCGACAGTTTACTAATTTTGAAATCCGGAGAAGTAATTTAGAGACATAATATTTTTGATCAAAATTAAATTGATTTATAAAGACAAAGGTGATATTGTTTTTGTAATTTTAGAAACTGGAGGCGACATGCTAATTTTAAACTTATAATTTTTAAATTAGTGAATACCAGTGGCACACTTTTATGTGGGTTTTCATTGTAATAAATAAATCTATTATTGGTCCAACCAATTTTGACCAAAAAAATCTTTAACCTTTTTCTTCTTCATTTCGTCCCTTTTTTTTCGAGGGGGCGTCATAGCAGTCCCAAAGCCACACTCTTGGGTGCGCCCCTGGGCGCCAATATCGATTACTTGGTAGCCTAGTGATACTAACACAAACACTTGTTAGCTTCAAAATGAGCAGAGGGTAAGAACATTTACTTTGAAGGGCCTTAAGTAACAAATTTTATTTAGAGAGTTAAATATCTCGCGCTGGTTGGAGGCCCATTCTGACCGAAGCGCCGGTCTTAACACTTTTGCAAGAAATGCAATTTTGGCTGATGTTTGTGGCGATGGTGACTTCAGACTCGTCCTCACTGATGTCAGATTCGAATCAGATAAAAGAAGTCGGCTTAAAGTCTACAAAGGAACTTTACTAACATCTGATCAGGTTCTTCCTGACATTCCCAGCTCTCTTATCAGTTTCTATACTGAAGATTTAGAACCGAGAATTCCAGCAATTGCAGTTGCGTGCGGTTCCGACCTTCTTATTTACAAAAATAATAAACCTTTTTACAAGTTTTGTGTTCCTCCAAGTCCGATTACTCCCTTAGAGGAGGAATCATGGAAACGAGCTGCTGAACCTAACTGTGATTTTGATCAAGTCATAAAAGATTTAAAAACGGTCAAATTTAACCAATTAAGTGCTCGGAGTCAAGAATTACTAACTCTACCTCCAGAGCAAACGCAGGAATACATAACGAGGTTCATTGGATTATCGCCTTTGAAAATCTCACCTATTGTTTGTATGGGAACTCTAAATCGTAGCAGTCAAGATACAAATGCAGTAGCTTGTCCTGTTTTGGGTACCGAAAATGGCATTATCTATATTTTGGATCCCCAAACTTTTACGATTTTACATCAAGTAATGTATATTTTTTCCATGAAAAATAGAGACTTAAAGTGTAAATCTTACTAACAAAGACCTCCCACTAAGCTATTAGCATTATTAGATTTACGAAATTTCTAATCTTGAATTGGCAAAACCGAAAAGAGGCTGATGTCATAAGATGTTTGTTTTCAGAGACGTCATGAATCGTAGTAATGCTAATAGCTTAAGTAGGAGGTCTTTGTTAGTAATTTTTACAATTTAAATCAGTATATTTCTATTTCCCATGGAAAAACTGTAGGTACTTACAACATTTTGCTTTTTATGCCTTAGGCTGATGTCTGCAATGTTAAAACAACCCCTGCTATTATTAAAACATCAGGAATGTTTGATGTGGAGTTTCGAATTGTAGTAGCATGTCGAGAAAATAGTATTTGTATACTTCGTCGAGGTTGGTTGGAAGGCAAGTCATTGATACAAATGACTGAAGACATAGTTGATTTCGTTTTGGTTCCGGGTGATAATTTTATCGTTGTTGCTACTTCAAGCAAGTTTTTGCATAGTTACACCAAAAGGGTTAATTTTGACAAAACAATTCTTCTAAATCTTTAATAAAATTTAATTTAGGGTCAAAGAGTATGGTCAGCTTCAATGGTAAACCCAGTGACTTGTCTTTGTCTTGTTCCTTTGAAACACTTGAGTGCTCATTTAATAGCAGTGGGTTTAAAGGGTGGTTCCGTCCACCTGTACCATGGAAGACAACCTGTGGACTACACCAACTCACCTGATTCTCCCTCTGCTCTAATATTCGGCCAATTGGGTCAAGAAGAACACGTTATGGTTATAATTACAATGGGTAAATCACTTCTGTATTAATTGCAGGAAATTAATACAATTTTCCAGCTGGTACAATTAATTTTAAAATATTAAAACGTACTGCTGATTTTAATTTATCAAGTCAAGACAAACTCGCAGCACCTACTTTACAAACCAAACCTTTACCACTACCAAAAAGAAGTAAATTATTTATAGAGCAAAGTATGAGGGAGAGGCAGAATCCGATTGAGATGCATCAGAGTTTTCAGCAGGATTTAGTCAGATTGAGACTAACTGCAGCAAGAGCGTTGGTGCAAAATCTAAGCGATCAGTCTGGCACTGGAAATACTGAGGAACAGATTAAATTGTCAGCACAGGTTTTAGGCTTGGGACCAAAATTTACCCTAATTTTGACTTTGGAAAATATGAACGCAGATCGGCCGGTTTATAATTTCTCAGTGGTGTTTCACGCTAAGCCGACCATTTATAAATTATCGACTTATTTCGGGTTGGTCCCATTGATTCCACCTGGACTGTCATATAAAATGGAAACTAAAGTTACGGAAATTTTGACAACCGAAGGAAATCCTTCACAAGCTATCAGAGTCTTTGTGATGAGGAAAGGACAAGCCCACCCTGTCCTTGCGGCTAGTATTAGCATGCCACCGACAGATACAACAACTTTGTTAGTTTAAACTTTGAAATAAATTTTTTTAACAATAAAATTCATGTAATTACACCCTACGTCATCAACTTTTACCTATATAACAGCAATTTTCAATGTATTCATAAAAGTGTTTTGCAATGTCTCTGGACGAGGTCAGTATAAAAATTATTGGTTGCATAACCGTCTTTCTTATATACAGAAATTCAAATCTGCTTGTGATCAAATTAGAAAATTTACAAAACGGCCTTCAGATTCCGACATGTTGGAAGTTTATGCTTTGTATAAGCAAGCAACAGTCGGGGATACTAACACACGTAAGTACTACAGCTTGTAAGTTTTTTGTAATTAATTTGTTCAGCTAAACCAACCGAGGCGAAGGCCAAGGCAAAATGGGAAGCTTGGAACGGTAAAAAAGGACTCAATACCAGTACAGCTAAAGAACAATATGTGACCAAAATTAAAGCTTTGGCACCGACTTATGCTTAAAGAAATATGAATACGAATATGAGGCAACACCGACTGTGCTTTGAAAAAATAGATTAGGATGCGTACACTTATAATAAGGCACCTAATAAGAATTTTCACAAAAACATGTAGTTTTATTGAGATAAAAAACTGAATATTCAGTAGTATTTTTTTTAAAAAATACGTCTTGTTTTACCTCTCTGATTGTGATTGTTCTCGCCAAACTTATCGTTTGTCGGACAACACCGGCAAAAGTATAAACTCTTGTAATAGGCTAAATTAAGGGTTATTTTTGCTTCAACATTTTATCAAGCGGCTTCATAAATTAAGGCCAACTCTATGTGGCTTATTTACCGCATTACAAAAAATGAATCTTACTATGGTTACCGCCCACCGACTACCCCTCAGCCTCAAAAGTCAATTTAAAGGACTTTACCTAGTCAGCAGAATGACTAGCACCAAACCCTTTTCGCAAACGAACTGCATTTTAAATAACGCTTGTTCTGATGCGTCAATCTTTAGTGTCACTACTGCAACGTTTTGGAAACGGTAGCTACGTTGTTTTGGAAGAACAACAGGGGTATCGAGCACATCATACATGTTATTCTACCAAAAACCAATCTCAATAAGCTTACCTTTACCATACAATTAAATTTTGTCTTCATAGTCATACGTTGAATAGCAGACAGTTGGCGGCTAATATCTGGTACAGGTCACACTGCCACACATCTTCTAAATAAGCTTAGTGTCTTCTAGTTCTTATCTCAACATTGATCTTTCTCAGTCAATATACTTTTATGACTTTTTTGTCAGCAGAAAGCGATATCTACAAAACTTGGAGAAGCAGCAGAGTTAGAATGAATTTTTTCATTGAAAACAGAGAAGGCTTTCTCATCAGAACCTTTCTCTTTTATTGAAACGCTGTTTGTTTTACTACAACATGACAAAATGTGCTCTTCTTACATTCAAAACAACTTTGTCTTTCAACATTAGCGCTATTCTTTCCAAACAAAATTCGTCTTGTTGCTATAAGCACACTAGAATTTGATGGATCTTTTTTTTGGCTTTCTATTGATATTACTATTACCAATTTTATGCAAGTAAAAACCAGTATCTGATAATCTAGCAGCTGCAGCATGAGGTATATATAAATTCGATTTCTTCGCTTATGCAAAAGGTTTATTAATAATGTTAAAACCACTTGGATAATTAAGTATTTTTTCCAAAAAAATTAATGAATTTTAGTACCTGGTAGGTGCTCCTTCTAACGATGTTAGATGGAGTTAGCGGGTGGTTGTTGTCTAAACTTAGTAATTTTAGCTTCGCTTTGTCTCCATAACTCAATAAACAGCAGTAAACATAGTAACCAGATTAACTAGAAATACCTGTTGGGTTGCCGCTATTTAACACTCACTAATAATATTTAATAGTAATAATTAAAAAAAATAACTTAATAAATTAATAACTATTAAAAAAAGTTAATTTGCTGAAAAACATTACTAATGGCAAAGGCCAAACCACCACGATTTCTAGTAAACTTAAATATGATTTTGGCGACTGTAGCTGAAAAATGAGTTTTGTGGCCGATGTAGAGGCGGCAAATCAAGCCTTTTTTGGCCGGTTGCACAAAAAGTGGAATTTTTGCACGAACAGTAGTAAAAATAGGGAAAGAAATAATTTTCGCCCGTTGCTAGAAATATTTGCTCTCGTTTTCAAGATTTGTGTAAACAACTTATACAAAGGTGCAAATTACAGCTAAATTTTATCGTTATTTTAATCAGTCATGCAAAAAAATGTATATATACTAGACTGGTCGTTAAAAATTAAATTTTTTGGGCCGCCGCGCCCCCTAAAAAGCTTCCTTATGATGAGAAAACACTAGGCAATTTTTATTTTTATTTTTGAACCAAAACAACACGTGCCTCAAGACGATCTAAGCAAATTTTTTGATGAAATCAGGTTTTTTGAGAATTTTTCTGAAAAATACATTTTTATTCGAAATATAAACAATTTGAAAACCGAAATAAATAAAATCTCAAAAACAAAATACAATTTCAAAATTTTTTTCAGTTGATTTGTATTCACGATCCGTGTTGTGACAGTTGGGGAGAGACCGCTAACTTTTTTATTTACTGTCCAAAAAATCTGAAACTTTAGTGATATAAATTCCCAATTTTTTTTTAGTGTCCAGTACTATTCGAATCTTCCTACGAGATTCCGTTACATGGGCCTATAGAGGTTTATTGTTAGCGATGGGGAGCCTAAACGGCAATATTCGGAAAAATAATTTTTTCAAATTCTTAAATTTAAAACATGTGGAAGAGTTATTTTGGGGGTCTTCTTTCTTCGATTTAATGTACAGGAGGTCAAATAAATTTTTAAAGTTGAAATTTGTAAATATTGTTACTTTGGGCTCTATTTTGGGGCCTTTGGAGTGAATTTGAAGGAATGATTGTGGTAAATTTAGAATGTCCGGTCAATTTACATATATATAGATGTGAATATTTATAGATGTGTCAAATTTACCAGTCTGAATTCGGTGTAGTAACCATCTCACACAAAAAAAATGATTTTACCAAAAAATTAACTTTGATCGTCTTGAGGCACGTGTTGTTTTGATCCAAAAATAAAAAATAAAAATTGCCTGTTGTTTTCTCATCATAAGAAAGCTTATTAGGGGGCGGCCCAAAAAATTTAATTTTTAACGACCAGTCTAATAGGTATATACCACTAAACAAAAAAGGTCTTTCTTACTCTTTATAGGTCTCGGGCTTTCGCTTTCTGGCTCTACATAAATCGTTCCTCAGGAGTGATTATACATTTCTCTCTCTTAATATATAATCTACTATTAAAGTCACTTTTATTAATAACCAAAACACATAATCTTTGCATTTGTGATTTTTTCAAATTAATTACATTAATTAACTGTTTTGTAACACTTGTAACTGCAAGTCTTTGCAGCTTCGTTTCGCAAACAGATTCGCAGGAAAAGAAACAGAGTTTCTGTGACCGGTTTTAGTGCATTAAAAGAATCTCAGATCTAGACACTAATAAAAGCATTAGAATGCACAACATTCTGTAAACAAGTTCAGGCATTTAATATGTATAAACATTGTTTTCTTTACCACAGTAACTTAAAATTAATTTTAATTTAATCTAAATTACAAAATACATGACGTGGGACGTGGGACACGCCAGTAGATACTCAAAAAACACAAACAAATCCATGTGCGTAAAGAACACGTTTCGCACACCGATACGTGTGCCTAAAATTCAATTTTTTGTTGTAGAGAAAAACTGAACACGGGCCTGTAAAAATCATGTCTGAGAATGAGAAGTGACACACTTGATTCCACATTATGGCCCGCCACTGGGGTACTAAAACCAATTTGTATCTTGTTAGTGTTATTGACTACATTTTTAGGACATAATAGTGTTTTTTAATTAATACAAAGAATATTGTTACAGTCACTTCACAGAAAAAGCTCATTTTTTTTCTTAACATGCTTAGATTAACGACTTTTACGCATTTACGGAGCACTTTAATGCATAGTGGGTTGCCTATATCACAACTCACAATGACCTTAACACTTGCGCAAGTGACTACCGTAATAAAAACAAAGTAACATTTGTTTACATGTTTGTTACATTTGAATAGATTAAGTATCTGTCTCCTTGAGGACCACAAAAAATCAAAATTTCGTCGCTGAAGTGCCCCTACAATTTGTAAAATTCCATAATAAATTTAGCAATCTAAAAATCCCTTTCTGAATTTTTCCCAATTATTTTTGAAAATCCCCTCATTATTGTCTAGTTTTTACGTATTTTCCCTTTCCACCTGCTCAGTGCTTAGCAGAGCAGCAGTAGTATATACGTGTCCTTTTCACGCAACTCCACAGAAGTAATTTAGACACGTAGTGTTCACGTCTCGTTCCTCTTTTACTCAATAAAATTTATGTAAGTAGAAAATTATCAATGAAATATCTAAGTATAAATCTTGTATCATTTAGAAATTAAAGCAAAACCATTTTTATTACTATTTTCTGAGCTAATAACATGGTAATAGAGATTGGTGTCATTTCCGGCTATTGACTATCACGACTCATCGCATATTTGCTGGTGATTAAAAAAAAATATTAGAGTAAGAGATAATATCGATTTTCTTGGAAGTTAGAAAGAGATAGGAAGGTTAGAGAGGCTTAACCTCTCCCTGAGAGTATTTTTATAACGAAGTTATTCGCCGGCTTACATTATTATTATTTTTTTTTTTTGGTTGTTTAATCGATGCAAAACCGGTTTTTGAATGGCGGGCAACACTTGAATTTCTAATATTTCTATAGAATGCATAGAATGAAGGTCATTATAACAGATTACGATAATTGCTCTTTGTAATTATAATTTATATGTCTCAAATTTAAACGTAATTTTTATTTTACGGCTAATTTAT
Source organism: Tribolium confusum (assembly GCA_029207805.1). Lineage (NCBI taxonomy): Eukaryota > Metazoa > Arthropoda > Insecta > Coleoptera > Tenebrionidae > Tribolium > Tribolium confusum. The sequence goes on from JALGAY010000006.1 coordinate 18,482,425, forward strand.
ACTGTTTACTCATCAAAAATTGAATACAACCATTGTAAAAAAAATTGTTAATCAATAAACTCAATCAAAAATTTACTTTTTGAGGTTGAATAGACTTTGGAGTTATCAGCAGAGCTATATTAACTCGATAACTTTTTAAATGTAATGTTTACATTAAGATAAGTGGTATTTGAAGTGGTTTTCTATATTTTAGTAATATCTGGTAATATTGCCACCTATCCCAACAATTACAAGTGTTTTTATGTATTAAATATTAATCAAAGCGAGATTAAACCAACTAATTTGTGTTCTTTTTTGCAGAATCATGTCTTTGGATGAGGTATTATAACTTGCCAAGAAAAAACTAAATATTGTCTCACTGTGTATATTATATTTTCAGAGATTTAAAAAAGCAGCGGATGACGTCCAAAAACTGAAATCGAAACCTTCCAATGATGATTTGTTGGAAATTTACGCTTTATTCAAGCAAGGGTCTGTCGGGGATTGCAATACAGGTGATTATTTTAGTTTGGGGGGAGTTAGATAATTTTGGGAATTTTTTAGAACGACCCGGTATGCTTGACTTGAAAGGCAAGGCCAAGTGGGATGCGTGGAACGCGAAAAAAGGCACACCTCAGGACACAGCAAAGGAACAGTATATTGCCAAAGTCGAATCGTTGATTCAATCAATTGGTTTACAATAATTTTATTTAGATTTTAATTGTTAGGTGCATCACTTTTGATAATTGGGAATAAAATGTGTTTTTGAAGATTTTTGTTTTATTGGGTTGGGAACGGCTGCGGCGTTGCCAGATTTGGGGAGAATTTCACGGAATAGACAGGACGCCGGTCATTGCTCGGTGGGCTTGCTTCTCCAATATTTCCATTTTTTTGACATAAAATTATAATTTTGTAATGGTTCTTGAAAAAAATTATAACCAATATTGGGGTACCGCTTGGCGGTTGATAATGTCATTACGTTTTTATTAATTTTTGTGAAAATGTATAAAAAAACTTGACGCTTTTTATATATTTCTTTTAGTGAAAAAAATAAGCTGCTTTTGCCCAACTTTCTAAAAAAAATCATTCAACGGTAAAGGTGATAAAGCAAAAAATAAAAATACTAAAACAACAGTTTTAAAACGAATAAAAAAATACTGTCATGTAACCATTGTAGTAATAAAAAGTTACTGGAATGTATATAAAAAAAACATTTAGTTAAACTATTTGTTGGATCTTCTTAGTGTGTTTAAATGAAAAATAAAACGTAAAACACCCACTAACACCAAACTTTTTTACTTGATACGACGCACGTTTCGAAACAAAGTTGTCATCTTCAGATTGGAATTAAATCTAAATTAAAGCAGTTTTAATTCCTATCTGAGGATGACAACTTTGTTGTCGAAACGTGCGTCGTATCATGTAAAAAGTTTGGTGTTAGTGGGTGTTTTACGTTTCATTTTTCTTTTTAGTTAAACTAAATTGTTCTAATTACTTTAATATTATTTTTATTAATTGCGATAGGTATCACAGAAAAACGAAGACTATGATGCATATACATTTAAAAAAAAAATTAAAGAAAAAATAATATAAAGATACAAGGCGTTTATAAATGATTGTAAGGTCGTAGGAGGCTGTGGAAACAATAAAAAATGTTCTACCTTTTAAAGACAATGATTTTAGCTGTTATTATAAATATTATTAGACAAGTTAGTAACTTCAGGAACCATTCTTTAATATTCAGTTGCGGAAATAGGACACTACAATGAATATTCGTGATATCGAAAATTTCCACAGCCTCCTACGATCTTACAATTCTCTATAAACACCTTGTACTCAGTACAAATAATGTGTGTTTGTTAAAAAAAAAACTCGTAGCAAGCCATGACATTTTTACGTATGTCGTACATGACCCCATACAACAACAAAATTTTTATGATTTACATTATCTATGTATTGTTGGTTGCCTGCTATGCCATTTTACCCTTTACAAATTATCTGAACCATAACCTAAGAATATCTTCTCTTCCCGCCAAAGCGAGCTTGGTCTTGGTGTGTTTTTCTGTGGTTGCTTTTGTGGTGTTTTTGTTTTTCAAACATTCTTTATTTTATTCAAAATGTATTTTTGTTTTATTTGTTGAAAAGTGAGGTTATGAGACCTTTCATTTTGATAAGTGTGTAATCACAAACATACAAAACAATTGTTTTTTAGTTTTAAAGCACTCTAGAGTTTTTTTTTAAACACACGATATTTATTTCAAAAATACTTATATAAATATATCGAAAAAAAATTATAAAAATAAATATAGTTACAAGAATAAATTACTGAGGTATTGAAATATGAGAAGTATTGTTTAATTTTTTTTTTTCAACTTTAAGGGTTTTTAGGGTTTAAATAGTAGACATAAAAATATAGTTTCTAAAAACTTTATTACAAAAATTTAATTTTTTACAACTTATTGTTTATACATTTTTTTTTGTAGCTTTGACTGTTTGCACACTGTATTAAAAATAAAATAAAGCCAGCACTGCACAAATTTCAAACGATCAATATATTTTTTTAATATGCTTCAATAACTTCTTGGGAATTTTTTTAGATATACATTATATGTATAAATATTAAGAATTTAATTCTCTATACGGCAGTATTTTTTATTTGTTTTGAAATTATTTTACTTCGAAATTTTTACCTTCTACATATATTTTACCACTCTGACAACGTTTGGCACGTTTGCGACGACAATTTCTACACTCTTTCGTAGGTTTTGTCATAATGCCCGCTCATATTGTCCTGTTATTTATCTTATTTATAATAATCTAATTTTATTAAAAATAAATAAAACAAAAACCACTTGAATTTACACGTGATACCATGTTTTACTAACAGATTTTATCCATTTAATCTATTTTTTAGCCCGTTTTCTATATTTTTTTATACAAATAAACGAAATACAATCGAAACAAACTAAAACTAAAAATCCGCCAATTGTTATTACGCACAACGGGCATTAATTGATGTTTATAGTTCTCGAAGGATTTATAATACCTTGAACCGAAAAGGGTTTACAAATTGGTAATTACTGTTTTATATTAAGACTGTAAAATTGCTGTTTTACATATCGAGAGGAAAAATGGAGGACAATTTTGAAATTTTTAAAGAATTTCGTTGCCGAAGTTTTTTTTTGTAATAGTTACAGCTAAAAGTAGTATTTTATAATTGCAGTTTGTGGTCGTTATTATATTAAAAAAACTACTTTTTTTTCGGGCAGTTGCACAATTATTTGTATTTTAATTACTTAGTTCATTTTATTTTAGTTAATTATGCATTTTTTATTAATTCATCTACTATCGTTACACAAAAAGCAATGTATGCACCTTGTCTGTGGGATGTCTACTCAATTAGTGACATTTTTTTTAACATAATAATTGTCTCAAGTTTGGATTTTTTTTAAATACTAATTTAATAAGGGTGTTTTAACACCCTGTATAAGTACGTTGAATTTGTTATTAAAGTAAAAATGTTACAAATAATAAATATTATGTAATCTGATGTACAACGCCTGGGTTGACATACCGTGACTTTTTTGATAAAATTTTATATTTTTGCTAATGCAATTAGTTCAATTTCAGCTCTATACCGTAGGATTTTTTTCCCGTTCAGAAACTGTGATGTTTTAGTATAGGTTTCGGATTTTACAAATTTGTAGGGAGGGAAAGGGTAAAGTCGCATGGCATTAAGTCGCAAAAGAAACTATCGATTCCTTAAAACAACTAAACCTACAATAAATCAAAAAATGGGCTGATTGGAAATAGTTTTCCAGGGTTGGTTTACTAGGTCCTACTTAATCCTGGTATTGGTTTTCTTGATGGCAATCTGGTGATTGGTGAAAAACTTTTTAAAAATTCTAATATTTGGTAAATTAGTGATTTTTCAGGAAAGAATTAAAATTGTTATTTAAGAAACAAAGATGTTAATGAAAGCAATTAATAATCGAGACTGTTTAAAGCAAAAACGAGCGTGAGCGAGTGAATGTCTGTAATTATCGAGACTATTACTACAAGTAGTCGTCCGTTAATATAAGAGTTGATTTCCATGTTTTTTGTTGACTTTAAACCGTTTTAATTTGGGATAAAAATCTAATAATAGCTGAATTAAATGGTGGAATTTTAAAAATTTTAGGAGGTTGTTGCTAAATTTATAAACTCTAATAGCGTCTCATTTTTTAATGGCCGCCACTGTACAGTTCTCAGAAGATAACTATCCTTGTCAAATTCACTCAAAATGTCAAAAAAATGTCATCAAATATATTTTTTTAATTTTCAGTATTTTTAACAAGATTTTTAGCGGTAAAAAGAATTTTGCGCTAAATATCAATAAAAGGCAGACAGAAAGTGTACATTTGGCAACACCTTGAATCTGGTGATATTCATTTTCTTGATATGGCGACACTGACTATCTGACAAGTGACATTGACGTTTAATGACGTACGTCGCCCCATTTGCATTATTATTGAACATTTCTAATAAATAAGCAATGAAAAGTTAATTAAGGGCACGTCGGTGTTTAAAATACGTTTTAAATGTCTACCAACGAGTTTAAATCAATTCGAAGTGCAATCACCAATTAAGGCGTGTCTCTTGTGCGTAATTTAATGTACAAAACAATCCTACATGAAATTCCTAATGGATTTCATAATGCCACCCCTAAAAATAAGCAAGTGTATGTCGGACGTGGCCCAAGCCAGAATCGATAACCTTTTTCTATCGAAATTGCCAAGTGAATGCACTAGTCATAACACCCAACACACTTGCAGAAGTTATGTTTCCAAAGTCCTTAATAATTTAAATGAGCTTCGCAGACATAACAGGTTCTGTGATGTTGAAATTATTGCCGAAGACAAAATATTCCAGGTTGGTGGGTCCTGTGGTTGAATTTCTGTACAACAAAGTGTTTTCTAGGCCCACAGAGCTGTTCTTGCAGCCAGTAGCCCCTACTTTCAAGCCATGTTTACAGGCGGCTTGTGTGAGAAAGATCAGCATTCAGTCGAATTGCATGGAGTTTCAGCTTATATTTTTGAAGTTTTGTTAAATTTTATTTATTCAGGGGAAGTTAATATTACACAGAATAATGTACAGGAATTGATGGTAGCTGCAGATATGGTAGGATTAAGCGAAATTGTTTTGGGATGCACGGAATTTTTAATCAAGGAACTGCATCCACTTAATGCCATTGGAATTTACAGGTAATTGGCATGCAAAGATAAACGGTAATTATTTTGTAATTAAATTCTTTTAATGTTGATTAAACATGATAGAACAGTTCGTGAAACAACTGCGTCTCTGGTGAAGAAAATTTGAAACAGTCAGAGACAAGTGTTTTGGTGGGAAAGTTGGAGTTTTCTAATAAAATATATTTTTATTTATAACACAAATAACTCTCAATCTGTCTCAAATCAGTTTGATGAATTTAGAAGTGTAAAACTACTTTTAAAAAATAAACTCAGGGAAAGTGAGTAATTCTATAACCCAAAAAATATTCATTCATAAAGTCTACACAATTATCGATGCTAAGCTTCGTACTGCCCTATTTTAAAGATCGTTTACATACTCGTATAATAAAGTATATAATAGATATAATGATAGTTTTAATTCTGGAATTTCAGTGCTCACTGTAAAAAAATGATCAAAAGTTTGTTATTGAATAATATGTATATTACATTTCTTTTAACACGTTTATCACTTTATTTTATCTTTTTTTATCCATATGCTGTTTTTTATGTTTGTTCGAGGGTTTACGTTAATACTACATATACATTTTTTTTCATTATTGTTTTTTTTTTTTTTTTTGGACGTTGAGGAGAATAGCTGTAAACTGGACTTCGCTTTATCACAACCATGCTTTATTATCTTTTGTTTAATAAAGTCTATTTATGTATACATATTGTAATAATTAATGATTTTAGCTTTGTAAGGTTTGAACGACTGCATGGTAAATTAATTCAAAAAAACTGTCACTACTGTTTCAGACAGATATTTGCGTGCAATCAGCGCCCTCTTTAGTTGCTTTTTATTGCCAAATGGGGTAAAATCAGCAAAGTGGCTGACCAGTACCGGCCTGGGGGTACTTGGGGCCCACAGAGAAATTTTTCCTAGAGGTCAATCAATTTATAAATATGTACATATATAGGTACAGTTTTGTTCACTTTTAATGTCATAGTTGAGTGCTTGAGATGTGCGTTGATTTGATGATCTGGTAGCTCGATAAAGACAAGACTGTCAGTAGAAATATGTTATTGCGTTTTTCCTATTAAGTAATGAATTTGGTGAATATGTTGAAAGACAAAACGCCATTATTGCCACTAAAATACCTCTCTCAGCAAACGGCTTGTTAGACCTTTTACCTCTTTTTAGCTGTTCGATGTCATTGTTTTTTAAATAGTTTTTTTGTTATAATTGTTTACACGTGATATTGTTTTGTATAATTTACAGAACCACGTGGTTTTATCGCGATAACTCTCTACTGGTAGCAATCACCCATAATTTGTCTTTCATTGACCTAAAATTTGAGTTTTTACATTAGTTGAAAAGTTTTGTGTGGAATTCTTTACAAAAACTTTTTGAAAACACAATTGTAAAAAAATGTTAAACAGTATAATTAAAGAACGCGTTTCGTAAAATTAATTTTGTAGCACGAATTCAAGTTTTTTTTGTAACAGTAGTTAGTTTTGTGTGTGTTTAATTTTTTTTTAATCAAAAAATAGTTCGATGTGACCTGAAAATATATCCTTTCGAAAGCTATAACTTTGTGTTTTTTTTTTTTTTTTTTTTTTCGTATAATTTACATTGTCATAAAGCATTTCACAGTCTTTCGGAGAATATGTACATTTTCTTGATGATTTTGTACAAAATATTTTCACTAAAATTTTTTTTTTGAAATTGCCGCCAAAAGCTATAAAGTCGCATGGGGATTAAGATAAAAAATAAGACTTTAGGAATAGTTCTTGATTTACCCGGCAAAATCGATGACACTACATTAGCTGCAACTGTCTAAATTCCTTTTATCATTCTGAAACGAAAAAGTACCTGATCACACCAAACGCTTTACTTAACATAACACGTGTTTCGACAACAATATTATCATCTTTAGATGAGAACTAGAACCTAAGATACGAGGTTTTATATCGACTAGCTTGTTTTTAATGCTACATTAGTTAAAATTAAGCTTTGTTTAAAAATAATGCAGCACAGCAACAAAGCTGTTACAATTGTTAGTTAAAAATGGAAGGATCAATAAGACAGTTCAGTAGGTTGGCTTCATAATGACGGTGGGTAGGGTTTATATTAAGGAGACAGTTTTTTGCTTTAAGTATTGAAGGAGATGTTTGTGGATGTTTTGATATAATCATATTTCCCAATAAAATTTGTACTGTCTCTAAACAACCCTTAAAAGCCATGTCATTTGCTGAGTCCGGTACTTGTTCACTACAAGCTTCCATAAAGAAATCATACAGATCATATGAACCAATTTCAATTTTAGAACAAAAAGTGATCTAAAAACAGATTCTAAAAAAGACATACTACAAGTTTTATAAATACATACCTGGTAAAAAACTAATTGTGTAAGAAATATGAAAAAGTTCATTTTGCGAGTTAATTTAACAACCAGATTTTTATTATATATAGAACACAATGATTGCAAATAAAAAACTAAACTAGTTTTAAATATTGTGTTATTTAATTGAAAAATACAAACAATAATTAATTGTTTTCCTTAATGCATGTTGTTTGGTTTATAGCAAACAAGAGCAAAACAACGAACAATTAACAAAAAATAAATTAATTGTTGTAATGAACGGCTTATCAGAAATAAGGAAGTAGTAACACAAGTAATCACAGTACAATTTTTTTGGAATTTTCGTTTGTGTACTATTTTATAGTAATCCCAAACGCTAACATTATATGACCTACCCTAAGACAGTCATACCCAATTTTTTGACTAAGTTTAGGACTGATTTATGATTTCACCAACTTTTTGTTGAATTTTGGGCTTTTTTAAACTGTTGTAATATTAATTAATCATTAGTGTATTTCTGTATTTGGTCTTGTATTAAAGGTAAATTCCGTAAAATGTCTTTATGACGATTTTTTGTTATATATGAGAAAGAGCTGTTCTCTTCGGAGAAAGTTGATTTTAAGCTCCACTAGGGTGTAAACTATTAGAGATAAACTTATCGCATCGCCGTTATATAATACACTTAAGTCCTTATAAAAAAATTTTCATGTTTTTTCTGTAAGTTTCATCGTTTATGCAGCGTTTTCGGAAAATCTAACGTGACACATATTTAATTTTTTTAAAAATATATTCTAGTATTTTTTTGTTAATTTTTTTATACAAATATTAAGAATTTAATTCTCTATAACTTTTTTTTGACTAATGGTATATAATAATAATAATTTTTTGAGATACAAAAGAGAAACATTCTTATCTTCTCAACGACTTAGATTATTTTAAATTTTCTGAAATCTGTGAGTAAATATTTGATAAATTTATACGATTCAAGCACCTATAAATCCTTATCTTTTTTAAATAATAATTTAACACTATCAGTAAAATTTTAATTAGGTGATTTTCAGCATTTTCTATTTAGAATACAAAAATACTAAATTGTTTAAATTTAAAAATGGGAATTAACCATAAGAAATAATATAAAAAACAGGGTCGTTTAATGTACGATGTTGTAAGATACTGATTTGATTATTAATTAGTTATGTAATTGTTATATTATATAGGGTGAATTAATTAAAATTATGTGGCACAATTTTAATCTGAAATACAGAACCACAAATGATGAAAACCTGCAAAAAATGGTCTCATGTTTTTTGAGTGTTTTCGCATAAACATATAGCGGTTGGTTCTGTGAGTGAATAACTCTGTGTTTTACAGTCACATTTGACAATAATAAACAATTTTAAATAGACAAAAACTGACCGATCTGTAGTGCGTTTTCGCCTTGGGGAAACGTAATTTTTTATTCGACTAGAGTGATTTAATACGAGTATTTAGTCTTTTATTGATTAAAAAATTAATTAAAGGCTGGCTACTCGTATTTTTTAAATATTGTCGAATAAATTTGAACACACAAAATAAAACTACATAGTTACTCTATTTCATACCAAAGTATTTTTTTATATATTTAATTAATATGTAATAAAACAAGTCTAATGAGTAAATTTTCACACATGATTATTGCTTATTTATATAGTCAGTAAAAAACGTCGAAACTTGATTTATTTCTACAAAACAATTAACACAACAATTTTTTGAGCCTTGAAGCAATAATTTATTGTTTTTGCAATGTCACTACACACATAAAAATAATCAAATATTGGCAATTTGGGACATTGAATGGTATTAATAACAATAAATTAAAAATAAGCATTTGCTTTTACTTCGGGCAAAATTTTGAAGTTTGAAGTATTTTTCATACGAAACTAGGTGTGTATTAAAGCTTTTTACTAAAATTACGTAGCTAAATGAGACCAGTGACGCCATCTCTTGTTGGCAGCTTAGTGGAAACAACTACTTTGCGGACACAAGCCTTGACCAGTATTTTTTCTAAAAACTTTTTTTATTTCTTTATCGTTTGCTAGGTATTAATAATAATGTGTATAAACATACATTTATTGCTACTGTAATTAGTAAAAAATTCAAAATGTACAGCATAAATCAATTGGTTAGACATTTCCAAATGTGTCTATAATTTATCTACGTAGATAATATTTTAAGCACCCGATAACGGCCGAATTGTTTCTAATAGCCACAATCATAACATGGTGACCTCCAATACTTTCTGTTTTTCTGTGGATTAGTGAAGCTGCAAAGTTATGAATCACTGAGTTTATATACTTTTGCTGGTCTAATCTTCTTCCAATGAAGATATTTATTTAGAATTCTGTATTTTAAAATCACATCAGTATTTTTTTTGTGTCAGGTTTGCCGACGACCACAATTGGACGGAATTGAAAACCGCCGCCGTCCAATATATAGAAAACAATTTTCCTAAAGTATGCAAAGAAGATGAAGTGTATGACTTGCACAAAGACACCATAATCAAATTTCTTTCATCTGAAAATTTAAAAATCGATTCGGAATTTCAAGTGTTTCAAGCAGCTTTACGATGGATCAACCATGATATCTTAGGGAGACGTCAATACGTTTTTGATATTTTGAAAAACGTACGACTACCTTTACTTCCACTTGGTTTACTTGAACGGGCTATAACTCAGTGTAACGATAGTAGTTTGAGAGTTGCTCTCAAATCTATCCACGCTGATTTACTTAACCGAAAAGGCTGTCTTGTTCCATTAAATGTAACTCCAAGGAAATGTGCCAAAAAAGATATATACGTGATTGGAGGCTCCAAACGGGAATTGCACAGTGTTTGGGACAGAGGATTAGAAATGAACTATGTTTCAGTTGAAAAATTCAACACGTTTAGTAGGTTAGTTAACTGGTTTTTAGTAACTACAAAATTCTAATCTGTTAAATTGTTAGAGAATGGAATAAAGTACCAGATATGACAGTTAATCGACTTGTCCCAGGGGTGGCATCTCTGAACGGTCATATTTATGTAGTGGGGGGTGAGGAAGGTTCCTCTATTCTCTCCAGTTGTGAACGTTTTGAGCCTCAAACTAACCAATGGACTCAAGTTGCCAGTATGGTAGTATCCCGTTGCGAATTTGGTCTATGCGCTCTTGATGGTTACTTGTATGCCATGGGAGGATGGGTAGATACTGACATAAGCGGCTCGATTGAACGCTACGACCCGAAAATCGACGAATGGAGACTCGTCGGGAGTTTACCCGAACCGAGATTTAGCATGGGGCTTGTATCATACGAAGGTACCACCCTCTTCTAATCGCTCCTCCCACTTTTGTAATTGTGTCCAATCCAGGTGTGATTTACATGGTGGGAGGTTGTTCTCTTAACCAACGCAATCTTCAAGATTTAATGAGCTACAATCCATTTTCTGGTGAATGGAAAAAACTACCATCAATGTCCGTTGCGAGGTTTCAAATGGGTGTGGCTGTTTTGGATGATTATCTTTACGTGGTGGGGGGTACCAATAGGCAGCAAGTCTTGAATTCGGTTGAACGGTATTCGTTTAAGACGGTAAGTGGGCGGGGTTTGTGAAGTGGGCGTGACTTGTTTGGTTCTAGAATAAATGGAGTATGGTTCCGCCAATGTCAGTAGAGAGGAGTGGGCCGGCGGTTGCAGCAATGGATGGCCTTTTGTACGTTATAGGCGGGGCTCAAACACACGCCACACCTTTTTATAGGGCACAGTGTACTATATCATCAGTTGAATGTTTTGATCCGATTACAAATTCTTGGTCGGAATGTCCTCCTTTGTCGGAAACAAGAGCCGAGGCTGGTGCTGTGGTCATATGATCTCAGTTTTTGCTCTAATGGCGGGTGATACAACAAAACGAAGTAGATTTTAACTTTATTTATATTTGTTGTAAGCTTTCATTACCAAAGATTTTTTTGGTAGGATCTTAGACCAAAGTATAACCAAATATGCATTTTGTGGATCTCTTTTATGTTAATTTATATGCGCTAGAATATCTTATATATTTTATAGTAGATATTTATTTGGAGGGAAAGAAATTCAAAATTGGAATAGAATCTCATCAAGTTTTTATTTATATAGCTAATAACGCTTTGCTTTTGAATTATGTTATTATGTATTGCCGTTGACCAATCTTTACAAAAACAAATAAAACGACTACTACAATTGAGTATTTTATTTCACAATAAAGAGTCACAAAATGTTACAAAGGAAAAGTATAAATAAAATTTTTCAAAAAACCTGACAAAATGGTGAAAAAACTGGATGTTTAAACCAGTTTGTGTTCTGTAACGTCCTGTAAAGAGCTACAGGAAGCGCTGGGAACAAAGATAAAGTCGTAGAACTCAACTCGGAATGAGTTGCTTTAACCTCAACTGGATGATCATAACAATGTTTGATGCATTTTAACAACCCTATAAGGTTATCACTTTCGACGAGGTTTACATTTGGAAATCTGCTTTCAAACATTTCATGCCACTCTACTGTTATGTAACGTTCAGAAAATGTTTCAATACTTCTGTAGAGTTTATCAAAGTTGATGGGTATCATGTATCCAGTTTGGTTAATCCCGGAACAAGAAAGGACAAAACTCCATTTTTTTGAAGTTGACCAAAAGGCAGGATGCCTGAAAAAAATATTTTAGTTTGTGTTGTATTTACAAAAACATATTAATTTAGATATCATTTTTGCTATTTTTTGTTATTAATAGTAGATGTCGGACATGCACTATCTATCTGAGTACTTGAGAAGTTTCTTTGTGACAGTGATTTTTCAAGATACCTACTTTTAATATAGCAATAATAGATACTTCTTTATTAGAACTAAAAATAATTTACGTCTTCTTCGATCTTCTCGTTTTGTTCTCTTCTATTCGTTTTTTGCTCTGTTTTATACCTACATTTTTTTTTACTGTTTTGATACTCTTGAGAAGACTTCTGAAGAAAGCCAGTGAGCTTCACTAGAAGCAAAGAACTGCTGAGATACTTTTTATATTATTCTTATAAAGGGGAAATTTGAACATTTAGCATCTCTTCTCAAAGCGAGCGGTTCGCCATCAACTCATCACAATAAATCACAATTGTTAAGATTACCCTAATTAATACTATTGTTATGTTTACTTACAATCTAAGTCAGTTTCCTTACAGAAATGCACCGAGTTTATTTGTCGAGCAAGCAGTGCTCTATGGTTCTAGGAGGCGATAGTTTGTTAAGGTCCCTAGTCGTAACACAGAGAGGTAGATAGTGACTGTCCGAACTTTTTTACAAACAGGAATTCTAGTTAGGACCTAGAGCTTTTTATTTGGTGATCATTTTAAAACAATTGAGAAAGACAGACTACGGGGTTGATCGCAAAAATAGTTTGTTCAGAGCACCTAGTTTTGGTTTTCTTAGCCAAATTTTTTATTGCTGGACGTATTTTAGCAAATCTTTTCTTTTATGGACTAATTTCAAGTTGAGATACTACCGCTCGTAGCGCAAATTTTAATACTTTTCCATGGCAACGACCACTCAGCCCTGAATTCTTTTAATTTTCTATAGAAACGAAGATACTACTGGTATTACCTCAACTTGAAATTAGCCCATTAGTGTATTAAAATACTTACGCTAAAACTTGTTCGATGTCCGGTCTTTCGTTAGCATCATTGAGCATCATCCATAAAAGCAGATCTTTCATGTCTAAATTCCGAACGGTTAATTTGGGGACTCCTTTTTGTATATTCTTCAAGATTTCTTCAGTCTCCTCCCCAAAAGGATGCTTACCACACGACAAAATAAAATAAGTCAGCATACCTGCCACTTGAATGTCAGATTTTAAGGAACATTCAACAATTGAGCTATTTTTGTAAATGTCAATTGTTTCTTTTGCAAACCAAACTAAAGAACTCTTTGGCGCTTCAATGATTTTATATAGAGCTTTATGTATTCCAAACTCGGCAATTTTCACCAACCCATTAAAATCAATGAAAATATTTGACGGTTTCAAATTACCATGAACAATAGGTATTTCACGCTTATGCAAAACCATCAAACCCTCCAAAAATTGTTTAACAATTTCAATTGTCGTCAATCCTGGCATTGCGGTTGTACTACTCTCTCTCAAAAGTTGAACGTACTGGGCCATTGTCCATTTGCACAAAGGTGTAGCTAGAATTAATTCGTTTCCTTCGTATTCGCATGCAAAATAGTGCAGGATATGGTTATGGACCAGACCTAATAAAGGATCAACAAGGGTCTTAATTATTTTTCCAACCCAACTCTCTCGTTGAATTCTCTTAACGGCCAAAGGCTTATTGTTGAGATCTAACCCTAACTCAACTGCACTAAAATTAATTCCAGCTGAAATGATATAATTCACTCGTTGCTCTTTTACAGCAATACGAATGTTTCCTCCTAAAAGATCCTGAAAGTTTTGAGCTTTTTGCAAACTATCAATTTGCGACTTTAGACGTTTTGGCATGTATTCAGAAATCTCATGATATTGACGAGATTTTGTTTGTTTAGAACGAGGAGGATAATTGAGGTCGGAAACTCCGTAGCTTTTTTCCATAGTTTCGTCATCGCTATCGTCACAAATCGACATTATTGAATTAATCAAATGGAAACTGTTTGCCATTGTGTTTAATTTCGCCTCAGTCTCTAACCGTTTATTTCTTGGACTGGGTTTTGAGAGTTGGGCCATTTCTCGATAGTAGAGCTCCATGGGAGTTTCAGACTTGTATGTTTCAGCATAAAAGATCTCATCGATTTCGTCAACAATTTCGATTTCGATATCTTTTCGAGGCTCTTCTTTGTTATTCACGACGTTTTGGACGTGGTTTAGGACAAATTTGGAGTCCACTTTCGGATTTGCTGTTGTATATTTTAAAGTGAAATTTTCCATGCCGGAAATGTATGACAAGACTTTTATTCCTCTGATTTCGTATTTTAAAATCATTGACTCTACTTTATTAAGAGTTAGAAGACATTGATTTAAGTTCCTGCGTGACAATTCTTTTACTGATCTCATTAGTTGGTCAAAGTTTTTTTGCAAGTCTTGAAGTAGTTGTCTTTCTCGAGCTTCTGTATTTTTTATATGGCGATTGTACAGCCAAGGGACGTGTTCTAAAATTGGAAAATTACAAAGAGCATAAGAATACACCATCTCTGGTATCATTTATTGTAAGTGTACTCAGAGGTAGTCTTAGAAACAAAGCAAATAACCGCTTTCGGGGGCAAAATTGAAAGTATACGGAAAAATGGGAAAATATATGAACAGATTGCAAAAGCGCCAAATTACAGTATAATGGTGATGAAATATAAAAGCTACTTACAATTATCTTCAGCAGAATTTGGAAAAAAATCCTTTAGTTAGAACAGGCTAATCAAAAAAACAAAATAAACAAGATTCCTGAAATTATTATTTTTTTAATCGTTCCAAAAAAAGGTTATTGAAATAGTGAAAAAATCCGAACTATTATGAAATTTCGCACTGAGAGTTTTTTAAGTATGATAAAATAAACGTTTCAAAGTGACTCTTCAAAGGTCTTTGAAACATTAAAAGCATTTGTTTGTTTTGCAATTTTTGACATTTTGCTCAGAGTGCAAGAGTGA
Organism: Tribolium confusum; assembly: GCA_029207805.1. Lineage (NCBI taxonomy): Eukaryota > Metazoa > Arthropoda > Insecta > Coleoptera > Tenebrionidae > Tribolium > Tribolium confusum. The sequence goes on from JALGAY010000006.1 coordinate 18,497,627, forward strand.
TTTTTTTGAAATTTTGCCTACAATCAAAGTTGACCGAGCTCAGACGGTTTAAAATTTGAAATTTTTGCTGTTTTTTGCCATTTACTCGGAATTCACTAACTATATCGAAATTTGATATTAATTAAATAATAACAAATTAGTAATATAATGTATACAATAAAATTAAATAATATTAATATTGTAGCTGTCAAATGTTCTAACGGTGTAGCTGTCCATATAGCCTCCAATTACTCCACATATTTAGTATATCTAAATATGTAACTGCTATAATAGCCCCCAATTGTAGCATTAGATGTCTTTTTAGCTTTCTGCTGCAGGTTTAGGTGCTGTAATGGCTTTTTTGTAAGTTTTGTTGTTGTCCTATTCCTTTCAATATTCCCATCGAAGGTTTAAATACCTCAAAAGCGCGTTCTCTGAAAGCTTGCGTCATTTTTCCGAGTAATACACGCTTCTATACACAACCTAACCTTTGAAATGGGTATTCGTGGTTAAAACGGAAAGAGCGCTAGAGTGGCGACGATAGAGATCAGTAGTTAATAGAGAAAAGATTATGAGCGAGGGCGATATAGAAGTGGTTATTGAGTTATGTAATTATTGAGTTATGGTTGAGTTGAAAGATGTCAGAAGAAATACATACATATATCAATTCTATATTCTAGAAAAGTTCGAAAATCGTCGTCTCGAGAAGCAGAAAGAATGTAGGAAAGTTTTGTAGAAAAAAAGCTCAGAAGAAAAAAAGGTGTTAAAAAACATTGGCTGGAAGAAAATGAACAGCAAAGATAAGTTCTAGAAAAACCATAGGAGTTTGTAGATAAGTATTTGAGAAACAACGAGTGGTGTCAAAAGAACAAAAAATATTTTAGAAGATGTTGAATGACGTCGGTTTAAAGCAAAAGAAATGTAAAAGTTTTGGGAGAATTTGAAAAACGTCGCGTTCGCTAGGAGAAGAAGAGGAGCAAAGAAAGTTTCTAGAAACAAAAGAACTTTTGAAACGAGGCTATTGGAAAAGAAAGAAAAACTAAGGAAGACGACAAGAAACAATTATTTCCCCAATGTTAATTTATAAACCTTTTTGTATATTTTTAATAAGTTTTGGTAGTGAAGGATTCGTCAATATTCTACACTTTGATTTACAAGATCGCCACTAGTAAAGCGCACGGAGCGAATAACAATTTTTTTTTAATTTATTGTTTTAGTTTTTATATTTACGTAGAGGAAAAAAATAGGGGTGCAATATTTGAGTTTTACTTGTACGAAAATTCAGATTAAAATCGGTCTTGAGTAAACTCTTCTTACCTTTTATGTCTGAACAAGAACACCTTCCTGTTGCTTTGTCATTCTCCCAATGCTCTCGATATTTTCGATTAATCATTTGAACAGCTTGTTTAAAATAATCTATAATAATGTTTAGAGACCGGTTGAAGTTGCAATCAAACTTTTTACTAGAGGCTGATTCTCTCAAATAATTGATAGCACTTTCAAGTTTTTTTTCATCAATATCAAAATATTTGCAAGGCTGAAAAATTGACTTTGACAAAATTTGCTTCTTCCATTTTGGTCGAATTTCTTCTTCGACTTTTGTTTCGAAATAAGGCGTTATATCTTTTTCTAACAAGTGCTGAAATGAATCAACAATCGGATTTTCTCCTTCAGGTACTTCGTCATATTTAAACAAAAATTCAATTTCGTCACTTGAGTCAGTTTTGGTACTTAAAGCTGACTTTGTTGGTTTTTGATTTAGTTTTAGTCTTTTTGTAAGTTCTGCAGTTTTCATTTTTGCAAGTTTTGCTTTAATTGCTTTGGAACGTCTCTTTGATTTTTTTGAATGGCTAACATTATCAGTCTTTCGTTTTTCGTCTGAATTTCGTTCAGAACATTCAGCACACGGTTGCGTAACAAAATCTAAACTCTCGTAAAGTTTCTTCAACTTTCGTTTCTTGTTTTTCAGCTAAATACAAAATTTTTAATTTAAAATTTTCTAAAATTTGAAATAGATACAATTTTGGCACGATTTTCGTTTTCTTCCTTGTTTTGACAATCACTTAGTAGTGGTAAAACTAAGTCGCTGTGGTCTTTCAAAATATTTTCCCACTCTAAGGTATTGTTGTTCGCTAAAACCAAAATGTTGAATGCAATTTTCGCTTCTTCATTTTGATTTCGTAGAATTGGTATAATGATATCCATGAAACCACTTTCGAAGAAACCTTCAACTAGTTTATTACCCAACTCGACTTTGTACCCGACACATTGTTCGTTATAAAAAAGGATCTCCTCGCACACTTCTAGGAGAAATTTGACGGTGGTACTATTATCCAACCTTGACGCGATAATCTAAAAACAAACAGTATCTAACAAAATCGATTAAAATTCCTCAACTCACATCTAACAATTGTGTAAATACGTCACATTCTAAAAATATTAAAATTCCTTCTTTCATAAATTGCACTGAAAATTTAACAATTTTGATTAGCATCTCAGCAGTTGCGCACGAAATTTCCGATTTCTTTGCTGTTGCAATTATCAATTCTACCCGACGCTTCAAATACTTTTCAAACGATGATTTCTTTTTTAATTCAATTATAATTTTTTCTGTTGCCAAAAATGAAGGGTTACCGATCTTCATACATGACGAAATTGCATAACATAACGGCATTCTACCGTGGTTATCCTCTTTAAGGATATCAGCACCTGCTTTTATTAAAATTTCTATTATTTTGATATTATTCCGAAAACAAGCAAGCATCAAGGGAGTTACACCATTAAAGTTTGCTGCATCTACGTCAGGCTTTAATTTGATTAGAAAATTAGATTTCGGGAAATATTTTGCTACCTTTTCTGTCAGAAGAATTTTCAAAACTTGCTCCCAGTCTCTTCTGACACACATATGAAGCATGTTATGTCCATTCTTGTTGGTAAAATTGACATCAATGAAACTGACTTTTTTCACTTTTTTCCAAAGATTTATTATGGAATGTTCGTCTAAAAGTTTGTGTTCTAGAGCTTGAATTAGAACATTATCGCCACTATCTGTTTTGATAGTTGGGTCAGCTCCATTAGTTATGAGGTAATCGACCATGTCCATATATCTATACTTGACGGCCCACATAAGGGCTGTCGTGTTGTTCTGGAAGGATTTGAGGAAGTCAAGGAAATTGTCAAAATATGGTTGTGGAATACCTGTGTAGTTTGGTTGACGTTGTAACCGTCTTTGATCAGTTTTTTTAGTATATCGAATTTGTACAAAACTGTGGCACCAATAATAAGTGGAATTCCTGTCTGCGAGATAGTGAGTCATGTTATCGGACATATTTTGACTTACCGCATCCTTTATTTTCAAAATAGCTTTGATTTCAGTGAGTTCTTCATTGGTGAAATATGTGAGGACTTTTTTGTTTATAGGGGTATCTTTACTTTTGGTCACATCGCTAACAGTTTTGGCTTTTTTCTTTCCTTTCTTGTTCTTGGATGACATAAATTTATTGACGTTCAGACTACTTTGATAAATAAAACACGTTTTTAAATAAATAGAAACTTTTTACAAGATTTATTAAAAAAGAAGATTCAGTTAACATTAAAAATAACTCAGTCAGTCGAGAATTAATTATCACAATACATAAATTCCTAAGTCTTTAATAAGCATTAGGTTTCATCCACACTTTGCATATTTTCATTATTACAGTTCGTGTTCTCTTGTATATTACAAGAGTTTGTATTGTCCTCCTGCACTTGACAATTCGTGCTATGTCCACTATTATCAGAATTTTGAATCACTTTAAAATTTGGAAAGAGAGTTGTGTAAGATGGCGGTTGATCAAGCTCATCGTAATTTGGTGGACTAGGATTAGCTTCATCTGGATTTATAATCAACACTGTTGTAGGTTGAGTCTGAGTCACCGGTGGTTCAATCTCAGTCTTTGGTTTTTTGAAACAACACTCCCACAAACCACAAAACATCAAAACTGTCCCACAAATCAACATCCCCAGCATTAGATACCCCCACGGTCCATACTTAGACAACACTTGTGAGATGGAATCTGTAGCTTTGGGCGGTTTTTTGGGCGTGGTTTGTTCCGTAGTAGACGTGGTCGTGCCTGTAACAAACCAGGGTCAACACCCTCAAATTGCCACACCCCTAAATACTCACTTTCTGTTTTTTTCACGTCTTGCCACTCTCTCCAACTGATAAAAGGTTTGCGCGGTGGTGGAGTCGGAGAAGCATTATCTAGTTTCTCATGAAGCCACTTGTTGTTCAAATCTGGTGGTTTCCACTTTTTGAACAACTCAACAGCTAATTGTTCCAGTGAAGTCGGAGCGAAAAAACTCTTTTTGCAGAGTTTTTCGTCTTCGTCACTTGTTGTTGAGCTTTTAGGACAGTTTGGGAAGCCGTTACAGAGGAGGTTATCCGCAACACACATCATGGGATCCCATCCTATCCTCATACATGTGTGTTGACCTTCTTCTTTGCACACTTGACCTGTTTACAGTGTTATTAACATGGGGAAAAAATTGGTGTGAATGACACTAACCTTGTCCCACTGAAGTCAACACAAATTTCCTTCCTTTGGTAAAAGCAGGATCTGCTGGAGGGTTCCAGATGATTTTAAAATCTGGAGTTAGGAGATCCACTTCTGTTAAGGCATTTTCCGAACAAGGATCGCCTTTCCAGACAGGTACTCGTGGATTATCTGGCAAAAACTGATTTTTTTGTAGGATCAAAAACTTTGAAGAGTTTTTGGCAAACTTACAAAACTCATAACACAAGGCGGGTGGTTGGTTGTGGTGTTGAGTTTGAGGGCACGTTTCACCTCAGGAGTGGGTTCTACGAATTGGACGTATACTACATGAGTTGTAGGGGCTTTGACGCGCATTTTGCACACACTGTTGTGTTCTATGGGAGATAATGTGACTGTCATTGTCGATGTTTCTCCCGTTTTGGTCAATTCTATTTCTGAATCGGAGCCACATAGCTCTGTACTGGCGCTGATTACTGAAACAAAGAAATGCCAATCAGGTAAGTCACTTCGTTCAATATTCATAACACGGGGCGCCGCAAGGATCTCACTTTGGATCTATTCTATTTGGGATAAATGCATCGATGACGGGAGGTTATCAAAAACGGTGATTGTTGACACGGAGATGCGATAAACTTTGATAAAATGTGACCGATTACGATGTGCTTGATTATAGAGGGTACATTTTGAATGATGTCATTTATTAAGTTTGTTTCTAATTTTAGAGCTACTTTTTATTCAGTGTAGTTACAGAAATTAATTTATCTTGTTGGTAGTAGAGTCGTGTAGAGTCTTAATTAATGATCCTAGTAGTGGCGCCTGAAAGAATTTTTAAAAGTAGCGGAAAATTTGAAATGAAGCTACTAAAAAAGTTTTAAGGCTACTGACTACGCCCAGACCTTAGCTGTGTTCTTGTTATTGACCCAATTTGATTTTGGTTATTTACCAATAACCTTGAATTTAGTACCTTAGGCTATACTTATCAATTTTTGTGATTGAAGGACTGGGCAAGCCTTCGTCATTGTTTTTGTTTTCCACTTCATGCGATCTAACTTGGCTTGTTTTCATGACTCATTTATGTGAAAAAATCTTATTTATACTCAATATTAGAGAGAAAAACTATTTTTATTGTTCTTACATCCCATTGTTTGATCAAATATTAATTAAAGGTTTCAAGGACGGACAAAAAATGGCCAATGGCGTACCTATAGAAAGTAAAATTTATGCGCTGTTGTTTTTCATTTCTTGTTTTTCTAGTTAAATGCGTAATATCAGGTGATATGAAAATAATAAACAAATTTTTTACAAAAAAAACACAAGTTATCTACGACTTGTAATTAAGAGAGTAATTAGAAAAATAAGGAGAAAGCTATTTGATATTGACTGAAAAAACAAAAAGAAAAATTATGAATCGACATCAACCACAAAATTTTCGTATATATGAGGGAAAACCCACTAGTGCAGAACATGATTTGCAATTAAATTATGACAAATCTAGTTTTTATTGAATAATAATGATTATAGGAATAGTACTCGTAACTAAAGAACAAAAACCCTAAATCAGTGCTGTATTAGATTTATTCCGTTAGTCAGTGCTACCGCTAAATAATTCAACAATAGAGCAACGTTATAAAAATAATCGTGTGAAAGGATCATTAACTCAAAAACACAAATTCGAGTCAATTCTCGTATTACTGTAAAATAACAGCAGGTGCAAAGAATGACCTCCATTTGTGAGGCACATACGGCTGTCAAGGACCTCCCAGTTGATAATTTTCGTAATTAGGAGCGCTATTGTATACAAGGAAATGCAATTAATCTGGTAGAGTTCCGTTTTTATGTAATCGCATTAGCTTGTATTATTTAGACGCTCTAATAAATCAAATTTCCCGCCAAAATTAGGCCAACTTTATGACATAGGTATAGACTTTGTTGGGGATGTAATCGTGGGCCTTGGGCCCGAAGAGGTAAATATGACATTTGCAACGATAAAAATGCAGTGAGCGGAACGCTAAACTTGTTTTGAGTTTTATTTCTGGAATATCTGTAATAGCCTTTGACCTTTAGTTTCCTATCAAAATTTATTTACTCAAAAATAAAAATTTCGATCAATTGGCTATAACGACGCGACAAAAACACAATGATTAAATAGGTCACGTGTCACTAGTCTAATTGGGGGAATTAATACAAGTTCACCTTTCACGAATATGTGACCCTTATTTGGTACTTTTTTGCTTATGTTATTGAATAAAATGTTTCCTTGAAAGAATTCAGTTTTTAGAGTCATTAAAACCATTAAATTGTCACTGTTAGACAAGAAAGCTGTTATAGTAATCAATAATGATAACCTTACGAACGCACCATGTCAATATTGCTGATAACAATTATTTACTTGATATAAACAAACTTAAATTGGACGACTGTTTATCTCTTGGACTCATTTTGAAAATTTCCGCATACAATGCTTAATCTGGTTTTTTTGCCAAATTTTTTTATTTTTCTTATCTTTGTGACTCTTCAAAGTCAAACCAGGATTTAGGACTTTGGATATCAATAATAAATTCAAAGGCACCGCAATTACTGTAATACTTTAATTAAATGTATCTGCATGGAATATCTATAATTTTTTATATTTTTCTTTATCTTTTGTACCGTTATTTCATAACGAAAATGGTAATTTTGCAATAAAAACAAAGTAAAATGTGTTAAATGTACATAAAAGTATAGCTAATTTCTCAGAAATGTCTTTTATTAACTTTTAAATCCATTCAAATGGACTACTTAAATGGCTAAAAAGCACTAAATATGTCTTGTTATGTAAAACTAATGGAATTGTGTCCCAAATTAGTCACTTTGTCCCTGATGCATATTGTTTCATTCTTAAAATTAATTAATGCAACTGCAGTTAATCTTTACACATGCAAATTCTTTTAAATAAAAACACTACACCTACCTAGAGCTCAGTAAAATTAGACTGTAACTTTGAAAAATTTCGACCAAGTTCATTGGATTTTTGTGAAGACTTATTTTGATGTCTTAAATATATTTTCAAAAGTACCCTTGATGCCCGTTTTTTAGGGAGCGAATTTAAGTTTTTTTGCAAGTATCTCAAAAATTATCGAAATTTTATTGTTGAAAAAACAGTACTCGGTGGCTATAAATGAATATCCCATAAATTTTTACACAAAGAAGGTCCTCAGACTTTGTTTCGTAGAATTAATCATTTCAAAGATGCTCTAGGTGTCTCTTTTATTCGGTTAATAGAAATATATGAAGAACCTTAAAATATTTTAATTAGAATTCTTGTTTTTTTACTAAAAATTAAAAGTTTATAATAATAAACAGTATGTCATTAAGGAAAAGTGTCTAATTTACGATGGCAAAACGATTTTTTTTTTAGAAAAATGTTTTGAATAACTTTTTGTTTGAGATTATTTACGAAGGCATTGTATAAGTTTTATTACAATTTTTTTATAAATTGATAATTTTCCAAATATTTGCAAAAAACTTGACTTACCTAACGCCCTTTCACCCTCTAAAAAAAGAATACCAACAGTTTTATTTAGCACGTTTAAATAATGGTTTCCACAAAAATCCAGTTTAGTCGGAATTAGTCTGAAGTTTTTTCAAAAAAGGCATTTCTTCAAAAATTTTGAAAAATTTTAAAAATGTAAATACTGATTTTTGAAATGTTTTATTTGACACACGTTAAATATGCTCCAGACAAAATTTGTTATTCTAAAACGAGAGACGAGAGACTAAAAGACAATAATCCCGGGTAAAATTAGATTTTTATTCTTAATAGTTTTTTAGAAATAAAAAAACATACATGACGAATTCGAAAATAAAAAATTATAGGTTTTCTGTTTCTATTGCCTTCCGATTATTTCTAAAACTTTATAGACTTCTTAAAACCAGTGTTATCATTTTTGAACGCTTAGTAATGAGAGCTTAAAGACAACAGACTAGATATCTAAACCCGCGTTTATTTCCTTGGCAGGTAGTTAGTCTTAAAACATGTTAGGATTTTTTTCGCTTGCCAAATTAGTGCTTCAAACTTGATAAAAGGGAAAAATGCCCCTAACATATATAGTCTGCTATATGCTACGCATTGAGGTTGTTTAAAAAGTCTATGAAGTTTTATGACAGACAGAAAGAAAATAGAAGCTCTATACTATTTAAAATAACGAAGTTAGTGGTTGTTTCCTGCATAACCGGAAGCGCCACAAAATTGAAAATATTGCACACCAACAAATCTCCATATGTAAAAATATTTTAAGGTTTTCCTATATTTTTATTAGTCTAAAAAAAAAAAAGACAGAAACAAAGGTTAGGGACCTTCTTATGTATGCCTTTATAAACTACTTTTTTATATAATCTTTGAGATATTTGCAAAAAACTAAAATTCATCCCTTTTCGCTCTTAAAAAACCGAAAACCACGGTTCAAATTGAGGGTACTTTTGAAGGTGTACATCTATTATCGAATTTTTTTTATCAAAGAAGCACCAGCATCGCAGTTTACACCAAAAGTACAACCGACAACTTGGCCGAATATCTGATATGGAGTTTACCTTTTTTCATTTGCACCTTATTTTTTATTATGGCTTATCATCCTCATAAAACTAGCTGCCGTTGATGGTGTAATAAATTTCTGAGTGTTTGTGCCATTTTGGTTTTTTTTTTTACTTTGAAATCTAGATTTTCACAGTTTTTTTGCACCTGGCATGAACGCATTAAATTTGATAATCCATGAAAAAAGGCCCCAGAGTCAAATTCTAGTAAATTTTGGTTAACAAACTTAATCCAACAGGTGGTTCTTTGATTTTAATTTCAATAGTAAATAAAGGCCTCCACAAAAATCTAGCTTAATCGGAATTTTTGAACCACCTTTGTTGTCTAATTTTACTGGACTATCTATTGCAAATTCAGTAATAAAATGTTTCTATTTTTGAAATATGAAATTTTTAAAAATTGTCTGTAGAATGTGTTATGACCTCATTTATGGAGAGAAAGTACTAATGTGTTTGTTTACTCATACGGAATTGATGAGAAGTTCAGCTCCGGGTTAATACTTCAGATTTTTGTAATATTTACGAAATTTGATTAGATTTACTGAGTAAACAATTCATTTTTAATATCTCTCAGATATTGCCAGAATTTGACCAAATTACAAAATCGGGCTTGTAAAATGCGTAAAACACAATGCCAGTCAGGTCAAGTCAAATCGGAATGTGTGAGGTTATGTTTGCGGATTTCCCCCCTTAATAGGTGTCGTTACGAACTCGTTAATGCATAATATCACAAAATTATCTGTGAATAGCGTAATAAGAAAGGCATTATCAGCATATAAAACTTTTATGCTAAGTGTAGAGCAATTAATTAGATAAGCCCTGATGGTGACATAACCGAAACAGGTAGAGCATTAAGAATTTGACTGCATTTAAATTTCAGATTTACGATTTCCTTTTTCCGTTCCCTTTATGTTCGTGAATTTCGAAATTATATGTGTTACCTTTTGGTAATTTACCCAAAAATTGCTCGAAACAAGGTTTGTTTATGCATCTACCATTGAAATTTCTCGTTGCGCCTTAATTGAAAACTTACACGAAGAATCAGTTGTCCGTATGAGGACGTCTTCGGAACTGACTAGTAAAAGCACACAAGCAAAAATGGCAACTCTGCACATTTTTTCGGTCTGTGAAATTTTTTTAGGAACACCTCAGGTACACAAAAAAATTTTTTCTTTCTTCGTCGCATCAACTGCACACTTTCACTGATACTTTTGGCATTTTTCACCGAAAACCGGGCACGACTCTTGGTCGCACATCCGCACTGAACACTAGCGTTTAAGGATTGGTTTGGTTCTTTGAATTTCTAGATTGCCGGTTCGTGGGGAGTTCGTCACATGATACCCATTCTACTACTCTTTCCTCTTGGATATTGTCTCTCTCGGAGCTAATTATGCAATGTGGGCTTAGATAAAACTCCGGGAAAAATTCTTCAGGGCGCCGGAGGCACTAGACTTACTACGTTAAAATAGTCACGTATAATGACTAAGGCCGCGCTAATTTTCTGGTTGTCAACGAGGCTAATGGAGAGGTTGTCGAAAGAGCGATGTATTAATTACATATCATTAGATTATTGTTGCCGTAATAAGCCGGCTTCACAAAATACCTAAATTATAACAACGAAAATTATTACACAAGGTCGCTATACAGATAAAGGTTTTTATTATGGAGATTTGGTTAAAAATAACTGCGGATTGCTCGTTTCAAGACACTGTCTTTTATTTATTGGCTCGTAAAGTCACTAGTTGACTTGTAAACACTAAAGACAAGGTTGACCACATTTTTTTATACCGCTACATTTCAAATTATCTCTAGAATTTAGATAATACAACGCACTGGTGTAGAGGTGGTTGCCTGATCGACGTCGCACAAAAGACCGTAAAAATAAGGGTCTTTTAGTTTTAGAGTCTTTATTGAGTTTTTAATGTTGTAATATCACAAATTCCTTTCGGGAATTTTTTTGAGAACATTTAAAAAAGCGATATGATTAATATGCCCGAACAAAACACGAAGACTAATTAGAAGTTTTAGACATACACGAAAAAAAATTGTGGAAATTAATTTATAAACGGGTGGTATTTTTTGTACTAAAAATATATATATTTTTTTACGATTTTGTGTCCAATTATTATCCGTCTTTTGAACAATATAAAATTAAATCCTAAAATTAGTTTTAAAAAACATTACAAAGCTCTGGGCTAAAATTATATATTATTGTAAATATTTGAGAAACTGCAATTTTGCAAAAATAAATTTACTAGAAATGGAAAGAGGGAACTAACATGGAATGTCACTATCGTTTTATAAAAATAAAGTATTTATTCAATTAAATAGAATTAGAATTAAGTAACCTGACGCTTACATTAAATGCTAACCGGAGAAGTATAGTCCTTTGATTCTATCGTTTTTAAAAATAGGTGATCTACATGTTTAAAATAATACAATAATTAAAATAATATAAAACTACTAAAACTGAAACAAAAATCTTTTTAAAACCTGAAACATAAAACTCAGTAAAATATCAAACAGTACCAAAAACCAAAATTTTAGAAAATTAATGAAGAACGACGCGGCGTTAAATCCAATTAAAAATTAATTTAACGATTTTTTTAAAGTTCTTTTTAAGTAAACATAATGTATCATATAAATAAAAAAATTGGGGAGTCTGGTCGAATACATTAAATATAATAACATAAATAAGTTACAAATACATAAGCAAAAAGTTTTAATTAAAGACCCACTTTTGGGGCGTTCAAAAACACGACTTAAAAGAAGATTCATGCTAGAGAAGCAGAAGGAGGAGATTCGCCAGCCATTAGTTGTGGTGAAAGAAAATGCCACAAAAGTGGGTCTTTGTATTTGTAACATATTTATGTTATTATATTTAATATACAGGATGTTATGGAAATGAGTGCAAATATTTTAACCTGAAATACAGCACCACAAATAATAAAAATCTGTAAAAAAAATTTTGTCCTATCTCAACTAACAACAAAATTACAGGCCGTCATAGTTGGGTATAAAAAAACATCTTTTTGTTATATCTGGAAAACCGCTTAACCGATTAATACCAAATTTGGTACACAAATGAAGTTGACTGTACTCTTTTTATTTCTACTAGCAAAATTTTGCTGCACATCTCAATTTCAAGTTACGGCACTTTTTTTCACATTTTGGGTAATTAACCAATTTTCTTCTTATTAATTTCCAACTTTTGTAGCAAAAATGAATATGCCAGTAGATTCTACATAAAACTGCAAGAATGCAATATTTTGATAAAACGTATCGTTTTCGAGATATTTACGTTTAAAGTATAAAACCGACTTTTCATCTTTAACGTTGGCGTCCTCTAGCTCCTAAACGGTGCAACTTAGTATAGAGGTAAATTGTGTTAGATCGCTTTATTTTGACCTGAAAAACCTATGATTGCCCTATGTTAAAAAAAAATGTTATACGTTTTGTAATAATTAATTTTTAGTTTACAATTTTGTTATCAGTTGAGATAAGACAAAAATTTTTTTACAGATTTTTATTATTTGAGGTACTGTATTTCAGGTTAAAATATTTGCACTCATTTCCATAACACCCTGTATATATATATTCGACCATACTCCTCAATTTTTTTTATTTATGATATGATACATTACAATACCTTAGTTGTACAATTCTGGGTCTCTTTTTAAGTTTGAAACGTCTGAATACTCTAATAAACCGACAAAACACACATTTTGTAAACAGTTTTGAAATATAATTAAAACATATTTAGCTTAACTTTAAAAAAACTTCTTAAATTATTACAGATCAAGACAAAATTCTTGTTTAAAATGTAGTGCTAAAATTTTGCGCAAATTTTTCTATCACGCGTCAAGAACTCATTATTGATGAATAATTAAAAATAACAAACAACAAAAAAATTATCAATTAAATAGTTGCCAACAATTATGTTTGTTGTTATTCAGCAGGAAATGTATATCTTCAGAATTAATTATTATCGATTTTTAAATCATTATTTCTTTCATAAAATTTGAACTAAAGAAATTGCTCAAAATTTTAAATTTCAGCCAATCACGAATAGAGTATTTGGTGACCGCGTGTTCCACTTAAAATAAGCACAAACTGCAATCGGTAATATGCAACCAGCTATACCATACCATAACTGTAACTGTATGCATTAGAATGAGAGGCATGATAAAGAATACGAGTAGCTATATTTACAATTTGGGGTTGATAGGCGAAAAGCTTGATGCGGCTATGTAGTAGTCCAGTTACCGTGATAAAACTGCGTGTGTGCAGCTTCATCGTTTGATTAATTCTTTTGGGACTGATTGAAATTTGAAATTTTGCAATGATAAACAGAGATAAACAATTTTTATAACAAAATAATTTTACAGTAATCAAGTTCTAATTAAGGCATCTTTTTCTGCCACAACTGATAGGAGGCGAATCCCATTATTTAATAATATAACAAATTAACAATCTCACCTTACTTCCCGAAATTTCGCACCTAAAAAAGTATTGGAAACATGTGGCTTCATTTAAATTTTTAATAAACATACTATTAAAAGTTCCTTTCGATGTCTTGCTGGTTTCACGAGATATTCGTGGTCAAAGATGACGAGGAAGGGTTTTTCACAAACATTTCATTTTTATAGGTACCTGCTTAAATAAAAGTTGAAAATATTGAGAGTTTACGCTAGAGAAACCTCAAAAAATTATATACAACTATTTTTGTGAATTAAAATATAAAAAATTGAAAAAAGTTAGATTAATTCGATGGAACCCTTTTTTCTCTGTGAATTTTATATCGACTAGTTTCGGGTTTGCTTTGTATAAATCTGCACAGATCATCCAAAAAAAAAAAAAAAATACAGAAAAAAAGGTTCCATAAGGTAATCTAAAAAAATTTAGAACTTTTTCTCTACAATCATGGTTTTATTATAGTTATTATAGAATTTTCTATAGAATATGTTGATTTTATTTTTATACATATATGTTTTGCTTAAACTTTTGACTATTCTTTAGGATGATCAATTTAAGACTGTTGTTGACTCTAATTTGAAGACTAATGCCATGCACGTGATACTTCGAATATCTAATAAATTAATGCGAAACATGTGTTCATCATAAACTAAATATTGCCATCTCGGAATTGCAGCATCTACCTGTTAAACAAATGTGATGATTCAGAATTTAATTCATTTTCTAAAAATATTTAAAATGGTAATTACACGTATGATGGGATTTTACATTATGCGTTGTGGTACATAATAATAGAAAGAATAATAACCCAACCAACGCTTATAAAAAAATTAATTTTTAAGAATTTTTTATTTCTAGAGCTTATTTACCTATAAAAACTTAAAGACATGGGTGGAAGTCGAGCGTCTACACTTCCCAGAAGAAATAAAAGAGCGCCTTTTACTTCTGCTTCTTTTTGATGAGTCTTCATTCTCGGTTATGCTCCAAACACAGTAGACTCTCCTATTTGAAAGAACAAGACTGTACTTCTACCTACAAAAATATTACCAACTAAATAAAAGACGATCTTTTTTAAATGTAGTCGGACCCAGAACACTTGCGGGCTGTGCACTCTTTGCCTTTACAAATACATAACTTTCTGTGAGGCCGACGCTCCGATCTTCTTTTCAAAAGCGATTTTCAGTTTTTTCTACTTGTTTTTGGTAAACTCTATTTTAGTTAATAAATTTCTAGATTTAGAATTATTTTTTTAATTGAGATTTTATGCCCTATTTTCATTATCTTTCTTCAATCTGATTTTTTGTATCTTTGTTTGTTTTCTCATGTGCCACCCAAATCGTGGTCACAGTTTATACAAATTGTTTTTTTTACATCACGGGTAATGTAAATTTAGATATAGATTAGCCATGGTCACAATGCTGATATACAAAAATCAGAGTTTCAAACAGAATCCGTAAATATAGCATTTCAAGGTTTCAGCGTATTTTTAATAAGAGTGATATTACTATCAGCATGAAAACCTTTTGTTTATATTTTGTTTTAAGAAATACTTGAGAGTTTTATCACTTAAAAATGATCAATAGCGTCAAAATATATTAGTTTTATTTAATATTGTGAAATATACTCTTCTCAATATGAAAACAAAAACGAGTATGAAACAGGGTGTACCTAAGTGATTTTTTTTTATTGGGTATGTTATTTTGATGTATTATTTTTTTAAATTATAAAACACACTTATTGTCAATTTATTTTTTATCTTTTATTACCATTTTATTTCTCCTTAATTGTCCATTTATCAGTTTACACTTATTATTATTATTTAACTTTTTAAACAAGCATTTAATTCGTTACGTAATAGTGTTGTTAAAAATGAAAATAAATGTTAATTGACGCTCAACAGGAGCCGTTGTTGTGTTGTTAGGTCTTTTATTTTGCGACCTACTTTGTTTTGTTTTTTCTTTGATTCTTATAATCTTTTTATTCTTATGTTATCTTTATAGACCAATACTCCTTGTTATTATTTGTTGTGGACATTTAAGTAGTAATAAAACGTGACAAACACTTGTTTTAGTGAAACCGTATCTAAATTTGGCGCCCATTGTGGGCTCTCATTGAGTAGGTAGATAAGTTTGTATCGAAATTTATATAATTTTTTCTTGTTGGATTACTCAATGTTTCGTACTTCAATGTCAAGTGTTTGAAATTGTCCACAACGGTAGTTTCCTAAGAATTTGATTAGTAATAAATCCGGAATAAGATGTAATTTATTATATCGGAAATGTTAGATAATTTTGTATGAATAAAGTCGTTAATTGATTATATAGCATCAATTTTATTTTTTTGTCTAGAATCTAACTTTATCTTTGTTTCTCAATACAAATATAAAACTTGTACAAATTTGAACAAACGACAATTATCTTGTAGTACTATATGTGCCTTACCTTGAATTTAATGTTCATTGCAATGCATAATAAATTTAAATTGCATTAACAGTTTTGGTATGGAAGTTTTTTTGTTATAATCATAATAATTAGAATGTTTAGTTGGAGATTGTTTTTATTTTATTTATCACTTAGTCTAGAATAATAACAGTGGTCAGTGATTCCACTGGCGTCACATTAGACAAACATAATATCACAAAAGGAATACAAGAAACGTATAAATAAATTATTTACAAGCAGGTACAAAACTTAATCTACGTAACTTTAACAGTCTTATAATTAAGTCGACTTAAATAATAAATAAGGCACAAGTTTTGGGTAATAAAGTAATACTGTTTTTCTTGAACTCTATACCCTGAGAATCTTATGGCTTATTAGAATATCACAATATGCGATATATCACTAATTTCATGTTTTGGTCGTGATACAACCGGAACACAAAACCTATTGCCTTCAGATCCCTTATCAAGCAATAAATTTGCCATATCACGTCACTCTTGACACTTGACTGTTTTCCGTAACAGCTGAAGCACTAAAATAAGATGGTGGCGCATCTTCCTGTCTACTTTCCATCATAGGCCCAAAAGCATGGACAGGAACTACGTAGATATCATACTCGCTCTTCTCTCCGCTTCTTCCACTTCGCCCCAAACAAATACTTTCGTACGAAGGCGGTGCGAATTGGTCGTATGAAGGGGGCGGCGTGTCAGGAACACTGGGGGTAGTAGCAGCAGGTGCAGTACGATTACAGCTTTGACTGTTGCGGATAGCTCTACGACAGCACCACTCAGAGCAAGACACAATGAGAAAGAAAACGATGAGACCTCCAAATGAGGCTATGTACCAAACTACTGACCAGGAGTCCAAAGGAGTTGATTGGTTGTCAGCTGGAAGAGAAAAGAAGGTTAGGAGTCTTGTTGGAATGATTTAAATACTAGTGACACTAGAGTTTTATTTACCTCCAGTGTATTTATCGTTGTTCAAGAACAACAAAAACATTTTTTCAGCGTCATCAGCACCTAACAACGCAAAAAATCGTTAGATAGGTTTCTGCTTGATTGGTTACTGACCTGGTGGTTTAGTTGGTTGAATTTTGGCAGTGTCAAACATTTTTTCTTCCTCTTCGGGAGTGTCAAAGAATTTTCGGGGTTCGTAACTGAAGAAGAAATCTTTTTCTAAGTTGATGGGTTCATTGTTGTCCTCTGAAACAATAAAATTTGGGTTTTAAACAATGAGTTAGGCTATTTGCTTTAATATTAGAATAGTGGAGATTTCCTTGATTATTTTTGGGTTTATGCAAAACAGATTTGCATTTTTATGTAACAATGAGATTGACTTCACGGTGTGGATGACGGTAACCTTGTGCAATTGTGACGGCAAAAAAATTCCCGGTACGGTTCTTAAGACTTTGATGATAAACGTACAAAAAATAAGTCTTTGGACTTTGGAAGGAAGGTAAATTTGCAGATGATTAAGTGACTAAACAAGTTTGGAGATAAGTGGAAGACGATCAAAAGCAGGTTAAAGGAAGTTGAGTAACCGTTCGCCGGAAATTAGACCAGTGACCATACACAATGCCAAGGGAAACTCCAAAATAGAGGTGAATTAACGAAATGATAGTTTTGTTAAAAAATCACACGCTTAACGGCAATCAAATTAACAGTTACGTCAATTCTTGTATTAGACTAAGTAATAAAAATCTGAGCTTTGATATTGGCACGAGTTGTCTTGCTGTATCAATATGAACTAAGTAATTTATTAATTTGAAGGATCAATTACCATGACCCAAACCATTTAAGATTTGGCAGTGAAAATAATATGTAATAATTGAGGTCAGAAATGTTGCTGCTGTTAACCTAACCTTACATAATTCAAATTTGGAGTGGTCATATAAAAATAAATTTATTTTTCGGAAACAAAAATAGATAACTGAAATGTCAACAAACTGCAGCATATTACTCACACTGGACAATACTAATTATTTCCTGTGAGTAATATAAATTTTCATGAACTTATCTCTTTGAAACTGGATATTATTGTGCAATGGGAAAATAGTCAGACTGTATGAAATTAAAACCTTCCAAGAAAATTATCATAATTAATATGCTGGTAATCGTGGGATTTATTTTTGACGTGCTAAGTAGCACGTGGTTGCCAAATTAACACCAAAATTTTACAGGTGGTAAATATTGTCATCTAGTTTTTTAAATCACCAGATTGTCTTATCAGTGACGTCTGTTACGGCCCATAAATTTGATTTTGTGATAAATATTTTGCAAAAATGACTCATTGATGGTATTTCATCGAAGAAGGAAAACAACAACAAACGTAAATAATTAATGACATTTTGTTTAAGTCTAGGATCATAGTAAAGCCACAAATCAACAAATTTTTTCCAAGTAATAAAATATTTGTCGAGTGTCAAGCAACGTCGAATAGTTTGGAACAAAAATAAGTTGGCAAAAGAACACCAACAACCTCTAAACCAAATTAAAATAAGAAACCGTTTGTTATTTTAATACGTACCCGGGAATAACTAAACAAACAATTTTCGTTTTTTCTGTGTGAAGATAATGACCGAGTTAATTGACGTTTTAAAACAAAAACAGTTTTATAGTTAACTAGTCGATTACGGTAATTAAGTTAATTGTGGCGTTAACCATGACCGACGCATTGTCCTGTCAATCCCACGGTTAACTCAAAACTACCCAACCTAGATTTAATAAAAATAGGATACTAGTCAAAAATAGTACTCACCTACTGGCCGTATACTATAGGCGTAAATCCCCGAGATACACCACACACTTATAATGAACCATTTACAGCACGGAAAACCCATTACGATGGACGTTAGCCCAAACACTATACTCGACAACAACACCGCACACTTTTTATTAATTACCGCAAAGCGCGAAGTCTACTCGTCAGTGTGTGATTTCAGGAATGGAGTTTACGTCGTGATCCGGTCGGTTTTGTACCTGTCGTGGCTTATCAGCAGGTGATAATGATCTTGACGGTATCCATGCGAACTGTTTCGTCATCAAAGAACTTCTTTGATCGTCTTATCGGTCGAGAGACATTTTCGACCGGTGGACTTGGATATAGGGTCTCTTCAATTTATCACGAGATCACACGGTGATGGTAACTAGATGGTACAGAAATGAAATGTTAACGCGAGATTAAATATTCGACGAATTTTTCGCCGTTATTAATAGATTTTCACCAGTAGAGAAACGTGCCTTCGAACGGTTATGGAAATTGGTGCAAAAGTAAATTATTTTACATTTGGCAATACAAGGTCAATGTTAATGTAGTATAATGGTGCCTGCAAATAAATTAGAAGGTGTACATGTTGCCAAGTTATTAGTTGTAGTGGGCAGTGGAAGGACGACGATTTTTATTATAAATATTTCGGTTAGGTATTTGGCGGCGTTTTTCACACTTCGTCTTAAATAAATGCTTCCGATCTACATATTTATTTATTTATTAAAAAAATGCTACATTTATTTTTCTTGTGGCAAACTAGGAATCTTTATGTATTTCTCACCGTTAAAGAATCGTTCCAAATTATTTTAAGCATCCTAATTACCTAGTATCAAAAATGTACATTCTAAATTCTGGTACATCAAAAATTTAGAAAATTTACAGCTCAAAGAAAAGCACTGGTGATAATAGAACAATTATGACTAAATTGAGTAGTTTGTTCGTAATGACCATTCGCAAAAATTTTGACAACGAAAAAAAATGATCGTAGTTTAGTGGTACAGTCAAATAATAGGGATATAACCGTTGATTCCTAATAATTTTGTTTGCCAAACCTTGTGGCACTTCCAGCACCCTGCGACTTTCATTTGCTGTCTTCGTTTTGTTTCAAAGCTTCTGTTGGTGCGACTGATCCTGCTTCTCGAGGTCCTTTTTAGACTATAACAGCAATGAGTATAAATGGATATCTGTGTATTTGTTATTGGATGATATTTTTAATTTACGAATAAAACGATAAACTGAGAAAATAAAAATGGAAAAAATCTTAAATGATAACTTATATTTCCTTCTAAACAATCAAGTAAATATTGCTTTAGCTACAATAACAATAAATATAGTTTTAACGCCTTTTGGAGTTAAAAACGTACATTAAAGAATCAAGAATTAACAAAGACAAATTCTATCAAAGGCTATCCAAAATTTTTAACGTGTAAGTAAGTCTGTCTACCGATATTTTAAAACGACCTTTTGATTCCTTAAGTGGTTTATTATCCATTTAACAAGGATTATCGTAAAAGTGGTGAGCAACCCATTCAAATTTTTAAAACCTCAACCCTCGAGAGTTTATTGTAGAATAGGTAGATCATCTCCTAACAATAAGACTATCATAAACGACCCAAAATATTAACTAGTGACTATAAAGTCGTTTTAGAATATCGATAGACGGACTATACTCTCCAATACAATGCAAGATAGACAAATCTGTCTTTGTTTTGTCTAGCGTAGTGGAGCTGCGAAGTTATGTATCACTGCGTCTAGAGTTTATAATATATTTTTGCTGATCTAATCGTCTTATAGTGAAGGTGTTTATTTAGGATTTGTTACCTTCAAATGCAATTTTACATTTTATTCGTTAGTGAAAAAAATTTAAATATTTTGTATTTGTAAATCGGTTTTTTGACTACGTTATTTGATGTAAAAATATACAAGTGTGTTACTAATGTAAATTTTTACTACAGACAATATTTATATTTGTAAAAACATAATAGTTGTTACAAAAACAAAACAACAATAAAAAATAATTATAAAGGTTTTCAATTAAATTAGACAATGATAGTTTTTAAAAATAACTGCAAAAGTTAATTAATGTGTGTATTGAAATTTTTACGTTTCGTTATTGAAATTGGACAGCTTCTCTAATCTACCACTAAATTGTTTCTCCTACTGTAGTATTTCTCGTATAAATAATATAATTTAAAGAACAATAAAATCCAATGATATTTTAAATATAAAGAATAAAGATGTAACTCAGTATGATGGTTCGTTTACGAGCTGTGTTAGCATCCAGTAGGACAGTCTCACTAACGAAAAAACCGAATTTAATGTCGAGTAGTAAATACTATTTTTACTACAATATTGCAGTGCTAATTTTATTTTTGGAATCCCTAACTACATTTCCAATTAATCAAACTGTCGATGCAATGCCACTGCAAATTTATTTAGTTTTTTACTCGTTACTTTAGTAACACGCATTTTTACCTCTAGTTAAAAAAGTTGTTTTTTCACATAGGGTTTATAATGGCAAAAATGCCTTACTGGTATGATGAAATGCCTTATATGGTAGTTTCATATGCATGAGTAAAAATTATTATCCATAGAGACGAAAATTCATAGGAAAGTGGACTAGAGGGTAGTAAAATACTTGTTATAGAGAAAGAAGAGATATATAATTTAGGGTTTTACAAGAGCCAAAAAAGCTTGAAACCTTGGCTCTATAACAAGTCTTACTGCCCTTGTCCCCTTTACTATGAATGAATTTTTGTCAGTGTAATTAACAATGAACGTTAATTATTATTTGTGTATTAGATAATTAATTAGATTAATATGAATTATTATTACACGGTAATGAACTTGGGCAACTTACGATCTTACGTGCTTAACGACCCTCGGGTCTGTAAGCTCATTGCATTTATATTTTTATAATTCTGCTGACACATAAATAACTAGAACAGTAATAATGCTCAGATAACACAATAACGATACAGCAGATTTTTCAAAACAAACACCGTGCACAATTACGTCAAATTTGCTTACCTAAAAAGTGTTTAAAATGTACGGGATAAAGCCTAATTAAGGTTATTTCGTAAACTATTTTTTCGCAAAATCCTTTTCTAGGCTCATGTTAAGAACCTTTTAGTTTGGCTAAGAAATGTCAAGGACATTTTGTCGTCTATATTTTCACTTATTCAACAGTTTATACATTTTTCATCTAGAACACGTGCAATACAATTCAATTATCTGAATAAATGTGTCATACATACTTATAAGAACGTGCTCGGGTCCTTAATTTTGCTAGCACAGTCTGCCGAAAAGATAACTGTTGAAAGATGCATGAATAAACAAAGACATTGTTAGCATCCATCGTGTGTCTCAAAACGAAAATAAAAAAATTGTACATCATAGATCTCAGAAACAACAAAATTTATATTCACCAACTATTTTTAGGTAAAATTTCTGCAAAAACCGGCTTGTAGATATCTAAAAATTGTTATAATGTCTTGTACAACACCAAATTTTTAATTTTTTAAAAAAATAATCCGAAAATTATTATATTTGGAAGAATAAGTCAATTTTGAGTATTTAGCGTATTAGCATTTCAGTAGACTATTACCTACTTTGAAATTTGCAAAGTAATTTCAACAACACCTTGTATATAAAGTGTTAAGCTATTTAGTAGTTGCAGTAAGACGGACTAAGACTTTATGTGAGATATAAGTCCTTATATACAAAATGTTTTGTTCCTTATTATCAGTTACGAAATTTTCAGGTGAAATTTCGTGGAGATTGGGGAATAATAAATTAACGAGTATTAATAATAATGCTCGTAATATATATTTATGGGTCCCTCATTACAATTATTTATTTCTTGTTTAAATAAAATATATTTTTTTGAAATGTTGTAACTCGTATACCAATCAGTTTACTGAAATGACTATCAACATTCTTATAGGAAATTAAACACTTTATAAAAGGTTTCTTATCACTTTACGATAATTTAACACTTTTGAAAATTATTCGAGGCCATGGTTGAAATTATAGTAAATTGTATTTTTTTACTTTTGTAGATTATTTTCTTTTCTACAGTATCATGTCATTAAATAATTCAAAATTAGAATATTTTTATTATTTGCGGCCTTTCAAATACCCAAATATGTTTCTTGAAGAAAAATTGCTCTTTTGGTAAAATAAATTATTATACTAAAAATATAAGTTTCCATTAATTGAAATATCGAAACTTTGAATTATTTAATGAATAATGACATATGGTAGATAATATAGAAAATTAAATAATAATCTACAAACAACCTCCTATGATATTTTGTGATAGGTCTGATAGATTCCCTGGAAAATTAAAAAAAATATTATTATTAAAATAAACAAAATAAAATGATAATAGATCTTTTTTGTAAAACACTTATTATTTTCCTATAAAAATGTGTAGTTATTTGAGTAAAATGATCCATAAATAAGTTCAATTTTAAAATTTATATGGAAAATAGAAAATTGGGATGAGATTTAAATATTATTAATATTGACAACCAGAAATGAAGCGACAAAACACTACAATTGCAAAAGAATTTTGTTTATATGCCAAATTAAATGTAACAAATTAAAAGATAACGAGAACGTAAAAGTTATTAAAGCAAAAAAAATAATTTTACACATAATATTAAATAATAGGCTTCAAAATGTGGGAATAAACTACGAAACGCCAAAGTTATGATACTAATTTCATTTTCTTTAAATAATTTTATAATGCTTGTTTATTAATTTATTAATTCATTTAATAATGCTTGTTTCAGCTACTTTGAGAATTATGTCAGAAGAAGACGGAGCTAAAAGGGGATGTGATAATAACTGAATACTTTTGCCAAGTGTAAATTGTGAGATTTGGTAGCGTTGTTCGTTGTGATTATTAACTTCAGGGTCTAAATCAGCCAATTGCAAATCAAAACCAGTCATCAGTTTTTTTTTTCTAGAGCTTAAGGTCGTCTTTTGTGTGGTTAATCTTAGAAATACGTCAAAAAGATTTGAGAGATCCAAGGGTAACTTGATAAAGTTTTTAATTGAACACGGTATATTAAGGGTTCATATTTTTAACCGGGGTCTTATTTCGGCTGAGTAAGAAGTTTTGAAAAACAACAAAAGTCGAATTTTTAATCATCTTACTGTATAGATATTATTGAGCTTTATTTATTTTTGTATTGAAACGTTTTTGTACAAAATTAAAATTCTATTCAATTTAGAATTCAAAGTTTTAGTAAAAACGAAATTAGAAATTCTAATAATGGTAAACACTATGCAAGTTGATAACATAAATGTAGATCAATTTTCTATTTTATTTCTATTTAAATATAAGTATAACTTATAGGATATTTCTTAATTTTGTGCAATGGCGGAAAATGCAAGAAGTATTTCTATTGATCTCAGCAAGTTTGGCACAGAAGATGTTGTATGTAGTTATGAACTCCATCTGTTTTGAAGAAGACTGTTCATCTAGAGTATTGGATTCGTTGGTAAACATGAAGAGAGCTTCAGGGTAATGACTAGGTTGATGGCGAAATTTTTTGACTAGAATCTCTAGATGGATATTTCTAAGGGGTAGATTAAGCTTCTGGTAAGGTAAAGTAGCCGAAGAAAAGGCTTGAAGTCTAATCATGTCTCCATCTCTATGAGTGGTGTTTGGACGAGTTGAAGAGTTTTAGAGACAGAGACATAATAAAATAACGTAATTTCTTTACGTGTTTTTCCCAGATGACTGACGAAAGTAAGGTCTAGGAATCGAATATGATTTACAACAGCGATTTGATCGGCACAGAGTTTTAAGATTAAATATTGACTTGTTTTCTGTTGTTTTAAACTCAAATTGTTGCCAATATATATTCTTATAAAATTCTGTTTTCTAATTAAAAGAAAAGTAAAGTGAAATGAATTAAAAGATTAATAAAACGTCAATAAATTTCCTGTAAATTTTGTCAGAAAATTCTCCGACGTTATTTTGTGAAATAGCATATCTTTATTAATAAATAAAACTGGATAACAGAATTAAACTGCGTTTTAAAACTTAGTTATCCGCAATAAAGTCGATTTTTGATTAACTTAACTTGATTGACAAATTTGATTAACTCGAAGCTTCCAGAAATGGTTTACAGGTATACAGGTAGATATTTATATAAATCATGTTCCTATTTTAGTATTATAGAAAACGGAATCTTTTTTTGTTTATTATCACAGATATCATATAAAAAGTCTGACTAATTCTAAGATTATAAAACAAATTTAGAAAAGCACAAGGCGTATTAATTATTTAATTCTAGAACATAAAACGTAAATCAGTCTAATGCATTGTTTAATTAAAATAAATTTTGATAATAAGGCTCCGATTCATCTAACATTTCAGATAATTATGATCCTGGATAACCTCATTCTCATTATTATACCACTTTTTCGTGCTTCCTAATATCTCTTTTGACTGAATTAGCTAAGAAAAGTTGCAATATTGTGAAACGTATGCTAATAAGGAAACGGTTTTTTATATTTGTGAATGACCGTTTTTTACGCTTATTCATTCTATCTTTGAATTTGAGAAGAATCTAGAATCTCTAGTTATATCGCTAATCTTTATCTCAGTTACTATAATCAGAGCTTACGCAAGTTCACTGTTCTACTTATTTAAACGCTTGAGATAAGGGTGTGTTAGAATAGTACGTTTTTAATTATTGGGCACTTATTCTTCAAGTAGATTCTCATCGCTCACTAGAGGCTCAATTAGGTCATCAAATCTCGTATCAAAATTTGAATACTTTAGCCTTGAGTACTTCCTTTCAATATATAAAAATAAGAAATTTAACAATTACGTACTGCAGGTATTGCTTTGACGGTTGAGAAAAGAAACTGGAGTATTTTCTAAGCAAAGGTCTAAAAGTAGTACTTTGTGGGGCACCTAGCAACAGAAATATATTTTGAAAATCTTGTTTTTTACTGATTTTGGGTACAAGAGGCAATAAATCATTGAGTAAACAAGAGATCAAATTGAAGTTGTTTATTAAATCTTGTTGAATCCGAAATTTTATGTAGC
The DNA here is from genome assembly GCA_029207805.1 of Tribolium confusum. Lineage (NCBI taxonomy): Eukaryota > Metazoa > Arthropoda > Insecta > Coleoptera > Tenebrionidae > Tribolium > Tribolium confusum. Next base: position 18,523,468 of record JALGAY010000006.1, read on the forward strand.
AGACGAAAAAAAACATAGGATGAAGTGTTTTTTATCTTGATTAGTAAAAACACACTTTGATTTCCTTTGTAGTAACTTCTATTAATATTTATGTGAATTTAACAGTAAGCAAGGTTTTTTGACCTGAGCATCCTATCGCAATCATTTGTTTATCTTTATGGGACGCGCTTTACGCAAATTATTCAAACAATTTGCGACTGGTCCGAAAATAACACATAATAATTAATTGGACAAACAATTCTTTATTAGATGAAAATGAATTTTCTATTCGTTTCTCATATTGATAACCTTCATAGTTTCTATGGGAGGAAATGCTATAAATAGATACATAGGGTTATTAATAAAATCATTTTTATCTTAATTAACACTCTGATAATCGTCTCCGAAAACATGTTTGCTGTAATTTGGAAAATTCAAAGTGTGAGGTACAAGTCCAATTAGCACGAGGGAAAATTTTTATAGCAAATAAATCAATTGTACAATATTTGATAAATTGAGTCATGCCCTACCAACATATTAACCGAATTTTCCAAATTGGGTCAATTGCAAGTGTTTACTAAAATCACAAAAAAGATTAAATTTGTTAATTTCGATTTTCTTAAAAATTACGCAATAATTAAACTCGACTGGAAATTCGAAATGACGTCGCAAAAATTCAGACTGAATCATGGAATTACCTTACTACATTGCCTAGAACCAAGCTCTATTAGTGTGACGTCAAACAATATCTTTCATCTTTTTTTTACATTAATTAGGTACTTTGAATATTTGTTCAACTATCAATAATGACGTCTATAAAACCTGTAGTTTTCGGAATAAAAACAATTGGAAATGTGTGACCGCACCTTTTTTCTTTGCCTATTAACCTTGAGTTTTTTTCAATTGTACCATCTTCAATCACCCATAAAACTCTAAAGCTTGCGAAAGGTAACGATTTGTCATGACGATTTACTACGGTTTGAGCGTTTAGGTTTTTGTTTTATATTATTTGATTTTTTAAATTGACATGATCATCAGAGCAAATAAACTTGTTTTAGTACTAGATTATTACTAGTCAACTTTTCAAATTCTATTGTATTTTATTTTTATTGATAATTTCTTTACTTTGATTCTAAATAATTTTTTGAATGTAACAAATGTTAATTTAAAAAAAAATATTTTTTTTCTGGAAGTTCATTTGTAGACCAGTATTTGTTTACATGTCAAATATTTGTTATTTGTTTACTTATCAAAGAAACACAAGCTTCAATTTATAATTTATTTCTGGAAAATTTATGTTTCCACATAAATTTTTTTTTGGCAAAATGCGACATTAAGTTTATTGTGGGAAATTTTAAGGTTAAAATAGGAAGAAAAAATATACATAAAAATGACGTAGGAGGGAAAAACAAACATGAGATTTATAATGAAAATAGAAAATTACTGATAGAGCTTGCAATGAAACAAAGGTTTTAAGTACACATTGTGATAAAAAAGATGTCAATAAGGGTATGTGGGTGACAGCAGATGATAAAACATGAAATCAAATAGATTACATAAAGGTCTTTTCAATAACTCTGAGGTGCCCAGCAATATACCATTTATATTCAATTATTCAATTAATTTATTTTAGAAACGTCTTAACATAGAGATCATTTTTGCTTGATTTGTCATTCTTAATCTGCCGTAGAAGCCCTGAACAAATATTCAGTTCCTTATTTCCAAGTAGCATTCTTAGTAAATTTAGATTTAAACATTTAGAAAAATACAACTACAGAATGCCGCTCTCTGCATTTGGTGAATTTTATTGGTTGGGACCTCAGGGTCAGTGAAATCTTCTATATTGGTGGAAGAGAAGTATGTAAAGTCGATTACAAAAGTAAGAAGCTATAGAGGACCAGAGAGTAATATTAAATATAAAACAAATCATAAATATAGGGTAACATACAAAAATGCTACGACTGGGCCTTATCGTTTCTAGTTTATTTGTTTAGTTTAGTTTAGTGTTTAGTCTATGATCACCTCCTAGCGGTCGGTTTGGGAAAGCGCCTGACTTTTACATCTAGAGCGTTTAGTTTATGATTACAACCGGTAGATTGCCTAGTTTTACCAGTTATGAGTAGGAAGATAGGTGGGAAGCATATAATAGTAAAGTAATAAAACTATGATAGTAAAGTAAAATACGTTTATGGTGTGGTTTTTGCAACATTGCAGTTAACTCGAAATTTGGTGTTACGGGGAAGTGGACGACAAGGCAAAGAAAAAAAAAACTGTTTTATAAGGCCAACGTTTCGAATCCTTTATTGATTCTTCTTCAAGGCTTCTAATAAATGTCAGATTTGTTTGGCATGGTACTAATTTGTCTCGGCCAGTGGTCGCCGGAAGAAATCTGACATTTATTAGAAGTCTTGAAGAAGAATCAATAAAGGATTCGAAACGTTGGCCTTATAAAACAGTTTTTTTTTTCTTTGCCTTGTCGTCCACTTCCCCGTAACACCAAATTTCGAATTAAAAAAATGGACGTAATTCACCAAAATAATTGCAGTTAACTATGACCAGTATTGTGATGCGATTAAGAGGATCTCTGTAAATCAAATTCGATTTTTTAGGTTCAGGTACCGTCTCAGAGCCGAAGTACAAATCCACATTAGAAGCATATTACTTTACAAGCCTGAATCTAGCTTATGATCTACACTGTGACGTCCTAAAACTCATCAAAGTGATAAGACAAAGAAATTTTTTTTGTTAAATAAGTTTTCAAAACGAAATAAAAAAATACTATCATATATTACAGGAATAAATTCTTAACATTTGTATTAAAAAAAAAGGTACTGGAACATATTAAAAAAAAATGTTGGAAATTTGTACAGCGCTGCCTTTATTATAGAACCTTGCGCAAATGACCAAAGCTGCAAAAATTGTTATAGAAAAGAGTTGTAGATAATTAAATTTTGTATAACGAAGTTTGCAAGACAATTACCTCTAGAGGTTTAATATCTACCTCTACAGAGGCTTGCAAAATAGAGTTGAATAACTCTTGTTATATTTTACTATAATGTATAACAAAGCGTTTACTTATCGGATGTTTAAGTAAAATAATAATGTTTATGATTTAATATTTATTGTAATTAATTTGTTACTTTCTTTTATAAATAAGGCGAGAAAAAGAATTAGCCGAATTAGGGCTGGCTAAGCGCGCCTTGTTAGATTCAACAAACATATACGAAATAACTGATCAAAGCTTGCTCTGATTCAATTAATTCTTATTCGCTATCTTATACCATCATTAGGTATTTTAATATTGTAACATTAAAAAAAAATTAAAATTTTAATACGTAAGAACTAAGAAGGAAAAGCAAGAAAAAATTAAATAAACAGTTACTCATACAGTTTTACTATAAAATATCTTAAAACTAATTTTTATATATTAAAAATTTATTGCTAATAGGTAAACACTTTATAACTGGAGTATGAGAAGGATTTGAAAAAACAGTTGAACAGTTTTTTATCTTTAAGTGTTTCTGATCTCTGGTGAATTGGGGATAAAAATACTGCCATTAGAACTATTGTATACAATTATATAAAATTAAATTTTCTACATTTTTTTCTATAACTTTATTCTGTAACTTTTAGTAATTTTTTTTTTGACTCTCTTGTTATTAAACACATATCTGTTTATTTCAAAATAACTTATGTATGGTTAATAGTTACAGTTAATGAACCAGATAATAAAGCACATAAGCACAATCATTTAGAAAAGGATTAAGACCAACTGGAGATTTAAAATCCGTCGCTATGTAGCGGATAATTACGCAAGCCGAATACAAAATAGTAATAGCTGAGTCCTATATTTTGTCTTATACAGAAAACAGATTTTCTAAGTAAATTTTTTTTTAAATTCCGAGATGATCTCTGTTAAGCATCTACTGCGAGATTTTCGACATTTTTAAAGATTGTTAATTGTTAGCGAGCATCAATGAGGCAGGATCAGATTAAAGGATTTTGTTCATTGTATTCCAAGATTTTGAAGGATTCAAGACGATTATAAAGTCGAAGTAATTTATGCTAAATATTTGCCTTCTTATTTTGTCTTTATCATTTTATTAATTGACTACTTACTACAACTGTTTATTTCAACTGTGATTACTAATACTTGAGTCTTTGGCTCAGTTAAACATCTTTAGGGTTCATCTAAAGGTTTTTTTTTACTTTGTCTTCGTTTTGCGATGAAATTTTCACTTTTATATTGGTTTTTTTCTTCTGTATTCTGAGTAGAATTTTAGTCGCTACTGTAGTTTCTATGATGTTTGTGGCTGCTAACACTTTCGACGGAAGTGATATGACAAGAATTTAGCAAAGTCTCCGCTTTAATCACTAAAGGGCTAGTTTCAAGTTGAGATGATATCGGTAGTGTCTTTGTTCCATGGAAAATTAAAAAATTCAGGACTGTGATTGGTTGTTGTGATGGCAAAGTATTAAAATTTGGGATATTACCGGTAGTATCTTAACTTAAATTTAGCTCATTATGCTGTAATTGTTGAATTGTTTGAAATTGTATTGATATACAGTATATACAACATATTATTGTTTTTTCCTTTCAGGTACATTTTGGATCTTAATTGCATTAAACTTTAGTAGACTAGGAGGAAGGGAAGACTCAAAAGAGAGGAATACGGTAAAAACTGAAAAAGACAAGAGAAAAGTATTGACAAAATTTAAGCCTTGAGCTGAAGTGCTGAACTGTTTTTGGTGTATATTTTTCTAGACTTTTTTTTAAGATTTATGTAACCACAACACTTACTGATAAGTCAAGTACCTACAAACAAATATTTTTTTAGTGAGTGCAAGATAAGCATGGTGCCTTATGTGGACCGATTTAAAAGGGTAAAATACGAATATGACGTTTTGACCAACTGGAAAGTTTTAAAAAGATACAAATTTTTCCAAAATTTTTGACTTACTGTAACAAAAAGATCAAAAGACATGATTCCAATTGGAGTTGCATGAAGGTAAAAAGCTGTTTGAGAACGAACTAGTACTAAGAGAAGCTTTTTTTGTAATTTTGTTGAAGCTTCATACCATTTTGAATCTAAAGCCGCTTCAGGAATTGTTAAACTCTGGAAAATAATTTCTGATTTGGGTTTTTATTTTTAATAGTAATAGGTACCTCTGTAAGAACATCTTGTCCAGCATGACAACAAATAAAAAAACTACACAACCAGCCCATCAAATGCATTAACGCTCCCAAACTTTTTTCCTAAAAAAAATTATAACCTAAAATTTAGACAACGTGTAAATACTCGTACTTTGAGAATTTGGTTCATGAGACTTGCGATTATAATCCCAACCAAAACGACATAGCAACCGTTACAATGTTTGTAGCAAATATTAAATAATTCATTTATTCTAAAATTTAGAAATGTGAACGTTTCAGGAAATTATAAAAAATTACCGTATGATATGTTGGTGGTATTCAATACAGTGCGAAAGTCTTTTCTCCTGAATTTCTTCACGAGGATCATCGTAAACTTCTCTTAAAAGTCTTTTAAGATGTTTAATTTTTAAACAAATGTATTGAGCCACTTCAAAAGTAGTGATCGAGACAGCTGCTCCTCCTTTCACAATAATAAAAAGTCCATAAACCTGGTTTAACCAAAAAAATTGTTTCAATGGAAAATATTCGACGTTAAATGGTGCCCAAAATGGTACAATCATACCACAGACTTCTTTTAAGCCTTTTTCTTTATTTAATTGGCGACATCTAGGCATTTCACAAATTTCGACAATTATATAGACTGAAATTCCAAGATAACAATAAAAAGAGTACAATTTGGAATACAAATTTAGACGGCGACCACGCTTATATAAATTATCAGGTGGTCCAAAGATTTCATGAGTACCTAACTTTGCCCTGAGATGGGCAAGTTTATCTTGATTCCATACAAAACCTAGAAGCATGTATGTCAAGCCGCTGAATGCAGCCACGCAAGCTATGTTTGCACTCAAATCTACATCTAAATTATCTATGGGAAAAAATTCATTTCGGAACAATAAATTTCGAAATTTGTACCTTTCAAAGAAACGAAGAGGTGTGACACGAGCCCAAATTGTAGAGGAAAACATAGAAGAATAACAAAGAAATATCGTCTACGGAACGATTTAGTTCGGTCATTTTGGGGCCACAACTGAAGGTATTTCATGATTTCGATACTTTTTTGTAAAACCGGTGATGGCTTTTTATTCATTTTGAGGGAGATAATGTGCTTTTTGCTTGAGTGGCTGCTTTATATAGTGAAATAAGCTTTAGGATAATCATAGAACGTGCGAGGCTAATAAATAGGTTTATTTATATTATAGCACGTTGTTTGAATTGTCTGCTTTGTAATTTATCTATTGATAATATTCTAATTGGGTCATTGGAATAATCGATTTAGTAACAAGTAGCCTCAAATCAGCTAATTTTCGTTGACTGGTTTAGGAAATAAGAGAAATACAGTCTTGACAATCTGAAGAACATTTTTAAAATATTTTTTTACAATATATTTTAATTGTGATCTTAGAATAAGATATAGTCGTAGCTCTAAAGTTGCGTCTGGAATTGTTAAACTCGGGAATATCTGATTTGAAAATTTTGTTAAATTTTTGGGGAGGTACAAAAAGAAATTGTTTGTAAAAGCTTTTTCTGATCTCGCATTAAATAAATCTTGAAGATTAAAAAATTGCACGAGAAAGAATTTCTGGAAATAAATCAAAGTTCGTGTGGTATTTATCAAGAGAAGTGTACAAAAAATTATTAATTTTGTACCAAGAATGTGTTGCTTATACGATTTTTTGTCTAGTTAATAAAACTATTTCTTTAAAATTAGATTTTTTTTCATTTGAGAATGCTTCTATTATTAGTTTAGCTTTATGGTCGGGTAACATAAAAATACCCTATTACTAACAGAAAAATTTTGTACTTCCATAGATACAATTTATAATATTCGTCTTTCCCATGTATTTTTGTAACTACAATAATGTAAATAGTAATATTTGGAAAGCCCTTTAGGCCAGAGCTGAAGCATCACGTTCTTGCTTTACCCTAGAACCGTTTTTGAGTTCATTTTCTTCAACTTTAGGAAGACTCTTACTTTATTCTTCCCAAGGTCTCGCTTACATCCATACGAGTACTTATAACATTTTTATTTTTTTATATTTTTAAGATATTTTAGATATTTTATAACATTTGACTAAAGCCTGTGTTGAAGTAATGTTTCACAATTTTCTTGCTTATTGTTAGATAAACCAATTCAAGTTATTTACGTTGCATTTCACACTTCAATTTTTGATAAATCCACTTGTGTGGATTGGGTAAGTGAGCTAAAACTTGAGTAATATTATGCAACCAATCATCCTTTGAAGACTTGACGTCATAATAAATTAACACCTAACTGGAAAAACACGTTTTACAAATATACGCCCGTGCTTTGTACGTACATTTCCTAGTTTGGAATTGTTATTTATGCAAAAATTGCAATTTACAAGTGAGATATGCATATAGAGATGGGCATTCGAAAAGAAAATAGGCAAGTTTTTGCTTATTTCTAGTTTTTTTAGAGAGGGAGAAATTCTGAAAAACTGTATCTGTACTGTATCTCCTTGGCGGGGGTGGCTGCCACCGTCAGAATTTTAAATTGCGACAAATATTGCAAATGATGATAACAATCTTCACCACGGGGATGGCTAGATACTTGTCCGCACCTAAACAAAATCGACCCGTCTAAGCGTTTTTTGAGAAAATAAAATAAGAATGGTATCTCCTAGATAACGAATTGATAGATGTTAACCAAATTTAGTATACATTTTTGCCTAGTTAGAGATAACAAAAGATTAAAATTTGGATTATTTAGTGAAAATAATTTTTCTTGTAAAATTATTAACAGTAAATAAATGTATGTAAATTGTATAATCTTTGTTTTCTTATACATATCTTTTTTTTTTCTTTTTTATTTCAATCTACCTCAATAGAATCCTTTAAATTGTTGATAACCTGGTGCTGAAACGCGACTTATCAGTTTAGTTACAAAATATTTTATTTTAATTTAGAAGCTTTTTGTTGTTGCGTTTTGCAGATTTTTAAGACACAGCCTCCATTTCCATCTCCAATTCATTTCTGCGTTTAAAGATAACAATATTGCTCTCTTATTATAACGATACTGTTAGTACTAAATAACTACTTTTATTGGCTCTTACCGTAGTAAATCAACATTGTTTTTCCTTAAACAATATTGCCGTTTCAGAACAGAATTGGAGCAGAGAATGATTAATTTATTTCTGTAGGCGGTATTAAGCAGGTATTTATTGCCAGCTTTTATCGACCAGTGATATTATAAAATATGTTATGCAAATATTCTTCAACTGAGGAGCTGCAGGTATATTTAAAGACTAATTTTCTTCATACATTTTTAATTAAGACTTACAGTGAATCCAATCACGGCTTTTCCTTCATGTAGTTTCAACAGGTGTCACATATACAATTACTTGACAATTTAACCTCAGTGTTGTTGGGTGAACTTTTTATCTTTATAATTATTTGTCAAGATGTTTTTTTCTTATAATTTTCTTTTATTTGGTTTACTAAAAAAAATTTGACAAAATGTTATTTACATTTTCCTGGTAGTTAATTTTTGGATCAAGTATTTCTGTGGATGTCAGAAGATAAATAAATAAAGCTTTGAAATTACTATAAAATTTTCTTACTATAATCAAAAATTTACAGAAAAAATGCATTTAAACGGTTGAAGCAAGGCAATAGTTTACTCTCTGTAACCTACGACGATTAATAACAAATTTTAGGGGAGAAATTTTAAATTTTCCTGTTTTATCGTCTTTTGTCTAATTGTAAGTTCTAAAGTGTTAAATAATCTTTGTGTTTTGTATTACAGTATAACGAACTAGTCTGAAAGCTACGGATTTTATTTTAAAGGATTCCTAAAAGCAATACTTAAGTAATTAAAAAATAAACTTTTTTAAGAATAATTTTGTAATTTTTGATTTTTTTATTTCAGATTGAATTGCAATGTGTGAATCTATAATTGTTTCAGATATTATCAAGAAATATTCTTAGAAAAAAAATCTAAATATGTTTTGCTGTGGTTGGGATTGTAAATTCAATTACGCTTTAATTTTTTTACAATTTACATTGTAACTGGTTATAGTATTGATGTGGCAATTACTTTTTAAAAATTAATTAACAAATTTAAAGTTTTTTCTTTTTAAATAAATAACGTATTTATACATTTTGTAACTACATAAGTACATGAATTTTTTAGATTTTTAATAGATTTTTGTTCTGAATGTCATTGAATTATGGAAATGTAAGGATCAGTGAGAATAATAAATGATGTAAATCAGTGAGAATCTTTTTAATTGAAGATTTCCAATAAAGGGAAAACAAAAGAAATTGCGCCGCGCATGTAGTCCAGGGGCGTATTAATCAAGATCAAAGATAAAAAGGAAGTGTTATTTATTAAAAATAACACATTTATTTTATTAAAGTATTATTTTTAGTTTATACAGTTTATAAAATATTTGTATTTAATTAATTAATTAATTACTGAGTTGTTAGTATATTAATAAACAATAAATAATTTAGAATTTTATTTATTAATTGTCAGCAAAAAATATATCTAAACCAAAGTTTTAAGACAGAAATTTATTGCTTACTCAGTACTCAGTCATGTTTCCAAGAGTTGCCACTGATGACTCTCTTCTTTGCTATTGGTAAAGGTAGGCGATAGGCGAAGCATACGGGGTGAGGAATAGAAGTTTTAATTCGTTTTAGCTAAATACTCATTCTTTCGGCACTTTCTATCGTCACTCTTTTACGATTTACCATAATCAAATGACAATTACCGTGTTTGAACAAGGCGGCGCTAACATCTCACCATCCTTCTTAAAATTCATGAGAGCGACAGGGATAGATAAAGAACCAACACGAAAAGGGAGTACCGCACAAACTCTGCTCTTGATGCACAAAAAAAACTTGGAAGCGACAATAGACTTTATGTACAGTGAACATACAGTGTCCTATCAATGAAAGTTATGCTACTATGTTATTATACTATGGTATAAATCTGGTGGTGTTGTGATTGCAAACTTAGTATTAAGGATGACTTCGAATCAAGAAGTTGAAATTTGCTCTAAGAGTTGTTCTTATCTTCGTTTGAGTTTTTTATGGCCATCGGAGCACCAAAAGTATCCAAATAATTGGTTTTATGTTAGATTTGGTTTATTTGTAATTATCACTTTTATAACATGTTTTGTACCAAATTCAATTCAGTTTGGGTTACTTTTTGGTAAGAAATCGGTGGTTGTGATATTTTACTTTAAATTAATATTTGTTATAAAGGGAGAGTGGACACTAGTCAAGACCTTTTCGTCTTGATTTCGTGTGCCGGATTTGTTACTATAATGTCAATTTATATAAAAAATGTTAAAAAAATGTCTTATTTAATTAAACAACTGTCTGACCTAAAAAGTTTTGGCGTACCTTTGGGCTTTTATGAATGGAATAAAAAATTTGATATAATTGCTGTTAAACTATACCAATATGTTTTAATTCTGTCAGTCTGTATGGGTGTTGCAAAGTTGTTGGAAATTCCAAAATGTAATGAAGAGAGAGGAGATGTTCGAATTTGTGGAACTGCAATTCCCTATTGGTTACCCTGGAAAGTTGATTCTTGGTTTATTTTTACTTTAATTGATATATATGTTCTTGGCATTTGTGTGATTATTAATTCTGGAGTGTTTCTTAATATTTTACAACTAGTAGAAATTACAGTAAATATCAAAATAAGAATTGATCACTTAAATGCAATGCTACTAAAATGTTTTGATGGTGATGATGAAACAAACAAAAAATGTTTGATACAATGCATCCAATATCATAACTACATTATTAAGTTAGTATTGTTTATTTTTTTTAGCTTTTAATGTTGTTTTAGTTGTAGCAACTTGTTCAAAGAATGTTTTACTCATTCAATGTTTACCTTAATTGTAACAATGGCCTTATCTTGTGGATGCTTAGAGAGTCAAATTAGTAGGGTAAGTTAAAAACAGTTATTCTCTCTTATGTGCTTTAGACAACGAAATTATTTCCTTCAAGTTTGATTTAACTGCACTTCCTCAAATAGTTTCTTGGGTGTCTTTAATTTTCACAGCTTGTCTTGTGGGCCAAATTATAATGGATGCGGTAATAAATCATAGAAGCTTTTTATTCTTCTTTTAATCATATTTTTTTCAGAGTTTATCTGTTGGTGAAGCAGCTTATAATTCAAATTGGTGCAATGCTGATCCTCGTTTGGAGAAATATTTAATTTTGATTATAATGAGAAGTCAGAGACCTTTGTATCTTTCAGCTGGTCCTTTCAGTATTCTTTCTTTTGAATTATTTGTTGCCGTAAGTATTACTGTACCGTATCATAATCCAACACTCTAAAAAGTTATTTTCAGATAATGAAATTTTCTTATTCTGTTTTTATGTTGCTGAATACAGTTTAAAGATTCTATTAAATAAAGAGTTTATGAATTATTTGTTTTAAGTTTTATTTTCTGATTTAAAACCCAAAAAAATTACAAAACAAAAATAAAGAAGAACGTTTATTTGGCACATTAAGGTGCATTGGTATTATCAAAAAAATTCTAAAAACAGTTTCTTTTTTTAAAAATTTGTTTATCGAAATTTTAATATGAAAAAACTATACACACAAAAATATTTACAAGTTGCAATCTGGACTGAAATTGAATCTTTGAGCTCTTATCGGCAAATTAGCTCGGAATCAGTTGTTTATTGAGACGATAATTCCAGGCAGCACGGTTTTACTGAATAGGCAAAACAAATAAATTGCTTTGTGTTGTTAGTAATTTAATATAAATGATAACTATCAAGTTGAGAGTCTAAATAAAAAATTGGATTAGTTACCGTGTGGATACTACAATATCGGTTAGGTCGTTTCTCACTCTAAAATTTAATCTTTGAGTTCTTGAGTAATTCAGTAATCTTGAGCGGGATGAGTGTTCACAGGGAAAAAATTGTGTCGGAAATAGAAATGTTTTGTCAAGAAGTTATAAACGAATTTGGAAAAGAACCAAGTGTGAGATGAAAATGTGTGATGAAAAGAAAAGAATGAATGTTAGGGATGTTTGTCCTGTCTTTCTTTTACTAAAACTCACAAGTGCAAAAGAGACCGAATTAATGCCGGTCTAAATTCCTGAAATCTGATATCTAGCTTAAAATAAGGGGCGTGGAAAATAAACTCGGTAATTGAGCGAATTGTACAAATAATTTGGTCAGGATTTCAATAAAGGCCGTTGAACATGTTAACTAATTAACTAGAGCTACTATGCAAAAATATTACTCAACCACTTTCAGCCAAAATCCGGTAAGGTCATCTGGTATCGAGGCGTTCGGGTGATCATCAATAAAATGGTAAGGCGATGCCTGTAATTTAAAAAGGGTGTGTGAGCAATCCAGTCTATCAATGCAGGAGGTCCCTAATGTGATAACGCGATAATCAACTAAAATATTATACAATTCAAAAATATTCGCATTAATAGCTTGTCCAGTATCAATAAAATTATATTAGTATTTAGTTGAGCTCTGTCCAGGTATTAAAGGGGTGAAAAACGCAGCCCTGGCGTTTGACGAACTCTACAAGTCTAAGGAAGACCATAATTGCGGTCAACCCTTTACCTGCAGATTTCTTACCAGCCCACTTGTCTCAGGGTGCGCAGAACGCCAGTGAGACCACCTCGCGGTTCTGACGTGCAATGAACACGCGTTCTGTCATCCACCACTTGCCCCGGAAGTGCAATCGGTACCAATTCAGTACCTTCCTGCCAGTGACCTTAAGCCCTTATCGGACAGGACCCCCTGGCGTGCAATGGACGGTGTCAGCGGTACCCCACCCAGTGGCCTAATAAAAAACATAGAGCAAGCAGCTGGGAGTGCAATGGGCCCCTTTTGGCAAACCACTTGGCTACAAAGTACGTTATGTCCCAAGCGTGCAATGGTTGCCCTCTTCATAGTGTTGTAGGGTCCAATCCAATCAACCTCTCTACGAAAAACAATAAACATGCCTAGAACAGAGCAGCTGGGAGTGCAATAGTCCCCTTTTGATGGTCCACTCGGCTGCAAGGTACAACGTTATGCCCCGAGCGTGCAATGGCCGTCCTCTTCATGGTGTTGTGGGGACTAATCCAATCAGCCTTTCTAAGCCAACAAAACATAAAACGCAAAGAGCAATCAGCTGGGAGTGCAATGGACCTCTTTTGACAAACCACCCGGCTACAAAGTACGTTATGCCCCGAGTGTGCAATGGTTGTCCTCTTCATAGAGTTGTGAGGTCCAATCCAATCAATCCCTCTAAGCAATAACACCGAGATCTGGGAGTGCAATGGCCACCTTTTGGCACCTCTCTTCCAGCGACTAACCTGCAATTAGCCCTGGGTGTGCAATGGGTGTCATAAACTGGTGACCGTTCCAGTAACTCATCACAAAACAAAACCACGGACTTGGGGGAGCCGGCGCTACCTGTCCGACTCACCCGGGGCCGTCATGTTGCGCTAGGTCTAAATGTGCAATGGACGGTGTCAGCGATTTCCCATACCTAACCGCCCTAAATAGTACCTAGCGGGCGGAAAAGAGGGATGGACAGTTTAATTAGATTAACTTGATATATCAAGGCTCAACGTTGTAAAATGTTTACCTTTTGCTCGTTAAAGTATAATTCAAACATAACATAATGATCAGATTCTCAATAATTAACCAATTGAGAATTAACCATTTATACTCAACTTTATAAGACATATCAACCTTATAAAAACATATCAGCTCATATCCAACAACTGGATAACCGTTATTTAAAATCATAACATTAATACATTAACCATTAAACAAGTACCAAGCTAATTGCTACTGGACTCACCCTACCGATGATAAGATATTTGTATCTCAAAAGCTCTGGTATTGAATTAAATAACTTCACGACACAAAAAGAAATTATAAAACTCAAAACACCAATTAATGATAGCTTAATTAAAAGCTCACTACACGAATAGAAGGATTGCTCTGTGATAAACTCACCTTTTCACACAAAGAATAACTATTTCAACTAATTGCACAAATTAACACAAATTAACCACCTCGGCTGCTGGCTAAAATCCAACTGTATTACATATGGTCTGAGACAGAAGGTTCAGCCGCCAAAACTCTTAGTCTGTTCGGCAATTCGTTAAGCTTATCGGGGTGGATGGTTTATGTGTCCGAAGCTCGTAAATATGTCAATCTTATTATGAAAACGCATGAAACTTAAAATTGTTATAGACCTTATATTTTCTAAAATTTATTTACAGGAAAAAAAAAGTTGTGCCTAATTTACTACGTATAAAAAAAAATTAATTAGCCTATGCGCAAGAATGCCCTTACACAAGAAAAATTCAATTTTTATTTAAGGACTAACAAATTAAAAATGCGTGACAATTATATAAGTGAGTTTTGTTAAATAACATCCATTTCTATATTTAGTCACCAAAATTAGTTCTATCTGAGTAGTAAAACTATTTGCTGTTTGTGAAGTTGATTCTATAACTATACATTAGGGTGGTCCAAAAAATCGATTATTTTTTTTTTTAACTTTCGACACTGAAATATTGGTTCCTTGGCACTTTTAAAAAATGCTTTTTCAAGATGAGCTCTTAATTTTAATAGGAAAGATTCTCTCATCGCAGTTTTCCATTTTTTTTTTCAGTTCCATATGGTAAAATCCATATCTCGTCACTACTTGATCGTACAGAAAAAGTTTATTTACATTTTTTGTAGGAAATTTAACTCTCTAAAAAAGGCATCTTACAATTTTTTTTATAACTTTTACCGTTTAGAAGATATCAAATGTCAAAGTTTGAAGAATTTAACAAAAATTCCTTTTCTACTTCTAAATTTTATAACTCGTAGATAAATAAATATTATAAACATACGGTTTTGTAGGAAATTAAACGCTTTTTAAAAAAGTCCTTTGTAATTATTTGATTACTCGAATCATTTAAAAATAATTGAGGATTTACTATCAAATTTTGGTTTTTAAAATGCGAATATCTTCTAAATGGTTAGAATAATCAATTAACCACAAGAGACCTTTTTTGTAGAGCGTTTAATGTTCTACAAGAGCATATGTTGTGCATTTTTAATATTTATTTATCTCTGAGTTATAAAATTTAGAAGTAGAAAAGGAATTTTTGTTAAATTCTTCAAACTTTGACCTCCGATATCTTCTAAATGGTAAGAGATAAAAAAAATTGTAAGATAACTTTTGTGTAGAACGTTTAATTTCCTACAAAAAATGTTAATACAAATTTTCTGTGCAATTAAGAAATAACGAGATATGGATTTTACCATCTGGAACTGAAAAAAAAAAGAAGTGCGATGAGGGAGTCCTTCCTATTAAAATTAAGAGCTCATCTTGAAAAAGCATTTTGTAAAGGTGCCTAAGGATCAATTTTTTAGTGTCAGAAGTTAAAAAAAATCGATTTTTTTGGCCCACTCTACTATACATGAAGCTATATAAACAGACATTCTGTATTAATGTTAAATAACGTAAGGTTGTTTGTTTTAATGTTTTTGTTATTTTGTCTTTTGTTTCCCTGGAAGAAAATTCTGCGGGCTTTTATCGAAATCGTGCAATTTGGGTATTAGTAACATTATAACTCTAACATATGATTCAAAATATGGTTTTGATGAGAAATTTAGTACAAAATAGGCCAGAAGCTACTTTGATAATGGGCGAGGTTTTCCTCCAAGAGAGAACATCACAAACTCTGATACCTTTAAACATGTTTTTATTTTTCAAGGAATCGTGAATAAATTCGCCATTAAGCGTTTTTAGCTTGGTATTGTAATGCATAACTAGTTGTAATTGATTTTTTGTACTCATCGCCTTTAAGAAGCTATTTCTTAGTCGTCCATGATGCTTGGAGAAACGGTTTTTCGAAACCGGGGTGTTTTTTATTTTCTACAAGGAAATGGCAAACATTTGCTGAAAGATTACTAATCGGTAATGGTAACGGAACAACTTTGAGTTAGACTGATATAAAAAAAATAAGCAGCCTAACTCATTGATAAACAAACTAAATTTTCGATCAAATTGTGTTAAATTATTGGAAACATTGTTTTTTCTTGAAATTTTGGTTTTTGTTTGTTTCAAAAATGTATCTCACTATTTTGGGAATTTTTTTGCATTTTCTTTAATTCAGAACGACCGAAAGGAAATAGACAAGAAAGTAAACAAAATTCTCATGCTGGAATTTATTTTTCCGCATGCGTTATGTAAATAACTGTTGCTTTATAACTTTATTAAAATATTTTTTATTTATTTTTTTAATAAACGTTGTGTTTTTTGGGTTACTTGGATTTTAAGTTCATTTATTGACTTTTGTTTTATCTGTTTTGTTTAATTCTCTACCCGGCGCCTCCACCATATGTCGCAAACTATGTGATTGGGGATGTAGCTCAAAGGATTAAGAAAACGTACTCTGATGGGTAACATAACATATCAAGAATAAACAAATTGTACTTATTTAAATTCTTATCAATAACAATTTACAATTAAATATTGTATGTCCGATGTGCCCTACAAACTGATATATACAGGCTGTAACACCCAGAACAGGATTCTTGACTCTTCACGTACTTCAGATGTGTGAAATTTGAGTTTCACTATTGGTCGTGCTTAATGTGTTTTAGAAACAGTTTATAGTTGATAAATGTCGATTTTTTTATTATTAATAAGATACAAACATATAACTCCGTTGTGTTTTTAAATTTTAGAAAAAAATATGAGGTAGCAAAACTTTATAGAATAGTTATTTTTAGAAAATTGAATTTTAAATTTTATCTTATTACTAAACTTACGTTTATGGACGACTAATAATCTCGGAAACTAAAGACTTTAACTCACCTCTCGTTCTTGTTTTATTATTATTCTTGCGTATTAAATAATTATTAACTAGATCAAAATAGTAAACCACTTGTTTGTTTACAGCCACATAAATGTCTTCACTTATTTTGATTTTATTGGTTCATTGGCTTTGGATTTTTTTTGGTTTTAAAGGTAAAAAATAAAATTCAAAAAAGTACATTAAGAACTATTATTTATTTAATAACTCTTAAGAATGTTTAAACTGTAGTCATTAACATAAAAACAGAATAAGAAAATTTCATTATCTGAAAATAGCTAATTAGATTGTTAAGTTAACATATGCAGTCCTACCTACAGCAACAAACAATTCAAAAGTTAGAAAGTTGAAGGGCCCAGCTGAAAGATATAAGGGTCTTTGACTTCTGATTATAATCAAAATTAAATATTTTACTAAACGAGCGTCAGAATTGCACCAATTTGAACTGTAAGCAGCATCAAAAACAGACAAACTCTGAAAAATTTATTCTTGTAAAAATTATAAAGGAGATTGTATTATTTGTTACCGCATCCATTAAAATCTGACCTACAAGACAAGCTGTAAAAATTAGACATACCCAAGTAACAATTTGTGGGAGTGCTGTTAAATCAAACTTAAAAAGAAATAGTTAATTTGCCTGTTAGTCACTGTTTTTAACTTACCTGACCAATTTGACTTTCTAAGCATCCACAGGATAAAGCCATTGTCACAATTAAGATAAGCAGGGAAAAAGTAAAACATTCTCTGAATAAATTGCTACAACTAAAAGAAATTAAAAGTTATAGGTAAAATACGTAAACTAATACTTAATAATGTAATTATGATATTGTATGCATTGTATTAATTTTTTTTCGTTTGTTTTACTGTCGCTGTCAAAACATTCTGATAGCATTGCATTTAAGTGCTTTATTCTTATTTTAATATTTACTGTTATTTCTACAAGTTGTAAAATATTAAAGAACACTGCAGAATTAATCATTATACAAATGCCAAGAACATATATATCAAAATAAAAAGAAACCAGGAATCAACCGTCCAGGGTAGCCAATAGGGAATTGCAATTCCACAAATTCGGACATCTCCTCTTTCTATGTTGCATTTTGGAATCTCTAATAATTTTGCAATACCCATACCCACTGACAAAAATAAAAGATATTGATACAATTTAACAGCAATTACATCAAATTTTTTATTCCAATCATGAAAGCCCAAAGGTACGCCAAATTTTTCAACATCAGACAGTTGTTTAATTAAATAAGACATTTTTTTCACATTTTTTATATAATTGGTGAAAATAATATTAAATCCGACGTAGGAAATCAAGACAAAAAGGTCTTGACTAGTATCCACTTTACCTTTTCAAAAAAATGTTTAGTACTGTAATGAGACATGGCCGATAATCATAATTATTATGAATTACGATGGGAAATTTTTTTTTATATCCAGTAAAATACTGGATAAGAAAAAATGAGGTAAAAATTGATTTACTCAAAGTGTGATCGTCTAGATTGTCGGTTGTTATAAAATAATAAAAGGTGTACTTACCCTACGTTTAACTTATGATTGTAAGAATAGGATTTGTGAATAACTCTAATAGTCATTCTAGATCAAGTTTCGGTTATCAGTAACACAGAAGTCGTTACAAAGTAGTGTCATAACACACGGGAGAATAGATTAAAACCACTTGTTTCAAACCACAAATTTATTATAAATTCCGATAGTTCCCATTAAGGGATAAAATATAATACATTTGTAAAATGTTTACAAAGTTTGCCTAAACAAACGGTCAAGTTGTAGTAGGACATTCAACATCCAAAATAAATTATCTTTAAATATATTTTTTTTTAATGATCATAAATTAATTGCGATGTAATTACCAATTTAGGTTCTAACTTCTTATGTGAAGTAGTATGTTTTCCTTTTATTTTATTTTATTTATTTATTCATTTTATAATAGAATTAATAATTGAGACGGCTTATTTGCTCCACCAAAAGTAATGGATCGATTATGACTTTTACTAAGAAGTAATGTCAAAATTTACTTCTTGTCAATGTTTATTGACTACATTTGTGAACACTTCCTGTACAACAAATACAACAAGGAAAATTCCAAAATTTGCAAATGTTTTCTTTTATTGGTTCAGGTGCAGTTTGATTCGCGGTACTACCTACGCAATGCACATGCAGATAAATTTCAGCAATTACGCCCTAAAACGCCCCGACACCGAATACAGTAAAAGAGAACAAAGATTACTGTTAAAATTTAGATTCCCTGAAATATTATTGCACTAAAAGAAATCTGTACTTAATTTTATTCAAGTGCCCCGAAGTAAAATGATGAATATGATTGATTAATGAATTTAACTAGACAAGGGTTTTTCAACGATTTGTCTGAGTGAGGGTATGCCAGTGGATTACAGGTATCGCGTTTACAATAAAATTGAATCGCTGGAAAGACATCCTAGATAATCTTTGTCGGTCGGAGTATCTGCGATGACAGAAAGCTTCTACAAAGCGTCCGTTACTCACTGATAAGCAAAAAGATCCCTAAACAGAAGGTTTGCCGACATCGTCCCGAAACGTTATTTACGTAACAACGAAAGCTTCCACCGAGCAATCGTCAACTCTTTACCAGAATAGAGTTAGCATTATAAACGGAAGGTTTGCCAAATTTGCTCTGAAAACATTATCCTCAAAACGAAGAAAGCTTCCATTAAGCGATCGTCAACTTTTTCCGTGAATTAGCTATTAAAACCCTATTGGTTTATATAGGTTGCCAAATTTGCTATGGAAACATTATCATCGAAACGAAAAAGCTTCAGACGGACAATTGTTAACCCTTTACCGTTACCGGGGTAATTGCTAACTCGACCGTTACCGGCACGCTAAGAAACATTATCTGGAGCACCCGCAGTATACATCAAACTCCGAAAATCCCTTACTTCTCTTACCACATCTGCATACAGTCGGAAGTGCAGATTAAGTGGAATTGAAGATGGGCGCGCAAAGATATTATAATCTTAAGGAAAAATCCCCCAAATTGCGAATGTTTGGATTTGTTGTTTTTTTTTTTTTGGCAATAGCAACAGGCGCTTGAATACAGGTTTACCGGATACGGAACCTTCACCTTTGCTCTCTTTTTTTTTTTTTGTTTTTTTTTTTTTGGTTATATAACGGGTTTTTCCGTGTGCGGGACCCAACCATTTTTTTTTTTATATATATATATTTTTTTATTATGATTATTTTATTTTTTTTTTTTGTTTAACGTAAACGGCCTGCAATTTCTGACTAATCACTGTTTGTTTTTCTTCCCGTGACAAAGAAAGGGAATATTATTAAATTATCATTTGATTGATTAATTTAATTTAACTTTAATTTGAGAGTTTCATTGTAAAGACTTGAAAAAAAAATTAAGTAGCGTTAAATTAAAAGTAATAACCTTTAATTAAGTCTGTTTGGCTAAAGTTAAACAGTTGTTAAATTTCAATCAATTTTATCCAAACGATTTCCTTTGTAAAATCCTATTTTAATGTAGAAATAAGCATTATCTCAGGCGATTTGTTTCAGCAAGGCCAATAATAATATTAAATGAATTTATGTTGAAACAAGTTTGGTTATTTAAAATAATTATCTCTGCATAGTATTTTAAGAAATTAAAATTAATGCAGACGAAATAAAATTGAAATTGTACCTGTATTTTTAATATCCAACGTGCTTCACTTTTTTATTTTGTTTTTTTTTTCACAGTCACTATAGTTTTGACTTAATGTTTTTTTTTTTATGACACAAAACCCAACTAACCTACACAAACTTTACACACTAGCACAGATTTTTTTGTTACTTCTAATTACTGAAACCATCTAATCTCCACTGAGGTCTCCCTTCCCAAAATGAGTTTTTATAGGGACGCTAGAGCCTGTGAATTTTACACCCCCGCGGCAAACGCTAATCACTAAGTCTGTGCCCTCATTGGTTAAGTAAAATTATTGGGGTGTGTTTTTCGCTCCCTTCCAACTTGACCGCTTTTTACAAAGTGTTTTAGACAATATTAATAATAATATATAAGTTCATTACAACAATAAACAGTAATTATTGTCCGGATTAAACAATGATCCGTCAAACTTCTTTCTAACATTCCAGATTAGAGTTATAACTTTATAGCTACTAAAATCTGGTTTTGTCTTATGTAATTTGTTTTACAAAAGAAAAAAAAAAGTTTAAATAATGCTGAGATAAAATAACATCGAAACTACATAAAATAGTTTAAATTTTTAGAAGATTTTTCCAAGTTTTGAAGTAACATAGTCAATAAGAAATCTGTAACAAAAATTAATTAACCACCCTACAGATGGCGTCACATATCTCGACTTGAACCCTAAATCTTTATTTTATAATAATTTTTAAGTTATTTTCACTTTCTCAACATTGTTATTTAATACTATTTACAATCCTAAAATTATTTATTTATACATGCAGTTTTCCGTTTATTTTTTTATTTGTTAATTTGGATTTCTGTTTACATTATCTCAAATGTTCTAATGATGCCCTTTTATAACAAAAAAGTGGTTAGTGTTTTACATCAATAGAACAAGAAAAATTTTGTCTCTTTCATTTTGTTGGTCTAATAACTCTAGTAATTGTGTTGAATAAAATGTTGCCAATTACGCAATCTTTATCTCTTTTTTTTTGAAGGCCACGTGTGCCAAGAATTCCGTTCCTTCTCACGCTACACACATGTGAAACAACCCTCTGCACCCTCTTAAGAGCCGCGCATATTAACCTTTCAACCCTAATATAAGCTTAAGTTAATGGAATTCGTGATAAAACTAAAATTAACAAATTTGAAATGCCCTTTGTAAATAAGTGGTGCCGAATTTATGTTCGTGAGACCGGAAACGAACTCTAGACTCCACAGGAAAATTTAAATACTTTAACTTTAATGAGACAATGTTTTAAAATTTTTTTCTAACGGCAATTAATTAATTAATTGTCGCGTATTGACCAAAGGTAAAAATAGGTGGCTCACCACATTCGCCCCCTGACTTGCGTTGTTCCGAAGGTGCAGCGTAAGTCATCACGTGGTGGGCAACCGACTTCAAGTGACGTGGTGGTGTGGATTGATTTACAATTGGCGAATGCACTTGAGCTTGGGATGGTGGATGCGCTATCCTCAGAAATGGTGGATGCGCCTACTGCGGAATGGTGGACACATCTGAGTTTAAATTGTTGGTGCGCTTGAGCTGGAGATGGTGGATGCGCTATCCTCAGAAATGGTGGATGCGCCTACTTTGAAATGGTGAATAGGCCTCAGTTTGGAATAGTGGATGCGCTTGATTTGGTAAAATCCACCCGGATTACTCAGCCCGACGATAATAGAATTTTAGATTGCCCATGTTGTAAACACCTTTTTCGTGATTTGTTGTTGGATCTGCGATCCGATATGTGTTGGGATGTGGTTTACCGACAACTTTATAAGGACCACTGTATAATGGCATGAATTTAGCAAATTGCTGACTGGTCGTGTCAGAAGTTATCTTGTTTTTCAACAAAACCCAGTCGTCGATTTCTAATTGTGACATTTCTCCTTTTTGTTGCTGTTGTCGAAGGGTAGCCTGATGACGCAGATTTTGACGTACCCGATTATGTATTTCTTCAATGAGAAGTAGCGGTTGTTGTGGCAACAATCTTGTTGTGACGGCATCTAAAGGATTTGGAGGTTTTCTTCCAAAAATTATTTCATATGGCGAAAACCCTGTACTCATGTGTGGGACGAAGTTCATACATTCTTCTACATTGCGTAAATGGTTGACCCAACTTGCATGATTTTGACGACAATAAGTTCGGAAGATTCTTCCTAGCTCCCGCATTACGCGCTCGCAAGGATTTGAAGCAGGGTGTCGTATTGAGGAATGCGTACTTTGAATATTGGCGCCCCGTAATACGGCTTGCCAAGAGTGTGATGTAAATTGTGTGCCATGGTCGCTTAATATGCATTTTGGCTTGATGAAATTTGCGTAGTCGTTTACGATTCGTTTGGCTGCTGCTTTGGCGGTGGCTTTTCTTAGTGGATATAACTTGAGAAACTTGCTGAACGAATCGACAGCCACAAAGATGTAGGTCGCCCCCAATCTTCCGATTGGCAAAGGTCCATAAAAATCGACGCAGACTAAGTCCCCAGGTTTATCATGCAGGATTGGTGTTAACGGACCCTGGCTCGGACGGTGCGAAATCTTGGTTTTCTGGCAGATGTCGCAACTTCGAACCCGCTTCTTTATACCGCGGTACATATTCGGCCAATGGTATTCCTTCTTCATAACGTTGTAAACTTTTGTCGCCCCAAAATGACCCAGAAGTTGATGGTAGTAGTCGACCAATCTCGTTACCATATTTTCTGGTACAGCTAGGCGGACAGCATTTGTGTTTTGGGACCTGTAAACTAAGACATTATTGTTGACACTATACTGTTTACAAACCCTTTGAACTTTTGGGTCAGTAATCGCTGTATCAGTTTCCATTGTTCGCCAAATTTCTTTTAAGAGTGGGTCGTTTTTTTGATGTTGCGCAATTTGTTGTAATAACTGCAACACTTCGGCGGTATCTTCGACCTCGAACATGGCTATGATTGGCTGCTCTCGTGGGTAATCGCAGTGTGCTGTTTCGTCAGCTGGATAACGAGACAGTGTGTCAGCAACCACATTTTCTTTTCCTTTTACGAGCTCTATCTCATAATCGTATTGTCCCAGAAGTAACGTCCATCGAGTTAATCGTTCACTAAGAAGACGACAACGGTTTAAAAACTTTAGTGCCTGGTGATCAGTGCGGATAATTATCTTCGTCCCTTGGATGTAAGTTCGGAATTTGTGCAGCGCGAAGATGACACCCAGTAGTTCTTTTTCGGTGGTGGTATAATTTAATTCCGGTCCTTTTAATGATCGGCTGGCAAAAGCAATCACACCACGTAACCCATCGTCTTGTATCTGGTATAACTCCGCCCCCAATCCGTAACCTGAACTGTCAGTTTGTACGTAGAAAATTTTCTTTGGGTCAGGGTAGTGCAGAAGCACTGCATTAAGAAAAAGATCTTTAATTCGTCCGAAAGCTTCCTGTTCACGTCGCCCCCATTGCCATTTTACTCCTTTTCTCAACAATTTATTTAGGTCTTGCGTAGCTGCGCTATACTCTGCACAAAATTTTCGATAAAAATTACAGAGTCCGAGAAATGCCCGTAGATGTTTTGTTTTCTGTGGTACCGGAAAGTTACGAATTGCGCTGACTTTTTCTGGGTCGGCTTTAATCCCATCCACGGTAAGAATATGGCCTAGAAATTTTACTTCTTCTTGAATAAAGTTGGATTTTTCTAAATTAATAGTCATATTGGCCTGGTTCAACTTTTCTAACACCTTGTGGATGTGATCTAGGTGTTCTTCTAAATTTCGAGATGCAATTAACAGGTCGTCGATGTAATTAACTACGAATTCCCGTACTTCACTTCCCAGAATTACATCCATCGCTCGACTAAACGACCCCACAGCTGTTTTTAATCCAAATGGGAGTACCTGATAGGTGTAGCTGCGGCCGTTGTATAGAAAAGCCGTGTATTGTCGGCTCTCCGGAGTTAATGGAATTTGCCAGTAGGAGGACCTCAAATCAATCGTCGTCATTACTTTTACACCATGAAAACGGCGTAAAAGCTCTTCTGTAGCTGGAGGGGACTCACAGTCGGCAATCATTTTAGAATTAATGATTCTTGCGTCGAGACACACACGGACGGTGCCGTCTTTCTTCTTAACGACGGTCATCGGACTGGCATATGGTGAGGCCTCCCTTTTAATTACTCCTAAATCGAGCATTTCTTGTATTGTGGTTTCCACAGCAGGACGTAGTGGAAATGGCACCGGGTATGGTCTTTTCAAGAAAGGGGTTTGATCGTGCATTTTAATTTGATGTACGTATTTGTTCGTTAAGCCGGGTCTGGTACTGAAAACTTGTCGAAAGTCTAATAAAAGTCGTTTTAATTTTGTTTTAAATATGTTTGGAATCTTGAGAATGTTAACTTTCGCCTCTAAGGCCTCCCTTGATTCCAGGTGATTAGATGGTTTTGTCGTCGATCGTGAATTTGTACTCTGCAGGCACCCGATGAGATCTTCGATGTAGTCTTCTGCCTCAGGTGTTTTCTCAACAGTTGTTTTAAATTTAAAACAATGTTCGCCCTCTTCACTCTGGATTGTCAGAGTTCTTCCGGCGAAGTTTATTTTAGCTTGTTGTTGATCCATCCAGTCAGCTCCAAGAATCACGGGTTTGATTAAATTTTTAACGACCAGGACGACAGCAGGAAATGTACGTCCTTGGATGAAAATGTTCAGGAAACTTTGGATGACCACCTGCGCGCTTCGTTGCCCTACTGCTCCTCGAAGATGTATTGAGGTCACCGGTAAAGTCGGAGGCTGATGTCCCGCAGTTAAAATGTTGGACCAGACTTCTTCGGAAATGCAACTGACCTCACTTCCGGTGTCTAGCAGACCTAGTAGTGTAAATTCGAAAATCTGTAGCTCGATTTCTGGGACGGCCCTTGTACTTTCCGGATATTTGCCTTTAACCGACTTTTTATGTAAAGATAAAACATCAGTTACCGTAGTATAATCATTTTTCCGATGTTGACTAAGAGTGTTTATCTGTCGATCTGGAGAACTGACTGGTGGCAATTTTCTTTTCTTCGGTTGGGGCTGAAAAGCTAGCGAGTCTGTAGAGGTTTTGGAGTAGGTTAGACCCGGTCCCGTACTCCGCCCCCGTTTCCCGAACTGTGTGGATGTTGGTTGTTTTTATTATTGTTCTTTTTTCCGGAGGTATTTTGTTTATTTCCAGATTTGTTTCCGGAAAATACTCGTTGCTTATTAAAGGACGGTAAAGAGGCTGCTGCATTAGACGTATTTGGACGTTCCCATCGGTAACTATTGCTTGATGCCACATGTTTTTCCCGGAAATTGTCATTCTTTCGTTTGTTGTGGTAATTTTGATTTCGCTGAATCACATGCTTGTTAGGACGTTCGCTGTTTTCCGGGTTTTGTCCGGGAATTTCTTGCGACAACAAGAATTCTGCAGCTGCTACTATTGTTTCTTGTTTCTGCAGTGCCCACAAAGATTGTATTTGGTTGGGAAAGTGCAACATTAATTCTGACACTAATGTTGTTTCAGGTAGTGGTCTTGTTAGCATTTTTGCTAGGTCGACAAAATAAGAAAAGTGGGCCAACATAGTGCCACGGGTTCGGTCATAACGACCCGTTGCTATCTGATGCCGTATTTTCCGTTGGCGCGCTTCAGACCAGTATGTGCGTAGAAAATCGGCTCTGAATTTTTCATAACTTGTCCATTTTCCTTGATAAATCGCTGACCATTGGCGTGCATTCCCTTTTAAGCATCCCTGAGCAACATCCAAAAGTTGCTTGTCATTTAGTCCCAGGGTTCGTCCATATTCTTCCACGGACGAAATAAATTTCATAGGATTCTGATCACCTGATCCTTTAAAAGTGGGACGTTCCGGTGTTGGGAGTGCCCACTGCGTTAAGCCTCTCAAGAATGCCGGAATCGCAATGGTGTCGACTTGCTCATTTACTGGCTTCACGTGACCCTTGCCTGAATCACTGCCAGTTACGCTGACGGAGCTTTCCGGTGTCTGAATGCCCGTTTCGTTTGCTGAGGTACCACTAAAAGACCCGGAGTCGGTAGCGCTTTCACCCGGAATCACAACTGGCAAAGGAAAGTTAATGGGGGTGATTTCCCATTCTCCTGCGGTTGTATTGGCTGTGTTGTCTCGCTCCTTGTTAGCCTGGACTAACTCTTCAGCTTCCGGTTGACCTCGGAGTTGAGGTAGTTTGGCTACGTCCGCGAGAGCCTCCTTCCGGTTTCTCTCCTGGCGTTCCTCATTGTTTTTCAACCAATTCAAAAACCAACTTGGGACCCCTTCGTTGGTGGAACGTTGGTTTTGGCTTTCCATCTTTGATTGAAACTAGCACCTGTAATAATAATTTTCGGCAGATACTTTTCTTTAAACAAGTGAACATATTTTGTTTTTCTCCTCGGATATGACACTTTATGACTTTGCATCCTGGTCACGGCACCAAAATTTATGTAATGAGACATGGCCGATAATCATAATTATTATGAATTACGATGGGAAATTTTTTTTTATATCCAGTAAAATACTGGATAAGAAAAAATGAGGTAAAAATTGATTTACTCAAAGTGTGATCGTCTAGATTGTCGGTTGTTATAAAATAATAAAAGGTGTACTTACCCTACGTTTAACTTATGATTGTAAGAATAGGATTTGTGAATAACTCTAATAGTCATTCTAGATCAAGTTTCGGTTATCAGTAACACAGAAGTCGTTACAAAGTAGTGTCATAACACACGGGAGAATAGATTAAAACCACTTGTTTCAAACCACAAATTTATTATAAATTCCGATAGTTCCCATTAAGGGATAAAATATAATACATTTGTAAAATGTTTACAAAGTTTGCCTAAACAAACGGTCAAGTTGTAGTAGGACATTCAACATCCAAAATAAATTATCTTTAAATATATTTTTTTTTAATGATCATAAATTAATTGCGATGTAATTACCAATTTAGGTTCTAACTTCTTATGTGAAGTAGTATGTTTTCCTTTTATTTTATTTTATTTATTTATTCATTTTATAATAGAATTAATAATTGAGACGGCTTATTTGCTCCACCAAAAGTAATGGATCGATTATGACTTTTACTAAGAAGTAATGTCAAAATTTACTTCTTGTCAATGTTTATTGACTACATTTGTGAACACTTCCTGTACAACAAATACAACAAGGAAAATTCCAAAATTTGCAAATGTTTTCTTTTATTGGTTCAGGTGCAGTTTGATTCGCGGTACTACCTACGCAATGCACATGCAGATAAATTTCAGCAATTACGCCCTAAAACGCCCCGACACCGAATACAGTAAAAGAGAACAAAGATTACTGTTAAAATTTAGATTCCCTGAAATATTATTGCACTAAAAGAAATCTGTACTTAATTTTATTCAAGTGCCCCGAAGTAAAATGATGAATATGATTGATTAATGAATTTAACTAGACAAGGGTTTTTCAACGATTTGTCTGAGTGAGGGTATGCCAGTGGATTACAGGTATCGCGTTTACAATAAAATTGAATCGCTGGAAAGACATCCTAGATAATCTTTGTCGGTCGGAGTATCTGCGATGACAGAAAGCTTCTACAAAGCGTCCGTTACTCACTGATAAGCAAAAAGATCCCTAAACAGAAGGTTTGCCGACATCGTCCCGAAACGTTATTTACGTAACAACGAAAGCTTCCACCGAGCAATCGTCAACTCTTTACCAGAATAGAGTTAGCATTATAAACGGAAGGTTTGCCAAATTTGCTCTGAAAACATTATCCTCAAAACGAAGAAAGCTTCCATTAAGCGATCGTCAACTTTTTCCGTGAATTAGCTATTAAAACCCTATTGGTTTATATAGGTTGCCAAATTTGCTATGGAAACATTATCATCGAAACGAAAAAGCTTCAGACGGACAATTGTTAACCCTTTACCGTTACCGGGGTAATTGCTAACTCGACCGTTACCGGCACGCTAAGAAACATTATCTGGAGCACCCGCAGTATACATCAAACTCCGAAAATCCCTTACTTCTCTTACCACATCTGCATACAGTCGGAAGTGCAGATTAAGTGGAATTGAAGATGGGCGCGCAAAGATATTATAATCTTAAGGAAAAATCCCCCAAATTGCGAATGTTTGGATTTGTTGTTTTTTTTTTTTTTTTGGCAATAGCAACAGGCGCTTGAATACAGGTTTACCGGATACGGAACCTTCACCTTTGCTCTCTTTTTTTTTTTTGTTTTTTTTTTTTTGGTTATATAACGGGTTTTTCCGTGTGCGGGACCCAACCATTTTTTTTTTTATATATATATATTTTTTTATTATGATTATTTTATTTTTTTTTTTTGTTTAACGTAAACGGCCTGCAATTTCTGACTAATCACTGTTTGTTTTTCTTCCCGTGACAAAGAAAGGGAATATTATTAAATTATCATTTGATTGATTAATTTAATTTAACTTTAATTTGAGAGTTTCATTGTAAAGACTTGAAAAAAAAATTAAGTAGCGTTAAATTAAAAGTAATAACCTTTAATTAAGTCTGTTTGGCTAAAGTTAAACAGTTGTTAAATTTCAATCAATTTTATCCAAACGATTTCCTTTGTAAAATCCTATTTTAATGTAGAAATAAGCATTATCTCAGGCGATTTGTTTCAGCAAGGCCAATAATAATATTAAATGAATTTATGTTGAAACAAGTTTGGTTATTTAAAATAATTATCTCTGCATAGTATTTTAAGAAATTAAAATTAATGCAGACGAAATAAAATTGAAATTGTACCTGTATTTTTAATATCCAACGTGCTTCACTTTTTTATTTTGTTTTTTTTTTCACAGTCACTATAGTTTTGACTTAATGTTTTTTTTTTTATGACACAAAACCCAACTAACCTACACAAACTTTACACACTAGCACAGATTTTTTTGTTACTTCTAATTACTGAAACCATCTAATCTCCACTGAGGTCTCCCTTCCCAAAATGAGTTTTTATAGGGACGCTAGAGCCTGTGAATTTTACACCCCCGCGGCAAACGCTAATCACTAAGTCTGTGCCCTCATTGGTTAAGTAAAATTATTGGGGTGTGTTTTTCGCTCCCTTCCAACTTGACCGCTTTTTACAAAGTGTTTTAGACAATATTAATAATAATATATAAGTTCATTACAACAATAAACAGTAATTATTGTCCGGATTAAACAATGATCCGTCAAACTTCTTTCTAACATTCCAGATTAGAGTTATAACTTTATAGCTACTAAAATCTGGTTTTGTCTTATGTAATTTGTTTTACAAAAGAAAAAAAAAAGTTTAAATAATGCTGAGATAAAATAACATCGAAACTACATAAAATAGTTTAAATTTTTAGAAGATTTTTCCAAGTTTTGAAGTAACATAGTCAATAAGAAATCTGTAACAAAAATTAATTAACCACCCTACAGATGGCGTCACATATCTCGACTTGAACCCTAAATCTTTATTTTATAATAATTTTTAAGTTATTTTCACTTTCTCAACATTGTTATTTAATACTATTTACAATCCTAAAATTATTTATTTATACATGCAGTTTTCCGTTTATTTTTTTATTTGTTAATTTGGATTTCTGTTTACATTATCTCAAATGTTCTAATGATGCCCTTTTATAACAAAAAAGTGGTTAGTGTTTTACATCAATAGAACAAGAAAAATTTTGTCTCTTTCATTTTGTTGGTCTAATAACTCTAGTAATTGTGTTGAATAAAATGTTGCCAATTACGCAATCTTTATCTCTTTTTTTTTGAAGGCCACGTGTGCCAAGAATTCCGTTCCTTCTCACGCTACACACATGTGAAACAACCCTCTGCACCCTCTTAAGAGCCGCGCATATTAACCTTTCAACCCTAATATAAGCTTAAGTTAATGGAATTCGTGATAAAACTAAAATTAACAAATTTGAAATGCCCTTTGTAAATAAGTGGTGCCGAATTTATGTTCGTGAGACCGGAAACGAACTCTAGACTCCACAGGAAAATTTAAATACTTTAACTTTAATGAGACAATGTTTTAAAATTTTTTTCTAACGGCAATTAATTAATTAATTGTCGCGTATTGACCAAAGGTAAAAATAGGTGGCTCACCACAGTACATATGTGTAATAACAACTAACCATTTCTTACCAAAAAACAACACAAATTGAATTAAAGTTGGTAAAAAACATGTTGAAAAAGACACAATTACAAATAAACCAAATCTCATATAAAACCAATTATTTGGATTTTTGTGGTGCTCCAGTGGCCATAAAAAACTAAGACGAAGGTAAGAACAACTTTTAGAGCAAATTTCAATTTTTTCGTTCGGAGACATCTTGAATACTGAGTTTTGCAGTAACAAGGGAGATAGATTTATAGTAAATGGAGAACTATATTGATCAGTGGCGGCACGTGGAAACGTGATTGTACTGAACAGGATAATTTTTTAGTAATTTTATAACGTGGGACTGAGAAAGCAATACATCTGTTCAGTTTAGTTTATCACTATTTAAAAGTATTTGTTAACGTCAGATAAAATGCTCATTTACTTATTTATTGATGGACAGGATGTTTTTGAAGTAACTTTACAAATTTAAATAGATAGCAATAAGAAACGTGTTCTTTATGCCATTTTTCAACTTTAAAAAAGTTAATTATTCAATCTTTAGGGACTTTTGCGTAATACGAGATATTTGGTAAACAATGTCATGAAAGTGTCAAATGATTTTTGAGGTGTTTCCAAATTTGTCCAAAATTTTGTACAAGTAACTCACAAATGGTTTTTTTCTTATCTACCGTATCGGTAACTGATTGAATACTCCAATTGGCCAATAAACACAGTAAAGAAAATTTCCAAAAACCTAAAATTATTTCTTTATTACCTAATTAATTGCGATTCTCAGCGATTTCCCTCATCGTTATTTTAGACCAAGCTATTTACTCATCTAACAAATAACTTGTAAATTATCAAACAGTATGGGGGTTGTAAATCGTCAAATAGTGGCTGAAATTTGTTTCATTTTAAAGGTGCTTTAACCTCAAAAAGAAAGTTGAAGTTACCTTGTTGTAACTGTCGTTTGTCCATCCCACTTTCAAATGTTTTATAGGTTAATTGCAAAACACACACAAAAAAAATTTTAGTGAGAAATACTGGTTATCAAGTGCAACAAAATTTAATCAAATAAAATTATTATACTCTCAACGCTAACATAAACGCTGAAACGTCACAATGAGATTTTATTACAGCGAAAGCGTCTTACCAGCCTAAAAAAATTGTGTTACGCTAGTACTTTACGCTCGCAATTTGGCTAATACGACACCCAAATCGGCACCCAGACGCAAAGTAGAAAAAAATTGCTTTTTGTAACTGAATTGAAATTAACTGATTTTTCAACTACATCTACAGCAAATGATAACTAGATTATATTTTTTCAAAATTAGACAAGCCATTTTTAATAGAATATTTATTAATATGTTTGATATCATAAAAAAACATTATACATAATTCTAATATGATCAAAATTAATAACACTCAAATTTCTTAAATTTTGTAGTATGTTTTGCATAATCTAACATAATGTAATTTTTTTTAAAATTTTTAACAAAAAATGAGTCATTCTAAATGTCCTAAATTTAGCACGGGATAAAATATATTGTATAATAGTTGTTATATTTGGAAAGGATTTTCTGACAAAACTAAAATAATTTAAACTGTTATTTAAAACAAAAATATATAAAAAATTACAAAATAATTTTTGTTTTTCTTACGTATTGCTTAAAGTAAATATTTCAGGAATCGTTTAAAATATTTAATAAGTAATAACAGAACTTCGATACGTTTGCAGAAAAATGATATACGACCGAATCTATTATTAAAAGAAAATTATATGATGTTTTAATGGGCTATTAAATTGGCCCAGTTCATATGTCTTTGTCGTTGTGAACATCACAGGCGCAGTTGGAATATTTTCTTACAAGGTTAAAATTAATTATAGCCCTACATACATACCTGATAGGCTCTAAACCCATTGTAAAAATACGGGGTGATCGAATTAGAAAATAAAATATTACATTAAGGTAGTCTTGACTTCTAACTGAGCGAGTGTAATTTATTTCTCATTTGATTGAACTATAAACGATTGTTGAATGCGTGAGATTAATCATTTTTAGATTTTAAAGATGTACTTTTTCTTTCATTTAAGTATTTTAAATTTATGAATTTAACTGAACTTATGTCATTTTAAAATCTAATTGGTGAATTATCATATGCAACAGCGATTTTCCTTATGCTCTTTTCAATTGCTCTTGAGATATTGAAGCAAAAGTTCAGATCAGTGTGTTGCATTGTTAATTACTTACATTACTATTTATTTATGAGTTTATTATGTATTTATTTTTTCCGTTTTTAATTATAATTAAGAAAAACTGGGAAAAAGAGACATATCGACAATAAGTTTCGAATTTGACCTTGCTGTGCGGACAACAAAAAATTTGTGTCTGATAGTTCTGTCGGTTCTGTCTAAAAAATCTGAATAGGTTTTTTTAGGACTGGTTCTGCGTTTCCTAGTAATGGGCTAAATCTCGTAGCTTTTCTTTCCTTATATTTTTAAAATGTTCTGTTTTAATTGTATATATTATTTATCTGAGACCACACGTCATTTGGATTTTTCCGAGTGTTTCATGCTGATGAAAGGTTAATAGCTTGTAACCGATATGCGGTTTCTTTCTGATGTGTTTGGAACATAATCGAATTTATTTAATAATGTCAAATTCAACCACTTTTGTAAAATTATGGTTTATATTTTATTTCTTAAAAACCAAACAATGTATAGGCAATAAATATGAAACATTTTATTAAAGATCATAAATTTTTATTTTGAAAAATTTTTGATTTATTATATTGTTATTTCTTGTATTTACTTTCCCGTTGGAATAAATAAAGTAGTTTAAGTGAAGTTGTGCATTAAATAAAGTGCTTTTAGGAGAATTGGTTACAGTTTATTTTATATTTCTTTTAAAATGGATAGTAACAGATTTAAATAATTTTTGTTATTCGAAACATTTTTTTAAGTCCAATATCTTACAAGAAAAAACTATCAAGAAATAAAAAAATTTACGCATTTTACTTATTTTTACTCTACACAAGTGGAGCTGTTACAAATGTTTATTTAAAATTTCCATTTTATAAATCACAAAATTTGATGCAAATGGCTCTTCGCTTATTATCTGATTTGGTTACTTATTTTTCTTTGATTATTCCTCTTATTTTTGTCAAACAGGTAACACGTGCTTGGTGGCTTTTACTAAAGAATATATCCCAAGTTCCTGGCAGTAATACTAACACCAAAATATTTTTATCCTGGTATTTAACTTTTTGGTTGGATGTTATTCCCACAATCTACTTTGAATTTAAAACTCTGGATTTAATTTCTAACAAAATATTTATTTTTGATTTAGGTATTTCTTATGTACGCTTAATATGTTAACATAATTTCAGCAATTACCGTGTTACAAGTATTAAAACAGTGCTACAAATATCAAAGAAAAACCCTAAAAGAATGTTATAATTTTCTTCAAATTTTGCTTGTCTTAGATCGCAATCTTTTTATACTCAACGATTGTGTTAAGTATTTCAATGAAATTTTTGGATGGAATACTTTGTTTTCTCACATTTTTATAACTTGTGGGACTCCTATTGCTACATTGCTACATTGATCACACAATCAAAGTTGGTTCGTCAAAAATTACCTTTTCATTTAACTTCAATTTGTTGCTATTTTTAAGAATTCTGTTTACTCTTATTTTTTGGGTATTTTTTTTTGTTTTAGGCTTTTTTAAAAATTAAAATTTAGTTTTAGGTTACAATTTTGAAAGAGTTTGATGAAATTTTAAATTATCTTCTCAAAATTAAATCTGTTATAAAGAAAAGAGATGGTTTTTTGATAAGAATTCGACAGAGCCAACCTCAATTTACAGCAGCCCGATTTTATACAATTAAAAATAGTCGTAGATGTTTTTTAATATTGGGAATGCAGCAATTGCATTTCTAATTATTGTGACTCAGTTTAAAATTAATTAGAAATAAATTTTCAACTGCTTTAAAGTGTCTGATTTACTGCTTAATCTATAAAAATGTTGACATATTACATACTACCTACTGTCTATTTTTATTTATAAAACCGCCACCTGTTGCATTATGTTGGTATCAAATTAATTTCCCTACAATAGTAATTTTTGTTTGTTGGGTTTGTAATACATCTGTCTTAATTTATGTCAGATGTCAGATTATTTTAAACAATTTGACACAGTGCCACGAAAACGGCGAAATTTGCTTGATATCAAAGAAAAGCAATCGGTAATACGGTGCTATCACGAAATAAAAGAGTTAGGACCACATCTAAGTGGTCGTCAATTGGAAGACAAACTAGCAAAGATTTTTTCGGTAAGTATCCTCAACTTTTCCTTTTAAGTAGAGCAAAATCCATCCTATCTCCAATTCAGTCTGAATCACACATCCTTCTTTTTTCCAAACAATAGGTCTCCCGCTCCCATATCCACAAATTATTAAGTATCGACAAGAGAGGAAAAGCACTTACATCTTCAAAAGGGAAGTCAGGAAGAAAAAAATTTCAAATTCCTGAGTATGAAGACCACTTTTTAAAAGAAGATTTAAGTCGAGAAATTTACAGGCTGAAAACAAATGGAACTTACTTCACTGTAGACACGTTGTATAAATACATCAAAGAAGAGCTTGAATTTACAGGCAGTAGAAGTGTTTTCTATAAGTATCTCAAATCGATGGGCTATAAATATAAATATGAGGATACCCGCAAAGTTTTACCACAAAAACCTATGATTGTTGCAAAAAAATCAGATTTCTGAAAAAATACCTGCAATTTAAAGAAAATTTTGCAAACGTTAAATTTATCTACTTAGAGGAAACGTGGTTGTACCAGTATGGATCCAAACAAAGAACTTGGGTAAATGATGACGCTGTATCACACCTTTTTAAAGTTAACACATCTGAAGGGCGGCGATACACTATTTTACCTGCAGGGTGTTCGTCGGGTTTTTTAGATGGATGTAGTCTTTTATTTTCTTCAACCAACAGTGATAAAGACTATCATAAAACCATGAATGGACAACTCTTCAGAGAGTGGGTGACAGATCAGTTATTGCCGGCAATAGGTCTTCTTCAGTGCGATGGCAAAGTGCCCAAAGTGGTTGTTGTTATGGATAATGCGCCCTACCATTCAATGCGCCTTGAAAAACCTCCAACGCGTTCGTCAAAAAAGGCCGACATGCAAGCTTTTTTGGAAAAAATGCATGTCCCTTACAATAAAAAATACACAAAACAGCTGTTATGGGAATTGATAGAACCTACATTGGCAAATGTAGAGACTAAATATGAAATTGATGAAATCCTTTTGAGTCATGGAGTAGATGTACTCCGATTACCACCTTATCACTGCGAATACAATCCCATTGAGTTAGCTTGGGCATTCTGTAAACGGTTATATAATAAAAAAATCAACGAAAAATCGGAAGACAAAGATCGTGTCAGAAATATTTGGAACGATGCTTTAGCCAACTTTTCAACAGATATGTGGTCTAACAGTATAAGACACAGTGAAAATTTGATTTTGGAAGATTGGAGAAAAGAAATGGGGGACTTTAGTGTAAATGATATTCCGCCTGTAATAATTAACTTGGCTGACTCGGACACGGACACAGAAAATGAAAGTTTTTACGATTCCAGCAGTGATGATGACAGTGATGATGGTGGTAATCAAAGTACTCCTTACAATGTAATAGAAGTTTTTGAGGCAAAATCTTCTTCTTCAGAAAACTAACTTCCTAAACTTGTTTTTTACTCAATACTTTATTTTATTTCTTTTAAATTTGTTAAACTCTGAATAAAATATGTTCTTGATCTCTGTTTTGTGATGTGAAAGCAAATATCTGTAGCAAGCCAGACTAGTTTTCCAAATAGCTATGGCACAATTTCGTGGTGAAGTTTTTAAGCTGCTGGACAGAGCTTTTTTAATAGTCGATTCTCCAATTAAAGACAACATTGGCCCTAAAAATTAGAAACAATAATCAATAAAAACCAAATAACATACCGCAAATGAAAATCGCAACTTTCTTACAATAAACTGCATACCTACTGCATGAAGCCCCACTACCAACACCGACATCTGTCGTTGGGCACGGCGAAGCCCAAGGAAAAAACAAGTCTATGGCGTTCCATTCGAATTGAGTTGAGACCCCCTGAATTTGACACATTGCCAACATAACCTGTTTTCGTGTCTGTCACAGATCACGCCTTGTCATTACCCTTATTTTACCCCATGTCAGATAAATGTTAGATTGCCAAATCTCTTTTGAGAGAAAATGTAATGTTGGTGGTTTTATAAAAAAAATAGACAGTAGTTAATCAACAGAATAGTTTATTACGCTAAATTGTCACTAAAATGTAGTGTTTACTGTCGATATATGAAAAAATATTGTTTATTTAACATTATTTTTTTATTTTTAAAAGTTTTGATTTGGTTGAATGGTTGACAGTCTACATTCAAGTAAAATAAATACACAGTTGAGCACTGCCATGCGAAGCATAACCGACACTTTAAAGTCAACTCCCACTGAATGGCTTTCAGTACTTTCTAACGTTGGTCCTCCTATACTAAGAAGAAAGCTTTTGATAAAGAAATTCTGGATAAAATATGGAAAATATCCCAGGGAATACGGTCAGACCAAATTGCTCAAAAACTCTTCTAGGTTGAAACGCCCAATATTGAAACTTTTGAATAGGAATTTAATAGAGGATCTAACTTAAAGGGCACCTACCTGAAATGGATCAGCCAAGATGGGTCTGAGTGGAATTAAACAGATTAAGAACTGGTTATTTTAGATGTAATTCAATGTTGTTTAAGTAGGTACTGTTGCCACCAGAAGCTAGAACCTGGTTGTCTACCATTAAAGGTATTTAAATTTTTTATGTGCTTTTTTATATTTATTGTGATACGAATATATTTATATGTCTACAGTGGAACTTCGATAACTCAAACCTCGATAAGTCAAACTTATTGATCTTTTGAATCAAACTTTAGTACCAAATACATAAACAGTCTAATAAACCTGTTTCGATATTTCAAATTTTCGATAACTTAAAAGAATTTTGGTGGTAGGTCGTGGATCAAGTTATCGAGGTGTTACTGTATTTATTATTTATAAACTAACTTATTTATTTATTTGTTTATTAGGTGTTTATTTTTTTAAATTGATCATAAATAGAAAAAAAATGTTGACAAAAGATCCGAGCCTGACCGATTTTTTAAACAATTAATGATCCGAATTTGGCTTTTCTACTGGCCAAAAAAATCTGAGACTGACGGCTCTGTTGACCATAAAATATTTGAATCTCTATTTTGTTTTTTTTTTGAGCTTTTCTATTAGGGCTGTATTATTGGTTTTGTAATAATTTAATCATGATAAACTCACCATACTACTTTGAGAAATTATTACTTAATTACAAAATTATCTTACTTGAAAACCAAATATGTAGTGTATTTAAAATATACGAGATATTTTATTTAACGTTTTTAAATATTTTATTTTGAAATGCTCTACGACTTTTCGTATTGTTAACTTTCTTATTGACTTCATCGTTGTGATAATGTAGATAGGTTAAAAATTGGTTAATTATGTTTATATTTCTTTCAGTTTTGAAACTGAAATGGGTAAAAACTTGTTCAAAATAATTTTTATTATATAATATAATTTTAATATTGAATAAAGTGCTTTTATGAAAATTGATTGTTTTAGTCTGTTATATATTTTTTTTAGTTTTAAAACTGAAATGGATCGTCACAGTAACACGTTTAAAATAATTTTCATTATTCGAAAATTTGTTTTAAGTCCAAGTTCTTATGAGAAAGAACCGTCAAGAAGCAAACAAATTTACACATTTTTTTTATTTTTAATCTACACATTTGGTGCTATTATAAATTTTTATTTCAAAATTTCATTTTATAAAACACGAAATTTGATGCAAGTGGCTCTTGATTCAATACTTGATTTGGCTATTTACTTTTCTGTGATTTTTCCAGTCATTTGCATAAAACAGGTGACAAGAACTTGGTGGCATTTACTAAAAAATATATCACAAGTTTCTGGCAGTACTCCCGACATAAAAATTTTCTTAGCTTGGTATTTGAGCTTCTGGTTTTGTATTATTAGCATAACCTACCTTCAGATGAAAACTTTGAATTTTTCACACAAAACATTTATTTTTGACTTCTTGCTAGTCTACGGGCTCTTCGTTGATATAATTACAGCAATTACAGTGCTACGAACATTAAAACAATCCTACAAATATCAGAGAGAAACCCTAGAAGGATATATTAATTTTCATCAAATTTTGCTTGTCTTAGAACGCAATCTCTCTGTACTTAAAGATTCTGTTAATTATTTCAATGAAATTTTTGGATGGAATATTTTGTTTTCTCACCTTTTTGTATCTTGCGGGACTCTTTTGTATCTTGATCACGCAATCAAAACCAGCTCGTCAACAGTTACGCTCTCTTTTAATTTCAATTTACTGATATTTATAAGAATTCTGTTTTCGCTTATTTTTTGGGTAGGTATTTGCTTCAGGGTTATCGAGAAATTAAAAGATTTAGTTTCAGGTTACAATAGGTGATGTGATTTTTCTTTGCGATCAAATTTTGAAAGAGTTTGATGAAATTTTAAGTTATTTTCTCAAAATTAAATCTGTTTTGAAGATAAGAGATGACTTTTCGACAGAGCCAACCTCAATTTACAGCGGCCCGATTTTATACAATTAAAAAGCATACGTTTTTTAATATTGTGAATGTAGCAATTGCATTTCTAATTGTTACAATTCAGTTTAAAATTAATTAGAAAAATAAACAATTTAAGAAATATTTTTTAATTTTCTCTACTGTTACTTAAGTTCAATAAAGAAATTCTAACTCTCACCTTAATTTACCTTTATCTATTCGCATTAATTATTATTTATTTATTTAGCTTTTTAGAACTTGACAAATTTTTTGTTTAATTTTGTGACTATTATTTTTTATTTGTTTTTTAAGTTTTATTGTTAGTTCTTGAAGGTAGTCTTAACAACTGCCAGGTCTCATGTTGCGTCTTCTGTCTTTAGAGTAACTAATTTTATTCCTTTGAGATTACAGATCTTATTAGTGCCTTCGATAGAAAGATAGAAAGTAGTGATTTAACATTTGTTTTTTAAAAACTCTATTTGGAATGATCGCCAATGGGATTCGAACCTGCTACATCCTGAATGTTATTTGGCCGTCAAACGCTGTACCATTAACTCGGTAGTCTTTACAATTATCTTATAGCTAAATATAGCTAAGACAATTTTATTAGTAATACGAAATTCTTTCTTATTTGTCTAATGTTTTATTCGCCAAATTGAACATTTTTCTTATGTTTAGTCAACATAATTGCGATTAAAAAAATCCTGAAAAAAACTTAGTGATCTTGCAATAAAATTATGTACTAAATTTTTTTGTTTAGAACGCATCAAATCGATGCTGGGATCATTTTTCACCGTATTGTTTTCAAAATTTACGAGAACAAATTTCCGAAATATGAATCAATGTACGTGGGATATTTATTAAGAGAATCGCATGGCATTATGTTAGAACCAATGGGAGATAACTGTTATAACTTGTTTCTATGGAAATATTACATTTTTGTAGAAATACTTTCATATTACCTAACTAAGGCAAAAGTAATATGTAGAAGTATTCTCAAAGTCTAGAAAATGTTTCAAGAATCATCGTCGACAATATGTTGGTTTACAATAGATTAATCATGTTTAAGTTTTACACAAAATTAATTTTTGCAAAAGTGCGGAGTTTTCTTTATGATTTCTTTTGATTTTTTTTATTTAATAAAAGATGCCTCAACAACTGGGTTATTGGCATCGATTGGTACAGTGGTGTATACATAATACAATGGATTCCGAATATTATATACAGTTAATTAGTTGAGTTTCTTCCAAAAATTTTACGTTTTCCACTCTTGGGAGCTTTTTACGTCTAGGGCTTCTAATAGGCTGTCTGGTATATGGAATCTTGTACGGGCTTTGACGAATTTGGAGCACTCGAGGAGAATATGCTTGATACTTAGCTTGCATTTGCACGTTGGACATTGTGGGGCCGGATTCTTTCCTAACAGATGTTTGTGAGTTAGGTTTGAATGGCCTAGCGTAGTTTCTTCATTAGGACTTCGTATTTTTTAGTTGTCAGTTTGGGTTTTTTAGTATGGAGTGTTCTTTGGCATTCTGAGAGTTTAGTTGATTTTGACTGCCATTGGGTGTTCCACATGGCCCTAATTGCTCTCCTGACGTTTGTCACTGCGTCTAATGGTGTTTCTATGTTGATTTCTTCGTTATATGTTTTCATGGCTATGGATGCTGCTTGATCGGCTATTTTATTATCTTTAATTCTACAGTATGGGACAGGACCCATACGAGAGAGATTGTGTTTTGTAGCTACTGTGTTCGGCCAATGTGGCTGTAATTGATTGACTGATTGGATTTGTTGGGAACATCTTTTCGATTTCTTTGAGGGTTGCAAGGTTGTCTGTTCCTGTTACGATTTCTGTTGATGTGAGTGTTTTTGTAGACTCGAGTGTCCTCAGGATTACAATTTCAACAAGAAAAAAAGGAAGAAATTTACTCAATCAAAACCATAGCCTATTTCAGTCTTAAAACATAATAGTTCGGCAGTGAAGATACTTCCAGCTTGCATTTTGGATTTGATGGTTTCATGGGGAGTTACAATTGCAAAACCGAGTTCATTATTCCATTTTGAAGCGTCGCGTCGCGTCGGTGTAAATTATTTCAGCGTCAGCGAATTTCTCAAGTATATGCGAAAAGTGGTTTTGGATAAGTGCGTATGGTGTAGTATGTTTTGGAGTTTGGGCAAGTGTGTAGTTAGTATTTGGTGTATCAATTAGCCATGGAGGGATTTTCTTAACAGGAGTTGGCTGGGGTAGAGGAAGGGTGATATCATAGGTTGTGGTAAGTTTTTTTATTTTAGTACTTAAAGGGATGGGTATACGACGGTTACTTGAAAAAATCGTTGGGTAGGGTTGAAACCGTAGTTGTGCACAAACTGGGTTATTGGGGCAGAAAGCTACTCAGGCAGCGTAACATAATGTCAAGAGGTCTCGGCGGAAGGTAAGAGGTGGTTTATTGGACTCACAGTAGAGGTTTTCTACAGGGGTTGTTCTAAGAGCACCGAACGCCAGGCGGAGTGCTGTGTTGTGGATTGTTTTTAGTGAGGATAGTAGTGTTTTGCTTGCGTATTGGTAAGCAATACATGCATAGTCTAAGACTTGCCTGATTAAAGTTCTGTAGATTTTTATTAATATAGTTTCTTGTGCGGCCTAGGAGTGATAGGCAAGGGTTTTGATTATGATTAGTCATCGTGTACATTCTTTTTTATGTTATTGATATGGCTGCGCCAAGTTAATAAACTATCTCATGTAAGGCCTAGAAATTTTATTTTATTAACTTTGCTTAGGGTGGTGTGATTCACGTTAATTGCAGGGAAGTTTTTGGGTCTTTTTTTTTCTGGTGAAGTGTACTATTTTACTTTTGGAGATTGAAAATGTGAGACCTGTTTTTTGGACCAATCTGAAAGTTTATCTTCGACGTTTTGTAGCAGTGTATGGGTTGTTTCTGGGTTTCTCCACGGTGGTAAATGAGGAGGTCATCAGCATACATAACGAACTTGACAGGGGCTTCTATGTTGGATGTGATATTGATGATAGCTATTAGAAAGAGGGTAATGCTTAGAACTGATCCTTGTGGTACGCCGTTATCAAGGTGATATTTATTTGATAGTTGCCTATTTATTTTTACTTGGAAGCTTCTGTCTGCTAAAAAGTTTTTAACAAAATGGTGCATTTACGATTTTTATTTTTATTTATTTTAATTTTTTATTTTTTTTAAAGGTTATTCAAAATGATGGTGGGTTCTGGCGGAAACGAATTAACTGGCGTTATGCTAAAGAGTCATTCGCAAACCCTTCGGCGTGTTAATAACATTTTTTTTGGTTTTGGTAAGCAGAAGAAATAAGCTAATTTGGCAGTCTAATTTATACTTACTTTTTATTCACATTTCAATTCATTTTTGTATAAGACATGCATATTATTATGCAACCAATTATTATTATTTCAGTATTTGACATCAATAATTATGATGCAATTATTAAAATTAAAATACGTAATAAAAATTGGACACGTAAGACACATATAGGTGTTCCTAAAAGATCTGAACAAATTTCTACCAGACTTTAATGGAATGTTTAAAGAAATCAGGATCTCGCATTATTGCCGAAATAGCTTTTTATATAAACTTCTATATAAAGGTCAGCTTTTGGTTAATAATTTCTGTACGTATCAAGTATTTATTAACAGTTTTTATCGACCACTGATATTATAAAATATATTATGCAAATATTCATGCAACTAGGGAGGATTATTTGGAGACTATAACTTTGATCATACATTTTTAACTAAAACTATTGGCCAAACCAATTACAGTTTTTCCACTAAACAGTTACAGCACGTTTTACTCAAGCACCTGTCAATTTAGTCTTAGCTTTTGTAGGGCGAACTGACATAATGTCTAAAAAAATCCGAATATGTTTGTCAAGTTGTTACTATCTAAAATTATCTTTCATGTGGCCTACTAAAGAAAAACTTAAAACATCAAAAGGGCTTTATATTAGATTATTTGGTTTTGTTTTTATCGCTAGTTTGACTTTTACTGGAATGATTTTTATGCATATTCTCAAATCTATAGAAGGTTCTACTTAAGAATTTTTTTAATTCAAACTTTTTTATTAAATTA
Organism: Tribolium confusum; assembly: GCA_029207805.1. Taxonomy (NCBI): domain Eukaryota; kingdom Metazoa; phylum Arthropoda; class Insecta; order Coleoptera; family Tenebrionidae; genus Tribolium; species Tribolium confusum. Next base: position 18,567,018 of record JALGAY010000006.1, read on the forward strand.
CAGTTGGCAACTATGATATCAGTGAAGACTTTGCAGTTTTGGCTTCAAACATTGGCTACTTTCTGATGATGTTAATGTATGTAATCAGGCAGAGAGATGTGGAATCTCTTCTTATTGATTTGAGTAATTTTACTAAATATCAAAAACCTACAGGATTCGACCAGGTCAATAAAAAATTAGAAGTGTTATGCAAAATTATTTTTTCCTATTGTATATTCGGCTCGGTGTTCTATAATGTATCAAAAATTTTAACAATACCTTCTTGCATATCTCTTAGAAAAATTAATGAAGTTTGTGGAGTTGCTATACCTTTCTGGGTTTGGTTTGATACTGAAAATTGGTTAATTAAGTATCCTATTATCTTGTATACATTTATTATTATTATCATTATTGATAAAGTTACCTTAATGGTGGCTGTCCAAGTCTTGGAAATAGGATGTAACATAAAATTACGAATAGACCAATTAAAGTCAATGCTGGTGGAATGTTTTGACGAAGATTTTCAAACAAATCGAAAGAGGCTCAATAAGTGTATAAAATATCACAACGAAATTATTAAGTATTTTGTTCTAATTTAAATTATTTTTTTAAATAGAAAAATATTTAGTTACAGCAAGAGATTTAGTAAATGTTTCACTACGGGAATGTTTATTCATCTTACAACCACTGGAATTATTTGTGGATGTCTGGAAAACCAAATTGTTAAAGTTTGTGGTTTTTCAGTGTTACCTATTATTTTTTTGTGAATTTGTTTTTTAAGGAGCATCAAATTGAGGCTATTTTACATATATTTGGATGGATTACTGCAATTTTTGTTTCCTGCTTAGGGGGACAAATATTAATTGACTCAGTATGAATTTTTTTTATTAGGAGTATTATTTTTTACTGCTTTAGCTTTTAGAGCATTTCTATAGCCGATGCAGCTTACAATTCAGCATGGTATAAAACTGATGTACGATTAAGAAAAGATTTAATTCTTTTGATTTCTCGAGCACAGAAACCTTTGCATGTCTCAACTGGACCTTTTAATATTCTTTCTTTTGGGTTATTTGTTTCTGTGCGCATTTATATTAAGTTTGTAAAAATGTTCTTAATTGTTTTGTTGTAGATTATGAAAATGTCTTATTCTATTCTTGCAATTCTTAAATAAGAAATAAGTTATATGATTATTTTTGTCTGCTAAATTTAAAAACAAAAATATTATATTTACGTTTAGTGGACTAATTAAAATGTACTGTCTTAGCTCAGGTCTTAAAAGAAACCGTCTCTCTTACTCTCAAAGTGAGCTAGTTTGTTAAGTCTCTACAAACAAGCCACCGTAAGCCTTAAAAAAAATATAAAAAATATTTTTATACTTTTAGTATGTAGAATAGAATGGAAGATTATGAAATTAGGGTAGTTTTCTTAGCTTACTGTTATGATTGACCACTCACCTTGTATTGTAATTTATTTAACATTTATTTTAACCACTAATAAAGTGTCACTATTTTTTTCTCTTGATATTTGCACTGTCTAAAACTGTCTAAAATCGCTACCTTTATTAAATTATTGGAGCTAGGTTGGAACGGAAAATACAAATTTTACTTAAAATTAATTATACTGCATCGATAGCTACAAGAACAAGAACATACATAGCTACAATTATAAATGAAATAAGCAAGTGAGCTGAAGGTTTACATAATTAAGTGCTTAATTAAATAAATTATAAGTGGAAATATTCAGATAATTATTTATCAAGAATTATTACAATCTTAAGATTGTACAATTGTAAAATTCTTTTGTAGTTCCCGCAGTTTGGTACCTGTTTCTGTATGATAAATGTATGACAATGAATGTGCTTTTGCCATTAATTACTTTCTGAATATTTGAATATTTTCCAAACAGCCACCACTTACCGGTTCTTTATTGGTTAATTAATCGCAGCTTTAATTATCAGCCTTTACACAATTTATTTCGAAGCCAAAACAACGAGATGTTACTTAATTGCAGGAGAGAGGAGAGAACGAGTAAATTTTTGACAAACTGCAGCTTCTAGTCACTTGACTGATTTCTATTGGTCAGCTGCAGTTATGTTGACGTCACCAAGTATGTTCGGTGGTTTATGTAACAGTATCTAATTCATGATGACAGTAATTACTTATAAAACTAGTGATGAGTTTTTGTTTATTTATAATGAGATAAAATGTACTTTTTGTTTGATTGTGAGGGGATAATTTAAATATTTTGAAACAAATTTTAAATAGTAGAACGTACGAGATTAATAATATGTGTACATTTTTTTTACCAGAGATGAATTAGCAAGCGTTGACAATTTGAAATCTTTTTTTATGACTGGTTGATTTCGACTATTAACTAGTAAATACGAATAAGTGTCAAATTTTCAGCGCTTGCTGGTATTTGTTTGGTATAAAACGGACTTTAGGTTAATTTACATTGTTACCACCATCGTAATCCGATTTTCAATTAATTAGGTTTTCACATACTCTCTGTGTTGCCTGAATTAACAAACTTTATCAAATCGGTAATTGTTAGAATTGAACAGTATTCCACAAAAATTCTATCTCTAAAAGTCGCCTTCTTTGCTAACTTTAGCTGCAAGGTCACCCTTCGACCAACGCTTTCTACCCTCAACTTTCTACCTGCTCTCATCAAACAAAAGAAAGCGAAAAATATTAGCTCACGCGTTTACCTATACAGGTATCCACGCATAGAACCACACATCGAAAAGCTCTTTTTAATGCAAGTCTTTTCGTATAATTTTCATCCCGTAATTCCTACGGCGACCCTATCAAAAACCGAATTAATTAGTCAGTCAATTAACTCATCTCACGCATTTCTCGATAATTATAACCGCGACATGCTCAATCTCGCTCTCATTTCGTCAGGTAGGCTTCTCGCGACCTACCTCGCATCACGCAGCCCTCTCGCATGTTGCGGACTAATTATTCAACCGTTAATTGTGTTAATTAAGCTTTTTTCGTTCACATCTCATGAACGGGCAGTCGTAAAATTATGATTCAAACGCTGTTCAACTCCTTTTTCAATTCCGCTTCTAATCATCTGAACCCCTCGATCCTTGCCGAACTTTTCAAAGGTGGAAAAATTCTTGCTTTTAACCACCGTCTCGGCTCTTCGGGAGTCAGTCGTGAGTCCGCAGTCGATTGCAAGTTCATGAAGACAACGCTTGTCTTCATCCGTGCTTCTTTTACTCTCTCACCTCGCTCTCTTTCTCTCTCTGCTCGTTCGCGCGCGCCACCTTGCGGAGTAACAGCGCGTTACTCACTCGCACCACAGCGCCATCTCTCTTTCAGTCCATTCAACCCTTTTTGTATCTCGTTCGCCTGACAGTGCCGTCTCAAATTTAAATATTGTGTTTTATTTTTTCACTTTGATTGAAACAATTTAATTATTTTTCTTTTAATTAAATTTAATTTCCCTTTCCTAATTTTTAATTAAATTACCACTTCCATTCATTATTCATCACATTCCCAATTCCCAATCAAAACAAAATTGACCGATAGCCGGTTCGGTGACAATATATATTGTGACACGTTGTATGAATTTTTTGCTATGTAGTTCAGCTACTGATAATATTCTAATTGAATCATTGTAACAATCGATTTCTTGCTCCAAATTAAGTAATTTAAGTTGATCGATTTAAGAGGGTGAAATATGAATATGAAGTTTTAACCATCTGAAAAACATTTTTAAAATATTTTTTATGAAAAAAGTATTGGCTTACGGCAATAAAAAGGGTAAAAGACATTGTTCCTATTGGAGTAGCGTGAAGCATAAACGGTTTTTGTGATCTCAGAATCAGAAGTAGAAGATCTTTTCGCATAGAAACGGTTGCCTTGTACCATTTAGACTCAAAAGCTGCATATGGAACTGTTAAACTCTGAAACAGCTGGTTTTATGATTGTTATTTTTTTAATGACTTACTTCTGAAAGTACTGCTTGACCAGAAAGACAACAGATAAAGAAACTGAAAACCCATCCTGCTAGATGCAACATTGCTTCAATATTATGATTCTAAAAAAAATATTTAAAAAAGTTATTTATGGTAGTTTTTCTAACTTTAAAAATTTCGTTAGAAAGGCTAGCGATGATAATACCGACCATTAAAATATAACACCCATTACAGTGCTTGTACCTTTCATCAAATAAATCTTGAAGACTAGGTATTTAGAAATTAATTTATGTAAATTATATTTAAACATAATTACCTGATAATATGTTGATGATATTTAATGCAATGCAAAAGTTTCTTTTTCTGTACATTTTTGTCAGGATCATCAAAAACTTCTTTTAATAATCTTTTGAGATGTTTAAGTTTGAGAACAATATATTCACCCACTTCAAATGTAGTAAACGAAACAGCAGCTCCTCCTTTGATGCTAATAAAGATAGACAAGCACTGATCAAAAAACAGAATGTGTTTGAGAGGAAAATAATCAACATTAAATGGAGCCCAAAATGTGGTTGCTAGACCGCAGATTTCGGTCAAATTTTTTTCAAGGTTTAGTTTACGACATTTAATTCCTCCGTGATTTTTCATGATGACATAAATTGTTATTCCGATGTAGCAATAATACGCGTATAGTCTGGAATAGAAGTTCAGTTGCCTGCAACGATCATCGAAATTATCAGGTTTGCCGAAAACTTCATGTGATCCTAGACGTTCCCAGAGGAACACGATTTTTTTGTGGCCCCATACAAAACTTAGTAGCATGAAGTGTAAACCTATCATTACTGCAATTACAGAAATGTCACCACTCAAGTCTAAGTCTAAATTTTCTATAAAAAAATTATTATTACATGATTTTGCAAGAGAACATATACCGTGAACGGCATTAATAAAGTGTGAGATTGTACCGAGAGTAAATGGCGAAACAATTAATAATGTTATACAATAACGTAAACGGTAATATTTGGGTTGGCCTTTAGGCCAAAGCTGAAGGAGACGCATCTCTCTTTTGCTTTGTTTTAGAACAGCTTCTGACTGCATTTTGCTTAAAGCAGAGGAAAAGTCTAAGCTTTATATAGCTTTCTTTTAATTGTCCTGTTATTTAAATAATTATAGAAGACGTGTAAGCGATCTCAGGAGCCTTTAATATAAATTGAATTTTCTTGAATGATAACTTAAATTACAGACTACTTCTAAAGTAATTCTATTTTGTCAAGGTCTTTCACGATCTGCATTTTAATCAATTAGATCGACTAAACAATTTGTTAAAAAAAAGTTCTAGAATTTGAAGTAATATACAGGGTGAGTCAATTATGGACTTCTTTTGAAATTTTTCTAGATGCAACCAAAAATACTAATTTCACATACCACTTGATACTGGTTTTTATTTAAATAATAAATTGAATCAAATTTTCTTGATTGACTACAAAGGTCAAAGTAACAATGTCAGATTTTTTATCAAATTTAATTTTTATGTAGTTTTTATTGAATAAAGTGACAAAACTCTCCTCTTCTTGGGAAATCGGCTGGGCTCTATCTTGGGCTAACACCAAGGTAGAGTTTGTGCCAGCTCTCGTGATCGATGACGCAGAAACCAAAATGCGTACTGGATCAGTACTTTGTTGAGCTATAGTTCTTTGGATTATTTTCCACAGTTTGTAGGACAACAAATTCGCTTTGTGGATCAGTTGCTGTTCTTCTACGGTTTTTTTCTTCATTTTAAGCCAATTTTTTGCCTACGATTAGAATATCTCTGTTAATAGAGATCTGCAGCGGCATTTTTACGACTCTCTTCATAGATGCGTAGAACGATTCTTTGCTTATTGCTCGTGTAATAATAATTTATGATACAAATTTGAGCAAACCTGTGTTTATAAAAACAATCAAAACTAAAAATGGAAAATACACAGAACAACGTAATCGTGGATTTATTTTCCAAATTTTAAAAAATGGGTAACCTAGTAAATGTTGGAGGTTGTATTCTGTATGTATTAATAATTATTAATCGTATAATGTATAAAAAACTTTATCATTTTTTAATGTAAATTATTTCGAATTCATTTAAATGAAAACACACTTCTTTAAATGGTACGGGTTCACAGTAATTAACAAAGCTTATTTAATGTCAAGAAATAATTTCGAGAAATTTTGATATTCAATAAATTAAATAGACAAAAAAATAAACACCTACATAAATATAGTTTTTCGAATCAATTAGGTTTGAACAAAGCATGTGACGGTCTTACTTGATTACCCAAAGTAACAAGCACACAAAACTTCAACAAAAGGGAACAATGATATTGTTTTACCTTTAATTGGTCATTTTGCAAGATTTGGTTTTAATTTCATGAGTAATTTAATTGTTTGTTTATGTACAGTATAGAAATAAATCGGTATGAACAGCTAATAAAAACTGAAAACTTGTCAAAATGCTAGCCTTCCTTCAAGTTAAATGTGTAAGATGGAGCCACTGATTTTTAGATTATACTGTAAACAAATAATAATACACAATTTAAATATAAAGAGCAATAACTGTTAATAATATAATAAATAATTAAAAGACAAGGGTCGGACAAGGATTAAAATAATTTTTATAATATTTTATAAAATATTTTTTACACTGCATGTATATATAGAAATTTACAATTATTAATTGTTCAAATAACTGTAATATTATTTTTGTCAATTCTGTGACATTTTTCAAAAATATGTTGGGCTACACTAGATTTTTCTATTTTGTTGAATTTGAGATGAACCATGTATTCATCAAATCTAGTGTGAATTGATCTACGTGTTTGCCTAATATACTTTAGTTACAGTGTTTACAATTAATTTCATAAATCCACGACTTTTTTGAATGCCCTGTTTTATCTTGAGAGTTACCGAGAAGACTTTGTAAAGTTGTGCCCGAGTTGTAAACAACTTGAGAGTCTACATTTTTGAAAATTTTGCTCAAACCTGTGGTCATTGAAGGAGCATAAGGTACTGATATAAAAGTTGTTTCCTGTAGTTTGTTTACAAAAGTCGTTGATTCAGTGACAACTTTCTTATATTTAATTTTTTGAACTATTTTATCAGTAATTCTTGTCTCAAAACCATTTTAAGGAAGCTTGCAAACAAGTAATTTTATAAAATCTTAAAAGTAATAAATCAGTTTGCCACAATGACAATTTAAAAATTATTAAAAGTTCGCATACAAAAGACTGTTTTTATTTAAAAGCTGATTAAGGTAATAAGGTTGTTATTCTACACAAAAAGATATTGAGATAGGGGTTAATCACCTTATTTACTACTGGTCCTTACAAGTTAATTTAAAAAAATCCTTTGCTAAAAATTATAAGAGAAATCAAAAACATTTTGAAAATTTGTAATAACCTCATTACTACAGAACTAAAACGGAAATTACATGTATCAAACCCTGTTGTCCCTAAACTCTATTGTCTAATAATACTGTAATGAATTTAATAACTTACCACTTCGGCAACCCAGCTTTGCAGTCAAACATTCTTTAGCATTTATCAATAAAATTAAAAATGTCCAGTTGCATGAAAAGGAGTTATTAGTTTCGTTTGATATAAGCTCTCTTTTTCTAAGTGTTCTTAATCCACAAACTTTAATCTACTTTAATGACTTACTGGTTAAAAATGCTTTGGATCAGACAATTATTAACGAATATATTTGACTGACCGAAATTTGCATAAAACTAAATATTTTTCAATTTTCCCGGAATTTTTTCTAACAGCAAGAAGGTACTGCAAAAGGTATTGTCACCGTTCTTAGCTGGCCTTTCTATGAGCCGTTTTGAAAAGGATCTACAAAGTAAGCTCCAATATTTTCCAAAAATTTGGTTAAGGAATGTGAATGAAATTTTTGCCATTTTTGTAAAAAAAAATGCAAAATTGATGATTTTGTTCAAATTTTAAATAATTGGTTTCAAAGCATTAAATTTGCTTGGGAAAAAGAAGTAGATGGAAAGTTACCATTTTTAGACACTTTAGTAATTAAATGTAATAGTAGATAAGAATTTGATATTTATAGAAAAAATACCAGTACGCTTCGCTACATCACCACAAACTCTCATCATTGTCCCCAACACAAGATGGCGAGTTTTAATATCTTAGTTCATCGGCTCATTAATTTTCTTTTGAGTAATGAAAGCCTTGAAAGAGAGCTCAAAATTATATTAAATTATATTATTATATTAAATGATGCAGACCGGTATAATGGTTTTGAGACAGAAATTGTTGATAAAATAGTTCGAAAAATTAAATATAACAAAATGGTTACTGAATTAAAGACTTTTGTAATCAAACCAAAGAAAACAACTTTTATATCAATATTTTATGCTTTTTCAATCACAAGAGGTTTAAGCAAAATTTTTAAAAATTTAGACTCTCCAATTGTTTACAACTCGGGCACAAGTCTACAAAGTCTTCTCGGTAAACCTAAAGATAAAACAGGGCCTTTAGAAAAGTCGTGAATTTATGAAATTAATTAAAAAAAAATTGCAATCAAAAGTACATTCAGCAAACACGTAGATCAATTTACACTAGATTTAAAAAACAAATGGCTTATCTCAAATTCAACAGAATAGAAAAATCTAGTGTTGCTCAACATAATTTTGAATAGACTCTCGAAAGCGTCTAGAAATACATAGAAACAAAGGACGTCTAATCAATGTCAATTTTGGACCTATCCCAACTTCTTTCTTATTCTTATTGGTTGAAAAGAAAGGAAAGTGAAAGTTGGTGGAAGTCGGCGCGATTAGTATATAAAGCTAACAATGTTTGTGTGTAAACATTATTATTTTGTTTTAATTCTTACATGAGAATGATAACTTTGTTGTCAAAACGTGCGTCGTATCAAGTAAAAAAGTTTGGTGTTAGTGGATGTTTCGCGTTTTATTTTTTATTAGTTATATACGAAAAAACTTTATTTATCAAAACTGAGGTGCGAACATTGACAAAAAGTTATAACTGAAATTAATAAATTGAGGGCCATTTCATCAAAAAGTGAACCGGTGTGCCGAATTTTTTTGTTTTAAATTTCACTAAATTAAGAGCATTTTTCCAATGTAACAAATCTGGATTTTTATACAAAATAACAGATTATTAAAAGGGGTCATTAATATTCAAATATTTTTATTATTTTTAGTTATTTTATTTAAACTGCTATTACTTAGGTACTTACTTACAAATTTCTAATCCTGTACTTTAATCCTGATTTTCTTTTTGTTGTATAATATTTACTATATTTTGTTTATCATGTTTTGAAGGTTATAGTCCGAGATATCCTAAACAATATTTTGTTTCTGTTACATGATGTTTTTTCATTCTTGATTTTCTAATTCTTTGTTAGTCATAATATTTTGTCCCACTCGTGACAATAGTATATTAAGTATGGAGAACGGTAATCCTTAACGTTCGACATGCTTATAAAGTTTTTTGCGCGATTGAAGTTTCTAGAATAATAATAATAATAATAATTTATATCAATACATTTATGATAATCGGTAAGATTGAAACTAAAAACTTTGGGTGGCTGTTCCATGGTTGCTATGGTTTTGTTCCAAACAAGTAAAATTGTCTTTTTGATACAATCATTCCTACATAGTTTTGTTTTGTGGTTCCGTTTTCGAAGCAAATATGAGCGATAGTGATGATCTACCGGATGATTTAGAAGACGCTTGGCAAAAAGGATGTTTGGCAATAATTCCAGAAAAATCTAAAGCTCGATATGAACAGACATACAAGTTGTTTAAGGAATGGCGTGAAGCAAAGAAGATTTCTGTAAATGAAAAGAGCTTGTTAGCGTATTTTGTGGTGAGAAGTGGACACTTTAAGGCCCCAGGCTGTTTATGGGCGGAGTATTCTATGCTGAAGAGTACAATTTTTCTCCATGATGCTATCGATATTTCTAAGTTTGCTACATTAATTGCTTATCTTAAGAGAAAAATCATTGGATATCCGCCTAAGAAGGCTAAAATTTTTACCAAAGAAGACATGGAAAAATTCTTGAATGAAGCATCAGACGAACAATTTTTAATTCAAAAGGTATGTTGTAGAATTGTAGATGATGAGGTGGTACATCTGAGTTCTAAGGAAACAATGTATTTGCAGGTAGTAATGATATTGGGAGTATCGGGCGCTTGTAGACGAGAGAAACTGTACAATATTAAAATGAGTGACATAGAAGAACATGAAGAAATGTTTATAGTAAATATTCCAAATAAACACAGTTATTAATAAAGAAAATGAAGCAGTTCATTATTTGGAAATACTTAAGATTAAAATACATAAGAAATCGACCAAGCAACCCAACGTCAGATCATTTATTTCTGAACTATCGAAATGGCAAATGCACTAGGCAAGTCACAGGAAAAGGCATAATTGGAGGCTGGCCGTCAAAAATTGCAATGTGTTTAAAGTTGCAAGCCCCTGAAGGTTTTACTGGACACTCGTTTCGACGCACATCGGCTACACTTTTGGCGAATAACGGAGTTGATGTGTTGGGACCAAAAAGACATGGTAAGTGGCGTTTATCAACGGTGCCTAGAGTTACGTGGAAGATTCCCTCCAAAACAAAATTGAATTTGCTCATAAAATTTTACACAGCGATGTTGATGGACTATTACAACAACCTGGGACTTCTACGTCGGAAAGATTGTCTGTTAACACTAGAAACTCAAATGCGAGTGGTATTGCTACTATTAATTATAATAATTGTACATTTAATTTTAATAAATAAATCGCAAAATTTTTTTTTAGATTTAATTGCTTACCGTTCACTGAACGGTAAGTGAATTACTTACCGTTTTGTTACACGTAGCAACCAGTAACAACAACCTACCGTCGTGGAAACAGGCACAGTAAACTGATAAAAACAAACCAATCGCGCAAAAAATATATAAAAATCTTAATTTTGTCTAAACTGATTTTAAATAATTAAAAATGTACTGCCTCAATAAAATGTTCTGGCAAGTACCCTGTTTATTAATATGTATGTTAATTTATTTTTCGCTTCTATCTAATAATCGGATTACATTTTTCAATATCCCACCCGTGATAGATTTATTTAAATTATTATTTTAGAGTAAGGTGTTATGAATACTTTAAAAGAACAAATGATAAAACATTGTTGCAACTTGTATTCGAATTTATTTTGAATCCAAGTTGGCTTTGACACTGACAGTGCGCACGTCATGTGAACGGATAGTATTTAGTTGACATTTCTTTCGTAAAATTAATAAGTTTTATTGTGAATTAGTAGACAGTTTAACTATTTAATTCGTCAAAGGTAAGTCCAATTTAAGTAATTCAACATTAGTTTACACCGTGTGTTCAATGTTTTTTTAGAAAAATGGCTAAAACTAGTTCCGGTGAAAGGATGAGAAAATTTCGGCAAAAATTTCGGTAATTTATTAATGCAAAAGAGAGCAAAGGAAACTGAACGGAAGAAAAAATATCGTCAAGAAATTAAAGAAAATGTGTTGGTTGATAAGATTAAACTACCATCTAATCTAGGTTCATGTAAGTGTACTCAAACTCTCGGAAAAGCTGTGAAAAAAGTGAAAATGTCGTTACCACAAAGTCCACAAAAATGACAGCTGTTGTTAAGAAAATTGTATCTGATATGCGTTTTTCACCCGATGAAATATTTGATTTAAATGCAAAAGAAGCAATAAACACGAACATGCTAGTCAAGAAGAAACGGCAAAAATATGAATTTTATGAATCTGACAAAATTAGCAGACAGGCACCAGGACTGAAAGATGTCAAGAGCATAAAAAATATAGAAACAGGTAAAAGGTCTTTAGTCTACAAAAAGCATCTAGTTATTACTCTCAAAAAAGCATACAATATATTTATTTAAGAAACTCCAACAATAAATATAAAAAAACAAAATTTTATGAAATGCGACCTAAACATATCTGTTTGTAACGAGAAATATCACACAACGCTTGCATCTGCAAATGTCATGCAAATCTTAATTTTTTAACAGAAGCTATTCATAAACACAAATCTAACTTTCCACTGGATAGCTCATTTTGGTTGAACCTAATTTGTTGTGATACAGAAAGTGAAAATTGTATGTGGGACATCTGCACTATCTGTTTCAAAAGTTTCAACAAATTTTTATTTAATAAACCCAACCCTGAGGTCTAAATTGCTTGGAAGGGATGGAAGGAAAAACATGGTCGGCCACAGTTTAGTGATAAAAAGTGGTTCTATAGAAGAAGCTGCAAAAACACTGTCCCTACTATTTCCTTCTTTAAAAAACATACATTCATCAAAGGAATTCAGTCATCAGTTTTCAAAAAAATGAAACATTGCTTACGTAATGAAAAAGCCATTTTGCAAGTTGATTATGCTGAAAAGTATACAATCATGTGCCAGGATGAAATCCAGAGTGTTCATTGGAATCACAATAATTGTCAAATCAAACAATTGTCTGTCTTCACTGGTTATGCTTGGTTGCAAGATAAAGTAGTCAGATCTTTTGCCATTATTTCTGATGAATTAGATCACAATAAGTTTAGTATTTTTGCTAATTTGAAAAAAAATAATTTTATTACTGAAAGCTGAATTCCCGGCTTTAAGAATAATTAAAATATTCGCTAAGGGATGTGCAGGCACAATTCAAAAATAAGTTTACACTATCGAATCTCTGCTATTTCTTTGAAGATTTTGGATTAAGTGCAGAGTGTTTTTTTTTGTCATTTTACATGGCAAAGGTGCAGTAGACGGCATTGGAGGACTGGTAAAACGTGCAGTGTGGAATAGGGTAAAATCTAAAAACTGGGTTATAAATGATGCCAGAGATTTTATTAAATGTGCCGAAGAAACAATTTTTAATGTACAAATTCTTCACTTGTCTAAGAACAAAATTAAAGAAAACCTAAATACACTTAGTACCCGATGGAACTATGTTTTACCTATTCCGGGTATTCAGTCTAAACACTTTTTTAAGGCATATTCTTCCACCGAATTGGTTATTGGAAATACGTTTTATTCATAATGTTCTAAATATGTGGTAATAAAAAAAAGTGTTTAATTTTTTGAAATGTTACAGTCTTCAATAAATTTAATTAAAATATAAAAAAATAACTGATTTCTAGTTCAAAAATAATTCACAAAATTAATTTTTATGACTTATTCTAAATATGTTTGACTTTTAAAACGGAAATATCCCACCCGTGACATCTAAACGTCCCACCCGTGACAATCTTTTAATTTTAATTTAAAAATGTAGTGTTTGATTTTCTTAATATGTTTTTTTTAGAATTAAAATATTTATACAACGTAAAACGAATCTAAATTATGCTAAATTTTCTATGGCCGCATATTTCGCAGAACTTTTTACGTTTTCTTCGAGTATCAGTTTTGAACAAGTTTGCTTGTCTCACCCGTGACAGGTTGTTCCACTCGTTTATTAATTTTTTATTCTTTAATAAATTTGTCACTAATATCTCTAGTATGTGTAATTACTTTTTACATTAATTGTTGAAATCTAAGGTACTTTAAAAACATATATATTTATATAAATTCTATACAATAATACTTTTAATTTCCGAGATCTATAATGCCAGTGAACCACCCGTGACAATGGAATAGCTCTTGAGTAAAAGGTATAAATTATAAATGGAAGGAAAACCTTGACGACAATAACTTTAACAACTTAAAACTTTAGCAATAGTCTGTAATTTAAGTTCTTAGTATATAAGAAAATTCAGTTTTTATTAATGGTTTCTTATACTGCTTACACGTGTTCTATAATTATTGAAATGACAGAAGAATTAAAAGAAAGCTATAAAATGCTTAAAGTGTTTCTCTGCTTTGAGCAGAATGCAGCCAGAAGCATTACTAGAACAAAGCAAAAGAGAGATGCGTCTGCTTCAGCTCTGGCCTAAAGGCCATTCCAAATATTATCGTTTACGTTATTGTATAACTTTATTAATAGTTTCGCCATTTGTTCTCGGTACAATCTCACATTTTATTAATGCTCTTTACGGTACCTGTCTTTCTGCAAAATCATGCAATAATAAAAAAAAATTATAGAAAATTTAGACTTAGACTTGAGTGGCGACATTTCTGTAATTGCAGCACAGCTTGGTATGCATTTTATGCTGATACCATTCGTATGGGGTCACAAGAAAATCGTTTTTCTCTGGGACCGTTTAGGGTCACATTCAGTTTTCGGCAAACCTGATAATTTCGATAATCGTTGCAGGCAACTGAATTTCTACTCTAGACTATACGCGTATTATTGCTACCTGGGGATAACAGTTTATATCACTATGAAAAACCACGGAAGAATTGAATGTCGTAAGATAAACCTTGAAAAAAATTTGACCGAAATTTGCGGTCTAGCCACCACATTTTGGGCACCATTTAATGTTGACTTTTTTCCTCTCAAGCACATACTGTTTATTGCTCAGTGCATAGCTATCTTTATAGTCATTAAAGGAGGAGCTGCCGTTTCGTTTACTACATTTGAAGTGGGTGAATATATTGTTCTAAAACTTAAACATCTCAAAAGATTGTTAAGAGAAGTTTTTGATGATCCTGATGAGGATGCTCAAAAAAGGAAACTTTTACATTGCATTAAGTATCATCAACATATTATCAGGTAATTGTGTTTTAATATAATTTACATAAACTAATTTCTAAATAGTCTTCAAAATTTGTTTGATGAAAGGTACAAGCATTGCAATGGGTGTTATATTTTGATGATTGGTGTTATCATGGCAAGTCTTTCTAACGAAATTTTTAAAGTCAGAAAAACTATAAAAAAAAACTTTTCTAAACATTTTTTTTAGAATCAGAATATTGAAGCAATACTACATCTAGCAGGATGGATTTTTAGTTTCTTTATTTGCTGTCTTTCTGGTCAATCAGTACTTTCAGAAGTACGTTATTAAAAAATATAACTATCTTTAAATCAAATTTTTTTAGAGTTTAACTGTTCCAAATGCAGCTTTTGAGTCTAAATGGTACAAGACATCAATTTCTTTGCGAAAAGACCTTTTACTTCTGATTCTGAGATCACAAAAACTGTTTGAGCTTCACGCATCTCCTATTGGGACAATGTCTTTAGATCTTTTTGTTGCTGTAATCTAACACTTTTTTGGTAAAAAATATTTTAAAAATGTTTTTCAGATGGTTAAGACTTCATATTCATATTTCACTCTTTTAAGTCAATCAACATAAACTGGTTAATTTAAAGCTTCTTATAACCAATGACTTGTCGAATATTACATAAAACCTATTCTCAAAAAAGCTTTAGTAGTGCTCTATGTTCAATTCACATGTGTCACGTAAATGCTCTTACTTATTTATTAACTTATTAATTAAGATAAAAGCACTCGTAAGTTTTCATTATTTTTTTTTAAATATATTATGTATTAAGTAATTTTGGTACTATATACTGAAAGTAGTGAACGACTTACGCTATACGTCAACAACAAAACAAATTTGGTTGATTGTAGAATCTCGTCTGTTTGCTTGATTTTACAATATTCAACCGCATCTCTTATAGCGAATTAACCGTCAAGTAATTAATTCGTGTAATTCAGCGGGCTGGATGTTATTCATTCAACTGGTCTACAAGATCATATGTAATTTGCTCGGAAATCAGTAGCATCGATGCGAAAACTGTGCTCAAAATATTTATTGCTTAAATTTAAGGATCTATTATAGCTGAGTGAGTGATTGTCGATGTACCCGATACTTGTACCGCGTTTAAGTAATGCAAAATAAGATGTCAAAATGATGCGAAATCACGGTACTGTAAGGAAATCTCGCCGAAGCCTGCTCATAAAGTAAAACTATTAAAACGTGTTGATAGTTAACTGTATTGTCGAATCTTTTGTAAAAAATAACAGCTTTATTTTCTGTATTATATTTGTTTTTTTTAGGTTTATTATCTTTCAATCGGTCAATATTTATTGATGTATATGTAGCTACAATTTAATTTAACCTTGTAAACAATGTATGTACCAAGTGCACCTGCAAAGTTCACAAAGAGAAAGACATAAAATGGGCTAATTCAACAGTCTATTAGAAACTTCATATAATTTTCTTTCAATAATAGGTTTGGTTGCGTTTATGTTTTCCTACAACACATGAGCGATCTGTTATTACTTGTTAAATTAATTAAATAATTTAATATTTGTTTCTTAAAATATGTGAAAAATATTTTCAAACACTGATTAATTCAAAATTATTAAACAATTTTTTTCAAAGAGCTAAGGTGTGATAAAACTGGTAAATTTTGAAAATAAATTAGAGTTTAGCGTAATTTATGTCTTCTTATTGTCTTATTTCTTTTAATTATTGCTTAATTCTTAACTTGTTGTCATTGTTGTTTTTTTAGAATAAATTTGTTAAATTAAATCTTCTACATAGTTTCATTATCAACTTCTCATCTGTTCTGTCAAAAACTAGTCGAAAAGACATTTTATTGCTTGAAGTGTTATCTGCAGAGCAGCATATTACAAGGTTTCCTTGTTCAAAAGATCTTTAAGAAAAAGTAAGCAGCGAAAAAATAAAAACAAAAAGTCTCTATTACAAAAATTGGCGCTAAACGTGGGAGTCAAGTGAGCATAGGTAACGGTCGGTAAAACAGGTCTTGCTTAACAAAGTGGAATTAGTTAACGTAGGTAGACTCAAAATATCTAAAAGTAAGCTGACTTTTAAGACCCTTCTTACACCAAAGAATTTATGGAATAGCAGACAACCGTAAGGATGGATCTTGATTTATGACAGTTTCCGCCGCCAGTATTTTACAATATTTACGTGCGAAAATCTATTTTTACGGTAGTTTGCCTCTCTATAAATTGTACAATGGTTAATTTTTGGTTTATAGAAGGGTCTTAAAAAGTCAGCCGACTTTTAGATATTTTAAGTATAAAAATAGAGCTACCGCTCCTTTAGTAAAGTTAGAAATATAAAGGTAGCCTACAGTAATGATGAAGTCACCATTTTATCCAGAAAGAATCAATTTCTTCTTAAATTCTTTCTTCAAAAAAACAAAAATAATTGAATTTACATCAAAAATTAAAATTGTAAAGCATTACAAATAATATCGTAAAAAGCTAACTGTTTTTAACAATTAAACACTCTTTTGGAGTATTAATTAACAACAAAAAGTTTTAAATAGCTTTTTACAAATTATTTTAGTGCAATTGAATAATTTATATTTCACAACACGAACATGTTTCCAAATCAAATAAGTAGCCAAAAGAGGTAATAAATAATACATAGATGGTCGGTGCGTAGGACTAGTCACACTACTTCGTGTGTCGTTGGCTAATTAAAATAGCAGCAGTGTCTGCTGTAACTCATAGGTCTCTAGTGAGAAATTATAAACAAATTAGTAAAATAGCTTAGGTTGAATTAAGCTATTTTTATTAGTAAAACCATCACTTGTTTGACTTTTTGATTGTTCAACAAGTTACATTAATGAATGGTTCGATATCAGGACATTCGAAGTAAGCGAACTTGTTTATTTATTGATTTACAAATTAGGTATTGCGCTATTTTATGAATAAAATAAACAATAAATAATTTGTTATTTTATTAAATGTTAACAGAAAAATTATTGACCAATAGGTCGCGTGCATAGGATTTTACCCCCCCTACACTGGAGGACCAACAAAGTCAGCTGATCCATTTGATTAGCATTGAGTTTAGTGTTGTTGAAGTGATTTTTGTTGTTTTTTAACGTTTTTTGAACATTTTGGTGTCAGTTTTGTTATTATATATTTAACAGAAGGTTTAGTGAGCATTTTAAATATAAAAAATCTATTTTAATATATATTTTTAGTGGACTTTTCGGTGTGTTTAATTGGACTTGTTTTTTATCTGGGTGATTTATACAGAATAAGTGTGTTGCATTAGTTTTAAGGTTTAGTAATTGTTTTAAAATTAATATCTAATTAAAAATATAACTATTTTTTACTTGAATAAATACATAAAATATTAGGTTAAGGATTTTTTGTTGGTGATTATTAGAGGTTACCAATATGTAGTTATACTTTTAGGATTTCCCAATAGCTAGTAAGTAGTAAGCACATGGTTTTTAAATAAATACCCAATTTAAAATAAAACAGTTTTTCAGTTTGGTAAATTAGATAATTCAATCTATTTTTTAGATTTTTAATTTTTCTAAATTTCTGTTAAAATTCTTAGGTTAGGTAGGTAAGTAATATATAATTATCATGATAGAATAAATTTATTCTCTACAAAGTGGATGAAATACATTTAAAGTTTAAAGTTTTATACAAACGTGTTTCTTCTGTAACAAATAAGTTTATTAATTTTAAATAAAAACCCTGATTGCACCAGTTCTTGTCATTTCTTTATTCTTCACAATTTCATTAATATTAAACAAAACAGCACACACGTGGGCACAGACTTCCCCTAACCCCGCAACATAATCACAGTGGGCTGATTGAATATATCCATTTTTTTACAAATAATCTAAGGATTTAAAAGTTTTTCGTTCAGTCTTTGTGAATGCAATACCTACAATTTTATAAAGTCAATAAAATTTAATGACATTTTACCTTTCCAATTATTATCAGACAATTATCACCAAATAACTTTACCCCAATTTTCTTCACTCACCCACAAACAGCTTGGTTATAAGCTTCCATGGCTTTGTATGCACACATTTCTTCCTTGGTGTAAGCACTTTTTGTGTTCACCAAGTAATTGACAATATCAAAATATAAGATGTTGGAAAAATCTTCGATTAGTTGACAAACAGTTAATATCCAACATATAGGGGTCTACACCCCCAATAGCATTTATCTTAAAAAGATATCTTCAACTGCATAAACTAATCGCTCATTAGACCGGACATTGTTGTCTATCTGCAATAATTAAAAATTTAGTTACACAAAATAACTAAAATATTTACATACCTTCAAACCTATATGTTAGGAAATCCGTAAAAAAACTTGAAAGTATAACTTAATAACCAACAAAGAATCCTTAATCTAATATTCTATTTATTAGTATTTATTTACTCAACTGAAAAAAGTTATATTTTTAATTAGGTATTAATTTTAAAACAATTACTAAACCTTAAAACTAATGCAACACACTCATCCTGAATAATAAAACTGAATAAAACTGAATAATTAAATACACCGAAAAGTCCACTAAAAAAATGTATTAAAATAGATTTTTTATATTTAAAATGCTCACTAAACCTTCTATTAAATATATAATAACAAAACTGACACCAAATGTTCAAAAAAACGTTAAAAAACAACGAAAATCACTTCAACAACAGTAAACTCAATGCTAATCAAATGGATCAGCTGACTTTGTTGGTCCTCCAGTGTAGGGGGGGTAAAATCCTATGCACGCGACCTATTCAAAGAGATAAAAAAATATTGTTTACTTATTGTCAGTGAGATTTCAGACGCAATTGGTGCTTATTGTTCTTTTCTACGCTATAAATCTCTATAATTTGTATCTATTTAAATTTCAGTTATACTCCTAGTAACTTTTGATATCAACGGGTTTTTTAAGTATATGTTACCATACTTAATTTTGGTTATTTTTTTCATACTTTTTGTATTTAAATTAAAATTGTGAAAATGGACACTGAAACTTTCGAAGACAATAGGCTGTCGTGATTTTTAATGACTATCGTCGCTTTGCAGCAAGTATTCGTAAATTAATTCATAAATTTAAAGCTTTTTGGTATTTTATTGTTAGTTTAAAATGTTTAAATCAATCGATGATAAATAGACGTCAGACTACAATTCATTTTAACCTTGTAAAAAAATGTACCAAGTGCACCTGTGAGTTCACATATAATTTTGCTTCAATAATTAAATAGATTCGGTTGCTTTTCTTGCAACACATGGGCATTTTCTTGTAGTACATGGGCGTTATGTCGTTATTTATTAAAACGATTTAAACGATACCAGGAATATTTATACTTTAACCACTATTTAACTCCAAGGATGATCTCTAATTGAGGTACACACATTTATAAATATTTTGCAAGAAATTACCTAAATTAATTTTTTATTTAGAATCGAATTCTATAAAAATACTAAAATGTATAATTTTTATACAAGTAATTGTTAGGTAGAAACTGTTTAGATGTTTTGTTTCACGTGTAGGTCGTAAGAAATACGCTAGTTATTCAAGTATTATTTATTCAAAACACTAAATTTGTGTTTGTTATGATCATCTTAATGCTACTTATTAATACTGTCTAGTATTAATAAACACCACCTACTTGGTTTCCTAAAGATAGAGAATAATTTGAATTTTATTTAAATGTGTCGTTTCAAAAATAGTATCAAAATTATAGAAATTTTTTTGAGCATTATATAAGTTTGTCCTTTTCAACATTTAAAATGTTCAACTAATATTTCGAATATTTTTTAAATACTCTTTTATACTAGTACAGCCGCGAGAAGAAAATTTTAATAGTCAAATTAATTTACTGACATCAAGGAAAATGCTGAATTGTTTCAAAATTTTAAACATAATTTTAAACTTTTTGATACTCAATTTTCAATTACTGTTTTTGGTTCTGTTATTAATTAGTCCAAAATCATCACTACCGTTGAAAACCTTTTTTTTTGAACAATGTTATTTTTTTACTTTTGCTAAAACTGTTTGAAAAAGGAATAAATATGAGCTTTTAACCAGAAAGCATTCGTTTAAGTTGTTTTTTTTTTTGAAATAAGTAAAGCTGCAAAACGAAACAAAGAACAATTATACTAGTCAACAAAGTTTAGACTTTATTCTATAAATTTGGTCTAGCATATTTTTTTAAATTTACTTTAGCTTCATATTTGTAATAAACAGCAATAAACTTGTAACTTAGTTCAAATAAGAATGTTTATGTTTTACTATAAGAAATATTCATATTTGAGCAAAATTAAAGATAAAGTTAAACAATTTATTAACATCATATATAAAAAACGCGAACAAAAGCTTAAGAAATTTACAAAACAAAATTAAGAATAATAAAAAATTAAATTAGTTTACTTAAAAATCAGCTAAGTAGGGCGTCTTTTTGCCTGTATTTTTCTATTTAGTTTATTTCAAGTGCTTCCATTAATCTTTCAACCTCAGTACACACTGTAAATGCGCCTTCTGTTTTAAAAAAAAGTACCAAACTTTTAGAACGGGTACGCAAATATGAAATTGAGATGTCAGAGTCTAAATGATCACTGCTTTAACCGGGACACCAATAGTTCCGCCTTGTTTTTTGGTAGTTCTAGTTCTCTTATAAGGTCATTTAATTTCGCCTGAGTTATTTTATGCGGAATCGCATGTTCAGCTAGATATAGTAGTACATTCATTAAACTCATCTTCGATTTCTTCAGATGATGGCTGAAGTGATGAAAGTATCTGAGGTCTTCGTAGCTTTCCTTTTGCAAACGCTTCTGAGCTGAGATCAGCTGAACTGATATGATCAGCTCACTTTAAATCATCTCAGTACAGTGGTTAAAAGGAACTCACATCTGAGTTTCTCGTCTTAGTTAACCTCAATTTAACGATTTAACTGTTGGTCAAGTGTTTAGCTACCTTTTATTTTCTTAAATATTAATAATAATAATAATTTATTGTGTTAGAATTTACAAAATAAATTTACACTTGTCTAAAATAATTTGATATAGATTTAATATATTCCTAAAAACTGTAGAAGGCTTCATTAAATAGAAACTTCTTAATAATTTTTTTTGAACACTTTGAAACTATAGTTTTTTATCCATATAGGCAGTGTAATGTAAACTTTGGTGCAGAAATATGAAAGGCTACATCGTGATCTATTTAACCTAGTAAAATCTAATTTTATGAAAGACTTGTGTCTAGTAGAGTACCTATACATAATAAAATGACTGATATTGAGAACACTATTCTTCTTCTAAATGAATGTCTTTTATTTATTTTGCTTAAATTACCGGTCAATTCCTTAAATTAAAAAAAAATACGCACCTATTCTTTTTTGCCTATTGTTATACGTGAATCTTACTGTATTATGCAATTATGGTGTAGTTTTCAAGCGCCGTTATAAAACACACAAAAATTTTTAAATGCAACACCTATTTGTTTGATAGACAAACTTAAAATGGACTAAATGTTTTCATGTGAAATACGGTGCATCCAAAAGGGTCTCATTAATATTTCGAAATTTATTACAAAACTATAACTATAAACTAAAATTGTAGAATTTTTGAACGTCTTTACCGCGTTTATTTTTACCCCTACTACCCAAGTGAGACAATCTCACTAAACTGCATCACTGTGGGTGATGCTTCGGCGGTAAGGGGGGAAGTGAGAATCTCAGATCAATTCATCTGAGTAACGACAAATGGAACGAACAAATAAGTGAGTTGTACGAACTGAGCTGAGAATATTTGAGATCAGGTGCAAAAGGGAAACAGCTCTTGTAACTGATGCCACGTTAGGATAAACAACGTTTTTTTTTAGAAATACTTCTTGTAAGGGATGTGGTTACAAAATAACAATCATCTATATCATTGGTTGGTTTGCGCCAAACAGTAGGAACCGCAAAAAGCATCTTCTCAATTTTCTCTTTCTCCCACTGGTACAGATTTACAAAGTAAAAATTGCAACATATATTTGGAGTCCATGACTTATCGAGATGTTTCATCGACATTCCAAAACAAGACTTGTAAAGTTCTTGCACTTTTGGGGTTATATTTTGTTTTTGTGACAATAATGTGACATTTCCAAAAATAAAATAAAACAAAAATTGGTGGCATTATTAACACAATTTTGCGGAATTTTGTAACAAAATTGTACACGTCACTGACAAAATGTTTTATTCTGACAGTAGACGTCAAAATATTTTATTGTTTTTACAGATAATAGTAATAGTATATTATAGTAGAAGTCTGTTAGGCTTGGCCGAATTTATTTTTTTGATTTTATTAATTTTAATTAAAATAGAGATGATTTAGAGTGCGTTGTACGTTGTCAATGTCAACCGTTGTTTACATGAAAATTGTTAACAATAAAGCATT
The DNA here is from genome assembly GCA_029207805.1 of Tribolium confusum. NCBI lineage: Eukaryota > Metazoa > Arthropoda > Insecta > Coleoptera > Tenebrionidae > Tribolium > Tribolium confusum. The sequence continues at coordinate 18,590,018 of JALGAY010000006.1, forward strand.
TGTATTTCCATAGTGATTTAGACTTTATGGCCGCTCTTTACGGATCCTTGATTGTTAAGGTATTGTTTTCATTGTAACAAACAGTCCTTAAAGCTACCTTTAACAATAAGGTATTACAAAATATACATTACAAAAAGTTTACGATTGATAGTAGAATTCAATGTTTTCAAGAGAATAACATTATCTTAAATTACTTTGAAACTAGAGCTAAGTTACGATTTAACCGCCTATAGTATTATTCCAAATACTTAATAAAATAAGATTTAGCTAATTTTATCAAAGTTAGAATTTTTCTGTTGACTATAGTGTTACTAGTTTAAGAATTAGAAAGCGCAAAATATTGTATCTTCAAGAAAATGCGAAAAATATTTTGCAAGGTGAGTCTGTTAAAAGTTTAACTTAACTTTTTTAAAAACTAGTTATTACACCAATTTTAGGGTTTATCATTAAAAACTTTGTTTTTTTCTATACGCATGTGAATTTTTTCTAGAATTCTTCTGATATTTTTAAAACAAATAAACTTTATAATTTTTTGGAGTTATCTACAATTTTTTTGAAATGTTTTTTTATTAATTAATTAATATTTATTAGAAGGAATATTAGAAAAATTCTGAAAAAATTCACAGGCATAGAGAAAAAGCAGTATTTTTGATGGCAAACCTTGAAGTCGGTATAACTAGTTTTTGAGAAAAATTAAAATAAACTTTTAACAGACTGACCCAGTATAAAGTTAGTTATCGAAATATTTATAATATGAATGATATTAAATAGAATTAAACGCTTGCTAAATCTTGCTGTAAGCAGTGAAATGGTTTTGTAAATGAAAAACGATAATGTTGTTGAGATGTAGATATCATCACACCCATAAGTAACGATACACTTTCCTCTCAAAGAAAAGAAGAAATCCTAGAATACAACAGGGTGGAATTTTAAATATCTCACTTTTTTGTGCACGATGTATCGTTACTTATGTTGCTGACGTAAAGTTGTTCTTGTCTTTGTTTTAGTAGTAATAGTACGAATGAATTCTCTTCAAACAAAGTGAGGAAAAAATCTGGTGCTGACCTAGTTTACAATGTATTAAGAGGTGAAGAAAGAAATTTAGAAAATGACAAATTGTTGTATTATCATTAAATTTATATAGAATAATGTTTCAATATTTTTTCAATTTCTTGTCACCAGTAATTTAGTGACTGGTACTTTATCTCACCTGTGAATAACATTTTTTCTGTCATTATAAAGTACGAAATCCCATGGCAGAATAAAGTTTTAAGAAGAAAAATACGGATAAAAATAAAAAACGAAACATGCCATTTGTTCAGTTTTGGGTTTTTTGGTCACGCTTTTTATAAATAGAAGATAGTGTAGACCTCTTGAAGCCGAAACAGCATGAAAGATGGAGCTTCTGTTTGGTTGCTAAAAACTACGGTATATTGTTAATTTGTTGAAAAAAAACATTCATAATTGTAATAGTTACTTGTGTCACAAGTTCGAAAAATATTATTTTGCTAGTATGAGAGCAATATTACAGCCAGTTGAGCGAAACAAGCCACTGGAATGTATACTTTTTCTATAAGAAATAGAAATAGTGACTCCTACTCCCAAAAAGATCTCCTACTTAAGCTCATAGCATTATTACGATTTACATATAACATTTCTAATCTTGTAAATTAATTTAAAGCGCTTTGCTACTGTTGTACTAGAATTTTGATTAAATTTGTGGGTTCAACATTGATTTTTAGTGTCATTATTTATATCAATATTACCCCGCTTTGAGAAAGAAAGGATGCTACTATAAAATTTCTAATCTTGTATTGGCAAAACTAAAAACTGAGCTGTTACCAACAAATGTTTGTTGATAGTACAAGAGATGTCATGAATCGTAATAATGGTATCAGTATGTTTAAAAAATTTTTAACAATAGTAATAGTTAATTTGTTAGTAAAATTTATAATTGAAGTCGCTATTTCTGTTTCTCATTGAAAAAGTATGCGAGTATTTGCAAAAACATATGGTCGGATGAATCATAAGATTCCATGTCATACTTTATCTACTTTGTTTTTAATTCCGGCTTTTTTTGAAACCTGACCTGACATTATTTTTAACGATAATACTGCTCTAAGAATAAGACGAATTTTTTTCTACAATAGTAGTGGCAATAGCCTAGCTATGTATTAAATTATTAATAATATTCAAATAAAAACGTAAGTTAATTAGAGAATACGTTTCAAAAAGTCAGTTATGTGGCACGAATTTCAGTATATAAAACGGCAACAAAGTAGAAGTTTTCTAAAAAAAAAGAGTGTCTACAATGGCTTAAGAATCTAGTTGTATTTACACTATTTTTAAAAATTTGCGCAATAAACGTATTTTATTTATTTATTTTAGGTTTATTATAGGTTAAGTGATTGAGAAGAAGATGAGAATGTTGTATACACAGTTTAGCAATTTTTTTTTAGGAGAGATAGAGAATGTTGTATTAATAAAACTTTGATTTTTTTTTTACCAAAAACCTTATATGTACTTTACATAGATTCTTATGTAAGTAAATACCAAAAGTAGAATTTGTTAAACATCTCACCAATAAGAAATATCGAACTGTTAAGGTTCTTGGGCGTGAATTATCAATAGGGGTCCAAAGAAGTTTGGTGGTACAGCTTTGCGTTATAAATTTCAAAGACACCCTGTATATAATAATTAAGAAAAATATATCTGGCAGATCTCTAGATGAGTTTTGTTATATATTTTATTAAAATAAGATAATGTCAAATTAAGAAAATATCGTGCTATTAAATACAAATTTTTAAATGAGGCCATCAGTGTTGTCATTGCTACAGAAGCTTTTACTATTTTTAACCATTTTAAATAAAAAATATTTCATTAATAAGCGTTTTGTATGGTTTGATGTAACAAACAATTGATAATTTTCTAAACCCTCTAATAGCAAATTAGTAGTTGTGATTGTTTGTTATACAATTACTCCAATTACTTTGTCGTTGAAATTTCAGTCAGTTTCAAAAATGACTTTGAATTATGAAGTCACAATTTGTTCTAAAAGTTGCTCTTACCTTCGTGACAGTTTTTTATGGCTGCCAAAGAAACAAAAAAATCCAAATAAATGGTTCTATGTAAAAATTTCTATATTCTTAAGCTTATCTTTTCTAGCAGCTTTTACACCACTTGTATTTCATTGTTATAAACTTTTGGAAAGTAAAATTATTATTTTTTTAATAATAATTATTAATTAGTTTATATTTAAGGAAATATGGATCCTAGTGAAGATCTGTATTACATTATTTCGTACACCGGCTTTGTCACTGTTATGATAATTTATGCAAAGAACGTAAAAAAGATATCATATTTATTTAAGCAGTTGTCCGATTTAAAAAATTTTGGAAAACCTCCAGGTTTTGATAATTGGAATAGAAAATTTGATTTGGTTGCAGTTGGGCTTTATTATTACTTATTAGTGGGAGCAAGCGGTGTAACCATTGCAAAATTATTAACAATACCAAAATGTAAAAGCCAAACAGATTTTGTAATTTGTGGGATAATGATTCCCTTTTCGTTGCCTTGGAAAATTAATTCTTGGTTACTTTTGGGTTTTATTGATTTATATGTTGTTTATTTTGCGCTGATTATTAATACAGCATTGTTTTTTACTATTTTACAACTTTTTGAAGTTACCATAAATATAAAATTAAGAATAGATCATTTGAATGAAATGCTTTTAAAATGTTTTGATGAAAATAATAACACAAAAAGAAGTGAAGAAAACTTAGTAAATTGTATTCGATACCATAATTACATAATCAAGTACTATTTATTACATTTTAGAGAATTTCTGACTTTCTTGTTCTAGTTGTAGCAATTTATTTAAAACATGTTTCACCAATGCAATGTGTTCTTTAATTGTGACAATGGCTCTATCCTGTGGCTGCTTAGAGAGCCAAATTGTTCAGGTAAATTTAAAACTGGGTTAAAAAAAAATGTAAGAGTAATTTTTTTACAGTTAGATTTTATCGCCGTTGTACTGATTTTTGGTTGGGTTTGTTTACTTTTTACTGCTTGTACGGCAGGACAAATTTTAATAGATGCGGTATATGTTCTTAAAGAAAAAATTACATGGTAATGATTGTATTATATTTTGTAGAGCTTGTCTATAAGTGATGCTTCTTACAATTCCAAATGGTACGAAACTGATCTTCGTTTACGAAAGTATTTGATTTTGGTTATGATGAGAAGTCAACGATCTTTAGTTCTCTCAGCTGGACCTTTTAATATTCTTTGCTTTGAATTATTTGTTGCTGTAGATAAATATTGAAATTGTAATTTTACATTCTAATAATTGATTTTCAGATAATGAAATTTTCTTATTCTGTTTTTATGTTACTTAATCAAAATTAAATACAAGTAGTTTACAAAATAAAATTTTTCGATAGTTTTTGTTATTCAATTTTAGTTGTAATATCATAAATTCTTTCTGGAAATCTTTTCGACTGCATTTTAAAAACGGCATTAAGCCTAACGAAAGCGTTAGCTAATTAAATGCTTTTCAGATGCATGCGATAATTTTTTTGGAAATGAATGAAATTTTATGTAATACTCAGCAATATAATCGTTTAACAAATAATTAAATTTGTTATATGATGTTGGTACCATTTTGTCTCCAATTATTTTCTCCTGATCAATGTTAGTTTAGAGAATATTTTAAGTTATTAGATTCGCCTTAGTTAGATAACGTAAAAATACAAAAATTTTGTATTTTTATAGAAAAAAGTCATAACCAAGGTCATAATGTTCTTCTTCCATTGGTTCTAACATAATGTCATTTAATTCTCTGAAGATTTTGTTAAAGATGCTTACTGAGTTACTGGATTATGAACAACGGGAATGGCTTGCATGTTTTAAAATTTAAATGAGTTGTGTGTTTTACATTTTTTTTTTAAGAAAAAAAATGGAACTACTAATTTGCAAAAAGAACACATGAATCTATAAATTTGGAATCAAGATCGCTAAGACAAAAACAAAACCCGTAAAGTCTGTACAAAACTAAAAGTTGTAATTAATAATTTAGATACAAAGTTGCAATTAGACTAATGTAAAATTTTGGTTACCGACATGACTGTCTATTTATTATTATGACTATTTTTTTGTATTTCTGTGTGTCCTCACTTTTCCTTGCGTTTATATTTTTAATTGTTTAAAATGTTTAGTAAATAGCTCAGTCTTATAAACCTTTGACTTCTTTCCGTGACTATAAAGCAAGAACAAATAATTTTTGTGTAAAATTTATAAGATTAGTAGTTGCATTGAGTTTATTATAACAGATAGAGGCGCAACGTAAATGCCTGGAACTAACAGAGTTATTTAGTTTTGGACGACTATACCAGATGTCGCAACAATAGTATAATTTGGTTTACAGTAAATATTCCATTCGACCAGAAAAGTTTGTAATATTAGTAAGTAGCTCAAATCTTCTGGACAGCTGTACTGTTTTATTCGTGTTATGGGACCGCGCGTCGCTCAGTATCACTTCTCCCACTCAACTAGAGGATAAACACTGACTATTTGATTAGATCTTAGATGTTCATTTACATAGCATTTTGTTTTGTGCTGATTGAGGGCTTTTGGTCGCAATTATGCTGTTGAACAAATTTCTGGAACACTTCCTTGGAACCTTTGTCACAGGAATCACAGGATTGGAGGTTCAGTAAATGTTTGAAATATGAAGTAAAAAAAAAACATTGCAATATTTTATTTTTAATAGATTTTTAAGTAACGTAATTCAAGTAAAGAATTTTTAAGTAACTAAGAATATCGGATTTTCGCTACTTTCGCTGTAAATAATCTCTAAAAATTAATGAAGGAAAACAAAAATAAAAACAAATAAGATACACCAATGTACCAGCAACATTTATTACAAAAAAATAAAAGTTTAATAAAAATAATTATAAATATAACATACGTATAATGTTTTCATGTTCAAGACCTACTAGGCTAACCAAATTTATTAAAGATAGTCAAACAACTCATCCCATTATTGCAAAAACGACAAAATAAGCTTCTTAATCAGAAACATGGAGATAAACATTATTTTCATGTCGTATAAATATAATCTCAACAAAGTTAACGCTTGACGCAAGAGAAGAAATGAAAAAGACAACATACAACTGAAAAAAATTAACATTTATTTCAATTTTAACAATAATAATTATTAATTGTAATATGTAACTTATATGTATATTATAACTGTCTTCTTACAAGTTCCTTACTTGGAACGGACAAATTATTTAAATGTTTACATTTTCTTCCAACAAAAAATGTTTCTCTTTCAGGCTCTTAATTTTACATTCTTTATAGTAGTGACCTTCTATTTTTGCCTTCTCTTAGTTTGTTGCAAGGTTTTAATTTTGCCGCAATACTTAGATTTTTTTTGTAAATTCATGTTAAATTTTAGCACATGTTGGTGATACAAATCTGTAGACACAATTCACCAAATAGTAAATTAAACAACCTCAAAATTACTTAATGATTACCTGTGTTTTCTATCAGGTGAAAATGAAGTTGATTTGGTGAGCAATTGTCATATTGACAAAGAAATTAATGGTGTTTCTTCTTCGCTGATTTGCTGACCAGTAACACCTGCAGGTGAAGTTGATAGGGCGTGACCGATTGACTGTTCAATAACTCCTGAGGTTGATAGGTCTTCACCACTTTGCTCTTCTATGACACCTAAAGTTAATGGGCCTGTCTCATCAGAAGAAAATTTAGGTGGACGATCTTTAAATTTTCTTTTAAAAGTTCCCCAAGTAAAACTACCGAATACTTAACCAACCTTTTGTAAATAACTAGGAAAAGCTGGAAAAATTGATGGAACAGCATCATTTTTAAGTTTTGTAACACTGACATAACTCCAGTCAAAAGTCGAAACAAATGAATGTAAAATGAATCGAGCAAAGTAGAGTCCTGACTTTGAATTCCTACTTGTCACGTCTTACAACCTTTATCCATATTTCTCGCAATACCTTGTTCTTGGGAAACCTAAATTTTATTTATTCAGTATTTTGTAACGTCCACATGTAGCATCTGCCAGTAAAATTTTAAAAACTTACCAATAAAAGGTTATTTTTAGATTTTCTCTCGTGTCACAAGATCTGTCTGTTTGATTTGAACACCCATGAGCAGCGCAACAAACCATGTTTCCTCTTTATTGTTTAACACTTATTTCTTGTCTGAACATACACTTTAATATACAATATTATAAACGCCACAAAACACCATTTAAACACGAAAAACAACAGAAACAATCTTGTTTTCTATCACCTTTCAATATTTCAATTTGAGTGCACCAACATGGCGATGGGCCGCGCATGCGCAATACAGCGGTAGTGTGGGTACAAGAAAAGACTTACGTTTAAAACATCGTTCGAAGCGTAACGTTTGTCGCAGCGTTCGTAAAAATATTTGGTTATAGTTTACTTTAGCTGACCACACTAAAAATGCATGAAAAAAATCGGGGTTTTCGCTAAACTTACGTAAATTGATCCCTAGAACACGAATCCGGTGGCGGAGGTTTGATTTTTTAAATATTTTTTACAAAAAGTCCTTTTTTTGGTGAAAAAATTGTTCGGTTTTTACAACGAAAAAAAATTGCAAATTGAAAGTGATGTACATATCTCGTTATTTTTTACGTTTTCATCCTCTTTCACAATTTTTTAAATAACTAAATCAATCTTAATTACTTTTTTTGCATTTATTTTAAAACACTAGTAAATGTCAACTGTCAATTATAATTTACAAACACACAATCGACAAAATATTCAAGACAAATATATTTTGACAGTTCCTGTAAACTTCAAAACTACAGCGGCCCAGCTACCATAGATGCTTTAGAAACACTGTTACGCCCAACTTTTGTCAAATACCTTATAAATAAATAAAAGCGAATGTTATATCTAAACCTGAATATAAACTGAATAAAATAAAATTTAATAAAAAGGCGCTCAGCAGTATTAGCCCGACAATTGACTGGCATGTAATCGAGAATGTTTCTGACAGGTATAGAGGGCAAAGCCCTCTACTACCGAAAAAAGGACCTTATAAAAAAGGCGGTCAATAGCGTCAGCCCGAGGATCGGCTTACTTCGTGGATGTTTTTGATAGGTATAGAGGGCGAAGCCCTCTACTACCGAAAAAAGAATTTTATAAAAAAAGGGGGTCAATAGCGTCAGCCCGAGGATTGGCTTACTTCGAGGATGTTTTTGATAGGTATAGAGGGCGAAGCCCTCTACTACCGAAAAAAGGAACCTATAAAAAAGGCGGTCAATAGCGTCAGCCCGAAGATTGGCTTACTTCGAGGATGTTTTTGATAGGTATAGAGGGCGAAGCTCTCTACTACCGAAAATAGGAACTTATAAAAAAGGCGGTCAATAGCGTCAGCCCGAGGATTGGCTTACTTCGAGGATGTTTTTGATAGGTATAGAGGGCGAAGCCCTCTACTACCGAAAAATGGAACTTATAAAAGAGGCGGTCAATAGCTTTAGCCCGAGGATTGGCTTACTTCGAGGATGTTTTTGATAGGTTTAGAGGGCAAAGCCCTCTACCACGCGAAAAAAGTACATGTAAAAAAAGCGGTCAATAGCGTCACCCCAAGGATTGGCTTACTTAGAGAATGTTTATAATAGGTCTAGAAGATACCGCGCGAAAGAGATTATAAAGACTTATAAAATAGCGGTCAGCAGCGTTAGCCCGAGGATTGACTTAAAATCGGCGATGTTTTTGGCAGGTATAGAGAGCGAAGGTTGTTCGTTACGCGGTATTTTTATCAACGTTATTGCATTCCGACCCATCTAGCTGGGCGGCTGTAGTATTGAAGTTTACAGGAACTGTCAAAAGTTTTTTACTAAAAAATGGATTTTTTAAAAAAAATATTATAAAAACTAAACCTCCGCCACCGGATTCGTGTTCTAGGGATTATTCTACGTAAGTTTAGTGAAAACCCCGATTTTTTTCATGCATTTTCAGTGTGGTCAGCTAAAGTAAACTGTTACCACTTTACTATAGCTCCCCCTGGTATTGTCGTCCAGAAGCTCGCTATAAATGAGTACATAGCATTGCGCCTCTATCTATATAATAAACTCAATGGTAGTTGTATAGACAGACACAGTGTGCCATCTAACGAAGAGTGCTGGAAAGTGCGAGAGTTGGTATAATAATATAAATATACTATATAATATAATATAATATTAATATAATAAAAATACACCTAGAAATATAGTTTCTATTGGTGCACATTTGTGCATGTACCAAGACATTAAAGCGCTCATTTGACCATACGCAAGTATTTTACCTCCTCTACTTCAAGCTGATCTTCGAGCTGACGCCATCAAACGCCTTTTTTACTGGTAATATGTTTATTTACTGATTTTCTGCTATATTCTGTATTCTTCCATCTAGAAAACTATTATTCTGTTAAATGTTTCAATAATATTCTTCCCATTTCGGGGATAATGTTTGCTATTACTATACCTATATAATCTTAATCTGCTATTCAAATTTTTTGTGACGATGTAAAAATGTAATTTTTTAACATGAAATAAATATCTATCTATTATTAACATGAATGTGAAAACACCCCACACTTGCAACTTAGTGAATATAAGTGAAAAGCAAGTCTGTTTTATACAATATTTGTTATTACGAGCATAAATAAATATTCAACTTGTTGTTTGTTGATTTTTCTAGAAGTTAAATAAATGAATGTTCTACAAAACTATAACTATAAACTAAAATTGTAGAATTTTTGAACGTCTTTACCGCGTTTATTTTTACCCCTACTACCCAAGTGAGACAATCTCACTAAACTGCATCACTCAAGGTGATGCTTCGGCGGTAAGGGGGGAAGTGAGAATCTCAGATCAATTCATCTGAGTAACGACAAATGGAACGAACAAATAAGTGAGCTGTACGAACTGAGCTGAGAATATCTGAGATTAGGTGCAAAAGGGAAACAGCTCTTGTAACTGATGCCACGTTAGGATAAACAACGGTTTTGTTTAGAAATACTTCTTGTAAGGGATGTGGTTACAAAATAACAATCATCTATATGATTGGTTGGTTTGCGCCAAATAGTAGGAACCGCAAAAAGCATCTTCCCAATTTTCTCTTTCTCCCACTGGTACAGATTTACAAAGTAAAAATTGCAACATATATTTGGAGTCCATGACTTATCGAGCTGTTTCATCGACATTCCAAAACAAGACTTGTAAAGTTCTTGCACTTTTGGGGTTATATTTTGTTTTTGTGACAATAATGTCACATTTCCAAAAATAAAATAAAACAAAAATTGGTGGCATTATTAACACAATTTTGCGGAATTTTGTAACAAAATTGTACACGTCACTGAGAAAATGTTTTATCCTGACAGTAGACGTCGAAATATTTCATTGTTTTTACAGATAATAGTAATAGTATATTACAGTAGAAGTCTGTTAGGCTAGCCGAATTTATTTTTTTGATTTTATTAATTTTAATTAAAATAGAGATGATTTAGAGTGCGTTGTACGTTGTCAATGTCAACCGCTGTTTACATGAAAATTGTTAACAATAAAGCATTTGTATTTCCATAGTGATTTAGTCTTTATGGCCGCTCTTTACGGATCCTTGATTGTTAAGGTATTGTTTTCATTGTAACAAACAATCCTTAAAACTACCTTTAACAATAAGGTATTACAAAAAATACATTACAAAAAGTTTACGATTGATAGTAGAATTCAATGTTTTCAAGAGAATAACATTATCTTAAATTACTTTGAAACTAGAGCTAAGTTACGATTTAACCGCCTAGAGTATTATTCCAAATACTTAATAAAATAAGATTTAGCTAAATTTTATCAAAGTTAGAATTTCTTTGTTGACTAGTGTTATTAGTTTAAGAATTAGAAAGCGCAAAATTTTGTATCTTCAAGAAATTGCGAAAAATATTTTGCAAGGTGAGTCTGTTAAAAGGTTATCTTAACTTTTTTTAAAAACTAGTTATTACACCAATTTTAGGGTTTATCTTTAAAAACTTTGTTTTTATCTCTACGCATGTGAATTTTTTTTAGAATTCTTCTGATATTTTTAAAACAAATAAACTTTATTATTTTTTGGAGTTATCTGCAATTTTTTTGAAATGTATTTTTCACAAAACATTTAGAATGACATTAGAAATAATGTAAATTTTATATTTTTTTAACACATTAATCAATTAATTAATATTTATTAGGAGGAATATTAGAAAAATTCTGAAAAAATTTACAGGCGTAGAGAAAAAGCAGTATTTTTAATGGCAAACTTTGAAGTCGGTATGATAACTAGTTTTTGAGAAAAATTAAAATAAACTTTTAACAGACTGACCCAGTATAAAGTTAGTTATCGAAATATTTATAATATGAATGATATTAAATAGAATTAAACGCTTGCTAAATCTTGCTGTAAGCAGTGAAATGGTTTTGTAAATGAAAAACGATAATGTTGTTGAGATGTAGATATCATCGCACCCATAAGTAACGATACACTTTCCTCTCAAAGAAAAGAAGAAATCCTAGAATACAACAGGGTGGAATTTTAAATATCTCACTTTTTTGTGCACGATGTATCGTTACTTATGTTGCTGACGTAAAGTTGTTCTTGTCTTTGTTTTAGTAGTAATAGTACGAATGAATTCTCTTCAAACAAAGTGAGGAAAAAATCTGGTGCTGACCTAGTTTACAATGTATTAAGAGGTGAAGAAAGAAATTTAGAAAATGACAAATTGTTGTATTATCATTAAATTTATATAGAATAATGTTTCAATATTTTTTCAATTTCTTGTCACCAGTAATTTAGTGACTGGTACTTTATCTCACCTGTGAATAACATTTTTTCTGTCATTATAAAGTACGAAATCCCATGGCAGAATAAAGTTTTAAGAAGAAAAATACGGATAAAAATAAAAAACGAAACATGCCATTTGTTCAGTTTTGGGTTTTTTGGTCACGCTTTTTATAAATAGAAGATAGTGTAGACCTCTTGAAGCCGAAACAGCATGAAAGATGGAGCTTCTGTTTGGTTGCTAAAAACTACGGTATATTGTTAATTTGTTGAAAAAAAACATTCATAATTGTAATAGTTACTTGTGTCACAAGTTCGAAAAATATTATTTTGCTAGTATGAGAGCAATATTACAGCCAGTCGAGCGAAACGAGCTACTCCTACTCCCAATAAGATCTCCTACTTAAGCTCATAGCATTATTACGATTTACATATAACATTTCTAATCTTGTAAATTAATTTAAAGCGCTTTGCTACTGTTGTACTAGAATTTTGATTAAATTTGTGGGTTCAACATTGATTTTTAGTGTCATTATTTATTCAATATTACCCCACTTTGAGAAAGAAAGGATGCCTCAATAAAATTTCTAATCTTGTATTAGCAAAACTAAAAACTTGCTGTTACCAACAAATGTTTGTTGATAGTACAAGAGATGTCATGAATCGTAATAATGGTATCAGTAAGTTTAAAAAATTTTTAACAATAGTAATAGTTAATTTGTTAGTAAAATTTATAATTGAAGTCGCTATTTCTGTTTCTCATTGAAAAAGTATGTGAGTATTTGCAAAAAACATATGGTCGGATGAATCATAAGATTCCATGTCATACTTTATCTACTTTGTTTTTAATTCCGGCTTTTTTTTGAAACCTGACCTGAGATTATTTTTAACAATAATACTGCTCTAACAATAAAATGAATGTTTTCTACAATAGTAGTAGCAATAGCTAGCTATGTATTAAATTATTAATAATATACAAATTAAAACGTAAGTTAATTAGAAAATACGTTTCAAAAAGTCAGTTATGTGACACGAATTTAAGTTTAAAAAACGACAGCAAAGTAGAAGTTTTCTAAAAAAAAGAGTGTCTACAATGGCTTAATTTACGTATTTTATTTATTTATTTTAGATTTATTATAGGTTAACTGATTGAGAAGAAGATGAGAATGTTGTATACTCAAATTTAGTAATTTTTTTAAAGAGAGATAGAGAATGTTGTATTAATAAAGACAATTTAAAAAAAATTGTTTTTTTATTAATTACCAAAAACTTTCTATGTACTTTACATAGATTCTTATGTAAGTAAATACCAAAAGTAGAATTTGTGAAACATCTCACCAATAAGAAATATCGAACTGTTAAGGGTCTTGGGCGTGAATTATCAATAGAGGTCCAAAGAAATTTGGTGGTACAGCTTTGCGTTATAAATTTCAAAGACGCCCTGTATATAATAATTAAGAAAAATATGTCTGGCAGATCTCTAGATGAGTGTTGTTATATATTTTATTAAAATAACATAATGTCAAATTAAGAAAATATGGTGCTATTAAATACAAATTTTTAAATGAGGCCATCAGTGTTGTCATTGCTACAGAAGCTTTTACTATTTTTAACCATTTTAAATAAAAAATATTTCATTAATAAGCGTTTTGTATGGTTTGATGTAACAAACAATTGATAATTTTCTAAACCCTCTAATAGCAAATTAGTAGTTGTGATTGTTTGTTATACAATTACTCCAACTACTTTGTCGTTGAAATTTCAGTCAGTTTCAAAAATGACTTTGAATCATGAAGTCACAATTTGTTATAAAAGTTGCTCTTACCTTCGTGACAGTTTTTTATGGCTGCCAAAGAATCAAAAAAATCCAAATAAATGGTTCTATGTAAAAATTTCTATATTCTTAAGTTTATCTTTTCTAGCAGCTTTTACACCACTTGTACTTCATTGTTATAAACTTTTGGAAAGTAAAATTATTATTTTTTAAATAATAATTATTAATTAGTTTATATTTAAGGAAATATGGATCCTAGTGAAGATCTGTATTGCATTATTTCGTACACCGGCTTTGTCACTGTTATGATAATTTATGCAAAGAACGTAAAAAAGATATCATATTTATTTAAGCAGTTGTCCGATTTAAAAATTTTTGGAAAACCTCCAGGTTTTGATAATTGGAATAGAAAATTTGATTTGGTTGCAGTTGGGCTTAATTATTACTTATTAGTGGTAGCAAGCGGTATGATCATTACAAAATTATTAACAATACCAAAATGTAAAAGCCAAACAGATTTTGAAATTTGTGGGATAATGATTCCCTTTTCGTTGCCTTGGAAAATTAATTCTTGGTTACTTTTGGGTTTTATTGATTTAGATGTTTTTTATTTTGCGCTGATTATTAACAGAGCATTGTTTTTTACTATTTTACAACTTTTTGAAGTTACCGTAAATATAAAATTAAGAATAGATCATTTGAATGAAATGCTTTTAAAATGTTTTGATGAAAATAATAACACAAAAAGAAGTGAACAAAACTTAGTAAATTGTATTCGATACCATAATTACATAATCAAGTACTATTTATTACATTTTTGAGAATTTCTGACTTTCTTGTTCTAGTTGTAGCAATTTATTTAAAACATGTTTCACCAATGCAATGTGTTCTTTAATTGTGACAATGGCTCTATCCTGTGGCTGCTTAGAGAGCCAAGTTGTTCAGGTAAATTTAAAACTGGGTTAAAAAAAATGTAAGAGTAATTTTTTTACAGTTAGATTTTATCGCTGTTTTACTGATTTTTGGTTGGATTTGTTTACTTTTTACTGCTTGTACAGCAGGACAAATTTTAATAGATGCGGTATATGTTCTCAAAGGAAAAATTACATGGTAATGATTGTATTATATTTTGTAGAGCTTGTCTATAAGTGATGCTTCTTACAATTCCAAATGGTACGAAACTGATCTTCGTTTACGAAAATATTTGATTTTGGTTATGATGAGAAGTCAACGATCTTTATTTCTCTCAGCTGGACCTTTTAATATTCTTTGCTTTGAATTATTTGTTGCTGTAGGTAAATATAGGAATCGTAATTTTACATTCTAATAATTGATTTTCAGATAATGAAATTTTCTTATTCTGTTTTTATGTTACTTAATCAAAATTAAATACAAGTAGTTTACAAAATAAAATTTTTTGATAGTTTTTGTTATTCAATTTTAGTTGTAATATCATACATAAATTCTTTCTGGAAATCTTTTCGACTGCATTTTAATAACGGCATTAAGCCTAACGAAAGCGTTAGCTAATTAGACGCTTTTCAGATGCATGCGATAATTTTTTTGGAAATGAATGAAATTTTATGTAATACTCAGCAATATAATCGTTTAACAATTAATTAAATTTGTAATATGATGTTGATACCATTTCGTCTCCAATTATTTTCTCCTGATCAATGTTAGTTTAGAGAATGTTTTAAGTTATTAGATTCGCCTTAGTTAAATAACGTAAAAATACAAACATTTTGTATTTTTATAGAAAAAAGTTATAATCGAGATCAGAATGTTCTTCTTCCATTGGTTCTAACATAATGTCATTTAATTCTCTGAAGATTTTGTTAAAGATGCTTACTGAGTTACTGGATTATGAACAACGGGAATGGCTTGCATGTTTTAAAATTTAAATGAGTTGTGTGTTTTACATTTTTTTTTAAGATAAAAAATGGAACTACTAATTTGCAAAAAGAACACATGAATCTATAAATTTAGAATCAAGATCGCTAAGACAAAAACAAAACCCGTAAAGTCTGTACAAAACTAAAAGTTGTAATTAGTAATTTAGATACAAAGTTGCAATTAGACTAATGTAAAATTTTGGTTACCGACATGACTGTCTATTTATTATTATGACTATTTTTTTGTATTTCTGTGTGTCCTCACTTTTCCTTGCGTTTATATTTTTAATTGTTTAAAATATTTAGTAAATAGCTCAGTCTTATAAACCTTTGACTTCTTTCCGTGACTATAACGCAAGAACAAATAATTTTTGTGTAAAATTTATAAGATTAGTAGTTGTATAGACAGACACAGTGTGCCATCTAACGAAGTGTGCTGGAAAGTGCGGGAGTTGGTATAATAATATAAATATACTATATAATATAATATAATATAAATATAATAATATAAATATAATAAAAATACACCTAGAAATAAAGTTTCTATTGGTGCACATTTGTGCATGTACCAAGACCAAACACTCATTTGAGCATACGCAAGTATTTTACCTCCTCTACTTCAAGCTGATCTTCGGGCTGATGCCATCAAACGCCTTTTTTACTGGTAATATGTTTATTTACTGATTTTCTGCTATATTCTGTATTCTTCCATCTAGAAAACTATTATTCTGTTAAATGTTTCAATAATCTTCTTCCCATTTCGGGGATAATGTTTGCTATTACTATACCTATATAATCTTAATCTGCTATTCAAATTTTTTGTGACGATGTAAAAATGTAATTTTTTAACATGAATGTGAAAACACCCCACACTTGCAACTTAGTGAATATAAGTGAAAAGCAAGTCTGTTTTATAAATAAATATTCTACTTGTTGTTTATTGATTCTTCTAGAAGTTAAATAAATGAATGTTTTTTTAATATATTTTTTTCTATTTTTCTGAAAACAATTTGGGCAGAAGAACATAAAACGTCGTATTGGACTCACCTGAAATTAGCTTTTGTTGGTTTTTTCACCGATTATAGAACTTGCTCTTGCGTCGCTAACTCCGCAAAATTTCTGGCTTGATTAGAGTAAAGTAAGTTGTAAAAAAATCTGACTAAAGTTGTAAGTGATTAAGACAATATACAAACCTGCGTAAAGTAATAAGGCCTTGACGGATTACTCGTGCTTTATTTATAAGAATTTGTTGTTAAAGGCGTTGTTTATTTTATTTGTTTACTTGCTCTGGTGGGAACCGTTCTTTAGGGCAATTATTACTCTAAATAATTCTTACAATTATTTACTTCAGTTAATTTTTTTTCTAGGAATGTATTAACTATTTAACTAGCAACCTATCTAATGTGTTTTACTAAAACACTGATGTTATAAAAATTTTAAATAAATATATCCTTAATTTGTGTCAAACGTTATGAACTTATAAAGCAATTAATGTTAAGAGGAACTGTAGTGTATTTATAAATACAGCCGTCAACAATTGAAATGGAACTACCTAAAATTTTAACAAAGTTTAAGGTCATGTAACTCCTAGAAATATTTATTAATCAGGATAATTTTTTTTGATACCTTATTTTTTATACTTTAAAATGTTTAACAAAGCGTTTTTTGTAGGTGTTTGAATTATATAGGGCATCACCGACAGGGAGAGATGCACTGCAAAAAAAAACGAAAAATAAAGACTGCTCTTATATATGCTCTTTTGGAATTGACTTGGATCAAGCTTTTAAAATGTTTTTGCAAAGTTTGAGCTAACTTTATAAATTAAAACCCGAGGTCCAAAAAAACTGTTTTTTTATATAAGCAATAATTTTGCTAATTGGTGTAAAAGATTTTTTTTTGGCTTATTCTAATGGTAAATATTCAAGTCTCAGTTTTGGAAGGCAGAGGTAGAAATACCGTTAAGATTTCGTTTTACAAAAAGCTCTCGAAAGTAACCAAATTTTAAATATCTCTGAATTTTAGTTGGCACCTCCTTTATATGTACAGTAATCTAGGAGACCGTGCTTTTGCCAAAACGGCATTAGCTTATTAATTAAAAAATGCAATTTACAGATGCATTTACAACAATTTGTTCTACATACCTAGTTTAAAATTTTGGTCAAGTTTGGATTTATACATATTTTTCATTTCGTTTCTTTAAATTATATATTAACTGATTCTTTATCTTTAAGACATGCATTTCTCAATCTTTGTCTCCATTTTAATACTTGCTATTTAAAAAAAAACTGCAGAAAACATGCGAAACATCTAGTTCAGAAAGACCTCTCTTAAGCGAGTTTCGGCAGCCTTTTTCTAAAACGTTTTATACTTAAACATTTTATAGTGCTATTAGTCTCCAGTACAATGTCCTTAAAAAAAATTTGATACACACAAATGTAAAACTTTGAGAGTGCCTTTCTTGCAACGAGTCCGAAAAATTTATCTGATTGGAAACTTTCGGCGCTGCTGCGTTTTCGACTGCCGTCACACCGACATCTTCGTGGTGGTGGACAATCCATACGCAGCATGATTTTTGTCGGAAAAGTTGACCATAATTTTCAAATTTTAAAACTATAATAGGGGTCAACTTGTCCGACAAAAAAAGTTGACCATAATTTACAAATTTTAAAACTATAATAGGGGTCAACTTGTCCGACAAAAATCATGCTGCGCATAGGGTGTCCACCACCCCGAAAATGTCGATATGACTTCACTCTCTACGACAGTCATCCCCGTATATCCAATTTTGATTTCTTGAAATTTGTTTAGTAAAATTAATTTAAAAGTAGTGGTTAACTTGTCCGACAAAAATCATGCTGCATATGGAGTGTCCACCACCCCGAAGATATTGGTATGACGGCATTCGAAAACGCAGCAGCGCCAAAAGTTTCCCATTAGATAAGTTTGTCGGACTCGTTGCAAGAAAGACACTCTCAAAATTTTGCATTTGTATGTATCAAAAAAATTTTTAGGACATTGTACAGGGTGTCCCATCGTATATGCATAGTGGAATTTTGGAACTTTAGAATAAACAGAGAAAAAATTAAAACTTCTTACTAACTATCCACTTATTGGGCGCTACAATAATCTTAAAAAATATTAGCGATTTGTTAGTCCGTTTAAGAGAAAAATAGTAATTTGTGGTATAAAATTTTATTTTTATTTTTTTAATTTTTTTCTTTTGCCTACAAATAATGCTCAATTGCTCATGTATCAGGAAGTCACCTTGTGCAATTAAAATTAATTAAAGTCTATTAGTAATTGATTAAAGGAAGACGTCACTTTAAGAAAGATATTTACGACAAATAATTATAATACCGCAAAATGAGGGGTAGTTATTTATGGTTCAGGCAGTAGGTAGTTTTAACAATGGGCTCTATTTACCTAAGAATCGAAGCCGTCTATCCCAAAGCTCATAAACTTTTGTCATTATAGATAAAGGTCTTGCCTTGCGATTAGCTTCAATTAGTATTAGGATACCAATAAATAACGCTTCAATTTAGTTGCTTTTAAATAATGGTTAATTTCGCGGCTATTGTTAAAGATTTTTAATTTTTGATTTTTCAAAATCACTTCCTGATATATTACCTTTTACCAGATCAAAAAGAAAAAAATTTAAAAAAATAAAAATAAAATTTTATTGCATAAATTGCTATTTTTCTCTTAAACAAATTAACAAATCGCTAATATTTTTTAAGATTATTGTAGCGCCTGATAAGTGAAGTTAACAAATTTTATTTTATTTTTTATTTATTCTAAGGGTTTAAAATTCCACTATGCATATACGATGGGACACCCTGCACTGGGAACTATATATATATATATATATCAGTTTACGTAAAAATATGTTTTACGCATAAAAATTAAATAACCTCCTTGAGGGAATGGATATCTTTAAAGGCCTATATGTCTGAATAGAAGTTTTAAAAAAATGTTTGATATATTTTATGTTTTAAATCGATGATTAAGAAAATATTTGTGTAGACAGCACAGTGGAGTTCTAATGCTTGGGGGCCTCATAACTGCCCGACCATAGACACGCCACTGCCTATACGAGATCTGAGGTATTTGCAAAAATCATATCAATTTTTTTAAAATTTTGCATATTCTAGAAAAATAAACATAAATATATTCTATTTCAATCTACATGTAAATAGATTCGTTTTCTTTCCCAATTGGTAGTTTATGACTTTTGTTGTAACATCAGGTAAGCTACCTATGTTATGTTATTATTTACGATTACTTCAGTTCTGTTATCATTTATTAACAGAATTATTGATTTACGACATAAAAATATTACTTTGTCAAAATTTATAAATAGACTTTCTTAAGAATATATCTAATTACAGGTTTAAGTGACATGACTGTTAATAGGGTATTAAGTCCACCAATTTGTAATAACTTCGATTTCATTTGCATTTTACAACTCCTGTGTAATCAAACTCTCCTGAATCTCTTTATCATCAAAAATTGAATTAAACTTGTTTTTAACTATTGATCAAGAAGTGACTGTACGCACTAATCACATCCCCCCTCCATTTAACTGTAATTTTCTTAATACATTATATAAGTGCCACTCCGAGTTTTCCCCTTACAACTCAAACTAAACATGACAGAAGAGAAAGAAATACATATTTGTCTTTCAAGTTGTTACTACCTAAAGCTATCTCTGATGTGGCCTTTCAAACGGGATGAATCAAATCCCAAATGGTTCTACTGCCGATTAATTTTTTTTGTAGTTGAATCTGTATTTACTTTTACCCTCTCAGTTATTATGCATCTTTTAAAATCTCTGGAAGGTAAGAAAAATCACCTTTATTATATTTCAAAAATCTACAATTTGAGTTTTCAGAAGGAACCATGGACATTAGCGAAGGTTTAGCTATTTTGGCAGCCAATTTTGGTCTTGTGACAATGATGGTTCTCTATGTTATCAAACAAAAAGACTTATCTTTACTTTTGCAAGACTTAAGCAATTTTCGAAAATTTGGTAAACCGGCAAATTTTAAACAAGTTAATAAAAGATTGGATTATGTTGTAAAATTTGTTTTTTGGTATGCAATTTTTGGTGCTGTAGTTTACAGTTTGATACGAATCATCGATATTCCTAACTGCAAAAATTCGAGAAAAATCCGCGAGGTTTGTGGTGTTTTTGTACCTTTGTGGACTCCTTTTGATGCCGATTATTGGCCAGTTTTGCTATTGGTTGTCTCACATGCTTTTATTTTTGTTGTAATTGTTGATAAAGTGACTTTGTTGGTATCGCTGCAAGTTTTGGAAATTGCTTGGAACATTAAATTGAGAATAGATCAATTAAATTTAATGATTTTGAATTGTTTTGATGAGGATTTGGAAACTAGTAAAAAGTGCCTAAAAGAGTGTATTGAATACCACATTGATATAATCGGGTAATTTATACAAAATTTTGAAATTGTAAAATGAAAACTTTGTGTTTAGTTACAGCAAAAGATTTAATCGATGTTTTACAAATGGAATGTTTATTCATCTGGCGACAACTGGAATAATTATAGGTTGTCTAGAAAATCAGATTATTAAAGATCCACAACCGGGAGCTGTTTTGCATATTTTTGGATGGATTATTTCACTTTTTGTATCTTGTTTGGGTGGCCAAACTTTACTTGATTCTGTATTTTACTTAAACAACTAGTTTGTCATTACAGTTTTTATTATTTTAGAGCACCTCAGTTGCAAATGCTGTTTACAATTCAAAATGGTATTACGCTGATGTTAATTTAAGAAAAGATCTTATTCTTATGATTGAAAGAAGTCAGAAACCTCTTTTTGTGGCTACAGGAGCTTTCAACGTAATGAGCTATTCACTATTTGTTACCGTATGATTAAAAATATTATTTTTTGTTTTTAATTTGGTTTTTCTAGGTTATGAAAATGTCTTACACTATTCTTACTTTACTAAAGTAGTCACACTCATAAGTCATAACAGATTATAGAGATATCAAAGGCACTTATTTATATTTAGTTTAGCTATGCAAACACATTATTATCTACTAACCAAAAATATTATAAGTTTTAACATAATAATCTAATAATCGATTTTCTTATTTTAAATTTTTTTTATTATATTATTTAAAAAATCAAATACAAGTAATTTTTAAGTAAGTAGACAGTTTTTAATTTTATTTATGTTGTATTGTCTAGTTTTGTTATGTTATATCTAAGCACAAGCGTAGATTACAAAATCTGTCCACTGCAAGTAATTGAGCAGACATAAACGATAGAGGAGAATTGTCTTATGTACCACCGCTTTAATTGAACCATTGTGTTATTGGGATAATTAAATGTTTTTGTTGAAGACCTACGTTCTGAAACTGTTTAAAACGTAGGCCATTATAATAGTTATTTATACACCAAGGTGGTGAAGAATGTTATTATTGACCGAGCATCAAGATTATTTTGCGAGGGGCTTTGCCCCGAGCGGAATAAGGTGCGAGGCCTATAAATGTCTTCACCACCGTGGTGTATATACTATTTTTTCCACTACTATCCAAATTTAAGGCAAAAATTAAAAACAAAAATTTTTCTTGTAAAAATCAAGTAGCACAGAAATAATAATAAAATTTAAAAACAAGCATAAATCTATCATTCTTTGAAATTACACCATGGCAACATGAACAACAACAAACATTTTCGTTGACAACGAACCTAACAACGAGTCAACAACAAAAATTTCTAATGGCATTTTTATTCTAATAATTGTGTCGTAAATACATTAAATACATTTGCAAATACGATAAAGACGATCTCCTGAATATACAAAACCATGTTGCACAAGTCTTTGTTGAACAACTATCCATAGATTTTCAAAAAATTTGATTTTGTCCATTATTAACCTTGGTCAACAATAGAAAAATTATTAACCACTAGCGGAGAAATTCAACTTCTCAGTTGACTAGGAGACACAATAATGGTCAACTTCATAGCTAGTAGTGGAAAAAAACCTTTTTTCATTGCTCCAAGTTTCTAACTTTTAATTTATTTAGGACATTAAAGTACATATTTTAAATAGTCAAGTCAAGTCAGGACAGGTCAAGTCAAATCAGGTCAGGTCAAGTCATTTATTTGTGACAATTGTACATAATTTACCTACTTAATTTCTCTTCATGAGTGTTAAACAATTTAATAGAGTCGTGAAAAATAGTGTCAAAAATTTCTTTTGTAAGATCGGCAACATTTCTCACCTTCATATGTAACAAAATTCTGTTTAATTATTATATAAGTTGGCAAGTCAGAAATTTGCAATCTCTTAGTTTGAGTTTGCATTAGTCTTAAATTCTTGTTCTAGGTTGTGTATGTTTTGAATTCTTATGTATATGGTTGAAATTGGCTCTTTCGGTCAATTTTACTTTTAGACTCCAAGGAGTTTTAAGGAATGTAAAAAGATTATTAGCATTTTCTTTACACTTATTTATTTGATAATAACAATATAAATTATTTTAATGCTTTAATTTTTCAAAAAAATCCATTACAAATTACTAAGTAATAGAGGACTTTTATCCTCTACTAATCATAAATTCTGATATCTCTAAAAAAGATAACAATAAAATTAATATAACAGAACAAATGAATTAATTAATGTTTAGCATTTGTAGGGTTAATTACATAGTCGGCTTCAAAATTATTGGTAGGTAAGATTTGTATAAAAATATACAAAAAGTTAACAATTTTAACGTTAACAAGCGTTGCATCTAACCAAACATTGATTAACAGTTTTGGTCAATAGAAGGTAGGTTTTAGTGTTATTTATGTTCAAGTCAGTTATCATTTATTAACAGATTTATTGATTTATGACATAACGACATTTCTTTGTCAAAATTTATGAGAATTTTCTAATAAGATTATAAGAGTACATAATTACAGGTTTAAGTGATATTACTATTAATAAAAAATTAAGTTTATGTGAACATTTAAGAAAACCTTCACGAATTATTAAAAGATTTGAACTCATTTGCATTTTGCTTCTTGCTTTGAAAACTGTATGATATATAATTTAAATCTACTGTACATTTTTTTTATCAAAAATTTGAGTAGATACATTTTGTTCTATTGATCAAGACGTCATTACCACTACCACTAACCACATACCCCCTCCATTTAACTGTAATTTTTTTAATAAAATTATATAAGTGCTGCTCCGAGTTTTTCTCTACATAAAGCAACCTAACATGACAGAAGACAAAGAAATAAATATTTGTCTTTCAAGTTGTTATTACTTAAAGCTTTCTCTGATGTGGCCTTTCAAACGCGATGACTCTAATCCAAAATGGTTTTACTACAGATTAATAATTTTTGTAATTGAATCTACATTTACTTTTCTCTTCTCAGTTACTATGTATATTTTGAAATCTATGGAAGGTGAGAAGCTTGACATAATAACATTGCCCAATTTCACTTTTTAGAAGGAACAACAGATATTAGTGAAAGCTTAGCACTTTTGGCTGCCATGTTGGGTCTTATGATTATGATGGTTCTTTACGTTATTAAACAGAAAGACTTATCTTTGCTCTTGCAAGACTTGAGCAATTTTCGAAAATTTGGTAAACCGACAAATTTTGAACAAGTCAACAAAAGATTGAATTATTGCGTGCAATTTGTTTTTTGGTATGCAATTTTTGGTGCTGCCGTATATAGTTTGATACGAATTAACGACATTCCGAATTGTCAAAGTTCTAGAAAAATACGTGAAGTTTGTGGGGTTTTTATGCCTTTGTGGACTCCTTTTGATGCTGATTATTGGCCAGTGTTGACATTTATTATTGCACATGCAATTTTTTTTGTTGTCATTCTTGATAAAGTAACGTTGTTGGTATCTTTACAAGTTTTAGAAATTGCTTGGAACATTAAATTGAGAATAAATCAATTAAACGTGATGATTTTGAATTGTTTTGATGAGAATCTTGAGACTAGTAGAAAGAGATTAAATGAGTGCATTCAATACCACATTGATATAATCGAGTAGTATTTTATTTTATATTCTAAAATTTTATAATCAAATTTTTTTTTCAAGTTATTGCGAAAGATTTAACAACTGTTTTACAAATGGAATGTTTACTCATCTTGCAACTACTGGAGTAATAATAGGCTGCTTAGCAAATGAAATTGTTAAAAATCCACATCCAGGAGCAGTTTTGCATATTTTTGGATGGATTATCTCACTTTTTGTGTCATGTCTGGGTGGCCAAACTTTAATTGACTCGGTATTTTACTTGAACAACTATTCTGATATTAAAATTTTTATTATTTTAGAGCACCTCAGTTGCAAATGCTGTTTACAATTCAAAATGGTATTATGCTGATGTTAAATTAAGAAAAGATCTTATTCTTATGATTGAAAGAAGTCAAAAACCTCTTTTTGTTGCTACGGGAGCTTTTAATGTCATGAGTCTCTCTCTATTTGTTACTGTATGAACACAAATCTTTTTTATTTATGTTTCTCTTTTTTTTCTTTTTAGGTTATGAAAATGTCCTACTCTTTTTTTACTTTACTGAGTAAAAAGCAGTAATGGTGGCAACAATGTATTATCTTTTATATCTAGCAGTTTTACAAACACGTTCTCACTAGGACTATCAACTAAAACTCCTAATACCAAAGTAAGAGTTCTTAAAAAAAAAGTTGAAACAGTAGTCTTAAAAGATACACATTGCTGTCTTATAGGCTAATTTCAAGTTGAGATTGTTGAACCCCGAATTCTTTCTTTTTTTTATGGAAACGAAGAACGGTATTATTTCAACTTAAAATTAACCTATTAGTCCTTACTATGAGAACTAACTACACAAAGACACAAAGATTAGTTAAAGTTTTATTTTACAACGTGTATTTCACCTGTTTTTTAACACTGTTGGAATGCATAAAATGTTTGTTTTTAGCCTTGTATTCACTCTATATTCACTTTATTGAATGTAAAGAAAAAACAGTAAAAAATATTTTCAAGTCAAAACTTTGCTTTATTTTTACATTTATAAAATAATACTAGGGAACGAACGAAATTTTTGTCCAGTCAAATCAGGTAAAAACTAAAGAAATATTGAGTAACTGGATAATTTTGACAAAAAGGCTTATTTGACTGGAGCTTATTGTCACAAAAATGGTTAGCTGTTTTCTGTCAAACAGTTTAGATTATAAGTTTTTTGATAAATAATAATACGAATTTCTGATTTAATTGCTTTATTAATGACCAATAATAATTTACTACTCTATTCCAGGTTAATTCTCATCACGATTGCTGCTTCTTTTCTCTTCTCCCTTAGATACTGAATTTTACGTTACGGCTTAATACTGAATAAATTTATTTTGTAACAGTTCATTTTTTGCCCCCTTGTTTTATTAATAGACAAAAAGTAGAGCTTAGTTGAATACCTTTCTTTTCTAATTGCTAGCTTACGCCCTTTAATGTACCACATAAGTTGCAATCATTTATTAAGAAACTTTATCGATCACACAACGACATGTTTTCTTAAATTTTACATTATTACTAAACATATAATTGTATGTTAAAGGAATGTAACTATTAATATAAAATGAATTTAGTGAGAACACTTAGATTAAAAACACCCTTCAACTAATAGTTAAATACATATTAAACATTATGGAAGTTCTTGTAGGTATAGAGAAAAAAATCAGATGTTAACGTATTATAAAAGACAAAGCAGTCTAATCTTAGATTTAAAACGAATGTCTTTTTGAACGCCTCGTGCAAAGTACGGGTGAGTTGCGCTGCCTTTCTCTCATTGTCTCCAAAACCGTCTCTTCTACAAATCAGTTGTTGTGGATTCGGTCGATACTTCTCTTAAATTTTTCTAAAATTTTAATTTGCATTTTATTAGAGTACGTAAATTACTGATGCTTTCTACTATAATTATTGTCTTTGATCCAAAGCAGAAGTTAAAATGAAACTTAATTCTTTGAGAACAATTTTTTTACATTTACATGTAATGTGTGTTCGTTTAAAAAAAAACTCGTAGCAAGCCATGACATTGTTACATATGTCGTACATGAGCCCATACAACAAACTTTTTATTATTTACATTATTCATGTATTGTTGGTTGCCTACTATACCATTTTACCCGTCATAAATTAATTATCTTAACCATAACCTAAGAATGTCTTCTCTTCCCGTCAAAGCGAGCTTGATCTTGGTGTGTTTTTTCGTGGTTGCCTTCGTGGTGTTTTTGTTTTTCAAACATTCTTTATTTTATTTATCAGTATTTTTCAATACTAAATTTTGTGTTTTCCTTGATTTGTAATCATGGTGTACACCAGTGAACAAAAGGCTTTTTTGTTGGTTATTTCCGAAATGGAGAGAAAGTTAACGGTGTTTGGAAATATTCAATTCAGCCGTGCTTGGAGGAGTTTCGAGAAGCTTTTCCTGACGTTGTTGTTGTGTGTGAAGAGTTTAAAAACACTCTCCACCGAAGTGTAAGCCTGTTTCGTGAAACTGGGTCCGTTACACGTAAAGAGGGCAGTGGAAGACCAACTAATCGAACAGAAGAAGTTATTCATGCTGCACAAGAGATTCTACAGCTAGATCCAAGAACATTGATTAGACATCTGTCTCAGCAAGTTAAACTTTCTGTTAGTACTTGTCATAAACTCCTACGAAAAGATTTACATAATATACCCTCATCGTCTCCAAGCTGTTCAAGAGTTACGACCGGTAGATTTTCCTAGAAGATTGCAGTATTGTCAGTGGTTTTTAAATAACATTGCAAATAATAATGAACTTCTTCAAAAAACTTTCTTTACGGATGAAGCGTGGTTTTACCTGTCCGGCTACATGAATTCACAAAACATGAGAGTTTGGGCAACAGAACATCTTTATGAAATTGTAGAAGAACCTCTTCATTCACAAAAAGTAGGTGTTTGGGCAGCTATCAACAGTTTTTGTAGGTAATAAATGAATATTTTTATAAAAATGTATTTTTGTTTTAATTGTCGAAAAGTGAGGTTATGAGATCTGTCAGTTTGACAAGTGTATAAAAAATTAATCACATCGTTTTTTAGTTTCAAAGCACTCTAGTGTTTGTTTTTTTTTTTTAAACACGATGTTTTCAATGTTTTTTCCATTTTCTCATGTGTATTTTAATAAATCTAGAACTAAACAAAAAGAAATTTATTTAAGATTTACCTGTTAGCCAGGGAGCCTATACATAAATCACGTTCATACCACAGTTGTGATTTATTTAAGCTTTCAGTGCTTTTTGATTTTTCCCTGTTTTAATATTTTAGTACTTGTTCAATCACTGCTTTCACATTGTATCAATATTTTATTAACAATATAAAATTGAAAAATTTTGTTTTTGCCATTTAATCTTCGCAATGACTTCATCCAGAAATTTATTAATAAGCTCAATAACTTGCTTACAACTGAAATTCTCGTTTATATGGCCCTTGCAAAGCGAAGAACAGAAACCCCATCCTCGATGGTTTTATATCAGATTGGCAATTTTACAAATAATATCAGTTGTAATATTATATATTCCAGTTTGTATCCATATTAACAAACTCTTTGAACGTATTTTTTATAATTTTTATAAATGTAAAGTAATTTTTATTTTAAGGTGACTTAGATGCAAGTGAAGATTTTGCATTGATATTTGCCTACTATGGATTTATCTCAACGATGATTTTTTATTCAATAAGTCAGAAGAAGATTGTTTCTCTTATCGATGATCTTAGTGATTTTAGCGAATTTGGGAAACCTCCAAATTTTAACGAACTTAATCAGAAATTGGATTTTTGGTCGAAAATTTGGACCTTATATACAGTTGGAGGCATAATTTTTTATAATGGTACTAAAATTTATGAAATGCCGAAATGTAAAGCAGATAGAGGACCAATACAAGTGTGTGGATTGTTAATACCACTTTGGACACCTTGGACTGTTGATACATTTTTTCTCTACATTTTACACTTAATAGTGACGTTTTTTTATACGGTTGTTTTTACAAGAGCTACGTTATTTTATTCAATTCAAGTTTTAGAAATTGCAATGAACATAAAACTAAGAATTGATCATTTAAATTTGTATATTGTGCGTTGTTTTGATGACCCAAAATCAAGTCGAAGATCACTAATCAAATGCATACATTACCATCAAAAAATTATAGAGTATATAAATTATAAAAAAATACTAATATGTCAGTACAATGTTTCAGTAATTTTGAAAAACTAAACGAGGCTTTTTACTGGACAGCTTTTTGTCACATTGTTGCTTCAGTTTTGGCTTGTGCTTGTGTAGCACATCAAGTCGTTACGGTAAGCAACTATCTACTTAGCAGAAACCCGGACCAATCCTGAACCAAAAATCGAAACCTATATTGTGAACTGGAACGAAAACTCGAACCTACATTTAAATTTTTTTTTTTTACTATTACGAAACGAAATTCTCCCATTTATCTAAAACCGGAACAATAACAGAATCGATATACGTATATTTTACTCATTAGACCCGAAATCCGAACGGACCTTTTGTTCAATTTGGGTACGGATTATTGCCGCTTAGCAGTCAAATATTTGAGGAACCTGTTGAGCAAAAAAAAATTTATATTTGAAATTTTATATTATTTTACATTTTTCTCGTCAAATTTTCTTATTATCTTTTTTTAGCAAGATATGATGGCAGGTTTACATTATTTTGGTTGGATCGTCTCAATTTATGTGATTTGTTGGGCGGGCCAGATTTTAACCGAATCAGTACTTACTTATTAGGACTATTTAATTAACTTAGAAATATTATTTAAAACTTTTTAGAGTGTCACAGTGTCTGATGCTTGTTTCAACTCAAATTGGCTCAAAGCTAGTCCTAGTTTACGCCGAGATTTATTATTTATAATGAGACGGAGTCAGAAATCTTTCAAATTGAAAGCAGGACCGTTTCATACTTTATGTTTCACTTTGTTTATTGCTGTATGTATTAAGCTTTTTATTTTGTAATTTTATAGCAATTTTTGAAGGTCAACAAATTATCTTACTCTGTGCTAACACTGATAGATTAATTTTTCTACCCCAAATAAAATTCGAGGGGTGTAACATAACATATTTTTGATTATTAATAAGGCACATCTTAGATACTGATTTTCGTATTAAATATTTACAAATCGTGCTTCATATAACAGCACGAATTTCACCTCTCGCACTAAAATCAAAATGAGTATCACAGTAATGCGTTCAACTCTTGATTTTATGATTTTTTGTCGAATTTGGCCAAACAGAGACGAGGAACTTGATCCAAGTAAATGGTACTATATTAAATTTGTTTTAGTTATGCTTAGCACTGTTGTTAATTTAATTGGAAGCGTTTTGCACTTATCCAAGGTTTCAATACCAAGTGAGTCGATTTTTGATTTGTGAGAAACATAATTTTTTTTTTTAGATAGGTCATTTTATCACGTCGCTGAAGATTTAATAACCGTAACTGCACAGATTGGTGTTTACTACTACATTATCGTTTATGTACCTTTACAAAAAATAGCAGCACGTCTGTATCTGAAATTATCAACTTTTGATTTATTTGGAAAACCTCCTGATTTTGATGACCACTCTATCAAACTCAGATACTTAGCTGTAATTTATAAAAGTGGTTTAAACATTGTCGTTATTGCATACTTTTTTGAACCTATATTGACAAAACATATTTGTGAGCGTCAAAATGCTGCAAAACATTTTGACGATATTTGTGGCTTGGTTACAAATTCCTGGATGCCTTTTGACATTAAAAAATTTCCCAACAAGTATCTCTTCTATCTTTGGCAAACTTACTCAGTTTATTGGACTTATGAGGGTTCAGCTGCCATTTCTTATTTGATTGTGGCAACTATGGAACATGTTTTAATCAGAATTTGGCATTTGAAAAGTATGATTGAGGAAGCTATAAACACTGAAGAAAAGGATTTGAGAAAAAGTCGACTGGTGAGGTGTATGGAATATCACATTCATATTTTTGAGTATTGATTTAATATATTGTCAATTTTTTATTTTATTATAATTTATAGACTTGCGACTGATGTTGATACAATTTACCAACGGAGCCTGTTTGTTCATGTTCTTTTTTCAGGAGTTCTTTTTGGTATTATGGGTTTTAGTATTTTAACTGTAGGAATTTCGGTTAAAACATTAAGTTTGTTTGTGGTTTGGGTTGCTGCTGCTATTTTTTCCAGTTTGTCAGCACAGAGGCTCTATGATGGGGTAAAAAAAAAATTATTTTTAAAAAACATTGTAATTTAGGGATTTTATTTTTCAGTCAATTGCAATTGGTGAAGAAGTGTATAATAGTAAATGGTATGATAGAGACTACAAATTTCAAAGAGATCTTATTACTATTATGAATAGGGCACAAAAGCCTATTACTATACATGCAGGCCCTTTTGCCGAAATTTCAAATGTTTTTATTTTAACGGTAAACAGTTTGATAATTTTAACAAGAAAAATAATTATTGCCATTTCTAGATATTTAAAACAGCTTATTCTTATCTCACTCTACTTAAAGCCTCAAATAATTGAATTACGATAATTAACTTGAAATACTACCAAAAATATAAATAAAATAATATAAATTAACCTCTTTACTTGGACGTTGTGAAAAAATATTTGATGACAAATTTGTTAATCAAATACGCACTTGTAGTAATTTTTTTCTGAAGTGCACAATAAAGCATAATTAAAAGTTTGTGTTTTCTTTTACTTCTGTCTATTGCTTATTAAACTATCTTTTTTTAGGTATAAAATTGTAGTAATGTTGTTAAGATACCTAGCTGTGTTGGAGTTTATAGCTCTTTCTACCTTTTCTTGTCTTCAATTGTCAGATTAATTTTTTTTTTAGATATTTCTTTTGCTTACTACCGTTTTCTACCCTTTCTTTAACCAGCTCCTACTTGTTCTCTTTTCTAAATCAAACTTGTAGAGAAAAACTTTGTCGGTATCCTGTTTTCTGGCATATTTTTTATATACTTACCATTACGATTTTTTTTTTGCTTTTTTAGATGTTATTCTGTTTGTGTTTATCATTCTTCACTTTAACTATTTATTTATTTATTTTTTTTTGAAAATTGTGTTCTGTTGGTTATTCTTTAGTTTTTTAGTTATCTTATTGTTGTATAAGATCTACAAAAGCTGTAACTTTATTTCTATATACTTTTAGTTGGAAACTACAGCAAGGCTGTGTTACGTGGGAGTAAATGTGTTTAAATATATACGAGACTTTTACAAAAAAGATAAAAAACGTGAAATTTAAATATGGAAACATGATGGAGAACTGAAAAATAGAATTGTTTTTAAAATTCCTGAAGTCTGAAGTACTGCTGGTTTAACAAAATTGTTTGGAGCTGGTATCAATCACATTTGGTAGAAATGCTCTGACACCAAAATTAGTTTAAGAAGAGCACTATTGCTTGC
Organism: Tribolium confusum; assembly: GCA_029207805.1. Taxonomy (NCBI): domain Eukaryota; kingdom Metazoa; phylum Arthropoda; class Insecta; order Coleoptera; family Tenebrionidae; genus Tribolium; species Tribolium confusum. The sequence goes on from JALGAY010000006.1 coordinate 18,622,008, forward strand.
TATACAGGGTGTTATGGAAATGAGTGCAAATATTTTAACCTGAAATACAGCACCACAAATAATAAAAATCTGTAAAAAAAATTTTGTCCTAATTTTGTATAATGACTTTTTAGGTTTATTCCGTAGCATGTTATAAGTTATAACGATTACTTATTATTTTTCTTTTTATCTCTTCTCTCTCTCTTAAAATCAGATCAGTAAACAGAGCTGTGAAAAAAACTTTGTGTTGCTAAAACGTTTGTGGCGGAGCTTCTTGAGAGTCATTAATTATTATAAAATGGTAGAACAAAGATTTTTTAGGCCAGAATAAAGCAATTTAACTTAAATTACTTAGTAGTTACCCAGTTGTACTGTTTAGCTAGAAAGAATGTCTCGGAAATGGTATGTTTTTTAAAAAAAATTGCATTGACCCTTTTTTATTTGGAATTTAAAGGAATGTAATTTCTTGTATTGGGCTGCGAACCAAAGCAAGGTTTGTCTGTGAACATGACTGTGGCCCACTCTTGCCGTTGCCAGTCTGCGTGTTCTTGCATCAACTGTAATCAAATTGGGCGATTATCTCGCGACAATGTTGACACCCTCAAAAAACTTTTAGCGTTAAGCCCAGTTTTATGAAGTTAGTCACTAGGACGTTATGAATTTATGCAGTTAAATTATTAATTTTTGTTGTAGTTATACTTAAATTGTAGGAATTACTTTTGTCACTAGTTTGATGATACATAAAGCTCATTTTTTCTTTAAATCAAATGTCAGTGTCAAAAATTCTGAAATTATGTTGGAACCCTGTTAGATTGCCATAGAAACAAAACTAAAAAAGCTAATTTTAAATGAAGTTACCAACCTTAAAACACTTTGACAATTGATTTTAAGAAAAAATGAGCTTTAATTCAGCTGCAACCGACTCATAAGATATACTTTAATAAACGTCGATAGCAACAGCAACTTCTCTTTGAATCAAACTTACTGTATGCCGTTTATCATCTTTAATCAATCTTATATTGAATAAAATTTAAAGAAACTCTACTCTAAGCAACAATAATAGAAATTATTATAGATAACAAGAGTTCTGTATTTGATTCCACTCAACAAAACAGATTTTTATCTTCAACATTTTTCTCACCTAAAAGTTTGATCAAAAACTGATAATAGTATATTGTGCACTTTAGCTAGAAAGAGGCAGTTTTCAAGCCGAAGGAAGAGATGGCCAGTTGAGACGTAGTCGAAGCTGGCCACTTCCTGAGGCTTGAAAAACCTCTTTATTGATGAGGTGCCCACATTATTTTTTATCCTACTCAAAATAAAAAACTTTTAACGGTAAAATAAGCTGACGGATATGTGACCTAACCTCTAAATACTTCGTAATAATTTGACTGTAATAACAAGAAGTCGGCAGTGTTTTTATATTTTTACCTGGTTGTTGTTAAACATGTTGTATGTCGAGGCACTTACTGTGTAAAAATCACATTTTTCCAACAAATACATGACGGAAAATTTGAAATTGAAAGCTGTCAAACTCAGATAATTGGCAGACACAAATTATGTTGATTACAGCCAAAATATCTCAATATTAGAGTATATATGTATTACAGTACGGATGGTGTTGAATTACTATTATTATTTCTCTTCTTTAAATATTTTGAGGTTATGTGTCGTGACAAACCAGGCTTTTGAATTTCAATACTTTAACCTGATTTTCGTCTTTCGTATTTACAGTACTCGTAATTTTTTGTATCGGATCTCGTATTCCAACAGTAGAAACCACATTATTACGTAGATTTAAAAAGAACTTGAAACTTTAGTTGAAGTTTAACTCAGCGCCATCTAACAGCTACAAATTGCGACATCCTTGTTTCCCTAGGGAAACAAGAGCGATTTTCTGACCTGTCAAGAGGTTAAAATTAACTAACTTTGAAGTCGAGTAGAATAAAAACAAATTGAGGGTGTCCTCGTAGGTCTTTGTATTTATTTTTAAGAAGGTTTGCATTTTAATTTATTTGGGTATAGGAAGACATGTGGACTATTAAGGCTAAAAGATTTATTTAAAAAATATATACTTAGTAACAGTTTTTACCCATTTTATTAATTTTTGTTGTTTTGAAAAGTGTCCTGATTATTTTGGTCTAAAGAAAGCGATTCTTTTTATATTTAAATTTAATCTTGTTTCAGTAGCTTTTATTTCATATTGTATCGGGTGTTTTTTTAAATTTGACGTCAAAGTCGACTGTGCATGATCGTTTGTGAACAAACCAGAAAATGACATCTAACCTCACTTTTGTGGTTAAAATTAAAACTGCTCTACTTACGGTTTATAATTACAATTTAATCGAAAAAAATTATAACAAATAATCGAAATGTCCACCACCTTCATCTAGGCACATTTGGATTCGTCGACACATTCCATTAGCAAGGTTCATCAGCATGTTAGGATGTTCATTAATTTCATTAATTCTTCCAACAATTCGATGTCGTAACTCGTCCAAGTTATGTATTGGTTGTTCGAAAATGGAGATTTTCAAATTATTCAAACTTTGACGATTGACTTTTGCTACTTTGCAAATAATTACAAAAGTGAGGTTAGATATTATTTTGTGGTGCGTTCACAAACGACAATGCACAGCCAACTTTGACGTCAAATTTAAAAAAACACCCGATATTTTGTCTAAAAAAATGTTATAATATTAAAACATGATTGGATGTCTTTAAGTCTTCTTGCAATTTTTTTCTGGTCTTTATTATGCCATTATCATTTTGCTCAGTAATGGGCTGATTTTAAGTTGAGATAGTACCAGTAGTATCTTCGTTTCTAAGCAAAATTTAAACAATTCGAGGTTGTGATTGGTTGTTGCCATGGAAATGTAATAAAATTTGCGATACTACCGGTATTATCTCAACTTGAAATCACCCCATTAGTGTATATTTTTTACTTATCTTCTTTATCGACATTTTTTCCAAACTGTACTTAATTTTTTACTAGGTTCTGCGTGTTTTGTCTCTTTCTTCTTATGAGTTTTATTAAATTTTAGTTAGAATGTCTAGCTCAGTATTCGTACTACTGATCACTAACCATCATGGAAAAATTTGTACAAAATAACTAGTTAACATATTGAACGCTTTATTTAAAATGTACTAAATACTTCAGATGTTCAAAATTTTAATATTTAAGAAAATCTCTTCTTTAAACTTTCAAAAACCTTTAAATAATATAAAATACAAATTGAAAACGTCTTTCCGCTCTTAATTATACACTTCATTAAATTTTCAACTTTTTCACACAATAAAGCAGAATGAGATTTATTTTTTTGTTATGTAGACGAGTAGGATTATTGATTTTAAATTCTTTTTCATAAATTTTTCAGTTTTAACAGTATACCTACGCACTAAAATATAGATAAGTCCTGGATCAAATATTAAAATTCAAATTCTTGAAAAAGTATTTAGATGAAAAAATATAAATTTATAATTTGATTCTGCCTATATAAAACATAATTTCAGTAAACAGTGTTTAGTTAGTTATGACCATTCTTCTACTGATTTGTTTCTCTACAGAGAACTTCAAAAGTAAGTAATATATTAAATGTTAATACTGGAAATAATTAAAAAAAAACATTTGGCTTAAATTTAGTTAAGTCAGAGAAAATGAAACATGTTTTAATGAAAGAAACTTTGGGCTGCTTGACCCTTTTTGGTTTATGGCCAAGATCTCAAAACTCTCCAAAAACAGTTGCTTACTTGGTTATTTCATCAAGTTCTTTTCTCTTTTTTGGTTGCTTCATATATCTGATATCAGAACACAAATTTGGTAAGTCAATTTTACCAAAAAAAAATTTTTTTAATTTATTTTTACTAGGAAGTGACTACATAGACGCTATTGAAACTGTTACCAGCCAATTTGGCGTACTATATTTTTGTACACTTTTTACAGTCAAACGTGATGGCACAATTAAGATTATACAACTATTGTCAGATTTTTCAAAATTTGGAAAACCTCGCTTTTTTGACGAGCGTAACAAAAAACTGACTTACCTTTTAAATTATTGTCTGGTAGTCTTGTCTCTTGCCATCTCCGGTGTAGTTGCTTGTCCACAAATTTATATTAACTCTTGTTACAAATACTATGAACAGTTAAATTTGACAAGAACTTGTGGTCTGATAGCACCAGTTTGGCTACCTTTTAATTATGACCAGTTTCCACGAAAACAAATTGTTTTAGCTTGGGAGACTTATTGTTGTATTGTGACATATGGATGCAGTGGAATAATTGCACTGGTTATAATTGGAACAATGGAACATTTGATAATAAGAATTGAGCAACTGAAAAACATGTTTCCTGATATCCTAAAAGAGTCCAATAAGGGTGTCAGAAAACAAAAGTTTGAAAATTGGATCGAGTATCATTTGCATCTATTTAAAATTGGAAGACTTATGAATGATACTTATCGTTACTGTTTATCAGTTATAGTTATCCTCTTTGGCTGTATTGGAGTTTCTACAATGCAAGTAAGTTTTGACAGATGTTTGATAGAAATTTCGATGTTATTTGTTGCAGATTACTTCTAGATATAACTCAATTTCTCTTTTTCTTGGTTGGTTACAATCTATAGGAATTTTGTGTCTTTGGGGTCAGAGTTTACTTGATTCGGTATTAATTGCTATAGATTTTTAATTTTGATAGTCTTAATTATTTTTGTTTTGTTAGTACTATCAGTAGGAATTGCAATTTACAGTAGCAAATGGTACGAAATGGACGTTTCGTTTTAAAAATCTGTTTACATGATTTTGAAAAGGTCACATAGAGCGGTTCTTATTTATGCAGGACCTTTTACTCATCTTTCTCATTTATTAATTTTAACAGTAAGTTAAATAAAACTTATTGAAATAATAATACATTTTCGTTTTAGGTATTTCGAACAGCTTACTCATACATTAACCTTATCAGTGCCAGCACTTAAAATATGAAACTAGTCAATCTAATTAACCACTATGAAATAAATTGGTATGTTTACCATGAACATGTGAGAAGTTGAAAAACTTTACTAGTTTTTTATTTATAACATAATTTGCATCATATTTTCGGTGCACATATCGTAAAAAGAAATTATTTTTTAACGCGCATTTTTTGACAAAAAAATTGGATATACCTACAAGGTGTCCCAACATCGAGATACGACTCTCAACTTTAAAATTTTGAATGAAAACTCAAATTTTTTTAGCACATCTGAATTCTACGCGTAATTTTGCGTATTTTTTATGTAACATACACTATGTCAATTTTCAGTTGTTTTTGAAAAAAAAGCGTGATCTTAATTTTATTCTTACGTTGTGTTTGCAAATAATAAAAAATTAACGGATTCTGTGTTTTATTTGATTTTTAATGGTAATTATTAGTTTCTAGGTTAGTGGGGTTAGAATGCAAGAAGTATTCTTTGGATAGTAGCCGTAAACATTCAACAGTAGGTTTTTTTAAAAGTAGGATTTAAACCCAAATAAAAGCTCGAATTACCCAGACATACGTCCTAAAAACCAAAGCCTGCTTTGATAACAATAGTTTTGAAACGCCCCTTATTATTACTTATCTCAAATCTTTAGAGGGTTTTGGAAATCGTCAATATAATAATTTGTGGTAATTTGTGGCAGAGAATTACTAATCAAGAGCCATTATCAATGATATGTACAAGGTGATTTTTTTATCTACTCCCGCCTGAAACTTAAAAAAAAGGCAACACATTATACTTTGAAGATTTTATTTTCAAAATTAAGGCCTAAAGAGTTGTGAATTATGTCAACATTGATGACAATACTTTTAACAGTGCTTCCAGAGTCAATTTATTTGGATCATTTGTTGCCAAATTATTTAATTAGTTAAGTTACTTTTCATTTGTATAACGTGTTGCCTATTTTTGGAGTTTCGGGCGGGAGCAGATAAAAAAATCACCCTGTATATTCAGTGGAAATATGATAGTTTTTGAAAAAGTTTTCAATTTGAGGTATTTTTCAAAAATCTTGTTTTTTTAAAAAATCTGCTAGTTGGTTGTTCTTTATTTTTGGGTATCCTATCTTTCGAATTACACATTTTAACCATTAGATTGACTCAATGGTGTGCATTGGTAAGCTAAGAGATAGTTAAAAGGTAATTTTAATAGTAATCTAGTGGTACATCTTGACTTTTTAGTGTTTTTGGCACAGCTTATTTATAAAAATTATTTATTCTTTGGAAATTCGAGGAATTTATAGCACGTTGAGGTACTCTTTGGAATGTAGTAGCACTTAGTGAAAATCGGATAATTTTATCTAATTTCTAATCTTAAAAATCTTGCCATTCTTTGGTGTTTCTTTTTTTTGCTTGTGACTTACTACTCGAGGTGAACTTTCTGATTTCTACGCTGATTTATTGTACCGTTGAATAAAGATAGTATCCTCGTTCAACGATTGAACTAATCAAGTGTCTCTGTGCATTGGTTTCCTATTCCTAGGTAATCATTTCCTAATGATTGGTAATCAGTAACAGTCACTACGCAATCTTTGCAATGATGGTAACCAACTAATTGAAATAATAGGTACGATGGTAATCTCTAAGTAAACTTTTTTGTGACATTCTTGGTAAATTTTGCTAATCTAATAGTAGTCTCACAGTAATAAAAAAGTAATTTAAATGACTATTCAACTCACCTGTGGTTTTTCAAAATTAAAGCAATAAAAATAAGAGATTGTTTGGTCAACAATACAACAACCAATGACAACGAATTCTAGCGATATAACCATGTGTATTGTACTGATAATTCCACGATGAAAATTTCAACCAATGAGGTTGTAGAATTTTGAATCATTTACCAATTAGGAACGAATTACAGCGGTAATTAAGCATGGTCCTCAAATTATGGCAGTAATTCAGTGTGGATCGTGAAACTGTCATTAGTAATACCACGAGTCGGTACAAAATTGCCGATAATTTGCGATTCATAATTTTACAACTATTTGTTTTGACGACAATTTAATTGAAATTGTCTAAGAAACAAATACGAGTAAAATTAAGAGAAAATTTGTAGCCATTTCTTACCGACGAGTCGTATTCGACAGACACTTCCAACAGACAACTCGTGGTATTACTAGCGACAATACCACTAGTGAAGATGGCGAATATTTTTAACATATGAATAACACACACTTTTCGCCAAACTTTTGAGGTAACAATTACAAATAACACAAATTTGTTTGCAGGTTGCGATGGAAAGTATGTGTAATTCAATTTTGAGGTTCTGTATTTTTAATATTATTTGGTTTTGATAGTTTTCCGAATACAACTCGAGTCAAAATTGAGTAGAATATTTTTCCGGTGGTATCACTTATGGTCATTTCACTTGGGAACACCATTCGCGCTTCGCACTCATGGTGTTCGTACCAAGGAAATGACCATTCGTGATACCACCACAAAAAAAATCGACATAACTTTGACTACTCGTGGTGTTATAACTGATAATTATCTAGAGGTACGTATTCCTTTTTTTTCTGTAAATAACTAATATATGACACATCTATGTGTAGTCTTAAGAATTTATAGCATATTGGAAAATATTTTTTGGTATTATAATATTTAAAATATCTTTGATAATAATTTTCGAAAATTGGCGGCATTTATCTGCGCTAATCTTTCGGTATCCTAATATTTTGTGGTAGTCTTAAAAAAGTCTTCGTAATCTGATGGCAGTTTTGCGGTAATCAAAAGGTAGTCACAATGATAAACAAGTGATTTTTTTTAAATTAATTAACTTATGGATATTTATTTGAGGCATATTATAGGATACTTTGAGGCATATTACAGTAGAGATCTTTCGTAGTTTAAGAAATCTTTGCAAACTGAGGTAAATGTTAGCTGTTTGGTTATCTAGCGGCTTTTATTTTAGCTTGAAACTTACTCTTTGTTTACCAAGTATTTTAAACGCTTTCATTATTTTTTTACTCTTTTACTTTTTGTTTTTTTACTGTGTCAGAAACGCAAAAAACCTTTAATGTTACCACTTGAGTAAATTTGCATGTTGGCCTTAGTTTGTGACGAAATAGACAGAAACTAAATGCAAGCAACATCTATGCATTTAAATACCTATTTGAGTTTTATTTTAGGCCTTAAAATCAGAAGGCGAACTAAAAGGGTAGCGTAGCAAATAACCGAGCAAATAATTAAACATCCCTTTCGATATTTTAATAAGTCTACTCATACTATTATAAGCATGCTAATTAATTTTTGTTAAAAATTGTGAAATATCTAATTTGTGTCTATTATGTTTTGTAGTGCGGGTTTTTTTCTTTATAGTGCGGATCAGCTTTCGGGGCGTGGGTTCGTTGTAAGTATTGTCCAATTGTTTTTAAATATTTATTCAAAGTAAAATAATTACAATCCTATAAAACAAAAGAAATAAACAATACAATCTGGGAAAAACGCCGGACCCGACTTAACATATAGCGATCGAATCATTTATTTTTTCAAACTTATTTTACAATATTCTTAAAACTAATTTACAATTATGAATACTTTTTTCATGTGCGATGTTGACGTCTAAGGTGTTTTCAGCGTCTAACATAGCGAGTGAACTACGGTAATTATATAAGGTGTGCGGGAGGTACGGAGGAAGGACAATCAATTCTTTAAAAATTACTGATATTGAACAAAGCCAGTTGATTGATGTCCTTTCTAAATTAACGACAGAACAAATGAATTGGGCTCAATAAGGATATTTTACCCATTAGAGGGCGGGTTGCGTTCAGAATTGCGAAAGAACTGTCAGACTGACATAAATATTAAAATGTTTTCAAATTTTATTGCAGGTTATAATTAATTAATATAAATGCTAATAACAATAAATGATTTATTAATATATATATATAATATAAATAAATCTTAGAGGTAAGTAAAACATAGATTACACGATGTTACAGATTTTGCACAGCTGTTCTTATTCCAAAACTTTTACTTGCACGTTTTGCTGATAAGAAACTCATTATATATTTAAAAAAAAAGTGAATAGTCGGTTTTTGTAGAACAAATTTACATGTTTTATAATATTATACGGTGCTCAACAATTGAAATGGAACGTCTTACAATTTTAACAAAGTTTAAAGTCTTGTAACTCCTGCAAAAATTAATAAATTGAGATGATCTTTTTTTTCTAGGTAGCTCATTATTTATACTTTCAGATGTTTAATAGAGCGTTCTCTGTAAATTTGTAGTTTAAGTTGTACAGGGTATCAAAGACAGGCCTTGCAAAAAACAAAAAGTTTGAACTACAAAAAATTTATTTTTTTGTTAAAATGGGAGCAGATACGACTTTTTAATTTTTACATAAATGACAGATTTTTAGTCAAATAAGTTTTATAAACTGATAAAGACAAATTAAAATAATTGCTTATTGTTTATTGTAACAAAGTTTTCACTATTTAAGACGAAATTTATTTAAAAATATCAAGTCTTTAAAAAGACGATCAATAAGAAAACTCTTATAAGTATTTTCTTGAGAATTCTATAAAAAGTAAAAACAATAAAATTAGTTAGTATTAGGTATTAGACCAAAAAATAAAAATTTTTAGCACATTTTTATAAGAATTTATTTCATTTAAATAATTTAAATTAATTAAATCAAATAATCAAAAGTGATAACAGAAATAATAAAGTGTCTATCAAAAACAATATTTTTACATATTCAAATATGTTTAAAATAATCTTGATTTTTTTTTGGCATCCACTTTATCATTGATTTCAACAATGCAAGTTTTTATTAGCTAACTCTACAGTTTTTGTTTGAAATTTTTGGCGTTTCTATGCTGCTGTGAAAAGGTTGTCGCGTAGAATTGTATCTCCTGACTTCTGCCACAACCCATTTTTCATCGACATGAGACACTTTATGATGTATATTAAATATGTTTGTAGTAAACTTCAAAACGCTTAATTAAAAAAAAAAGAACTTTTTTATAATTATAACAAAAGCAACAGGATTTTAAGTCAAGGAAATCGTTAGCCTGCATCTCTAAAATCCTATGCGGTTTTCTAGGAGAAACTTTCTTCAGGAGTGGCCAAAGGCTAACAGGTGAATAATATTCTACTTTTGCTAACACTCTTTCTAAAAAATTATGTACATTGTCAATTTTATTGCTGAATGAACTGGTGTAGAAAACTTCATTGTGATAGAAGATATTTGATGATGTTTATTTAAAAAGTAACTAACAGCGTATGACATCAATGAATTTTTATTTTGTGATACGCAACTCTCGCTCCACAGCGTTATATTTTTACATTTGGATTATCAGCTTCCAAAATTTTTAATAAAGCACTTGCAATTTTGTTACCACTTCGCTTCAATTGGTTTTCACTCCAAACAGTACAATAAACTTGTTTTGCAGTAGAATCATGTCCAGTGAGATTATATTAGACAATAAATTTTGATTTGTAATAAAAATTACTGACATCTGCCTTCGGTCAACTTAAAACATTTTGCAAAGCAAAGCAAATAACTTGTGTTTCTTTATTTTGTCTCTCTCGATTTCGCTCTTCTCTCGCTGCAATTTTTTCTCTGATGTGGTTTCATATCATTCATGTCATGATATATCATGTCATTCGCTAGATTTTGGTACCATAGAGTTGCTTGTCCCTGGAGCAAAAACCGGTAAGCCCTGAACCAGCAGGTTCCGGTTAATGTTATATTCATTGACCAATTCTTCAACAGATGATACCGCATCGTATTTTCAAACAAGCTTGTATCACACGTACTCATACTTTATAGCCACTACATAGACACGAAAAAATAATTAAAGAAAAATTTTTTTATGACAAAATTATAATAAACAAAAACAAAATTTTTTTTTACACAAACCAGAATAATAAAGAAAAATATCTTCAATCAAATTTTCTATCTCTTAAAATGTACATAATAGAAACATACTAAAGAGGTGCTAACGGAGAAAAACAATACAATATTAGGTTGAATGTTTCATCAAATATTAATGGTTTGTTGCAAAGCAGGCGCTAGGTAGAAACTATCATTATCCCCAGAAACAATCTACGTCACATTTCCTTTTATATAAATGTGGTGGACAATTAAATTCAATTAGTGTGAATCAGCAATATGAGACACATTTTAATAAAAGAAACCTTAGGTTGTTTAACTTTTTTGGGCTTATGGCCAAAATCGACAAAATCTACAAAATCAATTTCTTATTTGGTACTTCTATCAAGTTCATTTCTTTTTTTTGGAAGTTTGTTTTATTTAATTTCTGAACGCAAATTTGGTGAGTTCAGTTTTCGAATTCTTTTTCCTAAATTTCTTAAACAGGAAGTAACTACATCGACTCTATTGAAACGATTACCGGTCAATTTGGAGTGTTGTACTTTAGTACCTGTTTTACTATTAAACGTGAAGGCACTCTTAAGATTGTACAGTTGCTATCTGATTTTTCAAAATATGGAAAACCTCGTTTTTTTGATGACCGCAACAGACAACTAACTAAACTTCAAAACTACTTACTGGTGCTCTTATTTATTGCAAACATTGGCGTTGTTGCTTGTCCACAAATTTATATCAATTCTTGTTACAAATTTTACGAGCAGCTAAATATTACAAAAACTTGTGGATTGGTAGCACCTGTGTGGTTGCCTTTCGATTATGACCACAACCCTCAAAAATTGCTGGTGGTTATTTGGCAAAGTTATTGTTGTCTTGTGAGTTACGGTTCTGGTGGGCTAATTTCTCTGGTTCTAATGGGAACTATGGAACATTTAATTATAAGAATTGAGGAATTGAAAGATATGTTTCCTGAAATTTTGATGGAATCAAAAAAACATTTAAGAGAAGAAAAATTGACACACTGGATTGAGTTCCATTTACATCTTTTTGATATTGGAAAACTCATGAATGACACTTATAGCTATTGTTTAGCAGTTATTGTTTTCTGTATTGGAATTCTTTTTGGTTGTATTGGAGTTTCCACAATGCAGGTAAGTTTAAAAAAAAATAATTGTCAAGTATTCCTAGATAGACTTATTGCAGGTTGCACCCAGATACAGTTCAATTTATCTTTTTCTTGGGTGGTTACTGTCTATGGGAATTGTATGTAGTTGGGGCCAACGTCTACTTGATTCGGTATTTTACACAGCTACACTATGTGTAAAATTATTTTATTTGTTTAATTTTTTTTCAGTACCTATCAGTAGGAATTGCAGTTTACAGTAGCAAATGGTATGAGATGGATGTTTCGTTTCAAAAGTCTGTTTACATGATTTTGATTCGATCACAAAGACCTATTTTTATTTATGCAGGACCTTTTACATATATTTCTCATTTACTGATTTTAACAGTGAGTTAAGTAATGAGTTTTTTTTTAAACTTATATTCATTTGTATTTTAGGTATTTCAAACTGCTTATTCGTATATTAACCTTCTTAATGCCAGCTCTTAGGAGATGTCTACTACTAAAAATAAATCATTTTATAATATTTTTAGATAAAGTTTGTTAATAATATTGTAGGTTTAGAATAAAGCATATTAGAATAAAGCTTGATACGCTATATAAGTAATATTTTTATTTTCAAATTTCGTTTAACAAATTTAAATTAAAACAACGATTTGATAAAAAAATTTAAAAAAAGATATAAAAAATTTCATTATAAACTGAATTGGGATAACAAGCTGACAATATGTGAGTAAAATTCTTAAATTACTTCTATTGTCACAAGTTTATTCTTATTCCCTACTTTAAGTTGGTAATAAAAATGCTTCCTCCAATCTTAAATAAATACATGATAATAACTAATTGATTTTTGAGAAAATTTCCTTAAAATTTTTTATTAAAAGTCGGACCGCCACTCTATTGCACTAATTTTTTGAGATTAAGCAAAGTGTTGCAACTTTTAAATACAGTTTATTAATGATGTAAATAAAAAAAAATTACATCAGAATTATAATTTGTGTTTTCATGGCCTGTAAGGACTTTGTGAATTTTTTTTCAGATTTTCGCCTCTGTACAGAGCGCCAACAATTTACAGAGTATAAATTCTTGTTGGAATCTTGCAGGGAGGTTTTGGTTACTCAGAATTACAAAGAGATTGTACTTAGAAAACAAGTTTTTCTATGTATAATGAAACGAAATGCCGGCCGGCCCCGGCCATTTTAATCCTGTATTTTACTTACATTAATTAATCGTCATTAACGTCGACTTTATTTAATTATCTACTAAACATCGATGGATTCTAGGTCTCTAATTTGTCTTAATTTTTTCCTAAATTATTGTATTTTAATTGGGTAATTACCACAGTTAGCCACAGATTAATAATTTCCGTACAAACTTGATCAGATGTTTTCTTAGTAACGCCGGTAAGACCTAAATTTAAACAAAAAAATGTCACAGAAGTATTTTTAATTTTATCGGTAGTAACTTTAAATTTGTTATTAGATTTTTTTTGGTGTGACGAATAAAACAAAAAATCAACCCAATCAAACCAAATACTTTTTGCACATGACACGCATTTCGGCAACGAAGTGACCCTTTATCGTTATCGTTGTTAAAGTATCGTGATGATTGTACAAATATAAATTACAATTTATTACAACTTTTTTGGTAGAAAAGAGAGGGCATTTTAGATTAAAGTTTACTTTTATATAGTAACTAAAACTGATTCCAGATTTGGTTCATTCTACAGGACAGTTGGGCGCCATCAGCGAATTGGGGACGGATGACGTGTACGCACCTAACTTGCAGATAGAAATAAACACTAGCGAGCGAATTCTAAGTCCCCCAGAAGGACGTCACCAACTCCAAGGACCACATCATCATCATCCATACCGCCACACATACACTCTCACAAATCAAATCACTCTCCACAAACAAACTCACCAACACACCAAACATTGTAAACACTCCAGGACTGAAGAGGTAAATCAGCCTAAACAGTCCGCCCTCACACAAATATAAAAAATTGTAATTTAGTTTTAAGTTATTGTAGATATGTATTGTAAATAAAATCCCCTGTATATATTTTTGAAGAAACGTATTTTTGACTTTGACTAATTCTAAGTCAGATACTTTGGTAGTAACTTTACTCCGGTATATCTTTACTACCGAAATACCTGACTTAGAATTAGCCCGTAAGATATTGCTTACATTTTATTTCTTGACCAACATGTTGGTGTTAATAATCACAGTTCAACTTTCCTTTTATATTCTCAAAAATTTAGCCCATTCTGTGTTATACAGGGTGATTTTGTGATAAGTGTCCACCCCAATTTTCTCGGTAACGGTTTCGATTTAAAAAAAAGCCGAGACAGGTCGCTTTTTATTGCTAGGGGGACATCTTTTCGTTGATTCTGCCACCCTATTAAGCACAGGGTGTTCCATATCTAGAATTTAAATAGGGAAAGTAAGTTGAGTTATACTTCATTTTAAAGTTTTTTTAACACTCTTTCTGCTGATCTACTGTTATTTTTTTTTTTTTTGATATTTTTTCGTAAAAATATTTTTTTCAGCAAGACGGCGCTCCACTTCATTATGCTATAAATGATATGTACGTAACTGGCTAAACGAGAGGTTTCGTAACCATTGGATTGGCAGACGTGGCACCATAGATTACCCCTCTCGTTTACCAGTTGTGATTTCTTCCTTTGGAGACAACTAATACTAGTAATTTTTAAAACCCAACCTGTGGATTTGAACGATTTGAGACAGCGAATTGTGCAAAAGTGTAAAAGGATTCCATGAGAAACATTTGCAAAGTGCGTGATGAATTTGAGACGTCGTTTGTACTTTTGTTTAAATCAAAATGGCTGTCAATTTGAGCACCTCATTGACAAAGAATTTATTTGAAAAATATTTGTTTATATATTGTAATTGCTTCTATAGAATATAAACACTGAACATAAATCAGTGGAGTGTATCTCTGGGGGTTACATGGCATGAAAGTAATTTTATATGTACGCAACATTTTGATAAAAAATTTGTACGAAAATTTGTTCATGAACACCAAAAAGTGTTATGAAGAGCATTAACTCCCGATGCAGTCCCTTCTCTATCGTCTTCCTCCTCAAACTCCGGTTTTACCTGCACTCTTTAGGGGTTCTATAATAATAGTAATCCCTTGATAAGGTGCGTTCAGGATTAATACAGCTTTCGTGAGAGAATCGGGCGACGGCCACTTGGAGATCATGTTCTCATTTGTACGTTCCAGTTTTTTGTGTGAAAAATGTTTTTTCTCGAAAGATAACGTCTCTGGCACTGTTCTGGCAAAAATAGTTTTGGAGGCGATTATTTTGTGCAAAGCAGCTGGGTTGTTTATCGACTTTGTTAATCTCTATTATCAAACAGTTCCACATGAAATAGAGCGATGTGGAAAGCATTCAAAGTGGAAGTTTCGGATAGACAATGTTGTGTACATCCATGCAACCCAGAAAAATAAACTGTGAATGTGTTTTGATTTTCCACATCTGCTTAAATGAAATCGAATTGTCTCGTTGTTAAAAAAGAATTACATATACCGGAGGGGCGCGCCCGACTTGTTATTTCGAAAATTTAATTGATTACAACGCTAAGAACGAATTCAAGTTGGTTTACAAATTGACTAAAAAATATGTCAATCCGCAGAATTTTGAAAAGATGAGGACCAGATATGCATTTGAATTATTTAGTGGCACAGTTGCTGGCGCATTATCTGCATTAAAACATAAAGGAGTTGATAAATTTAAGAATTGTGAACCAACAATTCTATTCTGTAGGTGGATCAACCAACTGGCAGACATTTTTAAATTTATATAATTGTTTTGATGGCTTAAAATTAAATTATATCCAACATTATATACACTGGAAGACTTTTTAATTTATTTAAATTTATGGAAGTCTAGTGCGGAATCAGATTTTTTTAACAAAGTCAACATCTGATAGACTAAGGCCTACTATTAATACCACACTATAGTTGTTACATTACTGTTCAGAAAAGCGTAGTTTTACATATTTAATGACCGTCCAGGACCTAATTGAGCACTTATTCGGGATAATGTTGCTATGCATGTTTTAGATGATAAAATAAAATATAGCAATTGCTTTAATACAGGGCCCCAAAAAAAGATTTTCATCTAGTCGCCTCTGAATTTCCCATGTAAAATAAAAAATGTCGCTTTAGCAAATAGTGGTAACGAGTACACCTAGTAATGTCACTAATGTTGTAACAAGAAAAATGAAAAACCCCATATATTCGGTCTCTCTACAAGCGGCAATTTTTAAAGAAAAAGCTTTCCTGCTTTGGATGTTCATTAAAGGTCAAAGTCCCCTTGCCAAACTTTAAAACTGAATTGACATTTGATTGATAGGTGACAGAATAAATTAGTTCAAACTTAAAGAGTAGAGCGGCACAAAAATATTAACATGTAAAATAATTTCAAAGGTAACTTGATGAAAATCATTTTTTGGGGCGTTGTAGTTATTTTTAATTTAAGTGCGGAAAGCAAAGGTTTTTTGAGTTAGAAAATGTTAGGTTTTATGTCTAGACCGTCAGGTCGAGACAAAAAATACATACGGAATCTCAAAAAACTGGGTTTGTATACGTATCTAATATAATCAACTTTTTTCTACAATTGCAACTCTTAAACTTTTATGAAAATTTTTTCTTCACTTTGGGTCAAAATCTTATTTTAACGGTGAAAAAACGCATGCTTTACTTAGTAAAATTGATGCGTAAACACCCGTTTTGTAGACAATTGTAATTAAAGTTACATTGAAGATTACATCAGCAGAAAAACTGAAATTTAATTCAAAATTCAACCTTCTCAAAAGCAGTTTTTGAACCATCCACGTCTACTTGTAAAGATACTTCTAACTCAGAACTCTTAAACAAATCGAGAATTACACCTGATACCTCTAACTTGATCAAGTCTTCGACGGCATCATCGAATACTTTTAAAAACGGCATTTCAAAGCTGAAGTCTTCATTAGAGTCAAAAATTATATAATTTTTTAGGGTGTAATTTTAATTTTTATATAGCTAAGTTAGCTAAATAAGTATTATGTAGTTGTAATTGCCTGTTATAATTTTTTAAATAAAAATTGTGATTTATTGAGAACTATTGAACTTTTATGGAGAATCTGATTTTTAACTTATGCCAAAGTTTTTTTTAACGCTGAAAAATACACGTGCTTTACGCTTTGAAATTGTTGTGTAAACACCCGTTTCTTAGTCAATTGCAGAAAACATTGTTTTTATATATAACCAGTCACAACCCTGGAGGTGACCAGATAGAGTCAAAAGCTCTAAAGCCAAAACACATTGTTGTTATTGATTTGATATTTTAAATTTGCCGCTTTTTGTTGGAGACAAAATGACGACTATTGCTATACTCTCTCTTAATACAGGGGCACTAGGGGTTTGTAGAGAGTTTTCCGAGGTGGCGCATCATTAGCGGGGTTTTTTAGAGAGTTTTAAATCACTTGCCAAACAGCCAAACCTCGCAAACCTTGCATTTTATAAATAGCGCAGTACAGTTGTGATGAGGGAATGTTTTGGATTATTTGTTATTTTTATTTTATAATTTATATTAACATTCCACATGGGGGGGGGGGGTTAACTAGAAGTTTAAGAAATCTCCTTGACGTCATGTTTTCTAGCATAAGTTATAAATTATTAGTTAGAGAGTAAGATAAGATAGTAAACTAAATTAAGGGAATAAATATTTTTTTACATTAGGTATTCTTAGAGGCTGCAGAAGTTGAAAAAAACTATGCACTAAAAAAAAGATGAAACAAAATATTAATTATAAAAAATGATAAAAAAGTGAAATATGTAAATTTGTATGAAGACGCACTTTTAGCAATTTTTCTATAACTATATAAAAAATTAGAGAGAGAAAGGTTAGTAAATAAGCTTTCTTTCTCTAATTTTGAGGAAGAAAAATTGGTCGAACGCCATGCGAATAGGAATTTATATCTATCTTTTAACATTTTTTATAATTTTTTTGCACCAACATTTAGTTTCATCTTTTCTATAACGCCGCGTAACAATTTCTTTTCTTAAATTTTATAATTTCTATAAAAAAAATATTTTTTAAACCTCTGCAGCACATTTTCAGCATCTACAAATTGTGCGACAAAGGGGGAAGTCGGTTTTTGATTGGTTCTTAAAATCACGAGAAATAAAGTTGCTCTTTTGATTAGATGTTAATGTTGTTGCCATTAACTGAATAAATAAAACTTAATGTGTCATTGAAAAAATTTCATTCGTCAAATTACATTTAAAATTAAATTTATTCGATATGAATGAGTTTCAAAGTGTTTCAATAGTTCAGTAATTAAGTTTAAATTATAAAAGCCATATGGCAGTTTTTTTTTTTTTTGAACAAGAGGGGCCCGCAGCGCGAGCCGCACACCGAGGCCTACGCCCATTGTATGCAACCTCTCGAAATAGCACTACTGCAGTAGCCCTGTGCCTCTGATGAAGCTCAGTACCTTGTCTGCAGGAGCCTTCTCGATAGCACTGGGCTTCAGATATCGGGAGCCCAGGTGTAAATCTCTGATGCTTGCAAAAGCAGGACAGTAGCAGAGAATATGAAGAGGAGTTTCCTCATCTTCAGCACAACCTCTGCAAATCTCGTCCTCGCTGAGTCCGATGACGTGCAGGTGTCTTTTTAGTAGGCAATGTCCTGTTTACATGCCTACCACTAACTGAAGGTCTCTACGGTTGAGACGCATCAGGTTTTCACTGCGTGCCTTGTCCGGTCCTTTAATAAAAAGCCTGGATTTCCGCATGCCTTCTTGAAACTGCCATTCAGAGAGATGGCGAAATTCCATCCACTTATGAAGTGTGTCTTTCTGTCGTCTTTTGGTAACGCCAAGAGCCGGTTCCGCCCCGATAAAGTCCATTTGTGAACCCTCTCGAGCCAGAACGTTAGCCCTCTCGTTACCCTTTAGACCACAGTGTCTCGGTACCCAACAAAGTACAACCTTTTTGTTGCACTCCGCCAGTTCCTGTAATCTGTTGTGACATTCCCAGACAAGCCTCGATGAGTACCTGCATGATTGCAAGGCCTGCAGCGAAGCCTGACTGTCGGTGCAAATGCAGATTCGCCTATTTGACAAAGCCCTCTGCACGCACTCAGTCACACAAGCGAGCAAAGCGAAGATTTCCGCTTGGAAAACGTCAACATGTTTGCCCAAAGGTATTGAAATTTCAACACCGAGCCCACATATAGATATCCCTGAGCCCGCCCCATTGGGGTGAACCGACCCGTCAGTATAGCAGACTAGCCAGTCCCCCGTTCTGAAGCTGCTCGTTTTTTCACACCAGTTGTCACGTGGTGAAATGTTCACAAGATACTTGTGTTTTGTAGCAATCCTGGGGGTCATACTGTCGTCCCCCATTTCAAAAATAGGGTCCAAATTCAACATCCTAGTGGATATTGTCCGGGTTGCTGTTTTCCACCGATTTGTACCGCGAAGCCGTAGGAAACCCACTGCAGCAGACTCTTCCACAACAAAATTAAAATGGCAGTTTTAATATTTAATTTTGTTTTGATACAACTATAATTAGTAGTCGTGTAGACAGACACAGTGTGCCATCTAACGAAGAGTACTGGAAGGTGCGAGAATTGGTATAATAATAATAATAATAATAATAATAATCTGGTTACACTGCCTTTCAGTGTGTTGCTGGTTGGGCGATTAGGTGATGTAATTCAATGTCGGTCGGGGCATTAGTCCGCGAAGTAGTTGTTTTTGCCTAATCGTGGAGGTTGGTTATGTTGGTGTCCGAGCGAGAGCCAAAGAGATAACGTTGTTATCCGCCAACATTATTATACCAATTCTCGCACCTTCCAGTACTCTTCGTTAGATGGCACACTGTGTCTGTCTACACGACTACTAGCCGAACTTCGCTTGATATAAGCGAGTTCTCCCACCTGTTCCAATCGAGCACAACGCTCCGAGATACACTGTACTGATGAGGGGCAAAAACCCCGAAACCGGTATACAGTTTCTCGACGTTGTTGTTCGATTGGAACACCTTTGCTACAACTATAATTAATTATTTATACCATTATTACTGTTCTACGTGTGCAGTGATATTTCTGAAAAAAAACAACTTATTTCTGGGGCTGGAAAAAAAGACATTTATGGGCTAATTTCAAGTTTAAATAATTCCGGTGTGATTTTTGTTTCTATGAAAACTTAAAAAAAATCGGAATTGTAATTGGTTGTTACCATGGAAAAGTATCTCAACTTGAACTGAGCTCATCAGGTGCTTCAAAAATATGCTAGTATATTCAATAAGCTATAAGTTTCGTTAATTATTAGAAAGGAGATCGTTCCCATCTTATGGTTATCTAATGACCACTTAAATCGAGATTTTGTTGTATCAGTCAATAGCTCTTGAAAAAGGAGCAATTCATATGATTGCACCACCTTCGTAGATCTCCAAATAAAGTCCCAAGTTGATCGCAATGATACCAATTGATCCTTATGTCAAGAGCCATAGATTGATACAAATAAAGCTTGATTCGAATGGTTATTAGATATTTATAAGACGGGAACGATCTCCTTTAAAATGTTTTTTAATTTACTTGTGAGAAATAAAATGTAAGTTAACTACAAGTATTAAAATACGAAGCTTTATTTTTCTGTGTTTTTAAATGTTGGTTTGAGTAGTAGGTATTTAGAGTAAAACTTCCTTCGAATTTTTATTAGTATTTTTTTCAGAACCTGATCTAGAACCTAATTATTTAAAAAGGTTTATTCCTTTTGTTTTTCTGTAAATAACTAATTTATGAGACATCTATAAGTAGTCCTAGGAATTTATATTATATTGCAAAATATTCTTTGGTATTTGTTAATATTCATATAATATTCAAGATATCTTTGGTAATAATTTCTAAGTTGTTAATAATTTCCGAAAATTGGCGACATTCAAGACAATCATCCGCGCTAATCTCTCGGTTTTCTAATTTTTTTATAGTAGTCTGTAGTCACAATGATAAACAAGTGATTTAAAAAAAATTGATTAACTTATGTATACTTATTTAATAGAGTAGTTCTAGGAATTTGAAGCATATTGTAGTAGAAATTTTTTGTAGTTTAAGAAATCTTTGCAAGCTGAGGTAAATGTTAGCTATTTGGTCACCTGGCAGCTTTTATTTTAGATTGAGACTTACCCTTTGTTTTCCAAATGTTTTAAACGCTTTCATAATTTTTTTGCGCGATTGGTTGTTTTTATCAGTTTACTGTGCTTGTTTCCACGACGGTAGGTTGCTGTTACTGGTTGCTACGTGTAACAAAACGGTAAGTAATTCACTTACCGTCCAGCCTTCTTAAGCCGATATCCAATATTTTTTCTCTTAAGGTAAGCAATTAATGTAGCAAACTTAGAAATATTGATAGCATCATGGAGAAAAATTTTACTCTTCAGCATAAAATACTCCGCCCATAAACTGCCTGGGGCCTTCAAGTGTCCACTTCTCACCACAAAATACGCTAACAAGCTCTTTTCATTTACAGAAATCTTCTTTGCTTCACGCCATTCCTTAAACAGCTTGTATGTCTGTTCATATCGGGCTTTAGATTTTTCTGGAATTATTGCCGAACATCCTTCTTGGCAAACGTCTTTTAAATCATCCGGTAGATCATCACTATCGCTCATATTTGCTTCGAAAACGGAACCACAAAACAGAACTATGTAGGAATGATTGTATCAAAAAGACAATTTTACTTGTTTGGAACAAAATCATAGCAACCATGGAACAGCCACCCAAAGTTTTCAGTTTCAATCTTCCCGATTATCACAAATGTATTGATATAAATTATTATTATTCTTCTAGAAACTCCAATCGCGCAAAAAACGTTATAAGCATGTCGAACGTTAAGGATTACCGTTCTCAGACAATAATTGGAGTCGTCGCTTCGTTCCTCCTCCAAACAATTGTCTTCGAACGGTAAGCATTCCTTGTCGTTCTCCATACTTAATATACTATTTTTACTCTCTTACCTTTTGTTTTTCTACTGTATCAGAAATGCAAAAAAACCTTTAACGTTAGCACATTAGAAAATCTAGCTGTTGGTGTTGGCTCGTGGCGAAATCGACAGAAATGTAAATGCAAGCAACATCTATGCATTTAAATACCTTTCTGAGTTTTTTTTTAAGTTTTTTACGCCTTAAAATCAGAAGGCCTACTAAAAGGGTACCGTCGCAAATAACTGAACTTTCGTTTTGATCGAGTTTTTGATATTTCAAGCGTACTCATACCGCTATAAGCATACGAGTTAAATATTTGTTAATAATTATGAAATATCTAATTGTTGTTTATTATATTTTATTATTGTATTTAGGAATTTTTCTCTTTCTTTCACCTCTGATTCTACGACCTAGTTTTTTACAAACAGCTGAGCTGCTCTTTTTTATAAAAAGAAAAGGTATTTAAATAAAATATTAACGTAAAAGTAAGTGGTAAAGAGCAGATGTAAAAACACGCAGGTAAATATATTATTAGAGAAGTTATTTGATAGCATGCAACAACACTCTTATTACCTTTAACTCACTTTTCCTTATTTTAGAAGGACACAAATATGTTGGATTAAGATATTAAATATTAAAAGAGATACTAACAATCAAAGAAATAGTGTAAGAATTTGCAGATGTTTATATTTTCGCCTACATTTTTTCCCAAAAAGTGTTTATCAAGTTTTTGCTCAATTTTATCAGGATTTTTTCTAAATAATAATTAACATTGAGAAACTTGATTACCTACTGTTCTTATTTTTTTGAAAGTTTTACATAATAAGTATGTTAGTGCACAATTGTAAGTAACTTACCCCACTGCACAAATTTTTGACACTTCTTCAACACAAAAACACAAAAAAGAAGTTTTGCACACATCACAAAAATAAAGAAAAATTTCTTCAAACAAATTTTCTATCTCTTAAAAATTACATAATAGAAAGATACTAAAGATGTGTTAACAGAGAAAAACAATATAATATTAGCTTAAATGTTTCATCAAATATTAATCGTTTGTTGCAAAGCAGGCGCTAGGTAGAAACTATCATTACCCCCAGAAACAATCCACGTCATATTTCCTTTTATATAAAAGTGGTGGATAATTGTATTAAATCAGTCCGAACCAGCAATATGAGGCATATTTTAATGAAAGAAACATTAAGTTGTCTAACTCTTTTGGGTTTATGGCCAAATTCGCCAAAATCTACAAAAACAATTTCCTATTTGATAATTCTATCAAGTTCATTTCTCTTTTTTGGAAGTTTGTTTTTTTTAATTTCTGAACGCAAATTTGGTGAGTTCACATTTCGAATTCTTTTTTCTAAATTTCTTAAACAGGAAGTAACTACATCGACTCTATTGAAACGGTTACTAGTCAATTTGGAGTGTTGTACTTTTGTACTTGTTTTACTATTAAACGTGAAGGCACTATTAAGATTGTAGAGTTGCTATCCGATTTTTCAAAATATGGAAAACCTCGTTCTTTTGATGACCGCAACAGACAACTAACTTATCTTTTGAACTACTTACTGGGGGTCTTGTCCATTGCAATCTGTGGTGTTGTTGCTTGTCCACAAATTTATATCAATTCATGTTATAAATTTTACGAGCAGCTAAATATTACAAAAACTTGTGGATTGATAGCACCTGTGTGGTTGCCTTTCGATTATGACCACAACCCTCAAAAATTGCTGGTAGTTATTTGGCAAACTTATTGTTGCATTATGACTTACGGAGCTAGTGGGATAATTGCTCTCGTTCTAATCGGAACTATGGAACATCTAGTTATAAGAATTGAGCAATTGAAAGATATGTTTCCTGAAATTTTGATGGAACCAAAAAAACATTTAAGAGAAGAAAAATTGAAAAACTGGATTGAGTATCATTTACATCTTTTTGATATTGGAAAACTCATGAATGACACTTATCGCTATTGTTTAACAGTTATTGTTTTGTGTGTTGGAATTCTTTTTGGTTGTATTGGAGTTTCCACAATGCAGGTAAGTTTAAAAAAAAAAGTTGTCAGATATTCCTAGATAGGCTTATTGCAGGTTGCATCCAGATACAATTCAATTTCTCTTTTTCTTGGCTGGTTGCAATCGATGGGAATTTTATGTATTTGGGGCCAACGTTTACTTGATTCGGTATTTTACACAACTACACAATCAGTTTATTTGTTTAATATTTTTCCTTCAGTATTTATCAGTAGGAATTGCTATTTACAGTAGCAAATGGTATGAGATGGATGTTTCGTTTCAAAAGTCTGTTTACATGATTTTGATTCGATCACAGAGACCAGTTCTTATTTATGCAGGACCTTTTACACATCTTTCTCATTTACTGATTTTAACAGTGAGTTAAGTAATGAATTTTTTTTCTACTTATAAATTTGTGTTTTAGGTATTTCAAACTGCTTATTCGTATATTAATCTTCTTAATGCCAGATCTTAAAAGATGTCTACTACTACAAATAGATCTTTTTATGATATTTTTAGATAAAGTTGTTAATAATAGTGTAGGTTTAGAATAAAGCATATTGGAAAAAGCTCCACATATTTTATTACTCTTACAAAAAATTAAAGTGAAGTGTTTAATAAATATGTGTATATGTAATATTTTAATTTTCAAATTATGATCAACAAATCTGAACATAATTGAAATTCAAAAAAAAAAATATATGTATACTGAATAGGAATTAAGACAAGGCACAAGTTCATTCTTATTTCTAATGAGAGGACCAACAGTTTTGGAGTCAAGTTACCTTTGCTGTCATAAACGTAGTGCTTGGATTAAATAATTAATTGTATTAAAACGTCTTTAACGTTATACTAAACTTTGGTTTTCTGGACGGTTTTCTATTACGATTTGCGATTTATTTCTCCTTTGATCTGGTTCTACATTTTATTTAATTCTACTTCCGTTCGTTTTTGTTACGTTCATTCGTTAAAATGGGTACTCCTGTTGAAAAAGCGTTTTTGATGGAAAGTTATTTTCGTAATCGTGAACAAGCTGTAGTTGGTGTATGGCAACACTATGCAGCAACTTGTATGAAGGAGTTTAGAGCACAATTTTCTAAAATAATTGTTAGTGACCATCAATTGAGACAACAGCATTAAAAAATGGTTTTTTGGCCCCCCTGAAAAGTTCAAGAAAGTAGAGTTTGCAAGTTTTGTGGTGGAAGCTTGAAAAGTGGTCGTGTCAAGTCAGCATGATATTAACTTGGGTTTACTTATTTAAAAAGTCACTTTTAAAGTAATAAAGATTATCTGACGTTTATGACGTTTTTATAAAATTAATTTGACAAATAATTCTATTATTTTAATCTAAGCCCTACGTTTATGACACCGAAGGTAACTTGATTCTGATACTTTTGGACCTCAGGTTATTTGGTTACCAGGTTGCTAATAAAAATGTTCCGTCAAATCTTTAATAAATACGTGATAATAACTAATTGATTCTTGAGGAAATTGTTCCAAAATTTTCAATTAAAAGTAGGACGGCTGCTTTATTTGGAACTGTGTGGACCTAATCCGAACCCCTTGTTGGAATCAATGGAATGGCGTCTTAAGGGTGAGGCCCTCCCAAGAAAATTTTGAGTCTGCCAGTAAAACAAAAAAAGTAATTGCTACGATATTTTGGGGTTATGATGAAATCCTTCAGATTGATTTTAAAGAAACCAATACCACTGTTAATGGCACATATTATGCAGGATTATTTCATAAGTTGCGGGAAACTATTCGGGAAAAACGTCGAGGAAAATTAACCAGAGGTGTACGTGCGGTTGCTGCACGATAATGCGCCTGTTTATACTGCTGGCGTTGCACAAGCTGTGATTATGGATTGCGGGTTCCAACAAATTGGTCACCCCCCTATAGTCTAGAATCTAGATATGACTCTCAGCGATTATTATTTGTTTAGTTATTTGAAAAAGGACTTTCGTAGACGACGTTTTGGGACGACTTTGAGTTATGAGAAGCTGTTTTGATAAACCTAAAGAATATTTTTTTAAAGGGATTAAGTTTTTAACTAAACGTTGTGGGAAGTGTATTAAGGTTAAGGGAGATTACAATAAAAAAATGTTGTACTTTACCTCCTTTATTGTCAGGTCAGGAATTATTGGCGCTTACCTCGTTTGTTCGATTAAGATATTAAATATTAAAAGAGATACTAACAATCAAAGAAATAGTGTGAGAATTTGCATATGTTTTTATTTTGCTTACATTTTTTCACAAAAACGTGCTTACTAAGTTTTTGGTTAATTTTATCAAGATTTTTTCTAAATAATAATTAACATTGAGAGATATTGGGAATTATTAATTAACATTGAGACTTGATTACCCACTGTTTTTATTTTTTGAACGTTTTACATAATAGATATGGTTAATGTAAGTGCACAACTCAAGTAATTTACCCCAGCAAAAATTTCTGCCACTTCCTCGACACAAAAACACAAAAAAAGAAATTTTACGCTAAGCAAAATAATAAAGAAAAAAATCTTCAAACAAATTTTTTATCTCTTAAAATGTACATAATAGAAAGATACTAAAGAGATGTTAACAGAGAAAAACAATATACTTATAATATTAGATTAAATGTCTCATCAAACATTAATGGTTTGTTGCAAAGCAGGCGCTTAGTAGAAACTATCATTACCCCCAGAAACAAGCCACGTCACATTTCCTTTTATACAAAAGTGGTGGACAATTGAATTAAATTAGTCCAAATCAGCAACATGAGACACATTTTAATGAAAGAAACCTTAACTTGTCTAACTCTTTTCGGTTTGTGGCCAAAATCGCCAAAATCTACAAAATCAAATTCCTATTTGATAATTCTATCAAGTTCATTTCTCTTTTTTGGCAGTTTGTTTTATTTAATTTCTGAACGCAAATTTGGTGAGTTTAGTTCCCGATTATTTTTTTTTCTAAATTTCTCAAACAGGAAGTTACTACATCGACTCTATTGAAACGGTTACCAGTCAATTTGGAGTGTTGTATTATTGTACTTGTTTTACTATTAAACGTGAAGGCACTATAAAGATTGTAGAGTTGCTATCCGATTTTTCAAAATATGGAAAACCTCGTTCTTTTGATGACCGCAACAGACAACTAACTTATCTTTTGAACTACTTACTGGTGGTCTTGTTCATTGCAATCTGTGGTGTTGTTGCTTGTCCACAAATTTATATCAATTCATGTTATAAATTTTACGAGCAGCTAAATATTACAAAAACTTGTGGTTTGATAGCACCTGTGTGGTTGCCTTTCGATTATGACCACAACCCTCAAAAATTGCTGGTAATTATTTGGCAAACTTATTGTTGCATTATGACTTACGGAGCTAGTGGGATAATTTCTCTGGTTATAATCGGAACCATGGAACATCTAGTTATAAGAATTGAGCAATTGAAGGATATGTTTCCTGAAATTTTGATAGAACCAAAAAAACATTTAAGAGAAGAAAAATTGAAAAACTGGATTGAGTATCATTTACATCTTTTTGATATTGGAAAACTCATGAATGACACTTATCGCTATTGTTTAACAGTTATTTTGTGTGTTGGAATTCTTTTTGGTTGTATTGGAGTTTCTACAATGCAGGTAAGTTTTAAAAAATTTGACAGATATTCCTGGACGGACTTATTGCAGGTTGCATCTAGATACATTTCAATTTCTCTTTTTCTTGGCTGGTTACAGTCTATGGGAATTATATGTATTTGGGGCCAACGTCTAATTGATTCGGTATTTTACACAGCTACACAGAAGTTTTATTTGTTTAATTTTTTGCTTCAGTATCTATCAGTAGGAATTGCAGTTTACAATAGCAAATGGTATGAGATGGATGTTTCGTTTCAAAAGTCTGTTTACATGATTTTGATTCGATCACAAAGACCAGTTCTTATTTATGCAGGACCTTTTACCTATTTTTCTCATTCACTGATTTTAACAGTGAGTTAACTTATGAGTTTTTTTTTAAACTTATATTAATTTGTATTTTAGGTATTTCAGACTGCTTATTCATACATTAACCTTCTTAATGCCAGCTCTTAAGAGATGTCTACTACTACGAATAGATCTTTTTATGATATTTTTAGATAAAGTTTGTTAATGATAGTGTAGGTTTAGAATCACACGATCTACAACACAACACGAATCACACAACACGATCTATAATGGCCGGAGTGCCGCAAGGCAGTATACTTGCCCCTATGCTTTTTATAGTTTTATGGCAGACATAAAGTGTACCCACACGCAAATTGCTATGTTTGCAAATGATACCATATTGTTCCACCAACATTCAAAACTAGAAGAAGCAGTTAATACCCTACAACGTGCGGTAAATGAAACTACACAGTGGCTTAATAAGTGGAACGTTTCACTCAATGAATCCAAATGTATTGCCAAAATCTTTACACTCAAACGCTTTGCGCAACCGGCACCTCTAAATTTAAATAATGCTGAATTAAGATAGCTCAAAAAAGACCAAGCAGCAAAATTTCTTGGGGTTTATTTCGACACTCGACTGACATGGAAATTTTATGTACTAAAAAAACTTAATGAAAGCTACACCAGAATGACGCAACTTTATCCACTGTTAAACCGCAAATCATCTTTAAAAACTAAATGCTCTCTTCTTTTATATCGATCTTTAATAAGAGCCATCTTTACATATGCTAGTCCAGTCTGGGGATATGCAAATAAAACACATTTAAAAAAGTTCCAAGCATTGCAAAACAAAATACTCAGAACAGCTGTAAACGCCCCTTGGTTTATTAGAAATGACCAACTCCATCGCGAGCTTAACGTACCTACAATACAAGAGTTTATCACATATTTAACAAAAAGATTTCATTCAAAAATTCAAGATTGCAACAGTGCTGAAGTATATCAGCTGGGACGGAAAGATATCCACCAAAGACTCAAGAGACGTCTACCGCAAGATCTTTATCTATCTGAATAACAATTAAAAAAAAACAGTGCGTGCCTAATACGAGGCCATAGTGAGTGAACTAAGTGAGCTTTTATGTGCTATTTTAAGACAGTTGTGTATAACAACGTAGTTTATGTATTGTTAATTCGACTAAAATTAAAAAAAAAGGTTTACAATAAAGCATATTGAAAAAAGCTTCTCATATTTTATTGCTCTTACAAGAAATTGAAAGTGAAGTGTTTTGATATGTTATAACTATAAGTAATCTTTTAACATTCAAATTTCGTTTAACAAATTTAAATCAAAATAATAATTTTATAAAAAAAATTAAAAGAAAGATAAAAAAATCGTTATAAACTGAATGGGGCTTAAGAGGCACAAGCTTACAATATGTGAATAAAATTCTTAAATTACTTCCATTGTCACAAAATCATTCTTATTCCCCACTTCAAGTTGGTAATAAAAATGCTTCGTCAAATCTTAAATAAATACATGATAATAACTAATTGATTTTTGAAAAAATTGTCTTAAAATTTTTAATTAAAATTCGGACCCCTACTCTCTTGAACTACTTTTTTAAGATTAAACAAATTGTTGCAATTTTTAAATATTATTCATCAATGATGTAATTTAAAGTTTTTTACAGCAGAGTTAAACTATAATTTGTGTTTGTTTCACAAGTTCTTTTGGCTTATAAGGACTTTATGATCATTCTGTGTTCTTCAAAATTTAGAATGTCAGGTTTAGGATTTCTTTCAGATTTCCGCCTCTTTGCTGAGCGCCAACAATTTGTAACGGTTGTTTCCGTGTCGGGTTCTGGGTATCGTAGAGAGAGAGAAGAGCGGCTTTGATGGGGTTTTATTGACAATAATAGCTATGTACAAAATAAAAATAAAATAAAATAATACTTCTGAACAAAACAAAACGAATCTTCTACTAGTATAGACACGGCCTCGTCCCCGGCGGTCCTTCGTCCTCGACTCCTCGTCGTCGGCTTCTCGTCCTCGTCTCCTCGCCCTCGGCTCCTCGTCCTCGACGTGTCGGCTTCGGTGGCTCGCACTTGTAATGGAGGGGAGGTAGGACTCTACCAACGGGATAATGCTCCGTGGGTAGCGGTATCGGAGAGGAAGCCCCTAGGATAATGCTCCAGGGGTGGACGGGTCTGGGGGTGGCTACTTACGAGGATAATGCTCCCGCAAGTATGCAAGTATCGGCATAGGCATAGGCCTGTCTGACATTTGGGTGTGCAGGTCATAGACCTTTTTACCCAGATCTGAACTGCTGGTACACATGGTAAAGTGCACCAGAGTAAAAATCTTTGTCAAGTATGCTGGCTCCTGGTGGTCATGCGTCAATCGGCTTGCAGTTGCGAGAGAGTACCCGCAGACCACCCAGTGGGCGACTGCCAATTCAGTGCATGCATACTGAACCAACAAATCGGACATGGAAATGTGAATGATAATAATAAAAGGGGCTTACCTGCATCCTCTCGCCTGATGCGGTGCGATCGGATTGGCGTTGGCGCTTCGAGCGCTGGGGGGAGGGGGATTTGCCCTAAGGCAAACGCGTTGGATCGAGGGACAAAAGGGCCATCTTGGGTCTTTTGTGGCGGGAAGGGCCGTTTTCGTCGTAGTCAATTGCTTGACGGACGAGCGGATTGGGGTGTTCCTCAGCTTTGTGAAAAGTTCGAAGAGCAATCTCAAAAAGAAATTCTTTGAGGGAAGGCAATTTGGCTTCTCGGAGAAGTTGGGAATTTCTGACGAACCAGGGGGCATTGAAGGCCTGTCTGAGAAATTTGTTTTGGAAGACTTCCAACTTTTTGATCTGAGTCGAAGAAGCGTGACTCCAAGTTGCGGAAGCATACGTGAGGGTAGGACGAATGATGGGTTTGAAAAGTGTGAGCTTGTTCTGAATTGACATTTTGCTCTTTCGACAGGTCAGTGGGAAAAGTTGACCTGCGACCATCTTGGCTTTGGACAGGGCGCTGTCGATGTGCGGAATGAAGGTTAGGCGCTTGTCGAGTAGAACTCCCAGGTACTTGACCTGGTCCTTCCACTCAACGTCACGACCAAACATCTGAACTTGGCCTTCGGGCTGAACTTGACGGCGAGTGATAAGAAGAGCGGAGCTCTTTTCGGGGTTGACATCGATTCTCCAACGCCTGAACCAGGTTTGAAGAGCATCAATTGCCTCTTGGAGATAAACAGTGACCATTCTGGGCTGTTTAGAACGGGCAATGATTGCTGTGTCGTCTGCGTAGACAGCCAGCTTTGCTCTGGGGGGTTTTGGAATGTCTGCTGTAAAAACAGCATAGAGAAGAGGGGACAAGACTGAACCCTGTGGAACTCCTGCTTCGATTGGATGAGGGGTAGAAAAAGAATCTCCAATTTTTGTCCTGAAGTTTCTGTCGGACAAAAATGAGTGGATAAGTTGAACCATTGCCAGAGGCACGCCAGCCCGAGAGAGCTTATAAATAAGTCCCTCATGCCAAACAGTGTCAAAAGCTTTGGATACATCTAAGAAGATTGCTCCGGTAACTTGCTTTCGCTCATTACTGATGGAGGCAAATTCTGTGAGACGAAGCAGTTGTTCGGTTGTGGAATGTTTGGGTCTGAAGCCAAATTGTTCATCTGGAATTGAATGATTTTCTTGGATGGTTTTTGAGAGTCTGGAATGGATGAGACGTTCTACCACTTTTCCCACTGCAGAGAGGAGACTGATGGGACGATGATTTTGAGGAAATTTGTGATCTTTCCCGGGTTTTGGAATGAAGATGACATTGGCTGATTTCCAGCGACTGGGAAAATGCCTGAACTGAAAAATTGAATTTACCAAGGTCGTGAGAGCGACGATGAGTTTGTCTGGAAGGTTTTTTAACGCTTGGTTTGGAATGTTGTCAGGACCAGAAGCTTTTCGAGTTTTGAGCCCTTGGATGATTTTCTTCACCTCGTCCGGGGAAGTGGGAGTGATGGGGTTTGGAGGGTTTTCTCCAAGGAGGTCTTCGACCTGATCTTCGATGTCTTCAATGTGGTCTAAGTCTGCATTGGCGATGTTGGCTCTGCATTGCAGTTCCAAACTATCGGCAAAGACTTCTGACTTTTCATCATCATTGAAGACGATTCCGCGGGGACCATGGATCGGGGGAAGAGGCTTCCTGTTGCTTCGAAGTGCTTTGGTCAGCTTCCAGAGTGTGTTGTCGGATGGATTGAGAGCCTGAAGTTTGGTTTCCCATTGTTGATTTCTAAAATCAAAAAGGGCTTTTTTAACTTCGAATTGGAGTTGGTTCGCTACCCGTTTGTCCATGGCAAGGCCGGACCGACGGGCAATGCGCCTGGCTCGATTTTTCTCCCTGATTTGGTCCACAATTTCCTGAGGAATTGTGAGACGGTTTCTGGGGCTGGAAGTGATCTTTGTTGAAACCCTGATGGACTCCTGGATTTTTCCCTCGAAGTCTGCAACCGCTGCCTCGAGTTGTTCTTCGTTGTGAATCCTCCAGATTGCGCCGAAGTGGTCTGCGATGTGTTGTCGAAAAAGATCCCAATCCGTTGAAGCGTGGCGAGCCAGATCCGGTCCATTGGCCTCGTTTCCGATGTGCATCAGAACTGGGCTGTGGTCCGAACTCAACTCATCCAGCACCGTCATTTGGATTTGAAGTGGAACATTTTTGACGATCGCGATGTCCAGGATGTCCGGGAGACCTGTGGCAAAGTTGTGGTAAGTGGGTTCTCGCGTTCCCAAAACCACAACATCGTTTTGATCTTCGATGAATCTGTGAAGGCTTTGACCGTTTGGATTTGCTCGCCTGCTGTTCCAGTCAGTGTGCTTGGCGTTGAAATCACCCGCAGCAATGATGGAGGCGTTGCCTGCAAACAAATTCCTCAGGTCGTTGTCGAGAAGTCGAACTCCAGGCCGGTTGTAGCACGAGAAGAGGTGGAGAGCGCCTCTGGTGGTTTCCACTTGGACTCCGGTTGCTTCCAGATGTTCGAAGTCCGGAGTATCTGCAACATGATGTTTAATATTTTGTCTTAGGTAGATTGCGGTACCGCCCTTTGGTCCTGTTGGTCGGTCTGTCCTGTGGAGAGTGTATCCAGGGATTTTGGGGTCTGGGATGCCGTCGCGGAGATGAGTCTCACATACCATCATCACGTCGGGATCATAGCGGGCCATGAACTCATGAAGTTCATTTCGGGCTGGTCTTAGGCCATTTGCATTCCAGAAAATGACCTGGAGAGATTTTGCCTTGATGGGGTGTGAAGCCATTAGGAAGATGAGGCAAGAAGATGGACATAGGGGATAATTGCATCAAGCAATTCCCCCTTGTTTTTGGTTTTATTGATTGAAAAGATAATTTGGGCACGCTGCAAGTCGAAATCTACTTGCTCGCGAGCTGAAAGAGCTTTTTTTGAAGCAGACTTAGAAGGGGTTGAATTTTTTGGAGAGGAGCTCTTTGGTAGAGCTGGAGTCGGGGCCACAACCTTTGAAGTTTTAGTTGTGGAGGATTTTGGGGCCACTTTCAATGCAAGTATCGGAGGCGGTAGGCGCAATATATAGGCTTCGTTTGTAGACGAGGGGTATGGGAGGAGTATCGTAGCGAAGCGTTGGTGGTGGTTCTCGGTGTGGTGGGAATTATACCACCACTACTGCCCTGACGTATACGTATGACGTCGCGGTCACGCGGTCCGAATCAGCTGCTGAGCGTTATCTGGTTTTGTTTACTGAATTATTATGGAGAGTTTTCCAGGTCTCCATGCGGTGTCTGCGGTCCATTTGCTGTAAGTAGAATATTAAGGGACGGGTTTAGGACTTTAGAATGGATTTTTTTTTCTTTCTTCTCTTCCAGTTTGGAATCAACTTGGTTTTGCTCGGCTTCCGGAAAACTGTGATTAGGTTCTGCCGGTGTTCTGCGTTTGTGCAAGTGATGTCATCTAAGTCCACTTTAGAAAAATTCTTTGCTTCCCGGAGTTTGTCTAAGATGCCGTTAATACGGGGAAGCGGATAGGCATCTTTATGAGGTACGGAGTTGTTTCGGAAATCAATGCAGAAACTATTCTTCTTACCGTCCTTTTTGTCAGCCAGGACAATTGGAGAGTTCCAAGGACTCTCAGACGGTTCGATGATGTCTTCCTGCATCATGTGGTCGACTTCTTCATCAACAATAGCTTGCGTATCCTTCACAGCTATTTCGCTCTTGATGAATTCGTCTTCTACAGCTGCGGTTTCAACTGTATCGGTAATGGAAATTTCGGTTGACACCTGGGCTAGTGGTGATCCCATGTTCAGCAAAATTCGGCCCTGGTGGGAAATTTCTCCGGATTGAAAATTCAACACCATTTGCTGACCCATGATGAAGTCTAACCCAAGGATTATCGGACTTGTTAAATTCGGACAGACTAAGAAATTCCATTCAAACTTCAGATCATTGGCCTGAAATTTTATGTTGTAGGAAACGTTAGTATCTACAGTTACCCCATTGGCCATCTTCGCCTGCACTCTAGAAGTCAAAACCTGTGGCTGCATCCCTTGGTTTACACAATAATCGGCCGTCTCTTCGCTAATATATGAGAGCACAGAACCAGTGTCAAACAAAGCGGGAATTTCCTGGTTAGCCACGGAGATTTTCCAAATGATGCGATTGTCATTTTTGGGCTGGGGTTGAATTTGTGTTATCGGTTTTGAAGTCTGTGTCGGTAGCATTTCGGTCATTTTGGGAGTCGGTGTCGGTACTATTTCGGTCACTTTCGGAGTCGGTGTCGGTAGTATTTCGATCCTTTTACGAGGGCTGCTCGGAGCCATTTGGGGCACAGTCCCCTCGGAGTTTGTCGTCTTCGTCTTGATACAGTGGCATTGATGGGTCATTACCCCCTGTAAGCCACACCGCGAACAGAAATGTTTTGGGGGTTGCATATAGGTGAACCTCATATTTTCCTTGTCGAATTTTGGGCGAAAACCTGGAATCTGTCGTGGTTCATAAGCCTCCTCCGGAAACTCGGACATCATCCCCGTCCAGTTCGTACTGGCAACCATACAATTTCTCGGCTTGAACTTGTTGGCTTTCAGCTCTCGAGCTAGACTCTCATACTCCTGCACTTGGTCCAGCAGGTCCATCAGGGAGTTTACGTCGTTCCGGCGAATGTATTGGCGGTACTCTGGGAGCAGGTGTTTGTAAATGCAAGACAGTTCTTGCGTCCTGCTCCAGCCACCATGTCTTCGGATGAGGGTCTTCAGGTTTATTATAAAATCACGACCATTTTCGTGCGGCTTTTGGAACCTCCGGAAAATTTCTTCTTTCAAGCTTTCTCGGTACTCTCTCGGAAAATAAAACGCTTCGAAAATTTCAATAAAATCGTCCCAAGTGCGGATAGTATGCTTATAATTTCGGTACCATAAAATAGCTTGATTTTTTAACAACACGGGCAGAGCACGTACCAGTTGTTCCTTTTCGATCATGTAGGTCTCTGCCAGCTCCTCGATTCGCTCGATGAAAGCGACGGCGTCGGTTTTTCCGTCGAAGGTGACGTTCCATTTTCGGACTTGGTTCAACAACTCACTACCTGTCCACGACCAGGTCTCCATTTCATTATCTCCTTGGCTGGCTTCTTCACGTTGCTCTCTCGTACCCTGTCTCAATAAAGCCAATTTTCTTCGGACTTTCTACTCGGGCGCCAAATTTGTAACGGTTGTTTCCTTGTCGGGTTCTGGGTATCGTAGAGAGAGAGAAGAGCGGCTTTGATGGGGTTTTATTGACAATAATAGCTATGTACAAAATAAAAATAAAATAAAATAATACTTCTGAACAAAACAAAACGAATCTTCTACTAGTATAGACACGGCCTCGTCCCCGGCGGTCCTTCGTCCTCGACTCCTCGTCGTCGGCTTCTCGTCCTCGTCTCCTCGCCCTCGGCTCCTCGTCCTCGACGTGTCGGCTTCGGTGGCTCGCACTTGTAATGGAGGGGAGGTAGGACTCTACCAACGGGATAATGCTCCGTGGGTAGCGGTATCGGAGAGGAAGCCCCTAGGATAATGCTCCAGGGGTGGACGGGTCTGGGGGTGGCTACTTACGAGGATAATGCTCCCGCAAGTATGCAAGTATCGGAGGCGGTAGGCGCAATATATAGGCTTCGTTTGTAGACGAGGGGTATGGGAGGAGTATCGTAGCGAAGCGTTGGTGGTGGTTCTCGGTGTGGTGGGAATTATACCACCACTACTGCCCTGACGTATACGTATGACGTCGCGGTCACGCGGTCCGAATCAGCTGCTGAGCGTTATCTGGTTTTGTTTACTGAATTATTAGGAATTATTAGAACGCTTCGTTACAAATTAACAAAATATAAATTCTTGTTGGAATCTTGCAGGTAAAGTTCTGATTACTCTGAATTACAAAGGGATTGTACTTAGAAAACCTGTTTTCTCTATAATGAAATATCGGCTCTGGCCATTTTGATCCTGTATTTTACTTTTCACATAGGGATTGTTTAATTGTCTGCTAAACAGCAACGATTTTAGACTTTCAATTTGTCTTAATCTTTTTCCTGAATTATTATATCTTAACTTATTAATTACATACAAAAATAATTTTAGTACGAACCCGAATAGATGTTTTCTTAGTAACGTCGGCAGGACTGAAAAAGAAAGATGTCAAAGATGTATTTTTAATTTTATTTTTAACATTTTTGTTAGAAAATAGGGGGCGATTTAGATTAAAGTATGCACGAGGGCAACTATTACATAAGACATAAGACATTGCTTACATTTTATTTCTTCTCAGAAAGTCAGCTTATTCTGTGTTATATAGTTATGTTAGAAAGTGGTTTTATGAACTAAAGCCGGAAAGTGGTTATTTGCAGATCATTTTGCAGTTTTTTATTTGGTACCGATGTTTTGGAAATTCTGATCTCTTTTAGCGCGCAATCGTTCCGTGCTCTTTTTAAAGATTAATCGCTCAGTAGGTGTTAAAACTGGCCACAGCTCGAAATCATCCAATCCTCCTTTCACATGCTAGGCGGTCCAGCCAACACTGGAAATGTCAGATGCATATACAGGAAGTAACATTGAAAACTTCTACCTCTAATAACTTTTGAACAGGTGAAGA
The DNA here is from genome assembly GCA_029207805.1 of Tribolium confusum. Classification (NCBI taxonomy): domain Eukaryota; kingdom Metazoa; phylum Arthropoda; class Insecta; order Coleoptera; family Tenebrionidae; genus Tribolium; species Tribolium confusum. The sequence continues at coordinate 18,659,024 of JALGAY010000006.1, forward strand.
TAAAAAAATAAGAAAAAAACTGTTTTGACAGTATCAAGGGGGAAGTAGGATGGGTATGTTACTTGGTCTGTAAGTATTAAAGTATTGGCACCCCAATCCCTAAACCCAAAAACTTAAATACGACTTTACTATTTGTGACACATCAAATGAAAGGTAAGGACCGAGAGAATGCGACACAGAAAATATAACAAAATATTTTCATTATTAACTCAGGTACGAAATAAAATAATTAATAAACGGATGTTTTGCTACTAATATTTATTTACTTAAATTAACTGTAAAATCTGGCGATTCCTATGCTATGCTACTTTTTCGACCTATCTATTTGTTTGGGTACCTGTTGTTTAAATACTCCCTCACAGGTCTAAAACAATGAGGTGGTGCGCCATCCGGCTGAATGAATACTTCATCGGGGTTTAACGTGGGTTTTGTTTCACTTGCATCTACGATTAGAGGATTTATGTTAACATCTAGCAACTCCAAGTACCTTTTTCTCGTTATGGGGTTAATTATTGTGCGGAAAAAAAAACCGGTCATCACTTGTTTTCTTTATATCGGGGTTCATAATTAAGATATTTTAATGCGATTTTTTTGCCACAATCTAACGGTCTTTACCTTTCATTTGATGTATCACAAATAGTATAGTCCTATTTAAGTTTTTAGGGGTTGGGATTGGGATTGGGGTTGAGATTTAATACTTACAGACCAAATAACATACTACTTCCTCCTTGATACTGTCGAAACGGTTTTTCTCTTTTTTTTTATCTTCACCTATTTAAAAGTTATTAGAGGTAGAAGTTTTCAATGTTACACCCTGTACATATATGTTGATAACTAACAAAATATTCTTTTACTAACATTGGTTTTTAAGTAGCCTATTCTTTATTTGTAAAAATAAATGATAATAGATATTTTGTGAGTTAAACATAAAATGTAAATTTTTTTTTGTAAATAGCGCTGTACAATTGTTATAAGGAAGGTTTTGGATTATTTATTTAATTTTATAATTTATATTAACATTCCACATGTTAACTGAAAATTTAAGAAATCTCCTTGACGTCATGTTTTTTAGCATAAATGATAGATAACTAGTTAGAGAGTAAGACAAGATTGATAAGATAATAAACTAACTGAAAAGAATAAATATTTTTTTTACATTAGGTATTTAAATTATAAAAGCTATATGGCGGTTTTAATATTTAATTTTGTTTTTATACAATTATAATTAATTATTTATACCATTATTACTGTTCAACTTATGCAGTGATATTTCGGAAGAAAAAAAAACTTATTGCTAGAGCTCGAACAAAAACATTTATGGGCTTATTTCAAGTTCAGATAATATCGGTATTATTTTTGTTTCTATGGAAAATTAAAATAAATTGGGGCTGTAATTGGTTGTTACTACGAAAAAGTATCTCAACTTGAACTTAGCCCATCAGGTCCTTGAAAAATATGCTAGTAAATTTAATAAGCTATAACCTGCGTCAATTATTGTATTAGAAACTTAAATTGTTTTTTAATTTACTTGTGAGAAATAAAATGTTAGTTAACTACATGTATTATACCACAAAAATTTATTTTTCTGTGTTTTTGGTATGGTTAGGGTTTAGGAAAATACTCGAGAAAAATACCGTATAAAGACACAACTCAAGCACCACACAAATTAACCACAACGAAACAAAATGAAAAACTATTGAAAATTACATAAAACAATAAACTGTGCCGATTAAAATTTAAAAAATACCTTGACCCAGTTTTGTTATGACTATGTCAAATTTGATATTATTACTTCCCTCGCTGTAACATTTTTATCAGTCACTTTAGTTGCCAATAATGTAGTAAAAATATATGCAATAGTATTTTAATATTACAGTATTGTATAATATAGTTGTAATGTGTTCTCTATAAAACAATAATTAATACAAATGTAAAATTTCAAAGGAAATTACCAGCAGAATATGGTGGTTTTACTCTTATTCGTTTTTGAAACTGTTTTTTTATATATAAGCAATTTTTGTCAGAATCTAAATAAGTAAATAAATTTAGTTCTTTCTTTTGTAATACACTGAAATGACTTATAATTTTTTATAAGTAGTACAAAGACAAAATTTTCTATTAAACAGAATCTTTTTAAAATATTAAGTTAAGTGGTAAAGAACAGGTGTGAAAATACTCAATTATGTTATTATGGAAGGTTATTAGAGAGGGTGTCTGATGACATGCAAGGAAATAATGTGAGAACACTGCACATGCTTAAATTTCTCTAAAAAAGGCGATTAATTTTTATTTTCATTTTACAGAAAGTTATGTTGCTTTGAATGGTATTTAGAGCAAAACTTACCTCTAATTTTTATTAGTATTTTTTTCAGAAAATGATGTGCAACCTAATTATTTATAAATTTGAAATCATATTTTAAGAGAAATTTTTTTAGCTTAACACATGTATGTACGATAAACACTGATTATTCACATTTTTGTTTTGCTCTGAAAATTTTTTTGACAATTCTACAACATTGCCACAAAAAATTTTGAAATTATTTCATACAGTCATACAGAAAGGCACTAGAGAAGTGCTAAAAAAAAAAACAACTCAACACAAAGTAGTTTTTCATAATACATTGACAAGTCGCCGCAAAGCAGGTGTTAATAGAGATAGAAGCTATCATTACCCCCAGAAACAATCCACGTCATGCCTTTATATATAAGTGGTAGATAATTGAACTAAGATCAGTTAGAACAAGAAAAATGAAGAACGTTCTAATGAAAGAAAGTTTAAGCTGCTTGACCCTTTTAGGTTTGTGGCCAACATCCCCAAAGTCCACAAAAACTGTTTCTTATTTGATTATTTCATCAGCTTCTTTTCTCTTTTTTGGAAGTTTGTTTTATTTAATTTCTGAACGCAAGTTTGGTGAGTCCAGAATTATCTAATGTGACTTTATTTCTAGTATTTTTTTAGGAAGTGACTACATAGATGCTATAGAAACTGTCACTAGCCAATTTGGTGTTTTATATTTTTCAATACTTTTTACTCTGAAGCGAGAAGGCACTATTAAGATTATTGAGTTGTTGTCAAATTTTTCAAAATTTGGAAAACCACGTTTTTTTGATAAACGTAACAAGCAACTGACGTATCTTCTAAATCATTGTTTAGTGGTTTTATTTCTTGCTGTCTGTGGTGTAGTAATAATTTCACTAGTTAATGCTTATTCTTGCCCAACAGTTGTTGCTTTTCCTCAAATTTATAATAATGCTTCTTCTTATAAATTTTATGAAAAACTAAATTTAACTAGAACTTGTGGTCTGATGGCACCTGTTTGGTTACCATTTGATTATGACCGTTTTCCACAAAAACAAATTGTTCTTGTTTGGGAAATTTATTGTTGTATTATTACATACACGTCTTCTGGAGTAATGGCTCTGGTTGTAATTGGAACAATGGAACACTTGATAATAAGAATCGAGCATTTAAAATATATGTTTTCTGAAATTTTGGACGAACCTAATAAACAACTTAGATTACTAAAATTAAAAAATTGGATCGAATATCATTTGCATCTTTTAGGTATTGGGAAAATTATGAATGATACTTGGTGCTACTGTTTATCAGTTATAGTTTTGTGTGTTGGAATTCTTTTTGGCTGCATTGCAGTTTCTACAATGCAGGTAATTTTATGGTTAATATATTTTTTTTTAATTTAGAAAAAATAAAATCTTCTGTAGGTTGCATCATCAAGATATAATTCAATTTGTATTTTTCTGGGTTGGATACAATCTATTGGCATTATGTGTCTTTGGGGTCAACGTCTACTAGATTCAGTATTTTACTGTATTTGTAATTTCTTTTGTGTAATAAGTATTTTTCTAGTATTTATCAGTAGGGTTTGCAATCTACAGTAGCAAGTGGTATGAGATGGACGTTACATTTCAAAAATCTGTTTATATGATTATTATTCGATCACAAAGGCCAGTTCTCGTTTATGCAGGACCATTTGCTTATTTATCTCATACATTAATGTTAACGGTAATTACTATATTTAAAGTTTATTTCTTAATTTTATTAAATTTTATTGTAGGTAATTCAGACTGCCTATTCTTACATCAACCTTCTCAATGCCAAGTCTTAAAAATTATATTTCACTAATGCTTTATTTATTATTGTGTTGCACTAACCATTCTACACATACATTTAAAACTTTCTTGTTGTATCTTTTTGATGTTCAGAATGAATAGAAAAATGTACCTCTAACAGTACTAACACCAAACACCTTATTTTATACACCACAGACAGCGTTGTCAAAATGTTGTCATTCTCAAATAACAACAATTTTTGATGCATTTAGAATGTATTTGAGTTTGTCACTTATATGTGTTAGCATTACTTATGCCTTTTTTATCACGCTATGTTAATATTACTGTTTGATGTTTGATTACTACATTAGGTTAAAATAGATATAATTGAATGTTTTTTACATTAATAAATGGTTTTGAAACTTTGATGACAGATTTTTGTCTTAAAATTTAAATGGTATCGATCAACGAAAAAACATTGTAATCAACTTTTATATTAATAATTGACTAATTTTTACAATCAAACTCACTTGTTGATGCCTATTCTTGCTTAACAGTTCTAATTATGATTCATTTCTATTAAGACCGTTTTTTTTTTTAATAACTGTATATTATTGGTTTTCGTTCTTTAAACCCTGTTTTCTATACACAAGAATCTTCAAATATAATGCAATGTAAGTGCGTATTCGGATTCTTTAGATTCAAAGAGTTGGATAATAACGAATAATTTATTTCTGCTATTTACACTAATACAACAATAATAAATAAACAACTCGATATTTACACTACAATCAACGTTGCTTTATTAATGTCGCTTACTTTACTCGCTTGTCTGGCTCTCTGACTCCCAGCTAATGTTTCTCTTTTGATATAACCGAACGTTCTTCTACAATATGCCGAATGTTTCGTGATCATTTTTCAATTATTTGGCGGTGATGATTTATCCTTCTCGATCGGCGTTTATAAACGGATAAAGGTATTAAGAGAATTTCACGCTTCGATGCGATTCCGGCGTGATATCATTCTGATATTTTCTAAAGCTATGTACTCGAACTGTCGAACTGATACTACTATAAAATACTACGATATTTGTTGACGAGAACTTCTGATGTTGGTTGACGAGAACTTATCAACTCGCATTTTGCCAACACTCAAATCATCAAAAGCCCATTTCATAACGCCCCAAATGATTAATAAACCAACTAATCAATCCTGATCTGAACTAACTCATCAATGACTCCATTTTTCATAAAACTAATTCATCAACTACCTAAGTCATCACAATCCATTTTATCAATAGTGTTTATTCTTGGTTCGTCTTTCGAGGCAGATTTTTATTTCGCGAGATCTATCGCGAAAATTTTCTCGTTTTTGGTGTCATTGGTGCACAAAAACGAGAGCAAGAGCTAGAACGAGATATGGATTAAATCGAGAACAAGAACGAGAGCTAAAGTAGTTGATACGAGAATTTTGATTTACAATAACTCCCGTTTCTGTTTTAGTTCTCATTTCTTTATTTCTTTATTTTATTTAAAAAAAATAAAATAAAATAAAAGAAATTTTGAATAAGTTTTAATAGAATAGTTATTTATGATATTAGTGTTAAAAGTAAGATTTTATTTTGGAGTGGAGATTACTAAAAAACGAGCGTAGCGAGTTTTTTTTACTTCACGAACAAAATAAAATCACTTTTAACGCGTATATTATACACTATTTTTTCTACTAAATAATCGGAAAAACTTTAAACTCAATAAAAATAAGAAATCAAAAAACAATACCGCACAGATCGCAATGTTTATGATGATGTTTATGAAAATTTTCGTAGCAACCAGTTACTTTTAACACGCGTGTCAAAAAAATGACACTTTTAACATCAAAAATAACAATTAAAAAGCCCACTTTTAACAGTTTTGTAGAAAAAATCATTAACGATATGTTATTATTTGAAATTTCATTTTTGTTAGTAATCAGAATTGTAATTTAAACACAATTCTTGAACAAAACGTACTTTTTTTGTTTGATGAGGGTAGAAATTATATTATGAAATTAGCACACAATCTAATTAATCTTAACGAATAATTCGATATACACACATCAAAAGAATCTAGGGGACAAGCTTAATAATGTAAAAACAAGATATCGTACACCGTTTTAACGAGTATTTTTTAAGCTAAAGTTTTAATTAAGCATATGTCTATCAACTTCTAGTGCTAACTTTCGGTTGACGAAAATTTTTGAGATTAGGAACGCTATTAAAATGATTTTTATTCAGTGGGACTAAAAACATCCCTTTTACTATCGGGTTTAAATTATGATAAGGGTAAAATTTCTTTGCATTTTATTCAGTACGAGGTCGGGTAAAAATGGAAATACATCATTTAAACCGTGATACCCAGTTGCGTGTTATTAGAATGCTCCAAGGGGGTTTGTCCCAACGAGCAGTAGGTGACGCTCTCAACATTAGCAAAAGTGTTGTTAATCGACTTTGGTTGAGATATCAGCAAACTGATGACGTCAAAGAACGACATACAGGACGTAAAAGAAAAACAAATGCTATTGAAGACCGATTTCTCCGGTTACAAGCTTTAAGGAATCGCAGCATAACAGCTACAGAACTGGTAATTCGATTAAATAACACTCACAATGTTATAGTGAGTGACCAAACTGTTAGAAACCGACTTCATGAAGCTGGTCTAAATGCTAGACGTCCGTTAAGAGTGTCTAAATTATCTCGAGGAAATCGGGCAATCAGATTACAGTGGGCGCAAGAACACGTGAACTGGCAACGAGAAGAATGGGCCAGAGTTTTGTTTACGGATGAATCTAGGTTTGGTTTACGTCCAGACACTAGACGAACAAAAGTCTGGAGGCGACCTGGAAACGCAGAACGGCTGGCAACCGCTCAAGAGGTCTCCATTTACCAAGGAAGTACGGTGATGGTTTGGGCTGGTATCACCATTGGTGGAAGAACGCAGCTCGTTTCTGTAGATGGCAATTTAAATGCGGTGGGCTATCGAGACCATATTCTCCAACCAGTTGTTCTTCCATTTGCTGAAGAAATGGGAGAAAATTTTATACTGATGCCCGACAATGCCCGTCCACATTCGGCTGGGGTGATACACGAGTTTTTAACCAACAACGAAATCAACGTTTTACCATGGCCTGCCCAGTCACCTGATTTAAATCCCATTGAACACATATGGGATATGATGGGCAGACGTCTTTTACGGCATAATGTCTTTTTGGAAACAAGAGAGCAGCTTACAGAATGCCTCAGAGAAAAATGGCGCTCTATACAGTTTCAGGAGATAGACAATTTAATTTTAAGTATGCCTAACAGGTGCAGTAATTAATAGTCGAGGAGGGCACACAACTTATTAATTTTTATTTTCTATTGATTTATAAAATTATAATTTTTCAATTTTTTTTTAGAATTCGTTTTTATTTTTTTTGACATTTTCGTTTCTTTGTTGTAAGATTTTGTTGAAAAAATAAAACTCTTAATAATTCGTATAAATTTTGTACATATTTTATTAAAATTTCTTGCCATACATATCTGTCCCCTAGATTCTTTTGATGTGTGTAGTTTTGCCTAAATACCACTTATTGGGAAAATGGAGGGTCTTTTCCAATTTTTTTTTATTTTTTTATATTATTTACATAATCATCAAGGTCAACATTAGTCTAAAAATTATTAAGAAATAATTCTATTTCTCTAAAGAAATTTCTTTTTTTTCTTGTGATGTCTTTTTTATGTTTCAGATACTCTTTTAAAAACATGTTTTGTGTAGTGCGTGCGCGAAAATTTCGAATGCATAGACTATTGCTTCACAATTATTTCAGTTTAAATTAATTTTTAAGACTTTTTTATCGGACATCGGTCATGGATCATTCATTTGAGGAAACAGTCTGCATTGATTGTTTGCCAGGGTTAGTAGTATTAAAAAAAAACTTTACTCTCTTTCTTTTCTTACAATAAAAGAAGTGTGTGCGCGATATCTTAAACTTTGAGTGGTTATAGACTATCAATAATTTGCTAAATTTTAAAATCTCAAGTGAACAGACTGTCAGTTGTGCGCGAATTTTAAATTTCAAGTGATGACGTGTGCAAGTACAATTTGGGAACTTCTCCATGGTGATGGGCCATCCGGACTTCCACGAAAAGTTCGTGCTTATAAAGGCGGGATTAAAGGGTTAGTTCTGCTCATAGATTTTCGCCAACATTTTAGTAATGTACCCTTTTTTTTCATTACAGTAGGTCCGTTTAACGAAGAAGAAGGCATCGTTGGAAGTGGTTGGGGCGAGTCAAACATTTCTTTCTTTACCTTCATCGCGGAATTAATGTGAGTGCAAAACACTTCGTTTAAATTTTATTTAAATTATTATTTAAATAAAATAAAGTGTTTTTTCAGTGGTTTTAGGATAAGTACATATTTTATTTAATAATAAAATATTACTGTAGTAAATTTAAAAAATAAATAAAGGTTGTGTGGTAGGTATTTATGCTGGACTAAATGCTAGTAGTTTTGCCTAAACGCAATTTATTGGAAGTCTTTTTTTCAATACTTTTTTGACATTGGTAACATGATCATACGTCTCAACATTAGTTTAAAATTTATTAAGAAATAATTCTATTTCTCTGAAGAAATTTTTTTTCGCTTCATTTTTATGTTTCAAAACCATTTTCTGTGTAGTGCCCGCATGAAAATTTCGAGTCTGTAGATTATTTTTTACAGTGCATCAGAAGATAAGGTGTTTATTTTACAATGGCAAAAGCAGAATTTTACGGGTAAATAAATAATACGTGTAAACGTGTAATAATGAAGCCTTGTTTTTTAAGTAAAAATTTTTTTTACTAGTTATTTAAAAAAAATATTTTTTTAACATTCTATGAACACTATTGGAGCAAAAGCTTTCATTATTTTGGAAAAAATCTTCCATTAATTTTTGGTACCGAATCCCTTTAAATACAACAGTGGGCAGTGGCGCGGTAAAAATTAATCGTCTACGTGCAACGCAACAAGCATTGAAGAAGCACAACTTTTTCTAAATTTTCTTCAGAAAATGAACTCGGCTTTGCTGTTAGAATGTCTTTAAAACAAGAATGATTTGTCTGTGCGCTCTGCGCTGTGTCGAGCCAAGCGCTAACTACACGTAATTATTTTAAGTGCGTGCAAGGAGATACGCCACTGAGAGAGAACCTTGAACGGTATAAACTCTCCGGCCTTTAAGAATTACATAATATTTTGGTTTAAATTTGATGGAAGCATTGTTTCTCGAAGTGGGGTAATTTTTATATAAATAATGATAACAAATTCCACAAGTTTAATTAAAACTCTAATATTACAGTGGCAAAGCGCTTTAGGAAGCTAAAGTTCCATCTTCAGTATCAATAATTTGAAAATGATCACCATCCAGTCATATGGAGCATGTCCAAGACTAGGTATATATATTTACCTGAATGAAACTAACCCTTCCCTCCATATGTCAGAAGTTAAAGGTGTTAGTTTCAGTTAATTGACGAAACAAAAATAATAAATTACTAGTACCTTAATATGTTAAATTTTTTTCATTAAGAATGGATTTGATTATTGTTTCTGGAATTTTCTTTTAATTAAATTTTAATCTGAATTTAAAATAATAAGATATAGGTCACAAGGAACAGGTGTAAAGCAGACTAAATAAATCATTATTCATTAGAGATGTATCTAATAGCATGCAACATTACGTTAAATTATTATTAATTCATTGACCACAAAGCAAAATATCATTTTCATCATGAATATTAAAATTTAAATTGGCATGCAGAGAGGCAAAATGTGAGAATTTTACATCTGTTTGAAATTCCATTACTTCATACATTAATCTACTAAAAAGATATTCATTTCTTACTATTTTCTTTATGTATAATTTGTGGAAATAGTATCATGCTGGATAGCCATAATTTCATAATTTTGGCTTTCTTTTTTCAAAAAGTTATGTTACCAAAATTTCAATTTATAAAACTGTAATCTTATATTCTCAAACATGTTAAAAATTGCATAAATACAATATTCTGTACAGCCGATGGAGTACTACTATGGTTTCTTACTTTACCAAGGAGAGAAGCTAGTAAATGTTGGAAATTTGAAATTAATTTGTGATTAGTTCTGTTCGAAAATTAACCAGTTGCATATGCTTATTTCAAATTCTCAATGATTACTAGTCTCTATCTACTAAAGATACAGATCCAACAATAGCTTATTATTTATGTATTCATCATTTTTTATCGCCTTTGAAATTTATTATTTGTATAAAAATATATCAAAACCGAAAAATAACAAAAATCTTAAATATTTATAAAATGAAATTAACTATATCTAAGTAAGTGTATTACTTTAGTCGCACATAATTTATTTGAGAAATTTAATTTCAAAAGAAAAAGAGACTGAGTCAATATCTATTATTTTACTGAATCTTTTATATGATATTTAAATTAATTCTAGACTTGTTACGCCGTAGTACATTGCGATTAAATATTAAGCAATGGATAGACACAATATAAGTGTTAATAAAGGAAAAATAATAAAACAGTTGTGCACATGCTTACATCTAGGACAGTAGTTACTTCTATAATTTTTTTCAATTACCATGACAAATTACACTTTAATGAAAAGAACCATAGCTTATTTAACATTTATGGGATTTTGGCCAAAAAATAAGGAATCAACAAAAACACAGTCTTTCATTATACTTCTCTCCTGTTCTTTTCTCCTATTTGGGAGTGTCTCATACTTAATAGTTTACCGCATATTTGGTAATTATTTTTATTTAGAAACCCTGTATTTTATGACTTTTTTTAGAAAGTACCGAAATAGATGTGTTCGAAACCGTAACTGGTCAATTTGGGATATTATATTTTATGTTATTTTTTATTTTGAAACGTGATGGGTATATATATATTGTCGATTTGTTACAAGATTTTACAAAATTTGGTAAACCACGTTTTTTTGATAAAAAAAATAAGCAGCTTAATGATATCTTGACGTACAGCGTCTGTATTTTGATCATTGCAACTTGTGGGGTTTTTATCTGTCCAATGATTTTTAAAAAATCTTGTTTAAAATTGAATTTGGAACTGAATAGAACGAGACTTTGCGGTTTAGTCTCACCTGTATGGCTACCTATAGATTACACCGAATTTCCTTTCAAGCATATAGTTTATTTTTGGGAGTGTTATTGCTGTTTTATGACTTATGGTTCCGCTGGATTTATGGCATTTATCATGATTGAGTCAATGGAACATTTAATTATAAGAATTGAGCAGTTAAAAGATATGTTTCCTGATATTTTAGTAGAGAAAAATTTAGAAATACGAAAACAAAAATTAATAATTTGGGTAGACTATCATTTGCATCTTTATCATATTGGAGAATTGATGGATAAGACCTATCGGTGGAGTTTATCAGTTATTGTTTTATGTGTTGGTATTTTATTTGGATGTATCGCAATTTCGACTATGCAAGTAGGTTTTTAATCAATCCCTTTAATTATTTATGCAAGAAGTTGGTAGTAAAGATGAATCCGCTAAAACCCTTTACCCACTTATTACATAAATTTTTAGTACACATTTTCTAAATTACAATCAATTATCAAAAAAATATATATATTGCAATAATTAAATAAATTGAGTATTGTTGTACAAAATTAGTAGATTTTCTAAAATTCTTGCAACTAAAGCCAATATTGCATTTAGCATTATAAAAGTAACTTCAGCATACGAAAAACCAGAGTTGTCACCTATTTTCAAATTTCAATTATTGTTTTGTTTACAAAGATAATAAAATTGAATAAAGCAGCAGACCTGTCTTTTGACTTGCAAAATGCATTGAGAGAAGTTTTTTTTTATAAAACTTGCTCCTAACAATGAAATGTTGTTTTATAAATTCATGATTTCTGCATATATAGTAAACTTTGGTACTAAACCGATAAAATGATAGTTTGCAGATTGTTTTGAATTTCCAAAGTAAGTTAGTATCAAACCTATTTTTACAACAATCATGAAAATGAAAATAAAAAATTAATTAAAATCTTAATAACCTATCTGTATTACAGCCAGCATCCAGTCACAATTCAATTTTTCTTTTTATGGGATGGTTTCAAGCTTATAGTGTTTTATGTATTTGTGGTCAACGATTGCTAGATGCGGTATTATATCTACTTTTTGTTTTGTTTTTTATTTAATATAAAACCTTTTTTAGTCTTTATCTGTTGGAACTGCGGTCTATAGTAGTAACTGGTATAACCTAGATGTGGAATTTCAAAAATATGTGCTAATGATTTTAATTCGATCACAAAGACCGATTGTTATCCATGCAGGACCGTTTACAAATTTATCTCATGTATTGATTTTGGGGGTAAAAAATTCAGTTAAGTAATACTTTATTTTATGAAATTTATTTTAGGTACTTCAAACTTCTTATTCTTACATAAATTTGCTCAGCGCCAGTTCTTAAGGGAAATCGATTATGTTCTACTTATTAGACGTAGCAAAAAATACAGCACGAATGTTTAATTATTGTTTGTTTACACTACTCTTCACATTGTTTTTAAATAACTCAAATAAATTGTATCGCATCTGTTTTAATTCTTTCAAATCAAATTTCAAATTCTGATCAATCAGGAACTTTTTTACTGAAAATCGCAATTTGTTCTGTTTTTAGTATATATTTTTATATTTTGGTTTGTTATTGACAAGTTTGAAAAGTTTTTTCTATTTTTTTTTAAACTTTATTATAATTTTGCTTTTACTTTATTATTCGGGCACTGATGATGGAACAATAGTTTTCAAAAGCGCTTTGCCACTGTAACATAAAAATTTTGACTTAGATTTCAATTCTTTCATTATTTGTTTTAAAATCATACCATTTTGAGAAAGAAAGGAAGCTTTTATCAAATTTAATTTAAGAAAAGTTAGTAAACCACAAATTTTGATTTTTGATTTGTACTCAATTATACTTATTTTTGGGGTTATTTTTCTGAAAAAAATTAATGTATTTTTTTGTAAAAATATAGTTATTTTTGTAATAAGGCACTAAAGTTTCACTTTTTACACAAATAGTAGTAAACACAACTATTGATAATTTCAGAGAAGAAAAAGCAGTTTGTTATATAAGAATAACAGTTCGTTGTCTTTTAGTTTTGAAAGTTTACTTTGAAATTATAAAACTATTTTTAAAAAGAAATTGTTTAACTTCTCACTCAGACACTAATAAAAAATGCTTTAATTGTTTATATTTTTTATTAAAAAGTGTTTAGATAACTTTAAGAATCGATCTTTGTATTATTTCTAGAATTTTCTTTTAATTAAATTTTTAATTTCAATTTAAAATATTAAGATATAGGTCGCAAGAAACAAGTGTAAAACCGAATAAATATATTATTAGGGATGATTTTAATGACATGCACATGCACAACACCTTTAATTTTTAATTTAATGACGACAATGCAAAATACAATTTTTATCATAAATATTAAAACTTTAAATGGCATGAAAAGAGACAAAATGTGAGAACTTAGCACCTGTTTAAAATTTCATTCTTCGTGTTTTATTTGGTTATTTATTAAGATGGACGACTATTATTTTCATAATTTTGGCTATTTGTTTCTAAAGTAGTGTTATCAAATTTGCATTTCCAAAACTGTAATTCGCTGTAATCAAACATGCAAAAAATTGCGCAGATGTAATTATATTGTCGAGTGAAATATTTTATTATATCTCAATGAATTTTTTATATAATATTAAATTACTCTTAATTATTTTTATCGCAATTAAATGTTAAGAAGTGAGTGGACACAAGGTAAGTACTAAAAGGGAAAAATAAGACTTCAGTTGTGATCATTCTTGCAACTATGAAAGTATCGTTTTAAGCAAATTTTTCAACCACCATGACAAATTACACTTTAATGAAAAGAACCATTGCTTATTTAACATTTATGGGTTTTTGGCCAAAAAATAAAGAATCAACAAAAACACTGTCTTACATTATACTTCTCTCCTGTTGTTTCCTCTTATCTGGGAGTGTTTTATACTTAATAGTTTATCAAAGATTCGGTGAGTATTTTTTACAGAAAAATTATAATTTCCAACTTTTCTTAGGAATTAGCGAAATAGAAGTGTTTGAAACCGTAACTGGTCAATTCGGGGTACTGTACTATATGGCACTTTTTATTTTAAAACGTGATGGAATTGTATATATTGTCGATTTGTTACAAGATTTTACAAAATTTGGAAAACCGCGTTATTTTGATTTAAAAAATAAACAACTCAATTATCTCCTGACGTACTGTATTTGTATTTTGATTATTGCAACCAGTGGAGTTTTTGTTTGTCCAATGATTTTCACACAATCTTGTGTAAAAATAAATCTGGAACTGAACAGGACTAAACTCTGCGGTTTAGTCTCTCCGATATGGCTCCCTATAGATTATACCGAATTTCCATACAAACATATAGTATATTTCTGGGAGTGCTATTGCTGTTTTATGACTTATGGTTGTGGTGGAATTATGTCTTTTACAATAATTGAAACAATGGAACATTTAATTATAAGAATTGAGCAGTTGAAAGAAATGTTTCCCGATATTTTGGAAGAGAAAAATCTTGTAGTAAGGAAACAAAAATTAAAAATTTGGGTAGATTATCATTTGCATCTTTTTCATCTTGGAAAATTGATGGATGAGACATATCGGTGGAGCTTATCAGTTATTGTTTTATGTGTTGGTATTCTATTCGGTTGTATCGCAATTTCGACTATGCAGGTATATTATTGGTCTATTAGTTTCAAGTTGTTAATAGGTTTACAAAATGAACTAAAACTTTTATATTTTGACTACATGAAAGTAAAAAATCATTTTATCTAAAAATTTTTTATTCAACTTATTATTTTTTGGTTGCTAAAAAACAATTTTAATTTTTACATCTCAGAAAAGCTGTAAAAACAAGCAAAACGTCAAAAAATAATAACATTGTTCTACCAACAAAATGAAACTAACAAAATGAAAACAAATTTTAAATAAAATTTAAATAATTTATTATTACAGTCGGAATCTAGTCATAATTCAATTTTTCTGTTTATGGGATGGTTTCAATCCATTGGTGTTTTATGTGTTTCTGGTCAACGATTGTTGGATACGGTATTGTTTTTATTTTATATTTTTTCTTTTTTTAAATCTAATATCGTTCTTTTAGTCATTGTCTGTTGGAACTATGGTCTACGATAGCAACTGGTATGAGTTAGATGTCGAATTTCAAAAATATGTGCTAATGATTTTGATTCGATCACAAAGACCGATACTTATCTATGCAGGACCGTTTACGAATTTATCCCATTTATTAATATTGGGGGTATAAATTATAGTTTTTTAATATTTTGTTATAAGATTTGTTTTAGGTACTTCAAACTGCTTATTCTTACATCAACTTACTTAGTGCCAGTTCTTAAGGAAATCGATTACGATCTACTTACAACAAATGCAAAACAAATATGTGATTCAGTTTAGTTGTCCAGTTTTTTTTCCTTCACTTTCTAGCTGTATTAATAATAATAATAATAATAATAATAATTTATTTACGCCAATAAGCAATAAGCAATATACATGGATACAAAAGAATAAGACATAAGGTAACAATAGTAAAAATAATAAAGTACAGTAAGAAGTGATTACATTTTAACATTTAACAATTAAGAATAGTTCTGGATTCCATTTTAAATTTGGTAATAGAAACACACCTGTAAAATTTAAGACATGACAATACTTATTTACTAGCAAAAGAGCACTATTCAATGGTGAATTATAAGAGTAGTTACATTTATGAAACGGCACATTTAAAAGCTCAGGATAACGAATATTACATGTAGGTACTTTAAAATAAATTTTGCCTAACAGGTCAGGCGCATCTAAAGCACCGTTAATGATCTTAAATATAAAATAAATTTTTTGAAAATTTCTCCGATTTTCAAGTGAAGAGAGCGATATATAACGAGCTACAACATTTGTATCAGGTAAATGAACATTATTTTTATGCAATTTAAATTTTATATATTTTAAAAAATTATCTTGAACAGCCTCAAGTCTAGTAATATGTATATTATAATAAGGACACCAAATAATAGAATTATATTCAAGGTTCGATCGAACTAATGAATTATATAATATTAAAATGGCTCTTATATCCTTAAAGTCTGCTGTCCACCGTTTTAAGCAGCCCAATAATTTCCTAGTTTTAGAAGTAATAAAATCAATATGCATATGAAATGACAACTTACTGTCAAGGAGTACACCCAAGTCTTTAATAACGTCCACAATTTCAAGTGGTAATGCGTCCAAGATATACGAAGGAACAAAAGAAGACATTTTTCTACTAAAACAAACAACTTTACATTTATCTGCATTTAATTTCATGTTATTCCGTGTACACCACTCTTCGATTTCATGTATATCTGATTGCAATGTGACAATATCGTTATGAGATCTAATTTTCTTATATACTTTCAGATCGTCAGCATATAAGAGACAGTTGGATTGTATATTATTTACGATGTCATTGATAAATATATTAAATAATAAAGGGCCTATAATAGACCCTTGCGGCACTCCCGAAGAAGCAATATATCCTGTGGATTTAACACCTTTTAATACAACATTTTGAACGCGGTTGTCGATGTAACTATATAACCACGAGAGTAGAGGGTCACGAATACCGTACTTAGACAATTTGATCTTAAGTACTGAGTGGTCAACGGTATCAAAGGCTTTTCGAAAATCAGTGTACACAGCATGAACAACGAAACCTTCTTCGAACGACTCTATTATATGTTCAGTAAATGTAAACAAATTGGTTAACGTAGAACGTTGAGCACAAAATCCATGTTGATTGGATGTAATAACATGTCTGAAGCTTTCAGAAATTTTTGCTGCCACTATACTTTCAAATATCTTGGATGGAACGGATAAAATATTTATAGGCCTATAATTTTCTATATTATGTCTTGATCCCGATTTAAACACAGGCACAATATTTGCGACTTTCCAAAAATCTGGAAAAGTGCTGTTACGAAGAGATGTTGCAAATAACCTAAAAAGTGGTTCTGCAAGTGTACAACTACAAAATTTGTAAAAAGTGGGTGGCAAATTATCGGGTCCGGCTCCTTTATTACAATCTAACTTATTGAGGGCGTTCAAAATAGAATCGGGTGTAAAATTTATGTCATTTAAATCTACTGTAGACTTTACTGAAAACCTGCCGCTATCAAATGTAAAATGATCAGAACGTCCATAAATAGATGAAAACTGTGTGGCAAACTTGTCAACGATGTTATGAATACCATAGACAGGATTACCATCAAAAACCATAGCCGAAGGTATTTCATTGGATTTAGTTTTTTCATGAATAAATTTCCAAAAGTTTTTGGGATCAGCACATACCAGACCCTCAGTTGTTCTAATATATTCATTGTAAGAGTTGCGGATAGCTGTTTTACATTGCTCTCTAACGGTGGCAAATATTCTATAGTCTGCCATATTGCGACTAATTTTAAAACGTTTGTGTAGCGCTTTTTTGGTGTCAATAAGCCTACGAGTTTCAGAGTTAAACCAACGAGGAAACCGCTTTTTACCATTTTTCTTAACAGGTACATACAGATCACAAGCAAGATACAGATAATTGTAAAATAATAAAACACTCTCATTTATGTCGCAGCTACCTATAAAATCCCAGTTAACATTGGATAAAAACATATTGATACCATCAAAGTCGGCATTGTTAAAATCATAGTAAATATCACAGAAATCATCGATAAAATTATCACAGCTGGTAATCACAAATGTAAAAGGTGGATGAAAAGCATCTCTTTTGGTAAATTCACTACATTCTTGAATATCTAAATTATTATCACAGTTGGAGAAACATAAATCTAAACTATTACCGCTACAGTTGACAATACGATTAAATTGACAAAGATCACAGGAGGAAAAACTGTCACATATTAATGTTTCTTTGTCCGTTTTTACATTAGTTGGAATTAGATGGTCACAGTCATTATCATACACCCACTTCACATCAGATAGATTGTAGTCACCGAGGATATATACCAAACTTTTTGGATTATTGTAAATTACATTTTTAACCGTATCGACATGTTCAACGTAATTGGTATATGGACAATCTGGAGGAAAATAAACCACACAAAATATGTAAGATTTATTTTTGCACTGAATTTCAACCCAAAGATCTTCTAACGATGACGTTGTAAAAAGAAAGCGAGATGTAAGTTTTTTTTTAATGGCTATTAAAACACCACCACCGATGTTTTTAACACTGTTATTCGGATTACGGTCGGTTCTGTAAATCACATACCTCGAGTCCAGAATTTCTGAGTCAAAAATTCCTGCGTGAAGCCACGTTTCCACAAAAACAATGATGTCATAATTTTCATTAATACCTGATAAATAAGAATCATTTAACTTGGTTCTAAGACCTCGAACATTTTGGTAAAATAAGGACAAATAGAAGGAATTTGGAATCGTGTAATTTATGTTGTCAAATTTTGTAGATTGGTAGTTCCATTTACCACGGCAGGGTTTTGATTTTGTCGTAAAAAATAAAATTTTTTAATGATTAGTCCCTCAGGCCACGAATCTTCATTCAATAAAGAATTCATGAGGTTACTATCGGTTTCTAATTTAAACGCCACACTTTTCGCTGTGTCCCTTTTAGGCAATTTCTCAATCTTAAACTGTTTTCCTGAAAACTGAGATTGCAAATATTCCTCCAAATCTTGACATGTAGTACTTAGGGAAGCATTTCCTACATAAATGTACGCTTTACGAGGTGCTGCTTTTAACGACGAATTTTCATTTGGCTTTATTTTACCGCGTACGATGTGTTGTTTTTTTTTTTCTTGATTTTACTTCAATATAACCGCTGTTGTTATCATTTAAATCACCACTGTTGCTTTCAGAAATATGTTGCATTGAAAAATTACTTTCCTTTGAGACAAAATCAACTGATCGTGAATTCCCTGCTTTTTTGTCGTGCTCAGCTGATTTCATTTTCGGAGAAATCGGATCGGTTATCGGTGAAAAAGAAGACGCACGCGGTACCTTCCAGGCGTTTGCAGGTTGTTTCGTAGGTAACGATTCCGGACGATTAATTTTGGCAGCGGTAACACGTTGCATTGAAAAATTACATTCATTTGAAATAAAATCATCTGATCGTGAATTATCTGCTTTTTTGTCGTGCACAGCTGATATCTTTTTCGGAGGACTCAGAC
Source organism: Tribolium confusum (assembly GCA_029207805.1). Classification (NCBI taxonomy): domain Eukaryota; kingdom Metazoa; phylum Arthropoda; class Insecta; order Coleoptera; family Tenebrionidae; genus Tribolium; species Tribolium confusum. The sequence continues at coordinate 18,678,409 of JALGAY010000006.1, forward strand.
CGGTTATCGATGAAAAAGAAGGCACATGCGGTACCTTCAATGCGTTTGATATATTATCATTCTTATTCATATTGCACAATAGTTTAACAAGATCAATATTACTTGCCTTTAGATCTTTAACTTCCTGCTCAAGATCACAAATTTTCATCATAAGAACAGCTGTTTTTTCTTCCATGACGTCTTTGATTATGTTGTAAAACTCTCGGCCTCGAATGAATGAATTATCCTGGATATCATCCTTCACTGCTGCAGCTTCATTCTGTAGAGTATCAGACGAGGGACTCACAGAATTAATATTTTTGTCACAACAAATTACATCATCGTCGGTAACAAAAGATAACTTAAGGCGATCTACACATCCAGGATGGAATATGCGACTACATTTTACACATTTGGGCCCTCTTAGGGCCTTATTACTACAATATAAACACTTCAATTCAGAGCTCAACATGAACACGGCCAATCTCTGTACTGTACTGTATTTATGCAATATTTATCTAATCCCTTATGATATCAAATAAATTGTTTTGTATCTATAGAAATAAAGCAATGCATGAACATATTATTGCTTTTTTATTACATTAATAGTAATTTATTACCGGCTTAAAAAGTTACAAAAATATATATTACGGGTGTCCCAAAAAGGCGCATTTTTATGTTCACAAAATTTTTTTTAACAGTTTCAAAAATACTAAAATTTTTGTAAACAAAACTTAGACTTTAATCATAAAGATATTGTGCTCGTAAAGTCAAATTTAAGAAAATTGATAACTAATTGCTAGAAAATTTATTTGGCAAAATTTGTTTCATTATGTAAATTATAGTATAGGTATAAAAATATTATTAAATGACAGCAAGTGACAGTTTTAGACAATTTTATAATTGTTGTTGTTTTCATACTAAATTTTGTTGTTTTTTTTATCTGCTGCAAATTTTTCAAGCTTCCTTTGGTCATGTAAAACCTGGAAGGTATTATAATAGCCGATAATACTAGTTCTTTGTATTGACTAGAACTCAATCATGAAGATGAAAGATAAAGGTGTCAAAATTTTATACCTTTTCTTGAATCAACGAGTCAAAATATTCTCAGAAAGGCCATTGTTTAAAATTAAAATTTTCTTCATTATTGGGTTATTGTTAATCCAGGGTTTGAACAATTCGAAGAGAAAGGAACACTCGTCTTAAATATTTTTGTTTCATACTAGCCAAACGTGATTCCAACATTATTCACAACACAAAGTTTTTTTCATAAGCGGCAATTTGCTTCCTACAAACAAGATTTATTGGAAAAATTGCTGTGAATGAACTCAGAAACTACAATCTGAGATTCACTGAAATTGACAGTTATTATCCAAACCGAAAGAAAAAACTAAAATATTGATAAACATTTTATATACATTTGACAAGACCAAACGTTGTTTTCACCACCAAAAAACTGAAAAAATCTTTAAGAACCCTTTTATACTCTTACAGCCAGAATCTAGTCACAATTCAATTTTTCTTTTTATGGGATAATTTCAAGCTTATGGTGTTTTATGGTGAAAATCGCAACTTGTTCTGTTTTTAATATATATTTTTATTCTTTTATGTTTTGTTTTGTTATTGCTTTGCTTTTACATTATTATTCAGGCACTAATGATGGGACAATAGTTCTCGAAAGCGCTTTGCCATTGTAATGTAAGAATTTAGATTTGATTAAAAGCTTGTGATTTTAATTCTTTCATTATTTATTTGAAAAAAACACCTCATTCTGAGAAAGGAAGAATGCTTTCATCAAATTTTACAACAAACTAAAATAATGATAAACATTTTATATACATTTGACAAGAACAAACGCTGTTTCCTGTTTAAACTGTTTAAACTGAAAAAATCGTTTTTAAATAATTTTTTACAAAGTTGCTAACATTAAAAATTATAAAGTTCACTAAGCTTCACTAACAATAAGTATTAGTGCTTCTAAAGAAATACACGTTTTTGGCAAACTCGAGATATCACGAGTCTAAGGTGCAATATTTAATCCAAAGAGTAAAAGTTTAGAACATGAGGACGCCAACAATTGAATGGTCAAAAGGCACTTCAATCTTGTTTTTTTGCAACTTCGGAAAATCAAAAAAAAAAAAACGTACTACAAACGGTGATATTTTTTTCAAATACGCTTTTATGAACACTAGAGTGGAGCCACCTGAGGCATAGAGAGTATAAAAATTTAGCTGTTGCTGAAGGATATGTAGAGCATGCGCTTAACATGACGAAGTTAACAGAAAAAAAATTACATAACAAAAAGCAATCCTAAAAACCTTATCACTGGTCATAGGGTCATCGGTTGACTCTCTTATTTTACCGACTTGTTTTCTATTGTCATCCAGCTGTGTATTTTTTCTATATAAATATTACTTAATAACAAACAAAAATATTTTTACAATTCCAAGAGTAAAATAATGAATTTGGTTCCCCCTAAACCGCCACTTTTAATCACAGAAGATTTAAAGTGACATTTGGAATGCCAAGCGATCTAAAATTGGGATTTACAATCCCAAGAAATTTAAAGAATGGACTAACCCCATATAATTTCATTCACTATTAAGTTGTAAATACACAGGGTGATTATTTTATTTGCTTCCGCCCGTAACTTTAGACATAGGCAACACATTATACTTTGCTTGTTTTTTAACATTTTATTTTCAAGATTAAGGCATAGAGGGTTGTAAATTAATTTCAACATTGTTGGCAATACCTTTGACAGTGCTTCCAGAGTCAGTTCATTTGGATCATTTGTAATTTTTCTAAAGTTGCTCATTGTTTGTTGCCTATTCTTGAAATCTCGGACGAGAGAAAATAAAAAATCACCTTATATTTGTGTGAATAACTAGTGCAAACAAGGATTTAAGTCATCTAAGGTCCGTATGACATTATTCCAGTGACAGGAAAAAAATACTCTTATCAAAATCTCAAAAAAACGTCACAAATAATTTTTTTAACCATTTTCACTACTTTTAAGAAGTCTTCAGCAGTAAGAATAATTTTGTACTAATTGTTAGAAGAAGTAGAGACAGTAAGATAGCACAATGCCAACAATGCTCATAATTCAGCAAACCTAAACTATATTTTCACTGCTGTACTTACATCCGCGGTTTATTTAAAATTTTATCTGTTTCTGTTGATTGAGAGAAAGAAGAGAACCAAAATGAGTGCGTTTTTTAATGTTTCAGTTGGGAAAAAAATGTTATAAAAGAACCGACATCGAATTGAGTTACCTAATCGTTCCACGAGCAGTGTAGACCAGTTTTAGTTCTACAAAAATATTGTTCAATATTTTAGACACAACAATAATATTAAAACTAATTTATTGCCTTAAAGTTAAATAAACATAATAAAGAAAAATCAATCAATGACCTCTTCTTTAGTGACAACGGTATCACTCTGATCACACCCACCAAATTCAATATCAAACAACACTTGTTGTATCCTCATTCGGGCGATAGCATTTTCTTTAGGTGGTAGTCTTCGCAAAGCGGGTAAACAACTGAGCAAAAACTGTTCATCAGCATCACCCACTACAAAATCATTTGGTCTTTTTTTGGCATAACTTTCCAAAAACTGATCGGCACTCATCAGTGGATCCTCATCAACAACATTTCTCTTCCGTTTTCCCGAAATATCATGTTTTACAACCGAAACGGTGGAAAATCCTTCATCAGGCACGTATCGCAACTCATTCCCATTTTCCATTCCGTGATTACTTTCATCTTCCTCATCATTTTTACTACCATCTGTCAGTAATCTAGAATAAAAAAAAATACAGATACACATTTTAATCATGATATGTTGGTAATCTAGAATGAGAAAATATATAAAAAGGGGCATGGTTGCCACACTTGTGGTGATTTTAGCAAAACTAGGCGGAGACTTACTCTTTGGATTCAATGTGCGGGATCAGAAACATCAATCTATTGTAGTAAATCCACTTGATTACTTGCTTCGGATTTACTTTGAGTCCGCGTTGGATTTTAATAAAAGAATCGCGTAAAGAACGCCACCTCTTTTTCACAGCTTCTATATCTGAAAATGTATCATCATTGGTTGCGTGGAATTACAGTTCAACCGCTGAATGAGTTATGTATAGAGAGGTGTATTGCTTGTTCTTATTAAATTTGTACGCGGAACATGAACACGACCAAAACAAACTCCTAATTCCTAAACAAAGTGTTATTCTAAACTTCTAAAGATTTTTAAAATGTGGTATAATAAACCAGGTAGAGAATTCCTCAAAAAAGCTAATTATTCCAGATGTTTGTTTTCGGTTTTAACAATACAAGATTAGAAACGTCATAAATTTTAGCGTATTTTAGTAATGCTGAAATTCTTACATACTTCGTTTTATTTATTGAATAATTTATTTATTTTTAATTTTAATTAAATTTTTATAAAAACATCAAATTATGTTTTAAAATTAGTAAATAAAATATTTTGTTGTGTTATTTATTGAATTTTTTCCAATTTTATACGAATTTTCTTAATATACCTAACATTTTGGGCACAGTGTATAACAATTTATACACATTTTAATAAATCACCTTGTAACACACATCATGGTTCATTTAAAAAAAAAATGTAATCAAATTCTATCATTTACTTATTTGTTCTAGTTGAATCAGACAGCTAAAGGTGCTAACCTTGTAATTTTGCTACTGGATAATAGGGGGCTCCGTTTGTAAGAATATCCGTTCACATTTTCGTCCATAAGCAACACACTTCTACATACACATCTCATTCAATGGTTCAACGGACTCACCGGTCATGTTGACTGCTTTCGCGACTTCTTTCCATGCCTGTTCACGAATTCGGTTATTTTTATAAACAGACGATGTTTTGTCGTATATTGAAGGTCGTTGTTGGACTTCATCAATGAGAATATCTTCCATACTTACAAGATTCATGCTGGAACGGCACTGACGTGGACGGAAGTTGATCGATCGTTGACGTAACGCGCGCTGCCGCACAGTGGCGCAACGTGAAACTTTTCCATTGCCTAAACGCTTGCTTTTATCGGTCAAGGTCTACCACCTTATCACGATAATTGAAATACGGCTTACTTAAAAACGTTTATTTACATATTGTTTATAAAAATATATCATCCTTCAATCACGCATACACAAATAAAATAATTGTAACAACAATAAATAACAGTTTTGATAAATCACAAGAATTTCGAGATCAGAACCGAGACCCCGATGATAACTGAAGAAACAGCAAGACTTCCTGCCGAATTTCCTTCATCTTCTTTCACTGCGCTTACAGAATCTTTAACACCAGGCGTGGCACCACTACATGGCATATGTTTCTTCAAAAATTTGAAAAAGGCATCGACGATATTTGCTGGTGTGCTATCTTGGCATTTCTCCAATTCTGTATTGAAGCATTTCCGGAGTTTATCAAAATCACTAGAAAAAAATATTAGTCTGGGGTCATTTCCGGTGAAAGTGACTCACTTGCACTCTCTGTCTGTAAACAAAAAGACAGGAAGGGTGTTCAATTCCATATCAGTTGGGATTCTTGAACCCAAGGTCTGGTTAGCACATCGTTGCAATTCATCTTTTCGCGATTCGAGACACTCAACGCCACCTTCAGCTACAAACACTGCAAAAATTTTTTTTAGATCTGGAAGAATAATGATCTAAGAAACTTACTCGCAATTCGGTCACCATCTTTGAAACAAACAAATTCTTTAAGTTCGCCGATTATTTTCAAAGTTTGGTTCATAGTGCTTTGTTCAGCTGGATCTAAACAAGGTTTGATTTTTTCAACAACAGTTTCAACACATTGGTAGATTTCTGGGTATTTCCGACAGTATTTGCCAAAAATTTCGTCCATAGAACCGGTCTTTTTAGATTCTTCGACTTCTTCTTGTAACTTTGTGACATTCACCTGGGATTCAAGACAGTCCCGTAGTTCCTGTTGTTGGTTCTGAAAAAATTAAGTTGATATAAATAACAGGTTTTTTTCTGAAGGACACTATAAATAGATAAATGGAGGCAAAGATCATGGGAATTTTGGGAAAAAAATTAGTAGGTACTCCACAAGATTCAATGTAGTGATAAGATGATTAAAAATAGATAAAAATATTCCCTTGTACTTACCTTGAGGGCTAGATAAGCCTCTTCTCCCCCTCCGTTTTTCTCACATTTTTCCTTAACCAACCTCTCGACGTCTTCTTCAGAGGGTAACTTACTCGTGTTGAAGTTTTCCAGTCCAGGGATATTCCCTTGTAGTTGATTTGTAATGTTGTTTACATCTATTTGGCCGTCTATTTCGCAGAGTACATGACCTTCACGAAAATTACAAATTTTCTTTAAATTTTAATTACATACAAGAGGACAAGGTTTAAATTTGTTTTTAATGTTTTGGTTAATTATTCAGGGTCACTTGGAGGATCAGGTCAGAGTTTAATTAATTGGAAAAAAATCACTCACCAAGTAGAAGCAAGGCTCCAATTGTGTACAACGTTCGGTGCATTTTTATTTGGGTTTATACAGGTGACTACAGTGACCTTAACAACACGACCGACATGGAACGACTAAAGCAAGTCATAGCTTAGCTGTTTCACTTTTATCGCTGGTAGTTCAACTTGTACTTTATCTCCTCGAAACAAAAAGCGAACATTGATCAGTGATGACTTATTTGAACCACTTGGCATTAATTGGGATTGTTGACAAGATTACGATGAGAAAAAATGTTGATTTAATTTTAAGTGTAATTTTGCAATTTTCGGATTTAACGGTCGAGCCAGTTTGAAAATAATTTTCTTATCGGGTTGTCTTTCCGGCTATGCATGTATTTACACTCTTATTTCATTTTCTCACACCCACAGCTTGGTATATCTTTCATTAACATGATAAACATGTCTGGGACTGCACTATGCTTTTATTTCTGTAAACTCTACTTTGTTTGAGTTTTATTATAACAAAACAAGGTAAAGTTAAACTCAAAAGGCACTGGAAGTATCATTAATTTAAATGAAAAAAGTTTTTATTTGGAAATAATAATCGGTTTTATGTTTTATGTGATTTAGTTGAATGTAGGCGAAAAAACGATTGTTTGTCACACAAGCATAAAGCCTTTACTATAGCTTTTTGCTTCATTTCCTGGTTTCGCTACGCTTTTGCATACTATCCTATTAAAAAAAAAAAAAACTTCTTGTATGTGTGTAACGCTTTAATAAAGCACTACAAACAATACTTAAATATGTCACACGTGCTTTAAAGTTTTGCACAATTAAATAAATGTACTTGTTGAACACGTTTTAGTTAAACTTTGATTTATTTATCGCAAAATACAGATGTTATCTTTATAATTTCTGATAAACTTATTTTATTTCAAATTTTATTTTACATCTCGACTTAAAAATAGTTATCTATTATTAAAATCTTATTTAAATATAGATGCTTTTTGAAAAAATATCTTGATTGAACTGGTAAGAAAGGGGAACCTCGAGGGAAACTCTACAATATCTATCGTTAGTATCTTGATTTTGCTGCTGCCATGTTTTATCCACCAACGCCTTTATATAAAAAACCCATGACTATGCTCATTTTAAATAAGTAAAATGTCCTATAAGTCACTAGTGAGATAAAAGCTTGGCAACTCACAACTCACTCAAATTTGTTTTTGGAAAATTATCAGAAAATATACTAAAATTTTTCATTTTGAGGATTCAAAAGTTGCCGCCTTTCATTTAGTGGGGAAACCTCTTTCTTCTGTACTTTGTCTTGTTTTACTAATACAAATTTATAGTTTCTATTTTGACATTGTCATCTCAAATGTCATTACAAATTGACAAAATGATTGACTTGTAGTAAAACTAATTTAAATCAAATTTATTTTTAATTTTTTAGGAATTGTTAAGACTGTTGGGAGTTGTTGGATAAAGTTTTGCATGCCAGTTCTTGTGTTGTAGCCTTAAGTCATTCAAAAAACAATAACCCACTTGACACTTTGTGACACTTGTTAACAGTTTTACTCGTGACTTATTAGGCCAACATTTTGTATTAAAACGATAATTACAACATCATGTCTTAAAAAATACCTAGCCCATAGATAAAAGTAAATTTTTTGGCTTATGTAGAGCAGTAAAACAAGCACTTTTGGCCGGTTGTACAAAAATGTATATATTTTGTAAGAACTGCTGAATTTAAGGGCGGTATAGGGTGTAGGTATGTTATCATTTATGGTATTTTTCTCAAAAGTACGTGTATAGATTTAATTAAAGTAGCGTCAACCTATAGGCTCCAATGTTTTAAAAATGCACCACCAAAAAGTTTTAATTAAAGCGCTTGGATTTGTTATCTACCTAAATGAATAATTGTCAATTTAGTAGTTTTGCGTCATTCAACTATGGCGTTACAACAAAATAAAATGTTTACTGAGATACATTTGTTTAATTTGGTTTTGATAAATTCAAATGCTAGCCGATTTACGAAACCATTTTTTCTATAAGCGCCAGTACGCCTAAATATTAGCCTTAACTTTGTATTTTTTGAAAATATTTCATAACAGTATTTCTATCTTGTTTGTTATTTTAAGCGGTGTAAGTTTTTATTTTCAAAATTGAAAAAGCTTCAAGAATAAAGATAAAATATTATACAGTTTTGCGATGAACATTAGGTAAATATACCTACAATATCTAGTTAAAACAGATCTGATATAAATGATCTGACACAACATTCCTACTGGTAGGGGCGTTGTGGCCAAGATTTTCATATGATTGCTATTTTGAAAACAAAGCAGAGGTTCTAGATTCTGTTGTAAGAGGTGAATACTGAAACCAAATAGGAACTACTGTAATGAATAGCGTTTGTGATATTAGATTTTCAAAAATAGTGTGCTTTCCCTAGGAATTTCAATAACAGTTTATGGTAGAACAGTGCTCATTTTTTGTCATTAAGAGACAAATAGGTACATGACCAGTTAGTTTTATTTTAGTTTTTACCAAAATTTTAATTTTAGCAAAGTTGTGAGTCTGTTCTAAATGCCCATCTAGCAAGCCACAATTTAAGTTATTTGGCGGCTTTGGAAAAGGAATAAACAAATCTTCGTTGTTTCAATATTTTATTTTTATCATTTTGTCATTGGTATTTTATCACATTTTGCACTTCATTACTTTATAATAGATACTTGTGAATAGTAACATCACTTTGCTTTCTCAAGAGACTTGCATACTAAACGTTTTATCTACTGTCAGTGTAAGGTAAAACATTTTTAACAAAACGATTTATGTAATGACTTAATAAATCCTTACAACGCCTTCTACAGTAAAGCGTTTGACACATTACTGTAGAAGATGATATCACAAAATCTACAAGACTACAGGAATATAAATCCTAGCTGAAGCATAAAATTCAAGTCAATCAATGGAATGCGAAACAGTCAAAAACTCAATGAGTAAAATATGGAGTTCCCCTGGGTTCAATCCTAATTAATTTTTTTTACAATAGTGAACGTGACTAATTAAAATTTGAAAAGGTGTTTAAACACCTGCTTAATTAAACTTCATGCCAATGAATGATTTAAGTACAACAAGTAAAAAATGCAACGACAACATAGTTTTAGAATTAGTTTCTCAAAACTAAAGAAATATTTGAAAATTTAAGAGAAATAAATGAAATATTTTGTTTGTACAGTGGTATAAAAATCAAGAGCAAAAAATGCCAAACTAGTACTTTGAAGTTTAATTCTTCATGTTATACAGAGTTCATAATTGGAGGCTATAAAGACACCTGCACTTGTCGCTATGGATTCTATTATTATAGTTATTTCGGCAGCTTTATAAGTGTAGCTGCGCTCTAGATTTGCATAACAAGGGTGATCTTTCTTAATCCAAGTTTACGTAGGGCCGCAGTACAGCTCCGTAGAAGCCATCCCATCAGTGTATTTATTGTGTTAACGAAATGACTCAGAGAATGATGTATTTAAATTTTTCTGTAGATTCATACAAGCAATCCGATCAGTGTGTTGTGTTAACAAAATGACTCTGAGAATAATCTATTTTATTTATTAATTGTAATACGAAATACTAATATGATTAATAACTGTCAGACCACCAAACAAACAACTTCTTTTATTTATAATCTGTTATGAATATTTTGTTGTATAATTTGCCAAAAATTTTCTGGCGAATGATATCTTTGAAATGGTCGTTATTCTTTAAATGATAGTCTAGTCTTTAGATTTTAAATCAGAAAAGAAATAATATTTTATATAGTACAAGATGAGTGAGTCTACTATTTACAATTTTGTTATTAAACAATTTTATAATAAAAATCTTGTAAATTAGGCAACCAATTAAATATATTCGCTTTAATATATGAATGTAAACGTAGTGATTAGCAAATGACATTTCTATTAACTGGTGACGTAAATTCATTGTTATATAGCCGCAGCTATTATTTGTAATAAATATATATATATATTAAGTCAGTTTTTAATTGATTTTAAGTAGGTATTTATATATTTTTTAAATGTTAGGGTAGACACCGCCTAACTTGCTTATTTAGGTGAGCCGCCCGTGCAATTAATTATTTTTAATTTGAAAAATCCATTCAGTCAAAATTGAATCTGATAAATGATTACTGCGTAGCTGCACAAACAGATGCTTTATTGATTTATCACAAGCAATTTTCTAATTTGATAACATTAGATAAGAACAGTACAACAATATCTAAGTAGATAAATGTATTACAAAATGATAATTACAAACATATAAAATATGAATAAATAAGTGTTTTGAAGCGGTAAAATCTGTTTTTTAATATGAAATGTTTACACACCTGCAGTATACTTCACTGCCTCTGAGAACAACATAATTTAATTTTTTTAGATTTTGTGTTTAATGTGCTGCATATAACTCAGGCGCAAATTAACTTGTCCCTGTCCGTGTGAATTATTTTAGCGCGAACTGAAAATCCAAACACTTCCTACTTTAGTAAATATTTTATTAAATCACAGCAAAAATTACAACTCGGTTGACTTAGCAGCAAGTTGTTGTGGCTCCAAAGAAATATAATGAACTTCATCTCTAAAATCCTCAACCGGAACGGTCAGATCTGAATAAACACATTTGGGGCCAGTCTTTACCTCTGTAGTCATACTTTCAGACCAATGGAATGGCAACAGTTTTTCCTAAAATATTCGAAAAATAAAATCACCTTTTAATAATAAAATTTTACCTTGAAATAAATTTTCTCGTTGTATTTGCGTTTGCTTGACCCAACATTCAAAAACAACGATTCAGTATACCAAATTGGTATCGTGACCGGTTTAATAAAACACTTTGTAGTGTAGTTTTTAGGGGATGATCCAGTAAACTCGGTTTTTGATTTGGTCAAGGTTATAGTCTCGCTCATGGTTCGTCTGAAACATATTCGATCAAAGATGAAAATTCAGATATTATCACACCAACACTTTGACATTTTTGTTGAACTTTTCTACAAAGAAGTCATTATTTGGGTCAAGTTTGATTTTTGCAGGGACGTATTTGGTGCGGTTTTCAATCGCAGTAATGTGGACGGTCGCCATTTCGGACGGTTTTTGCAAATTTGTGATTAGATATAAAAATGTAGGTTTTTAGAGCGAGTCTGACTCTTCATGTTTTTTTATAAGAAATCGCATTAGCCCAGTAACATTAGACTTTAACTTCGAAAAAATTCCGATCAAACTGAAAAACTTTTGATTAATTGTCCTAAACATATCCTCAAAAGTACTCTCAATTTCAACCGCAGTTTTCTGCTTTTTAGAGGGCCAAACAAGGAAAATTTCAGATTTTTATAAATTTTACGAAAATTATCAATTCTCTGTTAGATAAACTGGATCCATATTTCACAGTACAAAAATTATTTTAAAATTTTTTGTTGAAATTCAATGTCTACTTGGACATAAAAAATTACTCTATTTGAAGTACATACTCGTAGATGTTTCGTTGGTCTAAAGCCAACATAATCAGCCTTAAAAGGTAGTAAAATAACAGCAAAATTTAAAGATGAAAGTTACATACAGTATAGCATACAATGCCTTCAGAAATAATCTCAATCCATGTGATCAATTTGCTTACCGAATCTAACAATACGATTATAATTACTAAACTCAATCTCAAAATTAACCGGACAGAACGTTTTCTATATGAATTGCATTAAGTTAAATCAATTACGTTTAATAATGAACATTATACGATTAGTAACGAACATTTGTTACAAACTAAGCCCCAAATTCGATTCTCTATTGCCAAAAATGAAACTTGTTACAAAAGCACAAACAAAGAAACTTAAGAAAACTGAAAAAAAAAAACATTAGTATCGAGTATTGCCTCCTCGAGCTTCAATGACTGTTCGCATACGTTGTGGCATACTTTCCACTAAAACAGCGATCTGCTCCTGGGGTGTTGTTTCCCATTCTTGCAGCACCGCCTGCTCCAGCTCAACCACCGTAGAAAACTCGCCGTAATTACTCCTAATGCGTCTTTTTATATCGTCCCACACATGTTCGATGGGATTTAAGTCAGGGCTCAAAGGTGGCCACTCTAGCACCTGAATCCCAACGTCATGAAGATATCGACGCGTCATCTGGGGAGTGTGCGGCCACGCATTGTCCTGCATTAAGAAAAAATTGTCGCCTATACATAAATGGAGCAAAGGTACTACATGCTCGTCTTGCCACGTTACAAAAGCCGTGCGAGCTTCCAAACATATGCCGCCCCATACCATCACACCTCCACCACCAAAGGATACTCTAGGCGCAAAACAACACTGAGAATAACGCTCTCCCGGTCGTCTGAACACTCGTTGGCGACGATGCGATCGGTTGAATATCTTGTAAAACACGATTCATCTGTGCCGCCATTCTTCCATACCCCAGTTCCCCAGTCGATATGATTTCGCGCAAATTCCAAACGTTGTCTTCGATGTTCTGCAGTTAGTTTAGGACTAGTAACGGGTACATGCGATGTCAAATTGTGTTCTTTCAATCTTCTTCTGACAGTTTCAGATGAAATCTGGGTACCATGAACCTCTGCCAATCTCCTAGTCAAGGCTATTGCAGGAAGCGTTCGTTCTCGTAGAATCTGTAGCCGAAGAAATCTGTCTTCCACTGCAGTTATTGCTCGCCGTCTACCTCGACCAGGTCGTCTTATGTAGGAACCAGTCTGCCTAAATCTAAATCTTTGTATTGCGTCAGACACCGTGCTTTTTGAAATCCCAAGCACATAAGCGACGCCGACGGCGACGTAGCGAATGCTGCGCCCATCATTGTGTAAAGCAACAGCTTGAGCGGCTTCTTCTGGACCCGTTTTGCAAAAACCTCTCTTGAAAAACTATTTTTTATTTAAACGCCTATGAAACGAACCGAAAACAGCTAAATTTGACGGCTTTATAAAACAAGCGAACCTTGCCGATTGTAAGCCACCTATAGAAATTGCTACAAAAACTAATCCTAGTGTTATCAGAGAAAACACAAAAAACACGAACATAATTTTTATCGTCTTTTGCGCCTGTGTATGTACAAAAAATCCACGTACCTACATATAATCATTTTCGCCAAATGCGAGTGTCCGGTTAATTTTGTGGTTGAGTGTATTATTTCACGCAAATGTTGCTAAAAGAATTTTTTGGCCATCTATTATCAATAGCCTACCATCAAAAAAATTGTAATAAACAATGGTGTTTTTTTTTTAATTTTTGTCTTTAGGTACTTTGTCACGTGGCTTATGGTTATTTCTGAAGGCACCGTATTTCTAATAAACCAATAAAAGAGACATCCAGTAACCAGTACATCTTTGACACGATTAATATTATGTAAATAAGAAAATAATATTTGTAATTGTGCAAAAACTAAAAAGCCGAAACCCACCGTTCAAATCAAACTTTTAACGATATGATTAGGGCATCTAAATAATGTCTTTACCAAAATTCGGCTTAGACAAAAATTTTTCGAAGTTTTGTTCATTTTTGTCTAATTTTATTCAGTTGCAGTAGGGATCAGTAAAATATTTCTGAAATGTAGGTGCGTATCAACTCCTAATAATTTTCCGGGAAAATGAAAATTGGTTACAATGTAGACAACCAACAATACCGGTCGCATAAAGCGGAAGTTTTCACGACAAAATAAATATAAATTACCGTTCTTTGTTTTCACAGTTGGATTGTGCAGTCACAGCTTGTTTATCGTAACTTCTTGTTTCTTTAACCTCTTTTCTTTGACCTTAAACAATACAATTTATTATTAAACAATCAAACGAAATTGTCGCAACAGAAATCAACCGTTTACCAGTTACTCTTATCTTATCAGTTACAATAATAAATTGTCGATCTCAAGGCTAGTAAAAATTCGGGTGTGGGTTGAGTTTGGTAAATATCGAGTGCGATCGCCGCGCCGCCCCCGGTTACCCTTTGTTAGTATTTGCCGCTCCAACTTACCGCCATCCCCTTTTGGTAAAATTTTGCCGGCGTTTTCCTCGTGCACTAGTTCACTACGAAACTTTTCGCATTCGATAAAATGAAAACTGTTGATTTTCATGAATTCCGTTTTATTTGGTATTTCGTTTTTCCACTTCATTTTGCGCTCAAAGCGTCTGTTTCAGAACGTTAACAAATTCAAACAGAAGAATTTAGTGAGCAACAAATGACCTCATCGGTTTGTCATAAATAGGCGTCATCGTCAAATTCGGTGTATTATAAGTTGTCTAGAAATGTTTATATTATAAGGTTTTGTTGTTTTAACTAATAAACTGGTTTATGAGGAATTAATAAGGGTTGTTGGTTGTTGTAAAGAGAAATGTGGGCTATTGTGACCAAAGCGACCAACTGTACCGTGAAACAACCTTGAAAAGGGTGCGGTTTCTTTATCTCTAGAGGTCTAAAAAAATAATTATTGCACCATAAAATTCAAGCATTTATAGACAAAGTATACTAGTGGGCAAGGAAAGTGTCGCGATTTTCCAAGTATCAATCTACAAGGAAAACAACTGTCGGAGAAGGAAATCGGTTAATGCAATTTAGTCAATCTAAAGTCAATATTTCTGCGAGGCAAACTTGCCTAAGTACGTCATAAGACAAACAGTCTAACAAAGCCGTGACTCGAGAAACGAAAGAGTATAATGAGAAGAAGCACTGGAAAATCCGTTTTTATTTTTCTCATCCACTCAACGAATTAGGACGGAGGCTTTTGTGTGTTCATCTGGGTGCTTACTTACCTTTTCTGTTTGATATTATCGAAATTTTCCAAGTATTCGATATCGGCAGATGTTCGATTTGTAATCTTGAGAGTGGGTTAATCCTTCGGAGTTCAAACCGCCACGGTTTTCCATCGCTTTTTCAACGGTTTAGATCGTCACATTGTTCCGGAAGAATAACCGGAAGGAGGAACGTTTGATGAGCGAAATTGATAAAATCAGATCAGTGCGGACGGTTTCGGTTTGAAAAAGATGTACATATGGTGGTCTAACCAACCGACTTTAACTGCTCTTTTATATTTGAAAAAATCTTCGCACTCTCAAATTTAAAAATTGGAAGCTTTTTAAATTTAAATTTGGCTTATCTGATATACATGGGACATTTCACATACGAGGCCAAAATGGTCTACCAACGACGATTTTTTTTTGAAATTTTCCTTCTTTTTTTAGTACTCATTGTCAGTGAAAGAAATTTTTATATAAATATTCAAACCTTATAATCTCAAATCATTCATAAAATATAAGGTTTTGTAAAAATACACTTTTTTTAAATGTCTGTAACTTTGTGAAAATTTGAGTTATCATAATATATTTTTTTTAAATGTGTTTTTGAATATACGTAGTTAAAAAAATAGAGTTAAATAATATCACCAGCTTTTAGAATAAACATTATTCAATTTTTAAATTAAAATTTTATTTTTGAAACTAGATGTGTCAATCGATTTTTTTTTTTTTTTGACAAAATAGTAGATAAGGTGTTTAGGGATTACATTAAAATTATAATTAAAAGTTACAATTATGTTAAAAATTAATACATATTAATTTTTTTTTATTCAGATCTATCAACTATTGTGCTAAAAATAACAAATTATTAGTTGTTTGTATACATTTTTACATAAAAGGTTGACAAGTTTTTTCTAACATTTTGTAGAATTTTTCATTATTATTCAGCCACTGATGATAAGTTAGTTCTCGAAAGCGCTCTGTCACAGTTATATAAGAATTTTGTTTTCGTAAATTTGTGGGTTTGACTTGGATTTTTATTCTTTCATTATTTGTAACATCCTACAAGTGATATTTATTTGCATCACAGTGGTTTAAAAAAAAACAGCTATTACTATTTATTCCAGGATTTAAAATGCGTCTTTTTTCTAGTATTTGTAACTTCGCCAAAAATTAAAACTATTTTAATATTTCTTTAAATTTTTTTTATATATATTTTGTAAAAAAATAGTAAACCACAAAATCCTAATTAGTCGTAGAAAATGTCCGAGTAAATTGTTTTCGTTTTTTTTTGGTGTTGTTTTAACGTTGAGGTCGAACTATAAAAACAATTAAGGCTGCAGATTTGTTTATTGTTTGAGAAGTTCCATTAAAAGGACAGAAAACGTCTGTCCGAGGAAAAAGGAGAATCAAAGAAAAACTGAAAGACGTTGTATAAAAGAAAAACTAAAGAAGATTCTGGAAGAGCTTGAATAACGACTTTTAGACAGAAAGAAAAATTTAAATATTATATTGGCAGAAATTGAAAAACCAAGAAAATTGTATACAAAATTAAAAACTTGAAGATACGAGGTAATGGAAGGTTTTGGAAAAGCAAAAAAGTTTTTAGAAGTATTTAAAAATCAACTGATTGAAGAAGGTAGTGAGACTAAGCAAGATTCTGGAAAAACAAAAAAATATTTTGAAACGACTTGAATAATTACATAGGAAAAAAAAAACAACAATAATGATTCTTTAAAGATGAAGGAAAAAGAAAAACTAACTCTAGAAGACAAAACTAAAGAAAATATATTAGAAAGACAAAAGAAAATTGTGGCAGAACAAAGAAAAATTATGGAAAATAAAATGAAAAACTACTGGACTGAAAAAAAAATAAAAAATTTGTAGAATAATTTTAAAAACGGCAACTAGAAGATCCGAAGAGTATTATATTCGAAAAATTTAAGAGTATGCCAAATGATTTGAGAAGAGACTTTTTAAAAGTGAAGGAGTATTGAGTATGAGGAAAATCGAACCAGTATCACAAGTAATAAAATTTCTGACATCAGAAGGTCAAACTCTGTAGCCAGTGTAAAGCAACAACAAAAATAGACACATTTTTGAAATAACAAAAAAAGTCACAGCACTCATGTTAAAGGACCAGCTCTCCAGCTGAGGCAAGGCATGTCAGAACAAAACTAGGAGGTCATATACTTTTGTGAAGGATTGAAACCTAAACACCACTTTTTATCTACACTTAAATATGACTTTTTTGTCGGTATATTTGCCCACTACTTTTTTAAACAAAGTTATAGCTCACTTCCAGTTTTTTCTGTGACTGTAACACTATTTTTTTACCATTGCTTTAAATGCTGATAACTGCAGTATTTGAACCGGAAAGAACTGCTTGGGCCTGTTTGAAAAATTATCACATATTTTTAGTCTTTTAAGTATTGGCGAGTTTTTGCGAGAGAATTGCTTTCGTCGCTTTTCGAAAAAATCTCTACACTAGTGGATTTTTTATTTAAGTATAGAGTGGCTACACTACACAGGCTTAAAAAAATTTTTTTGGACTTAAACTTTTTTTACTTTCTAGTTTTAGCCTAAAAACTACAAAAAAACGATTTTTTTTTGATAACTGTGATGGCGTCTTATTTCCTCTTTGATTTTTATTATCATCAAATGTCGAGTAATTTTAATTTTGAATGTTAAATATCTTTACCTTCTTCTGTTCTTGTGTTCTATTTTGTAATTTTTTTATTATTTTTTTTATTTATTCGGCGGATTCTGAGGGTTCTTTATCTCAGCTCCTGGTTTCTTTAGCTGAATAATTATAGCAAAGAGTAGGGATTTATAAAGAGGCGACACTTCGAGCGGCTCCTTTGATCTTTTTAAACACAATTCTATGACCTTCAAACGTTCGTCCCTTTAAATTGGGTTGGTGCATGCGCACGAAATTTGAAATACTCAAGTGAAAATTAACAAGAAACACGATACACCAACCACTTTATCCTCGTCACGTGCTTCTCGACAAATCAGGAGTGAAGCTGCGACGACTTTAACCGAGTTGAACCTAACAGAAACGACTGTCCCTTTAAATTGGGTTGTTAGGGTATCTCTCTCTAAAATTTGCTTTCTTGTCTGACTGTCGCCTCTTTGTAAATCCCTACTCTTTGATTATAGTGATACAATTTTTAAATGATGTGTCATTATATTTTTTCTACTTTACGTCGGTAACAGAGTCCGATTTGGGTGCGGTAATAGCCAATTCCGCACCCAAATTGCGTGCTGTAACAGCTAGTGCAATTTACTGTTTTCGGATTGGTAACACCGTGTAACACGCTATCGCTGAAATGAAACGTCACGTTTCTGTCGACAATAAGATTATAGTAATTATATTCGAATAAATTTTGTTGCACTTGATGACCAGCAGTATTTCTCAACAAAGTGTTTTTGTGTGTGTGTGTGTCGCAATTAATCTATAAAATATTCGAAAGTAGAGCGGAACAAGCGGCGGTGGACATGCGACAAACTTCAGCTTTTGAAGTTAGAACAGCTTTAAAATGAAACTTGAAACTAAAATAAAGTTTTGAGCCTTTATTTTGACGATTTACAACATCCATAGCATTTGATAATTTACAAGTTATTTGCTAGATCAGTGTATAAATCTGTTTGACTCAAATAACGATGGAGTCGCTGAGAACCGCAAATGGAGTGGAAATTTAGAGATAAATGGAGATTTTCCTTACTGTGTTAATGCCAATTGGATTATTCAATCAATAACCGATATGGTAGGTAAAAAAGAACCATTTGTGAGTTTCTTACACAGAATTTTAGACAAATTTGAAAACATTTCAAAGTTCAATGATTTCATTGACACTTTAGTGACATTTTTATTACCAACTGTCTCGTATTAACGCAAAAGTCCCTAAAGATTAAATAATTAACTTTTTTACTTAAAAATTACGTAAAACACGTAAAGTAGAAAAAACAGCATAAAGAACTTGTTTTTCAAAGTCATTGTGGTGTTGACACAAAGTTGACTTTTCAAAACGCGTTCTTTAATATACTATTGTGCCTTTGTATTTATTTACACATCTTCATTTTTTCGCAAATAAGTTCAGAAATTTCTCTAAAAAAATCAAAACAAAAAAATCGTTATGTCAACTCTTTTAATAAATAAAAATGGAAGTTTATCACACTATCAGAAAGGTTAAAAATTTGGGTCATTTTTGTCAAACATGTCTGATAAAAAACCACAGAAAAACCCAAGTGATTGTAAATATAGAGTTTCCATTACTGTCAATTCTGCGTTAACTTGACTTCCACCTGTAATGAAACGAAAAATTCATTTACACAAACAACTAAAAAATAATTCTCAATAATAAACAAATTTACTAATATAGTTCTATCACCTTAAATAATCGTCGGTAATTTGCTTGTGATAATCTTTGTTTCTTGCTAAATCTAAATGTTCTACTCTAGTTTTACGATCATTTCTAGTAGTGCAAGGTGCAGATCGATGTGCCGATAAGTCAAATGGACGGGAATAATGAGGTAAGGCTTCTTAGGTAGCTTAAGTGAGCTTAAGTTACCTAAGTTAATTAATTAGTACTAGCCACCTAGTAGCTTAATAAGTGAGTTACCGTTGGAATTCTCGAGTACATTAACTTATAAATTTTCGTTATTAAAAAAGATGTATTTTGCTTTTGTTTAATTAAGTCGTGCTCTTATTAACGAAAGAATGTACAAACTAGCTTCCAAAGCTCAAATGATAAGCTTATTTCGAGTAGATACTTATATTTTGCCACTAATTAGATATAAAATAAAACCTCAATATGGAAATTTTTGTGTCTATTTTTTGATTCTCTTGTCCTAATTTCCTGAGCGATTACAGCATAGCTCAACAGGAGAGTCCTCCCCAGAATAGCATGAAGTGGGACGACAAACACTAAACTATAGATAGCCAAGCGGAAACAGAATGGAAGTTAAGAGAAGGAGCACCCTATCTCGCCATAGAACCAGTTTAAATTTACCTACCTCACAATAATGTTATTTGCCGTTAAAAATCATTGGCTAGTGTGTTTATTCGAAAATGCAAACTACCAATAACGACCTGTTTTCAATAAAAGTTTCTCACTCAATATCTCAAAGTTCAAAGTAATCAAAGTGTTATATTGCTTTCAGTTTTATTAGCATATTTAGTATTGGCTGCAAAAAAGCTAAAAGAATTGAATTTTTCGTTTCATTTGTTTTACAAAGCTTCCGACTTTTTGCACTTCTCCTTTCAACTTATTTTAATCGTTTGAAGCTCGCCACAGACACCTGTTAATGACTGCCTCAACAAGAGGATCAGAACTTCACTAAATGTTCATGACAAGTCCTAAAAGTCTTAAAGTGGCTTTACTATTGTAACGCGTTTAATTTATCGCCCGAGTTGCGCTAAATTTTCTTTTTTTTGTGGTGGTCATCAAATTCCTTCTCTGGAATAAATCTGAACTTGTTAGGACATAAACTGTGTCTCGAGCGATAGCGATGTTCAAGAAGGTGCAACCGACTCTGTTTAACGATAAAGGTAAAACTATAACGTCAAAAGTGTATTCATAGCTCTATTATCATAGATGAATTTGATAAAACTCACGTTTCTGGTGCGCTGTTAGCCCCGAGAAAAATCGCTTTGATCTAAACTTTACGTTTTAGTTTAGGTATAACGATGACGGTGAAAAGCTTCTGTTGATGTATTCATGAAAGTCGACGAATAGACTGGGCCCTCTGTTTCTTTCAGCACTTCTGAATGACCGCACAATGCACCCCATTACGGTCGATCGTCGGATCGGACTTTTTAATACAACTTCGCTGTTATATGAGCTTTTTCCGAACTTTTTTTACAGGAAAATGTCAACGGCAAGGGGACAAATGACCCTTTAACGCATATAGAAGTGACATGAGATTGTTTTCAAGTGTTTTCTTTCACACCTTTAACTGTCTAAGAAATAAACATGAATATACGTATATACTGGTTAAAGTTTTAAACTTTTAGATAAAGAAATAAAATTAGATAAACGGGTTCAGTGGAATCGATTACATTGCACATAAAGACAGTATTCCACCTGCTGTATACTTTAATAGAATACTAAAAAGTGGGTGATAACACTGATAACAAAAAAAGACTATCAATAATTATCTTCGCATTGGTTGGTTTAAATGGAACTATAGAAAAAAGAAGAAAACTATACATAAATAACGTTAAAAATTCTACTCCGTTAATTTTTGAAAAATTGTAAAAAAAATTACTAAATTTTATTGCAACGAAGTTGTGTCTGAAGGGTCAAAGCACTAATACATTAATGTGACAAGATCTCTGATTATTTAACAATTAAGGCATTTAGCATTGCCCAAGACATGATTGTGACGCCACTCCAGCCGGAATCCTTAAGAGCTTCAAGTTTTCAGGACTCCTCAAATCCTTGTGACTTTATTGATTCAAATACTGAATTAATGCTCAAGATCTTGCGAAACAGCCCCAGTAAGCTCCCTTGGACTTATCAAACTCCAAATTTTTCTATTCCGTTTTGAGTCTTACGGAAAAAAATATTTGCAGACAATTCCACCACAAAATACAGTAAAGACTAGAAAAGCGGGGAAAAAGAAACCTCTAGTATTAAAATGGCGGCAACACATGGCGCTACTCGGAAAGTACGACCAAAATGCATTTGCACCAACGCAATTACAAAAATTTTGTAACAGATGGACTCAGAGCCAACACGAAAATTAAGAACTGTGCAGTTGCACCTTAAATTCCGTTTGGTCTTAGTTATATTTTCAGATGTGCATGAAGAATTAAAAAATTTCAACAGTTGCAGACTATGGAACCAACAACGTCAAAGCAATTCAAAAAATTTAATGTTGGTCAAGGCTTTTGTCCACAGAGTAATTGCTTTCATTTAATCATAGAGATCAATTTTGCTGGTAGCCAAAAGGGAGCCAAAGTGGCAACTTTGTAGATCGCCAACAATTACGTTAATACTTGCTATGTCTACCCATCATCATTTTCTGTGAGATAGCGCATAGCATCAATCTACACGACTTTCAGTTGATTTCTATAAGTAAATAGTTTTGTTCATCTGTTGGGGATTGTCAAGTTTAGTTTATCTAAACCAGAAACCTCAAAGCTGTATACATTTATAACAATATATATGAACTGTTAAAAACACAACAGAGTCCTTTAAATAGGTTTAATAATCAATAAAAGTATTAAACAAAACAGTAGAAATTTCAACAAAAACTTTATCAGATTTTGTGGAATATTAAGTAAACACTAAGAAAATAATAATAATAATTTATTAACGGCATTATAGTCTTTACAAGAAAAAATACATATCAAAACACAAACACATAAAGAATATACCTTTTATACATCCGGCATTAACAATAATTGTGAACCTTCTTCCTTCACTCTCAAATTTGCTTGGAATTTTATCAGTCTCTAAACCCACTGACGTATTTGGCTTTTATTCGAGAAGAGCCATGTTTCGTCTAAATATACAGAGTGACGGAATAAAATTCATATTTTCTAAGTTACTGTTTTTTTTTAGAAAAACGCCGAGACAGCCAACCTTTATTTTTGGTGTTGAATATTGAAACTTCTTTTTTTGCGTATAACAGTATAACAGTTGTAGGGTCTAAAATAAAAACTTTAAGTAATTTAACGACTTTAAATGTTTTAATTTTTTTTTTTAAATAGACGAAATTTTTAACAGAATTACTGAACTAAATGTTTAAATTGACGTTTTACTGCTTCTTGGCAATAATACAATTAATTTTCGAACTCCGTTAGCACATTATTTCCCATTTTTTTGACTAATTAAAGCGGTACTGATTTGTAATTTTTTTTCTTAAATCCTTGATTTTGTTGCAAATATTTTTGATTCAAGTAGCCTTTTAGAAAAACGGTCAAAACATCATCTAAATAATCTCTGACACCACGAGCGTAATGTGGAGGTGCTCCGTCTTGTTTAAATCATACATTAGCTGCTGGTATTTCTAAATCCTTCTTATTGGGAAAAGTTCCGCTAATGCTGGTACTAACGTGACCTAAAGGACATCCAAATAAACTTTTCTAATCAATGAGACGTCAAAAAATACGGTCCTAAAATGTGATTAGCTTAAAAAAGACACAACTGCCATATGGGTCAATAGAATATTTACACTGGATGAGAGAAACCAATTCTTGTTACAACATCCACAAAAATTGAATGTTTATTGTGGTTTTGTCAAATCACATTTTAGGATTTTAGAACATTAATGATGTAAGAGAAAGAATTACAAATCAGTACCTCGTAATTAGTCAAAAAATGATAAATAATGTGCTAACGGATTTCGAAAATTAGTTGTATTATTACTAAGAAACGGAAGGACGTCAATTTGAACATTTAGTTCAGTAATTCTGTTAAAAATTGCGCCTGTTTTGAAAAATTTAATAAAACATTTAAATTTGGTTAATTATTTAAAGTTTTTGTTTTGACCTACAAATGTTATACGCAGTAAAAAAGTAGTTTCAATATTCAACATCAAAAATAGGGGTTGCAATTTAAAAAAATATTGATTACGTAGCAGCAAATAACTATTTGGCCAAAAAAATTTGGAAACAAGTGAAAAACGTGCGCAATAAAAAAATCATATTGATCTGTCTTGGCGTTTTTCTAAAAAAACATTACCTTAGAAAATATGAATTTTATTCATACTTTTATGTCACTCTGTATAACAATAGTGTCATTTTATACTAATAAAATAGCCTAGACTTAAATTTATTAAGACACTTCCCAAAAATCTATTTTACAACAATCACTATTACACAAAGAAAAAATACAATTCAACGGAGAGAACAGATAATAATAATAACGTAACTATTTATATTATGTATGAAGTTGTAGTAGATTTAATTACGTTAAGTGCATAATTCTTGTATATGCTTAACTTTGTTAGAAGATTCCATACACCACATATTATTTTAAAATTCTTCCTGATCTACACGTACTTTAGTATACTTAACAATTTACAAAATTAATGTTTGCTGTTTTAATCAGTTGCAATGCTTTGAAGGATTATCTTCACACTTCCCTTTTATCATTGACGTACATCTCTGTCTATACACACAAATTTCTTATCAGGTTACATTACAAAATGAAATAATAAATAAAATTTATTTTTATATAAAAGTTGAGGTTATTTGTATGCTAAAGTCGCGAAATAATTTTAACGTATCACAAAAATTTTTAATATTTTAAGTCAAAAATAGTAAATCAGCATTTACTAGTAGCAACGGCAGGAAACGAATTTCGCGGCCGATTGAGCACAAAATAATAAAATTATTGTAAGTGTCATATATGAAAGTGTGTTTTATTAAAAAAGCTTTGTTTTTCTGGACATTTGTAAATGATATCTGTACCATTTTTTTTGTAGTAATAATACATATGGCTATTCATTCGTCATAAATAAAGAGTGTTTATCCAGTGACAAAAGGCTTCCTATCTGTGAAAATATTGCACAAGCCTAGGCCTTGCCAGCAAATAAAAAAGTGCAAGCTTATAACTCATACATGAGGGATGGCGTTTGCATGACGTTTCCATTAAATCGTCGCCCATCTCTGGAAACCCTCAAAATATAAATCGTTTATGAGTGTATTTATCCAGGAGCTTTGTCCGGTTTATCTGCACGCAAGCGGATTTCGAAATAGTCACGGTTGCGTCGTGGTTTTAGAATAGCATACGATCATAATCGAACGCATAATTGACGTACTACAAATATTAACCGGAATGGAAATCCGGCCGTTCTATGACGAGATTCCCCAAACAATTAAATCGAACACCGCACTTGCAATTACAGCCGAATAATTGGCCTCATTTGGGAAAAGAGACGAAGTTTTCAGGATAGAAATTGTTGAAAATAGTCCTGAAGCGGTCAAGCGAAAAGTCAATGTTAGTATAAACGGAAAAAGAGTACGGTGTGATTAAAATTCCGGGGGAAAACTAGGTGTAGAATGTCGACAATTGGAACGAAATGGGACTTCAATATGTATAATCTGTTACTTTTACATTATTCTCGTTGAATTTAATTGATGGCATAGTTGTCTGAAGTTCGTACAGTTAGAAATGTTGGTTAATTCAGTTTTCAGTTCCTCGCCCGACCGGGTTTAATAATTTCAATTGGGTGAAACGCAGACGTTCGAGAGGAAGTTGGCTTTTTCGACGCTCGACAGATGCTAACTTTCAAGCTTTGCAGTTTTTTAAATTCAACGGTTTTGCACTGACACTGTCAAAAAACAAAATTAAAACGCTTAAGTCCAAATTTTTAGACCATACTTCTAAAGTCTCATTTAAATTGCGTGCTTCTTTTACAAAATGAGAATTCAGAGCTCTTTCAAAATTTGATAATTTTCGGCAGCCTCCAGTAACAAGAAATGATAATAGCAGATTCATCCTTAACATCCAGTATTTAAGCCCAAACTGTTATCGTAAAATAAGCCTGAAATTGATCGATTAGTGGGAAAATCACAACAAATAATTCTCTGGGGCTATCATTCTAATTCGTGAACGCAACCAGAAGCTTGTAAAATGGTTTTTTGTAACATGGACGTGCCTTATTCGATTCTTTTAGAAGTTGGAAATTTTTGAACTTCAACAAAATTTTCGGGTGGGTCCTTTCAGTTGTTTTACTTAATCTTATAAGTAAAGGGCTTTGTAAACTTTTAAATAATTTGTTTTTCAAAAGATTGAAAAAAATACAACATAATTTGAAGTTATTTATTTCAATAATTAAATTTAAACTGAATTACAACAATTAGAAAGGTAATTGCTACATTCAAAATACTGAAAAACGTTTGTTTTTTAATTGTATAAAATCGGGCCGCTGTAAAATCTCTTCTTCACGAAAGATTTAATTTTGACGATAAAACTTAAAATTTCTTCAAACTCTCTCAAAATTTGATCACAAAGAAAAATAGAATTTCCTATTGTAACCTAAAACTGAGTTTTTTAATTTATCAATAATCCTAAAATAATAGCAAGCAATAAGCAATAAGCGAAAGCAGAATTCTTAAAAATAGCAGTATTTCGAAGCTAAAAGAAAGGGTAATTTTTGACGAACTGATTTCTATTGTGTGAGCCATAAAGCTAAGAGTCCCACAAGTTATAAAAATGTAAGAAAACAAAGTGGTCCATCCAAAAATTTCGTTGAAATAATCAACACAACCTTTGAGTATAAAAAGATTGCGTTCTAAGCCAAACAAAGTTCTATGAAAATTAAAATATTGTTTTAGGTTCTTTTTCTGATATCTGTAGCACTGTTTTAATACTTGCAACACTGTAATTGCAGTAATGTTGTCAACGAATTGTACATAGACTAGACATATATCCAAAAAAAAACATTAGGTTAAAAATTAAATCTAGAGTTTTCAACTGAAAGTAGATTATAGCAATAACACAAAACCAAAAGAATAAGAACCAAATTAAAAATATTTTTATGTTGGTAGTACTGCCAGAAATTTGTGATATATTTTTTAGTAAGTACCACCAAGTACGTGTCACTTGTTTAATGCGAATAAGTGGAAATATCACCGAGGAATAAATAAATAAATCGGTTATTGAGCGAAGAGCTATTTCCACCAAATTCCGTCTTAAATAATACAGAAATTTTCGCAAAAAATTTGTAATAGTTCCTCATGTGTAAACTACAAAGAGAAATGCATAAATTTGTTTATTTCTTGATAGTTTTTTCTCGCAAGAAATTGGATTTAAAACACTTTTTCGAATAATAAAAATTATTTTAAACATGTTACCGTTACTATTCATTTCAGTTTCGAAACTAAAAGAAATATAAAATGAACTATACCTAATCAATTTTTGTAAAAACACTTTATTTACTACACAAATTTATTTTAACCACACTATCGTAAAAAAAGTAAATAAAAAAGTAAACAAAATGAAAAATCGTAGAACTTTTCAAAATAAAAAATTCAGCAGCGTTAAGTAAAGTGTCTCTTTTCCATAGAAATCACATGTATTACATTTTTACTATTGACAGTCATTACTTTTTTTTGTCACCAATTATTTTTATTAAATTTTTGTTGAGTTAAATTGTACATAAAACATTGAAGCTAAAAACTCTGGCAAAAAAGACTTTTGCTATGTTTCTGCGCTAAAACCTCGCTTTCGGCAATAATTTTCTTTCGGCCCTCCGAATGCAAATAGTCGTTACCTACTTTTCAGTAAAAAGACTGAATAGGTATTATTCTTCAGCATTTTTAAAAGTATTTCTTGTTATGATGTATGACTAAATCGAAATATAGTAGAAATTGTGACTTTTCGATTTGCGCCGTAATAAATTTTCGATTAGCGGTTGCATAATGCGGTGGTCTGGAGGCCGGTAAATGTGCCAGAAAATTGCCCAATAAATCTGTAGGGTCCTTGTGAAAATTGCTTTAATCCAATAAAGCAAATTGGTACATTTTAACGATCAGAATACCGGTCCCAATCAAAGATTTCCCGATTTAATTCCTGTTTCGATCGTTTACATCGCGATCAGGAAACCGATGTTTTTCTAGAAGAGGCGTTAAATTCGGGATTAAACGATTTGTCGGAGCGACAAAACGTCTTCCCGCCCTTGATAGGATTACGTTTCCGTTCAACTTATGGAGAGATTACCGGATACATTATGCATCGGGAAATAAAACGAAAAGTGGACCGAAAACTTGCCAAGTAGAAAACTAGGGATATGTGTCTTTATTTGAAACAATCGATAGGGAACGGCTGCCTGTTCTGACATGCTTAAACTTAAATTGAAAACTTCCTAATCTGGTGAGTGAAGGACTTAAAAAAAAACGATTTGGGATAATCGCACGTCGTTGACTTCACACAAAAAGGTAATATGTGGATAATTTATTAAAAGAACATTATGTTGGACAACGAACACCAAGTTCTAGCAGTAGACTATAAATAGACATTGTGTATCACTAGATATACTTTACCTACGACTTTGAAAGTACTCAAAGTTAATCTAATCAAAATCGACTGGCTTAGGTCTGTCTGAGACTTCTCACATAGCTATTTTGCGATTGTTTAAAGAAAATCTCATGAAAGTTAATTAAAATTTAATTATTTTAAATTTAAACTACTTTATTTGAATAATTAAAAATAAATAAACTGTAGTTCCATTTTTATATTGTAAATAAATAGTATTAGGTACCATGATTTATTAAACTTAGAGGTGCTTTACGTTTAAAGATCAGATTTTTTATACTTATAAAAGCCGACTAGTACGATATCAACATTTTCATTCTAATGGGGTCATTAATATTATTATTGATCTTAGAGCAAACTAAGTAGGTCCTCTCCATTGAAGCTCTGGGCTTTCACGACTCATCTGACTAAACCCGTAATCTCTTTAAGTGCAGCTTGACAATAAAAACTGGTCATTGACAAATAACATGCAAAAGACTTTTATTTCTCTGTCAAAAAATCAACTGTCTTCTTGACCTATCGCCTGCTCATTAGTAGCCAAGTTCGCCAATAAGTATCTGTGATTGTCTCAGTCATGTCTCACCTTCTCCTTCCATAACCGATCTTCTTCAAATTGTAGACTGTTATGCTTACCTTACCTTCAACCCGTAGTTGAAGAGATCGTACATCAAGCTTCGCCTCTCTTCTTATGTCTAGCAAAAAGTTGAACGTTTTTTTCTAGAAAATTTACCATCAGTCTGAATTTTCGAAGGAACCTTTTCTTTATCGTTTCTCACTAGTGTATTTTAGGGTACAATCGAGCTCTTGACAGTACATTCTCACAACAAACATAAAAATGTGGGTCTCTATATTTATCCCTTCTTTTTGTTTTTTTAACATTGTTAGGTCTTTTAGAACTTACTTCAGAAATTTGGTAGTTTTCCAAGAAGTTGGATCACTCAGGAGGTATCAACTCTGTTCTTAGGATGTAATTATTGTTGATGATGACTTTCGCGAAATACCCTAAGATCTATAGCTCTTCTCCTTGATGTTTATTTTCTTGATAATGAAGAAAGGTGCGTCTTTTGCTTGTGTTAATTACATACCTCTAGGTTATTGACTGCATTCAACTCTAATTAGAACAACTTCTACTTTTTATTTGTTTTGGTACTACACCACACCGTGTACTAGGTATTCGAATCATGAGAGACAATAATATGTTTTTCTCTGATAAGAAAATTTGCAAATAGGACTAGTTTTGGTATATGTATATACAATGTTATTGCGGTTACAAAAACGCGTCTTTTGCTTCTAGGTTATTGTTGTTGATCGTATGGAAAATAGATTTAAGAATAATCTCCCTTTTTCTGATATTTAGGTTTGTTTTGATTTTGTTTAGCATTGAGTTTCTAAAAGTTAGTCTTCATAGTGGCAAAAGATAAAATTTTTTATGCCAAAATACAAGTCTCCCTCCCAGCTGTTGGCTCATTGCCTATCCTCAGGTCTTAGATATTTCTTTTATAAACCAAAGATTCTATATTAACACGACACTAATGTATTTTTGTTTTACAATAAAATAGAAAGTTTGGGTTTATAAGAGTAGTATCAGAGAACTAAGAATAGCTAACAATTAGAAACCACTAATAAAGTCATACATTTTTTCTTTGTTTCTATAATTATTTTGCTGTATTTCTATTTTTTTTTTGTTAAGTCATTATTGTTACCCAAGTTTAATATATTTTTAAATAGTTAACAAGAAAATTTACTCTGTTTAAAAGTAATCGAACTTTTTTAAAGTTTATTCCTGAATATCTAACGACCAACTCTTTTTTAACAGGTAACAAAACTTATCTTATCAAATATTTAATTTTAAGAATTGTTATATTTCTTAATTTGGTTCATACCATTCCAAACAGGGTTTGAAGAGGCATTAAATATTTTAATTTATTTATGCGTGTTACACGGTGAAGCGTGAATCAAATCATTGAGTTATTTTTGTGATGGTTGTTTATTTGCTTGCATTTTCATATCTACAATTTTTTTTTAACATGGGAATGATTAAATACATATTTTTAAAGCCAACTCTGTTCATACCTTTGTCCCTTCTAGTTGATCAGCGCTGATTTCATTATGAGAAAAATTTGTTTACATTAAAACAATAAAATAGTTCTGAATTTTTCTCTCTGTTTTTATTATATACCTAGCTTGAAGATTTTTCTTTGAGATTAACGATATCTCCACCCTAAAACTGTTTTCTTTCCTACTAAAAATATTTTCATTGTTGAATGTTTTAATAATTAATAATCATAAGAAAAATCAATTAGATATCCTTGTAAAAAGTTTTTTTTTTGTTGTTGACACAGCTCCAGCAAACGAATGATATTTTCTTATCTTTGTGCCACCAAAATTACCAAATTAAAAAATATTTGAACATTTTGTAACAGATAAAAGTATGCTTTTGAAACTTTTAACATTTAGACCTTTATCTGGTTTTCTCTGCTTTCCCTCTGCGTTCTGAATTAAATGTGAGTATCTAAAAATTGTTCTTGTAATCTGATTTTTTAATTTCTTGACAAATTTGTTTACGTTTGCTTTGTACAAATATTTTTTGATTTCCCAATTTAATTCAAGAGTTTTAATTAATTGATTGACCCATATTAATGAACACAAAACTGAGGTAGATATTTATTTACTATAATACATATAAATAAAAAGTAATCAAAATATTTTAAAGTTGTTTTATTATTGCAGATTTAACTTTAATATTATTTTAATGGAAAATTATTGTTTGATTTAGCTAAACTGCATTAAAACAAACTTTTACATTCCTCTAATAAAAACAGTCTTTTTTCATCAAACAAATGGCAAAAACTTTCTTAATTAACCAATCCGTGATGCTCAACCTCTCTCAAATCAATTTGCAACAAATAAATACAACACAACCGGTCATTTATCGTTCAAATTTCATCCACGAACGTTTCGAGCGCTGAAGCAATTTTTCTTTTAGCCGATCTCTTGATGGACGCAAATTGGTGTATTAATCAAGCGTTGTGCTGTTTCGTTTCATTCATTTCCCAGCCCTCTAGATGCGGACGTAAATTTTCCTTCTGTTGTAGAGAGAGGGTGTTATGTTTAATGAACATCAATTAACTGTAGTGCTTTAACGATAAATTGACTTGATTTAATAATCGGAAGGAGGTGTACCATTATGGAGTGACATTAACAGGTGGTCTGTATTTGTTTGCATTGGATTTTTCAACCGATTATTCATTGTCTAAAACTTTGTATTATTTTGCATTCACCTAAGAGGTCCCGGAGGAACGGATACAAGAAACTTCATTTTCCAGGAGCAAATCCGGATGTAAAGAGCCAAAAAAGAATGTCTGAAGGGATATCTCTTCATAATTTAATACTTAATAAAGTTTTGTTAAGTCATTAAGCTACTTTTGTCCTGTAAGACGCTAAATAAATTAGGAACAAGCAGTAACTTAATTTTTTGTCCATCTGGGATGTTATAATTATTTAAACAAAATTTTAATAGAGAATTCTATTCAAAACTCTTTAAATGAGACTTTTCAAAATCCATTAATGGAGAATTACGCGTAAAAACCACTAGTGAAGGGTTATCGCGATAACACCACGTCGCTATGTTGTTACTGAGAATAAGTGACTTTGTTTTCAACTCTTCCATCGCAACAAAAGCATTCAATAGTTTATTAAAATACCTGAAATAATTCGTGTACTAGAGAGAATATAAGTAAAAAAAAATATATTTATTTTATTTTTTATTTATTTTAATAACTTTTGTATTGTAGTTTTCAATTTGAGTTTACGAGTCGTCTAATTGTGTAATCAGATCAGGTTAATAAGACGTTCCTTCCTCGCTGAAATTAATCCGTCGCGTGCGTGTAACTTTATCAATAACTCAATTATAAACTGAGATTTATTAGGTTGGTGGGAATGCTCCAGTCACCGCAACTACTTTCAGTAAGTTTCAGTAATAGAAATAGTCAGTTTAGGAAAATTAGCTCAACAAGACGAATATCAATCAGACTACAATCTGAACTGACATTTCTGTTGGAAGATTTTTCTGGATAAGGATGATGAAGCTTTTGTGTATTAATATTGCGGTTTTTAGAGAGGGGAGTTTGTTCGAAATTGGAACAATAAGGATATTGTTACGCACCGGCGAGGGGAATAATCGAATCATTTTATTATAGGTTGGGATTTATGACCGGGAGGTGAATGAGGTTGAGGTTTTGAAACTGCGAGAGGTGAATTGCCACGAGTGAGTGTGGATAAAGATGGGACGGGGATTTGTTTGCTAGATTGAATAACATAATGCGAAATAAATTGCTTTCTGACACAGGGAATGAAAAATTAAAAATATGGTATTGGGGGTTTTAAAAACGCGATATTGTTTTAAATATTTTTTTACTAATTTAGACAAAATCAGCAGAAATATCGGTGTGTCACGTTTGCTTTTGGTATGAATTCATAAGTCTAGACCTTTTTTTTGCTAAATGTAACTAGTGGAGTAAAATCGGGCTAAAATAACGCCTATTTTTAAAATGAAGGTATAACCAAACGGGACCTTCACAGTCTTATAAAGTATCATTTTGGCTATCTGAAATCGCTATCTACAACTTTTTTTAGTAGGACACAACTTTGTAAAATTAATTTTTTTATGTCGGAGCAACAATTTCCAAAATCGTGTTTTTTAAAACATACATCGCGCTTATAAATTAACTATTTAAGATAAAATTTTGAAATTTTGTCCACTTATAGACAAAACCAGAGCGCATCTAACAGTAATAAAAGATTTTATAAAAAGTTTTTTGTTTTTGAGAAAGGGGTCTCCAAAGTCACTAGTTGCGAAATTGTGCATTGACAATTTCACCCTGCGGGGAGCTATGTGAATTATTAAAAATTTGAGCATATAGTGTACATTTTCGGATTTACAAAACCTTAAATAAGTTTTTTTAAAAAAAATTAGAAAAATACACTTAATAGTTTCCGAAATATAAATTTTTTAAAACAAGGTTATGCCGCGCTACTCCGCGCCACACGCGTTATATCTACGTGCTCACATGGTAGTTCTTCGTTTGTAACATTCTAACTATATTATGACTTACTTGAAGGTAAATTGATAGCTGCTGTAACTATAAACCACAAAAAATTATTTATTAAATTTTATTAAAACAAAAATGTTTTATGTAAAGTATAAAAAAAGAGAGACTAAATTTCTTCTTCGCCTTCATCGGATTTATCGTTGCTCTCTTCAAAATTCTTGCATTGCTGGCAGGAGCAGTCAACACAACATTTTAGCCCTTCCTTCAAACAGATACATTTTGAAGTATTGCATGTTTTATCAGAGCAAATTATTGTTAGTAGTCTTCTAAGCTCTGCTGGTACAGACAGTTGTAAAGTCAAAGTAGGTTCAAAATCGCCACTATCGTTTATCGACCAGCCAAATTGGATGGCATCTAATTCTGGTATATTTTGCCTATGGCTTGTCATCCAAATTTTTAATTGATATATACTTCTAAAATATTAAAAACTCGGTAATAATTTTAATATTATATATTTTCACTATATATATTTACCTTAAAACATGCTGTTGGAAGGAATCGTTAGTTGGAGGTAATTCTGAAGCTAATTTTTGAGATTTCAGGCTTATATGATACCTCATATCATTTAACGTTTTAATATCTTTATTTTTATTTCTAAATAATGCCAAAACAAATTTTGTAGCTACTTCATTACTTTTGTTTACATCCGGCAATGTAGCTACTTCGTGCAAATTAAAACCGTCTACACTTTTAACAATTTAAGAATATCGAATGCCGTTTTTTCCCAATTTTATAAAAAGAATTTGTTGTGTCACATCCGGTTAAAGCGTGAAGCGCCAAAAAAAGATTTCTACAAATTTTATCTTGAAAATGGTTTACTACGTTTGGAATTCAAATAAATTTTGTTTTTGATTCATAGCCTAAATCAATAAAAAGATAAATTTTGTTTTGAATCTGTCTTTAGTAAATTACAATTATAATAGTAAATCAGCAAAACTAAAACATCTGTATCTACAGACTTTACTAAAATTGTATTCTGTTGTTGCATTTTATATTCATATAATACATGTAAAATTAATCGTGTATCAGCTTCTTCGTGATTGCTATATAGATCTTCCAACGTTTTAACACGTTTTAAATAATTGATAAATACTTCTGAACCATTATCACTGTCAATCATCACTTGCTACGAGTGTTTGTCAATATAAAATTTAGATCAAAAACAAAATTCATTTCAATTCCAAACGTAGTAAACCATTTTTAAGATAAAATTTGTAGAAATCTTTTGGCGCTTCACGCTTTAACCGCATGTGACACAACAAATTCTTTTTATAAAATTAGGAAAAAAACGGCATTCGATATTCTTGTTAAAAGTGTAGACGGTTTTAATTTGCACGAAATAGCTACATTGCCGGATGTAAACAAAAGTATTGAAGTAGCTACAAAAATTGTTTTGGCATTATTTAGAAATAAAAATAAAGATATTAAAACATTAAATGATATGAGGTATCATATAAGCCTGAAATCTTAAAAATTAGCTTCAGAATTACCTCCAACTAACGATTCCTTCCAACAGCATGTTTTGCGGTAAATATACATACTGAAAATATATAATATTTAAATTATTACCGAGTTTTTAATATTTTAGAAGTATGTATATATCAATTAAAAGTTTGGATGGCAAGCCATAGGCAAAATATACCAGAATTAGATGCCACCCAATTTGGCTGGTCGATAAACGATAGTGGCGATTTTGAACCTACTTTGACTTTACAACTGTCTGTACCAGCAGAGCTTAGAAGACTACTAACAATAATTTGCTCTGATAAAACATGCAATACTTCAAAATGTATCTGTTTGAAGGAAGGGCTAAAATGTTGTGTTGACTGCTCCTGCCAGCAATGCAAGAATTTTGAAGAGAGCAACGATAAATCCGATGAAGGTGAAGAAGAAATTTAGTCTCTCTTTTTTTATACTTTACATAAAACATTTTTGTTTTAATAAAATTTAATAAATAATTTTTTGTGGTTTATAGTTACAGCAGCTATCAATTTACCTTCAAGTAAGTTATAATATAGTTAGAATGTTACAAACGAAGAACTACCCTGTGAGCACGTAGATATAACGCGTGTGGCGCGGAGTAGCGCGGCATAACCTTGTTTTAAAAAATTTATATTTCGGAAACTATTAAGTGTATTTTTCTAATTTTTTTTTAAAAACTTATTTAAGGTTTTGTAAATCCGAAAATGTACATTATATGGTAAAATTTTTAATAATTCACATAGCTTCCCGCAGGGTGAAATTGTCAATGCACAATTTCGCAACTAGTGACTTTGGAGACCTCTTTCTCAAAAACAAAAAACTTTTTTTTAAATCTATTATTACTGTTAGATGCGCTCTGGTTTTCTCTATAAGTGGACAAAATTTAAAAATTTTATCTTAAATAGTTAATTTATAAGCGCGATGTATGTTTTAAAAAACACGATTTTGGAAATTGTTGCTCCGACATAAAAAAATAATTTCACAAAGTTGTGTCCTACTAAAAAAAGTTGTAGATAGCGATTTCAGATGGCCAAAATGATACTTTATAAGACTGTGAAGGTCCCTTTTGGTTATACCTTAAAAAAATTTTTTGCAAGAAAGAAGCCTCGTAGGACGTCGATTTTACTCCACTAAACCATTCCAAACCAATATTAAGTTTAATTTGCATACGTTTTAGTACAAAATCAAATAATGTTTTAGAGTTTACATTTAGATTATTCTGATTGTGCTAACATCTTAACGAAACGTACAATTAAAGAAATGATAAAGTTAAATTAACTTTTGAAAGTATATCTTTTAGTAAGAAGTGATGTAAATAATTGTTCCTCTTGCTACTAAAAATAATAATCACAAATGTGTAACATTTTTTTAAATTAGTTTCTACGCATCAATGCGTTTAATTACAAATCAGGGTTTTATTTTTTACTATATTATGCACATTTTCATTCAAATATCGAGTGACTATTAATATTTTTATTCAGAGTTTATTTTATGGTTTTGCCACTGACAGGTATTTAAACAACTTTCAATAATTTTATTTTTAAAGGTTTAAAAACTAAGAAAAAACACGAGTAGTTATACAAAACGTTGTCTAACTTCCAAAAGCAAAAATAAATTTTATTAGAAATCAAGTAACAAGACGCGATTTCTACGTTTCCACTATTTGAAATTTGCTATAGGGACTGAGACACTTGATCGGTGATAATTTTTGACGGCTTACTAACACCAATTTTAAGCTGATACTGCTGGGTTAGTTAAATGATTAAACAAAAAGTCAAGACTTTGATAGTGACTTTATAGGAAAATCTCTGGATATTTTTGGATGGATTCCAGAAGCAAAACGAGGCAATTATGCTGCCATGGTAGCACGAAAACATTATAGAAACAATTACTTAGCCAGGTTTATCCCAGAATATTCCAGATACCCAGAACTATCAAACTCTACTAGAATAGAATTTGGTACATACCAAGATTAAAATATTGACCACAGTGACTGCAGAATGGAGAGTTGAAGTACAGGACACTGAGCTACCAAACGCGTTATTTATGTTATGAGTCAAATCCAAGATCTTAGTTTAGGCCATCTACGGTATAAAAACAATAAAATTAAAGTAACTGAATTTCATCCAATAAAAACATATAAACAGTCAAGAATCCTTACTAATAGTAGTCCAACTAATAATTTTTTGCCAAAGTTAATAAGTAACTTAATAGCACATTTTACAACAA
The DNA here is from genome assembly GCA_029207805.1 of Tribolium confusum. Lineage (NCBI taxonomy): Eukaryota > Metazoa > Arthropoda > Insecta > Coleoptera > Tenebrionidae > Tribolium > Tribolium confusum. The sequence goes on from JALGAY010000006.1 coordinate 18,715,443, forward strand.
GAGACGAAAGTAAGTTTTTTCATGAAACAATGATTTGTTTACATGCTGCGTTAACAGCGAGTAAAGTAATCTCACAAACAAAAAAACCAAATTTTAAGTAGAGTAATAAATACTATTTTTTCTACAATATTGAAATCCTAATTCCATCTTCAGAAATGATTAGCCTTGCAATAATTTTAAACTGACAATGCCAGGTTACTAAAAATTAATTTAGTTTTTATCAATTTCCTTAGTGTCACGGATTCTCTCTTTTATTTTTGGATGTTTGAGATTGAAATTATTTTTATGTCTAATAGTAAAAGTTGTTTTATTTCTAGTTAAAAAAAGATGTACTTTCAATTAAAATTTCACAAAAAATGGATTCTTTACGGAATTTTTCTCGAATGCATTTTAAAAACGATGTTCTTATTAATTTAAAATGCACGAGAAAAAATTTCCTGGAAATAAATCGAAATTCGTGTAGTTAGTATTCAGCAAGAGAGCTGCATAACAAATAATTAAATTTGAACTAAAATATATGTTCTTAATAAGAGTTTGTCCAATTATGATATCTCTTAATCAATAAGCTCTTTTGGCACTAAAAAAATGTTTAGTTAATTATTATTATAATTTATTATTTATATAATTTGAGAATACTTCCAGGTATTAGTATCGCCTTGATTGGGTAAAATAGAAATTCTTCTAAAAATAAATTTCTAGAATTTGAATTTCCATAGAAACAAGTAGTAATACTCGTCTTTTATTGGTTCTTATAACAAGTGTTCACTTAAAAAAGTTGTCAAGAGTGCTATGAGATTTTGATAAAAGAAAATGTAGCGAAAAATGGATGTCGGAACTTGATACACTGTAACTATGAAAAATATTATAAATAAATCATTTTGATTATTTTTGAGTATGTGTTTACAGGATTCCGAATTATTTTCATTTTGTCCTTTCTTTTTTCGTGTTCAGTTTTTGTTCGTTCTAAGTTTCAGTTTTGTTTGTTATTGGGTCTAGTTAATTGTTATTTTGTTACGATGGCTAATTACACTATAGAGCATAAAAAGTTTTTATTCGAAAGCTTTCGAAGTGGTAGAAAGGTTAAAGGCGAGTGGATCTATTCGATGATATTGTTGTTCAGTACATGATTAAATAACAAAATTTGGTTACGATGTTAGGATTATAAGGAGGTTATAAACAGAAAAAACAGGAACACTTCAAAGTTAGGAGCAGTTGAGCAAAGTTATGATTGAGCACTGATCAGCGTTGACGCTGAAGGTCATTGAAGAAGAGTCTGTGATTTTGTTTACAGAATCGGCAAATGAAATTTGAAAATTGAAATCGTCAAATACTGCACTGGGAATGTTTCTCCACACGAATTAATGAAGAATAAACAAAAAGTTTTAGAGATTACTAATTTAATGAAATATTTCGTGAAATAGTTTTCAGGTCATTAATCCGGCATAATGTGACAATTCCGTCATTTTTGACAACTATCACTGACAGTACGGTAGCCAAGTTTAACTAAGAAATACTTCAAAATATTTTTATTTTGTCATGGCACTCTTGACAACTTTTTTAAATGAACTCTTGTTATAATGGCATAAGACTCTTACATAGGGTTTTATGTTGCAAAATTGCATACTTTTACATGAGTAAAAAAATATTTTTCTAAACATTTTGAAAAATATGAATTTTTTAAAACATAAATAATAATAAGCTTTTAATATTTTTAATCTATTTCAAATATTTACACTTCCCCTATACTTCCGATTATCAATTTAGTGGAGTTAAAACTTCGTAAACTCTTTACGAAACAATTTTTTTGTGTCTCAACTTTTTAATTAAAGCATCTTTTAAAAGTTGGGTGAATTCAAACACTGCCACTTTCTTATAATCCCCTCTCGTCTAAATATTTGTACTTTTAATTACTTATTCGGCATAGTTTTCCATGAGAAAAATTCGTTAGTACAAGTTTGTCCACGAATCGGCCACCCACCCTCACGCTGAATAATTTATGCCCCCCAGCTTCCGTCCGACTCTCGTCCTCAAAGACTCCCGGAGTTGAATGCAATACTGTCAACAGGTGACGAAGTCGGGTGGGGGTGGCGGTCCGAAAGCTTGCGATGAATGGTGGGGAGGAGCGTGTTTCGGTTTCGCACTCCGGAGCGTAGCGCAGAAATCCGTGTCCGACTCCGGTAACCGGAACGCACACTGGATTGCATACAGTCCACACTATCCCTCCGCGTCATGCAGCGGAAACCGGCCCCAAGCGCCAAAAATCAAGCCACGTTCCACTAAAAATCACTAATTAAAATTTTCCAATCAGAGTTTGTGGCGCGGTCTACCGGAACCCGGAGTTGTCTCGAATTATTTAATTAATTTTGAGCGTTTTCCGATTTTATGGGATAATAAAATCGACCTAATTGTCGAATTTATAGCAATCAATTAGCTCAAAGTGTTTCTATTTATCAAACGGTTTCAGTGAAAAGCGTGCGAATTTCACAGCAACATTGTCAGTGAAAATGTGCTGAGAATTTACTGAAATGTCTATGATAAACAGTAATCACGTGGCTGCCATCGCAGAAAATCACTGTCCGGTTACGCACAATTCGCCCGGAACGCATAAGAGACCCATAAGATTGAAAAATATCATTAGCAAAGCTGAAGCTTTCGATTCACTGCATCTGAGACCATGCGAAGTAAGTTAAATATTTTTTTGCTTTATTTGATTTATTGCTTCACTTGATTTGATCCATCGAGTGGCAGATAAGTACTTCTCAATAATAAGATTAAAAGGACACTAAAAAAAATGCGATTGCCAGATTTTTTATTTGATTCATTACTGCCTGCAACAGTTTACACTTGCACGCCCAAAATAAACAGAACCAAATAATTTGTATTTTCACGATAATTTAATCATATTTCGTGAATGGGAAATGCAAAGAGCATTTTATTTATACAAATCGGGCGTTATAAAATTTGTTTGATGTGTCGAAACTACCAATCAACAAATAACAACTGCCAGATTAACAATTTTTAATGCATTTTTTACAAAATAGAAATACGACTTTAAATAAACCTTAAATAGTTAATCAAAATTATTCTCGCTGCAGGTTTTTTATATTTCAAAATGATCGATAAGGATCGAAATGATACTCCTGTAATAATTCCAATAATTTAATCACGAATGTTTTCGAGCCTTAGCGCATTATCAATAGAAAACGTCATTTATTTTAATTACAAAACATTTAAAATTAAAAAAAAGGAATCAATCCTATTAAACATAACAATGTATTACAATTTCTGTTTTTTCCCATATTTTTCTTAAATAGTTATCAAATCTTAAATAGTTATTTGTTTTAAAAGTTTGTAAACTGTCATTTCGCGAGTTGAGTGCAGGCTGGCAAGCCCAAGAGAAAGACAGCACAAATATACAGGGTGTAACATTGAAAACTTCTACCTTTAATAACTTTTAAATAGGTGAAGATAAAAAAATAAGGAAAAAACCGTTTGGACAGTATCAAGGGGGAATTTGGTCTGTAAATGTTAAAGTATTAGCACCCTAACCCCAATCCCTACAAACTTTAATCGGACTATACTATTTGTGATACATCAAATGAAAAGTAGGGACCGGTAGAGACAGACAAAAAAAACCGCATTAAAATATTTTTATTATTAACCCCGATATGGAGAAAACAAGTGATGGACGAATATTTTTAGAGATTATTATTTGACGTTTCTCTAGACCAACAGAAAATCTTCATTTTAGTCACATGTGTACTTTTTAGTCAATTAAAACATTATTATAGTAGAAATTTTCTACCTAGCTCATTCCCGCTGGAATAATTTGAGGAACTTTGTTTTTATTTTGGCAACGGTTTTTTGACAAATATTTTTTTACCTGACGTCTGGTATATCGTGTTTTATAGTTGAAGTTGAATTGAAATAAAATGATTCTAAAAAGATTTAGCAAGTTATCATTTGAAGAAATTAACAAAACAATCAGCGTCAAAAAATAATCTATCGAATACAAAACGAGAGTTCGATAAATTAGAAAATAATTTTCCAGAATTTCTCAAACGTGTTGCTATTTAGCCATTTGGCAGCACGTTTTTGAAATTCTGTCACATTATTTTCTATTTATTCTCACTCTCTTATAGTATTACTACAAGTAATTTTCTGACTGGTCTACAGTACGATAATTAACTCTCTAACAGGGGAAAGATACTTGGAGTTGCTTGATGATATTATAGATCCTCTCATCGTAGATGCAAGTGAATCAGGCCCTACATTAAACCCCGATAAAATATTCTCCCAGCAGGATGGCGCACCACCTCATAATTTCAGAGCTGTGAGAAAGTATTTAAACAACAGGTACTCAAACAAATGGATAGGTCGGAGAGGTAGCATCAAAAGACCGGCCATAGTGTCAGATTTTAAACAGTTAATTTAAATTGATAAATATTACAGCAACATCCGTTTATCAAATACTTTACTTCGTACCTTTGTTAATAATGAAAATATTTTGTTGAATTTTTTGTGTCGTATTTTTTCGGTCCTTAGCTTTCATTGAATGTATTACAAATGGTATAGTCCCATTAAAATTTGTATTTTCTTTATTTTTATGTCTTCACTTGTTTAAAAGTTATTAGAGGTAGAAGTTTTCAATGTTACGCCATGTATACTAATATTATATACAAATATTATATATAATATTTCCAAACATGTACACTTTTTTGAGCTAAAACTTTTTCAATACAATATTTAAAAAAAAATTGCTTTAGTCTAAACAGATCTTTGCTTCGATCGGGTTGTCATCAGTTAGTTTTAAAGTTGCAACAAACATTGTCAGAAGTTAATTTGGAGCTATTCTTAATGATTTTATAATTTTTATAGATTTCGCAACCTTTTGATTAATAGTTTAATGTGTGTTATTAAGCTATATTCTTTTATTTATCCTTTTAATTTGTTAAAATTTTATTGAGTCTTTGTTTGATCGTAGTAATTTTGTTATCGCAGCAATATTATAATTATTAATATGCAATGATTTTTACTGGATGTTACCGTAACAAATCAACAATGCTATTTCATAATATTCAGAATAGAACTTGCGCAAATTGAGTGTTTTAATAGGTTTCTTAAAACACAATCTCATTTTCTATAAATTTTCTGTAGATGATAATTTTTAATTTTGTCAAATAAGTTACGTATTTTATACAATAGATTTATCTAGGTATTGTGTAGAATGGATACTTTTTAGAAGTACTAAAAAATTTGTTTTTTTTTTAAATATGACTTTTCTTTGACCTTTTTTTTAAATTATATTTTCTGATTTTCACCAATGATAAAATTCTCCAAGAATTATAACAGTCTCTTTAACAAAATTATTTATTAAACTGATTACACTAGTTTACAACATTTTTGTTCATGAAATGAAACCTATATATTTTTGTTACATCGGGCCCCTTAACTTAAAAATTTAAAAAAAAATAGCATGTCAAACATTTAAGATATTATGAATAAGAAAAATATTACAAAAGAAACATTGAATAAAAAATAAAAAATGAAGAGTTTTAGCTATTTTCTTATAACTACTTGCATCTGTGTCTCTGACAGTAGAACAACAATAATCGCCTAGCATGTTCTGATCTCAAAAACCTTGATACTTTTTGCAAATACTTTCAGATCTTGATGAAATCGCTCGTCATGTTTGCCACTCATACTTCTAAGGTTTTCCGGAAATAAATTATAAAATAAATGGTAATGACACTCAAAAATGATTAACTCTTTTTTTAAATAATTCTAGGAGTATACTTCAGAAAAGATGACATTCTATTAAAAGTTTCAACTGTTGAAAGTTAACATCTTTTTTTTGGTTATAACTTTTAAACTGCGCTTCCTACAAAAATATATTTCATTCAATGAAAAAAAAATAAAGTTTAATTTTGTAAACTAATGTTATTTTACAACAGATATTATCAAAAGAAACTTTAGGATGATTCCTGATGATTTTATGATTTTCATAGATCATGCAATCTACTTTTTCGATGTGTGTTATTTACTGTGTGTTATTATGACATTATTCTTTTATCTTTCGTTTTAATCTGTGAAAATTTTATCGAGCTATAAAGGCCGACAAAAAATGATTGAAAAAATACACGAACAGAATTTGTAAAAACACCTTTGTTTGATAGTAGTAATTTTGTTAGCACAGCAACATTGTGATTACTAAAATATAATGATTTTTATTGGCTGTTGCCGTAGCAAATCAACATTTCCATTTGGAGAATTGGCGAACTTTATTAACTTTGACTAACCAAATTCAAATTTTCGCAGTCACTTTGTGAAAGTTACTATCTTTTAAAAATATACTACGAGTACTAGTAGGTATATTAAATTTAATTTTCTAAAATTTACGCCTAGCGAAAATATGAATGCGCAGCGTTAATAATAAATAAAATAATACTATAGAATTAGGAAAATTCACGACGAAAACTAAAAAAAATAGAAAAACAAAAAACAGTAGAACTAGATTGTAGCTAGGGTGTATAAAATTTTTTTTTTAGAAAAGAAAACATAATATGTTGGCCAAAACAATCGATGCTAGTATTTGTACTTGTCAATCTAATGGACAATCCTACTGACTGCGCCATATACTATGTGTGTTTGGAAAATAGAAACCGTTATATATGCGAAAATGCTAAATGCCTGTAACATTTATTGATTTAGTGATTTATTCTATTCCAATATACGGCGCGATCCAAAATTCAACAGGAAGAAGAGGAGGATGTAGTTGTCGGTCATGTCTGAGAAATATGTCATTTAAACTGCCTAAACGGTCAGAGTTAAATTAAAATGTTTTCAAATTTAGTTCGCTACTAGAAGACTAAAATTAAATTGCTTTTAGATACGTAACTGTTGCTGACTATAGTTTTACCACACAACACAGACTTCCTCGATTATTTTATGACAGATATTACACAGTTTTTGACACTTAAGATGACAGTAATGGCTTAATTCTTGATCATTTTAGATAGATAAACCTCATTTTTGTCTTTGCTTGCTATGATTCCACAAGTTTTGCTACTTAAATTAAGCTAGTTAAAATAGAAACACATAAGAGTGTAGAAAAAATTGTCTTTAAAACGCAATTTATCATTTTCTAATTTTTATAATTTGAAAATAAATGTTCTTCCTTCTCTCTTATTCGTAAAAGAATAGATTTGTGCAATCTGCCGAGATTCATTTTGTGCTGGAAGTGTGGCATCAATTGCTGAAATTTAAATTTTATTCACCAGTAATTATTTTCTGTAGGACTACTTGAAGTCTAAAGTGTATTATCCTAAGCAAACGATAATTATAAAGAAGAGCCTAACTAATGAAAATTGCGAAATTAATGGCAGTGTGTAGGCACAATTTCGCCAGATTGCAAGAAACTATCCTTTGCTGAAGAAACCATTTGTAAAAGATAATTAGTCATTCATAAATTGGATAACAGCAAAACTTTTATAATAAATGTTTTATTTTAAATTGCACACTTTACTTGACAACAATGCTTTATTTTTGACCTGAACTGCGATTCTTTATATTTTTACTATTATGCCACAATCAACAGGACACTACCTTTAAAATAAGACACAATAAACCTAAATTTGATCTGTTAAATCTGCATTTTATTTGTTTATTAAGTCGTAACGGAATGTTACATTTAGTTTTAGTTGTTGATCTAATAAATCTACAAATTTTAATATTTTTAGCTTATTTTAATGATTAGCTCCACCACACACTTATATCGCCTTAAATAATGCGAGTATCCCGTGATAATCGCTGCCTCTTGCTTAGTCAAATTAGAATAAATTTTTTGTAAAAACTACTTCTGGCCATATTTGTCAGTTTCTCGTGAAGCCGGCATGATATCAATGGAGACTTTTAATATGCTTATCAAAACATCAAAATAAAGCTGTATGCAAATATCCAATTTTCCAATACATTTTCGGCAGATGAAAAAAATTCCTGAACTGTAATGGATATTTGCAGTTTCGTTGGCAAAATAAATTTTTGTTCAACCCTTTTAAATCTGAACTTGTTTGTACATTTTCAACCTCTTTTCTGCTATTTTAAAAACCAAAATTTTATCTCCTAAATGAACCTCCTGTCCAAGCAAGCATCGATATTTCTGCCTGAAATCACCTGAAACTCGTACCGCGTGATTTTTTTCAATTTCCGCTACATTTCCCTACGTTGTTTCATATCATAAAGCCGCGGTAAAAATTAATTAAAGTTACTCGAATATTTTCCTAAATTTCATAACTCGATAATTTGCTCAAACTCAAACCTGATCGACTCTAATTAGTTTTCATGTCGAACATGACAAGAGAATTTACATGAATTGCGTGTAACGACTCAAATCGCTGCAGTTCCTGTTACAAACAAACCGAATCGAGTTTTATTGAGAGCGGACGTCATATGCACTACTCTCGAGACATTTTTACAAGATGTAGATGTGCATGTATCCGCCATCAGCTACATTTAATTTTATTTTTTATTGTTAAACCAACAATCAATATTTTACATTCTTATTCCACATGCAAATATTTTTTTGACCTTCAGACCTGTTAACTATTGGTTCAAAAACCTTTTAAAATAAAGGATTTTTAGAAACTATAATTACAGTATTGTTTCTTATAAAAAAAAATTACGCACCATGCTCCCTACTACCCTATAATGTTACTTTGTTCAAATGGCTACTGTGACTAAAGTAGTAAATCTTTGAAAAATAGATCTCCAGTTATGATATCAAATACTATCGTCATGTCTATAACTTGGTCTGGGAGGATTAAAAGCGCCCCTAAAATCCAGATAAACACGGAAAACATTTGTTTTTAGAGACACTATTAATCCTTTCAACCCAAGTAATAAAGATGTTAAGATTTATTACTTTAGTTACAGTGGCCATTTGAGCAGAGCTGTACTATAAAAATAAACTTTTATTATTTAAATAACTATTTCACTCTAGAACTCTGGTAAATTTTATATCATCACTATAAAGTGATCGATAAAAAGCACTCCATTAATGAAATGATCGGTTTGCCGTTTAGCTGAGATCGACCACCTGATTCCATTTCATAATAGCTGTATTTCACGGTTGACAATACTATATACCGATATCAAGAAGTTCCGGTGAGGGTTTATATGCTAATCATATGACACAAAATACCCACACTGTATGATACACTGTGAGACAGTAATAGTTAGAGTAATTTATCATTCTGTTGAGTTAAATACTTCAATTTAATATCAATCATGTTGGGATTTGTTTGGTAAATTTATTAAAAAGTTCTAGTCTTGTGGGATAAAATTGTTTCGTAAATTAGGTGCTTGTGGGTTGGAAAGTGACAGATACAATACTTGTTTATTGATTTTATATGTAAAGAATTTGTGTCAGGATTTAAAAATTTTATCTAATTAATTTTAAAAAATAAATCAAATATGCCATTTCATTTTAAAAAAAAACAGCTACCAATTTTTCAATGATATGTACTATAAATGATTTATCGTAGCATGGATTAAGTGTCTTGAAATTGTTTTTTCTTCTATTGCTGACTAGCTCACAGAGTTTTAACAACATATCTAAAGAATGCGATTTTAAATATTGATATAAATAGGCATATTTTTTTATAAATTTATGTACATCTATCATTACGCACACGAGTAACGACACACACTCATCTAATAATAATAATAATAATAATAATAATAATGTTTATTGCAGCCATAAATCATACAAAAGAAATAGATACAAAATAAATAAATAAATTACAAAAGCAAATAAAAAAAGAGGCTACAAAAGGACTAAAAATCAGTTCTGCGAACTGTTTTTTATTTTAATCCATTATTATATTCTAATAATACTAATTCTAATTACTATTCTAACAAAGTTATTTTTAATTTCCTTTGAAAAGTTTTAAAATTATCATTTTTAAATTCATTATCAAGGCCATTGTAAATCCTAGGACATAAATAGGAAAATGATGACTTATATAATTCCGTGCTATGCTTTGGAATGTGCAAAAATTCGTTGTATCTAGTTGTGCGATCATGAATATCTTTTCGGAGTACAATCTCATAAAGGCGAGGGAAATTCTAGAAGACTACAGACTGAAATTTCAAAGGACTCTCTCTTTTTGTGCAGGCTGCATCGTTACTTATATTGCTGAGTACCGTTCCCATATTGCTACTGGCTGAAATTTTAAAAATCCTTCTCTTTCATTACTGGCTTTACACATTAGTGTCATATAAAGTTGTAAATATTTTATAGTTTTGAAGTCCATTTTACATAAAATTTCTATAAAGAGTTAGGAACATTTTACATAATTCAGAAAGATCTTTCCAATTTTTCACTAACTACAATTAATCAATATAAGTAAGATAAATACATTATGAATTCAAGAACAAATCAAGTCAAAAACTTTTGATTAAATCATTACTAACTCAAAAACACTGAAAATGAGTCGCTGTTTTATTAAATAGCACTCTAATCGCAAACATAGCTATCCCAAAACTAAGAATTAAAAAAATGATATTTTAAATGTATAACTAGTGTACGGCCAGATAAAATTTGTATAGAAATGCTTAATTTCTTTCTACAACTAATCCGATTAAATTCTTCATGAACGAAGTCAAAACTGTAAAATTCAAGCATTCTAAACAAATTTAAACAATTTACAATTGGGCATGGGAGTAGTTAATAATATAACAACATAAACAGAAGCTCCTTTTCGGTTTGAATAACTGTGCATTCCCTCAATTTTTTATCGCTTAACAGAACAGTTGGTAATAATACTTTTAGTGCTTTTGAAGTCTATTTGATTATTTCCGTGTCTGATTCCTAGACAGCAAGGGTTATCTGCTGGTTGCCAATGCTAACTCGTCAGTAAGTAATTATTTTGTGTACGTGTTGCCAATCAAAACTCGTTGGTGGGCAATAATTACCGTTCTAAAGCTGTAAGTAAATTTCTTCAAATCTAATTAAATAATTATTTTTTAAACAAAAATCAATCGCACAAAACATACCTATGCCATAAGCATCAAGGTCGTTAAGAACATTGTACCTTTTAAGAACCATTGAACATGTTCTTACCATTCTTGGTACTTAATGTATTTTTTACGATTGGCGTGAGCGAGTGGTTTCTCAGTGATGTGATTTCGCGTTATTATTTTCATTTTATTTAGCGTTATTTAAGGGCACATTGACAGTTACTCAATCAGTATTTGATTATAATAGACTATAATATAACCTATAAATTATAATAGGTTCTCTCATTTAAACAGTAAATTTATTTTGGATACATTTGAGACAACGACACAGCTGCGTTTTGAGTGCTCATGTAGACCATTTAGATTGTCTATATTTGGATAAAGTTTATGGCGCATTAAAGGAATTAACTTTTCGATCCCTCACCGATAAAGAAACCCCAGCCCCTAAATTTTAATGAGGTTCTGTTTGTTAACGGACGAGTTGGTAGCTTCAGTAAAATAAAGTTCACTGATCTTTACAACCACCCTTGTTAAATCCCTCATAAACTAGTTTGTAAGTGAAAACAATAAAATTCATCCAAATATAGACAACCTTTAACATGCAGCGCGCTGAATTACACCGATTAATTAGCTGGCCAACTGCCAAGCTACTCGGAGACGTCGAAGATTAATTATTATAGACACTGGTCAAATTTTTCATTAATGTTACTTTACATCATGATCAGACAGTCTAGTTCATATAAAAAGGTGTGAATAAATACAGGTCGAGTAGATTTTTTTACCTAACGGCGCATATGCCTATTTACTAGACTATTTAACACGTAAAGCTTACGTACAAAAACTGAAATTAAGATATCTTATGGTTTTTCATTGGTATATTTTTAAGGACCGACTGAAAGAGACACCTTAAACATTTTTGGAATGATTGATTCTGCAAAAAAAAGTCTGTATAACTTTTTTATGTAAAATTGTGTAATTTTCCTAATATTTACAAAAATTAAAATTCGCTCGTTTTCACCCTTTTATAATCCAAAATCTTTGACTCAAATGAAAGAAACTTTTGAGGATATGTTTAGGACATTAAAATAAGGGCCTCTAAAAATTTTCAACGTGATCAAAAAGGAATTTTTACGACAAATTTTTCTGGATTTTAAACAATTTTTCAAAAAATTTTTGTTTTTTAACTTCTTTTGTTACACTTAAATATTTTTTCTATGTATTTGTTATATTCTCCTTTGCTGTTCCTAATGCATAGTATCTCTTTTAATTTAAGCCCACTTTTTTTTAAAATGTTTTTTTACATATTTTTCATATTTAATGTTTGTGTTTCTTTCTCTCTTTGTTTTTTTAACTTTTAACGTATTTCAAGTAGTCTTTTTTTAATTAAGTATCACAAACATAAGTAGCACGATAATCTCTTAGGTAATTCTAAAAGACTACTGGCTGAAATTTTAAGACCCTTTCTTCTTGTGCATGTTGCCGACTAATGTTTACATATTGATACTACAGCTAAAATTTTATATGGTCCTCTAATTTATTAAAGGTTTTCTTTCTTAAAGAATGTTTTTATTAGATAATACTTACTATCAGTTTAGTTACTTTGACACTAATATTATCCTCTGCCCTTCTGTTCTTTTTTTAGCAAAAATTAATCTATTGTTTTTTCTTCTGAACAGTTTTTCTTTAACTAAATATTTTTCAACTTTAACATGATTCAACGTTTCTGATATTAATTTTTTTAACTATTTTTGCCGTCTTCTGGAGATGGAAAAATGTCTTGATATTTACTTGTATTATTAATCCAATAGTAATAGTATTCATTGTCCAATCTATCTAAAGTACTAGTTTTTTTAAAAGAATATCTGATTATAAATAAATCAATCGAATAATTGTTGAACAAGGTGAATATGGGAGGAGTTTCTCAAGAAAAATAAATATTTTTCAAAAAAGAGTGATTTATATCCCTTACCGGGTTCACCAATAAATAAATGTATTGAGTGTAGACTTTTCCCATGAGTGGATAGCAGAAAAATAAGCATTAATTTTTGAAAATGCGTTGCAGTCTAAATAGTATCTATCAAAAACAAAACATTAACAAAGCGAAATAATTAGGCTACAAATGATGGTTTGCTCCGCTTGTACCTACAGGCCGGCCCTGTATTAAACAAAACCAAAACCATACAATTTAATATACAATAAAACGTCAAGAAATTAAGTACCTTAGTGTTACAACACACAAATGCGCACTCTACATAGAAACATTTCGTATATCAACATTATTTTCCTTACCATTATTCCATAAAAAAAATTAAAGCTTATTTCACAATTTTTTTATTCATATTATATTTCTGTAATTTTATACATACTTTTAAAATATGTGGCACACAATTTCAAAACATAACTTTAAAATATGTAGTTTATTAAAAATCCAATCATTCCAGAAATGATGATATGAGATATAAATTACTAGAGTTTTAATTTGAAAAACAAAATTGACACTAGTTTTATATTTTTATTATTTTTAACTAAGAGAAGTGATTTAAATTTTTGCCAACTAATAGAACTTTGCAAATAATAATCGACCCAATGTAATAAGCTTTGAGCTCAGACTACTATAATCTTATGAACTGGAAAAATTTGTTATTTTCTTTGAGAAGTTGTTAGAAAAAGTTGACTCAAATTTAATTCTTGGCTGTAGATATTTGAATATATTTTTAAAATAAAAACTAGCTGTAACTACTAGGAATATAGTTACATATGTGTTTTTATTCTTTTATTATTATTTTAAACTAGAAAACAGTAGGTTCAGAGACTTTAAATTCTGTACACCTTTTCCTCTCTGAAGGCAATCGCAATTGGTCCCAGATGTAAAGTCGTAGTTTTCTGAGTTTAGAGCTTACATTTAAATTAAATACTAACTTCAGAAGGTGTTATACTCAAAAGGTATAAAAGTTAGGAAAAGAAGATTTACAATACAAATAAGGAATGTTCATTTGATTTAATTTATCTGTTGAGAACGTATTTTGAAAATAAAGTCAATTCTTGTTTATTATCCGCTTATAGGATTTTGATATTATTGACTAGATTTGCGCTGACGTTTTCCGAGAAGTGCAAGAAATATAATGCTTTTTTCCATCAGTTTATGGTCGCATTCGCCTCAAACCTGCGGAAAACTCCGGAAGTTGTGCGTCCGCAAGCGATGGATTTGCAATGTTGAATACCGTCCGTTTTTGCAATCACTAAAATATCCAACGTATCGCCGTAAATTCCTGCATGGAATCGAATTCCGAAACTGTTGGCAGTAAGCCGCACGTTGGGCTAGTCGAAGCCTCCACTCTCATTAAAATAAATTTGTTTTTCGTTGACTTTTATTAATAACAACAACAATGTATGATTTCCATCAACAAGGGCAATTTGACAAGGCAATTTAAAAAAAGGATCACTAGTTGTGAAGGGAATTTATTGTTTCTACAATAAACAAAAAAATAATGTGTTTGTTGTGTATCTATTTTTTTCTTCTACAATTATAAAAAATATTTTTTCTTTAGTGTTTGTTTTTGAAACGAAAATAGAAGAAGTTTAAGTTTTTTTTTTAAAGCTCCCACTGTTCCAAAAATTAGTGCAACCTGTAGCACAGATTATTATTAAAAATTTAAACGTGATCATTTGTTTAGTTTATTAATTACTAAAAATAAATTATTAGGGAGATCAAAAAGAAATTTTTGCAAAGAGTTCTTTCTCTAAACTTTTGATTTTTCAGGTAAGTATTGTTCCGTGTTCCGTACACCTTCTCGACTCACTCGCTAACGCTCCTTTGTTTAAACAATCTTGATTATTAATCGCCTTTATTAATAGTCTCCTTTATTAAATAACTATTTTACGAATTTACGTATTACGCGATAATTCAATAAGCTTTTATCATGTCCTTGTCTGTGGAAAAATTGGATAAGCCGTTGCAGACATGGAACCGAATCCGCCTTGTCAGTATTTAAAATGGGTATTTGGAGCTCGAGACTTCGGCCAAGATTAAGGAAATGGAAGTTGGCCATTCGCTCGTGAAATCTGATACAGTTTATTAAAATTTTTACAGCACAATCCACCGCTTTCTCGTCCATTGTTTTGATTAATGTCTCAGCTTAAAGCAGCGTTTAATTTGCGAGCAAATATTTGTCAACTTGATTAATCGTCCGCCTAAAACCCTACAAGTGCATCCCTATCCGGGCCTCTGCCTAATTATCTGTTAATTTCGGAAAGGCACCCGATGATGGATTTTGGGGGCGGTTTGTGGGACACTCTTCCTGCACAGCAATAAAAACTTATCTTTATTGTTACAGAAATCTTGTTAGTTTGCCATTAAGCCAGGTTTATGGTGTAACGGGTAAGTGCTAGTGAGATGGGGGTGGTCAGGGAAAATGTCGTGGAGCTTTGAGACTAACTCCAGTAATATTTTTTTATCGATTATGTTTGTAAAGGGATTTAAGTTTTCCCAATTGCATAAATTAATGATGATCTCAAAACCAACAAACCGCATAAAATCACGAACTGACATTTTAGAAAAACGTGATTTACATCCATATGCAGGATTTAGATAGCTAAATTGAAATTCATTTTTACACTGGTCTAAAACCATCTAGCTTGTATTTACTTATTTATTTATAAATTAATTTTTAAATATGTATAGCTTATCCAATTTATCAGTATCGGTACAGTCGATTATTATTTTATGATGATTAAACTGAATAATATTTCATAAACGCAAAATTTAATCTGTGTTCAGTCTCTAAACTTTAGTAGTTACTTATTATAGCTTATAGAGCGGATAGTTGCAATACTCAACCGGCCATAGGCCGCATGAGTTAGTGTAATACAAAACTTTTATTCAATTTTGATTCGAAACTGACATCAATTTTTATTTGAAAAGAGTCAGCTATTTAACAGTAGCTACATAACAGTACAAAAATTAAATAAGATATTTATTTCGAAAATCGCAAAATAACCAATTGTGACGTAGAATAATTAATTAAATAACCTAGTAAGACCAAATAATCTATCGTTTAAATGATGAAATTAAATAAAAGCGTTATACTCTACTAAAATGAAAGAATATTTAAAGTTAATTTTTTTAAAGCAGCCAGTGTTGCATTTATTTAATGGAGACCCTTCTGCAGTTTCTGGATAAATTGAGTATGCTGACTTAAAAGTCGGAAATTTTGTTTATTACCTCTTAGAAAAATAGCATTCTTGTGTAAAATTATTTTAGAAATAGGACACTTGAAGGCTAAAGCTACAGCTAGTTCTAGTTCTGGTTGGCCCCTATCTCCGAAAATATACTACTAAATCCAATTTTATAGTGTTTTTCAGGAGAGCTTTCGTTTCAAATTTTTAAAAATCACTATAAAAATTAATCACATTTATTGTGGCCTTATAAATTTAGTTTTATTGTTATCGCCTTGTATACAATACTAATTTTACTTAAATTACAATTTTTGGCAGTCGTTAAGGATAATATGGCTGTTTTGCTGATTGTAGTACTAATAAACGTAATATGTCAGTTGTGATACTGCCTCTTCACAACTGTGATACAAGACAGTTTGCGAGTATTTTAAGAAACCGAAAATTACTGAATACAAAAAATAACAAAAAATGTTGCAACAAAGATATTTTTTTAATAAGCAATAATTAATTTGGTTAAAATATTTGGTGCAACAATTAATTGTTAAAAGTATTAAAAAATTATGAAAAAATAATACTACAAAACGATTAAAAGTTTAACCGTTGGATCATAGGAATTTCATTCAATGCAACGATGTACCGATGGTTCGATTAATTTGTCCTGTTCTTCCCAATTTCCTATTTCAATTTGTCTCATATTCCATTTCCCTTTTTCCCAGAAGTATTAAATAGAATATTCACTTTAAATAATTTTTTTTTATTTCTAGAATTCTAAATTTCTTTCCGTTTAGTTGTCGTTTTGCAAGTTCTTCGGAGGCATATTTTCTTTATTTGATTCTTTTCGTGACCTTTTTCAAGTGTTTTTAGAGTATTATTTTATTTTTCTAGAATCTATCTTCTCTGGAGCTTTAATTTTTTCAGAATCTTTCTTTTTCCCCTTTTGTTAGTTTTTCTTATTCTTATTTTTCTTTCAGTTTTTTTAATTGCATTTTTTTCGATATTCTTATAGTTACATAAAATATTTCTTTCTCCTTTTTCTTCTAAATGTAAATTTACTTATTCTCTTGTCTTTTTCAGCTGATGCCTTGTTTGTTATAAGATTGTGTAGAATATTTTTTACACGCTGTAAATGTGTCTAGAAAATGTGTCAAAGAATAAATGACTAACATATTTTTTAGAATTTCCCTTTAATAGCCATTTAATAACCATAGAAATCAAAATTTTATTTCTTTGCTTAGAATAAATAGAAAAAATATATTAAATGTTTAAATTATAATATATATTTTTTATAAAACTCCCGCTTTGCGTTCGTTTTATAAACTTAAATTCGTGTCACAAAGTTGTCCTTACAGAACGCTTTCTTTAATATACTATTAATTATTAAACAAAAAAGTTTGTTTAATGTAACTATTGATTACAAAATAATTCTAAATGTTGCACTAGATTGATAAAATAAATTAATAAATTGGTAAATGAATCAAATATTAGTAAAATTTATACGTCTTATTTTAATTCTCTTCGTCTCAAGTCGTTTTTCCATTAAAAGTTATTTAATCACTGGTGCCTGTAATTAGTAAGAAGTATTTGTTAATAAACATTTTTGAAATCCAAAAATAGTAGTAAATCACTCCACCTTTTCTGTTTACTCACTTCTAACAAGGATATGAATTTGCATTTTCAAAAAAAAGGCATAACTATAAATATTATATTATATGAAAACCTAAACTTATTACATAACAAATATTTAATTAACCATTAGTTTAGTAATTTTTAATGTCAAGAAAATGCTGACTCATAAAATTGCATTTTACCTATAAAATCAGACTTTAAAGCTGAAGGGAACGTGTGGTTTTAGGTTGTCGTATGACTTAGTTTCCGGATGCAGAATCACCGTGTTTTTTAAGCAACGAGTATAATGGGAAGTCATAAAAGAATCGTTTAAAGTTTGTGGTTAACACCTAGGACATCACATACAGAGTGTAATCAAATTTACCTATATTTGCCTTATAGAAATGTTAATGGTTTCGAGATAAAAGTAATCGAAAATCGCCATTTTGTATGTTTCTATAGAAACTACTAAAGTGTCTTGTTTTTATTGCCGGAGTTGAAAGACTTTAAGTCTTAGGAGTTGAAATGTCCATTGTCCACAGAAGGTTTGACGGAGTCAAATATAAGGTGCTTTTCAGCATGTCACACAGTAAAATCATGAAAACTATGCAAAATTTGCCTTACCAAAAAATGTTGGTAGAATTTGAGATACACGCTGTAAAATTTTCTCAAAAAACATTTTTTTAGATACAAACAACAGCGTTTTTGAACAAAAACTTCTACTTTGTATATCTCAAAAACTATAAACATTTAGATAAGACAAGTTTGGGTATTTAGCATTCTTTCAACGAGGACTATTACGAAATAAAATTCCTGCACAACATTTATTTTATTGACACTCTGTATTTGAGGAATTGTGCGGTAAGGAACCTTAGACAACTTTTCATTAGTTAACCAATTGGATTTTACGCTACCTGTACGTGCGTTTCGACGGCTTTGATATTTATCACTAGATTAAATGCGAAATCCCCAATTATTTCATGTGTATTAAAACGGAACGAGAGCAATTTATTTTAAGCTTTAATGATGTGGCAAAACTATGCAAACAAAGCTCTTGTTTATTTAAAGTATTGATACATTTTTAAATAATTACGTTAAACGTGCTACACAATGTCGATAAAAGTTATTTATTACGGACAGTATTTATGCAATTGCATGTACAAAAAATATGATCTCATGAATGGAACGCTTATTTATTACTATTTTGTTTTAGCGGATTAAATAACTTCACGTGTATTGATTGCCGCTTTTGTTGCTCCATTGTGTTCCTATCTGCTACAATTATTTTTTAGTATGTAAATGGTTTGGTTTTGTTTGTATTTCAATTGTTGATTGCTCTTTAAACAAAAATAAAAAAGGTAGACAAACAATCAAAGGCAACAAGTTTAGTATTGGGGTTTCTCTTACAAGCAGTTGTTTGCTATTAATATAAAAATTAACTCTTCTTAAGGTGTTATGAAAATAAAATTTATATTTATTTATCTATTAAGAGATTTATAAGAAGAGTAATGAGTAATGACTGAAGGCAAAGAGCTTACGGGCTCGAGGGTGTATAGCAACGCTCAAGGTCATTATCATATATTAACTCCCATGATTAATAAATCACTTTATTTTTACTACCTTACAGATTTATATTTAAAATATTATTGAATTTTGCTGTTTTTTATACATATGATTAGACAAGAATGTGTTAATTTTTGACTGTATAATCGAAACGAGAAAAAAAATTGAAGAGAGTTAAGAATTTATAATATCCCCGTTGTCTCCCAACAGAATTAAGATCGGACAGATGGGTAGCGATTGCTTATAGTCAACCAGAATAGAAATGGCCACAGTGACTAAAATAATAGACCTTTGAACAATAGATCTCTTGTTATTCAAAGTTTAAGAAGGAACAAATTTTCTAGATGTTTGTCTAAATGAGGACAATCTGGTCGCTTTAGGGTTGTCTGTAAAATAGTAAACATAACTATAGTGCCACATTATGCTGCAGTGACCATTTCTGTCCTAACCTACGAATGTGTATATGAAGATAATTTTAAAACTTTTGTGAGTATTAATCATTTTTGTCTTTACAGAATGACATTAAATTAATATTTTCTTACAGCTCTAGAGATGAATAACTTATTATTAAATTTAGAGAAAAGATTTCTAATAAATAGTACCTAAACTAGCCATTCGGTCTTTAACTGCTCTACTAGCTGTACACTAACACAATGAGATAAACAGTGGATTTCTCCAGTTCTATCTCTTCTCCCCATCTCTATGTCAAGTTGTCAATAAACCTACACGAATAGCATCAAGTAGTTCTGCACTAATTGACCACATCAGCAATGAATTAGTATTTGAAGCAGAACCTGCAGTGGACAAGAAATCCTTAACAATAGCAACAAACCAATTAGTGATCATAATCTGCTATACTGCACACTCTGTTTGGATAAGTCCCCAAGATCGGCATCCGTTAAATGCTACATAAGATGTTTATCACAAATAAATATTGAGCAGCTTCAGAAAGATGCCACACAACAGCCATTTTAAAGAATATTTGAATGAAACAACACTAATGACAAAGTTTGTAAACTTAATGCTTCCATCTTCCATCCTACAATGATTTGATGTAAATACGACTTGCTATTAAAGATATGAAAATAAAAAACTAAAATTTTTTATTTATCTATTCTGAATACAAAAATCAAGCACTGTATCATATTGTTGCTGAATCTTTTCAATTGAAACGGTCAATACTTTTACTTCATGATACCTGCGAAAGCCAAGAAAATTTTGTGTTTAAATCAAATGACATTTTATTTGGTTACGATGCTTAATTTAAATTTAAAAATTTAATTTTTAATTATTAAAAAATCATTTGGTAAATTAACAGTTTACCACCTCCGTTAAATAATAAACTTACTATTTGATCCTTATAACTTTTATGAAATGATCTAACCAACTCTTTTAATTGTACTTACGTAATAGAATCCAGTGTAACTCAGAACATGACAATGTAAATAATCCTTTCTTAACTTTTTTAATTAAGGAATTTTAGTAAAAAACATTTTAGTGTAATAAATTATAAAATATAGTATTTTTATATTAAGGGCGTAAAGTAACTGTTTTTAGCACGGTGAAAATTAATCAAACCACTAAAAACAACTTCACGTCCACCGCCCGTAATATTTAAACAACTTTTTTTCTACAATTAAATTTGCGATTTCTTTAATTTTTTAATAAAACGGTGCGTAAAACCGCTACTTCCGCACAGTGAAAAAACTGTGTGTAAAGTAGCTACTTCACGCCACCATTGATAGAAAAAAGATTTTTTTTCACTGAAAAGAAAGACAAATTTTACACACTGAAATCACTAAATAAAAAGTCCTCTTTTTTAATAATTGTAGAAAAAAATTGTGTTTAAATATTAATTAGAAATAAGAATAATTTCAGTTTTATTAATGATTCCTTTTTTTCTGTTTAGCTTTTTAGTACGGTGCACGGAGCGCATAAAACCCTTTAAAAAGGGATTCTGTGGGGGTTTTAAGACTAAAGGTTGATTTCTTCAGAAATGATAGCTTATGCCATAAATATATTATATACAAAGTTGTTCAAAAATTATCCTGTGCAAAAGGGCACTATTCAAAATTTTCTAGATATTTATACATTGTAGTTCTTTAAGACATAGGCTTTCTTCTACTAAAAGTTCAATTTATTCTGTGCAGCCGTTTAGCCACAAAAAATATTATTTATTTGAAAATGCATTGGCTCTTATGGGCGTTTTCAACTTCAAAACTGTATATTCCCGTTCAAGATCCCTAAAAATTTATTTAATTTTACGGCTTTTTGCTACTCCTCAACGATTATCTCAAAAACTAAGCTTTAATTTAAAAAAATATGTTTTTTAAGAAGTTTTTGTCTTCTCATTTATGATTAGAATGGTACCACATTTAAATTTTTTTCTTATGTCGTTTTCTCAAAAACTTCCTAAGAAACATATTTTTTAAATTAAGGCTTATTTTTTGAGGTAATCGTTGAGAAGTGGCGAAAAGCCGTAAAATCAATTAAATTTTTTGGAATCTTGAACGGAGATATTCAGCTTGAAGTTGAGAATGCCCATAAGAGGCAATACATTTTCAAATATATTTTATTTTTTTGTAGCTAAACGGCTGCACAGATTAAATTGAACTTTTAGTAGAAGAAAGCCTATGTTTTGAAAAATTACAACTGTATAAATATCTAGAAAATTTTGAATAGTGCCCTTTTGCACAGGACAATTTTTGGACAACTTCGTATATAATATATTCAAGGCATAAGCCATCATTTCTGAAAAAATCAACCTTTAGTCTTGAAACCCCCACAGGGTGACACATTTTAGAGCATTGGCACTCTACTATTTGCTTGATTTAATATTTTCAGTGTTAAAATTTTTCTTTTATATTATTAAGACAAAAATCCATTTTCCAAATTTAATTTACCCCGCTTTCTACGTTATCCCTTAGGGGTAACTGAAATAAAAAGAATATTGTAATTTGTGATCAAAAGGGCCCTTACCAAGAATCGACCACTTAAAAAAATAACATATTTTGCAAAATTACCCAAATAAAATACTGAATAAATCTAGACACAACCATTATTTTCTGGCTGCATTATACTCATTCATTTGAAATATATTCGGTTCATAGCGTCTTGTGTCGCCTTCCGATTCCCATTCGCCATTTTTTCCTATCCAATTAATCTGCTTACGCTAGATTTCTCTCACTCATTGCCTTGGTGATGCCCTGCATCCAGTTATTCCTCGGAACATCCATTTCTGTTGCAAGTATGTTTTGTTTGTCAGTTTCTGTCTTAGTCCATATCTCAGCGCCATATGTTAATATACTTTTCACCACGGTGTTGTAGATTTTTAACTTTCTTTATCTGTCTATATTTTTTGACCAAAAAATTCCATTAAGTGCTCCTATGATTCTTCTACTCTTTTTTGTATTTCTTTTTCATCTCTTCCGTTTTCTTCGAACGTTGTTCCTAAGTATTCCTATGCTGTACATCTTTTAAATGTAGTTCCATATTTATTTAGAATATTTAATTAGAAAGTACATCTTCTAAATTCTTAAAAAAAAACATAAAATAAAATCAGACTATGTGAGTTCAGTTGTAATTTTTCATCAATTTTAAAAATCAAATCTCAAACTACCATCTGTCGGTCGTAAATTTAGAGTGGGATATACTCGTTCTATCACTCTGCGGACAGTTAACAAAATTGTAACAAACGTACGTGGCGAGCAGAAAACAACGGACACCACTTTTGACATAATTGTCAGCCAAACCATACCAGGTCGCACTATACCACACCAGAACAAACCTCACCAACCCACAATAGCCCACGTGTTTTTTCCCCAATTGTAATTCACCCATGACGATAGAGCATTTACTAAACTAGTACAAAATATTCCAAGTATAGACAATTTGAGACATATCTATCAGATCTACAGGCCTAACAATGGTTGATTTCAAAAATTAACCAATCATAAATGAGTATTTCAAATTTCTAACGTTCACTAGTGTATTCCTGGCAAAAAAACAGACCAAAGTTATTAATAATCCTGTTGTCGATGCAACTTTAAATTTTACATAAAAATGACAATAAAGTGTAACACAATTTGAAAAAAAATGCCTTCAGCAATATTCAAAATTTATCTCGAAACGTCTTTATTACAACCGGTTTATTAAAAAAATCTGAACTCTAGCAAAGAAATCAATTTTTACGCGATTTAAAGCACCGGAATAATTGAATAAATGAAACAATTTCCTCGACAACAATATTTCGAGCGAGATTCCAACTTCCAACCGATCTCGCTTTAGCAAAAGTTCCGTCTCTCAGACACCAAACGAAGTAATATCTCGTCTCATTCGTCATCTTCATGAATACAAACGGTACAAACAGGCACGAAAAAACAAAATTTCGTCAAACCTTACCAAATCATGAATATTTTATGAAAATTCATATATGCATTATAACTCGTGACTTTATTAAACAAATAGTCACAAGACCTGTAAATTTCACGTGAGAAATGCCACAAACAAACTATAATCTAGTAGCTGCTAGATTCAGCAAGAAAACTTAATCAGCTGTTAACTCCATTTTAAATAAAATAACGGTGCATAAAAAAATTCAACCGGGGACTTATAACTTCTACTACAATATTTGTGTTTGCGGATTAAATTTGTCAAAAGATAAACAGTAGCATAGACACGTGACGTATGGTTTTTGTTTGTTTGGAAATTATAACAATTGGCGCAGTTTGGGAGCAAAGTCTGGCTTTATTTTTTAATAATTAAAAACCAATTTTAGGTCATCGAATTTTATTTTTTGATCACCTGTAGGTGTTAATCACAACTAAGTATGAAGTAATAAAATAACAAAAGTAAATATTAACACTATAATTTTGTTAGGTATTATCGTCAATTTCGGGTAATAATAAATTGTAGATTAAGTATCAAGAACGGTAAGAACATTTTACTGATCGAGGATGACTGTTTTATTAGTTATTATTGAATGTGCCTATAAAAAATGTTTTTAAGGTTGGTGATGCTTATAGATTTTTTGTACAATTCATTTTAGTTCACAAAACAATCATTTAATTAATTTTGAATAAATTTACTTACCCTTCTAGAACAGTAAGTGATGATTACAACTGGTTTTCGTTGGCAACAAGTAAACAATTTACGTATCGCCAAGTTTACATTAGCAACCGGTAAATAACCCTTACCGCCTAGGAAATAGACGCGATAAATAATCTTGAGAAAAGGGCAAGTGACCCAAAAGGTTGACAAAAAATAACAAAAGAATAAAGAATTTCAGTTTTTTGCAGATATCTCGAAAACTATCATTTATGAAAAAAAAAAAATAGTTAAAATTAAATTTCTACTTTCCACAAAAATGGTCACTAGATTATCTTTCGTAGAATCAATCATTCCAAAGATGTAAACCAATAATAATAATAATAATAACTGACGAAGCTTTTACTTCATCAATTTTTATCATTTTTTATCTAATAAAGCCAATTAGTCCAACTACTCTTAATTCAAAGAATGTAAGAAGTAACAAATAATCGCTTGGTATATAGGTTACTAGTTAAAATATCAAAGTTAGTGGTTGTTTGCGGTATAACGGTCCTTAATATATTTTTAAAGAACCAATTAAAGAGACATCCAGTATGTCTTTAAAAGCATTAATTTTACAAAAAAAGTGTAAGGAACTTGTTGTGTATAATTTTATAAACTACTATTTTTAAAATAATAAAAAACCGATAATTTTTGAGATATTTGCAAGAAACTTAAATTTGCCCCCTAAAATACCGCGAAACCCACTATTGAGGAAACTTTTAAGACATTTAAATAAAGGTCTCAAAAATCCAATTTGGTCGGAAATTTTTGAAGTTAAAATCTGATTTTGCTGAGCCGTAAATAACAATTATTTATTTTTCTAATAATATTGTTTGAATCTTAAAACTAATTTAAAAATAATTTCACTGAAACTTGAAAACCTGAGCTTTTGTGTAATTTATTTTATTATTTTTTTGTGTGTCAAAAAGTGGTTTTAAATGAGTAAATAGCTCCCCGAGGTGTATTTCCACCGGTGGTAGATCTCCAGACCGCAACTTTCCCAATTTCCCCATCTCGAGTTCCGACTTTTTCGGTAGTTTCCTGAAAACTCGCTCTTTTTACGTGACCATCTCCACTCGCGGCTCGCGTCACTGTGGTTTACCATCCGATTAGGATTTTTTTCACTCACTTCGTATGTATATAAATTTGCAAAAGCACTAAACGTTTCAGTTTTGATCCGTGGTTCGTGTAATTGAGATCCCAGTGCACATTCCCACGGTCTTACCAAAAATATTTGTTATTTTTATCGCGAGAAAATAAACGATGAATATAGCAAAAGAAAATGAGAAGAACCTCGCGGTCTGCGCGAGGAATCACTCCAATAGAAACAAGGACGTCTACGATACATTGCATAAAAGAGCGGACGAGGTAAAGAGTTTTTTATTTTTATTTGGGGAAGTTTTGAGAAATTTAGATTAATTGCACTTTGTGGATGGGATTTGTTTTGAGTCGGAGTGGTGTTAAGGTCTTATGTTGAAATATTTCTAACATTTTGGTGCATTTCCGCTACACTGTAACGAATTTTTACGGCTGGATAGTGGCGAGCATTATATAGATTTTTTAATAAAATACGGAGAGCATCTCGAGACAACGTTATTAAAAAATGTTATCTTTTTGACCACAACGACAGCCTTTAATGGTTACGAGAAAATCTTCTCGACAATAGAAATAAATAACTTTGTTTAAAATTGTTATAGATGCTGTCATAGCTGTCGAAAGCTTTTCATTTTTTTTTTTTAAATTAAAGTTTACTTAACTAATAATTTAAATTCGAATTGAAAATAATTAAAATGGTCTCAAGTGAGGTAGGAAATGAAAATCATTCCAGAACTCTATTAAAACATTTAACGATTATTTCAATTTCTGCATCTAAACAAGTGTTTTCAAAGTTGATATCAAAAACAATTCAGTTTTAATAATTTTAACAATTAAAAATTCTCAAATTATTAAGTTAATTTATTAAATAATATTGGGGATAATTATATTACAATTAGCAAATTAGCATAGGGTGTAGACGTGATTATTTTTCTCCACTTACTCTTGTTTCTTGCCTCCTTTTTCGGTAGGGTCCTGCTTAGTCCTTTCTTTTTTAGTAATTCGGCGACTTCTTCGTTCCATCTTCTTCTTGGTCTTCCTCCTCTTACCCTTCTTTCTGTTTTTGTTTCCCATATGCTTTAACTGTCTTATCTTTCTACATTCTCATTACATGGCCGAACTATCTTATTTGTTGTCCCATTTTTCCGTGCTACACTTATTACATTTAGTTAACCGTGTATTTCTTAATTTTTTTAATCATACCTCCTTATCATGCTACAAATTATATTAATCTTCTTGTTTTCTTTTTGTTTCTATATAGTATTTAATTAATTTAACTAGCTTTTTAGTTAGCCGTCCCTGAAACACTGGAAGCATTTTCCCATTGAATTGACAAACTAATGTTTCGTGTTGGAAAAATAATTAATTTACAATTCTCCATATAAAATTAAGTAATCTTAATTATAATTCCTATTTCGTAATTAAGTATTCTTTGTTTTAGCATGACTTTCTAAGTTTTCTTTGTAGATTGCTTTAATAAATATAACTCAGCTGTCTGGGCTAAGGCAGGTCAAAATTTTCAAAAAGGCCCAAATTTTTTTTTTATAGGTAACTTGACCAAGAAACATTTATAAACACTCTTCATTATCGTGTTCCAAGTCATTTTTGCTTTATTACGAGTATTACTATTAATAATAATTTAATAATCTGTTGGTTTGGAGCTATATAATTCCCTCCTGCTTCCCTTCTATTGCCGTCATCATTTTTTTTGTTACTTTTTATCGCCAAATTTTCCGTATAAAGCTTTGTATAGTGCAATACTTTGCTTATTCTGCTTGTGACTTTTTCTATTCTTCTGTTGGTTTTAGTAATTGTTCCTAAATATTTCATTTATTGACATTCTATAAAATTTTTGTTTCTACTTGAAGTTTATCTCTGCTGATTTTTCTAGTTTAATCTTCAGTTAATGTTGTCCTTTGGTTGTGATTTTATTCAGTAATTATTAATTTTTTTTCTTTTGCTCGTTTTCTAGTTGTTCAACCTCACTATCTAGATTTTCCATTTTTTCATCTAATTTTTGTACCTATGATTTTTCAATTTTGTGTTTTTTTAATACTTGCGATGTGTTTTTAAATATTCTACGCTGCTGAATTATCACAATTGTTTTCAGTTTAGGATACAACATTAATTATGAGAAAATTGTTCATTTATTTAAGTTCTTTGAAAGGGTTGTTAGAGAAGAGCGAATTATTTTAATAACTACAGAAAAAAATCTAGTGTTACAGTAGAGACTCGATTATCCGAACCTCAGTTATACGGATTCGCGATTCGCTAGGGTGCCAACGTGAGTTGAGATCATCTCTGAAAGTAGTGCAGTTTGGTCGCTCTAATCATATACCGTTGTAAAATTGATTTTCAATGACTTTTTGATATTTCGCTTTTTATAAAAAGAATATTTTAGTTATACTTGTTATGGCATGTATGACAATTTATCAGCTTTCTCGTTTCCAGTAATTATATTAGAGCAACTACTGCACAAGCACAATAAGTAAATTGTTTACCAGTTGCTCTGGCAACTATAGGTATGGAAATGAACTATTTTTGCCATTTTCTTATTGTTTTTTTTTAAGTTGATTTTGTTTAGGCCTTTGTCGCGTATTAATATTTCACCGTTTCTTTTCTTGTTGGTTGCACAATAACTCTATTGTGTAGTAGTTGTACCGAAACATACTAAGATATTAATAGAATGTAGACAATTTAGTTAAGGAAAGAGAGTCAAACAATATGTTGTTACTTTAAAAAAAAAAATTCGGTGCAAAGTCAGCCATTTTTCCCGTGGCTATAGAAAAAAATCCATGAAAATTTATTAAAATTAAATTAAGTATTAAAATTTTATGTAAATTTACGTGATTACCTAAATTATGCAAAAAATATTCCTGGGAGTTAAATGTTTTTAAAATAAAAAAATCTGTGGATAATTTTTGGCAAACATCAATAAGTTACAAAAAACACTCAATGTTTAATCTGACAAAATGGTTAATTTAAATATTTATCTTAAATCAAATTTCCTCCGTTTTTATTATAAATTTATAAAGTAAATAGAAAACACCAAAAGCGTTATAACGAATTATACATCCAACAAAAGGACTCTCTCAAGTCAAACAAAAAATATTTTTTTATCATCTTTTTACGACATCATTTAATGCCGTTACTCTTTATTACTTTCAATGTTTTCACGCTATCAAATCTCTTCCAATTTTTAACTTTCACCTGCCCTTTTGTTTGTCTTTATGAATATTATTCGTCATTTCTATTCTTTGATTATCTCTCATTTAGTTTTTATTACGGCGTCGCCTTCTAATACGTCCACAGCAAATTCAATCTGTCGGAACCAACAAATAAAAATTAATAACCCTATTAAGTGAATTAACCCTTAATTGAAACCACAAAGTCATCCCAAAACTTTTTATTTCGTAGTATTTAAATTCTCTGCCTCACGACATGATCGTACAGAATTACATGCTCGTAGATATCCGATTCGACGCGTTTCCGGGTTGTATTTGTGCCCGGATCCTGCGACGGATCCACGCAGATGATCCTCCGGTCGTACCTATTCTGAAACACTAGTCCTTTGACTGGATCCACACACACCTATTAACATAAATTAATAGATATTTTAACATTTTTACCTGTGCGAAGTTGACCCCACAAAATCAAATGGTTAATTCTGGGTTGTTTTTATAGTTTATGACTTTGTAGAGCCAACATCAGACAGGTAACATTTCTGATGGCAGCATTGTTCAACATTTCTATTAGTTGATGGAATGACAGCTGCTCCCCGCCGCTCATTTGTCAAACGAGGTCTATTTTTCCTGTCGCAGCTGCACCTCTATCTCACAGATTAAGCAACAATTTTTCGTTATCGCGTGTCGAAACGGCCGTTATTACTTGATTTATTATGAGAGAAAACGTTAGCGGTGCTCTCGATGCGTTTTACAAAGTCATCATAAACCTGTCAAATATAAAACAAATATCGCAATTTTTATGAATATTCATGACGGGAAAGGTAAAATGGCGACCGTGCTTTATCTCACCACGATCTGAAACATTAAATCGCTTCCCGATAATTCGATAATTATCTCGGTTTGCGATAAATCCTCAGCGACAGGAAAAACTCTTCCTGTATGAAGGAAATTAAATAGTTGCGCGAGATCCCGGAAAAGAGATGAGTTATGGAGGAGACTTACCTTATAATTAATCGAGTTGTTCGACATAGTTTTTCCCAATTTCCAATGATAATAACCCAAGTCTGACGGCTGCGGAAGGACTTGTTGGCCCTCTGAGAAAATTAAAGAGATCAGGCGTCAGCAGGAATTAATAAAGGGCTGACTTTTCTTTGAATTTAGATTAGGTTCGAATTTAATGGCGCTGCACTTTATTAAAACAAATATTTCATTTGGTTATTTGACGTTTATTGAATGAAAAAGGCCGGAAAATAAACAATGAAAACGCGGCAGTTCGCAAATAAAATCAGGAAGACTGTTATGTACCACGTGACGAAACAATTCAATTTTAACCCCTCTGTATATTTTTTATTGCTTTTCGAATTTGTCACAAACAAGAGCACATTGCTCTTCCAGTTTTTTTTTTACATAATTCTGCTTGCTGAAGATGGCACAATAAAGTAGCCGAAACTAGTCCAAAACTACAAGGTTCTTTTCATTTAACCTCCTCCTTTTCCGTTGGGCAAAGACTTTAAGTAACAATTTAACTCTCAAATTCGAAAACTTAACCCCACTTTGAGATGGTCATCCAATCTACAGAAAATATATTTTTTATTATTGCAGTTTTTAAAAAATAGGTTTAAAAAATAGCTAAAATCTTTATTTAAAAATCAAACATTTATTTTATTTTTTGAAATCATTAGGTTTTAAATAAAATCGATTTTGTATTACAACTTAAGATTGGCACGTGGGTATCCCTAACACAAAAAATACCCCTCAAGGTATCAAAAAAACGTTCTTTTTTGACAAAATTGACGCTTTTGTCATTAACCCATCAAAAAAAATTAGTAGCAAACTTAAAATTTAGAGAAAAGAAAGATCAAAAAATCATTCAAATTCATCAATAACGTATTGAATAGCCAAAAAACTACCTGTTTAATAAAATTATTTTAAATCTGGAGAAGATGAAGGTACTCCTACAATAGATAATTACATGTACAAAACGTGGACCTCCCAGTATATAATTTAACACTCTGACTCACATTATTATATCAATTTACAACTTACATCCCTCTTCGCTGCCTCATCTTACACCTTACATCACCTGATGACGTCCTTCCGACAATTGACCCAATAGTGTCCTATTTTCTAAAGTATGGTCTTTATAGGCACACGAAACTTGGTACAATGTTGCTTTGCGGATTCCTAAAGTCTAAAGTCTACTCCACCCGTCCTCAACACTCCTTGAACCAAAGGAGAGTTCGCAAAGGGACAAATTCGATACAAACGAACATGAATCTTAAGGATAAATCGTTGCACATACATAACTGATTTTTAGTCTAAACCGAAAGAAAAAACTTGCTAAAACCCATTTAGAGCAATAAAAAATTTGACAAAGCCAAAACTAACAAAAATTAGTTCTTTTTCTTTTAGTGCAATTTTTTATTGCTGGATATTAGCAAAACGTTTTTCTGAGTTCAAAATTAACTTTTATTTTTCAAATTCAATTTGTGCTTAAATTAAATATTTATTTTCTGAAACAAATTTTAGCTATACATTGAGTGAGACGATGGTTAATTGTTATCTTTGAAGGATGTTCAAATATATTCTTTAGTTCGTCTCATTAACCCCACTCAATTATATTGCTCATTTTTGTGAGTTTAGTTACATTTCTTTCGTTTTATTCATCTATTTATTTATTTACTGAGCCCAACAGAATGTAAAAAAGCCGCTAGTTGTTGTAAAGGTTTCTTTTCGGCTATTTAAACAAGACCCGTTAAAGATTAGCCAGGGCACCAGCAATGTTTGGTAAGTAATAATGGAATATCAAGTCCTAAATACTCTCTACAGCTATCGCAGAAATAAATCAATAAACAATTTTTTAATTAAGTACATTGTGTCCTGTTATGTTTATATCAATAAAAGTTAATTTAGTATTATAAAAAACTAAATGTCAGTTTAATTAAGTAAGGACAGAAACTTGAAAAAATAAAATCAAAGTTAAAAAAGTATCAAAAAAGACTCAAACAAGCAACAAACGAACTTAACAATTTTCCCAAAGGTTTACGTCCGTAACTAAATTTCTAAAATTTAATAATTAAAACTAAGAAAGAAGTTTTCCAATACAGTAATTTAAATTTACTGATACAGAAAAATAAAATTGCTGTCACGTGGTTTTGTTTTCCTTTAGATATCCTTTGAAGTAAGTTAGGTTTGATTAATTTTTGCTAACTGTTCCAGTCTAAAATTGATGCTTATACTCTTTTTAGAAATTTTCCCAATCAAATTTAGGTTGTTTAAAAAAATGTTAGTCAGTGGTCTAGTTTCTTTAAAGACTATTTACTAAAGTGGTTTAGGGTAGGTAGTAAGTGGTAAAGGCTTTTGAATGAGCCTTTATAACTAACGAGAGTACTAAAAGTTTTATCAAATTGCCTTTGATAATAATGTAAACGTAGGGTTTAAACAAATTTTTAACATATACATATATGAGTATTATTACACAAACATGTATTTATTAACACGTTCAATTAACATTTGCTGTTTTGTATTAATTTTCGGTTGTGGAAATAGGTATTTTAGCTCTGATTCTTTCTTACTTTACACCAATAAGGTTACATGCACTTCCTCTTAAACCGGAAATGGATTTGACATAAAATATTTTTACTATTATACGATATGGAAGGGATATATCTTTTACTTTAACTTAATTCATTGTTGTGAAATAGAATGTACTTTTAGATGCATTAAATCAGGATTAGTACAGCAAACCTCAGCTATATGTTTGCAAATAACTCTTCTGTTTGCATACATTACACCTCATTAAGGCATCCACGAAACATTAGACGTGCTATCTTTAGTTTCCCTGTTATCAGCGTCTTTACCTCTAAAAAACGGCTTCCAGTCCTGATTCGAAAGCCTGTGTGCGTAGTCTATATACCCCGAGACCTCGAATCCCTTTTTCGTCTGATACCTAAGAAAAATAATCGTCTGCAAACAAAACCTCCTCTTTTTCGTGTCGTTTTTCCCGTCTCACCGAAAGAATGCCGACTCGGTTAGGCCGTTCCCGGATGGCTAGCTCTTTCTGGATAGGATCTCCACTGCTGAGTCCTTCGCTGGCTAACTCGTAGGGCTTGTAAGGGGGATAGAGATAAGCGATGACTGCCGCTAATCGCTTCTCGAATTGCTGTCGACTCAACGTCTCACCGGAACTCCTACGGGAAACGAACAATTTCGTGATTTACGCAGAAGGGAAGTGTACCTGTAACCAAATTCGGCGATGGTTCGTGCCGCGACTGTGTCTTCGAGATAACAACGATCTTGTTCGGTTATTAACGAGTCCAGATAGTCTTCGTAAGTTTCGAACTGGAGCAAGCGGCGGTCGGCCTCAATCTGTGGCGTGGAAGTTGCAGTAATGTGGGCCATTTTGACGGGATTTTGAAGGGATACTGACAGGAGCAAAGCTCACTTAAACAAATCGGGAATTTTTATTTGAAAATTTGTGAGAAGCGATTGGAAGAAATACTTTCATTTTAGTCTACACAAAACTCGGCGCTTCTAAAAAAAAAGTTGTAGGCAGCAGTATTCTACATTTTGAACTATAAGTAGGTAGTCAAAAATAACCTGAATTCCTTCTTTAATTTTTTTGTATACTTACCTACGTTTATATTTAATTTTGGTAACATGATAAGTATTTATCATTGTTTATTAATATTTTATAAATTTTTGGCTGGTCCCAAGGGCCAAAGAGACTTGAAATTTGCTCAGGCACCAACACAGTGTCGTAGCTAGAAGTAATAAAATTTAAAAAAAAAATGTTTTGGAGCCCAATATACAGTCTTCCAGAATTCGCTCATATATAAAAGAAACAAATAGATAGTTACAAATACAAAGATTTACCGAGGTTAAAAATCCAGACTCATTTTTATCAGGATTAAAACCTAATTCAACATTTTGACGGAGTTATCGCTTATATTACTATTCCCTTTATTGGGAATGTAACCCATTCTTAATTCTCGTCCAAAGTTGTAACTCATAAGTTCAGCGTTGCATTAGCTGGAAATGTTGTTAACCAGAAGACTTGAGCCTCCTTTTTTAATCTTAAGTTCCGAAGAGTCTTTACGAACTTTTCACTACTATCACCTGCAGAACCGCCTTTACCGTCTACCAAAAAAGTCTTTACCTACAGATAAAAGGTTTTTTGATTTAATTTTAGATTGGCCACACGCTGGCAAAATGTAAAACCAATTTCATTTAATTATTAACTTAAAATTTAATCAAATATCCACAGTAGTGTTATTTTATATGAAACAATAAGCTTTAAAGATTTTATTGTAAAAAGGTTTTTTTACAAGATCCTTTTTCTCTCAAATCCACTTTTATTATTTGTATTTTGCTACATGTTTTGGCCATTTTTGTTAATTATGGTCAACTAGAAAACCTATTTAGTAATAATTCCTCTAACTTGTCTGTTGTTTATTCGCCATTTTGTAATCCAATAAGACCAAGATGAAATTTTTATGGTAATTGTTTACATTTATAAAACTAAAGCGTTGGTCAACAAAAAAGCGATCTTCTTTGTTAGAAAAATTATCGTTATGTTTTTATGTGGAAATCAACTCGAAATTATCTTTGAATGGCTGTTAATGAATTAAATGAATGCATACAACCAACTACTAACTCAAAATTTTTGAATTTTGACCAATAGAAATTGTTTTAAAGCGATTAAACAGCATATTGATGTTTATTTGAATCAAGTAAGTACACTATTTTCATAAATAATGAGAATTATGACAAAATCTCCAAAGCTTGTGTTTCCTATAAAAATATCATCACTGTAAATAATTAATTAGATTTCAGGTTATTAATTAAATAAAATAGGTCGTACATTTTGCTAGACCCTGACCATAATTAAAATTTTAGCGTATCACTCCACTGTTACGGTTCTTGTCCACCACATCTGCTGGTTATATTATTATAACTATTATTTTTATTTTACCTGAATATTAATTGGCTTTACTTTCGTATATTTGATCTTGCATTTTCTTTTTTATGTATTGTTTTGGAAAACTTTTTTCTTTCTTTGACCTCTGAATCAATGATCTAACTAAATTGCTGTTCGGAAAGCTTCATTTTCAGGTATGTATTGCAATATCCTAAAATAGAAAAACTATATTTTTAAAATAACGGATGTTAAGAAAAAGTGTTTTGGAGCATTAACAAAAATTACTGTTCCATTGAAGCAAATTCGATAAAATTATTGACTCACATTTCAATCTTAATCAGAGTAAATATTCCACCAAAATTTCACTAGAATCGTGTGGCTCAATACGTGACACATAATTCTGGAATACTCTGTATGAAACAGACGATTTATAAACATTAAACAATCTTATTAGCATGACATTTTTAAATTGTCCGCTTGTACCGTATTTTAATTAATCCAATCACAGAAAGAAATGTCTTAATTTCTTACGATATAAGATCCAGGGAAAATCAGATGATTCGTTGTTTTAATGAAATCATAAAGAATTAATGATATAAATTTTAAAAGTAAATTACAGAAATCCAGTATCAAAGAGAGAAATACATAAAAATTAATTAAATCAAATAAACTAAATAAATGAACTTAAACTTTCCTTTTAAAAATTTAAAAGAAATACATTTATAAACACCGAAAAAGTTTTTAACCACAATTTTTAACAACTGATAAAATTGCATATGATTCATCTTCTTTGTCAGAACTGATGCTGTGAGTAAAAACAAAGCACAATAAAAAAACGTTCATTAAATGTTTGAATCGCACCCTTCCACATTATGTTATTTATTAACTTCCAAAAAATATTTTGTACTTTCGCCAAACACGTGTTGAAAATCGTCAGCTATTTTATTGCTAAATCGGCCAGACTCATTAGTCAAAATTTAAATTTTTGTAAAAGTTAAACAAAAATTTTATTAAAAAAATCAACAAGCAAGTTTAGTGTATTGGCTTGTATTACATATATATATTGTATATAGTATATTTATGAAAATTGGAAATGTCTGATTTTTGTTTAAACATAAATCGGAAACTTTAGATACCACTATTTTTATGTAAAGTGTTCCCACAAATCTAAAACTGATAGAGAGAATGCGGTTTTCCGATCATTTCAGCATTTCCAACAAATTTACTAAATTCGACATCCAGGAAATTTCCTCTCTTTACTGAAACGGTTGGTGAAAATTTAATAATATTAAGTTATCCTTACGTAAAATGAAAAAAATAATCCAAATCAATACAATATTCGTTAATTTTTTTCCAGAACACCGTTTGCAACAATCAAATCTGTTTAGGCAGCATGATGGCCCTCCCCTTACGCAACGAAATCCGAACACCCCAAGAGATCCTAAAGCACGCTAAGGACTTTCTGGACCAGTATTTCACGTCGATTAGGCGGTAAGTGGTCTAGACTGTGCCCCCACAGGTCAGTTCTTCGGCCTTTTCTTGAATCGATAAGCTGAGTTTTTCAACAAGCTGTCGACCAATCCGCCTGTTGTCAAACTATAAAGGGTAATAATCCGGTGTCACGTCCTGGAGTTCCCCGAAGCGGGATATCGCATTCCCGATCGGTGGTTACTTTCCGACCTCAACTCCCCTAAGACTTATAAAAATCGTACGTTGACACATCGACACCACCCATCTAACAAGCCGCAGAGGAATTCCGATTATTCGGAGCATCGAATTTAAATTCTCGTTTGATTTATACGACGGTGACGTATTAAAAAGGATATATGTCTCCAAGTTCAGACAAGAATTTCAATCAAAAGCTCGCGAGATTTTTAGGATTTTCGATCAACGATAAAGCATGTCCGCGAACACTTGCCGATCAGCGTTTCTCGAGTAACGTAATTATCGGCCGCCGTGGCACGAATTTTTGCTTATTTTTAGAAAACCATTCCGGTCGCGGACTCATTCATCATCATTTTCTGCGGCAAATTTGTCGAATTATTGACGTTAGGTGGACTATTTTAAAACGTGTCGACCTGTTTCACATCAATGTTTCAACGGTCGTAATAATCGATTGTTATGCTCGTGCCTAGGGATGGTGGGTTTTACAACGACTTGGGACGTTTAATTTACAGAGAAGTAACACCCAAACTTGTAAAAAAAGACGTCTCCACGATTTAATCAGAGAAATTTGTAATTACTTCACTTACATAATGCTAAAGCTAATTCATTAATCCTAAAACTGTTTTACTAAATTCTTCTGTCTCTATATTCCATATTATTGTATCTACCTAGTAAAAGTACATAAATCATTTAGACAAATCATTTTTATTAAAAAAATAGTTCACAAATAATTTCACTCCGCTAATCCGGCAGTATCTTCGCTTGCCTATATTTCATCTTTAGAGGCAGGACTAAACATCTACCACGCTAATCTGTTCTTGAGCTAGTAAATCTGTTGAAAAACTCCAAAACAATATCTTCCACAAGTCTAGAAGTATATATATTTTTATCTGCAATTACATAATTTAAATTTGAATTCAGTTTTTAAGTTTTTTACTAAGAAAATTTTGTATCACTCCGGTAAGATCACGGAACCCAGACACCTTAACACTTAGGTACCTTTATCACGTTTGACCATTTCAAAATTCAGTTGATCGAAGAAGTAGTTTTATCTTGACTCTTGATATTTGCTACTTTTGTGTGTAGTTTTTGAGCATCTGCTTTTGTTTTTAGGCGTACCAACCAACAAATTCCAACAAGTCTTTTGCCTGGGGCTCCCAGCTACCACCTTTCATTTTCTTCAATTAACTGCATTGTCTATTACATTCTTGTACATACAAGCATGCTTTTTTAGATGCTATAACTTATGAAGCCTCTAACCCTAAACGTTGAACGCCAATCTTTGTGATGAGGCAATTGTTGCCCCATGTTGGGTGCATGTTTATGTGATACATACCCTTGAACGCAACCATTTTTTTTTTGTGAAAGTTTGAAAAATGCCTTAGAAAGAGGTTCTGCATCAGAGTTCACACCAATAAAATGTCTTTGCGGTTATCTTTTAGACAGTATAGAATGGGAAATTTTCGATCATGGAAACAAGGAGGTTTCATTTATCAAATTTATTAAAAACAAATGACAAAATAACAAGTCATCATGTTATCAACAATCAAATCAAGTAAGACAAGCAGGTCATAGAAATTCTATTCGTTACGCTTTAGTTTCTAATTCATACAATTTATCATATTATAGCACACCAGCCTTTTGTTAGGAAACCTTTTCTCACAGAAAAGTTACACGTATGTATATCATCTGTAAAAAGTTTTTTTATGGTGTGTCACAAATCTTTATTTTTCGCCAAAAGATTTTTTAGATTCCCAAAAACTTTACTAATAATAATACTACTCTATGATTAAACAAATCAAATTTAAAAAGAATAAAGTATTTTGCACCACTTCGTTTTGACAGGCAGACCAAAGACATCACAGTGAATAAAAGCACCTGGTTTTTCAGCTTTGTTATAACGTAATCGAAGCTCAAAACGTTCTATTTCCTGTTGCAAGATTTAAAAATTCTCTATTGTCATTGTGTCGTACATGAATGCCTCTATCTTGCAAAAAATTTTGGTAATAGCATAAAGAATCTAGTAGGAGGTCTTAAATGTCGTTTCATAAATGTATTCTGGTGAAGAAGGTCCAGAAAAAGGGTCAAGGATAGACTTGGAGATGTTCACGTCTTAATTCGAGATTCTTGCGGCTCTCCCTCAAATATTACAAAGCATTCCAAAATTATTGAATATTTATGTGAGCATAGACTTATCACAAATTGATCTAATTGTATTTTTAACTAAAAGGTCCCAATCTCAACATCTTGATCTTCAGATTAAATTTCTTCGCCTCGTTCATTTTGAATTTCTTCTCTTGGTATAGGTTATATCCGCCTCTTGGAGACGCACCAGATAGGTAGTTCAATAACGCAGTAAGAGTGATTTGTATCAAAGATTGGAATAACGTGACTAACCTAAACTGTTTATTTTTTAAATAGTTATAATCAATCGTTTTATGGAAATATTTTAATTCGTTCTTTTTTCACATAAATTTCTTTACACTATTTGTTGTGATAACAAAAAAAATAAAATTTCTTTAAATAAAACAAGCTAATACCAAATTTGGACATTTTTGCGCATATGGGCCGTATCCTGTTAAAATTGCATTTGAAACGTCGTCTGGCGGAATTATTGCGGTAAAGCTAAAATACAAAATATTAGGATAACACGAAAGGATCGACCTTTTTTGAATATTGAAACATAACCGATAAGTAATTTCCAGTCGTCCTGGAGCCGTCAATTTCCTGTACACACGTATGATATAGAATTATCCTTTCAAACCCAAACATTTTCAACACTTAACAAACCACCTCTGCTTATGACAAAACCAATTCACTCAAATCAAAGCCAATTCATTTGAAATCCGCGTCAGGCTGCTCTTATCCATTGTAGGTGGGAATATGCGGCGAAAAAAATAACATTACATAAGGGGAGGATCTACGAAACGGAAAAATACGCAATAAAACGTAAAATTTTTACAAGCATTTACACATTCAAAATTATGCTAAACGAAATCGTAAAAAAAAACTTTGCGGTGACAATCTCAACAAAGCAAGAATTATTAAAAGTTTTTTATTGTTTGTGTTTTCGGAGCGAGTGGGAAATTTATTAAGTAATTCCAAAAGGGTTACAAGCAGAGGAGATAAATTAACCTTAAGAATGTGATAGTGCGAGATTAAGGCGGCAGATGTAAATTTTAAGGGCGAAAAGGGAACGTTGACCACGACAGGAAAGTAGTAATACGGACCCTTTTGAGGGGTAATTAATTATCGATTATCCCTATTAATGGCTTTTTAATCGATAATTAATGGGTTTTTAATTGATAATTAATGGGTTTTAAATCGATAATTAATGGGTTTT
The DNA here is from genome assembly GCA_029207805.1 of Tribolium confusum. Lineage (NCBI taxonomy): Eukaryota > Metazoa > Arthropoda > Insecta > Coleoptera > Tenebrionidae > Tribolium > Tribolium confusum. The sequence continues at coordinate 18,755,104 of JALGAY010000006.1, forward strand.
TAATTGATAATTAACGACTTCTTAATTGATAATTAATGATTTTTTAATCGAAATAAAATTGAAAATTAACGATTTTTTAATCGATATTTAATTTATATTTAACGGGGTTTTAATTGATAATTAACGATTTTTTAATGGTTGTTTAATTGAAAATTTACGATAAAATAATGACTCATCAACTTTCTTTAGCAATTAGTGGCTCTATATATAAGTTTACGTATTTGTTCTATTTCCCATTCAAGTTTTCTAAGTGCCTTTGTGAAGTAGATCCCCAGGTGTCGTCTTTGTTGATTTAAGGTAAAATTTTTAATCATTTATTTATTTATTTATTATAACAAGCATTCATTTTTATTAGATGACTTCCAAACGTGTGTCACCTCTTCGTGTACGCTCTTCATCGAAACGTTCCAAGACCTCCAAAGTGTCCTATGAAACTCCTGGTGAAAATGCTCTATCGTTGCAAGCGCCTCTGACACCTCCTCCACCACCACCAGCTCCAGAAGCGGTTTTTCAAATGGACTCTGCAATTTCGCCTGAAACAGCTTACACTTACGAGGATGCCATAACACCTGATGATTGGTACGACAAAGCTGTTAACCAAACCTTGGTCGACGTTGCTGTGAGAGTCGAGAAGAACGAGGCTGACAAACTTGAACGACAGATTACCAACGAAAGACATCGTTTAATCCATGAGACTATCTATCCGATTACAAAGCTTGGTAGCAAATTTCTTTCGGTAGGAGTTAATCCTTTTGAAGATTACGCCCCAACGCTGAAAATTTATAATCCTGAACAAACGGCTGCGATGTGTTTTTCAATCGAAACTTTTGAAGATTTTTTAAATAAGCTGGGAAAAAATCGAAAAGAGATGACATCCTTTTCCGAGGGTCAAATATTGTGTATGTTAAGTAATTATGTTGTTGTAATGTGTAAGCACCAAGCACTTCAATTTTTACCACACAATGCAACTATGTACAAATCTCTATTTTTGGCTTGTGATACAGTGAACACTGTTTTAAATATGAGAGAGCATTTGATGAATCTCCTTCAATCTCGAAAAATTCAATATAAATTATATCCCTGCTATCAAAATTTTATAAATCGAGTTGCATTAGAAGTGATGGAAAAAGGAAGTGATGATTTTTATCAAAAATTGTTTGATCTAATTAAAAATAATTATGAACAAAATGGTACGCTTTATGAAATTGTATTAAAATTACCTGTAAATGTTAAACAAGATGTCGATGCTAGAGTTAAATATTATAGGGAGCACAACGATTATGATTGTTTGTGATAATAAAATAAATAAATAATAATAAGTAAAAAAAAATATATTTGAAAATGTTTTCTCTATCCTTCCTGTCTGCGTCTGATTATGTCTAGACTCAAGATTTCGTTAATTCTATATACCTAAGGATGAGACGAAAAATATGTTAGACCAAATTGACCGGAAAATTTATGAAAAAGGGTTGGGTGTGCAAAATTAAGATGCTAGACGACTGAGCTTTGTGAAAGTTGAGTCAAAACGGCGCGTCTGATGATTAGGAGAGTGAACACTGTTTTAAATATGGGAAAGCATTTGATGAATCTCCTTCAATCGCGAAAAATCCAATATAAATTTTATTCTTGCTATCAAAATTTTATAAATCAAGTTGCATTAGAAGTGATGGATAAAGGTAGTGATAATTTTGATCAAAAATTGTTTCATTTAATTAATAATAATTATGAAGAAAATAGTACACTTTATGAAATTGTACTAAAATTACCTGTAAATGTTAAACAAGATGTTGATACTAAAGTTAAGTATTATAGGGATCACAGCGATTATGATTGTTAATAATAAAATATAATAAAATAAAATAAATAAAGCAAAAATGTGTTTGAAATTTTTTCTTCTTTCCAATCTCTAAGACCTGCAAGAGTCATTTATGTCTAGACTCAAAAAGATTTTTTTAATTCTATGTACCTAAGAATAAGATGAAAAGTTTCTACACCAAACTGAACGGTAACATTGTGAAAATAGATAATAGATGGGTGTGCAAATGAAAAGATATGTACTGAACGTTTTAGCATTGTGTATGAAGAATCAAAACGGCGTCTGGAGATTAAGAGATTACCTGTCGGATACGACAGGCAAAGGCGTATCTAATGAAGCGAGAATAACTTGTTCCTAAATAAAGTAGTTATAGGTAAATTTTGTTATAGGTTTAGAAAAAGTATTTTGTACAACATGTTTACAAAGTCTGCACAGCTTCTCTAAATAATAGTTTTCAATTTTCAAAATATTTTAAATTTCTACTTTTAATTTACTTTTATTTAAAATTTACTTTACAAATTTGTATTCTAATTTTTAACTATTTCATATATTTATTTTCATTAGTATATCGTCAGTGATGTTTTTACATTTACAATAGACTATAATTTATAGTGTACTGTTTAGTCAACAAACACGTACTTTTTTACGCCTAATTTTTAATTAGATAAAATCGGTAATGATACATTTCTTTTTGCAAAACTTGAAAAAACTTAATTAAAGTTTTTAAGAAAATGTTTGTTTTACTTTTTAGGAATTAAAATTACAAAAACTAAATTTTATGTTAAGTACGAAAACTCCAATGACACAGTCAAACCCAAAAAGAAAAAAAAAATACACAAAAGAGTAAAAATTTATATTTTGCAGTTGTAATGACCAAAAATTTTAATTTATTTAATTACATAAAAATTGTTTACATACATTTTTTTTTTACAATACATTTCTTTTTATTTATTAAATTAAAAAAAAACTCAGTTTTAAGAAAAATTTAACATTTACTTTTCTAGAAAGTAAAATACGAAAGACTAAAATTTATATTTCGCTGCTGCAATCAACATAAAATTGTAATTTATTTAGTTTGATAAAATCGGTTATGATACATTTACTTTTGTTCACTAAATTTTATAAAAACTTTGTTAAAAGTTTTAAGAAAAAAAAAATTGTATTTACTAGAATTTAAGTACGGAAGACTTTTAAAATTTATATTTTGCTGTGGTAATCAACAAAGACTTGTAATTTATGCAGTTAGATAAAATTGATTATGATACATTTCTTTTTGTTTACTTATTTATAAAAACTTTATAAAAAATTTTTAAAATACTTAAGTTTTATATTTACTTTTCTAGAAATGAAAATATGAAAGACTAAAATTTATATTTTGCTGCTGTAATCATCGAAGATTTGTAATTTATTAAGTTAGATAAAATCAATTATGACATATTTCTTTTTGTTTACTAATTTATAAAAACTTAGTTAAAAGCTTTAAGATAAGTTCTGTATTTACTTTTCTAGAAATAGAAAAATTGAAATATGAAAAACTAAAAGTTATATTTTGTTGTAATCAACAAAGATTTGTAATTTATTAAGTTAGATAAAATTGATTATGACAATTTTTTTTTGCTTACTAAATTTATAATATCTTAGTTAAAACTTTTATGGAAAATTTTGTATTTACTTTCTAAAAATTAAAATACAAAAAAAAGTATTTTTTCTACTTTTGCGTTGAATTTAACAAGCATGTGTAATACATTCAATTAGATAAAATCTTTTTAGTTGGCCAAATTTAAAAAAACGTAATCCAAATGTTTAAATGAATTTTACATTTACTTTCTAGAAATTAAAAATACAAAAAAGTAAAATTTGTATTTTGCTGTTGTATTTAACAAGAAAATGCAATTTATTCAATTAGGTAAAATTGGTACTAATTGCTTTTTTTTTGTTCGTTAAAAATACACCAAGACGTTTCAGCAAGGAGTTTAGAAAAAAGTAATCAAATTTAAAAACAAATATTTCATTTACTTTCTAGAAGCTAAAATGTACAGAAAAACAAAAATTTATGTTTTGCTGTTAAAGTTAACAAAACATGCTAAGTTTATTTTTCTGTCATTTATACTTAATTATATTTTTTTGAAAACTAATTTTTATATTTAAATTTTTGTTGTTTGGTGAGTATAAACTAACAATTGTGTTAGACTTTCAATGTAAAATATTATTAAAATAATTTTTAATGGTTATATTAAATTTGATAAAGTCAGTAACAATTAATTATACTTGTAAGAACGATTCAAAGGCGTGGAATTAAAGCAGGCTTAGTCAAAAATAGAATTTGTTTACTTAATTATTATTACTGTAACTTTAGATGTCAGAAATTATTGTATAACATTCTTTTAGAAAAATAAGTTAACTACTATATCAACGTTTTGTGCTGGAAACGCAGTCAGTAGCAGTTACAATAAAGACAATTCAATATTAGTTTTCCACTTTTCCACAAGCAAATTAAAGTTGAAAAAATTGAAACATAATTCTGACATTTTTAACATTTTAAAAAAGATGCATAATTCTTGAACATGACAACTAACTGAGATTCCAAGACTTAGGATCGCTCAATAACCACATATTAATTTTCGTCAAAACATTTCTGGTTGCCTGCCAAATGTAGAAAAATGTAAGCAAAAAGTTTCTTACATATAACTGACTAAAATTTGTATTTGGTAATGTTAATAATTACATAATAACAAGTAAATTTTTATTTAAGTTTATTTCTAATTATAGCTCTCACTTTTTTTCAAAGCTGGTTTTAGAATTTACATTTATGTAATTTAGTTTTTAAACAAGTATAATAAGCATTTTATGCTTTAATTTTATTAGGTACGCTAAAATTTGTTTTAAAATATTGTAATATTATTGTGACTTTTTATTATTTTCAAAAAACTTCAGTTTAAATATGAAAATATTTTATGATTATAACAATAGTCTAGAACATCCATATGTTGGGTAACATTTCAAAAAGTAATTAATAAATTATCTTTATTACTTATATGCAATTTATATCCTAATCATTTACCGTTAGATAAATTATTAGATTAATAATGCGTAATGTAAATTAAGTAAAGAATATTTTATATTCCAAATTAAAACCTATTGACAATACTAAATTAAAAAATAACTAAACTGTATTATCTTAGATGCTATTCTTTTTGACCGGCTGTATGACCATTCTACATCACCTTTAATTTTTGTCTCAAAAATTAAAATTAGAGTTAGGTATTAATCAAAATGACAATTTGTGAGTATTTAAATTTTGCACAGTAAAGAAGGATCAAGTACAAAACAAAGAAGTATATCTAGAATTATACTTATTGAACTAATATCTTAAATAGTAAGTCACTAATAAGAAATAATTAACAAATTCTAATTTTAAATTAGCGCTTTTATGGTAGAACACAACAATAATAAGTAAAATCACTAAATGCTAAACTACAAACTCAACGACACTTTTACAATTGTTTTTAACTTAAAATTAATAAATATATTATTTTTACAAAAATTTATGTATTTGTAACTATAATTTATTTCAGAGTTATTGTTATCTCAGTAGACCATTAGGATTCAACCAATAGCGCATAGCATTACAAACGTAACATTAGTAATTATAGATTAATTTGTCAAAATAAAAAAAATAAAAACAAATTTAAGATACACTAAACGTTGAGATAGTTTACTATCATGTATAAGATATTTTGCAAAGTAATATTTCAATTATTGACAAACTAAATAACTAAAATAAAAAACTATTTCATCAACATAGGAAGTTTTTTCCTAAATTTAGGATATTTTATAAAAAAGATGAGAATACATATTTAGGAGGAAAAGCTCTGTAGATAACTTTTAGGGTATATTTAACGACTACTAAATTACCAAATAATGTTAAACTGTTACTTTTTTGATGCCAACTTAATAAGTATTTTTTCACCATAGAGTAATTTACATATATCACTTATTTAAAAAAAAAAGTGATTTATTATCTATTTATCAGCAATAAATTAAAAATTGTATGCTGTAAAAAAACTATATTTTTTCTATTTACTTTGTGATTGCAATCATTTTTAAAAATGACATAAGTTTTGGGAAAATTTAGCTTAGTTTTAGGGGATTTTGACCCATCGCCATCATATAGGGGTCAAATTATCGTCATTAGGTTGGCAACACTGATATGAGTGAGGGTTTAAAAAATGTTTTATATCCATTTTCTGAAGAGAATTTGTAATTGTGTACATTGTTTACATAAAACAAAATGACGTATTAGATACTTTAATTTAAAGTTTAGATGTCTAAAATCTGTATTCTGATAAACTGTTTATCATGTAAAGTTTGCAAAATCTAAAAAAATTTTTTTATTTTTTGTAAATTTAATATTAAAATATTAATATTTTAAAAATATTTTTAAAAAAAGTGCAACTTGTTTGTGTTGAATAAGTAAATTAGATTCATTCAATTAATAATATTATTTTTTAATTAATTTAATATGAAAATTGAACAGTTTAGTAATGATTTTAATAAAACAGGTCTGTGAAGTAAACATTTTCAGTTTTGTATATCATACATGGTCAGATACATAATGATCTTCAAACATTCTAACATCATAAAAATTGCTTGATAGTTAATGTGACAAATTACGAAATAAATTAATTTTTATAAAGTTAATGTAATATGATTTCAATCAATGTTGCAGCTGCACGAGCCACTGTTGTGATATCTCTGTGTATTGATTGGAGGGCATTCTTAGATTCTGATGATATTGTACTCTAATTTAAAAACAAGCACGCAAAACCTAAAAGAAGTATAAGTTACCAACATTTTCTTCTACCGACCCCTAATGACCGTCAATAGCGTCTGTTTCCGCGGAGCGGATGTGGGCGCAAGACGGTCATTAGGGGTCGGTAGAAGAAAATGTTGGTAACTTATACTTCTTTTAGGTTTTGCGTGCTTGTTTTTAGATTAGAGTACAATATCATCAGAATCTAAGAATGCCCTCCAATCAATACACAGAGATATCACAACAGTGGCTCGTGCAGCTGCAACATTGATTGAAATCATATTACATTAACTTTATAAAAATTAATTTATTTCGTAATTTGTCACATTAACTATCAAGCAATTTTTATGATGTTAGAATGTTTGAAGATCATTATGTATCTGACCATGTATGATATACAAAACTGAAAATGTTTACTTCACAGACCTGTTTTATTAAAATCATTACTAAACTTTTCAATTTTCATATTAAATTAATTAAAAAATAATATTATTAATTGAATGAATCTAATTTACTTATTCAACACAAACAAATTGCACTTTTTTTAAAAATATTTTTAAAATATTAATATTTTAATATTAAATTTACAAAAAATAAAAAAAATTTTTTAGATTTTGCAAACTTTACATGATAAACAGTTTATCAGAATACAGATTTTAGACATCTAAACTTTAAATTAAAGTATCTAATACGTCATTTTGTTTTATGTAAACAATGTACACAATTACAAATTCTCTTCAGAAAATGGATATAAAACATTTTTTAAACCCTCACTCATATCAGTGTTGCCAACCTAATGACGATAATTTGACCCCTATATGATGGCGATGGGTCAAAATCCCCTAAAACTAAGCTAAATTTTCCCAAAACTTATGTCATTTTTAAAAATGATTGCAATCACAAAGTAAATAGAAAAAATATAGTTTTTTTACAGCATACAATTTTTAATTTATTGCTGATAAATAGATAATAAATCACTTTTTTTTTTAAATAAGTGATATATGTAAATTACTCTATGGTGAAAAAATACTTATTAAGTTGGCATCAAAAAATTAACAGTTTAACATTATTTGGTAATTTAGTAGTCGTTAAATATACCCTAAAAGTTATCTACAGAGCTTTTCCTCCTAAATATGTATTCTCATCTTTTTTATAAAATATCCTAAATTTAGGAAAAAACTTCCTATGTTGATGAAATAGTTTTTTATTTTAGTTATTTAGTTTGTCAATAATTGAAATATTACTTTGCAAAATATCTTATACATGATAGTAAACTATCTCAACGTTTAGTGTATCTTAAATTTGTTTTTATTTTTTTTATTTTGACAAATTAATCTATAATTACTAATGTTACGTTTGTAATGCTATGCGCTATTGGTTGAATCCTAATGGTCTACTGAGATAACAATAACTCTGAAATAAATTATAGTTACAAATACATAAATTTTTGTAAAAATAATATATTTATTAATTTTAAGTTAAAAACAATTGTAAAAGTGTCGTTGAGTTCGTAGTTTAGCATTTAGTGATTTTACTTATTATTGTTGTGTTCTACCATAAAAGCGCTAATTTAAAATTAGAATTTGTTAATTATTTCTTATTAGTGACTTACTATTTAAGATATTAGTTCAATAAGTATAATTCTAGATATACTTCTTTGTTTTGTACTTGATCCTTCTTTACTGTGCAAAATTTAAATACTCACAAATTGTCATTTTGATTAATACCTAACTCTAATTTTAATTTTTGAGACAAAAATTAAAGGTGATGTAGAATGGTCATACAGCCGGTCAAAAAGAATAGCATCTAAGATAATACAGTTTAGTTATTTTTTAATTTAGTATTGTCAATAGGTTTTAATTTGGAATATAAAATATTCTTTACTTAATTTACATTACGCATTATTAATCTAATAATTTATCTAACGGTAAATAATTAGGATATAAATTGCATATAAGTAATAAAGATAATTTATTAATTACTTTTTGAAATGTTACCCAACATATGGATGTTCTAGACTATTGTTATAATCATAAAATATTTTCATATTTAAACTGAAGTTTTTTGAAAATAATAAAAAGTCACAATAATATTACAATATTTTAAAACAAATTTTAGCGTACCTAATAAAATTAAAGCATAAAATGCTTATTATACTTGTTTAAAAACTAAATTACATAAATGTAAATTCTAAAACCAGCTTTGAAAAAAAGTGAGAGCTATAATTAGAAATAAACTTAAATAAAAATTTACTTGTTATTATGTAATTATTAACATTACCAAATACAAATTTTAGTCAGTTATATGTAAAAAAACTTTTTGCTTACATTTTTCTACATTTGGCAGGCAACCAGAAATGTTTTGACGAAAATTAATATGTGGTTATTGAGCGATCCTAAGTCTTGGAATCTCAGTTAGTTGTCATGTTCAAGAATTATGCATCTTTTTTAAAATGTTAAAAATGTCAGAATTATGTTTCAATTTTTTCAACTTTAATTTGCTTGTGGAAAAGTGGAAAACTAATATTGAATTGTCTTTATTGTAACTGCTACTGACTGCGTTTCCAGCACAAAACGTTGATATAGTAGTTAACTTATTTTTCTAAAAGAATGTTATACAATAATTTATGACATCTAAAGTTACAGTAATAATAATTAAGTAAACAAATTCTATTTTTGACTAAGCCTGCTTTAATTCCACGCCTTTGAATCGTTCTTACAAGTATAATTAATTGTTACTGACTTTATCAAATTTAATATAACCATTAAAAATTATTTTAATAATATTTTACATTGAAAGTCTAACACAATTGTTAGTTTATACTCACCAAACAACAAAAATTTAAATATAAAAATTAGTTTTCAAAAAAATATAATTAAGTATAAATGACAGAAAAATAAACTTAGCATGTTTTGTTAACTTTAACAGCAAAACATAAATTTTTGTTTTTCTGTACATTTTAGCTTCTAGAAAGTAAATGAAATATTTGTTTTTAAATTTGATTACTTTTTTCTAAACTCCTTGCTGAAACGTCTTGGTGTATTTTTAACGAACAAAAAAAAAGCAATTAGTACCAATTTTACCTAATTGAATAAATTGCATTTTCTTGTTAAATACAACAGCAAAATACAAATTTTACTTTTTTGTATTTTTAATTTCTAGAAAGTAAATGTAAAATTCATTTAAACATTTGGATTACGTTTTTTTAAATTTGGCCAACTAAAAAGATTTTATCTAATTGAATGTATTACACATGCTTGTTAAATTCAACGCAAAAGTAGAAAAAATACTTTTTTTTGTATTTTAATTTTTAGAAAGTAAATACAAAATTTTCCATAAAAGTTTTAACTAAGATATTATAAATTTAGTAAGCAAAAAAAATTGTCATAATCAATTTTATCTAACTTAATAAATTACAAATCTTTGTTGATTACAACAAAATATAACTTTTAGTTTTTCATATTTCAATTTTTCTATTTCTAGAAAAGTAAATACAGAACTTATCTTAAAGCTTTTAACTAAGTTTTTATAAATTAGTAAACAAAAAGAAATATGTCATAATTGATTTTATCTAACTTAATAAATTACAAATCTTCGATGATTACAGCAGCAAAATATAAATTTTAGTCTTTCATATTTTCATTTCTAGAAAAGTAAATATAAAACTTAAGTATTTTAAAAATTTTTTATAAAGTTTTTATAAATAAGTAAACAAAAAGAAATGTATCATAATCAATTTTATCTAACTGCATAAATTACAAGTCTTTGTTGATTACCACAGCAAAATATAAATTTTAAAAGTCTTCCGTACTTAAATTCTAGTAAATACAATTTTTTTTTTCTTAAAACTTTTAACAAAGTTTTTATAAAATTTAGTGAACAAAAGTAAATGTATCATAACCGATTTTATCAAACTAAATAAATTACAATTTTATGTTGATTGCAGCAGCGAAATATAAATTTTAGTCTTTCGTATTTTACTTTCTAGAAAAGTAAATGTTAAATTTTTCTTAAAACTGAGTTTTTTTTTAATTTAATAAATAAAAAGAAATGTATTGTAAAAAAAAAATGTATGTAAACAATTTTTATGTAATTAAATAAATTAAAATTTTTGGTCATTACAACTGCAAAATATAAATTTTTACTCTTTTGTGTATTTTTTTTTTCTTTTTGGGTTTGACTGTGTCATTGGAGTTTTCGTACTTAACATAAAATTTAGTTTTTGTAATTTTAATTCCTAAAAAGTAAAACAAACATTTTCTTAAAAACTTTAATTAAGTTTTTTCAAGTTTTGCAAAAAGAAATGTATCATTACCGATTTTATCTAATTAAAAATTAGGCGTAAAAAAGTACGTGTTTGTTGACTAAACAGTACACTATAAATTATAGTCTATTGTAAATGTAAAAACATCACTGACGATATACTAATGAAAATAAATATATGAAATAGTTAAAAATTAGAATACAAATTTGTAAAGTAAATTTTAAATAAAAGTAAATTAAAAGTAGAAATTTAAAATATTTTGAAAATTGAAAACTATTATTTAGAGAAGCTGTGCAGACTTTGTAAACATGTTGTACAAAATACTTTTTCTAAACCTATAACAAAATTTACCTATAACTACTTTATTTAGGAACAAGTTATTCTCGCTTCATTAGATACGCCTTTGCCTGTCGTATCCGACAGGTAATCTCTTAATCTCCAGACGCCGTTTTGATTCTTCATACACAATGCTAAAACGTTCAGTACATATCTTTTCATTTGCACACCCATCTATTATCTATTTTCACAATGTTACCGTTCAGTTTGGTGTAGAAACTTTTCATCTTATTCTTAGGTACATAGAATTAAAAAAATCTTTTTGAGTCTAGACATAAATGACTCTTGCAGGTCTTAGAGATTGGAAAGAAGAAAAAATTTCAAACACATTTTTGCTTTATTTATTTTATTTTATTATATTTTATTATTAACAATCATAATCGCTGTGATCCCTATAATACTTAACTTTAGTATCAACATCTTGTTTAACATTTACAGGTAATTTTAGTACAATTTCATAAAGTGTACTATTTTCTTCATAATTATTATTAATTAAATGAAACAATTTTTGATCAAAATTATCACTACCTTTATCCATCACTTCTAATGCAACTTGATTTATAAAATTTTGATAGCAAGAATAAAATTTATATTGGATTTTTCGCGATTGAAGGAGATTCATCAAATGCTTTCCCATATTTAAAACAGTGTTCACTCTCCTAATCATCAGACGCGCCGTTTTGACTCAACTTTCACAAAGCTCAGTCGTCTAGCATCTTAATTTTGCACACCCAACCCTTTTTCATAAATTTTCCGGTCAATTTGGTCTAACATATTTTTCGTCTCATCCTTAGGTATATAGAATTAACGAAATCTTGAGTCTAGACATAATCAGACGCAGACAGGAAGGATAGAGAAAACATTTTCAAATATATTTTTTTTTACTTATTATTATTTATTTATTTTATTATCACAAACAATCATAATCGTTGTGCTCCCTATAATATTTAACTCTAGCATCGACATCTTGTTTAACATTTACAGGTAATTTTAATACAATTTCATAAAGCGTACCATTTTGTTCATAATTATTTTTAATTAGATCAAACAATTTTTGATAAAAATCATCACTTCCTTTTTCCATCACTTCTAATGCAACTCGATTTATAAAATTTTGATAGCAGGGATATAATTTATATTGAATTTTTCGAGATTGAAGGAGATTCATCAAATGCTCTCTCATATTTAAAACAGTGTTCACTGTATCACAAGCCAAAAATAGAGATTTGTACATAGTTGCATTGTGTGGTAAAAATTGAAGTGCTTGGTGCTTACACATTACAACAACATAATTACTTAACATACACAATATTTGACCCTCGGAAAAGGATGTCATCTCTTTTCGATTTTTTCCCAGCTTATTTAAAAAATCTTCAAAAGTTTCGATTGAAAAACACATCGCAGCCGTTTGTACAGGATTATAAATTTTCAGCGTTGGGGCGTAATCTTCAAAAGGATTAACTCCTACCGAAAGAAATTTGCTACCAAGCTTTGTAATCGGATAGATAGTCTCATGGATTAAACGATGTCTTTCGTTGGTAATCTGTCGTTCAAGTTTGTCAGCCTCGTTCTTCTCGACTCTCACAGCAACGTCGACCAAGGTTTGGTTAACAGCTTTGTCGTACCAATCATCAGGTGTTATGGCATCCTCGTAAGTGTAAGCTGTTTCAGGCGAAATTGCAGAGTCCATTTGAAAAACCGCTTCTGGAGCTGGTGGTGGTGGAGGAGGTGTCAGAGGCGCTTGCAACGATAGAGCATTTTCACCAGGAGTTTCATAGGACACTTTGGAGGTCTTGGAACGTTTCGATGAAGAGCGTACACGAAGAGGTGACACACGTTTGGAAGTCATCTAATAAAAATGAATGCTTGTTATAATAAATAAATAAATAAATGATTAAAAATTTTACCTTAAATCAACAAAGACGACACCTGGGGATCTACTTCACAAAGGCACTTAGAAAACTTGAATGGGAAATAGAACAAATACGTAAACTTATATATAGAGCCACTAATTGCTAAAGAAAGTTGATGAGTCATTATTTTATCGTAAATTTTCAATTAAACAACCATTAAAAAATCGTTAATTATCAATTAAAACCCCGTTAAATATAAATTAAATATCGATTAAAAAATCGTTAATTTTCAATTTTATTTCGATTAAAAAATCATTAATTATCAATTAAGAAGTCGTTAATTATCAATTAAAAACCCATTAATTATCGATTTAAAACCCATTAATTATCAATTAAAAACCCATTAATTATCGATTAAAAAGCCATTAATAGGGATAATCGATAATTAATTACCCCTCAAAAGGGTCCGTATTACTACTCAGGAAATTAGGAGAATTATTAAAATTTAAGTGAAATAACTTTAAGTATTAGCAGAGAGATAATTGTTCATTTTCTCCCTCGTCAGACAAATTACCGACCAACTTGTAAATTTTTTTCTCCTTCCATACATCCTCTCTCCGGGCTATCCTTAAATATCTCCTAATTTAAATCAGCGCGTCTTAATTAAAAATCTGAAATTTTCCGCGTACATGCACTTTAACATTGTTTCGTGCATAATTAACTCAGACGCGACAAGAAATTTTTGATTGTGGCTCCAAGTCCGTGAGGGCGAACAAATAACCGGACCAGCATTGTTCAGTCACAAAGCCTTCTCTCCCAACTTAATTTAGATAGCACATTGATTCTAGTTGAGTTAGTACAGAGAGTTTTTGCTTTAGGGCCAACAGTCCCGCACACACTTCTCGATGGGAGCAAGTCCAGAAGGAGGTGGCCACCACCGGGACCTACCACCTCACCGAAACCGAACTCATCTATGGAGCGAAATTGGGGTGGAGGAATGCTGTCAGGTGCATCGGGAGGATCCAGTGGTCTAAATTGCAAGTGAGTGGTTTATACAGCGTTTGCACAGCTATTCAGGTTAGAATGGAGTGTTTGCGTTCGCTTTCAATAACAAAGGATCGCCTCGGAGTTATTTAGCAGGATGTGATAATAAGACCGTGGATTTAGGGACCTGATGACTGGATAGCAGGGGGTACAAGTAACATTTTGTTTTTTTCTGGTTTATGTTCATTTCTCTAAACGATTTCTGTCGTATGCCCCCTATCGGTCTAAGTGGCTCCGTAAAAAGTCTTCGGCATCTCGGTATGTCCTTATGTGCCGTGTTTGCCCATGTGGCTCGGTTGAAAGCCTCGGCCCTTGCAATAACACGGCCATTAAGCATCGTTTTCCCGCTGTAAAGAAGCAATTCCGAGTTTATCTGGTAGAGTAGGGCGGCGAGGCGGCAGGATCTCGGTTAGATTAAAAGAGTCCCGGAATAAACTAAGCATGAAAATCGTCAAGTCAAGTCGAGCGTTTCCCGTATAAAGCAAACAAGAGATTCGTCATATTGACGTTCAGATTTGGCTTGATTAGCCTGAATCAGCAAGGCCTCTGGAAAAATCAGGTCACGTGCTTGGATTAGCTGCCAGGAGATGGTTATGGTGCATATTACTGGCCGTAATGGGATTAGTGCGCTAAGCTTGCAGATTTTTCTCTTATTTCAAAGAATCCCCGTGAAAATCTGGAGACAGCTGCGGTCTCATACATATTCCGAACAGTACGATAAACACAAGACCGCGTGAAGTGGGGGCGGTGTATAATAACTCGCTTGCGAAGTTGTCCACGACGATTATGCAACGAGAGATTCAAGTAAATGCTGGCAACTTGCCACTGAAAGAATGCTCTTCAACACATCTTTCAGGGATAAGGACGACTTGTTCAGTTTCGCGAAATGTGCCAGAAGATTATAATTTTCACATTATTACAACAACGAAAGCCGGAAAATTATGGGAAGGTTACTAGAATAATATTTTCAGACAAATAGTACGAGGTTTATACTGGTAGTGCCCTATAAATTATGCACATGCTAAGTATATTTTTTTTAGATATGAGAAAATTAACAATCACAATCGATCGCTTGTCCTTTTAATGTTCAAAATATATAACAATACGTCCCGATTAAATTAAGCCAAAATTTTACAAGTAAATAATTTGATAACCTGAGACAGACGGCTGCAGCGGTAGAGGTTTCATACATGCCACCCATACAGATTATTTACATCTCCCACTTAAAAAATATTGCAAATATTAAAAATCTTGCTAAAATCAAAAAAAAAATACTTTTTACTTGCAATTTTGAGTGAGGTAAAGATGTTTTTGGGATAAGTTGTCGATAAATCGTGGATCGATCAAGTGAAAAATCCGCGCGATAAGTTTTCCCTGATTAAATTTGTTTAGTGTCAGGTTGATCATGTCAGTGGCACGTTTACCAGAAGGGATGTTGTGTCAAGTATATCAGACACACGTCGAGGATTACTGCAGTAACGCGGTGAGGGTATCAGGCGAGCCGTGTAATTTTCTGTCTTAACATCGTTGGCATTCCAACGGCACGCAATCTGCAGATTAACACAACTTGAAATAAAAGAAAATTCTCTCGAAGTTTATTATTGGATTGGTGAATGAAAGAATGTGACGTGTGTCGATTACTTTTGGGATTGTTTGCATGAAATAACGGTAAAATTTGCTTTTAGGTCTTCGACTGCCGGTATGTAACCACCACCAGCGGAATGTTTGAGGCGTTATGCAACCACATCAAATACAGCACTAACAAAGGCAATATTCGGTAAGAAAAAAATTAAGCGTTAACGTATCTAAGTTAAATATGTTGATCCCTGGATTGACGGATTTTCCGAGTGAACGAAAAACGGATTAGGGGCTAATTCGAAAATTTTCTAGAAGGAAAAAGTTGAGAGTTTGTTAAAGAAAAATCTCGTTTTCTCGATTTGAGGTTACACAGATGTTTTAATCATTTGATATTGTCAAGCTGTCACGGGTTTTGACTAATGGATTTACTGTCTTGTTATAAAAATTAATAGGACGTCGAGGAGATACGCCCGAAAATTGCTAACCTAACTAAGCGCCGGTTATTGTGTTAGAGGCGGAAAATTGTAACAACTTTGTTTGAAATTTTTTTTGCTTCTAATCGGGTTGATTAAGTAGGGAAAAAATTCAATAAATTTTAATCCTGTTTATATCTTTTGCCAATATTCCTTTTGGGAGTGCAGGCTTGAGATTGAGCGCATAATTTCCATCCCACCTATTCATTCTCATCAACAATATCCACAGCCACATAATACAACTTTATCCATTCATGTTTATCGTCGACATTCAATTATAATTTTCTTGGGCTCAACGTCAAACATCCACCGTTGGCCTTATTGTAATTGAGATAGCGGAAGCTATCGACATTTTTCGCCGGATATATACACACACGTCTAACGGCTTTAGATATTAATGAAAAGCCATCGTCGGTACAATTATGAAAAATAAATATTTGTGGTGGAGTTCCGGACGCTAAGAAAGATAAAGTTCCTTATTTCAACAATAAATTTCAGCTTTCAGCTAATGTATTCTCCTGTTTATACTCTCGGAAATATCTCGGTACCATTCTGACAGCTTGTTTATACATATTAATGCCGAAATTACACTTAGAATACGTCGACTAAGCGACAGTTCAAAGATGAAAGACGCAGATTCCTTTTGTTATATCTTCCCCAACCTGGAAATTTTCAGAATGCTCCTTGATTTGATCGTTCGTATTGATTTGTCGACTTTCTATGTACATATTTATTGACTTGTATTACAAGAAACAGACGCTTTCTTGATTTGTTTTCCCAATATACCTCTACGTCATGCATCTGAAGTAATTGAACGTCAGGGAAAACACCATTCCAGACATACCAACTGAAAATTACGTACCAAAGTACAAAATGTACGCTGAAATTAAGTGAAATAAATGGACTGAATTTTCTTTAAGCGCTCATATTAAAGAAACAACTAATTTTAAACAGTGTTTTATTTCAGTGTTTACAATGTACATAATTACAGTGTAGCAAAGTTTGAACAAACAGCTTTAAACTGCAAAAAAAACAGGTTCAGACAGCTAGCTGTTTGCCGAGCAGAAGAATCGACTTTAGCTTAAAGAAAAGCGAGAGTTAAAAATTTTACTTTTCGTTCAAAAAAGAATGCTCAAATGCTATACAGATTCGGCGACCTCGTGGTTTGATGTAAAAAGTTGACGATAATTCGAAAATGCTTCACTTAGCATTTTGAAATATTTTGACCTCAGGAGTCAGCACAAAAAAATCTTAAAACGGAAGTGATCGCTATTTTTGCACCTTATCAAAATATTTCCCTTCCCAATTTTAAAGTGCAAAAATTGTTTATAAATAAAATTGTTGTTAAAACAATCCTAAAAAAAGAGCTGTTAAATACTTGAAAAATGACCCTATTTCAGAAGAAAGTACAAACAAGCAGAAACTTCACAACCACCAATCATTCAAACTTTCCATATAATATCAGTAGCAGGGTGATAAAACGATACAGAACACTAATACTACTCTCAAAATTAGGTGACGGCAAACGATAAGATTAGCAGTACATCGAACTGTTGTTGCTTTAACGACGTAATTGCTAATTGCCAAAATTTTCTTCTATAACCCGCCACGGTAATACACAGAGGTAAGACATAAACCTACCCTAACAAGAAATATGCAATCATAAAACAATAAAAATAAGTTTCTTGAAAAGAATAGAAAACAAAAATTAAAAAAAGGAAACAAAAAATAGATACAAAACCTGTTAGTAAATTATAGACAATTCCTATATGTATAAAATATCGGACGATAAGCTTACAAAAAATTCTTTGATAGAGTGTAAAACGATAATAATAATTCAAAAACCAACAAAGTTGTCAACAACGGATCATCATATCATAATAGTTCAATCCGTACATATGAAATTTAAATTGTGTCTTCAAATCTTACTGTCTCTATAAAGTTTAATTTGTGAAACCGATTTAAAATACATGGAAGTTCAATTTCATAAATATTTGCTATGCTTCCTGCGGGCACCCAGTCACTCTAATGCTGCGGATTCCCTGCGAAAGTATACATTCCCAATTTTATTTTCCCTAAACATACTCATTTATATTTTTAACTTTTGTTTTGTTTATTTATCTACCTTCATAGTACCTTTTAATCTTTCTACAATTTAACCAAAAACTGAATTTTACGCATAATAATCACTGATCAGAATCCAAACTGTCATTTTACGCAAATTCAAAAGCTTTTTAGCTTTTACCATAAGTTTAGATTTAGCAATATTATATATATATATATATATTAGCAATCTAACGCTGAGGACTCCTAATGTTTTTATGACTGTAACGTACAACTGCTTTTGCTTAACCTAAGTTAAATCAAATAAAAAACATGAAACAGATTTTTAAAATAAAAGTGTTAAATCCAATATCAAATTGACAGTTTTCACTCAAATGACAAATGAGTGTGTATATAAAATTTTCTGGTCAAGATGCAAAAGCATGATGTAGGTACTAGGTACAGCATCTGCAGCGGCCGCGAAATTCGTTTTCTCAGATTGGCCACCAAAATCTATTTTCCTGCCGTGACCATTAATGGTTTTTGTGATCTATTAATCTTAATTATACATGTTGTACTAATATTATCCATTTTATGGTTGAACATAAATTTTGTATACCTCTCGTTTGCAAAATTTATTTTGTGTCCTTTAGGCTATTGAGCAGAGGTAACAAATTTTAAATTACTATAATTATTAGAGAGCGGAATTATAGGAAAATGTAGGAATTAAAGCAGTTCAACACTCGGTTTTATCATTAAAACATTAATGGAAACTATCGAACATTTGTAGGTGCGGCATGAAAATAAATTTGAATTATTTCGACAGATTATTTCATAAACA
This sequence comes from Tribolium confusum, assembly GCA_029207805.1. Lineage (NCBI taxonomy): Eukaryota > Metazoa > Arthropoda > Insecta > Coleoptera > Tenebrionidae > Tribolium > Tribolium confusum. The sequence continues at coordinate 18,774,165 of JALGAY010000006.1, forward strand.
GAAATTAAGTGAAATGGAAGAATAACTCGTATTCAGACGTCCATAATTATGCGTAAAAGTGGCTCATTTAATGCAAGCCGACTTTGCCAACTCGGTTATTTATTAAAGGATTTTCACAGATTACAATGTTTTTCCCTGAAACTTATGTGTCTAAATTGGTTTTGGAATGTGCGAGTTGAGTATTTGCTAGGATTTAGTTGTGAAAATGAAGTTGTGCACGTGCTGCAAGATTCCGCGTCCGTAATTGCAAATACGTTGCGTTCCTCCGGGAATTTACAAATACGTCCCGTAAGAGTTTCCGGCGACGAAAATTTCATCCCGAATTTTTAATCACACTTGAGTGTAATTCTTACGTTAAAATTCAATTTAGTGGTCAATAGAACCGAAAACGTCTCATTTAATTAACTACAAATACTTATTCCGCGATGGCATTTCGCCGAAAACTAATTAAAACTTGAATTAACAAAATAGTCGCAGACAACTTCAATTAACACAACAAAAATCTTACGAGATGGTCTGAAGAGTTGGAAATGACATATCTCATCCATTTCTGCTTTTAAACAAATAGCGCCTTTGTTGCATTATTAACGACATCTTTTGAGCTTGAGTAGTTATTCAAGTGGCCAGGAAACGAGTTAAGGCAAAAATGAATCAGAGACGCAGGTGCTAAATTAAATACAAACTCGGTTTAATCCAGAAACGTTGATGGGTACAAATTAGGTTTAACGAAACGGTTTTTAATTTATATAGATGATCGCATTTAAGAATTTTTTGCCAGACGTTTAAATCCAACTTTTCCGTGTGGTTTTTTCTATGCAAATGGCTTTATTTTACGGACGAAAAGCTTTCTGATACGATTCGAATCTAGATTCAAAGATTTACCGGTGCTGTATTCTTACGTTAGACGTTTAGAAAGAACCGACATAGTCTCAATGTCAAGAACAAGAATAAAGAAAAACGAGGAATGAGTTTGTCATTCAATTCTTTTTTACAGTTGACAAGTCGTTTTTTACACTTGATTTTGTGTGTTTTAACAATTTTAAAACGTTTTATTTGAAAGCTGATTTCACATTTTCTTTCAAAAAATATTTTATCAAGGAGACTGTTACATTCTTATAGAAATCATACGACCAGTAAAATTATTATTTTTGAATTGTTCGAAAACCTTAAAAAGACAATAAATTTTACGTCTATTACATACTGAGAATCATTCTAGAATTTTTTAATAATAATAATAAATGGTCTTTATTTAAATTGTGTATACAACTCGGGAGGCAGTCTAGGAATTGCTATTCAAACTCAACCCCCAATTTTCTGACAGTCACACGCTTTGGTAAATTAAATTGATTCGAAGAAAATTTTATTAATTTATAAAAATAATAAATTAATAAAATTTAATTTAAAAAATTAAAAAAAAAATAAAAAATTTAAATTAATAAAAAAACTATAAATTAATATTAATTTATTAAGCCATAAGAGGTATCTAGTTTTGGTAAGTTTCTGAGAATTAACAAGAAGCGAGACGTGTTCTAGTGATATATTGTTGAAGAAAAACAATTATTTACTTGTGGATGACGCTTCTCCCTCAATAAATCACATGCCTAGTTCTGCTAGTTCTAATCCTCCACGATAAAAAGCATATCGCAATTGTTAACTGTCGTGAATAGATCCCAATGTGTATAAAATGTCGTATAGTTTTAAATTTTGTATAGAACTGTCCCCTATGATTCCCAATTTTAATGGGACTTGTCACTTGTGGTTTCTAATTTTTATGAAATTATCGAGTGTCGCTTGCAGTTCCTTATAAATTAAAGACCTTACTATTAAATATGGATTGGGAGTCGACAGTGTTCATAAAAATTAGACGAAAGTTTAATTAAAATGGAGAGTAGGATGCGACAATAAAAATTATATATCGTAGATAAATAAAATGTAACACACCTGTTTCTAAAAATTAAAAAAAAACGGTTTTTCAAGAATAAAACAATATAAGTGAGCACGCAGTAAAAAAACTTGTTAGTGTTTTTTAAAAGTGTTTGAGTGTAGAATTGCGTAAGATTTTTTTTAAAAACGTAATCCTTGTATCAGGTGATTTAAAAGTATAGAGCAATATTTTAGCCAAAAATAAAAATCACAAATGTAAAAAATCATTATTTCTCAACGAATAAGAAAAGTGATCGGCTAATTAATTATTATTGTAACGAACTATTCTGAAAGATTTCGCGGCACGATTGCACACTCAGCGAGTTCCCATAAATATGACGTCATTCCGTGCACTGACTCACCTTATAGCGTGTGTTTCTGGGAATTATTAGGTAGGTCCATTGACTGCATTCGAAGAATCCTTACGCATCGGTCTGTATATAAAGTAAGCAGAGAGCAATGATCGAACAGTTGAATAGTTGAGCTTTGAGCCGAGTTCAGGAAAGCGATAAAGATATTTAATGTTATTTAGTTACTTATTTATTGAATATTGAATATTTCCAATATTCAAACATATCCATTACCGATTAATAATTATTAAATTATTTATTGAGTTATTGTTGTATCGTTTGTGTAAATGATTCGTTATGAATATGAAATAAACTATTCGTTAAAAAATCCAATCTTTTAAATTACAAGAACCAGAATATGGAGCGTCGTTACATTATTATAGAATGTGTAAAAATATGGACGGAGAATAAACAACTGAAAATTTTTTACCCCTAAATAAAGCACTTTAACAACTCTATAAAATGTTCAACTTTTCATGTTACAACTTACGTTAAGTTAGTTATTAATTTAAATTAATTTATGTAATTGTAAGCCGGGCTTTAAAACTAAAGCACAATTAGGAATTTAATTTTATTATTATATACCGTCAACTTATAGTATCCCCGTATAACAAACTTTCTCAGTCCTGCATTGTACAATAAAAATCACTTTCTACTTAATCTCAACAGTATTAAAGCAAAACGCCCCTAAAAGATAATTCATAACGACACCCTACGACCATTCCACATACGCTTCCCCCATCCATCAAAAATTCAAAGCATTTCTGAAAGTTTCCATCGAAATTGGTGTCATTCCCGTCTGAACCGCACCATTTCACCGTAAAACCTTCCTTTTCGTAACTGCAATTTTATGTAAACCATATTCTAAAATGTGCATGTGCTACATTCTTCTCCAGGTCGGCCATAACGATCTTCCCCCAGAGAACCGACGGCCGTCACGACTACAAAGTCTGGAATCCTCAACTGCTGAGTTATGCCGGATACCGTCAACCAGACGGGTCAATCCTCGGCGATCCCCTAAATGTCGAGTTCACCGAAGTCTGCCTCCGACTGGGGTGGCGCGGTCCTGGCACTCAATGGGACATGCTACCCTTGGTCATCTCCGCCAACGGACATGACCCTGACTACTTCGACATTCCCTCGGAACTCATCCTCGAAGTCCCCCTGACCCACCCCACGTAACTATTTCTTCTACTACAGATCTACTTCTAATATTTGTTTTAAATTTAGATATGAATGGTTCGAAGGGTTGGGTCTGAAATGGTATGCCCTGCCGGCCGTCTCTAACATGATGTTCGACGTGGGAGGGCTCCAATTTACTGCAGCCCCCTTCAACGGCTGGTATATGAGTACGGAGATCGGCTGTAGAAACATCTGCGATACCCACCGACTGAACATGCTTGAGCCTGTGGCACTTGCTATGGGTCTGGATACTCGAACACCAGTGACTCTCTGGAAGGACAAGGCTATGGTGGAAATCAACGTCGCAGTGTTGCACAGTTTCCAAGCAAAAGGCGTGACGATAGTCGACCACCACACCGCCTCCGAATCCTTCATGAAACACCTGGAGAACGAAGTGAGACTCCGAAACGGCTGTCCAGCCGATTGGGTCTGGATCGTGCCACCCTTAAGCGGGTCGGCGACCCCGGTCTTCCACCAGGAGATGGCTCTGTATTACTTGAAGCCGTCTTACGAGTATCAAGTGAGTGGAATTGGATTCTGGATAGAATCCCGGTAATAACTGTCATGAAATGCGTGAAATACACACTACAGCCGACGATTACCACCCTTGTACACACATTTTCGGGGTATTAAGGGATTTTGAGGCGAAATGGACGACGGATTTTGTTATTATTTGTTTCGAGTGAAATGTCAAATCGACGGCTTAAAAAAATTTCAATGTAAAGCACGTTCTCGAGGGTATAATGAGGCGGTGATTTCAAAAGATAGAAGCTTAGCGAAAAAAACTGTCAAGGACAATTGACACTACTTCATTTAGGTAAAGGCGTGACGATAAAGGAAAGATAATTTGATTTAGTTCGATGGCAGGATTGCATTAAGGGGCGGTAATCGTATTAAAATCGTACGGGGTGTTCTGTATTAGTCTAAACTAAATGTAAATTTAGCAGAAGATTTTCTTTTACAAAATGCCTTGAATCTATAACAATTTGTTAATAAATTATTGGAAACTTCTACTAAGCGATGTACCCTCGAGATAATGGATTTTGGTTCTACACTTAGTTCTAGAAAAATGAATTAATTAATAAAATTTATTACAGTGACAGTATTTGCAATTTAAAATGCGTTTGGTAGAAGTGATTCTCCTCCTTTGATTTATACTTTCTTTTTTTAATACTGTTTGGTTTCCAGTCTTGCACCTTTTCACTGAGACCTTCAACCAAGGAGCCTTGATTCTATCTGTTTCCGATTACCTTTTCATCTTCCGCTAGGAGAAATTGTCGCGCTACTTCTATTTCCCTGAGTTCCAACTCTAATATCTGCTTTCGTTTAGACGACTTAATGTTCTTGAGTGAAAACGCTTCTATCATTGAATTTTCTTTTTGCAAACTATTCCTTTTACTAGCGTTGAAACCCTTGAATGAAAGTTCTCCGCTTGACCTCTGTTATTCTACTAATAGACCCTTAGGATAAACGGTGTGTATACGTTTCCGCATTGCATATCCGTATAAATGTTGACAATACCTTTACAGAAACGAAGGATCGCTACGTTGGTGTGTTTTTTAAAGTTAACGTATCTGTACAAAAATACGGAAAATGGAAGAAACCAAACATATATCAAACAGCTTTATCCCAAGTGTCTAATTATGTTGCAAAAAAATTTAGTATATTTATGTTCTATCTCTCCTTTTAATTCTTCGATCTCTATGAAAACTATATACCTAAAAGTAACAACATTGAATGTCAGAACTAATAGAAAATTAATTCAATAATAATTTAGTGAATTACACTATAATTGTTCCTCTAGCTACTTATTTAGTATTAAATTCATTGACGTCAACCCAACATCAAATAAGCTGCTGTCATTATGTCGATTGCATGCTTGCGTTACGTTACGAATTACCGGCCTCAAACTCCAAAGCACCCTTTAGCGTGTTGTATTGTTGTCCTTCCTCCCTTTCTCTAAATTAACCGTGAAAAATTCCCCATGTATAAATTGACATTTCGGGTTAAAAAGCACACTTGATGAGCACTCATTTTTCTTCACAAAAAGCACCCCTCACGTCCACCCCCGCATTACGTTAAATGGGCGTTTCGCACGATAATTAAGTGCGGTTTTTCCGATTTGACTGTCTTTTTTCCCCTCGATACTGTTTTATACAACCACTATTCGATTCTGTGGTTCTGCGAGATATAAAATCTACAAATTGCGTCGGCTTTTGCCAGCTTTACACAAACAAATCGTAAAGTAATCTAATATGTGAAAGGCGACAGATAAATTTGGAGGGTTTTTGAGTCGAACCGTGGATAAATAAAAAGGATTTCAAAATGTTTGAAATGTTGAAATTACGAATTAATTATTTTCTAATTTTTAATAAAAAAAATGGTTTTTGAAAGCATAAGCATCCCTGGTGGGGATCGAACCCACGACCTTTGGATTAGAAGTCCAACGCGTTATCCACTGCGCCACAGGGACGTGCATCAGTGCAGTTTAAACAGAAAAATAAACAAAGGGTGTTTTAATTGTAATATTACTTCTACTTAATTTATTTCAATTTTTGATTAAGTTACTCTATTACTTATCCGGCTTTTAACATCGAACAGCACAGTTACTTTAAAACAGCTCCTATAGAGCCCGAAAACTTAAGAAATTACTAACTTATAGGTTATATTAAAAACGCCTTGAAGGTAGACAGACAGCTATACATATCACTACTATTAAAATTTATCTGTGTACATTTTTTTAAGCTGACTATTATGTTTTTTCACACATGCAATCGCATTCAATTTAAAAAATATACAAATGTTTAATGTTTCAAATTTTGAAGCTATAATAACATTTTAATAACGTTTTGGAAGCAGGAAGCAACATTTTACTAATATTGGAATACAAAGATGTAAAATACAAAATGTTAGCAATTTGAGAAAGCAGTCTTAGGATCTTACTCAACTTTGGAAACCAGACTGAATATTTTACTAATTTTGGAAGCTGAAGGCAATTTTTTACACATTTTCAAACAAAAAAATATAATACTAATTTCAAAACTTAGCAATGTAACATGTGTTACTAATTTTGGATGTCCTGGTCGGCATTTTACTAATTCAGCAGCCAGAATTAACTTTACTAATGAGGAAATATAAAGACAAAGACGTCATTGTTTTTATAACTTTGAAAGTGTCATTTTACTAATTTTGGAAGCGTAACGTTTAATTTTGAAGCCAGGGGAGATATTTTATTAATCTGAAACACAGACAAGTAATTTTATCAATATTTAAAACCGGAGGAGATATTTCATTTAAATTTTTAAATCAGTAATGGCAAAGACAACATGCTTTTGTAATTTTACTAACCGAAAGCCACATTTTACTAATTTACTAATATAATTAAAAATATTAAATATCAAAAGTGAAAATTCCGAGCAATAAAATTATTCAGTCGTGCATAAAAAGAAAAACCACATTGTTATTTGTAATTTTAAAAATAGCAAGTAATATTTTACTGTTTGGATAGCAAAAGCAGAAGTTTATCAATTCCAATTCGTTCGCTTTCCTCACTCGTTTTACGTAAATAACTATTACAATATTTGAAGATTTTACATGTTTTCTAACTAAAACTTTATAGGAGCCAGCCTGGAAATGCCATGTATGGAAAAAAGGTCGTGAATCGGGCAAAAGCAAGAAACCTAGGCGTAAATTCCATTTTAAACAAATCGCAAGGTAAAAATGGTCACTTTTTGTATTAAAAAGATTAACATGGTTTTCTAAGGGCGGTAAAATTTACATCAAAACTGTTCGGAAGGGCACTGTCGCGACGTATCAAAGCCACCATTTTATACGCAACTGAAACGGGAAAATCAGAAAGTTACGCAAAAAAATTAGTCGAAATTTTTGGACATGCCTTCAATGCCCAAGTGTACTGCATGGCAGACTACGACATATCTAGTATAGAACACGAAGCACTCCTTCTTGTTGTAACTTCGACGTTTGGCAACGGAGACCCTCCGGAAAACGGAGAGGTAAGTCCGAAAATGCTGTAGAAAAGTTTACTTTATTTAAGTTTCTTAGGAATTTGCTAAAAACTTGTACACTTTGAAACTAAGCGAAAACGGAATTTCGAACGACGACGCCACTAAGCTCAGGTAACTAATTAACATTTCTGCTATCTTGCTTTACTAATTTTACATTTATCATATAATTAACGGTGGCGGTTTAATCTTTTTGCTTTTCTCATGGTGGCGGCCCAGTATGACGATGGCAACATCAAAATCCTTCATTAAAGCGAATAGTCAAAGCGAAATCGCTACTGCCAAAAAACTAGATCGCTTGGATTCATTGAGAGGTTCTGTTAGCGAACCTTTACTAGAAGATACTTTCGGACCTCTCAGTAACGTCAGGTAAATGCTGCTTTACTAGCTTTTAGCCTCTTTGGTTCTTGAAAAGTACACATATAATAGCAAATTATTAAGATTTGCAGTTTTTGCCCTCGGATCGAGTGCTTATCCCAACTTTTGTGCTTTTGGAAAGTACGTTGATAATCTCTTAGGAGAACTAGGAGGTGAAAGATTATGCAAAATGGCATCTGGTGATGAAATGTGTGGACAAGAACAAGCTTTTAGAAAATGGGCACCACAAATATTTAAAGTACTATACTCAAAACAAGACAAGTTTTGTTATTTTAGGATTTTAGGTTGCTTGCGAAACTTTTTGCCTTGACGATGATGATACTCTTCTTGAAGCTACAATGACCCTTCAGAGTGATTCTTTAACCTCGCAAACTGTCAGATTTGTCTCTTCCAAAGCTGAAAATATCACAACCACACTATCAAAATGTCACAACAAAAAGGTAGAAAAGCCCCAGGTTTACGACTAGGTTTTTAGTTTTGTTTTAGGTTTACTCCAGCCGACTTTTACGCCGAACAAACCTCCACGGGGAAAAATCTTCAAGAGCCACATTACTCCTCGAGTTTGAAAACAATCTTTCTTATAAACCTGGTGACCACCTAGGCGTTTACGCAATCAACAGACCTGAACTTGTAGATAAAATCATTGATAGATTGAAAGGAGTTGAAGATCCTGATACTCCCATCGAACTTCAAATCCTTAAAGAAACACACACTTCAAATGGTGTTATGAAAACTTGGACCCCTCATGAACGTCTCCCATCTTGTTCCTTACGAACTTTGTTATCAAGGTTTCTGGATATAACAACTCCTCCAACTCCGAATCTACTCCAACACTTTGCTTCTATTGCTACTGATCAGGAAGACCAACGCAAGCTTGAACTCCTGGCTACAGATTCGGCAGCTTATGAAGATTGGCGTCACTGGCGGTATCCTAACCTTCTAGAAGTCCTTCAAGAATTCCCCTCGGTGTCACCATTCGCTCCTCTCCTTATAGCCCAATTGAGTATTCTACAACCTCGGTTCTATTCAATTTCCTCAAGCCCAGTTCATCATCCCAACGAAGTGCATTTAACTGTAGCTGTCGTAGTTTATAGAACACAAGATGGTGAAGGTCCTGTTCATTACGGAGTGTGCTCAAACTACCTCCAGGAGGTTCCTGTAGGAGAACAAGTATGTCTTTTCGTTAGAACTGCTCCTAATTTCCATCTCCCGAACGATCCTATGACACCTATAATACTAGTGGGACCAGGAACAGGAATCGCACCTTTCCGAGCCTTCTGGCAACACAGATTAGCACAAGTTTTAGCCGGTAAAAGAGTTGGTAAGATATGGTTGTTTTTCGGTTGTCGCACAAGAGATTTGGATTTGTATAAAGACGAAAAAAATGATATGTTAAAAAAGAGAGTTTTGGATAAAGTGTTTTTGGCTTTATCCAGAGAACCAAATGTTCCTAAAGTAAGTCCAGGGTTAGTGTTTTGCAAAGTTGTAGCAAGTGTTTTTTAGACTTATGTACAAAATCTAGCACTGAAAGAGGCCGATGAAATTTACAGGATACTAGTTTTGGAAAAAGGACATTTTTATGTTTGTGGGGACTGCACAATGGCTGAACATGTCTACCAAACACTCAAAACTATAATACAGAAATATGGCGCGATGAATGAGAAACAAGTTGAGGAATACATTTTGTCATTAAGGGTAAGTTTTCGGGCGTTCATTGATGGTTGGTAGCAATGACTGTTGTAGGACGAAAATAGGTATCACGAGGACATATTCGGGATTACTTTAAGGACAGCTGAGGTACACAACAGGTCAAGAGAATCAGCAAGAATTCGAATGGCGTCTGAACCTTAACACCATTTAAATTTATAAAGTTTGTTAGTTGTAGTTGACTGTTTTTTATATAAAATTATGTACAAAAAATGTTTGGAGGAAAAAATATCTTCTTGTGACTTTTTCTCAATAGCACTCAAGATTATGCACAATTCAAACTTCCATATTTTAATGTATTAGATTATATCGTTTTATCAAATATCTTGTGATTTTAAGGCTTCTATAACTTGTTGTCGCAAAAAAACAAAATGAATTTATCATCGAATTTATGTAGAACGATGTTTTGATTCAAATAAAATGATAACTTGGGCTTCTTTATTTTTTTCTGTGTCAACTAGATAGTTTAGTTATAACATTTATTCGTTTGGTTGAGCTACCGATAGGGCGCATTCCCCAGGTGGTGGATAGGTAACGATAGAAGACAAATGTTAATCCCCAGTATTCCTGAAAAGCACATGGATAATCCACAGAACCCAAAAACTCAATCTCAGCGACCTATCACTGAAGTTACGATAGTAGCTCTTAAAAAAAAAACTTGTCCACAAGCTTCCCTTTAGCGTCATAAAGTACCTAGCGTCAACCTGAAAATTTAAGAATCTAAGATCTCTTGGCAATGTCCTTCTTGTCTACATTTTTAACACAAGCAAATGTTACAGAGGCCTTGGATAGGACGTAGACGGGCACATCCCAGGAACTGAATATTGCAGACAAAGTACTGAGGCTGATTAGAGACACAGGGCTGCTGGTTTAGTCTTAAAAAATGACCAAATTTATGAAATACGACATTTAGATAAATAAAATTATTACTTAGCCTTCTTTTTTTAACAACTAGCTGATTTATTAATAAAGTTTACTCATTTACAAGGCAAAATAACTAAGTTACAAAAATAAAGCAAGGAATTAGTTTAATAAATATACATTTTCTAATATAATGTATATGTAGCTACGCGTAGAGACTTCTCCTGAATTGATTTTTGATCGAACTGACTAGACAGAAGGCAAAGAATGCACCAAAGAGCTGAAACAAAAATTAAGCATCTAGGGAGAACATAACACTGATAATACCTCTACTAAGGCAATTCCAAGAACCACAGCACCAAAAATCTTTGATTTTTTAACCATAAAGTCGTAAAGTGAGTCGACGCAGCCATTATGGTAGAAAAGATATTCTTTCTTTTCGCATGATTGAGCCTCTTCTGGGCAACAACTGCGAGGAAGTGTGTCGTTTCTGTACTCATCTGGTCCATTAAGACCACAACAGTGTAGCTAAAAATAGCTTTGGATGAAAATTGGAACCCCAAACCCAAAAGCAGCATGCAAAAGATTCCGTCGGTTTCATATCTGACCTAAATCAAAAGTCTTTTCTTACTAAAATTTTTTATTGTACTTGAAACGGTCCGTATAACAAATGGAATGGTTAAATGTGAATCTTAGACTAAGTATAAAAACAACTAACTTAAAATTTAAAAGTGACAAACAAATATTAGACAAAAAAAAAATTAATATGTGCTTCTTCTGTATTGGTTCCTTATCGAACTAGAGAGACACAAGCCGAAAACTGCACCGATAATCTAAAACAGAACAAAAATGAAGAGTATATAAAAACGGAATTTTGAAAGTACCTCTATGACAGCAATCCCGATAGCGACACCTCCGATAATCGGCGAACTCTTTTGATAAAATTCCATTAGAGCCTTTGAGCAGGGTTTATCGTAAAAAGTACTGTAATTGGTAGTTCTGCAAACGCTCACACCCTCTCGGCAACAACTGTGTGGCAAGCTGCCATTTTGCAACACCATGTGATCGTAACGGTCAAGACCGCAGCAATGAAACTATAACATTTTGAAAAATTTTAATTACTTGATCTAGGCAAGATACGAAAGAGACAGAGTTTAACTACTCACCCGCCAGTTAGTGGAAAATTAGTAAAAAAGAAAAATGAGTTACTTAGTCGATTGGTAGTACTGACTGAAACTTAGTACTTACCCAGCTTTGGATGGCATCAACAGCTTCGGTTTTCTTGGTATCACGACCGTATCCATCAAAGGTCTTTGAGAGACCTTCGTGGATCAGGCGGCGAGGCTCAGCCTCGTCCTCGTTGATTTTAATAAAGGCATAAACACCAATAGCCACTTGAATAATAAAGATGACCAAAAGGATGATCGCGTACTGGAAGTAATTTAAATTGAAGGTGGTACAACTAGAGATTTAGGTTCTTACAGTTGTTAACATGCAAGGACTTTCCTTGACGGCACCACAACATCCCAAAAATGCTGTCACGAAGACAATTGCTCCAATGATGATGGAGAGCACTGGGGCAACTCCGAAATTCGAAGGAAGGGCATCTGTGGCTTCGCTATAATTGAATTTGTATAAAATTCCAATTATAACAAGGCCCAATCCCGCCAACTGTAAAAATTAAAGTATTTTTAATAAATCCAGAAATTAAAAGATGCATGAGAGCCTCCCGTATCAAGGTCATCGCTGCGATTATGTTAGAATGTCAAAGGTTTGCATTTAGACGTGATCTCGGTACAAATATCGCAATTTATAAATAAAGCTGATGTATCTCGGTAAAAATACGCACTAATAAAATTTTGTTTGTTTTGAAATTTACTTGTTGATAATAATGAGTGAAATACGTTCAATGTTTGTAAAGAAAATTTCTATAGCGGTTTTGGCACGACCTCTCGTTTTAACCTTGATTGAAATTGGTTAGTGTGGAGGTTGAACCACTCCTACTTTGACTCTTTTACAACTTAACATTAACCCACATTCGGTTTACCTGTGGATTTTACAAAATCACGGTCGTTATCAACAGGAAACGGACGTTGATTATAATTTCAAAAAAAAAATCCTCATATAAGTTAGTCACCTAGTGACATCACGGGTTTTAAGCATTTAGCCCCATAAAGCATTAATGTGCAGCTCTCAGAACTATTCAGTATTCAAAATGATTCATATTATCATATCACTGGAGTAAAGTCGGTCTGAAATTATGACTTTGAGAGACACAAAGGTATAACCAAAGTTCCACATATATCAGGTTTTAAAAAATATCTATCATAAGAAAATTAATAAACGCAAAAATTTTCAAAACAAGTTTCTAAAACTTCATAATGTGAAGAACTGTATGATTCAGAATTTCTGTTTACATAGGTATACATAGTGATAAAATGTTGCTCTAGTTTAAAAAAAGAATTAAGTCATTGTTTTTAGTAATTGTCTTCATTTTTATATGTTATACAGCCACGTCTCTTAGTTATATATGTATATACAAAAAAAAACTAAAAAAGCTAGTTATATATTTGTCTTTGAATGATAAAAAAAATTGGCACTCATCTACCAAATGTAAATAGTTTTGGATATATCAAAGCAGGTAATAAATTGTCAGAAAATCAAAGTTCAATGCTCACAACTTTTTCTTAAAATAAAAACGGATGATGTATTTGTTTCTTTACGGTGAAAACAAATCGTTACTGTTTACTGTAAACTAGATATACAGAGAGTTTCTGAAGTAATGTGAAAAATTTTAACAGGTGATAGCTCTAGTTGAAAGGACGCTAAATAACCAAATTTGCCTTATAAGGAGAGATCGAAATGTTACTGAATCCTAGCTGAATGTAACAGCCTGCTCTGATTTAGTTACATTTCGATCTCAGATTATAAATGTTTATCGTTTTCGAGATATTCACTGTAGAACTTTAAAAAAATGTTTTTGAACAAGATACGATGTATTATAGCATTTTTGGTATACACTGCAAAAATTGCAATACACTCGTATGCAACAATTTTTCCTGGTGATACTTCTAGTTTTAATGTTAATAGATGTACGGAGTGTTTTTGAGATTTTTTTACAAATGTTAGCTGTTGCCAAATGATAGCTCTTGTCGAAAAGATGCTAAAAACTCAATTTGCATTATACAAATGTTTATAGTTTTTGATATATACGATGCAGGCAATTTTTTTTTCAAAAATCATAGTTTTCATAGTCAAAAATCACAATAATATTTTTGAGCAAAAACTTCTCCATCGTATATCTCCAAATATATATGTTCAGTGTTGTGATACGTCGTGTATCTTTAAAATATTGTTTTTGAACTAATGAAAAATAAAAAACTAAAGGCTGTGTTTCAAAAATTACAACTACCTTTATAAGTCAAATTTTGTTTTTTAGCATTTTTTCGACAAGGACCTGTTAAAATGTTTCACATTACTTCAAAAACACCCTGTCTATAATCCAGATAGAAACAATTTTTAATACCCAATTTTTAAAAATCTGTCTAATTTCAATTTTTTTGTTACAGTAGCCTGTAATTTGACGCTAGTAGTCAGCCTTGGTAACAAAATTTGAGCCCCGCACTCCGTTCTGAGAATACAGAAATTTCAAAATTAGTTACCTGAAATTTTTGGTCTTGAATCAGAAATTATTGATTGAAAAAAAAATGTGGTAGAAAACTGTATTCTTCACAATACTGATAATGATAAGCAATAATGATAATGATAAGCTCTTGCCAAACAAGTAATATAATATTTGCAAAAAACCGTTTTCAACTGTCAAAACAAGTTTTGGAGAATGTTCCTGAGCCTCATTTTAATTGATCTTATTGGATTTATAACTAAATGAGGTAATTAAACAAAATACAAATAAAAATTATTTATGAATGTACATTTTTATTTTTAATAGGTACAAGCTACTCTAATCGTCTGTCATAAAATTTTATAAACTTCTTAAAAATCACAGTGATTATATCATTATTGAGCGTTTATTTATGAGAGCATAAAGATAACCGAACTTTTCCCTAATTGGCAAGCGAACAGAATTTAAACATGTTTTCAGACTATCTGCCAAGGGGATAAACACGAGATTAGATATCTTGTCTGTTAGGTAGTCTTTAAACTTACATAAATAAACCCTCTATAATGATAGGCTAATCACTAGGATTTTTAAGAGTTCTATAAAGTTTTATGGCAGACGGAAGGAAAATAGTTATACTGTTCCAAACCAATATTGGCATATCTGACTTTAAAGGCAAGTCATCTTACCAGCAAAATACAGATTGTATTGTTACCAAACGCAATTAATTTAAGGTCGTTAGACCCTTCGATGCCATCTGAGAAAACCGCCCGGGCCATGCAGATTTGTTACCACTTTTACCTGGATTTGACCTGCTTCGAGCGGTTTTCTCAGATGGTATCGAAGGGTCTAACTACCACAAATTACTTGCGTTTGGTAACAATACAATCTTTATTACACTACTAATAAACACATGACTTGCCTTTAAAGTCAGGTAGCCGATATTGATTTGGAACAATATACAGTATAGCTCTTCCGACTCTTCCAATAGTAATGTGTTAGATACACATTTTAAAAAGTTTTTGGTTTATTAATTTTTCTATGAAACACTTACAACGTTTTTTAAAATTTTGAAAGTACCATTAGAAACACCTAAATAATTTTCTGTTCAAATAAATGTACAATCAACATTATATTTTTAATTTATACGACGATAAGATTTAATATGATAAATATTATGAAAAACATGTTTTTTTTTTTTCAATTTGTGGTTTTTAAACGAACAATTAAGGCCGATTTTAAAAGTTGTGACCTATTAAAAAAAATCTTGCAATTTTGGATTTTTGTGCACCTAGATGTTCTCTAGAACTTTGTATAGATAGAATTTGGTTATACCTTATTGTGTCACCATTGTCACCTAATATATATTCTATTTTCAGCCCTGTTTGGAAACCACCGAATAATACAATAACCTTGATTCAAAACGATTGAAGACAGTTCGCAACATGAAATAAATGCGATAATTATGCAAATGACGGTCTTGGGGATTGCGTAATTGTGAAAACAAGCACAAATCAACCTGCAACTGGGTGTAATAATGAAATGGGGGCTCGTAAAGGTGCACTTTGCAAGACATCAAACTTTTTTGGAAACAAAATGATGTAATACATACGAAATAAACGACGATGAAACATACAACCTTCGACTTTATTGTTGTGAATTCAATGGAATTTATAAAATTTGGTCTCCATCAGTCGTTTCTGTTTCAGACATAAAACTTTTGAGAAAAATTATATTTTCATAAACATGTAATTTCCGGAGATGTTCAATTAACTTTTGTCTACAAAGGAGAACATTCAATTTCCTTAAAAATGATTAAATGGTGTCACAACCTAAGCTGATGATGGAAAGATCAAAAAGAATATAATTTGTATTATCTTTCTCTTATTTTCTGTAGGTACATTTTACAAAATATGTAGAGTGGAAAAATATTGAGATGATTCAAACTGTTGTCAGTCAGAATCAAAACACATCATTCTAACAATATGTTTTGAGTCAGATATACAATGTTTGCAAAAAATAATTTCAAGGTTTGATTTCAAAATTGTATTTTAATTATATGAAATGCGTCAATCACTTCATTATTTCCCACAAAACCGAAAAATATCAAATTAATTTTATCAGATACGATCAGATGAGAAATCTGAAAATTGATCCGGCCCCCACGTGTCCTGGAGCCCATTATCTTCATTTCTAAAGGTCAAACAAATGCAACACGCATAAAAAATCAGCAACTCCCGACTTTAAAACGTATCACGAAGATCAAATATTTGCCCAAAGTTTCCTTTGATCCTAAGACGCGCTAATGTTATTGTTATTTTCGTTGCTCAAAAACTTTTCCGCGTATTCTAGTGACCTCCCGCTTACTCATTTTCGTAGCATCATCTTTCAATCATGATGTCATAACTCCTCCCCCTGCCGTGACGTCACAACAGATTTTCGGGTAAGAATCGGGTAAACATTACCCCTTTTAACATCTGTTAAAGCCCAACGCACGCAACACTTACCGCGAACACAAGATTGGCAAGGAAGACGAAGTATTTAACGATTCCGGTAGCACAGCCCATCTTCGACACTAGCACAACTGTTTTTCGATATTTTTAAAACGCCTCTAACCCAAATAGCAAAGGAATGGCGCTTCGATGCTCGACCGACTCACTCACTACTGAAGAGTGGTTACATGGAAAACTGGTTTTGCTGTTGGTTTCATTGGTTCACGGCAGCGTTCTATGCACTTTCAGTCGGCTTGAGTTGACTCAGTTTCTTTGAGGAGTAATTCGATTGTAATTTAACAGTTTAATTGGGAGGTGGGAGGATCACGCGCCAAAAAAATTAACTAGACTTGCCGGGGCGGAGGTAGTCACCCCACCTTTTGCTGGTTTTTCCATATATTTTATTATTCATGGAATTACGATAAATGCTCTAATTGGAAGTTTATGCATAAAGTAAGCTATTTTCAGTGCGTGAGGTAATTTTTTAAGGAAAATATATAAATATGGAACTATTGAGAGCATACAAGTATTTCCGTGTAATGACTCATTACTGTAGATAATTACAGTAGTAGGTAATTTTCTTTGAATAAGATTATTGTTGTTTAGAAAAAGGTTTTATTATAGAATACTCCAGAACTAAGGATTTGGTCCGTGATATATGCAACCAACAATGCAATTACATGTCCTTTTGGAATTTCCGAATTTTATTAAATCTCAGTTGCAGCCATCTAGTTATAATAAGGCTGATACAGAAATTTTTGTTTGTAAGCCGGGAAATTTTCAGTGTTTAATCTATTCATAGAAAGTTTATTTTTAAGATAACGCTGATTATATTCGCAATTTTGAATAATTATACACATCCTAGAGGTGGTTTTTTAAACTAGTAAATTATTTTCTTTGTTTACTAATCTATAGTAGTTACTTTGAAACGGTGCATTGACATCCTCAAAAAAATATATAATCAAAACGTAATCAAGTTCATTAAAAATATCGTTTTATGTCACAACTCGCAATCATTTTTTATGTAGTTTACTTTGAATATTATTGATAACATAAACTCATTTGTTTGTAACCGAGACTGCTATACATATAGTGTTTTAGTTTCTAATAACTAAAAATCGTAATTGTTATCAAGAAAAAAAAGTCCCACGTTGTTTTTGATAAAATGACGGCAAAGCTCGTTAAAACGTGACCGATCTGGGAGAGTACCATAAAACCACAATAGGCTTCTATGGCCATTGCGTCATTACAGCACCAAATTTTGCAACACTGTCATTCGATAAAAAATTCTCGAAAAAGTCGACCTTATTCCACATCTAAATATGGTTGAATTTACAGAGGTCAAATTTCTAACGATGAAAAAATACACTAAATAAAACAAATAAGAACTAAAAATGCCGACGTTCGATACTCTAAACATTCTATTTATCAATAAGTCACAAGTCATAACAAATTTCCACGTAATAATGAAATTAATCAAGATAAAACGTTCGATACAGATTTCCTCTATTTAGTGCTCCAACATTAGCGAATTTCAGCGAAGCATGCCGAATGTAAGCGATTTCTCTTCCATTTCTACGCGCAGATTTTCAATTTTATGCCATCTTCCATCTTCGGCAGTTGCTTTACAGCTGATCGGGCGGCTTCAATAACATGAAGTTTGCATGGTAGTTTTTATTTTTAATTAATTTCTTAATTAAATGAGAATTATTTGTAATTTGTGACTGGATAAAAATTAGAATGTTTATTAATTGGAGTAGAGTTGTTTCTATGTCTTATTTGTGTTTCTATATGTAATTTTTGTATTGCTGCAATAAGGGCGACTTTTGAAAGGTACGTTTTTAAAATGGCAGTGCTTCAAATTTTCTTAACTAGTTAACTAAAGTTTGTTAACTAACTTTAACTAAAAAACTGACCAGTCTGTATTTTGTGCTAGAGATGTAGTGCAGAACAGTTGCAATAAGAACAATTTATTATTAGTTTTCTAGAGGCAAACTGAAGGTAAAAATTGAAATTGAATTTTGACATTCTACAAGACGCCCAGTTCTCAAACATGACTACTATACTTATCTAACTCTTTTTTCTATACCTAACTGAGATTTAGAGCGGATAAACAGTACCTAGTAGCCTGGCTGTCACTATGGTACGGATTTTGTTATTAGTGGTTCCTTAGTGATAATAATGTGATTAACTGAACCACCCCTTTTAAAATTTAGAACCAGAGGGATTTATCAAGTTATTGTTAAGTAAATTATTCGTTAAATGTCCAAATATTTAAATTGCAAGAGCCCGAATTTGAGTGATCGTTACAATATGTAATATAGTCTGTCCCACGGCCTTATCCCCATTTGTAATAAAATTGTAATAAAATACGATGCATAGCTTCGTGTGAATTTGACATTTGACAAAGCACAAACGAAACATTTAAATAACAAAAATATTGTCAACCACACCTTTGTTGCTGCAACAGAACTGAATACAAGGAATTATACTCTTATACCCAAACTTTCAATTTCTTAGGTAATGAAGTGGCATATTTGAGGTCACTGACTGCGCGGCCATCTGGTTTGCATTCGAGTTTCTAATACAGCACTTACCCTAGAAGCTTTGTCTTTGTCGTCTCGTTAAGCTGAAAGAAGATAGAAAAGTGTGACATTCTTAATACAATACGTTTTCTGTTCATTGCATTTTAGGCCATGATGTAAAAAGAAGTAGCAATAAGAACGTGAATCTTTACTTGCGTTGTAAGGTTTTATTATAAATGGAGATATGACGGTGAGACAGACTTTATTATAGAAAATTACAAAATTTCTTCTTTCTTTTCTTCCCTGTACTTCAAGAATATCCATAAAGTATAAATTTTTTATTAAGATACAAATGCAATAATACAACAATTTTTGCTTAATTAAAGATTGTCGTGGACGTATGACATTTAAAATTGTAAGAGCTTGCAGTGGTTTAAAGTTAAAATGAATGAACTCAAAAGATGAAAATGTATAAAATTGGCAGTAAAATGGAAAATCTAACTCCAACAGCAATCGTCCGTCAGCACCACAACTAAGTTAACTTAAAAAAAACCATCGGAAAAATAAAAAGAACTTGTTCAACAATTTATTTACACAAATCTGTAATCCACGACTAAAAAATCAGGTCCACATAACTCTACTGTTCCTCCAGAAGGCACAAGACAGTCCAATTCCCATCACGGAACCAATTAACTACAACAAAAATCTGAAAACTGCATTTAACTCTCATTTTTACGAACCTCGGTAATAGCTGTTACAATAAGTGCTAATCCAACAATATAATTTGTCCCAACAACATAATAATAGGTTTGCTGAGCGCACCCTTCATGGTAAATATTTTGTGAAAAAAGTGTACAATTGGGAGGCAAATCTTCACAACAGGATGGAGGAATCGTCCGATTATTTGACAACCAATCATTTGCTCCCTTATTTGTAACTCCACAACACGACAGCTGAAATTTCAAAATTAGATTTAATTTTAGATCATTTTTAGCTATTTACCCATTCTTGAGTGCTGTCCATTTGACTTGGGTCTGTTTCGTAATTTACAAACACATTTGCAACATCTTCATAGATTCGAATTCGGAAGTCATCATTGCTAGTACTGAAACGGACCAAAGCAAAAATACCTACACCAAGCTGAGCAGCAGCTAGTAATGCCAAGAAGACAGAATACTAGAAAGGAAATTTTAAGAAATGGATTTGCTTTAGTTTGGTATTACAGTTTCGAGACAGCAAGGTATTTCCCGACATATTCCACAGCACCCTAAGATGATAAAAAGAAAAAGAAGGAACCCAAAAACGACAAGACACAGAGAAGGCACTGAAACAAGTTCTTCTTCAAGGGTTTCAGCACTGTTGCTCTTCAGAAGGCAAAAAGTAGACGAAAGGCCGTAGAGGATGAAGGCAATGCTGACTATCTGTGGATTTTTTTATAGTTAAAAATAGCGCAATTAGGTTCATATCCTCTCAGGCGCTTATAGAATTTCCCATCTACAAGATTAATTGTGTTTACTGTGCGAAAATTGTAGCTATTTTTATACTTGGTTATTTTTTCTAGGTAAATAATTTTGGAAATTGATGGCTAAGGTGAAGAGTGAAAAGGTCAAGCCAAAAAGCTTAAGAAATAAATTTTTTTATAAAATAATAAAAGTTAAGGATGTTCGCACTAAACACGTGTATTTTTTACGATGACCGAAACATTTCCGATAAACAAATGAGTGTCGCTAATTAGATTTGGCGATGAGTGCTAATTTAATTTTTCCGAGCTATTCTTACCAAAAAATATCCGGTGAAAGTGCTACTTGCACCTTTCAGGAACAGTTCACCACAGCTCATTTTGAAAAAATTGTAATGCCAACTCTATCCCGACTCATCTTATTTTTAAACGAAATGTTTTCGGCCGAGTCGGCGCCAGCAAGACTGAAACGTGCTGAAATTCAGGACGAACTGAATCGCATGCGACGACTATTGAATAAGGGAGGGGGACGAAAACGATTTTTACACATATATAGAATTTTATTTGGTTAAAAATTATACAAAAAGGTAGGTACCAACAAAGTGTGAAATGTGCACTTACTCTCTTTGGTAGAAATCTATTTGCTAACATCAGTCCGAAAATAAAATTATAAAAATTATTATTATCACATTTAATTTGACACTGTAAAGTAATTAAGAATGAGTTTTGGTGGAATATAAGAAGTGATTTATAAAATAACGTGAAGATGAGATTTTTGTACATTGCCCTATCAGATAAGAAGGAAACATCATGAACAACTTATTTACATAATAATACTTTTTTGCATAAAGCTATGTAGTGAATGAACAAACATTTAAATTACATTAATTTAATAGACTCTTTGGTGACTTTTTCAAAATTAAAGTCACGTAGAAAAGAATTCTTTTAAGCATAGGCTTCACGCCGCAACTGATTTTTGATAGAGCTCGAAAGGCACAATGCGAATATGGCACCGATAATCTGAAACAAAATATATTCTCGTATAGTTTATGTAGCCCATTGATCTTATAGTATAATATATTATATATTATAAGATCAATGCTGTAGCTCCTTTTACTCTTTTTTACATCCGGCTCAAAGGATCTTGAAATTCATTCACTTTGAAAACCGAGAGCAATAATTACTATAGAAATCATTTTTTCTGCAATGTTTAAAAAAATAACAAATAAAAATGCCGCATTCGTCCGTCAAATTTTTTAAAAAAAACCTGTACATTTGTCTCAAAAGACTGTAAAACAAAAAAAAATTGACAGCCGAGGCCAACAGCAAATGTGCTTCAGAAGCTGCTAAAATGCGCTTCTTGTTAGACGAAACAGCAAAAAAGCAATGTTTATTCAAAAAAAAAAGAATAAAACTGTCACCCTCGGCTATAAAATCCTGTGAAAAACCTTAAAAAACTCATTTTTGAGAATCAAAAGCGAGAACATTTGTAAATTCAAAATTTTTAATAAATTTGAGAGCCCCAGACCACAATTAGGTATTACAAAAAAACTGTTTCTGCGCTACTTATTAGATAGAAAAAAAAGGAATATAACAGGTGTTGTCGGTTTAAAATTTTTTGAAAACCCCAAAAATAAAATTAAAATGTCTATTTTCACAGCCAGATAAAGAGAAGTGATCATAGAAGAATATAATGTTGAAATGGTGTTTTTTATCTCTTTATTGCCCGAGTACGAACGCCAATGAATGACTTACACGATTCCGAATACTGATTGTAACTCATAAATCATAAAGTAGGTACTTATTACGCCCTCTTGTATTCTTTCATTAGGATCGAGTATACAACAAGACGTAAAAATTTTAAAAAGTCCTTGTCCCAGTTTTACAACACCAAAACAACCACCTGTTACGCCAAATTTACATAATCCGGAACTCACCCACACACTAATCTTATCGACATCGACAGGCTCTAACCCTCCCTAAACCTATCATTCATCTCAATCCACCCCAACCTTGACCTTTTGATTTACTGTTAGCTCACGTGTAACCCCATAATTACCTCGATGGACGCGATAGCCACCGCTAATATCCCCAACAAATCCAATCCGTTTTTAAACCATTGGTAGGCTTTTATTCCACAACCATCTTTATACGCGTTAGTTGCACCAATAGTACAGTTTTTGTTGTTATTACAGCAAGACGTGGGTAATTTACCACCTTCCCATTTCCAGTCGTAGACACTTTCAACACCGCAACAATGCAACTAAAAATTAAAAATTAAATAAAAAATATTTATTATACAAGTGTGGAATGTGATCTATTAGACACAAAAATTTAAACCACAACGATGAGAGATATAAGTGACTGAAGAAGCATTCCACACAAGAATAATATATACAAAATTTTATCCAAAATCGTCCATAATTAAATAACTTATCCAACTGTAAAAAACCGGAAATACCGGAAATTGTAAAAATCGGAATACTGATTTTGTATCTCTAACGTTATTTTTTACCATAAATATAAAGGTTAGTGTTAATTTCAATTATTTAAAAAAAATCGAGTAATTTTTTCATTCCGTTACTTCTTATACTTTTTCGCTCACTGCATGAGTAATAATCAACATTCTTTGCTTCAAATTACACACGATTTTGGATAAACAAAACTTACGAAAGTTTGCAGAAAATCAAACTCTTCTTGGACCGTCTTTGACGAATTATACTGATTGAAAGACTTTTCGACCACTTGTGTTACTGAAGATTTCAAATCAGCAGTGTCGCCAACTTGCAAGAATGCGTAAGCTCCGATTGCAATTTGGATTATCAGAAGTGTCAAAAGTATGATAGCAAACTGCAAAATGGGTGTTTCAATTTTGGGCTTGTAAGGTGTAGCCAAATTGCGCAAATTTAAGCCACGCCTTGATATCTCATTTTGGAGCATTTTAATTGGTTACTTACTGTTGTTAGCATACACGTGCTCTCTCTGATTGCTCCGCAACATCCGAAGAAAGCTGTTGCAAAAATGATTGAGCCAATGATGATGAGTAAAACAGGCGGCAAACTGAGATGATATTTGTCGGGTATAAAATTTTGAATGTCATTGTTTTTTAACTTGAGGAGTATACCCAAAGCGAGAAGACCGGCGCCAGCGATCTGGAAATCGATGTCAAAGTTAATTGGGTCGCTGTTAATTAAGCTTTCTCCTAAATTGATGATTTTGGCGCCAAATTCAAATTCCAGGTGAGATTTGTGGTGATTGTTAAGACGATCAATACTTGTTGGAGTAAATTATTAATAAAACAGTTTATTTCCATCCCTTAGTACTAACTAGACGCTCAATACTAGATAATATCGACCGTTCTACTCCCACTTACCCATGGGCATTGTACTTTTATTTCTATTTACACCCAACACGTAGTTTTTTTTAGAAGGGGAGAAATTATTAAATTGGTTTTTTGACGAGATTCGTGTAAAATAGGTTCCTAATCGATTAGTTTCAAGGAAAAAAACTGTTGTTATAACAAAAATACTGTTGCATGTCTATTTGTGTCCACGCAAATCAGACAACGAGGTTTATGGACTTGATTAAAACGTAGTTTTTCTCTAGTACAATGGAAAACATGGCGCTTTACGTCTTTAGCTCGTTGAATTTTTCATTAATAATGGAGTCGTTAAAAATTATGGGACACTAAGGCGTAGTTAGGTTCGGGTGATAAGGGATTAAATTTTGTGTAGCAGTCAAGGTGAATCAGATAAAAAATAATTTACAACTCGACTGCGTTTTAGCAAATTAGTCACACAATTTTTGTTTAATTTGAATATTTTTTCAAATTAAATTCATATTTGTCACTAAATAATTCATGCAAGCGTTTAATTACTTCGCTTACATCCTCCGATTAGCTGCAACCGAAGTATCACGCATCACGTTTCGTCACGCCATTGTCCACCTTCATGTTCACTGAATGTAACTTCCCTCCGAGCCATATGATTTTTTAATTGCACTCCCATTTCATCATCCTGACAGAAATAACATGTTGGCACATCCGTCAAATATTTACACAGTGATTTTTTTATACATGGCTGACCTGACCCGAAAAAAAAAACAAAAACCTACTTACAGCAAAGACTAGATTGAAGAAAAATACGAGATATTTGACGACAGTTGTTGAACAGCCCATATTTCCAAAAATAAAACACCGACACTCCACTGCCTTCTAGTCACCGACAACATCCACAACCGAATGAAATGACCTGAAAGTTTTGTGTATGCCGCGCGAGTTGCTAGGAAACCGAGTCGTGCTTCCTCCGAGGAAGTGGAGGAAATGCTTCACGAATCTTCACACAAAAGGTTCGCGGACGTGAAGCGAATGATCGATCGAATGATATGACTGATGGGTATTGACAGGACGACGCTAAATATAGGTATACTCATAACACCGGAAGGACGAGACAGGACTTGACTTGACCTAAGACGAGCTCTGGCGCCAAAAATGTGTTTCAAAGTTTTGAAATTCAACCAAATAGGTAATTTTAATTTTTTAAAAACTTGTTTGGACAATAGCAAGAGAAAGCTTTATAATAACGCTTTCAACATAATATTAGTATTAAATTCGTTCAAGATTTTTTACTATTGTGTTGCAGCATAATAATGTAACAAATGACATTATTGAGTCATAAATTTATTTGTGTCACAATAAGTTGGCTAATGTTTTAAGTAAATAATTTTAAAAAAATTATAAAAAAAGTTCTTATAAGTAATACGGGTGAAATTGAGAAATAAGTAAAACTTGAGTTCTGATTTAACAATATTAACAAACAACATAGTTTTTTTAAATATTCATAAATTGATTAATATAAGTACAGCATAAGTACTGTAACAGCAAAAAAACTAAAAATAATATAATTTTTTTGGTAAGTTATGCTTAGAATGGGCTGAGGAGAAATCAAATCTTTGTTTTCATTAGAAGAGTACCTTTTTACCTAATCTTACTCAGCTATACTACCCTAAAACTGGAAAAGCTGAACTTTAAAATTTGGTAAAGAAGAAGAAAGAATGAAAGATAAAAAGGAAGAAGAAGATAAGATTGACATGTAAAAATAAGCTGATGCTAATTAAAAACGAAAAGTTCAATCTAAAAAACACCACGGAAAAAATAAATAATATAAAAATTATAGATAATAAAACAACAAAAGATATGAAAGATAGGTACTTATGGTAGAAGTAAATTTAGCAAAACATAAATATGTATTATCTATTCTGTTGACACACACACTGTCAGTGTCACTTTTAAGAAAAAATTCCGGTTGTTTCTTATGTGTACTACCCTAAATAGACAGAAAAGTTGCCATATTATTAACAACAGTCACTGTGAACACTTACAATAAAAAAATTGACAACTCTACTCAAAATTTGACTGAAAATTGACACTGGCAGGACGTATGTCAGAAAAATAGATAACACAAAAATAAATCAGGACTAAACATTTAAACCAAACTAAAATTAGGTACTAGGTAGTAGCAGCTGATGGATTCTGAAAACGTTCCATGGAATCCAAATTATGTTATATAGTGTAACTACGGTGACAAAATATTTAAAAAGGTACTGGTGTAGAGAAACTTAGACAAAATTTGTGAAATTTGATTTTCCAAACTTGTGGTACATTTTTTACAAAGGAATTGGTTTCTTATATATTTTTTTTTTGAAAATATAGAGATCAAAACGTAGAAAAAACTAAATATAAATAATGTAAAAATATCATAAACGGGGTAAGGAGACCTTGACATGGGTCTCTCTTTTAAATTAAAAATAAGCACTTATACTGTGCTTTAGTATACTACAATGGAACTAGATAATTATTAAAATATTTACAATTCACATGAAAACTAAAAATGCTCAGGAAAGTATTAACTAATTTTATTTATTTTAAAACACATGCATTACTAGAAAAAACAAAAGGGTTTCTATAAGTTATGAGTCATATTTTTTATAATACAATTGTATAAGATGTTCAGATAAAATATAACCAGATAACCAAACTTAATAAATTACGAATCTAAAAATAATTAGTAAATTGTTTGAATTTTGTAATCATTACTCACTTTCCTCCGAATGACATTTACTCAAATATCTAAAGCTTATTTTTTAAGCTCACTTGTAATAAATAACAACATTCAACTCATTAGTTATTACATAAAAACATTAAATTTACCGTAGAAACACACTATTGCTCTCATTTTGAATCTTAATACACTAAGAAAAGACAATTTATTTTTTACTTTTATAGACTTTTTTATTTCTTTGTATTGCTTTTAAAAAAGAATGGCAAATCATAAAAGAAATAGCAGTGAATTTTTCTATTACTAAATTATGAATATTAACGAACAACATAGTTTTTAAATGATCATATATAAGTACCTACAGCATAAGTACTGTAACAGCAAAAAAAAAAACTAAAAATAATATGATTTTTTTATAAGTTACGCTTAGAATGGTCTAAAGAGAGATGAAATCTTTGCTTCCATTAGAAGAGTACCTTTTTGCTTAATCTTGCTCAGCTATACTATCCTAAAACTGTAATAGTGGAACTTTAAGATTTGGTAAAAAATATTAACAGATGAAGACAAAGAAATGCCCTTTTATTGGCAGTTTTTTCTCGGTGATTAATACATTGTTAGTGTCTTAATAATGCCGGAAGATAAAACTCTAAATTTTCAGCAGTTTAAATACTTTAGAGCAACTTTATCAGAAGTTTCGGATAACCCGATTTCGAACAGGTTTAGAAGGACTACTGAATGTATAAAAGTTTGTGAAGATGTTAAACATAACCATGATGTATTGAAATACTTCTGAGTAATATAAACAAACAGGAAAAAGTTTGTCTTTAAACTAAAAACCATTAAAGTATAAAAATAAAAAATTCTCAACTTAACAATATAGCACAGTCTCGATAATCCGACCGAATTGATGCACGGGCACCGATGGATTATCGAATTATTGGGATTATCGAACAGTGGTTCAGGGGAAGTTATGACCAAACAAACATTCAAAAATTCATATAAAAAATGATTTTTTTAGGTATATTGAATACAAATTAATATTGATTCAACAAAAAACAAAACAAAAATTTAATTAAACTTAGAGAAAACTACATATCTAAATGTATTAAGATCGAAACCTATGGTTTCAACAGCAAAAATTTTGTAATCTTCGGTTCATTTCAGTCTTTATAGCCTTATTGCGTAGCTCATGCATTACATTCAAATAATGAGACGGTATGCTATTTTCCGAACCCCAAGTGATGAGTGAAGAAATATCTTCTTTGTTAGACACGGTTTTTATCAGTTGTCCGGCATAGCGTGTGTTCGGTTTAACCTGTGGTCGGATTATCGAGACTGCACTGTATTTACAATAAAAAACGTTTCTATTTTTTTTTACATAAAACCATCGAAACACGATTTATAATCTTATCTATTTAGCAAATATTATTACACAACAGCAATCTACAGATTTAAATCGAAAACCGACTTAAAATGGCGTGCTATCCTCAGTGCCGAAAATGGACCGTTTTAACTTTTAATTTAATATTTTTGGTAACTTTGTTTTATTAATTTTATATATTTGAATCTTATTTTTCAGATCCTAGGTTTAACTTTATTAGGTTTCGGTACATATTCGAAAATAAAATACAGTGATTTATCCTCGGTAATTCCCTCCTCGTATTCATACTTTTCTAGTACCCCTGTTTTATTAATAATCTTGGGAAGTGTAATTACTGTGGTCTCAGTTATTGGAAGCATAGCAATTTTCAAAAAGAATTCTTATATTTTAACAGCTGTACTATCTTTTACAGTATCTTAATATTTTACTTAACACTTGTCTTCCAGCACACCATTATTCTTCTTGTTTTTTGTGTTCTACAAATAATTCTAAGTCTTGTAAGTTTATGGGTATTAAGTCAAGATAATTTGAAAGAAAATGTAGACAAGAAAATTGAGAATATTTATAATAGTAGTAACAGTACAGAAACAATTGATTTTATTCAAGAGGAATTAGAATGTTGTGGGCCTGATGGTATCAAATCATTAAAAAATATACGTTTGACATGCTATGAAAATAAAGATCCTACCAGATTTCCATACAAACTTGGCTGCAAAAAAGCTGTCTATAATTTTATTCTAACGACTATTAGAATAATCGGTACGACCGTACTTACCTTAACACCTATTTCAGTAAGTTATCAAAAACCAAAAAAGGACTTTTAATAAAGAAAATTGTAGGTATTTGGTGCTACACTTTCTCAAAGTCTTGCTAATGCTATCAGAAATCAACGGCGTAGATATGGAAAATACTTGGATTAATTTATTTGGATAATTTATTGATAAATTACAATATATTTATAATAAACATATTAATTTTCATTTTCTTGTTCTTCTGTAAATAAATTTTGAGAATCTAAATTAGGTTCTAAATATCCTATTTTATTCGAAGCATAATTTTTTTTAAAGTATAGGAAAAACACTGCTGCTATTCCCTAAAAGTTTAAATCAGATTTAGAAGAGCCTCTACACACTCGGATTTTTCACTCCGGCTTGCCTGTGCAGGCAAACAATATGTCTTTTCAGTGACTCTGAAGTGCCGAGCAATAAACCGTTATTCAATTATTAACCGAAAGCACCGCAAATGCAATTGGAAATACCGACCGTTTAATTCTAAATTTACCTGAACATGATGAGATGATTTTTGCATGAATCGCCATTCTTGTCACATCTGCGGTAGAAACCCTGAACAAATTCAGTCCCTCATTTTCAAGTAGCTTTAGCAAGTAAATTGAGATTTAAGCTTAACATTTAGAGAAATGCAACCACAGAATGCCGCTCTCTGCATTTGGTGAATATTATAATTTTATTAGTTGGGACCTCAGAGTCAGTGAAATCCACAGTAGAGCGTGTTGTTGTTCCAAATCAGGGCTATTAGGGGGGGCTTACTATAGAGTGTTCTATATAAATTGCCGGTTTGTTATAAAATATTCATCAAAAATTTAAGTAAAGAATAAAATGTGTGTGACCTGAAAATTGTTTTCAAACGTTAACCACCCCTAACAAATCATAAAAGCAGTAAAAATTTATGACAAATTGGCAAATTTATATAGAACAGACCATACAAGAACAAGCTCTAGTTGGCACAGGCTTGACCTGCACAGGAAGGGGGCCTGTAGGGCCCCAAGTTTATTAACTTACTTGCAATACTGACAGAATTATCATTAAAATACCCATATTTTGTCCACTACCTATTATAGTATATTTAATGGGTGGCTTGTAATAAAGAAGAAAAATTCCAAAACTACATTCTATAAATGCAACATTAGTAACTACAATAATATACTAAAAAAAATATGTATGAAAAGAAGTTAATATAAAGAAATATTAAACTTACTGCATTTAAAAGCTTAACGATTTTTTCCAACGCGCCAAAAAAACCCAAAAAATAACTTATTAAAAGCGCAACTCCTAAAATATTTATTAAAATGGAAATCCAGAGATAGTTAGTATTTTTTTCAACGATATCAATCGTTGCTGTCGTAACAAATATAGCGGCCACACCCTAAAAAAAATTGTTTGTTTTTATTTTTTAAACAACGAAGGATTACCAATAACAGGGAATTGAAAACCATAATAGTCCATATAGTGCATCGTTTATTACAAATCATATTTACCAACAACTAGAGGGTATTTAGAATAAAGATTTAGATAAGGTTTTATCTGATTATATAAGATATTTTTTTTAAAGCGAAGCAACCATCAATACATTAGAAAAACTCTTACCATTTACTTATTATTTTTATAAAATAAAATTGAATTAAAAAACTCTTGTCTTTTTGCAGCATTTAAAGTACTACTCATTACATTTTTAGAAGTGGTTTTATTGTTATTATTGTTTAAAATATTATTTTTCAAAATAATCTTTTATACTTGACTATTTTAGTTATACCTATTAATTAATATCTCTATTATGTCAAATGTCATCATTATTGTATGTCAAAATAGAGATTAATTTATTTTCGAAATATTTTTCTCGTGTTCTTTGGTCTTGTTAATCCGTGAATTTTGGGGCGTTCTGTACATATATAAATATGCAGCTATAAAAAAAAGAAAGAAATTCTTTTTTAATGTAATAAATAAATATTTGCTATAGTTTACTTATCAAAAACCACAACCTTATGAATTAGATTCGTCAAAATTGTTATGTTTTTGGTTGTCACATTGTGGTTGTAAAAATTTTGATTTTGAAATAAACAATAAAAATCAAAATACTACAGAAGGCTAAAGATTCGTTAGATCAACAACTGAAGCCGCTGTTACGACTTTGGTTTGGTGTGGTTTGCTTTTATATGACAATTTTGTGCAATTAATTTGAAATTTTTGTATGTGCATCGCAAGGTTCAGCAACTTATGCTCTCTCTCTCTCTCTTGGATTTTTTATGTGAGTCGAGGCCGTTGAGTGAAAACTCCTTTCTATTATTTTACTTGGTTCTTAGTAGTTATATTTCTTGATATAAAAGTAACTCGATGACACTCATTATAAGACAGTTATGGCATTGGAACATCAATAGTATGTTTGATCTAAAAATGCAATAAATATTATTTGAAAATAACTAAATTTTGCTTCTAGGATTACTGAATAGAAAAAAGTTTAATATTTACTTTAAACGTTTTTGGGAAATCTTTGAAAATGATTATTATTTTCTGTTCTCTCTACTTTTACATATAATAATGTATTTTAATACAGTTTTTAAAAATACACAAAAAAAATTGTAAATACACAGTTAAATTTTACCACAAAATTTTTTATCTTCATACCTAAAGTCTGTTTTTTTACCAGAGAAAAACCAGTCACCTGTGGAAATCTAAAATGCTTACCCAGTTCTATTAATTGATTTAAAAAATTAACCAATCATAAATTTGTATTTCAAATTTCCAACTTTAACTGGTTTCTCTCTGTTAAAAAAACAAATCTTAGTTATATTATTTGAAACAGTTATTTTAATAATAACTTCTTCTTAATTCGTTTCGTGCCGAATTTGCTAAACACAAAGCAAAAGTGGCTCCAATTACCTAAAACATATCATAATAAATCAAATACTTCTAAAATTTTTATTACTTACTTCAGTTGCTGCTAGGGCTAACACAACAATACCAATAATGTTTGCGATTTGAATAATTAAATCAAAGAAAGCTTTCTGGCATCCATCTTTGTATAAATTTACATCTATTCTTTTTTCATCTTTGTAACAAGAAATAGGAATAGTGTTATTAGGCATAGTGTACCAAAATTTTGGACCGTATGTTCCACAACACTTGACATCCTCTTGAATCAAATCAATGACTTCCATATCAGCTTTTTGGGTCTTGTGGAAAAGATCGTCAATAGTTTTGTTAACTTGCTTCCCAAAATCATCTTTGTTTTTAATTTCCAAAAATGTGTAAACCCCTAATGCTATTTGTGCTATGAAGATAATCAGAAGAATAACAGCATACTAAAAAATGTAATCAGAAAAGTCTTTTTTGGGCTTTAGTTACCTACAGTTGAAAGAAGACACGGACTGTTCCTACAAGCACCACAGCAACCGAAAAATGAAATCACGAAAATAATAGAACCAACGACAATGGTTAGGATGGGAATCAAATTAAAATTGACATAAGTATCCGGAATGGCTTTTGATACATCAGTCAGATTTGCTAAATAAATGCTGCCTAGTGTTATAAAAGCAGTACCCACAAGCTGAAAAATATACGTTCTATTAACACAAAAAGATAAGAGATAAGTTGGGTGTTGCTCAGATTTGTTTATTTAACAGGTAAATAACAGAAATGGATCTACTCTTACCAAAAGTATTAAATTAAACGTAAACACAATGAATTTTACACACTCTTTTAAAAGACACATTGTGAAAAACCGTGTTGATTCAAAAAGAAAATGAAGTAGAACGGATAAGCTCAGATAAGCGTTATCAGCATTTGTAGTATTTTAGGAAATGGGGTGATATTGCAAAATCTTATTTTAATGAAACGTCTTTTATTTTAAAACTTTCATTTCTACATAATGGTAAGTGTGAGGTCCATTTCTCTTCTTCCAAATAACAAAATGTTTCTTTTTGGTTTTTTTCTTAAAATTTATGAAACAACACACCACAACTCCAGTCACCTAGAATTAAAAGTAATAATAAATAAGAAATTTTAAGAAGACTTTTAAAACCTCAATTATAGAAAAAAACAGCAATGTAATTCCTGTATTTCTACAATTATCTACAAAAAATGTAAAGACCGAATTTTGACAACCGGTATGAAATACATTCGAACATATTTTATCAGTACAACAGGTTTTAGGAAAAGGCTTGTTCAGTGTTTGGTTCCAAAAATCAGGTCCATAAGTGCCACAACACTTTAAATCTGTTTGAAGTAAGTTGATAAGATTTCCGTTCTTAGTTTTGTTGAATATAGTGTCAACACTAGTATTAATAACTTTTGAAAAATTGTCTTGATCTTTTGGTTGTATAAAAGCAAAGATTCCTAGCGAAAACTGGCAAATAGCAATAACAACAATTAAAGCAATGTACTGAAAGAAAATTATTAATTTTACTAAGTGTAACTTTGTAATATTACAGACATTTTGAAAAGATAGAATCGTTAATCCAATTAGAGCAGCAAATGCAAGAGAGACACCAAGAATAATTGTTAGAAATTGTATGCACTGTATGTAGTTGTAGGTTTCTGGAATTACGTTAAACAATATGTCGAGAGTCAATTTATTGATAACGCCAATAGATATGAGTGATCCACTAATAAGCTGCAAGATGTAAAAGTTTAAAGTATCTTAAACAAAAACAAAAAAAAACTCACGAGAATTACTATTGTAAATGTAGATATTCCTAATTTTATGTTACTGTCTACAATACAACTCATTTTGTTTTTTATAATAGAAATTTATGTAGACTTTTTACTCTACGTTTTTGTTTTTATCTGTAGGTACATAATGATAATACGTATATAAATAAAAAAATATTGATTACAAAAACAGAAATTTTGTTGTTCGCGTATAGTATTCATATCTATAAGGCATACTCACCTCCCTGGTTGTCACATGTCATAAATTTAAGTAACAAGGTGTTAACATTCAATGAAAGGGAGTACAGGTCAAGCCAAAGGCGAGGCTTGTAGTTTGTCGTTGATATTCAACAGTCAATACATTTTGTATTACTTGTTTTTCCTGTTGTCTTTCCCCTAGTCTAACTTTATAAGCAGAGAGTACAAAGTCTTGACAAAGTCTCCCTTTTGTCTACGACCAGAAACGTACATACATATAATACCGGCAACAAAAAATATTGAAACAGCAATGCCTCAAACATTACTCTACATTCACCATAGATCTAATAATAAGACTGAATCGAGCCTCGCCTATACGTTGCCGAAGCGAGCTGCGGTGACAACATGGTCAGTACATAGTATAAGAGAAAGAGAGATAGTATAATATACAGATTAAATGTGGGTGAGAGAGCAAATCACTTGCTGGTAGGCAAGAACGTTGGATTTTTGAAAATACAGGAAGAGTAAAGCAAGAAAATAAATTTTAATTAACAGTAAACATATGAGCGCTAGGCCTTTATTGTTCATGCATACACACTCATACTTTACAAATTAATATTTAATTTAGCTAAAGTCATATTATCTAAAATTGTTTAAAACGCTTCTTATAAACAAAATTGTTTAGAAATATGCAAATTTTGGCCATTTTATCACTTGTCTAAATGCAAATGGCATCTTTAACACGATAAATACACCACTTTTAATGTTTTGCCTACCAATATGTTGTCACCCTACTTCTTTGCTTACCCTCACTCCAGTCTTATTATTACCTCAATGACATCCGCAAGGCAAGAAAGACTTGATTACAGAAGTTAAAATCTTTAAAAATTAAAAAAATATGTAAACATTAACGCAATATCGTAATATTTATTTACGAGTAAATAGGCTCTCTTCATTCTTCAGAATTTTAGTTTATTTGTATTTTATAATTTGGATAGGTTGCTTTTCAAGTTTACAAAGAATTGTTAGAATCCTCGGAAGTCAAGTGGTTGTTAAAGTTATTGAACTGATAATAGTTATAACGATAATATCAATAAATATTAGCAAGAAAATCAATACTACGAAATACATTTCATGTTAAAACTTCACATACCGGATATAGGACAATAAAAAAGAACTAAGGGTCTTATAGAATTCTGAAACTTGAAGAGAACAATAGAATCGGTGTACCTAGTTAATAAAAATATCAGGAAAAACTATAATTAGGTACTAGGTAAGCAGTGGCAGCTAGTGAACTTTGAAAACTCTGAACTTTCAAAACGCACCATGAGTTATTAAATTATGTTTTATAGGGTGACTATTATGACCAAATATTTAGAAAACTGCTGCAATAAAAAAACTTGGACAAAACTTGCGAATTAAGATTTATAAAAATTGGTCCAGCTTTTACAAGAGTGAGTACCAAATGCTCTTTTAAATTAAAAATGAGCACTAAAAGCGTTTTCACACAATGCCTTATATCACGCAATATTGCTATCATTTATGGAACAAAAGACAGAGACAGACCACGACAATGATCAACCATTGGTCCTGGTCGAAGTTTCCTCTCTTTTTATATTAATTATGGTAGGAATTTTGCGCGATATATAGCATTGTGTGAAAACGCTCTTATACTGTACTTGAGTATACTACAATGGAACTACATAATATTTACGATTCTAATGAAAACTAAAAATACTCAGGAAAGTACTACTTAATCTTTATTACGAGTTTAAGGTACATACATTACTAGAGCAAACAAAAGGTTTCTATATGTTATGAGTAATAATTTTTATAATACAATCGTATAAGATGTTCAGATATATAACCAGATAAACAAAACTTAATAGATTACGAATCTGAAAATAATTAGTAAATTGTTTGAGTTTTATAATCATTACTCACTTTCCTCCAAATGACGTTTACTCAAATATCTAAAGCTTATTTTTTAAGCCCATTTGTATTAAATAAGAATAAACAACTCATTCAATAAGAACATTAAATTGACTATAGAAACAAAAACAAGCTATTGCTGCAATTTGAATCTTAAAAAACAAATTATCTTTTCTAATTATGTTTTTTGCTTTTGAAATTTATAGAAAATCTACATCAATTGAGATTATAATTTCTCCAGGTTTCAAACATTACTATTCTCACGTCACAGCTGCATTTAATTCCTTATTATGGAGACTTTATTAATTTCCTTTAAACCTTATTGCTTTTGAAAAAGAATGGCTTATCATAAAATAAATAGCAGTGAATTTTTCCATTACATTATTAAAAAGACTTTTCCATAAATTCAGAAACAAATACTCTCTAAGCTTCAACATATTGCATTACTTTCCTTCTCCATCTTCTTTTTTTAAATCTTTCTATTTTTTATCCACTTTAGTTGAAAAATATTTTCTTCTATCACTCATATTTTAAAAAACCATAATATAAAACTTGCTTTTAATTTTCTAGGTAGTCTTTCAACTTGCCTGGTACGCAATAAGAATCAAATTCCTCTTTTACATCATTCAGGCGTCTACAAGTTATCTTTTAATGACTGCAGCGTTTTTTATATCGGTTAAACAGAACGAATAATTAAAACAAAAATACATGAACATGTAAGGACAAGAAAAAAGTACAAAAATATAAATATAATATAATCAAAACTTCTACTGCTTTTCCTTCTCATATTCAGACATCAGTGTACAACAACCTTTCAAAGTAGGAGTAAAGCGGCAGTTCTGTGCTTTTAATGATGTATCCTCTTCATAGCATATGGTTCCACATTGTAGAAAACCAGTGTAAATTTTTGATATCCACACCAGAGAGAATATGAGGAAGAGTCTTCTTAACTTCTAGATAATTCCTAGAGACGTCATCTTCATAAAGTCCAACGACTTGCAAGTGTTTTTATAGTGGCCAGTGTCCTGTATAACAAATCTACTAATAACTGGAGTTCTTTTAAAACACACGAATTTTTTTAGTGCCCTATCCTAACTTTTGATGAAAAGCCTAGACTGCAGCATTTTTTTTTTAAATTCGCTATTTTGATTGATGACAAGATTCTTTATTAATATGATTATGATCATTAATGCTTCCTTAATATGAATATTAAAGTATGATTTTACATTAATCGATAATTTTAACATTGTAAAGCAAATTTGTAGTTTACTTTTTTTATAAAAAGATGAAAAATTCCGAACGACTTTAAAGTGAGAGAATATGAGGAAGAGTCTTCTTAACTTGCAGATAATTCCTGGAGACGTCTTTTCGTAAAGTCCAACTACTTGCAAGTGTTTTTATAGTGGCCAGTGTCCTGTATAACAAATCTACTAATAACTGGAGTTTTTTAAAACACTTCAAATTTTTTTAGTGCTTTAACCTAACTTTCGATGAAAAACCTAGACTGCAGCATATTTTTTTAAATTCACTATTTTGATTGATGACAAGATTCTTTATTAATATGATTATGATCATTAATGCTTCATTAATATAAATATTAATGTATGATTTTATTATTAATCGATAATTTTAACATTGTAAAGCAAATTTGTAGTTTACTTTTTTTTATAAAAAGATGAAAAATTCCGAACGACTTTAAAGTGTCTGCTTTACTGCTTAATCAATAAAAAGCTAATTTTTCGACTAGTTAATAAATGTGATAATTTAGTGACTTTAAATTGTCACTAAAATGTTGTGTTTACTGTCGATCGGCAAAAATACCATATTTTATGTTTATACGCGATTAATAGTTTCACTTGCTATTGCTCATTCTTGCTTTAAACAGTCTCGATTATTATTATTAATTAAAAACGAACTGCAAGTGACTTTTCCCTTCTTATTTTTTGCAAATATTTAACTTTTTTAAATATACGATTTATTTTACTTTAAATAGATAACAAAATGTTAATAACCTTCTAATATAAACAAAAGTTTAAATAAACCACATTTTTCAATTAATAAAATAGAAATTGTTTTTATTGTATTGTAATTTTTTTATTTTTTTATTTTGTTTTTAGGGACAATTAAACAGAAGTGTTAGATTTATCATTATCGTTAACAATAATTTAATATGTTCAATAATCCCGAAAAACCAAATACCATAAAAACAAAAACCCATATTTTTCAATGATCTTGACCAAAGCCAAAATCATACCACCACAAAATTGAAACCAAAAGAAAAAAGCAATGACCTTCAGCTAATTCTTGCGCCACCTTGATAGTTTATTAACACAAAATGCAATAAATCTTGCCTATTATCAGCCGTCAACACCATCATTCTAACACTAGCATCCCAAATGGCTGTCTCCGAAGTAACAAAATATCTCGTTTTTTTAACTCTTAACATAGTCATCGCTGTAAGTTTTCCTTCTTAGTCTTTCAACCCCAAAACCTCTCATTCCAGTTTTGCGGTGCCATTCTCCTGGCCTTTGGTGCCATCCTTCAAGTGGACGAGCACAAAGGTGTCAAAAGTTTCGCTCAATTATCTATAGGTGGCTTCGGTATTGGAATTGGTGTTCTCGGCTTGTGTTTCGCAACTTGGGGCATCTGGGCACTGTTCAAACGAAAACCTAGCATTCTGACTTACGTAAGTCTCCAAGTGGCAATCTTAAACCCCCCAAAAATTTATTTTTTCAGTACGCCGCAACTCTGCTTGTCCTGTTTATCGTGCAAATTGTACTTGGAGCTATAGCTTTGGGATCAGTCAGTGGCGGAAGACGTGAAGATGACGATACAGAAAAAGCCGTCCAACAGCTTTTTAGGAGACAAGACGATGTTGCTGTTAAGAGAATTAATCATATACAAAAAACAGTGCGCTGGAAATATATATATATAGTTTATACATTTTGCTAAGAAGAAGAACATTTTTTCTTAGTTAAATGTATAGAGTACAGTTCAGAAAATATTAGTAAAATTTTTAGTTCCGATGTTGTGGTGTCAACGGACCGAGCTATTGGAAACAAATGTTTAACAAGCAAATCCCGATCAGTTGTTGTCCAGAAATGAAAGAAAGGTGTGATAATCCCTACGAAAAGGGTTGTGCAAGAGTATATGCTGCAGCAATTGAGAAGAATGTGGGCGTAATTGGAGGTGTGGCTATTGGGTTTTCGCCCGTTTTGGTAGGTTAATAAAAGTTAATCACGTCTGGATTACATCACGTGGTGTTTCAGCTTGTTGCAGCAATTCTCGCCTGGTATATAAGACTTTCCATTAAAAAGATGCAATATACTTAGATAATTATTTGTAAATATTGATAATAAAATTTACTTTGTACGATAATGAGATATTGTTACTAAGTTTAACATTACATGCCTTGACCATGATTCAGTCAAGTAGGCCAATGGAAAAAAAATGCTAAAAAATCACAGGATGAAAGCACTTATTTTTGACTAATTATTGGAAATGTGTAATAATGATGACTCATTTTCTAAACAATTTTTATCTCTCCTCTTATCAGCTTATAGTCATTAAGTTTTATGTGATGTATTAAATAAAGGCTTGGAAACTAAACGTTTTAATATACAACACAATTTGGAATTAAGTCATTATAGTCCTGGTTTCTACAAGTATTAAACTACTTACAAAAATGGGTTGCATATCAGGAATAGCTAAATACCTCTTATTTTTATTCAATTTTCTCATAGTGGTAAGTGCTTTTTTCTATCAAAAAATAAACTTTTTCTAAAACTTTAATTTTTAGGTATGTGCTATTGCTCTTTTAGCTGTAGGAGGTATTATAACTCACAATGAAAACAAGGGTATTGACTCCTTCACTGATGTTTCGGTTGGCGGTTTTGCCATTGCCGTTGGTGTCATTATATTCATTATTGCTTTCTTTGGATGTTGTGGAGCTATTAAAGAAAATGGTTGCATGTTGACTACCGTAAGTTATTGCAAACTGTTTGTGACCAAAAACTAAAGTATTTTGCAGTATGCAGTTATTATGATTATTCTTCTGATTTTACAAATTGTCTTGGGAGCTTTGGCTTTTGTCGCAATCAACAAAGACGATAAATCACTAGATGAAGAAGTCACCAAAGTTGTCAAGAAAGTTTTTGATGACTATGTAAAACACCAAAGCGATAAGGACAAAAAGGAAGTTATTGATAGTATTCAACAAGAAGTGAGTTAAACATATTAAAAAACGACAGAACAACACACAATTGTTTTTTAGTTTGAGTGTTGTGGTGTTAAAGATTATACCTATTGGACACTAAAAGGTATACCAGTACCGAAGAGTTGTCACGAAGATAATAACTCAACATCTAAAATATTCAAGGATGGTTGTGCCAAGAAATTCAAAGACGTCATTGTTTCTAACATTAAAATAATTGGAGGAATAGCACTCGGTTTCGCAGCTATTGAAGTAAGTTTTCTTAAATTTCACACATCAACATTTTGTAACTGCTTTATTTACAGCTCGTTTGTGCCATTTTTGCATTTATCGTCAAAAACAGGCATTAATTTACTTAACTTAATTATTTATTATCAATAAATTTTTAGTAGAAACCATAAATCTTTGTTTTTCCAATGATAAAACATTCCAATACGTTTCACAAGTGTTATCAGTTTTCCTAGAATATCTAACGCTCCTCCAAACAAAAAAACACTCAAGACCACCAATTCAGTTTTGTCTTATTAAACAAGTAAAACAATACTTAATCTGATAACAAAATTACTAATCCAGGTAAACACTAAAGTTTGAATTTTGATAAACAAGTATCTATTCGTAATTTTTACGTACCTACTGAAAGAAATTAAAAATTTATAAAAAGAATTACCATATGCTAAAATAATTTCGCTTTTTCTGACAGTTTCAATAGTAACATTGAGACAATCTTCTTTGTAATTCTATCAGAAATGCAAAACTTAATAGGAGTTGGCCTGCGCTATACTGACAAAGTTAGGTTCTTGGACAGGCTACAAACACCTTTTATGATCTTATTCAATTGTTTAGACCACCGTTTGCATATTTATAGTGAGAGAAAAAGCTATCCCAGGTAATGTAAAACTGCCAGAAAAGGTGTTTGTGCAACGACCACGATTTCAATGCTTATGCCCACTCCTGTTATTCTTCCCTCCACGTAGCGAGCCTCAGACAGAGAGCGACATACTGGTGAGGCGGCAGAAACAATGTAATTCAATGCCTAAATCTATTTTACACACTGAAAATTGTACTCACAAAACAATTTTGGTTGTTCAAGCAAGCATTTTTTCGGAAAACGTAGGTAACAAAACTTTTGTTTTAATAAAACCTGGTTACTATAGAGTGCTTTCTTTCTTTTGATATCAGCACTTCCATGGTAAGGCCAGACAGTGGAAATCAACTTGTGAGTACTCAAAAAATAAGAAAAACAATCAAATAAAAAAACAAACTTTCTAACGTAACAGATGAAAGCGCAAATAAATAAAAACCGATAA
Source organism: Tribolium confusum (assembly GCA_029207805.1). Lineage (NCBI taxonomy): Eukaryota > Metazoa > Arthropoda > Insecta > Coleoptera > Tenebrionidae > Tribolium > Tribolium confusum. The sequence goes on from JALGAY010000006.1 coordinate 18,815,214, forward strand.
AGAAAGCTGCACTGACTATGTCATTTTTGGAGCAAACTTTTTTTTATAGAAAGTTTCTTTTTTACAAGTTTTCTTTCTACACAAAAACATTAAAACAATAACAAAACCTCCCGTTATGAATTGTCCATAGAGCAACATCTACAACTCCTAAAGTTACTACCTTTTAAAGAATTTGACAGTTTCAACGTCTGAATCCAACAGCCAGTGGCTGTCAGAACTTCCCTCAAAACCATGGTCGGAATCTTCAGAGCTCTCCAAATCACCAACTGTTCGAGTATAAGCTTTTTAAAGCATTGAATTATTACTAAGCCTGAATTGTTAAAATTGGTAAAAATATACTTGAATTTCAATGTATTAGGAAAATATACCAACGTAAAATGAACGGATAATTTAACAGATAGATTTCGATAATCAAATGTTTTTGGTAACGTAGTGGCAACGCCACCTAAACTTTACGTTAAAAAAGTTTTAAAGATTAGGGAATGTTTTAGTAATGGATAGATTTTTGATATCTAAAAATTATCAACACTTGAATGATCATTAAAATCTTTTTGATCATCATTTAAAAATGTTACCTAAAGCTTATTAATCAGTGCAAATTTAAGAAATTCATTCAAGTTTGACTAGCTGTCAATTGAATATTGAAGATAGTTCGAAAGAAAAGTGCGATTTTATATCAAAACACATATATAAATATAAATAAACATATATTTATCATTCTTCTTCAGGAAACATGCTTATCTTCAGATTTCGATATTTTTTCACGTGGACAAGTAACCGGCTACATCTAAACAGTGGCATTAATGGATGTGCAACCTACATTATTAAGTCGAATAAAAAGGATTGCCAGTGTATATTCAGAAATCAGAGGATAACAATATTTTCATCATTTCTGTAAAAATTGAAAACCACCAAATGCAGCAGGGCCTAAAAATTTAACTGTAAATGAGAACAATCATCCTGTAAAACTTATTTAGACGGTTACGGTGAATCACCGAGAACGAAATTTCGGGAAGATTTGGTTCGCTTCGAGTGATTCATCGGATGAGTCATCATTTATAGAAACAGATAGAAGAACAGATTTTGTTTTATTTGAGACGTTTTAAGTTGTATTTATCTACTGTAAAATAGAAAATTCCAATGTTGATGCTTTTTCGAGGCTCTTAGATACATTGTCAAAACTGATATTTCTGTCAATAAATAAAATATATATAATATAGTAAAACAAATATTTTTATAAATAATAAAGTAATAAAACATTTCTTCCAAATATTTTGAAGTACAGTACATCGCTGCGCAGTGACGTTTAATGTCAGTTGGTCATGCTTATCTTTAGAGTTCAAAACAAAAAGAAATCCACAACAACACAAAATGCTTATAAATCGTAATAAGCCATGGTTTAGACAGTACTGTCAGTACTACTGTCAGTAATGTCAATCGATTTTTACTAAGATTTTTATCGCAAAGTTAGATTTTCAGGTACATTTATAGAGTTTTATTTGAATTAAGGTGGTAAATAAAATATTTTTTTAGTATTTTGTGGTCAATACACATGTTACACTTAAAATTTTCTCCAAGCCGTGAGACTCACGTTGGCTAAATTCACGTTAAGTTATCGTCCTGTTTTCTACAAATATTAAACTTTAAAAAATGGGTTGCATATCAGGAGTAGCTAAATACCTTTTATTTATATTCAATTTTCTTATAGTAGTAAGTGTTTTTTTTACCAAAAAAACAATTTTTTCTGAAACTTTATTTTTTAGGTATGTGCTATTGCTCTTGTAGCTGTAGGAGGTATTATAACTTACAATGAAAACAAAGGTATTGTGTCCTTCACTGACGTTTCGGTTGGTGGTTTGGCTATTGTCGTTGGTGCCATTATATTTATCATTGCTTTTCTTGGATGCTGTGGAGCTATTAAAGAAAATAGTTGCATGTTGACTACCGTAAGTTATCGCAAACTGTTGGTGACCATAAACAAAGGTATTTTGCAGTATGCAGTTATTATGATTATTCTTGTAATTTTACACATTATCGTGACGGCTTTGGCTTTTGCTGCAATCAGTAAAGGCGACGAAATACTTAATGAAGAAGTAACAAAAGTTCTCAAAAAAATATTTGATGATTATGTGAACAACCAAAACGATAAAAACAAGAAGGAACTTATTGATAATGTTCAACAAAAAGTTAATTATTTATTCAAATCTGACAAGACAATATTTAATTAATGGTTTTTAGTTTGAATGTTGTGGTGTTGAAGGTGAAGGTTATTGGCCACAAAAGAATATGGCAATACCGGACAGTTGCTATAAAGATAAAAACCCTAAATTTAAAATTTTCAATGATGGTTGTACCAAGATAATTAAAAATGTTATTGTTTCTAACGTAAAATATACTGGAGGAATAGCAATCGCTTCTGCATTGGTTGAAGTAAGTTTTCTTTCATTTCACACATTTTGTAACTTCACTTTTAACAGATTCTATGTGCTCTTTTTGCTTGCATCGTCAAAAACCGGATTCATTATCCTAACCAAATTATTTATGAATAAATTTTTCAGAAAGCATACATTTTTGTTTTTTTAATGACAAAACATTTCAATAGATTCTAGAAGATTTAAAAAAATGACAATTAGTAGAAAAAGAAGGTGTTAGAAAACGTTACAAGGCGTCGTCTAGAAGAAAAAGAAATGAAATAGAAGTTCGTAGAAAAACAAAAGTAGATTTTCAAAAATGATTGGAAAAAACAGAGATACAAAAAAAAACTATCTATATATAAAAAAAACAAACGAAGAGAGATGTTGAAGGAACAAAATAGAATTCTAAGAAAGAAAAAGAGGAAATGAAAAACGCTGACTATAAATGAAAAAAAAAACTTTTAGAAAAAATTGAAAACCAATAATTAAAAATCAAGAAAATATTATCGGAAAATTAAAAAATTTGCAAAATGTTTTGAAGAGAAAAAAAGACTTAGGTTATTAGATACGAGACAAAGTACTAGAGTTAAACTAGCTCTACAACTCGTGAAACCTCAAACATTTGACGGCTAGTGTATAAAAGCCTGTTTGAAACAACAGCGGAAATAAACAACTAAAATGAAAATGAAGAAAAACAATAAAATAATGAAGAAATGGTCTCAACCCTCTTATTGGCGTTATAAGAGCTAGTTCTGCAGCTTCTGCAAAAAAAGAAAAAATCTAAGAAAACAATATAGCTTTAAGAAGAATGTAAGACGACAATTGGTAGAAAACGAAAAGCGTTTGAAATACGGCTATTGAAAAAAAAATAGTTAAAAAAGACTCTACAAACAATTATAGAAATAAAAATACGAACAAAGAAGAATTCTAGATTAATAAAAGATTCTAAAGGAGCTTGAAAAAAACGATTGAAAAAAAACAAGAAACAAACAAAAGCAATGTCTAAAAGAAAACAAGAATTTAGAAATATTCTAGAAGATAAAAAAAATTAAAACTACACAACAAAAGAAGCATTTAAAAATATTGTAAAAACAACTAAAAAAATAAAAATCATTTTTGAATTATTTGACGATTTGTGAATGCTTTAAAAAGAAATATCTAGAAGTAAAAAAAGATCAAGAATGTTAAAGCTAAAGAAGAAAATACCTAAAACACAGGCTAAGGAAAGACTGAATAAAAAAATTTTAAGAAAGCATTTGAAGAATACCAAAATGAGACAAAATGGTTTTTAAATATATTTTTAGCGAGAAATGCAAACCTTTACCTAAAAAAGTTTTGATCAAGTGCGTCATTCTACCCAAATCTTACTTTAGTAGTATCATCTAAACAAATTTAGATGTTCGATGTTTCTATTTCTTCCGAGACTGGTTCTCAATTACCCCAAATAGTGGCGAGTAAATAAGAATCGAACGGATCCTGTTTTCTTTAAAAACTTTATTATTTTTTTACAACCAGATAAATAAAGCTTTATTTTCAATAATAAAAGATTTCTTCATTTAACTTGTTCATTTTTCTATTTGATTTCGTCGTTCTTACGTTAAGTGTGCCCAATTATTCCACATTTTCCTGTTTTTCAAAAAAAAAACACTCCCGATCACCAATTTAGCTATCCGGTAAAAAAGCATGTAAGACTTAATCTGATAAGGCAGAGCATTACTATTCCAGTTGAACACTAAAGTTGGATTTAGATAAGCAAGTACCTATTTGTAATATTTACGTACTGTTAAAGCAGTCATTACAGATGAAACAGCTGCTAAAATAATTTCGCATTTTCTGACATTTTCTACAATGATATTAAGACAACCTTCTTTGTAAATCATATCAGAAGTACAAGGTTTTAATTTACAACAACTTTGTGGAAGAGGTTCGGTCCAGTTATGTGTTCCTGAGAGACCACAGCAAGAATACTAAAATATAATATTAAATAGGTTTTTTTTAATTAAAAAAAAGTAGATACTACTTTATTTTGAATTGAGTTCACAATTTCTCTTTGATCAGGATTCATGGTTGTCGAATAAGAATTAAAGAGATCTTCTACAATTTCTTTTGTATGAGAAGTATCAATAGTAAAAGCAATAAAGAAAATGACTAGAGTTAGAGTAATATTGATAAAAGTAAAAATAAATAACATATAAGTGTACTGAAAAAAAACTGATTAGCATTTGTAAAAATAAGAAAGTTATTACCGTTATGAGTGACTTTTTTAAAAACTTGTACAAACCAAAAAAACATCCATAAATGCACACAGCAAAAAGTGCACATGCATTGACTAAACCATAAACGGAAATAAAATGAACATGATCGTCTAGATACAATCTGTTCGTGCACATACAGTATAAAGTAATTACCTTCAAACAGATTGACATAAGCTAAAAGAAAATTAAATAAGTTATTTTGAATATTCTTTTCTCACATACAAAAATTATTAAAGTGAGAAACACTGCAAGAAGTCGTAAAGCAATTCTTGTCAGTGTGTGACACATTTTTCAAAATTGACAGTGTCAAAATTTGTCCTACCCATTATAGTCCTACCCATAACACGGAAAACCGTGGCGACATACTTGCGACAAAAAAACTTCTAAATTTCATAGCGAAGTCGCTCTTTCTATCATAATAAAGTTTTTGGAAAACCGTTCCATGGTAGCGATTCTTGTCCAAGAAATCCAATCTGTATTTTGATGCAGATGATTGTAGTATAGTTCTTTGATAACCGTGCCGGTTACTTTATACTTTTACCAAATATTAACTAATTTTAACTTTAAATAATTAACTGCGGAACACTGTCAACGTTTGAACTGGTGCAAAGAACGGTAGGTTTGGGCGGCAAAATGGCATAACGTGATATACAAGGACGAACCGCGATTCTACCTAAGCATGCATGATGGCCAGTAGGACGTAATATGTTACTTTTGGACCAAAACATTTAGCGTCTTAAAAATCAAAGTCGAGTCTTACTAAATTTAGCAGTTTTCCCAAAAATCAACAACCGAAAAAGGTCTTCAAATTCTTTAAAAAGCATAATTTTTATTCACTCTAAAAGTACCCAAATAACTGTAGACCACCAAAAAATGGGCACATAAAAAAACAGGGTAGAGTCCTACAAATTCAATGTTTTCTCAAAAGTAAACATCCAAAAAAGATCTAATCCTATCTTGGCTTCACACCATGAACATACACTTTACAATATGCAGAATTGCAGATGGAGAGCCTAATACTTGGCCCAGAAATAAAAAGCCATTTTCTGAAGGTCTGCTGATTTTCGAGAATTTTTTGGGCACATAAAATATTATAGACTCCCTCCAAGAATCTGGTGTTAATGTTTTGCTATGGCTACCTAGTTCACAGAATTTAAATCATATGTGTGGAATATGATGAGAAAAAGACTGTGTGCTAAAGAATAATTAATAGAAGTTTCCAAAAGCATTATTTTGTCTTTTCTATAAAAAAAAACAATTTCTCATTACATTTTCGATAAACTAAACAATGATTCTACCTTCTAACAAAAAACTCACAAAACATTTTTTTTAAATTGTATATTCATTATAAATTTAGAACATTCCATTATATACTTCGTCTTCATCTGATGAAGAATAGTCATCATATTCTCCATGCGGATATTTCTTTCTCATGTAACCCAAGTACAGTGAAACCCCTGCTGTACAAGCCTAAAGAGTAGACTTAATAAATACTAAACTTAATAATTTGAGTATGTCACAAAAATTAGTAAATTTTGTCTTACTGAGAGTATAGCAAAAATAGCAGCCTCGATAGACAAACCCGACATGCAATGCTTGAATACATCATATTCATGAAGACAAGTATTGCTATAGGCATGCTGAAGAATACACTGCTCATCAGGGTATTCATCTGAGCAACAGCTTCTTGGAATCGGTATTTCCCAAAAGCTTCTACCGCTCAATCCACAACATTTTTGCTATTATAAAATAACACTTTAGTTTATAATCAATTCAAGAAATTTTTTTACTGTGATTTGTAAGTAGTCAATATATTCATTTCTTCCACTTTTAAAAGCAACTGTACTCCAACCGTCGAAATAAGGCTTAGAAAACATCTCACTGTAACTTTGTGGGTCATCGGCATCGATCGAATAATTGTGAAAATCATTGGTTCTAATAAACATACGTACTACGCTTCTTTTAATTAATTTTTCAAAGGTTATTTTCAAATAGTATAAAATTGTTGCTATAGCTGCTTCTACGGGTGCCAGAAATAAAATACCCAAGCCAGCCTACAACCAAATTATAAGAAAGCAAACCTAATGGTAAGTCTTGACTTAAAATTTAACAAGAATGCCGTTTGAAACACAAATTGATTGCAGTGCAGTAAAATAGATATTTAAGTTGTTTATGGTGTTAAATTGTGTCTTTATCTTTACCTGCTCCATACCATCCATTTCTTGCACTTTGGACTTTTAGATTTTACTATACCAAACAAGCAATAAATAGCTTGAATTCTTTACTGCAGTACAGTCAATCTCTCTCTTGAACGGCATTGTTATATCAAAATTTACTACTAGGTTTGCTGCTTTATAAATTTTTACTTACTGAGCAATTTATTGTAGGGTGTTTGTCTATGCTTGCAGCCCCAAATATAGCAATAATACACAACACCAACTCCAGAAAACCAATACTACTAAAGAAACTGAAGAGGAAGTCGATGGAGAAAGATACTATACGCACATGAACTTTTGTGTGAATTGGAAATAGATTATGTGATTCATATAGAGTCTTGCAAGTTGCTGACTGTAGCATCAGGACAAGAGAATTGACCTAGAAATTGAATACAACTCCAATTAGAATTTCAATAAAAATACTATACTTACAATTTTTAAAATGATAAGCAAAATAAATAAGTGGCGTAGAAAACTAACGAAAGCAGCCTTGTTCATTTCTAAAAAGTTTCGTTTAATGACATTTACCAAAAAAAAAAATAAAAAATTAACGTCTCTACGATTTTTTTGTCAAAATGACATAGCAAAAATACCCTTCTGTTTGAAGTATAGATATTCGCACAATCAAAAAAAGTAAAAGGAATCACAATTAAATTTAATTAAATGTCTCTCAAATGCGAATGATCTAAGACAAAGTTTGCTTCTAATTATGCTTGGTGGCTAACATTTACTAGAAAGGCTCTCTTATTACTTGTTTTTTTCAAAAACATCTTCTCGATTTTTCTTTCTTTGTGTTTTCATCAATTTCTGCACAGCTTTTTGTTTATTTTTTCAATATAATCTGTCGACGTCGATTAATGCAGAAAAAGATCGCTTTCACCCAGAACCAGTCTGCATTTTTAAGTCTTAAACACTGTTTACTTATACACTTAAGTACCAAAAGAGATAAATATCTTAGTTGCTGACAAATTTAAAAAAAAAACATTTATAATTTGTACAATTTTATTATGTAGATTATACAAACTGTCTATAGAGTTTCTATTAATTTATAAATACGTATATAACTATAAAAAGATTGAAGATCATTTCCAATTAAAGAAAAACTGTACTAATCGTCATCATCTGACGAAGACCAAGTATCAGAACCATAATTACCATCAGGATATATACTATTTATACGAGATAAGCAAAGAGCACAGATTCCTGCCAATAACTAAAAAAGTCTTACAATTAATTAATTTTGGAAACATATCTATCAAATAATCCGTTACTGCTAGAACCCCAAAAAAAATATGTTCAACTTGCATAGTAGTCAACATAGCCATAAGCTCTTTATAAGGACGCTTACAGTTCATAGTATGAGCTGCAGCAAAAGTACAATTGATATAACTGTAGTTATCTGGACAACAACTTGTTGGAACTAGATAAAGCCAAGAATGTCTTCCATTTAAACCGCAACATTGGTTCTGTAAAAAATTAGATACAAAAAAATGTATGTATGATAAAGCATTACATTTAACTGATAATAATCAATTTGTGAATGATTGATTTTACTGCCTTGAGCTACAATACCCCAACCTTCATCTTCTGGATTTTCAGGACTTACAGTGCCCAAATCTTCTCCTTTATACTTTTCCAATGCCGAATCCAATACGCCCGCACTAGACTCAAATGAGGTAGAAAGATCATTGAGAATAATAAGGTCTAAACTGTTTTGTAAATAGCTTATAGCAACCATTCCTCCAAATTCAACAAAAGCCATAATTACAAAAGAAAGACCACCCTTTAATAATCTTATATACTAAGATCTGTTTGTTATCAGAGAGAAAGCAGTAAGATAAATACTCATTTATAATTCAAGAAAATCAGCAAATCACAAATGAGTAGTTTAATTTTCAAGGTTTCTCTCTTCAGAAAATAATTTTTTACTTACAGCAAAGATTATTATAGGATGTTTAGACAAGTATATAAGTCCTACAAGTGCAATGATAGCTGTCATTATCAAAAGAACACCAAAACCATGAATAATAATAGTACAAACATCTACACCCAAGAAAACAGAACGCTGAGGCTTTGTTGCATCAATTGCAAGTAACTCGTGGCTGAAAAAATAATTGAAGACATTTTCTGAAGTGTACATCACTATTAGTCCATCAACCTAAATTTTTGGGATTATTTTTCGTTTTATAAAGAAGAAAAAACTTACAATGTTTATTATAATTAGCAAAACCAGGCAATGCGTAAGAAAATTAACTAAAGCATAGGTATTCATTTTGACTTCTCAATAAACAAGTTATGACATTTAAAAAAAAATAAACTGGATTTAGCATGCTCACTAGTTTTTTCCGATAAGAAGTTTGGTTTTCAGTGATTCTCAAATCTTCTAATTTACTTTAAATTTAATAATTTATATTTTTGGTGGTCCATTGATTTTCAGGCATTTTCTGCTAGAAAATCCAACTTGCATTTTATTTTACCCATTCAAATAACAAAACAAAACTTTTTTAAAATAAGTATCTTTGATTATAGAAAGATTACAATCATATTAATAATATTATACACGACTGCCACAAAAGATCGAATTACTTAGAGATTACCATTAAATCATTTTGATTTCTTCCTGTTTCCACTACAAAGATTTTCACTACTAAGTATGCATTCCAATATGCTATTACCAATGAGATTAACTTTTGATTACCGTGGGACTGTATCATCATCAGAGTTGCAAAATTTTCCAAAATTACCTAAAAAAAAGTTCAAATTACCTACAGATTACTATTATTTTACATAGATACCTACATCACTGATAAATACACCAAAGCACACTATTATTATGTCCAAAACTGTAACATAAAAATAACAACAAAGAGAAACAAATAAAGAAAAAGTTCAGAAATATGTACCTTCTAGATCACTGTAAATAAGACAATCGAAGCGAACACACTTATTGTCATTACCTTAGAATAAAAAGGTTTTATCTGCATTTTTGTGTAATTCTAAGATTTAATAAAATATTAATTTTAATAAAATAACGCTCCACTCTCTAGTCTTTGCGGTAAAGTATATCAGATATTAAGAGTTTTAGAATTTAAATTAAAAACTTTTCAGTAAAATTAAATGGCAATTTAATAGATTACGATGGTTCATTTGAATTTAAAGCTATGTTTCTAATTATTAGAATATCATAAACTAATTAAAAGTGAGAACTTCAGTTAAATAATAAATGTACTATTTGATTCTCTGAACACTTGAAGTATTCCAAATAAACTAAAATCTACATAATTTACTGTAACTTGATAATTGGAAATGAAACACCCACAAACACCAAACTTCTTTACTTGATACGACGCACGTTTCGACAACAACGTTGCCATCCTCAGGTAGGAATTAAAACTAAATTGTTTACAAACATTCTTAGTTTATATACTAACCTTCCACCAAGTTTCACTTCCCCCTCTTATCAACCACTGAGAAGAGAGAAGAGGTGGGGATTGGACCAAAATCGGCGTTGATTAGATGTCCTTTGTTTCTATGTATTTCTAGACTCTAGAAAGCGTCAAGAAATTTACAATTACATAGGCATAGGCCTGTCTGACATTTGGGTGTACAGGTCATAGACCTTTTTACCCAGATCTGAACTGCTGGTACACATGGTAAAGTGCACCAGAGTAAAAATCTTTGTCAAGTATGCTGGCTCCTGGTGGTCATGCGTCAATCGGCTTGCAGTTGCGAGAGAGTACCCGCAGACCACCCAGTGGGCGACTGCCAATTCAGTGCATGCATACTGAACCAACAAATCGGGCATGGAAATGTGAATGATAATAATAAAAGGGGCTTACCTGCATCCTCTCGCCTGATGCGGTGCGATCGAATTGGCGTTGGCGCTTCGAGCGCTGGGGGGAAGGGGATTTGCCCTAAGGCAAATGTGTTGGATCGAGGGACAAAAGGGCCATCTTGGGTCTTTTGTGGCGGGAAGGGCCGTTTTCGTCGTAGTCAATTGCTTGACGGACGAGCGGATTGGGGTGTTCCTCAGCTTTGTGAAAAGTTCGAAGAGCAATCTCAAAAAGAAATTCTTTGAGGGAAGGCAATTTGGCTTCTCGGAGAAGTTGGGAATTTCTGACGAACCAGGGGGCATTGAAGGCCTGTCTGAGAAATTTGTTTTGAAAGACTTCCAACTTTTTGATCTGAGTCGAAGAAGCGTGACTCCAAGTTGCGGAAGCATACGTGAGGGTAGGACGAATGATGGATTTGAAAAGTGTGAGCTTGTTCTGAATTGACATTTTGCTCTTTCGACAGGTCAGTGGGAAAAGTTGACCTGCGACCATCTTGGCTTTGGACAGGGCGCTGTCCTTAGACAAGGAAAGAGAAACTTAACTTCCATAATCTAAGGCGCTGTCGATGTGCGGAATGAAGGTTAGGCGCTTGTCGAGTAGAACTCCCAGGTACTTGACCTGGTCCTTCCACTCAACGTCACGACCAAACATCTGAACTTGGCCTTCGGGCTGAACTTGACGGCGAGTGATAAGAAGAGCGGAGCTCTTTTCGGGGTTGACATCGATTCTCCAACGCCTGAACCAAGTTTGAAGAGCATCAATTGCCTCTTGGAGATAAACAGTGACCATTCTGGGCTGTTTAGAACGGGCAATGATTGCTGTGTCGTCTGCGTAGACAGCCAGCTTTGCTCTGGGCGGTTTTGGAATGTCTTACAATTACAGTTATTAAATGTAATAATAAATTAGAATTTGATATTTATAGGAAAAATACCAGTACGCTTCGCTACATTACTGCAGACTCCCATCATTGTCCCCAACACAAGATGGCGAGTTTTAATTTCTTAATTCATCGGCTCATTGATTTTCCCTTGAGTAATGAGAGGTTTGAAAAAGAGCTCAAAATTATCAAAGATGCAGCCAGGTATAATGGTTTTGAGACAGGAATTATTGATAAAATAGTTCGAAAAATTAAATATAAGAAAATGGTCACTGAATCAACGACTTTTATAAACAAACCAGATAAAACAACTTTTATATCAATATCTTATGCTCCTTCAATCACAAGAGGTTTGAGCAAAATTTTCAAAAATTTAGACTCCCAAGTTGTTTACAATTCGGGCACAAGTCTTCTCGGTAACCCGAAAGATAAAACAGGGCCTTTAGAAAAGTCGGGAATTTATGAAATTAATTGTAAAGACTGTAATCAAAAATATATTGGGCAAACACGTAGATCAATTCACATTAGATTTAAAGAACACATGGCTCATCTCAAATTCAATAGAATAGAAAAATCTAGTGTTGCTCAACATATTTTTGAGAATGACCACAGATTTGACAAAAATAATATTAGAATTATTAGGGCAATCAATAATTGTAAATTTCTTGACGCTTTTGGTCCAATCCCCACCTCTTCTCTCTTTTCATTGGTTGCTAAGTTGATAAGAGGGGGAAGTGAAAGTTGGTGGAAGACGGCACGATTAGTATATAAGCTAACAATGTTTGTAAACAATTTAGTTTTAATTCCTACCTGAGGATGACAACGTTGTTGTCGAAACGTGCGTCGTATCAAGTAAAGAAGTTTGGTGTTAGTGGGTGTTTCATTTACAATTTTCATTTAAACACACCAAGAAGATCCAACAAGAAGATTACTGTAACTTGTTTATTATCTCATAACAAACACAGAAAATGAACATTTACTTTGTAATCTTTAATTTTGGACATTAAGTAACTAAGAATTTTGTTTAATTAAGAAAGTTTTACATTAATTCTTGTAGACAGGTAATACAAATTAATAAAATAAAAATTCTTAATATTAACAAAAAATTTAAAAATAGGTAATAAATTGTTTGAAAACAAAAATTAGTAAATAACTTTTGTCCCAAATGTTAAATGGTAATCAGAAAAGTATGTTAAAATTTCAACTTTATTTTTCTTTTTTTTTTTATTTAAATTTTGGATTCGTTTGCTTTATTTAAGTAAATATTTCCAAACTTTTCTTCGTTTATTAGCTGAATTACAACCCATTTTTCAAATTTAATTGTATGTAGATACTATACTAAACGCAAGACGTTTAATTTTTTTTTAAATATTCAAATTTTATTAAAACTTACGACACCAAATAATTATTCATGAATAAGATTAGAAGCTAGAAGCTACAATTTGATTTAAAAAAATTCGTAACCTGTTGGTGACAGTTTAATCAAAATGGAGAACCGCAGAGGATACTTTCATTAAAACTTGGAATCTTTAAGCTAATGAAATTATTAATAAAAAATCAACAACAAATTCTTCAAATCAAATAGTCCGATTGACACTTAAAATTTTTTTTTGACAACAAAATAGTTTTCAAAAACATTCACATATATATATCTTCAGTGTATTGCTTCATTCTTCAATCACTGATAATGGCACGAAGAGGTACACTTTATGGTATGGACAGCAAAATTCTTAAAGGCAGTACCATGGACTTTTGTATGGAAATACTTCGTTCAGTTTCCCTCTTCATGATTATCACAAAAATAGTTTGTGTCAAGACACTAATTTGAAAAGAACCTTAGTACATATACTATTGCAGATGTTCTTCACAGCAATGCTGCTACTAATTCTTCTGACAGACGACACTGTTCAGGGTATTTTGATGTCAGATGACACCACAATTAAATACATGGAAAATCTTTATGATGCTTTTAAATTAATAATTTGTATAATTCTACTACAATCTATTGTTATTACTTTTATTGGCATGTATGGACTTGCTCGACTGAATCGTTACTGTCTATCTTTCGTAAGATAGTCATTTCCACTTTGATATAATTCTATTTCTGTATTTTAGTACGGAATGACGATAATTTTGATATGTATCTGGCACATTTATTTTTTAGTGATTATATATTCAAGATCTAATATAGATCTAGTTAAAGCAAAGCTGTACAGCGATTTTAAAAAAAGTGATAACGCCAAAAGAGCAGTCAACATATTACAAAAAACAGTACATTTCCACTTTTTTTAAAACAAAAATAATATTGAATTATTTTAGTTTAAATGTTGTGGCTCGGAAGTATATAAATTTGAAGACCTTGAAATATTGCCTATAAGTTGTTGCCCTAACGTGACGTCAGAAAATGAGTGTACGTCTAAATATTCCTACAAGGTTTTATGTCCAATCAATCAGACAAATGTTGTGACTAATCTTGAAGAAATGGAGATGTCACAATATAATGCTGTCATATCATCTTGTGTAGTTTTCCTCTCAGTAAGTATTAATATTTGTATTAAATCAACTAAAAAATATTTTCAGATTTTTGAAGCCAGTATAGTCTTTTATATAATACACCGTTTAAATATGATGTATACAACTAACGTACTACAATTCTAAAAATACAAAATTTACAAAATTTCTTGTTTTTTTTAATAATGTCAAAGTGTGACGTTTTAAAGGCGCTTTTATTCTTTTTCAACAGTATACTTTTTGTAAGTAATACAAAATATTTAAGACGCAGCGACATTTTTTTTTTAAATTTTAGTTTCTAGCCATATTCAAAATTATTTATCTTGTCAATGTTTTGAAGAAACATAATGAAGTCTATGAGTATGTTAAAGGTTACTGCAATCTTGGCTTAGCTGATTGCATAGTTCTTCTTAATTTATCACTTAGTAGCTTCTGTGCTATCATCAGACAAAACATATCCATTCTAAAACTGGTACTGTATCAATTTTTTTCTTAATTGTTTACTTTTTAATTCAGTTAACATTTGGGACTTCAGTAATTTCAATTATCCATGCAATGCTAGCTGTAATAACTGGTATAACTGTTGATGAGAGAAATACAAAAATAGCTTTGGCTAAAATTTTCAGTCAGTGTGATCAAAGAAAAATAAACACAGTTCAGAAAAAAGTAAATAAGTCTTTTAAAAAATTTTGAAACCAAATATATGTTTCAGTTTGAATGTTGTAACAAAAGTTTTATCAACAGATTGAGAACATTCAAAATAATTATTGGAAGCTTAGCCACTATTATTGCAGTAGTAGCGGTAGTAAATTTTTTTTCGCTAATTTTAATAAATCCGAAAATTTTTAGTGCATCCTTGCTGTACTAACACATTATGAAACACAAAAGGCGATAAAGAAGAGAGAAACTACACGAATTGTCAGTTTAGATAGTTTAAAACAAAGGAGTGCAATCTAAAACCTGTATTTTTTTTAATCAATAAAATAGAATTATGTATGTTTTAATTTGAAGTAACGCTTTTTAAACTCAAATTTTCCGCGCTTTTAAACAGCTGAGAAAGAAACTTTGAGTTAAACGTGGTCATCGCTATGCTTAGCAGTCGTTAGAGCTAATTTTTTATCTTCTACCAACGTCAAAATTTAGTAAAACCGATCAAGAACTTTTATTGGTAGTGTGATAAATAGATAACTCGACAAGACCTAAATATCTGAAGCTTTCAGCAGTTTATTAAAAACAGATATTCTGTCAAATATCCCAATACCGGATAATAAACTTGCTGTATCAATGCGCTTTCTACAAGTATTTTCCCATCTTTTAACATTACAAATTTTTTTGCGAAATATCGAGTGCGGCGGTAATTTGCGGCAGTAAAACCAGTTCGTCTTGGTGGAAAAGTCTGAAAAAATATGGTGGCCTCATAGAGATTTATAATATTTAGAAAATAAAAAATTTTAAGAGCCATCAGCTATAACAATAAACACAAAACTCCTAATTTGTTAGGCTGTCCTTATAAAACCAAAAAATATCTATACAATTGTAAGGCTAATAGACTGAAATGTCAAATAGGAAGAGTATGATTGGCGCCTTTCAGCATGCATGCATTCAACGCATCTTAAAAAAAAAGTATTTGTTAAAATAGACAAGGACTAAAGTGTAGGAGTGTAGGAAGCTGTGATAGGTGTGGATAGATGTGATCACTGATCAGAAATACATACACATTGGCTCTTGTAGAAAAAACTAAATTTGGAAGAATGGTGGAGAACAAAAATATAAAATTATTCCTTAACATTAACATTCCGTAGTATTAGTCCAACAAAATTATTTGAAACTGGTAGGACGAGCATTTGGTAGAGAAAGAATACTGCCCAACGTTGGTTTCGATTATGATAATCTTACGCTTACCATACCCATATACTCATCGTATCACAAGACACTTTTCAAAAGTTCTTCTTATTTTTTATTAACCTAAGCTAAAAATTTATGTAGCAATGTCTGCAAGTCTACTAGTTATTATTTCTGATTTTTTTGTTAGATAGAAAACATTTATTTTATTCGAATTTTTTTATTATTATTCACACATCCTAAATACATTAAACAGTTATGTGTTATAAAAATAATTAATACGAGAACAAAATTATGTTCCTATATTAAAGTTAACTTTAACCCCAACCCTTCTCATAGTTTTTCTCATTTTTACCAAACCTATATTTTCTATATATAAACATAACCAAAAAAATATCGGCCATTATTTCTAATTAGAGAAAAAGTTGCTAATCGTCTTCACTATCTGACGAAGACCAAGTATCAGAACCATAATTATCATCAGGATACATTTTTTTTATACGAGCTAAACAAAGAGCACTGACTCCTGCCAACACCTAAAAGAATCTCATAAGTAATTTCAACAGCTTATCTATATCGCTTTACTGATAGAAAACCAAAGACAAGAAGTATAACTTGCAGACTAGTCAACGAAGCCATAAGCTGGTTATAGGGATGCTTACAATTTTTAGTAAAGGCTGCAGCAAAAGTACAGTTGTTGAAACTATAATCATCTGGACAACAACTCGTTGGAACTAGATAAATCCAAGAATGTCGGCCACTTATACCACAACATTCATTCTATTAAAAAAATTGTAAACAAAAAGTCAATTTGTTGGTATTTTTACATTCAGCTGGTAATAGTCAATTTTTGTGTGATTAAGTTTGCTGCCTTGAGCTACAATACCCCAACCTTCATCTTTTGGATTTTCGGGACTTGTGCCTAAATCCGCTCCTTTATACTCTTCCAACGCCGAATCCACTGCTCCTGCACTCGTCTCAAATAAAATGAGGAGATCCTTAAGAATAATAGTTTCTATACTTTCTTGTAGAAATTTTGTAGCAGCAATTGATCCAAATTGAAGTAAAGACATCGTAATTAAACAAAAACCAGCCTTTAATAATGATATATTTACAATAAAATTAAGTTTTTTTTTACTTACAGAAAAATTTATTATAGGATATTTGGAGAAGTATAGAACTCCTAAAATTCCCATGAAAGATGCGCCCATTAAAAGCAAACCGTAACCATGAATAATAAGAGTAACCGCATCTACAGCTAAGAAGACAGCATATTGAGGCTTTGTTTCGTCAAGTACAAGCAAGTCGTTGTTTGTAAAATAATTGAAGATATTTTCCGAATCGTACATTATAATTATTCCACCAAACTAAATTTTTATTATTATTTTTAATTTTGTAAAAAAAGGAAAACTTACAAAATTTATGATTATCAAAAGAACCAAACAATGAAACAGAAAACTAGCTAAAGCAGAAGTGTACATTTTGACTTTGTGATAGACAGGTCAAATTGACTGACACTGAGTCATTTGCTTTTGTTTATTTCTTGGTAAATGTTTGAGCATAAAATACAACACTCTTTATTTGACAAAATTTGATTGTAATATAGTCATTGAGATAAGCAAGAGTTCGACTACTTTTTTCTGTCTTTCATACCGGTTGATCTGTAAGCCTTAAAGTCACTTATTATGTTCTGTAGAAAGTTTTTTCCATTTTTTCATTTCTATTCGACAATCCCATGTGAGCATTTCTAATTTTTTTATTTTTCATCCTGTATTATATTCCCTATTTCTAACATATTTTTTAAGTAAAATTGAATTAGGAACGTTTAACTATATTGGAATAAATTGATCTTCATAAAATCTAGCGTTTTCATATGACGTCATACGTCCTACGACAGCCTCAGGACAACATTCCTGGTGCTTCTTATGGCGAATAAATTTTGAAATTTTTTTTCACTTATTTAGCGAAAGATATTCATATTATTATTTAAAGAGACATAAAGTGTGTCTAAAAGCCTATTTAAAAATGTTGTTAAAACTAAATTTCTTTTAACTGTTTTATGTAAATTAATAAGTATCAAAATTAAAACGCCGAAAAATTTAAAATTTCACTATTTTTCAGTGTTTGACTTGTTTTTGATATATTTCTTTTCGAGATTATAGAGAGTTTGAAAAATAAATTCCAGAGGTGGCTTTGTAAATACATTTTTCGACGACTGAACTTGAAAGTAGGTTTTTCTAAGTGTCATTTGACATTCGAAAATTGACACTTGCCGCGGAGCGAGAGCTCTGACAACCAAAATTGCCGCTCTAGAGCGTTTTCGCTTTCTAGCAATAATAACAAACTTTGATTGGATTTGATTGAATTTGTTGGGATGTTAGAAATTGGTTGGGCTGGCAACGGTATAAGTAAAAATTGATTGTGTTGGCAACGGGGTAAACAAAAATTTATTTATAGCAATGCATAGATAGCCAGATTGTTTATTGTTATCAATAAAAAATTCTTATGACGTCTCTGATAGTTATTTGAATTAAGTGTGTGATCAGTTGTCGAAAAAATAGCGCGTATATTTCGAGCAAAATGCATTTTTGCTGCCTTCACATGATTGCTGCTACGCTTCTCGCAGCAATTTTCATGCACGAGCGGTGTAAATGTACTTTCTTGTCTTAATATACATTATACTATCTTGATTTACTATTTAAACTAATTGCTTACATAATACGATGATTCAGTACTGAAAGACACAAAGAGGGTTCGACATTCGGTGATATAATTGACATTTTTTGTTGTCTTTTGCATCGACATTTCCCTTTGTTTGAAACACTCGAGCGCCAGCCTTCGAAGGTGACACATCACAACCGCTCTAAAACTGCGTACTTTCTTTATTATTAATTATTGAATGGAATAAATCGCGATTTTGTTTAAATATATACATTTTCGCATTTTGAAATTACAAAATCACACAGAGATAAACAATTTTAGGTATCTACTTCTACTATAATCATTTGTAAATGATTTATTAATAATATAGATTCATGCGTTTTATTTAAAGTACCTTTCCACCCCCCTTTTGTAAAAAATAAATAAATGATTTAAAGTAAATTCCTTTTTTTATTGGGGTTTGGGGGGTAGGTTATTAAATGTGAGTCCGAAAGAAGCAGAAGGAGGAAATTCGCCAGTCATCAGTTGTGCTAGAAAAAAAAAGCTTTAATTAAGACTTTATGTATGGTTTATGACTTTGTTAAAATTGTTGATCTCTGTTTAAGTTTATAATTTTTTATTAAAAATTTTAAGTTTTATTTGAAATGCATTTTTTTATAATTTATGTTTTATGTAGGTATAATGAATTTTAACAACTTTTCTGTTTCAAATTTTCGTAATGTTCCTGTTTCAACGTTTTCTCTAAATTTTTCTGTTTCAGGATTTCCTACTATTTTTTTTTCTGTTTCAAATTTTCGTAGTTTTTCTTTTTCAAGTTTTACTGCAAATTTAATTGTTTCCGGTTTTCTTACTAATTCTACTCTTTCTGTTTCAGATTTTCGTAATTTTTCTAATTCAATTTTTCTACTAATTTTTCCATTTCAGATTTACAGAAGTTTCTTTGTTATTTGGGATTTAATTGTTTTTTTTTTTTGCAGTATTACATACAGATATGTAAATGTAAAAGTAAAGTAAAGTTTTTGTGATTGAGATTTTTACAAATATTTACACAAGTCAAAGAAAAAAACAAATAAAGACAAGGAAAGCCCATATTAAGAATCCACAAAATTGTAGGCCAAAAATTCGGTGACACTATAAAACAAGTGGTTTAACAGAAAAAGTTTAAGCTTCCTTAATAAATCAATTTCAGAAAGATTTCGAATATTATGCGGTAATTTGTTATAAAATTTAATACAAAAATAGTTAACGCTATTTCGAGATCTATAGATTCTGAATGTTTCATAAGACAGCAGATTGCCACCTCTTGTTGAGTATGAGTGATATGAATTTAGTAAGTTATATGTAATTTTTTATGCATGTTGGGGATATTTTGCATGTACAGTTGGCTTCAAAAAAAACGGGAACTGTCAAAAAAAATTCTGTCAGATTTTATTAAATTTTTATATTTTGAAACAGCCTTTAGAATTTAGGTTAAAAAACTGCACTTGTGTGTCAGAAATGTAGACACAAATTGACATTAACTGATAAGTTAATTTCCAATTCACATTAGGTCAAATTAATTTCCCGATTTTTTTGAAGCCAACTGTATATTTTGCTTAGTTTGGTTACTGTTACTAACATCTTACTTAATTTAAGTAGAATAGATAGGATAGTAGTTAAGTTGGTTTCTAAGTTTGTGTGATCGAAGGGCCACTGGTCTGGTTAGCATTTACTGTAAGCGCCAGCTACGTCCTTGTTTTTATAATATGCTGTATTTTGTTAATTAATTTAATTAATAATTAATTGTAATAATAATTACTAATAATTGATTATAACTCTTTAAAAATTTATCTGTCAAAATTTATTTTTTAAACTCTCCAAAATCTTGAAAAGAAATGTCAATAACAAGTCAAACATGAAATACAGTAAAATTCTTAATTTTTCCGCGTTTTTCTTTCAATAATTATTAATTCACATAAAACAGTCGAAAGAAATTTAGTTTCAACAACATTTTTAAATAGACTTTTAGGTGCACTTTATGTCTTCTTGAATAATAATTTGAATATCGTTCGCTAAATAAGTGAAAAAAATTCTTCAAATTTTTGCGCCATAGTACCACCATGAACGTTGTCCTGAAGCTGATGTGTCAGGTGGGTTACATAAAAGTCTGAAAACGCCTCATTGTAGTTCATAGGTGTAGTCCACCTTATTGGATACATAGAATCAACAATAACATCTTGCATTGGTATAATGTATACAGGATGTTATTAAAATAATGTTAGGGATTCTAATTGGTAGTAGTTCTCGTTGAAGTGTTGCTAAATACCCAATCTTGCTTTATACAAATGTTTATAGTTTCTGAGATACACTATAGGTTCTTTTGTTTGAGAACTGCAAGTATATTTTTAAAAAGACGGTTTTAATCTTACGAACCAATCAACTACGACTTCACGATGATTTACGAGCACCCAACGACCAACTGCAAACACGAGACGTCGTTGAGTCATTGAACTCACACAGCTAATTGTAAAAATAATAAACAAACTTCTACAACAGTGTTGTAATAATAATGTAGTTATGTATTTGTTAAAATCTAACTGTTGAAGGACGACTGTTAATTGTAGATAGCAAAACAGCTCTCATTGCACACAAGAAGGAGAGAGCTAGCGGAGGAGCACTGAATAAAACCTCGAGACGTGTCTGCTACATGTAGAGTTGCCAAACCTTCTAGATTTAATAGAAGTCTTTTATATTTGCGAAAAATCTTCTGTCTAGTACCTACATTCAATACAGAAGACGAATCTTCTAACCCCCTGTAGACAAAAATGGAAAAAAACCGTTTTTTTGCCGCTTTTATAAAAATAAACAAAAAAACTTTTAAAGAGTTTGTATATTGTTGGTTGCATATGTCATATTATTATAAATATTAAAATTTCCAGTTTCAGAGAAAAGGGTAATACATCTGTAATATCAACACTAAAATTGCTTTTTACACTCATACAATTATTATCCTCATCGGTTATCGTCTTCTAAAAATAGCCTCAATATTCGTGGATAAGAAGTTTAGCTTTAGTACCTTGTTACACAAATTTGTAGTCTGTAAAAGATCTATTACAATTTCTAAAAAGTTTGTTTTTTTTACCAGAGAGAACTACTAACCGCTCAAAATTTAAACATTCATTTGTGATTAGTTAACTCTTGAAATCAACCAATCATAAATAAGTATTTCAAATATACAACGATTACTAGTTTCCCTATGGTAAAAGACAGGCCTTAAGTAATTGTTAAAATTTGTTTTACGGACTGTTTATTGCTATGTGAACAATCTTTTTCGAAACACGTCCGCAAAAAACAACCATTAATACTAAAATATTTATAGCAATGTAAATCACAATTGTTTTAACAAATAAAACTTAGGTTCAAAATAATTAGCGCGTTTTATTCCCAATGGGCTGGAGAAGTGTGTCGTAATTTTAGCGCGAACGTTTGAAGCACTGTCATTCTGAAAACATACCTTAAAAAAGTCGCCCTTATTGCACTAATACATAAGGTTGAAATTATAACAGCTAAACTTTGACCGAATAAAAATCACATATGGAAACACAAATAAGGCATAAAAACACTCAACTCCAATACTCTAGACATTCTAGTTTTAATCCAGACACAAGTTACAAACAATTCTCGCATATTTAAGAAATTAATCGAAAATAGAAATTACTGTACATGCTTCGTGCCGTCAAACTCACCCGAACAGCTGTAAACCAACTACCGAAGATGGCCGAGTACATACAAATAACAACATGGGCGGGCAAATCGGAGGGGATTTGCTCGCATTCGGCATGGTTCGCTGGAATTCGTTCATATTGGACCTGCGTTAAAGCTTAGAAATGAAGGAAATCTGTGCATCGAACGTTTTATTTTCTATTAAATTCTTTATTAAGTGTAAATTTGTTGTAATTTGTGACTTATCAATAAATGAAATGTTTAGGGTATCGAATGTCGACATTTTTAGGTCTTATTTATTTTATTTAGTGTATTTATTCATCGCATAAAATTTGATCTTTATAAATTCAACCTTATTTACATGTGCAATAAGGTCGACTTTTTCAAGGTATTTTTATCGAATGACAGTGTTTCAAAATTGCGCGCATTTTTTACGTCACGGCTTCTGGAGCCCATTTTATTTCGATGTAACCAATGTTGCCAATAGTATAACTCATATATAAAAATAGGCACAAATGTTTTAATTGTGCAAATCTAAAAAATCTAATACAAATTAACAATTAAGGAACACTTTAATTACACATACAATTTAATTAAGAACACATATTAAAGAACAAAAATTGTGAAAATCAAAAAAATTCTAATTATGGTACCAACCTTAAAATAAAATTAACATAAATGTCACCAAAATGTCAATTTGGTTGCAAATGATATTTAAATTGTTTTAAAAAATTTTGCTTGAATTTTAATGCTTTATTTATTTTTTCGTAAAAGGAACGTTTTAATTTAACAAAAAATCGATTTTTGTGGCAAATAATAATTCCCGCCAAGCCACTACGCCGGTAAACTCTCGTAGAGTGCAGCACTATCGCTATGTTTAGAACGCTTGCAGTCGTCAAACATAAATAAAAAAGAATTTTTAAGGTAAGAGAAATAATTTAAAGTGTTGATAATTCGTAATCAGCGGTTTTGAGAGCGCCATTCGTATAGGCAAATAATTTTTCAAGAATATTCAATAATTGGCGTCAAATATGCAACCTTAGAGCAGTCAAGGATAAACAGCCATTTTGCTAACGAAGCGGTGTCATAAAATTTATTCGAAAACATTTCTCTCCTTGGCGCTATTTACAAATATTTTTTTCTTAAATAATGATTTTTCAGAAACGTTATGGAAGAACCCTTAACCGACCCTTTGGATATTTCCAAAGACGAACAATTTATCAACGGTGGGTATATTTTTTTTATGTCAGGTTGGTAATTTGTGGCTTGCAGACGCACAAAAAGAACTGTCAAAAGTCGATGTTCTGGTATGTGGGGGCTGTCATGAAGTGTTTCACTTAATTGAAGATTTTCAATTACACAAAGCTGAAAAATGCACAAATGTCTCAGTTTTAAAATGCGAAAACGAGGAAAAGCCCCAAATTTGGGGCTTCACGTTATGGAAAAACAAACAAATTCAAATTGCGAAAAACAAGGGCGAAGAAGTGCCCTCGGCTTGGGATGTATATCAGAAATGGACAAAACTGCAGCAAGTCGAGAAAGATTTGTGGATTTCTGCAGGTAGAACACTGCTGTTTGTCAAAATGACGGCAAATGGTAAGGCTTTGAAACAACCGAATGTTGATAAAGACCCTCTTGCTATGGACGATGGTAATTAATATCTAATTTTTAACGATTTAAGCGACTTAATCCCATGTTTTTTAGGCTCGGAAAGTGAGGTGAGAACTGAATGCAGTGCCACTTTTGACATATTTTTTAAACTGCAAAATCATAATTTTTACTATTCTAGGGTGTAAAAACAGGAATTAGATCAGCGCCAGAAAAAGAAAGAGAAGAGTATAATGTAGAAAAAATTGTTGGCAAAAGATTTAATCCTAAAAAAAGGCAATGGGAATATGAAGTTAAATGGGAAAATTATACAGAGTTAGTAGTTCAAATACATTTTTGTTTACCTTTTATTATGATTTTTAATTATTATTAGATTGACCTGGGAACCTTTGGCACATTTGGAGAACTGTAAAGCCTTGGTTCAAGATTTCGAAGTGAAATTAAAGGCTGAGAAAGACAAAGACAAGCCCCCAGGCACTGGTAGGGGCAGGGGGAGACCACGTTTAAGCGCACAGCCTGCAAGTCCAGTTAAAATTACACCGAAAAAACCTACCACTCCTCCAACTTCAAATGTAATCATCACAACAACAACACCAGGAGGGTTAGTTAAAAATTATAGAAAAGTTAGGTTATCAATAAAGTCGGTTACTATGGTAGCCGGTAGTCCACATACAGTGTTGCCAACCCATTAACGATGATTGTCCCTATTTGATGGGTCAAAATCCAAGCTAAATTCATCCAAACATACGTCATTTTAAAAAAGACTACAATCACAAAGTAAAAAAATAGTTTTTTACAACATACAATTTTTGATTTATTTCTGATCGGTTCACTTTTCAAATAAGTGATAAATGTCAATTACTCCACGATAAAGAAATACTGATTAAGTTGGCAACAAAAAATTAACAGTTTAACTTTTTCTTGTTAATTTAGTAGTACTTGTAGTAGTTAAACATACCGTAAAAAATCCCTTACAGAAGTTTTCCATATAAATATTCCTCTCTTCTTCATAAAATACCCTAAATTAAGGGGAAAATCTCCCAAATTGGCAATGCTGTTCACAAAGAAGCAAACCGCAACCACGGCCTCCTACATTATAATCCCGTCATTTTTTGTTCAACGTCCTTTTTATGTTTGTTAGAGGGAGCCACAGTGTGTCAAAAGTTTGATATTTATCAGCTGACTGACACTATCAAAAGTGTAAATATCTGTTTTGAGCATTGAGCAGTCATCTTATCAGCTTATGGTCACTAATGTCAAAATTGACAAAAAGGCTAGTTAACACAAATTTATTACTGGCACTGTTAATTGGTCCAAATTTATTGTCGCAAATTATATCTGTTCACTTGTTATTCACACTGTCATTGATTACTTTTGAGAAAAAAACACAATTATGCTAAGCTAAGTTACTTCTCACGGTAGCCGCATCAACTTTGTTTTTAGCCAATCAACGCCAAACTGCAAATGTAGCTATTCTTTATCATGCTTCTCACTCTAATGCATAGTTTATATGGTGTAGTATAACTGGTTGCATAATACCGGGTGCAGTTTCTGCTTAGTTCAAGTGGGGAATGGGGTCATCATGAATATTTATCATATGTTTCACACTAATTGGATAAAAAAGTTACCAAATCTACAAGAGCCAATGAAATCAGTTATACTTTTAATATTTTTTATAAATTCTACATAGAATTTTACGATTTTTGACAAAGAATTTTTTTACCTATCTCTTATTTACCACTTTAGTGGAAATAATTAGGATTATAAATTGTTTTTCTCGAGAAAATCACGATCTACTTTAGCAATATTGTTTACGTAACGAATGAATTTGAGCGTTTTTTATTTTTACAATAGTTAAAAAACTCTTTAAGAAGTGTAGCAATTCTAAATACGCTTGTTATTTTGATAACAAAAAGAAATTATTTACATGTTTCATAACATTTTTTTTAAATAGCATACCCTATATTTTAATACATGATTAGTGGATAGACATACAAATTCTTTATCGATTGATATACAACGCCTACAAGTTCGTTTGACCGATTTTGGAATATTTTTTAATTTTCAAAGTGTGCAAACTGCATTTAAAGGGTTAAAGGAATAGAGGTGGCTTTCTAACGCTCAGTTGATTGTTTAGGTGTGGAGAGAAGTCAAAACACAAGTTTATTCTGGGTGTGTTGTATCAATATATGATTCGAATCATGTTATCGCTGCTTTAATAACTTTGGGTCACATACCACAAGAAATAAAAAAACTATGTATAAAAAAATATTAAGTTCGAATTAAAACGTAGAAAGTGCATTCTTTCTGCATTAGATTAAAAACAAATGTTTTTTTATATATAACTGGTTATTGCATTTTAAAACTGAAAAAAGGTTAAAAAGATATCATACATTTTTTCTAAAAAGCGGTTAAGTTAGGCAAAAGATTTTTTGTAACAAAATTTGTACAATTCTATGCAGAATTTATAAAAAAATATTAAACGTATACCATTCCATTTAACAGGGTATGTAAAGTAACACAAACAGTGAAGTAATTTTTTTTTATAAAAATTAAATAATTTTTGAAAATGCTTTAATTTTAAAACCTTCACTCACTATCAAAAAATTTGATACAACAAAGCTTCCTTTAAAAAGCTTGTTGCGGAGAAAAAAAGGCAACTGAAACACAAACAAACATCTAACCATTTTCATTAAGACTGGTTTAGTATCGATTTGTATATGTTTATACAAATTACGTAATTTGAATATTAGCAATCCGATATTACACGTAAACTTATTGTGTATACATATATATTTGCTACGAGTTACGTTTGTATGTTGTTCAGTTTCGCTCCTATGTGATTTGGTTAAAACGTGATCCTTTAAATTTGCTTATTTTTTGTTTTAGTCGGCCGCAACGTACTAGCAAACAGAAGGCTCTTAACCAAGTGAAAGCTTGGTGTGGAAATATTTCCGATGATGAAGGCGGTACGAAACGTCCTTATGATGATGACGGTGAAAGTGATGATTCCTTTGAGAAAAAAATCCGACTTGATGGGGATTCTGAAGACACTGAAGAGGACGAACCTAAAACTCCAGCTCGTAAAGTTGCCAAAATTGTTCAAGCTTTTAACAATGGAACCGGAACAAAACTTCCCGATAATGTTTTAATTCCTGATGCTAAAGGAGTTGTCAGAATAAGTCAAAAACAATTACCGTCACTCAGTTCTGGTGTTTATATTATGTCAAAATCATCAGGAATCATCAAACTTGATCCAACTGCTTCAAGAATTGCAACAAGTGGAGGTCAAGCAATTGTTAAAGTTAGTCCAAAAGTTGGACAAACGCAAATTAAAATTATCAAGAAAGAAGACGGTAGTAAGAGGGTAGTGCAAGTGAAAGGACCGGAACAACCGATTCTTACAATTGCGCCAAAACCGAAAAATGTACAAGTCGTAAATAAGGTACCAATGGTGGTATCTAAACCACCTATGGTAGTGTCTAAGCCACCAGTAGTAGTGACTAAGCCACCGGTGGTGGTGAGCAAACCAACAAAACCACCAATTGTGCGAAAAGAAGCTGAGAAAGTCGTGAAGAAAGCTGAGACACCAGTGAAACCCAAATCAGTAGAAAAAAAAGAAGAAACGAAGCCGACTAGAACTACAAATGAAGAAGATTCAGATGATGGTCTTCCAGAATTGGAATTCCCAACTGATTTACCTTTACCCGTACCGGAAAGCCCTCCCAGAGAATTTACTTTGGATCCAACAACCGGGAAAGTAGTAGGTGTTGACTACCCAGATCCAGAACCAGAACCTGTCGTCAGTGAAGTAAAGAAAGAAACTTCATTACAAACCCTCGACAACATTGTTAAATTAGCCGCCGCTGATATAACAGAAGAAGATCTCAAACCAGATAACGATCCTATAATCACTCCCGAAAATACTCCTACTACCATCACAGAAACCCCTGCTGCTCCTGATACTCCCGCTACAACTAAAAACCCAGTTTATTCAGTCGTAACGGAAGCCAAAACCGGCCAATCAATGCTTCTCCCAACAATCCCAAACTCAAATATCCTTCAAAAGACATTACAATCTCCCAGACCCAAAACCCAACCCCGCATTATTAACCAATCTGTAGCCAAACCTCGAACAACTATAAGTCCAGTTGTTCGAACTACTAAAACATCACCAGTACGTCCTAAAATCGTTCTCCCCCCGAAACCCAAATTTAACATTGCTCCAATGACCCCTGCCAAAACCGTCAATTACCCTAGAACCAATAATGTGGCAAAAAAAATCGGTAATACAACCATCTACAGAACTAAACCTCCAACACCCCCACAACCAGTGAAAAAATCCCCTCCCAAACCTGTTGTCACTACTCCTAAACCGGTGATAAATATGCCTTCACTGGACGCAGAGCCTGTAGAAACGCAAGCACCGACAGTGAATACTAACGTATCGACATTTACGTTGGCCTCGACTGATCAGCCAATGTTCATCACAGGGGATGATGGAACGGTTTATCAAGTAGCCGGTCAGAATGAGGAGGGACAAACAATTCTCGTCACGCAGGATAGTGAAGGACAAGAGCAATGTCTGCTGGTGACAGGAGAAGCACTTCAAGGAGAGGCAGAACCGGTGGAAAACACTGCAGTGGTCGGACAAGTGGAAAGTGAAGAACGTGAGCCTGTGCTAGCGCAGTTTATTCGAACGACGGAACCACCAAGTCCAGGTTGAGATAGAGTTGTGTTATTTAATTTTTTCATCCCTTTTATCTTTATCCTGTCTTTCCCTGTGTAGTTTTCAACAATCCAATTTATTTTTTATTCCAATTTTACTTAAATCTTTTTCATACATTAGGCCTTATTCTATTGTATATAACCGTAACGTTCGGTTTTACCATCACAGTTACCTCAGGGTCGGTCTCAGGGTGGATTTGAATATGCATTGAATAGAACAGAGTTTCTGTCTGAGACAAATTAGACTTTGTCTACCCAAAATTTTTTTTTTGCAAGATATTAACAATAATTTTTATAAAGGGTCGATTTAGCTAAGATTTGAAGGTCCATTATTTTTATGTTAGGCAAATAGATTTGTCTAGCTCCAATGTTATGGATCACTGACTACGGGATTTATCAGTATATTTTTCAGAGAAATGACACGTCTTACAGTGATGTTTAACTAGAATTTAATACTTCTTTCTTTTCACTAGTTATTATGGATGTAAATCAGTATTTACTCTACATCAAAGGTGGTTTTTGGCATGTGAGCGTGAGCTTTTTTATAGCATAAGATCTTCTTGTCTACCAGCATAAGATCTTGTTTAATTTTTTAAGCTGGTTTTTCGGGATATAATGGCTTTGGTGATTGCTGATACACCGGACTTGCAACAAACAAATGCTGCGCAAAAGGTCAAAAATAGAAAACAATATTGAAGGAAAAAGTTCTAAAGAATAAAATTTTGAATAACAAAGTTTGTGAGGTGATATTTTTATCTGTAATAGTTTAGGTGCTTGAAACAGTAAAATCTTTCAAAGATGAAAAAGGGTAGAACAACGTTTAATATCTGAATATGAGAAGGATCTTTTCCTCCTATTACTTTTTTTTTGACCCGTATTCTTGTCCAAACTTCATTAATCCGTATCCTCTTACAATTTTGTAAATATAATAATTTTTTTAGGTGGGACGCATAAGGTACTATTATTGTTACCTGATGGTAAAGTAATGATGACGGAAGTCACGGGTGAGGAATATGCCAGTCTAGAATTGGACAAATCTGAAGAATCCGTGAATATAAAGGAGTTGGACAAATAGATGTAATTTTGACGTTTATTTTAAAGCATGTTGTTGGTGACGATCATAGTTTCATTATTAATTCATCCTTCATATTTGATTTTGTTTGTTCTATTTTTAAAGCATTTAACTGTATGAATAAAAGTTTCAAAAAGCCCGTTCTCTTTCAGTTTTCAGTTGTAAAAATATTTAAAATGTGTAAATACTTCATTTAAGATTTTTTTCACAGTTGTAACAGTGAAAGAAAATATAGGATTTTAGTAAAAACATTTGTCAGTTTTTTTGCCATATGTCAATATGGATCGTTATCCTTTAATCCCAGAAAATGATGAAGATCACGAAATTCTCCCACTTATTACCGAAATTTTACAAGACACTCGCCGCTCAGGCAAATACCCTCAAAACATAGCTGAAAATTACAAAAAATATAAAATTGATGGCGATTTTATGTCTCTGGCAAGCACAGGCTTGGCTACAATAAAGGTAACTCAAAAAAGAATGATCAATTATCCTGTTTTAAGATCCTTGAGACACTAGAGACTCCATTGAATGATATTTTGGATATAGAGGAGGAGCTAATGCGAAACCACGCCCTCGCGCTAGTCCAAAAAGACCTAACCCGCCCTCTTCTTGATGACTTGCAATTAAAGAGATTTGAATTTTTCGAAAAATTGTCAGAAAATGCGACTAAAACGTACGAATTAATTGAACGAACCGATCTGTATCCAAACAAAATCGAACAGTACTTAGATTTTACCTACAACCCTTATTTACACACTTGCGACGATTGCATCCCTACAAAAACAGAAGAAACTAAAATAATCGAAAGAAAAGTAAAACAAAAACGACAAAAAAGAATTCCTCAAGTGAGCCCAACCTTTAAAGTGGAGCCCACTGAAATAATTTTCAAGAATTACGAGAAAGGTCAAGTGTATAAAGTGAGTTTAAATCTCCCGCGTTACTGTCAAAATTGTTGCAAATTTTGTAGCAAAAATTAAAATTGCGAAATATCACACGTTTTCCCCAAAATTTCAACTACTATTTATTGCCCAAAGAGAGCCCCTTTCGGTTAAAAATGTTAACAGACTCGCACCGTGTGGCCCCAGGGATGTCTGCTGAATTCCAAGTTGAATTTTCTCCCCAAACGTTGATAAATTGCACTGAGACAATAAAATTTCGTACAGTGGAAGGGGTAGATCTCAGGGTGCTACTATCGTGTTCTCGGGATCCTCCTAAACTTGTTTGTTATGTTTTCAACCCCTACTTACCATTTAATGCAATTCGGAAGCCAAGGCCTGGTAGCAAATATTTTTCTAACCAAAGACAAAACGCATTGAATTTCACAATAGACTGTGGAACTTGTCTTTTAGGGAACCACTCGTTATCTACAGTCGTAATGAAAAATACTGGAAATAGAGGGAGCTTTTTTATAACAACCGAAAATGAATGGGTTTTTAACGAACTTAATGTTGGTACACCTGTTGTAAAAACAAAATTTAAAATTTTATTTCAGGAAACTGTAACTCGAAAATGTGAAATAACCCAAGGGTGTTTTACGATTTTTCCTAGTTTTTTTGAAATTGGAAGTGAGGAAGTTGGTCAAATTGTTGTGGCCTTTGTGCCTGATACTGTAGGCGTTTTTACGGAAAGATTTATAATTATTTGTGATAACAACTGTCATTTGGAAATCGAAATTTTGGGAGACTGCATTTTGTATTTTGATAAATTTCTCAGAGTTAACGTAAGTGGTGTGTTGGTACGTCTGTGTTTTTAAACGAATGGCAACACTGTAAGACGTACCAACATAAAAATGATTTGAAATTCTTAGATATTTAAAAAATGATTTTAGATGTATTTGTTAGAAGACACTTTTTCGTATAATTTGCGAACAATTTCAATTACTTTACAGCCTCGTGATACTGAGAGTGTCATATTTTCGATTATCAATAACAGGTTAGCCAACATTATGAAAATTTTTGTACTTTAGAGGTAAATTGCGATGTTGTTGGTTCTTTGATAAAAATTCGATAATACACATCTACACTATCGTTTACAAATACTTATTAAGTTGGCAGCAAACATTTCAAATAGTTTACATTTTTTTAAAGCAAACAATGCTTCCAAGAACATTTTCGACAAGTATCAGCATTACGAAAAACCTCAAATTGACAAATAAAATCTGAAAATTTTTAATTAAAATAGTTGCGATTTTAAGAAAGATACTGTCATATAGAGGCTTAAACTCTTAATATTTGTACTAAAAAAATTATAAAAAAATACTGAAACTCATTTGAAAAAAAAATTGCAAGTTTAAATTTTGTGCATCACTCGCTTTATTTTAAACCGCTGCGTAAATGGTCGAAGCTACAAAAAAACTTCAAAGAAAAAAGTTGTAGAGTTGCGGTCCAGAAATAGGAAACAGACATGATAATATTAAAGGCAGACCTTGGTCAGATTGTTTATTATATTCATTTTTTTATGGGCTGTTCAAACTGAATTTGCCTATATTAGGTACACCTACAACCGGTGGCATTTTAGTACTCGTAAACACACTATATTTATACTTTTTTATACATATTTTTAGCCCGCTACATTTCAATTATTATTGGTTGTTAAAACATAATACTGAGGACCAAAAAAATAAAGTAAAAATGAACCCAGATTGGATACAAATCTTATACGGCACAAAATTTCTTCCGCCTTTTAGTATAACTGACTTAGTGGTTCAATTAACTGCAGATAGTGAAGAAGAAAATTTGTACTATATTTTTCTAAGGTAAGTTTGCTTTCGTAAAACTTAAATTTACTTAAATTAGAATCCAGCTTATATCTAAAAAACATTCCAAGAGTAAGTCTAGAATATTATGAAATGTTTACACCAGATAATCAAGACATTCAAGAACACGAATACACGTGTGAATCTTTCTGTACCTTAAATCAAGATAGCAGTGGTACCAACATGTTTACAGGTTCTGAAGTAATCCTCCAATTTTTCATAAATATTTGTTAAAAATTACTAATTTTAGTTAGGAGATGTGCATATTTTTGAACTAGAAATAAACTGTACAGTTGCCTTACCAACAAAATCTGCTGTTCCACCGACACCAACTAATGTTGTCAGGTATAATAAAGGTATACAGGCAGTGTTGTTAATAAAACTACTTTCCAAAATATAATTAAGCTCTACGATGAATTGACTAGACACGACTTCTGCCATTAAAATAGGCGGAAGGCAATTGCAGTTTAGGACGTCAGAAACTTACACTTCTGAGTCATTGTCCCGCTTTAATCAAGATTGTTCGCGTAAACTTCCGGGTAATTTCGAAAAACTATGTATCAGTGGCGGCCGGTGAATTTTTAAAACTCTGTATTTTGAAAATGAAGCATGGGATCCAAATTCTGTTGTAAGGAGTTACTATTGGGGCCAAACTAAAGGCTACTGCTAAAAAAAATTTGATCGAAATTTGCGAAGTTTGATTTTTAAAAATGGTGAGGCTACCCTGGTTATTTCCGAAACGGTTTATGCTAGAACGGTGGCGATTTTTTTTCAATATTATGAGATAAATTAATGACTAATTATTGTTTGGTTTTTTCCGAAATTTTTATTATAGAAAAAGTTATGAGCATTTGAAATTTTAGAGAAAGAATATTTTTCGAAAATAAAATTTCAAATTCAAATTTCAAAGAACAAAATTCAAATAAAATTAACAAAAAGTAATAAAATACATAAAAACACACTCAAAAAAATTATTAACTAAAATCAATTTTCCTTGCTTTTTTAATAGAAAAATCTCTGACAATATTAGTTACATCCAAGTCAATTTCATTTTCAATACTAATTAAAGCTAAATTTGACAACCTTTCCTGGGTCATACTAGATCTCAAATAGTTTTTTATTAGTTTAAGCTTTGAAAATGATCTTTCCCCTTCTGCAACTGCAACAGGTAAGGTTAAATAAATGCGTAATGCAGTAGACAAAATTGCAAAAAGACTAATTAAATTATTTTGAAATAAATTGTGATGATGTATTTAGTTTGAGATAAGTTGGTAAAATTTCTATTTCATTTTGTAAATCATGGGCATTTACATCCGAATGATTTTTACCAAAATCCGTCAATTTATTTTGCAAATCAGCACAGTACTTTAGCATCTCATTTGAGTCTATATTTGATAATGTGTCAAGACTATGTAGAAAAGAAAAATAACTGTTGAGATCATACAACAACTCAAACCGCTCATTTAATTTTATAATAGCTGTGTCTAATAAGAAAAAATAGAAATTAACTTTAAAGTGCAATTCTGGATTTTGTATAGGTTCATCATGATTTGCATAGTCAAACAATGGCCGTCTCTTTCTTGGTCGAATACAAGAAATAGCTGGAAAAGAAATTTCACAGTCTAATTCTTCCGCAACATTTTTTGATTCATCAAGCATTTGATTAAAAGCTGTATCGGTTCTGCATTCATTCAAAAAAAAAATTAACACCTTCTAACATTTTAGTAACTTCTGGAAGAATTATAGAAGATTTTTGCATAGTTTTGGAAATTAATTTCTAATAAAATGTTGTACCAGGTAATTAACGAACAAATAAATTTATAAAATTTCATTTTAGAGAGTAAAGAATTTGCCAAATTTTTTGAATCATTATCAAAATTTGAATTAGCATAAATAAAAAATAAAGCATCATATACTTTTTCCAAATTGAATCGAAGAGTTTTTACAGCATCAATTCTGCTTTCCCATTGTGTATTGGAAAGAGGTTTCAGAGTTAATGTTGGAAGTTCTTTTTTAAAAATTTGCCATCGCAATGTTGAAGCAAAAAAAATACGTATATTTCTTGAACGATAGAAAAAAAGTTGGTCACCTCCAAAGAACTTTTGGCAGCATCATTAATAACTATAAGTTGAGCGTGTGCGCTGCACAAGGTACATAAAATGCTCGTGGATTTATATCCAAAAAAATTTTTTGTTAACAAATGTTTTTACCCTTCATATTGGCACCGTTATAATAACCTTGGCCGCGCATATCATTAATGTCAATATTTAAATTTTTTAAAAATTCTAATAGAAATGTGGTTAAGCCTTGTCCAGTGGTATCAGTGATATTACAAAATCCTAGAAAATGTTCCCTGATATTTACATTTTTTGTGTCAGGATTTAAAAAACAAAACGAAAAATAATTGGTATTTGTTCTTCATGAGTAATGTCCGGGGTGCAGTCTAAACTGATAGAATAATATTTAGATGTTTTAATATTATTAATTATTGTTTGCTTAATTTTTTCACCTAAAATATTTATAATTTCATTTTGAATGTATGTCCAAGATAGTGATGCATATAAGGTTGATTACTGTTTACTATTCGCCTTATGTGTTCCGCCAATACGTTATCGAATTTTGAAATGGTCTCGATTAACTTTAAAAAATTTCCATTGTCTTCCTGAAACAATTTTTCGGTGTTTCCTCTAAGAGCTAAGTTTTGTTTAGCTAAAAACTGAATCGCATTGATAATTTGTTCAAGAACTGCCTCCCATTTCTTTTTTTCACGGTTAATTATAGCTTGATTAATAAAATCCTCGGTTTTTTCTTTTTCTATATTTTGTTTTAGATCTAAATACTGCTTTACGCTTTGAAAATGTATTTGAGTTTTTTTATGTCTTTCTATATTTCTAGACAAGTGTCTCCAATCTTTATATCTCCGTAAATCATTAAACGCGTTTAGAGTCTTTGAATAATTTGCAGTAAAAACAAAATACGGAATCACTGGATTTTGAGTAAATTAACCAATCTCGTCTAACTACTTCACAATTTGTTAAACTTTTATGAAAATAACTAGTAGAAAAAGAACGGTTTGACTCATCTTTTGGAAACGTAAAATTTGTAATTTGAACTGGTCCTATTTCGATTATAGATAACCTATTATTGTCTGTAATAATTTTAGGCCATAAAGCAGGATCTTTAAATCTATATCAAGTGGAATTTGTACTAAAGTTTCTGTTGTTGATGTTGCTGCTAAATGAACATCTGTAATTGCGGTTTGTGAGGTAGTAACAGCAACGTCTTGAAAAAATTTTTCTTGAATCACAGTACTTTCCTTTTCAGTTTCGGTAATATTGTCACAAGAAGTACCTACCCGATGAAACTGACGCTGACGACAAAA
This sequence comes from Tribolium confusum, assembly GCA_029207805.1. Lineage (NCBI taxonomy): Eukaryota > Metazoa > Arthropoda > Insecta > Coleoptera > Tenebrionidae > Tribolium > Tribolium confusum. Next base: position 18,851,073 of record JALGAY010000006.1, read on the forward strand.
ATTGTTTTATAGGAACCGTGTTTTTTTTAAGTTTTTCTTTTTTTTTCTAATTTTCGCTTGCAATATTGGGAGCCAGAAAGTCGCTTTCTGCCATCAGCCATCTGTACTATTAGAGATACACAAAAAGGTAATACTTTATAATAGTAAGTGTAACGTTGTAAAAAAAGCAAAGTTTCTCAATTATTGAGTTTTTAAAATTTATGGTTACGGTTACAAATAATTATAATTTTTTCAAATTACTATTTTCAAAATATTTTTTAATTTAATCAATGAATTAAAATCAAAAAATGTAAATATCATACCTTTTTGCTAGTTTTGTACACTAACACAACACCTCAATCGTAATACAAATTCGAAATGAACTTATCGTTAGTGTGCTACTTGAACAAAGACTTTTGTTTTCAAAGAATTGTAGAAACTCATAAAAACAATAATATCTATTACAATGAAAGAATAGTTACGGCGCATAATTCGCCGAAACTGTTCAAGCGCCTGCCGCTCGTTATCGTTTTCTAAGAAAGACTCAAATGTTTCTCAAAATACCTCTTAATAGAAAAATGCAATCATCTACGTACACATTTTTTAGTTCAGATTGCCGCCCTAAAATCTTGCCGCCCGGGTGCCCTGTACCCCTTGCACCCCCGCTTAAGACGGTCCTGGTCTTAATAGTAATCCTCCATAATAGAATTTGAATCCCATGCTCCATTTTCAAAATACAGAGTTTTAAAAAATCACCGGCCGCCACTGCTATGTATCGTTATATAAGCGGTGCGAAAACGATGACCGTGCTAATGTGAAACCCAACAAGTGATTGAAGAGTGAGCGGTTGATCGGATGCGACGTTTTAAATCGTAGGTTACTACGTGAATATCAAGTTATTTATTTATCAAATTATTGTTGTGTGTATTCGTGTATATAGTAGAAATAAATTATTTGTTCGCATATTCGTTGCAATACTTTGTTGCAAATTATTGGGCGGCGAAAAGAATTAATGACGCGAACAAATCAACATAGCTCAAATAGATAATGACGTCGCGTCGTCTTGTCAACAAAGACCCGCCTTCTTTGTTATTAATCTCTGTCCTAATGGCTATCACACTTGGGGGAAAGTTGGTACTGTTCTCTACAGAGAGTCAAAATGAACCTGATTGATGAAATGCTTAGTTAAATACTATAGTTAAATAGTAATAAATTTAGTTAAAAGCATTTAAGTTACCACGAAAAAAAAAATAGTTAAATGTAGTAAACTACATTTTTAACTTGTTTAGAGGGGTTGATCACGGCAAAATTCTTGAATTAATGGATTGGAACCAAAATTTAATAACGGAAAGAAAATGAGCGACCCTACCTGCGAAGCGGTGTTTTTGTAGGAACCGAAACTGGGGGGTTGCCGGCTGTACCCAAAAACTTTTCTTCTTCTTGAACGAGGGTGGAGGAGTAGAGATTAGCGAAGTACCAAGCGAAAATGTCTAGATTAGCGGAATAGCGATTTTTTTCTAATAGCGCCACTATCAATCACCAAAACAGACACTTTCTGAATTCTGGCTTAGCGCTGGTTGGGTTTCCACTCTCTCGCATCGACGCAAAGAGTCACCCATTTTGGCGCGAACAAAACAAAAATATTTTTGGGAACAAGTATCCAAACATTGTCCAAACGAGTCAACAAAAACCAATAATTCTATCCAAAAATAAACAAATTATTGAGAACGCGACACAACTATTTGTAGTTAGCTATTTTAACAACACTGCACACAAGTTTGCCAACTTTTATTTTTTTAAATATATTTAGTTCTAATATTCCGGAACATGAAGCTTATTCTGAGCCCGCATGTCTTCAAATGTCACCATGTGTTTTAAATTTTGGAATAATCCCGAAAGGAGTTTCAGTTTCTAAAAGCTTCAATATTGAAAATTTGTCAGACAGTGAAATTGACTGGAAAATCATAGAGATACACTGTACTGGCGATTCTAATATGTGTGTTTCTTCAGCTACTGGCAATTTGAGCAAATCTGGTGGTACTTTAATGGGGAGACATATGAAAAAAATTAAATATACAGTAGAAGCTAGGGTAATACAAGTCTTTTGTTTCTTCTTTTCTGATTTTGGAAATTCCAGGAACCTGTTAATTGGGTCTCAATTCTCGTTCTTTTTTCTTGTCCTTCCTGCACCTGTCAAACTTATATCCTTGAATCAGTGTCTCTTGTAGCTTATGACGTGGCTGAAATTAAAATATCTATCAGTACAGAAAACCATCAATCAGTTTTGTGTCCAAGGGAATTCATCTATGTTGATATTCCCACAGTGTATACCATTTACGTCCATAATTCAGGCCCAACAATAGGCTGTTTTTTTTTCCTTAAACCCACAGGGGAGGGAGCAGAAAACGTACGACTCCGGTTTAGTCCCCAGTCAGGAACTGTTGAACCTGGGGCTACAGTAGATGTCAATGTCGAGTTAACAGCATTCAAAGATGGAATCTATGAAAATATCTACGTTCCTTGTTTTGTTGGAGATCCTGATAGACTGATCGCTTTGAGGATTTTGTGTTCAGTTGCCACTATTAATGTATATTTTTATCTCCCTGATGGGGGAAAAGGGCATATGAGATATCTGTGGCCTCCGAAAAATGAAATGGCCACTTGGGATTACAGCATTGTAATATTTGAAATTTCTTGAACTGTATTTCAGTTAGTGATTTCAGAGTCGGGGAGAAGGCGGATTTTTGATAAGTGATAAAGGGGAATGGTCAGATAACGACGAAGTTCAAGGTTTAGACCAGAGTCTTTTATCCCTGATTGCTACAGATTCAGTCGCTGCGACATATCCCACAGTCAAAATAAAAAACATTCAAGTGAAAAAAGCAACTAAACTTACTTTTTACATGGAAAATGTCACTCCAGTTAAAGGACATTTCACGGTTGAGGCTTCAAATTATGGTCCTGAAAATGACTGTTTAAATCATATACTTGTCAAGGCAAAAACTCGCACTCCTGGTTCGTCTCTTAAAACAATTTTGTTTTATAAATTTGTTTAGAGTTTTTTTGGGAAAAAGCATGTCTTAATGGTTATGGTATTGTAATTGAACCAATTTGTCACTCTAGTGATATAATGCCTTATGAAGTGAAAGAAATCAATTTATGGATTTATGCAAACACTTGGGGGAAATACTTAGAAGAAATCATTGTCGAAATCAATGATTTGACACCATTTTGTTTTAATTTAATTATTGAAGTTGTGGGATTACCAGTGGAATTTCCTTTTGCCCGAAATACTACTTTACCATGTCCAACACTTCGGTAATTTTTCTCGGGATTGACCCCTTTCTTCAACAGACAAATAATCAATCTCTATTTCATCAATATCCTAGCTTATCAACGAACCTCTGAGTCACTAGAGAACAAAACCGGCAACGCTTTAATCCCTCTTAGCCATGAATGTCCTTTGCCGGCCTTCGCGTTTTATACGCAAGGATATGGAACACAGTTACCAATTTTTTGGCGGAGGAAAGATCTAACGATGCGAACAAATCAACACAGCTCATGAAACTAATGACGTCTTCTTGTAGAGGAAGGACGGCATTAAGACATTTTGAAAAGAGAATGAAATAAAAGCTGTTGTGAGACTTAAATGACACACTTAAGTTCCTTAAGCAATTTTTATTTGAAATCACTTTTACGAGTAGGCAAAACATGAGCTACGTTGATCTATGAGCGTCACTGATCTTTACTCCACCCAACAAAATATTGGCTACTTTATTTAATAATTCTGGTTTCAAACGAGGAGGACCCAACTTTTGTAACTACGACTGAACTTTGGAATTGATCTCATAAATTTTACGATCCTAAATCTAAAACTAGATCGTAGGTGTGTTGATAAGACGGGTCATCAACGATTTTACTGTATGATGAAATGAGAAATGGTGATTTGCTAGTTAACGAATTGGAGTCATTTCCTTCATTGTCCAACAATTTTAAAATAGAAAATTTTCAGTTTTGAAAATATAGCCTACGCGACTGAAACTACAACTAGATCTTTTACAGTTACTAACACCAGCGCTATAACAATTCAAATGAATTGGCAAATATACGCTACCAGCCAAGAACACTTATCATCTCCAACCCCTTTAAATTTTCTTTTAGAGTTTGTTGATGATTCAGTTGGATTTGTCATGGCGCGTAACTTTTACGGTTGTGAAGCTTGTATTCGATGTATTGATATAAATCCTCGTAATTTCACTTTGAAGCCACAAGAAACTATTACTATCGATGTAACAATTAGTGCTCTTGGTTTTTTACCAAGTCATGATAAAACGATCATGAAGTACACTTTGGTGGGTTTTATTGCATTGAGAAACACTGATAAGTATGTTTCAATTATAATTTCTTGTTAAATCTTCTTGGTGTGTCGAATGAAACGTAAAAAGAATCCATTTGCACCAAACACTGTACTTAACACAACCCGTGCTTCAACAACAAAGTTACCATCCTCAAGTGAGAATTAAAACTACAGTTGGCAGACTGTAATTTTTCTGTCATGTTTTTTCTAGTGTTTGTGTTGGTGGGTGCTTTTTTACGTTTCATTATTATTATTGTGAGACATATTTTAATAATTTGATTAGATTTAGGGAAAATTATTTCAAGAGGCTGGCAGGAGTTGATTTTAGTACAGCCAAAGTGGAAGTATTGGTAACAATGGAACAACCAATCATGCAAATTGATATTTCAAGCGATGAAACTGTTATTAATATTTTTGTTAATAATTTACTTCTGAAACAGGAAAAAATACCAGAAGTTTATCTCCTTTTAAGAAACGTTGATATGAGTTCCATTAATTTCTCTATTGACATTGAAAAACCGTTTAAAATAATAGAAGCGCGTACTATTCCAGGGGGAATCACAGATAAACAAAATTTAATTCTGGAAAGAAACGACTGTTTACAGGTTTAAAATGCCGCGTTAAAAAAATGTTATTTTGTTAAATTTTCAACAGGTTATGGTAACCTGCCATTTTACGTGTGAAGATCTATTAGATTATGCAGAATTTATCTACAACTGTGAAGATAAATCTACAATTGAGAACTTTACAAGTGTTATTTCAAAAGATTTAAATGTATTTCAAGCAGGGACGAGGCGTCAAGTATGCCAACTTAAAAATTAAAATCATTTTAAAATTCTCTTTAGATGATTCCGTTTCAAATACGTCTTCACTATCCCCATATTGTTGTAAAGCCACAATTTATCAGATGGGGAGAATGTCTGATGTTTCAGACAAAGAAAAGTATTATTTCAATTTACAACATGACAGGTAAGATATAATAACTACTCAAACCAAAAAATCATTTTATTAACATTTTTCTTCAATGCTTAAACTTTTTCCTTCAGTTTTCAGCTCGTCTTCTAATGTTTCTTTTGGTATTTTTCTTCGTTTAAATTGTAGCCTTTTTCTCTCCAATTTAATTTATTAATACAGATATTTATCCAAAAATTCCCTTTATTAGAGTATAAGTCAGGAGCATAACATTTTTAGTTTTATGATATTACGTAGATTTAACCCATTTTTTTTTAGGTGCGGTAACGAATTTTGAAATTCTGAAAACAACAGAACACGACGATTTTGAAGTTTCCCCAAATTATGGTACAATTGAAGCAAATACTGGAGTTAATAAGCAGTTTATAGATGTTGCGGTATATTTCACACCAAGACATTGCAAAAGATATAACGCAAATTTGAGAATTGTTACAAATATTCCTCTCTATTATATCGACGTACCAGTAACAGGACATGGATCAAATAATGAAAAATTTATTGATTAATAAAGAATTTATTTGTTTTTTGTAAATTTTGCTATAAAAAAACCAACAGAATCTACAGATTGTTTTGGACCAAACCGTTGCACTTTTCTTAATTGTTCATTACTTAGTTCTGTTCCTTCCCAACCTGGACCACCTAGAATTGGAGTCGCTTCTACTAACTCAAGATCAAAAGCTCTTAAAGCCCAAGCAACCATTCCCTCATTTTCAGCTAACGTAATCGTGCACGTGCTGTAAATCAAAATCCCGCCTTTTTTCAGTAGTTGGACAGCCTGTAATAGTTATTACGTAACGAGTTAAGAAAGAAAACAATTTTTTATTTCCTCATTCCGTCAAAAAAAGAAATCTTATTCTCACAATACTTTTCATAACAAGTGATGTAATAAAATTCATTACATAACTACTGACGTGATATGTGCCATTTCATAATAGAATGAGGAAAATGATATTTAAAAATAACATAGAGTGTTACCAATCTTACATTTTCAAATAGTTTTCGTTGAAGAGGAACGTAAGACCGCAAAACTTTCCTTGATGTAGTATTAATTAGCTGCGGTCTTTTACCCAAAGCGCTGCAGGGAGCATCCAAAAGGATTTTGTCGAAAGTTTCGCTGCTAAAACGGTTTTCCTCAACTAGTTTAGTTGAGTCGGCTTGTAAAATCTCAACTTTAGCATCGAATATTTCGCAACGGTGTTTTAATTGAGCTACTTTGGAGGGAGTTTTATCAATAGCAATTAATCTCCCCTAACAAAAAAAATATACAGCGATAATACTACAAAAATAAGGGTCTTGACAATACTTGATTTTGTTGGCGCGCTGCAATATGTGTTGTTTTATTTCCGGGGGAAGCACACATATCTAAAATAGTGTCACTCAGGTCAGGTGCAAGAACATGAACGCAAATAATTGAAGGTAAGTTTTGTAAGAGTGCCACTCCTGGAGGTAAAAAGTCGTCCCCTAGTATAGAAGGACAGTCTGATATTGTGTCAATCATTTTTATCGCAATGCCCCTACAATTTTTACTTTGAATTTATTGGTTTGTTTATAAATTTGGCGTCGCAGTTGGTTATGAATGATTCGAAATTGTGAAATTTTACTAAACTTATTTTTTATTTAAAAACCAAAAAATTGTTTCCAGTATAGTTTCTATATCGGTACTCCAAATTTTATAAATCTTATTTTTATATTATCTTAATTTAAAAACCAATTTTATAAAACAACAACGGTATTTTACTATAATTTCAAAAGTCGGAAGAAATATTTTAACCTATTTTTAAATTAATAAACGCAAAACCGAAATTTCATTTTAATTAGGGAGTAGGCGATTTACTAATTTTAAAATCTGGAAACGTAATTTAACAAATTTTTGGAGCCGGAAGCGATATTTTAACAAATTCGTGATTCGACTGATTCAAGGGCAATATTTTTAAACAAATTTTAAAGCAAAAACCAGAATTGCAATATTTTACTGCAATTTTAGGAACCCAAAACAATTTCGAGAACTTGATGCAACATTTTACACTTTTTTCTAATCTTGGGAACCGGAGGCAACATTTCTTATCAATTTTGTAAAACCAAAAACAACATTTTACTGTTAAAATCCGGCGAAGTAATTTTACTAATTTTAGAAGGAGAGATATATTTTATATTATTTCTCAATCAATAAAGACAAAACTAACATGGTTTTGACATTATTTTTGTTATTTTAAACCCGAGATATAATTTTACTAATTTAAAAGTCGGAAGTGAATTTTTAACCGCTTTTAAATGAATAAATGCAAAACCGAAGCTTCATTTTAATTCTAGGGAACGGCGTTTTACTAATTTTAAATATAGAAAATCGATTTAACTAATTTTAAAAATCGTAGACAATATTTTAACAATTTTGGGATCCAAAGACAGCATTTCCATCAAGTTTTAAATTAATAAAGAAATGTTGGTGTTTTTTTAGGTGGGGGGGGGAGACATTTCATAACAATTTTTAAATTAATAAAGACAAAGCCGAATATTCCAATTTTAGAAACCCAATCCAATTTACAGAGCCCGGCCCCGGGGCGACATTTTACTAATTTTAAAATCCGGAGACGTAATTTTAAGACAGAGAGAGACATTTCTTATCATTTTTTAAATCAATAAAAACAAAATCAATATTTTTTGTAATTTTAAAGGGCATCAAAGGCAACATTTTTCTAATTTTCTAAGCTGGAAGAAATGTTTTATTAATTTTGAAAGCCGGAGTTGTAATTTTACAAAATGTAGAAGCAGAAGGCGATATTCTAGCAATTTTGGGATCAGAAGACAATATTTTCCATTAAATTTTAAATTAATAAACACAATGGCAATATTTTGCTGTAATTTTAGGAACCTAAAACAATTTTGAAAACGTGAGGTAACCTTCTATATTAATTTTGAAAGACAAAAATTAAATTTTGAATTTTTAAAGCCCAAATTAATATTTTTTACCCAGAGTTAAATTAATTAAAATAATTTTACTAATTTTAAAGTCTAGTAAAAAAAATCAAAATTTGTGAACCGTCATGCGAAGCCAAATTTAAACGAACACACTATAGAAAAATTACGTTTGAGGAGTTTCACAAAATAATTGATTACGGTCCAGTTTTACTTCACCATTTCCGATAAAAACCTTTTTACCGTCATATAATCTCATAAATCCCTTTTTACATTTTTTTTCAAGATCCACGTAAACGCTGACGTGATCCCCAATTTGAATCCCTACATAAAAAAATTAACTACAATTTATGTTTTATATTAATGTAACACCTGACATCATCCCTATAACACCAGGGGCATATATATGGGCCCCACGTAAAATAGCAGCCCCACAAATCGCATCAACGATAATTTCTTTATTACATTTTGTAATTATTTGGTTGGTAATAGGGTGATGCACAATAATGGCATCTTCACAGCTGGGGTGTTGGTCAACCTGGAGATCCTGTCCCTTATCTGCAATCTTATAAAAAAAAAATAAGCCGGTCCTGTTCCAGATGATCTAATTATGACGGATGACTAATCATCGTAAACGCTTGCTGAAATATAAAATTTGCCACTCACATATGTCTCAATACGTCTTCGAATATCCCCCACATCGGCTTTAAGTGTGTTTATCCTAAAAGAAGTTATTTTCGGCGTTTCACAAAGCCATTTGGTAATCTCCCGAATTTGAATCTGCAATCGCGCGCTTTTACTCAGTGTTGCCACTCGTATAAATCCAAAATTATTCACCTCGTTGACATTTGTTTCGTCGTCATCGGCTCTCTGCACTAGAATTCCCGGCTCGAAGTCGTCCCCGAAGGGTGATTCTGGGTATGGCATAATTCCTGTGGTGAACCAGGAGTCCGTACAGTTAGAAAATCTCACGTTTCGGCGAAATTTCGGCTTTGCACCTGCACTAGGTTAGATTGTTTTGATTGGCAATGGTGGGTCACGTGGGGCGGGGCGGCCAATAAGCGAGTCGGTAGGCCAAGACGTGGCATGAAGTACGAAACTCTTTCACGTCCGCCATATTGACGTACGACAACTTTTGGGAGGATTGGTGAATGTGATAGCATTTCTTTGTGTGTTGAGTGTCGTTTTAAGAAAGGTACGTGTGAAAGGGCGCGTGGGGGCTGTTGGGGCACGCCGCCGGCTGTGTCCGGCCCTGCGTGACAAGAGTCGGCGTTTGGGGATAACGGATGGGTGTCCACCAAGGGGGCCCGCATCGAGCATTCGCACTGCGGTTGTTAGATCAATATGTCAATTTATTTAAAGATTAATAACCTCTGTTTTGCGGTCTTTGTTCTAAATATAACCGAACAGATGATTCATGTTGTCTTTTGCGATTTTAGGTTTACATTGTCCAGCAGCCAACATGGGGAACGTGTTTGCGAATTTATTCAAAGGCCTCTTTGGCAAGAAAGAAATGAGGATATTGATGGTAGGGTTAGACGCTGCGGGTAAAACCACTATTTTATATAAACTTAAATTAGGAGAAATCGTTACGACTATTCCCACTATTGGTGAGTAAGACATATTAACAGACACGTGTCTTTTTTTATCATAACAGAATATTAATAATCTTTAATCAATTTCAGGATTTAACGTCGAAACTGTAGAATATAAGAACATCAGCTTTACAGTATGGGACGTCGGCGGTCAAGATAAAATTAGGCCATTATGGAGACACTATTTCCAAAACACACAGGTACGTGACGTCAACGTATAAAATCTGCGTTTTATTATTAATTAAAATCTGTCTTACACGGTTTAATTACGAATTTGATTGAAACATAACGGGGGGCGTAATTTTATGAGACTTTAAACTTTTAAAATCCGATTGTAGCGCCCTCTTCTTAACATCTGACAGTTATAAAACGAAAATGATGACGTCATCGTATTTTACGCACGTTGTACAAAGTTGTCGATATTTCTCAACTACACGCAACAGGTGATTAAGGGTCAGGTGACGCATCATTTTGGATTTCCGCATATGGTTTGTTATAGATAAACTTATCAATAAGTGGGCTACCAACTAACTGATAATGCAATATTTTTTTATACGGAAATTTGCAAAACATGAACAGTGAAGTATTGCTACTTTTTATAGTGTACATAATGAAGTGGCATTGATGTTCTTTGTTTTATAATACGTGGTTTTAAAGATTATATAAAAAGAGATGTTTAAGTAGATAAACAGATCTGAATACGCTTATACAGGCTGTTTCACGAGTAATAATGAGCCTGCGAAACTGAAAATACAACCAGCAATACAATTCCAAAGTTAACATAGTTTTTTTTAACAAATACATTAAAAAAATCATTTAATTATTCGGTTAACTGAAGGCAAACTCATGCCACTTGCTTGTAAGATCATTTTTTGGCTTACATGTGCACAGGACCTATAGCTGTTCTTGCTCTTGGCTTTTTCAAAGGTGGCCAATTTTTCCTTAAGGTTGTTTCAAGTCGTTCGAATATGGTGTCAGCAAGAGTTCTTCTCTACCCGGAAAACGTTGTCTGTACAAACTCATCGCGACAGAGGCATTTTTTCCATATATCATCATCATGTCGGTTTCTTCATCGTTTGTAAATGAATACATTTTTTTATCGGTGACAGATTTGACAAATAAAATTTGAGATCAATATCATCTACGTTAACTCTGGAATTGTATTGCTGGTTGTATTTTCTGCTTCGCAGGCTCATTATCACTCATGAAACAGTCTGTACAGTTTACAAAAATATTAAAACGTTTATTAAACACTGGCGCCAGAATTTAATTAAAAACGTTTACCGCATACTCGCTTACCGACTGGTCACTCTGGTAGTTCAAAGTGTATTTACAACCGAGATAAATAGTAGTCTTTAACCCTCCGTTAGTCAAGCATGTATCTCACAGATACATGCCTCATTTTTTTGAATATATTTTTAAAACTGCCAATATTCTTAACTTGAGGTGTAGAGCATTCCTTGGCCAATGTATTTTAATTATGTTCCTAGAAAAGCAAGTTCAAACTTTTATTTTTAGCACGGTTATTGTGCAAGTACAAGAAAGTTATACAGTGCGTCTGTATATATTATTCCGTGTTTCACTACCTGCTTTACTTACTTTCTGTCTCACAGAACTTGTTCATGTGTCTTTAAGTGTTTATTGTCTGTAAAAAGTGTAATTTCTTGATCTTATTACAATTAGTACCAAAAAAATTTTTCATTTTTGTAATCCAGAAGACGTTGAAGAGATTCAGATAGGTACACAAGATTCATCTGAATAAATTTTTGAAATATTATGCTTTTTTTCCAACCAATAATATTCAATGAAACAAAATACAATAATAATTACAAAAATTTTTGTTAAATTATTTTACAAAACATAACTTATAAAGCATGTATCTAACAGATACAGCGCGACTAAATATCTTACATTAAATGGCGCGGCTAACGGAGAGTTAAAAGTTTTGGCAGTAGGACGTGCTACAACCACCCTCATTGTGATACAAGTAATTTGTGACAAGATGCATACAGTAACAACGAGGATTACAATGAAGGCGTATCACAATAGGGAGGTTGTAACACGTATGTTTATACAATATTTTTTTCTTAAGCTATTTTAAATCCTATTTATTTTCTGTCATACATTGCCAAACGTCTAGTAATTTTTGTATTAAAAATTTTTGTTGGTCCACATGACAACATTTTTTGATTTTTTAAAAGCCCGAAATTAGTCAAAATTAAAATTCAACAGAAAAAAAAATATTTCTACCGAATTAAACTAAATCTAAAAAAAAAATATTAATTATTATAATAATTTTTGATCATTAACATAATTGAGCTTTATTACAATGCAGTCAACTGTTTAAACATCTCTTTTAATGAACGAGCTGATAAAATCTCATTAAGTTGAGAAATTTATAAGAACGATATTATTGAAGACATTTTATAATGAATAAATAAAATTAAACTAAAAATGAAAGTAGCAATAAAATAGCTTTCGCCCGATACCACACCGTTTGAGAATATTTAAGAAACCTTAAATTGTCATAAAGTTTATATTGTGAGTGTAGGATGTGTGAGGGCTAAAATAGATTTACCGTGTATTTCAGGCTTTGTTATTTGATTAATTTATCGAAATGTTAATGTAACGAGTTATGTTTCGTCATTGAATGGGGGAGGTGCATTTATTTTAATTTTTTTAGTTTAACACATAACCTTAACGATTATATAAAATGAGATTTTTTTCAGTACATAAACAGAACTTAATGTGCTTATATAGTTCAGAAAAAAAATGCTTGTTTATTGTACATACAATGACGCTAGAATTCAAATAAAAACACTTATAAGCGGTCTGCTTTACCGACTCGACTATGCCATTTGTGTAATCTGGCTGTTTTGTTTTTTAGTAACTGAAATAATAACAATACACGGTTATTACTAATCTATTTTCTGCTTTTTATTGACACAAAAAGACGCAATAAAGCCAAAATTACATAACTGAAACCACAACCTATGCGCTAGCGACTTCTAACATTGTAGGCATACTGTGGTCTCGCTAATATTAAAAGTTTAAAAATTCAAGACAGTACAGTGATTTTTTAGTATTAGTAAAGATTTTACGTCTCTAATCTTGTACTGGTAAAGCCGAAAACAAACATATGGCATTATCAGCCTCTATTGGGAAAAACACTAGAGAATTTTATTTCTACCTGCTTTATACTTATTTACACATTTTAAGATTTTTTGGCACAAAAATTTGATTAGGAATTACGAGTTTACAGATAATTATTACCCTCTTAATTAATGCCGTTTTAGAATAATTGACATCGTCTTTACGTTCTCTAAACCGGCTCTGTAATTTAAAGAATTATAATTGTATAAAATGTGGTATAAAGGTAGAAATAAAATTCTGTAATTATTTTTCAAAAGGTGTTGATGCCAGATGTTTATTAATAGTAATAATACTAATAGCTTTAGTAGGAGGCCTTAATTAACAATAATATTTACAGTTTAAGTCACTATTTCTATTTTTCATGAAAAAGTTATACCAATAAATGCTCTTTAATTATCTAAAGAAATTTATAATAATACTAAATAAACTTTTATAAATAAAATAAAACAGAATGTATGTTTTTATTTGAAAAAAGTCTACTTGAAGTTAAAATTGTTCTAAATTAATTTTTACGCTTAATTATCATATTTATGACATGATTAACATAAATTCATATTTCATTAAATGTTACGCTGAACTTTATTATAAAGTGCTGCTGAAATGTCAGTTTTACGTGTTGTTGTGCGGCATTTTGCTAAAGCTTTTTTTGTATTAATAAGCTCTTTATACAGGGTTTTCATAAATTATTGTAACATCGTAGGTGGCTGTGGAAAAAAATGTTTTGTCTTTAAAAGGCAATAATTTTAGCTATTATTGTAATTATTATTAGACAATTTAGTAACTTCAAGAATTATTCTCTAATACTCCGTTGTGGAAAAAGGACATAACAATGATATTTGTGATATCAAAAATTTCCCCAGCCACTTAAAATCTTATAATCATTTATGAAAACCCGGTACAAAAATTATAGAAATGGAATAGGATATACAAAATATACATAGCAAATTCACAATTTTTATACTTTATTATTTTGAAACTTATTAAACACTTGGAGAGACAGATCTTATCTCTAGAGTTAGAGGTCGTCGCCGACCGCAAATCGAAGACGTACTCTTAATTTTTTATTAAAAACACTACGGGAAATGTAACATTACATCAAGGTTCAAGCTTTTACAGTAAAATACTTCCATTTATTGTAGTTTCCACGCTATTAGGACTTGTTTCTATGAAAATACAAAATTTTTCTGGAAATATTTTTATATTACCAAACTAAGGCGATACTAGTAAGTGGAAGTATTTGCAAATTAAGAAAAAACTTAAGTTTAAATAAATAATTTTATATTTCATTTAGTGTCAAAGGAATTAATTAATAAAAAGAGATAATAAATGGACACAAAATTGTATAAAAAACTCCTTTTAGTACAAATTTAATCATTTGGTATGCGTTTCTTTTGCTGAATACCACACGGACTTTAAGTTAGTTTCCAGGATTTTATACAAACCTGTAATTAATAATGATAATCTTAAAATAAAATAGAAGTACTTGTGATATTATAACTGATAGTAATTGTTCACTATTAATTTTTGCAACATTTTTTCTTGGAAATTTTACCAATTCCTAACAGTCCACTAGCTCATTCGCGAATATTGGGTCACCTGTGTTTTTTGTAGCTTTTTTAGTTTCTATTGTTATTTTTTGCACGTTTTATTCAACCTGAATCACCTTATATTTTTTAACTTTCTAATTACGTATTCAAGCGCTGTTTGGACTAAATTCGAGTGTAGCATCTGTCGTTTGTTTCAGGGCCTAATCTTCGTAGTGGACAGCAACGACAGGGAGCGTATAGGTGAAGCAAAAGACGAACTGATGCGCATGTTGGCCGAGGACGAGCTCAGGGATGCCGTTCTGTTAATTTTCGCGAACAAGCAGGATCTACCGAACGCAATGAACGCAGCAGAGATAACGGATAAGTTGGGACTGCATTCGTTGAGGAATCGCAATTGGTATATTCAGGCGACTTGTGCGACTAGCGGAGATGGTTTATACGAGGGTCTAGATTGGCTCTCAAACCAACTGAAGAATGCCAACCGTTAAAAAAAGTGCAGTGTTTTGATTAATTTTTCATTTTTTGTTCAGAAGCAATCACTAAATTATTGTGGTTGGGACTGTCAATGTTACTATACCATATGTTGCAATTAACAACTGTCACATCCACTGTTTGTCGAACATACTCTCTTTAATAAATTTGTTTAACGTGTTTGATTTTTATTGTAGGTATGGGGGACAAACAGTAGAGTCCTACCAGAAATGACACTTTTTTTTTGTATTTTCGGTACGTTTTTTTAGTGTGATTATAACTTGTACAGTAGTTTTTGTGCGAATTGTTTTATTTGTAACATATGGTAGGTTTTCATGTTCATCATAGGACATCTTTTATTGAGCACAGCTCAAAACATTTTATTGTTTACTTTTTGGTTATTTTTTTCTTCTTTCATTATCGTCATTCATGTTTACGAATAGCCGTTGAGAAATAGGTTTTTTTTGACAAACAGCGGAGCGCAAGTGATTTATATAAAATTTAAAAATAAATAAAAATCGTCATGAAGTATATATTGGCTAATCAGTCTCGTGAACATTCCCGTTTGTCAACATACTGTATTATGAAATAAATTTATATTATTAACTTATTGTCTTATAATTTAATAAATTTTAATCAACATGTTTTGTTTTTTTTTTACTTTTTTTTCTCAAGGACTTAAGAAAAAACATGTTCATTAAAATAAAATCGTTCAATGTTTGGAGATCTGCAACAAGCTATTGGAATTCTGTACAATGGTTGAAAACGAGAGATTGTTTTCTGCTAAATATAGTTAGTTAATAATTAATTATTGAAACTATTTTAGGTATCGCTTTTGCGATTATGTATGAATGTCAATCATGTGAAATATATTGTATTGTGCTTGATTGGTAAAAGATTTATTTTTAATGCTTCATGTGACATTTTTACCTATTGTCAAGGAATTTAAGAAAAGCGAATGTGTAACAATACAATACATATTTTAATTTAGATTTTTTAACATGGTTGAAGACAGTAGTTGATTGCAGTTCCGCAAATAAATCACATTTCATATGAAAAACACTCTTTTATTTTTACTGCGCGACAATTCAATCAAACGCCCGCACCAATCTTTTACTCGTTTAATGACCTCCCGAGTCACCGACCCAATAAAACACTTTCAACACAAAACAAATAAATTTTAATTCAACTGAAATCGGTTTTAAACAATAAATAATCAAATTATAAAAGCACTGTAATTCTGATTTATCACCGAAAACAATTTAATTCTATTAGCAATACTTTTTTGTATGAATGTTATTAATTGTATCATTACGTTGTGTTTTTTTGAACTTCAAATTATTGATTTACTGGTTGCATATCCCCAAAAAAATTTGTAAACAAGAATATTATTAATATTAATCCTTTTCAATAAATTTTAAGATAATTTATTTTAATAAAGAAATCATTTAATTGGTAACATATTTGATTGTTGTGTTTTATCATAAAGCTTTCTTTCTTTCTGCAAAGTTTTGGCAGTAGATGGCGCCCCTATTACGCATCTTAAATTTTTATACCGGTAGACATTCGAAAACAAAAAAGACAAGTTTATTTGAAAGTGTATTTCTAATTATTTTATCAAAAAACACTGAAACAGTTTGAATTATTTGTAGGACTTTGATTTTAATTTTTACAGTTTTAATTTCTATCGGAGGATGACAATTTTGTTGTCGAAATGCGCGTCGTGTTAAGCGCAGTGTTTGCTGTTTGTGGGTGTTTTACGTTTCAAAGAAATTTTTCATATTAGAATTGCAAGATGTGTAAGTTGACAAAAGATGCCAAGTCTTTTTATTAACACGTCTTTAAAAACTAGACAAAGGACACTCATGTTTTCACCAAATGTAGAAACATCAAGCAGATGATTCACCGCAATCCCTACATCAATGGATGAACTACTCCGATGTTATTACTTGCAAGGGTAATTAATTTATAGACGCCAATCCAATACCAATAAATAAAACAAGAATAAAATCTTATATTTGAAGGGCTTATTGTAAAAACATGATATGCCACAAATAAAAAGAAATGAGTTATTGGACTTTAAAGTTTTGGAAAAATCTGTAAAATTAACTGTATTAAATTTAGAGTTGAGGGATATTTTAGTAAGTTTATTAGGTAGTTTCCTAATAAACGTGGTTAGAAAAAATACAAAAAAATACAATATGCTTCTCAAAAAAAAATTTTTTCAAAATTAAATGTGGCTTGTCATATTATTGCAAGCAATAAATATATTTTTTTTTATAAAAATTAAATACATTCAACATTTTCTTCGTCATTTTCTGTGACGGTTAACCCGTTGAAAAAAGGCATATATATTGGAGGTATATATAGAAAAAGAGATTGTACGTTTTGTAATTTTTTTGCAGAAATCTTTATTGGATTCATGTACTTCTGTTTTAGCTTACATAATGGTGTGTTTACAGACCTCTCTTTTTTTTTGCTTTATGGTTTACTACTTTGTATTCACCGTTTACACTGTGTTTAACAAAAAAAATTTTTGTATTCACGGCTTTAAAATGAAAAGAGTAAACACCGAAAAAAATTAAGTTGTGGCTTATCACGTTTTATAATTAAATTTCTGCACAACAACCAAAATGCAGTAACATGATTTCATGTCTATTGACACCATCTGTTGGCCAACAGCCTCAACTTTTTCACAGTAGCTTCTCATGTTAATGCTTAACCAAATAAAAAAATAAAACTGATTTTTGTGTTTATGTGGCTTATCGTGTTATTACAATAAGCCCTTCATTTGTGTCTTTTTTTATCATTGAAGAGTAAAAAAAATTTGAAGTGGATGTGCTCTCGCTCTAAAATTTTCTTTGTTTTACATTTCCTACTCCTAAACCCACTATACTGCCATTTTTGGCCTCATGAACAACCGCACTTATTACAAATTGTAAATATTTCGAAAAGATCCATTAATAATAATTATAGTTTACCTACTTGTCGAGTTTTTTCTAGGATAAAAATTGATCCAGTTAGAATGGTTTAAAATTTGAAACTTAATAAAATTTGTGACTTTTGTTGCTTTACGTGATTTACTCGGAATTTATATAAAGTGTCGGAATGTTATATTGATTAACATTGTAGCTGACAAAGTTTTCAACAATTTTCAATTTTTGAAAGTGTTTCGATGATAAAAATTGGCCAAGTTATAAAGCACTCGAGTTTAAATTTTGGTGAAAATCTTAGCTTATTTCTAGAATCCGGATTCTAGGCAAAAGACATTACATGTTGTTATTTTTTATGCATATGAATAAAACTTGTACACATATTATGTTTTTTTAATTAATTAGAATATATTGGGTAAGTAAGGTTGAGTAAGCAAATCATGGCGCCAAATGGATAACTTTACAAATAAAGTCACTTATATCTTGCATTTTGTGAGACGATTAGTGTAATTTTATTTAAACTTTATTTAGAGGGTAACTCTCGTCTTTTTAATTGTCCATAAACCAAGAAATAATAGAGACTTAATAAGCCTACAAAGGCAAGTTTTCCCTCTCGGTACCTCTTTATCTAAAGGTTCTCAGCAAGTTAACCGCAACATTAATTGAAGGGACACTTTCATGAAGTAGAAAGTCAAATTTTAAGTCGAAAATGTGGTGTTCATTATCAATCGGTGAAAAAAAAAGTAATAGAAAAAGTCTGTCCAAAGTGATTAGATGGCTAATTGGGCTAAATTAATCACATTTTTACAAAATACGTATATTAGAATAAGCTCCGTAATGTATATAATAAAATTCAAGTCAATTTAGTGCCTTCTTATATAAATAACTATTGTGCTTACAGTTACGTCTATTTTATTTAAAACTGTATCTGCTTTAAAAGTAATTAAATAGGTAATTAAAAGCTTATCGTATTATAATAATATTTTTCTTATGTTTTCTTTCCGTCTTTTAATAATTTGTTTAATGACATAATAAATAATTTAATATTAAAAGTTTATTTTGGGTCATTACATTACAGTATTAATATTTTGGCTTTGGCGTTCAAGGCAGTAATTAATATTTACTTTGTTTTAGTAAACTTTTGTTTTATTTTTTATTTTAATTTTTCCTGTATTTTTATCTACACACTTTTGTGTCATTATTGCTTGTTTATAATCTTTTATCTTTTCAATTAAATGAATAAAAAACCCATTGCATTTTACATCAAGTCGTTTGAATTTTATTGTCTTTTTATATTTTATTTTTTGACGTAAATTAAACGTGTAAGATATTTTAAGAAAGGTTAGACATAAAAAATTCAAAAACATTTCCTTGGTTTTCTTAATGTTGTTATCCCAGGTCAAGCTCTTAAAAATATGTTTGTTTACTTTGATTAAAAATAGGTATATTTTCCTTTAGTTGGCCCATATGTCATTCATCAAAAGCAATTAACAATTCATACGTAAAACTTCCTATCAAGATAATTTGCTTTTCGTATAATTGTGTTTACAATTACTGAGATATTTTTGAAAATTGTGGCAGACCCAGTGGAAGACACCTATAAAGCTTATAGCACAAAAACACCAAAGTGGTGAGTTCCAACTTTAATATTTTATGCAAATATTTGCGTCGTTTTTTTCTTATAAATCAGCTGAAATCATTGTCTTACTAGTCGAGACTTAATATTTTAAAAAAAATAACACTAGACAGCAGTGTTTTACGTGTTTGTATCTGTTGTGTTTCGTTGAAAATTAATAGGTTTACATGCGTTTCCGAAAATGACAAATGACGCATAAAAATTGCAAAAGACGAAATAATACTGTTTTAATCAAGAAAATTGTAAGTATTATATTGTACAAATATAATGAATTAAATATGCAAAATTCTTGAAATCATTCAATATTTTTTGTTATTTGTTATAACCCTCTTCTTGATGATGTATCTTATAAGATACATATTAAAAAAAAAAAATTTTTAAGTAATTGCGCCATCTTGTACAAAAATAACAAACTAAATGATTTAAGGCATTCGTATGCTATCAAATGATGGCGCTAAAAATAATATTAACCGTAAAATAAGAATTCTGTAACGATCTTTGTGTTGAAGTGACAAACATGGCTGCCTAGAGCTCTTGTCTGAACGTACCTTTGATAAGTTTTTTTTTATTTTTTCTTATTTATTGTAAATTTGAAACGTATTTTTTACTCAGTACGACAAATACATACACAAACAAATAAGTATGCGTTAACAAATTGACATTTTAAACGTAAAAAGAAAATAATTGGGCCCTTTGAAAATTATGTATCCTGTGGTACACACTGCTAGGTTGGCGGCCATAGAAATATGTATCTTTCAAGATACACTACTTGGTTCGTAATAAAATATTGATGTATCTTGGAAGATACAGTGTCAAGATTAGAAAGAACTTTGTCTCAATTCTGCAGAATACTTTGCCAAAATAGCAAAATGCTATATTTTGTATACTGTAATGCACTTTACCATTTTTTAAATTTACAAGTATATGTATTTTTTCAAAATCAAAATGGCAGTGAAGAAAGCCAAAACTAAACTAAACTAAAGCACAAACAACACTATGTTGTCAAAAATATAAATGTTTAATTTTTTATTTGTTTTTTTAGAAATACTATTCTTAATTATTTTGTTTTTTATTATTTTTTTATTCCTATTTTTTATTATTTGTATTTTAAAAAAATATTTTTTTTTGTTTTTATTATTTTGTTTTTTATCTTGCAATTAAAATATCACAAATTATTACATTTTTGTTATTTTTCAAATAAATATAATAACCATAATAAATTTTTTTGTATCTCTCAATATGCACGTTCTATAGTGCCTAAAACAAGGCAATGTAAACTGAAAGATACGAGGCGTGTTGTAAGTAAACCTAGCAATGTATCCTCCAGTCGACATATCTGTAATTACAAAACAATTAACAATTTTTTTTTTAAATTAATGTTTCTTGTTCTATAAGATCATTTTGAAGCTAAAAAAAATCATAAATATTTTTTTTTGTGGTTAAATTATTTTTGCCAAGAAAAGAGATAAAGGTTGTTGTGCTTAGGGATGCGTTCCCGAAATGACAATTCGTGGATGTTTATTTAAAAAAAAAAAAAATACTACATACAATAAAAATTACAAATACTGTTGATGTGTTGCTTAAACAAGTTGTTATTATGCATAATTTGGCTTAATTATTTTAATAAAAAATAATAAATTGAATAATTTAAAGGTTTTTAAATCGAATTTGCCATCTTGGTAATTTTGTGCCTTATAATGTTCCTTAGGGAGGCAAGAAATATGTTTGCATTATTAAATTAAATAAGTGTGTTTAGCTTCCTTGCCAGGAGCTAATTTTCCTGTAGATTATCCTCTCTTTGTGCATTAGCTTCCACCATCACGAGCATCCGATTTCATTAACCCCCAAGTGGCCATCAATGATTTCAAAACGGCCCATTCAATTAACCGGCATTTATGCTCGAGTGCTGGATCTAGTTTATGGCATCATCTCGGCATAAATAACAATAAGAAAGAGATTTAGCGCGAAGATTCCAAATTGAAAAAGTGCAAATTGCATTCCGGATTGCATTTAAATAAATACGCGGCAAGTGAATGTGTTTCTTGTTGACATGTTGGTAAATTGGTTTTGGCGCGTTGCTTTTTTTCCTTATATCTCTGATTTTGATCGTGGTGCGATTTCCCTTGGGAGACTTTCAATTTGCGGAAAAACGCCGCCCCCGAAGGCCCCGAGCGGAAGCTGAGGCATTTAATTAACTATTGTGTCATTTTTATTTATAACGATTCGCTAATATTGTATTTTAAGTGCATTTGTAATTAGTTCGCTCCTTTAATTGTGTTTCCCATCTCGTTGATGGATTGATAAACGTGCTAGATAATGGACACTTGGCGGAATTCTCTCCAATCGTTGTCATTGAAACGGCATTAGACGATATTATGACTAAGAGCGGTTTTTTGCCGTTTACATATTACAATTGCTCTCAACGACGTAATTTCATTAAAGACGTCAATAATTAACGCAATAAATTATTCATTGCCGGCGAGAAATACACGAAATTTACGGACGTGCCGGAAATGACGTCCATAAGACACCTATTGGAAAAACTATAATTTGTCTAGAAACGCTTGAATTTTGTGATTTTCACTTACAAACGATTTTATAAAGGGTGTTGTAAGTAGAAGTGTGCACTTTTGTCATCAAAGCCACCAACTAAGATGTCGAAACAACCTTGAAAGGGCTGAGTTCTTTTTATCTAAAATTGTCTTTATTTCACTATAAAATTCAAGAAAGAAGAATAGACATAGACAAAACTATACCTGCTCTCTCTAATCATATCTTATTTACGATTGGGTAAAATTCTGTTTATTTTTGTAAGATATCGGTATTTTCAATTTTGCTTGCCAAATTCTTGTTTGCAATCAAAATTTAATGGATATATGTTCTTACCAAAAATAACTTTTATTGAAATTAGGGTCAAAAAATTGGTTGTTTATTTTCTTATCTTTTAATCGGACCGATTCCATGTCAAAATAGGAGGTACACAATTACATTTTAATTGTTAAAGATAAGATATAATCTTAAAAAATTTAGAAGAGTACTTCGTACAGCGGACATCTTAGCAATAATTAACCGAAGCACCGATAAAAGTTACAGTTCCATTGTCTCAAAGTACAAATACAAGCTATTTACTCACTTCTTATTTTTTGTACCACTTAATAAGATGTTCTTAACTCATAGCCAACAAAAATATCAAGTCGGGCATCATATCAGAGGTTTAAGTATCTTTTAAATGATTGTTTAAGTTCACTTAATTGATGGATTTCTTACGACTAAATAGGTAATTAAAATATAAGCATTTGAGTCGTGAATCTGCAAGAAGATTATTTTGGTATTTTGTTGTCTGTTGAAATGTGAGATCCTGTCAAATCTTGTAAACTTCTATAGTAGCTCAGCAATAAACTCATTGAAAGAAATTATTTTGCATTGTTTGGTAAATAGGTTGAGTACATATTTTTATATTCTATTTTCAGCAATTTTTATAAGAAAATTTTGTTTTTTGTAAAGTGGCAACGGATGCTTTGTCTCACTTACTCTTCTGTATTTAACAAAGGACAGATTCCTTACCTTTTTTTTTCACTCACTCCCTCTCTTAACAATTTTAAGATAGTTTGGAGTAATCCTCCATTTTTTCCGACAAAAACATTTAAATTTTGAAATGTTTGTTTCAAATTTATATCAAATATAAAAAAACTGCTTGTAAAAAAATGTAACAAAATTAATAAACATAAAATAGTAATACATATAATAAAATATAACGATAATAAAAGATAAGTTACTTTTTAGATATTAACAATATAAAAAAATATCAAAATTTTTCCAGTGGTGAAGGTACACTTACCAAATTTTGTTTTTACTATTTCTACAATAAGAGTCGTGGATGCCAAATAAAAAAATACAAAAGATGTCCCAAAAAATCCTCTGCGTAGCTATCAAGCAATCTGAGATTTTTGCAATGGTCAAAATAAGGCAATTTAACACAACTTACGTTTATACGAAATAACACTGTTTTTATAAATAATTGTGAGAGGCAAAAGTAACAATTATTTTAAAAATCAAAATTAAATGATAAAAATGATTCTTCTAAATTTCTTTTTTCTACTCTTTTTTTAGTAAAATTTGAGAGCCGTGGACGACAGTAATTAAAAAAAAAGATGTAAAAAACTATAGCATGAGGCTATAGAGCAATACAGGATTCTTACAATGTTTAAAATATGGCAAAGAAGATTTATGCGGAATGTTTTTTTGGTCTTGTATTGATTTTTAATTTGGTAGGATATTGGATAATTTGGACAGTTAGATAGTAAATTAGATTTGATACTTGTTATGCGACGTTTCGTGATTTTGTTATATTTTAATATTATTGTCACTTCCTCAGGCTTAGTTCTTTTTATTCTCTAAATTATTAATAATTCGAAACTGAAACGATGGGTTTTATTCTTGACCATTTTATGGTAAAATTATGTTTACCTACTAACTAAACATTACAACATTAGGTACTAATACAGTACATTTATGGGTTAATTTCAAGTTGAGATAATACAGGTAGTATCTTCGTTTCCGTGGAAAGTTAAAAAAATTCGTAGTTGGGATTTGTTGTTGCTATTGAGAAGTATTAAAATTTGGGATACTACCGGTAGTATCTCAACTTGAAATGCTCATTAAAAACACAAAGTTTGAAAACAAAAATAGTTTGCCTATGTCACTTATGTTTCTTCTTGTAACCCGTGGAGGGATACGTTGTCCCTCCATGTTGTAACCTCTGAAGATGCTAAAAATCTAGCGAAACCGATCAGGCAAAATAGTCTTTTACTTGGAAGGCCTTCTTAAATCTTAAATAAATAATTTAGTATTCGCTTCACGATTTTAACTTTATGGATATTGGATAGTCTAGAAAATGGAATTTTTACAATGAAAAGTACAAAATTAATGAAACCTACATTCGTAATAATCATCATTAAAAAATTTAATTAGGGTTTGTAATGGAATATTCTATAATAAACAATTTATTTAAAGAATCTTTATCCCAATGTCAATAAAATGCAGATACGAAACAGTTATAATTGTCTCATAGGGCTGTATTTTTTTCTGAAGAAATCTATCAACCCACTTTTTGTTTAATATTAAATAAAATATTTTTATTAGATAGATACTCATACCACAGATTAATTCGTCTTACTGCTGGTACTGTAAAGGATTAAGAGTATATTCTTTTAAATTTTATGTTAAATTGATCAAGGAAGTTACAGAAGTCAAATTTATAAACAAATTCAGTGACCATAAATTGATTTAGTGACCATGCCTCTCACACGACGACACCAAAAAGTTCACGCCTGAAGAAGACTAAAATAAATGGTCAAAACGTTGCGTTAACCTTAATTTTATTTTTTTCCTCTCGTATACAACCAATTTTGACATATAAGATAATCTTTATAAACAAAGTTAGTTTAATCAATGAGAAAATTTAATAATTTGTGGTTTGTCTAGTTCTAAGCATTATTATTAGGTTTATTTTGTCTCTCGATGTATAGCACAATCAAATTACTCAAGTTGGTATAATAGCTGATGCGACGTTTCGTCGTTTTTTATTTTTTGACTACTTTAGAACAAATATCATTCTATTTTGGCTTTTGTGAGTTAATTACTTATAATAGTATGAATTTTTTAATAATTCCGCTATTTCCAAAAAAATTAATAATCATCAATGAAGTCAATAACTTTTCAAGCTGAAAAAGATACATATTTTAAAAGTATTTTGTGTTATATAACTTGTTCAGTGTCAATGAGAATTTTAGACATATCTTATGATCAAGAAAATTTATTTTCTAGAAGGCTAATGAAATGCTTTTCGCCAATGTAAATTATATATAAAGAAACAAAGTCTAGAGAATATTTTTTTTGTCATATTGTGTAAGTTAGAATGTGTTTGTAATTTTGTTGATATTCGGAAACTGTGGTAAAATAAAGCATGCAAATTCCGGAATGTCCGGAATCCGGGCGTCTCGTCGCGCCTAATTTTAGGCGTGACGGCCATTGTAGGAAAATGAGATTGGCATCATCAAGAGCGACATTGTTCAATGACAGTCGGGTCCGCCGCCGCCGATAAATAACGCGCTTACTCCAGGTATCTCCTTCGTAAAAAAGCCCTCCACACAAAGAGCCGGACCGTCCTTGATTGGGGATATTTCAGACATTGTTAAACGCTCTATTATACCTGCGAGTGTTTATCCTTTGCTTTATTAATAATAAAAATGAGCGTGCATAATCGAGAGGGTGTTAGACATTCTGAGAAACGGCGAGACCCCTGCCAGGGGCGCCCGTCGCGAAGCTTTCATAAATCATCCCCGCGCTAATAGTCCACAACACCTACGCCTGCATTTTTCACACCAGCATCATTGTGTCTATGCCACGGATTTTTAAATATTTATTGCACTCCTCCCATCTCCGCCACTGGTCAAAGAAAAACGATCTCTCTCACCAAATTCACGGAAAAAGTTGTGATCGTCATTTCGATACCGCTCAAATTAATTAATTAATACCAATTCAGGCTTTACAACATTTCTAAATATAAGTCGACGATTCCAAACGCATTAATTTCAATTTAAATTTCATGAACAAACCGCTAAGGTTTTGGTATTTTTTTTAAATCAACATTAATCATGCACAAAATAACAAATCAATTTGATTATTTTAAACAATATCAATTCTGACATTTAGAAGAAATTTTCGAATTTATTAAAATGATTCGCGTATTTAGAAAGAGGGAATAGTCATTTTTATATTAGGCGATTATGAATTGTGGAAACGACCGGGACAAAAAATAATCCTGTGCTTGAGTTGGGGAAAACAACCTTCGACTGTATATCGACTCTGAATATTTTTTTGAGATAATAATCTTTCTTTGTCCTTTCCTTGAAAGCGACTTATAAAAATTAAGAGAATGAAGTAATCCACACACAAGTCTTTACAAGATAATCTTTACAAAAGCTTTACAAAGCAATTTATAAATTTTGAAGATTTATTTTTAATCTAATTGTAGAACCGTATTTAGACTTGATCTTAATATGCTGTAGCCCAGGAACCCCCGAGTCAGAAAAAATTAAAATACGAAGTTTTTAGGTCGTATCTACAATCTCTGACATAACCTAACGACCACTAGTGGCCGGGATCAACGGCTTAACGCCTCCTTCGAAAGACGAGGTAGCTGCAGTTATTATCTGCATTATTTTAGGTGGGTCACTCATAACTGCATTAGATAAAATGTAATCTACAAAGCCAGCTTTGCTAAGCAGATATCTTTTAAAAAAAATTAAAATTAGTTACCTATTAAAGTATTATAAAAAAATAGTACAAAATAATTAAAGGCTTAACTGTTAAAAATTAGATGTACATCAATGGAAATTTCAGTTATTGTGACTTTTTTTTTCTTTCTTTATTACATCGAATATGTACTACAATTATGCCGCATCTT
Source organism: Tribolium confusum (assembly GCA_029207805.1). Taxonomy (NCBI): domain Eukaryota; kingdom Metazoa; phylum Arthropoda; class Insecta; order Coleoptera; family Tenebrionidae; genus Tribolium; species Tribolium confusum. The sequence continues at coordinate 18,878,097 of JALGAY010000006.1, forward strand.
GGCAATCCCATAATTTTTCTCTGTTGTTAGCACTCGCGGGAGATTTGAATTTAAGACACGTTTACTAAATATCTAAACGAATTTTTCCAAGATTTTTTTATTTGTTATATCGGCGCCTTTCTTGGGTTTTTCTCTTCCAGTCATTGTTTCGTTGGATTTTCAAATTTCATTCAGGACTTGTTTTCTTCTGTCATTTTTTTTAGTTTTTCTAAAGCATGTTTTATTTTTTCCAGTAATTGTGTTTATTAATTTTTTATTCTGCACCTTGTTTTCAAGTCATTTAAGAAGATTTTATTAATTTTTTAGAATCTAGTACTTTCATTTTTCTTTTAAATGTTTTTTTTATTTAATAAATTTTTCATTCGTAGTTTTTAGTCTCTGTCTTTAGATTGGCGATCTTCAAGATTTTAACTGGAATCTTAACTCTCTAAAAGTTTTTACAGTTTCTTTAGAAGCTTTCAAGCTTTTGAAGCTTTTTTGTTATTAGATAGTAGTTTGTTATTCCTCTTCTTTTGAACGTTGTTATGAAAGTTCTTTTAGAATATTTTTTTGTTTTTTAAGGATCTAAAGTCTCATGCTATAGAATTGTAAAACAGTTATAATCTGTTTTTTACTTAAAAAACCACTGCGATGCAAATAAATGTTACCTTATTATTGTTGTTTTTATGAAAACGTAATGCTTTTAATACAGGGAATTCAATTGAAGGGGTAATTATTTGCATTTTAGTGGTTTTTTAAAATATAAACTGATATTAATTTGTATGTCTCTAATACATTCTACATCTTTTCGTGTCAAAATGAAATGCCAATCAATATCGTAAAAGTCATTTCTAAACATAGTTTTGTTTTTCTTACAATCGTAATTTTTCTTATTTTTTTTGTTTCGGTCATCATTTTTCGAGTTTCCCCCAATGTTCTTTTATGCTTTCAATTCTTTTCAGGTTTATTTATTATGAAATTTAATAGAATTATAAGAAGATGAAGAGAAAAATTCACCGAAATGTCGATAGGAGACTCTCAAATAGTGTTAGTCCAGGGCCACCTGATTGCGCTACTGTCTTCTGAGATCCCATTTTCGATATTTAAACGTTAATTCTCAAGATAGATTGAGAATTAAATAATAAATTTTGAAGGTTTCTTTTAGTTTGATCTACATAACTTGAATTACTGAAGTGAGGAAAAAAGTAGGAAGTGATGACTCAATTTCGTAGGTGCAGAAAGTTATGAGATCTAACACTACTGTTAAAGGAGCTTATCGATTGATTTACGTCGTTTCAAGACGATAAAATCAAATCAACGATAAAACTGTTTACCTACCGACCTCTCACATCTAAATCGAATTTCCCCAAGTTCTATTTTCCGAAAATCACATTAGCAGGATCCCGTTTATTTCTCAAGCAAACAAACAAGTCTATCAGCTCTATTTATTAGTTAGATTACTTAGATTATAGTAAGAAACAAAGCAAAACGAAAGTGACAGTCTAGTCGATAATTATTCTGTTTATGAAGCTCGCACACATTGTATTAAAAACCCATAAAGGGAGTCGTAAAATAGTTTAAAGCTGCGATTAAGTAAATCAGGATCGATATTAGCCAAGCATTTTTATGGTTCGTTAAACGTCCCGACGTCGCCCTAATTGATCAAAATTACGAAATGATGTCACTAATTCAATCAAGTTTAATAAAAGAACACGTGATCGTTCCCATAAATCAAGTTTTTTCGGCTCGACTACAGATAAAGGTTGTAATGGGTCCCAAAATGGCCGCCAACCAAAACTACAAAAGAATTCTTCGACTTATCTCATCATCACGCTGCAATAATCATCAATGAGATCTCTCAAAGTCTGCTTTTATTCAGCTATCACTCAAACCTGGCGACCTGGCCCAAAATCGGCCGCTTTGAGGAAAAGATCTAACCGCGAGGGCGGCCATTTTTGTAGGCGGAGCCGCGTTTCGGCGCCAGATTTAAATAAATCTTTTCTGATGTGCGCTTCACACGCCACGGCGGCGTCACTTTATGCAAAACATCTCAAATATACAATCTAACGGCCGAACCAGTCACAAAGTTGCAAACAGACGTAAACACTGGAGCCGTTTCATTAAGCAGAAGGCCGTTAACGGCTTTTTTGCGCGATACCAATTCGAAACGATGGCAAAAATGCAAGTCGCAGAGGTCAACAGTCCGAGTTGTGGGCGCCTCGAGGATGGCTTTCATCACTCAACTCGCGTTGGTGCCGCCGGCGAGCTGCAGATGCACAAGAAAACAACGAGAATTTCAAATTTCGCGCTAATTTCAAGCCACGCCTAGTGCAAAATGGCCGACATTTAAAAAACACCAGTCTCGGTAATGTACCGGTGCATTCTGTTACCTTCTTCTTGATTAAGTATGTATTTATGCATGTATCAAAGACAAGCCGATGCTACCAGGTGAATAATCGCCGAAATACGCCATCTGGTGGAATATTTCTTCTCGACTCGGTTACATATTTCCATATTGCATACACCCTTTTTTGTGCCAAGCGCACAAAACATCCTCTGTACATATTTTATGAAGAAGAAACTTGCAATTTCCTTGTATGTCTCTGTAAGCACCGTGATGGAATTTTTCAAGGAGAATGAGATTCTTTCTAACGCTCCCCAAATTAATCTTTATTCTTGTTGTTCACCTCGGGCCATATCCTTTGTCTTTATCTCCGGTCGGCTTTTATTCTTCGTGGACATCTGTTGTAGCTTGTAATATGAAGTGTGGCGCCGTCGTGCAACAGCTTCGCGCGTGACGCCTCACTCGCTAAAAGAGGTGGATTCGTGGGTGTACCGAAACCAGATTTTCATTCAGGTTTCTCGCCGTTATTTATGTCGTTGTTCCAGCCGTCCTCATCTCGCTCATCATCGCGCCTCCATGCCTGGGTCAGTGTTTAATTGAAGAATTGCCAACAGACGATGTGGACTCTTGCGCGACATCCTGCAGACGCCACACCTTCAGAAAAAAACGCAACCACAAAACTTCATCCATTCATATCTTTCAACCTTCTAGCGATTTATAAAAAGATCCTCTTAAGGCACAGAGATCATGGTTTTATTATCATTGACCCTAACACCTAGCAGAACCAAAAGAAATTACAAAATTCTCTACTTATAAAAGAGTTTTATTTCTTAGGCACCTCTTTAGTTCCAGTGGAATATAGAAGAACGGGTGAAATTATTCTGACGGTAAACAAGTACTGAAAGTATTGTTTCAAATTGAAGATGTTTTACCAAAATGGAGCGGACTGCTAAGTTTGGTGGCCCTGTGCTGACGTTTGAAGCTCCCTAACCGACGATTCGGCAAATTTTTCTATCCGTCTTCCCAAAACTCCATTAACTTTCTTAATAAAATAATAGACGTGGAAAGAAACAGATACGCAAAAGAGGATTTTAGAAAAACTTGAAAATTTGCGACTGAAAGAGAAAGAAAAATAAGAAAACTACAATTTAAAGAAATAAGGGTAGAAGGAAAAATTCTAGAGAAGTACAAGTCAGTATTTCCAAAAACATGAAAATCGATGATTGAAAAAAAAACTATCAAGTCTATGATTCTTATAAAAAGGAAAACTATGTGTGGCTACGAAATTAATTAACAAATTTTTTTAAAGACATTCAAATTAATTTTTTACAATTCCATAGCACCCTGACTCTCGATTCGAGAAGAACAAAAAACATTTTTAAAAAACGTTCATAACAACGTAGGTACAGAGGAGAAAGAAAAAAATAAACTAGTAACCTTTAACTTCGTTAGTGTTCTGATGAACACTATCTAAGGGTATTACCTTGCACCGTTAGCGAATACAGTCAATATTTTTACTAATCTTCAAATTAAGACATGATTTTTTGAGGAGCACGCATCTTGATGAAAAAACTTATTTATCATTCTGTATTATTAAACAAAGCTTAATTTACGGACAGCTCATAAAGATTATGCCTAAATCTGTCCTGCATATCTTTTTTATTCTAATGCAAGATAGAAGAAAGAATGGAATTGTTCTTAATTCATGATTATGAACAATTACTGGAAAAAGAGTAAGAATCAGATGCCTTATTGTTTGTTACTAGTGTATCAATTAATTGTTTCAAAATAAAGAGATGTCTTACTACCAAAATAGAGCTTAAATAATAAGTACCTTTAAACATCCTGGTAACCATGGATTGAACTGGCTGAGGACTTAAGGAGTTAGTAAATTCCTGAGTCAAAAATATTTGGAGGTAGAAGACATTTCGTATGTTTTTAGTATTCTTTAGCCGAATGAAGAGGTGAGTCCAAGTTCCAGAATGGAATACGATAATAACGAACATGTGTAAAGTCATATCGTTGCAAAAACCGTTTCGTGATGGAATTCCCAAACAATAGCTGACAAATTAGGTGTATACGTGCAAACCGCGACGTATCCGTAAACATAACGGTCTACATTATTACACAATCGTCCAACATCAAACCGCCGCGCCGCCGCCGGCCATCGGAAATCAACAATCTCTCATTTACTATGTAAAGTGTCTTAGGTGTTTTTCCCGTCACATTTATAACATCTTAAATCAAAAAAATATCTATTTTTACTCGTCTGTTTAGATGGAGTTCTTTTTTTAAACCATGAATAATTAATCGAGAAGCAATTAACTGGCGCCGATATTGAAACAATCCGATTTTCTATTAATCAACATGGCGACTTCCCTCCATCTTGAAAGCGGGTGCAATTGCGGTTTTGGTGTGGTGGCGCCTTTAGTCGGCGCCACCGGTAGTGAGAAACATTGTAAGAAGGCTGCCGTTCTCGCATTGCGTGGACGTTCACATTGGCATTTTTGCGGTCGGCCAGCCAGGTAATGGCCGATCTTTATGGGATAAATGCATATATCATGCTGTAATGCCAACCGCTCGACCGCAACTTTTAATAGTCGAACTGTGGCGTTTGTCAATGGGTTTTATATCCAAACATAAATTATGCCATGAAGAAAAACGACCGAGGATTATACAATCCCGCAAGGCTCTTCTTCAAGACCAATTTTGCTCGAATAAATCCGCGAGACCTACTTATCTACACCGCTGCGTCAGAAGATTTTGACTTTTATGAAATGTTCGCACGGTGGTCAGGGGCGTACTTAGGCATGATTTTTATGGACTGCAGCCGACGGCCTTGGGAATCAAAAGGCCTAAAAATTAGGTACCTATTTCAATTAAAGAATTATGAAAAAAATAATAGAAAGTTTGTTAAAAGCTTGATTGTCAAAAATTGGGAGTAAATCAATGGGGACTTTATTTATTGTGAGGTTGGTTAAAATACCTAATTTTTTCTTTGATTTTTGTTAGTCATTACCCTTTTTTCTCATCTTCTGAAACCTTCATTTTTAGCTAGAACTTTTCTATTGAAAACATTATTATGATCCAAAATGATGGAAAATATAATTATTTTGGGAAATTCTGTAAGTGGAAGTATTAGAACTAGTAGCAAAAACATTTAGTAGGAAACGCTTTCAAAAGATAAAATTAAGCTAAGGTATAGTGTACCTACCTTAATTTTATAATGACAATTTTATGAACATTGTCATAGTTACCATATGGTAACTACTATCCATGACAAAAAAATCCCTCTAATTTTGACATTGACATAAAAATTGTGTAAAGTAACTATTAATTTTTGTTTTACACTAGGCATAATCACAATATTAGTCACGATGGCAATCTGTATGTTATTTTCTTTTGTTCCAATCTTCGTTTCGTCATTTTTTCAAGTCTTTCCGAATTCTTTTCCGTTCTTTGCAAGTATTTCGAGTTCTTTTTCTAATAATTGTCGTTTTCCAAGTTTTTCTGAAGTTTTCGGTTTTTTCAATAGTTTTTCTTGCTTTTTTCTGTACTTTCTTTTCCAAGTTTGCAACAATACTCTTCTCTTCTTCTAGTGTTCCTTCTGTTTTTTATATATAGTAGTTTTTTCAATCGTAGTTTTTATTATTCTTTCATTTGTAGATTTTTATTTTCTAGAATAAACCAGAATGAATTTTAGTTTTCTAAAAGTAAAGTATATCTTTTTTTTAGTCATAGTTTTTTAATTTCTTCTGAAGTTTTTTTTATTGTAGTTTTTCTTCGCTTTTTTACAATGCGTTTTGGAAATTCTTCTAGAATAGTTTTTGTTCTTTTCTAGAATCTAGAGTGCTATGAAATTGTAAAACAACTAATTTGTATGTTTTTGATAAATTCTATCCTTACTTGACATAAGAATTCGTTAGAAGACTAGAGTTCCCTATTCCCTTTTCTTTACACCATTATTCGTTTTAATGGTAACAATTTTTACGTCTACCATCTATCCTCTTGGGATTGTCTCAGGTTCTTATGTTAATTATTATTATTTTCTTTATCATCTCAAAGTTTCATTCGGTTCATTAACAAACGGTGTAATGAAAAGCCCAAAATGATTAAAAATTATGTAGTGGCTACTGTTATTCTAAAACCTCTTTCTCTTCACTGCAATAGTAGCTACAGTTAGAAGATATAAACAAAACCTGTGGAAACTGAAGTAGAGGGAATAATTGGTTGAGGAAGCCGGTACATAAAGAACTATTGTTTCAATAGCGGCTATTAAATGCCTTCCCTACCTTAATTCTCACTCCCCAAATATTGAAATTTTGACATTGTTTTTCAAATTACTTAAGAACATTATTTCTTTTAGAATCTACCATTTTTTATCCGTTTTTCATTTAAATAAAGTTTTTTTTTCTTTTAATTTGTTGTCTTTCTTTCACTTGGCGATTTACAAAATTTTCTGAAACTTTTGCTCTTTCAGAATTTTTGTTGTTGATTTGTTTTTCTACACGTAGTTTATCTTTTAGTTTTCTTTCTTTCTCAGTTTTTAAAGTTTCTTAAAAACTTTGAATAACCTTTCCTTTTTTATCTTTTTTGTTCTTTTTTTCTTTGACCCTATTTTTTCTAGTTCTTGTTCTAAACGTTGTTAAGGAAGTCTTTTTGGAATCTTCCTTTGTTTTTCAAAAAATCGGAGAATTTCTTGTATTTTTTTTATCATCGTTGATTTTCAAGTTTTATGAAATATTCTTGTGTTCTCCCAGAATCTTTCTTCCTACTTTTATTTCTTATATATGTAGTTTTCCTTATTCTTCCTTCTCCTTCAGTCGCCATTTTCAAATTTGTCCAAAATTTTCTTTGTGCTTCTGTTTCTTCCTCCAAGTCTACTATCTTGTTAAGAAAGTTGAAATAAAATAACAGGAAAATTTGCCGAAATGCCAAACAGTGCTAGCCGAGACCCTAGGGCGGCCCCAGAGGATCGCTTTTGATGGTAGTAAAATAATGGAACACCTATATGAGTGAATTCTATTACAAGCCAAAAATTATTTTTGTCTTTCCATTAATAAAATCAGTACGTTTGGCCGTCTTACTATATATACTCGTACGCGAAAAAAACGCTGTACTGGCGTGATTTTCCTGGCGTCGCGTTTTATCTACCGATGGCGCAACCCGGAAACCATCTTGGTATATTGTCAATAAAATCGAAAAATGCCTCGTGCGCGTGTCGCAAAAAAAGCGGCAAGAAGGTCAAAGTTGGTAGTTTTATTGAATCTTGGTGAGAACTGATACGGGTGGAATGCAACGCAAACAGTCTTATCTGTTGGGTGCTGGCATCGAATTTACTCGTATAATAAAATATTCGGCCACCGGCATCGCGATCGACTGTCAATCATAGAAGGTACAAAGCGAGGAATGCGAGGTGACAAATAAAGAATAGCACTTCGGAGGTGTCGGCGGGTACAATAGACCGGACAGTGCGGCGCCAGCGATTCATTCAAGTTTTTCTCGGTGGAGGAGACATCCTGTCTTTTGTTGCTAGATTCAAGAGAAATATAGTAAAATTCAGGTACTATACAACCCTCTTAAGGAATTTCGGATGGAGGTAGTGCTGACAAAGCGCCAAAAATCTAATTTGGAACACCATCAATGAGTGACATATCCATTGACGCAACTTTTTACAAATCCGTACAATTTTAAGGTGCCAAAAAGGTTATCGCGTTCAAGGTTTCAATTATCGACTGATAAACACTCTAATAATAAACAAACCAAAAACTCTACGACATCTGATTTGCCCTCATTATAAAATATGATTATTCTAGAGTACTACAAGAGCTAGTTTATGGAACCATTAACTAATCTTTAGATTGCAAAACTTACATTTTTTGGTAACAAAATCCATATTTTAAATTACTACTAATTAGATAAGCTATCACGCGATAACTATCCAAAACAACAACAATAATACTAGTAATAAAAAACAGTACTAGGTCAACCAGGCGCCTCTTCCATTCATAGGATTCTTCAGTAATTGAACTGGGGTAAAGCAGATAAATAAAATAATCGCTGACGCCGAGTCTTTGATTAGAATTGGACATTTCCATCAAGCAAATTTTATCAAATGGGGCTAATTTTTTTATTATAAGAGCTTTGATGAAGAGGGGAAAGAGGTTTGAAATTTTGTATTAACGAAGGTTAAATATTTAGCCTATAATAATTTATAATAGATGAAACAGGGTTTGGAAAATGTTAAATATAGAATAAGGCAGGTGACAAGTGGAATTTAATTTTTAATCAGAGGTTAGGCGAGAATTCAAAATAAAGTATTTTCTTTCTAGAATGTGAGTCGAATAAATATTGAATAATGAAGCTTTCCTCTGATATAAATATATGTATGATGGATTGTTGGATTTAAATAAATATTTAAATTTAAAACAATTTTCACACATTTTTCTTGATATAAATTTTTAGAGTGCTGTGATCAATAAAAAAATTAATTCTCTTTTTCTGTTTTCCTGAGTAGTGCTGGCAATACAAATTGGTTTTTCGATTATACGATTAATTTTTTTATTTATCAATTTACCTGTCCGTCTAGATATGACGCTAGAGGAACTTTTGCTCAGATAAATGTTTCCAAACTATATCAACTTACTTATCCGCAAGATCTTCTACTGTAGATGTAGAGGTGATGATATTTCTCCATTTAATGCTGTTTTTCGCTTTCTTTTTTGCTTTAGTTGATCTAAACCCTTTCTTTTTTAAAGATTCTGTCACTTCTCCGTTCCATTTTCTTCATAGTCTGCCCACTAAAAACTAAGTTGCCAAACTATCTTATTCTTTGTTTAATTTTTTCTAAAACAAGTAAAGAAAAATTTGACTTTTTATTTTGTCTAGTCTTGTCACTTCTGTAATTTTTCGCAATATTTTCATATCACAAGTCGTTAGATGTTTAAGACTCACGATTCGCTTCTGCATAAATAAGCATAGGTCCCCAAACACTGCCTCGTAAATTCTAGTTTTAATCTTCTTAGATATTTTTTTTAACTGAAAAATGATCAGTAAAAGCACTACGCAGTATCTCCCTAAAATAGTTTACAAGCAATGCAGTCATAAGAGACAAAAAAAAGTTAAAAAAATTCTAATAATCCACTAAAATTAGACTTTAACTTCCAATCAAGCTGAATTTTTGTGGAAACATGTATTTATGTATCCTAAAGCTATCCGTAAAAATCTTAATTTGAAAATTTTTTGGGGCCGAATTTTAGTTTTTTTCAAATATCTTGATACTACCAATTTTTTCTTATCAAATTAATATAGTTTTCAAAAATGTACACAAAAAAGGTCCCTAAATTTTGTATTACAGTATCAATCGTTTCAAAGATATACAAGGTGTGTCTTTTAGTTGGTTCATTGGTCGGAAAAAGAATAGAGCCTACAAGACGTGAAGTGCAAGAAAGCGAAGCTAGAAAAACTGACAATGACACATCTATAAAGTTCGACCATCAATATTCTGCGTTTACAACATAATCCTGTGATTAACTTTTCCAAATTTTTATGGAACTCAACTACAGTCCGCTGTAAAATTCTTTACCTACTAAACTAGATATTTCTTAAGCCTATTGTCAACATCTGGTCGACACTATTTTTATTGGGGGTTTGCGGTCCAACCGTTATAAAGTTCTTGAGGAGTCAGAGCAATAATCGCAGAATATCTATGGTCGAACTATAACAGAACGAACACCCAAACCATACAAGAAGTGAAGCCTGAGACCAAGATGGTTCAGGAAGACAAGTATTCAGGACTTTTTGAATTTAGGCATTCATACGCAATTTCAAAGAAGAAAAAAGGGCATATTGGGGACTCATTTTGTAAATATTTTATGTTAAAAACAAAAAATTTTCTAGCTGTTTAGTGGCGAAGAGAGTTCAAATTTAAGAAATTTAATGTTAGGGGTAAGAGATTTAAACTGCTTTAAAGAGAAGGTGACAGTCTCATTCCGGCTTTACAAAAACTAAGTTTATATTTGGAAAAATTAAGTAATAATCCAAGAGGTCTAAATTCATTGACGAGTGTTTAAAAATCTGCAAAAATTTCATCAAAAGAACTAAGAAGGGTGCCACCATCCAAGTATACTTACCCAAATCCAAAGTGGTTTTTATGAGAGGATCCTGTTGTATTCAAGGCAATAAGTAACAAAGGGAAGGTGCTGCTGAGCAATAAAACTATAAACATAAATCTTCTTATTTCTATTAGTACTAGCCGGACCTCGACTCTGGCAAACAAATTTGACTTACAATAGACTTCGACAAGCCTTTTAATAGCATCATTATGACGGTTCTTATGACAATTGCAGTGTCATAAAAACCACCACTTTAAATTTGGATAAGTATACTAAATGTTAAGTTTAGAGGAGAATTTTCTTATGACGGGCTAAATTGAGAAACTGAAGATTGCTGGACCAAGCGGATCTCCTTGTTGGCAACCAACTAAGGAAGAAGTCTGGTGAATATTTCTTGTAGAACAAATTTGAAGGACGATTGTAACTTAGAAAGATAAAGGAATAATTGAGGAATTATGTTCTTAACATTTTGGAGAAGCATATCTCTTTCAATATGAGGAATTACAAAATATGTGTTACGTAAATAAAATTAGTAAAGTGACATTTAATTGAGCATCAGAGTAAAAATTCGATTATTTGAAACGGTCAGGTCAAGTCAGGTCTGGACTTTTTTCGGTTAATCCGAATTTTGGTTAAAATATTCATCATCCAATTACATCACTAAATCTCTGGAAATTTATTTGAATTCACGTTTTCTAACACAGCAATAAATGGCGCACCTATTGCTAAATTTTGCGGATTTTCAGTGGCAGGGTAACTATACATAAATTCTCAAGAGATGTCGCTCCCATTACAAAATTAATTTTTTAAGTGTTTCTTAAAGTTTAATAAATTAACCTTTTATCGCATTGTATACGTAACATCAATTCTCTTAATTTAATTAATTAATTCTCTTCCACTGACGTGTATTTATACAATCATTAAACAGTCTTTTCAAATATATTCGCCATATTAGTACTTTCTGTAAAACTTTAACTGTAACAAAATTATTTTTAAAAGAACATGAATTGAGACAACTTCAGACAAAACAAAATTTTCAGAACCGTCTAAATCAATTGCTGAAGTCTTTTTAAAGCAATATCTTTAAAAATTATACTTATTCAATGGGTTTCGAATTCAATCTTCACAAGAAGATTATAAAAAATAGTTGATTCTTCTGGTAAAAATTCGTTTTTGACAATTTCAAAACTGCAAATTTTTCAGTTAAAATCATGGATTCACTTTAGTACTCTCAAAACTCTAAGTCAGAGAGAAAAAAAATGCCCGTAAGTCAGGTTCTTCTCAAAAAAATTTTTCTTTCAACTCAGTTTAGAATAGATTGGAAGAAAGTTGGAAGCCACTAGAACTGACTAATAAAAATTTTAACTGCTTTTGGTATCTTTTTAACAAAATTTGAAATAATACGGTACATACCTTCGGAAATAATATCAAACCACATGACCAATTTGCTTCTAAAATTTACACACGCAGTTCATATTATATTTAACGAAAATGTTGAAACGGATTTTTTGTTCAATGGCGTAACTTAAAAATATGATGCATGACCGGTTTATACCCAAAGTAAGACAAAGTAATTTTTTATTACATAATATCTTAAGTTACTGATAATGCGACCGTCAAAGATTATCGTTATTAGTTGGAAAATTTAACTAAAATATAATAGATAAATATTGCAGATATTATCCGTAAATTAGCTATGTATTTTGTGCTTGCTTCCTTTGCATCTAATCTAAGTTCGACAAAATCTTTTATTAACCTCAGCAACCCTTCACCACAATGCTCGCATCCTCGTCTCTCATGCTCCACTCCCAATAGATGGTAATTTCCGGCGCAAGTTCCCGATCACTCCAACTCCGACCTCATTTCCTGTCCCATTCACCCTTTTCAAAGGCCACATTCCAACAGACAAATCGTCTTTGAACAAGTCGGATTCACCCACCCCTCGTCGAGGTGTTAGACCATTATTGCTCGTCGAGTTTCGTGCTTTTTGTCGACCTTATTCAGCTCTTCGAACGCTTTACAGCCCACAATAAACCAGCAATTACTGTTTACAAAGCCGGGACCGCCTTGTTTAAGCCGAATAAATCTGTTCGGGACCGACGGAACCCGTGCTATAATTCGATTTTTATGGCCCAGGTCCTAAAAGTCAAGCACGTGGAAGGTGGACCCGAAATAAGAAAAAAATGCGAGAAATTTTGACAAGTACGCTACGGGATAATTTACAGATTTAATAATTCCAATTGAAACAGTTTGGTGTGTTTTTTATTTATGGAGTCTGAAATTGAGGTGTTGTTTTTTTTTTTGGGTCGCGTCGGTTGATACTTTTTCCGATTCGAGGGGCGGTCGTAAAGTCGCCGGTTTATGGGCGGATTGAAACCAGAATAACGAATTTGTCGCGCGGTTTTACCTGAGATGTTAAATTTGAATTTTATGTCGTGTTGCATGTGTCTTGTTCCTAAAATAGAGGATGTGTGGGGTTATGGGGGCCCGGCTTAACTGTACTTTCACAATGTTTGTTTATTTAATTACGGATTTGACGAAAAAGTTAAGAAAAAACCACAAACTGTTTCAAAAATTAAGAATTTTTTGTGTGGTATATTTTATAAAGTATCTTTCTATTAATGGATATGAGCCATTCAACCGTATGTAATTTTTTTTTTCAAAACATTCGTCTATTCAATTTATTTTGCTTTTATTTGTTTATACATTTCTACACAAATAAATAAATTTTAATAAAATATCTGATCAACAGATACTAAATTCTTGTTTACTACGGATAGAATAACATTCTAAATAAAGTAAAACATAAAACAACAAAACGCCAACCAAAAAAAGAGAATAATATTATAAAAACATAGATTCTTCTAGAATAGGTAACTTAATTTTAAAGGGTATGAAGTATATATTCTCTATATTACTGGAAATGAGACTATTGAACCAAACAAACTATCGTTACCTTGGAATAACAAGGTTCTGGGTATTTTTTTTATTACAAGAATTTAACAAAACGGGGCATATTTACTTTATTTAAAACACTGAGTTATTATTATTTTATTGTGGATAGTATCGGTAATGACACAAGCATAGTCAGCCCGATGGTCTCATTTCCAATGATCAAGAGTGTACAATACATTCTATATTTCTTTAATTATTTAGCATGTTTTTAACATTTATGTTTCCACTGTTTGTCGAAGTGGATCAAAATGACTATTCACTAAGTTCGACGATTAATGTAAAAAAATGAAAAAGCAACAACACAATTTTCACTAGACCTCTACTAAGTCATCATAAGTAACATGAAACCAACCTACCTCAAAAAATTATAAACTGTTTTGATGACATACACATCACATCATTTCAAATTTTGTCATTGGTCGATAGAACTAATTGAGTTTGTCTTTTTATGCCGATCAAAACTAAATAATGATATTAACAAGACGATAAAGAATCATCAAAACAACAACTTCGTCATAAATTTTTAAACTGAAGAATCATTAATAAATGAAGTAATCTCTTGTCTACGCCCTCACACATCAAAAGAACAATGGAAACAGGTTTAGTTATTTAAAACAATTTAGAATTAAATTTAATAATGCTAAATGTTGGAATAATACCTAGAGAAAACTTAAGCTGGTAGTGCAAGACTCTTAATCAACGTAGAAAATGTTTAATCACGGGCTTTTAAGAAAATTTGTAGATATCTTCAAAAATCTATGTCTCGTCAGGTAACCAGTTTATCACTGTTCTTAGTGATTTCACTGTATTTTATATAAAACTTAAAATTGAGAAATAATGACACACTAACCGCCCAGCGCTGACACTACAAATCCCTTAATCGGTGTCGAGACATCTGTCGGAACACGTACTTTCGGTAAAAAAATAACAACAAAAGTTTCTTGGGTGCTTTCATTGTATTTTGGAATTTATGGAAGGGTAAAATTATAAATTAAATTTATAAATTATTAAGGTGTACGCCGTCTTATTCGTCACTGATTTATAGGTGGGCATTTTACATTATAGTTACATCATTTTTAATTTTTTTTTGACTCTTGCAACTTTTTAAAAATATTTTTTAATTTTTTAATAAATGGGTAATCGTGTCGGAGTTCAAAAAATGCAGTCAGATTTTTTTGCAAAGATCAATGACAACTTCACACTGAAAATACTGTAAAATTTTACATCATGACAAAACAATAAAAATTAACTAAAGAATTTATAATTTCAATTACAGCTTTCTCTTTGCAAATGTTTTGAAGGAAGCGTTAAATTCCAAAACGCTGTTATACAAATTTTTGTGTTGATAGTCTAGACCGGCGCGGCGGCGTGGCGGCGTATGAGAAACATCCAGGAAATTCTTATAACATTATTACCGATAAATTTTTATCAAATAATTAATTCTTTCTATTCAATATGACGGCCAAATAAATATATTAGTAATAACTGGTTTAACAGAGATGTGAACCAGAATTTGTAATTAAAACATAATTTATTGAGCCAACGTTTCGGACACTTTATTGCTTGTTTTCTTCAGGGCTTGTTATATTACATGCAGTTAAAATAAGAACCATCCTGTCCTGGTCTCCTCTGACATTTTGAATGTTGTAGTTATTAACTAATTAAATCATAATTAATTAAAATTGAGAAAGATTTCCTAAAAATTTAAACAAGAGCAAATAAATACAGTCTGTTCTATTAACTAACACCGCTAACCCATATGCACTATTTACAGCTGGTTTTTTCTTTTTAAATTACTGTTCAACTGTTTAAACAATTTTAAAATGAAATTTGGCACAAATAACGTTTGTCTCAAAACTTTTGTAGTCTAAAGTGGTATCAACAGGACTAATCAGTGACCTTTTTTTAGTAATGAAGTAATGAATTTTTTTAGTATATAAGTACTTATTTAAAAAAAGTCATAGCTATCATAATTTTTTCATGTTTTAGGGGTTGCCTCTTGAGTATAAAAGTTCTAAAATCACAATAAAAGCGAAGAACAATCACAGTACAACAAAGAAGGGCTTCAAGCTGTAAGATCTGTAAGAACTAATAAATTATTGACACTTTTTACAGCCAAATTTAAAGTTTTAAAATTGCAATATTCAAAAATCTGAGGATTTTTTATCTTATTCAGTTAATATTAGTTAAAAAGCGATAAAATGCTGACCTGTGGCAATTTCCAGGTTATATAAATTTTGTTCATGTAAACGTAAAGCCTGAATTGCTTTTTCAGAAACAAGAAAATTACATTTCTATATTTTATCAACACCAGCTAAACAAGAAAACCGATTCACTTCATTCTTTTTGTATAATTTGGAAAGACACATAAATCAAATTTACCCATCCACCAATTTCCAAATTCAAACTAATCGATGCTAAAGTCATCTGGTTACTAAGTTTTTAGTCAAATGAATTTCTACGTATTCCTCGTTTGTGTAACAGAACGCCACTGTTTAAACGTCAAATTTGACATTTTTTTTTTGTCTTTTACTGACATCAATAACTTTTTTCATTACGATTTTGTTGCTTTTAAACATTCCTTAGCTTTTTATTTACGAAACTATATCGTATTAAACAATTGGTACGCCTGTTTTGGGACACGCTGCATTATGTAACTGATAGTTCTGTGTTCTCATCTTCTTTGATACCTGTTGTAACCACATATTTGATATTCCTACCACCTGCTAGGAGTTACCATTAATCAATTTTCCGATTATTTAAAAAAAGTATTTGAGGAAGAGAAGTAAAACATGATTTTGCGTAAAATAAAAATAAATGTGATCTCTATTTGCTTTGTTTATTAAAGATAAAGCAACAAATAACAATATTACAAATTTGATAATTAAAAAAGTCGGAAAATGGTTTTTCTAGTTTAGTTATATATTTTTTGATAATATATTTATCAGTCAATAGCACAATGTTGTTCAAATATTTTTCTTCATCGAAGCACATATTACAAAATTTTTCGTCTATTTAGATTTTGAGTGGTTCTATTTTGAAATAAGTGTAGACGCCACTTCAGATAAAGTATACTTACGTCACAATTTACGAGTACATCTGAAAATAGTTCTAAAAAGAAAATTCATCAAAATTGTTGAAAAAATAAACACGCCCTTTGTCCACTTGACTTTTACCTAACGGTACGTGCCCCATAATAGCCCCCATCAGCAAATTTTCGCTCGACCAATCTCCCAATTGCCGCCATAAATTACAGCTCGTGAGGGCTTAATGGTGTAACTGCAGGACTCCGAATTTGTGGCCACATTATCTATCACGTCGAAAAATTTAAGAGGCATAATACCTGGCATGCTTGTCGGGACAGGTTCGCATCCGAAGAAGGTGCAATAAACA
The DNA here is from genome assembly GCA_029207805.1 of Tribolium confusum. Classification (NCBI taxonomy): domain Eukaryota; kingdom Metazoa; phylum Arthropoda; class Insecta; order Coleoptera; family Tenebrionidae; genus Tribolium; species Tribolium confusum. Next base: position 18,894,882 of record JALGAY010000006.1, read on the forward strand.
TGTACCCGATAACAGATGTTCTCACCTGAAACAACTGGACCACACAGCTGGACATAGGAAATACCGGACCCCGGCGACAGCTTGTCTAGCTGGAAAAGTCGGCCAAACAATGAATTTTCGCCGCGACGCTGCCGCGTACCGGGTTTTCTAAAAGAAGAGGCTTCGTAGAGGCGCCCTGCGGCGCACCGAATTAACATATTTCGTAATTATAACGCCTGAATGTGTTTGTATCTTAATGAACATGCGATGTTTTTTTTAATAACACGTCCGGACCACATTCGTTTTGACATTTATAGCGTTTGTGTAATAAAAAGATATAATTGATTGTTTAAATGACATATAAATTCACTAAAAGCCCTCTAAATACTAGTAAAAACATAATTCGGCCTGAGGGGAGAGTCTCGGACCTTTTTCTTTGTCATAAATCCGACGTAAATTATGCACGACAGGAAGAATTCTACAAAAAGTGCACAACAATGGACTGGCGTGATTGATGACGACTATTTGTTGTTATTAAATTCGTCATATGCCGTACGTAAATGCTATTATGCTAATTTACTACTGTATGTAAATGGAACAATTTAATATATTATGGAACTAACTATGTCAATTCTTTACTCCACCAACCCCATTTTCCCTTCAAGAGTCAACGCCTCCACCAAGTTTCTAATCTTAGTACACTTTTTTTTTCAAAGTCAAGGCTGGATGTATGAAAGGAGAGGCGACGCTATTTTTACACAACTAGCGAATATTTCGCGGAGGTGTGCCACAGGACGACGCTTCAGGACCGACATTATTTGCGAAAAGCGGAAAACGGGTTTACTACCTCGTAAAAGACACTCAAGTCGTAAAGATTACGACGAGAAAAATACCTTGAGGTATTTACCACATGCGGGCGGGTTTTTTACAGTCTATACAAGATTTCTGAAAATTTCTCAGATGAAAAATCTTAGATTCAATCTTTTTGAAATTTATACAAGATGCAAAAACATTTAGTGTAAAAATTTTGTACTAAGAATTGTAGGATTCTAATAATTTTTGACGATTATCTAATTCTATTTTTTTCTGCCTTACTACGATTGATAACTTACAAATATTTCGTGTTGTTTACGTATATGAGACGATGAGGATTATGTTTTAAACGTAATAATGACAAAAAAATTTAAATTTCAATTAAGAGAATTTACATTAATGTAATTAAAGTTGCCGTCAGTTTCACAGTAACTCAATCTCTTGTTATTTTGATAGTCTAATATTTAAAATGAACTGGCTACTTCTCAAATTTTAATATGTGATACCTAGTTTCCTCATTGAAAGGATGCTTAATGCTAAATAAACATCTACCCAAAATTACCTATGATGTAGACATCTTTTCTTAAAAAACATTTTAGGAACAATACTTTTGAAAAAATATTTGTATATCGTTTATCTCAGCGAATCTATTTCCCATATGAAATCATTGGCATTTTTTGCGTAGGTACTCATTAAAAAAAACTATTGAATGTCTAGACTTAAAAATTAAAATTTAACTATTTTTATTCATGACCAAATCTGTTCTGAATCTATATTTTTGTAAAAAAAATGTACAACAAATAATTACAATAGTATACGCAACACAAATTAGGGACAGCTGCTAAATTGTTTTATGAAGTTATCCTGGATAAAATTAATTTCAGTTTACGAGTATGTTTTGGACATAAATTTACACACACAAGTGTTGATCATTACATTAAATTTTGTAAAATAAATAATTTATAACGGCCAATTATTGGCGATTATTCAAGCACATAAAAGAAGTGTATTAGTTTCTATTTTTGGCATCAAAATGCATTGCTCTCTCTTTTAAAACTTAGACTTTTACTATTTTGTTTTTTTTTTTAATAATTGGCCCTGCTTTGACAGAGTCAGGACTTGAAGACATTACTACAAAAGTATGAACAAATGGACTAAAAGCACTGCTAAAATTGTGTTGGAAAAATAAAGAAATACCAGAAATATGGAAAAGAGGCGTTACATCTTCAATTTATAAAAAATGTGTTTTTTTATTTTATTCCTCAGTTTTGGTGTTACGTCGTTTACACCTGTCGCTGTTACTATTTTGATACGTCTAAGATCATCGTCTAATTCTGCTGTTGATACATATTTCTTTTGTTTGCGTTCAGAGATTTCCTGTTTAAACTAGCGTTTCATCCTCTTTGATAAGAATGTTTGTGTCAGGATTCACTAGCTTTTTATATTTTAAAAGTATTCTTTCCATCTATTTTTATTATTTTCTTCTTTTTTATATTCTTTAGTCTTTTGTTTTAATCTTTTAAGTAAATTACGTTAATTGTTTTGTTTATTAAGTTCTTAATAAAGTTTCTCATCCCGATCTTTCGGAATTATCTCACTACTTTGAAAGTCTTTGAACTTTGGAGTCGCAAAAATTGAGCTATTGATAGGTAGCATAAAATTGAAGAGTGGCATAAAATTTCTGCACTGTATACTTGTAAATATCACCATTTTTTAGTGTTTTCGGAATAATTCTTTCATTCGTTTCAATTTTTCTAACTTTATGTTGTTTATTTCGACTATTTTGCCATTTTTATCTCTTCTAATTATTGTCGGGACATTATTTCTATCTTCTAGGACATCTGAGGCAATGTTATAGTATATCTATGCATTCTTTGGCTACCAAAAGATTTTACATTTAGCTGTTATTAGTAAAGTCAATGAGAACTGACCACAACAGATATTATTTTACCTAAATATCACGGTCCTTGTCTGGGATAAAGTCATAAATCTTAAGATTTCTCATTCAACAGAAAATCGCTAGCAAATAATCGTGATAAGCTCTCATTGACTTACTTATAATAAGGAATGGTTATAAAATTTTATAGTGGACAAAAATTCTGTAGATATACTAAACTATACTTGTAAACCCTCTGAACGGTTTTTCATCTAAACTGTTTTTTGTCAGTTTTTTCTATCACGGACTTCATTCTGTATCCACTCTGATCTTCCCTTCTTGTAGATTATTCCGCCGGCTCTTAAAATTAAAGCCTGATTTCTACAGCGTTGTCTAAAGGCTCAAAGAACTAACGATGTTCATTTTCGATAGATAATGTGGCTATTAATTCCTAATTTTTATTAAAATAAAAATACTATTTTTTTTACTATGCAAATGTGATTATTATTATTCGGAGCACAACCCACAAGTCAGAGAGAGAGAGAGAGAGAGAGAGAGACCGAAGATAAACAAATTTATAAACGAAAATCATCATGATTATTTCTATTGGATTAATCATTTCCTACTGTTTTTAAATTTCGCCACATAAACAAAACAATTTTCAAGCAATTTATTAGGTTTACATAGTCCTAAACCTTTACTGTTAAGTTAAGGCTTTTAGATATTTAAAAAAATTGTAAAATAATTGTGTTTGTTGAATCTGATTATTTTAAAATAATTTCTTCTTCTAGATTTTAATAACGAAATTTAGAAAATGTGTTACGTGATATTTATCAGTTTATCACAACTTGCTAGATTTGAAGCTTTTGAAAAGTGTTGATACGTTTACTAATAGATTTAATGTTTTGGTATCTTATTTGCAAACAAAATAGGTTTTTTGTTTTATTCAATGTAAATGATGTCATTTTATCTAAAAATACAATTAGCCTAAAGCAACATAAACTATATAAATGTTAAAATGCCTCGCTTCTAGAGATGTTAAGAAAAAATAGGCGTAATAGTGAATGAAAACAATAACAACTTGTTTGTGTTATTAATTTCGACACAAATACATAATTTCTACAAGGGAATTGATCAAGAAAAATCACAATTGTTTATTTTCAAAGATAGCACTTGTACTTTGGAATTTTTGAAGATTTTCGATTTTTTTGTGACACGTGCCAATCAAAACTCGGCACAGTGTCCCCCTTACAGTAAATTTAAAAATGACAGTTATCACATGACTTTTTGGGGGGAAAAGACGATATTTTATTTGAGGTTTAGTGTAAACAGCTAATCGCCATCAATTTTCGCAGACATAATCGCGTCCTCAACCTTATAAAACCGTCGTAATTAATTAACGTTCTCGTCTAAACGAATTTAGCGCCTCTGTCGAGGTGCTCGGTACACTTTACGGCTTTTTAATGTATTTATGGTCCATATTTAATTACTCTATTACCATATCGGGCTCGTAAAATGCGCCCAACAAATCGAAAATGTCACGGGTCAGGCCGAGATGGTGCTCTTTAATAAATCAGCGCGTCATCAACGGCGCCATCGTCTGGTCCAATTAACATTTTCGGGACCGCTGATAGACATCGCAGTGGCGCCCGTCATTCAGACACATAAAGCGATTGTTATGCTAATATCGGTTTTATCATTTTTCACACTCGAGCAAAAATTTATATTAGACGGTGATAGGTCGGGGTAATTTTTTTTAACTATACTGTACATTGCGAATGTAGAAATGCACAGATAAGGAGTGCATTAAATGATACGGGAATTATTCTGCGATATAAACGACAAATACTATAAGTTTGTCTGCAAATATTGTGATTGGATATCTGTTTGGATGGAAAAAGTTTATAGGAGGTCAAGATGATTTTATCGTTTTTGAACTGAAATATTTTGGAGCTGAAAAAATGTCAATGCTTGTAAATAAAGCAATCGAGAGTGATCCTCACAGGTCAAAGGAAATCTTTAATTAAATAATCAAACATTAGGTTCGTGTACTTTCTGATAAGATTCTAGCAAATTTGTCAAGTTTTTTTTAGTCTCAGATTAAACCCATTCAAAAAAACCTCTAAAATTACATTAAAAATATAAGTGGTCTTTTGAAAAAAGTTGACTAGATTGATTGATATAGTCGTAGTCGTAGCATTCAGTACGTCATTAGTAAAAATTTCGAATTAAGATTGCTAACAATCATAAATTAAGAGCACTTAATTCCTCTATAACATTCAAAGTAAACTGCATAAATAATAAATTATAATGTTAAAAAATAATCCTAGCAAAACTGCTAATTCTCAATTTGTGTTTTAGTCAGTTTTTTATGATGACTGAATGGTGGCCGCGGGTGTAATAAACCATGTTATAAAATCAAAAAAATTATTTAAGAATTGACTATCTGAATTTCAGTAGGTCGACAGTGAGGATCAAGATCTGAAACTGTGGACAAATTGATAACAGCTTTGTGCAATCTAGCATCAATTTTTAATGAGAGAAAGCCTTATCAATTAATTTAACTGTCTTGAACATCGATATCTACTCTTCCTAATTTTGCTGCTTCTTTAGTGATCCACTTTATTAAATATTTGAAAAACCTATTTTATTATCGTTCAGCTACACTTCGGTCTTAAAGTATAACTATACTTATAATTTTAGTCTTTCTCTTCTACAAACTCTATCAGTTATGACTGTTTTCAAATTCAGATATTTTCATTAGATTTCTTCTAAAGACTATTTGGTGGTATATGTCTCCTTTGTCTATTACAATGACCGTTTCAACTAAAAGTCTTAATGATCAGCAAGAATTCAATGAATTGTTTCATATCTGAAAAACAGTTATGAAAATCTAAAGATCAAGATATAAAATTTCATATATATATTTTTTGAATACATAAATTAAGTACTGTATTCCGATTTGCTAAATATTTTTATATGGAAATTTATTTTGGGTACCTATACTTTTTCCGTGAGGAATAGAAATAGTGACTTGAATTGTAAATCTTACTAACAAAGACCTCCTACTTGAACTACTAGCATTATTACGATTTACGATATCTCTAATCTTGCTTTAGTAAAACCGAAAAGGGGTTGATGCCATCAAATGTTCCTTTTCAGTTTTACCCGTAGTAGAATAAAACGTCATAAATCTTAAAAATGCTAATAGCAAATTGACCACTTTTAACTAGTTATGGCTTCATTGTCTTTTACAGAAGTAGATTTAAAAAGATAGTAGATTATATTATGAGTAAAACTGAAACTTTTTGTGCTAAATCTAGTATTCTGATTGCCAATCTTTCAAGCACATCATACATAGGTATGATATACAACATTTTTCATTTTCAAATGCCGAAAATGATAATAAAGATTTGAAAATTAAATATCTTAATGCTTTATACGGAAAATACCTAAGGTGGCCACAGAGTAGTGAGACGCTTAATTTAGAAACGTTCTGTCAAAATTTTAAAATTACACCATATAAATCCGTTTTTTATTAAGGTCGGTGTTATTGTGATTAGAAAGCTCATTTCAATCAATTCATAGACGTGGTAGTTTAATCAAATTCACAAAATCATTTTTTTTTCTATCAAAGTGCTTCACTTTTCAATAGCCACCAATATACAAAGAGAAATTTTTTTTATGAAACATTTTAATCATTTGTGGCACTGTCTTTTAGCTTAAAATTTTGCTCTATAGTTTTAGTATCCATAATTTTGGCCGTTCAGTTGGTGTCTCTACAATTTTATAATAAACAGTTTTTCTATCAAATCTTGTTAAACTTATTAACGGACATGAACTCATGTAAAAAATTAGTACGTGTTATGAGTTGTCAATGTTTCAATGCTACCTTTGCACTAAAACTCATAGATCACTTCACCATAAATTTAATTGGTTACAGAGTAAAATCAAAAATGTACTTTTAATCTATTGGAATCAACACACTGACGAAAGTTCTTTCAAGAATTGCTTTGTTTTTCAACCTATACAGAGTGCTTACAGTCTTGAGGTTTAAATTTTAATATGAAAATATACAGAACAAAAAAAAAAACATTATTGCACCAACTGAAGCGACAATTAAAGTTAATAAAAAAAACATTTATTTTAAGTGATGTGTTTGAGAACTGCTGTTTTGGAGCAAGTGCTCGAAGTTTGCTCCACTACATTGGAAACAAAGTCAGACACCTCTGCACAAGTGAAGAAACATAAAAAATTCCTAAATTATGCCAGTGACTCTCAAATTTTGAAGTTGAAAAACTTGCTCAAAAACTCAATAAAAAAATTTTCAAAAAAAATTCTCATTTAACATTCTTCTATACCCTTTTAATATCAGACCAATTTTGAACTTCAAGATCGTAAACACCCTGTATAGCAAACACCAAACACGAAAGCTCAATATGAAGCGCACTTCAACAACTTTATTGGCTAATAATGATTTTACAATTTCAAACAGCATGATGGCTGGGAAAGCTCCTTGCTCTGCTGTATAGCAGAGAGTAATATTGAAGAAACCTATCTAACAAATTAAAGTTATTATTGCAAAAAAAATTCAAGGAGAGACTAGTTATTTCTTACAACAGGAGATATCTATAATAATTTGTGAAAATTCTTCAAAAACTTCAGTAAACTTTATGCGTTTTAAAAATGATGGCAATTACAAACTTGCTCTTAACGAAAACGAAATAAAATGTGATAAAACAAGGAACGAAATATCTATTAGTATAAATGTTAATGTTAATTTTAATAAATTAAATTTTGATTGATTTAAGTTTATTATCTTTTAATTATTCTGATAGTAGAATAAAATTACACTATTATTCAAGTAGTGTGAGTGTGAATAAACATCCAATTATAAATCGATTGTGGATAATAGCTGTTTTTAATACTAGTGAGCAACGTAGTACATTTAATCACGTGTAATAAGGAAATTGGGCGTCGCGCTCGTACCGAAGGTGAGGCCCTCAGTCGGATGAAAAAAACCTTTGCACTAAAACAGTTAATTCAAGCACTTAATCATAAAAATATCTATTTTACTGGACGCTATAATTATTAGTTGTCGAGTCCTTCAACTATGTTCTATAGAACTGATTTACAAAATCAAATTTCTGAATTCAATTCAAAATTTCTAAACAATTGTTGATATGAGTCTTCAAAATAATTTTATCAGAAGTTTATGAAATCGAAAACTATTTCGAGAATTGCAAAGATTTCTTTAAGGATAGAAATTAACAGATAGAAAGAACGTAAAAGGAAAACAGACAAAACAGGTGAAATACAGCTACATTGGTCTTCGTTACACTCATAGATATACTAAGTGACATAGAAATGTGAATACCCAGTAATAATTGTTTTACTGCAGTAATTTTTGGTATACAGGTTTGTTTTAGTTATATTAAAAAACTATTAAAATATCAGCCATATCTGTCCAGTAATTCTTTCATTGCAGCATTTTTTACAGAATAATATTGCAATGTTAGGATAAAGATATTAGTCATTTTACGAGAATCAATCTTTAAGATAAATATAGTAAACTCTTCCTAAACAAAGTCACAATGCCCAGAGTCCGAAAACAAGCAAATTTTCGCCAATTAACTGAGTTTAACCGGGGTCGAATTGTAGGGCTGCGAAAAGAAGGATTGTCGTTTAAAAAAATTGCAAGAAGAACTCAAAGACCCAAAACCTAAACACCGTGTCGCGTTGTTATCAGGCATGGCTTCACGAAGAGCAAACACGAAGAGCAAGGGGCACAGGGCGCCGTCCAAGAACCACCGAACGCCAAGAACGACGCTTTAGACTTTTGGCACTACGAGACCGTTTTGCGTTCTATTAGAGGAATTGCTAATCAATGGTTTAAACAAAATGGACGGCCGATTAGGATAGAGACAATTTATCAAAGCCTCAGAAGTTTTGGGCTTTTTTCTTTTCGACCTCATTTGGTGCTACCTCTTACTCCAAAAGATCGGAGAAATAGGCTACAATGGTGCAGGGAACGGTTAAATTGGGATGTTAAATGAAATAGTGTAGTCTTCAGTGATGAATCAAAATTTTGTTTGGCGATGCATGATGGTCGAGCAAGAGTGAGAAGGCGGGGTGAACGCCAAAATCTACAATTTGATCTACAACTTGACAAACTGTTGGTATTATGGTATGAGGTGCTATTGCTTATGACAGCAGGTAACCTCTAGTCTTCATTAGAGGTAACATGACAAGCTGACGTTACATCGATGAAATTTTAGAGCTCTACTTTCTGCCATATGTTAGAACCGTGCGCAATGGCATTTTTCAGCAAGACAATGCTCGGCCTCATGTAGCCAGGAGATCTTTAAACTTTTTAGCAGCTGCTCAAATTCTTACTTTGCCCTGGCCGCTTCTATCGCCCGATCTATCACCAATAAAACATGTATGGGACGTAATCGAAAAAAAGCTGTCTTGTATAACTCACGCTCCTCAAACATTGGCAGCACTTTGACATGTGGTACAAGTAGCCTGGAATGAAATACCTCAGGAAAATATTGACCGTTTGATAAGAAGCATTCCTAGACGTACGAATAAATGTGTAGCACATCGTGGTCGGTCTACTCATTATTAAGTGTTACTTCTACGCATGATGAAATAAAGCTTTGAAAATCTGATCAATTATTTGCATTGGTCCTCTGAATATGTATACCAAAAATTATTGCAGTAAAACAATAATTGTTACAGGGTGTTCACATTTCTATGACACTTAGTATAAATAAGCATTAGAGAGAAACAGAAAAAAGTCAGTTGCCTTTGAAATCTTGTCACTGAGTTAATAATATCTGTTTTTTTAAACCATTGGGGGCAAACAATGACCCTCCAAATTTAATCTCCTGAATTAAAGAATTAAAAGCATTAGCTTGTCATATAATCAATAACAATCTATTTGCACCACCTTCTTTATCTTGTACTGTTAAATGAAATGGGTAATTTTGTTGAGTCTCTAATATCAAGTAACTGACAACAACAAATATTTTGGCAATTCTTTTAAATTTTCTTTTTCTTTCACTCAGTGCGTAATGATCAACATTCTTTGCTTCAAATTACCATAGGAATTTTAAACACGATTTTGAATAAAAACTTTTATTAAGGTAAATTAGAAGGCAATTAAGAGTCATATAATTAATTATTGTCTTTAATTTGTAACAAGTTCAGACAAAGTACACAATTTGAACATTGATTGAAGGAAACAAGTTAATTTTGCTTAATTTTTTTTTGTTTTTAAAATACACTAGACTTATTAACGTTTGTTTACAATCACTTAAAATAATGATTACCTTAACAAAATTTTAAGTTTTGTGAAGTAAAATGCTATTTAAACAGTTTTCTAATTAGATTGTATAATGTTTAACTTTTCATTACAACATCTTATGTTACATTTGCTAAATGAGTTAATTTAAGTGATTTATTAAACCAGCTTTAAGGCCGGTGAATTAAATATTTCATTGTGATTAACATTTAATTTACAATTATTTTTTTTGACTGTTGATTTGCCAAAAATTACGTTTAATTGCAAATTAACTATTAATCGCAGTTAATGTTATTGTTACGTTATGTAAACCATCCTTTAATTGTTTAAATTACGTTAATTTACATGATTACAACCAAGCCTTTTAGTGCTTTGCTGCTTTTTCCGGTAGTTTGATAATATTGGTTTTTAAAAATTAAATAAATACTACCGAAATAAAGCAAATATTTATTTTTTTAAATCAAATTCGACAAATTTGTTGGAAAAGTACTAACGATATTTTTTTTTATGTTTATTTTATACAAAATAAATGTACAAAGAGAAATAAATATTATGTAAATGTCAATTGTGTAGTTAGCCACATTTTTTCCTTCAACATTTGATAAATGATATTTTTGATACTTAAATTATATTTATTACTGTTATTATATGTTGTAAATTGCCATATGCATTAAATAAATATTATTATTATTATTTTATTATTATTATTTTAAGTTCAAGGTGACAATTTTTTCCTTCTAGAGATCCAAATATTTACTGTTCCTAAATTTTGTACTACAAATTATCTTCAATCAAAAAATCCAAAATTAGACAAGTACAGAATTATAGCTTCATTTTTTGATTAAATTGTGAGGTATTTGACAAAATTATCATGATCTGATTAAGGTAGCAATGATCTTTTTTTTAGATATAAAAGTCTATAAGGAAAGATTTTTTTCCTACGAATATTTATTCCTGTTTGACTTCTTTGAAAAACCGTTCTTCTCCGAAGGTTGTCCAACCCTCAAATTAGCATTTTCCACCCCTTGATCTCTTCCAGATGTTCTGAATTATGTCCAAGTTTGGCACGCCGCGCCGCCGCGGCGCGCTATTTCCATCCTTTCAACGCCACAATCCGATAACTACCCACTAAATTATTGACACAACTCTGGCAAATGCAAATATCACCCACGAAAATACTTTGTTGGAAAAATCGTTTGTTTTCTTTGCGTTCGCGCCTCGTATAACAGAGCAATTGTAACAATAGATGATGTCATGCAAATGTACTCGATAGGTCTATTATTCCCCTCGTTATTATCATAACTCGATTTATTTCTGCAGAGTTAAAAATATTACTTAAGTCAACTGTTAAGAATGCGGCATTGATTGATGTCGGCTGCAAAGTGTATAATGGGACACAAATTACTATTTTAATTGCGACTTTAACGCTATTTTCTGAAAATTATTTGCATATGCACCGCTACCTGATAAGGGATGGGAATTCCCAGCTTCACCTGCTGGGAGCTCAATTAGCTTCTTAACTTCTGGATTTGGGAAAACCAGACTCCTGGGCGTTTCTTGAAAGCTTGCCGGTTGTACCGACATTACAAACAATTAGAAAGTTAATCACCCAAACCCAACTTTTTCCTACTTTACCTCCGAGTAAACAGATTTTGAAACAGAGAAAAGTTGCAATATTTTTGATAAAGAATTCTTATGCAAGAGATAAGGGTAATTAGACATTCAGTCTATCCAAATATGTACCACCCTATTTTTTATTTATCACAGTAAAAACGGCTTTGTTAAACATTACTACAAATTAATGTACCTTAAGGTCTACGCTACTTTATTAGTGAAATACAAAGAAAAAATTTTTTGTTAAATACAGTCAATCTAATTTGTTAAATTAACGAATTGAAAGTGATTATATAACTAATAAAAATAGTTGTATTGTTTTAAACCAGTAGCTAATTTAACAATTTTTTATCGGTAGTTTAACTGTAAATAGTTAACGAACTCATCCAATTTAAGCAAAATATTTTGTGTATTTATAATTTTTTTGTAATATTAACATCTTTTTATTGTTAATACAATTCGTGACAACATAAATTTGAAACATCAAATCTTGATATTGACTTGTCAATATCAAAATCTGATGTTACACATTTATGTTGATGCGAATCAAAAAAAGAAGTTAATGTTATAAAAATTTGTTAAATATAAGCGTACAAAATATTTTGGATGAGCTTGTTGTAGATTTTATAATTATTTACAGTTAAATTACCGCCAAAAATTTTTTTAATTTTTCTGTTAGAACTGAAATGTTTTAAGATTATTATTTATTAGTTACATCAATATATTTTATAAAAAAAAAAGAACTAGAAACGTATTTTTTTTTAATAATAAGCAATGAAATAGGTGAAATAAATAGGGAAGTAAAATTGTTTATAAGAAAATATCTCCGTTACAATGATCTTTACTAAAAATTGTTCGTGTAGTTTCTACATTTTTCGTTAAAAACATTTTTCGTCGTAAACATTTTTTTCTAAAACAAATAGTTTAAGAATTATGCAGGCGCAATGATAATAGTACATTATTATACGTGTTTCATAAAACGATTATTGTGACACGAATGAGTTTTGAGCACGACAAGCGAAGCGAGGAGTTCTCAAATAGAATGAGTGTCACAAGTCGTCTTATGATACGAGTGTAATATACTATTTTTATACTATTTTAAAAAGCATTCAAAATCTCTTTTGAAGAATTATCACAATCTGGGATTTTTGACAAATTTGGTTGGCAGTAATGAAGTAATGACATTTAAAGTTTTCACCTGATTTACTAATTAACAGATATTTTGCTTCAATATTTTCGACAGCTCGCTTATGATTTTAATAACCATTCCATATCATCTCCATTGCGTAGGCGGTAGACGTAATTTTTACGCTTACGGTGCCAACATAACCAATGAAAAATTTAGTGTCATTATTGTTAAATTGCGTTTAACAATGACAATATTGTTAACGCAAAGTAGAAAAACTATTTTTGTAAAGAGTAGAAGTGCGAACATGGGAGAAAGCAAAAAAGTGTTTTTTTAATATGGTATCCTCAGTAGTCACAACCCACACTAGTGAGAGAGTCAACATTTTTAGTTTGTTTTGATAAATGCATTTTTTTAGCATTATTTTGATTCGGTTCTTGGAGGTTTTGTGTCTAAAAGGTAGATACTCGTATCTAGATTATCTATATATTTTCATCATCAAAAAGTGTTGGAACTTCTATTTTTTTTTAACACGTTTTGCATAAGAAATCTCGTTGCAAAAAATATGTATATAAAACAGCAGCTGATATAAATTTTTCGATAAACACAGGTTTTGGTAATTGGCGGGAAGCAAATAAGTTTCAACAATTCTTTAAAACTAGGGTTTTATTATTATTATTAGCAGGAAAAAAACTATCTCACAGCAAATTACAACTACGGGATGGAAAAATAAAAAGAATGAAAAAAAGACACAAACTGCCTTGTCCACTTCCCAGTTACAACAAATTTCGAAAGACACAAACATTAAGCCTTGGGATAAGAAAATTGAATTTATTAACAACAAGAAGATCAAGAGAGAATAGAAATCTAGAAAGAAGTTTAAAGAGAAAAATTGAAGATGCAAGATTACGTTGATTTTCAAGTAGTGTAGCTAAAAACTTTTCTAAAAGCTGAGATTGATGAAAACCTTTAGGGAGATAAAAACCCTTGACGTTAAAAAATAGATATATTCAAAAATGTCTCTAAATTTTCTCTACATGGTCAATGTAGAGACATAACATAAGGGAGCCTAAATAACACTGGCATATTCAAGTTTCTGTCTAATTAAAAGCTGTAAAATGTTAAAAGTATGGCAACTTTTTTTAAAATTTGCAGCTTCTAATTTTCAAACCCAGATTGTACAATAGTTTATTAAATCATTAAAAGAATATATTATTATCATTCTGTAACACCAATAGATCAGCCGAGTGATTAATATATCTTAAGTTGTCTGCATACAGTAAGCAATCGCGCCCCACTTAGTCAATTAGATCGTTGATATAAATATTAAGAAGAAGAGTGCGCAGATTGAAACCTTGAGATACACCTGAGGTAACTTTAATAAGTTTAGACTCAAATGAGTTACATACTGTTCTCTATCAGAAAGATTAGATTTAAGTAAATAAAATAAGTCATTAGGGAGGCCAAACAATTTTAGTTTATTCTAGAGAATTGCATCAGAATTTGGTTTGGCTTCCGTGGCGATATCATTCGCTGCGGACGTAAATAATACCAAATATAGTTATAGATTGGTAGATAAAAAAGCGTGAAAAATAGGGATTCAAATAGGATACGTGAAGTATTACAGCCATTACGATACTACAACTCTCTACTTCTGAAAACTGTAAAAAATTCTTTCATGCATGTAAATGTAAAAAAACTACACCAAAATCTGCGGCGGACGAATAGTCTGTCTAAATTGCTTTGTTTTATCCATTTTTTTGAACTTTTTGATGATGGCGAAGATATAGATGATCCAGTCGATATGCCACAAGTTTTAGAAAGCTTTTAACATGATAAGGACCTCCAAGAACCGAAACAAAATGATGCAGAATACAAAAGGTCGCGTTAATTTAATATTTAAATCATTAAAAAAATTATGTTATCTAAGAATAGAGGTGAAATTAGAGGTATGCCATAAATTACTAATTCAAACAACTTGTTGCCAAAAACTTACCACTTTATTACCCCACCAAGAAAAGAATAAATTAGAAACACAACATATCACAACACAAATTATATAGGATAATAAGCTTATTACTAGCCCGTATTTGCGTATTTCAAAATGCGAGTACAAAAAAGGAACAACAATTACTGTCAAAAACAATTACAAGTCCAAAAAAATTGGGATTAACAAAACCAAATACTAAATAAACAACATATTTCGTGAAATTGGCAAAACGAATAGTTGTTGTAACAGTTAGAATTAGTCAAAGTTGCCAAAAGGTCGTTTATTTTTCACACTTTTTTATTTTAAACTGACCTTATAGATTGATTATTTTACAATTGCTTAAATCACAATCAACTATTTTATTTGGAAAATTAACGAAATGATATTAATTTTACATTACGATTGATGAACACAAAATTCTGTTAATTCACAAGATTTGTAGATTCTCTTAGAACTAACTACAAACCATTTATTTACAAAATATTTGTTAAAAAGAAGTGAAATGGACAAAACATTTTTTAGGTGTAATTACTAATTAGAGATTCAGTCCATCCAAATATGTGCTACCCTAGTTTTTTATTAACTATATATATTATTTAGCAACGTGGCGCCTCTGACTTTGATTCGGTTGTTCTTGTCGACAGTACAAGTATGGAAAGAACTCGGTGCTGTCTATAAAAGGTAAGTTCTGTCGAAGTAAGCCTTATATACGGCCGCGTCTCGTACAGACCTTGGTCCATTTCCTCCAAAGTGCGTCTCGACTGATTACTGTTGATAGGAAATCGTACAAATTGCGAGCATGTTGGCAAAAACGCCTCGTCTCGAGGACGACTTCAACAAACTGGAAGCTGCAGGATAAAAATGGAGGACGCGTGCTGAATTTTGATCAAGGACTTGCAACGCGAAAATTGCAACAAATATGAGATAATGTGAGAAAAAACAATTCATAAACCTGACCTAATCAAGGCTGTTTCGAAATATTGCCAAAGTTATCTCGAGTTTTAAGGTTGCTAATACTATACTGATATGACTAGTCACAATATCGTGATTTTTAACGAAAAAAAAAGCAATTTTTGTTTCACACATCTACATCGTGGGTTTTTATATTGGGCTGCAAGGTTGGCCAAAATATTGACAACGCACCTTAAATTTTGAAAATCAAAAGATGCAAGAATATTTAGATTTTCACAACTCAAAAAAAAATTTAAATTAATAATTTTAATACAATACCAAATTAAAAATTTCATCAGACTACAATACTAAATTAATATGCGGGTACTCAGGAAAATATGTTTACATCTAATCTAGAATAATAGAAGGGAAAGACGCTCTAATAATAAAATGATAACAGATTTTTACTTTTTTGAAATTCATTAAAAAGGAAATCGTTTTTGCAAAAGACATAGAATTTCTTGATGTTTTGTCCTTTCTGAATATTATTTTTTTAGAACTTTAGGTAAGTCTCAAAATTTTTATCATTTCTAATTCTAAGAAATGCTTTATTTGTTATTGTCATTTTATCTATGATTAATGTCTATTTTAAAAAACTTGGCCCCTGTAGGGGGTATCTACTATACGCTGAGGTAGGGAAGCTAATGAAAAAATTGGCCGTTGTGGCTAAAATCATAAATCTACTCAAAATTTAAAATAAGGAACAAATTTTCTACCAACTTATCTAAATAAACACATGTGGACGTTTGTAATCCTCTTAATCCAACTAGGAAATGTGTTGTGTTAATTGTGGTTTTAGTCACAGTGGACAAACAATTAAAAAAAATTGAAAACAGAAATAATGAGAAAAACTCCTTGTAGAAAAATTGTTAAAGAGAACAAAAAAATATTGTTTTAGAATAAAAGAATATTCCAGACAAATTTGAAAATCTACGGATGAATAAAAAGAACAAGAGAAACTACAATTAAAAGAAAAACTGTGTTTAGAGAAAGAAAGGACCAAAGTAGAAATTAGTAGTAGAATAGTAGAAGCTTCACATAAACTTTATAAACGACCACTAAAAGAAATAGAAAAACTTACAAAACGACGTTTGAAAGATAGTAGGGAATTTTAGTAGGGAAAAAATAAAATGTATTTACGAAAAAAATGGAATAAAGCAAAAGGAATGAGAAAGAATAAAAGAATACTTTTAAACAACTTGAAAAACAATGTTCAAATATTAAAGAACAAAGATAACTACTATAAAAAAAAACACAAAACAAAAGACAACTATAGAAAAAGAGAGGAATTCAAAAAAATTAGAAAATACACAATTGAAACGTAAAGAATGGCAGAGCAAGCGTGTAAATGAGATTCTAGTTTATCCTAAAGGATGCTCAATTTTGATTCAAACTCTAAATAGATCAGAACAAATTGCTGCAATTCTTTTACGAAGAACTAAAGAAGATTTTAGAAGATAAGCGGCGTCTAAAAATATCAAAATAATTTGGAAAACGACATTTAGTAGAAAAGAAGAGCAAAATAAAAATCTGGAAGAAGTTGAAAGACGTCGACTAGAAGAAAAAGAAGAATAAAAAAGACCTGGAAGAGAAAGAAAAATTCTAAAAGAACAGAAGATGATTGTATAAGGGCTTGAGAAATTGCATCAGAAAAAAATAGAATTTGAAAAACAAGAAGAGCAAAACTTACAAAAAGATAAGGAACGTCAGCTAAAAGAAAATAAAAAAAGATTTTAAAAGAATTTAAAAAACAGAGATTAATGGAAAAAGGTCAACAGAAAATTCTGGAAAAGTCGGCTGGAGAAGCAAAGAAAATTTCTAGAAAAACGAAAAAAAAAAATTAAAAAAACACCATTCTAAGAGTTCTAATCAATAAAGCCTGAACGATGATTAGAAAAGAATAATAAACCAAAATTTTTTGGAAAAATCAGAGAGATACTGTTGAAAAGAATCGTGAAAATTACAATTGAACTGGCAAAAAGAACGTGGTAAAAACTACGCCTAAAAGAAACAAGAAAATGAAAAACTACTACTGGAAACGGCAGAAAAGATTTGAAAATCAGTGACTATACATTGTCACTGATAAGAAAATAATAGAAAAAGAAAAAGAAAAGAACATTTCAGAAAAAAACAAGAAATTCAAAGCAAAACTTCTGGAAGTTAAAGAGAGTCTTGAAAAGAACGTGTAAAGGCACACCGGTCAACGAGAAGAGGCCAGAAGAGAAGTATAAGCTAGATTGTTTCAGAGAGGGCAGTGAGTTTTATAATTCTAGAAGTAGACGTCACCCTTCAGAGTGATAGTCACCGACTGCTGATAGTTTCTATAATAGTAGCTTATCCGACCTTCGCTCTCTATAAACGAACGATAAGTTATTGGATAGTTCGTGAAACAGTGGGCGAATCAACGACGATTATTAAAGACAATAGCGATGTATAATTAAGTTGTTCTTGTTGAGTTATTAGTGTAAATTAATTGTTTTTTTTTAAGTAACAACCCGAATTGAGTCCACGTATCAGTACTATCCAGGTTGGGCATTCGAAAATATGAAAACATAACAAGCAAGATTTTGAATATATCCCACAAGTCTGTTTTCTATGACAGGCAAACTAGTAAGCACTAGAAATTTGGAATAATGTTTTGATTGGTAAAACAAACCAATCACAAACGAGTTTTTCAAATTTTCAGCGCTACTAGTTTTCCTATTGTAAAAAAACACAAACTGTAGTTATTTTCTCAAAAAACATTGAGATAGGTTAATTTTTTTTATAAAATAGGCAGATTTTAAGGGTAATGTCGACACTGATACTTCGCTCTCTTAAGGGTGGCGGCTACCACCGTCATTATTTTAAATGGTAAGTGGGGTGAATTGTCACATTGCATCATTGGAAAATTAATTAATTTTCTATTCAGTTCTAGCTTTGTTTTAAAAATCGCACTAGTACTCTCGGATAAAATAAAATTAATTTTGCAAAAACGATACAATCTTGATTTTTCTTAATTATTATAACAAAATTCCACAGTCATAAAAATTTCATATTACTTTCTATAAAATCGCCTTTACAAGACAAAAATCTAGTTTAAAAGATTCAATGTTGCTTTAGCGTGATGTCAAACAAATTAAAACTTGACTAATTCATGAAATTAAAACAGCTAAATGAACCTAAAATAGCGTAAAACCAAATTGGTTGCAATAATTCTGTGTCATTCATACATGACTTGCTATTTTCTTATAGAAGGATAAATATTATAACTTTGCATTTCTTCTTTAGCAAACCTTTTTAATTTTTTTTTAAAATCTTGGAAGTGAAAACATATTTTTACTGGAAATATCACCTGATCCGACATTATTTTCTAAGAAGTTGTTCGTTTAATAAAGTACACGATATACTCATTATTAGTGGCGTTTTTTACTAGAAATAAATTTAGGGAAAATTTTTGTTTTTTTACCAAGTTCAGACGTCAATTTAAAGCAAAGAGATTAAAATGATGAAGATAACATGATCCAATTTTTGCAATAATATAAATTATCTTCTTATTTAGTAAATGTGTTTTTTCGAGATATTTGTATTTTTTTATTTATTGAAGTATAGGACTTTCTCTGCACAAGTGTTCATTCCAAATCGTTTAACTCTCATCCGCACCGTGTGATTTCCTCCTACTTGGACTCTTTCATCTTAAATCTTCCAAAATTTTGTAATGACTTAAAAGTTTTGAGTCGTTAAACGGGGTCACGCCTCCACATCGAGCATCCTCCGGTGGGTTCTCCAGTCCGGAAACCCAAGAAACCGCTCAAATTCAGCATCATCTGACGCAACGCACTTTCACTTCTCGCTCATTTCCATCGATCACGATTACAAAAAAGCGCAGTCCTTAAGGTACCGGGGGTAGGCCTGGTGGGGAGCAAAGCCTCTTGGAAGGCCTCGGATTGGGCGAGCGCCGCTTTATCCTAAAGCTCAGCGGCTCCATCCTACAGGATAAATAGAAGGAGTCGGGAGTAGGGGAATAGTACATAGTCGTACGACGTGCTTTCTTAGCAATCAGTTTCCACTAGGCTGGCGACGCGTTCGTACGTCTACGACACGGTGTCACCTTATTATTACATAAATAGTCGTATCTGTGAAGATGTCGAGATAAAACTGCCACGAAGTGAAGTGTTGTGTGTATTTTTTTTTCTGTAAAAATTCAGTGCGATGATTGTCTCGTTGGCGTTCTTTTGCGTGGTGGTGACGGCCGCCGCCGCCAGGAACAAGGCGCCGCTGATGGACGACGGCACCAGGACCAGGAACAAGGCTGCAGGTATTACGCAACGCGGCGCCGATTTTTATGCATTCGGTGAACTTTGACATCACCTGATGTTTGTTTATTTATTTTTTATTTTTGATGAGGATTGTTAGGGATAAGCTCAAGGTCACCGTCGATTGATAACAACATTCGCTTTTCGGACCGCTAAATGCGCGAAAATTTTTGATCGCCAGTGGAAAATATACGGCTTATCGACTGATATAATTTAACAGCTACTTCAATTGTTAATCTCGATGATAAATGGAGGAAAATAGATATATTTGTTTTGGCCATGTTTGACATAATCGAACAGGATGAAGGTCTTCTATAATTAGAGAACTATTTTAAAAATCATTTGCTGTCCGTTTTGACAAATTTATTTTACAAAAAACTTCACTTAAATTTTCTTTTTATCGTATCTTTAACGAGTCACATCATTTGTTATATTTTAGAAAATAGAAATTTTAAAGGAAATGTAGTAATAACTATCTTATCTCAAAAAATTACTTAAACCTAATCTGTCTCAAACTTAATTTACTATTAGTAGACTATAATTTTTAACAACCTGACACATTCGAAAAATAAACCTAATTTTATAGACGCAACTTTGGTTTAAAATAAACCATCGCAAAGACAGACAGTCCACATTTATAAATTCGCTCTTCTTCACGATTATGTTTTTATTTACCTATTTTTTGTTACCAATGTAAACTGGATTTGATCTAGATTTGATAAACACTTACGTGAGATACGATGATCAAATTTATTGCGTTTTATATTTTCTGATAGCAAATTTTGCAAAATTAAAAACCTACCTCACACCTGAAACACACTTTTTCTTATCAAACAAAACGTAATTTATAGTGGAAACTATAATTACAAGTTGATGTAGTTGTAAAAAGAAAATGTATTTATGTTTGGTTTTATTATAACAAGGAGAAATTCAAGAAAAAACGTTTTTGTGATTGTTTATTTAATGTCTTTCTAAATAAAACTGGCGAGTCTTGTCTACAAGTTAAATTTAGGTTTAATTTTTATTTCGATCTGTTAGAAAAAAATAAACTTTCAAAATATACAAATAAATAGAATTTTATTTTTGTTTTAATCTAGTGTTTCCTTTTATTGTGGATAGGAAATTAGGAAACTCCTATTTTGTAACGTTTCCTTTAATTTTATTAAACATTGGGGACTCGATCGCCCGAAATCGCATGCGACTAAATAACGCTGTATGATCTATGGTCTATTATTTCCAAAGAGAGGCAGTCCTGGAAGATTGTTACAACAATAATATTGGTTAGTTATCGGCTAAATCGCTATTATAATAAAATAAAAAAGCTCCAAAAACTTTTCAAATAATTACAACTTGTACATGGATAAGGTCGCTGACTTGTTTCTGTTTAAATGTCGACTATATTTACCTGTTTATAATTTCACCCAAAACTGGGATAATTGTTGCCCTCCGTGCTAAATCACGCGCCTATTAACTCTTAATAAGCCGCCAATGTGTAACTATTTTAAATCACTACACGTTTTAATTCTTGTAATTTTTATTGCAACTTCCTGTTTTTTTATTTATATTTATTTAAAGATTCTTCTTGTTTTTGTTCTTTCTTTTAAAATGTTCATTTACGTTTACTTGTTATTTAGTTGGTTTAATCTTACACTCGACCTTACATTATGTATGTACACAAATACATATATAGTCTGGTAACTATGACTATTCTATGGCATTGCTGTAAATATTTTACGTACTGATTAGTCGATTTTTACAAATCAATAAATGGCTTAGTAACTTTCACTTAATTAACAGAAACAGACACACTCTTGAACATACCGCAGATGTAACAATGTCATATCAGCCTTAGATGTCTAAAACTCCTCGTTTGCAAGGTTACTCGGAATTTAATCCGACTTCTAAGGTTGTAGTAACATCGGTCGTGAGTTGTTCAAAATTCGGTCACGTCTGTTGTAATACTAGTTTTAGTACTAGTAGTAAGCAATTAATGAGATTTTTTTTCAAATGAAAGTTAAATGAAGGGTACATTAATAAAAAGGGGAGTGTCCAAAAATTCGATTTCTTATAGAACTGGGATTTCCATCGTTTTTCACCAATAGTGAGTCCAATACTGACAAAAAACAGTTAAAAACAATAACTGTCAAGACTCCTAAGTCTACTCAAGATTTATATCGAATAAAAAAATCTGCCGTATCCATAAAAAACAATAGGAACCCCCTCTGTAGGAAAACAAATTTTTGGACATTCATCGTTTTATTCCTGTACTCTTCAAATACTTTCTACAAACCGGTAGTAACGACTCTATTGCAATATGTTGAATGTAGTAACAACAAAATTTTGAGGTTCCTCATGTAACATTTTTGTAACACCGTTTAATATCATTATATAGCGAAAACCGTTTATAACAACTCAGTTTCGTATGATTTATCGTATTCAACGAACAAATTTTGAAGTTCCGGGTTTGCAACCAAGTATACCTGCCAAACCTACCTTTGTGGTGAGCATTAGAGGGCCGTACTGCTTTAAACATCTGGTCAGGATTCTTTTATTCATGCTTGCGATTGGGGTGTGTTATAAAGTACTTAAAGAATCAAGCCAATATTCGCAGAATAAAAATGGTCAAGTTTTGCACTGGTATACTTCTTTTACCAGAAAATGAGAACTTGACTTAAGTAATAAATTATTTGACAAAACAAGCGTACTTAAACAATCAGTACTTCTGTCAACGGGTTTTTAATTTATGGCAGTGTTTTACTAAGAACAGGTAACAATTTTGGGTTAGGGGCCGATTTTGAATGCCGTTGCCTGTGGTCATTAGACTCATCAGTGGGTGGTAACAGCTGCTTTGTTAAAAATGATTTATTACTTAAGTCAACTTCTTATTTTGTGATAAAAATACTATATATCCGAAAGTGTTTATAGTAAATAAAATAGGGACGATTTTATTCATTTAAAAAAAAACTAAAACATGACTAGGTATTCTGTTTTTTCCAAAATTTTTATTTAATAGTTATTTAACCAACAAGTTTGTTAATGAAGGCAATTAATAATCGAGACATTTTAACTAATAGAAATTGGGATTATTAATCGCGCATTAACAAAAGCGTTGATCACAATGTTTTTCTGTTGTTTATGTCAGAATAAACTTAAAAAACTTTATTCCAAAATTTTTCAACTTGCCTCTGTCTACTAACACATCTCTAGTGACATATCTAGATTGTTTTCTGATACCTGGCTACAAAACACCTAAACAAATATTTCAGTTGTTATTAATATTAATCAGTTTCATTGTGCTGTCATTATTATTTGATAGTGGTGTTGTTGTTAAAAATATGAAAGAAAGAAATTTCAAATCTCAGTCCACCAGAGATACGAAAAAGAACCAATGAATCTTCAAACGTACCATTTTTATAATTTTTTTTGTGATTATGAAAGTTTATAAATGTCAAAATTTTGGTTTGTATGGTTGGTATTAAAAGGTCGTTAATAGGGGTGTTTAACCAACTCCTTTGAATGACTTCGAGTTCATTAATAACCCTCATATGTCAATGAGTTCTTTTGGATAGAAAAAAAAGCATTTAAAATTTTATTTCAATTTTGAAAAATTACAATAGCTTATAACTTTTTCTAAAATAGAAATTTTGGCAAAAACAGAATTGGGCCTGTATTCTACTGCTAAATATAAAACAGCGACAAAATTTTATTTAGGAGTTGGGAATTTATTATAAAAATGTTTTACACTTCTATAAACTACCCTATGTTTGCTATTTTTTTAGGTCCCACCATTAATACGAAATAATTAGAGAACCTAAACGGGCTTCTAAGATTTATGGAAATTATATAATCATTACAAAATTACAAAAATTATCTTCTAATATTGCAAATTGTAAAATAATAATAATATGTTAATACCGAGGCAATTGGTAAACCTAAAAAACTTTTCATAAATCTTTCTAATCGAAATATAAGCTTCAAAAAATAATGTTTGGTGCGGTTTCCTGAGCCATTTAAAAGAAAAAAGAGAATTTTTTTAACATTTATTGTATTTCACAATGAAGCGCTTTTCAGGATTATGCATTGCTTGTAAATGATTTTACGCTTGCCTATTGTATTTATTAAATTATAATGTCTAATAACCGAGCTCCTAATTAAAAGAAACACCTGTAATGTAACCTGAAATGATGTTCGGTCATATTTATTTCTGAAGCTTTATGAAAACGTTTCTATTTCTAAAGCTTTTCAACTGCTTTTACGAAAATGCCAAAATTATTTTAGATGTCTAGCACCGTTTTTAAACTTTTTTCAAAATTTTTATAAGAGACTGATTTTTATTGGACAAAAGCTTTTTCTTTCCTTTTTTTTAATACGTATTGTACGACATTAGATTATTCCAAAAATTGTTTTTCTTTTCATTTCTTGTTTGAGTATCTTTCAGACACCTGATGAAATTCAAACGACCGTTTTTTTACAGTTTGCTGAAAATTTATTATTTTTTGTATTATTAATTTGGTGTATTTGCAAATTTTATAATTTTGTATCTTGAAATTTCTTTTTGGATAGAATTTTTGAATTTTTTGTGTGAAATGTTGTTTTTGGCACTTTGGGTCCTCCCTCGTGCAAAAATTATGCATTTTGTTTGTTTTTTGTAGCCACCTGTGTCACGTCGGCATGCACATAACCGTCGTCTCATTTCCATTTTTAGTCCCTGTCGTATCACACGGGACATTGTCGACTCGTCACATACCTCCACGTCTCTGATCCCCATTTTCGATAAGGCCGAGTGTTAGGTTTCACATAAAAAAAAATGTGAAAAATCGAAGGTCGTCTTCGGACGTCCGTCTCGGAGTGGACGACCTGAATCGAGTCCAGCCTCAAATAGCTCGGCGTCGCGACGTGGACGTCGTAACCGCGCCGACTATAATTGTTTTTGATATGTGTTGGTGCAGCATGATCCCACTTGCGAGGAATGCGTCCGAAATATTATTGCGCGTAAATCAGACGCAACTGCGTAAAAGATCACGAGGGCAAAAAGACTCTGTCGATAAACAAATCCAATTCGAATTTTAACAATCGCTGGCGCCGGCTATTTTTAGCCACGACAACAAATCGTAAATAGGCGCGAATCGGGCCATTTTGCTACTGCACCAGTAGTTCCTTTTCGGGGCCGCAAGGTCGCGCTTCATTCATCACAACCTAATACAAACCTAGCGAATCAACCTGAAACAGGTTTACAAACACGAGAAATCGCTGTAATTTAATCGCTACACGAAACGTTTGTTAAACAAAATCTTTAAGTGTGTTGGGTGGAGTTTATGGTCACTCTACTTCTTGTCCCGACAGCCATTTGTGTTGTGTCTTGTCTGCTTGCCGCCTTTACAGCTAACCTTGCGCGTTCACGTCGCTTTCGATTAAAAATGATTAATGCAAAATCATCGATATTTAATGAACACGTCTACCAAAAACACGATAAAATCAGCGGTAAACATAAACAAAAAGTTTTTAGTTCCGGGGGCCGGTTTCGGGGGACTCCGTGACATTTCCCCCCCAATCAAAAAATTTCACCCGACTTGTAATAAGCAATATTTGCATAATAAGTAGTTTTTAAAAATAGCCTCACCAAGTGATTTTTTTGCAAATGTCAACATTACATGTTACTAAAAATTAATTTACTGCTTAATTACTTCTCTCTCTCCGCGAGTCCTGGTAATTTATTAACACATTTACCTTGAAAATTAATGTTCTATTTGGCATCATCGTATTTACATAAGGATCGTTGTGAAATTGGCGTAAAAACAGCGCAGTATTTATCTCGACCATCGAGGTTAACGACATTTCGATTTTCGAAAGTGCAGAGGAATTTTGGCCGGCGAGCGCCTTTCAACGCCTCAAAATTCTCTGTTTATTGTTAAAGCGTGCGTTTATTTTATTTAGGCGCCATAATGTTCGAACAGCGATGATAGCCCCCCCGAGTGCAGAAAACATTGCAGACAGGTCTCTTTAGCGGCTTTCACGCCGACCCTCAAAGGGCACACGAGGCTTGGACTCAAGCCAGATATCAAACCATCATCGGCAGGGCGTAAATGCCAACAGCTCGAAATTTTCAATTTCGCGAAAAATTTACGTAAAAATAGATTTATGTAATACGAGGTTGTGCCAAAAGGATTTGGACGTTTCTGATTACTTCAATTTTATACGGATCAACAAAATTTTGCTAAATTTAGATTTTCAATATCCTTGCTAATTTGTTATTGTATTTAAAACACATTTATCAGTTTTCAACTAATCTGTAACAATTGTCATAATTCTCAGAAATTTATGACTGCTTCACTTTTTCCATTCATTTACGTTTATAGCACGCCACTGCTTAGATTATACGCTGGATTTCCAAGCCTTGAATCAATTATTCTGATGGCTTTTAAAAGGAAAAGATGAGTTATCTAAATTTATTAAGTAATTTATTTATTTTTATTTTATTTAATATTTTAAAAATGAAAATCAAATGTAATAATAGGACACCACCACGTTTAGCACAGTACATAAAAAATCAGTTTTACTGAGCAAAAACAGCAACCGTGGAGTGATTTGCAAAATTTTTATTCGAAAACTGGAAATTCCAAAGGTTTCAAGCACTTTTTCAGATGTTTATTTCAATATGTTTTATACGACAAAGTTTATGTGTCTAATGGTCTGATTTCAAGTTAAGATAATACCGGTAGTATCTTTGTTTCCATGAAAAAATAAACATATTCGGGGCTGTGATTCGCTGTTGTCATAGAAAAGTATTAAAATTTGCGATACTACCGGTATTATCTCAACTTGAAATCAGCCCATAAATGGTCATTTTTTGTTAAATACTCATTAATTAAATTAAAATTTCAATAAATGGTTATTAAACCGACAGAAGTTGACAGCATAAAGACGATTCTGCAGGCAATAGGGAATCGAAGGGTCATAAAAACTCGATAAAACTCTAGAGCAGCAACAGGAATCAACGGGAAAACATGGATATTTTTATCATTCCTCTGATTAGAATCCTCCGTAAGCGATAAAAGTGGATTTCAACTTTTTCAAACGATAAAAATTGGTTATAAAAATTAGAACCAAATTCTTGGGGTTCTAATTCCGATAAAAAAGTGATTGGTTTTGAACTTTGGCGAAGGCTTTAAGTTCGGTCAAGAAAGTTCCTGCTAAGAATATTATTTAGGAAAGAAAAGCGAGAGTTCAAAAGTTTTCCTTACGTTCGAAAAGGGACGCGACTTCCTGGTTCAGTGAAGAAAATAACGACAATAAGTAAATGCTTCACGTAGCACTTCACAATATGCTTGAGATTAATTTACAGCAAAAATTTTCAAATATTTTATGTATTTTACCAAAAATCTAACTCCCAACCTTTAAACGCCACCAATACAGTAGAAATTTTAAAACGAAAGTTAAAGCCTTATTTGAGGCTACATTATAAGGGACACTCGCAAAAATCTACAAACAAAATGTTTGATTTTCGGCCAAAGTAACCAATGTATTACAATTTTGATTCCCGACAAGGCAGAAAAACAAAAGATAAGCAACAATAGAAATCTAAGATATTATAACCAAAAGACGAAAGCCAGCTGTAAACATGCACTTACATTGTTGGAAACAACAACAAGGAAAAAAGTCTAGAAATTAACGTTGAGACTGCTTAAAATTCAACGCGACGACATACATAAATAACATAATAAAGGTTGTTAAATAAACGAAAAAAATGACTAAGATTCTCCAAGGGAAGGTACGAACAACTTCACAACAACTGATATCCAAACCTTGGAACTTCAGAAGCCTAGCGATAATGCAAATATTTGAAATTACAAAACGTTACTGTAGGCGATACGCCGAATCAAGAATCTTCTGAAGCTCGCAAGTTCCTGAACGATAAAACGATAATCTCGGTACCTTTAGGCTGAACGTGTGTAAGTAGAACAGTCACAGGGCCGCAACTCTTTGTTGTGACGGTATCCCTGCACTTTCTGAGCTTCTTTAGACCATAGATACCTCCGAAAAAAGTACAAATCAAAGATATAAAATGGAAATAATTATGACCTAACAAAATAGCAAACAAATTTGAGTAGCCAACCACTTTAATTTTCTATATATGGTAACCGACGGTTTTAAGGTAAATAACATTAAGAATATCGTATTCATTTTTAGAACTGTAACAAAAGAACGGCAAAAAATTTAGTGCGTTTATAACTTAAATGGTGTTAACGTATTTTGTAAAAATTTTTGACAACAATATCCATACTGTGGTCGTGTGAAAATGGCCTAACAGTCAGTTGTCTGCATAACTAGAATTAAGCTCATTTTTGAGTGTTCTCAGTAAATTAACACCAGAGTACTTACAAAATTGCTTCTCCATTGATCAAGACAAGGGGTAATTCGCTGTGGCAGTCAGATGTTCTTGTGAGTTAGTATTTAATTTGTGCAAACACTAGGTAATTTTTGTAATCAGTAGTCTTCTGATAATCAAAAGGTAATCCCAGTCTAATCTAATATTTTGGGGCTTTTTGGTGTTAATATTTTATTTGTATTTTTTGTAGTCCTAGGAATTCATAGCACATTGGAATACATCTTTGGTATTCAGTGGAAATCTTTGGTCGTTTTAGAAATCGGTGGAAATCAAAATGATAAAATGGTAATCTCTAAGTAATAACACTATTTTTGTGAAGCAATCTTGTAAGGTATGGTTAATTTGATGGTAGTCTTTCGGTAATCAATCCAATGATAATCTAGTCGTAAACTTTCCTTTTGTGCTTTTTGACATAGCCAATTTATGGGTATTCGTTAGTACTCAGTGGAAATCTTTGGTTGTTTCTAGATATCTTGACAATTTGAAGTATTCTTAAAAATTGTGGTATTTTTTTGCAATCTGGTAGTCTGCTGTCTTTTATTTTTGTTCAGATCGAACTAAAAGTTGTGGGAGGAATATTTTTGTTTATAGAAAAAAAATCTTCTTGCGGTTTTAACTATTTTATGGGTGAAGTGTCCAGTTAGTATTAGCGTGCATTCCAAGCAGTGATAAATTGATTAATTGAAAATTGTAGTGAGTAATGATAATTTCTTGTAGAAATGAATTCCATTTGTTGGTATTTCCATTGGATTTTGAATTGCAATTTTGTAAAAGTAAGGTAGGCGCGTTCTAATAATGCGGGCTAATGGTAGTGTGTTCCTCTCCCCTCGCAGCACCCACATAATTTATGTCGTGCCAGATGAACAATAAACACACACCTTAGCGCGCGAATCACAGGTGTTTTAAATAAGTATGACACACGACTTGTACAAATATTCGCCGTTTTTTGACGGCAACACAATGGCCGTTCATTTTTCGCCGTTCGTTCTTGAACTAGAGGGCACCTACATGTGAGCGGCCACACTCCATGCGGAACACCTCTGCATTAGCATTCAATTGTGATATTTTTTGTAAGCAATCTCCTACATGGCTGTAGCAAAAATTTCGGTAGTAAAGGTCCAAGTTGTTAATTATGGTGTTGGCGGAAGTAGTTATTCAACTCGTTTCGGGAATCAAAGCTCTAAATATAGTTAGATAAAATAAGAGCGGGTGCCGGCCGCGTATTTGCAACCACATTACCAGATCGTTGACTTTGAATGCGGCTGTAATACTGACATATTGAGAGAGCGGCGCCGGCCGCGAAATCGAATTAAATTAAGATTAAGCAGACGCAATTATCGTGCGTTATTTATCGGCTTAGGAATGACGTCATCTGAGGACCAGGAAGCGGCCGGTGCACCTCTGCAGCTCGCCTCTTGGCCGATGCGCCTCGTCTAGAGGTGTGTCGTCCCGTCGTCCGTCTGCGGCATTGAATTCGCGCCAAGCTCGATATAACATGACTAATATATCCTGAGGCCCATCTGGATTGAACTTCTGGCATTTCAACGGCGTCTAGCGCGCCATGGCCTGCGCCGGTCACTCTCACTTTCATCCAAGCCCAAACGATAGCACGCACTCCACACGACGCCATATTATCGCAAAATATGCGCTAGTTATACTTACTTACATTCCGGAAAAAATCAAACCAGTTCTCTCGAGAGAGAATTGTAGCTGAGTCTCTCACTCACAGCCCACCGTGAAGCGAAAAACTTCAACTTGTACAACAAAAACACGACGAAATTGGTCTGCTTAACGTAAATAAGACATTCGCCATCAACTTGTTTAATAAAGGTATCATTACAGCAAGACCGGGTTCTACCACCGGTGTTGCGACAAAACCACCCGCGAACTAAATGACGTCACAAAACGACCTTGACGCGCTACCGAAACTTTGGTATTGTATTCAAAATACGCATTTCTAATTCATTCAAAACAAACCAATAAGCCGACGCCTTAAACATTCCGCAAAGGAAATATTTTCCATTTTTCCGCACTCTCCCATAAATGTTTTGCGCTAATTCATTTTCAATTACAACCAGGGGCGGTTTAAATAAGATCTTTATGGCCCGCGCGAGTCAAAGAGACCCCTCGTAGCCAAGAACTATTCTTTGCTTTTGGTCTAATGGGGTGATATTACAGGAGTCAGCACCATCTGTTGGTTGCTGATTTTCTCTTTATAGTCGGCCATATCAGATCTGCCATTTTGATTTTTACATTGTCTTTATGGCAAAATCGTGATCAGTGATCAGTTTATGTAGAGTTTTATGCTATTTTCTCGAATATTGTCTGAAGTATTAACATTTTTGTAGTTGGCCATATTTGGTTCACCATTTTGATTTTTTCGTATTTCAAAACAACATTCTAAAACAGCAGTGTCCGATGTTTTGTCCAAAATTGTCTAAAATACATTGTCTGCAAAAATAATCGTAACTTTTTTATCTCAATAGTAGGCCATATTAGTTTCGCTATTTTGAATTTTTAAATTCTGACGTATATTTTTTACTTTTAGAACGTCTCTATTGAAAAGATCGTATCAAATATTGAGTTTCCTCTGAAAATCTGAAGATTTTCTTCTATTTTTAATGTCGTTGTTTTTCTTGTTCTTTTACAAAATGTTTCTTTTTAGTTGCCGTTTTTCATCAAGTTCTTCTGAAGTTTATTTTGCTCTTTTCTTTAATAGTAGTTTTTTTTTTGTTCTTTTTGTTATAGTTTTTTTTTCATTTTCTTTTAAATATAGTTTTTCTTTTTCATTTAATTATTATAGCATTTCCCGTTCTTCTTTTTGTTCTCCAAGTTTTTCAGAAATATGGATTATTAAGTATAAACAATTTTTTTTTTAATTCTTAAAAAAATAATTAAAAGAAAACGTTTTTTGATTCATAATCCCGCTATTTCAAAGATCTCGATAATTCGCAATAATAAATCCTTGGCCCCGTAGAATTATCAGGATTATTATACACGTTCATCGCAGTACGACAGTTCTTAAAATTATGG
The DNA here is from genome assembly GCA_029207805.1 of Tribolium confusum. Lineage (NCBI taxonomy): Eukaryota > Metazoa > Arthropoda > Insecta > Coleoptera > Tenebrionidae > Tribolium > Tribolium confusum. Next base: position 18,926,254 of record JALGAY010000006.1, read on the forward strand.
GAAGATGAGGAACAAAATTTGACGAAACGTCAACAACCAACAAGTGTCTCATTTTTTAGCTTTCCATAATAATTCTCCTATTTAAGACTTGAGTTATTTAGGGGGCCCCAAACTGTGCTAGCAGTCCGCCTCTGTTTCTAACTACAAACAAGCAAATTAAATTGTCAGTTTCTTATCATTATTCAATAATTATCAATCATTTTTTACACCAATTAGATAAGGTAGCTATTTTCGAAAATTAGTTGTGTGCGTTTTTTAGCAATTGCATATAAATGCTATGTAATCTAGTTCAAATTATTTAATAATACTTATAGTCATTTCTTGCTGATGTGTTAATAAAACATGTGATTTCGATTAATAAAACATAAATGCAGTGTCATTTAAAATTTTGTAAAAAGTTTGAAAATAAAAATGATTTCATAAAAACGTTTTTGTTTCCCAGACGCTGAGACCGACCTTCCGATAGAAAAACTTTGGTATTATATTTAAAATAAGGACTTTTAAATAATCTAAAGGTCGTCAAAATGACGCGTCAGCTCAACGCCTCAAATCTAAAAGTAGATGATAAAACACTTGGATTTCGCAAGAAGCGTCTGTTATTTTAATGAAAAACACATTTTTATATTTTACTGGTATAAGCCAATGACAGCCAAAGTTATTGAAATCATCCTGATGTTACTCATTAGTGGCAATATAACGTTTTGCTTTCTTCAGATATAAAAACTGATTTCTAGATATAAATCATGGAATATAAAATTATACGTCAATTACCGTTAAAATTGTTTAAGGCAACTTTCACTAAGTTTTTTTTAATGTTTAAGCTGTCAACTTTTAATTTTTAAAGCTGGCGATAATGAAAATTACGTAAAAACGCATGTAACGCCACTGGACTTGAAGCGATTTTTGTTCCGGTCTGCTCCACGTCAACCATTATCAACGCAAGTAGTCAGAGCCGGACTGGCACACAGGAATTTTTCTGTAGGCCTTTCGGAATTGTGCTACCTAGTTTTGTTAGCTTCAACAATAATTTTATTTATACTGGAATTTTTATTTTTTTAGGTGCAAAATATTTAAAAACAATGCTTCCAAAACTTTTTAAAAATATTTATACTGGGTTGACCAAAAATATGAAAGCAAGCCGCAAAGCTTTAAATATTTTAAAGAAAATTCTTTGGTTTAACATGCGTGATTATATACTCGGAAAAATTTTTTTGTTTAGATTTTGCCGACTTATTATATTTTAAAAGCTTCCTCAGGGCTTAAATTCGCAATTCTTTTGAGTCACAAACTCCAATGAAATATGTAAATGTGACATACTGAATTCTCGCCCCTTCGCGGCTTAATTTCATGGGACAAATATTTTTATTTATTTTAGGTATAAAATTAAAATTTTGGGTTCTACAATATCCTGTTGCAGCACTGGGTGCGATAATGGCAATTACAGCACTTAAATTAATTTTATAACAATTTTTTACAGACGTAAATGATAGAAAAAAGATTTTTTTATCATTTTTAGCCAGTATCTTTGTAGTAGCTAAATTTCAGAAGTTGTTTTTTTTTGTCGTTACAAAACAATTAGGTGTAGTAGCGACTGTTGAAAAGTGGAACTCAAAATTTTTTAGCATTTTATCAAAATTTTAAATATTATAGTGACATTATAAATGCAATTGTTGTCATATCATTGGTGTGCTGCAAGGTCACAAAGCCAAAGTTTTTTACTTTTCAATGACCGCCATTGTTTATCCATTATATTATTTATCCCACTTCTCAAAAAAATGCAACAAACTGAATTTTTTTTAGTTACTTATTGTTAAGTATTAAAAATTTTGTTTATTAAATAACATAAATCTAGATATGTGTGTATAGTAGACACGGAAATATTTGGTCACTGATTTTGTTAAGCTGACAATATACTAAATAAGGGCCATTGTTAATAATAAAGTAATATATAATGGTGATGAGGCATTTTGATTTATGTTATTTGGTAGGCCAATTTGGCATGGAATGGCTCATTTATAAATTGGTAAGCTCCTTGAAAAAAATTTGCCGGTGTGCCTTAGTCCGGCACTGCAAGTAGTAACCTATCCATTTAATTTATTAAAATGCATTAAACGCCTGTATGCAAATGCGTCTCTAATGTCTATCATTAAGCCGCAATAACTTGTTTTTTATTATTTAATAATATCGCTTATTAATTACGTTGACTTAATTATTTGAGCGGCAATAATCACGTGTGTCCAAAATGGCGGGGTGTCCAACATGGTCAGTAAAAGTAAACCGTACACTAAGTGGAAATGCATGTTACGAGCTAAGATCACACCTCCGAGTTGACATTTGCGAAGTACGATGCAATGTAGCAATCTGAGCGATTCTAAACAGTTGAAAATAGTCGCGCGTTTTAATTATAAAGCGACCAGCAGCAGACAAAAAAGCAAAAAAACAACGATGATAATCGTCAAAAATACAACTCGACGTAGTAAACATATTTTTGAGGCCAATGTCGCTTAGATCACCGAATAATAATAAGAAAAAAGCGCATGCGTTTCGGGTCCCGTTGCGTAACGGCCGGGGGTTCCATCGGGGGGGCGCGCAATTAAATCTACAGACACGTTGTCTGCTGCAATAGTTGGGAAAGGTTAAATCTAAATCGATGTGCGGGCGGGCATGGCCGCATTGTCGGGGGACAACTTGGCACTTACACTGCACTAGCAGATCGCTAACTTTGGTGGCCCTGAGCTAACACTGTTTGGGGCACCCTATCAACCTTTCGACAAATTTTTTGTTCATCTTCCCAAAATTCTATAAACTTTTATAACGAAACAACATGGGAAGAAACCAAAGCACAACAGAAGATTGTGAATAGACTCAAAAAATGGAGACTGAAAGAAAAAGAAGAAAACTACGATTAGGTGGAATAGAAGTAGAAAGAAACGTTCTAGGAGAATATCTACCTCAGATAGCCATGAAAGAAAGAGGCAGATACAGTGGTCATGTTTGAGAATTGTGTTTTATTTAATAAAATGTCAAAACTGTCAGAATTGGATTTTGATTTTTCAAATTTGGTTCGCTACTTGTTAGACTAAAATTAAACTGTTCTTGTTGTAACTGCTGTTTAGTACATTTCTAGCACAAAACACAGACTTCTTCTCTTATTCCAATTTTGTACAGCAATTTCTGACGCTTAAGGTGAATGATTGGGTAATATTAGATGGACAAATCTAATTTTTGTCTTACAATAGATTGCTTTGATTCCAAGACTTTCCAAGATACGACAAACCTACTGCAAAAAGGTCCAACAAAGCAATATTTTATTTTATCGTGAGGGCTCATTTTAAAATTGAATTTGTACCTGGTGCATCTTCGTATCCGCAATAACTATTAAAAATAAAGTGTTGTGATTGTTAGTTATTATAACAGTAATGCAATTTTCCATTAATTGGGGGTGCTTGTTTCAGAATGCGTATTCGGGAAGCAAGTCCGCGAATTGGGTTCGCAATGGATCCCCGACCTCGGAGTGCCCATCGGTGTCCTCTACTGTATGAAATGCGAATGCGTTCCGGTGAGTGACATTTCATTCACACCGAATCTTGAATTTCATTGATGGCAAGAATTGTTTGAGACTCATTGGAGAGTGTGTCACCGATTTCTAGTTGGCGAAGAGTCCGAGATGGGGGCGTCTAAGGTAGAGGTCAGGCGGGTCGGTGACCGGCAACCGTTCCATCTGTGATCTACCGACACCTTTCGCATCTCGGCGCCCTCGCCGCTAACTGTAACCACCCGTTTTGATCCTTATTTGTTTTTTTTTTTGCCAGCTGCAGAAGAAAAGACGGATCGTAGCTCGCGTCCAGTGCCGGAGCATCAAGAACGAGTGCCCGGAGCCCACCTGCGATGAGCCGGTGCATCGGCCCGGACGCTGCTGCAAGACTTGCCCTGGAGACTTGTATGGTAAGTGGAGGGTATGACGCAATGAGAAAGAAAACCGCATACTCTGCGCGTTTCTGCATAAATTGCCATTTTCGCGGTATATTGACTTTGAGAGTACTGAGCGCAAGGCCATCTAGATGTGAACGGCGCCCGTCGACCTACATAAACATCTCGGCTGAGCGCCGCCACTGACTACGAAACAAGATCGCATCGAGGAACATCGGTTAATTGGCGCCTGTTTTGTTGCAAAACAGTGTTGACTTGTTGAACCGGGTTCAGAGGGCATGATAAGGCCACCGGTGCAAAGAGAGAAACGTCACGATTACACTCCTGTCGTGGGTGAGAGCGAAAGACACCCACTGAAATGCAGATGGCGCCACGGCGAGCCTCCTCCGTCTGTAACCGCGTCTGTTGTTATTAAATAATACTCCCACAATTACTAATTGAAGATGCTCGCCGTGTCTGTTTCCGAAACATTTATGAAAGAATATTTTGCCTCGGACACCATTTCAAAAATAAAAAGCAATAGGCGCCCGAAAATCAAAAATTTATTACTTATTTTAATTTTATAACAACTTTTAACTAAAATCTCAATATTTGTATCGATTGATTTGGCTTTTAACCTTAAAAAATTGATATTGGACGATAGCGCACTGAGTTCAGTTTTAACACCTGCTCAACATGTAATTCTCAAAAAGAACATGGGACGATTGCGCGTTAAAAAGGATTAAGATTCCAAAAACGTCGGTTCTCTGTAAAGAACTGCGATATGACCCACAAATTACGGCATCTTAGCACTTTACATTTCCGGCTTTATTTTAAGAAACCACTTTCTAATCTTATATACATCGGGATAATGGGTAGTAGACTTCTGTTTATTATAAATTTTTATTACATGTAGTGTAATTGTGTTCTTTTGTGTGGGGATCTTATAAAGCAGATTCTCTATTAATATTCTCTCATGCGTGTTAATTTTGTCTTCTCTATGCGAATGAGCGAAACATACGGGGTGGCTCACCGAAAAGTTTTCACTCAAGTTCACCTGCAAATTACTTGAGCTCGGCGCGCAATCGCCCGTCCCGACATTCAGTAATGGCGCACAACTGTCCTACAGGATTAACTTAATTTAGGATCGGTTTTAACCGCGGCGCGCAATCGACCCATGCACCGAAAAATCAATCATTCAAGGTACCCAGCAACCTGGATATATCAAGAAATTTAAATTATTTACATTAAATCAGGGATTATTTTATCTGCAAAATTAGTTAGACAGTTGGTAATACAGCCTTAAAAATTACTGCTTTTAAAGAAAAGAAAAAGATAGAAGTCTGGCAATAAAATAGAAAAAGTTTCTGGAATATTGGGAACATTTTTGTTTTTTGCACCAGAATTGCTGTGTTTTTGCGCCACAAGTCTGGTGAACTTCAAATCCAAAATTTACCATTAAAACGTGCTTGAAGATGGAAAAGAGTTGTAAACTGAGCTTGTTTAACTCTTTATCATCTTTAAGTGTATCTCGAGCCTAAACTGTTGGAAATAAAAACCCCACGGGCCTTATCATACAAAATTTAATTCTTAACGACTTTTTCCCCTAACTTTTTTTCATAGTTTTGACCATTTACGCAGCGTTTTTTAAACTTATATGTATGCTTAATTACACAACAATGTTGTCGAAAAATAGCCACATAACTTAAATTTCTAAGAGGGGGGTTAATTGCCCTGGGTTCCCTCTTTAGCGGGCGCCCATGAATACATTGAATACAATCGAGATATGTCGAGATGTTTATTCTTCAACACTGACACGGTTTCATGACGTTTGCATATAATATCATGGCGCCAGTGTAAATATTTAGTTACGTCTATTATTACTGCGAGACGCGTGCCTTGCGACTCTCGCACGGCTATTATTTCATTCTTGATTGCTAAAAATAGCATCGATGGTATTTTCCATTTGGTGCAGGGGCTAGTCCTCACTTTTTTACACCGAACGTATGGAATAATCAATGAGGTTTATGGACAGGTTGTCGGTGATGAATGCGATCTTTTAACGCCAGACTGGCGCCCGCGACCTGAGATAATGTTCTCGCGTCTGCGATATGTCGTTTTACACCTAGATCGGCCTTAAACAATCTATCATATTTTCATCAACAATAAAACATACCAACCCGGTCACAACACCTATCAACCCTTGTTTCACCCGATTTAAAAGAATTTTGTCGCAGACGGTTGCTGTAACCATATATGAACGATCCTCGTTTGTTTTCTTCCAACTTTCTATTTGTTCCGATCGATGCACTTACGCCCTCGTCCGGTACTTCCATTCATAATTTTCAAACAACCGGAATCCGCTCATTTGCATTTCGATTACAGATTCTGACATCATCCAAGACATCGTTCCCCAAAGTGTACTCGATGAAGAAGAGAAAAGTAGTACTAAACGTAAGTCATCACCCAAACACACTAAACACAACTAATTTTATTATTCACAGATTATGCTGCTCTTCTCACTGAAAGGTCCTCCTTAGTCCTTCGAAATGATTTCCGACTCATGTCTAATAACCTCAACAAAAACAATGTAGTCGCTACTGGTAGATTCACTTTCCACAAGAAAAATCTTTACTATTCGTTCTATATTTCTGATAAAGCAGCAAGACCTCGAAGTCTTCAATTTGTTGACAGTGAAGGCAATATCCTTGAAGAGTTTGTCTTATCAAGAGCTGGAGGTTTAGTCAACAGTTTATATCAAAATGCAACAGGAAAAGTTTGTGGCGTCTGGAAAAGAATTCCTCACGAGTACCGAAAACGTTTCCGACAGGAAAAAATGTATGTGGCACTCGTATGGGGTGTCAAAGATCAAGCAGAGTTCACTCTTAGTGGACAAGTTATGAAATACACAGCTCTAGCTACTGAAAATTTCAGTTCATTACTAGAGCCAGCTGTTGGAACAATGACCGGTGCCGGTGGTACCGCTATAGTGTCAATTTCTACATCAGTATCAACCTCGATCTACATGGCAATCATATTTAATGGACTTTTTACAGAAGAAGACGTTGTCGATGTTCCAATCAATGTCACTTTGTCTCTCGACGAGAAAAAATATATCCTCCAAGAGGTACTTTTATTTTTTTTTAATACCTGCGGTCAAACCTCACTCTTGTTTTTCCAGGTTGTCCACGTCAAAAAACCTCACTATGAGTTAAACATGGTTGAGATCCGATCCCCAGTGACCCCAGCAGATCTCCGTCTTTTGACTCGTGGCCGCCTCGTTTTAACCATCTCGTCCGTCTCCAAACCAGACGCTCTTCGTCTTAGTGGTAGTGTTGTAACCAAAGTGAACTGTGAACTTTTCCAAACAACACTCGCGTCAAGTTCTTCCGATTCTAACCGGTACGGAACTTCGGGTCTTGCTTGGCTCTACTTAAACAATGAGGGCTCTCTAGTTTACAATGTTCAAATCGACAATCTTAAAACAACACCCGACAACACAACTTTTATAACTCTCGTGGACGTTAGCACCAAACGCCGGACAGAACTCGAAGACCTTACTCCGTCTTTTGATTTTGCCAATGGTTGGGCTAATGGTACTTTATCCAAACTCAGTCCGAAAGTTCTCGAGCCTTTGTATTCGGGAAATTTAGCCGTCAATGTTGCCACTCCTAACGATACTAGTCTTATCAGAGGCCGACTTACTGCCAAACCCGTTGCCGAAGCTCGCGACGCCCCAGCCCCGTTCTTGCTAAAACGAGAAAACTACACGCTTTCGCCTTCTGCAGTAGGCATGGCGTGGCTCTACGTTGATAATGATTGTTGTATCCATTATGATGTTTCCATTTCCGGTTTGGGTTCCGACCGGAAACTTGAACTCTACTTGGAACTGCTACCAATGTTAGCACCTGGTGCTCCAGTGATCACTCGATTCTTAGTTGACTTCCAAGGAAATCAAGTCGAGGGAAGTCCTGTAAATTCTTTGAATCGTGAAGAAATCAATCGTTTGGATAACGGTGTTGGTTTTCTTAAAGTCAAGGAAAAGGAAACGAAGATTACTCTTCTAGTGGCAACTATTCGTCACGTGATGGCTCCTTCGACTTGTCAACCACAAAATCCCGACAATGATGTTCATAGTCTTGTCGATGATTCAGATGTTGGTCCCAGTGGTGATTGTTTCTACGAAAACAAGTTCTACCAACAAGAAGCCCAGTGGACTTCCAGTGTTAATCCATGCACGACATGCTTTTGCGAAAACGGAAACAGTAAGTGTTTCACTATGGAATGTCCGGATATTACATGTCCCGAAAATATGAAGCTCGAAAAAATCCCAGGAGAGTGTTGTGGAATTTGTGTAAATGCCACTAGTTTAGTGGAAAATAATCGAAACGTGCCTCAGAAGTGTATTTTCAACGGCCAAGCATACTCCCCCGGGAGTAGATTCCATCCGTTCTTAATCCCTACTGGCTTTGACTCATGTACGATGTGCTCTTGTGACCCAGTGTATCTCGAAATCAAATGTTCGAGAATTTACAACGAGAAAGAATGTTGCAAACACTGTGCTCGTGTTGATTACAGCATGAACGGTACTTTCTCAGCCGATGATGAAGTCCCAATGTTACTCCATGGTGTAGTACCTCGAAAAGAAATTCCCTCGAAGAGTGCCGCCGAGCAGATATTAGCTCAAGGAGGCTGTCCTAATCTTTACGATAAGAGGAATCCACACGTAAATGGCAGTGAATACCACCCCTCCATCGACTCTCTCGGAGAGTACAAGTGTGTTACTTGTAAATGCGAGGTACGGTACTTATAACTTTGCTTTGTTTGTTGTTACAGTCTTTTTTTTTCCAGAATGGTAAATCAACCTGTTGGAGGGACTGTGATAAGGCCACTTGCGAGAAAATGTTCCGTATGAAGAAGAAGCAACGCACCGAGGCTGGATTCAGGAACAACAATCAGTGTTGCAATTTACGAATGTGCCGGAAGTACAGGCACAAGAAAGGCCACCGAATGCAAAAAAGTTGAATCGGTGGCACACTGTTACGTCACTAGTTAAACTAGACTGACCGTTGTACATGCATTGGAACTTTAAGGACTTCAAGTCCAGTTACCGTTTACCAAAGAAGACTGAGACAGTAGGATGGATGGAGCTGTCGTATTTATTCGAGTTAGCTTACGTCAGTTGTTTAGGTTAGGTTTTGAACATGGCGCAGTCAACTAATTCGGGTTTTTTTGACAGATTATTTATTTATTTTTTTATATGTAGTTTTCGGCGGGATATTACTTAATTACTTGACTGGGTCGCATCTTTACTATTTATTTGACATTGTATAAGTTATTCCATAGTTGTATCGGGGGTTCCTGCTTGACAGGAACTCAATACTCACTAGAGATGAAGGCTGATAGGGACGTGGGATTTGGACAGGAACCGAACTTTTATGTATAATATTTATACTCGATATTCTTCAAGTTTTATTTCTTGGGTTCTTGTACATATTCTCTTTTTTGTAAATTGTATCAATATCCTTGTAGGACATATCATTTGGTGCCATCCCCACAAAAAAATTCTTTTAGGTACTTAAAAAACAATTAAACTACACTCGTTAAGAGCATTTAATTGTAATCGGAATCTCCCTTGCAATAATACAGTATTTTGCTAAATTATTTTTTAGGTTATATAACAGTTTTTTGCGTGAATGTGATTTTATGGAAGTGTTAAGTTATATCATTTAAATAAATTTATTGTAAATAGTTTTTTTTTGCTGTATGATTATATAAAAACCATACGCTTTGTATATTAGTTTTTTTGTAGTTAAGACATAATAATACTTTTACTATTATCAAACTAACTTTTGTATTCAATAAGATTGTAATATAGTGATAAAGAGAGGGCCTGAAGATTGCATTTGGTAATTTTTATTTCTTCTGTTGACATTAATTAAGGACATGGAAGTGGTAATGCAACATATAATAACAATTCAAGCTATACATATAAGTGTACCTGCTAGCTAGAAATAAACGCTTCACAAACAATCCTCCATTTTTTTTTTACAATTTACTACGTCTTGATCTTCCAGCTTCTAAAGCCTTTTCTAAAACTTCCAAAACCATATCAACTTTTTCAGGGGTTGCGTTATACCCCATCAACCCAATTCTGAACACTTTATTTGCAGAAGGACCTAAACCACCACTAATTTCCACTGAATAACTGCAAAAAACCGGGGATTACTCAACACGCTTGCCAACCTAACCTAAACTCACTTCTTCATCGCAAAAGCTACAACTTCCCGCCAATCAACACATTCAGGGACTTTAATGGACGTTACTGTAGGCAACCTTTTATACACATCTTCAACAAATGGTTGCAGTCTTAATTTATCCAAGCCTCGGTAAAACCTCTGAGCGCACTCTTGATGCCTCCTAATCACATTTTCCAAACCCTCTTCAACAATTTGTGCCAAACCTTCCCTCAAGCCATATAAAAGCTGAGATGAAATTGTGTGGTGGTAGACCCGAGACCGCCCAAAGCAGTCCCAGTAATCTCCTAATACGGTCATGTCCCAATAAAGGACCTTCACGGGAGTCTTCCGTTCGAAAATCTTTCTCCTAAAAAAACAGAGCAAATAAATTAAATTTGATTAAAAGACACATACTGTGCCTTTGGGCTAAACGAGATGGGTGCTAGTCCCGCCGGAGCTCCTAGGACCTTCTGTGACCCTGTGTATACCGCATCCACGCCCCACCTATCAGCCAGCATCGGCACTCCTCCCAGAGAGGCCACGGTGTCCACTGCCAACAAGCATCCATATCTATGGCAGATATCTCCGATTCCTTCGATATTCTGATAGACACCGGATGAACTCTCGCCTTGGGTAACAAAGAGCAGGTGCGGTCGGTGCTTGTTAATGGCGTTTTCAAACTGGGCGAGGGTAAAATTATTGCCGATCTCGGTTTCAAGAGTGATTACTCGAGCTCCATAACGAGAAGCCATCGAGACAGCTCGTTCGCCCCAGATGCCGTTAATTGCAATCAGAGCCGTGTCTCCGGGTTCGAGGAGATTGCAAAGGACGGCTTCCATGCCTCCATGACCGGAAGCGCTCACAGCGAGAGTAAGGGGATTGGTGGTTTGGAAGACGTATTGGATGCCGGCTTTAACATCATCCATTACCTGAAAAAAAAAGGGATGAAGTGTTTTATTGGTTGCATAGGTTTTAAAACTAAAGTCAAGATTATTAATTGTTCATCTACAAAGGAGTTGGTTACATTATTTTTTTGTTGGTTCCAAGCATTTTAAGGTTGTTAAGACATTTAACAAAATTTGGTACTCGAAACTGACTTTTTTTATTTATTTTTTTATACATACATTGGAGAAACATTTTTGTTACAATATTTGTCGTCATTGTCCTCCAGATTGTATATTATTTAAAAAAATATATGGTACTTCCAGCGGAAAGTTGAGAAAAGTAAAATGAGTATGGAAGGAATAATTTGTAGATAATAATTCCCACTCTCAAAATTAGGCGTTTTTACATGACGTCATCCGGCAGCTTCAGGACAACGTTTCTAATGCTTTTTATGGCGAATAAATTATCAGAATGTTTTTTACTTATTTAGCGAACGTTATTTAAATTATCATTCAAGGTGACATAAAGTGCATTTCGAAGTCTATTTAAGAATGTACTCAAAACTAATTTTTTTCCGATTGTTTTATGTAAATTCATAATTATTAAAATAAAAACGCGGGAAAATTTAAAATTGTGTTTCAGTGTTTAACTTGTTTTGACATATTTCTTTTCAAGATTTTGGAGAGTTTGTAAAAAAAAAATTCCGAAGTTGGATTTGTAACACTTGGGGTGAACTTATGTATAAATAAAATTGGGACATCCTATCTATAAACTGACACATTGGAAAATCAAAACACTTTTTTGTGATTGAGTAAAATGTTGACAAGAGATTTATGACCTCACCTTCTAATTGGTAATAATGTAGCCGTTTAAAACAATGTTTAGTCTCATTTGTTTAAATAAAATTAATTATTGCCTTTTCGGTGCTAATTTTGTGATTAGATCTAAATTGAAAACAATACACGAAACATCTTGTTTATGTACCTAAATATTTAAATACATTTTTAATTTATTATTTGAACTAATTGCTTACATAATGCAATGATTCAGTACTCAAAGACACAAAGGCGCTTCGACATTCGGTGATATAATAGACATTTTTTGTTATCTTTTGTAAATTTATTGAAATTTCTCTTTGTTTTGAATTAGTTGTGTGCTAGCTCTCGAAGAGGACGCATCACAGCGGCTCAAAGCTGTGTACTTTTATTTATTATTAATTATTAAACGAAATATAGGACAAAACAGGAGACATCGCTGGAAATCTGGACTAAAGGTAAGTCCGAAAGAAGCAGAGGGGACTCGCCACATAAGGCAGAAGAAGAAGCATTAATTTCAGGATAAAAGGTAGGTTCGAAAGAAGTAGAAGGAGGGGATTCACCACCCAACAGTTGTGGCAGAAGAAGATGCTTTAAGTAAGACGTTATGTACAGTTTTACTTTGTTAAAATTGAGCTCTGTTTTAATTATTTTTTTTAAATCATCTTTTATGTAGGTGTAGTGTATTTTTTAGGTTAGAATTAACAGAAACCACGAGTGCCAACCACTTCCGACTATTCAACAACTCTTTTAAAATTTAACTGGCAATAATGTGTGTCTATTTATGTGTTTTGACAGTTGTTTTAAGTTTTAACTCAAAAAGACTTAACATTTCAATATTTATTTACATTAAGTACCTAGTATTTACAAGTTTTAAATTTTCAATCAGTATTTTTTTTTCTTTTTAGTATTACAATGTTGGCAGAAACTTCAATCACGATTCAACGTATTCGAGAATTTATCTTATATGATTTCACCCTAAATCTTATAAAGGCACTTTTGGAATTTATTTTTCAAACTTTGCAAAATCTTGGAAAAAATATGTCAAAAACAAGTCAAACACTAAAACACAATAAAATTTTTAATTTTCTTGCGTTTTAATTTTATTAATTTACATAAAACAATCGAAAAAAAAAATAGTTTTGACTACATTTTTAAATAGACTTCGAAGTGTACTTTATGCGGCGCCTTGAATAATAATTAAAATATCGTTCGGTAAATAAGTGAAGAAAATTCTCAAAATTTATTTGCGTAACAAGCATCAGGAACGTTGTGAAAACACCTCATTGCACAAAACAAAATTTTCTTCTGAGAGAACTAAGAATAGTTTTAGAAAAATTATGAATAAGCATAAAAGAACTGTATTTACGAGAAAAAGGAAATAAATTAAAGGAGAAGAAGAAACTATATTTAAAAAAAAAATGAAACAAAGGACTCTCATTAATGGAAAAAACCAAAGATGCTTGAGGAAAATTTAAAACAAAGAATGAAAGAGAAAGAAATACAAGAAGAACGCCGACATAAAAATAGAAGAAAATCTTTGAAAAACTTGCTTAGATATTGAATTTAGACGTTTAAAATTTAAATCTTCCGCGACTGCCAATAGCAGAGAAAAATTATTTAGTTGGCAACTCTGCTAAGTGCAGTCATCGCGTATAAACGAATTTGTGTGGACGAAGATGACGTCTGACTCGCATTGGTTTAACAGTCATTAGAGCTAATTTCCGCATTTTTAATCTTCTACAAATGTCAAAATATAGTGAAACCACTCAAAAAAATATACACGGATTTTTTAAGTTTGCTTAAAGACATATGTTTTGCCTAATTAGGGACTTGCGTTGTCAACATAAGTCTTCTACAAGTATTTTTAAACACTCACATTTCAACAAACTTCGCGCCGCCATCTTGTCAAGCAAAACTTAAGGCTTTTTGCTTCCTGGTGTTGATCACGACTTTCGGCAATATATATATAAAGTTACTTTGGTCTGCAATTTTCAGTTTTGAACAGTTTTGGGTCATTCATTACAATATTTTTAACAGAAACTTTTTAGAAATTAAAAAAAAACAGATTTCGAATTTTGGAAGATCTGGGAAAACAGAGTATTGTGAAACAAAAGTGGAAAAAAAAAATAAGCTGCAATAACTGAAATTTCTATTGATCTAGGTACGTCCAATTTTTGACAATTAATCTTTACATGATTTTATTTTTTTTGTCCGCGAGGAAGGCCCTTTAGCCCGCGGATCCTTGGCTAGCGCCTAGAAAGATTATGCTGAAAAGCATTCCTGGATACGCCTTTGCATTCCGCTCAATTACTATTATTTTCCAGACAATTTTTAGGTAGAACTGTACTATTTTTCACCAAAAGTGATTTCATTACTTCTTGATAAATTAATTGCTAATGTTTTTTAGCCAATAATTGAAAAAATAAATGGCACTTCCGGTGCAGATATCAGATGAACACATACGTAATAAGTACCTCCTGGTCCTGGCCTTAAGTCTTCTATTATTATAATTTAGGATTTGTTGCTAAGTTAGTTTAAAATGGTAATTAGAACTCACTCTGAAAATTTCCGGATGCATGTGTCCTAAAATGGGTCTTGCTATCGCTTCCATGACTCTTGGAGAGCAGTTGGAGGGTCCAGGACCCATCAAGGTCTTGGAGGGTACTCGTAGAGGTTGTTTTAAAACTTGGGGCGGTGGCACGTCCATGTTAACACGATGAATAATTTTCTTGGAATACCAATTTCATTGCAAATGATCGCTCTTTATTCACTGCTTATCAAAATAATAACTTTATCAAGGTTTAACCTTTTAACATCGCTCATGGTACCACTCTAGAATTAGATGACGAACTATGGAAAAATTATAAATGCATGGTCATTTTGAATGAATGGGCACAAATAGACCTAACTGATAACTTAGAATACATTAAGATGGGTCTGATAGGACCCTTCAACTTTACACAATATCGAGATAATTCCGCCTCTTTGAAATAATAAATAAATAATTGTGTCGTGATGGAGCGTGAGTGATAGGATTGTAATTTATGTTATTTCTCAGAGGCGGTTTAAAGTTCTTATTTTTCCGGTAACAAAACCTTTTGTTTATTTTGATAAGAAACCCTTTTACTTATGTTACACCCTAAATATTTATATAATGCATTATTTGACTTCGGTACCACATGGAAGCGCTCAAAAGACCCATAAAAGTTCTAATTACATAAACATATTGACATATTTGTCAATATGGCAGCTGTAATGTAATAGGCTAATTTTGAATCTAGTGCTAATTCGATTAGTAAATGTCATAACAACAGAGGGAACAATACCCAAACCTTTCTTAAAAATCATGTCATTGACTCATTGTTTCTTATAAATAAACAAGAATCAGTAGCGGACCGCTATCTTTGGTGGCCCTGAGCTATCGCTGTTTGGGGCCCCAATCGACGTTTCGGGAAAATTTTCTGACCCTCTTTTCAAAATTCTATTTACTTTCATAACAAATGTGGAAAGCAATAAAAGCATAGAAAAACTTTAAATCATCGAAAAAAACAAGAACTACTTTTGTAAGAAACAGGAAAGCAAATACTTTCTCGCAATTTCTGTGATCTTAATACTAAATCGCGAAATACCTTCCCATATCTCTGACACCTTTTCGTCTTTGATCCTACTACTAAATCAAGAAATATCGAAAATTTAAGTAAATGAATACTTGTTTACATATTTTGTGATCCTACTAGTAAATCGCAAAATATTAAAGATTGTCAAAGACCACATATTCTGTTAATATATTCTTGATTCAAAAGATATAGGGCTTGCCAATTAAAAAGTCGTAAAAATTAAATAGTCATAAAAACTAAGTAAACAATTATTAAATTAAATAGCCGTGGCCTTGATACAGTCGACCAGCTTTGTTTTCGATGAAACAAAGCGTAAAATAACATAGATCTAATAATAAGTTTTATTATTAACTCAATATAAAATAACTAATCATTGTCTAACTGGACAACTATGTCAACATTTAGTTACCAATTGATCACAGAACGGCAGCTGTTCAAGGCCACGGCTACTTCATTTAATGACTGTTTACATAGTTTTTACGACTATTTTACTTTTACGACTTTGAACTGGCGAGCCCTATATCTCTTGAATCAAGAATACCTCCACCTCGATTTTAATTGGAGAAAAGATTTAGTATCAGGATCACAGAATTTGCTAGAAGGTATCAGAGATTTAAAAAGAAATACTAAAAATTTGTAAATTTTTTGATTGAGTATTAGGATCATAGAATGTACTAAAAGGTGTCAGAGATTTACAAAATAATAATTAATGAAAAATTTCGATTTTTTTGGATTTAGTATCAGGATCATAGAATGTGCTACAAGTTATAACAGATTTAGAAAAAAAATATTAAAATCTGTATATTTCTTGATTCATTATTAGGATTACAGAATGTGTTAGATAGTATCAGACAATAAGAAAAGATTAATGAAAATGTTCGTTTTTGATTCATACATCATCAGGATCACAGAATGTGGTAGAAGGTACCAGAGATTTACAAAAAATTGATGAAAATGTCCGACTTTTCTTGATTTAGTATCAGGATCATAGAATGTGCTAGAAAGTATAAGAGATTTACAAAAGAATTACTAAATATTTGCAAATTTTTGATTCAGTATCAGGATTATAGAATGTGGTAGAAGGCATAAGTATAAGAGATTTAGAAAAGAATTATTAAAAATCTGTAAATTTTTGATTCAGTATCAGGATCACAGAATGAGCTAGAAGGTATTATAGATTTATAAAATAATTAATGAAAATGTTCGACTTTTCTTGATTTAGTATCAGGATCATAGAATGTGCATCTGTAAATTTCTTGATTTAATATCAGGATTATAGAATGTGCTAGAAGGTGTCAGAGATTTATAAATTAATTAATGAAAATGTTCGACTTTTTGGACACATTCAGTATCAGAATCATAGAATGTGCCAGAAGGTATAAGAACTATAAGATATTTAGAAAAGAATTACTAAAAATTTGTAAATTTTTGATTCAGTATCAGGATTATAGAATGTGCTAGAAGGTATAAGAGATTTAGAAAAGAATTACAAAAAAATCTGTAAATTTTTGATTTAGCATTAGGATCACAGAATGTGCTATAGAAGGTTTCAGAGATTTGGAAAGGTCATTTACCTAAAATGCCTTACCTATATTTCTAAACGCGTCCATTCAGACGTATCACAGCTTCTTAAACGCTAATTGATTAATCAGGCATCAAATTGTAAAATGTTTTAAAGTTGTCGTCATTTATTTTGCTTAGGCTTTATGTAACGTGTTATTTAAGAAGATATTTATTTGCGTTTGGTCTGCGGAGTGTGGACACGGTTTAGAAAAGTTTTATCTGGTCCTTCTTCCAGAAAGTCAATGATATTGTGGAGCCAATTTTTTTTTACTTTAACATATTTTACTGTGCATGGTAGATACAGTGTCTAATGGTTGTATATTAATTTCAGATAGGGCTTTCAAAGTTCGAGACAGAGTAAACACGTTAGATTTTTTTTTTATTTTTGTCTACGCATTACACACGCTAAGACAATTTTGACAAGCAGTATTTAATTATTGATTTATATAATTTATATTTATGTTATGTAATTTTACGTTTTGTTTTGTGTATTTGTATTATTGAGAACTGTTGGACTTTGCTTGTATGTTGTACTTGATGTTGTATTTTACGCACTGTCTTAACTTAAACATTCATACAGTCACATTTTAAGAAAACTTTGCCGCCATCTTGTCAAACACAACGTTGCACTTCTTTCCTCTCAGATGACGATCACGACTTTCGACCGTTTTATACAACTTTGAATTGAGTGTACAATTTTCGGTTTTGAACGGCAACTATTGTCATTTTGAGTCAGTGTAATATTTTCAATTAAAACTAGGAGAAACAGAATATTGAAAAACACAGGACAAAGAATACCTAAATAATTACAATTTAAAATTTTTGACAGTTTATCTTTTAATCATTTTTGTATTATAATTTCATAATTCGTTAATTTGATAGGTACTCTATTTAAATTTTTTTAGCCGCAAGGACTCACAGGACCTTAGACTACAGCCTATCAAGTTCATACCTAAATCCGCCCCTGATCGTTTCTTATGAATAAGCCAAGGTATTTTAGCAGTTTTGTAATTGTAACAAGAACCATTCATCAACATAATGAAGAGATTCCTTGTACGCGTTCATCCATCCGATCAGATAAACAAATTTTTATTAGTATCATATTCCTGGTCATAAACAATCGCTCGTTTATCACATGACGGACATCGAGTGTTGCAGTTGGCAGCGCGCACTTCGCCGTCTTGATGTGGCGTGTCGGCCAAATTCAATTAATTTCCTGAGTTGAGAAGAGGCCGCCGCAACAGATTTTATTTTATAACTTTGGAAGGAAGGAAAAAAAAAATTTCTATGCCTCCCTTCCAGACAACAATATGGCCACCTGTTGAGCTCGGAACGGTTTCGGATCAAGTCGGTTGCTTCGCCAGTCAGTTGTTTGCAGACATCGTGTTGTTCGGTACGCGTTCAACACGCTGGAACTCATCTTTCCAATACGAAAATATTTTAAATATTAAAAAATTGTGGTGGCATGTGAGATTTTTGTGAAGTGGAAAGGGACTTTTATTTATAAAAGTTGGTAAGTCTGCTTTTTGGTATACAATCTAAACACGGGTACCAACTTTTAACAAAAAAAAATTTTCGGCAGTTTTATATATGGAATTCTTCTTGGATTAGGTATGTTAATTTGAGATTTTTGTGAAGTAAAAAGGACTTTCTTTTTTTAAAAGTTGGTAAGTCTGCTTTTTGGTATACAACCTAAACACGGGTACCAACTTTTAACAAAAAAAAATTTCGGCAATTTTATATATTTTTCTTGGATAGTTAGGTATGTTAATTTTGGTGGGTTTGATTGCATTTTGGGATGCCGGAAAACCGGTTGTTTGAGGTTATGTTTGTGTGAAGTACCGGAAACAGGTGATTCGGGTAATACCCGAACAATTTATTTAATAGCAAGCAACACAGATGTGAAGGTTGAGTGGCCCCTAAGACGTAAAGAAATCAATTAATAAACGAGTAATTAAAGTCTTGGTGCGATGGTATCACCGGAGAAGGATTTATGACCAGGGCAGGTGTTTGGGCCCCCCTGATAATATCCACGCAAATGCAAATCGCGGATTCGATTACACTCGAACCGTGGCTCTAATTAAGGGTTGAAGGGTTTCGAGAAGCCAACTCTTGGCCGAGTTTTAAGTATAGCCGTTACAAAAACGCGACCACCCAAACTGAACATGCGAACAAATAAAAGTGTAAGTTATAATTTCAAATTAAAACGTGTAATAAAGACTCGTCCGACAACCTGAAATTTAAATTCACTTAATTTGTTTGGTTTTAAATTAAGCTGATTACGTGGAAAGGAGCTGGGAAATAGTCTTGACCACGCAACACACGCGGGCTTCAAAATTTAAAAGATTTCAATTTATGACATGGTAACGGGACTTGTTAAACAGACACTTTATTTTATGGTAATTTGTTTTAATTAACGGAGGCTTCCGAAGATTTCTGCGGGACTTCCGAAGAATTCGAATGCTAATCGCTGAGATAAGTGGATTAGAAACTTTAGTCATCAGATTGTGGATTAAGAAACATCGAATATTTCGACCAAATCACAGCGGTTTTGAGTTTCACTTTTTATTGTTTTTATGTAATTAATTACATTTTTCTTGTTAAACAAAGAGTAATGTTTACTGTTGAAACCCGAAACCATTATCTTATACCAGATGGACGTAGTCAAACAAGTTTATTCAAGTTAATTGTTGGTATTTTACCGAAATGAAAGTTTGACGTTATAGAGATGAGCTGTCAGATAAATGACATAATAGCTGTAATACCATCTGAAGTTTATAAGAATTATAAACTTTCTTACGACATCAATAAATTTATTAAAAACTAAATTTCAGTGGTGTTTCCTTTGTCTCACTTCCTTTTTAATGATGTCACACTTATTACTATTACTAGTAATCATTTATAATATTGCAAAACAATAATCAAGAAAATTTTTCGTGACCTTTCGATATGAATGTTGATAAATTTACTCAATTAATTTTTATAGTTCTCTAAACCTAAATAGAGAAGATACCAATGATGTCACTGATGTCATTGCCATTATATCTGTTTCAGTAGTATTAGAAATTTTTATATAATGATTATGCAAATTTCTTTTCGGATATAAATTGATTAACGCCATGTTTCTGGGACGTGAAACATGACTTTTATAACATTTATTCAGCGAAAAGTACCACTAGACCTTTTAGCATAAGGGGCGTGGATTCTTGTCAAGTCTGCAGGTGTCGAGGTGATTAGGTATTGGGATAAAAAGTCTATAAGGAGTCTATTCTATCAACAGAAAACATTCACGAAGTGGTTGTTTGGACAACGATTATAAATATTAGCAAAAGTCAATGGAGTTACTCAGATCAATGATTGTTTCGGGAATTCATTTCTCTAGTTCCAGATCTATAATTTGATCCACATAAATACTTGTGGGGAATCTCTACCTCCATCGGCATGAATGGCATTAATTATTTTGAGTAAAGAAGATATAAACACTAAGTTGGACTCAACAATAGGACAGGATCAACTAGTCATACTACACTATACTTCTTATAGCAGAAAATAAGACTTTGACTTAAGTCATAACTTATTTAACAAAGAAAATGTAATTGGACTATTAGTACTTCTCCCAATCAGTTTTCAATTTATGACACTATTTTATAAAGAGTTGGTAGGAATTTTAGGCTAGTGGCTGATTTTTAAATGCCCTTGCATGCGGTCTCTTATTACTTCGGGTTTAAACTCACCAGTAGGTGGTAACAGCTTAAATATGGCTGGTTTGTTAACAATAACTTTTTACTTTAGTCAAATTCTTATTTTCTAATAAAAAACTATAACTAAAAATTGACCGAGTTCAGGCGGTTTAAATCTTGAAATTCGAGAAAATTTGCTGTTTTCGCTGTTTTTTGTCATTACCTTGAAGTTTATTTAATGTTTCGAAATTTTTGATTGAACACTTTTGATTGAGCTGATAAAATTTTCAAATTTTTTTTTTTTTTAAGGCTCTTAGATAAAACTTGAACGAGTTGAAATTGTCGGAAAAACCCTATCTTATCTACGATTTACTCGATATTTAAGTGGGTAGCGCAATGTTTTTTATTATATAGGGTTGGCCAAAAGTATGGAACGAATTTTCGGCTAAATTATAAACATTTAAAAATATATATGATATGAAGTTTGAATGGCTTTAGAAACGCGACTTTGTTAGCGTATTAGTCCCCAGTACAATGTCCTTAAAAAAAAATTTCTTACATACAAATGTAAAACTTTGTGAGTGCCTTTCTTGTAACGAGTCATACCGACATCTTAGGAGTGATGGACACTCCATACGCAGCATGATTTTTGTCGGACAAGTTGACCACTATTATAGTTTTAAAATTTAAAAATTGTGATCAACTTGTCCGACAAAAATCATGCTGCGTATGGAGTGTCCACCACCCCGAAGATGTCGGTATGACGGCATTCGAAAACGCAGCAGCGCCGAAAATTTCCAATTAGATAAGTTTGTCGGACTCGTTGCAAGAAAGGCACTCACAAAGTTTTACATTTGTATGTACATATATATGGACTATACATATTTAGAATTTTGGATGGAACTCTACCTTAACTGTTCTTATATTTCACTGTGATAAAGTGTTTATTTTATCTGGTATTTAAGTAATGTAATAATGTTTATGATATATTATCATTAGGTACGAGTATGTCAATATCGCGACGCCAGAAAAAAACTAAACTATAAAAACTAAAAGAAAGTACTATTCGCGACAAAATAAACTGAACACCAAATTCTGACCTTGACAGAAAAAATGTGTAAAGCACAAAGAGCAAACCTTTATGATGATTTGCTCTCTAACCTCAAATTTCCCAACGGCACAAAAGTCGATTTTTAGCGTTGAATTATATTCGTATGGTTTTGAATCGTATTCGTTGCGTACGTCATGATTTCGTAAGACGCTAAAAACTAAAATACTGAAGAACTGTCAAAAAAATATGTAATGGTCAGTTATTTTGTCGCGAATAGTATACTTAAAAAATTAAAAAACACACATTGTAATTTTACTATAATATTTTAAAAATATTTTTATATATCGAAAAAATATTGCTAATAAAGTGAACGGTTTATAATAAATTGTAATGAAATATGAGAAAAATCATTCAATTTTTTCTCATTTTTAAGAGGAATTTGTATCTTTCCTACCGACCTCACCTTATCAATAAGAAATAATGCTGTGCAAGGGTTGTGAAGTCTCCACAAAATAAAGTAAAATTAATTTTTTTAAATAAATTTTTGCAGTTTTTTATAGGAAAAAGATCAGGCTATGCTTCTGTAGTAATGTTTTGTAATTATTATTTTTTAATTGCTACTTAAAACTGCTGTTAAAATGACTAAAAGAAGACAAAGTTTGTACTTCAATAATTAAAAGTAAAAATTAAAAAAAAATAACCTTGGAGAAGCATAACCTGATTTTTTTCCTATAAGAAACTGCAAAAGTTTATTAAAAAAATAATTTTACTTTCTATTTTATGGGAACTTCGAAACTCTTGCAAGGCATTATTTCTTATTGGTAAGGTGCAGTCGGTAGGAAAACAGATTCCTCTTAAGAGCCTCAGGGTTTTATAAACTATTAACAGAATTTTTTTTGTTCTACCATTTTGTCAATGTTTGTGTCGTCACAGTGAAGACAATGTTTCTATTTTTCTTCGCTCTACCATACAGTTTTTATGATCTTCTTGGAAACGAAACTGCTTATCATTTTTGATCGTTTATTTATGAGGGTTTTTGAAGGCAAATACACAATTGATGTTTGATTCCGTGTTTAATAGCATGTTTTCTAACTACTTGCTAAAGGAGTAAACTTTGGATTAAACATCGATTGGGTAGGTATTTGCTGTCAAGTTGACAATAATAAACGCTCAGTAATGATAATCTAATCACTGTGATTTTCAAAAAGTCTGTTAAGTTTTGTAGTAGACCGAAGAAGAATAGAAAGAGTGTATAGTAGAAGGAAAAGGTCTAAGAAACTCACTATGAAAGTCGGTTGATAAGTGCACAAAAATTTATGGTAAGAAATTATTGGTGTCATAAATAAATGACAAGGCACTAGGCACTACGTCCAAATTCTTAGGTCGACGGATTAAGAAATTGTTGTAATTTTTTTTTTTTTTTGGTCGGTGGGTCTTTTGTAGTTGACCGTAACAAGAATAGTGTTTATTGAGGTGTGTTGTAAAGGGGCTGATTACTAACAAATTCCTGCATAAGTCAGTTTCTCATATCTTTTCTTTCTTCTATATTTACTATCGTAGGATTGGACTATATATGAATAGTATATGGATGTATATTCAGCAACAGCATGTTTCAATTCATGCGGCTATAAAGGAACTAAATAAAAAATGAATTGAAACAAAAATTGCTAAAACACTAAGACTACAAGCAGTGATTGATTCATCAAAATCGAAGAACAATTTTGACGAATGCATTACTAGAAGCCAGGATAGCAATTTTATTTTTAAAAAAGAAATATTCCCATCTTTAATTGTTTCGAAAGAGGGAAAGTAGACGAGAAGGATGTGGCTATTTTGAAAGTTGCGATAAAATTGCCAATAACAGAGATCCAACAACTATAATAATAAATCTTAAAGAGGTTAGAAGTGAAGTTGCAATTAACGAATTCCAAACAGAAGGCTCAAATCCGGAATCTGTAAAAATAAAAATGAAAGAAGAAAACACTAAAACTACCAAAAACAAAACCCACAAAAAGCAAAATGTAACTCACGAAAATGCAAATGAAAACAGTAATACCACGAAACAAAAAAGGAAAGTTAAAAAGAAATCGTGGAGCATCAGAGCACACAAAAGACAAACCATGAAGATGTAGAAGAGACGAAAATAAAAGACAACAATATAATAAAGGGTAGTCATATTAGTTCTGAGGTTGCAAATTTAGTATCTTCAAAGAAGTTTCTATTTCTCTGACGTTTGCAAGAAGAAATGATCAGTGCTATATTAGCGTAGAGTAAACTCTCGCAATCTTCTTGCTCAACTTCCACGATATTGAAAAAATTTTTTTGCTTTTTTGATAAATTGAGTCAGTATTTTCAATTTATTCTATAAAGTGACAACCCAGTTTGTTGGGTATTTTCCACGGCGTGTTTGTTATTGCTGCCAACTTTCAACCTTTTACCTGCATATTTCTCATATCTGGCTTTAATATTTATTGCCAAGGTTTAATACCTATATCGCTTTTGTAATCCAAATTAGAATTTTCGCGCCTGATATGGTTTTTCGCCCCTTAATTTCCGTGTTCGATATGCTATCTTTTGCTTCCATCTAATTTTATTTCCCGCCCCTGTGCTAATTCGGGGAATGTATGTTATCACTCCTGGCAGTAATTTTCTTCGTAAAATCAGGTTTTATTTGCTTACAAAGCCCGTTTCACACCCAACAATAAATCATAAATTCGAGCCAGTCCGTTTTCTGTATAAATAGTAGTAATGGCAGTGGTGGCACGTCCGTCCGTCTACCTGCCCCACAGCCATTATCCCTAACAAGTAGACACGCTGAGGCTGAGGTTCTGGTCTTGTGACCACGCGTCACCTGTGCTTGCCTGCTAGCCGCAAGGAGTAAAGAGTCAAGTGCCGACTGCATTCTCGCGTTTCGTACATTTTCCACCGCTAATAGCCTTTCATGCAATTAGCCGTGCGCCCCCTGTCGGCGTCTCAACGCCCAACTTGGGTGGCACACCAATCAGTGTCAAATTTGAAAAATTCACTATAAAATCGGATTTCCCACGGCAATGCTGTCCAATTAACGATTTGACGATGACAAGGTGGCAGGGTCAGTCTGAATTTCCTATTTACGGTGTGTCGGTTTTTTGCTAAGAGTTTGGCCGAAGCCGGTCGACCTTGAGCACGCGGAGCCATGTTTTTGCCCGTGATTTATTTACAGTGTATTTATGACAAATTATCTTCGGCATTGTTTGGTGTTTTTGTTGTTGCCAACGTAATTACAATCCTGGTGTATCTACTAGATCTGTTCTGTCAAGTGCTCGGAACGAATCCCAGCTGGAACCGATACGATAATAGGCAGGTGGGACAACTTGAGGGACCCAAGCTCACGCCAGCTACCGCTTTAACAATTTGTCTGGTTTAAACGCGCATTGGACAGGTGATCCTAACGGAATTTTTAACTATGAAATTCTACCGATCTTTCCGGTATATCTATCTTCGCAGGGCTTGTTATAGATATAGTCGCCTCGGAAATCTACGGTCCCTGACTTCTAAAGTCCGCAATAAACCAAATAAGGCTATTGTTAAATCTAATTATAAGCTAACATCCGGACGGAGTAGTTCTCTACTTGAGGCATCGGCAGGGACCGTAAAATTTGGGGATAAGTAAAATTTGCATAAATATCCTATCACTGAAGATTGGTTGACCATTATCGGACTTATCCTTATTTTTTAATGTTAACGTATTCTTGTTCCTCTTTTGCTTTCAGTCCTCGTTGTTCAAATTTTCGTAGATTCTTCTTTTGCTGGCAGCCGTCGTGTCTAAGTTTTGTTACATTCTTTTTTTCTTCTAATAATTGTTGCTTAACTTTTTTTTAAACTTTTGTTTTGTTCTTATTTTTCTTCTAATCGTAGTTTTTCTTGTACAATGTTTTCTCAGACTGGAAAAAGAATCGATACTCACAAAAAATATCGATGTCTGCTTAGGCATCGATACCGATTACAATCAGGTATCGAAATATCGATACTTTCAATACTTCTGATACCTCTGATATATCCGACACCTCCAACACTTCCGATACCTTGATAGAGTTCTCAGAAAAATATTTCGTGTTTACGACATATTCCGGTATTTAACTTTCACTAATTTTTATGAAAGTCTAATTGCAAACTTTTTACACTAGAACCCAATAAAGGGAAGTAAACGGATTTCGCCAATGCTGGACCAGACCCAACACGTGCTTAGCATTATCCTGTGTTAGGGTGGTCATAAAGTTATTAAAGAATTAAAGCCATAAAAAGTTGTAAACAAGAAATATCTTTATGAGGACTTTACTTCCGATACCTTAAATACTTCGCTGTTTCTGATACTTCAAGAAAATTTTGAAACAGTTTTGTCGCAAAAGAAAGAAGAAAATTCAGATGATTAACGTAAAAATTATTTCACTTTTTAAACTTGTAATATTTTATTATGTACCTTCAATATTTAGGATATCTCGAAACTTTTAATACCCCGATACCTCCAATACTTCGATAACGATACCTCGATACCTCCAATACTTTCGATACCTTCGATACTTGCGATATCGTGTAACCTATGATATTTTGCTCAATATCAATACTTCGCAGGTATCGATAAAGGAGGAAGGAGGTACCGCCTAGCTCTATTTTTTTCTGAATGCTGTTTTTCGTCTTAAAATATTTTTCTCTAAACTTATGTAGATCTTTTTATTTACAATTTTTCCTTGTTTTTTCCTAATCGTTGATTTTCAAGTTTCTTTAGAATATGTATTCTTTTGTTCTTACAGAATTTTGTTTTTCGTTCTTTGTCTTGTAAACGTAGTTTTTGTTCTTATTGGTTTCAGTCGTTTCTAGTTTTTCTAAGTGCGCCTTTGGTTTCATTTTTTATTTAAAATCTAGTTCTATTTTTTCTTCAAAACGTCTTTTCGGTTTTTTTTTGTTAAATCTCTGGAAATTGTGTGTTCTATTATTATTTTTAAATTGTTTTAATTTTCACCTGAGGATGACAACTTTGTTGTCGAAACGCGCGTCGTGTTAATGTTAAGTAAATGTTTCATGTTAGTGGGTGTTTTACGTTTTATGATGTTTTTAACAAAATACATACCACCTTCTTGCAAAGTTTTTCAAAGGGCCGCAAAATACCTAGCGGCGGCAATGAGTGTTTATTTGTCTTTATAGCTTTATTGTCTACGTAGCTTATGTAAGTGTTATAATCGCCCCCAATTACAGCTGAAGATATCTTTTGAACTTTTCATTGCAGCTTTAGATTCCGTAATAGTCCTCAAAAGTCAAAACACCTTCGCTACTGTACTGTTTCTTTCAGTATTGCCACAGCAGCAAGTTTAGGTACCTCAATAATCTCCAGACCCTCTAAATATTTCAATCGAATATATTTAATCGTAACCTTAAGACTCTCGCTGTTATATTATTCCTTCTACTACTCCTACACATTACGTCTTACCTTCAGGAACTCCATATATTATGTGATTCATGTCATTAGCAAGCCACGCTATAAACTTATAAAGAATGGGAATTCTGGATGAGGCATAGATGAAAAAAATTATCAATGAAGTGCATTTAGATAATAATTATTATAAAGTAAATATAGTATATAACTATAGCATAACTTTTTGGCCTGTATTAAAATTTGCTAGTACTAAAATGTACACTAAGACCGGCCCTGAATCTTGGAAATTTAGATTGCCATTCCGCGCAAGCATTAAGTGCTCATAAATTTCGCGAGCCGGTTACTACGAAAAATCATTTCCGGTTAACTTGTGTCAACACTGATAACGAAATGCATTAGCTTGAGAATAAATATTTAGTTTTTGGTCTGATTGAATTATCCTGAAACACGCGATTTGGGGATTTTTGACGCTACCAACTTAATTGTACACCAATCATAAAGTTGCATCCCGGTCACGTGAACACGTAATTATCCCGCCACTTTCAAATCATTCTCGAGGGTCATCCTGAAGCAATTAGAGTTCACACACGCGCATCGCGAGCCGCTCTAATGATCCTTGTTGATGATGGACAGATAATATCGTTATGGACTCCGGTTTATTTAACAATACAGTCTAGATATCTCTCATTGTGCCCAACCATTAGCGGTACGACGACACAAACCTATCGTAATTATTTCGAAATTTAGACTTATTACCATGGCCATGTACCGGAATGATATCTATCTATATTTATACTTGTCTCAGCAAAAACTTGCCGAATGGGACGTTGGGACATTCTTTCTCAGTCCAACCATGCGTGTAATTAAACGACACCAATGATAAACAAACTTTATCCCCTATCCACACAATTATAAACAACCCATTTCCTATTATTTACGATCCCACCTCCCACGTCAACTCATAAATTCCCCTTTTTAGAATCGTGTTAATTTCCTAACACTTATCGCAAAAAAATGGCTTTATTACATAAACCTTATTTAAAACGGATTTATCACGAACTCGGGACAAAATTACGTGACGTTTAGGCCGATTTATAAGATTAATGACGTTTTCCGATAGGGAACGAAATGGAAACACGCAAGAGGTCACCTTAGGACCAATTTTTACGCCTTGACCAAGTCCAACCAAATTTTAACCAAGGAGATTTCAGTCACGACACTAGACAAGGTTTTAGCACCTTCATTTCGGCTATATACCAGCTCTAGTACTTTTTTATTTTCTTAAATTGGTAAAAAGCAATTAACACGTAAAAGCCATTACTAGTTGATTCACTTAATTGGTTTAATCATTTCGAATAGACATTTGGTAGTACCGACTGACTATCTTACCTCCCAAGAGAACGTTCACTAACAATCTTGAAATTTTTCGGATACATTTTTTAATCGACAGCTCTAGTAATCTTGTCCGAGTCTTTGGCATGTGCGTGCCTGTAATTACGCTCGTGTGATTATTTTTTAGGTGATAACGAGCGGCATTTTCAGCCAAGTAGTTTTCTAGTCGTGAAGATTTGACCTCGCTTAACCTCGCTTGAACATCGTTCGGGTCACTAAAGGCCATGATTTCTCCCGGTAAAGCATACTTTGAGCTTAAATCGCAAAGAAAGCCCTTGGCGAAAAAAAACAAGTGTAAACTTGTACTAATTTATTACAGGAATCATTTTTTTATATGGAAATGGTCAACAGCTCCTTTTAAAGCTTCAATGAGAAGATCGACGATTTCAGGTTTGCTGTTTTGGCCCAAAAAGCCCACACGGACTGCCTTGCCTAAACAGGGACCATGGCCGTGTGTGATATCAATGCGGTAACTAAAAACAAGCAATACAATTTTTTGGAACAGGTTTGGCCTCAAAATACTTTTTTCTGAGGAACTCAAGAAACTCTCGATGGTCAACTTCCGGTGGAAGCTTCACGCAAGTGACTCCCTTGAACCGGTTTTCGACCTTTTCGACAAATGACTCAAGACCTATCTCTTCGAGTTTCTTCCAGAAGACTTTAATGTTCTTATCGTGTCGTTCCCAGATTTCTAACATACCTTCCTCACAAATTTGAGCTAAAGCCTCACGAACTGCTGCTAGTAAATTCGAAGAAAAAGTGTAATGGTACTGTCTTGGCGAAGATGTACAATTCCAGTACTCTGCCAATTTAATCATATCTAAATAATAAGGGGGTGGAGCTTTTTTTTCTCTCATACGTTTCCTGAAAACAATTTTGAAAAAAAGCGCTTAAAAATGTTGGGGAAATTACTCAGCTCGTGGACTAAAACTGAGCATGCAAGCACCAGGAGGAGCACCGATAGCTTTCTGACTACCCGCGCTGATTGCATCTATTTCCCATCTATCCATAAAAATTGGTTCTACTGCTATAGAAACAATAGCATCAACTGCAAATAAGCAGTTGTATTTATGACACATAGCACCAAGACCTTCAAGACGTTGAAGAGTTCCTCCTGTTGACTCTCCATGAGTCACAAATAACATTTTAGCTTTATGTCGTACAACTGCTACTTCAAGTTCTTGCAAAGAGAAAATTTCACCTGGTTTTGACCTGAGTGCAAGTACATTAAGATCTGAGAGAGTTAAAGAAATTTCTGTTAATAAAAATTCTTACTGTATCTTTGGGCCATATCGACCATTTTTTCTCCCCAAGTACCTCCAATTGCTATAACTATCGGATCACCAGGATCTAGAAGATTTACCATAATTGCTTCATTTCCTCCATTTCCCGAAGTTTGACTCACTAGAGTCATAGTATTTTTAGTTTGGAAAATATACCGAAGCATTGCTTTCACTTCATCTTGCATCTATTGTACAAAAAAAGTGTTCTAGTTCTAGTGTAAAACTCGCAAAACTCACCTTAAAAATTTCGTCTCCTAGAGGATTCAAACATTGTCTTGATAAAGCTTTTGCAACCCTCGCAGTGATATTAACAGGGCCAGCACCCAAGAGAAGATACTCGGGTGTGGAAAACTCCTGTCCTGATTTTTTAAATTCACAATTTACGTCCAGTTGCCTCGACATATTTTCAAGTAGTAAAATCTCCAGTTAAGATCTGGTCTAGTAACACCTTTTATTTGATCTAAGATAGATAAAAAATTGCATATCATTCTAATTGACGAAAATATGTCTTTGGAGTTTTCCTCTACTGAAATCTAGCGGAAGGACAGCTGCAATAACATGTGGAGGATTTTGGAGACGCAAGCGCGCAGATAAGCCGTCCGCATGGACTTGACAGTATCACAAAAGTTGCAGTGTGGAGTGGTAGTGTCCTCAAGATGTTGCGTAAGTCCAAAAACGAAAATTACGAAAGGAAGTCGCTAAATATAGACTGAAATTGTCTCACTTCCCGGTATTAGGCGAAAGCGAGCACAATAGGGGTGCTCTATAATGTATACGGTGGTCCATTGTATTCGAATAAATGCAAGTCTAAGCATTGAGGGTAATGATGTATTTCAAGCTTTTCAAGCTGTCGTTAACCCCGGATGAAGTGACTTTTTGGGGGATGAGAGCGTGTGCCTTTGTTTACGTTTTTTAACGGAAAGAAAGGTAGAAAATTGACAATTTATCAAGTAAATATATCAGCTTGTGTCTACACGAATTTGTTTATATTTCCTGCTAATAAAAAATAAACACTTACTGTAAAATTGCTTGTTTGGATAAGGATCGATTATATTTTCAATATTTTATCGTTGAAACTTTCATCAAGGGTAAACGTATCAAGTATCGATTAAATGAATGGAGTGCCATTCTTCTATTTATATTCAATTGTATATGAATTATTTAACTCGTACTTTGCGCAAATGAAGGTGGAATCTAACGACGACTTTTAGAAAATCTAGGTTATAATCGACTACTATTGGAAAACATTTACCTCAAAAGCCAACAAAAACCCAATTGTCTTCATTTTTTTATTACAAGTACTTACGTAATTACTTTCATTTTTGTTTTATTTATTGTTTCTTTATTTATTTAACAGTTGTAGGATATTACTCATATTTTGCTGCTTTTCTGTAAAATTTAAAGTAAACAACATAAGATTGACGAATCAGTGAATCAGACTACATTTTTTTTGCATAAATGGTAGTATGAAGGTCTGGATTAGAAATATATCACGAACACAAAGTAAAATACATAGTAGGAAAGAGTATTTTTTCAATTGTCAGGCCGAACCTACATAAAAATATTTTCGGGAGTGAGAGCATCAGCTGCTTAATCTTGCGATGTGCTTTGAATTTAAAAAAAAAACAAACGGTTTTGACAGTCAAAGCAAAGTTGCAGCCCTTTCAGCAGGTCTAGCCATTTTTCTGTTTGTTTTCAAAATTCGTTTGTCTATTTGTACTGTCTGTAATAATTTAGAGTTCTGCCTGTACTATATTACAGTTCTGTCTTTGACCGATCTTATTTTTTTATTCACCTTTCAATGTGCAGTTTTATTTTTTTTGCTCTTGCTTCTTCTCTAATTTGCCGTTATACAAATTTCTTGAATTTTCTTAGTTTTATGACTTGAAACTCGTCACGATCTTTCTTCTTACAAATTGTTTTTTATCTCTCTTTTTTTACACTTGATGGTATCAATTTCAGTCATAACTTTATTATTTTCTTTCAATATCATCCATTACGCAACAAAGCGAACCATTTCTTTGCCATCTTCTTCTGTAAATTGGAACACTTTTAATTGCTTTATTAGAGCGAGTTAGCCCTTCAGTTCTTGCATCTTTTTCCTTTACTGTTCTTCCATTTTCTTTCTTGACTTCAATATACTCTTGAAGAAGTTTCTTATTTCATTACTTAGTGACGGCAGTGTGTTTTGTGCTTTCTTCTTTTTTTTTATTCACAGTGTTTTCTAAATTATTCTTTGCGTTATCTCCCAAAGAAACAAAAACAAGTTTGTGTTTCTTCATTATATTTTCTTGTTTTTTTATTTTTCTCGAGAATTATTCAATTTTGTTGCTATTCCTAGGATATTTTTCTTTAAGTGGTTATGACTTTGTTGCAGATTTTTCAAGCACTTTTTTTTCTTCAAATAATCTTCTGAGTTTTTGTTTTGTCAAAATAGTCAACTAAGAGGCTTTATCCTTTTAACGAATTTACCTAAATCGTCCGATTATTTTTGTTTCTGTTGACTTTAGTATGAATTTGTTCAACACTAGATTTTAAGGCATCCATTGTTTCAATCTCATATTCTGTTGGATAACTAAAAATTGTAACTCTTTCATTCTTTTATGGAAATTTGCGTTTAGCTTAGTTGTTGCCATATTTTGAGCTTTCAGTTTCTTATTTTCTGTTTTAGATCTTTTGTCTTAAATGCCCAGAAATCAATGTTTTGATAATTCTCTGTTTCTTTCAACAATTTATAAAATCTTAGTCACTGTTTCTGATAATAATTCTTCTTTCAATTCGTATCAGCAACATTTTTAAACCAGAAATAATATTTTTATAATCATGGATAGCTTCCTTTAACCACTTTCTTATAAATGATAAAAATCCAAGTCAATCTCATAAGTTTAATTAAATAAATTCCTACATAAAATTTGCAGAGCGTTTTCGAGTTATCTGACATCGTCAGTGCCACATTTTTGTCAATAATAAATTAAAACATAATAAAAATATATACTAAAAATAGGATAAATCGTTATTTTTAGTAAACAAATATGTTGATAGATCTGACGCATCAAATATATAAATAATATACATTAAATGGTTGCTATTTGGTTTTATTTATTTATTTGATGTGTCAGATCGATCAACATAATTATGCCATCGATTTTTAACTTTATCTTATTTTGTGTTTCTACTTCTTTTTTATATTCCAAACTAAACATTTCACCGGAAATTAAGTTTTTTTCACAAAGATTTTTCTTCAATTTCTGCATTATATTTTTGTAAGATTTTCCTGAAATCAGATTTTTAGTATAAAGTATTTTTTTCTCTGAAATTAATTTTATTATCAAATTTCTAATCTCACTTAATTCTAATTCAAGTTTTGTTTTAAAACTGAACTCAAAGACTTTCAAATTCTGCTTTTAAAGTTTCAGACAAAACAAACATTTCTTTATCATTCCTTATCATTTTGTAATTTTTTTCCGTCAATAATAGTTGATTTCGGACATCTTCGTTTTTTGACTTCGCTAGTTTGTTTTTTTCTCTAGACTCTATAGCTTCATTTCTGTTCTTTCTGGTTGTTTTAATTTCTGATCCAAAGATTATGTTTCCTTTTCTAAAACTTCTTGCGACTTTTCGACAGTCTTCAATTCCGATTTCAGTTCTTCCATAGATGTTTTAATTGAATTTTTTTTTCTCCACCATTTCTAATTATTCTAGTTGCATTTTCCTGAATCATCAACATAATCACTCAACTTATTTTTCAATTGCTGCCATTTTTTGTTTTCATTTCTTTCATTCCTCAAATCTTGGTTCAGTTGTAGCTTATCTAACTCAAGAGTGTTGATTAGATTAATGCAAATCTACCAAATTGCTTTTACTGCAAACATTTATCTTCACAAAGTTAGTCTTCTCTTCAAAGGATTGCTTTTAAAAATCTATGCAATCTTTTCTTCCTCGCTTCAGTTGCTTTATTTTTCTGTTTCTTTCAAACAAGTTTCAAGTTATTCCTGTATTTTACGGTAGCACATATTGTGCCAAAATTTGTATCTAATAATTTTTCAATCGATATCGTTATCGGTAGTTGACACTTTTTATTTGGTTTTTCCAATTTGCATATAGTTCGGTCGTACAAACTTTTACATATCGTTTTCCTGGAATATTGGTATATTTTTGCCACACCTGATGTGATATAATCTTGTTTGCACATTTCGCATAAGGGAAGGTCTCTTTATCTAACCGCATGTTTGCAACTTTTTAAAACAAAATTTCCAAGTTGCAAAACAATGTTTTCAGCAATCCCATTTTTAATTCATCGGCCGAACCTAAAAGATTCTTAAAATAATAGGATCCGAGCACTTAAAAACCTTGTTGTTCTGCTCCGTTACTTCCGTTAATTGAATTTTATGACAGAAAACAAAGAGCGTGGTAAACGGAAAAAATGGGCGTAGGAAATACTCCAAGACATTCGAAATTCGTAAATATCGAAAAATGAAAGAGTCATGACGTTCCCATCAACTACTGCAGATATCAACCATTAATTATCTGCCGGCTTCTAACAGCAACGGCCGTTTACATCAATTAATTAAATCCGTAAAACGACAAGACGGACAATAAAATTATTAACGACAGATTTGCGAACACCCACGGTTACAGAATTTACAACAACTTCCTGGATTTTCTAATAAAATTTTTCTGGATATTGTTGGCACCCCTGGAAAGATGTCCAATTAACGCAGCAACATATCGCTGCCCATCAACTGAGCGAAACGCCAAGTTCACTGAACGAGATGAATAACGAGTCTGTTGATTCCGAATCTCAAATTTAAATGTGTACAACGAGTTTTAAATATTTTGATGGTTATCTCGCTTCGGTTATTAAGAGAATGCGTCCTCAAGTTGCATCTCTTTTACTCTAAATTACACATATTTTGGTCAACGATTGTCGCTTGTCAACTGATTCAGAAGGGCGAAATAATCCCTTTATAAACAGATTATGTCAAAGGGGATTTAGGGTCGAAATTCAGACCACAGGAATATTCAATCAGTGTTGGGAACTAAATTGAATATATTTCTTTTGGTACAGGGGCGGATTTAAGTGTAATCTAGAGCTCTCTTTCTGTTCAAGAAACTATTATTACTTGAATTAAAAAATTGGGAAAAAATAGAAGAAGAAGAATAATTAAAATTGTTTTAACAGTGGTTCGATTAACATTATTATTTGTTTTATTCCCAATTTCGTCTACATTTTTTTTTATTTTTTTTTTTTTTTTGTTTTTCGTCTTATTATGTGGCATCAAATTAGTAGATTTTCAAAATTATATTTTTTTTAACATAATTTTTTAAGTGTTGTAACATTTTTTTTTAAATATAGTTCTTTTCTATTTAATCGTAATATTCTGGTTCTTTTTTTTCAATTCGTCGATTTTAAGTTTTTAAGCATTTTTATTGATTAGACAGTAAAGCAAACACTATGGGTCTGGTTTCGCTTTTTAGCTATCACAAAAATTTAATATCAAACAGCAATTTCTTTTAGGATAATAAATTGTTAGATTTGTCGAAAAAATTATATGTTCAATCCGGCAATATAGCAAATTTAATGCTTTGCTTGGTTTCAAAGCTTTTACTTTGAACTGCCAGTTGCGGCATTAAACCACATGCTTTACTGCTTAATTAAATAAATAACTATTGCCACGTCTATCTGCTTACGAAAGTTATTGAAATTCTTGGAAGTTGAAGAAAAAAAATTGACCGAAACGTGGACAACCAACAAATGTTTAATTATTCTGTCTTTTCATAATTGTAATAATGTTTTCTATCTAAAAAAAATGTGAAACAAAATGGCGAAAAACTTGCCCCAGCAAATAGGGAGCTCCGAACGGTATTAACCCCGGGCCACCAGAGGTCCGCCTCTGCTTTGGCAAGTTCTCAAATTATGAATCATATAAAATTTTCTACCATTTTTTACACATTTGCCTCGTTTTTGTGCTTATAATAAAACGTGTCTGAGATTTGTTACTGTCTCAAGTCACACATTTCGCTACACCACTCGTGTTATGTATGTCTGCGTCCATTTCACATCCCAACGCTTTGACATATGCTAAACACGTGTGCCTAATAATATTAAGTAAGTTCCACTTTAATCATTCCCGTAAAGTTGGATTTAATCAGCGCCATAGTGTATCCCACTCGTAAATTGCTTGTGAACAAACATTCGAGTCGGAAACAATTGACATTAGTTGTAATAGGTCACCCAAGTGTTCTTTTATAAACAGCCTTACAGACTCAATGAGCGCCGCAAGGATCAACCGCGGACCCTCTTCTTTAGTTCTTTATATTGTTTTTTCGTTTCAGGTAGATGTGGCGCAGCTCGCGCTCCGCTCGGCAACAATGCGAAATGGAACAGCTGAATCCCCCCCTCTTCGGGATAAGCTCTCCTCATGTTCGGCGAGCACACTTGCAATTTCCGCCCCCTCCTAATTACCCTCCGCCATCCACTTCTGCCATGTCCGAAGAGCACTTGATGAGTGCTCCAGGACCATCCAGTCAGAATGCTTGGGATATGCCTAATGACTATTCATACGCTTACTACGTGCCGGGACCGCCGACACGCCACACTAACGTCCCTAGCAGATATCCAGGATACCGGGAGGGTTCCTACAGGAGCCGTCACACGTACTTGACGCGCTACGGCACAGAGGAGAACATCTACGAGGAAATAAGCGAAGTGGCAAGGGCGCGACTCAGGCCTCAACACCAGAGCATCATGAGCATCAACCAGAGCCTGGTGGAGGAGGAGCTGAGGAGGGTCCAGACGGGACACAGGAGGGTGCTGGGAGAGCTCAACTTGTCAATCGAGGCGATGCTGATGCCGTCATCGTCGCGGGAAGGGAGTGATGATACTGACCGGGAGGAGGGTGATCAATTAGCTGATCTTCTAACAATTGGACCTACTGATGAATTACTGTCTCCTGTGCCTTTAGTGGATCTTGATAGTGGATTCAGTGGTAGTTCAAGTGGTGCTAGTTATCGCAGTGCTGGGGGGAGTTTACGACGAGGACCTGAAAGGCCGAAATCGGCAGTTTCAGCAGGACCGAGGAGTTCCACGCCGACTGAAGGACATAAAGGGTTCTGGGGGAAAAAGGCGTGGAAGAAATTGACAGGGTTTCCAAGCAATATCAGTCTCAACAAACAAAAAGGTTAGTACCGGTTAGTGTTCCGAGAATTTCTCTATTTATAAACAATAAATGGAATGTAAAACCATGAATGGTAGTTATTATATGAATAATATTCACTTACTTGACCTCGCGGAAAAATTGGAATTGCGAGGAATGGAAAACAGTGTTGCCGTTTTGAAATGTATATTATTTAGTATTAATACTTTTTTCAACTATTTGTAGTACTTTTTTAACTCTTGATGTGAACGGATAACAATTCAAGACGAATTTTCAAATTAAAATAAATCTGAAAGAGTTCCTTAAGCTAACGTCATGTATGAAGGAGAACAAAGCTACATGGTAAAATGGACTTTATTAGTCAATCCAGGGGTGAGGCTGCCCACTTTCTCTCTCTCTCTCTCAAAAAAAAAAAGGAAAAAAAAATGAAATTACGAATAAACATGTTAAGGACTTTATTAAGTAACTTTTGGCAAAATTGGTTAAATTTTCTATAATAGATTCACCTTCGTCATGTTAAAAATGGCCCACTTGAATTCAATTATTTAAAAATTAGGCACAGGAAACGGCATTGAAAAATCAGCTTAAACACGCTGATTTGTTAGATAATTTTATGACTTAAGTCACATTCTTATTTTCTGATAAAAGGAGTATACCTCTCCGGACTTGAGAATTAGTAAATTGTCGCCTTCGGCTCCTAATATTGGAAACGAATGTTTGTTTCATCCAGTAAGAGGCGCACCCAGGGGGAAGTTTTAGGGACTGTAGGCTCCCAAAAATTATATTCTGAGTGCATCACTCAGTCATTGCGGTCACTTGTAAAAAATCATCTACGAAAACATCACAGAAAGCATCAATGGAACATACATTTTGATTTTGTTATTGTTTTATTATTTCTGCGTGCGGCACCACTGAAAAATTGAAATCGGAATGACTGTTCCGAACTGTTACACAATGCAATTTGCAGCGTGTTCGTTCACCCACACGGGTTTTAAATGGGATTAAAATCCTTAAAAGTAATGGCATCGCTTTGTTCTCCAGGACAGAACAAATGCCAGGTCCTGGGGTCGAGATTAATTTTTCAAAAGGGATGGCAACAGTGCTACACACTTTTGTTTCGTAACAGTGTTGTTTACAAATGCAAATTAAGTTTTTTTGAGAACAATGCCTTTTTAATGTAGGAATTTACGGTATGTGGGAACCGTCTGTCTGTCCATCGAAACAATTAAATCGGGGGCGTTCCCTGCGCGCCATCTACCGGTGTCGCAACTGCTGTTGCCATCCTCAAGTCCGCGACAAAAACGAGCCAAAGGATGATTTACGACTGATAATCAATTTGTATTCGATTATGTGGGGCAATTATGTAAATTCGTGGGTTTTTTCGGCACGACTTGATGATTGATGGGACGAAAAGTATGTGTGAAACTCCCATTGCCGTGCACTTTTCACCGATGCCACCCAGGAGAGACCGTGGAAATGTAAACGGAATGACTTACTAATTTGTCGTACGCCAGACGAGACAAGGAATTAATGGCTCTAATGGGCAATAAAATCATTCCATGTGGGCGGGACGTACGGTACGGGTCTTTTATAAAGCCTGCGATTACCGACCAGATAAATAACACGAATTTAGACGAGTTATGAGGAGAGAAGGAAAAAAGTTTTATTTACCCGTACAACATTGTTTTTTCAGAGGAAATGAGAGTTTGCAAGTTGCTATAGGCGATTCTGCGAGAAGACGAAATGTTTATACAAGTGCTGGCTGGAAATGTACTTAGTTAAATTTTAGAACTAACTTCTTCGTTGCTTTTACGCAATAATTCAATTATCAGTTTGCATCATTTCTAAATTGTCTAATTTATACGTTGATTGTTTCTCGTCGTGATCTTACTAAACAATGATTGCGGTTTTCACTCATATTTCATCTGTTAGTTTGTTCACTTCTTGTTGTTTGTAATAAGGAAAAACGTGATTCATTTTTCAAAATCGATAACTGTTAACTCTTGTTAATATTTTACGAGTTTGTCATTTCCTGAAAAAATACCTGGACTTAATGTAAATTCTCTCTAACTTTCCATTTTGTATTCATAATCAAAATTTACTTTACTTATACTAAATTTAGTCCTACAGCCTTTTTACCATCAAGTTTATTTTGGCATATAATTGGCATCTCTGTCTCTATTGCTGTTTTAGGCCTTATCTCGTTTCAAGTCATTTCTTTTTCTCTGCTTCTTCTCTGCACTGTCTATTTATCGTGTCCTTGGTCTTTCTGAACGGCATTGGCACTTAAAAGAGCTTTTTTCGTAAATCTATCGTCTGACGCTATACACACATGTCCAAATATATGTATTTCTAGTTTCCATATCAATTTTGTTTTTTATTCTATTCGCAGGAACCTCATTTCTATCGCGTTTACTCGTTGTTTTTGTCTTTTTGACAAAGTACATATTTCACAAGTTTATTTTTCCAGTCTTTCAATGCTGTTGCGTTTCCTAGAACTTTATTCATTACCTCTTAGTTTACTTTCCCTTCTTTTCCTATACGTTTGACCATTTCTTTGTGCTTTATCTAATTTTATATTTTTGATTGCTTTTTCTGTTTTTACTTCTTCAATAGTTTCTACTTCGTATTTATCGTCTAATTCCTCTTTTTTTTTAAACGATTTTTTACAGTTGCTATTATCTAAAGTTTTTTCTTCTTATTTTCTACTCTTCTGTTTAAATCCTCCATTAATATTTCTTTCTCCATTATCTATTTGTTTTTACAACTCTTCGAAAATTTTGTTTTTCCGTCTTTTTTTGTGCATTCTCGTTTTTGCTCGATGCTGTTATTACAAGATTGTTCATGTTTCGTCGTTTTATAGTTTCATTTTTTACTGTTAACGGTCTCTCGCTTATACATTCTTCTTGTATTACATTATTAAAATTAATACGAGCGATAATAATTCTAAATCCTTTAATTGACCAAATCCCGACCAAATTATCAAATATTTTTTATATATTTTCTTAAAATCTTTTTTTTATTTCCGCGCCAAGGATTTCTTTGTTTTGTTTTATTATATTTGTTCTGCTAGTTTTTCTTCTTTTTCAGCACTACTTCTTACGTTTAAGAGTTCATTGTTTTCTCGTTTTGTACGATCTTCAATTTGTTGTTTTTAATATTTTATTTTTCCCATTCACCATGTTCTTTCGATTGTGATCTTCTGGTATCCTACTTTCATAATTTTTTTTCTGTTTCTTTTTATACGGTATCTGTTTTATTCTCATCTATGTATCTTGCTTTTTCTTTGTCATTTTGATGTTTATGGAAGTTGTATTAATTTTCTCTTTGTTTGTGCTGATCACAATGATATTATTTTTATTCGATTTTTTTCTAATTTTTTCAACGTATATTTTGCAGATTTTATTTTCTTTTTTACAACTTTGTTTTCTTCTTTCAGTATGTCGGATTTTTTTCAGTTCCTATTGGTGTAAAATCTCTGCTCTTCTCTTATTTCTTTTATGTCTTTTATCAATCTTTTCATCATAATTATTTAATAATATCCATTTTGTTGTATTTTGTTTTTTACTCTTTTTTAAAAAAAAATGGCTTTGTGTTTTGACGCTTTTTTCGTTTTTGTTTTTTCAAACATATAATATATTGGTTTATTGACTTGTTTGTAATAATAAGGAGAAACGTGATTCATTTTTCAAAATCGATAACTGTTAAGTCTCGTTAATATTTTACGAGTTTATCATTTCCTAAAAAAATTCCTCGACTTAATGTAAATTCGCTCTAACTTTCCACTTTGTATTCATAATCAAAATTTAATTTTCCATTAAGAGCGTACAAAACTTCGTTAAACTTTTATCTTGTCTTGTTTTGTTTGTTTTGAATCTGAAACCCAGTGTTTCGTGTGGTATCCGTGACATTTATACCAAGTTGGTTCGACAGACGAGCGCCGACTGTAAACCCCAGCGCCATCTTTTGAAAAGTAATGAGTGAAATGTTAAATTTTTGATGACAAGACGACCTGCTGAAAACTTTTCTTCTTCGTTTCATAATGACCTGTTCTGCATTTCTTTTCATTAATTTTGCATGTTTTTCCTATGTTACATAAAAGCAGGTTATGGTTTCAGTCCTAAGTACACAAAAAAGTTTCCAAGTGTGCCAACCGCACGCATAAAACTCCTAAATAATGCAAAAAGGGCAACTACTAACGATCTTTTGATAATGTCGCATTTTACAATAAATCTACATTACCGAAACCGATTTAACCGATAAAATGCAAATGAACCGTATAAAACCCTAAAATCGATCTAACCACCAACGCCCCGACCTGTCATTCCACATAAATCGTTTTCTAGCGCTAAAACGTCAGTTGGCAGACCTGTATTTTCGCGTTTATGACATTCCGACAAGTATAATCTTCGAGTTCTCGGTAGCTGTCTGGCACGAGGTCAAAAAACACGCTATTTTCAATTGATTTAGAGCGAAATTAATAATGCACTATTAAAATTTATCGGACGCAAAACATCTCGGTGGCCACATTATTACAGGTGACAATGGATTTATTGCCGAATTCCAGTTGCGGGAAACCACACGAAATGAAGCAGTCTTGCCAACAAAGCGCATTTTTTGAATCACTCATGTCTGATTTCATCGCTGACACGTTTTAAAATATTATAGAATACTTCTTCTTGTTTATGGGCGAGGCTTTAATAGCTCAACCGTTTGTAAGAAATTTCATAAATTTTGTGCGCTAGTGTGGAGAGATGTAACAGTGTGATAAAAGATGTATAAGTCAGTGGCGTAGATATCGTAGGGCAAACCGAGACAGTGGCCGAGACCCTCGGAATTAGGAATTAGGGGTTTTAAGATTTTATAGGGAAACCAGCAAAACAATAGGCAGTTTGTACTAGGGCTGGGCGATACCTGTTTTTAGGTATCGGGTATGGATACCTGCAAAGTATCGATACTTGCCAAAGTATCGAGGTATCTGAAGTATCGAGGTATCGGAGGTATCAAGGTGTCGGAGGTATCAAGGTATCGGAGGTATCAAGGTATCGGGAAGTATCGAGGTATCGGAGGTATCGCGGTATCGAGGTATCGGGAAGTATCGAGGTATCGGAGGTATCGAGGTATCGCGGTATCGAGGTATCGGGAAGTGTCGAGGTATCGGAGGTATCGCGGTATCGAGGTATCGGAAGTATCGTGGTATCGAAGTATCGGAAGTATCGGATGGCGATAAATAAATATCGCATCAAATAGCTTGTGAATTTGTTTGTTTTCATCAAAATAGCTTCTGTTTCCAACAGCCAAAGCACTCTGCATAGGATATTCATTTATAGCCACTCTTTATCAAGGTATCGCAGGTATCGAAGTATCGGAAATATCGGAAGTATCGGGGTATCGAGGTATCGGAGGTATCGAAGTATCGGAAGTATCGATACCTCGATACCTGATTGCAGTCGGTATCGGTGTACGATACCTGAGCAGTATCGTACACCGAAGGTATCGATACCTTCTGTAAATATCGATACTTTTCCCAGCTCTAGTTTGTACCAAGAACATGCGCAAATATTTTTTTTTCTACTTTGCATCTGTAAAAGATACCGATTTGGGTCTCGTATTAGCCAATTCAGCACCCAAATTTTGTGCGTAAAGTACTAGTGCAACTTACTTTTTTTAGGTTGGTAACACGCTTTCGCAGGAATGAAATGTCATTTGTGACGTTTTAGTGTTTATGTCAGCGTTAAGATTATAATAATTTTATTTGATTAAATTTTGTTGCACTTGATGACCAGTATTCTTCACCAAGGTATTTTTTTGTGTGTGTGTCGCAATTAACCCATAAAACATTCGGAAATAGGGTAGAGAAGCGGCGGTTACTATAAGGTAACTTCAACTTTCTTTTTGAAGTTAGAACAGCTTTAAAATGAAACAGCTTTCAGCCACTATTTTGACAATTTACAACTCCCATAGCGTTTGATAATTTACAAGTTATTTGCTAGTTGAGTATATAGTACTGCTTGGTCTGAAATAAGGATGAGAGAAATCGCTGAGAATTGCAATTAAATTGGAAATTAAGGAATAATTTTACAATGTTTTTGGAAATTTTTCTTACTGTGTTTATGCCAATTGAAGTTTTCAATCAATAACCGATACAGTAGGTAAAAAAGAACCATTTGTGAGTTACTTATACAGTATTTTGGACAAATTTGGAAACACCTCAAAAAACATTTGTCACTTTTATGACATTTTCTACCAACTTGTATCTCGTATTAATGCAAAAGTTCCTAAAGATTGAATAATTAACTTTTTTACTTAAAAATCACGTAAAACTCGCAAAGTAGAAAAAATAGCATAAAGAACTTGTTTCTCAAGTCATTGTGACACTCATTCTTTATAAAAACTCGCGCTTTTCGCTCGTTTTATAAACTTGAATTCGTGCCACAATGTTGACTTTTCAAAACGCGTTCTTTAATATGCCATTTTAACTCTTTATTAAGAACCAAAATTATTATACCTATCAGTAGGTATTTTTCTGTAAAAGGAACTTTAGTTCGAGATTCTAGTTTTTTTATTTAGCAATAATTTATGGAATTTTGTAAAGAAATTGTAAATATTTAAATATTTAAGCTAGAGCCAATCAAATAATTTAGATTGAATATTGATGGGAATGAAAGTTATTTGTAAAATTTAAAGTTAGGGCACAAATCAGCATGTATAGAGAAGTAGTAGAAGTAAAAAATTCATACGGGGTGAGATTAAAAAGAAACTGTGACGTAAGGTACGACTTGAACTTTAAAAGAAGTCAGACGTGCGTGATTTAGAACTTATT
The DNA here is from genome assembly GCA_029207805.1 of Tribolium confusum. NCBI lineage: Eukaryota > Metazoa > Arthropoda > Insecta > Coleoptera > Tenebrionidae > Tribolium > Tribolium confusum. The sequence goes on from JALGAY010000006.1 coordinate 18,970,081, forward strand.
TAAATCTGCGATTTTTATTGCAACTAATTTTGAAGTTTTTAACAATAAGCTAATTAACTTCTTTCTGGTTTCTTTATCTTTACTCTCATTGTACATTTATTTAACCATTTTCTTAAATTACTTATTTGCTTTTGGTTGTGACCTTCTTTATAAAATAGTACGAATTTTGTTAATTAAAACTTTTAGAAAGACTTTAGTCAGATTTTTTTTTTAAATCCATCTCAACCAAGTTTGAGTTTGAATATAAATAAAAGGGGGCTCGGAAACATTTTTGTCTTTGGGCTCTCTAACTTTTAGCTGCGCCACTGGTGTGAGTCAACTGAAACACTCTGCGTTTGTTTATGAAAATCGCCGCCCAATTTTTTATGAATATTTCATTTAATTTTCGTCTTATTTGTTGTAGAGTGCTTTTATCTGGGAAATGTTGCTTTTGGCATCCGAGAGATGATGAATAATGAAACTACTCGTTTGACAGCTCCGACGAACGTCAATTAAACATTTAAGTGACATTTCGGTCCGTAACGATCTGTTTATTTTCTGTTTTTTTACAACTCTCGTCCAAGCTCATATTTAAGCAGACACGTGAGATAAACCAAAGTCAATTTTTTTACATGACGATGGTAAAAATTTGACTGGTATTATCGAAAAGCCGACTTTATCCGTTCATCAAATAACGAAACATTTCCGAATTCTAAATAAAACAAGTTATTTAATCTTGTTTGTACATATTTACAAAGTGAGCTATTTACATTTATAATGTACTCGGCAAACATAATTTGTAATTAGCACAACAAGTCCGGATTTTTTCAAGTTGGCAACATCGAAAGTCATCAATTGATAAAGTTGCCTAGTGGTAGTGTATCGACCTGCATTTTTTAAAAGCTTTTTGCCTGTCTCGCCGTTTCAATAATTCTCTTTGATCAAATTAAATACTTCAACGAATGGAGTTGTAAATTGTTGACTATTCATACGTCAAAAAGTTATTTTGCGGTCGTTTTATGCAATGTCGCCAACCAACAAACTCCAATGATGCAGTATCCGACAATAGAATAGAATCGTTTTTATTCGGAGAATATGGAGAAACAAAGAATATATTCAGACTAATTCTTACTAAAGGCACAAGTATTCTGAAAATTTTATAACATATTAAGATTGTTAAATTTAGAAAGTATCATTTTAAAACAATTGTGTCTATGAGGGGGTAAAGTGCACTTTAAACTTGAAGAATTACCAAAGGAAAAATCTAGAACGGTCATATCGAGCCATCTTCTTAGATTGAAATTAAATTGAATTGAAATTTAATGAAAATATTTTTTTTTTCTGAAAGTCCACGTCAAATTATTAACCAACTAGTTCATAGTTAATATTTGAAAGGATCATGCTCAAAATTTTAAACTACAGGAATAAGAACTATGTATTAGAAATTTAGAAAAAGTAGGAGATTAAAATTTGTTTTTTTTTTTAAATTTAAACGTAAATATCTCGAAAACTATTGGCGTATTGATTTTTACAGAACAAATGAAAAAAAAGCTGTAGCAAAATTTCGCTATTATCAATAAAAAGAACACATTTAACTTTAGTTGTGTACCTAATTTTGTAATAAGCGCTTCTGGAGTTTTCGAAATGTACCCAAAAAAAGTATATTAGGGAACGCGTTTCGAAAAGTCGACTTTGTGACACGAATTCAAGTTTATAAAACGAGCGCAAAGCGCGAGTTTTTATAAAGAATGATTGCCACAATGACTTCAGAAACGAGTTCTTTATGCTATTTTTACTACTTTGCGCGTTTTACGTAATCTTTAAGTAAAATAGTTAATTATTCAATCTTTAGGGACTTTTGCGTTAACACGAGATAGTTGGTAATAAATGTCAGGAATGTATCAAATGTTTTTTGAAGTATTTTCAAATTGGTCCGAAATTCTCTGTAACTCACAAATGGTTCTTTTTTACTTACATTGTAAAATTATTTCTTAATTACCAAATTAATAGCGATTCTCAGCGAGTCCTCTCATTGTTATTTTAGACACAGCTATACATATACTCATCTAGTAGATAACTTGTTAAGTATCAAACGCTATGAGGGTTGTAAATCGTCAAAATAGTAGTTAAAATCTGTTTCATTTCAATGCTGTTCTAAACTCAAAAAAAAAGTTGAAGTTACCTCATTGTAACCGCAACTTGTCCACCCCATTTTTAAATTTTTTACAGGTTAATTGCGACACACACACGAAAACACCTTGATGAGGAATACTGGTCATCAATGCAATAAAATTTATACGACTAAAGTTGTTATAATCTTAACGCTGACATTAGGGGCCATCCATAAATTACGTCACACGTTAAGGGGGAGGGAGGGGGTCAACAAAATGTGACATCTTGTGACAAGGGGCAAGGGGGGTTAAAAGCTTTGTGACGTCACAGATCAAAATTTAAAATTTTTAGTTTATCATTTATCATTATATTAAGTTTATCGTTCTTAGATACAGCGTGTTCAACGAACGAGTGCAAATATTTTAACAGCAAATTAAAAGCTACATATTTTTAATTTTTTACAAAAAACTTTTCAGTTCGGAATTATTAGCTGTCAAAAATAAGAAAAGATTCTAGAAGAACGAAAAAATGTTTCACAAAAATTTTTAAAACGAAGATTTAAAAAAAAGGAACAAAAAATCTATGACTGAAAAACAAAGAATAACTGTTTAGAAGTAATATTTACGAAATTGTTGTCTATTTACTTTTGAGAAATAGATAGATGGATTTATCAAAAACGTACAAACTAGTTGTTTATTTACGTCATTACCGTCGACAAGTAGTGGTAAAACAAAAACAAAAATTTGTTATAAAAATTTGCAAAACGAATAAAAAAGTACTGAATTGGGGATTAAATTCTTGATATTTATATATTGAAAAATTAACAAAAATTTTTTGGGAACAAAAAATATATTGAAAGTTTAATATTTGTATAGTGCAGTTACAAAAAAGTTCTAGAGAATTAAATTTCGTATAATAAAGTCCGGAAGGCGATTTTTTTATCTCATGATTAGTGCTTAGAGACTGTACATATTATTATTGAACATTTCAAGCTACTCTTTAACAAAAACTCAAGTTTGTTTCTACGAATTTATTTTATTATATATAATTATGATGAAATTTCCATAATTATAGACAAAAAGTGATAAAAAATTAATTGATTAAAGCACTTCCACCGGCCAGTCCGCAATTACCGTGGATTCAACAATCGTTTTATTCAATTTTCCGTATGCATAATTTTCTGCACATCACATCCGCCGCACGCGATTTTTTGAACCGATTCCAATCTGAAGATTCTACCACCGGTACAACAAATTATCAGTCAAGGACGGTTTGCTTTGAACACTTCACAAAATCATCTAGATTTCATGCAACTCACCTGCGTATGGTTGGTTGCCTACATCCCCAATAAAATTTTCTTATCTAATTTATTCATCTGTTGCGGTTTAGCTCATTCATTCTTTATTTTTACAACATTTACGTGTCAGATAAGTCATACATGATTCATAAAACACACCTTAAATTTGGTGGCAGCGTGGGAAAGGGTTTGTTTGCGGTCGCCGGTTAAGAATTTTCCCGTTTCATTGTTGGGTTAAATTAAAGTGGCGGTATAGATAGAACTGGCAACGAGCCAAAGCTGGTTATTACACGTTCTTGAAACTGTTGCTTTCTTAATTATTATGGCAATGTTTTCAGGAAAGTTGCTAATTAAAACGGGTCGTAATGTCTAAACTAATTTGGGATGTTCTTTTTTGTATAGTTGATGCGTTTCTGGAGGAAAATCTGACTAAAATTGTAAATAAAAGATGAGGCTTGTCACTGACAATGAGTCTTGCAGTTTTAGTAATTTTTACATTACCTCACAATTTTTTATCTTCAATTTTGAACTAAATGAATAATTTAAGGTCCTACTTTTTAATAGGTGCCACTGTACTTAATAAACCTTTTTTTTTTTTTTTTGTAAAACGTTAAAATTATATATTGTGTTAAATATTTAAATTTATACTTAGGTATTTATTGTTTTACGATTCTAGGATTTAGTATATGTATTTTAAAATCAAATAAGAACCGAAAATGAACTGAACATGCGCAATAGAGATTTTGGACGCTAAAACGCAACTGCGCATGTGTTTGTTCTAAACTGTTAGAACAGACAGATTATTTTGACTTGATAAGGTGTGATGTCGAATTCGAATGCTTTGAACAGGGGAATGCTGATCTTCTATCTCTTTACCTGCGCTTCTAGCATCGGTTTGTCAAGACGATTATTACTTTATGTATTATATACTTCTGTTGTTACAATTTATTTACAACTTAATTCAGTTATTCTTTCCCACATGTATCAACTAAACAAATGTTGTCTTTATGAGTTCAATCATTGATGAAATTCTGCTTGTTATGCTTAAAGTTAGTTTAATGATAACATATTCCAAAAATTGATAGAAATCAGAGCAGAAATGTGTTTATAATCCTCTGAATAATATTTACAAAATTGCATGTAAATAAACAGCAAGTCAGATAAAAGAAATGATCGAAAATCCAGAGAGCAAGAAGCCATATGCAAAACCGCGTTCTTGTTTTTTTTTCTCGTGTGCCATTTTTCCCAACCTGCCCATATGTCGCTTGAAATTTCTCGTTTGCGGTTTCGGTGGCCCCCCGTGGGTCGCATGTGGGCAAACCCGGTCCAGAAGGTAGCTCAGTCTCGAAATGTTTGGTTGTGTGCATACTGTTGAGTCTTGATGGATCAGTTTTCTGACAAGCCAGCACTCGGTAAGAATTTGATTGATGGTCTTACCAGATTGCGTAAGCTGACACAAAACAGAACAAATTGATAATTTATAAATAGGCGTTCAGGAACTAAGTATTAATAACGAAATAAATAAAACGTGGGTCGGGAAGTGGGTGCCGGAAAATTCACGTGAAGGTTAAACAGGGTGGGTCGCAGGTAAAGCGGCTTGACGAGGGTGAATGTGGATGGGAATAATTTTGTTCGGGCGCCTTGCCGCCGGAAAAAGGCGGCTGCAAGAGCAACATGTGGCGGAATGCGCCAGCTGGTGAGCTTGTCTGGGGATTGGCGACGGGAGGCTTTGATCTCGATAGTGCGCTAATGAAAGTTGAAGAATGGTCAGAGGTGAGCTGGGGATACAGATTGGGAGGTTGACCATTGTTTGAGGGCCTGAGACCGAGAGGCAGGTGATGCACGAAAATAAGCCTTTGAACACATCTTTCACTTCTATTGGAAATAAAATTGATAAATGGAAAAAGCAAGTGATAAACAAATCATTTCATAACTTGTTATGACTTCTAGCGTGTCTTTTTTCTAACAAAATAAAAACAATAATATTGATGTTACCGCTAATATGCAAAAATCCGGTTTTATGCATAATTTCTGGAGCTTTGAGTTTACGTTGTCACGACGTAGTAAAATTAAAATGACTTTCAAACATTTTTATTTTGTTTCTTTTTGACACTATCGGGTTTTGCTATCATAGGTACTCTACAAAACAGCCAAAATCTTCTATTTCGATTCGAAACTCGGGCTAATTTTAACCTAACTTTAATTAAAATACTACTTAGGAACGTCTAGCCAAAAATTTAAGTATCGCTGATTACAGTTTTAGAAGCTGCGATCTTCAGAAAATATTTAATTCGACGCACCGCTTTTATCAAATCTAGCTCTAAAATTAGGAGGATTCAATATCGACCGTTGTAAAGTCTGTTTGTTTTTACCTTCTCTCGGAGAATTTGGAACAGTCTTTGCTGGTATGAACTTGAATGCCTCTTTTTATGTGTCGTTGCGATGTGTGTTAATTTTGACGCCAGTTTTTTGTTCTTTTCTCGCACTGAGAGAAGGGTTGAAACCAAGGAGGTTAGATAGGATTCTATCTAACCTCCTTGGTTTCAACCCTATCTAACCTCCTTGGTTGAAACCAACTTTTACCGTTTAGAGAAGATTCGAATCGGAGGGGAGATAAGTATATTCATGTGTTTTGGAGATTAGGGTAGCCAACTTTTTGATATCAAAATTAAGGACGTTCGCAAAGGCGTATCTAGGATTGTTTTTTTGGGGGGCGGAGTCAGAAGGGATTGAGTTTAAATTTTTACTATCTTACTAATGTCTTTAGAACTCTTCTTTTGGGTGTAGGCCTTCCTACTTTTTTACATCCGGCTTTTCAATGCAATACAATTTGGGAGGCGAAGGCAATAGTTATTAAAAAAACAAATAATTTCTATTAAAAATCTTAAAATACCTATACATTTTTGAGGGGCGGAAATAAGAATTATTGTAAATTGTCTTTTCTATACTCAGACTTTTCACAATATTTTGTTCGAAGGATCATCCATTTTGTAATACATTTTTTTTATTTAAAAAAATATAAAGGGTATCGAAATTTTATATTTTATATTCGGTTATTTCCATTCATTTGCTTATAAAAAACTACATGTTTTTTGTTGTCAATCATTCAGGAATTGTAAAGGCTAATAAGCTCTGAAACGTTGGCAGCAAACTAACAAAAATAAAAGTCTAAACAACTTAAAAAACTGTGGATCTTCTTAATATTCTTCTTGTAAATTTATGGGAGCCACGAACAGGACTTTTGCGAATTATCCTATCTATACTCAGACATTTCTCTATATCTGGCTCGAAGGACTATACAATTTTTGAAGAACAACTAATATAAAAAAATGTTTCCGCAGTATTTATAAAAAAAGTTAAATTAAACACTCGCGAGAAATTGTCCTTTTTATACTAACAATAAGACGTTTATTTACATCTGCCTAGAGGGCTCATAAAATGTATAATACAATTTATAAAAAGAGTACAAACTGTTGCCTCCAGCGCCGAAATTCTATTAAAAACTCTAAAATATATAGTTTTGGGAGTGTGAAGCAAAAATTATTGTGAATTGCTCCGTCTGTATTCAGGTTTTTCTCAGTATCCGGCTCGAAGGATCATTCTTTTATTATTCTAAAATTTTTCTTTGTTTTTTTTTTTACAACATACTAGTTTCTGTTGTCATTAGGTCACCTTTTCTACAAATTTTCTAGAACCTACTTCTATACTTTTTTTCTCACAAGTCGTACTTCTTTGTGTTGTTTTTTCTCGCTCATTAAATATTCTATTTACGTAGGTCTTACAACAGTTGTTTGTTTACACTTACTTAAAATTTTATTTTGGTGACTTAAAAGGTCCTCTAGACAATTAATTAATTTTCGAAATCATAAATCAACTAATCACATTTGCATATTCCAATTTTAAAAGTCTTACTCGTTTCTTTTAGGTTAAAAAACTAGATAAAAGGATAAATTGTGTCTTTTAAGTATATCTTAAAGACTAAAGGACAGTTTATAAAATTAAAGGACTATCCTTTGAAATAAAGAACGGTTGGCAACCCTAATGGAGATTGTTTCAGGATTGTTATTGGGATGGTCGAGGAAAATTAAAACACCAGTCGTTTCGTAACTTTATTGACCATCTCTTCAGGACTAAAAGTAAAATTCTTAACAACTACATATATGACAATTTAATTCTTACCGTTCTGGCAGGTTTATAATTTAACATAAATAATTTCTTAGTCATTCGACAGTTATTATTAATAATGCGATTTAATTTTCTCATCTCAATAACAGTCCCAAAAATATTCCTACTGATTCCTGATTTTGTCTTAGGCCCCGGCGAGTCTTTGCGAACTGTTGAATATAGAATCACCTTTGTCGCTTTATGGAGAAAAATATAAATAAGTTTTGTGTGTTATTTGAGTTTGATGTAGCTAGTTAAGGCCTATAATTTTGGTATAGTTAAGCTTTGACCTTTTCAACATCTACATAATTTTGAATACCTTTAAACACACAAATAGCTACTTCTACAATTATAAGGTTTTTGGCGAAACTCTCCACGTTTGTTAACTTTATTTCTGTATTTTATAACCGTGGCGATGCCCTATTTCGTTTTTGTTCTTTTGGGTTTTTGTCTTTTCAAAGTTACTTTATTATCTTCACCAGTTCTTTTTTCTGTTCGTCTCAATTCGTATAACGAGTTTTCATGGATTAAATACTGAGATTAGGGTGTCAAATTAGGGATTTTTTTATTCGATGCTGGATAGGTTTACTTTATTAAATTTTCAATTTCCGTGACCAACTGCGATCAAATTTAAAAGAACACTATTCAGTTCTATTCTAACAACGACGTAGTCTCGAATTTTCATTAGCTTGATGCATTTACAGAATAAAACAAAAAATGCCTTTGTGTTATCTTTTCTATTTTGATTAAATTTCTGTGAGAAAAAAAAATGACTTCTTGTTATTTCACATCAGATACTACAATTGACTGAACTTCATCTAGAAATACCATCCATTTATAAAATCCGATTGACACTTTGTTTTTTGGTGAGTCTCTGTGGACCCACATTTGTCGACTCGTGACAAATCGATTTGATATTTTCGGTATTTTCCTTCATTTATCGCTTTCCCAGAGAAAATTTCTACAATTTCCGTTTTAGATAACATTTATTAACCTTGAAGTTGCTTTTACTACATCCAGAGCAAAGAAATTTTTTAATGTGTGTTTTATTCATGTGAATTATGTGGTTTTGGTTGAACCAGCGCCAAATTTTCATTTTCATTCATCAACAAAAATCGCAATATATTCTTTTGTTTATTTGTTCTGGTATTGAGAGCACCTTTTGATGCCTCTCTCGTAATTTTCCGGTAACACCTCAGTTTTTTTCCTGAATATATTTTAGAAAAATCCCTTCGTAAACCCACTCAAGCGAGGCAAAGCTCCGTTTTCGCTCATTTATTTGCAAACAGAGCGATTACATTGAGTAATCGCGTGGGAAGTGCGCATTACAAACATTGCAACACCTGCTTAACACCCACAATGGGCAATAAGACCTTCCAATCGCCCATTTCAAGACAAACCGCGACTCTATCCCGCAACTTGACCCATCCGGAAGATTTAAAAAAAGGTAGAAAAAAAAACATCGCATTGTCTGTTCGTTGAAGACTCGCTCGGATTCGTGTTCGTGTGTTCACCTACTGACGCACTCGGCCACCGTGATTACATCCCATCCAGTCGGCGTTGTTCTCTCGCTACAGCGGCCATGTTTCTTCGTTCACGATCCTCTCACCCTTTCTTAGTGAACTTCGACCTCGTGATGAGTGTGTGATAGTGAACGGAAATGGAGGATGTCACCAACGGCGTTGTTTTAATCAAATGTAAGTTGGTACCACTGACCGCAAGTTGCAACTTCAGGCCGGTCCCATACCCGATTCCTGAAATTTTTGATTTTTTTTTTTTTCAAAAAAATCTTGATAAATCCTCAAGGAGCGACCCTCACTATTTATAATTGGGCTAATTTAGGAACAGTGACGCCGTACGCTGTTCTAAATCTGGCCGAAGGAACACCACGCGACGCACAAACCCCAACTTCAGGGGTGTCTCGACCACCTGTTGCCAACCTAATCAAAGGCGACAACCCAAGACTGGTTTTTCGTAATCAAATCTCGATATCGGTTCGTCAAGGACACGACTTGCTTCTTAGGGTGCTTTCAAGTGCTGGAGGGTATTTGGGTCAACAATGTGGTTTAATTTATCGCCTGAGTTTACTATAAATAAAAGTGTACTTGAACCGAGTGCTTAATGGATAATTCGAGATCCGGTTTAGAGTCCGGAAAGTTGGTACTTTTTTCCGGGCGTAATTCCACCAATTAAAATTAATGAATACCACAGACTATTATTCAGATTTTTGGTGCTTGAAACGTATATTATAACTCACCTGACACTTGTTAAAAAGTTTTTTTTTGCCTAATTCGGGCTTAATCATTTATGGACAATACACACTTTCCTTAGATTGTAAACACAGTCATCATGGCGCTATTTATTGACACAAATTCGTGATGTTTCTACATAATATAATCTCTGAAATGTGACAGGTTATTTGCTACCAACCTCAAGAAACAAATTAATTTTGTTTTAAAATATAATAAATTATTATTTGACAAATAAGAAGAATGTGGAATTTTCTCCGAGACATTGTTCAGCTTTCTAATAAAATGCACTTCGCTTCATTGTTCAACTTCTTTAATGAGATATTTTAATCTCTGAAACGTATTGTGATTTATTTTCAGACTTGAATTGTTGAGTTTCTTGCTTCTTGGTATGCTTCGGAGAAATAAATGCAAGTCATTTTACCAATTAATTAGCCGTTTATTTCTGTACGTGGTAAAAAAAAGTATAAAAACTAAAATTTTCAAATGCATAGATGACGCTTGCAGTTGAATTTCTGTCTATTTTGTCAGGCACTAACGCCGGCGGAGTTTGCGCAGTACTAAAAGTTATACAATTGGCAGGTGAAGGTTATGTTTATAAACAAAATTGTTATTAACAAACTTTACGTTATCAATACGATAAAATAGAAATCTGATAATTAAAATTATAAACGAAATACAAGATCTAACATTAGAAACTGGAAATAACGAGATGAAGATCATCGGTGCTTAAGATCATCGCTAAAATGTCTCACGATTTAGTAGTATATTAAAAAATATGCGCTGTTTTTTACTTACCCAAATCCAAAGTGGTTTTTATGACCTGGTCCTTTTGTATTAAAGGTAATCATAGCAACAAAGAAAAGGTGCCGTTGGGAATAAAACTATAAACATAAATCTTCTTACTAGTACTAGCCTAACTTAGACTCGGGCAAACAAATTTGATTTACAACAGACTTTGACAACCTTTATAATAACATCATTATGACGGTTCTAATGACAATTGTGGTGTCATAAAAACCACTTTGAATTTGGATAAGTATAGCAACAACAATAAGTCGGATGAAAATAAAAAACGCCATTAAAATTTACGAAAAATTTAGAACAGAAGTTATTTCTTCTTTTTCCGATTTTTTTTATGAAGTACCTATTGATTTTATTGAGGTGAAAACTTAAACTTTTTTGCGACAAAATCTGTTTTCGTTTGTTTAACCTATATACTCATAACTGTTTTTCGATTATGCACTAACTACCCAGGAAAATTTGATATTGATTACGAATCTTTTCAGATTTAGAAAATCTTTATAAATAACTAAGGCAATAGAAGAAATAGAAATATGTATATTAATTTATTTTGAAAATTATGACTTGATTTCACCGACTTAAAGCTTCTACACACTTCGTTTTTTTTTCACCAGTTTTATACAGAAAGGAAAGTTCGTTAGGTAAAACGGCTAGTGCGTATTCAAAACATTCCAATTTTTCTGGCTTTTATTTTAACCCTACATTAGTCGCGCCATCTAATGCAACATATTTGGTCGCGCTGTGTCTGTCAGATACATGCTTTATAATTTACATTTTTTAAAACAATTTTGCGAAAATTTTTGTATATATTATCGTATTTTATTTCAGTGAATATTATTGGTTCAAAAAAGCATATTACTTCAAGAATTTATTAAATTTATTCAGATGAATCTTGTGTATCTAAATCTCTTCAACATCTTCTAGCTTACATAAATCAATTTTTTTTTGCTACTTATTGTAATATGATTAAAAAATTACACTTTTCACAGACAATAAACACTTACTAGAAACACATGAACATGGTTCTATGGCAGAAAGTAAGTAAAGCAGGTAGTGAAACACGGAATAATATATATATAAGCGCGCTAAATCTGTTTAATACAGTTTTTGGTTCTGCACAAATAACCGTGCTAAAGATTTCAACTTGTTTTTCCAGAAACATAATTAAAATACATTGGCCAAAAAATAAGTTTCATCCCAAGTATAGGGGATTGGGTGTTTTGAAAATATCTACAAAAAAATGAGGCATGTATCTGTGAGATAATGCGCGACTAACGGAGGGTTAAGCAGTGAAACTCAGTCCATACGGGTTAGTTTTATTGCTTGTCACAGGTATTTAGTATAAAGTGGTATATCTAAGTAGTGCTTATAACTGTTTTAATGGCTTTTGCTGAAATGTCCTCAACATAGCTTGTCCTTAACGTGACGACGCACAAGAAATGAAGGGACTTAAATTACTCGAAGAAAATGCTCAAAATTCTTCAAATGAAAGTAAAACGATTGTATAAACTTGAGTTTTGTATATTTTAGTGTGCTAAGAAGAAATAAATGCAAGTCATTTTACCAATTAATTGAGCTATCTGTTTGTTTCTGAAAACTGTCATTTTCCAGTACTTGCAACATCAATTTGCTTGCGAAAGCTTTCTTCATTGTCTGTTGTCGGGTTTATCGCCCGACAAAAAGCCCTCTAGAGTTTTCTTTTTTCAAGCGCAAATGCAAAGCAAATGCGGCATGAACTTACACAACATATTACAAGAGAGTGTTGGAACATCTGTGCAAACCGACATTATATTTAGAGTTCACATTAGCGCATTTTAGAACGGAATTCCCCCGAAGTCGTCCACTAAATCTCAAACAAAACATCTCGAAAATTGCAATTATTCCTTCGGCACTAAAACAACAATTCCGCCATGGAATAAAGACCGATAAGAAAGGTAAACGAACTAAAGCCTTTCCTCTATAAATATCGTATTTGTTGTTCTATTTTTTTATTGAATCTGAACGTACCCCAAGATAGAATTACACGATAACATTTGTGGGATATCTGATTACATCACTGTCATTGATGAAAGTGCTGCCAACATCCGTCCAATAAAAAAAAATTCGATTGTACGCATGACTCACGTTTTGTCTGTACTCTTGAAATAATCAAGGTGTAACGAAAATCGAGTTCAATAAACCGAAAGAATTTTCCTCGAGCTGAGACCACGTCCTGCACTTAGTTTCCTTGATTAAGTTTAATGTTGGCAATAAAACACGAGATGCGGGCGGGCGCAGCGTGGGTCCGCCGTGTTTTTGTTGTGTCTTTTCATAGAGCGCAGCTGGATAAATAAAAAGAGCAGGAAAGCAGGTGCAAAGGGCTAAAAACCTGAGCGAGGACACCTCGGAAAAGACACCGATTGCGATCTTTATGGCACATGGGGGCACGCAACCACATGATTCATACACCGGCCCCCTTAAACAATTATTCAAGTCTTTTATATCCGGATAATAAAAGTTGCGTAACTCAGAAGGTCATCGGACATGAAATCTTCGGACCTTGTCAAAATTATCTATGGTCCGTTTTTTGTTACCAGAGATACTACTCAATCTTGTATATTAGAAATACTCATTTGTGATTGGTTGATTTTCAAAAATTAAGCAATCACAAGTATAGTTCGTTCATCGATATTCCAAAACGACTTTATAATCACTACTTAGTTAATATTTTGGTTCATTTACGATAGTCTCATTGTTAGCAGATTATTTACCTGCTGTGCAATAAATTCTCAAGGGTTGAGTTTTTTAAAATTTGAATGGGTTGCTTACCACGACAACCCTCTTTAAACGGATAATAAACCAATTTATTTAGAAATCAAAATTTCGTTTTAAAATATCGGTACACGGACTATAAGTATTTCAAATTTGCAAAGCTTACTAGTGTCTCTTTGGTACAAAACAGAGAATAGTTTGACAGATGTGACCTTGAACTGTCTTATCTTGGAGTCATTTAGAGAAATATTTTTAATTTTGTGGGTTGGTAATAGATCGGCGCTGTGACCTTTTGATAACATGGCACAATGTATACAATAATTACCCACATCCGCTCTCCAATCCCTTCAAATTTAACTCGTATGACCCCCACTAACCCATTGAATCAATAATAGTCCGAGTAATTTTATTTACTCGAATAGAGGAAAAAACTCCAGGGCCGTGTTAAGGCATAATCCTATTCAAGCGGAACTATATCCGGCCTAACCTGCGGAAGCTTAGCTTGTTCCATCTGGATTTCGTCTCGTTTAATTAGTATTTCCCACAGACAGTTTGTGGGTATCCCCGATTCTGTTTTCATTGATCGTTTTAATCGCCCACTGGGACAACCACCAGAAACTTAATTAATTCATAACAAGGGCAATTTCATCGTGTGTCGGTGAATTACGTTCAGTGTAGGTCATTTTAACTCTTGTAATGGGCTAGGTCTACAAAATTTTTTATCCGTTTACGTTCCTGTCCAAGTTTAGAATTTTCTTTTATACCAAAATTATGTTTTTGAGCTTCCGTTCGTTTTTGGCAAGTTTCTGTGCCAACAAATCGAAGGCCATTCTGCAGGCGGTAAAAGTTGAAGACTTGCAAAGATTCACCAGAATTTAAGACCAAAATCAAACGCCTCAAGCTGTTCTTTACGGCTTGAACTTTTTGGTTAAAATCAATCTGTGGGATCTTTTGGCCCGATGAAAATCGGCGATAGCTTAAAAATCACGCTAAAATATTTTGTTAACCTTGAAGCTGCTTTTTCCACATCCAAAGCAAAAGAAAACAAACCGAAATTTGAATTTTTTTGTGTATTTTATTCGAGTGAATTATGTGGTTTATCTAACCACAGTTGAACCAGCGCCAAATTTTCGTTTTCATTCATCAACAAAAAGCGTAATATATTCTTTTGTTTATTTGTTCTACTATTAAGAGCACCTTTCGATGCCTCTCGAGTGATTTTTCGGTAATATCTTAATAAATCAGTCTAGGTTTTTTCCGTAATGGTAATGCATTTTTGCGTAATGAGCGAAGTGAGGCTTTTTCAGTTTTGGTGAATAAAAACCACAACCGTGGAGTGGTTTCCCAAAATTCTTATTTGGACAGAAAAGACTATTTGGTTACAGATTTCGGACCAATTTCTCTAGTATAGGGATTCCAATGTAAACGCGCGAATCTGTAGCTTGTTTATTTATAAAATAAAAATAAAAACGGTTTTTGCTACGAGTATTGTAATAACATGGACTACATTTTGACTTTTTTAAATTTTTAATTTCGTTGATTTTAAATTTTAATTATTTTATATATTTATAAATATTTTTTTTAGAATCGCTTCCAGTCATTTTGTAGTTAATAATTATAAGAATGATTGTGCCCAATTTTGTTAAAATAATTTTATAAATAAAAGTGCTACTGATTCGCGCATTTATATTGGAATTCCCATAAGAGAAATTACCTCCATACTCCTCTTCAGGCTCAGACCAAGCAAAGCAACAAAAATGAATGACATAGCTTAAAATTGTTTTAGCAAAGAAATGTTATTTCTTGCCTAAAATTTGTTACCTATTACAAAAACTTGAAGCTTGGTGTTCACATACTGAATGGTTTTTGGTTAAAAAAATAAGAAGAACCGCTAGTAGTGACCAGTAAGAAGATTTAAATGGTGGCTTTGTACGTGCTAATAAAATAAAATTATAAAAGATTGAATTTTTTAATAGATAGTTGACGCTTGCATTTGTATTTCCGTCTAGTTCGTCACGGGTATATACAGTTGACAGGTGAAGAAAGGTCATGTTTATAAACAAAATTGTTAATAAAACATTTTACATTCCCTACACGATATTTAAAGGTTACAATAAAATAGGAACATAATAATTAAAATTTTATGAGCAAGAAGTAAAATCCGGTTGTAGACGCTCACAAATCTGGAAACAACGAGAAAAAGCTCCTTGGCTCTTCACATCATCGTTAAAATGCTCCAGGATTTAACGTGACGACATACAAAAAATGAAGGCACTTGAATTACTCGAGGAATATGCCCAAAAATTTCGATGTCGAGGTAAAATAATAACGTTTCTAATGCAGAAGAATCCGGATAAAACAAAATACCTAAACCGCGGTTCGGGTTGTGGGTCGGGTATAAAAGATAGCGAATTGGGTAAATAGTTTTTATATATATATATATATTTTTAATTTGGTTTTAATAATTTTTGTACAATGACGAAATATATTTCTTAAACGGGTAGTATTTTGGGTTCGGGTCGGGTGCGTCTAATTCTTTAAATCTGTTGACGGGTTCAACTCGGATAGAACTTTCAAAATTGCGAGTGCTGGTCAGATGCGCAGGATAATTATTAATACTTCAGTTAATAATTATCACCGCAATTGTAATGCGGTTAAGGAGGTTTCTGGAACCTGTTGTAAATCAAATTTCTAAGTTCAGGCTCGGCTTCGGTGCAGAAAAGGATCGCGAAGACGTTTGATTTATAATTTTATTACAGAGTGACAAATTCTCTTTGTCGGTATTATTAACTTTAATAAAAAAACATTTTGAAAATGCATAAATTTATGAACATACAGACTTTACAAACATAACTTTAGGAACTGGGCGATATTTCTTGTTCTAAAACTGTGTTTAAACACAAAATAGTACTACGAATTAAGAATTTTTGAAGCTCGCAACTTCCATAACGATTAAACGGTAATCAACAAATCAACTGCAAATTTTGTATTATTGCAACGATAAGTACTACAAGCAATCCGGAGACTGTAAAAATTATCTCTCAGACGGACGAGATTACACTGCTTAATACACCTTTAAAAAGTACTTAATCGTCTACCCTTTTGTGGGCACTAGGGTGGGCCAACAAAATAGAATATTTTTTTTCAATTTCCGTCACTGAAAAATTGGTTCCTAGGCACCTTTAAAAAAAATTTTTATAGCTCTTACCGTTTAGAAGATATAAGAGGTCAAAAATTAAAAAATTTAACAAAAATTTTATTTTCAATTCTAAATTTTATCACTTGTGGATAAATAATTATTATAAAGTGCGCAACGTATAGTTTTGTAGGAAATTAACCGCTCTACAAATAAAGTCGTTTGTGGTTAATCGATTACTTCAACCATTTAAAAAAAATTGAGGATTTAGTTTCAAATTTTGGTTTTTAAAATGCGAATATCTTCTAAATGGTTAGAGTAATCAATTAACCACAAGAGATCTTTTTGTAGAGCGTTTAATTTCCTACAAATCTATATGTTGTGCATTTTATAATAGTTATTTATCTACGAGTTATAAAATTTAGAAGTAAAAAAGTAATTTTTCTTAAATTCTTCAAACTTTGACCTCTGATCGGTAAGTTTTTAAAAATTGTAAGATACCTTTTTACGCTCCAAAAAAGGCCTTGTTATTAAAATTAAGAGCTTATCTTTAAAAAGCATTTTTTAAAGGTGTCTAGAAATCAATTTTTCAGTGTCGGAATTTAAAAAAAAATAGTCTTTTTTTTTGGCCCACCTTAGTGGGCACCCTATAGTCACGCTACTGAACGCAATCCACCTTGAGAGTCCTCCGTAATTTATTCTTTTGGTAACTGAACGCAATTCTCCATTTCATCGCTTTGATCCCTAAAACTGATTCGACCAACAGCAAGTTGCTCTTTATCATATCGTTGAGGTTCAACGACAAATAAACAAATGTAAATAACAACATATTTGTTGCGGATGGAGCTCCGGAAACGGCCAATAAAAACGCAACTGAGCTGTCACTCACAGCCACGCCTCTGATTATATCACTTATCAGGCGCGGGAATTTAAATGTTTGCTCTAGTTTATATATTTTGTGACCATCTGGTGATCGTTTTTATGTAAGGAAGGAGTTTAAAAAAACGTGTATGACCATATGTGTTTTTTAACGATTTAATGAGACAGTCACCTTGCAAAATATGTAGGTAAGATAGGCGCCGAGTGTCGGAGAATTGCGCGGGTGAAACACGAGAGTCAGCTCACCAACGCGACTCCAGTTCAAACGGGAAACGCAAAGAGAGTAGTTGGCTCTCGGACGTAAAATGCGATTTTGCGAGTGCGTGATTATCAAACCTTTCTTATGCATACCTTCCTAACGAGAAAACACGAATCCTGTGCCAGTGAGTATAGTTTTATTGTTGTGCGTTCTCTTTTTTTTTGTACTTTTTGTTTATTTATACTTTATACTTATAATTTATATTATACTATGTAATACATAGTTGCAAAGAAATATTTATTTTTGTTTATAAGAAATTTTAATTGATGCGCTCTTGTCGATGATGGGTACGGTGTACTCTTCGAAAATTGAGATTAACGTCCAAGGCCGTGCCAGTTTACAAGCTGACGCAATTAAAGCAATTTAAAGTCGTTGCTGTGAACAAATAAATACAATTTTCCAAACTAATTAGTAGCCTTTGGTGCAAAGTTCATTTCGAAGGACTCTACTTTGTAGTTGTTTTAATCATTCGTCTGTTATTATTATAGAATTTTTATCAGAAAATAAGAATTTGACATAAGTAATAAATCATTTTTAACAATGCAGTAGTATTTGAGCAGTTACCACTCACTTATTGGTTTAACTCATTTCCTGCCAGTGGTGCGTTGACGCACCACTATATAAAAAAATAGTTTTTTGATTATTGTTTACATAAAGTTTTTTAATTTTATGTGACAAACTACCTAAAGGATTGGTCTAATTTTAGCAACTGTATACATTTGTTTAAAAGCCAAAATTTATAGTGATAGTAATTGTTAAAAATAGACAATTTCTGACTTCTGCGCATTCACATAATAACATTTTTATAAATTGTTACTATTTTTTGTTTTTATTTTTCTGAAGGGACATTGTAAAACTCAAATGTCTATATTATAACCCTAGTGCATTAGTTTAAATATTATTTATTATTTACTTTATAAAAAATGATGCTAAATTTGTTGGTGCGCAAACGCACCATTGGCCAGATACAAGAATATGCAAGTTCAGACTTGTGCACGGTTTAGATGCACAGGCGAGGATATTCAGTTTCTGCAGCTACCTTGCACAGTATACGTGTACTTACATAGTTTGTCACTATTTATTTATGCAAAAAAGATGACGGTTTACCTGACTCGACAAGAATTAGAGGCGGCGCTAGAAGAAGTAGTAAACGAGTTAGAAAACGATAATGATGGTACGTGTAATTTGTGTATAACTAATCGCGATACAGACAGTAAACGTGAATATTTTTAGATAACATTGATGTTGTGTATATTCCCCCGGAAGTTGACGAACTTACGGACGAAGAAAATATTGATGACGATGTGATAACTGACCAGAATCTTACAAATGAGCAAGAAATAGCTGGTTTATTTGAAATACAAACCCATAGCCGCTATGAAGATTTTGGTGATTCTGATGACGAGACTCTTGATGTAAAAAGACAAAAACTTTTAAGTCGAAAAGTTACGGTACCTGTTTGGAAAAAAGGCGGAACTACTTACGCAAATTTTCCGATTTCTGATAATACCGGTAGCGAAGATGTTAAAAATAATTTAAGTGGTAAATCGCCACTAGAAGTATTTTTTCTCTTCTTTGATGAAGAAGTTTTATCGACGATAGTCAACTATTCTGTCAAATATGCTTATGATAATAATCGGCATGATTTTCAATTTGGTATGACAGACCTGAAACGTTTTATAGGGATATTGTTGCTATCCGGGTACCACACACTACCACAGAGTGATTTGTATTGGTCTAAGGACGAAGATAAAGGTTTGGCTATAGTTCGCAATTGTATGGCTCGCAATAGATTTTGTAGTATAAAACGTAATTTGCATTTATCCGACAACGCACAGTTAGACAAGAATGACAAATTTTCAAAACTTCGCCCTCTTTTCAACAGAATGAACAAAAAGTACATGCAGTTTGGTGTGTTTGCTTTCGACCTTTCTATTGACGAACAAATGGTGCCCTATTTTGGGAGACATTCTTGCAAGATGTTTATAAAGGGAAAGCCCGTGCGATTTGGATTCAAGATTTGGTGCCTAACTTCTTCAGATGGATATTTATTTCAATTCGATCCATATGGAGGGGCCAACACATCAAAGGATAAATCAGAACTTGGTTTAGGAGGTCAGGTTGTTGTTGATTTGCTCACAGTCGTGAAAAGTCCTCAAAATCATCGCATATATTTTGATAACTTTTTCTCATCATATAAGCTATTCAACTTTTTGAATAAGAATGGTTTTTATGCGACAGGCACCATAAGAGACAACCGAACGGCCAAATGTCCATTGGAAAGCGTAAAAAGTATTTCTAAAAAACCACGAGGTAGTTTTGATTCTGCATTTGACGAAGAAACTAATATATCTTTGAGCAGGTGGAACGACAATTCCGTGGTAACTGTCATCAGCAACAACTTTACAGTAGAACCCTTATGCACCGCTAAAAGATACAACCGAAAAGAGCGAAAGGATGTTATAATTTCTCAGCCAAATACAATTGCACAATATAATAAATATATGGGCGGTGTGGATTTACATGATAATGGAATATCCAATTATAGAATAAATGTACGAGGAAAAAAATGGTGGTGGCCGCTATTTGTAAATTTGCTAGACAGTGCTATTGTCAATGCCTGGAAAATATATAATATAGCAAATGAAACACATATGTCGCAACTGGACTTTAAATCGTATATTGCAGTACGTTTGATGAAGGCAGAAGATGATAATGCAAGTATAAATATCGCTCGACCAATTGGAAGTTGCGTTCCTCACGAAGTGCGTCTTGATAACGTTGGTCATGTCATCACGGAGGAAGCCAGTAAAGCTAGACGTCGTTGCAAGATGTGTAAAAGTCATACTATTTATGTTTGTGCAAAGTGTAAAACACATCTGCATTTAAAATGTTTTAAGGCTTACCACAGCTAAATATAAAAAATTGTACTTGTGTTCGGCCAATGGTGCGTACACGCACCATATTTTTTTACATATATACAATTGTTTTTTTAAATTGATATGTCAAAAATTATTTTAATTAATATGTTTTTAGTAATAAAGAATACTTTTTTTGTAAAGTTTACATTTAATTTACACCTTGGCCGTAAATGGGTTAATAACCACAAGTAACGGAATTCAAAAATCAGCCCCTAATCGAAAATTTATACTTGCTCTTAATAAAACAGTGTCATAAATTAAAAACTCGTTAATTTGTCTTAAGTCACTCTCATTTTCTGATAAAAGAAATATACAATAATGTGGCGTTCATCAATTTCCTGATTAAAATGTTGCACACAAACAAATTGTCCAGTTACCCCCCCATGGGGACGCCACTTGTCATAATTACGGGTTTCATGGTCAACGCCGTTGTGCAACTGCTTGCGGAATATCAAGTAGTCGATGGGCGACTGTTTTTATGACACAGTCCACATATAGCATGACATTTGAAAAAACAATCCGAAAATGGTACCTCATTACATATTCAGACTGTTTTTAACCGGTTGGCAGACCTGTTCGCACAACGTAGATTTTCCCCCATTGTCATTTAACATAATTTTTCTTAAGTTGGCGAACATGATGTGGGCGTTTCACCTTTTTTGACATTTAAATGTTGCTGGAAAATGTTATTGTTTATCATTTTTGTGAAATCTAAAGTTGGCATTAACAATAATGTCGTCGTACTCCAGATAATTCATCAATTTCTCATAATTCAAGACGATCTAACAATTTTTTCCTTAATAGTAGGAGGTTTCGTTGGTAATTTAGAGTTGTTGAAAGCGGTTCTGTAATTTGCACTCTAAATTTAAATTTATATAAAATAACCGAAAGTCGTGATCTTCATCTGGGAAAATTGAGAAATCTACATTTTGTTAAGACGTTTTGTGATTGGTTCACTGAAAGAAGGACCGCATAAAACCTACTTAAACTGTATTCATGAACAAAGCACAAATAAATATACAGATTTTCCAACAACATATTTCACAAACATTAAACAAAATCAACAACAATAACTTTAAATAAAACATTTTACATTTAAATAGATAGAATTCTGATATATAAGCACAAACTAACTCATTTTATTTTTCTAGAATCTTACCTTTTTTTCATTTTTTTCAAATGTAGTTTTTCTTTTTCTTTTATTAGTAGTTTTATGTTCTCTTTTTAACTTGGGCTTTGCAAGATATTTTGTAACTTTTGTTCTTTCAGAATCTTTTTTTTTGTTATTTTTTCTTTAGACGTACTTTTTCAAGTTCTTCTGAAGTTTTTTTTTGTTATTTTTTTTCTTTTTTGTAGACTCTTCTAAACGTTGTTGTGGAAGTTCTTTTAAAATGATTGTGTTTTTCTAAAATCTAGAGTGCTATGGAATTATAAACCAATTTATTTGTATGTCATTAATGAATCTACTGTCACTAAATAAGCACACAACCGCAACGTTCAGATGAGAATATTAAAATTTTGAAATGTTGAACTTTACGAGGGATTTTATGAATTTTTATCGGTTTATTTAAAAAAAATCGATAGAAACTCTCTCGTTAAATCCACCATTTTGAAATTTGGATGCTCACGCTCAAATTTTTTTCCAAATATGGCGGACGTTGCGGTACTGTTTGTTTATTTAGTGACTGTAGATAAATCTTATATCTACTTGTCAAAATGAAATGTCAGTCAATTTCGTAAACGCCACTTCTAAACAGTTTTTTCTCTTTTACAATTATAATTTTTTGATTTTTTTCTTTCAATCTTTGATGTCTCTATTCTTTATATCGACGTCTTTCTGTTGTTTTTTTCTCTTCTAGTTGTTATTTGTTGTTATTTTAAGTTTTTTTTAGATTTTTTTTGCTTCTAGCTGTCATTTTTTAAGTTTTTCTGAAGCATCTTATGTTTTTTTTAATCGTAGCATTTGCTGTTTTTACCATTATTTTATTTTTCTCGAAGCCACCTTTGTTACATTTTTTCTTTCAATATTTGTTTTTAATTGACAAATTTCAAGATGTTCTGGAACTTTTGTTCTTTTAGATTTTTTTTGTGTTATAGACGTAATTTTTCTTGTTTTTTAATCATTGAAATTCAAGTTTTTCTGAAATATTTTTATATTCTTCTAGAACCTTTCTATTTTAATTTTTCTTCAAATGGTAGTTTTTCTTATTCTTATTTCTCTTTCAATCATAATTTTTTATTTTTTTTTCCTTCAAATCGTTCAGGCTTCTATTCTTTATATCGACGTTTTTTTGTTGTTTTTTCTCTTCCAGTTGTTATCCGTTGTTATTTCAAAATTTTTTTTTAATTTTTTTGCTTCTAGCCGTCATTTTTTAAGTTTTTTGAAGCATCTTTTGTTTTTTTTTAATCGTAGCTTTTGTTCTTTTTAACAAACATTATTTTATTTTTCTAGAAGCCACCTTTGTTACATTTTTTCTTTTAATAGTTTTCGTTTTGTTTTTTTAATTGACAATTTTCAAGATATTCTGGAACTTTTCTTCTTTGAGAGTTTTTTTGTGTGTTCTAGACGTAGTTTTTCTTGTTCTTTTTTTAATCTTTGAAATTCTAATTTTTCTGAAATATTCTTATATTCTTTTAGAATCTTTCTATTTTAATTTTTCTTCAAATGGTAGTTTTTCTTATTCTTGTTTCTCTTACAATCATAATTTCTTGATTTTTTTTTTTCAAATCGTTGATGTGTCTATTCTTTATATTGACGTTTTTGTTTTTTTCCAGTTTTTATTCGTTGTTATTTCAAGTTGTTTTTTTTTTTGATTTTTTTTCGTTTTTAGCTGTCATTGTTTAAGTTTTTCTAAAGCATCTTTTGTTTTTTTTAATCGTAAGTTTTTTGTAAAATTCTTTTTACAAACATTATTTTATATTTCTACAATCTACCTTTCTTACATTTTTTCTTTTAATAATTTTATTTTTGTTTTTTTTTAATTGAAAATTTTCAAGATATTCTGCAACTTTTCTTCTTTCAGATTTTTTTTTTGTTGTGTACTAGCCGTAGTTTTTCTTATTGTTTTTATTTCGATCATTGAATTCCAAGTTTCTCTGAAATATTCTTATGTTTTCCTAGAACTTTCCTATTTTTCTTCAAATGGTAGTTTTTTCTTATTTTTCTTTTAATTATCATTTTTTGAGTTTGTCCAAAAAAATTTTTTGTACTTTTGTTTCCTTCTACGTCCATTTTGTTATAAAAGATAATGAAATTTTGGGATGAGGAGCAAAAAAATTTTGCCGAAACGTTTATAAATTTAATGATTTTTTAAAAGTTATGTCATTTATGTGTATCACCATTTTTTGTGTTATTTTTTGTGCCTCCTCTTTGACATTTCTATCATTTTCCAGACGAGCCCCGCATCCGGTCGGGCACGTGGGAGGAGGCGACATGCGAGCACCGGGTTCCAGGTCGCACCCTTCAACACACCGTCTCTCAGCGCAGCTCCGAAGACAGCTGGTGCTCGGGCTCGGACCCTGATCTGTCATCGGACGGGGAAAGCGACCGTAGCGCCACCTCCGCTTCCAGGTCAGTGCAAAGAGACAATCGAAACAATCGAATTAACGGGGTCACATAGGGTCAACAACACCCAATTCCGCAACACGTTGAACAAGGCGAAGACGTTGTGCGATAAATTTCGGGCGAGCGGCGGCATCGGTTCCAACCACCGGCTCTCACTCGACGCTACGCTGCCAGACCAGGCCAACCAGGCGAATCAGGGGAAGCTGTCGCGGTGGTTTTCAATCCGGCGGGGCAGTACCCACCAGTACGATATCGAAAATGTGGACGGAAAAGCTAGTCCGGGAACGAAAATGCCGCTCCTGCCTGAAGTCGAGGAAGAAAACGCGTTTAATTGCTCGGCGCAACAGCGGCGGCAAGTACCGCCAACGTTGCCGCCACCGCCGCAGAATCTCACTCCACAACAGCTGAAAAGGAGGATGATTGTCGCGGCGATTGTACATAGTGAGAACTCGTACGTCGCGACGCTACAAAGGCTGGTCAATGTAAGTACTTAGTGAAAGTGAAAGTCCGGATTATAGTGAATGTTAACACAGCTATTTAAAGGCGCTTTGCGCCCTTTACTCTTACAAACAACGATGAAATATTGGGTTGACTCTACTGGTTGCATTTTTCTCGCAAGTTTTCCTAAAAAAAGGCAGTCAGTAGCGTCAGTATAAGTTTAGTGGTACGTTTTTGTAAGGATAAAGTGTGCAAACCGCTCTTAAATAACTGTTCTGTTGTACACACTGTATTTCTAGTTTTCTTGGTAATAAATACATCTGCATGTACATATATTACTTCCATTTTTTATTACATTTATATAACCTAAAGATGTTATGAAAGCATTAGCGAAAATAACATCTCTGTAATATTTGAGAGGAGTTGGCATTTTTTAATATTGTTATGCGTGTTACGAAATTAAACTCGGAGCCATCCACTCCTAAAATATTGGTGATTTCGAATAAGCAAGACTAAATAAATTTTGACGAGTTCCCAATTATTCAGAAAATTACTAAAAAGTATTCTCTTGCATCAAAACAACACAAATAAAAACATTTTAACTCATTACGAACAAAAATTTAGTAGGATTTGGAAACTATCGATACTTACAAAAACTGTATCCCCCAATTGGCCAATCTCATATATGCTATATTCTTAGTACTATCCTCTTGTGTTACTTTTTTTAATTTGTAAGATTACTGTTTTGTATCGTACAATATTTCTTCTCTGTCATCTCTTTACGATACCTTTAATACTTCAATACCTAATACCCACTTTTGATTCGTATCGATACCCGATATCTAAAAAGAAGTATCACGCCCAGCTTTAAAATTTTGTAATATTTAATGATGCAGAAAAAACCCTTAGAAAACTTATGCTGACACTGCAAGTCTCTTAATTGATTACGGTCAAAAGTCTATTCAGAATACTTGCTTGAAGATAAACTGAGAATATCGTCAAAAATCTACATCTTGTCAGGTCATCCGTTTAACACGGTAACAACAAAAGTTCTTGAGTGGTTTTACTGTATTTTAGCATTTGTAGAAGCTTAAAATTCGAAAATATCTTCTGTGCAATATCAAGCTAACCCGCGTCGTTGTGTCTTTGTGTAACGCTATCATCACTGTCCAGCAGGATTACCAACTCAAAATTTCGTTCTTTACTGTTGGTAATCGCAGGAGATTTCAATTTGAAACGTGTTACGTCTATGTCATCAATCAAAATTTCGGATTGCTAATATTATGACATGAATTTAAAGTATTTACTCATTAATATTCAAAGTAAACTCCATAAATAATCATAATTGAAATGTTAATCAACAATCATAACATAATATAGATAACGTCATCACACTAAATAGTAGCCTTGGCTATAGGTGTTTCAGAACATGACCAAAACTAGCGCTAACCTGACTTTTCCTAGCCAAAGCCTGGCCTGAAATGATGTTTTTTCGGGAACACGTGTACGCGTTTTATTTATTTGTGTACCTACCTTATATGATAGTGTGTAGCATAACTGTATCAGATGATTCAAGTTTTATCCGCACCTGCACTTCTTAAAACACGAGAAAAAACTTCGGAAAATTTTACGATGATTTTAAAAATCAAACCAAAAGAGCTGGAGGTTTCTGATTTTCACCAATCGATTTGTTAGGTCTTTGTACTCGTATTACACCATTTAAAGTCCATTCTATCGATTAGTTATTTATTTTCATTATTTCAAAAAAAAAATCGATAATTGGGAAGAATCGGTAAATAAATCAGAAACCAAAAGAACTAGAGGTTTCTGGTAGGGTTGCCAACCGTCCTTTATTTCAAAGGGCAGTCTTTTCTTTCTATAAACTGTCCTTTAGTCTTTGAGATGTACTTAAAGGATTTGTCGGTTACTTTATTTTCTTTTACCTAAATTATAGAACAAAATAAATTCAAAAAAAACGTCATTTGAAATATTCTAGAAGAACTAGAACAGATTTTACAATTTGATAAAAAGCTACTTAAAGAGAAAGAAAAAAAAAACTACAGCTAACAAAAAAAGAATAGCAAAAGAAAATTCTAGAGAACGAAAGATCTTGAAAAACATTGTTTAGAAGGTGTTGTAAAAACAAAAAAAAATTAGATTAAGATGAAAAATGACGACTTGTAAGAAAGCAAAACAAAGACGGTAGTGAGTATTAGAAAAAAAGTACAATTACAATTAAAAAGAGAGACATAAAGAGTTAAAGAAAGAAGAGAAAAAAAGGAAGTTTCTAGAAAACAAGAAAAATAACGAATGAAAAAGAAAAAAAGAGCAAGGAGAAAAAGAAGAACAACTAGATTCTATAAGAAGAAGAAAAAGATTCTACAAAAATTAGAAAAAGAGCGACAAAAAAAACCAAAACATTTCACCAGAATAATTGACTAGAATTTTACTTTCTAGAATAATTTGAAAAACGTAGTTAAAAAAATTCTAGAAGAATTGAAAATGACAGGTTACTAAAAGAAATTAAGTTTGAAGATGAAAACTGGGAGCTTCTGGAGGAACAATTGAGATTCTAGGCGAATTTAAAATACAATATTTTGGGGGACACAGAAAAAGAAGAAAAATAACTATTAAAAACAAGTAAAACGAGGAAAGTTAAGACTTGTAAGAAAACAAAGTTTTTACTAGTTTACTCATTTTTTTTAAAATAAAAATCCAAATTTTAAAAAACAATTTTGGAGTCGCTCTTAAAAACGTCCTTTATTTGGATATCAAAAAGTTGGCAACCCTAGTTTCTGGTCTTCACCAGTCGATTTAATAGATTTCTTACTGACTTATAATTCGTGTTTTTTTATCTACAATATTACAATATAAAACTATTAGATATAACTTCGAAAACTATTTCGAACATATTAAAAACTGTCGAATCCAGAAATATTTGTGTCAATAAATATCTTACAGAGTTATGTACTAAGTTCACTGAAATAGGATTAAATTACGTTGTTTTGTTTAGGATTACAAGAAGCCGTTAGAGGAAAGCAGTCCGGCGATTCTCAGCGCTTCCAAAATCCAAACTTTGTTTCATAGACTGCCGGAAATTCTCCAGTGCCATACTTTATTCCGAATTGCTTTAGCCGAAAGTGTTCGAAATTGGGACCGTGATGAAAAAATCGGCGACGTTTTTGTCGCATCTTTCTCCAAAGCTATCGTTCTTGATATTTACAGCGGTTTCATCAACAACTTTTCTGTAGCAATGGATGTCGCCAAAATGGAAGCCAAAAGAAAATCAGCTTTAGCAGACTTTTTAAAAGTAATAAAGTGACTCAAATTAACGAGATTCTAAAATCGGATTTTTACAGGTGAAACAGATCAGTTCACACGATCGGTTATCATTTTTCGGATTAATGGTTAAACCAGTCCAGAGGTTTCCTCAGTTTATTTTATTTCTTCAGGTTTGTAGAGCTGATAAAATTGACTTTTTAAGGATAGGAGGTTGATCACAGGGTATCACTGAAATTACCGCTCTCAGGAGATCAAAATTTGCTACTAGAAAAGAAGTGGTACTTTCGTTTTTAACTGAAAACTTTTTCAAGAGTGGTACTTTAGTACTACTCTGGATAATCTCCTAGATTTAGGAGTTTTATATGTTTAGATAAAATGTGATTATTGTATGTTTCTAGGATTTGCTAAAGCACACCCCTCAAGGCCACCACGATCGTATGTCTCTTCAGTTAGCGCTGACTCAACTTGAGTCTCTCGCTGAGATGCTGAACGAGCGTAAACGAGAGGCCGAACAGTACCAAGCGTTCAAAGAGATGTTGCGTCATATTAGCGGTAAATTTTCCGTCCGGCCTTTGTCGGACTGCAACCGCTATTTGCTACGTGAAGATAACGTTATGCAATTGGTAAGTACCCGTCAAGTGATTTACGACCTGTTAATAGCCTGTTTTAAAGGAGTACAACCAGAGCGGCATGATAACAAAAGCTAAAAACCGCCGACTATTACTTCTAAACGATTTGATAGTATGTGTTTCGGTCGCACCAAAACCCTCCGATGATTTCGGAACCAGCGAAAGACTGAACTTGAAATGGACCTACCCGGTCGCGGACGTCGAAATCCAAGACACTAGCGCTTCACCCACTCTCAGCCGGGTTCTCACCGCAGGTTTATCCAAAGGCGGAAGCGTTAAATCGAATAGTTCTTTCGACGGCCAACAACCCCAAGACGCCAACAATCTTTGTTCAGAAATGAGTAATCTGATGCACGACTACGAAATCATGAGTCGTATCTCGGATCTAGTAGGATCACTGAAAGGCAGCTACAAGGACATCACTCTTGAAAATACGAGAAAAATTCTACACCAAATTCAAACGTCTATACAACAAAAAGACGAGGAGATGGCGTGGGTCGATTCGTGCTGTCTTCAAATAGTCGTAAAAACCAAAGGGAAAGAAGAGACTTTCACGTTCAAAACCGATAATCCTTCGATTAAGAAAGAGTGGATTACGGAATTACGGCTTGCGCAGTTGGCGTTGGATCCGAATAATTCCCCGGCGTGGGAAGTCCCGGAACAGGAACAAAGACCGTCGACGAAAATGCCGCTGTTTGTCAAGTCCCAGTGTGTGTTTAAATCGCAGCATCAAACCGAGGTACGTTTCAAGCTCCACCTCCTTTTACCGACCCATACTTTTATTAACTGCCCTTTAATCTTTGCACCTAATATAAAATCGTCATATAAGGCTTAAAGCGTAAGTGCAGGTTTTTTTAAAGCATTTTTTAATCTGTAATCTATAAATTTGGTAATGTTCATGTGTTAAGCACGTGGTTCACCTAAATTTAGTGTATGCAGAGGTCAGAATATGTTTAATTTTAACAATTAAATATACAATAAGTTTTGTTCTAAGAGTTTGTTTTTTGTTCAATATTTGAAACTTGTCAAGCTTGCCCTCTACCGACTGCGCCAATTAACTAAAATTTTGTTTACAGGTGCGCTGCGGCTGCTACTACACTGTGAATTCTGTAAAAACCACACGCCGACGCCACCGAACGCAAAACTACCTCTGGATATGCACGACCGATGGCGCTAGTAGTCACATCGCGATCTTAGGCCAACATCACCAACAAGCCAGTGTTCTTAAGGACGTAACTTCGTTCAGTCTCGTCGAGACGCAAGTCACGGCAATGGAGTTCGTAAAAGGAGCTCCTCAGCCGTGTCCGAGTCTCGCGTCTGACTCAGTTTGGATGGGCACGGACAGTCACCGCCTCCTGTTATATGCCGCCGACGAGCCAGAAAAACAAGAGGAAGTCGGAAGTGCGACCGTCTCTGATGTTATAACCCAAATTAAATGTCACTGTGATAGCGTTTTTGTCGCCTTAGCAAATGGAACTTTAAATGTATATAGACGCAACGTAGTCGATGGTAGCTGGTTGTTGCAAGAACCTCAGATTCTGAACTTGGGGTCAGATCCGGTCTCGAGTCTTCTTCCGATAAATTCGTGTTTGTATGCGGCTTGTGGGAAGAAAGTTTGGGTGATTAGCGGTCTTACCGGGGAAGTACAAAAGAATTTCAGTATTCAACATGAACACGTTGGAAATGTTAACCTTATGGCACATAGTGGGATTGGTCTCTGGATATCTCTGAAACATTCAAGTACTATTTGTTTGTATCACACTGAAACTTTCAAACATTTGCAAGATATTAATATAGCTTCGAATGTTATGAGAGTCACAACGCCCTCTACCGGTCGAGACTGTGTCAATAACAACAGATCACAAGTCAACGTCACCGCACTTCTGGCATGTAAGGGATTGCTTTGGGTTGGTACCAACGTCGGTATTACCCTAA
The DNA here is from genome assembly GCA_029207805.1 of Tribolium confusum. Classification (NCBI taxonomy): domain Eukaryota; kingdom Metazoa; phylum Arthropoda; class Insecta; order Coleoptera; family Tenebrionidae; genus Tribolium; species Tribolium confusum. Next base: position 19,000,481 of record JALGAY010000006.1, read on the forward strand.
CTATCCCTCTACCACGACTTGAGGGCGTACCGATTATAAGTGGGCGTGTCAATATATCCTACCACGCTCATTTTGGACCAATCACTTTCCTTCTAGCCTTACAACCAAAGACTGGGGCTGTTTCTAAAAAAGAAACACCCATTGAAGAAACTCCACAAGAAGACCGACCAAAAATGGAAAAACAGCTCTCTGACACTTCAGTCTCATCAAGATTCCGGTATTTTACAAGTAGTCCAGTGGTAGTTCGTCGCCGTAAATCCAAAGATTGTGACATTTCCCGTCTCTCTAAAACTCTTCCGAGAGGTTTCGGCAACGCTGGCTCCATCTTCTCGACTAGTAGTACCTCATCGCAAGTTTCGGGTGACACCTGTGACGTATACGGTCTCTACGGCGAGCTGATGTACATCAAAGACTACGAAGGGGAAGAGCATATGCTCACTGACCCCATCTACGAATCTCTGCGCCGTAGTGACCCCGAACTCGCCTTGCCTAACAAAGTCAGTACTTTGGATAGACGACTCAAGATGAAAGTCAGTAGGCCTAGATCGCTCGATTTATCTAATTGGTCGGTGGATTCGCGGTCGTCGAGTCTGTGCACGTCTTCGGGGAGTGAGGAAAGTATGGCCCTGCGGCACGGACCGGGCCGCAGCGTCTCACGGAACAACTCGAATGCCAGTAGACAGTTGAATGGGGTTAGTGAGAACGGCACGGAACAGGAAAAGCCAAGTGTCTCTAATAAGACGTTGACTAAGGGTGTGGCTGTGGATAATGCGCGGAGGACGGTTATAACGTTGATGGGGGGCCGGGGATACGTGAATTTTAGACAACCCTGTTGTCCGGCTGATAAATCGAAAAGTTCGTTCTCGATCAGAGAGTCAAATAGGAATGACGCGCATATTGTCATTTGGGAACTGAAATTGTGATCATTCGGCCTAAGTAATTAGCCTAAAATTGGCGGTATTTTTTATAATCGTGTAAAATATTTCGTTTATTTTTAATTTATTCGTTGTAAATTTTTTTTAAAGACGTCTTCACCACTTATGGTTTTTAATGTGCCCTGTTATACATAGTTGCATGTTTAATTATAATGAATTTATTACTGTTCACTGTGTTATAGAGCATTTATTGAAAATAAATACAAAATTCTGCAATCTTCATTATTTTATTTTTTGTTAGCGATATCGGGTATCTGACCAAGTGCGCCAGGTTTCATTTTTTGGACAAATGGCTGCCGCGGCAATTGTAGGAAAACGCTGTTTTAACATCGATAATTTTTTCTGTGACTTGACGCTAAGCGATTTTACTCTTTTATGAGTAGCAAGCCCACGCTAAAATTCTACAATCACATTTTGAACTGAAAACAAAAATTCAACGCATTGTTGCTGACATTAAACCAACTGCCGTAGAAAAATCGATAATTTGCTCAAAAGAAACACGATTTGCCATAAGAGGCAAAGGCAAACACAATATATTCCACAATAATTCCCTATGAGACACCCAATACTTCATAAAGAAGCATCAGGAAAAAGTTAAAAAATGCACTTCAAGGTTTCATTTGTTTTTCATAAGTTCAAGTGAAAATCACAAAGTAAACATTGTACTATACACTTCTAATCTTTGCTAAAGTTATTGATTTTGAGCAACAATTAAGTTGTTTTACTAATGTTTATTGTAGCATCAAGATATAGGGAGAGAGATAAGAGAGAAACAGAGAATACAGACGACCAATTCGATATTTAAATGCAAATCGGTTCGATCATATTTGAATCACCACTGACTTACTGCACTGTCCTTGATACATCACAGATATTTTGTAGGGTTGGCTTTAAAAAAAATTATATAAAAAACAAGGTCAATTTTTTTATAGAACCGAATCAAAAAAACAAAAAATGCACACATAACAACTAAATACCACCAAAATAAACACAAAAATTACGTTTAACTAGAGAATGTCAGAATGTCACCGTTCTCGGCGAAAATGAATTAAAGCTTAAACTTGAAGCCGACTCTGTTTCAGCGGCACATCTGGACTGCTGTACTGCTGATTAATTAGTAACGAAATGTTGACATAGTTGTCTAGTTGGATAATAATTAGTTATTTTACGCTTTGTTACATCGAAAACAAAGCTGGTCGACTGTATCAAGTACAAGTGCCACTTAATTTTACGTTTGCTTTTACGACTTAATAGGCGAGTCTTATAAATATTGCACCTACAATACCTATATGATTATTGTCATATCATCCACCGTGTTTCTCAATATGGGGCACCGAGGGGTGGACCCAGGGATTTCTGGTGTACAAAGGGCATCAATTCCCATTTTTTACGTTGACAAATTATTATTTTTTTTTAATATTGAACTGAAATATTATTCTGGTTTTATAGTTCAACGAAAGATAAGTGAGCTGACTTTTTACGCCCTCTCACTAAACAGAAGCATAAAAATTATTGCAGTCACCACAAACCTCAAATAAACCATAAAACTTGATTTATGAGGGTGCACACTTGCACATTTAACAACGTCTTTGGCAGGGTTTGCTTACATCTTTTAATGGTTCCGAGAAATGGGAAGCCTCATAAATCAAGTTTTATGAGTGGTTTTATGGTTTATTTGAGATTTGCAGTAACTGCAATAATTTTTATACTTCTGCTTATTGGGAGGGCTTAAAAAGTCAGCTCATTTATCTTTCGTTGAACTATACTCTTCAATATTTTTATATACCACTACTGCCTAATAACTGTTAAAGCCAGCCGAACTAAAGATTTGTAAATCCCAAACTTTATAAGTTAATATAGTGTGAATATACACAAATACTCTTAAGCTTTATCCTATGACGTACTTACGTCTGGAAGTCGCCGTTTTCACTTTGTAAAAGATAGTCACTGTCTCTTACTTTATAAAAATACGGTTTTTTCGTTTTAAATTTATGGGTAATCTGAAATAATAAGTATTGTTGGTTGCATAACACAGCTGAAATTAGACAATTTTGCTTGTACCGTGTATACTGTGTTGTCTATTTTAGAAAAATGTTTTGGTATTTTGGTAATATTGGTTGTCTACTCGTTTTTGTAAGAGGGCAGCACTGCTTCCACCTCCACTTTTGTCCCTTTTTCACATTTCTGACACATTTTTCGGTCCAGATTCCAGCAGCATCCTCCGCCATGTTTTCAAAACAAAGATGGACGTGAACGTAGTGCATGTGCGCCCCTTATAAGTGCAACACCCGATATCTTATCGGTCGTACTGTTTGTATATTGATCATTGATAACGATAAGGTGAGTGAACCTGACGTCAGCAATGACGTCGTTTTAAATCGTGCCGTTATTTAACAATTTAAAGAGCCTTTGACATGCAAATAACACCCGTTTATAATAATGCCCCATTTACATTCAGCGACAAAATTAACCCTTTCCACTAAAGAACGCGATTTTTTTCGATAACAGCAAGCCGTGAAATTCGTGACGAATTGACAACATAAATAATTCCAGACAGGTGCACCCCATTTTCGAGGTTATGTCGGACGGGGTTTAATTGCGGGGGTGCACAGGTGGTCGGAATTCGCGATTTACGATCACGCCAAATGAGTTATAAAATTATAACGCTGTAAAGGGACCTAATGGGTTAATCGCTTGGATGTCCAGGACGATTGAAAACCGCAGTAGGCGCAGGGGTATTTTATTGTTTGGGGTGCACGAGGAGGTGGCAAAGAGGTGGGGGGCGGCTGAGAATGCGGCAGGCTTAATTAGATTGTCGCTTGTTTTTTCTTTGACACTTAGAGAAAGGAATGCCGTATTTGTAAACATTAATAATGCTCAAGAACAAAAGAAGCGTGTGTGAACTGAGGTGACCTGATTCAAATAAAAATTTATCAATTGTTTTTGTAGCCTTGGAAAAGCGGTTACATCAAATTAGTTTCCACAGTTTTTGTCTAGTGAAAATAATTATTTCGTGAGTTCCGATTTTTTTTTGTAGTTTTTCATTTATTATTCATGGTCTCTCTTAATTAAATCCTTTAAAATATACAGAGTACACCAAAAGTCAAGCCAACCAAGCGTCTTTAGGCTACAAACTCTTAAGTAGTTTAACTTCCGATTGACACTATTTACATATAATTTTATCTATTTTTTTGACATACGCTCTGTCAGTGTTCTCTTTCAGGAAAAAAATCGATTTTTATTTATTGTGTTTTATCTCAAATGAACAAAAAAATAGCAAAATAAATTAACATGAGTAAATGAAAAATTCCCTACTTTTGGTGAGGAATAAAGTGATACTATCAAAAAAAATTTGTGAAAAATTTCAGTAGTTTATGCAGGTGTAAAAAAATGGATAATATACATGTATTTTGAAGAAAATGGTTGCAAAATTAACGTTTTATTTTGGACAGTTTTTTTAACTGAATTATCTTTTGTTTATAAAACTTTTTAGGAATTAAAAAATATGTCAACTCAGTAAGACAAGTAGTCTTGTCTTTCATATCAATACTAAAAATTATAACCTGCGTTGATGACTGTTATGACCTACAAAGTAGCTTAGACAGGCTGCAATCGTGGTGTGATATAAACAAACTTGAAATTAACAAAAATAAGTGTAAAAAAATTACTTTTGCAGGTATAAATAATCCTCTTAATTTCCATTTATAATATTAAAGGCTGTCTATTAGAAAATTATAGGGAAATTTTAGATTTAGGTGTTATTATGGATAACGTTTTATCATTTACACCTCATATTTTACATATCACTAGTGTTACTATGAAATTATTGGATTTTATTTATAGAAATACTAAAGGCTTTATAAATATTCAATGTATTAAGTTATTGTTTTATGCCCTAGTCAGATCAGAACTCGAATTATTCGACATACGTTGGTCTACTGGAAAATGTACTAAGGAAATTCGCCAAGTATTAAAAGTTTTAGCCGTTATCCTTCCAGACATTGCGACCAAAAAGATGTACTCAGTGCTATTAATGAAACTTCACTACTTAGCAGACGAGATGTTTCTTGCTTAATATTTTTACAAAAAATTGTCTCTGGTCAAATTCCTAGTCAAACCCTCATTAGTGATATAAACTTTAATATACCTAGAATATGTAATCGATGTCCTGTTACTTTTTTGTACACCACCACCAACAGCCATCATCATATTGTGTCCGCCTATATAATTATATACATATGTAATAATCAAATTGACATCTTTTTTGATAATTACACGAATTCATCGGTCAAGAAACAGATATTTCGTCAGCTTAACAGATAACGTTTTAACCGCCATCTTTATTGTAATTTGTGTGCTCTTTTTTTTGTACTTCGTTAATATCTTGATAGTTTAGAAGTATTTTGTATTATAATTATATTTTATGGGTATGTACTCCATAAAATATAATTATTTGTATCCACTATAGACTTGTCTGTTGGAAATAAATTTACTCTTATTATTATTATTGTGTTGTATCCGGTAAAAGAAGACGAATTATTTTAACAACAAATTTTTTCATTCAAAAATTAATTGATAAATAATCCCTACGACTTTTACACACCACTGACCCGGCAGTATAAACTTATAGTCAGACAAGACATCATTACGGATATAATTATCAAGAAATGATGTTGAAAAGTAAATGAATTGAAAAAGATGTAAGGAAGGAATTTTCTTCCTTGACGTCAAGCGTGACTACAAATCGTCTGCCACGCTATTTTGTTCTTGTTGTATTAGTGTAGTGTCATTAATGTTAACAAAAATTCTGACGATGTTGCATGTGTTCAGAAGTGGTAATTTTTGAATTTCAATTATTAGGTTTGAATTTAATTTTAGTAATTTTAAATTTTTATTAAGAGTTTTTGGTACAATTAATTATTATTATTATTTAGTATTATTATATGTGTATACATTTATTAAATTTAGTTGTAATAGAAAATACACTTCTAAAATATACGCTTTGTTTTTATGTTTTTAATGTACTATCTGTCTTTTTTTAAAAATGATTGAGGTGCAAATAATCACATTTCTTTGTACTACAGTGGCTTAAAAAACATATTACAAGTTATATCAGTCGCGCATTTGGTATTATGGTATTAATCAAAAGTTGCGTTAAACAGATACATTTTGAAAATGTAAACATTGTTGCAATCAAAACTTTGATCACAAAGATAGTTATTGTAGGTTAACATTTACGAAAATTGACAAAACTGGAAAATTTGTCTGGCACGTATTTGGCACCTTTTTATATTTTAGCTGTCTTTAAATTTGCTATAAATATTATCTTACAGTCTTAAAAGTAATCCTCGTGTAGTTAGTTTAATATATTTTTATTACATAATTATTTTTTTAGACTAAAAAATTGTCTTCTACACTTGCCGAGTGCGATTCCAAACAAAAAAAAAGGCCAAATTGTAAAATTATTTTATTTGCCGATCGACAGTAAATACCACATTTTAGTGACAATTTAAGCGGGCTAAACTATCACATTTATTGACTAGGCAATATGTAACAATTTTTATGGACTAAGCAGCAAATCAGACGCTTTAAAACCGTTTAGAATATTTCAGATCCCAAAAATTTTAAAGCTAAATTTTAATCAACAAATTCTTCTAAAAAAAGAGGTAAATTGGTAGGATCGGCGAAAAAATTCAGTATTTAACTTAAATCACATTCTTTATTGCCTAATTAAACAAATAACTATTGTAAGATACCTACTGTTTAACAAGCCTTTGATTTGAGTAAAAATTCTATCAGAGCAAGCTTTCGTCTGACATTTTTGTATACTTTTGCTCGATGAAACAAAACTTTCTGTTATATTATATTATTATAGGCTGTTCTCTATAATATTTTGAATATTTAGGTGGTGTTTCATATTCATATTTTCTTACTTTACACAACAGTAAGAGATGTATTTTTAATTTTTTAATGTTTCTTTTTGTGTTCTTTGTTACAATATCTTATAATAGACTTGGTGACCTGTTTTTTTCAATAAAAAAAATTAATAAATAACTGTGTTAAGACGTTTTTTATAGCCTCTGAAGATGCTTGAATAACAGTGAAACTGGTGAGGCGTAAAATGTTTGTTTACTTGACAAAAGCTTCTTAAAGAAAACTTGAATTTGGTCAAAACAGAAAAAATTCGTCGTGGTCGTTGAAAAAGACATTTTTTTAAAATGCAAAATATAATTCGATGTTGTGTAACGTTGTTTTCACGATTTACCAAAAAAAAACTCTTACAAAGACATACTTGACTTTGAGATTAAACACAGACTAACGCTGTTAACCGCTTTTTTAAATAAAATTTTCATATTTTACAATTTTTTATACAGAGTGTATCAGAAATGATGGTCAAAAATTTAACCAATGATACATCTCATCAAAAGAAACAACTTTTCTATACACAATTTTTGCAACAGATGCTAAAAGTTTTGAATTTTGCAAAAAATGCAACAGTATTCTAACGAAAGTACTTGGACTTTTAACTGTAATTCAAAATTATTCTTTTTTCAAAATTGAATTATTTTTTGTATATGAGTTTACGAGAAAATTTTGTCATATTCTTATACTTTAGACATCAATAGAAATTACACTATCCAAAATAATATTAAAAAAGTAACCAATAAACCAAAACGGCTTAAAAGCATAAGAGTTTGGGATATCGTTTATTAAACAAATTCAAATGCCGCATTTTTTTGTTACACAACATAACCTGTCAATATTTTTGATTGATGATTGGTGAAGAATACAGAATCTACATTTAACTTCATTAATGTCGTCTAAAAATTTACTTTTCTTATGCCCGGTTGCACAAACATTCTTCAAAATTGATGGCTTGTTAATCTGTCATTAACGTATTTTTAGCCAATCAGAGCACGATATTTTCATTTAATCAAGGTTTAATGGTCCGTCAAATTTGATTGACGTTTGTGCAACCAAGGGTTATTTCTATATTGTTCTACAATATGCTCTTTCTAGCATTGGACGTAATCTGTCAAAGATCAACCCGGTAGTTTTAGTTTTCTATGGTTCTGCTAGCGGCGCGTTATGACTTTCTGAGGTCTACATTATGAGGGTAAAAAGGGCTTTTAGTAGCGTCAGACCAAGGATGGTTTCAAAGGGGGCATGTTGTTTCAAGGGTAAAGAGCGTGAAGCGCTCTTTAATAAACCTGAGTTGTAATTGCAATTAAATAAATAATTATAATCTGTCAAGCAACATAACTCATTAAAAACAGTGCCAACCAATAAACTTCTATATACACTTAATTTTCACACAACAACCCCGAATTCTGTTTTATTCTTGTCCTGATGAGGCCCACCAAATAGGGGGGCGAAACGTTGACTAATGTATACCCTCAGAGTTTTAATCAGCTGATGTCGAACCTATTATAAAAAAACCTAAAAAACGACAATGCGAGCTCTCTGGCGGAACATGTCACATTTTGATTAGATTTTTTAGAACTGCTATGATTCATTTTCGTTGGTGACAGGTTTTAAGAAATACATATTTAGAAAGCAGTGCCGATTGACGTCATGCTGCCCTAATTCAGTTCTGGTGCATATTGATTGGAAAGCCTTTGCTTAAAACAGTGCTTGCAAGTGAAGTTTGTAGGAGATGTGTTTCACTAGAAATTTGATGTTTCATTGTCTGTGGTCCAACCTAACATTGAACCTAAGAAGTAAAGAAACCACACAAATTTCATCACGCAAAGTGCTCTCTGTTTCTGTCAGCTTTACTTCTATTCACTTCCGTTACAAAACCAAGAAAGCCACAAGTGTCGTTAGCGTGCACATTCCCGAACTCTGTAAAATATAATTTACTAAGCACACACATGTCCTGAAGAGATTTTTGTTCTAGAATTACTTTTCAGAGATTTTGCAAAACTTTAAATAAGAGTGCTGAGTTGGATATCTTGAAGTTTCTAAATTTGAGAGCACTGCTATATTGAAAATCTTTCCTTGTCCCAGAGAACACCGGACTCTCTTCTATTAATTACCACCAGTTGAAAATTTAATTTCAAGTTTGTAGCGTGAATTCTCGAAAATGTCCAATTACGCTAATTTAATTAAAGTAAAATAATCACGTCTGTTTAGTGAAATTCCACCAATTACTGTGCCGTCGACAATTTCCTTACGCAACTATGATTCAGTAATTTACATAGTGTGACACTACTTTCTTTAACAGAGGTCAAAGTGCTACTTTTTTTGCAAATCAAACGTGACGGATCCGAATTATCCCAGGGAAATTGATTAGTTAAGAGCGGTCGTGTCTCATTTAAGCAAATCCGTGCTCCAAGCCTGACCCTTGATCTTCAATCTTCAACTGTTTTACCGGACTGACCTAACCATAAAACAATACACTCAGTCTCGACAATGCATAAATAAACTAAATGACTGCAAAAGTCGTGACGATATAAAATAAATATTAACTATTTGTTTCATTGCAGTGTGATGGCTCCAACGACTACAATTGAGACAGTTACTATCACTCGACCGTTGAAGGTAAATCTTTTGTTTTATAGAAACGAAAGTAGCGAAATGTTTTGAAAACAATTGCGAGTGTGTGAAGTGTTTCGAGACATTTCGTAGCTTTGTGACCCACCGTGGACTAAAACAGGAAGCATAACAATCAAGCACAATCTTAATCTCTTGCCCTGAGGTGTCACGACAATCAGCCCTCGGTTTTATTGGCCATTGTCCCTAGTTGCGTTCTGTATGATTGCTTGTATCTCGAGGGGGTGAGAGTCGTGATTCCGGGAAATCGAACTATTCGCTCATAGGAAATTGCGAATAAACACGTCTCGATCGAAATCCGGGTCGAGGATTCGTGGTTGTGGCAGTTGTTTTCAGGGTAATTTATTCAAACGGATATGTGAGTGTCAATCGAATTTCTGTAGTTTCTAAAAGAGAATAAGTACACCTGATTACCACTTTTGTTGAATCGATTGACTGACTGGCTTCAAGCCAAATCGTTCGTCGAACTATGCACTAATTGAACGAATAACTCAAGTGTTGGCGAGTCGGTGTTTTTTTTACTAGGGGGTAAGATAAGTCAATCTTTTGAACGGGAGCATATTTCTGTTTGTTCGACCGAAAAGTTTTTACAACGTACTAAATCTGAAAGAAGGATAAAAGTTTTCGTTTCGTTGATGCAATAAAATAAAATGGTGGACGAGTTTATTTGATGAGGGCAGAGGCGGACTGTGAGCTAAACTGTTTGGGGCCTTCTATTTATTTACAATTTATAACAGTGGTCCTGATGAAGGATATTTGAGCCCTAATTTAGTCTTAAAGAGCAAAAATTCCAGACAACAGACATTATTAAGAACATTATTGGAATTATAAGAAAACCAACATGTGGACATTTGGACAATTTTTTCTGTTTATGTTTCGATAATTTTAAAACACGACAATCGACGGCTGAAAAAAAAATTTCAATACTTAGTTTAGAAGAAATTTAAAACAATACTAGGTTCATTAAGAAAAAATATGTTATAAAGGAACGTAAAAAACAATGTTGAGAAGAGAAATAAAGAACAAAAAAAAAACTATTATTTAAACATCTTTGTCGGTTTTTAACATACAATTTTCGAATATATTAGTATAGCCTCTAACACCATCAGAAAGAGTATCGTCGAGTAAATAACAATTCAAAATAACAATAAGAGAAAGAAAGTTTGAGTCAATAGCTCCCGAAAATACTAGAAAGATTCCGCGCCAGAAGCGCATCGGGGTGTGATATTCTATGAAAACATTAACAGATCTGCTCAAGGACCGATCGGGAAAAATGAGTCATCATATCCCTTTTCTGTTTCCCAGAAATCCTAATATTGAGAGAGAAATTCTGATTTCCCCTAAATGCAAGAATCCTCTTAAATTCCCAACTTTGCACGGTCAAACTTTTAATCATTTTCTTGCACGCTAAAGGGGCCTTTTGATTTAATAAAGATCATACCTAAATCCGCTCCTGAATGAGATCGTGCATATCGGACCCATCTTTAATTATTCAGGAATTGTAAATTCAAGCGATGAATAAACCCCATAATGAAAAACATATTTTTGCTTTGCGAACACGATTTGTCTCGCTGTTGTACAAGACAAAACAGTTCCACTCCGTCTAACTTCATTATTCATCACGGGGACGATTCAATATTTTTCTTTTGGTCCTGTTAGAAGTTTACTTAACAAAAGCCTTAACGATTTGATAAAACAAGAATGTTTTCCTCGTGTAACGGCAATCGATATCATAAGACGATTGCTTTTATGTGGAACCACGAGAAATGAATCCAATTTTACGACGCGCCTTTCTACTGAGATAAACCAATATCAAATTTGGGAAGACAAGGATTCGACCTCGAGTTGTGACAACAACGATTTTCCTACCCGTTTCAATTGCCATAAGCGGATGGACGTTAGATTGGGCGTGCCCACCCTGTTTTGGTCTAGCGAGCGCGAAAATGAGATGAAGAGAACGACGTTTTATACGGCAATAATAAAATTTAACCTCTCGGGGAGTCGAAATGGAAATTTGCTCTGGGATACACCCTTTGCCTATATTAATCACCAGAGAGTATCCCCCATCTGTGTCAATTAAACATTCCCGTATGTCGCATACACGTGACCTCCTTTAGGGTAACTATTGAAAATACAAAATCAGGTGTGCGAAGTGTGCGTTTCACAAGGGTATCATAGCTTTAAGGCGACAAATTTTGTAAGTAAAGTAAGCGAAAACGACCCAAACAGTAAAAACGGACATGATAAGAGAAACAAAGAAACCAGAAAAAGTTAAAAACGAAACAAAAATGGTCACATGGAATGTAGAAGTAGTATGGAATTAGAGAAGAAGAAGAATGTTAAAGCAGAACTTAGAAGTCTTTGGAACCATGAAAACCAAAAACAAAGAAAAATGATTTAAGAAAATACACAAAGGATATTGCATAATTTGGTCAAGAGTAAAAGAAAAAAAACGAGGAAACAAAATAAGGAGTAGGATTAATAATCGTTCCGAATATATTAAATAATGTTGTATAAAAAAGAATTGATAAGCCAGAGATTGTTAGCAGTAAAAATGAAACCGACTTACGACAAAACATGGACAATAATGACGGCATACGGTGAAAAAGGGATGAGAAAGAGAAAAATACATTTTTTTTTTTTTTGAAGAAATACAAAACGAAATAGATTTCAATAGAGAAGGATACATAATAATAATAGTAATGGGGGGATTTAAACGAAAGAGTAGGAAACAAGAACATATAGTGTCTTCGGAAATGTTTTCAACCCACTGATCAATTTGTTAATAAAATTTAACCACACAATTGGTATTATTTAACGCAAATGTTACTAAACAATTATTTTGATCATCGTTTGCTTTTATCAATAGCCTTTAAAAAAATGTGATGACGTTTATGTGATATCAAGAACTAGTAGAAGACGAGTTTAACACCAAAAAAGAAGTTCAAACATTGAAGATACAATGGAACTGCGATAAATCGATCTTCTTGATAACTCGAACCGAATTTTCGTTTCAAGCACATGAAAGTTTAATAAATATTTTTCGATATCTCGAATTCTTTTGGAGGCAGATCCGTGGTTTGAGTTATTGAAGTTCCACTGTAGAAATGAGAACACATCAAACACAAACAAAAAATTGCATAAATTAATTTCAACAAAGACTTCTCATATGTTGCTTAAACAAGTTAATCTGTATAATTTGTGTTTAATTATTTTAATAAAAAATAAAAAGTTTAATAACTTAAAGGTGTCCATAGCAAATTCGCCACCTTGGTAATTTTGAGCCAAATACTTTGTTTTATTTTTATTACATTACGTAACTAGCTATGTTATGCAATAAGTACTATTAAATAACGATGAAAATTAATGTAACAATCTGACATTTCGTAACGGAATGCGTAATGAAATGGAAGTAGTGAGGACGGCATTTGAGAAAGAGTTTAGGACACGGGCTGCAAATAAATGCCCTCCCTCGGTAGGTAAGTGAGGTTAAAAAACAGTCACTTTTGTGATTCAACTTTGGTAGGTGATTAGTAAATTGATTGCGAAAAGTAAGCCGAAACTACGAGATTCGTTTGGTGTGCTAAATTGATTCGTAGGTCTGACAAAGGAGAAGTGAGAGATTAATTAGTGATCGTGTTGGATTCAGGCCGGGACATTGAATACAAGATTTTCATCGTGCCTGAAGAAAATTTACTCGTTTCGTTGGCAACACAGTGAGACGTCGTCGTCGTTCCTTCCTTGTATAACACTGTATTTTAATTAAAAAGTTATCTGGAAAGAGTGGCCTCGATGGCTGTTCTCGAAACTCAATAAAGAACTCTTCGTCTGTGCAAAAATTGCCAGCTAAATCCTTCAATTATCGCACAAGTCTTTAGTTGTTTTTTTCGTCAAATTGATTTTTCATACCATTCATCACACCCTTATCAAGGACGTCGACAGATCAGTCATTAGATGGAAGAGTAGGCCCGATATGGGGCGTTTTGCGCTTACATTAATCTTCCAGTAGTGTCTTTGAAGGAATTTACGTCCCAAGATACTCCAAATAAAATATATATACTATTGTTAATGTTTTAATTAAGCCACTACACAAAGCGGCTGCTTGTAAATTGACGACAAATAACGTACTAGACTCTGTTGTTCTCTACTTTATCTCAGTAACTAAGTTAACTTTAGACCGTAAACCTTGTATTCCCTAGCGCAAACGGTCTGACCCATGTCCGGATGCATCAAAGTTCACCCATCTATGCCGGCATTTGATTATTACGAGCTTTGCCTCGATGCATGATGCAAAATGAACCCAAATTGGGTCAATCAAACCGATATTTTGCACAGAAAGCAAAAAAACTTCCTTAAGAAGCGATTTAGCCAAAGCAAATTGTTGCTAATTGTTCGATTTTTCCAAATTTGACGATACTAGTGCAAAAAATCGCGAGTAGGCTGAAGTGTAGGTTGGCGGCGGCGCGCCGCCGCCGTCTCGATAATCGATTCCGGGGGTGGCAGCGGGACACAGCACGCACACACTCTCCGGCCAGTTCGAATTTAGCGCCCCATTTCGTAACAACAATTGCGCCCAACACGTGTGGTATAGTCGTCGATTTATTTGGGTGTTTTGTTTGTGGAAGGTTTAGACTGTGAGTGATGCGGGGTGAACGGCCGAAAGTCAAGACGGACAAGAGAACTTTATGAAATCACTGTCAAAGGACACATATTGAGTGCCAGTTGATAGTTTTTGGGTTTAATGGCGGAAAATCAGATCGCTCAGGTAAAAACGAAAAGAAAGGAAAAAAAATAATGGTCGAGGATAACATCGGACCGCAGCTGCTGCCAACGGGGCTGTTATTAGGGTTTAATATGAATTAATGTGCTCCGGGGGAGGATTATGAGCGTCTTTTGTACAATGTATTGTGTGTGTGTTTTGTTGCTTTATTTTATTTTATGGGCTGTAATTGATGTCGGCTGAGGCGGTTCGTCGATACAGGCATTCAGAGGGTTGTTTTAATTACCAAAGTTTGATTTTATGGACGATAAAACTTTTGCCATATTGTTATTAGCCTGTTTTCGTGTCAATTTTTTGATAAATGTTTGGTACGTGATGATACCGATGGGAATAATTAGAGCTAAATGGAACTGACGGACGTGAGAGTTTGGCACCTACATCAAAAGACTATCAAGAATCTTTTCTTCAAAACAGGATAAAGACGATTAGTTTTAGTCGTGATTTAAGATAGCTCAACTATTAATACAAAGAAAAGTTGCCAATATTTAAAAAAAAATGTTTTTCGGTTTACACTTAAAAGACGACTAGAAATATTGTGCGAATACAATCTTAAAATTTGCAATAATTTCAACATTAACCTCGAATTACTTTTGGAAAAGTTAATTTATAATAAAATGATAAGATTCCTTTTTATAGAGCATTTAATTTCCTATAAAAATGTGTACGTCCATTTTGGTAAACTGATGTATACAGGAGTTATAAAATATCAAAATTTTAAAAAATCCATGTTATTTAAATGGAATATAGCAAATCGCGATGGTCGCGACCTTTTAAAATATCAATAATAATTAAGAGTTTATATTTTAACCAGGGTTTTATTTCAGCAACTATTGAATAGGGAGTTTTGAAAAACAAAAAATAGTCATTTTTTGGTAACCTTTTTATACAGTACATAAAGTACCTATTTTAATGTTTTGGTAACTTCAAATGCTATTTTTTTTACCATTTTTTTTTAAGAAACGAACCACAGCCTGCTGTAAAACTGTTCTGATAGGCTCTTGTTGTGAGCTTTACAGGACTGTACTTGTAATTTATACTTTCCTTCACACGGTTTTGAGGATAAAACATCTATAGTCTGTTTTATTACTAGAGGTAGACTTTAGACTAGTAAGCGGTGGAAGTTCGAAACACTCATTTGTGATCGATTGATTTCGATAATAAGTAATTAACCAATCAAAATTACAAGATATATTGCAATTATTTTGTTTTTTTATAACATATGCACCATAAATTACACCCAACTAAATTTTTCTATGAAGTTATCCGAAGTAAAACTAATTTCTGTTACTTAAAAAAATTTGTAATAAATCAAATTATTCATATTCATGTGCAGATGTGTTATCGATTAATTCTTTTATAAAATAATTTTGACAAAGACAGATAACACAAATTACACTGTACTCGTACTGTTTTTTTTACTAAATTGTCTGTAAAAAAACTAATTTCACTTTCCCATAAAAAAATGTAATGAGTTAATAAGTAGTAAGTGTTGATTCAGAATCCCATACATTGTGAATCAATTTAATTTTCTAGCTCATTTTACTGCACAATTTAAAGCTTTATATTTTAATTGTTGTTATAATCATTAAGGATACGAACTCGTTTTTTGTGAGTAACTTTATTATTATTAGTGTATCGTCGACGTTTTGCAGCAATTATAGTCTCTTCTGACAAATAAATCAGCACAATCATACAACCAACACGTGGGAAACCATTTTGTCGAAATGGATTGACTCACTCTTCGAACTCATATCAAAAATTTTCTGACGTGGTTGTAAAGTCTACTCTAACGGACTTGTACTTAAAAATATGTACTATTATTTTATTCCATTTACATAACTTCATTTACCGGACTCAAATGAGCAAAAAGTAAATTTTAGTCTGGCATATGAGGTTTTACAGAGTAGTCCGGTAAAATAAGTAAATAAAATTTAATTATTTTAATGTAATTTTGTTTGTAGTTTTCGATTTAACATAAGTCGATCAATATAAACAAAATAAAATAAGATGTTGTAGGATATACGTTCTTTAAATGATTTCACAGTATACCTTGTCTACATTTGGAAGAATTTTATTGGGCAATAGAGGAATTAACTTTTCGGTCCCTTACTGATAAAGAAACCCCAACCCCTGAATTTTAAGTGGATTGTAAAGAACGCGTGGCACCCGTTGCAACAATAGGGTTCACTTATCTTTACAACCACCCTTATTAAATCCCTCATAAACCAGTTTGTAAGTCAAAATAATAAAATTCTTCCAAATGTAGACAAATAATACCTGTTTTGAAAATGGAACACGTCTCCTTTCAGTCGACTCGTCCATTTTTTAAAACTTGTCCTGTAAAACTGCATTTACCGGATTTATAACGTAAATATATATTTACGCTCACAATAATATTGTCGGATTGAGCTCATGAATTTTAGAAGCGGACAACACTTTATTCTCGAGCTTGCAAGAAGCGAAAGCAATGACTCATCGCTGACGCATAGGTTCAGGAATATTCGCGTGAGCCAGACTATACGGGTGGAGTTTTGAAAGAATTTTGAAAAAAACAAAATGTAGGCATTAAATGATTAGGAAGATGCTACCTGAGACAATGCTTAAAAAAAATTATTTGTTCAAATTTTTAAGATAACTATAGCAACATTTTTGTTTTTTTGTGAAATTTATTCTAGATTTTTTTTAAGAACAAGCATTTTAAAAGAAATGTTGTTTTAATTGTTTTAATATTAACTTTATAACTTTTCAATAAAAAAATTAAACATTACCGAATATTATCGTTAATTTTTGTCAAACCTACAAAATGTTTGGTTAATTCAAATTATGCACGTTAAAAAGATAATAACAGTTCTTTAAAAAAGTTACAAAAAAATAATTTATTTAAATAATTAATAAATTAACAATAAAAATTAATGTGTTTTTTCTTATTTTTTTATTATTTTGTAGTGCATATTGCGAGTATGTTATAGTATGTACTAGATATAAATAAATAAAATGTAAATAATAAATATCTAGAACACCCGAATTTTAATTTAAACAAATTGTTAAAAGAAAAATGTTATCAAAACTGCCTTCCACCTTTCAGACGCTGGTATGTGATACTAGTTGAGACAACAATAGCAATAGAATAGCTCGGGGGTGTGTAAAAACGCCTACTTGATTTTCTTATCGGTGTTTGAAAGGTGGAAGACAGTTTTGTGAATATTTTGCTATTAACACTTTCTTTAAATAAAAATTCGGTGTTTTTGATACTTACTATTTACATTTTATTTATTTATACCTAGTACTACAACATACTCGTAATGTGCACTACAAAATAATAAAAAATTAAGAAAAAACACATTAATTATTATTGTTAAATTATTAATTATTTAAATAAGCAATTTTTTTGTAACTTTTTTAAAAAACTGTTATTAGCTTTTTAACATGGATAACTTGAATTAACCAAACATTTTGTAGGTTTGATAAAAATTAGCGATAATATTCGGTAATGTTTAATTTTTTTATTGAAAATTTATAAAGTTATTATTAAAACAATTAACACAGCAACATTTCTTTTAAAAAGCTTGTTCTTAAAAAAAATCAAGAATAAATTTCACAAAAAAACAAAAATGTTGCTATAGTTATCGTAAAAATTTAAACAAATATTTTTTTTAAAAACATTGTCTTAGGTAGCATCTTCCTAGCCATTTAATGCCTATATTTTGTTTTTTCAAAATTCTTTATAGTTTAGCCAAATAACGGCCTGTTCCATACATTTGGTTCACCCTGTATAAGTGAGCCAAAGGCAATCTTACGCAAACCATGGGCTATTATATGAACAATTCTGAACTGTTGTTGGGACAAAACTATTAATTTTTACACGGCCCGGCCGTCTAAATTATAACCTGAGATTGAAATGTAACTGAATCAGAGCAAACCGTGGAAGTGGGTATTAACATTAGACACATCATTACAGTTGCGCTGGCACAACCTGCTCTGGTTCAGTTACATTTCGGTCTCACCTTATATTATCGAAGGAGATAGAAGTTATTTATTAATTAGTTTATTAAGTTAATTATTACAGTTATTTTTGAGTTATTCTTTGTTTATTCGTTTAAAAATACATCTCTTTAAATAGGAAGGAATCCGAATTGAGTCCACGTTACAACAAAGATCTTATTCATATAACATGACATAACATTAAGAAATGAAGGTTTATTGAAGAACAATTTATAGCCTAAGTTTAACTAGTAATCACAGTCTGTCGACTTAAAGCTAGTTGATTCGGTTGTATAAAGTGCTCGGCTAGCGCCTCGTGTTTCCATCATTTCACTCGATATTATCAGTTACTTTCTAGACTCATTACGTAAATAACAATTATTAAGGCGTCGCGAGTGTTAAAGTATCTAAATAAAATTGAAAAAAATAAAAACAAAAAGTGTAAGCAATATTTCTGGTCGTTCTTTAGACAATACGACCAAGAAATAGTGAGACTTGACTTGACCTGACTCATTAAAAAAACTTTTAAAACTTACTTGTTTTTTTTTTTTTTTTTTTTTTTTGGTGTTTGCGAGAACATTCTCTTCTTGATGGGAGTAAAGCTTTACAACATCGTATCTTTTTTATTTGGTTGATCTTGTTTTATTTGTTTACATATTCGCGACTGGCGGCAAAAAATCGTAATAAAGTGGCTATTAAGCTCATTTTATAGCCTTAACAAAGCGCGTCTGAGGGAAAATAATTCATGAAAAAGTGTCCGAAAAGCATATTTTTGCGTTGCGAGATCGTGATTATGCACCTGTAGTTGTTTGAATAGCGCCCTCTATCCACTTAACAAGTTTAATCGACACCGTGTCCTGTTTACACACCGAGGTTTTATACTGTAGTGTAAGGAAAAGGGGTCGAAATATCACCGGAGTAATTTCCATTTTACAAGGCAACATCCCTTGTTTTACATAGGCCGGACCCGGAAAGAATCGCAACGTTGCATTATTAATCCGAGCGAAGCCGGAATCGGAGAAAAATTGCCCTCTTTTTTTCGGTATTAAGCGGAGCGTTACTTGAATTCCGGTTTTTGTAGCATTTGCGTATTTAAGGGGTTAATACCGGTCGACCCCCCAAATCGTGTGCTACAGGGGGGTTGATTATGGCGCGACGAGGAACCGCCCCTTATCGATTTTTTTCGTCTGGAAGAAACCGTCAAGCGTGAGTTACTATGGTTACAAGGTAATTTTCAGACGGGGCTCAAAAATCAAACAGCTGAAAATTTCTACTTAAGTCGCTGATAGCGACCCTAAATTTTCATTTCGCGACGGGGGTGCAAATCATAGATTTTAATTACTTTCAGATATCTGAAATTATTCCGAGCGTAACCGCAATTGGGGCGCACCGAAATTTCGAGCAATTTTGTTAATTGCGGTCATTCGCAACGTCAACATGCCCTACAACCAATATTTATCATTCGACGAAATATTCGATTAGAATACACACTCGCTGATTAAAATTATTGCTAATTTACGAGACCGAGAAATCGGAAATGGAAATTTTTGGACCGAACCCAAATTTCATTTCTGATAATTAAGAAAAGTTTTTCAGTTGAGAACGGAAGTTTTTTCATCAAAATACTACACTGAAACAACGAAAGCAACTTGTGGGACTTTAAGAGTTGCTTCTGGTACTTTATCGAGACTCCTTTAAGTGGTATAACATGTCGTGACACAACAAAGAACTTCCGGAATGAATGCAAGGGGATCGATTTTACCCAAACTTTGAACTAAGTTCAAATGACATTTGTCGATAAGTAAATATCCTGAATCAAGCTATATAAACTTTTGTTTTCATTGGAAAACTGTGCCAAATTTTTCCACATGTCTACATTTCTTTGTTGGATATATATATATTTTTAATTTGGAATCGCAGTAATTAATGAAAATGTATTGTCAATTTACAAACGCAACTGACAGAATAAATGCGATTCGTTGACAATAATTGTTAAGAAAAACGTTTTTGTTTTAATGACAATAGTAGTTTGTTTTATTAGTCGGGAAAGGGACACTTTTCTATCAGTGAGTGTAAATATTAAATTCACGAGCAAGCGCAGCACAGCACGAACATGAAAGAACGCGTTGAACACGCAACTTTTTTGTTTATTGCGCAAAAAAAGGCAAAAAATGAATGTTGAAGTATAACTTCTCTTCCTTGGGACACTAGAGGCACTTCGTTGCATATAGCCTTCTGTAAAGAGTTGTACTCAAGTAGAGCATTTGTATCTCTACTCAAGTAGAGATGATATGGGGATTGCTGATATCTGAAGCCCACTACTGTCGAAGAAGCTCCCATAGGCAAGGTACTGAGTTTCATTAGAAGCATAGGGCTGCTGCTTTAGTTATTCTTCTAATTGTTATAATCCGGAGAAAAAAATTAGATGGGTGGTAGATGTTAGAGTAAATTAATTAAAAACTGATTAATTACCACTACATTATTATTTTCATCTTCTTTATTTACACACACTTACAACTTTTAACTCTAACTTTACATTCTCACTGTCTAAATCCAACTCTCCTATCTAACTCTCTAAATCCAACTCTCTCATTCTTACACATTTGCCCACACAATCCACCCTCACATTCAAATCAACCAATCAGTACCGTTTCATCCATCTGTTTTGCATAACATCCCTAACGCTCGACCTTCACATCTGCAAAACTACTCAAACCCAGACTTTCAGTCACCAAAAGACCACCCAGTACTAATTCTACAATTATTAAATAAAATAATTCTATCAACTCGGCCCTTCCTGACATTGTTCTCGTCCTCGAGAACCTATACCTAACATCATTAAGCATCATTATCATTAGGCATCATTCACCTGCTTAAAACTAATATTTTCCACAACAAATAACGAATAAAAGTAGCCTTAAAATTAAACACTGGACACATAACTATCTTTTTCGGTCACACCTATATCTCGCTCAATTAACTATCTACTTATAATTAAACACAATTAAACTCAACCAAAATTATGTCTACATACAACATAGATGTCAGAAAGGCCCCTTAACTGCAAAAACACATTAAGGTTACATTAACTAACTTTAACCGGCCGAGAATTTTTCACCCGCCGCCCCTGTTTTTCTCTACTTTGTCTATATCTACTGTCACTGTCCACAAAGTACCCATTTCTTCTTACAAAATAAGAACTAATTGGCAAAAACTCTACGCAAACACACACCAAATACCGCACAATAAAACAATTTTCTTCATGACACAACAACATTTTTCCAGATTCTTTTCTCAACCAATCCACGATGTTCTTTGTCTTGTCGTAATCTATTTGTTCATACCAATCTTCATTAATTCCACATAAACTTTCATATTCTGGACCACCATCATCCCAATTTTTCACACATTCTTCACATTCGCTAGTTTCCATTTTTCTCTGATTTTCATCCCTTCTCGACAGCTCTACCTGTCCCAACGCCACTGACTTGTCCAACTCCCGCGTCCCCGACGCATCCTTGTCTCCGGACCACCCCTGTGTCCTCGGCGCTCCAGCTTCAACGACCCCAGAATTCGTCGTCTTCGTTCTACTCTCAACATCTCTGCCACCTTCTGTTTTTCCCCAAATTTTGACCGTCTTCGACTCAGCTGTCGGCTTTACCTGCTCCAACGTCATCGCACTACCTGCCAACTTCGACACCTCCTGGTTTCCGGACGACCCCAACAGCCCCGCTGCATCCATGTCTCCGGACAACTCTTGTGCCCCAAGCTCTCCAGCCCCCAGTAGTACGGGCCGTAAAGCCGACATCTTTGTCTCCACTGCCTTATTCACCACAGCCTCTATTTGTCGTTTCACTTCTTGTAAACTTAAATTCCCGATTCGTATCAACATTTTCTTCACACAAAACACAATTTCTTCGTCAGCGATAACACGAGCGATCTAAGAATCGCATTAATCCAATCCCACTTCTGATAATTGTTATAATCCGGAGGAAAAAAAATAGATGGGTGGTAGATGTTAGAGTAAATTAATTAAAAACTGATTAATTACCACTACATTATTATTTTCATCTTCTTTATTTACACACACTTACAACTTTTAACTCTAACTTTACATTCTCACTGTCTAAATCCAACTCTCCTATCTAACTCTCTAAATCCAACTCTCTCATTCTTACACATTTGCCCACACAATCCACCCTCACATTCAAATCAACCAATCAGTACCGTTTCATCCATCTGTTTTGCATAACATCCCTAACGCTCGACCTTCACATCTGCAAAACTACTCAAACCCAGACTTTCAGTCACTAAAAGACCACCCAGTACTAATTCTACAATTATTAAATAAAATAATTCTATCACAAGGATGGGCGCTTATGCTTCGATTATCGGGCTCCTCTTGTTGAAAAAAAAAAAAAAACTATCTCAGTTCTTTACGATTTTTTGATCAAACAAGGAACTCTTTATTATTCAAAACACCAAAAACATTTTAATAACAAAAATTTTTGCAGTTTTTATAAGAAATTTAACCGCACTTATTCAAAAACGTTTTGTTTTAAGCCCAGTTATGTTACCAAAATTGTTAGTCACTGTCATAAGTGCCGTGTCTCTGATAACTTAGTGTTGATATCTCATACCAGGGTCGTACTCAAACTTATGTGACCCTCAATTTACTGTCACGTGTAGGTTTTTATCCCCAACATGTCGCCAATTTGAGTTTCCTCTCTCAATAACGCACATGTTCATTAGTTCCACCATCAAAGGGTGTATTGCTTCTTGTTAATTATCAATAGTGGCGTAAGTTACTGGCAAGCGAATAATCTTTTGATATTGACATTATTTTATTGCTTCTCCCTCAATAACACACTTATCCGCTAGTTTCAAATTCCACCGATAGACGCAGTATATCATTTGTTGATATCAATCATTATGAACGCACCATGAAATTTATAATTCGACATTTGAACGCTCTCCGACAATTTTGTGTATTGCTGTAATTATGCCAATATTCCACCCCTTTGGCAGCTTGTTTTGTGTTCATATTTGCCTGATTGGATAACCTATTTGTGGATGTAATTGTCTTCCTCTATATTTTAATAGATAATTGTATCTCGTCTCTTTCTGGAGCTTTACCCCGTTTCTTAGTTTATTTATTTTTTTCCTTTATTCCATCTTCTTTGAAACATTCTTACCGTTGTTTTGCTCTTCCTTTATTTGCGAATTGATAAATTCTTATCTTAGAATGCAATTAACAATTGTGCAAAAATGTCTCAGGTGTTGTCCAATGAATCTGTAGAATAATAGCGAGTCTGGCAGTAAACTTTTTTTACATATGTAGTAACTTTTTGTCGCTATTTTTTATAAAAGTGAAAAACAAACGAATTGAAAATTTGAATGAATAGATTAAAATTCTCTAAACTGTTAAAAAAAAAGTAATATAAAATTAAAATAATAAAGTAAAAATAAGTAAGTAAATAAAAAATAATCAATCATATTTATTTAATTAATTTACTGAATAAAACATACTAAATGAAAGATGTAACATCTAGTAAACGAAAAAAGTAGGTTGCCATTTCTCACATTAATCACAATATCTGGCTACCCCAATCATAAATAATTAAGATTTAGAATCCTACTGTTTTCTTCTGGAACATAAGTATTGTCTTCTGATTTTAATGAAAAAAGGTGGAGGGTGTGATACGATGCCGATGCCGCTGCTAAAGGTTGGTACTATGGATTTAGGTTTCACAGCAGTTGCGCTTCATGCTAATTTCGAGTAAATCTTGAGAAGCTAGGACAACTCTTAAATACAACATAATTTAATATTTCTCATGTACTCTGAACAAATTGCCAAAAAATGCAAAAAAGGGTTTTTTAACGTTTGGAGAATCTTTGAAGAGGGATCTGATGAGTTGTCGATTGTCGACTGTAATGCGTTTCTTTTCTCGTATTTTGAATACCATCTGGTGTGCCAAATTTCATAATGATTCGAATTTTTTCACTATTGAAACACTAACTTCACATTCCTGATCGGATGATCGTAACCAATTTTTTTTTTGTCTTTTTTTTGTTCCTAACGATGGCGGTGGTTCTTCCCAATGTTTTTTCTGCTGCTTTTGTTATTGTCGTTCATTTTATTGTTGCCCAGTTTTGTGTATTGTCTGTATTGATTCTTCTGTAGTTATAGATTCTATCTTTTATTGTTTTTTTTCCTATGTTGTACTGCTTTCATCAAATATTTAAGTCCATGAAACAAACTGTAGAAATTCCACTTGCGCTTTTTTTATTCGATGAGATGAGAGGCAAACTGTTGACTGCTTCACTGCTTCATAGTTCGTGATGCGTTCAAATCACTGACTTTGAAATATTGACGCCAATTAAAAAAAAAAACGTCCGATATTAATTGAAAAATCAGTTGCAGTTTAATTTAATGAAAACGAAATAAAAACCCGACCTGGACAATGCTGAACCGTTCAGGATTGGCTTTATTCCGCTTTGTTTACATTTCGTGTAAATATTGATTATTGACTTATTTTACATGCCCGATTAACAAATTGCAATTCTGTTTAATCAAGGTTTTGTTATTTTCTGCATTTAAATATGTCCTTAATGCTAAATCACTCTGTTATCATAATCACGTCCCACTCCCAAGTAATTAATACCGCTAATTGAAATCAAGTGCAACGACGGATCATGTTTTATCAACAGGAAACTCCTTATTCGTATTTTTCTCTCCTTAAAAGTCGCTTGTTAATAAATAATTCCGGTTTTCCGGTGATTAAAATCGTCTAAATCGAGCCCCGCCTCCGCGTTTTCTTATCACTGACATACCTGTCACATTCCTTGCCTCAACCTGAGTCAGTTTCCGTGCGAGACAGGTGTATAATGGGCGAAAAAACTAGAATTAAATTTGCAGCACAACATAGCCGGTATCGTTTAGTCTGTGCTATTTTCATGTACCTCACCTTATTTAACTTTTTTTTTTGTTACAGGTGATAGCATTCATATGCGGCCTGATAGTGATCATCTTGATGATAATGGGGTTGGCGTCCACCGACTGGCTGATGGCCGCCGGCTGGAGGCAGGGTCTCTTCATACATTGTATTGAAGAGGACGCCCCACAACCTTTGCCCTTCGATATGCAGGAACCCCCCGGGTGTTACCAATCGAGGGATGCAGGTACAGTTTGTCTATAAATGCCTGAATTTTATGCTGCAATACAGGCTTTTTGATTCTTTAGAAATAAAGAATAAATTACCTCAGTAATAGCGCACTTCTCTTTCTCTTTAAAACAACTCTAATTAAACCCTTCATAGCCCAGTTCGTAATAAAATTCAAGCATTCCTAGACAAATTATATTCAACAAGTTTTCAAAATCTAAAGCTGTTTTCGACAAGGCGATCAATCTTCCGCCTTTAGCTAACGTCGGAATGCAAATATCGCGTTTTATTGGCAGGTTGTTGCGACTACAATTAATAATTCAGCGGTTGTGTTTGAAGGGTCGCGAGGGTTGGGGGAAGTTTGACGACGGAGACGAGTGTTAAATGAACTTGACAAATAAATATGATATGTGAATTGAATTTTTTTTGGTGGACAGACTGGCGCAGAATGTTTTTGATTTATTGCTGTTTAATTAAGATAATTGTTTAATGTCAATGGTTTTTTAATGTTTATCGTAATCAATAAGTTTAATTGTGACAGCATTATCATTTTATACTGTTTGATAACAAAAGTTTATTGTGCGAATTTCAATTACTTTAATGATTTTATATATTTGTATTATTATGAAATAGATGTCAAAGTTCACGATTACAAAAAATTCAACATAAATTTTCGGACCGAATGGACGTTATTTTATGACGTTCCTCGTTTATAAAGAGATTGAACGAACAGTCGCTCTCTTTATAATCTCTTGTTCTTTATTTCTTTGTCCTGACAAATACTTTTGCGGCAGATATATTCTCTTATTTTTTTCAAGATTTTAATATTTCAATGTGAATATTGATTTTCTACTTTTAATAAAAGAAATTTTCAAAAATTAGATCCACTTCCTTACTCCAATTTTAATATGATATACCGTTTCTTCGTCGAACACACAATATTATGGGGGCAATCTGAAAACAAGATGACCTCTTTGTCTTACTATCTTAACATATTTTTCTGGAAAAATAGAATTTTTTGGAATTGTTAATAAATCTTCTGGTATTTTTGGCATAAAATTTAGAATTTCATCTTTTCGCATTGTTTGTGATGCTTTCTTGATAAATGCCCCTTGAAAGGTATTTTGCATTGTCCATAATAATGACCTATTCTTGGGGAATATTCGGTAAAAACTGATATTTAAATCAGGTTTCAAAATAACACTAATATTCTGGGCTGAGAAAAGAAGCGATCCTTGAATTCAGCAGATTTCACTTGCAATTGTAAGAATAATAAAACAGATTTTTTTTTCGAATTATACCTTTAATTAATTACTTTTAGGCAGTTTGCCTAGATTTGAAAAAAAAAACTCAGGCCATCGTAAAAATACTATTTTTGCACTATTCTACTAAAAATCAAGTGATTATGCACTGAGCGAACAATCGGGACCGTCAATTTTATAATTATTCTCCGTTTTTACCGCACTAGTCCTGCAAAGGAATTTTTCTCGTTTAAAAAACGGTTTAAAATTAGATTATCGTATCAGAGCCCAAGTTTATAATAAAACAATGCACTTTTATTCAGATAAAACAACAAAAATACATTCACAATATTGCATTTTAAGTTTAAGCAGCGCAATCTGTGAAATGTCAAATTTTGACAGTTAGTTACCTACATTATCGATATCAACACACTCGATTTTTTCGACAAATGAAAGATAAATTTTAAAATTATCGTTTTTCGGCCTTGTGGAGGATCCGTGCAAAAAATAATATACGAGACGTGCGGGAACAGTTTTGCTTTATTCGTGCGACATTCTTCACTCGTGCGCAAAGCGCACTCGTGTATTAACTGTCGCACTCATATGCAAATCATCGTGTAAATAACTATTTTATACAAGATGTAAAAAAAATCACAATAAAAACGATCCTTAATTTTTCTATGTAAAAAAAACAATTTTCCATTATATAAGATACCAACTTCTAAACCTTTTAGAAAGTTAAAAACTTTTACGGAAAGGAGATCGTTCCTATCTTATGAAAATCTAATGACCACTCAAATCGAGATTTTTTTGAATCAATTTGTGTTTTAAAAATGGTCAATTTCATGAAGAAAATATGTGGCACTTCTATTTGAAAATCTAGATATTTTTCACAATTTAAGATGCAATTTTCAATAATTTTTTTTTTAATACTCGTATCTAGTTGTTGAAGTGTTGCTTTACGGATTGTTTCCTGTCTGTCCTCAGGATGTAAAGAGCCTCTTTACGATCGACCAGAAAAAATAACTAAAAATCTCTATAAGACAAATCATTTTTTTTTTTTTTAAATTCCTTGACAATTTTGGGGTCACTAGTTTTTTGTCGATAAAAACAATTGAAAGTCAAATGAAGGAATGAATTATGGAGATATTACAAAAAATATTGCACAATACACATCTGTTAGAGAGTTTTAACAACAACCTTTCATAATATTAGATTTGTATTCTGAATAGAAATGAATGTGTGTAAAAAAAAGCTATCGTAACCGGTAAATTTTTACCGCTATTTTTTACGGCGCTTTTAAAAAAGTTACATCTGGTCAATATTGATGAACAAGGGGTGGACACATAAGAATTTCTCGTGTGCAAAGAGCAGGAATTCTGATGAAATCTCATGTTTTACGTCGATTTCCTTGGATTTCTTCTTAGATTTGAGAATTTTCGGGGATTTACCTAGATTTTCAGGGAATTTCTTTTCATTTCCGGGAATTTACATATAATTTTCAAGGGCTTTCTCAAGGATTTTAAGGGAATTCCTATACAGTACAACCTTGATATTCCGAACTAATTATTGCTAAGGTCAGTTCGGATTACCGATTTGTTCGGATTATCAAAATATGTGATAAATGTAACATAAATATCTATGTGATAAATACACTAGTACATAATTAAAAATTTGCTTTATTTTTTAACAATATAATAATAATACATTTACGTTGTTAGCTCAGAATTTAACTTTGGTAAAGATGAGTGAACAAAGGTGTAAGTTTTTTTTTGCTTCAACTAGATGCTTGTTCTGTTTCAGCTTTCTTTTTCATCTTTTTCAAAAGAAAAATGTGTTCAATTGTTTCGGAATTTTGTTCTGCCCATTTCACACAAGTCTGAAAACATTTTGCTGCTTCTTTGTGAGTCACGTGGGTTGGCATGATTTCTTCAAATTCTTTTTCGGCTTGAATATCTTCTAGATTGTCATTGTCGGTTAAATTTTCCCAAAATTCTTTCATTCTATAACTTCTTGGCGAGTAATGTCGACAGCAATTGTTTTGGTTAATTCTGTAACTTCAGAATTAGTGTAGTGCAGATGTAGTGCGGGTTGATGAATTGGTTTTCACCAGTTGTTCGGACTATCAAGATTTGTTCGGATTATGACTTCAAGCATTCACTGTTCGGATTAGCGGATGTTCGGACTAACGCATGTTCGGATTATCAAGGTTGTACTGTACATTTCGCTTGGTCTGCGCATGCGTAAGCAAAATGCACATGCGCATAATTGAATGCCACAAATGTGAATCTTACAACTAAATCTGTTAAAATTTATTATTCATGCGGAGCTACAAAATAATAATAATTAATAACCAAAACAATAATATTCATAATAAAAGCTAATCATGAAGTGTATTATAATAAAATTTTGCGGCAACTAATAAAATTGGCCATTTTATTAGCAACTGAAATGATCGATGAGGGGGTAGTAATAATTTGTAATTTGACATGATCATGACAATTAAAAGTAAATAAATGTTTTTTATCGTTACTGTTTAGCCTTTTTTTTTACTATAACAAAACTCAAAAATATAAACAAATTTATAAAAAGGCAAAAATGTAAATACATTAATTATTTAGATTTAAAATAAACGTAGACTATGATTTTACCATTTTTTGAAGGAAAATTATGAAATATTCGTGTTAGTACTTTTTTCACATGCTTTCGAGTTTTTTTCATTAGAAAAATTTAATAAAATTGCAATAATCTTGAATTATCGTTACAAACGTATAAAATAAGGCAAAGAATGCACGTAATTGTGTATTCAATGGTCACCTAGCATTACTAACACATTATTTTCAATCACTTCTGAATCATAGAACGTGCCAATTAGGTGGTAATTTAAATAATTTTTTTCCAGCATACATCCACGCTGCTGCCGCTCTATGCGTCATCACCTTGGTAACGGACGCCGTGGCGACCTTCCTTACCGGCATGGGTCTTAAAACAAAAGACCACCACTCCAAATACAAATACTACCGTTTCGCTGTGATAATCATGGGAATTTCCTGTAAGCCTTTCCCAAATTTGGTCTCGCTTACTAACTGAACTTTTCCAGTGGTTTCAATCCTTGTAGCCCTGATAGTATACCCGGTGTTCTTCGCCGCTGAGCTGAACCGGGGTAACCGAACGATATGGGAGTTCGGTTGGGCGTATGGAGTGGGTTGGGGTGCCGCCATTTTCCTGTTTGGCGGCGTTGTTCTTCTCATGTGTGACAAAGAAAGCGAGGAGATTTACTATAAGGAACGAAAAATCGTACACGATAACGATTCGAGAGCCTAGTGGCCACATAGTCTGCCCGATGTTGTTCTCTGATCGTAAGAGGCGTGCCTCTCTCAGAGAATGTGCTGTGAATGAGAGATTTGTATGAGCGGTTGCTTGCCTGATTCTGGATGTGTATATCTGATCGGTTTGATAACAAAATTCACTTTTGTTTTGTTCAAGATTTGAAATTCGGAATTGTCAAACTGATCAGTCGAGTTATTTGTTTAGTTGTTTGATTTGCTTGCCTGGTTATATCACCAGTCAGCCAGTTTTGTAGTTGTTACCAATTTTATAAAGGCGCGGATTGATTTTGATCGGTCAGGTCGGTGTATAATCTGTTGTTTTTAAGTGGCCGACTTGATAGATTTGAGGAATTCGTGCAGGATGTGTGAATAGAGCGACTGAGAGACAACCCGGGCAGGCTAGATGTATGTTTAAATAAACAAATATAAGACTTGAACCAACTTATATGAACTGTTTTCATGTACATATTTTTTCGTTGTCCGTTCCATTGCACATGGAAAAACAGTTCGTAGTGATGTCAATATTAGGTTTGTTCCAACAACTGTACTGAGCATGCGCAACTGAAATTTCGGACCGCAAAAACGCTACTGCGCATGTGCAATTCAATTCTGAACTGTTGGAACATACCCATAGTTATGTAGATATTATACTTGATGGCAGCTAATTATTTTTTATGAATATTTATTTTTGGGCATTATTTTATTTTTATGATATTTATATAATACGAAATTTATTCGTACAGCTGCGCTTATATTGACCAATACGTAGTTATCGTTAAGTTCTATCAGTTGTGTGACTTAGGGGTACATAAAAAAGCATATCGATAAAAATGTATAACTTTTCGTGCGTAACGACCTTAATTTGTATTATACTTAGGGTAATTTAATACTGGACCAACGTTATTTTGCTTTAAACAATAAATACTGCCAGATGATTTTTGGCCACATCATCTTTACAATTATTTAGGTTTCGCTCTGTAATTATAATAGTTGTAAGTTTTTTAATAATTAAGTACTTTTTTTAATTTATTATATTGTAAATAATAATATGTCACATAAACAAGCATGGTAAAAAATGTAGTGTTGTGATATATAGCTTATGTATATAATAGATGTGAAAGCCATATATCTCAGTAGAAAATGCAACTTATAAGTATAACTTAACTTACGATTTATATTTTCTACTATTAATTTCATTCCATAATTTTAAAATGTGTAAATTTACTGTTAACAATTGTATAAAAATAAAATTAAAATTCTCTTTAATGTAAGGGTAGTTGATCTCAAGATGGAGTTTTAAGATCTGAGGTTCATTCCATAAAAGCACTTGTACCTATCTTCTGTCATAAAAATAAATTATTTGTATTATAATTCCTTTATTTGAAAAAATACAAAAATATAAATAAACATTTCAGGACCCCGATTTGACCCGACAGGCACATACTTGTTTCCATAGCAATAAATTTTTTTATTTACTAAATACAACAGTTGCGAAACTACGTTTCCAGCGATATTTTTCACTTATAACATTTTTTAAATTAATTATCCAATTTTTATCATTATAGTAACAGAAAAAACATTGTGTATCCCCTAAGTGTGTTCTCAATACTGTAAGCGTCGGCTAATAACTGTCAGACAGCCTAGATATACCTAATCTAGATATATTTTAACCAACTTTCACCGGTCTAGTAATAAAAGGTGGTGCTTTTTAAGGGAGAAATGTGAATATTGTGCGATAACAAACTGTAATACCCCTTTGAAAACGATGGATCGCATTAAAATTCTTAGTGTTACCCCATAATTCGTAACGCATCTATAAATAAGGCCCTCTTGATTATATTACATTTTCCGCTTACTTAAAAAGATGTACTTCCGCCAAGCATGTCTTGAAAAGCTTCAACCAGTTTTATTGCTTGTTCAGAGTTATTTAAACAAAGTTTACCATTTTAGCATTTGTAGATAATGGTCGCGGCTACATATGAAAGAATTTACGTCATTAAAAATCATGATAAAAACGTAATTTTTTAACTAACCAAGGAGTTAATAAGAAATATCGTTTAATGTCACAACTGTTTTTATGTAATCCACTTTTATTGTTTATATTTTGCTACATTTTGTAAACTTTTCGTAAACAAGTTAAAGGAATTATACTAAATTCCTGAAGATGATCATAAACAATAAAAATGGCCAAAACGTGTAGCAAAATATAAATAATAAAAGTGGATTTAAGAGAACAATCTCAAAAATATTGGAAGCCAAAGGCGATAGTTAATTAAAAATATATATATTTTTTCGCCGATCGACAGTAAACACCACATTTTAGTGATAGTTGAAGCACACTAAAGGGTCACATGTATTGACTAGTCAATATGTCAACATTTGTATTAATTATGCAGTAAAACAACATTTTAGAGCCGTTCAAGATTTTTCTGCTGTCACAAAATTCTTTCGGCTTGCGCCATGATTTGAACCGCCAGTCGCGGCATTAAATCACATATTTTAATGCCAAATTAAACAAATAACTATTTTAGCTGATCTTAACGAAAAATTCAGTTTAAGCGGCAATTGATATAAAAAATATACTTTTTTTTTTGTAAAATGAGTAAGTTGCATTGTTAATTGTAGCTGATCTAAAATCATACTCCTGTCAAAATGTGTCTTTTTTTGTGTATATTTTACTGTTTGTCGTTTAATCGAACATTTTGGGATGACGGGGACCACAAATACTCTTAGTACAATATGATCAAGAAAATTTATCCTCTAGAAAAGACCGTGAAATTCTATTTTTCAATGCAAATATACCGGGTGTAAACGAAATTAGGCTCACCCCATTTTTTAATAGTATTTTTTAAAATAGAAAAACGAAACTTAGGAAACTTATTATGTTAGAAAATCTCCATTAATTGAATAAAAAATAAACTTTTTATCACTTCCGGTTTTACCGGAAACGACCGTAACTTTGGATTTTTAAATAGAACACTATACATATTTTTGTATTTTTGGAATCTACATTAAATTCTGAGTGTAATAGACTACTTTTTATAACTTTTCGAAAAATAAATTTATTTTTTTTGTAATTTTTGTTTTTTTATCTAGAAAGCTGTGATGGTTAAAAAATAGTTTTAAATAATGTAAGCAACCATTATAAAATAATATTGAATTATAAATGCTCTAGATTAGAAAATACAAGACTTTTAATTAAATGAAATTAGTTTTTCCGGCTTAACTATTTTTTTTCAAATGGAACAATAGTGGCTCATCCGACTCTTTAAATTCATTTTTTTTTTTGTGAATTTAAAGATCCCAAAATTTAAAAACTTTTATGTTTACACAGACAACAAAATGAAAAATACGGCCGTTAAGCTTAAACTGTTACTTTAGTCAAATTTTGACGTTAGTGCACAGCTTGCTTAAATTTTTTTTCAGCAAACATTTTCGGAGTTTTTCTCTAAATTGTTTTTGTAAATATTACAAAAAGTGGTGAATGGATTTTTTAAATTTTGGTATCTTTAAATTCACAAAAAAAAATGAATTTAAAGAGTTGGATGAGCCACTATTGTTCCATTTGAAAAAAAATAGTTAAGTCGGAAAAACTAATTTCATTTAATTAAAAGTCTTGTATTTTCTAATCTAGAGCATTTATAATACAGCTTTTATTTTATAATGGTTGCTTACATTATTTAAAACTATTTTTTAACCATCACAGCTTTCTAGATAAAAAAACAAAAATTACAAAAAAAAAAATTATTTTTCGAAAAGTTATAAAAAGTAGTCTATTACACTCAGAATTTAATGTAGATTCCAAAAATACAAAAATATGTATAGTGTTCTATTTAAAAATCCAAAGTTACGGTCGTTTCCGGTAAAACCGGAAGTGATAAAAAGTTTATTTTTTATTCAGTTAATGGAGATTTTCTAACATAATAAGTTTCCTAAGTTTCGTTTTTCTATTTTAAAAAATACTATTAAAAAATGGGGTGAGCCTAATTTCGTTTACACCCGGTATATAAAAAAAATATAGCCTTAGATCTTACCAAAACAAACAACTTTTCTAAATAACATTTTTGCGAAAAATGAAATTTTTCGGAATTTTTTTACCGCTATATCCCCACTATAAAAGTACGATACGCTCATGAAATTTTGTAAATTCATGAATTTTCTATAGTTCTCATGGTGACCATTACAATGGTGCATTCTACTGTTTTGACCAGTGGCGCGTATGGAATTTTCGCCAAGACTTCAACTAATTTTATCTTGATAACGATTGAGATTCGGAAAAAAATTTATCTAGAAAAAACTCTTCTTTAAACGAGATCTATAAGTGGTTAAAAATTTTGTATTCATTTCTGAAACACCCGTATATGCCTTTTAGTATTTTCTGAGAGCGCACCAGATGTCGCCTTGCTTGGATAAATTTGGAAATGTTTTCACTTCTAAGTTTTTCTTTTTAATAATAAATTATGATTTTATTGCCAACTTATATTTTTTAGTCGTAAATGTCAGAAAATAAATAATCACCTTCTGAATGAAAGTGTTTTATCACAGCACCAACGCCTAATTTTACACCAATCATTGCTATGGAAACCATGAAATCGTGCCAAAGTAGCTAAATAACAACCTCGTTTCTATAGAAAATTAGACGATTTGATTGGTCGATTAATGGTTACTACAGTCTCCGTTAGTAACAAAATTAACAACAATTTTTTACATAGCATATTTCCTTGGTGGCGAATCTAAAATACAACCAACATCCCCAAATCCACTTACATCAAATCCGCTCTCATCTTCCCGTTTTACATCTTTCGTGTCAAACAATTTAACTTTCTTCTTTTTGGGCTCTTCATATCCCAACACCTCTTCAATATTCCTCAAAATTTCATCATCTACTGACGGTTTATTACGCAAAACATTGGCTTCAACTCGCTTCGGTTTAAGAAACTTCAACAACTCTACACCTTCCTCATACGAGGCGTGAGTCGAGTAACAAACGAAGTGTGTATTTTGGGTCTGTTCGGAAATTCCATTTTCCAAATTTTCGCTTTTCCATCGGAAAGCTGAGATTTTGATAACTTTAACCTTGAATGCTATTGCATTCGGACAAACCGTTTTGTATGTGGTTCCACAAGCGCTGTGTATTTTTGTTTTATCTTTCGATCTCGTTACGGCATGGTCCATTTCCGGAACTCTGCTATAAAATTCAAAAATTTCGTCATTAACATGAATCGGCATTTTAAATTGTTTGTAGATCTCTATAAAGAGGTATTCATAGCCGTATTTTGCTGATGTGTCTAGTCCCACAACGTGTTTATCGCTCCGTGAAATCCAATCTTTAATAATTGAGCAGATCTCTTCTAAACTTTCAGCTCTTGGAGGAAATTTTGCATAAGACTTTAGGAAAAAAGTAGTGTCTAAATAAACCGAATCTATGCGTTTTTTTATATTAAGAGAGTCGTAGAAAGCTTTAAATTTTGGAATATCCCTCGGATTAATTCTGTAATCCCCTGTATATAAAATGTTATCTTCGCTTTCAAAAAGAAACATAATTGAGCCAGGACAATGCCCCGCAGGTATTGGGGTTACTGATATAGCTCTGTCTTTTAAGAAAATACTGGTGGGGTAGTACATGTCTAGCTCGACCAAGTTTTCTGCAATTTTTGGATACAAATTTTTAATTATCTCAGCCGAAACATGTGATAAATACAAAAATTGTTTGTTTTCAATGATTTTGTCCTGGAAATTTGATTCTTCTAGTCCTTTCATGTGGTCCATGTGACAGTGCGACAAAAAGAAAGCTTCTGAGTCCAAATTGGCCCCATCAAACCTGTAAATAGTAATTATTATTTGCATTGCATACGACGATAATTGGGTCACTCTCACATGACGTCATATGATACAACAGCCTCTGGATAACTAGTACATTGAGTCTTATGAGTTATGACGAAGAACTTTTTTTATTTACCCAACGATATTCAAATTAGTTTTAAATGTGGCATAAAGCCATAAATAAAAGGCTATTAAGATTGTTAAAACTCGATTTTTCTAAACTGTTTTGTTTGAAGAAAAAAATAAAACCCAGATTAGTTTTTTCAAATCATTTTAGCGCTCTCATTGATTATTATTTTCCCGAATTTGAAAAATTAAAGTTATAAATCTTTTATTATTAATTTTATAAATCTTTATATGTATTAGAATAAAGGAAAGGCAATTTTTTCTCACTTTTAGGAGTCTCTAGAGATATATAAACAAACTCGAAACATCTTGTTTATGTACCTAAGTATTTGAATATATTATTGATTTATTATTTGAACTAATTGCTTATATAATACGATGACTCAGTACACAAAGGCGCTTCGATATTTGGTGATATAATAGACATTTTTTGTTGTCTTTTGCAAATTTATCGATATTTCCGTTTGTTTGAATCAGTCGTGCACCAACTCTCCAAGAGGACGCATCACAGCTGCTATGTAGTTTTATTTATTAGTAATTATTGAACGGAATATATCGCGATTTTGTTCAGTATTTTTTAAACTCTTCAAAATCTTGAAAAGAAATATGTCAAAAACAAGTCAAACACTGAAACATCGTAAAATTTTAAATTTTCCGGCGTTTTTATTTTAATAATTATAATTTACATAAAACAGTTAAAAAAATTTAATTTTAACTACATTTTTAAATAGACTCCTAGAAATTCTTCTCGAAATTTATTCGCCATAAGCAGCACCAGGAACGTTGTCCTTAGGCTCCCGTATGACGTCACGTGAAAACCGTGGATTGAACCTCTCTTTTAATTATTATTTTTCGTATTTAAATAAATCTCAATTGGGGCAATTTAATATAAGGGAAAAGAATGTATATATTTGTAAAATGTCACCTAATTTAATTTTTTCTTTATTTCAGAACCAGTTTCGACTATTTGGCTTCTTAAGTTTACGTCTACAAATCAGTTTTACCTAACCTTGCCATAATTAAACACTTTAAAATTTATCAATATACTTTAAAACTTCATAAAATGTAACCATTTTTTATAAATGTTTGTTTCTGTTCGTCCCCCATTATGTTATTTTTTCCTCTGACATATATGCTTTTTTAATTTTCAAAAACTGTCTAAATGGGTTAAGATAGAAGGCGGCAAATTGAATTTTTTTTTATAAATTTTAATAATTTATTTATAGGAAAGTGTTCAGAGAAATCTAGTTTTAAAGACGTGTGTAAATAGTCTCCAACAACAGGTTTTTACCTCTTTGAAAAATAATTTTTATATAATTCGCTAAAAAAATCTGAAAAAATATTCTCCATAAAAAACAGTACTTGTATCTGTCCAGAGGCTAGTGGTGGGTTGCCTAACTTGTTCGAAAGTGACTCATTTGTCTTATGCTACTAGTAGTGTAATATAGATTTTTTTATAATTTGCGTGTTTTACCTATTTTTATGTAAAAAAGTTAAATTTTGTGTGCTATGATAGCTTTTTTAGAGTAAACTAGTGCTCAAATGGCTATCGAAGCATCCAAATCAGGGAGAAAAAATTATAAACACAAATATTACTCTACTCTAACTTAATTTAGTACTTGATTTTGTTGTTTACCACTAATATAAATGTAATAACATACCTGTCGATGCTAATTCCTGGAATTTCAGTTAATTGCCCCCCAAACGTACTCATATTTGAATTTCGCGCCTCACTTTGACAGGAAGCGCGTCGTTCTTTTTGGCGGCTGTTGTGTAGGTTATTTTGTCGTTAACCTAATTTCGGGTCGGGCTTGTTTTTCGTATTTCCTTTGAGAAATACCCGGTTGGGTGTGTGAAAAACCGGTGAAAATCGTGAAATTGTATTGAGGAAAAGGTCCTCTTTGTAAATAATCGTCTCTGCTTTGATTCGACCACAACACAAAACGACAAGTCAAGCAGCCATTGCTCATTGTAAAGTGAAGGTCGACGCTGAATCCGTAAAGCTTGGTTAGGTTGTCATTTTCCGCAGTAAAAACCCATGTAAGTAGCACTTTTGGGGGCTGTAGAGGCGCATTTGGGGCTCGGGGCGGCAGTGGCGGTTGTAGTTTTGCGTTTGGGGCGGCTGTCGAGCGGAAATTGTGTTGTGATGTAATTGCCGTTTTCCTTTCTTTACGCCAAGATTGGTATGCAATGGACGTTTATAGCACGCAGTTGGGATAATTCGGTGGGCATTTGATGGATTCGCGATTTGGACGGGCAAAATCGGGCTAGATCGATTGATTTGACGAGAAAAACGGCATTGTTTACGTTTTTCGAAATTGTAAACTTTGCTAACCTCAATTATGCCTAACCTCACTTGTCAAAATTTGTTTAACCTCTAAGGTGGGCGCTTTCGGATGGGTTGTTTGGGTTTGGTAATGACGCTGTGGGGCCGCGGATGAGGAAGGCTTTTTTGGGGAATGAGGAGTTGGCTTGTGTGATGCGTTTTGGGGTTGGGGCGTCGGAGGGGTCAAACTGTCAAACGGTTGTTGGCTTTGGAGAAGTTCCAATTTTAATTAGTATGGGAGGATGGTGATGGTTAATTGATTTATAATAGTCGTGACATAACGTAATTAAATTCAAGCGTAAACGTAATGCGCGAGATGTCGGCTAATATTTGCTTTTTGGTGTTATGAAATGTGATTGTTTATGGTCGCGTCCTTAAAGATTTATTATTTTTTTTACTAAAACGGAAATGATGGGATTACCACTGTTTTTTAATTGATACAATAGATTTTTACGATATTATTAAGAAATTCTAATCGTTTTTGTATATTTCCAGTAAATATTGTGTAGGGAAAAAAAAAACATTATTTTACGGGCTATGCCAAAATTTGCGGACCAACGAAATCGTACGCATTTTCCTTGGGTTAAAGGACCACCAGAAAAAAAAACAGTTTTTTAAGTTTTCAAGATACAAGGTCCCAAACATAAATTTTTGGTTACTTTTATTTTTACATGTAAATATTTTTTTTTACTATAAGATGTTTGTATAAGTCTCTTGAATAATTATAAGTCCTTTGCAGCATTTAATCTACGGTTTATTACAGTTTTTGATATGGTTTTGTTATTAATGTTGTTTAAAGAACTATTTGACAGTATAACCCTTTAAACTTCACCATTTTAGATTATATTAATTAAGATGTCTATTATGTCAAATGTCATCATCATTATAATTTTTAAAATAGAAGTGGATTGTGGATTTTTTTAAAACATCATTCTCCTGTTCCTTGCACCTTAATTAATAAAATGTATCAACAAGTTGCTTTGCGAATTTTGGGACACGTATATAGGATGATTCAAAATTACGTGACACAACTTTAACCTGACAACAGTATCACAAAGGATGAAAAACTCTACAAAAGTTTTTGTTTTATCTCAACTAATAACAGGATTATGACTTAAAAATTAATGATTTTAATTAAAAATATAACAAACAAATGTGGACAAAGGGAAACTACACATTTATCAGGCCCTAATAAAGCAATATAACATAACTTACCTCGATACTAAGTTACACCATTTAGAACCTAGAGGGCGTCAAAGTTAGAGATTAAAATACTTTTGTATACTTTAAAGGAAAACGTTTTAGCGAAATTTTACATTCTCCCTTTTTTGTTCAGAATCCACTGGCATATTCATTTTTGCAATAAAAATTGGGGGTTAATAAAAAAACTGGATAATCACCAAGAATGTGCACATAAATGTGAGCAACCAGAAATTGAGGGGATTTAGCAGAATTTTGCTATTATCAATAAAAAGAGCACATTTAACTTTGTTTGTGTATCATATTTTATAATAGTCGGTTAGGCGGTTTCGAGATATACCCAAAAAATGGGTAAAATGCATAAAAATTTAGCAAATGCTTTTGCTTGTTTAAAACAAGACAAACTTTTGCAATTAGCATGAGTTAGAAGGAGATAACTAGCTAGCAAAAGCTTTTGCTTCTCTTTATGCATATCACTCATTGTTTTTTTTTATACTCAATGTTTAAGGCCTGTAATTTTGAATTGTCCTGTATAAGGAAAGGAATTTTTTTTAACATTAACTACAACTTTAGTCTAATCTTTACTTATGAAACATTTTACAAAAAAAATATTTAGATATGTATTTTGTTTTTTTACTGTTATAAAAAAATTCCAAGTTTAGTAAAATGACCTGCAAGTTCCGTTTTTCTATTTATTGTAACAAAAAAGATTCAAGATTTAAGAGTTAAAATCGTTTTTATATACATAATTAACTTGTTAAGTTAGTGTTGAATGCACTAAAAGGATTACAACCGACCTTAAAATGCCCACAGATCTTTTTCATTTAGATAAAATTTAGACAATTTTTTTTTTCTTGAATCTTGAAAAATCGGATTTATATTATTTTAAGATTTATGATTTTAGTCACAGTGGCCATTTACGTTGTGGCTTGTGGCCGAGTATACTGATTATTATTAATGAATTTTAATTATTTTCTTGTTCATTTGCGTTTTGTTACATCTTTTTACATTTTTAAAATGACTATGGTTTATTTTAACGAATTTATGGTGAAGTTGTAACATTAGTCCACAAAAAAAGTTTATTGGGTTGTGGATTCTGATGGTTATTAAAGCTTTAATTTGTTTATTTTTTATATATTTTTGTATTTTATGCGAATTTTAATGTTATTTGTGTGTTATACAGTGTGTTTTTAAAGTAATATTAAACATTTTAACAGGTGACGATAACTCTTTTTGAAAGAATGCTAAAAATCAAATTTGCCTTACAAATATTTATAGTTTTTGAGATACATATACGTTGATTTTTTTTTTTTTTAAACATTTTTAAGATAAACGATATGAAACTCTTTTTGAGCATATGGATTTGAAGAAATATTATGCTCAAAACCAGTATACATGGTCTATCTCAAAATAATGTTTTTTTTTTAAATGGTCAGCGTATATTTAAAAAACTATAAATAAGTATTTGTATAAAGCAAATTTGATTTTTTAGCATCAAGGGCTATTAGCTGGAAGCATTTGTAAAAAAATTCAAAAACATTCTGTATATCTGATTTTAATTTTAAAACTAATATTATCACCAGAAAAAATTGTTACATATAAAGGGTGATTTTTTTATTTGTTCACGCCTGAAATTTTAAAAATAGGCAACACCTATACAAACGATAAACAATTTAATTTATTAATTAATGTGGCTACAAATGATTCAAATGAACTGACTCTGGAAGCACTGTCAAAGGTATTGTCAACAATGTTGACATTAATTTACAACTCTCTATGCCTTAATTTTGAAAATTAAATTTTTAAAGTATAATGTGTTGCCTATTTTTGAAGTTTCGGGCGGGAACAAATAAAAAAATCACCCTCTATGTATTGTATTCACACACTGTATACCAAAACAATTGCTGCAATACATTGTATCTCGTCAAAAAAAACCTATAGAGTGTATCTCGAAAACTATAAACTTTTGTATAAGGCAGATTTTTTTTAAGTATTCCTACTAACATATGTGCTCAAAGGTACCTGCATTTTTTTATGAAGAATACGATATTTTGTTGATATAATACTATTCAACGTCCAATTTTATTATTTTTTTTTTTTAAATTTAGTGTTACAGTTTCGATGAAAAACACTATATTTTACTACTTTTGATCATTTCTGAATATATGTATAGAAAGTTCATCTAAAAACGAACTCTATTAGAGTGTTTAAAGATCGTAAAGCAATTGTTTTGATTATTTTTTGATAACTTTATTTCCCTACCTGTCAAAATGAATTTACAGTCAATTTTTGAAACGTTTCTTTTTAGATTAAATATCATTATCGTGAAAAGTCATCATTTATTTCAAAAAACATTAAACACTTCGTTGCTGACACGATTTGCAGTTTTATTTGCACCATCACAAGCACCACACGACACAAACTTTTTGTTGAATTTTTTTCTCTTTTAACAGGTGTAACAATTGAAAATTGTAAAAAAAAGGATAATAAAGAATATAAAGCAGAATTGGAAAAAATGATGTAAGCTCATTTTTTATGTAGTTTTATTAATAAGCACCATAAATCTTAACAATAGTTACAGTTTTCACTTACACTGTTACGGGTAAACTCGACTGGAGACTTTTCATGAAGAGTTATTAAATAGGTCATAGACACTACTTCGAGACGGCTGTGTTAACAACGAGAATCAACTCATTATACTTGCGTGAAGTAATAAAACTAATCTGTATTTTGGACCCTGTACAAAATACTCAATAGAAAAATGATAAATATTAATTCTGTTGTAAACTGAAGATGTTTTTTAAAAATTATAATAACTATTTATTGTTTTTTAAACACCGAGCATTTTTTGTTAGAAGAACTATGTAATTATGTAAATGACCATAAAAATTAAAATCAATACATTTTTAATATCGTCGATAGCACACATTTTGTTTACACAAGTCAAGTTTTGGTTTTGTTGTTCTTTTGTTAATAGAACTATAGGTCTTACTTTAACAATACGAGTATATTAAGTATACGTTTTTTTATTATAGATTTTTAATAACATGTAATTATTTTGGTAACGGTACCTGCTGTTTATTATCAATCCATATTACATAGCAGTGTTTGAACATCAATATGTTATATAAGTTAATAATAACTTATGATAACAAATGTGATAATTGTAATTATTATTTATTAAATTGACTGTTAATGACCTGTATTTTGTTTTTATTTAAATTGTGTCAAACAATTTTGAAGTACCCTTTTTAAATCTCTTATTTCCTTTTTCAGACTTTGAAAATATGTTGTTGACGGGCACAAACCATGGAAGATAATTTCTCTCTAACTTGGGACGACTCTACGGCCGTCGTTCAAGGCGAAGAAGTGATTTGCAGTATCGAAAATGAGATTCTTCCCTCCGAAACGGAAGAATTCACCGGTATCCAACAACCGGAAGAAGAGGAAGAAGAAACTGGCGAAGTAGAAACAGTACCTGAAGCTGAAGGAAACATCGTTTACATAACTCAAAATAATGTTCTTGTTATGCAACCTACGAATACAGTCGACTTCCAAGAAGAATTCATGGAAGTCGCTGAGGAAGTTTCCGAAGAAGTCTCTGAAGATGTTACAGAAGAAATCGTCACGGAACAATGGGACGAGAGTTGTCCGGAAGAAATTGTTATCGGATCAGAAGAAGCAGTTGGTGATGAAGAACAAGCAAATGAGGATTTTGATATTCCATTGCCGACTGATCAGGATGAATATACGGCATCCAGGCCGTATCCGTGTGATTTTTGTAGTCGAAGGTTCAGGAAGAAAGCGAATTTAATGAATCACATGGTGGCACATCAGACTGATAGACCGCATGGGTGTAACCTCTGCGGAGTCAGATATATAAGAAAATGTGATTTAATGAATCACTTGAAGATACATGCTTATATTCCTGAAACAGATGGATTAGAAGAAGAAGATGTCCAGCAATTAGATGATTCAGATGGGGAAAAGAGGACCAAGAGGAAGCCTTTCTCACGTAGGAAGAAAAGGGTCAAGGAAGAATATGATTCGTATGAAGGTGATGATACTGTGGCTTCAAGTTCGCGTTCATACAACTACGTTGATGAAGATATGAGACTTATGGAAGCTATGGAAAACAACGTGAAGGGAGATTATGCCGAATACAGTGATTATATGACAGAAAATCAACCAGTAGAGGTCAGATACCCCATTACTGATCCTCGAAAACCTTTTGTTTGTCAACACTGTGGAGTTGGATTTGCTCGAGAGAAAGCTTTAGCTTCCCATGCACGAATTCACGGCGGCGATAGTCCTTTTGAATGTCAGAAATGTGGAGAGATGTTCTGGGATGTTGCTTTGATGCGAGAACATCTCCGCAGTAAACATGGTGACATTGAAGATTTTGACGATGACGAAGATGAAGACTATTCCGAGGAGGAATCGAAATTTGGAACTTTCTATTGTTCGACGTGTGGTCTCTCTTTTCACCGCCAGGATAATTTAAAGAGAC
Source organism: Tribolium confusum (assembly GCA_029207805.1). Lineage (NCBI taxonomy): Eukaryota > Metazoa > Arthropoda > Insecta > Coleoptera > Tenebrionidae > Tribolium > Tribolium confusum. The sequence goes on from JALGAY010000006.1 coordinate 19,044,451, forward strand.
ATCAAAGGATGCATATTAAAGAAGAGTTTATAAATGATCACGAATTTGGCCATATTTGTAATGTGTGTGGAGAGTCGTTTCAGGAAGCTTTAGATTTATTGGCTCATGCTGAAGTACATGCTAGAGGTTCTGAACATCGTTGTATGATTTGTGGAGAAGTTTGTAATGATGATCAAGCTGTCGCTGTTCATGTTCAAGCAAAACATGGAAAGAATCTCCCGCCTAATACTTGTATGTTGTGTGGACGTACTTGTAAAGATCGTCGTACGTTACTTAAACATTCTTGGGAGCATTCAAAAGAGAAGAATTTTTCATGTTCTAAGTGTGCGAAAACTTTTCATAATAAAGCAAGACTAAAACGTCATATGATATCGCATAGAAACAAGATTGTAGCATGTGACGTATGTGGAGAAGAGTTTCCAGATGGTAGAACCTTGATGAACCACAGACACAGTCATAGTAGTCTTTCAGGACGACAGTTTCCCTGTCGAGAATGTGGAAAGACGTTTGGATCTCGAAGTTCACAACAGATTCATATAAGGATACATACCGGAGAACGTCCATATGGATGCCGTTTTTGTTGGAAAGCTTTTGCTGATGGTGGAACCTTAAGAAAACATGAAAGAATTCACACTGGAGAAAAACCTTATGCTTGTGCAGTTTGTCCCAGAGCTTTCAACCAAAGAGTTGTGTTAAGAGAGCATATCAGGTCACACCATTCCGGACCTGATCCTAAATATACACACAGTGTAACCCCTTACTGTTGTTCTGTCTGTTCTGACATGTTTGCTACTTCTCAGGATCTTATTGTACATTTGATCCATCATTGCGATTTAAATACAGCAATGAAAAGGCAACCACAAGTTGGACCAAGAAAATATAAACGAAGAAGGAAACTTAAACCACACGAACTTGAACTGATTTCGAATAAAGAAGACCGTGTAGTTGTAGAAGAAGACGAAGAAGAAGAAGAACAACATTACACCGATTCAGAAGATGAAAGAGAATTAAGAAGGAAGAGTAATAAGAAAAACAAAAAGAGTTCACCTAAACCAACTTTGAATGAAACATATACTGATTTGTACAATAGTTGTTCTTCTGCAATCGAAAATATAAATTCTATAGTCAATTCAAAATCAGCGACGAAATCAAAAAGAAAATTAAAAGCAGAACCAACAGTTCCTTCAAGACCTAAAATGATACATACACAAAAAACACGCGTCCCTGTTGAAACAGGTGAAGATGGAAAAATCCGACACAAAACAAAAACTTTAGTAACGCGGACTCAACCAACTGAATTGAAATCAGCCACAGGTGAAAGGATAAGGCCTCGAACCAAGAATGTCAGTTATCATATACTTAACTCTGAAAAACTCCCTTTAGCTAGGTTCGCTGAAGATGATACCGAACAAGCAGTTAATAATCTGTTGAGACAAGATGAAAATTACGATCAGAGTAACGGAGTTGTGTATATAGATCAATCGGATCCTCCACCCGACGTTGCTTCAGAACAAGTTGTTGAGACGGATGGTGACGATAACGGTCCAGTGCCAACAAATATAATAAAGATAACGTCAACTCCGTCGCAGTTGCAAAGTTTGAGACCGGGCCGTACTATAATAGGACCAGGGAGTAAAGTTGTAAGATTGGTTAAAGGAGGAATGATTATAACAAAAAATAAAAAAACTGAACCGGAGAATATTCTTCCGGATATTGAGAGTACAGAAAAAGATGAGTCGAGAATAAAACAAGAACTTGATCCCAGTCCGTTGCATGAACTAGCCGAATTATCGATGCAGCATGCGAAAAACATGTTCAAATGTGAAATGTGCAGTGCTGTTTTTGACGATAGAGCTAAACTGTTAGATCACGTGCCCATACATATATGATTGTAAATAGGTTTCGTTTTTCTCCTGTTTGTCTGGTTAGAGTTTTGAATTATGTTATATTTGAGTCGAGAGTTGTCAAAATTGTGGTGGCGTAGATCGAACGGAAAATGCGAGGAGATAAACAACTCTTCTAATATATTTTTGTATTATTTTCTATGGAGGAAAACCCTTCAATGACACATTTTTAATACATACTTTTTTTCCTTAAGTAATTGCAAAATATTGTAGCGAACTAAGATGTATTTTAATCTCTTTGTAACAATTTTACTAGTTTGTATGTATATAGATATATAATGCATTAGTAACTAGAAACTGTAAGTTGTATGTTATTGATGGAAATAAATCTTTGGTTAGGCATTACGGCTCGTAATACGTTACAAGACCGGAAAGTAGTCTTTTAAGAAACCAATTTAATTTTTTTCATATTTTTTATTCATCATTTTCTTTCTTATGTTCTTCATTCATATTTTTATTTTCGAAATGTGGCAATGTCTTCGGCGTCATCTTTTTCGCCCACAGTGAAATTTTTTTAAAACAGTTACTGTATTTTTTTAAAGGAAATTTGACTAAAATTAAATGTTGGCAAGGACTAGCAATGTCTGCACGATTAGCTTCCAGTAGGCTTACGATTTGATTACAGTATTTTTTCGCTGAGCTTAAGTCATTTTATTATAAATTAAAATTTTTGGAATTTTAAAGTCAACCTTTAATATAAAAATCCCATATACCTACATTTAAAAAAATCTTTAACGAAATTCATACGTCAATAGACTTATTAATAAACGGTTCACGAAAATACATTTATGAGATATAACAAGATGACAAAACAATATTTGCAAACGGAATATATCACGATCAAATAAAGCATTACACAATAAAAATATTTAAATGTTTTACAGACTGTTTTTGGTTGGTTATCATCTATTTATCAGACATATGTGCACGATTTATCCCGTATTTTATACAATAGGCTCATAAACCGTTTTTGAGAAAAAATTCCATTGCAAAGTCCTTGAAAAAATACTTTGTCTACCCTAAAGGAAAATTTAATTAGTCACTAGATATTTTCACCCTCCTTCCCCCTCTCACCTAAAACACCTGGCCGGTGTCCACTATAATTTTGTAGGACCTGTATTTAAAGTTAATAAGAAAAATATCGACAACTATTACACATTTTATGAAAAATGACGTGTATTATCACAAATTATCAATTTTTGATGAAAAACATTTTAAATCGTTTATTTCGGTGATTTGGTTGGCTAGCCTGACTTTTGACATTTCAACTGTTTGGTTATCTGATTAATGTCAATCAGTTTTTGGGGGTGAATTTTTGGTATTAAATCCCAACAAATTTTGTTGGGAAAGTGTTGAATTTACTGCTTTATTATCAATTTCGAAAAAAATGGCATTGGATAGTAGTGAGCCGACAAAAACCAAAAAACCATCAGGTAATTAGATATTATTTAACAGGGATGAGATTCAACCTTAACACACCCCTTTTATTGATCTTATATCATACATAAAAACCCCCTTGAACTTACGGTATGAGAAATTGCCATGTGTTGATATTTTTAAGGTCAACCACATAGCAATTTTCTCAGGTTGATACACATTCTATGAAATAATTATTGGCGCAATGATTTATAATTCATAAACTTTAGATAATGAGTAGACTAATATACACAAGTTTGTTAGTCGCGATGATGGGGGGATATTGTAAGCAATGACAATAACAGTGCTAATTTCTTAATTAATCAATTCCAGATAGTGCTTTCAAGCAGCAACGTTTGCCAGCCTGGCAACCAATCCTAACTGCAGGCACAGTCCTCCCAACATTTTTTGTAATCGGAATTGCATTCATTCCTGTGGGAATTGGTCTTTTGTATTTCTCAGATGAAGTGAAAGAACATGTGATAGACTACACAAATTGTAATGAAACTATTGATGTCAGTATTGGTAGTGGAAATTTCACCGATACTGGGAGACGCTGTGCTGATGTTATTTCCGATAATTCCAGTTTAGACTGTAATTGTACCATTCCTTTTACCCTAGAGACAGATTTTAAAGGAAAAGTCTACATGTACTATGGACTCAGCAATTTCTACCAAAACCACCGCCGCTATGTCAAATCACGTGATGATAACCAGCTTTTAGGACGATTGGATGCCGAACCCTCCTCAGACTGTAGCCCTTTTGACAAAACCAAAGACAAAAAACCTATAGCTCCCTGTGGAGCAATTGCCAATTCTCTCTTTAGTGACGTTCTAACATTGAAAAAACAAGAAGGGAATAGTTTTAAAGATGTTGATTTGATCAGAAAAGGAATAGCTTGGGATTCTGACAAGAATATTAAATTTAGAAACCCTCCTGGTGACCTTAAGACAGCTTTCAAGGATTTTGCTCATCCTTTAGCTTGGAAGAAAAACATTTGGGAATTAGATGATGATCCTGAAAATAATGGTTTCCAAAATGAGGATCTAATCGTGTGGATGAGAACAGCAGCGTTGCCAACTTTTCGAAAATTGTATCGAAAAATTGATCACTCACAAGACGGGTACAAGGACGGGTTACTTAAAGGAAAATACCTGTTGCGAGTTCAATATTGTAATTGTTTTCCTGTTATTAGTATTTGTTACATAATTTGTTTTTCCAGCGTATAATGTTAACCCTTTTGATGGTTCAAAACGGATGATTTTAAGCACAACGTCACTGTTAGGGGGGAAGAACCCGTTTCTGGGGATTGCTTATATTGTTGTAGGCTGTGTGTGTTTATTATTAGGAATTGTTTTGCTTTTTATTCACATCAAGTGTGGTAAAAGGTGAGCTTAATATAAAACAAAAGAAAGTGGTTTATTTTTGTTTTTAATTTTAGCACGAGTGAAATGATTAATGTGAATCCAAGGACTAATTACCAGTAAGAAAAAACATTCCTAGAATCTGATCTAAGTGGCCTTACAAGTATTGCTATTTTCACCACACTGCGTATTTATTCAACCGCAAACCAATATTTTATTTATTAGTAAGTTTTTAATTGTGATAATTGTACAAGAAACTTAACTTGTTTTGAAGTGTATTATATTTTGTTATTAATAAATGTGAAATAAAAATTGCGTTGTTTGATTCTCAAAAAAAAAGTAGAGTTGAGTCATCGTTTGTTTTTCTAGCGGTTATAAATCGGTCCGCGTCGTTACCAAATTATAAAAAAAAACATCAGATAGGTGGAAGTTTCAAACGAGTGATTGATTTTATCACAAAATAGTAAAATAGCGACATTTTGGCTTAATCATAAAAAAACAACGGATTAAAATTTAAAAAAAGTGTTTTGTATTGACTTTTTTATCAGTTGGTCAGCCTGTCTGACTCTCTTTTTAAAAAACAAATTTACCACAAATTTTTGTATAATTTATCAATAGATGGCAAGTGTGTGTTTGCTCGAAGATTTTTTCGCGGTTTGATACCAAATTTGGATTGTTTTGTCGAAATATCATTTTGGATAAACGTGGCAACGTCGCTTGACAGTTGCATCTCAACGCCTAACCTAACAACTTGGGTTTGACAGTTCGAAGTGTGTATATAAAATTTCATAATGCAGTGTTTTTATTTTAAATTATAACAATAAAGGGGACTTTTGAGTTGTTCTAATTCAAGTTTCGATAACTGCAAAAACATGGCTGCAACAAGTTGGATGCGATATCCAAACACACGTTACGGTCGTTTTTCTAGGGGTAATATCCTTTTTCCGGGTCTGTATGGCTTTTAAATGGCTATTTACGGTTCTAGGTCGATCGACGAATAAAGAAGATGAGATTAATATTGATGTAAATAGCGGTAATTGAATAGTTGTGTTTTGTTTGTTCCAATTCAAGCAAGTTCTGGATTTTAGATTCGCGACAAAATGTTGCTAATATATTATCAGCGCTTTGCCAATTGGCGGATATATCAGACGGAAAACGCCTAAATTACTTAAATGCTTTTGTTAAAGTCACTTTGCATATTGAGGGCAATTTTGAAAGCATTGGATTTAGCATGAGGGATATTTTGTGTTGGTAAGTTTGGAGTGGCATGAATGGCTGTCATAGGCCCTAGGCGAATTTTCAAATTTTAATTAGTGAGACTAGTGAAAGTATTGTCAATGCAAATTTGTGTATTTATTGTTATTTATTATGATAAGCACAAAAAAACATTTTTTTGGTAATTGTAAAAAATGTGCAGTGTACAGGCTGTTCCATTATTTAGCACAGATTTAATCACAATTACCCTAGACTAGAGTCCCTAGACCAGTAGAAGATGAAAGCCAGTTATTCTTATTATTACATATTACTATTATTCTACGACGCTTGTAAAAAATAAAGATTATGAAATGTTTTTTTAATGTAGAAGTTTTTTATCTGTTGCAATGAAATTTGGATAACATGTTTACATTATTAAGACAGATATTTGAGCCAAATTTTATTAAACTTGCTTAATTGGAACCAGTGCCGGACTGGGGTATCGACACCCTCCATTTTATAAATATACATATAGATCTATAATTATATTAGCAACAACATAAACAAATATGAGATAGATTTTATTTATTGCCGACGTTTCGCTTTTATTTGGGTCAAAGCCGCTTCAGGGTTGTTAATTCGGAATTTTAAACGAAAGAATTTCTTGTTCCTAACCACAAGTGCTCCATATCTCAAAAAATACAAATCTACTAAGTAGCAAAACTAACGACAGGTTTAAAATGTACTGGCAGTTTTATTTTAAATACATTACAAGGTCATTAAGTAGCTAATTGTCAAAAATTTCATCTAAAATACTGGGTGGCCATAAATGAATGTCCCATCAAATAGTTTGTGAATTCTTGTGTTTTTATCAAAATAGCTTGTGTTTCAAAAATCCAAAGCCACTCTAGATGGGATATTCATTTATAGCCACCCTTTATTAATTAGTCTAACTGGGATTTAAGAAATGATTGAATATTGTTCGATATCTCAGAAAATATTTATCACAGCACACAAGAGGCTCAGAATCAGAATTCTCAGAAATTATTGCCTTAGAAGACATCCGTTTTAAGATAATTTGATAATCAGGGTTGTCATCAGATGTTTTTGAAAAGCACTTTTGTCATGAAAATTTTGTTAATCGGTGGACATTTCAAAAAATATTTATCATAGAATAAAAATAAAACAAGATTCAAAATTTTAAGAGATCTTTAGATCAAAAGACATATTTGTATGTTTTAAGATAACTTGGTGATTAGGGTTGCCAACAGATATTTTGGCGACTTTTGGCATGTATTAATTTTTTTGTCAAGATAATAAAATGGTCCTTCTTTCTCAAAGTTGTATTTTATTAAAAGCTGCATGTTTCGACTTACAATCGTGGTCATCTTCAAACTAATTGAAAAAGTTACACTAAGCTTAAATTCACCATTTTGTTGTTGTTTGTATCACAAAACATGTAGCTTTTAATAAAATACAATTTTGAGATAGACGGACCATTTTATTATGTTGACAAAATTCATATAACCTCTTACAATTTATCCTAACAATTTAAGATATTAATATCTCAAAAATTACAAGTCTCAAAACTGAATTAATAACAGATTAACATGTTCTAACAATTTTATACATTCATCTTCTACTATTCTAGAGTAATTATAGTTAAATTTGTTCCAAATAATTTTGAAACACTCTATATACAGTGTACAGATCGTTCCATCAGTTTATTACGATAAGTCATCTTAAAACTTATGAGTCAAGATCAAAAATTTAATCACTCAGTTATTGAAGTGGTATAACCTCAAATGTATATTTTAGGTCACTGACCGAGCGTCCAGATAGATGTATTATTTTGTTAAGATTGTACAGCTTAATTTATATAATATACGAGTATTTCTCATAATGCAAGTATTTACCACAAAAAATTGGATAAGCTTGCTATAGTGAATCTTCGAGAAAGTTTCTTAATCTCTTAGGTATAAAAACATAAAATTGTTTTGGTCACAAAGATAGGGATGAAATTGAAGGTGGTTACTATTAAAAATATTTTTTATTGAGAATTATTGCGTTAACGCTTCTTTTTTGTGCTTTTTGTCAAAACTAATTATACAAATATCCCGCTGAAGAAGCCTATCGAATAAAAAGGAGGCGAAACATGTCATGTTTTAATAAATTATAATTCCACTGAGAATAAAATTTGACCTTAACCCTCCGTTAATCGCGCATGTACGTCACAGATATATGCCTCATTATTTTGACCACATTTTTAAAACTGCCAATTTCCTGAACTTGAATTGTAGAGTATTCCTTGGTCAATGTATTTTAATTATGTTACTGAAAAAGCAAGTCCAAATTTTTATTTTTAACACGGTTATTTGTGCAGATACCAAAAGGTCGCTTTTGACGTATTCAACAGACACAGCGCGCCTGTATGTATTATCCCGTGTTTCACTACTTGCTTCACTTATTATTTGTCACACATACCGTGATCATGTGTTTCTAAGTGTAATTTCTTAATATTATTACAATGAGTATAAAAACAATTTTTGATTTATGTAATCCAGAAGACGTTGAAGAAATTTAGATACACAAGATTTATCTGAATAAATCTAATAAATTCTTGAAGTAATATGCATTTTCAACCAATAATATTCATTGAATTAAAATTCGATAATTACAAAAAATTTTCCTAAAATCGTTTAAAAAACATAAATTATATAACACGTATCTGACAGATACAGCTTGACCAAGTATGTTACAATAGATGTCGCGACTAATGAAGGGTTAATACAGGGTTAATGCTGATATATCGTACCCATAAATTATTTTTTTATGATGTTAATTTATTTAGTATTATATTTTTATAATTTCAAAATTGTTATTAAACATTGGCTTTAATTCATATAATTTTTAAATCGATTTTTCAAAGTAATCTGTGTCTTTTCTGATATGTTATTGGTCACAATTATTATTTCATCGCGAATTATTGTTTCTAACATCGTAAATTCCATATGAATTTCATTCAAATAAAAATAAATTTTGTAAATTTGTGCCATAATTTGGTAACTTTTTATTTTAAAAGTGGGTGATTTCACTAACAATAAGCTGAAAGATGACAGATAAACATATTACATTTTGTTTTGATTTTGTTTAGTATTTGTCATTGCATGACCATGACGCAGAGACTGCAGAGAGAGAGAGAGAGATAACATTAGGAGCGTAGTTCTTTACTTGTTTATAAGGTTTTATAAAAAATCGGGATAAGCTGGTGGAATAACTTTAATGTGATAACATAATTAACAATTATAAGGGCACGTGTACTCTTGGTTGCATAATGAACCCGCTTACAGCTTACGTATAGCTCTTCTCCATGACTCAACTCAAGTACGATCTGGGGGTTTAAGGGCTATCAGACACGTTTTACGCAACGAGGACGATATAGTCCAGCTCAACAAACTCCTAATTCCTTTTTTAATAGCCAGATCTTTGGATTTAATGTTAAAAAATGACGTTGAACGAATCGAAGCAATGAAGCTGATAAGAAAAATTCTTTTGCTGTCCCCTACAAATTTCCATGTGGCTTTAGCTCGAAGTTTGGTGGCTTTAGCTAACGGCGTTGTTGAAGAAAAAGACAGAATGTTACGAATATGTCTTGCCACATTATGTGAATTAGGTAGGTTAAGTCGAAGCCTACAAAAATTCAAGCCTGGATATAGATAGTTGTCTCTAGCAGTTTAGGCTTTAGAGACACTTAAAGAAGAGAGTTTCTATTACTGTTTTAAAAATATTTTTACATATTTCTTACCTTTAAGTGTTTCTAGACACTAAACTATTTATTATAAATAAAAATATTGCCTCCTCTTTCTTTAGAAGTTTTGAATACTTTTTCCAGCTCGATCCAGGCTTCAACTACCATAGGCTTCGAATAAGTTCATTCTCGTGATGCCATTTTGATGTTTTTCGTTTATAAAGAATCTGCCCAGTCTCTTTATAATAAAAAACGTGAAAACGGCATTCAGGGACAAAAATATTTGTATTTTTGTATTAGGGGTGGTAAACACTAGTTTATTTATTGAAACCGGTGGTGTGGCTGCTATAACTCGGAATTTACTTGAATGTCAAACTCCAAAAATCGCGGAGTCTTTATGTGGGGTTTTATTATTCTTGCTGGATAAACCTTCAACGAGGAATCAAGCAGCAATTGATTTACACTCGATAGCAGCTCCTTACTGTGATTTTCATTATAAACATGGATTGAAAGATAAGGACAAGTTTGTGTCAGTAGCAATAACATTTGGGCGAGCAAAAATTAAAAATCTGTTTTAGGGATGAACGAGAATTGCGTTTTAATTGTAGTCGACTTGCTCTTTTATCAATTCTTCGCAGTTGGCCTGGAATCCTACATTTTTGTGGACCATCCAATAAGGCAGGGCTTAGGGCAGTCGTTGAAGTTTTATATTTGAACCAATTAGAAGTTAGAGTAAGTACAAGCATTTACTACAATCAGTTGTTGAAATTTTTTGAGAAATTGTAATTGGTGGTAGTTCTTCTTTTGTTTGTAAAGCGCTGTTATATTTTTAAATTTAGTCATTAAGTCATGACACTATATGAACCTAAATACAGAAGTATATGGACGTTCAAGTCACGTGACTATAGGCAAAGTCATACTCGTACTGACGAGTAATGAACTGGAGGCCACGTGACGTGACTATCTGTATTCTGTTTTTTTTGTTATCTTCATAAGTTTGCCACATTATTTTTTTTAAGTAGAAAAAAAAGATCTAATATTTGAACGTATTTACAGAGATGAATAGAAGTATACAGGGTGTTCTAGTGAAGTGTGAAATCTGATTAAAAAATTGTTTTTTCCAGATGTTTCTAATGAACATCCTGTATATACCTATTTATTAGGTATTAAATTAACACTCGTCTTAGAAAGTAGTTTTGGATCTACTTTACGAACTTTTGGGTCTGCCTCAACCTGAATGGACCGACGAACTCTCTGTGGCTCTTAGTGCAGTGGACCCCTGTGAGCCTCAATCCTTTTGGAGACTGAACGAAGGTTTCGTCGCGGCTGAAGGTCGCTCAATTCTACCTCATTTAGCCAAAACCACTCCCAGTATAAGTGATATGCACTTATCTCTCCTCCTATATTGTTTTCTCGAATGTGGTCTCTTAGGTGCGATAGTTGAAGTGATCGCAACTAGTGATACTTTTATTAGCGTTCGAGCAACCGTCCTTTTAGGCGAACTTTTACGCCTAATTCAAATCCTTCTCCCTCCCGAATGTTGTAATATTTCACCAGCGCTTCCAACGCTTTTGGAATATGCAACCTATGGGAAACCGCAAGCAGTTAAGGCAGTTAATGGATTGCAACAGTTGCAAAAGTGCGTTTTAGGGTAGTGAGTTTAGAGTTTATTTTTGATTTGGAACGAATTTTAGGTTGTTGAGAACTAGACCGGCTTCGTATAGTCTTCATTTGGATTTTATTCTCAGAAGTGGAGGCAATATTAAGTTTTCGAGTAAAAACAGCAAGAAAAGTCGACATAAATTGAAAACATTGAGGTTTAAGTTACAACAAGTAAGTTTTTCTAACGAAATTATTTTAAAAAAACTATTTGTTTTTATTTTTATTTGGTTTAAAAATATCAAGAACAACGTAAGATGATTACGCATATAGCTTCTACAAATAAGCATTGCATTGATTAAAAGAAAACAAGTTTTAAAATGCAAATTATTTTAATTGTTATAGTTATTAGCGATTTAAACTAAGATCGGTCTGACGTCACATCGAGTAACATTATGTTGACACAACTTGACAGGTTACTCTGACCTGGGTGATTACTATACTCGATTTTACGTCACACCAACTAGTTCGGCAGTTTTCCGCTAGTATCGCATGCTTAATTTGAAATAGCAATAATAAATTATAATTTATAACGTTAATTTTAATTTTAAAAAGTTATGAATTGTTGATTAGACATATGAACTGTTTGATAGCTGGTTGGAAAAGATGGAGATGATGTGATAAAAGAAACTGGAGTTTTACTGAATAAAGATCCTTATACTTGGAACTGGAATCTTATAAAAATTGTTATAAAGGTAAGTGCCAGTTTTTTTGTGTTGTATCAATACAATTTAAATTATGTTTTTATGTTGTCAAAATTAATGCATTTTCGTGTGTTATAAAAATATAATTTTTGATACTTGCAGGGAGAATCATTAAAAATCGATCTCTCTGATACCTCTCACCGAAATTTTATGAAACGCCTCGTGGACTTCTTTACACCATCGCGAAACCGTTACTCCCATATGGATTTGAGTACTCCCAAAGTCAGCATAGCCTACACCTTAACCGGAATCGATCTAATTAACTGTCTTCTGGAACTCGAACATGAGGAAAGCAACCGGATGTTACAAGATTTATTGAGTGACATTGCCCTTAGTATCGATGCTATTACAAGCGGTCGAAGTGTCCACGACTGTCTCTTCAGCCCTCAACATATGAACAGCACTCAATGCCAAAGCTACTTTCTTTTTATTGGTCGACTGTCTTCAACTGAAACCGGACTGGAGTTATTAAACAGTTTACATATATTTAAACTACTTGAACATTTAGCAATGACAACAAACAATGACTGTTATGTGAAATTGATCGTGTCTTCTCTAGATTATAGTAATCCGGGTCCTTGTAGAGATTTACTAGGTGGCGTTTTGAAGTGTCCGGTTGAAAGTTCGAGACTGTACGCAACTCAGTTTTTATTAGTGCTTTTACGAGCTGGTATTAGTAATTTTTCCGATTGGGGAGTTCGATTTCTAGTCAAACAATTAAAAGATTCATCAAGATCGGTCTATCTTACCGCTTTAAATACGTTACATGAGGCTTGTGAAATCGAAAGTTGTTTAGAAACTTTGGTTAAATTAAATCCGAATTTAAGTCATTTAGGTGAAAAAGGTTCGTTATTAGCCCTCAGGTTATTATCAATAACTTCCGGTTTTCAATTGTTAAACAAAAATGATTTCGTTGTGAACGAAATTAAAAGATGGGATGAGTATTTCATTTATAGATATATTAAACTAGTCGAGGGTGAAACTTCAGATGCTTTGACTTTACATCAAAGAGATGAAGATGGGAAATATGACAAAAGAACAAGTGCGATAAGGACAACTAATCGGAAGGATTTTTTCTTACCACCACATCTTTACGGACAATTGGCACGACACACTGATGGGTTTCTTATGTTGGTACACTATGGATCGTTGGAAAACATGCTACAAGTAAGACATGAAACTCAAAAGTAGTTTATTATCCTTTAATAGTATATTATGCAAGGAAAATTTTAAGTCTATGGTGCATGCACTATTTTATCCACGACCAGTCGAAAAAATAATCTATATATTCACTTTATGTTTAATATTTTTTAATTTATGTAATTGTAATTTTTGCTTTTAGATTCTAACAAATGGCGTTTGTGATACTGACGATGATATTCTTAAACTAAAAGCAACAATTTGGGCCTTAGGTCATTTTGGTAGTACCAGCGAAGGCCTAAGATACCTAATCTTACATAACTCTTTGGCAGCAATGATTACCTTAGCACAAGACTGTTTAGTATTTTCAATTCGGGCAACTTCTTACTACTCACTCGGTCTAATTGCAACCACTCGACAAGGTGCAGACGAACTATTTAAACTCGGTAAGTAAAATCTTTGATTATTTTAAAGGTTTGTTCCAAAAACAGTTCTGAAAGTTTAGAATTGAACTGTGCATGTAGCATTTTACCAGTTCAAAAACTCTATTGCGCATGCTCAGTTCAGTATCGAACTCGTTCTAAAGCGTTGTTAGAACAAACCTAATTAGCTACGTTCGGATTTGCCACTTGAGTGCACCGCCTCTTTCCTTATCTACTTCGTTTAGTCCATATATTACTATCTCTATCCGGTGACCAAAACTTGATGCTTTTTGACACTGTATACAAAACAACACACCCTATTTGTGCACCCAGTTAATAGATGTGGCAGAAAGAGCGTACGTTGTCATGAAAACAGTCTTTATATTGGTAAATCCTGAATTCACATAATGCGACGGATTTATCTCACCTGAATGAGACAAACAAAGACAGAGTAGGTACACTCGGAGTGGCAAAGCCGGACGCACCTATTATTGGATGCCATTATGACGTAATTGTCTTACCCAAGAAACGTCATCTAGGGTCTCTCTCTCTTTCTTGTTACTAACTTGAATTTAGGTTGGTTTTGCACACGACACAACCGACACGTGGCCTGGCCAATAATCGAAGAAGAGGCTTGGGAGGAAGAAGCTGATGATAGTTTACGCATGCTTAGTAGTTTCCCTGATATCACGCCTACACTAAATTATTTTGATTCGGGAATTAAGGATGTAGAGGGCAGCACTGATGACGATACTTCTGAATCTATGTTACCCGAGACCACAGTCGTGGGTTACCAGAAAAGCCTCACTCTACCAGCCAATCAACACCAAGCATCGGGTTACCACAAGCGGTCGCTTTCCGAATCGAAAACATTCGAAATCATCCGAGCGCCTCAAGACACTAAAAAAGGCAGCTTCCGGTTAGGAACAGAAATTGTTCGACGAGTCCGGAATAATTCCACGACAGAATCCACGACTTCCGGTGTGAGTTCGTGTGATTCTTTTGGTGGAGGTAAATCTGTGATCCAGTAAGTTGCGACGACAAATTCAATGTATTTTTTTTTAATTGAGCGGTTTTAGTGAAAGATCGCAAATTTTAAGTCCTATACCAAGTTCCTGTAGTTTGAGTACGTTAAAACAATCGGCAAAACTTCGGCGACATTCAGAATCATCGCGGAGGGTGTCTGTTCAAAGTAATTTTTTTTATTTAATAAGGAGATCATCAACATTGTCTTATTCCGATTTAAATAAGCTCAGCTTAAAAGAAAAGCTGAGCTTATTTATATTTAAATTTTTTGAACTATTTATCGATTATATCTAATCTAATCGGAGGCGTTCAATGTTGATGGTCTTCTTGTAAGTAGGCGTTGTGTAATAGGCGTGGTTTTAGGCGGGTCTAATTCTGACCGGTCCTCGCAATCATTGGTTGGGGGCGGTTCCAGTAAGTTAAGTCATCAGGATTTAGTTGGTTACGCCACACTTAGATCATTACGAAAATCACCGCGATATTTAGAAGAACCCGCTTATGATTCAGATGAAATTCGAAATGACGGTAACTGGGATGTTCCAGTATCGTTAATTGAAGATTTTAATCTTCTAAATACAAATACGAGTATTAAACGATTTAGTGTTCCTGATAGGGGCGAAGGCGAAGATAGATGTTACATGGGGGTTACACTACCCCGAAATATCAATCATTTGTTTCTGGATAGTGAAGAAGCTCGCGATGTATCTTTAGAGAGATTTCCAATAATCGATGATGAAATTGTGTATGCAATGCACGATTTTAAAATTCGAGAAGAAACTATATGGAAGCATGATACTGAATCATGTTTTATTTGTTCGTGGAAAGTTCCTAAAGAAGAGGTTTTTATTGCGATATCTGAAGGTTGGTATTTTGTAAAGTGTGTTTTTAATTCTTGTGTTGTATTTTATAGACCCTTTGGATTGCAAATACAACCCCAACAGCCCTGATAGTAAGTAATGAACAAAATCAGGTTTTTTCTTAAAAAATATAAGTTGAAAACAAAAAGCAGAATGTGATGCCCTAAGAAAAAGTGCCTAATTTACAATATCAAAAACAGAATTTTTTTGGTAATGAAATAACAAACCTCGGTGTGTATTACTGAAGCCCTATTTTTAGCATTTTTTTAACATTCTAAGAACACGACTAGATCAAATCCTCTTCATTATTTTAATGCAGAGTGCTTTTGAGAGTTATCTCTAATTATTTTTTAATATTTGTAGTATAAGCACTCTGCCTTTTTATAAACAAAAAGTGTTTAAATAACTTTTTTTGTTTACAGATGTGCTCAAGGGTCAAGTTTTGCATTTGGTCGACGAGTTCGCGAACCCCGTTTGGGCTAAACAGGTAAAACAGTCACTTCTTCAGTACAAACAAGGCAGCCCCCATGTCTTCCAAGACGCCTGTCTTTACTCAGAAGTATGCAAAATGATTTCGGAATGTACCTATCGTCTATCACCACGTCGAATGCTCCACGAACTGTTCCTTGAAGTAAAATACGACGATCTCTATTTAGAATGTGCGAAATTTCTCAAAAACGCACAACATAATGTTGATTCGGGTAAGTCATCGGGTGATTCAATTGACAGTGAGGGGGCACCATCGAATATAAAAAAATTAGATTCATTAAAACTCGCATACAAAGAGAATAAATTTCCGATTCGTAATCGAAACGAATCGAAAATTGTGTAACTTTTGGTTCCTTTTTTTTCGAATTGATACAGGGTGTTCTGTTTTTTAGGTTTAAGTTTTTTTTGCCTTGAGTATAGTCTGTCGCTTTGTTTTTTGTTGTCTAAGTTGTATATAAAACTCATTCCATTCGGGAGAACAACCTGTATGTAAATAATTAATTTATTTGACATTTCCTAGCCGTTATTTGTGATCAAAACAGTGAAACGTCTCAGAAAAATTCGTTTATTCAAATGTGAAACAGTTATCGTTACTTTTTTACATACAAATAAAAATTATACACAAGTAACAAGTACATAATTTTGAAGAACCCTTCCAATACTCTTCCTTTTTGTTCAAAAATCGACAAAAGTTAGAAATCTTGGTATCGCATGGTCAAGAAACATTGGATTTTTGATAATATTAAAACGACCATAACATCCTATACCAAACATTGCCACAAGTGATGTCATACCTAAACACAGTGAATCCAAAAAAGGACCTAATTCGCTATGGTCTAAATTTTGATATACCCAAGGGACCCGTTTAGGTCTTTTTTATAGAAGGTTCCTTAAAAGTGACTTTTTGCCCTTTTCTAAATTACACCAATGAAGCTTTGTTAATAGCATTTAAATTGTTAGGTAAAAGAAAGAGGTAAATCTAAACGTAAAAACACCCAAAACTTTATTAATTTTACATCAACAACAAAAAAAAATTAAAATACTTATATGACAATAAACGTTCATCAAAATTCATGTGCTCAATTAATTGAAAACACGGTGGACTGAACATTATATTAGGCAATAAATTATTTAATGTATAATGTAAAATATATTGTAAAATGGTTTAAAAGCATCAATAATATGTACATGCGACTTTTAAAATATGGCTGGATTGTAACCTATACTAATTTAGCAAAGTATGAAAACTAAGCTATTTATTCATGTATCTTCCTCTTCTTGAGAATCATCCCTGGTACTATTTTCAGAAAAACTCAAATTGTTAGGCGGAATGTTTTCGATATCTTCGTGGAATCCATAATTTCTCCTGGCTGGAGTATCTCCTGCATGTCCCATGAAATTAATTCCTGTTTCAGCACTTCGAATTTTCTGTCTTGTTTGCTCAATAAAGCTCCTAATCCTGGCATCAAATTGGTCTTGAGAGTCCTGAACTCTTGTTACATCACTTTCAATTCTATTGCATACAGCGCAAGCTTCTTCCAAAACTTGTTCAGTCTGCTCCACTTCTGATCCAAACCTGTCCACTGCTTCTTGCATATGCTAAAAACAGAAAATTAAATACTGACAAGACAAACTAGAAACATACATCTTTGTGCTCCTTAAGACCGGTGTTAATATTGCTTATGATTTTATCAGAGTAGCATTTACAGGCTGTCTTACAAGCATCAGCTTCCACCAATAATTCACTTCCAGCGTTTTCTATCGTATCCAAAGTCTCTTTCATATTTTTAGACTGAGACTCTATCACCTCAAGCGGCTAAAAACGAATTTCAAAAAAGGCAAAAATAATTCCGAATATACCTTGCACGCATATTGAGTTAAAATATCTTCCAAATGCTGAAACGGGTTATGCTTAGGCTTGTCATCAAGCAGTTCACGCATGTTTTCGATATCTTCTTCCAAAACTTCAGCTTCAGTTTGAAGCGACTGACGTTCTTGTAAGGTTCGCTGGTATTGTTCTTCTAACTGCGTCTGCCAACGCTCTTCTTTTAATTGTTGTTCCGAAATTGTTAAGCGCCGACTATGTATGTCATTTAAAATTCTAGACAAAAGGTTTTGCAATACGCTGACACGGTCGTCCTGCATCTTCATATTGCTATTGATCTAAAAATATTTACTAAGTTATGTTTTTTCTTAATTTGGAATCAATTTACAGGGATGATAGAGAATCCTCTCGGAATTTCGTAAAATATTCAGTTCGTAATTAGTTTTTATTATTATTATTATGTAATTAATATTATTTATTATTTTGCAGCTCTTTGTGAATAATATATTCTAACAGAATTAGTTGTAAGGTTCACATTTGTAGTATTCAAATATGCGTATTATTACTTCCGCATGCGCAAATTATACGAAATTAATAGGAACTCCTTAAGAAACCCTATGTAAATCTAATAAGAAATCCACGTAAAAACAAAAAAAATATAAAAAAATTCTGCTCCTTATACACCGGAACTCCCTGTGTATTCACCCCTCGGAAAAAAATTAATAGTTTTTTATAAAATCTTAAAGTTTGATATGCATATTTTGCACACCCCTAGTTGTGAACGCATCATCAACTTTTCTATAACAATCAGGCAAAATTAGGAGGTTCCATAGGAACTACACAACAACAATTTCGTTAACAGTTGCTACACCAAGCCAATTTTGAATTTTAAAGCAATTTTGGTGGTCAAACATGGTGCGTTCACAAATTTAATATCCACAACCCCCAATTTAAGACAATATTTACATACCGCATCTTTAACTTCGGTCGACTGTTTTGCCATTTCTTCAGTTGCAGCCGTAACATCTGCTTTCATAGCATCTAATGTCTTGTTAACATCTTTTGACTGCAATAATCTCGTCTTACAGTCGGAATAAAGCGTATCAGTAAAAAGGGATAAATTCCGTTTAAACTCTTCAGGTTCAAGTCTGAGAAGATTTATCATATTTAATGATGGAAATTTCACATTAAACCATGAACTATCCTTCAAACCTTGAAGATTTTCTTCTTGTAAACACTTAACAGAACTCTTAATGTCTTCCATACGTTTTCGTTCTTTCCGAAAGTGAGTATCGGTCGTGCGTTTAATTTCTTTAAGACCGTCTGCTGAGATATGTTTAATATCTTTTGATGCATTAGTATTGTTCATATTTGTCTGGCACCTCTCTTTATACTTTTGGTGGTAAATTGCCTCATCTTTAGTTGACTCTTCACAAATACCAAGAAGTAATTTCGCTTTTCGGAGTACTTCGCGATTTTTTTCAGTCAAATTATCCAATTCGCGTTTCTTTTCTTTGATTATCTCTTGTTTAGTTTCCAGTTCTTGTTTAACAGCTTCCAGGTATCTGCTTGTTTTCAGGAAGGATTCATTTAAGGTTGTATATTGCGTATCCAGAGTTTTAAAATGCTCCTCGTATTCACGAATTTTACGAACTAATTGTATTATTGTCTCATTGTGTTCCTTGACGTCTTTTCCCAATTTCGCATAAGTCTCTTTACTTACATAAAAACCTTCGCCACCTCTTGCTGCAGTTAATTCTGTTTTTAATTTCCCTATTTCGTCTTGGAGTTCCTTCAAAAGGTCTCCTTGTTTTTTGTTAATGTTAATTTGTGGGAAATTAACTATACTTTTGGCAATATTTGCCAATTCCAAAGTAGTGACAGTCTCATCAACAAATTGAGAACTTGAAGAAAACGTCACCAGTAAGCAAGTTTTGGTATTTCCTCCTAAACTATCTTGTAGAATTCTGGATAACTTAGAATCACGGTACGGCACATGCTGTAGTTTTTGTCCCAAAGCCTTTATGACTTTTGTAACAGTCACCAGCGACTTGTTAATAGTTGCAGACTCTCTTGCCCTGACATCTACAGTTCCAGAACGGCCTGAATTTTCACTACCAGCAAGTTTAACGAAATTGAGACGGCCAGTTCTAATAATTTCTTCACCTTTTTTTGTAACTTCTTTAATATTTACCAAAAATGTAAACATTAGATGAGACCTCGTAGTGGGAAATGTGTGCCCCCGACGTTCTTTTACAAGATCCTTAATCCTTTTATTTAGGTCATACGCACTAAAAACTGTAACTTTCGATAAATCCTTAATACAAATTGAGCCCTTGCTTAACGGATCATCGTATATTCTAAAAACAAAAATTAATCAAAGCTTGGAAAATTCAATTACAAACCTCAAAGGTGTGCTTTCATCAAACAAATCGCGGACCTCCTCATTATATAACTCAATAAATGAAATTCTAACTGTGTACTCAAATTTTAAACTCAATTTACTCAACTCAATAAAAAGATGCTCCCCAGCGCGAGTTACAAACCCGACAGAGTTATCCTAAAAAAACAACAACTTTAATACAGTACTGTACCTTGCGTCTACTTATAACGGTGTTTTACCAAAATTGGGGAATAATCAACTCTTAAGTCTCAAAAACCATCCCTGAAATTTCATGGATCTACTCCCAAAACAAGGGGTTGATTATGGGAATAGTAGTGTAAACATAGTTACTTAACAAAGAAGTTTGTCAATGACAACAATTAAGAATAACCAAGCTGTTTTAACAGGTGAGCAATCGAATATTCTTTTTTTTTTTATCAAAGTTGAACAATAAAATTTTAATAACATAGCAGAAGAATAATTTTAACAAATCCTTTTAAGTCCATATTCTTGAAAGGTTGAGCTTTGAACTTACCAAAAAAAAAAATTGATTTTTTTCAAATTTCTACACTAGAATACCCCCTTAAAAATAAGATTAATAACTAATTACATATAGAAAATTTTGAAAAACTAGGAAATGTAGAATGTATCTTCATATTTAACCAACAGGAACTAAATCTCTCACTGGAGAATGGTAACAATCGTGGAGGGAGGAATAACAGTAGTGGGTATAAGCATTGAAATTTTTTAAAATTATATTTTTTTAGTTTGAGTCTGTTGGTAATCTTGAGTACTAATTAAATAGGGGTATATATGTACTAAAGTTTCCATTATCAGTGATTAGTAACTATTCAACAGATGATGAGTTTTTGGCAAAAATCACTGACTAGTCCGCTTTAAATTTTCATTTTAAAAACTTGTTAAAGTTACATAAATTTTATAAACTTGGATTCGTGCTACAAAATTAACTTTTTATAATTTTCACCTGGAGAACTATGCCATAATTTTTTATAATAATTTTAGTCTGTAACAGACGCACATAACGCTTTCTATTAACGATTTTTATAGAATCCAAAATTTTACTTTTTACATTAAAAAAAAACAACAATAAAATGGCAAATGATAAAAATAGTGTAAAGTGTTTCTTATATATTAATGTAGATAATTACATAAATATCTTTAAAAAATGAATTAATAGTAATATAAATTAATATTGATTCATTTTTTTAATAAACTCCTGCTTCGTACTCGTTTAATAACTTGAATTCCTACCACAAAACTGACTTTATGAAACGCGTTCTTATACACTCTGATTCGAAACTCGTTCTTTAATATACTATTTCACCGCTGAAATAAGCTTTCTTTCCTGTTTAGAAGGGTTTGCCCCCATGCTGCTTAAAAAAATTAAAAAATGCATCGTTCCATAGTTTGTTTATTTATGGAAGTGTTAAAATGGAGCGCTTCTTGGAATTTGCATTCTTCTGAATGTTTTGATTCCCAGAAGAATTATATTCAAGGCCAGGCCTTGCTATCTTGTTTTTGTATGTGGCGATTGGGTATCACTAGATTATTTTATGGGTTTGTCCTTGCGTCTAAAAAATTACTATCTCCCAATTTTGGTAAAAATAGGAACACCGCTTTATAACTATAATCAAAAAACAAAACCTCTTATTGAGCCCCCCAGTACTTACGGTTTTCAAATCACAATCAACCCCTACATCGACATCTCCAAAGACGGTGTGCATTTTCCCTGTGTTTGTCTGACCATAAACCAAAACAGTGCAGTTGTACCCCGCAAGTAGACTTGAAATGTAAGGCCCCACGACCCTATCGTAAACCTCGAATTGTGTAGCATGCTCTCCAAAGATGTGATCAAAGTTGTACTTCCTATCAGTTGAAGCCTGACGAACGATCAGTTCTCGGGGGCTTATAAACCGAACTACATTTTGGTGTTTTGACTCGGGATCAAGCTCTGGCATAGCCCTACATAGTTGTGTAAAATTTGCGAAAATTATATTAACGTAAATTACCTTTGCCTGGCAACCACTTTCATCGGTAAATTACTTTTCTTATCACCCATCTTTCTGTTCACTACTTTTTCACAAAGAAATGATTTATCCTAGGGTAAAACTTTCAATATACGACCCACTCCAACCGTGCTCCAACCCGACCGTTTCTTTTGAAAATTTAAAGTGACAACAAATGACAAGCAGGTCTGCCATGCGCTCATAGGTACCAACCAATGTGTTAAAAAACACCAAAAAGTTTACAAAAGTAAGTTAAAATTACGCAGTTATAAATCTATATTTGGCTTTTTATAATAGCACATTAATTGTATTTCATTTACAATAATATTATAATTTGTAGTTGAAACTGAAACTATCCAAATTTGTTAATTTTTAGTGTATGCAACTAACAATATAAGCAATATTATTTTTTATATTTCATTCCAGGTTAACAGGATACCTGGCTTAACCATTTTTTGAATTTCGTTTTTGATAATTGCTTTTTAGTCACAATTGATGTGTATAACGCTATCTGTCTTTTGGGCTGATTTTAAGTTGAGATAATACCGGAAGTATCGCAAATTTTAATACTTTTCCATAGCAACAACCAATCATAGAATCAATTTTTTTTAATTTTGCTTAGTAACGAAGATACTACCGGTATTATCTTAACTTGATCTGAAATTAATTTTGAATAATCAAATCACCCTCTTGGAAATAAGAAATAATTCAGCGTTTTTACACGACGTCATAGGGCAGCCTTAGGACAACGTTCCTGGTGCCTCTTATGGCGAATAAATTTTGAGAAATTTTTTTCATTTGTTTAGCGAACAATATTCAAATTATTATTCAAGAAGGCATAAAGTGCACCTAGAAGTCTATTTAAAAATGTAATTAAAACTAAATTTTTTTCAACTGTTTTATGTAAATTAATAATTATTAAAATAACAACGCGAGAAAATTTTAAATTTTACTGTGTTTAAGTGTTTGACTTGTTTTTGATATATTTTTTATGAAGATTTTGGAGAGTTTGAAAAATGAATTCCAGAGGTGGCTTTGTAACATTTGGAGTAAAGTCATGTAAGAGAAAATACGTTGAATTGTGATTGACGTTTCTGCCAACAATGTAATACAAAAAAAAATACTGATTGAGAGTTTAAAACTTTCGTAAATCCTGATTAATGTAAATAAATATTGAGGTGTTAAGTCTTTTTGAGTTAGAAGTTAGAACAGCTGTCAAAATACATAAATAGACACACAATGTTGAGAGATAAATTTGAAAAGTGTTGTTAAATAGTTGGAAGTTTTTAACTTCTATTAATTACTTTCGCGTAAGTTTCACTAAAGTAAAAAATGTTTTTTCCCAAGAATAAAATTTAATTGCTTGATTTAATTACTTTAAAAGAAAAAAATAAAATTGCAGACCGATTTCTTAATTATTTTTCGCGAAATTTACTGTCACAAATAACTCAATATTATAGAAATACATAGATACAACTGAAGTAGGCTTTTGTCAAAGGCCACTCTATTTCTTTCATTATTTTTCCGATAAGAGATAGGGTGAAAAGGGACTTGCAATAGAAATAAAATTGGGACATTCTGCATATAAACTGAGACTTGCAATGGAAATAAAATTGGGACATCCTAAAATTGGAATATATATAAACTGAGACTTTAGAAAATGTAAACAGTTTTTTTGTGATTGCGTAAAATGTTGACAAGAGATTTTTGACCTCACCTTTCAATTGGGAATGACGTAAGCGTTTAAAACAATGTTTAGACTCATTTGTTTAAATAAAATTAATTATTGTCTTTTTGCCGCTTTTTTCGTAATTAAATATGAATTCAAACAAAACTCGAAACATCTTGTTTCTGTACCTAAATATTTAAATACATTTTTAATTTATTATTTGAATTAATTGCTTACATAATACGATGATTCAGTACTCAGAGACACAAAGATGGTTTGGCAAAGGGGTGATATAATAGACATTTTTTGTTGTCTTTTGCAAATTTATCAATATTTCTCTTGTTTGAATCAGTCGAGCACCAGCTCCCGAACAGGACGCATCAGAGCCGCTCTAAACTGCCTACTTTTATTTATTATTAATTATTAAACGGAATATATCGCAATTTTGTTTAAACAAATACATTTTTGCATTTTCAAATTACAAAATAACACAGAGATAAACAATTTTAGATATTGTTTTTATTTGTAATTGTTTTAATAATAAATTCAGGCGTATTATTTACAATCCCTTTCCACCCCCTTTTTGTAAAAAATAAATAAACGATTTAAAGTAAATTCCTTTTGTTTTATTCGGGTTTGTGGAGTAGGTTCCAAGGACATAGCTGGAAATCGGGATTAAAGGTAGAAAGAAGCAGAGGGATAAATCGTCACATAAGGCAAAAAAAAAACACCAATTCCAGGATTCATTCCAATTCTAGGTTTGAAAGAAGCAGAAGGAGGGAATTCGCCAGTCATAAGTTGTGCCAGAGGAAAATGCTTTAATTAAGACTATACGTATAGTTTATGACTTTGTTAAAATTGTTGATCTCTGTTTTAATTTATAATTTTTTATTCAAAATTTTGTGTTTTATTTGAAATGGATTTTTTGGAATTTATTTTTTATGTAGGTATAGTGTATTTTTACAACTTTTCTGTTTCAGCTTTGGTAATTCCTTGTTTCGGGTTATAGTAATTTTTCTGTTTCAGGTTTTCCTACTAATTTTTCGCTTTCTGTTTCAGATTTCGTGTCAGAAACCCTGTTTTCAAGTATTTTTTTAACATTCTATGAACACCACTAAATCAATCCTGTCCATTATTTTGATGCAGAGCTCTTTCCAGAGTTATTCTAACTATTTTTTAATATTTCTAGTATAAACACTATGCCTTTTTATAAACAAAAATTTTAAGATAACATCTGAGGTTTTTTTTGTTTACAGATGTGCGCAAGGGGCAAGGTTTGCTTTTGGTCGAGGAGTTTAGGAACCCCGTTTGGGCTAAACAGGTAATATATAAAACTCATTCCATTCGGGAGAACAACCTGTGTGTAAATAATTAATTTATTTGACATTTCTTAGCCGCTATTTGTGATCAAAACAGTGAAATGTCTTAGAAAAATTCGTTTATTCAAATGTGAAACAGTTATCGTTACTTTTTTACATACAAATAAAAATTATATACAAGTAACAAGTACTTAATTTTAAAGAAACTCTTCCAAAACTCTTCTTTCCTATTCAGAATTCAACAAAAGCCAGAAATCTTGGGATTACATGATCAAGAAACGTTGGATTTTTGATAGGAGAATTAAAACGAGCATAAAATTCTATACCATACATTGTCACAAGTGTTGCCATACCTAAACACAGGGAATACCAAAATAAAATATTAAAAAATGAAGTTTTTGGAGCTCCTAAACAATTAAAAAGTGAACCAAATACCAAAAACTCTATAAATAGCAACGGGAAAAAAAATCCGAACATATACGTCAAGAGCCATTCATGTACGACAGCAGAAATAGTAAAAACAGCAAATTTTGCTAAATTTGTATTCCCCTTAAAAACAAATTCACTAAAATCTTTATAAACATACAAATAAAGCCAGTCTTGAACAATTATATTCCATTTCCGAAAATACCCCGAAAAATCTGTACATGTCCACCAATCGCGATAAAATAACCGATCTCCAAATCGTGTGAGTTCGGCAAATAAATTTTGCCACGAATGTAATATTAGGAAAAACATAGGAAGCAGAAAAAAAGCTCCAGTTAGTGTATTTTCAAAAATACACGAAATTATTTCTTTCACTGTATATTTACGTATTCCGAAATCCTGTATAGTAGGATTGAGAAAATTACTGATAATAAAACTCATAAAGAAGATAACACCTACAACTTCCAAAAACCGGAACCAAACGAATTTCCAGTTGATTTTATCACGAAGAGGGTAAGTTTCACGGTAGATAAGAGTAGGAACAAACATGAAATATACGAAATTTTTAAAATCTGGAAGAGTTAAAGCACCATCTGTGTGAATTTTGAGAACTTTGGGTGAAGTTGTCCGGATGAAGGAGTGAATTTTCATTAGGAAACGTATCTGAAATTATAATTTAAGTGTTAGTCCAGTACCGGAACTAAAATTTGACACTCTTTACCAAAATAAGGCACTTAGGAAAATTGAAAGGTGATTTATATGTATCTAATTTTCGTCACGTTTTGAAAAGTACTTTTGCAATTTTAAATGTAATCGCTCATTCAAAATTAGAATTTGCTAGTAATCTATATGCGATGAATCAACTTTCAGTTTTTCTAAAGGCCCAAGTTGAGTAAAAAATTTCAAATTTCAGTTCTATTTCTATTCACATATTTTGAAAAATTTAAAGTGTACTTACATGTTCGGTCACGACAAAACATGAAGACGCTGGAGGTAGTTTCAAATATGTGACAAAGTCGCTCGAAGTTTTGAAACACGAAATGTTATAAATTACAAGGAGAATTAACCAGAAGCGGTCCCAAATTTTTAACTGATTTACTGAAATAAGACTTTTGAAATTAATTATTACTAAATAGTACTTACATTTAGGAAAGAAAATTCTTTGTTTTGCCCAAATTTTAAAAAAGTAGTACACTAAACAAGTACTTGAAAAATATCCGAGCCATAGTAGTAGTGCTAGGTGTATTTTACCAAAACCTTTTCTAATTAGATTGATACCTAAATCTAGTCTGAAATAAATTTTTGATTAACAATTCGTGTTTTAGTTTAAACTTACTCTCCTTTTTTTACATAATCAGAAACTGTTGTATTTACAAAAAGGCCGATAAAAAATGCTATAAACAAGTGATAAATAGTACGGATGTGATTGTTTTCAAATAAATCGATTAGAAGAGAATTTCTTGTTATGAATTCTTTTTCTCTGGACCTTTATAAAAAACAGGACATTAATTTGAAACATGGCGACAGTTTCTACTTACGTTTTTTCTTGTTTGCTCATTTTTGTTGTGCTAAAATAAATAAGATAAGGGTTAAGTTTTAATTGCAAATGTCATTAATTGTAATTATTTTAATTATATACACTTTTGATTGAACAGGAAAAATGGACAGGTTTGTCATTACTCATTATCGACAATATTTGTTCTAAAATGTGTAGATTTAAAAAAAAGTGTGACTGTCTCATTTTCTCTGATTTAGAGTGTATTTTGGTGTTAAATATTTTATACTAAACATGATTTTTATATAAGCAAAACTATAAATCTATCGGCGGCTACGTTCAGTCATTTTTACCTTGTCATAAAAATTCAAAAATAGATTCATTAATTCAATACTGGCCACTGCACTCAGTTGTTTTTTTTTTTTTTTAAGTTTACATCGGGACAATAACAGATCTGTTTTCTTGTTTATCCTACATTGTAAGAGTCTACTAAATATTAAACTTACTTGATAATAAAGGTCAATGGTTGTTTCCTATTTTTTTCCTTCGAAAAATAGTACACAACGGTTGTCGTTGTTATCACCACTATCACAGCCAAACTAATGAAGCGTCTAAAGAAACAAATTACATTTAATCAACACATCATAGCCTTAACTGACAGCGGTTGATTCGGTTACAGAAAACAAAACAAAACTTCTAATCATTTATTTTATATTTTTTTCTCAAACTCTTGTTTACAGATACCGGTTTTACTTTATTTCTTATCTCTTTTTTAGTTTTGCCAAATCTGCAAAGAAGATCGTTCCCATCTTATGACCACTCAAATCGAGATTTTTTCAAATCGAGGAGCAATTCTTAGCAATGCGCCAACTTTGTAGCTCTTTAAATAAACACCTTTAAAAAAAACACCATGTGAATTATTTGGCGGTTAAAGCTTCATCAAAAATATTCCTGCTAAGACGTCTTAAAGGAATTGTCTCACCAGACGTGGTTAGATCAGCTTATTTTGGTAGCATCCACAATTTGCTTTCTTATGGCATATTAATATGGGAGTATACGCCTCATTTTACAAAATTATTTGGATTACAACGTAAATGCATTAGGACCATCGCAGGCCTTGGCTATGGACGACTGTCGTTCATTTTATCGGAAACTCAACATACTCACGTTGCCTTCAATGTACATCTGGCAATGTTTACTATACATGCATACGAACATTAACAATTACGCATCGCATGAACATAGGTACTCTACTAGACAGTAGACACAAGTCTCTTATAAAATTAGATTTTACCAGGTTAAATAAATCACGATATAGTCTTTCGTATTTCTGCACCAAATTTTACAATGCACTGCCTATATGGATAAAAAACCATAATTTCAAAGTCTTCAAAAAGACTATTAAGAAGTTCCTAGTTAACAAAGCCTTCTACAGCTTTGAGGAATACATTGAATCGGTACCAAATTATATACATTAGACGAGTGTAAATTTATTTTGTAAATTTTAACACAATAATTATTATTATTAAAAAGTTGCTAGATTGATTTAAAGTTCAAATAACTTCTGTCACCGAGTTTATAAAACCCTCACTTGTTATTTACGGGGATTAAGGCGGTTGAATGACACTAACCCTTGGGCCTGCAGGTACCGAGAAGAAATACATTGTAGAGACATTTCTTATTATTTCAGACTTTAGAGAAAGTAAATTCTTCCTATATACTTTGTATTGAAATATGCAATATCATTACAAAAATAAGATGCGACAATTTATCATATACCTAGATATTAATTTAATTAAAAATTTTTCCTCTCAATATAATTTGAAAGGTCCCAAACCTTATTGCCCTCCTCACGGCGTTAAGCTTATTGTTGAAATTACCAGCTTATTACTCCCATAACTAGCTTTGTTGATTTATAGACTCCCAAACGTTCCTACCATTCCATTAGTATGTCCTCTCGCTCTTACCAATGCATTTGCATTTGCCGTTTTTTAATTTTTTAATCTTTGGCGCAATGATATAAATTGCTTCTCATTACAGGAGCTATTGATTGATTTAAAAAAATCTTGATTTGAGTGGTCATTAGAGATAAGATGGAAACGATCTCCTTTGTATAATTTTTTATTTATACATTTGATGATCAGATATGATCTTCAACTCCTTCTTTATCTAATTAGTATTTTTAACTGTATCCTCTGTTTTTATATCTAAATGCGCTAGTTTTGTGTATAAAGATTTGAGTAAATACAGTGGCAGATTTAGGTTCGATTGCGCCTTGGACTCTTTCGGATTAGGCGCCTTTTTGCTCTATAATACGGTGAGAACGAAAATGTTCTGACTTAGAGTTGGCTTTGCGTCCTTTGATTAATCAAGCAAAACTATCAAGAATATGACAGACCAGAGTTTGCTATGATTCAGCTAATTTTGGCTCTTAGAAACAAACAATTTTGAAACTGTTTATTATTTGTAGATACTGTTACTTTTTTTTGCTTATTATAATAATTTAGCGTCAAGGATTTTTTGTGTTTAGGTTATTTTGATGTAATTGATCAAAATGGCTCTTAAGCATTTATTTTTTCATAAATTATGACAGAATCATGAATTTCTTATTTATTATCTACGAGTATACCATATTCTACATTTTTTACATAATTTTAGTTCTTTTTAAATTTTAATAATTTTGATATATATTTTTTTATAATGTTTGGGTCGTCTAATGTGCGATTCAGGTACCTTGGAGGATGGTTTTTGTGTTAAGGTTATATAGGGATAATGCGCAATTCTCAACTTTGTAATATCTATTATTTACAAAATATTACCGAATACTCGCAAAAATGACACCAGACTGATTTAGAAAAATAAAACAAAACTTCTAATTATTTATTTTTTCCAAACTCTTGTTTACAGATATCAATCTTTCCTCCTTTTTTTAATCTCGTCGATCCACGAGTTTCCACAATTTTAATTTATATTTTACTACATTAAATTTTTACAATCAACAATGAACTATTATAACAAAGCTAAACAATCAAATGCGATACATCACTAGTATACGCCGGTAAATATCTCGGCACTGGCTGAACTCCTCCACTATCCTCGATTCTCCTCTGTCTTATATCGGAATCGCCAGGCCACGCCCTTTCCGGCCCTCCAATCCTCTGATACTTATCCACAGCCAATGAAATCGTAGCCGGGTCATTAACCCCATTTGATTTAATCCGTCTTTGAGTTGTTGCAGAAGCTCTCAGAGTTTTCCGTTTCTGAAATTTCGACTCCTTCAAAAATTTTTAAAGCAGAGAGGAGTTGCACTCACCTCTACACAACCACGCCATTTATCAGCGGCATGTCGGGCCAGTTCCATACGTTTTTGTTTTTTGATTTGGTGTTTCTTGTATGCCATTTCAATGACGATTAGGCCAATACCTCCAACGATTCCTGCAGCCACTAGAATAAAAACTCCAGCCATGTTTTTCAAGCCGAGAGTATTGGGAGTTTTTTCAAATTGCTCGCATTGTTGGA
This sequence comes from Tribolium confusum, assembly GCA_029207805.1. Lineage (NCBI taxonomy): Eukaryota > Metazoa > Arthropoda > Insecta > Coleoptera > Tenebrionidae > Tribolium > Tribolium confusum. Next base: position 19,075,037 of record JALGAY010000006.1, read on the forward strand.
CATTGCCTTGAAGGATCCATTTATTATCTAAACTTTCCATAAAACCACCTAAAAGTAAAATTAGAGACAGAAGAAATGAATTATTCAAGATTTTTTGTTACTTTCATGGAAATCTAGTATGGCTAATGTGACGTCATCAGCCCATGGTGACCCTTTCTGCAGACCTATACCATAACCGGAACGACCAAATAACTCTCCAGCGGTCACTAATTCACAATCTTGGGCGGCTTCAAATTCTAGTCGGGAACTATCCCAGATAAAAGCCATCAGTTTCCTTTAAATAAAAAAAAAAATAGCTAAAACTCGGGAATGTCAGTTCTTAATTCTTACCCAACTTTAACATCTTCAATTGCTTGTTCTGCCGTATTATAATTATTTGACTCCATTGTTCTATACATATTTGATAGTTCAACTTGTCTTCTGAAATACATATCAACAGCTGATCCTTTAACTGTAGCACATGTTAAATTTTCCATAGTATTTCTCAATCTTGCATCATTAATTCCGGTCAGTTTTGTTTTAGGTCTTTCCAATACAAGAAAAGCTGCTAAATTAGCAGTATATGAAGCTACAATAATCATAGCAAAACCTGCCCAAACCATTCCCAAAACCCTCGCTGAGAAACTCCGAGGAGTTCCTTCTCCTATTCCGCTATTTAGAAGAACCCCCCAAGCGAACCAAATAGCACTTGACAGATTTAAAGCATCTTCTTCTGTTCCGTCAGTGTTTGCCAACTTAAACCTTCCAAAAGGAGAAAACCGGTCTAGGAGGTACAGTACTAGTGCTACCACATGGACAGAAACCATTACCAAAATCCATAAAGTGTTACTAAATGGTTGCAAAAACGATACTAATGTTGATGATCTTGAAGGTTTTTTCTCCAAAATTGTGATTCCTTGGTACTTAAACGGTTTACTAAACTCGATAAACTCAGCTCGTTCAGGATTAATTGTTAAAGGAGCGACTATCATGTCGGCTCTTTCTCCCACGAGTTCGCCAATCAGGCCAGTCCATTCCTTTTTGCCACTCCCAGAACTGTTCCTAATAATGTAATTCCCGAATTGGCCATCGGGAGACAAAGCCAAACTGTAGGTAAAATTTATTTTCTTTGAAAGTTCCTTGAGGAGGTCCATACAGTAGCCTTTGCAACAGTAGCTCCCAGTCACTAAAATATGGAGTTGGTTAGTAAAGAGAGAAACCTAAGCCCTGTTTACAATCACTTAAATTTACAAAATTTACGTCACGTAAAATCTTAATGAAATTTGTCCAACTTTGGACCTATGAACCAACTTAAACGAAAGTACTTAAATCACTCTCAAACGATATAATTTATTAATTTGAAAACAAAGATTTTGGGACGATACAAATGACCAAAATAAATTCATTTCGAGAATTAATTCCGCTATAACCATTTCAAATTGATTCTCTGCAGAAACAAGCAGAGTGAGGATTTTAAAATTTATGAAAACGAGTACAAAGTTCAAGCGTGTTTCTAAAAATTTTGCAAAATGGAACCTCTGTTGTTGCTTATAGAGACAATATCAAACAAAGTAACCAATTAAAAAAAGGGAATACTGCTAAAAAATCGCAGACAAATCAACGTCGCTCAAAGAGGAAAAGGCGTCGTGTTGTCGACGGAGAAGGTCTTTGAATTGAAGGTAATACAAAAATTTTGATAAGAGAGTCTCAGAAGCTAATCTTGGCTAAAAGCCAAAAGTCGGAACAACAAATGAGTTGAGTAAAAAACTCTTAAAAACAGAAACTTCGATGACTCTATTGAAGAGCCCTTGCTGAGTTGAGAGAACCATCACGTAGTTACCAAAGAGATACCCTTTACAACGCGTATTGCTTCTTATTAGTGCTCAATAAGTATCAGTTTATCAAAATTAGATCTCACAAAGGTATTTTATATAAAAAAAATGAAAAAGGACTACATCCTAAACATTTGATAAAAATTTTGACATTAAGATTTTTCTTTTTTAGATATTATCCTAAAATTTTAGGAAAGGAGACAGTAAGTACTTTTTTGGTGGGCATTAAGGTACATAATAAACTGTTGAGTTAAATTAATTTAAGTGATTGTATACAGGGCTTTAAAACTTACTATCTTGCGTTGCGTTGAAGTGTGGACAAGGAATTTCATCAACAGTACACATATCTTGTGGTTCTACCAACTTTCTCACATAAACAAACGGTTTCTCTTCGATTGTCAATACTTTAAGATGTGTTGGTATCATAAAACCTTCAGGTTTGACATGCTGCCGGCCTGGCCATACAATATTGGTTTCATCAACTGCTAAGTCCATTTTATTGCCCTCCTGTAACGATTTACAAAAATTTTTGTTGCCCAAAGTGAGTGTTGTATTACTCTGTTAAAGAAATATTTGCCGACAGTCACTTGTTTCCGTTTTCTCTGTATGTTGACAATGTTATATTCGGCATTAATTCGGTCACCTTGATCATCAAAAGCCACTTTTCCGGTTTCGCCATTAAGCAGGACTTGCTTTTTGATAAAGTCGAAAAGGTCACGTCCTGTTTCCCAAATTTGGCCTGAGTCGTCACAGTCTTTTGGTGCTTCGGTTATTTCTTTGGTTTGGTTTAGGTCACGTAAAGCTGATGCTAAAACGTAACTAAAAACAAGAAATACACTTTGGTATAAAAGTTTTGATATAAAGTAACACATTTCTAATGTGGTTTTTATGAAAATGAAACTGTTGTTATAATTACAACCACCAGTGTAATGCGGTTAAGTCTCTGAGATCCTCAAGCTCGCCTTCTGAAGTCAAAATTAAAAACGAAATCTACTTACGGAATCAAATTTAAATTGTTTTTGTGGATCTAAGATAACTTGAGAAATCTATTGGTGAAATTTTGAATCTTCTAGCTTGATAAACTTCCGAGATAATTTGGAAAATAAATAAATTTCAGTGAAATTCTCCAAACTCGAAATTAAAAACGAAACGTAACATAACCTGAGAAATCCATTGGTAAAATTTGTAATGTTCTAACTTAATACAACGAAACTCTATCATAAAAACCACATTAGAAAGACATTACTTCACGTACATGCTGTCTTTGATATGAGCTTTCTCGTTGGTAGCATTGACTAAACGTAGTCCCAAAATTCCTTCAGGAACATTATTAGCTTCAAGTGCTTGTTCAGTGACAATCCAGGCGTATCCAGCATCAGTCATATTAAGTTCTGAAGCGTCTCGAAATATCACTTGAGCATCAATTTTACTAGAAACTTCTATTTAATTAAGAGGATTAAGACAGTTTGGTGTTTTACCTAGCATACATCAAATAGACTCGTGATTGGGCATTTTTCATGTCGCTTAATTGTTCTTTAAAACTTTCTAAGCCTGCCTCAAATTCTATTATTGATTCTACTTGAACTTTAATTTCAACATCATCTTCAAGACTTTGGGAAGTTGTTTGGAAACGTCCTAAAAGGGCACGACCATCCGAATCTGAACTGTGAATGAAAATAACTTTTTTGTAGTTGAAACGTTTGAGTATTTCGACCCATACATCTGCTTGGTGGGAGTATGGAGGTACAGTTCTTAGAAAGGAAACATGTATGTTCTAAAAAAAATTGGTCAAATTTGATTTTGGTATGATTACAAGGAGACCAAGATTGTCACCTCCGATTTGAATGAAATTTATATATTATGTTATTTAGCTCGAGTAAGCGAGTGATTGGCTAAAAGGAAATTAAGCAGTAGGTACTTAACAGCTTAAAAAGTTGCAACCAATGTCAAGAAAGAAACTCAACTTAGATTTAAGTTGACTTTTGAATTTGAATTGTTAGATGCAACTTCAAAACTATAGTTTTAGTAACTCGGAATTTCCCTAACTTGAAAAACAGAGCTGGGACCGCCTTCGACTATCTCCTGTCCTTTCATGAGTATTCTTCTGTTCTAAGCAAAAGTATTTGAAATGTAAGAAATGCAGGCTTGAAAATCCGTTAAAATTGTTTTTATGGATTTTTAGTGAACAGTGATAAACCATATTTTTTTGTTTTTTCGTTAATGGTTTAAAGAAATTTCTTTCTGGAGAAGCTAGGACTATATTAAACGTGGCTTAACTCTCTCATTTGAGCTAAATAACATCATAAATTTTATAAAAATCAGAGACGGGCAATGTTGATGGTCTCCTTGTTAGTTTTACTTTATCTGAAAAAGCTGAATCTCGGCTTGAGATTCCAATGACCGGTATATGATAAAATCCACTGGTGTAAGAGACCGCAGCTGGTGATAAATCACCTGTCAAAGGATGTGAAACTACCACTGCATACACCCGACTCGTAATCAAATATTTGCAAACATTTAGAGCGGTCCTGATAGGATTTGGATCCATGAGGATTGCAGTATCGTAATAAGTGACTCCTTTGGGAACATATTGTGAGTCGAAATTTAAGTGCTAGAATTGAGTTTTTATTTGTGGTCAAGGAAGGTGCTTGCTTACCGCAATTGTTTCTTTGAAGTAGTATTCACTTTCGTTGCTACTTAATACACCTCCGATATTAAAAACAGTTGGGTTACTTGATGACCATAAGTCACCATGAACTGTTAAGAAATTTAGTGCAAATATCACGTAAACAAACATTTTTTAAATGGAGAGTTTCATCTCGTGCGAATCTGGACCGCGCCCGTTGCTAAGACAACGCCAGATGATATCGATTTCAAGTGACCTACCCTAACAAATCACACTTACTCCCCTTGAAAACAAAGACAAATAGGGTCATTGGTTTATTATTAATAAAAATGGGATAGCAAAAGGATAAATGACTAGTTTTCTGATTTTGACTAGCATCTGTGATCTATAGAGTCAATAATACGTAAATCCTCTGTTAAAAATAAAATAACGCCTTAATACACATTATGATTGAAATTGTTAGAATGCCAGGCTTATGCTATTATATTTATTAAAAATATTGTAGGACTTTTGAATCTATTATGTCGTGAAGATATAAGAAAATCAAACTACATACTGCACTTGTTGGGCGCCAAAATTTGTAGCATTTTTGAGGAAAATTAGATTTAATTAAAAATCAAGTCATGTAAGCAATTATTTACCCTTCAAGAGAATGACTTTCTGGGTCGATTTGTCATTTTTCTACTAACACACTATCTCTAACGACTAAAATGGAAACAACTACTCTTGGAAGAACACTAACAGGCATTGAATTATTCCATTTTGGTAGCCCACCGCTAAAACCAGCGCAGCAAAAAAGAGCAAACGGAATGTTGCATAATAGTTGGTTATTTCTTTAAAATTTCACATCTTTTCACATCAATTGATAGCAGTGTCGGACTGGCACTCGGGCTTGTCGGACTGGCACTCGGGCTTGTCGGACTGGCACTCGGGCTTATCGGAAATTTCCCGGTTGGCTTTTTGGTATTGGGGGCACCTAGCTTCATTTTATTAATTTTATAAGCAAAAAATGATTAATAAGAACAAAAGCAAAATTTCTTTCTAATTTTAGGAGTCAGGGGCGACTTTTTCCTACTTTGCAATCCGGAAATTTAATTTTCTTAATATTACTAGTCGAAAGCGATAAACAAATCAACAAATATAAAATCAACATTTTTTAAATCTTGGAAAACTGGTTGCAACTTTTTACTAATTTTGAATTATCACAAAATTAGAGGAGAAAATATTTTAAAAACTTTGAAGATGATGAAAATGGCATTTCTGTTAATTTTTAGAGTCGGAGACGACATTTGTTCATATTAGTTTTCAATTTAATAACAACAAAGTGGAAATTTTCTTAAAATTTTTAAAACCCAAGTCAATTTTAAGAAAACGAAACCACAATAATTAAGAATATATGCTAATTTTGAGACACACTTTTACTAATTTTACAACACGGAGGCGATATATTTCTTGTGAGTTATTGAATCAGTAGAAACAAAAACATTTTTTGTAATTTGAAAAATATTAGTAAGTAACATTTTTGTTAATTACGAAACGAAATTATTTTTGAGAAAACGAGGCCACAATTAAGAATAGGTATATGCTAATTTTGAGATGCACATTTACTAATTTTACAACGGGGAGGCGATATTTTTTTTAAGTTATTGAATCAGTAGAAACAAAAGCACAATTTTTTGTAATTTGGAAAATATTAGTAACATTTTCGTTAATTACGAAACTAAAAAAAACATTTTGTTAAAAATGAATATTGCCGGAGGCGGTATTTTAACAGTTTTGAAGCTTATAAAGGCAATATTTTTTCTAATTTTGGGAATCGGTGACGACATTTATTCTTATAGAATAATATTGACAAGGATATTTGCTTCCAATTTTAAAAAACCCAGACAATTTTGGAACCACCACCAGAACTAAATTTACAAATTTTATAATCTGAAGGCAATATTTTTTTATTATTTTTAAACTAATAAAGGCAAATACGCTAATTTCAAGTTGAGATACTACCGGTACTATCGCAAATTTTAACATATTTTCTGAAATCTCAACTTGAAATTAGCACAAAAAGCAACATTTTTGTTGTAAATTGAAAACCAGAAACAACATTTTACAAATTTTTAAAACCGGTAGTAACATGTTATATTATGTCAACTTCGGGGCTCATAAACACAATAATTTTCAACAATATCAGTTATTAAATTATAGACTAATAAGTAGATATATTTTCTATATGCATGAATCTATTTATAATTGATAAATGTCTCTAATAAAAAAATTACGATGGGTCTCAGCTACCCCAATTCGGCACCTTATTGATAGACTGATATTAAAGACGGAAGTGTCTAAAATGAAGCTACCATATTGCTTTATATACCTAGCCATCTCATTGTACAACAAGAATTGTCTTATGCCCTGCAAGTTGTTTGTTTTGTTTCTTTACTTTGAGTAGTATTTGTAATACAATTCGTAACAATATTTACTAATTTGATAGCCAGAACGATATAATTTAATAGACGGCTGAGTGGGGGTTGAAAGAGGGAATCCATTAACCTTATGCTCGATGTTCTTTTCTCTTGTTTTTACTTATATTTTATTGGAACTTGATTTATATCTTTTGACATTTTCTTTCTTTTGTTTTTACTACCTATATCTAGGATATTTCGCTATTAGGGGTCACATTATAATTAACAAACAATACGACAGTTCTAGTGAAAATTCAATCTTTATTACATAAAATCATGATAACAGTAATACAATAAATGCCAAAATTAGCCCCAAGGGTTAAGCTGAACATACTTGGGAGCTGCAACCCAGGCCACATGTTGGGCGCCATTTCGATCGTTAGAGGCAGCTACCGCAGCACTAGTAGCTGACAAAGAGGCATCTTTTCCAGCCGAAGCCTGCTTGAAAGTCACCGAATTGGAGTGTTGTAAAGCTGCCAATTTTCGTGCAGTATCATCTAAAACAAAAAATAAATCACTGAAACATCTAATTTTGCCAACATACCACTCCGTTGGACTTCCGCAGCAGCCGCAGCAGCACTCTTCTGAATAACAGCAGCCGCGTGTGCTTCTTTTGCCGAGGCAATTTTCTGCAATTCCGCTACTTCTGCCTTGGCATGTGCCAGTCTTTGTTGGGCTTGAATCAAAGCATTGGCGGCCGACTTGGCTTCTTGCTGTTGTACTGCGGCTGCGGCTTCTGTTTTCTGCAGGGCTAGAGCAGCAGCGGCTTGTTTATGGCTAGCAAGGTGCTGCTGATTCAAGACTTCGTCTTTGGCTTCCTGGACGCGGTGTTGCGCTGCCATCACACTGGCTGAGGCTTCCTTCGCAGCCTGAATAGCGGCAGCGATTTCGGCGGGGGATGGGATGTAAGGTTTGACGAGGACAGGCTTGGCGAAGGCGTAATTGTCGAAACTGAAGTCTTGAGCGTAGCCATCGAAAACAACACTGCGTTTAACCACGGCACAGGAAGCCGAAGCCAGAAAGAATATAATCTGGAAAAGAAATGTAGAGGTGGGTGTTGTGGTTGTGAGGTACTTACTGATGTGTAGTACATGTTTGTTGGTTGGGATTTGTTTGATGGTTTGGTGAGGACAGTTGGATTTATATAGGGTGTGTTTTGATAAAAATTCAATTGAATAAATATCGTAATGTAATTATCTGACAGAAGTAATTCAGGAGGAGATTATTTCCGTGTTTGTTAGGGAATCTTTTTCGAATCACGACTTTCATTAAAATTCGCGGTATTTTAAATGAAATATAGCGAAATGCGACTAATTATTTAGAACGGAAAGGTGAGCCGAATTACGATTTAAAGTTTATCTAAAGACACTATTAATTATTATAATTTAATACCACTGATTTCGATTGATGGGAGAAAGTCTTTGCAACCTTTGAAAATATTTCAGTAGGTATTGGTTAAAAAAAGTTTATTATATTTATTGTTTGTGGTTATCGGAAGTTTTTTGTTAGTTTCGTACAATATAGTGGTTTTGATCGTGTCTTTTCATGCGTCCAGCCTTCATACGATATTAGAATTTGGCGTTATCGAACTTATAATTATTTGTTTATGTTTTCTTTTGTGTTTTTTAAAAGTAAAGAACAATACCTAAATTAATTAATAAGCAATTTAGGAATAGGTAACTAAAATAATCCATGAGGACGCCACATGAGGGCAGTAACAATTTAACAGAATCAGGTTTAGGTTTTTCTGTAATTTTCAAAAGATTTATACTTTTCAAAATTATGTTTTACTGTTCTTTGATTGGGGGACTGTGGTTTGTTTCACTGTTTTTAGTTGAATACTTTAACATTGTTTTCAGTAAATAAACCGCATACGCATAACCATTTTTAAAGCATTTTAAAGCAATCAACTTGCATTATGTTAATAGTCGACGCCACAATGGGGAAATTTTGATAAAAAGATGGCCATAATAGTAAATTAAAAATCTTAAATTTATGTTTTAGAAATACTTTTATAGGTTGTTAAGGGTTGTTCGGACCCGACTGTAATTAGTCATTATCATTATACTTCCATTCGGAGACGACGAGAGACTCTAAAATCACTATTTCCAAAAACCTACTTTTTAGTTGTTCAAATAATCATATTTTTTTTCAGTCTAGCGTTATGCAATTAAATAAAACATATTATGGATAAAATGCCTATAGTTATGTAAATTAAAAATATATTATTACATTATTTTTTTAATAATTACTAATTATTTTAAGCCTACAATTTTGTAAACATAATTTTTACCAAGAAAGTTCAAATTATCAAAATATGTTTAATATAGTTTCCAGCACATTCAGACTTTAAATTTTATCAATTAGTTTAGCTTCAACTTTTATCTTTAAAGGTCAAAAAAAAAAGTTTGCGCAACTCTTACACGAGCTATCGTTATAATAGATACTATTAGATACTTTTATGTTTGAAAAAAAAAGTTGGGGGTGGTTTCTCCCCCAGATAGGGAGAAAAATCAATGACAATGTAACAATGATGTGGCAACTTAAAAACTGTAGAAACGTTTACTTTTTATATTTTTGACCCAACTTATAGGAGTTGAGTTATAGAATTTATACGGTTAAAATACTCACCCTGTTGTCCAAATTTTTAAAATTATAATTTTCTAATAAGTGCATAAATAATAAACAATTAAAACGATTATGCTATTTTTTAACAAAACAATCTCTATTTAAATGTTTTATGCCTTTAAATAATTTTGGCCAAGTTTTTGAGCGAAATTCCCCACTATGCGACGATTAAAGACATCCACTCGATAACGCTCGTTCTTACTTTAAACAATCCTGATTGATCGTTTTTTATTTATCATTGTATAACAAAAAATTATTTTTTCAAAGTGCACCGCCCATTCTCTTGTTTTGTTTTGAATAGTTGATCAGTTTAATTTTGAACCCAACAGAAGAATTTCGAAAAACCTGAAAAACAATAACTCGAAGAGAAGACTCGAGCATTAAAAATTTAAAAAAATCTTCGTGAAATTCCATAGATATAAGTTGAAAACAACATAAGGGCGTTCTAGAATTGAAAAGGAATTTGAAGCCTAAATTTTGGATAAAAGATTAAAGAAATTAAAGACATAAAATTTAGGGGATTCAAAACGAAACAAATATGATAGATTAAAGCAAAAATAATAGTGCATTCTGACTTAAGTTGTAAATCTTATAATAATGCGATTCGAGACAGAGGTTGATCACACTGAAATAAAGTATTTAAGCCATTTATTGCTTTTTTCGCACTCAAAATAGATGTTTTGAAAGGTCCAATTTTTGTTTTTTTGACCTGATTCGATGTGATGCATCAAAATAAAAACAAGATCCCTGTACGTTACGAAATAAACTACTCAAAAATTGACAACAAGGCAAACAAGAAGTTCAAAAACTGAAGTAGAATTTTTGATTTTTTTCATATGAACTAATTTCAAGTTAAATTAATACCGCTAGCATTTTTATTTCTATAGAAAATTAAAAGAATTCGATTTATTTTGTCACGGAGAAGTCTTAAAATTTTAAATACTATAGGTATTACTGTCTCTACTTTAAATTAACTCTTTGATAAGATTCTTTCACAAAATGCTATTTTATGTCAGCCATTCCAAACAAAAATTATTTCGAAGATCTTTAAATTACTTACAACTTACAATTACTTTATTATCTAAAAATGGCTATCCTTTTATCTGATATCTCTTCTCACATCCTCAATAGTTCCGTCTTTTAATAGTTAATAAATAGTTCGTTATTTTGTAGTTTTTTTATTTGAAGCTAAATTTTTGAAACTAATTCCATTGAGTAGAGAAGTGACTTTAATTTATTTTTTGGTTGTATCCAATGACATTCACCAATGGCAGTGAATTTTCGACAAAACAAAAACAACTTCGTGATTTCACACAAAATTAGACGATTTCATAAAGCTGAAAAAAATCGTTTCGGGAAAAAGAAAGGTCCCGTGACTTTTACTCGCATCCAAAGAAAGTAAAAGTGTTCTCTCGTTAATTATTTATCGTAAAGTCACGTCCAAACCAATCATCCATAAAATGAAAACGAACAAATATGTTAACTGTATTTATTAAATAACAATAAAAACAATAACAATACAAGATAAGACTTAGTATAGCACGTAACAAAAATAAAAAATATATAACTAAATAAGACTATTTCGTGTTTGAGTCATCGGTGCTCTTCGTGACGAACCATTTCTCTCTAAATATTTTTTGTTTATGAACGACAGGTACATTTTGTGATTGTTTTCCTTCGATTTTTTCGAATTTTGGTTTTGTGTTACCTTCTTTGACGTATTTTACTGATTTGTAATGCATTTTAGGTGTTGGTTTTCCAGTCTTTTTTCCCTTTTTCCCCGCTTTGTCGTATTTACTACTCGAGCTGTAATTCTCGCTGAATTTGTAGTTATTACTCTTTGAGTATTTAGCTGGTTTTCCTTTCTTTTTGTGTTTTTTCGGAACCGCTCGCGACGATCCCCTTTCATTATCTTCATCATCATCTTCCTCCCGGTAATTCCCATGATCATCATCATCTTCATCAAACGAATATTTGCTAAAATAGTGATCATCATCATCACTTTCTTCACTTCCCCTGTCATCACTTTCTTCAACTTCCTCCTCTTCTTCTTTATTTTCAGCATTTTCTTCAACCGGTTCTTCCTCAGGCTGTTCTTCTGTCACTTCCGGTACATTCATGGGTTTGGTAATTGGTTGAAATTGGTGAGGTTGTGGCGGATGAAATCTTCTATACGCCATGGGTCGTACCAAAGGTGCTTGTGGTATAAATTTTTGAGTACCACTTTGTGGGTGCATATAGAGGAAATTAACAGGTCTCTGGAACTGATTTTGGTGTGTTTGTTGTGGTTGATTTGGTTGGTACAAAATTTTCCCATTGACGTATAAATATTTTCCAGGGACGTACTGTTGTGTTTGGATATGTTGGGGCTGGAATTGTACTTGTGCGAAATTTTGGCCGTGCCTGATCAATGCGCTGTGTTGTACAGGCGCCGCTACCGATTCCGAACTGCTGATAAACTGGGCGGGGCCTGTATTTGTAGGGACGGGATTCTCAGACTTGCTTGACACTGGTTGGTAGAATTGGTTCACGTGGACATTAGAAACGGCATTGGTTGGTGTTTGTTGAAACTCGTAGAGGACTTGTTGGGCGGCGACTTGTTTGGGCACCTCAGGGTCAAAAACCGGTTTAACAGGGGCGTAGAATGTGGGAGGGGCGGGATTTTCCGGGTAGAGTAAAACTGGCCGATTTTCACCATACGTTTGCACTTGATTGGCTATTGTACGTTTGGTTTTGTTCGCTGCGGACTCTTCAGTGACGTTCGTGGCCTGGGTGCTTGCTATTATTTGGAGAATGATTGCAGTCACCTGAAAAAATATTTTTAAACAGGGAAAATCTTAAAAGTTTGGGCTCTTACGATGAGATTCATCGTTGCTCTGTTTAGAAGAAAGCTGTGCAATGACTGAATGTATTGGGCAAAGATTTGCTATTTATAGTAGTTGGGACGAAAAAAGCATTAAACCACAAATGGTTTAATGAAATGTGCCGGTTAGATGGCGGATTTTTTGTCACGGAGAGATTTCTAAAGAATGTCAAGTTAATAGCTTCAGTTTGGGGTAATATGGTAAACAAAGCGGTCGAATTAATGGTCACACTTTGTGAGTTTTGATTGATTCGAGACGCTTCACTGAATGTCAATTTCAATGTCTTGCGAATAAAAGTCTGGGATGGCTTTTTTCAAGATGTAAACTTGCCGACATTTTGATAGTTATCATAACTCGTAATTGATTTGATACGTTTATTATTTAGATGTTGTGTAATTTGTAGTGTTGGCGATGATATGTTGTTTTTTAGGTCTTTATACTTTCATTTCTTGTATATTTCCCATTGTCTGACTTCCTATAATCATTAATTTTGTTATCTAACTCTCAATAATCTATAAATGAAACAGAATAATTTTTACTAAATTGTGATAGGTCCACATAAAAACGTTTGTGGTTTCGTTGTAATTTATTATAACTTTTTAATACAATTCATCATTTTTCACTTAACTGGAACAAAAACAAGAAATTACTTATTTCACAATAAAAGATAATATGAATTTGATCGAGAAAGGACTAATTTTGGAAGTCCCACTTTTTACTTGAAAGAGGAAGTTATTTTGTAATTTTTTTGTGATTAATAATTTTCAATATTATTTTTTGTTTACTTTTCTCTTTTCCGTATAACGAAATAAATAATTTGCTACATTTGAGCGTGTTACTACATGTTTTTTTTTTCATATTTTACTGCGTTTTTTAAACACAATTTTGATATTAAACTTTTTTTCTAATGGGTTTATTGACAAAAATGTAAATTTTGTCATAATTAAGTTTTCAAATTTCAAAACTAGGAAAAGGTTGCTTCGACACTTAAAACTACTATCTATTTAGAAACAAATTTTGTTTTTGCCCTTATTAATTTAAAAATTAGTACATTAGTGATTGAAGTAACTAATGAAAAAGTATTACTTTAATCACTTTACCTAAATAACTATTTTTGTCACTGCGGAAAAAAAAAGAAAAATTTCGCACACTGAAATAAATGAAAAAATGTCTTTTTGTTGTTTTTTCGTCATTGTCTATTTTTTTGAAATTTTGAATATAATTATTAAAAATAAAATAAAAATAAAAGGGCAGGAAAATTTAAAATTTTACTATGTTTCAGTGTTTGACTTGTTTTTGATATATTTCTTTTCAAGATTTTGGAGAGTTTGAAAAATAAATTCCAGAGGTGGCTTTGTAACATTTGGAGTGAAGTCATGTAAAAAAAATTCTTGGATACATTAAATTGTGATTTACGTTTCTGCCAACATTGTAATACCAAAAGAAATAAAAATACTGAGTATGAGTTTACAACTCGTAAATACTACTTAATGTGAATAAATATTGAAGTGTTAAGTCTTTTTGAGTTAAAACAGCTGTCAAAATACATAAATAGACACACGATTTTGACAGATAACTTTTAAAAGAGTTATTTAATTGTCGGAAGTGCTTGGCACGCGTGGTTTCTGTTAATTCTAATCTAGAAAGTTATAATTAATTTCAAGTAATTAATTTCGATTTTTTTCAAAAATTGAATTTAATTGCTTGAATTTCACAGATACGTTGATTAATAGAATTCTATAATCGGTTTTTCGCCAACTTTGCGCTGAAATTTTGACAGTTGACTTGACATGTGTACTAGTAAGTTGTATTTATTACATCACTAGTGACGTAAATTGACTTACATTGTATTAAAAAACAGAGAATTAAGCCACTAACACCGGAAATGGCTGCATGTCCAAGTGTTTTATCAATGTATGTAGAAACTTCCCAAAATTAATTCAATTGGTCCAATCCAAAGTGAGTGTAAAAAAGGCTCAAATTGATTAAATCGACTTACGTCATTAGATAACAAATTAACAATTTGTCCAACTGTGATTTTATCAAAAGTTGTTTTTTTTTTAATTTGATGCTTGAACGATAAATTAGAGAAGAACAAGCAAATTTGATTTTCATTCCTATAACAAATGTTTGAAAAGTAAACCAATGGAAAGAAAAAACTCGTAAGAAACACAACATTGTTAGTCCTAGAGCGTAAAAGAAGGCATTCCCAACCAAAAATTTCTGTTTGTTCTGAATAGAATTTTAGGAGTTTGTCTAAGAAATATGGCTGTAGTAACCTAGAAACTGTTTTTACTTTTTCTAGGGAAGAAAAACACACTTACGCTACTGTTAGTTCGGCCGGTAAGTATAGTGAAGCACTGTGAAACATGTATTCCCGTCCGAATAACTTAAATAATACTCTTTGTAATGTCGTTTTTTTCTTTTTATTTCTTGTTTCTATAAATTTTCAATTTTGTGGGCAAGTTTTTGCAATTTGAATTTTTTAAGTGGAGTGTAGAGTTTTTTCCACTCTTTTACGAAAAGTGGAAATTCCCAACTGTTTAGTGTTAGAAAATGGCGGTGTGAAGCACTTACCAGAAGAAAAAATGAGAAAGAAAGTTGTGATTTTTGTGATTTCTGTTAATTTTATTTAGGAAATTATAATTAATCTTAAATTAAGTATTAATAAGTAAATATAGTAATAAGTTGCATTTTGTTTATTATTCAATTTAGGTACCTTGGAGAGTAGTTTTTGTGTAAGGGACACGCTAATCTCAATTTATAGCGTAAAATTTTATTTTATTTGAAAATTAATAATTTAAAAGAAAAAATAAAATTGCAGACTAATTTGTTAATTACTTTTTTATTAATTACTGTAAAATTTCGCGAAAATTACAGTCACAAATAACTCCATATTGCATATTATAAAAATACATAGGTATAACTGAAGTAGGCTCTTGTCAAAGGTCACTCTATTTCTTTCATTATTTTTCCGATAAAAGATGGAGTGAAAAGGAACTTGCAATAAAAATAAAATTGGGACACCTACATATAAACTCAAATTTTAGAAAATGTAAACACTGTTTTTTGTGATTGCGTAAAATGTTGACAAGAGATTTTTAACCTCACCTTTCAATTGGTAATAATCTAGCCGTTTAAAACAATTTATAGTCTTATTTGTTTAAATAAAATTAATTATTGTCTTTTCGGTGCTATTTTCGCGATTAAATATGAATTGAAAACTAAACTCGAAACATCTTGTTTATGTACCTAAATATTTAAATACATTTTTGATTTATTATTTGAACTAATTGCATATATAATACGATGATTAAGTAAGTACTCAAAGGTGCTTCGACATTTGGTGATATAATAGACATTTACCTGATAATAGACAGTCGCGCACCAGCTCTCCAACAGGACGCATCTCAGCTGCTCTAAAACTATGCAGTTTTATTTATTATTAATTATTAAACGGAATATATCGCGATTTTGTTCAGTATTTTTTAAACTCTCCAAAATCATGAAAAGAAATATGTTAAAAACAAGTCAAACACTAAAACATAGTAAAATTTTAAATTTTTCCGCGTTTTTATTTTAATCATTTATTAATTATTAATTTACATAAAACACTTGGTAGAAATTTAGTTTTAACTACATTTTTAAATAGAATTCTAGGTGCATTTTATGCCACCTTGAATAATATTTTGAATATCGTTCGCTAAATAAATGAAAACAATTCTCGAATTTTTTCGCCATAAGAAGCACCAGGAACGTTGTCCTAAGCTGATGTTATCAGATGAGTTGCATAATAGTCTGAAAAGGCCCTCATTAAAACAAAAAGCTAGAATAAGATCGAAATGTATTTACTGTTTTTTTACTGAACGCAACTGAAAAAAAAACAGGTTTAATACAAGAAAAAAATTGTCATAATAACAAAAAAGAATACACTTTAGAGTTTAGGCTGATCGTAAAAATCGTATAAAATTGTTATCACACCCTCGCAATAGTTATTAATGTCATTAGGCCGATATGAAGCAAATAACGGACGAGGTTGAATGTTGCAAACCGAGGCGCTAGCCGAGTCCGTTATTTGCGTATCGGCCGTGTGTCGTTCAATACTTTTCGTGATACCAAAGCGTCATTTAAAGATAAATAATTAAAAATAAATACCAAAACATACAATATTATTTATTTTCAAACGATTGTTTATAAATCTCCTAAGTTTTGTAAGTATTCGTGCATTTCTGTGCCTGTAAAATGACAGTTTTCCAACTTGTAAATAACGATTTGTATGTTTTTCCTTGATTTAACTGGACTTTGCCTTTGCCACGCTCAGGTTTCTACTAACACCTACTTTCTGTTCTTGTGAGGTAAAATACTATTTATTTGTTTAAGAAAAATCTGAAAAATTCTGGATATTTTCGGGATATTGTAACATGGGAGGCGGGATGCAAAATTTCCTCCACTTTTTTACAAATTTATTTCAGAATAATTTTCAATACAAATATAAAAAATAAAAGTAACAAATTACAGTTAAAAACAATTTAGAGACGTTTCAGTCTTTGACACAAAACCCAATAAAACAAATCAACATCAGTTTTTAACACTATTTAAAGGGTCGTATGAATAAAAAACGTTTCGATATTTGTAGTACTGCCAACTTTACGACTTAATCTCTATTGAGGTAATCCCAGGTACCTTTATCATATTGGTACCTCAAATTTCATTCATACGAGCAGGAATTTTTCATAGGTGACCCACCCTTGGTCAAATCTTAGGAACTGTCTCCAGTCTTTAATTATAATTATCGAGGCATTTTGGGGTAAAAACATGAACCAAACTATCCCACCCACAATCGGCCAATTGCCCCTTTCTCTGACTATTCCAGTCTAACCCATATACAAACTCCGAATGATGCTTAATTGTCTCTAAAGCGTCACAACCCTGTTTAAAATCCCAAATTCTTGTAGTAAAATCATAACTGACTGAGGCAAGAACTGTGGCGTTGTGGGGCGAGAATTGTACTCTCCTGACTGCGTATTCACACCCTTTGAGCTGAAACACTGGCTGGGTGTAGCTTCTAATGTCCCACCCTCGTATAAGCCCGTCTGAGCCACTGGTAGCTATCATATTTTCGTCGTATTTACACCAATCACAAGCGAGGACCTCTGCATCGTGCACCCGGAACGACGACGTGGGGCTCTGCGGATTCAGAGTACTCCAGAGTTTCAAAGTCCCGTCGCCGGACACAGAAGCGAAACAGTTAGGCATGTGATTGGAAAACATCGCATTGTAGACCAACTGCGAGTGCCCACAGAAGGTGCTAATTGAGGATTGTCGGTTGGGGTCCCAGAGTTTGATGGAACAGTCCCATGACGCGCTCAGAATAAGCTGCTCCTGGCGTGTTCGTGACCAGTCGAGGGAGTAAACTTCCTTCTTGTGCTCCCATAGGGTTACAGGGGGGCTGTTTGGGGATGACAAGTCCCACAGTTGGAGACCGCCGTCTCCAGAAGCGCTGACAACGAGGTTAGGGTTGGACTCCGACCAGACCACGTCGAATAAACCGTCAGACCATTGGGAGGTTTGGATTTCCGTCAGTTTACCCTCGGAGGTTAGATCTAAGATGAAGAGGGTGCCACCACCGGCTAAACCAAAATATTGACTTGTTGCTACAACCAAGCGATCGGGGTTGAAAGGGGAGAAGCGTACACTGTAGCCGTGACGATTTGGGGTGAGATATGTGGCCATAATAATGCACTTACGACATTTTTAATTGTTTTCAGATTCAAAATTTTTCACGTTTTGACAGTTGTCAAACAGCTGTCAGAAAGTAAAGGATGTGGATAAAGTTACACAAAAAATTTAATTTTTTTATCAAATTTTACAGTTAAAAGAAATATATATAAAACCAAAATCAGGTTTAGCGAGCAATATGTATTAACTGGTTGTATTTAACAAAAACTTGTACTTTTTAATACCAATTTTGTTTATTTTGTGGATGTGACGGTAATCACTTTCAAGTTGACAACAACAAATTTTGACGTTTTGAGGTTATGTAAATAATTGTTATTTGGGCATTAAAAACGTTTAAATATTGTTATTTAGTGAAAATGTGGTGTCGTTTAATTTATAGTTGTAATTATGCCGAAAGAATCAAGGTTTGTATTTGAAGAAATTTTAATTATTTTTTTTCTAAAATTTTGTTGTAGTAAAAATCGTGAATGGGAAAAAGAACGTAGAAATCGTTTAAATGAGGCCTTTGCGACATTATGTAAGCTTTTACCATGTTATGACCCAGCTACAAATCTTACTAAAATCGATATTTTGCGAAATGCTGCAAGTTACATTGCGGAGCTCCAAACAAAAATTAAAGACTTAGTGAGTGAAAATAACGAGGAATCAGTGAAGAAAATTAAGGGTAATCTATCAGAAAAATAAAGGAATTCTATTTCAACTCAATTTCCAGGAGATGAGATAAAGAAATTACAAGAACGTGTTAAGAAACTTCTTTGTAAAAATGAACAGTTATGCTGTCTTTTACGACAGGCTAAAATCACAGTTCCATTAGGATGTTCCCTTCTTAAAAAATTGAAACCTCCCAAACGGCCTAGGAAAGTTTTACCGGAAATTTTACAGAAAAAGGATATTGGAAGTGAGTTTTCTTGTACAGGGAGTTATGGAGATTTATCTTCAAATTTTACCTAGTAATAGGCGTTCTAAATACCCAAAATTGCGTTATACAAGGCTATCGGCCTTTGCAATACACAATGTAACCATTTGTCCACGATTCGTTTATCAACCAGTTGAATATTTGAATTCAGAGCATATTTTTTTACTGAAAGAAGACAGTTTTGGGTATTTAGCATCCTTTTACGAGAATTAATATCCGGCAAAATATGAATAGGAATCTCAATAACATCTTCTACTTTTGTATTAAATACTAGTAGCAATTATGTTATAGAAGAAAATAATGCTTCAACAAAAAACCTACAAGGATGTAAATTTACTAATAAGAATAAAAATAAAGTAGGTGCACAAAATAGTACCCCTAAACATAGGAAAGCGATCATAAATCGATCAGATTCGAAAAAACTTGGTTCTTCAAAGAAGAAAAAACCTAAACCAATAGCAACATCAAAATGTGTCATTGTTTTATCCCAACCCACTACCACTCAACCATGTTATATCATCACAAATGCGCCTTCAAACAACATTTTAGGCGGTTCTTCCACAGGTTGGAAAGTTTAGTTTAAAAAAATAGGTTGATATTTTCTTGTTTTAGTCATCACAAATTCCGGTTTGGTTACGAATCCATTAGTTTCATCAAAGGCTGCAAAAACGGTTTCTTCCATTCCACCTTTAGGACCAGGTACTTTAATTCTAGCTAATGGTACCATAATGCCAGTACTGCCACAACAAACCGTCCTTCCTTTAGCATCACAAATAATTACTCGACCACCACCTAGTATCATACTAGTACCAAGAAATCCCCCAACCACTACTAGTCCTCCAACTACTAGTACTCAACCCAAAACTGTCAGTACTAGCACTAGTGTTAAAACACTGACACGTATTAGACCGAAAAGATATTGCCTCACTAGAACCACTCAAGTTAATAAAGTACCAATTCCGGCATTATCTTCATGTTATTCTAATCCAGAAATGGTACTTAAGAAAGTAGAATCTAAAGTAAAGGCAAAACCGGTAGAAAAGAAAGTTACTAAAGTGATTGAAAAGACAGAAGTGGTAGAAAAACGGAAAGAACCACCACCCGAAGAAAATATTATTGAAGCCAAAAAGACAAAAGTTGAAGAAAGTAAAGAAAAAGAAACAGAAGTTGAAAAAATTGTTGAGCCTGATCCTCAACCTGAACCTGAAGTGTCCCAAAATAAAATTACAGAAGAAGAGAAGAGTAAAGAACCTGAGGAAAAACCTACAGAAGAACCAAATCCAAAATCAAACCCGAAAAAACCGGAAGAATCACTTGAATTAAACATAAATTCAGAGTTATCAAACGATATTTTTGCATCGTTGCAAGTACCAGCTGGTTGTCAAAATCCTGAATCTACCTCACCTACTGCTGCGTTCCTTTTAGCCTTTCCTTTAGTGTCATCTTTGACTGGTGTCAAAGTTACTGAAGTTACAGAAGATGACAATACGGAAAGTCAAAGAGAAACACCGACGTTACTACAAATTGGTACTATGGATAGTACCAAACCAACACAATCAGAAAGTCTAACTCCCAGTCTTTTGAATTTAGATAATCTCTCATTTTTTTCATCTAAGGACATTGGAGGATTTTATAACTCGTTTGAAACGACTACAACTGCGCCTTCTACAACTGTTACCACAACTGTTACCAAGGAAGAAAGTGTGTTACAACAGAAGAAGGTTGAGTATCCGCAACAACAACAACAGTTGCAACAGCAACCACAACACCAAGAACAAAAGAATCAAGTGGTACCATATTATGAGCATCCTGTACGGACTTTCTGTAGTACTAACAGTACTAACACAGTGAGTCAACAATTGAGTTACCAACCTAAACCTACAAAAAATCTTGAAACCAAACAACAAACAATTTGTTCGAATTATAACGCACAAAAAGTATTTTGCAATAATTTTGAAACTCCTAAAGTTAGTACATGTTCTTATGTTAACCCGATTAAGAGTTACCCTGAACCTTTGTACACTAATAGTACCACTTATACTTATAGTAACACTTCTGATACTAGTTTTAATCAAAACTATTATAAAGAAATTCCAAAGACTGATAATAGAAGTTACTATTCGCTAAACTATGAGAATTATACTGATTATAGAAAGAATGATTCTTCTAATACGTATTTCCCCACGTCGAATTATTATTCCAATGGACAAAAATTTAATAATAGTAATAATAATTCACAAAAAAATAAAAATGTACCTCACAGTAGACCTCCGATAAATTGGATGACAACACCCGATAACCGATTACAAACACCTTCAGATTACGTTTTACCTCAGTTCACAACAAAAGAGAGTGATTTTGGTCATAATTCAATATACCCGATTCAATCAACAAATACTTTCACAAATACACAAACTACGTACTTTAATACAAACCCTGTATATCCATCAAATGCCACAGAAAGTACTACCAATCCTCAAGAAAGCAGAAAAAGCCTAGATTTACCACTTTACCAAAGAAACGAAATTGAAGAAAACCAATTCTCGTGGTCACCCTCAAAAATCCCACAATTCTTAGACCCACCGCACAGTTTTGTTTCGTCAACTCTTCCAACTCTTGTTGGTGATTTAGCCTTAGGAAATCCTCTTACTTTCGGTGACCAGAAATCAGAAAAGTGTCAGAAGAAAAGACTGAAATACGAGGGTAACAACCAGAGTAACTTTTTATCAGTTAGTCAATTAGTCGATCATAATAAAGAAGTAGTACCTGCGAGGACCACAACTAGACGAAACAGCGGAAATAGATCATCGGCAAAAAAAGTACCGCAGAAGACAACACAGAGAAAAGAAAACAAAGAAGTGTATCCGACAAAAGTCGAGAATAAAGGTATGAAACAGTTGGGGTATTCAAGTGACTTGTTTTGTGATTCGTCGAAAAATCGGAACGCTACGAAAAATAGCTACTCGGCTGAGGCTCTAATTGGGCACCAAATGCAGAGTGATGGAGGGCAGAAAAACCGGCAGAATTATACCGGGAATAAAGGCATTTCTGTGTCTTCATTTCTTCACGATAATATTATTCCGTATTTTCCTACAGTTGATCTACCACAAGATAATACCTATATGCAACAAAACCAGAATTATCAGAGCACTCCATTTACGCACAGTTCGTACACTGCTAATACCTTTATTCCGACAACTACAACATATAATTTCATGCACGATGTTACTACACATGACTACAGTGAAAATCTTAATCTGTTCCCTCCAGTTACTAAAGATAAGAACTGTAAGAACGTCAACAGAAATGTTAGAGAGCAACAATGTCCAGTAACACCGAAAAAATCAAAACGGAAACACTCAAACGAGTCAAATCTTCCAGGTTTTGTTGATTTTCCATTTTTGTCGATGCCTGGTTCAATTAATTCACCGATTTTACCTGATGATTTTCATACACATACCGGATTTTTACAACCACCAACTCCACAACTCTATCCGTGTAAAAATCCGTTTACGAAAAGTAACGATTTGGCCTCGAGTTCGTTACTACCGTTACCACCAGTACCGGTAACGAGGAGTAACATACAACATCCGGAAATCTCGCCATCTATTAATAGTGCAGGGACTTCACTGACCAACTTTAATCTGTGTACGATTTTCCCTGAGATGAATAATAAGGTAAGAGGGATGGTTATGAGGGGAAGTGTGTCATAACAAATTTTTTAGAGCGTTTTGTCTGATCCGTATTCGGTTAAGGACCACACGAGGAGTTATAGTTCGAGTGTTCAAGTAAGTTATAAAAAGATATTACATCACTAGTTACGTAAAGTGAGACTTTTTATTACTAGTGATGAAAAAAATTCTTTTTCGACGGAATGAGGAAAAATTTTGTACGTAATACGTTATGAAAAACTTATTTTTGGTCATAAAATGTCTTCACAAAATTTTAAATAAGTTAAAAAAAAATGTTGATGCGCCTTGAAGTTTCCAAGATATAAATTTTTTAAAGCAAGCCTCCGACGTGTCGTCTACCGCTTTAATCGGTTCTGGACCCGAGAAGACGTCACAGTCAAATAAGAAAATAGGAATATCTTTTAAACCGTGGAGTTTAAACCGTTGATTCATATCTAACAACGACCAAAAATTTTTAATTTAGTTAGCAAATTTGATTAAGTATCTTTAGTCGTTGAGTTTCAATGGCAATTTGCGTTTCACGTCTTTATTTTGTATATATTCTTGCTTTGTGAGCCAAAAATTAACATTAACAGCGTCACAAAATTTGATAAACACGAAGTGTTTTTGACGTCAGCCCGAGTTTGGTCTTAAAGTGGAGTATGTTTTTGTATGCGTAAAGGACGCAAAGCGCATGTTTTGGATGTTTGGGAGTGAAAAGTTTCCTTCCGGAGCTACGTTTTTGATTCGAAACACATTTAAAGTTAATTAATAAGACAAAGCTAATTATTTTTTAAATTTGGATACACTTTTATGATGCAATTTTTTTTTTAGGTGACCTTCAATGATAAGCCGACGTTTAGTTTTAGTTACATCAATTGTACAACGTCCCAATCCTACAACAATCAGTGATTTTTTATTTAATTTATTATTTATTTTCTAATTGATCTATTGTACCTGATTTGTAAATAAAGAAAAATGTGATATGCATTTGTTTTTCTTTGTTACTAAGTCAACTGTTACTACGATACGTTTGACTTTCGATTAAACTTCTCATTACTTTTATCAGTTTCGGTCACTTTGAAAATGAACAGACGTATTCATACAAGATTAAAAGATTACTCCCTGGTGGCAATTCCGCCACCCCCTTCTAGATTTACCCTCCAGGAATGGCATTTAAACAATTTATTGAGATACAGAAATTGCTACGATCAGCAAGCCCTAGCTGACAAAGTTTTGGCGGAAAGTGACAGAGTAAGTTATAAAAAAAAATTTAACTTTTTTTCTAATTTTTTATTAAGATAAAAGATGAAGTTGCTGAAATAACTCTTTTAAACCGCCGCGAAGCCGACCACAAACTCGATGAAAAGCTCAAAGATATACAATTTAACATCGATGAAATCCAAATACAAAGAAAAGAAGTCTGTATCGAAATTGACAATTTGGAAACATACAGCGAACGAATTTTAGACGCTATGGAATCCCTCAAAGAACAAGCATTAAAAATTTGTAAAAAATGCGTTATTTTACGCGAAGGCCGTATCGGAATAGATCTGGTAAAAACTCATTTAAAAAACGAAATAAAATCATAAAACTTCTGATTTAGTGTCATGACTCCGTCGAAATCGAGTTACTTAAAGAAATCGACGTGATTGAAGGCGCCCAAAAACTCCTGAAACGCACCCTCGAGCAAGCAAACGAGCAAATCCGCAGACTTCGTTCGACAATTTACTTCATGGATCGCGATCTTGAAGACAAAAGCAATGTTCTCAAAATCGACGAACACAACCGCGGTCTGAACGAAACCAGTCTCAATTTGAGCATTTACCATGGTTTCGCGCCTCTGGATCCTGCGTAAGCCCCGCCTTTCCAGCCTACTTCACCAATCAATCATTTGCAGCAACGTCACTGCAGAGGAGTGGCAACAATTCACAACAACCAATATCGAAAGAGCAGCGAAAGAAATAAACAGTGCTCGCCAATTGCGTTGTTATGTTGATACACTGCTCAAACAAGTGATTGAGGATTTAACTGACCAATGGCATTCTGTTAATGAAGCCTTCAGACAAAGAATTGAAGAAGTCAAGGAGGCTAAGACTAAGCTTGAGACGCAGCATTTTGAAGTAGTTTTAGTGTGCTGTGAGTTTTTTTCGATTGAGTTTGTTTTAGATTACAAGGCAGGCTAACGAGATGACCCGGAATATAACAAGGTTGGAGAAGGCTATAGCGGAGAAAGAGGGTTTTATGGCCTTGGCACATACAAGGCTTGGGAATAGGGCACAGAGACCAGGGATAGAGCTATGTAAGGATTTGGTGGAGACGTCGCTAGTAAATGAAGTTGGGGAATTGAGACAAAATGTTGCAACTTTGCAACATATGCTAGCTGAGGTAAGTGGATAAGATTTTGGTAGAATAGGACGTAGATATAAAAGAGAGCTGAGATAACATTCATTTACTATACTTAAAATTCATTTTACTGTATTTACAAGCTGCGTTTGGCTTTGCCGCTCCGAGTACACCGCCTCTTTCATTGAGTCCATATATCACTAACTCTATCCGGTGACCTGAACTTGATGCTTTTTGACACTGTATCCAAAACAATACACACTCTTAATGGGACAGAAAGAGCGTACGTTGTCATGAAAAAAGTCTTCAAATTAGTAAATCTTGAATTTAAATAATGCGACGGATTTATCTGCCCTGAATAAGACAAACAAAAACAGAGTAGGTGTACTCGAAGTGGCAAAGTCGAACGCACCTATAGTAAGTCGGAATTAAAAAATGCAGCCACTCCAGCGTTCAAGATGTTATCTTCCATGTCACCCACTTGTTAGCGCGCGTAACACCATTGCTATTATCCAACAAGGTTGCCAACTATGAATTTCTTTCTCTGCTATTGGCAATGGCGGGAAATTTTGATTTAAACCGCGTTACCTCAAGAGTTTGCGGTAATTGTAATAATTTAAATGCTTCAGTTATTTAAGATTTTAAAAAGATAGGTCTCTTATTATCAGCCTACTAGAAAATTGTTTTTTTTTTTAGGCACAAGCGAGCTTGAGATATCTACTTAAGACACAGATTCAACTAGAGGAGGATATAAACGTCAAAACAAATACTCTCAAAATTGATGAAGTTGATTGTATGACTCTACGTCAAGGCATGGACTATCATGCTTACTAATAAAACAAAAAATTTTTGGCTTTGAATTTTTATTTAAGGACAATCAAAGCAAACTTACATAACAACTCACACAGCCTAATTTTAGTTAGTTTTTAATTCCTATTGGAATGATAGATTAATAATTAAGTACAGTAAGTTACGGCATTAGTCCGACACTACCACGTAAAAAAAATAAATATAAAAAACACAATTTAAGCGGAATGAGGCTGATTATCAGGCCTGAAAAAACAAAAAAAAATACATTTTTTGTATTTTTCATGTAGTCTCCTTACCTTCCCTTCGGATCCTTTTCCGGTTTGCTGAGATCAGTTTGTAATTTGACTTTATTTGGTCGTCTTTGACTTAACAAAGATGGCGTCCAACTGAACCCATTCGATGATGACGGTTGAACATTACTGTCAACATTATCACCGAGTGGTGGAGGCGAAGTAGGTTGTAACAATGAAACAGGATATTTAAACACCTGTGTAGTACTTTTGGGTTTTTTATCCTTTGAGGAATCCTTCCTCCGGTGCTGGTCATGTTCAGGATAGCAATTAATAGAGCGCAAGAAGGATTCCAAAGGCCCCATTACTGACTCTTTCGTGTTAGTGGGTAATGGTACAGTCTCTGTCCATGTTGCATTTGCTGCTGCTCCTGGCTCAACTCCAGTGGCGCCACCTTTGAATCGTTTTCGGAGTTTTCTACGGTTAACTACGTCAGGTACAGTAGGCGATGAGAGTTGATCTATCAAACACAAAGCTAGAATAACAATGTTGCGAGTTTAAAGTGTATTACCGTCGCTTTTAATTGATAAGTTATCTAACAGTACAAGGTCGAGATTGACTGGTGGCAAATCAGATTGAGAGCGTGTTGTAGAGGGCGCTGATGCTACAAATGGCAAGTCAGAGTCAAGTTTAAACGGTGTGAATTTACCGTTAGGTGCCTGTGTTGCATTTTCTAACCGGTCGAATAGTTGCAAGAGCATTAATCTATCCTCGAAGGAGTTACCTTCGGTTGGAGATAAAGCTGTAGCTCCTGCAGCTGCAGGACTCGAATCACGCATCATGAGTCTTTGTGTCATTGAAAATTCCGCATACTCAACATCATTCTCACCTATAAAAACACACAACACATATATAAAATGTTTAATTTCACGAAATTTACAATTTTGTTAAAAAGGGAATAAATGTAGGTTTAAGGAGTTGCCGGAAGGGAAGAATTACCGTCTTTTTCGGCTGCTTCGTTAGTAGGACTGTTAGAATTTTGTGAGTAATGCGCATTTCCGTCACCGTTACCTTTAAAACCACCAAAAAAAAATTATGTAACCCCTCCAAAAAACTACACTAGTTAATCACCTGACATTGTTTCATCGTCGACATCATTTTCGTCATTCGAGTTATCTTCAGTACTGATCAAGTTAGTTTCCGCTGGCTCAAATTCCTCCATCAAATTTTCAGGCTCGCTTAGATCCTGCAATTACCAACTGAAAAAAAAAAATGTCTAACTGACAAAATACCTACGCTTTCACTGCTGCTACTACAGATCGTGAATGAAACGTTCGAATTAAGTAAATTGGGGGAACTCAGCGATACTCCCAACGCCAATAAATGTCTCGGAGTTTCACCACCATTTTGTCGCCCAGTATCCTTTTGTTTCAAAACTTGTGTTTGGATTGAACTCCCTGATGATGAGCTGCTGCCGTTCTGACAATCAGGTCCCATTGTGGTCCCCGCTTGCTTACTAAAACGTCAGATTTATCAAATATTATCACACTAGATGGCGAACTATCGAAAAATTTGAACATATCTGAGTGCTTCGGGAGCGGACCATTAACTTGGGGGTGGTATATAAAAATATACCCAAAACCCAAAAGATAATTAAACTACGCCCAGAATGTTATTCTTCATGAGAATTCCTTGAAAAGAAGAAATTTAATTCAAATTACACGTATAATTTCCATAGCAACATGGTATTATCGCGATAAATACCCACTAATGATATTTTCGCAATATTTTATCATTGAATGTCCAAAAAATTAAAATTTCGCAAGTATCATTGGTTGAAAAATTTTGAGTGAAATTCTCAGAATCAAACAATTATTGTCTTCAATTCTTACGTCAAATTTTTTGCGGCAGTCGTAATATCATTGAAGGATTTCTCCGCAACATTGGATTTCGAAGTTGACGGTATTGGTTGACTTTCTCCCGTCTCACACGGCGCCACTGGTGCCATAGTGTACATACTTTTGACCATTCCAATGGTGGTAATATCGGGAATTTGTGTAGCAGTTCCTAGTGTGGCAGCAACGGCATTTCGTGAAATTTCAGCAGCTAGACGTTCTTTCGATTCGTTGATTTGTGAAATATATTGGTTTTGAACAGTCTGAAGTTGGTTAATGTACCATTGCTGGTCGCGACAGCGTTGATAGAAAGTCGGTGCACGCACCTGGAACCTATCACGTGGTCAGTACGCTACGCCTTAAAACTGGGTGAATCTTACCGCAAAACGAGCGTATCTAAGGCTACATTCAAGTAACCTTCACTTGCTAATAAATCCAAGCGGAAGAATCGGTTATAACCCCAACACTCGCCTACTTCAAAATCAGATGCAAATTCCCTCACGATATTTTTGCTAGAATCGCGGCTAGCTTGATGGATCATCTCGACTCTGTACTCGTATTTTGATGTTTCTGGATATCCAGCACTCAATTCTAAGAAAACTGATAAGTAGTTACCGCGAACTACTCCATTCCCGTCTGGATAGACTTTAAGACGCCAACAAAGTCCATTACAATGTAAGGGAGTTGAGTATACAGGATCAGCTTTTCTCTGAAGTTGAGAAAAACAATGCATTACAAAAGTGCTACTGTCATAGGCTGGCACAATTTCACTATGAAAGTCAGCAGGGACTGGGGCAGTGACAAAGCTTGTCATTGGTTTTTTTCGGATGGCATGGATCATTCGTGAAAGCTCTCCACACTTGGCAATCATCTCCGAACGGGTGCAGGTATGCAAATGGTGCTCTATTTCATGAAGAAGGTGCTCCAGTTGCTCAGTTTCTTGCGTTACGGAATCTTTTTGACCCATCAGGGTTAGGAGTTTTGTCTTCAGTTGTGAATCGAGACGGGCAATCATCAACTCGACAGCATTACGAATCTCTCGGACTCGTTCGTCTTTAGCTGAACGAACCGATTCGACATTACGTTCCTAAACATAAAAATCAATTAGATAGATGTTGCAACGTGACAACACAGCTCCGCCAGTATAGCCGTTTGGACTTGCGATATTTTTTTTTTTTAACTAAGCTGATCCCTGTTGACAAACTTGTAAACTCAAATCTGTAACATGGCTTACTACAATGATGGACAAGTTTTCCAAATGTAAGATAAAAAAAGTCCAAAAGTTAAATTAGAAGTTATATTAACACTCTTAAAAAAGCAAGTTTCTGCACTTTTATTTGACAAAAAATATATAATTAGTGAAAGTTAGTTGACAAACATCAAATTTTTTAGTGATTCACCACAATCCAGTTTCTAGCTTATACAAATATGAACAATGATCCTTTACTGTAACTCCCTCTAAAAAAAAATAAGAATGCAACTGATCGATAAAGACTATACTAGAATATATGAGGCTGTGTTTTTACTGATTTTAATGATTTGACAAAAGCTTGCATACACTAGATGCCGTTAGCTGGCAAATATTTTCCCACACAGCCTCCTAGGTTCTACATTAATATGAAGGAGGTGTTTGTACACTGTGGTGTTGATCCGGCCAGTTGCATTCTTAGATCCAGATCCTTTCTTAAGCTGCGTTCGGCTTTGCCACTCCGAGTGCACCGCCTTTCTCCTTATCTACTTCATTGAGTCCATATATCACTTTATCTGGTGACCAAAATTTGAACTGTATCCAAAACGGCACTCGCTCTTTGAGCACCCAGTTATAGATGGGACAGAAAGAGCGTACGTTGTCATGAAAACAATCTTTATATTAGTAAATCCTGAATTCAAATAATGCGACGGATTTATCTGTTCTGAATGAGACAAACAAAGACAGAGTAGGTGCACTCGGAGTAGCAGACCCGAACGCACCTTCCGAAGAAGCTACAGGAGCAATTTATTGACATTTATCAACCTTATAGTATAGAAATTAGCACCAGAGGCCAGTCATTTGCTAATTTTCGCCTATATGTATATGCCCTTAACCAAACAGCTGATATTTTGACGTCACCGTGACGTACTTAATCCCAAAACCTACTTACAACTTCTTGTACAATACTGATAAGTTCCATTAAGCGTCGTCTGAGTTGGATAACCTCGTCTTTGACTTGGGTCACGTGTTGGTCATAAACTTCATCTATTGGTTTGAAGGTGTGTCCAGAATGAGTCCCTCCCCACAGAGCACATTGGTGACAAATGCAGCAGCGGCACGTCCAGCAGTAGACAGACAGTTTCTCCGAATGTGTGGCACACCTGATTAGAATATTAAGTACGCTGATTGATAATTTTATTCAGAATTTACTTGTCTCTGTCGTTGTCGTCACTCCTGCTGCTATTGAGATTGACAGCTTGGAGCGTGTCGAGTTGTTGGGTGACTTCTTCAACCCATCGACAGTTGACCAGTTCGTGCAAATGCAAAGAAGCCCGACAATGGGGGCACTGCGAGCGTTGTTCCGTCAGCCACCTCCGAATGCAAACGTAGCAACAAAGTTTGGAGCAATGCGGACACAGATGAGCATCTCGAAGTTTCTCCATGCAGATAAAGCAGCGGAAAACTTCGGCGAGGGTCTGGGGAAATAAAAAACGTTAAAATGAACATCAAAGAAGATCTTACTGAGTCTGATGTGTTTGTGAAACAGTCCATTTCTGCAATTTTGAATCGACGTGACGGTTTTGAATTTTTGATGGTTGACAAGACAAAGGCCTTGGAAACCAAAAATTTAACAAAATACTAACCTCGACGCTTTGGTCGTCATGTTTACTTCCTGGTTTACTTCGAGAAGCCATTTTGGGGTGAAGAAATACTGATTCTGAAGAGAGTTCAACTGACTTGAAGGGGTCAAACTAACATTGTTACTTTACGCCGACGTCCCCATTTAACATTCCACTATTCAAAATCCAGCGAACAAAGGAAAATACAGTTACAATTTCGTGCGGGGGCAATCAACTGGTTTTTGACAGATGTCAGCTGTCAATGCGGGGGCGGAAGTGGATAAAGGTAGAATACAACTCTTTCATTTACAGCAAAATTTCGGTCTTAATACCCTTTTTATTAAAATAGAAATTTTGTAGGATGTAGCGTTTTCGTTGAAGCAATTTACTGCATTTTTTCTATTTTAATACATGTTTATTTTGTTTACACTAGTTAAAATAACGGGAAGTGACTACAGACTATCAAACAAGACATCAATCAAGAGCCGGTGGTAAAATCAAAATATTGAAAATTTATGATTTATTTTAAAATTTTGCCTTGTCAAAATTACGTATACCTTTTTTTTTTTAAATAAGAGTTTATTAAAACAACTCAAAATTCACTTCTTAAGTCTTTTTTTTTCCGAAAATTAATTCAAAATTGATGTGTGTTGGCATCCCTGCAATTTGATGATGACAGCCAATGACAGCCATGACAGCTAGTTCTCAAACATGGCGTATAAATAATAATAAGTTAATAAAACATTTTTGTTTATTTATTATTTAAACAACCTCAGTGGTTTAATGATAGTAGTTTAGTGTGAACCTTGGTCGTGATGTCTCGCGTTAAGTCCCGTCAGAATGTCGAAATATGCGGCGACTGTGGTGCCCCTGGTGACTCACATCCCATCAAGTTTAAACAAATTAATTCGTAATTAATTACAGATGCAACTTGGGCTTCAATAAATAAAGGGATTTTATTATGTACTCAATGCTGTAGTATACATCGGAGTTTGGGGCGACACATTTCTCAAGTGAAATCGTTACAGAAAAGCAGTTGGCACCCTAACCAATTAGCTGTCAGTCCTTTTACATCTCACTAATTAACTATTTAACAATTCTGAATTACAGATGGTGTGTACATTGAATAATAACGGGGCTAACAGTATTTGGGAACATGTACTTTTGGAAAACAATTCAAAATTAATGAAGAAAAAACCGAATCCGAAAGATACAATCAGGTGGGGGTGACTAATTTTCTGAGTTTGTAGTTACTTAAGCTTGTTTCAGTGCCAAGAGCGAATTTATTATAGCGAAACATTCACATTGCGCTTATACTTTCCGTGATAACACTACGTATGATGAGGGGCTTGAAAACGAGTTGGGGAAACAATTGCACGCTAGCGTGAGGACCCCAAATTTGGAGACTTCCTTCCGATTACTTGTACAAGGGGCAGACCCTAACTATTTTCATAATGTAGGTGAATAAAACTTGTAATAAGGCAATTGCAAAATTGGTTTTAGGAAAGGGGCACTACCCCTCTTCACATAGCAGCTAAAAGTGAGCAAAAGCTACAAGTCGAGCTTTTGTTAGTTTACGGCGCTGATCCAACATTCCCAGACGCCCATGGCAAAACACCCATTGATTATGCAAAGTAAATATTCGCGAATGACATCATGTGTTTATACATTTTTTATCTTTCAGGAAAAATGTCAATAAAGATTTGCTAAATAGATTAATAGAGAGTCAATATGAAGTAACTGATGCTTTTATACAATATTTGACCCATAAAAGACCGGAACATCAAAATGGGATTCACTTTATTTTACCACAAGGCGGCTTTGAGTCAAATCCCAGTTCTTTAACAAAATTGCAAAAGGTCTACATTTTTTGTTGTTTATAATTTGCTAAAATGTGGGTTTTAGATGAAAAATGCGCTTTTTGAACAGTTGGCCATGGATGTGTATGATGAAATAGATAGGAGAGAGACTGAAGCAAGTAAGTAACAAAACAATCAAAAAATGGTGGTCTTATCTAATCAATTTTTTTATTACTTGTAACAAAGTTTGAGGAAGTTGGTAAGTGCCAACTATTGACCTAATTTATCGAGACGAATCTACTTTTTTCCATTTTACTTTTCCTTTCGTAAGTCATGTGATCATTTAATAGGGGGTCCCAGAGATTTATATTAAAATTTCCCCTGATAGTTTTTGTTAAAAGGCTGCGAAATATTTCTCCTCAATTGACTTTCAAATAAAATAAAAAACAAGTTTGAGAATTCTCTTGCAATAATATTGTGGTTAGATATTTATTAAAAGCTGTTTGAGGTCGAAACTTGAATCTTTCCAATTATAACTAAAAAATTAATCAAGTTATATTAGATCGAAAAATGCACCCAGTCACACCAAACACTTTTCTTTTCACACGACGCGCGTTTCGGAAACGATGTTACCGTTCTCAAGTTTCAGACTGAATATTTGACAAACATTGTATACAGGTCGATTACATAATAAAAAATAAAGTAGAATTCACGATTTATTATGACAGCCTACAGTTTTTTACTTTTATTAAAAGACAAAAAAGTGGCGATTTTATGACGTGTGACACTATAAAAACACTGATAAGAACGTCAAAAACAACAGTGGTGATTTGTCCATTTGTTAACATGGCTTAGGGCGCCTAATTTAAAAATATACCAGAGGTTCTCAAACAAAAAGACGACCTTGTGTGTCTTAAAAACCATCAACACTTGTATAATGTAATTTTTGGGTCTTTAGCAGCCTTTCCGAGAGCCAATGTGAAGTAAAATTTTAAAATAAACGCCAATAACACTTTGAATGACGAAAATTTCTCGTTTCCGGTCTTGTAGATCAACTAAAATGTGATGTTTTTACAACATTAGATGTGATCACGTGACGATAGGTGTTTTTTATTAAATATCTTGAGTTTTTTAAGTCATTCATCCAAATAACTGATTTTTTTATTTGCTTTTGTTTTTTAGTTTGGTTAAGTTGCGTGGACGCAATAGACCTAACCGTGGTCCCTTTCCTACCTGTCGACAATACAATGTCAAAACCTCGCAATCAAGGTCGTCAGAAATTAGCTCGTTTTTCAACTCCCGAGTTAAAAAGTTTAGTTTTCGATATTTTAATCGACACACAGAGACGTCAGATGTTATCAGAGTCAGGTAAAAACACATAAGTTGGCAGGCTTGTATTAATTTTCCTGATTAGGCCCGAACAAGACCCACCTTCGTGAATATTCCCCTGTTTCCGACGACGACCCACTTTACGATTCGGTTGCACCTGACGAAGATTACGCGACATTGCCGACAATCCAAGAAAATGAAAAACCACAAAAAACTCCTGATGTCATTGTTGAACAACTCACAAAACAATTAAAAGAGTCGGATAGTACAATTTCTGGTTTAAAAGCAGAAGTGAATCAGTTAAAAGCACATCTTGAAAGTTTAAAATATGAAAATACTGAATTAAAAACACGATTGTCCCAGTGTAAAGTTCCAGAGATCCATAACAGTATTAATGGTGACGAATATAGTTCGTTGCAGATTATACCAAATGGTGATGTTGATTTACGACAAAATCGGAAAAATCAAAGACCGTCAAGTATGTATGAAACACGTGAAGGTTTAAAAACACCAAATTGGCAATTGTTAAAAAATCAACTTAAACAAAATGATCAATCACGAAATGCCACACAAAGTTTGTATGGGACAAATCAAGATAAACAGACTGTTATTGAATGTACTGAATTGATAACTAGGAGTATTCAACAGTTGTGTAAAAGTATTGTAGACAGAGATAAAGAGGATTGCGTTGCTAGTGGAGAGAAAGTTAAGTTTGCTGTGTTGAGACTAGCCACGATCTTGCCAAAGGTAAGTATAACCGTATCCTAAGAAAGTACAAGTCTGGATGTAAAAATTTAACATTTTTTTTTGTATTTTTGGCTATTTGCGCTGCGTTATAAAATAAATAAGCCACCACTGCACAAATTTCAAACTTTCATTATTTATTTAAATATAATTTTTAATTCCACTTATTTTTTGTCTGTTATGACAGTACTTTTTTATGCGATTTAAAAACTTCAAAGAAAATTTTCATTTTTTTGCTTTCCAAATTTGACCACGTTTATGACGTCACAAGCAGGAATCAGGCTTGTACTATGTGACACCAACCCGAACTGAGTTTTTTTTTAATCACATCTTATTTTAGGAAACTGAAGCGAAGAGTATCAGAGGTATGTGCGACATTTTGCCATATTTATTAACAGAATGTTCCTCGTTACAAACTGTCCATAAACAAGGTGACACTGCAATGATTGATCATCATCTGAATAAAATAAGAGAATTGTCGTTTTATCTAGCCAAATATACAAAAGATATCGTAACGAAATATTCATCAACGCAATGATTCCAGTTTTAACATTTCCTTATTTATTAAAAAACTAATTGTTTCTCGTAAAAAGTTTTAATACAAGTGTTATGTTGGATTGTGCAATTGTTAAAAAAATGTTGCTCCAGATTGTTTTAAATTTGCGATTGTTCGTAGTTAATAGACTGATTTTATCATTTTAAGGTGCTAAAAAAGAATCTATTTACATCACTGTTGCCAGTTGAATAATCTTCCATATTATGTCAATAGAGAACTTTTATTTGTATAAAATGTGACTGAAATATATTCTATATATAAAGACAGTATGTACTAATAAGAGAAGCTTTTATATAATCCAATAAATAATTTTAATACTTGATGTAGTATGACTAGCACTTCCAAATTACAATAGCCAGGTTACCTCCAAAAAACATATAAAGCAAATTTTGGCATTCATATGAAATGTCAAACCCGAACCCTTCACCAACAACTACATGAAAAGGGGGCCCGAATTTCTTATCCATTTCGTCTTTAATCATCCTTGATGCAGCTTCATTATTCGTTGAATGCTTTTCACAAGCAGTTACAACCAATTCCATACATTCTTGTTTCATTTCTTCAGGCATATCGGAATGCTAGAAAAGCAATCAACCCTTGTTAAATCAATAAGATGACTCACCCTTATAAGGGGGTACGTATGCACGATCTTTTTAGTTTCTTCTGGCTTCTCACGTCCCTCGCCATCTCCCATTTTATCATTAAAACTCCCAGATTATATAAAATGCAACCTTTTAGTTTTTATCAATTATTTGTTAATAAAAGTGTAGAATAATTGTAAAATTGTAATTGGCGCGCGTGACAGTTGTCAAAACAAACTACTGCCAACTGTAGCAAATCTGTGGTACCAACATTATAGCAATAAATAACTTAAATGACTTGTTTACATAAAATTAATAATAAACGTGTTTTTTCGTAAATAACGTCGTGGAAGATGTCGAGATTTAGTGGAGTTCTTCAATTAACAGATTTGGATGATTTTATAACACCGTCACAGGTAAATTTCATAAAAATGACAACATAACCCCACTTTTTGATTTTGTCAGGAGTGCATCAAACCTGTCCAAATTGACAAAAATCGGAGCAGAACTGGGGCTAAAATCACAATACAAGATGATGGATCTTATTTTCAAGTTGAAACTGTAAAAAATTCTCATTATGTAACCCCTTAGTTAAGGTTAGTTCCAGGATGGGAGTACACAAAAATTGCAAAAAGTTGAAATTTCATTGTCTGATTGTTTGGCTTGTTCCGGTTGTATAACATCAGCTGAAAGTGTTTTAGTTACACAACAAAGTCAAGAAGAAATATTGCGTGTTTTTGAAGAAAATACGGGCTTAAAAAATGTAACAAAAACTCTTGAAGGACCCTTATAATGATCTTTTTACAGGCAGGGAAATCACACGAAGCCAAACTAATTGTAGTCTCTCTTTCTATACAACCAATTTTATCAATAGCTAGTCATTATAATCTTCCTGTTAATGAATGTGCTGCTAAACTTGTGACGTATTTTAAAAAACTGGGGGCTGATATGGTTATTGACCTGACTGTAGCTGAAGATTTCGCTCTTCTCGAAAGTCAAAAAGAGTTTATTCGCCGTTTCAGAGCTACAGAAAGTGACGGTGTTAAAAATGTAATCCCAATGTTGGCCTCAAGCTGTCCTGGATGGGTCTGCTATGCTGAAAAAACCCATGGCAGTTACATTCTTCCATACATTTCAACCACAAAATCCCCACAACAAATTATGGGTTCGTTGATTAAACACTGGGTTGGTAATAATCTTGGGGGACGTAGTATTTACCACGTGACACTTATGCCCTGTTATGATAAAAAATTAGAAGCAGCAAGAGAGGATTTTTTTAATAAAGAAACACAAAGTCGAGACGTTGATTGCGTAATTACAGCAAGTAAATTTTTAACGTTGTAAAAAAAAATCGTAATTGTGAAATTATAGTTGAACTGCAACAAATGCTGGAAAAAGATGGTTGTGCCCTTGAGAACCTTGAAAAATCGGAATTTTCACAACCTTGGCTTTTGAAACAAAATACAGACGTTACGCCTACTTTATGTAGGCATTTAGGGTCAGGTTCCGGGGGTTACGCTGACCATATTTTCAAATACGCCGCCAAGGAATTATTTGGTGTTGAGGTTGACCAATTAGAGTACCGCAATTTGAGGTAATTACAAAAATATCGTGTAAGCAAAAAAATAGATAGGCACCAAGCGTCACTTTAGACACATTAACGTCTGATACAAAATTTAAAATATACCTAAATTAAGAATCTTTTTACCCTCACATTACTCAGAGTTGCTCTATTATTATTTTTTTTAGGAATCCAGATTTTCGCGAAGTTGTTTTGGAGAAAGAAGGCCAAGTTTTACTACGTTTTGCGATAGCCAATGGCTTCCGAAATATCCAAAATTTAGTCCAAAAACTGAAGCGAGGAAAATCCCAATATCACTACGTTGAAATCATGGCTTGTCCCTCAGGTAATTAAATTTTTTATTACTCTAGAAACTATTTTGTAAATATACAGGGTGTCTTAACGGCGGGGCCCAAATTCGGCCTAAAGACGGTACTGCACTGAAAGAACTAACCACAGAATTAGAAAAACTGTATTCATCACTTCCGGTCAAAACACCGGAAGAAAATAAAGTGGTCAAAGATTTATATGAAGGATGGTTAAGTGGGATGGAAAGTGATAAATGTACTGCCCTTTTGCACACCCAGTATCACGCCGTGGAGAAAGCTACAAATGCTCTTAATATAAAATGGTAATTGGTGTAATAAAATAGTGAATTACACACTGCAGTTTTAATAAAAGTAGCAACACCTAATTAGGAACAAAAATTTATTAGGGACTTGTCAGAAGTGGGAAAGTTTCTGTCTTGCTTGTGTCTTTATTTGAAACACCGCCCATTTTAAACAAGTCCCGCCCACACAAATAAATTATAAAAATTTCAGTTGACAGGCTATATAAAAATACTTAAATATCAATTTTTCGAGTCTTTGAGTATTGCCAAAAAGTTACGGTTCGGGCTCGTGTAATTTTACGAAATTTTCCAGAGATTTTGGTATTTGATTTATATACGGAATTTGGAATTTACTAACCACTGTAGCACACAAACATTTCAAACTGATATGATCCAAAATATGAATATCAACATCTAATGTTTTGCTTACATCAGAGATGTAATCTGATGGACGGATCCCACGTGTATTCGGTTGGTCTATATGTCCTCCAAATAACAAAAGTAACTTGATTAACTAAAACACAAACATTATCATGGCAACACCACGCCTTCACTACTTACCCAATCAGAGTAGTTGTCAGGCTCTGTTGCGATATGTAAAGGGGTGGAGCCTAATTCGTTCTTGGCGTTCACTGGAGCGCCACACTCCAATAGGAATTTGATTACCTTAGGTTTGGGGAATATCACCTAATAACAATTATGATTGGACAATAAAATAAATAAATGAGAGGAGCTTACAATTGTATCCTCGTCTACAAAATAACTAGAACGGATTGTGTTACATTTAGAGACACACAAATGAAGTAAGGAGTCTTCTGTGAGGACACTTTTTGGATTCACTTTGACTAAATTTCCTATCAGTTTTACTACTGTTTCAATTTGTTCGTTATTTTTTGCCGTTTCAATCATTAAATAAATCAAATGTGTTACACATTTAAGAATTTTGTCGAAAAAGTCCACCTGACGTCTGTACACCGGTCTTATCGTTAGTAGCTGTCTAATTTCTGCAAAATAAGTTTAAATTAATTAATGCAGTATGCATTTTATTGGTTAAATTTAGAACTAGCAGATTCTGCTCTTAATTCCAAATTCCACCATCAGATCGCGTATTGCTTCTTGTTATTTCTCAATGGGGTGCAGAAAAACTGTCATTTGATAAAAGTACCTTAAAAAAGCCGACCTTATAAACATGTAAATAAGGTTAAATTTGCAAAGATCAAATTTCAAGCGATGAATAAATATACTAAATAAAATAAATAAGACCTAAAAATGCCGATATTCGATACCCCAAACATTTCATTTATTGATAAGTCACGAATCACAACAAACTTAAACTTAATGAAGAAATTAATGGAAAATAAAACGTTCGATGCACAGATTTCCTTCATTTCTAAGCTTCAACGCAGGTCTACCATGAGCGAATTCCAGCGAACCATGACGAATGTGAACGAAGTCCCTCCCATTTGTATGTGCAGATTGCTAATTTTATGTAGTCGGCCATTCTTGGTAGTTGGTTTACAGCAGTTTGGGTGACTTTGACAACACGAAACTGGCACGGTAATTTCTATTTTTGATT
Organism: Tribolium confusum; assembly: GCA_029207805.1. Lineage (NCBI taxonomy): Eukaryota > Metazoa > Arthropoda > Insecta > Coleoptera > Tenebrionidae > Tribolium > Tribolium confusum. The sequence goes on from JALGAY010000006.1 coordinate 19,114,599, forward strand.
AATTTCTCAATTATGCGAAAATTATTTGTAACTTGTGACTGGATTAAAACTAGAATGTCTTGAGTATTGGAGTAAAGTGTTTTCTCATATTTGGGTTTTTATGTAATTTTTATTCCGTCAAAGTTTAGCTATTATAATTTCAACCTCATGTATTAGTGCAATAAGGGCGATTTTTTAAAGTATGTTTTTAAGACAGTGCTTCGAATTTTCGCGGATTTTTGACGTCACACTTCTCCACCCCATTGTAACTTTTTTTCCTCACCTAAAATGTCTTTCGTGATAAGTTTAAACGTTGAGACAACATCATGAAACCTCTGCCTTGCATCATCCTCATTTTCCGGTACAGTTTTCTCATTAAAATCGACCATTTGTCTGACTAAAGCCTGGGCAGTAAAGCAAGTATCTGTATACAAAATCGAGTCTTTCTCAACTCGGATTTCCAAAGCTCGTCTCCACAAATCTATACAACGCTGGTACCTCAACATGTCAGCATACGCAGCCCCCCTGTACATCAGCCGAAAAATCGTGTCTTTATGATGGGGCCCCAAAATGCGTTCAGCTATTATCAAACTTTGAGTTCGAATTAAATCTAAATCAGACGAGATATTCTCAAATTCTTCAAAAGTCTCAAATTCTCGTTGATACCGATAGCCTTCCCTGGGTTCTTGAGGCGGGTGTTTCGGTAACAAGCCGTGTTTCACTCGGCATGTTAGCCCCTTTTTCCAGTGAGACAGCGCAACAGCTGCATCATTGTGCTCCTCGAGAAACGTTGCCCCCATTAATTCGTGTGCGTTTGCAAGTTTCTCGCTTGAGTAACAGATATTTACAGTAAGGTAATCGAAAATACGGACAGCCCCTTTAAGACACGCCATTTGTAAGGCGTCGTCACCGTAACGTGACTTGGCGTTGTAATTAGCTCCGTTTTTTAAGAGTAATATTGTAGTTTCCAGTCTGGAAATAATTAAGGTTAGGTGAGTGACCTGTAATTTTGTAAATATACCTGTGTTCTTGAATAGCGTAATGTAGAGCAGTCTTGTTCTGAATATCACGTGCATTGACATCAGCTCCGTGTTTAAGGAGAAAGTCACATAAGGGGGCACTCTGGACTGAATTTATGAGACAAGTGCCCCCGTTATAATTAGGTCGATTGATATCAGCCCCGTGTTCCACTAAATACTTAACGATATCAAGATGTGTCATAAAACAAGCAGATCTTACTGGGGTTGAGCCTGTATCTGATACAGCATTGATATCTGCATTGTGTTTAAGTAAAATCTCGACGACTGGTAATCGTCCGGAAACTGCGGCACACCACAGTGGGGTTACAACGTGGGTTGACCTAAAATATAAGTCAGAAAAGGGTGAGTTAAATAGGGACTCACCTGTCATCAGCTACTTCATATAAGCCTCGCTGTTCGATATCGGCTTGACATACTGTGATAAGGTCTTCCACGATTTTTGTAAGGCCTCTTTTACATGCGAGAAATAAAGGAGTACAACCGACTTTAACTCTATTTACGATTTCACGACGTATATTTGGGGGGTACTTCTCCAGACGGCCTAGTAAAGAATGTGAAAGACCCCAACCTGGGCTTGTAAATCTGCAGGCATCTAGAAGGTCGTGGAATATCTTGTTTTTTTCGTTCACAGGGTCCATTTTCGACGATTTCCACATTTTTTAAAGCTGTTTGTAATTTTAAATAATTGTTTTTATTTTGACAGATTGGGGATGGGAAAACTTTCACCGATACCAACCTAACCAATCTCACCAACTTGATAATTTAACATTATTTTTTGTAAATTTAACGCTTAAAAAGACAAACTTTAAATAACGTGCTTTGAAATACTAAAATGTGAAAAGTAATTGCTGTAAAATAGAATAAAAGTAAATATTTCAGATGACCTTGACATACATTTTGTTTCATACGATTGGTAGCATTGCATAATGACGTAAATTCAAATCAGGTGATAGTGACAGATGGGGCTAAAAGGATCTCTGATAAAAATAAAACAAATACAGATTGGTATAAAGATTATATTTTAGAATTTAACGGCCAGTAGAAACACGGAACGACTTTAAACAATAAAGACATAACACGTAATAGACTTTGTTTCACCTAACAATTAGTTTCTTGTCACAATTTGATCACTTTTTCCTAAATCTAAGCTTTGAATGTTCTCACTACTCTCGAGACGTATTGACGGCAAATTGGACATTCTGCTAGTCTCTTTCCGCAGTCAATACAAGTGGCGATATGTCCGCATTCCAATAAGACACAATCCAACGGTGCATCCATACACAATTTACACAGATCTTCAACATTCTCAGGCAAATCTTGTTTGTGCCTCAAATTGTCCTGCCAGAGACGTTCAACTTTCTCTAACAGTTCAATTTTTTCGACACAGCCTTTATAATCCACTCTGTTGTAAGCCAGGATAATTTTTAATTCCTTAGCTGAGAGATTCCCTAATTCTTCAATACTTGCATAATCTGAAAGTTTTGGGATTTTTCGAAAGACCGGGCTTGATTCGGCTGTGGACGTTGTTGGTTGAGGCGGATCGGGGATTACTGACGGCTGAGGGGGCCTTGGAGGAGGCCCGCGCCGTTCTTTGGGTAAAGTGTTTGAATTTTGACCCTGACTAAATCTTGGGTCAGTGTATAAATTCCCTGAGCTGCTTGATGCAAATACTGGACGATCAGGAGATCTTCTCCTTTCTAGATTGTTTAGTCTGTCTGGGAGACTAAGAACTGACTCAAAATTACCTTAAAGAAACTAGTTAGAAACAAACAAGTTTATAATAAGATTTATTACTAAAAATCTTATTTAGGACTGTTGAACTTTTAGTGCTTTTGACTGGAATAGTCCGGTTACACAATAAATCCACCAGTTCGCGTTTTTCTGCAAATTTGTTTGCTTGTAGTCAATATTTATTTAATCAACAATGAATTACCCACCAACTAGACCAACAGTTGTAACATTGTGACGGTTGAGATATTCTTGTAAATCTCTGGACTTTAATTTCATTAATTCGCTTATATCGGGAGGTCTTGTTATTAGAATTGTACATTTTTCGCAATAGCATATGCTAAAATAAAGAATTAAACACTTTTACAGTAAATTTAAGGTGATTTACCCGTTTAACCGTTTCATGCATTTTGTACAATATTGTTCTCTACATTCCCCACATTGCATTATCCAAATCGAAAGACGAAACGACGAACCACACTGTTTACAACGCATTTTACCAAATATTTTGACATCTAATTGTTTAAATTAACAAAATAAATGAGTCATAATTAATTATCTTTCTGCTGATATTATTAAAATTGATAACCTATGCAAATGAAATGCCAGTTTTGACATTAGTAACATTTGACAGATGAAAATTCGCCTTTTTTCATTTTTTGTTGCACCACTTCAGCACAAAAATAAATAAACCCGGATCGCTTTTGTCATATTAAACAAAAGCGCATCAACCCAAAATTTTGGCTTTGTAAATTGTTTTTTTTACCGCGAATCTGGACTTTCAAAATGTAGGTTATGTTATATGTCACAATGTCACGATGACGTCATGACAGACCCTAATGGATGCAACGTATTGTGTGTTGAATAACTACGGCTAAAATTTATAATAAGTATAATGAGTTGCCTAACCTTGGGCTACGCAAATACACTTGTAATATTTTTGAGTAAATGTATTTATATAATTATATTCAAAATATCTAAAAGTGGGCTGACACTTTTTAATACCTTTCCATAAATCAAAAAATAGCAATTGTTTAATTTATGGAGAGGTAAACCTCCGCATTCTTGATTCAAGAGATATAGGGCTCGCCAATTAAAAAGTCGTGAAAGTAAAAAAGTCGTAAAAACTATGTAAACAGTCATTAAATTAAATAGCCGTGGCCTTGATACAATCGACTAGCTTTATTTTCGATGTAACAAAGTGTAAAATAACTAATCATTGACATTCTCCAACTGGACAACTATGTCAACATTTTGTTACTAATTGATCACAGAAGGGCAGCTGTGCCCTTGAACCCTGTTCTGTGATTTTATACAACAATAGTCATCTGGCAAGTGACAAGTTCAGGAGTAGTGACTAGTGACGACACAAGTATTGGTGTAAATATCGATATATCGATTTTGTTTGTTTCGATATCTGATATTGATACATCAATTTTCAAATAAAGTAGCATCAAAAGTAGTTGTGTAAAAATTGATACTTCGATTTTACTTTCTTTTTGTAAAAAATCAATTTTTTTGTCAAGCCTTCACCTTCAGCGTTATTTTCTATTTTTTTAAATTTGTTTTTTGTATAATATTTTGAAAGTCTTGTTTTTTAACTTTATGTAAGGTTTTTTGTTTCAGATTTTTTTTACAATTTTTGTTGTTTTTTGTATGAAATGTTCAATAAACTAATTTAAACAATGAAAATCTTTATTATCTCAAGCACACATGGATAAGTATCGATATATCGAGGTTTTCTATAGAAGGTGTCCACGGTGTATCGATATACCTTTTTTATCTGATATTGTCTTCACTATTTAGGAGTAATACCATAAACTAGAGATACCAGCACTCTGACTGAGCTCTTTTAAAAAGAAATATATATACAATTATGTTAAAATTGATAAGAAAATAAGTGATTCGACATCAAATATCCTCAAAAATGTAATTAACTAGAAAAAAAAGAAGATTGTGGCAGCGGTGGGATTCGAACCCACGCCTCCGAAGAGACTGGTGCCTTAAACCAGCGCCTTAGACCGCTCGGCCACGCTACCTCATACTATCATTGCAATTGGAGTGTGCTCAATTCCTATTCCTGCAATTTAAAAATAGCCTGTATTAAGATTAGATCACAATCTGTGGCCAAATCTCAATTAATTTGATTCCCTTGAACCCAATAATGTTTTAAACCGACGTCTTTAATAGTTTAAATTAACATTCCTCAATTCAAAATCCACACATAACAACCCCAACATCAAATTTAATTTAACCCTCTTCTGTATAATTGTTTATACGTACTGTAAATAAAATATGTATACAGATTTGTCTAAAAGTATGGAACTAAATGATTTTCAGGCAGACTATAAACATTTAAAAAAATGCATGGAGGTTGAATAGTTATAAAAATGCAATTTTATTAGTCTATGTAGATTTATTTATTATTTAAGTTTTTAAGATAATCATAACAATTTTTTTAAGCAGAAATCTACCTGACTTTTTTACTCCGCAAAAAACTTTTTAAGTGATAAGAAATTCAATAAATTCCTATTATTGACGTAGTTTTTCCACCTCTTCAGTGAAAAAGTGAATACAAATAAATACACAAAATTATTTAAATATATTATTAATTATTTTAAATATATTTTCTATACACAAAATTATTTTTAAAATATTGTAGGAGAAAAAAAAATTTTTTTTGTAGTTTTGACCGTCTGTGTAGCGTTTTAAGATTATGCCAGTACTGCAGAAATTTTAAACTTTCAATATATTTATTTAAATATGTTTCAATACTTTTCGTCAGTTTATTTTAATACAAATCAATTTAAATTGTGCTTCATTCAATGTATTAGGTGACTTAAACGTATACATATACATACTATACATTATACACTATCTCAACAGTAGAACAGAAATAGTAGAAATAGTACACCTAAAATTTTAACAAAGTTTAAAGTCTTGAAACTGCTGCAAAAATTCATTAATAAAGCTGTTCAAGTTAGAAAAAGCTTCAATTTTTTCCTAAAAATATGCTTTTAAGAATCGGATCTATCACCGACCAATACTAAGTAAACTAATGCTACAAGGATGTTTATATACAAAAAACAATGTGTCTAAGTACACGTTTAAATTTTTATCCTTCTTTTATCAAACTAAAATTCGAAGCTGTTTAAAAATTTGGTCATCTTCGGAAGTTTTTTTCACACAAAATGTTAAGATTATGTTTACTGTTGCCTTCAGAAATTCAAGTTTAAACTTTTATCTTTAGAATAAGTCAAAAAGATGTAAAATATTACATTAATTAGCAAAATTATTGCATAATACGCAAAAAACAGGTTTTTTTAAATTATTGATTTAATTTATAAGTGTAACTCAAAATCTGTAAAACTGTACGGAGGGCTTAATCCAGCGCTCTTCCGAGACCCATTAAAAAAATCCAATTTTTTTTTTGTTGAAATAGGAGATGTTTTCGTTTTTTGTAGAGCCTGTGTTTGACACCATGTACCTATAACTTATTTAAACAACAAATTTACAAGAAACGCTTTATTAAGTACATATAAAGTACAAGAAATGATCTACCCAGAAAAGAAAGATGATTCCGATTAATAAATTTTTGTAGGAGTTACAAGATTTTAAATTTTGTTAAAATTTTAGGGTGTTCCATTTCAATTGTTGAGCGCTGTATATATGCAAAAAAATTGTGATAACAATAATAAAGGTTTTCAAAATTGCATATAAAAAATATTTTTTTTACTACTAGTCTCAGAAGACATCATTATTTAGTTTGTCGAGAGGGTGTGAAGTTGTTTTTCTCTCCTAGTAGTCAATAATGATTATAAACCAAGGGAGATAAAGTGCTAGAGTTGAGTGGATACCGACATTTAACTGTGTTGCATGATGCGAATATCTTCGCAATTTTTATAAACGATAGATATAAGTGTTCACCAAGGAGGTTAGATAGAAAGGAGAGAGTACGCCCTATACTTCCCGTGTAAACAGTTTGGTACCAGCTTGGTACCAGTTTATGACAGGTTTCAACTGAAGCGCAGAATCGACAGATCCTGTTTGGCTGTGTTTGGTCTCGCACAGTGGCGTAGCTGACGCAGGATCCTAGTTTTTGTTTGGTTGTTTACAAACAAACGTTGTTTTGTTTTTTTTTACTGATTTTTTTGGTCTGTGTGAAGTGATTGTTAATATTTTTTCTTATTGTTGTTGTCGTTTTGTTGTGTTTTTATTCTTTGTTTAAACTTTTTACACCACATTGTGTGACGCTACTGACTTTAACCTCGTGATGCGCCTGCTTTCAGTACCAGTTTATAGCTTTGCGCAGTGAAGGCGGCAGGTCCATTTCTTTCAAGTTGTACTCTCTCCGTCCTATCTAACCTCCTTGGTGTTCACCGAAAAAATAATGTCCGAAATTAGGTGCACTAGAAATACCTAATAAACAGTTTATTTAATATTTGTGATTTCAAGGCAAGTTTGTTTAACACCGCACCTCATCTCTAATATGCCAAAACAAAATGGTGCGCTTGCGCGAAATATCTTCTCAAATGTCAAGTGTGTGTTTGATAGATCATAATAATCTTGATAAAATCTATGCCAAACGTTAAAATGCAGAATAAACGCATAATTAAAACGTTGATGTTTTAATAATGAAATATTTTTAATCCAAGAAAATGGAAAAAGGTAGTCATGCTTCAACCAACCAGTGATCAAATCCGTTGATTGCATTAAAAAAATATTGTAATTTTTTACAGCTTTATACATGTATTTTGGTCTTGTCTTATTGTAAAAAACACTTTGTAGTGTGACGAAATGGAAAATTCTTTGAAAATTGGTAGGTAAATAAAGTTGTAAATAACATAACCTCAAACACAAGAACAGAAAATTTACTTTTAATTTATGCAGAATTAATAAAAATAACTGCTATTAAAGTTGTAAATAATGAAGATGGGCTTTCATAAGGTTACACGTCAAGTGTGGAGCCCTATGTATAGTTAATTTGACCATATGTGTTGTTGCAAATTCCATTGTTCAAGTTTCCGACCAGGAAAGCGGGGGCTGCCAACTTAAATCCTGAACTAGGGGTTCTGAAGATTTCAGTTGATGGAAAATTTACGCTATTTTGTTTTTCAGTACATAAATAGTTGCTTACATAAAAGATGCTTACAATAACGTCCTTTTCGGTTTTTATCTGTGAAGTTAAATTTCCGAAGTGGAAAAATGTAAGTAGTTAAATATCAATCGTTTTTATTTTCATCAAATTTACTTTTCGACAATAAATAAAGACACGTCATGTTTAGTCTGGATGTGTGCTCGTTAAGTGAGGTTATATTTTTATATGACAATTAATAAATTAATGTGCTAGTAGTGAAAAAAATCATATATAAACCACGGTAGAGAAAACTATTATAGCCTCGCATCTATTATTGCCCTCGATGCTACGCATCTTGGGCACTAAACCCGCTCGGCTATAAAAAGTGTTTTCTCTACCTTGGTGTATAATGTACTATTTTTGGTATATCTCGGAAATCGCTCAACCATTAATTATTAAATATAATGCTAAATGTGCTCTTTTTATTGATAATGATTAATGACGAAATTCTGCTAGGTACATCTTTTCAACTCCAGTTGTAGTACCTCCAGTATATGTTTGTCGTAATTATTCTTTTTTTACTTATTAACCCGAAATTTTTATAGCAAAAGTGAATATTCTAGTGGCTTCTAAATGGAAAATGAAATTGCCAAATTTTACTAAAACCAAGCATTTTCAAGATATTTACGTTTAAAGTAAAATATTTAAAAAAACAACAAATTTTAACTTCGATTCCCTCTACCTCTTTTGGTATAAAGAAAAGTTTTGTTAACTAGCTATATTTTGGTTTGAAAAATATCCAGTATTTTTTTTTTTTGTTATAGATTTTTCAATAATTAGTTTTTGTCTATAATTTTGTCATCACTTAAAATTAGACCTTTTTTTTGCAATTTTCATCATTTGTGGTGCTCCACAAATTATTGCTTTATATTAGTTGACATAACAGTATTGTTTTATTCATTTTAAAACGACTTTAATTCAAAATTTTCACTTTCAACATTTCACTGCTTTAACCACGTTTGTGACGTCAGTCCTTCTACATACAAACTTCCGATTTTATTTAACTTAAAAAAGCTATAATTCAACTTTTTGTTGCAGATTTATTACTTATTTAAAATTGTTATTACGTAGTTAGGTACTTTTTTCTCTAGAACATGGTTACGAATTCTCCATTTTTTTACATAACAATGTCATATTTGTATGATTCATTGTTTTTTTAATACGTAATACTTTCCTTTGTCTGTGCCTGCGATCACATGATGTTTTTTAATGGCGACTTATTGATATTCTTACACAATTTATTCAGTATGTCGCTTATTGTTGTGACGAACGGGCGCTAATAAATCTATTTAATAAAAATTGACGGTCGCCTAGATTAAACACCCAATAATACCAAACAATTTCACTTTCTACGACGCACGTTTAGACAACAAAGTTGTCATCCTCAGGTGGGAAATTAAACTAATACTATAATCTAGACGGCCGTGTAAAAATCAGTAGTTTTGTTCCAACAATTATTCAGAATTGTGCTGTATATACGCAGTAGCGTTTTTGAGGTCCGAAATTGTTATTGCGCATGCTCAGTACAATTTTGAACTGTTATTAGAACAAATCCGAACATTTTATTGACCAAGAGTCATTGTGAGACAAAATTGACGCTTAATATTAAAACATTTGAAAATCGGTTGATTGGTACCCGTAAGTATATTTCACTTTGTGTTTCCTTTTAATTAATTTTAGGAGCTCCTTACGTTTAACATGTTATATCAACTGAAATTAAATTGTTTTGTTGAGACCGTGCAAGAAAGCTTTAAATAATTGCGATGGCAAACGGCAAAGGGACTGCTTCAAGGAGATTTATATTTTTGAAACAGCTCAGAAAACTGTAAAAATTTAACAGTTCCAGTTAATATTTATTATTATAATATAGTTATTAAAAAAAACAAGTTTGATGTAAAAATATTTTTTTTTAATTTACAAAACAGGTTTATACCACACGATCTCTCCATTCAGACAACCGCTAACCAACATAAAATCCCTAGGATTAAATTTACAGGAAACAACAATTTCACTATGATAATCATTAAGTTCCAGTAACGTTGTCAATTGTTTAGGTTTTTCAGGCACACAATAAGTCAGTTCTTCATATTTTTCACTAAAACCTAACAACCTAATGCCTTTATTATATGGTGAACATATAACACGACCGTCTGGCGAGTAACACAATTCTTTGATATAACCTCTTCCGACGTTCTTTTCTTGAACAAAATGAGTCAATCGAGGTAAATTCACTACAAATTTATTTCTTTCTTCTGGATGTTGTTGAAAATAGTCACTGTAACTATTCCTCCCAATCAGTCCACTATTAAGAATTCCAATCGATGGTAATTGGACATTCTCAAACATATTTGGTTGTGCTTGTCTGTCATTTATATACTGATAATTCGCAATATACCCCATCCACAGATCCGTAGGTCTCTGATTATTCGCATTACCGTCATCAGAATCAGAATTTTGCGATCCTTCACCTTCGTCTACATCATAACTATTCTCACAACTTTCATAATGAAACATGAAAAGTTCCCGTTTTTGAATATCATGAACACAGGTGGCTTCTTCACTCTCATTCCCACTCAAACACCTCGAAACGGCATTCCACCCATGCGGATGAATCTGTAACGAGCTTATCACCTCTGCATCTATAGTAAAATCATCTATAAACTCGACTCGATTTCTTCGCCTTGTCGGCAAAAATAAATAATTGAATATAGTACCAGAAGGGAAACTCTGACCAGTCATCTGCATCAGTCTATACAAAACAGGCTGAAACAAAAATCAGTGTCATCGAGCGATAAAACTAACTTGACCTGACCGACCTTAAATGACCTAAAATCGTTTGCTAAAGTGGCTAAATTCAAGTCATGGACGACTATCATGTAACCACTAGTTGTCGAAATGACCATTTTTGACCCATCGGGGGATAATTTAGTCCGCATTAGGCCGTTCATTAGAAAAACTTTATCGTAAAGCATACTATTCTCAGTTGGGCTTTTCAAATCCCAAGCGTAAATACTACCATCAAATGCTGATGTTACCATAACGTTGTCCCTTTCCGAAAATTCGATATTTTTGACCTATGACAACACAATTAATAGGTTTGTTTAACAGTTCAGAATTAAACTGCACATGCGCAGTACCGTTTTTGCAGTCCAAAATCTCTAATGCGCATGCTCAGTACAGTTCTGAACTGTTGTTGAAACAAATCTATTAAAAATATAAGTTTTTCTAATAAAAAATTAAGTGCGGAGTTGGGTTTTGGCAATCGAAGTGGATGGACGTGCGATATCGAGGTTTACCGCGAAACTGCGCGGCCGTGAATTAACGAAAAGTAAATCGAAAGCAAAAAAGTATAAAAAATTTGAGAAAGACGATACGTCTGAAGAAATAAAAAGGAAAAAAATATCACACAAAGATGACATTTTTAAAAAGAGCAAATTAAAAATAACTTCGTTGTGATTGGCTTGGAAATAAATAAAAAATACAACGATGTGAATAATTTATTGAAACAATAATATGGTAGATACAAAAGAAGATATTAAAGAAGACTTGGGGACAAGAACAAAACTATGTAAAATAGGACTCGGTAACTGGCTAGACAAAGAGAGAGAGAGAGTAATGAGAAATAAAGGAAAATCATGACAATCCAGAAAGAATATGCATAAACAGCGAAATAATAAAGGAAGAGCAAGATGCACAAAAAAACGGGTAAAGGAATACCGAAAAGAAAAATTGTGAATAGAGATGTGACAAAGAACGAGAAATTTTGAAAGAAATTAAAACAACAAACCAGCGAGTATCCATCAGTACCAAACCATCCAATAAAAAACTGGAAAGAAACGAAGGTAGAATTATTCGTAAAACGACCCAAACTGTAAAAACGATTAGGAGAAAGGAACCAAACAAAGAAACTAGAGAAATGATAAAACTAAAAAGAAAACTTAAAAAATGAACAAAACGAGATAAAAGTAGGAATATGGAATGTAAGAAGGACTGGAAAACGAAAGCAGGTAGAGGAAAAAATAATAAAGTAAAACATAGAAATCATAGGAATCACGGAAACAAAAAGAAAGGAAAAAGATTAAGAAAATACACAAAAAGAATTTTGGATAATTTGATCACAAGTAAGTGAAAAAGAAACAAAAAAAAGAGTTGGATTAACAATCGCTCCACATACGGTATGTCCCCAGATCGACTTTAAAAGAGAAAGAAATTTCTTATTTTTGATTTCTCAGAAAATATCGTTCTTGTTGATTTCCCCTTCTTCTTTTCAAACCCCTAAAACACCAATTACTTTTTATTTATCTCTAACGGTTTTCAAGATATCATTTTTCTTCAAAATTTGGACTTAATTTTTTCGTAATTTTTAGAAGTAACTCTAGTAGGCGGATTTCATTGAAAAATATCACTGACAGCAGATGACAAATCTAATAAGTTAGTAGCACTGCAAATTAAATCTTCGCTAATTTGAACAGTATTTATCTTATACTGTTGACTTTACAACTAAGAATTTATCTAATTCAATGTAACATTACATTATTGGCCCATATTTTTTTGATCAAAATTTAAACAAAATTCATATTTGGAAATGTTGCCAAAAAATGTTAATTGATAAACTGGATGAATTGCCGTTAAACTACCGAATAGAAATGTTTTTCCATCACGATGGGTGCCCTGCTCATTATGTCGGTATTGTTTGCCAGTGGCTCAATACAGAGTTCCATGATAACTGGATAAGGAGAGATGGTAGCATTTTATGGCCAGCGAGAAGTCCTGATCTCACAATATTGGACTTTTATCTGTGGGGTCGTTTAAAACAAATTGTGTACAGTGAGCCACTAGTCAATGATGTAGAGCAGTAGAAAAATAGGATACAAAATGCAGTCCAGTCCTTATCAATCTTAGAAATAAGACGCAGTTTCAATGAATGTAGAGCTCGTATTGAAATCTGTAAATAAAATTTCATTTTACCATTTGTTAAATTTATTAAATAAAACTTGAGCCCAATTCGAATATTTTTTAGCAATAAAATAATATTATCTCAAGAACTGTGCGAGTTGAATAAAAAGTAATTTGTGTTTTGGGGGTTTGAAAACAAGCAACAAGAGTAAAATTTTTTGAGAAATCAAAACTAAGTCATTTTGTCCTCTTTTAAAGCTGATCGGAGGGACATACTGTATATTAGGTTTGTTCTTAAGGCTCATTAAAACCAGTTCAAAACCTTCCATTCCTTACATTTCAAAATACATTTGCTTAGAACAAAATAATGCTCGAGCAAGAATAAGGGTTGAACAAAGACTGCCTCAGCTCTGACAGTTTTACGAGTTAGAGATATTCCAATTTAACGACGCATATAGAAGGTGTTTATAAATGATTGTAGTGTCGTAGAAGGCTGTGAAAATTTTCGATATCCCGAATATTCATTGTAATGTCCTATTTCGGCAACGGGAAATTAGAGAATAATTCCTAGAGTTATTCATTTGTCTAATAATTGTGATAGTAATAGCTAAAATCATTGTCATTAAAAGGCATTTTTATTGTTTCCACAGCCTTCTACGACCCTACAATCATATGTAAACACTCGTTACTAAAGGAAATTCAACAATGAGAAATTCAAAACAGAGAAAAAATGAATGACGTAGAACGAAATAAAACACCTAACTCGAGATAGGCGATAATAGAGTCAAAGACGACAGACTCAACGCCAACAGCCTTAATAATGGTAGGAAGGCTTTAGAACTAAGTATACTCAAAATATATAAAAGTGGGCTGACTTTAAGACCCTTCTATAAACCAAAAAAAGCCATTGTTCCATTTTCTTAATAGATAATCTTAATTTATGACAGTTTCCTCAGATAAAGTTCGTCTTATCCCCATTTCTAATAAAACCTTCTACGCAAGTAAAGATTCACGTTCTTATTGCTATTTTTTAAGTTTTTAACTTTTTTTAAAGCTTATGGCTTAAAATGCAACGAACAACAAAACGTATTGTATTAAGAACGTCGCACATTTATATCTTCTTTAGCGCGACGACAAAGACAAAGCATCTACGGTAGTATTAGAAACTCGAATGCAAACCAGATGGCCGCGCAGTCAATAACCTCAGTGTAATTCAATACCTAAAAAATTAAAAATTTTGGGTATAAGACTATAATTCCTTGTACTTCTGTTGCAGCAACAAAGGTTTCTGCAACGTAGTTTAAACAATTACAATACTTTTGTTATTTAAATGATTCGTTTGTTCTGTCAAATTCACACGAAGCTATAAGTCGTAGATTAAGGCATACTGTAATAATTTTATTACAAATAGGGATAACTCCATGAGACAGACTTTAGGAAGGCTTTAGAACTAAGTATACCATACTCAAAATATATAAAAGTGGGCTGAGTTTAAGACCCTTCTATAAACTAAAGAATAGCCATTGTTCCATTTATAGAAAAGCCTCGTAAGGATGGATCTTAATTTATAACAGTTTCCTTTATTAGATGTAAATATATATTTGCGAGCAAAACATCTGGAGGAGGGAACTGTCAAAACAAAATCCATCCTTACGATGGTTTGCTTTTCCATAAATGAAACAATAGCTATTCTTTAGTTTATAGAAGGGTTTTAAAAAGTCAGCCCACTTTTAGATACTTTGAGTATATATAAATAAGTAATATTAAGTACCCAATTCGAGTGGCCATGTAACGTTTTAGTCTGACTTTTAAGGTTCCTAGTATCCCATAACTTAATCGTGTTATCATCGGAACACGTCGCAAATTGCCTATCATCTAAAAATCTGAAAGTAGGCGTCAGAAAAAATCAGTTTTGAGGTTATGTTCACCTGACACAGTTCACACAATTATCGTGTGCTTTTTCCATAGTTTGTAGCAATTTCTGTGTGGAGGCATCGTAGATTAATACGCAGTTGCGTTCACAAGCTGCTACAAGGAGTTTTCTACAAGAAAAAATACATTACTTGTCAAGACAAGTTGTGTGTTACCCGTCGAGGCTAAACTCCAAATTAAAAATACCTCCACCGGTGTTACCCGGATTATGTTTGTATTTAAGAGAGTAACTCTCCATTTTACTGTACAATTTTGCATAAAGATCATCGTCACAGCCGATATATGACTTCAACCCCAACTCACGGATTCGGAGAATTTCATTTATACTGTGCTTAAAATTGGGATTGGGGGCTATTCGGGATGGTTGTTGGGGGATACTCATTGTAACACAGAATTACATAATACTTCCCGAATTAATTAACTTTATTTAAAAACTTTTTTACACATGACTTTATTGTTGTTATGAATAAACGAGACGTCAACTGTCAATGACTGTCAATATCAAATCTGGGGAGAAACTAAAAGTCCCTAGGCTGTGGCGGCATTATTTGAATAAGCAGGATTCGCCATAAGTTTGTTCGCAGAAAGGATTACTTTGAGACTACAGTTATGTCTGTACCATTCTCGCCAATAATCAACGTATTTATCAACAGTCAAAACAAGCCAAGTCGTGTAAGTAAAATTTATAGCAGCAATTCCTTAAAAATATTTTTTTCAAATCAAATTACGGTTTTAAGCACTGTACAAGATAAGATAAGTAGTTCAACTGGCATTTCTGAAGTGGCACAGTTCTATTCAACGATAAAAAAATTAAGAAGGATCAACGTGCAAATAACATTAAGATAGACAAAGCCAGCAAAATTGACTATATGTGTCTTCTTTCCACTCATGGATAAATAAGGAAGCGTTAGAGAGAAACAGAAAAAAGCCTGTACTCTGAGTTACTTCTCTTATCTTGTACTGTGGTTTTAACTTACCAAAAATTGCAGTAAAAGCCATTGCATGCGACAAGAAATTCTTCTGAAATTTTGATTTAGCTAAAGATTCGCAAAGTAACATCAACATGTATGTTGTTGTGACCGTTGAAGGCGTATAAACAGCCAAAGTTATAACATCTACCACTAATTCTCTAAAATGCTCTCCAGGGTGTCTCAAAAAAATTAAAATTGACCATAATATTCCATATCTACAAAATCACAAGTGTCTATAGACGATTCACAAATGCGAAACGTACTCTACCGGTGGAATTTGTATTGTAAACGTGCGTTATTGAGGGAATAACAAAAGAAGCAAGGTTGGATGGAGCCTGGAACAAATTTTGTGGCCGATATAGAGGCCGTAAAACAATTCTTTTTTGACCGGTTGCACAACAATATTATTTATTTTAAGGATTATTAGGTTTTTGTGAAATCTAAAACACTTGAGCCTAATATGTATTTTTTTTTTTGTACGTATATACCTACTTATGATTTTGTGTGTTTTTTTTAATAGAAATGTTAGATTGGTGCACCTGTCGTATCCAATTTTGAATGAAAAATTTTTACAACATCGCAAAAATGGAAGTTTTATTCACAGGTTGTATCCCTCAATAACGCACGTGTTCACCCCCAGAACGTGTATCGCTTTTTGTTAATTGTCAATAATTACTTTGGTTCTCTTATCACTCTAAAGTGATACTGGCACAATTCGCATTCATTTCGGTTGGATTCATTCAACCAAATTTCCAGACAATTCAAATGTGCTAAAGCTATGGATCCTTTACATTTACAAGGGGTCAGTAAATCCCCTGAGCTGTAACCTCCGTGACAAATCCTACAAATGTAGTCTTTCCCCTATAAAAGTCAAATCAAACTCAAAATGTACAAAATTTGGGACTGACATCATAATGTATACACATTTCATCACAACTTGGTCGTTTTTTGGCCAGGAGAGGCCGCGTTATAGCATCAGAAGGCGCGAAAATGTCGGAGAGACCCCGCATTCGAATCGATCCATCACTGTTGAAAGAAGAATCTACGAAATGACTTAAATTTTAGTTTTCGAAGTTGGAACTTACTATCAGAAGCAGTAGACGACGATGAAGGAATCATTTGACGAAAACACTAAAATTTTGACTACGACATGGCGGGAAGTGACGTTTTGAGTAGGTATCCTAGATTAAAATTATAATCTCTAATTGTCTATCTTTGGCAAAATTAAACCCGTTTTGGGGCTCTATTTATTTCTATTCAAATTTTGATACTTTCTTTGTTACGTTTTTTGAACATTATAAATTCAAATTTTACTCACTAATTGCCTATGTTTGACAAAATCAAACCTGTTTTTAAGTTTTTAGAGTTTTTGAGCCTCCGTTTTCTAATGCGATTTTGATAATTTGCTTGTTTCAACGTTTTTTAAGTGTTCTAAATTTATACTTGCTGGCTAATAGTTATCTAAGTTTGGCGAAACTAAACCCGTTTTTAAGGCTCTATTTTCTAATACAATTTTGATAATTTTTCTGTTACAATGTTTTTCGAGTAGATATTCTAGATTCAAATTTTGCAGCTAATTGTTTATGTTTGACAAGATTGAATCTGTTGTTTTTGTTTTTTTGAGGCTCTATTTTCTAATAAAATTTTGATAATTTCCATGTTAAAACGTTTTTTGAGTATTTTAGATTCAAATCTTGCTGGAGAATTGACTATGTTTGGTATAATTAAACCCATTTTTGTCTTTAGAGTTTTAGAAAACTACGTTCTTTAATCAGATTTTAATATTGTTTTGTTTACAATTTTTTGAGCAGTCGAGATTCAAATTTTGCTTACTATCATTTAAATTTAACAAAATTAAACTCATTTTTGTCTTTTAAAGATTTTGAGGCTCTATTTTCTAATAAAATTTTGATAAATTCTGTGTTACAAAGTTTTTTAAGTATTCTAGATTCAAATCTTACTCGCTAATTGTCTATGTTTGGCAAAATGAAAATTGTCTTTGTTTTTTAGAGTTTTTGAGCATTTTGAGCCGTTCCTTAATTAGATTTTAATAATTTCTTTGTTACAACATTTTTTGAGCAATCTAGATTCAAATTTTGCGTGCTATTATCTAAATTTGTCAAAAATAAACCCATTTTTGTCTTTAACAGTTTTTGAGGCTCTATTTTCTAATAACATTTTGATAAATTCTATGTTACAAAGTTTTTTGAGTATTCTAGATTCAAATCTTACTTGCTAATTGTGTATATGTATTTGACAAAATCAAACTTGTCTTTTAGAGTTTCTGAGGCTCCGTTCTCTAATCATATCGTGATAATTGTTTTGTTACAAGGTTTTTTGAACATTCTAGATTGAATTTTTACTTGCTTTTATTTAAATTTGGCAAAATTAAACCCATTTTGTCTCTTAGAGTTTTTGAGGCTCTATTTTTTAATAAAATTTTGATAATTTTTATGTTAAAAGTTTTACATAGAGTATTCTATGTTTGAATTGTCAATGTTTGACAAAATCAAGCTTGTCTTCGTTTTTTAGAGTTTCTGAGGCTCCGTTCTCTAATCAGATTTTACTAATTTCTTTGTTACAACGTTTTTTGAGCCTTCTAGATTAAAATTTTGCTTGGTATTATTTAAATATGGCAAAATTAAACCCATTTGTGTATTTTAGAGTCTTTGAGGCTCTATTTTCTAATAAACTTTTAATAATTTCTGTGTTACAACTTTTTTTGAGTATTCTAGATTTAAATCTTACTCGCTAATTGTCTATGTTTTTCAAAATCAAAACCATTTTTATCTTTTAGTGTTTTTGAGGCTCCATTTTCTAGTAAAAGTTTGATAATTTCGTCATTGCAATTCAAGATGGCTGAAATTTGAATTTCAGGCGCCGTATTGAGACTGTTTGAATTACCTACTCTACCTGCTCTCATTAAAGGAGTCCATCCGGTACGATCTTTAGCATCCACACACAATCCGATTTTTAAAGCAAATTTCACATTTTCCACATCATTGGAATCTACAGCGTGGTGTAAAATAGTAAGACTATTAATATCAGTTGTGTTGATATCACAACCCTTATCAATCAATAAATTTGCTATTGTTAAGTGTCCCAAAGAAACGGCAACAGCTAGGGGGCTTTTCCTTGTGTAGAAACTCGGAGTGTTAATACTAGCACCCAAAGTTATTAATAGATTCACTAATGTAGGATCATTTTTCTCAATTGCTTGAACCAGAGGTGTTTTCATTTGTTTATTTTCGGTTTCGAGTAAAACAAGACTGGAAAAAACCATTTTATAATTTTTTTTTTGAGGAAAATTAACAACCGAGAATGTGCGATTTTCCGGATTAAGGGGGTTTTTCCAATTTTTATTGCTCGTGTCAGATGCATTGTAAAAAAGGGACCTTCCAAAGTCGCTCCTTTAAACTGAATCCAGTCTTGGCTTGTTTCTGGTTTTATCTGAAAATCGTAGCAGGTGCAAGGTGCTAAATCTTTGATTTTGAGCTCGTTTTTGGCGCCCCAATAAACCACAACCCACTTTTTTAAATCATTCAGAATTTGCACCACACAAATACAGTCATTTAACAGTTTTATATCTTTCCAAGAAAAAATTACATGGTTTTGGCCCCGATTAATCATCACAGGTTTGTGATTCACCGCCATTTTTATATTGATCAAACAAATGCTTATTATTGAGTCATTATTGAGGTCTTTTTACTAGTTTTTTTATTAATTTTAACTAAACTAACAACTCTAAACCAGTACCTTTTAAAAAAAATTTAATAAAAAAGTATAATTACAACTTTGTTATGCATGTAAAATAATTATTTTGTAATAATTATCACTTGGTTCAAAATTTAGTTAGCGGTTCTACAGATTGACGCTATGTGCCATCTCACGGTTACGCCAGTCTACTTCAGTTCTCATAATTTAAAATTAAAAATCTATTTTTGGCACAAAATGGAGGCTTGTGCCCCTTCCAAATCTAATTGTTTTTGTTTTTTATGCCATTCCGACATTATTACAAAATTAAGCTTGAGCCCTACTTTAAAACACTCCTGGGTAAAAAAAAACACGACAACCACTAAAAAATAAAAAGAGTTAAAGCCCAAACACGGTTTTCTAGCAACAAACGAAAGATGTTTTTGAAGATTCTAATAAAACAATAGATGATTCGAATAAAACGTAAAAAAATACAGCTGGATGAAGTTTAAAAAAACAAGAAAAACGACAAGACTGAAAGAAAAGAAAAACAAGAAGGAAAATAAAGACAAAATAAGATTTGAAAGTAATGAACGAAAGATTTCTTGATAGATTCTAATAAAACATGAGATGATTCGAATAGAACGTAATGAAGGCAACTGGAAAAGATTTTAAAAATGGCACAAAAACGACGACAATGCAAAGAGAAGAATAATAAGAAATAGAGCAGCTAGAAAGAGCACAAGAATCAAAGAAGATTTTAGAGGAACGAGAACATGTCGTAGAAAAACTAGAAAGACGTTGTTTAAAAAGTTTTAGAAGAATAAAATAGTTTTTAATATAACAAGGCCAAAACGCTGTTTTTTCAGCCGAGTTTTTTTTAGCACTTTTTGGCAGTGACGCACCACCAAATTTTGTTCCTCTTCCTTAACAAAAGTTAAATTTTTACTAGTTTCTGCAGCAGCGGCCAAAAATTGTTCATTTTTGATTGCGGTCAAAACGGTCCTTTTTCGGCTGAATTTAAGGACGAATACCCAATTTTTGTCAAAAAATGTTTTATTAGACAAAGTTAAAAAGCGCTGATCTAATGAGGTAGGAGAAATGTAACTGGTAGAGAATAAAGGATGATAACAATTAAAAAAGTGATACGGATTAGTATAGAAGAACAGTGAAAAATGCTACAATAAAAAAATTTACAAGGAGAAAAACAAAGAAAGATTTTAGAAAAACAAGAAAAACGACGAATAAAAGCGAAAGACCAAGAAGAATTGAGACTAGTAGATAAAGAAGAACAGAGAAGATTATAGAAAAACTTGAAAACAGCTATATCAACACAAAAAAACAAGGGAAACTACTGTGTACAAAAAAAACGAAAAATAATTTTAAAGAAACAAACGAGCATCCTAGAAAAAGTTAAAATACGGAGTTTGGAAGATTTTAGAAAAACAACTGGAGATTTTAAATGATTGGGTTAGAAGAAGAAGAAGAAGAAACACGAAACCAGAAAAAAAAACGATGATGAAAGATTTAAGATAAAAAAGTTGAAAAATATCGATTCGAACGTTATTTGAAAATAACGTTCAGGAAAAAAATTAAAAAATATATAAAATAAAAAAGAATGGTTCTCGGGTATTTAAAAAGCGTGCAAAAGTTTACAAATAATAATTGTCCCAAAAATGTGTATTTAAAGATTTTTCATAGAATTTGAGAGCCGTAGGAGACAAATTTATTCGTTTTTTTTTATAAACATTTTTACAGTTTCTTTCGGCTCCCAAATGGTGTTAAAAATTTTATAATTCTTAGCATAGAAATGATAATTTCTTGCTTCCAATCCCTAAAATTGTAGATATCTTTTAAGGAATTCAATAAAATTTTGGAGCAAAAGGCGACAGTTTTACATTACTTTTTTAGAAGCATTACAGAACAGAAACAGTGTTTATAATTTTTGCCTTCGCCTCCCAAATTGTGTTTAAGCTTGGTCCTTCGAGCCGGATGTCGAAAAATGAAAGACGTAGGAATGTCTCTTTGTGACTCCTATGAATAAATTTTATCAATTTTAAGACTTTTAATTGGATTTTGAAACCAAAACGGAAACTTTTTATATATTTTTACGTACTCGTATGTACTTAAACCTTACAGAAATATTTTCTTTATTTTATAGTCTCCGTCTGCTAAAAAACTGAGTTAAAAAAATTATGGTTTTTTAATCCGGATGTAAAAAAGAACCAAAGGCGAACCAAAACCTACCAATTCACAATTTTATTAAAATTAAAAAAATAAAATTTTGCTGTTTGACATTAACCCTCCGTTACTAAGGTGCGGTCTGAGAGACCGATCGTTTCAAAATTTATCGATAATTTTCGTCTTTGTTGAGATTATGATTTCCGCTTTTAGGTACCTTCATAAATATTGCTTGCACAGTCTATGCCTAAATAAGATAGAATTAGAGCAACTTATTATTAAGTTATAAACAAAAACGGTCTGTGACACCGACCTTAGTAACCGCGTTACAAATTTCAAGTTGTATTGTTTTACAATTTGTTGTTATTTTGTTATACCTAGTTGCTAAATTTTCGCTCAGGGCAATTATAAATAAAATGAAACACAATTTATAAAATTGTGGGAAGAATTAATTGAGCAAAAAATGTTAAAGTTGATGACGATGCTGAATTCTTGTAAAATAATCTATTAGAAATGGTATACAAAAAAACTGATTGATACTTGATACTTATAAAAGATATTCTTACTGCTTAGGTGAAAAAAATGAAAAAACTAAATACAAGTGTTACCAGTGCCCTAAATTTATGTGCATGGAGGATTTAACACCACTATAATTCGACTGCAAATGTACATAAAATCCGGTATTGTTTAAACAATAACTTTAACTAAATATTTGCTATGTATTATTTAACACATATTTTTCTACTTTTTTTTAAATAGAAACGACTTTACTTTTTACCAAAAATTTTTTTTATAAATTTTATATATTTTAATATTTGCTGTTCTATCTGTTGTATGTAAGTTCAATATTTTGGGTATTTTTTAAACAATAATAAATCAATATTGTTGTTATAAATTGTACAATTTTTATTTTATCTAAAAACGTCACGCAATAAGTAAGTCAATTAATTAGTTTAAAACAAAAAATAACAATTTTCAAAAAATCGGTCTCACA
Organism: Tribolium confusum; assembly: GCA_029207805.1. Taxonomy (NCBI): domain Eukaryota; kingdom Metazoa; phylum Arthropoda; class Insecta; order Coleoptera; family Tenebrionidae; genus Tribolium; species Tribolium confusum. The sequence continues at coordinate 19,137,150 of JALGAY010000006.1, forward strand.
GACCGACCTTAGTAACGACTTCTCATCCGACCGCCTTAGTAACGGAGGGTTAAATTACAGATTTTTGTTACAACTAGAACTCTCTGACTGGCTCTAAAATGTCTGCTTTACTGCCTAGTTAATAAAAATGGTGACATATTAACTAGTCAATAGGTGAGGTTGAAATACCTACTTTAGTGCGCTTCTATTATTGTCAATTAACTGACAATTATTATTGCCAGTAAAATGTGGTGTTTACTGTCGATCGGCGAAAAAATTGAAGATTTGTAAATCTGTACTTTAGCACTTGAAACAAGACAAACTCTTTGAGCAGATTATCGTTATTATTGTGATACTGTGTTAATTAAATTATTGTGATACGTTAGTCACGCAAGAAAAAGTTTAGACATGACGTCCGAAGAGCTATAAACAGATTTTTGAGTAAATAAAAAGCGTTTCTATACAAGTGTAATATGAAAATTTAACAAAAATGTTGTTAAATGTGTCAGTAACAAATGTAATTTTTTACTTTAATTTGTACTGGTAATGTTAATTTAGTTCTTACAGTTTTCTCTCACTCCGTGAGTAATGTTCAACATTCTTTCCTTTGAATTCCCATAGTAATTTGCTTATTGCACACGATTTTGGATAAAATTATGTATTAGCGTGTTACGAGTAGTATGCAATATTGTGTTATTGCTAAAATATGTCAATTTTTATTGGCTATTGCTGTAATAAATTAACATTTTAGAGCAAAATTGAGGGCATTGTTTATAATTAGGTAACTGATTAAATTTATTCAGAAGACATTTTATTATTGAATTTAGCTAACTATCGTATATTAAACAAAATTTTAACTAGAAGAGTTGTTGTTTTATCTAAAACCTCGCAAAACAACTAGAAAAGTAATTACAAACTATCAGATTTGATCTCCTTTGATGAAATCATGTTGTGTTCGTCTCTTGATCGCCTGTTAAAATTCCCGGTCTTAAAGAAAGTCGAGCGTGGCCGAGGTCATCAAGAGATTGTAGAAAGTTAGCAGTAGTTCGTGTAAGTATGTGGCTCCGTTAGTTACAAGAAATTCAACAAAATGAGACGGTGCTCGAACTGAAAATGTTATTACTTTTCGTTCTAGTCTTGATAAGTTCAGGTGAAAAAAACCAACCCCACACCTACCGTCCATCTTGGACAATTCACCCTTCTTTCCAGGTTTATGTCAAGACACTGAAGGCCCCTACCGAGGCAAACATATCGGGAAGCTAAATTCCTACCATCATGAAGTCGGGGGTGACGTCTACGCAGTGGACGACTACACCCTTCTTCTAACATCGTTCAGCTATGACGGAAATGGGGCCGATACGTTCTTCTGGGCGGGGGCGTCAAACAGACCCGGTCCACAAGGGTTCATCGTCCCAGACGAATACGGAAAGTACGACCCAAAATTTTGGCAAAACAAAAATTATTACTCTGATTTAGGACCAATGTTTTGGGACGATATTTGCAAAAGGATTTCACGCTGACTCTTCCTGATAATAAGAAAATTACTGATATTAAATGGTTTGCGATTTATGATCTTTTGAGTCAGAATACGTTTGGGGATATTTATATCCCGGAAGAATTTGAACCTCCAACTGTACAAAATGTTCCGCAATTGGCCTCGAAATCGCATTCCGTTTCTTCCGGCGCCATTGAAATTATCGATGCCAAAAGGTTAAGGCTGAATGATTTTCGGTATAATGGGCAGGCCAAAAGGGCGCATTTTTGGGTGGGAGTTGGCGCCCAACCTGTGTCCAAAGGACATAAGGTTCCAGACGAAAATGGATAGTGAGTGACTACTCTACCCACAAGAGATGTATTTCGAGTTGCCTAATTTTTAGTCTGGATCCTTTACCGGCCTACCACGGCAAAACCATCACTCTTGAGCTTCCTGGTGATTTAACCATTTTTGATATAGCGTGGTTCAGCATTTTCGACCTTGAAACTAATGAAAATTTGGGCTCTATTGTGATTCCTGATGGACTCAATGTACCTCCTTCCCTAGTCAAAGTTATTGTAAGTATTGGTCAGTGCCGTACAGGGTTGCCAACTTTTCCATTTCGAAATAAAGGACATTGTAAAGACATATCCAGGAGGCCGATTGTGATTGTTTAGAGTGAGGAGGAAGGGGTCAAGGGCAATTGAATTTGTATTTTTGTTACCATCTTACTATAGACTTTGGAACTCTTTTTTTTACATCCGGTTTTTCAAGCAACAATTTAGGAGCCGGAGGCGATAATTATTCCAAAAACAAACGTTTCTACAAGGTTTATTATAAACAAATAATAACTGTTACCTTTGGTTCTTAAATTATATTAGAAATTATAAAATATATATTTTTGAAAGACGGAAACGAGAATTATTGTAAACTCCTCTTCTAAACTCAGACTTTTTTCAAAATCTTGCTCGAAGGACCATCAATTTTTAACACAATTTCTATATTTAAAAAAAATGAAAAGTGTTCCAAAATTCTGATTTATGGTCGGTATTTCTGTTTATTTGTTTATAAAAAATTATGTTTTTACAATGTTTTGAGGAGTTGTAAGGGCTAATAAGCCCTGAAATGTTGGTAGCAAAATATATATTAGTAGATATTATTAATAGTATAGTTTATTAGTAAAATATAGATATTTTTTTTCATTTCCAAAATTAGAAGAATATCGCTTTCGCGTCTATTCTTGCTACGGCACAAGAATTACCTAGTGTTTATTTCCATAGCACTCTAGAAATCGTTTTTAGCCTCACAAACACCATCTTCCTAATTGTCTACAACTCCACAAAGATTTCCAAATTTCCTGGGATATTTTCGGCCCCCAAATTACCATACAAATGGCCGGACAAGTCGATGAAAATTCCTACATGGCTTTTGGCCTTTCTGGATCACGAGAACAGAGTCAAATGTTAGGATCTGATGTTACTGTAGCCTACATTGATGGCTATCGAGGCTTTGCAACTGATTACAACATCACTGCTTTAACTCCTTGTGTTAAAGTTCTTGGACAATACAAAGGAGTCTGTAAGGATGAGCTTGTCGGAGGTCAAGACAGCAACCAAATGCATACAGCAACACGAGAAAATGGGATAAACATAATCACGTTTCGACGTGCTCTTATCTCTCGTAAGTACCGAAAATTTTAAAAACCAAGTCTGGAAAAAAATTTCAGCCGATCCTGGAGACCAGGAGTACCCCACCGAAGGCTCAATCTATATAATCTGGGCTATGGGCCGCCTCGACCACAACAAAGAGCCCACATTTCACGATATATACCCCAAGAGTAACATCAGTATAGAACTCCAACCAAAAGAACCCTCATCTAACTGTTTTTCCTTCACAAGATCTGACTCCCAATTAATTGAACCGTGGGCCAAAGGTCAGATTTACGATAAGACAATCAGGACATTTAAGGCGTATTTGGGTCCCTCAGGAGGCCGAAAAGGCTACCAGGGGATCACAGGTCAAACTTCTACCACTCTAGCCTGGTACATCAATGGGTTGTTAACACCTGAATTGTGGTTGAGACGAGGTTTGACGTACGCTTTTCGCGTTTATGGGGGTAATAACCCCCACAGTGCGGAGTTTTACCACCCTTTGATTATCACAGATGAACCTCATGGAGGGTTTGATAAGTTATCAGATGAAGCACAGTCGAAAATTAGGGTTTTGGCAGGAGTGGAGTATTCGAGAAGAGGGAGACCGAGGCCCACCGCAGGTAAATCGCTATTAAAACTTGTTTCGGTCCAAGACAAGTCATCCTCAGGCAATGGTAAAACAAAATATAGTGTATAAAATTGATTTGTAGAACTGAGGGCTTTCCGAGGTACCAAGACACGTTAAAAAATTGTTTATGTATAACCATTTTTTTCCACAACGTAAAGTATCGCGAAAACTTACGTTATTTTAACGAATAAACTATATTTCAATTACGTTTTTTAAACGTAACGTGTATAACGTCTTTTTAGTGTTTAGTATTTACGTTATTTATACGTTTCGTAACATCGTTAGTTTATTAAATTACGGATATTTACCGTCTATATTAGGGTGGGCCAAAAAAATCGAATTTTTTTTTTAACTTCCGACACCGAAAAATTGGTAGGTACCTAGGCATCTTTAAAAATTGCTTTTTAAAAATGAGCTCTTAATTTTAATAGGAAAGACCCCTTCATCTTTGTTTTCTATTTTTTCTTTAGTTCTATTTGGCCAAATCTATATCTCGGCAGTACTTGATCGTATAGAAAAAAAAGTATTTACATTTTTTGTATATAACTGAACGCTCTAAAAAAGGTATTTTACAATTTTTTATATAGCTATTAGCGTTTAGAAGATATCAGAGGTCAAAGTTTGAAGAATTTAACAAAAATTTCTTTTTTAGTTCTAAATTTTATAACTCGTAGATAAATAAATATTAGAAAATGCAAAATATATAGTTTTATAGGAAATTGAACGGTCTACAGAAAAGGTCTCTTATGGTTAATCGATTACTCTAACCACTTAGAAGATATTCGCATTTTAAACACTAAAATTTGGGACTAAATCCTCATTTTTTTTAAATGGCTGGAGTAATCGATTAACCACAAATGACTTTTTTTGTAGAGCGTTTAATTTCCTACAAAACTATATGTTGCGCATTTTCTAATATTTATTTATCTATGAGTTATAAAATTTAAATGTAAAAAAAATTTTTTGTTAAATTCTTCAAACTTTGACCTCTGATATCTTCTAAACGCTAATAGCTATAAAAAAATGTAAGACACCTTTTTTAGAGAGTTCAATTTTATACAAAAAATGTAAATAATTTTTTTTCTGAACGATCAAGTACTGACGAGATATGAATTTTGCCAAATAGAACTAAAGAAAAAATAGAAAACTGAGATGAGGAGGTCCTTTCTATTAAAATTAAGAGCTTATCTTTAGGAAGCATTTTTTAGAGGTGCCTAGGTATCAATTTTTCAGTGTCGGACGTTAAAAAAAACATTCGATTTTTTTTAGCCCACCCTAGTCTATGTATTACGTTATTCTTACGTTCTATTTTGAATATCTTATGTGTTACAGTTACGTTATTTTAACAAATAAGATAAATTTAACGTTTCTATAATTGTCGAACGTAACGTGCATAACGTCTTTTTAGCGTTTAGTACTTACGTTATTTATACGTTTTGCAAACTTTGTTAGTTTATTTAATTACGAATATTTAATGTCTATATTTTACGTTGCATTTTCTTTAAAAAGACGTTACTTTATCGGTGCTATAAAAACATCAAAATTTAAACAAAAAATAAACGTTTATTATTAACGTAAATTTATAGTACGTAGTACCAAAACTGGTACTATGCCACAAAATTTGGATAAAAATAGAGTAAGAGTGCTAGCACCTATCAGTCCTAGAAATCAGTTTTGGGCGTTGTTAGGTCGTTGTGGTGCCTGAGGAAGGCCTTGCAAGTCGAAACAGGTAACACTTTTTATTTATTTGATTTTTTTTAGCGGGTCCTCTCTGTTTGGCAAAACACAAAGAGACAAATGACCGCCGTCTCGATGACGATTTTCCTTCTTTTAAGAAATTCAACCGTTCTTTGGTTTATTCTTGTGAGGAGGGAGAGCCTGGCATCTTAGAATTTACTCCAAACACATCTTGGCCGGATATTGTTTACTACAATTCGTTTACTCAGTCAAATATGGGTTGGAAAATTCATATAATTGATAGTTTTTCATCAAGATCGTCTGGAATTTCTCTCCGAGTAAACATTTTTGTTTTACTATCAATTTTGTTTGTTAAGCAATTTATGTAATTGCTTATTTAAACAGGAAAGCCATAAAAATATCTGAGATTTTTAGGTGATTGTGGAATTGACCAGGACTTAATTATTTATTGTAATTAACACGCCTGAATTGTAATTTATTTATAAATAAAGTGATATATACGTAATGAGTGGTTCATTGAGGATAACACAAGGTTGAAAAAGTGAAGATAAATAAATAGATGAACATGTGGAGAAAATGGGAGATTTAGAAAAATGTATATGACAGGTTCTGTCAGTAGAGAACCGTATTTTAATAAACTTTATTATAAATATGAAATAGAAGTAAATATGGGCCGAAAACAGAGCCGGATTAAAAAAATCGAAGACTGGAAAATTACGAAATTGATCTTTGTAAATTAATTTCTAAAAATAGAAGAAAATAAAACAGACTTGCCAAAGAAGACAAGTTTAATTAAACAAGGGAAAATTTGTTTTTTTCAAAGATTTTAGTTGAAAAGTATTAATTAGTGTTTAGGTTTTTACAAACAGCTGCATTAAAAGAAAAATAAATAAAGCAAATAACTATTTTCGTCTGTCTTAAAGAAATGTGTTATTTTATTGAAGCACCCTATATATTTTCATAATAGGTACTGCTTAAATTGTAACAGAACTCAAAGATTTCATTCAGCGAAAACAAGACAAATATGCTTTAACGACATACTAAAAATTACTTTCATCTTTCTTAAAAAAAAAACATAAATAACAAACAGTGATTCAAAATCATTCAAATTGAAAAAAAATTAAAAGGAAAGAAGAATCTTTGTTAAGACGTTAAGACTTTTTTAGCATACTTTTAGCCCCCTTTGTAGTTTCGCCTAGTATTGCTCGGACTAGTGACACATTTGACGTACTACAGCCCCCTCAGCAAATTAATTTTTATTGCAATTCCCAAGCTGTTCTCTACTGATTTTCATTTTATTCTAGAATTGACAACAACTTGAATTACATTAAGTTCAGCTCTTGAATATTAATTTAAACTTAGATCAACAGACACAGTTTCTACCGCTTAAAACAAATTACCTAAATAAATTATTGTCATCGACTTTATTGTTTTTGTGTTGTGCTTTAAAACGTAAATGACCTGTTTGACGGTCTCTACTCGCACTGGTAACGCATTTGACGTACTACAGCCCCCTCAGAAAATTTCTAAGATCAGTAATGTTTTATAAGATGCGGCTGTCACCTCGTTTTAAACACGATTCGTCCAATAAAACTCTAGTTTAAGGGGGTATTCTGGTGTAGAGGCATGAATTTGAGGTATTTTTTCGGGTGCTATAAATAAAAAACACAAAATATTTTTACTATCTTTTTTTTGACAACATATATGTATATTAATATTATAAGAATAGGTACATAAAAAAGTAAAAAATATCAAAAAATTAAAAACTCAAGATGTTATAAGTTGTTGAAGTTGGGGATTGAAAAAAAATGGCGCGCCAAGTTTGTCACAATTGCAACCCTTCTAAAAAATATATAAAAAATATTTTAAAAAATATATAAAAAATATATAAAAACAAAAAAAAATAAAAAAATAATTAATTTAGATGAATGCTGCTATTGTACTAACTAAGAAAAAGTGGGAAAATTTTTTTTTGCTTAATTCCGGCTTGTCAGATTAATTCAGATTAATTGGCGGGAGGAATTGTGTCAGATGACCATCGACAATATCGAAGATTTGGGCACTTCGGTTGTTGTGTTGTAACCAAGAACACCAGATATCAGATATAAAACGAAAGTGCCTCGGATTTTCAGTGTTGTTGGTGAATTCTACTTAAACTTCTTTAGAAAGTACATGGCACTCCGGCCACCCAACGCTGACCATAGACGAGTTTTTCTTAAATATATGAAGAATAAATTTGTAAAGAATCCCGTTGGAATTAACATGTTTGGTAAAATGCCTACCGACATTGCAGAGTTCTTAAATCTACCAATACCAAATCATCAACTTTACACCGGACACTGTTTTCGTTGTTTGTCGGCGACATTGTTAGCCGATTCTGGTGCATATCTTACTACCATCAAAAGACATGGGAGGCTACATTGAAAATTCACTGGAACAGAAGAAGGAAATTGCGTGCCAAATACTTTCTACTGCTGCAACTACTAGCAAGACCACCATTAGGTACTACCAGTAGTATTTCTACAGAAAATAGATGTGTCACACATGTTGACAGTAAAACCAGGTTAAGTATGATGGCTCTGCAGGGAATTACAATTTCAAATTGTTCTAATTTTACTATAAATGTTAATACTAATAACTAGTTAAAATGTTGGTTTGTACTTATTTAAAATAAAAAGTTGTTCATGTGTTTGTTAAAACGTTTTATTAATTTTCAAAGCAAAATTTAAATAAACTTTGAATTACTTTTAACACTAGTGTAGAACCTGAGAAATCATGACAAACTCTTTGAAAAATCTTGTTTTGAGAAAAACGCGTTTAAAGTTTCGGGTAAAATTAGGTAGACGGGTAATCCCAACGTCTTTTGTTCGATTCGTTCCGGTCTAAAATGACTATATCTTTGGAAATAATTAAAATTTTAACAAATCCTTTTGAGGACATATTCTTGAATGGTTAGGCTTTAAAAATACCAAAAAAAAATGATTTTTTCAAATTTCTACACCAGAATACCCCCTTAAGAAGTCTGATATTTGTCATTTAGAAATCGAGCATCATATACATGTACAAAGATCACCCTATATTTTTCATTAATCTAGTAAGAAACATATTTTTTCATAAAATTGAACTGATGTATCACTCTTCTTGTAAAAAAATAAAAAAAAACTTAATCAAAACGTTAGAGTGGTACCGTTTAGTTCACGATTTATTATTTATTCTGACCTTAATTTTTAGAATCACAAATTTATAACAGTATAATCCTTGAAATTAAAAAATATTAATAAAATAAAACAATAAATTATCTCTAAAGTACCCTTTCAAGAATAATTTATTATTTCCCAAAATGTTATTTTTGAAATAAAAATAATTCTCATCACAAATATTTAAAATTGATTTCCTCAATTCTCGGTAATTATTCATAATTTTCACATAAATAAGCACTTATTTCCTCGTAAATCACAGTATAATCCCCCTTAAGCTCTTACAATTTATCAGATAATAGATAATCCATCCCTGTTTTGCGCTCAACACGTAAATAAACAAATCGTCAACACTCACAATTAGGTCACATGTTTTACGAGTTGCCTATCTCCCCTAATAAATCATTTTAAAAAATTGAAATTTTTGCGTCAATCCATTTCTATCAGCATCAGGCGCCACAACCACTCGAAATAATTAATTCGCATTAAATTTATTTATAACCGAGTATCCATCATTGACACAAGTTTCCACTCGGAATATCTCATCCAAAAATAAAACAATAAATTAAAAATTTCATTCAGTCAAGTAGGTAGTAAATGTTTTATCGACGCAATGAAAAATTATTTATGTCACATCACACCCCCAGAAGCAGTGCCGTAGCTAGAATTATGTCACTCAAGGCAAAATATTTATTGTGTCCGTTAATTTTTAAAATGCCAATTTCAATTACTGTACTTAGCATTTAATAAAGAAAAAAACTGACGAGTGTTAATTGATAAGTTTTCTTATCGCCAGATGCTAACAACGGCACTGATAACATTTTGCTAATATTGAAAACCGGAAGCTGCAGACAATGTTTTTACTTTTTTTTAAATTAATAACTACAAAAATAACTTTTTCTTACTTTATAAATTTAACAATAACTGTAAAATTTAAAATCGCAGGGATTGGAATTTTACAATAATAAAATTCTGGACGTAAAATATAATTCAACTTAGCTATAACTTTATAATTTAAAATCGGAATTTAATTAATTTTAGAAGCGAAGAAAATTGTAGTTTTAGAAACAGGAAGTGCCGTTTTACTAATTTTAAAGACGCAAACGTAATTTTTCTAATTTTGAAATATAATGATGTCACTTCGTCACCATTTTATCACTTTTATAAACAGATACAATTTTTTTTTCAACTTTTAAATCAATAATGAATGGTAAGCACGAAATTGTTTTGTAACTTATTGTAATAATTGTAATTAGTATCGACATTTTACTAATTTAAAAATCAAAGACATGTTACTAATATTTGAAGCTAGATATGATGTTTTCTAATTTTTTAAATTAACCAAAAAGCTAGATTTTTACAATTTTAAAATCGGAGGCAACATTTTACTAATTTTTAGTCAAAAGTGATATTTTACTAATTTTAAAATAGAAGGGTGTAATACTACCAGTTTTACAAACCGGTCGCAACATTTTGCCAATTTTAGAAGCTAGACTCGACATTTTTAGGAAGTAAAGCCGACAGTTTCTTCTTTTTTTAAATTAATAAATGTACAAAAGTAAGATTTATGCAATTTTGGAGGCGACATTTTATTAATTTAGAAATCAGAAGCGACATTTTAGTAATTTTAAGCTCAGAACTATTTTGGGAAAGTATTTTATTAATTTTAAAAATCAGAAGTAATAATATTTTCATTTTTTTAATAGTAATTACAAAGGCGACATAATTTTTGTAATTTTTGGGAGCCATACTTAACATTTTACTAACCTTAGAAACCAAACCAACATTTTTTTTTAATTAATAAATATACAAAGGTAATAATATTTATTGCAGTTTTGAGAGCTGGAGGCGACAGTTTAATAATTATAATAAAGTAAATACATAAAAGCAACATTCAACCAATTTTGATAATACGGAAATGTATTTTATTAATTTTAGAAAACCGGGAGTTGTTTCTTTTTTTTAAGTTATAAATATACAAACTTAACATTTTTCATATTAATTTTTTGTTATTTTTCCCAATTTAGGCAGCCAAAAACAATATTTTACTGTTATTGAAAGCTAAAATATTTAACTAATTTTACTAATAATTTTAATAAAACACGGAAACATAATTTTATTAATTTTAGTAACTTGAGCAATAATTTTTAAATTTTTTAAATCAATAAGAACAAAAGTGACATTGTTTTATATTTTTTTTTACAAATAGGAAAAAACAGTTTTCAGTTTTCTACGTTTGGTATAAAAGACAAAATTTTACTAAATTTAAAGACTAATTAGAGTCGATTTCATAATCAACTAACAGGATTCTTTAATTTAAGTGACGTTTAGACTGTAACTGTCGATAATTTTTCGATGCTTATTGTCTTAAAGACAGTTAGAGTCTAAACGTCATCTAGATTAAAGGAGCTTTTAAGTTGATTATGAAATTGGCCCTTAATGTTGGTTTTTTACTTTTTTTTATTTAGTAAGTACAAAAATGAAATTTTTACAATTTTGGGCACCGAAAACGACATTTTACTAATTTTAAAAGCTAGAAGCGACAATTTACTGATTTTAAAATATACAGACTAATTTTAAAACCCTTTTTTAGTGAATTTTGAAAGTTGGTGGCAAAATTTTCACCCTTTTTAAACTAAAAAAATTACAAATTAATATTTTTTTCTAAATTAAGGAGCCTAAATAATATTTTCTAATTTCAAAACCAGAAAAAAATATTTTACTAATTTTGAAACTCTGAAGTATGATTTTATTAATTTTATAAGCAGAAAACAATTAAAAAATAATAATAACAACGAAAGCAACATTGTTTTTAGAATTTTAAAGTAAGAAAAAACAATTTCCTAAATTCTTTTTCTTTTTTATTTAATAATTAAAAATCTAAAATTTTTTCAATTTTGGGTACCAAAAACGACATTTTACTAATTTTGTCATCCAGAAGGTATAATTTACTAATTGTAAAATATAATAATATAAAGACTAATTTTAGAAGCCAAAGACAATATTTTCAATTTTTATAACAATAAAAGCATAAGTTTAAAATCAAGAAGAAATATTTTAGTGATTTTTACTAATTTTTTAGACCACAAGCAACATTTTACTAGGTTTTACTAGAGGTTTTTTACCATTTTCAATTTGGGAATAGTACTTTTTTTTAAATTTAGTAGTCCAATAGCAATATTATACTAAGGTTAAAATACGAAGATGTAATTTTACTAATTTTAGAAACCAGGGGTAATATTTCGTTTAAATTTTTAAATTAATAAAAGCAATATTTTTTTAAATTTTATCGGAGGCGATAATTTACTAATTTTGAATCTCCGAGACAATATTTTAACAATTTTGAGAACCAAAAGCGATGTTTCTTATCAAATATTATAAATTAATTCATACGAGGGTATCATTTTTTGCTGATTTTAAGAGCAACAAAACGATTTTTTTATCAATTTTTAAAATAATAACGACAAAAGTCACATTGTAAAAACTCAAAACCATTTTGGGAACTTTGGGAAATTTTGGTAGTTTATTTTTTGTAATAACAGTTACCACCTGTTACTGTTATTTTACAATAACTGTTAAAAATAGCTGTTATTTTTATTTTTTATAAAATAAAAGAAAAATACTTATGTATTTAACAGTATGTAACAGCTAACAAAATATTTTATTTTTAATAACAGCAACAGCTAATAACATTTGAAATATATATAATAATATAATATAATAATAACATAATTTGAAATTTAACAGTTTAGAGTAAAAATAGCTGTTATTTTTAATTGAAGTAACAATCTGTTACTGTTATGTATAAATAACAGTTATAAAATAACAGCTAAAAAAATAAATAACAGCCTATACTACGGCAATGCCCAGAAGCCAATGTTCTATTTGTCACTGTAGCTGTCGAAGCGTGTTAAACAGATTTATTTTTACAGTGGCGCCGACAGACCCACCAAAACAAACACAGATTTTAGACAAAGACGCTAGATTGAGTTTAATCTCCGGAGTCTAGACTCACCCCTCATCGCGACAAAAGGGATGATTATCTGATTTGATTCAGAAATTTATAGCAGTGTTGAGTCACTAGATTCAATAGAAAAAAAATTGTGGCGGCTTTGTCGGACTCTTGTTATTAATTTAATCACGTTATTGAACTTTGCCACTTTAGTCGTTATTGTTGTCGAATATTTAGCACAGAAAGCGCAACGATTATATTTTAATAACAACGAAAATGTTTCAATGACAAATTCCACAAGACAATGCTTCGTTGAAAATAAAAGTGCTAACTGCTAACAGATAATTTATTTATAAGTTTTTTGTTGGGATATTTAAATTTTAAAATGTTTAGGAATGTGGTTTTAAGGAACGATTTTGTAATAATGTAGTTTTAAAAATCGGTATTTTTGTTAGAAAAATAGCTATAGGCTGTTCAACAATAGATCGACAAAAGCCGTTGTGCCAAAGCTATTATGTGAAAGTATTTGCTAGTTATATAGCTCTCACGTGTCGATAAAGACGTTGTGTATATAACAGTGTGACCTTTTTCTTGTTTGTGACTCTTTTTATAGCAAATCATTTCTAATTTTACACAACTTCCAAATTAATTGAACAATTAAAATTATCTTTGCAATAAAAATTCTGGTAAAATTATGATAATAATAAAATACATAATTAATTTGTATTATGAGCATAATAAAAATTCTCGATTCAAAATTATTTTAAATTAAAATTGCCTAAGAACCTATAACACGTTAAAATCATACAGAGTTGTGCCAACTGTTGTACCAATAAAAGGGTTGATTTTTTTAAAAGCCTCTGATATACCGAAAAAGGAACCGTTTAACAAAGCCTGATAAACATTCAGGACTATTCTGTTACATATTCAAAACAATGGACTAGCAAAAAATTATTTTTTAGCAATCCTGTTAAAAATTTAATCGAATTATCTAAAAATAATTAGGCAGGTCAAGTTAAATAGATATCTAGACATCCATCCAAAAGTTAGTTATTTAATCTGAAATCTACAGCGAGATAAATCGCAAGAAGATTATAATAGGAGAAACTGAAGAAATGTCTTTATATTTTATCACGTTTTTACTGCTTACCTTGCTGTATACAAGAAAAATTCAATTAAAGTCCTTTAGACTGACTTCTGAGGCTGAGGGGCAGTCGGTGAGCGGTACCATAGTACGATTCATTTTTTGTGAAGCGGCAAATTGAGCAGGTTGAAGCGAAAATAACTCTTAACTCCGCATATTATAAGAATTTATACTATAAATAACCTCAGCCTATTATAAGAGTTTACGAAACTTATTTTACCACGGATAAAACACCTGGGTCTTTCCACAAGACGAATTGGTATTTGTGGAATTGCAAGCTTTGTTGCTATTCACGATTCTCTTATCGTCAGATTTCGGAAGTTTCCCTCGTTGTGAAGCTGGTTCAATTTTTATAATTTGCCCTGTTTCCAGTTTGTTAACACCCTTTCCAGATTTTCTTTATTTTTAAGAAGTCTTGCTTCAAATTGTTTACTTACTTCTAAAATATCTCGCTTTAAAGCATTTAGCCGTCCTTTTTCAAATCTCTCTATTGTTCTTTCTTTTCTTCCAGTCGTAGTTTTTCATTTCTTTTTTTTTTGGGTGCAGCTTTTTTGTTCTCTTTCTTTTCCAATCGTTGTTTTTCAAACTTGTATTCTTTTGTTCTTTCAAAATGCCTTGCAATCTTTCTATTGCAATAGTTATGTAGGTATTTCTCACGTTTTTCTAAAATTTACCATCGCTATTTTTTTTCTTTTGACGACATCTTTCAACTTTTTGCAGAATTTTCTGAGAGCTTCCATCAATTATCGTTTCTCACATTCTTTTAGAAACTTTTTTGTTCGGCAAAAACTTTTTTATTCCTCTTCCTCTACCAATTGTCGTTTTTCATATTTTTCTAGGAACTCATTATTTATTTACTCCTAGAAACTTCCTTTGTCAGCCAATGTCATCCCACGTTTTCTACAGTTTTTTTTACTACCAACGCCGCTTCTAAAATTCCTCTTTTTATTTTAAACTTCGTTTTTCAAGCTTTCCTAGAATGTTTTCTTGTTCTTCCAGCTCCTTTCTTTGATCTTTTTTTAACAGACGGCGACGTCTTTAAACTCTTTTTACAATTTTTATAGCTATTTTTTTCCAAGGTAGTTCCTCCAATATCTTTCTATCTTAAAAACGCCGTCTTTCAAGCTCTTCTAGTAGTTTTTTTTGTTCTTTTTTTTCCAACCAATGTCTTTTATCTTCTTATCTTATCAATCATTTGTTTTCAATTTTTTTAGAAACTGTTTAGCTCTTTTATCTAGAACTCACCTTTGCTCTTTCTTCTCCTATGCGACGTTTTTCAACTTCTTCCAGCATTTTTATTGGTATGAAAGGTAATATAACCAATTCTAGGAAATACAAAACAACTTAACTACTAAATTTTAGCCTAATAAAGTACAAAATTTATAGAAAACGTGGAAAAATAAATTAAAAAGAAAGTAACAAGTGACTTACGTTATCAATAAGATAATTTTAAGTTATTCTTTAAGAAACTTTGTTTTTTTGCCAAATGCTGTTCCTAAAAAAAAATTTTTACGCCGTTTTTTAGGCTGTCATGTTCCTGCTCTTCCAGATTTTCTTTTGTTTTTTCATTTTTTATCGCGTCCTAGTTTTTCGTGTTCTTTTTTTTAATTTTCTTTTTCTTTCTAAATCTTCCTTTGTTCTTTATTTCCTTCTAGAAACTTGTTCTAGAAGCCGTTTTCTTTGTTTTTTCTTTCCATTTGTTGTTTAAGTTCCTTCAAAATCGACTATTGCTCTTCTAGAATTCTTCTTTGCTTATATTTTTTTTATTGTCATTTTTCTTCTAGAAACTTGTTTTGTTAATCTAGAATATTCTACTGCATCCAGCAGACATCTTTTAATTTTTTCTTCAATTTTCTGTTTAAATTTTATCCACCAATCGTTGTTGTTAAAAAAACCTCTTTTGTTCTTCTAGAATCCTTTTCTTCCAATCGACGTTTTTAAAAATCTAAGTTTTTTTTGCTTTTCTTTTTTAACAATCGACGCTTCACAAATTCTTTTTCTTATTTCAAACGCCCCTTTTCCAGCTTATCTAGAATATTCTTCTGTTCTTTCAAAAATTTCTTTTGTTTTTTCAGAATATTCCTTGGAACTAAATTTATAAACATAATAAAAATTCAATTAAAATTATGTTTTTTATAAATGTGTCGTTTGTTTTTAATTAACGTTTTGATATTGAAGCTCTTACTTTCTTATAATTTATAAGAGTATCGTAAGTTTTACTCAAAAAGACCCCTCAGAGGGGTGGTTTCTGGTATTCGTCATAAAAATGGCACACGACTATTGTAAAGACTTGAAAGTTAAGGTAGCTGGTAAGAAATTTCCAGGTCATAAATCTACTTCAATTGTTAAGTTTTTAGCCGGGGATTTATTAGTACTCCAACTTATCAAGTCAAAAATTAGACTAAAATATTTGATAAATAATATAAATATGGGTTTTAATCAAAGTCTAACATTTTTTTTAATAATAAATTTTGCAGATTGATTTTCTTAGACATTTTTGAGTTCATGTAAAAAACAGGACGTAAGATTTTTGCCCGAAATAATTTTTCTTCAGTTTTATAGGTGAAATAAATTGCTAGAAATTTTTTTTTTTGAAGTGGGGCAGATATCAATTTTAACGTAGTATATAAATTTCAAGTTTTTTCTGTGTTTTAAGACGTGTTTTGGGGTGCGGATATAACTTGATTCATCCGATATATTTGCATCTGGCGAAGGAAACTGTCATAAATCAAGATCCTTCCTTACGGTGGTTTACCTCTCCATAAATTGAACAATGGATATTCTTTGGTTTATAGAAGGATCTTAAAATGTCAGCCTACTTTTAGATATTTTCAGTATACATAATATTCAATAATAAAAATAAATAAGAATGCTAAATTTGACTTATTATTTTATTTTGAGAACAATGTTAAAATAAAATAACGTGAGGTCGAAATGACGAAATGTAACTGAATCAGAGCAAGCCGTGAAAGTGGATATTAACATCAGACACATCGTTACAGTTACGCTGGCACAGCCCGCTCTGATTCAGTAACATTTCGATCTCACCTTATGTATGAAAACCCTAAAAATATTAATGAATTAATTATGTTTATGATTATGGATTATCTTCGTATCTACATAATAATTATGAATTTTTTAAAATTATTTTATTACATATTTAGATTTTTATTTTTTTAAATTTTTATGTTTTTTTTATATTATGTTTGTTCGAACTCGGCGCCCCCCTGGTCTCGGCCACGTCTTAATCGCATTGGTCGAGCTCCAAAGGTAAGACAGTGGCTCGAGTGGGGAGAGACCGGTCCACTGCAACTGTTAACTACTTGAAATCGGAAGGAAAATAAATATAAAATCAGTCGACGATAGCGCGTCTCCAAGTCGGTACACCAATGCACAATCATGCCGCCTCGCGTCCTTCTGCTGCTCCTCGGCGCCTTTTCCGTAGTGCACTCCGTGCGGAATGTCACCGTCTCGAAGTGCTGCTCCTTCACGAACAACCTCACCAACGAGAACAAGTGCGTCCCCACGCTGAAACCGAAGTGGACCCTAAAGGTCTACAGCCCCGCCAGCCGTAACTTCCTCCCCGAGGGCCAGGTGCCGCCGAACTGGACCCTCAAGCCCGCCTCCAAGCCCCCATGCGCCCTCCCGGCGCTCCTCACCCCGAACCTCGGCAACTACATCCCTTTCGAGAACGGCTCGCTCTACGTCCTAGAGTACAACGAGATGGTGCACCCCGACAAGTTCTGCATCGACTACGGCGCCGTGCTCTTCTGCCTCAAGGACCAACAGCCGGAAAACATGACGGCGGATGTCCGGATCAAGAAGTGTTGCGGGGAAAATGCAGTTTTTTCCGAGACGAACAAGACGTGCCTGCATTTCAAAGGGGGATATAAAATTGACGTGGGGGCGGGGAAAAGACTCACAGAGGGGTTTCCCCCATGCAGTCACCAGGAGGTCGTCATGACGGAGATGCTGAAAGAAGCGGAAATGCACGATAATGGGAGTCTGTGGATGCCGAAATTAAAGGTCCTGATACCGGCTGCCAACTACTGCCTGGAGAATGTCCTGGAGGATGCCGGTAAGGACTCACAAACAATAAACAAAGTCACGTGACCTTTATTTTTAATTTATTATTATATTTAAAATTAAACAATTTTAAATATAGAAATAAAATAAATATTTTGTACACAACTGTGTCAATCTACATTGCGTCTTATAACTTAGGAGGCTATAAAGTTGTTTTAAAGCCCGTTGCCTCCTATCACGGCCAATAAAACCATTTTAAGGTCCGGAATTATCGCTTTTATCAACTGTCATCGAATTTTTTCCAAATTTTGGTGTTTGCTTGCTTTTCTATGTAAAAACGATGTTTGCATAATGGTCGATAATGACTTTCCTCAGGAAAATATTTAAAAGTCTTCCAATTGAGCTTTAAATATTTCCTCAGGCCATAATCTCTTGATAATGACCTTAATACATAAATAACTATCATTGACATAATTAACATAAACAATAAACAAAAGTTACGTTTCGACTTTTTTGATTTTCGACTTTGCACTCGAATTTTTTTTTAAACAAGAGTTTAGTAAAAGTCTCTTGAGTTCTTACGAAAAATCTGAAAAAAATGCTGCCTTTTTATCGTCATAATTATGTTACAAATACATACTTTACAAGATGATAAAAAAAATTGTGTAGGCCATCCACTCTTTTTTTTATTTAGAAATTATAAGAAGCGTCTCTATTGTCAGTTTACTTTTTGAAATTAGTAATCTTAACTCTCGAGATTTCAAAATTATAGTAAAATGTTACCTCTGGCTCTCAATATTGGAATAATTGTCGCTTTTTAATAATAATATTACGAATCGGCATAAAATAGTACCTCTGGCTTTCAAGATTTGTAAAATGTCGCCTCAGGCTTCCAAAAGTACGAAGGCAGTTCACCTTAGTTAAGATATTGATATTAGTTAAAAATTGGAATAAAATACCACGTCCGGCTTTTAAAATTTGTATACTGTTTCTATTTTTCTTCTATCTGCCATAAAACTTTATTGACTTCCTAAAAACCTCAATCATTAGCTTTCGATTATTATTGAGGGTTTATTTATGAGAGCATAGAGGCAACGTAACAGACCAGATGTCTAATCCCTCAGGTAATCTGAAAACATGTTTTCGCTTGTCAAATTAGTATTTACTAAGTCGAAATTCCCTTAGAAAGTTAACTTGTTAAAAGAAAAATAAAGATTGTTGTGCTGTCTTTAAGCTCTCATAAATAAACGCTCAATAAAGATAAGCTTATCATCATTGAGCGTTTAGATTTGGATTAGCTAATCACTGTGGTTTTTAAGGAGTCTATAAAGTTTTATGACAGACGGAAGGAAAATAGAAACAATGTAAATGTTACTTCTGGTTTTCAAAGTTATAGAACATTATAAGGAATTTCATCTCTCGCTTATAAAATTAGTACACAAAATTAGATTTCCGGGTTAGTATATAAATTCCCGCTCCTAAAGTAAAAAAAAGTAGCTCTAATAATACTAAAATTGGAATAAGATACGACCACGGTCTTTTAAAATTTGAAAAAAATTGTAAAATGTGTCTCTGGTTTCCAAAATTATAGGAGCAATGACGCCTTTGTTTTTTTGGAATTAAAAATTATTAAGAAATGTCGTCTCTGGCTTTAGCAACAAACATAAACATATCCGGCTTTCCAGATTCAGTAAAATGCTGCTTTTGTTTTATAGCAAAATTATAACATTGTGGATTTTTGTCTTAGTGGATTAAAAATTAATAAGAAATTTCGCTTCTGGCTTCTAAAATTACATTTTTGGATTAATAAACTGTCGCCTCCGGCTCTCAATATAGAATAAATAGGTTAAATTATAAAATTAGGAAAAAACATTTTCTGATTTCAAAGCTAATTAAATGTTTTTTATTATTTTTTGGCGATATTCTTTCCCAAAATTGAAAAGAATGTCGCCCTTCTAATATAAATAATTAAGATCAATTATTGGCTTTCAAAATTGGTAAAATGTTGCTTCTGGCTATGTATAATGTGGCCCTCTGATTTCCAAAATTAGAAGAACATGGTCGTCTTTGGATTTAATGAATTGAAATTTATAAGAATTAGCGCCTCTAACAAAATTAGTAAAGCTATATCTCGGAGTTAATAAACTGTCACATCCAGCGCCCTGTATAAACTAAATAGATTAAATTATAAAATTAGGAAAATTTTGTCGTCAGATTTCAAAATTAGTAAAATGTCTTTTTTAGATTGAGTTAAAGTACTACCTCCGGCTTTTAAAATTGGTAAAATGTTGTCTCTGGCTTAAAAAATTAGTATAATGTCGTACATCAATTTCGAAAATTATAAGAACATTGTCGCTTTTGGGTTTAATGAATTAAAATTCATAAGAAACGTTCCTCTGGTATATAAAATTAATAGAATCACATCTTTAGATTAATAAACGTCTTTTATTGGCCCCCAATGAAGAATAAATAGGTTATAAAAAAATAGGGTTAAATACTACTTCCAATTTTCAAAAATAGTAAAATTTTGCTTCTGGCTAGGTATAATGTGGCCCTCTGATCTCCAAAATTAGAAGAACATTGTCCTCTTTGGGTTTAACAAATTAAAATTTATAAGAAATGTCCCTCTGGCATATAAAATTAGTAGAATCACATCTTTGAATTAATAAACGTCGCCTCTGGCACCCGATGAAGAATAAATAGGTTAAATTATAAAATTAAGAAAATTATGTTCCCGGATCTCAAAATTAGTAAAATTCGGCTCCTAAAATTGGAAAGAATATAGCCATAGTAATATAAAAAATTAGGATTAAATACTACTTCCGACTTTTAAAAATAGTAAAATGTTGCCTCTGGCTTCAAGAATTAGTATACTTAACGCCGCCTCCCAATTTCTAAAGTTATAAGAACATTGTGGCCTTGGGTTTAATGAATTAAAATTTTTAAGAAATATTGTCTAATTCTGGTGTATAAAATTAGTAAAATAACATTTTCACATATCGCCTCCGGTTCCCAATATATAAAAAATGTTGTCTTGCTAATATTAAAATTGGTTTCAATATTTTAAAATAGTTGCTTCGAGCTTTTAAAACTAATAAAATGTGCCTTCTGCTTTTAATGTTATAAGGTTTTGTTGTCTTTACTTTTACTAATTTAAAAACTGATAATATCACTTCTGGCTTATAAATTTAATAAACGATTTTTGGACCTCCCTTGTTAAAAAAAAGTTTTCGCGAAATTGTGAATTTAGATTAAATTTGTACATCTTATAACAATTCTGTTTGAGACAACAGATGATTATTCTTTTAAAAGCAATTTTGACATACTTGTAATTGTCAGCCAAAACACACCAGAAGATCACACTAGACCACAACAGAGCAAACCACACCAAACAATGGTACCCGCTTTTTTTTGCTACCGTCTACTCTATTGGTGGAATTTAAGGGTGTAATGAAAAAAGTCACTATCTATTGACAGTGTTTTGACCTTGTTAACAATGCGTATTTTCTCCCTCAATAACGCACGTGTTTAGTAGATACTTCTGCTGAAATGACAATTTTTCTTTTAGTATTATATAGGGTGATGCAATAAAAATCAATAAAATCAATTTTTAACTAGGTAAATAAATTTTATTTATACTTTTCTTTGAATAACTGCAATATTGCAGGAAATTGGATGAATATAAATGCAATTAATGATTTTATGTAGGTAAATTGTTTAAAGAAATGGTTTTATTGGCGTGATGGTAACTGCAAGATGTTGGATTCTTGAATGTTAATGTAATTCTTAACGGTGTTTTTAATGAGTAATTTAATAATAAAATGGCGTACTTTAGTTTAATGAATTCGAAATAAAACAACATATGGTTTTAGTCACTGATTACACAGTTATCTGTACAGGATGGAGCACTAAAAAATATGTAATTTGTGTAAGTGACAGAATATGTTTTAGATTTTTTGTTGTATTAAATAAATACATATAAATAAAGGTATACAAGGCAATAAGAACGACCTTTGCATTCACCGCGACATTGATTCTCATGGTTGTAAACATTTCTTGCCGTCTCATACGTATTACCTAAATTTCCTCAACAATAGTTGTGGCCTGAATGCCTTGATCGGCCAAGCGTAGAAAAAAACTCCCAAAATTCCCCCAAAACGACTTTGTATATATAATTTACGATTAATGTACCATTTCCTTTTTCACTTATTGAAGAAATGTGACCCAAATTCTAAATTCAGTCATTGTCTTCAAAAAAAACCGTTACGTCCATCCATTGAACTCAAATTCCGGTCAAGAAATTCTTCCTAACGAAATTTTCGCGTTGTGCTCTAATGATGCGAAAAGTCAAGGTCACGCTTGGTGGATTTTCTAACTCAAAAATTTGTTCCAGGTCATTCCCCGAAGATAATGATTTGTCAGGAGCACGTGACAGTGGAAAAAACTGAAAGCACTGATATCAGATTCATTATTTATCCTATCAGTTTGGCTCTCAGTGCGGTTTTTTTGGCGGCGACGTTGGCGGCGGGAGCGATCCTGCCGGCCAGCCACCACGTGCTACATTGGCGGTGCCAGACCAACCACGTGGCGTGTCTCCTCGTGGGTAACGTCCTTTTGTGCATAACGCAACTGTCTGGCCGGATGAACCCCACAGTGTGCTTCTCCATAGGTAAGTCGGGGAGTTGGAATCAGTATTACCAACCTTAAAGATTCGTATAATTCCTCAAACAAGGATGACAAATCCTCAAAACTCTTTATAATGCTTTTTAAAGATGAGCTCTTAATTTTAATAGGAAGGACTCCCTCATCTCAGTTTTCTATTTTTTGTTTAGTTCTATTTGGCAAAATCCATATCTCGTCACTACTTGATCGTAGGAAAAAATTTTATTTACATTTTTTGTAGAAAATCAAACGCTCTAAAAGAGGTATATTTCAATTTTTTTTATAGCTGTTAGCGTTTAGAAGATATCAGAGGTCAAAATTTGAAGAATTTAACAAAAAAAAAAATTTTTATTTCTAAATTTTATAACTCGCAGATAAATAAATATTAGAAAATGCAAAATATACAGTTTTATAGGAAATTAATCGCTTTAAAAAAAAAGGTCTTTTGTGGTTAATCGATTACTTTAACCATTTAGAAGATATTCGTATTTTAAAAACCAAAATTTGAGACTAAATCTTTATTTTTTTTAAATGGTTAGAGTAACCGAGTAAGCACAAAAGACTTTTTTTGTAGAGCGTTCAATTTCCTACAAAATCATATGTTGCGCATTTTCTAATATTTATTTATCTACGAATTATAAAATTTAGAAGTACCTAAAAAAGAAATTTTTGTTAAATTCTTCAAACTTTGACCTCTGATATCTTCTAAACGCTAACAGCTATAAAAAAATTAAAAGATACTTTTTTTAGAGCGTTCAATTTTATGCAAAAAAGGTAAATAAAATTTAAGTAGTGACCAGATATGGATTTTGCCAAACAGAACTAAAGAAAAAATAGAAAACTACGATGAGGGAGTCCTCCCTATTAAAATTAAGAGCTTATCTTTAAAAAGCATTTTTAACCAATTAATCAATTCTTTAGCGTGGGAAGTTAAAAAAAATATTCGCTTTTTTGGCCCACCCTAAGATACATGTTTTATTTGGAAAACAATGAGCATTCCAACAAAATAGCTCAGAATGTCAAATGTGACTCTCCCTCCATGAACTTCAAAAATCCTCAAAATTTTCTCAATGATATAACAAATTCTTCATTTCTGAGGAAATTTCTGCAACAGTGGTTGGGATTGCGTTCAGCAGCGTTGCTCGGGGTGCCGACCTACTAAACGCATTGAATCACCGAGACTCTCGGTTTTTGGAGCTTTGCGACCATCTGGCGGTGAGTCATGGTTGTTTTTTTCAAAGACGCCATTGAGTGAGTCTGCGAAAAATCAACGCTTGGTGTGGTCATTCTCTGTGAAGCACGTAATTAAAGAGATGGTTCGAGGAAGAAGCGTTTTTCTGACGCGTTTACACGCTATGAAAATCGATCAAGGAGGATTAGTTCCGGCGATTGTCATGGCGTGGAGAAAGTCTATAACCGGCTTAATTGTCTAAACTCGGCTTAGAGCTCATTTTGTGTAAATATTTTTGCCGGTCTTTCACCTTCCGAGAATGCCCTTTTTATTTGTCCGATCTTTGGAACTATTATCGCTACTATTTACATTTAGGAGATAATAAAGACCCCTCGAGTGGTCCCATTGAATTTCAACGAGGTCATAAAAACTGGTCTTTGAATTTTTTCAAAAAAAAGTACCGAATTTTATGACGTAGGGTCATTTTTGTACCGTTTTGTTGGGGGCAGTTTCCGAGAAATTCTTTGCGCAATGAAGTCACTGACCCGTTGGATATGAGTGTTTTCCTTAGCTGTAATGCATGGAATAGCATTCAAGGTATTTGTCCATTTTCTTAGAAGAAATTTTGACGAATTTGTTCGTTAATAAACCAGAATTTTAACGAATTTTTTGAAATTTCGTAGAAAGCTCCACAAATTTATAAAAAAATATACAGGGTGAGTCTTGCTAAAAGTGTTTCTTAACTTTTCTCAAAAACTAGTTATCACATCAACTTTAAAGTTTGGCATTAAAAACTTTGTTTTTTGCACTACACAGGTGATTTTTTTCAGATTTTTTCTAATATTCTTTCTAATTAATATTAATTAACTTCTTTAAAAAAATCTAGATATTTCCAATTTTTAACATTATTCTAGAAGAAAAGATGTTAAAGTATCATTTTGTGCAAAAAATATTTATAAAAAATGTAGTTAACTCAAAAAAATATAAAATTTCAAACCTAAATACGCCATTTTTTTCTAAGAGGGTGGGTGAAATCTTGGTAATACCAAAACACTAGTTTTCAAAACAGCCAATTGCAAGCTACTATTCAAATGTCCCGGGCAAAAGTAGGCGGTTTTATTACTATACCTGTTAGACGATCGGACTCTAGAAGGGTAGGTATTGTCGAGTTACGGCAGACGGCAGATTCAGCTTGGCAGTGCTGCACCAAAACGCGTCTTAGGAATCAAATAAATGTTATTATTTTTTGGGGTTATCTACATTTTTTTTTAAATATTTTTTGCACAAAATAATATTTTGAAATCTTTTCTTTTAGAATAATGTTACAAATTGGAAATATTTAGATTTTTTCGAACAAATTAATTAATATTAATTAGAAAGAATATTTGAAAAAATTTGAAAAAATTCACCTGTGTAGTGCAAAAAACAAAGTTTTTAATGCCAAACATTGAATTGATGGGATAACCAGTTTTTGAGTAAAGTTAAGAAACACTTTTAGCAGACTCACCCTGTATATAAAAATGGACTACTGATTACCAACCATTGCCAACCAATTCATTTTGACTTCCTATTTTTGGAAAAAACAAAATTATAGTGGCCATCTTGACATTTTATCCACCAAAGTAAAATTTCTGCCCTCCCTTGTCATAAATGGATTCCTCGCTAATTAACTTTCGAAACAATAAACAAAATTAAGAAAACTAACTAATATTTGTTTTCAAAGTCTTATTGTTATAACACGAATTAACTTTTGGTTGTTACATGGAAGATCATTATCATGAATTAGTTTAATTCTCTGGACAATTCTTGCTGAGAAAATTATTTAAGATACAGTGAAAACCAATTATAAATCCTCCGTTTTGAAAAACGTATCAGAAATAACATTTAGTCACTGTTCTAAAAATACATTGCGAATTTTGGGAGATTGAATCGATCAAAGTTTTTTTAGTAATGTTTTATAAGGTGATGTAAGGATTTAAAGTCGTATAAAAAAAATTCTGCATTATTTTTGAATTTGTTAGTAACAAAATTAATAATTTATACAAACAATTTGTTTGTAAAATTAATAATTAAATTGCATCAAAACGAAAATTCCAAAAATTCGGAATGGCTAATTTAACATTAAAAATAAAATGATAATTGAGAAGATACTAACCAAAATCGCAGAAATTGTACATTTAGCTGTTGACGAAATTACGGATTACGATTTTGTAGGTACAAAAAATTGAAACAATTAAAATGGCGGACCGAATATGGCCAACTATGTGTATCTATACATAAAAATGCTCTTATTTCAAACAATATTGGATAAATCAACATATCTAACCCTGTGAGGTCGGTATAAACTGTTTTTTACTGTAACAAATAGTGCCTCAGATCAGTAATTACTCGATGTTGACAACCCAGAAGGTTCTGAAAAGTAGCCATCCAATAATATATCACTTGATAGTCTTGACATTTCCAGAAGCAGCACTTGGAACATTCTGGAATTTTGTTGAATATACTTCCACAATTACAATAATAACCAGAAATTATAAAATAATGTAAATCGTTTATAACATTCGTCACTTTTTGTTAAAAAGTAAACAAAAACAAATTTAGTTTTTGACGATTTGGAAAACTAAAATTTAAACCTTTTTTAAAATTTTTGTCTAAAATGAATTCAAAAATAAGAGACTACTGAAAAGGGAAAACATAGTAACGTAACCTTGATCATACAAATTTGGCCACTGTGACTAATAGGGTGGGCCAAAAAAATAGAATATTTTTTTTAACTTCCGACACTGAAAAATTGGTACCTAGGCATCTTTAAAAAAATGCTTGTTAAAGATGAGCTCTTAATTTTAATGGGAAGGACCCCCTCATCTCAGTTTTCTATTTTTTCTTTAATTCTCTTTGGCAAAATCCATATCTCGTCACTACTTGATCGTAGGAAAAAATTTTATTTACATTTTTTGTAGAAAATTGAACGCTCTAAAAAAGGTATCTTACAATTTTTTTATAGCTATTAGCGTTTAGAACATATCAGAGGTCAAAGTTTGAAGAATTTAACAGAAATTTCATTTTACTTCTAAATTTTATAACTCGTAGATAAATAAATGTCAGAAATAGTGAAATACATATATAGTTTTATACGAAATTGAACGCTCTACAAAAAAGGTCTCTTGTGGTTAATTGATTATTCTAACCATTTAGAAGATATTCGCATTTTAAAAACCAAAATTTGAGACTAAATCCTCTTTTTTTTTAAATGGTTAAAATTAACTAAAAATTAAAGCAAATCAATTTTCTATTTGCTTATCTAAATGAGAAGCTTTTGATCATTGATAATTCTCTCGGCTTTAGTAGAGAACATGATTATGACATGACTCCCTTCACTGAAGGTCTATTGTTTAAAGATTTTTGTCTAAATTGGCCAAATCTTCTGTGACTCTGTATATATTTAAGTTGTGAAATAACTGATGGACCCAGAGAGATAATTGAGAAAAATTACATAAATAATTAAAAAAAAAATTACTGTAATGACAACGGCCGTGAAAACGAATATGGCGGCCGTTGCTTTTCGCGGGCGTTTGACAAGAGAGAATTACGAAAATCAAAATATGTAATTTTTTGACTGTTCTAAAATCGATAAATAACGGACTACCAAAGAGAGAATTTTTTTTTGATGAGTGTTTATTTTTTGAGCTGATGAGCCGTATTTTGAATTTGTTGCATCAAATTAGGAAAGTTATTACGTAATCAAGTCAGTGACCCGTGCAGGTTAGAACGTGAATGAATCTACCTATTTGCCGAGTTTAGATCACCTTTCTCAGGTATAACAATGGGTCCAAGTAGGACACTTTCAGCTTCAGGAGAAATTGGGAATTTTTGATGATTTAGCGATTTTTTTATTGTGCAACTTCCTTGAAGGTTGAAAGATTTTAAATTTATGCAGAAATAACTGAAATGAGTAATTGTCGATATTGAATTAATAATTATCTCATGACCTAGTAAGTCGACTTGCACCTGCCTTGTATGGCAATAATTAAAAGGCGGGTACAGATTTGTACATGAGAGAAATCTCAGGAGAGTCTGAGTATTTACACCCAGACGAATTTTCCTTCTTTTTAGGTCTACCCACTTAAAATATCTCGTTTCAGACAATTTGTCTTACTGTTCTAAAAATTGCCAATGTCATTGGCGAATAAATTACTGCCATATTTCTGTCTCGTCGTTATAAATAAGCCATAAAATTTGAATATATGTGATCGAGGCTCATTATTTTAATCGATTTTTTCGAAATTGGAGTAACGAACACATCCTGCGATAAATTGTATGAAGAGGCGTCCAACGAAGAAAACTTAACAATTTATTTAAATTAATACACCTACGGTACATCCTAATTTATAAAATAACAGTTAGAAATGAAAAATCTAAAATTAAATCTTCTAAATATAATTAGGTCAACAATGTATTTTTTGTTTCAGCTGTTTCGATGCATTTCCTCTTTTTGGCGGCCTTTTTTTGGCTCAATACAATGTGTTTCAACATCTGGTGGACTTTTCGGTGAGTTTTTATCATCTGTTGATAAGTTTTGCAAGTTTAGACAAATTAAATTTAGCGATCCGGAACGTGGGTACATGCAGATGTGTGTGTTTGGCAAAAATTCATTTTCGAAAGGAAACCTTGGGATTTATGGGTCAATCGCTGTCAAAGTTCATCGCGATAGATATGTAACGGTCGGAAACGAAATGTTCTCAACGGAATTTTTCGCATTTTAGATCTTTTTACAAGATTTCCCACAAGGATATCATTCCTGCGATAAGAATTTTTTCAAAAATTTTCAACACTTTTCAAACAATCATTTTTGAGTCCCCGGGCTCTGAGTAAAACTTCTTGACTCAGATTGTTCTAAAAATAAATTTATGCGATCTTGTTGTCCGAAAAACAATGAGGTTATTTTTGTAAATTCGCTGAAAACGTTTTGGTGTTGAGAAAAATCAATTCTGCTGTTATTAGATCCATACAAATTTCCAGAATTTTGTAATTCTATAAAATTCTGCTTATTTTTTTTCTAGTGGTTTAAAGAAATTATAATATAACAGAAACAGAATTTGTGATTAGTAAGTAAACCTTGGTCTGGAGAAGGTACTTAGTTCAGTCAGTTTGTGAAATAGAGGAAATGGTCGAAAAAAAGAAGCAGTAGATAAAGTATCCAGTTAGAATTACCTGTGATAGGGTCAGTTTTTAATTATTGTGGTGTAGATCAAGGCATTAAACCACGAGGATCGTCTCTCTTTAAAAAAAAAGTTTAGTATTCTTGGAAAGGGCCTCATCTGGTGAAGAAGAAGGCAGAAAGCGATGAGAAGAAAAAACAGAAAAGAGTACAAGACGATGAACGGAAGACATAGAAGAAAATGAAAGGTGCTGGAAGAAAGAATAAGAGGAATAAAAGCGTCGTAAATAGATAAGGAATAAAAGAAAAAATCGTCGTAGAGAAGGCAAAAGAGACTTTTGGATAAAGAATAATATAGCGATATAGAGTTTTAATTTTGGAGAAAAGGACCAGAAAAGTAAAAAAAACGACGAGAAGAAGAAAGATTCTCAAATTGATATTTGAAGAAATACAAAAAGGACTCAAGGAAGTTAAATAGAAGCTATTGAAGTCAATTAGTTGGTAAACGCAAAAATTATCGAAAAGAAGAAAACAACTTTCAGAACAGAAGTGCTGCAAAGTAAACAAAGGAACACATAATAAAACCTTGTAAAAAGGGGGAAAAGCTAGAATGGTTTCAAGCGGATCAATAAGGAGAAGGAATACCTCACAGGGAAGAAAATAAAAAGCAAGAACGATGAGAAGAAGAAAGTCTCTTTGATTGATACAATTACAAGAAGTCGAGGAAGTTGTACAAAATCTAGATGAAGTCAAACAAGAAGTCAATTACTTGATAAAAAGTAAAATTGCAGACAAGGAGAGAATTAACAGCATTGAAGAGATGTTTCAGAATATTTCTGAAGCAAAACCAAAAAAAGTTAGTCTAAGCTTCCAGTGTCTTTGAAAAGGGTTGCATCTGGTGACAAAGGTAGGAAGACGAAAGAAAGAAGATGAACACAAGAAAATAAAAGGCGCTGGAAGAAGGAAGAGGAGGGAAGAAGGCGTCGCAAAGTAGACAAGGAACCGAAGATAAAACGAGTTAAAAAGCATGGGAAATAAAAAAATGGAGATAGGGAGCGAATAAATACGTATAAGAACAATTTTGCAGAGAAGAAACAGAAAAGCAAGAAGAACGACGAGAAGAAGAAATATTCTTAAATTGATACTCGAGGAAATACAAAGAGAAGTCAAGTTGCACAGAATCTGCACTTAAACAAGAAATCAATCATTTGATAAAGGGTAGACAAGAAGCCAGTTGATATTGGTTTTTATACCGTGAGGATTGTTTCTCTCAAGAAAAAAAACTAAAAAAGTCAATAGTATCTACAATAGTATCCTTGGAAAGGGCCACATCTGGTGGAGAAGAAGGTAAAAGACGATGGGAAGTAAAAACAGATAGTATAAGACGATGAACAGAAGACTTAGAAGAAAATGAAAGGTGCTAGAAGAAAGAAGAGGAACAATAAAGACGGCGTAATAAAGCAAAGAGTATGGAGCAAAAGAGACTTTTGTAAAAAGAAGAATAGCGATATGGGGTGGATAAATAAATGGAAGAAAAATTTCGGAGAGAAGGACTACAAAAGCAAGAAAAACGACGAAAGCGAGAACGAAAAGCGAGAATAAAAAGGGTTCTTAAATTGATAGGGACTTGAAGTTGATAATTGAAGAAATACAAAAAGAAGTCAAGGAAGTTGAGTAGAATCGACGCTAAGTCAAACAATAAGTCAATCACTTGGTAAACGCAAAATTTGTCGACAAGAAGTAGACAATTTTGAGAACAGAAGTGTCACAAAGTAATCAAAGGAACACATAATAAAACCCCGTAAAAAAAGAGAAAAAAAAACAGGACGACTTAAAGCGGATCAATAAGGAGAAGGAAAACCTCACAGACAAGAAAATAAAAAGCGAGAACGATGAGAAGAAAAAGTCTTTCTGATTGATACTGAAACAAATACAAGAAAACAAGGAAATTGCACAAAATCTGGGCAACGTCAAACAAGAAGCCAATTACTTGGTTAAGAGTAAAATTGTAGGCAAAGAGAAAATGAAAGGCTTTGAAGAGATACTTTATAACATTTCTGCAGCGAAACCAAAAAAGCTTAGACTAAGCTTGCAGTGTCTTTGGAAAGGGTTGCACCTGGTGACAAAGAAGATTGAATAACACGACAAGATAAGAAGGCGAAAACGAGAAGAGCTCAGAACAATCAACAGAAGAAAATGATTGTGGTGGAAAAAAGAAGAGAAGAAAGCAAGGCGTCGTAAAGTAGACAAGGAAGCGAAGATAAAACGAGCAAAGAAACTATGGGAAAGAGAAAAATGGAGAAAGATAATAGGTACAAGAAAAATTTTACAGAGAAGAAACAAAGCAACAAGAAGAACGAGGAGAAGAAGAAAGGTTATTAAGTTGATACCGAAAGAGACACAAAAAGAAGTGAAATTGGACAGAATCTGGACATATTTAAATAAGAAGTCAGTCACTTAACTGAAACAGTAGACAATAAGGCAGTTGATACTGGTTTTGTAAATAAGAAAATTATACTGACAAAAGCGGAACATCTAGTGGTAACTCAAAGAAGATTTTAAATTTTTATAGTGAAAACTCGGTCTACGTACTACAATAAGCTATAAAGTTAAAATATCTTCTTGAATGTATGAAACGACAGGTGATGGAAAGAGAAAAGACCGCAAGCCGATGGTTGAAGAAGTGGAAGATGGTGGAAGAAAGGAAAAAAGAGCTTAGGAAGACGCCGTAATGTAGAAAAAGAACAGAAGACAAAACCTCAAAAATAAGAAAAAACACGAAAAAAAACAAGAACGTTCCTGGAAAAGTAGAAGAAAATCCTCACACAAAAGAAATAGAAAACAAAAAATGATGACGAGAAGAAAAAAGTTTTTAGATGTATACTTAAATAAATACAAAAAAAGGGCAAAGAAATTGGACAGAACCTGGACAAAGTCAATCACGGAGATCAATAGGACAGGATATAGGGAGTCTAGGTAATATTTAAAGATCCGATTAAAGAGATAGAGAGAATTAACCGGCGAAGGAAAGCGGCAGATAAAGTATCGAATTGGGAGTGATATGTGATAGTGTTAGTTGTTAATTATTTATCTATAAATCAAGCAAATAGACCACGAAGATCGTTATCTTTTATCAAAACGAGCCCATAAGCAATGGGCTGTTTGACAATTGACAGTCACAATGGGTGGCAACCATGATATGAAGAGAAATATGTAATATGTACTAGTAAATCGGGACGTTAATTAATTGATTTAGATTTTTATGTTGAAAATACGTTCTACGGATAGAACAAACAGTCAAGTTAAAGATTTTATTAAATGAGTGAAGAAACGGTCAGAAGAAGACAAGAAGCGATGAATAGTAGAAATGAAAGAAAATGAAACGTTGTGGAAGGACAAGGAAAATAAAAAAGGATTAGAAGACCTAAATCTTTGCAGAAATGAAGAGCAAAGAAGACTACGGAAACAAGAAGAATAGCGACATAAAGCGGATAAATAGGTAAATGATAATACATAAAAAGACAAACAAAAAATGACGTCGAGAAGAAAAAAAGTTTTGATATTGAAACTGGAAGACATAATAAAGAAGTCAGGGAAGTTAAATAAGAAGTGCATCATTTATTGAAGAACAAAATTGTAGATGAAAAGAAAACAAAAGGGAAAATATAAAGGCATTGTTACCCGCAATGAAGACGTGTTTCATTCCTTGAATAACACTTAAAATCGTTTAGTTCAAAGTTCCAGTGCCTTTGTAAAGGACAAGGGGCTTTGGCTTTTTTTTTTGTTTACAAAAGTGTCGAAAACAACGTGTAAGTGTTGCTGGGGGAGATAAAGAAAATAGTCGGAAAAGAGAAGCGGTAGATAAAAATTTATTTCGAGGAACCTGTGAGTGACAGTGTGATGTTGTTAATAATTTTGGTGTGTGAAGGTATATCAAAAATAACTTTTTGCTAAACATAATGAATGAATGGGGCTCGCTTTGGTGATTCCATAAAATCTGAAATCATTTAAGAAGGATAAATAACCCAGTTTTTGTTATTGTTGCTAGAGAATGATTAATTGAGAAAATTAATTTATTATTGCTTATAAATTCCTACGAGAAACAACCAGCAGGAAGTACTCCAACAGTCTAAGAAATAAATTTTCACAGTGTAGTCTACTTTTAGAATTTTTTACATAAACAATAATCCTGACTTAAAGATTTTATTGGATAGTAAAACTTCTTTTTGTAAACAAGAATAAGGATTAAGCACAGCTGCTGTCGAAAGCTGGTAATCATCTCTACGACTATTGAAGCTGAAAAAATATTTTGAATATTTGAAAAATATGAGAAGACATTTTCCAAAGGGATTGTTAACGAAAATTTAGGATTGTGACCTTTAAAAATGTCAATTATCAAGTCTTGTTTGAATAAATCAGAAACAGGTGTCAAAAGGCAACCTTGAATCCAGTTTAGTATCGAAAACGTTCCAATTGCTTGTAGCACTCTATAAAATATCATCAATTCAGCTCAGTTATAAATACAATTTTTCTAAATCAACGTGGTCCGATTATCTGGCGCCGGCTTATTTATTCATTAATAAAAGTCTCAACCCGGAATTATTCTATAATTAGGAAGACGCGTGCACAAATGCAAAAATTTCAGTTTGTTCACCGGCAACTAAATATACCCACCGACTGAAGACTAGTCGTTTGACCTTACTATTTCCATCACTGACGGCTTTACGAGCAAATTCTGTTATAAGACAATTGTACGCATTCCTAAACCGCCAGCAAGAAGCAACAAATTGATACGGAGAAGCACAGGAATGTCTTCGACCACCAAACGAGCCGGCATTTTTGTGATAACGAGACCCTCATGGGGAAAAGATATTTTTATCAGGGAAGTGATGAGGTTTTGACAGGTCACCAAAATAGGAAAATTGAAGAAATTTCTTCTTGTGGCAATTTCCAACTTTCGCCGAAGCTCCGCCTTTTTGCAATCATCCAACGCTCTATTTCTCCTTGCATTACCAAGTCGGCCATCTTGCAAATGCACAATTAACCGTCTAGAGTCTAGACATTTGCATTTGCCAATTATAAAACATGGAGTGGTGTAAACTGATCTGGGTCATGGTAATCCAACATCTCCCTTTTTCACACCATTTATCTCTTCACAAGTGCTCCTTAATTACCAAAGTAAATTTAGATATCACAGTCGCGACCTAAGACACTACCTCTCAACTCTCATTTTTTTGAGAAAATCTGTTTCCGGTTTTGAATCACACGTGCTCAAACAATCCCAAATGTAACATCCGTGAGAGGAGAAAGTGTTAAGAAATGGAGATTCCCAAGGTTGAAACACCAGGAAAATACCTATTTCGATATTACATTTTGTATTTATTTGATCTTGTGAGAAACGCCGTAAAAACTTGAATTTTATGGACGTGTTTGTTTGAATATCGGATTAAAAAGGTTCCGGTTGGAACAATAAACTAAACTGGACCTTTAGTGAGGGCTTAAGTGAGTCTTTGAAAGAAACGGAAATGGTATAAGCGGCTTGTAGAAAAATTGTCAGTTGGAATTAATTACAGGGAATGACATCGAAAGATTGGCAACGTTTCAGAGGGCATTGGACATTGGAATATTAATAGGTATAATTACGATCCGCGGCTATGTAATTATTACCTGCAGCGAGAATTCCTGCAAGGAATTAGATGCATGAAGTATTCCAAAGAGCTAAGGTATTAGTTTTTCTGGCAGAATCTGCATCTACATTTTTGATATGGTGAAAGGTTTTTGCAGAAACTTGTGTCAGGATTAAGGATAATTACACTGATAGATGTAATAAATGTAAATGAGTAAATGCATTTCTCATATTATAATGTTTTTGAGATGTTTACATAATCATGAGAAATTCTATTTCGAATAGTTTAGCAATTACAAATTTTGTAGATAAAATCGTTATTATTATTATTATTTTACTTAAAAATACCTATACCAGTTTAACAATTAGAGGTCTTTGACTAACGTGTTGAGCACAAGACTGAAAATTTGGTCTGGCAGGCATAATGTGGTTGTTTCATCAACTGTTAAATTCAGCAAACCATTTTTTTTTAAATTTTTTAAAAGTTAACATTTGTATAAATATAACAAAAAATTGCGACAAAGTTTTGTTGAATGTTGGTTCTCGAAAGCCGAGGAGACAAAATCCGCTGGAGTGTGAGAGCTGAATGAACAATAAATTATTTGAGTAACACATGGAGTTATTTAAAAAAAATTGGAGATTTATAATTTAATATCACTTAAATAAGAAAATTTTGGTCTAGGGCTGTTGCGTCATTAACTGTTAAATTCTTGAGATTATATTTTTTTTAATTACTACACCGTGATCAACAAATACTGATTCAGTTATTTAATTATTAAAATTTTTAAAGGTAAGGTTAAAAGTGTTAACTTAACTTGTCGTTTTAGGGCATTAAAGACAGTAATTAGTGTATCCGCAGTTAATAATAATAGAAAATTTGTTTGCAATGTCAGCTTTTTCACAGATTTTCGCTTCATTCGAACGCAAATGTCGCTCTTAACTTCAGTAAGAGTAAAAGGTCGATCAGGTTTTTACAAAATGTTGTTTTTACAATATTATCTGTATTTAAAAAACGTTCTACAACTCGATTGTGTTGTTTAAACATGATGATTTATCCCACTTCGGGATAAATTTGCTAAAATTGGACGTACGTTGAGTCCAGGGAATATTAGTATCCATTAATTCTATTGTAGACTCCACTTTTAAAGTACGCCATTACAACAAAAGTGTCATGTTCTAAGTCGAAATAAGAACAAATCAAATTTTTGAAATGTCAAATTTGAATTTGAAGTTTGGTCAGAAAAGCCAATTTTAAGTGACATTTCGATGCTCCTAACCAGATCAGTACTTGTTGATCACGTTGTATTTGCATAAAACTGGAACGCTTCCATTCAATTTTTATAAAAAGATAAAAATCTAGATGACAAAGTTAAAAGCTAATTCTGACTTGTCTATGTTTTCATAGACAAAGTGTAACGGTAATAATTGGTGGATGCTATAGAAATCTGTTAAATTTAAAATTTGATTCGGTCTACGCTTAGGCTTTTTGGGCTAATTTTAAATTTGAACATCCGGTAGCACCTGTTATCATTTCTATAGAAAATGTTATAAAGTAGTAATTGGTAGTAAATAATAATTCATCAATGTTTAAAATTAATAAATAATTGCTTCACAATCTAAAAAAAATAGTGGAATTTTCATGTGTTACATTGTAATTCTAAGATCAAATAATAAGTGATTTTCTTATTTTTAGTTAGTAATAAAATGTTACAGAATCATTTGGCACAAAATTTTGCATTACTTTCATAGCGGTTGTTATTGTCTTATTCTTGACAGATAATTGTTTTAACATATTCTTTTATCGCGCTGTCAGATTTCCAGCCTCCATGACGTTTGAGAGTACACATGTCTGCCCCCTCATCTGCAGATATAAAAATTATAAACCTCAATTTTTCAAATAAAATTGACGATCCAACTCTTAATATTTTTATAAAAAAAATTAACAATCAAGCTACTGGAACATATTTTAAAACAATATTTCAAGTTTGAAATTTGTGCAGGGCTTTATATGAGAAATGCAGCAGCTTTGTGCCTCTTATGAAGCTCAGTACCTTGTCTGCAGAAGAAGACTTCTCGACAATCCCAGTAGAGAAGAGGTGCTTGCGTTTTGTGGTTTTAAAAACCACTTATTTTTAATAATTTAAAGTTACAAATTGAATTGAGATTTCCCAAACTCAAAATTAAAAACGACGAGACTTACCTGCCGGTTTAAATTTACATTGTGCATACGGAATTATTGGGAAACCTTTATTGAGAAGTAGTTAAATAAAAATTTATCTTATCGCAAAAAATATTTGGGTAATATCACTAAATAAAGCCTCAAAAGCCTCGTTTAAACATAACATTTTTTTTAAATACGTTGGTTAGTAAATAAACGACAAACTAAAGAATAGAATAAGCGTTCCACCAGAATTGTTAATAACCTGTTGAATTTTAAGAAATTTGCACTGGATTAAGAAGGCAACTAAAATTTGGTGGTTTGTATAAAAATCAAAAACTACACCTCTTCTTTTTGTAGTTTTCACCTCAGCTTGTAGTGCTATGTAGCAAAACTAAATTTATTAAAGTACCATTACCTATCAAAGCTAATTTTTTAGACTGATTTTCTTAAATATTTGTTCTACCAACTAGTTTTTCATTAATTTTTGTCAAAGTTTCGGGCTTCTTATCCTTTTCGTTTGTATGTTAATGTGCCGATAAAATGGCGGACCCCTCTGATAAATTAATATCATGCACATAATTTTTTTTATTTGAAGCTTGAGAAAGAGACAAGAGACCTGAAACGTTAATAACAATAAAAAAAACAACACAGTCCAGTAAACTTACGTACTTTGTATTTTATGTAAAAAATGTAAAATGAACAAGAATACCCACATAATAAAATTTGACTGATTCTGCAATTTCTATAATGCCTACTGGGCCTTCTCTATTTACTCTCCTTCGTTTTATGTTAAAAATTGATGTCTGCACGTATTTACAATTTTGAAAATTTTAGAAATTTATTTAATTCCAAAATTACTAACTCAAAATTAGAATTGCAACAGATTCTACCATTTACAGCCATTCTGTTTGTGTTATATCTACACATTCAGTTGCATATTCGAAAACATAACAAACAAGTTTTTCGGTACATTCGTTTTTTCTCAAAATAATAATAGTAATAACGGACAAGTCGATTTCGTTTACGAGAGGGGCAAATACTTGTGACAATGTTAATACAGATACTTCGCCCTCTTTGGCGGGGGCGGCTATCAACTTCAGAATTTTAAATAGCATGTTAAAGTTAAGAATTAAAGTTTCATAAAGGCTGTCTTTATGAAACTCGTTCTTTAATGTACTATTCACAAATAAGCTATCTTAATCTTAAAATTATAGGTAGTTATAATTGACTATTAATACTATATTGTACTGGGTCTGTTTTTAAATGCAGAAAAAGATGAATTATGCCTTTATTTAATTGATTTAATGAATATACCTAAATAATAAACGTATAATTCATCTTTTTGTGCATTTAAAAATAGACCCAATACAATATAGTATTATTAATAATAAAAATGCAGAACAGTAGAAGAAAACCTATCCCTCTAAATTAAAATTGAGTCTATTATTCGCCGACAAGTCGGCTAGTAGACCAAAGCCCTAGTTGGTACATCTCTAATCAATATTTTTTTCGTTTTTGTAAGTTTTTTTTCCAAAGCACTGGTCAAATCTTAAAAACACGGAAAAGATGTGCTAATTACTTGATCACATTTACCATTTAAATTCTGAAGGTGTTAGCCGCCCGAGGGTGAAAACAAAATCGACTTGTTCGAATGTTTTTTCGAAAAATAACCAGAAATGCCAAAATGCCTTGATTGATCGAGCAAAACAATATAACAAGAGCGTGCTATGATTCAGCAAATTTTTTCTCTCACGATAATACCTAGTTGTATTTTTTAAATTTGATTGGAATTTTTGGTGGCAGGTCATGGTTCGAGTTATCAAAGTTTCTCTGTGTTAATTGCAATTTTTAAATAAAAATGCTTCTAAAAGGGAAATTGTTTTGTTTTTTGCAATTGATTGGTGCAGGCAAATCTAAATTTTTAACGCTATTTACCGAGTCTTTTTTGAGATATGGTGTTTATTCGTTATAGGAAAGAAACCGGCAAAAATCAGTATTGCTTATAACACGTAATTATTAAAAAGATTTATAAAATGTGGATGCTAAACCCCTATTTGTACACTTCAGAATTCTAATTTGAAGAAACTCTTTACAATTTTTATATTGTTCCAGAATTCTGGGTCACAGATTGATTTATTAATCCATTATTAAAACCGCTCGAATATTCAAAAAACTTTTGATTTGTGACACCATTCCTTCAATTTAGGGTCACCATTAATGAATCAAATAGCACAAGAAGAATTTTTGTTGATAAAAACGTGTTAATTGGAAAAATATTTATTATTATTATGCATTCAATATTAATTAAATTTTTTATCATTATCTCCTTTAGTTGCTTTCCTTGTTTTTGAAACCCAAAACCCAACCCAGCACTTGTAACCCAACCAACCACAATCAACCCGATCTAAAAGGTCATCCACGTGTCCCACACCCCAATTTACGGTACTCCTACCCGAAATAATCCTCCTTACCGTTACTCCTCCGTTATTTCACAGTCGTTTCCTTCATTATCCTTCATTACGAAAAACCGTGTCGGAAGAGGAAACTCGCATCGAGCAATTAAAACGGTCATAAAAGCAATCAAGGCCGATAAACATAAAATTTCTTTTGTTGCAGAGATCTGCGGCCGCAAAGCGTCGAAAAGAGCCAGGAATGGTACCGTTTGCGACTTTACGAGCTCTACGCCTGGGGAGTCCCGGTGATCATAGCCGGAACCGCCGCCATTTTGGATCAAGTGGCAGACGGTTCGGATTTTTTGCGACCAAAGTTTGGGGACAACACTTGTTGGTTTCACGGTAAGGAAAATTCAACGGTCAAGGAGATAAAGTGATTGATCTAGCCGCGATTTTCGCCGAATTTTGTGATAAGAGATAACGGGGTTGCCATGCCGTCTGCAACTGGCGATTATGCAAAACATATTTTTGTTTTGGTATTATCAAAGCGTCACGGAATGATAACACAGTTGTAAATAAGTAAATTTAGAAATTATTATCGTTTGTAATTGAATATTATTACGAAATGTAAACTACAAATCAATTTTCTAGAGATGATTTTAATGTGATTGACGGCTTTGATTGCGTAAGAATTTGAATTAGGGTTTCTAAATATTATTCGAGAGGAATGTGCGGAAATTTTACTAAGCACTTGTTCTAGGAGTATTTATGGATCTGTTCTTGATAATTTATTTTCAATTTTGAAACGTTATTTTTTTTCGAGGTAATTATAAACGCGAGGATAAAAATATCGACCGATAACACAAATAAACAAAATTTAAATTAATTGAAGTAAACAATAACACACTTTTTCGATTAATGGTATTTTTAGGTTTTTTCCGAAAAGCGTCAGCTGTTGACAAAGCAGGAGAATTTTGAAATTTTTATAATAAATATAAAAATTATAGATATTGGCGGACTTTCTTGCCGAAAATTTTATTTATTTCAAGTTTCAACATAATTTTGACAAAAATAGATTTCTTCCAAGATGTTTTGTGTTTCACAATGGAGGAAGAGCTTTATGTAGTGGTTATTTTATGAATAGACATACGATATACAGTTTGTTTATCCGGAGAAATAACATCCCATATCCGATATCCCATTCCTATTTTTAAAACTTCCTTAAACAAAATAATAACACCATTTTATTTTCTATTCTTGAGTCTAGTGTGATTCAAAATGTGTAAAATTTTGACGTAAAAACACTGAAATTATACAAAAAAAATGTTTTAATTGATAAAAATTTTACTGCACGAAATTAATTTGAAACACAAGGCCTAGCGGAGTATTTTAATAACGCAGTGCTACATTTGTCTTAAACTTTTTGGCTACATGACGTCAACCTAAAAAAACTTTAGAAAAGTAATGTAAGCGTAATTGACATTACGCTTACATTACTTTTGCAATACAAAATGGCGCTTTCAGATTAGAGTTAGAAATGTTGTAAAATGATCTAATATTTCCCATTCAACAATTAAACGTTGTATAAAATGGCATTGTATAAGAACACGGGTTTTATATTAGGAATTTTTTATATAATCGTATCTGAAGGATGAAAAATTAGAGTCATTTTTATCGAACATGACGTGTAGTAAAACGTAAGTATTACATAATTTTTCTATGAGAAAAAGAAATAGTGACTTAAATTGTAAATTTTACTAAGAAAGAACCCCTACTGAAGCTATTAAGGTTATTACTATTAACGACGTCTCTAATCTTGCATTGGGAAAACCAAAAACGGACTATTGCCAACAGATTTCGGTTTTACTAGTCCAAGATTAGAGACGTCATAAATGTAATAATGCTCTATCAATTGATCTTTATATGTTTGAATCCCAAAAAATAATTATTTGGCCTCCTGACTTGAAAAACGTCAGTGAGAAGAAAATCTTGGTCGTCCAAATGTCAAAAAAATGTCTCAACTGTCTTTTCTTTTAATTTTTTGCAGCACTTTTGAGAAATGTTCAGCAACATTGTGTTTTCAATTTCCGGCGGCCATATTTTACTACTGCACACAGAACTTTGCTGAAAATATGACTATAAACGATCTGCTCCTGAAAATGATTAAAAGAGCTCAAAAATGTCGTTGTACATCTTTTTAGTGATATTTCTTTAAAAAAAGCTCTTTTTTAAGTTATTATTTTTTTAAACTAGAGCAAAGACGAAAATGTTAAAAGGACCAATAATAATAATTAAAAATTAATGTATCTTCAAAACAAAAAATAATTCGAGAATATCGAATGACATAAAGTTGTGTATAAATACATATGTTTAGGTTTGATACTACTTCATTCAGCAGTTAAAAATGACAATTAAAAGAAAAAAGAATAACATCGGAATATGTAGTCCTAACAATAATACACCTGTACTAAAAAACTCATTAAAATCGATAAAACGGTTAAAAAGTTGTTAATAGAAAACGATGTTTCATTTCTAAAATTGGCGCCCTCTAACTACTAAACAGTGCAACTTGGTTGGTATAGAACACAGCTTCCTAGATTTGAAGTTGAAGTTTGAACGTAACCGGCTAGTCACATTTAAAGAAAAACTGTTTCTGACAAGCGGGAGTACTGTAGCGACATCTACACACCGATTAACGAAACGTTTGCCGTTCTGCGGGAAATTTAAATTATTTTAATAATTATCCTAGGCAATAATTATTGTTGATTTTCTTCAAAACTTCAAATCATTTCAAATTGAATTATTTCGTGCTTTTGGTATCGTGTTGTTGTATTTTTCAGTTTGTCTTTGCTGTTTTTATTGTTGTTGTTTTTTTGTCTTGTTTGTGTTAATTACGTTTATTAAAATGCCTTTTAAAAGAAAGTGTTGTGTTACTGATTGCCATCTTGAGGACAAT
Source organism: Tribolium confusum (assembly GCA_029207805.1). Taxonomy (NCBI): domain Eukaryota; kingdom Metazoa; phylum Arthropoda; class Insecta; order Coleoptera; family Tenebrionidae; genus Tribolium; species Tribolium confusum. The sequence goes on from JALGAY010000006.1 coordinate 19,179,027, forward strand.
ATTATTTACCATAATTTTCTTGCAACATTTGAATTAAACTTAAAGTGAAAAAATATTTTAGAAACACATACTGGTACGGTTTTGAATATAATAAACTTTTTTATTAAATTGTTTTTTTAATTAGATGTTTCAAGTCTATCTGAGCATGCGTTAGTTTGTAGTAAACACTTTACAAAAGACAGTTTTTGTATACTGACAAGCGCAAGATATTAATTGCTGGAGCTTTGCCTACCATATTTAAGGTATCTACACTAAAAAATATGTAGTGTAATTTAGTACTGCATGAACTTGAACAAAGTAGTTTATTATAGTCATGTACAAATTTTCAGATTACTGAATTATTCCCTTTTAGAAATAAATATAATATTTAAATTTATGAATGTAATACTTATTTATTTATAGTCTGCTGATTAAGAAAAATTAGATTTTTGCGACGATGAAGTTCTTCAAATTTCCTTTCCAATTTATACAAAATAACGAAAACTTCTTAAATTAAATTAACTTCTTCACCTTTTGTTTTATTTCCAATAGATAGATACTACAAAAAATATTCCAGCTTTCTCTCATGTTAAATGTTGTTCCTTCTTTCTGTATTAGTTCAATTTAGCCATAAATTAAAAATCAGCTGTTTGTAGTCTAGGAGGATGAGGATGCACAATGTCTCTAGACTTTGTCCATTTTGTTCTTAGTGTCTTACGTTTCATTTTATGCGTTTCTTCCCCAAAAACACAACACACACTTTTCTATGCAATTTATTGGTTTTTACATAGGTATAAACGTTCTTCTAGTCTCTTCTCTATCCAAAAATATTATTATGTAATATTATCCTCATAACATGCTGTTACCTTTCCACCTTGCCCAAGATCTTCGTAACGGGTTAAGTCGCAAGCCAGCTAATGTTGTTAAATGTTTATAACGTCCCTTTCTAAAACTTTTTACAAAAAAAAAAAAACGGAGTAAAATTCCCGCTGACAGTCACCAAGCTGCTTCAACCACGTCGCCGTCGCGTTAAAACTTTACAAATAGCAACAGTGATCTACTCGTGAAAACAAATTTTCCTTAGCTGTATCGGTACTTTTATTATTGTGATTTTTGTTTTAACCGATATATCCACACAAATTTTGCCATAAGACTGTTTTTCTTCGAAAATGCAAAACAAGCATTAGAAACGTTACATGTCAGCGACGCGACAAAATCAAACTTGAAATTTGCCGCATTTTGCTACCTTTATAGTATTTTGAATACTCCAATACTTAGTATACGTTGGGATACCCCAAACTCAACTCAAATTGTGGTTCCAATTTTTAATCACGACAGTTTGACACATGTGACACTGGCACTAATTTGTCGCAATTCAATTTATAGGTTAGGAGTACTGTAGCTCCCTCTAAGAAACAAAAAAAAGACCTGGAACTACAAATGTGATAGGCCGGATATCACCACTCTTATACAATAATCTAGGAGGCTGTGGTATAGAATTAATTTTAAGCCTTTTATTTTGAACTCAACAATCTTAGATTGTTTTATGGGAACGTCTTCTAGACTTAATTGATCGAATTCAGGCTTCTCCATTTCGTCGGATCATTGGCGGCCATTTTGAAAACCTGGCCATACAATTTTACTTAAAGTGTAATTATAGAAATATGTATAAAGAATATTAACATGAACAAGGAGTTTTTAGAATTAATAAAACCGATAAATATCTCGATTTTAGCTATTATTTTTTTACTGTGTGCATTTGGTTGAGGGTAATTTTACTTTGTTTACAATTATTTATTCCAACTATCTTACGTTCTGCGGACTACAAATTTATTTTATCCTAAAAAGGCGATTTTGACATTAGCGGGACTCAAAAATCTCATTTGTGGCGGTTTTTTGGTAATTTTTTCGAAAATGTTGTGTTTTTAATTTCTGACGGTTATATAAGAAACTTTACTGATAAATTCTTTTTAAAAAATGACTCAAAATGTCTTATTTGCACTTGAAAAAATTATTGATTTGCATCAAGGACTATCAAAAGGGTGGACTGATGTCTTTTTAGTGATAATCCTTCAAAAATAGTGGAAGTTCTGAATTTTTGGCAGCCATTTTGGTAAATCGACACGCAAACTGTTGTATGTGGAATTAGTCTAGGCATATTTTGCCCTGAAAAAATGATTTGACATTGGCAGAATTTACAGAAGTTTCAAATAGGCACGTTTTCTGTTTTCTTCAAAAATAAAACAACTTTTTTTTTCATTTTCGGTGGCCATATAGAAATCTTCAAAGGTAGAATTTTGCTTCTTTAAAAAGGCAGCGAAATGGTCAAAATTCCCCTTAACTTCCTGTTTCGGAAATTAAGCGAAAGATGTGGCACCCTGTAAAATTGGCAAATTTTTGCAAGGAGTGCCATTTTGCAAATGCTGCTGTACAAACGTTGGAACGAAGATTTGATGTGTCTTTATGCACTCTTGTTCTTTTCAAGTGATTGAAAAAATAGTGTATGAACCTCGAGTCCGTAAGCACTTGTCGTGATTTTCAATGCTTAGGAACCTCGGGCTTCGCCCTAGGTTTTCCAAGCTCCGTTCTCGACTACGAAAAATTATGTTTGCGACCCTTGAGGTTTAATTACCCTTTTTTATTGTATGCATAATTATGCGACTTCTTTATTAGGGGAAAAAATAAACTGTTGAAAAAAATTAATGAAATAAACGAAATTTATTAGTTAAACATTGTATCAGATGTTTTATTGTACTTATTCAAGTGTTTTGATCAAATTGTCTTATTTATTTTTAATAAAATTATAATGAATGTAGTAGTAATTATAGTGCAATAAATTATAGTATTGATTATAGTAATGCAATGTCTTTTTTTGGAAATCGTCACTAATCTCGCTCTAAAAATAATGAAAAGGCCTGTTTTGATTTTATTAGAGACTCAAGAGTTAAGTTAAGCTAAGTTTTGGTGATTTATGAGAGAAAACAAATCTGTATTTTTGGATGCCACTTCGAAACTTTCCTTTTATTCTCAAATTTAATTTTTGAGTATTATGTAGTATTAATTTGCTCTGAAATTATGCAGCGACATTGATAATGTGAACGCATGACATGTTTTAAAACAACGCAAAAATTTAAAAAATGTGTCATAATTTTTATTCTAAATGTTTTAACAAACTTTTGTTTATTCAAGAATACAAAAAAGTTATTATTATTATTATTATTAGTTTTCCATTTTCATGATCTATGACCAATCACAATACCAAATTGACTTTTCTACTAACTGCAGAAGAATTTTTGCTTGATAATGTTCTAATTAGAGTAATTAGAAAAAACATTCATTATTATTCACAATCGATAATCACGTAATTTAGCCAAGATTTGTGATTAATAACCGATTTTTTCTGAGTAATAACTGGCGCCATTGCCAATTTTTTTGTTTAGCAAATATAGCATTTCTTGAAAAATTTTCTTAGCGGAAATAACAACTAGTCTTTGTATTCTTTATCAAACTTAGAATATCACTGAAATATGAGAACAGCATTTGCAAATCTACTTTTAGCTCAACTTGTTTAGCTTTCAACTGTTATAAATCATAATAGATCAAATTGGAAATATGTATCGTCATCATGTTTATATAAATTCCTTTGGAAAACTATAAAGTCATAAATCACAAGAAATGCATTACTGACCCCATCTTGAATAATCCACCGATGCAATTACAATAATAAAACAATCAACAGAAAGCCATAAAGAAGCATTTCCCAAGATCCATTATTATATCATCAAGATATTGCAATACGCACTAATTACACGGAATTACTGGAATGACAGTGAAGGCAAAGAAATAACATACAGACCTTGATCAACAAACATATATAGGCTGGCCCAAAATGTCAAAAACAGTTCACTTGTCCAATTTCAAATTATCCTAACTTCTGTTAAACAACTAAAATCGTAATTAACTCAAAAATCATCTTTTTGTTTTGTAATGTTAGCATAATTGGTTGATTTTTGACATTTGAGAAATCATTTGACGTTTCATTTGTTACCAACATCAAAGAATAAAAGGTACCTACTAAATAAGTTATTAAAACACTCATTTGTGTACTGAAATAGCTCTGTTAAGGTACAAAAGACGAAAAGAATCATTTTTTTTTAAAACTTTTTGGAAAAAATCAAGTCATTAGTGCTTCTATTTACAATATTGGTGTCTGCATTTATTTGGTTTTTTAATATTATCCGGCCAGCTGTATATTCCACCACAACGCTTCCATCAAAGAGAAATTTCAATTAAATAAAAATTAATGGTGGGCGTGTATGAATCACGCGTTTTAAATTCATGTAGCGCAGCATCAAAGAAATTTTTTTCTCCTTTGAAGGTTATCCAAGGCCGTTTCATTTCAGGTAACAAGGAGAAATTCACGTTCTTCTATGGCCCTATTGGTATCCTCTTAATGATCAATCTGGCTCTGTTTGCCCTCACTGCCCGAGAACTCACTTGCGGTCTATGGAAAAGAGAACTGGTCAAGAGCACGTCCGAGAGGTAAGAATGCGACTTGTTTTTTACTGGAAAATTGTCCCAGTTGGATGCCCGGCATTCCACTATTCAAGGACGGACGACAACCTTTCTATATATTTTTTCTTTCTAGGGCGGCTTTAGGACGAGTTTGTATCAAATTGGTGGTTGTGATGGGCGTCAGTTGGATAGCGGAAATCATCTCGTGGATGGTGGGTGGGCCACAGGAATTATGGTACTTGACGGATCTGATCAATTGTTTCCAAGGGGTGTTTATTTTTATTGTTGTAGGATGCCAACCTCAGGTAATTATTTTTTTATAAAGCATTTATTTTTATCTCCAAGACCGTAATTGCTATACGTGTTTCGGCTAAATCATGAAGCCATCTTCAGGGAGATAATCGTTCAATGCAGATGTGCGGCCATCTTGGAAAATCCACACCTAGAATTTTGCTGTATACATGTCTTAATCTCAAAAAACGATTTCTAACACCAATATTACTCAGCAAACCCGGTTTTGGCCAATTTTTAAAAAACATACTGTTTTGCAAACTTTCGGCGGTCATTCTGAAAAATTCGTACCTAGAGAGTTGTTTAAAGAGGGTCTTTTGGTCTGAAAAAACTATTGTTGGCAATGAAGATAGGTTTGTTCCAACAACAGTTCAGAATTGGACTTCACATGCACAGTAGCGTTTTGGTACTCCAAAATCTATATTGCGCATGCTCACTTTAGTTTTGAACCGTTCTAAACTGGTTCTAATACGTTGTTAGAACAAACCTAATACCAGAGAATCTCAATTTTGGCTTTTATTAGCAAGCCGTTGGTAGTATAACAGAATTTTACTTCTTAAAAAGAGTTATTGATCTATTTTGACCAAAATAAGCGATTTTGACATTAGAAAATCTGTAGTGGTGTTTCGGTTCAATGATGATACATCTTCAGGCATTTTTTTCTTCTTCCAGGTCCTTTCTGCTGTGAAGAGACTTTGGTGTTTGAGGAAACACCGAACTAATGGTACTGCTGGTACAACAAACCATCATTCGTCGAGTTCACAGGGCATGCCTTCAATGGGAGATACTGTGACGAATCACAGTGTTACCAACAATACGACCAAGTCGATTCCTTTGGAAACGAGTTGTTGACCGGGTGATATGTATGCATTTTAAGGACAATAAATATTTATATTTTTATATTGTAACAAATTAGACTAGTCAGCTATTGACAATTGAACGTACGTATGTGTGCAGCATTCCGTTGTGTTCTTTTTTATTATTTTGACTGATTTTTTGTGTCTTTAGTTTTAGTTCCTTTATTTATGTTGTTTGTTACCTAAGTTAAGTCGACGTAAATATTTTTTTCTTATTTATCTTGAATGATCTGATGTTTTGTAAACGACGCCCAGTATTATAGCATTTCGGTAGGTTTGTTTTAGCTTGTTTTTGTGTGTATGTTGGATGTTTTTGTAAATAAACAAGTACAAAGTGAATTTCAAGAGGTTTTTATTATTATTATATGTTGTAGAACTCCATTATATACCCACTTATGTATGTTTAAGTCGTCAATTTAATATGGTGCGTTCACAATTTTAAATTTCCACAGCCACTTATGACGCCACATGAGAATTTGGCCTTAATTTACATATTTTTAATCATTTGAAAAAGTTGCATAAGTACTATAAGAATATTGTAAAATATTGTTACAACTTTGGGTAATTTAAACTCGCGGTCTGAATTTCAAAACTCCAAATTTATTGTCCAGAACTAATAATTACACGACAAACTTAAGTAAACACAGTAAATCACTTCAGGTTTCTTCGTCATTCAGTCCACTGTTCGCACTTCACTATCTTGTTTGTCCCGTTCTTCCTATCCGACTTGACTGACTGCCCGGTCAATCTCCCTCTTTATATAATAATGTTTATTCACTTTCTAGAGTCATCAGACTATTCTGGAAGCAAGACGTTTTATACTTTCTTATAAATGATGAATCAACCGATAAATTTAAACGAGTATCTTGAAAAATCCTCAAACCCTCTCTAACGATTTTGACGAAAACGTCTTGTAAAGTGTCTTCCTTAAAAAATAGATACTCACCTCTTTTTTCTTTGAAAAAAATTACTGTATTACAATTTTATGTCGACATTTTGAAAAATTTGCTCTTCCATTTTTTTGTAAATCACTTAAAAAGGCAATTTCTGTCTATAATTTCGCTAAATGTTATTTCAATTGTTTTTCGCCATTCTTATTCGTAAATTCGACTTTTTGCAAATCTGATATAATAATTTTAGGAAAAAAAACATTAAATACTTTGATTCTAAAAAGATAGTCAGTTAAAACTAAATTGATGGGGCCCAGCAAGCATAGACTTGAAATTTTTAATTTTGTAACCCTCTTTTGAGACTTCAACTCCTCGTAAAAACAAGTTTCTCAATATTCTCACTTATTAATAAAAACTATTTTCAAAAAAAACTTTATTTCTTCTTTTTGTCACTTATTTTATTTTTTATTTCTTCTGTGTTTATTTTTTCCTGTGCTAAATAACTGATATTCAAATTAGAATTAATTACTTGCCAAGTAATCTGCTTTGACCCTTTCCACTTCATTGTAATCAATTATAGTAACGTTAGAAAAGTCACGTCAAAAAAACAGGCAATTAATTGTTCTCCTTATCAACTTAAATGGTTTTTGGGTCAACTTTCTTGTCAAATGGAACCATATTTAATCCTTTAATTTTATACTTAAACTGTCCTTTAGTCTTTGACATGTACTTAAAGGACACAATTTTTCCTTTTATCTAGTTTTTTTTACGAAAGAGAATCGAGCAAGCATTATAAAATTGACCTACCTATTTGTAATAGGTTGATTTCAAAAATTGTCTAGACGTTTAAAAGTCACCAAAAAAATTTTTAAGTACGTATAAAGAAACAAAAGTTCTATTCAGACTTAAGTTATAAACCTACTTAAATAGGGTATTTAATGGTAGAAAGAAAAGAACAATAAGGAGAATAGTAGAAAAAGAGAACAGAAATAGATTCTAGAAGAATTTGAAAAAGTAGATTCTATAAAAATTTGTAGAAAAGATGACTCAAAAACAAAAAAACTCGGAAGATTATTATGTATATTGTACAAAAAATTTTTAAAAATGTAGCTTAAACAATTCTAAAAGGACTGTATATTATAGGCCTACAAAAAAATTAAGAATCACAAACCAACGATTGGAAGAGAAGAAAAATAAAATTCAACTAAAACAAACAATAAAGGAAGATTTAAGAAGTTGAAAACATCAATTGGGAGGTCTTGGAGGACAAAGTTTTAGACGAATTTAAAAACAATATTTGAAAAAAAAAAAACGACTACTAAAGAAGAGTTAAGAACAGTTAAAAACCAAGAAAAAATAGGCGTTTTCACATGACGTCATACGGCAGCCTTAGCTTTTTATGGCGAATAAATTTTGAGAATTTCACTTATTTAGCGGACGATATTTAAATTATTATTCAAGGGGGCATAAAGTGCACTTCCAAGTCTATTTAAGAATGTAGTCAAAACTATTTTTTTTTCATTGTTTTCTGTAAATTCATAATTATTAAAATAAAAACACGGGAAAATTTAAAATTGTGTTTCAGTGTTTGACTTGTTTTGCCATATTTCTTTTCAAAATTTTGGAAAGTTTGAAAAATAAATTCCATGGGTGGATTTGTAACATTTAGGCTGAAATCATGTATAAATAAAATTGGTACATCCTATATACAAACTGAGACTTTACAAAATGTAAACACTTTTTTTATGATTGCGTAAAATGTTGACAAGAAATTTATGACCTTACCTTTCAATTGGTAATAACGTAGCTATTTAAACAATGTTTAGTCTCATTTGTTTAAATAAAATTAATTATTGCCTTTTCGGTGCTATTTCCGTGATTAGATATGAATTGAAAACAAAAATCGAAACATCTTGTTTCTGTACCTAAATATTTAAATACATTTTAAATATTTAATATATTATTCAAAGTAACTGCTTACATAATACGATGATTTATAACTCAAAAACACAAAGGCACTTCGACATTCGGTGATATAATAGACATTTTTTGTTGTTTTTTGTAAATTTATCGAGATTTCTCTTTGTTTGTATTAGTAGTGTGTTAGCTCTCGAACAGGACGCATCACAGCCGCTCAAAGCTGTGTACTTTTATTTAGTATTAATTATTAAACGAAATATAGGACAAAACAGGAGAGATCGCTGGAAATCTGGATTAAAGGTAAGTCCGAAAGAAGCAGAGGGGACTCGCCACATAAGGCAGAAGAAGAAGCACCAATATCAGGATTAAAGGTAGGTTCGAAAGAAGCAGAAGGAGGGGATTTGCCACCCAACAGTTGTGGCAGAAGAAGAGGCTTTAATTAGTGAGTGTCATTTCACATCGATTGTTTTTAAATTCATCTTTTATGTACGTATAGTGTACTTTCTAGATTAGAATTTAAAGAAACCACGCGTGCCAACCACTTCCGACTATTCAACAACTCCTTTGAAATTTATCCCTTAAAAATGTGTGTCGATTTATGTGTTTTGACGGCTGTTCTAACTCAAAAAGAACTTAACACATTAATATGTATTTACATTAAGTAGTATTTACAAGTTTTATACTCCCAATTAGTATTTTTATTTTATTTTTGGTATTACAATGTTGGCAGAAACGACAACCACGATTCAACGTATTCAAAATTTCTCTTACATGATTTCACCGTAAATCTTATAAAGCCACTTTTGGAATTTATTTTTCAAACTTTGCAAAATCTTGAAAAGAAATATGTCAAAAACAAGTCAATTACTAAAACACAGGAAAATTTTAAATTTTCTCCCGTTTTTATTTTAATAATTTATTAGTTTACGTAAAACAATCGAAAAAAATTAGTTTTGACTATATTCTTAAATAAACTTCAAGTGCACTTTATGCCACCTTAAATATAATTTAAATATCGTTCGCTAAATAAGTGAAAAAAAATTCTCAAAATTTGTCATAACAAGCTCAGGAACGTTGCCCTGAAGCTGATGTGTCAGGTGGGTTGCATACAAGTCTGAAAACACCTCATTCTAGATTAATAAAAGAATAATCCTTTGAGCCGGATATTGCCAATCCAAAGCCTTGGTAGATACGGAGCAGTTACAATAATTTTCGCTTCAAACACTCAAAAATCTCTATTTGTAAAAAAGTTTTTAATAGAATTTAAGAGCTGGAGAAGACAGTTGGTAGTCTTTTTTATAAAACTTGCAGTAATTATTTATTTTTGTAATAATTGTCGCCTTTGACTCTCAAAGTGTATTACTTTAAGTAAGACAATTACTTGTGAGCGTTTAATTTTACATTTTTTACAAACACTGTAGAAACATTTTTTTTTGTATTAGTTGTTTTTTAAACTGTATGGTCCTTCGATCGGGATGAAGAAAGAAGGTTTGAGTACAGACGGCATATTTTGCAGTAGTCCTATTTATGGCACTCTCTTTTTTGTTACTTTACTACTAACGTTGCAGGGCTTATTAGCTTTTATAAACCCTGAAACATTAATTCTCGTTTCGGTCTTTCAAAAATGTATATTTTAATTAAAATTTTTAATAGAATTTAGGAACCAAAGGTAACAGTTTTTATTTGTTTATAATAAACTTTGTAGAAATATTCGTTTTTGGAATAATTATCGCCTTCGGCTCCTAAATTGTTGCTTGAAAAGCCGGATATAAAAAAAATAGTTCAAGAGCCTACCCAGGAGAAGTGTTCTAAAGACCATACTATAGAAAAAAAAAATGCAAATTCAATCCTCTTCGACTAAAAAACAGTTCTAGATGCGACTTTGACAATGTCCTTTATTTCGATATCGAAAAGTTGCCATCCTCAGGAGGGAATTAATTAAGACACGTGTCGTGTTAAGTCTAGTGTTTGGGTGTTTTTTGCGTCTTAATTTCCAGTGATTTAAAATTAAAAAAATTATCAATGTAATGAAGAAATATTTATTTTACAAGGATTTCAATACAATTATAATCTTTGGTATTATATACAAAAATTACGAACCTAATAAGGTGTATTAAAGTAAGAATGTGAAAAAATCACATTATTCTCAATAGGAATTCTTAAATTTAACAAAATCGACAAGTCCCGGCTATCGGACAAACAGTTCCCTGTAAAGCTATTTTGAGCTGCCAAATTGAGCAAGCAGAACTTGAGTCAGAATCTAGCTAATTTATGCAAAAAATTTGTAAATCTTAATTTTTTTTATATGAACCAGCCCACACAAAGTTCGTTCAATAGCCGGCACTATCAATAAATAAATTACTCGTCAAAGTTATATACACAAGTCTCACCAGACTGATTGTCCTTTAAGGCCTTTTTTGACACAATTTTATCACAATCAACACGCCTTATTCTTCTTATTTAAAGTCTTATTCTCAAACTTCTGCTGCAAGGAGGCCACATTCGATGACGACCTTGCCGCATTTTTAACCCCTGAAGGTACACTCTTAACCTCTGACTGACTTTTAGCCACTGTGGCAACTTTCCGCTCGCCTGGTTTATTAAAACTAACCGATTTCGGCTTAACCGGCCCTTTAGGTAACCCATTCAAGTTCGGTTTAGCTGTTGCAATGGTAGGTTTTTTGGTATTTACAACATCCGGGCCTTTATTTCCCGGTTTGGTGTTGCAACTCGTCACGACATCGGGGCTGTTAGACACTGGGCGAGACTTAGGCGCCCCGGGGGCGGGTCTTGAAGGTGACGCTTTGCGGGTGCGTAGATTCGGAGGCGTGGTTTGACGAGTGACGGTTTTATTGGCCGTGCGTTTTGTTGGGGTGGGGCTACGCGATTTTGCTTTGAAAGTTGTCAGTTTGGCCTCCTCGGTTTTGATTGGTGGGTTAACAGCTGATGGGAGGATGTAACCACTGGAGGTGGAGCTTGTCATGTTGCTATACACACTTTCAGGGGTTTTGTAAATTGAAGAAGTGTTGACGTAGGTTTCTGATTCTGGAGTTTTCTTTTTAGCTTCTTCTTCTTCTTTTTTCTTTCGAGCTAAGGTTGAGGTTGAGTAAATTGAATCAAAATTGCGGTTTTGAATTTCGGATACTATTTCTCCGAGAAGACCCATACTTTCATTGCTACTTGAACTTGTTTTAGCTTTGTCTTCAACTGAAGTTATACTTTCAGGAGGTGAAACTGGGGATTCTTCAATTACTGCATAAATATTATCACTACTAGAATCACTACTTATTTTTGCTAAAGGAGCTGCTTTGTTTAAACAATCATCATATTGGTTTTGGTTAATTTTAACTGTAGGTTTCTGATAACCAGGCAAACTTGGTATTTGAAGTTTTTTCTCATGAATGTCAGAAGTAGGAGGAGCTGGAGGTGGTGGACTTTTCGGTCGTGTCCCTGAAGGTATACTTAAGGGGCGTTTGGCACCTCCAGGTTGTCTCATTGACCCAAAAGTTTGTATGTTAGGTCGAGGAGTTACACTAGTACCCCGCATACTTTGTGCCCTCATAACCACAACTTTATTATCTGCTCCAGCTACTTTTACTGTCGTTCCATCTGTTTGTAAAATCGGATTTGATATCTCAATTGATCTTAGCGCATTTTTATCCATAATTTTACTAGCTTTCCTCGGCAAAGTACTAGTACTAGCAGTACTTGCTGTGGTAGTAACAGGAGGTTTCTTTAAAAATGACGTAATCCGATTTAATGTAGTCCCACCCTTTTTCACCTCGTCTCCCACCACTGGTACTTCAACTGTAGATACCGGTCTTGGATCAGCGGGCGGAGCTTCAGGGGCGGGTCTTAGTGGTACTTTAGGAGCATTCCTCAACGGCGAAATTAATTCTTTCGCTGTACAAGTCGAGTTTTCTAAAATTGGTGACGAGATGATTGGTTTAGCTGTACTCCCAGGGTTAGGAGGCGGCAAAGCTGGACCACTCCCAGACAAAGCTTGCTTGAATGAGTGAGCTCTTGAAACTGATCGATTTAAAAAATTATTTTTCGGAGGTGGCGGATTTGATGGGAGGATAATCGGAGGCGGCGGTGCTGCTCTCGATGGTTGACTCTCAACTTTTTTTAACGGAGTCAAAGAAAAGCCTTTGAAGTAGCCAAAAAATTCGTGTTGAAGAGGCGTTGTAGGCGTGTCGCTTTGTAACAGGGAGTGGTTGTCTTCTGTACGTTTGCCCGAATCGGGAGCGAATGGAGCGGTGCGTGTTTTCGCAGGCGACTTGATCCTAAAGCGGGGAAAAATATAAGCATTTTGATAGGAGTTGTGGTTAAAGAAAAAGCAAAGCGGTGTACATAAAAAATAAATTAACAAAAAAAAAAGAGTAAAATATATTTGGTAGAGTACAGGATTAACAATTTTAGTTCATGCAAGACACCACAAAACACAACACAAAAGAAGTGTGAAGAAAAATGAGGGTACTTGGACCAAATACGATTGTTCCTCACTACTTTTAGTGACGTAACAAGATAGCGATTGGGCGATAACGAGTGACAGAGGAAAGAAGCTATAAACTTTCCGCCATTTTATTACGTCATCAGGGAAATGAGTCTGTGCAGAAAAGTGGTGGGAAGTTGCTCCAAAATCCCTCATTTTTCTGAGCTTACAATAAAAATAAAGATTAGTCTAAATACACAGAAAGTTTATAGGGATCACCAAGCGAGACACTATTTTACAATTGTTACAAGCACGCAACGGTTACACTTCACCTGTTACTCTACGAACTTGTAACAATTACGTTTTAGACGTTTCGTTGAATTTTTTCGCGAGATCCTTAACACTGACTACTAGATTTGGACTGTCACAGATAGTTTCAGTGGTTGCAGGAGTTTCACAATGACTAGACCTGTTCCATCTTAGATTAGTGTTCAGTTTAAGTCCTTTGATATTTCTTAAGGATAAGCGTCGAAAACCACCACTTTCCGTATTAGTATTTGTTATAGTGTTACTTCTAATAATAACATCAGTATTTGTAGTGGAAATCAAACCGGTTGGTTTGATTTCCAAATTACGAATATTCACATTATTTGGTATATTTTGAGACACTGTAGGAATTGGATTGGAAAAAAGACTACCACCACGACATGCAGACACAACATGCTGGAAACTGTTAGACAGACAAGTTTTTACGTACGTAGGAGCCGAAGATTTCGAACGAATATGAAGAACGTTGTGTTTGATATAATACGTCAAAAATGCGATTAACACCAAACCAGGAATTATTCCCAGGAATATCACAAAAAGAGCCACCACGAACTCTTTACGAGCTGAAACAAAAAAATTTACTTCAGATTATTTGAAACAAAAAAGAACCCACTAACACCAAACACTTCACTTAACATGAAGCGTGTTTCGACAAAGTTGCCATCCTCACGTGAGAATTTAAACTAAATAATTTACAAGTCGATTACTATAAGTGTATAAGGTAAGAACGTTTGTAAATTATTTCGTTTTAAATCTCACCTAAAGATGACAACTTCGTTGTCGAAACATGCATAGTGTTAAATGAGTGCTTCACCAAGAAAATTGCGGATTATTTAAAAAAGGTAATTTACCATCAGGGTCTGAAGCCGGTCCGCTGTCCTCCGAGCCTCCTGGTCCTGGATCCTCACAAAATGGCGGTGCGTAGCCATCTTTGCAATGACAATGCCCCAAGTTATTACACCATCCGTTGTTATTACAGTCATGTGGACAAGTCTTGCTAGCTAATTGGAGACTCGCAACAGACATACACTTCTGATTTACACACATTTTGCCTTCACCACATTTGGCTCCATCTGGTGCCAATCCAGGATCGACTTGATTTATCCCCAAATCAACTATAGCCGTCCGACAAGCAACAATTAACCCTTTCAAATTGAGAAAACTGTGGCTTAGAATAGAAACAGATTCCATTCCGAATTCCAGACGCTCATTTAAATGCTTGCAATGTAACATTCCACACAGGACGTTTCTGCGAAAAATAATTTATTAGACAATCAACCCGATTTGGTCTTGCTTACTCATCGTTGCATTTGAAAAAACTCTGATTGAATTTGTTGTAACCGCAATTTCCATGTCGGTTGCCCTTTACGTTCATTTTGTAACACTGCTCGTCACTGGATTTGCCCGTTTCGCCCCATAAAAGTTTGCACTGGTCGGTTCGAGTGCGGCAAAAACCGTGGTAGCAGAAGGCTTTGCCGCCATCACAGATTTCTGTATCCATTTTGTAAATGTCAGCAGGACAGTATTCGCTCTGGCCGGTACAATATTCAGGTAAGTCGCATTCGTAATCGGCTGAACGGCATAATGTACCGGCAGTTTTGGGTTTACAAGTCTAGAAGAGAAGTAGTTATTTAAAAAAAGTTTGACGTTTCTTTTGATACCAACAGTTGGCAGTTGTGATAACAATGAAACAGACGTCAAGTCAAATGTTTTAACACACTTAATAAAATAAAAAAATATTGAATTTATTTAAACTCTGAAAAACTTGTAAGAATTATGTTAGTTAATTTTATTTCCGTCAAGAAGAGGGATACAAAACTATAATCTCTGTTTTATTCTCATTGCATTAAAAAAAACTTTATTAGTTATATCACAGTAAATTTCTTTATCCTGGATTATTTAAGAAAACAAACATTTTGTTAGTTTAAGTTTTTTCCTTCTACATGTATGGTATTGGGAAATTTTGTGTGCGATTACTATATAGACAAAGAAAGATAACTTTATAATCTGTTTATTTATTTGTGTATTACTGCACTGACAGTTCAACTTACTAAATACTGACATTTCAAAATTCGATCTTGTACTTTAAAACTGACAATTACAAATTCTTTCGGTGGAATTTAGATCTAGTGGACACGTGCGTTATTTAAGTTTAATCTCATGCAATTATCAACAGTAGAATTTTTTTTGAGTTTTGCGAAACCTTTTTTTATCCTGTTCGAAGGACTATACAGTTTTAAACACGCTTTGTAAGCCAAAGAATAATATAAAAAAATGTTTCTGCAGTGTTTACAAAAAAAAAAAAAAAAGAAAAAATATACGCTCACGAGGAATTCTTTTTTAAAGTAACAATAAGATGTTTCTATTCATCTGGCTCGAAGGACCATAAAATATATACACTTTGGGAGCCAAAGGCGACAATTGTTACAAAAATGAATATTTATTACAATTTTTATGAAAAAAAAAACAGTATAAGACTGTCTTCTCCAGCTCCTAAATTCTAATACAGATAAATAAAATAGAGATTTTCAGGTGTTTAAAGCGAAAATTATTGTAATTGCTTCGTATCTACCAAGACTTTTTTCTGTATCCGATTATTCTTGTATTGATCTAGAATTTTTCTTGGTTTTTTACTATTCTTAACTTTTCTTTTTTTTTCTTTAGTAGTTGTTTTTCTTATTCTTATTTTTTTCCAAATATTGTTTTTCGAAGTAGCCTAGAATTTCGTTCCTCCAGGACCCCACAATTAACGTTATCAAATTCTTAAATCTTCCTTTATCGTTTGTTTTAGTTGTATTTTCTTCTTCTTTTCCAATTGTTGGTTTTATGATTCTTTATTTTTTTCTATAGGCCTAGAATCTACAGTTTTTTAGAATTGTTTAAACTACGTTTTTAAAATTCTTCTTTGTTTTTTTTTTCTTGTGCAACATATATATTAATCTTACAAGTTTTGTTTGTTATTGGGAGATCTTTTCTACAATTTTTTATAGAATTTACTTTTCCAATTCTTCTAGAATCTACTTCTGTTCTTCTTTTTTTACTAGTCGAAATTCTCCTTATTGTTCTTTTTTTTCTACCATTAAATACCCTATTTACGTAGGTTTCATAACTCAAGTCTGGATAGAACTTTACTTGTACTTAAAATTTATTTTGGTGACTTAAAAGGCATCTAGACAATTACCTAATTTGTTTTTCAAATCAACCAATTACAAATAGTTAAGTCAATTTTCTAACACTTGCTTGTTTCTCTTTGGTAAAAAAAACTAGATAAAAAGTCAAATTGTGTCCATTAAGTACATGTTAAAGATTAAAGGACAGTTTATAAAAATTAAAGGACTATCCTTTGAAACAAAGAACGGTTGGCAACCCTACTTGTAGAATCAGCGTAGGGTAGTTTTAACAGGTTTTTCTGCAAGTTTTAACTAATAACTTTAAGTTATTAGTTTGTTCATAAATATAAATAGTTGCAAAATTATTTGACGAAAATATTATTATTGTTCATTTGCTTGATGAGTTTATTGGAGAGAACGGCCGATGGTGCTTGCTATCAGAATTCAAAAGCAAAAATCACGGGTGGATCTTTGATATGGTAGAACAAGGCATTAATATGCATCACCATAACAGGGCTTCCTCTGTCGCATATTCACGCTACCACTACTTAGTAACCTCAGTCAAACATTGGCAAAAATCAAGAGGTTCTGTCAGATCACTATCTAATAACTATATTCAAAGTGTTGAAGAAATAAACATGATAGGAAAGTCAAAAGTTACTGTTATTCCTTTTCATTAGAGGCCTTCCATCACTATAATCCTTAGTGAATTTTTGGGAAAGAAAATTGAGATAGAAGACGTTAGATACTTAAATAGACACTATTGACGCGATTCCTCATGTCCGGATTTCATCAACCAAATACTTTCGCTACTTAAAAATAGTGAGCGTTAAAATAAAAAATGCCGTTCCTTTCTATACCTTGATATCACTTCTTATTAGAAAATCAACCAATATGAAAATAAATGGAGGTTTTTCTTAATAAGTTAATAACTTTCTCAAAGATCTTTTTATAACAGGTGTCTGTATTGTGTGGGACGTACAAAGATACGTTCTCAATTTCTGATTAAAAAAAAGAGGAGAGTATCGCGAGATTTCCATACTTTAACAGGGATACAATAAAAAGATGAACTATAAGTATTTTTGTTCCTATTGGTTGTGGAAAATACACGTGACTAAACAATTACTCGTATTTCGAGGTTAAGAGCATGTTCCCATATAATTAAATAAACCAAGTTTATTTTAATATTTCAACACATAATTAATATACAAAGTAATTAGAACGTGCAAAGAAACAATTAGAATATGTTCAGCATCGATTAATGCGAAAAATGTGTGGTAAGAACAGTTTTGTTCTTCTTAAAATTTAATTTGTTTTATATTTTAATGATTCATGCTACAGTAAACAATTACGAAAAATGTGTTTTTCAAGAAGTTTTTAATTTATTTATAAAAAAAATATTTTATTTAATTCTAAGTAAACAAAAAATTGACACTTAATATGTGGATCATTTTGGTTGCTATAGCAACAACCAATCGGCTTCTAGTTATCAAAAAGTGAGGTTAGGTGTTAAGATTATGACAACAAATTTATCGAAAAGTGGGGTTAGTTACATCAAAAAATCACACTTACCGTCAAATCGCAGCACTCTCCAGTCGCACAACTAGCATTAGAATGCAACATACAAGTCGTAGCATTACAACAAGTATTATCGCAATGTTCCGGAAGACCGCAATCACATTGTTCTCCTGGTTCTACAAATCCGTTACCACAAACGGGACTATCAAAAAGTGCTGCCGGTTTATTCTTCAGACAGTAGTCCATTCCATGAGTGAACGCCAAAAGAAGATAATTCAGGCTACAAGAAGACCAGTGTGTGGGAGCCACTGTTGAACTACTTGGAGCCATAATACACCTCTCATCTGGACATGTACACTCATTTGTATCATGTTCCATTCCGAAATTGTGTCCCATTTCGTGAGCGACTGTCGTGGCTACGAGTCCCACGACTGGAGAGTGGTCAGTGTTGACACCTCCAGAGTACTCATAAGTACAAATTGGGCCTTTGAGGGCTTTTCCTACGACGCCGTTTTCGAAATTGTATTTCCTACAATGGATAGATACGTTATAAGTTCGGTAGATAACTTGTAACGGTACTTAGTTAGATACTAGAATATACCTATTCATAGTGTATCCTTCAAGCCTATTTACTGAACCAATTTGAGCCCGGTTAGTGAGTATATACCGTACTTAGCAACACTTACCGGTTCTACTTCTGTTATGACTCATCAATTTGAGTCCGGTAAGTGAGTCATACCAGTATCAAAGCCGGTAAGTGTTACAAGTATCGTAAGTAACACTTACTGTTACAGCTCACTTACCGGACTCAAATTGGTTCGAAAAATAGGTATAGTTTGAAGTTTCATAGGAGTTTATAAAGTGGTTTTTCTTACGTTAAGAGTTGAGCATTGTCGTTGGGATGCTCCTTGACTAGTTTTTCGCGTCGGTAATGAAGGAAATTTGTAAGGGTTGTATCACCATTTGGTGAGAAACTAATCTCGTCGTGTTCCGTCCATATTATTACACCTACTAAAGCTATGAATATGTTAAGAGGGGCATAGAGCTACAAAAAGAGAAAAAATAAGTTTTAGAAGTGATTTTAAGAGAATTGAAATTACCCCATTGATTATGTTGGCAATGGTTTTGCAGTGATGTTCCACTTTACTTGTACTCTCACCTAATTCTTTATATTCACGATTGTCAACTACTAAAACTAATTCGACGTATTTTGATTCCTTATTTGCATTGTAAGGTCCTCGTACTAACTCATTTTGCTTGGCAGCTCTTTTGTACTAAAAAAAGACAACAATAAACGTGTGTCGTTATTACATTAATGGTTTTTTAAAAGTTAATATAGTTAATAATGCTTTAGTCCAGTCAACCTATCATAAGTGCTCAAAAATTTTTTTGGCATTTTATATAACCATTTTTGTTGTCAAACTCGTGCTTCAGGGTTAAAATTCGTCCTTTTTAAAATTGCAAATCTTTGAAAAATTTTAAAACAAATATAACCATTTTTGCTACAAAATTAGTGCTTGGGAGTTAAAATTGTCAAAAACATTTTTACCTTTTAAAAAAGGTATTCTTTAAAAAACTATAAAAGCTGTATTAACCGTTTTGGTCTTAAATTATCAAGAACTTTGTTGATTTTAAAAACAAATAACCATTTTGTCGTAAAATTAGTGATTCAGGGTTAAGATTGTGACTCAAACCCATAAAACCCAGCAAAAACTTGGTGCTTCTCCGAAATCACGGAACTTTGTAAAAGATATTTTTAAAAACTATGAAAGCTGTCCTTGGTCTTAAATTATGTTGATTTGAAAACAAATTTAACCATTTTTGCCCTAAAACTAGTGCTTCAGGATTAAAATGTCAAAAACTTTAAATGAACAAAAATTTCGTGCGTTTTAAAACAGCGAACCTTTAAAAAAAGCATTTTTAAAAAAACTATGAAAACTGTATTAACCGTTTTGGTCTTAAATTGACAAGAATTTTGTTGATTTTAAAAACCCATAACCCTTTTTGGCCGTAAAATTAGTACATCAGGGTTAAGAGTGTGATACAAACCCATAAAACACAACAAGACTCCGTGCTTTTCCGAAATCACACAATATTGAAAAAGGTATTTTTAAAAAACTATGAAAGCTGTCTTTGGTCTTAAATTTTGTTTATTTCAAAACAGATATAACCATTTTTACCGTAAAACCAGTGCTTCAGGGTCAAAATCGTCAAAAACATTAACCGACCAAAAATTTCGTCCTTTTTAAAATTGCAAATCTTAAAAAAGGTATTTCTGAAAAAACACTAGGAGTTTATTAACCGTTTTGGTATTAATTTGTAACAAATTTTGTTGATTTTAAAAACAAATAACCATTTTTGTTATAAAATTATTGATTCAGGGTTAACATTGTGACACAAACCCATAAAACCCAATAAAAACTTCCTGTTTTTCCGAAATCACAAAACTTTAAAAAATGTATTTTAAAACACTATGAAAGCTGTCTTTAGTGTTAAATTTTGCTTATTTGGAAACAAATACAACCATTTTTGTCATAAAACTACTGCTTCAGGGTTAAAATTGTCAAAAACATTAACTGAACAAAATTTTCGTGCGTTTTCTAATTGCGAACCTTTCAAAAAAGTATTTATCAAAAAACTATGACAGTCGTATTAACCGTTTTGTTCTTAAATTATCACAAATTTTGTTAATTTTAAAAATAAATAATCATTTTTGCCGTAAAATTAGTGCCTCAAGGTTAAGATTCTGACACAAACCCATAAAATTCAATAACAACTTCGTGCTTTTCCAAAACCACAAAACTTTTAAAAAGGTATTTTTAAAAAACTATGAAAGCTGTATTAACCATTTTGGTCTTAAAATTTTGTTGTTTGGAAAACAAATATAACCATTCTTGCCGTAAAACTAGTGTCTCGAGGTTAAACTCGTCAAAAACATTAACCGAACAAAAATTTCGTGCTTTTTAAAATTGCGAACCTTTGAAAAATGTCTTTTTTAAAAAACTATAAAAACTGTATGAATGTTTTGGACTTGAAAAAGACAAATGTAACCATTTTTGCCGTTAAACTAGTGCTTTAGGATTAAAATTGACAAAAATACATAAAATCAAATAAAAACTCAATAAAAAAGCGATTTTTGGAATCAATTAACTTTTTTAAACACTTTCGGTATTCGGCCGAGCTCAAAAACATAGATTCACCATTTGGTCTCAACCATAAAAAACGTTTTAAAAATTAGAGCCACTATATTTGATGCGAGTGAAATATAGATTGACTGCACTAATTATAGCACGTCAAAATCCAAAAATTTGAGGTTTGAACCCCGATTAGACCAATTTTTTTCGCAATTTTTAGTCCAAATACTAAAATTTTCCTTTTTTAATTTTGTTTCTTCATTTACCCTAAGTATCCTATTATGACTGTGTCTTTTCTCTGGATCGACAGCATCCCCTGCATATCCACACGTCTTATTCCCCTCCACCAAATCCTCATGTTTGTACAAAACATGCCAATCCCTGTCTTTTTTCTCTATATAATGCATCTCCCTGCCGTCAAAAACCACCCCAGACAGCCCATCACACGTGGACAGTGCCACCCATGATCCTGTTTTCCCTCTAACTTTTCCCCCATAGTGGCACAAATCGATTTCTTCCGGTTTAGGTTGTACTATATGATGCGTTCCACTCTTCTGTACTTTGCGAAAAAATCCCTTAGGGATAAGTTGTTTATTCAAGGTTAGGTCTAAGATGAAGTCTTCGCCGTCGATTGGCAGTGATATGGTCAAGTGGTCGAGGTGATACGGTCCATTCTAGTAAACGGAAAAAGATAATAAAGTGTCATTGAACTGGTGGGGTTTATCTGCGAAAAGTGGGTGGAAATTACCTCGTCTTTACTTGTTGAGATCTGACGTTTTTCCCGGCCGTGGTAAAAACGGGGCTTGACTAGCGTATGGCGGCTGAAGTCTCTGGCAGGATGTTGTTCAGCTGAAACAATTTTTTTGCGTGATTTATTAGATATATTATTTCTATTCTTATCTAAATCTTAAGTGGTTTGTATGACAGGGTTTATTAAAGGTAAAAAAACCTTCTTACTAATACCAGAAGAGCTTGGACTGAAACTGGACTCAGGCAAACGAATTTGATTTACCAACAGACCTCAACGACCCTTTTAACCGCATGGTTATGACAGTTCCAGTGTCATAAAAACCACTTTGAATTTGGATAAGTACGAGTATACCTAACGTTTCGAAATTGTCAACTTTCTAAACATTGCCGCATTAATTTATTTTTAACACGGATAGGTCAATTTGAGTGAAACTGTAACAGAAAAATTGCTACAATTAAGCAAAACTCGCTCAATTTTTATTAAGAGAAAGCGTAATCTCGAAATAACAGTTGGAAAACGGCCAGAAAAATGCAGACTGGAGCAAATTTAGACTCTCTGCAGGGGTTAAGACTTTTTGGAATTTCTGCACTATTTGGTTTGGTCGCGCTTAGTGAACATGTGACAATCGAAATGGGTGAAAAAGCGTAACTGTAGATCCGCAAAGGATTAAAAAAAAATGTGCAGCGAGTGCTTGGTTGGTTATATTGGGTTTGGAGTAAATTAAAATAACGTTTTTGGCAATTGTTTACATTGGAATCGGAAGTGTTAAGTGCAAAGACTAAATTTAGCTGCACTAACAAGTTTATGGCAAGCTCAAATGGGAAGACAACATTAATTATTAATTCGAATTCGGTGAAAATCTGACGTAAATGGAAAAACTCCCACAAAGCAATAATAATGAACACAGCTGTAACAATTCAACTGACTGGAATTGAATAATGAATTCAATTTTATTAAATTATTTTTGCAAAACAAATAACTACAATTGTTCGAAAAACCAACGAAAAGACTGTGCTGTGCGTTGTTAGTAAGAGCTTCTTTTAGTATTACCAAAATGTTATAAAATAAGCCAGATGAGGTAGCATTTGTAGTTGTTTTTTTTCTCTCAATATTCTATGGAAGGTCCCAAACCTTATTCACCCCCATAGCGTTAAGCTTATTGTTAAAACCACCAACTTATTACGGCCACACTTTGGTGATTTATGGACTCCCAAATATTCCTAGATTTACCTCTCGATTTGCCTGGCTTCAGTGGCCTCTGACTCTTCCCAGCACATTTTGCATTTGCCGTTTGTAAAAAGTTGGTGCAATAATACGAATTGCTCCTTATTACAAGAGCTATCGATTGATACAAAAAATCTCGATTTGAGTGACCATTAGATTTACATAAGATGGGAACGATCTCCTTTGGTTCCAAGAGAATTTTTTTCATGGAATGATATTTTGATATTGTGACGCGAACGACTCAATTCTAAGAAGCGGTGAATCAGAGTATCGAGTATTGTGTTGTGGACCGCTCACTTCTAGGAACTGAATAGAACTTCGAGTATTATTTACGTTTTGAATGGGTTTATTTATTCTTGTTTACGTCGGCATTGTTTGTCGCTATTGTGATTGAATTCCAATCATCTTGCCGAATTGAAATAATTCAGGAGAAACGCGAGAAAATACTCGAAAGTTCTGGAAAGAGTCCATACCCATATATATATGCGAGACAGCGAGTCAGTCAGTCTGTCTGGTTTTGGGAGAGCGACATAAAGGCGAACTCCGGCGATATCCAGCGAATTTAGAAAGCGATAAATTAAAGTGTTTTGTGTTCCGTTAGTGATTTAGAATATTAGCTGTGTTAATTAGTTGTAATTAATTTGATTTGTAAATAAACTTGCCGAGAAATTATCTCCAGCTCTTTAAATCAGAAACCCACATAAAATAAACGTCACACTGGTGTCAGAAGTGGGATTTAAAGAAGCTTGGTGGACAAAGAAAAGTTTATGTCTCTGGAACCTTCTGGAAGAACAACAAGAAGTCAGACAAGAACCATGGAGGAACAACTTCGTGTATTCTTCGAGAAACTAGAAAAACAACGCTTGGAAGATAAAGAAGAACAGAAGAAATTTCTGGAAGATCAAGAAAAACGAAGAATGCAAGAAAAAGAAGAAGAAGAAAAACGACGACTGCAAGAAAAAGAAGAAGAAGAAAAACGTCGAATGGAAGAGCAAGAAAGAATTTTCGAAAAATTCGATACCTTACAAGATGCTCTTAAGAAAGATGTCGAAGAAGTAAAAAAGGAATTTGAGGAAAAAGTTTTCGAAGTAAAAGAAGAAGTAAAAGAAGAGATAAAAGAAGTTAGGGAAGAATTAGAAAAGAAAGTTTTAGAATTGGAAAGTAAAATGAAGAAACTTGGAACAGGACAAATTTTAGGAAGCGAAGTAACATCGCAACGAGTAAAACCCCCAACTTTCGATGGTCAGTCTTCGTGGTCAATGTATAGGAGGCAGTTTGAAGCAGCGGCGGAGATAAATTGCTGGAATGATGAAGAAAAAGCCACAGCTCTGGTGTTAGCACTGCGAGGACCAGCTCTCCAGCTGCTTCAGAATGTATCTGATCGTGATCAGAAAAACTATCACGCAGTGGTCAACGCCTTGGAATTGCGCTACGGAGACCAGCACATGGACAGAGTATACCAAATGATGCTTAAGTCCCGACATCAGAAAAGCAACGAAAGTTTGCAAGAATATGCCGCGGAAATAGAAAGATTGGTTAATTTAGGTTATCCTTCCGCACCTGCAGACCTTCGCCATGAGATGGAAGCCAGCGCATTTATTGATGGTTTAAGAGATGGCGATTTACGACGTTATCTACGTCTACATAGATATAAAACCTGTGCTGACGCGCTTATCCACGCGTTAGAATATGAGGCGGCAAATGAAGACTTTTCACGACGACCAGCTCAACGCGTGCGATTGATGTCCGCAGAGGAAACTCCAACAAATAACTGCTGCTGCGAAGAACTGAAGAGTATGTTGGAAAAGATGCAGCAGACACCAGCACGCACTGGAGGACGGCCTAAGTGTTATGGTTGTGGTAAGATAGGCCATATAAGAAGGGATTGCCGCCAACGGGGAAGGTCTGAGGATGTAAGGAGGGGTCAGGAAGATGTCACAGGCCCCTCAATTTCCCGGCATCAGGAAAAACTAATTTCAGCTAGCACTTTGGGGCGTGTGCTAGCTGATACGCCCAAAGCCCCTAGGATCATCTCCGTCTCGCAGCTAGGAAAAGGAAATGATAGTCTGTTGCTGGATGGACGAATCAACGGTCGAGACACCAAGATGACGGTTGACACGGGAGCAACACTTTCTCTAGTGAGACGGGACATGCTGGAAACATCTCAAAATATCTACATGACAAGATGTAACTTCGTTTTGAAAACCGCTACTGGTGAAACAGCACAAGTACATGGAGAAGCTAATGTCAAACTTGAGATAGGACCATTCAATATTGTACACCGAATGGTTGTAGCTGAGATAGTTGATGAAGTGATCTTGGGTTTGGACATTATGGACAAATATGGATTTGTGCTGGATATTAAGAACAGGATGTTACAAATGGGAAACGAAGAAATCTTGTTACATTCTGCGACCGCTTCATCTGACCATGTAAACATCATCGTCTCAGAATCAGTTCGTGTCCCCGGCAATTCTGAGAAAATTGTGCTGGCAGAGTTGGAAAAAAGATCCTGGGGGATACCGAACGGGAGTTGTTGAACCGGACATGACGAAATTCACGAATGCGACACACAATAAACAGATCTTGGTAGCTAGAGCACTCGTTGAGGCTGGTGGAAAGATTCCTATTCGCATAGCCAATCTCAGCGAAAATCGAGTTACGTTGCAGAAAGGGGAACAGATTGGCTTCTTTCAGCCTGCATTACGAGTTGTTCGTTGTGAAGAAAAGGACAACAAGAGTTACCAGGAAGGAGAAGGTAAAAAATAACCCGGAATTGGAAAATTATTTTCTGGAAGAATGGCAACACTTATCAGAAGATCAGAGGAAAGCAGCCACTGCTTTTATTCGAAAGGAACAAGACATTTTTGCAATAGGGGACAAGATTACGGGAAGAACTAATTTGGTACAGCATCGAATTAATACGGGATCAGTACAACCTATTCGTCAGCCCCCGAGAAGACTCCCCTTTGCGAAACAGGAAGAAGTGGCTCGAATGATCGAAAAAATGAAAGAAGATGGCGTCATTGAAGATTCGTCAAGTCCCTGGTCTTCACCAGTTGTACTAGTAACAAAGAAAGATGGGTCAACTCGTTTCTGCGTTGACTATAGACGGCTCAACGAAGTAACGAAGAAAGATAGTTACCCACTTCCACGCATCGACGATACACTGAGCATGTTAGCTGGTTCCCAATGGTTTTCTACTTTAGACTTGAAGAGTGGGTATTGGCAGGTTGGAATTCACCCTGAGGATAAGGAGAAAACTGCCTTCTCGACTGGAACTGGGCTCTACCAGTTTAATGTTATGCCTTTTGGACTTTGTAATGCGCCAGCTACGTTCGAGCGGCTAATGGAACTTGTCCTTCGAGGGTTGACTTGGAGAACTTGCCTTGTGTACCTTGATGATGTGATGGTTATTGGGAAAACTTTCGAAGAACATCAAAGTAACCTGCAAGAAATTTTCAGCCGATTGCGAAACGCTCGTCTTCAACTTAACCCTAAAAAGTGTTGCCTTTTCCAAAGAAAAGTCAAGTTTTTGGGACACGTTGTTTCATCGAATGGGATACAAACTGACCCTGAGAAGACTGCAGCCGTACGGGAATGGCCCCGACCTAATGATAAGCACCAACTACGAAGCTTTTTGGGTCTTTGCACCTACTATCGCCGTTTTGTCAAAGGATTCGCCGATATTGCCAAACCTCTTCATAAACTGACCGAAAAGAAGACGCCTTTTATTTGGGACAAAGAGTGTGAATCGGCCTTCAAAACATTAAAAGTTACACTCTGTACGGGACCAATACTTGCTTACCCAAGGGCAAAAGGTCAGTTTATTTTAGATACGGACGCCAGTAATAATGGAGTTGGCGCAGTATTAACTCAAGTACAGGATGGCGAAGAGAGGGTTATCGAATATTATAGTAAGGTTCTTTCTAAACCTGAAAGGAATTACTGTGTCACCCGAAGAGAACTGTTGGCTATCGTGAACGCGGTAAGCCATTTCCACAAATATTTATACGGCCAACATTTTACAATAAGGACAGATCATGCCGCTTTAAAGTGGCTGTTAAATTTGAAGAATGCTGAAGGTCAAACAGCGAGATGGATTGAGAGACTTCAGCAGTATAATTTTGAAATCAAGCATCGCTCGGGAAGGTCTCATCAAAATGCAGACGCCTTGTCCAGAAGACCGTGCAGAGCCGACTGCAAACATTGTAGCCAACGAGAACAAGCTGACCACCTGTGCAACCTTAGAAGGCTAGTTTTGCAACCTACTGACGGATGGACAGCCGAAGAAATAAGAACAGAGCAACTGCAAGACGATGAGATCGGACCGATTTTACAAAGCAAGGAGAACGGAAATGTAAGACCGCAATGGCATGACATTTCAAATAAGAGTCCTGCTCTGAAGGCGTTGTGGGCACAATGGGACTCCCTGAAAGTCGAAAATGGGCTGCTCAAAAGGGCTTGGGAAAGCGCGGATGGAAAGACGGTAACAATGCAGCTAGTCCTACCGAAGAGTCGCGTAAAGGAAGTCTTAAGGGAAATCCATGATGGAAGATCTGGAGCTCACTTCGGCGTCAACAAAACCTTGGGGAAGGTTCGCGAACGCTTTTATTGGGTCAATAGCCGAGAAGATGTCGTTAATTGGTGCCGGAAATGTACAACATGTGCTGCGAGTAAAGGCCCGAAAACTCGTAGCCGGGGAGCCATGAAGCAATACAACGTTGGGGCTCCGTTTGAGAGGATTGCGTTTGATATTGCGGGTCCATTTCCAGTCACCGACTCGGGCAACAAATACATTATGGTTGTTGCCGACTATTTCAGTAAATGGCCTGAGGCATACGCGTTACCAAACCAAGAAGCTATTACTGTGTCTCGTGCTTTGGTGGATAATTGGATTTCTCGTTATGGGCTTCCCATGGAAATGCATTCGGACCAAGGGCGAAACTTTGAGTCAGGGGTTTTCCAAGGAATTTGTGATCTCTTGGGTATTCGGAAAACCAGGACTACACCGCTGCATCCTCAGTCCGACGGAATGGTCGAGCGCTTTAACAGCACCATGGAAGAGCACCTATCGAAAGTTGTAGAGGCCCATCAAAGAGATTGGGATCGCCATTTACCGTTGTTTTTGTTGGCTTACAGAGCGGCGATCCATGAAACTACAAATCAAACTCCAGCCAAGATTTTGTTTGGACGGGAACTCCGCTTGCCTTGTGACCTTGTGTTTGGGACACCCACTCAAGAACCCAAGGAAGTTAGAAGCTATGTAGAAGAGCTTCAAGAGACGATGTCCCATATCCACGACTTGGCTCGAGACCGAATTGAGATTGCCAGTGACAGGATGAAGACGCGGTACGATTTGAGGGCGAATTCGGTAGGGTTTCAAGAGGGAGATTTGGTCTGGCTATTTAACCCTCAACGGAAGAAAGGGCGATGTCCGAAGCTTCAGCCGAAATGGGAAGGCCCTTATACCGTACTGACCCGACTTAACGACGTGGTGTATAGAATCCAAAAGAACCCCAGGGCTAAGATGAAGGTAGTGCATTTAGACCGTTTAGCCCCCTATGCGGGTTCAAATGACGATGAATGATTGTTCGAGACGAACAATTCTTAAGAGGGGGGTAGTGTGACGCGAACGACTCAATTCTAAGAAGCGGTGAATCAGAGTATCGAGTATTGTGTTGTGGACCGCTCACTTCTAGGAACTGAATAGAACTTCGAGTATTATTTACGTTTTGAATGGGTTTATTTATTCTTGTTTACGTCGGCATTGTTTGTCGCTATTGTGATTGAATTCCAATCATCTTGCCGAATTGAAATAATTCAGGAGAAACGCGAGAAAATACTCGAAAGTTCTGGAAAGAGTCCATACCCATATATATATGCGAGACAGCGAGTCAGTCAGTCTGTCTGGTTTTGGGAGAGCGACATAAAGGCGAACTCCGGCGATATCCAGCGAATTTAGAAAGCGATAAATTAAAGTGTTTTGTGTTCCGTTAGTGATTTAGAATATTAGCTGTGTTAATTAGTTGTAATTAATTTGATTTGTAAATAAACTTGCCGAGAAATTATCTCCAGCTCTTTAAATCAGAAACCCACATAAAATAAACGTCACAATATGTATATATTTTTGTGGTAACAAACTACAGACTTCTTTGGGGGTGGAAAATATACTTATGCAACCTCTTTACCCCAAAATTAATTTTTTTAATGACACCCATTTAATAAGCAATCTATTGGCGTCGTCAGTCAAATCGACTGTATAATTTGCTTAAAAAATGAAATAAAATTTTAAAATTTGTTTTTTATGTATTAATTATTAAACAAAATAAATAATAACATGTTTAATTTGAGCTTTTTTATTGCTTAGTAAGCTATACTCAACTATTTGTTTAGCAAAACTTGGTGAACTCTGACTAATTAGGTTGTGAGGGCTGTAGGTTTGAATTACGGTTTTTTTATTGTTGTAAGGCACAAAGTAAAATCGTATTCTATACCTCAAACGCTATTTATTATGAATTTATTTTATAAAAAATTAAAAAGCCACTAATACCACACTCATAATATAAAAAATTGGAATTAATCGATTTAGTACTATATCTTCGTTTATAATAATCAATGAAGTTAATTCTAAAACATTTTTTTAAAGAATCCTTCAGGCGATTTTAGTTCTAATGACTTCAACAGATTGCTTATTATATAATCTTTAATTTAAGGTATCACAAAAGGTATTCGTGCATCAAGAGATATAGGGCTCGCCAATTAAGTCGTAAAAGTAAAATAGTCGTAAAAACTATGTAAACAGTCATTAAATTGTTCTTGATACAGTCCACCAGTTTTGCTTTCGATGTAACAAAACGTGAAATAACTAATTGTTGTCCAACTGGACAACTAATGTCAACATTTCGTTACTAATTGATTACAGAAGTGCAGCTGTGCCCTTGAACCGAGTTGGCTTCAAGTTTAAGCTTTAATTCAAGTTTATTTTGGTGGTATCTACTTGTTGTGTGTGCATTTTATTTGCTTTATGGTTCGGTTCTATAAAAAAAATTAACCATGTTTTTTATATGAATATTTTTAAAGCCAATCTTGCAAAATATCTGTGATTATCAAAAACGGTACAGTAAACCAGCGATGATTCAAATATGATGGAACCGGTTTGCATTTAAATATCGAGTTGGTCGTTTAAATTCTCAGTTTCTCTCGTATCTCTCTCCCTCTGCCGTATATCTCTTGATACAACAATGTTATTGTTAAAAAAAACTAGATAATAGCAGAGGGGGGAATATATTAAATTTTATATATAAAAATTCTTCTTGTTTCTTCTAACATGAAAATTGTAAAAGCAGTAATTTTTGCTCATTAAAAATTGAGTTTCGTACTTTTACTACAGCAAGATAGATCTTAAATAAACAACAATAAGCGGAGCAAACTTGCCCGATATCAAAGAGTACACGTTTCATTTTACCCAAATACGCATTCTCCCGTCTCCTCCTACTGTCATTCTTTTACGATTTACCTTTCTGTGCAGAATATAAATTTTATTTAGAAGTCATACTAGACAAAAAAATTATACTTTGGTTCTCGTCTAAAGTTAGATAAACTTTTAATAAAGTTGATTTAAGTAATTGTCAACAAAGCTTTAGAGCAAGATGGAAGTGTACTACAGCGAGGTAAATTGTAAAAGAATGACTAGGCTGAGCAAAAATCAAACTTTTAATTCGTTTTAGCCAACCACGCTCCTCCTACCGTCTTTCTTTTATGATCTACCTTACTTGATATTTCAATTTGGCTTCTCAGCTGATAATAATTGGCAATTTCAACTCATGTTGCAGTTCCTGAGCTTATTTACAGCAATTTTTCCAACGAACTTTGATTGTATATCTAATGATTTTAAAATTGCGTTCGGCTCATGTGACATAAAAATATTTAAGAATGTCAACAGAAACCATTTTTTTTAGACAGATATTTTTTATATTCGTGCTTCAGGTAACATGATAAAACAAAAAGGTATTAAATTTTTGCATTTTCATTATCTGTTTGTTTTAAAAAACCGATATGCTTAATTTGGTATCGATTTAAAACTGGAAAATTTGAAATAATAGACTCTATTTCAATTTATTATCGATAATCAGTAAAAGCAAACACAACAGATAAGATAAACAAGAAAACATTCATAACAATTATTTGATTCCAAATTTTGAATTCTTATTATGTAAATAAGTAATCAGAGACCTTTTTCTTTGCTTTCGTCAAATGAAAATAGAATCGAGATAACTACGAAACAATAATTAAAGCTTATGTAATAAACACTAAAAATAAATTACCCCAACTTTAGAAATAACCGATTAAAACAATAAAAAAATGCTTCACTCATAAAATTATCCGAAAAACTATAATTCTTTTAATTGAAATAACATTTTATGAGAACTGAATCTGGCTTTAATTTGTTTCAGTCCAATTATGTAGGTGTAGAACACAATGATTCTACTTTAATAATTTGACTGATTCATTTGGGGACCGTCGGTTTTTCCAAGACTTTATAGTGATTCAAAATGTCAACATTTCAAGGTGGGTATTTAAGAAAAACTTCCTTAAAACCTTTATTAATATAGTAGAACGTCGATAATTCGAACCACAACCCGCAACAAAAGGTAGTTCGAGTTATCCAAAAATAAAACCCTTCATGTGTTTGGAACTAAAATTCGTTTTAGGTTATCAAGAAGTTCAACTTAGCGACGTTCAAATTGTCAAAGTTCCACTGTACTCTTTTTTTCGCAGTTTTTTAGACAGATAATAATGTCTTTTTCTTTTATCAATTCATAAACAAATATTTCTTAAGATTTGTAATTTTACAAGATTTTTTAACTTGAAAAAGAAACGTATTTTACATTATTATTCGCCAAAGAATGTCGTAAATTCTTGACATAAAATCTACCTGCATGACAATGGAGAGACCCACAAACCAACCAACTTTCTTTGTGAGACTAACTTTACAACTCTGCCATAAATTCATCATGAAAAATGTGCTTTATTAGAAACAACAGAAAGGGTTGTACGAGGGTGTATCAAATATAATCGGGAATCCTTTTCTAAAAAGTTCCATAAGGAGCATTGAATCGTAAGGGGTAGGTTTTCAGGTAGCCCAGGATGTTAAGGAGAAAATAGAACCGCCAGAGTCTCAGTTCGGCCCTTTAGTGTAAAACTAGACAATGAGCGAGAAAGAAGTACATGTATTCGTAGAGCAGCGGCTTACCATCAAGTTTTTGGCCAAAGAGGGCCTCAATCCGACAGAAATCTTGCGTAGATTATAGGGACAGTACCCTGTCAAGAATTCGTGTCTTTGCTTAGCATATAGAATTCTCTAAAGGACGGAAAAAATTAGAGAATCTCAGCCATGATCGTCGCCCAAGCACGAGTGTCACGGACGAAAACTCGAGGAAATTCGGAAGCTCTTGGAGGAAGGCATAAGAACAACGCTGAGGTTTATTGCAGATGAACTTTAATTGAGCTATGGTAGCGTGCAAAAAAATAGTAAAAAAAGAAAGGAAAGTCGGTGAAAAACGTCATTCTCCTCCACGAAAATGCCCGACCCTATGCAGCGAACGCAACGAGGCAAAAATTAGACCAAATGGGCTGAGAAATGATGGAGCAACTCCCTTACATTCCCGACTTATCGCCTTGTGATTTTCATTTGTATGGGCCGCTGAAAGAGGCCTGCATTTTAAAGACGACGCTGCGATAGAGGCCTCCGTGCTCCAATAGCTTGGAGAGTGCCCGAAGAAATTCTTCGAAAACGGAATAAAAAAACTCCCAATCAGGTGGCAAAAATGCATTTCATGCGGGAGACATTATGTAGAAAAATAATCCTTAACTGAAAACATTTGTAAATAAAATGTTAATTTAAAAAAAAATTATTCCCGTTTATATTTGATACACCCTCGTATTTAAGCCCTTGAGCATATTTTAACTCCGATCCATCACCAACGACAATTTCATTTTACATTTGACACTGTCAAGTGGTGTTGAAAGAACGAAGTTACTGCCTTCAATGTTCGTCTGTCGGTCGGAGAAAAGTTCTCAAAAACTCCGATCAGAACAGGCAGAACCAGGGTGCAAAGCCGCTATCTCTCTTAAAATTTAAAATAAGACAAAAATAGAAAAAAAAATGTACCGATGTAACATTACTATTACAATTTAACAGGGTTTATTTTTTCCACTCGTATTTAACAATATAAAACGAATTAGGACTCAAAAAAGAATACCCGTGAATAATAGAAATAATTGTTGCTAGGTAATGGCAACAGTCATAACAACAAATTTGGGACAAAACCTAAAGTGCGGAAAAATATCTCCACTACAGGAAAATCGTGATTTTCAAGTACCGTTTCATTGAAAACATTTTTTCCTGTTGGCTTATCTTAAGCCAACATTTTCTTTGTTGTTTGTTGCACAAACAGAAAAATCGAATATAGGTAACAAGAGGTCAATTGTAGCGACGCGCCACTGGTTTATTGACCTCGCTTGTATGAAAATGTAACAAGGAAGACTTACAACATGCATTTCCTTGACGAAAAAAATAAATAACAGTAAAACATTGTTTAAATATTTATTTTTCTAATAGCCAATATTAAAACAACAAGGTCAGTGATTCAAGGCCATTTACATAATTTCCCCTAAAACGATTAGAAAGTAAAATGAAATTACATCAGTGTTACGGTTATTGTTTCAAGATTAATTAAATTATGTATGGATGTAGAACGTGGTCTTGATTTTTTTTCCTTTTAAAAGAATTAAGAGGAAATGGTTTTATTTTAAAAGTTTCTGGATAATGTCCAAAACAAACTAATAAAACAAATATTGATAGTGTATCCCTAGTTATTAAGTTACGAAATAATAATCATCAGCTGCACACTAGACCCTTGTTCCTATTTTAATCTCTCCAAGAATAGACTTTTGTAAACTTAATATTCAGTGCAGGTGAAGTCGAGAAAGGCACGATCAGGATGTTTTATTACTTAATAACTGAAACCTACTTTCTATACCCAAAATATTGCAAATTATGCAATCCCACTGGTCAGTTATTTATTCTCTTCCGAACTTGTCTTTGACCATGAGTTTAACAACTTTTTTTACAATAATATTTATCCCACTGTTTTATCAATGGAAAAACAAAACGTAATGCTCTGATATTA
The DNA here is from genome assembly GCA_029207805.1 of Tribolium confusum. NCBI lineage: Eukaryota > Metazoa > Arthropoda > Insecta > Coleoptera > Tenebrionidae > Tribolium > Tribolium confusum. Next base: position 19,213,173 of record JALGAY010000006.1, read on the forward strand.
ATTGTAACCTTTCATTACTTCGTGACATTTAATCACACTTAAGTGGGACATTAATTAGTCATCGACCTTTGACATAAGCTGCTGGTTCTTCGTATATACCTAAGTGGCGGATGTTCACAACATCTGCTGGCAAAAACACAATTTACCAGCACCTGTTCAAAAATTAAATAACTTTCTTTATGTCGCGTGTAGTTTTGAGGCAGTTCTGGGGGGCTAAACACCTGTTATTATATAGTCATAAAACTTTTCTTAGGTCTTTGGCTTAGATTTTTATTGCAAACCTTGCGTGTGATTTACTTTACTTTCAAAACAGATTTTTTTAAACGTTCCTATTATGTCTGAATTTAAAATGAGCCTGTCAAGCAACTGGGTCGGATATGGGGCGACCGGTGGGGGGCTAATGGATACATTAGTTATTTCAAAATAATCCGTTAGTCAGAAATAGATTCTGCAAATAGCGAATAGATTTACAATTTCAAAAAACAACTAGCACTCAAGCAGAGAATAAGAAGCGACAAAAACGCAATTTGGACACGTAGTTTTTAACGGTTTTTTTATTTGGACTGAAAAAGCTTCCTTTAAATTTATTACTCTAAAACTCTATTCACTAGATTTAAAACCTAAATATATTTCCAAAATGTTTATAAGCTCACGTTTTTCTGACATTTTTATAGACGTATTATAACGACAAAACAAAACCCAATTTTTATTATTTAAACATCCTAACTCTTGAATGAAAAAATAAAGAAATAATGAACATGCACAGAGCTAATACTGTCTTTTAGAGTGGTACATTTCTTATCCATGTCACTCAGTTGAGTCATGTTTGAGCAAAACAATGTTTCAGTGATGTTTCTGCTCTGATCTAGACTAGTAAATACTAGTCATGGCACTAGTATCAATGTAAAAAATTAAAGACGTTGATGCCTCTATAAGTACTATAACTGTCAAAAAATTTGCTCACACAAATGCCCAATATACAAACATCAGTAAACTCGTGTTAAACAAAATAAAAAACAATAATTAAGGTATGTAACAAAAATAGTGTTACGAACAATTCAAAATAACCATAAGAGAATGAAACTTCGATTAAATATCTCTAGAAAATACTGGAAAGATATCGCGCCGGAAGCGCATCGAGCCGTGAAAAGGATTAATCATCGCTTCCAATTGAATTAAGAAAAATCACGAAACATCCGGCATATTCTAAAAGAACGTTTGATTATATAAGGAGGGAGACACTGTCTGGGAGTCAGTCAGTTAGCGAGAACCAGACAAGCGAGTAAAAAATAAGCGATAGAACATAGACGTGACATTATTAAAGCGAAGGCGATTGTAGTGTAAATAACAAGTTATTTATCTATTGTTGTTGTATTCGTGTACGCAGCAGAAATAAATTATTCGTTATTTATGCAGTTTTTTAAAGCAAAGAACCCGAATACGCCCTGACGTTGCAATAGTTATTTATTTATGTTATATTAACAATTTAACATAAAGAAAAATAATAATAAACATGTTTAAGATTTACTCTTCTAAGTAAACTTTGGCAAAAAACACTTATATGTAAAGTACAGTATTCTTAATTGAGTATTTTGTTTCGGCGCGGCCAAAATTTCGCTCATTTTTTGGTAACCAAAAATGAGGCTAAATTTTTTGGCCAAAATCAAATCTTTAGTCGGTCATTCATGTTAAAACCTAACCAAAATTATTTATTAAAATTGATACTCGATTGATGGTGTTATTTCTTACTCATCCGGACCTACAAGTAGACCAACTATATGGTGGATTTTTGATAGTACAGGCCAGCATAGAGGCACCGCCATTTCAGAATTTTCCCTGTTAAATATTTATACTACCACGACCTTGTTGGTTCTGTTCAAACTAGCATATTTTATATTTTAGGGAAAGATGCTTAGTCTTCTAAATGTAGTTATTCATTGTATTGGCAAGAGGCCAGTTTAATAGGGTGAAAGTGATTTCTACATTATTTTTATCATTCGAGACTTCCCACCACTCCGATTATTAATGAGCGTTTGAGAGTGAGTGAAGTAAGATTTGAAGAAAAATGGTAATAGCTGTAGTGAACTAAAAATTGCCACCACCGGAACAAACGTTGAATTGATAGTAAACATTGCTGTTATACTAACCAACTCTCGTGCCAAAGTTTTTTCTACCAAATAATCTTCCTACGTTCAAGATTTTTTTAATTTTTCTGCTGCTATTCGTTGTGGTGGAAAGAGACCAGAATGCTAGGATAACATTAGTTTTAGCATTCGGCTTTCCACTACTCCGTTTATTATAATAAACCTTTAGGGAAAATTAAATTGAAATGAGAATGAAAGTAGTGATACTTATCGTATACTACCCAAGACACCCAGAAAATCATAAGGACGACAGACAGGAGGAGTCAAAATCGTCGCCACCGAAACAAACCTTGATGAGAAGAAAGTAATTAAGTAAGTATTTTTTGTTTTTGTATAACATACATGTTTTTGTTATTGATAATTGATTCACTTTTATTTTATTTCCAAATTTGTCGCCATTTTGGCAAACACAACGTTGGGCTCTTTTTATCAAAATTTTTTGTGTGTTAAGCGGTAAGTAAAGCTATTTTAAGTTATTAGAAGTGTCATCTAACCATTTTACAAATATACTAAGAACACTAGAAAAGTCAGATAGATTTGAGGACTCTTTCTGCACTTACTTTTACAAACATATAAACACTACCAGTCGTTATTGAATCTTTTTAACGACTGCCAATTGTTTTATTTTCATTCATAAAACCTATCCTAATTATTTGATCGATTTTGAGCGGGTGCCAAATCCGAGTTCACTGACACCGCTTCAAAACATTCAATCCCATCTCTATATTTCAAATAAATTTATTCATGTGAATTCACCTTTTACCACAATTAATAATGCCCAACCCATTCCCATTACCATTTTATCATCGACCCTCCCCACGTCTAGACATCACGTGACCCTCTGGTCATAAATTTCTCCCCAAGTCCCTAAAATCCAGCACCTTTTCAATTTAAAATCCCGACCTAGAAACTTGGCATTCCGGCGTCGTATTTTCATTGAACCGAGGCCAAGTTTCGGGCCAGACTGCGCCATTTTGGCCCCCAATTGGGCGCCTACACTTTTTCTTATCCTGCAAGGTTAACCGCAACTCTATCGTTAGGATATCCTGAGGGAAACAACAATAACAGAAAAAAGTGCATTTTTCATGATTCACACGAGACATTTTTATTCAAATTTAATGAGACATTTCCCGGTAAAACGGTGTTATTTCAATTGCGTAAAAAATAAGCGGCTGACCTTCGTCATAATTTTATTGTTAACAAACAAGAATTTTTTTAAAATTAATTATCAGCTGCTGAAAAGGATCTCGAGATGGAAACGTGAGGCGTCGCCAAGCCGGAAATGCCGTCTTGAATATAAATCGACGCTTTTAAAACGCTTCTCTGATTCACTTTTCAAGAGGAAAAATGTGATTCACTCAAACTTATTTCAATTAGAATACGAACGGATCGAAGGATCATTACGTGTTGAGGCAGTTCGTTATTGTCATGGTTACCGTTTACCGTCCATGACTCATCCGATTGGGTCAATTAACAGGAAGGTGTTGCATTTTTGTTCTTGAAACTTAATCATAAGTGTTAAATTGGAGGTGGACACTCCCACTGTTAAATATAGATGAGTTTTTGACTAATCCGTGTCAAAAACAACAAGAATAACACAAGACGTGTATCAGAATGATAATTTTATATTCGTTACGCGATTATCGAGGCTACAGACCGTAAAACGAAGGAAAATTATAAAAAAGTCGTTGAATTACTTTTGCAATGACTAAACGGATATGATATCGATAAACTGACACGACAAATAAGAGTTTACTGCAAAAGTAAGTGAATGTCACGACGTTATTACGAAAAACAAAAGACTATCTATCAAAAGAGATAAGCTTTATTATTATTATAATTATTATTAGAAATAACAAGATTTGCTAATATCCAATTTCAACTTTACTGTTATTACAAAAAACTTTAGTCATTGTGTGTCATTATTCAGGGCGGTGTAAAGACATGTCGTCAAAAGATTCGAGGCTGACCGCTCTGTGGACAATAAAAGATTCGAGCCTGACAGACCCAATTCTGCGTCTTATAGTAATATAAATATAGCCTAGTAGTTCAAGCTGCGACCACTCTCGAAGTGTTGGTATACAGAATAAGAACAAAAATATATTTTTTAAATAAATATATATTAGTTAAACAAAGAACCGCAGGACTTGTAGAGTTTACATCCTATCCATTTTTTTTGAAATTTTATTTATCATTATGTTATGATAAAATTGATGTAGAAAGAATAAGAATAATTTCTTTTAATATATAGAGAGTGATTAGTAGTAACAAGATATGCAAGTCTTGCACCCCTATTCCTGTCCGAACTATCTGCCAAACCGTCCTTAACATAACTCTGGTCACTATCACTTTTCTGTATAAAAAAAATAATGAAACGCCAAAATTTGTTTCTTATCCCTTTTTCAAGTTAATTGGTCTTTTTTTAAACAAGAGGGACCCAAAAAACAAGTCGCATACCAAAGCTTATGCCCACTGTATGCATCTTCTTGAAATAGAACGACTGGAGGAGCCCTGTGCCTCTAATGAAGCTCAGTACCTTGTCTGCAAGAGCCTTCTCGTTAGCACCGGGCTCCAAATATTGGAAGCGGAGGTGTAGACCTCTAATAGAGAATGTGAAGACAAGCTTCCTGATCTTCAGCATAACCCCTGCAAAGTCATCATCACTAAGACAGATAACGTGCAGGATGCAAGTGTCTTTTTAGTAGGCAGTATCCTGTGTTCATGCCTACCAGTACCTGAAGGTCTCTACGGTTGAAGACACAGGTCTTCATTGCGTGTCTTGCCCCGAGCATTAATTAACAAGCATTAATAAAACACCACTTTTGAAATGTGTTCTTTTGTCGTCTCTTGGTAACGCTAAAAGCCAGTTCTGGCCCGATAAAGCCCATTTGTGAGTCTTTTCGAAGCAAATCATTAGCCCTCTCACAGCTATTCTCAACCACTGGTCCGGCACTAGTGGTCCGCTAAGAAATTTTACTATTCTGTGGACAAGTATTTATCCGCGAAAAAAATTTACTTATCAAAAAAAAACACTAAAGTTTAATTCATAAAATTACACCAAATACCTTAAACTAATTTTAACGACAGATACTTAAATCGCTAAATTTTAGTGGTCCTCAGACCACGTTGAGAAACGCTGCTCTAGACCACAGTGTCCTGGTACTCAGCAAAGTATAGTTCAACTAAAGATAAGTAAGCTGACTTTTTAAGCCTTCTCAATAAACAAAAGCATAAAAATTATTGCAGTTACCGCAAACCTTAAATAAACCATAAAACTACTCATAAAACTTGATGTATGAGGGTGCACACTTGCACATTTAACAACGGCCTTTTCTCGGAACCATTAAAAGATGTAAGCACACCCTGACAAGCCTAGCTGTCAGTGCAAATGCAAATGTCTGTTTGACAAAGCCCTTTGCATGCACTCTGTCACACAACAAGCAATGCGAAAATTTCCGATTAAAAAATGTCAACATGCTTGTCTAAATGTATTAAAATTTCAACAACTAGGTCCACATATAGATATCAAAAAAGCTAGTCCTCCTTCTGAAGCTACCCGATTTATCACCGTCGGGGTTTTTTCAGAAGATACTTGTCATTTCTAACAATCCTGAGAGCCATGCTATCGTCCCCCACTTTAAAAATCCGTGAAGATATTGACTGATGACCCTTCCCGATTGATGTTTTCCACCGATATATACCGCGAAACCGTAGGAAATTCGTCGCAGCGGCCTTCTCCACAACAAAGTGGAGTCTGGAGTGACCGAATTCTCACAAGGAGCTCCATGGCTGCGGTCGGCATGGTTCTGAAAGCTATTGTAATTGTCAGACAGACCAAACGCTGGACCTGAGCCAAATTCGTTTTGACCCAAGACGCACTTGTTATGGTCCACCAGACAAGGGAGTCATACGTGATCATTGGTTTAACAACAGAGCCAAAGCATGACGCGGGGTCTAAGACCCCAGATTCTGCCAACAGCTCGTCTACACGCCCAGATCGTGTTCGGCCGTTTGCATCTTGTTTTTTACGTGTGGTTTCCAGATCAAACAGAATTCTAAAATTACCACCAAATATTTGAAGCTGCAGTCCACACGTAACTGTTCACCAGATATCAGAAGGGCCACATAATGATCCCACCTTTTTCTGGTGAAAATAACATGACCTGTTTTCTTCAGGGAGATACACCATTCTTCAGGGAGCTTGAGTGCTCCACGCTTGAGCTCTTGGGTAACATTTAGGAACTTGCGTTCCACCAGAATGGCTATATCAGCAGCATAGTCCTGGCAATATATACCAAGTTCATGTAGCTTGTGGATAAGATCGTCCACTGTGAGGTCCCATAAAAAAGAGTTAGTACACCCTCTAGGGGAGTAAAATTCTTCAGTAGCCATTACTGTAGCAGAGAACGAACCTATCTCTATATCCTGATAAATCTATTTTATTTTGGAACCATAATCTACTTTATACGCCCGCAAATAATACTCTAGAATACACGTTTTCATCAGTTTCCATTTTGGAAGATCGCAAAACAGAAAATAACAACATACCGTACTGGCAACGACAATATAGTCAACTAGTTAATCTGATTTTTTTGCACAGTTTAAAAAAAAAATACCGGAGTTTTGAATATATTTTGATTTGAAAACTTAAAACGATCCAAAATAAAATAAAACGTTGTATGTACCACGGGCGTAATCGTCACTAATAGCCCTCGGAAAATTAAAAGCCCTCCTACGTCGGGCTTTAAACATTCCCTCGTGGCATAATCACCTTGATTACGCCCGTAATACGTAAATAACTAAAACAGCATTACGTGAACCCAATAACCAAGCTTGGGTCAATCTTGATACATAGACTCTACGAAACATTGTCGAATACTCCCTTAATGTCTAGGAAGGTTTTCAAGATATACAGTTATACATAATTTGCGATAAAAAATAAAAAAAGTCTAAACTAAAAACTTTAAATTCTGACATTTTTGGACAGTCAGATGTTTAATAAAAGTATCACGATATTTAATTACCTGAATTAATTTTGCTACAGTATTATCTATGTTTTATAACTGATATACCCCAACAAGATGTCAGAGTATAGTTCTAAAGTAACAATCTACGTCTTTAGATATTTTTAAATTAGCGCTTAGAATTCATTCTTTTATTTTTGGAAAAAAAAAATGTTAAAAAGTAACTTCTCGATGCTAACGTATTTGACAATTTCTAATCTAATTTTGACAATAGAATCTTTAAATTCTAAATATACAAATGAACTAATTTTACTCAGCGTATTGCTAAAAGTACATAAGCTTTTTAATCCATTTGAACAGATATTGTCAAAAACGATTTTAACATTTTTCCGATTTTGCCGTACCAAAAATTTTATTTTTATCTTTTTGCTGTTTCTTCGAAATTTTTATCAAAGACTTCGCGAAAACAACAAAGAGGAAGCGTTTCCGGTTTTTAAATGAGTCACAGCAGACAATGCTCTCCCAGGTTTCATCCTCTGTCGTGTAAAAAATTAAATTTGTTACTTCTAGCTACATTATTCTAGTCAAAAACAAAATTTCTAATATTTCAAATAGTGTAATACTATTTTCCAGTTTTTACATTATTTTTGATAAACTATTTTTGTATTTCCTAGAATCAAAAAACTAAATATCGAGCGATTCAAAGATCATAGAATGGAAAAACATTCGCAAGGTCTCATTTAAAGAATTGTGTGTCATTTAAAATGGCACAAGTGTCAGAACTGAATTTCAATTTTTCCACATTTGGTTCGCCATTGGAGTACTAAATTTACGATAGTTTTTCTAGCACAAAACACACTTTTTAGCTTATTTTTTATAACACAAAACAAACACAGGATATGAAAACAATTGGGCAAGTATTGATTTTTTGTTCTTTAATTTTAAGTCTTGCTATCTTATATTGGACTAGAAAAATTTCAAAAAAAAAATCAACAAAGGAAACTAAAAAATATATATCCGGTTTCTAAATACTCTGCCAGACAATTCACACATGTTTTGGGCTTCATTTCTTCTCTTTTTGAAATCTTGCGTTACCATATTGTTGTACCAATTATTTATTTAACAATTTTTGACTATTTTAACAAAACTTTTGAAGTTAAGTTAGAAGTTAAGTAAACTGTTGATGATGCCGATGATGTCGATGACAAGATTTCGCTAAATTTTTTTTGTTTCTCCGTCATTTTCTCTCAAAAAATTTCGGAAAAAAACAACAATAAAGGAAACTACGAAGTGTATCCGGTTTTTAAATGCGTCAGAGCCAGACAATTCAACCGTTCTCATGCTTCATCTTCTTTTCTTCTTTTTTTCAAAAGCAGATGTTGATATTCGAAACTTCAATCGACTAGGTACAGTAGGAAAAACGAGGAGTGTTTTGAGATAATAAATAAAAGGCGCTCCCTTTATTTAACAAACACAATGCACCATAATTTTAACAACGAGGGTGCTGATGGTCCAATAAGACACGTGCTACAACCATAAACAAAACTCAGGGGCGGCGGGGGAAGTTCCAAAATCTCGCAGATGTGTCTATTTAGGTTGTTGCCACATGCTATGAGCAATTTTTTGCCCCGAAATTTATTTTTAAGGGATTATCAAGGAACTGACACCACGTAAATTGATACCAGCTTTCAGTTATCGAAGCTTTCAATCAACGTCAAGCCCAGCACTTAGCACCCATCAACCCCATTTCAAGGCCAAACAATTTAAATAAAATCGAGTCAATATTTACGTAAAATATAGAATGGTTATTGTCCTCAAAAACGTCTGATTTATTATCTTCCGTATATATTAACTCGAGTTAATTAAATTTGAGTCAATTGGTAAAAGGGTCGCCGCAAACCCTGACCCCCTCATATACCATACTCACTTCTTTCAGTGGATTCAGCTACATCCTGTTGCAAGGATAATAACAACACAAAGCAAACATAATACACTAAATCCGCCATATTCTCACTGAACAACTGGTCACATACTGCACAAAAGACCGACTTCTTTCAAGAAGCACAACACCACGTCTTTGTAGCTTAACAAACCGAGGCCGAATAACTGTGGACTGTGGAGGACGGTCTAACAACTGTCCGCGAGATATTACATAAAAGACCATTTACGCGACATCTAGTAGCGAGTAGCTGCAACTCAACAGAAAACTTCGCCTTAAGAGTTAGAATAAGCGCCGATTTTTAAATTTTAAAGTTACGGTCAACAAACGTGCTTTATTTCAAAGACAGTTCTGTAATACATATTATAAAGCGTCCCTTTGTGTTTGAAAGGTACTTAAAAGACTAGATTTGTCCTTGTAAACTGCTAGAATTAGAATGATTGTGATTTTTGGTTCGCTTGTTCAAGTACAATTTATTCACTGACCACACAATACAAAAAATAATAAAATAAAGATTATTTAAAGAAACATTAAATAAAAATAAATAATAAATAGCATTTTAAATAATAGAAAAAAGCAAAGTACAACAACTGAACTAGAAAATGAATTTTATCTATGACTGCAGTAATAACTGCATATTATATTGAATATTTGAGTAAGGTAAAGGTAAAGTGACATATTACTTCACTAGTGAAGTAATAAAATAAAAATCCAGTCTTTAAAATAATTAAACCAGTAAATTATACTCCTGTGTTTAGTTTTTCAATTTTTTATTCAGAACGTTTTCGGGCCTGGGCCCATCATCGGTGTTCTGACACGTCAATTATGCTACCCAAAAAAAAAAAAAAAAAAAAAAACATGAAAAACCACAATTCTTAAGCTCCGAAATATGAAACATGTACGTCTGACAGACTGACAGCTGATGCAATTTGAACTTTTTAACCTTTTTAACGTGTTTAAACAATTAATAATTTGTTGTTGTTTTTAACTGTAACTTTAACCGTACATGTTTCATATTTCGGAGCTTAAGAATTGAGGTTTTTCATGTTTTTTTTTTTTTTTTTTTGGGTAGCATAATTGACGTGTCAGAACACCGATGATGGGCCCAGGCCCGAAAACGTTCCGAATAAAAAATTGAAAACTAAACACAGGAGTATAATTTACTGGTTTATTGTAAACAACCTGTGAGGCATCAAACAACACTTGTTTTAAAATAATTCGCCTTAATTTCAAACTCAATGTTAATTACATGCTATTATTGTTATAAATATTAATAACACAATTTTCGCATCTATTTATAGTAAAACAAGCCATTTCTGATACTTTTTTTGATAATAGCTGTCAATGCAGTAGTTCTAACTGTTATACATAATACTTTTCTCACCCAGAATTTTTGAAACAAATGGTTTTTTATTTTCTTCTGCCGTGTCTATATACCCCCCGCCACTTTATTCGAGTGTCAGCCATGACGCATTACTGTTAAAAGATCATCTTCCGAATTAGCAAGCAACAAAGCAGATAAGCGCCTATAACAATGTCCTGTAAATCCTGCTGGATTAGGTAACTGAAGAAAAGTAGCAATATTTTTGAGAAAAGCAGCAAATGTGTTTATACCAACAGGTAACTTTATACACTTCTGGTTTCTGTATCCTAAAAAACTGGCGTTATTAGGACGAAGTGCAGCATATTTTCGAATTAATTGTAACATGTTGACTTCATTAATTCCGCTTGAAGTAATAATTCTTTTAATATTTTTGTTTTAGTGTTTGGTATTAGAACATGGAAGCATTGTCCCTGATCTTTGATATCTTCCAAAAGCGCGTTGGTAAGTTCTTGGATCTTACAAGCTCCACTAACTCCAATAATTAAAGTAACCTTTAAATTAACATCACTTAGTAAGAATAATTGAATTTTTCCTAATGCTTCCCGCTTTATATTTTTAAAAATCTAGCAACGCTATCCAGAGTGCCTGATCGATCAAACTTGACATTGTCAAATTTACAAAAATGCATTGCGACGGGGCTATCAGAAATATAGAAAAAGAAATACTTCGTGAATGTTCAAATAAAAACATTCCAGTTCACGAGAATTTCCTCAATTATTATGTAAGTCTAAACGTGCACAAAAAAATAAATATATGTCAGACTTTTCCAGCTCAAACTCCTCTCACTCGACCCATCATGGGGCATAACAGGCAAAGATATGCTAGTCAGAAGCGACGTCCAACACTTTATCAAATACGTAGTAAAAAAACTCGAAAATCAAAACACTCCAAGCATGATTGCACTCAAAATGCAATACTATTTCATTTGTAATTTTCAATTTAAACAAAAAATGGTTAAACGAAATCGGGCAGAACTTCTTTTGAGACTACGAGGCTTAGAACAGGAAATTTTAGAAGTCAAAAGCATAAACGAAGAAGAGGAAATTGAATTCATGTATAAGAAAATTGTTTATTACATTACTCTAGCCTCAGGATTGGGTAATCCTACTCTTGAGGCAATTTTTAAAGAAGTTCGAGCTGCTCTTGGGAGTATTCTTGACCGGAATGAGTTAAGAGATTTTGTGGCTCAACCCAGAATGGGAAAAATTGATAATTTAACCGAATTTACTAAATTGGTGACTGGAATTAGACTTTTTAATAAAGATTGTGGCAAAGGGGGAGAAGGAATGGAAGAATGTAAGTTAACAAACGCTTAAAATTTGAACTCGATATAATAAATCATACATTTCTCTATTTGTCGCTTACACACCAAAAACCAATTTAAAATTTTCTGACGGTCACACGCTTTGTTCAAATTTAATATATTCGAAAAAAGTTGTTTTGTACATGTTTAATGTTCTTTCGTGTTGCTACTTATTAAATATTTCAGAATTAGTGTGGTAAACTTGTGGAAAATTGTTGTATTACAAAAAATTTTTTTTAAATTTAAATGGGTTCAATGTTCAAAAAATAAATACAGACTTTATCTGACGTGAAGACAACATACTTTGTCGTACTTTATCATATTTTTTTTGTTACTAGTACCAAAACTGATAAGTGAAGCCTTGGATGCAACAGCAGCCGAACTTCAAAACGCTCTAATTTCGATAATGGACAAAGTTAACTTAATGACAACAGCTCTAGATAGTGTCATTTGTACAGAACTTGACGAAAGACAAAACTACGTCATTGTTTATCGCCTTCCAAAAGGAGTAACAATGTCTGACGTGCATTACGTCAAAGATTCACTCATTGTCTACCGCCAACACGAACTCTACGTCAGAAGACTTATGGAAGAAATAGATCGCATCGATGATACTTCTTCCCAGATCTTCAACATCCTTCAACAAGCCCTTGTTAATCTCCATCGAGTTGTCAAGCATCGAATTGCAATTCCGGTCAATCAAGTCTTTGTATTTGACTTCAAAAAAGTCCAAAACTTGCAATTAAAAGTTTGTTTTAGCCTCATTTTATCAAACTGTCTGATATTTGGGGCAACCTCCAAGACCAGACAATCCTTCTTGCGAAACTCACCCAAATTATGAATAATCTTCAACAGTATATTAAAGTCTTGGCATTTTCGGATGCTATTGCTGAAATTATGATACCTCCAGGAGAACCTCCAATGACTGATACAGAACGACTACAAAAATCAACCGGTCAAACAATACCACAAAAAGGAAACAATGCGATGATTGTAGATTTCTCGAATTATACCGATTTGTCAAAAGTAAGATACGAGTATTTGGGATTTTGTGGGTGGAAGCTTTTTATGACAGAAGGAGCACTTTTACCAGGAAATCCCAATTTGGGAATTGCTAAAACTATGAATATGCAGTTTGTGTTTTCATCGGTTGAAGCAGGGATTGAATTCGGAAAAAACCCAGAGAAGTGTATTATGGAGATGATTGATTTGGCAAGAAGGAAACCTGAGTTGATCAATTTATTGCATATTAAAGAGCGGTTGATTCTCGTCCAAAATATTAAAGAGTATGTAGAAAAAATACTACTGATAATTAACAAGAAACGAAATGCGCAATATATATATTTTACAATCACTACTATATTTTTTTATAGTAGTGACGTTTAGAACGTCAAAATGGGCGAGTTGCACCATATTCTGGCGCCATTAATATGTTTATCTATTGAAAATATCTTATTTTATAATACCTATAAACAGATTGTATTATAATCTTTGAGGTAACGTATTAACAAACTAAAAAAATGACGATTATATAAGGTGGACTTATCCGCCATGTAAAAAAGCGGGACTCCAAAAAGATAGCAAGTGATTATACAGTACGTCCCCGGGTCGACTTTAAACAAAAAAAAATTACTTATTTTTGATTTCTCAGAAAATTTCACTCTTGTTGATTTGACCTGCTTGATTTCAAACACCCAAAACATAAATTACTTTTTTGCGCGATCGGTTGTTTTTGTCAGTTTACTGTGCCTGTTTCCACGACGGTAGGTTGCTGTTACTGGTTGCTACGTGTAACAAAACGGTAGTAAGTAATTCACTTACCGTTCAGTGAACGGTAAGCAATTAAATCTAAAAAAAAACAATTTTGCGATTTATTTATTAAAATTAAATGTACAATTATTATAATTAATAGTAGTAATACCACTCGCATTTGAGTTTCTAGTGTTAATAGACAAACTTTCCGACGTAGAAGTCCCAGGTTGTTGTAATAGTCCAGCAACATCGCTGTGTAAAATTTTATGAGCAAATTCAATTTTGTTTTGGAGGGAATCTTCCACGTAACTCTCGGCCACCGTTGATGAACGCCACCCACCATGTCTTTTTAGTCCCAACACATCAACTCCGTTATTCGCCAAAAGTGTAGCCGATGTGCGTCGAAACGAGTGTCCAGTAAAACCTTCAGGGGCTTGCAACTTTAAATACTTTGCAATTTTTGACGGCCAGCCTCCAATTGTGCCTTTTCCCGTGACCTGTGACTTGCCTAGTGCATTTGCCATTTCGATAGTTCAGAAATAAATGATCTGACGTTGGGTTGCTTGATCGAATTCTTATGTATTTTCGAAGTATTTCCAAATAATGATCTGCTTCATTTTCTTTATTAGTAACTGTGAACGTTCGCTGAATATTCGTTTTTTTATTTGGAATATTTACTATAAACATTTCTTCACGTTCTTCTATGTCACTCATTTTAATATTGTACAATTCCTCTCGTCTACAAGCGCCCGATACTCTCAATATCATTGCTACCTGCAAATATATTGTTTCCTTAGAACTCAGATGTACCACCTCATCATCTACAACATACCTTTTAAATTAAAAATTGTTCGTCTGGTGCTTCATTCAAGAATTTTTCCATGTCTTCTTTGGTAAAAATTTTAGCCTTCTTAGGCCGATATCCAATTTTTTTTCTCTTAAGATAAGCAATTAATGTAGCAAACTTAGAAATATCGATAGCATCATGGAGAAAAATTGTACTCTTCAGCATAGAATACTCCGCCCATAAACTGCCTGCGGCCTTCAAGTGTCCACTTCTCACCACAAAATACGCTAACAAGCTCTTTTCATTTACAGAAATCTTCTTTGCTTCACGCCATTCCTCAAACAATTTGTATGTCTGTTCATATCGGGCTTTAGATTTTTCTGGAATTATTGCCGAACATCCTTCTTGCCAAGCGTCTTCTAAATCATCCGGTAGATCATCACTATCGCTCATATTTGCTTCGAAAACGGAACCACAAAACAGAACTATGTAGGAATGATTGTATCAAAAAGACAATTTTACTTGTTTGGAACAAAACCATAGCAACCATGGAAAGTTTTCAGTTTCAATCTTCCCGATTATCACAAATGTATTGATATAAATTATTATTATTATTATACTAGAAACTCCAATTGCGCAAAAAACGTTATAAGCATGTCGAACGTTAAGGATTACCGTTCTCAGACAATAATTGAAGTCGTCGCTTCGCTCCTCCTTCAAACAATTGTCTTCGAACGGTAAGCATTCCTTACCGTTGTCCATACTTAATATACTATTTATTTAACTTAAACGGTTCTCAAGATAATATCATTTTTCTTCAAAATTAGGACTTTGTTTTATTCGTAATTTTTCGAAGTAACTCTGGTTTTACTTTGAAGTAACTCGAAGTTAACTTGAAGTAGGCGGATTTCATTATAAAATACCACTGACAGCAATGACGAATCTAATAATTTAGTAGAACTGCAAATTAAATCTAAATCTTCGCTCATTTAAACAGTATTTTTATTGTCTTCTATAATTTAATATCTTCAATTCATGACAATACTAGATTAAATTCATGTCTTGATAACTTTATAATAAACATACAAGAAGAAAATTTTACTAGTTACGTTAAAGATTATAATTTATCTGATCATTCTAGCATTATTTTTGAAGTCAATTTGTGTTTGTCTCAACATCTCAAGCAAAAGAAAATTATTTATTCTGTTACTCCTCAAAGATTATGTTATTTTTATAATGAAATTCAAACTTTTGGTTGGTCATTTAATTATAATGATAACCTAATAATTAATGAAAAATTTAACAACTTTGTTTATTTACTGTTTTCGTCCGCTAACCGTAATTTTCCCCCAACGTTAATTTCTGATTCAAAAAATCGACAATCTGTAAATTGGTTTACTAAGGATTTACAAGCCTTACGCGATTCTCACACATTCTTGATTTCTTTTCATAAAATAACGCAAGATTCTACAGTTCTAGATAGATTAAAACGTTTAAAAACGCATTATCGTCTCAAAATTAAAGAATCAAAAGAACGTGTTTGACAGATTTGTTAATAAAGCAAAAAATAGTCCTCAAGTAATGTGAAAACACTGAAAACCTATTAATAATTTACAAAGCAAAAATGTTAACTCTTGCTTCTCTCCTTTTTCTGCTTAGGCATTCAACATATGTATACCTACTTCTCTAGTATTGCAGAAAATATTTCTAATAAAATTTCTTCCGACAAAACAAATTTTTCGTACTCTTTGCCTTCTTCTTCAAATCTTAATTCTGTTCCTTTTCCTAGTTTCACATTTTCTGAATTGACTTTTAAACAAGTCCGAGATATTATCTCTGGTCTTAAAAATACTTCTACTTTAGATGTTCATCACCTTAATTATAAAATGGTCAAGTCCATACAACATATAATTATTTTGCCCTTTTGAAATGAATGTATTAGATCAACGACATATCCTAAAGCTTTAAAAAAATCTAAAATTCTTTCCTTATTTAAAAAGGGTGATCAAAATGAACTAAAAAATTATCGTCTAATTTCAATAACACCGGTCTTGAGTAAAATTTTTAAACGAGCACTGCAGGCACAAATTTAATCGCATTTTGAATCTAATAATCTGTTCACTGCTGGTCAGTTTGGTTTTAGAAAAAACAAATCAACAATTTAGCTATCTCTAAACGAATTTTCTTTATTAATAAAACATTTGAAGAGAATTCTTACCCGAGGTAATTTTTTGTGACCTTACCAAAGTATTTGATTGCGTTTCATTTCAAATTATTGAAAAAATTCTTACCAACTACATATAAATTTTCAAAATACGTTTTGAATTTATTATTGTCTTATTTAAAACCTAGGTATCAGATGGTTTCGTATTTAGGTGATAACTATCTTTCTGGTTACCAGTAAAACATCGAGTTTCTCAGGGTTCTGTCTTTGGCCCCGTTATTTTTTTATTGTACATTAAAGATATTCATAAGGTTTTTCTCGTAGAAAATATTATTTTGTTTGCTGATGATACGTCTTTATTTAAAAATAATAATGACATTAATGTCTTAAAAAATGATCTATCTCAAATACAAACTTCCCTATCCCAATGGTTTGCGTCTAACAACTTATTTTTAAATGACTCTAAGACAATTACATTTTACTTTTCTTTACTCGATTTTGTCACCCAAAAATCTGTCAACTTTCTAGGCCTTCGTTTGGATGTGCATGTGAATGAACAAAATTTAAATCGCAATTCATATTTGGAAATATCGCAAAATTTTTTAGCTGATAAACAGGATAAATTGCTGTTAAACTACCGAATAGAAATGATTTTCAGCACGATGAGTACCCTGCTCATTATGCCGGCATTGTTCATCAGTGGTTCAATACAGAGTTCTATGATTACTCAGGGTAATCTGTTGCTTCTGAGGTATGTACAATCCCACTGATATGCAAGTAACAAACAAAACTTATACAATTGAAAAACGCTATAATTCGATAGGGAGAGATGGTAGCATTTTATGGCCACTGAGAAGTTCTCATCTCTCAATAATAGACTTTTATCTGTAGTATCATTTAAACAAATTGTGTACAGTGCCACTAGACAATGATGTAGACCATTAAAAAAAGGATACAAAAATGCAGCGCAGTCCTTATCAATCTTAGAAATAAGACGCAGTTTGAATAAATTTAGAGCTCGCATTTAAATCTGTGCAGAAAAAGGAAAAGCATTATATGAATAGATGATTAAAATTTAGCTTTTTAAAATTTTTTTTTCATTTTACCATTTGTTAAATTTATTAAATAAAACTTGAGCCCAATTTGAATATTTTCTAGCAATAAACTATTATCTCGAGAATCGTTTGAGTTAAATAAAAAGTCATTTGTGTTTTCTGAGTTTGAAAACAAGCAGGACAAATCAACTAAAATGAAATTTTCTGAGAAATCAAAAATAAGAAATTTGTTCCTCTTTTAAAGTCAATCCGGAGACCATATGATTTGTATACATCAGAATGAGAAGCACGATAAAGATAGCGCTATTGTTGCAACCTTACGTTGATTGGCTAAATGAGATTGGCGGTCAATTTGGTGCAACGTGTCCACTAGTTCCAAATTCCACCGCATTTGTTAATTGTCAATATTGTTTGTTATTTGGTTGTTTTTAGGTTGGTAAAAGAGCCTCCACCTTTGCCATTAACCAGTACTGTTGAGATTCAAACAGAAGTTCATCCAGTTAAAGAAAATATCGATAGAACATATTTCTGGAATGTATGGGATTTGAGAAGGAAGGCAATTGAATTGGCAAACATTAGTCACGATCAAACAGTCAGTTGTCAAACTTTGAAAAGTTATTACAGGTTTAATTCCAAAGTCCAGACTTATGATTTAAGAGAGAAGGAAATACAAACGAAGCGAGATAATTATACTAATGTACCTAAACCTTCGACTTATATTTTCGGTTTGAGAGGTCGGAAAGACAACAAGCAATTTATTATTGACTTGACTAGACCTGTTGAGGAGTGAATAAAGTGTGAATATAACAAGTTGTGTTTTAAGTTTTAACGCCAAAAAAAAAAAAGAGTCAAAAGTTATTTAAATTTTATTGGATCATAATGAAAGTCGTGTGTACAAACAAGACTTAAACAGTGCACACAACATATAGGTACCAACTATTATACAAAAAAAAACCTAAAAACTAAAAATCAGTTCTAAAGCCTAGCGCTATTAAATTGCGCGCAAGTGTTGACCGATTGGTGGTAAAATAAAACCAAAATTGCTTTTATCAAATTATTCTGTGAGCTTTTTGGAGTAACTGCAAATAGATTTACCATCTCTTTCATGCTCTTCTATGTGATTCAATTAAAAAAAATTCTTTAATAAATTAACAAAAAACAGTGTTTAAAACTCAAGATCTAATACTTCTAAAATGCATTTTAAAAAGGTCTGTTTCTGTTGTTTACCAGATAGAAACAAGTACCTAAGTGTTGTAAATTTGAATTACTCATTTGTGGTTGGTTAATTTTTGAAATCAACCAATCACAAATGACTATTTCAAATTTTCAACGCTTACTGGTTTCTCTTTAGTAAAAATCAAATCGTTATTTTTGGAAAACGGCGCTAGAAAGAAATGAAGAGTCACAACTTAAGTGACAACGTGATTCTTCAAATATTTCATCATAGTGAATACACGAAAACGTTTAACGCCCATTACTTTGAATAAGGCATCATCGCAAATTGCGTACCGCCTGTTGTCAGGGTCGAAAAGATTGCGTTCTTTGACTATGGCCCATACCTTTTTAACAAGATCAGGGAGAGTTATAGCATCTTGACCGACAAGAGCGGCCAATTCAGGAGACAAGGTTTTGATAATTCTACCGCGTTTTCTACCCTAAAACCAAACTAGATTTAAAAAAAAACAAACGCAAGTGCAAAAACTAACGCGTATTTTACCGCCTTCTTTCACAAGTTCAGTTGCCTGCTTGGGAGATGTTTTCTCCTTGGACTCGCCTTTGGACTGTCTTAATTTTTTTGGCGATTGGGTTTTTGCCGGTTTAATGTCTTTTCTTTTTGTCATCTTTGGTGCATACAAGTACTGTTTACTTAATTCTTAAATTTAGGTTATAAAACGTTTTGATGAAGATGGAAGATGGTTTGTTGTGTGGCGTCCTCTCTCAGCAAACTTACTGAATCTTCAGTAAAATTTGACTTTACCTTTACTTTTTTTGAAAATCTTTTTTTCAATTTCTTTTAAAAGACGTCCTGGTGGCATTCGTAACTTGAAACATTGTGCAAATAATCCTATTTACACCTTATTTACCCTTACATCTCAAAATATTTTTGCTTAGAACGAAAAAATACTTAATACTGAGTTAAATCTACCAGATTTTAATAAGCGAAAAGATTGCAAATTAGGCATATGGTTAGAGGAATTCTCGCAAGCATTTTGGTCTTTGTTTTGGGTCAATTTGACTTATGAAAACCAAGATATTTAGGAAATAGTTTCCATAAAAAGCAAATTACGCATAAAATGTCCGAAAAACGACTACAAAACAAAATTCAAAATTTTTAGCGACTGACGCAAAATGGTATATAAAAAAGTTGTTTCTTTTGATGTATCACTGGTTAAATTGAAAAATCACCCTGTAGTTTAGAAAATACAAGGGTTCAAACTGAAATAAATAAGATTGTCTCATCTTACTCAATTTTTCCAAATGGAACAATAGCGGCTTACTCGACATATTAAATTAACTTTTTTTTTGTTAATCTAAAAACACCAAAATTTTGAAAAACTATTCAGTAGTTTTTGTAATATTTACAAAAATATTTTGGAAAAATCTCTAAATGTTTCAAAAACATTCAAGCTGGTTGTAAAACAAAAAATATATGATAGTATATAAATAATATACACACTGTGAACCATTTGTATGGAATAACTTCGATAAAAATTTAGGGATTTGTTTTTCAGAAAAACGCTTGAACACGTATTCTGTTTATTTTTAAAGCGCATTTTCTGTCAAAAAATTGGATATACAAGGTATCCCAAAATCGAAATACGACCCTCAACGCCTCAACTTTAAAATTTCAAATAAAAACTCAATTTTTTTAGCATATCTGAATTCCACTATAATTTTGCGTATTTTTTTATGTAGCACACACTTTGCCGATTTTCAGTTGTTTTGAAATAAAGCGTAATTTATTTGAAATAAATGAATTTGATAAAAATAGAAAAATAGATTTGATAGAATTCTGATATGCTAAAAAAATTGGAGTTCTCAATTGAAATTTAAAAGTTGAGGATTGTGTCTTAATTTGGAACAACATGTACATATATCCAATTTTTTATCAAATGCGCGTTGAAAAAAAACAAAATACGACTTCAAGCGTTTTCCTGAAAAACAAATCCCTGAATTTTTATTGAAGTTATTCCATTCCAATGGTTCACACTGTATAATAATAAATATATAACAAATAGCTGTCTTTTTTATTTTCCTGTTAAAATTTTCTTGTTTAAAATTATTTTTGTGAATATTACAAAAATTACTATGTAAGTAAATTTTCAATATTTTGATATCTTTGGATTGACAAAGAAAACGTTATTTTAAAAAGTCAAGTGAGCCTCTATTGTGCCATTTAAAAAAAAATGAGTTAAACTGAAAAATAGTTATAGTTATATTTCTGGTAATTTTAATGTTCTTAAGATATGTACGTGTACATTGGTGTTTAAAATAGTTATTTATGATATTAGTGTTAAAAGTAAGAGTTTATTTTGGGAGTGGAGATAATTAAAAAACGAGCGTAGCGAGTTTTTTAAACCCACGAACAAAATAAAATCACTTTTAACACGCGTGTCAAAAAATGACACTTTTAACATCAAAAATGACAATTAAAAAGCCCACTCTTAACAGTTTTGTAGAAAAACTAATTTATTTTTATTTAAATTCGTGTATTTCCAAAATTAGATTATTTATGAAATTGATGGTTTAATTTTTTAATAGTTGCCTACATTCTACATTATTTAAAACTATTTTTTATTATCACATCCTTCCAAATAAAAAAAAATACAAAAAAGAGTTTTTTATTTCACAAAAAGTTATAAAAAGTAGGATATTACATTCAAAATTTAATGTAGATTTTAAGAATATACATAGTATTCTATTTAAAAGACCAAAGTTATAGTCGTTTTTGGTAACATCGGAAGTGATAGAAAGTTTATGTTTTACTCAATTAATGGGAATTTTCTAACATTTTCCGAATTTTGTTTTTCTATTTAAAAAATACTATTAAAAAAGGGATAGGCCTAATTTCGTTTACACCAGGTACATAGGATGTGATATGTAATCTTTCGTCGTGTTTCAACTTATAATAAAATTTTAACCTAAATATTAATTATTATAAAACGTATAACAAACAAATGTGGAGTTAGGAAAATAATAATAATAATACGTTTATTTCCGGTCAACCCTTTTACATCAGATTATAACACAGCTAGAAGTTTTTCAAAATTTAAATTCAGATCGATCAACTTTTTTACTAAAAGTAGCGACTTGTTCTGTTTTTAGTATATATTTTTATTTTTTATGTTTCTGGTTTGGTACTGGCAAAAGTTTGGCACTCATAATGAGACATAGTTTTCGAAAGCTCTCTCTACTCTCAAAAAACTTTTGAGTAAATAGTTTGAAAAAATAGCGGACATCGCGCTGAAAACGTTATAATTTATAATGTAAAATTCTGCAAAACCATTACTAGTCACGCATATGGACGGATCGAGAGAAATAATGGCATCGTTTCGCATGAGTGGAAAAAAGTCGCGTAACTTCCAGATACTTGCTAGAAGAACGTATCGTTATATAAGCGGGCGTAGACAATAACCGAGTTAGAGTGAAACCCGACAAGCGATTGAAGAGACAGCGGTTTATCGGTTACGACATTATTGAATCGGCAATCGTAGTTGTTACTGTGTGAATATTAAGTTAGTTTTTTATCAAATTAGTGATATGTGTATTCGTATATATATATTACGTCACAGCGAAAAAATATCGATAACGTCACAGCAAAAAACCGGTGAACAAAAAAATTAAAAATACGTGAAAAATGTGCGCAATAAAAAAAAACGTCCTGTCTTGGCGTTTTTCTAAAAAAAGATTAACTTAGAAAATATAAATTTGATTCCATAGTTTTATGTCACCCTGTATAGTAGTAATAAATTATTCGTTATTAACCCAACTCCTCGAATAAAAATACTCCGATTTCGCACATAAGTTGCACTATTTTATCGAGAAATCATGGTTTTTAAATTGTAAAACTATAAATATGAAATTTGAGTTTCCAGTCGTCGAAGAAAACAGTTTCGAGAAAACGCTAATGCCCGGTTCCATAAACGTTCATCAAAATTGATAAGCCATTTAACTCTGATTAATTTAAAACACGGTGCCCTGATTGGCTAAATAAGCCATCAATTTTGATGAACGTTTATGTAACCGGGCATAAGAAGTGTACCGTGAAGAAATGTAATTATCTGTTCATATTAAACAGTGATTAATTCTGTGTATTGTATATATTAAAATATTTGAAAAAACATTGACAGTTAAAAAAACAGAACGCAGTTAAAAAAATGGTGACATTTGCAACATCAAAAATTTGACTTCTATGAATTTTCCCTCAATACTACGTCTAAATTTCACAGCATTTGTTCATTGTTATTAGATTGATAAGAACCTTGAATGAATGAGTTAGTTGTTAAACTTTGTTGAGAAAGAAAGAAATGCAAAATGTGATAATTATGTTCAGATACCAAAGTCTTCTACTTATTTTTAGTTTGAAGAGTAGAGAAGATAAGCAATTTATTATTGACTTGACTAGACCTATAGAGGCATGAATATGACAAGTTGTTTTATTGGGATCGGGGTCAACAAAACAAAATAATTGAAGACTGTTTCAAATTTATTGAATAAAAATTAAAGTCGTATGCACAATGATAAATTTAGACGAGACATATACAGTGCACAAAACACATACGAACTACTACAGTGTTTCCATACAAAAATGAAACTTAGACATAATCCTAAAGTTAAACCAGAATTTTAAAAATTACTTAAAACTAAAAATCAGTTCAAAAAATATAAAAAGAACATAAAAATACGTTCTAGAAATTGGATGTTTTAGGGAAAAACGTGTCTATTTAACATGAAATTTTTACCAGCTAGCGCAATTACAAACATTCAACTACAAAACAAACTATTCCGTTATTTTTTTTTTTGAAAAATATTGCAAAGTTGGAAAAAGAAGGCGCTAGAAAGATGTCAAAAAGGTTACAGTTTAACTGATAAAGTGATTTTTCAAGAACTTCATCATACCGAAAGTACGGAAACGTTTAACTCCAATTACTTTGAATAAAGCGTCATCGCAAATGGCATATTGTTTGTTCTTAGGATCGTAAAGATCGCGTTCTTTGATTATCCCCCATATCTTTTTAACCACTTCATGACGAGCCATAGCATCTTGACCAACAAGAGCGGCCAATTCCGGCGACAAATTCATGGTTTTCGTGTATCCACTTCCACCTCGTTTGCCACCCTAAACAAAAACTATAAATAACAAGAAACAAACAGAGAGAACAAAAACTTACGCCTCCTTTTTTGCCACCACCTTTATTTTTCTTGCCCCAATCTTCATCGGAGTCAGATTCAGAACCCTTCTTCTTCTTAGGGGGGAGTTTACGAGTTTTGATTGGTTTGGACGACTTCTTGGGGGAGTATTCCTCTTCAGAGTCACCTTCAGACGGCTCACTAGCACTAGCAGAGTCATCTGACGTCTTCTTGGCTTTTTTGGCAGCTGGTTTTTTGCCAGTAGAAGAACGTTTTTTCTTTTTTTCGTCTTCGGAGTCTTCATCCTAGATTTAAAACGTCTAGTTGGGGTGATAAGAGATGGAGCGTTACTTACCTCTTCCTCCTCCTCTTCTTCTTCCTCTTCTTCCTCCTCGTCCTCTTCAGAGTCACCCTTCTTCTTCTTCTTGTCCTTGGAGCTGACAAACTCCATGACTAAATCGTCAATTTCCTTTTTACGCGATTGTAAATCAGCGTCAAGCTTTTGCTCTAATTCTTGGCGAACTTTTTTCGCAGATGTTGATGAGAGATCTGCATTCTTCAAGATGGCTGCAAAACAAACCATCGAGATTTTTAAATTCGTTTGTTTACTTGTCGGTTTTCCCGCCACGAGGCGCCGCTGCCGACCCGCAACAAAGACCAACGTTTTCAACAGCGATAAAAACGATTTAGCGGAAGAATTCAGAGAGCAAATATAGAGAAAACTTGGAGATTTTGATCTAAGCTTGATTTTTGTAAAGTGGAATTTCGCGTGTCGATGCATCTAGACGGCGGTTTCCAGGGAGAAACGAAGTGGCTTGGGTGAAGCCGCATACGCCAAGGCGAATAGATTCCGGTAAAAATCCGTAAATAAAATGAAAATGCGGGAGACAAACTCCTACGAAAATCCAAAATAAAATTCTACATCGATTTTGTTTAAGGCATTTCGGTCTAAATCACGTAAATTCAGAGATATTTCCGAAAATTCAAGCGCTGAAAATGGTGTACCTACAAGTAGCGTCGTGCGGCCATTGTTTATGTGCGAGTTTCAAACAAACACATATTGTACAAGAGTAAAATGCACGATTTTGCACGGCAACCGACCGAGATCCATTAACAAAAATTTTACAAAAAAATTCAACAAGCCTAGTTTTGTCGGTTTTAGACTCACAAGACTAAACATGCAAGAAATATTAGCACTTACCGGCGATTTCTTTACGGAGATCTTCCTTCGAGATGTCTGCCATGATGCTAAAACGAGACGTGACGCTATGACAGAGACAGAAGAACGAGTGGTTCTTCAAATGACAACAAGCCGGGAGAGCGCCACAGGCACTACCAACCCCACCAACCCCAAACAAAAAACCTAATTTTGCCTCAAATACAAAAATCTCTCAAACTATTTTACAGATAAATACCTCAAGTATTCAAAAGATGACGCAAAACACTAGTGACTGTCTTTAATTACTTTATTTCACACAAATTTACGTAAAAATCGATATGAGATAAGAAAAATTTTCAACTTTAGGCCCAAAGTTCCGGAAAGACCAAAGTTGTTTTTAAAATTGCAGAAACTTGTGTTTGCCAGTATGGCGGATATAATAGATTTCTAATAGATTTCGCTATCCGTCGGTAGATGCCGCCTGGTGCTCTACCCATAGATAAAGAAGGAAATAGATTGTACACTTTCGCTTCCACACTAGAAACACTACAATGGGCTCCAGAAGCCGTGACGTCAAAAATGGGCGAAATTTTGAAACACTGTCATTCGATAAAAATACCTTAAAAAAGTCGACCTTATTGCACATGCAAATAAGGTTGAATTTACAAAGATCAAATTTCAAGCGATGAATAAATACACTAAATAAAATAAATAAGACCTAAAAATATCGACATTCGATACCCTAAACATTTCATTTATTGATAAATTACGAATTACAACAAATTTACACTTAATAAAGAAATTAATAGAAAATAAAACGTTCGATGCACAGATTTCATTCATGTCTAAGCTTTAACGCAGGTCCAACATGAGCGAATTCCAACGAACCATGCCGAACGTGAACGATTTTCTTCATTTGTGCAGGCGTTTGCGCGCTACTTCTCTACTCGGTCATCTTCGGTAGTTGCTTTACAGCCGTTCGGGTGACTTTGAGAGCACCAAGCTTACACGGTAATTTCTATTTTCGATTAATTTATCAATTATGCCAGAATTATTTGTAACTTCTGACTGGATTAAAACTAGAATGTTTAAAGTATTGGAGTTGAGTGTTTTTATGCCTTATTTGTGTTTCCATATGTGATTTTTATTCGGTCAAAGTTTAGCTGTTACAATTTTAACCTTATGCACTAGTGTAATAAGGGCGACTTTTTTAAGGTATGTTTTTAGAATGACAGTGCTTCAAACGTTCGCGCTAAAATTACGACACACTTCTCCAGCCCATGACCAGAATTGCCAACCGTCCTTTATTTCAAAGGATAGTCCTTTGATTTTATAAATTTCCTTTAGTCTTAATGTGCTTGAAGGATGTACTTAAAGGACACAATTTGTCTTTTTATCTAGTTTTTTTTACCCAAGAGAATCGAGCAAGTGTTATAAAATTGACATACCTATTTGTAATAGGTTGATTTTAAAAATAAATTAATTGTCTAGACGTCTAGAAATCACCAAAATAAATTACGAGCTGGAGAAGACAGTTAGTACTCTTTATTAAAAAAAAAAAAATTGCAGTAAATATATATTTTTGTAACGATAGTCGTCTTTGACTCTTAAAGTGTATATATTTTATGGTTCTTTGAGCCAGATGAAGAGAAACGTATTGTTGTTAGTATAAAAAAGGCAATTTCTTGGCCAAAAACTTGTCAAAAGCTAGCATCCCTTCACGTAAAATGTCTAAGATGGAGCTACTGATTTGTAGATTTTTAGGCAACAAATAATACACAATTTAAATCTAAAGAGCTAATTGTAAATAAAATACTATAAAAATGGTTTTAATCGTTTTTTATTTTTGTTTTTTGATTATATATTATCTAATTTACAGTTATAGCCTTTTAGATTAAAATTATGTATTATTAGTTGCCTAAATATCTAAAAATCAGTGACTCCATCTTATACATTTTATGTGAATAGCTAGCTTTTGACGGGTCTATGGCGCAAGCTCAATTGTGCTTGAGCCCGTTTGGGCTTGAGTTCGACTAATTGGGGAAATGCCAACTCCAGTATTTTGACGTACGACAGACAAAGTTCCTAAAAGTTGGAAGTTGATGACAGAAAGTCAAGAGCGCCTAGTTGGTTGCATATTTTTGGAATTTACACTTAATTCTGAGTATAATATACTACTTTTTATAACTTTTTGTGAAATAAAAATCTTTTTTTTAATTTTTATTTTTTATCAAGAAGACTGTGATGGTAAAAATTTTTTTTAAATAATGTAGGCAACCATTAAAAAAATCTGTCTACCTTTTATAATGTATTACATCAAACTGTTTGTCAACAGATATAACAAGAAAAATCATATTTTATTTCTGTTCATTAATATATTACAATATTTATTTTGTAAATGTGCAATTATGACTGTTTTAAATATTATGTAGTTATTTTATATACAACCAACAACACGCTTTCATCTTTCGGTCACTAACTTCCAACTTTTAGGAATTTTGTATGTCATACGTCAAAATACTGGAGTTGGTAGTTCCGCGTTCAGTCGAACTCAAGCCCAAACGGGCTCAAGCACAATCGAGCTTGCGCCATAGACCCGCTTTTGACCAGTTTTTATCAGCGTCCATACTGATTCATTTCTATACTGTGGTTTGAGTATAGACGGGATATTTTGCAGTAGTCCTATATATGGCACTTTTTTTTTAGACTATTATTTTTGTTACTTTACTACTAACGTTGCAGGGCATACTAGCTTTTATAAACCCTGAAACATTAAAAAAGACATATTTTTTTTTTATAAATAAACGGCAATACCGAACATAAAACATGGAATTGTGAGACACTTTATATTTTTTCTATTTTAATATAAAAATTGTGTTGGTCCTTCGAGCAAGATATTGTAAAAAGTCTGAGACTAGAAGAGGCAATTTACAATAATTCTCATTTCGGTCATTGAAAAATGTATATTTTAAACTTTTTAATAGAATTTAGGAACCAAAGGTAACAGTTTTTATTTGTTTGTAATAAACCTTGTAGAAAGATTTTTTTTAGAATAATCATCGCCTTCGGTTCCTAAATTGTTGCTTGAAAAGCCGGATGTAAAAAAATAGTTTCTAAGCCTACCCAAGAGAAGAGTTCTAAAGACCATACTAAGATGGTGAAAAAAAATGCAACTTCAATCTTTTTCGACTTCTTTTCCCCGTCACCCTGAAAAACATTTCTAGATGCGCCTTTGACAATGTCCTTTATTTCAATATCAAAAAGTTGGCAGCCCTAAATAACAGTGACTGTAAAATCATACTATGATAAAATACCGTGACGACACACAAGTCTAAGCTTTGCCTATTTGCCATTTTAGGCAAACGTTAAATTTATCTGTTCTAAAATCCTAAATAAAATAAAAACTGTAGCGTAAAAAATTATGAAAAAATTTCAAGGTATAAAATATAATACGTTCTTTCGATTACTGTACTGAAGGGTGTCCCATCGTATATGCATATTAATGGCATTTTGAACCATTAGAATAAACAAAAAAAAAAAAAAATTTATATTAACTATCCACTTAGCAAGCGCTACAATAATCTTTAAAAAAATTAGCGATTTATTGGTCCGTTTAAGAGAAAAATAACAGTTTATAGAATAAAATTTTATTTTTAATTTTTTTCTTTTACATGATGCTCACATATTAGGAATTTACCTTTCACTATAAAAATTATTTATAATCTATTAGCAATTGAAATATCTTTGATTAGAACCAGACGTCACTTTAAGAAAGATGTTTACAACAAATAATATCAAAACCTCAGAATGAGGGGTAGTTATTTATGATTTATTGGTTCAGGCAGTAGGTAGTTTTAACGATGTGTTGACAAAATATGCCAGGACCGTATTCGGATTAAGGCGATTTCACAAATACTGATATTTTTGTATTCACCTTTAAATTTTTATTTAGTTGTTTGTGTTTAGATACTTATATTTATAATGAGCAAATTTTCTAAATTCACAAGAGGATTACGATATCAATCGTAGGAAGTTTCAGCTTTTACTTTAACTTTGTAATAACAAAATTTTACAAGATTATATTTCTATGTAAATATTGTAAATAATAAAACTTTCCCCTCTTGAAAATTTTCCCTGTAACTGTCCATTTTTAAAATTTGGTCCGTCGTCTTGATTATTTAAGACAGTGCGTTTCTGCAATTTGTGTTTGTTTAAAGTTTGTTTATTGCTACCAGTGCCACCATCATCTATTTTTTTATGTTGTGAATTTTTTCTAATGCAAGTAACAATATCTTACTTATAATATAGGATGTGTCAAAAGTCGCGAATTTCTTTTAGTGAGCTGATTCCCACCATAAAAACAATCCAAACCTTAAAGAAAAAAATTTCTAACTTCAAAATGTGAAAAGTTATGAGTATCTGATTTTGCAAAAAAAAATTTAAATTGTCTTGATATAGTTAAGAAAAATCAAAAAAAAACGGAAAAAAAAGAAATAATAAAGCATTTGAAATGAATTACGTATTCATAAATCTCAAGAAAATACCAAAATCTCAAAAAAAAGAATATTAAATTTTTTTAAATATTTTTTTCTGTTCCTTGAGGGTCTCCCATGTATCCCTCTAAAGGAAATTCGCGACTTTTGACACTCCCTATATAAATATAAATCATTTTTGTTTTTGTAGATTATTTAATTCCGTATATACCATTCGCGACATAATAAACTGAACACCAAGAATTGTGTATAAACTGACCATTACATATTTTTTTGACAGTTCTTCAGTAATCTAACGTTGGAAAATGTGAGGTTACGAAAACCAAATCATCATAAAGACTGCTTTACACATTTTTTTCTGTCAAGGTCAGAATTTGGTGTTCAGTTTATTTTGTCGCGAATAGTATATAATGTCGTTTCAATACAGCATTGACCAATCTAACGAATCTAAAATCAAAACCAGAGTAAAAATACCCCTAATCATTAACCTGATCAACTCAAAGGTTAGAAATGATTTTTTATGAGCAGAATGTGGAAGAAACGCAACCCGTAGAGCTGCCGCTTTTGCTCATAAGTTTCCTGATCAACAAGCTCCAAGTTTTACCCAATTAACACGTTAAATTTTTTAGAAAAACTGGATGTATACAACCAAAAAAAAGATTTTGCAAACCAAAAAACAGCCCACGATTTAAATCAAGAGTAGTTCTGACTTAAGTTGTTAATGAACCACATATTTTGGTTAGGGAAATAAGTGCTCGAACTGAAATTAGTAAAAGTAGCATCAAGAAAGTTCTGCAAAATCACAAATACCATCCGTACTACATCAAACTGCATCAGGAGCTGTGATTCCATTCTATTCCATTTCCAAAATCGAGTGTCATTTTGCGAATGGGCACAGTAACAAATTCGAAACAATGATAACTTTTTTGATAATGTTTTTTTTACGGACGAATGCACTTTCAAAAGCAACGGTTTTGTGAATTTCCAGAATATGCACTATTGGTCGCCTGTAAATCCTCACTCGATGCAAAAACGAATTATCCAAAACCACTGGTCCATCAACATTTGGAGAGGTGTTATAAATCAACGGGTAGTTAGTTCTTTTTTTTAACGAACATCTAAACGGTGAATTGTATCGAGACTTTTTAAGAAACCATCTAAAAAAATATCTCTTGAAGTAAGACAAAACATGTGGTTTCAACAAGATGGGGCACCACCTCATTTTAGTATATTAGCAAGAAATGAATTAAATGTACAGTTTGGTGAGCAATAAATAGGCCCAGGAGGAACAATTAATTGGCCAGCGCGATCACCCGATTTAACGCCTCCGGATTTTTTTCTTTAGGGAGCCGTTAAGGTTAAAGAGCGAGTTTACTGAGAAAAACCGACGACAATTGAAATTTTTTAACAGAGAATAATAAATGCGTTTGCTGAAATTAATAATCAAAATTTGGCACAAAGAATTCAAGCGAATTTTAAAAAGCGAATTCAACTTTGTCTGCGAGAAGAGGGTTATCACTTCAAACAAAATGTAGAAAATTATTAATAAATGTATTTATTTGTTATTATTTTAATTAAACTGTTTACTTATTTCAATATGTTA
The DNA here is from genome assembly GCA_029207805.1 of Tribolium confusum. Classification (NCBI taxonomy): domain Eukaryota; kingdom Metazoa; phylum Arthropoda; class Insecta; order Coleoptera; family Tenebrionidae; genus Tribolium; species Tribolium confusum. The sequence goes on from JALGAY010000006.1 coordinate 19,244,271, forward strand.
GCGTCACGACGTCTTGGAGGTATCCAGAGTTTTGAGTCTGAATATCTTTGGCGGACGTCAAAGTATAAACTTTAAATAATTTTTAATACACCCCTGGTACCTAAGAATCGAAGCGGTTTATCTCAAAGCTCATAAATTTTTGTCACCATAGAAAATTTTCTAACTTTGCCTCTATTGCTAAAAATTGTTAATTTTTTATTTTGCAAAACTACTTTCTGACATATTACCTTTTACCAGATCAAAAAGAATAAAATTTAAAAAAATAAAAACAGAATTTTAATGCAAAAAAATTACAATTTTTTTCTTAAACGGACCAATAAATCGCTATTTTTTTTGAGATTATTGTAACGTTTGATAAGTGGATAGACAGTATAACGGTTTTTTTTTCGTTTGTCCTAGAAGTTCAAAAATCCACTAGGCATATACGATGGGACACCTATATATATAGAAAGTAGAGCAGAAAGTACATTTTTGCCGCTCGTGCATAAAAATCAAGTGAGAGCGGCAAAAATCCATTTTGCTCGAAATATACACTTTATTTCTTCGACGACTGATCACACACTTAATTTAAATAACTATACAGAATCTGATTTTTTGATAGAAAGGGACCGTTTTCAGGACTTTCAAGTCGAGGCGAGGCGATGTTTAATCTTTATTGGTATTAAATTTCGTTCTCGTTTATTTTTGAACCAATTTGTGATAAAATCAAACATCGCATATAAAATAATAAGATCTTATATTAAAACCAAATAAATTTTATCTACATTTGTTTAGGTGGAAAGTGCGACTACGGAACAGGTATTTATTTAGCCGCGATAACAACTCAACCCCTTTGAGAAATGTAAATGATAAAAATCATCCCAAGGGAGCGGCCCGCAATAAACTCATCACAATAAATCACAATAGTTAGGATTACCATTACTTATATACCTACCCAAATCCAATGTGGTTTCTATGACAGGGTTCTATTGTATTAAAGGTAATGACAGTAACAAAGAAAAGGTGCCGCTGGGCAATAAAACTATAAACATAAATCTTCTTACTAGTACTAGCCGGACCTCGGCTCAGGCAAACAAATTTGATTTACAACAGACTTTGACAACACCCTTTGAATAGCATCATTATCACGGTTCTAATGACAATTGCAATGTCATAAAAACCACAATGAATTTGGATAGGTAGGTATACTAGATATTATTATCTTGATTTACAATTTAAGTCACTTTCCTTATAGAAATTCACGGACAATATCAGAGGTGAACTATATAACGCTTTTCCAGCAGATTCTATTCAACTTTTCCATTTTTGTTTTTAGCTCGACCAGCTAGATCTACTATGTTGCAGAAACCTGTGTTTGTCAAGATAGCAGATTTGTAGATTTTGCTACCAGTCGGTAGATGTCGCTTGGTGCTTTACCACGGCTTACTAGATTATCTGCTTTGGCTTATTGAAGACGTTTCGTCGATTTCCGTCTCGGGTGCTTCTTCCGTTCTGGGTTAGAAAGAGATAGTACTAGTGTCCTATCCGTTCTAAAAAATGACGAATGCGCACGCCGGACCGGTTTATTGGTCGGTTCTTCTCCCGTTTAGAGGTTGGGACAAGTTTTTAGTGAATGCAGTTTGCTGCCATGCAACTAAAACGATTTCGTTGTACCATGACCTGATTTTGAGTGCAACGGTGTATTAGCCGTTGTGAAAACATCGAAAACGTCATTTTCGGCGAAGATCCCGACCTCGTCAAGGCCATGGTGTGACGAGTCGCCCATGTTCTCAGAAAAAAATCAACGTCGTCAGATTGACAGCAGGCGACGCGATTTTCGCGCTGCACTATTTATGACGATATTGATTTTTCGGGTGGACTCTTATGTATCCGACGAAAAAAAAAAAAGGAAAAAACTGGGCGTTGGTTTAAGGAGCGCGGATGCAGTTTAGGCGCTTGACGTCGGCGGCGTCCCGTCGCTATGGTTACTTGATTGATAGGACAGTTTCCCTCGCACGGACCCCCTTTGCACCCTCATTGTCGAATTTACACCCAAACAAATGAATTCGAGGGAAAAAAACAGACGTAACGTGACAGCTGTCATTATCACAAATGTCAAATCATCATACCAAATTGGATTTAGTAAATTTGAACGTCTCAGATGAGATACAATAAGATTGATTGGATGTTTGTTAGCTACCTTGCCTGATTTCACTCAAATGTCAATGTCAAAATCTTGACTTGACGGTTTTTTACTCATTATTGAATAACTATCATAAATTAATAAGAATAGACATTTTCTTATGATTATTAATACCAATAATAACAAGGATAATTGTGTTTTATATACAATATTATTGATTACATAAGAATAATTATGGAACTTAACTTGTAAAGACAGAGGCGTAGATGCATAATGGTTGTCAAAAAACTACCAAATGGGTCAAGAATTATTATTTATGAAGCAAGTGCGTAAAATATTATCTTCTTTCACGTTGTAGAGCAATTTCACGCCCTATAAGTGAAAAAAGTTACTTTACTCACGAGTTGCATACAAAACTTTTTTCTACGTTCGTAACTTCAGAAATGACAATAAAAATTTTAATTGGAATAAAATATATATAACAAGAAATATTTTCTAATTATTAATTGTTATAAGACACATATAACTTAACTGAAAATGTTTAATAGCAAATTTACACATTAAAGAATGTTACCAAAATCGAAAAGTCTGAATTTTATCTTGTATGGATATTGCGTTTTCCAATGCAAAAGACAGAGTACCTACTACCAGTGTTGCCAGTCGAGTACATAATATGTACTAAATCTTGTACTTTTGGTCAAAAAAAGTAAACCATCTGTCGAATTAAATTTGTCAAAATTAAATTTACTAGAATTTGACGTTATTAAAATTTTTGGTTGTTGTCACTCTCTTGTAATAATCAAGAGTTGAAAAATTTCGGTTTTTAAGTAAAGTAAGAATGTTAAAATACTACAAACAGTTAAAGATTTGTTTAATCAACAACTGTAGTTAATTGTAACACGCTATCAAGACTTAATAAAAATGTAAATTGCATTTTCAAATGCCTGTCAAATTTAGGTTAATTTTATTGTACGTCATTTTAAAACTTGTGCCATGTTGCCAGATGTATTTTAGGTGTAAATTGCGATGTTGGTGGTTTTTTGAAAAGTAAATAAACTGTAAAAACTTTTTAACAAACTTGTCAAATTTGAAATTTATTATGACACTTATAGTATGAAATACCAACAGAAAAATTCTAATCTGTTACCAACCCAACAAAAAAAATCACAATCATTTGTAGTATCACGGTACAAATACTAACAAAAATTCAATTTTTTGTTAAAGTGGCCTAAAAAATTTTGTGTGCACCGCTGTCAAAAAGTGTTACTTTTGTATTTGTCTGGTTTTTGAACTCGGCTTCGCCTCGGCCAGAAAAAAATCACTTTTTAGCCTTTGTACACAAATAACTATTATTCATTCTGAAAAAAAGTAGTGCTGTTTTTCTCTCTCTCTCTTGGGTTATTGTGGCTCTCAAATCTGATAAGTTTTTAGATTCTTAGGGACATCGTTGGATAGATACATCTTTTTTGTGTAAGTTACTTACAATTTCGTTTCGATTATCGCATTTTTGTTAGTCGAAAAATGTATTTTTTTTTTAGTCATGTTTTTGAAGCTTGCGCAGAATGAAAAGCACAAAGGATTGTCCAATAGAACGCGAATACGAAGTCACGTGATGGAATTCTGATTGGGTAAATTGAATTGTGTACAGTGGCAGATAAAAAACTGGGGACAGACAACGGTTTTAAAGAATAATGAAACACTACAGTCTCTCTATCTCTCAAATCGGAGTGTTTTTCCTAAAATTTGGGCCAGTTTAGCTTTCAAATCTGATAACTTTTCAAATTCCAAGAGGTATCACTAAACAGATAAAACGTGTTTAATCAATTTAACTATGACTTTTTAAAAATCTCTTATAATTTTATAAGAATACATGAGAGATTTGACATGTCAAAGTCAAGTTGATGAACTTTCTTATTCAATCTTTTGTTGGATCTTCTTGGTGTGATTAAATGAAAATTGAAAATAAAACACCCACTAATACCAAACTTTTTTACTTGATAAATTACAGGTAGGAATTAAAACCTTAGTTTTAATTTCTACCTGTGGATGACAACGTTGTTGTCGAAACGTGCGTCGTATCATGTAAAGAAGTTTGGTGTTAGTGGGTGTTTTATTTCCAATTTTCTATCTTATTCAACACTTGTTACATCTTTTCTCTAAATCATAGTCATACATTTTGTTCTGATTTTCGCATTTTTGTTGGTTAAATGCTGTTTTCTTAAGCACCAAGACTTGGGCAGAGTTAAAAATACCACAGATCGTTCAACAGCATGCGGATACAAAGTCACGTGAGGGGGTTATGATTGGTTGAATAGTGATTTTAAAGTACGAACAGTGGCTGACAAAAACCAGGGAGACAAACAACTAATTTAAAGAATATCTCTGTCAAATTTGAGTATTATTTACCCTATATTGGGGCCAATTTGTCTTCCAAATTTGATAAATTTTCACATTCTAGGAGAGATTGTTATATAGACATGTTTTTTTTCTAAGGTATAGTCACATGTACTAATTTCAAGTTGAGATAATACCGGCAATAACTTCGTTTTTATGAAAAATTGAAAGAATTAAGGATTGTGATTGCTGGTTGCTACAGAAAAGTATTAAAATTTGCAGAACTACTGGTAGTATCTCAACTTGAAATTAGCCCAAAAGTAAGATTTCTATTTTCGCATTTTTGTGTAAAGAACAAGAAATCATCCAACAGAATGCGGATACGGAATCATGTGGTGGGGTTCTGATATTAGTAGAATAGAAGTTTGTTGTTTTCAAGATACACACAATGGTCTTAAAGAATAATGTTTCTCTTTTCAATCGAAGTATTTTCTACCTTAAAGAGCGATTTGGCTTCAAAATCCTTTATTTTCAGATTCTTAAAGATATCGTTGGATAGATACATCTTTACTCTAAAGCATAGTCGTAATTTGGTTTCAATTTTCGCATTTTTATTTATCGAGAAACAAATTTTTTTCAAACATGTTCTTGAAGCTTGCGAAGAGTAAAGAACAAGGGATCATCTAATAGAACGCCGATAAGAAATCACATAAAGAAGTTCTCACTTCTCAGTGGTTAAATAAAATTGTAGTGTTGTTTGTAAAGTACAATAGCCGCTAAAAAACTGTAGACAGACAACAGATTTAAAAAATGACGAAATAGTGTAGCCTGTTACCCTAAATTTAAGCCATTCTGTTTGTTAAATTTTACAACATTTTAGATTCTAGGAGATATCGTTAGAGAGATACCTCTTCTTTTCTCTAAAACATAGTCAAAATTTAGTCTCAATTATCACATTTTTGTTGATTTAAAACCGTATTTGTTCCAAGCATGTTCTTGGAGCTTGCGCAGAGTAAAAAGGACAGAACGCGTGTTCTTAATTTAAGAGATATAGGGTCGGCCAGTTAGGTCGTAAAAGTAAAATAATAGTAAAAACTATAGATCTAACGAAATAGTAGAGTGACTAAAGCATTAGAGTTATAACTATTGTTAAATTAACAAGGAGTGGTACTCAAGTTCGGTTGCACAGATGATGGCCTCGTTATACCTACCTACCTAAAGGTCTAGGAATTTCAGGAAATCCACACAATTGGGTGGCAGAAACATTTACGACGGGCCCATTCATCATCTCTGCAGACTAATTCAAGAAACGCTTTTTGTTAAGTTAACAGTGGTTATGACTTCATTGCTTTAGTCACTCTACTATTTTGTTAGATCTACTATAAACAGTTATTGAATATCAATAAAGGGCGCAGCTGCACTTCTGTGATCAATTAGTAACGAAATGTTGACATAGTTGTCCAGTCAGACAATGATTAGTTATTTTACGTTTTGTTACATCGAAAACAAAGATGGTCGACTGTATCAAGGCCACAGCTACTTAATTTAATGACTGTTTACATAGTTTTTACGAGTATTTTACTTTTACGATATTTTAATCGGGGAATCCTATATCTCTTAAATCAAGAATAGATAAAGTCACGTGAAGGAGTTCTAATTGGTTGAATAGAATTGTGGCATCGTTATGACGTACAGTGGCGGGTAAAAAACTGGAGACAGACAACAGTTTTATTAAAGAAAGAAGTAATTTTTTATCCTAAATTTGAGCCAATTTGGGTCTCAAATCTGATAAATTTTGAGATTCTAGAAGATATCATTCGATAGATACGTCTTTTTCCTAAACTATAGTGTTATTTCGTCTTGATTTTTGCATATTTCTTAATTGAAAAACTAATTTGTCTTGAGCATATTTGAAGCATTTGCTTAAAAAGTTACTTGAGATATGGGTTATGGGCAAGTTCCAATTGGTGGAATTAAATTAACGTACAGTGGTGGGTAAAAAATAGAAGAGACGCAATAGATTTAAAGATTGATAAATTTTTGTGGCACGTCCTGAATGTAAATTGGATTTGTTGAATTGAAATGATTTCAATTTGGTTTCTTTTATAAAAAGAAATGATTTAAATAACGGTATGTCAAAATAAATCAAAATGGTGTAATCGAATAAAATTAGAGATTCGAGAAGTAGAAAAAAGAAGAATAATAAAAAAAGAAAACGCTGTACTGGAGGCTGTTAACTGTTCCGTCGAAACAAGAAGGAGAATGAAAATAAATTAGCCGCGGCATAGATAAGAGCTGTTATAATTCGCGGTGCGCCACAGGGTGACCTCTTCGGTCCACTCGTGTTCTCATTATGGTGATTAATTAAAGTCCGCATATTGCATGTCTCATACGTTGGTTTTTCAAACTCGAAATTAAAGTCTCTGATCGAGTGTCAATCTGTAACAATAGGCAACGAATTAAATTCGAACCGCGAACACAACAACTCTAACACACACGGATAGATCGTCGGTGGCACAAAACAAAACAAAAAGCCTCGATATGAAAGTATGCAAGACAATGGACGAAATTAAAAATTCAACTGGTCGTCAATCAAGATCGACGTCTCTGATGGTGGAAGTTGGGGAGTTGACCGAACGTTAGCCGTTCGGATAGTAGTGCCCTCTGTGTGTAGACGTAGACTCAGGTCAGTAACCGACAGAGACGAGAAACATAATAAAAATAACAAAATACGAACTGTTGCTCGCAAAAATAACGGACGATTTTTATCGCCAATTGCCGACCGGACCGACATCGAAAAATTTTCAACGAGATCATTGGCGGAACGAAGCACCGCACGTGACACCACTTCACAGCCATAACGAGGAATTTGACTATAGGGAAATGACAAACCGGTTTTAAACAATACCCATCATCATTTTTTGATTGACAATAAAACCATAAGTTTCTTTATTCGCCCCTAAATTAAGACCTAATCTTTATCTTTATGAAACATGCAAAGTTACTAAGCAACAACAGCCGATTATTTTTTCTATTGACTTTTTCAGTTTTTAATTTTTTTTTAACATAAGAAATTAAAACAACTCAAAATAAAATACAACGTTGTATGTAATACCACGGGCATAATTGTCAATGGCTCTCGAAAATTAAAGGCTCTCTACATATCGGGCTTTAGACAGTCCCTCGAGTCATAATACCCTTGATTATGCCCTCAATGCATAATAACTATTGTGTGTTATAGAGTATTGTGTGAATTGATGTAAACACAATATAATTTTCACAATTTAGTTGTTTTCTTATCAGTACTGTTCCATTTTCGTTGTTTTGAGAAGTTATTGTGTTTTTGCTAAAGTAGTTTGAAGATGGATATTACACCCAAAAAGCGAGCCAAGATTGTTACTTTAAATGAGCATACATCTATGACTCAAAGAGTCATAGATGTATGCTCTTTGAGATATTGCCACCGAGTGTGGCGCGAGTTTAAGAGCTGTTAACAAGATTTTAAAGCAAAAAAAGACACTGGGAGTAAACACAAAAGAGAAATGTGGAAGGAAAAGAAAGACTACAGCAAGGGATGAAGCTTTTTGATTGAGGAAAATTAAACCCTAGAAAAACTAGCCAAGACCTTCAGCAAGACTTGGCACATATTGGTGTTATGATTCACGGTGACTCTACCGTACGAAAAGAACTTATAAAAAATGGAAGAAAAACGATAAGGCCCAAAAAAAAACAGTTGTTAACTACTGCTATGATGAAAAAACGATATGATTGTACAAAAAAAATATGTGAGTTGGACCGCAGAAGACTGGAGAAAAGTGCTATTTTTAGATGAGAGTCTTTTTTTAGTACAAGGACAACGATCTCGTTTTGTTAGAAAAAGTGACAATGAAAAACTGACGGCAGCTCATTTTGACCAAACAGTTAAACATCCGCTAAAGAAGATGTTTTGGGGCTGCTTTTCTTATCAAGGTACCGGATTCCTTGTGTCAATAGAAGGCATGATGAATTCTATAAAATACAAAGACTTGCTAGAACGGAGATTGGAAACTGAACTAAGAAATGTTGACTAGAATGGCCCGGAAACTCACCGGACCTTAATTCTATTGAAAATCTGTGGGACATTGTAAAAGCTAGACTTCGTCAAACGGACCGCACAACAAACACAAAACTGATTGAAGCTGTAGTTCTGATATGGTTTCAAGAGCAGCAGACATCAGAAAACTGTAAAAAACTAATTGATTCTATGCCAAAACGTGTTGAAGAACTGATCAAATCCAAGGAAGGACATATTTCTTATTAAAACAATTGAAATTGTAATATTATCTCTTTGTTTCTTTGTCTGTAATTAATAAATGTTATTTTTTCTAATTATTACTAGCGTTTACGATAATTCGCTCAGTACTCTATCTGGTTGAACAAAAATGGGCATTTTTGCTCTTCTAGTACAACGGTCTTAAAAAAACTTACCGGCTCTGGCCGAAAAAACAGATTTTGTTGCTACAAAACAGACTTTTTTTGAAGTTGCGCAGCTATACTTAGTGACATTAGACTTACATGAAAAATGAAGCGATGACATTTGCAAGAAATTTTAGTAACAATAAAATCAATAATGTGTTTGGCGACTCCGTTACTGAATACACTCCTGTTTACCTCTAGGCATCAACAAAATGTGATGGTCGACGTTTGCTTGTGCACCTCGTTTTAAGCATCTTGAACCTCATAGATTAACTGTGCCCATGGAAAAAAGAATAAGAAGAGTGGGCATACCCTATACCGGCAAGTTAGGTTTTTGGTCGAAGTACAAACACCTTTTATGGTTTTATTCTATTGTGAAAACCACCGTTTGCAAATTTATCGTGGAGGAAAGAGCTATCCCGGATACTGTAAAACAACCTTAAAAGGTGTTAGTACCTTGACCACGATTTCAGTGCTTATGCCAACTCCTGTTATTCTTTCCTCCACGACTATGCCAGAGTCTGTGATGAACGGTGCAAAACAGATAGTCTTCTACTTATCATATCCCACACATGCTCAGTGGAATTTAAATCTGGTGAACAGCGTAGCCACGGCAAAACAACACCAACTTTTTTTGAAAGAAGTCTATAGTTTGACGAGCAATATCTGGACGTGCCTTGTTTTGATAAAAAACACATGTTGAAAGCCATTTAAATAAAGCAGTAAAGTGGTTTGTAGAACGTCATCAACATAACGCACAGCTGTCTTACTGCCTCGAATAAGCACAAGAGGTGATTGGCTTTTACAGGCAATAGCCCCGCAAACTATTATTTCAACAGTTCTGTTCACATGCTTCTCAACAGCAAATCTAATATCACGTCGCTCTTTACGACGAAGTCTACCCTTCAACGGTCATCATTGTGCCATTCTCTTTCTGATACCTACCGTTTTCTGCACCAGTCCAAACGTTGGTGACGTTGTTTCACAGTTAAAGGAAGCCCTAACCGTGGACGGTAAGAAAAAGATCCAGAAGCTTGAATGCGGCGATATGACTGGTTTGCATTTTAAAAAGTCGACTTTCTTCTCCAAACAGTAATCATCAAGTTGTCGCGTAGTAGCAAAACGATTTCGAAGACCTAGTTGTCTGAAGCTTCTGTCTTGAAGGTCTGCAGTACGCCTTGGTTGACCTGTTGGTCTGTTTTGTGTTTCTCTACCTTCATCTGTCTACACTAAAAACACACGCATTACCATCATTGCAGTAGAATCAACACGGCGCAATTTTGACATAAGAAAAACCAATTTTTAGAAAAGCCACAATTCTATCTCTGTCGACATCGCTAAGATGGTGATATTGTTGATATCTTTAGATTGGAGACATTTTGTTACAGTTAAAACAAGTAATTGGAGACACAACAACTGCAAATACTTCTACTTAGCAGCTCTAATTTTTCTTAACAAAAACTAAGAGGTTAAACGTTTTTTTGCAAGAACTGTCAAAGATAAACCGTTGTAATGGTTACTATAACTAGCTTTAAATTTATTTACTCTGTTGCCAAAAAATTACTGCCAAAAAATGAGGTATAACACTTGTAGATATCTCATTATTAAAAATATTGAAAATTTGGACCGGCCCACCGGGTGAATTTCTGTCGTCCCATCTGTTCTATCCTAGTTTAATTCACTATTTTTCTCCTCGAACAGTCTGAGAGAAAAGTTGTTCAAGGTTTTTCTAGATTTTAGAGTGTGTTGTATTTTTTTAAATTCGGTTAAAGCAATCAAAGTATGAATTTTCCTTGGTCGGTGGTCGGTATGTTCTTTGGAGTATAACAGCAAAACCCACAATTTATATAACATCGTGGACTGCATCAGAGAACCGCTTATTCTTCTAATAACCAGCATTAATTTAAAATAGTTATTTAGTAAAGCGGAACTTTTCACAAACAGAAACAAGGACACGCTACTAATTTATTATTTAGAAATTCAACTTGCATAACAATTTTCTTTTATACTTAATATATATGAAACGAAGTAAATTATATCAAAAGATAAAGAAGTTGAAATGTGCATATACCCATGTGCAAAGTTTTAATTATTCTAAACACATAATCGCATTATCTCTGGCACGCAACCGAAAAGAACAACTAGGTTCTTTATAAATTGTTTTTTTTTTTTCAAGTCCCACTTTGCACTCCTTTTAATCATGCAACCGCCTCCAGAGACTCCGTTACGAAAAAAAAATCATCGGAAAACTATCAAACTGAAGAGATTTTCTCGACGATTTTCAATGATGTTGTTTAACGGCAAAATGCACAGATAAGAGACGCTTGGAGTGTCTTCGGCCATATATAAGGTACGACATCGGTAGATTATATAAGCAGCACATAACAACAACTTAATTACCATTTTATGTTATTATAGAGCCATTACTTGTCAGAAGATTTTATAAAGCCGCGCCACGCGCTTACTTTATATCTCTTGTTATTCCGAAATGCAGATCTCTTGTCTCGTCTTGCAAAAACCGACACTAAAAACTCACGTAATTTATTTCGCTTCTGGAGGATTTAAGGCGCATCCAACAAATGCACCGTTTAAAGCTCCACAAAATCGAAAAAATTTGACAAGAGAGCTTTTAAAGCTCCAAAAATGAGAGATTTATATTTTTCTGTCTTTGTCAGTCTTTAAAAGAATACTTCTTATTCTTTCTAATGTGTCAAAAGTTAATTTTTAGGTTAAGGTAAAATGACAAGTCAATAGGGTGCGTGCAAGTTATCAGCTAATTAAGCGATTGGTGGTAAAACAAATAAATATTTTTCAAAAAATTTGAATAATAAAACCATTTTTTGTAAATATTATTTGAAGTACAGTTTAAAAATGTTAGGTTTTACGTTTTAAACACAATTTTTTGTTAATTTATTAAAGAAATATTTAGATTTTGAAATAATCTAATGTAATTAGTACATGAAAAAGCTCACCGAATAATCTGTAAAAAACAATTTTGGCTTTGTTTTACCACCAATCGGTTAACACTTAACACGCAACGTATAGATTTAAAATGACTGTTCAATAAACAACTTGGCTTCCTGCTTTGATATTATTGATATTGTACCAAATATGGTGGATTATCAAGATAAAAATATTTTTTTTGTTGATCGTTTATTAATATCAACATTTAATATGCATGTTTCTCATTAAGAAATTATTTATTACTGTGGTCATTAATATATGGTTTTACGTTAATTAATAACATCTTCAAAATCATTTATTAATGTGGTTATTAATGTAGAATTTTAAAATTCTAATAGAAAATTTTTGTCCTAATAAAACCGTGTGCAGCCAACAAAAAAATATAACAATTACCTCGAATCTAATCATCTTGACAATTAAAGAAACTCATTAGCTAAAGCTCGTTCTTTCTTTAAACAGATTTGATTATTAATCCTTGTTAACATCTTTGCTTATTAAATAACTTCTTCGCCAATCGATAGTAAACATTACATTTTAGTAACAATTAAAGCGCACAAAAATATCACATTTAATGACTGGTCAATATATGTATCAATATTTTGACTAGGCAGTAAAGCAGACATTTTAGGGCCGGTCAGAGTCTTTCAGCTATCACAAAAATTTGCCGCTAAAATCAAACAGCATTTTTTTTAAAATAGTAAATTGATAAATTTGGGAAAAAATTATTTCTAAATTACATTCTTTATTGCCCAATTAAAAAAGTATAGTCACATAAACTAATTTCAAGTTGAGATAATACCGGTAGTAACTTCGTTTACGTGGAAAGTTAAAAGAATTTAGGATTGTGATTGGTTGTTGCTACGGAAAAGTATTATAATTTCCACCGGTACCACCGGTAGTATCTCACCTTGAAATTAGTCTAATAATAACATTTCCTTTTTCGCATATTTTGGTGGTTAAAAAAAATATTTTTCTAAATCATGTTTTTGGACCTTGCGGAGAAAGAAAAGAACAAGAAATCATCCGATAGAATGCCGATACAAAATTACGTGAGGGGGTTCTGATTGGTAGAAAAGAAATTTGGTGTTGTCATAAAAATATCTTCGGAAAACTGTCAAACAGAAGAAATTTTCTCGACGATTTTGCTTAAAAAAAATTGTAAAAATTAAGTAGCGATCTAAAAATTGTAATTAATTAAAAAATTATTATTACGGGGAAGTGAACAAGGCAGATAAACTATTTTATAATGCCGACGTTTCGAATCTTTATTGGATTCTTTATCAAGGCTGGAATTGATTTATAATTTAGGGTTGCAAAATACATAGATTATTTACCTTATAAGTAATGTCAAAATTTGTTTGGCATGGTACCAACTTGTCCGGTGACGGTCCGGCGACCACTGACCGAGACAAGTTGGTACCATGCCAAACAAATTTTGACATTACTTATAAGGTAAATAATCTATGTATTTCGCAACCCTAAATTAAATCAATTCCAGTCTTGATAAAGAATCCAATAAAGATTCGAAACGTCGGCGTTATAAAATAGCTTATCTACTTTGTCCACTTCCCCGTAATAATAATTTTTTAACTATATAAATAATGGACGTAAAACACCAAAATATTGTTATTAATGACCTCAAAAGTCTCTGGTACTCTTTTTGATGCCATTTTATCGATTATTTTTTGAACTAAATCTTTGATATAAAATTTTTGTTTTATCTAAAATAGTAAATAATGTTTTAAAATAATATACAAACTATACAATAGCAAGCAAAAATCTAGGCACCACTCTTGACATAATTTTGACACTAGACAATACAAGACCTCATCAAACAAAATCAGACAAGACACATAAAACCACACTAAACTATAGCAAACCACATTAGAACATACCACAGTAGATCACTCGATATCTGGTTCTTTTTGCTCCCAACTGTACTAACAAAATCAGAAAAAAATAGGTTTTCATTAACTACAAAAACATTTGGTTGTTTTTGCGTCTTTCTATCAAGCGGATTCAGAAACTAAGACCAATTTTCTAGCCACACTTTTTTGCCGCTTTGCAAAAAATAAATCGTACTATGGTTACCGTCTACCGACTACTCTTATTAGTCTCAAAATTCGGTTTAAAAGACTTAAGTATTTGACTAGATACTCAACTGTGAAGGTTTCTCATTCTCACAGTGGAGGTCTAAGTCGCTGTAGTTACGATAATCTGTTTTTTGCTTAATAATTTTTACAAAAACAAAAAAATAATAAAATTGTTTTTTCTATATTGAAATTTGTATCGAGTTTAGTCTTAAATACTCTTAGTAAAAAAAATTGTTCTAGCAATCTTTTAATAATTTATGGCAGCTGCTTTGCACATTTAACAAGGATCTTGGTTTGTTCACCCTCCTCTCTTATAAACCAAGATTTTCTTTGGTTTGGGAATAGCAGAAATTTATTGAAAAACTCGTTGAGTAAGGAGAGCAAAAGACCAATCTTTCATAGAATAGTATTTGAATTGAAAATATTTTTGTTCTTCCTTATTCCTTCAGCTCAATCTGGGAACTTGGTATATCATTTCCTGCATCGACATGCTAATGAATAGAGTTCTCGTATAATCGAAGAATTGGGTGAGTTTCCTCAAGAAAATTCAATTGTTAGCAACATCTCTAATGGTGTGATGATGACGTAATTGTGTATAATTAAATCCGGCAATTTCCAACTGAAATTTATATATTTCATTGTTAACACAGTAATTACCATTAATTATCCGACACGAATGCAACGGTGATCGGATTAAAAACAGTATAAAAACGGAAAAATATCCATACAAAAAGTTGAAGATTACAAGAGGGCCCCTAAGGTCGCCATAATTTGCATCGTATGTCCATTTTTCCCTCGTCTTGATTACCGGTTGCATTTTGTGTGATGGCTAGTTTATGGCTTGGGGCAGCGGCCCGCCATTTCCACCGAGTGCACCTGCTGGGAGTTTTTCGTTTTATTTTGATGGCAACACTGCGGGACACATGTGTTTGCAACTTTTTCATACATTTCTACAACATTTTTGCTGTTTTTCGACAATGGACTCCCCTCATCATCTTCAATGCAATCGCTGTTTTTAATCTTTTAATGCAGTTTTGTTTTCAAGGCTATGGGAAAAAAAAATAATGATAAGTTGGGGAAAATGCACGCAATGAGTTTGTGTGTGTGTACGGAACGAAAATTTCAAAGTCGAGAACTTCGAAACAACTGAAACAAGCTCGCGGAATTGCTAATTTATTGCATTTGATATGTATCTACGCTTGAAATTATGATTATAATTTTTGTTGCAGCCAGTTCGTGTTTACTGGCCGTATTTTTCCGATGTTTTTCCTTCGATTTATTTATTCGTCTTCTACTATTATCGCCCGGCAATGCTGATAAAACTTATAACAGCGAAAACAAACCCATAACCTAAAGACGGTCTACACTTCTACAGATAACTAAGCTCCAGTTAGAATTATCACATTTTAACTCCAAAAATCACATTTTACGACCGCCATTATAGGTACTCGACATAACGTGACAACACACTTAAACCAATAAGAACACTTTCACATGACTTACTTAGACAATTAGCTGTCTTTTTTCTCACCAAAGTGGTATAAACACTAGGATGGGCCAAAAAAATCAACAATTTTTTTTTAACTTCCAACACTGAAAAATTGGTTTCTAGTCACTTTTAAAAAATGTTTGTTTAGAATGAGCTCTTAATTTTAATAGAAAAAACTCCCTCATCGCAGTTTTTCATTTTGTTTTTTTAGTTCCATATGGCATACTACTTGATCGTACATTTTTTGTAAGAAATTAAACGCTCTAAAGAAGGTA